>JAWZYU010000018.1:24747250-34747250 GCA_038380435.1 Ryuthela nishihirai
CGGACTGCTCGCCCATTAGGCCACCTGAGGTACTGCCCCATCAAAAGTAATCACGAAACAACTAATTTCAAATTTAATATTCATTATTTCTGGTATTATGTACCAAAGTTCGATCCCAGCTCTGCTCATGTGTATTTCTTCAGTCATTTTTTTTTGTATAATTTCCATTTCACTTTTACAGTTCGTTCTAAAAATATTTAATAATAGCCACAAAAGTTCTTGGCGTTATTAAATAATCAGCGTTTAGGTAAAGAAATAGTCGATAAATGACGTTAATTGTGTAACAGAACAACTACCTGCATCTTAAAATTGCGATGCATCATATTTACATAGTAATATGATCCAAGTAGTAAACCCAATAAAATGTTGAAATGGAAGTGTCGTCGAAGCTGATCTGATGTTATTTATGAGTGTAAACTCGGTGACGTTGCTGCAGAAGCCATTAGAAAAATATGCCTCGCATTTGGACGATGCTGTAAAGCAGTGTCTCGCAAACTGTGTGCCGCGAGAGATTTTCAAATTGACCCTAGATATTCCAAAGATTTCATTTTGACTTGACTTGTTATCGACGTGCTTTAATAAAAATATTTCAGATTTTATCAACTGGGATCTTGTATTTATCAAGCTTTTTCCAAATTTTGGTATTAATTTTTGATTATTTCAAGCCATAGAATGGACAAATATTTAAAACGAACACCGAGTTATGAATTAAAGAACGAGAGCAAATCTTCAAGTAAAACCAGGCTGATGACTTCAACAAAGCGCAAATATAATGACGATTATATAGAGTTTGCTTTTATTCTTTTTTAGGTGTGCCACGGAAAAAAAATTAGATTCAGTGTGCCGCAGAGTAAAAAAGTTTGCGAGACACTGCTGTAAAGGAACATAGCCCGAAATTGGTTCCGTAAATTTCAAAGCGGGGATGAGGCACTTGAAGATGCACTGCTTAACAGCCGTCCTGTAACCATCGACAATGAAACTTTCAAAGTAGCCATTGAAGAAGGTATGCCAAGAGCTTTCATGTTCGATGTTAATGATGAAACCATTAGAAGGCATCTACACGGAATTGGTAAAACAAATTGAGCAAACAGGAAACAACGTGTGTCAGCCTGCCTTGCTCTCCCATCACAACAAAGCCATTTCTCGATTGTTTGCTGACGTGATGAAAAATGAATCCAATATAAGAATCCTTCAAGGGAACAACATTGGGCATTAGCAATTGATAACCACTGTACGCAATGATTATCAATAACACCCAACATTGGCTGTTACCCTGCTCCACAAACTTCAAGGCTACCATTGCATCAATGTACGGTGTCCATTTGTGTATGGTGGACAGCTCTTGGAATTTTCGACTTTGAGCTGCTGAAACCTGTTCAAACCATTATTGGTGAGCTCTATTCACAACAACTTGAACGTGTTCATGAGGCATTGAAAGAGAAGGAAGCGGCACTTGTCAATTTTGAAGGAGTATTGTTCCTTAAGAATAATGCTCGTCCACATACTGCGAAAGTGACAGACAATCCGTCGCCACGAATGGGAGACTGTCATCCACCCTGTTCACCGGATATCTGCATGGGCAAGAATTTAAGAGCGACAGGGAAGTACAGCTCGCTACCCACACAACCACAATCTCCACAAAATATCCATAATATATCTAAGATGACCCATGGATATATACTGATCATTTTAGATATCCTTTGGATATTGGGGTTGTGTGGGTATGGGTTCTACAAACAGGGACTTCTATAGAAGGTGTATTTATAAGCTAGTTTCATATGGGGGAAAACGTGATTGAATCAAATGGAAACTACTCTGAATAAAATTATTTTTAATGCGAATTAGAAATGCATAATTTACACTTGCGAAAGATAGGAGAGGGGAGATCAATTGGTCGTCCGATCATCATTCGCAAGATCAAACCTATTTAATATGCAGTACAAGAATCTGATCCCGTGAGTGTTCGACTCGAGGTTGCCCATCGTCCGAATAATTAATATCTCTGAAAGTATGAAAAAGGAAGTTTATGATGAAAAGAAAGTTGATATCTCTAGCGTACAGATTCCTATTCAAAAGAATAGAAACAATTGTATCTTAGTAAAATCTTTTGGGTTGTAAATGGTAGCTAGTAGAGGCCCTGTATAGGTAGAGGTTGGCCATCTCAAAATTGGACGCCATGTTTTGTCGTCGCTCGGATTGTTTAGCGTGCATAGCTGAATGGTACTTAAGGATTCCGGAAAAGAGTAGGGTAATATTTGATACAGATTTCAGTGTTTATGATTGGAAGCACTTTAGAAAATGGCTAAAAAAGGAAAAGTAAATTTTAGGGCTTTTTTCAAAAAAAAACAACATATAATTTCGCTTTGTTGTCTGTCCGTCTGTAGACTTTTTTGTTTATACAGATAAATAAAAAAATTCCTTTTGTGTTAGATAGGTATTAATGATATATGACGATTTGCATTTTTCGATTCTCCCAAAAGTTACAACTACGCCTTCTAACGGTGGAAATTTTGAAAATTCCAAAATATCAAACGAATATTCCAAACGATGTAATTATGTTAGAAGTTTGAAATTTTGGTGTTGAAATGTGAAGGTTAGAAAGTTACCAATTGGCAACAATTACTTGGGTTGGGTTGGGTTGTTTTACCTCTGAGCGGCACTTTTTTGCACACCATGGGCTAAATGGCCAGGTCACAAGGACCCCGAAGGCTCAGAGAAGGTTGGGGGAGGGGACCCACTGGAACAGCTGTTGGGAGACAGATGGTAGCCTCCCGTCAAGGCCATCCAGCGTGTTATTTAACGTGCACAGGGTATGACTCTCCTGCACACGGGACCACGGCTTAACGTCCCATCCGACGGACGGCGGCCTTTCCAAGCCCATCGGTGTCCCCTACTGACCGTGGGCAGGGCGGGGCAACAATTACTTGACCCTTTAGACCCGGAGGGGAGGTGAATGCAACTCTTTCTTTGTTTTCACAGAAAAGTGTGTTTTTAGAGATAAATTAAAAATTCTTTTTGGGTTGGACAGATATTGATTAAATATTACATTTTGCACTTTGTGAATTTCCCAAAAGCTATAATTGCGCCTCTAACGGTGAAAAAAAAATCGAAAAATCCCAAAATCCCAAAATTTAAAACGAACATTGCAAACGATGTAGTTATGTTAAAAAATTGAAATTTTAGTCATCGAATATGACAGTTTTGAAAATTCCATTGACAACAGTGAGTTGACCCTAAGCCCAAGGTAGGTAAGAAACGGAACGGTTTTGTTTTAAGAGATCATTGGAAATCTCTTTTTTAGTAGGTTACTAATGAAGGAGTAAAAAAGGTAGGCAAAGGAAGAAATTCATTGTCTTTGAAAATGAGATTTCCATACGCATCAGAGGCGATATGCATTCTTCTAGTTATTTTACACTTTCAGTATCCTCTGACAGTGGAAATTCGAATTACTGTATAAATGAAAAAATAAATTATTAATATTTTATTAGTACCTGTAATGTGCCAAAAAAGTTTTTCATTTATCTCTTAAAGCAGAAAAATTGCATTTTATCAACGGGACAAATCATTACTATTAATGTAAACCACTTGATCATTATTCTCTATGACCAAAAATTTCAGTTTTTAGCAAAAAATAGATAATTTGCCATATTTATTTAAAGATTTGGTATTTTTCAGCTTTTTTCTGCTGCTAGAGGTCGCCTTTCGAGTTTTCATTTATCGTCTTTAGCACTCTCTAACACTGGAAATTCCAGCTGATGGGGATTCGAAAAATGTAAATATTAATGTTTTTGTGGAAAAAAAATTCGCCGACATATGAGATTCGAACCCGCATCTCTCTAGCAACATGCCAGAGTATTCTAACCTGTTGAACTAATGCTGGCTTTTTTCACAAAAAACATTTATTGATTTACATACGTTTAGACTTCAACAGGTAACGCTGAGATTATCAAATAGTGTTTAAATCATTAAAAACGCTAAATTGCGTGATGTGACTTCATTTTTTATTTCCATCTTACTCAGAGCACTAAAAAAGAAATAGTTGCCACCTGAGATTCATAGGTAGTGCCATAACGATTCACGGGAAGAGTGATAGTCATTATTAGAAAAAGATTGAGACGGCATTAGTTCAACAGGTTAGAATACTCTGGCATGTTTCCGGAGAGATGCTGGTTCGAATCCCGTATGTCGGCGAAATATTTTCAACAAAAACATTTATTGATGTATAGACGCTACAGGTAACGCTGAGATTATCGATTATTGTTTAAAATCGTTAATATTTTGCTATTGCCTGGAAAGCAAAAAAATATATATTGTTTCGTTTATCTCTTAAAAAAATTAATTTTTCCACCTCCTTTTGGCTAAGACGGCAAAGTCTTATTGCTATTGTAAACCTTCTAACCATAACACTCTAATACCAAAATTTCAGATTTCCAGTGTAAATAGTTTGAAATATTCGTTTAAAAAGCGCTATTAAACCTATTTAACATTTTCAAAATTGCGAATCGCCATATTTGTTCGACACTTATCCAACCCAAAAAGAATTTTTCATTTATCTATAAAAGTAAAAAAGTTGATTATTTATAGACGGACACACAGGTGGAAAAACAGATGGATAGACAACAGTTAACAGAATGATGGACAGACAGAAGGACAAGTACTGGCATAGATAGACGACAAAGTGAAAATATTAGCTCATTTTTCAAACGGACATTAAAAAATGTTATTTGTTGGTTTTCAGTTAGCTCATTTCACTTTTGCAGCCGTTTGCGTCTTCTGATGAAGTTTCTGGGAAAAAAATATTCATTAATTTATTTCTTTGAATGAAATTTTTACACCCAAATGCAGCGCAGTGAGGCATTCATAATATATGACAGCATTTATAGGCAAAAAAAAGTGGTAGAAATATATAAAACTATAACAACTGAGAAGTTTTAACTTGGTACACACATTAACCAATAGGCTTTCGTCTCACGGTATGACCATGTGACTCAATCAACCAATGGCAGTGAATCACCGAGATGGCCAGCCTGTAATCAGCACCCACTGCCCTCTATGCCTATGGACCTGATGATAAGGGGGCCGAGGCCTCCTTTACAAATAGGTCCAGCTAAGACAGAAGGATGTTTAAGAAGAAGAGGCCAGCCTCTAACTATACAGGACCTCTAGTTATGATGCGACTCTAGTCCCCCTGTAGGTACGGGGCATTTTTTTTAACCACTTTTTAATGGCTAGGCTATTGCGAATGCCACACTATATACTTATAGGCACTATACCCCAGCTTTAGGGCATTTTCATATATATTTTCATAGCATATGCACAATCATGTAACCCGACCAACAATGACGGTATGACAACCTTGCTGGATTCACGGGAATCCCCCCCTACCCCCAATGACGCTCGACACTGACAAGTGGTCATTCCTCTTGTAGTTCTCGATGCCAGCAGGAGCAAATATATGAAGTCTGCAGGTGATTTTAAAGAAGGTGTGCAGTTTAGCAGGAGGTAAGCCGATTTCATCAAACTTAGGACCACGCACCAATGTCCTGCTCTGGTTCCATCCCACTGTCTAACTGCATAGCTGGTTGAGTGAGCTGGAAATGAGAAACAGGAACTATGAAATCGGTGGTCAACCATCAGCCGATGGAGAAAAGAAAGAGAAACCACCATGCTGAAAGATGGAACCGCTCATGGTTTCAACGCCATGTCAGAAACAAACCTTTTCCTTATATTCTCTTTCTGCCCCTGTCTCTTCCCTGATGCGTCTTTTTGTGTCATAGTGCAAGAGCATGTCAGAATGAATACTGCCCGCTTATTTATCATTTGGGATTTTTGGTTCAGTTTTCAGACTGAGCTGTACAATCTATCTTCAAAACTGAGTTATTTAATATGTCCAGAAAAGGGCAAAAGAGAGGAATCTTTTAAACTAACAGTTACAAGCGTTTCCTTTTTCATTAAGTTTAATGAGCAAAAACCACAAATTTATTTTCCCTCTTTGAAATTATATTCCCCCTTCCATTGTCTACCTCTCTCGTCTCAGTACAGAATAGGAGTGTGTAATATTAATAGCCCACAGATGTCTTCTGACAGAGTTTCTTGGAAACATCTTCATTAATTCTCTTATAGTACTTTCGCATGCACATTGTTCATGCGAAATGAATGTTTGAATGTTGAATGTTTGCTCACTGTACTTCTTAAATAAAAAAAAATAAATACCCCCTCAAGCAGCTGCTTGCCACAGAGGTCTGACAGGAGCCTGTCAGTTTATATGCCAAAGTAGAAGGTCTGAGAGGATGGCAGGACCTCAGCAGAAAAACAACACGAACATCCATGCCTTACACCCGGGACTCGAACCCAGGTCCCCTAGATCATTAGCCAAGCGCGCTAACCATAGCCCCTCACAAATGTTGAAAGCACTCCAGCACTTCTTCATTAGGAACTTAATGACAGCTATTTATTTTAGCTTTGTGTCCATAGTTCATCAACACTAATCTGCTGAGAAGATGATACGAAAGACATAAGGAGATGTAATTTACTTATCTGAAAAAGTGCATAAACACACAGCTATTTTATGCATATTACAACCCTAATGATATTGTATTTAGTACGACTTTCATATAAAAATTATAAGTTATATTAGTGTATTTTCAAAAATAGACATACTTATGGGAGCATAAATGAAAAAAAAAAACGTTTTAGAGATAGAGCATTTAAATGGGACGACAAGCCTGATGGAAGACCTGCTCGAGCAATAATGTAACCAAAATGGATCAAAAAGGGGTTCGACAACCCCCAGCTTTAGGGCATTTCCAGATACTTTGCCAAAAACCCTTAACTGCAAATATGTGAAATTTTTAAGTGGATAGCTGGAAATCATGGAGGCAGGAAGATAAGAGGAGGAGCCCTAAGCACTTGAAAATGATGCTACGGCAGCCATGTTGTTCTATTCAAAACATTGATCAGTAGTTACTCACCTATACTAATTTTTGTCGACATTTGTATTTTGGCAGCCTGTTCAGCTTACGGCTTCACGAATCGCACAGTACAACTGAATGTAAGTAGGCTTGATTGCAGCGGCAGGCGGTTTGTTTGAATGCAACAACATGGCTACCGCAATGCTGCGTAAGCATCATTTTCCTTCCACAGGGAAAGCGCGTTAGGGCGTCTCCTTATCTTCCTATCTCCATGGTGGAAATATATTATTGTTTTATGGCCCAGGTTCTTAGAAGTAAATTCCAAAGATGCCACAACAGGGAAAGAAATTCCAAAGAGGAATTATATAAGACAGAGCAGGCCGAGTATAGGTTCGTGAAGTTATTGCACACAACCCATTTACTCTGCACTACAAACTGGCAGCAGGGAAAACCTCACACCATTGGATATCGAGTACATTCGTAAAGAGAATGGGGCCAAGACCACTGCTTTTAGTGGAACAATCCAAACACTCTAGCGGGGGTTATTCCCCATAGATGACAAGAGCTCTGATGATGCCGAACATCAATTCCAGAAACGAGATAGCCAGAATCCACGGGTCCCGAGAATGATATTCCATTTACAACAGAAGAATTCAGAGAGGTTATAAGTGCAATGGCCAGGGGCAAGACCCCTGGCACATATGGTATTATACTGATATATGATATTTTTACACTGATATATGATGGTATTACTCGATATACACAGTCGTATCAGAATAATATGACTACCTACCATAGTATATGTATGGTATGTGGTCATATTATTCTGATACGATTGTGTGTGTTCTTGTCCCAAGAACATGTATCGCTTAGTGTCAAATTATCTGTGATATAAAGGTGATATATAAGTGATACCCTTCAGTACGAGCTCCTGTCCGTGGTGAGGGGACCACCCTGTGAAGGTTCCGCTTGCTCGGTTACCTTCACAGGGTCCTGAATGCACGCTTTCGCTTGTTTGCTGTGCGCGGAGATCCATGTCCCATGAAAGGAGGATCCTGGTAGTTGCTCGGGAGTCTCCGTCTTCTCTCCTCAACTCATGACTGGCAGAGTCCCCTTTGGCCACCTTGCCATTGGGGAGCCTGTCGTCGCGGAGCTGGGCAGCAGATTCGGGGGCTATACACTGCTTTGGCCTTTGCTTCTGGTAAACGGGAGCTGCTGTGGTTACCCCCAGGAGCTATCGGCTGGTGCGCAGGTCCTGCTAGAATCAAACGTACAAAGAGCAAAATCAAGATATTTTTCAGAAGGCATGACTCAAATTTGGAGTTCGTTATACAACTTTTCTGAAGGTGATTTTGTTAATTTTTTGTAAAATAAATTTGTACTTTCATTCTAACTTCCCAGTAAATAAGGTGAAATTATGTTAAAATATATGTTTAACTTTTTTCTTTCGCATGTAAACTGACAGGTTTCTGTCAGTTTACATGCGAAATACAAAGAACCTCAATCTGAAACAAGCAGATTGAGGGAGTATTTATTTATTTTTTTTATTTTCACTCGACTCTCACACTAAATTGTTGCAAGACCACAGTATCCCGACATTTTTTCGTAGTAAAGACACATTGTATAATGCTAATTTCCAATACTATTTGATTTAAAATGTTTAGAACTTTTTTCGCTAATAGATTAGGAAACATCAAATACCGGATCGGTGATCTCTTTCAGTGATTCGGAAACATTGAGTACCGGAATGGTATTCCGGTTCAGTGATTTGAAAACATCGATTACCAGAAAGTCATTCCGATTTAGTTTTAGCACTGCTTTTAGTAATTGCTTTCCCGTACTCAAAAAGTCACGTTTCGCCGTTGATGAAATGTTATGAATCGCTTGCCAGCAGCTAATTTCTTTAATCAAAAATAAGCTCTTTTAAAAACTATCTTGAAACTTTTACTGAAAAATGTTTCGATATGTTCCAGATATTTTGAATATATAAAAGGGAAGAAACCAAAAAATATTTCGAACAAGCTTCTTCGATCTATTGTAGAAGCACATATTTCGTTAGAAACTTCGACATTCACAGAAAATTTTAATATTGAATATACTGATGGTATTATTGTCGAGAATCCAACCATTAATATCTTCACGTTTGCAAAATCTCACCCAAAAATTCTTATTTTTGAGATGGCCGAAATCTGTTGTTGTATTTTGTCTACTTGGTTCTAGCCTTTAGGGTTCTGATTTCATTAAGCTTATTTTTGACTTTTAAGTCTTTGAATTATTATTGTAGTGTTCATGGGTTAAAAATCTAGCTGGTGTTCCGTATGGTTATTGTTTGATATCCGATTTCCTTGAGGCCACCCCTTGTTGTCTAAACACCAGTTAAATACCTGTTTTGAAACCATATCCATGGTTGAAACCACCTCAATGGTTGAAACAGGTTTTTTTCGTTACACCTTTTAATTTTAGATTTGTTATAAGTTAGGTGGCAAGTGGAAGAAACTTCTTGTGATGTGGATTTAAACATAAGGTATGTTAAGAGAAAATTAATTAAATTACTACTGAGATGTTTAAACGTATGGTAAAATATTGTATTATTTTTATGCATAATTATTATTTACCGAGACATAGTATGTCATAGTTAATGAACAATATTATGAGATTTAAACCTAAAGATTAACGATTATTTAAAAAATAAAACTTGCGATGGAGAATGATTTTAAAGAAATGCGAAGTAAAAACATTTAAAGTTTCTCCTACTGAAAAGAATAGGCTGAATATTTTACTTTCTGCGTATTTAAGTAATGGTGATTAAAGCGAAATTTTCAAAGTTTCTTCAGTATTATTCATGTGCTTCATAGCACTGAAATATGCGAAGAAATTTTCTGAAATGGGATGGAAATTAAAATTCACAACTTCCTTATGCTGATGTTACCATCTCGTATAATTTGCTATGTATGTTTTGAGATGACTGTTTCTCAAAGAAAGAACCAATTAATAAATTTTGTTTTGTTAGCGTTTATTAGGATGTAAATAAGTTATATTTTGTGCATAGAAGTGAGTTCTCTGCTTACCAAAGGCACAATAATGTTATGAAGCCCTAATAGTAGGGTTACTATACTTCTTCCTTTTTTATTTCATGCCCTCCTGGAATTTTCGAAAAAACGTGAAATCTGTCCTTTTTTGTATAAACTCATGTTTTAAACTGAAATAAAAGCACTTTTTTATAGTTTTTTAAATTTCCTCAACCCATGACTATGATTTACTGTTAACCTTGAAATAATATACTGTAAATGAAAATTGTGAATTCTAAATTAAATCTGCTAATGTTGTAAAAGTTTCTATTTTCTGTATTCTTAATAAGAGCAAGTTATGTAACAGATTGAAAAAAAGTATGCACCTTAGAAAAATTATATAAAATTTTCTTCTTCCCATGAGCAGATGGAGCTATGAAACTGGACAGGTAGGATAGTGGCAGGTATATTCTCATACAAGAGAATATACCTGCCACTATCTCAGTAAGAGTTAATAGAAGCCACATCTGGGACAATTGTTAGCTTCCTATTATGCCACTTAAGGCCAAATAACTCTTGATTGCGTATGAAGTCTGAATAAAAATCTGTTCATGTCATATATATTTGAAGTGTACTGAATAATTTAAATTATGGCTTTTTCTGACTGAATTGTTTGTCAGTACTTGAAATAATATTTAGTAGGAAGAAACTGATTTTATTTCACAAAGTGAAAGCACATCCTCCCCTGTTCTCCTTTTAGAACACCATCATCTGGTAACCCTACCTAAGAGACACTTTAAGAACAATGTCAATAGTAGAATATTTGTGGATGTGTCTAAACAGCCAATGACTAATAGAATCTTTTACTTCTCCAGAAACACTGTGGACTGCTTTTCTTTCTTTTAATATCTTTTGTAAAGTAAGATGTAAAATTAGTTCCTTTTGTGTCCTCATAAGTCATTTAGATATGCATATCTGTAAATATGAAATCTTGTTTCCATACTTGACGTTGGAGTAGTTTCATCCCTATTTTGACCTCATTATTAGTCATTTTCCATTATTTTTCAGCTACCTCTTAACTTGCCATTACAATTAAACATTCGTTATGTAAAAAGTGTTGTTTTAATTTTTATTTCAATAATTGTCGCCATTATCTTTTTTAAAACTACATATACTTAGTAAAAATATAAAAAATAGTTAAGAAATCCTTTTTTTAAAATTCTTTTTACAGATTTTGAATGCATATGTAATATTTAATACAGTTCTTGCTACCATAATTTATCAAACCATACTTTGAATGCAAAAAAATAAAATGATGGAACAATATATATTAAAAATTTTAAACCTCATTAACCATTAAAGTGTCCATTTAACCTTCATTTGGATGTAATGTGGCATATATCTGTTAGTCACTGCAAGATAAGGTTCTAAAGTTCATTTGTTTAAAAAAAATAAAAAAATTACCTTGGCAACAATTAATAATACAACATTACAAGAAATTTGACATTTTAAATCTTAATTGCACTTTGGAGTGATCACAAGTTTCTCACAGTGATATAGAAAAATTCATTGCTCAAATGGCAAATTCTCTATATAGTAAAACACTTAAAGCAGATATGGACTTGCACATACACATGATTGGCTCTGCATGACACAATCAGAAGAATCTGGCACAATCAGAGAATTAATTTAAGGACATCAATAATATACTTGAAGTAACTGAGAAACTAATGTACAACTAATACAGAGTGAAAACCTCGGAGCTCAACAGACCTGTGAAAGACTTTTGTGTGTATGTATTGCTAAGTGTGAAAATTTAATTCCACACTAAAGGAACATCAAAAAAGCTAAAAACCCATTAAACTTGAAAGCAGACGTGTCAACCCACGGCCATGGACAGCTAGTAATGCAGCACACAAAATCGTAAAGTTTACGTGTTTACGACATAAGCTTTCAACATGATTATGTGATTTTCAGCAATTTTTAATATCCCACTAGTTTTATGCTGCCCTTTGTTTTTAATTTTATAATAAAAAACATAAGAGAATAAATGAAGTTTTATTATTCATATCCATGAACTATATTATATATTTTATGTGCGGCCCAAAACAATTCATCTTCACTCAATGCGGCCCAAAACAATTCATCTTCACTCAATGCGGCCCAAAACAATTCATCTTCACTCAATGCGGCCCAGGGAAGTCAAAAGGTTGGACACGCCTGCTTTAAAGTAAGGGTTCCCCCTAATCCAAGGTTACAAAGGCCTTCTGATGGGTCATAGAAGTCAGGCTGCCAGCAAGCCTGTAAATGCTGCTACTATTTCTCATAAGGCAAATGGTAATTTGAATTATGTCACATGTGAATAGGTTTTTGAATTTTGGGCTGCAAGGTATTTGAATTTTTGGAGAAGCATTCCTTGAAGTATCTGGTGTAAATGCATGCAGTTTGTTGCAAAGATAATTTTTTCAGCAGAAAACTGAATTTTATAACTTTTTTTGTACAGTGACTACAATACATACAATAATAATAATAAATAAATACCCCCTCAAGCAGCTGCTTGCCACAGAGGTCTGACAGGAGCCTGTCAGTTTATATGCCACAGTAGGAGATCTGAGAGGATGGCAGGACCTCAGCAGAAAAACGACACACATCCATGCCTAATACCGGGGCTCGAACCCAGATCCCTTAGATCAGTAGCCAAGCGTGCTAACCACTCGGCCACGGGATGGCTCCGTGATGTTATATACCAAATGAAAGAGCATTTCATTTTGAATAATAAAATAATGGAAATTGAAATTAAAATGAAAGGCTTCTGTAACATAATCTAAAAAATGATTAACTAGCTTGGACATCTGATGGGTGATCAAAACTACTACAGAAGGATCTCAAAGTACACACTGGTTAGGTTCCTGGTACCCCCTTGTAGTGACAGATTTTCATAAGTTAGGGGGTTCTCCTATACAAAACTATTGTGTATATATATATATACACAGTTGTATCAGAATAATATGACCACTCACCATAGTATATGTATTGTAGGTGGTCATATTATTCTGATACAATTGTCTATATATATATACTAAGGTAAAACTATGCAAACTTCTGTAAACCATTTATAGGTGTTATAAATATCATTTGTGTAAATTAAATTTACATAGTTCTTAAAGTATAAATTTTATAAACTACTGTACTTGAACACTAGTTCTATTCTTGATCCTCTTCCTCCTAAAGAGATAGAGGATGGTTGGGATTGACTTTGGCTTGAATTGTTTTGTCAGTGATTTTGTGACATTTTTCATGCAGGCAATGAAACAGGCATTTCTGAAAATACTCCTTGCTGCGATGCAGTGTAGGAGACTGCTCGATGGCAGAGGTTGATGATGGAGATTGGTTCTTCTACTGTAGTTCTTTGAATATTTCACTTAACAAGAATAAACATCTTTTCGCTTTTTGAGTGATATTTCAACTCCTTTCCATTGAAGGATTGAACTCCTGCATTTTGTCAGTTATCAGTTAAGGAGTTGAAAGATTTCACTGAGAGAGATTTGCTGATGGAGGTCCCACAATGCCTGCTCAATCTCTTCTTCCTCTTCTAAGTCATCCTCCTTCACACTTGACAAGTTCTTGTAGGTCTTTGTTATCTTGTCTTCATCCGGATTCAGTAATTATTTTGTGTCATTTTCTGCCATGTTGCTGAATCCTTTACTTACCTGAAGAGCAATATCAACAATCTTCTTGGGAGGTCATTTGCATACTCAGAGTTTGTGTACTTTGAGATCCTACTGTGATATGTACAAATGAATATTACATTACATGAATATTACCTTTATTGCTGTGAAGTGTGTTAAAATATATCTGGGGACTGAATATTGTACTGTAATAAAATACAGTTATCTGGCAATACTTTTGCTAAAGGCCATGCAATATCAAGTGTATGTGAAAGTCCAAACATGTAGAAAATACTTTAACACTGCTATTAATAGCACACAATAGCAAAGTTGGTGATAGTTCATAAAAGGCAAAATATTTATTGATTTAAAGATTAAGTACTTTTTAAATATTAATGTCAGTATGAAGAAATGTAGGAATAAAGCCATCCTTGATGAAACTTGGTAGGCTTTATTCACTAGATTTTCAACATATACTACAGAAGAATATCTGTCAAGATGGTATATTTGTTCAAATAAAGCAAGTAAAATATACCTACTAAGACTTATCACAACTCGTAGACATAAAGGCAATGATTGTGATTTTGAAGTTACTAAATTTCTTTATCAGATTATAGATTAATAATATAAATTTTATATATAAAGTTTCTAAAGTAAAAAGTACCAATTTTCAATTATTCTTACAGCTTGTGTTGCTTACATATCGTTATATTCATTATTGGTATGTTTGAACTTATTGTTGGAAGAGGTTGAAACAACTTAATATGTTTCTTTTTAATTGCAGTAATGTTTTTTTTACATTGTTCAAAAAAAAAGATAATAGTTTTGCTTTGTCACCTGTCTGTTTATAGACTTTTTGTTTATAGAGATAGTCTAGTAACTCTTTTGTTTCATCATCATCATCCTCAAGCAGCCATGGGCTACGGAGGTTCAACCAGACCGTGCAATTTAGTTCTCCAAGCAAGTCTATCCTGAGCTACATCTACTGCATCTGGCCACTGCACACCAATTCTAACAAGGTCCTGTTTGACATTGTCAGCCCACCGCATCCTAGGTCTCCCCTTCTTTCTGAGGCCTGTAGGCACACTGTTCATAACCCTATTCGCCAATCTATAATTATTCATACTGGCAACATGGCCAAACCAACGGAGTCTCTCTCTGCACAATATGCTGCTTAAAGGAGGTTGCAAACTCCTTTGCCTAATCTCATCATTAGTTACAAAGTTGAACCACCTAATACCCAAGATACTGCGTAAGCATCTGGAATCAAAAGCATCTAGTTTCCTGTTATCTTGTTTACAAAGTGTCCAAGTTTCACTACCATAACTAACCCTGTAAAGAACCAAACTATTATACAGTCTAATTTTAGTCTTTAGGTGTATACGCCTATTTCTCCACACTCTCCATAGGTTCTTAAAACTCCCGGCAGCAATCCCTATTCGTCTGTTAATCTCATGCCGCACATCACCATTATCTGTTACATAGCTCCCAAGATAATTAAACTGTGACACCTGCTCAAGACTGAAACCATTCAGATTAACTGAATCACAGCCTGCCTGACCAATTTTCATAACTTTAGTTTTCTCTCTGTTTATAACCAAACCTACTCTACTACCAGTCTCATCAACAGCTCGAATGAAAGAGTTCATCTCATCAACATCATTTGCCAAAAGGGCTAAATCATCAGCATAATCTAAATCAGAAATTTTCGTATCTCCAGCCCATTTAAGGCCAAAATCTTTCCCTTGAAGTGAATTTCGCATAACATAATCTATAACCAATCTAAAGAGAAAAGGAGACAAAATGCACCCTTGTCGAACACCAGAAGTAATGCTAAACCAATTGCTACAAGCCTTACCAACTCTCACGCACGACTCAGTGTTATTATAGAGAGCTTTCATAATGTTAACTAACTTGTCTGGTATACCATATGATCTCACAATAAACCACAAATTATGACGATCAACAGAGTCGAAAGCCTTTTTGAAATCAACAAAGCTAGCAACCAAAGGTTTCTGAAACTCTAAACATTTCTCAAGAATCTGCCTAAGTGAAAATATCTGATCCACACATCCCCTACCACTTCTGAATCCACATTGCTCATCACGCAATTGACTGTCAACCAGATTCTTAATTCTATTAAGCACAATCATGGAAAGAACTTTACCTGGAACAGAGAGTAGGCTGATACCCCTATAGTTATCACAAGAACTGCGATCACCTTTTTTGAAAATAGGGATAACAATATATATTATCTATAGTTATCACAAGAGCTGTGATCACCTGTTATAAAAAATAGGGATAATAATAGCTCTGGTAAAATCCTTAGGAACCATGCCTTTATCATAAAAGATATTCAAAATTTCAGTCATCCAAGTGGTAACCGAAACATTCCCAGCTCTAAGCATTTCCGTAGTAATTTCATCTACCCCTGGGGATTTATGAAGTTTAAGTTTAGAAACAGCCATAATAGCTTCAGATTGTGTTATAGGGCCAACATTAAAGCCACCAATGCATCTATCATCATTGCAAACAATGGGAGTAGAACTAACTACATTGTTTAGAACATCACTGAAATGCTTAGCCCACCTAGCCATGACAGAATCCTCCCCTTCTATAACCTTACCTTGTTTATCCTTCAATCCTTGTATGCCTGTCCGTTTTCTACCACACAAAACATTAACTATCTGGTACAGCTCTCTGCTGTTGTGCTGTCTAACTGCTTCCTCGGCTTTGTCAGCCAAACCATCAAGCCAAAGATTCTTATCAGCAGCTAACTGATCCTTTACAAGCTTATTAAGGTCTCTGTAATGCTTTCTATTAGGACTAGTAGGGTATTGATTAAGGGCATTCCTGCAGTTCTTTCTTTCCGAAATAAGCTCAAGTGCCTTATCACTCAGATAATTTTGCCTCTTCTGCTCCTTTTTTCCTAAAAGAGTACTGTTAGTGTCCAAAAAAGCCTGTTTAAAATGATCCCATTCTTCCTCAACTTCAGTAGTAAGCAAACCATGACTGTCATAATGACTAAGTAACCTATCATGGTAAGCTTTAGCTATAACTGGATCTTTCAGAGCTTCAGTATTAAAAGTAAATTTTTTAACCCTAGCACAACACTTTTTAAGTTTAAGTTGCAACACACTTTTAACAAGGTAATGGTCAAATCCAATTTAAGCTCCCCTATATGCCTGGTATTCCTAACAGAACTAGCCCATTTGCTGTTAATTAATATGTAATCAATAATATTCTTATGCAGCCCATCAGGTGAAACCCATGTGTACTTATGTATGTCGCAGTGTTTGTAATAAGTGTTAGTTATTCTGAATCCATTGAGTTTACTTACCTGTAGGAGACGTTGCCCATTGCCATTGCAGCTACCAATACCAAAAGGGCCTATTACTCCTGCCCAAAGGTCAGAGTCAGTACCAACTTTGGCATTGAAGTCACCAAGAACAAGGGTAATATCTCCTTTCTTGACAGAATTCAAAATATCCTGAAGTTGTTCATAAAACCTATCCTTCTGATCCTCATCGGCATCCTCAGTGGGGGCATAACAGCAGATAACATTCAAGTCTTTAACACTTGTCTGAAATTTTGCTGTAAGAAACCTTTCATTAATGCACTCATATCCTAGAAGAGCATCGCTAGCGTGTCTGCTGAGAAGCAGACCCACGCCTTGGTGATGCTTATTGTCGTCCCTCCCTGAAAAGAGAAATTTAAGATTATTTTTAAGAATCTGACCTTTATCTGTCCATCTGGTCTCTTGCAAGCCGAGAATATCTAAATTATAGCGGTGGAATTCTTGTGTGAGGACATCAAGAGAAAAAGCTCTGTGCAGAGTCCTCACATTCCAACTACCTATGGAGAGAAAATGGTTAGTGGGATGTTTAAAGAAACTATGTTTATTGAGAGAGGGAATGCCGACAATATCAAACAGCCCCCTAATCGCAGACATGGGGCAAAGACCCGTTCTTCCACTACTAAAGGCTGAAGCCATCTACACTGGAAGACTTCCTCCAATGTAGAATTTGACGATGCCAATAGAAGCAAAGAGTTCAGGTGCCTGCGATGACTTCTGCTCAGGATTATCCACCAGCTGATAAACATATCCTGTGAATCTATTCACTTGGGGCTGTCAACCCACAAACAAACAGAAAACACAGCGGAAGATTTTCCCTCCACAGAAGCCCACCAGTGCAGCAAAATCAGGATCCACAATCAAGCTCAAATCCATATACAACTCCAGTCTGGTAGGTTTATATGGTCAGCACCAGGACCCTGTGTGGTTGACCACTCCTCAGCAGGGTAGAAAAAAAAGAAAAGTAGCCATAGTTGTCCAGATCAGTAGGCCACACTAATCTGGCAGCCCTCCCCTTCTGTTCACTTCCACAAGAGAGTATCTCTTTTGAAAGTTACTAACGGTCCGCACCACGAGAAGGCAGGGTCGGACATTAGGTGCTAGGCCTGGCCGGTTCTATGCATCATCACAGGGGATTGGTGCATAGCTCTCGTTCCAGTGACTACCTAGCTACCATTTACAGACCCTCTTTTGTTTATAGAGATAAAAATTATTTTGTATTGAATAGGTATTGATGAAATATGATTTTCACTTTCCAAATCTCCCTACAGCTATAATTACACCCTCTAACAGTGGAAAAAGTTGAAAATTCCAAAATTTTGGATGAATATTATAAGTGATGTATTTATGCTAGAAATTTGAAATTTTGGTGGGGTAATGTAAAAGTCATGAAGTTTTCATGCAAACAATGAATTGGCCCCTTAAACCCAGAGAGGAGGGTTTGGCAAAACAGAACTTTTTTTTTGTTTTTGCAGATAATTGTTTGTCTTTAGAGATAAATGAAAAATTCTTTTTGGGTTAGATTGGAATTGATGAAATATTCTGAAAACTGTAATTGTGCCCTCTAATGGTGGAGAAATTTTAAAATTCCAAAATTTTAGTGAATATTACAAACAATGTAGTTAAGCTAGAAATTTGAAGTTTTGGTGGTGGAATGTGAACATCATGAAATTTCCATTGGCAACAATGAATTGACCCCATAGACCCAGGGTGGGTGGGAAAATTTGTTTCTTT
The DNA here is from genome assembly GCA_038380435.1 of Ryuthela nishihirai. Lineage (NCBI taxonomy): Eukaryota > Metazoa > Arthropoda > Arachnida > Araneae > Heptathelidae > Ryuthela > Ryuthela nishihirai. The sequence continues at coordinate 24,765,927 of JAWZYU010000018.1, forward strand.
GTTTTAAAGGTAATTGTTTATAGAGAGGAATTTAAAATTCTTTTCAGGTTGGATATTATTGATGGATATTATGATTTGAACTTTCCAAATCTCCCAAAAGCTATAAATGCACCCTCTAGTGCTGGAGACATTAAATTCCAAACTATAAAACAAATATTTCAAATAACATATTTATGCAAGAATGTTTTTATTTTCTTGGTGGAATGTGTGAAGGTCATAAAGTTTTCATGGTAACAATAAGTTGACCTCTCATCCCCAGGAGGGTGGGAAAATGCAACTTTTTTGTTTTAACACCTAATTGCTTGTTTTTAGAGATTAATTAAAAATTCTTTTTCTATTGGATAGGTATTAATGAGCCAAATTTCTACAACTTCTAGATCTGTACAAATTAAATATAGCATTATAAATGTATTGTACTATTAGATTAAAAAAATACATCAGTTTCCAAAGGAAGTTTTGTCATTACCCAAGTTGACAGCAACTTGATCTAGAATTACCATTATACAGAACAAATTACGGATAGACATCACTAACCTTTCAAGTTTCAAAAGTTTGGAATAATGTAGATAATGATTTAAAAGAAGCTGAAAAGTATTCTGTATTCAAACATAATGTATTAACCACTTTTGCTTATTAATATTTTTTTTTACTTAAAATACCTAATATGCTGGTGTATCACATTGTTTATATATGCAACAAGTTTGATTTAATATACTCAGTCTTGTCAAAGGGCGGGGGTGGCTCAGTCGGTAGCGCGTCAGGCTTGTAATCTGTAGTTCCCAGGTTCGAGTCCCAGCTGGGTCAGTGTTGAGATTTATCTCCGCAAAAATTCCCCGCCCTGCCCACGGTCAGTAGGGGACACTGATGGGCTTGGAATGGCCGCCGTCCGTCGGATGGGACGTTAAGCCGTGGCCCCGTGTGCGGGAGAGCCATACCCTGTGCACGTTAAAGAACACACTGGATGGCCTTGACGGGAGGCTACCATCTGTCTCCCAACAGCTGTTCCAGTGGGTCCCCTCCCCCAACCTTCTCTGAGCCTTCGGGGTCCATGTGACCTGGCCATTTAGCCCTTGGTGTGCAAAAAAGTGCCGCTCAGACGTAAAACAACCCAAACAACAACCCAGTCTTGTCAAAATATGTATTGAATTTTTTAACTGGGGGTTCCTTTCTGTTTTATGTGAATTGTATTATAATACATACATAACATCTTTGTACTGCAAAGTAAAATTGAAATAGAATTTTACTAATCATGGGTTTCCCCACACCATAACAGTAAAATAAAAAAAAAATAATAAACATCCCCTCAAGCAGCTACTTGCCATAGAGGTCTGATAGGAGCCTGTCAGTATAATATGCCATAGTAGAAGGTCTGTGAAGATGGTAAAGGTGAAAATTTTTTTTTAAAATTCCAAAATTTTAAACGAATATTGCAAATGATATAATAGATATGCAATATTTATTCTAAATGAATGATAGATTGCAATATAAATAATGATGATGCAAATGATAGATTGCAATATTTATTCTAGAAATTCAAAATTTTGGTGGTAGAATATGATGGTTACAACTTTCTATTGACAACAGTGACTTAACCCTTACCCCCAGGGGAGTGGAAAACAACTTCTTTTTAAATTAATGATTAAAAAACTCTTTTTAGTTCAATTTGTACTAATGAAATATAATTCTCATTTTTCAAATGCTTAGGTAGTTTTATTTATATTTTAGAGATCACTAAATATGTAAACAACAAAACTGCTAATGAATTTTGCAAATGATCTGTTTATGGCAAGAATTTGAGATTAATTTTGGTTGTAGCTTTTCAAGGGATATTCCACTGATAATAATAATCTACCCACTTTTCTCAAAGGGGTGTACAAAATGCACCTTTTTAAATTTAAGAAATAAAAATACTTTTTATGTTGTATAAATACTATTCGCATTTTATCCATCATCTGTTAGCTGAAGTGAAAAAGTAGGTAAAGGAAAACTTCATTCTCTTTGAAAACAAGATTCTCATATGTACCAGAGGCAATATATGTTCTTCTACTTCATATTTCAGCAGTATTTTAAACTGGTTTATCTGCAGTTAATAATGACTAAGAGAAATGGAAATTTTGTGGAAAAAATGAGTTTCACTGATGAGTGGGATTCGAACCAATGCCTCCCAGTTACATGCTAGATGGGAGGTAACTATGAGGTATGGATTCGAATACCACTCGTTGGTGAAACTCATTTTTTCTACAAAATTATTTCTTGAATTATATCTTAACAGATAATCTGTGAATTTATTATCGATTAAGAGAAATCGAATTTATTCAAGAAGAAAAATGCAGTGCATTAGTATAAAAATCAGGCAAACATATTAGCAAAAAACTGCACAGTTAATACAAAGCAGAACTGAGCTAACACGTTTAAATTGGGAGTAGTTATATTGTGATCTTTTGCTGTATGCAGAGCATTTTAGCTCTGTGTTGTCTTTCTGATGAGGTTTCGTCATCCTCACAGACCTTCTACTATGGCGTATTAAACTGACAGGCTCCTGTCAAACCTCTATGGCAAGTAGCTGCTTGAGGGGATGTTTATTATTATTTTTTTTATTTTTATGGTGTGGGGAAATTCATGATTGGTAAAATTACTATTGACATTAGTTGTTTTTTCAGCACTTATTTATAAGTTCTACTAATGATTTTTTTTTTTGTATTCTGGCTGAAAGTTGAATGTTTTGATAAATTATGGATGCAAAAACCATAACTATTACATGTGTATAAAATTTAAAAAATGATTTTTTACTGCATATTTATTTATCATAAGTTTGCACTGATTTTTTAAAATTATTATTCTTAGGATATCTTGACTGTCAGTTTTTATACCCAACAGCTAATTTTTATTTAATCTGGGTTTTTTTGTCTTTTACAGGAAAGTATGCTACATTGCAGGGAAGCTTAGACTGTGATTGTCACCATGAATAGAAACAGTAGTATTCAATATGAGAATGCATAGAATGGGGGGAAAAAAACTATATTTTGTATCTAAAGAAAAGAGTAATATCAAGGGGAAGAATGTCATTGCAAGTGCATTGTAACAATGAATCAGAAGAAGCCATTTCTGAAAATGAAGCTAACCATTCTATTGCAGCAAACGCAGAAGAGCTAGGTTCTGAATTGAGTTTGTTGCAAAATGCTGATGAAACGGTTTTATGTGATAATGAAGTAGCATTTGAAAATAAAGACAATGAAGAGAGTGTTAAAAGTGTTCATGATGTTCATGTAGAAGACACTCACATGTGTGATAAATTAAATAATGTAAAGGATATAAATGGTGAAAAATCTAAAAATCAAGAACATAGTGGGAAAATAGGGGAAAAACCTGAATATCATCTTACGCAACTCCAACAGAAAAGCTCATCATGTAGAAATAAAGAAAACCATGAGGTTTCACCATTTAAGGAATCAGTCAAAGGATTTGTTTTGGGCAAATTAAGTAAAAAATTTGCTGCTGCAGATAGTGGATCAACTACATTAGATCATGATAAATGGCCTATATTTTCTGGTTTGAAGGAAAGACTAGCAAAAACTTTAGAAGACAAAATTGGAAAAGATTCTTTATGCAGTGCACCATTGGAATCACCATGTAATAAGAGTGAGAAAACCAAAATTAATAAAACTGAAGATTTTATTGCAAAAGTTAATTCTGAAAGTACTTGTTTTAAGGATGTAGAAAGTTCACATAGCTTAGCCTGTGAGTTAAAATCTGTAGTTGCAAATGACCAAACAGAATCAACACCAATAGAAGAAGCTGCTGAATGTTTTGAAGAGCTTAAAACAACGTTTAGTGAGCCAGAAGATATAGAGAAGTGCATTGCAAACATGGCAGATAAAAGTCCACCATCAACCCCTCCTACAAGAAGCAGGACATTACAAAATTTAGCAGCTGCAGCTCATTCCATGTTGACACCTAAAAGGGGAAAAGGAAAAGAATTACCCATGTCATTTAGTACTCTGAAAAAAACTAAAGGACTTGATGATGAAGAAAGTTTGATAGAAGAGATTGAAGATGTACCGATTAAGGAAGTAGATGGTTCAAAAACTTCTGAAGCGATAGTAGATTCAAATAGTGCAGATTCTTGTGAAGATGTGGCAAATACCAACTTCTCATCTAGTTGCTTTTTACTAGAGGAGCAAAATAATAGAAGACATTTCACAGACTATGTTTTAGAAATGTTGCATATAAGTTTTTACTTTATTTGTAGGCTAACTAATGCCATTTGTTCACCTTTGGGGCTTCATTCACTAGTCATAGTATTTGCAATAATGGCACGGCAATTTTTGCCATTTACATCATATTCTGCTGGCTTAATTAATGGACTTGGTATTTCGTCATTAATATTACATTTTTACTCATGGTTGACTAAGAAAAGCCAACCAAAAAAATCTTTATGCTTCCCTGAATACAGAATGCTACCTCCCCTTACCATTCCTGTCTCTCCAGTGCAAAAGCCAAATTATTATATGGTAAGTGTACCAAAAATGGAAATTAAATTATTTATATCATGAAAACTGCCCATAAATAATATTTGGAGGTGCTAAACGTGTGGTGTCTAACCTTTTCGGTGTCATGGACCCCCCCTACAAAGTAATTCTTTCTGTGGAGTAATGAAGTATCTCTGCCATAACTCTGTAGGTTCGCTTTGCACCATTATCCGACATACATTTTAACTAAAATATACCCTTCCTGGCCAAATTATTATGAACACCTGCCTCATACTTTGTCATATGTATCATGGTAGTTCCCAAATTTCATTTCAATTCTCTGTGCATAATTCTCTTTGAAATGGGTTTTGAAATACTGTGAGTGGTATATCTCTCAGCTGATGAACTGTAACAGTTGTTTTGCTGTACAGTTATGCCAACAAATGCTTGCCCCTGTCTGTCAGAGCCTATTTGTTTTACCCTATTGCCATTCTCGTACACTTGAGATATTGTGCCCATGTTATCTGATGAGTTCCATCACCTCCATTACCGATGTTTGTGCTCATCATGCTCCAACAATGAGCCCCCTTTCAAAATCGTGAAATCAGCTTCTTGTTGCACTTTGATTTCCTTTGTGGGTTTTTTTATGAGACTTTGTAGTGACACAGAATCCTAACATCAATAAGAAATTTTGCATACATTTTGCATGTTTTGTGGTATTTTGTGCATTTGCAATGTTCATAATAATTTGTCCAGGCAGTTCACCAAGACTCCATGAAAGCAACCAGAGTACAAACCCAGTCTTGGTTATAAAACATTGCAACCAGAACTCTTTAAAAGTCCCAAGAATGTGTTTTATTTATAGTTCTTTATCCATTGTTCATTTATTGGTTATTTTGTAATTTGTGGAGAAATTTGATGCTCCAGAGATTCTTGTCATCAACAGCCAGTAACATCTTATGATCAGTATGAGATAGCCAGTATTACCATACTGAATTGGCGTAATTCCAGCCAAAATAACTAAACTTAATCTGGTTATGTAATTGCCATAAATATTATTTCTATTAAAGCATTCTGAAATTTAAGAATAGTTTACAGACCCTCTTTGCTAGCTTCACAGATTTCCTAGGGGTCTGGTGGCCTGAGGTTGGAACCACTGGTCTAAACAAATCAATCAGGAATTTTAGCAGCAAATATGCAACAATCAAAAGAAAATTTCAAAAATTTGTTCTATAGTTTTACTATATTTTTTTTTGCCAAAATCACAAGTTATCACTTTTGAATGGTAGATGCTGATAAACTTCATTGCAAAGTAGGTCATACAATCAAATTTAAGCCCTTCAGCACAGTCTATAGTTGGTGAAATTGGCATATTTTGATGCTGTGTCACTGCAGTCAACCTATAGTAATGCAGTTTTCCCAATTGTAGACTTCTGATTTCAACTCCAAGGACTAGTATTTTGGACTGACCTGCTTTGTAATGTAATTAGTTAGTAAGACTGCTCTGATTTAAAAGATATAACATATTTGGCAATTTCAGTAAAATGCATAGTGAAATTAAGAGATATTAAATTATTAATCAAGATTTTGATTATCAATTAATCAAGATTCCTTACTTTTGCAGTTTTTTCCCCAGGTGTAAATGGCAAATAATGCACATGGGCATCAGATACCCCATGTACATTAAATTGGTGTTAACTCTTTAAAAATTTTGCTCTAAACAATCATTTTGTCTAATTTTTTCCATTTTATAATTCTGTAATTGATTTTTTGGAAGAATATGTACATGTATATTACATGCTTTATATTTTGTCGAAAATATAAAATAAGAAGTTAAGAAATTAATACTTTTCTTTTAATAAAAAAAATATTTTATAGGTATATGTAATACCTAATATGGATTTTTATATACATAATTTGTTTAAACATACTTTGAATGCTAATCTGCAAAAATTTATCAGAATGCAATGGAAAAATATTAATGCAAAGTAGGGTGGAAAAATGAGTAACATCAGTTGATGCTATAGTGCTTTGGATTCCCATAATTTTTCTGTACCACCACAGTGGGATGCATTGTTCAAAGGACAAAATCTTTTACATGTATCTAGGCAAAACATTCAAAAGCTAACTAGATAAGCAGACAAGTATAGGTGCCAAAGAAGTCATTTGTGGTAATTGAAAAATGCATGAGTGGGCTTAAAAGACCAATTCTGGTTTAGTTCCAGGTTAAAGCTTGCAGTTTAGAAAAATATGCAACAGTATATAGCTTAATTAGGGAACTTTATTTGCAATATTTAGGATAGAGAAGGATCCTAAAAATTATTAGTTTGTACAGGCCTTATATTACAAGGATGTGCCTTTTTAAGCCAAAATCACTTCTGACCCCTGCCTCAGAGCAAAAACAAAATCTGCCTGCTGGAACAGTAGCTTGCTCACTAACCACTAGGCTAGTTAAGGCTAGTTGTTTTAACTTGCAAAGAAAAATTAATAAAGCAACATTTAAATATACTTGAACTCCTTTAACATGTTCACTGCTGCTGTGATTACCCATACTTAGAAGGATCTTCCTCACACACAGATAACAACTACACTTTTTCCTCAAACCAGATTTTGTCCTTTGAACAAATTCAGGTGCCATTGAGGCAACAGGGAAACTAGTGCTGACTGGTTCAGACAGGAAAGAGTGCTAATACTTGATGGTACACAAATCATATGTCATTTAGAACACTAGCAGCATAATATACTTGTGCATCAAGAGGTAGTGATGTGTTAATCTAGCAACCTCAGGATGCCAGACCATAAAATTTTTCCGGACCACAGGAAATACTACATACTATGGGAGTACCATTAGTCATGCAAAATTAAAAATATTTTATTAGTGTTGAATTGTTTTTATTACATATGTAAACAGAGTGCAGCTAAACAATTGTGTGATGTTAATTGTGTATTTGTTTTACAATACATACCTAAGGTGTACTGAAAAAAAAATGCATATTAAATAATAACATCTTTATTGTAATGAATAGAAGGTTTCAGTTACAAATATATGTGCATCCATTGTTGCACTTTCAAAATAATCTCTGGCACATGTGATGCATTTGAACACTGTTAAATCCAAGACTGGAATCACTTTTTGAAAAAGTGGTGAGCATTGTCTGATCCATGCCCTGATCAGTGGCTACATTTGACAGCTTCCTACTTCGTGTTTTGTCCTCGATGCTTGTTTCTCCTATAAACTTCTTCACCCACCATCACACATTGCTGATATTGTGTACTCAACGTAAATCTTGGTTATCCTGTATGAATGTCAGATGCATTGTATGGAAGGCATTGTATGGAAGGTCATTGTATCAATGTCTCCCCCTTTGTCAGGAACTCAATTTCATCTCTTTGTTTTAGCTTCATATCCATAGTTCATCAGCTTTGATTTATTGAAAAGATGATTTGAAAGGCAAGAAGGTGCACTTTACATATCTTACAAAGTACATAAACACAGTTATTGTTATTCATATTGCAACTCTTCAGGTATTACTTTTGGTACAACCTTCATAGATAAAATAATAAGGATTGATTAAAGTTTTGAACACAGTTATGCAGCAAGTGTTTTTTTTTTTCGGGGGGGGGGGGGGGGGGTAGAGAGAAAATTGTCTTGAACTGGGTGGGATCCAAACCCACGACATCCTGATAATGTGTTGTCAGGTGTTCTGACCACAGCTACCAGCTGTGGATCAGTTATCCTCTATTGTTGATCCTCATCATAATAGTATCAACCACAAGTGGCTCTCTTACAACTGTAAGTGAGGATCTTTCAGTTCTTCTTAGACATGGGCTCATGACCAGTTACTCTCCATGAGCCATTTGACTGGCATTTTTTAATATGAGTAAATCTAAATTTTTCATGCAAAGTTCATGTGTATCTCTGGTACTTGCACTTATGGATGCATTATAATTATTATTAGTAACATTTTTATATCTACATAATTTCTTGGGGCAGGGATGTATCAGTTGTAGCACCCAAGGCTCATAATCTGCAGTTCCCTGGTTCTAGTCCTAGCTTGCCAGTGTTGAAATATATCTCCACAAAACTCCCCACCCTGTACTCTGGGGACAGTGATGAGCTTGGTAAGGCCACCATCTGCTTAATGGAACATTAAGCCATGGCACCTTATGCAGGAGAGCCATTCTTGATGGGAGGCTTCCATCTGTCTCCTAATAATTGCCCAGTGAGTCCCCTTCCCCAACCTTCTCTAAGCCCTTGAAGTCCTTATGACCTGGCCATTTAGCTCACTGTATGCAAAAATGTGCCCAATCAATGGTAAAACAACCTAACATCACTTCTTAGTTACAAAGTTTTGAACACTGTCATGTTGTAAAACAGTGTGGGCATAGAGGAAAAATTATCTTAAACTGGGTGGGGACCCAAACCCATGATATTACTAATGGTGACTAATAATGCATCCATAAGGGCAAGTACTAGAGATACATATGAACTGTGCATGGAAATTTAGATTTACTCATATTAAAAAATGCCAGTCAAATGACCCATGGAGTGTGCCTGGTCATGAGCCCATATCTGAAAAGAGCTGCAATAAAAGATCCTTTGCTTGCAGTTACTAGTGACTAATCCTACAATGCTGGGGATTAACATGAACAGTAGAGGATAACTGACCAGCTACCAGTAGCTCATCTGCCAAGAGCACCTGACATATCATCAGGTGGTTGTGGGTTCATATGCCACCTGAGTCAAAACTATTTCCTCTATACTCACATCAACTTACACCATAATAATGTTCAAAATTTGTAACTAAGAGATGCCATAGAGCATGTTGATACTAAGAGATGCCATACATCAGAGCTGGGTGTGGAAAGGGAATTCACTGGATAGCTGGTAGGAGATAGATGGAAGCTTCCCATGTAGGTCTTACGACATATTCCACGCAAAAGATATGGCTTAATATCTCATGTACAATGGCTTTTCAATGCTGGTTGGCACGCCTTTCTCACCAAGAGCAGAGAGATTGTTAGTGAAGAAAATCTTATTGCTCCCTCTTGCTATTCTGTATTAGCATCCTAGTCTCATAATTTGCAGTTCCCATTGAGCCAGCATTGAGATTTATCTGTGCTAAATCCCCACCCTGCCAGTAGTCAAAAAGCGGACATGGATGAACTTGGAAAGGCAATCATCCATTGGATGGGACACAAAGTTGTGGCCCTGTGTGCAGGAGATCTCTAACCCTGTGCATGTTACAGAACATGCTGGATAGCCGTGATGGGAGACTTCCATCTCTCTACTAATAACTGTCTAGTGGGTTCCCTTCCACTCCAACCTTCTCTGAGCTCTTGAAGTTCTTGTGGCTGAGCCATTTTGTGCCAAAAAAGTACTGCTCAGAGGTAAAACAACCCAACAACTTGTTGCTAACTTAAAGTTTATAAACAGATGTAACTCAGTGAGGTGCAAGAGATTGGAGCATTACGAAGCCAAACCAACCATTTTAGCAACTGTGGTAAATCACACGAGTTTTCCTGATTTTTGAGAATTTTTCATGAGCCCTAGATTGCCAGACTAAGGAGTTCGAGCATATTTTTGTTTTACTATCTGAAATGCATATTTTTTATCTTTCAGTATTTGAAATGTATATATGTGGTATGTGGATTTTTTTTTTGTTTGCAGGGAAAAAATGGAAGTAAAAGCAATATGTGGGTTTCATTAACTAAAAAAAATCACAAAACTATGAAAACAAAAACTTGAAATATGGAAGTTTAAATATTTTTGAATATTTTAAAGTATTTAGCAATTTAGTAGAAATGCTTTTTTTAATTACCTGTTGACATTTGTTTAAAAAATCTGAATTCAGTAATTGTAGAATTTGACAGCAAACATGCCAAGTAAGTTTTTAACTAAAAAAAATTAAATATTTTAGGTCTGGATGAATGAATTACAAGGTGATTATGATCCTGAAAGCTACCGGCTGTGCAACACAAACACTGTGGCAATTCGGCTTGAAGGAAGTACCCTTAAGCTTTCACGTGCAAAATTCAGTGTGCCTAAACGGGCAATGTGGAATGAAAATAAACTTTCTCCACCAAAAATTTATCAGTTTCAATATTCACTTTTGGAATCCAAAATAATGCTTGTTCCTGAATGCCTTGCAAAAACAAGGTAAACTTTTTATGTATTGTTTTTCATTATATATTTCTTATTTAATTACTTCAGTTTTTTGGGGTTAAAGAAGTTAAAAAGAAATGGGAAAAGGCTTAAATTTAAAGTATTATTGTTAAATAAGTCATTTCATTAGAATTTATTCGGACATACTGCATGAATCTCCACTAGAGTGTAAATTGCAGTGGTCATGAAACACTAAATACCTTCTTAACTTTTGAGATTGGAAGTCAAATGAAGATTTTCTCTAAGTAACAAGATCTTTGATTATTGGATTATGGAAAACTACCTACTGCAGTTCAGCACTATTGTAATTTGGCACATGCGTTTTTGTGCCATCGCTATTATTGATAATGCTAAGATTCTGGATGGTGGCTATAATGTTAAAATCCGTATTGACAATACAAAATCAGCCAGAGTAGCAATGATTCGCAAAGTAAATGCTGTGATTGTCTATGTAACATGGCAAATAATGAATACCAAATTTGAAATTCATTTTTTTTTTGTGGTTATTTTTGGTGGGGCAGTATACCAGGTGGCCTACCCCTAGAAATAACCGAACTGAAGTCTTTATGATTTTGCATAAAATGGACCAGCCTATTCCTGAAAATGGTGTTTATTACCATTTCTGAAATTGGGAACCATTAAGTATTATCTGTTTTTGAATTTTTTACTGGCAAGATAATTGTAGACAGGTCTCAGCAAATGGCCAGTTTCCATTCACTGTCCTAAATACTTAAAACAATGCACAAGCATCTTTTGTTATCCAAGATATACTGCATTTCAGTCAAAGTACTGTATTTCATCTGAAAAAAATTAAGTGATTAAGAAAAACATTTTTTAAGTAAATTTTTAATAATTCCTCAAAATTGCCAAATTTTTAACATGTTTTCTTATTTTTTTACATATTTGTTTGTTTCATTTTACACTCCTTTTTTTAATATAGTCTAGTGAATGCTGGAAATATTCAGTCCTTTTTTTCTTAATTTCATTATAGAGTTTGGAACAGAAAGTTTCCTCTTTGTCTGATAATTCCTGATGCAAACAAGAAACAGCATTCACCACAAACTGAAAGAAGAATGGTAACATCATCACAAGAACCTTCTCTAGATAAGCGCAAAACTGCTAAGTCACTGCCTAATTCTCTCTCTGGTTCTCCCTCACATCTAGCAAATTCATCTAATCTTATCCTTTATTTGTTTACTCGTACTGATCGAGAAAAAGAAGAGTGGTATTGGAGATTTTTGGCTGCTACTAAAGATCAAGATAATTTGGGCAGTTCAAAGAGCAAAGCATCTTTAAAAACAAGTACTCCCACAAGTGATATGCAAAATGATTTATCTCTTGAAGTAAGTACATTATAATTACTTACAAGTATATTAATTTTAATTAGACATTTTAACAGTGTTATAGTGATAAAATAGATCAGACTATGCAATTAATGCTTAATGTTGGAAAATGTGATGAATAAAAGAAGTTAAATTATATAATAATCAAAAGTAAATTTATTCCTGAATAATATGAAAAATACAGTATTTACCTGAAACATGATTTTTATTTCAATGATTCTTTTCAATGCAGTATATTTTAAAACATGGGGTAATGTTATACAAGTGACTTGGATTATTTGCATTAATAGATTTTCTGTTCTGTTTTATGATATGGGAAAACACTTTCTTGGCTGCCTTTTTTTGTTAAACATTATGAATTTTTTTCTTTGGGTGTTGAAATTTGGCAATCTTAATTTGGCAATCTAAGTGCAGAAAGGTTTATTATGCACAAAGGGTAAAAAAAAAGTTCATATTGGCAGAGTGACACATCCAATATATTGGGGAAGGGGGTAAAAAAATTTTAAACATGTTAAATATAAACTTAAGAACTTATAATTTAAAACAAAATAAAATTTAACTAAGGGGAGTAAAACACCTCAGTTTTTTTGGGGTTTTTTTGGAGGGGGGGGGAAATACTTGCCAAAATTGCCCTCCCACCTGAGGACTATGATTTCTGTATCAAGGAAGTCTTTTTTGCTTCCGTATTAAAGCCTCATTATTTTCAGGAAATGACACAAAATCAAAAATTTTTTTATTAGTAAACAAAGAATAAAAGCAAAATTAACATATAACATAATGTGATGTTAATAAAATGTCCACAGCAACAAGTTGTAAAGCCAGCCATCTAGCAAACTCCAAAAATCAATAATAATCAACCAACTGAAAGATTGATAATTTACGGAAATAAAATAAATCTACAGAAATGAAAACTAAGGTTTAATTATAAAAAAGGAAATGAAATACTGACTTTACAAAGAAAGATAATATCCTATAAGTTGGGAGGAAGTATTTAGATTTAAGTCAACCAAGTAAACTTTCATGCAGCCACTAAACAGACTGTTCTCCCCACTTTCACATGTGTGAGCAATTAAAACACTTCTGACTTCCTCTCCCATGATGGGACACCATGAGCTGCACCAATCTTGAAGATTGATTTGAGATGTGGGAACAACACATAGAATGCTGGGATAAATGATAAAAATAATTCTGGGAATAGTAAAATAGATTTAAGGCAGAAAAGATTAGAATGGGAGAAGAAAAAACACAGATATGTACTTTGTAATTGTTTTTAAAATGCAGTTTTTTATTAATTTTCAGAAGATTTTTGAAACTTTAAGGAAAAATTTGTTGATAATTATTCAAATCAAACTTTTGTGCTTAAATCAAGTTGCCTCAGCATAGAGTAATATTAATAAATTGGCAATATTGTATATCATAGTTTAATAAAATATGCATCAAATAAAAAAAGAAAGTGTTATTTATAAGCTTAAATAGTGTATTTTTATAAAATATATAAGAAAATTTTCAAGCATCATTTTTTTAAAATCAAATTTTTTTTAGTTGTACCAAAAATGAATACAGGTGTCCTCAGCCTCTCACTTCAGATTCTGTTAACATATAAATGCGACCTGGGTTGGGTTGTTTTACCTCTGAGTGGCACTTTTTTGCATACCATGGGCTAAATGGCCAGGTCACATGGAATCTGAAGACTCAGAAAAAGTGGGGGGGAGGGGATCCACTGGAACAGCTGTTGAGAGACAGATAGTAGCCTTTCATCAAGGCCATCCAGCGTGTTCTTTAACGTGCACAGGGTATGGCTCTCCTGCACATGGGACCACTGCTTAACGTCCCATCTGACAGACGGTGGCCTTTGTAAGCCCATTGGTGTCCCCTACTGACTGTGGGCAGGGCGGGGAAAAATGCAACCTGGACACAGGAAGGATTAAATCAGAAGTATGAAGTTGTTGCAAATGAAATGGCTGAATTGTTAAAAATCATTCAACAGCTCTAACTTTGTTAAAAATAACTTAATAAAAATATGCACCAACAGATTTAATACACTTCTGCCACCATGAAACAAGTGCATTTATGCTATTGGTAAAAAAATCTGAGTTCCTGTAAGTGATGAATTCTTTGAAGGTGTTTTTAGCTGCTGTCTCATTGCGGAATGTTTCCCCCTTCCCTAAGAAGTGATCAAGATGCTTGAAGAAGTGATAGTCAGTTGGCGATAGATCTCTGGTGAACATGCTGGGTGAACAAGTCTCATACTGTAACTGATGGAGTTTGTGAGATAAGAGGTTGAGCGTTATCATGTAGCAGTAGGATGCCATGTCTTTTGACCAATGCAGGCTGCTTCTTCCATAATTTGTCATTAATTTTTTGAAGTTCTGCACAAAAATTTCCTTTGCATTTATTGTTTCACATGGTTTTAGGAATGAATAATGGATAATACCACTTGCAGACCACCAAACAGTCCTCATCACCTTCTTCAGGTGAAGATTAGGTTTGATCATGTGTTTGGGTGCTTCTGCAATGTCCAGCTACTGAGCAAACATCGATGATTGGCATATAGGATCCATTTTTCATTACACATTACAATTCTATGCAAAAGTGGATCCTTTTGGTTTCATATAAAAAGGGAAGTGCTCACTTCAAGTCGATGTGTCTTATGACTGTTCATTAATTCATGCCTATCCAACTTCTTCACTTTCTCAATGGCTTCCAGGTGCCAGGAAACTGTTGAACAATGCACGCCTAATTTGCCTGCCATGTCTCATACAGTTTGACATGTTAGATTCGATTAAAGCCTTCAATCAGTCATTATCAGTCGCTTCTTTGGGTCAACCATGTGGCTTAATTTGAAGGCTGACGTTGTCTGATTGAAAATCTTTCAAACCAATGTCATGTTGTCGGTTTACTAGCTGTGCTTTCCCCAAATGCTGTGCATTGATGTTGCAAATTTCCTTTGCAACATTTTGCCCCAGTTTAAACTCGTATAAGAAAAGAACACAAATTTGACTCTTATCCATTGTTCTTTTAAGCTCTTCCAATCCACTTACCACAAAATCTACTGGCAAAATGGCTACTGTGTTATCACAAGCAGGCTTTGTGATTTAATATAATGTATCACAAAAGCCATCTGGTAACATTTTCAGCCTTCAAAACATCAAAAATTTATGCATCTGTGAAATTGCCCATTTGATATGCAACAACCTAATATAAGTTGGTTTATGATATATGGTTGCTTGACATTTTTGATTTAAATGTCCAGAAAAGTATTTAATCATTTTTTTTTTACTTTGTAACTTTTATAGGTGACATGGTACTTATTAAGACATTCTAATATTTAAGCAGTTCTTCGTTCTGATAATTCCAAGAAAAGTAATATATTGCCAGCAGTGGCAGATTAAAGTATCTGAAGGCCTCAGGTGTAAATGTTTTGGGAAGCCCTTGGTGCAAAAAATTCTAGAGGCCCCCAACTATCCTGTAGTGTGCAGGAAGGAGATTGCAAATCTTAGTAATAGGTTCCACAGTTTGTTAAAATCTTCTTTCTCCCAGACAAACAGGAAGCAGACACAGACAACCCATCCCATTCTTAACTTATCGACATCCATTTAGCTCAAGAGGAAACCAAAATTCTACAGAAAGGACCTAAATTGCATTCCCCCAATCAACCCCGGCATTATACGGACTCTTACCACGCATTTAACAAAGTATCGATCCCTTACCATCTATCAAAAGAGATAAGCATTGATTTAAAATATACAGAAACTTGACATCCAAATTTAATAACAACAACCCAGGAAGAGAAGTTGCAATTTTGGGGAACATGAAATGAAACCCTAATATGAAAATACTTCTAGTAGATAAAACTTAACAACTGGTAATAATTAGTACTGGTGAATTTAGTGATAAAATAAAAACCTCACTTGGAGAATTAAAAGTGGAATTAGTGACTCATGACCCGATTCTCAACATGCTGCATAAATTAGTTCAAATAAAAGTGGTCCCATTCCTACCCCAACCATTAGCCAAAGCTGCTAAACCACCAATGTATCTCAGTGTTCCTCAACTCTTCATTAAAATAAAAATCCACAAATCCAGATATCCCTTTTGCCAGTGGTATCTTTCCAACACCCCTTTCCAACTTATCATTTAGAGTACTTTATTCTAATCCCCCCCTTCCAGGACACCATCAAATCTGGATACAAATTTTTACAGCACACATAACTTACACATCCTTTCCCCATCACACCTTCCAGTCATTCTATGCATCATTGTACCCTAGTACCTCTGTACTGAATGCTGCATTGAGGCTGAAGGCAGAGATTGCCATACCCACTGCACCAGAATACTTCAGTGTGCCCTATGTGCAGGAGCTAACCACATCCTTCAGTTATTTTCAAATTAATCACACCACATACCTCCAAGAGTGAGGAAGTCCCAATGGGGTTTGTCACTGTCATGCCTCATGGCCGAAGTGTTCCTCGGTCACATCAAGGACACTGTCCTCCTTGGAGGCCCCAGCCCTAAACCACTGCTATGGGCTCAGTATATTGATGATATATTTCTGGTGTGGGGACGGGACCCCTTCAAACTTATGGAACTTTTAAATCATTTGAATACCATAATTCCATCCATAAAATTCATCTACAAACCAGAAATCAATGGCAGAATAACATTTTTGGGTATTGCAATTCAAAGATCTGAGAAATCCATAAACATTACAGTCTCCCAAAAACCCATATTGTCCCTAATTTTATTACTCAAAAATCAGCCCACTTCAACTCATGTAAAAGATTAACAATTAATGCGTTATTATTAAAAACTTTGAGATATACTGCTCAACAGAAGAACTTCTGCAAATGGAAATAAAATGCATTTAGGGTGCAGGGAGACAATCAGGATATGCAGACAAGTTTATGAATGTAAAAATATAAGGGGCAATATCAAAGCAGCCAGCTAGCCTCACTTGCTCAATAACCTGAAATTAAATGCACAATAGCATTTTCATACTTCCTCAGTTATTGAAATCTTAAAGCATCCTGAAGCAGTACAAGTTTAAAATACCCATATCAGTCAAAAACACTATCTCCAATGTAGCAAAGAAAGATAGCAATCAAATAAAACCAGCAGGCGGAATTTACATACCCTGTTAAATGACTCTAAGAAACTACTGCAAGAAAAAGACGGATATATAGCAAAACCTTCTGAAACTTTCAAATTTGCCTGGAGCAGTACAAACTGGACTACCAAAACAATTTGCAACTTACAGCTGACATGCAAACTGCTATCACTTATGAAACTACTCTGTGGTTCAACATGGCTATAATACTAAGTTCACCTCCCACTAAATACCCATTCAAAGTAATAGACGACTTAATCATTTAAATTAATAGAAATTTTATGTGGAACGTGGATATAATACTACCCCCTTCAGCTTGGAAACTATTACTCAAAGAAATGGGAAAATTATTCATTTAAGTAAGTAATTGCACTCAGCACTTTTAATAAATGCACAAGAACCCCAGGGCTCATATTCCAAAGCTAATGGTGGAAACAAAAGGGATTGAAGAAAAATAGTGGGGGCAGTTTGAGCAATAGGGAGAATGAAATGCCAAATGGAAATTAAATTACATGGGGAGGGGAACAGGACTGCCCATTGCATCCATTAATACACTTCTGAGTCATCTCCCTCTTCGTGTCACCTCAGGGGCACACCCATTTTCGCATGTGCTTATTAATAGCACCACAGCATGAAAGAACTTCCACTCCCCAAAGAGTGAGAACCATAAACACCAGACCTGGGAAAGCACTAGCTCCCATAAGGAACAGCACACACTCCAGACTTTTCCTTATTGTACAACTGAAGAGTCCATCCCAAGAAGAATGCAGTAACCAAGCCAATACAAGTATGACTAATTAGCCTGAACTTCCCTTCACCAATACTCAACTATCAATTACTCCATTAGTTGCCATTGAACTGGTTGTTTTTCCTGATACCGCATGACTAGCACCTACATGTTTATAGGGTAATTTGAATATTAAATTTAGGCTATGAAGGTTCTGCAGAAATCTGGATAATAAATTTAGATATTGAAGATTTGGTAGTAGCTATTATATGGGGACAATGGTTAACTAATTGATTGTTTTTCATTCTTTAAGTTGTTTAATTTATGTTTTATACATCTTTACTATTTTATGGGTTTCACTGTATTTAACCCTTCCAGTGTCCATATCATCGTATATATTCACAGAATCCGTAATGAGAGCTGAGGATGGCTGTATATATCTTTTTAGTACAACCAAAAAAAAAACGATTTTTTTTAAAATAAAAATTGCTGTTGTAAAATTTATGTATATATATCTTATAAAAATATATAATTCATACTTGAAAAATAATATTTTGTTTTTTCATTTTATACATATTTTATTAAACTGCAATATAAATCACTTGTTAAAGCCATCTAATTGCCATTTCTTAGAAGTGCTATACAGTATTGCCAATTTGTTTGTTAACATTACTTTTTGCTGAAGCAACCCCCTTATTTAAACTCACAAGTTTAATTTGAAATTTGTTAATTTTTTTTTATAAAATTTAATTTGTTGGGAAGTCTTAAGGACTTTAGTAAGAATCCTAAGTTTTTACAGTTACATAAAAATCTTAGCTTAAGTAACATGTTATTAAGGCTTATCTCTTTATGACAAAAATTTATTGATGACAAGTATCACCTTTGTGCAAAATCAATTGTATGCAAATTGATAATCACAGTAAGATAGGTTAAATATTGTGACATTTAATCTGCAATTTCCCTGTTTAAAAGCTAACTGCATAAACAATTTATTTGCTAGAAATGTCAACATTTCTAGCAGATAATATTTTCTGCCATTTCATAGTTAAAAAGTTTTGTGTTATATGTAGTGTCAAGGTAATATTTAATTTTGAGATATAAAGATTATTGATCAGATTTTATAAACCATTTTTAGTAACTGCCATTTTTTAGAAATTGTATCAAGTATGTTGCAGGAGACCATCTGAGACCCCCTACCTTAAAATGCAAGGTGATTTTTAGTTCTTTGATTGATTTGTTTCTTGTTATTCTTTTTAGTTTGTAACAGTTATGAACTTTACCTTTGCCATAACATGACTTTTTTTTTGCTGATTAAAGAAACATCTTTATTTTATTAACGTCTTGTTTTTTAATCCTCAGAGAAATGATCCTTCATGTTCAGGAACAGCTACTGATGTGACTGACATGAGTGGAACAGATGAAAGCCTGAAAGCTAAGAGGAAGAAACCAAGATTAGATTTTGATTTATATATGGCTACATTGCTCAGGAGAGAAGCTCCTCTTGCTGATGACTCCTCATTGTGTGATATACAGTGGCTAAATGTATTCCTTGGTAGACTGTTTTATGATTTCCTAACTCAAGAACTTTGGTCCACTGAAGTCAAAGAAAGAATTCAAAGAAAACTTAGTAAAATAAGGGTATGGTTAGAGTATTTTCACTTGTGAAATCTCATATAATTGTATGTAAAGGGCACCCATGGGAAATATTCTAGGGGACCCCCCCCCCCCCAAAAAAAAAAAAAAAAATTGAGAATTTCCAATATTAATACTTGATGCACATTCAGAGTCTAAAGAGTCGAATTGCATTACCTTTGAGCAGTCTTTTTTTTGTACATAATGGACTAAATTACCAGGTCACAAGGACTAAAGGGTTTAAAACTGGATAAAGGTAGGGGGATCCATCAAACAGCTCTCTTAACCTTTGAAGTGTCAGGTGTCTCACAATGCATGCAATTGTGGCAAAATGATTTTTTTAACTTCCTTCAATAGTAAAACAACTGCACTTTAGAACTTTATCCTGTGCAATTAACAGATATATAGGGTTCAAAAGAAAGTCTTAAAACACCCAAATGACTTTTAACAAAGGGTCCTAGATGTGCAAATGTTAGACCTACCTATAGGAAAGTGACCATGCCTGATTAAATAACAGTTACTGTAACAGCCCTAGTGGCAAATTTGAGAAGTTAACTTGGTAATATAGAGAAAAAATGTAGAATGTTTTAGAGCATCTGTTAATTAGTAGGAAGCAACATATGGTATACACAAAATAAGTGGAAGGCTATAAATGCAGATCATTTGAAATCAGGTGCTCAATGCTTAGCCAATGCAAAATGTTGTGACAACTTGCAGATTATGGAAAATGTGATGCATACAAAAGAAGGAGAGAGAATAATGATGAAATCATTTATTTCACAGATTAAAGATTGCAGGATGAATACATTCCAACTCACAAATGGTATAAACAAAACTCTGAGATGTGCAAATCTGTTGTATAGCCTGTTTAATGTCCACTGTCAGCTACAATGCACATCTGAATGTGAGAAAGAATAGCTTGTACAGCAAGCAGTATTGCAAGTGTCACTTTATCACAGGCATTGACAATCTAATGTCATTAGAACTTGCAGGTTCTGTGTTATACACT
Source organism: Ryuthela nishihirai (assembly GCA_038380435.1). NCBI lineage: Eukaryota > Metazoa > Arthropoda > Arachnida > Araneae > Heptathelidae > Ryuthela > Ryuthela nishihirai. Next base: position 24,786,380 of record JAWZYU010000018.1, read on the forward strand.
TGTTCTTTCAGGTACCTTCAGAGGAAGAAGTCCATAGGAATCAATTCTGGTGACTGCAGAGGCCACTTCACAGGGCCACCATACTTGATGATCTGATGTCCAAACATGCAGACAGGGAAGAACATACATTTGGTGGGTGGTGTAGCAGTGCTCCATCATATTGGTACCACATGCATCGTACATCCCTGAGGGGAAGATCATCCAACCAGTCAGGTATGTTTCATAACAGTTGGAGGTACCTCTGACTAGTTAATGTTCCCTCATAGAACTTGTTGAACTGAATAGACCAGTCCAACAAGTATGTTGTTCCAATACTGCACCAGACATTAGTTGACCAGCATACTTGATGCTTTGCCTCTCGTCCAAGGGATGGATTGCTAAGAGCCCTTTAATGGGTGTTCTGCCTGTTAACAATTCTGGCCTGTGTGAATTGCGCCTCACCTGTCTAAAGGATCTTGGGGGAAAAAGGATGGATTAAAGTTATTTAGTAACAAATTGCATAAATCTAAACTTCTTGGATCGTCTCCTGGCATCAAATGCATCAATACAGGATGGTTTGGGTGTGCACCATGCTTGTGCAGGATTTGCCACATAAGAGCTGCTATTAAGCCACAGATTTCACTAACTGATGTGGTACTGATGTGTGGGTGGACAAGGATATATCCCAGGACATCCTTCTGGGTGCACTCAAATACGTGATGCTGTTGGTTTGCCCAATTGTGGATGAATCATTATGCTGCCAGTCTCTGAGCTGTTGAACAACACACAAACTGTCACTGGAGTTGGATGTAGACCAGCTGGAAAATGCATGGCATACTGCTGTTCAGCTTCCTGGGAATTTTGTTGACACTTGCCATACAGCAGCACCATCTCACAGTACTGATAATTGGAATAGCCCATCATCTGGGTCTTCGGCTCATACACCTACAAGCGCTATAACCTGTACTGTCATATCTGATTTTTATCTTGCTGGATGGGTGCTACGTCACCATCATCATGTGCATATGTTTGTGAATCTTCCTGTGGCATTGAACAGTATTTTGTAATGGTTAAGCGTTGAAAAACAGATTTCAAATGATTGGTATTTTATAATCTTCTACTCATTTTGTGCATTCCATATGTCATTTCCTACTAATTAAAAGATGCTCTGCGACTTTGTAATTTACACTTTCCTCTGTCTCTCTTTGTTGCCGAGTTAGGTTTGTTAACTTCCTAAATTTGCTCACTGTTATTTAATTGAGCATTGTCACCTTCCTATAAGTAGACTTAACATTTGTACTTCTAGGACCCTTTTTTATTTTTTTTAGGTGTTATAAGACTTTCCTTTGAACCTTGTATATATGTCATGTTACATATCAAATGAAAAAGCATTTTATTCTGAACAATAAGACAACTGAAATTGAAATGCAGGTTACTTAAGCCTAATTTTAAGAATGGTAAACCCTCTTTGTACACTTTAAGGGTTAAGAGACAAATTGAAGCCTATTGTCAAAGACATTCAGCATGTTCTTGAATGTGCACAGAATATGGCTCTCTTACACACAGAGCCAGGGCTTAACATTCCATCCATTGGAGGTGGCTTTTCCAAGCCCATTGGTGCCTCCTTTCTCATCGAGGATAGATTGAGGTTTATTGAAAGAAATAGTGTAGGTGCAGTAGAGATTACAGTCTGAAGAAATACATTTCTTATTAAAATGATATATAAAAATATTGATAAATATAATTTAAATTGTTGCACAATTTTATAAAAGTAATTTTTATTTTTTTAAATTCCAATGTAGGCAACTGCCTTTTCTTTGAATGCCCCTGAATACTTTATCCACATAGATGCTATAACATGTAGACTTCAAAAACATGGTATGCAAATGAAAAATATAATAATGTTTACTTAATTTTTATACATTATCTAATCTGTAGCTAAATATTTCAAATGAAGCTTATTATCAAGCCAGACAGCCTTAATTTTGCAAGAAGTATATGCTTGACTCCATATGGGCCCAAATTATATAACATATTCAGATAATGATCAATTTATGTAGGAATTTTGTTACACCATTTTATTCATACATTTTAATTATCCATGTTATAATGCTGAGTCTTATTTTACTTTTCAGTATACTGTTTGAGCTCCTTACATGGAACACTGTAATGACTTTGTTTTACTTTCTATTTTTGTTTTCTGGTTATTTTAATAGGAAATTTTATTGTATTTGTTGTTGATTATTGTTAACTGTTGTTTTTACTAAGGCTTTTTAGTGAAAATGCCACCATCTGTTGGATGGGACATAAAGCCCTGACTGTGTGTGCAGGAGATCCATACCCCTGTGCATGTTAAAGAACACACTGGATGACCTTGATGGGTGGCTGTGATCTGTCTCCTAACAGGTGTCCAGTAGGTCCCCTTCCCCATCTTTCTCTGAGCCCTTTGACCTGGCCATTAGACTGGGTCATGCTCAAAGGAGGCCTCGAATTTAGACTTATTGGTGATAATTTTAATATTGGATACAAGAGTAGATATAGTAAAAAGTTTGTTTTTTTTAACTGATGGGCCTCAGATAAGGCATGGATGCAACATTTCTTTTCTGGTATTGTCTTTCTTCTGAGGTCTTGTCTTGCAGACCTTCTCTGTAATGTATTAAACTAACAAGCTCCTTTTTGACCTCTGTGGTAAGCAGCTGCTTGACTTGCATAGACTTTCTCAAATTTAATTCAAAGCTTTTGAAAAATAATAAAGACAGTATTTTGGCTATGGGCCTCAAAAGTTGGAAGTGGCCAGGGCCTCTCAGATCTGTGAGAGGCCTTGAACACCAGTAAATAGTGTTGATGCAGAACAGATGGTTAGTCTGTATAATGTTGTACCTAATTATTAAAGGAACATGACTGACAGTAAAATTGAAATATGCACTATGCTTGCTTCACATCAGGAACATAAATATTTCATAGGTAGTTTTGCACATTATTTGTATTTATCAATGCTTGTAATGCCTTCCTGTGGCCTAGTGGTTAGCATGCTTGGTTACTGACCAAAGGGACCTGGATTCGAGCCCCAGATGAGGCATGGATGTTTATGTTGTCTTTCTGCTGAAGTCTTGCCATCCTCATGGATTATATCTTTGGCATATAAATTAACAGGCTCTCAGTCCTCTGTTGCAAGCAGATACTTTAGGGAGTATTTTAGGTATTTTTAGACTAATATTTTTGAAAAAAAGACTTTTAGCAATTTTACATATTTATATTTGTGCTGATAAATGCAAATTTTTGAGATAAAAATAAATGCAAAATTTCTAAATCGAAATGCAATAAACATAATTTTTATTTTTGAAAAAAAATTACCTCTATTATTAATGAAACAAATATATGCATATAAAGATAATGCTATGGTGGTATCTTTTTTTAGGTGACCATAGAACTTTAATCCCTTAAATATATTTCACATCCTAGTATGTTAAAAATAATGGTAAAATATAAATTTCAAATGAAAGGAACCAGTAGTAATAAAATGGTTTGACACCACTTGCTGTAAATATGTAATACTTTTTTTTTCAAACAATACTAATTATGGCTTTTAAAAAGGAGGGAAAGACGCCTATTTCTCCACACTCTCCATAGATTCTTAAAAGTCCCGGCAGCAATCCCTATTCATCTTTTAATCTCATGCCACACATCACCAGTATCTGTTACATAGCTCCCAAGATAATTAAACTGTGACACCTGCTCAAGACTGCAACCATTCAGATTAAGTGAATATTAGCCTGCCTGAACAATTTTCATCACTTTAGTTTTCTCTCTGTTTATAACTAAACCTACTCTACTACCAGTTTCATCAACAGCTTGATTGAGTTTATCTCATCAACATCATTTGTCAAAAGGGCTAAATCATCAGCATAATGTAAGTCAGAAATTTTCGTATCTCCAGCCCATTTAAGGCCAAAATCTTTCCCTCGAAGTGAATTTCGCATAACATAATCAATAACCAAACTAAAGAGAAAAGGAGACAAAATGCACCCTTGTCAAACACCAGAAGTAATGCTAAATCAATTGTTACAAGCCTTACCAACTCTCACACACGACTCAGTGTTATTATAGAGAGCTTTCATTATGTTAACTAACTTGGCTGGTATACCATATGATCTCACAATCAACCACAAATTATGACAATCAACAGAGTCAAAAGCCTTTTTGAAATCAACAAAGCTATCAACCAAAGGTTTCTGACACTCTAAACATTTCTCGAGAATCTGCCTAAGAGAAAATATTTGATCTACACATCCCCTACCACTTCTGAATCCAAATTTCCCATCACGCAATTGTCTGTCAATCAGATTCTTAATTCTATTAAGCACAATCATGTAAAGAACTTTCCCTGGAACAGAGAGTAGGCTGATACCCCTATAGTTATCACAAGAACTGCGATCACCTTTTTTGAAAATAGGGATAATAATAGCTCTGGTAAAATCCTTAGGAACCATGACTTTATCATAAAAGATATTCAAAATTTCAGTCATCCAAGTGGTAACCCAAACATTCCCAGCTCTAGGCATTTCCGTAGTAATTTCATCTACCCTTGGAGATGTATGAAGTTTAAGTTTAGAAATAGCCAAAATAACTTTAGATTGTGTTATAGGGCTAACATTAAAGCCACCAATGCATCTATCATCATTGCGAACAATGGGAGTAGAACTAACCACATTGTTTAGAACATCACTGAAATGCTCAGCCCACCTAGCCATGACAGAATCCTCACTTTCTATAATAACCTTACCTTGTTTATCCTTCAATCCCTGTATACCTGTCCCTTTTCTACCACACAAAATATTAACTATCTGGTACAGCTCTCTGTTGTTGTGCTGTCTAACTGCTTCCTCGGCTTTGTCAGCCAAGCCATCAAGCCAAAGATTCTTATCAGCAGCTAACTGATCCTTTACATTTATTAAGCTCTCTGTAATACTTTCTATTAGGACTAGTAGGATATTGATTAAGAACATTCCTGCAGTTCTTTCTTTCTGAAATAAGCTCAAGTGCCTTATCACTCAAATAATTTTGCCTTCTCTGCTCCTTTTTTCCTAAAAGGGTACTGTTAGTTTCCAAAAAAGCCTGTTTAAAATGGTCCCATTCTTCCTCAACTTCAGTAGTAAGCAAAACAGTATTATAGATAAATTTTTTAACCCTAGCACAACACTTTTTAAGTTTAAGTGGCAAGACACTTTTAACAAGGTAATGGTGAGATCCAATTTGAGCTCCCCTGTATAACCTGGTATTCCTAACAGAACTAGCCCATTTGCTGTTAATTAATATATAATCAATCATATTCTTATGCAGCCCATCAGGTGAAACCCATGTGTGCTTATGTATGTTGCGGTGTTTGTAATGTGTTAGTTATTCTGAAACCATTGAGTTTACTTACCTGTAGGAGACGTTGCCCATTGCAGCTACCAATACCAAAAGGCCTATCACTCCTCCCCAAAGGTCAGAGTCAGTACCAACTTTGGCATTGAAGTCACCTAGAACAAGGGTAATATCTCCTTTCTTGACAGAATTCAAACTATCCTGAAGTTGTCCATAAAACCTATCCTTCTCATCCTCATCAGCATCGTCAGTGGGGGCATAATAGCAGATAACATTCAAGTCTTTAACGCTTGTCGGAAATTTTGCTGCAAGAAACCTTTCATTAATGTACTCATATCCTAGAAGAGCATCACTAGCGTGTCTGCTGAGAAGCAGACCCACGCCTTGTGATGTTTCTCATCTTTCCTCCCTGAAAAGAGAAATTTAACATTATTTTTAAGAATCTGACCTTTATCTGTCCATCTGGTCTCTTGCAGGCCAAAAATATCTAAATTATAATGGTGGAATTCTTGTATGAGGATATCAAGAGAAAAAGCTCTGTGCAGAGTCCTCGCATTCCAACTACCTATGGAGAGAAAATGGTTAGTGGGATGTTTGAAGAAACTATGTTTATTGAGAGAGGGAATGCCAACAGTATCAAACAGCCCCCTAATCGCAGTGGTGGGAGAACAGGGCAAAGACCCGTTCCCCCCACCACTAAAGGCTGAAGCCATCTACACTGGAAGACTTCCTCCAATGTTGAATTTGACGATGCCAATAGAAGCAAAGAGTTCAGGTGCTTGCGATGACCTCTGCTCAGGATTATCCACCAGCTGATAAACATATCCTGTGAACCACAAACAAAACAGAAGACACAGACCAACCCACAAACAAACAGAAAACACAGTGGAAGATTTTCCCTCCACAGAAGCCCACCAGTGCAGCAAATTCAGGATCCATAATCAAGCTCAGAGCCATATATCAGTCCAGTCCAGTAGATTTATATGGTCAGCACCAGGACCCTGTGTGGTTGACCACTCCTCAGCAGGGTAGAAAAAAAAAGAAAAGTAGCCATAGTTGTCCAGATCAGTAGACCACACTAATCTGGTAGCCCTCCTCTTCCGTTCACTTCCACAAGAGAGTATCTCTTTTGTAGGTACTAACGGTTGAAACACGAGAGGATGGGGTCAGACATTAGGTGCTAGACCTGGCTGGTTCTATGCATCATCACAGGGAATTGGTGCATAGCTCACCTTCCAATGACATGAACTATAGGTGGTCTGTACTTCATAAAATATACCCTGGACTTAAGGGTCCATGGGCAGATAAGACACTTGTAAATTTTTTGGTGTTTATTTTTATATTACTTACATAACCTTTACACTACTATACTGGCCCAAACTGTAGGTAGGAAGTAGCTGTCATTAGGAAGGAATAACATTGAGTGGACAAATCCATTTAAAATCTCTGCAATTTTGGGCCAGTACAGTAGTGAAAGGTTTAAAAACTCATAAGTAACTACACTGAGATGCCAGTTTATTATATATACCACCCTTTATCACATAAATGGTTCATTCCAACATGTAATACATTACACGACTGCGGTGTGTGGTATAAATCAGGTAGACCAGCTCTTCGAACATCAGAGTTGGATTGAGCATCAGAATGGTCCAAATGTGTGACCTGAGTGACTTTAAATATAACATGATAATTGGTGCAAGGTGTGCTAGTGCTAACATTTCCCAAACAGTCGTCCTCCTGGGACTTTTCACTCACAGCCATTTCAAGGGTTTTCTGAGAATGGTGTGAAAAGCAAAAAACTACCAGTGATCAGCAACAGGATGAAAACCCTTGTGGATCACAGGGTCAAAGGATACTGGTGAGAATTGTGCAAGCAAACAGACAGGCCACAACCAAGCAAATCTCAGCAGAAATAAATAATGATGTGCAGAAGTCACCTTTGAATGCACCACATATTGGACCTGGTTGTGAATGGGCTACAGCAGCCACCGACCATGTTGAGTAGCAATGTTTTCAGCAAAGAACATGAAATTGTCTCTCCAGAGGAGCACTGACACTGGACCATTGAGAACTGGAAAAAGGTAGCCTGGTCGACGAATCAAGGTTTCTTTTGCATCATGCTGATGAAAGGATCAGAATTTTGTGCGAGCAACATGAGGCCATGGAGCCAGTTTACCTGGTATCAACAGTATAGGCCATTGGTGGTGGTGTGATGATGTGGGGAATGTTTTCCCAGCACACGTTAGGCACCCTGATACCCATTGAAGGACATCTGAACGCTATGGTGTATTTGAACATCATTGCTGGCCAAGTTTGCCCTTTCATGGTTACAGTTTATCTTCACTCAAATGGACATGCTGAGGATGATAATGTCCTGCTCAGAAGGCACATATCGTCACTGAATGGTTCCGTGAACATGCTGACAATCTTTCCTTGCTTCATTAACCTGTACAATCTCCATATCTAAACCCAATCAATCATCTTTGGGATAAGGCAGAAAGGGCTGGTTGCAGCAAGACTATGCTGCTGTCAAATTTCTAGCAGCTTGACACAATCATTTCGGCATGGTACAACAGTTCTGCACAATGCATTCAGCATCTTGTAAGTTCCATGCCCTGATGAATTCGGGCTGTTCTGAAGGCAAAAGGAGGTGCAACATGCTATTAGGTAGCTGTACTTAATAAACTGGCATCTAAGTGTATATTGTTGGTAGAAGTATAATATTAGCAGATAAAATTTACTATGAACCAAATAAAATTGAAATGAATGAATGATTCCATGAGTGTCCACAACCTTAATAATATGTCACTTACTGCTGATCATTTCATTAGGTAAGAACACTTGTCATGTTATCAAGAGTTATGATTCATATTTAACCTCTTTCATAGTCAGTTTACTGTTAATAAAAATTTATTAATTTTACTTAAAATGGTTTATAGCAATTCATTATAGAATGCATCTAACTGTATGGCATTTATAGGTGCCTAGATTTTTAGATACATTAATTATGGCAAGTTCACTATAGTGTGGTATCCAACATTCAAACTATTCTTATTTAACCTGCTTGCTGGTAGAATATTTTTTCCACACATGTTGAAATTTAACTGTCAAACCTTGACTCCCAGCAAACTTCCTAATTGTAGTTTGTAATTAGTGTTCAGTGATTGATATATGCATTTCCTAATGTTACTGCTACTCAAAGGTTAGCAGTTTAATATGACCTAAAATTAATTGCTCAAGGAATTTAAGAAAGTTTTAAAAACTGAAAATTTTGTAAACATTTTATCCTAAATTTATCTGGATTCAAACTGGCAGTCTACTGAACTCTATGAATTGTGAATAGCAGTTTGCTACCCATTTATAATTATCATTACTCTTATTCATTAGTTGCATAACCAGAAGTTCCCATGTTCAAATTCTGGTGGATAGGCGTGTTGTTCTTCATATTTGTCCATTTCTGAATGCTTCATTACTTTTACTTGAGTGGGTGACATTGTTTGGCTAAGTATTTCCACCTTTGGCTGATAAAGATTATTAATGAGTGCTCCAATTCTATGAGTGTCAGAATTATTTATGTGGAATGGCTATTTAATACTGAATTTACTGTTGGTTTAAATACCATATGGTTGTACACCAAATCTTGAACATTAAAATATGACCTACCTTCATAACCTAAACTAAGCAAGTGTGAAAATCTACTGTCTTAGTTCAAATGACAGACAATTGGAGCATAACTAGTAGACTTGTGTTTGAATTCAGGAGTTGGTTATATATTTTTCACACTTCCTTATTTATGAAATATAATAATTTTATAATAGATGGATAAAGTATAGCAATAAAATATGCCAGAAACATGATTGATGATTTTAGTGTTATAACATTGTCTTTTTAAATATATTATGAGATTTTCAGTAAATCATAGTTGAAATCTGTTGCTCAAGATTGATCAGTGCAAAAAGTGATATATATCATATATATCAGAATATTAATTATACTTTCAGTTATCGTCATACATTGATGATCTTCGAGTGACTGATATTTACCTTGGTACAGCACTACCTCAAATATCCAGAACATCACAGCCTGTGATGGATGAAAGGGGACTATGGTTGGATCTGGATATTGAATATAAGGGATCTTTTCAGATGACATTAGAAACAAAATTTAATTTCACAGGAGCCAAGAAATCAATTGAGATGACCAATTTTGCTAGTCAAACACTAACCCCACAAAAGAAACAAAGGTAAGTTTATCCTATCTCATAATAATTGGAGGATGGGCAATATTTTTCTATAGAGAAATTTCATTAAATTTCTATTATATTGCTTTACCTGGCTTCTCAAAATCTAAGTTTATAAACTTTTTTTTTCTTAATCTATCATATATTTAAACGGTATTCTTTAAACTGATTAAAACGATCTTCATTATAGAGGATAAAGTTTCTTGATCTGTGTGTGGTACTAGTTTGTGACTTGATAATATGTCATGACAATGTGGTAGAGCAATAGCGTATAACACTTCCAAGGTCCCCAATAATCAAAGACATTTGACAGAATTTGAAATTAGAGACCAAAGATGAACATAGACATTTTTGGACAACACAGAAAACTTCGATTTAAAAAAAAATAAAATTGCCATTTGGAAATTTTCTTAGATAAATCTTTAAAAATATTCAAGTTTGAAAACTGATATTTTCTTTTTTTTTTTCATTTGATGCACATGTTATTAAACTAAAATATAAATAATTTGTTAAAACCATTTGATTGCTATTTCTTTTAAGTGCTAAACAGTATTGCCAATTTGCTTGTTAATCCTCCTCTTTGCTGAAACAACCTTCTAATTTAAGCTCACAAGTTTGATTTGAACTATTATCAATTTTTCCTTAAAGTTTTGAAAATCTCCTAAAAAATTAACAAAAAAACTGCTATTTTTAAAAAGTTAGATTTTGGAAGTAATTGCAAAGTACATACTGCTATTTTTTTTCTGTTTTACACTCTTTTCTGCCATAAACCTATTTCATTATTCCCAGAATTATTTTTAAATTTATCCCAGCATTCTCTGCATCTTTCCCACTCTTAAAATCAAGACTGTAAGTAACATGAGCTTTCTTAGAAAGAGGAAGCAAGCAAGCCAGAGTTGTTGTTGTGAAGCTCCCTGCAGTGTAAAGTACGTCACAGCAGACCAGGTACAGTTGAGTGCAGTGACCTGGTTATTGCTCACACATTGCATTAAAGTCACTCTGTAGTAGATGTTTACAGAAATAGTTCTTTTCAGATATAGAATAACGTGACCATGCATCTAGTCAGTATTTATACTTTTATAAAACATTTTCATTTCTGTAGATTTATTTCCGTAAATTATTGATTTGTTTTGGTGGCTGATCTATCGATCTTTTGTAGTAATGCTACATTGGATAGCCAACTTACAAGTTGTTGTGGATATTATTTAACATCACATTAAGTTATATGTTAATATTTCTTTTATTATTTCTTAATTTTCTTGTAAAAAAACTTTTAACTTGTATCGTTTCCTGAAAATGAAGTATTGGATATAGAAGTGAAAAAGACTTCCTTGACATGGAAATCAATCCTCCTGTGGGAGGGCAATTTAAGCAAGGATTTTTACCCCCCCCCCCAAAAAAAAAAAAAAAAAAAATATTTTCCCTTATAATTTTTCAAGTTTATATTCAACGATTTTTGAAAATTTTACCCTCTCTCCCCCTCAATATATCCCTCCCCCTCAATAATTGCTGTGCCACTCTGATGATGGACAGTTTTTTTTTCCTTTGGTGGATTGACTTTTCGACACTTGGCAATATCACCAAAATTTAACAACCAAAGAAAAAATTTGTAATGCTTAATAAAAAAAAATGTAGCCAAGAAACTGTTCCTCCATTTTATAAACTGAACAGAAAATCCCATTAATGCAAGCTATCCAAGTAACCTTGTATAATGCTAGTCAATAGTTTGAAATATACCACACTGAAAAAAATCATTAAAAGAAATAAAAATCATGTTTCGTGTAAATATATTATTTGGGAAGAAATTTACTTTCAGTGAATATATTTTTTAACTATTTTTATTCATCAGGTTTTCTAAAATTAAACCTTAATTCCATAGTCTGGTCTATTTTTTTTTTACTTTATCACTGTGAAAAAAAGTCTTACTAAAATTAATATGTTTTAAAATTTACTTTTTTTATTTAAATTTTATTTAATTTTTTTTATTAAAATTTTTTTATTTTCATAAAATTTGTAATTAAATTTTGTTTAATTTGGTATGTAACATGATGATTTCGGTTGATTAGTTTTTTTTAATTCCAAAGTTGACTTGTTCATATGACAGTACAGTTGGCAAAAAGCTTGGACTTCTCTCAAAGTATGGTACTGAGAAAAGAGTTTTCTTTGTACCATAAAAATCAAATTGAAATTACAAAACAGGAGTAATTTTCTTGCTTCAAGTAAATATTAATTATTTTTATTATTCAGAAGTAGCCTTTCTGTTCATATGCATTTTAATCACTTCTGTCTTAGTTTTTTTTTAATCAATTTTTTATTTGCATTACCAGATGCATTTTTTACCATGCCTCTATAAAAATTCTTTTAAAATAAAACGTCTTTTTTTGTTAAATAATATATTTTCAGAAAAATCGTGAATTAAATGATGATTAATTTGGCAAATAGCATGCCATAATTCTTTTCATTAGTTGTTTGGCAAAAGAGTTCTAAAGTAATTTTTTTTGGCTGATCATAGTGAAAAAAATAGCTGGATCTTTGGACATAAACTAGTTTTTAAGGTGGGACCCTGGAAGGGTTAAATATTAATTTCCGAAAATGGCAGTAGTACAGATCACGGGCCTTAGCTGCCATTTTGTTTTTGACTCAACGTAACAAAATGGCCCTTTTAGTTGATTCCCACAACCCCCCAGACCCTAACCCAAATGGGGGTTTCTAGAAAAAATATTGTTTTTTTCGTTTCCATAATAACAAAAAACCCGAGTTTGCGTCAAACGCAAAGTACCATTACCATGGTAACGGTAATTTGCGTTGTACAGAAACAACGTAACAACAAAAAAAACACGATTCCACTAAAAACATCCCACACAACCACATATTCTTAAAAAAATTATGAAAAAAAACCATAAACAAAGAAACTACACTAAAGTTGCCTTCCCATATACTACAAATACCTGAAATAACCCCCCCCCCTCTTTTCCCAATAATAAAAACACTCCACAAATATATTTCCACAAACTAAACTGATCAGTCCAGTCACACATACAATAATTAGCCTAAATAAATCACCATAATTAATGAAATCGAACACCAGTTTCAAAACCAAGATCATCATTGACAATGCATCGCTGACCGGCATTATAAAAATGCCCCCAAAATTAAATCTCATCATCATAACACATACCAAAAAGCAAAAAAACGGAAACAGTGCACCATCAACCAACTTATAATAAACAACCCTCAAAACTATATAATGTCCTCGCAGACAATAAAAAACATAAAAATGGGCAACAGTGCACCACCGACCAAATTATAAAAAAGCCCCAAAACTAAATAATGTCCTCCCAGGCAACGCAACCTAAAAACATGAAAATCTGAAACAGTGCACCACTGACCAAATTATAAAAAAGCCCCAAAACTAAATAATGTCCTCCCAGGCAACACAAACCTAAAAACATGAAAATCGGAAACAGTGCATCGCCAACTGAATTATAAAAAAGCCCCAAAACTAAATGTTCTCCCTTACAACACAAACCTAAAAATGTGAAAATCTGAAACAGTGCACCACCGACTGAATTATAAAAAAAAAAAGCCCCAAAACTAAATGTCCTCCCAGGCAACACAAACCTAAAAACATGAAAATCGGAAACAGTGCCCCACCGACCAAATTATAAATAAAATGTCCCCGTAACCAAATAATCTCATCAGATACAACAAAAAGATTCTTATAGCTCAAATAGCCCTCCCCTAAATTATTGATTACCTTCCTGACTCCATCAGAAACTATGTTTTTCCACACCAACAATTCTACAATACCCATAATTTCTGCTGCGGAGATGGCTCAGTTGGTAGCGCGCCAGGCTCGTAATCTGCAGTTCCCAGGTTCGAGTCCCAGCTGGGTCAGCGTTGAGATTTATCTCTGCAAAACTCCCCACCCTGCCCACAGTTAGCAGGGGATACCGATGGGCTTGGTTAAAGACCGCCGTACATCCGATGGAACATTAGGCTGTGGTCCCGTATGCTGGAGAGCCATACCCTATGCATGTTAAAGGACATACTTAATGGCTTTCACGGAAGGCTACCATCTGTCTCCCAACACTATTCCAGTGGATCCCTTCCCTCAACCTTCTCTGTAGTATGGTAATAATTACCATACTACACGTAACTACTAAAAAACACTCAATTCATTCCAAACTACGATAACGAAATACACGTGTTCGTTACTACCGCCATGTTCTAGTCCTATACGAAAAAACTCAAAATTCTTTCCACCATGCATACTTCCCCCACTACAGTAGAATCCTGTGAAAACTCTATACGTTTCACCAAAAACTATTCTCCTAAAACCCTAACACCTCGTAAAAACTCTCATTTTTTAAACTTAAACTAATCATATTTTCCCCATTTTCTTCCACTTACAACAAAACACATACTACTGCATCATACTAAACACAAAAAAATTAAAATTCTATCTGGTTAACCACTCCTCCCTACCCCTTCAAATGCCCCTCACTCCAAACAACTTACAAAAACATCCCCCCTACACACAGTAGTAAAAAGCTACCGAACTCCCACTTCCAAATGATGTGACCTTAACATTACAAAACAGTTCACTAACAATATCAGCAACAACCCTCCTAATATTAAATAACTTCAATTCCAAAATATCTTTAATAGCTTATTATTTACCATATCTTAATGAATTTTTCCAAAAAAAATTTTTATTATTCTAGCTATCACTAAAAAACCCTCACTAAATACACAATATAAGCGCACTTACCTCTAACCGTACAGGCATGTTATCCAAATGAATTATAAAGCAAAAATGGTGAAAAAAAATCAAACATAACTTCACACTCCTGTCAAATCACACATATGATATGTGACTTCACATTAAAAATAAATACCTCCTCAAGCAGCTGCTTGCCACAGAGGTCTGACAGGAAGGAGCCTGTCAGTTTATATGCCAAAGTAGAAGATCTGAGAGGATGGCAGGACCTCAGCAGAAAAACAACACATACAACCATGCCTTATCCAGGGCTCGAACCCAGGTCCCTTAGATCAGTAGCCAAGCGCGCATTACCCACCCAAAAGAAGCAAATCAAAGAGCCATAGGCCACCAACAACCAACAGTTACGTTTCTACGTCATACTTTACAATCACGCCACTTGAGCAATGCCATCTATTGGCTGAGGACCGTAACCACTACACGGGCCCCGAAAATAGTTTGTGCATTGGATATGTGAATTAACACTTTCCTCTGATGATGAAAACATGTTCAAAACGTTTTAGGCAACTACTAAAAACCCACTGAAATGCTCATTTTAAACAAAGAGTTCTTTGAAAACCCTAAAGCTTGTAATGTAAGGTTTTTGAAACTGTAAAGATTTCTAAAAAATCAATGTGAGAGAAAAGGTTTTAATTTAGGCAATCTTGAATCTGCACTCTAATTGCTCAGAATTTCCAAGTTGTTAAAATTATGTGAAAACAGCACTGTAAGCTCAATTTATAATTAATTTCATTACACATGATAATGTGAAAATTTCTTTTAGTTATGATAAAAAAGTTGTACTGAACTCCGTAATATGGTGTATTATTGTATATATTATATATATATAATATCTAATTGGTGTATTAACATTAGATTCACGTACAGATATTTTTCTCCCCTCCACATTTGTTTTCATCACTATGCTGATAAATGCATTGTTGTTGACAATTTGAAACTGGAAAATGTGATTTACCTGAGGTATATATTAGTTCAATATAAGGATTACAGTGGTATGAAAAGTAGTGAAGATTAATATATGTAAGATTATTCACTGCATATATGATTTTTCAGCCAAATGATCATAATCTTTTTTAGTTTTTATTGTGATTTTATACATATTGAAAAAACACTTCTCTTTTCAGGTGTCGCTTTGACCAGAGTGATGAAGACGATTCAGACGATTTAGTAGAAAGTGAAGAAGAGTGTTTTGAAATCTTGGATAATGAAGAGTAATTTTGAAATTTTCTATTCACTGACAAAGCATGAATGAATATTCATCATATGATGGAAGTTATTTCATTAGATCATATGATAGGAGATTTTTCATTTAAACTTTTTATTTGTATTTTTTATTTAAAAAATTACATTTACATTTCTAAAATGCTACTTTTGCATAAAGCACATAGTTTTCATGTTAAGAATGTTTAAGCCAAGGTTACAAAAATGGAATCTAAGAAGAGATATTTAGGAAGTGCATAGTTCATTTACTCATGACTGAGACAAATGTTATTGCTTAAATTAATGTTGAATATCATAAATAAATATTTAAACTACTTCACCATTAACCAACCACTTTCATTTGAGACAAATATTAAATCAAATAAACTATCTAAATGAAATCAGTAGTGGAGACTACTAGTCTAAACTGTTTTATTCTGTTTTGTTTAGTAGAGCAATGGGCAATGGTTTTTTAAAGCCCCAAACAACCAAACCAAGTTTCTGAGCCTTTTCATTCCATCTCTGAAAGGACTCACTCTTGACCACATATAGTATGTTCTTCCAAGCCCCCAGGGCAGAAGAAGCATATTTCTTCATTTGGCAGTCTGGGATTCATGTCCCTCAGATGATTCCAAGGGTGTGGACTCAGATAGCCCTCGGTTCACAAAACCATCATCAGAGACAGTCAAATTAAAGAAAAAGTCTTCCCAAAAGTCTTAAGCCTTGAGATAGCTTCACTCATATCCAAAGAAATCTTGATATCAGGATTCTCCAGGCATAAGAGCCCATCTGTATATGCCTACATGAAGCATATTTTCAGACATCCCATTGTCAATTACTCACAAGCTGATCTGCCATTTTTCTCTTATCCAGTGGGAAATGAACGAAGATGATCCAGCTTGTTGGGGTGTCACCATCCTTGTGAACTATTCTTCATTCCAGTTCATCCCACTTACCACCACTCTAAAGCTGTAGCCATACACCTCTTCATGGGATTTTCATTGACTGTCTGTTCCATTTATCTTCCACTTGGAAATATTATCTTCCAGGCAGATGTTGATGATTTCATCATGCAGCTACCTTTCCTTTCTCACAGGAGGGTTGGGTTATTTTACCTCTGAGCGGCACTTTTTTGCACACCATGGGCTAAATGGCCAGGTCACATGGACCCCGAAGGCTCAGAGAAGGTTGGGGGAGGGGACCCACTGGAACAGCTGTTGGGAGACAGATGGTAGCCTCCCGTCAAGGCCATCCAGCGTGTTCTTTAACGTGCACAGGGTATGGCTCTCCCGCACACGGGGCCACTGCTTAACATCCCATCCGACGGACGGCGGCCTTTCCAAGCCCATCGGTGTCCCCTACTGACCGTGGGCAGGGCAGGGAATTTTGCAGAGATAAATCTCAATGCTGACCCAGCTGGGACTCGAACCTGGGAACTACAGATTACGAGCCTGACGCGCTACCGACTGAGCCACCCCCGCCCCTTCTCACAGGAGACTTCAATGGACATAGTCCTCCTTGAAGCAGTACTGACACCAAGTTTGATTCTGGAGCATTGACTTGGGGATCCACTGCTTTCACTGTCATTGATCTTTCCATCTGCTCCTCCTTGATCCTGAGACTCTACACAGAAAGCAAACAATGACAACCCATATGGCAGTAATTACTTCCCCATGATATGTAACATCTCCCATGAGGGGTTTTACAACCTTCACATAGGTCACATTGGAGAATTGATCAGGCTGATTGGAGTGGATTTGTACACATTGTTGCAGTGGTGAAGGTGATGAACTATATCATCCAAGAAGCTGCCTCTACCATCCTACAGACTTCAATTTGGTTTCCACTTTTACTGAAACGTTTCTGGAGTCCTGACTGCACCACAGCTTGTAAAAAAACAAGGCTTAGGAATGTTTCAGAGATCTGTTATCTTTAAACCTAGAAGTTTTTTTAGCATGCCAGGACAAAAGCCCATTTTGGGTAGGTTAAAGTCTGGAAGATGGGTGTGAACTATTCATCCCACTCATCTATCTTAGGGCATAATGGATGTGCATATTTGCCAGTGATCGAGGAATTGTTTGGGGCAGGGGTGGCTCTTGGTAGCGCACCCGGCTCGTAATCTGCAGTTCCCAGGTTCGAGTCCCAGCTGAGCAGCATTGTGATTTATCTCCACAATACTCCCCGCTCTGCCCACGGCCAGTAGGGGACACTGGTTGGCTTGGAAATGTCATTCATTGGATGTGAGGTTAAGCCGTGGCCCCTTGTGCAAGAGAGTCATATACCCTATGCATGTTAAAGAACATGCTGAATAGCCTTGACCATCTCTCTCCCAATAGCTTTTACAATGGGTACCCCTGTCCCAACCTTCTCTGAGCATTCGGGGTCCTTGTGGCCTGGCCATTTAGCCCAATATGTACAAAAAGTACTGCTCAAAGGTAAAACAACCAAACCGAGGAATTGTTTTCCTCCATCTCTTCCTCTTATTCTCCTGAGTTTCTGGCCCTAAAGAGCAAAGCTTGATGTTACCACTGTTTTTTCACTCAAATGCCCAGGAAGTCAAATGCCCCCCTTCCTTAGTGTTTTCCTTCTTGCCATCAAGGTTAATTCTATCTGGAGACCTATATCAAGCCATTCACATCATGAGAACTGCACCTTGCTCTGCACTCTTCCCATGCATAAGCTGTCGAGCCAGACAGCTTCCATTATTTAATGCTCCATCATCTCTCACCATTAAGGATCTACTACTCCAAGTTTTAATCATATTTTACTCAAGGAGCAGTTTCCAGATTCCTGAGGGGCGGGGGTGGCTCAGTTGGTATCGCACCAGGCTTGTAATCTGTAGCTCCCAGGTTCGAGTCCCAGCTGGGTCAGCGTTGAGATTTATCTTCGCAAAATTCCCCGCCCTGCCCATGGTCAGTAGGTGGACACCGATGGGCTTGGAAAGGCCGCCGCCCATCGGATGGGACGTTAAGCTGTGGTCCCGTGTATGGGAGAGACATACCCTGTGCACGTTAAAGAACACATTGGATGGCCTTGACGGGAGGCTACCATCTGTCTTCCAACAGCTGTTCCAGTGGGTCTCCTCCCCCAACCTTCTCTGAGCCTTCGGGGTCCATGTGACCTGGCCATTTAGCCCATGGTGTGTAAAAAAAAGTGCTGCTCAGAGGTAAAACAAACCCAAACAAAACCCAGATTACTGATGGGACATTAATTGCCATGGCCTTTGCTAGCCAGGAAAGGATCCCAAGATACCTTCAAATTATTGTCAAATGACTTTGATGAATTATATGTACGAGGTGATAGAAAGAATAGTCAGTGCCAGACTTGTCTAGTATTTCAAGACCAACAGCCTTCTTTCCAACACCCAGTATGACTTTTGCAGGCAGGCATTGACCAATACTTGATCCAGCTTGGCATGGTAATCAGAAAATTATTTTTATGTTAATACCACCTGATTTAACTTTTTTCATTGTTAAAAAATTATAAGACCTGACATGGAGATTTGATGTTATTTGGAATGTCCATACCTTTGAAAAACAATCTTCATCCCATATTTGTTTTATTTTGTACTTTTCATGTCTATTTTGGCAATACTTTTTCAGCCTTTCCCTCAAGAACAGGGATTGGGTTCCTTAGGGTTGTCTCTCAAGTGTTATGCTTTTTGCTATCAAGATTAATTCTATCACTAGACGACAACTTCTATCACTAAACAACTTCAACTTATAGGCAATGCCTTCTAAGTTGATGATTTTAGAAATTTTTGCTCTTCATCCAGCATGAGGGTCATTGAACAACTGCAAATTATCCTCAAGAAGACAGTTTGCATGCATTTTTGCTGCAAGCATAATCATGTGGACCAAGCTTCAACTCGAGAATTGTTTCATTCCTGTCATGGTGCAAACAAAGTTTCTCGGTCTCATCTTCAATCTAAAATTGAACTTTTAACCCATATACAACATTTCAGGTGAAATTCATGCTGGTAACAAAGTGGGAAAGCCAATATTAATTGCCCAACTGCCATTTGTCCTTTCGGTTTTCATGTCCACTGTTAACTCGGAGACATTATCATGTGTTGCCCATTTGACAGCTAAGCCACTACCATCTTGGATTTCTGTTTCCACTTTTTCTCTTTGCGGGTCAGGGAATGCTTTCATTCATAACTGTGTATCAATACTTCTTTGGCAGCCACAATACTGCACATTCAGAGTTTTTTGCCTGTCTTCACAGATGGCTGAAATTAGTGACTGTGCGATCAGCCAAAGTCTGTGACATCTTAGCAGACCAGATACCACTGCATTGTTCAATCTTCACCTGAAGAGTTGCATGCTATCAGCCTTGCACCACATAGCAATTAAGCTTCACTGTGTGTATGTGCTTTGCAGTAACTCACTACAGTCTGTTCTATCCAAGATCTGCCAGCCACTCCATTATCTGGCAACCACATGTACCATCATTTTATGTTGGATGCTCAGTCATCAGTGGCAATAACCTGGCAGATGCTGCTTTTAGATTGGCCACACCCTTCCAGCTCTTCCCTGCTGGTTCCATATTTAAACTTCTCTTAGTGTTTTTCCACTGAGTTTTTTGGGCACAGTGACAAAAGGTTTTGGCCAGAACAGATAAATAACTTTTTCAGATCAAGACTTGTTAAACTGTGGAAGTCATCTTTTCATAGGAATCATAATGAGGAAGTTATGCCTGCTTAGCTCCAATGCATCATAGATTTCTTATGCATTTTCTTCTTCAAGTAGACAACCAACCTACATGCAAGTTTTGTGAGACCATTTTAACCATTAAACATATTTTATTGATCATACTGCTTTTAACATTGAACGACGTATTTATTTAAGCTTTCGTGATTTTACCTTCGAACCTTTTGCACTCAAACATCTTTTATCTGATCATTTATTTTTACCACCTAAATGAGAAATTATCGCTCTTAGTTAACATCAATATCAGTTTTAGACGAAAAATTGTCTTCAGCTGGGTGGGGGTAATGAACCTACAATCTCCTGATAATGTGTGAGGTTCTCTGACTGCTGAGCTAATAGCCACTGATCAAAAAAACTGGTGTTATAAGCTTTCCTTACAAACAGTACACAACTCTTGTGTCTCTGGAAGGCAGGTATACACTTTTATTTTTAAACAGCCTTTTGGAGTAAATGGCAGTGCATGCCATGAGTATACACAGTCTTATCAGAATAATATGACCACCTACCTAATAATGGGAATAACCACCCTTGGCCCGGATGACAGCCGCTCAGAGGTAAAACAACCCAACCCGGATGACAGCGGTGAGATGGTGTGGCATGGATGCAATGAGGCCCTGGAAGATTGCCAGAGGCAAACGTGCCCATTCAGACTCCAGCATAGCTCTGAGGTTCCAAAGATGACGTGGTTGTGGGTCTGCATGCCTAACCTGTCGATCCAAATAGTCCCACAAGTGCTCTATGGGATTGAGGTCGGACAATTTCGCCGGCCAAGGGAGAACAGAGATATTGCTGTCATGTTCCTGGAACCAGTCACACACCACTTTAGCGACATGGCAGGGCACATTTTCCTGTTGGTAGACACCATCACCACCAGGGTAAACATCCAACATGAAGGGATGCATGTGGTCAGTGAGGATGGACAGGTAGCCATTGGCGTTCAAGGACCCATCCATTGGTACCAGCAGTCCCAGGTCATACCAGGAAAACATTCCCCAGACATGCACACTGCCACCGCTGGCCTGTACTTGACCGACAAGCGTGTCTGGGTTTTTGTTCTCATGTGTCTGACACCGTATCTGCCACCTCCCATCACTTCTGTGGAGTAGAAACCTCAATTTGTCAAAGAAGGCAACTTTTTTCCACTCTTCCAATGTCCAATGATGGTAGTCTCATGCGAACTGCAGGCGTCATTGCTGATGGACCTTGGTAACATGGGCACCTTTATGCAGAGTTGACTCCAGAGACCCATGTGTAACAGGCAGGGCCGCCGACAGGGGGGGGGGGCAAGGGGGACTAGTGCATAGGGGCCAGTCAGCAATAAGGGTCCGTCAGATTAAGTGACTTTTTCTTACAAAAATTATTCTTAGGCTATATATCGATCCTATAAAATTCCACAAGAACATTATTTGTTATAATATGCTTTTAAAAAGGAACACTAGTTGGATTATGACATTATCTCATTAATAGTAGTTGAACGAACCATTTCTTAACATCTTTTGTCCACGTTAACTTACAGCATTTGCTTGTATTTTCCCTGTTAACCACCCCACCTCTGCAGCAGTAGCAACAGTTGGACTCTCCCAAACCCAACCCGTGCGATCAGGTATATTACATTGTTCATGTTTCGAGTTCCAGTAACATCGTCTGTGGTCTGTGTCAGTGTTACAAATTATAACAGTTTAAAAGTCTCTTGTCGGCACATTTAGTGTTGAATCTGCTATTATGCTAATGTGAAGTTTAACAAATATTTTTGCCTATTTTAAGTACTGACAATTAAAAATGAAGACTCGCAGAATTGCATAGTTTTTCTCCATGATATGTTATGTAGCCTATATTAAATTTACTAAAAAATCCTAAATCTTGCTGTGAGCTTTGCAAAATGTTCCCTAAAATAAATGCTAAAAAGTTTTATGTGACACAAACTGTGTAGGCCTATGTTTTTGCATGCCTGACTGCGCAACAGGCTTTTTTTCCTCTGAATGTCATCATTGTGTCCAGAATAATTGCTATTAATGATTTGTAAAGAAAAAGTTTTCAAGGGGGGTCCCGAGCATAATATTACATAGGGGCCCATAAAATCTCTCGGCGGTCCTGGTAACAGGGTTCAGTCTACTGTTATCAGGGACACATACTTGAGTGCCCCAGAGTTCATTTGAGTGGTCTTGCTCCACTGTTGCGTGTTATTATATTATTAATTGCCCTTTACCAGTCAACGGAGGTGATGTTCTCCTCTGGGGTCGATGGTGTTTGGGGCTCCACAGTTATGACATCTGGAGGTACTCGGTGTGCCAGCAGTCCATTCTTGGTACACCTTACTACAGCACCTCGCAAACAGCCCACAAAGTCTGCTGTTTCTGAGATGCTTCCACCCTTGGCATGGTAGCCAATGATCATTCCTTTTTGAACATCCATCAAATCAATACCTCTGCCCATTGTACTCATGTTACGCACTATGGCTCATCTGTCCTGGCCAACGACTTATATCTCCGTGTGGTCGACTTTGTCATGTGCACTCTGTGATGCACCTGAGCAGGTACACTGATTCCGTGGGTGGTCATATTCTGATATGACTGTCTCTCTCTCAATGTATGGAAGAAATTTCTCAATGCTTATTTCAACTGAATAGGAAATTATTACTCTTAGTTGATCATTAATATCAGTTTTAGAGGGAAAAATGCCTTGAGCCAGGTGGAAAAATTGTATAGCTGGGTGGGACTCCACCAGGATCAAGACAAATTTTCCTCTAAAACTGATATCGACATCAACTAAGAGTAATAATTTCGTATTCAGTTGAAATAAACATCAAGAAATATCTTCCATATATTTATCACCCATTTTTGCATTTTTGAAGTTTTTTAGATTTTAACCCATTCTGATCTTTTACCTTTATGTTTTATATTTTATAATCAACACCTACTCTTTTACTTTTATGTTTCAAATTATTGATTCTTGGTTTTCTTTACACCTACTGTTTAAATCCAAAGTGAATGCACAGTATTCCCTGTTAAGAAACAATAATTAATAGATTCTGAAAAAAATTCATCGCCGCCACGGCGGGAATCGAACCCGCATCTCTCCAGATTCATGCCAGAGCGCGCTACCATTGCACCACGCGTCGGACAACGAATATTTTCAGAATATGACCTTTTAAGTTTTTCTTCTTGAGACGTGACTGAGACAGCGCCATCTATACTCAAGGAGATGCAACGTTTTACAGTCGTTGCATTTGATTATCAGATGTTAATGAGAAGGTCGCTAACGCTACCGCGTTAAATATATAATTGAAATCCAAAGTGAATGCACAGTATTCCCTGTTAAGAAACAATAATTAATAGATTCTGAAAAAAAATTCATCGCCGCCACGGCGGGAATCGAACCCGCATCTCTCCAGATTCATGCCAGAGCGCACTACCATTGCACCACGCGTCGGACAACGAATATTTTCAGAATATGACCTTTTAAGTTTTTCTTCTTGAGACGTGACTGAGACAGCGCCATCTATACTCAAGGAGATGCAACGTTTTACAGTCGTTGCATTTGATTATCAGATGTTAATGAGAAGGTCGCTAACGCTACCGCGTTAAATATATAATTGAAATCCAAAGTGAATGCACAGTATTCCCTGTTAAGAAACAATAATTAATAGATTCTGAAAAAAATTCATCGCCGCCACGGCGGGAATCGAACCCGCATCTCTCCAGATTCATGCCAGAGCGCGCTACCATTGCACCACGCGTCGGACAACGAATATTTTCAGAATATGACCTATTAAGTTTTTCTTCTTGAGACGTGACTGAGACAGCGCCATCTATACTCAAGGAGATGCAACGTTTTACAGTCGTTGCATTTGATTATCAGATGTTAATGAGAAGGTCGCTAACGCTACCGCGTTAAATATATAATTGAAATCCAAAGTGAATGCACAGTATTCCCTGTTAAGAAACAATAATTAATAGATTCTGAAAAAAATTCATCGCCGCCACGGCGGGAATCGAACCCGCATCTCTCCAGATTCATGCCAGAGCGCGCTACCATTGCACCACGCGTCGGACAACGAATATTTGAGTATAGATGGCGCTGTCTCAGTCACGTCTCAAGAAGAAAAACTTAAAAGGTCATATTCTGAAAATATTCGTTGTCCGACGCGTGGTGCAATGGTAGCGCGCTCTGGCATGAATCTGGAGAGATGCGGGTTCGATTCCCGCCGTGGCGGCGATGAATTTTTTTCAGAATCTATTAATTATTGTTTCTTAACAGGGAATACTGTGCATTCACTTTGGATTTCAATTATATATTTAACGCGGTAGCGTTAGCGACCTTCTCATTAACATCTGATAATCAAATGCAACGACTGTAAAACGTTGCATCTCCTTGAGTATAGATGGCGCTGTCTCAGTCACGTCTCAAGAAGAAAAACTTAAAAGGTCATATTCTGAAAATATTCGTTGTCCGACGCGTGGTGCAATGGTAGCGCGCTCTGGCATGAATCTGGAGAGATGCGGGTTCGATTCCCGCCGTGGCGGCGATGAATTTTTTTCAGAATCTATTAACCTACTGTTTACTTGTTATATGCTGTTATTGCCTTTAATTCCTTTATCGTATGCCTTTAACTTTGTGGCTTATCTGCCTTGTACCCTCTTTATTTTTTATCTTGTTTTGGCACAAAATAGCCTGAGTTACTGATTTGCCATAAAATTCCAAACAACAAACCATAATTTTTGATACCTTTCTCCTTCCTACATTGCATAATGTAACTGAGGCATTTCTTTCAAAAATTCCATTTGACAGTGTGAACTGATTTTTTTTTAAAGAATAAAAAAAAAGGAATAAAGAGATTTTGCAGAACCTCTGATTTTTCAATAGCTCCTAAACTATAGAAAAGTTATTTTTACCAAAATTTCACTAAAAAATTATCCAATTGGCACATAATCTAAATTAATGAAATCTTGAAAGTTCAAGTCCCAAAACAGATTGCCCCTGATTCAAGCACCCAACATAAAACAGAGACATGCAGCCTATGGCCCATGAGGAAGGTTTATCTGGCCCACTGAATGAATGTAAATGAGTGTTCATTTATATAGAAGAATAATTTAATGTAAAATATCCAAAATTTATTCATAATGTGAACACTGTATTGCTTGTTTTTCCCATATTTTGATCCAGTGGTTACAGTTAATTATATTTAATCTTTTGTAGTTTAATTTTTTTGTATTCAGTTCCATATAAGTTTTCACATTTTTTTGACACTCCCTGTAGATTAAATTGCAAATTATTATAAATTTTGAATATTGTGTAGTCATTCTTTATTTTAAGATTATATTCCTGCTTTAATAATACTGACTTCATTTATATTTGTGTTGGGAAAGTTATTATTATGTATAGATTGTTGGTATTATTTAATAAAGACAAATTACAATTTTAGCTCTTCTGCACCACAAGCAGCAAGTAGAAGAGGCAAAAAATTCCATCTTGTAATTGAAAAAGTTTTGCAGTCTCGCTATTTCCAGAGTGTAACAGAAAACAAATACATAAAACGAATGGTGGAAGAAGTATCGAATACTCCATTAGTGTTAACAGTAGAAGTTAAAGGGCTAATTGGTACCTTAGCTCTCAACATTCCACCTCTTCCTACAGATCGCTTGTGGTAAGTAAGACAGCCCGAATAATACTGTTTAAAACATATACACAAAATGTACATAAAATGTTTCTCCAGGTAACAATGAATATGTATCAGAAAGTTGGGGTTCTCCCCTTTAAGCATGGTTATGGTGCCTCTAAAGGTAAATTGTGGAACTTAGTAAGATTAACTTGGAAATATTGCAAATAAAATTGCAGATAAAACTGCTAATACTTGGTCTCAGAATTACTTGTTGACCTTTAAATATCAACAGATCAATAAATGTTTTGTGGAAAAAATTTCGCCGACATATGCGACACAAATTCGCATCTCTCCAGAAAGATGGCAGAGTATTCTAACTGTTGAACTAATGCCAGTCCACTAAGTAGGGCTTTCACTCTTCCCATGATTTTCAGCACCTACATTTGGTGCCATCTAGGATCTCTCAATTTTTTCCACAAAACATTTATTGATTTATTGACGTTTAAAAGTCAACAGGTAGTTCTGAAATTGTCGATTATTGATTGAATCATTATAATGCTAAATAGCGTGATGCGACTTCATTATTTATTTCCATCTTACTCAGTGCACTAAAAAGAAATAGTTGCCACCTGAGATCATAGATGGCACCAAATGTAGATGCCAAAAATCATAGGAAGTGAAAAAAAAGACAGCTGGCATTGGTCAAAGCCTCAACTGGTCGGTTGACCCTGACACCTGGGGCAGTGACCACTTCCTGCTGCACATCTTGCTTCCCAAGGGATGTGCAGCTCCAAGAAGAACATCGAAACTTGCCAACTGGCAGCTCTTTCAGCAGATCTCATCTGAAAGACTCACTGCCATTGATGTTACAGATCTCAGTGTAGTGTCAGAGGCCCTTACTGCTGCCTCTGATGCCTGCACTGTTACAATCTCGACACCCGGGCATCTTCCCCCTCCAGATATCCACTGTAAGCGGCTTTGATGTCGAGCCGAAAGATGTGTTTGCTGCTCTGGTAGATTTCCAGACATTCTTCATGCTTGATCAGAAGGTACCTGAACCGCCGTGAATGGTTCAGGTGGCAATCCTTCTGCTCCAACATCAATGTCTTCACCCCTTCTGGGAAAGTCTGGAAGTACATCAGGAACTTGACAGTGAAGCCGCAGCCTGCTCTCCCTTTCCATAACCTTGCCTTGTTCCGTGGGGAGGATTTAGCCACCACTGCTAGCGCCTTCTTGTGGCACCTCACTTCTTCCCTTCTTGCCCCACCAGTGACTGATCAGGATATGTCTCAGCAGCCTTGCTCTGGGACTGAGATATATAGAGCTTCGAAGCATTCCTCAGCCCCAGGCCCTGATGTTGTCAGCTTACTCAGTTAGCTAACCTATCACTTGAGGCTCTGCTTGTGCTTCTTAAAGCCTTCAACACTCTTGGACCACCTTCACAGTATCTGATTCCTGGAAGGCAACACACATCACACCTATCTTGAAGCAGGGAAACCCACCACTGAGGGGTTCTCTTACAGGCCCAATGCTCTATCACCTTGCCTCTGCAAGATCCTAGAGAGACTGGTCCTTGGACGCCTAGAATGGTATCTAGAGTCCAAGGGCCTCCTCCCTGATAGCCTTTCAGGTTTCCGCAAAGGGAGGTGCATGTCTGATAATCTTATCAACTTCTCCTCCGCAACTGATCAGGTGAGGGACAGACTCAGTCACTGTCTTCTTCGACATTCAGAAGGCATTCGACTCCCTGTCCCACTTGGATATTCTCTGCAGACTCCATGATCTTGGCCTCAGAGGCAATATCATCCACTGAACTACAGCGTACCTCTCCAACAGGGTGCTCATGTGAAGCTGGGCAAACATGCTCAGTGTCTCCCATACTATCAATCTTGGAGTACCTCAAGGGGGATGTCTTCAGCTCGATGCTTCTGAATATCTTGCTGTCAGGCCTGCCCTCTCGACTCAAGAATAGAGTGGGTATTTCCATTTACTCGGACAACATCTATGTCTGGTTCCCTAGCCAGGATCCCTCCTATGCTTAGCTCAAGATAAAACGAGCTGTAGCCACAGTTGTCATGTTCTTCGACAACCTCAGCCTCACTCTACTGATAAGACTGTGACCATTGTTCTCACAATAAGACTGTGACCATTGTTCTCACGAAGGTGCCTTCCACCCACCTTCCCTGGCCTAGTGCTTGAACCAGACCACATCTAAGTCATCAAACAGCATAAGTTCCTTGGTATGGTCCTGGACAACAGGCTGACCTGGGGACCACTGATGGATTTGTGGATTGGATGAGGTCTACACTGAGGGATTTGTGGATTGGAAGAGGCTGTGCTGCCTTTTCCATCCCTGATACAGGCATCGCCAGAGGTTTCCGTCTCCTGCATCTCACTTCCTCCACCTGTGCAGAGCTTCATGCTATCCTTGAAGCTGTACTTTTCATCCTCAGCCTCGAGAGTGGCAAGTTTGTCATCCTTTGCAACTCCAAGTCAGCCTTGGAAGCTCTTCAGAAGCGAGACAGCAAGAGCTGCAACCCCTTCCTCATACAAAAGATCATGGAGACTTGCTCCAAGGTCGCTTCTGCCAGAATCACAGTTCATTTCCAGTGGATCCTCTCCCATGTAGGAATACCTGGCAATGAGCTTGCTGTTGCACTGCAAAGGAAGCACTTGAGAATCAGAGGTATGTATCTAATTACCCTCTCTCTCAGCGACTGCAAGACATTTGTCTCACAATCGATGAGCCAATATCATCTTGCCCAGTAGCAGAGAGAGTTCAGTTGTTCCTCATTCAGGTACCTGGTTGACCCTTCTCTCACTGCTCCTAACCTCTGTAACCTCCGCAGATCTGAGGTGGCCTTCCTTCATAGTCTCAGAGTTGGTGTCATCTACAGCAACTTTATGCTTCACAGTCTCGGCAGAGCATACATTCCTAACTGTGCCACATGCAGCACACCTGAGACTATCTCACGTACTGCTCAGCTGCTCCCGCTACAATGCTGAAAGAGAAGCTTTGTTCCGGGAGCTTCATGCCATCAGAACCACAGACTACTCCATCATCTCTCTACTTAGTAACCACTACAATTTGAAGCTGCAGTTAACACACTTCTGACTCAGTCACTGATCTCTTTCAGAACATTGGCCTTTTCTACAAGGTCTAATGTCTTTTACTTTAACAAGATTAGTATAGTTAATAATTTCATGAGATAGCTGAGAGGTAGTTTCTTCTGCCTCTGCTATCTTGCCCTCCTGTTGTGAATGATGTAGTGAGCCCCTTACTGGAGGCTAATTTCACCATGATCTTACAACACCTTGAATTCAATGGTTAGAATACTCTGGCATGTTTCTTGAGAGATGTGGGTTCATGCCCCATATGTCGGTGAAATTTTTTCCACAAAATATTTATAGACCAAATTGTAGAAATATTGCAGATAATTCAAAATTCTAACAGTGAAGTTGTAGAATATGCCAGTTACTTATGAATATGTCATTGCCACCAGTGAAATTGGACTAATGATGACTGAGAACTGCAACTAAGGTCATCCAGAACAAACCATTGCTGATACTTCTGCAGCCTGTGTGTGGTAGTCAGCCATATGTAGGTCACTGTGGCAATCAGTCATATGAGGTCATAATGATTATTTTGTCCCTGAACAGTATTGCATACTTTCCTCAGAATGTAAAGACAAGTTGCTGCTTGTGATATATATAACAATATGCAGATGGTCACACCAGTTTTTTGGGTGATGCTTATGTACAGATTGTGCAGCCATGTACAGTGGGTCACAAAAGTATTTGGCCACCTTACATTTCTCATAATTTTTTATACTTAAAAGTACTAAATGTAGTCAAAACCAAAAAAAAAAAATTATATGACATTTTATGTTTATGCTCTGATGTTATATACAAAAATAAAAAATAAACACAAAATACTAGAACATAATGACTTTAAAAAACAAAAAAGCAGTAAACTAGCCACACAAAAGTATTTGGCCGCTTGTCGTAAAATGTAAAAATATAAAATAAAAACATGAAAAACAATATCTCTAATATTTTGTTGCATGTCCTCTTGTACATATACCTGCTTTAAGTCTAGAAGGCATTGATTTGATCAGTTTTTTGGTCAAACTGGAACCAATTTTGTCCCATACTGTTTGAAGACGCATTTTCAATCGATTTTTTATTAAGGCAATTTTATTTAGTGATTTCTTCAGCCCTCCCCATAAGTGTTCTATAGGGTTCAAATCTGGTGACTGAGGTGGGGTTTCAAGATGTTTTAGTACATTATATAACTACCACAGCTTTGTATTTGAAGCAATTAGTTTAGGATCGTTGTCTTGTTGGAACACAAATCTGTCCTTTAATCCTAATTTATTGGCACTTTTTTTCAAATTTCTATTTAGAATATCAGAATCACATATTGATCCATAGTACTATCAATCAATTCAGTGTACCTACTTCAGCCGCCGACATGCATCCCCAGACCATTGTAGAATCCCCTCCATATTTGACAATAGTGCAGAGATTATGTTGATCGAACTCTGATTTGAACTTCTTCCACATGATTTTCCTCTTGTGGTGAATATCATGAACTTTAATTCATCACTAAAAATTGCCATGTTTCAGAAATCCTGATCCTTATTAACAACCCCTTGGTGCGAGCTTCTGTCTGTGGCTCAGGTACCTTCACAGGGTCCTAAACACTCGCCTGCATGTTTGCCGTGCATGGAGACCCGTGTCCTGGGAAAGGAGGATCCTGGTAGTTGCTCGGGGGTCCCGTCTTTCCTCATCTCATAACTGGCAGGGTCCCCTTTGGCCGCCTTGCCATTGGGGAGCCTGTTGTTGTGGGGCTGGGCAGCAGATTCTGGGGCCTCTGTTTCTGGTAAATGGGAGCTCCTGGGGTGCCCCCACCCCCAGGAGCAATCAGCTGGTTGGCAGGTCCTGCTAGGGTCAACCATGCAGAGAGGTGAATAACCATGCCCACGTCTGGTTACAGGTTTGAGAGTTTCCCCACAACTTACTTTTCTTTTGTAGTTATAATTTTTTTGTGAGGCCAGTTTGGTCATTTACAATTTTGTTATTTTAACCTTAGTTCCTTTTGTGTAGAAAGGTTATTTCTGCACATTTCTCTTTTCATTTTCCTTTTATTTATTTGTGAGGGCTTGGCTCACTGTCTGTGTGGGTATAGTGTCTGCATAGCCCTGGCGCCTGACTGGGCGTTCCCGTATTGGTTTCCGTGGAGGGTGGGGATAGCAGGCATTGAACTACATAAAACCAAATATGAGAGTTGATGAAGAAATTGATACAATCAATGCCAACAAGAGGGCTCAACATGAGCCCCCATCTTCCTCATCTCTGCTATCTCTGCCATCGTCTTCTTTGTCTGCACCTCCGTTCCCAAGATTCCTGATAATCCGCTCCACGGGTAATCAGGTACTTGGGGACATGTCCCCCATTTTTTGTTAATAAAGGTTTGAAAGGTCTTGTGGGAGAGCCGAAATCCATCAAGTGCTTATGATATGGTGACTTGCAGGTTGAGACTGCTTGTTCCAAATACTCGGAACTGCTCCTGAAAGTCAAAGAGATTGGTGGGGTGTCTGTCTAGGTCACTCCCCACAAAACTTTGAATTCCTCTCTGTGTGTGATTACTGAGTGGGGCCTTCTCAAAGTCACTGAGGAGGAAATCCTCCCAGAGCTCATGCCTCAAGGAGTAACAGTGGTCCATTGGGTTTCGACACACCATGATGGGAAATTGGTACCAACCTGGGTACTGATTGTGACCTTTAACACGCCACACCTGCCTTCTCCGTCAAGGCAATTATTTGCATTGTGAGGTACAGCCGTATATTCTGAACCCTCTTCGCTGTTTTCAGTACCAGGTATGTGGTCATGCCCGCACAGCTTGCTGGGGTAAGCCCACCTGTGCTCGCTGTGGCAGCAAGGATCATTTTGATCCTGACTGCACAGCAGAAAAGGCAAGCTGTGTGAACTGTAGTGGCAAATATCCGGTGTATTAGTGCCACTGTCCCAAATGGGAGGAGGAAAAGGAGGTGCAATGTCTAAAGATCATCTATAACATCTCTTATGTTGGGGCGAGAAAACTCGCTGCCCCACCTGGCAAGGTATCCTTTGTCAGTGCAGTCATTGGAAAGCTCATTGTTCCAATGACTTTGGTGGCGGTGCAGACTGACATCAGTGTACCACCTACTAAGTCTTTCTCGCCCACAGCTAGATACTTCCTGATGCAGATGAAAACGAGGTTGGTGTCAACTTCGACAACAACTCCCATTTTCATTTCTGTAACTCAGCCTTTCATATCCACCGGAATGCCTCCTTCCTGTCCTCAAATAGCTAGATCTTCCAAATCAAAGGAGCCCCCACCGGGGCCAAAAAAGAAAACTATCACTCCTCCTCAAAGAGTGGTCACTGATCCATGTCCCTCAGACAATTCCGAGGACATGAATACAGACCGCCCCCTATTCACTAAGCTGTCCTCTGCAGCAGTTAAGTAATTCTGATATCGCCACACTCCTACAATGGATTTGTCGTGGATTCCAGAGGAATCCTGACGACATCAAGGCCCTCCTTCAGGCACACCAGCCCATCTGTGTGTGAGTGCAGGAGACACACTTGCAGCCAATCACAGATTCCCCAATCTGGCACTTTTCACTAGTTCACCACGACCGGGACAGAGATGGTCCAGCTTGTGGGGGTGTCGCCATCCTCATGAGCAACCATTCTTCATTCCATGTCGTACCTCTCACCACTTTGTGGTGTTCTCCCTGACTGTCTGCTTGGTATATCTTCTACCTGGGAGCATCGTCTTCCAGGAAGACCTTAATGACCTCGTCTCGCAGCTGTTGTCCCCCTTCCTCATCATGGGGGACTTCAACGGATAGGGGCGCGGGTGGCTCAGTTGGTAGCGCGCCAGGCTCGTAATCTGCAGTTCCCAGATTCGAGTCCCAGCTGGGTCAGCGTTGAGATTTATCTCCGCAAAACTCCACCCTGCCCACGGTCAGTAGGGGACACCGATGGGCTTGGAAAGGCCGCCGTCCGTCAGATGGGACATTAAGCCGTGGCCCCGTGTGTGGGAGAGCCATATTCTGCGCACGTTAAAGAACACACTGGATGGCCTTGACGGAAGGCTACCATCTGTCTCCCAACAGCTGTTCCAGTGGATCCCCTCCCCCAACCTTCTCTGAGCCTTCGGGGTCCTTGTGACCTGGCCATTTAGCCCATTGTGTGCAAAAAAGTGCTGCTCAGAGGTAAAACAACCCAACAACACAACAACCCAACCTTCAACGGACACAGTCCACTTTGGGGCAGTGCTGACACCAATGGGAGGGGCAGGGTCCTGGAGCAATGGTTCCTGGATCCTTCTCTCTCCCTGTTGAACACCGATGTCAGTATGTACTTTCACTCCCCAACTTGCACATTCACTGCCATTGACCTCACCATCTGCTCCTCCTCGATCCTTCCAGTCTTTACATGGTAGGTCAAGGACAACCCTTACGGAAGCAATCACCTCCCCATGGTGTCCACCATATCCTGTGTGTGTGTGTGGGGGGGGGGGTCTTTAGCCCTTCTCAAGCAGTTTCGAACTCCTCTCTGAGCTTATTGACCAATCTGTCAGCTAGGAGCCCATCAATGTGGCAGTAGCAGAGATAACGGACTGTATCGTAGATGCAGCTGCATCAATAATTCCTCAAACTTCGACGCGGTTTCCTCGGTTTCTGAAACTGTGGTGGAATCCAGATTGCATCGCAGCTCATAAGGCTCAGAATAAGACTTGAGGAGTGTTTCAGAGATATCCGACATCTCCCAACCTTGAAACGTTCAAACGCACCAGGGCGACTGCTCGTTTCGTCCGGCTCAAGATCCAGAAGGAATCTGGATCAAATATACATCTATCACCCACACAACCAGTTCTAAGGTCATGTGGGATAAAGTCTGGAAGATGGGTGGGAACTGCACATCCCACTCGTTATCGATCCTGGAGCACAATACTCTGGGTGAATCATTCTCCTCCATCTCTTCTTCATCTTTTTACTCCCTCGAGTTTCTGGCCCAGAAGAACAGGCGGAACGCTCTCCACTGTCCTTCCACTCAAATGGCCTGGAGCCTTACAACAGGCCATTCACAGTTCAGGAGCTTGGCCTTGCTCTGAACACCTTTCATGCATCTGCTGTGTGGCCAGACAATGTCCATTATGCCATGCTCCAACGTCTCTCAGCATCAAGTAAGGATTGGCTGCTCCATCTTTTCAATCGTATTTTTCTCATGGAGCAGTTTCTGGACTCTTGGCGGGAGGCCATCGTCTTGGCCTTCCCGAAGCCAGGAAAGGATTCCAAGATTCCTTCTAATTATCATTCCATTGCGTTGACGAGCTGCATGTGCAAAGTGTTGGAGAGAATGATAAATGCCAGACTCATCTGGTAGTTAGAATACTTCTTTCCAACACCCAGTGTGGTTTTCGCAGACAATGATTTTGACCATCTGATACAACTCGAATCAGCTATCAGAAATTCATTTTTATGTAGAGCACCTGGTGTCAATTTTCTTCAATATCGAAAAAGCATACGACACGGCTTGGAGATGCGGCATTCTTTGTAACCTCCATAGCTTATGCTTGAGAGGTCCCATGCCGATCTTCATCTTCAACTTCTTATTGGCGCATTCTTTTTGTGTCTGTCGGCAACACTTTTTCGCTGCCATACCCCCA
This sequence comes from Ryuthela nishihirai, assembly GCA_038380435.1. Classification (NCBI taxonomy): domain Eukaryota; kingdom Metazoa; phylum Arthropoda; class Arachnida; order Araneae; family Heptathelidae; genus Ryuthela; species Ryuthela nishihirai. The sequence goes on from JAWZYU010000018.1 coordinate 24,820,985, forward strand.
AGAACGGGGTGCCACAAGGTTGTATTCTGAGTTACGCTTTTTGCTGTCAAGATTGATTCTATTACTAGACAACTTCCTCCATCTGTTGGCAATGCCCTCTATGTTGATGGTTTTAGCATCTTTTGCTCTTCATCCAGCATGAGGGTCATTGAAAAACAACTGCAAATTGCCCTGAACAATCTTTCGGTTTGGGCGACGGCAAGCGGGTTTCGGTTCTTCCCACAGAAGACCACTTGTGTGCACTTTTTCCACAAGTGTAATTTTCACCTGGATCCTGAGCTACGGCTCAGAGGTAACATCATTCCAGTTGTGGTGAAGACCAAGTTTCTCAGTCTCATCTTTGATCAGAAATTGACCTTTTTATCACACATATGTCATCTCATGTCCAAGTGCACGCAGGCATTGAACATCATCAAGATCCTCTTTTCTTTCTCCTGGGGAGCTGACCAATGTTTTCTGCTCTCTCCTCTACCGTGTGGTTGTCTGGTCAAAACTGGACTGCGGTTCCCAGGATTTGGTGGTGAAGGTGCTGGACCACCTCCATCATCAGGCCCTCGTGTTTGCATGGGAGCCTTTTGCACCTCACCGGTCCAGAGTCTTTACATTGAGGCCAATGAACCGTCTTTATCTCTTCACTGTCTGCAATTGTCCCTACAATAAGAATCTAAATTTCAATCCCTGCCTGGCCATCCCACTTGGGACTGCGTTTTCAGTCCAAAGTGGGAAATGCTTTCACAAATCGGCCAACTGTCATTCTTCCTTTTGATTTGCGAGTCTGAGGCTACCTCAGAGACATCGACACCAGTCTCGATAGCATCGCACAGTTGACAGCCGAACCACTTCCACCATGGCTCACTGTTTCCACTTCCTGTGATTTTTTCCCTGTGCAGGATGGGAAGGCTTTTACACCTGACTGTGTGTGTGTACCAGCAACTCTTTGCAAACCATTGTGCTGAGTACCCAGACTTCTTGCCTGTCTTCACAGATAGCTCGAAGTCAGGCACATCAGTGGGATCAGCCATGGTCTGCTGTGATGTAATCATTCCAGATCCCACTGTAGTGTTCTATCTTTACTGCAGAGTTGCATGCTATCAGTCTCGCCTTGGACCATGTGCCAGCTAAGCATCATCGTTGGTGTGTGCTTTACACCGGCTCACTACAGGCTTTGATCTTGGTGAGGCATCGGCCTCACCCAGTTCTTTCTAATATCCACCAGCAGCTCCATCATCTGGCAGCCACAACCACCATCCATTTCTGTTGGGTGCCCGGTCATGTCTGTATCAGGGGCAATGATTTGGCAGATTCTGCTGTGAAGTCAGCCACACCCCTGTCTGGCTCCCCATTGCCAGTTCCCTATCTGGATTTCTGGCAGTGTTTTACCATTGAGCTCTGGGCACAGTGGCAGAGATCTTGGTCAGAACAGCTTACCAACAAGCTCTTTGAGATCAAACCTATCATCAAACCATGGCAATCTTGTTTATTTTTACCTCATTTGGTGCATTATAGCCCAAGTAGCTCATGCTCCATAAAACCCAAAACAACCAAGCCTTATTAACAATTTTTTTTGGCGAAATCCAGTCTTTTTTTCCTATTTGTCTCAACTGATTCAGGGCTTCTGTCTGGCAACTCGTCCATAATATCCACTGTTTCGTATTGTTTGATGAGCTGTTTCAACATTTAAATTATTTCCAGAAAATGATTTAACTTTAGAACATATTTCCCTTGCTGGTTCATCAGGGTTTGCTGTGGCACATCTAACAAGTGTTCTCTCTTCACAATGATTTAGAATTTTTGGTCTTCCAGTTCAGTGTTTGTTCATTAAGTCTCCTTGCTGGTATCTCTTTAATATGCTTTACACTGTTGAACATGGAATTCCAGTCAATTTATAAATATCTCTTGAAACAAATTCTTTGTTAACTTCAAAAAAAAAAAATCATTTTTCTTTTACCTAAACTAAGCTCTCACATTTTCACCATTCTAAAACTTAAGATAATGAATGTTCTAGAATCTAGACTTAAGGTTCCTTTAAATACTAAATGTTTCATGTAAACATCATGTGATTTCAAGTTTGTGTATTGACATTAGCATGTGATTACTATGTAAATCCAGAATTTTGCATACTGTATTACACGGTGGTCGAATTCTTGAGTGTGGCTAGTTTAGTGTTTTTTGGTTTTTTAAAGTTATGTTCTAGTATTTTGTGTTTATTTATTTTCCATTTTTGTATGTAACATCAGAGCACAAACATAAAATGCCATATAATTTTTTTGGTTTTGACTACATTTAGTACTTTTAAGTATACAAAATTATGAGAAATGCAAGGTGGTCAAATACTTTTGTGACCCATTGTATGTCACAGAGTTGACTATAAAACCCCTTGCCACCATTCCAACATAAAAAGTGGTAGTTGTTCAATCAAGGATGAGCATAATTCCTGCATGTTTGCATGCTGAGTATTGCAGATAGTGATTTTGTATTTCAATGTAATGCCTATGCTTCTGCACAACTATTTGTCATTAAATATCTGCATGCCCATCATCCCATGCAACACAATATTTGATGTATGTTTGCTCAGTGTGTGAATACACAGATATGGTAATCACTCCAGCTAACAGTGAGCAATGTTTGGGTCAGATGGTGGCAAGGGGTTTTAGAGTCAACTTCCTGATGCACATGGTTTCATATTCTATACATTTGAAAAAAACTGCTGTGGCTATTTGCACATCATTGTATACAGTGTGAACAGCACTTCATCTTTGAGCACCTTACGAAGAACATGTGCAATAGAATGGTATGTTCAGGCATGAAGTAATCTTTCCTGACAGACATATAACACCATTGCCACATACCAGGCTGTTGAAGCATCAGCAACTGCTTGTTCTGGATGATTTTTCATTTCGCTTCTCATCACCATTAATCCAGTTTCACTGTGGCAATTATGTATTTGTATGTAACTGGTGCTGCTTCTGCCTTCACCAAATGGAATTTTGGCACTATCTGCAAATTTCTGAAGTTAAAAGTTCTCAGTACTACATTTCATCACCAGTGGCATTACAACTATGCTCATCAGGAAGAATATATCCACTTTATGCATCAATGATTTCTACATTCATGGAGTTGCTTGGTCCTGAGTTATTGTCCTGGGGAAGGACTTGATGCACAAGCCTGCATGTATACATTCTATTCATAATTTAAGAAAGTTGAACAAAATTGAAACTATCTCAGTAAATCCCGACTGAAACAAGACACTGGGATATGCTTTATAAGAATGAGCCAGGTAGGCCCCTAGGAACAACAGTTCAAGATGATTCTTTCCTCAACTTCAGTAGTAAGCAAACCATGACTGTCATAATGACTAAGCAAACTATCATGATAAGCTTTAGCTATAACTGGGTCTTTCAGAGCTTCAGTGTTAAAGGTAACTTTTCTAACCTTAGCACAACACTTTTTAAGTTTAAGTTGCAAGACACTTTTAACAAGGTAATGGTCAGATCCAATTTCAGCTCCTCTGTATGACCTGGTATTCCTAACAGAACTAGCCCATTTGCTGTTAATTAATATATAATCAATCATATTCTTATGCAACTCATGAGGTGAAACCCATGTATACTTATTATGTCGCAGTGTTTGTAATAAGTGTTAGTTATTCTTGAACCATTAAGTTTATTTAGTAGGAGATATTGCTCATTGCAACTATTAATACCAAAGGGACCTATCACCCCTCCCCAAAGATCAGAGTCAGTACCAACTTTAGCATTGAAGTCACCTAGAACAAGAGTAATATCTCCTTTCTTGACAGAATTCAAAATATCCTGAAGTTGTCCATAAAACCTATCTCTTCCTCATCCTCAGTGGGGGCATAACAACAAATAACATTCAAGTTTTAATGCTTGTCTGAAATTTCACTGTAAAAAATCTTTCAATAATACACTCATATCCTAGAAGAGCATCACTAGCATATCTGCTGAGAAGCAAACCTATGCCTTGGAGATGCTTCTTATCTTTCCTCCCTGAAAAGAGAAATTTAAGATTATTTTTAAGAATCTGACCTTTATTTGTCCATCTAGTCTCTTGCAGCAGAGAATATCTAAGTTGGAATCTAATGATGGAATTCTTGTGTGAGGACATCAAGAGAATAATCTCCGTGCAGAGTCCTCACATTCCAGCTACATGTGGAGAGATAATGGTTAGTGGAATGTTTAAAGAAACTGTGTATTGAGAGAGATTTCTGACAATATCAAGGCAAAGACCTGTTTCTCTCACTGCTAAAGGCTGAAGCCATATACACTGGAAGATTTCCTCTAATGCAGTTTGACAATGCCTGTAGGATCAAGAGTTCAGGTACCTGCAACACGCCTCAGAGCAGGATTATCCACCAGCTGATAAAACATATCCTGTTTATGGAATCTATTCACTTGGGGTTGTCAGCCCACAAACAGAGGAAACAGTGAAAGATTATTCCTCAACAGAAGGCCACCAGTGCAGCAAATTCAGGATCCATAATCAAGCTCAGAGTCATTATTCAGTTCTGGTTGGTGTATAACCAGAATCCTGTGTGGTTGACCACTCCTCAGCAGGGTAGAACAAAAGAAAAATAGCCATAATTGTCCCAATCAGTAGGCCACACTGATCTGGCAGCCCTCCCCTTCATTTCCCTTCCACCAGAGAGTATCTGTTTTGAAAAATACTAATGGTCTGCACTATGAGAAGGCAGGGTCAAACTTTAAGTGCTAAGCCTGGCTGATTCTGTGCATCATCACAGGAGATGGTACATAGCTTTCCTTCCAGTAACTACCTAGCTACCATTTACAGACCATATTACCAGCATTCCCCCATATATCTCTATGTAAACTTCAAAGCCCTATAGCTCCACCCCCATGGTACACTGTCCTTTAAAATTAGCACTTTTCCATTTTCAGACATGGTATATCAAATGACCTTTGTCTTATTGAGCAACTCATTTTGTAGAATGTACACTTCTCTTGATAGAGTAGCAGGTATTTTGGTAACGGTTTCATGGACACTTGTTCACATCTGGAGTGACGTCACCAGTGGTTGAAGTTTTGGGCTCCCATAATTCTGCACCTATTGGACCAATCAATCCTGAATTGGCGTGGCAGTCCCACTTAGTTCTGCTACATAGGATTTAGAGATTGGTTTCCTTGCTGCAGTAGGTCAGGTTTGAACCCAAACAAATGCCAAAATTTCTGGCAGCACTGCCATCACATACTTTATGAATGGAGAATTGAAAACTATGAATGGAGTAGTACATTATCCATCCAGCAAGTTATCAATGGACATAAATTTCCTGGCCAACTTTTGGGGTTGGCGTAATTTTCTGGGATTTGAAACCTTACAATACACTAAGTTACAGGGAGATGAAACTGTAAATAAAGTTTGGTGATCCTAGCTCTGATCATCTAGGAGGAGATGTCAAACAGACAGACAAACTGTCTATTTTATATATATATGGCCTGTAAATGATAGCTAGGTAGCCACTGGAAGGAGAGCTATGCACTAATCCCCTGTGATGATGCATAGAACTGACCAAGCCTAGAACCTAATGTCCGACCCCACCTTCTCATGGTGCAGGCCATTAGTACCTTTCAAAAAAGATACTCTCTTGTGGAAGTGAATGGAAGGGGAGGACTGCTGAATAGTATGGCCTACTGATCTGGACAACTATGGCTACTTTTCTTTTTTTCCTACCCTGCTGAGGAGTGGTCAACCACACAGGGTCCTGGTGCAAACCATACTGGACTAAAATAAGGCTCTGAACTTGATTATGGATTCTGAATTTGCTGCACTGGTGGGCTTTTGACCCTGTTGATTGTTATAATTTGTGGTCATATGGCATACCAGACAAGTTAGTTAACATAATGAAAGCTCTCTTTAATAACACTGAGTCATGTGTGAGAGTTGATAAGGCTTGTAGCAATTGGTTTAGCACTGCTTCTGGGGTTTGACAAGAGTGCATTTTGTCTCCTTTTCTCTTTAGTTTGATTATTGATTATGTTTATGCAAAATTCACTGCAAGGGACAGATTTTGGCCTTAAATGGTCTTGAGATCTGAAAAATTCTAATTTAGATTATGCTGATGATTGAGCCCTTTTGGCAAATGATATTCATGAGATGAATTCTTTCATTCGAGCTGTTGATGAGACTGGTAGTAGATTAGGTTTGGTTATAAACAGCGAGAAAACTAAAGTGATGAAAATTGGTCAGGCAGGCTGTGATTCAGTTAACCTGAATGGTTGTAGTCTTAAGCAGGTGTCACAGTTTAATTATCTTGGGAGCTATGTAACAGATACTGTTGATGTGTGGCATGAGATTAAAAGATGAATAGGGATTGCTGCTGGGATTTTTAAGTCTATGGAGAGTGTGGAGAAATAGACCTAAAGACTAAAATTAGACTGTTTAATACTTTGTTTCTTTCTGGGTTAGTTATGTTAGTGGAACTTGGACACTTTGTAATCAAGATAACAGAAAACTAGATGCTTTTGATTCTAGATGCTAATGCAGTATCTTGAGCATTATGTGGTTCAACTTTGTAAGTAATGATGAGGTTAGGCAAAGGAGTCTGCAACCTCCTTTGAGCAGCATATTGTGCAGAGAGAGACTCCATTGGTATGGCCATGTTGCCCATATGAATAATTATAGATTAGTGAATAAGGTTATGAACAGTGTGCCTAAAGGCTTCAGAAAGAGGGAGAGACCCAGGATGCAGTGGGCAGATAATGTCAAACAGGACCTTGTTAGAATTGGTGTGCAGTGGCCAGATGCAGCAGATGTAGCTCAGGACAGATATGCTTGGAGAACTAAATTGCCCAGTCTGGTTGGACCTCTATAGCACCTGGCTGCTTGATGATGATGATGATGATGATGATAGACATGTTAAAAATATTCAACCAGCAGTTTGTTTTTTGAAAATTTAAGTTTCAAAGAAGCTGCTTGCCACAAAAGTGTGACATCAGTCTTTCAATATAATATACCCCAAAGGTACACCTTTAAATTCAGTGCACTTTTATATGAAGGAGCTTTATAATTTGGAGCATTTTTTTTTATTTCGTAATCTGTCTACAAATTCCTGTTATTTTTTTAATTAAACAAAAATTACCTCTCAAGGAGCTGCATGCCATAGAAAACACCTCAGTATAATATACCATAGAGGGAATTCTGTGAAGAAGGAAAGACCTCATCAGAAAGGCAACACAAGAAAAAACATCTATACCTTATCTGGGCTCAAACCCAAGTTCTTTTTTTTATCAATAGCCCAGCATGCTAATCTCTCATAAAATTACCATATAATTTTATGATACACTTTCAGTCAATTTAGTTTCAAAATTGAAGCAATGAAAAATTTTAAGAAATAATTTTGGATTCTGACTTTCTGACTTTTCCAATTACTTACCCTTCTTATTAACTAATGAAGGTAATATTGATGTAGGTTTCAAATAAATAATATTTCTTAATGTACAATAGTTGTGTATCCTTTTAATCATTGTATTTAAATATTTTCTATAGGTATGGCTTTCGAACTAATCCCGAGTTGTCTTTATCAGCATATCCTAAATTAGGGCGGCGGGAAATCAACTATTCTCATCTCACAGATATGATTGAGAAAAAACTTTTAATTGAATTTCAGGTAAGGTTCTTTGTAGAGAAAATATTTCAGTTAAGCAGTGTCTGGGAAATAAGGTATTATTAAATTTACTTGTTTCACAATATTATCTCTGCAATATTTATCTACAAATATTTATCTAAAATTGTAATTTAAAAGAATTACATTATTACTTTACAATATATATCTAAAGGTATTATTAAATAAAATTTAAAATCACATGATCACTCTCAAATTAATGCAACATTTAAAATTAAAATTACAAGCACAGAAATTCTTTAAATTAATTTAATTAATCATGATTTTGCTGTTAATATAAAAATAGCCTATGAGCAAGCCTTAACTCCTATGAGTGCTACATATTTCCATTTCAGCAACCATAATAACTCATATACGAGTTTACTATTATTTAGAGATGCTTTTACCTTATAAAATGTTCTTTATGTTACATTTTTAGCTCAGTGCATCTAATCAATTATATTATTGCTGATTGAAAGTTGTTACAATTTTTGAAAAAAACTTTTAAAATGTAACATCACTGAACTAAAAATGTAACAGCAAAAAAACTCAAAAACTTTTTATATAAATTGGAAGCCTCTCCGAGTAATATTAAACTCATATAAAAGTTTACTATTATTATGGTTGCTGAAATGAAATATATATTTTATGGTTGCTGAAGTGGCAATATATAGCAAACTCGTAGGAATTATTAAGACTTGCTCATAAGCTATTTTTATATTAACAGCATTATTGTGATTAATTAATATTTAAAATGTTTCCTTAAACTAGTGTGATGAAGGTTTCATACATCCTAAGGTAGCTGCCATTTGAGGTCACCTACACCAAATGATTTCATTTTCCATCAAATTTCAAATTAATTATTCTCTCAAAGTGCAGTAGAGAAGCAATATGAATAAATCTAGAAGTAGCAAAGTGAAAAATATTTACATCACCAATATTATACTCATTTGGAAACAATATCTAGCTTCTGAATCAAGGAGCTGAAACTTCATCAGCAAACTATAAAATCATTAAAATATTTTTTGGGGAAAATAGCTATTTTCTTGATCTACTTTATCCAAGACATCCATCAGAAGATTTTTTAAACACATTTTATCTTTTAAAAGCTGTAATTAATAAGAAATTAGTAAGCTGGGTTGTTTTACCTTTGAGCAGCACTTTTTTGCACACAGTAGGCTAAATGGCCAGGTCACAAGGACCCCGCAGGCTCGGAGAAAGTTGGGGGAGGGGACCCACTGGAACAGTTGTTGGGAGACAGTTGTAGCCTCCTGTCATTGCTATCTGGGGTGTTCTTTTAACATGCACAGGGTATGACTCTCCCTGACACAGGGAGACTTTCTTCTAACAGACGGTGTCTATCTAACAGACGGTGGTCTTTCCAAGCCCATTGGTGTCCCTTACTGAACATGGGAAGGACAGGGAGTTTTGCAGAGATAAATCTCAACACTGACCCAGCTGGGACTCGAACCTGGGAATGGCAGATTACAAATCTGACGTGCTGCCAACTGAGCCCAAAAAATTCCTAAGAATTTCAGTATTTGTGAACACTTGGGACTAATATACACACATCAAAAGTTTTAACCTAAACCAATTGTTTGCCACTATGTACCAGTTGTGTGTTTAAAAAAAAAATTCCCTTTGATATTCCTTTTTTTAAATATTTTTAATAACAGATGAAAATAATGTAGAAACATTAAACAGTTTTAAATCACAAAATATACTAAACTGAAGCAAAAATGTATATGGATGTACTCTTGTGCCAATCACTGAAATCTTTCATTTAAAAAATGATCCCTCAGTGTCTGACTTTGACTGAAAACACAGATAGTTGAACCTAACATATACAAGTTAATGCTTTGTGCTCTGGTGCAGATGGCTAGGATTTGCAGCTAAAATTTAACATGCCCAACAGTGGTATCATAAAGTGAACTGTCAACAGGCACAGTCCACTTATGTGAAGGATTGCAAAAATTTTTTACTTTCTACTTCATCAAGTTGAGGAACAAATTGAAAAGATTAGCATTATTTAGGAGCTCTAAAATATATATTTTAATACATATGAATTTAAAAGAAATTTGTGTGGAAATCTTATATGTAAAAAAAAATTTATCGTGCTAATTGCCCTGTTGAGTAATTTTGTCCATATATGCAAATTTGTGAATTGCATTTTTGTGGTTTTGGTATCATAAATTATAAAATTAATCTTTGATTAACTGATTAAAATGGTAAACATGGAATTCTTATTTTCAAAGAGTATGCAAACTTTTATTTTTAACAACTTCAGTGCCTTCAAACAGTGAAAACTTCTAGTAGTCAAACTAATAGAAGTTCAGAAGGTGCAAATAGTTATATTTTGTTAGTACCTATCCAACCCAAAAATAATTTTTCTCTTAAAAATATTAATTTATATCTTAAAAAAAAAGATTCTTTCCCTGCCCCAAAGAGAGGTTGGCAAGTCTTAATGCTACTTAAATTATACATCCTGTTGCCTCCAGCAAATATGGAATATCCATTTTCGAAGAGAATGAAGGTTAATTTTTTTCTGCATTTAATACCCTCAAACATTTGAAATTCGAACTAATTGGTGATTCAGAAAATGCATATAGTAATGTTTTATTAGTGTCTATACAGCATAAAACGAAATTTCCATTCTCTTAAATCTAAAAAGTTGCATTTTCTCTCACTTCCTGGTGATAATTCTTTAAGTAATTTAATAAATTACCTATGGAGACTTATTCATAAGTAATTTAATAATTTAATAAATTGTTTATGACACATGTGTACATGGCAAATCATTGCCAGAGCTGCCAAGTACTCTGATTTTTTCAGATCTTTTCAAATTTTGGTTTAAAATCCAAAAATCGGAATTTTGGATTTTTCAGTTTTATATTTATGAAAACCTTCCCTCAAATTTTGCAGTATTTTTGCTCTTTTCCTTAAAGGAGAATGATAAATATTAATGAAAGGGAAGAATTGTTTCCAATTTAGCTCTTTTACTGTACTAAAGGTGGCAGCTATGTCTCCACCCCTTAATCTGTGCTTGCTTGTGGGCTGTCACCAACACATCAATCAGAGGAAGCCTATAAGGCTTCAGCTCACCATTTCCTATTCTTATCTCTGCACTTTCTTATTTGCTATTGTATTTAAAAATTTTATTACTGGTTTTGTGTTAAAATTTTTACTATACCTACTAAATGTTTTAATAATTAGAAATGTTTAACAAAATATTCCCAGGAGTTTTTTCAATTATTAATCAAATAATCAGGAGTTAATGTTATGTTTTAACATCAGATCTCACCAACAATATGCCGTTCATTCAGCTAAATGCAGTCTCTTTTTTGGACTTGCAACTTAAAGCTCTCCCACTCAATCACATTTATTATTTTAGTTTTTTCTCTAATTTATTACCATATTGCTTGTTCACAATCCATTAAGCCACCTGGGACACTGCCCTACCAAGTATAACCACAAAAAAAATTAATTTGAAATTTAGTATTCATTATTTGCCATATCTAAATCAATCTAATATTTTTATGTTGCTTTGTATTCATAATTTGCCATGTTACATAAAGAATCATGTATTTACTTTTTGAGTATTGACAACACAAAAGCAGTTGGCTGCTTTTGTGTTGTCAATACAAATTTTAACATTACAGCCACCACTCAGAATCTTACAATTATCTATTATAGCAATGACACAAATGCACTGAAATACAATAGTGGTGAACTGCAGGAGACAGGTCATCATTTTATAGTGGCCTGTGACACTTGATTGGCTGATTCTACCAGTGCAACTAATAGTCAAAGATACTTAGCAAATATCTTCATTTAACTGTGGTAGGCTCAACAACCTAAACTTTCCTGACGAAATGTGTTTGAAATGGGGTGTCAACATTTTATTTTGCCAAGGAATGATACTTATTTAATGCTGTCCTAAATTTTTCATTCATATGGAAATATAAAATGTGTTGAACATATGGTCTACAAGAGAATGCTAATGTTACATTTTAACATCAGATCTCTTCAGCAATCTGCAGTTAAATACAGTCTCTCTTTTTGGACTTTCAACTTAACGGTCTCCAGTTTGATCCCAATTGTTATTATAGTTGTTTTTTTACCACATCACTGTTTAATAGTCCATTGAAAAATAAATTAATATATGTAATAAATTAATATTGTAAATTAAATATAACCAACATAAGCAACTTTTTAAGTGATAATTTATGAGTAATTCAGTTTAAAATAATGAATATAAATTTATAATCAGAATGGAGTCAAAAAATAGTAAACCTATATAGCAGGCATAATTTTCCCAAGTAGTTTTTTAAAGTACCACTAAAGAGGAGAGGAAAAATACATATATATGTAATTATTACAGTGGAGAGCAAAATACTAAATTGAAGTAGAAAGGATAAGAACACCTTTTCAAGTTACTCCCATCCCCACCCAAAATTTTTTGTTAAATGATGTATTTTGGGAATAGCTGAAAAATATATATATGCATTACAAAATGTATTTTCAGTCCTGCTCAGTTCAATTCAATATTGGACATCTCCCCAATTTTTTTTTTCCTACTACCGGGCCCTGCTTGTAGTAGTCAGAGTGCCCCACCAAATATTTTACTGATGCACTGCCACTGCAAATAATGATGCTTACATATTGATTGTTTGTCATTAATTATTAACTATTGTTAACTTTTACTAATACAACGGTAAGGACAGGGGCAGATCTAGTAAATGTGTTTAGGGAGGGGCAATATATATGAGGTAGGACTCCTTTTCAAATTAATAGGCCCTAGCAAAAAGAGGATTTTGCAACTTTACCAGGCCTTTTGGCTAAAGAATAGCTTATTTTTCTAAATTCTTTTTCTTTTGGATACAAAAGTAATTTAATAAAATAAGATTACACCTATCCCTTGATTTACATAGTAGGTAGGTTCCTTACACTCTAGATGGTTTCTGGAATATCAATGTATAAATCAAAACCATACAAATCAAGACCAACAACTTATGAAAAAAATGGGAATTGGTTCTGAAAAAATCTCGTTATGAATAAAATGCACATTGAAAGTCTTATTTATGCATATTTATATCAAATCTATCTCTAATTTTCAATTTAATGTCTGATTTTGTTATCAGTAGAAGAACTTGAGTCATTATATTTACTTGTATCATTCTTGTTAGATACATTATTAAAGATGCAAGAACTAGAAATAGCCATCATGACCGATATATCATCAATTGAAGTTGAATATTCTTCATGTACTTCATGTTTTGATTCACTGTGATGTTCCACCACTTCTACGGAGGGCGTTCGAAAAGTTCTCGACATATGTCTAGATTTATGCTTGTTCCTCCAATGTTGATGAATGATTGATTAAATAATGATGATTTGTTTGAAAGCTTGTCTAAACTTGTCATTACATTTTAAAAATGAAGGCTGTTTCATCATTTCTTTCTTTGCTGGTGGTGCATAAAGTTTGGTCTGTATAATCTCTGTATTGTTGCTATGGAGTTTACTAAAGACAGAAAGATTTTCACAAGGATGTTTCACAAGGATTTTTACAAGGATGGGGATGGTATGAAAAAAATTCAGACCAATTTATTACAAGTATATGTGGATCATGCCTCTTCATATGGCACTGTTACAGGATGGATGTGCAAATTCAGAGAATGAGAGTACTTTGAAGACCTCCCTCATGCAGGAAGATTGAAATAGACCGTGAATGAGAGAACCATCTCTGCTCTTCGTGAATTCATTAAGGAAAACCCACACATCATCATTCAGGTGATAAGTTTAGATGCCAATGTATCGACTGGCAGTGTGGGAACAATTATTCATTAACATTTAAAGTTCCAGAAGATCTGTGCCAAATGGGTACCCCCCAAACTGACATAACAGCAAAAAAGGGCTCGACTCATGCAAGAAGATGTTGGCAATGTATGAACCTAATGGACCCAAATGGTAACAGACATTGCCACAGGTGACAAGATGTGTGGGGCGGGGGTGGCTCAGTCGGTAGCGCGCCAGGCTCGTAATCTGTAGTTCCCAGGTTCGAGTCCCAGCTGGGTCAGTGTTGAGATTTATCGCTGCAAAATTCCCCGCCCTGCCCACGGTCAGTAGGGGACACCGATGGGCTTGGAAAGGCCGCCGTCCGTCGGATGGGACGTTAAACCGTGGCCCCGTGTGCGGGAGAGCCATACCCTGTGCACGTTAAAGAACACGCTGGATGGCCTTGACGGGAGGCTACCATCTGTCTCCCAACAGCTGTTTCAGTGGGTCCCCTCCCCCAACCTTCTCTGAGCCTTCGGGGTCCATGTGACCTGGCCATTTAGCCCATGGTGTGCAAAAAAGTGCCGCTCAGAGGTAAAACAACCCAAACAACAACCCAACCTTCTCTTAGCCTTCGGGGTCCATGTGACCTGGCCATTTAGCCCATGGTGTGCAAAAAAGTGCCACTCAGAGGTAAAACAACCCAACCCGACAAGATGTGATTTTATTACCATATAACTCCCAGAAAATCGACAACTATGTGTTGTAGAAGATGAACAATGTCCCTAATTCCTCTGATAAAACTTGCTCAAGGTAGAAGATGTTTACAATTTTTTCAATTCCCAAGGAATGGTAGCCATAAGCATCTTACCAGAAAAAATGACTATAAATGGCTAATACTACACCAGCATTGTTTTGCCCAAAATCGATAAGGAGATGAAGGAGCAGCATCCAACAACAGGTGTGGTCAATCATCTTCTTCATGACAATGCCGTTACTCACAAAACCCAGCAAGTTAGTCTATCAGGAACAGGAAAAAATCAGATAACCCATACTGCATATTAACCCAATCTTACACCATGCAATATTTGGTTGTTTCCAAAAAATTAAAAAGGAACTTGCTGGGAAGCCTTTTTCAAGAGTGCAATACCTTGCAAAATATGTTCATTCAGAATTGCGGAGTATTCCCCAACAGAAGTACCACCATGTGTTCCAAAATTGATGAAGACATCTGCAACTTTGTGTAGATGCTGGAGGGGAGTGCTTTGAAAAATAATAAAAGTTTTGTTGAGGTAAGTGCAATGGTTTTTGTTCTGCAGATGCATGTCTTTTTGAATGTCCCTCATAATACCTCTACAGTTTTCAAATTTCCATTCCTTCTGTTGTACTGCATTTACATGTAAAGATTTACCATTGGATTTTTTAATTTCTATAGCTGCATGCGCATCAAAAGCAGTGCTAATATATTGGAGGGATTTGGACTTGGCATCATTAACAAGCAGAGAAATGCCTTCTGGGAATCTCCCTTTTTAAACTAGGTGGCATTTCTGGAAACCATTACTGACCAGTGGAACTTACTATTGCCATCAGTGCACATGACTCACAAGATCTCGAGGGAACAACTTACTCCAAGTCTCCTTTATCGGCTTGGGTGGGTTTGGTCATTTGAGGATCAAACAGGTTGTAGAGTTTCATGCTGCCCTGTGGATTGAAGTTTGGTAGTGCTAATGGTCTACACTTATTGTTGGGCCTACCCAGGCTCCACAATAACTATTTTGCCACCTGTAGTTAACTTGGATATCTGCCACCCCTTCAAATCTGTCATTAGTTCAGTCAGCTGTATAGCAGCTGTGGTTAGCTTATTGGCAAATTTGCTACAGTCTGGTAGCTGGACCTTTCTGTTCTAACTTCTTCTGGTATGACTCAGATGTTTGCTCTAAATGAAAAGGAACAGGTCAACCCTGGCCTACAACAAGAATAGAACACTTGCATTTATTTTTACCTGTCTTCCCATTGCTTTTCACTCAACATTTGTCAGTTTGTGTGTTTGTCAAAACAGTTTTCCCACTATATCTTTCAAATGCAAGTAGAATTTAAAGATTTATGTGTCAAATGAAAACTTGTAGCTTGGGGAGTGTTGTAAGCTATAAAAATTGACCCTCCATGCTTTCTTCCCTCCTAAAAAAAGGAAATATGAAAATGATTATTTTGCCATAACTCCAGAACATGAGTGGCAAAAGTAACAAGCTAAGCACCAAATGAAAGCTTATGATGTGGGGAGTATCACAGGCTAAAAACGTTTACCTTTGTGCTTTCTTCCCCCTAAAGCAAAGGGAAATATGAAAACGATTTTTCTGCTATATCTTCCAAATGCGAGAGCTTAAAATTACGAGTTAGGTGCAAAATGAAAGCTCATATGAGGACCATCTTAAACTATTTTGAATTTCCCCCTCCCCCATTCTCCCCACTGATAAAGGGGAGTGAGGATTTTATGGGGGTCAACCTTTCAAATTAAAGCTTGTGGCATCTCCAATGTTATGGGCTACCTCAAACATAATGGCAAAAGGGAGGGGAAATGTGGTTGATGTTTATAAGTCATGTATCAAATGAAAGTTTCTAAAGGTAGATGTTTTCAATAACAAAAAAAAATAAAAAAATTTTAAAAATGCCTATTTTCCTATATGCACCCTGAAAAGTAGAAAATAAACCTTATCGATGGTGCAATTGGTTACTGAGTTCGTATTCACTTCTAAGGAAGATAGGGCACTGATTTACCTACTCAACAAGAGATTGCCAGCACCCTTATCTTCCTATGAAGTGAATACGAACTCAGTGACTGATTGCATCATCGATATGATTTAGGTTTATTTTCTACTTTTTAGGGTGCATACAGGAAGATAGGTATTTTTTAAATATTTTGATTTTTTAGAGTATTTTGGGGATTGGAACTTCTACAGCTTTTAAAATTCCCTGATACAATTTTGGAGTTGAGTTAAATTCTTATATTTGTTATATTTTGTTTTTTGAAAGGTTTTCTATAAACAGAAAATTTTAAAGGAGAAAAAAATTATGAACATTTTATTTACCATTGATAGTTCAGTGAATGAAGTTGACGAATTCAGATTATCTGAAGAAGAGAACAAGGTTTTGATCATAATCAACCAAAAATATTCAGCTGCACTGATGGAATGGTGAGCAGGAAGGATTTTGTAACCCTACAAAGTGATGATAGGAGATGTGATTTTAGTGACATTTCATGGTCCAACCAAATTGGTAATGAATCATTGACTTGGGTTGCTCATGAAAATAGAAATGGACCGGTTCATAATCTTTTGGTAGGATTTTGGAACCCTTTAAAATTTATTTACTCTCTTAAAATTACTGCTGAGTGACAATATGTGTAAATTGATTATGAACAATATGAACCAATATGTTGACCATCTAAGTCAGGCCCACTCAATCTGTGGTTCATAAAACACATGCGCACAAATATGTACTAAATCTGACTCATTTTTCCAATTATTCGACCAAACATATTTAGGTGCATAACTAAAAGATAGAATTTATCATGATTAATTGCTGTACATTAATAAAATTAAATATGAAGTCAAGAGGAGTGCTCTACATATCTGATATAAAACATTGGCAGCCCCACAAATGAAATTCCAACTTTCATACACTGAAAATATGTTAATTCACACCAATCAACATAGGCTCTGCAATACAGAAATTCCACCCCTTCCAGCAGCATGGAATCTCCTGTTGTGTGAGCAGATGCACACACACAATGAACAATAAACCATAATGTTAATGAGACATGTATTCAAACAGTAGAACATCTGAGGACGGAAGCCTGAGGATGCCATAACTAAGAAGGTTGGCAAAATGCATGGCTAGATAGGGGGCTTGTTGTTTTTAAACTTTTTTAAACTTTTAATTTGTTTTAGAAGTTTTTTAATGAGTCTTTGGGATGTGCAAGTAAATATCAGTATAATATCAACCAGTGATGAAGTGATGAACTTATAAGAGAATTATAACATCTAGTGGCTGTTAAAGCAAATGAATACAGCAAATCCCATAAGGACTGATATACAGCAGTTGCAGTGACAGATACAATTGTACTAAGTGTCAAATTAAGATCACCAAATACCAGACAAGAAAGGGTAGTGCATCAGAAGAATACAACTAGCAGTGATGATAACAAGCCCATACCAACCTGGCCATTCTTCAAAGAACAACTGAAGAGATTTAATCGCAACCTGTACCAGTGGACTTCCATCAGGTTCATCACTAATAACTGCTAAATATTGTTCCTTTTCTCTTGAGCCCCTTTACAAGATAAAGGAGAGCTTATAGATAGTACCAATGGAGAGTACAATGTCAGGAGCATGTCGATCGTAGTTAAGTAGCTGCTATGATGAACTTTAGCTAATCAGATATGTAAAGCACTCCTCTTGACTTAATATTTTATCTATTAATGCAGCAATTAATCGTGATAAATTAAATTCTATCACATTAGCTGTGAGTTGTAATATATAGTAACTAAATGATTTTACCAATTTCTAATACTAATTAAAAATGTATTTTTTTTTTGTTTCTAATCAAGTGTTTTTTTTTCCCAATTTGAAATATATGTGTTTATGAGTTGAAAATTTTCTCCTGCTGCTCTTTCAGAATATGTTTTTTTTTTGTGTATCTTGAGTAAGTTTGGGTTATAAACAGTCCTGATCTAAAGGGAAACAAATACGAATCTAAAATGGAACCCTATTAATAACATTAATGAAATATGGGAATTCTTTAGCATTCTTTAATTATGAGAATTTCAAAATTCCCTCACATAAAAGATTATTGTTCTGATAATTCCATAAGCCATCATAATTCCTCAATTCCTCCTAATTTTCATGGGGCAGGGGTGGCTCAAATGGTAGTGTGCCAAGCTCGTAATCTGTAGTTCCTAGGTTCGAGTCCCAGTTGCTCAGCATTGAGATTTATCTCCGCAAATTTCCCCGCCCTGCCCATGGTCAGTAGGGGACACTGATGGGCTTGGAAAGGGCATCATCCCTTTCGAACTGGAAAGGCGACTTCGAAAGGGCGTCATCCGTCGGATGGGATGTTAAGCCGTGGCCCCATGTGCGGGAGAGTCATACCCTGTGCACGTTAAAGAACTCACTGGATGGCCTTGGCAGGAGGCTACCATCTGTCTCCCAACAGTTGTTCCAGTGGGTCCCCTCCCCCAACCTTCTCTGAGCCTTCAGGGACCATGTGACCTGGCAATTTAGCCCATGGTGTGCAAAAAAGTGCCACTCAGAGGTAAAACAACCCAACCCGAATTTTCATTCTTCCAAATCGTAATTTTTCACTGTGCAAAGTTGGCAGCTCTGTGCTGCTACCAGTGTAAACCTCTCGACCTTCACACTCTACCTCTGAAATTTCAAATTTCTATCATAAATATATTGTTGGCAATATTTTTTAAAGCTTTGCATTTTCCAACCTAACCCGTGATTTAGAGGGCACTACGAAAACTATTGGGAGATTTGGAATGTGAAATTGTAATATTCCATCATTACTTACTTAACCCATAAAGAACTCTTGAATTTCCCTAAAAGTAAATCAGTTGAATGTCTACAGATCAGACAATAAAGTAAAAAAAAACTTTTTTTTAATGAGTTAAAAAGTGTAATATTTACATTGATGGGTAGACAACAACATGAAGATAATAGCTTATTTTTTTAGAATGATCTAAAAAGTATAAATGGTGAATGTTGTAGCTTTTGTCAAAAGTGAAACATTCTGTTTAGTGCAAAATGTTTGCATCTGAAAAGTTCTTTGCCTTAAATGGTTGGGCCATATAATTTTTATTGACCTTAAACTTGGTTAAAATTTTTTTAATACTCTGTTGTGACAAGATTTTATAGTTTGTAAGATTATAAAAAGAATTTGTTTCTTTTTGTTTCAGAAAGTGTTTGTAATGCCCAATATGGATGACCTACTTATTCCCATTATGCACTCTGATGTATACGATAAACAGTGATCTGGTTGATGTGCTTCTAATATCATAGGACTGGTGCCTACCATAGTGCCTTCCAAGTATGCTTAAATTTCCTGTTATCTATGTAATTGTTGGTTCATGTTCACAGAAGCTGCATTTCAAGTATTGGCTGTCTTCCATTGTTATTGTGGTGGTGTTTAATTTAAATTTTATTTTCATAGTAGCTTTTCCATCAACATTTTGATTATCAAAAGCTATAAGATAAATTACCGCTTTAAAAATATGTGATGTGACTCAGGTGAAAGCAGATGTTTTTTATGTTTGCTTTAATTGAAACTCAGCTTTGAGAATTATGAATATTTTATTGTGCTAACTGAATAGAGGAAAAGATACCTCTTTTGAGTGCAAGGGTCATTTTCACCTTTATCCATTATCTAAATGCTTGTTTAAAGCAACACAGTTTTGAGTGTATAAATTTTTAACTATGTGATAAAATATAATGTATGTTGTGTATGTTGCATTCCAAAGATAAATAAATGTTATATGTAATTGTTTGAATTATATTCTAAAAATACATATCTAATGTGAAATAGAATGATTATAGATCATTGATTTCCATTTAAAATAATCTATGGATATACATTAGTGTTATGAAGTGCTGCTATATATATAAAGTATTTTAAATTCATCTTATGTCTACTTTTAAAAACTGATGAATCTTCCATGTTTCACTACTTCATATTGAGAAGTTACTTTTTTCAAGTTTTTGTACGATTTTTAAAAATTGAGTTGTAAAGTAGACTAAAAATGGTTGTGCCTATATTTCTGTTTTGCATTCAGTAAATGTCAACTATGAAGCTGAAATAACATTTGATTGGTGGAAAACTCTGTATTTAAGTAGAAATAGCACATAAGAAGTCGGAAATGGTTTTACTTTTATTTCTTAGTTTTCCATTTGTGTATATACACTGAAGTTAAATTAGTTTATATTTTATGCAGTCATAGCATTTATGTAAAGCAAAAGTGTGTGAATATATAATTTGTAACTAAAATTAGTTGGTTGTTTTGTCTTTTCCAACCACTGATAAGAAATAATTAAAACATAAAAATAAATACCCCCTCAAGCAGCTACTTGCCACAGAGGTCTGACAGGAGCCTGTCAGTTTATATGCATGCTGTCATGTAAAATAATGAATATAAAAACAAATGACTGTTGCAGGCTTAATAGTATTACCAGAAAACTCCAGGATCTGATATAGCAAAATATTTTCCAATAGATATGTCCACTATAAAGCTTTTTAAAATTAATCCTGAAATTGTACTCATTAAAGCTGATAATAAAGATGTATGTACAGCCAATGATTAACATATCTGAAAGGGTGGAAAAAAATTGTCACAAAATACCTATTTTCATTTGTGTTAAGAATTCTATGGCAACCCTTTGGTGGTGATGCCATTTTTTGGTTTATCTCTTCAGAAATTTTGGAATTAAAATTAGGAACTGAGAATTTTTAGCTGTTACCATCCCTTTCTAATAATTTTGTATTGTTTTCAAAAACTTAATTAAAAATGTTTTATTTTGGATTAGATGTATTCACATATTTTAAGAAGATTTTGGTGTAAGCTTATGTGTCATATATTTTGTTTTTAAAACTGTTTTGCTATTTTTAAATATAACATTTAATACACATATATAAGCAATTATCTAATTTTTAACTAAAATTATTTTTAGTAATATCTCATATATAATACAGGGTATTTCAGAAAGGACACAACCCTCTATTGTATTTTTCTATTTAAACTTGACAAAAGACACAAATTTCAAAAGATGCAAATTAGACATATATCTACCTTCACAACAGATATTGAAAGTGATTTCCTGCAACCTGGATGCACGTTCGTACCTGTTGCATGACATTTGCAGCCACCTTTCTTAATGTTTGTTTTCTTATGTTTAAAATCTCTCTTTCAATGTTAGCCTTCAAGTCTTCAAGTGTATGAGGATTGTTTTGAAACACTACACATTTGAGATATCCCCAAAGGAAAAAATCTGGAGGACTAAGATCCTGGGGATCTTGAGGGTCACAAATTTTTTGAAATCAAATGATCACCAAAAAAATTCCTGCAACATGATCATTGTGTCATTTGTAGTATGGGCAGTCGTACCATCTTGTTGAAACCAACGCTCTCGTTCATTCACATCCAATAGTGCAATAAACTGTTGGATGAGGTCACGATAAACTTCACCAGTTACAGTTGAGTCAAAAAATAAAGACCCTATCACACGGCGATGGGAAATTGCACTCCAAACACCAATTTTCCATGCGTGTAACAGTCGTTCGTGAAAAGTGTGAGGATTTTCACTGCTCCATATTCGACTGTTCACATACCCATCCAAGTGAAAGCAAGCCTTGTCACTAAAATAAACATGGTCCAACACCTGAAAACCAATGACAGTACCATAAACGTTTTTCCTGGTCTGGCTGGTTCTTTCAGTTCATGAACAACACCAATGCGATAGGCTTGAAATTTTAACTTCTCTGTAGCCCTGAAAACAGTAGCTGGTGACAGACCAACCTGTGAAGATAACTTTCTATGAGATTTTCTGGATGAGCGAGTTAAACACTGAGACACATCATCAACAACTTCGGTAGTTAACAGTAATGGCCAGCTGGGCTCTTTCAATCCTATACAGACCCAATGTCACAAAATTTATCAATCAAGTGAGATATTGTCGACTTGGGAACTGCAGACTGAGGAAACTTCAACTCAAACTCTTCTCTAACACAATTGTAAGATTTGTATGCACAATAAGTCTCAACAATAAATACACGTTCATTTTTGGAAAATGACATAGCTGACACAACACAAAGGAATGAATGCTTGAGTGAGACTAGTGCGTGACAAGGTCATTTCAACTGCTAAAGGCCATTAACCTTGAGTACAGTAATGCCAACTGACTAATATTATGGCATAAAATGTACATGAGCATAAGTTCTACTCTCTTATATTTAGGGTTGCGTCCTTTTTCCCCTATGTAAAAATAAAAGTGAAATTTCTGTAATTGTTTTTAATATAATTAATTTTTAATCTATTTTTATATATGTATATAAATGTATATTGTGATTTTGAAGTAAAATTTTTAGCATAATTTCGGAAAAAAAAGGTTTTCCTTAGCAGTAATGCAAACTTGATATGGAAGAAATTTCAGTTGTAAATTTAATGCTTAATTTTATAGGCTGTAATATATAAGTTTTTTGCTCATAGCTGCTTTTTAATTTCCTTTTTAAATCTTGAAAATAAGTTTCTGTATCATTAAGCTTCTTAGGTCTACTTTACTATAAATGTATCTGAAAGTATGATACAATAAAGTAAAGCATACGCAAATAAAATGATGTATACCCAATAAAATAAGTGCATATTTATGAAATAAATTAAGATGAAAGAATAGCTGAAAGATTTAAATAGTGATAGAAATATTATTAAATATGTTGAAATAATGAAAAAGAAATGTAAGAAAAGTTAAAATTTGAAAAATTTACTAAAA
Organism: Ryuthela nishihirai; assembly: GCA_038380435.1. Taxonomy (NCBI): domain Eukaryota; kingdom Metazoa; phylum Arthropoda; class Arachnida; order Araneae; family Heptathelidae; genus Ryuthela; species Ryuthela nishihirai. Next base: position 24,843,935 of record JAWZYU010000018.1, read on the forward strand.
TTAAAAGTATACAGAAACATTTTGTCTTTAGTAGAAAAAAGTCCTTTTTCTTTAAATTTTTATTTTATTGTCACACTTAAATATTCTTTCTTTTGATATACAGCATAACCGTTTCTGTTACTTATTTTAAGATTGCTTAGTTTCTAAAGTTCTTTTCTTTTACAATACAAATATACTTCAAAATTAATTCTACTACTAGATTGAATTCAGTTTTAAAAACTCTGCATTTTAGTATTTTTCACTCATTTTCCAGAGACATCAAGTATCATAAAATGTTTATTGTACTCATGTCAGAAACCACTTGGAACAACATATTTCTATTTATTGCTATTTTAAACTCTGTATGGTATTGCTATCTTTAGACAAAACCTTTATGTATGTAACTATCGATAACTGCTTTGATTTATATAGTATTTCTCCCTTTTTCTGCTTGTGTTCAATGGATTTGAAACATTGTGATAAAAAAAAATTCAATTTCTATCTAAAGTTAATCTGAGCTGAATGGGAAGTGCAAAGGATTAAGGGGTTTAATGACATCATTTAATATATATATATATTTAAAACTTTGGGAACACCTGCCCCTATCAGAGACATTATTACTGCTGAGTAGGAACTGTTTAGTGTGTAGCATTCTGCTTCCTTTGCCTCCTCTGTTCTGCCTACTAAAGAGTTACCTTTATAATCACTGAGACATTTTTTTTACAAAAAGTATGAATAAAAACACATTGAAAGAAACAGAACTTACCTCCATATGATTTTATTATTATGAACTGCAAGAAACTTTATACCTATTTTCATGTGGGTTAAGAATTCTATGCTAATGACTATTAGGGTTGTATTAATAATGCTTCAGATGAGTCTTATTATTTTGTATATAGATTGTATGTCAAAATTACTGTAAACTATTTTTACCTAAAGTGATCACAAAAGGGATTTAACAGTATTTGTGTTAATTTTATTTTTACTTTCAGATTAAAAGAAGTGTTCAATATTTTTCTGTAAAGTGTGGCTGAATGGTTAGCATGCTTGGCACAGAGTAAAATAACCTGGACTCAAATTCCAGATAAGCATGGGTGTTTTCTTTATGATGTTTATTGCTTTTGAAGTCTCATCTTCCTGACAGATTTTCTCAGTAATATATTATGCTAACAGGCTCTGTAAGATTTCCATGACAAATTGGCTGTGTATGTGTGGAGTAATTTATGTTTCATATTACTGTTCAAAAGTATAGCAGAAAACAAACTATTACTCACTGTTTACATATGTATATAGTGGCAATTTTTTTCCAGTGTTTAGAATTAATATTTTAATGTCACCCAGAGATGTGCATTGAAAAATACATGAAAATAGGAAACATAAGTAAATTTTTAAAGTTACATATTCTGTGCAGGTTTAAACTGTAGTAGATCCATGTAGTAGCGTGGTTGCATTTGTAATCACTTCAATATTTGTTTTTATCAGAGTAGAAGTTGACAAAAAAACTTGTTGTCTTTTAAAATTACTTATAGCATCTGAGTACAACAGTGGTGACACTGGACCCTTTAACTACAATCTTTTTACATTTAGTATTTGTTAGATGTTATGTTAAAAGGGTAGTGGTAAAACTCTGAAATAGAAACTGCTGAATATAAGTGAGAGTGGATGGAAATGATAGAAGTTATTGAGATTAATAGAGAAATTCTTAGCAGGGTTGTCAACCATTCATAAAAATTAGCTGAAATTTGATGTGTTTGTAAGTGTCAGTAAAAATACATACTAAGAATTTTATTTGAAAATTTTTTTTCAATCATGCACAAAAATTGCTCTATCTTTGTCTTTTGTAGTTTTAATTTGTGAAACTTAGCAATATGGTAGAATGTGAAATTCTGATTTCTAAAACTATAATTATCTATGTTTTCTGTTAATGAAGTCAATGTTCAAGCCATATCTCATTGATACATATCAGTTTAATATTAAATTTCAAAAAATTCTTTGTCTTCTTTTAATATGTCACTGTTTGCACCAAACAAATATTTCAAAATAGCCATAACAAAGGAGTCCGTTTCGTAGCAAAACTGTTTCTGTAAAGTATTTCATTGTTTGAAACACAGAACTAGAGTCATGACTTAATATGACTAAGAAATATGATCAAAATAGGGATAATCCTTTACTAAACAGAATACATTAAAAACTTTTTAATGCTGACAAAAAGTTTCAAATATTTAGATAAACTTCACAATTTATTTCTCTACAAACTCACCGAAGATAGTGAAAATTTTATTATGCACACAAGTGTTTTGCTAACAATGATAGTACCTTGGTGAAAAAAATAAAATTAGCTGTCATGAAAAATTAAGCATTGTTTTTTTTTTTTCAAATTTTTGGGAGTAATAATAAAAAGAGTTAAATATTGTTCAATTTCGTCCTACAGAGCCATTTTGTTTTAAAGCAAAAATGTATCCAAAGAAATGCTTGGTTGTCTAATTTTTTCCCCACTTGTGTGTAAAAATTTTCTCTAAGGTTGGCAACCCTAATTCTTAGTCACCTCTACAGTTTTTTAGTGTAATAGGTTCAAAGTTTATTAGATAAATTTTTATATTTTGTACAAGTTGTAATTTTTTAGGCTTTTTTCGTGAAAAAAATAAAAAAATTTCATATCTTTTAATGTTGGTGAGCTTGTCATGCTTGTAACTTTCAGAATGCAATTTGTTAATGTTTCATAAGCCTTCAACATTTGTATAACAGTGACATTTGATGTGAATATTTTTTACTGTTTAGTGAATTTAATGTTTGTGCCTCACTCAAAAAATTTATCATTTTTTAACTCAAGTTTGAAAAAAAAAACATCAGAATACTTTCTATGATTGAACATATCTGATCAAGAAATGCACATATATTAATGTCACTGGCAAAATTTTCAATTTTGAAATATTTTCAAACATTCTACAAAATATGTCAGTAAGCAAGTCTATTGGGCAAGTCATAAACCTGGAACCATGAAACGTTTAGCTGTATCCATAAGATACAATTAGTAGAAGTATTAAACTGAATCTCTTTAGTCTTTTTAAACAGAAAGTTTAAATTCTGTTTAAATGTGATACATTTAATCAGAATTTTGTCTTTTAATTATTTTTATTATTAACCTTATTATTATCTTTATTATTAAATTTAATTTTCATTATTACCTTTATTATTAATGCATTCTTTCATTCACTGGTGATTTGAAATATTTCTGACCTATTTAAACAGGATGCATTATCATGCTAAATGTGGTGAATTAATCAGGAAATGAGTAACAAATAGTATTGGCTGTTGTCTTTCATTCCAGTATATTGTGATAGTTTTCAGAGTTGATTTTAACTTTGCTTGAAATTCTCTCCACTAAACCAAACCTTGACTCTATTACTTATATTCATTGAATATTCTTTGGGTTTTAGTCAGGTGACTTGTCATTACGGACCAGGCTCCACCGATATTTTTCTGATATGCTAAAAATATTAAATTATAAATTAGAATGAATAATAAAGATCGTAATTTACATGATTGCTAAATGTGCATAATAGGAAATCCGGCCTAGTGTGTGCTTCATGTATTTCCATGGCGTCATTGGTAATGGAAGTTTTCGGTTCCTGCGATTTCTTAGGTACTTGACTGATTGGTCCTAAATTTTGTGTTCCTGTGTTGCATTAACAGATCAGGTTCCTAGCTTTGCTGGGTCGGGATTTTAAACCTGTTGCAAATGCCCAAAATCTGGGGGCCGCTGCTATCTTCTACGTTGAACCTTTTGAATGGAGTCATACATTATTGATGTATGACTCCATTCATTCTCCTTGGAGATTATGAATGGAATAGTATATTATCAATGGACAGAAGTTGCACGTCAAACATTTGGTTAGATATAGCTAATATTCCAGTAATATGTATGAGTGATGATGAGCAGAAAATGACGCAGGAAAATAGTTCACGAGACAGGAATTCCATTGCAGTATAACATTTTCCCCTCCATTTTAATGGTGTTTAAAATTTCTTGAAAAGTGCCTGAAATAAATAGGTTTAATCTTTTTTTTGCCTTATACTAGCATTACTCACCCCTGAGATCTGGGCCTGGTGATTGGATTATTTACTCTTGGAGTAGTTTTTTTAAGTGCAAAATGAAATAGTCTTGTTCAGAAATTTGCATTATTTCAATTAATTATCTCTAATTTGATTATTCTGATATGATGTTGGAGTGCAGCTCCATTCCTCACTTAAATGTGCTAAAACTAAATAATTTCTTAGACATTCTTTAGCTTTGAATTCGTGATCTTTCCTTCTGAGGGAACAATGAGAAACTCAATAAATTCAGGGTTAAATACGATATTTGTTTTCCATTTCCTCATAAGAGAGGACGGGAGGTGGCTCAGTTGGTAGTGCTACAGGCCTCCTAATATTCAGTTCCAGGTTTGAGTCCCACTGAAGCCAGCTTTGAGATTTATCTCCACAAAACTCCCCCTGGACTCGGTCAGTAGGGGACACTAATGGGCTTGGAAAAGCCACCGTCCATCCGATGGGACATTAAGCCCTGCCCCATGTGCAGGAGAGCCACACCCTATGCACGTTAAAGAACATGCTTGGTGGGAGGCTATCATCTGTCTCCCAACAGCTCTCCAGTGGGTCCTCTCCCCCAATCGTTAAAGAACATGCTTGATGGGAGGCTATCATCTGTCTCCCAACAGCTCTCCAGTGGGTCCTCTCCCCCAATCGTTAAAGAACATGCTTGATGGGAGGCTATCATCTGTCTCCCAACAGCTCTCCAGTGGGTCCTCTCCCCCAATCTTCTCTGAGCTCTCAATGGTCCTTGTGACCTGGCCATTTAGCCCATTGTGTGCGAAAAAGTGTCGCTCAGAGGTAAAACAACCCAACCCTGATTCATTTTATTCCTGACTTTTATGTCACATTCTTGACTTTTATCCTTAGCATAAAATTAAGAGTGGATTTTGATTAAGCGATTGTCTTGAAAAACTTTTCAGATATTTCAAATTATTATTCTTGGTGGATATTTCATTTTTTCATTCTTCTAGTGAAATAGCTGAACAATGTACGGAATTCTTTCACATCAGGACATTTAACTTTCTCTACCCGCGAGTTATTTTTGAACAATGGAGACAGCACATGGGCCAAAATATGCATGCATTTATACTGATTAAGTGTAATATAAAAATTTTGAAAGTGCAATGCAACTTTTGGATAGCAGTTTCAAAATAGCCATTTATATGTATGACAATTCAGAACTTAGTTTCTCTGTAGGAATAAACATAAACCACTTTAAACTTCAATGATAGTTCCCAACCACACGAGAATATTAATATCTACATGCATTCACTTGGCCAACTATAGATTGCACATCCTTTGCATGATATTAGTTGATGCACACCTATACTCTATTTCACATAAAGAAGAGAGTGAGAAAATCGGATAATCAAAGGAGGCAACAAAGAAACCATGCCACACGAGTTCTAGCAAGAACAACTCAGATACTCTGCTACAGGAGATAGTTTCACATCTTATGCATGAAATAAGTACTTTTTCTAACATAAATTATTACGTATAGTTTATGAAGTGAGCAATTGAAAATGCTGTTTTTAATTTGGGAATATTATCAAGTACACGATGAAGCATTTTTTTTTATACCAGTACGTTTGATGTAAAATACTTGTCATAGAAGATTTTATGACAAGTGTGTATGTTATAGTTAGGTTAAGTTATGTATAAGTTATATATTAGTAAATAACAAGCGAGGATTGATACATTTTCAGGCATTGTATCTTGCTTTTCATTGCCTTTCATGGTTAAGCATAATAAGCCACAATTCAACAAGAAACTCTTTGAAAGAGACTTGCCACTCAATTCTGTATAATTATAATATATATTATAACTGAGTATATAATCAGATTATATTAAGATATGTTAAATATTGAGTAATATAAAAGAAATATTAAGTTAAATAAGAGTGTAAAATATTGAGGATCAGAGATGAAAGATAGTAAATAATAAAATATGTACTATTATAGTTTATTAGAAATTTAACTACCAACATTAAAAATTCTAAATTATATATAATCAAGATAATGCTGACTAAGATCAAACACCTCTAGTGGCTATTTTTAAATTAATATTTATGTAGCTAAAAATGTAGTTATGGTTAACTAATCGTTGCAGTCTTTTTATTTTGGTTGAGCAGTTTTCCCCGCTAAATAATATAGATTAGTACTAGAATTTAATATCTGTGTTGTTTTTCAGATTGATATCATCCAGAGAAAAGGATTAGGTTTAAGTACTCTAGTAATGATTTCATCTGTCTTAGTGCAGATAGTTGTCAGGAGGGTGTGAAAATAAATGGCTTATTTAAAGTCATGTTTATGACTCGCCCGATATATTATTTTTCAATATACCACAGTTGTAATAGTTGGCACCCGTGTTTTTGATATCGTATACATTTGTACATTTTTCAATTGAAAATTACTTGTATCTAAAAACAATATTTATACCTAAGGCCAAAACTTTTTTAACCAAAAGGCAACCCATTGTCATATAATGTTCCACTTTTCACAGTAAACTTTAGCACTTATGTAAAACTTTTCCATTAAGGATAGATATTCAAGTTTTTTAAGATGTTGAAATATTTCATACTAAATTCTTTTATGGGCACAAGTGTGTTTGGGGTCTGTATATTTAGGGCACCTACTTCTGCTAATGGAGTTGAATGTGTTCTCACCATCAACGAATTGGAGTACAATGCCCTTTGAAATGCTGTGAATTGAAATTAAAAGAAAGGGCTTTTCTATAGATCTTAATATTGTTTTTTGTACAACTAAGCCAAAACATAATGATGTATGGAAACATAGATGTCCTATTTTTGCTATCAAAATGCTAGTTTGGCCTCTAGGGCAGTAGAATGTTCGGTGCCTTACATAACACAAGTATTGAATAGTTTTCTTTCAACTTCAAAAATTAACGTGTATGTTCCTGTAATATTAAGTGATTGAGTTGTAACACAAGATCATTAATTATTAACTTCAGTTTACTTATATCTGGGATGATGATTTATGTCCTGTCTCTGTGTAATCATCAGCTAGGAGTGTAATAATTCTGTAAACAGTTAATAATCAGAATAAAGAGGTTGTGTTGAAAACCTCTGCCAAACTATTGCTTTCCCTGAAATGTTAGCTTTTTTTATAACAATATAACTACCATTAACTGCATAATATACCATTTATGAAGTTTTTAATTGATGAGTAAATATGTAGCACTTTAGAAAAGAAAAAGATTTACACCGAAAATTACCCTATGCATGTTAAAGAATATGCTGGATAGAATTGAAGCACTTTTTTTATTGAAGCATTATTTTTATATTTATTATTATATTAATATGCTGGATAGAATTGAAGCACTATTATTGTGTTCTTAGAAGTATAATGGTTCACCATAAAGGAAAAATGCGAAGATCTGAGGAGATATAAGAAGACATTTTAAGCGGCAAAAAAAAGTGCCGTTTTGTTTGGAGGTCGTTGCGAACTGGTTTTTAGTCCAGAGTGCAACCAAAAGTGTAGCTCAAGATTAAAGGAACTCAACTTTTAGCATTGACATCATTTTGCACAGGATGATGTGAAATATCTAACAAAAGCAGCCGTTTGCGCAGCATATCCAAAGGAAAGATTTTGGGGTTATAACCCATCCCACTTTGAGGGCTTGAATAACTTTGTTTTTCAGGGCTTACAAAAAAAAATGATGAGACTCGACATAAACGCTCCCCACTCCCAAATAGGAGTTTCTGAATATATTCCACTGAACGATTTTAAAAGTTTATTTTTTCATAAAGTGTTTATAAGATTAAAAATTACATTTATCAGTAAAGAGGGTATTCTCAGCGTCATTCTAACATAATATTAAAAAGACACTCGCAACAAATCTTTAAACCTAGTTTGCCACTGCTGTGTGCCAGGATTCAAGTCTGATGTAAATGTAATTCTTTAACTCTTGCAGTGCCGGAAGCATTAAATCTGTTTTCAAAGTTAATCACCTTTTTCGTTAGATTTAACTTCTAATTCTAAATTAAAAGTTCTTTTGTTTGGTATTATCGTACGGCTTACGTCTGTTGGTTACTTTTGGATAAAGTTCGAAATTTTAGTTTTTCTGCTGAAAACTTCGAAATTGGCCACAAATGCACTTTTGTTAAAACTTTAAGGGTTTTAAAAGAACGAAGATATAGGTAAATTCTAGTTCATAATTGATAGCTGCTGTTCAATAGCCTAACTTTGAAGCAAATATGATGGTTTATTTTCATCTTCTCTTGCCCAATTTGGATGCCTTCGTGAAACTGAAGCCTTAACTTTTCTGTCAAAGAGAAAATTCTTACGTAGGACCATTTGGCTGGATTCCTTTTGAATGTAATGTTTACAGACTAGAACATCCAGTGGTGTTATATGGAATCTCAAACGAATTTTTTAAGCATGCAACGTGCAATTGTTTTTTTGCCTAGAACCTTGCATTTGTAGTAGCAGGTCATCTTTTTTTTTTCTAAATAAATATGTGTATGTTAAAGTTTTTTTGGGGGGTCTCCATTTTCTGTAAATATAAATATTTTTGTTATTATATAGCAAACTAAACATTCCTGTTTGAACTTCTTATATTAATTTTATTTAAAAGGTTTCTTTCTTTTATTATTGGAGAAATGCATTTATCCTGTGGTGTGTACATGTAATAAATGCTTGAAATAAATTTTTTTTTACTTCTACTTGATAAGTGTTTTTTTTTTCCTTCGTATTTTAACAGAGTTAATACAACGAATAAAGCAAAAGAAATAATAAATTTAAAGTTACTTTTAACATTCCATAATTGAATATCTTTGTCCCCGCCCTGCCCACGGTCAGTAGGGGGGGACACCGATGGCTTAGAAAGGCCGCCGTCCGTCAGATGGAACGTTAATTCATGACTCAATGTGTGGAGAACCATACACTGCACGTTAAAGAACACGCTGGATGGCCTTGATGGGAGGCTGTCTCCCAACAGCTGTTTAGTGGGTCGTCTCCCCCAACCTTCTTTGAATCTTCGCAGTCCTTGTGACCTGGCCATTTAGCCCATTGTGTGCAAAAAAAGTGCCTCTCAGAGGTAAAAACTTTTCCCAAGTCACAATAGCCAGTATTGAGTATGTACCATATCTTCGGTGAGCAAAGGGACACCGATCAGTTTGTAAAGACAACCACTCGTTATATAGGACGTTGTCATGACCTGTGCACGTTAAAGAACACACTGGATGACGTTAGCAAATGTCTTCCATCTGTCCAAAACAGCTGCGCAGTGGATCCTCTACCCAGCTTTGTTATGAACTGACTAATCGATTGTGTGCACGAAAGTCCATTCAGAGGTAAAGCAACATAATTTATGTATAGCGACCGTAGACACCATATATTAGTTCGAGCTCAATTTTTTTAGCCCGATTTCAGAAAAAAAAAGTTGTAAGTCATATACTCCTATGCATATCATTAAACATTTTTATATTTTTTTGATAAAATTCAGTGGCAACATTTTTCTTGTTAGGTGATTATAAGCAGCGCTGAAAATGGGATTTTGCAAGATACGGCAAAATATTTTAATCTAATCTACAATACCCCCCCCCCCCCAACAAAAAATACCCGAAGTGCGGTGCTTATAAAGAAAGAGTGTCAATCGCATGAAATCGGGTCCAGAAAGTCCCCTAGTAGAAGACTGGGCAGGACTGGTTAACATTACACTCTATGAACCTTTCGCTGAATGACTTTAGAAGCATTTGGGCAATGTATTTGCTATTCAAATACAGATTAGAGCTAGTAAAACTGAGAAAACGAGTCTATTTTTATAAAACTAAGAATTTTAATGATCGATCAAAACAAACCGCATCACTCGTTATGTATTAGAGAGCAGAAGCGATCGATTTGGTTGGCTCTTGGATATAGTCTATAAATGACGTGATATATATATATATGTTTGGATTCGCCATGCTGCAGTAGACTTTTTAAGACAGTTATCCCTGCAATGGCAAAAACAGTTTAAAATTCCTGTTGTTGGCTATGTTTTAACTCGTCGGTTAAATAAATTTTTATTTACATTTTATCCTACCACAGGTAACAAATAATTCATTTTGACAAAATATTTATGCCAGACCTACCGTTTTTACGGACATTTGAAAATTGAACTGAAAAATCCTGAGTTTTACGGGCCACCTAGCAAAGATTCCCAATGCTGCAGATGACGTCGAACTGTACGTGCAGACACTGGTTGATGTGCAACACACTATTGAGCTATGTTTGATGTGGCTGTAGGATCATTCATAGCTATGCGCATGAGAGCTCGGTACGATAATCCACCTTCCCGTAATCCCACAATTCTCCCTCGATCAAAGTCGGGAACCTGGTCATATGGATGCAGTGTTCTTCAAAGGGGCATACTTGATCCTATAGTGTGCAAGAACTACGAGCAAACATAATTCCAGTGCTTTACACCTCCTCATATACCAATTCCAGGAAGTGTCACTGTCACACATGTGCGTATGTGCTGCACTTTGAATGATTTACGTTCCCCAATGGGCTACCCATCTTGTATATTTGGGGACAATTTCTTCCTGGTGTTTATACCTACCAATATTTGTTAGGAATTCATTAGGCAAGATTCTCAGTCGATTGCTTTAACTTTGTGATCACATAAAAATATTGTGAACACTAATTTTACACTTAACAGGCTGGGCAGAGGTGGCTCAATTGGTAACGTGCCAGGTTCATAGCCTGCAGTTACTAGGTTCGAGTACCAGCTCGGCCAGCATTAGATTTATCTCCGCAAAACCCCCCAACCTGTTCTTGGTCTTTAGGGGACACTGATATGCTTGCAAAGTCCGCAGTCTGTCGGGTGGTATGTTAAGCCTTGACCCCAAGTGTGGGAGAGCCATACCATGTGCACTTTAAAGAACATGCTGAATGGCCTTGCGAGGAGTCTACCAGTAGTCCTCCTAACAGCTGTCCAATGCGACCCCTCCCCCTATCTTCTCTGAGCCTTCGGGGTCGTTGTAACTTGGCCATTTAGCCTATTGTGTGCAAAAAAGTGCCTCTCGTAGGTACCCACTCCAACTTAACAGGGTTTTTTTTTGTCAGCAGCAGGATTTTGAAACTAATCTTGGCGGGTTCATACAAATTAATTTTTAGTGAGAATGTTTTGTATTTGCAGTTAAATTGAATAATGCCATGAATTTATTATTGGCAAAAATCAATTTATCAAAATCCCCCCAGTTAGGAACCTCTCTTTAAAACTTCTTAAAAATATTTCTCAACTGAAATGTGAAACTTTTCTGCCAGTTATATTTTTGCTATTAAAATTTTTTTTGGTCAAAACCGAGAGTAACAGGTGAAATCATACATTTCGGATTATTGAGTATCATTTGCTTTCCCCAAAAGTGAAGGTAGGTTTATACTTTGCAAACCTTCCATTGAAATGTACCATGCAGCTTCTCTCCTGCAACTGCACCATCTGAAAATTCATCAGAATATACAATTTCCTCTTTTTGGATTAATATTTAAACACATTTGGAAAATCTGTTGGTATTGATTTTAGCTGTCCCGTGGCAGAGTGGTTAGGGTGCTAGGCTACTGTTTAAGGGACCTGGGTTCGAGTCCCAGGATGGGTTGTTTTACCTCTGAGCTGCACTTTTTTTGCACACCATGGGCTAAATGGCCAGGTCACAAGGACCCTGAAGGCTCAGAGAAGGTTGGGTGAGGGGACCCACTGGAACAGCTGTTGGGAGACAGATGGTAGCTTCCCATCAAGCGTGTTCAACATGTACAGGGTATCTCTCCCCCACACAGGGGGTCGCAGCTTAACGTCCCATCCAAAGGACGGCGGCTGTCTTTCGAAGCCCATCAGCATCCCCTACTGACTGTGGGCAGAGCGGGAGTTTTGCGGAGATAAATCTCAACGCTGACCCAGCTTCGAGTCCCAGGTAAGGCATGATTGTTTGTTGTTTTTCTGCTGAAGTCTCGCCATCTTCACAGACCTTTCACTTTGGCATATAAACAGATCCTGTCACTCTGTGGTCATACGTAGTCTTCCTTGATCCTCATCAGCGTGTGCTCGATCCTTCTTGACGTATACTTGTTTTTTTCCTTCTGATTTAGGGGTGGGGGTGGCTCAATCGGTAGCGCACCAGGCTCGTAATCTGTAGTTCCCAGGTTCGAGTCCCAGCGTTGAGATTTATCTCTGCAAAATTTCCCGCCCTGCCCACGGTCAGTAGGGGACACCGATGGGCTTGGAAAGGCCGCCGTCCGTCGGATGGGATGTTAAGCCGTGGCCCCGTGCACAGGAGAGCCATACCCTGTGCACGTTAAAGAACACGCTGGATGGCCTTGACGGGAGGCTACCGTCTCCCAACAGCTGCTCCAGTGGGTCCCCTCCCCCAACCTTCTCTGAGCCTTCGGGGTCCTTGTGACCTGGCCATTTAGCCCATGGTGTGCAAAAAAGTGCCGCTCAGAGGTAAAACAACCCAACCTTCTGATTTACCTTCAGTGTTGTCTTTTAGCTGATTCACTGCCATCATCTAATTCATTAAATAATTATGTAAATAGAATTTAAAAACATTTTACTTCTTTGCCCCTTTCAACTGGCCCCATGTGTACGATGGTGGGATTGCAGCCAACGAGGTTGGCCACATCTCTGTACGACAGTCTAGCTCATCTAAGGCAGACGATTCTTCCATGCTCAAAGTCTTACTGTTGGAATGGCTGTAAGGGAATCTTTAGCGGTTTAGAACAATTTCACGTTTTGTCAACCAGGGACCTGGACAGGACAGGCGTGAGCTGACATCATAATCGTTTCCATATACTTCCCTTCTCCCTAAAATTCGTCACATTTGCCTAACTTCTTGCAAGTGTTGCACTTTTACTTCCTGTAGTGTATATAGGCTGCCGTCATAGCTCTGGAGCAAGCTTGAGGGGTGCTTTATTTTATGCTTTACCCTGTTGCATCATCAACCCCTATAATTTTAATACAAATTCTAATGGTTTATTATTTTATCTAACCCCTTTAGCAATAAAAATATATTTAATAATTAGAAATCTGCCTTACCTGAGACAGTGTCATTTCCAGTTGTTTTGACGCCCTGGCAAAATTATTTGGTTCCCCCTCGAATTCAATGGAAAATATTGTACACGTGCAACTTTAAATTTAGTTAATTTTTAAAATCATATTCATTATTGAGAAATTAAATGTTAAAAAAATTGTCAAATAATTATGACTATATATATAATCACAAACTGAAGGGCTAAGTTATGTACATGGTGATGCAGATTTGATTTTATCTTTTACAAGTTCAAAATTTTTCATTGCATGACTGTCAGTTTAGGTGTCCTGATCTGTGGCCCAAGCGAGTTCTTATCACTAAGAAAACTTGGCAAAGTTTCAAGCTTAGGCCACTCCATGTTGGCAAGAGATTATGATAGTCTAGCGACAGTATATTCAACTTTACGTATTGGGGATATTTATTGGTTTAGGGATTTTTATTAGTGTCATTTTTTATATATTTTCACATTATATCAAAATTTCCACGAGCACCAAATTTGATTACATCCTTCGACCAAAGGATACTAGAAACTGGCAGTCCTATTTACCATAATTAAACGGTTTCTTGCGGTACAGTTCAAGGCTAATTCATCAGTTGTGTAGTATCAAAACAGCGTGTTAAATATATAGAACCCATTTTCTGTGTTTTTCGTGTATTTGTTTCCTCTAGGGTTGCTTCACAATCAGCCTTCAAGAACTCTCAACCTATTATTTTTTGCATTATTATGTCAATCATGCGGTGTTTAGCTTTACTCTAGGAACGTTAAACAATCCTCTGAATGACCTTAATTTTGAAATAATTCAGAGCTTCTGAACCTAATTCAGTGTATACCCTTTCTCGACTTGAGTGCATCAAAATATTAAAAGTGCAGTTCAGAAGTCAAACAGCCCAACTCATTATTAAGCATATTTGATTGTGGTGAAGTAGAAATGGCAATGGCTCAAGCAAGAAACAACCGCAAGTCAAACAGTGCAAGCTGTTTGACATATAACGAAACCTGTTTAATTCGAAACACATAACTGAATAAGGGAGGTTAGAGAGGGTCTATTGCATGAGACTTGTGCTTTTAAATAGTTGTAACACTTTTACTCTTATCATTAAAAGTAATATATTTTGTAATATTACCAAAAATAAGTTCTGTCCAAGATGAAATAATATAACTTTATTAAGTCTAGAAAAAAATGGCTGTACAAACTACAGTGCAAAATAACCAATTATTAATTACAAGAGATCAACAATCTGATATTCATGATTCTGTTTTTCTTGACAAGGCCATTCTATAAATAACCCTGCACATCAGCAAATGTGTTCACTTAAAAAAGCGAATTCATGGCCAAATGACATAGTATATATATATCTATAAATTTTGTTCTTCACAAAATTTGTAAAATTACACATTTTTGAAAAAAGGCATGTTAAAAAAAATTGTGGAAAGGCACATTTTGTAAAAGAGTGCATGAATATAGCATAGCTATTTTTGATAAATGTATCACAGTGATTCATATGAACAAATGGTGATAGAAATAAAGCTGTACACGTTCTATTTCGTATATCCAATGGCAGTAAACAGTTGTCAAATGGACAAAATACGCTGATCAACAGCACACATCATGTCTGAAAGCAAAGACATGGAATGTTGACACAAAAAATTTTTTAATACTAAACAGAAATATATATCAGAAATGGAAATTAAACTAGCATAATATTCACAGCATATATAAATATGAATGGGAAATCACTATCAGAATAATGCTGCCATTTAGGTAAAACAATACATAACATTGGTAACACTTTCAGTAGTCCAAAGGATGCAATGACTGCCAACGAGTTTCAAAATGTCCAAGGCTTGATAACTCAACCCTTTCACTGCCCTCTTTGCCTCTACTGTATTTTCCCTATAGTAAGATGCCTAAATATATATATCTATAGCAGAAGCCCTAAGATTCCACTCTACATGATGAGAATTTCAGTCGCTTAGGAATTATTATTATTAGGAAATTGTAAACCAAAGTGTTCAATTTCTAAATAAATAGTTTCTTAATCAATCAAAAATGAAAATATTGAAGAATTCCATTTAGACACTGAGATTTAATTTTATTTTCTAGAATTCCAAGAGTTATTGCTAGAGTGTTTGGTACATACATTTATTTTTTGTGACCTGGTCCTGCAAAATAGATAATTTGTTTATCTCAATGCTGCCCTGTTTTTATTGTTTCCTGGGTATTTTCCAATAAAATACTTATATGGAAATCTGTCTTGAAAAAAAAAAGATGAACACACCTTATAAATTATATTTTGATATGCAGTAAAATCCCAAAGTAACCAAAATTATCTGGACTGAACACCTTCTGTACTAACCTTTTAAGGAAAATGGTAATTATACACATAAAAATAGTTGCTGAAATTATCAAATAATATAATTCCACTCACAATACATTTATTGTGATCTATAGAGTACCTCTATAATGCGTATATTCCTCGCCATTTACAACTGTTAACAATTTTACCCCTTACAACTTAAAATCACAGACAGAAATTTGACTGCTAATATACTATCCACAACTTTAAAATTATTGAGAAATGGAAGGAAAATGAAACCCTAAAGTTTTGTTTTTCTAAATTTATTAACGAATCTTTTAAACCATTACAGATTCTAAACATACAAATAAAAGTAAAAGCAATGAATCAGACAAATAGAAGCACAAAGTGATATTGAAAAATAAAATTATGAAGACTATATATCAACTAAACAAGTAATGGAAGTTAGTCCATTTATTGAAACAATCAACTTGATTTTGAACAAAATGAATTGAAACAAATGATTTTGAAGCGTCTCACTATGCCGAAATTTTCAAGATTTAAAAGCAAAATGCAGCTGTAAATCACAGCATTAGGTCAGCCTCTTTTGTTAAATATATCCAGAAACGTTTTAGTCCACAGAAAAATACTCGTAAATGTTGATGTTCCTTTTCATTCTCTTTCTTTTGGTCTGCAATCTTAAAAATACTCATTACTAGTTCATAAATTCCATATCTACGGAACATATGTGATACTTCACTACTGAATGTTTTTTTTCCTTCTGATTTACCTTCAGTGTTGTCTTTTGGCAGATTCACTGCCATCATCTAATTCATTAAATAATTAATTCTGTAAATAGAATTTAATAACATTTTATTTCTTTGCCCCTTTCACTTGTTCTATTTTACCACTCATGTCCATTTCTATGTTTTGCAGTCATATAGCAATACAATGCATATTCAATTTTTCTTTGGGCAGCCCAGTTAGTTTCTTCCAGGCAGCCACATGGGTCTGACAATTTAACACCATAAAAGACACTATGAAGAAAGTGAAACCTCAGCAGAAAGACAAATATCAAAAGTCAGGGGCACAATCAAACTGTGTACCAATGAGCCAAAACCAAATGCTGTTTGTATTCAAGATATGAATATGACATCTATTACCTATAACATAAACACAGGTCTGATCCATACACCCTTATATTGTGCTCCATACATCACTAAAAACAAATGGTTGAGAGTTACATTTCATTTCAGCATCATGCAGTGATTTAATTCCATGATAAAGAGGAAAATATTACAATCTCTGTAGTCTGTACCTAATACTCTACTTCACCCTCCAACTTACAAGTTTTCAGCTCATTGGAAGATCATTTGAGAGGCCTGCACTTTGAAAAAGATATGTCGGTTCAGAAAGCTGTGCACTGTTAATCATGACATTATCAAATGGATTTTTACCAAAGCATGATTTTAAGCCTGTTCAACATTGGCAATTATGAAGACTTTGTAGAAAAATAGCAGCATATATCAGATACTACCAATATTCTTTTTCTGTACATATATCCTTGAACGCCTCATAAAATAAATATGCTTACGACTTTCTGCATTGACCATTGTACAATAAAAAATAATCCAAGTTTAATCTCGTAAATTATTTTTAACTCTGAAGCCAAGCAAATATTATAATCAAAAATTAGCATGTTTTTTCCTGCAGGTATGCAAATCAAAGCTATTTTTTTTTCCATTATCACTTTTTATTCAGGAAGATTTTTAGGAACATAACTCCTGAAAATGGTGAGATATTGCATTTTTATCACATTTTATATTCCATTTCTTTGTTTTCTGAAGAGAATTCTTGTTAAATCATCCAGTTATGAGATTTACAAATATACTTCTCTTTCTGATTATATGAAAAAGTATTTTTTTTTAATACTAATGCAAATTTGCAGAAGATTGAATAAGACAAAACAATGTTCACATCTATTGAATACTATATAGGAGTATATTTGCTAGAGTAAAATATAAAAATTTTATCCAACATTGGAAATTATATTTTATTAATATAAGGTGGGGTGCAAAACTATAATTAGATACTAACTAATTATAGTTTTGCACCCCACCCTAGCTCCCAAGAAACGAGAGCACCTTAAATATAAAACTAGCAATTAAAATATAACACAAGAATTTACTTCTATTAGAACATTCAGTGCTTCAAATTATCTGAATATAAAACAATTTCATTACAGAGTTATCACTTTAGATAAATAATTCCATAACCATTAGATATCAGTTCCTAAATCTAACTGAAAAATAATGCAATAAGAAAACACCACCACATAAAATTTGAGTTCCCCTTTCTTAATTTTGCACAACAACCATTTCTAAAAATATTTCAGATTTGATTTTTTTTAATTCATTTTTAATAATTATGCAGATTAAAAATTTTCAGAAATCTATATGCATATAAATAAAATGTCTTCAAAGTAATATTAGCAAGTCGGAATTTCCAATTTTGGACCAAATCTGACCATTGTTCAAGAGTCATACTTGATTTGAGCTAAAAGCCAGCTTTTTGTCAATTGATCAAAGGTTTCCATTCTGAAAGCATATATCACACTTTGTTTTTACTTCCAAAAGAGGCTAGACTTTGATATACAATCATGTTTAAGTCCCTAGTTCGCTAAGTTTTCCTTGAGTGGTAGGGAATAAAGAATTATTTCTGCTTAATTACATAACAAAAAAAATTACATCTTTAGTTTTGCTTTTCCCATCTTAATCTTAAGTATATGAAGTTTCAGATACCAAAGAATCACATTTGACACTTAGCAAATAATTTTCTTTCACTCATTAACTGCTGAGTTCTATAAATTATCTAACAACCTTAAAAAAAAAAGTGTTATTCAAAAGGCTTTCTTGACTACTGATTTATACCCTTTGCATACACATTAATGAAAATACTACAAGACAAATCCAACTGTAAGTAGAAAGTGGATGCAGTAAAGGGGCAGTATGCTACAAAACTTTTAAGAATATTAGTCTTTATTATGAAATAATATTCTTATTTTGCAGTCATTGCATATTGGAAAAGATGAATGTGTTAACACATTTATATAATAATAATCAAACATAATGCACATATCAACAATCACTTCTAACAGCAAAGAGCAAAAAAATAAGGGTATGAAAAAGAAGAGGAGATAATGATATCTTGAGTATGTGATATATCCACAGAACAAGGATAACATCTGGATGGAATTTGTTTTGGCAATTGCAATAGCTGTTTAACAAATTACAGTTTGATTCTTTTAGACTGTTACTAATGCATACTTTTCTTGCTGTTGCAGTGCAATACTAGACATACAGAAATATCTCAGCTTTTTGGTTTGTAGTTGCCAGGAAGTCATTCACAGTAATCCATCACCTAATAACTACGGTAGTGTCCTGAGAGATAGTTGTGTATAAATTAAGGCACAAAAAAGAATCAAATTCATCACTGGCAGTAAATCACCTCTTTCAAAGAAAAGCACATTTCACTGTACTTAATAATTACACAAAACTTGAAAACCCTGGCAAAGGAGCTCTGGAACCAGCCATGTTGTTCATAATAATGTGTCCTCCATTCAGACTGACAGCAATGCTACCCTCTGGTTCACTGTCTGTATAGCTAGGTGGCTTTACAGGCCTTTGTCGCTTCCATGATTGCCGAAGAGTGTCGTTCACATTAGCATAGTGGTTGACAAAGGAATGTGGCTCTGATTTTGTATCACTTTCCCTTTCACTATCAGAACCCTGAAATGAATTAAATATTTTTTTAAACATTGCAATAATATTTCTAAACAGATAAAGGTATTATTTTAGAAACGTATACAGTAGAAATTTCTAACATTTTTTAAAATAAAAAATAAAGCATTTACATATGCTAGTGAAATACAGCTAGATCTGGGAACAAACTATAATTACAGCCAGTGAAACTTCGTTGATTATATGTTGTGGTTTTCTCTGTTATCTTGTTTTTGTCTGACGTGGGGATGTTCATATGG
This sequence comes from Ryuthela nishihirai, assembly GCA_038380435.1. Lineage (NCBI taxonomy): Eukaryota > Metazoa > Arthropoda > Arachnida > Araneae > Heptathelidae > Ryuthela > Ryuthela nishihirai. The sequence goes on from JAWZYU010000018.1 coordinate 24,863,368, forward strand.
TACCACAAAATATGTTCATTTATTTCCTTCCCTAAAAGATGAGGAGAAAAATTAAACCGGAGGGGATTGATTGTAATGATTTTTATGCCAAATAGCTTGCAATGCGGGGAGTGATGTCTACTCTATATTCTAAAGAGTTTCTGACCCAAGCAACACCAGGTAGATCTGCTAGTATGTCATATTTCATACATATTAGAACTTTCAAATTTACACATTTTGTTCCCAATTTGATTTTGAATTTACCACCGTATTGCTGAAGAATGTAATAGTACACTTGAAATCTAGATCATTTTATATTTGTGTGCATTATATTTTGTGCTACCATCTTTACCTACAATGTGATTAAAATATTTAAGACCTTACAATGCATAAAAACAACTTGCATATTATGAAATTAAATTGGAACTTTGCTAAAATTTCTTCTTTTATGGCGTTTTCATTCCCTCTTTACATTTTTTTCCCAGGCACCAGAAAAAAAGTTGAAATTTGTAAACCAGTATTACTATCAATAATAATTATAACAAATCTATTTATGATAAAATTATTACTTGTGAATCTGATGAACTGATCTCAGAAGGCTTTTCAGTTAGACTGCTGCTATCACAATTTTCATCATAGCCCTTAACATCTTCATCATCTGAATATGTAACACTGCCTGGACTTGGTCGAGGTGGTGACCTGTAAACATGTGATTTATATTAAAAAACAGATGAATACAATAGAAAGCATAAAAGTAGGAAACAAATATATGTTTATATATTTTAGAATTGTGTATAACACTATTACACTGTAAAGTCCTTTTAGCAATTGTCGCTGTCAGCACAATTGAAAGAAAGTTCTACTGTTCAATTTTAACTGGAGTCATCAATAGTAAAAGAATAAAGCAAATTAATAGTCATAAAATTATTGTTCAGTGTGATACTTATGTTTTAGGTGACCTGCTTGCTCCTGTCCATACTTCTAGCAGTTATTACTAACATTTATTTATGTCAGATAGCTTGATGATTGTCTATGGACAAAGGGAGTTATTTACACTTTTTTTACTCTGCACAGTAAATCCATGAACCACTGTGTCAACAGCTTTGAAATGTCGACATATGTTGAATGCATGAACTAAATGGCTAGGTCATGAGGGCCCAAGGGCTCAGAAAAGGTTGGGGGAAGGGCACAGATGGTAGCCTCCTATCAAGGACTTTAAAGGTGTTCTTTAACATGTGAAGGGTATGGCTGTCCTGCACATGGGGCCACGACTTTACATACCATCCAATGGAATTCTTTCCAAGTTCATTGGTATCCCTTTCTGATCAAGGGCAGGATGGTGGTTTAGCAGATATAAATATCAATGCTGGTCTAGGTAGGATTTGGACCTGGGAACTGCAGATTACAAGACTGGTATGCTACCAATTCAGCCAAACTTCACCCTAATGTTATTAAGAGTTTGTAGAATTTATCTTTCCATTAAAGTCAATTTTTTTGGCTAACTTAAAAAAGGAGTTTTTCCCAATTCTCAATTTTGCTCTTTAAATTTTTCTTCATTAAATCTGCCACTGATACTTTATGTTATAATGCTTAAACTTACTTTGTAAGGACAGCATTATTGTTCTTCCTGGATATGGAATTCTTGCATAGTGTGCCTCTTTTAGACTGACGGAGTTCAAATGTAGCAAATCCACCATCATCCATACTCATGTGATCATCTTGGATGGACTTTTGGGCTTCTTCTAAGTTAAAATACAACATGTATATAGTTAATGCAAACAAATTTCATCTACTTCAAAAATAAGTTTAAATAACAATGTCTAAGTAAGAGCACAATTAACCTGTAGGATATTTTTGAGTATCATTTTCCAATAATACCTGCTTAATATGTGTATAGCAGTTATAATAAAAAATAATGATAAAATTTTTCATTCACCACCTCGTACATAACTAAGATTAATAATGATGTAATTAGTTGTAAAACAATTGCTTAAATGAAATAAATATTAATTGCTTAATACAAAAAGAAAGAAAATTACAATTTTTTTTAATATCACTATTTACACACTATAAAAGAAACTAAAATCCTATTTAGTAATTAATTCTTTAGCTATTATTGCAATACATGTACCTTTACTTCAAAAAGAGTATGGAATACAAGTCATACTGCAGAACTCTTTAATTGGGTGCTAAATATAATTTTGGGAACATATTCATAGTGAATATGAAGGATGAAATTTTTTCTTTGTTGAAGGTCTTGGCGTCTGTTTTCATTGTTATAGAAATGTCATTTTTGCCTTTGCTCAGTTGGGGCATACAAGTACATTGTTGCAATTGATGCTCCCAAATATTCATTTTACTTTGATACACACTGCTATATTCACAATAGTTTTCAGTTGATAGGATAGTTGCTTGTCAAAGATTGTTTCAAGTAAAAGTTGAGTTTGACAGAAGTGATGTTCACTACAGCTGTTGGACAGACAATTTTTTCTTTGTTGAAGGTCTTGGCGTCTGTTTTCATTGTTATAGAAATGTCATTTTTGCCTTTGCTCAGTTGGGGCATACAAGTACATTGTTGCAATTGATGCTCAATAATAACCAACTCTAAAACAAAAGCACTTTTTCATCTTTTGTACTGCACACTGAACCTATTTTTTAAATTATTTACAGTTCCTACATAGCAAAAAGAAGTGACTAATTTTACAACATAACTTTCAGTTCCTCATTGCTTTTACAAAATGGTTCATATTGAAGTCTGATAAACTAAAGAACATAAATTTATCACTCATCTGAAATTAAAGGATGTTTATTCATCAAACATTATATATTTTTATCTCTCACATGTATATATATATATTTCAACAAATAATAATATTTATAGATTTTAATCTGTATCATATAGTGTGAATAGTGATATATCTAGTTAATGATGTATACATTGACAAAGCTGTTAAGTATTTTAGAATTTTAAAGTTAATCAATAAACAGTAGAGCATAACTTATCCTAGCATTCAAAATACCAAACCTAGATATAAAAAAGTAATCCCCCATATAAATCTTCGTTGTTAACCTCTGTACGAATAACGAAATGCGCAAGGGTGTGTTCACTTTTTTACATCCAGTTTGGATTAATGGCTGCACAGAGGACAGCACTGGGAGATTAAATGTTTGGATATATTCACTTAAAAAAAACTTCAAACACCAAGGAATTAAAGAATGAGTAATTATGTAAGATAAATTCAATTAAAATTTCTGTTCTGAAATTCATATATCAATGGAAATATTAAAGTTCCCTTTCTTCCCCCCCCCCCCCTCCAATAATGAAATATACCCCAATATACCATTCCTTAAAATTTTTATTGATGTATCTTTAAGTTCCCCTTTGTAGACAGAGGAGGAAGCTTTCTTATGTCACATTTTAATCCTATGAAATTATCCTTTTTACCTATTGCTTTAACATTTGTCAGTTGGTCGGTTTGACAAAACATTGTTCCACCATATCTTTCGAACGCGATTGAGAAACAAAATGATTTGTGTGTCAAATGAAAGTTAGTGACGCAGGGAATGTTGTAGGCTATGAAAAATTGACCCCCATGCTTTCTTTCTCCCTAAAAAATGGTAAATCTGGTCTACTGCATCTTTCAAACAAGAGGGCTTACAGTTACAAAGTTTCTGAAGGTAGGCATTTTTAGTGACAACAAAAAAAAAAATTAAAAAATATTTTTTTAAAAATTATCTTCCTATAGGGCCCTAAAAAGTAGTAAATAAACTTAAAGCATATCAATGGTGCAATCGGTCACTGAATTTGTATTCGTTTCAAAGGAAGAGGAGGGTGCAGATTTACCTACTTGACAAGATTGCCAGCACCCTATCTTCCTTTGAAGTGAATACAAATTCAGTGACTGATTTTACCATCGATATGCTTTAGGTTTATTTTCTACTTTTTAGGGCCCTATAAAGAAGATAGGTATTTTTAATTTATATTTTATATATATATACCTCAGTAAAAATAACTAACTAGAATTGATATGAACAGTTTAAAACACTACATAAAAGACTTAAAAATTGTATTTTACTAGTAAATCAGTAAAAAAAATTCAGTACACAAAAGCTTCTATGCACACATCATTGAATGAAAACTGCAAAATCATCATAAAAATGCATAAGGCAAAAAAAATTATATCCTGCTTCACATTATTGGTAAAGTCTGTTGGCAACACTGAACACACATGTGGCTTGATCTGCTGGTGTTATTCATAAGTAATTAGTCAAATATGGTGGCACTCTTACAGTCATGCATAAAGATAGCAATCTGAATTTATAATACTATTGAATGTGTTGAAGATGCTCCACAACCCAGGCAAGCTTTTATCATGTTGTGATCAGTCTCCACTGCTGCTATCAGTGGAGAAGCTCATGCAAAAAAAAAAACGTTATTACCATTGAAGAAATTGCTGTGCCGTTGAATATCAGTGTTGGTTCAGCTTATAACAACATCATTAGAAAGGAGTTGTAGTTTCAAACATTGCATACTTGTTGGATTGGTGTTTGACACATGAACAAATGACAGTGAATGAACCAACCATAAAAAAAGTCCTTCTCTTGAAGAGTCCAGTCACAGTGAGTGAAATAGAAACTATGCTGAAGAAATGCACATATATCTGAGTAAAATAGCTTTGTTAAAACAAAACTTTTTTTGTTCGTACACAAACTTTTGTCATTTTTATTTGAGGGTCATTCCAACTCAAATCGACCTAAAATTTTGGAAAAAGTTCATCACCCATCAGATTTCAATGATCTTTGGCATAAATGTTAGTACACATAAGATGTCTAATTGTCCGAAATATTGAGTCAAAAATATTTTTGTAAGGAGTTATAAATCTTTAATCCAAGGGGGAAAATATACAAATTGCAATTGTGACTAAAGGTTTTTCTTTTTTCTTTGCTTCTAATAGTAGATGAGAAGACCAAACTTGGTGTACTGATGTAGATTTGCCTGATTAATTCGTTAAAAAAATCGAATTTTAAAAATTTAATATGGTTTTGAAAAAAATTGAAAATGAAAATTTTAAAATGTGAAGAAAAGTGATGTGGCCCCATATATAAAAAATTAAAACTGACATATGTTGTACATTATACTCCATAGAAACATTGTACAAAATTTGGAGTAGAGTCATTTCTTTGATAATGAGAAAAAAAAACATTTGTGCCAATGTTATTACTAATGATGCACTTCAGAGGACCACACTGATGCTCTTGTGCATGCGCACAGAGAAGCTACCGATGTGTTTAATGCTTCGAGGCAGACGTTGTTGCTTGCACTCAAGTGCAACTTTGCAACTCCAACATGCATTCGGTTGCTACTTCAGCTATAATGCTACTACAGATAAAAGTTCATATCCTTTTTTATTGATGAGCAAACAAAAAAAATCCAATAGTTAGAGGAAAAATATTTAAAAATATAATGGTATTGAATTGGCATGGTTGAATTGACATAGAATGACCCTTGAAAGACCTTTCTTTATACTAGATATGAGTAAGATCAAATTTTTGAGCACACCTGAACTATCTCAGCAATTACTGAATTAATTTGGGTGCCAATAGCTCAATTGCTAGAGCATATGGTATGTAACTAAGAGGTTATTGATTCAAGTCTTACTAAGTTGAAAAAAATCAATTATTATTACAACTGTAGTTTAATTACAAGATTACAGACTAAAATTAGGTTACATAATAGTTTGATCCTTTCTAAAAATTTGCTATGTTAGTGAAACCTGGACCCTCTTTAAGCAAGGTAAACTGAAACTTGATGCCCTTGATTCTACATGCTTATAACACAATATCTTGGGCATTAGTTGAACTAAGCAAAGATGATGCTAGGCAGAAATCCCTTAGAGCAGCAGTGTACAAGAGATTGGTCATTTGTTCAGCTATGTTGCCCACATCAAACCTTAGATTACAATGAGGTGGGAAGTTTCAAACTAACCTCATAAAATTAATCTGCAGTGGCCAAATGATATTTGGAGGACTAAATAACACTCTTTAAATACACAATTGAAAAGACCTTGCTCAGAAACTAACATAAATTAAAATTCTTTGTCATTGAGCAATAAATTTTTTAAGTTTTTGCTTCAAATTAATTGCATGTTGAGGTTTTAGGAGAAAACTCAGAAGCTTTTCAGAGCAAGGACAGTGCTCCTTCTTCAGTGAAGTGCCACTATGTGAAAAGGTGAATGAAGATGAACACTATGAGAATACTTTATGTGGCTGAAGTAGTCACCACATACTGTCACCTCACTGAAGGAGCACTGTCATTGCTCTGGAAAGCTTCTGAGTTTTCTCCTAAAACCTTTTAACATGAATATGGTTTGAAAGATAAACTTAAAAAATTTTATTTTTCAACAGAGAATTTCAATTTATTTTAACACTGGTCTGACCTTGATAATCCATAGCTGCTTGAGCCCATGCTAAAGTTATCATAAAACTTCTGTATATCCCAGTATTTTTAAATTTTTTAAGTTATATTAAAAATTTTCAAACATAACCAATTAGCAACTAGATTTGTTAATTTAAAAGATCACCAATTTTCAAAAAAACATTGGATGAAATGAATTTACTGAAATATATATTCCTAAATTTTATAGAAATACATAGATTCTGAAAAAAATTCATCTCTGACACAGTGGGTATTGAACCTGCATCTCTCCAGATTCATGCCAGAGCGCACTACCATTGTACACACATCCGACGCGTGGTACAATGGTAGCACACACTGGCATGAATCTGGAGAGATGCGGGTTCGATTCCCACCGTGTCAGAGATGAATTTTTTTCAGAATCTATTAATTAAATGTTTGATGTCTATCTTAACAGGGAATACTGTGCATTCACTTTGGATTGATAGAAATACATTCAGTACAAGTCATTTTATTAAACACATTTGAAAATCTGAGTTGGTCAGTTGGGTTTTAAGTAAAAATACAGCAGTTAACTAATTTGCAATAATAGTAGCCAAATTCATAATGACTTAGAAATGTTTAAACACATCACAGTTTTTGAAAGATATCAATATTAACACTATATAAATTAGTTTATAATTATTATTCTCAACATTTTCAGCTTGGGTATATAATACATTAATACATTGTTATATCAATCTAATTTCAAAGCTCTATAACTTTTAAAATATTCTTTTAATGAAAAAATGCAACTGTTGGAAAACTAAAGATCATAATTTAACCTGTATTTTCAACAATATTAATTTAGTGTTTAAAGTTATATGGAAGTTGGAATATTAAACAGCAGTAATGCATCATAAGAATTCACCTCACAAAATAATTAAATAATAATGTTGCAAAACATTTAACAAAATATATATTTTAAAAGTTTGTGTGATGATATTTTCATTAAGAATTCTTTTTAACTTTGATAATATAAGCTTTTTTTTTATTAAATGCATACTGTAGAAGTTATTGATCTTTTAGGTAAGATATTTTAATTCTCTAATATTTTGGTAAGGCACTATATAAGTAAAAGCTATAAGTAAAACTCTAAATTTAATTCAGTAGTAAAGTATCACAGGAAATGTCCTGTAGCCATGGAACTCATGAAATAGTTAGCTGAAAAACTTTTGTTTCACAGTGAATGTGATTCTAACCCATACCTCTTAGTTACATGCCATGCATGCTGACCACTGACTGTACTATCAGCTAACCTTTTCTTCAGATATATCACATTAGTTAAAGAAAAGGTTAGCTGCTGATAGTGGTCAGCATGACATATGCAACTGAAGTGTGGCTTCGAATTCCACTCATGACATGTAAATTTAAATTGGTTGGCTGTTTGGGGTTTTACAGTACAAGATAAAACTCATTCATAATTTGAATCCAACTATTTTTAAGCCCAAATCCAGATCTAATATACATCTAAAATATGTAAAGGTTAAAATCCTGAATTCTTATTTGCTTTCTCCAAAACACTAGAGCCTAAATGTTTGCATATCTGTTCTATGATCTCATTGAACTCTTCTGCAATATATGCTGTAAAAATATACAAGGATAAAAATTATCTTGAATCTTTATTTCCTTTGTCCAAAAGTACTTATTAGAGGCTAAATATTTGCATATCTGTTACATAGGGAAAAAGAGTGAAAATAGTAAATACACGAAGAACTATTAGCAATGCTACTGCAACAGAATTTTTTTTTTCTTCACTTACTTTTATATTTATATGCTTTGCTTTTAACGCACAATACAGCTACAACAAGGATGATGATGACAATACTAATGGCTGCTAACATAACAAGGAACCAAACTTCTCTGTAGAATGGAAGTTTATGCCTAAACTCTAAGTACAATTTGCCTACAAAGAAACAAAGTAGGAGAATTAATATTTACAACTTTTAATTTGCAATTCTAAATGTTTCAAAATGATTCAGCTAATTATGCTCCATTTCAAATAAAAGTAATTTTGTTTTTAATGTGCAACCAAATTATAAAGAAAATTCAACAATAAAAAAATACAATACCATGTATAACATTTATATAGTGTTTTTAAAGCAAATGCTACTCTAGAGAACAGAGAACATAAAATATTATTATAGTAAAATCAAAAAATTTGATATCCTTACTTGGTGTTGCAAAAGGTTGTGGAGATAAAGCAGGAAAGCTGATACCAAAATTATTACGAGCAAATAATCGAAATTGATAAGATGTTGATGGCAACAAGCTTTGAAAGCTAATTGTGTAAGACACCTGAGGTCCACTATTCAACAGAACTAAAGTCTGCCACTGGTCATCACCATCTGAAATGAATATCAAATATTAGTTTCAATATAGAATGCAAATACTACTACATGAAATGATATTAAACTCTTAATAAAATGTGTTATCCAAGAAAAAAAATTAATTCTTAAATTTCCAATTTTCTTGTTTCATTGTAAGGTATACATTAAAATTATTTCTGAAAAAGGTAAAATTTTAACTAAATTTTAAATTTTAAAACAAACTGATCAAAACAATTAATCATCAAAACTTTGAAACTGCAGAATGATGGAAACCAGATAAAACTTACTGTACTGGAGATTTTTTTTTTCATTAGCACAAAAGCAAAACAGCATCGTCACCATCTCACAAAGATGACAAAAGCAAGAAATCCACATGAGGCAGGCCTACATCTAAAAATTTAGGAGTATGGAGGGAGGAAGTGGCAGGATTGAACCAGAACACCATTTTGGTTTATGTTTTCAGAAATTATTCTCACCAAACAACAATATATACATTCCCTCCACATTTTAGTGGATGCATAAATGAAACTCTTGCAAGTTTTTTTTACAAAGAAGCCTATAAGCTTTACAAATCATCTTGACGGATTCCATTCTTTCCTTTGATAGGCTGCATCAGGGTTATTGGAGATGGGAAATGCCTATAACCTATTTAGCCAAGCATGCCCCTTCCTTGCTTCTCTATTGGATTAAAGTCTGGACTTATCACAAGCCAGTTTATGACTATTCCCTACTCCTGCAGAAGTGTGCAACTACAATAGTGATTACAATTGGTTTGCAGTATTGTGAGATTCAAGGATTCAGTATTAGGGATTTTAACATTTATTTCAGTAGAATTTTAAATATGTTTTGCAAAATTTCACCCTCACCTCCTCCATCAGATTTCCATTGTGAAGAAAAAAACTCATTCAGATAATTTTACAGATGAAATTACAGATTTATGGAGTGAGAACATCCAAGTGTTATAACAATGCATTCTATTTTTTGTTTTAATTCCCTAATACAACGGTTCTCAAGCTTCAGTCAGTTGTAACTCCCACCCCACACACACATTGATATGTTTAGATTAGTACTCCCAGAGCATTTCAATTGCTGTTTACATAACTCCTAAGCATCTTGATATTGCTTAAATTAGGAAAAAAATTTTGGAAGTACAGGTGTATAAATTTTTAGGCCCCCCAGGAATCCACCAAAAACCACAATTTAAGAGCTTCTGTTGTAGAAATTTCTATGTTAAGGTGATATTAACTACATATTGTGTCCTCTTTCCTCTTTGTATTTATCTTGACTACTGTTATTAACTGGAAAATCATTTGCAGAAAAAAAATTATGTTTCATTCCATGACCACTGGCAATCAAACAAAAGCACCTTAGGGGAAAACAGATTTAAAAGTCTTGAGTAAAATACTATTATTACACACATCTATTGCATTACACATATCTATGGAATTGGAAACATCTGCACATACTTGACAGTAGAATGTAAGAAATAAATTTGAAGTATATATATATACTTCTGTTCACATGTTTTTTATAATTCAAACCTTTTTAACTAAAAGTTCAATACTGTTATTTGATTAGATTTCAGCTCTTACCATATTCTTCCTTATCACCTAACTATACAAAAATTCTAAAAATTTTTCTTAGGTTTGCAACAGTGAAATAGAGAAACACAAGGCTGCTATAAATCTTGATCAGTGGCAGGTAGCTCAATGGTCAGAGTAATTGATATGTTATCAGGCCATTGGTTCCTATCGCATCAGTTCAAGGCAATCCCCATCGTCACTCCATCTATAAATTACTTTTTGATTTGCATGTGATTGCCAGCAAAATTTTAATGATGAGGATGAACTCACTAATATCTCCTTGGAAACAGTAGAGCCATCAATGATCTACTGGACATGATGTATAGTTCTGAAAGTTTTATTTAAAACAGTCTGTCTAAATCTCTACAACCCTCTGTAATTCTACTTAGAATTCTCTTATTGGTTATGTTAATGGCAGTGGATTGCACTATTTAGAAGATAACAGCTCTGATAAGCTGTTGTTGACTGGATTATTTTGTGAAGGCCTTCAGCACTATCTCAGTTTCAGATTAACGGTTTGGCAATCAGAGAATGAGTATGTGCACCTATCTTGCAAAGTGAGTGGAGACCTGTCCATGTTCTAGCATAGTCCTCACTCTTGAAACTTCATCTTGTTTCAGGCAATGCCAACACATTCCACTTACTAGGAGTAGTGATCTTCCCAGTATATATGTTAATTTTACAGAAATTTGATTTAATAAAGTAGATTAAATTGATTTATGTATATTTTTTTCTTTTTTTTTTTTCATACCATATTTTATAGGATATGCAACAGAGAAGTACTAGGGGGGGAAAAAGCAGGGAGAGGCTTTGATAACAGTGCAATCCCTAAGCATGGAGAATTACTTTTGGTTCCTGTTTTTCACATTATTCACTAATTTTCTTTTGTTGTCTTCTTGATTCCAAGTTTTAGAATCAATGTAAATGGTAATCAGGTTCTTTCATAAAAATTAATACATCCAACCGCTTTATGGCACAGACTTTTACACATAACTTATTGTGCTAATGCTGATTTATACTTACTCTGATCACAAAACAATAACTCTTAAATACTTGAGATTGAGTGCCATGTACAATCCCACAAAGTAGATAAAAAATGCCATTGTTGACTACTATAATATTCAACTCTTTGAGAGCATGTATATTGATCAACAGTATAAAGTAGCGAATTTAAATTTAAAAAAAAAAAAGCAATATCAAATTTCAAGCTGACTGATATAATTTCCCTTTTATGTGCCCTTGCAATCTTTAGCATTTTTAAACAATTATAATAGTGAAAGTACCACACTAATAAAAATGTCTTTGCATACCTGACTGTCTAAATTCAATGAGATAGCCAGAAATTTCACTACCACCAGGAGCTCCATTCTTCCACATTAATGTGACAGAAGTATGAGAATGTCTCAGGCTTAAGTCCTCTGGTGAAGCTGGAGAACCTGCATACCCAAGAAAATTCTGTATTAGGAATTCATAAAATCAAACTGAAATAAATTATAAGGGTTGTAAATGTCCTAACTCAATAATAAATTAAAAAACTTAAGAGAAAAAGTTAAAATTTCAACTTCAGATGTAAATGATTCAGACCTGCCCCCCCCCCCCCCCCCCAAAAAAAAAAAAAAAAAAAAACTGGTTAATGTGAAAATTGAAAATTCTGAGATAGGAAAATGGAAGTTTTTTTTCTTGCACAGAAATTATAATTTATTTTTTATATCTGTAGATATGCATCAAATTAATCACATTTGGAATGCATATATTAGGTTATAGTGAGAAGCAAAAAATTAATAAGAATTCAAGAACAAATATCAAACAGTAAGAGTATGACTATGCATTACTTCAAAATAAAAGCAACCCACCTTGAATAATATCAGTGTCTTCTTGCTTTCCTTTTAAAATTATGTATCTTGTTCTTGAATTCATGTGAATCCACCAATAAATTGGGGAGTACAAATCCCCCTCACTAAGTTGAAAATTTTTATTTATAGACTTAGTTGTTCACTTTGTATTAACAAAATTCTTACCCCTCCCCCCATAAAAATATTGTTTGCATCACTGTGTGAATATGACTAATTGCAAATAGGAGCAACACAAAATGTTTTTTAAACGAACTACAAATTAATATCTATGTTTTTGCTCAACTTTATTTTAAGATATTGATGAAAAATTCTCTTTTGTTTGGTAAGTATAAACCAACAAAAAATATATGTTTCTGTTGAGGTCCCGCCATCCTCAAAGACCTACTATGGTGAATTAAACTGACAGGCTCCTGTCAGATCTCAGTGGCAAGAAACTGCTTGAGGGGGTACCTACTAAAAAAGATTATTATTTTAACTGTTAAAGGGTGCAAAAGTCTGAAAATGACAAACTTCATTCTCTTTGAAAATGAACATTCCATATTCACCAGAAACAATATATTTTTAATAGATAATTTAAAAAATAAGCTATGTTTTTACTTTGCTATCCATCTGTAAACATTTGACTTTTGTTTTCAGTAATAAATAAAATATTCAATACTAATTAAATATTAGGATTTGTATTTCCAAACTCTCCCAATAGTTTTAATTTCTGCCAATCAGAGGGTGCTAAACTTGGAAAATGTTTACAATAGTCTTTGGGTTGTTTAACCTCTGAGTGGTACTTTTTTGCACACCATGGACTAAATGGCCAGGTCACAAGGACCCCGAAGGCTCAGAGAAGGTTGGGGGAGGGGACCCACTGGAACAGCTGTTGGAAGACAGATAGTAGCCTTCCGTCAAGGCCTTCCATTGTGTTACTTAATGTCCATGGGGTATGGCTCTCCTGCACATGGGACCACAGCTTAACATCCCATCTGACAGATGGTGGCCTTTCCAAGCCCATCAGTGTCCCCTACTGACCATGGACAGGGTGGAGATTTTTGCAGAAAAAAATCTCAATGCTGACCCAGCTGGGACTCATTTACAATAGTCATCCAAAAATTTTCCAATCTATTCATGCTAGAAATATGAAATTTGGGTGGTAGAGTGTGGTGATTGAAAAGTTTGCTTTAACAGAACTGGTTTACTCCCTTATCCCTCCCAAGGTTGGTGATTATGAATGGATGGGGAGTGATTAAATGCATTTTTATAGGTATAAATGAAAAATTCTTTTGGGGTTAGATAGGTACAACAAAATATTATTTAACATTTCCAAAATCATACATTAGTTTGATTTCTGGTATTAGAGGGTGCTAAAGTTGGAAAATGACATTCTTTTTGAAGACAAACAGTTCATATTCAGTGGTTTATTATTATTATCATCATCCTAGTTCTTTCTTTAAGAAAATATATTTTGGGAACATTTACAATGGTATGGTATTTTTTTTCAAGGTAGGAAGAGCAAGTATTTCAACCACATAAAAAATAATTATTTTTCTTGCTTTGCCTTGGAAATGCAGTTGTCAGACCCTATTGGTATCCCACTAACACTTTTCCCCCCTTTGCAAATGGCACTTTTTTTAATGTTAAGCTCATTAATATAGAAAAAAAACTACCTGGAGATTAAAAGTTCTATTTTTTTTTAATTATAATGGAAATGCAGAACTAGGGTAGAGCACAGATCCAGTGTAACAATATCAATCAGAATCAGAAGTACAAGACACCGAGTTTTGAGATCATTTTGCACTATTACAATTTTGCATTTGTATATGTATATATATGTGTGTGTTTAACTTATCACTGAATAGTTCTCAATAATATCTCAACTGAAACATTAATCTAGTGTATAAAACAACAAAATTTAACTAAGTATGAGCATAATAGCATTGTGCACATCTCTACCACAGCACTGTTACCATTAAGTTGGGTTGTTTTATGGTGGGGGTGGCTCAGTCGGTAGCACCCCAGGCTCGTAATCTGCAGTTCCCAGGTTCGAGTCCCAGCTGGGTAAGCATTGAGATTTATCTCCGCAAAATTCCCTGCCCTGCACACAGTCAGTAGGGGACATCGATGGATTTGGAAAGGGTGCTGTCCATCGGATGGGACATCAAGCCATGGCCCGTGTGCAGGAGAGCCACACCCTGTGCACATTAAATAACACGCTTGATGGCCTTGACGGGAGGCTACCATCTGTCTCCCAACAGCTGTTCCAGTGGGTCCCCTCTCCCAACCTTCTCTGAGCCTTCAGGGTCCAAGTGACCTGGCCATTTAGCCCATGGTGTGCAAAAAAGTGTTGCTCAGAGGTCTCAGATGGAACCACAAAAATAGTATACAGTCCACCAAATCTTTAATCTGGTTCTGTTTCATACTTATATTACAGGTATATAGAGATTTATTTCATTATTAACTCATTGCATATTTGTATTAATTATCAAAGGATATACGAGATGAAAAATTTGGAGGCACTGACCTAAAACAGTAAAAACTTAACAGAAAGCTTTACATCAATAAAAATAACCTTTGAATGTCTGCATAAATAATAAAATCTATTAAATACATATTAACTAAGATGAGATGCAAGACTAAGATTGATCATACTTTAAAGATATAAACAAATGCATTTATTCAGCTCTAAACAATGATTAATAGAAAATAGCATAGAATATGATGATACGTGTGAAAAATAAAAAAATGAATAAGAAATATGAAATTAATAATGGTGGAGAATGTTACAATGTAGCATAACTCACCTTCCTGGGGGCCAGTAGTTATATTACTGACTGATTCAGGACCATAATTAAATGTTTCTGCTCTTACTCTGAAACTGTAAGCAACCATTTCTGCTAGGTTGTGAACACTTAAAGAAGTTGTTGTCACTTTTTGTTTTATTTGTTTGCTATAATCTGCAAAAAAAAAGTAAAATATCTGCATGTAGCATTGTA
This sequence comes from Ryuthela nishihirai, assembly GCA_038380435.1. Lineage (NCBI taxonomy): Eukaryota > Metazoa > Arthropoda > Arachnida > Araneae > Heptathelidae > Ryuthela > Ryuthela nishihirai. Next base: position 24,878,548 of record JAWZYU010000018.1, read on the forward strand.
TTTTATATAATCTACACTTGAAAAAAGCTACTTTCATTAACACAGAAAATTTAGAGAAATATTTTCCAAGTTGAAATTTTCCACACCATATTTACATCTTTTACTTATAAGTTTCAAACAAAAATATTAATACAATTAGTAATTTGTTTAGAACAGATAAAAATTCCTTACCAGTATCTGGAAGAGCAGTTTCATAAGTTACCAGATAGCCAGTAATTTTTCCATTTGGTTCCAGTGGTTGTGTCCAGCTGACATTGAGGGAGGTCATTGTAATATCAAAAAACACTAGCTTCCCTGGTAAGCCTGGAACTGGAAGGAAAAATTATAAACTTAATGTATAAAAATAAAAGTGGTATGACAGATAAAGCTAAGAGAATACAACCAAAACAGGGTATTAGTACATTTACAAGCCGAAAAACAGTTATGTTTTGTTACTTAATATTCTAATTAACTTTGGGATATTTCATGAATTTAGCATAAAGAATCAACATTTTGTGAAATTTGCACATATAATTAATACATGACATCTATGTTTCTAAAAGAACAGCTTAGGGCATACTGTATCAAAATATTTCCCAGAGAATCATTTTAATTATTAGTTGCATGTTAATCTGCTTTATTCCAGATGAGAACAATTATTGTTACAGTATCATTCATCAAATAAAACATGCCTCAAAGTATCAACTTTCCAGCCATTTAAGTGAGATACCTTTTGTAAGTACAAATTATCTCAGCATTTGAGCCTGTAATAATGCAACTGTTTCAACTGAGAATAGACGTCTATGTAAAGATTACTTACAATTCTGTTACAACTAGTAGGTGTTGATTCAGATTATTCCTGCAATTCCTTCTTTCAGAATATGTCTATAGCCTTATCATTTGAATAACTTTGTTTCTTCTGTTTTTTTTTGCTCAAAAGAGTACTGTTAGTTTCAAGAAAAGCCTGGTTAAATTGAGCCCATTCTTTTCCAACTACAGTAGTAAGCAAATCATGATTATCATATAACTAGTAACCTATCATGAGATATATCTAAAAATGGTAAGTTTCACATGCTTTTTTCTTAAACACAATATGTTTACTTACTAATGTACTTATTGGGACAAAAGTTATTGTTGCTTTACTTTTTTTTAATATTTTACGTTTAAAATAGAAATAATAGTTCTGTAGTAGGGACATGAAAGCAATTCCACATTTGTATTGAAAGAGCTTTTATATATTTATTTTACAAAGCCATTCATTCTTAGTTTAAGAAATCCGTCATGCAGTCCCTTTATTTGATTGATTTGAATCTATTATTTTGGTGCTCATAATTGTGGGAGTTTAACCCCTAGTATGTACTGCATTACTTAATCATTTAGCTGTAGGGCTGAACTGTAGTTGAATATCTCCTGATTTGCCTGTAGCTGCAAGATTTGCCTTTTACTCCACATAGTGATTTCAATTCTTTATCATATTTGATTAATAATAATTATGCAACAGCATTAATACCTCAAGACTAACATTAGGCTATACAATAGTTAATTATGGTAGTGAAACATGGACTTTTGCAAACAAGATAACAGGAAACTTTATGCCTTTGATCTTGATGTTTATGCAGTATCTTGGGCATTAGGTGGCTCGACCTCTTAAGTAATGATAAGATTAGGTGGAGTCAGCAACCTGCTTTGAGCAGCATATTGTGCTGAGAGAGAGAGTGTGTTGATTTGGCAGGTTGCCTATATACACAACTACAGATTAGTGGTTAAAAAAATATAAATGCCTATCTTCCTGTATGTGCTCTAAAAAGTAGAAAATAAACTTCAAGCATATCAATGATGCAATCAGTCACAGAGTTCATATTCAGAGGAACATAGAATGCCAGCAATCTTGTTGAGTAGGTAAATTGGCACCCAATCTTCCTTTGAAGTGAATACGAACTCAGTGGCTGATTGCATCATTGATATGCTTTAGGTTTATTTTCTACTTTTTAGAGCCCACATAAATAGGAAGATTGGTATGATATTGGAGATGTCACAAGCTTTAATTTGAGATGACTCATTAAAGTGCAACTCCAGAAAATCCCTTCCCTTATTGGGGGGGGGGGGGGCAAATTTCAAAATAGTTCATATAACAGTCATTATCTGAGCTTTTATTTGACACCTAACTTGTAACTGTAGCCTCTAGCATTTGGAAGATATAGTAGAATGACTTTTGTGCTTCCCTTTTTTTGGGAGGGGGGGAGAGCATGGGGGGTTGATTTTCAATAGTCTATGACACTGCCTGCATCAGAAACTTTCATTTAATGCATAGCTTGATACTTTCCACAATCGCATTACACAGATATGGTAGAACAATAGTTTCCATATCTCCCTTTTTAGTGGGGGGGGGGGGGTAAAGAAAGCATGGAGGATAATTTTTTATAGCAATGACACTCTCTGCATCACAAGCTTTCATTTGACATATAGGTGGGTACTTTTGGCATTCGTGTTCAGGAGATATAGGGGAACAATTGGTTCTCCTTTTTAGGGGGCGGGGGGGGAGAAAACAGAGCTCAGTTTTTAATAGCTTATGACAATCCCTGCATCACAAACTCATTTGATGCAAAGCTTACTTTCGAAACTAGTGTTCTGGAGATGTAGCAAAACAATTATTTTCATATTTACCCCCCCCCCCTTTTTTTTTCAGGGGGAAGAAAGCATGGGGTCAATTTTTAATAGTCTATGACAGCGCTGTCCAACTAGCGGCCCGCACAAGGTTTTTTGTGGCCCGTGAACAAAATCAAGTTTTTATTGAAATTTTAAATAAATATCTGCAATCCACCTTATAATTTTTTGTCAACTTATATTACTTTACTTGATATGCAATCTTCAACTTACTCATTCTATTCTTATTGCCCAACAACTATGGACACAGTGCTCCCATTAAATTTATTAAATATTTGATAAGGTTTACAAAATGTATATTGGTTTATTATTACTTATTATTTTTCTTATAAATAAAATAATTTTTTGAGGTGACATGAACTGACTTTTCAATTACCGATCCCGTCCTATTCTTTTTTTTTTGGCCTGCGAAATATTGGAAAAAGAAAAAAAATGGCCCGTGAAATTTTGGCGAAAGAAAAAATGGCCCGCGATCTTAGAGAAGTTGTACAGCACTGGTCTATGACATTCGCCATATCACAAGCTTTCATTTGACAAATAAATCATTAAGTTTCTCCATTGCATTCAAAAGATAGGGTGGAACAACTATTTTGACAAATCCACAAATGTTAAAACGAAAAGCAATAGGAAGATAGGTAAAAAGGGGGAAACCTTAGATACAGTGGACAATGTCAAACAGGACCTTGTTAGAATTGGTCTTCAGTGGCTAAATGTAGCAGCTGTAACTCAGGATAGACATGTTTGGAGGACTAAATTTCACAGTTTTTTGTAACTCTGTAGACAATGGTTATGTGAGTCCATCTGTCTGTCATTATAAATTTTAGGCACTTTTATTACACATTTACAAATTCCAAAGTAAAATTACTAAGATTTCCGAAAATTAACTTTCCAATTTCCTGTATTCCTACTTCTTGACAAATAAACCTTGGATCATTTACTATTCATATTATATAAAATTATGGGTAACATTTGACTCAATGGCCATATGTGCAACGTTCCTGGCATATACTGTTCCAGACTTTGCCTAAAGAGTTAAGTATAAAGCATCAAATTGTAGCATTATTAACACGATTTTGTTAAATAAATTTCTTACCATCCATTTATAATTCAAGAAATGTTGCTGCATTTGATATTAAATATAATGTTTGACCTTTACAATCCTAAAAGTTTAAATCTGATTACATTTCTATCATTGGTTCTACCATTCTGTTTCAAAGAAAAACAACAGACAATAAAACCTACCATCTTCCATAGTAGTTACATAGTGGATAGAAGAACGTGGACCATCACCAGCTGGATTGAAAGCAAGAACTTGAACAGAATACTCTGTATATTTTTTTAGATCTAATAAAACATATGACATGGTATTAGGAGGTACAGCTTCCATTTCTTCTGGACTTCCCCCTCCTCGAGGCTCATAGAAAATCTAGAACGAAAACAATACCATAATATTTATTAATTTAGAAGCAAAGAAAAGAAAATATTGTTGTTGGAAATTAATGTTTTTTTCTCAATGCAAAAAAAAATATATGAAATGCAAAATTTTCAGACAATACCTTTACATGTTGGGTAGCTAACACCCCCCAAAAATGGCATATAAAACAAATATTGACTACGATTCTAAAAAGTTAAAATGATACTAATAATATAGGAAGAATCTCATAAATTTTGCAATTTTCCTTGCTGATAATAATACTAGTTTTATGCATTTGTTCACTATTTTCTTTCCAGAAGATTATAAAGCACAATAGCAGTGTCAGTAAAATTTCTTACTGTATTTTTTTCACTTAAGCAGTCTACCAACCATTAAGCAGATGTCATAGTAGATTACAATAAACCAGCCAAACAGAATGAGCCATTTGTGCACTGAATAACATGCCAGACAACCAGCTGCCCTTTGTAATTTATATTGAATTGGTACAGGTCACTAAAATATGTACAGTCAACAAAAGTCCATCAAAGCAACCTTAAGAAAATATTGTAAAATTCATGCTTGTCATAATAATCCTGTGTCCAGATAGATTTACTGCAACTTTATCCCAAAATCTGAACCAATAGGGGAAAATTACTGATGCAATCCACCTGTAACCACTTGTGAAGATTATGGGTTAGATGAGATAGCTTAAAAGAATCATTGTGAAACTTCCAGTATTAGAGAGATAACATGTCAGATAGTTTTGTGGTTATCATCTACTGCAGAAGTCAAAAATGCATTTCTATAGGATTCAAGACCTGCAGCAACTGCTTCCAGGGAACAACAAATTATGCCTAAACATCATGCTAAAATTTCTCACATTGTATAGGCAGATGAAAATTGTTAGAAACTTCCTATGAACAGATGAAGCTCCCCCAACACCACCAAGAACAGGTAAACACCCGGAATAGAATCATCTGGATGACTAAATCATTAGACAATACTGAACAGTGTCTAGCCCAGATCTGTGCAACATGCAACTAGCAGGCTAAATCTGGCCCTGAAAGAATTAAGTAGAGAATTTATTCTCTCAGGACTTCCCCTGATATCAATCATCTGGACTACTGGTTATATAGCTGTTTTAAGCAAGGGTTTATCACAGGTATCCTATAATGCTACTTGAGTTCAAGTATAACACCAAGCATTGTGTTCTCACCATTACATCAGAACCATGGACTTTGGTGTACCAAATCTTTTCGTGTTTGGAGTATGTAGTAGACATCACAACTGTTGGTTGGTTGTTTTACCTCTGAGCAACACTTTTTTTGCACACAATGGGTTAAATGGCCAGATCACAAGGACCCCGAAGGCTCGGAGGTTGGGGGAGGAGACCCACTGGTACAGCTGTTGGGAGACAGATGGTAGCCTCCTGTCAAGGCTATCCAGTGTGTTTTTTAACGTGCACAGGGTATAGCTCTCCCACACACAGGGCCACGGTTTAGCATCCCATCCAACAAACGGAAGACTTTCCAAGTCCATCAGTTCACCTACTGACCGTGGGCAGGGTGGGGAATTTTGCGGAGATAAATCTCGACACTGACCCAGCTGGGACTCGAACCTGGGAACTGCAGATTGTGAGTCTGATGTGCTACCAACTGAGCATGCCCCCCTCCCCCCAAGAACTGTTGTATTGAATATATATTGATGCAACACAAAGCACAAACTAGATAAGTTATTTTCAAAGCCACCAAATACCATCTCTAGAACTCTACTACATCATTAATATATGCATGCCAGTTTATTTACCTAAGAGAGTTGTTTGAAGGTGACAGGTAACTTTTTAATAATAATTTTTAAATAATAACCAGATATATAAGGAAAATAAAAACTACTGTTTGAGTTAAATACCTTATAACCTAGAAGGTCTCCATTTTGCAGAGCAGCTGGTGGAGATTTCCACGATACCTTTATCTCAGTTGAACTTGTGGCCTCAACACTTATATCTTGAGGTTCACCTGTTGGAACTAAAGGCATAAGAAGTTAAACCAAAATAAATTAAGAACTTGGTCTTCTAAAACAAAAGTTTAAACAACAATCCATTATTAATGTAAGTAGTTTTATTAGGGGAAAAAATGATTTCAATTAAGTGTAATTAATATACTTTTTTTTGTTGTTGTGACTGTAAATTTTCCTATTCCTTAATTTAAAAATATGTACACATTTTTAGAAACTATGTATTTAGAGAACTAATTCTCTTCTAAAAATAAATGTTTACACTTGTTTTAACAAATTAGTCAACTCAGAAGTAAGGCAAAAAAGACTAGTCAATAACTGTTAGCATATATTACATTCCAAAGTTTCCTAATGTATTAAACAATTAAAATAAAAACTGATCATATTATTTGCATAATATCAGATTTTATTCTATTTCTGTGCTAGAAAAAACAGTTTACTCTATGTGTAGTGGCAAGCAAATATCAGACAGTGAGAGTATCAAAAAGAATAGTAATTATAGGTTTGCATTAGAAATTTATTCAAAATAGGTAAATGAGCTGAACAATAACAAACTTAAAAAATCCCAAACTTGAAAATCTATAGTGTATATACATCTATTTAAATTTACACTTGTATTCCTTCATTTTAATTGCCACTATAATCTGATTTAATCTGTCTCCTTATTCCTGCCTTAATAAACTAGTTTTTATTCTTTTTTTTACAAGGAAACATAGAAAATTAAAACTTTTAATGTTCATACCAGCCAATATTTAAAATGACCTCTTAAAAACAAGATAGGTGTAGTTTATTGTAAAGTGCTGTTCATTAATCTTTACTAATAACAGCCTTTCAAGTTGTTACAGGTGTAAAAGGGTTAAGAAACCAATGTAATAATCAGATGTTACATCTATCTACACACACAGCAGCATATTCAAAATTTTTGGAAATGTGGGGGAAGGAGATGTTAAAAGTTTTTTTTTTTACCTAAATCGATAAATACTTAGGAATAAAAATATCCCAGTGGGGGAGGGGAGATCAATCCCAAACTCTACCTTGGTTACACCACTGTTTGTGTGTGTATATAAAATGCTGCAATTTAATTCTAAGTTTGGGAGATCCAACAATATACTACATCTTACTGAGCAACCAATTTTACTTATTTTTGCAAACAAAAAAATTCAGTTATGGTTCTGTAAATTAGTTACAAGAGAAAGATATTAAAATTGTGTGTGATTTCATTTTTACAATACACAATGAGTTATTAGAAATTAACAATTACCTGCTTCTCCTACAAATACAGGAACAGGCTGACTAGGTGGACCATCACCTTGTCCATTGAAAGCATAAACTCTAATTTCATAAATTCTATCTTGTTCCAAGTTGTGTAGAGATAAACTTGTGACATTCCTGCCATAAACCTTTTCACTAGGGCAGTCAGTACTTCTTGGAATAGAATACATGGACACCAGACAGTATTCTATTCTGTAGCCAGGTGATTGAACATCTCCATTCCATTGGCTAAGTAGCAATGCCTATGGTAAGAGTTTTAAAAAAATTAAAATACTTAACATAAAAAAATTTAAGCCAATAATTAATAATAAATTAAAAACAGTATATAAAATACAATATTGACATTTTTTCTGATTAAAAAATCAAATGGTGTAGAATAACTTGCTTGACTATATAAATAAAAAATAAAATAATAAATACCCCCTCAAGCAGCTGCTGCACGATTTAAATAGTTAATACTAGCAGATTTATCGGGTGTTGCTCAAGTCTGAAACTCTTTATATAGTAGATGACATCCCCACATTGCAAGCTTTCATTGGCATAAAACTCATTATGAATGTTTCATTCCACTTCCTTTTGTAAAAATTTATACCCCCTCTTTTAGGGGAGGTCTGAAACTAAAAGTATATAGGAGATGGCATTGTATGCCACAAGCTTTCATTTGGCACAAAACTGATGACAGTTTCATCCTCACCACCTCCTGGTAAAAGTTTTATTCCCCTCTGCTAGGATAGATCTGAAACTCTCTAAATCATATAGCAGTCTCCATGCTGGAAGCATTCATTTGGAATAAAACTCCTTATGATCATAGTAGCCTACCATCAAGCATGTTCTTCAGTGTGCACAGGCTATGGCTCTCCTGCACATGGGGCTTTATGTCCCTTTTCTGATGGATAGGGCCTTTTCAAGTCCATCAGTGTCCACTACAGATTAAAGGCAAGGAGTTTTGCAAAGATAAATCTCAATGCTAGCCAGGTGAGACTCAAACCTGAGAACTGCAGATTACAAGCTACCCATGCTTGAAGGGTAATTTATTATTTGTAACTGATTACTAAATATCTTTCTTTCCACTAGATTTTATTGTTCATTTTACTTTACAGGTACATTACAAAATGTAGATCACAATCAAATCTATCAAAATCTTTATTTTCAGTATGAATAAAGAGTTGTGAAGCTGGAAAATTTGATAGCATCAATACCACTTCTAAGAAACTAGCAAATATTGAAAGAACAACTTATACAAACTTCTAAAATATATGCTTATTTTATTAAACTGCTAGAAACAATACTTATTAAGTTTATATTTTGAGGTAAATCTTTATAACTGCCATTGTTGATCCAGTTTCCATTACTCTTTAAATACCTAATTATTATTGTTGAAAACAGAGATTTTGATAGATTTGACTGAGATCTTTAATTTATATTCAGTAATATTTTGCCACAAAAAGCTAGATTTTAAAAGTTGTAGAACTTCAAAATTAGTTTTCTACTGACATAACAAAGTTGTAACTTTCATCCACCAGTATACAGGGTGATTCAAAAGGTCTTAGACAAATTGTTAAAGGTAGGTCAGGAATACAAAAACAAACCATTTTTACATAGGAACATATAATCATAAATGCAACCCGAGTGTGCTAGGGGTACAGGTAGAATCAAAAATAAAGGAATACAAGTAAGGTATAACAACATGTTTACAATTTCAGAGGAAGTGCTCAAAGTTCTTTCCATCATCATCATCATCATCCTCAAGCAGCCATGGGCTACGGAGGTCCAACCAGACCATGCAATTTAGTTCTCCAAGCAAGTCTGTCCTGAACTACATCTACTGCATCTGGCCATTGCACACCAATTCTAATAAGGTCCTGTTTGACATTGTCTGCATCCTAGGTCTCCCCCTCTTTCTGAGGCCTTTAGGCACACTGTTCATAACCCTATTAGCCAATCTATAATTATTCATACAGGCAACATGGCCAAACCAACAGAGTCTCTCTCTGCACAATATGCTGCTTAAAGGAGATTGCAAACTCCTTTGCCTAACCTCATCATTAGTTACAAAGTTGAACCACCTAATGCCCAAGATACTGCGTAAGCAACTGGAATCAAAAGCATCTAGTTTCCTGTTATCTTGTTTACAAAGTGTCCAAGTTTCACTACCATAACTAACCCTAGAAAGAACCAAACTATTATACACTTTAATTTTAGTCTTTAGGTGTATATGCCTATTTCTCCACTCTCCATAGATTCTTAAAAGTCCTGGCAGCAATCCCTATTCGTCTGTTAATCTCATGCTGCACATCACCATTATCTGTTACATAGCTCCCAAGATAATTAAACTGTGACACCTGCTCAAGACTGCAACCATTCAGATTAACAAATCACAGCCTGCCTGACCAATTTTCATCACTTTAGTTTTTTTCTCTGTTTATAACCAAACCTACTCTACTACTAGTTTCATCAACAGCTCGAATGAAAGAGTTCATCTCATCAACATCATTTGCCAAAAGGGCTAAATCATCAGCATAATCTAAATACAGTGTTGAGGATGAGAATAATAGCAGTGTGTGCTGTCAAATATTTGAGTTTCAATAACTTTAAATACTAAATAAATACTGCTTAAAAAACGAAATATAGTAAATCTGAGAGAGGTCTGCAAATCATCTTCAGTTCCATTTTTCTCTAAAATATGATTTTGAAGATATGAAGCTTTAAATGTGGTTTTCCATTTGTATAAAATGGAAGTATTACAGTATATTTTGGTATTATAATGTTTATCCTTACATTTCACATTCTTTAAAAGATCGCAAATACATAATTAAAGCTTGTAAAATAACATTTTCTTTTTTCATTTTATGCATATTTTATTAAACTACAATATAAATAATTTGTCAAAGCCATCAGATTCCATTTCTTAGAAGCACTACATGGTATTAGTTTTTTGCTAACCTTACGCTTTGCTGAAGCAACCTTCTGATTTAAGCTCAGAAATTTGATTTCAACTATTATCAACAAATATCCGCAGCAATACATGCCTCGCAACGTTGACACATGGATCAGCGAATGTGTTCAAAAATGCCAAGCCTCTCGTGGACACGTGCTGCTACCTCAATGACTCTTGCAACGAGGTCAGTGTCAAGAGGCTAAGGGGGTTTCGTACACAAGGCCTTTGGAGTAACCCTAGAGGAAGAAATCAATGGGGGACAAGTCAGGTGATCTTGGTGGCCAAATGACAGGTCTTCCCTGGCCAATCCATTGTGCAGGAAAGGTGCTGTTGTGATACTCGCGCAAAAACCAAGGTGAAATGTGTGGGCTCCCCGTCGTGCTGAAACCATATGCCTCAGCACACATCTGTGCGCTGACGCATATGGTTTCACTGTGCATGATGTTCCTGTAAGACCTCTTCCAGGAATATCCGATAACTACGCCTGTCTAGTCGTGATGGAAGAAAGTATGACCCAAGCAAACAGTCTTCAACAATGCCCGCCCAAACATTTATGGTGAACTGGTGTTGCGCAGCACAGGGGCATGTAGCTTGTGGGTTGTCATGTGCCCACACATGCAAATTATGAACATTAACAACACCCTCACATGACAAGATAGCTTCATCAGTGAAAAGAACCAACGCTGGAAATTCCGGCTGTGAGACACATTTTTGCAAACACCAATGTGCAAATTCTAGACACGGGTGGTCATCTTCCAATGACTGGACCTGTTGCATGTGAAAGGGATGTAACAACTCTTTGTGTAATACTAGTCACATGCTGGGTTGCGGTACATGAATGTGATGCGAAATAGCTCTTGTACTTGTATTGTGTTCAATTTCATGTACGACTGCTTCTTCCATAACAGGTGTGCACGTCATTTGGTCCCGACCACAGTGGCTGTTTTTACTCAAAAGATCCAGTTTCACAAAATCTGTGGTGCAAACGCGCAAATGTTTGATTATGGGCCACGCGTCTATTTGGGAACCATTCCCAATACAATTGCACCATGGCTTGTCTGTTACCATTCGCTGCCCCATAAGCTAAGTGCATATCTGCCATCTCAGTATTACCTTAACAATGCATCCTACTCCCACAACTTCAATGACTCAAATGATGACTCGCATGGTCCAACTCAATTTCTGTCAAATAACACCCTCTAACACACTCGGGTGGTGTTTGCGGCTATATGTTCCTATGTAAAAAATTATTTGTTTTTGTATTCCTGACCTACCTTTACAGTTTGTCTAAGACCTTTTGAATCACCCTGTATATATTTTGAAAAAATCATGCTATCTTAAAAGAACTTATTTAACAGTGTTATAGAAAAAAACTACTTTAATAAAGCTTTACAATGTGATTAAAACCACTTTTAATAGAAATTAAACATATCAACTACTTACCTCCCAGCTTACTCTGATTGAAGTCGTTGTATATGGTGTCACTATCACTTGTCGAGGAGCATTTTCAGGTGCTGAAAAAAATTTTTGTTTACTATTACTTTGTTGCTTTTTTTTTCTTTTTACTTTTTAAAAAGATGTCTTATATTGAAAGTGTACTTATTGTATTAATTTTTGCACAGATTTTATGAAAAATACTGTAAATTTTAATGGATAGAACTAATCTGCAGTAATCAATTTTTTTACAAAAGCTCATGAGCATACAGATTACTAGTTATAGTCAGTTAAAGAATAATAAGCTACTATCACAACAATTATGTCTAACACATAAGACACAGTTATCTCTTAATGTTTTGTAATAAATTAATACAAAACGATTGTTTTCGCCATCATCACACTACTGTTGAAAGCTTTTTGGTGAAAGTATTGAGGGTTGTCTAAATGTTTGTCCCACAGTATTTCTTGGCAAACATTTATGGTAAAAAAGCTGAAAAACTAGTGTAAAAATTCTTACATACTTTTGTATATACATTACTTTTCACACAATCTTCATCCTTATCGCTTCACACCAACTGGACACAAGGGCTAGTATTCTTTATTGGTCATCTTCAGTCTTTCAGAACCAAGTTGCCACTTCAACAACATTATCACCATTCCTTTCAATGAACCAAAAAACTGCAAATATTCAGGAACAATATCCAGACTGTAAAGTGGATACGGCAACAAGACTAATGCAGTTTTGCAAATGCTTCCCTCGTTTGCAAACAGGTGTGCTGTCAAGGGGTGTCTTGCAGGAGGACAAGTTACGTGCATTTTCTGGTTGGACCTACTATCAATGGTTCTTCAGCTTCTTCAAGACAGTGTGATGCATACCTTAGAATTTATGGTTTATCCTTTGTACACATCTATCAATTATTCTGAAATCAGTGACAGCTTTCTATATGCAGCTTGCTGATCCTGCCAGTGATGTTATCCACACACTGCACATTGTTTGCTGTTGATGTTACCACTGCTTGGTTGATTATGGAGATTAGCTTTTGCACACTTCACCCAGCTAGCCACTGTCCTTCTGTAGATAGAAACATTCCTATATACATTTGACATTTAATGCTCCCCACTTTTCTTTAAATTCATTCAAGATACTATCATGACTTTGTTTACAATGTTCCTTGCTATCTGCATCCATTTTGAACAATGATTGCTGAGCTATCATAATTTTGAAATTTTTTAGCTTAGAGGGAGAACAGTTGAGTACTAGTGTAAAACAAGTTTCCAATGTTTTGCTGAAAAAAAAAGTGGGCTAAATTTTTTGACTGACCTTTATATGTTTATATCTTTTGGAAAATGCTATCCATTATGAATTTGGAAACCACTGCAACCAAATATTGTAATCAAATTTTGTATCTTTGTTCCCAAAATCAAGGAGAAGGTTTTTGTCTATGCTCAATTAGCACTCAAACTTTTTTTATAAGCACACAGCCTATATATTTACAAGTTTTAAATGAAATTTATTGTGAAACATTGGAGTGAGCATGAGCTGTGTGGTAAAATACCATAATAGTTTGAGTATTTTCAATCCTTTTTGACAATTAGATGCCAGAACTACGTCCAATATAACAGTCATGGTAGGAAAACGAGCATCTTAAAAAGTCAGAGAGAAATAATCAATATCTTGCAGCTACATTGATAAATTTTATTAAAAAGACATAGTGCAAGCACTATACAAAATAAAGATATGAGATATGACTAATCATGGAGCAATAAATACTGGACACAAATGATGTAAATAAAAGTGTTAAAATATGCAGAAAAATCACAAAAATGGGAGTGATTCTCATTTCATTCCATCAGTTTTATGATGATGGAAAAATAGTTCATTCAGACAAGCACCAGATTTCATAAAACATGCTCAATTCACAAATTTGATAATATCAATAAATACATACAAATCAGTATCTGTTTTGAACTTAACAGATAAATCCTTTATCAGTTAAGATAGCACTATATTGAAATAAGTATTTCAATATATTTATCATTATTGAGTCCTTCCATCAGCTAATATGGCAGTATGAAATATTTCAATTTAATATCCTAACTGATGAAACCTAATACCTAATCTGCAATCTTAACTGATGAAGTATTTATTTGTAAATTCAAAACCTAGATTTGTACCCATTTATTGATGTTATCAAACTTGTGAGAGTTTCTAGAAATTATAAAGCATGTTTTTTTTGTGCTCCATCTAAATTAACTGTTTCCCACTATTATGAAACTGATTAGAATAAAATTAACAATTACTCCTGTTTTCGTAACATGCTGCATATTTTGATTCATTTACATCTTTGTGGTTGCTCTATGATTTATCACATCTTACATCTTTATTTTGCATAGATCTTATATCTACCAGTGTTTTTAGTGAAATTAACCTACTATTCTAGTCACTTAAACTTTTTCATCTTGCAGTGTTATTTTCCTACTTAGAAATACTATAAGTAATTCTATGTCTAGAAATTTTGAATTTAATTTATAGCTGTATTATATGATTACACATTTTTTCCTTTACGTATCTTTTTTCTGCATTGCAAATCTGCGATATTATTTCTGGAACCCTTTAAATATTTGCACTTTTATTGCATTTTTAGCATTAAACTTTGTATTATACAGGAAAATTTTATAATTTTTATATTATTGTTATTTATAAGGTAATAAAATACGTAACTTTTGTTTTTCCTGAAATTTTATTTAAAAAAAAAAGCAACCTAAATTATGTGCACTCACAAGGACAATGCATTTTATCTGTCATATGTAAATTGTTAAAAAAACAAAACTGAAAATAAAATTTTAATTTTGTCCAGTTATTATTTGGGGAGTTTTTTCTTTGAATCAGAATAATTTCATCTTCAATTAGTTCCGAGATAACTGCAACTTGTTTTGGCTGATTACATAACTACTGTTGGTACTGCAAGTACCAAGGTCACAACCATCTGCATCATCAATGCTGCTGTGTCACTCATAAGGACAATGCATTTTATCTGTCATATGTAAATTGTTAAAAAGACAAAACTGAAAATAAAATTTTCATTTTGTCCAGTTGTTATTTGGGGAGTTTTTTCTTTGAATCAGAATAATTTCATCTCCAATTAGTTCCGAGATAACTGCAACTTGTTTTGGCTGATTACATAACTACTGTTGGTACTGCAAGCACCAAGGTCACAACCATCTGCATCATCAATGCTGCTGTGTTCAGTTACACAAATGTGCCTCGCTTGGAGACACGAGTTTAAGCAGAGTTAGCAGGAGAGTAAGGAGCAGGCAGAGTTAGTGTGGAGGAGAGCTGTGTGAGAAATAGAAGCTCAGTTGAAGCTATACGATAGCTTTTGCACAAAGCCTATTGTTGTCTAACTAGTGTCAATTTTGCAGAGTTTGCTCAACTCATGAGCTGTATTTTTGGCAAGTTCAGAAATTTAATAAATGTGCTGATATCATGATCCACTTCCAGTGGATCCCCTCCCATATAGAGATACCTGGCAATGAGCTTGCTGATCGGACTGTGAAAGAGGCCCTTGAGAGTCAGAGGTATGTAACTAATTACCCTCTCTCTCTCAGCAACTGCAAGAGTTTTGTCTCGCAGCTGATGAGCCAGTATCATCTTGCCCAGTGGCAGAGGGACTCCAATTGTTCCTCTTTCAGGTACCTAGTAGACCCTTATCTCACTGCTCCTAACCTCAGAGACCTTTGCAGATCTGAGGAGACCCTCCTGCATCGTTTCTGAGTTGGTGTCATCTACAGTAACTCTATGCTTCACACATCTGGTAGAACATAGTCCTAACTGTGCCACAAGCAGCACACCTGAGACTGTATCTCATGTACTGCTCAACTGCTCCCGTTACAATGCTGAAAGAGAAGCTTTGTTCTGTGAACTTCATGCTATTGGAACCCCGACTATTCCATCACTCCCTTCTTGGTAACCACCAGAATATGAAGCGGCAGCAAACTTGTGTGCGACTGATTCACTGATTTCTATCAGAACATTGGCCTCTTCTGCAAGGTCTGTCTTTTATTTACTGAGATTAGTGTAGTTAATAGTTTCGAGAGATAGCTAAGAGGTAGTTTCTTCTGCCTCTGCTATCTCATCCTCCTGTTGTGACTGGTGTAGGGAGCCTCTCATTGGAGGCTAATTTCACCATGTTCTTACAACTCCTTGAAACCTTATTATAGTTAATTTGATCTTTTTTTTCTTCTTGAGCAGATTAACAAGTTAACTAAAGTTTAGATTTGTGGTTAAGATTATTTTGGTCATTCACTATTTTTAAATTTATCCCATTTTGACACAATTAAATTTTTGAAATTTTTTGGCAATTGCCTAGCACCATAATTCTAAGCTATCTGGCATTTGATTGATTAATGATTTGGAGCATTACACCTACCTATACACACTATTTTTAGAGCACCTCATAAGAAAATATCTAGTGATGTTAACTTTCTTACATTGTTGTTATAATGCTGTAGCAAACCATCTTCATATATCCAACCATCAATATTTTAGTCCTCTATTTATACATTATTTGAATGTCCAAAGTGTGTATAAATTTTTAGAGATACTGTATAATTAAATGTTATTTGCACTTTTATTGCAATATGATGTAAAATTGAGACTTTGATGGTATAGTATATTCATATATTGATTCATATATTGAATGGAAGCAGTTCAGAGCTGCTGATATTGTATTCAAAGCAGTTTTTATACTTACAAACTTAATGGCTAGTAGTAACAAAGTAGTTCCTTATATAAAGGATGACTCAAATGTCTTTTCATTCATCAATTCTCAGTTTGTAGCATTCAATGCCAACTTTCAAAGTTTTAAATAGTTTTAGTTTCATCATCAGATTGATAAAAATGCCACAAATCTGACAGGAGCTTGTCAGTTTAATATGCCATGGGGGAGAATAAAGTATACCAGATCAAGGTGACAAACACTGATGACCTCAAGGCATACATAATGAAAGTGCAGGCATTGATGTTGCAATGAAGATGATTGTCTCTTGCAACCAAGGGTGAATGTATCAAAATGTATCAGGTAGATCAATAAACTTCGAGTTTGTTGAATGTTGGTAAACCACATTGCATCAACTATTTCCATTACTTAACAATAGAAAAATAAAAGTGAAAGAACTTCTAGCCACACTGCAGATATCGTATAGTTTTTTTTTTAAATAAAGAACAATACTGATCCTGCTATAAACACAAATGTACATTTATAACTGCAAGAATTTCTTGTACAATAATTATGCTAGAATCTGCAATTTATAATGCTGAATGTGAGATTTCAAGTTAAAAACAATGGATGGCAACAGACCAGTGGTTCTAAAAACAAATGCAATGTACACTTTCTACATTACCCCTACTCTGTGTACATATATACTCTTCATAATCAACATTAAAAAAAATACTAAAACACTTTTTTCAATTTTATTATTATAGTTTGATAAACAGGATAAGAAGGAAGTGTAGAGTATCCTGTTCTCTTGACACCACTAGTTTTCTCTACAAAATGTGTGTAGACTAAGAAGCTACCTGTGAAATACACTGATAGAATACTCACTAAGCATGAGTTAAGATTCTAACAGAAGCCCCAAAATTTTCATCCAGTTATCACCACTATAGCCTAGTTTAACTAACTAATATAAAAAAAAAACAGCATGTTTACCTGCAGGTAGCGTAAAGGTTGTATTTGATTCTGGACTCCAGCCACTAGCTCCAATATCATTGGTAGCTTGGATACGGAACTTATATGGAGTAAATGGTTTCAACCTAGAACATATATTTTTATTAATTAGCACTACTAAGGATGTGTTTCTAAGTACATCAAAGAATGAAATATTAACACATGATTACAGTTATACAATACATTATGCATGTTGGACATAACTTAGATTCTATGTCACATTAATTAGCACTAACAAGGACATGTTTCTGAATGCATCAAAGAAATAAATATTAATGTGATAAAATGAATCTCACTTATCCAATATGTTATGCATGTTGGCTGTATGATGTATGTACCTTTTCTGAACCCTTGGGGTCCTTGTGACTTGGCCATTTAGCTCATTGTGTGCAAAAAAGTGCTGCTCAGAGGTAAAACAACCCAACAACCTAGAATTATAGCAAAAAATAAACCTTTAGATATATGCACACTTATG
Source organism: Ryuthela nishihirai (assembly GCA_038380435.1). Classification (NCBI taxonomy): domain Eukaryota; kingdom Metazoa; phylum Arthropoda; class Arachnida; order Araneae; family Heptathelidae; genus Ryuthela; species Ryuthela nishihirai. The sequence goes on from JAWZYU010000018.1 coordinate 24,896,469, forward strand.
AAATGATGCATATATCTTTCATTTAAAAACATCCATTTTATCATTTTCCTTTCGAGGCAATTCCAAAAGATTAAGAAAAAGTCAAATGGCAACAGTTCAAAAATATTCTACAAGAAACTTTAATTTGGAAACATTACCAGAAAGAAGAAACACTCTGGTGTGAAATGAGGTCACAAAAATAGCTGCCACAGCAGCATATTTTCCTTTTTTTCTTTAACTTTACAGAATATTCAAAAAATTAGTTGTTTTTTTTTTATTTTCAAATGCATAAATCTTCAGGATTAATCTATAAAGAACCCTTAAAAATGGAAACTTGGAGCATATTCTCTTGGGAACTATAGTTGCCACTTGGTGATATGAGACTAAATTTGGGCTCTGGGAACTATAGTGTCTTCCAGCATATTAATGGTTAAGTAGGTTTGCATGTTGAGTGAATGAATGTAGATAGGTTTAAATATTTTTGTGTGGTTAGAAACTGGCATTCAAATTAAAACAATTTTGATTTATTCTTATAGAAAAACTGTAGGAAAGCTTCTGATTTTAATCAACCTATTGTAAATACAAGTGACTTTGCGGTTTAGGAATAACTATATTTAAAAAGTTGTGCTGTACCCATCAATGAATTAATATTTGATATGCATGTTCCATCCATTACTGAAAAATTGCCTACCAGTGAAACAGACTGAACACCCTAGTGCTAAAGGAATTTTTTGCACAATAAAAACTGCTTTCCTTTTCAAGAAAATATCAATGTCTCCAACTTCTATTTATTTTGCCAATGAACATAAAATATGTTTATAAGCACTCATAAGCAAAATGTCTGAATGGCATTTTAATGAAGGTGAAATAATAAAAACTGCAAAACTTACTCTGATACAGTATATGTAGTGAGAGTAGGATCGACCTTTACAGAGATTACTCTCCAAGGACCGGATTCTTCTGCCATTTGCACTGTATAAAATCTAAGTGGAGCAAACCCATCTCTGCCAGGAGTCCAACTGAAGGTAATCTGCCTTGCTTGTACCTGAGATTTACTGATACGTGGAATTGTAGGAGGTTGTGGTGCTTCTGTAATTAATAATAACAAATTCTAAATAAAATCAATTACATTTCCTGCAATGTGCTGGCAACTTTGGCATTATAATAAAATATTTCACTGTTAGCAGAATATCATGTTTCTTTACACCACTGAATCTAGTGATCATCTTTGACATTAATTAGTTAGCAAAAGGCAAACAGTAAAAGTAAAAATATTTACTAAAATCCAAAATAATTGGGTTTTTCCACAGTTTTAATTTTGAGATATTTTAGGTGTTCATTAAGCCCTCTTTGAGGTTAGAATTCATTTTGTAGTATATGCATATACACTTCAAGATATCTGCTTTGAACATTTAATGAACAACTTCACCTAGGCCAAAAAAGATTTATGGGGTGCAAGTTAGTAAGCATTCCAGCAGCTGTTATTAGTATGCATTTACTGGAGAAAACTCTTTAAAAATAGCTACTGTAAACTAACTCCTACAATTACATATATCAATGCTTCATTTGAGAGTGCATATAAGCAGCTATTCTAAATTTACTTTCATTAACTTTCATATTCAATTTCAAGACATATATTCATATGCCCATAGATCTATTGTATAAATCAGACCATTATATGAAGATTCTTCTTTTTCTTACTTGTTCACACTAACAAGATCCATACTATTAAACTTATTTAACCTCCCACGAACACACCAAATAAAAACATTTCTTTATACTATAGTGCACAGACTAAGACAAACTGTTTTCTTTCACAGAAATTCTTCCTAATTACAACTCCATTATTCCTTATTTTTTAAGTTGATTCAACGCTCAAAGTGGTTGGTGATGTAATTCTCACACTGAAGTAAACGTGAGCATTAAAATGATACATCACAGTTTCATTATTGCTCACTTGTTGTCATAACATTGCCCCCTCCTTAGGTCTTGTTCATCCCGAACAATTCTGGATTCCGAAGCTTCTTCAGTTCTTCGATGAAATGGGGCCAAACGATCCACGTGAACCACCTTGTACTTCGTAGACTGATGTCGATGAATGAGATACACCATGCTGTTAATCTTGTTAACTATTGTATATGGACATTCCCAAGGTTTCTGAAGTTTTGGAAAAAGTCTTCTATGTGGACTGCACAGCCAGACAAGATCTCCCTGATTGAAAACAGTTCCATTTGTTTTACTGTCGTACCTCATTTTGGTTTTCTCGCTTGCCAAGTTGATGTTAAGTCTGACAAAGTCGTGGATTCCTAGTCGTTGTTATAATTTTTGTACGTATTGTGGAGTGGACACAGGCAATGTTTCAGGGCCGACCACATAAAAGGTCATAGGGAAGACAAATTCTCTTCTAAAAAGCATCATGGAAGGTGTCTGTCCAGTGTTTCATGCATTGCTGTTCTATATGCCAACAAAAAGAATGGTATATGGTGATCCCAGTCAGGTTGATGGTTGTCAATAAACAATGCTAGATGTTGTACAATTGTCCTATTAAATCTCTAAACCATACTATCCGACTGAGGGTGAAGGGGAGTTGTTCTGGTTTTCTGAATGCCTAATACTAATACTCCATACCTACTAATCAAGTTATTTACTATCATCTCTTCAACTATTGTTGCCTCCTGATCTTGGATGGAATAGACTTCAGGCCATTTTGTGAAATAATCCATTACCACTAATAGAGATTTCCATCACAAGTCCTAGGAAATGTACCCATTACATCAATGGCTATTCTCTCAAAAGGGGCACAAACATTATATGCTTACAGCTCACCAAGACTCCCTAGTCTTAGGGCCTTTCTTTGCCACACAGGCTTCACATTGTCTACATCGTCTTTCAATGTCTGACCTACTTTTCAGCCAATGAAATCATTCCCTGGCTTTCGCTGTCTTATTAACACCGAAGTGTCCTCCAGTGGCACTATCATGTACATCTTTCATCACTAGTTCCACTTGGGTGCGAGGAATGATTATCTGCCAACGGATCAGTCGTCCAGTGGGATTCTCCCATCTTCTGTATAATACACTGTCTTTCACTTCTAAGGAGTCCTACGCAGCCCAATAACTTTTGGTAGTTGGCTATACCTCAAGATTTGCTCCCAGTTAGGTCTTATATCAGATTTTTCAATCAAATCCATTATTAGTCTTATATCTTCATCATCTAGTTGGGCTTTTCTAATTTCCATTGGGCTTCAGATGTTAGGAGTATCACTGTTTTCTTGTGTCTATGTTATTTGTCTTATGGGCATTAATCTTTAGTACCATATTTCAATTCTGCGTTATAGCAATGCTTACAGTTGTCAATACATGGACGTTTGGAAAGGGCATCTGCATTCCTATGTAATTTGCCACTATGATGCTCAATGGAGAAATTGTACTCTTGTAAATGCTGTATCCAACTAGCAATTTGTCCTTCAGTGTTTTTAAAGTTTAGTAGCCATCTGAGTGTAGCAGCATGATCAGTATGGATAAGAAGTTTCTGGTCAGAGATAATGATGAAAATATTCTATTGCTTTTACTATTGCTAACAGTTCTTTTCATATGATACAATAATTCTGTTCTGGTTTGGACAATTTTGCTAAAATATGCAATCTCTTTCTTGTCTGTCCTATTGCTGTGAAAGTTCAGCACTAACTCCTGTATTGCTTGCATCAGTATCTATTATGAATATGCTAACACTGGTGACGTGGAAAGGGCTTGCTTCAACTGTTGGAAGGCCACTTCACATGAACCATTGCCCCTCCTCTATCAAAAGATGTAATGGCCTTGCAATGTTGGAGAAACCCTTACAAATCTTCTATAGTAGGTGCAAAGTCCAATAAAACTACGAAGTTGATGAACATCTTGTGATGGAGGCCAATTTTAGCTTGGCAAAGATGATTGGTCATTATATGTGGAAAGTTTAGTTTCACTCTTAGCAATATGTGTAAATACATTGTTGTCACTAAGATTACTATTATTACAAAAATAGGGTAACATTTCATTTCTTAAAACAAGACTTTACAATCGGTTTTTACACTGTTATGTTAATTTGATGCATATAATCTATCTTAACACTACCAAGTTTTGTGTTAAAATCACAAGTAATTTCATTTACATTACACGTTACATCAATTTCAATGTTTAGACTATCGCATTGTTTGTTCAGTTTGGTCTTAATATCTTTACACTGGCCAGTTATTTTACATCTTTGAGCTGCTATTTCAGCTCTCATGTCATATTGTCTAGATATATTACTTCTTAATTCAGTTAACAGTTTTACTAACTCATCCATACAATAAATTATACTACTCCTGGCACCAATTGTTATGAATTAAATGGATGGAAACAGTGCGAGTTCAAAAATAATATTTAACAATTATAATTCTAAAATAATGTAATTTATTACAAAAGTATGTAAACATTTATATAAACTAAGTTCAACCAACACAAATCTTCATCAGTATGAAAATAAATCTTCAGAAGAACTTAGCACATTATTATTCCTACAAAGAGTTGCTTCCTCTATAATTCTTACTATCTCCACTCAAAGCATAAAATAAGGCTTGTTGCAACACTCGATAAGTTGCACAATCATATTTGTGAACAAATCTAATCTACCAAGAATAATCTTACCAATTCTTATAAACAAAATAAAGATAACCATGCATCAAACAACTAACTCCTACAGAAAAGTTGAGATCAACTCTGCTTGTTCGACTAACATATAACCTCCTCAGCACATACCAAATAAAAACATTTCTTTATACTATAGTACACAGACTAAAGCTATGTTTTCCTTCACACAAATTCTTCCAATTACAACTCCCTAAATTTTTTAAGTTGATTCAACGCTCAAAGTGGTTGGCGACATAATTCTCATATTGAAGTAAATGAATCAAAATGATACCTGTTTCATTATTGCTCGTTCATCTGGAGCAAACTTGGATATCTTCCAACTCAGGTGCGAGCTCAGATTCTGCTGCCCTTTCTCCAAGCCCGATCTTAGATATTAATTATTTTATCTAAATTTAATGTAATTTTTAAAACCAATTGAAAATTATCTGTCAAAAAATATGTCGTACTAACTCAAGTCAACTGCAGGTATGGTCTTTAGCTTGTTTGCAAATTTTCTGCCCCTAAAATAATGCTGTCTAATGAGTCATGACTTCAACTGATACATTAGCATGAGCTTATCAGAGCATTCCATCAATTTTCATTTTCTGAAGTTGCCTTCAAATAGAAACAAACCAATGCATAGCAGGGTTTGATTGTTTGGATTTTACAGAGCATTAGGCACAGCAGGAAGTCTGTTTAGTTATGTTCCTGAAAATCTCTGCCTATATTAACTCCATATAAAATGGGTCGTTATAACATGTAATAATAGATATCGTGTTCTGGAATAAATTCCAACCTTCAAGATTAAATAATATACCTTTTGACTCATATTAATATGCAAGAGTAAATACTTATACATAACACATAAAACAAAACATAAAAACAGCATTTTAAATTAAAATATTAACCATATTACTTTCACATATCATTCATATAATGTGAAGTCAGTTCATCCCAGACATCACGAATTAGTCACCATCTTGATGTTATATTGGCATTACACTTCCTTGGTGCTGAGATTATCTGCACATTGCACCTACCTTCTGATGAGATCTGTTTCCTCTTCATTGTTCTTCCTCTGGAGCATCATACTGACAGACCCCCCCCCCCCCACACACACACACACACACACACAACACACATACACCACCACCACAAGTAGCTGTGGTAAGCAGCTACTTGGTTGGGGGAGGGAGATCATTTAATAACATTATGGAAATTTAGCTGCATATAGCAGTCAATAATATCAGATTATGCTAATGTTAAATGTGGAAATCAAGTATAATAATCTTTGTATACCTAAAATCAAAATATATCTAAGGGATCTGAATTTCAATTAACACACATCTATTTAATTAGCTTTGTCAAAACAGTCTGATTTATTTACACAGATTCATATATTCTGAAATTTATATATTAATCTATGCATTGTTTCAATAATTTCTTACCCCTATTGTTGGTAGTGTATACCAAAGCCTGAGCAGTTTTTCCCCATCCTTCATTTGTTTTAGCAGTAACAGAAAACAAGTAATAGGATTCTGGAAACAAATTTAATCCTTTAACAGTTCGTTCTGTTGGAGCTAGTTCTTTTTTCGTTACATTTTCTACAGAACCATTCAGGTGATAAGAAACACGATATGCCAATATTTCCCCATTGGGTTCTTCAGGTACATCCCACAGGATGCGAGCAGTAGTAGTAGAAACATCAGGAAATGATATATTAGATGGAACTCCAGGAACTAAAAAGAAAGGAAATTTTACTTTTACTACAAATACTAGTACAAATACTATTATAGTGATTATAAAACATAACATACTAGCTAATTTATCCAGCATTTCTTGAGTTCTGAAATAATGTTTATCCTTTGAAAATTAAAAAACTTAAGGAAATAAATTGATTTAAACATCACATATAGCCTGTAGACAATATTTGATCTACTTGAATTCAAAATTGATATTTTTCTTTTAGGCATTGAAAAATAATGTAAATAAAATTAAAAAATATACTTTTATTAATTTATAGTCACTGTATATCACATATCTGCATTATTTATACTGAGTAATCAAATAATAGCATGTTCTACACTCTTATAGAGTGAAGTATAATTGGGAACTTATTTTGCCACTCCATTAATAATTTTTCCTGCCAAATTCATACCATAACTTAGGAGACACCATGGCAATTTGGTATCAAATTTTGGTCCAATAAATCCTCAGATTTCTGTGTCCAGTAATCCCAAACAAACAAGAGTTAGTCTCTTGTGTGTTCTCCCCCTCCCCTATTTTGACTTGCATAAGTAAAGATGTAGTATTCTTACAGAAATCTTTAGGTCCATATCTAAAAAATATTCATGCAAATTTCTATAAGGGCAAATCTGTGGTACTATTGTGAATTTTATGGTTGTGCTTTATAATTTCCACATTGGAAAAAATTCCTTAATTCAAACATCTGTAATGTAGAGGCACTTAGTATTTAGTATTTATCTTCCACTTGTTTTCCCTTTCAGACATTAACATAAGAAATAGAAACACTGATTGTGAGGTTTTTAAACTTTAGTTATACTTTTCTGGATTATTTTTGACTTAACTACTTACTAAACTTTTATGAATTTTGTTACTACTCTTACAGTCATGATATTAAAAAATAATTTTTTTTTTCAGTTCATATAATAATAGAGTACCTAATGAAACATAATGAAAATGCATTGAGGATTTTTGAACATTTTTTGCCCTTAGCTTTAATGCAATGAAAAAAAAATATATACTATTTACCTTAATGAAACTTTTTACATTTAAAATTTTTTTACCAAAAGAGGAAACAAAAGATTTGGTTATGCATTGAGAAAAGCATTCATTCTAAACCGATACAAGTTCTCCCCCACCCTCCATGATCTTCTCATGTAAACTTTAAACTCGCAATCAGTTTTAAAATAAAAAAATTGAAATGTTGAATTAAAAAAAAATGGTGATACACCTAAAAATATTATTTTGAGATAAATCTTGCAGTGGTGCAACAATGTATTTAAAGGGCTGATGTGAAATATTTCAAATGATTTACATAAATGTTTTGTTACAAATTTTTTATTGCAATTCTTATTTTCGAACTGCTCTTTTTCTTAACATCTTTACATAAATATAATTTACTCCTTCAGGTATCCATATATAAATTATCAACTTTCTGGGATATGAAATAATTCTTGCTAAGCTATTAATTTTTAAATTGTGTTCTGAAAATTTCTTTTATTAAGGAAGATACAATATTGTTAAATACTATATAATTTCATCTATCATAAAATTTGAATTCACTCTCTAAACTTGTAATAACTATTCCAGGAATTAAAAAAAATTCAAAAACTCTCTCAATATGCAATTTATTAAGAAACAGTAATCATTAATACATGAAGATAAAACATTTTATCTAGTATTTTAAAAACTTTTTTTGGTACAGTGTTGCCAAAATTTAAGTTTCTTTGAATGCAACTTTCTACAGGTCATTGGCATGGACATTTTTCATGAGAATGTAGTTCTAAAATAGTTAATTGCTTTTAGAAAACACATTTTTATTCTTATGAGGAATTTTTCTCAGCATCTCAGAATATTGAGAAATATACTGCTAGGAATATCTCTGAAGAAAATCATGAACTTTGTGCATAAGATTGAAATAAAAATAGACATGAGATAATAAGTCCACTTTAATTTTTTTACCGAAAGATCACAGAGATCCAGGCCAATGGGTAAATGTAAAAACATTACATTAAAAATTCAGTAGTACTTACCATCTTCAAATGTGCGAACTGAAACTGGAGGGACACTTAAGGCACCATCACCAATGCGAGAGAATGCCAAAACTTGAATGCTATATAATGTATACTTTTTTAATTCTGTCAAAGTAGTGGTAAATGTACTATTGCTTTCTATTGTTTTGTACTGGAAAGGCACCATTTTAGCACCATAATATACCTGAAAACAAACATTTTAATATTATTTTAATCAATATACTTTTCCTTTCCAAAGCAATTGAATGACACATAATTTTAGTTCTACTGAAAATTAAACACTAGAATAATTACTGTGCAAAGTTTTTAAATATTTGCATGTGATTTACACTCAGGTACCAATTAGGTAGATGGAATTGGGTGCAGTTCTGTGTTATATCTATAGTAAATCAGATACAGAAATAAGAAACTTCTTAAATAAGCTTTTTATGAAAAAATATGACTAAAGGTAATTCAAAAATCTCAATCAAATCCATTTCAATCTCTATTTTAAACAGTGTTTGTTTGGTATTTAGAGTTATGGAAATTAGGATATTTAAGTGTCAATGTCAGTTTAAAATAATAATTCTGAAAAGTTAATAAAAACAAGTTAAAACACAAGCTATAATTGTTATACTAAACTTTATTAACACATGCAAGAGTATCATGGGTGTTGGAAGGTAGGGGGAGAAGCAAAAGGGGCAGCTGCTCCTCCCCCAGGAAAGAGGCTGTTTTTGGGAAGGAGGAAAAGAAAATTGAGATATTAGCATCCTAATAGCTGAAAATTTTTGAAGTATGCTGCAAGTGCAATATAAACTCACATCTTCTGTTTACATGTCAGGTGTTCCAAGAAAAACCATTGTAGCTAGCTCATTTTCCAGCAAATTGTAACTATAAATTTTCCCAAAATAATCCACACATCATTGGTTTACTAAGCATTTAATCACTATTAGGCTGCTTTAGAGTATCATGATGATAATGGATATAAATAATTTTTCCTCTATACCCATTGTCATCATATTTAAAACAGTATAATAATGATTAAATTCTTAGTAAAATATAACTCTTCCTAATTTCTGTCTCTGACCATTATGCTCGAAACCTAATTTTCAATGTCTCCTGATTACATGCCAGATGTTTTAATCACTAAGCTATCACAGCTAGTTCATTTTCCAGCAAATTGTGACATCTTCCCAATTTCTTAGAAGATTTATAGAACAACACCCTCATCCCCAATAATAGGAATAGCTGTAGCTTGAGATCTCTGCATAGCTGTAGATATCAAATACTTTTTAACAGGATTATGCACAAGCTATCTTTGTGCCGAACTCTATATAAATATCCTTATTTGGAAGTTAGATTTCCCCCCTAATAAACTGCTAAATTTTACACATAATATTCATATCTATATCAGTTTTTAACTAATATTTAAAATTATAAAGGTATTATTCAGCAGTTAAATAAAATTTTATAGTTGTTTAAAGACAAGAATTTAAATTAGCTGGCAATTCACTAATATCTTGAACAAATAACTTAGGATCAATTTACTCAAGTACCATATATCATTCATAAATGAATGCATAATATTACATTCATTTATGTATAACCTTCATGGATGGGGGTTGCTCAGTCGATAGTGCCCCAAGTTCATAATCTGCAGTTCCCATGTTTAGGGTTGAGCTTTTATCTCTGCAAAACTCCTAGTCTTCAGTCAGTAGGGAATGGGTTTGGAAAGGCTGCCGTCCATTGAATGGTAGCCAGTGAGTGGGAGAGCCATACTCTGTGGGCATTAAAGAACACAGTGGATGGCCTTGCCAGGAGGCTACCATCTGTCTCCTAACAGTTGTCTAGTGGGTCTCCTCCCCTCAACCTTCTCTGAGCCCTCAGGGTCTTTGGGACCTGGCCATTTAACCAATTGTATTAAAAAAAAGTGCTGCTTAAAGGTAAAACCCAACCCATAACCTTCATTATTAGAAAAGCTGATAATAGAATAATCAATAGATGCTATATCATATATCTATATCATTAAAATGAGATGTAAACACTGGAAAAATAGAAACAAGTATGAAAAACTTTTAACTTTCAAACTTACCTTATAACCTTCAACAATGCCATTTTGATGAATTTTTGTAACTTCACCCCACTTGACAACTATAGTGGTAGATGAGGTGGCATTTATTTTTACATCAGTGGGACCAGCTGAAGGAACTATGGGAATATATTAAAGTTAAAGGGCTAGGAGCATGTGCAGCATGAAACAGCAGTCAGAACTACTTTATAAAATTTATCAGAAAATTAAGTACATTTGAAATGTGTAATATGAAGCATAAGCAATACATTACAGATCTAATAGAGCAAAAAATGTTGTATTAAGGTTAGAAAAATTCACTACTGCATGCTAAGAGATTTTGAAATTTAGCAAGTGTCTTCAGCAACAATTAACTAAGAAAACATTTCAGTTGGTTTAAATTTATTCCACTCCTGTTGCATATAAACTTTGTGACACACTGATTCAACAAAAAATGATCAATATATTAAAATACTTGAAAATTTTTCCATTCTAATAAAACAGTAGGATGTCAATAAATCCCTACATATTATGAATTAATATTTACTAAATCAGTTAAAATTTACTAATTTTTCACAGAAAGTTTGATAAGCATTATACTGAAACCTTAAGATACTATATAAACATTATTCACTAACGAGTTTCAATATGCTTTCAACTTAAAAGGTTATGAAACTATTCTAGTTAAATTCATATATTAGAGGAAGTGAGAATTTCGATTACAAATCCTACCTGACAGAAAGTGACACATTGAGTGCAATTTCTTTTTAATTCTTGAAGAAATGAAAATTAACAAATGTATGAATATAAAATTATTGGACAGACTGATACTAACAGGTTGAAACGAAAAAAAAGCTGCTAGCATTGATTGGAATCCCCTAATGACACATACTAATGTAAATAAAAGTTTCTAATAATTTATTAATTTATTGCAAAATACAGGCAAAAACATTTTTAAACAAAACATTAAAATTTATTGCAAAAACAGGAAATGCAAATACTTCACAATTCTAAGAAAGAAATTCTTGGATGCATTAGCCTAATATATTCTGTTCATCATCATTCTGAAGCAGCCATGGGCTACAGAGGTCCAACCAACCAGACCATGCAATTTAGTTCTCCAAGCATATCTGTCCTGAGCTACATCTGCTGCATCTGGCCACTGAACACCAATTCTACCAAGGTCCTGCTTGACATTGTCTGCCCACCACATACTAGGTCTCCCCCTCTTTCTGAGGCCATTAGGCACACTGTTCATAACCCTATTCGCCAATCTATAATTATCCATATGGGCAACATGGCCAAACCAACAGTCTCTCTCTTTGTACAATATGCTGCTTAGAGATTGTCAACTCCTTTGCCTAACCTCATCATTACTTACAAAGTTGAACCACCTAATGCCCAACATACTGAGTAAGCATCTAGAATCAAAAGCATCCAGTTTCCTGTTATCTTGTTTACAAAGCATCCAAGTTTCACTACCATAACTAACTCTAAAAAGAACCAAACTATTACACAGTTTAATTTTAGGCTTTAGATGTATGCACCTATTTCTCCACACTCTCCATAGATTCTTAAAAGTCCTGTCAGCAATTCCTATTCATCTGTTAATCTCATGCCGCACATCACCAGTATCTGTTACATAACTCCCAAGGTAATTAAACTCGGACATTTGCTCAAGGGCGCAACCATTCAGAGCAACTGAAACACCACTTGACTGACCAATTTTCCTCACTTTAGTTTTATCTCTGTTTATTACCAAACCAACTCTATTACCAGTTTCATCAACAGCCCTAATGAAAGAATTCATCTCATCAACATCATTAGCCAATAAGGCCAAATCATCAGCATAATTTAAGTCAGAAATTTTCTTATCTCTAGCCCATTTAAGGCCAAAATGTTTCCCTTGAAATGAATTTCACATAACATAATCAATAACCAAACTAAAGAGAAAAGGAGACAAAATGCACCCTTGTCGAACACCAGAAGTAATGCTAAACTAATTGCTACAAGCCTTGTCAACTCTCACACAGACTCAGTGTTATTATAGAGACTGATATTACATGACTCAGTTCATTAAAAATGTTTTTGCTTGTATTTTGCAATAAATTATTATCATTATGTTAACTAACTTGTCTGGTATAACAATTAAAAAGTACTATTTTGTTCTGGTATATACTTCTGGTAAACAACTAAAAACAAACTTATGATCTCACCTGCTTCTCTAGTTCTCTCTACAGCTAATGGACTTGGAGAGCTGCTGCCAACATCATTGAATGCTTGCACAAATACTTCATAATCTGTAAATTCTTCCAAATCCTTAAGAACATAACTATTAGCATTATGATCTTCAAGTACTACAGAATGATATGTCTGATTTGCTTCATTTTCCTCTTGTTGTCTGTACAGAATGTTGTAACCTCTAGGTATACCGTACCATTCCACTTGTTGCAAAGGCTAGAAAATACATTTAATACTTTAAATTTTAACTTTTTAGTCATGCCACCTATTCCATATCCCTCGACCCAATGAAATGCTTAAACAATTATACAGGCAAAAAAGACAAAAATAATTTCACACATTAATATATATCAAATTAATGTAAACTGCTCAAAAGTATATGTCAAATACAACAATTTAATCAAAATCAAATATTGTATGCTACTAAAAAATAAAGCTTAAAATTCCTGGCATTTCATTAGTTCATATAATAACAACTTAGATGATTAAAACATAACTAGACATTTAATGCAGCAGCTGATCTAACATTTCAGTTATAATTAAGGTTCTTGCCAATTACACACAAAGTACTTAGCAATGCATTAAACCTTACGCTGACATGACCTTGAAAATCCTGTTCACAAACCCTGCATATACAGCCACCAACAATAAACTGTCGTTCTATGTTGCACTAAAAATTTTTTTTTTAAATATTACTTAATATATATAATACTTAATATATAAAATATTATTATATATAACTAACTTTTATTTCTATATATATATATGTAAGATAGACATTTCAGAGCTCCTAAAAATCCCAGTTTTTTTTTTCAATTTATTCCTCAATTTGAAATGTCAGAAAATAAAAAGCCTTTTCTCTTGCTCAAATTGCAAGAGATTGGATTGCTGTTGGCCGAGTTTACCCTCATACTCCATCCCCCCCCCCCCTCCACTAGCTGACAGAGCTCCAGCGAATTAACAGAGTGGTTTACTAAAGATCTGACCATTTGTGTTCTCAATAAAACAAAGTCAGATACAAAGGGAACATTTCTTTTTATTCAAGGATTTCAGTGATTTGTATGAAAATACAACTGCAATATATACACCGAAGAACCAAAACATTATGACCACCTGCCTAACATGATGTTGGTCCTCCACATGCCACCAAAACAGCTCTGTCAGTCTGGCGAGCAAGGATTCAAGATTTCTAAAGGTGTCTTGTGGTCTCTGGTACTAACACATTACCAGCAGATCCTTTAACTCTTGAAAGTTACATGGTTGAGCCACCGCAGATTGGATATACTGTTCCAATACAAACCACAGATGCTCAATTGATGTCTGAGGAATTTGGAGGCCATGGCAATACCTGAAATCTTCCTCATGTTCCACAAACCATTCTCGAACAATCCGGACAGTATGTCATGGCACATTATCCTGCTGAAAGTACACACTACTAGAGAGGAATACTGTTGCTATGAAAGGATGCACCTGGTCTGCAATGATGCTTAGGTAGATGGTAGACGTCATAGTTTCCTGCACATGAATGACTGGATCCAGGGTTTCCCAGCACATCATTGCCCAAAGCATTACACTTCCTTCACTGGCTTGTTTTCATCCCAAGGTGCATCCTGGTGCTAACACTTCCCCAGGTAAACGATGCACACATACCCAGACATCTACATGGTGCAACAGGAAAAGAGATTCATCGGACCAGACAGTCTTCTTCCAATCATTCAAGGTCCAGTTTTGATGCTCGTGTGCCCATTGCAGGCACTTTCGATGGTGAACTAAAGTTAGCATGAACACTCTGAGTGGCCTGTAACTGCACAGCCCCATTTTCAGCAGTGTTTGATATACTGTGTATTATGACACATTACTCCTGTCACCAGCATTCAAATTACGGGCGAGTTGTATCACAGTATCCCTTCTGTTGGCTCATACTATATGGGATAGCCTTCGCTCACATCTAACATCGATGAGCTGTGGTCAGTTCACACCTTGCTGCTGATTCATGGTTTTTCCCTCCTCTGACCTCTTTTTGAAGGTACTAACTATGGCTCTGTGAGCACCCCACAAGCCTTGCCATCTCGGAAATGCTCTGACCCAATTGTCTGGCCATTAGAATTTGGCCTTTGTCATGCTCACTTTAGTATGCTGCCTTTTCCATCTGAAGGACAAGAATAACACTGATTAACAGAGCTCAGTATCAGGTGCTATTTATACTGTTTCATGAACCTTCATGCGCACCATCGTTTACCTGCAGTTGCTTCGATTTGCATAAAGATGCGCTGGTTATGTTTTGGCTCTTTGGTGTACGATTTTGCATCATTTTAATATACTTTGTGATTTAATGCTGTTTCAGTGCTTCTAAATTATCTTTATCTATTACAAAAGAAATTAAAAGGGAAAAATTAACATTTCTTTGACCATGTGATTAGCAATGCATAGGAGTGCAATACTGATCAGCAACCATTAAGTTTTCATTTTGAAACTTTTAGTGTGCATTTGTTAGGCTGTACAGATATTGATTTGTTTTGCTGATGAAATAGTTTTTGAAGGATAAATAAGTGTTCGTCAAATACTGTAGTGCATATTGCAGCTAACACTGAACTGGAAAATCATGTTTTTTCTAAACAACTATTTCATTGACTCAGAGTGATTCAAATCAATTCTGATTTCTCAGATTCTGAAGGGGGATATTGATTCCACTACTTCTAGAATTATTTATATTGCTTCTCAAATATAAACTGCAATTAAAAAGAATAAATATTTGAAACCTGACCAAAAATTAAATTGTTAGGCATACATGACTTAAAATGGTAGCTACTTTAGGAGACATCTGATTTAAGATATTATAATGAAAAATTTTATTTTAAAATAATAAAAATAGCATTAACTAAGTCCTAACTAAATTGTTGAAGTTTAATAAAAATTCTGTATACTAGTTAAGTCATGTTTATCCCATTATCATAAAGTTAAACTTTTCTGTAGTAGTCAGTATCTAATGCAAATTGATCTGGAAGGGTTTAATTTCAGTGGTTAAAATAAACTTTATTTGCTTTGAAATATTTTTTAATTTCTTCACAGTTATTTATCCTTTTTAATTATATACTTTCCATTGTTTTTGTTTAAATTTTGATTTTAAAGCAAAATAAATTTTTGCAACACTACCATCTTAGTCTTAAAGTGTGTCGATCAGAGAAAAAAGTGGCATTGTACGTTGTTTGCATAAATGACCAAATAGTTTTGAAAAAATTAAAGAAAAAAGTTCAAGCAATGATAGAAAATATTATGAATTATTTATATTCAAATACTTCACAAAATACAGTAAAATTAATTTTTTTAATTTTTACCAAATTTAAAATGCAAAAATTAGTTAAATCTTGCAATTTTCTTTAAAAATGCTTATAAAATTTTACTTGTCTATTTTTTTAATTTTCATCATTTTCTTAACCCCAATCAAATGTTTTATTTCATATAACATTACCTATTTCTGCTGATTGGTTAGTTTTTAAAAATTCCAAAGTTGGCTTATTTATTTGACTGGTCACAGCTGGTGAAAAGCCTGAACTTTTCTCAAAGTATAGTATCATGAAAAAAATTCGAAAAAGAATAATTTTCTCCATTTAATAAAAAAAATTCTTATTCATAAAGTTTTTCAACTGATGTGCATTATAATAATCTGTATTTCATAAATTTTTATTTGCATTGCTAGATGTATTTTTTAATACATGCCTTTATAAAAGCCCTATTAAATAAAGTCATTTTTTTTTTGTTAAATACTTTCACAAAATCCAGAATTAAATGCAGATTAATTTGCCATAATTCCTTTCCTTGGTTATTTGGCAAAAAAATTCTAAAGTTAGTTGGTTGGTTGTTTTGGGTTTAATGGCGCATTAGCATCTCAGGCTATAATGCGCCAAACAAATGTCAAAATAAATGCTAAAAATCATAAGGCCCACAACCAAATTTAAAAAGTACAATACACATACACAAAAAAGGTAAAACAATAAAAGGAAACATTGGTAACAAGAAACAAATGTATAAATATGTAATAAATATAAAAAGAACCCAGGTGTAAGTGACCTGGGTTATACATGTGAATAAAACTATAGACGAGTAAAATATCCAGTATATTTTAAAAAGTCGAAAACAGTGTTAAAACAGCAATTATCTGATAAAAGATGTCCGAGTGTAAGGGGCTCGGACGGAAAATCGTGAAAGTTAAAAAACATTCTTCGTTCAAGGTTAAAACAAACACAGTCAATTAAAATATGCTTCACAGTTAAAACGGTGTCACAAAACTCGCACTTAGGTACTGCGTCCGCCTTAAGTAGAAAAGAGTGGGTTAAAAACGAGTGACCTAAGCGGAGCCGAGCAAGGACAACTTCCTCCTTACGATTCCTGCGGTAACAAGACTGCCACGGTTTGACGATAGGTTTGATCTCAAAGAGCTTGTTGGTAAGCTGTTCCGACCAAGATCTCTGCCACTGTGCCCGGAGCTCGATGGTGAAACGCTGCCGGAAATCCACATATGGAACCGGCAACGGAGAGTCGGACAGGGGCGTTGCTGACCTGGCAGCAGAATCTGCCAAATCATTGCCCCTGATTCCGACATGACCGGGCACCCAACAGAAGAGAATCGTGGTGGTGGCTGCCAGACGATGGAGCTGCTGGCGGATCTTGGAGAGAACAGGGTGAGGCCGATGCCTCACCGAGATCAAAGCCTGTAGCGAGCTAAGCGAGTCGGTGTAAAGCACACACCGACGATGATGCTTAGCTGCTATATGGTCCAAGGCAATGCTGATAGCATGCAACTCAGCAGTGAAGATGGAACACTGCTGTGGGATCTGGTCTGCAATGATTACATCACAGCAGACCATGGCTGATCCCACTGAAGTGCCGGACTTCGAGCCATCTGTGAAGACAGGCAAGAAGTCCGGGTGCTCAGCACGATGGCTGGCAAAGAGTTGCCGGTACACACAGTCAGGTGTAAAGGCCTTCCCCGTCCTGCACAGGGAAAAATCGCAGGAAGGGGAAACAGCGAGCCAAGGTGGAAGTGGCTCAGCTGTCGACTGTGCGATGCTATCGAGACTGGTGTTGATGTCTCTGAGGTAGCCTCGGACACGCAAACCGAAAGGACGAATGGCAGTCGGCCGATTCTGGTATAACATTTCCCACCTGGGACTGAAAACACAGTCCCAAGTGGGATGGCCTGGCAGGGATCGCAATTTTGATGCATACTGTAGGGACAACTGCTGACGGCGAATAGATAAAGATGGTTCATCGGTCTCAACGTAGAGACTCTGGACCGGTGAAGTGCGGAAGGCCCCCGTGCACACACGGAGGGCCTGTTGATGGAGTGGGTCCAGCACCTTCACCACCGAATCCCGGGCAGAGTCATACACCTGGGATCCGTAGTCCAGTTTCGACCGGACAAGTGCACGGTAAAGGCGGAGCAAAGAACATCGGTCCGCCCCCCAAGAGAGGGAGGAGAGGACCTTGATGATGTTCAATGCCCGCGTGCACTTGGACCTGAGATGTCGAATATGTGGTAAAAAGGTCAATTTCCGGTCGAAGATGAGACCGAGAAACTTAGTCTCCGCCACAACTGGATTCTAAAGTTAACTTTTTTTGAGAACACATTTGAAAAAATGCCTGGCCACAGGGTACAATTCTATTTTTCAAGCCTGTCTTGGAAAGGGTTAAATCACAATACACTAGGAAATTTGAATCCTGAATTTTCACTGCTTGGTAGGGGAAGAATCCACTGGACAGTTGTTAGGAGATAAATGGAAACTTCCCATCCAGGGTGCTCAGCATGCTTTTTAACCCTTAACCTTCAGTACCACACTGACCCAAAATGGCTAAGATTTTAAATGGACTCATACAATCAATGCTATTCCTTTCTCTTCACTACCTCCTACCTGCAGTTTGGGCCACTATGGTACAGAAAGAGTTAAAGTGCTGGTAGATACTATAGTTTCCAGAGCCAAAAGCAGTCTCATATCCATTGGGAACTATAATTCCCATGATAATATGCTGTGTTTCACCCCCCCCCCCCCGAGATGTTAGTTATTTTAAATGCTTTTTTTTTTAATCTTGAAAGTTCATGAACTAATTTTGATAATATACATCTAATGATTTATATGTACAATAAAGTCACAAAAAATGATGAAAGTATTACACCGCTGCGGCAGCCATTACATACTGTTTTTGCACCCGAATATTGGTTGTTTTCTTCCTTCTTTTAATGTTTCTACATTAACATTTCATGGAGAATGTTCTTTGAACTATGCCATTAAACTTTTCTTGATCTTTTGGTTTATCATTATACATGATAACAAAAATAACATGTATAATGGTTTAGTATAAATGTCAACACTGACAATGAAAGTACATAATATAGTGAAGCTGGAAAAACTTTCAGAAGTAGTATATAAGAAAAATATGGAGCTTATATAATTATCCTATTTCTAGTAAATTTATTTATATATTATTATGTAGAATTAAACGTTTTCTTACGATATGTCATATTCTGCTTATTAGTTATTTCAGAATGAGGTTTAAATCCAATAAAATTACTCTATTTTTACTACACTGCTTTAAATAAGCACCATTAAAATTAATAATCTGTGCCATTTTTCTCAAATATTTTATTTTCAAAAATTTACAATGCTCTTTATTTTGCTATACAACATGACCCATTTCTATCTATTAGCTATTTTAGTATACAATTTAAAATTTGTTCTTTTTTTCCCAGCTGGCAGCACTTTCAAATTAACCATGCTACCAAGAGCGAATTCTGCTCTACAAACCCAGCATGTTAAGGTGTACAGGGTATGGTTCTCCTGCACAGAGAGCCACACTTAATGCCCTTCTAACAAATGGCAGCCTTTCCAAGACCACAGGTGTCCCTTTTTCCAAGGGCAGAACAAGGGTTAGAGAAATTTTCGAAGTAGGCACAATTAGGACTTGCACTGGGAAAATCTTATTATGAGCCTTGTGCAACTGAGCCAACACACATCCAGTAATTGAAAAAAGTGCAGAAATCCATAAATAGTTAGGTTTATGGGTATGGAAAGGTGCAGATTGGAAACTTTGTGCACCACTAAGATATACAATTATCAAGTCAAGAAAAAAAAATTAACTTGAGAGACTCAAAATCACACAACAGTAACAAAATATGGCTTGTAATCAGCAGCTGTATTGATTTCTAGCTGACTCAAAAATAAATTTTAGATTAATTGTTACACATTTTATAATCATTGAAACAACGTCCAATACACAATTATTCAGCTCATCACCATTAGTGTGCCAAGCTAAAAGCAAATCCAATTAAGAAATGCTAATGATATCTTTCCATTAACTATATCCAATACAGGATAGATTGTATCATGCCACCCGCTAAGAACAAAGGCGAAACTATATTTTTTAGAGATTTTAATTAATGTGAAAACATGAGGGCCAGTGCTCAAATAGGAGCCAAGTTTAATTTTTAACCCCTTCACAGTCATGCCAAACTTAAGTGGTGAAGTCTGTGCTTTACTATTCAGTCCCATTAGTAGTGTTGCAACTTTCTGCACCATTTAAACTGGCCAAATGCATAATAAGAAACCCAACTGAAATCATACTAATCAGATGGTTTATCTTACAGTGAAATGTGCATTTCAAATGATAGTTTAATAGCCGACACTCAAAAGCAGGAAAACTGAAATTTTTGGTAAAGAGAAAAATACTTACAGTCCAACGAACTCTTAAAGCTTGTGCATTAACAGCTCTGACAGTGACATTATACGGAGCATGAGATGGTGGTGCTTGAATTGTCTGGAAGATCTTAGTAGGTTCACTAGACTCACTACTTCCTACGACATTTGTAGCTGCAAGTCGCAACCTATATTCGGTAAAAGGAACCATATTATGTACTTCGATATTAGTAGCTTCAGGATCTGACACTTCATAAATCTTGCCCCATGATTCATTACGTCGAGTCTGGGCTTCAACAGTCCATTTGATAATTGAAGAATTGCCATCAAAACCAGGAGTAAACTGTAGCACAACTGAAAAAGCTCCAATGTTGGAAACTGCCAACTTACTTGGTGGGCCAGGAAGAACTGAAATATATTTGTCAATGTTATAAAAGTTATGCATTTCAAATTGATTTAAGAGTTAGAGAAAGCAATATAAATATACACCAAATTTAAAGTTTTTGCAATAGTAAAATTTCTGATGAAAGCTTTACAATGATCCCAGTTACCATAAGTCAACTCTTTTTATCAATCAATTTACACAATTGGAATTAAAAGTCTCAAAGATGGCCAAATCTCTACACTTGTAAACTGTACATACTTTTAATGCTATATTTTGTAGTTTTAGAACAGGTCTGTCCAATCTGCGGCTCATTGCAAAAGAACTTATGGCTCATAAAATACGTAATCAATATACTGAATCTAGCTCATTTCTTTCAATTTTCCGACCAAACATTTTTAGGTACATAAATGTTTTACAATTCATATTACTCATTAAAAATTTATATTTTCTGTTTTCTAATCAAGATATTTTCTTGATTCCTTAAAATGAAAATATAGTTTCTAATGAACAACAAATTGAATTGGAATATATATATTTTAAGTAGAGAAATTTTTCTGCTGCTCCTTAAGCATTTTTTTTCTTAGTGGCTCTTCACTAAGTTTGGGTTGTATGGACCTGCTTTAGGTTTTAGTGTTCAGTCCACAATATTTTGCATTTAAATCATTTATATTTATTAAAGATTAACTTTCAGCATTATACAAAACACCAAATGTAACATTGCTCAGTGTGAAATCAAAGTGTCTGTAAATATCAAAAATGTGAAAAATAATTGTTTTAGGAAAACTGTTCTGAGAGCAGAAGTTTTAGACACACCCATAATACTTAAGCAACCATAAGTTATGGAGGTACAATTGGACAGTACAATTTGGTACTCCAAAAAGAGAATTCCAAACAATAGGAAATACATTTAGCCACTGCAGGCCAATTGTAAATAAGGCTCTAGTTTGACTTTATTCTAGATTTCCCTCATTCAAAGTTTTAGGTACAGTACTTTCAATTCTATTTGCTATCTCTTGTTATGCACATGGTCAAACTAACATAACCTTACCTCATACAAGATGCTGCTCATATGTGGTTGACGACTCCATCTAACCTCATCATCAGAGATGGGGAAATTCGAAAAAAATCTGATTAGCCAGCAGTTTTAACAATGTAGACAGGAGGGACAAAACATTTTACTGCTTTTATCTGCATTAAAAATGAGCATTCAGTGAAAATAATGATACTGCTTTCAAAGCTGAAAGCCAATATTCACTCCATTGGAAATATTTTAATGTTTTAATTTTCTCTAGCTTTGAAAACAACAGGCCATATCAGAAAAATCACTCGCCATTAGCAAGTGGATTTCCCCAGTCTTGCTCATCAACTAAACCAGCTAATATTCAAATGCTATGTAAACATCTAAAATCAAAGCCTTGTTTAAGAGTCCAGCTTCATTACCATAGCAAGCTTTACATTAAGCCCAACTATTATACAGCTTAACTTTACTCTTTAAGTGAAGCTGCTTGTTTTCCATATTCTCAACAGTTTTTAATAGTTCTAGAAATTTCTATTTTTCTGTTTACCATTGTTATACATATTATTCTGTTATACATTGCCAGTATCTGTCACACAACTTTCAAGATAATCAAACTGAGAAATCTACTGAAAAGCACAACCACTCAAAATAACTGAAGAATCACACCTGACTGTTTTCCTCACTTTAGTTTTTCAGTACTCATCATTAAATCTGTTCTTCTATTAGCATCCTCAACTTCTTAATTGAAAGAATTTATCTCCTGAAATCCCAACTAACAAAAAGTCAATCATCAGAATATTTTGTCAGATATTTTCAGACCATCTAAGGTCTCATTAGACCTTTAGTTTCCAAAGCTTTTCCCCTAACATAATCAATCACCAAACTGAGAAAGATGATAAAATGCAATTTGTCCGACTTCAGTAGTAATAATAAAAAATTCGCTCTAGGCTTTCCCAATTCTCACACATAACTCAGTACTACTATAGAGAGTCATTAGTATGTGTCATCTAACTTTTCAGAAATGCTTTATGTTGCTATAAAAATTGAGAAAATGTTATTTGGCAGTATCACACAATAAAGACTACTGTGCAAGAAACAAAGCATGTTTTCTTTTGTGCATGGAAAAATTACAATGAACGTACTTCTTTACACATAATGAGCTAATTAGACAGGTCACAAGGACCTCCAAGGACTCGAGAAATTTGGGAAAGTAATCCAGTGGATAAATGTTAAAAGATAGAGGCTTCCCTTAAAAACTATCCATCATGTTCTTTAACATGCACAAGGTGTGGCTCTCCTGATGATACCACAGCTTAACTCATTCAACAGAGGCAGCCTTTACAAGCCCATTGGTGTTGTGCCTCACTGAGAGCAAAGTGTGGGTTAGCAAAGAAAATCTTAATGGAAGTGGTTGGGATACAAGCTTGGGAACTTCAGATCAAGCCAACTCCTGTCCAACAGAGTAAAGAAACTGAAGATTATATTATATATGTGACAGAGTTTATAAAATGAGCAGAATGAAGTTTCAATTGCAAATGTAAAAGAAGCAAATGATCTACTTTATTTTGGAAACAAGTTAAATGAGGAAAAGCATGAGTAACTATATATGTGAAATACATGGAAAATAGGAATGTAAAGGGGCAATAAAAAGTGAAATGGAGTTAGTGAACTGTTGAAAATTGTTGTGATAATGTTCAAGTATATGCATGTATGAAATTAAATGAAAAAGACAAATCTGCCAGGTTATGTCTTTGAAATTGGCACATTTATTGGTGATACCAGTTCTGGTATGAACTGTAAAGGCAGTTGAAAAATGGTAAGAGTTACACAGAATATGCTGAGAGAGAAAAACTAATTGTATGTGACTGGAGCAAGACCTTTCACATGAGAGGACATTGAGGACACTTAGCCAAACCTCAAATTTAGACACTTCCTAATATTTTTATTAGATACAACAGTAAAAGGTGTTGTTTAGTAAAAAATATAATTTTCTTTTAAATGAGCTTCAGATAAGGCACGGATGTTTCTTCCTAGTGTTGTCTTTCTGCTGAGGTCTCACCTTACAGACCTTCTTTATAACATATAATATTAACAAACTCCTGTCAGACTTCTGTAGTAAGGGTTGTTTTAGGGATAAACTTCTTCTATAGAATTAAAAACTCTCATAAATAATAATGCTAATTTTGATTTTGGTAAGGGCCTCAAAAGCTGAAATGGCTGGGGCCTCTCTGGACCTGTGAGAGAGAGGAGCCATATTACAATCATTTAACTATATTCTGCATTTTCTTTGTTGACACATATACATTTTAAATTTCAATTTTAGAAACATGAAAGAATTAAATACTAAAGGGCTTATTCAAACGACACCCTGTTTCTATGAAATGCTTGTATTTTGTTGTTTAATATGTAATTTTATACTGATAAATTCATTTAAAGCATTAAGTAAAAGATTTATTATAATTTTATGAAATAGTTTTAAATTTAATCCTCAATTGGTTTCAGGGTTACCAACCATCCATAAATTTATGGACTGTAAAAATTAGCCAAATTTTGATGTGTCTAAAAATTTTAAATGATCATAAATATGCAAAAAATAAAGTTTGTAAAAAATTACCAAACTTTTTTTTTTGCAATTACACACAAAAATTGCTTTATCATTATCTTTTGTGAAGCTTAACAGTATAGAAAGTTATGAAAAATTATTTTTAAATCAACAAATGTTTTTATCAATAATAATATAATCAATAATTGTGTTTTAATCACTGTCCCATTAAGGTCACATCTCAGTCTAAGTTCTCAATGATACATATTAATATATTAAATTTACACTTTCTTGTAATATCCTTTAATTGATCCCTATTTGTATCTACCAATTTATTTCAGAATAGACATAACTTATTACCAAACAATTGTTTCAGTGCGAGTTTTCAATATTTGAAACACTCAACTAGATACATGACTCAATAGGGAATAATCTTTAATTAGACAGAATATGTTAAATATTTCTAAATGACCAAAAAAAAAACTTTTTAAAGTTTACATGATATGATTTCTGCATAAATTTACTGGAGATAGAAAACATTCTATTATGAACAAAACATTAATATTCTAATGGCAAAAAAAAAAATTAACTGGTATACAATATAAAGTATTGTTTTCATCATTTAGTGAAATAACAAAAACTTAAGTATTGTTCAATTTGGTTTCAAAGCAAAAATGCATTAGTAAAACTATTTCTCTATAAAACTTTTCCCTTCTTGTTGGTAAATTTCTTTTTCTAAAGTTAGTAATCCTGATTGGTATGACAGTCTAGGCAACACTATAAAGTATCAATGGGTTAATGTGGCAATCGAAATTACCAATTTAGGGTGAAAATAAGAAAAGTATATTTAAAGTTATTTAATTGGGTTGTTTTATCCTTGAGTGGCACTTGTTTGTACACACTGGGCTAAATGGCCAAGTCACAAGGACCCCAGAGGTTCAGAGAAGGTTGGGGGGAAAGGACCCACTGGACAGCTGTTAGGAGACAAATGGAAGTCTCCGATCAGGACCATCCAGCACATTCTTTAAAGAGCACAGAGTATGGCTCTCCTGAACATGGAGCCATGGCTTAACATCTCATCCAATGGACGCAGGCCTTTCTAAGCCTATAAGTCATTCAGTACTAAGAATAAAAGAATTGTATAATTAAATAAGAACTGGGATCAAAATCAGCCACAATACCAGTTAAAGATTAGAACTGCATGTATTCTGTACGCAATAATAAATAATAAATACCCCCTCAAGCAGCTGCTTGCCACAGAGGTCTGACAGGAGTCTGTCAGTTTATATGCCATAGTAGAAGGTCTGAGAGGATGGCAGGACCTCAGCAGAAAATCTACAACAAACAGCCATGCCTTACCCGGGGCTTGAACCCAGGTCCCGTAGATCTGTACGCAAACTTATGTAAATATGAGATTTATAGAATTATGCCAGAGAACAAATTATACAAGTTTACACACCTGCTTTAACTTTTGACTTTCAAAAGTAAAAAAGTATGGAAAAATTCGAATTTTTTTTTTATATGATAAAAATGCACTAAAGATCATTTAGACTAATTATCCTTTAGTGGACTGGCAGAAATTTTCAGTGTTTTTTTTTACTAAGACCAAAATCCAAGTAAAGTAGAACAACTATATAATATGTTCTTTTTTAGTATGGTCAGTATCAAAAAGTGAAATAGCAAGATCAATCATCATTTTATGGGTTGGGTTGTTTTACCTCTAAACAGCATTTTTACACATCATAGGCTATATGGCCAGGTCACAAAGACCCCAAAAGGCTTAGAGAAGGTTGGGGGGGGGGAGGAGACCCACTGGAACAGATGTTGGGATACAGATGGTAGCCTCCAGTCAAGGCCATTCATCCAGTGTGTCCTTTAACGTGCACAGGGTATGGCTCTCCTGCACATGGGGACCACAGCTTAACCTCACATCCAATGGATAACAGCCTTTCCCAAGCCCATTGGTGTCCCCTACTGGCTGTCAGCAGGGCAGGGGGTTTTGCAGAGATGTATCTCAATGCTGACTCAGCTGAGATTAGAACCTGAGAACTGCACATTACGAGTCTGGTGCACTACTGACCGAGTCATTCCACCCCTCATCATTTTGAGATTTTAATATATATTTATCATTATTGCATTTTTGATACAAGGCAATTGCAAAACATTCTATGTATTGCCTGAAAACAAAGGAAAAACTTTCCAACTTAAATATTTATCATATAATAAAATACCGTGTATCTCAGACACTGCATATTCCTGTTACCAGAGAATTGCAGCCCAGCATAGTCCAGTGTAATAAAATTGGGCAATTTAAACAATTATTTTAAAAAAAATGATCATCAATAATCTGTATTATGTTCCTGTTTCTCTGAGTAATAGATGAAAACTATACCATATTAAATGGACAGCATTATATTTTTGCAGCAATTGCAAAAAAAAAAATAAGAAAAACTAGCTACTACCTGGTGGAATTCCAGATTGTATAGTTGCTGTTCTTGGCAATCCAGGTCCAATTACTGTCCATGCATATATCTCAAAAGTATAGGCAGTTACAGGTCTTAAGTCTTTGACCACAACTTCTGTTGCTTCTGCAGACATATTTCTCATAACTGTTGTCTCTGGAATATCTTTCACGTGATACTTTAGGGAATACCCTTTAATCAAAATAACATTAAAAATTGATTCAAAATATGAAAAAGGAGCAATTAAAATAACAATTATACAGGCTTTTAAAAGCTATGTACTAGGGATATGCAACATATGGCACATACAATAAAAAACAGAGTGGCATGAAGTTACCTGGAAAATTACAATAAATCAGGTTTGCATGATGAAAAAGTTACCATTCTCTGCCTATACAATTAAATGTATCTGGAAACTACAAAAGTTTTTCCATTTATGTGTCATATTAAATATTCAGCATTTAAAGAAATAGTATACAGATGATGTTAAGGCCATGCCAGAACAACTACCCATATCTTAAAATTATGTTGTATCTTATTTACATAGTAATATTGAAATGGAAATGTCATTGAAGATAATCATATGTTGTTTACTTTAAGAGTTTAAACTTAGTAACACTGCTGCAGAAGCCATTAGAAGAATATGTCTTGCATTTGGACAGGATGCTGTAAAGGAATGCACAGCCAGAAATTGGTTCCAAAAATTCCAAACCAGGAATGAATGACTTAAAGATGCATCACGTTGTGGGTTGGGTTGTTTTACCTCTGAGCGGCACTTTTTTGCACACCATGGGCTAAATGGCCAGGTCACATGGACCCCGAAGGCTCAGAGAAGGTTGGGGGAGGGGACCCACTGGAACAGCTGTTGGGAGATAGATGGTAGCCTCCCGTCAAGGCCATCCAGCGTGTTCTTTAACGTGCACAGGGTATGTCTCTCCTGCACACGGGGCCACGGCTTAACGTCCCATCCGACGGACGGCGGCCTTTCCAAGCCCATCGGTGTCCCCTACTGACCGTGGGCAGGGCGGGGAAATTTTGCGGAGATAAATCTCAACGCTGACCCAGCTGGGACTCGAACCTGGGAACTACAGATTACGAGCCTGGCGCGCTACCGACTGAGCCACCCCCGCCCAGATGCATCACGTAGCAGCCATCCTGTGGCCATCGACACTGAAGCTTTGAAAGCAGCCACTGAAGAAGATAGCAGTTGGACATTTTTGCTTTGATGTTTGATGTTAATGATGAAACCATTAGTAGGCATTGCATGAAATTGACAAAACATACAAATTGAGCAAATGGGTCCCACATGAATTGTCAGATGCCAAGAAACAACGTGTGTCAGCCTGCTTTACCCTGCTCTCCTGCCACAACAAAGAGGTATTTCTTGATCGTTTGCTGACATGTGATGAAAAGTAGATCCAATATAAGAATCCTTCAAAGAAACAACATTGTGTGTTACCATGGACCCTGCTCCACAAACTTCAATGTAAGGTGTTCCTTTGTGTATGGTAGACTTTTGGGTTGGGTTGTTTTACCCCTGAGCGGCACTTTTTGCACAACATGGGCTAAATGGCCAGGTCACATGGACCCCGAAGGTTCAGAGAAGGTTGGGGGAGGGGACCCACTGGAACAGCTGTTGGGAGACAGATGGTAGCCTCCCGTCAAGCCCATCCAGCGTGTTCTTTATTGGGTAGGGTAGTTTTACCTCTGAGCGGCACTTTTTTGCACACCATGGGCTAAATGGCCAGGTCACATGGACCCCGAAGGCTCAGAGAAGGTTGGGGGAGGGGACCCACTGGAACAGCTGTTGGGAGACAGATGGTAGCCTCCCCGTCAAGGCCATCCAGCGTGTTCAACGTGCACAGGGTATGGCTCTCTCCCACACACGGGACCACGGCTTAACGTCCCATCCTATGGACGGCGGCCTTTCCAAGCCCATCGGTGTCCCCTACTGATCATGGGCAGGGCGGGGAGTTTTGCAGAGATAAATCTCAACGCTGATCCAGCTGGGACTCGAACCTGGGAACTACAGATTATGAGCCTGGCACACTACCGACTGAGCCACCCCCGCCCCCATGTGTATGGTAGACAGTTCATGGAATTGTCCACTTTGAGTTGCTGAAACCTGGCCAAACCATTACTGGTGAGCTCTATTCACAACAGCCTGAATGTGTTCATGAGGCATTGAAAGAGAAGGAAGCAGCACTTGTCAATCATAAAGGAGTACTGATCCTTCAGGATAATGCTCATCCACATACTGCCAAAGTGAGCACATAGAGAAACCCAATGCCTTGAACAGGAGACTTTGTGTCATCCATCCTATTCACCGGATATCTCTCCTTCAGTTTATCACTTGTTTCTGGCCTTGACAATAATCTGTTTGGACAAGAGTTTAAGAATGATAGGGAGGTAGAGGTACTGTAGAAACTTTTTTTTTTTAAAAAAAGAATAAGTTTAAAAGAGTACGCATGAATCAGAAATTGCACAATGCATCAAAAATGTTTTCACTGTTCAGTTGTTTTAAGTTGAACAATTAATGCTCGTCTACTTAGGCATGCAATGGTAAAAAAAAAAAATCAATTGGTGAATAGTACAAACCACTGACACTGGTAATTACTAGGATGGTGAATTAATGATATACAGGTGTCCTTGAATGACAGCATAAACTCTGCACAGTGATATTCCTCTTTGTGATAAGGTCAAATATGCCCAAAAAACTATGCTTGTATGAGTGATAGTTTCCAAGTGAAATGAATCAAAAGATTGATAACATTACATCCGCTTACAACCAAACGTATTGCACTGGTTACACAATGGAAGTTCATGCAAAAGGTGTAATATGCAATAATAGGGTACAAACATGACTCCATTGTCAAAACTGTTTTGTTCATTTTGTTTGCCATTGTGAACAGTGTTCTTGTGAGCTAGAAGGTAACCCAGCAGACGTATACTATGCAGAGCTGCCAACCTTGCATGACGAAAATTACAAATTTGGGAGAGAGAAAAATCAGAGGAAATCGGAGCAGCACAGTTCTACAGTTTACAGTGCTCAAGCACAGTTTTTAATGCAGTGCAATAATGCATTGTTTCTGATGGAACACTCAGAATGAAAAACTTCAGGACTCCTAGTGGCGAAGAAAAAATTTATTTTTTCCAGGATTATACCAAGTTTCTTAATATTACTTCCGTAAAAAAAACCTCCAAATATGCGATTTAAACTAATCACAAAAGTATTTCAATATCACATTAGAAAGAATATTCAACAAAAGTGCAATCTGGTGATAGCCGCCATCTTCATTTTTTGAAACCGAGTCTTCAGATTGGCATTTTGTTGAATATTCAACTTCTTGGAAAGTTCTACAATAACCTAAACAATCATATTACTAGCAGTAAAGAGGCCGTACAATGAGAATATGCTGAGTAAAGAATATAATGATAAATGCTTATTCCTATGCATAAAATTTTGTTTCCACTAGAAGCAATAGTATTTAGACATATTTTCCTAACTGTGCATATCATTATATAGAGAATGTCCATCAGTACCATTCGAGGCTACTTTTCTCAACAGCCTATTATCACTAACAAATGAACATTCATTCCATAATTTAAAAAAAACTTGCAAAGATCAATAATTTTATCGGAGACTGCTATTCAAAAAAGTGCATACCAAATATACAATGAATTGCCATTTCACAATTTTGCACTGGGGTTTTATTAGAGATAATCATTTTAACTTAAACATACTGCTAAACACTGCTCTGCTTTTTTTGCTCACCAAAGCCTAAAGAACAAAATCGTAAACAATTCACTGCCAATCCGCAGTAACAAAAAAAGACCCCAGAACTAAATAATCCCATCAAACATAAGCCTGAAACACATGAATTATCCTAAATAACCAATCGCCAATAGGCATGTCAAGGTTCTCCTTCATGACAATGCCAGTGCTCACAAAACCCAACAAGTAATGGGTGATCTGGAGCAAGAAAAAAAAAAATCGAACAGCTACCCCATCCTGCACCATGTGATTTTTGGTTGTTTCCAAAAATTAAAAAGGAAGGAACTTGCTGGGAAGCCTTTTCAAGGGTGCAAGACCTTGCAAAATTCATTCAGGCATTCCCCAACAGGAGTACCATCAAGAATTCCAGAATTGGACTAGATATCTGGAACTTTGCATAGATACTGGAGAGGAGTATTTTGAAGTACAGTAAAAGTTTTGTTGAGGTAAGTGTAATGGTTTTTATTCTTGATACTTGTCAAGAACTTTTCGAATGTCCCTCGTATTAAAGTAAAATTTGATACACCAATAGCATACAAAATTCAGCCAGCTGAATAAAATCAACAGCCAGTAATCAAAGAAAAATATCTAACTTACCTTTCAGAATGCCATTGGTATAAACTGGTGGACCCCACAATACTTTAACTGATGTGTCAAGAATATCTTCAAATTTCAAATGCCTTACTTTATCTGGGACTAGAAAATTGAAAGTTTTCAGACTTTTTGTTAAAACTGGAAATACATATATATATATGGATATAAAACATTAAGTATAATATTAACATGGTAGCTGTTGCAGAGCATTTTGTATCTGGCCTGGGGTGAATCACAAGTGACTTGTGCTGGTCCCCTCTGTGCATTGACAATTTTTAGTTGTTTTACAGTGACGTGGTGCTGAAATTTTAGAAATACAGTTGAGTATCTTTATGGCAATGATATCTCATTCATGCGGATGACAAATATAACTTATTTCTATTTTAATCTAGTGAAGGGTGAGGTAACTCATGAAACATATAGATAAAATTTACTTCCTTACACAGAACCATCCCTGATACTTGATTATTTTGGATTTAACTGGCATAGTGTTTAGGGAGCTAGCTACTGTTTCAGAATGCAAACTTTGTATATTGTGGTACTCTGAAGCAATGACTTCAGTCTTAGTAGGGAATGTCCTTAAATGAGAAGGTACAAATTACTAGTAGTTTCCAGAACCCTTCTCTGTCTTATACATTGCAAATAAAGTCTCTTTAGTCACATTTTTTCAACAAAAAGAAATTATGGGTCTCCAAAATTACCAAACCACTGAGATAACATGGAGTGTCTATGGATAGTCAATGATCCAATTGAGGTGCTGCCTGCTCCATTACAATCATATCCTCCAAGCTGAGGAGTGATATGCACACTACTTCTAGTCTTCTAGCATATAACCCTCTTTCAAGAGGTCATCAGGACAGTTACTCTGGATACTGTCCTTTCTATGGCAGCTGGCAGCTGCAATGCAAGTTGGAGTGGCTGATGTTCTATTGAGCCTTACAGTTAGGGACAGGAAACAATCATCTTGAACTGTTGTTCCTCTGAGCCTACCCTGGCTCATTCTTCTAGAACATGTTCCAGTGTCTTGAAATTAGACTTTCCAATACATTTATGAATATAGTAACCTCTCTATGTCTACTGCCCTCTATGTGATCCATCCGATGGCTCACTACCTCTGACCATCATTCAAATGGTTCCACCTTTGCATTCTAACAAAACTAATTCGAAATGCTCAATTTGGGTTGTTTTACCTCTGAGCAGCACTTTTCTGCACATCATGGGCCAAATGGCCAGGTCACATGGACCCCAAAGGCTCAGAGAAGGATGGGGGAAGGGACCCACTGGAACAGCTGTTGGGAGACAGATGGTAGCCTCCCGTCAAGGCCATCCAGTGTTCTTTAACATGCATAGGGTATGGCTCTCCCGCACACGGGGCCACGGCTTAACATCCCATCCGATGGACAACACCCTTTCCAAGTCCATCGGTGTCCCCTACTGACCGTGGGCAGGGCAGGGAATTTTGCGGAGATAAATCTCAACGCTGACCCAGCTGTGACTCGAACCTGGGAACTGCAGATTACCAGCCTGGTGTGCTACCGACTGAGCCACCCCTGCCCCGTGCTGTTCTAGAGTAGTGATGTGGTTAAATTCCAAAAAGGAGTTAGAGATATTTGTAACTTTATTCAACTTCCTTAAATTAAGAACAGCAGTGTAAAAAGTATCAAAATTATTATTTATGAATCACATTTTATGGCTTTTGAACACTATTTAAAATTTGAATGAAACACTGATTTTTAATTACTTTATTCAGCCTTTTTTTTAGCATTAAAAGCTAATTTCAAATTATGTTTTGTGTATATTATTTATATTTACTAAGATGCGATATTTTCTACTTTATGATCTTTCATTTTAGGTGTTTCAATAAATAGGGATATAAAATAACAAATTAATAAGAATAGGTATTAAATTTTAGATATAAAGCAATAACACATAACATTGTAGCATACAAATATAAATTATCATGGAAGAAATTAAACAAAAAATACATACTGTCTTGTTTGGTAGTAACAACAATAGGTTCACTTTTTGGTCCATCTCCAGGACTTGTAAAACACAGCACAGTAATATAGTATGTAGTATACTTATTAAGGCCACTTATCACAGAATGTTGTTCAGCTAGAGGGTCTAAAGGACTGGGTGCAACTAATACTGTGTCTGAAGACAGACTATTTGAAGCACTTTGGGGATCCTCTGTCCATGCTTGAAGCTATAAAAATTCATAATAAAAGTTAACTTCTACCAATAATAAAATAATAACTACATTTTTCATGTCAGAATTTTACCCATCCTTCCATTTAAAGATATACCAGAACATTTAGATTTGTGAATCTGAAAAGCTTACTTTTAGGAATTGGAAAACAAATTCAATGAAATATTGATATATACAGTAGTTTTTCTCCAAATTTCTTCTTTGAGTAATCTGTTCCAAGTCCTCTTTGCAGTAATCAATTACTTTTTTTAACCTTTAAGAGGTCATTATGGGAACTGTATCACTACAAGAACAAAGATCTATACCAACTAATTTTCCCCAACACAGTGCATCGAGTGTAACTAAGCTGATTAAGGGAATTACAAGGATACATTGCACAGGTTATTGAACAGTGATCCAGGTGGTGGGAATGACTAAATACATATTTTCTGCACTTCAACTGACTTCTTCCCTCTAATCTTCTGTAGAGTGTATAGTTAAATCTGCTAAATTACTGAAAGTACCTATTTTCTGGGAGTAGAATTCCCTACCTATTGGATACTTGGCAAAAGAGCAATCTTCGAAGGATTAAGTATGAACTAAACTATTTTAAGTAAAATAACTGCTTTTTAGAGCTGAATTTAAAACTAGTCAAGTAAATAATAAACTACAATGAAATCCAGAGGAAATCAAAATTTCATTAAGTGATGAGAATTATACAAAATTACATTGTTCATCTTCTTATAAGTTGGCTGGAGTTTTTAAGGCACAAAAGGAAACTGAGGCCATGCTGTGACAAACATGCACCATCTTTTTATAAAAAACTTACTTCTTAACTACTTATGTAAAGAATCAAGAAGCTTTCTATAAAAATATAATTACATAATCAATAATATAAAATTTGCAAAATAACCACTGACATATGAAATGAACACTGTGTACATGTCATTTTTTTTCTTAAACAACTACACCAGGTATCAGCAAAAGGAATTATTACAATGAAAATGAACATTTGGTGGAATTTTCGAACAGATCCCAGGATAAATCTTCATTGCTGAGATGTTTGGAATTTCGGGAAGAAAAACGAATATGGACTGTTGTTTCAATTATAATTGCACTAAAATCAAGGTATGAATTTTGGAAAGTCTTAAATTTTTTTTACACCTACGAGTGTTATTTACTAAATTTACTAAATATGTGAAAATAACACTATTTATACTGGGTTTTGGCAGGGAGCAGAAAAAAAATTCATTTTATATAGTTGGGTTGTTTTACCTCTGAATGGCTTTTTTTCATGCAATGGTCTGAAATAGCCAGGTCACAAGGACCCCAAGGGGTCAGTGAAAGTTGGGGAAAGGGGATTCACTGAACAGCTGTTGGGAGACAGATCACACTTACCCATAAGCCATCAAATATGTTTTTTTAACATGCACTAGGTATAGCTCTCTTGCACATGGATCACTAAATATGGGATTTCAGTAAATGAGGACTAATCAAATTGGGATTTGATTTTACTGTAATAATCTAATACATACAGAGATTACCTTTGATAAACTTATTTATGCCTAAGAAATTTGATAAAATTACAAAGAATCAGATCAATGTAAATGTCAAGGACAGTATGCATGAGAAACATATACTTCAGAATGACAGCTAAAATTAATTCTTGAGGTTATCAGGTTAGTAACAAGGATAAATCCTTATAACTAACCTGATAACCTCACCTAATAGACATTTTAGTTATCAGGTTAGTAATACACATTTTATGATAAAGTTACTCATAAGATGTTCTCTAAATATTTTAAAATCAGCTCTTGGTTGGAATCAATCACAATTGATACTAATGAAAAAAAAAAAATCTAAAATATTAGGAAGCTTTAAAATCTATTTCTAACCTTATATCCTTGATTAATGCCGTTAATGAGTTGAGGATCTGGTGGCTTCCACCATACCTTGATAGCAGTAGAATTTAGTGGTTCTGCCTTTACAGCAGTTGGTGCTGACTGAGGAACTGGAAATCAGATTAAAGCTCTTTAAGAACATGTTACTCAGTGTTATTATCTTTTCAAATGTATGGTAACTTATATATGCTAAGAAAACCATATGTAAGATTACAAAGACATACAATATAATTTATTACTACAGTATACAAAATGAAATTAAATCATATTTATTTATACATCAGTTTATACACATAATGAGAGAAAATGCATTTCACTTATACCCATAAAAGCCATTTAAAATTTTCTGCTAGGGAAATTCACTGATAAGTTCATCATTTAGAAAACAGCCAGCTATCTTAGTCAAAATAATTAGTTGTAAAAAAAATGGTTGTCCTGACTGGGATTCAAATCCAGGTCTCCCAGAAGCATGCCGGACATCTTAACCGCTAGATCACCAGGAGCTAACTATTTTTCCGACAAAGTGACATATAAGCATGCCTGCAATTTTGTTGATTCACCAGTGACACCATCTGTTATCAGGAATCAGGCAGCCAAGCTGCCACATTTGATGGTAGTAATATTTGTCACTCACACTCACGATATTATATGAATAATTCATTCAGTAACATAAAAAATTTTAAACATCTTCCAAGTAAAATAATCAATGTCTCAATTCTCTTTTGAAGTCACTTAAAAGATCTCCACTTTGATTTCTAGATGAAAGTTCATTAAAAAACTTCAAGGCTAAGTATGCATGCTTTTTATTACATCTTGTTTGGGCAAAATTGTTTGCAGTACAAAATGATTAGATGATCTGTTATAATAGGGAGAGAACCTAACATTTAAAATTTCCCTCTCCCTTGTTCTTAATAGGTAAACACTGTAAACATATAGATTTCTAAAACATATTTGTAAATCATTATAAAGTACATTAATATTTTTATACCTGCAAAATCTATATATCTGTTTTATTTTGATAATACATTACCATTTTAGATTACTTAAAATGTCTAAACACATTTACATTTTTAATTTTATCAGTTTGAATCATGATACACAATATTATCATTTAAGAACTCAACTTAATTTTTTTTCAACTGAAAAACTTACACTTTGTTTTATAACATTTACATAGATTTTTATTAGCTTTAAATTCACTGTTACTAAAGAATTTGAAGATTCTTTAGAAGAGTTTTACTAAAGAATTTGAAGATTTAGTAAAATATATTAATTTTGATTTAAAGAGCATAAATCAAAATTAATATATTTTATTAAATCTTCAAATTCTTTAGTATAAATGAGTGTCAGAAAGAAATTAAACCTCTCCCAAGGGAATGAGGCAATTTCTTCAATATTACCGTGTATTTTCAATAAAGTAATAAACATTTACTAGAAACAACCTGATTTAATCTTACACTTTTATTGCTTTTTTTTTAATAACTTTTTTTGTCAAAAACAAAGTTTTAAAATGCATTATCAATAATATAATGCAATTAGATCAGCTACAAAGTCAAATGTCTAGTTTCATAATAAACCTGACAAATGTGAATACAAAAAAAAAACTGTTTCCTAACTTTCCTTCAGTGTATTACAGTTCTGTGAAACAAAATCAATAAATTTTGAATAAGCTAATTAAACTTTTTTTGATACATTTTAATCCATGTGACAGGAAAATTTAATCATGTTTATAAAAAGTGTTGTATTACAGTATAAATTTACATTTTAATAATTATAAAAATTCAAACAAATTTTAAAATACAGATGTCTAAAACAAATGTTCAACTTTTAAAAATTCTTACTTCCTTCTCTTGTTCGTATGTATATGCTCTCACTGTACACACCAACTCCTTTCTCATTATATGCAGCCACTTGGATATCATAATTCTGCCACACAATAAGATCTTGTAGCAAAAAACTATGCTGAGCTTCATTGGTGATATTGTTATATGCCCATGGACTAGCAGCATATCCAGCTAACTTATATCGAATCATGTAACCATAAAGCTCTCCATTTCGCTCCTCTTCTGAAGGGGGCTAAAAGTTAAAATATTTAAAATAATCAATAACAAATACTATTAAACAGAGCAACCATTAACAATGGACATTATTCAACTGAACAGCATCTTAAAACTTACATAATTTCATACATACTTCTAAGTAATATTCTCTAAAAAAAAAAAGCAAAAATTTTAACAATGCAAAAATAATTTGGTCTGTAAATGGTAGCTAGGTAGTCACTGGAAGGAGAGCTATGCACCAATCCCCTGTGATGATGCATAGAACCGACCAGGCCTAGCACCTAATGTCCAACCCCGCCTTCTCGTGGTGCGGACCGTTAGTAACTTTCAAAAGAGATACTCTCTTGTGGAAGTGAACGGAAGGGGAGGGCTGCCAGATTAGTGTGGCCTACTGATCTGGACAACTATGGCTACTTTTCTTTTTTTTCTACCCTGCTGAGGAGTGGTCAACCACACAGGGTCCTGGTGCTGACCATATAAACCTACTGGACTGGACAGATATATGGCTCTGAGCTTGATTATGGATCCTGATTTTGCTGCACTGGTGGGCTTCTGTGGAGGGAAAATCTTCCGCTGCGTTTTCTTTTTGTTTGTGGGTTGACAGCCCCAAGTGAATAGATCCACAGGATATGTTTATCAGCTGGTGGATAATCCTGAGCAGAAGTCATCGCAGGCACCTGAACTCTTTGCTTCTATTGGCATCGTCAGATTCTACATTGGAGGAAGTCTTCCAGTGTAGATGGCTTCAGCCTTTAGTAGTGGGGGAACGGGTCTTTGCCCCATGTCTGCGATTAGGGGGCTGTTTGATATTGTCGGCATTCCCTCTCTCAATAAACATAGTTTCTTTAAACATCCCACTAACCATTTTCTCTCCATAGGTAGTTGGAATGTGAGGACTCTGCACAGAGCTTTTTCTCTTGATGTCCTCACACAAGAATTCCACCGTTATAATTTAGATATTCTCGGCTTGCAAGAGACCAGATGGACAGATAAAGGTCAGATTCTTAAAAATAATCTTAAATTTCTCTTTTCAGGGAGGGACGACAAAAAGCATCACCAAGGCGTGGGTCTGCTTCTCAGCAGACACGCTAGTGATGCTCTTCTAGGATATGAGTGCATTAATGAAAGGTTTCTTACAGCAAAATTTCAGACAAGCGTTAAAGACTTGAATGTTATCTGCTGTTATGCCCCCACTGAGGATGAGGATGAGAAGGATAGGTTTTATGAACAACTTCAGGATATTTTGAATTCTGTCAAGAAAGGAGATATTACCCTTGTTCTTGGTGACTTCAATGCCAAAGTTGGTACTGACTCTGACCTTTGGGGAGGAGTAATAGGCCCTTTTGGTATTGGTAGCTGCAATAGCAATGGGCAACGTCTCCTACAGGTAAGTAAACTCAATGGATTCAGAATAACTAACACTTATTACAAACACCGCGACATACATAAGTACACATGGGTTTCACCTGATGGGCTGCATAAGAATATGATTGATTACATATTAATTAACAGCAAATGGGCTAGTTCTGTTAGGAATACCAGGGCATATAGGGGAGCTGAAATTGGATCTGACCATTACCTTGTTAAAAGTGTGTTGCAACTTAAACTTAAAAAGTGTTGTGCTAGAGTTAAAAAATTTACTTTTAATACTGAAGCTCTGAAAGATCCAGTTATAGCCAAAGCTTACCATGATAGGTTACTTAGTCATTATGACAGTCATGGTTTGCTTACTACTGAAGTTGAGGAAGAATGGGATCATTTTAAACAGGCTTTTTTGGACACTAACAGTACTCTTTTAGGAAAAAAGGAGCAGAAGAGGCAAAATTATCTGAGTGATAAGGCACTTGAGCTTATTTCGGAAAGAAAGAACTGCAGGAATGCCCTTAATCAATACCCTACTAGTCCTAATAGAAAGCATTACAGAGACCTTAATAAACTTGTAAAGGATCAGTTAGCTGCTGATAAAAATTTTTGGCTTGATGGTTTGGCTGACAAAGCCGAGGAAGCAGTTAGACAGCACAACAGCAGAGAGCTGTACCAGATAGTTAATGTTTTGTGTGGTAGAAAACGGACAGGCATACAAGGATTGAAGGATAAACAAGGTAAGGTTATAGAAGGGGAGGATTCTGTCATGGCTAGGTGGGCTGAGCATTTCAGTGATGTTCTAAACAATGTAGTTAGTTCTACTCCCATTGTTTGCAATGATGATAGATGCATTGGTGGCTTTAATGTTGGCCCTATAACACAATCTGAAGTTAGTTTGGCTGTTTCTAAACTTAAACTTCATAAATCCCCAGGGGTAGATGAAATTACTACGGAAATGTTTAGAGCTGGGAATGTTTCGGTTACCACTTGGATGACTGAAATTCTGAATATCTTTTATGATAAAGGCATGGTTCCTAAGGATTTTACCAGAGCTATTGTTATCCCTATTTTCAAAAAAGGTGATCGCAGTTCTTGTGATAACTATAGGGGTATCAGCCTACTCTCTGTTCCAGGTAAAGTTCTTTCCATGATTGTGCTTAATAGAATTAAGAATCTGGTTGACAGGCAATTGCGTGATGAGCAATGTGGATTCAGAAGTGGTAGGGGATGTGTAGATCAGATATTTTCACTTAGGCAGATTCTTGAGAAATGTTTAGAGTTTCAGAAACCTTTGGTTGCTAGCTTTGTTGATTTCAAAAAGGCTTTCGACTCTGTTGATCGTCATAATTTGTGGTTGATTGTGAGATCATATGGTATACCAGACAAGTTAGTTAACATTATGAAAGCTCTCTATAATAACACTGAGTCGTGTGTGAGAGTTGGTAAGGCTTGTAGCAATTGGTTTAGCATTACTTCTGGTGTTCGACAAGGGTGCATTTTGTCTCCTTTTCTCTTTAGCTTGGTTATTGATTATGTTATGCGAAATTCACTTCAAGGGAAAGATTTTGGCCTTAAATGGGCTGGAGATAGGAAAATTTCTGATTTAGATTATGCTGATGATTTAGCCCTTCTGGCAAATGATGTTGATGAGATGAACTCTTTCATTCGAGCCGTTGATGAGACTGGTAGTAGAGTAGGTTTGGTTATAAACAGAGAGAAAACTAAAGTGATGAAAATTGGTCAGGCAGGCTGTGATTCAGTTAATCTGAATGGTTGCAGTCTTGAGCAGGTGTCACAGTTTAATTATCTTGGGAGCTATGTAACAGATAATGGTGATGTGCGGCATGAGATTAACAGACGAATAGGGATTGCTGCTGGGACTTTTAAGAATCTATGGAGAGTGTGGAGAAATAGGCGTATACACCTAAAGACTAAAATTAGACTGTATAATAGTTTGGTTCTTTCTAGGGTTAGAGTTATGGTAGTGAAACTTGGACACTTTGTAAACAAGATAACAGGAAACTAGATGCTTTTGATTCCAGATGCTTACGCAGTATCTTGGGCATTAGGTGGTTCAACTTTGTAACTAATGATGAGATTAGGAAAAGGAGTTTGCAACCTCCTTTAAGCAGCATATTGTGCAGAGAGAGACTCCGTTGGTTTGGCCATGTTGCCCGTATGAATAATTCTAGATTGGCGAATAGGGTTATGAACAGTGTGCCTAAAGGCCTCAGAAAGAAGGGGAGACCTAGGATGCGGTGGGCAGACAATGTCAAACAGGACCTTGTTAGAATTGGTGTGCAGTGGCCAGATGCAGTAGATGTAGCTCAGGATAGACTTGCTTGGAGAACTAAATTGCACTGTCTGGTTGGACCTCCGTAGCCCATGGCTGCTTGAGGATGATGATGATGATGATGATGATGAAAAATAATTTGTTCTGATTCTAATTACTGTACACTATTGGTTTCCACTCTGCTTCCCTTTTCCTTAAACATTTTATCTTACTAAACATATGCAAAAAAGGCACAAAAAAGTGCATGAGTGTTTGCAGGAATTTTTTTCAATGGGGGAGGGGGCCAAAAGCAAATCAATGTTTCAAGAGATAAATATTTAGGTTGAGGATTCATTAATGAGTGCAGTTCAAAACACAGTTAAGGATGAAAAATATATATATATTATCGAAAAATACTAATAAATTATTATTGTAAAAATGTTTTTCACATAAAAAAAATATATAAACGATAAGCTTCCAAAGGCAAAAATGTAAAATAAAAACATTTTGTTGTGGAAAAATGTGAATTTTTAGTACACCTGCATTATTCATCATAAATTAATCTTCTAATCAATTTTTTCCAGTGGAAAAGGACTGCCCTTTTACCTCCCCCCCCCCCCCCAGCTTGAAATAATTAGTTGATTAGTTGAAAAATACCGTCTAGCCGTATGGCACCTGGTATGATTCTGGAAGACCTGGGTTCAAATCCTGGTCAGGACAACCAATTTTTTCAACTAATTATTTCAAGTGTTTCTTGTCCACAGGACATTTTCCTGTGATAATTTATTACCAAAACACCAATGCTTTTTGCAATTGCAATTTTTGCCAATTTTTTTGTCTTTTGTCTTTTTTTTTTCTATTCCTTAGCATTTTTCCTACTTGAGAACCTGTTCAAATGATTTCAACAGAATTTTTAAAAATTAAATGTACACTAACTGAAGTATATTTTTAACAATTTATAACTCCATAATTTCACCCCCCCCCCCCCCCCTCATTTTGCTTTTCTGCAGGTGTCAAAAAGGGGAGAACTCAATTTGTTCAATAGTTGGCACACTCATGAATGAATTACATCATTTGATGTAACATCACAAATTTGTGTAAATAATGGAAGGGGAAAATGGTTATCTACTTCTAGGAAACCTTTAATTCAAATAGTGAATGGCAATGAAGAAATTTAAAAATATTCTGGTGGAGGATAAAACAATATTGCTATTTGAAACATTAAAATAGTTTAAAAAAACTATTTTTAAACAATATTGCTATTTGCTGTTTATTTCCTGTTTTTGTATTTTAAGAAGAATGTTTAACTATCAAAATTTTCAAACAGATGAAAAAAAAATACAAGCACTTTGAATAATATATTTCTCTTCAATAATATCTTAAATAAATTAAAAATTAATTTTCCTTAAGGGAAATGTTAATAGCAAGAAACAAATATCTAACACTTATCATACCTGCCACTGTAACATGATAGATGTAGGAGATCTGGCTCCTCCTACTACTCCCTGAGGTGGCCCACTAGGTGCTGTAAAAATGCAGTATGTAAATATTTTAAGATCCAAAAATATGCCTGCATTATAAAAAAAATAATATGTTTAACCAATTACATCTTCAACTAATATATTTTGCAACTAAACTGCACTACTATGTTGAATTAGCCTTTCTCCACTTGTTCATTTACATATACTCAGTGATCACTTATTAGGTACACTTCCATGTTATGTCAATAGTAACTCAGACACAGATCACACTAACTTTTTAAACAAGCTTTTTATGAAAAAAAAAAATTTAAATTAAAGATAATTTACAGATCTCAATCAAATCTATATTTCCAAAAATATGCAATCAGTATTTAACTCTTTCAGTACCATACAGGCCGAAAA
This sequence comes from Ryuthela nishihirai, assembly GCA_038380435.1. Taxonomy (NCBI): domain Eukaryota; kingdom Metazoa; phylum Arthropoda; class Arachnida; order Araneae; family Heptathelidae; genus Ryuthela; species Ryuthela nishihirai. Next base: position 24,939,294 of record JAWZYU010000018.1, read on the forward strand.
CAGTCGAGATTTTAAATGGACTCATCCAATCAATGCTATTCCTTTCTCTTTACTACCTCCTACTGCACTTAGGGTTAAAGAGTTATGGAAGCTGATGCATTTAACAAATTAGCTTGCTCTGAAAAAAAATCATTCAAAATTGCATAATATGTTAATTTTTGCCAAACTGCTAAAAGTATTCTTACACCTCAGTATAATAGTTATTGCTTTCATTTTAACTTCATCATCATCATCATCCTCAAGCAGCCATGGGCTACGGAGGTCCAACCAGACCGTGCAATTTAGTTCTCCAAGCAAGTCTATCCTGAGCTACATCTACTGCATCTGGCCACTGCACACCAATTCCAACAAGGCCCTGTTTGACATTGTCTGCCCACCGCATCCTAGGTCTCCCCTTCTTTCTGCGGCCTTTAGGCACACTGTTCATAACCCTATTCACCAATCTATAATTATTCATACGGGCAACATGGCCAAACCAACGGAGTCTCTCTCTGCACAATATGCTGCTTAAAGGAGGTTGCAAACTCCTTTGCCTAATCTCATCATTAGTTACAAAGTTGAACCACCTAATGCCCAAGATACTGCGTAAGCATCTGGAATCAAAAGCATCTAGTTTCCTGTTATCTTGTTTACAAAGTGTCCAAGTTTCACTACCATAACTAACCCTAGAAAGAACCAAACTATTATACAGTCTAATTTTAGTCTTTAGGTGTATACGCCTATTTCTCCACACTCTCCATAGATTCTTAAAAGTCCCGGCAGCAATCCCTATTCGTCTGTTAATCTCATGCCGCACATCACCATTATCTGTTACATAGCTCCCAAGATAATTAAACTGTGACACCTGCTCAAGACTGCAACCATTCAGATTAACTGAATCACAGCCTGCCTGACCAATTTTCATCACTTTAGTTTTCTCTCTGTTTATAACCAAACCAACTCTACTACCAGTCTCATCAACAGCTCGAATGAAAGAGTTCATCTCATCAACATCATTTGCCAAAAGGGCTAAATCATCAGCATAATCTAAATCAGAAATTTTCGTATCTCCAGCCCATTTAAGGCCAAAATCTTTCCCTTGAAGTGAATTTCGCATAACATAATCAATAACCAAGCTAAAGAGAAAAGGAGACAAAATGCACCCTTGTCGAACACCAGAAGTAATGCTAAACCAATTGCTACAAGCATTACCAACTCTCACACACGACTCAGTGTTATTATAGAGAGCTTTCATAATGTTAACTAACTTGTCTGGTATACCATATGATCTCACAATCAACCACAAATTATGACGATCAACAGAGTCGAAAGCCTTTTTGAAATCAACAAAGCTAGCAACCAAAGGTTTCTGAAACTCTAAACATTTCTCAAGAATCTGCCTAAGTGAAAATATCTGATCCACACATCCCCTACCACTTCTGAATCCACATTGCTCATCACGCAATTGACTGTCAACCAGATTCTTAATTCTATTAAGCACAATCATGGAAAGAACTTTACCTGGAACAGAGAGTAGGCTGATACCCCTATAGTTATCACAAGAACTGCGATCACCTTTTTTGAAAATAGGGATAAACAATAGCTCTGGTAAAATCCTTTGGAACCATGCCTTTATCATAAAAGAGATTCAGAATTTCAGTCATCCAAGTGGTAACCGAAACATTCCCAGCTCTAAGCATTTCCGTAGTAATTTCATCTACCCCTGGGGATTTATGAAGTTTAAGTTTAGAAACAGCCAAAATAACTTCAGATTGTGTTATAGGGCCAACATTAAAGCCACCAATGCATCTATCATCATTGCAAACAATGGGAGTAGAACTAACTACATTGTTTAGAACATCACTGAAATGCTCAGCCCACCTAGCCATGACAGAATCCTCCCCTTCTATAACCTTACCTTGTTTATCCTTCAATCCTTGTATGCCTGTCCGTTTTCTACCACACAAAACATTAACTATCTGGTACAGCTCTCTGCTGTTGTGCTGTCTAACTGCTTCCTCGGCTTTGTCAGCCAAACCATCAAGCCAAAGATTCTTATCAGCAGCTAACTGATCCTTTACAAGCTTATTAAGGTCTCTGTAATGCTTTCTATTAGGACTAGTAGGGTATTGATTAAGGGCATTCCTGCAGTTCTTTCTTTCCGAAATAAGCTCAAGTGCCTTATCACTCAGATAATTTTGCCTCTTCTGCTCCTTTTTTCCTAAAAGAGTACTGTTAGTGTCCAAAAAAGCCTGTTTAAAATGGCCCCATTCTTCCTCAACTTCAGTAGTAAGCAAACCATGACTGTCATAATGACTAAGTAACCTATCATGGTAAGCTTTGGCTATAACTGGATCTTTCAGAGCTTCAGTATTAAAAGTAAATTTTTTAACCCTAGCACAACACTTTTTAAGTTTAAGTTGCAACACACTTTTAACAAGGTAATGGTCAGATCCAATTTCAGCTCCCCTATATGCCCTGGTATTCCTAACAGAACTGGCCCATTTGCTGTTAATTAATATGTAATCAATCATATTCTTATGCAGCCCATCAGGTGAAACCCATGTGTACTTATGTATGTCGCGGTGTTTGTAATAAGTGTTAGTTATTCTGAATCCATTGAGTTTACTTACCTGTAGGAGACGTTGCCCATTACCATTGCAGCTACCAATACCAAAAGGGCCTATTACTCCTCCCCAAAGGTCAGAGTCAGTACCAACTTTGGCATTGAAGTCACCAAGAACAAGGGTAATATCTCCTTTCTTGACAGAATTCAAAATATCCTGAAGTTGTCCATAAAACCTATCCTTCTCATCCTCATCGGCATCCTCAGTGGGGGCATAACAGCAGATAACATTCAAGTCTTTAACGCTTGTCTGAAATTTTGCTGTAAGAAACCTTTCATTAATGCACTCATATCCTAGAAGAGCATCGCTAGCGTGTCTGCTGAGAAGCAGACCCACGCCTTGGTGATGCTTATTGTCGTCCCTCCCTGAAAAGAGAAATTTAAGATTATTTTTAAGAATCTGACCTTTATCGGTCCATCTGGTCTCTTGCAAGCCGAGAATATCTAAATTATAACGGTGGAATTCTTGTGTGAGGACATCAAGAGAAAAAGCTCTGTGCAGAGTCCTCACATTCCAACTACCTATGGAGAGAAAATGGTTAGTGGGATGTTTAAAGAAACTATGTTTATTGAGAGAGGGAATGCCGACAATATCAAACAGCCCCCTAATCGCAGACACGGGGCAAAGACCCGTTCCCCCATTACTAAAGGCTGAAGCCATCTACGCTGAAAGACTTCCTCCAATGTAGAATCTGACGATGCCAATAGAAGCAAAGAGTTCAGGTGCCTGCGATGACTTCTGCTCAGGATTATCCACCAGCTGATAAACATATCCTGTGAATCTATTCACTTGGGGCTGTCAACCCACAAACAAAAAGAAAACACAGCGGAAGATTTTCCCTCCACAGAAGCCCACCAGTGCAGCAAAATCAGGATCCATAATCAAGCTCAGAGCCATATATCTGTCCAGTCCGGTAGGTTTATATGGTCAGCACCAGGACCCTGTGTGGTTGACCACTCCTCAGCAGGGTAGAAAAAAAAGAAAAGTAGCCATAGTTGTCCAGATCAGTAGGCCATACTAATCTGGCAGCCCTCCCCTTCCGTTCACTTCCACAAGAGAGTATCTCTTTTGAAAGTTACTAACGGTCCGCACCACGAGAAGGCGGGGTTGGACATTAGGTGCTAGGCCTGGCCGGTTCTATGCATCATCACAGGGGATTGGTGCATAGCTCTCCTTCCAGTGACTACCTAGCTACCATTTACAGACCCATTTTAACTTGCTTTTATTAATTTTTCAGAACAATTACTTAAACTGGATTTGTTGTTAAATCAATCCAGATTCAAATTTCAATACCTAAAAAAAGAGAAAGATTTCTCTCTAAATTATCTATAAAATTATCCAGTCATACTTTTTCATAAAAAGCTTATTTAAGAAGTTACAGAGTTCTACTGTATGCGTACATTCATACTTGAATCTATATATATAACTCTTAAGAAGGGTGTGATAACTTTGTCTGTGAGACATATTCAGTTTAACAAATTCAATTTTTCCCTAACTAAAAATCAAGTCACCAATGTATAAATACTTGTACATGAATACAATGAGTCATGAATAAGCAATTTCTATTCATATCTATACTATACCTATATACTAGGTATAAATTTTCAGCAAAGTTTTATAGTTTTAGCATATATCTGTCCTATAAGACGACCCCAAACTATCAACGGCCTATGAATTTAGTTTAAATCGGTGATCATCATCTGGATAATAATACTGTATAGCGTATACGGAATTATGTCCTATTCGTAAACATTCGCAATGATTCGGGCATTTGGGTAATGACCTTGACTATTCACAAAAGCGCCGTATGGGCTATTCTATTTTGTGGACATACCCTACTCTGAACTAGTAAATAATTACGGTTTGTCCATTTTTTCTTCAGTAGCTCAATAAACATAACTTTTAATATTTATTTTGTTTCAGTATTGTTTTACTATTACAATGTAATGTATTACTTACTATTACAATGTAATGTATTATCATATAGCGTATTTAAATAATATGATAGATTTTTCGAACAGTTGTAGTAATAATGGTTTCAATTTATATAAATTTCAATCTAATTTTTTTTTTGTATCTGTCCTATAAGACGACCCGGATTTTGGGGGCCTTTTTTTATGATTCAACTATCGTCTTATCTGCGGAAATATACGGTAACTAGTTCTGCAAGTACATATATTTTTGTTTGCAGCATGTATTTTAAACTGCATGCATATAAATATTTGTTATTAGATTTTGCAATTAGGTACAGAGGTTTAAAAAAGTTTTTAACTGTTTGTGTGATTTTACTTTTAAAACAACAGAATGAACAATAACTTTTCAGTATCTGATATGCTTTCAGAAAGTAATATCCCCTGGCATATTTTAGAAATTTTGTTATGCCAAAATTAAACTATAATTTCTTGGTGCTTAATATACAGATTTTTATTTACTAAAAAAATTCTCTTAAAATGTTAGGATGCAAATCACAGATATACGAGTTATAAAATACGTTACTAATTTCAAATTTTCAACCTCTGCTTTTGAGTTCCCGAAGTGTACACTCATTTGGAATACATCAAGTTCTCTTTACTGTCAATAAACAACTGCAGTTAAAAATGAAATACTCACGCTCTGGTGGGAGGTTAATAATATCAGTAGCAGAACTGGGATTTCCTTCTCCAACTCCATTAACAGCACTAACACGAAATTCATAGCTTGAAGCAGGCTTCAGATTGGTAAGAATAATAAATCGTTGGTTGCCTGAGATATTAGCTCTTGCAGTTACCCATGGTAGTAGGTATTCCATTTGAGAATCTGCAACAAGGATGCAATAAACATTTAATTATACAAATTGTAAGAATTATTCTTAAATTTAGCATATATTTATAAAGGGTTTCTAACTTTTTTTTAATTACTTTTTCATAGAATTTATTTTTTTTTTCTATTCACAATGAGAAATGCATCTGGAAATAATTTAAACAGATTTGGGAACAACTTTGTTAGATCAATCAAGGATAAGATATATTCAATATCCATATTAACTTGCAAACCATATTATAAAGACTGTTGCAAGAAGAAATCTCTTTATGTCTATTTTACTAATATTTTTATATACTTCATTAAATAAACTTTTAATTTTATCTGAAAGCAAAAAAAAAAGTTATAGTTAATAATACAAGATCCTCAACTAAAATATTGTCCTCCTATGGAATTAAAACTTATGAAATATATAAATACAATGGGGTAAAAAAAATCAGCATAGCTCACCAGGTGTTGGGACAATTCTCATTTGCACTATGTAATTTGCAATAGGACTGTTTCCATCAAAAGCTTTGGACCAACTTACATTAACACTCTTGGGGAAAGTGTTTTGTAAAACAGCTTTCACATTGTTGGGTGGATAAGGTAGCTCTGAAATTTGGGGGAAAAAATTCATAAGCAAATACATATAAACTGAATAATAAAAAAATACTAAAAATTGTTACTATCACAATAGAATTTATTTCCCTAAAATGATACATTTAGCCCACAGTTAATTGTTCTAATTTTTTCTGTTACAGTTACATAGCATCAGTTGCTCTGTTATTACTTCTGGCTAAAAAATAAAAAGAGTTAAAAACACCTATCTAAAAAGAGAGAACTAGCCAGATTATCCAGGAAAAAAGTGCATTTTTAAAACAGGGCATTTTCATATATTGGATAAAATTATTTGATAGAACTGTATGTTTATATGCAAGTCTGTAATTATTATTCCTTATGGGAAAACTGTTATATACAAAATTTACCTATTAGTTTTTAGGAATATATCCTGTTCATAAACCAGGTATACCTGTATGGCACACCAGTAAAATACTTTATTCAACAATTTTGTAGTAATTCAATAACAGTGAGAAACATTTATGCATTGCTAATATTTACATTTTTAGAAGTAAATGTCAGTATTTAAAAAAAAAAGCAATTACTGAAATAATTATGAACATGAATTAAGTAAAATATATAAAGGTAGTAAAATTATTTAACATGCCCAAAAATACAATATTTTATTTCTGTTGAAGTTAGGCATATCAAACTCATTAAGGCATAAGGGCCACACTGGAATAATATTGATTTAAAGACCTTAGCAATCTCTGCTGGTGTAGATATATGTATTTTACTTCTTTTTTGCTGATAAATAAGACTAGTGATTTTATCATGATTCTGAATTGTATCTTGCATTTGCACATTTGTATCAATCATGGCTGAAATTTAAGGATCAAGTGGAAAGTAGGTACATACATTTTAAATTCACAAATTATATATAATAAATCATTTTAAAGATAATTACATCTATAATAATAAAAGGAGATGTCTGTGTATCTGTGGCAGCCATAACTCATCAGGAAAGCATGGTAGATACTTTAAAATTTTACAGAATGCTTTTGGTTGTCATCCAAGTTGCAGTGGCCAGTTAAAAGCAAAAATATTTACCATGCTATTCCTATGGGAAATGGTAATTGCTACCAAATACATTGTAGCCAATTTCTGAAGTTTAAGTGAGATTTCATCTTTCAGAGCTGGCAATGCTGTATTTAATTGTTTTTCCATATTTGCAACATACACTGAAGAGCCAAAACTTTATGACCACCTGTCTAATATGATATTGGTCCTCCATGTGCCACCAAAACAGCTTATCCTGCGAGGCATAGACACAGCATTTCTAAAGGTGTCTTGTGGTATCTGGTACCAACACATTACTAGAAGATCCATTAACTCTTGTAAGTTACATGGTTGAACTGCCACAGATAGGATATGCTGTTCCAACACAAACTATATAGGCTCGATTGGATTGATGCCTGGGGAATTTGGAGGTCAGGGCAATACCTGGAAGTCTTCCTCATGTTCTGCAAACCATTCTCAAACAATCTGGGCAGTGTGGCATAGTATATTATTTGCTGAAAGAAGGCATTACTAGAGGGGTATACCATTGCCATGAAAGGATGTACCTGGTCAGCAATGATGTTTAGGTAGGTGGTAGACGTCAGTTTCCTGCACGTGAATGACTGGACCCAGGATTTCCCAGCAAAACATTGCCCAAAGCTAAAAAAATTGAAACACTTACTCCACCAGCTTGCTTTCATCCCACAGTGCATCCTGGTGCCAACATTCCCCAGGTAAACAATGCACACATACCCGGCTGTCCATATGGTGCAACAGGAAACAAGATTCATCAGAACAGATGACCTTCTTCCAATCATTCAAGGTCCAGTCCAGCATGCCCATTGTAGATGCTTTTGATGGTGAACTGAGGTTAGCAGGACACTCAGGAGCAGGCTGCACAGCTCCATTTTCAGCAGGATTCGATGTACTGTGTGTTGTGACACATTACTCCCATCACCAGCATTCAAATTATGGGTGAGCTGCACCACAGTATCCCTTCTGTTGGCTTGTACCATATGGTTAGCCTTCGTTCACCTCTAGCATTGATGAGCAGTGGTCAGAAGACACCTTGCCGGCAGTTCGTGGCTTTTCCCTCCTCGAACCACTTTTTGAAGGTACTAATTTTTAACCATGGCTACTGTGAGCACCCCACAAGCCTTGCCATCTCGGAAATGCTCTGACCCAGTCATCTGGCTATTACAATTTGGCCTTTGTCAAACTTAAGTCCTCTGTCTTTCCCAGCTGAAGAACAAGGATAACACTAATTAACAGAGCTCAGTATCAGGTGTTATTTATTATACCATTTCATGACCTTAACACATGCCGTTGTTTACCTGCAGTTGTTCAATTTGCATAAAGATGCACTGGTCATAATGTTTTGGCTCTTCAGTGTATATAGGTGTTGAATCTGTGCTAAGGGATTAAGGGGCAGGGAGTGGTACAAAACTAACCTTTTGTGCAGTGAAAATCAATATAATTGCATTTTAAAAGAAACTTTGGCAGCACTGGGTACAGTTCAGCTAGTACCTATAATAAATTGTTTTTAAAACAATTACATTCAATTGTTATCAATTATATATTTTAAAAAGTGCATTAGAAAGCACTTTGGCTATTTGATTTAAAAACTCTGGATCTGACAAAGAGGTGACAATGATGGATTGGTTTAAAGCTTTACCTTAAAACTTTATTCCTAAGTTTTTTGACATCAATACTAACATAAATATCACATATTTAACTTACTGAATGTCACTCAAATGTTTTCCCAGAAACTTGACTTTTTTTCTTGCAATTAGCTTACATGTGATGCATTTAATTTTTTGTGCTAACACCAATTTTATAATTTATAACAATAACAAATTTGTATCCATTAGTAGTGATTTCTCAGGTGTGAGTGAAAAGAAGTTTATAAACATAATCACTGTTGAATATTATAATACTTGGCAAGCAAATTAAATAATCTTTGAGATAAATAAGAATATAATTTTGACAAACTTACTAAATTTTAGCTTTAAAATTGAGATCTGCTACTATTAAAAGTATTTATAAAAAAATTTGGAACAGAGTTGCTATATGTAGTTAACCCTCCAGAAGTGGCATACAGTCTGTCAGACAATTGAGAATATATTTTCTAATAATTTTGCAACACAAAAGTAGTCTAAACAAAAACAGAAAGCTTATTTCAAATTTATTATTTATTATAAACTTTTGGAGAACATTTTTGCATAATCAGTCTGGGAGACAAACGCCAGCTCTTTATTTCTATCATTCCGTGCCACTTCTTGAGGGTTAAGAATATACGGGCAGCAGAACCTAGTGGCAAAAAAATATACGCTATTCAGATTTAAAGCTTTATAATTTGAAAGACATTAAAATAAATTAGCTGTACCCAGCATAACACATACCAATCTAGAAGATCTCAACATACTATTACACAGTTTTGCAGTATGCCACTGTAATTTTAAAATTACTGAATGGTAATTTTAATATGCAACTGTGGCAACTGTCATATCACACGAATCATTTTCTAAGGTAGCCTCAAACATCACGACACAATTACCTAACAGCTTCGTCTATATACATATAGACTTTAATCCAGCTGCAATGTTTTAGTATCACATTCACTCAAATAACAACAGTTACATCACATGAAATATGCCGACAAGATAACCTGAAGCATTATGACAATAGTGGAAGCCAGCAGAGTCGTTGCAGTAATCCAATATCTTTAATATATGTATATAGATGAAAAGTCGAATTCTGAGCCATATGGTCTATTTGCACAACTACCTGTCTGTGGTCCACCAGATACAAAAAGGGTTGCTAGATTGACATCCCCGGCATAAGAAATTTGAGCAATTTTAAAGTTACATGGATGAATGAATATTTTGTTACATGAATAATAGTAATAAACATTCAAAAGCTCTCATGAAATTTTACCTATAACATCCAATCTAGAACTTCTAGTTTCATTTCCTCCATCAGAAAGTACTTGGCAGGTATACACACCAACATCTGTGTTACGGGCTTGCCCTATCTGAAGACTTCCATCAGATAGAATCTTTATTCTTCCTCCAGGGTGAGGAATTATTTCTTTTCCACTAAAGTACCATTGTATTGTATATGGTACAGATGGATCATGAGATACTTTACATTGTAATTCTGCTGTAGAACTTAGTATCACTCTAGTATCCACTGGAGGTTGAATAATTTGTGTACGAACTGCGAAACAAAGCATTAAAATATGCAATTAAATTGTAAATTTTATTACAGTACCATATTTAATATTGATTTTATTTGCTTGGTTAGAGAACATATCAAAGAAATTTGTCAATAACTGATTAACTATGACAATTAACAATGGAATCCAATCTGAAATTTTATTTCGATTCATAATTACATAACCTTGTACATAAACCATTTAAACAGTATGGTAGATTATTTTTATACATCAAATGATGTAACAGCAATATTTATGTATATAAAATTGTGACAATTTCTTTAAAATGCTATTATATAGGCAATATATATTTATTTTCCTATATATACAATGTAGGAAAATTTGCCTGTCACTGAACTGATTAACTATTTTTAACCCTTTCAGAACCATTAAGTTAAATATAAAATGTGATAGCATATACAGACGGAAATGAAGATAAAAAAAAATATTAATTTTATGAAAAAGATGAAACAGCTAAAAAAGTAACATATGAGGTATAATCAGAAAGTTTTTGGACTAAATATATTCTGTATGATTCCAGTGCTCCTGTCATTTGTTGGCACTCTTCTTTCAGGATGGCTTTTAAGTTCTAGTATTGCATTTTAGACACTGGTTTGGAACACTGAAATCTCTTACCTTTTAGGTTTTTCAATATGGCAGAAACAGAAAAAGTCATTTATGGGCAAATCTGGTGAATGTGATGTGTAGGGAACTAGTGGAATATTATACATGGCCAGAAATCATGTGAAAGCATATTGTTGTGATGAAACTTCTAATTTCTACTTTCCAGGCTGTGTCATTAAAATCTGAGACAAGCTGGTGGCTTCCCAGCAGGTGTGTGATGTCACCAAGTGTTGCCAACCACACCCTTTGTTTAATATTTTTTATTGTGCATTTTCTTTTTCCACAATTTCTTCCTGGAATTTTCTTATTACTACATATTTTATGCCAATATTCAATTTCTGCAAAATTCCTGCTATGCAAGTGTCTTTTGTAGGAAGCATTATGCAACCCATTCACAATGATTTGTTAACTGTTACACATTGCTTCACATATAGTAATTTCCCCCTCAAATGAGCAGCAATTTTGTAGAAATATTTATTATGCAATTCAAATTCTGATACTGTTACAACAGTACAGTTTTAAATAATAAAACAAAATTGATTAACTCCTTATCTAATATAATCAATTCTCTATAGAGCCTATTAAATCAGGGTTCATAGAAAGTAAACTTTCAATTTAATGATTCAAATTTTATATAAATACAAGAAAAACTTAACAGAAAAAAAAATACTGAATCATTAAAAATTTGCAAAAATAAAAATTTATTGGTCAGGAAAGTTTGCCTGTCATGGGGTTACTGATACTAACTCTATTTAACAATATTATGAGAGAAGCACACACTATATGAAACATTTTTGGTTGATGATCTTGAGTAAAAAACCCAAGGCTCTAAGAATTTTTAACTTCTAAAATTCTCCAGGTTTCTCTTTTCCCAGTTAAATCCATTAATTAACTATGTTGTAGCATTATTATTGCATATGAGTTAATTTGCAACACAATTTTTAGCTGGTATTCACTTGTTTCATCATTTGCTTCAGTTCATTTCCTTTATTAACTTCCAATGCAGTTTTTCCTTTACATTGTAATTTACACTGGTTTTCATAAATTAAGGAATATCCCTATGTTAAGTCAATGGGAAGCTAACATCAAAGCTCTATAACTTCTAAAATAATTTTTTTTGTTTTGAAAAATGTGATTGCAGATAGATAAAGACCTCAATCAAATAAATTAATATCTCTATTTTCAACAATTTTCGTTCAGTATTTAATGAGTTATAGAAGTTTGAATATTTAACAACAGCAATGATAGTCTTAAGAAACTTATACAAAACTGAAGAATAGTGAAAGAAGTTTTACACAAAGTTCTAAAATACAAATTTATTTTATTAAACAATTTGATACAATACTTATTACTAAGTTTTAAATTAACTTCTGAAGTCAATTTTTGTGGCTGGCATTGTTATCGCTAAATATTCAAACTTCCATAACTCATTAAATACTGAACAAATATTGTTGAAAATAGAGATATTGATTTATTTTATTGAGATCTTTATCTGCAATCATATTTTCCAAAAAAAAAAAACTTACTTTAGAAGTTATAGAACTTTGATGTTAGCTTCCCATTGAATTAACATAGGGATTTACCTTAATTTATGGAAACCATGTATATATTGTTTTCTGGACATTCAAATAGCAGACATCTATTATGGATAAAATTTTATGTCTAATTTATCTGTTACATGGATTTTGGGTTGGATTGCTTTACCTCTGAGTGGCACTTTTTTTGCACACAATGGGCTAAATGGCTGAGTCGCAAGGACCCCCAGAGCTCAGAGAAGGTTGGGACCTAATGGACAGCTGTTGGAAGACAGATGATAGCCTCCCATCATGGCCATCCAGTGTGTTCAATGTGCACAGGATATGGCTCTCCCACACATGGAGCCACAGCTTAGCATCCCATCTGATGGATGGCAGCCTTTCCGAGCCCCTCGGTGTCCCCTACTGACCGAGGGCAGGGTGAAGGCTTTCGGAGATAAATCTCAACACTTGTTCAGGAGGGATTTGAATCTGGGAACTGCATTACAAGCCTGGCAGGCTACTGAATGTGCCACCCTTGCCCCACTCTGTTATATGGAAGTTTAACAGTATTTAATTCTTATGGTGAATTGGAAGTCTGCCAAAAGGTTGGCTTTCAGAGGAAAGCTAAAAAATTAAAATTCAATTCACAAATTCACTGTTAAAATCTAGGGCATTGTTCTCATATTTAAGGTTGATAATTTTTAAGGGGAAGAAAATAACTTCAAGTTATCTTTCTTACTAACCAACAAAAGAACCATCTTCCCTTATATAAACAGATGTAAGTTAGCAGTAAGCGTACACTTATAACAAACGAGTTCTCACCATAATTCAAGTCCTTGTTTGTACGGTGGCTGGTGCACTCTGTCTTCGAGTTGCCACTTGACATTCGGTCTTTCACTGTTACTAGTTGTTGAATTGCTGTGGTTGTTTTGCAGCACTTTCACTCTTTCAATGTTCTTTTGGAGATACCAGTCCAGTCCTTGTTGTTACTCTGAGTTATCAGACTGCTTGGTGAATCTGTTGGTTTTCTTTTGCACTTTCTTGTACCAGCAGGTCACACTTTTGATGTTAATTTCACTCTGAGAATATTCATTTGAAAAACCATCCTTCCAACTTATAATATTCCCACACAAACATATAAAATGAAAAGGAAAATTTAAAAAACTATATGACCAGATGCATTTTATCCATCAAACTGACGACTTTTTCAGTGGTAGCTGCTGATGCTAGTACTGAAGAAGTAGTAGCTCAGCCTCTGGCAGTGCTGCAGAGAGACTACCTGCTCTGATGTAATAGGAGGTTCCCTGCTGCTGAAAGGGGATTGCTGGTATTACATAATTTACCTGCTCTGATGTAATAGGAGGTTCCCTGCTGCTGAAAGGAGGTTGTCGGTATTACATAATTTATTTTTTTAAATATGATAAGTAATTTCTCTAAATAATTAAGTTGGAATTTTGTAGGGGGTGATGCAATAATTTTAGGTTGAATATGAGTTATGGGTAATTTATGTTCCAGTATAGCTTGAGTTAATGCTATTTTCCTTGTTTTTTTTTGTTTTTTTTTTTTTCAGATCTAATTTGTGCTCTTTTTGACTTCTAGTTGTCTGTGTTTTCCCTATGTAAATTTTTTTCTACTAAGTTTTAAGGATCATGGATTTCAACTTGATATATTCCCCCTGTAGGGGTCTTTCTATTCCAATCATTTATACTTAATGCTTTTACATTATTCTGAATCATTATAGGTATATTTATATTATACTTTCATATAATAGCCTCCACCATGTTGAAACTACAGCACTGCAGCATACAAATTTAAAACCTACACTATACTTAAGGTATACAGATGGACCTTTTAATTTGCTGGAATTATAGCCAAAAGAATTATTAAATAACTTTAACAGTGTTATGCTGCAAATACAATTCATTCACAAAGCAGCAAAAGATGGATGACTTCCATACCTTGACATCCTATTAGAATTAACAGGGTAAAATGAAAAACGGAGGTCTATCGAAAACCTACAGATACCCAATATAATAGCAAAAAATTCTACATATCCAGCTAATTACAAAAAGACAGCTTTTCACACTTACTTTACCAGAACACTGAGATACTGTTTGACTAAAGAAAGAAACCTTGAGAAAAAAAAACTACAATACATATATAACATAGGATAACAAGCAGGTTATTACAGGAAATATTAAATTTGTAATTATTTTTTTCATATAAATATAAATATGAACATGGAATACAAGTGCAAAAAAAAATTCTGAGCAAATTAAATATGCTACACCCTTCCCATATCTAGAATCTTTAGTGAACATCTTTAGAACCATTATGCAAAAGCAAAACATAAATATACCTATAACGATTCATAATAAAGTAAAAGCATTAAGTATAAATGATATATTCCCCCTGTAGGGGATGTTTTATCTCTATAAAGTTGAAATCCACAACCCCAAAAACATACTAGAAAAAAATACGCAGAGAAAAAGGCAGACAACTAGAAGGCAAAAAGAGCATGAATCAGATCTGAAAAAAGCAACAAGGAAATATAGCATTAACTCAGGCTATACTGCAACATAAATTACCCATAACTCATATTCAAGCTAAAATTATTGCAGCATCCCCTACAAAATTCCAACTTAATTATTTAGAAAATTTATTTATCAATATTCAAAGAGAAATTATATAATACCAACATAAACCCCCTTCCACCAGTATGCAACCTCCTATTATGTCAGAGGAAGACTGTGGTTGTGTCTTTGCAGCACCACCAGAGGGTAAGTGCCAGAAATAGCATTCTTGTAGCATTGGCAGCTACCTACTATTTAAAGTTGTCAGTTTGACGAATAAAACATGTCCAGTCATATAGTTTTTTAAATTTTCTTTTCATTTTACATGTTTGTTGGGAATATTGTGTGTTGGAAGGATGGTTTTTAAAAGTGAATGTTCCCAGAGAGCAAAATTAACATTATCAAAAGTGTGACTTGCTAGTACAAGAAAATGCAAAAGTAAACCAGCAGATTCACCAAGCAATCTGATAACAACACAGAGTAACAAGGACTGGTATCTCTGAAAGAACACTGAAAGAGCAGCAAAACCACCACAGCAATTCAACAGCTAGTACAGTGAAAGACTGGATAGAATGCAGCAACTCAAATACTGAGCCCACCAGCCACTATACAAGGACTTGAGCTATGGTGAGAACTTACTTGCAAGTTAGCAGTAAGCATACACTTATAACATCTGTTAAGGAAAGCTCAGTTCTTTTTCCAGTTAGCAAGAAAGATAAATAATAAAAACCTCAAGCAGCTGCTTGCCACAGAGTCTGACAGAAGCCTGTCAGTTTATATGCCATAGTAGAAGGTCTGAGAGGATGGCAGGACCTCAGCAGAAAAACAACACATATATCCATGCCTTATCCAGGGCTCAAACCCAGGTTCCTTAGATCAGCAACCAAGCATGCTAACCATTCGGCCATGGGACAGCTGAAGAAAGATAACTTGAAGCTATTTTCTTCTCTTTAAAGTTATTATAATCTGAGAACAATGCTCTAGATTTTAACAGTGAATTTGTGAATTAAATTTTTTGATATTAGAACTCTGTTCTAAATATAAGGAAAGCTAACATGGTGAAATTGGACTTTCCTTAACATTGACTTGGCCTAAATAAATGTCAAGAGTTTATTGTAAATTAAGATGAAAATAAAGACTTTATATGGATACTTATCCAATTGCCATTTGGAAAGTCTCTTCTTGCCCTTGGAGGCAAGGAGGTGGAAGATTTTGCAGTCAAACAAGTGGCATGATAATGGCAGAATCTGAAAGCTATAAAATAGTCAGCAGGGAATATGTGTATCAAAATGGACGCAGGCCTTCAGATTACATTAGTAAGAAGCAGCAAAAAAAAGTTGCCTCTTGCTGAAATCTCATTGTCAGCTTAGCAGATGGGTCATTCCATGTCAATTCAACCAGGCCAGTTCACCACCCATCCCGTTTACGTTATACGAACTGAAGTCTGATTTACTTACCTGTCCTGGTTTTTAATAATCATACTCCTAATTTGTTGCCTCTAAATACTGGGCTCTTTTGTTTGCTCGTCTGTAAAAAAGGATATGAACTTTTATCAATAATTTTTTTAATAATTTAATAACCTGTCCTGGTTTTTACCAATCATACTCCTAATTTGTTGCCTCTAAATACTGGGCTCTTGTTTGCTCATCTGTAAAAAAAGGATATGAACTTTTATCAATAGCAGCATTATAGCTGTAAGTAGCAACTGAATGCTTGTTGGAGTGGTTGGAGTTACAAAATTGAACTTGAATGAAAGCAGCAATGTCAACCTCGAAACAGTAACGCATCAGTCGCTTCTCCGTGCGCATGCACAAGAGTGTCACAGTGTGGTCCCCTGAAGTGCATCATTAGTGATAACATTGGTACAAATTAAATATTTTTTTTTCTCATTATCAAAAGAAATAACCATACTCCAAATTTTGTAGAATGTTTCTATGGGTTATAATGTACATGTCAGTTTTAATATTTTATATACAGAGCCACATCACTTTTTTTCATTTTTTAAAATTTTTATTCTAAAATTTTTTTTAAAACCATATTAAATTTTTTAAATTAGATTTTTTTAATGAATTAATAAGGCAAATCTACATCAGTACACCAAGTTTGGTCTTCTCATCTACTATAGAAGCAAAGTAAAAAAAAAAGAAAAACCTTTAGTCACAATTTGTGTATTTTAATGTCAGTTTTAATATTTTATATACAGAGCCACATCACTTTTTTTCATTTTTTAAAATTTTTATTCTAAAATTTTTTTTAAAACCATATTAAATTTTTTAAATTAGTTTTTTTAATGAATTAATAAGGCAAATCTACATCAGTACACCAAGTTTGGTCTTCTCATCTACTATAGAAGCAAAGTAAAAAAAAGAAAAACCTTTAGTCACAATTTGTGTATTTTCCCCTTGGGTTAAACGTTTACAACTCCTTACAAAAATAATTTTATCTCAAAATATTTTGGATAATCGGACATCTTATGTGTACTAACATTTATGCCAAAGATCATTGAAATCTGTGATGGGTGGTGAACTTTTTCCAAAATTTTGGTTGATTTGACATGGAATAATGACACAGATGTATACACAATAAAAGGTGTAGCACCAAAATCTGGCCAGGAAGTCTGACCCAATAGAATTAGAGCTGTTGTAAATGTGGATCATCTGAGGTATGAAAGTGTATTAGGTATAGTTAAGCCCAGAATAACAAACACCATATAGTATTTCTCTAAAAGACATGGACATTGTTTTACTTGTTAATGAACCAAAACATTGATATAAAAAAAAGCTGCAAAATTATGCCAACAATTGCAATTACATGTAGAAAGAACATAGAAAATATTAAAAACTCACTAAAGTAATCACTTTGATTATATTTAAATTTAATATCACTAAAGCAAATTCTACTAATGCTTTATCACTGAAAAATTAAGGGGAATTTACCCAAAACACTGAGAAATGCTGATCCAGTCACAATTCCAGCACTGTTGGCTCTTGTGCATGTATACTTGCCCACATCACCAGGTTCTACTGAAGCAATCAATAGACTACCACTATCTAAAACTTGTATACGGCCAGCACTATTCACTTGCATTGAATCTGAAATTAAACAAAAATTTATGTGTAGTAATATGTTTCTTTTTCCCTTAGAAAAACACTTACAACTCACAAAAAGCTTTGCCATGGAAAAAAAATCTTTAAAGCATTGTGACCACACATCTACAAGTTTTATTATAATTCCATTTTTAACATCACTTATGACCATACAGACATCTTTCGATTTAAGTTTTGGTTGTATTCCCATTTTGTATTCTATTTAAAATGCATTCAATGCTCTATTTAAACTGCTACATCCCTATTAATTTGAGACCTCTGTACTAAGAGATGCATCAGCTATAATTGTTTAATTTGATGTAAATGCGCACAACTATAAAACATATGATAGTATATGTTAGCAGTAATTAAAAAAAAAAGCCTTCCAAATGGTAATTAATTACAGGTTTTCTGTGTCTAGGCCTAGTACGTTATATTTTTCTCTTGTGATATATTTAAGACTGCAATTTAATTTTTTGTCAGAATATTTTGGTAAATTCATTTAAAACCAGTAAAGTTAAATCGGATTTCTCTACAAGTAGAAATAACCCTCTAAACCATTATCCTAGCACAGATCTATTTTATGCATCACATATTCAATGTCTTTCTGATTTTTGTAGTCAATTGTTTAAATATTTAGCCTCATAAAAAAAAAAAGATTTCTTTCACATTGTAGTTAATATGAAAACTGATGCAATTCTGTGGGATTTTGCACTATTTTTTCACAAAGAAGGATCCCAAAAAGTGCTTGCTATATAAAACTCAAAGAATTTTATATTTCCTTTTAATCTACAAATTTTGCATTATGGAATATTTTTCAAAACACATTTTGTATGAAAAGTATTGTAATAAACCACTGTAATGAATATTAAGTGAATTTGTTTAGCATTGAGCATATTTTTGTGCTGTACAAAAGGGTTAATGGCAAAATCAAATTTGTAGAAAAAGTAACTATACAAGTCAGATGGGAGCTCTCAGTACAGCCATTCAGTATGTTGCTTAACATGCAACAATATGAGTTCTCTAAAAAACACACAACTATTTAGCATTTGAAACTAAAAATTTTGGTTAACGTTTCCAATTATAGACAACCATTATTTTCAAAGATTTTATTTCCAATGTAAAATTAGAAATTATAAAGTAATAATTAAAATAATAAAGCTGTTTCACTTCTATTTCTGCTGCACTAAATGGTTTATGCAGAACCCACAACAGCATTTACTGGAACAAAAAAAGAACAACCTGCAAATGGAAATAAAGTACACTTTTCTCTATAAAAAAACAACTTATAATCTTACCATTAAAAGTCCAAGTGGTATTTGGGGTTGGTGCACCAGAGGCATCACACTGTATCTGAGAATCCTTTCCATCTAAGACTGTGATGTTTGCAGGTGGTTTAAGAAAAACAGGGGCTGATGCTACATGAAATAACAAATTGTTCAGTTATTATATTGCATTATGAAGTCATTGAAAAAACAAAATTATTGAGTTAATTAGTAAATTAACTTTTTTTAAATTTAAAAACTAAGCCTTTCTATTATAGAATTAATGCATTCTTACATTTATGATAGAGTTACAGCTAGAACTTATCCTTATAACCCTCTTTTCCCCCACCAAAATTATTCTAGAACTTACCCCTGATTAATGATTCATCAACCTTATAAATGGAATAGGAATGAGTGTCCACAGAATAATTACCTTTGCTTCAACATGGTCTATCAAACCTTTGTATGCCTTCTTCACACACCACCACTACTTTTAACTATAGAAAGAATTCCCTGAAGTCAACGGAGCATACTTTGGACCTCTATACTAAGATGCATCAGCTGTAATTGCTTAATTTGATGCAAATGCACACAATCATAGGTTACATTTTTCTCTTGTGGTGGGGCACAACATGAGGAAAATTCATTTTCTTTCAATACTTTCAACATGTGTAAATAAACACGTCATCAAAAGTTAAGCACAGATTACCAAAATGTGAGAAAAAGAAATAAGCGTTAGAGATACACAGTCGAACTTGGTTATAATGAGTGTAGAATTTTCACAGTGCTACAATATTGGTATTAAATACACTATATGGCTGTTTAGCATAAAGATACCAAATTTATTTTACCTTTTTTATTCCTTTTTATATCACGCCTTGCTACACAAGAACTTGCTATGCCATAATGAAATATCGTTGCAGAGCAGGACTAAGAGTCAATGGAACAGACTTACTATATTCAGTAGCAAATCAACAAACAAGAACAGAACTGACGCGCAACTTAAATAAAATGCAAAATGCAAAAGTTAAGAAAATGGCATATTTCATTCAGTTTAACACAGAAATAAAGTAAAAACATCTAATTACCTTACTTTAAAAATTGGCTACAACGTGTAAATTATGCTATTCACTTTTTTAAGAAAAAAATATTTCTGAAAAAACTATAAGGATGGAGTAACTAGCAATATAGTTGTTATTGCCACATGTATGCAAATGTGAAACACAACCAAGGTATATCAACTCAATGAATCAGCTTCTTATATAAACTCTTCAAAATCATAATGCAGTTATATATAAAATATATTAAAAAAAACTTATGGGCCACATTCATCAAGGAAAATTTTGCATGGGGGACAAGAGATTTGGCTTGCATTATCACATATTAAGCTAAGTAAAATAAACTAAATAAATTCTACGATAAACTGAAAAAATTTAGCTTTGTAATATAATTATTACAAACTATAACTAAATTACAGTCTGCAGTTTAAATCAGATAGGAACATTACAATTGTATGCATAAATTTTAGAAAGGTAAAAACACTATTCTTATTTTGGTTACAATAATATTTCACAACACTGAAAATTAAAAAAAAAATCTATATTTAAGAATAAGTTTTAAATAATTTTTCCTTTACTTTTAACATGGAGCCATGTGCTAACTGATGATTCACCAGCATCATTCCTTGCCACACACTGATAGATTCCAGTGTCACTCATGGATAAATCTGATATCTGGAGTGTACCATTAAGAAGCAGTTCAAATCTATCACTGAAGTTGTTCATGGGAAGTGCATTTCGATACCATGTTACAGAAGGAGCTGGGCTACCAACTGTGCCACATGGCAAAAGCACTTTTTTACCAATTTCTGAAACAGTTTCTCTGTTTGGCGGGACTGTAATTGTTGGTTGAACTGGAATATATAGCAGAAAATTAGAATACATTTACCAAAAAACAATTTCATTTACTTAATAAGGATTTTAGTTTTGTCAATATTAAATGCTAATGCATTTTTAATATAATTCAATAAACATTTAAAAAAACAAACAGTAAAATATTATATTTAATACTGATTTTCACTATTTAAAAGATATTTTTAAAAACATTTTATATTTTCATTGTAGAAATAAGCTCACCGGACAAAAAATCAGTCACTCCTGGCTGAATGTCACCTAATAGCGCATAGCATCTCCATGCGACCAAAGAACAGCTGAAATCCACTCTTCCAGCAGTAAATGCCGCAGTTTGGCCAGATTCGTCGGAAGTTGTTTCACTCCTTGCTTCAAATAGTCCCACAAATTTTCTACAGAATTCTAATCTGGGGTTTTAGCAGGCCAGTCAAGACGTTCGAAGGTTTCAGAATGCTAGTTGTGCCAATCCAACACACTTTAAGCCCTGTGCACGCAACAACTGTCATCTTGGAAGATGGGTATCCTTCTGGTGTTCACTGTGGAGATGCTGAACAAAAGGCAACATGTGGTTGTCCAGTAGCTCCATACAGCCCTTTTGGTTCAAGTGTGACGTCACCGTAACCAAAGGACCCATTTCCTCGTACGTGAAAACCCCCAGAACATCACAGAGCCTCCTCCAGCTAGAACAAAAACTTGCACACAGTCTGCGTGGAAGGCTTCATGCAGCTTACGATGTACCCATCGCCTTGCATCATTCGAGTATAAGCAAAAATGCGACTCATCTGACTAGATCACAAGCTTCTAACAGTCGACAGTCCAGGCTTTGTGGCACCGCACTCACTGTAACTGTGCAGCCTTGTGCAGAGCTGTTAACATGGGTCTCTTTCACGGGACTTTGCTCCAGTTATACATGGCATGCAGTTCCCTTCGGAGTGTTCATTTGGGAAGGGAAAGGCCAAAATCTTTCCCTTGCAAAAGAATTTCGCACAACATAATAACCAAACAAAAGAGAAAAGGATGCAAAATGCACCCTTGGCTAACTCCACTAGTAATGCTAAACCAATCGCTGCAAGATCTACCAATTCTCACACACGACTCAGTGTTGTTATAGAGAGCTTTCATTACACTAACTTATCAGGTATTCCATACGATCTAACAATCGACCACAAATTATGTCGATAAACAGAGTCAAAAGCCTTTTTGAAATTTATAAAGCTAGCAACCACAGGTTTCTGGAATTCTAAACATTTCTCAAGAATCTACCTAAGTGAAAATATTTGATCAATACATCCCCTACCACTTCTGAATTCACCACTGTTTATCATGCAGTTGTCCATCAACCAAATTCTTAATTCTATTGAGTATAATCATGCAAAGAACTTTACCTGGAACAGAAAGTAAACTAATTCCCCTATAATTATCACAAGAACTACAATCACCTTTTTTAAAAATTGGGACAATGATAGCTCTAGTAAAAACCTTAGGGATAACACCTTTATCATAAAAAATATTCAAAATTTCAATCAGTCATGTGACAACACAAATGTTGCCAGCTCTACACTTTTCAGTGGTGATTTCGTCCACCCCTGGGGATTTATGCAGTTTTAATTTAGAGATAGCTAATGCGACTTCGGAATGTGATATAGGGTCATCATAAAAGTCAGTAATGCATCTATCCTCATTACAAACAATGGGAGTAGAAATAATCACATTATTTAGAACATTTCTGAAATGCTCAGTCCATTTAGCCATTACAGAATCCTCACCTTCAACCACCTTGCCATGTTTATCCCTCAATCCCAGTGTACCTGTTTCTTCCCACATAAAACATTAACAATCTGGTACTGTTGTGTTGTCTAACTGCTTCCTCTGCTTTGTCAGCCAAGCTATCAAGCCAAAGATTCTTATCAGCTGTTACTGATCCTTTAGACATAATTGTAATGCCTTTTGTTAGGACTAGTAGGGTTTTGATTCATATTAATCCTGCACTTCCTTCTTTCAGAAATAGGTTCCATAGCCTTATCACTCAAATAATTTTGCTTCCTCTGTTCCTTTCTACCCAAAAGAGTACTGTTAGTTTCAAGAAAAGCCTGTTTATATTGATCCCATTCTTTCTCAACTTCAGCAGTAAGTAAACCACAATTGTCAATGGCTAAATAGCCTATCATGGTATGCTTTGGCTATATCTGGATCTTTCAGACCTTCAGTGTTGAAGGTAATTTTCTTAACCTTAACACAACATTTCTTAAGCTTCAGCTGCAAGACACTTTTGACCAGGTAATAGTCAGACCCAATTTTGGCTCCCCTGTATGATCTGGTATTCCTAACTGGCCTATTTGCTATTACTTAAAATATAATCTATCATATTCTTGTGCAACCCCATCAGGTGAAACCCATGTATATTTATAAATGTCCTGGTGTTTGCAGTATATGTTAGTTATTTGTAAACCATTAAGTTTACTTACTTGTAGGAGACATCCCCATTGCCATTGGAACTACCAATGCCAAGGGGACCTAAAACTCCTGCCCAAAGGTCAGAGTCAGTACAAACTTTAGCAATGAAGTCACCTAGCACAAAAGAAATATATAATTTCTTCACAGAATTCAAAATATCCTGAAGCTGGCTGTAAAACATATCCTTCTCATTCTCATCAAAGTTCTCTGTGGGGGCATAACAATAGATGTCATTCAAGTCTTTAATTTTTGTTTTAAATTTTGCTGTAAAAAATCTTTTGTTAATGCAGTCATATTCTAGAAGAGCATCACTCACATGTCTGCTGAAAAGCAAACCTACACCTTGGAGATGCTTTTTATCCTCCCTCCCTGAAAAAGAGAAATTTAAATTTTTTTTTTAGGTATCTCACCTTTACCTGTCCATCTGGTCTCTTGCAAGCCTAGAATATTTAGGTTATAATGCTGGAATTCCTGCTCGTGGACATCAAGAGAATAATCTCAATGTAACATCCTCACGTTCCTGCAGAGAGAAAATGATTAGTAGGAAATTTAAAGAAACCAGGTTTATTGAGATAGGTAGGGTCAACAATATTAAACAGCCCTCTGATTGCAGGCATGAAGCAAAGACCTGTTCCTTCTCTGATAAAGGCTGAAGTCACTGATACTGGTAAGAACTTCAGGCACCACCTTTTCAAGTTGACCTTTTCAAGAGCCTTATGACCTACCTGAGACATTATTCCAGTTTAGGATTGATGATGCCCAATTAGCTGCGAGGTTCAGGTACCTGCGATGGCTTCTGATCAGGATTATCCACCAGCTGATATAATGTATCTCATGCCTCTGTTCACTTAGGGCTGGCAACCCAGAAGCAAGGAAAACACAGCAGCAGATTCTCCCTCAACAGAGCCCCACTAGTGCAGCAAGTTCAGGATCCATAATCAAGTTCAAATCCATAAACCAGTCCAGTCTAGTGGGTATAAATGGTCAGCATCAGGAACCTGTAAAGTTGACCATTCCTCAGCAGGGTTGAAAAAAAAAAAAGTGGCCTAGATGACCAGATCAGTAGGCCATACTGAACTGGCAGCCCTCCCCTTCCCTTCCAATAAAGAATATCTCTTTTGAAAGGTACTAATGGCCTGCACCACGAGAAGCTGGGGTCGGACATTAGGCGCTAGATCTGGCTGGTTCTGTGCATCATCACTGGGAATTGGTACACAGCTCTCCTTTTAGTTTATGCCTACCTTCTACATGAAGCATCCAATATTAATCCTATTAATAGTTTCAGTCTATTAATAATTAAGGAAAAATCAACATATTAAAGAATCAAACATTTTATTCCCTTGACATTTTTCATAAATTATATTTTTTTAAGTTTCTTACAGTTTCATCTTCATATATGCTTTGATTATTTAGGTTTTATGATTCACTATTTTTAATATAATTTTTAAAAACTCTTATGACAGATAAAAAGTAACAAAGTCAATATTTGCAAAAACTGAATTTTTACACTATTAATCTATGTTTTGTTCAGAGCAAATTAAATGATACCAGGCTTAGATGTAGAAAAACCTTTAGGGGGGTGGGGGGGACAAAAGATTGGATTTCCATTGTAACATAACTTTTCCTTCTGTTTCAGAGGTCTTTAAAAAAAATTCTTGAAAAATGCATGAAATATCCAGAAATTTGATAATCATTTGCTTTCGTTACTAGAATTCTCAAAGGAAGGTGGTATGGCCTCCTCCCCCCACCCCCCACTTCTAGATATAACAAAAACAAAAAAAAGAGCAATACTTTTAAACATTTCCACAAACACAAGATAAAAAAACGTTTTTACTGCACTAAGTACTTATGCAAATTGGACAATATTATTCCAGTGGAAAGTTATGCTTTAATGCAGCATTAATTAGAAAATTATAATCTATGAAACTTACTCAATACTGTAACAGAAGCTGAAGATGTGATAGGTGTAGCAACAATATCTCTCAAGCTTACTTCACATTCATATTGACCTTCATGTGAAGGGCCAACATTAATTAAGGTCAAGCTACGGTTCCAAGGTGACAGAAAATAAGAGAGACCTGTTAGTGGCAGTTCATGTCCATCCTTTTTCCAAAGTGTCTGTAAATCTTCAAGGGGTCTGCATAGAAAACAAAAAAGGTAAATTACTTCAGTTTTAACAAACTGGAAAATTGTTTTATTTTTTTTCATGCTATTCATTGACTGGTGTAATGAATGTATTTGCTCTGTGAGAATTATCATTTCTCAAAAAATAAGTCTAAAGAATTTGAGCAGCAATTTTAAAGAAGTAACATGAGCTGGGTTGTTTCACCTCCGAGTGGCCCTTTTTTGCACATAATGGGGTAAATGGCCAGGTCATAAAGACCCTATGGGTTCGGAAAAGATTGGGGGAAGGAGACAGTAGCCTCCCATCAAGGCTATCCAGCATGTTCTTTAATGTGAACAGTGTATGGCTTTCCCACACAACAGACCATGACTTAAAGCCCCATCTGATGGACGGCGGCCTATCTAAGTCCATCAGTGTCCCTTACTGACTATGGGCAGGGTGGTTTGCAGAGATAAACCTAAACTCTGCCCCAGGTGGAACTCGAATCTGAGAAATGCAGTTATGGGCCTGGTGCACTACTGAATGAGCCACCACCACACTGAGAAGTAACATGAAATACAATGGTATTACAATCAATAACCTCTAATACACAACAATCAAAATTTTGTTTTAAGACATTAAAGTTTAGCAAAAGAACAAAGAATATTTTCAAACAGCAAAACCCCAATTATCTATAATCTGAATACTTGGAAATTTGATACCTCTAGAATTAGTTTTTCATTGATAAATTTATCATGCCAAAAAACAATAACACTTCAAAGGCATCAATGGAATGAGATAAGCACATTCATCAAGTTTATGCAATTCACTTTTACATTATGATATTTCTCATGAATGATGGGTTGATCATGATTGATTATTGATATCAGTATTTCTCATGATTACATGGTTGAGAGTTTGTTTCAAAAATAAGGCATACTACTGTTTTAAATAGAAGTTTCACTGAACCCTTGAATATTATTGTACAAAATAATAATGGTGTACATGTACATAATACATTATGTCAATAGTCAGTACAATATATTAACATTTTTTACAATTAGCCATTCAATTATCCAGCAATTTCCTGTCATTAAATCTGATATATATTTTGGGTTGAACAGCAGGTTAGATAATGGATTTTAATTCAGTCACTGCATGGTACAGAGGACATTAAAAAAATTCTTGACGTGTGTCTGTAGATTTGTACTCATTCCTTAGAAGTTAATGAGCTACGACTTGTTTGAAAGTTTGTCTAAACCTGTCATTATGTGTAAAAAACAAAGGCTTTAGAACCATTTCTCTCTTCATTGGTGGTGCATAAAGTTCAGCGAAATCTGTGTTGTCGCTATGGAGCCTACTAAAGATGGGAAAATATTTTATAGTTTCACAAGGCCGCAGCTTGGGGACAATGTGAAAAAAAATCATGGTGATTTATCACAAGTATATGAGGATCATGCCTGTTCATATGGCAATGTTATGGGATGGATGAGCAAATTCAGAGGACAGCAGGGTTTCGAATTCCTCCCTAGTGCAGGAAGACTGAAGGAGACTGTGAAAGAGAGAGAACTATCTCTGCTGTTCGTGAACTCATTAAAGAAAACCCACCCATCACCATTCAGGTAATAATGTTAGATGTCAGTGTATGAATTGGCTGCTTGGAAACAATTATTCATTAGCATTTAAGTTCCAAAAGATCTGCGCCAAATGGGTACCCCACAAACTGACAGAACAGTAAAAAAGGGCTAGAGTCGACTTGCACAAGTAAATGCTGGCAGTGTTTGAACCTAGTGACACCAAATGGTTAACAGACTATCACAGGTGATGAGATGTGGTTTTATTACTATACAATTCCCATAAAGATCGATGACCATGTTTGGGTTGCATAAGACTAACACAATCCCCAAATCCTCAAACAATACTTTCACTCAAGGAAGAGGATGGTCACAATTTTTTCAATTCCCAAGGAGTAAAATTTGCGGACACCTTACCTAAAAATATGACTATAAATCGTCTACATTACAACCAATATTGTGTTGCCCAAAATGGTTAATGAGATGAAGAAGTATCATTCAACAACAGTCATGTCAAAGATTCTCTTTCTTTATGATAATACCAGTGCTCACAAAACCTTACAAGTTACAGCCTATCTGGAGCAGGAAGAAAGCAAACAGTTACTCTATTCTGCATATTAATCTGATCTTGCACCATGCGATTTTTGGTTGTTTCCAAAAATTAAAAAGGAACTTGCTGAGAAGCCTTTTTTAAGTTTGCAAGACCTTGCAAAATGTATTCAGAGTTGTGGAGTATTACCCAATAGGAGGAGTACCACCAAGCGTTGCAGAATTGCTGTAGATGTCTGCAACTTTGCATAGACGCTGGAGAGGAGTATTTTGAAGGGCAATAAGTTTTGTTGAAGTAAGTGCATTGGTTTTTGTTCTGCAGATGCATGTCAAGAACTTTTTGAATGCCCCCTCATATAATAGCTAAATGTTGGGAGTTACTCTTGTTGATGAATTGATAATATATGTATTTCTTCCTTGACAATATGGAACATTGTGATTACACTTCAGGTAACTTATGCAAATATATTAAGAAATTATTTGGAAGAAGGAATATCATGAAACAAAGTGCACTAACCTAAAATGGCATAACAAAAATAATTATGCAATGGAAATTTTGGTGTGTTAACCCTTTGTGTCGAGACTGAAAGATGGAAATTAATATGGAAACCCACTTTTTTTTCACTTTTTGGTCAAAATCAAAATAGCTGCTACTGATTGCCATTTATAACAAATTAAAATTTAATTTAAAGATTATTAACTTTACCATTTCATTACCTTAATGGTCCAAAATGACCAAGATTTTAAACAGACTCATTCAAACAATGCTATTCCTTCCTCCTCACTATCTCATACCTGCAGAATGAGCCATTATGATAGCGAAAGGATTAAAGCAGGGTTCTAAACAAATATATGGTATATATTTTTACAGTTTTTAAATTTGGAGCTGTGTGTAGTAATAAAAGCATGTCGTGGTTTCATAATTTATCACTGTGACAATGAAGACCCTGGAAGGATTAATACTGTGAGAAATTTAGCTATAATACTAGTAATATCATTTTATAAACATTTGAAATTAATATGCAAAAAGAAATGCTAAATTTGCTTGCTCATATATTACCTTGCATTTGCTATACACTCCAAAACAGAAGGATAACTCCCTTGCCTAAACACAGAGTTTTTTGGAGAAATAATAATTTCAGGAGCAATGGGTTCAGTGCTATCTTGACCTGAAATGCAAAAAGCACGAATTTCTTTTAGTAATTTTATGAAAGTAGAGGTTAATACAGTTAATTATAATATAAAATTTCAATACTCAACAAAAAAATGGACAAATTCAGTAGTAACATTCATTTATCCTATAACATTTCAAATACCAGGCTAAATTTTTAACTAGTCCTCTGCTGAATCTGACAATCCCAGGCAAAAGTTAATACATATAATTATGTTCATTATTGATTTAGTTTCTTTGGTGAAATTAGTTGCTCATAGACTTTTTGATGCTGATTATCAAACTGATCATGTTTTTTTTTACCATCTATGATTATCTATTTCCTATTTAATCCATCTATGATTTTACCATCTATGGATTTTAATGAAAATTAAACTAACTTAAGTTTCTAAATTTTTTTGTGGGTTACTACTACTATTTTCTTGTCTTTAAAGGCATCCGACTTTTAAATTTTAAGTAACACTGACAAATTATAGCTGTAAAAGAGATGATACAATACAACCTGTTGCATTGCACCATCTCATTTTTGAATGCTAATACAGTTGCAGAATGAACTTCAATTGTTGCATCTTTATAAATAAAAAAATTATTTCTAGATTATAATAAAGTTTAACATAGGTATCTAATGAATGTGTTAACAATGCTGACAACTTTAAGTTCATATACGAGTTAACCTATAAAATTCCAAAACAATACTGCAATTTCTTCATTTAAGAAAGAAAACTTGCAATCTTTTCTAGAAGCAAAATATGAGATCAAGACAAAATCTGGGATTTCCACATTTGTTCAGGGTCTTGCACAGTAAGTCTAAGGGTATGATAAATAGGCCCATTAATATTATTTGCAATTCTTATGATTTGGAAAGAAAAAAAATAGCATACCACAGAATATCACTCTTATTTGAGACTCTCACCTAATGTTAATGATGAGTATGAAGTCAGTTTCAATCAAAATTGTCTAAAAACTTATAATCCAAAAAACTTCAGTGGTGCTTTGACTTTTTATGATATAAAAATAAAAATTACCCCTAAAACAGCTGTTTGTCAAAGAGATTTGACAAGAATCTGCATATATAATAATGCCACAAAGAAAATCTACGAGAAAAGGAAACACTTCAGCAGAAAAACCACTAGAATGGTGATGATATTCTATTTTAAATTGCATCTAAATAATAGCAGTACACCCTAAAACCAACTAAAGGGCAAGTTCACACAATAACAACTCAGTTAATCTGCTAACTATAAATTTTATAGCTGATGCAAAGCAATATCATACTCCTTTCTTCAAGAAGAGTAGTCCGAGAACTTTTGTACCTTTTAAACAGTGAATTTTGTGAAACTAAACTTTTCATTTATTCTCACAAAAAATTTTCACTAAATGAAAAAACTAAATTTTTCCACTATGGGAATAGTTATTATATCTTGGACCTGAAATTCTTATGTTACTAAGAAATTTGAAAAGCTCAGGAAATATCTCTAGATTTAAACATGAAATTAAAATTTGGATTTTTCATGAAACAAAAATTTAGATAATCTGATGTAAATAAAATGTTCACCCCTCTAGGTAATTATTGTTTGTACCAAAAGAAAAGAAATAAATTAGCAACGTTTTTTCGTGCTGTTGCTGCAGAGCTGCCAAGCATGCTAACCACTTGACCATGGGACAACCTTTTTTAGAGTTAAAAAAAAAAAACTTGCACACACATTAGGTAAGTTTTTTGTGTTTTCCAGAATTTTGCACATTCTTAAAAAGATCTGGTGCATTGTAGATTACAATATTTTGCTGCCTAAAAATTCAATGAATCTAGGTATGGCTAATGTATATTTTTTCTTCAAAAATTTATTTAAAAATAAAAGACATACAATATACACAAGAAAATACAGCTATTTTTTCCAATAAACAGTATATTGTAAATCCAGTTATGCATCTACTAACCATTTATGTATCTGCATAAATGGCTAATGGATGCATTATAGGTAATGCCACCTACACTCGCTCAAATAAGAAAATTACCGTGGATAATGTTTAAATTTCTAGATTGAACTGATGTATAAGAGTAAAATCCAAGTAATTAAGCTAATGTATCAACAATGACTGGAAATGCTACAACTAGGACTATGATTTTATTCTTCTTGATAAAAGTGAATCCAGGTGCAAAAACATTGCAACATCAACATATATGAGGTCTATCACCTAGCAGACTTTATATTGTAACTCTCTCTCAGCTGTATACATGCTTTAATTAAACATGAATACATAATTATTAAATTTTATTAAACATTAGTACATAATTTAATCACAAAACTTTACTAATGGTAATAATGATGTCATAATAGAATAAAATATATTTCCTAAAATGCAATTATTACTGTAATATCCATAAAACAAAAACTGAGAATGCATTGTTTCTAATGGATGGTGAACAAAAATGAAAGTTTATATGCTTAATAAGTTTCCAAAAAAAAGAGTAACATTATATTCCAGTCAAGAATAAATGAAGATTCCTTACCAGTAACTGTAAGTTGCATCATTCCACCTAGCACTTCTTGACCTGCTTGGGTGTTGGTAAGTGATGCTTGGTATTGTCCATGATCAGACTGTTCAGTTGAGAGGATTACTAATGCATTGTCCAGAGTGGTGGCATACTTGATTCCATGCAGCCTTCCTTGCCCAATTTTTTGCCAAGATACTGTAGGTGGAGGAACACTTTCAATAGATGGAGAGAGAAGCACAGCAGCTTCACCAGATTTCACATTCACACTTGAATTTTCTACGGTGGCTTGATCACTCATAACTGCAATATATAAAACATAGTTTCAGTTACATACTTCCCTCCCTCCCCCATTTTTACATTTCAAAGCAAAAATGTTTTATTTTGAAACATTATATAAATGCTTCTTACATTCATCATAAGTTAGTTTATTACAATGCTTTAAAATTTTCATATGAAACTAGGATTTCACATTCCCAATAATCTTTTTTCCTTATGTGTCTATAATTATAAATTACCACTTAACTGCAATGTACACTTTACAAATTAATGAATTTAGATGTACATTCCAATTACTTTACACTCATTGATCATAGATTCTAAAACATCATGTTATCAACCCATGGTTCAGATTTTAAAATTGATTACCATTATATTGAATATTTTGAATGAATTACAATTTATATAATAATTTTTTTAATAAATCTGAATAAGGGCAGTATATGCAATACAGCGATACCACCCCTTCCATCAGTATGTAATCTGCTGCACAAGCAGTGAAACATCAACAATCTGGTATAATCCTTAAGGTCTTACAGTTAGATGCCAGATGAAGCTCTGGGAAGGAAGAGAGTAAAACATGTTGCAGCAACCTTTTAATGTTTTTATATTTTGAGGGTTTGATTACTCTTACTTTTAAACTTTAAAATGTTGAATTATTTATAAAGTTGAATCAGGAAAAGTTGAACAGTTCCTGAATGGGGAGAAATGTAGACAAAGTTATCATAGTAAACTACAGCAAATTGAACTTTACACAGCAGAGTTGTGCCTAATTACCTATGTGTCTGTAATATATCATCAGTGGAGTATGTCATCACAGTCTTCACATGAAAAATGCAAACAGCAACCTTCAAAGAAGTGTAGTGAGATAACCAAGAAAAATACTGGTGTACAGTACACATCAACATCAAAGAAACCTCTTTCAATGGAGATGTGAACACTGGTGTATTAAAAACAACAGCTGACAAAACATGTGATTTGCTTGAGCCAGCTTCTCTCATATGAAATAATGGTAATATGTGCCTTTTTTCAACATCTTTAATTATTTAGGAACTTTCTCAACGTTAAAGTGTCATTAAGTATATGAATAGCTAGATAAACAGCTGTTAACAATGCAAGTGAAGCAATAAATATTTTTCAGCCTATGTGTCTTTATATGACCTCTCAGGAATGCTTACAACTTCTACCTTAAACACAGCATAAATTGTGTAAAGATTAAATATTTTAACTAAAAATTGCTGTAGTTGAATGTAATTAAATAGTTCAGTTGCTTTCATGCTGGAAAAATTTTTTTTTTAATTATTGCGACCTGACACTTTAAAAAATTTTAAATAGAAAAGTTTGTAACTAAAAGAAGAGAATGAATAATTAAAAAAAAAAAATCTATAATCTTTGTTCTTGAAGCATATCTTGATCATTGAAAAACTAATCTTCAATACACTCCAAAATCACAATCATTAGTATGATATGCAGCGGTGAAAGTAGGCCGGTATGCCGTATTGGCAAGAAATTATTTGCTGGTACAGCGTACAAGAAGAATTCTTCTTGGGAACATTTTTCAGTAGTGGCTCTGTTAATGATTTTCTTTACACATTAATGCAGTTTCAACCGAGCATTAATTTTTTAAAGAGCAAATCGTTCCTTTAAAGAAAAATACCTCAAATTTTTAATTATACTACTATAGTTTAACCCTTTAGATACCTGTTGCTTGAAAACCACATACTTGAGGTTCATTTCTGCTGACAGGGAGTTCCAAGGGGGAGTGCTAATCCAAATATCTGAAGTAATGCTTCTCTCTTTGAGCAATCAGTAAAAGCAGACTGGGAATAGAGAACAGAACTAGACAGACAAAGGTGATTCCAACCAAAGCCATCCCTCGGGGAGTCGTTAAGTATCCAAGGACAATGCCCATCTGCCGTAGCTGTCTGGGTTCAGTCTTAATCCCTACCAGAAGCAGAAATGGGGAAAAAGGGATGACAAATCAAAGAAAGGATATGACCTAGACGTTGAAATGTAATCCTTTGTTTTTCTGCTGAGATCCCGCCATACTCACAAACCTTCTACTATGGCATATAAACTGACAGATTTGCTGTTAGACCTCTGTGGCAAGCAGTGACTTCTGGTATAAATATATTTTTTCAAATAATTTATATATTGCTGAATTGAAAATCCTAACATTTCTGAGCATAATGGAAGGCAACACCTTTTGAGATTTAAATATCCAGAGATCATAAAGTTGGCAAGTTGGCTTTAGGCAAATTTCTATATATTCTAAATTCAATATATTCTAAACATTTTGCACAATTCACATCAGTTTTCGTGCATAATTCTGCTTTCACTTGAATCTTGTTCATTGTTTTTTTAAATTGAAATATAGGGTCTTTTTTAGTCTGGTCTTCTGACATCTTAAATTGACATGCTCTTATGAGCCCTGTGAGAAAACAGCTATTTGTGGGGTGTAAAAAAATTAATCAACTAAGAATTTAATTCACTAGTGCTTTTTCACTTTATACATCCCTTGGAATTTAACCTTCAGTGTTGCAAGTTAAAGTATTGGTATATATACTAGATACGTCAAGCCGTTTCGGATTCCGAAATGTCGGAATCATAATAATCAAATAACAAAAAACAAATTGATTGTCAACTTCTGATAAAGATTATTATCAACTTTTCATTTACACCAAACAATAATTTTGTATTAAAAATAATGCTAAAGCATGATTTTGGTGCTCAAGAGTGCTTAGTAAAATAAGTCTCGCATCATTTTTTTTGGCAAAATTCACGCTTTTCTTACCGCATTTTTGATTCGCGAACCTTGCAGTTTTGCATTATATATTATGTCAGGATATCATAGAAGTGAAATTTCCGTACTTCTTATAATCATTGACTAAACTTTATGAATTTTAAAGGTTACTCTGAATCTTCAATAAATATTATTCTAAAAAAATGCTATATTTGGCATTTGGTTTTAGATTATGCAAGTTGAGTGATCATAATTACAACATCAGTCAAAAGTTTATTTTTCCTTCTAAAAATTTGCATTAAGTTCTGAAATAATTTTAAAAACATCTGCATATTATATTTTTTGAATAAGGCTGAAATACAAGAACAGAATGCAATCAGGAAACATTTAGGTATATTAATATTTTTTTCATATTAAAATTGCATAAATCATTCGCTATTTGCAGAAAACATAGAATGAAAGACAAAATACAGGGATACTGTACTACCGTCGCCACACAGTCATTATTACCCCTGTACTATGGCTTCTCTGGAGTGTTCGTCTGCGTGTGATTTTCCACACATAGCTATACTTTGAAGTGTGCCAGAAAGAAGTGAAATCTACTTTCACCACTGATGATTATGTTAGACTTTTTAGTACCAAGTTGGGAATGAAAATATATTATACTTTATTATCCTCTTGAATATCTACCATGAAAGAAATTTGTGTTCTTGTGTATAATTATTGATGATCTAATGAATAAAGTTATAATTCTAATACATCAAGGATGATTTTTGAATTTTATTTGCTCCATCCCTTCAAGCTGACATAAGTGTAATATATATATAAGCTCACGGGACAAAAAATTAGCAGCTAGTAGTGCATAATGCCTCCGTGAGACCAAAGAACAGCCAAAATCCTGTCTGGCATGGATGCCACCAGTGTGCGGATGTAGTGCACGTCAATATTCATCCACTCTTCCAGCAGCAAATTCTGCAGTTTGGCCAGAATGGCTGGGACAGAGTTTCACACGTTGCTCCCACAAATAGTCCCACAAATTTTCTATGGTATTCAAATCCGGGGATTTGGTGGGCCAGTTGAGATGTTTGAAAGCTTCAGAATGCTTATCATGCCAATCAGACACACTTCGAGCCCTGTGCATGCGACAATTGTTGTCTTGGACTGGTGTATCCTTCTGGTATTCACTATGGAGATGCTGCACAAAAGGCAACATGTGGTTGTCCAGTAGCTCCATATAGCCCTTCTGGTTCAAGTGTGACATCACCGCAACCAAAGGACCCATTTCCTCGTATGTGAAATCCCCCCCCGCCCCCCGAACATCACAGAGCCTCCTCCAGCTTGAAGAGAACCTTGCACACAGTCCCCATGAAAGGCTTCATGTGGCTTACGATGTACCCGTTGCCTCACGTCTTTCGAGTACAAGCAAAAACGCAACTCATCCGACCAGATCACATGCTTCCAAGAGTTGACAGTCCAGTCTCTGTGGCTCCACGCCCACTGTAGCCGCACAGCCTTGTGCAGAGCTCTGCTACATATATGCTTTATATCTCTTCTGCAGTACTCTGCTACAGATATCATTGGCATGCAGTTCCCTTTGGAGTGTTCATTCAGAAACAGCTTTTTGTAGGACCGCATTGACTGATTGGAGCAATTCCTGCCTCTTTGCAAAGCAATTTGCCCTAACACTGTGGCGGTCCCTATTGGTGAGCAGTCTTTCTGCCGCAGTTCTGATGACGATTTGTGGTCGACTGCGATGTACGCCACTGCTGGAAGACCCTTCGGATATTATGTTTCAACACACTTGCAAAGGCGGCAACTTCTTGTACACTCTGCCCTTTGGCTCAGCCAAACGCAATAACACCTTTTTGCTACTCATTCACATCTTTGGCGCAACCCATGTTTCACGGAGCGACTAACACACGTGGCACACAGCCACTTCTTGTCACTGGATGAACCCATAGTGCACAGCTATTTGTAGGATGCGATTATTACTGGTGTGCCCTCTGTTGCTGTTGAATGAACACAACCCTCTTGCGGCGGGAGATGACTAATTTTTTTGTCCGGTGTTGGGTTGTTTTACCTCTGAGCAGCACTTTTTTGCACACCATGGGCTAAATGGCCAGGTCACATGGACCCTGAAGGCTCAGAGAAGGTTGGGGGAGGGGACCCACTGGAACAGCTGTTGAGAGACAGATGGTAGCCTCCCATCAAGGTTATCCAGTGTATTCTTTAACGTGCACAGAGTATGGCTCTCCCGCACACGGGGCCACGGCTTAACGTCCCATCTAACAGACAACTGCCTTTCCAAGCCCATCAGTGACCCCTACTGACTGTGGGCAGGGAATTTTGCAGATAAATCTCAACGCTGACAAGCTGGGACTCGAACCTGGGAACTACAGATTACGAACCTGGCATGCTACCGACTGAGCCACCCCCGCCCCTTTGTCTGGTGAGCTTATATCTTTCATTTGTTGTTGACTTTATTAACTATACCATGAAAAAACTATACCAGTGTAAAAGTTATATCTAGAAGTAATAGCATGAGACAATGTATTAAACTTGAGGTTGAAGCATAGATTTTTCTAAAACTGAGGTTATTATAACTTGTAACTATGTAGTGATATAAAACTAAGAACCAACATTACTTAAAGTGTTACAAATACAAAATATTATGCAACATTAATGAACTTACATGCAACAGTTAAAATTGTCTTCTCACTGAACACAGTCCCAGCAGCATTTCGTGCAATGCATTTATATTCACCACTGTTTTCTTTACTTATTAGTGGTATTCGCAGGAGGGGATCTTGAGTAAAATTTCCTAAAGGTTGTTCATTTCGTAACCATTGATACTCTGGTGGTGGAAAACCAATAGCTTGGCACTGAAGTATTTTTGACTGTCGTTCAGTTACTACACCTCCTGCAAAAGATGGCTGAACTACAAAGTGGGGAGCAGAATGTTGATCTGTAAAGAAAAAATTTTTTTTTTATTTTATAAAATTTCTTTTGTTTTAACCATAAAAAATTTTTCTTACCGATTTTGTTGTGTTGTAACAAATTGTAACAATTCAGTGGTTGTCCCAAAAATGAAAACAAAAGTAATTAAAGTATTATACCCAGTTAATAAAACCAAAGTAATTTACCAAAACCATAATTACCAAATGTAATTAAAGTATCATTTTATTATGTAAATTAAATCTGTAGGTCAAATTCTTGCAAGATTTTTTTCTTCTGCAAATCGAAATTCAGTATTGACTTTACATTGTAAACAAGCTGTTCTGTATTGACTTTACACTATAAACAAGCTTTTCGTGACTAATTTGAACTTCAATAATTAATCTAATAAATGGGTTAGGTTGTTGGCCTAAGGAACAACCCTTCATGCTACCCATTAGGTTAATTATTAAAGTTCAAATTAGTCATGAAAATTTTTTATTTTGTTTAAAAGTATTTATTATTTTAAAATGATCTGACAGTGGCATCATGTGAGCATAATTTAGGCAAACTACAATTGATCTGACATAATCCATTTGAATTTTAAGTAAAAAATTACTTGATTTAATAGGTCAGAGATGGTAACAGCTATAGCAGTGAAGCCACCTAGAACAAAGAAATATCTCCTTTCTTGACAGAATTTGAAATGTTCTGAAGTTTTCTGTAAAAACTATATATTTTATTCTTACCAGTGTCCTATTTCAAAACAGATATTCTCTTCTGGAAGGGAATGGAAAAGGAAGACAGCCAGATCAGTGTAGCATGGTCATCTCTGGCACCATTTTCGTTCTTTTCTGCCCTGCTGAGGAATGGTCAGCTCACAGGGTCCTGGTGCTGACCATTTAAACCATTGGAACGGATTTAATAACTTAATATGTTTAATAACTCAAATTGGCAACATAAAATTTAGAAATTTGCATTCATGGAATCCTAAGGTCACCGATTCCTAATAGTGTATAGTTACACATTTGAATGCAGAATGCACAATTATGGAGGGCATCCAAAAAGTTACTGACACATGTCTGTAGATTTGCACTCATTCCTCCGAAGTTAATGAGCTAAGACTTGTTTTAAAGCTTGCCTAAAGTTGTTATTACGTGTCAAAAATAAAAGCCATATCATCATTTCTCTTTGCTGGTGGCACGTAAAATTCGATCTGCGAAATCTGAGCATTATTGCTAATGAAATTTACTAAAGACGGTGAAAGATTTTACATTTTCACAAGGACAATTCTGATAAGTCAATAAAATATTTTTCTAATTAAAATTTTATATTTTAGATGAATTTGCACCACTAAAGGTAGAAAAAAGTTTGCAAATTTCAAAAAAATTTAGCAAAAATTAGCTACTGAATAAAGGGACCTAGATTTGAGCCCCGGGCAAGGCAAGGATATTTGCGTTGTCTTTCTGCTGAGATCTCATCTTCCAAACAGATCTTCCCTATGGCATATTAAATTGACATTCTACTGTCAGACCTCTGCAAGCAGCTGCTTGAGAGGTAATTTTTTTAGCAATATAATGAAAGTATTCCACAAAATTCATACAATTTGAATTCTGCAACTACAATTCTCTGTAAATTGAAATGAAGGAAGACTCTTGATAATTGACATTATATTTATTATCATTTTATTATGCAAATTAAATTTGTGTAGGTCAAATTTTTGTAAGATGATTTTTTTTAGTCATTTGGATTAAAAAATAATATATTTTCCATAAACTAAACCTTGTACAGGTTGTGCTTTTAATTATTTTGCTAAATGGTTTTGTTTATTTGCAATATTACTTGCCTAATTAGTTATCTTATTTATCATTAATCTGCTCATAACTGTAACCAAACCAACCTCAGCTGACCAATTTCCTACAGTTTTAAGACTATTCTCCAACGATTTTTCAATGATGCTCTTCAAAGCATTAGTCTCCATTGATTTTGGCCCTTGTTCTTCATTAATGTGTTTCAGCCAGCTGTTCAATAATATTGCACACTCAATAGTTTTGTGAAAAATATATAAGTATTATAAATAACTGTTATTGATTTGACTTCAAAGTCAACTCTGTGGATACTATTTATTGATATAGTGTATATTTTTTGGATCTTTTTATTTCAGCAAATTTAGTCTGTTGAAACTCTAAGTAAAGGAACAAAAGTTTTTAGAACTTTACCTGTGGAGGTGAATTACCACTTTAGAAATGTTTCACATTATGTCAAATCATAGGAAAAAGTGCTACCCCAAGGTTCAAGGTGTTGTAAGAACATGACGAAATTAGCCTCCAATGAGGGGCTCCCTATACCAGTCACAACAGAAGGGTGAGATAGCAGAAAATACTACATCTCTGCTATATCACATAGGTCAGTAGAAAAATATGACAGGGAAGTGGCAGATGGTGAGCATTCAGGGCCTTGGGATATATTTTTTCTTGCGATGGTGGTGGTGGGGAGAGGATGCTCCTTTATGAAGCATTTTTTTAATTAGGTAAAGAAATGATTTTATTTCTAATAAAGAAAAGAAATTTAAACAAATTCTCCCTCATGCAGTTGTCTGCCATTTCCTCTTTAGGACAGTTCTACTAAACAGAGCCAGAAGCACCAAATTTGGTATACACACAATAACTATATTTTGTGAACCAAAATTCAGGACACATGATCGAATGTAGGATTTTATCTGATGCATTAATTTATTATGAAAATGCTTACTGACTTGTTTCATTCAGTTACAATCTGCCAATAAATTTAAATTTTGGAACATTTCAATGGTTTATGGAGACAACAGGATAAAATCCTTGAAATCAGATAGTTGCTCACCACAGGTATAGAGCTTCTTGTTAATTTGAAGTCATATAAAAGGTTTGGCCACCCCTAAAAATGGGGAAGAACATCTCTTAAATGATAAGACAGAGATAGAAGCCTCTTTTCATAAAGTGGTGTTAATAGTTTGGCCCATAAAACTTTCATCCCCTCCCGAAAAAGAAGCTTGCTTAGCATAACAATTTATATCTTAAGAAGCTTGTGATGTAGGAAGTATCATGGTTTACCTTAACTAATGTCCCCCCTCCTTGAACATTTTAAACATATTTTTTTTCTGATGATTTCTTTATAATGTTCTTAAAAGCATTCACCTCCATTGACTACCTTCTTACCATCTCTCTAAAAAAAGGGGGGTTGGGGATTTTACAGTGATCATCATAAGTTATATATGAAATGAAAGTTTGCAAAGTGGGAAGTGTCATCTACTATATATTTTAGGAAATTTAACCTAAATGAGTTAAGAACCTAAGCAACACCTGCCAGCATAAAAAATGCAATCCAACTACTTTTTTTTTTTCCTGCATTTTGAAGTACTGTACTCTTTAATAATATATGCTAATTACATCATTTTCTACAATCAGGATAGTATGAAAATTTAACTCTTAGTCAGCATCATAGTTATTAAAAAAAATTTTTATGCAAGTCAGAGAAAATTAGTACCAATAGATGCTCTCCTCTCTTCAAATCTTGACACAATCCTTAAAAAAACTTCTGAAAGTCACTCTTTGATTCATCACCCTGTTAATTGTCCCCACTATTTTGAGCAGAGGCATTTCAAGCAACAATTTGTTTAATCATTAAAAAATGTTTAGGGTCCTGATTCAGAGTCCCTAAAATTTTTACAGCCTTGGACCACAGCTCTATTAGTCTATGTATGAATCTGCTTATGTGCTAACTACTTTACTTTCCCATCATATCTCTTTGAATACTGAACAAATATTAATCAAAATCGTGATTTAGATAAAGTTGATGAATCGTTAATTTATCTTTCATTAAAAAGCATATCAAAGAGTTACTGAGCTCAAAATATGATTTTCCATTGAGATAACATGCAACTGTTTCCATTTCTCTGTCCTGTACTTGTATTCATACACATACACAGGATTTAGTTATAAGGGGTCTGCGAATATGAGTGAAATATTCCATCAGATGATAGGAAATTTTTTGAATGATATTCTATATGGAATAAAATTTTGTACTTTTCTTTTTAACCTGTTTTTAGTGTCGGACTTATATTATTTGGTTAAAACAAAATATGCAAAACAATTGTTCTGGATTTCAAAGCAGGTGGACAAGTTTAGGATTTCATATAAGATGACCGAATTTTCAGGGAGAAGGGGGGTGCACCTCCCCTCCCTTCTTGGGTACGTCTGTCTTTTTTTATAACATTATTTTGGTTATGCTGTCTACATTAATACTAGCTTTTTAGAACATCGCCGATATTTAAATTTGTCAATTAAAAACAATTGGACTAAAAATGATGCATTTCAAGAATAATAATAAATGTTCAGATTTTTAGACAGAGTATTTCTCAATTAAATCATACAGTACAAAGAGTGAGGAGCAGATAATTTTGTCCCATAACTTAGTTTTAGACATATGCAATAGTGAGAAATAAAGACATTTCCAAAAATACTGTTCCAAAAATAATGTATATTTTTCATTCTCATAATATTCGGTGAACATAATTCGATATACTTCATTAGGCACTTCTTTTATCTGTTCTGAGGCATTTTAATTTCGCTTTTCCACATCAATGTGCTCCTTATTGCAAAACCATGCAACTCAGATAAAAATTAAATATTTTTTTCGCTTTCTTGTTTGTGTACACGACAGATTACCAAATTGTTAAATTCTTGATGAGCATAATTACCAAATATTATAAGTTGCTCTCATATTGTGTTCTGGACTAGGCTGATGTGAAAATACCCTGAAGGCAGAAGTTTCTGATTATTTTTTAAATATTAAATATTTTCTTTCATTAGTAGAGAGGAGCAAAACACAAGGAGAAACCTCACACACTTACATTTCATATAAAATAAATAATTATCCCTCAGTCAGCTACTTGGCACAGAGGGCAGACGAGAGTCTATTAGTATAATATGCCACAGAAGGTCTACGAGTAATGAGAGACCTAGTCAGAAAGACAAGATGAGAAACTTTGATGTCTTATCAAGGGCTCGAACCTGCATTTCTCTGATCAGTAGCTGACAATGCTAACTACTCACTCATAAGGCTTCCCAGCCTGTAGTAAATAAATGGATGAAGGATGTAGTAAAAAAATACTCCCTCAAGCAGCTGCTTGCCACATCTCTGACAGGAGTCTCAGTTTATACGCCATAGTAGAAGATCTCTGAGGATGGCGAGACCTCAGCAGAAGTAGCCGATTGATCAAGAAAAACAACACATACATCCATGCCTTACCTGGGGCTTGAAAGCAGGTCCCTTAGATCAGAAGTGAAGAGTGCTAACCAGGCCACAGGATGGCATAATAATAAAGGAAATATTAATAAAGAGGGTATA
Source organism: Ryuthela nishihirai (assembly GCA_038380435.1). Lineage (NCBI taxonomy): Eukaryota > Metazoa > Arthropoda > Arachnida > Araneae > Heptathelidae > Ryuthela > Ryuthela nishihirai. Next base: position 24,982,174 of record JAWZYU010000018.1, read on the forward strand.
CCATTGACCAATAAATGCTATTTCTAAGCAAATTTGAGTATAAAAATAAATTGGTATAGAAGGGTTTTATTAGATCTAATAAGGATCCTTACTAATAAACTAAGCAATCTGTATAACATTTAATATTTACATGATAGTGCTGTTGTGTTAAATTGAAAAAATTTGAAAAACTATTAAATGTTACACAATTAGCTGTGTTTACAATTATTCTAATAGCTATCTGTACTGTCAGATATTGTATTCTCTCTTTTTCATGATGTTCCGATAGATTTTCTTGTAATCATTAGAACAACTGTCTTATAAATATTATGCAATTGTTAGGCTAAAGATTACATGTGTTCTAATATAAACGATTTGCATTTTATATTTCTCTTACATCATCATCATCATCCTCAAGCAGCCATGGGCTACAGGAAACAAAATATTTTTATCTCTTAGCTTCATTTGAAAAATAATAAGAAATTATTTGTTCTCTAATATTTATTTGAAAATGGTAAATATCTGTGGCATAAATGTAACATATCAAAATTTAAAGTAATTAATATTTCCCTGCAGTAGAGTAGCAGAGCTACAATAGCTCAGGCACTGAAATAGCAGAAGTAACACTTTCTTAAAATAAAATTTTCCACGACTATATTTCAAATTAAATATTTTTGATTCACATGCAACAATACCTAAAATATATATTAGATTATATCTGTATCAGCCATTTTGATTTTCCTAAATCATTTACAGCTTCCTCTTATTATAATTTAAAGCAATACTAATGTTTGCCACCTGATTATTACAGTAGAGGTACACATTGCGGTAATTAAAGTAATTTAATTCTCTATGACACTGTTAAGTGTTTTTAAGCACTTCAACACATGGACTATGCTATCAAGTATCAATAATTATTATAGAGAGATTTATGTACCATGCTGTAGAGGATGGGAAGTAACAGGAGCTTCTTGGAATGTTTTCGGTGAGAAATTTAAAATTCGATGTTCTTGCCGGCAAGTGACCAGTGGAAATTAAGATAATGATGACTGCTGCCAATGGTCTACCCACATTGGCGTATGACATAATTATTTATATTTTTTGATAGCATAGGGCGCTTAAAAAGTTTTAGATCCATGATGCGCGTTTCGCGCCATTCCTATTGCCGCTTCATCAGGTGGGAAGTGAGGGACTTAATGCAGTTGAGGCAGTTAGTTGGTGAGTGCGGGGGAGGGGTGGGGTGCCATAAATTGACATGTCAGTGGTTCAGCTCCGAGGATCAGAGTGGTCAGCGGAAGTGCGGGTGGCGGTAATGCGATCTGCATGTAATGGAGGTTGGGAGAGTGGGGGATTGTGGGATATCACCAAGGTATGCGTATGTCGAGGGAAGCATCACTGTTTCTGGGTAGTAATTCATCTTTATAATGAGTGGGGTACTTTTAGTGAATTAATAAATTTGGTAAACTGAAAATTGGGGTTAAGATAATTATGTCATTGAGGGTCTAAATAATGGTTTTCGTATTGGTATTACTACAGGGAGTTTTTGTAGGGGGGGGTACACTGATTGTCGATTTTAGGAGGTATTGTGGAGGTGTTCTAAAGGGTTAGGTGGGTGTGTATTATTGCAGGTGGCAAATGGGGATCAACGATTATTTATCATACATCTGGGGAAAAAATCCCTTCAAAAAATGGGGAAATGCATGAACAATTGCAGATTGTGAAAAGGCACAGCTAAAATGAATGAAAGTTTTTGATGGGGAGGAGTATCCTGGACTTTTTCAAATTATGTTTCTGCTTTCTTCCTCCAGAAAAAAGAGGAAGACTAATTTCATTGGGATCGACTATAACGAGCTGTACATAAAAATGAAACTTGTTGCATAAGGAATATCGTTTACTACATATTTTAACAGTTTAATTGAATTAAGGATCTGACCAAGCTTGTTAAAAATTCACTATATAATAATTTGTACTTATATTAATAAAAATAAATAAAAACATAATTGTAAAACATGATTAAAAATTTATTTAGTCCAAAAATAGGGAAAAAAAATAACTTGTCAGTAAATTACTTGCCACCACGGCCAGATCTAGATTTGGGAGCAAAAGAGGCAGATTGATAATTATTAATCTGCTAAAGTTGGTAAAATAAGTTTTTCAGTAAAAGTATGCTTTCACCATTACATAAAACATATTCCGAACAAATCACAGAATCTACTCAGTTACTACCTATAGTATTTATTCTGGTTTAATTTAGCATAATTTTGTAATTGCAATTGCTTTCAGCAAGTTAGCTAGATAAAATATATTGTTACTCACCTGCAGAGGCACATGGTAGGCACAAAAATGTACTTATCATCAAAAACTTGATGCTGTTGAACACAGTAGAAATCCATTTCATAATCTTCATGTTAAATACAAGATAACAGGAAACATACAATCTGAAGAAATTGGTGAGTGCAGCTGTCCATAAAGTATAATTCCAGGAATTAATTTGTGACTTTGTCTGGCATTTTTGTTTCAAAGGAACTTTCAAAAACTTGACTACACAGTAAACTGCTTGACAAACACCAATGAAGATAAACCACAAAAAAATATACACATATCTACAAACAACACAAAATTGGTGAAAAATCCTTAACCATCGTCTGTCAGTCTCTTCTTGAAATTTTCTTCTAGGTCTATGACATGCATTGCATTGAATTTTGCCTTTGCCAAACAACCATACTGGAATAATGTATTGGTGAGATTTGTATGGGAAAAAATGAGATGCAGTAATTCTCACTATCTGATTATCTGTCATAATACCAATCTTTTACCTGCAACAAAGAAAAAAACAAAATTACAATAAACTTGGTTTATTTGAAAAACTATTTTAATTATATTAAAATTTAATAAGAGGTGTAGAGTGACAACATCCTATTACTATATACTAACACTTGTTTAACCCTTTAGAGTGCTGGAAGACACTAGGTTCCCAGAGAACTTCAAGGTTTTGTTTCTTTTGGCAGAACTCCTATATAATGCTTATATTCGTATAAAAATTTTACTTAATTTGCTATTTTTAATAACATGACTAAGTTACTTCAGAATTAGGCTATATATTTCATTTAGTTTTTGTGTTGAAGACACTTCAAAATTAACTAGTACTTTAAAAAGTAAATGGATATTTCAAAATCATATTAAAGGCCTAAACCAGGTATATATGTGTTTATATATAAATATTTCCTTTATTTGTTATTACATACATAGAAAACAAAATTACATTTCTTGAAACACATTGCGACTTCTATTTATTGGTGTTTACTGCATTAGAATTTAAAACTTTAACAAATATATATTTCCAAATTTTCTCAATTTTAATCATAAATAGAATCTGTAATATGTATTATTCATAAATAAATAATAAAATCATTACTTGTTCAAATTAAAATTTGTTAAGAGAGAAAAATGGCATTTTGCATTTCTGAGAAGCTTTTAATGTCTGGCTTAAAAGAAGACAGCTAGATTTGCATGTCTACTTCCGCATTCAATCTGTTGCGATATTTTGTTTTGGTTGAAGCATATTTAGAAACTCTGCCTCACAAAGTTATGTAGTTCGAAAAGGGAGGAGTATTTTAAAAGCTTTTTCCTATAATTGCAGATACTTTGCACCATGGCACAATGCAATGGCCCATTTTTTAAAAAAAATTAAATGACACTTAGTTCAATAAGAGATATTAAATATCAATGTTACAAATAACAATTCCATTAAAAATAAACACCTTTAATAAATAGATATTAAAATATGAAACTAGTTCTATTGAAAAGAAATAACTATTCAATAAGTGTTTGTGGTAGCCCTGAAGGATCCTCAAGTACACTTTGCAAAACACTGATCTATAAAACTGTTCTGCTGTATAAAGCAATACTAACTGAAGCAATGACTACTGACTCATTGCTTACAATTATATTTAGGGTCCATTCAATAGAATATAACACAATTTCCAAGAAACAAGGAAGTTTATTTTTTAAGGTAATCAATTCAAACTACTGTGACTTTACTGTAATCATTACTTTCCTATATTCAGTAAATTTGAAAATCATCTTGCAGAGTGATAATGTTAAGTTCTGGCTCATCAAGGTATATTGATCATAGTACTGTAACAGTTGTTAGCTGTTTCTGTCTTAGGAGTCACTGTCTTTCTGAACAAAAAATGCAGGGGACATGTTCTAAATGTACAAAAGATAGTCATTGTTTCACATTAAGGCATGTCAAATACAAAACCACATATATGCTTATCCTCACTATCTAAATCCACAAGGAGAAATCTCAAAAACAAACAAACTGAAGTTTGTATATTTTAAACATGGAGCTTTTCTTTTAACTGTTTTGTTTATACAAAAAGCAAGAATATCAAAATTTGCAACAGCTGAGAAACTGTACACTTTGACACTTGGTACGACTCGTCAACATCAATGATGATTGTCTATGAAAGTCTTAGAGTCAAGCCGTGGTTAATGGAGAAAAAAAAGACACCACCTTGCCCCTAGATATAGCTTGCCCTCACAGAAGAAACTATTAGCTATATTATTCTTGAGTATCACTAAATTTTCAAGACCAAGAGCCACACTAAAGAACCAAGCAGAAATACTAAAAATCAGTTTACAACTAGGGTTACGGTCCACATATAATAATAAATAAATACCCCCTCAAGCAGCTGCTTGCCACAGAGGTCTGACAGGAGTCTGTTAGTTTATATGCCACAGTAGAAGATCTGTGAGGATGGCAGGCCCTCAGCAGAAACAGTCTACATACCTACAGATAACTAAAGATTTTTAAACTTCATAGACTTTGGAGCTGGTTTTAAAGGTAAAAAAGAAATTGAGAAAGAAGGGCTCTTTAAATGTGGCAAATGAAGCCTTTGTCATGTCCCAATATATTTACGAAATGTTGAGTAAGGAATGACGAGAGGATCTTCCATACTAACCACAATAAAGGCCCAATTCAGATGTCATAAGGAAACATTTGGTTTTCTGAAAGTCACTGTCTTCAAAGTAATACATTAGGGCAGCTGCTTTTTAATCTTTATGTTGCTTAGAAACATTATGATATTATAGCAGTTATATATGCCAAAAATACTAATATAGTGGAGTATTTTTAACACTCAGAACAGATGTCTCATAAGTATTATTCCAAAATGTCACAAGTCTCAGACAAAATGTATCATGCATAATAGATTTTATTTAACAGTAAGAAGAAAATTTCAGGTCTTTATTATATTTCTTATATTGCAAAAGAATTCAATCACAGAAGAAAGAATATAGAGTTCACTCCCAATAAGAGGAGTGACAATATGACACCATCTAACCTTTCATTAAATAAAAAAATAAAAATAAAAAATAAATACCCCTCAAGCAGCTGCTTGCCACAGAGGTCTGAGAGGAGCCTGTCAGTTTATATGCCAAAGTAGGTCTGAGAAGATGGCAGGACCTCAGCAGAAAAACGACACACACATCCATGCCTTACCCGGGGCTCGAACCCAGGTCCCTTAGATCAGTAGCCAAGCGTGCTAACCATTCGGCCATGGGACGGCTTTCATTAAATAGTGTCTTTTATACATATACTATATATCCTTGTTACTATATGCTATCTGGTGGACAACAGTTGTTTTCTATTAGCTTATGTGTATCAGTTATTTTTGAAATTGGATGTTTTGGCATTCTTTGTTAGTCTAAAATTTCTTCTAAAATATATCCTTAGTTCAATGAAATTAAAAATATACATTACTTACTATTTGTGTTAGTTTGTGCATGTCATTTGTAATAACATTTGTTATATTCCTCTTTATTCATAAAATACATCATATTTCAATTGGCTCCAAGCATTTTTTAAACTGTTCACTTTCAGACTTTTTTTGTCATCATTTGCTGTCATTTTCTTAGGTTATTTACAAAATATTGCCAAAATGCTTGGAGATTCATTTTAGAAATTTTTGACTATTTTCACTGCATTCACATCTTTTTGTATTTTAAACTAGTCATCTTAATGAAGACAAAAAACAGTTGGCATGGAAAAATTCAACAAAATTTAGCAGATTATATTATTTCCATTACTCATTAATTTTGGTTTTGACTTACCTGATCAGAGCAAGTGAGTTGGGTTGTTTTACCTCTGAGCACATTTTTTGCACACCACAGTGTAAATGGCCAGGCCACAAAGAGCCTGAAGGCTCAGAGAAGGTTGGGGAGGGGACCCATTGGAACAGCTGTTGGGAGACAGGTGGTAGCCTACCATCAAGGCCATCCAGTGTATTTTTTAACATACACAGGCTATGGCTCTCTCCCACACATGGGGGTCACAGATTAACGTCCCATCCACCAGGGGCCTTTCCAAGCCCATCAGTGTCCTCTACTGACTGTGGGCAGGGCGGGGAATTTTGCAGAGATAAATTTTAATGCTGACCCAGGTGGGACTCTTACCTGGGAACTACAGATTACGAGACTGGTGCACTACCGAGTCACCCTCTGCCCCAAAGAGCACATTAATGAACATGAAATTGTACGGATATACATTTAGAAGATTTCTCCTTATATTGGATGGAGCTTACTACAATTAATAACACTAAGGCAACACATCACATTGAATCATTCATATGGTACACTATATAAGCAACTAAAAATATCGCAAATTTTTTGAGGCGGAAAAAGGTCATTAAAAATATATTAGTACTTTATAAGAATAAGTTCCTCTCAAAAATGTTAGGATTTTTTGGGTTTAAAGTTGACGTTTACAAAATTGATTATACTCGCCTCTGCATTTTGAATTTATGACATATTTGCCAATTTTTAAAATACTGAAATTTCAGAAACATGCCTGCCCATATCCTTTTTTTAAAACATCTGATGACAAAATCTAGCACAAAAAAATTTAAATGGTAATGCAAACCATAATTTAAAAAGAAAAAAGGTTTGGGAACATATGGTTTATTAGCTAAAATTATGAATATAATTGATAGTAATACAAAATGCACGATTCATTTTTAATATATCTAATAATTTTTGTTTGCATGAGAATTCAAATAAATATTTTTAAAATTTGGCATAATGCCAACAAACATTATCATTTGGTATGCAAATTATGTAAGGTGTCAGTACCTTAGATGTTGCTCTAAATAACAAATAGCTACTTGTTCAATGCATCACAAAATTGAGTAACTTTTATAAGCATGAACTTATTTCGATTATTACTATGTGTTAAAATTTTTATCAGAAAGTATTATACTCGTAAATGAGTAAAGTAGCAGCAAAAAAAGGGGAATATTTTAACTCAAAACTAAAATCTCGAACACTATTAATCGAAATTTCGACAATACATTTACCTGTGATAATCCCAAAATAGTCCTTAAAATTACAAGTTGGTAACACTTTTATCCATAAATGATATATTTCTCGAACAAATAAATCGTTTGAAGCACAACAAATACAAAAGCTTAGGTCGACGCCATATTGAAATAACCTACCTGTGTCTGTGTGTCACTCCCCGGTAAACTTAACACTGCAAATTCACTTCACCTGTGCCGACGTACGCTGAAGTTGCATTTTTTTTTTCTCTATTTCATTGTAGATCCCACTGAAACACTTAATATTTAAGAAACACGCCAAATTTTACACGAAAACAAATAGAGAGTCGACATCCTTTCACATTGTAGAATAATTCCGAAAATCCCTGTACTCAATCACAAACATCGCCGAGACACAAAACACTGAAACCTTAGCAATCCAACCAGTAGCTCAGCCGTGCTAGCAACACGCGCTTTGAAAACGGGCTTCACCGCTAAACATCTATCACATGACTTGCTTCGCGTCATGTGATTGGTCATGGTATGTTACGTTGTTTGGGCTTGAGGGTCAGCCATAGGGCCGTCAACCTGAACGAAATCACACTATTACGCTAATACGGAGACTGTCATAAAAACCTGGTTTGTGCATATCAATATATTATTGATAAATCTCATTTCCAGTACACATAACTTGATAAATATATATTGGTACTGTATATTTAAATGAATTGGCTATTATTTAGCAAAATAGCAAATCTTTTTTTCAACTGTTCAACACAGTAGCAGATTAAGGTATTTGACGAAGGCCCCAGGCGCAGAGGAGTCGACAGGTGTTCAACAATAAGGGGTGTCTATTCATGATTATGTATGGGGGGGGGACTCTACAAAATTCTTTGCAACTTACTAATGGAAAAAATGCATGCAGCGGATTAAAAAAATCGAATTACAGAAATGCATAAATAGGAAATTTAATATGCATTATATATATATATCTGCCCATACTGAAAAATAAACAGAAAATTATAAACGTAAATAAATATCTATTCATTTTACTGTATTTAATAAAAATCACATCGTGTTTGGTATTAGCTTAAGTAAAAACACGAGATGTTTAAATAAATATTAGATTATACTGATTGTGAAATATTTTACTCAATAAAATGCCCGAAAAAAAAATCGTGTTTTGACTGCTTCAAGGTCCCCATGAGTGACGAGGCCCTAGGCGAGTTCGTCCATGTCGTAATCCGCCACTGTTTCAAGGTGTTGGAACATGGATATTTTTTCAGTTTTCAAAAAACGAGCTATTCTTTTCAACTTGTTGTGAGTCTGTAAACATTCAATTTTTTTAAATTTCTTTTAGATAAATATTTTTTTCTATTCTGGATCTTTTTTTCTCAGATCAGTTAGCTGCTGATACTAATCTTTGGTTTGATGGCTTGGCTGACAAAGCCGAGGAAGCACTTAGACAGCATAACAGCAGAGAGCTGTATAATATAATGTTTTGTATGGTAGAAAACGTACAGGCATACAGGGATTGAAGAATAAACAAGATAAGGTTATAATAGAAGGTGAGGATTCTGTCATGGCTAGGTGGGCTGAGCATTTCAGTGATCTAAACAAGGTGGTTAGTTCTACTACCATTGTTTGCAATGATGATAGATGCATTGGTGGCTTTAATGTTGGCCCTTAACACAATCTAAAGTTATTTTCGCTATTTCTAAACTTAAACTTCATAAATCCCCAGGTGTAGATGAAATTACTACGGAAATGTTTAGAGCTGGGAATGTTTCGGTTACCACTTGGATGACTGAAATTCTGAATATCTTTTATGATAAAGGCATGGTTCCTAAGGATTTTACCAGAGCTATTGTTATACCTATTTTCAAAAAAGGTGATTGCAGTTCTTGTGATAACTATAGGGGTATCAGCCTACTCTCTGTTCCAGGTAAAGTTCTTTCTATGATTGTGCTTAATAGAATTAAGAATCTGGTTGACAGTCAATTGCGTGATGAGCAATGTGGATTCAGAAGTGATAGGGGGTGTGTGGATCAGATATTTTCACTTAGGCAGATTCTTGAGAAATGTTTAGAGTTTCAGAAACCTTTGGTTGCTAGCTTTGTTGATTTCAAAAAGGCTTTAGACTCTGTTGATCGTCATAATTTGTGGTTGATTGTGAAATCATATGGTATACCAGACAAGTTAGTTAACATAATGAAAGCTCTGTATAATAACACTGAATCGTGTGTGAGAGTTGGTAAGGCTTGTAGCAATTGGTTTAGTATTGCTTCTGGTGTTCGACAAGGATGCATTTTGTCTCCTTTTCTCTTTAGCTTGGTTATTGATTATGTAATGCGAAATTCACTTCAAGGGGGGGGGGGGGGGGGGGCTCAGTCGGTAGCGCACCAGGCTCGTAATCTGTAGTTCCCAGGTTCGAGTCCCAGCTGGGTCAGCGTTGAGATTTATCTCCGCAAAATTTTCCGCCCTGCCCACGGTCAGTAGGGGACACCGATGGGCTTGGAAAGGCCGCCGTCCGTTGGATGAGACGTTAAGCCGTGGCCCCGTATGCGGGAGAGCCATACCCTGAGCACGTTAAAGAACACGCTGGATGGCCTTGACGGGAGGCTACCATCTGTCTCCCAACAGCTGTTGCAGTGGGTCCCCTCCCCCAACCTTCTCTGAGCCTTCGGGGTCCATGTGACCTGGCCATTTAGCCCATGGTGTGCAAAAAAGTGCCGCTCAGAGGTAAAACAACCCAACCCAACCCACTTCAAGGGAAAGATTTTGGCCTTAAATGGACTGGAGATACGAAAATTTCTGATTTAGATTATGCTGATGAATTAGCCATTTTGGCAAATGTTGTTGATGAGATGAACTCTTTCATTTGAGTTGTTGATGAAACTGGTAGTAGAGTAGGTTTGGTTATAAACAGAGAGAAAACTAAAGTGATGAAAATTGGTCAGGCAGACTGTGATTCTGTTAATCTGAATGGTTGCAGTCTTGAGCAGGTGTCACAGTTTAATTATCTTGGGAGCTATGTAACAGATAATGGTGATGTGCGGCATGAGATTAACAGACGAATAGGGATTGCTGCCGGGACTTTTAAGAATCTAGGGAGAGTGTGGAGAAATAGGCGTATACACCTAAAGACTAAAATTAGACTGTATAATAGTTTGGTTCTTTCTAGGGTTAGTTATGGTAGTGAAACTTGACACTTTGTAAACAAGATAACAGGAAACTAGATGCTTTTGATTCCAGATGCTTACGCAGTATCTTGGGCATTAGGTGGTTCAACTTTGTAACTAATGATGACGTTAGGCAAAGGAGTTTGCAACCTCCTTTAAGCAGCATATTGTGCAGAGAGAGACTCCGTTGGTTTGGCCATGTTGCCCGTATGAATAATTATAGATTGGCGAATAGGGTTATGAACAGCGTGCCTAAAGACCTGAGAAAGAGGGAGAGACCTAGGATGTGGTGGGCAGACACAATCAAACAGGACCTTGTTAGAATTGGTGTGCAATGGCCAGATGCAGTAGATGTAGCTCAGGACAGACTTGCTTGGAGAACTAAATTGCACTGTCTGGTTGAACCTCCGTAGCCCATGGCTGCTTGATGATGAAGATGATGAATAGGTACTAATGAAATATTGTGATTAGCATTTTTTGAATATCCATAGTTTTTATTGAAAAAAGATATTTTTTTCGGTTTGTTAGAAAACACAATAATTGACAATTGTAACGATTGTTTTAAAAAACGATATATATTCATGCGGCAAATTTGATGAGTTGGATTGTTTTACCTCTGAGCAGCACTTTTTGCACACAATGGGCTAAATGGAAAGGTCACAAGAACCCCGAGGGTTCAGAGAAGGTTGAGGAAGGGGACCCATTGGAACAGCTGTTGGGAGACAGATGGAAGTCTCACATCAAGGCCATCTAGCGTGTTCTTTAACGTGCACAGGATATGGGTCTCCCGCACAAGGAGCCATGGCTTAACGTTCCATCCGACGGACGGCGGCCTTTCTAAGCCATCAGTGTCCCCTACTGACCGTGGGCAGGGCGGGGATAAATCTCAACGCTGGCCCAGCTGGGAATCGAATCTGGGAAATGCAGAATACGAGCTTAGCGCGCTACCGACTGAGCCAACCCCACGCCTAAAAATTTTATATTTAGGCACTAGAGTGTGGTGTGATCAGTTGGTATCCGGACAACAAATCTGATCTACGCCAAAGAACCCTCCGACGAATGCATCATTGAGATTTGGGATAGTTTTGGGCAGCAATTTTTCACACACAATGAGATAAATGGCAAGGAAATAAAGACCCCGAGAGTTCAAAATAGTTGGGTAAGGATATTTACTGTAATTTGGAGACAGATAATAAAGCGTCCCTTTGAAGCTGTAGCCATCAAACGTGTTTCTTAACTTGCACAGGATATAGCTCTCTAACGCACGGAATTATAAACGAAAGACTGCCGGGAACGCCCGGGCTTGGCGTTCCCGGCAGTCTTTCGAAGATCAACGATGTTCTCTTTCTAACCAAGGTCAGAGTACAGGCCAACGGAGAAAAGAATACGAGTAATATGAGCCTCGCGAGCTACCCACTGAGCCAACTCCTGTACAGTCGCTCAAAAAAGTATCCGAACAGTATGGTTGATGTTCGGATACTTTTTTGAGCGACTGTACTACATCATTAAACACTAAATGCAATAATAGCAAATGTTTAATACTCTGCCAAGGTATCAAACCTGACCCATTTCGCTTACTGATTTTAACTGGCAAAATTAACCTAATGAATTGGCGGCCCTAGGCAGATTCCTAACTGGTATATATCTAAGACCAGCCCTAGTCAATGGAGTAATTGTGATCTAATTTTTTTATGGAGAGGTGGAGGGAGGGGGGGCTTTCTGATTTTTGGAATGATCTTTAGTAGTATAATGTGAGTGGCAACCGAGGATACTATGTAACTGCGCCTTGAAATTTCGGCAATACCATGGATAATATGCGTGCCAGCAGGGGGGGGGGGGGGCAAGGGCACCTCCTAGAAAAATTAATTAATGTTCAAAATATCAAGCGTAGTTTTTTTAAGAAATATAAATCTGGGTGTGTTGTTTTTTACGTTTTCTTTTGTTGTCGGACGCATTTTATTTTATTTACTAGCTGAACGTACCCGGCGCTGCCCGGGTGTAACTTTTAATATGTATATTCTTATTTTCACTGCACTAAAGGTAATTTTTGTAAGTATGCAAACCCCCTCCCCCCCCGACACTTTAACACAGATTTCCAACAGGAATAAATTTGCCCGGTGTTGACTTGGATCGTTGTTGACGTCAGCGAGCTCTCTCATAGCCCGTAGCTTAGTTTCTGCGTGAGCTATCGAGATTTTTATTTCCGTTACCACAGATTTTACCGCTCTCTATGGCTCCAGTGATATTCGTCAGCGGTCCAAAATTCCTGCACAGCGTCCCCCATTTGCTCCAGTGATTGGTTTAAAAATCAGGTTCCCACTTGGCCCGTGGATTCGTTTCTGCACAAATTGTGACAGCTCGTGTCTCACTTTTAATCTGCATATTCTGTTGTTTCCTGCACTAATGGTTTAGTTTGTGAGCATCCCCCCCCCCCCTCGAAATTTTATCACGGTTTGAATACGAAGAATTTCCCGGTGTTGCAAAGGTCATTGCTTACCTGGCGCTCTCTCTCAGAGTTCGTGGCAATATTCATTTCGTCAGATTTTGGCGTTCTGTAATTCCCGATGTACTTCACCGAAAGGTCCCAAATTTCGTAGATAGTTGTTTTTCGAATGATCTTTTTTTTTCAGCCTCAAAAATTCGGAAAATTTTTAGAATGATCTTTCTTCACCCTGGTTGTATGGTGTTCCACATATTTTTGAAGATACCATGTGAGATTTTGTTGTAACTTTAGCAGCTTTGTTTAAGCTTCATCTACTATAAGAGAATCCCTCCCATAATATAAACACATATATATTGCGTATGGATCCATTATATTGGATAAGTTCGTAACTAAAAATCGGCGACTAACGAAAATAATAATTTCCAATGATATCTTGCAAATGATTTCTTGTCTTCATTAAGGTGATCCGATTTTGAATGCTTTTTCGGAGCCTCTTTATAGACCATTCTAATCAGCAAGTCAGCACCAGTGGCAGATTAAAATAATTGTGACGTGGCGCCACGAGTGGTCACCCTCCTCCTGGATACGTGCCTACTGAATAATTCGGCACATTTGCCCTCTTGACCCCACCCCTAGTTTTTAATCCCTGCTCTTGTTGTATAAAAGCAAGTTCATTGAATTTTCATCTGAATTTTGTGTGAAAAAAAAGTATTTTTAGGTAGTTGTTTAAAAATAAATTATTAGTAACTTACATTTTGTTAAATATTTTTAATCTTTTCCCGAAAATTAGCAAATTTAAAAAATTTTGAGATCGAATTTAATGGTTTTTCTTTTTTTATTAAAAATTTAATTACTGTAATATAACGTAAAAAAATGTCTTATTTAATGATCAATTTATATCATATATAATCACTGAAATTGACATTAAATAGGCCAAATTACGACTTTTAAACGTTGTCGTTTCATTTTTGAGAAATTCTAAAAGTTATGGTTTAGGACACATATTGTGTCACACCTACTCATAGATCACGGGTTAAATTGATTGATTGGAGTCACTGATACATTATTGGCCTATAATCTATGAAAATTGTCGAAGCGTCTGAGCAGTCTCATAGTATCCTCATTGAAACTTATGCTATGATACTGTTGGTCTTAGATTTTATATGTATATTAACTATACTGCTCACAAAAATTAGGGGATATTTTTAACGCTTCATATTCATTTTGAAATATCCCCTAATTTTTGTGAGCAGTATATAATGTTCAAAGGTAAATTTTATCTGAGGGGGTTTCCAAAATGTTGGATGGGGATTCTTATATATTTTGGGAGGGAGGGGTGGTCCGTTAATCCCGTATCATCCTGTGACACCGCCACTAGATCCCATTGGACTGAGGAGAAGTTGGGTCGATTCATCCATTATAGGCCCTTGGGTGCACATAAAAGCCAAATGGTCAGATCACACGAGAGCTTAGAGCACCAGAGCTTACGCTGGGTTGTTTTACCTCTGAGTGGCACTTTTTTTGCACAGAATGGGCTAAATGGTTAAGTCACAAGGACTCCAAGAGCTCAGAGAAGTTGGGGAAGGTGATCCAATGGACAGCTGTTGGGAGACAGATCGTACCTCCAGTTAAGGCCATTCAGCGTGTTCTTTAACGTGCACAAGGTGCGACTCTCCTGCTCACGGACCCACGACTTTACGTCCCATTCAACGTCCTTTCATTGTCAAACAGGACCTTATTATTATTATCCTGTCATGTCAAACAGGACCTTATTAGAATTGGTGTGCAGTGGCCAGATGCAGCAGATGAAGCTCAGTACAGACTTGCGTGGAGAACTAAATTGCACGTCTGGTTGGACCTCCGTAGCCCATGTCTGCTTGAGGATGATGATGATGATTTTAGGATACAGGATGCTTAGGGTATGGTTCTCATGAATAATGGGCCGCAGCTTAACATCGTGCCCAATGGACGGAGTCCTTTCTAAGCCATCGGTGTTGTCTTTCTCGTCGAAGATAGAGTGAAGAAAAGGCCAAATGAAACAGTAATCTGAGACTACTTTATGGAGTGGCGTAGCCCTCCTCCTCAGACGATCGAGTCTCTGAAACGCAACTCAGTGAAAATAGTTAAAGCATTTTACTGCGAAATGTAAAGTAGAAAAACACAATACTATCCGAGATAGCGAGTACATGAAGTAATAGGTGTAACATGAGATTTTACCAAACGATTAGAGCAAACCGGCTCCAAAATACCTCTTTTTGGAGAACCCTGATTTGCGGGTGCATTTGCCGCGCCATTATGGGTTATCATTGATTAAAATTTCATCATTAAGACAGAGAAAGCGAAATGAAGGGTGTCCCATTAATGCTTCCACGTGGTCCCTAACAAATGAAACATGCCGTTTCCATGAAAAAGCTCTCACGTCGTTCTTGAGTATTCAGTTCATCGAATATCTGATAGCATGACTGGCGCTCTCGCTTCAGAGACAAAAATCCAGCGGCGCACGAAAGAGCTATTCTCGGTTGCCACCTACCATTTCTCGGGTCGCCCTCCTAGTTTCCCCTTGAGGGGGATCTGAAGGGGAGAAACGGGATGGCTTCTTTCTGACACGCGACGGTCAGTGGCAGCACGCACGTGCTCCGCCGTCGGGGCCAATGCATGTTATAAATAACACAGTCCAGTTGTGTAGAAGGGAATGGGAATAGAGGGTTTCACATGTCCAGATTTTCATTTTTCTTATCATATTGGATGGCGATAGATGTGTAGAAAGGATCGCATCCGTCAATGCTTCGCAAAGAGAGGCAAGACCTCAGCAAATGTGGGGCCCATACGTTTTAAACGAAAACTAAACTGCTAAAAAATTTACACTGCACACAATGTTAACTAACTCTAAAATCTCCAGTTCTCAAAAAATAGGACAATTTCCGCTATAGAATGAAAATTTCCTTTTTTTTTTAAATTGATCAAAACTATTCAGGAAAAGTCGAGCTTGTCTCGTATCAAAAGTAAGACTGGAACACAATTTTCACATTGTTATGGTTTTGAGTTTGTAATTCGTGCAATCTTTAGCAAAAAGTTCTTATTTTTGTCTTATTGTTTAAATTGCAGTCTTGGGAAAAGTTTTACAGGGTTTGGCCAAAAATTATATTTTTGTACATGCTAAAAATATATTTCTTTAACTTTTATTTCAGTATGCTTTGAAATGAATGTATTTTGACTTTAATATCAAAGTGGCACCCATGTGCCTTTAAGTCAAATTTCATGTGACTATGGTATCTGCTGTTGTCTGAATTTTACTTCTGTATGAACAAACAAGTTTCAGATTTTTTTTAAAATACTTCTTGAGTATGGGAACACCGCGTGCAGTTGGCAAAAAATATGCTGAGGACCCGCCATCCTCACATATCCTTCTACTATGGCGTATTAAACTGACAGGCTCCTGTCAGACCTCTGTGGCAAGCAGCTGCTTGAGGTGGTATTTATTTATTTTTCACGAAGTTCGCAGGGATGGATCCTTTAACGCAGTGTCTCGCAAACTTTTTTACTCCGCGGCACACTGAATCTAATTTTTTTTCCGCGGCACACCTAAAAAAGAATAAAAGCAAACTCTCTATAATCGTCATTATATTTGCGCTTTGTTGAAGTCATCAGCCTGGTTTTACTTGAAGATTTGCTCTCATTCTTTAATTCATAACTCGGTGTTTGTTTTAAATATTTGTCCATTCTACGGCTTGAAATAATCAAAAATTAATAACAAAATTTGGAAAAAGCTTGATAAATACTTACAAGATCCCAGTTGATAAAATCTGATATATTTTTATTAAAGCACGTCGATAACACAAGTCAATTCAAAATGAAATCTATGGAATATCTAGTGTCAATTTGAAAATCTCTCGCGGCACACAGTTTGCGAGACACTGCTTTAACGTCTGGTACAACCCAGGGGCAAAGGTCAAAGTAACCTTGGCTGACTTCCTGTTGCTGCTACTGTGGAATGCATTGCCAAAGGGGTGGAAAGCTTACAAAGGCACCTTACAAAGGACGATAGAACACAGGTAAGAATGCTGGCATTCAAATTCATAAAATAATTAAAATATGTTTTAGCCTTTAGGGAAACCAGAGCATTATATCAAGGAGCATATTAGCCTCTTCTGTTGCTCAGTCTTTCAAATCTTTAAAAATTGTTTTTCAAGGGTGCGGTCGAAGCTTGGTAAGATAGTGGCGGCCGGGGGGGGGGGGGGGCTTAGTTTAGGGCTGCTTAGTTTCTCAAATCCACAAAAATATTTAAAATTATTTTCAGTTCCTATTTTCAACATCTAACTCTATTTTGCGATTAGTGAATTGCAAAAGCCATGTGCTGTTATTATTTTATTCTGTGTTGAGGAGGTATTTATTTTTTTGTATCTAAGTTCACGAAGTTCGCAGGGATAGATCCTTTAACGTCTGGTACAACCCAAGGGCAGAGGTCAAAGTAACGAGGATATCGCGAATTGACTGCACAGCGCTAATGGCTGCCCTTTACATCGTTCCTTGTGCTGCAAACCGTGCTATAATTATAATATTTGTATCAGAATTTTAATATTCCCCTACTCTACACCAGTGCTTCTCAACCTGTTATGCTTCACGTACCCCCTGGAAATGTGTATGTAACTGGCGTACCCTTAGATGGGCTGGGAAAAGGAAATTTTTTTGCTTCATGCTAAATTATTTGTTTTTAAAGATAAATTGAAAAGTCTTTTTGATTTGGATAGGTATTGATAAACTATTATAATTCACACTTTTAGACTATCCCAAAAGCTTTAATTGCGCCCTCTAACGTGGAAATTTCCAAAATTTGAAACGAATATTGCAAACGTTCTATTTGGGCTAAAAATTTCATATTCTAGCTGTGGAATGTGATGATCAAGGGGTTTACCTTGGCAGGAACTATTTTAAAAAATTAAGGGGGGGGGCTAAGAGACTGGATTTTCATTGCAGTGTAACAACATTTGCCCTTCGTTTTAGAGGTTTAAAAAAGTGAAAAATGCAGTAAATAGGCCCAAATTTAATAAATTTTAAAATCCATTACACATACTAGCATTCTCAAGGGGGGAGGGAGGGGGGATCATGGCCCCTGTAGATCCAGTCCTGATTCATTCCAAAATGTCGAATTATGAATGACGAAATGCGAAATATATGTCAGATATTTATTATGTACGTTCTCAAAAAAGTTAAAATTCAAGTATATAATGGTGCACATTAAATGAAACCAAAGGGCCCCCCGAAACATTTCTTGCCGGGGGGGGGGGGGGGGGGGGGGTAGTCCAGAGATTTTCAGGTATTGTTGCCGGCATAATGCTTTCATGCAACTTTGCCACCTTTTCCTAGCGTAAAAGGGGATTTTCAAACTTGCGTGATTCTGATTGTATTGCAAGTAATGGTAGCTTCAGCGAAAAGTTCTTTCAAATTAGTCCCAAACCATGCATTTTATTATTATCATTTGTTAAATTTAAGTTATTGTTATTTTTTGTTCTTTAAACTGACAGGTTCCTGTCAGACCTCTGTGGCAAGCAGCTGCTTGAGGGGGTATTTATTTTTTTTATTTTTATTATTGTTTTAGGTCAGTACGTTAATTAGTTTATTTTCGTTATTAGTAGCCAATATGGCGCGAAGTCTTCGCCGTTTCGTAATGATACGGAAAAATATTCCGGACAATGCATTGGAGAATTACGAAATTATTTCAGAATTCACGAAGAGATGCTTATTAAAAAATTATATTTTTTTAGAATTTTAATACATGGTATATTTCTTCAAAATAAGTTTTTTTCGAAATATGCAACTATCATGATATTTTTTTACTGCATTTCAGCATATGGGTTATTTGGGTTGTTTTACCTCTGAGCGGCACTTTTTTGCACACCATGGGCTAAATGGCTAGATCACATGGACCCCGAAGGCTCAGAGAAGGTTGGGGGAGGGGACCCATTGGAACAACTGTTGGGAGACAGATGGTAGCCTCCCGTCAAGGCCATCCAGCGTGTTCTTTAACGTGCACAGGGTATGGCTCTCCCACACACGGGGCCACGGCTTAACGTCCCATCCGACGGACGGCGGCCTTTCCAAGCCCATCGGTGTCCCCTACTGACCGTGGGCAGGGCGGGGAATTTTGCGGAGATAAATCTCAATGCTGACCCAGCTGGGACTCGAATACAATGACATGTTAGTATAACATGTCATTGTATTTCTTTTTTAAAGCATTGTACCAAGGGTACAAGTCCACTATATTCTTGCAGGTAAGACCATTTGCTAGGTTTCACATAAAACCTGTGATGATTACTCAGTAGACGAAAAGAAATTCGTGTTTTTTTTTTCTTGAAATCAAATTAAACTATGGAAGAAAAAAGAAAACGAAAAAGACAGGAAGTCCAAATGCTGAATAAAATATTTTCCACTCGGACGCTATTAACTGCAGTTGTAAACTGTATCACAGTGTGCTGTCGCTTGCTGGTCATTGTCCATGTGGATCCATCCAGTAAATCTTAAAGCACCGTAGTCACGGTTGTGGCAGCAATCACCGAAGTGACTAAGGAAGCAGACGATACATGGAGGTACTGAATTAGAGATAATGATACTCATTAAAGCAACAGACACAGCTCACAGAGCTGACTAACATCCTACTGCACCTGTTAAAAACAAACATGAAGCTAAGATTAGAACGAGAACAAAGTAATGTGTCATAGCGACATATGGATACATTATACTCTCGGTAGCTTATATAATATATTAAGGCCATAACTCAAGAGTAGCTTGAAAACTTAACAGCTACGTAATATTTGTGGCAGAATAAGAAGAATGCATTCCAATGACAGGCTAGATGAATCATGAGACACTTCCAGTGCAAAATGCCTTTTAAATACTTCGTTACTTGCCAGTTGTCCTCCCCCATTTATCGCAGCTAGGATGGTTCACGTGGAAAATGATCCTGGGAAAACTGCCCTCTTGGTAGCAGGCCTCCAAAGCTGCCCATTCAGGCATCACTGAGACCCATTCCCCAGGGTCGGGACTGCCACTCAGGCTGTACCCACGGGGAAAGGAACAAATGGCTTTTCACTGCAAAGCAGGACGATGTCTGAACAAAGCCCGTGCCTCCGGTGAGTCGGGGTTTCTCTCTGGGCGAAGTTTGTGGGGGTGGAATATGGCTATGCGTGATAGTGGTGAGGAGGATGACGTCACCGTGCGTGGGAACGGGCCCAGTTTGGGATGAAGAATAGGGTTGCTGATCCAGATGGCTCGCAAGAGCAATTCGATATCCTCTGTGGGTTTCAAAGTGGATAATTTACGGTCGAAGTGAATTAGTGAAAGTTTCTGTTGTTAAACTCGATATCTTTGCAAATTTTGCTTCTTCGCTTTAAAAGGACTTTTAATAATTTAAGTTTCGAAACATTTTACATCTCTTCTTTAATTATTTTGAACACAAATATTACGAAAATGAATATACACAGAGTTAAAAAAAATATATTTATTTTAATGTATGCAAAATGGTGAGGTTTTTGTCAAAGAAGCGAAAAAGACAAATAACGGTTAGCGTGCTTGGCTACTGATCAAAGAGATCTGGGTTCGAGTTCCGGGTAAGGCATGGCCGGACATACGCATAAGTTAATTAAGCTACAGCTTAGGGCCTTACGATATGAGGGGCCTCAATCTTTGCTTACCAATGCTACAAAATGGTTTTCACCACATCAGTTTCGTGTTTGTTTTTCAATATACCCCCCTCCCCCCCAAAATCAGAATAATTATGTATATATTTCGAATTTTTGTGACCTCTTAAATTTGGATAGCTTAGGGCCTCAGAAGTCAAAAAGTCCCTCTCATGAGAATGCCGCCAAGGACCGGGGTATTTATCAAAGGCAATTTTTTCCGTGGTGGTTGTCGATTTGACATAAATTTCCTCGTGTTTCGCAGAACTTCGTTGAAGCAGTCCTGTTCTTTTGACCAGGGACTGCAAAAGCCAAACGCGATCTCTTTTCAGCTGCTAAGAGATAGATGAAAGCTTCTCTTCAAGGCCATCCAGCGTGTTTTTTAATCTGCAAAAGATATTGCATTCCTGCTCTTCAATCAGCTGATGCTGATTGTAGAGAATTTAAATTCTTCAATCAGCTGATGCTGATTGTAGAGATTGTAGAATCTTTAATTGCTGATTTGTAGTAGTTGGAGTGAAAATGCACTAATCTGGAGGGCAAGGGGGCCTTCCCTTTCCCCTCCAGATTAGTGCATTTTCACAATTCAAATAAAATAAAAGAAATAAAAAAATTCAAGACTTCTAAAATGGAGCTGAGAATTTCATACTGCAATGGAAATCCTGTCTCATCTTGCCAAGTACTTTGGTGTCCACTTCCCCACCTATTGCACGGAAGGAATGAAAACGCAGATACAATGAGAAACAAATTAAGGGAACATCGTCGATTTATTGGGGAACTAAAGGAATTAGCAATAAGAAAAAAGCTGGGTTGTTTTACCTCTGAGCGGCACTTTTTTGCACACCATGGGCTAAATGGCCAGATCACAAGGACCCCGAAGGCTCAGAGAAGGTTGGGGGAGGGGACCCACTGGTACAGCTGTTGGGAGACAGATGGTAGCCTCCCGTCAAGGCCATCCAGCGTGTTCTTTAACGTGCACAGGGTATGGCTCTCCCGCACACGGAGAGAGGGCCACGACTAAACGTCCCACCGACAGACGGCGGTCTTTCAAGTCCATCGGTGTCCCCTACTGACCGTGGGCAGGGCGGGGAATTTTGCGGAGATAAATCTCAACGACTGACCCAGCTGGGTTCCAAGTCCATCGGTGACCCTACTGACCGTGGGAGGGGGGGAATTTTGCGGAGATAAATCTCAACGACTGACCCAGCTGGGACTCGAACCTGGGAACTGCAGATTACGAGCTTGGCGCGCTAACGATTGAGCCACCCCCGCCCAACAAGAAAATGAGACTAAAACTTAAGTTCCTTACTTCAAACATAAATTGCTTCAGTTTTTTAACAATTAGTGATTATACGTATAAATATTTAAGCTGTTGTTTGTTCCGCTTTCAGATAAAGATTTACCACGTGTTTATGATTTAGATTTTTTGAAATTACATCTTGATGTTCTCTGAAATTCATGATCTAAATATCTTCTGTAAAAACATTAATCAAATGCTTTTTTGCTGAACCACTTAATTCGAGGTCGTAATTTTAGGCAAGAACTGAAGAATATTGAACTCAATGCGTCCGCTTCCTAAAAACCAGAAATTTTTTAGAAGACATTATTCTTGAAAAGAATGATTCACACGTAGCCGTTCTACATTTTCTACACTTTAGAAATTTACATTAGCTGCAATAATTACAATTTTTTGAAAAGGAACAAGATTCAAAGTCAGACATTTCCATTTCTTCGGATCAGTGGTGCATATAGGACAGCGATTTACGAGAATAAAAAGCAAACGACAGTTAAACTGCCATTGCCTTTCATTTTAGAAAAGCTTTCCTGTTTTAAAAATTAACATTATCAGCACAAACGTTTCTTGCCAAAGTACACTGAACTGAAAGTCACACAGTGAGCGATTATAGCTGCTTAGTGTTGCTAACATTACCTGGTATCTTAAACCAAAACCATTTCCAATATTTTGGTAGTAGTCTTAAAAGAAAACCATTAGCAGTAATGGAGTGGACTTTACAGTCTATTCCGTCGTTGGTAAAGGCTTTAAGTTGCCAGAAGGTTCGAAAAGCTCGTAACGCTAAACCACTCTCTGTGTGGCCGTTCCTTAAGAATCAGTCATTTTTTAAAGCAGCAGTATTAAATAACCTTTTTACTAAGGGAGGAAGGAGATTTTGCTGGAACAGATTATGAGAAAGAGAATCTTTACAGCGGAATTTGACATAGTTCTTCTCTTGTTCTGATGACAGCCGGTGAGGTCTTTGGATGACTCAATGATTTATGAGCAAAGCCCGAAGGCGAACTACTTTCTGCCGGTGATTGTTTGTTCCGTCTCCAGAGCGTTCACAAATGCGGTCATGAAATGCTGTCCTGAAAACCTCCGCATCCGCAGAACAAAGTGTGAGCTCTGATATTGTTTTTGGTATTCTCGCTTACTCGTCATGCAGCTGAAGTGCAGTGGTGAGTAATTACTACTGCAGGTCTTGCAGAAGAGAGGTAATAATAAGGTAAAGAGAATCGCATTATCAATAAAAATTTTAATTTACTTTTTCTTATATTTCAAACAGGTTTATTTTCATAACATTCAAATTAAAGGGAGCCCTATTTTGCGCCGTAACCACAAAATATAGTTGCACTGATCTGTTACTAATAGATTATAAATATAAGTGAATGTTTGTTGAGATTATGTCTCCATAAGCCAAAGACTTACAACCTGTGGTCCGCGAAGCACTTTTGTTCGATCCTCGAATGAATGTCAATTGGTATTAATATTTGCATATGGTTGAAAATTGGCATTCAACTTAAAGTTTTTTTTTTTTATCCAACATACAATGAGCGGCACTTTTTTTGCATACAATGGCCAGGTTACAAGGATCCTGAGGGCTCAGAGAAAGAGGGGGGGGGGGGGAGGGGTTGGGTTGTTGTTGGGTTGTTTTACCTCTGAGCGGCACTTTTTTGCACACCATGGGCTAAATGGCCAGGTCACATGGACCCCGAAGGCTCAGAGAAGGTTGGGGGAGGGGATCCACTGGAACAGCTGTTGGGAGACAGATGGTAGCCTCCCGTCAAGGCCATCCAGTGTGTTCTTTAACGTGCACAGGGTGTGGCTCTCCCGCACACGGAGCCACGGCTTAACGTCCCATCCGACGGACGGCGGCCTTTCCAAGCCCATCGGTGTCCCCTGCTGACCGTGGGCAGGGCGGGGAATTTTGCGGAGATAAATCTCAACGCTGATCCAGCTGGGACTCGAACCTGGGAACTACAGATTACGAGCCTGGCGCGCTACCGACTGAGCCACCGGGGGGAAGGGGACCCGCTGGACAACTGTTAGGAGACAGATGGTAACCTGCCCGTTAAGGCCACCGATCATGTTCTTTAATGTGCACAGAGTATGGTTCTCCAGCACACAGACAGCACACTCCACTCCAGACACATGATGGACGGAGGCATTTCAGCCTGAAAAATTCGATGGGCGGTCTATTTTGATACAAATCGAAGGAGGCTTTCTCTGAGACCAGTGGACGGTGTCGATAAATCTCTGGTAGACATGACACTAACGCCGATGAAGGCTTTCACTCTCATTGTTAACGATGGAATACATTGCTGACAGACAATCGGGATTAGTGACGTCTGGAATTCTGCCATTTTGGCCGTCCATCGAATGGGACGTTAAGCCATGGTCTGTGTGTCGAACGCAGTCGACTAATAGAAAAAATTGATACCACAAAAAAGCTCACTGAGATGAACGATTTTTGAAAATGTCATTCGCCAAAGCTTACTTTTCCGTAAATTTGTGCACTAATTTCATTACTTTCTCAAATGTCGGCTTACAATTTCCTTGTTCTAATTATTTTTATCCCCCTCCCTAAATGTTACACCAGGAATGTTTGTAGGATGATCCAGTAAAGGTAGGCACTCACTAGTCAGCAACGGAGGCACGCAGACACGCATTAAAATATTCTCCCCTGCATTCTCTATGAGACAGCGCTCACTGGCAAGCAACGAAGGCATCGGCCCCGGCAATGTCGCCCACTGATTGAAGAGGGAGAATCCGAAACGGCCTTAATCACTTTTGCCACGGCCTTCGCCACCCTTCTTGCTTTGTTTCGGGGTTTGACCACCGCTTTTGCTGCGCACGCAAAGCTAGCTGAATCGTAAAATTCCGCGGGAAAGTCTTTACAAGTAAGCGAGGTAGCAGAGGAAACGGCAATCCCTAGTGACAATGCCGTGCCTCCGTTGCTGACCAGTGAGTGCCTACCTTAAGGAGATTTTGTTATTCACTCATTAATTCGCCTTCACAGTCTGATGGCCCTCGTGCTCAAACACAGTAGCCGCTCCCAACTCTGGATTCCAATGCACGGCGACACTCTGTCTGAGTTCCGGATGGATTATCGAAGGAGGCTTTCTCTGAGACCAGTGAACGGAGGGGTGTCGATAAATCTCTGGTAGACATGACACTAACGCCGATGAAGGCTTTCACTCTCATTGTCAACGATGGAATCCATTGCTGACAGACAATCGGGATTACTGCCGTTTCTCTCTCAGCAAGTTCTGTAAGTCATTCAAAGTAGAATTCTCAAATAGCCAATACACAAAGACTTAAAAATACATTCATACATTATGTAAAGGTTTTTAATATAATGGTTATTGCTTTCGTTTCAATCGATAGCCAAAACCCAACGCCATCTTTCACACCTGAGAAGTGGCAATTTTATTAGGTTTTTATTATAATATTTAGGGTTTTTACTATATTATTTATTTTATTATGGTTATAATATTAGGTTTTTTTTTATTAGCTATTGCTTTACCTAATAAATTCAGTACAAATGTATCTTAGGAATTATTGGTTTAATTGTTAAGCTTTAGGCTCAGCGGAATAACGAGTGTAGGTTATAAGTTTATGGATGAGAAATAGTTTTAATGTGCCACTGAATAAAACCGGAATTGATGGATGGATGAATGTAAGCAAACGAGCAAGCAACATCAAGCAGACGAGCTACAGTGGTGGATATAAAGCTGGCCATAAGAATGACAATGAAAATAACCTCAAGCCTCTGCAACCGAAACAGTATGAAAGGATTTTTCTATTCATTTCTAAATCAATTTGTGACGTGTTGTTTCAAAATACATCGCTATTATATAATCGAGTCAGTAGCTTTTTCCAGCACCTGCAAATGGAATGACATTGCTTGGAAGCAAAAGTTTAACCAGATGTCTTGGTCGGCTGCATATACGGTAAACGATTCGTTGATGGGGAGAAAACAGGAGAAGCAAGTCTCTGTCATCCAATGTTCTTTTGTGCAACAAGCCATAACATTTAAATCTCCTCGCAATTTAAAAAAAGACCTCAAAACGAGGCTATTTTGGCGTCTTTTGCTGTCGACTGGAGCTTCACTTGGCGTAAGGCTTGGCGGGTCGCTTCACCCGCGTCACAAACCGTGACGCCTTTCAAGGTTATGCAGGCCTTAACTGCAACTTCAATCGCTTCCAGCAAAGGGTCACTGTACCTGCAATTTAGTTAGAAAATGGGTAAAAAGAAACTTTTTTTGGTTTCTGATTTAAAAAGGAATCGATTTTCATGTTCATAAAGAACAAATGATATTTGGAAGTCGAAATGATGGCAATGAATATATTTTTTTAATTACATGAATCACTGGCACATTGCTCAGCTTGCCACAAATAGGAAATGGTCTGACGTCATTAAAATACATTTCATCCTGCACACGTATGTTTTTAGTTGGCTAATGGTATCTTAGTATCGAATAAGACAACTGAAGATATACATAAATCACTGTTTAACAATTTTTTTTTTATTTTGGAAGATCAAAGTTCACACTAAATACCATATCTAGTTGTTAAGTCTGGCTTTAGGTTTAGTTGAACCATTTCGGAACAGGGTCGGCTCTCGCAATTTTGGACGGAGCAAACCTGGTCATCTGCCGATTCTTTCTCCAGATTTCCTCTTCGCTATTAACGATTAGTTTAGAGTTAATGGTGTCATTTTGAAAATAATTGGAGATCATCTTGTTGAAAAATAGGTTGACCTAACTGCAGCTATAGTCGTTATAGTTTATTGAAAATTTCCGCTCCCCCCCTCCCCCCAAATAAAATGACGCCCCGTACGGTGGCAGCTCTCGGACTTGCGGTATTATTGATAAAGAGTGAAATTCAAGTTAAGAAATGCATAAATTCTTCTCTTTAGTTTAGCGTTCATGGAATTTTTTTTCAATATTAGGTTTCTTTTTTTACATAGACGGATTTTGAACCTTTTGAACGATTTTAGAATCTATTTTTCGTACTTTATGAAAGAACGTTTTTACGTTCAATTTTACATTTCCTCTGTTTGACTAGTTAGCAGAAGTTTCCGATGTAAAATGTAACCTTTAATTGTATGTTTACAAACCGCTGTTGAGCTTGTAATACTTTAGTAAAAAAAAGTTTGATGCCTTATTTCTTATATAACTAAATGAACAGTCATTTTAAGTTTCAATTTTAACCCCAATTTTTGTGTCGATTATAAAAAAAATGCATTATCCTTCAAGCAGCTGTTTACCACAGGTCTGACAGGAGCCCGTCAGTTTAATACGCTGTAGAAACATCTGTGAGGCTGGTGAAACCTGTCCCATAAAAAGATACCTTCCTTTCATATATAATTATTAGCAGAATTGCCCGGCGTTGATCGGGCTTTAACATAAAGTAAATGAATTCAAAGTAGCAAGCCTCCAGAGGTTTTCCGAACGAGTGTGCGGCCATTCGCTTACTTCCGGTCTGAGATCACTGGTGGCAGAAGTTTCCGGTTCCCTGTAAATCGGTAGATATTTCACAGATCGGTCCCAAATTTGACGTGATGGTTCCACCTGTGTCTTTCTATGAAGGGTTTACAGATTGGGTCCTTAGCTGCAATGGATCGGGATTTAACCGGCCGCGAGTGTCCGAATATCTGGGGGCGCTACTGTCGCCTACTTTACGAATGGAGAGTTATGACTGGAGTAGTATGTTATCGATGGGGAGACATCAATGGACAAACGTTTCGCGGCCAACTTTTGGGGACGGTACGAAATTTATGGTATTGAAACTCTTACAATGGATTAAGTTACAACGAAATGAAGTTGCAGACGAAATTTGGTGGTTTCATGTTAGGAGATTTTCTCGAACAAACAGGGAGACAAACTTCTTAAAATATATAAATAAAATACTACCCTCAAGCAGCTGCTTGCCACAGAGGTCTGACAAGAGCCTGTCAGTTTATATGCCATAGTAGATGGTCTGTGAGGATGGCGGGACCTCATCAGAAAGACAACACAAACATCTATGCCTTACCTAGGACTTGAACCCAGGTCCCTTTCATCAATAGCCAAGCGTGCTAATTACTCAGCCACGGGACGGCTAGATATATTAAAAGTGAAAATGGTAGTCATCACATAAATAATGTTGTCAGGGTTTTCTGAGTTGTTTTACCTCTGAGTAGCACTTTTCTGCACACAGTGAGCTAAATGGCCAGATCACAACCACTCAAATGGCTGAGTAATTAGCTGGGGAAAGGAAATCCACTGAACAGCTATTAGGAGGCAGATGATAGCCTCCCATCTAGGTCATCCAGAGAGTTCTTTAACGTTCACAGCATATGGCTCTCCTACATAAAGAGCACGGCTTAACGGCTTAATCTGATGGACGGTGGCCTTTCCAAGCCCATCGGTGTCCCATACTGACCATGGGCCTCTCAGGCTTTGAAACAATGAGTTCTGGCCCACAAGAAGCGAAGAGAGGAATTTCTAGTAGGGAAATCTAAGCTGATTTCCCACGATCTGTTATTATTTGTTCAAAGCTGTAGAAACAAATTCCGGTCTGTTCTGTTAAATAGTTGAATATCAAGTTTTCCCCAATTTGTTCAGTGGTTGCTGGGGCCACTCAGGGCCTATCAGTTTGCCTCTGTCTGCTCTGGCACAGGGTATGGCTCTCCTGCACACGAAGCCACTTTCAAAGCTTGTCGTTGGCACTTTTCCTCACAGAGATCAGGATGAGAGTTAGGGAAGATGATCTCAATTTTGGACCCCAGGCCTTGAACTTGGGCACTTCAGTTACGAGGTTGGTGTGCTACTTCCTAATCCAACTGAGGCAGGGGTGGCTCAGTCGGTAGCTCGTAATCTGCAGTTTCCAGGTTCGAGTGGTTCAGCATCGCTGGGTCAGCATTGAGATTTATCTCCGCAAAACTCCCTGCCCTGCTCACGGTCAGTAGGGGACACCGATGGGAGTAGTCGTAATACTTTTATGGCAGTTCCTTCCCCCTTCCCCTGTGCGTTCGCTGGATGCTTTCTGTTGCGAAGTTTCCCTTCAGTGACGCCTAGAATCAGGCTACGAAATTTATTGGTTGTCCCCTTTTTCCCCTTCATGAGCGCTGGAGAGATGGGGTTCACACAGGTGTCCTCTAAACGTGATAGCATCAGCAAAAATGTAACTCATGTCAGTATTGAAAGGTAGGCTAACGGACCAGGTTCTATCACTCTCATTGTTTCTTGAGGGTCATTTCTATTCTGGGAGGTCCCCTCATTCAAGAGCAAGGTACTTTGAGAAGCATTGGGAAGCAACAGCATTGTACATAGGAAACTTAACAGCTCCCTATGACAATGCTCTTGAAGGAAGCGTGTCTCTGAATAGTCGCTGTGGACGAATTGCTTCGAGGGCGGCTCTGTTGACAAAATAATTATAGTCGACGCGTTACCTGCTACTTAGACAGGTAAGTTTAATAATAGGGAGGGCGACAATGTCCTTCGGGGTCCCTGCAGTAAGGGTTGTGTTGTTCAAGTCGTAAACATAGCAATAAGCATGAATGTAACAGCCAAGGAGTTGTGTCTCTGAACAGTTCCCATCTCTGTCATCTAGTATCTGATTGTTGACGAAAAAGTCCCGTAACTCACGTCACCAAAGGAGAGGGAGGAAGTGTTCGTTGGAGGTCGGGTGCAGTAGCTAATACAAGTGGCTGTACAATAAACCAGGACGCTGAATCAAATAATGTGAGAGCACTAAAGGAGTTGTGTCAGAAAGCCTGTTCTGTTGAGAAATAATTATAGGGGACTGTCACTTAGCCAGGTATGTGTACTGATAACAATGTCCTTTTGGGATGCTTCTTCAAGGGGATGTAACGTCCACTCGGAAGGGTCATTACTCATTACCGAATCTTACCCAACAGCACGTTCCGTTTAACAGAAGGGACGCTACTGACAATGAATGGGAGCCTTGGGTTGGCGATAAGAAAGCTCCAAGGGAAGGTCTTACCTTCCGCACATTGCTCCATTATAACAAAAGTGGGGGAGGTAACGAAAAACCCATAACTCGTCAGCATTGAAAGGTCGCTCTAAGGAGATCTGTGCCAGGTATACTCTAAATGCATCAAGAAATGTCGTAACTCATGTCAGTACACAATAGAAGTGTGGGGAGGTGACCGCTCCAGGTGTGGGATTTAGGCAGGTTTCTGATGAAACCTCCTATCCAAAGAAAAAACCAGTACGGTCACAGGGGGAAGGAATTTAAAACATCCCATTGGTGGGGAGGTGAAGGTGGGTGGACTCGCGCATGCATATGAAGCGCTTTATAAACTCCTGCACAGCACGGAAGAAGTCATTAAGCAATGGATCTCAACTGTGAAGAGAAATTAGCCTCCTTAGCCGACATTCAGCATGAGCTAGATGCTATTTTAGCTAGGGTGGAACGTCCACCAAAAACTTCACGACTTAGTCTCAAGAGATGGAAGAAGAGCGACCAAAAATAAAAAAATTCGAAGGTTGTAAAAAAACGTAAGATAATAAAAAACCTACGTTAATGAAAATGCCCGAAATATAAAACTCACTCTTTAAAATGTAATAAAGAAATACGTAATTTATAACGATCAGTTATACCCTGTTTGAGACACATCTAAACCACATCATCAAGTAACAAGGCATAGTCGAGTGAGATAATACCCTGCTATTGACACCGAGATAGTGGGTTCAAATCACTGCGTCAGAAGTAATTTTTTTTTTAAATACAGGAGACGCACTAAAAATAGTACGGACGTTGGATGACACCATATTTAGATTAATTGCGCATAGAGAAAACTGATTTGCGATGGGTCAACCAGGGGGTCTTTAAAGAAGGGGCTTAAAATATAGGTCAAGGTGGTCTTTAGAGAGAGGGCTTTAAGTACAAGTCAACCAAGGGGTCTATAGAGAAAGGGTTTAAAATACAGGTTGGTCAACCATGGGGGAGTTTTGATAAGGGTTTTTTTTTTAATGAGGGGGAGTCAAAAATTGGAAAAATTACGACTAAAGTCGAGGGTTTTTCTAAAAATAGTACTCATTATATACACTAGATGATGCAATGGGTTTTTAATAAAGTGGGAAGGAATTTTTAATAAAGGGGAGTGAAATATGAATTATGAATATTAATAAGGTGCATCATATTGCGTGACCGGGTGGTGGTGCCATATCACATGTCCTTTGCTACATATCACATGATTGGGTGGTGGTGCCATATCACATGACAGTTGCGACATATCACATGATAGTTGGGACCATAGGGTCAGAGTCCAAAGTGGCCTCGCACTTGGGGCTGGTGATGTCATAGGGGGGAAAGCACTGTGTGTGGGATTTCCTGGAGTGCGACTAAACTACTGCCGTAATTTGAAAGTCTGCCTCTTGAATCCCATCGAACTGTTTCGAGCAAAGATTTCATTTTTTCTTGAACCTTGCTTTTGAAGTGACGAGGAGACATGTCAATTATGTCTCTTACTGATAGCCCTGGAGTGATTGTCATTTCGTCTGGCGCCTCGATTTTTTTCGAATATTGTAAATATTTTCGTAAAGCAGTCAGATAAACCTCTGCTTTCTGATCGGGATTTCCAGGAGATTTCAAAATACGTTGCATGTCGCTATCGAGATCATCAGTTTTCGCTTTAAGGTGTCGCTTTTCAAAGGCTTTAACGGAGAGACTCATTGCTGGAATAAATTAGCTATCAGGGAAACCACACTTGAGAGAAGAGGAAGCAGAAATCCGGCACCTTTCTGACGTATGTATGCACGTTTAGATTTCACACTAATGTTTTTTGCAGCTAGCTTTCGTATAATGCACTTGTGTTTGGGCAATTTTTTCAGTACATTTGAAGAAACTTGTAGATTGGCTCTCACTAAATTGAAACAAATTTCGCACAAAGCGACTTAAAACTTCACTTGCTTAAAACGGTCCCTTCGTTTTAATCTTCATTCCTCATGTAAATAATTTTAGGAGATTCAGAAGGAAGTATTCTACTTCTAAAACGCTACTCATCTGGTGTTTTCACGTCACAGTCCAGCAATAAATAGCCATGAGGTCTCTGTGTAGCTAGCTTAAATGCATCCAATAATAATTTCGTCTCTCCGGGAAACATTTGTCTTGCTAAATAAGTAATCTGAGAAACGTCCCTGGGGTTTTTAAATAAAACTAAATAATGTGAGTTGAGACTGATATTCTTTGCGCATTTACTTTGAAAAAATAAATTCTGAGTGAT
This sequence comes from Ryuthela nishihirai, assembly GCA_038380435.1. NCBI lineage: Eukaryota > Metazoa > Arthropoda > Arachnida > Araneae > Heptathelidae > Ryuthela > Ryuthela nishihirai. Next base: position 25,014,282 of record JAWZYU010000018.1, read on the forward strand.
GAGGACGACCGTAGCATTCAGATGATGAGACCCCTTTGTGAATAGATCAGATACCCTTGTATCATCTGCAGCTTGAAGAAACATATCATCCAGCATGAGCAAAGTACGTTGCTTTGCATTCAACTGTAGGTCGGGGAAGCCTTCCACGAATTCTACTTTTCATTTGAGGGATTCGAACGCAGGCTGTCACAAAGAATAACAGTAGATGATTCTGTCGGGATTTGGAGAGGACACTTTATCTGCATGGCGTATGAGTTCCAAAACGAAAGTGATTTTCCCACACTAACTTGGTCCGCTAACAAGAATTGTACTTGGCGATTGCATAGTGGAAAAAGACTGTTTAATAATCGAGCATGCCATTAAATAGCGTTATCAAGAGCTCATTAAACCCCAGGTGGCAAGAATAACGTTCCTTCAGGAACCGCTTCAAGGTCACGCCTCTCGTTCATAGAAAGAGGAAATAGAGACAGTATACCCCACATGTGATGGAAACTGGCGACTGTAGTGGTAACGTTGGGTACAATATCCGGTTCATCCCTATCTTCCTATAATACTCTTCGATGCTAGGCTCCATGCCTAGGGGGTTAAAATGTTCGACTGTTCTCTTGTTCACGTAGACAGCTATCCAGTGTTCTCCAGTATAGATCGAAATATCAGTGTTAAAGATAAAAAGACACAGTGGCTTCTTCGTAATGTTTGGCAGCTGGTCTCTAGCAAACACTCCTAGAAACAGAGGTCGAGTAAAGGGGTCATTTCGAAGAACGTGAGATAGTTGAAGGGTATCCATTACCCAGAGAAATCAAATAAAATTTTACGATGTTGGTCTATCTCCAAAAGGTTCTCGAATTCCACATATAGAATCCCGCTCACTGCTTCGATTAGAGGGGTGCCGAATTTGATATCTAATCTACAATTTACACTCTTCACTAGATTAAAGTAATCATCACATTGTTTACCATCTGCAGACAGTTCGAACCCGTACAATGTGTACCATTTCGCATAAGCTGAGTGTCCAAATTGTACCCCTTTGTTGTCTTTCCAGACGACTAGTGATTTCAATAACGTTTTATAAGAGCGTATATATTGATGATTTGGATAGTAGGGGTGAGCGGTTGAGAGGGGAATTGCTCGGTGTCAGCATGCAGAGATATACAGGGTGAATCTGAAAAAGTGGGCAAAACATTATGGGGTGGTAGAACGCAGCTATACGAGCAATATTCGTCATAGAAAGTATGGGCGGAACGCAAATGGTGAGAAGTTAAAAGGTAGTTTTCCACTGTCACATTTAAAGAATGAACAGAAGAAGGAGAGGAGATACTCTGTGCCTCACTTGCATTCCCGTCCACCGCACCGTACACAAAGTGCATATCCGCCATTTCATTGTTAGTATAACCAGCCATCCTCTCGGCAATCCATGGTAGAAATGCCATTGGGTGCGAGGACTGACCCTTTTATACCATTTCCAACGCCACCTAGCGGCTTGCCGTCTTCGTTCCGCCCATACTTTCTATGACGAATATTGCTCGTATAGCTGCGTTCTACCACCCCATAAAGTTTTGCCCACTTTTTCAGATTCACCCTGTATAATTTAGATTGTAATGCTTGAAGTTGTATGGATTTCTAGTAAAATCCCCGCTCATGACAGCTGAGTCGACGATCCCTACAATGACTCTTTTGGGCATCTGAGAGCTGAATAAATTATCTCTCGTGCATGAAGTAATTCCAGGGCTGAGAGTGAACGAGCTGACTTCCACACGTCTTAAAGGATATTTGGCCGAGGTCGTGTGTAGCATCTGAGCCTGAGCGAGTAGCCTTGGACTGCTGACTTTGACTTTCCTTACATAGAAAGCGGCTTCTTCAAATTTCACTTTGTAAGCAGGGTTTGCTTCGCTAGTCATGAGACTGAATTCTGGTTTTGACCTCGTCATCCTCAATCGAAGGTCTACGTGATTCAGTAAATACCTATCTTGTAGCAATAGATCCGCATGTACCCATCCGATTAATTCGATGCTACGCGAACCTGCTAAAGTTTTCCTCGTTTTCCAACCGAGATTAGCATCCCCATATTCTTCCATTTTGCTTGCAGCATCCAGATGCCATAGTCCACACATTAAATGGCTTTTAACTGCGTCAGTGCCATAATTAAGTAAAGTTTCCAGATAACTTCTGTAGGGGTAAAGACTGTGGCTTCCACTCACTAATTATTCGTTCAAGTACACATCCACTTGACTAAACAAGCCGTGTAAAAAATTGTTCGATGGAGCAACTGCTTCTGCATCCGTTATTGGTCTTCCTGCAGCGTCTGTTATTCTTGCCATGATTCTTAAGTGACATCGGGATAAATCGATATATTCGTCACCTCCAACGACGTTAAATTCTAACCGGGCATTTCCTTCTAACGAAGCAAGGGGCTGGTAAGCAACATAAGTAGCTCTTTCAGTCTGTGAGTTGGTCGGAGGTATAGCAAACAGGTCGAGTTCCAACAGAGCACAATCGCCAGATGCACCGTGGATTCTTTCGCTCATTTTGCAAAGACGTCCTTCACTCTACAGTGTCTCTTTGACAATCTCACAATTTTATTTTGTTTCTTATGCTTTATACCTCTCCCCTGCAGGTTTTCCCCCCTGCTTCTTCTAACAAGTTAGCCGCACCGTCCTTCAAATTCGATTTGAATGCTTCTTTTCGGTCGCGACCTGATGCAACTTCCAAAGCGAATTTAATTCCTGATCTAGCTGCTTGCTTTCCTAGAGAAAACGCCATGGGCTTCAGAATTGGGGATACGAAACATCCGATACTTCTAAATAAGGATCCGAGCCCTCTTCCTTTTTGATATCGGGGTCCCCTGAACACCCCTGAGCCCGTCTGAGCCCTATAGTACGTCAGGTAGGTGGAGGGGTTAGGCTCTGTGTACTTGATTCGCATGATGAAAGTGCAGCTTGACTGAAACTTTACCGTACGTAAAAGATAACGGTTCCCCACTATCTGTACGCAGAAATATTCTCACACTCTCGAACACGTTCCTTGCCAGAGGGTAATAATCAGCACTCGTAAAAGTTTTCACTATAGCCTCGTTGTTGGGTGTTCTTCTAGAGGGGTTAATCACACGTAACAGCTCTGCATAAGTATCGCCTAATAAATGAGGCAATACCAGGTCGGAGTACACATAAATACCAGATATACCCGCGTTAATATCAATGGCGTACTTGGACACGGAGATGTTACACAAATATTCGAATTTGTCAAAACCTAGTAATTCTCCCAACCCTTTGGAGGAGGCAGGTAACATGAGGTAATAACTAGCACTATTGGTGATTTGTGTATGATTATTAGCCAGTTTCTTGAGGCCATAATGTTTTCTATCTTCGGAAGGCATAGTTTGAAGCACAGCAGAGAAAATAGCTTCCACATTTTCGTAACGACCGTGGGGTAGCTGGTTCTCATTTCCTCTTATCACAGGATGGGGTAGTAAGTAAAAATAAAATGATGAATCGGGGGTGAAGAAATCGCCGTCATCCTTTCTGACCTTGCTAGCGAAGTTGCCCTAGTGAGGGGTTTCCATGTACGACGCGTCGATATTAAAGAATGTATTGAAACTCTCTGCCTCTTTCATAAAAAAGTGTAATTAGGAGCTCCAATCTGGAACAACCATCAATCATCTCTTTTCATCACTTTAATATCTATATCGTAGGAATTTGATGCTGAATATTTTTTTCAATCCCCGCTCTCTTCATAGGCTTTCCAAAGTATTGCGAACTTAGCGAGATCTTAATGGCATCTTTAGGAAAGGAGGGGAACCATCTGAAATGTGTGGAGAAGGAGCTATTCGAATCGTCGATATTATACCAACTCGTAGGAATGTGAATCTCGGATAGCACTACCTCCCATTTACCATTCAGCTCGATTGGCTGTGCCAGTCTCGTAGTATAATCGCTCTGAGTGTTAGAAGGGTAAACGTCAATGCTGGTGGAGGAAGGGAGAGTTAAGTAGAAAGCCATTTTCTAGGTATCCAGCTGGGAGTACGATAATCTCTCCACTTCACTAAGACGCCTTTTTTTGCTGTCCCGGGCCGAGATTTTTTTCACTGCGTAGAGTTCAGGAGGTTTTAATTTCTGCAGTTCTCGGCTAAAGAAAGTTCCACGTATCTTGTCACCATCACTATCTGCCACTTCGTAAACGGGAGGTGTTCTAGGTATGATTCTTTTCACTCGAAATATCTCTCAAGTCCACTGTTGCGACGCACCTTTCTTGAATGGAAGCTTCAAACTGCTGAGTCTCAGGTGATCTCCCTCTTTAAAACGGACAGGTTCTGCCTGCTTTGGCGCTCCGTATAATCTCTTCCAGACGATACTCTCATTAAAGAGATCCACGTCCTTGGGAACAAAGCCGTGAGCTCGATGTTTGGAAGCGTTATAACCCTTCACTATGGAATCAGAACGTGTAAGAATCTAAAATTTTTATGTTTAGTGAAATAACGCCATAATTTTTCTCTCAGGGTTCGACACAGTCTTTCTACCAACACGGGGCGGGGATGGCTCAGTCAGTAGCATGCCAGGCTCGTTATCTGTAGTTTGCAGGTTCGAGTCCCAGCTGCATCAGCGTTGAGATTTTTCTCCACAAAATTCCCCGCCTTGCCCATGGTCAGTAGGGGAAAGGCTGCCGTCCGTCGGATGGGACGTTAAGCCGTGGCCCCATGTGCGGGAGAACCATACCCTGTGCACGTTAAAGAACACGCTGGATGGCCTTGACGGGAGGCTACCATCTGTCTCCCAACAGCTGTTCCAGTGGGTCCCCTCCCCCAACCTTCTCTGAGCCTTTGGGGTCCATGTGACCTGGCCATTTAGCCCATGGTGTGCAAAAAAGTGCCGCTCAGAGGTAAAACAACCCAACCCAACCACGCAGCTTCAACCAACGCAGCTTTCTTATCACTATAAGACACGAAGAAGTAAATGTTTTTTTCTTTTAGGAATTTTTGAAAAACACGGTTTGTAAATTCTGTACCCTGATTAGTGTTTAGAGTCATGGGTTCACGACCCTGCGCTAGAATCTTTTCAAATGCTTCTTTCACAGCAGTTCCTGTTTTCTTTTTCACAGGTACCGCCCAAGCATAGCGAGGTAAAATATCGATGACGACTAATATGTATTCATAGTCATCATTAAATCGTGCAATATTTTTCAAGAACATTAAATCCGCCTGCCATTGTTGATCCAGACCTGTCACGTATGTTTGGTTCCTTTTGAATTTGCTCGTTGCCGGTCTGTGGAGAGTGTACGTCTCTTCACCTGCTAACCATTCTCTGACTGTCTTTGGATCCTGTCCAGTACTCTGGGATAATCGAGTCACCCCTTCATAGCTGCCAGAGTTCTTGGGATCGTAATAAGCTTTTTCCAACGCGGTGTTCATCGACCAGCAGTAGCTTTCCCTCTTTAATCCAGACCTCGATATGAAGGGAATCAGGTACGTCTATAGATGTACGGTCTGCAGCCTCTTCACACAACTCTCTCGATGTGTAAATGACCGGATGGTCATAGTATATCGCTTTTGTTCTTACCTCCACCAGACAGAATCGGTAACTCGGAGCCCACAACATTTTTCGCGACCCAACCGTCCAGAGTAACGAGTTTCTTCCACTGAGAAAAAGATAAGTTAATTCCTTTCACCGTCGGTTGTTTACGTAAAAATAATCTGATATCCACTGTTTTATTACACACGCTCAACCAAATATTTCCTCCCAAATGCCTAGAATCTCTGCAACGTGTGACTAAATAATCTGGAGATAACGTAACCCCACAAATCACAGCGACCCCTATCAGCATATAGAGAACAGCTGTTGCTGATGCTGTCTTCACACGGATTCGTAATGTAAATGAGTACACAACACAGTAATTGTTAGGTAATATCGGACATTTATTTACAAAACCAATTGTCGCTAATGTACAGGTTGTCTTTCGCTCTCTTTAACACGTCACCAAAGGACAGAGAGGAAAGAAAAGCATCGTCTACATAACAGAGGAGGCCTCGAGCCCACGCCGTGTCAACAAATGCATTAGCAATAGCGTCAATGTCCAATGAGCGCACTGCATCGTTCAAATAAGTATTCAAACAATGTTCTTTATCCTCATGCTCTGTAAACCTAATCCCGGTAGCAAGGCTTGAAATAGATCGTGCAGCACAATGTCCGTCAATAGCTGCATCAAATGTCCTGGACCCTCTGCTGGGGGAGTCAGAAGAAACGTTAGTAGACGTTCTCATCTACTAACGTTAGTAGACGTAGAAGGTCTCTCTGTTCAGCGATGGCATGCCGCAGGTGAAAATTAACATCGGACCTGCGGTGATGATCCAGGCTGTTCTTCACATCGTCGCGACGGTTTCGCATTTCCTCCCACTCCACTGGGCCAAGGCGAGATTCACACCGCAAGATGTCGAACCAGGTAGGAATTTGATGATGTCGAGTCGTCGGCAGCCATCACTATTACAAGTGCAAAATTGTAGGTTGCTCGTCACGAACCAATTCAGTGGAATTAGCGATGTTGATTCTGTTCGACACCGCCAGTAATTCCTGCCACTCCGGAAGGGCTAGAGTGATCCCTTCCTTCGACAGGTAAAGTAGACCTCCTTCACTGAAGCTGCAGTAATGACGCACATGGACCTGGAGACGTTCACGGTACAGTCTAGACAAGACGAAAATCTCTCCTCCAAGAGGATAGGAGTGTTCACTAGCAGGCTGCATGATGACAACTGTTGTGTTCTACAGGTTTTACAGTCGCTTAAGTCTCTGTTGGGCAGGGGTGACGTCACGTTTCTCCCTCCTAGGTTGTGCAGGTTGCACCTCTAGCAGAGAATCCTCATACTGGGGAGGGACATGCTTCCACGTCATTTTCCATCTAGGTTTTGGCTTGAGGGGTGGGGGGTGCATTGGAACTGGGGATGGTGGCGGAGTCACGGGTGACACGGATGGTTCCCTCCATCGTTTAACACATGGAGGGTTTTCCTCATCACTAATAGGAGGGTTGCTTTCATTCACAGTTGGGGTGTCTTCTTCATTCACAGGAAGGCTGCCTTCTTCATTCACAAAAGGGTTATCTTCAACAGGACTCGGATCTTCAATCATAGGTGGAGCATTCTCGCCAAAATAGTCAGGTTCGTCGAACAAGTCCCACAAATTCATCAAAGGAAAAGCCTCTAATTGTCTGTGCGGTTGACCAATTAACGACCAGTCCATTGCGTAGAGTGCTTCTTGATATACTCGTTCATCCATGTGCTAAATGCTGCTGTCTTGGCTTGTGAACAATGAACTCCACACCCTTTGTGATAACTGCACTCAGTTCCAGGTATTTTAGGAAGGTCTTGGAAACGTGGACAGCCAATTTTTTCTAAATCCAGCGAGGTTATACCAAGTCTGGTCAATAGCCGCTTCTCGTAGAATCCTCCTTTGTAAGCGATGACAGAAGCAAAAGGTTTGCGACACTTTTCGTGGATGTGACGTACAATATCGGCCAGGCAACCGTACTCCCATACCACTTCACTGAAACGAGGCTAAAAGGGAAGGCCCGTAACGTGTTTGGACATGTAACAAATTGTTTTCCAGTCCTTCTGAGGAATGTCCATCACAAAGGAAAGGTCGAATCTGTAGACACCCCTCAGGCCCCTACAGTCCGAATAACCTAGTTCACGGGTCAGGAATTTACCCTTCACGGTGAAACTGTCAAAATCTAAGACATAGCAGACGTGACGTATTTCACACTGATCTCGAACCCCCCTAATATCTAGCATACCTGAGTTCACGCTGATGAGGATGTTGTTCACTGGGAGAGGACGCTGGCTGCCTTCACTGTCTCAACCAAGTCTCCAAAGTCGATACGTTCAAGTCCTTCAAGCACAGGATGACCATATTTGTTGGCTCTCAGCGTGAACGTCAGTGCCACTTTCTCTACAGAAGGATCAGGCAGTCGTCTAATGATACTGTCGCACACTAGCTGTTCCAATAGACCGGGAAACACAGGCACTAATTACGCATCAGGCTGACCACACCAATACTGCTGAACAGATTCCAGAACAACATCTGCAAAAGCCATGACTGTGGCTCCCGAACCGCTGCAGCACCTTTTCATTCGAAACCTCCACCAATGAGCAACACGTCAATCACATTCCAGAAAAATGAGGTCATCCAATTAAAAATTGAGGGCCAAAGGGGTTAATGACCAATCTAACCTAGCTGAAGGGTTAACAACCAACTAGACCTAGAGACTAAAGGGTTACAGTGGGGGTGAAGGGTTGCACCCCTTAATCTAGCAACAGAAAGCATCCATCAGTGACGTCATTTCGGACGCACCCCACCTAAAGATCTCTTTTGTTGCGATCTTATGCAACCACGGCAATTCCCAGTTCCGTCTTACGACACTACCTGGTTATGAAAAGCCGTGCTTATCTAGAGCCAGGGGCAAGGAATACGCCCTATAGGAGCACCTCAACCCAGCCTCACATGGCAGCAGTCCTATAAAAGGAAAGCTGACCACCGGAAGAAACCTTACTTTAATCTATTCCCCAGTTAGCCATGAACAAGGATTTATAGATCCAAGTTCGATCGGCGTCCGGGGTGGAGACTCTTAGTAAGACCCAGACTTTTGTGAGGGCTCAGGCCTACTAGGAGCCAAACCCGTTCTGCCGAGCCCTCGAACAGCTCACCCAGAGCTTCTGATTGGTGAAGTCTCAGACGCTGTCACCAACCAATCGGCTAGGGAACCGGTCGACAGCATCATCAACTTCGGTTGGCTTTGGAAATGCACTAGCCGGGGACCCAATCCGGCTGGCAAAGCCTTCAGCTGGTTTGCTGGGCCCTAGGCCCCCCCACCATGACAAGGTGGTCCCCTATTGGGGGGACCCCACCTAAAGAGTTAACCTCCAGCAAACACGCAGGGGAAGGGGGGGAAGGAACTGCCATAAAAGTATTACGACTACTGACGAGCTTGGAAAGGCCGCTGTCTGTCAGATGGGACGTTAAGCCGTGGCCCCGTGTGCGGGAGAGCCATACCCTGTGCACGTTAAAGAATGCGCTGGATGGCCTTGACGGAAGTCTACCATCTGTCTCCCAACAGCTGTTTCAGTGGGTTCCCTCCCCCAACCTTATCTGAGCCTTTAGGGTCCTTTTGACCTGACCATTTAGCCCATTATGTGCAAAAAAGTGCAGCTCAGATTTCTTTTAAAAATTTATGGAGATATTTGAGATATAATTATTTAAAGGAATAGCGCAGAATTATTTTTTTTTCTCTATAGTTTTCGATAAAATTTTCCTATATTCTATAATTAAGATCGATCGTAAAGAATTGCTTCATTTTCCCCCAACAGAAATTCCTCTTCTTGCTGCCTGTTGGTCAAAAATCGTTTTCTCAAAGCTTTTCCTTAGTTCTCTAAGCTAGGTACTTGGTGTTGAATTATTGTTAGTTTTGTTAATTATCACTCTGAAGCCAGAGTCACCTATTTCTCTGGCGTCCACTCCTATGGCCCCTTAATAATCATATAGTGGCGTAATTAGATTTTTTTTTTTTTCAAATCCGGGGACAAGTTGTAAAATCTTCTGCCCAAGCTAAAACGTAATCTCTGATCTATGATATTCCTCTATGCCGAACTCTCCAGAATCAATCGCCCCCATTAACCGTTTCCACTTGATTGGTTCTAAGTGTCGAGAAAAATTGTCTTGAGCCAGGTGGGATCATAAGGGCCCATGAACTGATAATATATCAGATGCTCTACCGCTGAGCTACCGACCCGTAATATTTACACTGGTTTCCATAAATTAAGGAAAACTCAGAAAAATTATGATAAACAAAAAAAAAAAAACTATATGAATGATTTTAATGAAATTTGATGAAAACATGAATTACAAATGCTAGTTTCAGAATGACATAAAATACTTTACACTAGAAACATTTTTCGTCAAAAATAACATAACTTGTCGAAAAACGAGGTGTCAGAATGCAATGGCCAAAAGGAGTGTGGTCACCACTTACAGCAATGCAGACACGACAGCAATGTTCCACACATGCTCAATCGGATTTAGGTCGGGAGATCGAACTGACCACTCCATGCGCATAATGGTCTCCTCTTGAAAGTATTGTTCAACTAGTCGAGTTCTGTGTGGACGAGTGTTATCGTCTTGTAAGACGAATGTTTCACCTATTGCACCAGCGTAAGAACGTACATAAGGGTCCAGGATGTCATCTCTACACCTTTGAGCATTGAGGTTCCCACTCGTCAACACATAGAAGTCTGCGAGTTCACCTAAGGAAATGCCACCCCAAGACACACGCTACCTCCGCCATAACTGTCTCTTTGATGGATGCTACTGGGATGATAGTGGGTACCTCGTTCTCTCCATATCAAACAATGTCCGGAATCACTCTGCAAGCAATATCTGGACTCAACTGTGAAGAGTACGGACCTCCATAGTTCTTCTGTCCAGTTAACATGTGTGCGTGCCCAATTCAACTGCTCTCTTCTGTGACGTGACGTGAGGGGTATACAAATTACTGGCCTTCTAACGTGCAGACCTCCCTCATGAAGCCTTCTACGCACATTAGAAACTGATACAACCCTCCCAGTGGCTGCTGCAAGAGAGGATCGTAGCTGAGAGGGAGTAGACGTCCTGCTCCTTCGTGCTGTTAATCTCAGATATCGGTCTTGTACAGCGGTCGTAACTCTAGCCCTTCTTCGGCTAAAACTCTGAGACGCGGAATCCATGCTAAGAAATTGATTCCACACTCAATGGACCTCAGAAGGACTCGCATTCAGCCATAATGCCACGCCTGACTGACTTTGGCCTGCTTCGAGCCGGCCAATAGCTCTCCACAGCAGTTCAATTGGCAAATGATGTCTCAAAAGTCATTCCTACAAAATGGCTATTTCGAATTTCTTTACTCACATTTACAACACAAAATAACGATCCACTCCAAAACACCCTTTTTATGCCGCTATCCGATTACGCAAATTGACGCAACCCAGACTAATTTGCATACGATAAGCTCACTCGTCATTACTGATTACATGAACAAGTTTGGTGAGGATCGCACAACTTTTTTGCGAATCACCGCAATTTTTTTCATTTTTCCTTAATTTATGCAAACCGGTGTATTTAAAGAATCATGCTGAATGAAACTGAGGAAATCACATCTGAGAGATTTTCGAAAAAGAAGTGGCAACTCACTTAAGCCCGCCTAGACACTAAAGAAAAGGGATATTTCAGCCTGCATATTTTAAATTTAATTACTCCGTTTAGTTTTTCTTGGTTTCACCTCTTTAATTTGCGTTCACTCCCCCCCCCCCGTTTAATCCGAATCTAGTTAAAAAGCCAGGGCTCAAATGCTCCACGTGCGAGGTCAAGGGGCATATTGTGCAGCGATCGCCGTCGCGCCCACCATTCTTCCACGACTCACTGACTGAGCAACCCTCGACTAGTTCACCTTCGCACTTAATGACGACTCAGCTGAGTTGCTTAGCGATGACGTTACCTGCTTTTAGAGAGTGGAGAATTCTCCTTCGCCTGCCTGCTCCTTCTGCCGGCACTCTCTTTTGCTACTCACTCATGGATATTGCCTAATGGTTAGTGTTTCAGACTGCAACACGAAAGTTATCGGTTCGATTCATCGAGGTAATGTTACTAGAGACAGGACTGGCAACGGACGCCATGAACACGTTCAGATATTAAGCCTAGTCGATAACGAGTAGAAAGTTGGCTGCTTTTAATAAGTCAACAGTGAAATGCCTACTTCATGCTCTGCGTACGGATGCAAAAATAAATGCTGTAAAGGAAGTAATTTGACATTTCATAGTATTATGAAATTCATATCATATATATATTATTATCATATATATATATGATATATATCATATATATATTCATATCATACTTTACGAAAATTACGAGATGTGTTCTTTGTAATAAATTAAAAATTGAAATTGTTAAACTGAGGGATTTAAAAATAAAAGGTTGTCAACTTTTCAATATACCTTTCTGTCTAAGTCGAATGTAGTTCACGAATTTTTTAATATATGAAACTAATAATATTTGCATATGTAAAGTAGGTGATTTAAAGTCTGAATTAATATGAAATTAAAAGAATGTTTTCGTACATTTTATTACAATAAAAATATTAAGCATATGGCATTAAATTTATGAGACGTCTGCTTTGCATTTTTTATTTTGCCAAGTGTATTATTATTTAGGTAACATATTATATATTGTGCAAGCTTATAATATTTGGGTTTTTTTATAGCATGAAATTAAATTCTGTCATTTATTGGGAGGAGATTTGATTTCCTGCCTCAGCTGAATTAAAAAAATGTTTACACTCTGATTATTTCTTTCAATTTTTAATAAAAATTAGTATTTTTTAATGAAAGAAGAAATTAAATGTGACTTTTCATGTTTTTTTAAATGAGGCGCGGATTTGCACTATTAAGGTCTCTAAATTTTGAGGGCTTTCGCTTAAGCTGAATGATTTGATCATGTATTAGATTTTAAAATAGGTTTACCATTGTTCCTGTTTTAAATGGGCTTAAATTAAAGTCTGCTAAGTTTACAGTCAATTTAGTTCAGATTTAATCACATATTAAGAACATATCGAATTTTTTTAAACTTTTCATACAAAACCTCGATTTGAAAGAGAAGTTTCCAGCGTCTTCGTTTTTCATCCGATATAAATCAGTAAGTGTGTATTAATTAAATCTATTTTGCTTTAATTACTACACTGGAATAACCTCATTGAAATAAAAAACAAAAAACAGCAAAGTTCTGCCTCATTTAAATCATTTTTTAAGCATTTTTAAATAGCCTTCATCGTTGTTCGCAGCCAATTCTCAAGGCATCATGGGTATCTTTCCTCACTAAGCAGTCGGCAGGCACAGCCGTCTGTGATCATGGCGGTCAATGCTACGGGAATCCGAGTCCTGTCTCTAGTATTACTACCTCAATGGTTCGATTAGCACTGCTTTATAGGGGGCTTACAACGAAAAATCCTTGATCACGGCACCAGTGTTTTATACTGGGGCCAACCAATATAATCCTGCTCACGGCAACAATGTTTTACCTAAAGGTAATAATAAACTTATTGCGTAGTTACTCTGACTAGAGCACCAACTGTTTTAAGGTTGCCGCGAACATCCTGGCTCACTGTGCCAAATGTTATAAGACTGTGCCAACTGTTTTAAGGTTGCCGCGAACATCCTGGCTCACTGTGCCAAATGTTATAAGACTGTGCCAACTGTTATAAGGGTATAACTGTGGATAAACATATCTCTTAACATTAAGGATTTTTTTCTTAGCCCCCTATTTGGTTTTTTTACCGTGATCGTATAGGGTAACCCAATATCCCACTGGGAACAAAAGTCATCCTCCCCAGACAAAAGGAGTCTACAAAGGCAGTTAGAGACATTTTCTTACAAACACAAAAAGACATTTATTTACAAATTAAACATCACTGATTCAATTCCATAAATTCGATTATTTCACAATCAAATATTTCAATTCCATAAACATACTCAACAGAACTAACAGATTAAAGAACACGCTGGATGGCCTTGACGGGAGGCTACCATCTATCTGCCAACAGCTGTTCCAGTGGGTCCCCTCCCCGACCTTCTCTGAGCCTTCGGGGTCCTTGTGACCTGGCCATTTATCCCATGGTGTGCAAAAAAGTGCCGCCCAGAGGTAAAACAACCCAACTGCCTTTCCTCGGCTAAACATCCGAGACGCGGAATCTGTGCTAAGAAATTGATTCCACAGGTTATGGACCATAGAAGGACTCACATTCAGCCATGCTAGTTTCAATGGAGGACACAGATGACTCTGCAAAAGACGTCGGATGGGCGGTTAAGCCGTGGTCCATGTGTTGGGAGCCATATTGCACGTTAAAGAACACGCTGGATAATTTTGACAGGATGCTACCAATGTCTTCTAACAATTGTCCAGTGGGTCCCTTTCCCCAACCTACTTTGAACCCTCGGGGCTCTTGTAACCTGGCTGCATTTTTTCCTCCCATTACATTTTTTTACTCTTCCACGGCCCCAAAATTTATCTTATGGTTTTTCTATGCAAAATTGCAATATCTTTTCTAATAGTAAGCCTAAACATTATAATGAAATGAATAACACTGAAGAATCAGAGATAGTGCATCTGAGACATGAACATATTCAACAAATCCAGAAACAGCAAATTTCAGTGCAAAAAAAAAAAGTGACAATTTGATCAGAATACAATGTGAGTATTTAATGACCAAATTACTCCTGGCTGATAATTTACACATGATATGACAATTTGTTTCAAAATATGTGTTCAACTAATGACATTGAAAATGCGGCATATCTGTCTTTAGAATGGAGAAATGTGAATGTTGTACATGGCACACTGTTCATAAAAATACAGCATTAATCCATTAAGCCATGTGAAGAAGACATTCTGTGCATGCAGTGATGCATTCCACTTCATTAACAAATGGCTATCTCCAAACATTTTTCAGTCGGGGTTTGATTCAGTCGGTAGCGTGCCGGAATAGTAATCGATGTTCCCAGGTTCGAGTCCCATAGGTGTCTGCGTTGAAATTTCCCCCCTAATTCCCTCTCACTGCTCTTGGTGAGAAAGGGAATGTCTTGGAAAGTCCGTCGGGTGGAACATCAAGCTGAAGGATGGTGTGCAGCAGAGGCATACTCTGAATACGCTGGATGGCCTGAGCGGAAGGCTTTCATCTTGTCTCCTAACAGCTGTCCAGCAGTTCCCTTTCTCCATCTTTTTTCTGCGCCCTTGGTGTCCTTGTTACGTGGTCATTTAGCCCATCGTGTGCAGGAAAAGTCCCTTCAGAGGTAGAACAAAGCAAATATTATAAAAATAATAATAAATAAATACCCCCTCAAGCAGCTGCTTGCCACAGAGGTCTGACAGGAGCCTGTCAGTTTATATGCCAGAGTAGAAGGTCTGAGAGGATTGCAGGACCTCAGCAGAAAACGACACGAACATCCATGCCTTACCCGGGGCTCGAACCCAGGTCCCGTAGATCAGTAGCCAAGCGCGCTAACCACTCGGCCACGGGACGGCATATATATAAAAAAATATTATTAACATTTTGATTGATAAGTGACAAAATAAATATTATCTCCAAAGTTGGGTTGAGTTGTTTTACCTCTGAGCCACACTTTTTTGTACACCGTGGACTAAATGGCCAGGTCACATGGACCCCGATGGCTCAGAGTAGGTTGGGGAGGGGACCCACTGGAACAGCTGTTGGGAGACAGTTGGTAGACTTCCGTCAAGGCCATCCATCGTGTTCTTTAATGTGCACAGGGTATGGCTCTCCCGCACACGGGACACGGTTTAACTTCCCATCCGACGGACTTATCGTCAAAGAGTCGAAATCTGCTTTTTATTAAAGTGGATTTGAATGAATAAATCAATCAAATTTAAACTTGTTTTAGCATAAAAATTAATTGTTTATTGACCTACATAATTACAGATAAAGAAGTTTAAAAGAGACTCTAGATGATCATCTGGTTCTGCGAATTTTCTTGACATATAACAGGTTTTTCAAGAAATTCGACTCTCATTAAGTTGAGAAATAATTCTGGACAGGTAGCGTAAACTAATACAGCAACGTATTCAGAAATTCCTAATAGGGAGGAGGAAGGGATTCAACCTCCTCCTTGGATAAGAAATTGAACTAAAGTTATATCCTCACTTTGAAAAAGAAGTGAAAGAAAGCATAATCCTTCTATAACACATCTGTCATAAGAGCATAGTCTTTTATGGAAGTGAGATTTTTCATTTGTCTTTTCATCCAGATCCCCGCAACCAGATCAAAGCAACAGAGCAGGCTTTGGCATTTGTGTGTGGGGGGTGTGGAGAGAAGGAGGGGAGGGGCTCACCAAAGAATGTTTTATAAAAATAAGAATTTGAAATATAATCGTTTGACACAATGTGAGCCGTCGCCAATTTTTTTCATCGGTGTCCCAAAAAGTAAAATAATAAATGAATCCTGATATCGTAAAGTGGAAAAAAAAATCAAACATAATCAAACAGAAATTGCTAGAGGGGGTTGTTTTGTGTTGTTTTACCTCTGAGCGGCACTATTTTGCACACCACGGGCCAAATGGCCAGGTCACAAGGACCCCACAGGCTCAGAGAAGGTTAGGGGAGAGGGGACCCACTGGAACAGTTTTTGGGAGACAGATGGTAGCCTCCGGCCAATGCCATCCAGCATGTTCTTTAACGTGCACAGGGTATGGCTCTCCCGCACACGGGGCCACGGATTAACGTCCCATCCGATGGACGGTGGTCTTTCCAAGCCCATCGGTGTCCCCTACTGACCATGGGCAGGGCGGGGAGTTTGGCGGAGATAAGTCTCAACGCTGGCCCAGCTGGGATGCTAGAGGGGGCTCGTGGACTTGTCAGAGAGGGGGGGGGGGGAGGTTAAAATAATATTTGAAACAGTTCACTTGAGAAACCGACTTCTTGAATTGTTCAATGCCAGTTGAATTCTAGACTTGTTCAAGAAAATTCAAGCCGAGCTGAGATTGCTGGCTGCTGCGTATAACAAAAATATAGCATAACATTACTTAAACGATTAAAACATTTGAAGTAAAACTCATAAAATCTATGTATTCTCCAATCATAAAGTAACCTCTCACAAATCACTTTTGCATCTGATATAGTTATAGAAGATACGGGGACTTTTGAAAATTTAGTTGCGAGCTGTTAATTAATGATGAGCAGACGTTTCATTTTCTGTGACGTCTGGTCACCCTAGTTTGAGAGCGCGCAATTAACGAAATCATTTCAAAA
Organism: Ryuthela nishihirai; assembly: GCA_038380435.1. Taxonomy (NCBI): domain Eukaryota; kingdom Metazoa; phylum Arthropoda; class Arachnida; order Araneae; family Heptathelidae; genus Ryuthela; species Ryuthela nishihirai. The sequence continues at coordinate 25,031,102 of JAWZYU010000018.1, forward strand.
TTCTAGTCTCAGTTTTTCAGTCACCTGCATTACTGACCGATTTATTTTTCTGCTAAAAGTGTTGCCACTATTTCTTTCTCTGTTACTAATAGATCTATTAATGCTGTCAGTTAATTTGATATTTAAAATAACTTCCGGGGACATTTATTCATCGGGGACAGAGCTTTTCAACCGGAAACTGTTCCCGGAAAACGGGGACCTTCCCCGGGGGCGAAATTTTGCTAAGATTCCTTAGATTTTGCCAAGTTACGTCCATTTTGCTAACTCGTCATAATTTACAGAAAATTTCCAATTTTTACATCTCCCCTGAATTTGCCAAGTCACTTCGGATTTAATTTCACAAAACCAATCCCAATTATTACGTCTCACCTGTATTTTACCAAGTGGCTTCGATTGTGTAAACACTGTTCATCTCAGCTTTAAACAGTGATTATTATAAACCAGTGCTAGTACGAGCATAATGTTTTCACCACAACAAATTCTTATTTATTTTTTAGTGTTCCGTTCAATCAGAATGATAAATATATAACTTATTTCGACTTTCGAAATTTTGGGGCCTCTTAAACTTATTGTAGTTTAGGGCCTCTTAAACTTGTCGTAGATTAGGGCCTCAGAAGGTCAAAGTCCGGTCCTGGCAACTGCCTTAGATTTTGTCAACTCGCCATAATTTTAAAGAAAAAATCCTAATTTTTACAACTAACCTAAATTTTGCCAAGTTGTTCCGATTTTGCAAACTCTCCTTATTTTTACAAACCCAATCCCAATTTTCACAACTCACCAAGTGGCTTCGAATTTTGCCAACTGCCCTAGATTTTGTCAAGTTGTCTCGATGGGGCTTCGACATCTTTCCAATGAAAGGAGGAAAATTTAACAATGGATAATATTTGAAGTTAGTTCATTTTCCTTGATACTGAATGGAAATTCTCATTATAAAAGAACATATAGTAATATAATCTATTTTTATTACATTCATAGATTATTAAATAATTTTAAACTATTAAGTAAAATATTAGTAAAGTTTTAAAAACAAATAGCTACCGGTAAAGTTTTAAAAAATGAACTTTATTAAAATACCTTCTTTTTACTCGAAGACTTGATCATATAATATATTATAAAAAAGCCTTAACGAAAAATGCCTTAACGAAAAATCGAATAAAGGAAACCAAAAGAAAGGAATGGGACAATTTTTGTCGCAATATTAATTTCTTTACTCCCACTACGAAGATATGGAAAATGATCAAGGCGATTGGAAAACAAGTCACACCCTCTTCACCTTGGAACATCATGTTACTGAAAGATAACAAAAATTTGAAGATTGTTGCGAATGATTTTGCGAAGTTTTTTGCTTCACAGGGAAATCACTTCTTTTCTCCGGAGTTTAATCAAAATAATATTGTTGTAGAAAAGGAACTTCAGAAGCATGAGAAATTGAATCCAAATGCTGCTGAATATATTGACATGACCTTCAGTATGAATGAAATTACACTTGTTTTACATTTTTTCAATGCATCTACTTCGCCAGGACCGGATGGAATAACATATAAGGGGTTAAAAAATCTTACTGATTCGCAAATTAAACTTTTCCTAACATCTTTTAATGAACTCTGGGTTAAAAGGACATTTCCACAAGACTGGAAAACTACATATATGGTCCCTATTCTTAAGCCAAATAAGCAAGCGAAAGATCTATCTACTTTCAGACCTATTGCTCTGAGCTCTTGTTTAGGAAAACTGCTGGAGAACATGGTGAATAGGAGACTAAACTGGATTATAGAATCACATAATTATCTTCATTATGCAGTTTCTGATTTCAGGAGAGGTCGGAGCTCAATAGACAACGTCATTGATTTAGTCTCGGATATACAAGCAGGATTGAACATGAGACTGTTAAATATATTTGAAACATTACTACCATTGCCATATTTTCCGACTTGAAGGGGGCCTATGATTCAGTGTGAATCAGAGGACTATTATACAAAATTTCAAAATTGAAAATTACAGGAAACATGTTTGCGTACTTGATCATTTGCTAACTAAGAGAAAAATTATTGTGAAATTAAAGAATGAAACTTCTGCTCCTAATCCTTTAGAGAATGGTCTTCCTCAAGGAAGAGTGCTTAGTCCAATACTCTTCAATTAGTTTTTACACGATTTTCCTGATATTTTACCAAAGAATGTGAGACTCTCTGTCTATGCAGACGACATTGTCATTTGGTACACTAGCAAAAACATATCCAGAATCCAGTCGGTGCTACAATCGGCATTTAATGAGACTGTTAAATATTTTGATTCATGGGGACTGGAAATATCGAAGAAAAGACTGTAGAAATGCCCTTTTGTAGCCATCGACGATTTCCAGATATTTCTATTAATTGCAAGGTGAAAGAACACTGTTATTTAGGGTTGTTGTGAAGAACATTAGTTGTGAAAGAACACTGTTATTTAGGAATCCTACTGGACTCTGAACTCAAATGGAACTCCTATATTCGTCAACTGATCTCCACTTCTAAACCTATTATTAACATGTTAAGATGCATTGGGTCCAGCAAGAATGGAGCATCGCCTCGTCAAATGATCTATCTTTACAGATCAATTTTAAGACCAAGATTAGAATATGGGGGTTTTCTACTGAATAATGCTAGCCTCTCGCTTGTTAAAAAGCTAGAAATTCTTCAAAACCAAGCTTCAAGAATCTGTTTGGCCCAGTTAAATCTTTGTGCATCTATTACTCTGAATGCTGAGGCTAATATTCCACCTCTTTCCATCAGAAGACCTTATATGTTGTTTTCACACTTCTCAAGATTGCTCTTCAAACAAGAATATCACCCAGTGACTGACAAAATCTTTTTGGATCAGGAAAGAAGATCAGTGATGTAACTACTTCCATCCGCCGACATCCCCTCTTTGATTTGATTTCAGCACAAAGTTTTGAGGTAGACAAACTTTCTGAAAAACCTCCTTGGACCTTTCAACAATTTGATTGCTTTTTTTCCATTCTAGGTTTCACATCTAAAAAAGAACTTGATAGCTCAGTTCAAAAGATTATTCCTCAGGAGCTCATAGAACAAAAATATGAAAATCATATTAAGATTTTTTCTGACGGATCTTTAAACAAGTTAACACAAAGAGTTGGAGCGGCTTTCTGGGTCTCAGAAATATCTCACTTTAAAGCTATCAGGCTGCAAGGTGCCTCAGATGTTATGACTACTGAGTTGATAGCAATTGAAATGGCTCTAAAGTGGTGTTTTAAACAACCAAAATCTAATTTTGTTGTATTTACGGATAGTAGCTCATCTTTGTTTTTTCTTCGGGAAGATCCATGTCATTCCAAGAATAATGGACTTTTCCTAAACATCCTTGAGACCATCGATCAAATAATTGAAAAAGGATCCACAATTACTCTGCAATGGATCACTGGACATATAGGTGTCCAGGGAAACGAAATTGCTGATTTTTTAACAAAGTCGGCCCTTAACAATGACAAATACCTCCAGTTGCAAATTGGTTATTTATCTGTTTCAAAATTAAATAAAGAAAACCTAAAGGAGGACTTCCTACATCACTTCCAAGGCATCGCTAAAGAAAGATCAATTATCAATAATTAGCAGAGAACAAGATCCTTCCACTAAATGATCTGCACCTTTCAAGAAGAAATTGTGTGTGCATCACCAGACTCGGAACAGGTGCATCACTCTTGAACGACTCACTTTTCAAGATGAAAAAAGTTCTTTCCCCCAACTGCCAGACGTGCAACGTAAAGGAAACAGTGATTCATGTTTTGCTGAATTTTACTGCGTACTCGATCCAGAGAAACAACTTAATAACAATATTAGAAAAAGAGAACTTCTTTGAACTAAGTCTGCGCAGTTTACTTGGACAAGAAGATCTGCCTAAGCGCAAAGTTGCTACAATGAAACAATCAAATTTTTAAATAATGTGAATCTTTTCCATAGGATTTAAGATTTTTTTTTATCGAGGTTTTGTAACATAAATGTCATCAGCTTCTTGGCGTTATCCAACCTTGCCATCTGGAGGAGAGGGTCGAAAGACTCGAACCTATCCAGAGGAAACATTTTTTTTGTTTGATGATGATGATATTGTAATTTTTATATCGTTTTCAAAGAAACGAGATCAACAGTTTCGCCTTGTCGTCTGTAGACATCGAACGTTTTTGTTTACAGAGATAAGTTAAAAATTCTTTTTGTGTTGGATAGGTATTGATGAAATATTACGATATGCACTTTCCTAATCTTTCTAAAACTATACTAATGCTCTCTAGCGGTGTAAAAAGTTGATAATTCCAAACCTTCAAATAAATATTGCAAACGATGCATTTATGCTAGAAATTTGAAATTTTGGTGGTGGAATGTGAAGGTCATGGAGTTTCCATTGCCAACAATGAGTTAGCGCTTTAGACCCAGGGGGTGGGAAAACAAAACTTTTTTACTTCTAGCAGATAATTGTTTGCTTTTAGATATAAATGAAAAAAAATCTTTTTTAGAGTTAGATAAGGATTGATAAAATATTATGATTCGCACTTTCGGAATCTTTCGAACATTATAATTGGGCCCTCTAACGTTGAAAGAGATTGAAAACTTCAAAATTTCAAAAGAATATTGCAACGATGTATTAATGATAGAAATATAAAATTTTGGTGTTAGAATGTCAACGTCATGAAGTTTCAATTGGAAAGAATGAAAATGACAATTAGAAAACTCTTTTTTAAGTTGACTGGTACTAATGAAATATTATAATTCGCATTTTTCAAATACTTAATACAGTAATATCCCGCTTTACGACGATCCACTCATTGGACGATTTTCCATTATGACCAATGCCCATTTATACGACGCCGCATTCGCTCATATGACGATTTTAGTCGCTGGCCACGGATTTTAGCGATATGACGTTGCCGTGAATCAACCAAAGCTTTATTGGAAGTGGGCAGAATAGAATTGAAGAATTCTGGAAAGGCTTCACAATATTGGATGGCATCAAAACTATCACAGATGCCTTTAATGGAGTAACACTTAAAGGGCCCAATCCGTTGATGATTTTAAAGGATTTGAAAATCCTTTTGAGGAAAAGTTAATGCAGGTATTGTAGACATGGCAAGGCAGTTAGAATTTAGAAGTGGAGCCTGAAGATGTTAGTGGCCTGCTTGAATCTTATTCCCAGCCCCTAACTAACGACGATCTTCTTGAACTCGAAGAGCATAAGAAGGATGAAGAGCAGTCCCATTCTGAAGATATATTGAGCCCTGTGCCTAAAGAAGCAACTTGCAAAGAACCTTCAGAAGCTTTCAGTTATTTAGAAATTGTGATATCCATTTTCGGAAAAGGTAGATTCTAAATTTAAAAGAAGCTCCAAAGTAAATTCAGTCATTTTAGGCCAATATGCCTGTTATAAAGATATGTACAGAAAAAAGTATAGACGATCTTCCATTCAAACTTCGTTAGATACATACTTCCATAAAAGACCAGCATCCTCTCAAATCCTATCTCAGCTTTCAACATCTACTCAAAGCCCTACTCAATCATCAACTACTCCAGCAAGAAAGCGTTTAGCATTTCCTGAACACCCAGATGATCCAAAAGTTGTGCCCTACCCTTAAGCCTTCATTCATTAATTTTTCGTTTCTTAATTTTACATTCGTCAGTCCCTATAACGAAAGAATAATAGATTGTAAGTGTAGTGCTTATCTGAATTGCAAATGCTTTATTTACATCAGCTACACACACACGTATATGACTGCTTAAAAGGCGATCTACAAGGTTAAAAAAATCAATGATTCGCAATACGACGAAATTCGCTGTATGACGGTGGTCTGGAACCTAACGTATGGTATGACAAGGGTACGCCTATAGTCTTAATATAATATGCTCATTTACAGATCACTGAAATGCTGAGTGATGAAACGGCATAGCTGTTATAGTATTTTTTTTAACTAATAGTTATATAGAATAGAAATTTGAAAAATTAGTGGTAGCTTTTAAGAGGTATTCCACGGCAGAAGTAATCCACCTACTTTTCTGAGAGAGGTGTGGGAAATGCAACTTTTTAGATTTAAGAATTAAAAGACGAATACTTTTATGTTGTATAATGACTAATGAAATATTATTTGCATTTCTCCCATCATCCGCTTGTTCAAATTAAAACATTTAAAGAAATAAACAGGAGGTAAAGGAAAAACTTCTTTCACTTTGAAAACGAGATTCTCATATGCGCCAGAGGCGATATGCGTCCTTCTAGTTAGTATTAAAATACCGGTAGATATATATATTTAAAAACAGAATTAAGGTTAGAGTATTCAGTAATATATTATTAATATAATCAAATTCAAAATTATTTCATTTCTTAACATTTTTTTATGCAGTACATTTTTTATTTCGCACTGTAAACTTGAAATTAAATTTCACAAATATTAAATTACTCAAAATTTTACCGATTGTTAAATTTCCCTTTTGATAGAAAGCTGTCTAGGCCCGGTTAAAAGTCCTGCTTGCTTTGTGGGGCGGGGGTGGCTCAGTCGGTAGCGCGCCAGGCTCGTAATCTGTAGTTCCCAGGTTCGAGTCCCAGCTGGGTCAGCATTGAGATTTATCTCCGCAAAATTCCCTGCCTTGCCCACGGTCAGTAGGGGACACCGATGGGCTTGGAAAGGCCGCCGTCCGTCAGATGGGACGTTAAGCCGTGACCCGTGTGCGGGAGAGCCATAACCTGTGCACGTTAAAGAACACGCTGGATGGCCTTGACGGGAGGCTACCATCTGTCTCCCAACAGCTGTTCCAGTGGGTCCCCTCCCCCAACCTTCTCTGAGCCTTCGGGGTCCTTGTAACCTGGCTATTTCGGGGCGGGGGTGGTTTAGTCGGTAGCGCGCCAGGCTCGTAATCTGTAGTTCCCAGGTTCGAGTCCCAGCTGGGTCAGCGTTGAGATTTATCTCCGCAAAATTCCCCGCCCTGCCCACGGTCAGTAGGGGACACCGATGGGCTTGGAGAGGCCGCCGTCCGTCGGATGGGACGTTAAGCCGTGGCGCCGTGTGCGGGAGAGCCATACCCTGTGCACGTTAAAGAACACGCTGGATGGCCTTGACGGGAGGCTACCATCTGTCTCCCAACAGCTGTTCCAGTGGGTCCCCTCCCCCAACCTTCCCTGTGCCTTCGGGGTCCATGTGACCTGGCCATTTAGCCCATGGTGTACAAAAAAGTGCCGCTCAGAGGTAAAACAACAACCCAAACAACCTGCTTGCTTTGCGCCAGGCCCCGTAGAGATAAGAGACTTCACCATCCATTAAAATGGCGTCGATTTCTTTTTCTGGAAATGGGGGAACAGAAGAGGGGCTTAAATCAACTTTTGGCCTTGGCCTTATCGAAAACTTCTTACCAAGTCTCTGCTGTGGCCCAGCCAGTTAGTTAACTAGCCTTAAAGCATGAACATTCAGGTTCAAGCGAACCTTTGTACTGGGCCTTGAGCTCGTCTCTTTCCGTACTCAATGACGTTCGTTCTGCTCACTGCATCGTCACGCGTAAACCATAAAAAAATCCCCTAGGTATGTTAATGAGGCCGAGAAGGGAAGTGTCACGAAATCCTTCGCCCAGGAAATGCCAGCGTCCGTCAGTGTTTTCGCCTCGGTGGTACCACGGAGAGGTTGGTCTGCTCGGTCAAAGAAGGTGGCTCCGGTGCGTAGCCTCCGCTCGATGGCCCGTTCGGAGAGGGGCGTGTACGGCATGGATGGCATCATGAGGCGTTGACCGTTGCGGTTACCGGGAGGAGGAGACATTAAGGAGTAAGAGAAGGAAAGGCCGGAACTGACATCACGTCGGGAAACAGAGTGCCGTAAGAACGCAGGCACAAGCAATGGTCGACCATTGGGTTGTTTGTATCTGCGGTTTTAGGCTTTGAACTGAGATTGTGAATTAGTTTCGATCTTTTCTGTTTCGGCTCTTTATGTTTTATGTGGCTTAATCACAATTACGATTTGCAGATGATGTCAAGGTCCGGATCCGGACTGCACAATGACATGAGAAGGGGGGAGCTTCCGAAATTGGTCAATAAAAAATTTAGGAGCTTAAGATTGTAAAGTATATTAACTTATTTTTAGCACATTTATTATCACATCATTTTATAAATTTTTTTAGCACATTTATTATTACAATTATATTATATTATATTACATCTACTATGCATTTTTTAGAGAGTTTGATCATGGGTTGGGTCTATTTTACCTCTGAAGCCCAGGTCACCAGGGCGCATGCCCATATCTTTTTTCACCCTTTTATCAGTCTCTAAACCAAGAGTTTCTCAACGTGGGGTACGCGATAAAAAATTTTGGGTTACGCAGTGAGAGCTCAAAAGTCGCTAGATCTAGTAACAAAGTCGCTAAGTTGGCAACACTGTTGTGCAAAATTGTCATTTTTTTGTGTTTATCGATATATGTAATTTAGGAATACAAAATTTAACGTGTGTGTGTATATATATATAAGCATATGTTTTATTTTATTCCCATTGTTATACTACAATTAGAGTGTTATCTAAATAGTTTAGTGCCACCGTACGGAATCCCCTTTGCACAGTGCTTTCTCCCCTATGTCGCAATCGTCCACGTTGCCTTCTTGACTTGGACCCCCTATGTCGCAATCGACCGGAAATTAACCTGTGTTGGTCCACGTTGCCTTCTGAACTTTGACCTCTATGTCGCAATCGACCGGAAATTGACCCCTATGTTGCAATCAACAGGAAATTGACTCTGGTGTCGCAACTGTCGTGGCGCTCCTAATTAATAATTCATAATTAAAAATTCCTCCCCCTTTTAACCCCTGGCGCTATCTAGTGCCTATGAGGGACACTATTCTCGCAAAAAATCCTTATTTTAACTCTAATTTTAAGCCCTCTTTCTCGAATAGTCTCGATTTTTCTTTATTTCAGACCCCCCCAATGGTTGACTTATATTTTAAACCCTCCACTTGCAGACCCCCTGGTTGACCTATATTTTAAGCCCTACCTATATTTTAAGCCCCCTCCTTCCCTCGGATTACAAGCCTCAGAATAATTGCACAGAAAAGGATGACACAAGCCTCAATTGTAAAAACACCTCCAAAAAGACCCCCTGGTTGACCTATATTTTAAGCTCTACCTATATTTTAAGGCCCCTCCTTCCCTCGGACCGGCTGATGCACGCCTCAGAATAATTGTTCAGAAAAGGATGATACAAGTCTCAATTGTAAAATCAACTCCCAAAGTTGTATTCTTATTAAACCTCCCTCCCCTTAAAAAATTAATCGGTGGTGTCCAATGCGTATTTTAGTACATCTCCTGTATTTAAAAACTCGCTAGGTATTCATCTGAAATTTTACAAGACCACTCAACTCTTTCTGAATGACAACGGTCAGAATGCCTAATGCAGCTCTCTAAATAAAACTTTCTTTAACAGAAAATCAACTCTCAAAGTTGTATTCTTATTAATTAAACACTCATCAAAACCACACATCCCTTCTATTAAAAGTTACCTCTATTAAAACTTCACAAACTCACGTCCTTTTACAAGTTCCCTAAACATGTTGTATATTCTCTGTATTTATTCCTTATAATTAAACACTCATCAAAAATTCTCTCACCTTTATTAAAAAATCACTCCACGGTCGTAATAAAAAACAGTTTTCTGTAGATGGGTTTCATCCAAAAAAAAAAATAAATCATCCCCCTGCAGTGAGATTCGAACCGACTATCTTGGGCCTGATAGCCGGACGCACTCGACTATGGTTTGTACTTAATGTGGCCTAGATACGTGTCGAACGGGTCAGACATTTCAGATATTAACCTAGTACGTTTTTTACAACCTTCGTATTCTTTATAACTAGCTTTTTCTACGTATTTCTTATAATGAACCCGATAGTCCTTTCACATTAACATATGTATTTTTATAACTCACGTATTTTAAGTCCGTTTCAGTAACACTTATTTCTTTTAACTCCGTGACTGTTGGCTGTCGCTTACTAGGACTATCCACAGTAACTATTTTTAAAAGACTGGCCCGCAGAAAATGCCGATGGGTAAAAAATTAATAAAAACTGATTATACTCGTCATGATGCAAAATATTGAGGGGTAATAGGGCCGACCTAAAAGACTCAGTGTTCGGATCCTCACCCTGGACAACGTTTCACTGACGGATGGTTAAGTCCTGCGAAATTATTCCAAACGGCGAATCACAAGGGTTTTATTAACGAATGAATCTTGGATCTGTGCTGCTTCCGTGTCAGGAGCACTGCCTTACATCGTGAAAACCCACTAGCATTCTTTATCGTGGCTTTCGGACTCGATATTTTTCCAAGTCCCGAGACGGTTCTCCCAATTCTATCCTTTACGATACAAGGGCGTTTCAATGTACCCAATGTAGACAAACCCTTTTGAAATGACGCGTCCTAAACCTCCAGGTGCTGGGCTTATTAAAATTAGTCTCCATCGGGTTGGTGCCGTCAGATATCTGTGTTTCCACGTAGTAATGCTACACTGAAGAAAAATCGGCTAAAAAACCGTCTCTCACATCGTTTGCGTGCGAACGTATGCCGCATCACGCTGTTGAAATCGGGTAAAAAATAACTTTTTTTTTGTACGCAGTAGAATGTTCAAAGTACGTTGCAGTTACTCTTGCGTAAAAACTTTAGTTCCATCACGAATGCACGTTAATGGTGTAGGGGAACATTAGTTTTCGCAAATACTTCAACTATAAAAAAAAATAATACAATGTCTCACGCACCCTTTCAACTTACCTGCACTAATCCACTGATATTTTATTTGCAGCTGGACTGATAGTCAAAATTTAGCAAATATTACAAAGAATCCGCCTAACTAACTGTGACGACAGGAAAAAATGTAAAAATCACATAAAAATGCACAGGGTGGGTGTAAAAATCGTTCCAAGAAGAGAACATTATAACTCAAATAGTAAGACGGAAAAATTCAAAGAAAGTGATACATGTAACAGTCATAAACAAGGTGAAACGGGATTTTCTTTGCCATACCTATTAATGCATGCCAATTAGTGTGGAAAATAAGTGATCCTAATGACTAACCAATTAGTGTGGAAAATAAGTGATCCTAATGACTAACTGATAAATGTCCCTCTTTAACAGATGACATGCTTTCATAGCTAAAAGAGCGCGTGCTTTATGAGACGGTAGCATTATGTTTATTTAATCTATCTTTTAAAATCTGACAAAACCATACGTACCCGTTAGGGTACAATGTTTAAGCAGTTTTTTTTTACCAAACCGTTCACAAAAAATGTAAGAGGTGTAACACCCTGTGTAAAATATATGTATACGACTAAATAGTTTTTAAGCAACTATTATGTAGTCACTTTATGGGTAGTATAAACTATTCTCATCATTAAAGGTTAACGTAGGGTAAATATGGTAACACACTAAGCAGAACTCTGCGTAAATAAAAATATGGTAATCCACTTAGCACATTATAACTAAATTAGCATATAAACTAATCCGACACGCTCTTGGTACACATGGAAAGTAAAATTAATTAATGTACAAAACACACATAATGTTTGTTTTGCGTTATAGATAAATAGAAACGGTAACAAAACTCAACTACGTTATAGATAAAATAGTAATGGTAACAAAACTCAGCCCATGGTGTGCAAAAAAGTATAGATATATATATAGATATAAATCTTAAAATATACTCACCCTTACACGTCACAGGGTACGCAGAGGACCAGGAATATGAAATACAAATAGAAAATTAAAATTTTTACTTACAGAACACACACACAGAACCAAACACACTGTACGAAAGGCAACCCTTTAACATATTTGGGTGGCTTTGAAAAAAAGCTTTTTTTTTTTCTTCTTTTTATTTTATTTTTTCTTAGTAAACCTCATTTTGACACAAGTTAGAATGAGTTCACACAACTTTTCTCGTTATATACTGCATCGGTCTGGCCCATGCGGATGTTGATACAGTCTCATCAAACTCTACCGTTAAATGAAGGAAATAATTCATCAGGACTTATCAGTTGTAAATATTACAACCTGCGTGCAAACATCGATCAACTTCCTCTCACTCAAATCAACATAACGATAAGAACTCTGACACGTGCACTATGGTAGAGGTTAAATCATGCTTTATATAGCCCACGACTATGTCCGTGTCAAATTATGACTCACCTTTTAATATTCCTTCGTCTCGTTCTTAACACATTTCGTACCCTCTACAGGATTTTGGGTTTTTCTAAGTTTGAAAATTCTCGGATTGCCGTTAGTTTCTATCGTTTATCGTGTGCTGATCAAAGCTCGTTAGGGGTTTTGCTTCCAAGTTCTTAATCCTAACAGCTCTCATGTCATCTTCTGTATTACCAAAATACGCATAGAAGACTGGTCCGAAAATGCACAAAGTACATAGTATTGAGTGACGTATTATCTTTAAAATATGTAGGAATGAGAATATACGGGAATACACCGTAGAATATTTAAGAGTGTTTAAAAACATCGCCGTAAACTCTTTGAAACATGTCTGCTATTCTTACGTCCACAAATGTTAAAAGATAGTAATTTCAGATATTCAGCATGATACATGCAACAGTCAAAAAGGCGTTAAATAAAGAATTTTGTTGTTATAGAATTTAACCACGCGATCTATCGGGTAAAAGGAATCCTGAAAACTAAGACAAAAACACGTCTTTACTAGAAGGAGTAACAGTGGGAAAAGCGTGAAATATTACTGTACTAGGATCTAGAAAAATCACTATCCATTACGTTATTTTTTTATTATATTCATGTATTTCATCCCATCTTCTTGTCAAGAGCTAAAATTATTTGATGAATGAATGACAAAATATCTTCAAATGCAGTGGACGCATGACAGAATAACTTCAAAATTAGTTCCAATAGCTGAAAACACAACTGTAAAATAATTAGATAAATACACAGGGAAAGACAGAATTGCTTTCAAAACATTAAAATACCTTAAATTTGTGGTTGAATCTCCTTCAAATATCTCACAGCACACTTTTAAAGGAAATATTGTCTCATTATAAGCGATTTCATACAAAGAGATATGCACTCTATGCTTCACATTTAAATCTATAGAGATAACGATCACTACCCATGGAACACATCTGTGAAAAAACACGCTACGATTGGATTTGAGGAAGATTTTTAGCCCATGGGGGTGCTGCACTGCAGGAAAGCACATTATCTTTGATATCAGAACCTACGTGAAAGTTATACCGTTTGGGTTTGAGAAAGATTCTTTAGTTCACAGGGCACCGCATTACACTAAAGCACACTGTCTTGTATGTGTCTGTCTGTATGTTTGTTTCTCTGTGCGTGTGTGTGCGTGTGTTTGTATCTATGTGTAAATATGCATGTTACTACGAAATGTGTGTGCGTGTGTTTGTATCTATGTGTAAATATGCATGTTACTACGAAATGTGTGTACGTGTAGGTGTGTGCATATATGTCAAGATGTAACTGTGTCTGCATGTTTGTTTCTCTCTAGGTGTGTGTGTGTGTGTTTCAGTGAATCGTGTATGTGTGTGTGTTTCAGTGAATCGTGTATGTGTGTGTGTATATGTTCATGTATGTTAATATGTTTCTTTATATGTATATTTTTTCGGGCGTATGTGTTAAGATGTCTGTGTGCACATAGTCGTTTCTCTGCATGTGTATACGTCTTCATGTTTTTTTTTTCTCTCCCTCTCTGTGTGTGTGTGTGTTAAAGTGTCTGTATGTGTTTCATCTTTATGTGTATATGTTATCGTATGTGTGTGTGTGTTTGTTCACATGCAAGAATAAACATTGTATTACGGACACTTGCTTGCTACAGAAGAAGCTAGCAATTTAAAACGAGACTAGTGGTTATACAAAATATTTCATCACAGATCTTAACTTGAATACTCATATTTCAGGAGATGTAAGGATTTTTCTTCAGCACGTTCGAATATTTTTCGAACACGACTGTCTTACGTTACGTCTTACGTTCCCTGTCAGATGTCACGTAACGAACAAAGCGTGTGTGTGTGTGTTTTTTACAATACAGAAGAGGACATTCAACCGAGAATATTTCAAACTTAGAATAACACAACATCCTGATGCGTTAAGAACGAAGCGGAGGGATACTAACAGCTGAAACATGACCTGAAACGATCGAAGTCCTGTTGTTTCGCGCAAGGGGACGTAGGGTGAAAAAAACGTAATACTACTGAAAAAATCCTTGTTTTTTGAAACAAGGATTTTTTCAGTAGTATTACGTTTTTCAGTAGTATTACGTCTGAAAATCATATTTTTTCAGTAGTATTACGTCAAAATCCTTGTTTTTTGAAACAAGGATTTTTTCAGTAGTATTACGTTTTTTTCACCCTACGTCCCCTTGCGCGAAACAACAGGACTTCGATCGTTTCAGGTCATGTTTCAGCTGTTAGTATCCCTCCGCTTCGTTCTTAACGCATCAGGATGTTGTGTTATTCTAAGTTTGAAATATTCTCGGTTGAATGTCCTCTTCTGTATTGTAAAAAACACACACACACACGCTTTGTTCGTTACGTGACATCTGACAGGGAACGTAAGACGTAACGTAAGACAGTCGTGTTCGAAAAATATTCGAACGTGCTGAAGAAAAATCCTTACATCTCCTGAAATATGAGTATTCAAGTTAAGATCTGTGATGAAATATTTTGTATAACCACTAGTCTCGTTTTAAATTGCTAGCTTCTTCTGTAGCAAGCAAGTGTCCGTAATACAATGTTTATTCTTGCATGTGAACAAACACACACACACATACGATAACATATACACATAAAGATGAAACACATACAGACACTTTAACACACACACACACAGAGAGGGAGAGAAAAAAAAAACATGAAGACGTATACACATGCAGAGAAACGACTATGTGCACACAGACATCTTAACACATATGCCCGAAAAAATATACATATAAAGAAACATATTAACATACATGAACATATACACACACACATACACGATTCACTGAAACACACACACATACACGATTCACTGAAACACACACACACACACCTAGAGAGAAACAAACATGCAGACACAGTTACATCTTGACATATATGCACACACCTACACGTACACACATTTCGTAGTAACATGCATATTTACACATAGATACAAACACACGCACACACATTTCGTAGTAACATGCATATTTACACATAGATACAAACACACGCACACACACGCACAGAGAAACAAACATACAGACAGACATACGTACAAGACAGTGTGCTTTAGTGTAATGCGGTGCCCTGTGAACTAAAGAATCTTTCTCAAACCCAAACGGTATAACTTTCACGTAGGTTCTGATATCAAAGATAATGTGCTTTCCTGCAGTGCAGCACCCCCATGGGCTAAAAATCTTCCTCAAACCCAATCGTAGCGTGTTTTTTCACAGATGTGTTCCATGGGTAGTGATCGTTATCTCTATAGATTTAAATGTGAAGCATAGAGTGCATATCTCTTTGTATGAAATCGCTTATAATGAGACAATATTTCCTTTAAAAGTGTGCTGTGAGATATTTGAAGGAGATTCAACCACAAATTTAAGGTATTTTAATGTTTTGAAAGCAATTCTGTCTTTCCCTGTGTATTTATCTAATTATTTTACAGTTGTGTTTTCAGCTATTGGAACTAATTTTGAAGTTATTCTGTCATGCGTCCACTGCATTTGAAGATATTTTGTCATTCATTCATCAAATAATTTTAGCTCTTGACAAGAAGATGGGATGAAATACATGAATATAATAAAAAAATAACGTAATGGATAGTGATTTTTCTAGATCCTAGTACAGTAATATTTCACGCTTTTCCCACTGTTACTCCTTCTAGTAAAGACGTGTTTTTGTCTTAGTTTTCAGGATTCCTTTTACCCGATAGATCGCGTGGTTAAATTCTATAACAACAAAATTCTTTATTTAACGCCTTTTTGACTGTTGCATGTATCATGCTGAATATCTGAAATTACTATCTTTTAACATTTGTGGACGTAAGAATAGCAGACATGTTTCAAAGAGTTTACGGCGATGTTTTTAAACACTCTTAAATATTCTACGGTGTATTCCCGTATATTCTCATTCCTACATATTTTAAAGATAATACGTCACTCAATACTATGTACTTTGTGCATTTTCGGACCAGTCTTCTATGCGTATTTTGGTAATACAGAAGATGACATGAGAGCTGTTAGGATTAAGAACTTGGAAGCAAAACCCCTAACGAGCTTTGATCAGCACACGATAAACGATAGAAACTAACGGCAATCCGAGAATTTTCAAACTTAGAAAAACCCAAAATCCTGTAGAGGGTACGAAATGTGTTAAGAACGAGACGAAGGAATATTAAAAGGTGAGTCATAATTTGACACGGACATAGTCGTGGGCTATATAAAGCATGATTTAACCTCTACCATAGTGCACGTGTCAGAGTTCTTATCGCTATGTTGATTTGAGTGAGAGGAAGTTGATCGATGTTTGCACGCAGGTTGTAATATTTACAACTGATAAGTCCTGATGAATTATTTCCTTCATTTAACGGTAGAGTTTGATGAGACTGTATCAACATCCGCATGGGCCAGACCGATGCAGTATATAACGAGAAAAGTTGTGTGAACTCATTCTAACTTGTGTCAAAATGAGGTTTACTAAGAAAAAAAAAAATAAAAAGAAGAAAAAAAAAAAGCTTTTTTTCAAAGCCACCCAAATATGTTAAAGGGTTGCCTTTCGTACAGTGTGTTTGGTTCTGTGTGTGTGTTCTGTAAGTAAAAATTTTAATTTTCTATTTGTATTTCATATTCCTGGTCCTCTGCGTACCCTGTGACGTGTAAGGGTGAGTATATTTTAAGATTTATATCTATATATATATATCTATACTTTTTTGCACACCATGGGCTGAGTTTTGTTACCATTACTATTTTATCTATAACGTAGTTGAGTTTTGTTACCGTTTCTATTTATCTATAACGCAAAACAAACATTATGTGTGTTTTGTACATTAATTAATTTTACTTTCCATGTGTACCAAGAGCGTGTCGGATTAGTTTATATGCTAATTTAGTTATAATGTGCTAAGTGGATTACCATATTTTTATTTACGCAGAGTTCTGCTTAGTGTGTTACCATATTTACCCTACGTTAACCTTTAATGATGAGAATAGTTTATACTACCCATAAAGTGACTACATAATAGTTGCTTAAAAACTATTTAGTCGTATACATATATTTTACACAGGGTGTTACACCTCTTACATTTTTTGTGAACGGTTTGGTAAAAAAAAACTGCTTAAACATTGTACCCTAACGGGTACGTATGGTTTTGTCAGATTTTAAAAGATAGATTAAATAAACATAATGCTACCGTCTCATAAAGCACGCGCTCTTTTAGCTATGAAAGCATGTCATCTGTTAAAGAGGGACATTTATCAGTTAGTCATTAGGATCACTTATTTTCCACACTAATTGGTTAGTCATTAGGATCACTTATTTTCCACACTAATTGGCATGCATTAATAGGTATGGCAAAGAAAATCCCGTTTCACCTTGTTTATGACTGTTACATGTATCACTTTCTTTGAATTTTTCCGTCTTACTATTTGAGTTATAATGTTCTCTTCTTGGAACGATTTTTACACCCACCCTGTGCATTTTTATGTGATTTTTACATTTTTTCCTGTCGTCACAGTTAGTTAGGCGGATTCTTTGTAATATTTGCTAAATTTTGACTATCAGTCCAGCTGCAAATAAAATATCAGTGGATTAGTGCAGGTAAGTTGAAAGGGTGCGTGAGACATTGTATTATTTTTTTTTATAGTTGAAGTATTTGCGAAAACTAATGTTCCCCTACACCATTAACGTGCATTCGTGATGGAACTAAAGTTTTTACGCAAGAGTAACTGCAACGTACTTTGAACATTCTACTGCGTACAAAAAAAAAGTTATTTTTTACCCGATTTCAACAGCGTGATGCGGCATACGTTCGCACGCAAACGATGTGAGAGACGGTTTTTTAGCCGATTTTTCTTCAGTGTAGCATTACTACGTGGAAACACAGATATCTGACGGCACCAACCCGATGGAGACTAATTTTAATAAGCCCAGCACCTGGAGGTTTAGGACGCGTCATTTCAAAAGGGTTTGTCTACATTGGGTACATTGAAACGCCCTTGTATCGTAAAGGATAGAATTGGGAGAACCGTCTCGGGACTTGGAAAAATATCGAGTCCGAAAGCCACGATAAAGAATGCTAGTGGGTTTTCACGATGTAAGGCAGTGCTCCTGACACGGAAGCAGCACAGATCCAAGATTCATTCGTTAATAAAACCCTTGTGATTCGCCGTTTGGAATAATTTCGCAGGACTTAACCATCCGTCAGTGAAACGTTGTCCAGGGTGAGGATCCGAACACTGAGTCTTTTAGGTCGGCCCTATTACCCCTCAATATTTTGCATCATGACGAGTATAATCAGTTTTTATTAATTTTTTACCCATCGGCATTTTCTGCGGGCCAGTCTTTTAAAAATAGTTACTGTGGATAGTCCTAGTAAGCGACAGCCAACAGTCACGGAGTTAAAAGAAATAAGTGTTACTGAAACGGACTTAAAATACGTGAGTTATAAAAATACATATGTTAATGTGAAAGGACTATCGGGTTCATTATAAGAAATACGTAGAAAAAGCTAGTTATAAAGAATACGAAGGTTGTAAAAAACGTACTAGGTTAATATCTGAAATGTCTGACCCGTTCGACACGTATCTAGGCCACATTAAGTACAAACCATAGTCGAGTGCGTCCGGCTATCAGGCCCAAGATAGTCGGTTCGAATCTCACTGCAGGGGGATGATTTATTTTTTTTTTTGGATGAAACCCATCTACAGAAAACTGTTTTTTATTACGACCGTGGAGTGATTTTTTAATAAAGGTGAGAGAATTTTTGATGAGTGTTTAATTATAAGGAATAAATACAGAGAATATACAACATGTTTAGGGAACTTGTAAAAGGACGTGAGTTTGTGAAGTTTTAATAGAGGTAACTTTTAATAGAAGGGATGTGTGGTTTTGATGAGTGTTTAATTAATAAGAATACAACTTTGAGAGTTGATTTTCTGTTAAAGAAAGTTTTATTTAGAGAGCTGCATTAGGCATTCTGACCGTTGTCATTCAGAAAGAGTTGAGTGGTCTTGTAAAATTTCAGATGAATACCTAGCGAGTTTTTAAATACAGGAGATGTACTAAAATACGCATTGGACACCACCGATTAATTTTTTAAGGGGAGGGAGGTTTAATAAGAATACAACTTTGGGAGTTGATTTTACAATTGAGACTTGTATCATCCTTTTCTGAACAATTATTCTGAGGCGTGCATCAGCCGGTCCGAGGGAAGGAGGGGCCTTAAAATATAGGTAGAGCTTAAAATATAGGTCAACCAGGGGGTCTTTTTGGAGGTGTTTTTACAATTGAGGCTTGTGTCATCCTTTTCTGTGCAATTATTCTGAGGCTTGTAATCCGAGGGAAGGAGGGGGCTTAAAATATAGGTAGGGCTTAAAATATAGGTCAACCAGGGGGTCTTTTTGGAGGTGTTTTTACAATTGAGGCTTGTGTCATCCTTTTCTGTGCAATTATTCCGAGGCTTGTAATCCGAGGGAAGGAGGGGGCTTAAAATATAGGTAGGGCTTAAAATATAGGTCAACCAGGGGTTCTGCAAGTGGAGGGTTTAAAATATAAGTCAACCATTGGGGGGTCTGAAATAAAGAAAAATCGATAAAGAAAAATCGAGACTATTCGAGAAAGAGGGCTTAAAATTAGAGTTAAAATAAGGATTTTTTGGGAAAATAGTGTCCCTCATAGGCACTAGATAGCGCCAGGGGTTAAAAGGGGGAGGAATTTTTAATTATGAATTATTAATAATGAGCGCCACGACAGTTGCGATACCAGAGTCAATTTCCTGTTGATTGCAATATAGGGGTCAATTTCCGGTCGATTGCGACATAGAGGTCAAAGTTCAGAAGGCAACGTGGACCAACACAGGTCAATTTCCGGTCGATTGCGACATAGGGGGTCCAAGTCAAGAAGGCAACGTGGACGATTGCGACATAGGGGGGGGGAAGGACTGTGCAAAGGGAATCCGTACGGTGGCACTAAACTACTTATCTATCTATACAAGGGGTACGCCAGTTACATTCACATTTCCAGGGGGTACGTGAAGCATAAAAGGTTGAGAACCACTGATATATACCATTTCGGGCGATTTCATGCCTTATGAAGTTTTCCGCATAACTAAGTCACAACTCTGTGCATCGAAAGCATTCACTCGTCAGTGTTGTAGTTAAATATTTACTAATGATAAGATTCCTAAATTCCACATCTATTTCTCTCAAACAGTTTATTTCCAATTCAATTTCAATCAATACCACCAATAGAATGTTATCAACTTCTCTAAGGACAATGGCTGTTTCCGTTCCTAAAAAGGGAGTAATTGAGATGTCTAAGTTTGATCCTAATCCTATGCAATATCCCATAATGTTTAACTGCAACGCTGACTTCTACGTTCACTATTGAATTTATAGGTCTACATAACATTAGCCTAAAAATCTGCTTAAATGAAAAAAAAAATATTTAATAACATCGTATCGCATGTGAAATTCGTAAAACAATAGCAGAGAGCGGCGTGTCGTTTTGGACTCTATGAAAGAGGGTGGTGGGCCCCCGAACTTCTTTATAAAGTTTTCTTTAATTAAATTATTTCACTTAATCATCATCCGTGTTTCTAGGTGAATCCACAGATCCGCAGATGGTTACGCCGTGCTTCGATGTGCGTCAGACTTAATGTGCTTTCGGTGAAAGAAGTAAATATCCAATGCACTAAGTAGAGGGCGACACATCATTTCTTTACACATTCGCACACACACATATATATTTTTGGGTTGGGTTGTTTTACCTCTGAGCGGCACTTTTTTGCACAACATGAGCTAAATGGCCAGGCCACAAGGATCCCGAAAGCTCAGAGAAGGTTTGGGGAGGGAACTCACTGGAACAGCTGTTGGGAGACAGATGGTAGCCTCCCGTCAAGGCCATCCAGCGTGTTCTTTAACGTGCACAGGGTATGGCTCTCCCGCACACGGGGCCACGGCTTAACGTCCCATCCGACGAACGGCGGCCTTTCCAAGCCCATCGGTGTCCCCTACTGACCGTCGGCAGGCGGGGAAATTTTGCAGAGATATATCTCAACGCTGACCCAGCTGGGACTCGAACCTGGGAACTGCAGATTACGAACCTGGCGCGCTACCGACTGAGCCACCCCGCCCTTACACACACACACATATATATGAATGAGCTAGATTCTGTGGACCTGAGCTGTGCGCAACACTTTTGCTAAATGAAATGGCTTAATTCGATATATTTCGAACCAATCAGATTAACACAGCTTGAATGCTGCTTTGCTTTTACAGGCATTCATTTACTGAGGTGGAAATCTGTACATTCTCGTAAAGAAATTGTTTTACAAATCTCGAAACTAGTTGAGAGGATATCCTAATCTGTCTACATAACCTGGTTCACGCAAAACCGAACCCTGATCCTTTGTGGTTTTTGAGAAAGAGCTACGTCCCTTTGATGCACTAAACAAAAGTGACTACTCCTTTCCTAAATTCCTAAGCCACTCTCTTTCTGCGGGGGCGGGGGTGGCTCAGTCGGTAGCGCGCCAGGCTCGTAATCTGTAGTTCCCAGGTTCGAGTCCCAGCTGGGTCAGCGTTGAGATTTATCTCCGCAAAATTCCCCGCCCTGCCCACGATCAATAGGGGACACCGATGGGTTTGGAATAGGCCGCCGTCCGTCGGATGGGACGTTAAGCCGTGGCACCATGTACGGGAGAGCCATATCCTGTGCACGTTAAAGAACTCGCTGGATGGCCTTGACGGGAGGCTACCATCTGTCTCCCAACAGCTATTGCAGTGGGTCCCCTCTCCCAACCTTCTCTAAGCCTTCGGGGTCCTGGACCCCGAAGGCCATGGCCATTTAGCCCATGGTGTGCAAAAAACGTGCCTCTCAGAGGTAAAACAACATAACTCTTTCTCCCAACCCTTCTCTTTATACAAAGTGAGTCGAGCGACGAAGGTGCAATAAAACGTTTGCTGGCGTTCACTTTCACAAGCATCTGGAGACTACACAGTTAGGCCACGAATGATATCTAATGACCAACATTTCCATTTTAAGCACTGCTGAAAAACACCTAGCAGAGATGTATAAAAAAAACTGCTTGCCACAGAGGTCTGACAGGAGCCTGTCAGTTTATATGCCATAGTAGAAGATCTGTGAGGATGGCAGGACCTCAGCAGAAAAGCGACACATACATCCATGCCTTACCCGGGGCTCGAACCCAGGTCCTTTAGATCAGTAGCCATGTGCGCTAACCACTCGGCCACGGTACGGCTGAGAAGTATAAAAGATCAATAAACGAGAAAATAAAACAGAGGGATACGACACAGCGCATCGTGGTTCACGGTTCTTATGGGCGAAAATATTCGATTAATCTGAGAATTTTTGCACAAATTTTTAATATTGTTCCAAAAACAGTCTACTTATACGTTTATATTTAGTTATAATATATGGATCTCCATAGCCTTTGATTGCATTAGGTGTGGTATCCTATATGGATCTGCATAGTCTCTGATAATTAAAGAAAACCGATTTTGATAAATAGGTCGACAGCAGTGGACGCACGAGGATTACTTCGTCTGCTCTCACTTTCTGAAGATCTTTACGGTTCGAGTAAACTGTCATGTCGTCTTTCCTTAGCTAAAATTTCTTCGCATCAAGTTAAAAAACTTAATACATAAAAGCTATGGATGATTACGAGACACGAGACTTCAGCATTTCGTAAGGAAGAAAAAAACAAAATTGTGATCTGCTTCGAAATGAATCAATGGCCTCTGGTCGTCGAGAAACAATGGGAGGTAATTGCTTCACTCCCCGTCCACCTCCATTTCTACCCCTTCTGATAGGAGGGGATCGTCTGGTCAGGTGCAAGTGTGGCACGAGATGCCACGTGCAAGTGATGGCCCTACACGCTGTTCGTGACTCAAGGCTTCAGACGCAGAAAATCTCTCAATTCTTATTTTTCGCTCTTTGCCATTCTGTGGGAATGGAATGCTTTCCTTGCAGATGAGACATAAACATGCTAAGCCAGCAAGACAAGGGATCGTTTCATCTGAGAAGAATGGAATTCTTGGGAGAGAAAATTTGTTATGTTGGCCAGTCTTACGAAGAGAATAAGAATATTTAAATGAATTTGACTTTTTATAGGATTTAAAATCTCATACTTGGTATATTACTTTATTATTACCAAATATCACGGGGGCGGGGGTGGCTCAGTCGGTAGCGCGCCAGGCTCGTAATCTGCAGTTCCCAGGTTCGAGTCCCAGCTGGGTCAGCGTTGAGATTTATCTCCGCAAAATTCCTCGCCCTGCCCACGGTCAGTAGGGGACACCGATGGGCTTGGAAAGGCCGCCGTCCGTCGGATGGGACGTTAAGCCGTGGCTCCGTGTGCGGGAGAGCCATACCCTGTGCACGTTAAAGAACACGCTGGATGGCCTTGACGGGAGACTACCATCTGTCTCACAACAGCTGTTCCAGTGGGTCCCCTCCCCCAACATTCTCTGAGCCTTCGGGGTCCATGTGACCTGGCCTTTTAGCCCATGGTATGCAAAAAAGGGCCGCTCAGAGGTAAAACAACCCAACCTTAATTTATGGAAACCAGAGCTCGATGCTTAGTAGTAGTGCTTTTTTAACTTCCTTCTTCTTGGAAGTTACGTATATGCTAAATCATAACTTTTCAGATTTCGTATTTTGTTCTTCCAAACCTTTATGGTTAAATTTCCTATTCTATGATCTGGAATCAAAATGCATATTGGAGTCTTTTGATAGCTATTGATAACGTTATATGATCAGGTAGGTGATAAAAATTGCTGAGACCATTGAACCCAAAGGTGACGTACGATTCACACCGAAACTGAAACCTGCTAATCTATCCAGCCGCAGGCCAAGAACAGCCCACAGCATACACAGCTATGCTTCGTCGAGGCAAAAAAAAAGATTAATTTTTGGAGCAGGTTGCTGAGTTTTGTGCCTGTCATTAACGCGTTGTATGAATGTTCGTTACCATTGCTGCACTGCCATGGCTGGCTCGGCGTCGTTGTCTCAAGCGGTGTACGTTTGTCATAGTTCAGTGCATCACGCCGTCGCTATGGAAACGGAAGTAATTTTCTAATACGTTGCGGATGAAGTATTGCCGGTGTAGCGAAGCGATCACCTGTGGCTTTGTGGTTTTTGTGGAGTTCTCGTGTGTAGAATAAAAGAAAATATAAAGGGTTTTTTTTCATTAGAAATAAATAGAATAAGATGATATTATTTTATGAAAATTCAGCCTTTGAAACGAATTTACAGCATTAGAACTTAAAATATTTTCGTGTTACATTCATATGCAATTGTGTTTTTTTGGGGGGATGTTGTGCGTTTGCACAGTTCATGTCTCATTGTTTACCTATTGGTGATTGGTCAATGCGCTTCAGCTATCCTTGACGTTGCAATGACAGAGACGTCGGTCTCGACAGAGAGCGCTTGCTTTGGTCACGTGGTCATCGATCTTAATGGAGCGGAAGCTTCGCAAGAAAATGTTCGTTATCCTCTCCAATAAGCTCACTCTTCCCCCATATAGCATGCAGTTACTATTCCATAATTTTCTTCGCTTCAGCATGGGTTGGGTTGTTTTTCCTCTGAGTGGCACTTTTTTTGCACACCAGTTCACATGGACCCCGAAGGCTCAGAGAAGGTTGGGGAAGGGGAACCACTGGAACAGCTGTTGGGAGACAGATAGTAGCCTCCCATCAAGTCCATCCAGCGTGTTCTTTAACGTGCAGAGGGTATGGCTCTCCCGCACACGGGGCCACGGCTTAACGTTCCATCCGACGGATGGCAGCCTTTCCAAGCCCATCGGTGCCCCCTACTGACCGTGGACAGGGCTGGGAAATTTGCGGATATAAATCTCAACGCTTACCCAGTTGGGACTCGAACTTGGGAATTGCAAATTACGAGCCTGGCGCGCTACCGACTGAGCCACCTCCGCCCCTCCTTTAGCATGAATATTTAAATTTTTTTCCATTTTAAACGATCCATCATGAGTGTTACGATTATTTGTACTTTCGTTTTAGTACGGAACATACTTCATGTGAATCATGCATGAAGTAAAGAAAAACACTTCCCATACTAAAGCGAACGATGCCAAAACAGCTGCATATTACATACTAAAAGTCAATCGGCACCTCTTGATTTCTAGCTGGTCACTCCAATCCCTATTTGACCTAGAACCGACACCGGATCCGAAAATTGCTCTTATTTCTGAGTTCTCCTACCGGAAATATCCCTCTTCACCATTTTTTAGCTCTCCAGCACCAGTATACAGAATTTGATCTTTGACCTCGAAGGACCCATCAAATCCAAAATTTCCCAACATTTGCTAGATTTATGAAAACCCAGGAACCAATTTTTAGCTGTCTAGCTAGTTGGGGTTAGAAATCGTAAAAGATATTGTTATCCCCCACTTCCCTTTGGAAATCGTAAAAGAGATTGTCCTCTTCCGTTTTCCTTTTGGAAATAAAAGCATTGTTCTCCCCCACTTCCCTTTGGAAATCGTAAAAAAGGTTGTTCTCCTTCGCTTCCCTTTGGAAATCGTAAAAAAAGATTGTTCTCCTCCTTTTCTCCTCCTTTTCTCGCTTCTCTTTGGAAATAAAGGCACTGTTCTCCCCCACTTCCCTTTGGAAATCGTAAAAATTTTGTTTTCCCCCACTTCTCTTTAGTGTGGAAATCGTAAAAGCCGCCATCCCCTCCTCCACTTCCCTTCTGAAATCGTAAAACCCACTCCCCACTTCCCTTTGGATATCTTTACTTCCAACTGGAAATGTTTCGTCCGGCAAACACAACGATTTTATTACGAAATAGCAAATAAAAGTAATTCTCTATTAAACCGTTTGTTGAGAATAACTTAGCGAACTATTGACGTCAACGATCTCGGAGAAGTAATGTCATATCCGGTACAATGGACAACTGTTGGCGGTCATTGAATCTGCTTATTGAGACAGGCGGTTGCTGTGCACACAAAGAGGTCAACAAAGGATCTTTTGAGATTGCAAGGCCAACATTCGAGACGCTTTTGGGCTGGCCGTTCATACTTTCACTCACTCAATGAGTTTCATATTACATGACGAATGAAATCACCGATTATGTTCACAGCAAAAGCTTTATTTATATCACGAAGAATGAAACTTTTAAATTTTAAAACCACGATTACGGAATATGTTTATAAATAACTGCTATCAATGCATTCCATTTTTGAAGAGAAATGAACATTTTTCACTAATGTTATTTTGACTGCCTTTGACTCTTTTTGCTTATAACGTGGGAAAACATCTGTTATTAACAGCCAGGTTTTTCGATTATTCTTATCTGACTTTTCTGATGCTCATTTGAACATTTTGGTATCCGATTCCAATAACATTTTAATACTTCACATCCGTTTCCGTAAAGACACGCCCCTGATTTAATTGAATTTCCTTCAATAGCATTCACTTTAGACTTAACGAATTCTAAATTTTTAGTGTTAGACAAATAATGGGGTTATTTTTCAGTCTTCATTAAAAATTTAACGGGGAAGAGCTATGAGCATGATGCCTGGCTCATCTGCGTTTCTTTAGCTAAGGTTCATGTAAAATAGCGCTTAACGCGAAATTCATTTAAGTCGGAAAACGTATAAATCAGGGGATGCCTGTCTGTACATTTAATCACGTTGTTTTCTTTGGATTAATTGCAAAACTTACGTTATTACTTAAAATTTGAGTAACATTTTTTTTTTAATTTTTACGTCTTAGTGTTTTTCTTTCCCCCCCCCCCCCCATTGGGATCATCATCATCATCCTCAAGCAGCCATGGGTTACGGAGGCCCAACAACACCGTGCAATTTAGTTCTCCAAGCATATCTGTCCTGATCTACACCTGCTGCATCTGGCCAGTGCACATCAATTTTAACAAGGTCCTGTTTGACATTGTCTGCCCACCGCATCCTAGGTCTCCCCCTCTTTCTGAGGCCTTTAGGCACACTGTTCATAACCCTATTCGCCAATCTATAATTATTCATACGGGCAACATGGCCAAACCAACGGAGTCTCTCTCTGCACAATATGCTGCTTAAAGGAGGTTGCAAACTCCTTTGCCTAACCTCATCATTAGTTACAAAGCTGAACCACCTAATGCCCAAGATACTGCGTAAGCATCTGGAATCAAAAGCATCTAGTTTCCTGTTATCTTGTTTGCAAAGTGTCCAAGTTTCACTACCATAACTAACCCTAGAAAAACCAAACTATTATACAGTCTAATTTTAGTCTTTAGGTGTATATGCCTATTTCTCCACACTCTCCATAGATTCTTAAAAGTCCCGGCAGCAATCCCTATTCGTCTGTTAATCTCATGCCGCACATCACCATTATCTGTTACATAGCTCCCAAGATAATTAAACTGTGACACCTGCTCAAGACTGCAACCATTCAGATTAACTGAATCACAGTCTGCCTGACCAATTTTCATCACTTTAGTTTTCTCTCTGTTTATAACCAAACCTACTCTATTACCAGTTTCATCAACAGCTCGAATGAAAGGGTTCATCACATCAACATCATTTGCCAAAATGGCTAATTCATCAGCATAATCTAAATCAGAAATTTTCGTATCTCTAGTCCATTTAAGGCCAAAATCTTTCCCTCGAAGTGAATTTCGCATAACATCAATAACCAAGCTAAAGAGAAAAGGAGACAAAATGCACCCTTGTCGAACACCAGAAGTAATGCTAAACCAATTGCTACAAGCCTTACCAACTCTCACACACGACTCAGTGTTATTATAGAGAGCTTTCATTATGTTAACTAACTTGTCTGGTATACCATATGATTTCACAATCAACCACAAATTATGACGATCAACAGAGTCGAAAGCCTTTTTGAAATCAACAAAGCTAGCAACCAAAGGTTTCTGAAACTCGAAACATTTCTCAAGAATCTAAGTGAAAATATCTGATCTACACATCCCCTACCACTTCTGAATCTACATTGCTCATCCCACAATTGATGTCAACCAGATTCTTAATTCTATTAAGCACAATCATGGAAAGAACTTTACCTGGAACAGAGAGTAGGCTGATACCCCTATAGTTATCACAAGTACTGTGATCACCTTTTTTAAAAAATAGGGATAATAATAGCTCTGGTAAAATCCTTAGGAACTATTCCTTTATCATAAAAGAGATTCGAAATTTCCGTCATCCTATATCTGCGATAATTTCCAGCCAGCTCGCTTGGTAGCTGCCGAAAGCCCTCTCAGATGTTTTCTCCCAGTTGTGACCCAAGAGGTTAACAAAATTGCGAGACGAGAGGGAATCGCTTTCAACAATATTCGTTCAGTATTTAAAGAACTATGGAATCTAGAATATTTAACAATAAATTATCACGTTTTATAAAAGTAGTTCGCAATTGCTAATATTGAAAAACTTGTTACGCAAACTTCTGAAATGTATATTTATTTCATTAAATGGTTTCAAATAATAATTACGTTTTAATTAATTTCTGGCTCAGAGGTAAAAACAACCGAAAAATTTAATTAATTTCTGAGGTAAAATCTTATGATGTATCATTAATATGAATTATTACAGTTTCCATAAAGTCTATAAATATTGAACGAATATTGTTGAAAATCGAGATTAAAATAGATTTGATTATGATCTTTGATATTTATGATCTATGATCTTTGATATATCTCCAGTTACACTTTCCCATTAAATGCATATTGTAGAAATTATAGAGCTTCGAAGTTAGATTCACATTGACATAACATGGAAATTATTTAATATTTTGGTACGGCAGTGTATTTGTAAAATGACAGACAACAATGAGAATGACGAAGATAGCTAAAAATATATTTTAAATACATTTATTATTTTGCAAATCTGAGTTATAGTAATAGTGCAGAACTACATTGAAAACATTGCACGCTTTACACAGCATTACTTACCCTTCTTTTAGCAGATTCTAATTCTTCTCTAGAGAGACTTATTTCTCTTGAGAAAATGTCATCGTTCAGTTCACCAAAAAAGAGAAATCGATTCCATACAACATAAATTATAGCTCATCTTTTGCTTGATGAATTGTTTTCAGCTACGGAATAAATAGAAAAAGAAACACACTGGATGTGGGAAACAAATGACCTAATAGAAGTTCTCATTAGTGTGAAACTATGCAAGCATAAAAGTTGTGCAGTATCTACCTTGGCATGTGTAAACAGTAGCTCTCAGTAATTTTTATAAACGGTAGCAGTCATAAATTTTCTCTAATCATATTGCCTTTAAATTTTGTTACCCTTGTTTCCATCAGACAATCGGCCGACTTAATGGGACAACTACCCACGGCTTTGCGCCCACACTAAAACTTATGGCCAGTATGCCCTCGCTTCTAAAGGCAAGTTTACACCCGCATGGATTATTGGTGCCAGTTCAACTGGCGCCAATAATTTGGGACTTTCCAACATTAATTGGGGCGGAGATAGCTCAGTCGGTAGCGCGCCAGGCTCGTAATCTGCAGTTCCCAGGTTCGAGTCCCAGCTAGGTCAGCGTTGAGATTTATCTCCGCAAAACTCCCCGCCCTGCTCACGGTCAGTAAGGGATATCGATGGGTTTGGAAAGGCCGCTCAGAGGTCAAACAACCAACCAATCCAACATTAATTTTTCATGCATGCATAGATAAGGCTCAACGTTTACATTGATCCAATAGTTTGCCAATCGGTTATTGGCACCAGTAATCCCTTCACGAATGATTAAACTCAGAACTTAATATCTCAGAATATTTTTCAGATCTGTAAGAAATTGTTAAAATTATGCAGAGTCATTAAGTAGTAGTAGTATCCTTTATTTCCATTTATATTAAATTTTGATACAATATAAGTATTTACAAAAATTTGGAAATGTACGACTCCACAAGAGTTCATAGACTCGCACGCGGAGTAAAAGGTTAAAATAAAAACGTATATAAACATTAGAAACAACATTTTAAGTATATTACCATATTAATATTTTCTGTCATGGTTACATCAACAACATAGTAACAGAATCAATAATAAACTATAAATACACCAATTTTTATTCAAAAATTTAACATCCCAAAGAGCAAACAAATAAAAAGAAAATTTTAGAATCAGAAATATAGAGGAAAAACCCTCCAACCTAAAGAAATTTTTCTATATCATCTATATTACAAATCCAATCTCTTAGTTTTCGAGAAAACATAACAGAATTTATTTCATCCTTTATACTTTCAGGTAAACTGTTAAATATTTTAGGCGCCAAAATATATAATGTTTTTGCGTAATAGTTTTCTTCGGAAGTGGTACAATGGAATTAATATGTGCACTTGTTCTGGTATTCTGCATTACATTTTTAATGTCACTTTCTCTATAGTGCTTTTTTAAATATAAGATCACATTATAAACATACATTTTCCGTAGTGGTAAAATTTGAAGATCATTATAAAAATATTTAATACTATCATATTTTCATTTTCTTAATATACATCTAATTACTCTATTTTGAATAGTAACTAAGGATTTAATATTACTATAAAACATTCCTCCCCAAGATATTATTCCATAACTTAAATATGACTTAACCCAAGCATTATATATAAGCTTTAAAAAAGTAAGATTCATAAAATTTCTAATATAAAACAATTTTGGAATTATTGCATTAATTTTTTTTATCAAATATTTAATATGTTCATTCCAATTTAACTGACTGTCTACATATACGCCCAAATATTTATAATATTCTACTCTTTCAATTGCTTCACATGCACACTGATGTCCTATACAGTTTACAGAATGATATAATAATTTATTTTTTAACTTATCGACTTTATTACATTTTAAATTGAAATATAAATATTTCGTTTTATTAATATTCAATAACAATTTATTTTTTAAGAACCATTTCCTAATATTACCCAAGTCTTCATTTATTTCTTCAATTAAAATATTCTCATTGTCAGCCGCATATATCAAAGCTGTATCATCAGCGAAAGTTATTATTTTTCCTTTAAGTTCAAGATTACAAAGATCGTTCATAAAAACGTTAAATAATATTGGCCCCAACACAGAACCCTGTGGAACTCCATATTTTAGTTCAATTCTCTTACTAAACAAGTTTACCATTTTTACTCTTTGAATTCTATTTTTCAAATATGTTTCCAACCGTTTCAAAACATTTCCTTGAATTCCAGCCATTTCAAGTTTTTTTATCAGCAAATCATGCGAAACCGAGACAAACGCTTTTTTGATGTCCAAAAATAGCACAACAGTTTTCAAATTATCATTTATACATCTGTATACTGTGGAAGACAATTGTAATATAGCATCCTCAATACCTACATTTTTTCTAAAACCTTTTCTGATGATCAGAAAAAAATTTATTTCTATTCAAGAAATTTAAAATTCTAGTTTTAAGTAGCTTTTCGAAAATCTTTGAAAAAGTTAATTAACGCACTAACTTCTGATGTATTCAAGTTAAACAAAAAAAAGCACTTTATGAGAAAAAACAGCTCATATATATTTGTGTTCCATATCCAGTTGTTTCTTTTTTTTTAATATAAATTTTAGTAGTCTTTTTATATACATCTAACAAACAATCGTTAAATTGTTGCTGATGACTCGCATAGCTTAAAGCTTATCTCTATAATATAGACTAATTTCAGTTACAAATTATTTTAAGCCTTTTGTATCTTCTTTTTAGTGCATATATTTTCAGATATTTATGTATATATCACTCTTTCTCCGTTTATTCCATACTAGAAACGGGGCGGGGGTGGCTCAGTCAGTAGCGCGCCAGGCTCGTAATCTGTAGTTTCTAGGTTCGAGTCCCAACTGGGTCAGCGTTGAGATTTATCTCCGCAAAATTCCCCGCCCTGCCCACGGTCAGTAGGGGACACCGATGGGCTTGGAAAGGCCGCCGTCCGTCGGATGGGACGTTAAGCCGTGGCCCCGTGTGCAGGAGAGCCATACCCTGTGCACGTTAAAGAACACGCTGGATGGCCTTGACGGGAGGCTACCATCTGTCTCCCAACAGCTGTTCCAGTGGGTCCCCTCCCCCAACCTTCTCTGAGCCTTCGGGGTCCATGTGACCTGGCCATTTAGCCCATGGTGTGCAAAAAAGTGCCGCTCAGAGGTAAAACAACAACCATACTAGAAACAGTTCATCGAGTAAAAGATGAGATATAATTTACGTTTGGGAGGGGTCGATTTTCGTTTATAGATGAACTGGACAGTGACACATTTCACAAGAGTAATGAGTCTCTCAGAGAAGTATCAGAATCTGCTAAAAGAAAGGTCAGTAACGCCATAAAGAAAGGTCAGTAATGCTTATAAGCTTACATGGTCTGCAAGAGAAAAATGATTAATGAGCAGATGTCTGAAAATCAGATGGATCACACGGTTCGTTTGCTCATGCATTTTCTCATTAAAGCAGAGAAATGTCGAAAGACTGAAGGCAGTAATACCAATCAGACCCTCTTACACGGTGTTAGCTTCTGTTTTGTCATGCTGCCAATTGATGAGATTCCTGCAGATCTTACTTTTGATGCCTTAGGAAGGTCAACCTCGTTCTGCTCTGTCTCCCAGGGAAAAATAGTAGATAAGATTACGATATCGATTACACCCAGGTTGGGTTGTTTTACCTCTGAGCGGCACTTTTTTGCACACCATGGGCTAAATGGCCAGGCCACAAGGACCCCGAAGGCTCAGAGAAGGTTGAGGGGAGGGGACCCACTGGAACAGCTGTTGGGAGACAGATGGTAGCCTCCCGTCAAGGCCATCCAGCGTGTTCTTTAACGTGCACAGGGTATGGCTCTCCGCACACGGGGCCACGGCTTAACGTCCCATCCGACGGACGGCGGCCTTTTCAAGTCCATCGGTGTCCCCTACTGACCGTGGGCAGGTTGGGGAAATTTTGCGGAGATAAATCTCAACGCTGACCCAGCTGGGACTCGAACCTGGGAACTACAGATTACGAGCCTGGCGCGCTACCGACTGAGCCACCCCCGCCCCCAATTACACCCAGTCATCCTCTACTAACAGATAGATGCGTTCCTCCAAAAATTCGTGGGGCGGGGTGGCTCAGTCGGTAGCACGCCAGGCTCGTAATCTGCAGTTCCCAGGTTCGAGTCCCAGCTGGATCATCGTTGAAATTTATCTCCGCAAAACTCCCCGCCCTGTCCACGGTCAGTAGGGGACACCGATGGGCTTGGAAAGGCCGCCGTCCGACGGATGGGACGTTAAGCCGTGGCCCCGTATGCGGAAGAGCCATACCCTGTGCACGTTAAAGAACTCGCTGGATGGCCTTGACGGGAGGCTACCATCTGTCTCCCAACAGCTGTCCAGTGGGTCCCTCCCACAACCTTATCTGAGCCTTCGGGGTCATTGTGACCTGGACATTTAGCCCATGGTGTGCGAAAAACTGCCGCTCAGAGGTAAAACAACCCAAACCAACTCTAAAATTCGTGTAAGGTGAAGTCGTGTTAGTCGGATACGAATGTCTCATAAGAAATAATCTATATAGGGGGGGAGGGGGTGCATTCCAAAATCTTAACCTCATTGACAAATTTTTAATTTTATTCTTTTATTATGGTTTTACTTTGGTATCAACATACTGAATTGGGCTCATTTTTTTTCCTGTTTTCAAATCAAACATTTTTAGTTCCATCTAAATGATTTTTGCCAATTCATAGTATTCATTGAAAATAAATATTTTTTTATTCGATATATTTTCTTGATTCCTTAAAAATTTAATTTAGTTTTCTTTCCAATTCATTACTGATTAAAAATCATTTTTTTATTTTCAAAGATAATTTTTTCATCTCTATGAACATGTTTTTTTCTTCCCTAGTGGCTCTTCGCTAAGTTTGGTTTGATCCCTTCTGCTTAATTAATGTTTTTATTTCACATATGTAACTCATTTTTACAGAAAAGAAACCAATGGCAAAAGGAGAAATATGAAACGACTAAGTTCAATTTTAATACACGATATGTATAGATGGTTACCAAGTAATGAAGACTTTGAGTTGTTTTACCTCTGAGCGTCACTATTTTGCACACAATGGACTAAATGGCCAGGTCACAAGAACCGCGAGAAGTTAGGGGGAGGGGACCCACTAGACAGATGGGAGCTTTCCGTCAAGGCCATCCGAAGTGTTCTTTAGCGTGCACAGGGTATGGCTCTCTCGCACATGGGGCCACGGCTTAATGTCCCATCCGACGGACGGTGACTTTTCCAAGCACATTGGTGTCCCCTAGTGACCGAGAGCAGGGGGGGGGGAAGAGTTTTGCGGAGATAAATTTCAACACTGACCCAACTGGGACTCGAACCTAGGAACTGCAGATTACGAGCCTGGCACGCTGCCTATTGAACCAGTCCTGTCTCGGTAATGAAGACGACTGATTGTTCTTCTGCTTGTGAGGTCATACAGCGTGTTAACATGCACAGAGATCGGCTCTCATGCACACGGAACACGGCTTAATGTTCAATCCGATGTACGGCTGCCTTTCCAAGCCCATCGGTGGAATTCATTCCATTCCACCTGGCCATTTAGCTCATTGTATGCAAAAAAGTGTCGCTCAGAGGCAAAACAACCCGACTTGGGCTGCGCGACCGAAACTGGAAAAACGCATAAAACAAGTTCATCACGAGAGCAAGATGGGGGGGAGGGAGGGGGGAAGGAGTGAATTCATGGAGGGTGTTCGGAAACTCTCTACCAATTTCAGAAGTCAGATGTAAATTAACTTTGTTTCACAGCACTTTTCCCAAAAGTTTTTTTTTTTAAAATAAAGTTATAAAATATTCTGTTACATGGTGCAATAATGGATATGCGAGCCTCATCACCTCCCGCCATCATCAAAGAATAATTTTCAGTTGGCTGAAAAACTCTTTTGAACCCATGACCTCTCGATGACCTGTCGATGGCTCTGACTACTGAGCTGCTGTCTGCTGCTCAAGATCAGGCAGGCGCCAGACATTTTTGCAGTAGAAATTTAGAAATGTATTCTCTAAAAATGTCTAAATAGCAAATCTTCTACATTGGATACAAAACATCATTGGCTTTAAATCCGAATTGTCAGAAAGCTCTAATTGCAGAATCAATAAAAAAAAACAACTTTACTGCATTCTTAGTTGCAGAATGAATAATGACGTAATAATCCAATCATAAATGAGAGCAGTTTATCCAAAACCTCTCCGAACAAAAAGAAGATGAAAACTTTACACAGATGAACGCTACTGGCCCAATTTTGACAGTACAGCCAACTTACTGGTGGAGCAGATCTCTTCTCCTTAAACAAAGCACGTCCAGTTCCCTGAAGAAAAGATTTTGCAGGGAAAGCGAACTTCAGCAGCTACGAAGAGGGACGACCACAAATAGAGAAGAATCCCACACGACCAGAGAGGACTTCGACCCCGTCGACCCGACAACAACCTGTTTGTCTGGCCAACGCCACTTCTGTAAGAGGCAGCACAAAACCTCGTTAAGGTTGAGTGGGCGAGAAAGACAGAGAAACGCTATATAAAGAAACTTCGCTAAGGATGAAGGAAGGATTTGAATGCTTCTTGCTGGATATAAAGTTTCCCTTTAATCATTCCCTGAGAGAAGACTTTCTCTGCTGCAATAATCAGAGCAGTGAACTGATCTCTCGAGTAAACAAAAGGGCAGAAGATATCACATCCCGTTTAGGGAAATCTAGAAATGGTGACATACCTTGTGGCGAAATTAGGAGCAAAACTAATCTCTAGAATAGATAAATTGCTTAATTCCGACTAGGGACGTACAATAAATACGTAACAGACAAGGGGCAAGCAATATTGCCTCCCCCTCCTCTTAAAATTAACATTGGATCTTGAAATAATATGGTTTTGTAACTAAATATGGATGAATTGGGTAAACTCTTCTGGATAAATGTCTAATAAAGCAACAAAATAAACATAAGGCCTTATTTATATGGATTATATATATTTATATTATCATGGGGCCTTATCTTTCCCCTTAGATTCGGTTGCATACATTTCGAACATATTTTAATGTACAATTTAATAGTTAGCAATGAGAACCAATTAGAGAAATTTTATATCAAGTAGTTAGTTGTTTATTTTATTCAGTTTATGATTCTCAAAGGATATCACTCAAAATAGCACAGACGATCTCGGGCTCAGAATAATTTAATTTTTTAATATTTTTTGAAACTGTGAAAAAATATTAAATATGTTTTATTATAATTTCTACCTTTTAATCAGTCTTTAATAATTAAAAATAAGCGTCATATGGAGTTCGATTATTTTTTACGAATTCTCTAACTTTAATAAACAAATAACTTTTTTTCGTTTATAATTATGTTAACCATGGACTTTTTAGCTTCTAATATTTTTCATTCCAAATATCATTAACATTTTATTCTTGTCGTAAAATGATTCTAATTAATACTATAAGAATAAAATAATTGATTAGAGACGTGCATTTCTGTTTATACACAGTCGTATCAGAATAGCCAAGCGCGCTAACCACCCGTGACCGAGTGGTTAGCGCGCTAACCACCCGTGACCGAGTGGTTAGCGCGCTTAGCTACTAATCTAAGGGACCTGGGTTCGAGCCCCGGGTAAGGCATGGATGTTCGTGTTGTTTTCTGCTGAGGTCCTGCCATCCTCTCAGGCCTACTACTGTGGCGTATAAACTGACAGGCTCCTGTCAGACCTCTGTGGCAAGCAGCTGCTTGAGGGAGTATTTATTTTATTATTTTTATTTAGTCATATTATTCTGATACTACTGTGTATGTCTTAGAATGGGCCAGAGAAACTTTTCCCCACAAATTGATCTCGGGCTGTGAACAATCGTCGAAATGGTTTTGGCCCGGACACGAAAAATTGATTCCCAACTCCTATTTGAAGTCTACAGCTGTCGATTCTAGACTAAGCAGACCCTGTCTGACCCAGCCTTGCTCTCTCACTGATTTCAATAGTGCAAATGTAAATCTATTTAATGGTCTTTTAAGATGTACAGTCGCTCAAAAAAATATCCAAACGCTATTTATTTAGCCGTCCCATGGCCGAGTGGTTAGTGCGCTTGGCTACTGATCTAACGGACCTGGGTTCGAGCCCCGGATAAGGCATGGTTGTATGTGTTGTTTTCTGCTGAGGTCCTGCTATCCTCTCAGATCTTCTACTTTGGCATATAAACTGACAGGTTCCTGTCAGACCTCTGTGGCAAGCAGCTGCTTGAGGGGGTATTTATTTATTTTTTATTATTTTTTATAGTTGATTACAGAGTTCAGAAAAAATATCTGGCAACGATTTTTTTTTTAGAAATTAGTGATCTGGCAACGAAGACTAATCTGCCAGATCACTAATTTCTAAAAAAAATCGTTGCCAGATTTTTTTTCTGAATTCTGTAATCAACCATAGTGTTCCGATATTTTTTTGAGCGACTGTAGGTGGTCATATTATTTTGATACTAGATCGTGTGGGCTCACTCACGGAAATATTGAGCATGTGCAGTTCCCCGTTCACAGCAAACTGGAGCGTGTGCAGTAACTGCACACGCTCCAGTTTGCTGTGAACGGTAACTGGAGCGTGTACAGTTGCTGTACACGCTCCAGGTATTTTTCCTGAATTCTGTAATCACGTGACACGAAGGTTTGCCAGATCACTAATTTCTAAAAAAATCGTTGCCAGATATTTTTTCCTGAATTCTGTAATCAACCATAGTGTTCGGATATTTTTTTGAGCGACTGTAGTCTAAATGCTTTAAAAGCATTTCTCTTTAAACAATAGTGAATAGCAAGTCTGGAATAAAAATCAATCAGCAGACACGGGAAAATAATTCACACTCTTCTCGTGCATGCTAAAACAAGGAAGACTCGAGGAAAAGTAGCAAGAGGGGAAAATGACAAACAATTACATTTCTGTGCATGACTTGATTCTGTATCCGATAAGAATAATTTGAAGAGCAATTTTATAAAGCTCGACTGTTCGTGTGGTGAATATCTGTGTGGAGATTTCGAAGTTTAAAATAAAGCTTTGCATTTGGCTTCAAACAAAACTCGGAATCGAATTAATGGAGCAGATCAAGATTTTGATCAGAGAGAATTTCTAACGAATTTGGTTCCTTAATTAATCTTAGGATTAAAATGATAAGATTTTTATGAGAACGAAGGTTAAATGATTTTACGAACCTTGGTGTTTATTAGCTACATTTAGTACGCTTCAAAATAATGCATTGGTTGAATAAGACTTTTGATTGGTTTGATCAAAAAAGTATCCGAACGCTATGGTCGATTACAGAATTCAGAAAAAATATCTGGCAAAGAATTTTTTTAGAAATTAGTGATCTGGCAACCTTCGTGTCACGTGATTACAGAATTCAGGAAAAATATCTGGAGCGTGTACAGCAACTGTACACGCTCCAGTTACCGTTCACAGAAAACTGGAGCGTGTGCAGTTACTGCACACGCTCCAGTTTGCTGTGAACGGTAACTGCACACGCTCAATATTTCCGTGAGTGAGCCCACACGATCTAGTATCAAAATAATATG
Source organism: Ryuthela nishihirai (assembly GCA_038380435.1). Classification (NCBI taxonomy): domain Eukaryota; kingdom Metazoa; phylum Arthropoda; class Arachnida; order Araneae; family Heptathelidae; genus Ryuthela; species Ryuthela nishihirai. The sequence goes on from JAWZYU010000018.1 coordinate 25,069,837, forward strand.
TGGCGCACCCAGAGGGGGGGTCAAGGGGTCCTGGCACCCCCAAAGGAAAAGGAAATGAAAAACTCTAGAAAATTTTCCAAAAATCTTTTCCAAATTAAAATTCATTTTTTATATTTATGTTGTGTCGTATCTTCTATTTCTATATTACTTATGAGTTAGCGGTCACATAAGATGGGAATACCCTATAGCTCTCTGGAATCACGGCCGCTGTGAACACAAGGCGAACGAAGTAGTGCTCGGGGGACCGAGCGCTACTTCGTTTGCCCGAGCCGGGCCAGCGGGCTCCTCGGCTCCCCCCAATATTAAATCCAGAGTACACCACTGAAACTAAGAATAATGAAGTACTTAAGCTCCTCCATAAAGGCTCTTTCTTAGTGTTAGAGTCGTAACTAGGGATTAAAAGAAGAAATAATTATCACGCAGCGAAGGGCAGAACTCCAGTTGCTACTATCTGATGCCATTCTGCTGTCATGCAATGAAAGAACACAGACCGACTTCCGTTCAGAGGAGAATAACCATTAACAGCAGTTTGAAAGATTCGCTTATGTATGTGATATGTTTGATAAGTCTTATATTAAGTTTATATAACCTATTGTAAATCATAAGTTTAATGTCAGCTGAAGCGATCGCAGCTGAGCTTCACTGATGTTGCGTCAGAGGAGTCTCGCCAAAGGAAATCATCCAGCTGAATTTAGTCAATAACATTTATTTTCGATATTTTTAGTTGTATAAATGCCGATATTCTAAAACTGTAATCTTAGAAAGGAATTATTTTCAATTTAACTTATTTATTTTATCACATTCTAATAAAGCAAATACCGTTTCGAGTTGGATTTTCTTGTTTTATTTCTGAGCAGCACTTTTTTGCACCAATGGGCTAATAGACGAGGCCACAAGGACCCCAGTTGTTCAGAGAAGGTTGTGGGAAGGGGATCGATTGGACAGCTGTTACCAGACGAGGCCACAAGGACCCCAGTTGTTCAGAGAAGGTTGTGGGAAGGGGATCGATTGGACAGCTGTTACCAGACGAGGCCACAAGGACCCCAGTTGTTCAGAGAAGGTTGTGGGAAGGGGATCGATTGGACAGCTGTTACCAGACGAGGCCACAAGGACCCCAGTTGTTCAGAGAAGGTTGTGGGAAGGGGATCGATTGGACAGCTGTTACCAGACGAGGCCACAAGGACCCCAGTTGTTCAGAGAAGGTTGTGGGAAGGGGATCGATTGGACAGCTGTTACCAGACGAGGCCACAAGGACCCCAGTTGTTCAGAGAAGGTTGTGGGAAGGGGATCGATTGGACAGCTGTTACCAGACGAGGCCACAAGGACCCCAGTTGTTCAGAGAAGGTTGTGGGAAAGGGGATCGACTGGACAGCTGTTACCAGACGAGGCCACAAGGACTCCAGTTGTTCAGAGAAGGTTGTGGGCAGGGGATCGATTGGACAACTGTTACCAGACGAGGCCACAAGGACCCAGTTGTTCAGAGAAGGTTGTGGGAAGGGGATCGATTGGACAGCTGTTACCAGACGAGGCCACAAGGACCCCAGTTGTTCAGAGAAGGTTGTGGGAAGGGGATCGATTGGACAGCTGTTACCAGACGAGGCCACAAGGACCCCAGTTGTTCAGAGAAGGTTGTGGGAAGGGGATCGATTGGACAGCTGTTACCAGACGAGGCCACAAGGACCCCAGTTGTTCAGAGAAGGTTGTGGGAAGGGGATCGATTGGACAGCTGTTACCAGACGAGGCCACAAGGACCCCAGTTGTTCAGAGAAGGTTGTGGGAAGGGGATCGATTGGACAGCTGTTACCAGACGAGGCCACAAGGACCCCAGTTGTTCAGAGAAGGTTGTGGGAAAGGGGATCGATTGGACAGCTGTTACCAGACGAGGCCACAAGGACTCCAGTTGTTCAGAGAAGGTTGTGGGCAGGGGATCGATTGGACAACTGTTACCAGACGAGGCCACAAGGACCCAGTTGTTCAGAGAAGGTTGTGGGAAGGGGATCGATTGGACAGCTGTTACCAGACGAGGCCACAAGGACCCCAGTTGTTCAGAGAAGGTTGTGGGAAGGGGATCGATTGGACAGCTGTTACCAGACGAGGCCACAAGGACCCCAGTTGTTCAGAGAAGGTTGTGGGAAGGGGATCGATTGGACAGCTGTTACCAGACGAGGCCACAAGGACCCCAGTTGTTCAGAGAAGGTTGTGGGAAGGGGATCGATTGGACAGCTGTTACCAGACGAGGCCACAAGGACCCCAGTTGTTCAGAGAAGGTTGTGGGCAGGGGATCGATTGGACAACTGTTACCAGACGAGGCCACAAGGACCCCAGTTGTTCAGAGTAGGTTGTGGGAAGGGGATCGATTGGACAGCTGTTACCAGACGAGGCCACAAGGACCCCAGTTGTTCAGAGTAGGTTGTGGGAAGGGGATCGATTGGACAGCTGTTACCAGACGAGGCCACAAGGACCCCAGTTCAGAGTAGGTTGTGGGAAGGGGATCGATTGGACAGCTGTTACCAGACGAGGCCACAAGGACCCCAGTTGTTCAGAGAAGGTTGTGGGAAGGGGATCGATTGGACAGCTGTTACCAGACGAGGCCACAAGGACCCCAGTTGTTCAGAGAAGGTTGTGGGAAGGGGATCGATTGGACAGCTGTTACCAGACGAGGCCACAAGGACCCCAGTTGTTCAGAGAAGGTTGTGGGAAGGGGATCGATTGGACAGCTGTTACCAGACGAGGCCACAAGGACCCCAGTTGTTCAGAGAAGGTTGTGGGAAGGGGATCGATTGGACAGCTGTTGCCAGACAGAAGGAAGTCTCCTGTCAAGGCCCTCCAGCGTGTTCTTTAACTTGCACGGGGTGTGGCTCTCCAAACACACCCGTGCAGAAAGAGCCATAATTTAATGTTTTTTCTGATGGACAGCAGACTTTTCAAATCAATCTGTCTCCCTGTTGCCACCGAGCTCAGAACCGGAGCAGAGAATTCAGGTAAAGTTGACACTCGAATCTAATCAGATTATGAGTCCTAATCACTATATTTAGTACGCCATGTGGTGCGGACCGTTAGTAACTTTCAAAAGAGATACTCTCTTGTGGAAGTGAACGGAAGGGGAGGGCTGCCAGATTAGTGTGGCCTACTGATCTGGACAACTATGGCTACTTTTCTTTTTTTTCTACCCTGCTGAGGAGTGGTCAACCACACAGGGTCCTGGTGCTGACCATATAAACCTACTGGACTGGACAGATATATGGCTCTGAGTTTGATTATGGATCCTGATTTTGCTGCACTGGTGGGCTTCTGTGGAGGGAAAATCTTCCGCTGTGTTTTCTTTTTGTTTGTGGGTTGACAGCCCCAAGTGAATAGATCCACAGGATATGTTTATCAGCTGGTGGATAATCCTGAGCAGAAGTCATCGCAGGCACCTGAACTCTTTGCTTCTATTGGCATCGTCAAATTCTACATTGGAGGAAGTCTTCCAGTGTAGATGGCTTCAGCCTTTAGTAGTGGGGGAACGGGTCTTTGCCCCATGTCTGCGATTAGGGGGCTGTTTGATATTGTCGGCATTCCCTCTCTCAATAAACATAGTTTCTTTAAACATCCCACTAACCATTTTCTCTCCATAGGTAGTTGGAATGTGAGGACTCTGCACAGAGCTTTTTCTCTTGATGTCCTCACACAAGAATTCCACCGTTATAATTTAGATATTCTCGGCTTGCAAGAGACCAGATGGACAGATAAAGGTCAGATTCTTAAAAATAATCTTAAATTTCTCTTTTCAGGGAGGGACGACAAAAAGCATCACCAAGGCGTGGGTCTACTTCTCAGCAGACACGCTAGTGATGCTCTTCTAGGATATGAGTGCATTAATGAAAGGTTTCTTACAGCAAAATTTCAGACAAGCGTTAAAGACTTGAATGTTATCTGCTGTTATGCCCCCACTGAGGATGCCGATGAGGATGAGAAGGATAGGTTTTATGAACAACTTCAGGATATTTCGAATTCCGTCAAGAAAGGAGATATTACCCTTGTTCTTGGTGACTTCAATGCCAAAGTTGGTACTGACTCTGACCTTTGGGGAGGAGTAATAGGCCCTTTTGGTATTGGTAGCTGCAATAGCAATGGGCAACGTTTCCTACAGGTAAGTAAACTCAATGGATTCAGAATAACTAATAGTTATTACAAACACCGCGACATACATAAGTACACATGGGTTTCACCTGATGGGCTGCATAAGAATATGATTGATTACATATTAATTAACAGCAAATGGACTAGTTCTGTTAGGAATACCAGGGCATATAGGGGAGCTGAAATTGGATCTGACCATTACCTTGTTAAAGTGTGTTGCAACTTAAACTTAAAAAGTGTTGTGCTAGGGTTAAAAAATTTACTTTTAATACTGAAGCTCTGAAAGATCCAGTTATAGCCAAAGCTTACCATGATAGGTTACTTAGTCATTATGACAGTCATGGTTTGCTTACTACTGAAGTTGAGGAAGAATGGGATCATTTTAAACAGGCTTTTTTGGACACTAACCGTACTCTTTTAGGAAAAAAGGAGCAGAAGAGGCAAAATTATCTGAGTGATAAGGCACTTGAGCTTATTTCGGAAAGAAAGAACTGCAGGAATGCCCTTAATCAATACCCTACTAGTCCTAATAGAAAGCATTACAGAGACCTTAATAAACTTGTAAAGGATCAGTTAGCTGCTGATAAAAATTTTTGGCTTGATGGTTTGGCTGACAAAGCCGAGGAAGCAGTTAGACAGCACAACAGCAGAGAGCTGTACCAGATAGTTAATGTTTTGTGTGGTAGAAAACGGACAGGCATACAAGGATTGAAGGATAAACAAAGTAAGGTTATAGAAGGGGAGGATTCTGTCATGGCTAGGTGGGCTGAGCATTTCAGTGATGTTGTAAACAATGTAGTTAGTTCTACTCCCATTGTTTGCAATGATGATAGATGCATTGGTGGCTTTAATGTTGGCCCTATAACACAATCTGAAGTTAGTTTGGCTGTTTCTAAACTTAAACTTCATAAATCCCCAGGGGTAGATGAAATTACTACGGAAATGCTTAGAGCTGGGAATGTTTCGGTTACCACTTGGATGACTGAAATTCTGAATCTCTTTTATGATAAAGGCATGGTTCCTAAGGATTTTACCAGAGCTATTGTTATCCCTATTTTCAAAAAAGGTGATCGCAGTTCTTGTGATAACTATAGGGGTATCAGCCTACTCTCTGTTCCAGGTAAAGTTCTTTCCATGATTGTGCTTAATAGAATTAAGAATCTGGTTGACAGGCAATTGCGTGATGAGCAATGTGGATTCAGAAGTGGTAGGGGATGTGTAGATCAGATATTTTCACTTAGGCAGATTCTTGAGAAATGTTTAGAGTTTCAGAAACCTTTGGTTGCTAGCTTTGTTGATTTCAAAAAGGCTTTCGACTCTGTTGATCGTCATAATTTGTGGTTGATTGTGAGATCATATGGTATACGAGACAAGTTAGTTAACATTATGAAAGCTCTCTATAATAACACTGAGTCGTGTGTGAGAGTTGGTAAGGCTTGTAGCAATTGGTTTAGCATTACTTCTGGTGTTCGACAAGGGTGCATTTTGTCTCCTTTTCTCTTTAGCTTGGTTATTGATTATGTTATGCGAAATTCACTTCAAGGGAAAGATTTTGGCCTTAAATGGGCTGGAGATAGGAAAATTTCTGATTTAGATTATGCTGATGATTTAGCCCTTCTGGCAAATGATGTTGATGAGATGAACTCTTTCATTCGAGCCGTTGATGAGACTGGTAGTAGAGTAGGTTTGGTTATAAACAGAGAGAAAACTAAAGTGATGAAAATTGGTCAGGCAGGCTGTGATTCAGTTAATCTGAATGGTTGCAGTCTTGAGCAGGTGTCACAGTTTAATTATCTTGGGAGCTATGTAACAGATAATGGTGATGTGCGGCATGAGATTAACAGACGAATAGGGATTGCTGCTGGGACTTTTAAGAATCTATGGAGAGTGTGGAGAAATAGGCGTATACACCTAAAGACTAAAATTAGACTGTATAATAGTTTGGTTCTTTCTAGGGTTAGTTATGGTAGTGAAACTTGGACACTTGGTAAACAAGATAACAGGAAACTAGATGCTTTTGATTCCAGATGCTTACGCAGTATCTTGGGCATTAGGTGGTTCAACTTTGTAACTAATGATGAGATTAGGAAAAGGAGTTTGCAACCTCCTTTAAGCAGCATATTGTGCAGAGAGAGACTCCGTTGGTTTGGCCATGTTGCCCGTATGAATAATTATAGATTGGCGAATAGGGTTATGAACAGTGTGCCTGAAGGCCTCAGAAAGAAGGGGAGACCTAGGATGCGGTGGGCAGACAATGTCAAACAGGACCTTGTTAGAATTGGTGTGCAGTGGCCAGATGCAGTAGATGTAGCTCAGGATAGACTTGCTTGGAGAACTAAATTGCACGGTCTGGTTGGACGTCCGTAGCCCATGGCTGCTTGAGGATGATGATGATGATGATGATGATGATGATGATGATGATGATGATGATGATGATGATGATGATGATGATGATGATAGTAAGAAAGGCTTAGCAGAAGGCAAACAGAAATAAAGAAACATCCATGCTTTTACCCGGGGCTCAATTCCAGGTGTCTTTGATCTGTGGCCAAGGACATTAGGCCGGGATGTTGGCTTTATTGCCATTTTCCCGGTGGCAATATAATGATGGAAACTTTGTATAATCTTGTATAAAATTTTGTATAATTTAAAACTTTATTTTTCCTTATATAATTACAATAATACACATTGACGGTAGAATAACATCATTACTTAATATTCCAGCTTTCATAAAGTTTTAATTTAAAATACTATTTTAAAATCGAGATTTAGAGGGATTTTATAAATATTTATTTCTTTAGAAAAAATATCTATCTCACTGAATTATAACAAAGAATTTTCTCAGTCTCAGAAGAAATGTACGATAATCATGCAAGAAAGTAAGCAGACGTTTGAGGAAGAAATAAAAAAGATAAATAAAACATTTCAAATATTAACATTAAAAATATTAATAATTAATCTAATATTAACAAAAATTAATGCACCAGTTTTCCCGATTTTAAAACAAAGCTTGAATATTACTGTGTATCAACAACCATAATTTAATATATTTAACATAGAGCGTCACACTTTCAATTGACTTTATATCTTCTAGCAGAGAATTCTGAAGCTTTCCTGCAGAAATATTAAAATGCTTCTAAATTGTAATTTTTCGATTTAAGAACTGAGTCATCAGTAAATATTCAGGGCGATCGCTTATCCTCACATAAACGTTTTATAAACCTGCATTCTAGGATTCTTTTTTTTTGAATACTTTCGTAAAAATACCTAAATTTTTATAAATTTCTGTCTTGCTTTCAAACTTTTTCATTCTTTATACACCAAATTGCACGATTTTGAATATACTGGAACAGTTTCAATACAGGTAGTGCCACCCCAAGATAACAATCCATATATCAAACAAGAGATATAAATAATTCTTGGCAAGAAAAATGTTAACAAAATTTTAATGTAATAAAATTTAGGGATAGAAATATTTATTTTTCTAAATAATTCATTAACGTGGGTTTTCCATGTCAGATTTCTATCAATTAGAACTCTTAGATGTTTATAACTCTATATTCCTTCTATCCTACCACAATTGCACGCAAAAGTATTAGTCAAATTGGTGTTTGAATAGAAAACTTTCGTTTTTAAAAATATCAGTTTGGTTCTTCCTCATTCTAAAATAAATGTGTTTCAGCATTTAAAATTAATATATTAAGTTCCAACTATCTTTAAATTTTGAACCAAAATGATTGTATGTGATTCAGAAAAGCAGAAATTAAAGTAAATTAAACAGAGCAAAGACCCAAAACAGATCCTTGAGGAACGCCGATATCAAGGAAACTTTCTTTGCTTATGCTAGTAAGTAAGGGATGCATTCTTTTAGTGGATTGTCTTTACGTTTACAACGGGGAAGATAATATATGGCGAGTGTACTGATCGCGTAAAAGTTGGATTGGGTTGTTTTATCTCTGAGCGGCACTTTTTTGCACACAATGGGCTAAATGGCCAGGTCACAAGGACCCCGAAGGCTCAGAGAAGGTTGGGAGAGGGGACCCACTGGAGCAGCTGTTAGTAGACAGATGGTAAGTCCCCCGTCAAGGCCATACAGCGTATTCTTTAACGCGCACAGGATATGGCTCTCCCGCACACGGGGCCACGGCTTAACGTCCCATCCGACGGACGGTGGCCTTTTCCAAGCCCATCGGTGTTCCCTTCCAACCGTGCGCAGGGCGGGGAATTTTGCGGAGATAAATCTCAACGCTGACCCAGCTGGGACTCGAACCTGGGAACTGCAGATTACGAGCCTGGCGCGCTACCGACTGAGCCACCCCCGCCCCCACCCCCCACTCGCGTAAAAGTAGGTTTGTGTGTGGAGGGAGGGGAAGCTTTAGTTATATTTTTTATCAATGCTTTATTTTCTTTTAGGTTAATACCTATGCGATAATCTGACAAGCGCGTCAAGGACTACTCCACAATTATTCAAATTATTACGTTATGTCACTGCTACCCAGTGGCAGAAAGAAAATGTTTTTTTCATTATGCTCATAGTTTAAACCAATGTTTCCCAAAGTGGGCGATACCGCCCCCTGAGGGAGTGCTGGAACGATCCAGGGGATCGGTAGTAGCCTCGGGTGCAATTGGGGGGCGGTGGAAGCATAAAGAAAGAAGGGAAGATAAGAAAATTTTGAAAAACCGTTCGTACATGTTTCATCTGTTGTGTAACATAGAGTTAAAGTCGTAGTGATTACTTCATTTTCCAAATAAACACATAAAATTATCCTTCGTTATCTTCATTTTCTGTGTGTAATGCGAATGTTACTATGGTTGATTTTAATAAATAATTTTATAATTTCAAGCTTCAAGGTGTCTTATTTACAACAACATCTTTCTTTACTATGTTGTAGGACGTAGGTAGAAATATAGATACATAAAAGAACGCAAATTTGTCACTGCATCTTTCTGTCTGTTCGCTTAAAGAAGGCAGATTTCCAGGGGGGCGCTGCGTAATTTTTTTTCTGAAAAGGGGGCGGTAGGACAAATAAGTTTAGGAATCTCTGATTTAAACCATATTAGGGGAACATGTATATTTTTCAGAGTTGGTATCTAAACAACTCTTTTAATTTGTTAATGAGCAAATTCTCGTGTATAAATAATTATGATGGGGAAAGGGAAAAAATCGTTTGTTTCGATTCCGTTTCCTCCCCCGCCGCCCACGTGACAAACAACGGAAGAGGCGGTTCCTTTCTCGTCACGCAAATCGCTAAACCTACCAATGGCGGGCCTCGTTGATCAATCGATTCCGCCAAGTCATTTCGTGTGCAGATTACACTCAGAGAGAGGCTCATTTCCCGCCAAAATCACACGTGCATGACGACCATGAAGGCGCATGGTTTGGTTCCCGCCATGTCCTGTTGTGCAGACGATTGTCTGTGTAAAGTCGGCTTTCCTGTCTCAGTGTTCAGAGAAGTGATTCTGTCGGACATCCTCGGTGCTGCCAGAGCCATTACTTGAAGTCCTTGGAATTAAGCCTAAACGAGTATACGGGGCGGGGGTGGCTCAGTCGGTAGCACGCCACGCTCGTAATCTGTAATTCCCAGGTTCGAGTCCCAGCTGGGTCAGCGTTGAGATTTATCTCCGCAAAACTCACTGCCTTGCCCATTGTTAGTAGGGGACACCAATGGGCTTGGAAAGGCCGCCGTCCGTCGGATGGGATGTTAAGCCGTGGCTCAGTGTGCGGGAGAGCCAGTCGAGCTGTTCGGGCATCCAATTTCCTCCTCCGTTTTAGTGGTCTTTAAAAAATTTCTGAAAAAATAGACTAAAATTAGACTGTATAATAGTTTGGTTCTTTCTAGGGTTAGTTATGGTAGTGAAACTTGGATGCTGTGTAAACAAGATAACAGGAAACTAGATGGTTTTGATTCTAGATGCTTACGCAGTATCTTGGGTATTAGGTGGTTTAACTTTGTAACTAATGATGAGGTTAGGCAAAGGAGTCTGCAACCTCCTTTAAGCAGCATATTGTGCAGAGAGAGACTCCGCTGGTTTGGCCATGTTGCCCGTATGGATAATTATAGATTGGCGAATAGGGTTATGAACAGTGTGCCTAGAGGCCTCAGAAGGAGGGGGAGACCTAGGCTGCGGTGGGCAGACAATGTCAAACGACCTTGTTAGAATTGGTGTACAGTGGCCGGATGCAGCAGATGTAGCTCAGGACAGATATGCTTGGAGAATTAAACTGCGTGGTCTGGTTTGACCTCCGTAGGCCATGGCTGCTTGAGGATGATGATGATGATGATGATATCCCGCCAAAATTGTGGTTGCAAAAATTTGTCCATTAATAATTTTTTCTATTGTGCCTAAGTTGAGATTCGATTAAATCGATAAGGTACTGCTGCATTCACAAGTTTCAAAGTAGCCGAGGCGACGGCGCATGCCTAGCATTTTCACATATTCGGAATGGGATTAATTTCGATCCATGGAACTAGATTCTGTTGTTTTACCTCAGAGCGGCACTTTTTTTGCACGCAATAGGCTAAATGGCCAGGTCACAAGGACTCCAAAGGCTCAGAGAAGGTTGGGAGAAGTGAACCCACTGGAACAGCTGTTGGGAAACAGATGGTAGCCTCCCGTCAATGCCATTCAGCGTGTTCTTTAACGTGCACAGGGTATGGCTCTCCCGTACACAGGGCCACTGCTTTAAGTCCCATTCGATGGACGGTGGCCTTTCCAAGCCCATCGGTGTCCCTACCAGGCCCGAATCAATCGAGGTGGGGGGGGAACTAAGAAACATAATCGAGTCGGAAAAATTCATGAAATATAAATAAATTGAATCATATTTTGGCTCTATTACCCTTACTAGCATTTTGAAGGGGGAGGGGAACTACAGATTATGAGCCTGGAGCGCTAGCGACTGAGCGACCGCCGCCCCACGGCAGCTAGGAACACAATTTCTTAACGCTACACATGGCGACTACCATACCAAATTTGGCACCAACTGGTAGAGTACTTGTGAAATTATAGAGCGCTGATATCTGAACGTGCATGAAACACAGACCCACGCACCCATCCATTCGCCAACTCGTCCGTTCCGTTGGGTTGTTTTACCTCTGAGTAGCACTTCTTTGCACACAATGGGATAAATGGCCAGGTCACAACGACCCCTAAGGCGCAGAGAAGGTTGGGTGAGGGGAACCCACTGGAACAGCTGTTAGGAAGCAGATGGTAGCCTCCTATCAAGGCCATCAGGCGCATTCTTTAACGTGCACAGGGTATGACTCTCCCGCACACGGAGCCACGGCTTAATATCCCATTCGACGGACGATGGCCTTTGCAAGCCCACTGATATCCTCTACTGATGTGGGCATGGCGGGAGTTTTGCGGTGATAAATCTCAACTCTCTCCCAGCTGGGACTCAAACCTGGGAACTGCAGATTACGAGCCTGGCGCGCTACCGACTGAGCCACCCCCGCCCCGTATACTCGTTTAGGCTTAATTCCAAGGACTTCAAGTAATGGCTCTGGCAGCACCGAGGATGTTAAGCAGAATGTGAAATGACGGTTACAGAAAATTACGTTAAAAAACAATTTAACCCAAACAAATGCACCCTAAATATGGTAAAAACTAGTATTACCTATTTTTTTAGGAATAGAGTGGTATAAGTAATTGAGCTTGAGAGCCGCCAGTTGAAGAACTCTGATGTAAATTATAAAGCGTTTAGGCGAAGGAGCCATCTTTAAGCAACAGCTTCGTGGCCGAGTGGTTAGCGCACTTGGCTACTGATCTAAGGGACCTGGGTTCGAGCCCCGGATAAGGCATGGATGTGTGTGTTGTTTTTCTGTTGAGGTCCTGCCATCCTCTCAGATCTCCTACTGTGGCATATAAACTGACAGGCTCCTGTCAGACCTCTGTGGCAAGCAGCTGCTTGAGGGGGTATATATATATTACTCCAGGAGAGATTGCATTCATTTGGACACCAGCATTTAATCTAGAACTGTACATCAGGAAATAGAGTTATGAACAGTTTGTCTATAGCAGAGGTTCCAGTGGCGTGCAAAGGCCAAAAATTCAGGGTGCGGATGTTATGTTGAGTGGGGGGTGGGGTCAGGGCCCGCGCGAGGCGGGTTCAGCGCTTTAAAAGGCTCCGCTGTCCACGGAAAGCTCATCGTAAAGAAAGACGCCATTTTCCTATCTTTAACACAGCAGCCGACAAAATCTATCCTCGTTCCCCTGGTTCCACGTCCCACCACCAGAGCGCATGTCTTGGGTTGGGTTGTTTTACCTCTGAGCGGCACTTTTTTGCACACCATGGGCTAAATGGCCAGGTCTCATGGACCCCGAAGGCTCAGAGAAGGTTGGGGGAGGGGACCCACTGGAACAGCTGTTGGGAGACAGATGGTAGCCTCCCGTCAAGGCCATCCAGCGTGTTCTTAACGTGCACAGGGTATGGCTCTCCCTCACACGGAGTTGGGTTGGGTTGGGTTGTTTTACCTCTGAGCGGCACTTTTTTGCACACCATGGGCTAAATGGCCAGGTCACATGGACCCCGAAGGCTCAGAGAAGGTTGGGGGAGGGAACCCACTGTTGGGAGACAGATGGTAGCCTCCCGTCAAGGCCATCCAGCGTGTTCTTTAACGTGCACAGGGTATGGCTCTCCCTCACACGGAGCCACGGCTTAACGTCCCATCCGACGGACGGCGGCCTTTCTAAGCCCATCGGTGTTCCCTACTGACCGTGGGCAGGGCGGGGAATTTTGAGGAGATAAATCTCAACGCTGACCCAGCTGGGACTCGAACCTGGAAACTACAGATTACGAGCCTGGCGCGCTACCGACTGAGTCACCCCCGCCCCAGAGCGCATGTCAGTTATTTTCCAAGCCCAATAGCAAATCCAATCGCAGAATCCGCTAATCGATGACTAACTATTATTTCAATAGAAAGCGAAATCGGTCAATTTTGATGTAATTAAAGATTTTGCTGCGAAAAGGCGAGAAAAATTATGTAATATTTATAATATTGTTGCGGATCACAAAAACGGATAGCACTGAGCGTGAGTTTTAAAAGCTATATTTCAAAACCAAATTCAATACAAGGTAAATTGTTACAAAGGAAATATGGATGAAGTATCTTATTAACAAATCAACTATTAACATGCACAAGTCATCAATCTTCCTGCGTAGAGCACACAATATCAGCTCTGTGTATTTTATTAAATACTACCTTTTACTTGATTTACCAGGTCACCCGAAGATCTTCACTCGTAAACCAATTCTCGTCCTGTGCTAATAACTTTTCACACACTAGCCGAACAAAAAGACAGTCCGTGTAGACATTCGAAGTTAGCCATAAAAGTTCCCACTTTTATACTTCCGCGTATACACAACACATCAAGTTACTTCTTGATACTTAACGATAAAAGATCCCACTTTTATCCTTCCGCGTATACACAACACATCGTTACTTCTTGATACTTACGCGCACTGTCTCAGAACAGCTCACCGTCCATTTTCGAACTCACCGACCGTTACAATACACAACGACCGTTACAATACAAAACGACCGTTAACGCTCCACTCTTCTTCTCCAAATTCTCCCAAAGTTCTTATTCGTTGGCTGAAACTTTGCTTTCGGTTGCCAGATTCTTCTGTCGTAACAATATACTCGGTGTTCCTATATGTACCTCACTTTGTGCTTATAATAAATAATTTATTATTATAAAATTTAGAAGTACGTATAAATGCTTTTCTTTTGGCCCCGCACAATTTTGGGACCCGGTCCCGCAAAAGTTCACGCCGGTCCTAGGTGGGGTGTTAGTCCGTAGCTTGCCAGACTCTAATCTGCAGTTCCCAAGTTCTTTATCTCTGGCAAACTCCCTGCCTACGGTCAGTAGGGCCTACCTATGGGATTAGTAATGCCGCCGTCCGTCGGATGGAACATTTAGTCGTTGCCCCGTGTGCAGGAGAGCCATATCCTGTGCACATTAAAGAACACGTTGGGATGGCCTTGACGGGAGGCTACCATCTGTCTCCTAATAGTTATCAAGTGGGATCCCCTACCCCAACCTTCTCTGAACCATCGGGGTCTTGTGATTTGACCATTTAGCCCACTGTGTGCAAAAAAAGGTGCCTCTAAGAGGTAAAACAATCCTTCCCCCTTTATGACCGTGACGTCACAGTATCTGATCGAAGGTGGATACTATGATCACACCAGAAATCGACTTTTATCGTACTGTATTTGCCAATCTTGACATCAGGATATTTGATCCCATATACCATTTCAAGACTGGAGCTCTCAGTGGTTTCTGATCTTTAATTGCAGCTGAAATAGAGTATGCGCAGAAATCTTTTTCTGAAGGTTGAAACTCACACGGTTGAAATCTAATCCAAAATTCATGGGCGCGTATACTCTTTGCATACCTTCAGAATTTTCAGACTGAGTCATTACGCACTTCGCCCGAAGGAGTCCAAATAAATTGACAAGGAATGAAATTTATTGATGTGGATTTTTCAGGATATTTTTTTTTTCCTTTTCCATTTCGCTTTCTTTTATTAACTTTTTAAGTTTCTTTTCCCTTTCTCCAACAATTATAGTCTGCACGATAGAAACACACTCACTTATCACAATTGCATCGAGGAAGCAGATATCTGGATAGTGATTTTTGCCTTCCTCAAAAAGAATAATGTTTCAGGGATATCTGTTCCTAAATCAAAATTAAGATGGCGTCAAGTGAAATGTCATGGAGTCAGAAGCGAAGCGTGAATAATATCCACTTTTGCTTGTTTGTTAATTTCTCAAATTACTTCCTTGTTATTGAATTACAGTTCCATTCAATGACTCATTGTTACTCGTTGAATACGTCATGCAACCTGCTTCAGAGCGAACGTAATTTATTTCTGGATTTACTTACTTTTGCATTTAACTCCCATTGAACCTGAAAATACTTCAAACTTCACTGCCCGGGAAAGAAAAGAAGATGCTAAAAACTGCGATTGTCCAGTTTACTCACTGAATTCCGTAGTTATACAACCGGGATCGCAGTCTCTTGATGGTTTGAAGGATTTACTGTTGCGTCCGAATCGGTTCAGCGATTTCTTAGGGTCAAGCAGAGGAACTCGACACGCACGCACAACTGACAGGAATTTTACTATGAAGATAACTGTCTCCATGGAAACGGTGCACGAGCGTTCTCTTGGGCATTAAGCCACACGTGGAGAAAAGTGTAACGGGATGAAATCTAAGAATGGAAAGGATGTGCGACTTAAAGGAGCGAGGTCAGTCTCATCATTGTCAAGATCAGAAGATGCAATATCTGGGCAAATTCCTGAATTGGAGATTCGAGTGTGGGCGCAAGATGAAATAGAGCAGATGAGGTCGCGAGCTAATGAAAGCAAAGAAGGCGATTAAACAAAGAAATGAGAGATTGGTCTTCAGTGAGAAACCTCCGGTGAAGTTAGAGGAATATCATTGGAGCAGAGAGTAATAAAACCGAAAATGACATAAGGGTAAGGCATCAATTTACACTCTGTAAATTCCATTTTTTTTTAATGCTAGCATGCCGGTTAATGGATTCATACTGAAGCCTGCCGACTGTAATTTTTCTCTACGAAGTTCCTGATTTTGTATAGCATTCAAATATTAGCCAGGCCCAAGCAAAGACATTCTTGGTGGAAGTGGGCCTGTACATTGCCACATGAAAGAGGGAAATTTAACAATAGGTTAAATCTAATTTTTCTTGAGAGCTTTGGTGGGGCGGGGGTGGCTCAGTCGGTAGCGCGCCAGGCTCGTAATCTGTAGTTCCCAGGTTCGAGTCCCAGCTGGGTCAGCGTTGAGATTTATCTCCGCAATCAATTCCCCGCCCTGCCCACGGTCAGTAGGGGACACCGATGGGCTTGGAAAGTCCGTCGGATGGGACGTTAAGCCGTGCCCCCTGTGCACGTTAAAGAACACGCTGGATGGCCTTGACGGAAGGCTGCCATCTGTCTCCCAACAGCTGTTCCAGTGAGTCCCCCCAACCTTATCTGAGCCTTTAGGGTCCTTTTGACCTGGCCATTTAGCCCATGGTGTGCAAAAAAAGTGCCGCTCAGAGGTAACCCAATCTTCAGATCTTTGAATTAAAAATATGTGAAATAAAATTTCATTTCACATTTGATCACAATTTATTGTAGCTATATTAATATATTATTAAATAATTCAAAATCAGTTGCCAATTTCTAAAAAATTATAACTTCTTGTCGAATCATAACATTATTAATTAATTTTTATATATTAATATAAATTTAAAAGTCGACTGATGTCTTTTGTAAAATTAGCAATTATTTTAAATTAGTGAATGAAATATTAATATAGTAGGATATAAAAAAATTTCCCCCTTTTACTAAACACTTGTAGTAGCACTTCGAGTAAAATTAATTCTTTTGAAACATTACCTATTGTTAATGTCCCTCAATGTTTTTAAATATGTAGCAAACTATATTCTTTTATATGAAAATTTTCATATGGCAATGAAGAGAGTGGGTTGGGGGTGGGATTGGGTGGGGGGGACGTTATGGACAGAACCCAGAGATTTGTAATCTATCCCTGACTGCACCTTAACATGATCCTGACCATTTTGCTAAAACGTTATTTTTAATAAAATAATGAAATAAAAAAAGATATAAATATCCCCTCAAGCAGCTGCTTGCCACAGAGGTTTGACAGGAGCCTGTCAGTTTATATGCCACAGTTACGGTGACCATACGTCCTTTATTTCACTGCTCTGTCGTTTAGATTTATTTTTTTCTAAAATGGCTATTTTGTCCTTTTTTGTGAATTAAAATAGTAAACTGAATATTGGCGCGCAGTAGATGAATTGAAATATTTATATTTCACAGATAAACAAATATATTTTTTAAAAACATTTTAAAAATCGTTGAATTTTGCTTATGTCTCCCTGGATCTAATGCCCCCCACTGAACGAGTATTTTGATTAGCGAACAATATGTGAACCAGTGAAAAAACCAAATTAAAAATCGAAATATTGAAATCATTCATTTATACAGTCGCTCAAAAAAGTATCCGAACATTATGGTTGATTACAGAATTCAGAAAAAATATCTGGCAACGATTTTTTTAGAAATTAGTGATCTGGCAACCTTCGTGTTACGTAATCATTAAAACTGTTACGTAACACGAAGGTTGCCAGATCACTAATTTCTAAAAAAAAAATCGTTGCCATATATTTTTTCTGAATTCTGTAATCAACCATAGTGTTCGGATACTTTTTTGAGCGACTGTACCAAATGAAACTTTGACATGAATTGTATACAGTTTTATGAATTCTTGTTTTAGTGGAACAAATAAACGCAACCTGCTTTTTTTTTATTGCGAAATAATTTCTGATTTGTCCTTTATTTTCTCCAAAAAAATACAGTCACCGTAGCCATAGTAGAAGGTCTGTGAAGATGGCAGGACCTCAGCAGAAAAACAACACGAACGTAAATGCCTTATCCGGGGCTCGAACCCAGCCAGGTCGAGACTGCATAAAAAAATACAAAAACATATTCTGCTTGTCAATAACATAATAATGATATTTAGTATTTTTAAAAACTTTTTTGTTTTTCATTTCAGTACATTTAATTGCACAGACTTTATCTTCCAGGTACTTTGCCTTAATGCTATGCTCGAGACTTTCTCCCATCAAATACCTCAGAAATTTCGAATAATAGCAAACTACCTAATCAGTGTAAATAATCGTTAATAGCATTTTAAAATAATGAGAAATTCCAGTGATGAACTTATTCGGGTAATAAAGACAGTCTTGGATTTATATTTAACCTTTAATTGCTAGTTCATTCTCATCCATATGATGGAGAAAAAACAATGACAACATCTCGTATGGGATGTCATCATTCAGAGGTGCTTGGGTCTAAGGATTCATCTATTTTATTTCTAACGATGCTTCTAATCTTATTCTATCTATCTATGTCAGTGGTATTAACCTAGAAAGAATGCCACTGAGTGTGACTCTTCCCAGAGCTTCCGAATCTTCATTGGGGTGGGGCGGGGCGGCTCAGTCGGTAGCGCGCCAGGCTCGTAATCTGTAGTTTCCAGGTTCGAGTCCCAGCTGGGTCAGCGTTGAGATTTATCTCCGCAAAATTCCCCGCCCTGCCCACGGTCAGTAGGGGACACCGATGGGCTTGGAAAGGCCGCCGTCCGTCGGATGGGACGTTAAGCCGTGGCCCCGTATGCGGAAGAGCCATACCCTGTGCACGTTAAAGAACACACTGGATGGCCTTGACGGGAGGCTACCATCTGTCTCCCAACAGCTGTTCCAGTGGGTCCCTTCCCCCAACCTTCTCTGAGCCTTCGGGGTCCATGTGACCTGGCCATTTAGCCCACTGTGTGCAAAAAAGTGCCACTCAGAGGTAAAACAACCCAACCCAACAACTTCATTGTGGCTATCGATATACGTATAGAGAACGGAAGGAAAGCACGATGCTCAGCTAAACAAATGAATACACAACAAAATAGATTGAAGCAAGAACGATAAAAGAAATATCCACTCAGCCAGCAATAAATTTTGCTTTCTAATGGAACGGCTATTCCGAGTCACTTTTTACTACTATTGATCAAAGCCCAGGTAAGGTATGGATGTTTCTTTTACGTGCTCTCTTTCTGCAGAGCATCGCCTTTTCCAAAGATCTTTTTTTATGGCATATTTACTCACAAACTCCTCTCTGTCAGGAGAGTGGTAAGGAATAGAATGGTTTCAGACAGTGGCGAATATACCTATAGGCTAGAAAGGCTCAAGCAAAGAATAACAAATTTTTAGGGGCGGCAGTTTTAAAGAAAGAATAATCATCGTGGGAAATATTAATTAGCGAAAACAAGGGTTGTTGTTTTGGGTTGTTTTACCTCTGAGTGGCACTTTTTTTGCACACCATGGGCTAAATGGCCAGGTCACATGGACCCCGAAGGCTCAGAGAAGGTTGGGGGAGGGGACCCACTGGAACAGCTGTTGGGAGACAGATGGTAGTCTCCCGTCAAGGCCATCCAGCGTGTTCTTTAACGTGCACAGGGTATGGCTCTCCCGCACACGGGGCCACGGCTTAACGTCCCATTCGACGGACGGCGGCCTTTCCAAGCCCATCGGTGTCCCCTACTGACCGTGGACAGGGCGGGGAGTTTTGCGGAGATAAATTTCAACGATGACCCAGCTGGGACTCGAACCTGGTAACTGCAGATTACGAGCCTGGCGTGCTACCGACAGAGCCACCCCGCCCCACGAATTTTTGGGTTTGGGTTGTTTTACCTCTGAGCGGCACTTTTTTGCACACAATGGGCTAAATGGCCAGGTCACATGGACCCCGAAGGCTCAGAGAAGGTTGGGGGAGGGGACCCACTGGAACAGCTGTTGGGAGACAGATGGTAACCTCCCGTCAAGGCCATCCAGCGTGTTCTTTAACGTGCACAGGGTATGGCTCTCCCGCACACGGTGCCACGGCTTAACGTCCCATCCGACGGACGGCGACCTTTCCAAGCCCAGCGGTGTCCCCTACTGACCGTGGGCAGGGAGGGAATTACGAATTTTTGGAAGAACGCATCTATCGTGTTAGTAGAGGATGACTGGGTGTAATTGGGGGTGGGGGTGGCTCAGTCGGTAGCGCGCCAGGCTCGTAATCTGTAGTTCCCAGGTTCGAGTCCCAGCTGGGTCAGCGTTGAGATTTATCTCCGCAAAATTTCCCCGCCCTGCCCACGGTCAGTAGGGGACACCGATGGGCTTGAAAAGGCCGCCGTCCGTCGGATGGGACGTTAAGCCGTGGCCCCGTGTGCAGGAGAGACATACCCTGTGCACGTTAAAGAACACGCTGGATGGCCTTGACGGGAGGCTACCATCTGTCTCCCAACAGCTGTTCCAGTGGGTCCCCTGCCCCAACCTTCTCTGAGCCTTCGGGGTCCTTGTGACCTGGCCATTTAGCCCATGGTGTGCAAAAAAGTGCCGCTCAGAGGTAAAACAACCCGACCCTGGGTGTAATCGATATCGTAATCTTATCTACTATTTTTCCCTGGGAGACAGAGCAGAACGAGGTTGACCTTCCTAAGGCATCAAAAGTAAGATCTGCAGGAATCTCATCAATTGGCAGCATGACAAAACAGAAGCTAACACCGTGTAAGAGGGTCTGATTGGTATTACTGCCTTTAGTCTTTCGACATTTCTCTGCTTTAATGAGAAAATGCATGAGCAAACGAACCGTGTGATTCATCTGATTTTCAGACATCTGCTCATTAATCATTTTTCTCTTGCAGACCATGTAAGCTTATAAGCATTACTGACCTTTCTTTATGGCGTTACTGACCTTTCTTTTAGCAGATTCTGATACTTCTCTGAGAGACTCATTACTCTTGTGAAATGTGTCACTGTCCAGTTCATCTATAAACGAAAATCGACTCCTCCCAAACGTAAATTATATCTCATCTTTTACTCGATGAACTGTTTCTAGTATGGTTGTTGTTTTACCTCTGAGCGGCACTTTTTTGCACACCATGGGCTAAATGGCCAGGTCACATGGACCTCGAAGGCTCAGAGAAGATTGGGGGAGGGGACCCACTGAAACAGCTGTTGGGAGACAGATGGTAGTCTCCCGTCAAGGCCATCCAGCGTGTTCTTTAACGTGCACAGGGTATGGCTCTCCCGCACACGGGGCCACGGCTTAACGTCCCATCCGACGGACGGCGGCCTTTCCAAGTCCATCGGTGTCCCCTACTGACCGTGGGCAGGGCGGGGGAATTTTGCGGAGATATATCTCAACCCTGATCCAGCTGGAACTCGAACCTGGGAACTGCAGATTACGAGCCTGTCAGTTATGTGGGGGGATGGGAGGAAAATGCGACAATTATATTTAACACTCGAAAATGTCCATATGGCCTGGTGCGCTACCAACTGAGCCACCCCCGCCTAGGGAAAACAGCAAATAGCCTCCAGCAAATATGGAACGTTCGTTTTCAAAGAGAACGAAGTTTCTCATTTTGCGATTTTAGGCTCCTTCATTAGTAGAAACATTTTGGAAATGCAGATAGGAATATTCCGTTAGTACCTATCCAACCTAAGAGGAATTTTTCATTCATCTTTTAAAACAAAAATAACTTAAAGAATTGCGTTTTGCAACCTTCCCTGAATATAAGAGGGCAAATCATTGTTGTCACCCATCGTATTCTACCAACGAAAATTTCCAAATTTCGAAAGTGACAGAAGACAAATGAAACGCCTTGACGATATTTTCAATCGAATCCGGATTAATGGCACTCGACATCCTGAGACGAAATCAACATTTCGTTTGCTGAAAGAAAAGCAAGGCGTCGTACTTTTTTCAAATTTCCAACTTTCGATTTGATTGCTATTAATGTAGCAATAAATAAGTTAAAATTTTATTTTTATAATAGATATATTTAAACAATTTAAAATTATAAAATCATAAAACAAATAAATAAATACTTTATTAAGCAGCTGCTTGCCACAGAGGTCTGAGAGGAGCTTGTCAGTTTAGACGCCACAGAAGAAGGTCTGTGAGGATAGCGGGACCTCAGCAGAAAAACAACACAAACGTCCATGCCTTTCCCGGGACTCGAACCCAGGTCCCATAAATCAGTAGCCAAGCGCGCAAACCACTCGGCCACGGGGTGGCAAAATGCTTGATGCTTACTATGCAGCAAAATGATAGTAAAAGAACAATATGGGGGTCTTAAAAATTATTAACATGCATTCTGAGTTAGAATATTGATAAAGAATGAAATAATATGAATTGGAATTTGTATCTATGAGCGGCACTTTTTTTTTTGCATAAATAAATAAAAATAAATACCCCCTCAAGCAGCTGCTTGCCACAGAGGTCTGACAGGAGCCTGTCAGTTTATATGCCAAAGTAGAAGGTCTACAGTGGACTAAATGGGAGAGTCACAAGGTTGGGTTGTCTTATCTCTGAGCGGCACTTTTTTACAGACAATGGGCTAAATAATCACGGCACAAGGACCAAAAGTTCAGAGAAGGTTGGGAGAGGGGGACCCACTGGACAGCTGTTAGGAGACAGATCGAAGCCTCTTTTCAAGACCATCCAGCATGTTCTTTAAAGTGCACGGGGTATGATTTGCATGCACACTAGACCACGGCTTAATGTCTCGTCCGACAGACGGCAGATGGGACGCTAAGCCACGGAGCGGAAAAAATTCTCAACGCTCTCGCAGTTCGGGCTGGAACCTAAGAACATCAAATTACGAGCCTGTCGCGCTACCGAGTAAGCCAACGCACGCCCCAACTAATATTGAAAGCTTTTTTTTTTTCTTTTAATGGTATTCTGGTGTAACCAGTTTATGTTAGTGGTAAAGAGACCCGGGTTCGAATCCAGATAAGTCAGGGATGTTTGTGTTGTCTTCCTGATGAATCTTGTCCCATTTCTGTGTAGTGCATTTTATACTGACTCTCAGAAGTATCTTCGTCAAAAAAATATCCGAACGCTATGGTTGATTACAGAATTCAGAAAAAATATCTGGCAACGATTTTTTTAGAAATTAGTGATCTGGCAACCTTCGTGTCACGTGATTACAGAATTCAGGAAAAATATCTGGAGCGTGTACAGCAACTGTACACGTTCCAGTTACCGTTCACAGCAAACTGGAGCGTGTGCAGTTACTGCACACGCTCCAGTTTGCTGTGAACGGTAACTGCACACGCTCAATATTTCCATGAGTGAGCCCACACGATCCAGGTCTTTGTGAGCTCACACGATCCAATGTGCTGTGAACATTAACCGCAACCGCTCCAGTTTGCTGTGAAAGGTAACTGCACACGCTCCATATTCATTGCATTATATATTCATACGCATTATATATATTAAAAAATATCCGAACACTATTCCCCTACTGACCGTGGGCAGGACGGGGAATTTTGCGGAGATAAATCTCAACGCTGACCCAGCTGGGACTCGAACCTGGGAACTACAGATTACAAGCCTGACGCGCTACCGACTGAGCCCCCCCCCCCCCCGCCCCCCACAAAAGTAGAGGAAAAGTACTTTTGTTCACAATTTTGATTTAAGAGATCACTGGTCACAAACTCAGTAACTTTTCCTATAGACTGAAACTTGGAATCACCTTATCCCAAGTGATATTGTCTCCTCTTGCTGTAACAAAAGCTTAATTTTAAAGTTTTTTTTATCTTATTCTAGAGGTGGATTGCAGTAATAAATCAATAACATTATTGTTGATCTTTCAATGGCTTTCTGCTTTCAAGTTAAAAAAAAAGGGGAATTTATTTGTTTTTTGTCAAGTTTAACTTCAAAATTGTAATAAAGTAACAGAACCTTTGCAAAAAACATACAAAAATATACACAGGCAACCCAAGAATAATCGGGTTAGTTGGTGTCGGGGAAGGTCAGAAAAATCCAAAATCACTATTAAAACAAAACCAAGTCCAAAGGTGGTGCAAAAGAGATTTAATGTGCTGAGTGGTTAGCACGCTTGGCTACTGATCTAAGGGACCTGGGTTCGAGCCCCGGATTAGGCATGGATGTGTGTGTCGTTTTTCTGCTGAGGTCCTGCCATCCTCTCAGATCTCTTACTGTGGCATATAAACTGACAGGATCCTGTCAGACCTCTGTGGCAAGCAGCTGCTTGAGGGGGTATATGGTCGATTACAGAATTCAGGAAAAATATCTGGCAACGATTTTTTTTAGGTGTTAGTGATCTGACAACCTTCGTGTCACGTGACACGAAGGTTGCCAGATCACTAATTTCTAAAAAAAATCGTTGCCAGATATTTTTTCTGAATTTTGTAATCGACCATAGTGTTCGGATACTTTTTTGAGCGACTGTACGTACTTCTCCTGAGTTTTATTTTATTTTGTTTTTAAACATAGTCTGTAATATTTAAAGAACATAATTGCGCAGAAGACAAAACTCTTCAAAAATTAAAAAAACAGGTTGAAGTATTGGAATGCGAAATGGTCATCAATGTAGAATGTTTTCCTGTCTGGCAGCTTAGACAGCCTAAGAGCTTTGGTGCATTCTCTTCAATGTTAATGAGGTCATCAACAAGTTCGCCAGGAAGCAATGCCCACTGATGGGAAAGTGTTTCTGGAGATGGGTCTTTTTATTTCCGTGTTTCGAATAGGTGCTTTAATTTTCATTATTGGTAATAATAGAGTGGACGGAATACATTATATGGCCGTCGCCGGAAATATGTCAGAGTATAACTACTACAGCGGCTAAAATAGGATATTTTCAATTTCTATGAAAATATGAAGTATTACTTATACTTATACTAAACACATATTATTCAAATTTGGAAAAAAAAATGAATATTTTTAGTTTTTTGTTTTACAGTTATCGCATTCTCCTGCATACGAAATTTTTGTCAGCTCCCATCAGAATCTCCGCTCATCAGCTGTTGAGTTTACCTATCATTACAATTGGCAGAATCTATATTTCCGATGATATTATGTCATTACGGTGAGAAAATCGAAGTACAGTAGGCTTTATTCTAGGGGTTCTCAACGTGGTGGCGTACGCGGTAAAATTTTTTCGGGTACGCCGCGAGAGCTCAAAAGTCTCTAGATCTAGTAATAAAGTCAGTGTTTCATTTTATTCCCGTTGTTATACTCTAACTATAGTTTTATCTATCTATACAAGGAGTACGCCAGTTACATACACATTTCCAGGGGATAAGTGAAGCATAAAAGGTTGGGAATCACTGGTCTAGTGGATCGCGGCGAATCCAAGATCGCCGCGAACGGTAAACTGTGTGTGGGGGGGGGAGGGAAGGATTACACCTTACCAACAATATTTACATTCTCGAAGTTGTACAGTATATGAGTGTGCAACAGAGGTGATGCAGAAGGCCACACGGTTAGGAAGGAGGAGGAGACCGTGAACAATCAGCTTCGTTACTAATTAATTTCAATCACTCATTTTTTTTCCCCAATTGCTTTGCTTCTCTTATATCAATTTTGAAATAGAGGAGAAAACGAATCACATTCAAAATAATTCAGTTGCAACTATGTAAGCATTTTAACTTAAATTTTGTTAATGCCCATCTGAAAACAACTGAAGAAATATTTTATGAAGAGAGTTGTGAAAATAATTCATTCCAAAATGATGAATTATGCATTACGAAATCCAAAATATAAAATATATCTCAGATATCTATTATGTACGTTTTCAAAAAGTTAAAATTCAAGTATATGATGGTGCATATTAAATGAAACCAAAAGGGCACCAGAGACATTTCTTGCGCGAGGGTGGGGGGGGGGGGGGGAGGCGAGATTATCTGGTACTCCTCTGGTACCCTTCGGGGTCTATGTGACCTGGCCATTTAGCCCATGGTGTGCAAAAAAGTGCCGCTCAGAAGTAAAACAACCAAACCCAAAGGTACTCATCTGGTTGGCTCAGTAAGTAGCAGGCCTGTCTGCATTGAGAATTCTTTACGCCAGACCTGCTGTACAGTCAGTGAGAAAGAAAAAACCGATGGATTTATAAAGGCTGCTGTCCATCGGATAAAGCGTTAATCCATGGTTCCGTGTTAAGAAGGCCATAAAATGCACGGTAAAGATCTTGTTACAAGTCTTCCATCCGTCTCCTTAATATCTATCCATTGGATCTTCTTTTACTACCCATTTCTAAGGGATTAGGGTTCTTGTGACCTGGCCATTTGGCCTACTGCTTGAAAAAACAATTGTCTCTTAGAGGTTAGGTAACCCAGCAACCTTGCTGCATCAATGGGTAGGATGTTTCATTTCAAAGCCTGTAATGCAATAACGCCATCTGATAGCAACTGTGGAGCTATTTGAAAGCTGGTTCTCTAGTTCACTTTTGAAAAAGAAGTTCAAAGGTTAACGAGCAGCCCACACTCCGAGGGGTTGAGGGGCACTGTGGGGGGCAAAGGCGCTCGCTTCTCGCATATCATGAACCCGGAATGGGAATCAAGGGATGGACGGTCAGTCGCTAAACAGAGTGACGAGCTCCTAAAATAACTGCAGCAGAATCAGGGTATGGCTACACAGAAACCGTTAAAGCTGCTCAGCGTTCTCAGCTTTTTCGCACTTCCTGCGATCCTTCAAACGAAACCATTACCAACAACGGGAGGTGGCCTCACGACATAACTGGGGGGGGGGGGGTCATTGCACGCATTCCAATGTCTCTGTGTTTATAAATCGTTTTCTAGGTGATCTTACCTTAGACTTAGTACTCAGATCTCCCTCTGGAGACATTTGTTTAGACACTTTTGGTACTTTTCAGAAATATGATTCCTTTGCAGGTCCAAAGTTTATTTTTGCAGACCGAATTAGAGGGCGAAGGCGCTCTTAAAAGACACCCTCACAATGATTTAAACATCCTCACTTACTGAAAGGGAAAATAATTAACATGTTTAATAACAGTCAAACAAGAAACCTTGGGAGCTTTTTCTTCGAACCACGAATCTTTAAAAAAACAAACTTAAAAGCTCTTCTTGTATAGTCATAACCTTGGAGACCAGGGAGTCCGCCTCCCCCCCCCACCTCGAAAATCCAGTCGTCTTATACGAAATCTCAAGCTTTGTAATCCAAAATAGTTGTCTGTATAATTTTATTTTAGCCCCATATTTTATGCCTGACACTAAAAACAGATTATAAAAAGCTGCAAAATCTTATTCCATATAAAATAAAATAAATAAATACCCCCTCAAGCAGCTGCTTGCCACAGAGGTCTGACAGGAGCCTGTCAGTTTATATGCCATAGTAGAAGGTCTGTGAGGATGACAGGACCTCAGCAGAAAAACGACACGAACATCCAGGCCTTATCCGGGGCTCGAACCCAGGTCCCTTAGAGAATATATAAAAAAATTCTCGGACACTCCACCCGCCCGCTCCGAAACTAAGTGCTGGTCTGGGATTGGCTCGTAATCTGCAGTACCCAGGTTCGAGTCTCATCTCTGTATTGAGATTTCTGTTGAGAATTTTCTCTGCTAACCTCGTTCTACCCTCGGTGAGAAAAGATACACTAATAGGTCGAAAGGCCGCCGTTCGTCGGATGAGACGTTAAGCGGCGGTTCCGTGTGCCGGAGAAATATACTCTGTGCACGTTAAGAACACGCTGGATCGCCTTCTTGGGAGGCTTCCACCTGACTCTCTAACAGCTGTCCATTAGGTCGCCTTCCTCCAAATTCTCTGAGCCCTTGGGGGTTCTTGTGATCTGGTCATTTAACCCATTGCGTGCAAAAATGTGCCGCTCAGAGATAAAACAAATGGGCGTGAAATTATATAACTTTAACAGCAAGACTTCGTATATAGAGCCTAGAGAGAGGAATTCAGGGTGGGTTGTTTTACCTCTGAGCGGCACTTTTTTGCACACCATGGGCTAAATGGCCAGGTCACATGGACTCCAAAGGCTCAGAGAAGGATGGGGGAAGGGACCCACTGGAACAGCTGTTGGGAGACAGATGGCAGCCTCCCGTCAAGGCCATCCAGCGTGTTCTTTAACGTGCACAGGGTATGGCTCTCCCACACACGGGGCCACGGCTTAACCGACGGACGGCGGCCTTTCCAAGCCCATCGGTGTCCCCTACCGACCGTGGACAGGGCGGGGAATTTTGCGGAGATAAATCTCAACGCTGACCCAGCTGGGACTCGAACCTGGGAACTACAGATTACGAGCCTGGCGCGCTACCGACTGAGCCACCCCCGCCTCCTGGAATTCAGAGTGACATGTATGAATGAGTGTGAGGCCCTTTCATCTGGAACTGCTACAATGTTTACAACATGGACATTTTCGAGTGTTAAATATAATTGTCGCATTTTCCTCCCATCCCCCCCACATAACTGACAGGCTCGTAATCTGTAGTTCCCAGGTTCGAGTCCCAGCTGGGTCAGCGTTGAGATTTATCTCCGCAAAATTCCCCGCCCTGCCCACGGTCAGTAGGGGACACCGATGGGCTTGGAAAGGCCGCCGTCCGTCGGATGGGACGTTAAGCCGTGGCTCCGTGTGCGGGAGAACCATACCCTGTGCACGTTAAAGAACACGCTGGATGGCCTTGACGGGAGGCTACCATCTGTCTCCCAACAGCTGTTCCAGTGGGTCCCCTCCCCCAACCTTCTCTGAGCCTTCAGGGTTCATGTGACCTGGCCACTTAGCCCATGGTGTGCAGAAAAGTGCCGTTCAGAGGTAAAACAACCCAACCCACCACACAACTGAATAATTTAAGCATGAACTACAATAAAACATGCTCGGGTGTACAAAAATATTTTTCTTGTATATTTAATTTTATTTATTACTGTGTTTATTTTATCACACATACTCTCAAACAGGCAGGATTTATAGGGGGGGAAGGGAATTATTTTCCCTTTCAGAATGCTAGTAAGGTAAGAGAGGCAAAACATCAGACTTATTAAGATTCCATGCATTTTTCATGAAATCTTTTAAACACTTTCATAACGGAGGGAGAAATGTCATACTGAAATGGAAATCTTCCTTTTGCATTTTTTTAGCTTGATTATGTTTCTTGCCCTCCCCCTCTCGATTTTTTCTAGATCCGGGCCTGCCAGGAAACGTAGCATCCGTATTTGCTTAGTACGTATAAGTTTCAAATCAAATTCTTCCATGTATTTTTCATTTGAATTTTCTACTTACAAAATTATAATTGTTCTCTAGTAAAGCTATAAATTCAGTTTGAACAGTTTCGGTTTCACGTTTGTATTGAAAGAGCTTTCGAATTTTTTAGTGGTGACTTTTATTTCATGACATCAGCTAAAATTTACAGTAAACAATAACCTGGTCCTTACTCCAGACGTGGCAATGAAGATGTCTGAGGGCGCACCGAGGCAAAACAGAAATTTGCGTCCATCCCCTTAATCTTAAATCCTAACTCTAGGCAAGATTTTTATTCTGCTACACTTATATTTAAAGTCCTCCATAACTACGGTGACCATACGTCCTTTATTTAAGAGGACAGTCCTTTATTTCACTGCTCTGTCCTTTAGATTTATTATTTTCTAAAATCGCCATTTTGTCCTTTTTTTGCGAATTAAAATAGTAAACTGAATATTGGCGCGCAGTAGATGGGTTGAAATTTTTAAATACTTCACAGATGAACACGTATCTTTTAAAAACATTTAAAAAAACATTGAATTTGGCTTATGTCTCCTTGGATGTAATGCCCCCACTGAACGAATATTTTGATTAGCGAACAACATGTGGACCAGTGAAAAAAAACCAATTAAAAATCGAAACGTTGAAAGTATGCATTTATACCAAATGCAACTTTGACATGAATTGTATACAGTTTTATGAAATTTTAAAACACAAACCTGATTTATTGGAAAAAGTTTATTCTTGTGAAAAGTATCAAAATTAAATTTTTCAGTAATATATGATTGTTTAAAATGCTATGCATATGCTTATATTTTATAATAAATGTTATAAAGCGTTTTAGTTTAAGTGAAACAAATAAACGCAACCTGCTTTTTTTTTAATTATGAAACAATTTCTGATTTGTTCTTTATTTTCTCCAAAAAAATATGGTCACTGTATCCATAACAGTCATCTTAAAGACTTGCTGTGAGCAATGAGATAAAATGAGCAACTGTAGCCAACTGCTGTGTTAAACGCCCCCCAGTCGAAAGCCAAAATAAGCTCATTTAATGCTCACACTCTACATGGCAGTTGACATCTAAAGTATGGGCAGTAAACACTATTGCTTTGCCATTGTGATTACATGCAGACACGGCACTAGCCTGGGGGCAACAGTATTGAAATTCTACAATTTGTTTATTAAAGTAACAGCAAAATTATGTCTTTTTAATTTTAACTAATTTCAAGTACCCACGGAGAGAGAGACTATTTTCTTTCAAAGTATTCTCTCTCCTCACAATCGAAAACGAACTTTCTAAAAAAATAGCCATTGAATTGAAAATATTTCATTTTATTTATTACTATGTTTATTTTAAATATAAATTGGAAATTTAACATAATATTTTAATATAATTTGGAAATAAGCTTTTTTTTTTACAGACAAATGTTTCAGATCATAAAATGTAGATCTCAATCAAATTGCGATTTTAGAAACATTCGTTTAATATTTAAAGAATTATATATTAAATATTTGACAGCAGATGCTGCTGTTACATTCGTTCTGTTACACTGTTCCAAAACTGATGCAAAGTGAAAAAATTACCTGAACTTCCAAGTTGCATTTATTTCAGTGAACGATTTGTTATAATTATATGATAAATTCTTATGAGTGGCAACACTGGTGGTAAATGTTTCAGTTCCCAAAACTCTGCATAATAAGCAAATGTTTCCCGAACTCTAGATTTGCAGATGTTTTCTTTTTTGAGATTTTCCACTTGTAACATTTTAAAACGAAATATTTAATTGCATTAATTACCGAATACAGTTTTCAATTCCCAAAACATGGGAATGTTCCATATTTTTTGAAAGTGTCGGGAAAGTGATAGATTTTGATGGTGTGAATAAAGAGTGTAATTTATTAATTCCCAGAACGAAAAAAAGAGCAAGAACGAAAATTTTTAATTTCAAATGAATAAATTAATTTTTAAATGCTACTGTATATCGAACACTACAAATTATATGTTACGTATTATTTATTACATTACTTTTTACTATTTATTAACAAAACTCTATCACGTATCATTAATATCTATTACATTAATCTTTCTTTCATGGTTGTGAAAGAAAAAAAAATATACGAAATCAAAAAAACAACTCTACATAAGAGCGCACTACCATTTCGTGTGTGTAGGGGGCGCCAACAGTGTAAATCCGACTCTACTTACATACCACGGCCGAAATTTGAAATGGGCTAGACCAAATAGTGTTATTCCTTTGTTTCCGCTACCCTCTACCCTTTTTTCTAGTTTTCGTTTCTTTGTCTTAACAGGGTTAATAAACAAGAGTTTCAGTTTTCATTAAATGTAACGCAGAAACAAACAAAATATTTTCAAAGTAATCTATTAATAAAATATTTTTATAAGTTTTCAACTCCGACTAAGTCCACTGATTTTTGAGTTTTTTTTACTTTGAGTCAAACAAAGTGAGTTTCACTGTATTGCTTCTTTTTTCTCCCACTTCAAGCATTGATCATAAGTTATAGGTGACGGGGTCGCGAACATTCAGAATATTGTTAAGAGCTCGTGATCAATTAAAGGTCAAGGACCGCCGTCCGTGTTGACTTGTGTTGACTTATGTTCGTGCCTTAAACAGAAGCGTCTGCATGTCTGGGGCCACGTGGTACCGAGGAATTTGCAGCAAGAGCAGATAAAATGACGTTGCAAATCATGTTGCCACTTTAGTGGAAGAAATGTCCGATTGTTAAGTGCTTAG
Organism: Ryuthela nishihirai; assembly: GCA_038380435.1. Lineage (NCBI taxonomy): Eukaryota > Metazoa > Arthropoda > Arachnida > Araneae > Heptathelidae > Ryuthela > Ryuthela nishihirai. The sequence continues at coordinate 25,101,285 of JAWZYU010000018.1, forward strand.
TTTATTACTATAGAGATAATGAACTATAGAGATATAAAAAATTAAATATATATTCTCTGTCATGACTGCCTTAACAGTAGCATTTCGAAATGACAACGAATACAAATTTTCATTCTGGCAATTCCATTTTAAAACAAAGTTTATTTCGAAAACTATAAATAAATTTCATTAATCAGAAAATAGCGTTTGTTTATATTATCCCAAAATATACATTGAATTCTTAGCTGTGAATACGAACTTTTTTTGCTGACAAAGTTATAAAAGCTTCAAGAGTTCAAGTGTGCAGTTTAGTAATTTTTTATTTACTAAACTGCACATTTTATTAGTTAGTATATTTTGTTTATTTACACCAGCTTCACCATCACAATGATGGCGAAAAGGAAATTGGTTTTCTGTTGGTTGTCTGTTGGAATGAAAAAATAAAACCGTTGCAAGTCTCTTGGAGAGGATCTTGGCCCACGTGGCTCCCTCCTTATGACCGCCACTGGGAGAGGATCTCAGTCGGTAGCATGTCAGGCTCGTAATCTTCAGTTCCTAGGTACAGTCGCTCAAAACACTATGATTGATTACAGAATTCAGAAAAAATATTTGGCAACGATTTTTTTTTAGAAATTAATGATCTAGCAACCTTCGTGTACGTACACAAATTTCTAAAAAAAAATTGTTGTCAGATATTTTTTCCGAATTCTGTAATCAACCAGTGTTCTGATATTTTTTTGAGCAACTGTATGAGCCCCAACTGGGACAGCGTTGAGATTTTTCTCCGTTAACACTAACCCTGCCCTCAATCAGAAAGGGGACCCCGATGGACTTGAAAAGCCCCACACACACACATTTCCTCCAACCCATGCTAAATATTTTCATACCATCAAGCAACACAACGAAGATCATCAAAATCTCAAAATGATTACGACCTGATGAAAATTCTACAAAATGCTTAAATATCATTCTACATTTGAGCATAAACACGACCTAACGTCAGGTTCGAGTCCCAGCTGAGGACATGAGGAGACATGTCGGACATGTCAGACATTTGCGGAGACATGTCTCAACGACGTCTCCGCAAAACTCCCCGCCCTGCCCACGGTCAGTAAGGGACACCGATGGGCTTGGAAAGACCACCGTCCGTCGGATGGGACATTAAGCCGTGGCCCCGTGTGCAGGAGAGCCATACCCTGTGCACGTTAAAGAACACACTAGATGGCCTTGACGGGAGGATACCATATGTCTCCTAACAGCTGTTCCAGTGGGTCCCCTCCCCCAACCTTCTCTGAGCCTTTCGTGGGGAGTTGGCAAAATTCAGGTGAGATGTAAAAATTTGGATTTTTTTCTGTAAAATTATGGCGAGTTGGCAAAACTTAGGGAGTTGGCCAAATCTTGGGGAAGTTGGCAAAATTCGGAGTGACTTGGCAAAATCGTGAGGAGTTGGTAAAATCTAGGGGAAGTTGACAAAATACGGAGTGACTTGACAAAATCTAGCGGAAGTTGGCAAAATTCGGAGTGACTTGGCAAAATCGTGGGGAGTTGGCAAAATTCAGGTGAGATGTAAATATTTGGATTTTTTTCTGTAAAATTATGTGAAGTTGGCAAAACTTAGGGAGTTGGCCAAATCTAGGGGCAGTTGGCAAATTTCGGAGTGACTTGGCAAAATCGTGGGGAGTTGGCAAAATCTAGGGGCAGTTGGCAAATTTCGGAGTGACTTGGCAAAATCGTGGGGAGTTGGCAAAATCTAGGAAAAGTTGGCAAAATTCAGGTGAGATGTAAAAATTTGGATTTTTTTCTGTAAAATTATGTGAAGTTGGCAAAATCTAGTGGCAGTTGGCAAAATTCGGAGTTACTTGGCAAAATCGTGGGGAGTTGGCAAAATTCAGGTGAGATGTAAAAATTTGGATTTTTTTTTTCTGTAAAATTAGGGCGAGTTGGCAAAACTTAGGGAGTTGGCCAAATCTTGGGGAAGTTGGCAAAATTCAGGTGAGATGTAAAAATTTGGATTTTTTTCTGTAAAATTATGGCGAGTAGGCAAAATCTAAGAGCAGTTGGCAAAATTCGGAGTGACTTGGCAAAATCGTGGAGAGTTGGCAAAATTCCAGTGACTTGGCAAAATCGTGGGGAGTTGGGCAAAATTCAGATGAGATGTAAAAATTTGGATTTTTTTCTCTAAAATTATGTGAAGTTGGCAAAATTCGGAGTGACTTGACAAAATCTAGGGGAAGTCGGCAAAATTCGGAGTGACTTGGCAAAATCGTGGGGAGTTGGCAAAATTCAGGTGAGATGTAAATATTTGGATTTTTTTCTGTAAAATTATGTGAAGTTGGCAAAACTTAGGGAGTTGGCCAAATCTAGGGGCAGTTGGCAAATTTCGGAGTGACTTGGCAAAATCGTGGGGAGTTGGCAAAATCTAGGAAAAGTTGGCAAAATTCAGGTGAGATGTAAAAATTTGGATTTTTTTCTGTAAAATTATGTGAAGTTGGCAAAATCTAGTGGCAGTTGGCAAAATTCGGAGTTACTTGGCAAAATCGTGGGGAGTTGGCAAAATTCAGGTGAGATGTAAAAATTTGGATTTTTTTTTCTGTAAAATTAGGGCGAGTTGGCAAAACTTAGGGAGTTGGCCAAATCTTGGGGAAGTTGGCAAAATTCAGGTGAGATGTAAAAATTTGGATTTTTTTCTCTAAAATTATGTGAAGTTGGCAAAATCTAGTGGCAGTTGGCAAAATTCGGAGTTACTTGGCAAAATCGTGGGGAGTTGGCAAAATTCAGGTGAGATGTAAAAATTTGGATTTTTTTTTTCTGTAAAATTAGGGCGAGTTGGCAAAACTTAGGGAGTTGGCCAAATCTTGGGGAAGTTGGCAAAATTCAGGTGAGATGTAAAAATTTGGATTTTTTTCTGTAAAATTATGGCGAGTAGGCAAAATCTAAGAGCAGTTGGCAAAATTCGGAGTGACTTGGCAAAATCGTGGAGAGTTGGCAAAATTCCAGTGACTTGGCAAAATCGTGGGGAGTTGGGCAAAATTCAGATGAGATGTAAAAATTTGGATTTTTTTCTCTAAAATTATGTGAAGTTGGCAAAATTCGGAGTGACTTGACAAAATCTAGGGGAAGTCGGCAAAATTCGGAGTGACTTGGCAAAATCGTGGGAGTTGGCAAAATTCAGGTGAGATGTAAATATTTGGATTTTTTTCTGTAAAATTATGTGAAGTTGGCAAAACTTAGGGAGTTGGCCAAATCTAGGGGCAGTTGGCAAATTTCGGAGTGACTTGGCAAAATCGTGGGGAGTTGGCAAAATTTAGGGGAAGTTGGCAAAATTCGGAGTGACTTGGCAAAAATCGTGGATATTTAGGGGAAGTTGGCAATATTCGGATATCTAGGGGAAGTTGGCAAAATTCGCGGTGACTTGGCAAAATCGTGGGGAGTTGGCAAAATTCAGGTGAGATGTAAAAATTTGGATTTTTTTCTGTAAAATTATGTGAAGTTGGCGAAATCTAGGGGCAGTTGGCAAAATTCGGAGTGACTTGGCAAAATCGTGGGGAGTTGGCAAAATTCAGGTGAGATGTAAAAATTTGAATTTTTTTCTGTAAAATTATGGCGAGTTGGCAAAACTTAGGGAGTTGGCCAAATCTTGGGGAAGTTGGCAAAATTCAGGTGAGATGTAAAAATTTGGATTTTTTTCTGTAAAATTATGGCGAGTAGGCAAAATCTAAGGGCAGTTGGCAAAATTCGGAGTGACTTGGCAAAATCGTGGAGAGTTGGCAAAATTCAGGTGAGATGTAAAAATTGCAATCTTTTTTCTGTAAAATTATGGCGTGTTGGCAAAATCGAGGCAACTTCGCAATATCTTGGAGAGTTGGAAAATCTTTGGGGAGTTGGCAAAATTCAGAGTGACTTTGCAAAAATCAGGTGAGATGTAAAAATTTGGATTTTTTTTTCTGTAAAATTGTGGCGAGATGGGAAAATCGAGGAAACTTGGCAAAATCTAGGGCAGTTGACAAAATTTGAATCTACTTTGTAAAATACGGGTGAGTTGTGAAAATTGGGATTGTTTTTGTGAAATTAAGGAGAGTTGACAAAATCGAGAAACCTTGCCAAAATTTTGGGGAGTTTGAAAATTTTCAAGTGACTTGGCAAATTCAGGAGAGATGTAAAAAATGGGATTGTTTTGCGAAATTAAGGAGAGGTGGTAAAATCGAGGCGACTTGGCAAAATCTAAGGAAGTTGGCAAAACTGGAAACCACTTGGTAAAGTACAGGTGAGTAGCAAAAATTGGGATTGGTTTTGTGGAATTAAAGAGAATTGTAAAAACCGAAAACCCTTGGCAAAATTCGAATCCACTTGGTAAAATATAGGCGATTTATGAAAATTGTGATTTATTTTGTAAAATTAAGGAGTTGGACAAATCGAAGAAACTTAGCAAAATGTAGGGCAGTTGGCAAAATTCGAAGCCACTTGGTAAAATTCAGGGGAGTTGTGAAAATTGTGCCTTTCTCGTGTAATTAAGGAGAGTTGATAAAATTCGAAGTAACTTGGTAAATTCAGGGAAGATGTAAAAATTGCAATTTTTTCTGTAAAATTATGGCGAGTTGGCAAAATTCGAATCCACTGGGTAAAATATAGGAGAGTTGGCAAAATCTAGGGTAGTTGGCAAAATTCGAATCCACTCGGCGAAATATAGGCGAGGTGTGATAATTGGGATTGTATTTGTGAAATTAAGGAGAGTTGACAAAAATCGAATAAACTTAGCAAAATATTGGGGAATTTGAAAATTTCGAAGTGACTTGACAAATAAGGAGAGATATTAAAGATTGGATTGGGATTGGTTTTGTGAAACTAAGGAGAGTTGGCCAAATCAAGGGAAAATTCACACTGACTTGCTACAATTCAGACAAGATATAAATATTGGGAATATATATGTGAAATTATGGCTAATTGGAAAAATTGGAAGTCCAAATGGCAAATTGCAAGAGAATTGTGAAAAATTACCTCAAATCCGCCCCCCCCCCCCCCCCCCACCACAAACACACGAAGCGCCTATCTAGACAATATTTGCTCAGTTCAGTTGACAAAAGTTTATTTTCGAGTTGGAAAATTTTCAATTTCTCCCCTCCAACCATAGTCCTTCGTCATGCTCCTGATTGGAAGAAAATATTTTTTTTACTTTTATCGACCTCCAAGCATCCAATTACTTTCCCCCTTCTCTAGGAAAAAAAATTGACTACTACTTATTAAGAATAGATTATTTGCTGTGAATTGCTGGTTAAAAGAGAGAGCAATTTTACGCGAGGATGAATCCCATATAAATTTTGCCAGCTTTGAGATTTTTCTCTGCTAACCCCCACTCTTCTGTCGGTCAGAAAGGAGACACCGATGGGTTTGGAAAGGCAGTCGTCCGTCGCATGGGACATTAAGCCATGACACCGTGTGCAGGAGAGCCATACCCTGTGCATCTTAAAGAACATTCTGGATGGCCTTAATGTGAGGCTACCATCCGTCTCCTAACAGCTGTATAGTGGAATACTGAGCCCTTGTGACATGACCATTTAGCCCACTCATCATCATCATCATCCTCAAGCAGCCCTGGGCTGCGGAGGTCCAACCAGACCATGCAATTTAGTTCTCCAATCAAGTCTATCCTGAGCTACATCTGCTGCATCTGGCCACTGCACACCAATTCTAATAAGGTCCTGTTTGACACTATCTGCCCACAGCATCCTAGGTCTCCCCCTCTTTCTGAAGCCTTTAGGCACACTACGTACAAAAAAATGCTGTTCACAGGTAAAACAACTTATATAAATGTACTAGTTAAGGACTGTACCTCTCCACAAGTTGGCATCCATGATATCAATTATTTGCGCTTTTCCCTCTTTACTCCCACCCCCTCCTTTTTGGTTCTGTTATTCCTTCCCACTTTGCTCTCTTGACTCCTTACGCTTCGCCAACCGTTTGTTCCCCATTGACTCTCTCTGGCTTATTCGGTTTCCTCGCCATCCTGGCTGACTTGCATGCGTTGCATCATTAAAACGGGAACCGGTTTCTGAGCTCCGATCCTTCCTGTCGAAAGTAGGCTACGGAACAATGAGAAGGGAAGAACAAATCTCTTTGTCCTGGTTGGCACATTGTTCTAATTAATCATTCGAAAAAGATGCGGAGTAAAAATAAAATGGTTCATCTAAATATTCAATTTCAGAAAGATTCTGCCTCACATTTTCTACACAACTAAGAATTCTTACAATTTAGTGAGTGATAAATAATATCAGAGTTCTCACAATTTTGTTGATATAATGTTTCGGATTATTTTCTTTCTGCACATTGTGAGGTTAGAGTAGCATTGGCACATCGCTACTAAAGACAACTCCAAAGCTCATTCTGAGAAGCTTTTGCGAACAAAGATTGCAATATATGTTTAAAGCTTACAATGGTCACGATTTTAAAGTGTCCTACTGAACTTACGGTTCTTTGTTTCGTAGAACTGTCCCAAATGTCAGGAACCTCGAAGTATTGTTGCAAAATGGTTGATTTTGTCACCAAATTTGATGTGCAGTGGTAAAGCGTCCCTGGAAGCAAGAGACGGATTGGTGCCCTTTTGGTTTCGATAGCTGAAGCGAAATATTAAACAGGGCAAACGCATTTTTTTAGGAGAGGGGATAATATGCGAATATCATAGCTAATGAAACTTTGACCGTGGAAAAATTGACCTTATCATCACGTGATCTAGTTTTCGGCAAGATGATCTTCAATTACTTTTAAAATGACATTAATTTTTGCCAAATAAATAACTAATAGCTGAGAGCAGACTGGAGAAAGGGGAAGAAGAGTCGAAGATTGCTCGGGGCGGCAAAATACTTAGCGCCGCCCCTCTTGACACAAAAGTCAAAATATTTCTGCAACCTAGCCATTATTGGCAGAATTAACAAAAATCTTATTTCCAGCCTTGTGGCTCGAACGGAAAGAGATTCATTATTATGATGAAACGATTTAAAGTTCTCCAAGATCAAGGTGATATTAGCGAATGAAAGCTTGATGGAGGGAGGTGTGCGTGTGGAGGGGAGAGTTATTTTTTGGCGAATGTGTAAATCCATGTTCTGCAATGAATAAGTTATCATCAAGAGAATTGTGAAGTAAATTTATTTTTTTTTTATTTGCGACATATAGGACAGAGAAGAATCCTAGAAGCTACTCCTAGCTTTTACAGGCCTTCTCATACAAGGACATGCCCTACTACGACCGAAGTCACTGCTGACCACTGCCTTAGTTAGAGCTAACACAACACACAAAGTTTGCCCTGCTGGAACAGTCGCTAGCTGCCTAACCACTATGCCAGTTAAGGCCATGCTTAATTAATTAAAGTGTTTTGAATGTTTTGAAATTGACTTAGTTTTAAGTCTAGTTGTAAAAAAAAAACTAAAAAATTACCCCTCAAGCAGTTGCTTGCCACAGAGGTGTGATAGGAATCTGCTAGTTAATACGACATAGACACGGCCCATGGCCGAGGGGTTAGCCTTGGGTTAGCACGCGCGTGGCTACTGATCTAAAGGACCTGGGTAAGGCATGGATGTTTGTGTCGTTTTTCTGCTGAGGTCCTGCCATCCTCTCAGACCTTCTACTATGGCATATAAACAGACAGGCTCCTGTCAGACCTTTGTAGCAAGCAGCTGCTTGAGGGGGTAGTTATTTTTATTATAGACACGGAAAGTGAGAACTCAGCGGGAAGAAGCACCCAGAATTTTTGGTGGTGGGGGGGGGGGGGGGCGCTCTACTGAGTTTTTAAAAATTGTGTTATGTATCTAAGGGACCTGGGTTCGAGCCCCGGGTAAGAGCATAGCTGTTTGTGTCGTTTTTCTGCAGAGGGCCTGCCATCCTCTCAGACCTTCTACTATGGCATATAAACTGACAGGCTCCTGTCAGACCTCTGTGGCAAGCAGCTGCTTGAGGGGGTATTTATTTATTTTCTTAACACAGCATTCACTTTGTGAATCATTACGACGTCGTCTTTTTTTTCTAATTTGTTTATTATTCTTTGATCATCGTACGAGTAAATTTTATAATTACAGTGATCCACAAAGCTTTAAGCTAACCTGCAGGATGTAGAATAATTTCATTCATAATTTATTACAATAATAGCCTTCTTCGCTTGATGTGATATTAATATTGTTTGACATTGACGAATGTAATTTTGACTCTAAAATGTGACATTTATAATATTTAACAATGAAATTAATGGCATTGATGAAAAACCTTGATAGTAAAATACAATTTCTAATTCAAAAGCGAATTCCATGATATATACAGTCGCTCAAAAAAATATCCGAACACTATATGATTGATTACGGAATTCAGAAAAAATATCGGGCAACGATTTTTTTTACAAATTAGTGAACTGGCAACCTTCGTGTACGTACACGAAATTAATGATCTTGCAACCTTCGTATACGTACAGTCGCTCAAAAAAGTATCCGAACGCTATGAATGATTACAAAATTCAGAAAAAATATCTGGCAATGATTTTTTCAGAAATTAGTGATCTGGCATCCTTCGTGTACAGTACACGAAGGATGCCAGATCACTAATTTCTGAAAAAATCGTTGCCAGATATTTTTTCTGAATTTTTTAATCAACTATGGCGTTCGGATACTTTTTTGAGCGACTGTACACACAGGTTGCCAGATCACAAATTTCTAAAAAAAATTGTTGCCAGATATTTTTTCTGAATTCTATAATCAACCATATAGTGTTCGTTTTTTTTTTTTAACGACTGTACAGTATATATAGGATATTTCATATTAATGTTTAACAAGAATCGATTTTGCCCTATAACAAAATTTTCATTTGGTTTATACTAAAGATGAATTCAGACGCAGGCTTGGGCTCAAAATAATTAAATTTCTAATATTGATTGCATTTGTGAAAAAAATGAGTAAAAAATATAAAATATTTTGATTATAATTTAAACTTTTTAACCATTTTTTAGCAATTTAAAATAAGCATCACACGACTTTTGATTTTTTTTTTTTACTTATTCTCTTTAATAAATGAATGGCTCTTTGCGTATATAATGATATTACTCAAAACTTGCAGTTCTACTAGTATTTCTAATATTTTTCCCTCCAAATAGCATTAACGTTTTAATTTTGTCATAAAATGATTACAATTAATAATATAAGAAAAAAGGAAATGATTAGGACATACACTTCATGATAAGTTTATGTCTTATCATGTGTCTTATGAAGGGTCAAAGAAATTTTTTTCCCTAAATCGGGCTCGGATTGTCGAAATTGTTTGACGGACAATTGTCGAAATAGTTCTGCCGACTATAGTCGAAATACTTCCGACGAACTCAGGTTAAATAACTTCAGGATGCAGTGGGATCGAAAAAATTCACCCCGAACTCATCTCTATACAATACGAATTTATTTATTATGTCCATCGCTGGAATCTTAACATTATCTATTTTCGGGATCCGCTCCCCCGAAAATCCTGTTGCCTTACATGAAATACCAAGCTTGTCAGCCTGCTTTGAAATCCAAAACAGTTGTCTTTTTGTAAATATATTTTAGCCCCATAATATATTGTCCGACACTAAAAATAGATTTAGGAAACGATTATAAAATTTTATTCCATTTTAACCTTTCCTGTCTGGTGGATTATTTTAATAATTGGGAAACTTTACGCAAGTCTTATTCTTAGACCGATCCACCCTCCGCTCCTCCCCCGAAACGAAATTCTCGAACCCTCTCTAAAATTCCCTAAGCACTTTTTAGTAGTTTTGGGGGTGAATAGAAAATCTATCCCTGGATTTTTGGACTTCGTACGCCGCTGGATATGTTTGTGCTTCACTTCTTTCAGTTTCGGTATTTTTTTTAAAAACCTATATACAGGGTGTCTCAAAAATATAGGTACAAACTTTTAGGGGAGGTAGATAACATCTAAAGGAATGAGAATTGCATAGGAACCCATAACCGGAAACGTCATGGAAAAGTGGTAGCAGAGGTATAAGATCTGAAAGGACACAAGACAGTGATTAATGTGAAAACATTTATTGGACATAATTATTACAAATGGCGTACTAGATGATACATTTCATAATGTTACAGCAGATGCTCGAAGTTTCCACCATGAGACGCGATGCATGTGTGACAAACGTTGGCCCGGTACCGGCTGTGTGGGAAGCGTTCTTGATACATTCGTTGAGCGGCTCGTCCGTTGCCCTCAGCTATTCCATACACTAAGTGCATGTCTGCCAGCTCCCTGTTCGAATACCTTTGTATGCTCTTCGTAAGCCGACTACCGCTCGAATGAGGAAATCCGAAATTTCCCCTCTAGCGCACTGATGAACAGCGCGCCTATTGACTTACGGTGACGTTTCCGGTTATGGGTTCCTATGCAATTCTCATTCTTTTAGATTTATCTACCTCCCTAAAAGTTTGTACCTATATTTTTGAGACACCCTGTATATATTTTCATAATATAATAATTTTTAAAAAAACTGATTATACAAAAAATGGGGAGGAATTAAAATGATGACAAAAGAACAAACACCAGGTGAAAAATTATCGTACAGGGCACAAAAAATATGTCTATTCAGCAGTTATAATAATCAAAAATATTTTGCTTATAATCCGTCCCTCAGGCTGACAATAGATATTACCGAGCAACAGCGACTTACTGAGGAATTACGCATTGGCCTTGAAGTCACGGCACACTGAGCAGTCCCAATCCACCGGAAAGGACAATAAAAATGACCCATTATGCAGATGACGGAGAGTTTGGTGAGGTCAGTCTTTATAGAAGAGAAGGAAAGAAGTTGATGCTAATTGATTCACTCTCCTGCGAAATGGGTTTGTGTAAACAGACAACAGAGAATTGCTGCTTTAGAGCACATCAGATCGTATTTAATAATCCATAGATGAATTTTAACTTCTGTGATTAGTTATTTACACTACAGGAAATAAAACATGCAACACTTGCAAGAAGTAATGCAAATGTGACGAAATTTAAGGGGGCAGTAGTATATGGAAATGCATGGAAATGATTAGGTTTGCAGGACGATCGAAATGATTGGACAGGCATGAGCTGACGTCACAGGTGCCGAGCAATCAAACACAGATAAAGGCAACCAAAGCTCCTTGGTTGACAAAACATTGTGGAAATTGTTCTAAACTGCTAAAGATGCCCTTACGCATCTTCGACAGCCGTTCCAACAGTTAACAGACTTTGAGCGTGGAAGAATCATCGACCTTAGAGAAGCTGGTTTGTCGTAGAGATGTGGCCAACCTTGTTGGTTGCAATCCCAGCACCATCATATACATATGGCGTCAGTGGGTCAAGAAGGATCCAGCATACACCAACAAATGACCACGGAGTGACAGGACTGCCATTTGCAACGCATGACAGATTCGTGACTACAACGCAACTGCAAAGTGACTGGCAACAGATAACAAATCGAATACATACCAGGCGGACGGTAAACAACAGGCTTTTACAGTTTTCATTGCGAGCCTATCGTCCAGCACATTTGTCGCTCACATTTGCCCCCATGTAAGCACGTCTTCAGTGATGTCGCCTCAGACAGAAGAACGAACAAGAGTGGAGTACCGTGATGTTCAGTGACGAATCTCGTTTTTGTGTTGGTCAGCACGACGGTAGACAAAGTGTTCGACGTCTAGGGGAAAGGAACGCCACCCAGTGCGTGTGACATCGTCACACAGCTCCAGCACTTGGTGTGGGGTGCCATTAGTCGGACATCTCGGTCAGAACTCATCATAAGAGGATCTCTAACTGCCCAACGATATGTTACCAACATTTTGCAGCCAGTGGCTGTCCCATTTATTCATCAGCACGGAACCTTTTACCAGCAAGATAACACTCGTCAACACGCAGCCCGCATCTACACGAGCTAAACGTTCAGGTGCCATCATGGCCAGCACGCTCACCGGACCTTTCACCTATTGAACATGTCTGGGACACGATGAGCTGACAGCTCCAACAACACCCAAGAGGTGCGCCAACCACTGTCGCTAAAATGGAACAGCGACTTCGCCCTATTTGGCATTCTATCCCTCAGGGGGACATTATAGAGTTGTACGATAGCCTTCCCCGCCGTATTCGTGAATACATTGCTGCATGGGGTGGTTCAACATTATACCACTTTACTGGGTTGGTAAAACAGCTGCCTGCGTTTAAAAAAAAAGGCATTAATCCTTCCAGGTGTTACAATTTTTTTTCCTGTAGTGTATATTATAAAAAATTTTGACTTCACACGTTTTATTGTACATGTAGGTATAATACGAGATTTGGAGCTCGGGTGCTCAGTTGGTAGTGCACTAGGCTTGTAATCTGCAGTTCTAAGGTTAGAGTCCCGCCTGGGCCAGCGTCGAGGTTAATCTCCGCAAAACTCGCCACCCTGTCCTCGGCCAGTAGGAGACACTGATGGGGTTGGAAAGGCCGCCATTTGATGGACGAGACGTTAAACTGTGTGCCCCATTTGCGGGAGTCATATCCAGCATGTTCTTTGACATGCCGCCCCATCAAAGAACATACTGGATAGCCTTGAAGAAAAGCTACCATCTGTCTCCCAACAGGTCTCCAATGGGTCTCCTCCCCCAACCTTCTCTTAGACTTCGGAGTCCTTGTGACTTGATCATTTAGCCATTGTGTGCAAAACAGTACCGCTCAGAGGTAGCCCAATAACCAGGAAAGTTGGGCCTGTACGACCCCCTATTCCCGCCTCAAGATACAGGTTCGTGTGGGGAAATGCATGTGCTCCCAGTAAAAGTGATATTCTTACACAAAATAAACTAAAAATTCCCTTTTAATACATTCTCATTAATGGAAAACATTCCGAAAATATATTGTAGAGTGAATATGAACAAATATTGTAAAAATTTCAAAAACATATTTCTGTTCAGTAAATTATTGATAATATTGTACATATTAGTGTTGCATAGCTGTCCCGTGGCTGAGTAGTTAGCACGCTAAGCTACTGACCAAAGGAACCTGGGTTCGAGCCCCGGGTAAGGCATGGATGTTTGTGTTATCTTTCTGTTGAGGTTCCGCCATCCTCACAGACCTTCTACTATGGCGTATTAAACTGACAGGCTCCTGTCAGACCTCTGTGGCAAGCAGCTGCTTGAGGGGGTACTTTATTTTTTATTGGCTTAAATATTATAAGTTTTTCGTTTATAAGGGCTGCCTCATTTATAATATTTATAATCTTTAAAAAAGAAATACACGATTCTTTTTAAAAAGTACTCGGAGAAGTATAAGATAAAAATTGTAAAGATTAAATCACTTAGTCAAATCATGCTACTTTCAAAGAAGATAAATTTCTTTTTCTAAGTAAAAAAAAAAATCCGCTAAGAATTAAGATTTTAAATACAAAATATTTTGTACAAATATTTGTGTGAAAAATACATTTTTTTGCAAGTAAAAAAAAAACATCCCCTCAAGCAGTTGCTTGCCACAGAGGTCTAACGGGAGCCTTCCAGTTTATACGCCATTGTAGAAAATCTGTGAAGATGGCGGGACCTCAGCAGAAAAACAACACAAACACCCATGCCTTACCCGAGGCTCGAACTCAGGTCCTTTAAGACACCACACGAACCAATTTTCCTACGCGCCAATCCTAAGTGGCTCATACCAACTGTTCCTAATCCTCTTTAATGTGCTTTACACTGGGAACGGCATAGCGATTTGGCGTTCCGTGCCTGTTGGGATTCCAGCGACAATCCACCCTCTTCGCCCTTCTCTTCCATAACCTTAAGGGGTGTTTGAGGCAAGGATTTGAGGGTTGAAGAAGAACCACGTGGTGTCTTTTGGTGATAAGCGCATGCGCAACGAGGAGATACTGGAAGGGCGCAGACTTCGTGTGACGCAAATCAATTAGTGTCCACAAGCTTAAGCCGGCAAATAGGGTGGGGTTGGTGATTAGCATTGCCGTCTTGTGAGGGAAAATGTGTACGTGTGGAGCGAGCTTTAGATCAGTAGCCAAGCGCTCTAACCAGTAGTCCTAGCTTTTTTTAAAACTAATTTTCCAGTCTGAAATAAATCAATACACACTACGCCATCTATTGGTTAAAATAAATTTAAAATGCTTTGCGGTCAGCGGTATGTTATTCTGCGTGAAAATTTTATAATAAAATTTTAATATATATTTATTTATTAGTGTCCACTCCTAGTTAACATGCTTGATTGCAGAATAAAGGGACTGGGCTCGACTCTTTTTTGCTTAAGTCTCACCATTCTCACAGTTCTCTTTCGTATCAAGTAGCTGTATGCATGGACGGACTTACATAAGCTAGGGCCTCAAAAATTTAAATTTGAAGTTTACTGTCAGTAATTTTTTTTTGTATTGAAATTAATCTATTGTGCAAAACTCTGTTGATCTCAGCTTTATGCAGTATTTATTGAATGTCACATCAATACAACACATCAATATTTATTTTTTAATGTTCACAGAATAAATATATAACTTATTTTGACTTTCGAAATTTTGGGGCCTCTTAAACTTATCGTAGCTTAGGGCCTCAGAAGGCCAAAGTCCGGCTCTGGCTGCAACACAACTAATTAAAGCAATATTCAAAGGCACGAAAGTTTATACGTATAGGTATATCCCGTTTAGCGCCGGAATGTTCCTTGAAATGGGAGCGTTAACTGAATCAGCGCTATACCGGGTCGTTATAGCAAAATACCGGAATCGTAATTTATTTACCTACGTAATTTTTTTTACTTCGTAATTTATTAACATATTAGAAATTTATTGGTAATAATGGGGGAAAAATAATTGGGAGACTATTTTAGAAATTTATCGGATTTTGCGGAACACCGTGGATGCACACTTACGGGCGGGAAAATGGGCCAGTTGTAGTTCCTCCTCGTCCTTCTTGAAAAAGTTGATTGCCTTACTCGCTTATTCTCCCGGAGTATTTTTTGTATCAGGAGATTGCACATATAACAATTCTCTTACACTGCAGTACTGTTGTTAAAATATGTCATTTTCGGTGAATGGATCCATATCCATGGGTCAAAACTGTTCACCAGAACACGAATAACAGCAAAGAAATCACAGCAGAGTAAACAGATTAGAGCTTACAGTGGATGCATGGATGATGAGTTCAAGAAATTGTGGCCAGACAGGTCGATGGCTAACTAACATGCCAGATCCAAGTTTTTGAGTGAGCTCTCATTGTCTGAGAGCTAAGATAGCGTTCAGTCTACTATACCAACACCTCCTAATGTATTTTTATACATTTTTTTTTGTATAAAAATATTTCTGAGACGAACAACGCTATAACGAATAAGCACTAAACGAGACATGCCTGTATATTTTGTTTACATCAATAAGATTTCTACACAAAATTAAACAGCAACACAGTTATATTTTCGATTCGTTTATTGACTAAATGCTATAAAGGCTATCTAATAATACCATGTAAACCAATTATAAGCAACAGAAATACATCTTTCAAAAACAAATAATTCGCAACTTACGCGAACTAATCTTTCATCTAAATAACATATATAAAAATTTGAACTCATAATTACTACAGCAATTTTTATCATGGATGTTTATTAAAAAAGCTAGAAAAATTTATCAAATTCTGAAGAAAAACATAGCAAAAGATATTAACATTTCCATCCAAATGCAATGAACCCATATGGATAATCAAATTATATTGATTGCTATACTACTAATATTGCTTTTATTAATTGTTACTTTACCAATTTAACATTTTATAGTCTGTGAAATTTCTGTTTAAATAGAAACCAGAAAAGGATATGAAATGATGCGATATATATTCTGTTGATATTGTGAATATAAGGAACTCGAAAGTTGTTACTTCATTCAGTATCAGAAGTAGTAATGACAAATTAAAGTAAAAAATTAAACGCAATTATCGTATTAATCAAACCTTGTAAGGTTTTTTAATAATATAGCTTAACCAAAATGCACAAGACTAAAAACTCTGGAATGTGTAGAATTTAGGAGATCTTTGATTATTCTTATTCTCTGTTAGGGGTACTTCCCAATTTAAATAACTGCATCAATTATCGGAAAAGGTTATCGGAAATATTTTGCAGTCATTTAACAAAATATTTCAGAAACTAACACGATAATTTTGCATTTCAGAATGTTTTCAGATATGCCCCAGGGGCGTAGCGAAGGACTATGGTTGGAGGGGGGGGGGGCTGGAATAAAAAATTTTCCAACTCGAAATTCAAAATTTTGCCAACTGGGCAAACTTACATACAACAAGACTTACAAGATTTTCGCTTCCAATTTTGCCAACTACTCATTATTATTTCAGACATAATTCCAATATTTACATCTCGTCTGAATTGCTGAATTGTAGCAAGACAGTGTGAATTTTCCCTTCATTTGACCAACTCTCCTTAATTTCACGAAACTAATCCCAATCCTTACATCTTTCCTTAATTTGCCAAATCACTTCAAACTTTTTTCAAACTCCCAAAGATTTTGCCAAGTTTTCTAGATTTCAGTCAACTATCCTGAATTTTACAAGCCCAATCCCAATTATCACAACTCGCCCGTATTTTCCAAGTGGATTCGAATTTTGCCAACTGCCCTTCATTTTGTTAAGTTTTCTCAATTTGTCCAACACTCCTTAATTTTCACAACTCGCCTTATATTTTACTAAGTGGATTCGAATTTTGCCAATTCGCCATAATTTTACAGAAAAAATCGCAATTTTTACATCTTCTCTGAATTCGCCAAGTCATTTCGAATTTTATCAACTCTCCTTAAATGCACAAGGCACAATTTTCGCAACTCCCCTGTATTTTACTAAGTGGCTTCGAATTTTGCCAAGAGTTCTTGGTTTTTCCAACTCTCCTTAATTCCACAAAACCAATCCCAATTTTTGCAACTCAGTTTCCAGTTTTGCCAACTTCCCTAGATTTTGCCAAGTTGTCTCGATTTTGTCAACTCTCCTTAATTTCACAAAAACCATCCCAATTTTCACAAATGGCCCGTATTTTACCAAGTGGATTCGAATTTTGCCAACTGCCTTAGATTTTGCCATCTCGCCACAATTTTACAGAAAAAAAATCCCAATTTTACATCACACCTGATTCTTGCAATGTCACTCTGAATTTTGCCAACTCTCCTAGATATTGCGAAGTTGCCTCGATTTTGCCAACACGCCATAATTTTACAGAAAAAAGATTGCAATTTTTACATCTCACATGAATTTTGTCAACTCTCCATGATTTTGCCAACTGCCTCTAGTTTTTGCCAACTCGCCATAATTTTACAGAAAAAATCCCAATTTTTACATCTCACCTTGATTTTTGACAAGTCACCTGTATTTTACTAAGTAGCTTCAAATTTTGCCAACTGCTCTAAATTTTGCCGTCTCTCTATTTTCCAAATTGCCTTAGATTTGCCAAGTTGACTCGATTTTGACGACTCCGCTTAATTTTTCAAAAAAAATTTAAAATTTTCACAACTTACCTAGATTTTACGAAGTCACTTCGAATTTTGCCAACTCCGAGTTACTTTGGGCCCCATGGCTACGCCCCCTGATATAGAAAAAAAAAATAAGAGATGTGATTAAAATGAATTTCAAAATAGTTCCGGAATTTCCCCCCCATAACTTATTCTCCATATGCAGTGCAATATGTTCCCCCCCTTTTTTTAAAAAATTATGTTGAAATATGTAAAATACATGGTTTCACTATTTTTTTAGCTTGTTTTCAGAAAAAAAACGCGCTTTTCCTTTGTTGTCTGTCTGTAAACATTCAACTTTTGTGTTTTTAGAGATAAATTAAAATTCTTTTTCAGTTGGAAAGGCATTGATGAAATACTAGATTCGCACTTTCGGAATATCACAACAGCTATAACTGCGCCCTCTAACGGTGGAAAAAATTAAAAATTTCAAACGAATAATGCAAATGATGTAATTATGTTAGAAATTTGAAATTTTAGTTGTGAAATGTGAGTGTCATGAAGCAAACTTCATGACATTCACATTTCACATACAACAATGCAAACGAATCAAAGCCTTTATCCCCCTGAGGGTGCGAGAAAACGCATTTTTTTAAAGAGATAATTATTTATTTTTATAAATGAATATTTTTTTTGGGTTGGACAGGTATTGAAAAACTATTATGATTTACACTTTTCGAATTTCCCAAAAGTTTTAATTGAGCACTCTGACAGAGGAAATTTTTTAAAAATTTTAACGAACATTGCAAACAATCTATTTGGGCTAAAGTCTGATATTTTAGTGGTAAAATGTGATGATCAAGGGGTTTACCTAGCAGCAACAATTTGTCCCTTCATCCCCGGGAGAGGGGGGGGGGAGGGAATAAACCTTTTGTTTTGAGAGATTAATGAAAAATTATTTTTCACTTGGATACTAAAGAAATATGATGTTTCAGTTTCCAAATCCTCTATAAAACCCTTAATTTAAATCTTTAGAAGGCGCTATGAATGAATGAATGAAAGATCTACAAATGAATATTCCTGCATAAAGCATAGAGCATAATGCAGTGAAGGCGCTATATGCAGAAAATGTGAACTTTAATACTGCAAATAATATATTTATGCTAGAAATTCTGACGATAGATTATGCTAGATAACGGATACTCAGATGACTTACTAATAGGAAGTAATGAGGGTTTTTAATTAAATTACAACTGGTTAAATTTCGACCGGTAGCTTTTTATTTAAAAACATTACGTACTTATCTCAAAAATTTTCAATATTTCAATTTGGTAATAATAAAAAATTATTTTATTTCGTATACACTGACTGATTTGCCCCTTTAACCTTAGGGGATTAGAAAACAAGACTTTTTCATCTTAAGGGATAAATGAGAAATTCTTTTTGCGTTGTATAGGGTTAATAATATTATTTATATATTCCAATCACTCCAGTAGCACGAATTGCTAAGTTCGAAAAAAAAAGAATTGCACGAATTGCTAAACAAAAAGAAAACACGAATTGCTAAGTTCGTTAAAGGGTGCAAAGTTCGAAAAACTGCATTTTCTTTTAAAAGAACATTCCATATTCGCCACAGGCAATATGCTATTCTTCTAGCTTGTCTTCATTCCAATTATTAAAGATGTCCAACAAGGAGCTATTATCCCCCCCCCCCCCAAAGTAGTCTTGCTGTTAAAATTTCACTTTCAAAACTTTACCTACAGTATATCTTCTTCGGTCCAATAAAACTACTGTAAAATAGTTTTTTCTTAAATTTTCAAATAAGTTTCTATAAATTCCAAAGGAAAATTTCAATTATCTGAAAATCTTGACTGATACTGTAGAGACATTTTAGTTTAAAACCCATTCCGACAAATTCTCAATGTGTATGCTATTCTGATATACATGTCTCAAATAATCAGAATTACATATCAGTTTAGTATTCCGATTATTGCATTAATGATTATAAAATTTTTGCTCATACAAACAAAAATATCAGGGTCTTCGAAATTTAATTGATCACAAAAATGCTATTTCAAAGAGAGTTAGTATGAGATCTCAGCATTTTTTAAACAATTATTCAGTGATTCACTATTTGATGATAAAAAAAATAAGGTACAGCATATCTCATAAAAAGTTATGGAGCAAATTGTAGGTTGCATGATTTGCTCAATTGAAACACTAGTGTGAAGTCTGGTGTCTGGGTGGCATCATGAGATGGATGAAACGTGGAATACACTAAAAGCACAATTTATTATACACATTGGACTTATCCACAAACTTGCCCCACTCCACCACAATAATGCATCCAGCTGAAACACCTTGAGGGCAATAGGTCAGATACCCAACTGCTGTGTATCTGCAACTGTTATGATGGGTAAACAAGGTGATTCCATATCCATGACTGCAGAATGTCTAGGATTACTGCATGCAACTGTCGCATGTGTGTAACAAGATTACAGCAAAATCCGCAACTGCTGGGAAAAATATGGCAATAACTGGGGTGCTGTTTGAGGTGAGCACCACGTCTCATATCGTAATGTCGGGTTACAGTGCAGATAAGATTTGCATTTAATGATGGGGCAGTTACAAAGGCTTGTGCAAAGACCATTCAATGTACAATGTCATGACTAGGCTATGGCAGCCAACTCCCATACCAAGTACCCTTGTTAACAGCATGTCAGGCTATGAGGCTGCAGTGGGTGAAGGAACATCACTAATGGCCCGTGGGAGACAGGAAACAGCTTGGTCCGATGAATCAAAGTTCCAACTAGAACACACCAATGAGAGGTTGCATGTGTAGTGTAGACACATGAGGCCATGGTGTTACAAGCTGGTGGAAGTAGTGTAATATTCTAGGGCATGTTTATGTGGGCTAACTTGGGGTCCCTTGTACCTAATGGGACCACCATCACCATACAATGCTATGCTGATGTACTTGCCAAACAGTTACATTCACTCATGGCTGTACATTTCCCACAGCAGGATGCCTTTTAACAATGTCCCATCTCATTGTTCCTGTTTGGTGAACTGGTTGGAAGAGCATTCTAGTGAGTTCACAAAACCCTCAAATGGCCCTCTCACTCTCCGAATTTGAACCCTATTGAGCATCTGTGGGACAAAGTGGAGCGATGCATTTGAGTCCAAAACCCACCAAAAATTTGGGAAATCTCAATGCTTTACAGATGGCTGTCCTGGAATCACAGGCCTCAATACCATCCGAATGTCCCTAACACCTGACCGAGTCCATGCCATGAAGTGTTGCTGCTGTTGTGAGGGTGAAAGGTGAACCCACATGTTATTAGGTGGGTGTGTATAATAAATTGTCCTTTCAGTGTATATTACAATGGGGTTAAAAAAAAGGGGGGGGGGGTTGAAAAATAAAATTAAAAAATGCACGTAGAACTAGAAGTTTTTGCTACAGATCGAAACTTGCAACAAATACACAGAAGATATCACAATACAGATGCTGAGCTTCCAAAGTCATCTATACTTCTTTATCAAGGCTATATTCTGGTACTGAACGTTAAGCTACATTTAAAGAATAAAAATCAAAGTACTCGACACTGTACTTGATGCACACAAGTGGGGAATTGCACAAAGTTTTATACATTAATTATTGCACAAATCTTTGAGGATAATGTAATTTACTTTGCTCATACAAATGTGACACAAAATGTGTGTGCAGTTTCTTTTAGGGGGAGAATTCTGTACGGCAACTACTGTTTATGTGATCTACTCCATTACCTTGAAGAAAAACCAGTTTTTCTGATATCTGGATAGGTAAATTCGTAAAAAGTACTTTATTCAATTTACTATCAGTCTAATTTAAAAAAACTGGGAAACAAGCAGGCATATTTTAATTTATCCAGCTGTACGAACATTCAATTTCTGTACTACACTATATAAGCCTACTTTTAACAAAAATAATAGCATTGACAGCTAACTTTCTCTCTTCTGCTGAAATTGCATACTGTATTTTACTTACAAAATATAAATCATCTAATAAAAAGATTTTATTTTTTAGTCATTACAATGATTGTGTATTTACAAATGCTGAAAAAAATAACACATCTAGATAGATTCATTAAATAGCTTTATAAAAATGCAATGATTTAAGCAAGCATATCTGGCAATCGCCAGAGTCAGACAATATATGTACATCCTAGAAAAGTGTTCATACATTATACTGGGATACTGGGATAGCAAGAGCTGGTGTTATTTTTTTTCAAAATAGAACAGTATAGGTTCTACCACACATAAAACGAACTCTATCATTCCTTCTCTTGTCTACATGTCCTATAGTGTAGCATGGTAGGTAAACAATTATAATTTATTACGTCACATAAGAATTATATGCATGATTGTAATTATTATGAATTTACCTGTTTGCATGCATATATATATTTTTATGCATGCAAATATTTATGTCCACTATGAGGAAGCTGTGATATTCAGGAATATGGCATAAAAGATGAACAAATTCTGATATTTCTTTAGCAATTTACAAAACATCCTGGATTTGTTACACTTATTGGTTAGAAAAGAAACATTAATAATAATAGTAGTTACTGTCTAGCTAAATGTGTTACTAAATTCCTACGATCATAATTTTCATTGATATATAAACAGCCATAATCTTTAACATTCGAAGCCCTATTTAAATGACTTGTCATTTGGACTATAATACTTTTAAATCAATAACAAATGGAGAATGCACACTGTAACCTAACTATTGCTTATTCAAGTTTGACATTAAATTTGGCAATTTTACTCTTTAGTAGTTTTGGAGTTTGTAGTTGAACTTTCTGGATGGAACGATGATGATGTGCTTGGCATGCTACACCAATAAGTTTAGATTTCAGCGATAATGTATCAGCTATTAAATGATTTAAGTGATAATATATTAGGGGTTAAACATTTAAATGATAATGTATCATTCATCTGTATAGAAATATCTATTGCAGTAGGATAAATAATAAAGACGAATATAAGTTTCATTAGTTAATGGATTACTAGAATGATGTTAGTGAGTTCATCTTGTATGGAAACATACAGAATTTCTAATTGAAAAAAATATGACTGAAACCATACAAAATCTTTTCCAAAAAATAAAAAGAGATTCATCAAAAATTAGGCATTAAATTGTGACACATTTATTCATTGAAATCATATTTTGCAGCATTAATCTGCAACAGAAAAATAAGAGAACAATATCCATTAATGTTATCTATATAACCATTACTTATTCCATTGTGAAGTATGTGGAATGTAATTATGACTGTTACGAATATAATTATAATATATATATAATATTATATAATTATAATTACTATTGCGAATTACCTGAAGCCAATTCAAACATATTTTTCTATGATATGTATGGTAATACATTGTGAAAACTAAGCTGTATATATTCTATTGGCAATTAAAGAAGCAAATTTTTTTTATATAAACACTTCTCTATAACAATAATAATGGCCTGCAAGTGATGACTGTCCTAAAAAATAAATTGACATCATGATTTTTCACACCATGTGTGCTTACATATCCCAACTTTTTATTCAGGATTCAAGTTATTTCCATATAAGCCATGAACTATGGCGAAAATGGGCAATTTTAATTTGACCATGCAACAAAAGGCTTATTGTTGTCACAGATTTTAGCAATGTAACACATATTAATAATACGATGTAGTTTACTTCTTAGATTCTAAAAATTTCTGCTAGAACTGGGACTTACTTGTATTTTTTCAGAATTCAGAATCTATGATACTCTATGCAAAAACTTATGAGAGTTATGATAGAGATTTTTAATTTAATACAATATAAATTATCTGTTTCATTATTAATATATTTGACTATGATACACTTTTGCTTTTATTATTTAGCAACATTAAATACACCATTATGAAGTTTTTGCGTCATAAAAATCTATGAACTTTACATTAAAAATAATTTTGCATATTGAACTAGACAGAGCTTAACAGTTAGTAGTAGCTAAATAGCAGTAATTTGGATTACAATAATATATTAATATACTTCATAAGGTTTCAGATGTGAAAAGTGCTGAAAGCATTATAATTTTGGTAAAACCACACTGACTCTTCAATATGAAAGAGTAGCTCCATATATAAATATGCTACTGATAGTTATCCTCCTTTTTGCCATGAGTTGAAATTTTTTAACTTTTAATACATTTGATCAGATCATTTGGTTTTAGTAGGAAAAATAATATTATTATGGATAATCAACCAGCCAATTAACAGGATAATTATTTCCAAACCTTAAAATCACATTAACTGTTTACTAAAGTTATAACAAAACATTTAAATGGTTTTGATTAATCAGTATTCAAATATTAAGTGGCTATAATTAAAATACTTTTTTAATCTAATTAACAAAGGCATTATTATTGTTATTATTCATTTTTATTACTTTCTCTTCCAAATTATTTCTGAGAAGGGATTCCTAATGCAAGTTTCTGATATTAAATGCTTATTTATATATTATGCTAGAAATATTGAATTTAACCAAAGTCTACACTGGTGAAATTTTTACCACCAAAATCTCTATCACAAAATCATAATTTTCATCTGTTAGTATCTTTGTACCAAAAACATTTTGTTACTTTCTAAGCAACCAAAGAAAGGTTCAAAAACAGGGTAAGATACATATTCAAAGTGAATTCTGAAAACCATGCTAAAATATTTTAGCTCCAGATTATTACAATTACTGATCTGCTAAAATTACACAAAATGTCCAATCTGGCTATATTATTCTACAATATATACATATAAACAACTATGGAATGTTTGGTTATTCTAAATGATTTTTCAATTATACTGCAAAATAAAACTTCAGTAGTACATGTTATTTTTCCTAACACAGAAAATTTTTAAGTCTATAAAATTAAAATATTCAGATTTTAGAGTTAAATTTTAAAAATTAGTATAATGAGCATGAAACACAACAAAGAGAGAATAAAGATGCATATTAATTTGCTTAGTTTTATAAAATATTTCTATACTAATGCCTTAAAACAGTTTTAGAAGGATATAAAGCAAGGAAGTACACAAAACAATACTTTTTCATATTGATCATCCAGATTTAATAATGGCTTCTAAAACTGATGCTGCATAATTAATTTTTAACTTTTATCTTTAGCTTATGCAATGGAATGTATTTTGAAAAGGTCTGAAGGTGATCTTCAATTTTCAACACTTTACAAAACACATTCAGCAATAGTCTGTGTAAATTGGAAGACCATAGGAAGACTTTTTTTTTTTACTTATCCACTTAATTTTACCTAGCAGATCTAATGGTATTACTCATAACAATTATCACAACACATAGCTGTCAGGCAATAAATGAGACAACCATTTTAATAATTTTCATATTACAAATAATTATCTATATTTTACTAAGATGCATTCTTTGGTAGAAAACCAAACCTTAGTCTCAGTTGTTCAAAGAAAATAAATGTAAGCACTGTTTGAGGCGAGAGACGAACAAATGCAGGAACATAGCCCTGTAAAGTTTAAAATTAAATTAGTTTCAGACCTAAATTTAGAAAAAACACAATTTACATGTGAATTAATCAAAAGAACTTTTTTACTTTCTTAAAAATTTTTTATGCTTTATGATGGCAGGTAGCATTTGAATAAAATTATTTTTATTGCTTTCAACTGAAACCAAATTTTGCTGCTTTCTAAAAATAACATATGCAACCTCATTTGTATATGTAACATTACAGTTGGTTCTATAGATTTAATTGTGTTTTTTGGAATAACATGGCCATTGTGCTTACATCTTTTTAAAAATTTATGTGGGCTTTTTTTTTTCTTCAAAAAATGTGGTTGGAACTAAGAAATTTTAAAAAGAAAATGAAACTTTTCATACACTGAGGGGGAAAAAAAGCACCAAAATTGAACCTCAATACTACCTTGGTCCAACAGCTGCCAACAGGTGAGGTGGCACCTACAACTTCACCTACTCAGTCATTTGACTCAGATGACCATTTAACCTTGTAATTCTCACTTCCCTCTAATCCCATCACTACCAACACCAACAAGCCATCAGAGACAGTATTCAGCCTAAGTGCTACAAAAATATTTCATAAACAATTATTTTCTTATTGTAGATTAGGCTGTATTCTTTTGTTTTTAGCACTACAGTAATGTACTGTAATATCTTTATTATTATAACAAAGGAATACTGCATAGTGAAAAACTGTGGAGGAACTAGATGTATGGCAGCACTTCCTTCATATTCAAATCATTTCCTTTATTTCTTATAGGAAAATTATGCTTGATTTACAAAGCCATTTTTAAGAACATAAATCAAGAATTAACTGAACACTTTGTTCAAGAAAAATTGCCCCACTCAGAAGGAATAGAATGATGCATCTAACATGTAACACACACTAAAGTGTTCAGTAGTATATGATTTAAATTTTAAAACAAAAGAATTGTGTTTAATGCTAGAAAACCACATAGACTTAGTGAGGGGTTAGATACCCCTGGATGGTGATAGACAATGATGTATTATAACATCAACCCAAAGAGATTTCTGATATTATCCTGGGTATAGAGCTCGCCAAACTTGGACCCAGAATGACCATTGAATCCAGGATGTCTGTGGTCTGGATATTCTTCCCTGGATTTATCCCCTATTGAACATGCTGTTATATATCCATTTAAAAGATGGATTGCAAAACTGACAGTTTGGGTAGGATGAAAGGCCAGTTGCAATCCTTGTGAACAAGTCTGGGACTTATTCAGTGGGATTGCAGCCCACAATATATCCATAACTTGACCAAACTGTATCAGTATTGTGGGTCAGTCTGTGTGTGAAAATCACACAGACTTAGTATGTGGTTAGATCCTCCTGGATGGTGATAATGATATATTGTGACATAAACTCAAAGATATTTCTGATATCATCCTTAGTACAGCTTGCCACACTTGGACCCAGAAGGGTCCACAATGCTGATACAGTTTGGTCAAGATATGGATATATTGTGAACCGCAATCCCACTGAATATGTCCCAGACTTGCTCAAGGATTGTAACTGGCCATACATGCCCAAACTGTCAGCATTGCATGTCTATCTTTTAAATAGGGGATAAATCCAGGAAAGAATGTCCAGACCACAGAGACATCCTTTGTCTCTCCTGTACATGTGACTCTCTGCCAGTCCAGTGACTCTCCTGCACATGGTACCGCAGCTAAATTATCCATCTGGCAGACTGATGGATAATTTACCATCAGTCAGCCAGATGGATCTTCAAGCCCCTTAGTGTCTCCTTTCACACCAAGGGTAGAGTAGGGGGTTTTGCCATGACCTTCATGAATTACAGGCCATGACAACCATGGATGACATAATCCTTTCTGTCTGATTGGGGATTGCTTGCTCGATGAAAGCCTCTGTATTTGATGCTTTAAGCATCAAATACAGAGGCTTATTTTTAGTATTAGCTCTGAATTCTTTCCCATTTTCATTATTTCTTTGCTGCTCTTACATCGTTTTGCATGCAAGAAAGCAAAACAACAACAACAAAAAAAAATCCCGTTCAAAATAATTTATTTCAAGCTATGTAAGACAATTTACTACCAATTACAACACATGTTTGAAATGAACAGAAGAAATATTTTATGAGCAAGAAAATTGTACAAATAATTCACTTCCAAATGCAATTGAATTAGAAAAACTGAAATATTATATATTTATAATGTACATTTGTAAAAAGTTAGGATTTACATTAAATGAGAATAAAAAAAAAAATAAATACCCCCTCAAGCAGCTGCTTGCCACAGAGGTCTGACAGGAGCCTGTCAGTTTATATGCCACAGTAGAAGATCTGAGAGGATGGCAGGACCTCAGCAGAAAACAACACGAACATCCATGCCTTACCCGGGGCTCGAACCCAGGTCCCGTAGATCAGTAGCCCAGCACGCTAACCACTCGGCCACGGGACGGCATTAAATGAGAATGACAAAGATAAAATCATATATTTTCATGAGTCAGAATTAATTTAAAAGTCTGATCTATCAAGTTTTCTCGATTTTTTTTTTTAAATCTCTGCTCACTACAAGCTATAATATTTTTTCCCATTAATACTTTGGTATAGTTTTTCCAACAAATATCTTCAAATATGTTTAACACTTTCACAATATAATCGAATACTTCAGCACTGCAAGATTGAACAACCCAACTAAGAAAGCTTGTTGAAGGGTACATCTTTGAAATAGCAATTCATATTCCACAGATATCACATTTTTAAAAATACAAAAACTGTGCATTAGTCATAACTTCATCTGCAAAATGTTTTCATGCAGATACAGAATTTTTCAAACTGTTATCATCAAAAATTATCGTCTAAGTCTTTTAGAAACCATCGAATATTTTGAACTCCATAAACAGACTTATGAGTCATTTAAAATATAATTTATTGTTTTCATGGGTATAGGTTTATCACTCTAAAACATGTATAAATTCATTTCATTGTCGTTTTTTAAGTTTTCTATTACTTGGGGAATGGAAATGAAACTAATGAACAAAATGAAAATTTCTCTTTTGTATTATGAATGACCATATTTGTACTTTGAATAAATTCCTTTATTTGAGTAGAAATGTCAATTGAAAATGGACCAAAATTTAATATTTCATTGTTCTGCTTAAAAGCAATATGTTCTCCTGCCTATCTTTTTGGCAATTATTTTCTGTTGGGTTCTGTTGGGTTCAGTGCTTGTTTTGAGAGATACGACATCCTATGAATATGCAAGGATAAGCATCATCTTTTAAATTTGGTCATTTACAATGAATTTTTTTTTACAATTTTGAAGCTTTTATTGAGAAATTTGTATTTTTGAATAATAATTTTCTCACAAAAATGTTTTTCATAAATAACCAAACGTTTTCCTGGTAATAATTTGATCTAGGAATTATTTTTAGCCACTTTGTTCCTTCTCTTCATTCACCAAAAATCAGGAAACACTAACATATTCAGTGATACCTTTACTTTGAAAGTTTGCCAATATTCTGGAACAAAAACAGTGGTCTGGATAATGAATTAAAGGACATTAAAATATAATGTTTTCTTCAGTACTGTATTTTGTTCCATGATAGATATTAATTAAAAGCACAAATCTCAGTGTTTTAAATTGCCGCAAAAAATACAAAAAAAGAGCTTGAAACTTTCACAAAAAAAATACACCACATTTTAAAACTTGAAAGTGATAAGAACTTATATTATTAAATTTTTAAAACTAGCAGACAGCAGAGGAATATATAAGCTATCAAGCACCAAAATTGCAGACAATTGCTACTTGTTTCATTCAAACCAGAGTGACATAGGATGGAAAGGATGATTCATCCCCTCACTCACTCACAGCTGTTCAGACCTTGTAGTTCATGAAGGCAGTTCAGCAGAGATAAATTTTAATGCTGGCACATTTGGAGCTTGAACTTGGGAATGGTATATTATGAGCCTGGCACACTACCAACTGAGCCAAACCCTAATCATAAGCACAAACTTACACCTAAAATAATCAGTAATATTTTGGCAAATAGTTAAGTTGTGCATCATTCTTTTATATTATTTTCTGTGGTTTCTTTACATTATGTGTAACTTTATGTAATATCTGAATAAAAAATATTTTGTTGAGAAGAACAGCCAATTATAATTCCAATAAACTATTATTTTAAATTTCATAGTATAACATCACATTTCACTTTATACACAAAATTTCCTTTAATGTTTTCATCATCAGCTATTAATAGCATTAAAAAAACAACAACAAAGTGAGGAAATAACTTTTTTTGGCACTAAATTGAGATATTCACTAATGGGATTTATGCAAAATTATACTAAGAAACAGTCTTTAAGACAGAATCTTCTTATAAGACTCACTGTATATCATATAAACCAGTGGTTCTCAACCTTTTTCATGTTGCAGCACACCTTGTACTGGGCTCACTTCCTTGCAGCACCCAAGTACTGGGTTCACTTTAGTGTGCTACAACAAAGTTAAAGTATCTTAGTAATTAAAAAAAAGCTCTTGTACTGATAGATTGAATCACCTTTATTTTGCTATTCACCCTCATTCACAGAATGACAATGTGCTGCTTAGTACCAACTGAAAACCATTGTAGTCATGCTAAATAAAATTAACAATTTTTCCAAACTGGTATTGTTAAATAATAATAAAAATATTAATACATAATATACCAATTCCTCA
The DNA here is from genome assembly GCA_038380435.1 of Ryuthela nishihirai. Taxonomy (NCBI): domain Eukaryota; kingdom Metazoa; phylum Arthropoda; class Arachnida; order Araneae; family Heptathelidae; genus Ryuthela; species Ryuthela nishihirai. Next base: position 25,130,960 of record JAWZYU010000018.1, read on the forward strand.
TTTATGTATGTATATTATCCATGACCATCTAATTTATATTTCAGGATTTTTGACACATTTGAGCTTAATTTCGGACTTCACGTGAATGCTGGGACACACTTGGCAGTCTCAGAGCACACCAATGCACCACAGCACACAGTTTGAGAACCACTGATATAAACAAACCGAAATGTGTGTCAATGCTGTAACTCCAAAACCAAGGAACTTAAAAGGCTGAAACTTTGCAAGCATACTTAGGGAGACCTGAGGCTGTGCAACTTAGAACATATATTTTTACTTTTGAAACTTTTCTCACCTAGGAGGGTTTTCCCAAATTTCCCATAGAGTTAACATTATGGTTCTTTTCATTGTTGTCAGAAATGAGTAGCATGTGTTTACTTATTCATTTTAATAATAATAATAATAATAATAATAATAATAATAATAATAATAATAATAATAATAATAATAATAATAATAATAATAATTAAAAACATCTGTGGGTGACATCATTGCATGGCAACAGTTTTTGGTGGCCTGGATTTTTGCAGATGCTTGACTGGCTGTTCCCAGATTTGGTGCACTAGTTCCCCTTGTTTGGCCCTGTATTAGGTTAAGAGCTCTGGTTCCTAGCTTCTATGGCTCAGGTTTAGACTTGTTGTGAGTGTTTGAAATCTCTGGGGTGTTGCTGTTACCTTGGTTAACTTGAAAGTTATGAATGGAATAGTACATTATCAATGGGTTGGGTTTTACCCCTGAGCAGTAGTTTTTTCACACAATGGGCTAAATAGGCAAGTCACAAGGACTTCAAGAGCTCAGACAAAGTTGGGGGAAGGGAACCCACTGGACAGCTGTTAGGAGACATATGATAGCCTCCTGTCAAGACTATCCAGCTTGTTATTTAATGTGCACATGGCTGGGTTGTTTTAACTCTGAGCAGCACTTTTTATGCACACTAAGGGCTAAATGGCCAGGTCACAAGGACCCCAAAGGCTCAGAGAAGGTTGGGGGAGGAGGCCCACTGGAAATGCTGTTGGGAGACAGACGGTAGTCTCCTGTCAAGGTCATCCAGCATGTTCTTTAATGTGCACAGGGAATGGTTCTCCCGCACATGAGGCCATGGCTTTACGTCCCATCTGATGTACAGTGGCTTTTCCAAGCCCATCAGTATCCCTTACTGAACACAGGCAGGGTGGGGTATTTTGCAGAGATAAATCTTAATGCTGATCCAGCTGGGACTCGAACCTGGGAACTACAGATTACGAGCCTGGTGCGCTACCAACTGAGCCACCCCCACACCATGTGCACAGGGTAGGGCTCTTCTACACATGGGGCCACAGTTTTATATCCCATCTGAAGGATGGCTGTCTTTTCAAGTCCATCTGTGTCTCCTCTCTCACTAAGTGCAGGGTGAGGGGTACTAGAGATAATCTTAACATTGGCATAGTTGGGACTGAAACCCGATAACTGCAGATTATGAGCCTAGAGAGCTACTGACTGAGCCACCCCTGCCCCTGTTATTATTGGAGAATGGGAATAGTTATCAATGTACAGAAGTTTTGTGCTAGATGTTTGGTGAGTTGTTGGGTTGTATTATCTCTGAGCAGCACTTTTTTTCACACAATAGCTAAAAAGGACCCCAAAGACTCAGTGAAAGATGGGGAAGGGAACCCACTGGACAGCTGCTAGGAGGCAGATGGTAGCCTTCCATCAAAACCATCCAGTGCATTCTTTAGCACATACAGTATATGACTCTACTGCACATGGTGTCAAGGGTTAATATCTCATCCAATAGATGGTGCCTTTCCAAGCCTACTAGGTTCTCTTTCTAACCAAGGGCAGGGTGGAGGTTTATCAAAAATAAAGCTCAACACTAGAACAAGTGGGATTCAAACCTGTGACCCACAGATTATGAGCCTGGTGCTATCAATTACATCTACCCCCTTCCCTCTTTTGGTAGGATGTAGCCGATATGTAATATGTGTACTGGCATGTGCATATAGACACTAATATGTATACTTCTTCTTTTACAGCATGCTGATGTCAGCATATGATGTAGTTTAAATATTCAAATTGCTGAGAAACTTTCATCAACAGATTTCGGCATGAAGTAAATCCCCAGCTACTTGACAGAGTGGTTTGAAATTTTGTATGATGGCACCTCCTGTATGGTGCCATGTTGGGATGGGATTAACCACTTTGTGAAAGCTCAGATCTGACAATTGGGAGTTGCTTTGGCTACATTCTGATATTAACAAGAAAAATTACCAATGGGGAGATGAAATAAGCCCCAATCACATTTGACTGTGAGTGGTGTAGAATATGCTATTCTATGATTGCTGAGTTAATATAATGTAGATGTGCATCACTCATTATTATGATAGCAACAATGTATTTGTTTAGTATCTTCAATTATCTGGAAGGCAAAATATAACGACTATATGTACTAAGGTCCAAAAGTTTCTGGCTCAAACATGTTAGAACAAAAATTGACAGGTCTAACTCTGTCAACCCTCCACCCTATGTTTTGTTGCACTGCAGTTAAAATTTTGCAGCTCTAGTATCAGTAGCACTCCAGCTAGCATTGCAGATAGAAGTGCTGTTGCCCAATATTTTAAAATGTTTAAACTTGAGTATTACATGGTCATTAAATTTTTTATGAAAGAAGGCAAAAGCCCGGCAGAAATTAAATGACATTTAGATGCTATGTACAGCGAATCTTCCCTGTCATATTTGACGGTTAAAGAATGGACTAAGCAGTTTTGCTTAGGGAGAGATTTGATTGAAGATGAACCTTGTCAAGGCAGACCTGCAGAAACACTCACTCCAGAAACAACTGTGCTGGTGCAAGAAGAGGTGCTAATCGATAGGCGACTGAAAACTAAAGAATTATCAACAAGGTATGGACTTTCAAAAACCATGGTGCTTTGAATTTTACATGACCATCTTGGTATGAACAAAGTGAGTGCAAGATGGCTCTCAAAACTTTTGAGTGTTGTCCAAAAACAATGATGCATGGAATGTTGCACTGAATTTTCAGCACTCTGTGAGGGGCAAGATAAAGAAGTGATTGATTCAATTGTCATGAGAGATGAAACTATGGTTCTGTACCATGATCCCCTTAAATGGGAATCTATGGAGTGGTGGCATCCTGGATCCTCACAGCCAAAAAAAGCAAAAGTGATCACGGCCACCATCTTTTGGGATTCTGCTAGTCGACTTTAAGGAACAAAATACTACAATTACTGGTGAATATTATGCGTAATTAATGTTCAAATTGAAGGATACCATCAAAGAGAAACGCCAAGGAAAGATGTCCCGGGGAGTGAGGTTATTTGCAAGGCAATGCACCAGTGCACCCTTCAGTTACTGCGAAGGCTGCTATTCAGCAATGTGGTTTCCAGGAATTAAATCGCCCACTGTATTGCCCCAACCTAGCCCCTAGTGATTGTTTTTCGTTTTCAAAATTGAAGTCGGATCTGTGTGGGAAAAAATTTACAAGTGATGATGAAGTCATTTCTGCAGTTTTAGACCATTTTAAGGATAAAAATTCAGATAATTTTTTCAGTGGTATAGAAAAGTTAATTAGTCATTCTAAAAAATGTATTGAAATAAAGGGTGATTATATTGAAAAATAAAAATTATCGTTTGATTCTATTACCTCTTTAATACCCTTGGGCCGGAAACTTTTTGATCTTACTACATACTTTAAATAATGGTAAGTATACTTATTTTGATAACTTGGGCAATACCAGGTAACTCTAGTAGTAATCATAATAATTTCTTTACATGCATAGTAAGAAACCGTTTTTACAAAAATAAATAAAATTATATAATCAATAACATCTAACTAATTTTTGAAATAGCCAATCATATAAACACAATGTATGCCATTTTCTTTCTCAAACAGTTGTGCCAATCATCTATAAAGAAGAAAAACCTATATATTTTTTCCATTAATAGATAATTTTAAATCTTTCTGTGATCTTCAGCTTTTTCCATTTTGTAGCCATAATGAATAACAAATTATTCCAAAAAAAAAAAAACACACGCTAAAGAAACACTAATGACAAAATTTACTGCCACAATCACTTCAGTTGAAAAGCAAAATAATATGATGCCACAAGTGGCATAACTTGGGTGCAGGCTCAATATGTAATGTCACCCGACAAAGATTATTATTGTATGGTAACAGTTTCCAGCAGAGTTTGTTTTCATCCAATTGCAATAAATCAAGGTACATGTTCTAGAAGCTCGAAAATTTCTTAAAACATATTTGTGTTATTTACTAAATTTAAATTCACTAAATATGGGGAAAACAATACACTGTTTGCATTGGACTTTATCTGGAACCACAAAAAATATTTACTAAAATTTGAAAGCTACATCAATTTCCCTGTATTTCTTATTTCACTCTTTTAAAAATAATTAGCACATTCATTTAAATGCTCTTATACAAATTATAAATATAAAAAAAATAATTTGAATAAAAAACATTCATAATAGTGTTTTATTTAAAGAATAAGATCAGTAATTTAACATATTTGCAGATAGCTGTAAATGCTATTAAATATAATTCTCTTACCTTAAAAAATCCTAAAGGCCCCAGCTTTGCAGTGACAGATATGCAATGAAGCAAACTCTACAAAATGTAAAAAGAAGTTTTAATACTATATTTTATACATAAGTTTTTTTTACTTATAAAACATATAAATACATATATATATATATATTTTTTTTGATTTGCGACATATAGGACAGAGAAGAATCCTAGAAGCTACTCCTAGCTTTTACAGGCCTTCTCATACAAGGACATGCCCTACTAAGACCTAAGTCACTGCTGACCACTGCCTCAGTTAGAGCTAACACAACACACAAAGTTTGCCTTGCTGGAACAGTCGCTAGCTGCCTAACCACTCTGCCAGTTAAGGCAATATTATTACTCAAGACATCTTATATAATTAACTTGTGAGTGCTGCTCTTTGATTTTTTCAACAACTTATTACACAGTTGCCAAAGTGTTAAAATCCCTTTCTCAAAGGCTATTATTTCCTCTTGGGGATTTGGGACTCTTGGTGTTATTAGGCTGATTGTTGACTCACTAAACTATAATTTTTTTTATCTAATCAGTTGGTAGTTAGTAATTTATTAACAATGAGGTCTTGAGAAAAATCTCACTGTGGAGTGTAACATTTCACCTTCAAAACTTTCATGTGTTGTTAATGACACTATCTGGCAGAATATGATAAAAACAAGTGGACTGGCTTTTAATTACAAGCTGGTATATCAAGTGAGACAAGATAATCATGCCATAACCCATCTAATCAATCTGGAAAAACTATTTTTAAATATTACTTGATGTAGCAATTAATAAAAATGGTTTTCTTTCCTTTTTGGGTGTCCATGCATTAATGTTTATATTAGAGATGAGTTTGGGCTATGTTGGACTCAAAATAACACAGACAACTTTGGACTCAGGTTCAGAATAATTTATTCTTGTAATTGTGAAAAATAAGTAAAAAATATAAAGCATTTTTGACTATAATTTCCTTTTAATCAATCTTTAGCAATTAAAAATAAGCAACATGCAGCCTTTATTATTCTTTATGTATTCTCTATCTTTAACCCTTTGCTGTGTAAAAGATCGGTTACCATTTTCACTTTTCTGATTCTAGTGGCCAGAGTCAGTCTACTGTTTTGTAATGCAAGATCACAAATTTAAATTTTTTAACTGTTTCTAATCAAATTTTGAAAATAACTTTTCAGTCTATGATACATATTTTGCCCGTTGATTCTGCTTGAAAAAAATTATGAAAAAAAAAAAACTTATTTGAGCCTGTAGTGGTCAACTACATGTACCAGAGCACACATTGATTCAATGTAAATAGCATGAAGTAGCAACAATTTAGTTTATGCCTTTATTCTGCCTTACCATAGATTATTGATTGGTTTTTTTATTTCTGGTATGTTGACCTACTTATAGCTGTAGTAATGTTTTCTAAACTTTTAACCCAAGTTATCGATTTCATTACTACCAGAAGTTGCATCATCCAGGAATTTTGCAGAACACTTTCGGTCAATACTTTAGCAAACTTTTGATTTCAAAGCAGTTTTTTTTTTACTCCAATGCTTCTGGAATTATTTTTAACTGCTTTTCAAATGTATACTGTGAATATAAATAATAATTAATTTGAAATGACTGAAAATGAAACTGCAAGAGATCTCTAATGGCCAATATTGGAAGAAACATAATATTACATGATTAGCTTAAAAGCACAATTTTTAAAAGATTAAAAGTTTCGCTAAAATAAGTTTTATATTTTAATCAAATAACAGTAATTAACATTACGAAATTGTGATTTTTATCCAAATTTATTTTTGCAATTTTAAAACTAAACTTTTCCATAGCAGTTAGGAATACCAGATCATACCCCCCTCAAGCAGCTGCTTGCCACAGAGGTTTGACAGGAGCCTGTCAGTTTATATGCCATAGTAGAAGGTCTGAGAGGATGGCAGGCCCTCAGCAGAAAAACGACACAAACAGCCATGCCTTACCCGGGACTCAAACCCAGGTCCCTTAGATCAGTAGCCAAGCGTGCTAGCCACTCGGCCATGGAGGGGAGCCGAAATTGGGTCTGACCATTACCTGGTCAAAAGTGTTTTGCAGCTGAAGCTTAAGAAATGTTGTGTTAAGGTTAAGAAAATTATGTTCAACCTTGAAGGTCTGAAAGATCCAGATATAGCCAAAGCATACCGTGATAGGATACTTAGTCATTATGACAATCATGGTTTGTTACTGCTGAAATTGAGAAAGAATGTGATCAGTTTAAACAGGCTTTTCTTGAAACCAATAGTACTCTTTGGGTAAAAGGGAACAGAAGAAACAAAATTATTTGAGTGATAAGGCTATGGAACTTATTTCTGAAAGAAGGAAGTGTAAGATTAATATGAAACAACACCCTACTAGTCCTAACCGAAGGCATTACAACGAGCTTAATAAACATGTAAAAGATGCAGCACAATAGCAGGGGTTTGTATCAGTTGTTAATGTTTTATGTGGGAAGAAACAGATAGGGACACAGGGATTAACATGGCAAGGTGATTGAAGGTGATGATTCTGTGATAAGCTAGGTGGGCGGGCTGAGCATTTCAGAGATGTTCTAAATAATATGATTATTTCTACTCCCATTGTTTGTAATGAGGATAGATGCATTACTGGCTTTTATGATGGTCCTATATCAGATTCCAAAGTCGCATTGGTTATCTCTAAATTAAAACTGCATAAATCCCCAGGGGTGGATGAAATCACCACTGAAATGCTTAGAGCTGGCAACATTTGTGTTGTCACATAGCTGACTGAAATTTCGAATATTTTTTATGATAAAGGTGTTGTTCCTAAGGATTTTACTACAGCTATCATTGTCACAATTTTTAAAAAAGGTGATTGCAGTTCTTGTGATAATTATAGGGGAATTAGTTTACTTTCTGTTCCAGGTAAAGTTTTTTGCATGACTATACTTAATAGAATTAAGAATTTGGTTGATGGACAACTGCGTGATGAACAGTGTGGATTCAAAAGTGGTAGGGGATGTATTGATCAAATATTTTCACTTAGGCAGATTCTTGAGAAATGTTTAGAGTTTCAGAAACCTGTGGTTGCTAGTTTTATAGATTTCAAAAAGGCTTTAGACTCTGTTGAGCAACATAATTTGTGGTTGATTGTTAGATCATATGGAATACCTGATAAGTTAGTGTAATGAGCGCTCTCTATAATAACACTAAGTCATGTGTGAGAGTTGGTACGTCTTGCAGTGATTGGTTTAGCATTGCTAGTTTTCTCTTTAGTTTAGTTATTGATTATGTAATGCAAAATTCTTTGCAAGGGAAAGATTTTGGCCTTAAATGGTGTACAGATTTCAAAATTTTTGATTTAGATTATTCAGATGATTTGGCCCTGTTGGCTACTAAGGTTGATGAGATGAATTTGTTCATTAGGGCTGTTGATGAGACTGGTAATAGAGTTGGTTTGGTGATAAACAGAGAAAAAACTAAAGTGATGAAAATTGGTCAGGCAGATGGTGCTTCAGTTGCTTTGAATGGCTGTGCTATTGAGCAAGTGTTTCTGTTTAATTATCTTGGGAGCTATGTAACAGATGCTGGTGATGTGCGGCATGAGATAAATAGAAGAATAGGGATTGCTGCTTGGACTTTTAAGAATCTATGGAGAGTGTGGAAAAAGAGGCATATACATCTAAAGACTAAAATTAGGCTGTATAATAGTTTGGTTTTTTCTAAGGTTAGTTATGGTAGTGAAACATGGACCCTTTGTAAGCTGGATAACAAGAAAGTTGACGCCTTTGATTCTAGATGCTTACGCAGTATCTTGGGCATTAGGTGGTTTGACTTTGTAAATAATGATGAGGTTAGAAGGAGTCATCAACCTCCTTTGAGCAGCATATTGTGCAGAGAGAGACTGTGTTGGTTTGGCCACGTTGCCCGTATGCATAGCTGCAGATTGGCAAAGAGGATTATGAACAGTGTACCTAAGGGTATCAGAAAAAGGGGGAGACCTAGGATGGGTTGGGTTGTTTTACCTCTGAGCGGCACTTTTCCGCACACCATGGGCCAAATGGCCAGGTCACATGGACCCCGAAGGCTCAGAGAAGGTTGGGTGAGGGGACCCACTGGAACAGCTGTTGGGAGACAGATGGTAGTCTCCCGTCAAGGCCATCCAGCGTGTTCTTTAACGTGCACAGGGTATGGCTCTCCCGCACACGGGGCCACGGCTTAACGTCCCATCCGACGGACGGCGGCCTTTCCAAGCCCATCGGTGTCCCCTACTGACCGTGGGTAGGGCGGGGAATTTTGCGGAGATAAATCTCAACGCTGACGCAGCTGGGACTCGAACCTGGGAACTACAGATTACGAGCCTGGCGCAACCTAGGATGCAATGGACAGACAATGTCAAATAGTACCTTACTAGAATTAGCCTAGAGTGACCAAACGCAGCAGCTGTAACTCAAAAGAGACACGTCCGTAGAAGAAAATTACAGTCTGGCTGACCTCTGTAGCCCATGGCTGCGTGAGGATTTTTGTATTTATGTATGCAGCTTCATACTAAACCAATTGATTCTCAATTTCAGTGCATTCAGTTAAACTTAAATGCTTTGAACTATTTATATTCAATTTTTTTCACAGTTCTTTATCTTTTTTTAGATATATTTCTCAGTTTTTATTTAAATTATTTTTGTTTTTAAACCAAAACGAATTTTTTATGACACCATTTTCCTTACGCTTAGAGTTTGCCAATTGCCAAAAATCTAAACACATGCATTATGTATTATTTGCATGACTAAAAAATTTAGAAAAAACTAAATAAAGAAAATATTTAAGTATTAATAAAAATATTATGAACTTATTTATGTTAGCAAAATAAAATAATAATAAAAAGAGGAAAAATACTTTGAAACAAAAAAGAAAATACAGTAAAATTTTGCAATGTTTTAAAAAAAATTTTAAAACCTTTAACTGCTATTTTATTTTCTGCAGATAAGCTATTAGCTTTGTGGGTCAAATGTATAAAACATCTCTACATCTGTTTTTTGTGAGATGATGATGAATAAATATATTATTATTATTAAAAAAGAAAAAAAATCCTTAAAATTTTTGCATTTTATTAATCATAATTAAATGCTCTTTCTTTTGGTATGTGAGTATGTTCCTTCATTACTTACTTCAGGATGAGGTTCAAAAGTCACGAATTTTGTTTTCTGAAGACACTTCAAAATTAACTTGGCCATCAGAGTGAGGCCAGTTTAAGAAACTGTCACTTTAAGGGTTAATAAGTGGATGGCTCTTAGCATTTCTAATTATATTAACCCAAGAACTTTCAGTTTCTACTAGTATTTCTAATATTTTTTGTTCAAAGTAGCATTAAAAGTTTAATTTTCTCATAAAATGATTATAATTATTTTAAAGTTTGTAACAGCCAAGCACTAGATTTAGAGGAAGGTCAAAGGGGCCTTCTCCTTTGAAAATGCCAGCAATCAGAATGAGGTCAAAAAATATTAAAATATGTAAAAGCGTTTTTCAAAATCTTTTTAAAGAAATCACTAAAACAGAATGAAAAAGTTTATATTGGAGTAGTATTCTGACTAAATCTTGCCATCTCTCCAAATAATCCCCCCAAATTTAATTTTTTAAAATAAATTCAGGCCTATAATATCAAGAATAATAAAAGATTAGTGACACACATTTCTGTATAAATATATGTGTGTGTGTGCTTTATGATATATCAGAAATTTTTTCCCCCCAAATCAGGCTCAATAATTGTCGAAATGGTTTGGACCTAGGCAGGTTTAATTTTTTGGACATGAATTCATGTCTAGTTACTATGTGTGGCAGAAAATTGAATACGTTACATAAAGCTTCTTTGACCTTTATATGAAGAAGGTCAATTTCTTACTAAAAACATTATGAATTACCAACAGAAAGACAAGAGAACTTGCCATCCTGTTTCTTTTTTAGAGTTTTTAAAAAAAATTCTTTTTTATTAGGATGAAAACATCCAACTTCTTTTAGGTTTACAGCATTCAGAATGTTTTTTTAAAACTTTGTGTCATGTATGAGCATTTTTAATACTCCCTCAAGCAGCAGCTTACAACAAAAGTCTGATAGGTACTTGTCAGTTTATTTGCCATAGAGAATATCTGTGAGGAAGGCGAGATCTCAGCAGAAAGACAACACAAACACTCATGCCTCATCCAGGGCTTGAACCCATGTCCCTTTGATCAGTAGCCAAGCATGCTAAATACTCAGCCATGGAAAGGCAGTGCTCTATGTTCAAATTATTTTTAGAGGTGTAAATAGTAAAAAGTCCTTAGTAGATTATTATTTTTTTTTTTTGTTGATAAAAGTAAGATTATAAACTCAATGAAGACGAAAATATTTGGTAACAATCCAATTTAATATCATGTAGAGATGCATTTACAGTTCTGAAAGGCATATTGGTGATGAGCAAATCATTGATAAACTTGATAATAGTGTTGGAAAATGCTGAACATTTAACATCATAGTTGGATTATGCACAGTGTAGGAACAAGATTGGTTAAAATCACAAAGTAGAAATTGAATGTAGCACAAAATATATCACACAGAAATACAAAGGATCTAGATTTCAGATGTACTATACATTCTTCATCAGCAAAATGGTGGATAGTTCTCCATCAAACTCTGTTATTAGAAGGCTATTTGAAAAGGATGTAGTATGTATATGACATATCTTACATACTATAATATTTGATATCAATATTTAGCCATCCTTTTCAAATAAACCTTCTAATAATAAAATATGATGATGATAAACTATCCACCATTTTGCTGAAGAAGAACGTATAGTACATTTGAAATCTAGATCCTTTGTATTTGTATGCCATATACACTGAGATCCAATTTATTAGGTACACCTATATACACAGTAATATAAAAATAATACCTAAAAAAACCACCTACTTAATAATGGGAATAGGGGTGGTCATATTATTCTGATACGACTGTGCAATGGCATGTTGCCTCTCCTTTGGCCTTCAGACAGACCGAATTCGTTGGGGCATGGAAAGTACAAGATGCTGGAAGCATTGCACAATTGCTGCAAATTGTATAGTGGCACAGTCTCTCTGTGAACAGCTCTTACCATCTCATCCCAAAGATACTCGATAGGGTTTAGATCTGGACATGTTCCAGCAGTTGATTCACATGTTCCTGGAACCATTTGGTGACAATATGTGCTATGTGAGCAAGTGCATTATCATGCTGAATGTGTCCATCCAAGTGAGGATAAACTGTAGCCATGAAAGGTTGGGTTATTTTACCTCTGAACGACACTTTTTTTGCACATAATGGGCTAAGTGACCAGGTCACAAACCCAAAGGGTCACAAACCCAAAGGCTCGGAGAAGGTTAGAGGAGGGGACCCACTGGAACAGCTATTGGAAGACAGATGGTAGCCTCCTGTCAAGGCCATCCAGCATGTTCTTTAACATGCATAGGGTATGGTTCTCTTGAACAAGGGGCCAGGGCTTAAAGGACCCAGGCCCATCCGACAGACAGCGACCTCTCCAATCCCATCGGTGTCCCCTACTGACCATGGGCAGAAAGTTTTGGAGATAAATCTCAATGCTGGCACATCTTGAGACAATTCCAGACTCAATCCTGACTCTAAGAGTTCCAGACTCAAACTTGGGAACTGTAAATTACAAGCCTGACATGCTACTGAGTGATCCACCCCTACCCCTAGCTATGAACGGATGAACTTGGTTAGCAACAATGTTCAAACATGCTGTAGCATGTCCTTTGATGGGCATCAGGGATCCTAATGTGTTCCAGGAAAACATTCCCTACACCACCGGACTGTACTGTTGACACCAGACAAGAACTCATGTCTAGTTCCTATGTGTGGCAGAAAAAAAGTGTGCTGCCACTGTGCTGGCCATCGACCTCAATAACGTTTCCACCTATTCGAACTATTGAACAAGCATTTTGAAGGAAAATCCTTTTGGCATGATGAAGTAACAGTTGAGATGTATTCCTAACAGAACTAGCCCATTTCTGTTAATATATAATCAATCAATCATATTCCTATGCAGCTGTCCTGGTATCTGAGTGGTTAGCATTCTTGGCTACTGATCAAAGGGGACCTGGGTTCGAGCCCAGGTAAGACATGGATGTTTGTGTTGTCTTTCTGCTAAGGTGTCACCTTCCTCACAGATCTTATCTATGGCATATTAAATTGACAGGCTCCTGTCAGACCTCTGTGGCAAGCAGCTCTTGTGAAGAAATTTATTATTTATTCCTATGCAACTAGTCTATTACTTATAGGAGATGTTCCCCATTGCAACTACCAATGCCAAAAGCACCTATCACCCTTGCCCAAAGGCCAGAGTCAGTACCAAATTTAGCATTTAAGTCACCTACTTTTCTGACAAAATTAAAGATATCCTGAAGTTGTTTGTAAAACCTAACTTTCTTATTATCATCACAGTCCTTGGTGGGGGGATAACAACAATGTTCAAGTCTTTAAATCTTAGTTTTAAATTCAGATGAATAAATCTTTCAGATGTGCAATAATAAATATTGCCGAAAACTGAGATTTAAAAAGATTAGAGTTGATCTTCAATTTATGTAGTGACATTTCCTGTAAAAGCTTATTTTCAAAGATTTAGAGAGCTTTGTATATCATGGAAATGTTCAAAACTGCTTGGTAATATAATATATATTATACTCATTTACTATCACTAAAAGTGCCCTAACTCAGTATATTTGGTTTTGATATCATTTAAATTTTGTTTAATTTTAATGAGTAATATGACATAAAAAACTTACTCTGTATTCTCCAGGCTTAGCACTCATTGTTCTGGTTTTTACAACATCTAAAGGTTGTGTTAATGTTGTAGCTATTCCTCCCTGAAAAAAAAATTTTTTTTTTCAAATATTAAATAAACAGAAATGCAGCAACTTTTACAATGCAAATAGAAAACACTGGGCATTATAATTGCATCACCTGTAAGATGACTTCAGTACAGCAACCATCTTGTCTGATTTTTCCCTACCTAGCTAAGCTTTGAAGAGTGCCATACCAGTAAGAAATAAAATCTACTTTCACCACTGAACATATCTTGTTATTTAATAGCTTCAACAATTGCTATTACTCATTGGATAGCTGTCTATTAATTGCATTATGAAATGATTAATTTATATTCATTATTTTGCATTTTAACATAAATTTAGATTTTATTGGTGTTATGGTACCATATCAAAACTTTTTAGTGGTATACTGTAATGAAGCAACCAACTCTTTCATCAGTGGTAGTATTGTTATTAATTTTTCTTTTCAATGGTTACTTTTCAACTTATCAAATAATACTGATCTGTAAAGAAGAGAAAAAAAATAATATTTCAAATCAAGATAAATTAAAAAAAACTACAGCTTTTAAAAATAAAATTAGATTTTACTATATACATACTTATTCACTACGTTTGGAGTTGACAGAAATTAATTACTTTGAGTGTTGATTCCAATGGCAGTAATGAGCACTCCATGTTGAAAATTTTTTTCTTAATAGATAAAATTATGGTATTCCAATAGAATTTCACAAAAAAAAAGAAGTCCTAATAATGTCTAAAATTTATAGAATATTTTTTATACAACTGTTGCATAATCTTCTAGTTTTTGAGCTGTACCTTTTTTTTATTATTATTGTAGCATGTTGAGTTGTAAGTTATCTGTTGTTGGCATCCATTGTGGATGCTAACAACAAATAACTTACAAACCAAAAGATGACACTATAGTTGTCAAAAATATTACTTCAACAAATCTATAATCTTTCAGAAATCTTATCACTATTTTTTTTCATAAATTTCTTCCTCAACTTTGCAATTTCATCTGTTATGAAGAAAATCATCAAGATGAAGAACTTATCATTATCATTGGGATCAAATTCAAGGTAATTGATTTCCTTCAGTTCCTAAATAAAAAATTGAGCATATTTGAATGAGCTGAGAATTTAACCCTAACACTTGTTAGATGGTGCTTGAGCATGACTGAAGCAATTATGAAACAGTACAATTTGGTTTGGTAATTTTAGTTTTTATTTCTTCTTTAATGGTTATAAATTTAGTGTGTACATAAACTGTCATTTTCAAACTTCAACATAGAGATAAAAAAAGTAGATAATATTTTGTAAAAGAATGTAGGGAGTACAGAAAATTAAAATACATCACATGACTCTGTGGGACATGAAATATTTTATAAGCATTAGTAATGCAATAATTGTATTTTCAGACAGTGCTATACTATTAAACCTGTTCCAGTTTACATTAATTTCTATAATTGATAAGAAGCACTTTTATCTTTAGATTTATGTGTTGCTTCTTTTTACAAACTTTTTGAGCTGCTATACATGCAGTCATTTTCTGAAAATTGATTTTGTTGTAAAATGTATTTGTACACATATTTTGAACCTTTTATTGTGGTAGTTTGTTATGTATGAAAGAAAGTGTTGTGATAAATTACAAAGAAAGTAAACTAAAACCTCATAAAAGCAAAGACTGAATATGTTTCAGTCAAAACACTATTTTAAAATATACTAGGGATAGATACGTAGTAAGGTCCAAAAGTTTACGGCGTGAACATGTTAGAACAAGAATTGACAGGTCTAACTCTGTCAACTCCCCACCCTATGTTTTGTTGCACTGCTGTTAAAATTTTGCAGCTCTAGCATCAGTAACACTCTAGCTAGCGTCACAGATAAAAGTGCTGTTGTCCAATATTTTAAAATGTTTAAACTTGAGTATCATGCAGTCATCAAATTTTTGACGAAAGGTGAAAACCCAGCAGAAATTAAATGATGTTTAGATGCTGTGTATGGCAAATCTTCCCCATCATATTCGATGGTTAAAGAATGGGCTAAACAGTTTTGCTTAGGGAGAGATTCAATTGAAGATGAACCTCATCAAAGCATCTCACTCTGGAAACAATTGCGCTGGTGCAAGAAGAGGTGTAAAGGATAGGCGACTGAAAGTTTGTGGCTCAATGACATTTCATGAAGAATATGATAGGTATTCTGTTTGCTTTTTTTCAAAAAAAGTCTTTTTATCAAAAAAGCAAACAAATGAAAAGCATGAAACCTATATATATATACACACACACACACACACACAAATGCAATTGTTTCTGTCTTCACTTGTAGCCTACTAAAGAATTATCAGCAAGGTGTGGACTTTCAAAACCATGGTGCTTCGAATTTTACATGACCATCAACAAAGTGAGTGCAAGATGGGTCCCAAAACTTTTGAGTGTTGTCCAAAAACAATGATGCATGGAATGCTGTACTGAATTTTTAGCACTCTGTGAGGTGCAAGATAAAAACTATGGTTCTGTACCATGATCTCCTGTCTAAATGGGAATCTATTGAGTGGTGGCATCCTGGATCCTCACGGCCAAAAATAGCAAAAGTGACACAATCCCCCCCCCCCCCCCAAAAAAAAAGATCATGGTCACCATATTTTGGGATTCTCAGAGGATTCTGCTAGTCGACTTTAAGGAATGAAATACTACAGTTACTGGTGAATATTATGCATCATTAATGTACAAATTGAAGGATACCATCAAAGAGAAATGCTGAGGAAAGCTTCTCAGGGAGTGAGGCTATTGCATTGCAATGCGCCAGTGCACACTTCAGTTTCTGCGAAAGCTGCTATTCAGCAATGTGGTTTCCAGGAATTAAATCACCCACAATACAGCCCTGACATAGCCCCTAGTAACTATTTTTTTGTTTTCAAAATTGAAGTGGATCTGCATGGGAAAAAGTTTACAAGTGATGAAGAAGTCATTTATGAAGTTTGAGACCATTTTAAGGCTGATTATATTGAAAAATAAAAATTATTGTTTAATTCTATTACCTCTTTAATACCTTTGGGCTGGAAACTTTTGAACCTTACTACGTATATGCTGTAGCACTAGTTGGACCATATAGAGTGATTAAAAATTTCCTATTACGGCTTGCACTCAAGGATCCAGGAAAATAGCCAGGAAAATAGCCAGGAAAATTCCTTGCAGGAATAGATGCAATGGGCTGTTTTATCTTTGAGCAGCATTCTTTTGCATATAGTGGGTTAAAAGCTCAGGTTACAAGGATTTCAAGAGCTCAGAGAAGGATGGAGGAAGAGGAGCCACTGGACAGCTGTTAAGAGAGATGGTAGATTCCTGTCAAGGCCATCCAGTGTGTTCTTTAGCATGCACAGGTATTGTTCAAAAGGGTTGGGTGTGGAGATAACTCTCAATGCAGGAATAGATGCAACTCAGATCTGGGAACTGTAGACTACAAGCCTGGCATGACCCAGAAAGTGCAAATTATAATTAACATCTTGTATAATAACATAATTAATAAATTGTATGTATAAACAAATTTCTTTGCACTTGTGACCTCTAATATGTCACTTGTCCAGACAAGTGGAATTTTTTCTAATGTCCTATATTAGCAATTTAGTATATTTCTTATATACAATTCTTTTTCAAAATGTACAATTTAAATTTTTTTTTAAGTTCTTGAATGCTTATTATTCATAACAGTTAGAAACATGTGAAAAAGAAACATTAGTTCATGAGCACAAAAACATTGCTATACTTTTAAACTTTTAGTGAGTTACATTTTATCACAATACTTCCAAAATTCTGATTTTAGAACAGTTTAACCCTTTAATGCCCAGAACGGCCCAAATGGCTGAGATTTTGAAATGGACTAGTCCGAATTGTGCTATTTCTTTGTCTTTACTATCCTCTACCTTTTTCTCAGATTTCTTGGACGATAAAGGGTTAAACCATTATTTTTGTTAAAATGGAAAACTATGGACCACATCCAGCCTGCAAAAAAGTTTTGTGGCTCAATGACATTTCATGAAGAATATGATAGGTATTCTGTTTGCTTTTTTTCAAAAAAAGTCTTTTTATCAAAAAAGCAAACAAATGAAAAGCATGAAACCTATATATATATACACACACACACACACAAATGCAATTGTTTCTGTCTTCACTTGTAGCCTACAGAAAGAGTTTAAATGCAAGAAGTGAGGAAATCTGGCCAACTTCAAAACACTTTGGCTTAACCCTTTATCAATAAGCATTAGATTGCTACAAAATATTTTTCACTCATATGATAAAATCAAAAATCTAGCTATATTTATCTACTGTCATTTATAAGCTCACCAGACAAAAGATTAGTCACCTCTGGGTGAATGTCACCTAATAAGTGTGTAATGCCTCCGTGCGATTGAAGAACAGCTGAGATCCTATCAGGCATGGATGTTACCAGTGTGTGGATTTAGTGCACATCAATATTCATCTACTCTTCCAGCAGTAAATGCCACAGTTCGGCCGGATGGCTGGAACGGCACTTCACTCGTTGTCCCAAATAGTCCCACAGTTTTCTGTGGTATTCAAATCCGGGGATTTGTCAAGCCAGTTGAGATGTTCGAAGGTTTTAGAATGCTCATCATGCCAATCCAACACACTTCAAGCCCTGTGCATGTGACAAATGTCGTCTTGGAAGACTGGGATATCCTTCTGGTGTTCACTGTGGATATGCTGCACAAAAGGCAACATGTGGTCGTCCAGTAGCTCCATATAGCCCTTCTGGTTCAAGTGTAACATTACCGCAACCAACAGACCCATTTCCTCGTAAATGAAACATCCCCAGAACATCACAGAGCCTCCACCAGCTTGAACAGAACCTTGCAGACAGTATGGATGGAAGGCTTCATGTGGCTTACAATGTACCCGTCGCCTTGCATCATTCGAGTACAAGCAAAAACATGACATATCTGAGCTTCCAAGAGCCAACAGTTCAGTCTTTGTGGCATCGCATCCACTGTAGCTGTGCAGCCTTGTGCAGAGCTGTTAACACGGGTCTCTTCCACGGTACTCTGCTCCAGATATCCATGGCATGCAATTCTCTTCAGAGTGTTTGTTCGGAAACAGCTTGTTGTAGGCCTACATTGACTGACTGGAGCAATTCCCACCTCGTTGTAAAGCGGTTTGCCCTAACAATGCATGCCACACTGTGGCAGTCCCTATTGGTGAGCAGTGTTTCTGCTGCAGTTCTGACGATGATTAGTGGTGGACTGTGATGTACGCCACTGCTGGGAAACCGTTTGGACAGTACATTTCAACACACCTGCAAAGACGGTAACTTCTTGTACACTATGCCCTTTGGCTCGGCCAAATGCAATAACACCTTTTTGCCACTCATTCACATCTTTGGTGCGACCCATGTTTCACAGAGTGACTAACACACACATGGCACACAACCACTTCTTGTCACTGTATGAACCCCATAGCACACATCATAGCTATTTGTAGGATGTGCTTATTACTGGTGTGCCCTCTGTTACTGTCGAATGGACATAACCATCTTATGATGGGAGATGACTAATTTTTTGTCTGGTAAGCTTATTTTAACCATTTTATTATCATACTGGCCTAAAACTGCCAAGACTGTAAGTGGACTCATCCAACCAATGCTATTCCTTCCTCTTCACTACCTCCTACCATCAGTTTGGGCTGTTTTGGAGCACTATGGGAATGTAAGAGTTAAATAAACTTAAAATGGTGTCTAGTGGTCAAAAAACTATAGTACTTACAGCTATGAAACTGGCAGTAAAATGAGTGAGTAGAGTGTCAGAAAAGAAGCTAGTCTGTAGCAGCATCTGCTTGATTTGATCATACATGGAAATCTGAAAAAAATTGCATTTTACTTCTACTATATCATGTATATGCATACATATAAACTAGGTAGAATAACACAGTGACTGATAATATAAAATACAATATAATCCCAAATTCACTGTTTAGAAGTTCAAATGCCCCCAAGTTAAGCTACTAACTTGATTACAAGAGTAACATTTCTACATCTGCAGTTGCTGCAAGCAACATAAAAAATAATATAATCCTTATGCCCACTAAATTTGGGAGTATAGGGAACCATAGGGAAACACAATTTCTGCCACCAATGACATCCCACACATGTCCACTTGCCAGTCTGCCCAGGAATTATATCTATTATATAATACTAGTTAAACCCAAGCCGAAAGTTTGGCACAAAACGTATGTCCAACAAGGTATAACTCCATTCACAAAGTAAGCAATGGTAGTGCCCCAGAAACTTTGGACACATTTCAAGGGATCAGTCCCAACCCATGGCAACTAGGAACTGAATCTGTTACTGCTAAAGGGTGAAGCCATCCATGCTGGTAAGAACTTCAGGCACAACTTTTACAAGTGGACCTCTTGAAGAACCAGAATCTAGATAGAAACCAACCTGCTTGAGACACATTACTCCAAAGTAGGATTGGCGATGCCCAACTAGCAAAATAAGGGTTTAGGTACCTGCAATGGCCTCTAGACAAGATTATCCACCAGCTGATATAAGGTAGCCTCTGCTGCCTCTGTTCACTTAGGGCTGGCAACCCATAGGTAAACAGAAAACACAGTGGCAGATTTTCCTTGAACAGAGGCCTGTCAGTGCAGCAAATACAGGATCTGTAATCAAGCTGAAAGCCATAAACCAGCCCATTGCAGTGGGTATAAATGACCAACACTAGGACCAGGTGAAGTTGGCCACTCCTCAGTAGGGCAGAAAAAGAGAGTGGCTATAGATGACCAGTTTAGTGGGCCACATTGAATCTGGTAGCCCTCCCCTTCCAGAAGAGAATATTTCTTTTGAAAGATACTAATGGCCATGGCACCATGAGAAGGAGGAGTCTGACATTAGGTGCTAGACCTGGCTGGTTCTGTGCATCATCACCATGAATTGGTACACAGCTCTCCTTCCAGTGTATGCATAATTACCATTTACAGATTAATACTTTTTTACAATTACTAAAACTCCTTTTATTGCTCTCAATTACTAAGGATTTATTTATTCTACTCATATTCAGATGTAAACCAAATGGCAAAAACCAGCATCATTACAAATGACTTTATGCCAAATACAGATATTTGTTATATTTAAACCATTAAATTTACTTATCTATAGAAAAAGTTCCCTACTGTTACTTTAAGTCTCAATGCTAAATGGACACCATTACTAAAATAGAAAAGTTTGTCAGTAACTTGTGGCACTGAAACCACCTTTTTCCTTCTTAACTTTTTGATGGTGTACATGTAAAGTCTAGATATTACCTGTCCAATTGTCATTAATGTTGCTCTACTTGTTGCCAGTGTTGCACCAGAGAAGAGGCGTGTCATTCCTTCTTTTTTGTACACTTGAAACAGACCATCTATGGCATGTTTGTAGCTAGAAAATAATATTTCTATAAAACAAGTGAAATTTAGTAACTAATTTGGAAAAGTAAAACTCAATTTCATTAAACTTAAGATAATTAAGTTAAGATAAACAATTTTTAAATAATAATAAGTGTACAAAAATAAGTAAGTATAAACTTCTAAAAATATAATCAATTTTTTCACTGAGATATATTAGTATTATATGATTGAATTTTGTAAATAATGCTTTCATCTGCCGTCCTGTGGCCAAGTGGTTAGTGTACTTGGCTACTGATCTAAGGGACCTGGGTTCAAGCCCTGGATAAGGCGTGGATGTGTGTGTTGTCTTTCTGCTGAGGTCCTGCCATCCTCTCAGAACTTCTACTGTAGCATATAAACTGACAGGCTCCTGTCAGACCTCTGTGACAAGCAGCTGCTTGAGGGGGTATTTTTTTTTAAACGCTTTCATCACAATAAAAATTACAGTTCATATGAGGGACATTCAAAAAATTCTTGACATGCATCTGCAGAACAAAAACCATTGCACTTATCTCCACAAAACTTTTACTGTTCTTCAAAGTACTCCCCTCCAGCATCTATGCAAGGTTACAGATGCCTACAACAATTTTGAAATGCTTGGTGGTACTCCTGTTGGAGAATACTCTAACTCTGAATGAATGCAATTTGCAAGGTCTTGCACCCTTGAAAAAGGCTTCCAAACAAATTCCCTTTTAAAACAACCAAAAATCGTATGAAGCAAGATCAGGTGAATATGCAGGGTTTTGTTAGCACTGGCATTGCCATGAAGAAGGAGAACCCTTGATATGACTGTTCTTGGACGCTGCTCCTTCATCTCCTTAACCATTTTGATCAAAACAATGTTGGTGTAATATTGGCTGTTTATACTAATTTTTTCATGTAAGGTGTCCACAATTATTACTCCTTGGGAATCGAAAAAAATGTGAACATCCTCTACCTTGAGTAAAAGTTTCGTTGGAGGCTTTGGGAATGTGTTCATCTTCTGCAACCCAAATATAGTTGTCGACTTTCTAGGAGTTGTACAGTAATAAAACCACATCTCATCACCTGTGACAGTATCTATTAACTATTTGGGGCCACAAGCTTCAAACATTACAAACATCTCATTGCATGAGTTAAGTCCCTCATATGAACTGTAAAGAATGAACTGTAAGATTGCTGTTCTGTTAGTTTGTGGCCAGTTCTGGTCAGAATTTGACACAGAACTTTTTTAACATTAAATGCTGATGAATAATTGTTTCCACACCACCAATCTATACAATGACATCTAAACTTATTACCTGAAGGTGAAGTATGGGGTTTCTTTAACAAATTCATGAACAGCAGCAATGGTTCTCTTGTTCATAGTCTCCTTCAGGTTTCCTGAAGGAGACTATGAATCCTTCCCTGAATTTGTGCATCCATCCTATAACAGTGCCATACTAACAGGCACAATCCCCGTATACTTGTGATAAATTGATATTTTTTTTGGCATTGTTCCCAAGCTGTATCCTTGTAAAAATGCAAAATTTTCTCCCATCTTTATTAGGCTCCATAGTAGCAATGTACAGATTTCACAGACCAAACTTTACATGCTGAGAGCGACGAAAGAAATGATGATATGGTCTTTGTTTTTAACACATAATGACAAGTTTAGACAAGCTTTCAAACAAGTCATAACTTGGAGGAATGAGTACATATCTACAGACACATGCCAAGAACTTTTTTAATGTCCTTAGTAATGACACTAATTCTTTAGCAGATGACTTTCCTGCTAAAGGATTAATGTCATTACATAATGCTCCCAATTTTTTCCTTCAAATTAGCAAGTGTTTTGTAAAATCTTATAAAACAGTTATACTTTTATGCATATTGGCTCCATTATATATTCTTATAGATATTTGGCTAAATTTATAACAATTACTCTATGATAATGCTTCATTAGCTTTTATTATAGCCTGAATTTTACACAAAGAAATTTATTACAATAAAGTTTAACAATGTTTAATGCATAGTCCTCGAAACATGGAAGACGCAAGTCAACAAAACAATCCACACTTTCACACAGCTGCCAACTACTCTGATTTTATTGGATTTTTTCCGATTTTTGGTTTAAAATCCGATTTTGTCTTTGAAAATCTGACTTTTAGGGGGTTTTCAGTTTTACACTTATGAAAATCTGCGAAGAATCTGCAAATTATACAGCATTTTTGCCCTTTTCCTAATAGGTGAATGTTAATGAAATGAAAGAATTGTTTCTGATTTAGCTCTTTTATATTACTAAAGGTGCAGCTGTGTCTCCACTTCTTAATCTGTGCTTGATTGTGGCCATACCTGCATACCAAACAGAGAAAATCTATAGGACTGCAGATGGTCATTTCCAGACAGAACATACGGCAAAGTGCACACCTAAATTCTTTTACAGAGTTGAAAGTCATAGAGTGTGTATAAATGTGTGTTTATTAAACCTATACCCAACTCTCCCGGTTCTGGCCAATTAAAAGTCTAATTGGATTACTTAGAATTCGAACTCCAGAGTGAAGGAAATAATACAGATTAGAGAACTTCCCTGATCTGTGGGTCACAATTGGCATTGCAACTTGAATGGGTTTTGTGCATGTCTGTTTTGGGAGTAATCCTGCAGTTTAAGTCACTCAGTAAGGTTAAAAGCCCTAATGTTTGTTTTTAGTAGTATTAAAGAAAAACATAAGTGAATTTATGTAGTACGACAGCTTTCATCGTATTGAACGATTTATTCGATTCTCTATTAGTATGTTTTGTGCCACCTCTGGTTCTTGATTATTTTTTTGTAGGTCTAACCTTCTAAAGATAATAAAAGAAGTTTATTTTCAGAACCTAAACTTTCCTAATAAATGCAGATTTAACTTCTATATATGTAGCATAAAGGTATTTGAAAAGTATACTGAAAGTTGCAGACAACTCATGATATTTAATAAATCTTTAGCAATGTTTTAAATTCTCCATTTTATGTTAAAAAAAATCCTTTTAAAATGGTTGTCTCTGATGAGATTATCTTGTTCTGGGTATTTTTTAATAATTCAAATGGCTGTGCATTGTTTTTTAGGCATGCTGTCTTTGAAGGGATTATTTAGTTCCAGGGTCTTTTTTATTACTTCGGATCGACAGTGAACTGTTGACATTTCGTGCTTTAGAGCAGAGTGGTTGTTTGTTGTTTAGCAGTGTGTTTAGGTTAAAATGGTTATCTCTGATAAATTTACACTCGGATTTTCTTAAAGTTCAGAATGGCAATTCGTTGTTTAGTAGTATGTACTTGTTTGCATAGCCATCTCCAATGAAATTATCGATTTTTGCAAGTTATTTTTTTTAAATACGGAATGAATGTTTGTTAGTGATAATAGGCTGTTGAAATAGTCTTGGATAGTACTGACCGACTTTCACCATATAACAATATGCGCAGTTATGAAAATATGTCTCAATATTATTACTTCTAGTGAAAACAAAATTTTGCTTTGGAATAAACATTTATCATTATATTCTTTATTCAATGTATTCTCATTGTATGATCTCTTTACTGCTAGTAATATGATTGTTTAGATTATTATTTGTAGAACTTTCCACAAAGTTGAATATTCGGAAAAATGCTGTTCTGAGGACTGTCGGTTTCAAAAAATAAAGATTGCAGCCATCGTCGGATCAGCACTTTTGTCGAATATTTTTTCTAATGTGATATTGAAACACTTTTGTGTTTAGTTTAAATTGCATATTTAGCTGGGTTTTTTTTTTTACCAAAGTAATATTAAGAAACTTAGTATAATTCTGGAAAATGAAATTTTTTTTCATTGCCACTGGGAGTCCAGAGGTCGAGTTCTGTCAGATGCAAGACATTATTGCGTTGTGTTATTGTGTTAGAAAATGACACCTGAGCACCATAAACTGCAGAACTGACCTGCTCTGATTCCTTCTGATTTTTCACTCTCCCAAATCATAATTTTCATCATGCAAGGCTAGCAGCTCTGCTTTCATAATGCTAATTTGTACATTTTTACACCTAATTTTCATCATGCAAGGCTAGCAGCTCTGCTTTCATAATGCTAATTTGTACATTTTTGCACCTAATTTTACAACTTTTTTTTATAACAATGCTTAAAAATGTTTCACATAATTCTTTTGAATTAAAATATTACAATATTGCAGTAAAACCACTAGAATAAACAGTTAAACTTCGAAAATTTTAAGTGGATGAGGTCACAAATTTTGCTTTTACTAGTTGAAGGCACAGGTTTGGAAATGTCACACCTTAAGCATAAATGTTACTTTCAGCAGATTTTTCAATCAGACAGGCATGGTTTCTTTTTGGTTACAAGTTTGCAAATAGCATAAAATAGTATAAAATTCTCAGCATATAATGTATAATTCACTGACTCATCTAGCATAAGGAAAAATAACTTTACTGTTTTATTGTGTTCCTTTCACTTTCTGTGAAATTAATTTGAATGTCATATTTATCCCCTAAAGTCCATACTACATTTTTAATCTAAGCACAGTGTGTTTTTGTCTTTTGTTCATCTACACCAGGCATGCACAACCCATTGTTTGAGAACACCATGGTGCTTGCAAAGCTGTTAAAAGTGCTCATTGATGCATCCTTCATTAGTGTTCACAAGCATGATCATAACTTGCTGCCACAGTGGCCAGTACTATTGCAATGGTTCATGGTGACTATGCATCTGCTAGTGTTCAGGTTCAAGTCCCAGGATATCATGGCTGTTATACTGTCATAATCTGCAGATAAACTAGTAGCTTTGTGGGTCTGATCAAAAATAAAAAATACAAATTGCACAACAAAATTTATACATGCTTATTATTAAATGACTGCTCCAGTGGTTGAATGAGGCTGGTACTGAGCAATATAGATGATGCTACAACTGAATGAGAGTGGTTACTGAGCAATATAAGTTACTGAGAATAATAGAAGACATGTTTCCTTTCTTGTGTTGTCTTTTGGTTAGGGGAACAACATTCTGCTCCAGTGATTCAGAAGCATTGAGTACTGAAATAATGTTCCAATTTAGTTGCATCACTACTTTTACTAACTGTTTACCGTATTCAAAAAGTCACTGCCAATGATATAAAATTTAGTCTCCCTCAACCATCTTACACTCATTGATACACAGGTTTTGAAAACATGTTGTAAGCACTACTTGAAAGTTTGCTTTGATTTTTGATAAATCATTACAAATCTTGAAAAATCTATCACCAGATGGTTACTGCTTATTGTCCAAAAACTCTAGCAATCACAAAAAGAAAACCTATCCCAGGGAAACATTTTTTCCATAAAATGGTGCTTTAATGGGCAGATAAGTTGACCAAAATTATTTTATTCTGCTCATTTTAACACACTTTTAACAACATACCTTCAGCTAAAAATAGTGAAATGTCAAAAATTGTAGAGTTTATTTTTCATAACAGTACATTACTCATAACAGTTTATTTAGCAGCATGAAATTTAGCAGATTTTATAGAGAGGCACACCAGATTCCAACTTCTCAACTATCTTAAATCTGTCACTAATATTTAGTGAAGAACACTTCCTTTTCTCACTGAGGTCATTATGAACACATAGAAAATATTCAGATTTTTCTCCAACATGTCTTTTCATAACTGCAAACATCTATTTCTTTTTGCTGCAATTATACAACACCCTCATCCACTATAGTTCAAAATGCTTAAACATTTTTTGAATATTCACCAGGTGCTTGTCAAGTCATTGTGACACCAGAGTGAGAGCTGCCAAAATCAAAAATAACTAGATCAAAATGCCATTCAGCAACCACTTGAAATTTTATACTATTCTCTGTGTGGTCTGTTTCTTTGGTAGATGAACTGTTTTTTCTAACTCATCACCACTAATAGCATTTATTATTATTATTGTCACTTGTTCTTGAATCATTAAGTTCAATGTACTATAAAGGGTTCATAGGAAAGTCCCGTAACATCCAAATAAATGGCGAGTAGGGTTGAGTTGTCTTTCTCTGAGTGGCACCTTTTTGCACACAATGGGTTAAATGGTCAGGTCACAAGGACTTTGAGGGATCAGAGAAGATTTGGGGAAAGGGACCCACTGGACAGCTGCTAAGAGGCAGATGATGCCTCCCGTCAAGACCATCCAGTGTGTTCTTTAACATGCACAAGGTATGGTTCCCCCAGACACAAGGCCACGACTTAATGTCCCACATACAAAGGATGGCAGCCTTTCCAAGCCCATCAGTGTCCTCTACTGACTAAGGGCAGGTCAGAATAGTTTCGTGGAGATAAATCTCAATATTGGCCCAACTGGGACTCAAACCTGGGAACTGCAGATTACAAGCCTGATGTGCTACCAAATGAGTCACCCCATCCCAAATAAGTGGCAGACGAGTTTAAAAGAGCAATGAATACCTACAAGAAAAGGACTGCCTGATCAAATGAGTATGACAGCAGAGCTCCTGGTTGCAAATATAAGGAGTTAGCAACTGTAACTTATGAACTATAAGTAATGAAATAAATTACACAGCTATAGAGAAGCATCAAAATAGCAACAATATCCATATGTACAAAATGAGCAGATCTACAGTTAACATCGATCTTTCAAGATTGTAGATTCCTAGAGCAGTGGTTCTCAACCTTCTATGCTTCATGTACCCCCTGGAAATATGTAACTGGTGTCCCTCTTACACAGACAGATAAAACTATAGTTATAGTATAATAATGCCAACTTAGTGACTTTGTTACTAGATCTAGCAATCTTTGAGCTCTCACAATGTACTCCAAACATTTTATCGCATACCCCACTTTGAGAACCTCTGTCCTAGATCATCTGTTTCTTAACAGCTGTCCAGTGGATCCCCTCCCATGACCTTCTCTGAGCTCTATTGGGGTTCTTGTGACCTGGCCATCTAGCGCATTGTGTGCAAAAAAGTGCAGTTCAGAGTAAAATAACCCAACCCTAAAAAATAAGGTTTTTTAAAATTAATCAAAGGAGCAGTATCATTATAAAAAGAATCATCCAAAAATTGCAATTTTTTTTCAAACATAGGATTAGAAATAAATCAAAGCTTAATACACACTGGCCATTGAATTAGAAACCTATATTCAATACTAACTCAATGGCCAGTGTGTATTAAGCTTTGATTTATTTCTAATCCTATGTTTGAAAAAAAAAATTTTCAATTTTTGGACGATTCTTTTTCTATTTCTATATTGACAGATTTGCAAGTTGGATCTCCTTTAGCATGAATTACAGCATGCATGTGGTTTGGCATAGATGCCACAAGATGTTGGAGTGCTTTTACATCTCCATAATACCAGGCATTCACCAGACAGTCCTTTAGTTGGCTCAGATTTGACAGAAGAAAACTTTGCTCCCAGATCTGTTTTTTCCAACATGTCCCATACATTCTCAATTCGGTTCAGATCCAGACTTTGTGGTGGCCAGGGAAGATGGTTGAAGTCACTGGCATGTTCACTGAACCACTACTGAACACATCTTGCACAATGGACAGTAGCATTGTCGTCCATGAAACAGCCGTCACCGGCAGGATAAAAAGTCAACATTGCAGGATGGACTTGATGGCAACAAATGTTCAGATAAACCTTGGAGGACACCTGACCTTCCAACAATATCAAGGGACCCATTCCATACCAACAGAATATGCACCATGCCATAACACCATCTCCAGAATCTTGAGTTGTGTTTACAAGGCAAGCTGGGTCCATTGCTTCACTGGGTCTCCTGTGAAACTCTCTGCCTACCGTCAGCACAGAACAAGGTATACCATGACTCGACGGACCACATGACTTTTTTTTCCAGTCTTCCAGTGTCAATCATGGTGTTTCTGACACCACTGTAGAAGATCTTTCTGTTCTTCGCAGAAATCAGTAGTTTCTGGTTAAACATCCAACTGCTAATACCGATCCTCTTCAATTCTATGCACATAGTTCACTGAGATATGGGTTGGGAACAGTCTTCATTGAATGTTTCAGTCAATTGCTGCACACAAGAAGTCCTGTTTCTCCATACAAGCCTTCTCAGATGATGGTGATCTTGTTCCTAACAGATTGTCATCGCACCACACTTATGCCTCTTAAACAAGCAATGTAGGTTATTTTTCCATTGATTAGAAACCCGAGATATCTCACCTTTTAAGAAACTAGTCAGCTCTGCCATTTTTAAAATCATTGCTCTAACCAGACAGGAAGTCACAATAAGCCCTTTATCAAACTCCAAAAGATCCTTTGCCTTTCCCATTGTGATCAACACTACTGATGAGCAGCAGTCTTAAATAGTTACCTAGAATAAGTGACCATGTATTTTGCATATATGCTGTGCAAGTGATGTTTACGTGCCTCTGCATAAAGGTTTCTAAATTCAGTGGCTGCTGTTTGTATAAGTACTATTTAAAGTATTACTGAATTATACCCAAAACAAATTATATTTGTTTCAGTTTGGTAAAAAATCTAGATTCTGTAACTGATTTAATAGGAAAAAGAAGTCAGCACCATTCTCAACAAATTAATTATTAGAAGCAGAAATTAAATTAAAAAAAAAGAAACAAAGGACAACTTACTTCCTTCTGTATTTTGCATCTAATTTAATGTCATTCTGCATTCTGAGAAAACAAGAAAGCAGAGAAAAAGAAAACAAATTAGAGAATATTAAAAAAATTGATTTACATCAACATTAGTTGAACATAAAATAAAGTGTTAAACAATATAACTGGAATTAGTTGGGTTTATTAAGCTAGTTGTTTTTTGATTAAACAATATTTTCAAGAATATGAAAATGAGTAATCTTCATATTGGCAAAAAACAATTTTTTTATCACTTTAATTTACCACTTACAACACTATAATAATTAAGATATCAGTGCTAAAAATAATATAAGTATATATTTACTCTTGAAGAAGTTACTTTTCACAAAGTAAATAATTTTTTTTATAAATCCGTTTAATGAAAGAAAATCAGCAATTGTTTGTGGGAATAAATCTCTGTGAAAAATGTTCACTTTTTGTGGTTTTCTATATTCATTTAGGAGCTCTAAATGCAAATGAAATAAGTTGACAGATTTGCTACATACTTCTCATAAATATTCAGTTAAGCTTGAATCATAGGATTCTTAAATTTTCACAGGATCACTGTCTTTGAAATTCAATCCTTAATGTGCCGGAAGACGCCCTTGGATTCAAGGCAAATTTGTCTTTTGGCTCCCAAGATCCTACAGTAGGATGACCAGATATACCTGTTTTCCTGGGATAGTCCCTGGATGAAAAGCTCTGTTCCCAATAAATAAATGTCCCTGGAATTTATTTTTAGATATTATTTTAAATATTAAATTAATTGTACAGCATGAGCAGATCTTTTAGTAATAGAGTAGTAATGGCAAAATTGCTACAAAAAAAATGGTAATGCAGGTGACTGAAATATTGAGGCTAGGATTTTAAAATGAAAGTAATTAATTGCGAGCTATCAAATTAAGGTGACTAGAAGTCCCCAGAAAAAGGAAACATTTGGTCATCCTAGTTGAGATTTCACAACCAAATTTTCAAAAGTCCCCATATCTTTTTCTGTAAATCTGATCATCCTATCCTAGAGTTCCCAAAACACTATGCTATACTTTTTAAATAAAACAAATATTAAAATCATTAAGATATCACACTGCTAAAGTTTTTTTTTTCTAGTTGCCAAAAATAGGAAATTTTCTTTCATAAACAGCTTCTTCAATCTTTCACCTGTCATATCTTTCATTTTATACTTACCATCAGATACAATGAATGTCCAGCAATTGATTCTGATTAGATGTTGTCATGAGTGCCTGAGCCTTGTACCTGAGAACTAACTTGTACCTGCTAACTCTATAACAAGAATACAGGCAGTCCTTGAGTTTGATATAATGCACTGCTGAAAATGCATATGAAAGTCGAGTGATATACTTACATGTTATAATGGGATTCCATTCTCAGAGAGTGAAAAAATATTATATAATCCCTAATTATGGTATAATTTCAATCCTCCCCTGTGTTATTCAATATATACAGAGTACTGATAAGCATTTAAAAACTGCAGTTGACATCATATATATATATATAATAAGCAAAATTAATCTATAATAATAGTTTCATAAACTCAGCATAATGATGGGAGCATTCACTAAAAAAACACATTTTAATAGTTGGGTAAAAGATTTGCTGATAGCGTTTTTGCAAGAGATTGAGCAGGAAATTTTGTAGGGGATTGTGTTGTTGACTTAGATGTTGAAGGCTCTTCTTTTGACCTAGATGATATCTCATCAGATTTCATGGAAAATCTGTCAAGAGAAGTTGAACAGGTGCCTTCTTTTCTTGGTAAAGAAGTCTATAGCAAGATTGACTCTCTGAGCATCTCTAAGGATAACTAAAATTCTTTGTGCATTTGGGTTTTGGTCTGAACGTTAACACAGAGTGTTGCTGGGCAGGGCATGCAATGACTTGCAAAATTCATTCATCAGTTCACTGATGTCTGAAAGCTGATTTAAGGTGTCAATTTATAATGTACGGAAAAAAGTTATCTGAAAGTCAAGGGCTGTCAGTATTCCATATCAGTTGAAAAAGTAAATTATTTAGCTGTCAAAGATATCAGATAATTCTCAATGTTCTGCTGTAATTCAGTTAAATGAGAGGTATAAGAATAATAATTAATTTCTATTTTTAAGATATACATATAAAAATATGGTTTGGTGTAAAATTTGTTCAACAACGTTTCTTTAATAGAAACTTGTTCGACAGAAATTTGTTTGAATGAAAGTTGAGCAATATTTTTGTCCACAGATGCTGATAGGGGGCATAGTTTGGCGTAAAATCTGTTCAACAACATTTCTTTAACAGAAACTTGCTCGAAATGGAAATTTGTTCCACAGAAATTTGTTCGAAACAGAAATTTGTTCGAATGAAAGTTGAGCAATATTTTGTCCACAGTTTGAGAAGCTGATAGGGGGCATTCTCCTCAATAATGTCTTTTCTGCTTTGTTACTGGGAGATTATCAGAGAAGGAGTGGATCTGGGAAGAGCGGTGAAAAAAGAGATGGTTTCGTTTTAGATTAAGTAGAGTAAAATACTTGTTTCCCAGACAATCTAGGTGGCATTTAATTCTTCCCAGTTTTCATTATTATTATAAGCTAGGTTGAGTGGTTAGCACATTTGGCTACAGAACAAAGGGACCTGGGTTCGAACCTCAGGTAAAACATGGATATTTGTTGTGTTTCTGCTGAGGTCCCGACATTCTCACACACATGGCTGTTAGACCTCTGTGGCACGCAGCTGATTGAGGGGATATTTATTTTTTCTTTATCGTTCTATTGCTTTTTGCTCATCATTTGTCAGTTTGTTGGTTTGTGTATTTGCCAAAGAGTTGTTCCACTATATTTTTGAACATGATGAGGATTTATGTATCAAACAAAAGCTTGTGATGCAGGGAGTGTCATAGGTATAGAAAATTGACATCCCATGCTCTTTTCTACCCCCCAAGAAAGGGGAAATATGAAAGCAATTGTTCCTTTATATTTACAGAGCATGAGTGCCAAAAGTAACAAGCTATACGTCAAATGAAAGCTTATGACGTGAGGACTATCAATGATGATACAAAACTGTCCTCCCATGATTTTTTCCTCCTAAAAATGGGAAATATGAAAACGATTGTTCCGCTATATTTTCCAAAAGCAAAGGCCTACAATTACGAATTAGGTGTCAAATAAAAGCTTATACGATGTAGTAGACTGCTTCAAATTTTATTCTTCACAATCCCCCCCCCCCCTCTAAGCAGTGGAGGGGAGATTTTCACAGGAGTGGAACTTAATATGGGTGTTCAGAAACTTATTTGATGTTTTGGGAAAAAAAATTTTTTTTTGAAGTCAGAAACTTGTTTGATGGAAATTTTTTCACCAGAATTTTGTTTGATGGAAATTTGTTCGAAATGGAATGAAAGTTATTTTAGGAAAAGTGTCAGGATTATTGTATCTATCCAGTGCAAAAGATTTTAATGTGTTTTTCAATAGAGGCTGGGTGCCGGTGGGGAAAGTTTTGCCTTTTATTTTGTTTTCTTTGAAAACGAGATAATAGTTTTGCTTTGTCATCTGTCTGTCTCTCTTTCCACATTAAACTTTTTGTTTACAAATATAAATTAAAAATTATTTTGGCATTGGATAGGCATTGATGAAATATTATGATATGCACTTTCCAAATCTCTCTAAATCTATAATTATGCCCTCTAGTGGTGGAAATTTTTGAAAATTCCAAAATTTCAAACAAATATTGCAAACGATGTACTTATGCTAGAAATTTGAAATTTTGGTGGTGGAATGTGAGGGTCATGAAGTTTTTATTGTCAATAATAAGTTGATTCCTTAGACCCAGAGGGAGTGGAAAAACACACCTTTTTAGTTTTAGCAGATAGTTGTTTGTTTTTAGAAATAAATGAAAAAATTCTTTTTGGGTTAGATAGGAATTGATTAAATATTATGATTCGCACTTTCATAATCTTCCAAACATTATAATTGCACCCTCTAACGGTGAAAAAGATTTAAAATTCCAAAATTTCAAACAAATATTGCAACGAGGTATTAATGACAGAAATATGAAATTTTGGTGGTGGAATATGAATGTCGTGAAGTTTCTATTGGAAACAATGAAAATGACAATTAGAAAACTCTTTTTTGATTTGATTGGTATTAATGAAATATATAATACACATTTATAAATACTTAGTAGTTTTAATATATATTTACAGATCACTGAAATGATGAAACAGCAGAGCTGTTATTGAGTTTTACAAATAATTTGTATAGAATATAAATTTGAAAAATTAGTGGTAGTTTTTAAAAGATATTACATTGACAGCTGGAACCCACTTTTCAGAGAGAGGTGTGAGAAATGCAACTTTTCAGATTTAAGAACTAAAAGATGAATACTTTTTGCATTTTCCCCATCATATGCTAGATCAAATTAAAATTTTCAAAGAATAAAACAGTACGTAGAAGAAAAACTTCTTTCTCTTTGAAAACAAGATTCTCATATGCACCAGAGGTGATATGTGTCCTTCTAGTTATATTCTTGATCTGACCACTTGGCCATTTCCTAAAACCCAAAACATTTATTCATGTATTCACAAGATCTAGGTTATCAGTGAAGACATATGCTGGATAATCACTGAAGTCAGTGTTATTTTTTCAAATTAGCATCAAATTGATGTAACAAGACTACCTGTTATGTCAATGGGGCACTAATTTTGAAGTTCTATAACTTCTAAAATCAGTGTTTTGTGAGAAAATGTGGTGGAGGATAATTTAAAGGTCTGAATAAAATCTATTTAAATCTCGATTTTTAACAATATTCTCACAACATTTAAGCAGGTATTGAAGTTTAAAACTTTCAGAGCAGCAATCTGCTCTAAGAAATGTATTTAAAACAACATAAGAAATTATTCACACACACTTTTAAAATGTGTATTTATACATGAACTGGTTTGAAATAATATTTCCTATTTCAGTTTCAATTAACTTCCAATGTCTAACAGTCCTATGTTCAAACTTCCATAACTCTTAAAATACTGAAGGGATATTGTTCAAAATGGATATTTAGTAAAAATGATTTAGAACTTTAATTTACTTTATCACATTTTCCCATATAAAGTTTATTTTAAAAGTTAGAGGATTTGAAATTGGAGTCCCATTGGCATAACATGGGGGTGTGATCACTCAATATCACTCAGCATATACTTGTAATAGAAAAAATATCATAAAAACAATCAAAAATAAAAAAAAATAGAAACTAGGATGCATATCACCTCTGGCGCATACGAGAATTTAGTTTTGAAAGAGAAAGGAATTTTTAATTTTCCTACTGTTTCATTCCTTAAAAGTTTTAATTTGAGCTAGTGGATGATGGGGAAAATGCAAATAGTATTTCATTAGTAATTATATAACATAAAAGTATTCATCTTTTAATTCTTAAATCTAAAAAGTTGCATTTCTCACACCTCTCTGAAAAGTGGGTTCCAGGTATTAGTGGAATATCTCTTAAAAAACTACCACTAATTTTTCAAATTCGTATTCTATACATATTATTTGCAAGATAACAGCTCTGCTGTTTCATCATTTCAGTGATCTGTAAAGATATATATATTAAAACTAAGTATTTTAAAAATGTGTATTTATAATATTTCATTTAGTGCCAATCAAATTAAAAAAGAGTTTTCTAATTATCATTTTCATTGTTTCCAATGGAAACTTCATGTCGTTCACATTCCACCACCAAAATTTCATTTTTCTGTCATTTGCCTCGTAGCAATATTCGTTTGAAATTTCGAAATTTTAAAACTTTTTCACCATTACAGGGTGCAGTTATAAATAATATCCTGTTTTCAATATTTGTTTGGAATTTTAAATCTTTTTCACCGTTAGAGGGTGCAATTATAATGTTTGGAAGATTATGAAAGTGTGAATATTTAATCAATTCCTATCTAACTCAAAAAGAATTTTTCATTTATTTCTAAAAACAAACAACTATCTGCTAAAACTAAAAAGGTTATATTTTTTTCTAAAAAGGTTTTTCCACTCCCTTTGGGTCTAAGGAATCAACTTATTATTGACAATAAAAACTTCATGACCTTCACATTCCACCACCAAAATTTCTAGCCTAAGTACATCATTTGCAATATTTGTTTGAAATTTTGGAATTTTCAAAAATTTCCACCACTAGAGGGCATAATTATAGATTTAGAGAGATTTGGAAAGTGCATATCATAATATTTCATCAATGCCTATCCAATGCCAAAATAATTTTTAATTTATATTTGTAAACAAAAAAGTTTAATGTGTAAAGAGAGACAGACAGATGACAAAGCAAAACTATTATCTCGTTTTCAAAGAAAATAAAATAAAAGGCAAAACTTTCCTAAAATAACTTTGATTCTGTTTCGAAAAAAATTCTGTTTTGAACAAATTTCCACTTCGAACAAATTTCTGTTGTGAACAAGTCTTCAGTGAACAAATTACACCAAACCCCTTAATGAGATATATTTCATATTAAAGATTGTCATGTCTCCAATGTCATGGGCTACATTAAACTCGACTACAAAAACAAAGAAGGTTATAATTTCAGAAGAATGTGCTCAATGTTCATGTATCAAATCAAAGTTCCTGAAGGTAGGTGCTTTTAGTAACAAAGAAAAAATATAAATAATTTTAAAACCTTTAAAAAGCAATCTTCCTGTATGTGCACTAAAAAGTAGAAAATAAAACTAAAGCATATTGATGGTGCAATCAGTCTCTGAATTTGTATTCACTTCAAAGGAAGCTAGGGCACCGATTTATCTACTCAGCTAGATTGGCGGCACCCTATTTTCCTTCAAAGTGAATACAAATTCAGTGGCTGATTGCACCATCGATATGATTTAGGTTTATTTCCTACTTTTTAAGGTGTATAGAGAAATATGGGTACTTTTAAAAAAAATTATATTTATTTATATTTTCTTTATTTGAAATATTGGTACTAGTGTTATTAGAAAACAACTTACAGAATTTGAAAAATATTGCACTTTAAAATTTTGAACAACCCTTTCTATAAGAAGCTGACTGTAGTTTAATGTAACAGCAAAAACTGCGAAGAAACAGATGGCGGCAAGTTTGACTCGAAAACAAGAAGGTTTGCACTTTACACTTAAAAAGAAAGATCTAAACCACGATGATCCTTTTCAGTTGCCATTCTTCGGTTCCGATATCTTCCCCTTCCTGAGGCTCTTCAATGACAAAGCACAAGGCCTATAATGCCCTATGAGGAGCCTTCCCCTAGCAGACTCTCAGTCTTTTGAACAAAATTCCATTGAAGCAATTTCCATCAAACAAATTTCAGTTTTTAACAAGTTTCCAGTGAACAAATTTCCATTGAACAAATTTCTGAATACCATAAAAAATATATAAGCATATTCTGGTATCACCTGATGAAAAAACTCTGTGATTCTTTTTTGGATTTCATTATGCTGTTGGTTTGTTTTATCTCTGTTCAACTTGAGAGGTTATTGTCAGCCCATGTGCTGACAATAACCTCTCAAGTTCAGGAAGATGATGATGTTTTACCTCTGAGTGGCACTTTTTTGTACAGAGTGGGCTAAATACTCTGTCACAAAGGACCCCAAGGGCTCAGAGAAGGTATGGGGAAGGGAATTCACTTGACAGCTATTAGGAGATATATGGTATCCTGTCAAGGACATCCAATATTTTCTTTAATATGTCTAGGGTATGGCTCTCCTGCACAAGGGACCAATGGTTTAATGTCCCATCCAACAGATGTTGTCCTTTACTTTCAGTGTCTCCTTTCTGATTGAAGCAGAGTGGGATTTATTGGAGATATGTCTCAATGCTAGTGTAAGTGGGACTCAAATCTGGAAATTGCAGATTATCAGCATATGTCACATTACAGATTGAGCCAACTCTCCTCCTTTTTTGAACTAGTTAATAAATAATTAGAAGTTTAAATTTTCATAGGAATCTGCTTAAAGAGAAAAATAAGCATACCTCTAAAATCCAATACAAGAGGTACTTCTCTTATTGCAAGTGATTTGCTAATCGAAACAGGTTATATTTTTAATCATTTATACCTCATAATTTTTAAAACCAGATGTTTTATCAAAATTTAATGATGATTTACTATTTTTAGCTTGTTAAAAAAATAAGATAATAGTTTCAATTTGTCATCTGTTTGTAGACATTGAACGTATTCATTCATAGAATTAAATTAAAATTTATTTTTGTGTTAATAGGTATTAAAGAAATATTACGATTTCACTTTCTGAATCTTCCAAAAGCTATAATTGTGCCTCTAACAGTGGAAAAAAGTTGAAAATTTCTAAATTTTAAATGAATATTTGCAAACAATTCCCAGAAATTTGAAATTATGATGGTGAAATGTGAAGGTCATGAAGTTTCCATCAGCAGCAAAGAGTTATTCCTTATGTCCAGGGTGGGTGGGAAATGCTATTGTTTTAAGAGATAATTGGAAATTCTTTTTTAGTTGGATTGGTACTAATGAATTATTATACTTTGCATTTTTTAAATAGTTAGTTTTAATTTATATTGTTAACCCTTAAAAGTGTCAGGTTTCTGAAACTGGCCTCACTCTGGTGCCAAGTTAATTTTGAAGTGTTTTCAGAAAATAAAATGCACAATTTTAGAAACTCATCTTGAAGTAAATAATGAAGGGAAATACTCATGTTATATGCCAAAAGAAAGAATGTTTAATTGTGATTAATAAAATGGCAAAATTCAAAGAAAAATAAAATAGCAGTTAAAGTTTTTAAACATTTTTTAAAATATTGCAAAATTTTACTGTATTTTTTCAATTTTTACTTCAGTAAAAACTTAAATTTTTTTTTGTTTTTTCCAAATTATTTTATTATTAAAATATAAATAAGTTCATAATATTTCCATTAATGCTTAAATCTTTCATTTATTAGTTTTTTCTAAATTTTTAGTCACAAATGCAAATAATGCATGTGCTTAAATTTTCAGCAATGGCAAACTCTAAGCCCAAGTGGTGTTATAAAAAGTTCATTTTGGTTTAAAAATAAGATAATTCAAATAAAAACTGAGTAATATATCTTGAAGAATTGAAATTTAGAATGAATCATTTAGTATAAAGCTATATAATTGATACAGAAAATTT
This sequence comes from Ryuthela nishihirai, assembly GCA_038380435.1. Taxonomy (NCBI): domain Eukaryota; kingdom Metazoa; phylum Arthropoda; class Arachnida; order Araneae; family Heptathelidae; genus Ryuthela; species Ryuthela nishihirai. The sequence continues at coordinate 25,169,482 of JAWZYU010000018.1, forward strand.
TATTTTAAAAATTTTGTTAAAAATCACAATATTTTAATGTTAATTTGTGTATTTGATTAAAATATCATTAAATTATCACTAAAATAAGTTCTACCTTTTAAAAAATCATGCTTTTACGCTAATCACATAATCCTACGATTCTTCCGATATTGGGCCATTAGATCTCACTAGTGGCTTCATTTTCAATCATTTGAAATTATTCTTTACAATCACAGTATACATTATTATTTTTTTTTTTTATAAAAAATATTTCCAGAAGCACTAGAGTAAAAAAAGGCTTTAAATTCAAAAGTCTGCTAAAATATTAACAGAAAATATCCGGCAAAGTTACGGGATGATGCAACTTCCGGTAGTAATAAAATCAATACTTGTGTTAAAAGTTTAGAAAGCATTTCAACTCTGCTACAGATATAAATAGGTCAACATATTGGAAAACAAAAACTGATTGATAATCTACTATTGTAAGGTAGAATAAAGGCATTAACTAAATTATTGTTACTTGATGCTATTTACGGTGATTCAATATGTGCATTCAATCATTATAGACTCAAATAAGTTTTAACTTTTTCACAAATTTTTTAAGCAGAATCAACAGGAAAAAAAAATATATATCACAGACTGAAATGTTATTTTTAAAAACTTATTACAAATAATTAAAAAAAAAGTCAATTTCTGCTGAAAAAAGTTTTTGATTTTGCATTAAGGAATGGTAGACTGACTCGGAGCCCCCAAAATCGGAAAAGTGAAAATGGTATACCCAGCTGCAGCCCATTAAGGGCTAAAGATCACTAAAAATGGAAATAGCAAAACTTTTAACAAATATTGCAAGCGATCTGTTTATTACAGAATTTTGAAATTTTGGTGGTAGTGTCAAGAGATATTATACTGAGAACAATAATCCACCCACTTTTCTCAAAGGGATATGAGAAAAGCAACTTTTTAAATTTAAGGAAGACAAATTTTTTTATGTTGTACAATTACTAATAAAATACTAATATTTACATTTTCACCATGATCCATTAGCTCAAATTACAGGAGTGATTTTTAAAAAGTGAAAAAGTAGATAAAAAAAAACTCGATTCTCTTTGAAAACAACATCCCCATATGTGCTAGAGACAATATGCATTCTTCTAATTAATATTATTTTTGATATGTTTTAATCAGTATTCCACAGTAATCAGCAATTTTTTTTTCAATGCATCAAACTGCCAAATTTGATATTGTTATTTGTGTAAGAACATGGTTGATTCAAGCTCTAGAAGATCTAAATCTAGTTTCTCCCCTCTAATAAATCCTATGACAATTAATTAAACTCATACTCCACCCTGATTTATCTAAGTGCAACATAAAAATAAAAAAATAAATATACCCTCAAGCAGCTGCTTCCCACAGACATTCAGTTATTAAAATATAAACATAATTAACAGCAAATGGGCATTTGATTAGGAGTGTCAGATCACATAGAGGAGTCGATATTGGGTTTCACCATTACTTGGTCAAAAGTGTCTTACAACTGAAGTTTAATAAATGTTGTGCTAAGGTTAAGAGAATTACCTTTAACACTGAAGTTCTGAAATATCCAGATATAGCCAAAGCATAACATGATAGCCCACTAATAGTATGATATACCATGATAGCCTACTACTACATAAAACTTTTAATTATTATGACAGTCATGGTTTGCTTACTACTGAAGTTGAGAAAGAATGGGATCAGTTTAAACAGGCCTCTCTTGAAACTAATAGTATGGTTTTAAGTAAAAAGGAACAGACGAGGCAAAGTTATTTGAGAGATAAGGCTATGGAACCTATTTCTTAAAGAAGGGCTGGTTTACTTCTGAGCAGCACTTTTTTGCACACCATGGGCTAACTGGCCAGGTAACAAGGACCCTGAAGGCTCAGAGAAGGCTGGGGGAGGGGACCCACTGGAACAGCTGTTAGGAGACAGATGGTAGCCTCCAGTCAAGGCCATCCAGTGTTCTTTAATGTGCACAGGGTATGGCTCTCCCATCAAGACCATCCAGCGTGTTCTTTAATGTGTACAGTATGCACCGCTCAGAAGTAAACCCAGCCCTTCTTTAAGAAATATGCTCTCCCACACATGGGATCACAACTTAACATTCCATCTGATGGATGGCAGCCTTTCCAAGCCCATTGGTTCCTCTACTGACTGTGGGCAGAGTGGATAGTTTCGCGGAGATAAATCTCAACACTGACACAACTGGTACTCGAACCTGGGGACTGCAGATTATGAGCCTGGCACTACTGACTGAGCCACCCCGGCCCCTCTGTAAGAAGGAAGTGTGGAAATAATTTGAATAAACACCCTACTAGTCCTAACAGAAAACATTACAAAGAGCTTAATAAAAGTGTAAAGGGTCAGTTAGAAGTTGATAAGAATCTTTGGCTTGATGGCTTGGCTGACAAAGCTGAGGTAGCAGTTAGACAGCACAACAACAGAGAGCTTACCAGATACTTAACATTTTGTGTGGTAAAAAATGAACAGGTATACAGGGATTGAAGGATAAAAAAGGTTATAGAAGGTGAGGATTCTGTCCCCACCTTCTATAACCTTACCTTGTTATATGGTTTGATGGTTAGGTGGGCTGAGCATTTCAGTGATGTTTTAAACAATCTCCTCCCAATGTTTGCAATGATGATTAGATGCATTAATGGGTTTAATGTTGGCCCTATATCACAGTCTGAAGTTACCTTGGTTATTTCTAAACTTAAACTATATAAATCCCCAGGGGTAGATGAAATTACTACTGAAATGCTTAGAGCTAGGAATGTTTCATTACCATATGGCTGACTGAAATTTTGAATATCATTTATGTCCTGTTTAGTTTGGTTATTGATTATGTTATGTGAAATTCTTCGCTAGGGAAATGTTTTGGCCTGAAATGGTCTAGAGATTTCAAAAACTTCTAATTTAGATTATGCAGATGATTTGCCTTGCTGGCTAATGACATTGATGAGTTGAATTCTTTTATTAGGGCTGTTGATGAGACTGACAACAGAGTAGATTTGGTGATAGAGAGAAAACTAAAGTGAAGAAAATTGGTCAGGCAGATGATACTTTAGTTGCTTTGAATGATGCCCTCTTGAACAAGTGTCTCAGTTTAATTATCTTGGGAGCTGTTTACCAGATACTGGTGATGTGCTGCATGAGATACAAGAGAAGAATAGGGATTGCCGCTGTGACCTTTAAGGATCTTTGGAGAATGTGGAAAAATAGGCATATACACCAGAGACTAAAATTAGGCTGTATAATAGAGTTTTTTTTCTAGTTAGTTATAATAGTGAAAATTGGATCCATTGTAAGCAAGATAACAGGAAACGTGATGCCTTTGATTTTAGATGCTTATGCAGTATGTTAGGCATTAAATAGTTTCACTTTGTAAGTAATGATGAGGTTAGGTAAAGGAGTAGGCAACCTCCTTTGAGCATCTTATTGTGCAAAGAGAGACTACATTGGTTTGGCCATGTTGCCCATAAGCATAACTTTTAACTGCAAATCGGGTTATGAACAGCATGCCTAAAGGGCTCAGGAAGTGGAGGAGACCTAGAATGCGATGGGCAGACAATGTCAAATACACGACCTTGCTAGAATTGGTCTACAGGGATCATATACAGCAGCTGTTGCTCAAAACAGAGGTGTTTGGAGAAAATTGCACAGTGTGGTTGGACCTCTGTATACCATGGCTGGATGAAGACTTTGTATATGTATCTTCATCATATAATAAGAAGTCTCTGCAAATGAAAATAACACTTGAGGCACTTCTAGCAAAAATATAAGCTGGTTCTGATCACACTAATCTAAAAAAAGAGGGGGGATGGAAGCTGATGATTCAGGCAATGCTTAAAAAAATATATAACACAGAGCTGAAGCTTCTTTTACATTTTTATAGTATTTGCTACAGTAAAGTAAAAATTGTTAGCTTTGACTGACACAATGGTCAGTCTTAGTAAGGCATATTCTTGTACAAGGCCTGTAAAAACTAGGAGTAACATCTATGATTATTGTCCATTCTAAGTGTTGTGAAAGAAAAAAAGAGAAAGAAATCAAGCTTAGAATCTGGTTAAGGTCAAAGCTTTTTATATCTCATTACATAAATCCTAAAAGAATGAGTGAAACTGTTCATTAAAAATTTCATGTTTACACATCCCTGTACATAGCTGCATTATTGACATATGTAAGCTAACTAGTACTATTAGGAATAAATATATTTCACAGCTTTACCTTGACAAGAATATATGCTTAAAATATAAACTGGAAATATGTGAATAAAAAATAAACTAACCTAACATTTACCATGTCAGCAGGGGTTCCTACAAATCCACCTGCTGCTCCTGCAACTGCTGCTAAAGAAACTTTTTTGTAAAATGGTAAAGGCTCGCCTGGTGTGCTCCATTTCTGTTTAACAACTTCATAAATACCAAATCTTGTTGTGGAATAAGTCAACTAATATAAACATATGAGATTAAGAATAATATATAAAATAAAGTTTGAGTAGTCCCATTGTACATTTATAAAATGGTTAAACAATTTTAGTTTAACATTTCATGTTTTAAAAATTGTAGATTTCATACTTAGGCCAGTTACATATCAACTTATTATATATTCATTTAACATAAATAAGTTATGACAAATAGTGCACAAGAATGGGACAGAACATCACATTTGCTCTAGTTCTGAATTTTAATGTTTAGTTTTCAAATTTAAAAACAAATACAAAATTTAACCCATAAATTTTGATTTATAGAAATGTAGAATTCTTAGTTGATAGGTATGTGAGTATTATATATATAATAATACAGTTCATTACAAATATAAGTGAATAAAAGAGCCTTAATTCACATAGTTGTTAGAGAGCTAGTTACTGTTCCAGAGGCATACTTTATCTGTTGTTAATTCTACCTGAGGCAATGGTCAGTTAAACCTGGCTTGTCTTAGTTAATGAGAAAGCCTGTACATGCTTGAAGCAATTTCTAGGACTCTTCTCTGTTGTATGTGTTGCAAATCAATAATAATATAAGAATAATATTTAACACAGAGAACCTAGAAGCTCAATCAAGCTTGTCGTGGTTTCCCATATCAAACACACAATCATGCCATCTCAGGACTCAACCCAGACCCTAGCAGCTGCAGTGTCATCATGAGCCAATGCAATACCATTGCACTACGAAGGCAGCAAAAAACAAAATATACATTTTAATCATGTAATGATGTAGATAAGGGGGTCACCAACGAAGATGTTCTATGTAGCCCAGTGGTTCCCAAAGTGGTTCCTACGGACCCCTAGGGGTCCTTGTGACCACTGAGGGGATCTGTGGCAAATTAAAATTAATTTGGGGGTGCGTGGACAAAGTCAGAGGTCCACGAAAGGTTTAATGTAAAGTAAAATAATTGTGACCTATTTTCATTATTATGAACAATAAAATAAATAGCAATAAATAAATTGGTAGTGATTTTTACATGCTGAGTAAAATATAAGTATAGATAGGTACATAAAATACAAGTAATGACAAGCATCGCATGGTGGGAATAGGGCTGACCGCGGCCATCTATCTATATAGCTATGCAGGTTTAAACAGGAATGGTATCTTGCTGCTACATGCAATAACTTGTCTAAAATATGGCACCATAAAAGAGTCGTGCATCTAATCAACAATTTAGTTCTGTTTTGTGCGTGATGTTAAGTGCATGCAACAAATTTTCCTAGTTTTGAACAAAAAGCAGTATCATTTTTTGTATTGTTACGAAGATAGCATATGTTACGTAAGTATTTTTTAATACAATTGATATCTTCTTGTATATTAAATTTATTTAAGCAAAGTTATACTTTTGTTAAAGTTAATTTATAAAATAGTTTTATTATATAATATTTATCAATATTATATTGTATTTATTAATTTATTTGATAATAATTGAATTATTTATTTTTGAAGAAAAATAAATAATTAAATTAGTAAAAAATGCCTACCTATAAAATATGTGACATTTACTTAAAATTTTATCCTTATATCTTAAATAATTAATTGATGTGAGCGTTACTTTGTGGCATTCCATTTTCAAAATAAAACAAAATATTAATAAATAGTGGTTTTTTGCAAAAAAATAATTTGTTTATTTTCTTATATCTTAAATTTGTGGCCTTTTTTTACAGATAACAGTATGAGTGAGCCGAAGAAAAAATGCAGACAATATAGTGTTGAATATTTAAAATATGGCTTTATTCCGTTACCAGGAAATAGTACTTTACCTATGTGCCTTCTATGCAATAACACTTTGTCAAACGATTCAATGAAACCTTCTAAGCTTAAGGAACATATGACAAAAGTCCATAGCGACAAAAAAGATAAAGATTTAACTTTTTTTAAAACGTTCTTTGACTGTTTGACATAACATAATCAATAACCTTATAATAAGCAATAACCTAACCATAATCAATAATATATTTGCAAACACAGTCATTGCGACAACTCTTAGCGACAACATCTGAGTGAGATGACGATGGACTGCGTGCTTCTTATAACATTTCTTTACTGATTGCAAAGTCCGGAAAGCCGCACACCATTGGAGAAAAACTTATTCTACCAACTGTAATGAGGTAATACGCACCATGCTGCATAAACCAGCTTCCGATATTATAAGAAGAATTCCACTGAGTAATAATTAGGTACAAAGAAGGATTGACGAAATGGCTCAGTGCGTAGAAAATTCTTTATGTGAGTACTTAAAAACATCTGAATTCTCTATACAGCTTGACGAGTCAACTTTGCCAGGAAACGAAGCTTTACTTTTAGCTTATATGAGCTTTGTAAAAGAAGAAAAAATTTCCCAAGAATTGTTATTTGCCAAATGTTTGGAAACTGATACGAAAGGTAAAACAATATTTAATGAATTAAAAAGATTTTTCGATGTAAAGCTATACCCTTGAGTAATATCCTCTCCATTGCTACTGACGGTGCTCCGGCAATGGTAGGACGACATGGAGGCTTTCTGGCATACTTAAAACAAGCTATACCGAATGTATTATCTGTACATTGTGTCATTCATCGACAACATTTAGTCGCCAAAGATCTTAGTGAATGCTTGCATGGCTCACTAGATTATGTCATTAGAGCAGTTAATAAAATCAAAAGGAATGCCTTAATGAGAGATTATTTGCTCAACTTTGTTTGGAAAATGATGAAGATTATAATCGTTTACCACTTAACACGGAAGTTCGTTGGTTATCTAAAAGTGCATGTTTGGATCGATTTTATGCACTCTTTGATTCAGTGTTGGAATTCCTGGTAAGTAAAGACAATGATTTGCGGCTCAATTTAATTAATTCAAAAAATGGCATAACTTATATGACTGACTTATTTGCCAAATTTAACGAAACCAATTTGGAGCTACAAGGTGATCGATTAAATTTAATCAAAACTAAAAGTATAATATCTGCGTTCGTTGCAAAACTTTTTCTATACAAACAAAACTTGGGGAGAGGAGAATGCTCTGTTTCCAAATCTTTCAAAATTGCAAAAACGAGATGAAGATTTGCTTGCTTATTGTCACACTTAATGGTTCTTCATTCTGACCTCAGCCAAAGATTTGAAGACATTCTTCACTTGGTTATCCCCGATTGGGTGTTGGACCCTTTTGCAAGTAGACCCACAAACTCAGATGAATCCATACTAATACAGGAGCAATTTATTGAATTATCCACAAATGAGGAGCTGAAACCAATGTTTGAACAAGGATACCACAAATTCTGGTTACAAAAACAGATACCAATTTTATATCCTGCATTATGGGTCACTGTACAGAAGCTGTTGATTGCTTTCCCATCATCCTATTTAGTAGAACATGGATTTAGTGCAGTTATGAGCCTCATCATGAAAAAAAGAAACCGACTGGAAATTAGTGCTTGTGGAGACTTAAGAATGTTACTCACAAACATAGAGCCGAACATAGATAATCTCATATCATCCCATCAGGTTCGCCCATCTCATTGAAAAAAAAAATAATGTGTTTTTGTATTTTAAAACAAAAGTTGCAACTTCAATAAATACTACTTTAAATATCAAAATGTTTTATTTATATTTTATTTTTACATCACAATTTACCATTCAAGACATCAAAGTTAAATTTGTAATTTTTCTATTTTGCAGTTATGTAGAGTTATTTCACTTGGGGGTTCATGGTCAGGTTTTTGCTATAAGAAGGGGTCCATGGACATAGTAAGTTTGGGAACCACTGATGTAGCCAATGATGAATAATACTGATTTGAATCAAAACCAAAATTAATAAAAATTAAGATTTGTCACTAAGCTGTCTAGCAATCTGATCCCATTGCAGGCACATTGTTATTGAACCACTAAACTGGGCATCCATCTTTGATTTATTTGTTTGGCATGCCTGTTTCCAATTTTATGTCATCCTTTAAAAAATAAATAAAAAAAAAGATATGAAGTTTCAGAACTTTTGTTCAAAACTGTTTTATAAATTTAAAATTAATTAAAAAATGAATGACAAAATACTGAAATTGTGGACGGAATATAACTTTATCTTGAAAAGTAAAATTTAGCACCCTTGACAGGTTTGCATTGATTTGGTTTTGGTGGGATGTTCATTTTCAAAGAGAATAGAGGTTTGTTTTCCTTATTTACCACCATCTTATCAGTAGAAATTAATGGATAATTGGGAAAATGCATAGACACTGTCAAAGATAGAAATCACAATACGAAGAAGGAATGGAAGTAGAGATATATAAATCACAGGAGGCAATCGGCCATCAGAGATAGCAAATGGTCAAAGTTCTGCAGTGAATGGACACCAGCTGAGCCATGGATCTTGGCACCTACCAAACTGTGGATCTGAGCACCCACAAGCTCATATCATAGCATGACCAACAGTGAGGTTGGAGTTCATGCTGTGAAAATGTTCTGAACATGCCTTGGAGGGTTGGGTTGTTTTACCTCTGAGTGGCACTTTTTTTGCACACTATGTGCTAAATTGCCATGTCACATGACCCTGAAGGCTCAGAGAAGGTTGGGGGGAAGAGACCCACTGGAACAGCTGTTGGGAGACAGATGGTAGCCTCCCATCAAGGCCATTCAGCGTGTTCTTTAACATGCACAGGGTATGGCTCTCCCGCACACGGGGCCATGGCTTAACGTTCCATCCAATGGACGGCGGCCTTTTCAAGCCCATCGGTGTCCCCTACTGACCGTGGGAAGGGCAATTTGTGGAGATAAATCTCAATGCTGACTCAGCTGTGACTCGAACCTGGGAAGTACAGATTACGAGCCTGATGCGCTACCGACTGAGCCATCCCCGCCCCTAAGAAAAATGAAGATGCTATTAGAAAATCTGTGCTTTCTGGAACAAAATTGAGTGCTAAGTCATCATCGTAAACGAGATATTATAAAAGTGAAGATGGAAAAAGCACTAGTAATGTGGATAGAAGAATACCCTAGACGAAAATGCCATCAAACAGATGGCATTACGAATATATAAGCAGATACAAGAAAGAGAACAAACCACATCAGCTCAGTTAAACAAAAATTATGAATTTTCTGCAAGTACAGGTTTGGCTTGCAGGATTTCTTCAAAGACACGTGTTTCATAATGTAAAGATAAAAGGTGAAGTTGCATCTAGAAGAGCTGTCTGCTAAAGAATTTTGTCCAAAATTGGCCTAAATCATTGAAGATGGTGTATACACTCCTGATCAAATTTGGAATGCAGATGAAACTGGACTTTTTTGGTAAAAAAATACCGAGTAGAACCTACGTAGCAAAATCACAAAAAAACTGTTGGTGGCTTTAAAGCAGTTAAGGATCGTTTGACCTTTCTATTTTGTAACAATGCTTCAGGAGATTGTATATTAAAACCACGGCTCATCAATCAATCCCTAAAGACCACGGTCAATGAAAGGTGTAGATTTGAATAAATTGCAAGTGTATTGGATGGCAAATAAAAAAGCCTGGGCTACAAAAGAAATTTTAAATGAATGGTTCCATAAATGTTTTGTTACAGAAGTTAAATGCTATTTGAAGAACAAAAATCTCGAATTTAAAGTTCTACTGATTATAGACAATGCGCCTGGCCATCCTGTTTTGGAACACCCAAATGTGCAATTTTGTTTTCTGTCACCTAATGCAACATCCTTAATACAACCACTAGACCTGGGTATAATTGCCACATTTAAAACTTACTACTTAAGAGAAACATTCCAATACATTTTGGATAAACTAGATAAGGATAAAACACTGACAGTTATTGATGTATGGAAGAAATTTTCTATTTTAGATTGCATCAGACATGCTGGATTGACATTATCAGAATTAAAACCATCAACTTTAAATGCATGCTGGAAAGCTATTTGGCCAGAATGTGTAAAAAACAAAGATCCTATACCTCCAAATACGACTGAATATCCTAATATCATCATTTTAGCACATGCAGTTGGTGGAGAAGGATTTGATGATTTATCGTTTGCAGATATTGATGAATTGCTGGTTGACAAAACTCTTAGTGGAGATGAAATAATTGTTGTCCTTGAGACTCCTGATGAAAAAGAAAAAAATAATGGTGATGAAGAGGTTCCACTCGCTGCAGGTTTAATTAAAGAAGGGCTTCAAGTGGCTAGTAAATTAGAAAGTAATTTTCTTACACATGATCCCATTGTCGAATGAGATGAGCAGTTTAAACGTGAACTGAAGTCATGTATGACGTGTTATCAAGAATTATACAAAGATCTAGTTAAAGCAGGATCTCAACAATTGATTACAGAGTTTGCTGTCAAAACTAATCAAACTTCAGAATCACTGGAAACAAGTGATAATTTGATTCCCCTTGCCACAGAGAGCATTTCACCATTGGCCAAAATGTTTCAAGCGATGAAAGTGATTTAATTCCAATCTTATGCAAACAAATGCATCTATTGTCAGAAATTGACAACGAATAAAATCTAGTTAATAAGCATATGTAAGTCATTTTTTGGTACTTTTGTATTCTTGAATTAGTGACATTATTTTCTTTATGAAGGATAATTTACTTTATATATGTATATATAATTATCTTTATAAGTTTATAAAATAAAAAATGTATTTAAATGAATAAAAATCAAATAAAGATTTAATTAAATATTTTGTTATGATTTGTTTAAAAACAACTTATTATTTGTACTGGGTTTTCACATCTGGAACCAATCTTCTATTTTTTCATATGCACTGTATTTTTTTTACACTTTTTTTTCTGGAAACTATCTACCATGTAAAAACAGAATTGGGTGTACATATATTTTTTATCATAGGAATTTTAAGTAAAGCATTGTTTTCATGGATGTTTTGCCACTGCTAAAACTTTGAATGTCTGGGAGGGTATCTTTGTTACATTCTAGTTGAACTTAACAAAGAGAGGATGTCATTGTCTCCAATGTTTTGAAGTGAACTATCTATAGTTAAGTGATTCCAGTAGGGACCCTGATAAGTGAATAGAGATGAATAAACTATTGATTAAAAAGGTTGATGGTAATTAAAAAAGTTAAAATAATTCAATTAAATAATAAATTACAATTTGATTAATTATAGTTAAAAAAAATCTACTGCTTTCCTAGCCTTTGTGCATAATATACAGGCTGTGAAAGTAGTTATGAGGTTCCAAATCTCAAATCTTGCATGAAGAATTATTGTCAACAGACTTGATTGATTCCAGATGAGAGTATTATGATCTATCAGCCTATGCTACAGAGTTCAGCAGAAAAAATTCAGGTCAATAATGCATTCCATAATGATAATTAAATAATAGATTATTTCATTAAAAACATACACATATTAATATTAAATAAAATTCACAAAAACAGCATGCAGTATTATCTTATAAGGTATAAATGAGGTCTAAATTACAGCAATTGAAAATTACCTGTCGCAACAAGGATGCACTTAATCCATTATATAATGCCAAAATACCTTGATACTTGACAATGCTTATAGTATTTTTGATAATACCAATCTTTCCTTCTTGCTGTGTTTGTAAATGAACCTGAAATTAGAACAATTCAATTATTTACTATTCATACTAAAACAAATGAGTGCCATCCACAGTTGAAGGTATCAGATTTCATTACAGAAATTGATTTTCAACATCTGATTTTAAAATTAGCAACTTCTTTTATAGTTTAGTCATCTGTTGAATTTTTGCAATCAAGTGATTAAAGGCTCAGCAGATTTAGCTGGTTTACTATAAGAATTGGCATTTTATTCAAACTAAAACTATCCTTTTCATTCTTTCTAAACAATGAGCATGTTTGATCTAAAAAAAATTACAATGCTATTTTAGAAGTTTAACAACTACAAATACCAAATCAAAAGCAAGTTTTCTTTCAAAAAGAGTTTTCAATATATTTGTTCAATTATGAAGGAAGATATCATTCTGAAAACGTAGATCAATTTCAGAGAAAAAATTGTCTTGAGCCAGGTGAGATATGAACCCACAACCTCCTGATAGCATTTCAGGTGCTCTGGACCACTGAGCTACTGGTTGCAGATAAAGATTTCCTCTAATTGATGCTATGAATTTTCTTACCTACAATACACAGTTCTCTGTGTATTAAAAGGTTCAGCAGATTTAGTTGGTTTATTATAAGAATTGGCATTTTATTCAAACTAAAACTATTCTTTTCATTCTTTCTAAACAATGAGTATGTTTGATTTAAAAAAAAAATGCAATGCTATTTTAGAAGTTTAACAACTACAAACACCCAAATCAAAAGCAAGTTTTCTTTTGAAGGGATTTTTCGACATATTTGTTCAATTATGAAGGAAGATATCAGTCTGAAAACATTGATCAATTTTAGAGGAAAAATTGTCTTGAACTGGATGGGATATGAACCAACCCAGAACCTCCTGATAACATTTCAGGTGCTCTGGACCACTGAGCTACTGGTCACCGACCAAGATTTCCTCTAATTGATGCAATGAATTTTGTACCTACAGTACACAATTCTCTGTGTCTCATGAAGACATTGTCCAAGCTGCTCTCAGCCTCAAGAAACAATGACAAGTATGTCATGAAGATGGCAAGTATATTCTGAGTATGCAATTGATTAAATTGAACAGATTTTTCGATGTATTTGTTCAATCATGAAGAAAGATATCACTCTGAAAATGTCGATCAATTTTAGAGGAAAATTGTCTTGAGCTGGGTGGGATACGAACCCACAACCTCCTGATAACATTTCAGGTGCTCTGGACCACTGAGTTACCGGCCGCTGATCAAGGTTTTCTCCAATTCAGAGGTTCCCAAAGTACAGTACGTGTACCACCTGTGGTATGCAAGCTGCTGCTCAGTGGTATGCAGTTGGCTGGTAGAAAATATAATATGTAATGTACAAAAATAAGATAATACAACAGGAAGTAGTTCAATTATTAATTTATTTTTAATGTCATTTATATGATGTCTATGAATGTCTGACAAAACATTGCTGCAACACAAGCAATGAACACACAATTGAAGATGCCAGTCAACTCGAATGACTAATTCAAAATATTTTCTGACAATATTCTCTTAACCCTTCCAGTGTCCAGCCTGAGGCCAAGCTATTTTCTCCCTATGCTCAGCCAAAAAAAATTTTCAATTTAGAACTTTTTTTGCCAAATAACTAATGAAAGGAATTATGGCATGTTACATGCCAAATTAATCAGCATTAATTCTTGATTTTCTGAAAATAAAATATTTAACAAAAAAGCGACTTGTTTTATTAATAGGACATTTTTAGAGTAATATAGTAAAAAAAAAATGCATCTTGTTTAAAGTAAACATTTTTTCCATTCTGCAATTTTTTTCTTTGTACCATACTTTGAGAAAAGTCCAGGCTTATTGCAGAGTCCAATAAACAAGTCAACTTCAAAATAATTTTAATAAATAACTAATCAACACAAATAGGTCATGCTATATACCAAATTAAAGAGAATTTAATTATAAATTTTATTAAAGTAAATAATTTGAAACATTATAGAAACAGATTACTTTTAATAAGGTTTTTTACAGCAGTATACTGAAAAAATAGGTACATATTTCATAATTACTTCCAAAAACTTCCATTCTTAAAAAACCCAGTATATTGTTAATTATCATGAGATTTTAGAAATTTCAAGGAAAAATTTGTTGATAATAGTTCAAATCATATTTCTGAGCTTAAATTAGGGATTGCTTCAGCATAAATGGTAGTTAGGTAGTCACTGGAAGGAGAGCTATGCACCAATCCCCTGTGATGATTCATAGAACCAGTCATGCCTAGCAGCTAATGTCTGACTGTGCCTTCTTGGGATGCAGACCATTAGAACCTTTCGAAAGAGATACTCTCTTGTGGAAGTGAACGGAAGGGGAGGACTGAAAGATTAGTGTGGCCTACTGATCTGGACAACTCTGGCTACTTTTCTTTTTTTCTACCCTGCTGAGGAGTGGTCAACCACACAGGGTACTGGTGCTGACCATATAAACCCACTGGACTGGAAGATATATGGCTCTGAGCTTGATTATGGATCCTGATTTTGCTGCACTGGTGGGCTTCTGTGGAGGGAAAATCTTCCGCTGTGTTTTCTGTTAGTTTGTGGGTTGACAGCCCCAAGTGAATAGATTCACAGGATATGTTTATCAGCTTGTGGATAATCCTGAGCAGAGGTCATCGCAGGCACCTGAACTCTTTGGTTCTATTGGCATTGTCAAATTCTACATTGGAGGAAGACTTCCAGTGTAGATGGCTTCAGCTTTTTGTGGTAGGGAAACAGGTCTTTGCCCCATGTCTATGATTAGGGGGATGTTTGATATTGTCGTCATTCCCTCTCTCAATAAACATAGTTTCTTTAAACATCCCACTAACCATTTTCTCTCCATAAGTAGTCGGAATGTGAGGACTCTGCACAGAGCTTTTTCACTTAATGTCCTCACACAAGAATTCCACTGTTATAATTTAGATATTCTTGGCTTGCAAAAAACCAGATGGACAGATAAAGGTCAGATTCTTAAAAATAATCTGAAATTTCTCTTTTCAGGGAGGGAAGACAATAAGCATCACCAAGGCGTGGTATATTAATTAACAGCAAATGGGCTAGTTCTGTTAGGAATACCAGGTCATACAGGGGAGCTGAAATTGGATCTGACCATTACTTGTTAAAAGTGTCTTGCAACTTAAACTTAAAAAGTGTTGTGCTAGGGTTAAAAAATTTACCTATAATACTGAAGCTCTGAAAGACCCAGTTATAGCTAAATCTTACCATGATAGGTTATTTAGTCATTATGACAGCCATGGTTTGTTTACAACTGAAGTTGAGGAAGAATGGGACCATTTTAAACAGGCTTTTTTGGAAAAGTACTCTTTTAGGGAAAAAGGAGCAGAGGAGACAGAATTATCTGAGTGATAAAGCACTTGAGCTTATTTCAGAAAGAAGGAACTGCAGGAATGTCCTTAATCAATATTCTACTAGTCCTAATAGAAAGCATTACAGAGAGCTTAATAAACATGTAAAGGATCAGTTACATGCTGATAAGAATCTTTGGCTTGATGGCTTGGCTGACAAAGCTGAGGAAGCAGTTAGACAGCACAACAGCAGAGAGCTGTACCAGATAGTTAATATTTTGTGTGGTAGAAAATGGACAGGTATACAGGAATTAAAGGATAAACAAGGTAAGGTTAAAGAAGGGGAGATTCTGTCATGGCTGGGTGGGCTGAGCATTTCAGTGATGTTCTAAACCCATGGTTAGTTCTACTCCTATTGTTTGTAACGATGATGGATGCATTGGTGGCTTTAATGTTGGCCCTATAACACAATCTGATGTTATTTTGGCTGTTTCTAAACTTAAACATCATAAATTCCCAGAGGTATATGAAATTACTACGGAAATGCTTAGAGCTAGGAATGTTTCTGTTACCACTTGGATGACTGAAATTTTGAATATCTTTTATGATAAAGGCATGGTTCTTAAGGATTTTACCAGAGCTATTATTATCCCTATTTTCAAAAAAAAAGATGATCGCAATTCTTGTGATAAGTATAGGGGTATCTGCCTACTCTCTGTTCCAGGTAAAGTTCTTTGCATGATTGTGCTTAATAGAATTAAGAATCTGGTTGACAGGCAAGTGCGTGATGAGCAATGTGGATTCAGAAGTGGTAGGGGATGTGTAGATCAGATATTTTTACTTAGGCAGATTCTTGAGAAATGTTTAGAGTTTCAGAAACCTTTGTTGATTTCAAAAAGGCTATTGACTCTGTTGATCGTCATAATTTGTGGTTGATTGTGAGATCATATGGTATACCAGACAAGTTAGTGTTATTATAGAGAGCTTTCATTATGTTAACTGAGTGATGTGTGAGAGTGGTAAGTCTTGTAGCAATTGGTTTAGCATTACTTCTGGTGTTTGACAAGGGTGCATTTTGTCTCCTTTTCTCTTTAGCTTGGTTATTGATTATGTTATGCGAAATTCACTTCAAGGGAAAGATTTTGGCCTTAAACGGGTAGAGATACGAAAATTTCTGATTTAGATTATGCTGATGATTTAGCCCTTTGGCAAATGATGTTGATTATATGAACTGTTTCATTGCTACTAGAGTAGGTTTGATTATAAACAGGGAGAAAACTAAAGTGATGAAAATTGGGCAGGCAGGCTCTGATTCAGTTAATCTGAATGGTTGCAGTCTTGAAAAATGAATAATATTCTGAGTGTTTCATTTCTTCACAGTAAGATGTCAATACCATCACATTGCACTTTGCAGAGTTTATATTTGAAACAGAGGAGAAATCTGACAACATATATTTGCTATTTAATGATAAATAAAATATTATTTTTTTCTTCCTTTATTGATTTTGGTCACTATACATTAAACCTCACCACATCACTTATTATTAACTATTTAAAAAAACTTACTTGTACTTTAAATATAACCTTAATATTCTACTATTTAGTTTGGGTTGCTAAGATGGATTGAATTATTTAATGTGATGGTCCACCCATTCACTTTTCCTTAACCAGTTTTACTTTATTTATGTTATGTTTATCATTTTGGGGATTATTTAATTTTTTTGGACTGATCACAATTCTTGTTTCTGAGCATAGCAGTTGCGCATGTGAAACTCCGACCTTTTGATTGTCAACCACTAAAGCACGTAAAGGACACGACCCCTCTTACATCATAGGTAGCGCGATCGTCAAATTACGCAAATGTCTTTCCTGGTGTGCAATAGACACGTGCCAGCTTTGTACACCGCTTGTTATATTAGTGATATTAGGTCACAGTTAGAAAGAGAGTGTGTTGTGAGTAGAGTGGTGGCATTAGATCACGAAGAGTGCTGTTTGTGGAAGTTGAGATGATATTACTTTAGATAGAAGGAGTTGTTAGTACTCCAACTTTTGTATTGAATTGGGTGAGTCTTTGATTTTTTGGAAATAAACTTTGTTTGTTTTAGAAACTTTTGAATTTTTGCTATATTTCTCTTGAGCAACATAAATTGATTTTTTGATTAGATTTAAACTTTAAACTTGGCAATCCTTTTTAAATTCTTATTCGATAAGTAACACTAAACAAATGTATAATGAAACTTATTTCAACTTTATTTGGCAAGTTATTATTACCTGATACCCAATGCAGCTATCCGGAATTTGAATAAATTTGGATCAGACAAAAGGTACAGATTTAAAAGTTAATAATTTTTGGAGCGTTACATTAAGCCAAAACATAAAAGATCATTCTGTTTCTATGATGAAAGAAAATTTCCCATATTTAGTTAATTAATTACAATTCATTATTTAAATTTAACACAATCTGATAACACTCTGGTATGAACGGCACAATCACCACAACCACTACATCAGATGTAGACAGGAAGTGGAGAAAAGTGACGTATTTTGCATTGTAGCATATTGCATTTTGGAACAGCTGTTGCTGAAAATGGTGCTTGCAGAGGTTTCAGGTATACAGGGTGTTTCAAAACTCTGTGTACAAATTTCAATGGGAGATAGGGAACATCATGACAAACCTTTTTTGTCTATGAATATATGTCCAACTGAGTACCCTTCGGTGTTAGAGGGCCTGACAGAAATATTGGTGGAGCTGGTATATAAATGGATGGAAATAAGTGAGAAACATGTTTATTTAAAGAAGGTGTTCAAATTTGCAACAGACAACAGCATTTCATGCACGACAGCGTCGAAGAATTGGTTGCCGTACACACTGAAAGATTCCCAGAATTTTACGAACAGTTGCAGCAGCGACAGCAATTCTTGGGGTGAGGTCTTCATCTGAGTCAACAGGAGTCTCATACATGAAGTTCTTCATGTGTCCCCAGATGAAGAAATCAATACATGTTAAATCGTGCGATCTTGGTGGCCACACAACGGGCCCATCCTGGCCTATCCATCGGCACCCAAAAGTGGCGTTCAGATAATCCCGCATATCATTGTTGAAGTGTCAAAAATTTGGGGGGTGGTCCCACTTAGTTTACCCTGCTAGGGTAACAGATCAAGTTCCTAGCTGCCATGGGTTTGGAGAGATACCTCTAAAAGTGTCTGAAATTTCTAGGGATACTGCCATTGCTTACTTTGTGAGTGGAATTGTGAGTAGTACGTATGGAAAGTTGTGAATGAACAGAAATGGAAAGTTGTGAATTTGGCAGAATTTAATTGTGACTGGAGTAGTAGTGGAAAGCTGTGAATGAACTTATTGATGGGAAGAGTTATCAATACTTTTCGCACCAAACTTTTGGTGTAGGTTTAACTAGTATTAAAATTAATGTAAAAAAATATATATGTATATAAATAAATACCCCCTCAAACAGCTGCTTGCCACAACTCCCTCAAGCAGCTGCATTCCACAAAGGTCTGACAGGAGCCTGTCAGTTTATACAATCAGCAAATTATAGCAGAAGCTTTAAATATTAATTTTTGTTAACTGTATAAAATTTATTACCTAGAGTTTTAAATTTTATGTAACATACACATAGATGCACAACTAGATATTAACAATTGAATGAACAATTTTAAAATCTTAAGTTTTTTTTATATAAAGAATTAAAGAGCAATATTTTATTCATACCTTCAAGAGATCCAATGGATGTGTACAAGAAGCAGCGCCAGCACTGGCAATTCCTCCAAAGTACCATCTAGACAAACGTGCTTCAGGTTTTTTGGCTTCACTCATTATCTGAAACATTTATCATTTGCAAATTAGGTGAAGTAAATATGTGAATTAGGTATAACAAATATGTGAAGAACAAATACATATATATATGTGCAAGCGTATGATTTACTTTTACATGTATAATCTTTATTGAGGTCAAAAGGACAAAGAACTTTCTGTCAAACTATTATCATTTACCCTCCTTAGATAAAATATTGTATATTTTTGTAGGGATACTAGGAAAAGGGGGAGGTGGGCCATAGCAAGTGACTGTACTGTCTCTGGCAAGTTCTTAAAACTTAAAAGGGCTAACTTTTCTGCAAAAAATATAGCAAATTTTATACAATTTTAACTAAAATGAGATACTGGATAAAAGAATGACTGTTTTTCATAACGAAATGAAAATGGAATTTAAATGGCAGCATTTAAAAAGAATATTTTGAAAATAGTGATAAAAGATGTATTTGTCAGACATTGTTCCTCTGGTCTTTGAGGGGGTGATTTTACACTGAAGTGCCATTGAATTAGGGATAGACATTATCCAAATTCAGTAATGCAAGTCCACATTTGCATGCATTAGTGGCTGAAACTCTGGTCATATATAGCTGTCAGCTTTGGCTTCCACAAGCATTTGTCATGAGAAGTGTAATGGGAAAGGCACCGGATTTAGATGCATTTGACAGAGGGCAGATTGCAGTTGCTCGACGGATGGGCCACTCAATCTCTGACACTGTCTACGAACTTGGATTTTCTTATATGACAGTTTCAAGAATGTTCTGGGAATATGAAAATTCTGTCAAAAAACAAGCACCCGGACAAACTGCAAAGGACAACCACCCTTGAATGATCGTGAGCTTTGCTGTCTGACCCACATCATATGGACTGATAGGGGCCAGACATTATCTGAAATCACCTCCCATCTGAACGTGGGTTCCAGCCAGGAAGTCAGTGCATGGACTGTGCAATGCTCACTTCATTGTCTCAGCTTTGGGAGCCTCCAAAATCCTTTCGTTTGGGCAAAAGAATATTGAAACTGGACCATCGAAAATTGACAACAGATATCCTGGAGTGATGAATCCCAATTTAAACTTCATCATGCCAATGGGATAAGAATTAACACAGGTTAGTAAGCTGTTAGAGTAAATGCAGATAATGTTTCGTACTATGCTGCATATCCATTGGCACACCATGTGAAGAAATAAATCTATTGAAAAACATTCCATTTATGTTGAAATTATATAATTTTAACTTCACCATCAGAAAAGATGCTTAATAAAAAATTAGCTTTTTTTTTAAAATAAAATACTTTACATTTTATTTGTTTCTACATATCACTTCAAATTACAAGTTACACAATTTTAATGACAATTCTTTTGCATCTGATGCTAGGATTCATTATTTATTAAATATGAGGAATTTCAATTTCTTTGCATTTAATAATAGAGTTTTGCAAATGCTATGAAATATCAGGTAGTGTTTAACAATATGAGCCTAAACCCTTTAGTTCCTTTTTTTTTGAGTAAACATAATATTTTCGATTTTAAGTCAGTCTTCTTAAATCTTTATCTGTTAAAATGATGTTTATGTTTATCTTGAAAATGCAGAATAACCAAGGTTATAATGCTGGAATTCTTGTGTGAGGACCTTAAGAGAATAATCTCTATGCAATGTCTTCACATTCCATGTACCTACAGAGAGAAAATGACTAGTAGGTTTTTTTAAAAAGAAACTAGATATATTGAGATAAGTCCAACAATATCACACAGCCCCCTAAACACAGGTATGGGGCAAAGACTCGTTCCTCTAAAGCTGGGATGGGGATGGCTCAGTTGATAGTGACCAGGCTCATAATCTGCAGTTCCTAGAGGTTTCAGTGCTGCCTAGGCTAGCATTCAAATCTATCTTTGCAAAACTCCCACCCTGCCTTCAGTCAGTAGGGGACACTGATGGACTTGGAAAGATCGTCGTCTGTCAGATGGGATGTTAAGCCATGGCCCAGTGTGCGACAAGAGCTTATTCACATTAAAGAACATGATGGATGGACAGGAGGCTATCTGTCTCCTAACAGATGTCCAGTGGGTCCTCTCTCCCAACCTTCTCTGAGCCCTCAGAATCCTTCTGGCCTGCCATTTAATCAATTGTGGGCAAAAAAAGTGTTGCTCAGAGGCAACTCCTAAAGGCTGAAGCCACTCATTCTTTTTAAATGGACTCTTTCAAGAACCACAATCTAGATAGAAACTGATCTGTCTGAGAAACATTACTCCAGAGTAGGATTGGTTATGCCCAAATAGCTAAAGGATTATTTATTAGCTGATATAAGGTATGGTAAATTTTCCTTCAACAATGGCCCACCAAAGCAACCAGTTCAGGATCCATAATCAAGCTCAAAGCGCTAAACCTTCCAGTCCAGTAGGTATAAATGGCCAACATCAGGACCCTGTGAAGTTGACCACTCCTCAGCAGGAAAGAAAAAAAGTAGTCTTAGATGACCAGATCAGTAGGCTGCCCTGATGCAACATACTCCCCTTCCATTCCTTCCAAGAAGATAACTCTTTTGAAAGGTACTTAACAACCTGCAGCACGAGAAGGCAGGGTGCAGGTTGGATGTTAGATGCTAGGCTGGCTGGCTGGCTGGTTCTATGCATCATTGCGGGGATTGGTAAACAGCTATCCTTTTAGTGTATGTCAAGCTACCATTTATAGACCTAAATAAACAAGTTAGGAATAATTTATTTTCAATGGAAGAAAATTACTATTATCAAATTTATTTTATTTTTCTAATTATTCCTGGAGGTGCATGTGCTTCTTAGGATGAACTGACACTGATTTATTGTAATAACTGATGTGGCACAAAAATGTATGAAAAAACTTTTCAGTTTCATAAAAAAATTACCCACAACTAGAAGAAGGGAACTGTAACAGCCAAATTTGCCATTTATTGTACTTACCATCAATATATGAAACAGTTTGAAAGAAATATTAGAAGAAGTAGTATGGAAACAGGAGTCAGTCTGTTCAAGACCTGGCAGGGACATTATTATTTTATATTTTATGTTCCTAACTATGGGTTTAAGTTCAGAATTCAGTTGGATCTTGGGGTTTTCAATTTAATACATGTTATATATATTGCAAAAGCAAGTTTAAGTTACTTTTTCATTTCATGAGAGTGTTATATGTCTATTAAGATTGCTATATTAACCATACATCAATCTCCTGAAGACTTGCTAATGGGATGTCACTTTTTTATGTACTCGCTACCAAGCTCAAACAGAATTTTTCATTATTTCTTAAAACAAAATAACTGTTTAAGTGGAAAAATCATTGCTGTCAATGAAATTCTCTTGACCATCATACAGCACGAACAAATTTTCAAGCCGAAAGAGATTGTTTGCAATATGCACTTAAATTGTACCATTTTCCAACTTTTTCTATTCTTACATGAGCTCTTTAAAACTACTGTTAGATTCTGAAATTGAGAATCCTAATATATCATCAGAAACTATCTAATCCAAATAAAATTTTTATTTCATCTCTAAAAACAAAAAAGTTGAATATCTAGTGATGGATAACAGACATAGAGACAAGAAAAAGTATCTCATTGAAAAAAACAACTAAAAATACCAGTCTGATTTAGAAAGAATTTTAAGTTGCATTAATAAATCATTGAGATGATCATAGTGCTGAATGTGGATTTTCTTCTTTCTGATTTTGTAAGTCATTCATAATAATTGAAATATTTCAGGATTATTTACTTAGCATAGGAATGAGAAACTTACATAGTATATGTATCTATCTATATATATATAAAGACCACTAAACATAGAAAGAAGATTCCATAAATCAGCTAGAAATACAGGCAGACTGATTACAAAATAATAAAAACAATTAAACATATTTTAAATTGATGAGTGGACCTAAATTTTATTCTAATCTATTTTATGAAAGTTGGGTTGTTTACCTGCCTCTGTGTGACACGATGGGCTAAATAGCCAGGTCATAAGGGTTTAGAGAAGGATGGGGAAAGGGAATTCACTGGAAAAATGTTCAGAATTTTACCAGAGCAATTATTATTTCTATTATTGTTATGATTATGTTTATGATCATGTTATAGAGAATTATTTGCAAGGGAAAAGTTTTGAGTATAAATAGCCTAGAGATTTCAAAATTTCTGATTTAGATTACGCAGATGATTTGGCCTTGTTGGCTAAAGATGTTGATGTGATGAATTTTTTTCATTTAAAGCTGTTAATGAGACTGGTAATAGATTTTTTTTTTTGGTTTGGGTCATATTTGGGATATTGAATGTAGCTTTATTGTAGCAATAAATAATTACAATATGGAGGCAACTGGAGAGTTACATACATATGCTGTTTAATATGACTGTGTCCACCCCTTACTTGTATGACCTGCTGTATAGGGTAAAGCATGGAGTCAAAACATTATAACATTTATAACACAAATAATAGGAATAATAATGGATCTGGTAAAAGTTTACGTATTGGGAAACAGTCATCCAAGTATTATGCACCCATACCCACAGTTTGTCTACATTTTCCAGGATGTGCTGGTATTGCAGCAACTTCTGTTTGACCCTATCCCATACATTTTGGATGGCCAACAAATCGGGGGATCTAGCAGGCTATGATGGATATGCATATTGTTTTGCCTCAGGCATTCAAAGTTGGCAGCTGCTGCATGGGATCTTGCATTGCCCTGCTGAAATATGGTGTGTGGGCAATCTGTACTACAACAGATTTGCGTTTAGAATGATCACACTCCACATCACAATCCCACATGTTGGTGCTGCATGCCTCATCCAAATACACTCCTTTCAGTGCCTCCTACCAACCCATTGGCAGACAGATTCTGCCATTGAATTTGAACAGACAGAAGTGGGATTTATCAGAAGAGATGACTGGTGTCCACTGTTTGTCGCTCAATACACACTGTAGTTTGGCTACTTTGTATTGGGATGTCAGAGGCAATCTTAGCAATGTCCAGCTGGCACGCAGTCTGAATGACCTTGAAACTCTAATCACTTCTTCAGTAGTAGGTGCTAAACATGTGCCCCATACAAGTTATGGACCTAACATTTTTCGTTATTGGTGTTCTGATTTTCATGAACAGCAGTGTACACAAGCATCATGCCAACTACAGAGATATAAGAAGGAGCCAACTACAGAGATATAAGATGTGAACACAAATGTACATAAATGAACAGTAGTGTACATAAGCATCAAGCTGACTACAGATATATAAGAATAATCTGTTATATATAAGATGTGAACACATCTTATATCATTTTATCATGATGTGATCCAAACATGTCTGTCCTGAGCTACAGATGTTACATTTAGCCACTGCAGATCAGTTCTAATGAAGTCCTGTTTGACATTGTCTTCTCGCTGTATCCTAGGTATTCCCCTTTTTCTGAGGCTTTTTTGAGAAACTGTTCATAACCCCATTTGCTAATCTATAATGCATACAGATAACATGACCAATATTGCACATTATGTTGCTGAAAAGAGGTTGCCGACTACTTGCCCTAACTTCATTATTACTTACAAGGTCAAACCACTTAATTTCCAAGATACTGTGTAAACATCTAGAATCAAATTGCTAATTTTTAATTTATAGAGGATACAGTTAACTAATTTAATAGAACTTTTTATATAAATGCAATACTCTAAAAGGATAATCAATTGGAAACCACAGTTTGCTTGAAATCTCAATTTCGTTGGGAGTTGGAAAAGCTGTTTTCTATTGAGTTGTAACGAAAATGCTGAAATAGCAGCAAACAAAAATTGCTATCATTTGAGTTATTTATAAATCTTTAAATTTTGAACAAAAACTGAAAGTATCACAGGAAAATAATAGGTATTTGTCTTATATTAAAATGCTAGTTATTTTAATGCTTTAATGTGGGTGGAATTTGGCAGAGAAATTTAAATTTCTGTGATTGAGGTTTTAATAATTAACTTAATAACAAAATAGTGCATGATAATATTGCATTCTAAATCAGACTATGCTGCCTTTATTACACTTAATCACAAAATGTTATTTCATATTTATTATAACTATATAATATTCAGTATCATATTATTGAAATATTTTAATCTTTTATTATTATCCTTTTTTTTAATATTTATTCAGTAAATAAGATGCACCATTAGTCAATTAGTAATTTAATTAGAAATAGCACGTTTAGAATTAGTTTTTAAGCAATCAGTAACAGCACTTTTCAAGCTAATTAGTATTTTACACTTGGAGCAATATTTACTTCAATTCATTCAATTTCCGTGTGGCGCTTACATCCTTACCAAGAAAAAAAAAATCATGAGCCACCAATGCAATAAATATAAAATAGCGAACTGCCCTCTTTTATTTTCATTGCATCAAGTAGTTAACTATTCAACAATCTAGTAAATACGTCAATAAAGTTCTTTTTATCATTTTAGGGAAATATCTATTTTAACACTCATATAAAAATATATATCATTACACTAATTCTTTTTCGCTACATCACTAAAAAGCAACATTGAAGCATTTCGTTAATCTTAGACCAAAGACGAAAGGAATAAAATAATTTTTAATTTTAATTAGCTCCTGCATATATAAAGTTAAAAAAAAAGGCGTTTTACTGATCACACTCGGTACGTGCATTAAAAACAACTCACAAACGAGAAATTAATACGTACGAACAATGCAACTGAAACCTACGAGATTTAGATTTCAATATATTTTTACTCCTACTCGCTCATGGGTTTATTGTGTTACACGTGATTATTTTAGATATGACGTAGGGAATGCCATAAAGTAAATATTTTATATCATGTCGATGAACTTTTGTGGGAGATATAATTTTCCGCAACTACTGAGCTATCAAAGCAACACTTATCGTAAACATTACAGTTAACTGCTCGATGTTAATGTGTACGTGTATCAAAAAGCAAATTACGTTAATATATTAAACTATATTTCTGCTAAACTCTAATTAGAGAACACACACACCATAGATTTCATATCATCATCTCTTGCCCACTATATCACACAACGTAAATTAATGTCTGAAGAGTTTCTATTGCCAGATCATATTTTGAAATGAGATCACAAAGGTCACATCTAGAGGCCCTATATAAGCCATCACAAAAATGCACGCCATGTTTTGTCGTTGCTCAGATTGTTTAACGTGCATTAGCTGAATGGTATTGCAGGGTACTTCAGGGTACAGATTCCGGAAAAGGGTAGGGTAATATTTAATACAGATTTCAGTGTTCATGGCTGGAAGCGCTTTAGAAAACGGCTAAAAAAGGAAAAGTTAATTTTAGGGCTTTTTTTTTTTTAAATATATAATTTCGCTTATTGTCTGTCCTCTGTAGATTTCGAACTTATTTGTTTATGCAGATAAATAAAAAATTCTTTTTGTGTTAAATAGGTATTAATGACATATAACGATTTGCATTTTTCGAATCTCACAAAAAATATAACTGTGTCCTCTTCGGTAGATTTTTAAAATTTTCAAAATATTAAACGAATATTCCAAACGATGTAGTTATATTAGAATTTTGAAATTTTGGTATTGAAATGTGAAGGCACGGAGGTATGAATGAAAGAAGACGCTGTAACGCGCTTTCCCTGTCCAAGGAAAATGATGCTCACGCAGCAGGGCGGTAGCCATATTATTGCATTCAAAACAACCGTCTGTCGCTGCAATCAAGCCTACTTTTCACGTACTATACTCAGTTTTACTGTGCGTTATATACGGGAAGATTATTTTTTTACGACTAAGAGAAAGCCCATTTAAGCTATTTGGAATTTATATTGCATTTTTTAATGCAATGAATATTTTCATACAGAATTACTGTATAGCAGAACTATTTATGCATTTCGTTGAATACGACAGTAACAAACAATTAACAGATTTTGAAAGTTTATTTATACTGCACTGTTAATAGCAGAAAACATTTTATGGATAAAACACTAAACATTATATGCAATAGCAGCATTTAAACTGCAAAAAAATCACATTTGTAATATTCAGAAAATAGCTGTTTTACGTTAAAAAAAATTCTCATTCCACAAAAATAAAAAAAATTGCTTAACAAAACTAAATAAAGCCAATAGTATAAGAAGTAAAAAAAAAAGAACTAAAAAATATATATATATTTATACAAAAAAACCGCCCCAGATGGTGGCTCGGACCCACCAGCTCTATGTTTGTACCCTCAGCTTCACATCTATCCCCCATCTCATGCTCATTCTCCTTTCTCAACAAGAGTTAGCAATCAATACAAAACACACAATTATTACAATCTCTCAAAAAAAAATCTCACAAGGATTGAAATACATCCTTCCTCAGCCACAAAGGAAAATTTCAAAATAATATCTGAAAAACCTATATGAAAAAAAAAGCAACTAAAAATTTTACTGAGCAAAAATTATAAAAAATTACAAAAATATAAAAAAAAGAAAAATATATATATTCACAGGGTGAAGGGAATATAATATCCATTTAAAAAAAAAAAGGCAACGTTCCAGATAGTGGCTTGAACCCGACATCTCAGTGCCTGATCCTCAGTCTCTCAAAGCTATCTTCATGTACGCCTAACCTACCCCTCAACCAAAGTAAAAATAAAATAACTACAAGCAATAAACTCGCTCTATTTGAAATCCATACAGAATTAAATAAATTCAGTATTCACCTTAAAAGGGACAATTAGAACTCTATCAGAAGAATTAACGAAAAGGAGAAAGGCATTACACTCTCCTCTCCTCTTTTAACTAAAATTATTTAAACAATTTGAAAAATTTTCCCCCTAACTAATGATCGCTGTCACTCACCTATGACAATTTACACCAGATACATTAAATTAATCTAAAAAGAAATTCAAAAATATAAGACTCCAATCCAAGAAAAAAATGGGAATTTAAACAAAACCCTTAAATGCTATCCAAATTTAAAAAAAAAAGAAAGATTATATTTCTCACCTTATGAAAATACTTTATTGTAATTTACTTTTCCCTTCTTACACTGAACTTATTAAATCATGAAGAGAGAGGAATTTAAACACTGAAACATTTAAACAAAATAATATCTAATAGTTCCACCTAAAATAAAATAAAAAACAAAAAAGAAACTCCTTGATATTTTAATCACCTCTATTTAAAAGTATGTAAATTCATCATCCATTAAATAGAATGCACACTAATATTCAATTACAGCCAACAAAATTTTTTAACTGAGAAAGCCTGCAGAAGGAATTCTCAAATAATTGTAACGTAAAATCAATCAATCAATCATTAAAAGAAGTACATCTTCACAATTATCACTGAGTACAATCCGAGGAAAATAAAAAAAAATCTGGTGAAGAATCGAGGTTTGTAACACGAAATAAAACCGATTTCATAGCGGCGTAATTTCAACACGAAGTTGCTTGCATCATTATATAATTATTTAAACTTTTATAAAAATGACAAACTTACCAATGAAAGGTAATTCCTGGTATCTTTTTTGAAGGGCGATTCGTGCAGCCGTAAGCTGAACAGGCTGCCATAATACAAATGTCGAAAAAAATTAAATTTTTATAGCGCAACACTTCGTTACTCATCTATACTACTGATCAATGTTTTGAATAGACTAGAACAACATGGCTGCCGCGCAGTCGCCGTAGCATCATTTTCAAGTGCTTAGGGCTCCTCCTCTTATCTTCCTACCTCCATGTGTGAAGGTTACGAAGCTACCATTGGCAACAATCACTTGACCCTTTATAGGGGGGGGGGGGGGCTGAATACAACTTTGTTTTAATAAAAAGGTGTATATTTTTAGAGATAAATTAAAAATTCTTTTTGGATTCGATAGGTATTGATGAAATATTACAATTTGCATTTTGCAAATTTCCCAAAAGCTATAATAGCGCCTTCTAACGGTGGAAAAATGGAAAAATCTCAAAATTTAAAACAAATGTTGCAAACGATCTAGTTATGCTGGAAATTTGAAATTCTGGTCATGAAGTGTGACAGTCTTGAAAATTCCATTAACAATGAGTTGATGCTAAGCCCAAGATAGGTAAAAAAATGGACAGTTTTGTATTAATAGATAATTGGAAATCTCTTTTTTAGTTGGTTACTCATCATCATCATCATCATCATCCTCAAGCAGCCATGGGCTAAGGAGGTCCAACCAGACCGCGCAGTTTAATTCTCCAAGCATATCTGTCCTGAGCTACATCTGCTGCATCTGGCCACTGTACACCAATCCTAACAAGGTCCTGTTTGACATTGTCTGCCCACCGCATCCTAGGTCTCCCCCTCCTTCTGAGGCCTCCAAGCACACTGTTCATAACCCTATTCGCCAATCTATAATTATCCATACGGGCAACATGGCCAAACCAGCGGAGTCTCTCTCTGCACAATATGCTGCTTAAAGGAGGTTGCAGACTCCTTTGCCTAACCTCATCATTAGTTACAAAGTTAAACCACCTAATACCCAAGATACTGCGTAAGCATCTAGAATCAAAAGCATCTAGTTTCCTGTTATCTTGCTTACACAGCGTCCAAGTTTCACTACCATAACTAACTCTAGAGAGAACCAATCTATTATACAGTCTAATTTTAGTCTTTAGGTGTATACGCCTATTTCTCCACAATCTCCATAGATTCTTAAAAGTCCCGGCAGCAATACCTATTCGTCTGTTAATCTCATGCCGCACATCACCAGTATCAGTTACGTAGCTCCCAAGGTAATTAAACTGTGACACCTGCTCAAGACTGCAACCATTCAGATTAACTGAATCACATCCTGCCTGACCAATTTTCATCACTTTAGTTTTCTCTCTGTTTATAACCAAACCTACTGTACTACCAGTCTCATCAACAGTTCGAATGAAAGAGTTCATCTCATCAACATCATTTGCCAAAAGGGCTAAATCATCAGCATAATCTAAATCAGAAATTTTCGTATCTCCAGCCCATTTAAGACCAAAAGCTTTCCCTCGAAGTGAATTTCGCATAACATAATCAACAACCAAACTAAAGAGAAAAGGAGACAAAATGCACCCTTGTCGAACACCAGAAGTAATGCTAAACCAATTGCTACAAGACTTACCAACTCTCACACATGACTCAGTGTTATTATAGAGAGCTTTCATTATGTTAACTAACTTGTCTGGTATACCATATGATCTCACAATCAACCACAAATTATGACGATCAACAGAGTCGAAAGCCTTTTTGAAATCAACAAAGCTAGCAACCAAAGGTTTCTGAAACTCTAAACATTTCTCAAGAATCTGCCTAAGTGAAAATATCTGATCTACACATCCCCTACCACTTCTGAATCCACATTGTTCATCACGCAATTGCCTGTCAACCAGATTCTTAATTCTATTAAGCACAATCATGGAAAGAACTTTACCTGGAACGGAGAGTAGGCTGATACCCCTATAGTTATCACAAGAACTGCGATCACCTTTTTTGAAAATAGGGATAATAATAGTAAATGGTAGCTAGGCGTAAACTGGAAGGAGAGCTGTGTACCAATCCCCAGTGATGATGCACAGAACCGGCCAGGTCTAGCACCTAATGTCCGACCCCGCCTTCTCGTGGTGCAGGCCGTTAGTACCTTTCAAAAGAGATATTCTCTTTTGGAAAGGAACGGAAGGGGAGGGCTGCCAGTTCAGTATGGCCTACTGATCTGGTCATCTATGGCCACTTTTTTCTTTTTTTTCAACCCTGCTGAGGAGTGGTCAACTTCACAGGGTCCTGGTGCTGACCATTTATACCTACTAGACTGGACTTGTTTATGGATTTGAGCTTGATTATGGATCCTGGACTTGCTGCACTGGTGGGCCTCTGTTGAGGGAGAGTCTGCCGCTGTGTTTTCTGTTTGCTTCTGGGTTGCCAGCTCTAGGTGAACAGAGGCATGGGATACCTTATATCAGCTGGTGGATAATCCTAATCAGAGGCCATCGCAGGTACCTGAACCTTACTTAGCTAGTTGGGCATCGTCAAGCCTAAACTGGAGTAATGTGTCTCAGGCAGGCCATATGGTTCTTGAAAAAGTCCACTTGAAAAGGTGGTGCCTGAAGTTCCTACCAGCATCGGTGACTTCAGCCTTTAGCGGAGGAGGAACAGGTCTTTGCCCCATGCCTGCGATCAGGGGGCTATTTGATATTGTTGGCTCTACCAATCTCAATAAACCTAATTTCTTTAAAAATCCTACTAATCATTTTCTCTCTGCAGGAACGTGGAACGTGAGGACATTACATAGAGATTATTCTCTTGATGTCCTCATGCAGGAATTCCAGCGCTATAACCTAGATATTCTAGGCTTGCAAGAGACCAGATGGACAGGTAAAGGTGAGATACTTAAAAATAACTTTAAATTTCTCTTTACAGGGAGGGAGGATGGAAAGCATCACCAAGGCGTGGGTCTGCTGCTCAGCAGACATGCTAGTGATGCTCTTCTAGGATATGAGTGCATTAATGAAAGGTTTCTTACAGCAAAATTTCAGACAAGCATTAAAGACTTGAATGTTATCTGCTGTTATGCCCCCACTGAGGATTCTGATGAGGATGAGAAGGATAGGTTTTACAGACAACTTCAGGATATTTTGAATTCTGTCAAGAAAGGAGATATTACCCTTGTTCTTGGTGACTTCAATGCCAAAGTTGGTACCGACTCTGACCTTTGGGGAGGGGTGATTGGCCCTTTTGGTATTGGTAGTTGCAATGGCAATGGGCAACGTCTCCTACAGGTAAGTAAACTAAATGGTTTCAGAATAACTAACACATATTACAAACACCGCGACATACATAAATACACATGGGTTTCACCTGATGGGCTGCATAAGAATATGATTGATTATATATTAATTAACAGCAAATGGGCTAGTTCTGTTAGAAATACCAGGGCATATAGGGGAGCTGAAATTGGATCTGACCATTACCTTGTTAAAAGTGTCTTGCAACTTAAACTTAAAAAGTGTTGTGCTAGGGTTAAAACATTTACCTTTAATACTGAAGCTCTGAAAGACCCAGTTATAGCTAAAGCTTACCATGATAGGTTACTTAGTCTTTATGACAGTCATGGTTTGCTTAATACTGAAGTTGAGGAAGAATGGGGCCATTTTAAACAGGCTTTTTTGGAAACTAACAGTACTCTTTTAGGGAAAAAGGAGCAGAGGAGGCAGAATTATTTAAGTGATAAGGCACTTGAGCTTATTTCAGAAAGAAGGAACTGCAGGAATGTCCTTAATCAGTACCCTACTAGTCCTAATAGAAAGCATTACAAAGAACTTAATAAACGTGTATAGGATCAGTTAGCTACTGATAAGAATCTTTGGCTTGTGGCGTTGCTGACAAAGCTGAGGAAGCAGTTAGACAGCACAACAGCAGAGAGCTGTACCAGATAGTTAATGTTTTGTGTGGTAGAAAACGAACAGGTATACAGGGATTGAAGGATAAACAAGGCAAGGTTATAGAAGGTGAGGATTCTGTCATGGCTAGGTGGGCTGAGCATTTCAGTGATGTTCTAAACAATGTGGTTAGTTCTACTCCCATTGTTTGCAATGATGATAGATGCATTGTTGGCTTTAATGTTGGCACTATAACACAATCTGAAGTTAGTTTGGCTATTTCTAAACTTAAACTTCATAAATCCCCAGGGGTGGATGAAATTACTACGGAAATGCTTAGAGCTGGGAATGTTTCAGTTACCATTTGGATGACTGAAAGTTTGAATAACTTTTATGATAAAGGCATGGTTCCTAAAGATTTTACCAGAGCTATTATTATCCCTAGTTGGTTACTAATGAAATGTAATTCGCATTTTCAAAGGTAGTTTTAATTTATATCATTAGAGATCAATAAATATCGAAACTGCAAAACTTTTAACGAAGGTTTCAAGTGATCTGTTTATGGTAGAAATTTTGACGTGTAGAGTTCTGTTACGGAAGAAATTCCACTGATAGCAATGATCTTACCACTGTTTTCAGAGGAGCAAGAGAAAAGCCACTTTTTAAATTTAAGGACTAAAAGACAAATACTTTTTATGTTTTATAATTACTAATAAAATACTACACTGTGCATTTCCCCCATCATACATTAAAAAATAAATAAATAACTCCTGAAGCAGCTGCTTGTACAGAGGTCTGACAGGAGCCTGTCAGTTTATACGCCACAGTCCATGAGGATGGCAGGACCGCAGCAGAAAAAAAAACACGAGCATAAAAAATTAAAACTTTTAAGGAGTGAAAAGTAGACAAAGGAAGAACTTCATTCTCTTTGAAAATGAGATTCCCATATGCGCCAGTGGCGATAGCGTTCTTCTAGTTATTTCACACTTTCAGTACCCTCTGATAGTGGGAATTCGAACTATTGTATAATTGAGAAAATAAACTATTAATATTTTATTAGTACCTGTAGTGTGTAGAAAAAGTTTTTCATTTATCTCTTAAAGCAGAAAAGTTGCATATTACCAACGGGACAAATCATTACTATTAGTCTAAACCACTTGATCATTACACTCTATGAACCAAAAATTTAAGTTTCTAGCAAAAGTATATCGTTTGTAATATATATTTCAAGATTTGATATTTTCCAGCTTTTTTCCGCCGCTAGAGGTTGCCTTTCGAGTTTTTATTTACCGTCTTTAACACTCTTTAACACTAGAAATTGCTACTGATAGGGATTCGAAAAAGGTAAATATTAATATTTTTGTGGATAAAAATTTCGCAGACATACGGGATTCGAACCCGCATCTCTCCAGAAACATGCCAGAGTATTCTAACCTGTTGAACAACACCGGCTTTTTTCGCAAAAAATATTTATTGATTTATAGACGTTTAAACGTCTACAGGTAACGCTGAGATTATCAAATATTGTTTAAATTATTAAGAATGCTAAATACCGTGATGTGACTTCATTATTTATTTCCATCTTACTCAGAGCACTAAAAAAACACAGTTGCCACCCCAGATCATAGATGGCGCCATAAGGAGGCGTCCAAAGTTCAGGGGTCTATAAAAGCTGTCATATTTATAAAATATGACAGCTTTTATAGACAAAAAAATTGGTAGAAATATATAAAACTATAACAACTGAGAAGTTTTAAATTGGTACACCTACTAACTCATAGGCTTTCGTCTCACGGTACAACAAAACATGGCGCCCATAAACCACGTGACTCAATCAACCAATGGCAGTGAATCACCGAGATGGCCAGCCTCTAACATTAAATCAATCACTGACCAACATATTGTTCCCATTCTGGCAATTAATGAGGCCAAATTGCCAGATAACTTTCAATTTATACCCTACATAATACACAAAGCCATTACAGACAAAACCTATTCAAACTCCCCCACACTAGTACACAAAAAATTCCCACACTGCATCATACCAATCACCATTGAATACACTTACATGGACATAGTTGGAGTTAATATTAAAATCCAAAACACTATCTTTAACATATACAATACATACTTTTACCGCATGAACACATAAACTCCAACACACTAATTGATGACTTCACACACCTTTTTTCCCTCTCCCCAGGACCCAATATTGTTCTGGGGGACTTTAATGCCCACAACATCCTATGGGGTAGCAATCATTGGGGCACAATCATTGAAACTTTCACACAACATTTTAACTTGGCTATTATTACCCACCTTCGTCAGAATCCCCTATGAGTCTGTTCTTGACCTCACACTCTCCACTCCTGACATATCCTCCATCATCACATGGCAGGTATATCACTCATCATGGAATAGTGACCATTACCCCATATTCATCACACTACAAGGAATCAAACCCTCAGCATACAAAACATACACACATAAACTGGCACAAATTCTCCACCACTTGTGAAACCTCCATTAATACTCAAACACCACACAATACCACCTCCCTTTATACATGTATTAAACAAAGCTTACAAGCAAACACATTTACAACCAAACACATGACTGGATACACCAAACATCACCCCGAAATCATCACCCAACTGCAAATAAGGAGAAAAACCGAGAACACAGCCAGGAGACACCCCACTGTACCTGCCATCAACACATTCAATAAAGGCAATTCTAAGCTAAGAACAAGATTAAACGTCAAAAGAAAGGAGTGGAGAAACTTCTGTAACATCAGCCCCAGAACAGACTCTCCCCTAATTTTGTCAACAATAAGAACACTCAGGACCCAGGCTCAACCTTTAGCCCCTTGGCACTCATATTTATGGAAATATTCACTTTCCGCTAAACAAGGGGCTAACAACCTTGTAATTCAGCTATCCACCACCCCCGCCCATGCCAACCCACCTACCTACCAGCTGCATTGCACCCACATGAATGACACAATTAAACAAATGATACCATGCAAACTACTCGCACTCAACACACCCTTCACACCCAACGAACTTATCACAGCCATACACCAGGCCAATAAAAAAAGCACACCTGGTCCTGACAACATCACCTATAACACTATAAAAAACTTGGGTACAAAAGCACTAAGCACATTGCTTAACATATACAATGAATGCTGGAACTCTCACACCTTCCCCACTGAATGGGAAGATATACACATTATGCCAATTTTGAAACCACATAAACAAGCATCAGAAATTTCTTCTTATCGACCAATTGCATTAACATCATGTATACTCAAAGTTCTAGAAAGAATGGTGCTCTCCAGACTAAAATTCTTCCTCCAACAAACAAATACACTCCCCACTTGCCAAACTGGCTTTAGAGAGCATAGGTCAACCACAGATAATTTCTTTGACATTATCACATCTGCTGAACTAGCCTTAAATAAAATTGGAAAAGGAATTCTTTATTGTGTCTTCCTAGACCTCACCTCTGCTTTTGATACTGCCTCACACACCAACATATTCTACAAATTACATCAACTAGGCATCACAGGAAACATTTTTGAATTTTTTAAAAATTGAGAGTCTCATAATACCTGCCCACAGTCAGTAGGGGACACCATGTCCCCATGTGCGGGAGAGCCATACCCTGTGCACGTTAAAGAACACACTGAAGGGTATTGATAGGAGGCTACCATCTGTCTCCCAACAGCTGTTCCAGTGGGTCCACTCCCCCAACCTTCTCTGAGCTTTCGGGGTCTATGTGACCTGGCCATTTAGCCCATGGTGTGCAATAAATGTGCCATTCAGAGGTAAAACAACCTAAATCAACCCTAGTCATAACTGCCAAAAAGATATTTAAGCTCTTTTTTCTTCATTAAAACAGCTTTCTAAACTGTTTGACATAGTCTTGTTCGATGAAGTCTAGAGTTCAGAGGACCGGTATCCTTGTGGTACAGGTCGTCCGAAACCACAGCGATTTGCTCACAAAGCACAGCTTACTAGGGTCAAAGACCGTCGGAAGCAATGTCGAAACCATTGAGGTGGTTGAAACCCAACCCTATCATGCCACTTCAAAAGAATATTTTGCCACTTGGCAGGCTGAATTTCTTACGGTGACATGGATATCAGACGACAATAATTCATACTTAGAATTGCCTAAGCATCGTTTACTGAAACATCATGCTATGGACATCGGACATTGATAATTCATACTTAGAATTTTTTAAGCTTCGTTTACTGAAACATCATGTTAGCTGAAAAGCGAACAAATGTAACTGCATGATTCTTTATTTTTCATGATGTTAAAGTTGAACTTAAAAACACTGAAAATCGCCTTTAAATATCCGACACTGATTTCCCAGTTATGAGTTAACTTACATAAATGATCAATTATTTTAAGGAAATGATCGATTATTTAAGGAAAAAGATTAAGCGTTTATTTACGTTTTGCATTATATTTCTTGTATCTTTCTGGGAGATCTGCAGATGTATATGTTAAACACACTATTAACTATTGTTAGAAAATCAAATTTTCTTACTGCACAAATTTCATACAAACTCATTAGGGAGGCTCTCATGATGGGCACAAACAAATGGCTATCGACCATGCACAAATGCTTTACGATTTCGTTCAAAGGCTACCTTCTGATTTTCTGTACTCCTTGATCTGTTCAGTTTTCTAGCACAGAGAAATTGCTGCCATCTGTTGGGAAAGTAGTTCATTAATAGAAAATGGTTCGCTTTCAAATAAGAATAGAATTACATGTTTAGAACAACGAGGTGAAGTAGCTAGACTGCGCAACCGGTTCCAAAAGTTGAAGGGATTTCTACGACTTTCTACCACCTTTAACATTACCAAAGTAAGCATTAACGAAGTAAGCCTCAGTAGATAACGTAATTGCTAAAAAACAAAACTTTTAAGTTTTCGCTCTTAGAGTAAAAATCAATCAGTTTCGTTAGTTGAACCTTTGATATCCTATGAAAAATATGGTATTTAATTAAAAAAAAAATATCAGTTAAAAGACTGATTGACTTCTAGATTATTTTGAAAGTAAACATTTTGCTTGTCACTACAGTTTATTGAAAATAGAAACTCTTTTGTTTATTAAGGCATGTAAGCACGATACTAAGCAATAAACACTTGCTACGTCATTACCTACACTTCAGATGCTGGCGGTCATGTAAAGGGTGGGTATTAATGAGTTTCCTTTAACTTGAGATTGGGGGTGCTGTAGCACAGCAGTTGCTCACTCACATCTATTCTTTCTCATTGGTTTAGAATAATTTTGTCTCATTTTATGTAAAAATGGAAGAGACAACATAGATTTTGGTGTTGGAAATGGCTACAAGACAAACATTAATATTTACGCATAAATTTGTTAAATGAACTTTGTTTACATGATTCACACAAATATCGCAATTATTTGCGAATGAGTGAGGAACACTATAACATATTAAAAGGTGACTGTGGTGACACAGATTTTAAATATAGGCATTTGAACTTCCTCAGAAACATTTCGACGTATTTTCATATACATCGTCCTGAGCGATAGATGTATACATAAAGTTTTTAGAGAAATATGAAATTTTTAGAGACATAAATTCTTTCAGAAATTTCATTTGCAATTTACTTTATTAAGATTACCAGATTATATCTTAACATTTGAAAATATGCTTTACATAATTCTTGTAACCAAATGGAGGAAAAAGATATTAAACCTATATAGATGGAGTGCTGAAGATGATATTTTAAAAACCACTAAGAGAGAGCAAAATTTTGTACTCGAACGGCATCCATATCAATACAGCCACTTATAAACTTACTGAAGGCATTACTATATGGACACAGGAAAAAAAAACTACATTTCTAAGCAGGTTTCTTTGTGCACAAATACGCCGTAGATGCCTTCAGCCAGGGATAGGATCGACGATGTAACAATACTAGAGAGAGCACCCCATTTCCTAAGCATTGCGGCAGTTGGGTCGGTCGGCTACTTAAGTGTATTTTACAATTGTATGGCCAATAAGATGAGACTCTACACCGTTTTTCTTTTTTGCACGCAGAATCGGTTCAATGTTTATATTGAGCCAATAACACTCCGGTCCGTTATTGGCGACAGTATTAGTGCCAAAGTATGAAAACTAACCTTTAGAGAGGCATGCTCGCGATGCCTTGCAAATGCATTGGGAATAACTGTTAATGTTACAATATAATAATACAGTAAATGATTAAAATGAGCTGGATATTAGTTCTTTAAATTTCATTTTTAAGTGTAATAATTCAAATGAAAGAATAAGTTTGTACACAGCCAATTATTTCTGTTAAACACTAGGAAGCCACAAATTGCTTTTCTTCAATATTGTTAGGAATTAAATGGATGAAACTCAGCGTGAGTTTAATTAAATAGAATATGACAATGATAATTCTAAAACAAATGTAATTTATCATAAATGTATGGATGAAATCATTTATATTAACTAAATTCAACCAAATCTTACAAACAACTGAACGTAATTATACACCAAGTGATGAATTTTTCTAACAGAAAGGTAAAGACCAGCTCTATCTACTCGATTAACATATTACCTCTTCATTTTGATTACTGTGTTTGTTTTATAACCTTCACTTCAGCAAAAACAATCCTTTGTCTTTTCTTACTAGTTTTACAGTAGACTCCCTCTTATCTGGCCCTTACAGGACCGGACTCCTGGCCGGATCAATGAAAGGCTGGTTAATCCGTGAATTGTGTTAGAAAATAAATAAAAACGGAAAATGACAAAAATACTAACTGTACTGTATTTTAATCAATAAGTTGTTGTACGATATTAACAATTTACTCACACTCACTTGAAAAAGTCTGTGATTTTCTTTTGTTTTTTTGAACCTACCACTTTTTTACCGGCAAACTCTTGCCATTTTTTAATAAACATCACATAAATCTCAGATGAGGCCTGTTGTTGTTCAATATATCTTACTGCAACATCAAAATCTTCTTTTCGTTCAATATGACTAACTTTCCCTTCTTCTTCATTCTTCGCTTCTTCTCTTCTCCATTTCCTTCTTGGCAGACTGTATTGATAATTTCGTGATCATTCAGTGTTTCATTTTCCAACTGTTTATCACTTTTTAACCATTTTTCAATGTCATATTGTTCAAGTGTGTCACATCAGGCAGCAGTTTAAAATCATTAAGCAGCGAAATATTGATATTATCTGTCATATCTTCGGCAGACGCAGGCTCATTAGATATTTTCCTGTTTTCTACACAGTTTTCAACTTCGTGCCAAAGTTTTCTTCATGATTTCACAAACGTCGTACTAGTCATTTCTTCAAAATCTCTTGCCAACGTGTAGATCACATCCTTGATATTTATTGTTTTCAAAGCATTTAAAAGTCTTGTGGCCGAGTAGTTAGCGCGCTTGGTTTCTCATCTACAGGACCTGGGTTCGAGCCCTGGGTAAGGCATGGATGTGTGTGTGTTGTTTTTCTGCTGAGGTCCTGCCATCCTCTCAGATCTTCTACTGTGGCATATACTGTGGCTTCTACTGACAGGCTCCTGTCAGACCGTTGTGGCAAGCAGCTGCTTGAGGCGGTATTTATTTATTTATTCCGTCATTTTCAGTTTCCTGTAGAGTTTCTGAAAGAAGCTTTCTCCTGTATCATCTTTTTAAACTTACAAGCACGCCTTGATCCATTGTTTGCACTAAAGATGTTACATTAGGTAGCAAAAACATGGCTTTTATGTTGTCAGAAATGAGTTTGCTTGGGTGCGTTAGGGCATTGCCGAGAATGAATAGGTCCTTTACAGGCATTTCAAGACTTGTCAAGTGGTTTTTTTACTTTTGGAACAAATTCCGTAAAGAACCACTCTTTAAAAAAATACGAGTCTATCGAAGCAGTCTTTTGAGCTTTGTAGTAAACTGGCAGAGCAACTAAATTTATATGTTTGAATGCTCGGTGTTTTGCTGATTTCTCAATTGCAAAAAGAGGAAGTTTGAGCATACCTGCAACATTTGTACACACAGCCACAGTGATTCTTTCTTTGTTTGTTTTAAATTCTGATGTTGAGGTTTCTTTCGCTGTCACAAACGTTTTCGTTGGAAGAAATTTAAAATTTAACCCAGTCTCATCTACATTGTAGATTTGTTCTGTGCGTAGGCCTTCTTCTTCAATAAGCACTAAACGCTTTTCTGAAAATTCCCTTGCTACCAAAGGATCAGCTGATAATTTCTCACCAGAAACACCAAGGTAATGAACACCATGCCGTTTTCTCCAGAGAGAAAGCCGTCCCTCGTTGGCTGAAAAATCTTCACCATTATCGATTTTAGAATGAAAGATTAATGCTTTTTCTTTCAAGATTTGCCCACTTATTGACGTTCCTTTTCGATGCTCTTACATGAGCCGTTACCAAAGTGCATCATCGAAAATTTCATTTTTCGGCTTTTTAATAGTGCACTGAGAAGAAAGCGTTTTTTCAGACTCGACTTGAGTGCAAAAATCTTGTAAAGATTTTCAATTCCTTCTAGTCATTTACCGTGCTTTTACCAACACCTAGTTCATCACAAATATGATTTACTGGATCACCTTTGTCAATACCTTCTAACGTTTTTAATTCCATCTTCATAAATAACGACATTACGCTTACGTTTGCACCCGTTATTTTGCACTACACAATAATTAATAGATGACAACACACACTCCTGTATACCCACAGTACACTGTACACTGTAATATTTGCAAAAAAGAACTGAAGCAAATATGTACTGTACTATAAACAAAACACGTGGCGACTTGCTTCCGCTTCTTGGGTCGGGATGTTTTACCTCTCAGTGGCACTTTTTTGCGCACTATGGGCTAAATAGCCATATCACATGAACCCCGAATTAACTATATGGACGCAATAAAAAAAATAAGAAAGGGGAGGTGTACAGATATGTTAAGTGGCTGTGTTGATACGGAAGCCAATCTAGTACAAAATTTTGCTCTCTCTTAGTGGTTTTTAAAATATCCTCTTCAATACTCCATCTATTTATATTTAATATTTTTTTCTGCATTTGTTTGCTGACATTCTCAATGATATTTTTGGGGATATGTGTTTAGTGTATCACTAATTTAAAAATTATGGAGAAATTTCACCATATTTTTATTTTTTAGTTTTTACAAATTCATATTTTTCATTAAAAAGTTATCAAGTTTAATCTTAATGATTATCAGGGACCTGGGTTCGAGCTTCGTGTAAAGCATGGATGTTTGTTTTGCTTTTCTGCTGAGGTGCCACCATCCTCACAGAATTTATATTATGGCGTATTAAATTGGCAGGCTCCTGTCAGACATCTGCGGCAAGCAGCTGCTTGAGGGGTATTTATTTTGTTTACAGTAAATACACATACCTATTACAACTGCTTAACTCTTACCCGAAACAAAAAGCTGCAAAAAAAGTATGAACTTAGGTGATGCCGAATCGTGCCGAAAATGGTGCGGTAGTAAGTGAAGTGGATGGGGATGATCAGCTTCTTGTTGAATTTTAATGACTGAAACTCTGGTAAAGAAATATAATAAAATTATATATTGCATGCATTTCAGAATATTTTTAAAAAGACCATTAAGTCAAGGAGAAAATATATAACTTTCTATGAGCATAATAATTGAGAGGGGAAGTTAACCCTCCCTTCCCCCGGAAAAAATTAAAAAAATTCTATGATGTGTAAAGCAGGTGTACTAAAATTCAAATTCTTTTTCCATTAACGAAATGTAGTGTTGATTTCGTTACATTTTATTTTGTTCCCTGTGTACTTCTGTTCTCTGTATAGTCGCTATGATCTGGACAAAACTGAACCCCCTTCTCTGTGATCTGTTTTTGGCCCCTCAGTGCAAACCCCACAGGTTTGCAATTAATTTGCTCATACCTACAAAAATGCCAAAAAAAAAAAGTTTAGGGGGTATTTTTGGTAAATCGAAAGCGATAACCGTTAAACTGAAAATGTTTACAAAATAAAAATATCTGGCAACGTTCCCTCTCGAATACTAGTTGTGATCTATTAAACGAGGCTTTTGAAATATTCGTTAGTTAAGATCATCTTCGGAATTTAGGGTTAGTGAATATTGTCAAAATTCCGTCTTATTGAAACCTTAAGAATTCACACTGGTTAATATATCCTCCTGAAAATTAGTTTAGGTAATTCTCTTTCCAAACTATTGAGAAATTAACATGGGCAAAACTAATACGAAGGATCCTGTTGGGTAAGATAAATCTTTTGTTGAAATTCTTAACATGTTTTATTTTTGATATAAATTTTTTTTGCTACTATTGACTGTAAATGGAATTTTTTTCGCTTGCAAAACAGATTGAAATGTTCTGGAAGCGTAAAGTTTATACTTCTATAAAATTTTACATCAAATAAAACGAGTATAAATATGACCATCGGCGGCAATTAAACAACTGTCACTACTTCCTTTTGCATGTTCGAATGGCAGTAACTGCAGAAAAAAGAAAGTTTATTTATTTTTTGTAAGGAACCAGACAAAATTTTGAGATGAAATACTTGGATTTTTAAGATCTAGTTCCGTTAATGGTCATAATATGATGAATCCCTAGTAGCCAACATGAAATTTGCAGTTGCTGAAGCCTGGCAGGCAGTGGAATTATTTATTCCTTCCTCAAGTAATTCTAATAAACATAGTATGGATTTTTTTTTACT
Source organism: Ryuthela nishihirai (assembly GCA_038380435.1). Taxonomy (NCBI): domain Eukaryota; kingdom Metazoa; phylum Arthropoda; class Arachnida; order Araneae; family Heptathelidae; genus Ryuthela; species Ryuthela nishihirai. The sequence continues at coordinate 25,212,724 of JAWZYU010000018.1, forward strand.
TTCTAGAGCTGAACATTAGAAATTTACCACTTTTAGAAAAACATAAAGAGAGAAACATTATTACAGAAACATAAAGAGAAATTTATATAAGAAGTATTAAATGTGCAAAGCATTTGATAGCAAATATGTCATATTTTCAAGTATAAAAGAGAATTTGGTACATATGCAGTTTACAATACTCCACTATTATTATTTACAATATCTCTAGCTTATCTCAGCAGATGCATTGTCGATGCTGTTCTTGGTTTACTTTGGTGTTTATTTTTCGTCACCAAGAAAATGTGACCAGAGATAACCGAAAAGCTCCCAAAACTAAATAATCTTGTTGGAGACTACACATACCAAAAAGCATGAAAATCGGAAACTGTGCACTGCCGATCAAATTATAAAAAAAACTCCAAAACTAAATGTCCTCGCAGACAACACAAACCGAAAAACATGAAAATCTGAAAGTGTACTGCTGACCAAATTATAAATAAGCCCTGAAACTAAATAATCTCATCAGAGACAACAATAACAAAAAAAAAGGCAGTAGTACAGATCACGGGCCTCAGCCGCCATTTTGTTTTTGACGCAATGTAACAAAACAGTCCTTTTAGTTGATTCCCACAACTCCCTACTATTATTATTTACAAATACTCTACTATTATTATTTACAATATCTCTAGCTTATCTCAGCAGATGCATTGTCGATGCTGTTCTTGGTTTACTTTGAGATATTGTATTAAATAATACGTATCTCACGTAACAAAACGGTCCTTTTAGTTGATTCCCACAACTCCCTACTATTATTATTTACAAATACTCTACTATTATTATTTACAATATCTCTAGCTTATCTCAGCAGATGCATTGTCGATGCTGTTCTTGGTTTACTTAGAGATATTGTAAATAATAATAGTAGAGTAATTCCACTAGACCCTAACCCAAACAGGGGTTTCTAGAAAAAAGATTGTTTTTTTCGTTACCACAGTAACGAAAAACCCGAGTTTACATCAAACGCAATGCACCGTAACCATAGTAACATAAAATTGCGTTTTAAACGAACGTAAAAAAAAATTAAATTAACGCAAAAAAACCTCGTAACCGTCAATTACAGAATGAAAGCTCATAAAAGTGCTAAATCCAACAAAAAATAAAACGATCGCCTTCCCACATACAGTAAACAACTTCCACCATTCCCCCTCCCCTCTTTTCAAAACACAATACACCGCCGACCGAATTATAAAAAAGCCCCAAAACTAAATAATGTCCTCCAAGGCAACACACAACGGAAAACCATGAAAATCGGAAACAGTGCACTGCCGACCGAATTATAAAAAAGCCCCAAAACTAAATAATGTCCTCCAAGACAACACAAACCAAAAAACATGAAAATCGGAAACAGTGCACCGCCGACCGAATTATAAAAAAGCCCCAAAACTAAATAATGTCCTCCAAGGCAACACACAACGGAAAACCATGAAAATCGGAAACAGTGCACTGCCGACCGAATTATAAAAAAGCCCCAAAACTAAATAATGTCCTCCAAGACAACACAAACCAAAAAACACGAGAATCGGAAACAGTGTACCGCCGACTGAATTATATAAAAAAGCCCCAAAACAAAAATCTGACGAAAAAAAACATCTTACAGCTCAAAAAACCCTCCCCTAAATTACATTGTCATTTTACCTCTGAGCCCCCACTTTTTTCCCACACCATGGGCTAAATGGCGAGATCACATGAACCCCGAAGGCTCACAGAAGGTATGGGACCCACTAGAACAGTTGTTGGGAGACAGTAACTTCCTGTAAAGGCCATCCAACGTGTTCTTTAACGTACACAGAGTATAACTCTTCCACATACAGGGCCACGGCTTAACATCCTAACCGACGGACGACGGCCTTTCCAAGCCCATCAGTGTCCCCTACTATGAGCCGAGTTTGAAAATACGCCGAGATAAATCTAAACGCTGACATAGCTCGGACTCGAACCTTGGAACTACAGATTACAAGCCTGGCGTGCTACCGACTCCGCCACTCTCACCCCACCTCTAAATTTTTCATTCTTTCCTGCCTCCATCAAAAACTGCCGTTTTTTCACACACCGACAATTCTACAATACCCAGAATTACTACATCAAAAAGTCACCAGACGCTTCCACATATTAACGATAAATCATATAACTAAATTTAAAAGACTCCTAAATATACAACAAAATTAATAAATCACTATAATACATTAATAATTGCCATACTACACGTAACTACTAAAAAAAATTCAATTCACCCCCAAACTATTCTAACGAAATACATGTGTTCTTTACTATCGCCATTTTCAATCCCACAAGCAAAAACTTGCATACTCCCCCACTACATGGGCCCCTAAATATCTTTAATAACTAATTACAAACCATATCCAAACCAATTTTTAAAAAAAAGCTAGAACATATTAATTATTCGTATCCTACCTATCACTGAACACCCCCCTCCCCATATTAAATATATAATACACACGAACTTACCTCTAACCATATAGGTATGTTATCCAAAGAAGTCCAGAAAAAATGGCGAAAAACACCAAACGTAACTTCACACTCTCGTCAAATCACACACATAACACGTGACTCCACATTACCCACCCAAAAGAAACAAATCAAAGAGCCATAGGACAACAACAACCAACAGCTACGTTTTACATCATACTTTACAAATCAACATCAGACTTTACACTTCGACGTCACACGCCACTTGAGCAATGCCATCTATCGGCTGAGGACCGTAATCACTACACGGGCCAAAAAAAATAACATTTTATAGCTTAAATAACCCACCCCTAAATTACTCATTAACCTTCCTGACTCCATCAAAAACTGCCGTTTTTTCCAAAAAAAAGTCGCCAAGAAAATGTGACCGAAGATAACTGAAAAGTATCACCAACTTCACCATATTAATCTTACTTGTAAGTGTGTGTTGTCTATGTTAACGAATGAGAGATTTTGCAAAAACATTGGCACCTGTATAACATATTGCTGCAGAAATTAACCTGCAAAATAAATAAAAGGAATTGATAATAAATATTTAGCCAAAAAAATTTTCTCCAACATACGGGATTTGAACCTGCATCTCTCCAGAAACATGCCAGAGTATTCTTCCAGTTGAACTAATGCCAGCTCGGCTTTTTCTGCTAATTTTAAGACTAAACTCTATCACGGAGATTTTCGGGCCAACCATTGGCACCATCTATGATCTCTGGTGGCAATTATTACCTTAATATTGCACAGAGTGAGATGGAAATAAATAAGTCTCATCACGCTATTTAGTGTTATTAATGATTTAAACATGGATGATAATCACAGCATTACCTGATGCTCTCTTGGCATTGATAAATCAATAAATATTTAGTGGGAAAAATGATGGTGCCAATGGTTGGCACGAAAATCTCTGTGATAGAGTTTAGTCTTAAAATTTGTGGAAAAGAGGCCAGCTGGCATTAGTTCAACTGGAATAATACTCTGGCGTGTTTCTGGAGAGATTGCGTTCAAATCCCGTATGTCATCAAAATTTCCGCTAAATATTTATTGATTTATCAAAGCCAAAAGAGCATCAGGTAATGCTGTGATTATCATCTTTATCTAAATCATTAATAACACTAAATAGCTTGATGAGACATTTATTTCCATCTCACTCTGTGCAATATTAAGGTAATTGCCACTGGAGATCATAGATGGTGCCAATGGTTGACCCGAAAATCTCCGTGACAGAGTTTAGTCTTAAAATTAGCGGAAAAAAGACGAGCTGGCTTAGTTCAACTGGAAGAATACTTGCATGTTTCTGGAGAGATGTGGGTTCGATCCCGTATGTTGGCGAAAATTTTTTCCATTAAATATTTATTGATTTGTCAATGCCAAAAGAGTATCAGGTAATGCTGTGATTATCATCTATGGATAAAAGGAATAGCATTTCATTGGTAAGAAGTTGAAATAGTTTTTCTTCCGGAATTTTTTAAATTTTCATTAATTGGAAAGTAGCGTAAACAAATGCTACTACTACTATATATTGCTAAAATTACTACTGGTTTGAAATGTCCCCTGACCCCTTTTCGCCTGGAGGGTATTATTGTTGAATTGCTTTTATTTGATATATAATTTATTACGATAGATGCCCAATATGGACCTCAACAACCATTTTTAAAAATAAATAAATAATAAATACCCCCTCAAGCAGCTGCTTGCCACAGAGGTCTGACAGGAGCCTGTCAGTTTATATGCCATAATAGAAGGTCTGAGAGGATGGCAGGACCTCAGCAGAAAAACGACACATACATCCATGCCTTATTCGGGGCTCGAACCCAGGTCCCGTAGATAAGTAGTCAACCACAGACAAATTTGATCATGGTGTTCATCTACAGTTTTTGCAAACACATTCAAACAAAAAGAAACAAAATGAATAAAAAAAAAGAGTAAATTCCTATGTGCCTATTAATACTACTGTTATTAAGAAATATATGATTGAATTGTGCCAGTATTCGTACCAAACATTAACATGTGATATCAACTGACCTTTCACATCGTGACTCTCAGGGTAGGAGTAACATAACAGTTTCAGCTACACTAGCCAACTATATTAGTTTCCATAAATTAAGGAAAAATGAGAAAAATCACGATAATTCACCAAAAAATTGTTTGATCCTCACCAAGCTTGTTCATGTAACCAGTAATGCTGCGTGAGCATATCATATTAAAATTAGTCTAGATTATGACAATTTGCATAATCTGATAGCAACATAAAAATGGATATTTTGGAGTGGATCATTATTTTGTGTTGTAAATGTGAGTAAAGAAATTCAAAATATCCATTTTGTAGGAATGACCTCGAGGCATCATTTGACAAATGAACTGCGGTGGAGAGCTGTTGGCAGCTCGAAAGCTGGCCAAAGTCAATCAGATGTGGCACAATGGCTGAATGTGAGCCCCTCTGTGGTCCATAGACTGTGGAATCAATTTCTTAATATGGATTCCACATCTCGGAGGTTTAGCTGAGGAAGGGCTAGAGTTACAACCACTGTACATGACTGATATCTGCGATTGACAGCACGAAGGAGCACAATGTCTACTCCCTCTCAGTTGCAGTCCTCTCTTGTATCAGCCACTGGGAGGGTTATATCAGCTTCTACGAAGGAGCACAATGTCTACTCTCGAGGGAAGCACGAAGGAGCACAATGTCTACTCCCTCTCAGTTGCAGTCCTCTCTTGCATCAGCCACTGGGAGAGTTATATCAGCTTCTACTATGTGTAGAAGGTTTCATGAGGGAGGTCTGTATGCTAGAAGGCCAGTAATTTGTATACCCTTCACATGTCACAGGAGAGAGAGCAGGTGAATTGGGCACACACACCTGTTAACTGGACAGAAGAGCAATGGAGTTCTGTACTCTTCACAGTAGAATCCAAATATTGCTTGTAGAGGGATTCCGGACATTGATATGGAGAGAATGAAGTACCCACTATCATTCCAGTAACATCCGTCAAAGAGACAGTTTGACGGATTTTAAATTAATACCAAAATTTGGAAAAAGCGTGATAAATACTTACAAGATCCCAATTGATAAAATATGAAAGATTTTTATTAAAGCACGTCGATAGCACGTCGATATTAAAGCACGTCGATAACACAAGTCAAGTCAAAATGAAATCTTTGGAATATCTAGTGTCAATTTGAAAATCTCTTGCGGCACACTTGGAATCTCTCGCAGCACACTACTGTGCCGCGGCACACAGTTTGCGAGACACTGCTGTAAAGGGTGACCACACTCCTTATTAAAGAACTTTGCCAATTGCATTCTGACACCATTTTTCGACAAGTTTGTGTAAGTGTTATTTTTTGATGAAAAATGTTTCTACTATAAAATATTTTATGCCATTCTGAAACTAGCATTGTAATTCATATTTCCATCAAATTTCATTAACATCATTCATATGGTTTTTTGGTTTATTATAATTTTTCTGTATTTTCCTTAATTTATGGAAACTAATGTATGCTAATTGATACTAAGGGCACCTCCATGCATAAAATAGCCTGAATTAAAAGTGTACAATATGACAGTATTGTATTAAAGGGTTACTGGATTGTCTGTTGATATATTTTCTGTGCACTCAAGTTCTTGGCAACACTTTGATGCTTGTTTTTTTTTCCCAAGTCTAAGGTGAATAAAAGTATTGAGGGAAATTTTGTATTGTTTTTCATGTGATTTAGATTTATTTCTTTATGTGTAACACAAAGGTATAAATTTTGCATTTTAATAACTAACAATTTGCAGACAATTTATATAGTTTTATTGACTATTTAGTGGGAAATATGGGATGATCTAGAGAGTTGCGGGTTTGATTCCTGCCATACAAGTGATAATTTTTTTTCGTTGTTTTTAATAATTGGGATAATGGATTTTCTAATTTGCATGCCTATATTTTAGCCAAAGAATTTTTTTTTTCTTGGTGGTGGGGGGGGGGGAGCACGCCAGGCTCGTAATCTGTAGTTCCCAGGTTCGAGTCCCAGCTGGGTCAGCGTTGAAATTTTCTCCGCGAAATTCTCCGCCCTGCCCACGGTCAGTAGGGGACACCGATGGTGCTTGGAAAGGCCGCCGTCCGTCGGATGGGACGTTAAGCCGTGACCCCGTGTGGGGAGAGCCATACCCTGTGCACGTTAAAGAACACGCTGGATGGCCTTCACGGGAGGTTACCATCTGTCTCCCAACAGCTGTTCCAGTGGGTCCCCTCCCCCAACCTTCTCTGAGCTTTTGGGGTCCTTGTGACTTGGCCATTTAGCCCATGGTGTGCAAAAAAAGTGCCACTCAGAGGTAAAACAACCCAACCCAAAGAATTTTTTAGTCAGACTTATTTTTCAAGGAGTACTTTGATGTCATTGCCATGTTTTCTTGGGTGATGATGGGGATTGTTTTGGCTTGTACACTGCTGAAATTAGCGTATTGCTTAAGAGATTCTTCTGGGATTTATTTATAATCTAGATAAGCAATACATTGGTTTACAATATTCACAATTTCTACTCATGTCTGGATGGATTATTAGTTGCTCAATTCTGATGGGATTATTTAGTTGCTGGGAAATTTTTTATAATCTGAAGTGGGAATTGCTTATGATTTTCCAGTTTTTTGCCAACTCTCCATAATTTTGCCAAAAAAAAAACAAATTTTTACATCTTGCCTGAATTTTACCAAGTCATTTCAAATTTTGCCAACTTTCCTAGATTTTGCCAAGTTGTCTCAATTTTGTCATTTCCCTTAATTTTACAAACAAAAATCCCAATTTTTACAACTTACCTGGATTTTACCAAGTCGTTTTGAATTTGCCAAATCTCATTTACTTAGGGGGATGATAAAATGGGGGGGGGGGGAGGAGTTCCTTTCCATAGCTGTGTCCCTAGACAGAAAAAAAAAGCATTGTTTAATCATATGTACAATTCATATTAATTCAAAGAAAAAAATAGGACACCAAAACAGATAAATTTTGACCATGAAAAAAAAACAGTATTCTTTCTCTGAAGTTAATATGGATTGAACAAGAGATTTCATCAATCGTAATATCCAGTAGTGGACACTTGGTGCCAAAAAGCAAGATTAGTACCCAATTTAGGTTCAAACAAGGGTAATTCAGATATTCCTGAGGAAAGAAACAAGGTTCAAGTACTTTTCCCTCTCTGTAACTTGCACATAGGAGTGGAACAGTAAACCATAATTTAAAATAACTGATGAAAAAAATAAAGCTTCTGTAGAAAGAAAAAGTTTTTTTACTGTGAAATCGAAAACAAACTAACATCACTTCCAACCAGTACAAACAAGAGCAGGCTACAGTGTGATGACAGTGTCACCTAGAACTCTTGGCTTTGAAAATTGAATATGTACATTTTGGATTTGTGAGCAGATCTGTAGATTAATCTCAGTTGGCTATGGTGAAGGCCACAAAGTTTCCATTGGCAACAATGAGTTGATCTCTTAGACCCACGGGGTGTGGGAAAATGAAGCTTTTGTTTTAATAGATAATTGTTTGTTTTTAGAGATAAATTAATTTTGGATTGCATAGGTATTGATATAATACACTGCTCACAAAAATTAGGGGATGTTTCAAAATGAAAATGAAGCAATAAAAAACAACAACATTTGAATTGTTTTTATTAAACAAGAACATCAGAAAAGCAAATGACAAGTCAAAGAAAGTTGTTCGACTACGCAAATGAGATGCAAAACCAACTTTGATGTCATTGGTGAAAATGCACTATACAAAAGGCTAAAAGTACTGGAGTATCAGCACGTTCCCTGATCTTGAAATGCACATCCTGCAATTTCCCAGCCCTTGCAATGCCCCTGCAACACGATTTGCCCAAATGCGAAGCCTGGAGAGCCATAGGACGTCTTGAAGCTGGTCAAACACAGACGACAGTGGCAACAGCACTTGGAACATCCCAAAGCGTGATTAGCAAACTGTCGAATCGCTTTCAAGAGACTGGCACAGTACGAAGAAGATGAAGGCAGGGTCGCCCATCTGTCACAACAGCAAGAGATGACTGCTACTTGACCTTATTGGCAAGAAGGAACAGGCGCAGCAATGCAACAGAGCTGCGGGGAGTTTCTTGCTGCCACTAGACGACGGATATGCACCGACGATACGAAATCGGCTCCATCTTGTTGGACTGCATGCCTGGTGACCAATGGTATGCATTCCGTTATCTGCTGAACACCGTAGAAGGTGGGCTGATGAGCATTGTCATTGGACCCGTGATGAGTGTCAACTGTCCTCTTATGAGTCACGGTTCAGTCTGCAGTCTGACAATCATCGTGTCTTGATCTGGCGTGAACGAGGAACACGAGAGAATCCACGTTTCATGTGAGAAAGGGACTTCTTCGGTGGTGGTGGAATTATGGTGTGGGCTGGCATCAGCATTGGTGGTTGTACCGACCTCCATGTCATCAGAAACGGATCGCTGACTGCTGTCAAATATTGAGATGAGATCCTTAACCCTATAGTGTACCCTATGCTGGAGCAGTTGGAAACAACTTTCTTTTCATGTACGATAATGCAAGGCCCCACCGTGCACATCTCGTTAACAACATGCTTCAGGAGGCAGGAATCGAATGCATGGACTGGCCTTCACGTTCTCCAGACCTGAATCCCATTGAACATGCTTGGGATGCACTGGGAAGACGTCTGGTAAACCGTCCAATGCCTCCAACAACACTTCTTGAGCTGGAAGTTGCCCTGGAGCAAGAGTGACAGAGGATCCCACAAGAACTGCTGGACATTTTGATCCTGTCCATGCCCCATCGCTGTCAGTGTGTTTTTGGCAGTCTTGGGTGACCATACCCTACTGAACAGTCAATGTGTGCCACTCTCGTCCAGTTTGACATGCTTCTGTTCACCCCCACCAATATGTCACTTGCTACTCAATGACGACAATTGAGTTTGCATCTCATTTGCATAATCGAACAACTTTCTCTTGTCGTTTGCTTTTCTGATGTTCTTGTTTAATAAAAACAATTCAAATGCTTCTTTTTTTTATCACTTCATATTCATTTTGAAATATCCCCTAATTTTTGTGAGCAGTGCATTTACAATCTGCACTTTTTAAATATTCCACAAACTATAATTATGCCCTCCAATGGTGGAAAAATTTGATCATTCAAAAATTTTAACAAATATTGCAAACGATTATCTATGCTAGAAATTTTCATGGTGTAATGTGAAGGTAATGAAGTTGCTTTTGGCAGCAATGAGCCAATTCCTTACACTCTGAGTGGGTGGGAAACCCAGTTGTTTTGGTTTGAGAGATAATTGGAAAACTTTTTTAGTTCAATTGGTGCTAATGAAATATTATAATTTTCATTTTTTAAATCCTTAGGTAATTTTAATTTATATCATTGCAGTTACTAAATAAGGAAATGGTAAAACTTTTAGCAGATTTTGCAAGTGATCTGTTTATGGTAGAAATTTTAAATTTTGGTAGTAGAGTGTCAAGAGACATTCTGCTGACAAGCAACTATCTCCCCTCCTTTCTCAGAGGGGTGTGAGAAAAGCAACTTTTTAAACTGAAAGAATAAAAGACCAATGCTTTTTATGTTGTATAAGTATTAATAAAATATTACTATTTTCATTTTCCCCATCATCCATTAGTTTGAATTAAAATTTTTATGGAGTGGAAAAGTATTATAAATGAAAAACTTCATTCTTTTTGGAAACAAGATTCTCATACACCTAAGGGTCAAAACATTATGACCACCTGCCTAATATGATGTTTGTCCTCTACGTGCCGCCAAAACAGCTCTTACCCGGTGAGGCATGGACACTACAAGATTTCTAAGTTGTCTTGTGGTATCTGGTACCAACACATTACCAGCAGATCCTTTTAACTCTTGTAAGTTACGTGATTGAGCTGCTGCAGATTGGATATGCTGTTCCAACACAAACCACAGATGCTCAATTGGATTAATGTCAGGAATTTGTGAGGCCAGAGCAATACCTGGAAGTCTTCCTCATGTTCCACGAACCATTCTTGAACAATCCGGGTAGTGTGGCATGACACATTATCCTGTTGAATGCCATCATTTTCCTGCAGTTGCTGCGACTTGCATAAGATGTGCTGGTCATGTTTTGGCTCTTCAGTGTTATGTCAGGCAATATGCATTTTACTGTGTTCATGTGAATGCCTTAGCACAGATTCACAGCATAGTTGTTGAAAACCACTAGTAAATATCCTAAATTATTTTGTTATTTCAATTAAATATTTGTAGGCTTCGACTCTGTTGATCGTCATAATTTGTGGTTGATTGTGAGATCATATGGTATACCAGACAAGTTAGTTAACATAATGAAAGCTCTCTATAATAACACTGAGTCGTGTGTGAGAGTTGGTAAGGCTTGTAGCAATTGGTTTAGCATTACTTCTGGTGTTCGACAAGGGTGCATTTTGTCTCCTTTTCTCTTTAGCTTGGTTATTGATTATGTTATGCGAAATTCACTTCAAGGGAAAGATTTTGGCCTTAAATGGACTGGAGATACAAAAATTTCTGATTTAGATTATGCTGATGATTTAGCCCTTTTGGCAAATGATGTTGATGAGATGAACTCTTTCATTCGAGCTGTTGATGAGACTGGTAGTAGAGTAGGTTTGATTATAAACAGAGAGAAAACTAAAGTGATGAAAATTGGTCAGGCAGGCTGTGATTCAGTTAATCTGAATGGTTGCAGTCTTGAGCAGGTGTCACAGTTTAATTATCTTGGGAGCTATGTAACTGATAATGGTGATGTGCGGAATGAGATTAACAGGCGAATAGGGATTGCTGCCGGGACTTTTAAGAATCTATGGAGAGTGTGGAGAAATAGGCGTATACACCTAAAGACTAAAATTAGACTGTATAATAGTTTGGTTCTTTCTAGAGTTAATTATGGTAGTGAAACTTGGACACTTTGTAAACAAGATAACAGGAAACTAGATGCTTTTGATTCCAGATGCGTACGCAGTATCTTGGGCATTAGGTGGTTCAACTTTGTAACTAATGATGAGGTTAGGCAAAGGAGTTTGCAACCTCCTTTAAGCAGCATATTGTGCAGAGAGAGACTCCGCTGGTTTGGCCATGTTGCCCGTATGAATAATTATAGATTGGCGAATAGGGTTATGAACAGTGTGCCTAAAGGCCTCAGAAAGAAGGGGAGACCTAGGATGCGGTGGGCAGACAATGTCAAACAGGACCTTGTTAGAATTGGTGTGCAGTGGCCAGATGCAGTAGATGTAGCTCAGGATAGACTTGCTTGGAGAACTAAATTGCACGGTCTGGTTGGACCTCCGTAGCCCATGGCTGCTTGAGGATGATGATGATGATTGTTAAATTACCTTTAAAATATCAGATTTGTGAAATTGCATTGGCCAAGTTAAGTGTTAAAATAAAAATTGTAGTAATTGACAGAATCAGTAATGTGTTATGTTAGAAGAAAGAACATTTAAGCTTCAGTAACAAAATGGGATGATTTCAAAGAAAAAACTAAAGAATTTTTTTTCTAATTGAAAGTTTTTTAAAATTTTAACCTATTTTTTTATTTTTTTATTTTTATGAATATAATATAAAATATTCAGCATTTAAAAATTTAGACCAGGATACCTTTAGCTAGAAACTACCTTTAACTAGAAAGACTCATGCTATTAATAATTTTAGATGAAGTATAAGAACTGTAGACTGACATGGTTAAAAAAATTGAAAAGAAGAAAATGAACACGGGCATAAATTTCTCACTGAAGCCATTATAACAGCTAATTTATATCTAGAGGAAAAAAATACTTTATAGAATCACAGAACATATTATTTTACTAACCAGAATAAGAAAACTATACAAGCCACAAATGAAAGGTACAAATGGCAATTTAAACACACACAGGTTAAATCCGGGGTCACAGGTAATATGAAAAGCATTGAATGATTTGTATCAACAACTTGAAAATTGTTAAAATTTCAGTGTTATTGTTGTCACTGCATAGATGCTTTACAGGAGACAGAAAATTTTGCAGTGTATGGCTTTTCAGGAACAATAATGTTAAAGCCAATGGTAATATTTATGTCAGGTTCAATAACAACATTTTTCCACTGCACATGTTTGTGTTCCTTATGTACCCAAAGTACAAAGGAGAAAATCTTAATTAATTAGCAGAAGGAAAAGCAAGAAAATGGATACAAAGGAAGAAACAGCATCAATTTTGCTTCATTTCATCTTGAAAGTAACTCATTCCCAGATCCCCATTTTTATGAGTTAGTTCTGTTAGAAATACCAGGTCATATAGGGAAATCATTACTTGAGCACAGTGTGTAGTAATAAATAAATGATTTGTTTCACAATTATCACTGTTAGGAGATTCGGATGGAGACCGTTGACAGAGCACCGCAGCAACTGTGCTTAAGCCTTGGCAGCAACTACGGTAAGTGTACTAGCCAAGGATTATTCTCCCATAGTGGTAAATATGCCTAAACCTTTAACTACATGATATGTAAAATGAAATATCACTATCAAATGGTTTTAGCATTTCTTGCTGCAACACAGGAAACATAAATCTTGTAACAATTTCCCCTATATGACCTTGTATTCCTAACAGAACTACCCATTTGCTGTTAATTAATATATAATCAATCATATTCTTATGTGGCACATCTGGTGAAACCCATGTGTACTTATATATGTCATGGTGTTTGTAATTAGTGTTAGTTATTCCCAAACCATTAAGTTTACTTACCTGTAGAAGACGTTGCCCATTGCAGCTACCAATAGCAAAGGGACCTATCACCCCTCTCCAAAGGTCAGAGTTAGTACCATCTTTAGCATTGAAGTCGCCTAGAACAAGGATAATATTTCCTTTCTTGACAGAATTCAAAATATCCTGAGCCTGTCTGTAAACCTATCATCCTCATTGGCATTCTCAGTGGGGGTATAACAACAGATAACATTTTTGAGGTCTTTCATGCTTGTCTGAAATTTAGCTGTAAGAAATATTTTGTTAATGCACTCATATCCTAAAAGTGCATCACTAGCATGTCTTAGAGATACAACATGAATATTAATTTAAACTCTCCATAATGAAAAAGATGCTTGAAAATAATTTAACAAAAAAGTGTTATAATTAAAAATTATCATCCATTAAAATATGAAAGTTTTCAGTGTTTACTAGATATTATTTAACGGTAATTCTTTGAAGAACAAAGTTTCAATTTTATCCAAAGCTGTTCTTTACCTTCTTTAACCCTCCTGGTTTTTATGTTTTATTCTTCCCTCTGCTTTGTAAGTGCCAGAGTAGGGCTTAAGCAATGGTTGTGTGGCTGTGCTGTCACATCAGTATCACTCAAAGACTACTTAGCTGTGGCAAGGAGAACATGCTCAAGCTACCTGGAGGATAAATAACTTTATTTGCTATTGCAATAGAGCTTATTAGGGAAAATGCATAAACAATAGATTAAAGCAATCTCATTTTAATATTACCTAATTTTTTAAAATTAAACATGAAGTGAAGAATTTAGTAAAAAATTAATTTTTAAATCTAATAGGTATAAAGTGTAGCACAGAATTGAGTCTTTCTTTATATGTTAGCCCTTTTTATTTTAATGTTACTACCCTGATCTATAGGGATCCCTTCTTCTTTTTCCTTGTTTAAAGTAATTATTTTTATTGCTTCAATCAATGATTATACATAAAGTAGTTCAATTTTAGTTATTTTCTAATTTAGAAGGATAAAGGGCATTTAGAGCATGGCTCCAGTGACCCCATTTAGAACTGATTTCTAGGATTCCCATTTAGAATTTGCCTCTAGGGCCTCCAATCTGTCCGTGTTCGTATATGCATTTGTGCAGTTCAAAAAACTGACAAATTGTTGTGTTAAACTGTCACTGTGTTTTAAGGAGAGGTAGGAGGGGGAGACAAGTGTCCGGGTCTCAAGAAAAATGAGGGATAATTTTTCTGTTATACCTAGAATTAAATTAAGAAAAAAAAAATTAACATATATAAAGGGCATTCAAAAAGTTTTTGATATGCATCTGCAGAACAAAATTTTTACTATCCTTCAAAATACTCCCTCCAGCATCTATGCAAAGTTGCAGATATTTGCGGCAAATCTGGAGCACTTGGTGGTACTCCTGTTGAGGAATACTCCACAACTCTGAATGAATGCATTTGCAAGGTCTTGCACCCATTAAAAACACTACCCAGCAATTTCCATTGTAATTTTTGGAAACAACCAAAAATTGCATGGTGGAAGATCGGGTGAATATGCAGGATGGGGTAGCTGTTTGATATTTTCCTGCTCCAGATAAGCCATAACTTGCCAGGTTTTGTGAGCACTGGCATTGTCATGAAGAAGGAGAAGAACCTTTGACACACCTGTTGTTGGATGCTGCTTCTTCATCTCCTTAACCATTTTGGACAAAACAATGTTGGTGTAGTATTGCCCATTTAAAGTCATTTTTTCAGGTAACATCGAGAATATTAAAATTTAATCGAAAGCATACTCATAATATATACTTTCCATCTTCATGACATCTTCACACAGTGATTGTGTGTTGTAGGTAGAAATGTTCATACCATCAGAGATCTTGCTTGGTGGCCGGTAGCTCAGCGGTCAGAGCACCTGTGACATTCATTAAGAGGTCATGGGTTTGTATCACAACCGGCTCAAGACAATATTTCCTCTGGATATTGACAGCAGAATGATATTTCCCTTGTCTGTTGAACAGAAATAGGTCATTTTATATACTAAAAGAAAAAATAAATGCTTAATCCTTCCAGGGTCAAGAATGTCTATAGACTTTTTTGTACAACAACCTTCAATTTAAAATAAAAAAATTGTTGTTTGAAAAATAATATTTTCTTTTTTTATTTGATGCATGTTTTATTAAACTACAATATAAATAATTCGATAAAGCCATCTGATTGCTATTTTAGAAGCACTTTAAAGTCTTGCTGATTTGTTAGTTAGTGTTACTCTGTATTGAAGCAATCACCTGATTTAAGCTCACAGGTTTGATTTGAACTATTATCAACATATTTTTCCATAAATTTTTAAAAATCTACTAAAAATTAACAAAAAACTGCTATGTTTAAAAACTGAAGATTTTGGAAGTAATTATGAAGTATGTACTATTTTTTCACTATACCACTATAAAAAGTGTTATTAAAATTAATATGATACTACCATGTTCATATTTTTTACTTCAATAAAATTCAGAATTAAATTCTCATTAATTTGGTATATAACAAGGCCTATTTCTCTTGATTAGTTATTTATTAAAAATATTCTAAAGTTGACTTATTTAATGGACTCTGCAACAAGGCTGGACTTTTCTCAAAGTATGGTACAGAGAAAAAAAATTGCAAAATGGAAGAAATGTTAATTTTTTTTGCCCGATCAGAGTGAAAAAATAGCTGGACATGGGAAGGGTTAAAAATAAAAAGTTTGGGGTGTTGGGGTTATAACACCTTTACATCCTTTCTTGAAATTTTCTCTCCAAACAGTAGGACTGATTTTCATTGTGAAGAAAATCCCCCCTTTTTTTTTGCTTTCACATCCAAGACTTCATTTTTAGGAAACAATGAAAGATCTATTGTAAAATGAAGTACACAACGAAAAAAAAAATTAACTGAACCTTAATTAATAGATTCTGAAAAAAATTCATCGCTGACACGGCGGGAATCGAACCGAAGTAGCATGCTTTGGCATGAATCTCTCCAGATTCATGCCAAAGCGTGCTACCATTGCACCACATGTTGGACATTGAAATTTTTCAGAATCTATTAATTAATGTTTGATGCTTATCTTAACAGGGAATACTGTGCATTCACTATGGATTGATTTTTAATTAACTTAACCTAATGCATTGTTAAAGTAACTCTGCAGCAACAAGTTGTAAAGCCAGACATTGTCGTAACTAGTAATGTAGCATAATCCAGCAGATCGATAATGACATAAAGCTATGGAAATAAAGTCAAAATGGATCTAAAGAAAAAAAAAAAATTAGTTTAATTATAAAAGTACAAATAAAATACTAACTGAATTGGAAAAATAATGTCGATGACACTATATGCAGCACACCACACACACATAACACACACATGATATTAATTACTGCCTTCTGCATCTTGCTGGGCAGTGACCTATTTCAGACAGCTGAATTGTGCAAGCAAGCATGGTTTTGGTTTCGATTAGCAGGAACTACACATTGAATGGTAAGATAAATGATTAAAGTAATCTAGGTTGGGTTGGGTTGTTTTACCTCTGAGCGGCACTTTTTTGCACACCATGGGCTAAATGGCCAGGTCACATGGACCCCGAAGGCTCAGAGAAGGTTGGTGGAGGGGACCCACTGGAACAGCTGTTGGGAGACAGATAGTAGCCTCCCGTCAAGGCCATCCAGCATGTTCTTTAACGTGCACAGGGTATGGCTCTCCAACACACAGGGTCACGGCTTAACGTCCCATCCGACGGACGGCAGCCTTTCCAAGCCCATCGGTGTCCCCTACTGACCGTGGGCAGGGCGGGGAATTTTGCGGAGATAAATCTCAACGCTTACCCAGCTGGGACTCGAACCTGGGAACTACAGATTACGAGCCTGATGCGCTAGCGACTGAGCCACCCCCGCCCCAAGTAATCTAGGAATACTGAAATAGGTTTAAAGCAGAAATGAGAGCATAAAACAAAAAGAATAAAATAAGTAGACATATGTACTTTGTAATTGCTTCCAAAATCCTCCTGTTTTAAAAGTAGCAGTTTTGGTTAATTTTTTTTGAGAATTTCGAAACTTAAAAAAAAAAAGTGAAACTGAAAGAGGCAAATTGGCTTTGCCTTATATCAGGTCTAAAATATGGTGAACAGATGACTCTAGATGGCAAATTATTTATATTACATCTTAATAAATATATTCATCAAATGAAAAAAGTATTTTTGAAGCTTGAATTATGTACACTGCTGTTCATGATAATCAGAACACAGAGAAGGAATAGAGTAAGGTTCATTACCTGTATGGGGCATGCTGCTACTCACACCTACTTCTTAAGAAGTGATTAGAGTTTCATGGTCATCAGTGCTGTCATATTCTCTACAGGCCAATGAAAACATTCTGGAAAGAGTATGACTGGACACAGATATTTAAAGGAGTGGTAGCTGTGTTCAGCTTATCAATTCTTGTACAGGTGTTATTAAGATATGCCATTCATACTGGTTGTAAGTTCCAGGTGAGCTAGTCCAACAGAGGGCATATCGTTGGCATAAGAGAAGTCAATCTTTTGCATTAAGAAATTGAAGCTAGTGTGGGACATAGTGTATATGTTGTGCATTGAATATGTAGAGAATGGTTTGAAGATGAGCAACAGACATTTTGGGAAGGTTTTGGATTTTGTTCCATTGACAACTCCATGGGAAGAGTCAATGTGTATTATGAGTATTATGGCCAGCCTCTTCAGAAGCTGGCCATAATAGATTCATAATGGCAGTCTCTTCAGAGGCTGGCCATAATAGATCACTCTGTACTGTCTATGGCCTCAGTGGTGACTCAATAGTCTCCTCAGTCTCCGACTCAATAATGGAGATCAGTAACACATCTTCCAGTATCAGTAGTAACAGTTTGACACCAGCCATTTCTAAGATGGCCTCTGACACCCAACCCAACCAAATCACAGTGTCTGTGACAGCAGTGGCATGACAAATGGTATGTATTTTCTGATGAATCCCACTTCTGTTTGGAATGAATGAAGTGATGAAATCCCACTTCTCCATGGGAAGAGTCAATGTCTATTATGAGTCTATTATGGCCAGCCTCTTCAGAGGCTGGCCATAATAGATCACTCTGTACTGTCTATGGCCTCAGTGGTGACTCAATAGTCTCCTCAGTCTCCAACTCAATAGTGGAGATCAGTAACACATCTTCCAGTATCAGTAGTAACAGTTTGACACCAGCCATTTCTAAGATGGCCTCTGACACCCAACCCAACCAAATCACAGTGTCTGTGACAGCAGTGGCATGACAAATGGTATGTATTTTCTGATGAATCCCACTTCTGTTTGAATCCATTGGCAGTATCCTCGCCCACCAATGGGTTGGTGAGAAGCACAGAGAGAAGTGTATTTGGACGAGGCATGCAGAACCAACACACGAGTTTATGGTGTGGAGTGCGATCAGTGTGAAAGCAAATCTGCCCTAGTTTGGATCCACACCACCATTATCCGTACTCTTTACATCCAGGACATTTTACAGCCAATTGCTCTTACATACATATAGACTCTCCCATACGCTATATTTAAGCAGACCCCATACGCTATATTTAAGCAGACCCCATACACTAAATTTAAGCAACCCCATACACTACATTTAAGCAGACCCTATACACTACATTTAAGCAGACCCTATACACTACATTTAAGCAGACCCTATACACTACATTTAAGCAGACCCCATACACTACATTTAAGCAGACCCCATGCAGCAGCTGCCACTGTTTGAATACTTGAGACAATGTTCATAGCCTTCCATGGCTCGCTAAATTCCCTAATTTGTCACCCATTGAAGATGTATGGGATGTGGTCTAATGGAGGTTGCAGCAATACCACCACATTCCAACAAATGTAGATGAACTTTGGGCATGGGTGCATGGTGCTTGGACAGCTATTCCACAATTGAGTATCAAATATTTGTTTGACTCCATGCCTTGCCTTATACAGCAGGTCATTCAAGCAAGGGGTGGACACAGTCATATCATATTAAACATCTCTGTATGTAACTCTACAGTTGCCTTCATATTGTAAGTACACTGGGCAACACACAAAAGGGCTTTGAAATGAAAATAACCAATCAGTACTAATTTCGAATGCGAATGCGAAATGTGCTGAATGCGAAAATGACAATAAAATTTGTCGATTGGCTCTTGTTTAGGAGAGAGAGAGATGGTCATGTATAAACGACTCAGTCCACATTGAGTACATAGGTAACCATTTCACAACAATGTATTTTAAACTCCAGATTGCAACATATGGCGTTGTATTGCATCAGCCTGCCATAACACAACCCCGAGAGATATTGCATCATTGACACAATGTAGTTGAGTCATGACATTGCAGACGAAAGATGATGCAATCGTTAGTTGTAAGTGATGTCTCGTAGGGTGAGCAAGTCTTTTGAGCAACTCCCATTTGTCCCTGAGTCATAAGTATACAACGCAAGTGATGCTTGCAGTTTTAATTCAGCAGTAGTGATGCCTCTTAACTGTGCTAATAATGCAGATACATTTTGTTTCATTTGTGGTAAAGTGACGTTTGCAGCCAGAAAAGGGCTATTACTCCAATAGTGAAAGCAGCATATGAGTTTTATTTTGGATGCAAGATCGGGGACCAGGACAAGGCCTGGGCCCCACACATATGCTGCAATATGTGTGCAAAAAATCTTCTGAAGTGGCTGAAAGGTGAAAAAGTGGCAATGCCATTTGCTATTCCTATGGTTTGGAGAAAGCCAAGCAATCACGCAAATGACTGCTACTTCTGCATAGTTCCACCTATTTCTGGAGGCATCACAAGGAAAAAGAAGTGGACAATAGTGTACCTGAATATGCAATCTGCTCTCTGACTAGTTCCGCACGGCAAAGGCCTTCCCATTCCCGAACCTACAAAAGAATTTTCCACCAATTCAGACAATGAGGAGGGAGACGAACCGACATCAGGTTCATCACAGCCCTCAGTGTCTAATGATGATCCATATGTCTGCCACAGTGCGTAATCTGTACCACACATTCTCACCGAAGAAGAAATGAACGATCTTTGCGATCTGGAGCTGTCCAAGGCCAAAGCAGAGTTAATTGGATCCAGACTTGAACAATGGAATCTTTTCAAGGAAAATGTTCTAGTGACTTCATTTTGAACTCGTCATGAGCAGTTTGCACCTTACTTCAGAAAGGAAGATGACCTTGTGTTCTGCTCCAATGTAGATGACCTTATGAATGCCCTCAGAATCAAACATGACCCTCAAGAATGGTGACTATTCATAAACTCATCGAAATTGAGTCTCAAGGCGGTGTTGCTGCATAATGAAAATCGACTTCCATCCATTTCGGTTGGACACGCTGTCTACATGAAAGAAACCTACAACAACCTAAAACAGCTGTTGAACTGTCTTCAATACAGCAAGTATGGTTGGCATCTCTGTTGTGACTTGAAGGTAGTGGCTCTGTTGATGGGTCTGCAGCTGAGATATACGAAGTACTGCTGTTTCTTATGTGAATGGGACAGCTGAGCAAAGAATTTGTGCTAAGTGAAGAGAAACTGTCCTCAGAGGAAATCTCTGAAGGTCAGGGAGAAGAATGTGGAACACTCAGCACCGGCAGAAATGCACAAAATCCTGCTACTGTCCCTACACATCAAACTTGGTATGATGAAAAACTTCGTAAAAGTCATGGACCGGACTGCATCAGGTTTCAAGTATTTGGCTGACAAATTCCCTCGACTTAGCGAAGTGAAAATTAAAGAGGGAATTTTTGTGGGTCCTCAGATCCGTGAGCTGTTCAGAGACCAGATGTTTGACAACCTGCTTCAGGATGACAAGAACAAGGCTTGGGACGTGTTTCGTCTGGTGACAACTAAATACCTCAGGAATATCAGGGTAGACAACTACAAGAAACTGGTTAAAGACATGTTGTCTCTGTATCACAAACTAGGCTGCAATATGTTCTTAAAAATCCACTTTCTCCATTCTCACTTAAATTTCTGATTGTTTCTGACAACTGTGGCATGGCTAGTAATGAGCATGGTGAACATTTTCACCAGGACATTGCAACTATGGTGAAACAATACCAGAGAAATTGGTCCACTTCAATGTTGGCTGACTACTGTTGGACTCTCACCAGAGATGATCCTGAGCAGCTGTACAAGCGATGGCAAAGCGACGTCAGAAGTAGAAGCGAAGTTTTGCCGATACATGTCATATGTATGTATTACTCCATTATATAAAAAACTATTGCAGATTTCTCAGAAATCGTAGCCAAGTTTGCATTTTTATTGTCATATTCATGTTTAGCACTTTGAAATCTTTAAGAAATGACTACTTTTATCTCAGGGGAATGACTTTTATGAAAATTTGTTGCCCAGTGTTATTTATTACTACACTAAAGCTACATCGAACTGCCAAATATGAGTGTGTTCTGATTTTTGTGAACACCAGTGTATTTTTATAAGATATATGTAAGAAAATGTTTAAACTGCATTATCTGTTTAAAAAAAAATCAAAGTTTCACGTGTTGTACTAAAAACAGATATAGCCATCTTCCGCCTTTCATTTCAGATTCTGTCAATGTGTATAATTCATGAGGAACATGGAAAGATTAATAAAGACTTGCAATAAAGTTTTATTTTTCTCATGAATGCATTGGTATATTTTTGAAATCAGCTGTTGAAGACTTCCTATAGATCTGAGTGCATAATAAACTTTATTGTAATTATTAATATTTATCCATACAAAATAACGTTGCAATAAGTATTAATTATAGCAAGTAATATTTACTTTCCTTTTGGTAGCAAAAAGGACATTCCCCCAAAGCAAGGTAATATAAGCAAAAGTAAAGGCCCCATACTTGGAAAAAAGAATTTAAAGAAGGGAGTTAAAAAGGAATTGCCAGGACTTCAGAAACCAAAGTGGGACATAAGCAAACTTTTGCCTTTTGAAAAAGACTTTTACCAAGAACACCAGGATGTTGCAAAGAGAGATATGGTGAGTTATATATATTATTATGAAAAAAAAAATTGTGTCACAATAATTGTGTGAATGTAAAATAGCTGATCATTTATCAGTCAAGGTCTTCATAATGTTTTGAATTGATACCTTTAGTACTGATATTTAGAAATATGATTCACTACCAAATATAAGAACCTCTTATATTGTTTAACTGCAAGAAGATGTAAAATTTTATTATTTGTGTCATAGTTATAGTTCTTTTCTTTCATATAAGTAGGGATGCTAAATTAAAATAATTTATAAAAATGTTTTAGTAGCTGGAATATTTATTCTAAGGCCAAGAGTTTAATCATAAGAAATGTGAACTGTTATGAATATAATTACTCTAGCAATAAATTTTTCACATCTCACAGTAACAGTTTGTGATAATACTACTATATGTTTTTATTTTATTTTTAACATTTTTATTGCATACATTTCATTTTCATTCATATTTCATTTGGCATTACATTAATATATAGTGCACTCTCTGAAGCAAATCAAAAGGAGATACTCATATTTGGGATCACAATTCCTAGAATCCATGCTAAATTAAACATATCACATGCAAAAAAAAAACCTAGAGAGAGATAATTAAGCTCTCACATAATAAGCCTGTGCTGATTTTCAACCCTTCTGATGCTTAACTCTTTCTTTACAATGTATGTTTAACCATATATTTTACTCTATTATAAATTATGATTATAATTGTTAGCATTCTTTTTTTTTGTAACTTAGAATGAAGTAAAATTTAATATTCAGAGATAGGTAGATTTATTCCAGTTAATGTATCTTATGCAAGGATCTTTTATCACACTGATTATAGAGAAGCTTTGGAACTTTTGGATAAGAATCTGATCCTTTTGGTTGAAGGGGGCAGTGGATTTTTATGAGTATCTGCAGAATTGGAGAGCTTCTGGTGATGATTGAGATTCATGATGCTGATTTTAAATAGATGAAATGTCTACAGGAAGCCTACTTTTGCTTCAGTCATCTCACAAATTCCCACCTGCCAACCTTGTTGATGTCAAGCATCTTCATTTTTATCTCATAAAAAATTATGATTTGGACTTTCCAAATCTCCCTAAAGCTATAATTGCACCCTCTAATGGGGGGGGGGGGGATTCCAAAATTTCAAACAACTATTGTAAACAATATCTTTTTATAAAAATTTGAAATTTTGGTTTGGAATATGAAGGTTATGAAGTTTCCATTGGCAACAAGTTGACCCCTTAGATCCGGGGGGGGGGGGGGGGGGGAGGGGGGTTAAAATTCAACTTTTTATAAGAGGTAATTGTTTGCTTTTAGAGATAAATTAAAAATTCAAGTTCGATAGGTATTGATGAAATATTACAATTTGCACTTTCTGAATCTTCAAAATGCTATAATTGCATCCTTTAATAGGAGAAAAATTTTATCACTCCAAAATTTTTAACAAATGTTGCAAATGATATATTTATGCTAGAAATTATGGTGGTGTATGTGAAGGTAATGAAGTTTCCATTGGCAGCAATGAGTTGAGCACTTACCCTTAGGATGGGTAAGAAATGCAACTGTTTTGATTTAAGATATAATTAGAATTGGTAGTTTTAAAATTAGTCTTTTTTTATTTGGATTTGTACTAATGAATATTATTTGCATTTTTTAAATACTTAGTTTTAATTTATATCGTTAGAGCTCACTGAATATGGAAACAGTGAAATTTTTAATGAATGTTGCAAATGATCTGTTTATGGTAGAAATTTGAAAATTTAGTGGTAGAGTGTCGAAAGATACTCCTCTGAAAACAATAATCTGCCCCCTTTTATCGGAGGATGTGAAAAAAGCAACTTTTTAATTTTAAGAAATAAAAGACAATATTTTTTATGATGCATAGTTACTTATAAAATGCTACTATTGCATTCCCCCCACCCATTATCCATTAGCTCAAATTAAAACTTTTAAGGAGTGGAAAAGTAGATAAACGAAAAACTTTTTGTCTTTGAAAATGAAATTCCTATATGTGCCAGAGGCGATATGTATTCTTCTAGTTCACACTGGTAGCATTAAGTTTCTGTTCTGATATCTAACTAATAGCCATTCCCCCCACCCATTATCCATTAGCTCAAATTAAAACTTTTAAGGAGTGGAAAAGTAGGTAAACGAAAAACTTTTTGTCTTTGGAAATGAAATTCCTATATGTGCCAGAGGCGATATGTATTCTTCTAGTTCACACTGGTAGCATTAAGTTTCTGTTCTGATATCTAACTAATAGCCACAAGCACATGTCAAAAAACATTAAAAAAAAATAGCTATGGAGGTAGATATTTAGGTCCATACTTCAGATGCTACAGTACTAAATAATCATATAAATCCAAAGTGTAAAAAAAAAAAATCATTAAACAACCTTTGTTTTCTCTTATTCAAGGTAAGTTACTCATAGCAAAAATCTTTGGTGAAATACAATCACCTGCTTACACATAATCAAGGTAATCATTGTTCCAAACTATTAGATGCAATTGAATTAATAATTGGTCAATTGGAATAGTACATCTGTCTCCAGTGATCAATATTTGCTAAAATCATGGTATGTTGATATCAGGGACTAAAAAAAATTACATTCATATTTACTTGAAATTAAAACAAAATATTATTTTGTTTCATTCCTTTTGTTTTGTGAAACTAGTTAAAACCATTTTTTATTTTCTAATCAAATCAAGATACATAGAACATACATAATGCAGCTTTTAATGGTATTAAAAATAAATAAATACCCCCTGAAGTAGCTGCTTGCCACAGAGATCTAACAGGGCCTGTCGGTTTACTTCAAAATTTTTTACATGAATACATTCCTAAATATTAATGTGTTGTAATATGCAAATAATATTCTTTTATGTAGCTTGTATATAAGTACACATATGATGTATAAGTATCAAGAATATAAACACTTATATATAATTATTTGTTTAACCTGATCCAATAGTTTTTCGTTGATGTTTGTTCTCTGGGAACTTAGTATAAAGTTTGGTGCAGAATATGCACATTCAACACTGACTTGCATCACTGGAAGTGACACATTAAAGAACACACTGGATGGCTTTGACAGAAGGCTACCATCTGTCTTCCAACAGCTGTTCCAGTGGGTTCCCTCCCCCTACCTTCTCTGAACCTTCGGTGTCCATGTGACCTGGCCATTTAGCCCATGGTGTGCAAAAAAGTGCTGTTCAGAGGTAAAACAACCCAACTGGAAGTGAATTAATATATTTTGCAATGTTGCAAAGCTCCTTCATAGAATTTTTTTTTTTGTAGTCCAATATTTTGAAATGCAAGAACCATATTTTTTATGAGTTGTTTTTGTAGTCCAATATTTTGAAATGCAAGAACCATATTTTTTCAAAATAACATATTATTTGATTTTTTAAGCTATCAGGAATACTTCTATTTTTGTCTCATTTTAAAATCTGGAATTTCTTGTTCTGCAGATATAGGGGATTCAGATTCTGATGACATTTCTCTGAATATTTACATGATTAAGATACTTTAGAACATGCCAAGTGTGGCTGATGTATTTCTTGGCAGTTTTTATTTCAGCTGATGTTAATAGGACTTTGAATTAAGGATCTAGAAAAATATTCTGTGAGAATTGCATCATTATTTTAATAATAAATTTTCACTATATATTTTGCAAAACAACTTCCATTATTCTTTGTGTTGACTTTACGGGTCAACCATGTTTTGGTTTGAGAGTGCTTACAATATTGCTTATTTCAGCCCATTCAGAATTTGTAATATGATATAGAACTTTTGTCATATCCTGACAAAAGTTCTGCAAGACTGTCTTTTAGTATATTGTATGTGTTATGCCAATGTGCCATGCAATCTAAATTGGATTTCAACAATTTCATGTGTTTTGATAACAGTTAATAGGCTGTAAGTCCACATTTTTTTGCAAACTTTTCTGGTTCTAGAAATTAATGTAGGGACATTTATGTCATATAAGGCATCTTCCACAGAGAGCTGTATTGTTTACACTGCATATTGTATATTTTGAAAAACCAAACTACAGTGGTTATGATTATATCATTTGAACAAGAATCAATTTTTTTTTAGTCTATCACCTACTTTTATCAATTTCTTCTGTCAAACTGCTATTTGCTTTTCCTTTTCCTATTTCATCAAAATATTCTTCACTGTTTTGATCAATATTATTTTCATCTCTCTGTTTATCAGCTAATATTGATACTGCTTTCAACATAGCATTCCAGTGTTATCTGTTGTTGTTCTAAAAATTTGCTTCAAATCAATATATTCTTTCAAACCATAATTGAAACAATATATGGTGAAATATGTTTCTCCTTCATTTCTCTCATTGCTAATGTCTACAAAACCAAGTGATCATCCACAAGTTGCATATTAATATCCAAGACATTTATATATATATATACATAGTCGTATCAGAATAATATGACCACCCTTGGCCTGGATGACAGCGGCGAGACGATATGGCATGGACACAATGAGGCCCTGGAAGGTTGCCAGAGGCACACGTGCCCATTCGGACTGCAGCAGAGCATGGAGGTTCCGGAGATGACATGGTTGTTGGTCCACATGCCGAATTTGTCCATCCAAATGGTCCCACAAGTGCCCTGTGGGATTGAAGTTGGGTGATTTCACCGGCCAAGGGAGAACATAGACATCGCTGTGGTGTCCCTGGAACCAGTCACGCACCACCTTAGCGACATGGCAGGGCGCATTGTCCTGTTGGTAGACACCATCACTACCAGGGTAAACGTCCAACATAAAGGGATGCATATGGTCAGCGAGGATGGACAGATAGTCATTGGCATTCAGGGACCCATCCAGTGGTACCAGTGGTCCCAGGTCATACCAGGAAAACATCCCCCAGACATGCACACTGAACTGCTGGCCTGTACTTGACCGACAGTTGTGTCTGGGTGTTGGTTCTTGTCTGTCTGACGCCATATCCACCACCTCCCATCACTTCTGTGGAGTAGAAACCTCGATTCATTGGAGAAGGCAACCTTTTTCTACTCTTCCACTGTCCAATGACGGTAGTCCCATGAGAACTGCAGGCGTCTTTGCCAATGGACCTTGGTTAACATGGGCGCTTTTATGCAGTGTCAACTCCGGAGACCCATGTGTAACAGAGTTCTCTTTACTGTTATCGGGGATGTACCTGGATGCCACAGCATTCATTTGAGTGGTTAATTGCTGCACTGTTGTACGTCTATTGCCCTTTACCAGTCGACAGAGGCGACATTCTCCTTTGGGGTCGATGGCCTTTGGGCTCCACAGTTATGACATCTGGAGGTACTTGGTGTGCCAGCGGTCCATTCTTAGTAACCCTTACTACAGCACCTTGCGAACAGCCCACAAAGTCTGTTGTTTTCTAGATGCTTCCACCCTTGGCGCGGTAGCCGATGATCATTCTTTTTTGAACATCTGTCAAATCAATACCTCTGCCCATTTTGCTCACATTATGGCTCATGGTCCTGGCCAGTCACTTATATCTACGTGTGGTCCACCTTGTCATGTGCACTCTGTGACACGCCTGGGCGGGTACATTATGATTCTGTGGGTCATCATATTATTCTGATACGACTGTGTATATACAGGGTGATCAAAAAGTCACTGTGCATCTGATAAGGAATGAGAGATTACAATAAATGTTGAAAGTGTGTCCCTCCCGTCTCCAGACATTCTTCGATGGCCATCTTCAATTCATCAATTGTGCGGGGATTGTCCAAATACACAAGAGTTTTTCATTGCACTGCAGAGATAAAAATCGGGCGGGGAGAGATCTGGGGATCTTGGAGGCCAAATGTTTTTCGAAATGATTGTCCCCAAACACGTCGTGCAAGAGTGCCATAGACATGCGATATGTGGGCTGTGGTGCCATCCTGCTGAAAGTAGGCCTTGTTAATTTCATCTTCTAACAATTGCGCAAAGAAAGGATAAAGAATATTGTCACAGGGAGTTTTGACAGTCTTAGAAAAGAAAATGGGTCTGACTATGCACCTATGTGAAATTCCAACCCAAACACCAATCTTCTGATCATGCAGTGGCAATTCATGGAACTCACAGGAATTGTGTGAGGACCATAGGCATGAGTTTTGACTGTTTACATACCCCAACAAATGGAAGTACGCCTCATCTGTGAAGAATGTAACATCCAAAATGTCCTCTCCTTCACGGTCAAGAAAGTCTACAAACCACCTACAGTACACACTCCACTTACCACTGTCAGCAGGTTTTAATTCATGCACGGTTGTGAATTTGTAAGGGTGTAGGCCTAGATGTTGTTTTACAGCCGTATGGGCCATGCCATATGAAACACCAATCTGCTGTGACGATCTCCTGATGGACTTTTTTGGACTTCGGGTGATGTGGTCTGCAATATTTAACCTCTGTCAGTATTGATGGCCTATTAGATCTGGACATGTCACACACAGAAACACGCAGAATCTGGGCGTGTCACACCAGAATTTCTGAATTAACTGCCGCACTGCATTACGATGGGACACTGGTTTCTGGAAACTTTGCCTGGAATTGTTGTTGAACATCTTGCGTCTATTCTCCGCCACACTGAAACACATGTTCCACAAGAATGTATGCTCCTCAACAGATAACACAGTCTACAGTGCCTTACTGCTTGGCAGGCAGGCGACCGTGACTGCATCTCTCCCACTAATGTCACACTAATGCCATCACGTGTCCCTAAATGTCTCGAGACGCACTAGACACACTTTCAATGTTTATTGTAATGGCACAGGTATTCCTCATCAGGTGCACAGAGACTCTTTGATCACCTTGTATATTGTATGTGTGTGTGTGTGTGTGTATATATATATATAACACTTTTAGGGATAAAAATTTTCTTTTTAATTCTTTTATTTCAGTATGTAAATTTGTCATAGTAACTGACATTATTTTTTGATATGAGCACCATCTATGAATGCTTTGAGGAAGATGAAGTTTACCAGTATTATTTTTTAAGTGTAATTAATAAATTACAGTTAAAATTAGTAACCAAACTTGTTCATTTCATTTTCAATCTTGAACAAGAAAGTAATTTCATTCCTGCTTTCACTTATGTACTCGGAAACATTTCTGTAAATATCTCTTTTTTTTAATAGAATAATTGTAGACACAGCTAATTGTATAAGATTTAATAATTTACGTGATGATGCTGTTGTACATCTAAAAAATCAGATATTAAATAATTTCCAAGTTAAGAGGAGTGCTTAACATTGACAAGTGACACATAAATCTTGACAGAAAAGTTGCCCAACTTTTCTGTCAAGCTTTTATAATATTAAGCACTCTTCTTAACTTGGAAATTATTTAATATCTGATTTTTTAGATGTACAACAGCATTATTGTGTAAATTATTATATATCTTTTTTGCTTCTGTTTCATTATTAATGCCAGGTTAATGTACAGGTACCACAAAGAAATGAAAAAATCCACGCAAACATCACTTAGTAGGTGTTAGGCCCTCACCTGCAGGTAATAGAACATGAATATTCCATGGCATCAAGTCAATAAGCATTTGGAACTATTTCTTATTTTCAAAGAATGTGTGTCCTAGAAATGTGTCTCAAAGAAATGAGTCCTAGTCAAAGAACAGAATTTTGTACCGTTTTTTGACTACAAAGTCCCCCAGTTGCTGCCAAGTCTATAACCATATAAAGCAAAACTGGTTGCATTTTCTTGACTGTGTATATCGAGGGTTCAGTGTATACTTAATGATGTTAACTTCAGAAATGCTACAGATAATGCCAAAATTTCAGTGGCAAAATTGAAGTGCTGATTATGTACAAATTCATCATTGCCACCATGAAATTGGATTAATGATGGCTGAGAATCACAATCATACAGAACTAACTGTTGCTTATGTTTCAACAGCTACCTAGAGAACAACTCCTCAACCAAATGAATAATGCATACCAGTAAAGCATAAAATGCCATATACGGTTGGTACTCAACCTAAATGGAGAACTGTAGCTCTGAGGTACTGAGATTAGAAATTTGTTTTCCTTAAACAATAAAAAAAAAAATTGATATCCACTAAAATAATTTTAGTATATTATAATTTAATCCATATATTTCTTTTACTATATGTCAAATAATAATATAAAATAGTAATTTTTCATGCATTTCTAAATTTGTTTCAGACTGATGCAAATGTTTTCAGGAAAAAGTCTGGTATTTTAGTTAAAGGGAAAAATCCTCCAAAACCTATTGAATCATTTGAAGAAATTGATTTTCCAGGTATTTATTTTTTATTTAACTGAGTAAGAAATAAACTATATTTTGGTATCTAGATACTAATATTATTCTCTTTTACCCTGTGTAATGTATAACAAAATAAATAATATGTAACTGAATTGCCTCAAATTACCTAGTTGTTCTGGTAATGTTCTTGCTAATACTGATTCAAAAAGAAATTCACATACTTTTTTGTTTCTAAGTGGTTAACCTCTATATAGTAATGCATTCCTTTTACTGCTGTGTAGCTTCATATGCTTTGAATCTGCATGTAGTTGCTGTAATGTCATTTCACATACTCAGGTTTTGTAAAAGCAAAGATTGGTTCTTACCAGATAGTCTTGGGCAATTTGTATTGATGTGACCCAGTGGTTACATATTTTACTGTGAGCGGAATTCTTATCACTTGCAAAAATAAATGCAGAAAGGACGAAATTTATAATAAAGTGAAGTCAAGTAATATGTGTGGTGCAGAGCAAAGAGGCAAGAGATAATGCATGGTTCTTATTGTTGTCTTTATGTTGAGGTCTCATCTCCCTCATGGGTCTGTTTTTCTGTGATCACTGGAAGGAGAGCTATGCACCAATCCCCTGTGGTGATGCATAGAACCGGCCAGGCCTAGCACCTAATGTCCGACCCTGCCATCTCGTGGTGCAGACCGTTAGTACCTTTCAAAAGAGATACTCTCTTGTGGAAGTGAACGGAAGGGGAGGGCTGCCAGATTAGTGTGGCCTACTGATCTGGACAACTATGGCTACTTTTCTTTTTTTTCTACCCTGCTGAGGAGTGGTCAACCACACAGGGTCCTGGTGCTTACCATATAAACCTACCAGACTGGACTTGTATATGGATTTGAGCTTGATTATGGATCCTGATTTTGCTGCACTGGTGGGCTTCTGTGGAGGGAAAATCTTCCGCTGTGTTTTCTGTTTGTTTGTGGGTTGACAGCCCCAAGTGAATAGATTCACAGGATATGTTTATCAGCTGATGGATAATCCTGAGCAGAAGTCATCGCAGGCATCTGCATGTAGTTGCTGTAATGTCATTTCACATACTCAGGTTTTGTAAAAGCAAAGATTGGTTCTTACCAGATAGTCTTGGGCAATTTGTATTGATGTGACCCAGTGGTTACATATTTTACTGTGAGCGGAATTCTTATCACTTGCAAAAATAAATGCAGAAAGGACGAAATTTATAATAAAGTGAAGTCAAGTAATATGTGTGGTGCAGAGCAAAGAGGCAAGAGATAATGCATGGTTCTTATTGTTGTCTTTATGTTGAGGTCTCATCTCCCTCATGGGTCTGTTTTTCTGTGATCACTGGAAGGAGAGCTATGCACCAATCCCCTGTGGTGATGCATAGAACCGGCCAGGCCTAGCACCTAATGTCCGACCCTGCCATCTCGTGGTGCAGACCGTTAGTACCTTTCAAAAGAGATACTCTCTTGTGGAAGTGAACGGAAGGGGAGGGCTGCCAGATTAGTGTGGCCTACTGATCTGGACAACTATGGCTACTTTTCTTTTTTTTCTACCCTGCTGAGGAGTGGTCAACCACACAGGGTCCTGGTGCTGACCATATAAACCTACCAGACTGGACTTGTATATGGATTTGAGCTTGATTATGGATCCTGATTTTGCTGCACTGGTGGGCTTCTGTGGAGGGAAAATCTTCCGCTGTGTTTTCTGTTTGTTTGTGGGTTGACAGCCCCAAGTGAATAGATTCACAGGATATGTTTATCAGCTGATGGATAATCCTGAGCAGAAGTCATCGCAGGCACCTGAACTCTTTGCTTCTATTGGCATCGTCAAATTCTACATTGGCCGAAGTCTTCCAGTGTAGATGGCTTCAGCCTTTAGTAGTGGGGAAACGGGTCTTTGCCCCATGTCTGCGATTAGGGAGCTGTTTGATATTGTCGGCATTCACTCTCTCAATAAACATAGTTTCTTTAAACATCCCACTAACAATTTTCTCTCCATAGGTAGTTGGAATGTGAGGACTCTGCACAGAGCTTTTTCTCTTGATGTCCTCACACAAGAATTCCACCATTATAATTTAGATATTCTCGACTTGCAAGAGACTAGATGGACAGATAAAGGTCAGATTCTTAAAAATAATCTTAAATTTCTCTTTTCAGGGAGAGACGACAATAAGCATCACCAAGGCGTGAGTCGGCTTCTCAGCAGACATGCTAGTGATGCTCTTCTAGGATATGAGTGCATTAATGAAAGGTTTCTTACAGCAAAATTTCAGACAAGCGTTAAAGACTTGAATGTTATCTGCTGTTATGCCCCCACTGAGGATGCCGATGAGGATGAGAAGGATAGGTTTTACGAACAACTTCAGGATATTTTGAATTCTGTCAAGAAAGGAGATATTACCCTTGTTCTTGGTGACTTCAATGCCAAAGTTGGTACCTTTGGGCAAGAGTAATAGGCCCTTTTGGTATTGGTAGCTGCAATGGGCAACATCTCCTACAGGTAAGTAAACTCAATGGATTCAGAATAACTAACACTTATTACAAACACCGCGACATACATAAGCACACAGGTTTCACCTGATTGGCTGCATAAAAATATGATTGATTACATATTAATTAACAGCAAATGGGCTAGTTCTGTTAGGAATACCAGGGCATATAGGGGAGCTGAAATTGGATCTGACCATTACCTTGTTAAAAGTGTGTTGCAACTTAAACTTAAAAAGTGTTGTGCTAGGGTTAAAAAATTTACTTTTAGTACTGAAGCTCTGAAAGATTCAGTTATAGCCAAAACTTACCATGATAGGTTACTTAGTCATTATCACAGTCATGGTTTGCTTACTACTGAAGTTGAGGAAGAATGGGATCATTTTAAACAGGCTTTTTTGGACACTAACAGTACTCTTTTAGGAAAAAAGGAGCAGAAGAGGCAGAATTATCTGAGTGATAAGGCACTTGAGCTTATTTCAGAAAGGAAGAACTGCAGGAATGTCCTTAATCAATACCCTACTAGTCCTAATAGAAAGCATTACAGAGAACTTAATAAATATGTAAAAGATCAGTTAGCTGCTGTTAACAATCTTTGGCTTGATGGTTTGGCTGACAAAGCCGAGGAAGCAGTTAGACAGCACAACAGCAGAGAGCTGTACCAGATAGTTAATGTTTTGTGTGGTATAAAATGAACAGGTATACAAGGATTGAAGGATAAACAAGGTAAGGTTATAGAAGGTGAGGATTCTGTCATGGCTAGGTGGGCTGAGCATTTCAGTGATGTTCTAAACAATGTAGTTAGTTCTACTCCAATTGTTTGCAATGATGATAGATGCATTGGTGGCTTTAATGTTGGCCCTATAACACATTCTGAAGTTATTTTGGCTGTTTCTAAACTTAAACTACATAAATCCCTAGGGGTAGATGAAATTACTACCGAAATGCTTAGAGCTGGGAATGTTTCAGTTACCACTTGGATGACTGAAATTCTGAATATCTTTTATGATAAAGGCATGGTTCCTAAGGATTTTACCAGAGCTATTGTTATCCCCATTTTGAAAAAAGGTGATCGCAGTTCTTGGGATAACTATAGGGGTATCAGCCTACTCTCTGTTCCAGGTAAAGTTCTTTCCATGATTGTGCTTAATAGAATTAAGAATCTGGTTGACAGTCAATTGAGTGATGAGCAATGTGGATTCAGAAATGGTAGGGGATGTGTGGATCAGATATTTTCACTTAGGCAGATTCTTGAGAAATGTTTAGAGTTTCAGAAACCTTTGGTTGCTAGCTTTGTTGATTTCAAAAAGGCTTTCGACTCTGTTGATCATCATAATTTGTGGTTGATTGTGAAATCATATGGTATACCAGACAAGTTAGTTAACGTAATGAAAGCTCTCTATAATAACACTGAGTCGTGTGTGAGAGTTGGTAAGGCTTGTAGCAATTGGTTTAGCATTACTTCTGGTGTTTAACAAGGGTGCGTTTTTTCTCCTTTTCTCTTTAGTTTGGTTATTGATTATGTTATGTGAAATTCACTTCAAGGAAAAGATTTTGGCCTTAAATGGATTGGAGATACGAAAATTTCTGATTTAGATTATGCTGATGATTTAGCCCTTTGGCAAATGATGCTGATGAGATGAACTCTTTCATTCGAGCTGTTGATGAGACTGGTAGTAGAGTAGGTTTGGTTATAAACAGAGAGAAAACTAAAGTGATGAAAATTGGTCAAGCAGGTTGTGATTCAGTTCATCTGAATGGTTGCAGTCTTGAGCAGGTGTCACAGTTTAATTATCTTGGGAGCTATGTAACAGATAATGGTGATGTGTGGCATGAGATTAACAGACGAATAGGGATTGCTGCCGGGACTTTTAAGAATCTATGGAGAGTGGGGAGAAATAGGCGTATACACCTAAAGACTAAAATTAGACTGTATAATAGTTTGGTTCTTTCTAGGGTTAGTTATGGTAGTGAAACTTGGACACTTTGTAAACAAGATAGCAGGAAACTAGATGCTTTTGATTCCAGATGCTTATGCAGTATCTTGGGCATTAAGTGGTTCAACTTTGTAACTAATGATGAGGTTAGGCAAAGGAGTTTGCAACCTCCTTTAAGCAGCATATTGTGTTGGTTTGGCCATGTTACCTGTATGAATAATTATAGATTGGCGAATAGGGTTATGAACAGTGTGCCTAAAGGCCTCAGAAAGAAGGGGAGACCTAGGATGCGGTGGGCAGACAATGTCAAACAGGACCTTGTTAGAATTGGTGTGCAGTGGCCAGATGCAGTAGATGTAGCTCAGGATAGACTTGCTTGGAGAACTAAATTGCACTGTCTGGTTGGACCTCCGTAGCCCATGGCTGCTTGAGGATGATGATGATACCAACACTTTTTAGACAAGTAGACTGCCTGAGGAAAAAAATATGTAATTGTTTTTTTTTATTGATGATTTATATTTTGTCTTTGTTGCTATCCAGGAGTACAATGCATTGATCAATTAATTTCATCTTCAGTTCTTCATTTGAAACTGAACTCTTTGCATTGGAAAATTCTTTTTTATACAGTTTTTTAGTTCTTTTTAGATATCAGTTTTTTCAATTATTGTACTTTTAAAGCAAATTTATTTTTGAGTAACTTTGTTAGGCTGTAGATTGCCATTTGCTAAATACCTAAAACATATAAGCCTTTAAATTACACATCCAAGTTAAAAAATAAAAATTGAAAATTTTAAGTGTTAAAAGTTGGAATAAAGGAATGATTTAGAAAACAAAATAGTAAAATTAGTTAATTTTTTACCAGAGTTAAAATGAAGAAAAAAGTAAAAATTTGTTTTTATTGGATCTTTGCATATAAATCATTATATGGTGTTTATTGGAAAAGAAATGCATAAAAAATTTCCCCTGCTTTCATTTTCTTTGACTTTTTAAAAAATTTATTTCTGATAATTGAATTTTTCCTCTTTTGGTATGAAACGTGGCCTATTTTTATTGGTAGTTCAAGAAAAAATTCTAAAGTTATTTTCTGATTTTGTTAAAGGAAATCTGAAATGTTTTGAAATTAACTTGGCCACTAGAGCTAGCGATGGTATATAGACTAGTCAAAATTTCTCTTTGAGGTGGAAATTTCCTTTCTTTTCTCTGATGAAAATTAAAATTTCCCTTTAGTTACTTCTCACACAACCACAATGAAGGATTTTTGAAACACTGTAGTAGGAGTTCCAAGCTTATACCACATAGGGGGCCAAATCAATTACTTTCAGTATGTGACAGGCTGCATTTTTTAAAGTAATAATAAACATTATTTATATTGTTTTATTATATAAATCTAATATTTGAAGAAGAAAGTATGCCCTCTTATGCACTCAGCTCTTAGAAGAGCTAGAGGCAC
Source organism: Ryuthela nishihirai (assembly GCA_038380435.1). Classification (NCBI taxonomy): domain Eukaryota; kingdom Metazoa; phylum Arthropoda; class Arachnida; order Araneae; family Heptathelidae; genus Ryuthela; species Ryuthela nishihirai. The sequence goes on from JAWZYU010000018.1 coordinate 25,249,105, forward strand.
CAAACTTTGTCTGAGCATTTCCTTCACCCAGAGGAAGAATATAGGCTATGTGCTAACCCATTGAGGTCAACTAAGGTTGGAGTGGGTTGGTTTGAATTTCTGAAAATTTATGTTTCAAAGTTATTCAAAATAACTGCTGCCACCAATAAATTTGTAAGAAGGAATGGATCAATTAGTTTCTTCCTGATTTCGCATGGTAAAGTCATTGTTCAGTTTGTTGAGTAAAAGAGCACAAACTTATCCGTGAAAATTGAAGTCATTAAGCTCAAGTGGAACACACAATTTTTCGTTGAAATGAAAGCTTCAATATGAATTCATATTAAAAGTTAAAAACATTAATTTAATTTGAAAAATTGTAGAAGTTAATAAACATATCTCATAAGATATGTTAATTAATAAATGTTTTAAATATTATGTTAAATAATGTTTTTTAATCATAATATTTTTCATAGTACCTATGCATTTTTTTGTGCCACTCAGACCATGTTTTTCTGTTGCTATAAGGTACATATGCCTGACAAACTGTATCCGAGGAACTTTGGGTGTGAAATGATTTCAAAAGTTTGATTTTCTGAACTAGACATTACCTTTTTTGGTTTATAAACTTCTGACATGGGGAGAATCATACTACCTTAAAATAAAGGTTCATAAAAATATTCATTCACATCATAATGTGTATCATTAGAGCAGAAAGCTCCAAAATCATGTTACAAGATAGGTTATATTTGGTTAAATTATGAATATTGCAAAAGTTTGAAAATAGCATATCAGGCACTAATAGCAATTTTCAGCATTATAACGAAAAACTTTCCTAATCGGCTTATGAATTGCTAATTTTTTTCATTGTTAGTACAATTATATATTTTATACCAGGGCTGAAACTAGGGGGAAAGGGGGGCATGTCCCCCCCTTCAGAATGCTATTAAGGGTAAAAGAACCAAAAATTATGAAATTGATTTAAATTTAATGCATTTTTCATGAAAAATTTTATAGAATTGTAAAATGGAAGGTAAAATGTTGTACAGCATTAGAAATTCAGTCTCTTGCACCCCCCCCCCCCCCCCCGCCTAACATTTTTCTGACTCGGTTGTGTTTCTTGCCCCCCCCCCATTTTTTTTTCTAGATACTTGCCTGCTTTATTCTGATTTAAGTTTAGATTAGATTTGTAAAATTCATGAGTAGAAATGTATGGTAAAACAGAGTGTGCTCTTGAGTTTGTATAAACTCAAGTGTAAATATGTTACTTTTTTTAGTACATTGTGCTGATAAATATTAGTTCAAGATACTGGGATCTGTATTATTAAATTATAATCTCATAAAAATTAATGACTACTGCTCTGCACTCGCATTATAAAATCCTAAATTGTAGAACAGATACATGAATTCATTACTTGACAATTCATCTACAATATGAAAACACACTTCCTGCTCTGTTTTACAAAAGTAGTATTACCAGTCTATTGAGTAAAAATCAATTGCAATTTCATTTATTGATTTTTTTTTAATACAGGAAAGCCATTTTCTAGGTATTCTTTTAAAAATGGATTTAGAAAATAAATATATTATTGCAGTAGATGGTAGAAGTTATTTTTTATGGTTTTGCTGTAAAGTGTCTAAAAAATAGTTAAAAGTTGCAATTGACTAATCACCAGGTAGAAATTCCCCCCCCCCCCCCATAAATGTTATGCAATTTTTTCCATCACAGAGCATTAAAATTTCTTCTCACATGGAATTTTCTGTCATATACCAGCACTAACCAGATGAACTCTGCCTTAGTACTTAATCAATAACTTGTGAAATGTTTAATATTTTATTAGCATCATAATATAAATGTTATTGAAAGTTATATATTTGTGGCAGATTTAGTTATTTACCACACTTAAATTGTCTCTTTGCAGTAAAAATCACAGCATATCAGTATGTTACCCTCCATTTTCCAAACTTTATATGATTTAATATATAACCCATGTTCTTTCAGACATTGGCTTTCACATGAAGTCTGAATACTGTAAAAGTAGTCCCTGATAGCTATTTTTAGATCTTGAACATTTGTTAGCTGCAGTTGAGAAATCTTCAGCTTTAAAATGTCCCAAAATGCATTTTGGCAGCATGTTGTCAAGTCTAGGCTTTGAGGTGGGCATACTATATTGGGTACTCATGCAGTCCATCATCCACTGAATGTGTTTTTGAGATATTCTTGAACTGGGAAAGCATAATCTACCAGTGTATCATTTTGATGTAGGATCCATGTTGGTTAAGATATCTCTCATGCATTTGTGAAATGAACTATGTCTGAAGTATGTTCAAATATACAGTGTGATTGACACTTCCATAATAAAAAAAAATGGGACCAATTAAGCGATTTGTTCTAACTGCTACCCATATCATGATATGGGTGGGGGGTGTATGCTACCCAGTTTCCTCATAATAAAAAGAATATTGTTCGAGAACAAAATGCTCCATGCAAAGGGACTTTGGAGTCACTCTGTAGTTAATAGTAGTTTAGTAAAATATGTTGACTGAATATTGCTTACTCATAAAATTTATTATATTACTGCAGAATAATAATAAGAGTGTATTTGTTTGTAGATTATGTTGTGAAGGCACTTAAGCAGCAACAGTATGAAAAACCAACTCCTATTCAAGCACAAAGTTGGCCTGTTGTCCTTAGTGGAAGAGATCTAGTTGGAATTGCACAGACAGGATCTGGAAAAACTTTAGCTGTATGTATTTGTACTTTTTTCACTTCTAGTTCACTTAATTCTGTGAATTGTAGTCATTTGTATGCAGTGCATGTGGAAAACAGGCAGTGCTCACATATAACACATGCTCTAAATGCATGAACATTAATAGAATTTACCTTGTGTCTATATTCCACTGATGCATACTCCTTTTGCACATATGTGACCAATTGAGCTATGTTTTAATGCAGATTTCACCTTGGAATTACAGAAGTATATACATATATAGAGACCTTGCAAATTATCAAATCTTTGTAACAATTGTTTGCCATAATATTTAACTGAAACCCCCAGATTTTTTGTCACCTATTATATTATTTATTGAAATATAATTTTTACATAAACGAATTTTAAATAAATAAATATAATATATACTTACAAATTGTTGGGAAATAAAACCATAGTTATGAAAGAAAAATGCCTTTCTGTGGGGCAAGGTATATTTCATGCCTTGAGTAAAAGTTTAACTAGAAACTTTCTAAAAAAAAAGAAGCCAAGATTCACTGTAGAAAATTTATATTGCACATTTGTTGCAAATTGCAAGTGAAATTTACAATGTGAGCAGACATACTGAGATTCCAAATTAAAAAAATATATATTGCATGTCAAATTGATATGTATAACAAATTTTCAATTCTAATGGTCTTATTTTAATCGTATTTTTGTCATTCTTAAGGGATCTGGGGTTGAGCTCCAGACAAGATATGAATGTTTCTTTTTGTGTTGTCTTTCTGTTGAGTTCTTACCTTCCTCACAAATCATCTTTATGGTGTACTATACTGACAGTCTCCTCTCAAGCTTCTGTGGCAAGTGGCTACTTGAGGGGTAATTTATTATTTTAAGGGTTAGCAACATGCATATTCGATTTGTTGTAGTCCATAAATTTTTAGCTCCTAGTGATTATGAAAATATGGGCAAATTTTATAGCTATATATAAATTATAATAATGATGAGAGGATTGCAGTTTTATAATCAACTATATTTGGTTAATTTTTTTACTTAGAAATTTAATATTCCATAAAACCAATGCAGTTTGTATTTGTATTCAATGGACACCTGCCAAAGTACTTGTGGGCATAATTTTCTTAGTATTATAACTTTAAAGAATTTGTCATGATGGCCACTTCTGACCTTGTCAATTCTATCTGCAAGCAAGCTCAGAATTATAATAATGTGTGAAAACTCTCATGCTTATTGTTTGATATATACAAGTTTGGCATATACCTCCACTCTAGTCTTTCATCCTTATTCATTGAAAACAAAGTTTGCTATTCCTGAAATAATTTCATCACATGATTTACTATTAATCATAAATAGAGATTTTATGTAACTTATTTGTGGCCTGCAAAGATTGTGTGATTTTTTTTAGCAAAGTGTATCTAAAAAATATAAAGAGGAGAGAAATATCAAATATTTAATATGTGTTCAGTATTATAAAGTTACTGTGTGTGTATTTTTCTTGTTCTGTTTACGTTTTTGCCTCCACCTATATCTTACAGAACAATTTGGAATTCAAAATATTAAAAAAATCTGATATGCTTAAGATTGTAATTGAGTAGCTATATGCTTGAGGGTGTTATTTAGTAGCTATGCTATAAGATTAATTCTTGTTTTCAAATTGATTTCTTTCAAGACCATTTTACATGTATGTGATTGTTTTTTTAATATTCGAGGCATTCTGTATGAACTTTGGGTAAGGCATGGATGTTTGTGTTGTCTTTCTGCTGAGATCTTGCCTTCCTCACTGAAGTTATCTGTGGCATATTAAACTGACAGGCTCCTGTCAGACCTCTACAGCAAACAGCTGCTTGAGGGGTAATTTATTTTATTTTAATATTAGTTCTTTCACATCTAAGCGAATATCTTTTTAGTTAACTACTCAATTTTTTATAGTGAATGCAATTAATGCAATTTAATTAATCTTAGTGCAATACAAAATATATTAAAAATAGAAATACAACACATCCCTCAATTTACACAGTAGAGTAGAAAGGTTCCAAAAAATTACCTTGTAAATCAAAACCATAAAATCCAGACCAACAACTTTATAGGGACAAAAGGGGGATATATTCCAAAATATTATTACTATTAATAAAATTTGCATTGAAAGTTTTTTATATATATTTATCTCAAATTTCAGTTTAATGGTAAAAATAAACATTAAAATAACATTACTTTGTACTATCTTTGTATATTAGTTCACATATTTTTGATTAATTTCTCATTTAATTTTTTTCATTACTAAAAATACTCATTTACTGTAGATATACACTATCTAATTTAAAGATGAAATTTGAAAGGAGGATATTGATGAACTGAATGTAAATTAGCAATTAAGCATATGTACCAACACTTAATGCTTTATTTTATAAAATAATTATGTAGGATTCAGCCTATATAATAGTCTGCAAAGTTAACTACCTTTTTCAGCCAGTCCAAAATAGGTTTTATTTCATTAAGATGTATTGTGAGACAGATTGCATTACAATAGCAAAAAAGAATAAATGTAACTTGTTACAATGACAGTTTTATTAATAAAGGAATTTACTGTTATTTATTTATTTCTAAAAAATAAATGATATTAATTGAAACGTCGATTTTTGCTTTGGGATAACAGTCTAATGATCTCCCTTGACACTATACCATACTGCTAATTCATTTTATGTATTATATCGACTAACATATAAAAAAGCTCAATGCATGCCATGTGAAACTGAATCCATAAACTTGTAAAATGAAACTGGTTGCATTTTCTTGACCATGTAAAATTGAAACTGTGTAAATGGGATGGATGTAATATGGTTCTGTGAATTTAAGGTTTTGTTTTCAGTTATGCAAATAATTTTTATGGATCTTTACCAAACTTTGCTCTTTATATATACATGATGTAAAGCATTGCAAAGAAATTTTTGAAAAGTTTTTAACACAAAAAAGAAATACCCATATAATGTGATATAATTTAGTGCAACAAATTATTTTGCTTTAACTGAGCTGCCTAAACTTGCATTTTTACTTAACCCTTCCAGGGTCTAGCCTCAAAAAATTGGTTATATTCAGAGGCTAAGCAATTTGTTCATTGTATATTTTTCTCTTAATAAAATATTCATCAAATAGAAAAAGTATTTTTTATAAGATATATAAAAAAAAATTCAAACTGCATTTTCCAGTTTCAAAAATGGATGTAACCATTTTTGGCCTCTTTTTTTTTGGATTCAATGTGTATAATCAATGTGGATCCTGGAAGGATTAAATAATAATATAACATAATTTGTTTTTGCTGAGCTGCCTAAACCTGTATTAGCCCTTAAAGTGTCCAAAACTAGTGAACTGGTTTTTAAAATCAAGTCAAGTAGCCTTCATTTTAATTTTGGATTTTGGTTAATTTCAGAATGAAATGCTCTTTGATTTGGTATGTAGCATGATCTATATACAGTTGAAAAAACTTAATGCAAAAATAGATGAGACAAAATATTGGTTAATGCAAAACTAATGTTTTGAATCCCAGTCAAGACAACCAATTATTTTCAACTAATTTTAATGTTTGGTCTGTTTTGGTGACAATACAGGCATAAATTTTTTTAACCTTTTGTTTTCAGAAGCATATCATTTATTTTTGTATATTAGTATGAAAAAATATTTTTACATGCATTTTAAATAATCTTCCTTTTTTTCATTTTGTTTTTGGGTATCTCTAGTTGCCCAAAAGCATGATAAGTGCATGATTGTTGTATTTACAACTGTACTCGGTAATGGATGGCTCAACCTAAATATTTCTATCCTCAAACATTAATTTGTTTTTTTTGACATTGAGAAGTTTTTACTGACTATGATGTGGTAGTTTACTGTAATATATGCTCCATGCAGGTTGTTGACCTTGTTAATCCATTATTGGGAATAACTTTCATATGAGGTGCTGGATGGGTTCAGACCACAGATCTTTAATCAATAAAAGAAAGGTCTCATCGAATCTTTAGCACCTTGATCTTCATTTTCAAAATACAGTGTAGGCTACGAATAGCATTAGGAGTCAACAAATCAATCTATTCATCAATATACTATTAAAATTCTGTTTTCACAGAATTTTCCACTGCTCCACTGACTTTTGTCTTAACCATTTTGCACTGTTATATATACACCGATCAACCAAAACATTAAAACCACATACCTAATATGATGTAGGTCCTCCTCTTGCCACCAAAAGAGCTCTCACCCAATGAGGCATAGATTCATTGAGATGTTGGTAGTTGTCGCTTGATATTTGGTACCATGACTGCAACAGACCTTGCAGTTCCCTTAAATTACATGGGTGGGTTGATGCTGCTCATACCCTTTTCTCCAAATCACACCACAAATGCTCGATAGGATTCATGTCCGGTGAATTTGGGGCTATTGCAATAAATGGAATTCCTCGTCATGTTTTAAGAACCATTCCTGAACCTTCTTCGGAGTGTGACATGAGGCATTGTCTTGTTGAAAGATGTCATCTCTGCCAGGGAGTACAGTCACCATAAAGGGGTGTACTTGGTTAGCCACGATATTCAGGTAGGTGACAGCTGTCAGAGTTTGCTCTACAGAAATGATTTGTCCAAATGTTTCCCAAGAAAATATTGCGTAGACCATCACACTCCCTCCAGCCACCTGGATCTGTCCCATAGTGCATCCAGGTGAGAAGGCTTCTGTGGGTAAAAGTAGCACATGAGCTCATCTGTCCACATGGTGTAACAGAAAACGGGATTCGTCTAATCATGCAACCCTGTTCCAGTCTTCTATGGTCTAATGTTGATGATTATGTGCCTACTGCAAGCATTGATGATGGTGAATGGCTGTGAGCACAGGCACACGAATGTGTCATGGCTGCAGAGACCCATATCCAAGAGCTTACAATGAACTGTGTGTTCGGACACATTGGGCCCTTTACCACAATTGAAATTTTGGGTAATGTCAGCCACAGTAGCCCTCCTGTTGCTGCAGACAAGAGGAGATAGCCTGCACTGACCACTGGCATTAATGAGGTGTGTCTGGCCCATACCTTGTTGACGGCTCGAAGTGTCACCTGTTTTGGAGCATCATTGATAGGTACTAAGTACTGCATAGCGTGAGCAGCCTACCAGCTTCGTTGTTTCGTAGATGCTCTTACCAAGGTGTCTTGCCTTAACGACCTGACCTTTGTCAAAATCAGATAAATCCTTTGCTTTTCCCATGTTGAGATGAAATGAAATACTGCCTGCGAGAGCTCTGACCCAGGTATTATATATATATATATCATTCATGACCTTGGCATGTGACATTGATTGGCTGCATGTGCGCTTCTTTGCATAACACAAAGGTGGTTTTAATGTATTGGCTGATTGGTGTATATACAGGGTGATTCAGTTAAGCGTGTACAAACTTCTGGGAGGGGTAAGTTGCACAAAGATGAATCAGAATCATATAGCAATGTAGGGTTGGTAACAGCATCTTCACGCGGTAGATGGCGTTGTTCGACGTGGTAGATGGCATTGTATGGCCGCGGGACTGCACAATGTCCTTGCAGGTAACCATTCGCAAACCGCTCGCAGGGGTAGTAGGATGGCTGATTACACAAACACGGAGTTGGCCGATATGCATCTCACATATGGGGCTGAGGACTGCAATGGGCGAGCCCCTGTGCTCGTGTATCAGGAACGATACCTGATGAGGCGTACTCCTAACCACCAGATGTTTGCACGACTGCATCAGAGGTTATGTGGTACTGGTTCCTTCCAGTGACCTGCCAGGAGTCTGGAACGATGGGCACACACCCCTGACATGGAGGAGAATGTGCTACGTCATAAAGAAGACACTCCAAGTGCCAATACTCAAGCAATCGCCCACCGGGTCGGTCTTTCCCAATCCACCGTATGGAGTATTATGCACAATAACCAATTGCGTCCATATCATGTGCAGCGTGTCCAGACACTGAAGCCTGAGCCACAGTGCATTGCATTTACGCAATGGTACCTGCAGAAGAGTGCAGCAGAACCCCAATTTCTTGCTTCTGTGCTGTTCACAGACGAGGCATGCTTTACACGGGAAGGTTGCTTCAATGCACGTAACGCGCATGCATGGGCGGTGGAGAATCCCCATGCTACATGAACACGTGCAGCACAAAACCATTTTGCTGTAAATGCTTGGTCCGGTGTTGTCGGGGACACTTAATAGGCCCATACCTCATGCCTGTTCGTCTGGACGGAAGGAATTACTGGATATTTCTGGAGGATGTTTTACCAGAACTTTTAGATGAACAATAGGTCCCTCAGTCATTGCGCCGTGCAATGTGGTTCCAACACAATGGGGCCCCCGCCCATTTCAGCCATGAAGTTCATCAACACTTAAACGTGACATTTGTACAACGGTGGATCGGGCGTGGTGCTCCCGTTCATTGGTCTGTAAGATTGCCGGACTTATCATGCCTTGATTACTTCTTCTGGGGTTACATTAAAGGACTGGTGTTCGACACCCCCATTGAAAGTGTTGAGGACCTTGTTGCACGCATCTCCGTAGCTGCCTCGGAAGTCTGAGACATGCCAGGAATCTTCCAGAATGTACATGATTCCATGCGCCGATGATATCAGGCCTGTGTTACAGCTTGTGGTCGCAACTTTGAATACCATCTGTGACCTCTGTTCATTTCGAAAATGTACCTATTGTGATTAATAAAAAGCATTTTGTTCACTTACATGCTGCTCTTTCATTCATGTCTTCTCTGTACACTAGTACATGTTGATGCCGTTACTGACCCTGCATTGCTATGTGATTCCAATTCGTCTTTGTGCAACCTACCCCTCCCAGAAGTTTGTACACGCTTAACTGAATCACTCTGTATATATCTGATAAACTAAAATTCTAAAGTTTGGTTGTTTTCTTCTGAAAAAATAATAAAAATGGCGCAATTGCAAGTATTGTGAAAAGCATACACTTTAAAGATTAATTACTAGTTAAAATCGGCACTTTTTTTTAGAAATACAAGAGGCTTAATACAGGTTTCACTGCATATATTGGGTGAAAAGTATGTTTTATTTATCTGTCATTGATAAATTATATTTAATATAATATTTGCATTTTTTTTCCAGTATATGCTTCCAGCTTTTGTGCATATAAAACACCAGCTACCATTAGACAAAGGAGATGGTCCAATCGTAAGTATATTATGGTTAAATAAAATTATGTGATCATCTGAATTAATAAGCACTTCTAATTATTTGTCAATGTCATGACAACATATATATATAAATATGTGATATTTTGTAAAGGCACTTGTTAAATGTGTTGGGGAAAGGAGATTATGTTCTGACAAAGATTGTCAGAACACCAGTTCAGCTTTCCTAATGGATTGTGAGGAATCAATACCTCTAATCTTAACAGAAAACATTATAGAGAGAGCTTAATAGATGTTTTATGGAATCAGTTAAAGGTTGATTAACTCTTACTTCGTCACCTAATTGATAAGCAGCTTGAAACAAAGCAGAAAAAACCAGGCAGCATACTGATAGAGAATTGTACAGGATAGTAAATATTTTCTTTGGGGGGATGGATAAATGCTAGTCAGGTACTGAGGGATAAAGATGGTAAAATTATACAAGGTAGTCTTGATCATGTCAAAGATATTCTGAATAATATGTTAAGGTTTGTTCCCATTGTTTGCAATGAAGGTTGGTGATTACTAGTTTTAATGTTGCCCCTGTCACAATATGAAGTTACTTTGGCAGTCTCAGTATTAAAGTTATAGAAGTTCACAAGGTTATGATGAAATTACTGTTTAAATGATGAGAGCTGGAGAAGACACATGGTTGACTGAAATGTTGAATGTTTTCTAAGGAATTCAAAGGATTTTTCTTGAGATATTTTTATTCCGATTTTTAAAAAGTGGCTTTGCAGCTCTTGTGTAAATTTCAGAGCCATCAGTTATGTTTTATTTGTAGTGAAGTTCTTTGCATTAATTGTGTTTAACAGAATTTGACATTTGTTGTTTGTACTACTGCAAATGAAAAGAGTGGTTTCAGAAGTGGTAGGCTGCATAACTGAATTTCTTTTTTGCTTGGGTAGCTTCTTGCTTCATAAGAAAGCATCTCCGGTGAGTTTGCTCTAAGCCAGTGATTCTCAACCTTTTATGCTTCATGTACCCCCTGGAAATATGTATGTTACTGGCATACCCCTTGTATAGATATATAAAACTATAGTTATAGTATAACAATGGGAATAAAATAAAACATATATATATATATAACATATATCTAGCAACTTTTGAGCTCTCACGGCGTACCCAAAAAAATTTTACCACATACCCCATGTTGAGAATCCCTACTCTTAAGTAATGAGGTACTAATCTGGGAATTTAATGTCATTCCAATTTTTTTCGCTATCATCTGTTTTAAGCAGAAACGTTTCTAATAATCTTAATATGCTTGTCAACATTTTGAGTAGTATAGGAAGTTGTACAATAGTTGTTCCAACTTTGGTGATAGGACTCTAATGCTATTCCTTTAACAAATGGTTTGTGGCCAAGTAGCTTCTAGATTAAGGTTTAAGCAGTGCTATGACAGTTAACTTGGGGGGGGGGGGGGGGAATAAATTGAGGAGCTATTATACTTATTTTTATTATCTATAGTTTAATGTATATATATACACTTGTTTTTTCTATATTTTTTTCACAAAATTTTGTGTTTTTATTGCATTATCTTGATATTAGTGTCTGTTTCAGGAGGACATTTGTATTTTCTGTATTTACTTAGTATTTACTAATTCTTATGTAATTCTCATCCAGATTTACAGCTACAAAAATTGTGATTTTGGTGATCTTATATAAATTCTGGTATTGAAATCGATGGAAAAAATTGTACTTTTGAAAGTGTTGTTAATTGTCATACTATTGTTTGTATATAGGAGACCAAGACACAGTCCCCTGGTCAGGAGTGGTGACCATAAATTTAATTCGGGTTATCAGAAATTATTGTGGCATTATACACAACTTTGTAAGTTAAAAATAAATGGGATAACTAGCATAACACATAACATATATAATAAGATAGTAATAAGTAGGATTAATTTAACAATTGGTAGCCAACTCTGAAAACCTCTCTGCATGTAACTTTTACTATTTTGAAACGTATTGCAACTCTGATTTTTCTCTTTAGGTACTAGTACTGGCTCCTACTCGTGAACTGGCCCAGCAGATCCAGCAAGTTACCATAGATTTTGGATATTTTGCTCAGATCCACAGTGCTTGTATTTTTGGTGGAGGGTCTAAAAAAATTCAGTTGACTAATATTGAGAAAGGTTTGTTTGATATTTTAATATACTTTAATATACACTTCTTGTCAAAAATTAAGCATGCATCAATAAAATATGCATATTTTAAAATATATATATATATACAAATTGTAATCAAATTTCACTTGAAGAAAGATAATATTGTTATAAGTCATAAAATTTTGGGCTAAAATTATTTATGTTTACACTAAAATAAATTAATAGAAGAAAGTGCATGAAAAAAGGAGGATGGTTTTGAATACCAAAGGTACAGTCAAAAGGGGTTTTAGTCCCCCTGTAGCATTAGTTCAGGCTTCTATTCATTAACCTTTAAAGTGTAAGAAAACAGTGTAGTTCCCAGAGCCAATTGCAGTGTCTTATCTGTTGGAGACTACAGTTACCAAGATAATATTCTATGTGTATTTTCTCCCCTTAGAAATTAGCCATTTTAAACTTTTTTTAATCCTAAAAATTTTTGAATTAAATTTGATAATTAATATAAACCTTGGTGATTTAGATATCCAATAAAGTTGCAAAAAATGATGAAAAAAAGCATTACACTGCCATGACAGCCATTACTGTGACTTTTTTTCATGTCTGAACTTTAGGTTGTTTTCTTGTTCAGTAGTAGGGGCCAGTACTGAATCAGCCTGTGGGTGGCAGCCATTTGATGTGTAGAATGGAACTCACTTTCTTTTGATACTCACAACAGACATTTACCATAATTTCTGGAATATAATCTGCTATGCTAAGGAATGAATGATAAGTAAACAAAAATTATTGTATAAACTTCAGTGGCTCGTAGTATGTAGCTGAAATTCCAATAATTTCCCTCTTTTTGTAAAAATTGTTTCTTTAGCTGAAAGTGAAAAAAATAGTACTTTAGCCTTTCATTAAGATTTAACCTTAAATTAATGAGTCTGCAGCTAAATGAAAGTTTAGCTTTATTGAAAGGGGGGGAAAAACTGATATGTAACCAAAAAGAAATAAATTCCAATAATCTTCAATTATTTTATTCAAAACAACCACATTGAGAATCATTTGATTTTTCATGACCCCTTTTTGTTAATCCTTACCATGCCAAACCTGAAAAACTGAATTGTACCCTGTGGCCAGGCTTTTTTTTTAACTGTATTCAGTCAAAAAAGCAAACTTTAGAACTTTTTGCCAAACATCTGATGAAAGGAATTATAGCATGTTTTATACAACTTTAATTCTGGATTTTCTGAAAGTAAAATATTTAACAAAAAAGTTTAGTTTTGTTTTAATAGTATTTCTTTTTTTAAATAAAGGAGTGTCTATTTTCTCATAATATTACAGAACAATTTACAGTTGCCCCACAAAGTTACATAGCTTGTCTGTAGGAAATATAATACAACAGTTACAATATTTATTTAAATTAAATAATTCAAGAAAAAAAAACATTAAAAAATAAATGTAATATTAAACAATAGGTTAGTAGAATTATCTGGTTACGTGGCTCATGAAGTCAGAAAGCAAATAATTGTATATGATATTAAAATTTTGTTACACAATCTATTGATATATGCAGAAATGAAATAATTAACAATTGACAAACTATAATATTTAAAACTAATTTGAGAGAAAAGCATATAAGGAAGCGATTAAAAACAGCACTAATATGTATTATCTTACATAAAAAAACTTTTAATTTTCTTTTTAATGTTGAAATTTGTCAGATGCTTAGTATTTCTCTAGGTAATGAATTATAGACGAAAGGTATTTAATAGTCACTACATATTTTCCTTAATTATTTTTTATATTTGGTATTTTAAAAATGTTGTCTTCCTTAATCTGGTTTAATTCTCATGGTTTATTTTAATCTTAAAAGTATCATCAAAGAAAATTTCCGTATAATATTAAATTTATATGAATTTAAATAAAACAGGATATTTAAATATTTAAATCTCTTCATTGTTACCTATTATAATTTTTGCTATTGCTGATGGCACTTTTCAATTTTATTTATATTTGTTATATTTGTAGTTCTGTGTATAGTGATTCCATAGTTTAATATAGATTCACAAATTGCTTTAGAAAATAATAAACAGCCATTTTTTTCATGGCAACTTTTGAATAATTTCCTTCAATCTTTACTGGTATACTATGTGTTTTGATGTTTCTATTCCATAGTGATCCAAGTAATTTAAATGTGTCTACATGTGATGCACATCTTTTAATAATTCTGCATTTTTTGCTTCGCACAGTTAACTTTTTTGTCAACTGGTTTTTTTTTTCAGTGTTGTGTTACATTTATTCATATTTGTCTGAAAAAGCACAATTGGTTACTTTAGGTCTTAAAGAGCCAAAACATTATGACCACCTGCCTAATATGATCCATATCTGCCAAAACAGCTCTATACGTCGAGGCATGGGCGCTACAGGATTTCTAAAGGTGTCTTGTGGTATCTGGTACCAACACATTACCAGCAGATCCTTTAACTCTTGTAAGTTATGTGGTTGAGCCATTGCAGATCGGATATGCTATTCCAGCACAAACCACAGATGCTCGATTGGATTGATGTCTGGGGAATTTGGAGGCAACCTGGAAGAAGTCTTCCTCATGTTCCGCGAGCCATTCTCGAACAATCCAGGCAGTGTGCATGGCACATTATCCTGCTGAAAGTAGGCAATACTAGAGAGGAATACTATTGCCATGAAAGGATGTAACTGGTCTACAATGATGTTTAGGTAGGTGATGGACATCATAGTTTCCTGCACATAATGACTGCACCCAGGATTTCTCAGCAGAACATTGCGCAAAGCATTACACTGCCTCCACCGGCTTGTTTTCGGCCCACAATGCATCCTGGTGCCAATACTTCCCCAGGTAAATGATGCACATGTACCCAGCTTCCACATGGTGCAACAGGGAACGAGATTCATTGGACTAGATGACTTTCCAACATTCAAGGTCCAGTTTTGATGCTTGCGTGCCCATTGTAGGTGCTTTGGATGGTGAACCGAGGTTAGCATGGGCACTCAGAGCAGCTGCGGCTGCACAGCCCATTTTCAGCAGAATTTTATGTACTGTGTGTTGTGACACATTACTCCCGTCACCAGCATTCAAATTATTGGGTGAGTTGTGACACAGTATCCCTTCTGTTGGCTTGTACCATACAGGATAGCCTTCGCTCACCTCTAGCATTAGTGAGCTATTGTCAGCCCACACCTTGCCGGTGGTTGTTGGTTTTTCCCTCCTCTAACCACTTTTTGAAGGTACTAACTACAGTTTACTGTGAGCACCCTACAAGTTTTTCTTTCTCGGAAATGCTCTGACCCAGTCCTCTGGCCATTACAGTTTGGCCTTTGTCAAACTCACTAAGTCAGCTAGCTACCTTTCTCATCTGAAGAACAAGAATAGCACCGATTAATAGAGCTCAATATCAAGTGTTATTTATACCATTTCATGACCTTCACACGTGCCATCATTTACCTGCAATTGCTTTGATTTGCATAAAGACATGCTGATCATAACGTTTTGGCTCTTTAATTTATCTGTCATTTCTGCCTTAAGCCATTTTAGTTCAGTTAGAATGGTTGTAGATGATGTGAGTTGATTTTGAGGTCTTGTCTTATTGACATTCTGCATTCTCATCAAAAACATTTTCTTACCTTGGAGTTCCCCATTGATCATCCACACGCTAAGCTTCAATGACTTGGAATTTTTCAGTATATCTTGGCTGCTGCTGCTGTTATCTTTTGGTACCTATCATTTTGATGTCTCTTGAGTGTTGAGTAGCTACAATATTTTTTTAAGAGCAGCAGTCTGCTTTTGATGGACATCTTTAGATTTGTATGTACAAATTTGACAGTTTCCTTTTATCACCCATTTTATCGTAACTTCATTCTGATACTCCTAAGCAATCATAATCTTTCTTCTCATTCATTACAGTGTACACTATTAGACTCAACTTTGATCTTTACATCTGATAAAAATCATTTTTAATTCACTTTATAGAATTGGTAGATAATTGGGATCCTTTATTCAAAAAAAAAAATTGTGTTTCTAAGGTTAAATCAACATGTACTTGATAAAATAATAGTGAACAACTCACCAACGCATCATTATAGTCCGATTGATTATAGAGGCATATAGTAAAAAATGCATTTGGAAATGCAAATAGAAATTTATTTAGAAAAGAAAAACAAATGCATAATAATAGAAAGGCTATTTGTTTATTAAAAAAATAGGAAAGTAAACTTTTTCTTAAATGAAGAAAATTGCTCTTTTTTATTTTTTTTCTTCATGATATTATATTTTGAGAAAAGCCCAAGTTTTTCACCAACTCTGACTCAAATAAACAAGCCAAGTTTAGAATTCTGTTGATTGGTTATTTAAAAAAAATAACCAATCAACAGAAATCGGTTATGTTATCAACCAAAATAGGTTAGTCTCGTGCACTGTGCTATAATGGGAATTCGAATAAGAGAAAATTATTTTTATTTTCTGATACATCAACATAAAGTTGAAGAATAAATTGAAAACACTGGCATCATTTAGGCACTATGAAATATCTATTTTACATGTATATAATCAGGCCTAGATACAGAAAAAAAAATGGAGCCAGACAATGTGTGTGTGTGTTTCCCCAGCATTCAATCCCGTGCACATCCTTGGTTTCTGAAACTCAAAATATTTCTCAAGTATTTACCTAAATGAAAATTTTTGTCTTTACATCCTCTACCACTTCTGAGTCTACTATAATGTTCCAAATCTATGTTAAATTCTTTATTATGACCTTGTAACTAATCCATAATTATTGTTAAATTACTGGATAGCTTTGGCCCCAAGCCATTAATCTTGCCAAACAAAGTTAAATAAAGATTCTCTTCTGAGTATAATAAACATTACTTTAGCAAAAAAGATTGTCAATTATTAAAGTTAATTCTAATCAAAATCAGCTCAAGAGAAAAATTAGCAAGTCAAACTATTTCATAAAACATTAAAATTTATTTCCAAAAAAATCTAGATTCACCAAAGTGAAACTTCTTCTACACAAAATCTGAGCAACTAACAGCTCACTCAACAAAAACACCCCACCAAGCTCTAACATACTGAGCTCACCTCTCTACTTTCTACTGTAATGCCTATTGACAACTGTCTCCTACACCCAACTAACATTCTGACTAACTCACTACTGTCTCTCTACTCACTGTCTCTATTCTGAGTACTAACTCATTGACCTAACATCACTTATTATACGTGTGACATGCAACTGACACGTGTTGGCATGCTGGGAAAGTACACGAGCATTAACAACTGTTAATAAAAAATTTGCACATGCTTAACTCCTTTAGCAGTTTGGGCTGAGGAAAAATGATGATCAACTTAAAGAAAAGCCCCAAAATAATAAATGTAACATAAATAAAGTAAAATGATCAAGGAAGAGTAAAAGTGAATCGGTGGACCATCACTCCTGAACTGTTCGTCACATAGCTGTTCATCAACTAAATTCTTAATTCTGTTAAGCACAATAATGCAATGAACTTTACCTGGAACAGAAAGTAGACTGATTCCCATATAGTTATCACAAGAATTGCAATCATGTTTTTAAAAATAGGGATAATAATAGCTCTAGTAAAATCCTTAGAAATGACACCTTTATCATAAAGAATATTCAAATTTCAGTAAGCCATGTGATAGACTCATTTCCCAGCTCTAAGGATTTCAGTAGTAATTTCTTCTACCTCTGAGGATTTATACAGTTTTAATTTAAATATACCTGAAGTAACTTCAATAATGTGATATATGGCCAAAATCATAGCCAGTAATGTATCTATCTTCATTACAATGGAAGTAGAACAAACACATTGTTTAGAACATCTCAGAAATGCTCAGCCCACCTAGCCATGACAGAATCCTCACCTTCAATAACCTTATCATGTTTATCCCTCAATCTCTGTGTGTCATTCTGTTTTCTTCCCACACAAAATATTAACTATCTGCTACAACTCTCTGCCATTGTGTGGGGGTTGGTAGCGCACCAGACTCGTAATCTGCAGTTCCCAGGTTTGAGTCTCAGCTGGGTCAGCATTGAAATTTATCTCCACAAAATGCTCTCCCCTGTCCATGGTCAGTAGGGAACACTGATAAGCTTAGAAAAGCCACCATCTGTCAGATGGAACCTTAAGCCATGGCCCTGTGTGCCGGAGAGCCACACCCTATGCATGTTAAAGAACACACACTTGATGGGAGGCTACCACCTATCTCCCAACAGCTGTTCCAGTGGGTCCCCTCCCTCAACCTTCTCAGAGCCTTCAGGGTCCTTGTGACCTGGCCATTTAGCCCATGGTGTGCAAAAAAGTGCCGCTCAGAAGTAAAATAACCCAACTCTGCTATTGTGTTATCTAGCTGCTGTTTCTGCTTTGTAAGCCAAGCTATCTAGTCATAAATAATCTTATTAGTTGTTAATTGATCCTTCACATATTTATTATTACCAAATATTATCTTTTCAAAAGTTTATATGCTATATAGTGTAAATATATTTGTTAATTTTTTTATCCTTTAGGTCTTTTCAAGTTTAATATTTAAATAAATTGAAGGATTTTTTTTTACCTTTTCGTTCAACTGTCGAGAAAGGTAATCACTCTTAGTTTAACATCGATATCAATTTTTGAGGAAAAATTATCATTGAACTGGTGTGTGTGTGGGGGGGGGGGATAGAAACCATGACCTCTTGATAACATGTCAGGTACTCTGTATTTATCCCAAATGACAAGACAATTTTTCCTCTAAAATTGATATTGATGTAAAACTAAAAGTGATACCTTCTTTGACAGTTGAACAAAAAACACGGAGAAACTTCTCAAATTTATTCAATTCGTACTTGTAACATATTTGCCATCTTCATGACATACTTGTAATCTGCTTCTTGAGGCTGTTTGTGAGCAGCTGGGACAATGCCTTCATGATACACAAAAATTGTGTACTTTAGGTAGAAAAGTTCGTAACATCAGTTAGAGAAGATCTATATTGACGCTCAGTAACTCAATAGGCAGAGCAC
This sequence comes from Ryuthela nishihirai, assembly GCA_038380435.1. Classification (NCBI taxonomy): domain Eukaryota; kingdom Metazoa; phylum Arthropoda; class Arachnida; order Araneae; family Heptathelidae; genus Ryuthela; species Ryuthela nishihirai. The sequence goes on from JAWZYU010000018.1 coordinate 25,268,141, forward strand.
CTGAAATGTTATCAGGAAGTCATGGGTTTGTATCCCACCCATCTGGAGACAATTTTCCCTCTAAAATTGATATCAGCTTTAAACTAAGAGTGATATCTTGCATTGACAGTTGAATGAAAATGTTGAGAATTTTTTGAATTTATTCAATTTTGCATATTCATGACATACTTATCATTTGCTTCTTGGGGCTGTTTGTGAGCACTGGGACAATGCCTTCATGAGACATGAAAATTGTGTACTGTAGGTAGAAAGTTCATAACTTCATTAGAGATCTAGATAGGTGGTTGGTAGCTCAACAGTCAAGTTTTCTGGAGGTTATGGATTCATATCCCACCTGACTCAAGACAATATTTCCTCTAAAATTGATATTGAGGTTAAATTAAGATTGATACCTTCCTGACTTGTTATATTTTTGAATTCTTTTTGACTTAATATTAGAGTTAATAGTTTATAGCTGTGTTGTCAAGTGCAATAGTTACCAATCTCTAAAATTGGAGATTCATTTCCTCATTCCTGTAAAGTAAATGAACTTAAAAAATTAAAAACATAAGCAAAAGATTTTAATAATTTCTTTTCCAAATATCCAAAACTGATATAACCAATTTTGTAACGACAGTGTTAGTTGTAAAGATATATATATCTCAATGAAATTTAGCCTTCTCCAAAGTAAAGGTTATAAATTGCTCAAGAAATATGTACTCTGTGACATGCAGAAAGTATGGATGGATTTGCAAGCAAATCCAGCAGGGTTGGATTATAGGGCTGAATGAAGCTGAATGATCTACCTACCATATCGCTGCACATCTGCCATCAACATTCTTTTGTAACTTGTTGTAGGCAGCTGCAGTGCTTGAAGCATTTGGCTATCACTCAGCTTTTGCCTTGTGACTTCCCATAGATAACATGTTCAAATATTAATGTTAAAATAAAACTGTGAGACGGTTATATTTTATAGATATCATGTGTCTGAAAAACTAATCATTTGCATATACCACTACCTAGCACTCACCTACTGATTTATATGCAAATCTGCTCACTCCTGAATGGTGCATTTTAATGTCATAGATTTATACACCGATCAGTCAATACATTAAAACCACCTCTGTGTTATGCAAAGAAGCACACATGCAGCCAATCAGTGTCACATGCCAAGGTCATGAATGATATATATATATGTAATACCTGGGTCAGAGCTCTCACAGGCAGTATTTCATCTCAACATGGGAAAAGCAAAGGATTTATCTGATTTTGACAAAGGTCAGGTCGTTAAGGCAAGACACCTTGGTAAGAGCATCTACGAAACAACGATGCTGGTAGGCTGCTCACACTATGCAGTACTTAGTACCTATCAATGATGTTCCAAAATAGGTGACACTTCGAGCCGTCAACAAGATATGGGCCGGCCACACCTCACTGATGCCTGAGGTCAGTGCAGGCTATCTCATCTTGTCTGCAGCAACAGGAGGGCTACTGTGGCTAACATTATTCAATTGTGGTAAAGGGCCCAATGTGTCCGAACACACAGTTCATCGGTAAGCTCTTGGATATGGGTCTCTGCAGCCACAGACACATTCTTGTGCCTGTGCTCACAGCCATTCACCATCATCAGTGCTTGCAGTAGGCACATAATCATCAACATTAGACCATAGAAGACTGGAACAGGGTTGCATGATTCGACAAATCCCATTTTCTGTTACACCATGTGGACAGATGAGCTCATGTGCTACTTTTACCCACAGAAGCCTTCTCACCTGGATGCACTATAGGACAGATCCAGGTGGCTGGAGGGAGTGTGATGGTCTACACAATATTTTCTTGGGAAACATTTGGACAAATCATTTCTGTAGAGCAAACTCTGACAGCTGTCACCTACCTGAACATCATGGCTAACCAATTACACCCCTTTATGGTGACTGTATTCCCTGGCGGAGATGACATCTTTCAACAAGACAATGCCTCATGTCACGCTCCGAAGAAGGTTCAGGAATGGTTCTTAGAACATGACGAGGAATTCCATTTATTTCAATAGCCCCAAATTCGCCAGACATTAATCCTATCGAGCATTTGTGGTTTGAGTTGGAGAAAAGGGTATGAGCAGCATCACCCCACCCATGTAATTTACGGGAACTGCGGGATCTTCTGTTGCTGTTATGGCACCAAATATCATGGCCAAAAATCTGTATAAAAAACTAACATACCAACATCTTGTTGAGTCTATGCCTCATTGGGTGAGAGCTCTTTTGGCTGCGAAAGGAGAACCTCATCATATTAGGTAGGTTTTTTTAATGTTTTGGCTGATCAGTGTATATATTCTAGCAGCTCTAGGATTAAAAATTTTCCTTTTTTTAAATTGTTAGTACTTTTTTTGTTTCATATGCGTAACTGTTCTGTTTAGAAATAAATTAATAAGCAGATTATATTTTTCTCTTTAGGATCTGAGGTATGTGTTGCTACTCCAGGGAGATTAATAGATTTATTACAAAGCAAATTAATAAGTCTTTCTCGCTGTACTTACTTGGTATTAGATGAAGCTGACAGAATGCTTGATATGGGATTTGAACCTCAAATTAGAAAAATAATTCAACAAATTAGAGTAAGTATTACGAAAAAAAAAGTATGAATAGACCAATAATGTAATAATAGATTTTAATGTATTTTATGTACAAAAAATGTACTGGTGGTAAAGTGTTTATTGATGTTATCCATTTCAAATTTTTTTTAGCTAATACATTTTTTTTAACATGATAGAGAAAATATTAATTATGTATATATCAGTGAATTTGTATTGCTCATCATGTCTGACAGAAAATTGCTGTACAAAAAAAATAGAAACAGTTCCATGTTATCTCAATAGAAAATAATATGTAGAGTTAAATAGCTTCTTTAATATGATTTTATGTCTAAAGATAGAGATCGCAATTAAATCTATCTAAATATTGATTATAAACAATATTTATTCAGTGTTCAATGAGTTATGAACTCTGGATTACTTAACAAGTTACAAAAAATTGACTCCAAAATTTAATTAAAACAGAAATGTAGTAGAGTACCAATGCAATGCATCCTGTTCTCTGCTCGAGTCAGTGATGATTTCTGTCTTAACCTGTTTTAATGTTTTAAATTTTGAGATCAGTTTTTTTATAGTTTGTTAAATATTCCAGCATTTATAACTATGAATTCTGAATAAATATTATTTAAATAGATTTGATTGAGATCTTTAATTTTATAGACATATTTTTTAAATTAAAAATTATATTGAAAATGTTATTGAGCTCTGAATGTGATTTTCTATTGAGATAACATGGGATTGTTCCACTTCCTCTTCAGTACCTGTGTATTTATGTTGAATAGTTCATTCATTTAGAATTTTGTTTTTAAATAATACAGCAATGAAGGCCTAGCAGATCAATTGGTGCCTTGATACAGAAGATATCATGATGGATGAGAGATTGATTGTGTTAAAGAAATTTCAGTAAACTCTTTAAAATGCTGTGACATAACCATTTAAAGGTTTAAATAGAAACCATCGTAATTATAATAGGGTGATTCAAATCCAGATTAGTTAACAAAGAAAAAATAAATCACTATTTATTTGTCTTTTAATTTTTTCATTACCAATTTCAAACATTGTATTGGGACATGTCCCAATGATAGTGAAAGTAAATATAATTATTAAGATATGTAATGAAATAATGAATTATATTGGAAGAGAATGTAGACAATAAGAGAGATGCATGTTCATATCCCATATGTCGACAAAATTTTTTTCCACCAAACATTTAGAGAATGTAGATACTTTATTCTTGAATGCAATTTTTCCAACATATTCTTCATGGCTGCAGAAAGTTAACAATTGGTGTACATACATTTCATTTCCCTTTTATGCAAATATATTATAGATCTCTTTGCAACAGTAAAGTAAAAAAATGCTGTAAGTTCAGTCATTAACCTAATTTCTTAGTAAGTTTGTTAGATTTAACTGATATTAGTGAATGTTCGCTGAGTTGAAGCTAAAGCAATGTTGGAAATCTAATTTGTATTCGGATTATGTTGAGCTTTGATAATAAACAAAGTTAACTCTTTTTTTCAGTGATATATTTGACATTTCTTAATATATATATATTTTTTAATATTAGCCTGACAGACAGACATTAATGTGGAGTGCTACATGGCCTAAGCCAGTCCGTGCCCTGGCTGGAGAATTTCTCAAAAATTATGTCCAGATCAACATTGGTACCTTTCAGCTTTGTTCTAACCACAACATTACTCAAATTGTTGAGGTTTGTCAAGATCAAGAAAAGATAAAAAAGTTTGTAATTTTCATCTATTTTAGAATTGTAACGTTACTAAATGATTAAGTACTAATTAATAATCTAATTGCTTGTAATATTCTTACAAATGTTTTTGCTAGAATATCTGTTATTTTTTATCTTATTTTTGCTTACACTATAATATAGGCATGTGCAAAGTAATGCAAGCAAAATATAAAAAAGTGGTTCTTAAAATTAACTAAATATAAAAAAAAAATATCGGTTTTTATCTTGTATAGCCAACTTTACCCTCTACAGAATTGAGTTCATAAGATTTTTTTCATATTGTTTTCATTTTTAGATCATTTTATTGTATCATCTTTTATTTAATTTGCACTGCATTTTTAACAGCCCCTTTGTGTAAAAGAAGTATTTTTGTATAGAGTAACAATTTTACTATTTCTAGAACTCTTCATTCTGCAAATCAAGATCGAAACTTGATTAACTGCAATAGTATGTTAGAAACACAATTCTTCAATTATAAGTGAACAGCAATAACACCTGTATATTCCGTAAACAACATAAGTGTAATGTCGACAAATGCAGAATTTAACATCGAATTCAGATTAAAGAAAATCCAGATTAAAAATGGATACCAAATATAAATTCCCATACAGACTGAATGTGCATGTCAACTAACTTACTAAGTACAGCTGCTGTTCAAAAGCCAACCAGTATTATTCAATCTTTCATTGTGCTTGCTTCACTTTCTGCAACCAATCATCAATTAATATAAAGTGCAAGCATAGAATTTTAAAGGTTTTTAGCCAAAAATCTATATAAAAAAAATGTGTCTTAATCATTGACCCTTCCCAGGTCCAGCTATTTCTTCTTTCTGATCAGGCAAAAAAAAAATTAAGTTTAGAACGTTTTTTGCCAAATAACCAATCAAAGGAATTATGGCATGTTATATGTCAAATCAATCAGCATTTAATTCTGGATTTTCTGAAAATAAAATATTTAACAAAAAAAAAAAAGTTTTATTTTAATAGGACTTTTTTTTAGAGTCATGTAGTAAAAAATGCATCTTGCAATGCAAATAAAAATTTATTTAAAAAATTCGTAATAGACAGAATAATTATAATGCACATGTAAAGAAAGGTATTTATTTCTGAATAACAAAAAAAAAAAAAAAAAATTCTTGTTTAAAGTGGACATTTCTTCAGTTTTCTAATTTTTTTCTCTGTACCATACTTTGAGAAAAGTCCAGGTTTGTTGCAGGGTCCAATAAACAAGTCAACTTTAGAATATTTTTAGTAAATAACTAATCAACAGAAATAGGTCATGTATATTAAATTGAAGAGAATTTAATTCTGAATTTTATTGAAGTGAAAAACATGAACATTTTTGGCAGTAGTACAGATCATGGTCCTCATCTGGCATTTTTTTTTTGATGCAACATAACAAAACAGCCCTTTTAGTTGATTCCCACAACCCCCAAGACCCTAACCCAATCAGGGGTTTCTAGAAAAAAGATTTTTTTTTCGTTACCATAGTAATCATAGTTTTTAGTTACCATAGTAATGAAAAACCCAAGTTTACGTCAAAGGCAAAGTACCATTACCATGTTAATGGTAATTTGTGTTGTAAAGAAACAATGTAACAAAAAACAACAACCTGGATTCCACTAAAAATATCCCACACAAACATATATTCTTTAAAAATTATTTAAAAAAAACCCATAAACAAAGAAACTACACTAAAGTTGCCTTCCCATATACTACAAATACCTGAAATAAATTCAGGTATTTGTTTCAGGTATTTTGTATATAAATTTTCTCTCTAATAAAATAAAAAGAGTTGAGCAAATACCTCAAAGCACTACCAGAGAGATTCTGCTACCTAAGCTGGCTGTGGTACTCAGTTAACTGCCAGTTGAAGCATCTCTTGTGTGTGGGTGAAATGTGTCACCATCATTTTAATCAATGATTATAACTTATCATTTTAACCAATGATTTTAACTTTTCATTTAACTCAAAGACTAAATTTGTCTACTTTGTTGAGTACTTCAGTTTGAATATTCTTTTTTAGCTTAAGTTGCTTAAAGAGTTTAAGATGAATGTTAATAATAATTAACTAAAAGCATGTCAAATCTGAAGAATAAAAAGTGGCAGTCAGGGAGAGAAGAATATAGTCATCTACACCAACTACAATGTCACTAATGTGTTTTTAAGTATAAATCTTAAATAACAGATAATGTTTTTTTACTAAGTTGATGCATTGAGTTCAGAAGGACTGATAGTCCTTTTACACCAACAATGAGTGCTCCAGCTTTACAACTTAAAGAAAGCACATCAGATCTCAGAAGAAAACAGTGATTTGTGTCAACTACAATGGATATACTTACCTCACTTCTAGCAACCAGTTGAGTACACAACTGGTGGTTCCTAAGTTTAACTTTACATCAACTTCAACTACTAACGTCAAGAGGACTGTAACAACTGAATCAGTTAAGAATAACATCAAAAGGGGTAATATAACAATTCAAATGCTTTGTACTGTATAACATAATTAATACTATATTAGTTTCTGGTAGACAAAAATGTAATGTTATATCTACTGAGCAACAAAGCAATGTTAATGTATTAGAGCTGTATTAGCACTAAAGTGTGTAACTAATTTGAGTTAAGGATTACTCTAAACTGAAACATTCTGCAGTTTTTAACAGTGTAATTGAGTATGTATTAAATATTTAGTTCTTTAAACATAAATAACAATCACAGCATCAAAATTTTACCTGTAAATTTTCTGTGATTGTCATTTATGTTTAACATTAATAATGCTGAATAGCATGAACAGACTTCATTATTTATTTCCATCTTACACAGTGCAATATGGAAAAAAAAGGGTTGCCACCTGAGATCATAGATGGCGCCAATGGTAGGTGCTGAAATTCTTGGTGAAGAGTTTAAAAATCTTATATTAGTGGAAAAAAGACAATGCTGGCATTAGTTCAATGGTTAGAATATTGGCATGTTTCTGGAGAAAAGTGGGTTCAGTTCCCAAATGTCGACGAAAATTTTTTCCACAAAATATTTGTTGATTCATAGATGTTAAAAAGTCAACAGGTAATGCTGTGATTGTCATTTATGCTTAAATCATGAATAATGCTAAATAGTGTGAAGAGACTATAATTTATTTCCATCTTACTCAATGCAATATGAAAAGAAATAATTGCCACCCGAGATTAACGGCAAGTGCCGAATTTCTTGTGAACAGTTTAAAGTCATAAATTAGTGGAAAAAAGACAGCTAACATTAGTTCAGTGGTAGTGAACGTTCTCTTGTGGAAGTGAACAGAAGGGGAGGGCTGCCAGATTAGTGTGGCCTACTAATCTGGACAACTACGGCTACTTTTTTGCCTACCCTGTTGAGGAGTGGTCAACCACACAGGGTCCTGGTACTGATCATATAAACCCACTGGACTGAACTAAGGCTCTGAGCTTGATTATGGATCCTCAATTTGCCACACTGGTGGGCTTCTGTGGAGGGAAAATCTTCCTCTGTGTTTTCTGTTTGTGGGTTGACAGCCCCAAATGAATTGATTCACAGGACATGTTTATCAGCTGATGGATAATCCTGAGCAGAGATCATCGCAGGCACCTGAACTCTTTGCTTCTATTGGCATCGTCAAATTCTACATTGGAGGAAGTCTTCCAGTGTAGATGGCTTCAGCCTTTAGTGGTGGGGGAACGGGTCTTTGCCCCATGTCTGCGATTAGGGGGCTGTTTGATATTGTCGCCATTCCCTCTCTCAATAAACACAGTTTCTCTAAACATCCCACTAACCATTTTCTCTCCATAGGTAGTTGGAATGGGAGGACTCTGCACAGAGCTTTTTCTCTTGATGTCCTCACACAAGAATTCCACCATTATAATTTAGATATTCTCGACTTGCAAGAGACCAGATGGACAGATAAAGGTCAGATTCTTAAAAATAGTCTTAAATTTCACTTTTCAGGGATGTAAGACAATAAGCATCACCAAGGCATGGGTCTGCTTCTCAGCAGACATGCTAGTGAGCTCCTCTAGGATATGAGTGCATTAATGAAAGGTTTCTTACAGCAAAATTTCAGACAAGTGTTAAAGACTTGAATGTTATCTGCTGTTATGCTCCCACTGAGGATGCTGATGAGGGTGAGAAGAATCGGTTTTATGGACAACTTCAGGATATTTTGAATTCTGTCAAGAAAGGAGATATTACCCTTGTTCTAGGTGACTTCAATGCCAAAGTTGGTACTGACTCTGACATTTGGGAGGGGTGATAGGCCCTTTTGGTATTGGTAGCTGCAATGTCAGTGGACAATGTCTCCTACAGGTAAGTAAACTCAATGGTTTCAGAATAACTAACACTTATTACAAACACCACAACACACATAAATACACATGGGTTTCACCTGATGGGCTGCATAAAAATATGATTGATTATATATTAATTAACAGCAAATGGGCTAGTTCTGTTAGGAATACCAGGTCATACAGGGGAGCTGAAATTGGATCTGACCATTACTTGTTAAAAGTGTCTTGCAACTTAAACTTAAAAAGTGTTGTGTTAGGGTTAAAAAATTTACCTTTAATACTGAAGCTCTGAAAGACCCAGTTATAGCTAAAGCTTACCATGATAGGTTACTTAATCATTATGGCAGTCATGATTTGTTTACAACTGAAGTTGAGGAAGAATGGGGCCATTTTAAACAGGCTTTTTTGGAAACTAGCAGTATTCTTTTAGGAAAAAAGGAGCAGAGGAGGCAAAATTATTTGAGTGATAAGGCACTTGAGCTTATTTCAGAAAGAAAGAACTGCAGGAATGTCCTTAAGCAATACCCTACTAGTCCTAATAGAAAGCATTACAGAGAGCTTAATAAACATGTAAAGGATCAGTTAGCTGCTGATAAGAATCTTTGGCTTGATGATAAGAATGATAAGAATCTTTGGCTTGATGATAAGAATGATAAGAATCTTTGGCTTGATCAGTTAGCTGCTGATAAGAATCTTTGGCTGGAGATTCAAAAATTTCTGATTATTTGGCTGACAAAGCCGAGGAAGCAGTTAGCACAACAGCAGAGAGCTGTACCAGATAGTTAATGTTTTGTGTGGTAGAAAACGGACAGGTATACAGGGATTGAAGGATAAACAAGGTAAGGTTATAGAAGGTGAGGATTCTGTCATGGCTAGGTGGGCTGAGCATTTCAGTGATGTTCTAAACAATGTGGTTAGTTCTTCTCCCATTGTTTGTAATGATGATAGATGCAATGATGGCTTTAATGTTGGCCCTATAACACAATCTGAAGTTATTGTGACTGTTTCTAAACTTAAACTACATAAATCCCCAGGGGTAGATGAAATTACTACGGAAATGCTTAGAGCTGGGAATGTTTCGGTTACCACTTGGATGACTGAAATTTTGAATATCTTTTGTGATAAAGGCATGGTTCCTAAGGATTTTACCAGAGCTATTATTATCCCTATTTTCAAAAAAGGTGATTGCAGTTCTTGTGATAACTATAGGGGTATCAGCCTACTGTCTGTTCCAGGTAAAGTTCTTTCCATGATTGTGCTTAATAGAATTAAGAATCTGGTTGACAGGCAATTGCGTGATGAGCAATGAGGATTCAGAAGTGGTAGGGGATGTATGGATCAGATATTTTCACTTAGGCAGATTCTTGAGAAATGTTTAGAGTTTCAGAAACCTTTGGTTGCTAGCTTTGTTGATTTCAAAAAGGCTTTCGACTCTGTTAATCGTCAGAATTTGTGGTTTATTGTGAGATATGGTATACCAGACAAGTTAGTTAACATAATGAAAGCGCTCTATAATATTGAGTCGTGTGAGAGTTGGTAAAGCTTATAGGAATTGGTTTAGCAATACTTCTGGTGTTCGACAAGGGTGCAATTTGTCTCCTTTTCTCTTTAGTTTGGTTATTGATTATGTTATGCGAAATTCACTTTGAGGGAAGATTTTGGCCTTAAATGGGCTGGAGATTCAAAAATTTCTGATTTAGATTATGCTGATGATTTATCCCTTTTGGCAAATGATGTTGATGAGATGAACTCTTTCATTCGAGCTGTTGATGAAACTGCTACTAGAGTAGGTTTGATTATAAACAGGGAGAAAACTAAAGTGATGAAAATTGGGCAGGCAGGCTCTGATTCAGTTAATCTGAATGGTTGCAGTCTTGTGCAGGTGTCACAGTTTAATTATCTTGGGAGCTATATAACAGATAATGGTGATGTGCGGCATGAGATTAATAGATGAATAGGGATTGCTGCCGGGACTTTTAAGAATCTATGGAGAGTGTGGAGAAATAGGCGTATACACCTAAAGACTAAAATTAGACTGCATAATAGTTTGGTTCTTTCTAGGATTAGTTATGGTAGTGAAGTTTGGACACTTTTTAAACAAGATAATAGGAAACTAGATGCTTATGCAGTATCTTGGGCATTAGGTGGTTCAACTTTGTAACTAATGATGAGGTTAGGCAAAGGAGTCAGCAACCTCCTTTAAGCAGCATATTGTGCAGAGAGAGACTCCGTTGGTTTGGCCATGTTGCCCATATGGATAATTATAGATTGGCGAATAGGATTATGAACAATGTACTAAAGGCTTATTAATGTGCTAAAGGCTTCAGAAAGAGGGGGAGAGCTAGGATGTGGTAGACAATGTCCAACAGGACCTTAATAGAATTGGTGTGCAGTGGCCAGATGCAGCAGATGTAGCTCAGAACAGACTTGCTTGGAGAACTAAATTGCACAGTCTGGTTGGACATCCGTAGCCTATGGCTGCTTGAGGATGAGGATGATATCTGGCTGGAGCGACCATTTTAAAAACTTAGTCTCAGGTCACCACAAAGCCCGGATCTGATCCTCATTGAGAATGTATGGGACATGTTAGAAAAACAGATCCAGAAGCAAAGTCCTCTTCCATCACATCTGAGCCAGTTAAAGGACTGTCTGATGAATGCCTGGTATGTTGGAGATGTAAAGGCACTCCAACACCTTGTGGAATCTATGCCAAACCGCACTGTAAATCAGGCTAAAGGAAGCCCAACTCAATATTGAATAAAGGTTTCTAATTCAGTGGCCCGTGTGTGTGTAGAAGTGTGATATAGAGACTTGATCAAGATTATCCAGATTACCTTTGATCTGAGCCTAATTGAGCATCCTTTTAGCCATTACTGTTCCATATCCTTTTAATCTGTTAATGATTCTGATTATAAACAGTATCCATGAAAATTAGTTCTTTTTGCCATAGAAGAGAAAAAAGAACTGATTAAATTTCAAGAAAATAATGATCCTTTATCACTAGACCAAGAAACTGAAATTGTTACAGATAGATTTCCAGGCTTCCATCCATCATTGCTTGGTTGTTATCCAACCATCTTTTGTCTAAGATCTGTATGGGATTGCTAAGTAAAATTACCATTGACAAAGATGATATTTATAAAATTTCTGGTTTCTTTTAGTGATGGAACTGTATAATTTCTTGGGATGTGTTGGAAGGATTAGTTCCATTCATCGACAAAAAAAGTGACACTATAATGTACTTAAAAGAATGTCCTAAAAGTGTTGGAATGCCTGATGTTATTTTTATCAGACATTCCAATACTTACAGTGATTTCTGTGGAAAGAAAAATTTTCTGGTTGCAGTGGTTTCTGTGGAAGAGAAAAAACACCTAATTAGTAGTGTTTTTTCTTTCCACAGTAATTCCAGAAACCACTGGAAATGCATGTTAAGCTTGTTTATGTGGAAACATTTCATTTGTTACAAAATATTTGACAGTATCTAAACAAATGAAAATGTTACAAACTCTGAATACTAATGATTTTGCAATTAAAATCTGCATTAGTTAATACTTTATACATGTGTTTATTGCACTTAGTTTTGTTAACTGCCATTGAATCAGAATTGTAATTTTTGAATGTGTAGCGTGGGAATATATGCCAGAACTGTAAAAAAATTCAGAAAAATTATTTAATGTCCCTAAATGTAAAGTATTGAATAGCATAGTAAAATTAAGTTTAGTTGTCAGGGAGAATGAGTACTGTATAATACAAGGAACCTAGTGTTCTCAATTGATAAAAACTAACTTTAACTCTTTCAGTGTTCACGTTGTCTGTATATGTTCACAGAATCCAAAATGAGAGGCCAAGGACATATGTATACGTTTTTAGTAAAAAAAATATATATTTTTTAAAAACAAAAATTGTCATTGTAATTTTTTTTTATATATATCTTATAAAAATATATAATTCAGGCTTGAAAAATAATATTTTGTTTTTTAATTTTATGCATATTTTATTAAACTACTATATAAATAATTTGATTACCATTTCTTAGAAGCACTAAACGGTATTACCAATTTGCTTGTTAACATTCCTATTTGCTGAAGCAACCTTCTGAGTAAGCTCACAAATTTGATTTGAACTATTATCAACAAATTTTTCCTTAAATTTTCGAAAAGCTCCTAAAAATTAACAAAAAAAAAAACCCCTGCTATTTCTTAAAAATGGTAAATTTTGGAAATAATTACAAAGTACGCACCGCCATTTTTTTTCTGTTTCATTATACTCATTTCTGTTTATTAGTTGTTGTTTTTTAAATAAATTTCTATTTGTGTTGCTAGATGCATTTTTTTTACTACATGACTCTAAAAATGTCCTATTAAAATAAAAATTGTTTTCTTCTTTGTTAAATATTTTATTTTTAGAAAATCCAGAATTAAATGCTGATTAGTTTAGCATATAACATGCCATAATTCCTTTCATTAATTATTTGGCAAAAAAAGTTCTAAACTTAATTTTTGTTCTGGCTGAGCATAGGGAGAAAATTGCTTGGCCTCTGGATGGAAACCAGTTTTTCAGGCTGGACACTGGAAGGGTTAAGAGCACTAATTAGTGTGTCTAGCTTCAATTTTGCCACTGGCAAAGAACAACAGCATAGTGCTAATTATAACCCAGGTTACCAGACACACTTGCCACACTCTGAAAATAAAGTATCTAAGCATAAATATAGTTTTATCTAACATACAAATAACAAAAGAACAGAAAAGAGCATTGTGACACAAAATTTGCTTACATTGAGACAATGCAAAAAAACTAATGTCCAAAGTTGAGCAGGTAATGTGAGAAGTTCTGTTGTACAAAAACAACAATAACAAAAAACCCATAAGCTTTTAATTATATAGATTTATAACATATATATTAATAATATATTTAATATAATAAATTATTATTAATTAAAAATTATAAAGGTATAAAATGTGAGTGTAATTAAATAATATCACAATTAGAAGTTGAAAGACATTGAAATTACAGAACAAATATTCCAAAAAAAAGAAAAATGAATTGTTAGCAGATGAATGAACCAATTAAATTGTTATTTTCAATAAAGATGAATAAGACAGAAAAATTAAAACTACTTTTAAAGGTTTAAAATGCATTCCACTGAATAAAGACCCAATTTTACCAGTTTAGGCAAGTGAGGAAATTGAGGAGTGACCCTTATCTGCATTCTAATAAAAGCATACGAACCACCTATATATCTGGCAGTTCCTTAACTATATATATAAATCAAATTACATAAACCATCCAAATCCCTAATTTCCAGAAGAAAATCTCCAACTTATAATTTAGAATGGGAGTTCTTTAACCCTTCCCAGGGCAAGGACATCAATAGACTTTTTTGTACAACACATAAAACTTCAAATTTAAAAAAAAAATGGCATTTGAAAAATTTCTTACATATATCTTTTAATTAAAAATACATAATATAATAATAATAAATAAATACCCCCCTTCAAGCAGCTGCTTGCCACAGAGGTCTGACAGGAGCCTGTTGGTTTATATGCCATAGTAGGTCTGAGAGGATGGCAGGACCTCATCAAAAAAACAACACATACATCCATGCCTTACCTGGGGCTCGAATGCTTTAAAAATAATATTTTCCTTTTTCATTTGATAAATATATTTTATTAAACAACAATACAAATAATTAAATAAAGCCATCTGATTGCCATATTTTAGAAGTACTACATGGTATTGCTGATTTGTTTGTTAACTCTGTATTAAAGCAACACCTGATTAAAGCTCACAAGTTCGATTCCAACTATTATCAATGTATTTTTCCTTAAACTTTCCAAAATCTCCTAAAAATTAGCAAAAAAAAAAAACCAGTTTTTGGAAATAATCACAAAGTACACCTTACAACAACTTGCCTACCTGAAGAAGACATTAAGTGACAATAAAACATGCACTGCAGAGGCTTGTTTTTAAGGGGTGGAGGTGGTTTAGTTGATAGCACACCAGGCTTGTAATCTGCAGTTCCCAGTTTCGAGTCCCATCTGGGCCAGTGTTGAGATTTATCTCTGTAAAACTCCCCACCCTACCCTCAATCAGTAGGGGACACAGTTGGCTTTGGAAAGGCTATCGTACATCAGATGGAATGTAAAGCTGTGACCCATGTGTGGGAGAGCCATACCCTGTGTATGTTAAAGAACACTCTGGATAGCCTTGACGGTAAGCTACTATTGTCTTCCAACAGCTGTTCAATGGTCCTCCTCCCCCCAACCTTCTCTGAGCCCTCAGGGGTTCTTGTGACATGGCCATTTAGCCCATTGTGTGCAAAAAGTGATGCTCAGAGATAAAACAACCCAATGCTTTTTTTAAAAAGTGTATTTTAAATGTCATTTGCTAAAGTATATAGGTGTTTGTAAAGGGATTTTTGTGGCTCTAAGAGCATTGGTATGAGCATGCAGATTTGTTTTTCAGCCAAATTTATTCCAAAAGACAACTGTACCTAACAGCAGGAGCTCCTAAATAATATACACCAAAACAACCGGTGAATTATACTGCAGCCAAGAGTAGCAAATAACAGCAGTCAGAGTGTACCAGTCATGACAACATGAAAAATGTGATGAACTGTTATCTCAAAATTTTCTTTCCTAGCATATATTAGCATGTAGATTTTTATGCAACTAAAGAGTAATATTTTGCAAATTCTCCTCTCATCAAAGAATCAACTTTTTTGCCAGTGGCAAAATTGAAGCTAGGCATACGAAATTAGTGCTAACTTTCAAAGTTAATCGTTATCAACTGAGAACATTAAAGTTCTCTATGTTCTACAATGATATTGTGAATATTAAATTACTTAATATTAATGTCTCCAGAATTGTTTACTCAAATACTCAGATTAGTACTGCTAAGAGTAGACATTCTAAATATTCTCACTTTGTTTTTGAATTTGATTTGATAGTTCTTGTTATGTTACAGGACATTCAAGCTTGTAAAAGAAATATTGCAGAAAAAAGCAAAAAAAGTGAGTATTCTTAAACAATTTTACTGTTATATGTTAGGGTTGTTAAACTTGTAGTTAAATATTAACTGCTCAAAATAGTCTAGGTGTATAGCATATTTTTGCAGCAAATGCATATTAAATACACTGTTCGACATAGAAAATGCCACACCATGCAGGAATGCATGAAATGAGACTAAACTTACCTCACATGTAGACAATAGGTGGGAAAGAAGTGATTTGATTTCTGAGGGATTGCATGAAAGCAATGGGTGGGGAGATAGTATAAATGTGGTCTGAGTCAGTAGGTTGTGTGACCACCATGCTGGGCTATACATTTGGCAACATGGCATAGCATTGAGTGGAAAAGTTCCCAAATGGCGTGCTGAGGTATCGCAGACCATATGTCATTGACCTATGTCCATAATTCATCAGCGTGGTGAGGGGGTTGTGCAGAGATGTGAAGTCTGCCAATGATGTTCCACACATTCTCTATTGGGGAGAAATCTGAAGATCGCACTGGCCAAGGCAGTACCTGGACACCTTAAGCACTGTCTGCTGATGTTGGCAGTGTGCAGGTGGACGTTGTCGTGTTGAAACTGGGCATCAGAGATACCAATGATATATGGCAACAAAATGGGCTGTTGTGCTGTCATTGTACCCATTATTCATATGAGCAGTGAACAGCTATTGAAATTGATAATGTCCCAAACCATGATACCATGCTGAGGAGCCATATGATATTCATGGATGGCAGCAAGATCAGCCCAGTGACCATGTCATCTCCAGACTTGATTGCCAATCATCGGTGCTGAGACAGAAGGGAGACTTGTCCTGAATACAACATGATTCCATTCGTCCCAACAGGCACCACTGTAACCTTGCACGATGATGTGCTGCAGTGAGTAGCAATCATCATCAGCATGTCATGGCAAAATCGCGCCAGGCTCGTAATCTGTAGTTCCCAGGTTCGAGTCCCAGCTGGGTCAGCGTTGAGATTTATTTCCGCAAAAATTCCCCGCCCTGCCCACGGTCAGTAGGGGACACCGATGGGCTTGGAAAGGCCGCCGTCCATCGGATGGGACGTTAAGCCGTGGCCCCGTGTGCTGGAGAGCCATACCCTGTGCACGTTAAAGAACACGCTGGATGGCCTTGACGGGAGGCTACCATCTGTCTCCCAACAGCTGTTCCAGTGGGTCCCCTCCCCCAACCTTCTCTGAGCCTTCGGGGTCCATGTGACCTGGCCATTTAGCCCATGGTGTGCAAAAAAGTGCCGCTCAGAGGTAAAACAACCCAACCCATGGCAAAATCAATCATCAGTCATGGCAAGACTTACCTCTGCCACTCTGTGATTCACAGTCCATGTTGAACATGGGATGTCCATAACTGCCTGTACACTGCATCGAATGTTGTCCACTCTGAATTATGGGGTTGCTACAGCTTGCCATCGAATGTGACGATTGAGGCATTTGGACGTCCACCTATGTACACCAGTCTCACTACGGTGATGCACATTACCTTCCTCCAACCACTGTCACAAATTCAGCTAATAGTTGGTGCATCCCAATGTGTTCTGCTGCGATGTAATGCAAGGACCAACCAATTGATGTATGTAGCTCTATGATGAAGCCTCTAGTAAAGATGTCTGTGTGATGGTAGGATTCCCGATGATGTTGCCTAGACATTCTCACTTCTTACACATGCTTTCACCACTGAGATCACTCCAATGCAGTTGTTTACAGCCCAGGTGAGGATAATCAAACTTAGCTACACCGAGTCGTTTTGCCATGTTATCTCCCTCACATATCGTGATTGGTTCACAACTGCACTCATTTCCATAACCCAACTGTCAATGCATACCCATAATATTTGCATGGCACTCCAACAAATACTTCCTGGTGTGGCATTTTCTATGTTGAGCAGTGTAAATATAGAGGAAAAGTTGTCATTAGCTGGGTGAAATCAACCCATAATCTCCTGATAATATATCAGGTACTCTGACTGCTGAGCTACCAACCACCAAGCAATCATCTTCTATTAGTGGTTTTAAGCATTATACCATATAGTTAGTTGTTGGAACTGCATCTGACTTTAATTGAAGACTGGTATAGAAGGCACTTTCCAGGTTAGTGCATATGACCAGTCCACATCAAAATCAACCAGAGCACCTGACATGTTATCGGGAGGTCGTGGGTTCAGATCCCACTTGGCTAATGGCAAATTATCCTCTCTATTTATTCAACATTTATCTCTTGTTTATGTGCCCTTTGCTCTGCTAGTTGAGGAAAGGTGGGAGCAATTCACACCTGCTTAAGGAAGTTTATGATAGTTGATCTTGCTCTCTTGAAGCTATACCGTCTAGTTTGAAGTGTCAAGGGCACATGTACTATTTATACTGAAATAGACTCAAGCTTTTTATAATCATATATCAAGTATTAAATACTTCGGTTATTCCCAAGAATACTTGAGATATATTAATAATTTATATGATGCATAGAGGCCCAGAAATGTGAAAATCTAATGCAGGAGATGCCAGGACTAGGAGGGGGGGGATGTTCCAGAATTCTCAACCTCACCTTTTCAATGTCATTATTGCTATTTGGGCAAACATTGTCATGAAACAAAATAACCTTTTTACTCAGTCTTGGGTGCTTTGACTTTATTGCCTGCCTTCAAATTTCCAAAGTTTTGCAATGTTATAAGTTGATGATTAAAATGTCAGCTTACCAAATGTTCAACTTTGAATGCTTCCATGCAGGATTTTCCTGAATCCATACAGCATCCATCTTATTCAAGCCTATACTTACCACTGTTTCTGGTGTTGATGAGCTCCTTCTACTTAGTCATATCATGCTTAATGTCATTAACTGGTTCCAAGAAAACACTACATTAGACAGAACATTGTTACAGGGGGAAGATAGTTCTATAACAACAATATTATAAATGGGAGATACACTCCCTGGTCAAATTATCATGAACATTGCATCGTTCATAAAGTACCATGAAACATGCCAATGTATGTGAAATTTCTTAATGATGTAAGTGTTCTATGCTACTGCAAAGTCCTCTGAAAGTCATAAAGGAATGGTAGAAAGCAAAGTCAAGTGCAACATGGGTTAAAAGGATGCTCTTATTGACTTCCAAAGATGGCTCATCATTGGTGTGCAATGGGGCAGATGGAACTCAGTAGAAAATCAGGGCACAATACCCTAAGTGTATGGAGAATGTCAACAGTCTCAAAAAACACCTGTCATTTGTGGCAGATATAAGAGGAAAAAGAAAAGGTTCTGACAGACATGGACAGGTGTATGTTGGTAAGAACTCTATGGCAAAACAGAGCTACTACAGTTCATCAGCTGAGAGAGATGACTTCTAGCAGTACTTCAAAGCCTATTTCAATGAGACTTATGTACAAAGATGTGAAAACTTTTGAAATTTGAGGACTGTACCATTATATGTATGACAAAGTATTAGTAGATGTTCATAATAATTTGGCCAGGCAATCTAGGTTCCTGGGCAGCCAAAAATTTGAACCATTAAAAGCTTAAAAATAAATCAAAGAGAATTGTTACCTATTGGCACACAACATTTATTATAGTAATTAAAAAATTAAAAATGTGTAGTTCATTTAAAAGTTTAATTAAAGAAAGATTTTAATATTTATTGCAGTATTTTAAATTTTAAACAGGAAACAAAGCAATGTAGTCCTTCAAGAACTTAAAAATTTTGCTTATGTAGATGGGCACTGAATTAGTGCCACCAAATGAAGGTGCAATAGATAATAGCTTCCTCCTACAGATGATGCCCACCCACACCATTGTCACTTTGTTGATTGCTATCTTGCGAATAGCACTGTTAACTGTATGGCGTGGCCAGTCTTGCATTCTAATCTAAATCTAATAGAACATTAATGGGATGCTTTCAGGAGATGAGAGTTGCTCCCCTGAATCCCACTCCAGGAAGCCTCCTGGAGCTTTGACATGCTTTGGAGGAACAATGAAGATTACTACCTACCATCACTGCTGGATAGTCTTATCAACAGCCTGAAATGTCACTGGGAGGCCTGAATAGCAGTAAGAAGCGATCACACTCCATATTGAGCTACTTGGGCTATCTCAGCTGACCTTCACCTTTTACCATGTCATGCTATTTGTATATAATTTCTGGAATTAAAAGTGTTTTTCCACTTGTTTTTATGCACAGTGTTTATATACACCTATCTTCCTATTCATATGCAGCAGATCCAACAGATTTTGGAGAAAAACTGGGTTTTCAGGTTGTTCCTTAATTTATGGAAATTATTGTATATAGCTGAAGTGTGACAGGCAGATAGACATTGACAAATTAAACTTCTAATTATCCAGCATTTATGGGGAATGGGGGTTGCTGGTTAGATGAATCTGCCAGTTGCATGAGAAGTATTTTTATAGAAACCAAATACTGATACAGGTACAATCTTATATTCAAACCTTAGTTGAAATAAAAATGCAGTTAAAAGCATTCATTATAAAAAATGAAATATAATTCCCATAATACAAATGTAAATATTTCATATATAATTGTTTTTATATATATTTTTACACAATGAACGTCTAAATCCTTGCATTTAACAAAAACTTTGGGAACTGCTTCACTGAAAGCCATCTTGGAAAGAGTTATAATTTTGGTTGTTGAATGACGCTGATTATCGATCATACCATATTTTCTTAGAATAGTGAAACCAAGCTAAACTTTAATGAAAAAAAATTGCCTATGTATGCACAGTGTAGTTTACTGGTTAGGTTCTAAAAATTTGGATGGCATTTTATCAGGGCCATCCACTGAACTAGCATTTGATTCTTGAGCAACAGCTGATTTCAAGGGTTGAGAATATGTAAAATTAGGTCTTCTGACATCCTGGAGAACTACCAAGTGTATTGAAATTATGCCACTTGCATGAGAATTCCAGATGCCAGGAGCTGGATTTATGCCAGTTGCATGAGTACTGGATAACCAGGAGTTTACTGTATATATGTGGTGTTTCAAAACTACAAATTTCAATGGGAGATAGGGAACAACACCAAGACAAACCTTTTTCGTCTATGAATGTATGTCTGCTGATGTAACCCTTCGGTTCTAGAGTGCGCTGTTTGTAAGGCGCTGTCGGTACAACCTCACAGCAGCTCTTCTGTTTCCATTGGCAGCTCCATACACCAGATGCAAGTCAGCCATCTCAGCAGTTGTGAAACACTACATGTTACATATAATGTGTATGTGAATTGGGAAAGCTGGCAAACAGACCTCCCAGTAAGCGGTAACGTCATACAATACTCATAATGTGTCTGATTTACAAATGCCAAACACAAGTCCATTCTCCATTCCCACTTTGCCCCTCTAGCCAACTGCAGTGCCGCCAACAGCACCCTCTAGCACTGAAGGGTTACGCCAGTGGACATACATTCATAGATGAAAAAGATTTGTCTCTGTGTTGTTCCCTATTTTCCATTGAAATTTGTACAGAGAGTTTTGAAACACCCTATATATATAAAATTAAAGTTATGTATATACATTAAGCAGTGATAATGCTGCAAAATTAATAAGTTGTACCAATGTTCATGCACACACACACACACAGTACTTATTCATGCCACTACACACAAAAAGTTGCAACTTGTTTGGCATCAGTTCAAATTGCTGCTGGCAGATATTACCAAACTATGTCACTGCTAAATGAATGTTACAGTAAGGTGAGGTGATGTTACAGTGGAGTATGGTCATAATGTATTAATGGCTTGACAACAAATCAATATTATTGGGGGCAATGCTAAGTAAGATATGACTGTATACCTCTTTCCCTGTGTGAAGCTACAAAGAAAGATCACAACTCAGTATAGGAGTTGTCCACTTTCATTTTTAACAACTTACACACACACACATACACACACACTTAATTGTATATATAATTCTTTTCTGTGTGCATTGTAAATTGAAATGTGAAATCAGAGTTATTTGCCAAAATATGTTCATTATTCTAAATTTCCAATTTTGTATAGGGCATTAAATGGTATGTGATACTTGTGAAGAAATTTTCAGCATCACAGTATATTTCTGTTGAACATTTTATAATGTTGCAGATGTGACATTTATTAAATGTGAAACTCATTTGTTGTGTATAAAACTAATTCAAAAAGATGGCACAAATTAAATTTTAATAATTGTTCAGATTGAATGAAGTAGATAATTATAATTTTTTAATTTTTTTTTTAATTTTTAAGAAAGGAAGAAGGTACACACAACACACACCCTACACAAAGGCTGGAGATAACCTAGAAGCCATTTTAGGCTTGTCCTGGTTTTTCATACAACATACAAACACCCAAGGACAGTAGCTAGGTACACTAACCACTAGACCACGTAGGGTCTAGTGGTTAGCATACCTGACTGTGCAGTAGTATAATAATTATTGAAAATCTTAATTAAGAATTTATATTATCATGTGATATATTTAAAAGCAAGCAAATTTTTAATTTCTCTTGAATTTTACTTATTCAAGTATCTTGAGATTAAAATTTTTTTCTCCACAGACAATAATATTTGCAGAAACTAAGCTGAGAGTTGATGATCTGACAATCAAAATGAGAAACAATGGGTAAGTAAAATTAGTAAGCATTGTTTACTATATCATATTGGGAATATGAAACAAAGATGTTTATTTAAGTAATTATATTTCAATTAGGTTATTTTTCCAAAACACTGTTCTTACAGAAGTTTATTCTTTTACGTTTGGTTAATTTTTTTGAATAAATATTTTTATATATAGGGTGTCTGAAAAATAATGGTGGGGTTTCAAGAATCAATATTTAAGAAAATAATATGCATATTTAATAAAGTAATGTTTTAATTGAAAGGGTACGTAAAGTAATTTTAAACATAATGAGTGACCGTGCAATGTCTAATCACTATTCCACTTCTTGATATATGCATTGTAGCATATCTATTGTTACTTGCTCATTTGCTTCTCTTATTCTGGCTTTCTAATGATTCAGGTCTCAAATTTTGCCCAAGTAAACATAAATTTTTACAAAGCCCCAAAAGCAAACCTTAGTGCTTTGTAAAAAGTTATGTTTACTTGGTCAGTCAAGTAACTTGTTAGTAAGTAAATTTACTTGGTCACATCAGGGCTCCTTGCTAGCCATAGAATTGAACCACTCCTGCCAATCCATCTGTCAGAAAATGTTATACTAAGAACTTCCGTAACATCTCTTGAGAAATGTGGTGGAGCACCGTCTGTCCTGCCCAACTGCTCAAGACAGCCACAGTCTGTCTTTAACAGCAAGATGATTTGGGGAAATTATATCTGGGCAAATGTCTCATGCATTGTCAGTGTCTATATGGGTAATATTTTCAAGATGTGTAATAGGTAGCTGCACAAACTAGATCTGTATGCCCAATGATCAATGTTGTGTACCCCTCCCTTCTTCAACAGAATTCATTTAATGTGGTACAGACATCCTTGATGAGTCCAGATTAAGTTTGAACATCAATTCTCAACGTGTTCATCTGGAGAGAATAGGAATTTGCTGTAACGTCAGAGACCATTTTGTTTAGTGGTGGTAGTGTGATGTTCTGCATTTGCATGACTGGTTGCACAGAGCTTCATATTTTTCATGGAGATACTTGGACTGCGACCTGTTACAGAGAAAAAATTCATATGCCTTCTGTGAGGGTTTTCAGAAGCGCTCTTTGATTTCATCTTATTGCATTGATAATAATGCCAATCCCCACATCATCAGTTAATGACATCTTTGAAAAGGAAAATATTCATAGCTGGGAGTTCAGTTTCCACAGGGGTGGGTTGTGTAGAGTTATACCTCCTTCCCCCATGAGAGCTTGAATAAATATTTTCTATTGCAGTTCCCAGAAATTAGACAATGAAGCATCCCCCCCCCCATTAGAATTCATTCACTGGGTACACCATTGTTTATATGTAACAGCTGTAGTACATTTATTTAAATTAAATTTGTTTGTACTGATGAATGTGTTTATAAACAAATACTGTTTAATGCATTTAACGTATTATTGAATGAATGAGGGCTGATTTCTGTGAAAAAATTGAATTCAAATAACATTTTGCTAAAGTATGTTATTATGGAATCAATGTTAAGTGGTGCCTGCTGTACATTATTTAAGAGTATTCTTTAATATGCAACTTTCTCTTTGTAGCTAGTTCATAATAAAATTAGTAATGTTTTCTTGAAGATAATTTTGATAATTTTTTTTTTCTTTGTATTGTTTCAGTTGGCCAGCTATGTGTATCCATGGCGATAAAGTTCAAGAGGAAAGGAATTGGGTATTTGAGGGTTTGTATGGTTTATTGTCAAAGTAGAATATTAAATTTTGTTTCTGTAATTACATTATTTTGACCTTTTAATGTCTTAAACAGCCAATAACAGGTAATAATGGAGGAATAATATCCTTGTGAATGAGTTGGTTAAATTGCAGCTGATATGGCTTTATAGATTAAATTAGTGAAATTCTTGCAATAATGTATGTATTCTCAAGTTTACATTTACACTAACTTACCATCTGTATATGTGTATTATCATTACACATAACTTACCATCATCATTAAGGTACATATCATAATATATACCTTATAATAATCAATACTGATTACAGTAAACCCTTGCTGAATGCGGGGGTTAGTCATTAATACATTGCGCACATGGCAAAATCGCACTCCGCAAAGTTAACTTTCTATGGAAAAGTGTTAGGTATAGTTCAAATTAAGAAAGTATGTATAATTTAAACAAACCTAAATATTGTTGTAATTAAAAGGGAAAAATGGAACAAATGTTAATTGAAAGGATTTTTATTACTGCTTAATAAGTAGGTACATGATACAATTATTTTTTTAAGAAGCTGGTGATTTTTGCTTGGGACAATGCCTGACGCAACTCTTTAAAAGTTTCGTGGTAAGGAGCGCAGAGTTTTTCAATGCCTCATAAAGTGTCCTTTCTTCATTTGGGTCAATCTTCATTGCAAAATCAAACAGTTCCTGTGCCTTTTTTAACAATTCGTTTAACTTCTTGTAAGTTAAAGGCGCTTTATCTTCTTCACTATCGCTGCTTTCATTGTCAGCTGGTGTTAAAAGATCGTCCAATTCTTCATTCGTCATTTCTCGATCATCATTCTTGATTAATTCTTTGACTTCTCCTTCTTCCATATCTGAAAATCCTTCGCCGCCAATTGCTTTTGCAATTTGTATGATTTCTTTGGTCCTTTAAAATTGTTGACAACTTCTGGCCAGAGCTGATGCCAGCAAACATTCAATGTTGATGAATTTGCTTGTTCCCATGCGAATTTAATCATTTCTATGCAGTGGCTTATATTGAATTGCTTCCAAAATGCCATTAGTGTGTCGTGTTTTCCTTCATCTAGTGCTTTATTTGCAGAGGTGTAAACATACCTGACATAATAGGCTTTGAATGTTTTTATGATCCCTTGATCCGTTGGTTGGGTTAAGGAAGTGGTGTTAGGTGAGAGGAATAAAACCTCTACATTTGGATGCAATGTTGTGAGGACTTCAGCATCATGTCCTGGAGCATTATCGAGAATTAGGAGAACTTTAAAGCTCAGGTTTTGCTGTTCTAAGCAATGTTTGACTTCTTTAACGAATGAATTTTCAAACCAGTCATTAGAAAGAGCTTTTGTCACCCAAGCTTTTCTATTCCACTTCCAGACAACGGGCAGTTGCTCAAAAAATTTTCCCTGCAATGCACAAGGCGTTTTAGATCGACATATGAGCAGAGGCTTGCACTTGAAGTTGCCTGATGCATTTCCATAAAAAAGCAAAGTGAGTCTATCCTTCAAAGCTTTAAAACCAGGGGCAACCTTTTGTGTCTTTGTGATGTAGGTTCATTGTCCCATTCGCTTATAAAATAGGCCTGTCTCATCCGCATTGAAAACTTGTTGCGGAACGTAACCCCTCTCTTCAATGAATTTCAAAAATTGGGGTTTGAATTTTTCTGCTGCTTCTTTATCTGCAGAGCCAGCTTCTCCCTGAAGCTTTACATTGTGCAAATTAAAATGCGCTTAAAGTTCTCAAGCCAACCTTTGCTTGCTTGAAAGTCAATTTTCTCTGACTATTGGCCATCTTTATTTAAAATGAAAGAAAACAAGTCTATAGCTTTTTTTCGAATAGCAACACCATCCACAACTGAGCTTTTTACGTTTACTTAATTGTCAATCCAAGCTATTAATATTTTTTCCATCTTTTCCAATTGCAGAATTCTTCTTGAAACTTGAGCAACCTTTGCCAAAGTATCGCCTGAAGCTTTGACACTAGACCGAATTTTTTCTTCATTCTCTGATATTGTTCTTATGCTTGATTCGTTTATAGCTAGTTCTCTTGCAAGCGATGAAACACGTACCATTTTTCAACTTATCTAAAATTTCAATTTTCTGAGATAATGTCAAAACTTTGCATCTTTTTGCTGCTTTATCAGCTTCATTCTTCCTCTTAGATGTCATATTGAATTTTTGACATTAAAAGAAATACAAATGCAAAAGGAGAAGAGGATAAACACTGATAAATACATGATTACAGCTCTGCTAACATGAGTGAAATGATCGCAACTCGGCCTGGGTCACTCAGCTACCGGGCAGCGCCAAGCAGGGTTGCCAGATGTGCGCGTGGGTGGTCTCTTGTAAAGAGTACATTGCTATGGCAACGCGGCCGATGCTCTGCAGTTTACCGCATATGAATGAAATTCTAGCGTTGGACAAATTAAATGGAAACAATTAAGATAACGCGTATGTGCAAAATGGCGTTTTGCAAATCCGTGCTTGGCAAGGGTTTACTGTATTTCATTTTTTTAGCATGGGGGGGGGGGGGATCAACTGTATACAGTATTTTAGCATGGGGACAACCTGAAATGTTTGTAGTTGATGATCTTTCCTTTTTCTACCTGTGTGAATTGATTGTATAATTACTTTTTTTTTTGTTGTTGATTAATCATATTAATGTGGCAAGTTCCTGACATTGAACTCTTTTTAGTGTTTTCAGCATAAAAAAAAGCACCTTTTCTGAATTAAATAACAAACAGAAATAGATATACATCAAAAGAAAAACCATTAATTCAGAGTAATTAAAATTTAATCTGTAAATGGGGCTAGGCATAAATTGGAAAGAGAGCTGTGTACCAATCCCCAGTGATGATGCACAGAACTGACCAGGTCTAACACCTAATGTCTGACCCCACCTTCTCATGGTGCAGGCTGTTAGTACATTTCAAAACAGATATTCTCTTTTAGAAGGGAACAGAAGGGGAGGGCTGCCAGCTCAGTGTGGCCTACTGATCTGGTCACCTATGGCCACTTTTTCTTTTTTTCAACCCTGCTGAGGAACTTCACAGGATCCTGGTGCTGACCATTTATACCTACCAGACTGGACTTGTATATGGATTTGAGCTTGATTATGGATTCTGAACTTGCTGCACTGGTAGGCCTCTGTTGAGGGAGAATCTGCCGCTGTGTTTTCTGTTTGCTTTCTGGGTTGCCAGCCCTAAGTGAACAGAGGCATGGGATACCTTATATCAACTGGTGGACAATCCTAATCAGAGGCCATCACAAGTGCCTGAACCTCACTTAGCTAGTTGGGCATTGTTTAGCCTAAACTGTAATAATGTGTCTCAGGCAGGCCATATGGCTCTTGAAAAAGTTTACTTGAAAAGGTGGTGCCTGAAGTTCCTACCAGCATCGGTGACTTCAGCCTTTAGCGGAGGGGGAACAGGTCTTTGTCCCATGTCTGCGATTAGGGAACTGTTTGATATTTTCTGCATTCCCTCTCTCAATAAACATAGTTTCTTTAAACATCCCATTAACCATTTTCTCTCCATAGGCAGTTGGAATGTGAGGACTCTGTACAGAGCTTTTTCTCTTGATGTCCTCACACAAGAATTCCACCATTATAATTTAGATATTCTCGACTTGCAAGAGACCAGATGGACATATAAAGGTCAGATTCTTAAAAATAATCTTAAATTTCTCTTTTCAGGGAGGGAAGACAATAAACATCACCAAGGCGTGGGTCTGCTTTTCAGCAGACACGCTAGTGATGCTCTTCTAGGATATGAGTGCGTTAATGAAAGGTTTCTTACAGCAAAATTTCAGACAAGCATTAAAGACTTAATGCTATCTGCTGTTATGTCCCCACTGAAGATGCCGATGAGAAGGATAGGTTTTACAGACAACTTCAGGATATTTTGAATTCTGTCAAGAAAGGAGATATTACCCTTGTTCTAGGTGACTTCAATGAAAAAAGTTGGTACTGACTCTGACCTTTGGGGAGGGGTGATTGGCCCTTTTGGTATTGGTAGCTGCAATGGACAACGTCTCCCTACAGGTAAGTAAACTCAATGGTTTCAGAATAACTAACACATATTACAAACACTGCGACATACATAAGTACACATGGGTTTCACCTGATGGGCTGCATAGGAATATGACTGATTACATATTAATTAACAGCAAATGGGCTAGTTCTGTTAGAAATACCAGGGCATATAGGGAAGCTGAAATTGGATCTGACCATTACCTTGTTAAAAGTATCTTGCAACTTAAACTTAAAAAGTGTTGTGCTACGGTTAAAAAATTTCCTTTAATACTGAAGCTCTAAAAGACCCAGTTATAGCTAAATCTTACCATGATAGGTTATGGCAGTCATAGTTTGCTTACTACTGAAGTTGAGGAAGAATGGAGCCATTTTAAACAGAGTTTTTTGGAAACTAACAGTATTCTTTTAGGAAAAAGGAGCAGAGGAGGCAGAATTATTTGAGTGATAAGGAACTTGATCTCATTTCAGAAAGAAGGAAGTGCAGGAATGTTCTTAATCAATATCCTACTAGTCTTAATAGAAAGGATTACAGAGAGCTTAATAAATGTGTAAAGAATCAGTTAGCTGCTGATAAGAATCTTGGGCTTGATGGCTTGGCTGACAAAGTCGAGGAAACAGATAGCACAACAACAGAGAGCTGTATCAGATAGTTAATGTTTTGTGTGGTAGAAAATGGACAGGTATATAGGGATTGAAGGATAAACAAGATAAGGTTATAGAAGGTGAGGATTCTCTCATGGCTAGGTGGACTAAGCATTTCAGTGATGTTTTAAACAATGTGGTTAGTTCTACTCCCATTGTTTGTAATGATGATAGATGCATTACTGGCTTTAATGTTGGCCCTATAGCACAATCTGAAGTTATTTTGGCTATTTCTAAACTTAAACTTCATAAATCCCCAGGGGTAGATGAAATTACTACGGAAATGCTTAGAGCTGGGAATATTTCAGTTACCAGTTGGATGACTGAAATTTTGAATATCTTTTATGATAAAGGCATGGTTCCTAAGGATTTTACCAGAGCTATTATTATCCCTATTTTCAAAAAAGGTGATTGCAGTTCTTGTGATAACTATAGGGGTGTCAGCCTATTCTCTGTTCCAGGTAAAGTTCTTTGCATGATTATGCTTAATAGAATTAAGAATCTGGTTGACAGTCAATTGCGTGATGAGCAATGTGGATTCAGAAGTGGTAGGGAGTGTGTGGATCAGATATTTTCACTTAGGCAGATTCTTGAGAAATGTTTAGAGTTTCAGAAACCTTTGGTTGCTAGCTTTGTTGATTTCAAAAAGGCTTTCGACTCTGTTAATCGTCAGAATTTGTGGTTGATTGTGAGATAATATGGTATGCCAGACAAGTTAGTTAACATAATGAAAGCGCTCTATAATAACATTGAGTCATGTGTGAGAGTTGGTAAGGCTTATAACAATTGGTTTAGCAATACTTCTGGTATTCGACAAGGGTGCATTTTGTCTCCTTTTTTCTTTAGTTTGGTTATTGATTATGTTTTGTGAAATTCACTGCAAGGGAAAGATTTTGGCCTTAAATGGTCTGGAGATACTAAAATTTCTGATTTAGATTATGCTGATGATGATTTAGCCCTTT
This sequence comes from Ryuthela nishihirai, assembly GCA_038380435.1. Lineage (NCBI taxonomy): Eukaryota > Metazoa > Arthropoda > Arachnida > Araneae > Heptathelidae > Ryuthela > Ryuthela nishihirai. The sequence goes on from JAWZYU010000018.1 coordinate 25,297,716, forward strand.
TGGCAAATGATGTTGATGAGATGAACTCTTTCATTCGAGCTGTTGATGAGACTGGTAGTAGGTAAGGCTTGGATATTTGTGGCTTCTGCTTGAGGGGTGTTTTTTTATTTTTCCATTATAAATATTTCTATTTTTACTGAACCCTCTTATTGTGCATTTTTTCACATGGCAGCAATTTCTATTTTAGCTATTCCTGATGCAAGTTCTGATTCAGTTTATGAGTGGTTAGTGTTGATTTGCAGCATTTCATCTAATCTGTGTAGTGCATTTCATCATGTAAATATTTTACTTTTGTTTTAAAAGTCTTTGTTTCCTAATTTTTGCTAGTCATATATTTCTGGTAGCAATTGTTTCTTTGTGCTATTCACACTTCCTATTAAGTACTGCAAAATTTGATAATTTTATTAGTGACAGAATAAAATATAGTTTTTTTTTTTAATTCTGATTAGAGATAAATCTTGAATTAATTTTTGATAATTACAGATTGGTAGGTCATATTTTATTTGCAAAATTTTTGTTTGCCCTATAGCAACACTGTGCATTTAGGAAATGTGACATTAAGAATAGGTTATGTGGATTGTACACATAAAATATGAATAGCAAAATATATCAGTATAATCAGAGTTGGTGCTCACTATTTTACCACCTGGAGCAAACTGGAATATCTGCTGCCCAAAGCAAACTTGGACTCTGCTACCCTTTTCTCGAAGTCTGATCTTAGATATTAATGATTAATTTAGCTGAAGTCAATCTCATTTTAACTCTTCTAATTTCCAGCCTGAAAAACTGGTTTATATCCAGAGGCCAAGTTATTTTCTCCCTATACTCAGTCAAAAAACAATTTAAACTCTAGAGAACTTTTGGGTCAGATAAATGAAAGTAATTGTTATATGTTATATGCCAAATTAATCAGCATTTAATTCTCGATTTTCAGAAAATAAAATATTTAACAAAAAAAAGTTGACTAGTTTTATTTTAATAGGACTTTTTTAGAGTCATATAGTAAAAAAAAAATGCATCTGGAAATGAAAATAAATATTTATTTTAAAAAATTGAAACACAGAAATTATTATAATGCACATGAGTAGAAAGGCTATTTATTTCTGAATAACGAAAAAATTAATTTTCTTGTGTCAAGTAAATATTTACCCCTATTTGTAATTTTTTTCTCAGTACAATGCTTTGAGAGAAGTCTAGACTTTTTGCCAACTGTGTTGAGTCATACCAACAAGTCAATTTTGAATTTTTTTTAAAAAAATAGCCAATCAACCAAAGTATGTCATGTTATATACCAAATTCAATGGTGAATCTTTTCAGTGTGGTGTAAAGTGCAGACCAGCATTATATAAGGTGACTTGGATTGCTCACATTAATGGGATTTTCACATTAATGGGCCCTGTTTATGAAATGGGGAACACTTTCTAGGCTGCTTTTTTTTAAGCATTGTTTTTTTTCTTTGGGTGTTGAATTATGGGGATCTTGGCTAAATACTGAAAAGTTAGTGCACCAAAGCAAAAAAAACAACAAAAAAAACATATTGTTAGTCAGAGTGGCACAGTCAAGTTACTGTGTGTGTGTGTAAGGGTGGGGGGGATAAATCTTTTAAACTGTTGAATATAAGCTTAAAAACTTATATTTTGTTTTAATGAAACTTTGCCAGGAGGAGTACGATGTTCTCAATGAGATTTCGTTGCCAATAAATCAACTGAAAGATCGATAATTTACAGAAATAAAATAAATCATCTGAAATGAAAACTAAGGTTTAAATATAAAAAAGTAAATGCTGACTTTACAATGGGTAACTGATACATTGGAACAATACTGTAAATAATATATTATTTAGCCACTTATAACACACAACTGATATTCCACATGTGAAGCCACCTGCATCATCTGCTTACTCCAGTCCCTTGTTCAATGAGCTGTGACCTAGATGCAGCTGCAATATCTTGAAGCCTGAAAAAGACTGTTTTTAGTTGATAGTTTCGATCTGAGGAGTGGGAAAGGTTCATAGAATACTGGGATAAAGGATATAAATGATAAAAATAATTCTAGTAATATTAAAATAAGTTTAAAGCAGAAAAGAGTGTAAAACGGTAAAGAAAACAATGGAAGTTGGGTTATTTTACCTCTGAGCAGCACTTTTTTTGTACACAATGGGCTAAATGGCCGGATCTCAAGAACCCCAAATGCTCAGAGAATATCTGCAAGATCAGAGAATATCTGCAATATCAGAGAAGTCTGCAAGAGGGGACCCACTGGAACAGGTGTTGGGAAGACAGATGGTAGCCTTCTGTCAAGACCATCTAGTGTTTTCTTTAATGTGCACATGATATGGCTTTCCTGCACACAGGGCCATGGCTTAACATCCCATCTGACGGTCATCTCCACGGTCAGTAGGGGCCCATCAGTATCCCCTATTGACCGTGGAGAGTAGCGGTGATTAATCTCAACTCTGACCCAGCTGGGACTCAAACCTGGGAACTGCAGATTACGAGCCTGGTGCGCTATTGACTGGACAACCCCACCCCACAAAGAGTAACATTGACAAACAAATTGCAATACCGTATAGTGCTTGTAGGAAATGAAATGTTAGTGCACCAATAATGGATCAGTCAGATGGTTTTTTTACAATCATTTATATTATAGTTTAATAAAATACACATGAAATGAAAAATTAAATATTATTTTTCTAACCTGAATTATATATTTTTATAAGATATATGTATATATAAATACACTGTAAAAAAACAGTAAAATGGGCCAGCTAAAATGAAGTAACAATTGTAAAATATAGAAATAAACTTTGAATATAGAGAATGCATATAAAAGGTAACAAATGTAAAAGTTTATAAGCAATTAAAATAACAACAATAGTGTAAAAAACGAAACACAGGTTAACAACACAGGTTAAAACAGATTCATCAGATAAAAGTTGTCTGAGTGTAAAGGGCTCGGAAATAAAATTATGAAAGTTAAAATATAAATATCTTTCCAGGTTAAAAGTGATACAATGAATTGAAATATACCTGATAGTTAAAGTAGTGTTGCAAAACTCGCACTTAGGTTTGTCATCCACCCATAGCAGAAACAAACAAGTAAGAAAAGAATGACAAGTGAATTGGAGCAAGTACAACTTCTTCATTTTGTATTATATCCATCATTAGCTATTTCAGGCTGTCAGTCTATAATTTCTGCTGATGCTAGTAAATGATTTCTAATAAAAGAAAATTGAATATATTGTCATTGTTAGGGAAAGAATAATAAGATAATATTCTACTTTGTGTGAAATTGCATTTAAATAAATACCCCTTCAAGCAGCTGCTTTCCACAGAGGTCTGACAGCAATCTGTCAGTTTATACTCCATAGTATAAAGTATGTGAGGATGGCAGAACTTCAGCAGAAAAATAGCACAAACATCCATGCCTTACCAGGGCTTGAACCCTGTCCCTTTGATCAGTAGCTAAGCACTCTAACCACTCGGCCACGGGATAGCAGATTTTCAAAACGTACCATTATTTTGATCACTAAAAACAGCATCTGTAAAATGCAATTTTTAGATACCAGTATCCACATAACACTTTTTAAATTTATGGTCATTCATTGATGCTTATCAAACTTCTTCAAATTAAAGTGAGGTTGGTGACTTACTGACAGTGATGGATATGGATATATTGATGCAGAGTTGCTACCTACTCCTTTTTTTCTCTGAATTTAGGTTTAAAATCTGAATCGGTCATTGAAAATCTGATTTTTAGGTTGCTTGTGAACTAGGTTGTATTCTGTGCTTGCTTGTGGACTCTCCTGCACACCAATCAGAGGAAATCTACAAGGACTTCAGATGACCATTTCTGAACAGAACATTTGGCAAAATCCACACCTAAATTCTCTTTCAGAGTTTATAGCTATTGATTGTTTCTAAATGGGCATTTATTGAACCTGTATCCAACTATCACAGTTCTGGCCAACTAAATGCTATATAGGATTATTTAGAATTGAACTCTTTAATAGGATTATTTAGAATTGGAACCTTCAGAGTGAATGATATAATGCAGATCAGGGAATGTCCCTAATATGTGAGTCATGATTGACATTGCAACTTGAATGGGTCTCCTGCATGTCTTTGTTATCTGGGTTGGGCTAATGGGTTGATAAAAGATTAAAACTCTTCTTTCACTAGAGTTGATGCAAGTTGACAGCTGGGCCTATGCTCTGACCTTTTGATTAGTTGATCAAAGCTCCCATCTTTCGTTTGGTTTCAGCATTGTAGCAGTGCTGTTGTGTGTAAACAATTTCATTGCTAGTTTTGTGTTAAAATTGTTATGCCTCCTAAGTGTTTGCACAATCAGAAATATTTGGCAAAATATTTCCAGTAATTTGAATTTGTGAAACCATTGCATAAAGAGGAAACTTTTACTTTTTGCAAATTCTGTAACTTTGATATTAGCATTGGACATGGAGGTGGGAGAAATATTTTACTGTAGAGCAAGACAGTGAAACACATTTTAAATTACACTGAGGCTAAGAATCTGCCTAAGTTGGATCAATTTTTAAAATGTGATGATAATCACACTTTAATCAATGCCGAGGTCAACATTATTTACAGCATTTTTGTTGTAATACAACATACTGTTTATCAGCTGTTGATCATGCTAGCAAGCTATTTGCCACAATGTTTCCAAATTTGCCTGAAGTGAGGAAGTATGCATGCAGTCCAACCAAAACAAATTTTATTGTTCAAGAACTTGCTACCAGTTACTCAGGAAAATTTATAAGTGCTATAAAGACATCTCTATTTTCTGTCGCAACTGATAGCAGCAACTCTTCTGATGATAAATTGTTTTCTCCGGTCTTGATGTATTACGATGAAGATGTCAAATGAGCGACTGCAGCCTTTTATCATTGCCATGCTTGGAGGATGATTCAATGGGAAAAATATTGCCCCCTTAATGTTTTCTGAGTTAAAGTTCCCTAATGTTATGGTTATTTATCTTCCTGTTGCATTTCACTTTTCATATGTTGGTCAATGTCAATATTGTTTCACCACTGCTTCTTAATTGGTCAGCTGATCACAAGCGATATGTATTTGGGTTGTTATACATCTGAGCTGCATAGAAATTCTGCTGAGAGGCTATTAGTCAACTATTAATGAATGATATTTATATATTGATTATTAACTGTTAGGTTAACTTTCGTTAATATCAAAAATGTATGGATGCAGTGACTTGGCTGTGGCAAGCTACTGCTTTCCATGCCACATGACAAGTTGCCACTGCAAATGATCCAAGTGCTTTCTTGAAAAAAGCCATAGAAAAGGGCACAATAACGTTTGTTATTTCCCCTGTATTGTAATGCTGACTTTTGAAGTATATTGATTAATCTATTATTGATCAAGGTATCATGTCTGCATATTGATTATTAATTATTATTGATTAAGTTAATTTCTGTTAATATCAAAAATTCTTGCTGGTTCCATGGGATTATAGCTGTCTAATATATTCTGTCCCATGGTCGAGTGGTTAGCGTGCTTTGCTACTGATCTAAGGGATGTGGGTTTGAGCCCCGGATATGGCATGGACGCTAGTGTCATTTTTCTGCTGACGTCCGTCATCCTCGCAGACCTTCTACTATGGTGTATAAACTGACAGGCTCCTGTCAGACCTTTGTGTCAAGCAGCTGCTTTATTTTTTTTATTATTAAACATACACATGCGGTGAGCACCATTTCCTGTGCTGCATATGAAGCTTGCCACTGCTGACAATCCAATCATTGTGCAAAAAAATCACTGGAGAAAGGGGTGCAATAATCGTTGTGTCTGTGTTGTAATGTTTACATTTGCAATATATCTATTGCTCTATTGTTAATCATTGGATGATAGCTATTACATATTGTTGATTATTAATGATTAAATTAAATCCCATTAATATCAAAAAGTATACATGTCATAGATGTTTTGCACTGAAAATGTAATTAAACTGATTTAAGCTTTTTGTTATAAAAGATAGGAAATTTAATTCGTAGTTAATTAATAGGTACCATAAAATGATCATCGCTCAACTCAGATTGTTTGAATGAGAAGGCTGATTTGTTTTCACTTGTAACTGATCGAGGTTCATAAGGTGGCGAGACTTTATTTTTTTTATATTATATAAATTTATTTTAATTGCTAATAGTAACTAATAATTAATATGTATTGATGCATTAATTGATTAATAATCAATATAGTACATAAATTCTGCAAAATATGGAAATTTATTAGTTTTCATAGGTGCTCTGATTTTCTTCAATTTTTCATTCTTCTGAATTGTAATTTTCATTTCGCAAAATTGCAGCTCTGTTGTTGTGACTTGCATTTTAATTTGAAATAAGTAATATTTGGCATTGACACTTTAAGAAAAGTGGGGATTGATATCAGCCATCAGCTAAACCAACAGCAAATGCACTATCTGGTAATGAGACTTCTGACAAAATTGCATTGGGTTGTTTTACTTCTAACTGACACTTTTTTGCACATAATGGGCTAAATGGCTGGGTTACAAGGACCCCAGGTCTCAGAGAAAGTTGGGGAAACACACCCATTGTCAGGAGATAGATGGGAGCCTTCCATCAAGGCCATCCAGTGTGTTCTTTTATGTGCAGAAGGAAATGCCTCCTCTGATACACAACCACAGCTTTCATCTCATCTGACAGATGACAACCTTTCAAAGTCTATCAGTGTTCCCCCTTTCTGATTGAGAGCAGAGTTTTAGTGGAGATAAATCTCAAAACTGGTATAGGCTGGATTCAAGCTAGGGAACTACAGATTATACTCCTGGTGTGCTACCAACTGAGTCAGCCCTGATGAAATTGGTTACAGCACACATTAACTCGACTATTTCTTGCTGGGATAAAAGGCAAAATAAAAGGCAGTAAATACTTCAGAAGAAGATGCTAAATGTCCAGGTGACTGAGACTCAGAGAAGGTTGGGGGAGGGGACCCATGGGACAGCTGTTGAAAGACAGATGGTAGTCTCTCATCGAGGCCATCTAGCATGTTCTTTAACGTGCACAGGGTATGGCTCTCTCACACATGGGGCCATGGCTTTATGTCCCACCCAATGGACTGACTTTTTCAAGCCCATTGGTGTCTCCTATAGACCAAGGGCAGGGTGGGGGGGGTTTTGCAGAGATAAATCTCAAAGCTGGCCCATGCAGGATTTGAACTTGTTAACTGCCAATTATGAGCCTGGTGCACTACAGATTGAGTCACTCCCACCCCTAGTCTGCCTTGAATAGACCTGCTCAAAATCATTGTGAAGCGTTCAAAGAAGCCATATGTTATAATTGAAAGAAGGTTGACATTTTTTATTCATCAGCCAATATGTTACGAAACCTGATATGCCCACATTTTATTTCCCATGATTAATACTTTCTGTCATAAATATGTTAGAAGTATGCAAGATTTAATGGTAGGAAGGGTAAAAACTCCTGTTTAGAAAAATTTCCAAAATAGATGCTAGTAATATTTATTTTATAACACTTGTATTACAGTTAGCAACTTTGCTTATTAAATTAAAGTCCCACTCCTAACTTTGTACAGCTTGCCCTAGTTTGAAGTGATAACGGTGGACTGAAAATGGTTGCACAAATATAGTGCAGTTTCTTTCAGATTGAATGCTGTATATGGTAATAGCTCTTCTAGAAGTACATGATTGTAATAATCATATCAACCAAAAAAGACTTAGAAAGGCAAAAGATTCTGGATTCATTTGAAATATTCAAGTTTAGCTGATTTTCAGCAGTACATATTGGGATATATATTATTTATTGAAACTCATGTTTTTATGCATAAAGTGCTAAACCTAATTTATAATTGATTGTGAAGGAATGTAGACTTCTTATGAAGAAGGATGGAAATTGGCAAAATAGTGATAATAAAACTTCTTTTGGAAAAGAAGTTAAATATTAAATAGTGTAATTTCATCAGAGCTCCAACTCCTTACAACAGAAAAGAATACCCAATTGTTTCCCTTACATTTTTAGCACAGTAAGTTATGTTTGTTTTTTATTGCATATTTTGTTACTTTAAATACTGCAATATTCTGAAATGTAAACTCTTTGCAGAATTTAGAACTGGGCGTTGTTTCATTTTGGTGGCAACGGACGTTGCAGCTCGAGGATTGGGTATGTTAATACATTTTATCATTTTTTTTACCAAATGAAACCATGTATTTCAAGTCTTATTCTTTATTCAGTGCTTGTAATTTTTAATTATTATTATTTATTACCTTAAAGTCACACTTAAAAAATATAGGTCCAGAAAGTTAAATTTATTTGCAGCATATTGGTATATACTTGACCATTAAAATAAATACAAATAGCACTGACAGCAACTTCAGTACTACACATTCTACATTACAAATTGGTCATGAAGAAAATGGCAAAATGATGGATTCTGCATTCCTTGTTTGAGATCCAGAAGCAGTGCTTCAAGGCAGACAGTATAATTTTCTTAAATGGATATCATAGCAAAACTGATGCATTTCCAGAGAGGAACATTGCATTAGAAGAAATGTGGTCATTCTTATATGAAAAGGAACTGAAAAGACGAGAAGTGGAAGCACTTAGGTTCTTCAAACCCAAAGAAGTTCAAACAAGAACTGGGGACTGATGAGGTCATTCATCAGTGGCATGAAATCAATCCACACAAATAATGAATCCACTTTTTCCTGAACATTTATATTTATATCCAGAAATAAAATTATAGTGTGAGTATAAAGTAATTAAAATTTATTAATTCTATATCACTAAAAATGTATGAAAGCACAACTAATACCTTTGCCAGTAGTTGTAATAAATTGATGAGTAGTATGACCCTTGAAGAATAAGACACCATGGTATATTATAAAAAAATATAGAATAGTAGACTAGATGGACTAAAGACATAGTACATCAAGACTAACATATCAAATATGTTGTAATATCTGTGGGCAAGGAGTACAGGAAGTGTCCCATGGTGAAAACTGGATACAGCATAATGAAAAGTAATACCAGTTCATTATATATATACTGTGGCAGTCTTTTCTCAAGATTTTGTAATCTCTCATAGAAGAATAAATCTATTGTGGCTTCAGCAAAGTAGGATATTGTTACTGCAGGAAGGCCAATGATATAACAGCATATTTAATGTTATTTCCTGACATTCCACCACTATAAATAATATCATGACTATAGCAAGTGGTGCGCCAAGAATGTGTTGATACTTTAAGAATTGTTAACAATGTTAAATATCATTACATGATGACACCAACTATGAAAATCAAAATGTTACTGCAACCATTAGAAACTTGCGAAGGCTTAGGAACTGTGTATTAATAAAACTCAACACTTTTTTCCTATCTGACAGACAATTACCATGTGAGATGAAATAAGTTTGCTTGTAGGGTCAGTTAAGGCAGAACTTAATTTACATATTAAGTGTTTGAAGAGTGCATAATACTCATCAACATATAATATCAGTGCACTGTTGATCCATCAGAGGAAATTGATAATTCTGAAGGATTAGCCACTAACTGATGATGATGAATGATGTCTCTATGAACTTTAAAGCTAATAATTAAATTTTAGATTATATTGAAATTTAGTGGACAAAAAGATAATAAATTTACATACCATCTGTATGCAACTGAATCATCACTAATTTTTATAAATAATTAGATTTCCTTGATATTTTACGAGATCTAGTGGATGGGGGGGGGAGATAAAATTTTTAAGCTTCCTCTAATTCCACATTTAGTTTGTTTTAAGTAATAAAAGAAAATAGTTATTTTTCTTAAGATGATTAAGGAAGTCATATTGGTGTTCTTTAGTGCCCAAAATGACCAGAATTTTAAGGCACTTATTTTAAAAATGTCATATCTTTTTCCTTAAGAGGTTGTGCTATAAAACAGAAAATGGCAGATATCAAATCTAAAATCATTGAAGAGGAGCCAGAAATACCTGAATAATTTAGATACTTTTGTGGAGTAATATCAAATCCCTTATAACTTTAGAAGTATTTAAGATTTATGAACATTTCTTTTTGTATTTTTATTAGCATTTCATACTTATTCATGTGTTTTAAACATACAGATCTCAAAGCAAATAAAGGAAACTACAAATAGTAAAAGAAAATTTTTTTTATTGTTATGATTGAAATGTTTTACAAAGTGATTATTTTTTTCAGTCATAAACTTGTACAATATTGATATTTCTTTATTTTTCAATAAATTGAAACATTTTTCCAATGAAAACTGTTTTATTCTAGAAAATTCGATTGAAAACATAAAAATTAAAATACAAACTTTAAATCCTTATCATTATTATTAACCTAAACTAGAAGCAAATGTGAAGCTGTAAGCATTCACCATGTAGTTCTTTATTACACTAACAAACAGTTCTTGATAAAGGTAATCACACTAAATAATACAATATTCCCTGTAGAACAACAAAGTGTTTAGATAAAATGATAATAACTTCGAAAAAAAAAATTATCGTTACATATCTTTGGCAGATTGATGCATGCAAACTGAAATGAAGTTAAAACAATACAAGTATGGCCACTATGAATATTTTTTTAAACTAAATTTCATAGATAACAACACTCTATAGACGAATTGATAAATTTCAATTCAAAAATATTATTTTTTATATAATTATTCATGATTTTTCAAAAAGCCAATATATTAGCTTGAGGTATTTCAGTCAAATTTGTAAATGCCAGTATACTGGCTCATGGGTATTAAAAGGGTTAATGAGGTAATTCTGTTATCAAAAATACAAATTGTTAAGCCTTTATTTGTACCCTTTTTCTTATAAATTTGCAAATTTGCAAAAATTAATTCACTTCATATTATTGATAATGGAATTAAAGAACACCATTAAGACCTCCTTGTACTTCCCCTGCTTGTCATTTTAATTGCTTTACACAAACTGCAGTTACAACTTTCTTATAGTCTTGTTTCAAAACAGATGTTTCAAAACAGGCCCTTTCATCTGGAACTGCTACAATGTTTACAACATGGACATTTTCGAGTGTTAAATATAATTGTCGCATTTTCCTCCCATCCCCCCCACATAAGTGACAGGCTCGTAATCTGTAGTTCCCAGGTTCGAATCCCAGCTGGGTCAGCGTTGAGATTTATCTCCGCAAAATTCCCCGCCCTGCCCACGGTCAGTAGGGGACACCGATGGGCTTGGAAAGGCCACCGTCCATCGGATGGGACGTTAAGCCGTGGCCCCGTGTGCGGGAGAGCCATACCCTGTGCACGTTAAAGAACACGCTGGATGACCTTGACGGGAGGCTATCATCTGTCTCCCAACAGCTGTTCCAGTGGGTCCCCTCCCCCAACCTTCTCTGAGCCTTCGGGGTCCATGTGACCTGGCCATTTAGCCCATGGTGTGCAAAAAAGTGCCGCTCAGAGGTAAAACAACAACCAATGTTTCAAAACAGATGCTGGAATGGATGGCCATTAGTCTCAACATCATATATCAATGTCTATACATTGTCATTGAAGGTGCTTGTAATGTGGCCATTTTCTTATTACTCTACAGTCTTATGATATTGCAGTCAATTTATCTTACTTGCATTGATGATGTTCCTCACTAATGGAGAACCCCTCCCATTGCATTGACTGACTGATGTTTGCAAAAATTATTAAACTTCTTTACCAGAGATAACATCTTGTTATCTTCAATTAGTATGCTTCTGTAATTGCCAAACTTTGAAGTTCTATACTATCAAGTTGACATCTTCCTCCATAACTCATATTGAATTGTATACTAATAAGTTAACACACAGCTATACTTTATAAAGGATTTAATCACGATAATGCTGTGGTACAAAGTTAAAACATAAAACTTCCAGGGAGTAATTCTCAAACTAGGAAAGTGCTGTACATTCCGTTATCATATATGGGATCTACTTAACTAATACCTTAGAATTACCCTTAACTTTATACATTACTTCAAAATTAACTCTTCCTTCAAGAGACCAATTAGAACCATATATAAAGCGAAAACATATTTACCACTTATGCTGGTACAATTGCATATTTTGCAGCGTTGTCATGCTGTAGTTGGTAATTATATATGCTACCAGTCCTGATAGTAGATGTTCTTCTAGCAGTTACAATGCTGGCATAGATGTTATGAACTGACACTATTTTCTTTAGTTTCCTCATCCACAAGTTTAAACTTCGTTCATTTGTGGTGCACAAAAAGATGGTTTAAGTTGTCAGTTGTTTGTGGTGGTATAAGTTCTATTTCTTTTACGTAGGATGTTACATACAACGATGCTTTTAGTCACGTTATTGCACATTGTAACCTCAAGGTAATAGTAAATTCTCATAAGGCATTACATGAACAGTTCTTTTGTTGTGAAAAGCACTTTTTCCTGCTTGAAAAGATTTTAGATATGCTCCTTACTGGAAGAAAGCTAATGTTCTGATGACCGTTAATTTAATATTGGCCAAAAGCCATTGCTTTTACAATGTTAAAACTTTTAAAAAACATCTTAAAACACGAACCTTCCAGGCTCATTACGCGACGCGTTTCACCACGAACTCATAACACGTGGCATCCTCAGGCGAATACGATGATAACAAGTGAAGTTTAAGTAGCTGCCTTCAGTCTAGCCCAGCCCGTTTCGCACTGAGTGCTGCATGCGCAACTTGTGACGAAGGCTGCAATAGGAGATGCCATGCCGACGGAAGGGGTGGAATCTCAGTATTGCAGACCTCGTTACAATGTTTATGTTTATTTAAAGTTTCGGCGTATTGTAGTTGAAATTTTGTTTTTGGGGCTATTCCAGGTTTAAAGTTAATTTTATCAATTTTCATATTATTTTCTACTATTGTTCTTGATAATGCTGTTGTGAGGTTCTTTTTACTTATGTCTGTAATATGTTCCTGCATTCGTGTCTCATATTGTCGAATTTGAAAACGAAATAAAACTCTTAAAAAACAAAAGTTATTGATCAGTGTAAAATAATGTGTGTGTGTATTCCTGTTAAGCTGTCTTTCTCCAAGCCTGTGAAGTCATGTCAACAGTTCTCAAACTTCTCAAACTTGCCATTGATAGAAATTTTTGCGACACCACTTACCATTGACCCCCTTACCATTCGCAGCCCTCTTTTATCATTGATGCAATTTTTTACCACCCCCTTACCATTAACGGAATTTGCCTCATACATTCTTTTACCATTGGCGCAAGCAATTTAAATCGAGATAAGAATATTTTCGCAACAGCAATAGGGAGTAATACCAGAAAGTTCTGGCAAACTAAGGCGCCTGGAATGGTCGATTAAAGAAACCGAGGGAGAGAGAGAGAGAGATCTATGTGTATTAGAATTAGCTTGGAACACCAAAAAAAAAAAAAAAAACGGGAGTAGAAGAGGATTTTCGTGTCGCGTTGTATAGGAGGAGTTACCTTCACTATCGTCGGAAAACGGTCAAGTGCAAAGAGTAACAAGATACAGTCGCTCAAAAAAATATCCGAACAATGTGGTTGATTACAGAATTCAGAAAAAATATCTGGCAACGATTTTTTTTTTAGAAATTAGTGATCTAGCAACCTTCGTGTCAACCACATCATCATCATCATCCTCAAGCAGCCATGGGCTACCATGCAATTTAGTTCTCCAAGCAAGTCTATCCTGAGCTACATCTACTGCATCTGGCCACTGCAATTCTAACAAGGTCCTGTTTGACATTGTCTGCCCACCGCATCGTAGGTCTCCCCTTATTTCTGAGGCCTTTAAGCACACTGTTCATAACCCTATTCACCAATCTATAATTATTCATACGGGCAACATTGCCAAACCAACGGAGTCTCTCTCTGCACAATATGCTGCTTAAAGGAGGTTGCAAACTCCTTTGCTTAACCTCATCATTAGTTGCAAAGTTGAACCACCTAATGCCCAAGATACTGCGTAAGCATCTGGAATCAAAAGCATCTAGTTTCCTGTTATCTTGTTTACAAAGTGTCCAAGTTTCACTACCATAACTAACCCTAGAAAGGAACAAACTATTATACAGTCTAATTTTAGTCTTTAGGTGTGTACGCCTATTTCTCCACACTCTCCATAGATTCTTAAAAGTCCCAGCAGCAATTCCTATCCGTCTGTTAATCTCATGCTGCATATCACCAGCATCTGTTAAATAGCTCCCAAGGTAATTAAACTGTGACACCTGCTCAAGACTGCAACCATTCAGATTAACTGAATCACAGCCTGCCTGACCAATTTTCATCACTTTAGTTTTCTTTCTGTTTATAACTAAACTTACTCTACTACCAGTTTCATCAACAGCTCGAATTCATTTGAATAGCATATTGAGCAGAGAGATAGTCTCTGTTGGTTTGACCATGTTGCCTACATGCATAACTAGAGATTGGCAAGGGGGTGACTCATCTGGTAGCATGCCAAGCTCGTAATCTGCAGTTCCCAGGTTTGAGTCCTGCCTAGGCCAGCAGTGAGATTTATTTTCGCTAAACTCCCTGCCCTTGGTCAGTAGGAGAATATCAGTGGGTTGGAAAGGCTGCTGCAGTCAGATGGAATGTTAAGCACGGGGGCCCCTGTATGGGAGAGCCTGCATGTTAAAGAACACTCTAGATGGCCATGATGACGGTGGTGGGTTGGGCTACCATCTGTCTCCCAACAGGTCTTCAATGGGTCTCCTCCCCAAAACCTTCTCTGAGTCCACAAGGATCCTTGTGACCTGGCCATTTAACCCATTGGGTTAAAAAAGTGCCACTGAGATGTAAAACAACCCAACTCAAACAACAGTTAACAAATAGGGTTATGAATGGTATCTGAAGCCCTCAGAAAAAGTGGTAGACCTAAAATATAATAGGCAGACAATGTCAAACAAGATCTTGTTAGATTTGGCCTGTAGTGGCTGTAGCTCAGGACAGATGTGTTTCTAGAATGAAATTACACTGTCTGGCTTGATCTCTGTAGCCCATGGCTGCATAAAGATTTTGTATGTTTTTATTGTAATTTTCTAATTTGATTTTTAGTAATGCTAAATTTTCATGAAACCTTATATGTTGAAAGACTAAAATTTAGCAGCTGTTTTGGGAATTTTATAATACTCTATTTCATACTGCATTTTTAAATATTAAAATTTTATAAATTTATCTTGCAATGTTTCTGCATTAAAATCTATTCACTTTGTGCAAGACACATATAAATAATATTGTAATTTACCTATTAATATATATATTTTAGATGTTGATGATGTAAAGAATGTCATAAATTTTGATTATCCATCATGCTCAGAAGATTATATCCATCGTATTGGGCGCACAGCACGCCGTAACAAAACTGGAACAGCATACACATTTTTTACCCCAAGTGATAAAGCACATTCGAAAGGGTTAATTGAAATTCTTAAGGAAGCAAAGCAAGATATTAACCCCAAATTGATTGAAATGTCAGAAACCTGTGAAGAGTTAAAGAAAAGTAAGTTACCATTGATATTGAGAAATTAACTAATTGGTGTTTCACTAAAATTTAGATACCATAACAAATATTGGAATTGTGTAATATAAGCTGTGTAAATTGAAAGTGCACTTAGTAAATTTTATGTAAAAGTTTTGAGGTAGAATACATTTTAAACATAGAAAATGATGATAGTAAAAAGCAGATTTTTTTTATCATTTAGCAAAAATAATATAAAATGATTTATGAAGAAAATGGTTGACAACTTTTTAATTTTCTTTCCTTATTTATATTTGTTATCTTGTTAATTGCTTGTATATTTTTGTTTGGGATAAGGAGACAAAAATAAATTTGTGTAAAGTACGAATAAAAGGTTTTTTCCTCCCAGAAAGAACTTAAACATCTGTGATTATCTGGTCACTTCATGTAAACTGCCTGTCTAATGCCTTGATATATGAGGACCATGTTAAAAGTCATGAGCAATAGTCTATTATGCACACTTAATACCAATTGTTATTTACTCAAGGTATAAGACTAGTTGTGAGTTCTATTATCTAAAATATAAACTGGTCTGGTACAATGTGCCCTTATATTGCTCTCTGACACCACTAGAAACAAATGACTAGCATTTTATTTCAGTAATGTGCAGTGATGAAAATTTCTGATGATTTTGAAAGAGAAAAATTCTACCTATTCTGCATTCAGATTTAGCATCCTCTGACTGTAATCTCTTTTGACCATTGAAAGACCATCTGAGAGATCAGCACTTAAACATTGAACAGCTCAGAAAACCATGTGTATTTAGTTGTGACATCCATGAGCAGACTTACTGAAGTGGGCTTTTAAAGCTGCCTGACAATTGCAGAAATGCATTGACCATTATGAAGACTGTATAATAGTAGTGGTACATATCGGATATTAGTTGTCAGTTTTGTCTTGGTGTGTGTTTGTGTTTTCATATTTCTTTAAATGACTCATAAAATTCTTGACTTTTAGTATTCCCTTGGTCATAATAAAATCATTCCCAATACTCTTTTTCTGGTAAAATATTTGAGGAACTGTAGCTTTATACTGATGTTTGTCAAGGTAAACAGAATAATCAGAATTGTTACTAAACTTTGAAGGAATTTGTGTAGAGTACTAAATAATGCATGAGTATAAATAATTAAGATTAAACTTAGACTTTATAACAGTTTAGTACTTCTTAATATTTATTATGATGGTAAGACTGGCTTTCTCCCAAGCCCCTTACACTCTGACATCTTTTGTCCGATGGCTTTATTTTATTCACTGTTTTTGCATTTTTATGTTTTACTGGATATTTTACACGTCTATGATTGTTTTTTTTTAATTTGTTACCTAGATTTATACACTTGTTTATGATTTTAAATGGGTCCTATACACCTATTTTAGTGTTGACTTAATACATGATTTATGCTGTTTTAAGGGAGTGAGCCTAGGAGCAATCACATTTACACATTGACTATCTCATGAATAGTCATGGTAAGAGTTGTTACAATTGTATGACAGAACTTAAAGCAATCTTTAAAATGATAAAGGTTCAAAGTAATAGTCATAACATTACCATTTTTCATGGAAAGTTCTGCTGGCTACAGCTGGTTAAGTGACATGATATGATCCCTTTTGGTGCCATCTTCGTTATGGATGTAAGCACACATAGATGTAATCATAGAAGTGATCGTAAAAGGTAGCACATATGCTGTCAGTTCACAAGTATTAACTTTTGATGTATGCGTATAATACTCCAGATACCAGTCCAGAACTATGTTGATCTTAGAAATCACATATTTCAATGGTATTGATGCTTGAAATTTTCAACAAACTTGATGTGATATGCTTAAGCTCAGGAAGCAGCTCCATTTGTCAACATCCAGTATAATCAGACTTCAGATTTATTTCAAAGTTTGCATCCCACAAACTCCATGAACAAGCATATATCAGTGCAAGTTAAAAACAAAGTTAAAGTACTAGATTAAAAACTTATGGCCCGCCCTTCCCGTATACCAACAAATTTACGACATTTTTGGAACCAGGAGCGTGCGGGACTTCGTCAGGCAAAGTAGTTAGTAAGGTAATGGATATAAATGAGAGTATCCCCCTATCGGTGAGTTATCTGATTTGTTTGATGCTCGCGCAACAGGAGATTCCATGCCGCCGGTAGGGGTGGAATGTCCGTGTTGCACGAGCAATCCTTATTTAAATTAATGTAAATTTTTTCAGCATACTGTAATTGATATTTATTTGCCAGTGCTGTTATTGGTTTAAAATTTGAGTTACTAATCTGTAATTGATTTTGTTTTACAGTCTGTGCCAGAGCTGTATTATCATTTCCTTTTTTAATGTCAGATTGATGTTCCGACATACTTTGTTTGTATGACTGGATAATTTTACCAATATAGAAATTCCCCCTCCCCCAATATTTTATTCTCATCAGGTATTTCAATTTCATATACTCCCCCCTTTGGTTTCTGTTTGTCTCTGTCATTTACAATTAATTAATAATATTATTGATCTTGTGTGGCATTTTTAAGTCATATTTAGCTACTACATTTTTGGTAGTCTTAGATATTCTGGGTATAAAAGGGAAACTATGACGAAGTCCCGCACGTGTCTGGGTACGAAACATGTCGTAAATTTAAGTTCTGTCATACAATTGTAACAATTCTTACCATGACTGTTCATGAGATAGTCAATGTGTAAATGTGATTGCTCCTAGGCTCACTCCCTTAAAACAGCATAAATCGTGTATTAAATATTGTTTTAACTATATTGCTGTGAACTTATAATCAGTTGACTTAATACTTGTTGATTCTTTTTATGCCACTTATTTAAACCCATCTTTATTGTGGCATTTTATTTTTGTGAATTTTAACTTTGGTTGTGGGTTAAGTGGTTTTTATCCCTTTGTCTTTTGTTTGGTGCAATATAGCCTAGCTGCTCTTGCGCCATAAAACCCCAACCAACCCAACCAACCAACTGGCTTTCTGTAAATGTGATAGCATGAAGCATAAAATTTTATCAATAAAAATGGAACTGTGATTGAAACATTTGAACATTAAACTGAAAGGTAGAGAAATGATTGTGTTGAGCAGATGGAATTGAACTCATGATCCTCTGATAGCATGCAAGATGCTCTGACCATTATATTTCAGGAGGCTGTGGGTTTGTATCCCACTTGGTTCAAGACAGTTCTTCCTTTTACTTTGAGGTGATGATCAAGAGAGCTTTCATTGAATTTAAAATGAATCAACAGATCTTGTGAATAAAAGTAGGCTCAGCAAAAGAATTATCTGTTTTTCAGTAGTATGTCTAGGGAGAGACTCTTAATTTCAATATGTTGCCTGTATACGTGAAATCTGATTAGAAAATTATGAGAAAAGAAATTGACAGGCATTGTCACACAGGATTTGAATTAGAATTGACCTGCATTGATTGAGCCTATTACCTAGCTGCCCAAGATTGATTTGTTGTGGAAGAAAATTGTGCATATGATTGGTTCTATACTTTCTTTGGTTGCTTGATAATTTTGTGTGTATTTTATTATGACCAATGGAATACTAAAAGTTAAACATAACAAAGTAAGACTAAATACTTATAGCACGAGATTCAAGGTTTTGTAAGTTTTGGTGAAATTAGCCTCCAATAAGGGGCTCCCTACACCAGTCACAACAGAAGGGCGAGATAGCAGATGCAGAAAAAACTGCCTCTCAGCTGTCTCTCGAAGGTAATAAGAGTACTAATCAGGAGAAAAAAAAAACATTAGACCTTGCAGAAGAGGCTATTGTTCTGAAAGAAATCAGTGACCAGTCGGAAGCGCATTCGCTGCAGCTTCATATTGTGGTAATTACCAAGAAGGGAGGTGATGGAGTAGTTGGTGGTTCTGAAGCTCCCGAAACAAAGCTTCTCTTTTGGCATTGTAGCGGGAGCAGTTGAACAGAATGTGGGATACAGTATCAGGTATGCTGCAAGTGGCACAGTTTGGACTGTAAGCTCTGCTGAGAGTGTGAAGCATTAGAGTTGCTGTAGATGACACCAACTCAGAGACGATGAAGGAGGGTTCCTTTGATCTGCGGAGATTACCGAGGTTAGGAGCAGTAAGAGAAGGGTCAACCAGGTACCTGAATGAGAAACAGCTGCTGTCCTGCCACTGGGCAAGATGGTACTGGCTCATCAGTTGTGAGACAGAACTCTTGCAGTCACTGAAAGAGAGAGGGTAATTAGATACCCTCGGACTTTCCAGCACCTCCTTCGCGGTGTGATCAGCGAGCTCATTGCCAGGTATCCCTACATGGGAAGGGATCCACTGGAAATGAATCGTGATTCCGGCAGAAGTGACATTGAAGCAAGTCTTCATGATCATCTGAATGAGAAAGGGGTTGCAACTCTTGCTGTCGCACTTCTGGAGAGCTTTCAAGACTGACTTCGAGTCACAGAGGATGAAAAAGTTGCCACTCTCGAGGCTGAGGATGAAGAGTACAGTTTCAAGGATAGCATGAAGTTCTGCACAGGTGGAGGAAACGATGCGGGAGACTGAAACCTCTAGCAATGCCCATATCAGGGATGTCAGAGGCAGCACATAGCCTCTCCCAGTCCACAGATGCATCAGTGTAGACCTCAGAACATCTCTCATTTGTGCAGTGACATAGTAGGTGGAGCGAAGTCTGACGACCACTGGATCTAAGTCACTCTTTCGACCTAGAGAAGTGACAGTGACATTGATCATAAGATCACTGTTTCTCCAGGGTGGAAGGTCAGGGAAGAGCATATTGCCAGCAATGGAGCTGGCAGGGACGACTCGGTCGTAGAAGTCAGTGGCAGATACAGCGATGGCAGAGTCCGGCCTGTCTTGCAACTTCCTGAGAACCTCATGGTTAAAGTGGAGGGAATGGAGCCTTGAAAGATGACACAGTATATCTCTCTTCTGGTGCAGGTGGAATGGCATGTCAGCATCCTCTGCAATGACAGATGCATTTGTTGTGTTATAGGGCAGAGTCAAAGACAGGTGCAGAGATATAGTGTGTATAGTGGCCAACTTGCCCAGCAGTGAAGCAGAGGCATTGCTCAGGAGGTGATCACTGTAGTTGACGTGGGAGAGGATCAAGTGCCGGTACAAGACCAGGAGAGTCTTGCAGGAACTACCCCAGTGGGTACCAGCAAGGAAAGACAGTATATTTTTCTGCACTGTGACAACTGTCTTAAGATGCTAGATGTGAGGTCCCCAGGCCAGCCTGTTGTCCAGGATCACACCAAGGAACTTAATGCTGTTTGACGACCTTGATTGGTCTGTCCCAAGCATGAGGCTAGGGAAGGACTCCACAATCTGTGCCCCAAGAATCTTCACAATCTCTGTGGAGATGGGGTTCTGATTATAGGCACTCATGAGTTGTGAGGAGGCCGAGGTCACTATTAAAGGAATAGGCGTGGCGCTATTCCTCTTATGGCTGACAACATTGAAACCATCATCAGCTCTCTCAGGGAGCTTCAGATCGACGTCCATGGTATTGCACAGGTCGATGAAGGGCAGCTCGTCCTGAGTCATATCTGCCGGGGGAATGCCGGCAGTAGGAGTTGCAGCTGAGCACTGTCAGAAGGTGTTGCAGCAGCACTAGCTACTGGGGCCATATCAGACATGGCTGAGGCACAGGGAGAGGCATTTCCAGGGGTAGTGGAAGAGGCACCCACAGCAATGTCAGTGACAGTGGGGGAAGTCTCACCACTCATGGCAGCAGCAGTGGAGGGACCTGGCTGCTCATTGAAGCATCAGTGGAAAGGACCCAGCACCTCATAGGAACTGCCTGAGGTGCCAGAAGCACAGGTGCAGGGTGACCTCAAGAGAGTCTTACCCCTTGGCACAGAGAGAGAGCACAAGGGGCAGGATGTCTTGTCAGGAGAACTGGTGGAGGTTCTCCTCTCCCTGGAATAGGTCTATGGAGTCTTTTGTGACAAAATGCTGATGGTCTTGGCTGCAGAACAACATGATGCTCTGGGGACCATTACAATCAGACAGGTTGAGGCTGTCTGTTTGGGGAGAGGGTCTGAAGGCACACAATCAGGCGAGCTCACAGACCCTCCTTTCCTTCGCTTAAATCCCATTGGTGATCACATCATACCTGGGGGATAAGCGGCAGGACACAAATATGCACAAAAATAAAACTCTAAAAGCTAGCTAAATGACTAACAAAGAAACTAAATAACTACAATAGTAATGAAATTATAAAACACTTACCAACCATAGCTGAGGAAACCCTTGGGCTGCAAACAGGAAGAAGGAACAGACAGTTGAAGACTGAACCAAAGAGTCAGTGAAAAAAAGTACTCTAAGCTAAAGTCAGGAGCTCGAAAATGCACTTCTGTAGCTCGCAGTGGTTGCAGAACAAAGGGTCTTATAACACAAGTAATGAGGCACAATAGAAACATTTTTATATCGCATTAAGTAATCTTTAGCCGTTTTTGTGTCAAAGCTTAGTTTACCATTTGCACTTTCCAGTTGTAATGCATAAAATATTTACTCTTTGTAGTGCATAATTCTAAATTTTTATATCACTGTAAGTAGCATTGCCATCCTGAACACCGAATGGTTAGTGTGCTTGGCTACTGATCAAAGGAACCTTGGTTCGAGCCCCGGGTTAGGCAGGAATGTTTGTGTTGTCATTCTGCTGAGGTCTTATTCCTTCCTTCATCTCTGTGGTGTATTAAACTGACAGGCTCCTGCCAGACCTCTGGCAAGCAGCTGCTTGATGGGGGGGGGGGGGACTTGGGTAAGGTATGGATGTTTGTGTTGTTTTCCTACTGCACAGACCTTCCACTTTGGTGTATAAACTGACAGGCTCCTGTCAGACCTCTGTGGCAAGCAGCTGCTTGAGGAGGTATTTATTTTTTATTAAAGTTAGAATGCTTTTAAAGCTTTTAATAGAATATGTTAGTTTTATTACTGACAGAAGTTGTATCATCCAGTAACAGCAACATCACATTCAGTCAATATTTTCATTGAGGCATTCGCTTTTAAAAAATATAAATAAATTGAAAATTAAAAAAAAAAATACCTATCTTTTAAAAATTACATTCAAAACAGCATTTGTTAAAAATATTTAATTTATACACAATTTTGTTGCATTAAAAACAAAGTTAAAGCATTTAAAGCATTCTTGAGAAGAATTTTATAGACAAATATGCTGATACATAATCATTGCAACATGTGCATTGTTTTCAGCCTTTTTTCTAGCTTATTCTCTACTTAAAGATACTTTAAAGTTGAAAAAGTTCCGAAGTAACTATTTGATGTTAAAAGTTGCGTATTACCATTACATGGTGATCTTGAGGCTGACTCAGCAGTTCATTTGTTTCTTCAGCTTACATTCTTGTGAGCCAGGTTTCTTTTCTGTAATACAAAGATGCATTGATATTTGAATTACCGCATACCAGTCCTTTTTATAGTATCTTATTTCAGTATTGAAGTCCGTTGTCATAGCCCCCATTGCATATCTTCTCTATTGAGATCACTGATGACATTCGGATGGATTACTTCCTACACAATTTTGGATGGTAAAGTCCTAATACCTTAAGTTTGCTATGATTTAACTTTGTCTAGCTGCTCTCACTCTGGAACTACTCAACTTCTGTTTAACTTTTAACATTTTAACAAACTAATTATCAAAAAGTTTAAAAGAATGAACATCAAACTTTTTAAAAAAAACTTTAAATGTACTGTGTGACATGTTTTGTTCCCACCTTCTGTGGAGCTTCATATGGTGTATGGGCTTGCGATTTTAAAGTTTAAATAGGGGTTCCCCATGGTGTTAAGTTTGAACTCTGCTAAGCTGCTGGTAGGGGTGGGATCTCTTTGTTGCAAATGTTATCTTGATGTAAATTTTTAATCATTGCAACAATAACCCTTAACATGCCTGCTTTATAGAGCAGAATATACTCTGGCTACCAGGTTAATTTTGAGTTGTTTTCAGGAGGAAACAATTTTTGAAATTTTATCCAGAAATAACTAATAGACATTAGACATAGAAATAACTAATTGAATGGTTAATGTGCTTGGCTACTGATCAAAGGAACTTGGGTTCGAGCCCCGGGTAAGGCAGGGATGTTTGTGTTGTCATTCTGCTGAGGTCTCATTCCTTCCTCCATCTCTGTGGTGTATTAAACTGACAGGCTCCTGCCAGACTCTGTGGCAAGCAGCTGCTTGATGATACTTCCATTGGCTGTGTCAAGTACCAAAATAAAGAGCATTTAATTGTGAATGTTTAAAAAGTAAAATATTTGAGAAAAACTGCAAATGTACAAATTTTAGTAGCACTTTTTTAAAACAATATAGTAAAAGAAAGAGTAATTTCGTTGGATTTGAACCTCATTCTGAAATAACTTTTGAAGAGAATATAACAAATAATATCTTAAACAAAAGATCATTTATTTCTACATAATGATATATAAATAGATTTTCCTAAAACATTTTGACAAATAGTAGAACAGTTTGAAAACTGGCAACATAGTAAAAATGAAACACTTGCATATGCATTATTTCATAAGAATGCATATATTTATCTTTCATTTTGAAAACAATCATTTTATCAATTTTCTTTTTGGAGAAATTCTAAAAGATTAAGAAAAAGTCAAATGACAACAGTTCAAAGAACATTCTGCATGGAATTTTAGTTTTGAAACATTATCAGAAAGAAAATGCTGAAATACTCCAGTGCGAAATGAGATCCCAAAAATGGCAGTGTAATATTTTCTTTTTCTTTTTTTCATCTTTACAGAACATCCAAATAATCAGATACTTTTTTTTTATCATGAAATTTAATTAGTGAATATTTCAGGCTTAATTTTAAAAAATCTTAAGAACAGGTGATTTCTATGGGGGAGGGGATGGAAACTTGGAGCATATTCTCTTGGGAACTATACTTCCCACTGGATATGAAATTGAATTTGGACCTGGAAACTAGTGTCTTCTGGCACTTTAAGGGTTATTTTGAGATATAATTCATTAAGATCGACCACTATGAAAATCTACCCCCTTTTGGAGGTTGGGGAGAATGGTGGTGAAAAATTTTGAAATAGTCTACAACAGTTATCAGAGGAGCTTTCATTTGACACCTAATTGTAGGTCTTTGCATTCTGAAGATATAGTAGAACAACTTTCTCATTTCCAGTTCTTAATGGGGGAAGAAAGGGAAGTATATTTTTATTACCCACAGCACTCCCCATGTCAAACTTTTATTTGACATGCAACTTGTTACATTCAGTCCTCGCTTTTGAAAGATATAATAGAATTATTTTTTTTTTTGCATATTTTACCTTTTTTCCATGGGGAAGAGGGCATTTAGGGGAGGGGGGATTCTTATAACTTGTGACATTCCCAGAAGCTTCCATTTGACACATAACTGATTACTTTCAAGATTCACATGTTGAAGATATAGCGGAACGATTGTATTCCTCCTTTCCACATTTCCCATGTTACAAACTTCCATTTGAAGCATACTTTATTTTCAGTCCTCGCATTTGGAAGATATAGTAGAACAATCGTTTCACATTACCCCCTTTTTAGTGGAGAAGAAGTAAGGGGGTAGAATTTTTTTAATTTGTGAAATCCCCTGTACCATAGGCTTTCATTTGACACATTGTCTGACTTTTGGCATTCTTGTTCTGGAAGATATAGCGTTTTCACATTTCCAGTTTTTAAGTAGGGAAGAAATAATAGGGGTCATTTTTTTATAACCTATGACATTCCTCATGTCACAAGCTTTTGACTCATAAAACATTAAGTTTGTCTGTTGCATTCTAAAGATATGGAGCAACCATTTTGACAAATTCACAACTGACAAATGATGAGCAAAAAACAATAGAAAGATAGATAAAAATAGAGTTTCTTTTACTTTACTATTTCTGAAATATGTTTTATTTTTCCCCAAATGTATAAATAAAAAATATTCCCTCAAGCAGCTGCTTGCCACACCTTGGGACCCCTTTTAGCTATTGAGACCACCATCACCGCACAAGGCTGTGTTGATGTACCCACCAACCACCTACATCTGTTCATTGCTATCCATTTCCCACAACATGATGATACCCTATCATTGGTTGTGCTGCCATTTGGCAAAGGACTGATTGGAGGAGCATTCAAGTGAGTTTGCAACCCTCGAATGGTCCTCTCACTCTCCAGATTTGAACCCTATGAGCATCTATGGGACGAAGTGGAGCAATGTATTTGTTCCCCAAACCCACCAACTGCAACTCTTGGTGCTTACAGACAGCCGTCTTGGTATCATGGGTGCAATACCACCCAAATGTTTCCAACGCCTGGTAGAGTCCATGTTGAGATGTATTGCTGCTGTTCTGAGGGCAAACAGTGAACCCACACATTACAGGCAGATATGTATAATAAATTGTCCTTTCAGTGTATGATGATATTATCACTGATGATAAATGCACAATTGTGGTTAAATGGGTGGAAAAATATAAAGAAAGAATAAATGTTGGAAAAGAATACAAAAGTATACAAAAATGCAATTTTGAATATATTTTATGCATTAAAAATTGGTTGAGGTGCATTTCATCAATGTGTAATCTGCCAATCATTTTTTATATTATTTAAAACTATAAAAACAACCTGATGTTAGGTAATAGTTGCTTTTAAAAAATAAATTAGGGGGAATTTCAATTTTAAAGTGAAGATTTTTGAGAGTTTTTCATTTTTTAAAGTGGTGAGACACAAGATGAAAATTGCTAACTTGGTAATATTACATATGTTAGTACAGGGTACTGCGAAAATTTAGGAATGGTACTAAGTAAAAACACTGGCTGTCAGTTAAAAATTTCTGAAATTTGAAATATGTATCACCAAGGAAAATTTTTATACAATAATTCACTACTATTCTTCTTTAACAACAAAGTTCATATCATATAAAAATTTTCCAGCAAGTTTTGCAACAAAAATGGCCTTTCCAAATTCAGCTATGGTATGAAGGTTAATTAATACATTAATTTCTGATTGTTTCATATACATACAAGTATTAATAGTAGTATATATATTGTATCTGAAAGTTAAAAGCTTTTTATAGTAAAATATGTGTTTTTTCATTTTTCAACAGAAAACAGTAAACCTCGTTCTGCTTTTCGCAATGATGGTCTGGGTAGAAGGAGCAAAGCACTTAAAAAGGAAAGACAGAGAGCGAATTTTAAACCAATAAATACCAACAATCAAAGCTGGAATTATCCAAGAAAATTTAGAGCTAAAATGCAGCGTAATTTCTTTCCTATTATGGAAATGAATGAATATGCTTATAATCCTTGGGTTTTTCAAAATGAGCCTTTGAACTTTTTTCCACAGTCTATGAATCAGTATGAAAGCTATAATGACATTTGTCCTGGATTTGAAAATATTCCTCAAATGGAGATGATGAGTAGTATTGATAACAAGAATTATACAAGTGGCATAAGTGGATATGAAACAGATAATTTTAATTTTCAGCCTGACTTTCAAAGCTACAAGGATTCGTTTAACTTTAACGATAATAAAGCATCTTATTTAAGTAATACACCAAGCCTCTCATATCAAAATAGGAATCAAGGTAATAATCGTACATCTGTAGATAGATCCCTTATGCAGAAGGATAGCTATATCCAAAACAAGGATTACAGAAATATGAGACCTGCAGTAAAAGATAGCCATGAGTACCTTTCAGTTGCTGGAGGATACAGTAATACTTTCAATTATAATAGTTATAGATCCCAACCATCAGAGAGTACTAATTCAAGATCTTTCTATCAAGAAAACAACCAGTATTTTAATAGTGCTAACACAGCTGCATCAAATAATTCCAGTATGCAGATGAATGCTCCATTTTCTCGAAATGCATATACCAGATATACCACAAATTCAGGAATGGTGTCTGGTATGAATAGTAACCAACAAGCACAGATGTCTAACCAGGAGAGTTCCAGAAACACAAATCTTAATTCTTTGATTCAGCAAAAGCAAATGGAAAGTAACACAGGTGCATATAGCCAAAATATGAGTGGCAATTGGATGCTTGGCTCTCAAATTGGAGAAGCAAGAAACAGAGAGAGTATTACACATACTGATGGGAATGTCAGTCAGATGTCAATACCAGAAAGCATGGGACATTATCAAATGCAGTGACTTCAACAGTGCAGCACCACCCCCACCCCCCCAAAAAAAAATTGTATACCATAACATGATCTTTGGAGTAAATTGAAATTATTTTTCCCTTTATAAACTCTTTTCACTTGTGAATTATTTTTGCTTTTCTACATAGTATATTACCATTTTAACAGAATATCAGAAAATCCCTGCACATGACAAATGTATAATTTTCAAAAGGAATTTTTAAAGATTTAATTGGTTATTAATTGTAAATATAGTATTTGCATCTTCTTCATTGCATTAAAATGATTATTTGCTATCACATTCCACTGTTTTAATTTCAACTTCAACTCATAGCATTATAGTAGTGCTTTATGGGCATTTTTTATAGTTTCAGTTTACTCTGAAGATTCCACAGTTAATAAGATGTATACAAGTTTAATGTATTTTGTATTAAAGTCTTAAGTTAGAGTTACAGAACTTTTGTGTTATTTTAGTTGTCTTTTAAATCTCTTCAGGTTAAATAATTTTGAAAATGCATTTTTTAAATTTTTGTGGCAGGCAGCTGCCTAAAGTTGTATCTATTTTTAAGAGCAGCTTTTAACATTTTTACACATAGTCGTGGTTTCCACCAGTAGCATTGCATAAGTCTGGAAGTTAGGCCAGCTGGAAATGAAAAGATTTTTACTTCCATTATTAGCAAGAAAGGAAACTAATCGAGGTGTTAATAAATGTGCAGAATTGCAACTTGACGACTGAAACAATCAAATTTTCAACCATATTATAAGCCAGACATGTTTATAATTTATCTGAAAACGATATACAGTTTAGAATTAAATGTTTGATTTGGTATTTACACAAATTTCTTTAAGAAAGTGAGCATAAATTTTTTGCTCATTAAATACCAGAATGGATAAAGGGAAACTTTTAAATAATACTGTCGAGTAATATTTGTTGTAAAACTTGTTGTAAAACGGAAACACAAGTCTAAAATTGTTGCCTGAATAAAAAATACTCGGCAAAAATTCAGTGCTGATAATTTATAGGTATTGTTAAAATTTGAATAAAGACATTATCTATATAATAAAGTAATATTATTCAAGCTTTGACTTTGAAAATTCATTACTATAATTAATGACTCTTTGTAATGAAATGTAATGGATTTTGATGTAGGACAGACCGACTTATAGAGTATAAAGCATTAACATATTAGGTATTGATGAAATATTACAATTCAAACAAAAGTACACATAAGAATTATATCATTGTGGGCAGTTATTTTTAGCAAATCTTGGAGATTACTATTAGTAAATAAATAGTAAAACCACAGAGTTACCTGTTAACTTTGTAATCAATAAATAGTTTTGTGAACTTTTTTCCACAAAATTATTTATTGATTACTATTAGCCAAACGAGTTCTCTGCGAGGATATAATTGTTTTGAGCACAGAAAATATAGATAAAACCAAAACTTCAGTTTTGAGATTTAGAAAGAGTATCTACTGACAGGATCCTGTCAGACCTCTGTGGCAAGCAGCTGCTTGAGGGGGTATTTATTTATTTTTTTTTTATCTATCAAAAGTAGCTTAGACAAATGGAAAACAAGGGCTCAACAAATCAGTAACTGCTTTTAACAGTTATTGATTTGATAGCACGTATTTTTCATTTCTTTTTTTGAACTATCTGAAAGAACAGTCCTGCGTGAAAATCTCTCCAGGATGTTTTCTGCTGGTCACATAAAGCGATTTCAAAGGTTACATGCATCAATTAGTGTGATATTGAACTGTTCTGAGCAGCAATGCATTCATGAATATGGCGAGCAAAGTCATCGTACAGCTCTATAATGTCCTGAGGGATAGAATGACAAATAGCGCAAAATCGCTGTTCCATTTCAGCGACAGTGGTTGGCTCATCTCTTGGGTGTTGGAGCTGTCGGCCCATCATGTCCCAGACGTGTTCAATAGGTGCAAGGTCTGGCGAGCATGTTGGCCATGGAATATATGAACGTTTTGCTCGTGTAGATACTGCGGACTGTGTGGGGATGGGCATATCTTGCTGGTAAAAGGTTCTGTGCTACTGAATAAATGGAAAGCCACTGGATGCAAAATGTTGGTAACATGCTGTTGGTAAGTTAGAGATTCCTTATGATGACCAGTTCTGACCGAGATGCCCAACAAATGGCACCCACACCAGATGCTGGGACTGTGACGATGTCGCATGCACTGGGTGGCGTTCCTTTCCCTTGGATGATAGTGAACACGTCTACCGTCCTGCTGACAAGACGAGATATGTCACTAAACACCATGGGACTCCACTTTTGCTCATTCCAGTTCTGAGGCGACTCCAGACTCCACTGAAGACGTGCTTGCACCAGGGCCCCTCTACCTACCCCTAAGGTTAAGGGCAGCGTGCTGCTTACAGGATTTAGGATATGTCAGTTTAAATGACACAAAATTTATATTTATTAAAAAATAAATGGATTTACATGATAAAAACTTACAATAATATCAAAAATTGTCTCAAAGTCTATTTTCTAGCTTTGGTCGTCTCAAATTTTTCATAAATCATTTTCGATGCACAAAATTGCTAGATAATTAAGTCACCCTTGACTAGTTGTGCTTCTTTGCCATGTTTTCAATGAATTTGCCAGTCTGCTGAACGATCTTTCAGGTGAAGAAACTGGTACTGTACAAAACAGTTGAATGGCGAGGCAGATACTATTAGCAAATATACTTTGAAGTTTTTTTGTCGTAAATTGCCTTCAGAAGTTAATCGGGATTCTTTCAGTGCCGAAAACTGTTTCGTGAATACTTTTAAGGTGAAGGATTTCGTGCAGTAAGTGTGACGGATCTTTCTCATTTGTATTTACAAGTTTTGCTGCTTTTCCAGTAAGTTGACCATCGTCTAAGTTCTGGAAGTTCAAAATGGGTGAGAATAATTCACATATGGTATCTGCTGCTTCAAATATTGTCTTTAAATCATTGATAATAAAATCCAATACTGGGTAAACTACGGACACTACACACCTGTGTCAGTCTAAATCGTGTGCCCAGTGTAGAGAGTTCATTTTGCCTTGTCCACCTGTGTCAACAAAGTTCAAAGACACTGCCCGCCAGGTAATCGCTTTCTGTCGTGTGCCGCGTTTTTAATTGTGTTTGCATGTTTGAGCTGGGGGGGGGGGGGGCTCAGTCGGTATCGCGCCAGGCTTGTAATCTGCAGTTCCAGGTTCGAGTCCCTACTGGGTCGGCGTTCAGATTTATCTCCGCAAAATTCCCTGCACTGCCCACGGTCAGTAGGGGACACCGATGGGCTTGGAAAGGCCGCCATCCGTTGGGTGGGACTTTAAGCCGTGGCCCCGTGTGCGAGAGAGCCATATCCTGTGCACGTTAAAGAACACGCTGGATGGCCTTGACGGGAGGCTACCATCTGTCTCCCAACAGCTGTTCCAGTGGGTCCCCTCCCCCAACCTTCTCTGAGCCTTCGGGGTCCATGTGACCTGGCCATTTAGCCCATGGTGTGCAAAAAAGTGCCGTTCAGAGGTAAAACAACCCAACCCATGTTTGAGCTTTAAATCAAAAAGCAATTTTGTTTTTAAATGTATCAAAACAGGCACGTGTTGTCCATCTGCATAAATAAGAATATGAATGGCGATAAATCACAAAGAGTGTATGATGAGAGGATAATGCAATGTGCCTGATAAAATTATTAATTTTAGTTAGATGGACGAAACAAATGTCAATATTTTATGAAGTCGCTTTGTTTTCTGTTCATCTAACTCAGCTGGCCGACCCGCCACGCCCCTCCCCCTAATCCCGAACCCCCAGGCTAGAGCTCTGTCATCCCCCCCCCCCACTTTGTGGGTGCCATGGCAAACAGTGCCGGACGATAGGCTCGCAATGAAAACTGTAAAAGCTTATTGTTTACTGTCTGCCTGGTAGGTATTCGATGTGTTGACTTTCCAATCCCTTTGCAGTTGCGTTGTAGTCACGAATAATTGTCACGCAATGCCATGCATCACAAATGGTCCTGTCGCCCCATGGTGTCGTACATCGTCTTTCTGATCCTTATTGGTATGTGCTGGATCCTTCTTGAACCCACTGGTGCCATATGTGTATGATGAGGCTGGGATTGCGGCCAACAAGATTGGCTATATCTCTGTACGAAAAACCAGCTTCTCTACGGCCGATGATTCTACCACGCTCAAAGTCTGTTAACTCTTGGTACTGGTGTCAGCGTAAGGGCAACTTTAGAGGTTTAGAACAATTTCCCCCACGTTTTGTCACCCAGGGAGCTTTGGTCGCCTTTATCTGCGTGGAACTGTTGGGACTTTTTAATAAATACTGAAAATATACGAATATCTGAAACTGTTTTTTTTTTTTGTGAAGGAGAAACGTTTTTGGATCACAATAATACTGACACAGTATAATACGCTGCCGTCCCATGGCCGAGTGGTTAGCGCGCTTGGCTGCTAATCTAAGGGACCTGGGTTCGAGCCCCGGTAAGGCATGGCTGTATGTGTCGTTTTTCTGCTGAGGTCCTGCCATCCTCTCAGACCTTCTACTCTGGCATATAAACTGACAGGCTCCTGTCAGACCTCTGTGGCAAGCAGCTGCTTGAGGGGCTATTTATTTATTTTTTTTAATTATATAATACGCTTATTTGTAGAATCTTTACAGTACTAAGGTGAAATTAACTGTTTGACAGCTATTAACTGGGTGGAGCAATGCTCATGATATAGTTTTATATTTATCATCGGCTCGGATCCAGAGAAAAAAAATTGGGGGGGGGGGGAGCGCAAGAAACACAATCGAGCCAAAAAAATGTTAAAGGTGAACCATGACACTTGATTTCCAATTCAGTATATTTCCATCTTGCGTTTCATGGCGTTTTAAAAAAATCTTGAATATGCTTGATATATAAATTAGGTTAATAATGTTTTGCCCTTACTCGCATTCTGGGGGAGGGTGGGGTGAATTCGTGACCACCTTGCCTCCCTAGATCCGGCCCTCTTTATCGTTATGTCTTATTATCATAGTTTTTTGTTTCTGTTTCCATTATTTTTTATAATTAAGCTGTCATTTTTTTCCATCTTAATCACATTCCCCCCCCCCCCCCCCCCCAAATATCTGATATTCTGACATTCATGCCATATACAGGCCGATTAATCTAAATTCTACTCTACTCAGACCCCCATATTATCAGTATCTACTTGAGGGATACTATCACACTTGCAATTATGCCAAATAATATACCTTTTCTGTTTTTTAAAGGGGTTGGGCTTTTTTGCATCTGAGCGGCATTTTTTTTGCACACAATGGGCTAAACGGCCAGATCACTAGGACCTGAAGGCTCAGAGAAGGATGGGGAGGGACCCACTGGAACTGTTGGGACTTTTCAATAAGTATTGGAAATACTATAAGAATATCTGAAACAGTTTTTTTTTTTGGAGGAGAAACGTTTCTGGATCACAATAATACTGCAAAATGCAAAAATAAATATGAATGATGGCACAATTTCGTTCTACATAGATGATATTCACTAAGTATTTCGAGTATATTGTAAACTTATATAACTTCACCTTTCAATCGTTTTGCAAGCAATGCCTAGTGCAATTAATTTTTCCTGCATCATGTAACTATGAACTGTATGTTTAGCAATCGATGCACATTTTTCGTTGTTAACTTGCTAATGGAGGCCTTAGACAACATAATATTTAGTGCAGCTTGTTTTCCGATTTTCACAAACCAGGAATATTTCCCATCTAAAAAAAGAAACCCTGCATCTTTTATTAAGCATTTTTATTTAATTTCGTTGTGCATTCGAAGTATTTATTGTTGTCTGTGCCCCTGAATTGCATACCACATCATCCGTTGCTGATAAAGAGAAATTTAAATGAAAACAATTAGCTGCAAAGCGATATTCCTTTTTATTTCTGGAATCATTCATTGCAGTTATAAGCAGAACACGTACGAATTATTTTCTGTCAAAATACAATTCTAACGCTACTTTTTAGATGTCAGTATAATCCGTAAAATGTCTGTCAATTATTGTTGAAAGTTTTCTAGACCCGCCACGTAACTTTCACCTTGATTTCTTGGCATCAGTGTTATCATGTCATAGTCCGTATACCTCTATTACTCATCTATGGTAGCACAGAAAAAGGTTGGTACAAAAACGATACTTCCATTGGACAATCATCGGAGCCCATAGTAACTGCGACTAGAGACGTAACCTTCGAGACTCAAGGCGTTTGCAGTCTAAATTGACGTCACATCCAGTGGATCTACAGTGCTTCCTGCGCACATAGTACTACGTCGCAAATCGAGCAACTTTTTTTATAAGGTCGGTGGGCATTTTTGTTTGATACTGTGCTCAAAAACTGATTGACATAGTATGATTATATTGTATATATGTACATTAATGTAATATTTCTATGGCAAACTATAAAATAAGGAAGACGTTGAAACTAAAACAGATCTTGATTTGTAATTGTGCTAAATTGATGACTGAAAATTCAGAGTAATCGTCGTTTAACGTTCTCTGAACGTGTATAACGATATATAAATTACCAGGAGCGTCATAATCGGTTCTACATATAATTACAATGACACAATATGTTTAGAAATAAGGTAAAATGCGAATAATTACTCGGTTATATATTAACAAAAATAAAATCATTTCCTTCACATATTTTTCCTGATAAATGCTCTCAATAATTGATCCAGTTTTTTATACCATTGATAATATAATCATGACATATAAATTGTTATGGAAAACTAGTGTGTTATATTAAAAGGAAAAAAAAACACAAAAATTCTTCAGAACAATTTTATTGAAAAATGTGAACTACAAATTAATGATATACTGTAATAGATTGCAGACTGTAACAATTGCAGTTATGATTTAATTCAAATACTTTTTCTTAGTGATTAGACTGAATTTATAGGACATGGATACAACCTTTCGATGGAATACATATTAAAAAAACTAGCAGGAAAAGCGCATCTAAACTTTACAAACTACAATTTACTGCAAGCACATACACATTTTGATTTACAAAGCTACCTGTAAATCTATGACTTAAGATTTGATAATATATTAAAAAATATAATTCTATGCAGCCTGGTAAAGAAAGATTAAATCATTTAGGTATACATATTTCCAGATATAAGCCAGTGGTGTAAGACCACTAAATCAACAGACTCTGCCTTTTTTCCACTAATAGAACTTATTAGTTTAGTGGTCTTAGAACACTGTGACCTATACCTGGAGAGATATGGTTCAAATCCCACATGCCAACAAAACTATTAATTTCAAAGCCAGCAGTGGTTTTCTATTTAACATATACAGTGGTATTCTATTAATTTCAAAGCCAACAGTGGAGTCCAACTCTGTGGATACTATTTATTGAGGGTAGACAACTTTTTTTTTTTGGCACTAAGACATTTTTTTTTATTTCCCAAATTCGATAACAAACAATCATTTTTTTTTAAATATATTTGTTGAACACCAGATTATCATTTCTAGAGTTTTTCCAATACAGTGGCCAAATTCACAACTTGAATGATAATCAAGTAATTCTGCATCATGTGAAAGACTGGTTGTGATTAAAGTATCAACATTTCTTTGATTTGCCATTTCCATAAATTCTTCAAATTCAGTACACAATTTTTTCATAGTAATATAATTTAGTAATACAACATTAATTTCTATCTCATTTGGGCAAAAAAAGCTGCATCTATCAAATTTTTGTAAATACTTAAATTTTACATCCAATTCTACTTTTTTATCAAGTAATAGTAAATGTTTACAATGATCACATTTCAAACTTTTCAAAACTGAAAATACACAATAACCTGCTATATATGCAATTACAGGAAGAGAGTTATCACAATCAGACAAATCTGAAGGAAGCACTGTAATGTTAAATTTTAAGCTAATATACATAAAATTCATTATCTTAAAATCATCTTTAAAATCCAAATCGGTTATTTTAATTTTACCACTTGACTTAGTGGGTAGTTTCCACAGTGACTGCACTCTTAATTTTGTTTCACATTCAAATAATTGACATCCTTATATTGGCTTCCAGCTAACTGCCTGTAGAGGCCGAAACGACTCACTAAATTATCAGTTTGAAACGACTCTCTAAATTATCAGTTTGAAAAGTTTGATATACCAGGTAAAATATATTTTGAGTTCAGAGGTACAATATGAAGCAATTTCAAGCAATGAATATGTACTAAGTCAACGCAGAATGGGTTTCTTTCGTTAGTATAAGTTGTGCAACTCATCTGTTCCCATTTATCTAGCCAACAATAAAGTAAAATAAATACCCCCTCAAGCAGCTGCTTGCCACAGAGGTCTGACAGGAGCCTGTTAGTTTATATGCCATAGTAGAAGGTCTGAGAGGATGGCAGGACCTCAGCAGAAAAATGACGCATACATTTATTCAGGAAAGAATTCAGAAATGAGACATTTTCATCTGACTCTGAACACGTTAATGGCATATGGTGTTTGTTATTCAAGCGTTCACTTTTAAAAGGTGATTTTACATTTACAAATGCCACCATGTTAAAATAATCTTAATGAAATCTGATGTATCTTGGTAATGTAACAATTTGTGCTTTTCTCCTATTTCTAAAAGTCCATTAACTACAAAGTCATTAAAAATATTTAAGACTAATTTAACATTTTGTCTCTCAAGGTTACTTGGGTTCAAAGCTCTATATACGAGAGATTATATCCATATTTTAACAATGAGTTTGCTTCAATTTTATGCAGTTCTTTAAGGGTTGATAAGGATGCAATTTTGAACGATAAAATACTATATCCATTATTTATAAAATGTGGATAGTACATACATTTTTCAATATGTTTTTGATTTAGCCAGTTATCAACAAATTCTATCAACACTTCAACAAATGTACTGGGTCAGTAAGAAAAAAATAAAGGTGTTGATTTATCTGATGGATGAGGATATACAATTTGAACTTTAGGGGGAGAAAGACATAATGACATATTCTTATGATTGATAGAATTATTGTCAGCTACGACACATATCATAAAAAAAATTAATTTCTTCCAACCAATGATAATTTTTTTAAATAATACTGTAAAGAATATCGGCATTTATTGCTTTGGTAGGTAATATATGAACTACATCTTTATAGTTGGAAAGCAAACTAGTTATAAATACCTGGGCACTGGGTGCCATGTTTTGTGTGTCAAATGACAGACCAACAAGGTTACCACATTTGAAATCCAAATACTGTTTGAGATGAATTTCATTCAAGCATTAAATGGTAGCTAGGCGTAAACTGGAAGGAGAGCGGTGCACCAATCCCTAGTGATGATGCACAGAACCGGCCAGGTCTAGCACCTAATGTCCGACCCCGCCTTCTCGTGGTGCAGGCCGTTAGTACCTTTCAAAAGAGATATTCTGTTTTGGAAGGGAACGGAAGGGGAGGGCTGCCAGTTCAGTATGGCCTACTGATCTGGTCATATATGGCAACTTTTTTCTTTTTTTTCAACCCTGCTGAGGAGTGGTCAACTTCACAGGGTCCTGGTGCTGACCATTTATACCTACTAGACTGGACTTGTTTATGAATTTGAGCTTGATTATTGATCCTGGACTTGCTGCACTGGTGGGCCTCTGTTGAGGGAGAGTCTGCCGCTGTGTTTTCTGTTTGCTTCTGGGTTGCCAGCTCTAAGTGAACAGAGGCATGGGATACCTTATATCAGCTGGTGGATAATCCTAATCAGAGGCCATCGCAGGTACCTGAACCTTACTTAGCTAGTTGGGCATCGTCAAGCCTAAACTGGACTAATGTGTCTAAGCAGGCCATGTGGCTCTTGAAAAAGTCCACTTGAAAAGGTGGTGCCTGAAGTTCCTACCAGCATCGGTGACTTCAGCCTTTAGTAGAGGAGGAACAGGTCTTTGCCCCATGCCTGCGATAAGGGGGCTGTTTGATATTGTTGGCCCTACCAATCTCAATAAACCTAATTCCTTTAAAAATCCTACTAATCATTTTCTCTCTGCAGGAACGTGGAACGTGAGGACATTACATAGAGATTATTCTCTTGATGTCCTCATGCAGGATAACCTAGATATTCTAGGCTTGCTAGAGACCAGATGGACAGGTAAAGGTGAGATGCTTAAAAATAACTTTAAATTTCTCTTTACAGGGAGGGAGGATGGAAAGCATCACCAAGGTGTGGGTCTGCTGCTCAGCAGACATGCTAGTGATGCTCTTCTAGGATATGAGTGCATTAATGAAAAGTTTCTTATAGCAAAATTTCAGACAAGCATTAAAGACTTGAATGTTATCTGCTGTTATGTCCCCACTGAGGATGCTGATGAGGATGAGAAGGATAGGTTTTATGGACAACTTCAGGATATTTTGAATTCTGTCAAGAAAGGAGATATTACCCTGGTTCTTGGTGACTTCAATGCCAAAGTTGGTACTGACTCTGACCTCTGGGGAGGAGTAATAGGCCCTTTTGGTATTGGTAGCTGCAATGGCAATGGGCAACGTCTCCTACAGGTAAGTAAACTCAATGGATTCAGAATAACTAACACTTATTACAAACACCGTGACATACATAAGTACACATGGGTTTCACCTGATGGGCTGCATAAGAATATGATTGATTACATATTAATTAACAACAAATGGGCTGGTTCTGTTAGAAATACCAGGGCATATAGGGGAGCTGAAATTGGATCTGACCATTACCTTGTTAAAAGTGTCTTGCAACTTAAACTTAAAAAGTGTTGTGCTAAAGTTAAAAAATTTACCTTTAATACTGAAGCTCTGAAAGACCCAGTTATAGCTAAAAGCTTACCATGATAGGTTACTTAGTCATTATGGCAGTCATGATTTGTTTACTACTGAAGTTGAGGAAGAATGGGGCCATTTTAAACAGGCTTTTTTGGAAACTAACAGTATTCTTTTAGGAAAAAAGGAGCAGAGGAGGCAGAATTATTTAAGTGATAAGGCACTTGAGCTTATTTCAGAAAGAAGGAACTGCAGGAATGTCCTTCAGTCAGTACCCTACTAGTCCTAATAGAAAGGATTACAGAGAGCTTAATAAACGTGTAAAGGATCAGTTAGCTACTGATAAGAATCTTTGGCTTGGTGGTTTGGCTGACAAAGCTGAGGAAGCAGTTAGACAGCACAACAGCAGAGAGCTGTAC
This sequence comes from Ryuthela nishihirai, assembly GCA_038380435.1. Lineage (NCBI taxonomy): Eukaryota > Metazoa > Arthropoda > Arachnida > Araneae > Heptathelidae > Ryuthela > Ryuthela nishihirai. Next base: position 25,336,506 of record JAWZYU010000018.1, read on the forward strand.
CAGATAGTTAATGTTTTATGTGGTAGAAAACGGACAGGCATAGAAGGATTGCAGGATAAATAAGGTAAGGTTATAGAAGGGGAAGATTCTGTCATGGCTAGGTGGGCTGAGCATTTCAGTGATGTTCTAAATAATGTGGTTAGTTCTACTCCCATTGTTTGTAATGATGATAGATGCATTGGCAGCTTCAATGTTGGCCCTATAACACAATCTGAAGTTATTTTGGCTATCTCTAAACTTAAACTTCATAAATCCCCAGGGGTAGATGAAATTACTACAGAAATGCTCAGAGCTGGGAATGTTTTGGTTACCACTTGGATGACTGAAATTTTGAATAACTTTTATGATAAAGGCATGGTTCCTAAAGATTTTACCAGAGCTATTATTATCCCTATTTTCAAAAAAGGTGATTGCAGTTCTTGTGATAACTATAGGGGTATCAGCCTACTCTCTGTTCCAGGTAAAATTCTTTCCATGATTGTGCTTAATAGAATTAAGAATCTGGTTGACAGTCAATTGCGTGATGAGCAATGTGGATTCAAAAGTGGTAGGGGATGTGTGGATCAGATATTTTCTCTTAGGCAGATTCTTGAGAAATGTTTAGAGTTTCAGAAACCTTTGTTGATTTCAAAAAGGCTATTGACTCTGTTGATCGTCATAATTTGTGGTTGAATGTGAGATCATATGGTATAACAGACAAGTTAGTTAACATAATGAAACCTCTCTATAATAACACTGAGTCATCTGTGAGAGTTGGTAAGTCTTGTAGCAATTAGTTTAGCATTACGTCTGGTATTCGACAAGGGTGCATTTTGTCTCCTTTTCTCTTTAGTTTGGTTGTTGATTATGTTATGCGAAATTCACTTCAAGGGAAAGATTTTGGCCTTAAATGGGCTGGAGATACGAAAATTTCTGATTTAGATTATGCTGATGATTTAGCCCTTTTGGCAAATGATGTTGATGAGATGAACTCTTTCATTCGAGCTGTTGATGAGATTGGTAGTAGAGTAGGTTTGGTTATAAACAGAGAGAAAACTAAAGTGATGAAAATTGGTCAGGCAGGTTGTGATTCAGTTAATCTGAATGGTTGCAGTCTTGAGCAGGTGTCACAGTTTAATTACCTTGGGAGCTATGTAACTGATACTGGTGATGTGCGACATGAGATTAACAGACGAATAGGTATTTCTGCCGGGACTTTTAAGAATCTATGGAGATTGTGGAGAAATAGGCGTATACACCTAAAGACTAAAATTAGATTGTATAATAGTTTGGTTCTTTCTAGGGTTAGTTATGGTAGTGAAACTTGGACTCTGTGTAAACAAGATAACAGAAAACTAGATGCTTTTGATTCTAGATGCTTACGCAGTATCTTGGGTATTAGGTGGTTTAACTTTTTAACTAATGATGAGGTTAGGCAAAGGAGTCTGCAACCTCCTTTAAGCAGCATATTGTGCAGAGAGAGACTCCGCTGGTTTGGCCATGTTGCCCGTATGGATAATTCTAGATTGGCGAATAGGGTTATGATCAGTGTGCCTAGAGGCCTCAGAAGGAGGGGGAGACCTAGGATGCGGTGGGCAGACAATGTCAAACAGGACCTAGTTAGAATTGGTGTGCAGTGGCCGGATGCAGCAGATGTAGCTCAGGACAGATATGCTTGGAGAATTAAACTGCGCGGTCTGGTTGGACCTCCGTAGCCCATGACTGCTTGAGGATGATGATGATGATGATGATGATGATTAAAATCACTTTTTTATCTGTATCACTCAAAAAAGAATATTTTTGCCTGACATATGATAAAAAATTTCAATCTACTTTCTCTATAGCAGGACTGACATTAAACCGAAGACAAATGCGTCGAATTGTACTAGGATGTGGTAATCTAATATTTGCACTTTCTCTAACAAAATTATATGCATGAGAAGCCATGCTAAAAAAAGTAATGAAAAAATCATCATATCTGATTAATACCTTGAAAACCACACTTATTTAACCCAAATAGTATCAACTCTTCCTCAATGAATTTTAAAGGAATGTTATTACTTTCATCAGATGTGCAAAGTACTTTCAAAATATTACACACTAATCAATACTATGTCTAATATTACTTTCAGGAGTTTTAACCCTTATTAAACGATTTAAAAGATCATTTAAAACATCAATATGACTGATTTTTTTTAGAAGAAAAGCATATTTTCCAACTTTGGATTGCTCATTATCTTTTTCATATGCTCTCACCATAAACTCAGAATTAACAACATGAAATTTTACTATAGGAGCCTGGAGTTTTGATGGAATGCTACCAGGAATTAGTCTGGAGACTTTCAATTGCACAGTAACCATCTAACAAGTTTTCTCATCGAATGCACTTGAACATCTTTGAAAATCACTCTCTTTGAAGTCTAATTCACAAACCTAGAGAGAAAGATGAACACAATTAAATGTGTTGTGCTTTATATGTTAAAGTTTTTTTTTTGTCTGATTGTTACTGATCAATTAAGCTTAATCTACAACACTGTTGTGTTATTCCAGTTATCCTGCCATCCTCTCAGACCTTCTACTGTGGCATATAAACTGATAGGCTCCTGTCAGACCTCTGTGGCAAGCAGCTGCTTGAGGGGGTATTTATTTATTTATTTATTTTTTATATATGCTTTATAAAAATAGTAAGAAAAGTAAAAATTATTGTAAATGGTCAAAAGTCCAAATATGTCAACAAATCAAGTTTCTCTGTGTTTCGAGAGATGCAAACTTGAATTATATTGTTCAAGTCAGTAGAATAATTGCGAAAAATATTGGACGCATTAAAATATATCTTGAATTACAAATATAAGGCAATGATGAATTTGTATTATGCATTAGTTCAATCCTACAGTATTTATGATATATGTTTAATGAAACACCAATACTAGAAATTTTCTATATCTTGCAGAAACTAATTTGAGACATATTTTACATTTGACTTATAATGATCCAGTAAAACATTTCGTGGGCAATAATAAATTGCCTTTTTCAACTCTGTGATTTCTGTATATAAACAATTCTGTTATGCTATGTATATTTGTAGGTGAAATGATCAATCACTACATAACTTATGTTACACAGGCATTCATTATTTATTCATAATGCACAAATTTTACCTGACGACTATGGCATTCAAACATTAAGTAATGAATGGCATATAACCTGTTCTCTTGAAAATGATTAACACTAACTAACACATTAAAACTCTGAGGAAAATGTGAAAATCAGATTTGCAAAAACCTACGATACTTTCAAGTAAAAGTTAAGAAATATGGGTTTCTAGATGCATAGTTCATTCGTAATATTTTCCAAGGTCATCCAAACTATTAATGAGTGACTAATGCTCTGTACTCTATGTCAGTGGCGGCTCGCGTATAGGCACTGTGGAACTGCAACACCCCCAATTTCAACTTGATATTATCGATAACATTTAATATAATGAGTCCTTTTTTCTTTAATTCTTTCTTTATACTTGTACAATATATAATCCTTAAGCTTAATGTCAGTAGCCATCCCCCAGTTATGAAAAAGATACAAAAAACTTTGTATGGAACTATGCGCTTCACAGTACTAGCGGCGAGGTGTTTGACTGTTGTGCGCATGCGCACATCGGAAGCTACACGCGACGCTGCAAGGGAGAGAGAGCACTGTCGTTCCCGCAGTGGCCGACCCATGCTGGTTGAAGGTGGTTTTTTTTTTACTCTGCGTGTGTTGTGCTTAAAAACCGTGTACCATATTCTTGAATGTGATAAAGTGTAGAATTAGATTATTATCCTGCTTCCAGCTATTCTATTTGATTCATTTTTTTCGCGCAAATTAAAACAAGAAGAATGGATTTTATTTTTAAATGAATAGATTAAGCTTGAACTGTAACAATTTAGGTTAAAGTAAGTAAAAAATGTTTGATTTTGTTCTTTTAGGATTTTATCAAGTTTCTGAAAAAATTTTCTTTTTATACATGTTTGTTTCCTTTTACCCAATTTTAAAATAAAGGCTAAAAATTTTCTGGAGCAGCACCCCCACTAATTTTAGCTACGAGCCGCCACTGCTCTATATATAATATATGTTGTTTTGTGATCACTATTTCTTAAAACTATATTTCACATAACTATATAAAAATCTCATATTCAATACCCTCCCTCAGCATAAACAACCACGATGCAAATAGAAGAGGATAAATAAATAATTGTGACTAAACGTATAGCAGTTAAGTTATATGAATGTATGGCACAATATACTCTTCACAATTATCATTCAAACCACTTTATATACTCTTCACAATTATCATTCAAACCATTTTATATACTCGTCAAATATTGCAATTTTGCTAGGATTTCAGCAATCTTAAAATTTTATCACAAATATACTTGCTATTATAAAAAGGCGGGAAAAAATTGACATACCTTGCTAAATTATGTTACTGTGAAGTTTTCTCTTATTGCTAGAAGCCATTTTCTGCACAACTCTTCATCCTGTGGAAAACTCTAAACGCGCACATTTCTTGAACTTTCATAGTTTCCTCTACAGCCAGGAGCAGAACAAGGATGAGGCATTTCTTCAAAAACTATGATTCACAAGTAAAAACAATCAGAGAAAAATAAAGCGCCACTTCGAAGATAACACAACATTAGAAAATCCCGCCAGCGCAAGCAGCTACAGGGTGTCAAGATGTTAGATCCACGAATGTTGACGTCAGATCATATGACGTCATCAATGAAATGGCCTTGAGTCTCGATGGTTACCTAGAGGTCCTGTATAGTTAGAGACAGGCCATCTCGGTGATTCACTGCCATTGGTTGATTGAGTCACGTGGTTTATGGGCGCTATGTTTTGTCGAACCCGTGAGACAAAGCCTATGGTTAGTGTGTGTATCAAGTTAAAACTTCTCGGTGGTTATAATTTTATACATTTCTACCACTTTTTTTTGTCTATAAAAACTGTAATATTTTATGAATACATCATTACGCTGCATTTGGGTGTAAAAATTTCACTCAAAGAAATAATGAATATTTGTGTCCGAGAAACTCCATCAAAAGACGGCAATCGGGCTGCAAAAGTGAAATGAGCTAACCAAAACAAACATATAATTTATGTTAAGGTTCATTTGAAAAACGAGCTAATGTTTTCACTTTGTCGTTTGCCTATGCCAATATTTGTTCTCCTGTCTGTCTGTCTCTCTGTTTAGTGTTGTCTGTCCATCTCTCTTTCTACCTGTCTGTCCGTCTATAGACAACAATTTTTTTTTACTTTTAGTGCTAAATGAAAAATTATTTTTGGGTTGGATAGGTGTCGAACAAATACTGTGATTCGTAGTTTTGAAAAATATTCAATGGCTTTAATAGCGCCCTCTAGCGATGGGAAAAGATGAAAAATGCTAAAATTTCAAACGATTATTACAAACTATTTACACTGGAAATCTGAAATTTTGGTAGTAGACAGTTATTTTGGTAGTAGACAGTTATGGTCAGAAGGTTGACAATGGCAACAAGGCTTTGCCGTCTTAGCCAAAAGGGGGTGCGAAACTTTTTTTAAAGAGCTAAGTGAAACAATATGTATTTTATTTTTTGTTTTAAAGGCACTAAAAAAATATTAATGATTTAAACAATATTTGATAATATCAGCGTTACCTGTGGACGTTTAAATGTCTATAAACCAATAAATGTTATTTGTGAAAAATGCCACGTTAGTTCAACAGGTTAGAATACTGTGACATGTTTTTGGAGAGATGGGTTTCGAATCCCGTATGTCAGCCAAATTTCCACAAAAATATTAGTATTTAAGTTTTTCGAATCCCCATCAGTGGAATTTCCAGTGTTAGAGAGTGCTAAAGGCCGTATATAAAAACTCGAAAGGCGACCTCTAGCGGCGAAAAAAAGCTGAAAAATACCAAATCTTTAAATAAATATTGCGAACCATTTATTCTTGCTTCAAACTTAAATTTTTGGTCATAGAGTGTAAAGGTGAAGTGGTTTATTCTAATAGTAATGATTTGTCCTGTTGGTAAAATACAACTTTTCTGCTTTAAGAGATATATGAAAAGCTTTTTTTTGCACATTACAGATACTAATAAAATATTAATAGTTTATTTTCTCAATTATACAGTAGTTCGAATTTCCACTGTCAGAGGGTACTGAAAGTGTAAAATAACTAGAACGCATATCGCCTATGGTGCATATGGGAATCTCATTTTCAAACAGAACGAAGTTCTTCCTTTGCCAGCTTTTTCACTCCTTAAAAGTTTTAATTATGGATGTTCGTGTTGTTTTTTTGCTGAGGTCCCACCATCTACTATGGCGTATAAACTGACAGGCTCCTGTCAGATCTCTGTGCAAGCAGCTGCTTGAGGAGTTATTTATTTTTTAATGTATGATGGGGGAAATGCACATAGTAGTATTTTATTAGTAATTATAAAACATAAAAAGTATTTGTCTTTTAGTTCTTAAATTTAAAAAGTTGATTTTCACTCTGAAAATAGTGGGCAGATCATTGCTGTCAGCAGAATTTCTACCATAACAGAACTCTACACGCCGAAATTTCCACCATAAACAGATCACTTTAAATATACGATAAAAGTTTTGCAGTTTCGATATTTAGTGATCTCTAATGATATAAATTAAAACTACCTTTGAAAATGTGAATTACTTTTCATTAGTAAACAACTAAAAAAGAGATTTGCAATTATCTCTTAAAACAAAACCGTTCCGTTTCTTACCTACCTTTGGCTTACGGTCAACTCATTATTGTCAACGGAATTTTCAAAACTGTCACATTCCACCACCAAAATTTAAAATTTTTACCATAACTACATCGTTTGCAATATTCGTTTTAAATTTTTAGATGATTCAATTTTTTCCATCGTTAGAGGGCGCAATTTTATCTTTTGGGAAATTCGCAAAATGGAAATTGTAATATTTGATTAATACCTGTTCAACCCAAAAAGAATTTTTAATTTATCTCTAAAAACGTACAGTTTCCTGTTAAAACAAAAAAAGTTGCGTTCACCCCCCCCCCCCACCACCACCACCACCCACCCTAGGGTCTAAAGGGTCAAGTGATTGTTGCCAATGGTAACTTCGTAACCTTAACATTTCAACACCAAAATTTGGAACTTCTAACATAAATACATCGTTTGGAATATTCATTTGATATTTTTGAATTTTCAACTTTTTCCACCTTTAGAGGGCGCAGTTATAACTTTTGGGAGATTCGAAAAATGCAAATCATAATATATCATTAATACCTATCTAACACAAAAAGAAATTTTTATTTAACTGCATAAACAAAAAAGTTCGATGTCTACAGATGGACAGACAACAAAGTAAAATTATATCTTTTTAAAAAAAAAAGCCTAAAATCTGTATCAAATATTACCCTACCCTTTTCCGGAATCCATAAGTAAAAATAAAAATAAATACCCCCTCAAGCAGCTGCTTGCCACAGAGGTCAGACAGGAGCCTGTCAGTTTATATGCCATAGTAGAAGGTCTGTGAGGATGGCAGGCCCTCAGCAGAAAAACGACACAAACAGCCATGCCTTACTCGGGGCTCGAACCCAGGTCCCTTAGATCAGTAGCCAAGCGCGCTAAACACTCGGCCATAAGTACCGGGCAATACCATTCAGCTATGCAAGCTGAACAATCCGAGCGACGACAAAATATGGTGTCCATTTTTAGATGGGCAACCTCTACCTATATATGGACTCTAGTCGCAGTTAGAGGCCCTATATAGGTAGATTTTCGCCATCTCAAAATTGGACGCCATGTTTTGTCGTAGTTCGGATTGTTTAGCGTGCATAGTTGAATGATATTGCAGAGAGCTTATGGATTCTGGAAAAGGGTAGGGTAATATTTCATACAGATTTCACTGTTCATGACTGGAAGCACTTTATAAAACATTAAAAAAGGAAAAGGAAATTTTAGGGTTTTTTTTAAAGACATAATTTCGCTTTGTTGTCTGTCCTTCTGTTATGCACCCCACCAGCTTTGGGAGATGGGGTGGCTACAACTAGGGGAGAAATCAGCATATAATTTCAATTCCCCAAAATACGTGGATGGTTGCGTTGTGTATTTTATTTTTGACCTCTCTGCCGATATAACCCAGGTTTTTCCTTCCTTTGCTCATTTAACCAAAGTGCGTTCATTAGGCGGCCAATGCCTGTTGCCGGAAATCTTCCCCCCCCCCCGAGTGGGTATGTAACTTAACAAAACATAGGGGTTACCAGCAAACATTTTATTTTCACAGACCCTTTAACTAAGCATAAAATTATACAATCATGATTATTACAGAGGCCGGTAATAGTCCTCATATGGGAAAGTCCTTACTAGACACTGGCTGTGCAGGTCTCCCGGTCCCTTCGACCGTAATAGACGCCAAAGTTCGTTTGGACCGAGCAAAGTTCATAGAGTCTCTTTTTGGCCAGAACTCTGGTAAAAACGTTAAAAGCGACTAGTTCGATATGAGAGTATGGTGACGGAGGCTGGACACTGCATAAGTGAGTGAGAGCCTTTAATGCTGATAATACTTTCCCTACCTCGTTGTTTGTTTCAGTCGATGTTCCGCCATCAGTGTCGCCCTTTGTCTGCAGGTTTTGGACTTTTCGCAGAGCACTCACGAGGCACGTCCGTCCATCTCGCTCACCCGAAGCAGAAGTCGTAAGAAAAGTCGTCGTCACTGGCGAGGAAAAGTCTCTTCTCCTTTGTTCTAGACCTCGCCACCAAACGTTTACGGTCAGTGAGATGTGTTTTTACCTTATTGGTCGAACTTTCGAAGATCAAAGGGGAGCGCCCCCTCTACTCTTTCCGGAGTCCCTGGTGTGGGTCGAGGGGTGAGCGCCGTCAGCGCTCACCACCACGGGGAGGGGGGCAGGGGGTCATCTTGACCTCCGCTGCAGTTCGCTCCGCCGATTTTGAACATGGCGGCTGGCTCAATGGCCGGTGTTCTCGAACCTTCCGGCTCCCAAAGTCGTGTCCACAGGAGGAATTCGCTGTGAGCACGACACACCTATCCCCCTTTAGGGAGAGGGGGGAGTCGGTGGGGGCACGGGAAGGCTCATGGGGAGCTGGCCAGGACACTGTACACCTTACCCGTCGAAAACAGTGCACGTCACTCGTCATACACGGCGCACATCACTTGTTGAACCTCGTGCACATCACTCATCGCACCTCGCACACATCACTCGTCGCACACGGCACACATCACTTGTTGAACCACGTGCACATCAATTGTTGAATGGTACCCGGGTGGCTTGGTCACAGAACGTCTCCTCCAGTCCAAGGTGTGTTCACACAGCACAACCTCCCACGCGCCGAGAGCCAGGATCGCTTGGTTTGGGGGCCCTCCGGGGCCGCCTCTGTAGTGGTCGTTCCGTAGGTGACTCCAGAGCAGTACCATGAAAAGAAAAGGAGGGAAAATCAACATTGGGTCTCTCCACCTTCACACACATGTATAAGTCGCGCAGGTCGTCGCCGTGCCTACCGTCACGTGACTCCCGAACGCTCAAAATTCAATGTCTACACTCTTCTTCCAATAACTTCACGTTAATCTACAGTTGAAATTCCATTTCAGTAAATTGATTCATCATCTATTAATTCTTCAAAACTTCTCAATTAATTTACAATTCAATTAATTCTTCAACACTTCTCAATTAATCTACCATCTATATTCTATTTCATTAACCTAATTCACAACCTATGAATTCTTCAAAATTTCTCAATTAATTTACAATTCAAATTCTATCTCAGTAAACTAATTCATATTCAATCAATTCTTCAACACTTCTCAATTAATCTACCATCTATATTCTATTTCATTAACTTAATTCACAACCTATGAATTCTTCAAAACTTCTCAATTAATTTCCAATTCAATTAATTCTTCAACACTTCTCAATTAATCTATCATCTATATTCTATTTCATTAACTTAATTCACAACCTATGAATTCTTCAAAACTTCTCCATTAATTTACAATTCAAATTCTATCTCAGTCAATTAATTCACAATCTACTAATTGCTCAAAATAATCTACAGTATAAATTCTATTTCAGTCAATTAATTCACAATATACTAATTCCTCAAAACAGTCTAGAGTATAAATTCTAAAGACTCAAGGTAACTCTTAAAAACTCCAATGTACGTGTGCAAAAAAAAGGAAAAAAGGAGTTGACGATGCCGAAGTGTCCAATGTCGCGGCTCTCGCAGCCCATCACCCAGCCCGGGACGATGAGACGAGCGCCACGGCATGACGCCATTTCTCCGGCCAGCGGTCCTATCCGATGCATGGGGGGGAGGTGACCTCGTTCTTCTCACGAATCCACTAAAAACGTCACCAGTCCACATGTAAGCCGGATTTGATTTGCCACCGCGCGCGGGAGAAATCTCGCGATTTCTCACGCGAGCGTTCTCTTCCTGCTCAGACATCACTGCTCCGCTGCGCTCGATAGCCAGGGGGGGGGATGTGATGGGTGGCTGGCCTGTGCATACGTGTAAAGTCGCAGATCTCGGGTGTTGGACACGACCAGGGCGATTCGTCCCGCCGTTAGGCGCCGTGCTGCGAAGGTGTCCCTTCACAACAACGTTTGCCCATGAGGTGGAACTCGCCTCGTCAAGGTCGCCATACGTTCCTGTACTCGATGTTCTCAAGCGCCGCCTAACTCGGGGCGGCTGTTGCGGCAGAGGAGGCGGGGGTGTGGATCCAGTGTGTTTGTGGACATCATAACAAGCCAAGGTTTGTGAGGATTTGCCTGCGGCGAGGGCCGGAGATGGTATGACTCTCCCGTGTTGTCCACGTGGTCGTAGGTCGTACTGACTGGTCGCTGTAGCGCATGGCGGCGGCGGCGGTAGGCTTACTTCGGCAGGGCGCGTCCACGCAACTGACGCTGGCCGGCCTGCATTGTGATCCCGTGCGACCCGGGGGTTCGGTTCCGAATCGTCTTCTTCCGACTCAGGCTCAGGGAGGGGTCGTGATGGGGGCATTGGGGTTTCCGGTGGGGGTTCCTCCTGAACAGAGGGCTCGCCTAGTAGATACGAGCGGCGTTTCTGCAGTTTCGTAAGTCAATCAACGTGCACTGTCTCAGTTTTGTGCGGGTTGGTCACCAGGGTGATTTTATAGTTTACTTCGGTGAGGCGCTGCAACACTCACCATGGTCCTGTGGACATTCTCAATAACTTCCTGGTATTTCGGCGAGGGACCCATGGGCTATACAAAACACTAGGTCACCAGGCCGAATTCCCTTATCCACAGCTATTTTCCTTCTCTGTTTCTCTTGATTGGCAGCTGCCACTTTCAGATTTGTCTTTACTAACTCATAGGCTTCGCTCAGCTTGTTGGTCAGTTGTTCGCCGTAGCTCTCGGTGTTGGCGTAGGTCGGGGGTTCTTTCGTCTGCCACAACTGGTAAGGCAGGGTAACGTCTCGGCCATAAAGTAAAAAATAGGGGGTCTCATGGGTGGAACTGTGGGTGGCGCTCCGATAGGCCATTAAAACAAATGGCAGATGCTCGTCCACACATCATTCTTGTCGGCCACCAGATGAGACAAAATGGAGGCTATGGACTGGTTGAATTTTTCTACGAGGCCGTTGGAGCTCGGGTGATAGAAACTCGTGTTCTGTTTTGTGACGCCCAGTCGGCTGAATACCTCGGTCATCACGCGACCGGTAAAGTTCCGCCCGTTATCACTGATAACAGTGGTGGGAATTCCGTGCTTAGGATTAAAGTCTTCCACAAATGCTCTGGCAATGGACTCTGCCGATTGGTCAGCCAGCGTGTAGACCTCTGGCCATTTGATAAAATAATCCATAATCACTAGGGCGTACCTATTTCCTCGCTGAGTGAGGGGGGAGAGGACCTAAAATATCCATGCCTATCCGCTGAAAGGGGCGGCTTGTGAGTGGGGCTCAAACCAGATTTCCCTTCTTTCTCTCTTGGTAGCCTCTTCGTTGCAGACAAGATGTGCATGTCTGGACGTAATTTCGAATATCAGCATACGTGCCAGGCCAGTAATACTCCGACCTTACCCTTTGTAAGGTCTTATACTCTCCCAGGTGGCCTGAGCATGGGTTGTCGTGGCATAATTCTAATATCTGTCCTCGAAGACTGATGGGGATCGCGAGTTGCTCCGTTGCTTCCCTGCGGGGGCTATGGTTAGCCGGGGGGGGGGGGGCAAATGGTACAAAATACCCTCTTTCAGGTAAAAAGGTTCGGCGGCACTGGTGTGTGATTCGGGTGTCCTTTTCTCTAACATTTCGATAGTGTTCCTAAAAGTGGGGTTCTCCAGCTGTAGGTTCCTCAGACGGGCTAAATCGCCAAAGGGGTTCTGGGAGGGGGTCTCTCTCTCTACTGCCTGTATGTAACGAGACAGAGTATCGGCGGGGACATTGTGTTTCCCAGGCCGATAAATGATATCAAAATCGTAGTCCTGTAGCGTTAAATTCCACTTGGCCAGTCTACTGGAGGGGTCCTTAAGCTTCAGCAAATACGTGAGGGGGGCATGGTCAGATATGACCGTAAATCGTCGTCCATACAAATATTATTTAAAATGCGTGATGGCGAAACGTATGGCGAGGGCCTCCTTTTCAATCGTTGAGTAGCGGGTTTCTGGGGGCTTCAACTTCCGACTGGCGTAGGCGACCGGATGACGGAGTCCGTCGTCCGTTTCCTGCTCGAGTACGCCGGCTACCGCAATGTCCGACGCATCGGTTGACAGGAAAATTTTCCGTCCAAAGTCGGGGTAGAGGAGAAAGGGTTCTGTAATTAGCTTTCTCTTTAACACTTGAAATGCTTCCTCAGCTTCCGGGGACCACTTAAAACTAGTGTCCTTCACCAAATGAACTAAGGGGGCCCGTGAGGTCGGCGTATCGATCGATGAAACGTCGGTAGTAGCCGGTTAGGCCTAGGAAGGCTCAAACGTTTCGGACACTACGGGGGTGGGAGAAATCTTCGATGGCTTGGACGTTCCGCGGGTCCGGCTTGACCCCTTCTGCAGAAATCAAATGTCCTAGGTACGTGAGGGATTCTTTCATGAATTGACACTTAGCTGGCTTCAGCTTTAAATTGTAGGCCCTTAGGCGGTCACACACCCTCTGTAACAGTTCAGCGTGTTGTTCAAATGTCTGGGAGGCTACCATTATGTCGTCGAGGTATACGAGAAATTGCTCTTGTCGCATTCCCATTAGCACGTGGTCCAGTAAATGCTGGAAAGTAGCGGGACTGTTCTTCAGTCCAAATGGTAAGTAGTTAAACTCAAATAACCCTTTCCTGCTAATGAATGCCGTTTTCTCAACGTCACGTGGGTGAACGGGAACCTGCCAATATCCGGATACCATATCCACCGAGTTGAAATATTTGGCGTGAGCCAGTTGGTCCATAATTTCTTTGATGAGGGGGAGGGGCTACGAATCTGGGACCGTTTTGGCGTTAAGCGCCCTGTAGTCGACGCAGAATCTGTATGTAGAGTCTTTCTTCTTCACTAAAACAATGGGTGATGCAAAAGGAGAGGCGGTTTCTCTTATTATCCCTTGCTCTAACAACTCATCCACCTGTCAGTCCAATTCGCCCTGCAGCGCGAACGGCACCCAGTATGCCCATTGCCTCACGGGGCAGTCGTCGGTGAGGTGGATTTCATGGTACACGGCGTCTGTGCCAGTCAGTTCGCTGACATCTCTCGCAAAAACATCTCTATTTCTCATCAATAATTTCTCCAGTTTATTCTTCTCCCGGTGCCCAAGATGGTCCAACTGGAAATCCTCCAGGGACAGGGGCACGTTTCTTCTTTTCGGGGGAACACTAGGGGGCTCTATGTGTTCGGCGTCGAGTACTTCCAGCCGGGCAATGCACATGCTCTTGTTCAGCCAGATGGGGGCCAAAGAGGTATTGGTGACCCGTACGTTAAGTCGGCCGCTACCGTCCACACAGTTCAGCGAACGAGCCACGCGCAGGGAACCAGTTTTCAGCCGCTCACGTGGCTGAGCCAAGATCGTACAGCCTCGGAGCTGGGGGGCAGAACACTCGACGAGGGCTATGCGCTCAGCTCGGGGAGGGACGCAGAGCTTCTGCACTATGCGCCCAAGTACGTGGGTGTAGGGGAGGGGGGTGAAGGTTGCTCCTGGGCAGGATAGGCGGGCAATGCGAGGGGGGTGCTCCTATGGTTAGATTCCTTGTCCTCTTTCCTTCGCAGTGTTCCCGCATGAGAGTCAATGACGAATCGATGCTTTTTGAGGATATCGTGTCCCATCATCATGTCGTACCATGGAGTGTCAATATCGAGGGCTACCATCGGGTGCTCGAAACTAATCTCGTCGAATGTGAGGGTCACCATGAATCTACCTAGCACCGGAAGGGGGTGTCCATCTACTGTTTTCAATTGATGCTGAAGAGGGACCATTTTGTGGAGGAACCGGCTCTTCAAGCGCTGGAAACACCGGCTATCCATGACGAACACAGTGGCGCTGGTATCGATGAGGGCCGACACCTCCGTGTCCTCCATGTGGCCACACAATGGGTGAATTTTCATCACTGCTTAAGATGGCTCACGGCGTAACGTGGACGGGTAATGCTTCGAGGGGACTCTGGGAAGTGCATCAGGGGCTTCCCTCCCGTTCCAGTTTAAAGGAGCCGTAGGACAGTTGGCGGGCTCTATCTCCTCTCTGCGCTGATCTCGGGTTTGCCAGGGGGGGGGAGAGACAGGGGATCCATTGCTCCTCATCCAGCGGGTTCTCCGTGAGGTTGCTTGGTTACAATCCTGAGGCTGGCCTCGCCGCGTTTGGTATCGCAGGCCACGTGGGGTAAGGGGCGAAGCACACTGACAGGCGTAATGTCCCACTCCACCGCACGCAAAACACGTGACGCCCTGTTGATCTGCCCAGAGGGGCTGCCGTTGCTGGGGCCGACCGATGCGATTTCGTTCCTGCTGCCCTTCAATCTGGTGAAGGCGCTCCCCCAAACGTATTAAATCTGCCTGGATCTGGTACAGCGGAAGGGCTGCCAACAGGTGCTGGAGCTGGGGTAGAGGGTTCGACTCTGTGGGCCTTGTGGGCATTTCCTCGCCAATCGCCCGTATGGCTGCCGTTCGTCCTGCAGCATGCTCGTTGCCTTCCTCCAATATGGCTTTAGCCAAAGCCTCTTCAAAAGTGCTGGGGTTATGGGACAGCACAAAATGTCTGAGTCGCGGGACCAGACCTGCCAAAAATTGGGCAAGACGCATCTGATTGATTATTCCTTGTTCATCGTTGTCCGTGCTCCTCCCGGCTTTTCCCAAGAACTGATAGGCTCGGGTTCGAATGCGGGCAGCATACTCTCTGACATTTTCGTCCGCAGCCTGCCGACAACTGGTAAACTCGTGCAAGCGGGTGGCTAACGGGGTCTCACTGTCAAATCTTTCTAACACTGCTCTCTTTAAAGTACTAAAATCTTCTTCGTTCCTCAGCTCTGGTGATTGATTAACAAACTCTGCGGCGGCGGCTCCTTGCAACTTCGAGCGGGCAATAATGGCCATCTCGCTCGGCTGCCATCGTGCAATCTTTCCTACTCCCTCTACTTGCTCGAAAACTGCTGCAGCAGTACGGCTGCTATCCCCTTCGTATGGGTTCACTAAATTCACAAACCCCGCCAGGAGGGGTCAGGCTGTTTGGGATGGCTCCTGGATGGGTGGCGCACTTGCGTCCTGACTATCCATGGCCTTCTATCGAGTAAAGAGTGTACTGAGTGTTGTTATGGTGCTCAAATTTGTTGTATCCTCCGAAAGTGCAGGGAGGTGTAGTACAAAAATGCAATTCTAATAGTAACATAAACAGATTATCACTCCTAACTAACAGAAATAATGCAGCAGTCCCTAGTTGAAATCTGTTAAAAATCCTTCTGTACAGCACTACTCCTGGGCCTGATCTACTTTTTTAAAATTATTACCACACATAATTCATTATTCATAATATTTTATGGAAATCAATAATACAATTTTTCTCTGAAAATCCTGCCTAAGGACATATATGCCACTCTAACTAGTTCAAAAATTGCTTACTATATATACACAGTTTTACACAGTACAATATTCCACTTTTAACGCTAGCAGTTTCTAGCGCCGCCTGTCTCCACATAACCATAAATCATTCCATATTAAACGTTCCAGATTTTCCATTTATATTCTTAACATTTGCCAGCGATAACTTATAACCATGACAATTTGCAGTGACATTATACTAGAGATCCGCAATAACATTACAGGTTCGAAACATCCTGGTCACGGAGACCAATTTGTTGTGCACCCCACCAGCTCTGGGAGATGGGGTGGCTACAACTAGGGGAGAAATCAGCATATAATTTCAATTCCCCAAAATACGTGGATGGTTGCGTTGTGTATTTTATTTTTGACCTCTCTGCCGATATAACCCAGGTTTTTCCTTCCTTTGCTCATTTAACCAAAGTGCGTTCATTAGGCGGCCAATGCCTGTTGCCGGAAATCTTCCCCCCGTGTGGATATGTAACTTAACAAAACGTAGGGGTTACCAGCAAACATTTTATTTTCACAGATCCCTTAATTAAGCATAAAATTATACAATCATGATTATTACAGAGGCCGGTAATAGTCCTCATATGGGAAAGTCCTTACTAGACACTGGCTGTGCAGGTCTCCCGGTCCCTTCGACTGTAATAGACGCCAAAGTTCGTTTGGGCCGAGCAAAGTTCATAGAGTCTCTTTTTGGCCAGAACTCGGGTAAAAACGTTAAAAGCGACCAGTTCGATATGGGAGTATGGTGACGGAGGCTGGACACTGCATAAGTGAGTGCTGATAATACTTTCCCTACCTCGTTGTTTGTTTCAGTCGATGTTCCGCCATCAGCGTCTCCCTTTGTCTGCAGGTTTTGGACTTTTCGCAGAGCACTCACGAGGCACGTCCGTCCATCTCGCTCACCCGAAGCAGAAGTCGTAAGAAAAGTCGTCGTCACTGGCGAGGAAGAGTCTCTTCTCCTTTGTTCTAGACCTCGCCACCAATCGTTTACGGTCAGCTTCTTCTTCTTCTTATACATCCTTCTTTCTAAACTGGACCTATTTGTAAAGGGAGCCGAGGCCCCCTTATCATCAGGTCCATACGCATAAAGAGCAGTGGGTGCAGATGAAAACGGCAAAGACTGGCCAGCACAGTGAAGGCTGGCAATCGTACATATTGGCAATTGGGCTTTAGGCCGCAGGCCGCCCAGTGCTGGAGAGGCAGATGTTGAAGGGTGAAGGAGAATAAATACCAGTTGCATGTCATGTGAAAGGAGGAAGGGGGGTGGAGAGAGATAGAGGAAGAAGTAGTGTATATATATTTTTTTTTAATAATTTTCCGAGTGGCGAATGTTATGTTATTTTATGAAGTTGTGGCCATGGTTGGTTGCCAGTAAGGTAAATTTGAGTCAATCAAAGGGGGATGAAATATTTGGTGGGGGGAGCTGAGACGGTGGGATGTCGAACTTTCGAAGTTCAAAGGGGAGCGCCCCCTCTCCTCTTTCCGGAGTCCCTGGTGTGGGTCGAGGCGTGAGCGCCGTCAGCGCTCACCACCACGGGGAGGGGGGCAGGGGGTCATCTTGACCTCCGCTGCAGTTCGCTCCGCAGATTTTGAACATGGCGGCTGGCTCAATGGCCGGTGTTCTCGAACCTTCCGGCTCCCAAAGTCGTGTCCACAGGAGGAATTCGCTGTGAACACGACACTTCTGTAGACATCGAACTTTTTTATTTATACAGATAGATAAAAAATTATTTTTGTGTTAGATAAATATTAATGATATATTACGATGTGCATTTTTCGAATCTCCCAAAAGTTATAACTGCGCCCTCTAACGGTGGAAAAAGTTGAAAATTCCAAAATATCAAATGAATATTCCAAACGATGTATTTATGTTAGAAGTTCGAAATTTTGGTGTTGAAATGTGAAGGTTACGAAGTTACCATTGGCAACAATCACTTGACCCTTTAGACCCAGGGGGGTGGGGGTGAACGCAACTTTTTTTGTTTTAACAGGAAAGTGTACATTTTTAGAGATAAATTAAAAATTCTTTTTGGGTTGAAAAGGTATTAATCAAATATTACAATTTCCATTTTGCGAATTTCCCAAAAGATAAAATTGCGCCCTCTAACGGTGGAGAAAATTGAATAATCTAAAAATTTAAAACGAATATTGCAAACGATGTAGTTATGATAAAAATTTTAAATTTTGGTGGTGGAATGTGACAGTTTTGAAAATTCCGTTGACAATAATGAGTTGACCGTAAGCCAAAGGTAGGTAAGAAACGGAACGGTTTTGTTTAAAGAGATAATTGCAAATCTCTTTTTTAGTTGTTTACTAATGAAATGTAATTCACATTTTCAAAGGTAGTTTTAATTTATATCATTAGAGATCACTAAATATCGAAACTGCAAAACTTTTATCGTATATTTAAAGTGATCTGTTTATGGTGGAAATTTCGGCGTGTAGTGTTCTGTTATGGTAGAAATTCTGCTGACAGCAATGATCTGCCCACTATTTTCAGAGTGAAAATCAACTTTTTAAATTTAAGAACTAAAAGACAAATACTTTTTATGTTTTATAATTACTAATAAAATACTACTATGTGCATTTCCCCCATCATACATTAAAAAAATAAATAACTCCTCAAGCAGCTGCTTGCACAGAGGTCTGACAGGAGCCTGTCAGTTTATACGCCATAGTAGAAGGTCCATAGGATGGCGGGACCTCAGCAGAAAAACAACACGAACATCCATAATTAAAACATTTATGGAGTGAAAATGTAGGCAAAGGAAGAACATCCTACTCTTTGAAAATGAGATTCACATATGCGTTCTTCTAGTTATTTTACACTTTCAGTATCCTGTGACAGTGGAAATTCGAACAACTGTATAAATGAGAAAATAACTATTAATAGCTTATTAGTACCTGTATTTATTTATTTAATGTACAAAAAAATTTTCATTTATCTCTTAAAGCAGACAAGTTTCATTTTAGCAACGGGACAAATCATTACTATTAGTGTAAACCACTTGATCATTATACACTATGAACAAAAATTTAAATTTCTAGCAAAAAATAGATCGTTTGCAATATTTATTTAAAGATTTGGTATTTTTCAGCTTTTTTCCGCCGCTAGAGGTCGTTTTTCTAGTTTTTATATACCGCCATTAGCACTCTCTGACACTGGAAATTCCAACTGATGGGTATTTCAAAAATGAAAATATGAATATTTTTGTGGAAAAAATTTCGCTAACATAGGGGATTCGAACCCGCATCTCTCCATAAACATCCCAGATTATTCTAACGTGTTGAACTAACGCCTGCTTTTTTCACAAAAAAAAATTATTGGTTTATAGACATTTAAACGTCCACAGGTAACGCTAATATTATCAAATATTGTTTAAATCATTAATATTTTGTTAGTGCCTTTAAAACAAAAATAAAATGCATATTGTTTCACTTATCTCTTTAAACAAAGTTTCATTTTCGCATCCCCTTTTGGCTAAGACGGCAAAGCCTTGTTGCCATTGTCAACCTTCTGACCATAACTGTCTACTAACAAAATTTCAGATTTCCAGTGTAAATAGTTTGTAATAATCGTTTGAAATTTTAGCATTTTCCATCTTTTCCCATCGCTGGAGGGCGCTATTAAAGCTACTGAAAATTTGCAAAATTGTGAATTGCAATATTTGCTCGACACCTATCCAACCCAAAAAGATTTAGCTATAAAAGTAAAAAAAATTGTCTGTACCAGTGGCGCACCCAGAGAGAGAGAGAGAGAGAGAGGGGGGGGGGGGGGGGGGGGGGGGGCAAGGGCCCTGACACCCTCCAAAGAAAAAGGAAAAGAAAAATCTAGAAAATTTTCCAATAATCTTTTTCTAATTAAAATTCATGTTTTATATTTATGTTGTATCGTGTCTTCTATTTCTATACTACTTATGAGTTAGCGGTCACATAAGATGGGAATACCCTATAGCTTTCGGGAATCATGGCCGCTGTGAACACAATGCGAACGAAGTAGTGCTCGGGCGGACCGAGTGCTACTTCGTTTGCTCGAGCTGGGCCAGCGGGCCTCGGGGCTCCCCCGAAGATTAAATCCTGAGTGCGCCACTGGTCTGTAGACGGACAGACAGGTGGAAAGATAGATGGATAGACAATAGTTAACAGAGAGATGGCCTAACAGACAAATATTGGCATAAGCAGACGATAAAGTGGAACATTAGCTCATTTGTTAAACGAATTTTGAAAAAAAAATATTTGTTGGTTTTTAGTTGGCTCATTTCATTTTTGCAGTCGATTGCCGTCTTCTGATGGAGTTTCTCGAAAAAAAATGTTCAATTTATTTCTTTGAGTGAAATCTTTACACCCAAATGCAGCGCAGTGAGGCATTCATTAAATATTACAACTTTTATAGACAAAAAAAGTGGTAAAAATATATAAAATTATAACAACTGAGAAGTTTTAACTTGGTACATACACTAACACATAGGCTTTCGTCTCACGGTACCACAAAACATGGCGCCCATAAACCACGTGACTCAATCAACCAACGTCAGTGAATCGCCGAGATGGATAGCCTCTAACTATACAATAGCACCCTCTCCAAACACACTACATCTTAACTACCTATCCAGAAGGGCCCAAACAGCAATACACAGACACGAACTTGCAGAGCGAACATCAACAAAGACTTATTTATGAATAGAAAAATACATACTGCACTCTGCCCAAACTGTCAGGTGATAGAGGATATCCCCCACTACCTACTACACTGTCAAATATACAACACACAAAGACACACCCTCTATCACAAACTTGCTACACTTGGAGTCACCACATTCACCTTATAGACCATCCTAAACCCCATCCATACAAAAGCAAAATCACATTTCAGGGTCCTGGCCCATTTCATACAAAGTACTGGCAAAATCCTTTAACCTTCCAACTTCCTGCAGACTCTCCATCTCAATATATGAAATATGACTCTCCTCCCTGCAGACACCTCCTACTCAAAAGATCCATTGGACACCAAAAGATCCAGATGCCAAAAAGATCCAAAGGGACAAAAAAGATCCAGTACAGGGACAAAAAAGAAGCATTTTGGACACATTATTGCACCACCTTATTTCCCTAGTGCAATTGTATTGATGTTTTCAAAAAAAAAATATATATATATATAATTATATTCTGTAACAATAGACTAGAACTCCCAAAGTATCCTTTTTCAAAAATAATTACTAATGGTGGCAAACCATCTGCCTGACCAATTTTCATCACGTTAGTTTTCTCTCTGTTTATAACCAAACCTACTATACTACCAGTCTCATCAACAGCTCGAATGAAAGAGTTCATCTCATGAACATCATTTGCCAAAAGAGCTAAATTATCAGCATATTCTAAATCAGAAATGTTAAGATCTGCAGACCATTTTAGGCCATCCTTAATTGTAAGAGATTCGGGGCGATTTTGAATGTTTACCTTGCACCATTCTTACCAACTTCCGGCCAACATGGGCCACACAGTGATCACACACGCTATAATTTTCACTCCAAGAAGAATTTTACTCCAAACCTCTTCCCTCCCCACCCCCTTGCCACAAAACTACGATGCAGCACTTCCATGGCACGAAACTTCAACCACCTCCTTCATTATTAGGCGGCCTGCGGCCAAAAGCCTATCGCCAACATGTAGGGTCGCTAGCACTTCACTGTACTGGTCCCTACTTTTTGACGCACACAAAAAAACTTTTTCTCGTGGACCAGATGATAAAGGGGCCAAGGTCACTTTTACAAAATGGTCCAGCTTTTAAAGAAGGATGTTAGACTCTAACTATACAGGACCTCTACGTGCAAGAAAACTGACAGATGGATGGCCGATTCGTTGAAAACTTTCGACGAAGTACTCTAGAAGCTTGGTGTGAACAGCAGGCAAGTATGCACGGCACGTTTTAGCGCACATGCATTCTGACAAGCGGATTTTGATTTCATTACAAAAAAAAAGGAAAAAGGTTTAGAGGCATACTTATTTAAATGTCTTATTTACCCTACTTTCAGGAAAAATAATAATTAATTTCGCTATTTAATGCCTCTAACATTTTTTTTTTGCTTTAGTATTAATTGCTTGTTTAAAAGGATCTTATGTCAAAAACACATTATAAATAACTAGTTTAAGTAACAGTTTTGTAAGGCAATAAATTTTTTTGTCTAAGAAACAGATTGTCGTGTTCCACTTAAAAGTAGAATTATGCATCGTCTCTGGCGAATATGAAATCGGATGCCTAAGAGATGATCGTTTTCAAGAAAATTAAGTTATTTTTAATTCGATAACCATAGTGACCAATGGATCCATTTTCAAGGATTCTGTTCTATCCATAAACCATCGAAATGTCAAAGATTTACGAATATTTTGTCAAATAGTAATGAATAATAATATAATATTGTAAAATTCCGAAAATCCCAAGATATCGCCCCCGAAAATGCTTGGAAAATATCGATTTTTTTGTTGAATTCAGATTTTTAATTATACTTTTTTCTGTATGTTATTAATTTTTATACTTTTGCAGGACTTTTCATATAAATCACATATCAGAAAAAAAATCCTTTATTAGACGGTATCTCGAATTTTGGCTCGAAAATATTTCCCATTATTGGCGATAAAGCAATATAAAATTGTAAAATATATAAAAAACATTTTTGCTTTCAAAATGTATTATTTATCCATAAAATTATATCTTTTGGATTTTAGACAGTAATAGCTATATCGAGAATATTTTTACAAAATCTGGAATAAAATTATTTTAACTGATTTTAAGATTAATTATTGCTATGAATGTGGTAGAGAAAGGTGAAATGGTGAAATCCAGAAATTTATGAAATGGCGACATTGTTATGGTGTTCTATCTCGTTGGGTAAGAGTCTAATGGTGGTCAACGTTTTCATGTTTGACGTCATGACGCGGATGTTTACATGTGGCCTAGACTAAATAAGTAGTACTTAGGTTATTCGCCGATTTAGAAATACTAAATTATACCTTTATAAATAATAATAAGTATTGGCGTATAAAATAGAAATATGAACACTTTTTCTCGAAATATATTTAAATACGAAATTAAATAGTGTTCTTATTATCATTTAGGTTTTTTCACTTTAGCTCTTGCGGAAGGATATATTCATATATGTTATAGCGGCCTCTTCTCCAAGTTACGCCATTATTGTCAGTTTGAGGCACCCAAAGTTTTGGAAAAATATAATTTGTGTTATTTAATAAAAAAATTGAAATATGGCAAATAGGGATCGCATGGGTCGTCGGGGGTAAGTCTTGCCATTACAGTAAAAATATGAAGATGTAGTACTGTACTTTTTACTATTTCGCAGATTCTTTTACGTTGTTCCCTAGTATTTGGAATTTCTTTGTAGTGTTTTTGTGCATGTAAACAAGTAGATGTAATTTTTTCGCATAAAGAAATAAATGTAATTTTGCTTCATGTTGTAAAATTAAATCGCTCTTAATGTAAACGCTGTTTTTATTAATAAAACTAACTGTTTTTACTAAGGAACTGCGTTGCATATTGTGAGAACATTATTACTCTCGCTCGTATTTGTGTGGAATTTGTCACTGATAGGATGTTAAGTAATTGAGAATAACATTTTTAGTGCTTATTTTATGTGTTTAAGGCAATACAGTTGAAACTTACATAAAATGCAAGCAATTTTTTTGAATTCTCGTAAATGAACCTGTGTAAATAACTTACAGTTTTTGTTTTTAAAGTTATGAGGTTACCATTTGGCAATTTTCGGCTGTTTTAAAGCCAAATATATTTCTTAAGGGGGGGTGATGCCCCCCTCCATTCAGAATGCAAGTAAGGGTAAAAGAGGCAAAAAATTGTTAAACTTATTAACATTTCATGCATTTTTCAAGAATTTTTTTTTAAAAACCCGTAAAACAGAGGGGGAAATGTTATACTGCTATGGAAATAGTCACTCCCATTTCTTTTGGCTCAATTATGTTTCCCCCCCCCCTCCATTTTTTTTAGATCTGGCCATTAGTAACTAATGTGCTATTTAATCAATAACATAATTACCATTAGTAGATATAGCTGTGTGTCAATGATCTACAAGTTTGTAGATTCCATTCCTGTAGAAACTCCTTCAGGGCATTGAATTTGGCAATGCACTATATTAGCTTGTCATTACAAAACTTCCTACCGGAAGTGAAATTGTTTGGGAATGGAACAGGTGGAAATCTGAGGGAGCCAGGTCTGATGACTTTGGGAGATGCATCATTGTTTCCCAGCCCGATTGCTGCAGTTTCGCTCTGTACATAATGCAACATGGGGGCCTTGTGTTGTCTGGTGGAACACTATACCTTTTCTGTTTAACAGTACCAATTATTTGGCCTATAGTGTTGTACTTAAGCTTCCCAACTGCTCACAGTAGACATTCAAGTTGATGGTTTGGGACTGATTTAAAAGCTCATAGTTTGGATGATATGCCTGCAATTCTACCTGAAATAGCATCACCTTATGAGAATGCAGTTCTGGTTTTGCCATAGCTTGGAATGCTTCTACTGCTTGACACCATGATCTTTTATGGACATTATCATAAATCATCCACTTTTCATCCCCTGTAATCATAGTCAAGCCACCATGTTCTGCTGTGGCAACTGATGTGAGATCCAGTTTTGATATAATCCAGCTTTTGCATATGTCGAATGACAGAGGACTGATTTAGTGTTCAATATCTTTGCCAGTTCCCTGGATATGCGAAGTGGATTTTTTGTTCAGCAGTGCTTTAAATAGTTTTCAACTCCACTGGCTGGCCACTTTGAGGTTCATTTCTGAGCAGAAAGTCACTTGAATGGAACTTGCCATAGCACCGGTGACAGGTGCTCTTAGAGATGACGTTATCCTCTTAAGCTTTTCACAGTTTATGCAAACACTCATGGGCACCGACACCATTTCTGAATTCTTAAAGTATGATGGAAAGAATACAGACATCTTTGTTGCTATTGTGAAATGCCTGTTGCTACTTATATAGACTAAATGGGTGCTGGATGGTTTAATCCAATAATAGAAACTGTGATTGTTTTCATTTACTAGACCACAAAATTAATACACTTGGTACTTCTAAAATAGTGATCAAAAGAATTGATTTTATATGTTGGTAACTTAGCCCCTTTCAGTTTAAATGATTATATATTCTAAAAATCAATATAAAGTGAATGCACAGTATTCCCTGTTAAGATAGACATCAAACATTAATTAATAGATTCTGAAAAAAAATTAATCGCCGCCACGGCGGGAATCGAATTTGCATCTCTCCAGATTCATGCCAGAAATTCATGCCAGAGCGTGCTACCATTGCATCACACGTCGTAGCACGCTCTGGCATGAATCTGGAGAGATGCGGGTTTGATTCCCGCTGTGGTGGCGATGAATTTTTTTCAGAATCTATTAATTAATGTTTATATATTCTAATTATTTATGAATAAATTCTTTATTATCAACATATTTTACGATAATATTTATTTCATCAGCAATGAATATGACAATTAAAATGAACTAAATTCAAACTTGCATATTTGCAATTTTTTCTGCTCATTAAATTTGAAGGAGCATCTTTGCTTATTTGGACTACATTAACCCATTAAGCACTTAATTAATTGTTATAGAACAATTGATCGAAAATAAAGCATAATTTACCGTTTTCAAGTTATACAAACTGAAGTCGGAACATTAAATAACATGTCCTGGTTTTTAGTGATCGCTATCTGGTCACCCTATGTATCATTCAACATTTGTATTGTCAAATTTGTTCCCTCAAAATATTGGGCTTTTTTGTTTGCTCATCTGTAAATAAGGATATGAACTTTTATCAATAGCAGCATTATAGTTGTAAATAGCAGCCGAATGCTTGCTGGAGTGGTTGGAGTTACAAAGTTGCACTGGAGTGCAAGCAGCCTCGAAGCAGTAAACACATCAGTAGCCTTTCTGTGCACATGCACAAGAGAGTTAGTGTGGTACCCTGAAGTGCATCATTAGTGATAACATTGGTACAAATTCAATATTTTTCTTCCTGTTATCAAAGAAATGACTATACTCCAAATTTCTTACAATGTTTCTATGGAGTATAATGTACAACATGTGTCAGTTTAAAATATTTATATATGGGGCCTACCACTTTTTTTTTTCATTTTAAAATTTCAATTTTTTTTTCAGTTTTGTTTTAAAACTATTAAATTTTTAAAATTTTATTTTTTTTAATGAATTAATAAGGAAGATCTCCATCAATACACCAAGTTTGGTCTTCTCGTCTACCATAGAAGCAAAGAAAAAAAAAACTTGGTCATAATTTGTATATTTTCCCCTTAGGTTAATAAGCAATTATAACTCCTTACAAAAATTTTTCTGACTCAAAATATTTCGGACTATGAGGCATCTTGTGTGTACTAACATTTATGCCAAAGATCATTGAAATCTGTGATGGGTGGTGAACTGGCATGGTTGAATTGACATGGAATGACCCTTGAAAGACCTTTCTATATACAAGATATGAGTAAGATCAAATTTTTGAGCACACCTGAACTATTTCAGCAATTATTAGACCCAAACCCAGGTGGCAGCTTTCTGGACCTTGGGAACGAATTTTATTTCTTTTAATTCTTATGGGAAGTAAATTTTGTTTAATGCTTGAGTTTTCAAGATTGAATTAACTGTGCTAAGTGGGATGATTATATTCTTTTTTTTGCATGACTGTAGATAAGCTTAGATATGAAATATCTGAAACTCCTTATAATGTAATTAATATTTTTTAATCCTTCAAAAATGTTGACTTGGTTTTTGCAATTCTTTAGTGAAATTGTAGATGTAATATTAAAAATAATTAAATAATACAATGAAAAATTTTTTATTTTTACTTTTTTTATTTTCAAGCTGAATCTCAAGTGTAATTTCTATTTTTTTAGTCTTAAACCCCAGAATCAGAGAAAAAATTTTAGTCAGTTTTAGTCTTGACCCCAAGGGCTCAAGGAAGGTTGGAGAGGGGGACCCAGTAAACAGCTGTTAGGTGACAGATGGTAGCCTCCCATCAAGTCCATCCAGTTGTGTTCTTTAACTTGCACAGGGTATGGATCTCCCTCAACTGGACAATGGAATAATGTCCCATCTAGTGGATGGTGGCCCTTCCAAGCCCATCGATGTCACCCTTTGAGGACATGGTGCAGGTTTAGTGTAGATAAATCTCAAATCTGATTCACATGGGACAAACCTGGGAATTGCAGTTTATGAGCCTGGGTCTACTACCAACTGAGCCACCCTGTCCCTAGCTTGGAAGTGTCTGCTACTTTTGCTAATATTGTGAACTGCCAATATTCGTAATTTATCTCTGGTTAAGTTTACAATGAGATATAATTGAAAAGTAATAGGATTAAAATTAGGTAAATGCAGATAAAATATCATTGCTCAAACTTCAGGGTTTCATAAATTTATGTAAAAAAATTGCAATGAAAAAAAATCCATTCTCATAGATTAAAAAAAAACAACATAAAAAAAAATTGTGTAACAGATATGCAAATTTCAAAACTTTTTCCTGTAACTCCTGAACTTTCCCTTTTTTCATAGTGATTTTTAAAAGTTGTTGGCTAGTCTTTTTTAAAATTAAAAGTTAAATATAAAAGAAGTGAAATGTTTCTTCCAATCATTTTGGTTGTATCTTTGAGCCTATATGGAAGTAAAATTTCACTTGGAAGTGTAAGCTACATTTAAATACTTTATATCTTGTTTAGGGAAAATATAACCTTTATCATATAACAGCTGAAGCTAAACTGTCTGAGACTCAGGTGACAATGATGTTAATACTTATGCTCAATAAGAGGGTAAAAGTTGGGGAATAGTATTGTTCAGATGAGTTTTTTTTCAAATTCTGGCTGAGATTATATTCTGAGGTACTATTCTGAAGCCCTCTGATTTTTAAAGAGCTATTTCTGAAATGCATAATTTCTATATAATAAATTGTACTCTAATTACTATTTCAATTTGCATAGTGGTGGCAATGATGGACTTGGTCGTGACCGTCCTGTTGGTGGTGGATTTGGAGCAAGACGTGGAGGAATGACTGGAATGGGATTAGGTGCTGGAGGAACAATGGATAGAAGAGGAAGTCTTAAAGGGAAGCAACCAGGGGAGAGACTCCGGAAACCTCGTTGGGAAATGAGCAAACTAATGCCATTTCAAAAGGATTTTTATAGAGAACATCCAAATGTTGCAAGAAGATCACCAGTAAGTGTAATGATTATGTGTATATTTTAAAAAAAATGCAAAATTGAACCAATTATGTAAATTTAAAGTAATATTATGAAGTAAATTTCCCATTATCTTTAAAAATCAGTGAAATCAAGCAATATAAAAAAAGTTCGTATATCTAGATTAAAAGAAAGCATGAAAAATTGTGCAATTGGGTACTTCAGGTAAATTTCACCACAGTAATGAATGTATACGGACAAAGCTTTCAGTAGACAACACTGAAGTTTCAACTGATCAGGGGAATAGTATTACAACTTGGGCAACTGACCTTTGTCAGTGGGGCGGGGGTGGCTCAGTCGGTAGCACGCCAGGCTCGTAATCTGTAGTTCCCAGGTTCGAGTCCCAGCTGGGTCAGCGTTGAGATTAATCTCCGCAAAATTCCCCGCCCTGCCCACGGTCAGTAGGGGACACCGATGGGCTTGGAAAGGCTGCCGTCTGTCGGATAGGACGTTAAGCCGTGGCCCTGTGTGTGGGAGAGCCATACCCTGTGCACGTTAAAGAACACGCTGGATGGCCTTGACGGGAGGCTACCATCTGTCTCCCAACAGCTGTTCCAGTGGGTCCCCTCCCCCAACCTTCTCTGAGCCTTCGGGGTCCATGTGACCTGGCCATTTAGCCCATGGTGTGCAAAAAAGTGCCACTCAGAGGTAAAACAACCCAAACCAACCCGACCTTTGTCAGCTGACCTGAGCCAGTTGGCCTTGTTCAGGGATACCCAAGCTGACAGTTTGATATTCCCAGCTTTGAGTCCAAACTGTTTTCACTCAGAATTTCTATGCTAACCCCGCTGTTTTGGTGAGAGAGGATTGCCGATGGGCTTGGAAAGGCGGGCTCTCCATTGAACAGGGAATTTAACTGTGACCTCATTTGCAAGAAAACCATACACTGTGCATATTAAAGAACATGCTTGATTGCAGGCTTCCATCTATTAGCAGTTGTCCAGTGGATCCTATATCCCAATCTTCTCTAAGCTTTTGGGATCCCTGTGACCTGGCCATTTAACCAGTTGTGTGCAAAAAACTGCTGCTCAGAGGTAAAACAACACAGATGAAATATTCATTTTAACCCTTTGCACTCGAAGGTTTTTTCACTATAGGGAAGTAGCAACTTGAAGTTTTTTTTGCTAAAAGGTTGATGAAATTTTTTATAACTAACATAAAAATAAATCATACGTAAACAACGTAAAATCAAACTCATCTTCACTGCTACTAATTTCATCATTTGGCTCCATTTTTATAAATACTAAAAACAAACTAAGTTTAAAATAATAAATTCAATTAAACACAATGTTGTACTATGAAGTGCACATAGACAATAGATTTACACATCTAAAATGTAAAGAGGAAAGATATCTGTTTATAAAACGTTTATTGTCACCTCTCAGTCACCTTTCGAGTTGCTGCATTAAACCAAGTTTATAAACCAGTTATTGTTGCCTCTCAGTCACCATTGGAGTTGCTGCTTCAAACCAAGTGGTGACTGAGGGTCGCCTCTCCAGTGCAAAGGATTAATTTCCCACAAAGCAGGTGGAGTGGTGTTATAACTTGAAGTTTGAAAAACAAATTCAGCTGTAAACAGAGGTATAATTAGTAATAGTAAAAACACTAATTGTTTATAATACATTATAATAATAAATACCTTCTCAAGCAGCTGCTTAGCCACAGAGGTCTGACAGCAGCCTATCAGTTTAATATGCCAGAGTAGAAGGACTGTGAAGATGGTGAGACTTCAGCAGAAAGACAACCACACATCCATGCCTTACCTGGGACTCAAACCCAGATCCCTCTGATCAGTAGCCAAGGGTGCTAACCACTCTGGTATTAAAATGTTGGCCAAATTATAATCTATATACCATATGATATAAATGCTAGTTTTTAAGTTTAAAGAAATGAAAGTTTGAATGATAAATATTTGTATTAAAATAATGAACTAAATTTGAAAAAACATTAAATGAAGCACACTAAAATTATGCCTGGAATTTCTATTATGTTTTGTACAGAATTAGATGCTCTTTTTTATATATATGATGTCTGTGCTAGTTACTTCAGGTTAAGGTTCTGAAGTTTTTTTTTTGCTGAACACAGAAAATAGATTTTTAGAGTGGTAGCAGTTTTTCATCCTGGACACTGGAAGGGTAAATGCACTAATTAATTCCACCAGCCTTGAACCCTAGTACATATTCTGTAACGAGTGTTGTCCCTAGTGGTGGTATTTAGAGTACACACTAGTTATTGGTGTGCTGTGACAGATTTTTTCAAACTACTTCAACCAGGATATCTTAAAGGACAATGGATTCCCTCTTTGCCATTCAATTTTCTTGCTGATAGCTATTTAAATACCACCACAGCATAAGTTCAGAAGGGTTTAAATCCCAGCTTGATGGGTTCGAAATGGTACTGTAAAACAATAATTTCAGTTTAAATCTTGTCTCCATCATTGCAAAACATATTTTATTTAAAGTCAAAATGTTAAACATTATAGGACATCAACTGTTCATTAACCCAGTCCGTAAATGATTTCTTAAAATTTTTTGTGAATGCCTTTAACACTTAACATGCCGACTTTGTAAAGCAGAATTTACTCTGGTGGACAGCTTAATTTTGAAGTGTTTTCAGAAGAAAAAAAAAGAATAATTTTGAAACCTTATTTGAAAATGGCTAATGGACATAATTTGTTGTATCCTATTGCAAAACAATGAGCAATTATTTTTTAATTTTTGGAAAATAAGATATTTGAGAAAAGCAACAAACATACTAATTTGAATAGCACTGTTTTATCAGGTAACCAAATAAGTTCTTATGGTTTTTCAGTGTTATCATTTCAACAAAAAGTAAATAAGCACAATTGCAAGTGGTGTGCATGCATTTGATACACATCAAAAGCACATGGCATGCTGAATCAGTTGTGTAGCAAGTGTGAAAAGTGGTTTGGTGATATTGGGAAGGGTGATGAAAGTATATCTGTGTCAAATACAGTTATTTGAGGGTGCTTTGAGTTTAAACTGGGAACTAAAACAGTGCAAGCAACCCACAAGATGCATATGGCATTTGGAGAGAATACAGTGAGTGAACAGACAGCCCAAAAATGGTTCAGAAAATTTACATCAGGCGATGACACACTTCCTAAGATGCACCCCATGAGGGAAGATTGACTGTCATTGATGACAATGAACTGAAGGCCAGCATCAAGTTGGATTCACATCAAACATGCCAAGAGCTTGCAGAAAGGTTTTGTGTAAGTGATGAAACCATTTGTTTGCATTTACATTGCCTAGTAAAAGCCTGGAGGCTGGGGAAATGGGTTCCACATGAACTGAATGTTGACAACACACTCCAGCAGCTTACAATCTGCTGGTTACTGCTTTCACGCCACAAGAATGAGCCATTTTTGGACAGGTTGAAGTGCAATGAAAAATAGATTGTCTGTAGGAACACCAAACTTTCATATTATTAGTTATCATCCAATGAACCTGTATTGCACACACTAAAGCTAGGGACCCACCAACAGAAAATTTTGTGTGTCTAGTGGACTACAGCTGGTATTGTCCATTATGAGCTTCTGGCCAATGGTCAAGCAATCCCTGTGGACAGCTACAATGTTGCAGATGCACTGCTCCAAAAACAGCCTACCTTTGTTCATTGCAAAGGCCTCATGGTCCTTCAGGACAATGCTTGTCCTCACACAGTGCAAGTGACCCAAGACAAGCTCCACAGCCTTGGTTGAGAAATTCTACCCCACCCTCTGTATTCCCCAGACATCGTGCCATTCAACTACCATCTTGGCACTGGACAATCATATGCGCAACCAACAATTTCGAAATGCAGATCTTGAGAAGCAGATCACATGCAAATCGTCAACAGCAGTTTTATGTGTTGTATCAATGAATGAAGTTAAAATTATGATATATTAGCATTACATTCACCTAATGGCAGATTTTATAAAAAGCATGATTCATTGCACGGGGAATAATTAGTATTTAAACACTATATCTTTACATTTAAAATCTAATCCATTTTTGGATGATACCAACAACTACTCTAATATGTAAAACTGAGATATTGCAGTTTAAAACACCCATATGATACAGAATTATAGTTCTTATACTTGCTTATTAACCCAGAGTCTATCCTAAAAAAATGAATGAATCTGTAGGTCTAGCTAATTTAGCTCTCAGCAGAAACAAAAAAAATATAAATTAAAAATAAAAAAACCTATCTTTCAATAGGGCCCTAAAAAGTAGAAAATAAACCTAAAGCGTATGGATGGTGCAATCAATCACTGAGTT
This sequence comes from Ryuthela nishihirai, assembly GCA_038380435.1. Taxonomy (NCBI): domain Eukaryota; kingdom Metazoa; phylum Arthropoda; class Arachnida; order Araneae; family Heptathelidae; genus Ryuthela; species Ryuthela nishihirai. Next base: position 25,369,087 of record JAWZYU010000018.1, read on the forward strand.
CGTATTCATATCAAAGGAAGATGGGGCACCGGCAATCTTGTCGAGTTGGTAAATCAGCCGCCCCGTCTTCCTTTGAAGTGATTACAAACCCTATAGGAAGATAGGTATTTTTTTTAAATTTTTTAATTTATTGTCACTAATATATATATTTGTTGTCACTAAAATATATATATATTTGTTGTCACTAAAAACGCTTATCTTCAAAATATTTGATATATGACTCGTAAACATTGAGCACATTACCACTTTTTTGGATTCAGGTTTGAGGCAGCCCATTCCATTGGAGACATTACAAGCTTTTAATTTGAGATACAACTCATTAAAGTTGACCCCTGCTAAAATCTGCCCCCATATTTTATCAGGGGGGAATAGGGCAAAATTTGAAATAGTTTATGAGTCATACTAGCTTTTACTTGACACCTAACTTGTAACTGTAGGCCCTTGCATTTGGAAGATATAGTAGAACAACTTTCATATTTCCTGTTTTTTGGGGGGAAGAAAGCATGGGGGGTCCTTCTTTTATAGCCTATGACATTCCCTAGCCTATGACATATACAAATGATTTTTTATAGCCTATGACATATACAAATATATATATGTATTAGTGACAATAAATTAAAAAATTTCATTCAACACATAGCTCTTTACTTTTCGCACCCTCAGGAGATATATGGGAACAATCATTTTCATTTCCCCCTTTTTTCAGGGGGAAGAAAGCATGGGAATAAATTTTTCATAGCCTACGACATTCCCTGCGTTAGAAGCTTTCATTCGATGTATAGCTCATTGCGTTCTGGAGCTTAAGAATAGTTTTCTCATTTCCCTTTTTTTAGGGTTAAAAGCACGGGGGCCAATTTTTTATAGCCTATGATGCTCCTCACATCACAAGCTTTCATTTGGTACATAAATCATTTTCTCCATTGTGTTCAAAAGATATGGTGGAACAACATTTTTTCAAATCCACAAACTGACCAACCAACAAATGGCGAAGCCAAAAGCAATATAGGAAGATAGGTAAAAAAGCCATTAATATATTTTTTTTGTAATAAATATAAAGGTTAGTATTAGTCATTTTAAAGCATATTGTTTTGTGTGTGAAAATTATTTTTGTAATAAGAATTTTTACATTGTAAATTGCTCAGAAGTAAATTGTGCATGTGGTAAAATTGTAGGAGTTGAGAGATTTATTAGAGTGTTGTAGATGGCAATCTAAATGAAAAAAATCAAAATGATGTGATAAGAAAGATAAATTCTTGTTACACCAGAAATATATTACATTTGTAAATTTGATGATAATTGTTGCTTAAAATAGTGTGGTTTTTCATGAGCTAAGTTCTAATCATTATATGGCCTATTATCTTGGGTTGGTGTTTATCAGTCAACAATAACTGCTACAATATGCACAAAATCGCTTTGTTGTATTCTGAAAAGGAAAAGTATGAGAGCTTGGTGATGCATTTTTTCCTTTAGGTATTTTACAAATTGGAAAATTATGTGTGTTCTAGGTGATTAAACTTAAAAAATACCTATCATCCTGTATGCACCCTAAAAAATAAAACTAAAGCATACAGCAGTGCTTTAGTTTTTTTTTAACTTGTCACAAGCTTTGAGATATAACTCTAGATCAACCCCTGAGAAATTTCCGTCCTTTTTTGGGTGAGGATGAAATTCAAAGTCGCCTATGATAGTTCTAACACGAGAAACTTTAATTTGACACTTAACCTGTAACTGGGCCCTTGCATTCAAAAGATATAGTAGAAGAATGATTTTCACATATCCTTTTTAGGAGGTGAAGAAAGCATGGTGAAATTTTTATAACCTGCCCAAGCTTTCATTTTACATAAGGTAGTAATATTTGCCTTCATGTTCAAAACTGGAGTAGAACAATCCTTTACATAATTAACTTTTTTTTTGAGGGGTGGGCACTAGAAAGTTATAAGTGTTCTAGGTGCTTAAACTATAAAAATAAAATTAAAAACCCTACTTCTTACGTCCACCCTAAAAAGTAAAAACTGAAGCCTACCACAATGTTTTAGTTTTTACTTGTCACAAACTTTTTTGTATAATTTAACAAGCTAATTTGAAGATATTTAGAGAAATTCTAAACATATGTTACTATACATATGTATGTGTGTGTTTACAATTTATGTGTACATTAGTTGATTAAAATGTGTAGGGAAATAATTATAAATGAACATTAATAACCTGTGACACTAGCGACATTGCAAACTTTCATTTGATGCAGAGCTTGTTCCTCTTTTGGCCTCTGCATTTGGAAGATACCAGGGAAAAATTCTTTGTTCACACTTTCCTTTGCTTTTTTTTTGGGGGGGGGGGGGTTAAATTACAAAATTCCTATGACACTCCCTATATGAAACATTCTGGCCCTCATGTTCCAAAAATATATGGTGAAACAACTATCTTGGCAAACACACATACCAAGTGACAAGTAAAAAGCAATAGATAGTTAAAAACATTCACATAAGCAGCAATTTGGAGAATTTCAATATGATGTGCATTTATCACGTAATGTATTGCTAATTTTAGCATCGAAAACCATTGTGAAAAAGCAATATTTTTGACTATTAAATTTTTTAATTACTTTCTATATGATATTAATAAATGATGAGACATTTAAAGATATTTCAAGAATAGTTGATACAGCTTCCAAATCTAGAAGAAACGTTTTAAAAAATTTTAGTGTAGTCAAGTGACAATTTTTTTTGTTACTTTGCAGAGTTGCCATTTCAGTATTTATTACTATAGTTTTTATGTTTTGCTTCATTTATCAACTTTGTAGCAACATTATCTAGACCTCTAGTGGAGGTTTACATACTGTTAAGAATTAAATGGATGGAAACAGAGCATGAATTCAAAAAAATAGTATTTAACAATTATAATTCTAAAATAATGTAATTTTTTGCAAAATTACAAAAGTATTAATGAAAACATTTATGTAAACTCAACTAATGTAAATCTATTTCAGTATGAAAATAAATCTTCAAAAGAACTTAACACCTTGTTACTGTTCTTACTATCTATACAAAACACCCTGCCCATGGTCAGCAGGGGACACCGATGGTATGTAACCAACCGATGTAACCGTATGTAACCAACCGATGGGCTTGGAAAGGCCACTGTCTGTTGGATGTGAGGTAAAGCCATGGCCCCATGTGCGGGAGAGCCATACCTGTGCACGTTAAAAGAACATGCTGGATGGCCTTGATGGGAGACTACCATCTGTCTCCCAACAGCTGTTTCAGTGGGTTCCCTCCCACAACCTTATCTGAGCCTTTGGGGTCATTGTGACCTGACCATTTAGCCCATGGCATGCAAAAAAGTGTCGCTCAGAGGTAAAATAACCCAACACAAAATCTATACAAAATGCATAATATAAGGCTTTTACATCAGTTGATAAGTGACACAATAATATTTGTAAACAAACCTGTAATCTATCGAGAATAACCTTATCAATTTGCTGAACAACTGAATATAATGATAATTATATGACCTCTTCAGTCGCATTTCTAAATGTCTTTAACGCCCTTCTTTTTCTTGCAGTCCACTAACAGGATCAACATTAATAATCATTCCTTTTTGAACATCTGCCAAATCAATACCTCTGCCCATTGTGCTCACCGTACTATGGCTCATCAGTGCTGGCCAGCCACTTATATCTCCGTATGGTCCACCTTGCATGTGCACTCTGTGACGTGCCTGGGTGGGTACACTGTGATTCTGTGGGTGGTCATATTATTCTGATATGACTGTGTATAGTTAATTCAAACAATAATTAATAATATCAATGTTACCTGTTGACTTTTAAATGTTTATAAATCAATAGTTTTTGTGGGAAAATTTTCACCAACATACGAGTTCGAATCCCATATGTTGGCGAAATCTGTGATCTCGGATCCCGCCTCAAAAATCTATGATCACATATCTATGTGATCTCGTGTCATAGGAGTTTGTCTCATGTCATAGGAGTCTCATACCAAATGGAGGTGCTGAAAATCACGGGATGAGTGAAAGTCATAATTAGTGGAAATAAAGACAGCTGACAGTAGTTAATGGTTAGAATACTCTAGCATGTTTCTGGAGAGAAGTGGATTCAAATCCTGTATATCAACGAAACTTTTTTCACAAAAATATTTATGGTTGATTCAATGTTATAAAGATGAAAATGGATTTTGTTTTTTAAATTTCAATAAGTATGACTTTGATGGTAAGCAAGTGATTACAGCACCCTCATGCCATCATATACATTTCTCTCGCAAGACTTTTATTTTGTTTCAGTAAATGGGAGAAAATTTCCACTTTCGACTTCTAAATGTCAAAATATGCAATGAAGAGAACAAAGTAATCAAAATTATACTAAAGTAAATATTTCTCATCATATCTGAAGCTCTTTCACAGCACACTAGTGTGCTATGGCACCAGTTGTGAAGTATTGTTATAATAGATTAATGAAGTTTTACTCTCTGAAATATTAATGATTTCAAAAATTACTTTTTATTTCAGATGGAAGCTGAGGTTTTCCGGCGTAACTTTGAAATTACATTACGAGGGCGCAATGTTCCCAAGCCCGTTGCAACATTTGAAGAGGGGAGTTTTCCAGGTAAACTTTTATTTTGTATGATTATTCTGATACTGCCACACCATCTTCAGTGTATATGGGATGACAAAGGCATTCCACCATGCCTAATTTGTGATGGCATTCTTATGTTTTTTTTTCCTATAAAGAATGAAATTGAAATCTTTTAGCATTTTGTTTTCAAAGTATTATTTATTTCTAATTGCTATAATAGGCTAATAATCTTTTCATTGATTTTAAATCATATACATGGTATATAACATTTTGAAAGTAGGAAACATAAGTTAATTTTTTCAAATCTTTCTCGTTAACTTTTAGGTTTAGTAGCTGATAAAATTAGTGAGGACATGACTTTTAGCTATGTGACAGGAACTTGGAGTGTGAATGGAACTTGCCATTCCAATAAGTAGGACTAGGCACAAATGTGTATGAATTGATATATATACATTTCCATTACTACAGTTTTAAGAATTTTAATACATTCATATTTTCAAAAAATTTCATTACACTCAACCATCTTTCTTTTTATGTTTGGCACAATATAACCTTCGTCGCTTTTGTGCCATAAAACCCTAAAAACCAACAGTATTTTGTTACCAAAAGTAATTTAAAATAATTTTCAATATACCAGCAGACTGAATCAGTTGTATCATTGATAGCAGAAGATTAAATTTATTAGCTGGAAGCATAAAATGGGAAAAGAGAGAAGTTGTAGTGAAATTAGAATTACTATTGGTTTATGTTATAGAGATGAGTTGGGCCTTAAGTTTTTGAGCCTTGTCCCAAACTATTTAATATTTATTGAGCCCAGTTACAGGAAAAAATATGCTGACACATTGTCAAAAAAATATATATTTATAGAAATCAAGCTTCTAAACAATTTTTAATTATTATATATAGACTATTACCAGGGCTGGGAAAAATCCAGAGTAAACAGATCGGCAAGTGCCACTCAAACTGAGGAAAAGCACAGATTGGCATATTGGGGCTGCCTGTATTTTTCTTAATAGAAGATTCTAATAACTGCTGCCAGCTCCTGCTTGCCATATTGTCCATCTAAATTACCCCTATGAATTATCAAAATCAGTTGCACCTTATTTTAAATTGTCATAAAAAATGCAGTTAATTAAGATTAATTAATTAATTAATCAAGATCTTTGGAGAGTCCTTGCAACATCAAGACCAGCTGAGCCAGCAAAAGTTTTGAAGATATCTAAAATGGTAATATTTTCCACTTATTTAGTAGGGAACTTTTTGCAAGGAATAAAAATATCCTTAAGTGAAATTATACCATGGTGAAAATACTCATGGCTTGACTGTGTAAATAGTGATAAGTTAAAATGGTTAGCGTGCTTGACTACTGATCTAAGGGACCTAGGTTCGAGCTCCAGGTAAGGTACGAATGAATGTTTTTTTTTGTAGCAGTCCCGCCATCCTCATAGACCTACTGCAACATATAAACTAACAGGCTCCTGTCAGACCTCTGTGGCAAGCAGCTGCTTGAGGGGATATTGTTATTTTTTTAGATGCTGAAGAGTTTTGCTAAGGAGCAGTTACATGTTATTTTGGCATAATCGTATATTAAATATTTTTAAATACGTTTCAGCTCTAATGAAGAATTGATAAAAGAAAGTGCTATGCTGGATATCAAGAATTTTGAACATACTAAATACTGAACAAATCACAATGATGCTTTAAATTGGCCAAACTCACTAACATTAATCTCAGAGAACTTTATCAGGAATTTTGTCTATTTGCTATTCATTGCATGTATTCCAGAAAATGATAAAGAGCAACAAACAATAATTTGTCAAGAACCAAATGTCAAGCAGTGCTAGAAATTTAAACGATGAAATGTAAGTAGAGGCAAAATGAATAGAGCCTCTTCTATTTCATCATTAAAAGAGCAGGCCTTAACTGATGTAGTGGTTAGAGAACCTGACTGCTAAGCTAATGAGCATGTTCTTGTGCGAGTGTTTGTATGTTATGGGAAACCAATACAAGCAGCTTACAGATTATCTGTCAAAATTTGAATGTCAAGAGAAAATACGATTGTTGTTTAACATGTGTGTTTCAAATATAGAATAATCAAACAGCTATTGTTCATTTTATACATAGTTGTATTTTGCTGTAAGTCTGTGTTAACTTTGTCACATATAAAAGTTTTTTGTGAAAGATTTTTCCACAGTAAAAGTTTAAAAAAAAACCTTTCAAGATCATCTTTATGTCAACATTTGTTAGAAGAGTTAGCTCTTTCTTAAATAAAGAGAGATTTTAATCTTGATTATGAAGTAATGGGTAATATTGCATAAAGTTTCCTGGAATTATCAAGATATTTGATATGTTAACATTTTTACTCTGAATAAATAACATATCTTGTTTTCAAAGAAAACAAGATTCGCTATGTCATCTGTATGTCGACATCGAACTTTTTGGTTTATGGAGATAAAAATCCTTTTTATGTTGGATAGGTATCGATGAAATATTACGATATTCATTTTCTGATTCTTTCTAAAGCTATAATTACTCTCTCTATCAGTGGAAAAAGTTTATAAAATTTCAAACGAATATTGCAAAGATGTATTTATGCCAGAAATTTGAAATTTTGTTGCTGGAATGGTGAAGGTCATGAAATTTCCACTGTCAACAATGAGTTGGCATTTAGACCCAGGGAGATGGGAGAAAACAATCTTTTTATTTTAGCAGATAATTGTTTATAGAGATAAAAGAAAAATTCTTTTTCGGGTTAGATAGGATTTGATGAAATATTATGATTCACTCTTTTGAAATCTTCCTAGAACTATAATTGTATCCTCTAACTGAAAAATTTTAAAATTCCAAAATTTAAAATGAATGTTGTAATGATGTATTAATGATAGAAATATGAAATTTTGGTGGTGGAATGCGAACGTCATGAAGTTTCCATTGGAAACAATGAAAATGATAATTAGAAAACTTTTTAGTTTGATCGGTACTAATGAAATATAATTTGGATTTTTCAAATAGTAGCTTTAATATATATATCTTTACACATCACTAAATATGAAACGGCAGAGCTGTTAATGAGTTTTACAAATAATTTGTATAGAATAGAAATTTGAAAAATTACTGGTAGCTTTTAAGAGATATTCCAGACAGCAATGATCTACTCACTTTTCTGAGAGGTGTAGGAAATTAAACTTTTTAAATTTAAGAATTAAAAGATGAATACTTTTATGTTGTATAATTACTAATAAAATACTACTTGCATTTTCTCCCATCATCTACTAATTCAAATTAAAGTTTTTAAGGAATGAATCAGTAGGTAAAGGAAAAACTTCATTCTCCTTGAAAATGAGATTCTAATATGCACCAGAGGGGATATTATTTGTTCTAGTTCTATTTTAATTCTTTTTTCCCTTTTGTTTCCCATATTTATAACCTGTCTGCTATACCAACACCTCCTACAACACGAGGCCAGTGGACCAAGTTATAACGTCATCATAGGTAGTCCTGTAATATCAGTATTTCTTATACAATTATTTCTATTATTATTACTGGTGTAATTTTATATTGATATTTTCATTAATATTTTATTTATAAATATATTTTATTTAGAAGAAAAATTATTTGGATTGATTAGCAATTATCATAATACTAATAAATATGGTTAATGTTTCTTCTAAAATAAGGTATATTTATAAATAAGCATTAGTATAAAAGTACACCACTGATGATAATAGATAATTCTTTTATATTTCTTTCTAACGTTACATGACTACTTATGTTGATGTCATAACCTGGTCCACAGGCCTTCTGTTGTAGGAGGTGTTGGTTACACGGTTAGTAATCCGATGGTGGATTTACAGTTTTACTTATGTGAAATGAGAACCATGCTAAATATCCATGCCTTCAATGGGATTGAGTAAAGCTGTGGGTGGGGGAACTTACAGTTTTACCAACCAAAGAATTTGCATACTAATGCAACAGTCTCCCATATATTAGAGAAAACTGTGCTAATACAAAAAAAGGAATTATGGTCCAGAATACTTGGTTACTGCTGGGGCCAACTATAGCCAGTCTGCCCTGATAGTAAACCACATTTAACCTAATTTTTAAAACAATCATTTTATGGGGAAAAAATATAGCTGAACATTAATTGAAGATTTCACTTGAATCAATAAATATTGATTGTCAGCAATATTTGTTTAATATTTAAAGGATAGCTAGAAGCTGGAACATTTAATAGCAGATGCTGCTAGTCATAATAATTTGTGACAAAAAATTAAAACAAATGATTTGTTATAATAAATTGTTTGCTAAAATAATGCAAATTTAGTAGTTGTGATATTTCTTTAACCCTTTTGCTACCAATTTTGAACATTTATTATTCATTATATGGGACATTATGTACCAATGAGAGAGAAAGGGGTAAGATTACTTGAATTTAGAACAATACTGTTTAGGATAGGTTTAACAGCAGCTGTTCCATCTTCAATAAATCATTAAATATTAAATGACTATTGTTGAAATTTGATTGTGATCTTCAATTTATTTTTAGTGACACTTTTCCATAAAAAGCTTATTTTTGAAATTGGGAATAATTTCCATTAACAGAACAAGTAAGTGTTTAATTATAATTTTATGTATGTACAGGTTTTATCATACTAAATTTATATTTACTAAATATATGCAGGATGTAATGGAGGATTTTTGCTTTTGTTTTAATTTGAACTGTATTCTAATAAGTTTGAAAGATTTTTCTTTGTATAGTCTGATGAATATATAATGTAAAAAAATATATCGAAAATGTTAATTCCAAACTTGTTAGAGAGCAAATTTGCATGAAGACATTTTTGTTTACTTCAGGTAATCCACTATTAGAAATATATATTTTCATTCGTATAGTGAAATATATTCTATTTTTAGATTATGTAATGAATGCTGTTCGCCAGCAGCAGTATCAGCATCCAACACCTATTCAGGCGCAAGGATGGCCTATTGCTCTCAGTGGACGTGATATGGTTGGCATTGCACAGACTGGCTCTGGAAAGACTTTAGCTGTAGGTTAATTTATAATGTTTCAGTTTGAAACGTATAGCAAAGTGTGTTTTCATTTTACTGTAAAATCTCAGTGAAACAAATTCCTAGTGGCAAAAATATTCTTTGTTAATCTGAATATTCATTAAACTAGCAATTGCAGGTAATTGAGTAATTAGCAAAAAATATTTTATGGGGTTGATCCATTGGAAGAAATTGGAAAATAATTACTGGCAATGAAACTTGTTGGTAGAATTAGTGCTTCCCAGGGAAAATTAATCAAAATCTACCAACTACAACAATTTTTTTCGATTTTTTGGTTAAAAATCCGAAAATCCGATTTTTAGGGTGTTATCAGTTTTACACCCTATGAAAATCTGCCTCCAAATTGTACAGTATTTTTGCCCTTTTTCTAATAGGTGAATGTTAATGAAAGGAAAGAATTGTTTCCAATTTAGCTCTTTTTACTGTACTATAGGTGCAGCTGTATCTCCACTTCTTAATCTGTGCTTGCTTGTAGCCACACCTGTGTACTGACCAGAGAAAATCTAATAAGACTGCAGATGATCATTTCCAAACAGAACATATGGCAAAGTCCACACCTAAATTCTTTTACAGAGTTGAAAGTCATAGAGTGTGTCTAAATGTGTATTTTTTGAACTTCTGGCCAACTAAATGCTAATTTGATTATTTAGAATTGGAAACTTCTAGTGAAGGAAATAATACAGATTAGGGAACTTACCTATCTGTAGTCATGATTGACATTGCAACTTGAATGGATCTTGTGCATCTCTGTTTTGGCAGTAACCCTGCAGTGTACGGCACTCAGCTCACTAGATGGTGCCATGAGTGATTAACCTTCTTAACGTGTGTAAAGTAAGGTTAAAAGCCTAACTTTTGTTTTTAGTAGGATTAATAAAAAAAAGTAAGTGAATTTAAATGGTATGATAGCTTTTTATTGTATTGAACGATGTATTCGATTCTCTCTTAGTACATTTTGTGCGACCTCTGGTTCTTAAATTTTTTTCTCTTGCAAGTCTAACATATAGTGAATAAAAGGTGTTTATTTTCAGAACCTAAACTTTCCTAATAAACACATTTAGCTAACATAAAATTGTGTTTTTTAAATGCAATTTGGGTTTAATTCTTATATATGTAACATAAAAGTATAAATTTTGCCACAGGTAAGTACTGAAATTTGCAGATGATTTATGATATTTAATTAATCTTTAGCAATGTTTTAAATTCTCAGATTAAAAGCATATAGTTGACACTTTATGCCCAGGTTGGGTGGGAAACACAACTGTTTTTCTGTAAGAGATAATTGGAAAACTCTTTTAGTTGTATTGGTACTAACAAAATATAATTCACATTTTCAAGTACTTAAGTAGTCCCACGATACGCTTTACGAAGGAGGAGGAAAATAGAAATGCCGTCCCCTATTTAGATGTTTTCATCCAAAAAGATGACACAGGAGCCTTGACGACGTCGGTATACCGGAAGCCTACCTATGTCCCTTCTGTCATACGTGCAGACTCATGTGCCCCGTGGGCGTACAAAATTGCAGCCTTCCGTTCCCTCACACATAGGGCATTCACCGTGTCTTCAAATGAGCAACTGCTTGAAAAAGAAATCTTAAACATCCATTCCATCGCTGCTTCCCATGGCTACAACCCAACAGCAATAGACAAAATTATCAGCAAATATAGGAAAGCAGAAGAGATTCAGCTCTCATCCCAATCACCGACCCCGAGCGTACTATTTTTGCCGGACCCATTTCTTACGTCCCTGTCCTATGTGAATCGGTCCACAAATTACTCAGAGCCCATAGTATAAAAATTGTTTTCAGCCCCGCTCCAAATTTGAAGAAATTAGTCAAAAGGGACAGGGATAAATATAGCCTTCTTCAAAAATCGGGCGTATACCGATTTCCCCTACAGTTGACGGATAATTCCGTTGTGTACTACATCGGCAAAACCATTCGCTCTTTGCAAGAAAGATTCGCGGAGCACAAAGCTGATGTCAGCCAAAAGAAGCTAACGACGGCCGCCTCTGAGCTAGCAGTGCAATACACAGCAACAATAGACTGGGAGCACGCCACACTTCTTGCGCGCGCATCCACTTTCTACGGAACCATAGTCCGCGAGGCTATTGAAATAATGACCTCGTCCGTCCCCACCTGCAACCGAGACACTGGAATCACCCTACACGACATGTGGAAAGAAGCTCTTTGTCTAAATGGACCCAATGTCAGTACATAACATCACTTCACTGAAGACGGAGCGCTGTCTTTGCTCCGAAAAGCTTCTGAGAGTTTTTCTCCTAAGAACTTTCAACATCCAAATAGTTTGAAGGATAAACTCTGAAATTTTATTGCTCAATGACAGAGAATTTTTAAATTATTTTAAATTAATTTATATCGTTAGAAATACTAAATATGGAAGCAGTGAAACTTTTAATCAGTGTTGCAAGTGATATGCTTATGGTACAAATTAGAAATTTTGATGGTACAGTGTCAAGATACACCGATTAGCCAATACATTAAAACCACCTCTGTGTTATGCAAAGAAGCGCACATGCAGCCAGTGTCACGTGCCTAGGTCATGAATGATATAGATATAATACCTGGGTCGGAGCTCTCGCAGGCAGTATTTCATTTTGTCTCAACATGGGAAAGGCAAAGGATTTATCTGATTTCGACAAAGGCCAGATCGTTATGGGAAGACACCTTGGTAAGAGCATCTCCAAAACAGCGATGCTGGTAGTCTTCTCACACTATGCAGTAGTTAGTACCTATCAAAGATGGTCTGAAACAGGTGACACTTCGAGCTGTCAACAAGGCGTGGGTTGGTCACACCTCATTGATGCCAGAGGTCAGCACAGGCTATCTCGTCTTGTTCACAGAAACAGGAGGGCTACTGTGACTGAAATTACCCATAATTTCAAATGTGGTAAAGGGCCCAATGTGTCTGAACACAGTTCATCATAAACTCTTGGATATGGGTCTCTGCAGCCACAGACCCATTTGTGTGCATATGCTCACATCCATTCACCATCATCAACGCTTACAGTAGGCATGTAATCATCGACATTGGACCATAGAAGACTGGAAGAGGGTCGGACGTGGTCGGACGAATCCCATTTTCTGTTACACCATGGGCATGGATGAGCTCATGTACGATGTTTACCCAAGCAAGCCTTCTCAACTTGGATGCGCTATGGGATGGATACAGGTGGCTGGAGGGAGTATGATGGTCTGGGCAATATTTTCTTGGGGAACACTTGGATCAATTATCTCTGTAGAGCAAACTCTGACAGCTGTCACCTACCTGAACATCGTGGCTGACCAAGTACACCCCTTTATGGCAACTGTCTTCCCTGGCAGAGATGGTGTCTTTCAACAAGACAATGCCCCATGTCACACTGCGAAGAATTTTAAGGAACAGTTCCTAGAACATGATGAGGAATTTTATTTATTGCCATGTCCCCCCAAATTCACCAGACATAAATCCTATTGAACATTTGTGGTTTGAGTTGGAGAAACAGGTATGTGCAGCATCACCTCAACCACATAATTTACAGGAACTGCAGAATCTTCTGTTGCAGTCATGGTACCAAATATCAAGTTACACTTACCAGCATCTCATTTAATCTATGCTTCATTGGGTGAGAGCTCTTTTGGTGGCTAGAGGAGAACCTACATCGTATTAGGTAGGTGGTTTTAATGTTTTGGCTGATCAGTGTATATTACACTGACAACAATAATATTTCCTCTTTTCTCAGAGTAGTGAGAAAAGCAACTTTTAAAATTAAAAAAATAAAAGACAATTTTTATGTTGTACAGTTATTAATAAAATATAATTATTTGATTTTCTCCCATCTGTATTAGCTCAAATTATAACTTTTAAGGAGTGAAAAAGTAGGTAAACTAAATGCTTCATTCTCTTTGAAAATGATATTCCCATATGTGCCAGGGGTGGCTCAGTCGGTAGTGTACCAGGTTCGTAATCGGCAGTTCTCAGGTTCGAGTCCCAGCTGGGTCAGCATTGAGACTTATCTCCGCAAAATTCCCCGCCCTATCCACAGTCAGTAGGGGACACCGATGGGCTTGAAAAGGCTGCTGTCTGTCAGATGGGACGTTAAAGCAGTGGCCCCGTGTGCGGGAGAGCCATGACCTGTGCACATTAAAGAACACGCTGGATGGCCTTGACAGGAGGCTACCATCTGTCTCCCAACAGCTGTTCCAGTGGTTCCCCTCCCCCAACCTTCTCTGAGTCTTTGAGGTCTTTGTGACCTGGCCATTTAGACATGGTGTGCAAAAAAAGTACCACTCAGAGGTAAAACAACCCAACAACCCATATGTGTCAAGAGGTTAAAACAACCCATATGGGCCAGAGTCTAGTTAAAAGATTGCATTTATTATTATGTGAAATTCAGGTTTCTAATCTGATGTTCCCAATTTCAAATTCCAACTGTGGCTAGCTACATTAAGAATTTTTTCTGCTAACCCCCATTCTGCCATCAGAAAGACGGCACCATTTGGTTGGGAAGTCGGCTGTCCTTTGGATGGGATGTTAATGTTAATATGTGGTCCCATGTGCAGGAGAGCCACCATACTCTGTGCAAATTAAAGATGTTTTTGATGGGAGGTTTCCATCTATATTCTAACAGCTGTCCAAGTGGATCCCCTTATCCAACCTTCTCTAAGCCCTTGGCATCCTTCTGACCTGGCCATTTAGTTTAATCTGTTATGTGCACAAAAGTGTCACTCAGAAGTAAAACAAACCCAACTTATATATAATGTGTAATGAACTTGAATTGCTGAAAATGTGCGATTGCCGATTTTTTTTTTATTGTGCTTTAGTATCAGTTTTTATAATATCATTTTCATAATTGATAAAAAAATTTTTTCTAGTATATTTTACCAGCTGTTGTACATATAAACCATCAACCACGTCTAGAGAGAGGAGATGGACCAATAGTAAGTAAATTTTTAGGATTGACTTAAAATAAAAATATATATAATATAAAATAAAAATATAAATATTAAAATAAATTTTTAGGATTGATTTTACATTATGTATCTTATTAATCCAGCTGCAGTTTTTAAAAGGTGATGCTTAAATAATATGCCAACTAAAAGAGCAGGACTTTTTTTTTTACATTTTATGAATTAAAAAATTTTACTACTTGCATCTTATTAAGTTAGCATTTTTATTTTAAAGTGAAAACTAAAAGAATAGTTTATATTAGCATTAAAGGAAGACCATTGGGAGCAAAATCTACTATGTTTGCCATAGAACTCTGAGCTACAAATTTTCTGAATAAGATTATGTAATTATGCAAAAACATTGCTTATTATTAAAATTGTCATCTTGTCAAATTAGAGCATTTATTTACTTATTGCAAAGAAATACATTTATATATTAAAATTGCTTGAAACATATTAAATTCATAAATGCTGTAAAAAAATCCACTCAAGCAGCTGCTTGCCACAGTAGCTGACAGGAGCCTGTCAGTTTAATATACCATAGTAGGTTTGTGAGGAAGGTCTCTCAGCAGAAAGACAACACAAACATCCATTTTTAATAAAAATTGTAGTAGAGGTTCACAGTGCAGTAATTAAAATTAAATTGAGATCTATAATTCTCTGACACTGTCTTTAGGAAAGAATGCTGGATATCCATTCCATATTATAAACAAATGCCATTCAAGTACACTTACTAAAATCAGTATTGATTTTCCTGTTGTGAAAAAGAAAGTATTACAAAATATACTCCCTCTACTACATAGCTTTCAGCTTTAAAAATAACACACTTCAAAATATTATGAAAAAATACAACTATGTGGAATAATTTTGTGGAAAAAATTAGAATATATATTGAATTATATGTCAACAGGTAATCTGTGAATTATTGATTCTTACAAGGTATCCATCAAATCTCCATTAAATTTATGTTCAGTTTCCAAAGAGAGAGAGATATGGATAAACCTACAGGAAAAATATATCTTATTGCTATGAAGCATTAAAATAATATTTCTTTTATGAATACAGACTTACCACTAGGATATATTATTGGCTTGACAATAAAAAGTTTACAAGAAAGAATTAATAAACATATAAATAAGATAACCTGCATCTTCACTATCAACTACTGTCCCTGATCACAATGTATTACCAATCTTTGTAGAAGCTGCTATAATTTCCACAGCTGATTCTCATTTTAAACTATCATATACTGAAAAAAATAATCATCCATATAAACCAACATTTTTGTTATAATGAAGAAATACTATTTCCATCCAGAACTTCGATGCTGTGCATTGGAATGACCCAAGGTATATTACTTCATATGTGGGTTTAAAAATCTCGGTTATTGTCGCCATAAATAGTGCAGGAGTGCCCAGATACTCAGAATCACATGGTGAAGTTTCATAGCCACAATCATTTTAACTTCCCTTAACCCTTTCTCTACCATACCGGTCCAAACTTTAGGAGGAGGCAAGTGAAGAGGAAGGAATAGCATTAATTGGATGAGTCTATTTAAAATCTCTGCTGTTTTGGGTCGGTGTGGTACTGAAAGAGTTTAGCAAGTGTGAATTGCTCCTGCCTTAGCTCAAACAGTAGGAGCAACTGATATGTAACCAGAAGATCTGGAGTTAGTCCGGGAGGTGGCCGGGTGAAGGTTTTACACTTGCCTATTGCCCACTGTACCTTCAGATTGGGAGATAATATTGAATGGAATTCCAAACATGAATATATTTATGAACAATACAAAATACTACCAAAATTTTATATGCTCCATTAAAAATGTGATGATGTAACTTCATAAATATCAAATTTTAACTGCACATGCATTGTGTATCATGCAGTGCCTTACAAAAGTAATGCTTTTGTTCAAATTTAACCTGTTTTTACTTATCTTCCTATTGCTTTTAGCTTTGACATTTGTTGATTTGTGGAAACATTGTTCCACCATATCTTTTGAACATGATGGAGAAACTTAAGGATTTGTGTGCCAAATGAAAGCTTGTGATGATGGAGTGTCATAGGCTATAAAATAATTGACCCCCGTGCTTTCTCCCCCCTGAAAAGGGGACTATTCTTAAGCTATATCTCCAGAATGCGAAGGCAAAAGTAACAAGCTATACTTCGAATGAAATCTGCTGATGCGGGGAATGTCGTAGGCTATGAAAAATTGACCCCCCATGCTTTTTTTCCCTCTAAAACAAGGAGGATTTATGTGCCAAATGAAAGCTTGTGACACGGGAGTGTCATAGGCTATAAAAAATAACCCCCTGTGCTTTCTCTCCCCTGAAAAGGGGCTATTCTTAAGCTATATCTCCAGAATGCGAAGGCAAAAGTAACAAGCTATACTTTGAATGAAATCTGCTGATGCAGGGAATGTCGTAGGCTATGAAAAATTGACCCCCCCCCCATCTTTCTTTCCCTCTAAAACAAGGCGGGGGGGGGCATAAAATGATTGTTCTCCTATATCTCCTGAATGCGAGTGCAGAAAGTAATGAGCTATGTGTTGAATGAAAGCTTGTGACACGGGGAATGTCGTAGGCTCTAAGGGGGCGGGGGTGGCTCAGTCGGTAGCGCGCCAGGCTCGTAATCTGTAGTTCCCAGGTTCGAGTCCCAGCTGGGTCAGCGTTGAGATTTATCTCCGCAAAATTCCCCGCTCTTCCCACGGTCAGTAGGGGACACCGATGGGCTTGGAAAGGCCGCCGTCCGTCGGATGGGACGTTAAGCCGTGGCCCCGTGTGCGGGAGAGCCATACCCTGTGCACGTTAAAGAACACGCTGGATGGCCTTGACGGGAGGCTATCATCTGTCTCCCAACAGCTGTTCCAGTGGGTTCCCTCCCCCAACCTTCTCTGAGCCTTCGGGGTCCATGTGACCTGGCCATTTAGCCCATGGTGTGCAAAAAAGTGCCGCTCAGAGGTAAAACAACCAACCAACCAAATCGTAGGCTCTAAAAATGACCCCCCCCCATGCTCGCCTCTCCCCTAAAAATGGAAAATGTGAAAGTCTTTCTTCTATATCTTCTGAATGCAAGGGTCTACAGTTACGAGTTAGGTGTCAAATGAAAGCTCGTATAATGATGGTTGTAAACTATTTCAAATTTTGTCCCCACTATTCCCCATGATAAAATGTGGGGGTCGACTTTGCATGAGTTGTATCTCAAATAAAGCTTGTGACATCTCCGATGTCATGGGCTACTTCAAACCTGAATCCGAAAGGGTTGTAAATGTGCTCGATGTTTATGAGTCATATATCAAAGTTTCTGAAGGTGGATGTTTTTACTGACAACAAAAAATATAAATTAGGTATTTTTTATCTTCCTATACTGTCCTAAAAAGTAGGAAATAAACCTAAAGGATATCAATGATCACAATCCGCCACCAAGTTTGTATTCACTTCGAAGGAAGATAGGGCGCTGATTTACCTATTCGACAAGATTGCCAATGCCTTGTCTTTCTTTGAAGTGAAAACCAACTCAGTGACAGATTGCATCATTGATAGCTTTAGGTTTATTTTCTACTTTTTAGAGTCGTATAATAGGAAGAAAAGTATTTTTGTAAATTTTTAATGTATACTTTTTCTTTTACATTTACTATCTTTTCTGAAGGATATATATTATATGTCCGAAATCTGGATCCTTTAATATGTGTGCCTCTACATTGATTTGTGTGTTTTTAATGAAATTACCATATAGTGAATAGTGTGTGTTTCACAGAGTTTAAAAGTATTATCCATTTTTTGCAATATCTAAGAACTGCAAGTGTTTAACCATTATGATATTAAAATAAGTGGAACTTTACTATGATTCAGTCTAATTTAGTGATGTTGCACATATTATCATACACCTGTTAACATATTTTTTGCTCCAAGATTTGCCTTCACATCTCAAATACACTATTTTTTGAAAAAAAAAAAAATGCTTGTTATTAGTTGTGTTTTATTTAAATTTCAAAGAATTGGTACCAAGATTACACCCTTTCAAAAATTATATTTGAAAAAAGGGAAGAAGGTACTCTCCTACATATAGGATAGAAATAACCTAGAAGCTATTGGGCTTGTTCTGGTTTCTAATACAAATGCATACACAGGGACATGCCTTCTGGTTCAATAGTCAGTTGCAATAGTGCTCACCACTAGACCAGTTATGAGCTAGTGTGCCAGGTGTATTGTGGAATTGTATTTTTTAATGCAATGTCCTATTTCTAATAATGCAATTATTGATGTTGACATTTTTAAGTTGGTAGAATAAAAGTCCTCAAGATTCAATATTAGGAAAGCACAGGAAATATCATGCAGTCATGGAACACTTGCAGAATGCTGAAAAATTTCAGTTTTGCTGGGAATGGGATCTGAACCATGAACTCCTGAAAGCCTATTAGATGCTTTAACACAGCTATCTCAAGATTAGCTAAACTCCAGCTAATGGGGACTAAATTCTCTCTGAGCAAAGTGTGAGGTATGGCATGGCACATCAGTGTTTTCAAGTTTCTATTTGAGGGTTTTACTTTTTAATGTTTTATTTTACAGTAAGTTTTAATGATGGTCTCTGTACATATTCCTGAAGGCTGTAGCTGGGATAAGAAAGAATATTAAAGAGAACTTGTTAGTGTAACACCAAATAATAAAACTATTGATTATAATATGCCAGCTATACTTAGATTGATACATGGGTGTTTTGCTTTTTTTTTTTAAAAAAAGCTATTGTTTCCCATTTTATCCACTAGACATTCAATACTTCTGCTTTA
The DNA here is from genome assembly GCA_038380435.1 of Ryuthela nishihirai. Classification (NCBI taxonomy): domain Eukaryota; kingdom Metazoa; phylum Arthropoda; class Arachnida; order Araneae; family Heptathelidae; genus Ryuthela; species Ryuthela nishihirai. The sequence continues at coordinate 25,388,473 of JAWZYU010000018.1, forward strand.
AATTTGTTTTCAGATTGGAAAGGTGGTAATAAAATTTGAATTGTATTTTCCAGTAGTTTTTCCAGTAGTTTGAAAAATAGCAAAATTAAAAAGAAAAAACATTGTAAACAGTTGTCAAGCTAAAAATTTGAAATTTAAATGGTAGAGTGTGGTGGTCAAGGCATATATTGGAATATATATACCTTGTTTTGACATTGGATATTGGGCACTATATATATATTGGAGCAATAACTTATCCTCTACTCCCTTTGTGGTGATGAAAAAACAAATTTTTTTGTTCTAAGAAGTAAATTTTTAATTTGTTGAGTATTAGTAAAAATATTACCATTTTTATTTTCCAAATTTTTCACTAATTTGAATTTTTATTGTTGGAGGACACTAAAAGCTGGACATGTAAAATTTTTCTCTTTTGAAATGATCATTTCATATTCACCAGAGTTGATTGGATGTTCTAATTAAATTTAATGTACTTTCATCATTTTCTCATAATTTTGAAGAGTTTAGGTATTTTAATTTTACCTTTAAATTTATCTTCTATTCAATTGTTAGAGACTTTGTTTCTGTCCTGAAAACAAGTGAAATCTTTTGAATCAGGCATTTCAAAAGATTCCCTGGGTTTGTACAAATCCTCAAATTGTGTCTTTAGCAATTAAAACCTACTTGTGATTAATAAAATAATAATAATACCCCCTCAAGCAGCTGTTTGCCACAGAGGTCTGACAGGAGCCTGTCAGTTTATATGCCATAGTAGAAGATCTGAGAGGATGGCAGGGCCTCAGCAGAAGAACGACATACATCCATGCCTTACCTGGGGCTCAAACCTAAGAAAAGTGCTTATTACAATATTTTAAATGTAAGCAAATATATAATCTATATTATAAAAAAAGAGTTTTTTTTCTTTTATCTTGCAGGCAATTTTAGCTATTTCAATTTCAGCTTATTAGTTACAAAAAAAAAAAATCCACTCTCCCTGAAATCGCCACTGCCCATATACTGAACAAAGTTCACACTTTCAGATCTTTTCTGATAATTCAGTAATTTTATTTTCAGTTTTAAAGTGTTTCTCTCTCTGTTATCTTATGCCTAGAAGTAATCCTAGTTAGAATTGTGCTAAATTGCAGATTATTTTCAGGCTCTTGTATTAGCACCTACTCGTGAACTTGCACAGCAGATTCAACAGGTTGCTGCTGATTTTGGACACACTACACGTGTTCGCAATACTTGTGTATTTGGTGGAGCTCCTAAAGGTCCTCAGATTCGTGATCTTGAAAGAGGTTGGTCTTTCTAAAGTTTATAAAAATTTAAATATATTGTGTAAACTGATTTTAAGCAAAAAAATACACACCAAAAAATACTATAACTTGTGTGAGAATTTTCTTCCCCTTTAAATTATTTTGTTAACTGGATGAGATAATTTATTGTTATTTGACAAAGAATCCACTATATTAACCATAGAAAACTGATTTACAGAGAACATATTCAATAAATATTGATATAGAAATAGAGAGCATACACATTGCTACAAATAAAGAATGAGGATTTGCAAGTAAAACGGTTCTTATTTCAGTATTATGTTCTAAGCTTATAGAAAGTTTAAAATATGCCAATATACAAAAAAGCCCATGAGCTTAACTTCTCATTCTCTAATTTGCACTTTTTTTTTTATCCTGTTTCGAACTCTTAATCCCTCTTTTAGTTTGCAATCTAAAAAGGCTAATAGGAAGATTAAATTCTGCAGTCTCTCATCCCTACTAATTTGTTTCTCACATTCCATGCACCAGGATATCGGGAATACTCCCATTTTTATTTTTGGGGTTATGGTGTCTCAGCAGCATGCCAGGTTTGAGATCTGCAGTTCCCAGGCCAGCATTGAGTTTTTTCTCTACGAAACTAGATTGCTACTGTGTTATTACATTGGTTTGCGGTGACACTGCGACTTCTGGGTTGAAGTCCTGGAGTGGCATGTGGGTGTTCACTCTAACAATGAGTGGTCAGCAGTGATTTTTGTCTTGTGTGTATGTCCTTGTATGAGAAGGACTGTAGCAAACATGAGTAGTTTCTAGGACCCTTCTCTATCCTTTATGTGCAAATAAAAAAATTTCAAAATTACAGCCAAGTTAGTTTTAAATAAACAGTGTTATTTCACTGCTTTTTAACAGTTGTCAAGTTCCATGGAACCCCAATCTATACAAAAAATAAGTTTTTTGTCATCCCCCCTCCTCCCCCCAAATTTTATTTAACAAAAGAGTTTTTCATATTTATTGTAATTAATCTAATCATTGCACCATATAAATTTTTGAAGGCAGTTTTATTTATTCGGTATGAAAACTTAAGATTTTTCTTGTACAAGTCATGAATTCTTGGGTGAATTTTGAATAAAGAAACCCTCATTTCTTCTATTGACATGTTTTTTTATCGTTTATGAGAGAGAAAAACACCTTTTTACATAAATACATGGCTGAAAATTGAAGTCAAAGATGGATAGTTTTTTTTCAAGTGCAGGATATTCTTAGCTCACGAATCCAAGATTCTGCAGAACCTTCTGAAGACTGCTTGGGGAACCCCAGATGTGAAATATGGAGAGGATGTAATATTTATTTCAGAGCAATTGCATGCAGTTAAATATAATAAAACTAATTTAGTATGAATATATATATACATTATTTTTATTAGTTAAAGCTATCATGTTATATACTACATTTTGTGCTATAAATTTTGGCAAAAACAGTGTGATTGCATATTGTACGAGGACATCAAGAAAGTTGTTTCAGTTTGAAGTAATTACATTCCATGTAGCTATAAAAGGAAAATTGTTAGCAGGCTTTTTAAAAAAATTTGAAAATGTTGAGAGGTGGATTGAAAATATCAAACCTCTAATTGAAGGTATTAGATTGGCTTTTTTAAAATTTAGTTTGATTTTTTTTAGTGCCATCAAAGCTAGTCTTTTGGTAATTATTCTACACTGCTCACAAAAATTAGGGGATATTTTAAAATGAATATGAAGCGATAAAAAAGAAGCATTTGTTTTTTTTTTATTAAACAAGAACATCAGAAAAGCAAATGACAAGTCAAAGAAAGTTGTTTGATTATGCAAATGAGATGCAAAACCAACTTTTATGTCATTGGTGAAAATGCACTAAACAAAAGGCTAAAAGTACTGGAGTATCTGCATGTTCCCTGATCTTGAAAGTGCACATCCTGCAATTTCCCAGCCCTTGCAATGCCCCTGCAACCCGATTTGCCTGAATGCCGAAGCCTAGAGAGCCATAGGATGTCTTGAAGCTGATCAAACATAGACGACAGTGGCAACAGCACTTGGAACATCCCAAAGCGTGATTAGCAGACTGTGGAATCGCTTTCAAGAGACTGGCACAGTACGAAGAAGATGAGGGCAGGGTTGCCCATCTGCCACAACAGCAAGAGATGACCACTACTTGACCTTATTGGCAAGAAGGAACAGGCACAGCAATGCAACAGAGCTGTGGGGACAGTTTCTTGCTGCCACTAGACGACGGATATGCACCCAGACCATACGAAATCGGCTCCATCATGTTGGACTGCATACCTAGCGACCAATGGTATATCCGTTATCTGCTGAACACCGTAGAACCCATAGAAGGTGGGCTGATGAGCATCGTCATTGGACCCGTGATGAGTGGTCAACTGTCCTCTGATAGTCACGGTTCAGTCTGCAGCTTGACAATCATCGTGTCCTGATCTGGCATGAATGAGGAACACGGGAGAATCCACATTTCATGCGAGAAAGGGACTCCTTCGGTGGTAGTGGAGTCATGGTGTGGGCTGGTATTAGCATTGGTGGTCGTACCGACCTCCACGTCATCAGAAATGGATCGCTGACTGCTGTCAGATATCAAGATGAGGTCCTGCACCCTATAGTGGTACCTTATGCTGGAGCAGTTGGAAACAACTTTCATTTCATGGACGATAATGCAAGGTCCCACCGTGTGCATCTCATCAACAACATGCTTCAGGAGGCAGGAATCGAACGCATGGACTGGCCTTCATGTTCTCCAGACCTGAATCCCATTGAACATGCTTGGGATGCACTGGGAAGACATCTGGCAAACCGTCCAATGCCTCCCACAACACTTCTTGAGCTGGAAGTTGCTCTGGAGCAAGAGTGGCAGAGGATCCCACAAGAACTGCTGGACATTCTGACCCTGTCCATTTCCCATCGCTGTCAGTGTGTTTTTGGCAGTCTTGGGTACCCATACACCCTACTGAACAGTCGATGTGTGGCACTCTCGTCCAGTTTGACATGCTTTTGTTCACCCCCGCCAGTATGTCACTTGCTACTCAATGACGACAATTGAGTTTGCATCTCATTTGCATAATCGAACAACTTTCTTTGACTTGTTTGCTTTTCTGATGTTCTTGTTTAATAAAAAAAATCAAATGCTTCTTTTTTTTATCGCTTCATATTCATTTTGAAATATCCCCTAATTTTTGTGAGCAGTGTATAAGTAAGCATAATGATTCTTGTGATGGCTTTTGCTCAGAATCAGTCAACAGTTGATATAATGCACCTTGTGAATTTGCTTACTTGGGGCTGGCAAACCAAAAGTAATGTAGTCAATATACTTTCTGTCAACAAAGCCCATATACATAAAGTCCATAGCAAGTCTATAGTAATGCCCAAAGCAACTAGATGATCTGAAGAGCATCAACAAATCCCATGAAATCAATCACTCAGCTGGGTAAAAATATTTGGAAAGTGGTCTTAGTATAACAGAATAGTGTCAAAGTGATCTGACTACTGTTCCCTTCAGAGGAAATAATATCTTCTTTGAAAGGTAATCATGAGAAAGTGTGTTCAGATTTTAGGTGATTAAGTCTGGCTGGTTGTTATGCATCATCACAGGGAAGAGTTCACAGTTCTTTTGTTATTTGCTTGACTGCTATTACAGGTTACATTTGCCTGTTGTCTAATAGTGGCAGTTTCTAATCCAAAGAGGGGCGGGGTGACTCAGTCGGTAGCGCATCAGGCTTGTAATCTGCAGTTCCCAGGTTCGAGTCCCAGCTGGGTCAGCATTGAGACTTATCTCCACAAAGACTCCCTGTCCTGCCCACGGTCAGCATGGGACACCGATGGGCTTAGAAAGTCTGCTGTCCGTCAGATGGTACATTAAGCCATGCCCCGTGTGCACATTAAGGAACACATGGATGGCCTTGGCAGGAGGCTACCATCTGTCTCCCAACAGCTGTTCCAGTGGGTCCCCTCCCCCAACCTTCTCTATCAGGGTCCTTGTGACCTTGCCATTTAGCCCATGATGTGCAAAAAAATGCCATTCAGAGGTAAAACAACCCAACCCTGATCCAAAGAATCAGTATAAGTTTAAAATGCTTTCAGGGTCTTCCTGAAAAACATTTACATCCAGATGCCCAGCAATTTTTACACACTATGATCAGCCAAAAAATACTAACTTTAGAAATTATTTGCCAAATAACTAATGAAAGGAGTAATGCCAAATTAATAAGCATTTAATTCTGGATTTTTAATAATAGGGCTTTTATAGAGACATGCAGTAAAAAAAATCCATCTGGCAATGCAAATAAAAATTTATATAAAAAAACTAATAGAAACCGTTATAATGCCATGAATAGAAAGACTATTTATTTTTGAGTAACAAAATAATAAATTTGAAGCAAGAAAATTACCCCAGTTTTGTAATTTTTTTTCTCTACCATAATTTCAGAAATGTCTAGGCTTTTTGTCAACTTTGGTTATTTTTAAAAAACAATCAACCGAAATAGGTCATGTTGTATACCAAATTAAACAGAATTTAATCATGAATTTTATGAAAATAAAAAAATTAACAAATTTACAAGTGTATTAATTTTAATAAGGTGTTTTCACATTGATATAGTGGAAAAATAGTCGAACTATGCAATTAAGGCTTAACATTGGGAAATGTGATGAGTAAAAACAGTTAAAATATATATTAATCGAAAGTAAATTTCTTTCCAAATAACATTTGCTTGAAACGTAATTATTTCTTTTAATGATTCCTTTCAGTGTGGTATATTTTGAAACATGGGCCAGCATTATACAAGGTGACTTGAATTGCTCACATTAATGGGATGTTCTGTCCTGTTTATGAAATGGAAAAACACTTCCTTGGCTGCTTTTTTTTTGCACTAAATAGTGGATTTTTTCTTTAGTTGTTAAAGTTTGGCAATCTTAGCTAAGTGCAGAAAGGTTTGTACACCAAGGGTAAAAAGCAAATGTTTGTATTGTTAGAGTGGCACAGCCAATGTATTGGGGGAAATCTTTTAAAATTGTTGAATATAGACTTAAAAACTTATAATTGATAATAAAAAAAAATGAATCAGCAGGTGAGGGGGTAGAAAAATATTTACTGAAAATGCATTCTTGCAGGAGGACTGATTTCCATGCGAAGGAGATCCTTTTTGCTTTAGTATCCAAGATGAAGGAATTAGTTTTCCTTTGTTTTGGATTTCATTCATTTTCAGGAAATGATCAAGATTAAAGTGTTTTATTGGAAAGTGAAGAAATAGTAAAAGAAAAATTAACATATAACTTAATGCAATGTTAAATAAAATATCCACAGCAGGTTGTAAGCTGGCCATCTAGTGTAGCATAATTCCCCCCCCCACCACCACCAAAAAAAAAAAAAGATTTACGGAAATAAAGTGAATCTACAGAAATGGTAACTAAGGTTTAATTATAAAAAAAAAATGCTAACTTTAGGAAGGGAGTATATTTAATATTATGTGGGAAGGAAGTATTTGGACTTAAATCACCTATGGCAACAACTACATGCAGCCGGCTCTCCCCAATCTTTTATGTGCGAGCTAGCAATTAGAACACCTTCGACTTCCTCTCCAATGTCCTGTGATGCCATGCACTGCAGCCAGTCTTGAAGAAGGTTCTCTTCTCAACTCTGAAGCCTTGTTTTTTTTGGTTATTGTTTTGATCTAAAGAGTGAGAAAGATGCATAGAATGCTGGAATAAAAGAGAAATGATAAAAATAATTCTAGGAATAGTGAAATAGGTTTAAGGCAGAGAAGAGTGTAAAACAGATGTGAAAAAATCTGGAAAAAAACAGAGGTATGTACTTTGTGATTACTTACAAAATCTTCTGTTTTTAAAAGTAGCCGTTTTTGTGTTATTTTTTAGAAGATTTTGGAAACTTTGAGGAAAATTTGTTGATAATAGTTAAAATTAAACTTCTGAGCTTAAATCAGAAGGTTACTTCAGCAAGAGTAATGTTAGCAAATTGGTGATACCATTTAATGCTTCTAAGAAATGGCAATCGGTTTGCTTTAACAAATTATTTATTGTTTTTAATAAAATATGCATCAAATCAGAAAATGAAATATTATTTTTTGAGCTTGAATTATGTATTTTTGAAAGATATGTGTAAGAAAATTTTCAAATGGTATTGAAATTTTTTTTATCCTATTTTTCAAAAATCGAGCATAAACATCTTGGGCCTTCTCATTTCGGATTCTGTCAACATCAGTGTTCATCAGGGACCATGAAAGAGTTAATGCTGCTTGAAAACTCAAAACCATATAGTCAGGAAAAGAGCAAATGTGAGATTCTTAATTTTATATAATTATTTTTATGTGTACTTATGAAACCTATATCATTATAGAAAATATTGGTGCGTTGAATAAACTTGGAAATTTTGAAATGGTATTGCAGTTGTGTGGAAATTATTTTGTTACCTTGGTTTCAATAAATTTGAACCTTAGTAACCATTTTATTGAGTTTAAAGTTTGATGGTGTGCAGATTGAAAGCTAAAATGATTTTACATGACTGCTAATTACATTGCCCTGATTATGACTGCTAATTACATTGCCCTGATTAATGTACAGGAGTGAAAGTAAATATTTACATTCTGTTATAAAGAAGAAACTCAACACATGAATATATATATATTTTGATAATATTGTTTGATTTAATTGGCAAGAGCAAAATTTGTCTTTTGTAGTTTTTAAGATCTGGACAAAGGCACAAAACTTTACAGATAACATCAGTATGTTTTGTTTGTTGTAATCTGGCTTATAGACTTGGTTTTCAGTTATTGAGATTGTGATTTGCTTAAAAATTATCAGTAGTGAACTTAGTAGATACACCAGATTATCATAAGGGGTGTCAAACATCAAAAGATGTTCAAAGGTGCAAAAATTTAATTAAGTCTTTAGGGAAACATCAAAAGATTTTCCCTAAAGCTTTGAAATGCAATAAAATCAATGTTATATGTTGCTAGAGTAATTGAATTTTAAAATTGGACATTAGAAATTATGTGTTAAAGTTTTGATATTATGTAATTCTTTCCTTAATAAATTAATTTGTTCATATTGTTTTGTATTATTTTAAAGGACACAAATAATTATATATAATTCAATTTGGGGGGGAAAAAAAACAAAGAGTGTTTTTCAAGTTTATCTTTTCTAATGTAGGCTGCAAGGTTATTATTCACATCTCTTTTGTTATAATATTACTAGTTAATAAGTAATAACTTTTAATTTTTAGGAGTTGAAATATGCATTGCTACTCCTGGACGTTTGATTGATTTTTTGGAAGCTGGAAAGACTAACCTTCGTCGCTGCACATACTTGGTATTAGATGAAGCTGATCGAATGCTTGATATGGGTTTTGAACCCCAAATCAGAAAAATTGTAGAACAGATTAGAGTAAGTCTTTTGTAAAGTAAAAATATAATGAACATAAACATGTTTTTAATCCTTAAAACTTTGAAGTGCCAAGTTTTTAAAACCGAACCCAATTAGTGGCCAAGTTAATCCTGAGTGTTTTCAGCATGAAAAAACAAAACTTTTACAGCCTTATCTTTAACTAAATGCCAAAAGGATATTTAATTGTGAGCAATAAAATGAAAATTTCAATAAAGTTAACTGAAAATTAAAAATTTTTTCATGGTTTGTGGCAGCAGAGAGAAAACCTTGAGCAATAATTTAATTTCAGACAGTTGAAAGGAGTAAATAGGAATAAAGTAAGTCTTATTTGCTTAAAAATGAATTTTTTTGTTATGTTGCACACTTGGCTACTGATGAAAGGGACCTGGGTTTGAGCCACAGGTAAGGCATGTTTTTGTTGTGTTTCTGCTGAGTTCCTGCTATCCTCATTGACTTTGTATTACAATGTATTAAACTGGCAGGCTCCTGCAGAGTCAATATCCCCATTCTGAAACAGAGAACTCTAAAAATTCATCTGAATTACTATCAGAATCAATGAAATATTTGGCAAAAAACTTATGATTTTCCAGTTCAGCTTGGTCTAAAATATCCAATGGAGTATTTGTATCTTATGGAAGGAATGAAGCTCACTACAGTGCTATTCATTTGTAGTAATTAGGCAAGTGTGAAAAAAACCCATCCACCCCCTGAACACAAATTCGGGATACCTGGTTATGCACCAGTTTCTCTACCATCTGAGTTAAGGCAGGGGCAATTCCTACTTGCTTAAGAAAGGTTGTGATGGTTGTGCTGTGAAACTTGACCATTGATTCTAAGTGTCAAGGGTACTCTTGCTATTTATACCTACAAGAATCAAGTTTTTATAACAGGTGGGTGAGTGTTTTTTTTTCACACTTGCCTAATTACTAAATAATTTTGTTTTGATTATTCTTGCTTAATAGATATATATATATTGAGAAGTAACTGTTTTGTACCTATATGATTTGAGTTTGAAACACTATACACCATCTAAGACCAAATCTCACCTTTAAAATGAATTCCTCATAACATAAGAATAAAAGCAAGAAGGAGACAAAATGAAGTCTTATCAAACTCTAGTAGCAATGCTAAACTGATCACTAGAAGCTTATTTGGATGCACAACTGAGTATTATTATAGAGTTGTCATTGTGCTAACTTTTAGGTATGCCCTATGATATTATTTTTAAATTTTATAGTTAGTAACCACAGGTTTTTAAAACTAAACATCTTTCAAAACTCTGCCAAGTGAAAAAATTTGATCTATGCAGCCTCTATCACTAAGGAATCCAAACTTAATCTCAAAGTTTTCCATCAACCAAATTATTATTAATTAATCCTACTAAGAATAATGCAAGGAATTTTACTTGGAACAGAGAGTATATCAATGCCCCATGTATTTAGCACAAGAACTGCAATAATTTTTTGAAAGCAGGGATAATGCCTCTAGTAAAATCCTTTAAAACACACTCATCGTAGAAAATATTCAAAATTTCAGGAAGCTAAGTAATAAATGGAAACATTCCCATCTCTAATCATTTCAATACCGATGAGCTTGGAAAGGCTGCTGCCCATCAGATTGTGTCCATGTGCAGGAAGGACCCATACCCTGTGAACGTTAAAGAACACGCTGGATGGCCTGAAGGGAGGCTACCATCTGTTTCCTTAACAGCTGTCCAATGAGTCCCCTCCCCCCAACCCTCTTTGAGCCCTAAGAGATCCTTGTGCACTTGGCCCATTGTATGCAAAATAGTGTCACTCAGACACCCAACCTAGACATTTCAGTAGTAATTTCATCTGCCCGAGGGTATTTTTATAGTTTTAATTTTCAGAAAGCTAGTAACTTCAGAATTGTGATATAGGACCAACACAAAGTCAGTATGCACCTATCTTCATTAGAAACAGTAAGAGTAGAACTGCATCCTTCAAAACACCTGAAATGCTCAACCCATCTTGCCATAACAGAATCTTAATATTCAATAACCCTGTAATTTTTATCCCTCAAACTCTGAATGCTTATGTGTTATCCCCACACAAAATATTTACTATCTGGTATAATTCTCTGTTATGCATCTAATTTCTCTGTTTTGTCACCTTATCAAGCTATAAACTCCTATCAGCTTTCAACTGATCTTTGCTTATTAACTCGTAAAGTGCCAGATTATTTTGAATTTCCATATTCGATAGAAATTATAAGAGCTGTAGAATTTATTTTGAAGCAAATCAATGATAGAACTTGGTCATATTACTTGCACATAATTTTCATGTTTAATTTGAAAGAACTTTTAAAAGGAAAATTTTGTTTAATAATAATATAAAAACTTGCAGCAAAGTTCTCTGGGAACTACAGTGTCTTCCAGCACTCTAAGGGTTAAGCTCACTGCAGTGCTCTTTTATGACTAGTTGATTTCAGGAATAACCTGTTTAAAATATCTCCATTCATCCTCAACCTTGACAATAAACAAACCATACTTGTCATGACTCAGTAATCAAACACAATCAGCTTAGTCTATCTGAGGATTTTTCTGAGCTTTGGCATTAAATAACTCTTACTGTACCAGGCATGAAAAACTGAATTGTACCTATGGCCAAATTTTTTTTTTTTTTCAACTGTGTTCAGTCAAAAAAATGTGAACTTTAGAAGTTTTTTTGCCAAATAACTAATCAAAGAAATGTGGTATGTATCAAATTAAACAGCATTTAATTCTGGATTTTCTGGAAATGAAATATTTAGCAAAAAAAATTACTAGTTTTGTTTTAATAAGGCATTTATAGAGGCACTTAGGAAAAAAATGCATCTTGCAATGCAAATAAAATTTATTTAAAAACCAAGAGACAAAAATAACTATATTGATATGAATTGAAAAGCTACTTATTTCTGAATAACAGAAAAATAAATTTTTACTGAAATCAAGAAAATTACTCTTTGTCAAATATTTTTCTCAGTACTTGTACTGTGAGAAAAGTCCAGGCTTTTCACAGTGGTGACCAGTCAAATAAACAAGGCAATTTTGGAATTAAAAAAAAGTAAACTAATCAACAGAAATTGGTCATGCTTATATTCCAAAAGAAAGAGCATTTAATTGGGGTTAAAAGATGATAAAAATTAAAAAAGATAAGTAAAATTTATAAGCATTTTTTGAGAAAATTTCAAAGTTTTACTAAACTTTTAAATTTAGTAAACTTTTTTTTTATAATTTGCCTTATTTTTTGAAGTATTCAATTACGTTAATGTATATAATTCATACTATTTCTATCATTGCCTAAAACCTTCATTTATTTCATTTTTTCAAAATTCTTTGGAAATTTATGCAAACAATGTGCAATGCCATTTTTTCCCCTTATTGACAAACTCCAAGACAATGATAGTAGTGTTACAAAAATTCATTTTGCTTTAAAAACAAGATAATTTAAATAAAAACAGAAAGACATATAACTAAAAAGCGATAAACAGCTGTGAAGAAATTAAAAATATTTCAAAACAAATATAGTTTATTTTAATCACTGAAATTGAACCCATACAGATCAGTATGCATTAGATACTGACTACTACAGAAAAGTTAACTTTGTCACAATGGGAAAACTTGATTTGAAGGTTGCAAATTCTGAATGCTAGTTATTAAAATGCTTTAATTAAAAATTGTACTAAACTAAGTCTTATTTAAAAATAAAATCTTTTGTTATAATATCCTAACCAGATGCCTTCTAAAGTAGCTACATTTTTAAGTCATATATTCCTAATTATTTAATTTTCAGTCATTTCAAATAATTATTCTTTTTAATATCAGTGTACATTTGAGAAAGAACGTGAATAATTCTAGAAGTAGTGAAACTAATATCCCCCTACAGAATCTGAGAAACTCGCAATTGATGTGAATCACTATCAGAGTCAATGAAATATTTTGCAAAAAAACTCAATTTTCCCGTTCAGCTTGACAATAAAAATATCCATTGTACTATGTAGCAAACACTTATTTATCTTACAAAACTATATTTCATCAACAAAATGTGAAAACACTGGTACTTTCTGAATGCAGTATTAAATAGCTATCTGTGTAGCCTAAGCAGAATGTGTTAAAAGTTCCAAAACAAAGCCAGATGTTTGCCAATCTATATTATGCTCCTGTGACATTGCCAATCACACGGTCAAAGCAATATCAAAGAAAATCTCCATGAAACTCTCTGGCAGCTAGTGGGGATGGTAGGAAAATAAACTTAGCCAGCAACAATTCCGTCTTCTGCACTTGTCCTAATGGAAAAGGCTTTTTATTTTCTGATATATCAAGTTGAGGAATGATTGAAAAAAAAAAAAATCCTGTATTATATAGGAGCTCTGAAAGGTATATTTTAAATATATATATATAGTTAGTTAATTCAAACTTTAATGTTAGTTAGTTCAAACTTTAAACTAACTATTTATATATAAATAGTTAGTTAGTTCAAACTTTAATGTTTAAAAAATATTTTTTATTGTACTAATAATAATAAAGCAGTTTATTGCTTATGGCCATATACACAGAGTAAGGTTTACATGCTAATATATATATATCCTGCTTTTGAAATCATAATTCTTTTAACCTTAGCACAGTAACCTTCATTTACAAGACACTTTTAACGAAGTAATGTTCAGACTCAATTTCATCTCCCCTATATAACGTGGTGTACCTAACAGAGTTTGCCTATTTGCTGTTAATTCACAATCAATCATATTATGCAATCTATCTGGTTGTGTTGTTTTACCTCTGAGCAGCACTTTTGTGCATCATCATCATCCTCAAGCAGCCATGGGCTACGGAGGTCCAACCAGACTGTAGTTTAGTTCTCCAAGCAAGTCTGTCCTGAGTTACATCTGGCCACTGCACACCAATTCTAATAAGGTCCTGTTTGACATTGTCTGCCCGCTGCATCCTAGGTTTCCCCCTCTTTTTGAGGACTTTAGGCACACTGTTCATAACCCTATTCGCCAAACTATAATTATCCATACAAGCAACATGGCCAAACCAGCGGAGTCTCTCTGCACAATATGCTGCTTAAAGGAGGTTGCAGACTCCTTTGCCTAATCTCATCATTAGTTACAAAGTTGAACCACCTAATGCCCAAGATACTGCATAAGCATCTAGAATCAAAAGCATCTAGTTTCCTGTTATCTTGTTTACAAAGTGTCCAAGTTTCACTACCATAACTAACCCTAGAAAGGAACAAACTATTATACAGTCTAATTTTAGTCTTTAGGTGTGTACACCTATTTCTCCACACTCTCCATAGATTCTTAAAAGTCCCAGCAGCAATCCCTATCCGTCTGTTAATCTCATGCTACATATCACCAGCATCTGTTAAATAGCTCCCAAGGTAATTAAACTGTGACACCTGCTCAAGACTGCAACCATTCAGATTAACTGAATCACAGCCTGCTTGACCAATTTTCATCACTTTAGTTTTCTCTCTGTTTATAACCAAACCTACTCTAGTACCAGTTTCATCAACAGCTCGAATGAAAGAGTTCATCTCATCAACATCATTTGCCAAAATGGCTAAATCATCAGCATAATCTAAATCAGAAATTTTGGTATCTTCAGCCCATTTAAGGCCAAAATCTTTCCCTTGAAGTGAATTTCGCATAACATAATCATTAACCAAACTAAAGAGAAAAGGAGACAAAATGCACCCTTGTCGAACACCAGAAGCAACGCTAAACCAATTGCTACAAGCCTTACCAACTCTCACACACGACTCAGTGTTATGATAGAGAGCTTTCATTACGTTAACTAACTTGTCTGGTTTACCATATGATCTCACAATCAACCACAAATTATAACGATGAACAGAGTCGAAAGCCTTTTTAAAATCAACAAAGCTAGCAACCAAAGGTTTCTGAAACTCTAAACATTTCTCAAGAATCTGCCTAAGTGAAAATATCTGATCTACACATCCCGTACCACTTCTGAATCCACACTGCTCATCACACAATTGCTGCCAACCATATTCTTAATTCTATTAAGCACAATCATGGAAAGAACTTTACCTGGAACAGAGAGTAAGCTGATACCCCTATAGTTATCACAAGAACTGCCATCACCTTTTTTGAAAATAGGGATAATAATAGCTCTGGTAAAATCCTTAGGAACCATGCCTTTGAAATTTTGAATATATTTTATGATAGTCATCCAAGTGATAATCGAAAAATTCCCAGCTCTAAGCATAGTAAATTAATCTACCCCTGGGGATTTATGAAGTTTAAGTTTAGAAATAGCCAAAATAACTTCAGATGGTGTTATAGGGCCAACATTAAAGCCACCAATGCATTTGTCATCATTGAAAACAATGGGAGTAGAACTAACCACATTGTTTAGAACATCACTGAAATGCTCAGCCCACCTAGTCATGACAGAATCCTCACCTTCTATATATAACCTTACCTTGTTCATCCTTCAATTTCTCGATCCTGTCTGTTTTCTACCACACAAAACATTAACTATCTGGTACAGCTCTCTGCTGTTGTGCTATCTAATTGCTTCCTTGGCTTTGTCAGCCAAGCCATCAAGCCAAAGATTTTTATCAGCGCCAACTGATCATTTACACATTTATTAAGCTCTCTGTAATGCTTTCTATTAGGAGTAGTATGGTAATGATTAAGAACATTCCTGCAGTTCTTTCTTTCTGAAATAAGCCCATGTGCCTTATCACTCAAATAATTCTGCTTCTGCTCCTTTTTTCCTAAAAGAGTACTGTTAGTTTCCAAAAAAGCCTGTATAAAATGGTCCCATTCTTCCTCAACTTCAGTAGTAAGCAAACCATGACAATCATCATGACTAAGTAACCTATCATGGTAAACTTTGGCTATAACTGGGTCTTTCAGAGCTTCAGTATTAAAGGTAAATTTTTTAAATTTAGCATAACACTTGGTTTAAGTTGCAAGACACTTTTAACACGGTAATGGTCAGATCCAATTTCAGCTCCCCTATATGCCCTGGTATTTCTAACAGAACTAGCACATTTGCTGTTAAATAATATATAATCAATCATATTCTTATGCAGCCCATCAGGTGAAACCCATGTGTACTTATGTATGTCGCATTGTTTGTAATATGTGTTAGTTATTCTGAAACCGTTGAGTTTACTTACCTGTAGGAGACATTGCCCATTGCCATTGCAGCTACCAATACCAAAAAGGCCTATTACTCCTCCCCAAAGGTCAGAGTCAGTACCAACTTTGGCATTGAAGCCACCTAGAACCAGGGTAATATCTCCTTTCTTGACAGAATTGAAAATATCCTGAAGTTGTCCATAAAACCTATCCTTCTCATCCTCATCGGCATCCTCAGTGGGGGGGGCGGGGGTGGCTCAGTCGGTAGCGCGCCAGGCTCGTAATCTGTAGTTCCCAGGTTCGAGTCCCAGCTGGGTCAGCGTTGAGATTTATCTCCGCAAAACTCCCCGCCCTGCCCACGGTCAGTAGGGGACACCGATGGGCTTGGAAAGGCCGCCGTCCGTCGGATGGGACGTTAAGCCGTGGCCCCGTGTGCGGGAGAGCCATACCCTGTGCACGTTAAAGAACACGCTGGATGGCCTTGACGGGAGGCTACCATCTGTCTCCCAACAGCTATTCCAGTGGGTCCCCTCCCCCAACCTTCTCTGAGCCTTCGGGGTCCATGTGACCTGGCCATTTAGCCCATGGTGTGCAAAAAAGTGCCGCTCAGAGGTAAAACAACCCAACCCAACCCATCCTCAGTGGGGGCATAACAGCAGATAACATTCAAGTCTTTAATGCTTGTCTGAAATTTTGCTGTAAGAAACCTTTCATTAATGCACTCATATCTTAGAACCAGTGTGTCTGCTGAGAAGCAGACTCACACCTTGGTGATGTTTATTGTCTTTCCTCCGTGAAAAGAGAAATTTAGATTATTTTTAAGAATCTGACCTTTATCTGTCCATCTGGTCTCTTGCAAGCTGAGAATATCTAAATTATAATGGTAGAATTCTTGTGCGAGGACATCAAGAGAAAAAGCTCTGTGCAGAGTCCTCATTCCAACTACCTATGGAGAGAAAATGATTAGTGGGATGTTTAAAGAAACTATGTTTATTGAGAGAGGGAATGCTGACAATATCAAACAGCTCCCTAATCGCAGACATGGGGCAAAGACCCGTTCCCCCACCACTAAAAGCTGAAGCCATATACACTGGAAGACCCTCCAATGTAGAATTTGATGATGCCAGTAGAAGCAAAGAGTTCAGATGCCTGACCTCTGCTCAGGATTATCGACTAGCTGATAAACATATCCTGTGAATCTATTCACTTGGGGCTGTCAACCCACAAACAAACAGAAAACACAGCGGAAGATTTTCCCTCCACAGAAGCCCACCAGTGCAGCAAAATAAGGATCCATAATCGAGCTCAGAGCTATATATGTGTCCAGTCCAGTGGGTTTATATGGTCAGCACCAGGATCCTGTGTGGTTGACCACTCCTCAGCAGGGTAGAAAAAAAAGGAAAAGTAGCCATAGTTGTCCAGACCAGTAAGCCACACTAATCTGGCAGCCCTCCCCTTCCGTTCACTTCCACAAGAGAGGATCTCTTTTGAAAGGTACTAACGGTTTGCACCACGAGAAGGCGGGGTCGGACATTAGGTGCTTAGCCTGGCCGGTTCTATGCATCATCACAGGGGATTGGTGCATAGCTCTCCTTCCAGTGACTACCTATCTACCATTTACAGATACAATATGCTAATTGGCCAGATCACAAGGACCCTGAAGGCTCAGGTAACGTTTGGGAAGGGGAACCACTGTACAGCTATTATGAGATGTATGGAGCCTCCGATCAAGGCCATGCAACATGTTCTTTAATGCTTGAAGGGTCCCTGTTGAATATAGACTCAGACGGAATCTGAAATGAGAGATCCTTGTATGCCTGTCCGTTTTCTACCACATAAAACATTAACTATCT
Source organism: Ryuthela nishihirai (assembly GCA_038380435.1). Taxonomy (NCBI): domain Eukaryota; kingdom Metazoa; phylum Arthropoda; class Arachnida; order Araneae; family Heptathelidae; genus Ryuthela; species Ryuthela nishihirai. The sequence continues at coordinate 25,406,137 of JAWZYU010000018.1, forward strand.
GGTACAGCTCTCTGCCTAACTGCTTCCTCAGCTTTGTCAGCCAAGACATCAAGCCAAAGATTCTTATCAGTAGCTAACTGACCCTTTACATGTTTATTAACCTCTCTGTAATCCTTTCTATTAGGACTAGTAGGGTACTGACTGAAGGACATTCCTGCAGTTCCTTCTTTCTGAAATAAGCTCAAGTGCCTTATCACTTAAATAATTCTGCCTCCTCTGCTCCTTTTTTTCCTAAAAGAATACTGTTAGTGTCCAAAAAAGCCTGTTTAAAATGGCCCCATTCTTCCTCAACTTCAGTATTAAGTAAACCATGACTGTCATAATGACTAAGTAACCTATCATGGTAAGCTTTAGCTATAACTGGGTCTTTCAGAGCTTCAGTATTAAAGGTAAATTTTTTAAATTTAGCACAACATTTTTTAAGTTGCAAGACACTTTTAACAAGGTAATGGTCAGATCCAATTTCAGTTCCCCTATATGCCCTGGTATTTCTAACAGAACTAGCACATTTGCTGTTAATTAATATATAATCAATCATATTCTTATGCAGCCCATCAGGTGAAACCCATGTGTACTTATGTATGTCGCATTGTTTGTAATATTTGTTAGTTATTCTGAAACTATTGAGTTTACTTACCTGTAGGAGACATTGCCCATTGCCATTGCAGCTACCAATACCAAAAAGTCCTATTACTCCTCCCCAAAGGTCAGAGTCACTACCAACTTTGGCATTGAAGCCACCTACAGCCAGGGTAATATCTCCTTTCTTGACAGAATTGAAAATATCCTGAAGTTGTCCATAAAACCTATCCTTTTCATCCTCAGTGGGGGGGGGGGGGCAATAACAGCAGATAACATTCAAGTCTTTAATGCTTGTCTGAAATTTTGCTGTAAGAAACCTTTCATTAATGCACTCTTATCCTAGAAGAGCATCACTAGCATGCCTGCTGAGCAGCAGACCCACGCCTTGGTGATGCTTTCCATCCTCCCTCCCTGTAAAGAGAAATTTAAAGTTATTTTTAAGTGTCTCATCTTTACCTGTCCATCTGGTCTCTTGCAAGCCTAGAATATCTAGGTTATAGTGCTGGAATTCCTGCATGAGGACATCAAGAGAATAATCTCTATGTAATGTCCTCATGTTCCTGCAGAGAGAAAATAATTAGTAGGATTTTTAAAGAAATTAGTTTTATTGAGATTGGTAGGGCCAACAATATCAAACAGCCCCCTGATCGCAGGCATGGGGCAAAGACCTGTTCCTCCTCCGCTAAAGGCTGAAGTCACCGATGCTGGTAGGAACTTCAGGCACCACCTTTTCAAGTGGACTTTTTCAAGAGCCACATGGCCTGCCTAAGACACATTACTCCAGTTTAGGCTTGACGATGCCCAACTAGCTAAGTAAGGTTCAGGTACCTGCGATGGCCTCTGATTAGGATTATCCACCAGCTGATATAAGGTATATAAGGTATCCCATGCCTCTGTTCACTTAGGGCTGGCAACCCAGAAGCAAACAGAAAACACAGCAGCAGATTCTTCCTCAATAGAGGCCCACCAGTGCAGCAAGTCCAGGATCCATAATCAAACTCAAATCCATAAACTAGTCCAGTCTAGTAGGTATTAATGGTCAGCACCAGGACCCTGTGAAGTTGACCACTCCTCAGCAGGTTTGAAAAAAAAAAGAAAAAAGTAGCCATAGATGACGAGATCAGTAGGCCATACTGAACTGGCAGCCCTCCCCTTCCGTTCCCTTCCAAAAGAGAATATCTCTTTTGAAAGGTACTAACGGCCTGCACCATGAGAAAGTGGGCTCAGACATTAGGTGCTAGACCTGGCCGGTTCTGTGCATCATCACTAGTGATTGGTACACAGCTCTCCTTCCAGTTTACGCCTAGCTACCCTGACTTTTAAAAAAAAAAGCTAGTTGTTTTTTTAATTCTGTTTTTAGAAAATCCAGAACTGAATGCTGTTTAATTTGCCATATAACATGCCATAATTCCTTTCATTAGTTATTTGGCAAAAAAAAAAGTTATGAAATAAATTTTTTTGTCTGATCATTGTGAAAATTAGTTTCTCAAGTGAGATCCTGAAAGGATTAATGTGTTCAGCATATGGCTCTTCTGCACTTGGGGTAGGGGGGGCTCAGTCGGTAGCACATCAGGCTCATAATCTCCAGTTCCCATGTTCAAGTCGCACCTGGGATAACACTGAGATTTATTTCTACAAAACTCTTTGCCCTGCCCTCTGTCAATAGGGGGCACCAATGGACTTGTAAAGCTGCCATCCATCAGATGGGACATTATGCCATGGCCCTGTGTGCAGTAGTGCGAGCCATACCCTGTGCACATTAAGAACATACTGGATGGCCTTGAAGGGAAAGCTCATAAGCTCAGTGGACCTCCTCCTCCCTACCTTCTCTGAGCCCTCAGGGTCTTTGTGACCTTGCCATTTTGCCCATTGTGTTAAAAAAAGTGCCACTTAGAGGTAAAACAACCCAACTTGCACATGAGGTCATGACTTTTATGTCCCATCTGATGGACAGTGGCTTTTCGAAGCTCATCTGTGTCCCCTTTCTGACTTGGTGATTGCATCTGATTGAGGTCATGGTGGGGGTTTAGTGGAGGTAAATCTGAATGCTGGCACATTTAGAACTCTAATCTGGGAACTATAGATAATGAGACTGGTGCACTACCAAAGAAATTATACCAAAAAGCCAGTGCTTGCCACCAAACCCATTAGGCAAAAACTCATATTTATAAATATTCTGGAGTTTTTAATATTAGTATGCTGAAGTTTAAATTTACTTCTTGTAGGACATACTGACCTTGTAACTACTGATACCAAAAGATCCTATCACTCCAGCCCAAAGAACAGCATTAATACTCGTTTTGATATTTAAAGTCAATCCAACACAATAATAATTTCACCTTTCTTGGCAAAATTCAAAATATCCTGAAGATGCCCAATAAATCTGCCTTATTTTTGCATCAGAGCCCTCACTAGTAGCATAGCAACAGTTAACATTTAAGTCTTCAATCCCTGTTTTAAGTTTTAGCTGCAAGAAATCCCATAATTATGTGAAATTTTTGTGCAAGGCAAGAGAATAATCTTTATGTAGAATCCTCACATCCCAGTCATGTGGAAAGAAAATGATTGTTCGAATTTTTGAAGAAACTGAATTTATTAAGAGAGGTTACCCTTAAAAGAGGCATACTAGTACAAGTTCAGGATCTAAAATGCTCAAAGTTGTTACAGTCCAGTGGGTTTAAATGGGCGGTTAAATAACCACTCATCAGCAGGTTGGAACAAACAAGTGTGTCGATTGATGACCAGATCAATAGGCCAAACTGATCTGGACAGCCCTTATGTGCACTTCAGTAGCATTTGTAGAAGCTTTTGCCAATTCAATACAACCACTCATACTATATGTTGTAACCAGCGGTACTAAACTTGCTCACCTTTTCGATTCTTGCAACTATGGAAGCTGGACTTGCTTAGGTTACTTGGATCAATGCGACTCTACTCTGAAACATCTAATATTAACAATGTGCACAGACAAGTAAAGTACGTTTTATCTCCATTAATATGCATTCTGCACGAATAAGGGGAACTTATTATTTGGACTTCGATTGTTATAGTAAACCACTATATTTTTTAATATCCATAAACACAATGATACTTCATTTTTCATGTCAGCTAGATGAAACTTGTAAAGCATGTAATATAGATATTATGGCCTTTTACATTGTGTTTTAACCTGTTAGTATTCTTCTTAGATGAATGGGGATGGCTCAGTCAGTAGCATGCCAGGCTCAAAATACACAGTTCCCAGGCTTGAATCACATCTGGGCCAGCTTTCAGATTTATTTCTGCAAAACCCACCCTACTCTTGCTCAGTAGGGGACACTGATGGGATTGAAAAGGCTGCTGTCTGTTAGATGGGATGTAAACTGTGGCTTAATGTGCAGGAGAGCCATACCGTGTGTATGTTAAAGAGTACCCTGGATGGCCACGATGGGAGGCTACCATCTGTCTCCTAGCAGCTGTCATGTGGTTCCCCTTCCCCCAATGTTCTCTGAGCCCTCAAGGTCCTTGTTACCTGTCCATTTAGCCCATTGTGTGCAAAAAAAGTGCTGCTCAGAGGTAAAACAACCCAACTCTTAGATGACTGAACAAAGCTTGAGAAATTGGCCAGGGGTACAAAATACATTAGATAACATTGCAAGAATTTGATATGATCAAATTTTATTTTAAAGTTGAAATCTGATAAATATATAGTATGGCAGCAAGTAGAGAAGTCTACAAGAGTTGATTCAGTTTTTGGTGATTATTTAAAAGTCAAATTGAAGCATGCTATGTGGACAATGATTTCATTCAAAATCCCTTCCTTTTATTTTTAATATAATTGTAATAAGTGAAAGAATTAATAAATTTACTCTATATCACTATAATGGTCAGAAAAGCTGAGACAATTAGTTGGAATTATGATATACGAAATTACCTTGGTTTCCTCTTAGGATGATATCCAATAAATAGGCGAGTCTGTTGTCCTGTGGTGGATAGTACAGTCCAATTATTTAGAGTTCACATATGTTCCTGATTTTGCCATTGTTCTTGTTGAGAATTCTCTTGCAGGGTTGACATCAATTTGGCATACTTTAGAATTGGCACTGAGGGATGAAATATGCTGTTGGAGTTTATGATTTGCTGCACATGTTAATCAATGTATTTATAGATTTCCAGCGTATGTCAAAACTTTTCTGGAAAAGTGAATAATGTGTCTTAATACATATGCATTATGTATTATGTATTGTTGCTCCAATGCATCATCAGGCGAAATAGTTGTTTTGTGACAGGCACAGATATTAGTGTGTTGCAGTCAGTGATTTACTTAAGTTCAGAACATGTTGGGTGGAGGAGTGGGTGGTAGTACTTGTGATGCCCTCTGTTGAGGGATTTGGAAGAGAGAATTTTAAATTTTGTTATATTGTTGAGGACTTTGTTTATACAAAAGTGCCTATAACTGTCTGAAACATTATCTCAAAATTAATTAGAAATGACTGTGAAAAGCAAATGCCTTCAGGTGCATTTATGTCATCCATATTGAGGACCCACATGAGGAACTCCATCAAAAAAATGACTATGTAGGTAAAACCTTTACAGTTATCAACCCATCTGGCAGAACATCAGGAAGACTCTGAAAAGGCTAACCAAAAAACGGCCCTAACCCAAGCTGCCATCACCCACAACCTGACACCAAAATTCAATGATGCAACAATATTATTCTCCACTTCTCCCTACAAATTTCAACAAAAATTTGCTGAAACCTTGTAATATATATAAACAGAAATTAAATCTGTAATAATGATATAATCCCTCCACCCTCAGCATGGAAAATACTCTTCAATAACTATCCAAGTATTAAACTAAATTTGGCCCCACCCTGTACCTCAGTTTTCTACATGCACACCTGGATAAACACACTATCGCCACACATAATAATCGTGGTAGTCTTGTTTTCGCAGGAATCACAAGGAGGAAGTTGTATTTGCTCGGCTTAGGTCACTCGTTTATCACTCATTCATTTCTTCTTAAGGCAGACGACGAACCTAAGTGCGGGTATTGCGACACCATTTTAACAATCGAACATATTTTAATCTCATGTCCCGCTTTTAACTTTGAAAGACATATGATTTTTAGCTTTCATAATTTTATGTCCGAGCCTCTTGCACTCAGACATCTTTTATCTGATTATTGTATTTTACTGCCAGTTTTTACTTTTTTGAAATATTGAGGATATTTTAATCAAATTTGATTTTACCTTATCTTTGTCCATTATTTACCCCAGGTCTTTTACACCTGGGATTATTTTATTTAGTATTTCTTCAGTTGTTTTACTCTGTACTTATACACTTATTATTTGTTATTTTACCACTTTACAATGTAGCATATGTATTTTAAATTTTGATTGCGGGGTTATACATCTTTTATATTGTCTTTTGTTTGGCGTATTATGGCCTTGTCGCCGATGCACCATTAAACCCCAACCAACCAACCACACATAATAACCCACACCCTTATGTAAATAAAGTCCTTAACAATATAACAAAGCTTTAAAATTCTATCTCCCAAACCCCTCAATAGAGGGCACCACAGGTACTAGCACCCAGCCCTCAACCCAATGTGCTTTGAACTTAAACACTGACCTCAGCAAGCTAACATCTGTGCTTGCCTCAAAACAACTATTTCGGCTAATGATGCATTGGAGCAACAATGCAAAACACATAGTGCAATATGTATTAAGACACATTATTCACTCTTCTGGAAAAGTTGACATATGCTGGAAATCTATAAATACATTGTTTAACATGTGCAGCAAATCATAAATTCCAAAAGCATATTTTGTCCCTCAGTGCCACTTGACGTACGCCAAATTCATATCAACCTTGCAAGAGAATTCCCAACAAGAACAATAGCAAAATCAGGAACATATGTGAACTCTTAATAATTGGATTGTACTAACCACCACAGGACAATAGACTCGCCTATTTATTGGGTATCATCCTAAGAGAAAACCAATGTAGATAATTATTCCAACTAATTGTCTCAGTTTTTCTGACCATTGCAGTGATATAGAGTAAATTTATTATTTTTAAATCAGCACTGACTTAAACCACTTTCTTTTAAGTGAAAGAAAATTGATTTCCTTTTTTTGCCATTTTTTCCCCCTAAAACATTTTGTAATTTGAAGCAGTTCTAAATTAATTTATATATTGCCATTTATAGCCAGATCGGCAAACACTGATGTGGAGTGCTACTTGGCCCAAAGAAGTTCGTGCTTTGGCAGAAGATTTTCTTCGTGACTATGTTCAAATTAATATTGGTGCTCTGCAGCTCTGTGCTAACCACAACATTACACAGATTATTGATGTATGTCAAGATTTTGAAAAAGAGAATAAGTATGTATCCTTTTATTCATATTTCTTAGGTATTTTTATAAAAATTTTAAGTGCAGTAAATCTTATTGAGTTAATAGTAGAAAGCTTATAGGAAAGTGGGCAACTCCAACAATTTAATATACACTTCATAAAAAAAAAATGCTTTACACAGAAGGGGTAGCGTTATGTTTATGTAAATTAGTATGGAAGTGTGGGACAGTGATATATATATATAGATGCAAATTAAGTGAAAATTGCAGGTCTGGCTACATTTAAACACTGATTCAGCTAATTGTAGGAAAGGTTTTTTTGGGGAAAGTGGACAGTGTAGATTAAAGAAACCAAAACTGATGTAAATCTGGTTCCTGTCAAAGAAGTAATGCTGTTTGTACATTGTAGACATATGCAATAAATTCACATGTATGTGTCTTAATAAAAATCTCTTAACACTGTATATAATTAAACACAGCAGAAATAAGGCAGTATTATCCAATTTTAATGGTAACAGTGAGTTTATCAGGATCTGAGGTAACAAGATTTTACAGAATGGGTGCCAAAATGGCACATAAGACATGTTTGTCACTATTTAAAATACAGAAGGATCTCCTTAATGTAGAATTAACATTTCTATATCTCTGTAGAGTGCAATTCCATATGAGATATGATGACATTATATGAAGATTGTAGGTAAGGTAACGTCATGATCATTGTTCATGCAAGATGAGTCATTACATATATATGTTTTTTTAACATTTTATTGGTAATTTTGAGTGCATAGATATCGTTCACCAATAAGGTCAGTAGCTTTGATATTAGAAAGTCAGTGCACAGAACTTCTCTGTTGGAGGCATATATGCCATGTTTTTTACTGTTCAATGTTTAGTGCACTAAGCCTTACCTACATTCTCATATAATGTGAGAATATATAAAACTCATATAATATGTTTTGAGTGCACTAAGCCTTACCTACATTCTCATATAATGTCATAATATCTCATGGAATTTCACTCTACAGATATGTAGAAATATTAATTCTATGTTAAGGAGATACGTCTGTACCTGAAATATAGACAAATTTTGCCCATTTTGGCACCCATTTTGTAAAATCTTGTTACCTCAGTGTAACGCTCCAAAGATTTAAATACTTTTAAAGTTTATTTAGTTTTGGATCCTTTGTCTGATCCAATTATTTTCATGCTCCGGATAGCTGAGTCAGGCGCCAGGCAAAATTAACAAATTGCCAAAAAATAAAGTTTAATTAGGGTTCGAAATACCAGCGAGCGTTAATGAGTAAGAATTCAAAAATATTAAATGATTGTCAAAATTTAAAGGTTAATTCTAATCAAACAATTAACATTTCTCAAGAGAAAAAAAAATCAGTACAGATTCAAAAGGTTTATGTAACAAACAATTTATTTCCAAAAAACACTCACCAAAACTTCAGTAAACAAGATACTACATCATTTCTCAACTCTGTCCAAAAACTCTGACTACACACACTGCACTAACAGTGCTCAACTCTCTTCTGTGCTACTGTGACAACATGTCACCAGGTTATAACAAGAGGCACAAATCCTGCACGTGTCATGTTGCACGCCAGGAAAGACATTTGCATAAATTGACGAGCAGCACAAGCTATAAGGCAAGAGTGGGCACACACCTTGTGCATGTGCTTTAGCGGGTGACAATTGAAAGTTCGGAGTTGCGCATGCGCAACTCCTAACTCTTGGAAATGAGCGCTGTGATGCCAAAAAGGAAATAAAAATCCCTAAAATGATAAATATAAAGTAAATTAAGCAAAACTGGTTAAGGTAAAGTAGAAGTGAATGAGGGGGCATCACATCAGATCCTGGTATATTCATTGTTACCATTAATGTTGGATAATACTGCCTCATTTCTACTGTGTTTTACTTACTTCAGTGTTATAGAGAATTTTATTAAACTGTAGACATGTTTAATTAACTGTGAGCTTGAGCAAGTTTGTATCATAGGCCTGTGTATAGCGAGATGGTCTATGCCAGGCCTGGGCAAACTTTTTAGTTGAAGGATTGCATAGAAAACTGGAAGGGTAGGCCACCAAGAAATACATAATCAATAAAATATGTATAACCAATACAAAAAAGGGGCAGGGATGGCTCAGTCGATAGCAAGCCAGGCTTATAATCTGCAGTTTCCAGGTTCAAGTTCCAGCTAGGTTAGCGTTGAGATTTATCTCTGCAAAACTCCTTGCCAGTAGAGGACACTGATAGGCATGGAGATTCTGTCAGATAGGACGTTAAACCATGGCCTTGTGTGTGGGCAAGTCATACCTTGTGCATGTTGACACACTGGATGGCTTTGATGGAAGTCTACCATGACTCCTAACAGCTGTTCCAGTGGATCCCCTCCTCCAACCTTCTCTGAGCTTGTGAAACATTTCGGCCATTTTCTTCATTCGACTCGGGAAACATTTTGTGTTCTTGTGACTTGGCCATTTAGCCCATTGTATGCAAAAAAGTGCCACTCAGAGTGAAACCACCCAATCAACACAAAATAATTAAAGTGGGACATAAACAATATCATTTTATTACAATTAATTATTTTAATGAGAATTTGCTTTGCTGAAGTTGGACTTATTGTCCTCTATATATTGTTTTCTCTTTTAAATATTTAGTTTATTCACCATCAGTAGCTTGTAGGCTGCACAAAAAGAGGTGGTGGTCCGTAGTTTGTCCAGTCCTGGTCTATGTGATCAAATAACCACAGACCCTATCTGGCCAAATAGGGTTAGTGTACCTGACTACTTAGACCAGTGGGGCATGTCTTTATGTGTTCATATGTTGTATGAGAAACCAGGACAAGTCCAATAAAGCTTCTAGGTTATCTCTGTCCTTTGTGTAGAGCAGTAGCTTCTTCCTTTAATACACTGCATTTGGGATATAATATGTGAACTGGTAGCAGTGGACATGGGAAGGTGTTTCACATAATTCAGGATCAGGTCATCCTTCAGTAACTATGGATCAGGATGATATCAGATTTGTCGGATGGCTGTCACTAGATATCTGTTGGATAGTTGCAGAAATACAACTGCCCAACAGATATCCAGTGATAAATATTGATGTGACACTAGTAAAATGCACTGCATTAAAGGAAAGCCCTCTCCTCTATATACTGCTCACTCAAAGCCATAGGCATGCCAGATTGCAGTGGTGACCGAGTCCTCCTTTCTAACTCCATTGCTGGCAATATGCTCTTCCCAACCTTTCACCCTTGAGGAACAGGGAACTTATGATTAATGTCACTGTCCCTTCTCTATGTCGAAAGAGTGTCTCAGATCCAGCGGCCATCAGACTTCTCCCCACTTCCTATGTCACCACACAATATGAGAGATGTACCAAAGTCTACATTGACGGATCTGCTGACCAGGAGAGGCTTCGTGCTGCCTTTGCCATCCTTGATACTGGCATCACCAGAAATTTTCATCTCCCACATCTCACTTCCTCCATCTGTGCTGAGCTTCAGTCTATCCTTGAAGCCGTAACTTTCATCCATAGCCTCGGGAATGGCAACTTCCTCATCCTTTGTGACTCAGCCTTACAAGCCCTCCAGAATAGAGACAGCAAGACCTGCAACCCTTCCTCAGTCAGAAGATCATAGAGACATGCTCCAAGGTCACTTCTGCTGGTATCACAATTCATTTTCAGTGGATCTCCTCCCATATAGGGATACCTGGTAATGAGCTTGCTGATCAGACCGTGAAAGAGGCCCTTGAGAGTCAGAGGTATGTAACTAATTACCCTCTCTCTCAGTGACTCCAAGAGTTTTATCTCAGAACTGATGAGCCAATATCGTCTTGCTCAGCTGCAGAGGGACTCCAGTTGTTCCTCTTTCAGGTACCTGGTAGACCCTTCTCTCACTGCTCCTAATCTCAGAGACCTACACAGATATGAGGAGACCCTCCTGCATCATCTCTGAGTTGGTATCATCTACAACAACTCTACGCTCCACACTCTCGGTAGGAGCATACAGTCCTAACTGTGCTATGTGCAGCACACCCAAGACTATCTCACATACTGCTCAACTGTTCTCGATACAATGCTGAACAAGGAGCTTTGTTCTGAGAGCTTCATGCTATCGCTGGGACATGAAGCTGCAGTGAACATGCTATTGACTGGTCACTGATTTCTTTCAGAACATGGGCTCTTCTGCAAGATCTAAGATCTTTTTTTCTTTACTGAGATTAGGATAGTTAATAGTTTCGAGAGATAGCTGAGAAATAGTTTCTCCAGCTTCTGCTGTCTCGCCCTCCTGTTGTGACTGGTGTAGGGAGCCCACCCCTCATTGGAGGCTAATTTCACTACGAACTTACAACTCCTTGAACTTTGCAGTAGTGCAATCAATGAGCTGAGTGTCATGACAAATGCAATGCATTATTTTCAGCGATGAGGCTCATATCTGTCTGGGACAGAACAATGTCACACTGGTAAGAGATTGTCATGTATCATTGACACCATACAGCACCCACTACTAGGATCTTGATGTGGGGTGTCATCTCTTATAACAGAATCAGTCATCTGTCATAGGGGGTGGCGGTGGCTCAGTTGATAGTGCACCAGACTTGTAATTTGTAGTTCCCAGGTTCGAGTCCCAGCTGGGTCAGCATTGTGATTTATCTCCGCAAAATTCCCCGCCCTGCCCACGGTCAGTAGGGGACACTGATGGGCTTGAAAAGGCTGCCATCCATTGGATGAGACGTTAAGCCATGGCCCCGTGTGCAGGAGAGCCATACCCTGTGCACGTTAAGAACACACTGGATGGCCTTGATGGGAGGCTACCATCTGTCTCCCAACAGCTGTTCCAGTGGGTCCCCTCCCCCAACCTTCTTTGAGCCTTTGAGGTCCTTGTGACTTGGTCGTTTAGCCCATTGTGTGCAAAAAAGTGCCTCTCAGAGGTAAAACAACCCAACCCATCTGTCATAGCCATCGAAGATAATTTAACCACCCAGCTGTATGGGAATACCATTCTCTGCTCTGTGGTCTTGCCACTCCTGTAGAGCATACCAGACACCACATTTGAGCATGATAATGCAAGACCATATACCACATACATTGCTGAACAATGTCTGCAAGCCTGATCACCCTGTCATAGGGGGTCACCCTGTCATAATGTCTGCCCTCCCCCAACCTTCTTTGAGCCTTTGGGGTCCCAGATGTGCTAATTCAATCGCCAATTGAATTAGCACATCTGGGACATTGTGAAATGATGTCTGAAATGATGATGAAATGACTCCATCGAAGAAGTGCATAATGTGACAGATCTTCAGGTGAAAGTGTAGCAATTGGAGAACTGAACTGTATATACGTTTGTCAAGTGTATACAATAGAAGAGTATCTGCAACTAACTCTTGGTACAATCACCATCTTCAGGGTTACTATACCATTTCTACACTTCATTCACTGTGCCAGGATGCTTTTGAGTGCACATTCATCATATTGCTTCTTCTGTCATCAATAGTCTATAAAGGATTGAGACAATAGATGGACAGTGGTCATCTTCCATCTGGGCAATGATTCTCGGACGTATCTTCAGCATCTGATACAACTCTCCATTTCTACTGTAATGGGCACTATAAGTAATTACTTTTGTGCATGTACAATAGATTACTAGTTATATTTAGTGTGTAAGCTACTACTTGATCTTTATGCAGGGGTCCCTCAGCAATGATTGATTTTTAGTGATTGATCCTTTCCATTCTAATGCCATTCTTCAAAGAACTGTCCTGCTGAAAGAAGTATTTCTCATGAAACCTGCCAAGCATACCCTGTGCACGTTAAAGAACACGCTGGATGGCCTTGACGGGAGGCTACCATCTGTCTTCCAACAGCTGTTCCAGTGGGTCCCCTCCCCCAACCTTCTCTGAGCCTTCGGGCTCCATGTGACCTGGCCATTTAGCCCATGGTGTGCAAAAAAGTGCCGCTCAGAGGTAAAACAACCCAACCCTGCCAAGCAAAATATTTGATCAACCATGCATTGCCGAATCAAGCATTCTACTAATGTTTAATGATCATTAACATTTATCAAAGATTGTTTTTTGTAAAATTTTGATCCCCATCTGATGGCATCATTATTTACATTCATTCACAAAGTAATGTTAGTATATTCTTCATTAAAATTTCTTAAGATATTCAAAGCCTCTTTTTGAATGATTTAATGTGACTCAAAATTGTGGAGCTATTTGGTCTGTATTTACCATAGTGATGTCATTAATGCATTAAAGTATTTTTTTTTTGTGTGTATATTTATAGTGCAAGTGTATGTGATTATAGTTTTGAGGAGTAATCTAAATTACTACTTAAATATTTCCTGTGAAATTCGTGGTGGTTTTGAGCTGCATTTAATCAAGCATTGATTAACCACAAATTTAACAATGAACTATTTATTCTTGAAGTAGGTTGAAATGCATCCATGTTATAAAACAAAAACTAATGCAAAATACAAGATTATTCAGAGGGATGATCAGAAAGAGAAATTTATCATATTTATATATATGATAAAAGTAACAATTTCTGATATATCATTTAGAAATTAATTGACATCTTTGTTTTAATTATAGGTTGTTCAAATTACTGGAAGAAATCATGGGACACAAAGAAAACAAAGTAAGTTTTGATATTAGTGATTTTTAATAAAATTAAAAAAAAATGCCCATTAACTATTCCATGCCCAGATAAAAATTGGAATCATGCAAGGCCCAGCTCTTTAACTGTGTTAGCAAAATAAAGAAAAGTGCATTTAGAACATATCCTGAGGTTGCTAACAAACAAAAGTATGCCTTGTTATTATGCCAAATTAACTTATTGGCTTACAAATGTTTTTACACTAAACATGTCCAGAATTATTATTTTATGAAGTTGAATCTTCCTAATATGTTTATATTAAATTAATAATAATAAATTTACCCCTTGAGCAGCTGCATACCAATGAGGTCTGACAGGAAATGCAGTTAAATATGCATGCTTTTGAAACATTTAGTAACTCCTTAGCACTGATGCAAAATATATTGCTCATCATCATCATCCTCAAGCAGCCATGGGCTATGGAGGTCCAACCAAACCGTGCAATTTAGTTCTCCAAGCAAGTCTATCCTGAGCTACATCTACTGCATCTGGCTACTGCACACCAATTCTAACAAGGTCCTGTTTGACATTGTCTGCCCACCGCATCCTAGGTCTCCCCTTCTTTCTGAAGCCTTTAGGCACACTGTTCATAAACCTATTTGTCTGGGGCGGGGATGGCTCAGTCGGTAGCGCGCCAGGCTAATAATCTGTAGTTCCCAGGTTCGAGTCCCAGCTGGGTCGGCATTGAGATTTATCTCCGCAAAATTCCTCGCCCTGCCCACGGTCAGTAGGGGACACCGATGGGCTTGGAAAGGCCGCCATCTGTCGGATGGGACATTAAGCCATGGCCCCGTGTGTGGGAGAGCCATACCCTGTGCACATTAAAGAACACGCTGGATGGCCTTGACGGGAGGCTACCATCTGTCTCTCTACAGCCGTTCCAGTGGATCCCCTCCCCCAACCTTCTCTGAGCCTTCGGGGTCCATGTGACCTGGCCATTTAGCCCATTGTGTGCAAAAAAGTGTCGCTCAGAGGTAAAACAACCCAACCTATTTGCCAATCTATAATTATTCATACGGGCAACATGGTAAAACCAACAAAGTCTCTCTCTGCACAATATGCTGCTTAAAGGAGGTTGCCGACTCCTTTGCCTAACCTCATCATTAGTTACAAAGTTGAACCACCTAATACCCAAGATACTGCGTAAGCATCTAGAATCAAAAGCATCTAGTTTCCTGTTATCTTGTTTACAAAGTGTCCAAGTTTCACTACCATAATTAACCCTAGAAAGAACCAAACTATTATACAGTCTAATTTTAGTCTTTAGGTGTATACACCTATTTCTCCACACTCTCCATAGATTCTTAAAAGTCCTGGCAGCAATCCCTATTCATCTGTTAATCTCATGCCACACATCACCATTATCTGTTACATAGCTCCCAAGATAATTAAACTGTGACACCTGCTCAAGACTGCAACCATTCAGAGTAACTGAATCACAGCCTGCTTGACCAATTTTCATCACTTTAGTTTTCTCTCTGTTTATAACCAAACCTACTCTACTACCAGTTTCATCAACAGCTCGAATGAAAGAGTTCATCTCATCAACATCATTTGCCAAAAGGGCTAAATCATCAGCATAATCTAAATCAGAAATTTCGTATCTCCAGTCCATTTAAGGCCAAAATCTTTCCCTTGAAGTGAATTTCGCATAACATAATCAGTAACCAAGCTAAAGAGAAAAGGAGACAAAATGCACCCTTGTCGAACACCAGACGTATTGCTAAACCAATTGCTATAAGCTTTACCAACTCTCACACATGACTCAATGTTATTATAGAGAGCTTTCATTATTTTAACTAACTTGTCAGGTATACCATATTATCTCACAATCAACCACAAATTCTGACGATTAACAGAGTCGAAAGCCTTTTTGAAATCAACAAAGCTAGCAACCAAAGGTTTCTGAAACTCTAAACATTTCTGCCTAAGTGAAAATATCTGATCCACACATCCCCTACACTTCTGAATCCACATTGCTCATCACGCAATTGCCTGTCAACCAGATTCTTAATTCTATTAAGCACAATCATGGAAATAACTTTACCTGGAACAGAGAGTAGGCTGATATTCCTATAGTTATCACAAGAACTGTGATCACCTTTTTTGAAAATAGGGATAACAATAGCTCTGGTAAAATCCTTAGGAACCATGCCTTTATCGTAAAAGATATTCAGAATTTCAGTCATCCAAGTGGTAACCGAAACATTCCCAGCTCTAAGCATTTCCGTAGTAATTTCATCTACCCCTGGGGATTTATGTAGTTTAAGTTTAGAAACAGCCAAAATAACTTCAGATTGTGTTATAGGGCCAACATTAAAGCCACCAATGCATCTATCATCATTGCAAACAATGGGAATAGAACTGACCACATTGTTTAGAATATCACTGAAATGCTCAGCCCACCTAGCCATGACAGAATCCTCCCCTTCTATAACCTTGTTTATCCTTCAATCCCTGTATACCTGTCCGTTTTCTACCACACAAAACATTAACTATCTGGTACAGCTCTCTGCTGTTGTGCTGTCTAACTGCTTCCTCGGCTTTGTCAGCCAAACCATCAAGCCAAAGATTCTTATCATCAGCTAACTGATCTTTTACATGTTTATTAAGTTCTCTGTAATACTTTCTATTAGGACTAGTAGGGTATTGATTAAGGACATTCCTGCAGTTCTTTCTTTCCGAAATAAGCTCAAGTGCCTTATCACTCAGATAATTCTGCCTCTTCTGCTCCTTTTTTCCTAAAAGAGTACTGTTAGTGTCCAAAAAAGCCTGTTTAAAATGATCCCATTCTTCCTCAACTTCAGTAGTAAGCAAACCATGACTGTCATAATGACTAAGTAACCTATCATGGTAAGCTTTAGCTATAACTGGGTCTTTCAGAGCTTCAGTATTAAAGGTAAATTTTTTAACCCTAGCACAGCACTTTTTAAGTTTAAGTTGCAAGACACTTTTAACAAGGTAATGGTCAGATCCAATTTCAGCTCCCCTATATGACCTGGTATTCCTAACAGAACTAGCCCATTTGCTGTTAATTAATATATAATCAATCATATTCTTATGCAGCCCATCGGGTGAAACCCATGTGTACTTATGTATGTCGCGGTGTTTGTAATAAGTGTTAGTTATTCTGAATCCATTGAGTTTACTTACCTGTAGGAGACGTTGCCAATTGCCATTGCAGCTACCAATACCAAAAGGGCGTATTACTCCTCCCCAAAGGTTAGAGTCAGTACCAACTTTGGCATTGAAGTCACCAAGAACCAGGGTAATATCTCCTTTCTTGACAGAATTCAAAATATCCTGAAGTTGTCCATAAAACCTATCCTTTTCATCCTCATCGGCATCCTCAGTGGGGGCATAACAGCAGATAACATTCAAGACTTTAACGCTTGTCTGAAATTTTGCTGTAAGAAACCTTTCATTAATCACTCATATCTTAGAACTAGCGTGTCTGCTGAGAAGCAGACTCACACCTTGGTGATGTTTATTGTCTTTCCTCCGTGAAAAGAGAAATTTAAGATTATTTTTAAGAATCTGACCTTTATCTGTCCATCTGGTCTCTTGCAAGCTGAGAATATCCAAATTATAATGGTGGAATTCTTGTGTGAGGACATCAAGAGAAGAAGCTCTGTGCAGAGTCCTCACATTCCAACTACCTATGGAGAGAAAATGATTAGTGGAATGTTTAAAGGAACTATGTTTATTGAGAGAGGGAATGCCGACAATATCAAACAGCTCCCTAATCGCAGACATGGGGCAAAGACCCGTTCCCCCACCACTAAAAGCTGAAGCCATATACACTGGAAGACCCTCCAATGTAGAATTTGATGATGCCAGTAGAAGCAAAGAGTTCAGATGCCTGACCTCTGCTCAGGATTATCGACTAGCTGATAAACATATCCTGTGAATCTATTCACTTGGGGCTGTCAACCCACAAACAAACAGAAAACACAGCGGAAGATTTTCCCTCCACAGAAGCCCACCAGTGCAGCAAAATAAGGATCCATAATCGAGCTCAGAGCCACATATGTGTCCAGTCCAGTGGGTTTATATGGTCAGCACCAGGATCCTGTGTGGTTGACCACTCCTCAGCAGGGTAGAAAAAAAAGGAAAAGTAGCCATAGTTGTCCAGATCAGTAGGCCACACTAATCTGGCAGCCCTCCCCTTCCGTTCACTTCCACAAGAGAGGATCTCTTTTGAAAGGTACTAACGGTTTGCACCACGAGAAGGCGGGGTCGGACATTAGGTGCTTAGCCTGGCCGGTTCTATGCATCATCACAGGGGATTGGTGCATAGCTCTCCTTCCAGTGACTACCTATCTACCATTTACAGACCATATATTGCTAGTGTGTATATATATATTAGTTCCTTTTTTTACAATATTACCTTTTGGTTATCTTTTTCTTTTAAAAAGCACTGATAGGCACCATTGCTCTGGGAACGGTTAAATATTGTTCATTAAAGAAAAAAAAAATAACAAGAATAATAAGAGATCAGAAGTTTTTATTAGTTTCAGAATGGATAAAGCAAGTCCATATTTTCACTTTGTATTGATTATTAAGTTATTTTAGATAGCTGCTTGTTTAATTGGTTTTTCAGAGTTATACATCAAAGTCCTTTAATCAAGCCTAAAATAGAAATTCAAATATGTTAAATATGCTTTTTTAGGAGCAAAATAAAATTGTACAATAGTGTTATTTTTACTTTTTTTCTTAATGAGAAGTATAGGATGGATAAAAGTGTAAGATAATTTAAATATAATTCCTCTACCATGGCCGAGTGGTTAGCACGCTTGACTACTGATCTAAGGGACCTGGGTTTGAACCCCGGGTAAGGCATTGAACGTTTGTGTTGTTTTTCTGCTGAGGTCTTTCCATCCTCTCAGACCTTCTACTATGGCATATAAACTGACAGGCTCCTGTCAGACCTCTGTGGCAAGCAGCTGCTTGAGGGGGGGGGGGGTATTTATTATTATAATCATTTCTAACTACATATAAGGATTTGTATAGCACTATTGTAGTATAAATAAAGCTAAAATTGGGTTACTCAATTCAAATTGGTAGTCTCATCATTAAGTACAAGATGTTTTTTTTTTCTTTCCATTGTGCACAATGTGTGTCTCACCTGCACATGACCCATGGTTTAATGGACCACTTGATTTAGATAGTGACCTCAAATGCATTGTCATTTCTTTTTAAGACCAGAAATAAAAATGCAGACTTTTTTTTATACTAATTAGCATTGGTTTATTTTATGATATAGGTAGCCTAGAGTGCTGAACAAATTGCTCTTTCATTATCTTTCGAGTCTTCATGCAAATTTCATTTTCTTTCAAGTGGAATCAGCAAGCCTTTTTTCAGTTTAACCCTTTCAGTACCATACTGGCCCAAAATGACTGAGATTTTAAATGGACTCATCCAATCAATGCTATTCCTTCCTCTTCACTATCTTTTTCTTTCCAGGCTTTTTTCTTCCAGTTTGGGCTGGTATGGTAGAGAAAGGGTTAAGGCACTAAAAATGTAGTTTGCGTGGGTTCTAAAAACCCTCATAACTCTGAAGTAGTATAGTTTTTCAAATTTTTTGGAGGGTTGATGATCCCCCTATGCATTTAAGTATCCTAAAATGTGTAATCTAATCAAAACCAGGAAGCAATCAGTCAGTGATGTGTGTGTATGCACTGAAGAGCCAAAACATTATGACCAGCATGTCTTTTACGCAAATCAGAGCAACTGCAGGTAAATGATGGTGCATGTGAAGATCATGAAACGATATAAATAACACAATACTGAGCTCTGTTAGTGTTATTCTTGTTCTTCAGATGGAAAAGGCAGCAGACTTAAGTGAGTTTGACAAAAGCCAAATTGTAATGGCCAGACAACTGGGTCAGAGCATTTCCGAGACTGCAAGGCTTTTGTGGGGTGCTCACAGTCAGCTGTGGTTAGTACCTCCAAAAAGTGGTCTGAGGAGGGAAAAACCATGAATGGTGGCAAGGTGTGGGCTGACCACAGCTCATCAATGTTAGAGGTGAGCAAAGTCTATCCTGTATGGTACGAACCAACAGAAGGGATACTGTGATGCAACTCCCCCGTTATTTGAATGCTGGTGATGGGAGTAATGTGTCACAACACACAGTACATTGGACCCTGCTGAAAATGGTGCTGCATAGCGCAGGTCGTTCTGAATGCCCATGCTAACCTCGGTTCACTGTCAAAAGCTCCTACAATGGGCACGTGAGCATCAAAATTGGATCTTGAATGTTTGGAAGAAGGTCATCTGGTCCGATAGCCTCATTTCCTGTTTCACTATGTGGATGGCCAGGTATGTTCGCATCCTTTACCTGGGGAAGTGTTGGCACAAGGATGCACTGTGGGATGAAAACAAACCAGTGGAGGAAGTGTAATGCTTTGGGCAAATTGTGGGAAACCCTGGGTCCAGTTATTCATGTGCAGGAAGCTGACATCTACCACCTACTTATAAACATTGCAGACCAGGTACATCCTTTCATGGCAACAGTATTCTCCTCTAGTAGTGCCTTCTTTCAGCAGGATAATTCGAGAATAACCCGGATTTCAGCAGGATAACCCGGATTATTCGAGAATGGTTCGTGGAACATGAGAAGACACCCTAGAAGAACCATACTAGCTTGTTAAAGAGTTAGATTGTAACAAATTGTTTCATCAGTAAATATAGTTGCAGGTTTTATTGTATGTTATACTTTAGAACTCTACTGTTAACTGCAACAGTAGAGGAATGCTTGGTAATATGTGTGGTTGATATTTAAAATAATAGTAAAAGAAATAGCAGACAAAAAGAATTGAATTGAGCCCTTGAGTAAAAACATGCATTTTAATATAAATATATATATATTATACATATTGTTAATATATAATATATATAATAAGTTGTTGAGCAATAAAATTTTATTTATCCTTCAAACCATTTGCTATAAAAAGTTTTTTAAAACCAAACTCTGAAGCTTTTTGGAGCAAGTACTCAGTCTTCAGTGAACTCACTGTGGTTATGTTAGGGCTGTTTAGAACTTCTTTCCACATTTCGTAAAGGGTTTCCAGTGTCTCAGTTGCAGGTGGGGATTGATGAGATCATTATCTAAAAAGCCTCACGAGTGATAGTTCCATATTCCAAGTGGATGCACCTGCTAGTAGTATGGCATGCTCCCAGTCTTTGATAGTTCATGCTGAATTGCCAACCTGTCAGTGGCAGCTGTTGGTTTGTTTCAGTTGACATCTGTTTGATGTTCTGTAAATCTCATCTTTCCTGTAGACAACATGGGTTTTCTTATATTACAAATGAGTTATATGGCAAGTTTAAGGGAATCTGTATACACCCAGTTTTTTGAAAGAGGCTAAATTTGTCTCTGCCCCTTATAAATTTTTTCAGATTTAGAGCTGAGCTGAAAATGATACTGATTTGTTGTGCTCTGAGTAATTTGTGCACTGATTTGTACAGGACTGGAATCTAAGACATGGATTTGGCAAAGGTTGCCCACTGCATGTCAGTGATTGAGGGGAGGGCTGTATTTGTTTAGTTTTCATTTTTATACCTATTAGCTTTTTATTGTTTTCGAGTGGAAACCCTTTGACACAGCAATGGATTGAGTGTCTTGAATTACTTTTTTTACTCAATATCTCTTTTGCCGATATGGTGAAGGCGTTGATGGAAAGAAACAGAAGGCTACAATTTTGTATACCTACAGTCTGCATGAGAGTATATGTTGTAGGAAGGTACACATTTAGGTTTTCTGTATATTAATGAAGTTTTCAAGGTTCTTGCATCATCATCTGCATAAAAATATCCAAACAGGGTATGGCATTGCTGTTTGCCACTGCCTTTGTGAAATGTATCATAGACTAGATACTGTTGGCTCTGTTAATGAGACAGCCATTCATGAAGTACTGAAACTTGTCACTGAAAAATTACTTTCAGTTCAGCAACAAAATCTATAGGCAGCATTCAGGGCCTCCATGGGCTCACCCCTTTCCAGCATCTTGTCTGAGATTCTCCTTTAAGACCTTAAAATAAATTTATTTAACTCAGCCAGTTTTACCTGTCATCTGGTGTCATTATTAAGTTTATACATTTTTTATTTGGAATGACTGTAATGAACAGTTAAACTGCCTCATTAACAGAGCCAACAGTATCTATCCTTCAATACATTTCACAGAGGGGGAAAACAGCAATGCTATACTCTATTTGGGTGTTTTTATCCGAAAGATGATGCAGGAGTCTTGAAGATTCCAATATACAGAAAACCTACATACGTGTACCCTCCATCATACCCACAGACTTGTCATACCCCATGGACATGCAGAATTTCAGTCTTCTGTTCTCTGCTTAACAGGGCTTTCACTGTTCGACAAGCAAACCGAACAAATATGACCCTCCTCATAATCACTGACATGCAGCAGGCAACTTTTGCCAGTTCCATGTCTTAGGTTCTGGTCCTGTGTGAATTGGTCTTCAAATTACCCAAAGCATAACAAATCAATATTATTTTAAGCCTAGCTCCAAATCTGTGGAAAATTGTGAAAAGAAACAGACAAATTTAGCATCCTTTAAAATTGGGTGTATATATATATTCACCCTACATTTGCTGGATTGCTCTGTTATTTAATATATTGGAGAAACCACACGTTCTCTACAGGAGAGGTTTACAGAGCATCAGACAGATGTCAGTCAAAACAAACCAATGACTGCTAACTGCAAAGTTGGCAATTCAACACACTGCTAGTATGTGCATTCACCTACTACAGAATCATTGTCCATCTTCCTGGACATTAGAAGCTATTGAGATAATGATCTTGTCTGTCCCAACCTACAACTGAGATATTGTAATCATTCTTCATGACATGGGGAAAGAAGTTCTTAACAGCCCTAATGTAACCATATGGTGTCACTTCACTGAAGACTGAGCACTGTCCTTGCTCTGAAAAGCTTCAGAGTTTGCTCCTGAAAATGGTTTTAAGGATAAACTTACAATTTTATTGCTAATAGTGGGAGAACTTTCAGTTATTTTAATTATTTTCGGAGCATGAAGAATTTTTAATTATTTTCGGAGCATTTAACTGTTTTTTAAAGGTATATTCCTTTAAAGATTGTCAGAGTTGTTTATGGAAGCTTTTATTACTTTCCATCATGCTAAAGAGGACTAGTGGTATTGGAAGAAATATGATTTAAAAATTGTGGACATAAATTGATGCATTTCATATGATGATAAAATGTCTGCATCATTGAATGTATGATTGTCTTGTGAAACATGTCATTGAGTTTTTTTAGCTTCATACTGTTAAGATTTAGTCTTGTTTCATTATGGTTGACAAAATTCATTCTTAATGTTAGTTACAAATAAGATACTGTAAGAGTGTAATTAAGCTAACTCCCACTCCACCTTTGATCAAAAATGTACACTGATGGGCTTGGAAAAGCTACTGTCCATTGGATGGAATGTTAATCCATAGCCTCATGTGAAGAAATCCATATCCAGTGAAAATTAATACACCATGGATGGCCTTGCCACGACAGGAGATTTCCATGTTTCCTAATAGCTATCCAGTTGAATCCCTTTTTCTGTGTCCCAGGGCTCTTTATGGCATGGCTATTTAGCCCATTGTGTACAAAAAGTTCTGCTCAGTGGTAAAACACCCACTGTGTTTAAATGCTGAACTAATATTGCTGGATTCAAAATTGAGTTGATTTGAAATTTTTATCATATATAAAGTGAATTATTTGCAATTCAAATTGAAGGAGATTAGAGGCATTTTTTAAATATAACATGTAGTTGTTCCTTCTTTAGAGAACGTGTATACATTCTCATAGGTATCATGTTCATATGTTGTTGTAAAACCTGAGTTGTAGACATTTATGATTACTTATTCTGTTTCCTTTTTTAATTTGCATAATAAAATCTGACAAGTAGCTGCTTGAGGAGTAATTGATATATATAACTTATTTTTAATAATTAACTGGATATCACTGTTACCTGAATTGGGCAATTAACTGAAGGTGGTAACTTATTAAATACATTGATTTAAATTCATAAGTCAAATGGCAATTTTAACTGTTAAAATTTTACCTTTAATTTTTAAGAAACTTTTCAAAATTTGAACTCTTCAACTCACTTTTCAATTTTGAAAGTTATGCTATTTCTTTTGCAGACTATCATTTTTGCAGAAACCAAAAGAAGAGTTGATGATCTAACGCGCCGAATGCGAAGAGATGGGTATGTTTATAGAGTTTGGTAATATATTGTGCAGTGTTATTTTTTAGTTATTGGTTTCAGAAAGCTGAAATTCCATGTTCTGAAATTCTCACATAAAATTAACATTGTGGGAAAAATTCCTATGATCTTAATGATTTGCCAATATACGAGTCAATAAGAGTAATTTTGCATAAAAAGAGCAAAAAATCAGAGTACTATTTATAATAATGAATTTAATTCAATGTAACTGTCCTGCCATCCTCACAGACCTACTATGGCATATAAACTGACAGGCTCTTGTCAGACCTCTGTGGCAAGCAGCTGCTTGAGGGGGTATTTATTTTTTTTTATTTAACTGTAAAATTAAAAGCCCTTCAAAGCAGTAAAAATTTGCTGAAATATATTCATGTGCTCTGCATAAGGTTTTACAATAAAACAACATACCATGATGCGTCAAGCCATGGAATAAAATGTTAGGCTGATGGTAAGGAGCATTCAAAGCTCAATGAAAGAGTCCAGAAGCATATTACTAGAGAATAAGTTCTTACTAGCAATCTTTTTGGAAGGGGCCAAATCGCTCCACAGTAAGGTCGGAGAGGATGTAATTGTTTAAGGCAGTGGTTCTCAACCTTTTATTCTTCATGTACCCCTGGAAATGTGTATGTAACTGGCATACCCCTTGTATAGATTGATAAAACTATAGTTATAGTATAACAATGGGAATAAAATAAAACGTATATCTAATAACTTTTGAGCTCTCATGGCATACCCCAAAAAATTTTACCACATACCCTATGTTGAGAACCCCTAGTCTAAGGGGAAGGATGTCTTCAAACAGATAATATGATAGATTACTACAGTTCACAGACTCTTAGAATGATAAGAAAATGGCGAATTGCAAATACCTTCAATAACATGGTATAGATGTTGATATTTGATGTTAATGGCATTGCATTCTGCTAGCATCCATGATCGAACAAGACTAAGTAAGTTGCAAATAAACTTCATGTGAGGCAATTAAAAATGACCTAAATTCTTTAGTATAGAAGTATGTCATGAAAATTGAATGTTAAAAATCCTCAATGTTAGGTGCTTCATCAGGAGTAGGAGCAATGGTAGCATTTATTGTCCTGTTTAGATAATTAGAGTTAAATAACATTGGTAGGTGGGTATGGGAAACGATGGTTATGATGCAATTTACCAGTCTGGAAAATGCTATTGCAATAAAAAATAAAAAATAATAAAATAAATACCCACTCAAGCAGCTGCTTGCCACAGAGGTCTGACAGGAGCCTGTCAGTTTATATGCCGTAGTAGAAGGTCTGTGAAGATGGCAGGACCTCAGCAGAAAAACAACACAAACATCCATGCCTTATCCGGGGCTCGAACCCAGGTCCCTTAGATCAGTAGCCAAGCGTGCTACAGTCCATTAAATGATGTAATGAATACAACTAAAGATTAAGTTTGCTGTCACTTACTTAGCAGTCTTTCACAAGATGTTGAATATGATATAAGCTTAGACTTGGTATGCTTTGATAAGCATCTTCTTGAAGTTTTGCTGGTCATGTATAATTGTCTGCTGAATAACAAGTTGAGTCATAGACACTGCAGCACTTATCTGTTGTTGTTTGATGGTAGCCTGTTGACTCCTATTCATAATATTAAATCAATGATGCCAGTCCTTTAGTGTTTGTTTTCACTAGAACATAGATGCTGACAATTTCTGAACTTCATTGATATTAGTAGTTCCAGTAGGTGCACTTTCATCAGATGTAGATTTCATTGTACATTGCGCATCCAGCTACTTTTCAGATTAGTAATTTTTAAAAAACGTTTGCATTAAAAGTTTTTAAAAATCTTCCATTAAAGCAATAACTGCCACCTATGCCTTTCTCAGGACAAATTCCTGCATTCTCATGCCACCTGAGGACTTGCTTTCCAGAAGAGCATTTCTTTGTTAGTCATCTTGTAGTCATGTGGCATAACTTTTTTTATTGTATCATATAATGAATACAAAAAGAAATTTAAAGAAAGTCATTCTGTAGTCATGTTGTGTCACTAAAACAACTCAAGAATGTTAAACCTATTTAACATCATATTTAATTTTTTTATTTTAGTGCTCAAAGTATCAAAATTAAAAAAAACTTACATTGAAAATTCACTTTATACACTGGTTGACAAAACAAAGACAATGTGGCATTTTTCACTAATAATCATATTTTAATATCCCCAAAGGTAAAAATACACCATTAATCTGGCAGCATTATATGCAAATTTCTAATATGCAATCAAAACTGACGTATGACCTCACAATTCCTTGCAACATGCAAATTACTAATGCTTAGAAAAACATGGGTTGCTATGAAATTACTCCATTTTAAAATTTTTGGTTGCGAAGAAGGTTAATCTCATTATTTCTTCTAAATATCACAAACATTATTGTTTGGCTAATTCCTTGAGATGGTAGTCTGTTGGAAGATTTTAAAGCAGGACAGTTGCATGCCTTGGTTTCAAGATGGCTCAATATGTCAAGAAAGGTGGTATTGACATTTTGTAAACAGTTCCAGGAGACAGGAACCATTATTAGAACATCTGTCCAAGGATACCAGAGAGTTCAACCTGAACTGACCATATCTGGATCTTAATGGCAAGATGGAAGAGTATGACTTCATGTCAGCTGTTTCTCAAGGTTTCTACAGCCAAAGGTGAAAATTTCCAGCAGAAGAGTGCCATGAAGGCATAATGCAAGTGGACTCTATGTCAGGATGCCAGTGATTTGTATTTGGGTTACCCCAACTACTGAAAAGTTTGTCTAAACTGGTGGTGCCCATCATGTCACTTGGAGGCCTGAACACTGGCTTTAATGTTCAGCTTTGTGACGTCACAATTTAGCCTATAGCCAGACTGGAAATGTTTTAATTTGGAGAGAATGAGGAATGTGATACCATCCCCCCAACATCAGAGAAAGGACTGAGGTGGCATAACCATCAATGGCTGCATTTTTCGTGTGTTTGAAGGAAGCTCCATAACTGCTCATAGGTAGAGAACCCGAAACCCTATGTATGACTTTTTAGGGGTGCAGTTGCACTGATTTCCTGTTTATGGATGATGATGTCTGTCTGTATAAGAGCTAATCTGGTGTAGGAGTATTTAGAAATGGAAGATATCGAACTTATTTTAATTGTACCCTTTCTGCAAAACCTGGTGGCCATCTACCATCTGGATGGCATTGATCAGACTTAATTATAGGAAGCATACATTCCCACCAGAATCTTCTTTCTTTTTCTCTGTCATTAACAGTAATCTTCACTCTTTCAATGCAATAAAACTTCACTAATTCAAAATATGAGAGGAAGAAAAAAAGTCTTGTGTGAATTGAGGGTTTGCGGAGGTTGGCTCAGTTGATAGTGTGCCAGACTCGCAACCTGATATTCCCAAGTTTAAATCTCCACTGTGCCTGCATGGAAATGAATTAATGTTGAAAGAATCGTATCAAAGAATGAATGGGTGTTAGAATTGGATGAACTGTACCATTCAATGAACACTATATTGAACAAACTGGAATTGAACAAATTGCCACCTTTGAACAAAAAAAGGGAGAATTATGTAAACGATTATTGAGCAATTATCAAGCATAATTTTTTAACGCTAATCACCTCCTATGGCAACTCTTGATTTTGTGACAGATTTCTAAACTGAAACTGTAGGATTTTAATATTTATATTCTTTAAATGTAATCACAATACATTAAGTAATTTTGCAATTTTACATTTTTAAGTGAAACTTGCATAGTAAAAGTAGCTACAATACTGTGCATTTTTCATTTCTATATAGCAATTAGGAATGATAGGCTAAGAAATTTTAAGTTATTAAAAAACTTCCTTTTGTCAGTATGATATGAGGTTTCTTACTGCCGAAGTAAGAATCCGAGAATTTTACGATACCGAAAATTTGTTTCAATTTGCAAGAACCTCAAAGATTCACTGTAATATCACAATGGCATTCAACATTGAGGTACACTACCTCAATGTTGAATGTATAGTATAGATATGATTTCAGTATAAAGCTTAATATGTAATTTTGTATAATGTATTATGATAATCAATCATGAAGAGAATCAACTTTTCGAAGTAACTAAAGTAAATTAGTCTCATACTGTTAGGAATGAAATGTACAATATATTTCCTAACAGTGTGAAAATAAATTAAAATCATTTGTTCTATTTATATTTTATAATATAAATTATGGTTATCAATAAGCAAACATTTATATATCTATATTAAAAAAATTAAAAGCAAATATTTCTTCATATTTTACAACCACATTTTCTTTACATTCAAGTTTAATATCGCAATTTAAACTGTTAATCATGCAGGCATTAAATGCAAAACTGCTATCATTTTATGTATGATTATTTAGCAATGTACATCAGCAGATATATATATTTTTTCAGTTTAAGAGAGCTTCAATGGATAAATTGCAAAGAAGAGAAAAAAAGAAAATATTTAAATGTCCTAGAAACTTTTATCTCCGACAAGCCTTTTTTTTTATTACCATCATCTAAAGAAAAATTATATTACATAAATTTGATTATACAAGAAATATATAGAAGCTGATAACTTGTTAGATAAATATAGAGGAAAAATTGTCATTAGCCGGGTACGAAATTAAACCATGACTTCCTGATAACATGGCCAGGTGCTCTGATAATTTACTTTATAATTCTTCATTGGAATGAAATCTTTTCTACTAACTGCATGCAGTCGCTTTCTTTGCAGCTCCAAATCATTCCAAATTATTTCTAGAACAACCCAAATGATCCTATTGAATAATTCCCCTTATGTCCAGGGATTGACCATCGTTTGGGAATATTGAAGGTTGTACACTGCTTTAACTCAGTAAAGATATATAAAAACACCAATATGCCTAAACACAAAGGAATTGGGAAATGTTTCACAATACTGATACACCACCAAACTACTGCACCTGCATTGATACTGCATCTCTAGCATAATGCTGGATGGATTACTAAGGTTAACGTGATATCACTTCTGGTCTTTGGTCAATTCGCGTTCTGTTATAGGAGGTGTTGTCCTTTCTTCCCCACAGTGGGGGAACTATTGTTCTATTGAATTCAGATATCCTGTGGCTTTGTCCAAAGGAAGTTTACCCCCAAAATGTTCAATAAAGTACAATGCATTTTAAGACTTTCTTTATAAAACTTCTTTTGACTGTTCTTTTAACTATAAGAACAATATCAGCATAAAATTAAAAGAAATTTCTCAACTTCAAGAATTTTGTTTAATAAAAAAGGTCTAAATGACTTTTGTTTTGTATAGTACCACTTTAAACACAATGTGTAAATAGTTGTTTTAACTAAAATTGTTGTGTTAAGCATAAACAGAGAATAGTTTTGTTTATTAATGATAATTTTTTCTGTTTTATAATAGTATAATAAGCATATAAATGTTGTATAATAAATATAATAAAAATACAAATGTTTGTTTTATAATTAGTTTTGTTGTTTAGTTAGTAAGTTGCTTTGTTAGTAATTTCAATTTTAGTTATTTTAATAAAAGATTTGAGAAAAATATAAAATTATTTTTCATACAATTAGATTTTTCAGGAATTCTTGAGAATTCAAGTTGTAGAGTAAATAAATAAATCTGTTCTTTTGAAACAGGAATTTTAGTGTATTTTCCAATTCTATTTTCAGATGGCCAGCTATGTGTATTCATGGTGATAAATCCCAGCCTGAAAGAGATTGGGTATTGAATGGTTGGTATCTATTTCTATACGATTTTCAAGTTTACATGTAAACACAAGGATTTTTGTATAAATATAATTGGAGAAATAATGAAGCAATGAAATATATGTAACTTTATTCAAAATATATTTTATGTATGTTTTTTATTGCTATTCAGATGAAGTGTGAAATTGGTAGGAAACTTTCCTATAGAGCAGGCCTGGACAATTTTGATGGAAATGTAGAAGTCAGTCTTAATATGTAGGTGCCAGTAGTTTGTGTGTTGGGGGTGGGGGTGGTTGAAGTGTAATAAATTTTGAATTCATAGGATTAACAAGGTAAAAAAAAGGTCTTTTTCATTTTTAGCTAAAAATCAAAACATTTGCTAAACATTAAGGCTTTAGTTTTTGAATAAAGAGTGTTAAATTATGGTATAAAAGGTATAATGAAAATATTTCTTAAAGACTATTTTTGAGATTGCTCCTTATGGCTATATATATATATAAACAGGTTTTTGCTATAAAAATGAATGATTCAGAGCTTTGGAAGGATCAGATTATTTCACAGTAGTCTATTGATAAACATCAAATGAATTAAACTATTTCCATTGCGGAATTGTTTTTAATGTGGAATTGTTATTGCAGAATTATTTTTAATGAGGTGTTCATCAAGCAGAATCCACTTTCACATAACAGAAATTAAAACAAGCAGAACTCGTATATTGTGTAACTGTTTATCTCAAATAGAAAACCTTTCACAGTTTCAGAGAACCTTATTTAAAAGCTCATTGAAACTCATTCCTTTCCAAATTACTTTGAATTTGTACCACTAACTGGATAATTGTTTAGCAACATCTTCATACATATTTGAAACTGAAAACTGTTGAAGAAATATGTACATTGGCTAAACAATTTTACAATTCTTTCTTTGCTGAATGTTTCAAGAGATCCCTTCCTTCGTCATGGCCAAGTAAAAGAATCAAAGGCAGTAGTACAGTTCACGGTCCTCAGCCGCCATTTTGTTTTTGACGCAACGTAACAAAACAGCCCTTTTAGTTGATTCCCCCAACTCCCGAGACCCTAACCCAAACAGGGGTTTCTAGAAAAAAGATTGTTTTTTTCGTTACCATAGTAACGAAAAACCCGAGTTTACGTCAAGCGCAACGCACCGTAACCATAGTAACAAACACAAACAAACGTAAAAAAAATTAAATTACCGCAAAAAAAAACCTCGTAACCGTCAATTACAGAATGAAAGCTCATAAAAGTGCCAAATCCAACAAAAAATGAAACGATTGCCTTCCTACATACAGTAAACCACTTCCACCATTACCCCTCCCCTCTTTTCAAAACACAATACACCGCCGACCGAATTATAAAAAAGCCCCAAAACTAAATAATGTCCTCCAAGACAACACAAACCAAAAAACATGAAAATCGGAAACAGTGCACCGCCGACCGAATTATAAAAAAGCCCCAAAACTAAATAATGTCCTCCAAGACAACACAAACCAAAAAACATGAAAATCGGGAACAGTGCACCGCCGACCGCATTATAAAAAAGCCCCAAAACTAAATAATGTCCTCCAAGACAACACAAACCAAAAAACATGAAAATCGGAAACAGTGCACTGCCGACCGCATTATAAAAAAGCCCCAAAACTAAATAATGTCCTCCAAGGCAACACACAACGGAAAACCATGAAAATCGGAAACAGTGCACCGGCGACCGATTATAAAAAAGCCCCAAAACTAAATAATGTCCTCCAAGTCAACACACAACGGAAAACCATGAAAATCGGAAACAGTGCACCGGCGACCGATTATAAAAAAGCCCCAAAACTAAATAATGTCCTCCAAGTCAACACACAACGGAAAACCATGAAAATCGGAAACAGTGCACCACCGACCGAATTATAAAAAAGCCCCAAAACTAAATAATGTCCTCCAAGTCAACACACAACGGAAAACCACGAAAATCGGAAACAGTGCACCACCGACCGAATTATAAAAAAGCCCCCAAACTAAATAATGTCCTCCAAGTCAACACACAACGGAAAACCATGAAAATCGGAAACAGTGCACCACCGACCGAATTATAAAAAAGCCCCAAAACTAAATAATGTCCTCCAAGTCAACACACAATGGAAAACCATGAAAATCGGAAACAGTGCACCACCGACCGAATTATAAAAAAGCCCCAAAACTAAATAATGTCCTCCAAGTCAACACACAACGGAAAACCATGAAAATCGGAAACAGTGCACCACCGACCGAATTATAAAAAAGCCCCAAAACTAAATAATGTCCCCCAAGACAACACAAACCAAAAAACGTGAAAATCGGAAACAGTACACCCCCGACCGAATTATAAAAAAAAAGCCCCAAAACAAAATCTGACAAAAAAAAACATCTTACCGCTCAAATAACCCTTCCCTAAATTACATTGTCATTCTACCTCTGAGCCTCCATGTTTTTCCCACACCATGGGCTAAATGTCGAGATCACATGAACCCCGAAGGCTCACAGAAGGTACGGAACCCACTAGAACAGCTGTTGGCAGACAGAAACTTCCTGTCAAGGCCATCCAGCGTGTTCTTTAACGTACACAGTAACTCTCCCATACACAGGACAACGGCTTAATATCCTAACCGACGGACGGCGGCCTTTCCAAGCCCATCGGTGTCCCCTACTAACTATGAACCGAGTTCGAAAATTTGCCGATACAAATCTAAACGCTGACATAGCTCGGACTCGAACTTTGGAACTACAGAATACAAGCCTGGCGCGCTACCGACTCCGCCACTCTCACCCCACCTCTAAATTTTTCATTCTTTCCCGACTCCATCAAAAAAGTCGCCAGACGCTTCCACATGTTAACGATAAATCATATAACTATTTTTAAAAGACTCCTAAATATACAACAAAATTAATAAATCACTATAATACATTAATAATTACCATACTACACGTAACTACTAAAAAAACATTCAATTCACCCCCAAACTATTCTAACAAAATACATGTGTTCTTTACTATCGCCATTTTCAATCCCACACGCAAAAACTTGCATACTCCCCCACTACATGGGCCCCTAAATATCTTTAATAACTAATTACAAACCATATCCAAAACAATTTTAAAAAAAAAGCTAGAACATATTAATTATTCCTATCCTACCTATCACTGAACCCCCCCCCCCCATATATTAAATATATAATACACACGAACTTACCTCTTACCATATAGGTATGTTATCCAAAGAAGTCATCAAGCGAAAATGGCGAAAAAAACCAAACGTAACTTCACACTCTCGTCAAATCACACACATAACACGTGATTCTATATTACCTACCCAAAAGAAACAAATCAAAGAGCCATAGGCCACCAATAACCAACAGTTACGTTTTTACGTCATACTTTACAAATCAACATCATACTTTACACTTCGACGTCACACGCCACTTGAGCAATGCCATCTATCGGCTGAGGACCGTAATCACTACACGGACCGAATCAAAATCTGAGATACAGCTTTCGATACTGTCAATGTTTTAAAATCTATTATATTCCATCTTGTACCAGATTTTCTTTGTTAACTTGAATGGACAAATTATCAGTGGTGCACAATCCATTTAGTTGCACTTCTTGATAAATGCCATTTATAGACTGTTGGTAAGAAAGCTATTTTCATGATAACCTGGTTTATCCTTCTGGGATGTTAGGGTGAGCACAGTATTTTGTGCATGTAGTATAACAGTACTTAAAAATATAAGTTAGCTTTTGAAATGGGAATGTCTTTACAGTCCAACAAAAAATGTATCATGTGAATAAACTTTGAATCCTTCAGTTTTTTTTTTAAGTTCCTCTCCACCTGCAGAAGCATTACGTTTTTTCTGTAGTAATACTTTCAAGATGTGTAACAGACCATTTCCAAATCTTCACAAGAGCAGGTGCCAACCTATCTTTATAGCATGGAAATATTGGAACTTTAGTATCACATTTTGACACTACATTTAGTTGGCACAGTCTCTTTGGTAAGTTTTAGTAAAATTTGTACAGCATATTGAGAATGGAATCAATACTATCAGTAGCCTTTTCATTTTCACTTCACTCAACATATTGCAGTTTAATCTATGTGCATTGCAGTGAATGCTAATAGCATGAGACAAATTATTGTGAATTTTTTGTACCTAATCCAAACACCACTCATGCTAGCAATTCCATCATCCCCATATCAATCAGTTGACTACAATAAAAAAGTTAAGTTTTTCCAGTTCATTTTTGATTGCTTGTAAATAGCTGTCTGCTGTAGCACTCAGGTGAATTGTGTAGAGACTGGTGATTTTAAGCTGTAAGTAAACACATCTGTGCCCTCCTTAAAAATTAAGAAACCAAATTAGAAAAATTTGTAGGTTGCATGGCAACCTGGCACCCAGTTGTTTGTCAAGCCCTACTACAGAGTTATTGACATTTTATGCTCTTAGTTTAGAAACATAACAACTGTAGAAGTCCATATTATTGAAAGTTGTTTAAAAAACCACTTTTAATCCTTACCAGTAAAATTGCAGTATCTTAAGGTTATATTAAAAAAAAAATTCTGTGCTTGCCCAACAACAAAAAACTTGTTCAAATAGCAATCATTTTTTGATGATTCAAGATGTCTTATTTGTTTCAGAGACAATGACAGAAGTATAAGAAAAAAGGAAGCCCATTTATGAATTCTAAGTTTTACAGGTATATACACCAAGAGCCAAAACATTATGACCACCTTCCTAATATGATGTTGGTCTTCCACGTGCCGCCAAAACAGATCTTACTAGGTGAGGCATGGATGCTACAAGATTTCTAAAGGTGTCTTGTGGTATCTGGTACTAACACGTTACCAGCAGATCCTTTAACTCTTGTGAGTTACATAGTGCTCAACTCTGACAGATCAGATATGCTGTTCCAACACAAACTACAGATGGAAGAAACCACAAAACAGCACCTGGAATTCTTCCTCATGTTCCCTGCACCATTCTCGAACAATCTGGGCAGTATGGCATGGCGCATTATCCTGCTGAAAGAAGGCACTACTAGAGGGGAATACCGTTGCCATGAAAGGATGTACATGGTCTGCAATGATGTTTAGATAGGTGGTAGACATAGTTTCTTGCACACGAATGACTGGAACCAGGGTTTCCCAGCAGAACATTGCCCAAAGCATTATACTTCCTCCACTGGTTTGTTTTCGTCCCATGGTGCATCCTGGTGCCAACACTTATCCAGGTAAATGATACACATGTACCTGGCCATTAACGTGGTGCAACAGAAAACTAGATTCATCGGACCAGACGACCTTCCAATCATTCAAGGTCCAGTTTTGATGCTTGCATGCCCATTGTAGGTGCTTTTGATAGTGAATCGAGGTTAGCATGGGCACTTGGAGCAGCCTGCACTACTCAGCCCCATTTTCAGCAAGGTTAGATGTACTGTGTTGTGACACATTACTCCTGTCACCAGCATTCAAATTGTGGGCGAGTTACGCCACAGTATCTCTTCTGTTGGCTCATACCATCCAGGATAGCCTTCCTTGACCTCTAGCATCAATGAGCCGTGGTCTGCCCACGCCTTGCTGATAGTTTGTGGTTTTTCCCTCCTATGACCACTTTTTGAAGGTAACCATGGCTGACTGTGAGTACCACACAAGCCTTGCTGTCTCGGAAATGCTCTGACCCAATCATCTGGTCATTACAATTTGCCCTTTGTCAAACTCACTTAAATCCACTGCCTTTCCATCTGAAGAACAAGAATAACACTGATTAACAGAGCTCGGTATCAGGTGTTATTTATACTTTTTCATGACCTTCACACATGCCATTGTTTTCGATTTGCATAAAGACACACTGGTTATAATGTTTTGGCTCTTCGGTGTATAATAGATAGTTAAATCTTATATTAATTAATGCAATGCATAAGCATGATAATTTTAAGCTATACCATTTAAGATAGTTGATTTGTATGAAAATTATGTTCGATGAGTTTTACTAGAATAATTTAATTCTTTAGAATTTAGATCTGGCCGATCTCCCATTTTGGTGGCAACAGATGTTGCAGCTCGTGGATTGGGTAAGTTGTATAGCTTCTTTTCCTTTATAGTTTTGCTATGTTCTTATTTATATTTGATGTATATAACATTTTTATGGAGCTGTCCCACCTAATATTTTAGTTTACACAAGTAACGCATTTTATAGGGTGTGGCATGACAAAAGAGAGGGCTAGGAATATGAAAGGGCATAAGCTTATTATTTCACATTTAACTTTGTGTGTATATTTTTTTTAATATAACCCCTTGTTTGGCATAGCATTTTGTAGTTTTTGAAGTAAGCTATTTCTCACAGTTAAATTAATAGTTTGCCTTATTTCTGGTTAAAAAAAAATACTTTTGAAGTTTGCAGTTGAGAAACTGGCTTTTTAATTCGTGGTGGAATGGAATACTAAATGATTTTAAATATATTGGCATATAAAATTGCTACAAGTTAAGGCAAACTATAAATATACATCAATGCTATATTGTGTGAGTGGGAATTATAAACTTGTACATTTTCAGTGTCTTTTACTGTAAATGAGGTTTTGAGGAAATGATGGGGAATGAAGAAGGTACAAATTTGGTGGTAGGTGGTAAAATATATTTTTAACTTTTGGCATTTTAGTTAAAAATTTTTTATTTGTATTAATTTTTAATTTTTTTTTTAATAGGAGTAACTCATTACAGTGATAGTTGATGCTCAGCCAAATGTTAGGCAAGGATGAATTGTGGATAATTTTTCACAGTTGTGTAATATTAAATTTTTTTGAATAAAAATAAATATTTTTCTTAAAATAATGTAAAAAATAAGTTTTTAGCAATGAAATTTTAAAACAAATGTTTTATAAATCAAATTGAAAGGCAAAAAAAAATTCTAAAATAATATTTGGGAAAATTTCTTAAGTAGTTCCTTGACAAATCCAGTAATGTTTCAGCCAGTTATAGTTTTGTTTTAGGTATGGTGAGTGATAAAAAGTAATTCCAGAAGCATCAAAGTAAAAATTGATTTTAATACAAAAAAATAGCAAAATGTGAAGCAAGACTAAAGTACTTCTTTTTTATGGATGATAAAAAATTTGCTTTTGTCAGTAATTTTTTTAAAATATTGCAAAAATATTTGACAAAAGAGAATGTCAGTCATTCAGAAAACAAATCCAATCAATCTGTGAAACATTTAAAATTGCAAAGAAAACGACTCTTCCACAAAATTAGTCTGAAAAATGGTGTTAATTAACAAATGTAAGAATGGATTTTTTTTTTCTGATTTAGTATATTTTTTTTCATCTGGAAATAAACAGCTAAAAATTTAATTTGAATTTTGATTATAAAATTTAATTGAAAAACTATAAAGGATGATTTCTTTGAAAAAATATTAAATTTAAAATTATGTTAACATTAATGCTATTTGAACCATAGAATCAGAATAATGAGTATAACAAAAACACTTCTGATATAAAAATGTAATTCCTATTCAAAGAGCTAATATCATTATTGATTCAACTTTTATAAGAAATCTTTTAAATTTGATTCTAGGATTTTTGTCTGTTAATATGGATTATATGTTGTTTCTTAAAATATTGTATTTTTTTTTCATCAATGACAATAAAATCTGCAGCTCTCAGTATGCCACACACAAACTCACAGTTGTGAAAATGAGATCAGGGATGGGCAAGCATGAAAAAATATCGCCTGCTTCCTGCACCAGTTGCTCTGCCAATTATATACTAAACTGGTGATGCTTTCACACAAGCTTAAGTAAGTTTATGAAAGAAGTGGTAGGCTTTCATTCTCCTCCAGGTAGATGATATGGTCAGGACATTTTGTTGCTGCATGGCACATGCCTATCATCAAGTATCAACAGCACCTCCTGTCCCAGTGGCACTAGCCAGGTTCCCCTTTGTCCCAAGTGGCACCCAGATTGAGTTTAAAGTTATCTGTGTGTGAAGCTGCTCCTTGTCTTAATGGCTTGAGGAACTTAGCAATTTTTATGCAGTATGCATATATAGTGTCCAAAAAGTCCCTTTATTCAAAGTTTGAAAATGTGCTCTTACTTTATTATACTGTTGTGCAGTCATGCTTTACCCTGAGTGTTGGCAACCCTGTAGAATTGTCCAG
Organism: Ryuthela nishihirai; assembly: GCA_038380435.1. Taxonomy (NCBI): domain Eukaryota; kingdom Metazoa; phylum Arthropoda; class Arachnida; order Araneae; family Heptathelidae; genus Ryuthela; species Ryuthela nishihirai. The sequence continues at coordinate 25,443,875 of JAWZYU010000018.1, forward strand.
AACCATGTGTAGGAGGTGTGACCAATTAGGAGCTTCAGGGAAGGGAGTCGAAGGTAATTCAATCATTCTAAGCATTGTCAAAGAATCACTTTGCTGGAGGTGTACTTTCAGTCAGAGGTGTGTAGTCAAGAGGTGTGTAGAGATATGGCAGTGCAAATATCCAGATATTCTGGTGCCAATTAAAGGCTCACCAACTGGTTCACCAGTTTTATGGCACTGGTTCTGTGGACAACAGGCAGCAAAGTGGGAAACCCCAGGTACTCACGCAAGATTTCATCAGCGATATCTGGCAGCAAATGTTACAGTTACCTCAGAAATCTGTGAAGCATTTGTCATAATAAATTGGAGCGTCATGTGGATCCATACATAGCGCTATAAAGCATTTGGTGGTGCAGGAACTAAGCTTCCAGAAGCAAGTTAACACCTTCATTATTACCAGTGGTTTCATAAATTCATTCACAACAATGTGGGCATTCTAGGTAAAACTTTCTTCATGGATGAAGCATGTTTCCACCTAAATGGTTACATCAACTCACAGAACACACAAAATTGGGCTGTTAAAAATTCCATTTCCTTACAATGTGATCTCATGGTTTAAGATTTTTTTCTGTGAGGTTACTTGAAGGAAATATTTTATAAAAAATAACTCCCGCATATTGAATGATCTGAAGCAGGCAATAGACAATCACTCCTGCAATGTTGTGATGCCACAGAATATATGCAAGCATGTGGAACTGTGCCTGCAAGAGAACATTGGACATTTCCAACACTTGTTGTGAATTGCATCAGAATTCCACAACATATGTAGAAGATATACATGTACTAGATTCTTCTTTCATTTAATAAATTATCACACTTTGATGAGTAAAGGAACTTTTTGGACACTATACTTACTTGATGTTGCTCATATGTAGACAAGATGTAGTACAGCAGAAGCTATATATCACAGACCAGAAACTGACTGTGAAGCTAAGGTGCTAATTAGAGTTAGGCAAGCCTGAAACAAGAAACACTTGCAAAACTTGGGACCAGTTAAGCTAAGGATGTTATAATTAAACTCTTTTGAACTTTTTATAAAGTTAATTTTTCTTATCTTTTATATATATTATGTGTTAGTGAATACATGTTTAAGTATAATTTGCATTTTTCATCAATTCACTTCAGTAACTCTTCAATGAATAAAGGATAGGGTAGGATTGATTGAAAAATTTGATTTTAACATTTTTTGTAATGATTGTTTTACAAAAAGGAATCTTACCACTACAATACACCAGCTTTTAGTAGCTCTAATCTTTTAGTAGTGTTTTACCCTAACAGTTCTTCTTTGTCACCAAAATTTAATATACACTTTCCTTGCCATTCCATTAATATAATAAATGCTATCCATATTGCAATTTCAGTACTCATTCAAAATCTGAAACTGGCATATTCAACTTAATAAATTTAAATTCTTGAATTTGGACCCCCCCCCCCCCCAAAAAAAAATAAAGTTTAAATAAAATTAATGTAAAAGTTATGTAACAAATATTGAAATGCTAAATAATTTTGACCAAGTTAAAAAAAAAAAGCCCTTTCCTGAAATGAAACTGGTTTTATCAAAATAAGTTTGGAAACATAAGTTTTTATTATGTGATAATATTTTTATTATTTTTACATTAGAATTTTTTAGTAAAATTTTGGTTTTGAATAATTGCCCATTTCCTTTATTTTTAATTCTGCCTTATTATTTATTCTGTTATATAAATATCCTCTGTGGCAGGCATCTGCTTGAGGGGGTATTTATTTATTTATTATTTATTTTACATAAATGACACTTAATGTTTTTGCTCCGTTTATATCAATTGGCTTTTGGGGTTTCCACAGTTTACTTTTAGTACAAATTTTTAGTTTCATATTTTTAAGTTGATGTTTGTAGTTATGGCCCAAAATTAACTGATTTTTTTAAAAGCTTTTGGTATTTAATTGTTTTTTACACATGGGAAAGACAATTACCATCAGCTTCCTCTTTAGAAAGAGGCAGAAACTTAAGTTGTATGGCTTAAATAATGTATTATTTAACTCATCATTAAAAAGTATGACATTTATATGTATATGATCCATAGAATCCCATCCTTTTAATATATACCATCTTGTAAATGCTATTACTAAATAATGGTAAGAAGAGAATGGACTAAGCTAAAACATTCTATTATGTTGTGATTAAGAAGGAAATAGCCTATAATTACTTATTTTAGTCTGTATGACAATCTGCAAAGCTGAGTCATTGAGATTAGTGTATAATTGAGTTATTAATTGATTGTAGAATGTATCTACCAAAAATATATAGGAAGAAAAATATAGGCTAAATGCAAACACTGGATATTCACTACTGAGAATAACACCGGTTCTTGTCAGTTCTTTTCTGGATAACAGTGGCAAAGCAAAATAATGATAAAAATTAAGGGAACCAGTGTATTATTGATTTAATAATGGTGTATAGAAACAAGTTCCATATTTTTCTCTCTATAGCCCTATCATCTATAGCATACACTACCAAAGAAAGACTTGAAAACTAAGCAGGATTTCAATAAACGAATTTACTATGTATGCAAGAAATTTGTCCTATTATACCATTCAAATTTATTAAGCTAGGTACTTCAATATATTCTGTAAATCTTATCATGTAATTGTTTGTGCCTGAATATGGTCAGTTAGCAACATTGCCTAAATAATATATACATCTGAGATGGAAAAATGTCTCTAAATTGTAAGGGCTTGTCAAGGAATTTGGGAGTCAGACATGTAAATTTTAAAAGCCAGTTAGTTGTTCACAATATTATGAACAGCTGGATGAAACTGAATATAAAAACATTATCAGAACTGTAGTGTGATAATAATCATAATATTATGATTCCTTAGTTACCAGAAGGAATTTTTTTTTTTGTTGCCTGAGCAGTTGGTCTCCCAGAATTTTCTCACCTCTGAATTAGATAGCAAATTTAAGAGAATGTTCATTGCTTGGCTATAAACATGGATATAATATACAATGAGCACTATACTATTACTGTTTACAATTGTTATTTAATGCACAAGCAGCATGGGACACATTTTAGCCATCTCAGGTCAACACTGTAATTTTTTGTGCTCTTGAAGAGATATTGTTTTTAGAGGGTGTGAATAAACAGTACCAAACAGAAGCTTAATGGAATTGACATTTCAATGACAGAATTTTACATTTTTTTGAATAAGTTGGTTGGTTGTTTTTACCTCTGAGTGGTACTTTTTTGCACACAATGGGCTAAATGACCAGGTCGCATGGACCCCGAAGGCTCAGAGAAGTTGGGGGAGGGGACCCACTGCAACGGCTGTTGGGAGACAGATGGTATCCTCCCGTCAAGGCCATCCAGTATGTTCTTTAATGTACACAGGGTATGGCTCTCCTGCACACAGAACCATGGCTTAACTTCTCATCCGATGGACAGTGGCCTTTCCAAGCCCATCGGTGTCAGCTACTGAACATAGACAGGGCAGAGATTTTGTGGAGATAAATATCAACGCTGACTCAAGTGAGACTGGAATCTGGGAACTGCAGATTACAAGACTTGAAATGCTACCCACTGAACCACCCCCCTCCTCTTTTGAATAGGCATTCTGGGAAAATGAAAGTTCATAATCTGATTGGAACATCATAGTTTTTGGCCTCCTTAATTTTGTTTGAGGATTTTGTATATAAAAAAATGCACAATATGTGTATTATTACCGGCTAATTAAATATTTTTGTTCAGAAAATGCTTTAACTTGTTTTGCATCTTAGTTTAATTAATTTTTTCCACCCTTTTTGGATTGTAAGTGATTCATTTATTTGATTAAATTTTCAGATGAAAAGTAGATTTTTACTTAGAACAGGAAATAGTTTTCCTTGATTTTGCAAAACAATTCTGTCTTTAGGTTAATATTTGATCTTATAACTGCTGAGTGTTTCAGTTTTTGTATTTCTCTTAGTTAACTTTATTTTTCCCCTCATCTTACCAATGGAAAAACAATTTCTTCACTTCTGTTATAAACCAAACTATTATATAACTCTGACTTAGTAAAATTTGCAGTATTTATGATGTAAAGCTAATATTGCCAGTATTTACAATTTGTCTAAAAGTATCACATTGTACAATCAATCAGTTTGTAAAAAAGTATTATGAACATTGTGATGTAAATCTAATATTGCCAGTATTTACAATTTAATTAAAGCATTGTTATGTAAAAACCTCGACAATGCCTTCTCAATTTTAAAATGAACATTGGCAAGAATTTTTTTATTAAAGTAGAATTACATTTTTAATTTTTTTATTTTCATATAAAACTTTAACAAGTGTTTATCAAGCTATAGTCAAATTATATGCTTTTTTGTTATGTGTGTGTGTGTATATAAACTGTGGTTTTCGATGTATGTGAGGTTTTTGATACATTGTAGTTACATTGTTTAATTTAAAAAAACTTGTTTTGGACAATAGGTATAGAACTAAAAATCATAAGATTATAAATTGCAACCAAACAAGGGGTTAAGTTAATTTTAATAATTAAATAATCTTCATTTTTTAATTAATTGTTTTGGAAAAATAAAAACTATGTCCTAATATTAAATTTCTCTTTTTTCTTTTTCAGAGGCACTGTAATGATTGGCAAAACATTAGTGGTGCCTCTGAGCCTGGCAAGATTTCACTGTCCCCAGACGGGTGGCTCTATTTCACCTCTGGGGAACATTGGCTGGCCGGGGCAAGATTGCTGGCCAATTACTCCCTCTCTTAGATGCTTCTGAGACTGTCATGTCAACCCCTTATAGCCCTTGGGAAACTTTGTTAAGGTTTACCTGTGGTTGGGTATAGTTCATGGGGCTGCTTCTCTTAGTAGGTGAACTGCTTTCTGAACTGAGACTGAGAAGAACATCAGTGAAGGAGCAGCAGTCCCTGGGAAGGGCACACGCGCTTGGGCCAGATCTACAAGCACCATACCTGTCTGCCCGTAGCAAGTTACCGTGGCAGCTTGGGGGCTCACAGTCAGCAGCATCTGACTGGAGTATCCTCAAGTCCGAATGACCACGGGGCTGTGCCCATAGGACCACAATCAACCACAGGTAACTGGCTGATGATGCTTTTTCTTTCTTTTAGTTCTTTTAAGTGTTATTTCTTTCATCAGCAATATTTGCAGGTGATTCAAAGGGCATTTCTGTGTTACTTGTTAGTTTTTTTGCTTGTGGGAAGCAGTACTACATATACAGACTTCTTATAAAAATTATTGCTACACAAGACATGACTAGTGGTATGGTTTTCAGAATTGATTTCTGGCATGCTACTATCACTTATTTACATTGGAATGAATAACACAGAGAAGCAGTGTTATATCTGTAAGAGCAAACAGTAAACAAAAAAAATTAAGAGTTTTTCACGTTTTGTGACCAAGGGTTTAAACTAATAGAATTCATTTATTTTAATCTTGCTATACATACACACAGATGAAATACTTCAAGAAATAAAAAGTGCATTTGCGTGAATGCTGATTTCCAATTTTTTTTTGGTACTTATGTGTAAGTTGTAATAAATCTTAACAGTTCACATAATGTTTTACAATGTATATAAGTACTAAACTTAAATATTAGACTTCACCAGTTCAACATGTAACTTTTGTACCATAGAATTGCAGTAAACATTTAAGAGAATTTAGTAAAATTTATACTAAAATTCAGTGTAATTTTCTTACAGAAATTAGCACGTCACTGTGACACTGATTATATATTTACTCTAATCAGCATCTGTTTGATGATGTGCATCCTAAACAGAATTATGCAGGCACATAATTGTTAATAAAACTTTCATTCACAGTTTTGAAGTAGGTGATACCAATGTGTAGTGTAAATAAGATTTGCTAGTGACAAGTTCCATAGTTATGTTTTCTTGAGTTCAGTCTTGGATGCACTATAAAGGAAGCACATAAGTAAACAATTTGTATTGAGGAATAAACTTTATTCACTCTCAATGTAAAAAAATAGTTACCTGTATTTATATATTAACAGGCTTTGTCTGTTTAAAAAAAAACATTTTCGTTTGTAGTTCCACACGAAATACCAATGTGTAACGTTCAAAGCAATGAAAAAATGTTTGAAATAGTCCACATAAAACTTCTACTTTTAAATTCAGTTAATTACAATTTTTTTTTAAATTTAGCAGTCCATTTAAATTCATAATACAAGTCACTAATTCATTGCAAAATATAATTCCAACGTATTTTAGACTGACTGTTCAAAAAGAAATTTTTTTGCATACCACCAAATACCTAGCAACTCTTTTTTTGTTACCAGTAGGTAAATATGAACTGACAAACTCTAAATATCATTTTGCTAACAGAAAAGATCATTTTCAAACAAGGTATATGAATAAAATATGAATACTGAAAAATTGTTTATTTTCTTGCATATATCATGCTACAATAATTGTACAAATCCATGTATGAATGAATGCTGGCACTAAACTCATGTACCTCTAGTGTTGGGATACCAAACTTTGGGAATCGCTATTCCAGATCATTCACAGTTGCTTATGATGTAGATGAATGTGCATATTATAACATATATATATGTATCAGCATTTGATGCAATGATGTCTTAGATAGCTTAGCTTGAAGTTATCTTTAATATCTTTATTGTTTTTAATTTGAATTTTAATAATTCTGATGATGTTTGAGCTAGTTTTCCAATAATATGATGAGATAGTATTGTGATCTGCAAGTTTATTAATTTGAACTAGATTTTGGTATATCCTACTTCAGGGTAGTATATCATGCTGATCATCCTTAACCAGTTGTAAAACAGTGTTCAATCTGTATAATTGGGCACAATATAATTAAAGATTTTTATATTCTATAATACATAATTAAGCTTGTAGACTGTATATTTGAACAGTGCAATTTTGATCTGAGGAATATGTAATCTGTTTAAATTTTTATATTTCCTGTTTGTGAACTTTATTAATAATGTATAAAAAGTAGCTTGCCTATCATATTGTTTGATAAATGTGTTTGCTGTGTTTTGAAGTGTTAATGGCATGCTCTAAATTAGTGCTGACCTACTGGCCCTCAAGTAGTTAAACTGCAGCTTGCAGAATTTCCTTTGAATGTGTGGAGATAATTTTACTGTTACTAGTAGAATCTGCTAACACATTTGTGAAATACAGACATTTCAAACTATGGAGATCTTAGCTTGTAAAGTCACTAAACAATAGCATCTGATTTCTCTGTAGCATATACATAAAACGAGTAATACAGTGGTCTCTTGATTAACAATGTCTTTAATCAATGATATTTTGATTTATGATTATCTCTCGAAGGATAACACGTATTGATGATAAAAATCAACTATGTCATTACAATAATATTTGGACCTCATTTTAGGGCAAGAAAAGTGCTTGAGAGCATAATCCATGCCATTTTTTGCCAGTCAAAGGTCCAGCCCGAAAAATTGATTTACATCCAGAAGTCCAGCTATTTTTTCACTCTTATCAGCCTTTTTTCCCAAATAACTAATGGAAGGAATTATGGCATGTTATATGCCAAATTAATCAGCATTTAATTCTGGATTTTCTGAAAATATAATATTTTACAAATAAAAGATGCTAGTTTTATTTTAATAGGGCTTTTTTAGAGGCATGTAATTAAAAAATGTATCTGGCAACACAAAAATTTATTTAAAAAACAGTAATAGATAAAAATGATTATAATGCAGAAACTTTCTGAATAACAAAAAATTATTTGCCGAAACAAGAAAATTACTCCTGAATTGTAATTTTCCTCTTGGTACCTTATTTTGAGAAAATTCCAGGCTTTTGCATAATTGATCTGAGTTAGACAAACAAGTCAACTTTAGAATTTTTTTAAAACATAATCAATCAACAGAAAATTTATTTATGTAGGGAGTTTATAATTTAATTTGTTGGGAGAAAGTATTAAATCATCCATGTAAACAACTTGCTGTATCAAGGAAGTTCTTTTTTCAATAACCAATACCTCATTCATTTTCAGGAAACGATACAAGATCAAAGTTTTTTTTTACAAGAAAGAAATAGTAAAAGAAATATTAACATATAACCTAATGCGATGTTAAATAATATACACAATGACTTGTAAAGCTGGCAATCTGATTGCACGTGTGAGCAATAACTAGGTCACTACACCTCTACTTGACCTACTTTTTTATGCTGTAGTGAACTTTGGAAGTGTAACTCTCCTTGTTTTCTGAGAAAGCTTTTGTTAGTTACAGTTTTGATCTGAAATGTGGAAAAGGTGTATAGAATGCTGGAATAAATGATAAAAATAATTCTAGTAATAGTGAAATGGTTTGTAGTAGAAAGGAATGTAAAATGGGGTGGTTGGGGGAATGGTGGTATGTACTTTGCAATTACTTCCAAAACCTTTCGTTTTTAAAAGTAGCAGTTCTTTGTTAATTTATAGGAGTTTTTAAAATAAATTAAGGAAAAATTTGTTGATAATAGTTCAAATCAAACTTGTGAGTTTAAATCAGGTGATTGCTTCAGCATAGAGTAACATTAACAAACAAATCGGCAATACCATATAATGCTTCTAAGAAATGGCAACCAGATGGTTTTAACAAATTATTTATAAATTTTAAGAAAATATGCATCAAGTGAAAAAAGAAAGTATTATTTTTCAAACTTGAATTGCATATTTTTAAAAGATATGTCTAAGAAAATTTTCAAACAGCAATTTAAAAAAAAAATTGATGTTTCATGTGTTGTGCAAAAGATGTCTATTGATGTCCTTGACCTCTCATTTTGGATTCTCCCAATGTCTATATTTGATGGTGACCCAGGAAGGGTTAAAAATGACACATTCAGTTTTGGCCAATGACCTCTCTAAAGCCTGAACCTCCAGAAGTTATATGGAAGAAGATTCTCCTTAAATTTTCTCCAATCTCAACTTCTCCATCTACCTTCTTAGGCAACAATCTGTTTAGCTAAATTAAAGACTATTTTGTCTTTCATTTTACTGTATTAATTACATATGTATTTAGCAATATTAAGATAAATAGTTATTTACTAATATGAAATGCTAAAATATTGTATATTATAAAGTACACCTTTTCTAAAGCTCAACTTCCAGTTTTTTAGAATGGATTAATTATATAGAAATAAGGACATGATGCAATTGATATTCTCAATTAATGATAATTTTGTCTTAGCTGTTTCTCTGGAACCAGTTACCATTAATTGAGGGACCACTGTGTTTTACTGTATTATAAATTAATGTTTTTGGACCATATTTATTCAATTCTTAGTTGTAGCCTTGTACTTTAGAAATCATGGCAAAAGGGAAGTACATGTTTAAATGTTTAAGATACATATTTTCTGTAATGTGGCCAATTATTAGGTGCCTGAGGCAATGCAGCTGGTGGTAGGTACTTAAAGCATAATATTGCTTTCTGATATTTGGAAGTTGGACAGTTGTGCTCTTAATAGATGTACATTAACCCATTTTCTCCTGAGCATAAGACAGCACAAAATTTAAGCAAAATAAAAGATCTATCTGGCAACTCTATGCCAATATGATTAACTTGTTTGGACATGGTGCATCGTGGCAAGAGTCCTACATAGCCTTACACCTTTAAATCAGTTTTCTTACAGCTCACTTGGTGAGCAGATTTCTCAAATATTGTACTTGATGATGCCATTTTGAAAATAGTAAGAAATCCATAATGTTTTGTATCACAAGGCTATATATATATTTTGTTGTATTTGTCAGATTGTTTGCTATTTTTGGGAGTTTTTTTTTAAGATTTCTAAATAAAGTTTTTTAAATCTTAATGTTGGCATATGACAACATTAGGAGAATGTGTATACAGTTTTTAAATCAAGTTGCATACATTTGGGGAGGCTTGAGTGAAATGTTTGATTTTTTGGAAAAGTATGATAAGTGATGTTTAGTAGAGCCTCCAGCTTTCCTCTTCAACAGGCAATGAGTTACCTACTCAAGGGTATCGAACTGCATTTTGATCTCTGTCAAGGAAAAGCATATAATGGTAATGATGAAAAAAAAATTGCCATACCTGTTTTAAACATTTTACATAACTGTTTAATATGATTAAAATGAATATTGGTTGTAGTATTGCAGCCCAAAATAGAAATAAGACAAATGTTTTAATTTTGTTTGATGGAAAAATGATGCAGTTGGGACTTAAGCATATCCTGTTTGAGCTCATTCCATTTGAAAAGTAAAAAAGGTATAAGGTTTAAAAGATGCAAGTACTGGTTCTCATCTCTCACATGTTTCAAAAGTATAATTACTTTATGAGAGGAATTGATTGCAAGAACCAAAATGTAAATAAATGCAGGATTGGATAAGAGGTAAGAAATAGTAGTGAAGCTTATTTACCTAGCAGCAAGATAAGCATCTATTGCAACCATCATGCATGCAAGGATGCAGTATCAAACATTTAGATTTTAGAAATTTTTGAACTTTAGTAAAATGTAATAGCCTTTCAAAGGCAACAGGAAGGAAAGCATTAGTTTCCTCACTACGAAATACTCTGAGTAACAGGATAAAGGGAGTAAGGGAAAATTAGCAGCCTGGATTGGCTACTTGCTATTCCAAATATTCTGAGTATACCATGTACTAAATAAGTAAAGGCAGTGTTATGGAAAAATTTTTGAATCGATTATTTGAACAATATGTGGAAAATGTATTGCAGGACTTGTATAGTGTGATATGCATATTATACAGATTAAATTAACTAAACAGCAAAGGAGAAGACATGAAAAATAAATGTACGATTTTCTTATGTAGTAAAAGTTCACAGCAATGAGACAAAGAACTGTGAAAAAAGTTTGCTTTAATGGACATCCTATTATGTAGGATAAGTCCTTGTTTTTCATTTATGTGGATAAAAATGTGAAAACATATAAACAGTTGAAATAATAGAATTTCTCAGATACATCTGGTAGTAATTTGTTAGATAAATATAGAGGAAAAATTGTCATTAGCTGAGTGGGATCTGAATCTATGACCTGATAACATGTCAAGTGCTCTGACCACTGAGCTACCAACCAGCAAACGATCATCCTCTATTAGTGTCTTTAAACATTATACCATAGAATTAGTCATTGGAAATGTAGTTGACTGTAATTGAGGACCCTGGTCCAGATGGCACTTTCCAGTTTAGTGCACACAGCCAGCCCACATCAAGCATCAAATGTCATGGTATTTTTAAAAATACCATGACACAGTGGTCAGAGCATCTGACATTGTTATCAGGAGGTCATGAGTTCAGATCCCACCTGGCTAATGACAAAGACTTATTTTTAAACTGAATAGTAAATCAACAAAATATTCATTGAAAATTTTATGATGATATTATTCAGTAAAGGAAAACACTATCAGAAAATTAGCATGTTGTCAAAGCTCATTATTTTCAAATTTTTTTTTTAATTCCTGAGTATGGTTGGAAATTTTTAAGAAAAAACACTTAAGATTTTTTCAGCATATGTAAAGAAAATTATTGTTTTTATAATTCTCAGCATGAATTTCTTCAATGTGTTTTATATCAATAATAAGTGTAGAAAAGCAATTTATATAGCCTGTTGTTTCTGTTACAGAATGGATATTTTAGAGATGTGAAATTTCCTTAGAAATATTTTACAATTTTTTTTATTTAATATTGTCCAGTTGTGAAAATTTTAAATGGACTAGTCCAAAGAGTACTATTCTTTGTCCTTACTACCCTATACCTTTTTTTGGTCCATGGTGGGCATTAACACCCAGAATGGCCCAAAATGGCCGAGATTTGAAATGGACTACTCCAAATAATGCTTTTTTTTTGTCTTTACTACCCTCTACTCTTTTCTCAGATTTCTTGGGGGTTAAAAGGTTAGTGTCTTCCACAGATATGTACATATTGCATAAACATAGTTTTTAGTTCCATGTCATAAGCTACAGTAATATGTTTTATTATAACTTGCTATTTTTTTAAAGATATAAAAAGTAAAAATATAAAGATATAATAATTATCATTTATGAAATCTATGTCCATATTAACCTAGTAATTACAGCTTTTTCTCAAGTATAGAAAGCATTTTTATAAATATAATTCTGGAAACCCCGTTAATACCAACTTCAAAATAAGCAAGTATAAATTCTACTTATCCCTCATTTTTTTAAGGAAGTACATTTCCCAAGTTACTCACCTTCTTCAGTCTATGAATGGTAATATTACTGCTAATAAGAAAAGATATATATAAGAAGTAATATATTTTTCTACAATAAGCAAAACATATAACGTAATTGTTAAATATTAATGGCATTACCTTGAGCATCCACTGGATTTTTATCAATAGGTAGAGAGATTGTGGTGAGGCAAAAACAAAATAGTCTTTTTCTTGATAAAATAATATGCATGATTTAATTTTATAATTTAATGATCTCTCACTTGAATAGGTCTCTTTATTCATGGGTGGGATCCACTCTTTCCAATAATGCAGAAGTCACCATCAACATAATTGAAAGTGTCCATGAAAGTATATTTTAGTTCAGATTTAATTTAACCTGATCAGCACAAAGTGATTATAATCTTTTGGTCATTTTTTCAAAGACTGATTGGTATATATACCAACAGAAATGCAAAAAAAAGTGTAACCTTGTAATGTTAACATAAAAATCATCACGAGGGTAATTATTATCACTTTGTAATAGATCGTTAATATATACTAAAATTGACAAAATAAGCATAGTTTTCATCATTGGTAAAATATATTCCTGTATTTATCATAATAAGCTTTAATTAAAAATTCTATGCATTAAACAATACAGGTTTTTTTTTTGTAACTTAGTAGTGTAGTTGGTAAAAGTAGAATTCGTAAGTATGCTTTTTTTTATTCATGCAAAATCTTTTAATGAATTTTTTTATGAAACAATTTTTAATTTTAATTTAGAAATGATTGGAGTATAATTATACTTGATTGGTATAATAATAATATATAGTATAGAAAAGCTATTAAAACTGTTTTTGTTTGAATGTTAATTTTAATATATCAGTCAACAAAATCAAAATTAATAAGAAAGAATAAAGAATTAGTTCCATGTGCTTATAATTCAATACACACACACCAATGATGCATATAAAAAAAAGTGTAATTTATTTTTGTTTCCCTTCAAGCACTTCTAATATATAATTCTTTAAATGCAAAATGTTATATTAAATCAGTTTTAAAGTGATAATTTTAGGGCAATATTTTGCATTCAGGCTATAGCCAATAATTACATAATGTTTGTTAAAAACAAAGATATAGAGAAAAAAGCAAAAACACATGAATACGGTCTATAGCCACTAGTAACATGGTTTCACATTTTTATTAATTGTCTAAGGCTAAAAATGAGCAAGACTTAAAAATCTTGAAAAATATTTTTTTTGTTTGATTTGATTGTAATATTTTATTAAACATATTTATAACAGTAATATCAATAACACTTACCTGCACTTCATTTTTCTCTTACAATAGTTACAGATTTTGCTTATTGTTTTGTGCACATATATCCCAAGTTGACATTTGCTTAAGCAGTGTGTTACATAGTGCTTGTTTTTTTAAATTTAATAATATTTTAATAAGCATTAAAAATGCATCTGTTTTGAATAGTTTTCATTAACATCCTTCTGTTTCTCCCCAAAGTAAGAATACTTTTTCTCATTGCAAATTTGAGTATATAAAATGAAATTTAGTAGTGGGCACTGTTAAATTTACTTGCAGCATAGTCAAATTTAGTGCAGTAATTCCATATCTTTTGATCAGGTCAGTCTGATTCTTTTATATTTGCCACATTTACTGTCCTTATAATTTTTTTTATGCTGCTGCAAACTTTTGATTCTGAGATGTGATTGATAGAAAGTGAAACAGTAATAAAAGGAAGTTAAAATTAGAAGATCTGAGTGTTTGGATATGCCCTCATAGGATTGAATCCTGTCTTTGTAAAATATCTGTTTTAAAAATATTTTTGACAAGGGAAAATTGCTTGTAATCAATATAGAATAGGAACTTAACCCAGCTCATTTTTTAATTACCCGAGAGACAGCTTTAGTATATTAGTCATTGACTGACTGTTCTGAAAAAAAAAAAGTAAAGTTTTTAGATACAAATTTCAAAGTTATGTGATATAAATGTACAACATTATTTGAGTACGTATAAGTGCATTTACATAACAGGATATCTTCAATAAACTCCTAGATATGATTTTTTGCATGAGTGAGGCATGTGCCATCGGAAAAACCTGGTAAGTGGATTGATTAAAGTGTTCAACTGTTCAATGTAGTATTGTGCATTGAAAAATATTTGTTGTTTGCTTGTGGAACCATTTAAATAAGTATTTTGGTGTAGGAAAAAAAATTCCATTTCAGAAATTTTAGTATTGGTTTAGTATTGGAAATATATTTATATATTGCACAGATATATATTTCTTTAGAGTGCTCATGTAGCCTATATAGAGAATATATAAAGGTTTTAAAAAAACTAAAATCACTCCATGGCTGCAATTTTTTTATTTAAATATTTTCCAAGTAATGAACCAAGCATATTTATTAATAGTTTTATTGCTGTCCTTAATTTAAAAAGTAACATTTTTAAGATTAATCATTGATAACAGCCAAAAAAAACTATATTTTTAGACACACATGGAAAATTGTTGTTTTATCCTGAGTTATAAAAACAGTCTGACACCTTTTGAAAATGTAAATGCACCAACAACTAAAAGCAATTATGTCTGACAATACTTTAATTAGATATCATTAAGAAGCTGCCAAAATATATTGAACAGCCTATGGCTTTTATTTATTAGTTGAATTGTCAAGTTCATGTTTGGCTTTTGTAATGATGACTGTTGGGTATCCTGCTTTTTGTGCTGTAGTAAAAATTAGTTGTCGTTCTTGGGTCCATCCATCTCTCTCCTCCTTCTCTTGGATCCATCCAGCTCTGGTTGTGTCATATCATAACTTTTGTAAGAAAGTTGTACTTAAGGTTCCTTTCTTCTGTTCCAGAGGATGTTGTGAATTATATGGAATGAAATGCAAGGGGCCAGATGGCTTATGGGTATACTTGTATGTTTATTTTATTGTGTTTTTTATGTAAGTGCATATCCAGGAAAGGTAGGAATCAATTTTCTTCAAATGCAGCAGAAGCATTGATAGTAAGATAAATACTATTCAAATTGTTTATAAATTTTTTTTTTGATGCCATGCTGCATGTGGTATACGAATGTAGTGTGGCCAATATGCCTAAACATAAGTATCATACTGCACAGTAATTTAATGGCTGTTTGCCTTTATTCTTTTGCTATTGATGATTCTGGGTAAAATTGAACATAACACTTTCAGTTGTGGATAGCAACAATTGCTAAAAGGGCATTACAGTGATTAGTGTTATATGTTTGTTTTCTAATCCCAACCTGTGTCTGTTTTTTTAACTGTTTAGAATAAAATTACAATTTCAAAACCAGGAGACTAACTGTGCCCAATTACAAGCTTTAATTATACGAACATTGCCACTAACGAGTAGATTTTTCACAAGTATGTTAAAAGTGCCAAATCTATTGAAACAAGCATTACCCATTTGCAAAAAGTGTCCAGTGGCCAAAATTATATAGGTTGTCTTCTAACTTTATTTACAAACTTTACATTCAAATTACACTTTAATTATAACTTCTCTTACTTAATAGGGGTGACTTTTTCTAAATTACTAATAATTTACTGTTTTTTGTGTTAAACCAAGTACAAAACATAGAGGGAGAGACTACAATTCTATCATTACTTAAATAACTTCTTCCATTTTAAGAAGTCTCCTAATTTCTTGAGTTGCAGTTTTAACAATATTCATGGACTGTTCAAATCACAACAGTGGAAACTAGATTTTTAATAATTATTACCAGAATATGTGTTCCACAGCATATGTGGCTCCTGTTTCCTTGAAACTCACTTTAGCACTATAAAAATTGCACATGAACTTAGCCCTTTCAGTGTTAAATTATATTGGCTTAACTAATATACTTGGAGTGCAATATTAAGGTTACTTAGACAAACATTGTTTGCAGTATAAAAAATATAAATTAAAACAAATGCTAAGTTTTCTTTATTAATTGTAAATAGTAACTCCTGTTGGGTATACTCCACAACTCTCAATGAATGCATTTTGCAAAGTCTTGCACCCTTGAAAAGGGCTTCCCAACAAGTTCCTTTTTAATTTTTGGAACAAAGATGCATGGTGTAAGAATGGGTGAATATGTGGATGGAGGTAGCTGTTTGATTTTTTTCCTGCTCCAGATAGGCTGTATTTTGCTGGGTTTTGTGAGCCACTTGCATTGTCATGAGGAAGAACCCTTGACATGCCTGTTGGATTCTGCTCCTTCATCTCCATTACCATTTTGGGCAAGGCAATTTGGTGTAATATTGACTATTTATAATCATTTTTTCAGGTAATGGTATCCACAGTTACCACTCATTGGGAATTGAAAAAAAATTGTAAACATCCTTTTCCTTCAGAGAAAGTTTTATTGGAGGATTAGGGAATGTGGTTCATCTTCTGCAACCCAAACTTATACCCATATTTGTCGATCTTTCTTTGAGTTGTATAGTGATAAAACCATGTCTTATCACCTGTGACAATGTCTGTTAACTGTTTGGGGGCCACTGGGTTCAAACATTGCCAGCATCTCCTTGCGTGAGTCGACTCTAGCCCTTTTTTGCTGTCTGTCAGTTTGTGGGGTACCCATTTGTCACAGGTCTTTTAGAACTTTAAATGTTGATGAATAATGTTTCCACACTGCCAATTGATACACTAACATTAAACTTATTACCTGAATAGGGATATGTGGGTTTTCCTAACTAGTTCAGGAGCAGCAGCAATGGTCATTTTGTTCACTGCCTCCTTCGGTCTTCCTGCACAAGGGTGGTCTTAGAAACTCTTCTGCCCTTCTCTGAATTTGCACATCCATCCCATAATAGTGCCATATGAACAGGCACAATCCCTATATATTTGTGATAAATTATCATGAAATTTTTTTCATGTCATCCCTAAGCTGCATCTTTGTGAAAATGTAATATCTTTCCACTTCTTTAGTTGGCTCCTTAAGAACAACATACATGTTTTGCAGACCGAACTTTACATGCCATCAACGAAGAGAGAAATGATGATACAACCTAAACTTGTCATTACATGTTAAAAACAAAGTTTAGACAAACTTTCAAACAAGCCATAGCTTGTTAATTTTGGAGGAGTGAGTGCAAATCTACAGACACGTGTCAAGAACTTTTTTTGAACCTCCTACATAAAAGTACACTGATAGCAACCAATTGCCAAAATGATATA
The DNA here is from genome assembly GCA_038380435.1 of Ryuthela nishihirai. NCBI lineage: Eukaryota > Metazoa > Arthropoda > Arachnida > Araneae > Heptathelidae > Ryuthela > Ryuthela nishihirai. The sequence goes on from JAWZYU010000018.1 coordinate 25,461,253, forward strand.
CATAGAAGCTACATTGGTCTTAAAGATAAATTTTTGTTGGATTTTGATACCTTTTTTCTTCAGTGTATTTTAGTTAGGATTATCAGATTTTCATGAAAATGTTTAGGGTATTGTTTCTTCATTTGTTTGCACTTTTTTGTGTTGTATCAAACTATGATCTCTTCAGGATGTTTGAAAATTGCTGCAGGAAGAGATCATGGGAAACATTTGCAGCAAGTTCCTTTATTATTTATCTTGAATAGTTTTTATAGCACGTATTAAGATGTAATAACTAAAAGTTCATTGTCATTGAGCAATAAAAGTTTTAAAGTTTAATATGCAAATGGTTTGAAGGATAAACTTAAAAAAAAATTATGTTCAGTGGGAGAGAACTTTAATTATTGTATCCTAATTATTTTCTTAGCAAGGTCTTTTAATTGTGTTTATGTATTTAGGTTGCTTTTTGAAATGATTTAAATGGAGTGATTATATTTGCATGCTTTATATGTATTCCACTACCATTTTGTGATATTGGTCATTTGATTCCCTATGTTGATTTCTTTTGTAATTGGATGATTGTAAAGGCCAGTCTGTCAAATGGGATATTAAGTTTGTTGTATGCAGGAGCATAAATAAGCTCTGCCAGTGGTGATCTTACTAAGGAGTTCATGAGAATGTAAATCTCCTGAAATAACACTGGGCAACACACAAAAAGGCTTTGAAATGAAAATAGCTAATCTATACTAATTTCGAGGTGCTGAACACGAAAATGACAAAAAAAAAATGACAATAAAATTTGTTGATTGGCTTTTGTTTAGGAGCGACAGAGATGGTCATGTATAAACAACTCAGTCCGCATTGAGTACATAGGTAACCATTTCACAACGCCATATTTTAAACTCCAGATTGCAACATATTAGTTGTATTGCATCAGCCCACCATAACACGGCCCCCGGAGGTATTGCATCATTGTCTGTTGCAATGTACACCTATCCCTCGATTTACACGGTACTCAGTTCACACAATTTTGGCTTTGCATGGGCAAAAAATGCAACCAGTTTCGATTTACACAGTACTGACTAAGACGTACATAGAAAGGAAATCTCAGTCAGTACCGTGTAAGTCGAAACTGGTTGCATTTTTTGACTGTGCAAAACCAAAATTGTGTGAACTGAGTACCGTGTAAATCGAGGGATAGGTGTAGTTGAGTCATGACATATGCTGCAGTATGTGTGCAAGAAATCTTTCGAAGTGGCTGAAAGGCAAAAAAGTGGTGATGCCATTTGCTGTTCATATTGTTTGGAGAGAGCCAAACAATGATGCAAATGATTGCTACTTCTTCATGGTTCCACCTGTTTCTGGAGGCATCACAAGGAAAAAGAAGTGGACAATAGCGTACCCGAACATACAATCTGCTTTCTGACCAGATCCGCATGGCGAAGGCCTTCCCTTTCCCGAACATCCAAAAGAATTTTCCATCAATTCAAATGATTAGGAGGGAGGCAAACCAACATCGGGTTCTCTGCAGCCTTCGGTGTCTAATGATGATCCATATGTCTGCCACTGTACGTCATCTGCGCCACACATTCTCACCGAAGAAGAAATGAATGATCTTGTCACCGAAGAATCACCAAAGGAGAATGTGATCTGGAGCTGTCCAAGGCCAAAGCAGAGTTACTTGGATCAAGACTTAATGGAATCTTCTCAAGGAAAATGTCCAAGTGACTTCGTTTCAAACTCGTCATGAGCAGTTTGCACCTTACTTCAGAAAGGAAGATGACCTTGTGTTCTGCTCCAATGTAGATGGCCGGATGAATGCCCTTGGAATCAAACATGACCCTCAAGAATGGCGACTATTCCCTTTCTCATAGAAAGGAGAAATTGGAGTCATTCTTTTAATATTTTCTGAATGTGACCTACATTTATGAGTTAGGTAAGTAAAATTTGTGACATCACCAAACACATTGAACTTGTACTAAAGGTAGTTACAAGTATTTCCATACACAATATATGTCCACCCTTCCTTAGTCCACACATAATCCAATATTTAATTTCGTAATGTTATTTTATTGCTTGGTAGCTCAAACACAACTACAAAAAAGGGAAGAAAAACGTGGTTGATGTTTGAGTCCTATATCAAATAAAATTTTTGGAAAATAGGCATTTTTTTAAGTTTTTTAATTTATATTTTTTTTGTTTTTGTCACCAGAATCACCTATTTTTCTATATGCACCCTAAAACGTAAAAAATAAAACTAAAGCATATTGATGGTGCAATCACCAAATTCATATTCACTTTAAAGAATATAGGTCCCATCCTTGATGTGTCAGACACTCTCAGTAGTTAATTTTTCCTTTGTAAAATTATTTTATAATTTGTTTTTTATGTGATACAAGAGAGAGAGGAATCATGTTTTCTCTATGTCAAGATCTGATACAAATAGAAGCATTAATTTTTGTGAAATAGAAACAGTTTGTTTTCTTATTTAAATATTTCTGCCATGCTATCAACGAATCATTGTTCTATTACTTTTATTTCCTAGATTTGTGTATAAGAACTATACTGTAATTTAGAAATGTCAAAAATCTATTTAACATGTACTAAAGGTAGAAGTCTTTATTCATAATATGTGCCTGCCCTTCCTTAGTCCATACATAATCCAATATTTAATTGTCTAATGTTATTTTATTGCTTGGTTGTAAATTTGCAACCTATGGTGAAGCACTTATTGTTTGAGTGCAAAGGAGAAATTTGAAACATGAAGTTCATATAGAAAATGCATTCAAGACTATTACATATTGGGAAATTGTATTCAAATTGACAGAATATAAACAAGAACAATAACATTTTCTCTGAAAGTAATAAATGGCTCAATGAGTGAACAATGAATTAGTTAGAAAGCATTGAATTGTGTAAAGTTGATGTCACTGAATAATTTTGCAAATAAGAATAGTAATCTCCTTTGGAAATCAATAATTTTTTTACAGCTATATACTCTTACTTCACATTTATATTAACTGATTTTTGATGGAGAAGGCAGTGTTTGACTGCTTTTTAAAGTGCTTAAATCTTGACTGAATAATTTTTTAGGGAAGTTTTTATATACTCTTGTGGCCTATCATGTACCAAAAATACTAAAATCATGTTCTGATCCTAATAATAAGAATTTTATTCTGGATGTGTCTTGATTGCATATCTTGTCAGGCTAATGTCTGATCCAAGTGGTTTTTATTAAAATTTAGGCTATAGTTGAGTATTTTCTCATGATTAGTTGAATTTATTAATAGTTCAATACCTCAAAACAAAAGTGCTGCAGGGAAAAAATAAAGCAAAATATATATGTGTGGTATCACAAAAGGTTTGGTGACTTCATAGTTTTTTTGTTTTGCATTTGTCAGAAGAATGTGACAGTTGCTAATAGCATTTCTTCCAATATTGACATTAGCCAAGTAGCTTGAACTAATATTTAGACCAAAAAGCCTATTTTAAATGCATTTTGGTTGAAATATTAAAATAAGTCAATGTTTTCAGTTTGTTAATTAGTTACAAAACTGCCGAGCCTTTCAAAATGAGTAAAAATTTCAATACATTGGAAAACAAATGAAGCAAAAATAGGCTGAAAATTGTTTTTGTAGTGGTTTGTTTGCACATGTGAGACAAAAGATTGTGACAAAAATAGCACTTTGCATGATCATCATTATCTGGCTCAAGCCTGATACTGAATGCTTTAAATTCATTTTGGATATTATCCTTCATATTCAAACATTATTTGTGTTTTTGAATGGGAAAGCCACATTAAAAGCTTCTAAATATGAAAATAATATTTTTATAAAAAGTGTCACTGGAGGTAATTGAAGATGCCTCGTTCAAATCTTCTTAAATCTCTTATTTTTAACCTCGTTTGATATTTAAAACAATATGGAGACTGAAGTATTTAACAACAGCATCACTAATCATAACTATTTACCTCAATAATTGTTACAGCAAATCAAAAATTAATTTTATAAGTTGGTATTATAAATAATTTTTTCAGTTTTTGTTAATTTTGTAGAAAAATTCTTAGGACAAGTAGAACAACAGTGCCTACTGTTAAATGTTTCCAACTTCAATAACTCATTGAAATGTTAAACAAATATTGATGAAAATCTAGATTTTACAGAGATTTAAGTGGTGTCTTTAATTTATTTTCAGTGCCATCTTTCTGTAAAAAGCTTATTTTCAAAGTAGGAAGCTTCGAATGTGACTTTTCATTCACATGACATTTAAATATTTGAGTGCTTTTGCTGTTGTAGAGTATATGTACTAATTGTGTTAATAGCCCAGTTACTCAATAAATGTTTGTTGAAGGTCTAATTTTGAAAAAGGTAATTCAGAATTTTTCCAGCCTTTGAGGAACAAAGAATATTGCAACCTTTAAGATACTCTTTATTCTGCTTATAGTTATTCATTTGATATTAACGAAATACTCACTGAAATTCAAAGGGTCCTTGAAGTGGAAAATTAAAAATGGTTTTAAATTCAAACTATGGTTTTATCGTAGGTAAAGACTCCAGTTTTTAAATGCAAAATGGGAAAACTGCCAAATGTAATGTCAGTATGCACTGTTAGAAGGAAATCTGCCTACCAAGTAGAATGCATTACTGTTGTTATTTATAATAGATATCACAGTTTGCATTACACTCATGCATGGGCTATGAGGGTTATAACTCCCCCTCCTCCGCCTCTTTAGGGGGCTTCAATAATGTTTTTCCAAAGTCATTCTCTAGAATGGTCCCCTACATCATTTAAAACTTTCTGGGTATGCCACTGCACATATATTTTAAGTTTCAGCTCCCTTTTCTGAAAAGAGTGGGTTTTTCACTCAGATGCCTTACCTGGCTTCTCTTAATAGTCATAAGTCTTCACTTTGGGTTTCTCTTCTTTAAATCATTGCAGAGCTGACTTCTGCCATTGCATATCCTTTTGCCAAACTGAATACAACTCTGTGAAAGCAAGAAACAATTTGCTGCATTTTTAAAAATTATAGCATTATATAGGTAATATATATCATTCAAATGCTATATAATCATTAAAGCAAAAGTACTATTTTAAAGTTATGCAAATTTAAATATGACTGCAACATGTTGCATTATTTAACAGGTCAGCCTGGCATAATTATTAACTGAAAAATAATTCTTTTTGTAGATGTGGATGACATAAAGTTTGTAATAAACTTCGATTACCCAAACTGTTCTGAGGATTACGTACATCGAATTGGACGCACTGCACGCAGCAACAAGTCTGGAACTGCTTATACCTTTTTTACCCCATCAAATATGAAGCAAGCGAGTGATCTAATTGAGGTTCTTAAAGAAGCAAACCAAGCTATTAATCCAAAGTTATATGAAATGGTAGATATGTCTAGGGGTTCAGGAGGAAGAAGTAAGTTGGTTTTGATTAACATTTAATGCATCAATTAAAAATTGACTAGAAATCATAAGTAATTTATGTTTAGTTGCTGCATTCGTGCTTCACTTCATCCTGCAGTTCCATTATCAAAACCGTAATATTTTGATGTTAGATTCTTACCTATATTTGAGAACCCATTCAAGGCATTAAATCCTTCAACTTTATCTGACGTATAGAATATTTTAAAAGGTTATCCTAGCTTGATCTCCCGTATGGTTAACATTCACACTATTTGCATTATCTTGATAATTATTGGGAATTTGAAGAACTTGATCAAATTTGACACTTTGATAGAAGAAATTTTTAGTTCTCCAGTTGAGAAAAAGTGTATTCCCATAATCTCAGAGTAGTAGTGAATTGTTATCATCTCAGAGCTTAAACAAAATTGTTTCAATGAATACCACAATGATTTTAAGGTTATCTAATTATAATCAATTGGTGATGTCACTGTACATGCACTACCAGAATGGTATTTTAGTCTCAAAAGATTTCCACTAGACTGAAATGTTCTTGTCCACTTGAAGTCTCAGTGATATTTTAACAAGAAAAGGAAATATCAATTTAATCTCGATTAAAGCTGTATTACATGATAAGGTCTTTGAAATTCATCACAAGTATGGGGTGTGTTTAACAAAGTTATTACAGATTCAGCCTTATGGATAAGCCCTTTTGGTGTTAATCTCAGCTTTATCGTTACTTTGTTTAACATGCTATATGTTTATCTTATCTTGTATTATTAACCTTTATCCTAGTATAAAGGTAATCAAGAGAATGATAAATTATAGTTACCACAGTCAGTCTTGTCTAATACAACGACTTTGGAAGATCTCTGCTTGATATTATGCAGTTTTTAAGAAGAATATCTCTGCTTGATGTTACAATCACATTAAAACTTTAAAAGTTAATTCCCCTTACATGCTCTTGGAGCGATGCGTTTCGCCAACTTACTATCACGTTGGCATTCGCAAGCTCAGCTCTTAAAAATTACTACATACAGAAAAACTTCTGATAAATAAAAACTGTAACCGTATATATAACACTGACATCCCACCTCTGCCCACTGCATGGAATCTCCTTGCTTAGCATATGGTGGACGTATACCCAAATATGCCACAACACATGACTTTAGCGAGATACATATAAAAGGCCAATGACAGCATTGTTAAGAGCTGAGCTAGAGAATGGCAACACGATAGTAAGTTGGCGAAATGCGTCGCTCCAAGAGCATATAAGGGGAGTTAACTTTTAATGTTTTAAAGTTAAGTGTTGATATTCTTTTAGAAGTTTTTATAAAGTCTGTTAATCATTAACAACGTTTATAAGAGTGGGTGGTGTGCAGCATATTCATAGTTATTTTAGTTTATGAACAAATTAATAGTGGATGAGTGATAGCAATGCCTACTAAGTGATTATCAACCAATAATTACTAAGCATAATCATGCCAGGATCGACATCAAAGGATTTAAAAAGTTATCAACAATTAACATCTCAACATCCAGCTATATCCACTACATTAAGTGAACATCGAAGAGTGCATCATATAAGGACTAGTAATGCTTGGAAGAAATTAGAAGATATAAGCCTACAGCTGATTGTAACATCAAGCAGAGGTACTCTTCTTAAAAACTGCATACATCAAGCGGAGATCTTTCAAAGCTGTTGGTACTAGACAAGACGGACTGTGGTAATTATAATTTATCATTCTCTTGATTACCTTTACACTAGGATAAAGGTTAATACAATATAAACATATAGCATGTTAAACAAAGTAATGATAAAGCCGAGATTAACACCAAAGGGGCTTATCCATAAGGTGAATCTGTAATAACTTTGTTAAACACACCCCATACTTGTGATGAATTTCAAAGACCTTATTATGTAATACAGCTTTAATCGTGATTAAATTGATATTTATTGTAGCTGTGGTTTAATTAAAGAAAAGCAAAGATGTTTTAACTGTTACAGGCTATCATTGAATTGGTTCTTCTGTAAATTGCAAACCTAATATCTAATTTAAAATGAAGCTATCTATCTGAAATTGAAAAGCATAGACAAAAAAACCTCATCCCTAAACCAAAATATGCAATTTTGCATATTTTGGGTTAAGTTACTGCTTCTACTATTGGGCCTGCACCACTTTCAACTTTTGAGTCCAATGTAAATATTGCCATTTCATTTACTAATGTTTTAAATTCAAATTTGGCATAAATCTGTATAAAAATTTACCACTAAAGTGGCAGCTCAGAGGTCTTACAAGAGCTTGTTATTATAATATGCCATAGAGAAAGTCTGTAAAGTGGGATTTCAGCAGAAAGAAAACAAGAAAAGAAACTTGTATGGCTTATCGAAGTCTTATTAGCTAAAAAGCATATATTTTTACTAATACCTTGTACTGTTGTATATAATATCAAAACAAGCAATGTTGAAGCCCAGGCTAAATGGCCTTCATCCCCCCCCCCCCCAAAAAAAAAAAAAAAAAAAAACCCTCTCATATTGTACCACAAATTGTTTTATAGAATAGGAAAGGATTAGAAGTGAAATTTACTAATGTTAACTTTGAGCTAATTTTAAAATTTCTATTTTTGTAGGAGAATATCTTTTTAGAAATTTGTTTATAATACGTCAAAGTATTACCTCTTGATAATTATATAAAAAAAATAATAGGATTAACAGAATGATTGTTGAAATAATACGATCTCAGAAATATACATCTGGTAGTAATATGTTAGATAAATATTGAAGAAAAATTGCCATTTGCCTGGTGGGATTTGAACCCACGATCTCCTGATAACATGTCAGGTGCGCTGACCTGTTATTTCAATAATAATGTTTACACTTGATACTCCACGTGCTGGCTTAAAAAAAAAACCATGCCGCTTGGCACTTGATGTGAGCTGACAGTGTTCACTAAACTGGGAAGTTCCTTCCATACCAGAATCTACAATTACAGTCTACTACATTTCCAATGACTAATTCTATGGCATAATGCTTAAAGCCACTAATAGAGGATGATTGTTTGGCGGTCAGTAGCTCAGGGGTCAAAGCATCTGACATGTTATTAGAAGGTCGTGGGTTCAGATTCCACCTGGCTGACAATTTTTCCTCTATATTTATCTAGAATGATTGTTTTCATGTGGAACAGTTGTATTTGCTGGCTCACTCATGGAACTGCAGCTGATGGATGTGCATTGCCAATAGTTGACAGTGTTTTACAGAATTGTTGGGGATACCAGTTTCTTTGTTGAATCGGAATAACAGTTTGTTGCTGTAATGTAGATGATAATGACAAATCATGCCAGAACTCGGGACTTGATGTAACAGTAGTATGCTTTCCGAATATTATTATCACATTCTGTCATCACGATTTCTATCTTGCACAGCATCATTTATCTTAAACAACTTCCGCTGCCTTCTTCACAGTGGAGAATAAATAATGTTTTTAACTTTTATTGTTTAAGTTTTAATGTGTTTGTCAGGAATTTGTAGCTTGTTTCAACTGGAAGTTCCATAATAAGGTAATACTAGCCAAAAGCTTCTTCGTAGAATGTTTTGGTATTAACTAATATCTGAGTTCTGTTATGAGTTGCAATTATCATATATGCTATCAAAAACAAACTGTTATTCCTTTTCAACAAAAAGATTGGTATCCACAACAATTTCTGTGTACAGTGACATTGCCTGCTGTCAGCCATCATGTACACAGTCATATCAGAATAATATGACCACCCACTGAATCACAGTGTACCCTCCCAGGCACATCACAGAGTACAAATGACAAGGTTGACCACACGGAGATAGATATAAGCAGCCAGCTAGGACAGATGAGCCATAGTGTGTAGTGTGAGCACAATGGGCAGAGGTATTGATTTGATGGCTGTTCAAAAAGGAATGATCATTGGCTACTGCACCAAGGGTAGAAGCATCTCAGGAACAGTAGACTCCGTGGGCTGTTTGCGAGGTGCTGTAGTAAAGGTGTACCAAGAATGGACCGCTGGCATACCAAGTACCTCCATACGTCATAACTGTGGATCCCCAAAGGCCATTGACCCCAGAGGAGAATGTTGCTGCTGTTGACTGGTAAAGGGCAATCGAAGCTCAACAGTGCAGCAATTGACCACTCAAATGAATGCTGGGGCATCCAGGTACATGTCCCCGATAATAGTACAGTGAACCCTGTTACGCATGGGTCTCCGGAAAGGTGCCCATGTTAACCAAGGTCCATTGGCAACAACACCTGCAGTTCGCACGGGACTACCATCATTGGACAGTGGAAGAGTGGGAAAAGGTTGCCTTCTCCGACGAATTGAGGTTTCTGCTCCACAGAAGTGATGAGCATTGGTGGATACAGCTTGAGAACCAACACCCTGACATGCTTGTTGGTCAAGTACAGGCTGGTGGTGGCAGTGTGCATGTCTGGGGGATGTTTTCCTGATGTGACCTGGTACCACTGGATGGGTCCCTGAACATAAATGGCTACCTGTCCATCCACGCTGACCACATGCATCCTTTCATGTTGGACATTTACCCTGGTGGTGAAGGTGTTTACCAACAGGACAATGTTACCTTCCATGTCGCTAAGGTGGTGCTTGACTGGTTCCAGGACAGGTTCCAGGTTGTCCGATCTCAATCCCATAGAGCTCTTGTGGAACCATTTAGATTGACAGGTTTGGCGTGTGGACACAGAACCACATATCCCCGGAACCTCCGTGCTCTGCTGGAATCCGAATAGGCAGGTGTTCCAGGGCCTTCTAGGGCTTCCATGCCATGCTGTCTCGCTGCTGTCATCCGGGCCAGGGATGGTTATTCCCATTATTAGGTATGTGGTCTGATTATTCTTATACGACTGTGTATGCCATCAGGCACAGTTTCATGAATGAGCCAGCATATACGACCTTGGAATAACTATTATTCTCTGAAGGCATATGGATTATTATCAATGGACTTCGCAGTACTTCTAAAGTATTCTTGTAAGTTATAAGTTTCTTCACCACCAATGTTGTCCCCATTATGCTATGTAAAAGAAGACTAGCATAATTCTAAAATTCCAGACCAGTAAATTATTTTTAAATTTGTTAACAAAACATTGCTATTGTATTAATTAAATACTTTTAAGCAGTTAGCATGTGAAATTTATTATAGGAGCAGTTGTGTATTTCAGTTTAAAGTCTGTAAAAATATATTAGACTCAAAAATATTGAGAATGAATGAAAATTTTTGCATTGTTTTGTGAATGAGATATTGGATTGCATAAAAATTTTGAATATGTATAAATTTTTTATAGAATTAATAGCATATAATAATTATATTTACAGTGAGAAGCAGACATCGTGCTATTGGTCGTAATGACAACAGAGGGCGAAGAGAAACTGATATGAGAGGTGACAGACGTAGAGACAATTTTGGAGCAAGAAATGATGCTATGCGAGATAGAAATCGTGATGATAGAAATAGGCCAGAAACTAGATATGCGGATCGCAGAGATTCACATAACCAAATGTCAAATAATTCTGTAGGATATGGGGAGGCTGCTAATTTTGGTGGAAGAGGACATCAGGCATTACTAAGCACTCCACCACAAGGTTTACATCAAGGTGGTGGTCATCATACTTCTAGTAGTGGGTCTACAAACAACTATAATATGCAAATGAATGGCCCTACTGGTTCAAACATGAGTTCAAATTCAGGAATGATGTCTAATATGTATGGAAAATACCAACAACCACAAATAAATTCTCAATTGGTAAGTTCCAATAACATGAATACAAATCATATGATGAGCTCAGGGGGAATGAAGAGTGGCCCATTAATGTATGATAGTATGAAGAGTAATCAGATGCTTGGCCCTGGAGGATCAAGCTTAAAGAACAGTCAAATGCTTACTACAGGAAATGGTGGTATAAAGAATAGCCCAATATTAGGACATGGTGCTATGAAAAATGATCAGATGATGGGTTCAGGAGGGATGAAAAATGCATCAATAATGGGTTCAGGAGGGATAAAAAACACATCAATGATGTATGATGGAGGTGTGAAGAGCAATTCGTTAATGGGAGCACCAGGCATGAAGAGCAATCAAATGATGGGGTCGGGAGGTATGAACGGGTATTATCAGTCTCAACGACCTTAATTGTTTAGGCAATTGCAGAATATTGACCATCGTTTTCCACATTATTGGAAAAATCTGTACAGCTGTCTGGGATCATAGATATTTATTTGTGTCAAAATTAAAATGTTTACATCCATTTTGTAGCAATTTTTTTGCCAAAATATTGTGACTTTAAAATTATAAATGACCTGGTCTGCCATTCCATTATAACAAGGCTTGCTGTATGTTTTATTATTTTAAATTCACGTGGAATTACTTAACATTAATCATGTATGTGGAATTGTCGAATATAAGATTAAATATTATGAAAATTGTGATGCTCCATTGACAAAAATTAGTTTTATTCTGTGAAGAGATCTGGCATCTGAAAAATTTGCTCTGTACATTCTTTATGATGGGACATTGTCATTAAATAAATCATCTTTATCATATTTAAAGTCTTGGGATTTCTTATTGAAGCACAGTTTTATAGTTTTGGTAATGAAATCCTGTGAAGTTGTTTCAGAATGCTATGCTGTTTGGTATCATAATAGGAATTTATGAGAATGTAAATCACCTGATTTTGAACTTGGCTACACAAGGTGTCCAAAGGAATTTTGGAATGGTTTAAAATGAATATAGAAACAGTGAAGGAGGAGGAACATTGGAGATATTTATTTTATACAGAAACAATATTGTGTGTAGTAATGGAATACAATGTTCAAAACAGTTGGTAGATAATGCTTGTTACGTCTGTCAAAAAAAAACATTCAAAGTTCACAACGAAAATATGATTTTAAGGAAAAACGACTAGGAAATGAAAATTTTGCAGGTGTCTGAAACTTGTTCTCATTGCCATACCTATTTGATCCAATAGCGTTACTGATGTGACAACTTCCACTGTTAAGCCACTGCTTGGCATTTAGAAGGCATAGGGGAAAATAGTGTAACACCTGAAAGATTAATAAAGCAACTACATCTTGATTTTCAGCAGTATTCATTTAGTATTTAAAGTGTTATGGAAAGTGCAACGTTAAAAAACATTGATGTACTCCATGAACAATTTTGCCAAAATTTTTGAAAACTTAAAGAAATGCGTGTTAGTACGTAGTCAAGTAAACCTAAAATTAAAATTTTATGTTTGACTCCATTGCTTAATGTTTCAGCTTCCATAACTCTGTAAATATTGAAATGCAAGGTATAAAGGTATCGGATCTTTATCCCCGGGGACTTTTCTCCATAAAATCCTTGATTTTGAAACCAGAGCTTTGAAATCTGCTTTCCATTGATATAACATGCATTATCGTCTGATAGTTTTGAGGAGTAAACTGCATCTACATATCCGTTGTTTTGCATATGGCAAAGTAGGTGATATACCCTCTCCATCAACCTTCCCAAAAAGTTTAAATTTCTTTTACCAATGCTATTGAAAAGTAACCCTTTTGTACTTAAATGATCTATAATCGGTATACATATTCCCATCGCAGTTTTTGGTAACTAAGAGAATACGGAACCTGACAGCATAATTTAGAAACCTTTATGCTCATTGTTTATAGTGAATCATGTTTATCTTCATTTCTATAGTTGTTTGTAGAAAAAAAAATCGCCTGTTTAGAGCTTTTGTATAAAAATAGTTTTAATGCCAAATAAAAACTTTGTGGGCTGGAAATATCTTTTACCTTTGCATTATTTACTTGCAGTATCTTTTAATATGACCTAAAGAAACTTTTAAAAGAATAAGTAGAAACGGGCAGCAACTACGTAAAATTGAAGTTTTATAGGAGAAAAAAAATGTTTAAGGTTAATGCTGAAATTTGTGGTGTGCACTAATAAAGATGTAAAATATTAAAGTGTAAGTGAGGATGTTAGGATTGACAATAACCGAAATAATATTTGTATACTACAGGTAAAAACCGTAAAAACGCGATGCAACCGTGGCTCCCTTTTTTTGGTCATGAAACGTAATTTTTCACTAGAACTACATATTGGGTTCTTTGTGTAGTTTTTGGTACATGTGGGCGACATTTTCACTCCAGTGCGAATGCATCATACTTAATCGTTTGACGTCATACTGACAGTTAATTCACTTGTAACCTTTTGTTGGCAGCATCCGTTTGTGCCCGTTGTACGAAGTTTGAATGAAGAAAAGTAGCTTGAATTTTTGCTAACGCGATCCCGCTTATATTGTGATACTATTCCTTTGACCCCGAGCACAGCGTTATAACGGGACATGTATTATGAGGATGGACGTTGTAATTCCATAAAAAAATTTCAGGTAACTAAGTTGTCTTGGAACGGAGTGACGGGAGTTTTAAAATTGCCATTTAGAAGATTTGTTGTGAGGGAGGAAACAAAATGTAAAGATAGAAATATACCCTTCTCCAAGTATTCAAATCAGAATTCCCTTACTCTGCAGCTACCCGAAGATTGTAAGTATAATTTTTTATACATGAAACCGTGTATTAGCCTAAAGGTCATATATAATTTATTATACACCGAAGAGACAAAACATACCACCTGGCCAATATGATGATGGTCCTCACGTGCTGCCAAAACAGCTGTGACTTGGTGAGGCATGGACGCTACAAGATTCTAAAGGTGTCTTGTGGTATCTGTTACCAACACGTTACCAGCAGATCCTTGACTCTTGTAAGTTATGTGGTTGAGCCGCTGCAGATTGGATATAATGTTCCAAAACAAACCACAGATGCTCGATTGATGTCGGAATTTGGAGGCCAAGGCAATACCTCTTAAGTCTTCCTCATTTTCCACGAACCATTCTCGAACAATCAGGGCAGTATGGCATGGCACATTATTCTGCTGAAAGAAGGCACTACTAGAGGGATATACCGTTGCCATGAAAGGATGTACCTAGTCTGCAATGATGTTTAAGTAGATGGTAGACGTCATAGTTTCCCGCACATGAATGACTGGACCCAGAGTTTCCCAGCAGAACATTGCCCAAAGCATTACACTTCCTCCACCGGCTTGTTTTCGTCCCACAGTGCATCCTGGTGCCAACACTTCTCCAGGTAAATGATGCATACGTACCTGGCCATCCACATGGTTCAACAGGAAACTAAAGTCATCTGACCAGACAAACTTCCAATCATTCAAGGGCCACTTTTTTGATGTTCGTGTGCCTATTGTAGGAGCGTTTGACAGTGAACCGAGGTTAGCATGGGCACTCGGAGGGGCATGCAGCTACGCAGCCCCATTTTCAGCAGGGTTCCATTTACTGCATGTTGTGACCATTATTTCCATTATCAGCATTCAAATTACACGGTATCCCTTTTGTTGGCTCGTACCATACGGGATAGCCTTCATTCACCACTAGCATCGATGAACCATGGTTGGCCCACACCTTGCAGGCGGTTCGTGGTTTTTCCCTCTCACCACTTTTTGAAGGTACTGAACGTGAGCACCCACAAACCTTGCTTCTCGAAAATGCTCTGACCTGATCGTTTTGGCCTTTGTCAAACCCTATTAAGTTCGTTGCTTTTCCCACCTGAACAACAAGAATAACACAGATTAACAGAGCTCAGTGTCAGGTGTTATATATATATACCGTTTCATGACCACACGCGCCGTCGTTTACCTGCAGTTGCTTCGATTTGCATAAAGATTCGCTGGTCATGTTTTGGCTCTTTGGTGTATATACATTTAATAGTTCCACAAAAGGCGTAAGGTTAGAGAAGTTTCAATTTTGAATATACGTCAGTTTCTGAGAGAGAGAGATACTGGTTCCTTTGGTTTTCAATACAGGCCCTTGATTTGCGCAGTTAATGCGCCCCTTAAATCTACAGTGTAAATCAAATTACCTCAAAACGAGAACAATTTTCCCATGTAAAACAACTGAAATATCCAGGTTAGGAGTGCGTTTCTGTATTAGCCTAAAACGTTCCTTATACAGTAAGGGTCCAAAAATCCGGACTGCTCGGGGATTGGGATGTCTGGATTTTTCCGGATTGTCGGGTAACTTTGAGTTTCAAATTTAAGGGGGGGGGGGACGAAGGAAAAAACCAAAATCATGATAATGTTTTTCTACAAAATACACTGGAAGTGCCATTGAATTTGAGAAAGGAAACATCCAAATTCAGTACGTTAGGTCTCGCATGCTTGGCTGAAACTGGCCACATAGAGTTGTCAGCTTTACGCCTCCCCCCCTTTAAGTATTCGTCGTGAGAAGTGTAATGGGAAAGGCGGGATTTAGATGTATTTGACAGAGGACAGATCGTTGCTGCCCGATGGATGGGACACTCGATCTCCGAAATTGTTAACGAACTTGGATTTTCTCGTACGACAGTTTCAAGAGTGTTACGGAAAAATCAAAATTCCGCCAAAAACAAGCACCCGGACAAACTGCAAAGGACAATCAGCTTGAATGATGGTGAGCTTCGCCGTCTGACCCTCATCGTACGGAACGATAAAGGTCAGACATCTGAAATCGCCTCCCATCTGAGAGGGTTCCAGCCAGGAAATCAGGGCACGGACCGTGCAATGCTTACTTTATTGTCTCGGCTTCGGGAGCCGCCGACCTACGAGAGTCCCACTTCTAATGGCACGACACTGGGCTCAACGCCTTGCCTGGGCTAAAGAACATCGAAACGACCATTGAAAATTGGCAACGGATAGCCTGGAGTGATGAATCCCGATTTAAACTTCATCACACTGATGGGAGACAGGGTATGGCACCAACTCCATGAAGTCGTGGATCCTGCATGTCAGGTCGGAACAGTATAAGCAGGTGGTGGCTCAGTGATGGTCTGGGGTGTCTTCAGTTGGACGTCTGTGGGACCTTTGGTAAGTGTACCAACGACTCTCAATGCATCCCAGTACGTAGAACTCGTGGCTGACAATTTACACCCATTTATGGCCATCATGCATCTCAATGGAGATGGCATCTACTAGCAAGACAACTGTTCATCTCACAGGTCAAGGTTGGCTATTGCATGGTTGCAGGAGCATTCTGCTGACTTTGAAATAATGAATTGGTCACCTAGAAGCCCAGATTTAACAAATCCCATTGAAAATCTTTGGGATACCATCGAGCAGATTGTTCTGGTTCGTGTCCCATCAGTGACGATCTTGAGAGAATTGTGGACAGCACTGGAGGATGCATGGGTCGCCATACTTGTGGAACATTTATGCAGGCTTGTGGAGTCCTTACCTTTTGTGGCGGCCGTTATCAGGGCCAGAGGGGGTCCAATACTTTACCAAGTAGCTATCCCTAATTAAAATGGCAGTTCAGTGTATATACTGCATACAGATCTGGTTTGCATCATAAAAACAAGCAACCAAACCAGATGGATCTGGCAACCTTACCATGGTTCACAACAGAGTAGAGCAACGTTGATCAGAAGCAATGATTCTAGTTATACGTTTTAACGTATTGAAAGTCAGTTTTTGATAGTGATTGCAAAATGATAATATCAAGTTTAGCTATAAAATGCACTAATCGTTATACCAAGACATGATTTCTTAAAGTAAGTTTATTTAATTTGTTTTAAATTAAAATAATTTATAGTTTATGATTAGGGTTATTTTATTGATAACAAGCTTTGTTTACCTTTTCAATTTATATGTCACTAATAACTAAACTCCACTAATGATTATAAATTTCATATTAACCGGCCATTATTAGAACAATGGTTACTAAACATGGAACGTGTGCATAAAGAGGAAAATATGTTGTGAATGCCGACACAACATTAAAATATGCAGCCCCCGTTTCAAGCCAGAGTTGCATTAGGAGAGATTTATCAAGAAAGTTGATGTATACGTCGATTAATAGAAATTGCCAAAAGGAAATTGCGTATTTTTCCTGTAAATGCAGTATACACATATGGCACTTTACAATATTCAGTTGACAATATTATTTACAGATCTATTAAAATAATGCCTTCATAACAAAAATATTAACAGAAATAAAAGCTAATCTGATTAAAGCAATTTTAAATTTCGGTATAGTTTTTATTTACAAAAGCCTTCTTTTAATGTGCCAAAGTTTAAAAAATGTGATTTGAAATTGCAATTAATAATTAAAAAAAACTTGTATAAAATACGTAGTTTTCTATTTTACGATTTTGATGTTAATTATTAACCATGCAAAGAAATATTACAGTAAGATGTATTTATTAATAAACAGAAAAAGCGTTTTTTACTCTTTTTGTCTAAAAAACATTTTTCAGCTTCTGTATCAGACCCACTGGCACCAGGTTTTTCAATTCTCAGGGGGAGCTCACATTTAATAATAGGATACCAGACATACACTATGTTGAAAAAAGTGTCCGGACACTTCCATGTTATGTGAATGGAAAGCCACTTTCAAAGCTCCCTAACATTGAAAATAAACTCTTTACACAAAAACTGTTGGCGATAAATGGTAGATGTCATTCAAATCTCTAAATATAGAGGCCCTATATAAGTAGAGGTTGGCTATCTCAAAATTGGACGCCATATTTTGTTGTCTCGAATTTTTTACCATGCAAAGTCCAATGGTATTCCACGAAATCTCATGGATTACCGAAAAAGGTAGGAAATATTTGATACAGATTTCAGTGTTCGCGTTGGAAGCACTTTAGAAAACGGCTAAAACAGAAAAGTCAATTTAATGGCTTTTTGTTTTTAAAAGAGATCATAATTTCACTTTGTCGTCTGTCTTTCTGTAGACACAGAACTTTTTTGTTTATACAGCTAAATAAAAAAATTATTTTTGTGTTGGATAGGTATTGATGAAATATTACGATTTACACTTTCCAGATCTTCCAAAAGGTATAACTACGCCCTCTAACGGTGGAAAATTTTGAAAATTCAAAAATTCAAACGATATATTTATGTTAGAATTTTGAAATTTTGTTGTTGGAATGTAAAGGTCACAAAGTTACCATTGGCAACAATGGGTTGACCCTTTAGACCGGAGGAGGTGCAACGTTTTTGGTTTTAATAGAAAATTGTATGTTTTTGAAGATAAATTAAAAATTCCTTTTGGGTTGGACGGGTATTGATCAAATATTACGATTTTCATTTTCCGACTCTCCCAAAAGCTATAATCACGCCCTCTAACGGTGAAAAAATCGAAAGTTCCAAAATTTAATCAAATATTGCAAAATATTTGATTAAATTTTGGAACAAAATTTGCAAATATGTAGCTTTGCTAGAAATTTGATATTTGGGTGGTGGAATGTGACGTCTTGAAGATTACATTGACAACAGTGAGTTGAACCTTACTCCCAGCGTAGGTAAGAAATGCAACTGGTTTGTTTTAAGAGATAATTGGAAAACTTTTTAGTTGGTGCTAATGAGACATTATAATTCGCATTTTCAAAGGTAGTTTTAACTTAAATCGTTAGACAACACTAAATATGCAAGCAGCAAAACTTTTAACAAATTTTTCAAATGATCTGTTTATGATAAAAATTTGAAACTTTGGCTGTAGAGTGTCAAGAGACATTCCACTAACGGCAATGATCTGCCCCTTTCAGAGAGGTGTGAAAAAAAGCAACTTTTTAAATTTAAGATCTAAAAGACAAATACTTTTATGTTGTATAACTACTAATAAAATACTACTGTGTGCATACCCCTTACCCCATCATCCAAAACCCATCATTCAAAACTTGACCCCATCATCCAAAACTTGACCCCATCATCCAATCTTTCTTTACCCCATCATCCAAAACTTTTAAGGATTTTAAAAGTAGATAAATGGAAAACTTCATTTTTTTTAGAAACAATATTTCAATGTGCACCATAGGTGATATGCGTTTTTATAGTTATTTTACACATTCAGTACTCTCTAAAAATGGAAATTCGAACTAATGGTGATTGGGGAAAATAAACTTTTAATCTGTTATTAGTACCTATACAACACAAAAATTTTTTTTTATATTTTTCTGAAAACAAAAAAAATTTCTTGTTACCAATTGGTATGAGAGGGCAAGATATCACTATTAGTGTAGACCACTTGACCATTACAGTCAATCTCCCAAATTTTAAATTTCTAGCATATATATATATAGTAGATCGTTTGCAATTTCGTTTAAATATTGGTATTTTTCAGCCGCTAGAGGCTGCGCTTTGAGTTTTTATTTACCGCCTTTAGCACTCTCTAACAATGAAAATTTCGACTCATGGGTGATTCGAAAAATGTGAATATTAATATTTTCTTAGTAAATTGTAAAAAACTGTAAAAAATAATTAGTTTTCGTTTATCTCCTGAAATAAAAAAGTTTCATTTTTCCACCCCCTTGGGGGTAAGAGGGCAAAGCCTTGTTGCCATTGTAAATTTTCTGACCATAACCCTCTACTATGAAAATTTTAGAATTCCAGTGTAAGTAGATAGTATGCAATATTCGTTTGAAATTTTAGCATTTTCAATTTTTCCACCGTCAGAGGGAGCTATTAAAACTATTGGGAGATTTGAAAATTGATAATCGTTATATTTTACCAGTACTTATGCAAATCAAAAACGAATTTTTCATTTATCTTTAAAAAGTTGATATTCTATAGAGGGACAGACAGGTTTAGAGATGGACAACAGTTAACAGACGGACAAACAGACAAATAAACCAACATTTCATACGCAGACGACAAAATGAAAATATTAGCCCGTTTTGCAAGCGAAATAAAAGGAAATTATTTGTTGGATTTCAATTTGCTCGTTTCACTTTTGCGGCTTATTGCTGTCTTCTGACGGAATTTCTTTGAAAAAACTTCATTAATTTTTTTCTGTGAGTAGAAATTTTCCGCCAAATGCAGCAAGTGAGACATTGATAAAATATGGAAGCTTTTATAGGCAAAAAAAAAAAGCTGTAGAAATGTATAAAACTATAGCAACTAAAAAGCTTTATCTAGGTTCAAACACTAACTCATAGGCTTTCAACTCGCCGTAGGACAAAACATGGCGCCCATAAACGATGTGACTCAATCAACCAATGGCAGTCAATCACCGAGATGGCCAATTATACAGGACCTCTATTTAAATATATTTCCTGCAATATTCGTTTAATATTTAAAGAATGAATGGAAGCTGAAGCATTTATCTTCAACTTTGACACTTGTAAAAAATAATTCAATAGATAAAGCACAACTCTTGTAACAATTTGTTCACTAACATAGATATCTGAAGTTGTATGGCGAGTTTTTTAAGATTTCATCAATTTGGAGGCAATGTGACAGTGTCAGTTTTCAACAATCTTCGATTAATATTTAAAGAGTCATTGAAGCAGGACCATTTAACAGCAGACGACACTGTCACATTGCTTCAACTTCCATTCATTCTTTAAATATTAAACGAATATTGCGGGAAATATATTTAGAGAGATTTAAGTGACATCCATTTTTAAACAATAATGGAGGTTATTGAACTGATAGATAATGAATTAGATTTGGACGGCCCTGCTGCTATATAAGAGTTTAATTTTTTTACAAGCAAAGATGACAACGAATTAAGCATATTCTATATTAATGTGAGATCTGTTAAAACAATTGGGACCTCTTTACTGTTTATATCGATTAGTTTATCGATTATTTGGATGTTTTTATTCTAATAGAAAGTACAACTAACACTGGAAAATTCACTTATTAATTTAGCTGGTTTTGATAAAATCACTATTGATGTTAATATTTCAGGTGGCAGAGGTCTTATAGTTTTCTCTAGACATAAGCTGAATGTTTCTGAACTAAATATTTCGATTTCACCTGCGGAAGTAATTCATCTACAAATTGAAATTAATGGCTTTTTATTAAACTTGATTGCTCTATACCATAGATTCCCAACGGGGGCGATACCGCCCCCCAGTGGGCGCTGGAGCCTTCCATGGGGGCGGTAGCGGATCCAGAGGCAAATGGGGGGCGTTGAGGCAGTCAAGAGGGGCGGTCAAATAAATAAATTTAATGGAATTTTCTGTGACAACCTTTTTATCTCTTCTATTCTGTGTGTCTTCCTGGTGATTCTGGTCATCCACTACTTCATCCGTCATGTACAGCTTTTCAACTGCAGCTTGGACAATAAGTTCCCTGCTACCGCCTACTAGCGTACTGGTACGTCTGAAGTCGACTGAGATGCTCTCAAAAGTTCTCTTCAAGATCACAGATTGGATATAAGCTTCAATATGTTTTCCCACTCCAAGTCGCTTTGAGTATGCTTTATGGTACGTAGTTACAATACCATCCCACGTCAGAACATAAGGTATAATATTAACATTACACTTGTGAATTAGGCTCAACTCATTAGCCAGCAGATCATACTTCCTCTTCTTTTCAACCTCTACTGTCTGCAGGTTATCCTGAGATGTTATTCCTACTTCAATAATTGTAATCTCATTCAATACCTTATCATGATGCACTACTATATCAGGCTTATTATGTTGGACATGTGTGTCCGTCCTGATAGGCAAATCAACCTTGATGCAATAATAATATAATAATAATAAATTTATTATATTTAATATTTTTTTATAATTATATTTTTAATATAATAAAATACTTTGAAAATTCCTGTTTTCATGAATAAATATTTTATCTAGCTATGTAAATTATCTTATTGTTATCGCGTTAATAAGCTTTTTTAAATTAGCATTAGGTATACCTATACCTAATTTGTTTTAGTTTAGAATAGATTGACGGTGACAAGTCCTTGCAAGTTGGTAGGCAAACACGCGGTTCATGCAATTTAACATGTTTCGACAAGAATATGGGAGCTTGAAATGACTTTTTTACGGAGCAAGTGCGCCGGCATCGCAAACATACAAGTTAATGCGTGCACAAAATCAAATCTATAAAAACGATAGCTCTAGGAATGTTTTATTATTTTTATGTGCTTCGCCGTGATAAATAGTCGTGAGTGATAAATGTTAGAAGTCATTATAAACATTATTTTTATAACTATCTATAAATATGTTGAGAAGTTAATTTGTATTTGAAAATGTCTGAATCTACATCTAAAAAGAAATGCCGGCAGTACAGTATTGAGTATTTGAAATATGGATTTACGTACTCTCCTACAAACCAATCATTACTTATGTGTTTAATTTGCCGAAAATTTTTTTCAAATCTGTAGTCCTAGAAGCAAACCTTCTAGGCTACAAGAGCATTTAAATAAAATGCATGCTGATAAGAAGAACAAAGATTTATCCTATTTTCAAGAATTGGAAAAGCAATATTTAAAACGGCCAACTATGTCAAACCTTTTTGCGTCGTCTTCTAAACAAGATGATGATGGACTACGAGCCTCATATAACATTTCATTGTTAATCGCAAAAACAGGAAAACCACACACAATTGGCGAGGAATTAATTTTGCCGGCAGTCAAAGAGATATTAAAAACTGTTCTTCATCATAAGACACCGTCAGTATCATCAAAAAAATTCCTCTCAGTAATAATTCAGTGCAAAGAAGAATAGATGAAATGGCAAAAGACGTTGAAATATCATTATGTGATTACTTAAAGACTTGCAAATTTTCCATTCAACTCGATGAATCAACTCTACCAAATAACGAAGCTCTACTCTTATCATACGTACGATCTATAAAAGAAGAAAAATTCATGAAGAGTTATTATTTGCTAAAAATTTGGAATCTGATACAAAGGGAGAATCTATATTTAATACCATGCAAAAGTTTTTTCAAGAGAAAGAAATTCCTATTTGCAATATTTTGTCTGCTGCTAGTGATGGTGCTCCAGCAATGAGAGGGCGTCATAAGGGTTTCATAGCGCATTTGAAACAAGCAGTACCAAATGTACTCGCTGTACATTGTATTATTCATCGTCAGCATTTGGTTGCAAAAAATTGAATGAACGTCTGCATACGTCGCTCCATTACGTTATTAAAGCAATCAATAAGATTAGAAGCAATTCATTGAATGACCGATTATTTGGTAAGCTTTGTAATGAAAATGATGAAGATTACAATCGCTTGCTGCTGCACACAGAAGTAAGTTGGCTCTCTAAAGGTGTTTGTCTGAATCGTTTTTTCAATCTATTTGACTCAGTACTGGACTTCCTTGAAGACAGAGACGAAAAATTGCGCGAAAACCTGATTACGTCAAAAAATGACATCGCTTATTTGACAGACCTGTTTAAAATATTTAATCAAGTTAATTTACAATTGCAAGGTGATGAGTTGAATTTAATTAAAACAAAAAACGTCATAGCTACTTTTGCGGGAAAACTTCTTCTATTCAAACGAAATCTAGGTAGAGGTGAATACAACTACTTTCCCACATTATCAGCAGTCTCTGCAAAACCGGAAGATTTACTTACTGCCAACACTTGGAAGTTCTTCATGTTGATTTTACGGAGCGTTTCCAAGATATTTTAAACATGAATATACCGAGTTGGGTTTTAGATCCTTTCGCAAACACATACTGAAGAATCATCAAATTTGGAAGAGGAACTCTTAGAACTCACGACTAACGAAGCACTCAAAGTAAAATTCAAACATGGATACCAAGAGTTCTGGCTTCAAAAATCAATACCAGTTCTCTACCCTGGATTGTGGGCAATAGTACAGAAGTTTTTAATCTCATTTCCTTCGTCCTATATGGCTGAGCGTGGATTCAGTGCAGTAGCTAATTTACTGTCAAAGAAGAGGAACAGACTACACATCACTGAACGTGGCGATCTGCGATTGATGTTAACGAAATTGGAACCCGACATTAACAAATTGTTAACACTCCACCAGCCTCAACCATCTCATTAATTTTTTTTATTTATTATTAATTTTGTGTTTATCTCATTATTTTTTTATTTCATATTGATTCTGTGTTTATTTTTAAAATTTTAATAAACAATTTTATTGTACATTTGGTTGTCGTTTTATTAATTTCTGCTTTATGATTTTTAATAGATAAATAAACAGATAAATTAGGTACAGATAATATGCAACAATATTTTAATATTTCATATAAAATTAACTATTATGGACTAGGGGGGCGTTGAAATTTTTGTTCTCTTCTAAAGGGGGCGATGGTCCAGAAATGGTTGGGAATCACTGCTCTAAACAGATCACCAAGTACAAAGGTTAAAGAATTTCTAACAAATTTGAAAAATTGGTTCGTTTTAAAGTTAAATGGTATTTTATTGGTTGGCGATTTTAATATTGATACTGCAAATATAGACAAATATGGTAGCGACCAATACTTGAATCTGTTATTGGAGTATGGTATGGAACAGAAGGTACCAGGTTTTACTAGAAAAGAAGTCGTTATGCAAATGTTGCAACAATATCAAATTGATCATGTGGTTCATAAAATTTAAAACTTTGAACAGATGTCAGAGTCTATAAAAATAAGATTGCTGATCACTATGGAATATTAATTAGAATAAAAAATGAAATCCTTAATTTATACAGAAATCCTACAAATAAGATAGGTGCATATGTCGATGATAAAAAAACTTTCTCAAAAACTAGGCTTAATAGATTTGGATGTTATTGGAACGGAGTTTAATTCATCCGGAAGACTTGTTAAAATTGATAATTCGGAGAGACTTGTTAAAACGAAATTAGGAATCTGTGTTATTTCAAAACATCTAAAGTTAAAAATTTCAAAAGGAAACCGAAAGAATGGATAACTGAGGGGATAATTAAAGCTATTGAAGAAAGAGATCTATTGTGGGTTAAATATAAGAATAATATGCAAACTACTGTATTATATGATGAATATAAAAAAGTAAGGAACACTGTAAATAGTTTGATAAAGAAACAAAAATGTTTTTATTATGGAAATAAAATAAATTTAAATGAAGATAACATTAAGAAAATGTGGGAGCTGGTAAAAGATATTATTAATGATAAAAAGAAATTATCTGTTGACATGCAGATAAAACGCCATTTTGGTAAAAATTGAGCAATGGAGTTGATAGTGGATGATTTTAACAATTACTTTTCTAGTGTTACAGAAAATTTAATCCCGAAATATTCAAAAAATATAAATATAGCTGTCAACGAGATTATTGCACTTTCAAATTCACATTCTATTTCTATACCTGAAGCAAATATGGATGAGGTACTACAGATCATTAGCAATTTAAAAACTAGTAATGCAGTGTGGCTATGATATGGTAAAAACTTCATATATAAAAGGCAATGCAGATTTTTTTTGAGATCCTGCAACTCTTGATTAATTTGAGTTTTAACACTAGCATTGTTCCTAACACATTCAAAACTGCAATTGTACATCCTATATTTAAAAAGGATTCAAGAAATATATATGTTACCGCTAAAGTGCAGAAATCAGTTATTCTACAGATTATCTAGGTATTGTGCAGATTAACTAGGGTGATCCGTTAACGTGCGGAAAATTGTTTCATTTCTCAAATTACCTAGGTAATCTGCAAATTACCTGGATAATCTGCACATTACCTACTAGGCACTCGTTAAAGTGAAAATAAGATCTTTGCTGGAACAACAGGAACGTTTCTGTACGCTTAAATTAACATAATGTTATTTATCTAGTGTCCGAGAGTAGAGTTGAAACCAGGGTCATCCCTCTGTCAACATGAATCAGTCGTCCGAATTATAAAAAACGCCCCCAAAATGAGCAGGCCAAGTGAGAACGAATCATTTTAGTGATTCGTTATCAAGAATGAATCACTTTACCGATTCGTTCTCACTTGGCCTCCGCTCATCCGGGGCGTTTTTTATAATGCGGACGAGTGAATCACGTGACACGAAGATTCATATTCAAGAGATTCACCACTATGAGAGAAACAAACTTTTGAACTTTAACGATACGGAAGCCGTTAATGTGCACATTAGCTAGGTAAAATGCGGAAAACTCTTGATTCCGCACGTTAACGGAGCAAATCAGTTAATCTGCAGATTAGCTAGGTAATGTGCACATTAACGGCTTTCGAGCTTTAGCGTAACATATATAGTAATTATAGACCGATCATGATCTTATCAGTTATTGAAAAAGTTTTAGAAAAATACATATACAAATATATTAATAAATTTTTAAATAAATGCAAAATAATTACAGATAGGTAGTATAGGTTTTGGATGAACAGAGGAACAATTCATTTATTAGAGCATTTCTCAAAATACATTAATACAGCACTCAGTTCTGGAAAAAAGGTTTGTGCTATATTTGACACAGTTAACCATGACATATTGTTGAAAAAGCTATCATTGGTAGGAATTGGAGGTTCACTTAATAAATGGTTCAAAAATCACTTGTCTATTAGGACTATCATCACTAGGATTGAAAATTGTGAGAGTAGAGATCAAATTTTAAAATCAGGTGTACCACAGGGTTCAGTTTTGAGGCCACTTTTATTTCCAATTTATGTAAATGATTTAGCACAAATAAATTTTCATGGTAATTTGTTTATGTTTGCTGACAATACCGTTCTGCTGAACGCAGGTATGCAGATAGAAGAGGTAGTTAGATATGCACAAAAAGACTACAATGTAGCAAATTCTTGGTTTAAGAAAATCAAACTCTTCTTAAATGGGGAAAAACGAAATATATGATCATTCAGAGCAGGCACAAGCTAAACAACATGCATGAAAACACATAAGTTTAACTGTCAATATAAATCAAACATTTACCAAAATTCAGTCCCTGCCTAATTGCGGAAGAGCTAAAAATAAAATTCAATATTTGGGTATTTATATTGACCAAGATTTTAAATGGAAATCGCACATGAAATGTTATAACAGATGAACGTGCTACAGTGAATTTATGATAAACGTGTCTTAAGCTCTTGTATATGCTTCTGCGTGAAAATTATGTAACCAACGAATTGGAACACAGAACCTATCTGAAAAATAACAAAGAATTGTTATGTTGGAGTTGTATATATCTGAAAGGAGGCATAATTAGTTTCAGTATGTATATGATCGGTGCATAAAGAGAAGTATATTTATATGGTGAGTGCGCAGAAGGTTGATTAGTTTATTGATGTGGATAGTATTGGTAAGTTGGTAAAGGAAAAGATGAATTCGTCGTCTTGTGCGTGGTAATCAACGTCTGAAAAGAATTGGTTCTGAGAAACCAGTACACTCAGCCGCAGTTTTGGAGTAATTGATGATTAAAACCTGAGAAGGAAGTCATTTAGTGTATAGTTATTTAGTTTGTTTAGGAATTGGTAAGGATATTCTCGTTAGATTGAATATTTATTTACCAACATGATTTTATTGTTCATTAAATGATAGCCTTGTTTTGTGATTTGGGTGTAAATAGAATTGAGATAATGGTTCTTCTGAAAGTTTATCTTTGTATTGTTATAGAGTTTCGTGCCGGTTGACTTTGTTTATAAATAATTTCATCCATGCTTTTGTAATAAATTGCATTGTTTTGTATTTTCATTGACATATTTTTACTTGAACTTACGCTTAGTGCTCATCTATTTTAAATTGTAGCAATATATTTGTGATAAACTAAGGCATGCATCTTGCAAAGTGTTGAAGTTGAATACTCTTATTCCATTGGATGTCATAATAATGATATATGAATCTCTCTTGAATCAATCATTAGGTATGATATCAGTATATATGGATGCACATATAAATCAGTTATAAATAAAATTAAACGAATACAAACATGTACTCTAAATAATATTGTTAAGTTCAATAAACATGTAATTAATGAAAATCAACTTGACAATAGTTTTCATTATCTGAACATTTTAGCAGTTGACTTGTTAAGTTATGTAACTATCATTAGAAATTATTTTAAAAATGAACACCAGGAGAAAATTTTTCATGTGATCAATACAAGACGAAAGTGTGAAAATTATTTTGTCGAACCAACTTTTCACAGTAATTATGGTAAAGCGCGGATATTTTATCAACTACCCAAAGTTTTTAATTCTCTACCGCGAGATCTGTTATGCCTGAGCACGTATTCAGAATTTAAAACTAAAGTTTCGAAATGGTTATTGGATGTAAATATTTGAAAAGTAATTCAGTATTTAAAACTAAAGTTTCGAAATGGTTATTAGATTTAAATATTTGAAAAGTAATGTTTAAAAAGTCATATCCTGCATCTGATATTGTTTTAAGCAACTGCAATATTAATGTGAAATGATGACTTGCACAATAGGTGATATTTTTGTGCAATATGTGCTTTAATCCGTAATTTTATGGCAAAATCTGTTGAAACAAAGATAGAACTTAACAACTTGAATAGTAATTAAGTCATCAGTAACCATAAGACACACGATGATGTAGGTAAGTAGAAGAAAGACATGCATTCTCTATTAGTGTCAGCACAGATACCACTGTCATTAATGCTGATGATTCTAATCTGAATTTTCAGTCACTTGCATTGCAACCGAAAATTTTTATAACAGTGTTTGCCACTATTAGTCTCAGTAAAAATCTACTCAAGCTGTACCGTCATTTTAATATTTAAAAAAGTATCTCAACCGAATTCAGGGGACACTTCCAGGAACATTTATTTGTCAAGGATAGAGCCTTCAATCCACGGACTGTCCCTGGTAAACGAGGACGTATGGTCATCCTGTATTTGGATGCTATTTGTGAAGAAAATAATTTCAATAATACCTTCGTAAGATGCATAGGGAGCTAAAGAGATACTGTATTTGAACTTCGTCTCCTGTCAGACCACTGTGGCAAGCAGCTGCTTGAGGGGGTATTTATTATTTATTTATTTATTTCTGTCGTTTTGCTCAACTATTCGAACATGATGCAGTTCTTTACTGATCCATGGCGCCCAAATGGAGCATTTACTGTATATGAATTCTACCTATAGTATATATATATAGAACTCTGGTTTTGGCTAGTACAGTCGCTCAAAAAAGCATCCGAACACAATGGTTGATTACAGAATTCGGAAAAACATCTGGCAATGATTTTTTTAGAAAATAGTGATCTGGCAACCTTCGTGTCACGTGACACGAAGGTTGCCAGATCACTAATTTCTAAAAAATTTATTTTTCCATTCGGCCATTGATACTTAGACTGTCTGAGCTACGACAAAACATGGCATCCAATTTTGAGTTGGCAACCTCTATCTATATAGGTCCTCTATATTAGCCTACTCAGCTTCTAACAATTTTTATACACAACCACCTAATAATATATGCAGGGCTGGACTTTGATGTTCGGAGGCCCTAAGCTATGAAAATTAGAGAGACTACAAAAAGTCGAAATACATATATGTACTATTCTGATTGAAGGGAATATTAAAAAACCAACATGAAAATGATGGGGTAAAAACATTATACAAATATATCTACAACTAAGATGAACAGGATTTGAATTATATATTAATTAAAATATTAGAAAACGCTTTAACAATATGGCGTAGCAAAACGTTAAATCCATTTTTTGAGGCCCCTCATATTGCGAGGCCATAAGCTGCAGCTTAGCTTATGCGTAATTACGGCCCTAAATGTATGGGTCCATCTTTCACCCTCCAAACAACAGCAATACATTGTGTCATGGACTCCATCAGGTGTTGGAAATGTTCAGGTGATATTACGGCACGTGATTCCAGAAGAGTGATCTGTAAAGCGGCAAGAGTTGCCGATGGTGGATTTCAGGCTCAGATGCATCGCTCCACTTCATCCCACAGATGCTCAATAGGGTTAAATTCAGAAGGTTCGTCAGAGGGTTGTGAACTCAATGAAATGCTCCTCCAATGAGTTCTTTGCCAAACGGGAGTGATCAGAAGGGAGTATTTTCTTGTTGAAAGATGGCATCCTGTATGGGAAATGAATGGCCAGAAACGGGTGGAGGTGATCAGTTAGTATGTCATAGCCTTGTGTGGTGATGGTAGTCTCAAAGGTACACAGGCTATGAAGGTGGCACATGTAAACACACCCTAGAACATTATAATGACCTGTAATATCCCAACTGTGAAATTGAGATCCATGGCTTCATATGATCTATGCCACATACCAACCTTCCGTTGGCATGTTGTAGTTGTTACCTGAATTCCTTGGTCTTAGCTACCCATTTTCAGTCTTCCATGGTCCATTGGTGATGTTTCTTTGCCCACTGCAGCCTCATAGCCTTGTGATGTGCTGTTAACAAGAGTACTCAAAGTGGGCGTCGACTGCTTTAGCCCATTTGTGCCATCTTAGATCGAATGGTCTTTGCACAAACCTTTGTAGCTGCCCCGTTGTTGAATGTTAGCTTTATCATCCCTGTGGCCTTCCGTCTTGATATTAGTAAACAGGAAAGGTGGTGCTCACCTCAAATATCAATAGCCAAGTTACGGCCACATTTTTGCAGGTTTAATATAATTCTGGTACACATTTGTGAAGGTCTCGGGAGGAAATGTCAGATATTCTGCAGTCACGTATGTGGAACAACCCATCTTCCTCGTACCGACTATCTGCCCACAAATGAACTCTCTGAAGTCGCCATGTTTGTCCATCATAACAGTCGCAGGTACATTATACAGTAGGTAGATATATCTGATTATAGCCACAAGGGTTTTTCGGTTGGCTGCATTATTGTGCTGCAGTAGTGCAGGATTGTGGATGGTTGTGTTTGTGTAATAAATTGTGCTTTCAGTATATATGTAAAAAAAGAATAAATAAATACCCCCTCAAACAGCTGCTTGCCACAGAGGTCTGACAGGAGCCTGTCAGTTTATATGCCATAGTTGAAGGTCTGAGAGGATGGCAGGACCTCAGCACATAATATATTTTAAAAAAATTACGAGTGCATTAAAGAAATACATTAAATGAATTTGATTATAAATATTTTAGATATGATTGGGATTCTGTAAATTTTACCTGCACTGTTGGATTTCCAGATACATAGGTGTATGAGGAACATTCCAAAAGTTCTTGACATGTATCTGCAGTGCAAAAATCAATGCACTTATCTCAACTAAACTTTTACTATCCTTCAAAAAAAATATCTCAAACATTTATGCAAAGTTGCAGACGTCTACGCCAATTCTGGAATGCTTGGTGGTACTCTTGTTGGAGAATACTCTGTAACTCTGAATGAATGCATTTCGCAAGGTCTTGCACCCTTCAAAAAGGCTTCCCAACAAGTTCCTTTGTAATTATTGTAAACAACCAAAAAAGCATGGTGCATGATCAGGTGAACATGCAGGATGATGTAGCTGTTTGATATTTCCTGCTCTAGATAGGCCATAACTTGCCAGGCATTGTGACCATTGGCATTGTCATGAAGAAAGAGAACCCGTGACATGCCTATTGTTGGACGCTGCTCCTTCATCTACTTAACCATTTTGGGCAAAACAATGTTAGTGTAATGTTGGCCATTTATGGTAATTTTTCGTGTAAGGTGTCCACGGTTACCACTCTGGGAAGTGGAAACAAATGTGAACATCCTCTTTCTTGAGCGAAAGTTTTGTCGGAGCTTTTGGGACGTGATTCATTCATCTTCTGCAGCTCAAATATAATTGTCGATATTTCTGGGAGTTGTATAGAAATAAAACTACATATCATCATCACCTGTAACAATTTCTGTTAATCGTTTGGGGTCACTAGCTTCAAACTTTGCAAGCACCTTCTTGCACAGCAGTATTCCTTTTTTTGTTGTTCTGTCAATTTGTGGGGTACCAATTTGGCACAGGATGGGAGCGTTTAATGCTGATGAATAATGTTTTCACACTGACAATCGATACATTGACATACAAATTTATTACCTGAATGGTAAAGTGTAGTTTTTCCTTAATGAATTAATGAACAGCAGTGATGGTTTTCTTTCTTTCACGGCCTCCTTCGGTCTTCCTGCACGAGGAATTTGCACTATCAGAATATAAAATTTCTATAATAAATAGGTCATTCGTTTAAAATTTTTGAATTATCAGAATTTTTTCACCCTTAGAGGGCATTATTGTGAAATCGGGGAATGCGAATTGAAATATTTCATCAATACTTATCCAGTACAATAAGATGTAGTAAATTAAAGTATAGTCGTTCCAAAAATATCCGTTCATTATGGTTGATTACAGAATTCAGAAAAAATATCTGGCAACGATTTTTTTTTTAGAAATTAGTGATCTGGCTACCATCACGTTTGTGTCACGTGATGGTGGGCTACCATCACGTGACACAAAGGTTCACTAATTTCTAAAAAATCGTTGCCAGATATTTTTTCTGAATTCTGTAATCAACCATAGTGTTCGGATATTTTTTTGAGCGACTGTACCTCTTAGTTAACCCCTCTTAGTAAATTAAAAACTATGTTTACGCCAGGCCATATTAAATGTCTTTTGGAAGGAAAAAACATTTGAAACGTATTTCAGGCTGCAAAAATTGAATTTTTCTTCAGATTAACTTATTATTATTATTGACAGTTGAAAATAAGATAAGTTGTAATAAATTGAGATCTGATATTTTAATTCTATCAAATGTAATTTTAAGAACAAGATCAAAATAATTTCTCAGAATTAGTTAATATAAATTCTGTAGTAACTCGACATGAGTACATATGATATAATCACGAAATCTTTAATATCAAAATACACTTAAAGGGCCATTTTATTAAGTAGTTCCATGTTATGCCATGGTAACTCTCATACTGAACTCAGTAACTTCTTAAAGAAGCTCTTTTGTGAATAAATGTGACCGAAGATAATTTAAAGATCTCAAATCCATTTAAATCTCGATTTCCAACTCTTTTCTTTCAGTATTTAAAGAGTTAGCCTCGTTCTGCAAAATATCATTCAATATTGGAGAAAAATTAATATAATTGTTACGCGAACTTTCCCTAATTCTCTAAATAGCGAACGAAGAGTGTTGAAAATTGACGTTAAAATAGATTTGATTGAAATCTTTAAATTATCTTTAGACGCATTTTTTTCATTAAAATCTTATTAAAGAAGTTACCGAGCTGTATATCAGCTGCTATTGATATAACGTGGAGCTATATCTAATAAAGTAGCAGCAGAATGTATATCCATAACAATAGATGCTTTCATCATAGGTACATAGACCTCGAAGAGTTGAACAAAATCAAAATTATAATTTTTCAATTTTTCTCTACCGCAAATCTATGTTACGTACGCATGTTACGAAATTTGTTTATCATCAATCAGTCTCCCCGCTGTGACGTTAAAATTCCTAGCCAATGAACGTCAAGACTGTTTACACCAATCCTCCGATTCTTATACAGCCTTTGAGCTATACGGGGAAATGGATCTTATTCTTGACGGAACTAGAGTGAGGCAGCTTATCGATTGCATTCTCCTGGTAAAGGTGGCGAAACAGTCGTACCTTTAATGATATGAGAAAACACATTTAATCAGAAAAATGATAAACCATGATGGTTTTTCTTTCCCGTTCCTAATGTTTACGTGTATGTTCTCTGAGTATTGAAAATGAGTATTCCGTGTTCGCCAATAGAGGCTGGTCGTTTTACCTCTGACTGGCACAAGTTTTTTCCACACAATGGACTAAATGGTCATGCCACAAGACTCCAAGAGCTCAGAAAAGTTTGGGGGAAAAGGATCCATTGGACAGGTGCTGGGAGACATGGAAGTCTCCCATCAAGGCTCATTTTCCTACCCAAGGAAACACTTAGCGTCCCATCAGACGGTCATCAATCATTCCAAAAGTCCATCGGTGTCTTTTTTTTCTCATTCAGAATTTAAGGCGAAGACTCTCAACGCAAACACAATTGGGAATCGAACCTGGGAACTACAGATTACGAGCATGGCGTGCTACCGACTGAGACAAACTCGCCACCATAGAAGCGATTAGATTTTCTAGTTTAGTGATATTTTCACCTAGTTTTGCAAGAATTTTGAGGCCGCTGTGTAATACAAATCAGTTGATCGCAGTGCGAAATCGTCATAACACGGAAAGTAGTTTAACTGAAGAGCTTGCTTTAGACCGTGTGTTGCTTTAGCGTGAATATGGTCATGATACACGTACTAAGTAGGTCATTTGGCTTCTCCCTTGACGCTGCTAAGAGAAGTGTTGAATTATTTAAGGCCAATTTCCTGCAGTTGGCTCGTTTCTGCTGAAAATGAGCAGGTGGTTTTGATCGTCATCCCTCTGTAAGTGTGTAAAATTTATTACGGAATCGTGGATGTTGAAAACGTGATGATGGTGGTCAAGACGGTATTACTCGAAAAATCCCTACGCATTCTTTCCCTGCCCACTACAGTTCCCACCTTTTCGGATTTGAGTATGCCATCTCTGGGATTCATCATGAATTCCCCGGGTCTTATATAAAGTTGTCACCTCAATTTTTATCCAGTGTCCCAATTTTGTAAAATCAACTCAAAATTCTCGGTTTTGTAAAGTCCATCTCCAAGTTCCCGGTTTAGTAAAATCATCTCCAAGTTCCCGGTTTTGTAAAATCATCTCCAAGTTCCCTGTTTTGTAAAGTCCATTTCCAAGTTCCCTGTTTTGTAAAGTAATCTCCAAGTTCCCTGCTTTGTAAAGTCATCTCCAAGTTCCCTGTTTTGTAAAGTCATCTCCAAGTTCCCGGTTTTGTAAAATCATCTCCAAGTTCCCGGTTTTGTAAAGTTCATCTCCAAGTTCCCGGTTAAGTTATTAATTTTCGGCGTCATTTATAGCGTACTGCATAGATATACAAACTGCTTATTTTCCCCCTAATTTTCCTTTAAAAACTGTAAATGGGATTTCTCAAGTACAGATCAATTCTAAAACAAAAAACCGGTGATGAAACTTGTGGATAAAATCCTCCCAATTCCAGGAAATGATATGTATTGTGTATGTTACCGTCCCGTGGCCGAGTGGTTAGCGCGCTTGACTTCTGATCTAAGGGACGTGGGTTCGAGCCACGGGTAAGACATGGATGTATGTGTCGTTTTTCTGCTGAGGTCCTGCCATCCTCACAGACCTTCTAGTATGGCATATAAACTGACAGGCTCTTGTCAGACCTCTGTGGCAAGCAGCTGCTTCAGGGGGTGTTTAGTATTGTGTATATCATACTTGAGGTTCAGAAACTCT
The DNA here is from genome assembly GCA_038380435.1 of Ryuthela nishihirai. NCBI lineage: Eukaryota > Metazoa > Arthropoda > Arachnida > Araneae > Heptathelidae > Ryuthela > Ryuthela nishihirai. The sequence goes on from JAWZYU010000018.1 coordinate 25,496,649, forward strand.
TCGTTACGATTGCTGCAAGTCTTCACCCAAATTGTGCGACGGTTTGAAAATTTCTAAATTCTAGGTGTAGAGTGGTGTGATAGAAATTGAATGACATTTGCCTTATAAAGGCTGAACATTGAACTTAGCTAAAGTTGGTACGAGTTGTGAGGAATTTATTGACTTAGCTTGAGCAAATCAGTCTGTAAAGGGTAGATTAGGCAGAAAGAAAATGCATTTCTTCAATAATTAGATGAAATTACAAACATGTTGGTTTGTTAATAAAGAATGAAAATTGGTGCTGTAATCATTAAAATTGTTTCATTGCTAACCAATCTTCTTGCAAAGTAATTGAATAATTTGTATAATTACAAACAGCAGTAAACACAGATGATTATTTCTTTTTTAAAAAATGAGAATTTCCATTATTAACGCCTTTCCCTGATTTTATGCTCCTGTCAGAACAGCTAATCCATTTAAATTATCTCCGGACTAAGAGCAGCAAGTTTCAAATATCTCTGGATTGCTTGGTTCGAAAATGGAGCGTGTCCACTACCAACTCTATTTTTTGTGTATATAATAAGTCATAATGTTTTTTATTAGCATTTTCGAAAAATATTTTTAGTCCGGGCAGGAATTAAGAAGTAAGGTTGGACTGCAGCCGGGTTTGATGTGTTCTTTAATGTGCACAGCGTGTGGCTCGCCTGCACACCGAGCCATGGCGTAATGTCCCATCCAACGGATGGTGTCTTTTCTAAACCCATCAGTGTCCCCTTCCTCATCGAGGGTAGGGCGGGAGTTTAGCGGTGGAAAATCTCAATCCCAGTATAGTTGAGACTTGAACCTGAGAAATGCAGGTTACAAGCTTGGTGCATTACCGACTGATCCATCTCACTTAGAAGTTGAATCTGTCGAATATTTTAGTACATTTAAGTCTTGAATAAGTGTCGAATATTTTAGCACATTTAGGTCTTGAATAAGTGAAGAATATTTTAACACATTTCAGTCTTGAATAAGTGTCGAATATTTTAACACATTTAGGTCTTGAATAAGTGTCGAATATTTTAACACATTTAGGTCTTGAATAAGTGTCGAATATTTTAGTACATTTCAGTCTTGAATAAGTGTCGAATATTTTAACACATTTAGGTCTTGAATAAGTGTCGAATATTATAACATATTTTGGTCTTGAATAAGTGTCGAATATTTTAACACATTTTGGTCTTGAATAAGTGTCGAATATTTTAGCACATTTAGGTCTTGAACAAGTGTCGAATATTTTAACACATTTAGGTCTTGAATAAGTGTCGAATATTTTAACACATTTAAGTCTTGAATAAGTGTCGAATATTTTAGCACATTTAGGTCTTGAATAAGTGTCGAATATTTTAGTGCATTTCAGTCTTGAATAAGTGTCGAATATTTTAACACATTTTGGTCTTGAATAAGTGTCGAATATTTTAACACATTTAAGTCTTGAATAAGTGTCGAATATTTTAGCACATTTAGGTCTTGAATAAGTGTCGAATATTTGTGTATATTTAAGTCTTTGAATAGGTGTGAAAAATTCGACAGCTGCCCCTTCTAGGGATAAGCAGACTTCAGCTAGAATTATGTAAGAAGAGTGAACAGACACATTTAGGAAGTTTGGAGCAATATTCGCTTAAGAAGACTGAATTAAAATTTACGTATTTAAAAAGACTGAAGAGGCACATAACAGAAAAGATGAAACTATCACTTTTTAAGAAAATCGAACACCACAAGTGTAAAAATCGCATCATTGTTAAGCACTCATTTAAAAAAAGTCAGAGTATAAAAAAGCAAAAATGAAACTATCGACTTATAAAAATCAGATATTAAAAAAACGCAGCATCACTTGTTTAAGAAGATTGGGGCATCGTATATTGTTTAAGAAAATTGCATCATTAAGAAGATTGGAGCATCACTAATGAATAACTGTAATAAATAATTAGTCTTCACATTAACTGCCACTAATTCTGTATGAAAGGAGATATCGAAACGCCGCTCCGATATCTCTAAGGATGTTAAGAGGAGAGAATTGCTGGCCACTATCCTCTCTACTACTCATCCCTTGTCCAGATAAGGGTCAATGTCATCGATTGGGTGTGGCTGAATCAATGCCAGTGACTGGAACGATGACTCATAGTGAAGGCCGTGACTGCCTCTGTGCTTCGGATACTCCTGACCCTCAATGGCTAATGAATAACTGCGGAAGAGGTGAACGCTCTTTTCCGTTCACCTTTTCAGCAAAGAAGGAATCGGAGTCTTTCTCTTGTTTTGAACGAAGTAGGGCCATCAGAAGTTGTAGATGATGCAGTGGAGGGGTTCTTAACCTTTTTCAGGTCCTGCACTCTTGCAACAAAATAGGGAAATCTCCATGAACCTCCATTTTGCCGCCTGATGCGAATAGCATTTTTTAATTTCAATTTTATATCCTCACACCTTCTTTATTTTTTGGAAATTGTAATAAAAGTCCGATTTTCAAACAGTCATCTCACATCCCTTTCTTACAAACCCTGGAAGCATGGAACTCCCAAGTTAAGACTCCCTGATGTACAGTCGCTCAAAAAAATATCCGAACACTATGGTTGATTACAGAATTCAGAAAAAAATATCTGGCAACTTTTTTTTTAAATTAGTGATCTGGCAATCTTCGTGTCACGTACGTGACACGAAGGTTGCCAGATCACTAATTTCTGAAAAAAGTTGCCAGATATTTTTTTCTGAATTCTGTAATCAACCATAGTGTTCGGATATTTTTTTGAGCGACTATAGAGTATAAGGGAAAAATCTCTTTCTATGGATATCGAATAAATATTTTGTTGTTCTGTTTATAAGTCCTAGCCTGCTCTCGGGTTCAGATTGACAGTGAAATTACATTATTTCAAAGGTTGAGGGTGACTTTCCGGGTTTTGAGACTGATCTCTTTGGACTGCTGCATGATAATAACCTTTCAACCACTAAGGCGAATTACCAAGTGTCAAAAGAAAGCGAACAGTTTGGGAAATTTATTTCAAATTCTTTTCTGTTCCCCTTAGGTGGCTATCCTGGGTACAATGATTCACTATTTGAGGAACAGTATTGCGTTTACTGACGTATTTTCTGTCTGCTTTATAAAAATAATAAAACGGATTAGGCCATTATGGCAGCACCTTTGGGAGGTTTTCAGCGATAGGTTCAGTCATCAAAAGGATTGTTCTTCACTTGCCAGAGTGAAGAACGTCTATGTTGCCAAAACTCTCCCTCCCCCCATTGGATTGACTTGCCCAAGTGCTTTTGGACGTATAATCGATGAATTGGAAAATCGCAAAGGCCAGGACTGAACGGGATGAAAAGCCAAACATTTTTGTAGAATTGGAAGTGAAGCAATTGCCAAATGACAGAGGCTGCAGCCTCGCACGAAAGGTTTTCAGTGCAAAGACTGGGATTTGTTTCTTATGTCACAGAATCTTGGTTTAATGTCTCAACGGATGGACGGTAATCTTTTGCTGCCCATCAGTGTCTCTCAGCAGTGAGAGTAAGGGAAGATAATTTTTATTGTTTTAAAAATTATCTTTTACAGTTCAGTAATCTTCGAAGGTTCAGTTCCGGCACGACTGAACTGAACCTTCAAAGATTAGTGAACGCACCTTCGACCAATTCTGCCGTTTTCCACATCTTGTGAGTCAATTTTCCGCTTAAACGTTTTCCTACCAACTGCTGAATGTTACAGTTTTCCCTGAGTTCTCGCGAGATGGTACATTACTAAACGAAATTGCTTTTTTCCAGTGTATAAAGTAAGAAACCTTACGGGTTTTAGCACGCGTAAGGTTTCCTACTTCGGTTTCCTATCAATCAAGGGATAAATTTAGGCTTATTAGAAGAAAACCTAAAAGAAAAATCAAAAAACGCATCTAAATACAGTTTTGTTGCATATATTTCTACAAAATATCTATCTAGATCAAGGGTCAGGAATTGGTGGTTCCGAACACAGGGGGGGGGGGGGTGACTCCTCGAAATCCTGTCGCCTCATATGAAATTTCAAACTTGTCTACCTACTTTGAAATCAGAAAATGTGTCTTTATGAAATTTTATTTTAACCCCATATTATAGATCCGACACTAAAAGCTGATTAAAAAAATTAATACTCGGGGAGCTCTACTCAAGTCTTATTCGCCCCCCCCCCCCTCATTCGCCGAAATTAAATCCTAGATATGTGCCTCGCTCCAAGCATGGTAAAACGCGGCTCTTGACCCATGTTTGTGGTTCAACATAAAAATGGAAATAATTTGAAGCCCCGATGAGAGACAGTTTGAGATCACTGATGCAATTAAAGTGCTCTAAATGCACTCCAAATTTGAATAAGTTGGTCGACAAGACTCAAAAGTCACACAGAAGAACGAAAACTCTTTTATATAACTATTTTGAAAACTGTTTTTAGAATTTTAAAATAGGCTATAATTATACTTTTCTTAATGAAAAATAATTTGCGCTTTCAGAATTTGATTTCTTTCCGTTATGGATCTTGACTCAATCAAGGTTCACGACCCCTGTTCCAGATAATGCGATTCATAGCTTTCCGTCTCGGCCTTAGAAGTAACTTTTCTAATCAAATATTCTTGCAAAATATGTGTAAAAATTATATGAATATTTTTCTCAATGTCGTACCTGTTGTTGATCTACGAATCCAATTAAACTTTGCAAATACTTTGAAAGTTGAAACAAAATTTTCTTTAGGAAACATTCCTCTCAGTGAAAATTTGCACAGAAAATATAGAAAGACAGGAGAAAGTCATCGAAGGGAAAGAAATCTCTGAATCAGAAAATACAGAAAACATCTGGTTTTTATTTCGGTCACACCCTGATTCATTCGCCTAGGAGCTGATAAACACGATAACCAAAAGACTGCAGAAAACATTTGAGCTTTGATTTTACGACGGAGATAAACATGAAGGATAATACATGGTAATATAAAAATGTGTAAAAATAATTTTGCTAACTGATAATTCAATATTGGATCCAAAATGTTTGTGTAAGTTATAGCAAAAAGACTAAGACTGACTAAGGGGTAAGGAATCTGGATTGTGCTGCTGATGTCGAAATAAAACGTGCTTGTGTGTCCTTAAACCTTCAGTTTTGTGGATTTAATATCCATAGGTCTCTGTTAGCAGTTGCCTAGCCCTTAATAAACATTTCTTACTGATGGCATACATACAGATGCTTTATGTTATTGTTCCAGATGGACAACACACTATTAAAGGATGAAACCATCGTATTTCATCTTTCCTTGCGTCTCCTCTGACATAATTCGGACACATCTCATTGCATCAGAGTTCTTAGTAATTGGCCAGGCCACATGACACCATGTCTAAATCTGTGCGCTTTGTCATTGGCGCTGGTTCTTTGAGTAGCAAAAATTATGGCCACGTAGAATGCGGTTTAGCGTTATTAATTCTTATCCAATTCTCTTGCGTTTTAAAACCATTGCTAAAGCAGAGTGGCCTCATAGCAACACACGCTCCAGTTTTGGTAATGGCTTTGTTTGCAGACGCCAGAAACTTAATAATGGTAATAATGCTAAACATCTGAACTCGCTTTCTATGTGTAAGTACCTGAAGACCTCGGTTTGCGATGCGAGGACAGATCACGCAACACTGCCTCTCAATCCACTTCCCAAGTAGGCCATTCAATGTCAAATCCGATCTGGCTTCAGCCTTGGCCTACCCACCTCTCTTGCAAGCTGCAGCAGGGAAAGCTGCACACAGATCGAAATCGTAATCAATGATCACCCCACATCGAAAGGTCATTGCTGCCTCTTGTAACTCTAGTCGAGCGCTTAGTAAAATAGCTTCTGTTGGGATTCAACTTGATTTCCGAATTCAGCTTTCAGTTGAGGTTTCAACCTTATCAGTGTTAACGATATTTTTTAGGAGCTATTAGTAGCTTTTAATAAACATTCTCTACTTCAGTCATCAGTACAATTAACTTATTTAATGTTCATATGGACAGCAAAAGTGACAAAAGCAGGTCTCAGGCAAAATTTAGGGGCTTCTATAGTAAAATAACTTAACATATATATATTTCATCAAGAGTTATGTTCAAATTACATTTTAAGTTAGGTATGAATGAGTAATAGTTAATTTGACGATTGAAGCATAATTTGGAACAGAAAGTGCAAATGATTGGAAACCTTCGTGTCACGTGACACGAAGGTTGCCAGATCACTAATTTCTAAAAAAATCGTTGCCAGATATGTTTTCTGAATTCGGTAATCAACCGTAGTGTTCGGATATTTTTTGAGTGATTGTACTAATAGAGTATTGCCATTCGCATTTTTTGAATCATTCATTATTTTGAATTTCAATTTTTTCGTGGGCGCTAAATTTGGAAAGCGACAAAACGTTTTGCTCTTGAAAATGAATTTTCCTTGTTCATCAGAGGCGAATGGACTTTCTAGTCACATAAAGGTCGTTGGGGACTCCTCGAAATCCTGTCGCCTCATATGAAATTTCAAACTTGTCTACCTGCTTTGAAATCAGAACATGTGTCTTTATGAAATTTTATTTTAACCCCATATTATAGATCCGACGCTAAAAGCTGATTAAAAAGAATTAATACTCGGGGAATTCTACTCAAGTCTTATTCGCCCCCCCCCCCCATTCGCCAAATGAAAAGTGGCCAGTGTGTAATAATGGACTGAATGATCTTTGTGCCATCATACAGGAAAAATGCTCTACATAGAGGGAAACTCATCGGCACCGAAATCAGTAGCAAATAGGAGCTTGAATATCATAGACGTTGTGTCGATTCCAGGCAAATCCTGCATGGAAGTGTGGGGAACGTGCGGTATGCTGACGTTTCGCTCTCAGGGGCCGCTGTTGATTGAATCAAGAGGGATGATTTTGAAAGGGGGCTTTCCATCCATCTCTTAACAGTTTTCCTCTTCACCAACTCAGAGTCCTTGTGTTTGATGATGAGTTTCTGGACAGTGGTGACACCCTCAATTAGCAACAACATTGCGAAACTGTGGGCATTTGAGAGCAAACACCGTAAAGCCGTGGACTTTTGAGTAAAACTATTGTTTTGTTGCATGACTACACTGCGCCCATACTGCTCAACTAACAATATCAACGTTAAAGAGGTATGGTTGGGAATGCCTGGAGTCTGGCGTTAGATTTTCATCTTTCATGGCATCTTAAAATGCCATAAAAAGAAGGAAGTTGAAGTCGGACAAAGAGGTGCATTGCCGCAGCCAAAGTGGCTCTTGGATAGAGGACATCAAGTTGCTGATTTCATGTTGGGACAAATATCTCAAAAGGCAGGTCGAATTTCAACAGATAAATCAATCCTTTAAGGTACATTTCCGATATTCGCACTTTCATTTGAGCGATCTTCATAAGTTGCTGTCAGCTCTCAATGCGAATGTTACAAAAAAATATTATGATTTTAAATTCATTATGCTTTGGATGTATCGCATTTAAAATTAAAGAATGATTCGATTGAACTCGCTGCCTTATTCGTGATTCTGTTTGCACTCGGATCGTTGAAAAGATCGCGTTCAAAATACAAATACTCGCTAGATGTCTTATTAATCATCCTGGAAACATTTCTAATCTGTGAAGCTAGCTTTGTATTCGAGTTGACATCGTTTACTTCAGAGATGGACTTGAAAGAGGGAAAAATGATTTTGAAAAGCTGAGAATGAGAGTTGGGTTGTTTTACCTCTGAGCGGCACTTTTTTGCACACCATGAGTTAAATGGCTAGGTTACAAGTACACCCGAAGGCTCAGAGAAATTTGGTGGAGGGGATCCACTGGACAGCTGTTGGGAGACAAATGGTAGCCTCCCGTCAAGGTCATCCAGCGTGTTCTTTAACGTACACTGGGTAGGACTCTCCTACACACGGGGGGCCACGGCTTAACGTTCCATCTGACGGACTGACTGCAGTCTTTTTAAGCCCATCGGTGTCCCCTACTGACCGTGGGCAGAGCGGGGAGTTTTGCGGAGATAAATTTCAACGTTGACCTAGCTGGGACTCGACCCTGGGAACTACAGATTACGAGCCTGGTGCGCTCCGACTGAGCCACCCCCGCCCCCGTGAGAATGAGAAAGAAGTGAATTTGAAGTCGGGAAAGTGGCTCTTGGATAGAGGACATCAAGTTTTTTTTTTTAACGTACACTGGGTGTACGTTAAAGAACACGCTGGATGACCTTGACGGGAGGCTACCATTTGTCTCCCAACAGCTGTCCAGTGGGTCCCCTCCACCAAATTTCTCTGAGCCTTCGGGGTACTTGTAATCAAACGGAATTTTATGAAACAGAGATTATAAGGCTTTCTGTATGTTTTGAGTGCTCAAGGAATTTTATCATATTTAGGCACCGAAAGATGAAAGTACCAAACGTAGCAGTTTTTGAGAGATTAATGCAGAAGATATTTTCGACGTATATGATGAAGTGTAAAGAAAATCTTCGTACGGATTAAGAAAACTGGATTGAAATCCACAGAGACTTGAAAAATCTAATGAAAATTTCTTTATCAAATGAAAATCAAACCGCAATTTTTCTACAATTCTTCTTGAGTTTTTATCTTTTCTGGTATTGATTTTTTTTGCTCGTTTAAAAACAAAGAACGAGCTAATATTTCTATTTTTTCCTATGCAGATATTGAATTTGCTTTTGTTCTAGAGATGAATTATTATTAATTTTTGCTTGAAAAGGTGTTGAGGAAATATTACGCTTCGGAAATTCCGAATCTCCCTGAAGTTTAAATTGTACCCTCTAAAGGAGAAAATGTTAAAAATTGGAAACTGTGTAGAATGTCACTTTGGTGGTGGAATGGGGGTCACGAGGTGTGCATTGACAGCAACGGTTTGCTCCCCTTGTAAGTGGGGAGGAGGCACTTGCATCACAGGGACAGGGGTGGCTCAGTGGGTAGCGCGCCAGGCTCCTAATCTGCAGTTCCCAGATTCGAGTGGGGCGGGGGTGGCTCAGTCGGTAGTGCGCCAGGCTCGTAATCTAGTTTCCAGGTTCGAGTCCCAGCTCGGTGAGCGTTGAGATTTATCTCCGCAAAATTCCCCGCCCTGCCCACGGTCAGTAGGGGACACCGATGGGCTTGGAAAGGCCGCCGTCCGTCGGATGGGACGTTAAGCCGTGGCCCCGTGTGTGGAAGAGCCATACCCTGTGCACGTTAAAGAACACACTGGATGGCCTTGACGGGAGGCTACCATCTGTCTCCCAACAGCTGTTCCAGTGGGTCCCCTCCCCCAACCTTCTCTGAGCCTTCGGGGTCCATGTGACCTGGCCATTTAGCCCATGGTGTGCAAAAAAGTGCCGCTCAGAGGTAAAACAACCCAACCCAACCGAGATGCGAGTCCCGCATGGGTCAGAGTTGAGATTTATCTCCGCAAAACTCGCCGCCCACGGTCAGTAGGGGACACCGATGGGCTTCGAAAGGTCGACGTCCGTCGGATGGGACGTTAATTCCGTGGCCCCGTGTGCGGGAGAGCCATACCTTGTGCACATTAAATAACAACGTTCGATGACCGTGACGGTAGGCTACCATCTCTCCCAACAGCTGTTCCAAACTTCCCCAACCTTCTCTGAGCCTTCGAGGTCCTTGTGACCTGGCCATTCAGCCATTGTGTGCAAAAAAAGCGCTGCTCAGAAGTGAAACAACCCAACTTATCTCATAGGGGTGGGGAAAAGCAATTTTTTAAAGAGATAATTGGAAAATTCTTTTGGAGTCGAAATGTACTAATGGACTATTTTCACACACTTTTCAAATCTTCATGTAGATTTAATTTCTGTAGTTAGAATGCGCGAAAGACTGAAAAAGCCAAACTTTAAACGAATATTGCAAGCGATATATTTATGGTCAAAATCTGAAATTTCGGTGGAAGAATGTGAAGTGAATTTATACTGACAGCAACAATTTGCCCTATTTTCCCACAGGGGTGGGTGAGAAACGCAAATTCTTTTATTTTGAAGGTTAGTTAAAAATATTTAATGTTCTACAAATCTTAAAAAAATATGATTATTTGCATTTTCCCTATTATCTATTAATTCGGATTGCCACTTTTAAAGTCAGCGTTGAGATTTATCTCCGCAAAATTCCCGCCCTGCCCACGGTCAGTAGGGGACACCGATGGGCTTGGAAAGACCGCCGTCCGTCGGATGGGACGTTAAGCCGTGGCCCCGTGTGCGGGAGAGCCATACCCTGTGCACGTTAAAGAACACGTTGGATATCCTTGACGGGAGGCTACCATCTGTCTCCCAACAGCTGTTTCAGTCGGTCCCCTCGTCCAACCTTTTCTGAGCTTTCGGGGTCCATGTGACCTGGCCATCTAGCCCATGGTGTGCAAAAAAGTGCCGCTCTGAGGTAAAACAACCCAACCCAATCACTCTTAAAAGGTGCAAAGTTTGGTAAATGAAAAATTCTCTTTAAAACGAGCATTTTTAAATTCGACAGAAATGATATGTGGTTTTCTAGACTTTGTTTGGAAATGCCTTCTATTCTAGTGGCCATTCAATATGAGATGATCAGTTTGTCAGGAGTTGAGTTAGCAACTTAGCAATGATGTTTTCAGTTCTTCAGCATTGCTTTAATTCTTCAGCAAATTCGTTATGGAATCAATTCTTCAACAATTATGCTACAAATTTAAATTTCTGAGGAATTTATTTGCGGCGGAATAAACGAGGCCAAAGAAGAGGAGACATGTAAATGGAAAAGCATTCTGAAGACAAAACACGAGTCGACCTTTGATGGCGGCGATTTCTCATCATCAAATATGTCACCCGTTGCATCATGTGGGTGAAGAATCAATAAAATTGATTCGTTGCAATTTGAATCTTCTCCATGGGTGGATTTTTTTTTAATCTTAATTATGAATTAATTACAAGGATTGTTGACTGAGTGCATTAACTGAAAAAAAAAGAAACAATAACAAACGATAAGCGCTTTCGCTTTCAAACGAGCAAAGTAGCCAACCAGTTTCGATTTCCGCCTTTCGTTCTTGCTGTGAAGTAATCCTTAATCGATTTATCGCTATTTGTTTTGTGATGACCACCTGGCCTGGCAGTGACTTTTCCTCTCAATATTACTTGTAGCTGGAAGTGCCAGGCACGGGAAATGATTTCCTTTTGTAGTTGCTTTTGCATCACTTTCAAGAACCCATTTATTCCTTTATTTAGAGGAATGATGCATTAAACATTGATCCCAACATGCAGAAAAGAAAACGAGGATGTTTCCAGGGACGGAGGAGTGGGTGAGATGAGAGCAAGGGGGTGATGGCCAACTCCTTTCGTAACAATTTTAAAAGTCGGAAAAGCGGTGGAAAGAAGTAAAAAACACAATCCTTGTAATTACTCAACGGTTTTTTAAATAAATAGACCCGGATATAGAAACAAATAAAGGGGTAAATGAGGTGGAGGATGGAGGAACGATCAAATCGAAATGAACAGCAACGGCGTCCAGTATACAATATTTCCTTCCGTTTTAGTGTGTTAGGTTGTTTTACCTCTGAGCGGCACTTTTTTGCACACAATGGGCTAAATGGCCAGGTCACAAGATCAGAAGGAAGAAGAAGGCTCAGAGAAGGTTGGGAGAGAGGACCCACTGGAATACCTGTTGGAAGACAGATGGAAGCCTCCCGTCAAGGTCATCCAGGGATTCTTTAACGTGCACAGGGTATGGCTTTTATTCACATGGGTCCCTTACCCCTCAACAGACGGCGGCCTTTGCAAGCCCATTGGTATTTCCTTTCTCACCGAGGGCAGAACGGGAGTTAACGGAAAAAATTCTTCACGCATGCGCAGTTAGGACTCGAGTCTGGGAATTGCAGATAACGAGCCTGGCGAGCTACGGCCTGCTCATTCGTCATCCCTCCGTTGTCAGTAATGATTCCGTTTTAGGATTCAGAAAGATTGAAAACTTCAATAACGCTGAGCCTCTCAAATCGTTTTCTGTGCGGCGGTATCCCGAGTCTTTACGGGACACCCTCTTGCTGATCATACTTATGACATAGCTCATGTAAAAGGGTTGGGTTGTTTTACCTCTGAGCGGCACTTTTTTGCACACAATGGGCTAAATGGCCAGGTCACATGGACCCCGAAGGCTCAGAGAAGGTTGGGGGAGGGGACCCACTGGAACACCTGTTGGGAGACAGATGGTAGCCTCCCGTCAAGGCCATCCAACGTGTTCTTTAACGTGCACAGGGTATGGCTCTCCCGCACACGGGGCCACGGCTTAACGTCCCATCCGACGGACGGCGGCCTTTCCAAGCCCATCGGTGTCCCCTACTGACCGTGGGCCGGGCGGGGAATTTTGCGGAGATAAATCTGAACGCTGACCCAGCTGGGACTCGAACCTGGGAACTACAGATTACGAGCCTGGCGCGCTACCGACTGAGCCACCCCTGCCCCAATCGAGTAAAAAGACACTAAAGCAGGTGCAGTTTCTCAGGGTATAGAAATTGGAGGATGGCACTTATTTTTAATCTTCATCTACGAAAGAAGAAATGCAGAATAAGACACCAATCACTAAGCGATGAAGTTATCAGTCAACGTATGAAATTCTGTTTTTTATGAACACACATTGGTTTCAACAAATCCACTTTTTTGCGTCTTCGAGAACAAGATTCTTCTACAAAAACTATTTCGAACGCTTATATGAAACAAAGGCAACTCCTCCTCCCCCAACACAAATGACATGACCATGTTACTGTATGAAGGGAGCCAAGATTATTTTCAAGGCTGTTAGAAATAACTTAGGTTTAACGCTTCTCTAGAAAAATAACTGGATTTCATAAAAATCTACAAACTAAATACAATGGCGCAGATGAATGATACAGAATTTGAGGTTAATTCTTCAGGAATAAAGATGTTTCCGAAGCCTGTTACTGTATTTTGAAACTCGGCTTGGGTTGGATTGTTTTACCTCTGAGCGGCACTTTTTTGCACACCATGGGCTAAATGGCCAGGTCACATGGACCCCGAAGGCTCAGAGAAGGTTAGGGGAGGGGACCACTGGTACAGTCGCTCAAAAAAGTATCCGAACACTATGGTTGATTACAGAATTCAGAAAAAATATCTGGCAACGTTTTTTAAATAAATCGTTGCCAGATATTTTTTCTGAATTCTGTAATCAACCATAGTGTTCGGATACTTTTTTGAGCGACTGTACAGCTGTTGGGAGACAGATAGTAGACACTACGGTTGATTACAGAATTCAGAAAAAATATCTGGAGCGTGTACAGCAACTGTACACGCTCCAGTTACCGTTCACAGCAAACTGGAGCGTGTGCAGTTACTGCACACGATCCAGTTTGCTGTGAACGGTAACTGCACACGCTCAATATTTCTCTGAGTGGGTCCACACGATCCAGGTTTTTGTCAGCTCACACGATCCAATGTGCTGTGAACATTAACCGCAACCGCTCCAGTTTGCTGTGAACGGTAACTAAAAAGGTTGTTGGGTTGTTTTACCTCTGAGCGGCACTTTTTTGCACACCATGGGCTAGATGGCCAGGTCACATGGACCCCGAAGGCTCAGAGAAGGCTTGGGGGAGGGACTCACTGGAACAAGCTGTTGGGAGACAGATGGTAGCCTCCGTCAAGGCCATCGGAGCCACGGCTTAACGTTCCATCCGACGGACGGCGGTCTTTTCAAGCCCATCTGTGTCCCCTACTGACTGTGGCAGGACGAGGAATTTTGCGGAGATAAATCTAAACGCTGACCCAACTGGGACTCGAATCTGGGAACTGCAGATTACGAGCATGGCGCAGCTACCGACTGAGCCCCCCCCCCCCCCTCCCATTGAAACTCGGCTTTATCACATGCAAATGAAACAGATTGCGATTTATTGTTAATGATTATAATAATTGCATAGTGTTATTTACTTACGAATATAGTATTGCTTGTGCACCAAACGACCAAGTAAGAGTACTTATAGCAATTTGCGTAAGAATTAATTTCAGCCATTTTGAATTAAATTTGCAGAATGAGTTAATTTTCTAAATGATTCAGATTAATCGCAATAATTTTTTTGTTCAGAACAACGGGTTAGAAGAAAACTTTCCCAAACTCTGAGTAGTGGGCCAATCACAGAAAGAAGAATACGCATTTAAAAGATCCGCTTTTCAACATTTTCTGCCTGTGACTTTTTGGTGCGCCATGCGGATTATCGTTGTACTTTCACGAGTTTTCCACGAGGAAAAAACACTTGTTGATTTTCAGTGATTTTTCTCACTTGCTTGTAACAATTGGTTCTTTGTAAATTGCAAGATATTACGTACAGTCGCTCAAAAAATATCCGAACACTGCCGTTGATTACAGAATTCAAAAAAATATCTGGCAACATTTTTTTTAGAAATTAGTGATCTGGCAACCTTCGTGTCACGTGACACGAACGTTGCCAGATACCTAATTTCTAAAAAAAAAAAAAACTTTGCCAGATATTTTTTCTGAATTGTGTAATCAACCGTAGTGTTCGGATATTTTTCTGAGCGACTGTACGTTTAGGGAGAGAGTTAAGCAAACGCTCTGTAAACGGCAACTCTTTTCTCCCTATGCTCTTTGTAATCGCTAAAGTACATTTCTGATCCTGAGGAGAAGCTTCCATCCACTCCAAAGAGTTTCAATGGATCCATATTGCTCCCACTAATCCGCATTTCTAAACTATGCAACAAAAAATGTTATTTGATAGAGTCACTCAAATGAAATACATCTTTGATGAAGTTTATTAATTAGCACCAACAGCCATAATTACGACAGGATTCGAACCAAAACCTTTGCAGCTGCAGTGATCAATCCTAACCCAAGCAGTAAGCTTCTCCTGATGACCGTGCGTTTTTCAAGCATCTTCTAATTACAGTCCTCACAAATGCGGGGGGGGGGGGGGGGCTCAGTCGGTTGCGCGCCAGGCTTGTAATCTGCAGTTCTAAAATTTATCTCCGCAAAACTCCCCGCCCTGTCCACGGTCAGTAGGGGACACCGATGGGCTTGGAAAGGCCGCCGTCCATCGGATGGGACGTTAAGCTGTGGCCCCTTGTGCGGGAGAGCCATACCCTCTGCACATTAAAGAACACGTTGGATGGCCTTGACGGGAGGTTACCATCTGTCTCCCAACAGCTGTTCCAGTGGATCCCCTCCCCAACCTTCTCTGAGCCATCGGGGTCCATGTGACCTGGCCATTTAGCCCATGGTGTGCAAAAAAGTGCCGCTGAGAGGAAAAACAACCCAATCTCACAAATGGGCGGAGTTGGCTCAATCGATAGCTAGCAACCCTCTCTCCGCCCTCGGGGAGACAGAGGGCACCGATGGCCTTACCATGGCTGCCGTCATCGAATGGCAGGCTAAACCGTAGCCCTATATGCGGAGAGGAATCAGACTGGACGCTCCCATCTGTTGTCTCCTAACAGCTGTCCAGTGGATCCTCTTCCACAAACCTTCTCTGAGCCTTTGTGACCTGGCAATTTTGTCAGTTATCTGCGCCAAAGTTCCGCTGGGAGATGAAATAACTCAACCCAGACTCATAAGTGAGAATTACGAGCAATTGTGCAAATCACATCCACTTTTCTGGAAGATTCCTCGAAATCCACAGAAACTATTTACCTAAAGACATAATCCCACGGAGACAAAGTTGGCTCATTCTTCGAAATATTTCGAGGTCAGTTGGATCATTAAATTAAACGTGCAATGGAGAGGGAGAAATCTTTTTTTTTTCAGCTTCTGTGTTCACCATTTCTCCGCAGCACGCGAGGGGGAATTGCTCCGTCTCCAGCGTCGTCGTGTAACGGAGTTCAGACAACTCCTTCGTGCTCGGGAGAAGAAGCGGCACAAAAGAGCGATGAGCCAATGGCTTCGTCTGAAGAGGTCAAGCCCTTATTCGGTTCTTTACCTTGACTCAAGGGCAAAGGAGTTAGGCGAAGAAAAACAGAGACAAGAAATGAAACTGACCCTTACGAACTAAAAATTAAAAAAAAAAATTCACATTTTTTTTGTGGCTAGCTTAAAGCAGCAGTTGACGATCACTTAGTAATCAATCGGAACTGTTCGAATTAAATATCTGCCTTTATGAGCGCTTTTTTTTCTCTATAATTTCAACTCAGGTCGCAGTTGGTCGTTTTTTCGTGTTTACATAACATTCCCAAGCACTGAAATGTGCATGCTGCTTACGGGTATAACTGAAGTTTCATCATTAACTGAAGTAAGCTATGAATATCCTTCAACAAGTTAAGAAAAGTTGATTAAGAACTTACTCATGGACAGGAGCAGTTAGATGGATTTTATGATAATTTTAGCTCAAGGAAAGAAATTGGAATGCATCTCGCTTCTGTTCGAAAGAATTCTATACTGATCCTAAAACTGCTCTCGTATGTTGAAAATTGCAGTTCATTTTATATTTTGTATTTTATTTTTACCTTTTTATATTTTTTCTTATTTATTATATTGTATCCATCAGAAGAAGACTATGTTTACTGCAGTCTCTTTATATATCTCAAACTTAAGTGTTTTCGTTTGTTGCAATAATATTTGCAATTTGTTTGTGAAACGTGTGATTTAAATTTTTGGGTTCTCAGGCTTCATAGCTATTCAGACTTTGCACAATTGTTGTGAAGGGTACAGGCCAGAACAGGGATTTTCAAATGCTATCACCATCTGTTTTTCGTGAGGATTCTAGTTAACTTCACAGTACATACAAAATCCACATGCAGCCTTGGGCTACGGAGGTCCAACCAGACTGTAATTTTCCTCTCCAGACGTGTCTCTTTTGAGCTACAGCTTGCTGCATTTGTCCACTCGAGGCCAATTCTAGCAAGGTCCTGTTTGACATTGTCTGCCCATCGCCTCCTAGGTCTCCTCTTTTTCTGAAACCCTTAGGCACACTGTTCATAATCCTGTTTGCTAATCGGCAGCTATGCATGCGGGCAACATGGCCAAACCAACGCAGTCTCTCTCTGCACAATATGCCGCTCAAAAGGGGTTGATGACTCCTTCTTCTAACCTCATCATTACTTACAAAGTCAAACCATCAAATGCCCAAGATACTGCGTAAGAATCTAGAATCAAAGGCATCCAGTTTCTTGTTATCCTGCTTACAAATGGTACATGTTTCGCTACCATAACTAACCCTAGAATGAAACAAACTATTATACAGCCTAAGTTTAGTCTTTAGGTGTATGTATACGCCTATTTTTCCATACTCTCCATAGATTCTTGAAAGTCCTAGTGGCAATCCCTATTCTTCTATTTATCTCATGCCGCACATCACCAATATCTGTTACATAGTTCCCAAGTTAATTAAACCGAGACACTTGCTCGAGAGTACAGTCATTCAAAGCAAATGAACCGATGCTGGTAGGAACTTCAAGCACCACCTTTTCAAGTGGACCTTTTCAAGGGCCATATGACTTGCCTGAGCACATTACTTCAATTTAGGATTGACGATGCCCAACTAGCTAAGTGAGGTTCAGGTACCTGCGATGGCCTCTGATCAGGATTATTCACCATTATATGATATAAGATATCCCTTGCTTCTGTTCACTTAGGGCTGGCAACCCAGAAGCAAACAGAAAACACAGCGTCAGATTTTCCCTCAACAGAGGCCCACCAGTGCAGCAAGTCCAAGATCCATAATCAAGTTCAAATTCATAAACCAGTCCAATCTAATGGGTATAAATGGTCAGCACCAGGACCCTGTGAAATTGACCACTCCTCAGCACGGCTGAAAAAAAGAAAAAAAGTGGCCAATAGATGACCAGATCAGTAGGCCATACTGAACTGAACTGGCAGCCCTCCCCTTCCATTCCCTTCCAAAAGAGAGTTACTATTAAAATATTTTGCTATTATATGACAGAGCTCTAGAAATTACGTGATGGGTGAAAAAATCAATTTATCAATTATATTTTACGTTGATCTGTAAATGGTAGGTAGTTTGCGTGCACTGTAAAGAGAGGGCAAAATTAAAACTTTCGGGTTGTGTTGGGTTGTTTTACCTCTGAGCGGCACTTTTTTGCACACAATGGGCTAAATGGCCAGGTCACAAGGACCCCGAAGGCTCAGAGAAGGTTGGGAGAGGGGACCCACTGGAACAGCTGTTGGGAGACAGATGGTAGCCTCCCGTCAAGGCCATCCGGCGTGTTCTTTAACGTGCACAGGGTATGGCTCTCCTCGCACACGTGGCAACGGCTTAACGTCCCATCCGACGGACGGCGGCCTTTCCAAGCCCATCGGTGTCCTCTACTGACCGTGGGCAGGACGGGGAGTTTTGCGGAGATAAATCTCAACGCTGACCAAGCTGGGACTCGAACCTGGGAACTACAGATTACGAGCCTGTCGCGTTACCGACTGAGCCACCCCCGCCAAAACTTTCGGGAGATTCGAATGTGTGAATCGTAATTGTTCAACAATATCTCTCCAACATAAAAATTTTATAAATTCATCTCTAAAAACAAACAGTTATCACTTAAAACAAAAAAATTGCGTCTCTCCCTCAGGGTAAGGGTAAAGATAATTATTATCAGTGGAAACTATGTTATCTTTTCAATTTCCCCACCAGTAAAAATTATTACTATTGACATGATTCAAAAAATTAAAATGCAAATAAAGTCACCCCTCTGAACCCATTTATGATACAGTTATTTTTTTTCTGGTCATATAAAAATCCTACATCAGTAGCAATCTGAATAAAGTTATTATTAACGATACGGTAAAAACTTATAAAACTAAATCCTAAATCTTTCGAATTTTATTCCACAAAACCATCCACAGATTGGCAGATATCCATCATTTATTAAATAAAAATAAATACTCCCTCAAGCAGCTGCTTGCCACAGAGGTCTGACAGGAGCCTGTCAGTTTATATGCCATAGTAGAAGGTCTGAGAGGATGGCAGGCCCTCAGCAGAAAAACGACACAAACAGCCATGCCTTACCCGGGGCTCGAACCCAGGTCCCTTACTAAATGTAAATTAACTTTACGAGCTTTCTCTTACGTACTAACATTTCCATTCGCTCTTTGTTTTTAAAAATGTTTATAATTTACGATTTAAGAGAAAAAGTTCGGCTGGTTGATGACGTAACGACAACGCACTATATTGTGTGGCGGCAGCTCACTGTTTGTGATGCGCGGAGCAGGCAGACGCCGACGGACCGTTAGCAGACGACAATGGATCGCTAGTGGCGTCGGCTGCGAGGCGTTTGTGCGAGTGTTCCCGAGGTGGAAGCATGGCTGGCCGGCTAATCCGACAGCGCTGAGTCGATGGCAACCAAGGGCCACAAGCCCCACACAGCAGCAGCTCGAGCAGTACAAGGCAAAAGCCAACAGTTGACGGTAAGTCACCCCTTTTCAATTCAATCCTTCATTGACTCTATTAAAGCACTTTTTCGTATGTTACACCAATTCTGTTCTTCTGCGGTGGGGGTGCTCAGTTGGTTGTGCGCCAGGCTCGTAATCTGCAGTTCTCAGGTTCGAGTCCTAGCTGGGTCAGCGTTGAGATTTATCTCCGCAAAATTTCCCACCCTGTCCACAGTCAGTAGGGTACACCGATGGGCTTGGAAAGGTCGCCGTCCGTTTAATGGAACGTTAAGCCATGACCCCGTGTATGGGAGAGAGCCATACCTTGTGCACATTAAAGAACACGCTAGCCGTCCCGTGGCCGAGTGGTTAGCGCGCTTGGCAACTGACCTAACGGGACCTGGGTTCGAGCCCCGGATAAGGCATGGACGTTTGTGTTGTTTTTCTGCTGAGGTCCTGCCATCCTCTCAGACCTTCTACTATGGCATATAAACTGACAGGCTTCTGTCAGACCTCTGTGGCAAGCAGCTGCTTGAGGGACTATTTATTATTTGTTTATTTATTATACTGGTTAAAGTAATTGATAACAAAAATTAATTCAAATTCAGGTTAAAGTGAAATAACAGTTATACCGAATGTTAACGAAATGCATAAGTGTTTTCTGATCATTATTCAAATCTTCTCAAGTTTAAAATAATTTATAAGGATGATTTAAATTGCTGTTAAAGGCTTCAGTCCACAAATCAAGTACAGAGTAAATTTTGTTAAAATCGAATTTGAGTTATTTAATTGATGAATCTTCAGTCACATTTTTTTATGAAGTTTATTTAAGAGATTACTGAGCCTCTTGATCTATCTTCCTGTTAACTTGATCTGTTTCAAATAAAGTGGCCACACTGTATATTTAAAATATATCATTGACAAGCTTTATTTTGAAAAGGTGGTGCTTCCGGATCTCTTTAATTGTTTCTCCTGTGTGCAATAGCCATGTGTTGCAGAAAAGGGTGTGTCAGAAATCGCTGTTCACAATTACAGTTCCATTCAATATCTGAAAAGTCTCCGCAAAATTCCCCGCCCTGCCCACGGTCAGTAGGGGACACCGATGGGCTTGGAAAGGCCGCCGTCTGTCGGATGGGACGTTAAGCCGTGATCCCGTGTGCGGGAGAGCCATACCTTGTGCACGTTAAAGAACACGCTGGATGGCCTTGACGGGAGGCTACCATCTGTCTCCCAACAGCTGTTCCAGTGGGGCCCCTCCCCCAAACTTCTCTGAGCCTTCGGGGTCCACGTGACCTGGCCATTTAGCCCATGGTGTGCAAAAAAGTGCCGCTCAGAGGTAAAACAACCCAACCCAACTATCTGAAAAGTAGCAGCCATATTTCCCTATTTCTACTAATATATAGAAATTACTTGTGAATTTTGATTAATTGTGCTGTTCTTTTCCTATCTCCCCTATCCACCCTAGAAGCGTTTCCTATGTAAAGCCAGCTGTTATTGAGGAGGAAGGTCGTTACTTCAGCTACCAAATATTTTGGTGAAACACGTGTTTCGCAGTGCACGTGAATATATTGAAAGGATAAGACAAGAGTTTGCATAAACATTTCTTGACACTGACATTCCCCATCGTAATACAGTGCAGGAGTTAATGTCAAATTTCATGCAAGTATGTATGAATGCATGTCGGCTTCCTTATCCCACTACTGTAAGGGAGTTAATGTCAGATTTTATGCAAGTACATGAGAGTGCTTGTCTTCGTGCACGTAAAGGTCATTTGCAGCACTTAATGCAAAAGTTGAAATTAATTTAGTTTGTTTCTGGTATGCAGGGACTTTTGTGACCTTGTAGTTCTACCATTGCCTGCACACAGTCGTATCAGAATAATATGACCACTTACCATAGCATATGTATGGTAGGTGGTAATATTATTCTGATACGACTGTGTATATTGATCACTTAAACATCAAATATTAAATTGCGAATGCCAGCAGAATTTAGCGAGAAATAAATCTATCCTAACACTTTGCTCTCTGTCTAGACACAAATCATTTTGGTTCACATATAGTAAGGAAGCTCTCGTGTTTGTTTACACAGAGCTCTACTAGCGTGTTGCTTTTACATTTCAGATAGTAATCTAATTTGTGTGTTTCTTTCTGTTAGCAACAACTGTATTGCCTTTTCCGTGATCATTAAACTGGGATTTTTGAAGTTTGCAAATTTAACATAACTTTGTCGTTTTATTTTGGCTAAATAAGGCATGGATGTATGTGTCGTTTTTCTGCTGAGGTCCCATCCTCTCAGACCTTCTACTATGGCATATAAACTGACAGGCTCCTGTCAGACCTCTGTGGCAAGCAGCTGCTTGAGGGGGTATTTATTTATTTATTTTTTTTAATATGACAACATAAGACAAAATCTCCCCGGTTAATACTACAGTCGCTCAAAAAAAAAAATCCGAACATTATTACACAATTCAGAAAAAATATCTGGCAACTTTTCTTTTAGAAATTAGTGATCTGGCAACCTTCGTTATAGTACACGAAGGTTGCCAGATCACTAATTTCTAAAATAAAATAAAAAACGTTGCCAGATTTTTTCCAAATTGTGTAATCAACCATAGTGTTCGGATATTTTTTTGAGCGACTGTACATATGCATTTGGTAATTTCCTTTGAAATCAGCAATTATAACAAACAAAGCTGTTGTTTACAACTGGCGCGTGAAAAAGCAACACTCTTTGGTACAGCTGTCTCTGAAGCAAAGCATTAGGTACGGGAATAGATGTACTGATAAGAGTTAAGATTATCAGACACCTCTATCTAGTAACCTTATCTTTGTGATATGAAGATGTGTAAAATTTCCTTAAATGTCCTTGTGGATTAAAAAGAGGAATGACGATAAAATTTAATTAGATTGTGACTGAAACCCAATTTGTAAATAATGTCACACTGCAGGTAGCTGATATTTTGAGCACCACATTTGTGAAGTTTTAAATTTCCTCAGACAGCTCACTTGTCGCCTTTATTATGTCACTGAGAAGAAGTTATGCGTCAAGAGAGACAACCACAACTGAGAGAGAATAGAAAGCTTAAAAATTCACACCTTATCTGAGATTCGAATCCAGTCGCTGTGTCTCAAATTCAAATTCAATAACCACTTGATTGCTGAGATGGATAGGTTACATGAAATTGCAGCGTAGTTAGGTAATCAAAAGCATTTTATTAAAAATTTCTCTGAAAAAAGTAATATTTTTTCTGGCACTATCCAATCACATGACTCCCTCCAGATTTTTTCCAGCTCGATCCTGTCACTTGGTACTCTCCTTTATTTTCTAGATCTTTCCAATGTTAGCGCTGAGCCAATGTGATATCACTGAGCTATCGAGGCCGTTACTTGTCACAGCAGTTTGTAAGAATAACTTAATTGCACACAAGATCTACGAAGGAACAGTTACAAGTCTTGGTGGAAAGAGAGAGTTTTAATCCCCTCAAGCAGCTGCTTGCCATAGAGGTCTGACAGGAGCCTGTCAGTTTATATGCCACAGTAGAAGGTCTGAGAGGATGGCAGGACCTCAGCAGAAAAATGACACATACATCAATGCCTTACTCGGGACTCGAACACAGGTCCCTTAGATCAGTAGAGTAATCCTCCAAAATTAGAATTCTTGTACATTGCGATCTTCTAACCATTAGACCACTTTAGTTGTTTCTTAGAGTAGTCCGATTTAATTTTTATCGAGTTCAAGTTTTACGTATTGTTTTTAACTCTTCACGGTTTGTAATCATGCATTTTCCCGTCTAGCCTTCAATATCAGAGAAGCCAAATCACTGTCTTTGATCCTTTTAGCGATTGCAGTGACAACCGAGTTTTGAAGGCGGAGTTGATCGAAGCTGGCGAACCAATCATTTTCTTCTTCGCCATCCATCGCTGGCCTTGCTGGAGGCCAGCCAAATGAGGCATGATCTAGCCGTATGGCCGATTGCTTGTATTTTTATACATAGCCCTGATTTTCGATCATCTGGATGGATACGTTGAGAATCAAATCAGGAAAAACAGTTCTTCCTCTAATGACCATTACTTGCCATAATGAGTTAAAAAAATGTCACGGTCACTTCTCTCCGAGGTCGAAAAATGATCAGCGCCTTAATGAAAGAAATGCGAATGTAGTAGAAGAAGAATACCTGACGGATTTTATGAGGAAGCCTTCTTGTTTATCTGACTGACACGAAAGGCTTAAAGCATTATTTACAAATTAGCTTTTGTACACAAAAATATAATTATTTGATATAAAAATAGTTTTCTTTTGCACTATTTTAAAAAACCCTTCTAAGGAGAAGAAGAATTGAACTTGAAGAATGCATATCGCCTCTGGCGCTTATGAGAATCTCGTTTTCAAAGAGAATGAAGTTTTTCCT
Source organism: Ryuthela nishihirai (assembly GCA_038380435.1). Lineage (NCBI taxonomy): Eukaryota > Metazoa > Arthropoda > Arachnida > Araneae > Heptathelidae > Ryuthela > Ryuthela nishihirai. Next base: position 25,520,333 of record JAWZYU010000018.1, read on the forward strand.
TTGCCTACTCTTTTACTCCTTGACAGTTTTAATTTGAGCTAGCGGATGAGGGGCATATACATTGGTTTCCATAAACTAAGGAAAAATCGCAATAACTCGATAAAAAATTAATGCCCCAGTGAGCATATCTTATGCAAATTAGTCTAGGTTGCGTCAATTTGCGTAATCGGAAAGCGACATAAAAAGGGTGTTTTGGAGTGGATCGTTATTTTGTGTTGTAAATGTGAATAAAGAAATTCGAAATAGCCATTTTGTAGGAATGACTTTGAGACATCATTTGCCAAATGAAGTGCTGTGGAGAGGTATTGGCTTGCTCGAAGCAGGCCAAAGTCAATCAGACGGGGCACGATGGCTGAATGTGAGTCATTTTGTAGTCCATAGACTGTGGAATCAATTTCTTAGCACGGATTTCGCATCTCGGAGGTTTAGCCGAGGAAGGGCTAAAGTTACGACCGCTGTATACAGGATCGATATCTGAAATTAACAGCACGAAGGAGCAGGACGTCTACTCCCTCTCAGCTACGATCCTCTGTTGCAGCAGCCACTGGGAGGGTTGTATCAGCTTCTACGGTGCGTAGAAGGCTTCATGAGGGAGGTCTGTACACTAGAAGGCCAGTAATTTGTATCTCCCTCACGTCACGTCACAGGAGAGCGCGGTTGAATTGGGCACGCACACATGTTAACTGGACAGAAGAACAATGGAAGTCCATACTCTTCACAGTTGAGTCCAGATATTGCTTGCAGAGTGATTCCGGACATTGATATGGAGAGAACGAGGTCCACTATCATCCCAGTAACATCCATCAACGAGACAGTTATGGCGGAGGTAGCGTGTGTCTTGGGGTGGCATCTCCTTAGGTGAACTCGCAGACTTCTATGTGTTGACGAGTGGGAACCTCAATGCTCAAAGGTATACAGATGACATCCTGGACCCTTATGTACGTTCTTACGCTGGTGCAATAGGTGAAACATTCGTCTTACAAGACGATAACACTCGTCCACACAGAGCTCGACTAGTGGAACAATACTTTCAAGAGGAGACCATTATGCGCATGGAGTGGTCAGTTCGATCTCCCGACCTAAATCCGATTGAGTATGTGTGGGATGCTCTAGGAAAATGTGTTGCTACCCTCAACCCGCCACCTGAAACAAAGGGGGAGCTTATTACTGCTTTAAAGGAACAATGGTCGTTACTCCCTACTGAGCCGATTCACAACATCATAAACATCATGAAACATCGCTGTCGTGCCTGCATTGCTGTAAGGGGTGACCACACTCCTTATTAAAGAACTTTGCCCATTGCATTCTGACACCTCATTTTTTTTTATTTGTGACGAAAAATGTTTCTAGTGTAAAATATTTTATACCATTCTGCAACTAGCATTGTAATTGATGTTTTCGCCAAATTTCATTAAAATCATTCATATAGTTTTTTGTTTATTATAAATTTTCTGAGTTTTCCTTAATTTATGGATACCAGTGTATAATTAGTATATTATTAGTAATTATACAACATAAAGGTATTCGCCTTTTAATTCTTAAATTTAAAAAGCTACATTTTCCACACCTTTCAAAAAAGTGAGTATATTTTGGTCAGTAGAATATCTTTTAAACAGCTACCCCTAAAATTTAAAATATCTATTATATATATTTATATAATTTGAAAAACTCGATAACAGCTCTACCGTTTCCATATTTAATGATCTGTAAAGATATATTAAAACTACCTAAGTATTTGTAAAATGTGAATTATATTTCATTAGAGTCAATCCAAATAAAATAGCTTTCTAGTTATCACTTTGCATTCTTTCCAATGAAAATTTCATAACGTTCACATTCCACCACCAAAATTTCAAATTTCTATCATTAATACATCGTTTGCAATATTCGTTTGAAATTTTGGAATTTTCAATAATTTCCACCATTTAGAGGGCGCAATTATAGTTTTCGGAAGATTCCGAAAGAGCGAATCATAATAATTAATCAATTCCTATCTAAATCGGAAAATAATTTTTCATTTATCTCTAAAAAAAACAAACAATTATCTGCTAAAAGTAAAAAAGTTGTGTTTTCCCACCCCCTGGGTCTAAAGCGCTAACTTATTGTTGGCAATGGAAACTCCGTGACCTTCACATTCCACCACCAAAATTTCAAATTTCTAGCATAAATGCATCGTTTGCAATATTCATTTGAAAATTTGGAATTGTCTACTTTTCACATCGCTAGAGGGCATAATTATAGCTTTAGAAAGATTAGGAAAGTGCATATCGTAATATTTCATCAATACCTATCCAACACAAAAAGAATTTTTAATTTATCTCTGTAAACAAAAACGTTCGATGTCTACAGACGGATAAACAGACATACGACAAAGCGAAACTATTGATCTCGTTTCTTTGAAAACGAGATCAAAATAAGATTTTCTATTCAATTTCAAGGAAATACATAAGTTCTGACAAGCATAAGAGAAAAATGAAATATTCTATTCAATTCAAGAGAATCATTTCAAAGCATGAATGCTTTGCAAGTAACGGTCGTTACTGAAGTTGTTGTTTTTCCTGTTCGCTTTTAGTTGTGGTCTTAGCTCTACATTTCTTCCTGTTATCGAACAGAGGAAATGTTTATGTCATTCGGAATTCGAAAAGAGTTCCAAAAGCGAAAGAAACGAAACTCAAACATGCTCATCTTACAGCAAAGTTTCCGATAGTAGCGGGAGAAAGAATTTTCAGGTTTCTGAGGCATCCGTGCCAGTCAAAAATGCCCCGAAAAAATTAGAACTTTGTCTACAGATGAACCTAATAGTTTTCAGATGTTCAATAGCGGTAATTTTTTTAAAATTTTCAAATATTAGACCTATGTTAAAAATATATTACTCTTTTCAGTAGTTCACGGAGTTAGATCAGTAAGATCTGTTATTTCTTGATTCGCTTAAAAGAAAACAGGAATTGCAAAAGAGGGTTGAAATATAACTGAAAGAACACGTACCGCCTCTAGCAAATATGGGAATCTTGTTTTCAAAGAGAATGACATTTTTCGTTTACCGACTTTTGCATTTGAAAGTTTTAATTCGAATTAATGAATGATTGGGAAAATGCAAATAATAGCGTTTTTTTTTATTACTTATACAACACAAAGAGTAGTTTTCTTTTTTTCCCTTAAAAGGAAAGTTGCTTTTCTCACGCTCCTCTGAGAAAAGGGGGCAGTTGTGTTGTAAGTGGATTGTTTTTTGACACTCTACCGCCAATTTTAAAATTTTTACCATAAATATCTTGCAACATTCTCGTAATCTGCAGTTCCCAGGTTCGAGACCCAGCTGGGTCAGCGTTGAGACTTATCTCTGCAAAACTCCCCGCCCTGCCCACGGTCAGTAGGGGACACCGATGGTCTTGGAAAGGCCGCCGTCCGTCGGATGGGACGTTAATCCATGGCCCCGTGTGCGGGAGAGCCATACCCTGTGCACGTTAAAGAACACGCTGGATGGCCTTGACGGGAGGCTACCATCTGTCTCCCAACAGCTGTTCCAATGGGTACCCTCCCCCAACCTTCTCTTAGCATTCGGGGTCCATGTGACCTGGCCATTTTGCCCACGGTGTACAAAAAAGTGTGGCTCAGAGGTAAAACAACTCAACCCAAAATCACTTAAGGATTTGAAAAATGCGAATTGCAATATTTCATTTATACCAATAAAACTAAAAATGAATTTTCCAATTATCTGTTAAAACAAGACAGTTGCGTTTCCCATGCCACTCGGTGTAAGGGGGGGCTAACTTATTGTCACAAATTCAAACCTCATGACCTTTACATAAATAAATAAATAAATACCCCCTCAAGCAGCTGCTTGCCACAGAGGTCTGACAGGAGCCTGTCAGTTTATATGCCACAGTAGAAGGTCTGAGAGGATGGCAGGACATACTACCATCAAAATTTAAAATTTGTAGCATAAATACATCGCTTGCAACATTAGTTTAAAATTTACATTTTTTAAACTTTCGGTCGTTAGAGGGCGCAATTTAAACTTCCGTGAGATTCGTAAAGCCCGAATCGTAATATTTCATCAATACCTATCGAACTCGAAAAGAATTTTTAAGTTATTTATAAAAACAAAAAAGTTTAATTTTTACATATGGACAGACAACCACAAAGTAAAAATATTATCTCGTTTTTTCCACCTTTTTTTTAAAAAAATGAGATAAAAAGTTGATAAAAAAAAACGGAAAGACAGTTGATGGAGAAAAAGTGAAAAAATTGGCAACCGTGTCACAACATTTCCACGTTCCTTTTAAATCATCTTTTTGGCAAAAGAACAATTTCGTTGAAGTATATTTGCTTCCTTTGTACAAAAGGCAAAGGTCTCTGATTACTCTTCTTTCATTTAGTAAAGTTTCCGGTCATTTTCTACCTCATTAAACAAAATTCTGGTTTTAATAGTCTTGACACAGTCACGCGAGAACATTTCTTCTTGCCGTGGGAAATCGTCCACATCGCGTTGAACAAGGTCACGCTTAAAGTCTCTCCTTCGCTTGCTAAACTCTCGAGGCATATTCCGGAAATGATTGAAAGAGGGAACATCCATTTCTCATCTGCATCGCTCTAAGAGATCATGCAGCTGGTGGGCGAGGCTGACGAAGAGAATTTTGCCATCAGCCGTACACCCATTTGCGTAGGATAAGCCAACTTCATAAAAGAAATTTATATGCATGCACAGAGAGAGAAAAATGACTACTGCGTTTTTATGCATGATCACGGAGCATAAGTGACATCCTAAAATATACAATAGCGATAGATCAAACTGTCCTGCCTAAAATAGGAACTCCTTCTGGGCAGCAAAGCTTCACTGATATCTAATAAGAAAAATGATCAAAGGCAACAGGACGAAGAAGTTATCGTAAGTGTGTGCAACACCAAATGGAAAAAGATAAAATGCAACTTAATAAATGATGTTCATATAACTTATATGGAAAAAAAAATTAAAAAGGAGAATATTTAAATTTCAACTTTTTTGTGCTTTCTTCTATTAAGTGGTTTTGTGATTCACTAATGTGAAAATTCACACTTTTTTTTCTCACCTTTAGTTGGTTAAGTGGCTTCTTATGTTGATATCTCCAACAAAAGATAAAGTAAAATAATTGCTTACAATCTGGCACATCAGCTCATTGCAGATGAAAAAGATGATGATAAATGGGAGTAATTATGGAAGATGGAATGGTGTCTTTATTCACTACCTTGTAAAATGAATGGCAGAAGACAAGCTAAGAGTAGAAAAAGGAAATGTCACTGTCTCATTTAATTAGAAGAAAATTGAGGATCAAATGAAAATCTATCCAGTATACTAGTATATGAAGTGGGAAATTTCATTCTGATTTCAAAATGCAAGAGAGATCAGCACGTTAACATTTTTTTTAAAATACCAGGAAATTCCCCATTTTTTTACCTAGAAGATGAAACAAATTTGCAAAGTTTTCTTCCCTTAGTTTAAAGCTGTTTATCGAACGAATTCCTTTCGATCACAAGACATGCTATTGCTAATCTTTGGAGAAAAGGATAATTAGTGGATGATTCACCACATTTATTAAGAGAATATTCTTTGAAACATGTTAGAAAAGTTTTTAAATATTGTTGCGAATTTTAAAATGGATAGGCACTGAGCGTGAGTACTAATAACTATATTTTCAAACCAATTACAATACAATGCAAATTGTTACAAAAATATGGATGAAGTATCTTGTAAACAAATTAACTACTATCATACATAAGTCATTAACCTTTTTGTACAGAGCATACAATATCAGCTCTGCCTGTTGTACTACCTCTTCTACTACTACCTCTTCACTTTGTTTACCATGTCACTTGAATACCTTCAGACGTAAACAAACTCTCGTCCTGTGCTAGTTCACTAAACTTTTGTTACTAACAACAGAAAACAAACACCCGAGCACACACTAATAAATATACTAATTATTTTCACTTAACGCGCACTGAATCAGACCATCTGAACGTCCTTTCAGATCTCACAACTTGAACACACTGCTATCTTTTTTTTATTCTTCCGAATCGTTCTCAGTTCTAATTCGTTGGCTAAATTGAATCTCACGTAGAAGCACACACGAGTGTTCAAGTCACGTTAAGTCATGAAGTCACTGTTGCTCGTTCGTCTGTCGTAACAATATTTATGGATCACAGAGCAAACATTTTGTTTAGGTCCTAAAATATTCGAAATATTTTGTCGAAAACTTTCAGTTCACCAAGTTTACCATTAATTTGGCTAATGAAGCCTTATTGCATTTATTTATATTGTAAGCATCTAAATCTTGCGGCTCATTTAGCAAATTTTTAAACTCGGCAATGAATCGTTAAAGGTTGTTGACAATTACTTATTGAAAACTAGTTCATTCAGTTTTAAATCTTTAGTATGATAGAGGCTATTGCTGCCTGAAAAGCTTTCAGAGCATATATTGTATTAAATATATTCGATCGCATTGGTTACAATCACTCGAGCATAATCCAAAGAACAATGGGAGAATCGGGAGACATTATTGGCAACACTCTAGGTCAGTGATTCCCAACCTTTTGGAAGACACCACAGAATAGAAGAGATAAAAAGGTTGTCACAGAAAATTGCATTAAATTTATTTATTTGACCGCCCCTCTTGACTGCCTCAACGCCCCCCATTTGCCTCTTTATCCGCTACCGCCCCCATGGAAGGCTCCAGCGCCCCCACTGGGGGACGGTATCGCCCCCGTTGGGAATCTATGCTCTAGATCATGGGTCGGGAGCCTTTATTGGATCAAGAACCAGGAAACAAATTCTGAGAGATGCAAATTATTATATTTTATTTAGAAAAATAAAGTATAACTAACGTACAGTCGCTCAAAATAGTATACTTTTTTGAGCGACTGTACCACGATTTGGAAAATGAGATCCGCCGGTTCCCTATCTATCCTCTAGATCCCCGACAGGTATGATGTCATAAAACTATTTAGATAATTTTCAACCTAATTAAAATTTACTATAACAAGTAGAGAAAGAGAAAAAAATGAACAAGCTCTTATCATCCATATTAAAATAAAAATAATAACCAAATAAATTACTTCTGAAGCAGTTGCTTGGCACAGAGGTCTGACAGAAGCCTCCCAGTGTAATGCAGCATACGAAAGCTTCTAAGGAAGACGAGACCTCGACGGAAAGACATCTGTACCATATCCGGGGCTCAAACCAGGTCGCTCTAATCAACAGCCAAGCATGCTAACCATTCGATCACCGAAACGGTGGAAATAAATTACCACTCCAGCCTCTGCTTTCCACAGAGGCTGACAGAAGTCTGTCAAAATAATGCTTCATAGAGAAGACCTATGAGGAAGGCGAAACCTCACTAGATGACCAACACATGAAAAGAGAGATTCCTACCTTAAAATTCACAGTGCTCTGTACGAACTTGAAACTCCTTGCTACCGCAGGTTACCCAATGCTAACTACTGTTCTCACCAACAGTTCAATTCTGAGAAGATAAAATCCACATATTAGAAATATAATTGGTTACACACTCCATGGGCATTGAGCATACTTAAAATTTTAAGATTGAGAAGCACTACTCTGAAGTTTAACACCAAATGAAGACATAAAATTTGAGAATTATTTTTCCATGTAGGAAGAGAGGAGAATTTAACTCACGTTGGACAAAGGATGGCATTGACCGGATGTAGTGACGTAAGACAATTTTTTTGCAGGAAATAGGTCAAAGAGTGACTTAAGATAAAGTTTAATTTATCTGAAAGCCTTTATAATAATAAATTTAAATTCATATAGAGCTTATAGTTGCCAAGAGAAAGTCCTGAAGCCTCTGCCTCTTTTTACGAATCTGGCAAGACAAATGAACGTAACACTTAATACGTTAAGAATTAGAGCATTGAAGAACTTCTAATTATCAAGTATGCAGCTATTTTAGGATACTTCCTGCTTCGATAATACTAATCAAACTTTTATCTTAATCCTTAGTGAAGAAAAATTGTAGTAAGGGGAATCTGCTGTTATTAATGTGCTGTGAATCTATTAATAGCTAGATTTCATACATGACGTATTTGTACGTTGAGCATTTTTATTGGTTTTGCGATCAGGAATCAACATCAGTGCCTAATTTACCCAATTCAGAAAAATAGCAAATACTAGGCCGCAATATACTACATAGGCGGCAATATACAACTAGGCCGCAATATCTGATTACTCAAATGAGTATTTTTAATCATGCTTATGAGAAAGGTACTTTAGATGCAGAAAGTATAAAATAATTACTTATGCCACAAAATGATAATCTTTCTCATAAAAAAGATTCAACGCATTTAGTCTTAAGTCGTCAAAGTTACATCAAAACTTTTGTTTACTTTTAGTATGACTAAGAAACTTACACCGAAGAGCCAAAACATTATGACCAAAGCGTCTTTATGCAAATCGAAGCAACTGCAGGTAAACGACGGCGCGTGTGAAGATCATGAGACGATATAAATAACATCTGATGCTGAGATCTGTTAATCAGTGTTATTCCTGTTCTTCAGATGGGAAAGACAGCGAATTTAGTGAGTTTGACAAAGGCCAAATTGTAATGGCCAGACGACTGGGTCAGAGCATTTCGGAGGTGGCAAGGCTGGTGGAGAGCTCACTGTCAGCTGTGGTTAGTACCTTCAAAAAGTGGTCCGAGGAGGGAAAAACTGCGAACCGCTGGCAAGGTGTGGGCCGACCACAGCTCATCGATGCTAGAGGTGAGCGAAGGCTATCCCGTATGGTGTGCCAACAGAAGGGATACTGTGGTGCAACTCGCCCGTAATTTGAATTCTAATGACTGGAGTAGTGTGTCACAACACACAGTGCATCCGAACCTTGTTGAAAATGGGGCTGAGTAGCCGCAGTCCGCTCCGAGTGCCCATGCTAACCTCGGTTCACCATCGAAAGCGCCTACAATGGGCTTGTAAGCATCAAAACTCTGAACCTTGAATGATTAGAAGAAGGTCGTCTGGTCCAATGAATCCCGTTTCCTGTTGCACCATGAGGACTGCTGGGTAAGTGTGCGTCGTTTACCTGGGGAAGTGTTGGCACTAGGATGCACCGTGGGGTGAAAACAAGCCGGTAGAAGAAGTGTAATGCTTTGGGCAATGTTCTGCTGGAAACCCTGGTTCCAGTAATTCATTCGCAGGAAACTATGATGTCTACCACCTACCTAAACATCATTGCAGACCAGGTACATCCTTTCATGACAACGGTATATTCCTCTAATAGTGTCTTCTTTCAGGAGGATAATGCACCATGCCATACTGTCCGGATTGTTCCAGAATGGTTCGCGGAACATGAGAAAGACTTCCAGGTATTGTCCTGGCTTCCAAATTTCCAACATTAATCCAATCGAGCATCTGGGTTTGTGTTGAAACTGCATATTCGATCTACTGCTGCTCAACCACGTAACTCACAAGAGTTAAAAGATCTGCTTGTAACGTGTTGGTACCAGATACCACAAGGCACCTTTAGAAATCTTGTAGCGTCCATGCCTCACCGGATAAGATCTGTTTTGGAGGCACGTGGAGGACCAACATCATATTAGGCAGGTGGTCATAATGTTTTGGCTTTTCGGTGTATTCTTTGAAGTAATTATAACATATATATTATTTTCTGTTTAACGTGCCATTCTTGGATGTAAAACATTAGAATTGTAGTATTGTATAATTTGGTTTATTGTAGTGCAAAAACTTTTGTGTTTGAGAAAGCCACTTTACATCGAATAGGACATACATAATTCTCAAATGTTAGGTCTTCATTTGGTGTGAACGTTAGAGTAGTGCTTCTTAATCTTTAAAATTTTAAGTATGCTCAATTCCCAGGGAGTACTTAACCAAATTATTTGTAATATGTGAATTTTACCTTCTAACAGAAACCGTGGCTCCGTGTGCAGGAAAGCCATGAGCTGTGCACGTTATATAACACCCTTGATGGTTCTGACAAGAATTTATTGTCTGATTGTAAGAGTTATCTAGTAGATCTCTTTCCTTTACTTAGCTCTTAGCCCTTGTGACCCTTGTTACAACATTTTGCGCAAATGGAGTGCTGCAGAGAGGTGAAAAACACAATCCAATTTTGATTTGTCTTAATCCAAGTAAAAGTTACATTCTATAATCAACTCCCATACATGGGTTCTGGCAAAAAGGTTTCAAGGTGGTAGTGGATGGTGTCATGTCCCTCTAATTTATAGGGGCGAGGGTGGCTCAGTCGGTAGCGCGCCAGGCTCTTAATCTGTAGTTCCCAGGTTCGAGTCCCAGCTGGGTCAGCGTTGAGATTTATCTCCGCAAAATTCCCCGCCCTGCCCACGATCAAGTAGGGGACACCGATGGGCTTGGTAAAGGCCGCCGTCCGCCGTGTGCGGGAGAGCCATACCCTGTGCCCGTTAAAGAACACGCTGGATGGCCTTGACGGGAGGCTACCATCTGTCTCCCAACAGCTGTTCCAGTGGGTCCCCTCCCCCAACCTTCTCTGAGCCTTCGGGGTCCATGTGACCTGGCCATTTAGCCCATGGTGTGCAAAAACAACCCAACCCTCTAATTTATTTATTTTTATTTATTATTGTATTTTTTATTTTTGTGATTGTAGATATTTTTATGTATTGAGTGTGTTCTGGAAGTGCTGGTGGGGTGGGGTGGGGGGTGCGTGACTCATAGAATGTTGTTTTCGGGTGTAAAGCTGGCTGCTTGCATTGAGATCAGTTGCAGAAGTCTTTTAAGGCCGTAAACGACTAGCCTGGGGTGCGCAGTCGGCGGAGGAGGTAGAAGGGGGGATGGAAAGAACAGTTTTGGTGCTTGCACATCGAGCGAAAGGTCGTTTCGACAAGCGTCAGGAGGACGCCGCCTCTTACTCGAAGTAACCCTTGAAGGGAGGGTGCGATTCCAAGGGGAATCGAGATTCTTGGTGAATCTGATTACAGTCTTGTGGATGCAGAGTGAACCACAGTGTAGGCAAAGGTTGATTATCCTTTCGCCGAGTTGGAGGTCTGTAAAGTGAGAACTTGCAGAGTGTGCGGTTCTCCACCTCATTGTTAATGTTTGCATCAGCAAAGGCCCACGGAGTTGAGCGCATCCCCAGCACTTGAGTGTATAAAGTGTAAATAAACTGTGTCGTGCCTATCTAACTCTTGTGAAGTTAATTGATGGACTATGTTTATTCAACGTTCAACACAGCGAATCTGAGGCTTACAGTGTTACGGGCGTAAAAACCCGCGAACCTGTCTTTTCACCAAAGTGAGGGTGAAGATAAATCGAGTAATAATCGCATCGTCCTCCGGCGGCCACGACATTTGGCCCAGCCATATCGCATTCGAAAAGAGAGAACATCACATTTAGCTCAGTCTTCCTAGATCGCAAAAGGGAGGACATCACAGATGGGACTGGCCTTTTAAGGTTTCCAGAGGCTGGGAAAATGAAATTTTAGGTGTGTCGCAGGGAGAAGAATAGATTCTATTAAATTCACAATAACATTCCCCATTTTACAGGTACTCATGCTCTCATAAACAATTGCAGGTCAGAAGAGTCCAGATTCTGTTTGGCGAATCTACTATTTCCTATTGGCTGATTTGTGTCTAATGCATAACGGAGCAAAGCGTAGCCATCGTTACCAATGCTTCAACAATGCATACACCAGTTGAACTATTGGATATCGTTACGTGGAAGTTAATTACCATTAACAATTCGATGTCGAGACGATTCTACTCTTTGCACTTGGTACAAAATCTCTGCCGTGAGTCGGCAGGGATTTATTTTCTTCTATCTACGTCATAATAGGTCCTTGACATTAATTGGAAATGGATCTGATTGGACGTAACGTATGGGGAAAATGAACTGCGTTGGTCGGGCACAGCAACATCTGTCGCTGAGTGGTGACGGCAGTCGAGGTAATGATGGCGATTAGTGGATGAAACAAGGAAATTGTAATTATATCTGGTGGAGAGAAATCAGAAAATATTTAGAATGGGAAAAGGAACAGAAAAGTCAATGTGAAAAGTAAATGATTGAAGAAACAACTTGCTTGAAAGGGCGATACGGAAAAAATGAAGAAAGTAGTAGGGAAAGCGAAATTAAATTTGAAAAATATATTTATTTAAAAGCTGATCCAAACTGTTGAATGATCAGATAGTCTTTCGAATTTTATATTAGTGTTAGAGATGTATCAATGTTTAAGAGGAAGGCGAATTCAGCAGGAAATAATTTACATAACGGTTGAGAACTAAAGGAAAATCTTCGGTTAACCATAGAGAGAACGTTAGAATATTTACCAGAAATTTGAATAAATACTGCTTTGAAAAAAATTATCAGATTATTGGACGTGTTTTTTATACAGACTAATTCTCATTCACTAGTTTGATTAGACAAAATAATATTTGGTAATCACACAACTGTTATTACTATAAAACAGGTCTTGTTATAGGTAAACTACACATGATAAATTATGTTTATTTATTTGTTTTCAGTGAACTCTAGAAAGTAAATTGTTTTGTCAATTAGCAATTTCGGTGTGTTGATGAAGAAGTACCGGACAAGTAATTGCTAGAGTTTTTACACCGCAAAACGTTTTATGAATTATCCCCAAACTTTCCAGCTGTTCATGTATCGGAGCATTCTATCGAGTCAGGTGACTCGCATGCTGAATTTCTAGTGTGGCCACACCCTACTGTTCTTTGTCTTGTAAAATAGGCTACTCTGCAAGCACTGAAATATTGCCATAAAACCAACAAACAGGCGTCGTTTACTTCATATTTCGCGCTTATAAAGTTATTTTGGGTTGGGTTGTTTTACCTCTGAGCGGCACTTTTTTGCACACCATGGGCTAAATGGCCAGGTCACATGGACCCCGAAGGCTCAGAGAAGGTTGGGGGAGGGAACCCACTGGAACAGCTGTTGGAAGACAGATGGTAGCCTCCCGTCAAGGCCATCCAGTGTGTTCTTTAACGTGCACAGGGTATGGCTCTCCCACACACGGGGCCACGGCTTAACGTCCCATTCGACGGACGGCGGTCTTTCCAAGCCCATCGGTGTCCCCTACTGACCGTGGGCAGGGCGGGGAATTTTGCGGAGATAAATCTCAACGCTGATCCAGCTGGGACTCGAACCTGGGAACTACAGATTACGAGCCTGGCGCGCTACCGACTGAGCCACGACCGCCCCAAGTTATTTTGGCACCATTAGCTTTAAAATGGCCTGGGAAAGCTAAATAACTTTTAGCCACCTTATATACGACGTTGGAAAAACACAATTTCATATTTATATATAAAAGGAGTTGATACGAAAGGCTCGAAAATTCCACTTCGTGGTATTATTCATCATCAGTACAGTCGCTCAAAAAATATCCGAACACTATGGTTGATTACACAATTCAGAAAATATATCTGGCAACGATTTTTTTTTTAGAAATCAGTGATCTGACAACAACCTTCGTGTTCACGAAAATTGCTAGATCACTAATTTCAAAAAATTTGCCAGATATGTTTTTTGAATTCTGTAATCAACCACAGTGTTCGGATATTTTTTTGAGCGACTGTACCATTATTGCATACAGCACTACATAAGCAATATGAGTCGTATCCTTGCATCGTATTACTAGGGAGCATTTTCCTCTGTAATGGTAATCCGCACCAGATAGTAGTTTCTTTAACGTATGATGTTTGGAAATTTACATATATTTAATGTAAAAACTTGCATTCCTTGTCTCATTTTTATTCATATTTAAATTGAATGACATGGCATTATATAGGCACATTCCATTTTTTTAGAACCGGCCAGGCCTAGCACCTAATGTCCGACCCCGCCTTCTCGTGGTGCAGACCGTTAGTACCTTTCAAAAGTGATACTCTCTTGTGGAAGTAAACGGAAGGGGAGGGCTGCCAGATTAGTGTGGCCTACTGATCTGGACAACTATGGCTACTTTTCTTTTTTTTCTACCCTGCTGAGGAGTGGTCAACCACACAGGGTCCTGGTGCTGACCATATAAACCCACTGGACTGGACAGATATATGGCTCTGAGCTTGATTATGGATCCTGATTTTGCTGCACTGGTGGGCTTCTGTGGAGGGAAAATCTTCCGCTGTGTTTTCTGTTTGTTTGTGGGTTGACAGCCCCAAGTGAATAGATTCACAGGATATGTTTATCAGCTGGTGGATAATCCTGAGCAGAGGTCATCGCAGGCACCTGAACTCTTTGCTTCTATTGGCATCGTCAAATTCTACATTGGAGGAAGTCTTCCAGTGTAGATGGCTTCAGCCTTTAGTGGTGGGGGAACGGGTCTATGCCCCATGTCTGCGATTAGGGGGCTGTTTGATATTATCGGCATTCCCTCTCTCAATAAACATAGTTTCTTTAAACATCCCGCTAACCATTTTCTCTCCATAGGTAGTTGGAATGTGAGGACTCTGCACAGAGCTTTTTCTCTTGATGTCCTCGCACAAGAATTCCGCCATTATAATTTAGATATTCTCGGCTTGCAAGAGACCAGATGGACAGATAAAGGTCAGATTCTTAAAAATAATCTTAAATTTCTCTTTTCAGGGAGGGACGACAATACGCATCACCAAGGCGTGGGTCTGCTTCTCAGCAGACACGCTAGTGATGCTCTTCTAGGATATGAGTGCATTAATGAAAGGTTTCTTACAGCAAAATTTCAGACAAGCATTAAAGACCTGAATGTTATCTGCTGTTATGCCCCCACTGAGGATGCTGATGAGGATGAGAAGGATAGGTTTTATGAACAACTTCAGAATATTTTGAATTCTGTCAAGAAAGGAGATATTACCCTTGTTCTTGGTGACTTCAATGCCAAAGTTGGTACTGACTCTGACCTTTGGGGAGGAGTAATAGGCCCTTTTGGTATTGGTAACTGCAATGGCAATGGGCAACGTCTCCTACAGGTAAGTAAACTCAATGGTTTCAGAATAACTAATACATATTACAAACACCGTGACATACATAAGTACACATGGGTTTCACCTGATGGGCTGCATAGGAATATGATTGATTATATATTAATTAACAGCAAATGGGCTAGTTCTGTTAGAAATACCAGGCCATATAGGGGAGCTGAAATTGGATCTGACCATTACCTAGTTAAAAGTGTCTTGCAACTTAAACTTAAAAAGTGTTGTGCTAGGGTTAAAAAATTTGCTTTTAATACTGAAGCTCTGAAAGACCCAGTATTAGCCAAAGCTTACCATGATAGGTTGCTTAGTCATTATGACAGTCATGGTATGCTTACTACTGAAGTTGAGGAAGAATGGGATCATTTTAAACAGGCTTTTTTGGACACTAACAGTACTCTTTTAGGAAAAAAGGAGCAGAAGAGCAGAATTATCTGAGTGATAAGGCACTTGAGCTTATTTCGGAAAGAAAGAACTGCAGGAATGTCCTTAATCAATACCCTACTAGTCCTAATAGAAAGCATTACAGAGAACTTAATAAACGTGTAAAAGATCAGTTAGCTGCTGATAAGAATCTTTGGCTTGATGGTTTGGCTGACAAAGCCGAGGAAGCAGTTAGACAGCACAACAGCAGAGAGCTGCTGTTCCAGATAGTTAATGTTTTGTGTGGAAGAAAACGGACGGGTATACAGGGATTGAAGGATAAACAAGGCAAGGTTATAGAAGGTGAGGATTCTGTCATGGCTAGGTGGGCTGAGCATTTCAGTGATGTTCTAAACAATGTGGTTAGTTCTACTCCCATTGTTTGCAATGATGATAGATGCATTGTTGGCTTTAATGTTGGCCCTATAAAACAATCTGAAGTTAGTTTGGCTATTTCTAAACTTAAATTTCATAAATCCCCAGGGGTGGATGAAATTACTACGGAAATGCTTAGAGCTGGGAATGTTTCTGTTACCATTTGGATGACTGAAATTTTGAATAACTTTTATGATAAAGGCATGGTTCCTAAAGATTTTACCAGAGCTATTATTATCCCTATTTTCAAAAAAGGTGATCGCAGTTCTTGTGATAACTATAGGGGTATTAGCCTACTCTCTGTTCCAGGTAAAGTTCTTTCCATGATTGTGCTTAATAGAATTAAGAATCTGGTTGACAGTCAATTGCGTGATGAGCAATGTGGATTCAGAAGTGGTAGGGGATGTGTGGATCAGATATTTTCACTTTGGCAGATTCTTGAGAAATGTTTAGAGTTTCAGAAACCTTTGGTTGCTAGCTTTGTTGATTTCAAAAAGGCTTTCGACTCTGTTGATCGTCATAATTTGTGGTTGATTGTGAAATCATATGGTATACCAGACAAGTTAGTTAACATAATGAAAGCTCTCTATAATAACACTGAGTCGTGTGTGAGAGTTGGTAAGGTTTGTAGCAATTGGTTTAGCATTACTTCTGCTGTTCGACAAGGGTGCATTTTGTCTCCTTTTCTCTTTAGTTTGGTTATTGATTATGTTATGCGAAATTCACTTCAAGGGAAAGATTTTGGCCTTAAATGGGTTGAAGATACCAAAATTTCTGATTTAGATTATGCTGATGATTTAGCCATTTTGGCAAATGATGTTGATGAGATGAACTCTTTCATTCGAGCTGTTGATGAGACTGGTAGTAGAGTAGGTTTGGTTATAAACAGAGAGAAAACTAAAGTGATGAAAATTGGTCAGGCAGGCTGTGATTCAGTTAATCTGAATGGTTGCAGTCTTGAGCAGGTGTCACATTTTAATTATCTTGGGAGCTATGTAACAGATAATGGTGATGTGCGGCATGAGATTAACAGACGAATAAGTATTGCTGCCGGGACTTTTAAGAATCTATGGAGAGTGTGGAGAAATAGGCGTATACACCTAAAGACTAAAATTAGGCTGTATAATAGTTTGGTTCTTTCTAGGGTTAGTTATGGTAGTGAAACTTGGACACTTTGTAAACAAGATAACAGGAAACTAGATGCTTTTGATTCCAGATGCTTACGCAGTATCTTGGGCATTAGGTGGTTCAACTTTGTAACTAATGATGAAGTTAGGCAAAGGAGTTTGCAACCTCCTTTAAGCAGCATATTGTGCAGAGAGAGACTCCGTTGGTTTGGCCATTTTGCCCGTATGAATAATTATAGATTGGCGAATAGGGTTATGAACAGTGTGCCTAAAGGCCTCAGAAAGAAGGGGAGACCTAGGATGCGGTGAGCAGACAATGTCAAACAGGACCTTGTTAGAATTGGTGTGCAGTGGCCAGATGCAATAGATGTAGCTCAGGATAGACTTGCTTGGAGAACTAAATTGCACGGTCTGGTTGGACCTCCGTAGCCCATGGCTGCTTGATGATGAGGATTCAAAAATAGAGCTTTTCTCACGATTTCAAGCCGTCCACGAAGAATCAGAATTCTCAATATAAATGCATAAATTTTTATGCTTTTCAAATGATTATAAAATTGTGCATAATAAGGATCTATTAACATAAAAATGATTCCAAGAAGAAGAAAAAAACTTTTCCAAAATTTTCTAAACTTTTAGCACCTACTGTGACATTTCGATAGATATTAAAACAAGCTGTACTTTATTAGATAAAAAAAAGTTATTTGACAGAATAGTTTAAAATAAATTTGAAACTGAAAACTGCTTGCAAATTACATGATTAAATCAAAATATGCAAAATCGAACATAAGAGTAAACTGAAACCATCGAATGCGGTAAAAAAATACGAAAGGCGTGACCATATTTTTTAAAGTTATTTTTCACATAACTAAATAGTGACTCATGGTAATGGGAATCTCTATAAAAAAAGATACGAATTGAGCATTAAGTTTCTATTCAGAATGAATAGGTTCATGTGTTACATGGTTTTTATCTTTTAAAGTTCATTTTATAATTTACAGAGATCGAAAACACAAAAATAGCTCATTTCTAAAAGTGTTGGCAGACTTTTGCAAATTGCTGTATGTAGTTAACAAAGTCTACTAATTTTCCTACTTTTATGGTGATATTTTAGGAAAGTACAAGAGAGAATGAAATTTGTGAATGATGTTAAATAATGATGCAAAATGTCACATCTATCATCCACATGGTAACAGAAAGGATCTAATTGTTTTTTCGCAATTCCTCAGATGAAATCCAAAATACTTGCTCTTTGAAAGTTGAAGAGAGAAAAAGTAAGCCAATAGACCTAAGCGATGAGGATGCGAAACTAAAATGCGCGAAAGGAGCATTCTATCGAATCAGGTGACTCAAATGCTTAATTTCTAGTGAATTTTTAGTTTGACAACTTTTCGATATTTCTTACCGCTTTATTGAACGGTTAAATGTCTAGAATATCCCCCCATTCTTAGTATTTCGCATCTTTTTCTTTGCAGCAAGTTCGTCATTCAATAAATCAAAATTAGATTGGATGAAAATAAAGGGAATTTCAAATTTTTTACTAACTTCTTTTAATTAGTTTGATGGAAAACATTTTGTTTCTAAATATATAAATGAGAACAAATGTGTCTTTAACTAGGACTCCGTATTGGAGCCGTTATGCTTTATCGATTGTTTCTGTGTGTTGTTTGCTGAAGTTGTGTTGTTAAAACGCGTCTTTTTCTCTCCTCAGGTAACCGTCCGCATACGACCTGTATTTCCCCATGAACTATACAAAAATGGAGGCCACATCGCCCATAAAGTCGACGACAAGGTGAGTGTCTCTGACTTACTTCATCAGATAAGTAATCCTAGAACAGATATTTCTCTTGAAATTGACTTCCAACTTCCTAATGATTGCATTTGATTACTAATGATTAGGAGAGGATAGAGAGAATTCCTAATGATTACTAATGATTGCATTTGATTAACACCATTCACTTTCAAAGTATAACGCTCGTGAAAGAAACGTTTACGCGATGCAGAATCGCTCTGAGTGTTAAAAGCTCTATTTCAGTGTTATTGGCTTTGCCTTCCTTTAATGGACGTTTGAGTGTGCCCCGAAATGACAGAGCATTTAATGAAATATTATTAAGGAGAAGTGGCCAGTTAACAAACAACGCCTGTTTTCTTGTTAAAGTGAAAATAGCACATAAACATCTCTGCGAGAAACCATATTTCTCGTTTTTATACCCTTTTATATCTTTAAGCGTCTGGGAGAAATGTGCAAAGCATTAAACAAATTACGACTTACATTAATCTTTTCTGATGCTTGTCTGCTTCTGTGACGTGTCGCACGACGACCTTCAAGGGGGAATGTTAAAAGGTCGAAGGGTATGGGGAAATTATTAATTCCTTTTTGAAACATTATACGACGGAGAAAGGTCTTAGAAACTACTCCTAGTTTTCTTACAGGTCTTCTCATACACGGACATGCTCTATTAAGACCGAAGTCATTGCTGACCACTGCCTTAAAGCTAGCACAAGACACAAAGTTTGACTGTTGAACCAGTAGTTAGCTGCCTAACCACTATTCCAGGAGAGACCTTTTATTAATATAACCCAGCGCTGTCCAACTAACGGCCCGCACAAGGATTTTTGTGGCCCGCGAACAAAATCAAATTTTTACTTGAAATCTTAAATAAATATCTGTAATCCACCTTATAATTTTTTGTCAACTTATATTACTTTACTTGATATGCAATCTTCAACTTACTCATTCTATTTGCAATTATTATTGCATTATTTCAACCTACTCATTCTATTCTTATTGCCCAACCACTACGGCCACAATGCTCCCATTAAATTTATTAAATATTTGATAAGGTTTAGAAAATTTATATTGGTTTATTATTGCTTATTATTTTTCGTATAAATAAAATAATTTTTTGAGGTGACATGAACTGACTTTTCAATTACCTATCCTCTCCTATTCTTTTTTTTTCGGCCCGCGAAACATTGGCGAAAAAAAAAATAGTCCGCGGTCTTAGAGAAGTTGGACAGCATTGATATAACCTATTAAGTTTCAAATAGAATTCATGATCATTACCCAATATGTAAAATAAGGAAACATTGAGATTTAACATTTCAGTCTTTTTCTTTTCCCATCTTTATCGGAATTTGTAAATGAGTTGGTAGGTACACACGGTGCTTCAATAAATATTTTATTGGCTAAATATTCAATTTCTTTTAACATTTTTAAATTACAATACCCTACCAAAATATTAGAGCATTTCCATGTTATGTTAATGAGGATCTAACTTAGCACTGTATAAATTCTAAAATTTGCATTTAACGGAAAAATATTACTGAAGAGTTAAGATCATAATCCGATGTATTTAAATCTCGATTTTCAACACTATTCGATCAGTATTTATAGTTATGGAAGCTGGAATATTTAACAATAAATTACCTGGTTTTATAAAAATTACTCATAATTATTTAATATTGAGATAATCATTACGCAAACGTTTGAATTGTATATGTATTTCATTAAATGGCGTTAAACAATACTAATTTTTAAGTCTTCACATCTATATATAGCTTCCACATCTATATAAATATTGAACGAATATTATTGGGAATCGAGATTTAAGTAGATTTGATTATGATCTTTGATTTGCCTTCAGTCACATATTTCCATTCTACGTACGTTTTTGAAGTTATAGAGTGCGAAGCTAGATTCCCATCGACACAACAAGTAAGTTCTCTAATATTTTGGTAGGGCAGTGTATAATATGTAGCCGGTTCTTTAGATTCAGTACGATGTAGTCTCAAGACTGGTTTCTTTACTCAATACAATGATTTGTTTCTTTAATCCTTTTAATAATTATTTGGAGAGTCGCATCTTTTTTCGACGCTTGAGGAAGAAGAAACTAAAATTGTTGCCCATCTGCTTCAAAAGATTTATGAGAAAAAACTAATGAAGCATACTAGGTATCGTTTCAAAATCAGAAAGTGTTCTCACTTATTTCCAATCAACAATGTCAACAGCTTTTCTTTATGATTCTAGTGGCCAATTGCAAAATAGAAGCAAATTAAGAGATTCGTCTGTCTTTTTTTGGATCTACGTGTCCGTCTTTCAAAAAAAAAAAAGAATCGATTCACTGGCGTGAGGTATGAATTTGATTCGTGCAATTTCACGTTATGGACTCGTCGGCCTCACTCGTGACGAGAGTGTTGATTTTTGTTGCCCCTCCCCCCATCAGTTGCTCTGTCATCTCCTGGAAATCTGTTGCGTGATATCAGCCCAATTGGGCTGAAAATTCTGTTTGTCAACAGAGCAAGATCAAAAAGCGCTGTCAAGTGTTAGAACAAAGAATTTGCAGCAAATGTTATAGATGGTCATTTAAGGCCATAACAATCGCCTGGTGCTGTGATAAAGTTCCCCGAGGCTTTTAATTTTTAAGAAGCGTAAATTAAAGGGAAAACTGTAGGAATTAAGCTACAAATTAAGAGCAATCAAATATCACTGAAGTGCAATAAATTGAAAAACTAATATTTTAAATGGGTTCTGGAATTTGTTTGACTGGTGACTTAAACGTCACTACTATCTATATAAATGTGACTGATGCCGATGAAGTTTTTAACTTAAACTTAACTACTCTAGCAAAAATGTTTTCTACTTGTTGAAAAACCTCTGCTGAACAGTTATTCGCTTTCATCAGTGTTTTAAGGGGCCGCATGTGGACCAAGCGTAATTTGGAGAAGACCTCAGTCCTTTCAACAAAGTAAGATTGTTGTCAGGATGTTATATTAGGATGCATAAAATTATATTGAAAAGAATGTTATAAATAAATAGTGAAGTTGATATTTTTAAGGATTATTTGTATAACCATTTGTTGTATTTAAACCAATTGTTAGCGTTTTTTCATGATAAAACGAATGCAAAATTATATTTATCATGTGCCCTCACATTTATATTGTACTCGGTCGCCCTCTTTGCAGACCTGATGATCCAATGTAGCCCACTTATAGATAAGGATAGGAATTATTGACTTACATCATTTATTTCGTTTAAAATTACTCGTAACATTTTTTAAGCAGTTATTTTATAAAAACGTAAGAATGACTTTAAAAAAAATATTTTCTGTCAGCTTTTTTATGTAATCCATGTTGGAATATGGATTCACCTTTGTCTTACATGTGTACAGAATACGATTTAAATAATTTGTTGTTTGAATATGCGACATTACAATCAAAGGTCAAGGTCATAAATACAGTTAATGTTCGGGACAAAAGGGATTAAAGAAAATCTGTGTACAGTAATTACGAATCCATCCATTTTGTTCTTTAACAGATACAGGATATGGCTTTCCTGTACAGACCCAAATCTTCGTTTCTTGTCCCACAGACAGCGACATTTTAAAGCTGAACTATTTCTTTTCACTGATTCGTGTCAGGGGGCAGAATATCCTTAGCCAAAGGGATCTCTAGCACCAAAACTTGTGAAAACTGAGCCACTCATTACACAGTTCTTTGTTTCTTAAAACTCAACTTTTTGACTTTAAACGTTCAAGAAGTAGTTTGAGAAGATTTCAAAATATTAAAGAGAAAATTTGACATTTTTTCGTAGTTTATTGTAAAGAGAAGGTCACTTTGAAGTCACGAAATTGCATTTAATCTAAATTTCGTCTCGTGAACATTGGCAAATGCGAAAAAGTTCACAAATTAGAAAAACTGTGAGAATCACTGTCGTTTTAAGGAAGGAAATTTATCTTTTCTGATTATACGGAGAGCAGGTGTCGGTGACCACCAATTAGTGTTATCTCCAGATGCGTATGCATTTTCGCTAAATGTGATAACCGAAATGCTTGAATGCAGAAGTGGTGCACTCGATAAAGATAAGCGTGGCTAGAATTTGGTTGCTTTTCCATCTGTTGTAAGCAAGCTCATCGCGTATATTTCAATAAGGTTATGAAATAACAGATGAGATTAGGTTACATAGTTAATATATACCTGTTTCCAAAAATCAGGGAACAGCCAATGTTATGTCAATGCGATGTAAACGTTGGAGCTCTATAACTTCTAAAATAAGTTTTCTGTTTTGGAAATGTCAATCAAATAATCAATATCTCAGTATTCGTTCAGTATTTAATGAGTTACGAAAGCATGAATATTTAATATTAACAATGTCAGTCACAAAAATTAACTTCAGATATTAATTGAAACTTAGTAGTAAGTATTGTATAAAAATGTTTAATAAAATAAGTGTGTATTTTTAGAAGTTTGTATAAAAATTTTTTTCACTCTTCATCAGTTTTGTGTTTCTTAAGATTGGCATTGTTGTTATTAAATATTCAAACTTCCATAACTCATTAAATACTAAACAATATTGTTGGAAAAGCGAGATATTGATATCTTTGATTGATATCTTTATCTGCTATTACATTTTTCAAAACAAAAAAAAAATGATTTTTGAAGTTATAGAGGTTCGTCGTTAGCTTCCCATTGGCAAAACGTAGGGTTGTTTTTTAATTTATGGGAACCAGTGTACTTCCTCCTCGTTCTAGGTAAATTACAGAGCCATAAAACGTACACAAGAATAGGTTTTTAATGTGCGACTGGTCTAAGAAAAATTTCCTAAAATGCAGATTAAAATACCATTTGAATTACAGTTGAGTATCAAAGAATGAGTGAATTAGAACAGAAGAATTAGTTATTTAATTATAAGTGATTGAAAAATAAATAAATTTGACCCTCATCATTAACAGTTTACTGATATTCATATATTCTTGTAGGTCGAATAATAATTGAAAACTTGTCTTGAACAGGGTAGAATACAAACCCTGTACAGTCGCTCAGCCGTCCCGTGGCCGAGTGGTTAGCACGCTTGGCTACTGATCTAAGGGACCTGAGTTAGAGCCCCGGTATTAGGCATGGATGTGTGTGTCGTTTTTCTGCTGAGGTTCTGCCATCCTCTCAGATCTCCTACTGTGGCATATAAACTGACAGGCTCCTGTCAGACTGTGGCAAGCAGCTGCTTGAGGGGGTATTTATTATTTATTTATTTATTTACAGTCGCTCAAAAAAAATATCCGAACACTACGGTTGATTACAGAATTCAGAAAAAATATCTGGCAACGATTTTTTTTTAGAAATTAGTGATCTGTCAACCTTTGTGTCACGTTACACGAAGGTTGCCAGATCACTAATTTCTAAAAAAAAATCGTTGCCAGATATTTTTTCTGAATTCTGTAATCAACCGTAGTGTTCGGATATTTTTTTTTGAGCGACTGTATATGTTTCAGTTACTTTATTGAGCTTCCGGTTGCTAATCGAGATTTCCACTAGCTGGCCTATGAAATTCTCCAGTGAAGAGATGCATCTCACAGCTTTAGCACTGAACGCATTAAATGTCAGTTATAAAGCTGGTATGAAGAGGCACTAAAGATGTTCCCCCCCAAAAAAAAGCCAAGTAATGCTACTGTCGATTGAAACCCCCTCATAACTTTATTAGTGGATGTCTTGATCGGGGACCTGTAGCTCAATGGCCCGATAAGTGACATAGTCCCAGATAGTTCGTGGGTCGACTCTACTCGAGACCATTCTTTCGCTAACTTAAAAATTCAAATTTGGATTAAAAGCATCTTCTGCCATTAATAATGTAGGTGCTGAAAATTAGACTAGATTATCATTTCCTTGACGAATTTCATAGTCTATATGTACAGTAAGAAATAGTTCAGAAACCTTTGAATCAACTAATAATAACTGAAAACAAAAGGAAAAGGGGGCATTCAAAAAAGTGACATTAATTGGTTAAGAAGTCATTCTCTGAAATCGACGAATTTATGGATAAAACTAAATGATTTCGTTTTCTTATGAAACTAGAATTAATTTCTAGTGCTAACATAAAACTAGTCGTTAATATAATCAAGAATAGCTGCAGAGAAGTAGCTACACTTTATATACTAATGTACTTTAATTCACTGTAGTTATTTAGGTGATCAACTCTGACCTACTGAATCAGGGCATTTTTGAATAATTTTTAAATGAAAATAGGATGGCTTATTCGTACCCATATTGATGATGATGATGAAAAAGAAAGTTTTTCGAATCCTGATATAATTTATTAAAGTAACAGTTGCTTTCAAAAGGACGGAGTCCATTGAACTTGACTGCATTTTGAAGATACTTGCTAAATCCAAAATAAATCCATATATAATTATCTTCGTTGCTCTCGAATGAATAGAATTATGTCATGCGATGGACGCAGAACTATCAGTTGATTTTTCCTAATTGAATACATTTAAATGTTTGTCGCATTATTAAATATCCTTAAAAATCTTAGTCTTTTCAACTTCATCTCTTTAAATTGAGCATTATTTTAAAGCAGCTCGTTTTCATCTCCCTGAATTTGACTCTTTCCCAATTACATGAGCATTTCGATGCGCGCGGCCACCGCGCATTCAAGCTATTGAAACTCTTTCCTAACAAGTGA
The DNA here is from genome assembly GCA_038380435.1 of Ryuthela nishihirai. NCBI lineage: Eukaryota > Metazoa > Arthropoda > Arachnida > Araneae > Heptathelidae > Ryuthela > Ryuthela nishihirai. The sequence goes on from JAWZYU010000018.1 coordinate 25,545,643, forward strand.
CAAAGCAGGAAATTGTTGATGTCCGAAGCCATTACTCGTAGCCAGGCAACTCTATTTACGACAACATATTGATTGTTCATTGGCTGATCGGCCTGCGCATGGGCATTATGAATTAGAACACTTCCAGACTATCGCCTTTAAGAGCTGCAAGAGTTCGATACACTCAGATACGGAAACGTGCCCCTCGCTTCAATTATGCATGGCGAAAAAAGGTTTCATCGAATCCTATTATTGCCATATATTTATTCCCAGTAATCCGATAGGGAAAGTTATAATTTTTCCCCCACCGTTTATGCATGCCTTTTTTTTGTTAAATTTGTAGCTGAGAAGTTTTCTGATAACGTTTTAAAAAGTGTATGGCTCATTCTTTCTGTTAATATAAATTTCTCCGTCAGATGGCGATTCACATCACGCCACGTCATTCTTCTTAACGCGCAACAAATTTCTAATGCTTAAAAAAGATATTTGTTTCAATCTTACGACAGTCACATCCAACTACAAATAGTCACTATAACTAGTCACATAGTCACTAGTCCAACTATAACTAGTCACATACCCTCCAATAACTTGGATTCCCCGCCCTGCCCACGGTCAGTAGGGGACACCGATGGGCTTGGAAAGGCCGCCGTCCGTCGGATGGGACGTTAAGCCGTGGCCCCGTGTGCGGGAGAGCCATACCCTGTGCACGTTAAAGAACACGCTGGATGGCTTTGACGGGAGGCTACCATCTGTCTCCCAACAGCTGTTCCAGTGGGTCCCCTCCCCCAACCTTCTCTGAGCCTTCGGGGTCCATGTGGCCTGGCCATTTAGCCCATGGTGTGCAAAAAAGTGCCGCTCAGAGGTAAAACAATCCAATCCAATAACTTGGATGGTATGTGACTGTCGTTGGTTTCGTTCTTTCGTTGATGAAAATGGAATTTAGGTGTTGGACCATGTTTATTTCAGTGAAGAAGCTTGGTTTCACTTGAATGGTTATGTGAACAGTCAAAACAGCGAATATGGAGCAGTGAAAATCCTCACACTTTTCACGAACAACCATTACACCCACGGAAAATTTATGTTTTGTTGTGCAATTTCCCATCGTCGTTATTTTTTGACTCAACTGTAACCGATGAAGTTTATCGTGACCTCACCCAACAGTTTATTGCACTATTCGATGTGAATGAACGAGAGTGTTGGTTTCAACAAAATGGCCCGACCGCCCATACTACAAATGACACAATGGTCTTGTTGCAGAAATTTTATGGTGATCATTTGATTTGAAAAAATTTGTGACCACCAAGATCCCCAGATATTACTCCTCCAGATTTTTTCCTTTAGGGATATCTCAAATGGGTAGTGTTTCAAAACAATCCTCATACACTTGAAGACTTGAAGGCTAACATTTGAAAGAGAGATTTTAAACATAAGAAAACAAACATTACGAGAGGTGGCTGCAAATGTCACGAAACAGGTACGAACCTGCAACCAGGTTGTAAGAAATCACTTTCAACATTTGTTGTAAAGGTAGATATATGTCTAATTTGCATCTTTTGAAATTTGTGTCTTTTGTCAAGTTTAAATAGAAAAATACAACAGAGGGTTGCCTCCTTTTTGAAAACACCCTGTAGTTAGCGAATGTTTAAGAATCGGTTTTCGCTAGTTCAAATTTTCTCTTTTTGTAAATGAAGAGTTCAAATTCCAAAGTACTGAGGTGACAAAAGCGGAAGGAAAACTAAACAGAAAAAGGTTTTCCTGTATTATGACAGTATATTCCCTTATAGTATATAGTATATAATATGGATTCACCTTTGTCTTACATGTGTACAGGACAAAACTCTAAGAACCAATAACTCTAAGAAAATGCTAAATCCATATTTGGTTCCAAATATTAGTACAGACCTCAAAAAGTAGCGCTGGTGTTATTTCCCAGTTAAGTGTTAAGGTTAATTTTTGTTCTTAACTTCTTTTAATAAGTTTGACACTTAGCAAGTTTGGTATTCCAACATTTCAAATTACTAATGAATTCACATTTGATTGAGTTTCTCCCTGGAAAAAGTTTTTCTCATTTCTGTTATTTATTTATCCACCTAATTACCATGGTGATGTTATGGTTCTGTTTTGTTATCTTATCCATTTTGTTTCATTCCATCACATCCTGCTTCTCATAGGAACATATATATATCTGCTGATGAATCCGTTGGTGCTAAGTTCTACTTTCGTACAAACCTGATCTTTTTCTGTCGGAAAATGTTGAATAGAAGTGGTTGATCACTCTTTTGGCGAACCCTTCCTCGTAGAATTGGAACAATTAATGTTTCGAAACTTTTGGACTTTTTCTGTCGAAGCTTCAAATATTTTGTTGTGATGATTGTTTGATTTGATGACCAAGTCTCAATCTAATAAGCTAAAATCAGCGACTTTTAAGGATAACATTGTTGATTTTATTAATTTGTTATTAAACTACGAGAAGGAAGGCATGAAAAGTTTTACAATAAACTCAACACTGGTAAATAAAATTCATTTTTAAATTGAACTAATCTGTACCTTGATTATTAGATATCTGTACCTTAATTGGTGTATTGGAGTTTTACCTTTCGGAAATTGAAAGAACTCATTAATAGTGGAAATGGAAGCATCAGATGTTACTTCTGCCGTTTGCATTATTGAAAAACTATTATTCAAATGTGTAAAACTTTAAAATTTTTATTTCTCGATCAATTGAAAAGAAAATATGGGAGGAACGGGTTGGATTCGATTGTTTTATCTCTGAGCGGCACATTTTTTGCACACCATGGGCTAAATGACCAGGTCACATGGACCCCGAAGGCTCAGAGAAGGTTGGGGAGGGGACCCACTGGAACAGCTGTTGGGAGACAGATGGTAGCCTCCCGGCAAGGCCATCCAGCATGTTCTTTAACGTGCACAAGGTATGGCTCTCCCGCATACGGGGCCACAGCTTAACGTCTCATCCGACGGGCTGCGGCCTTTCCAAGCCCATTGGTGTCCATTACTGACCGAGGACAGGGCGGCGGGGGGGGGGGGGGGAGATAAATCTCAAATCTGGCCCAGGTGGGACTCAGGAAGGAACGGGATAAGTAATGTCTGATGACGTAGTGATGAATTTGCACCAATGTTTTTCGTTTGGAAATAAAAGTAAAGAAAAATATGAATAATTCCTCGAAAGCGTTTTATCATTCGCTAAACTGCTGCAAAAAGGCTATCAGGATACCAATTAGAAAGTCAGCGTGTAACCTAGATTAAAAAAAGTACTCTTATAATGTTTCACGCAATGTGGCAGTGAAACGTGACCTGAAACATACTCGTACGATGTTGTTATTTCTGCCCAACAAACAATACCCTGCATCGGCGCGTGCCTTTAGAAGAGTTGCTTCTGCGGTGTAGTTGCCACCCTTTTAGGTTCGCTGATGTTTCGCCGCCGCGACCCACTAACCACGCCTCCAATTGCTCCGAGTGCCGGAAGGCGGAGCGGTGTGGTCACTTGGCGCGTGATCTCCATTGTGATGCGAGCCCAGACCCCAACCCCGTCACATGTCCTTTTGCCGCCTGACCTTCTCTTCGCGAGTGTTTCGACTCCCGTAATAGGAATTATGCGTAACTTGGCTGCATCGAGGCACGTGAAGCGGGTGCGGAATGGAAAAACGAGCGTGTTGTCGCTGTTGCGATCGGCAACGTCGACGTCATCGAGGTCGTGATCGCTTCACCCATTTCACGTGCTCCCGAAGATTAATGATGCCCAAGAAGTAAAACTGACGTCAGTGAGGTGAAAGGCAGACGACGATATCTTGGAGAAGAAAACCGTCTGATGTTGAGAAAGTGGCGAGAGTGAAAGGTGATCTCCGTGGATTGATGAAATTAATGTTTGGCAAAAGGAGGTTCGGTTGTGAACTTCCTAGCGGCGTTTTCGTGCACACAACGGGCTAAATGGCCAAGTCACGAGGACCGCAACGACTCAAATTCGTGTAAGAAAAGGAGATCCAGTGGATATTTTTTTTATTTGTTATTAAACTACGAGAAGGAAGGAACGGGTTGGATTCGATTGTTTTACCTTCGATTTGGATTGATTGTTAACAGCAGGGAAACGTTCAGACGATTATGGATTGCATCCATAATCGTCTGAACGTTTCCCTGCTGTTTTCTGATTATGTGACCTGTCTCTGTGGTAAAGAGAAGCATTCCGTATGCAGGCGTTGCAAAAGACGACCTCGACGAATTGGGTCAATTCGCTGATTTCGCTGCTTCTGTTTGATTTCAACAGAGAGCGACACCTTTTGGATTGGCTCCAGTATTAAATGTTACGAAGTGGTAAAAGGAAATCTTGTCGGCTCTAACCGAGTAAAGGATACGAAGCGATATTGGATGGTGGAAATAATCGCCGATAAATCATTTTATGTCATCATGAATGCTATAATGTTCATCTTATTCTTATAAGGAAGTAGGTTTTTCAGTCATCTGAACTGTTGCAATTCCGATTCATAGTTTGAACAACAACAACCTCATAATGTAAATCACACTTAACATTTCAGCAGTAATAACAATATACAATACGAGCAACTTTGAAGTTCTAAATTTTGCATTTCAGAAACAAAAGTAAAAAAGTAAACCAAATCCTTATTTCCATTTTTCACTTGAGTTATATAATCCGAATTGTTCTGAACCCGTTGGTTTTTGGAACTTGGCCACTTAACCCATTACACAGCAAAATACGCGCCACTTGTTGCTAAAGCAACTCAAATCTTCAATTCAAATGAGCATTATGATATTAAAAGCTACGACCCCTACGAAGCGCATTAATTATGGTTCAGTGGTCGATGCGATGGTCAGCATCGTCGTTGACCTCCCTTCTGCAGAATGTGGGTCAAAGGCGACTATCGCAGCCATCAACCTCTAAATGGATGAAAACGATCTTTTCGGACACGAAGGCCTTCTGCCAAATCGACAGACCGCCTTCCGTAGGAAGTAGGCCGCGAAAGGAGTCACGGCCACAGGCGGTCATCACCGCACCGAAGCGCAGACACAAAATAGGGGAAGGTTAGCGACGGTCGATGCCGAGCTCTCACGACTCATCACGACCGCTGAGTCAGTCGGAAGCCAGATTTGGCCGATCGCTAAAATACTCTTTGTTCTCATTAAATAATAAAGTACGACAGGAGCAGATGATTCTTCAAGCACGCGTAGTGTTTCAGAATATTCTAGTTGCGGATACATCAATTTCTTCTTTTGGCGATTCCAGAAAATTTATATTATTAGCCATGTTTTTGACTATAGACTGAAAAGCAAAATTGGAGAATGACACGCCCTCTTGTGTTAGATCTTTGTTCAGAACAATGCTTTGATCATAGGAGCTGCAATACGATCTCTTAACCATTACTGTGAAGTGATGTTTGTTCAAATGATGGTACAGTCGGTCAAAAAAGTATCCGAACACTAAGGTTGATTACAGAATTCAAAAAAAAAATATCTGGCAACTTTTTTTTTAGAAAATAGTGATCTGGCAACCTTCGTGTCACGTGACACGAAGGTTGCCAGATCACTATTTTCTAAAAAAAAAGTTGCCAGATATTTTTTTTTGAATTCTGTAATCAACCTTAGTGTTCGGATACTTTTTTGACCGACTGTACCAACGATCAAAGACATAATATTGAAAAGCATGATTTGATAGGATTCTTCTATCAGCATCTGAGGTGTACCCTTTCATAACATAAACAGAATTCAAGCAAATTTTAACGCGTGCAGAAACTGTTGCAGTTTGGTTAAAAATTGCTGATTGAAAAGTTTATTGAAATGTTTACTTGTCAGCGCCATCATTTGGCTGCACAACGTGTTAAATTAAGAAACAGACCTAATAGACAGCTGTTATGAGCAGATTGATGTAGATTACGATGAACGACGTCGTTTCTATGCCTATCGGTGTCTCCTTTCTCAACTAGGATAGAAAGAACACAGACAAACTATCAACACTGAAAGAGTCTGGGAACCTCAATTTCGAGAACAAACCATTCTGGTTCATCTACATTTTGACGAAAGACATCTTGAGCTGCAAGAACTGAGCAAGCAGATAATTTTCTAATGAAGCACGAGTCCATAAAAATGGCCATATAACAAGACTGCAATACACTGGTGTCTGGGATTGAGAAATATACAAATTCTGGAAGATCTCAAAACCGCGACAATGAAATGCTGAAATTTGGTGTGACAGTGCATTTTCATATGATCCATGGGTTATTCAAATGAATGCAAAACGTGTCCCTAGTTAAGGGAACCTTTTTCAGCAGAACGGAGGGGTTAATATGGAGTATGATGACCCCGAACAGCTACACGAGCATCACAATGACTTCTCATACTGTTAACAGGCTGGTCATGAGATCTGGTGGCAGTACATACCAGTCTTCCTAGAAAGCAGATCGGAGCTTTCGGAAGATTCTTGGATGTCGATTTGCAACGCGTCTCCAAAGTACATCACATACATGATCTGTAGGATTCAGGTCCACAGAATTAGCTGGTCACTTCATCCCTTAAATATCCTCATTTTCGAGGAATTAATTGCCCTATGAAGGAATTTGAAAAACCATCCATTACCAGTATTAACCCTTTCAGGACCATAAGGTTTCTAAGAGTAAATATTAGTATGTAACTGTTTATTTTAGTTTGTTTAGACATAAAATAAATAAAAATCATAAGAAAAATACATAACAATGTGTAGTTTTTTTGGAATTTTATGGGAAATATTTTTCCCAATGGACTATAAAGGTAACACAAATTATAGTTAGGCTTATTATGCAATATCTTTTATTTATTGGTTTATTAGAACAAAATGTTAACTAAAATAATACAAAATTATGAAATAAAATTACTCTGCAAAATGATGTGCTAATTATGATATTCGGCGAAGCAATTTCTTTTGGTAGTGATGCAATGATGGACATTGCACATAGTACATATATTATGCGTCCTGACAGTTCTGTTTTTTTTTTCTAAACGTTCCCGTTTACGTAATTGCGTTCGGCATACGTTCTATTTTGACATTCTGTATAAAAAATGCAGATAAGGTTATAATTAAATACGACAATCACCAATTTTAAAATGGGAAAAATGTTTCCCTTGGTCGTGAAAGGGTTAAAATAAACTGCTCATAACAGCTCATAAAAAAAAAAATACCAGCCATTAAAATCACTAATCCTGAAAGATATCGTCCTTATTACCTCCGACCAATAAAAGCGTTTCCAGCAAAAAAGCGTAGTGGTGTGCGTCTATTTGACATAATGGCGTCCAAGATCATCAAACTATCACCACCGTAGTGTTGTCGTCCTCTAATGTTAGAGGATTGGTAACGAATTCCTGCTCTCTCCAGATAAGGGTTGGGTTGTTTTACCTCTGAGCGGCACTGTTTTTGCACACAAAGGGTTAAATGGCCAGGTTACAAGGACCCCCGAAGGTTTAGTGAATGTTGGGAGAAGGGGATCCACTGGACAGCTATATGGGGACAGATAGAAGCCCCTCGTCAAAATCATCTAGGGTGTTCTTTAACGTGTACAGATATGGCTCTCCTGCATACGGAGCCACGACTTAACGTTCCATCTGATGGACGTCGCTCTTTCCAAGCTTATCGGTGTCCCCTACTGACTGAGGACGATTCATCGGTAAAGAGCACATGCGCCCATTAGTTTGGGGGTCCAGTCACGATGTTGTTGGGCTGTCGTGTATGAGGGAATGAAGGAAATATGGACCGTCTGTCGCCTGACAGAGCATCCTCTCCGGTGAAACCTTTTGGAACTCTTTGCTTCGAAATTGTCCTCTCAAAGGCTACAGATAGCTCCAGGGGTAGTTGCCTGTCTGACATTGCCCTATGTCATGTAGGATGTTAACGGAAGACAGCGATCATCCTGCACTGCTGTCGCTGTTGACCGACTTTGCACTTCTCTATGGCTAACGTATCCTGCTGGAACCGTCTCTAAAGTCTTGAAAGCGCTGATTCGGGGGGGGGGGGGGGGTTTGCTGTCTTACCCATATCGGTCTGGGATCAGAAAATATAAAACGTGTTGAACATTCGATTTACAAGAGAATGCTAATTTTAACGTGACACGTTATCACATTTTAAGTAACTCAGTCGGTTAAGTGCAGGATGTGTTTTTTTGGACTTGCAACTTAAAGGTCTCCAGTTCGATCCCAGTCGCTGTCATTGTAGTGTGTCCTTTATTGTTTCAGTTTTTTTCTCTTTTATAACTATGTCACTTTTGTGCAATTCGTTGTAAAAAATTAATATATATAATGATATAATAATAATAATAATAATAATAATAATAATAATAATAATAATAATAATAATAAATAGTATTATAAATTCAATATAACCAAAATAGAAAACTACTCAAGTGATAATTTATGATAAGTAATTCTTTAAAATAATAAATGTTATTTATAATCGGAACGGAAATAGTAAACATATATTTTAGACATAATTTTCACGAAGATGTTTTGTTTTAAAATAACGTAAAACCGTGGTCCCATATGCGGGAGAGACATCGTAATCTCTGCACGTTAAAGAACACAGTGTTGGCGACCATCTGTCTCCTAACAGGGACAGATGGTCGCCAAATATCGTATGGTATGGGAGGCTACCATCTGTCTCCTAACAGTTTCACTGGGTTCCCCTCCTACCAGCCTTTTTTTAAAACGTATTTTTTTTAAATACAACTAGAACGGAGAGGAAAAATGAACATATATAGGTAATTATTGCAATGGAGGGCTAAATAGTAAATTGAAGTAGAGAAGACTTTTCGATAGATTTTGTTAAATAATGAGTTGAAAAAACAGAATATGTGCAATAAGAAGCTCTCTTCAGTCCTTTTCGGTTCAGTTGAATATCAGGCATCTGCCCAATTATTTTCCTACATCCAGGCCCTGCCTGTAATAGTCAAAGTGCCCCACCATATACTTCAGTCAGGAGCCGCCACTGCTTATCAGATTATATATGTTACCGCTAAAGTGCAGAAATCAGGTATTCTACAGATTATCTAGGTATTGTGCAGATTAACTAGGGTGATCCGTTAACGTGCGGAAAATTGTTTCATTTCTCAAATTACCTAGGTAATCTGCAAATTACCTGGATAATCTGCACATTACCTACTAGGCACTCGTTAAAGTGAAAATAAGATCTTTGCTGGAACAACAGGAACGTTTCTGTACGCTTAAATTAACATAATGTTATTTATCTAGTGTCCGAGAGTAGAGTTGAAACCAGGGTCATCCCTCTGTCAACATGAATCAGTCGTCCGAATTATAAAAAATGCCTCCAAAATGAGCAGGCCAAGTGAGAACGAATCATTTTAGTGATTCGTTATCAAGAATGAATCACTTTACCGATTCGTTCTCACTTGGCCTCCGCTCATCCGGGGCGTTTTTTATAATGCGGACGAGTGAATCACGTGACACGAAGATTCATATTCAAGAGATTCACCACTATGAGAGAAACAAACTTTTGAACTTTAACGATACGGAAGCCGTTAATGTGCACATTAGCTAGGTAAAATGCGGAAAACTCTTGATTCCGCACGTTAACGGAGCAAATCAGTTAATCTGCAGATTAGCTAGGTAATGTGCACATTAACGGCTTTCGAGCTTTAGCGGGTTTGGGTTGTTTTACCTCTGAGCGGCACTTTTTTGCACACCATGGGCTAAATGGCCAGGTCACATGGACCCCGAAGGCTCAGAGAAGGTTGGGAGAGGGGACCCACTGGAACAGCTGTTGGGAGACAGATGGTAGACTCCCGTCAAGGCCATCCAGCGTGTTCTTTAACGTGCACAGAGTATGGCTCTCCCGCACACGGGGCCACGGCTTAACGTCCCATCCGACGGACGGCGGCCTTTCCAAGCCCATCGGTGTCCCCTACTGACCGTGGGCAGGGCGGGGAATTTTGCGGAGATAAATCTCAACGCTGACTCAGCTGGGACTCGAACCTGGGAACTACAGATTACGAGCCTGGCGCGCTACCGACTGAGCCACCCCCGCCCCAAGAGCTTTAGCGGTAACATATATATTATATATATGAAAATATTTCTGATTAGATACTCATATGGAAATACCTCTGTTTAGATTACATATAAGGAAATCTGATCCGATTATGCATATAGATATACCTCTGATCAGATCATATATATAGAAATCTCTCTGATCCCATTAGACATGGAAATCTCTCTGATGACTTTACATTTGAAATAATCTCTGATCAGATTACATGTAGAGAATTCTCCGATTTGAAATTCTCTTCTTGATCTTCTTGTTCATAATAAATGCATATACGGCGATGATACATAATAGCTCACGTGATTCAGTAATACATTCTTTGGTGATTGAATACAGAGGCCAGATACTTGACGATGAGGCATTCATTTCGCTATTTACTGTCATTTCGATGTCCTGAGAAAACTGACTCTGTCATCTTCTTGAGAGCGTCATAGCATCTTCAACGCCAAGCGAGTTCTCCAATCATTAGCGAATCGCATAGTGTCTTGCGTCATGTACGATGTGGACCTGCTACAGTACCGAGAACATCTGCATTTCAGCACGCGACTGCGTGATTTGCTGAGACTGTTTCATCCCTCCCTTGTACGTATGCACAAACAGAAATTCACATCGATATTCATGGAGAGATCTTCTTTAGGAAACAGTCTCCATTTCACATTTCTCAGAGACTGCCAATGTTGAAAAAGTAGACTTAGTCATAGCTCACTAATTAACTCATTAAAGAGAGAAACGCCAAGGATGTAAATTGTTAGAATTAGATGCATATAAACTGATTTTTATATCATTATATAAATGGAAAGTACTTTACTGATTCAGTGGCTTCACTTCCCGTAGTCTGATGTATAGTTATCGGGTTACTAACAGGAGGAGGGTGTTGTTGTTGGGTTGTTTTACCTCTGAACGGCACTTTTTTGCACACCATGGGCTAAATGGCCAGGTCACATGGACCCCGAAGGCTCAGAGAAGGTTGTGAGAGGGGACCCACTGGAACAGCTGTTGGGAGACAGATGGTAGTCTCCCGTCAAGGAAACGCTGTTAAAGAACACGCTGGATGCGTGTTCTTTAACGTGCACAGGATATGGCTCTCCCGCACACGGGGCCACGGCTTAACGTCCTATCCGACGGACGGCGGCCTTTCCAAGCCCACCGGTGTCCCCTACTGACCGATGAGCAGGGCAGGAAATTTTGCGGAGATAAATCTCAACGCTGACCCAGCTGGGACTCGAACCTGGGAACTACAGATTACGAGCCTGGCGCGCTACCGACTGAGCCATCCCCGCCCCGGAGGAGGGTGAGTTCGATTAACGATGTGGAGTGAGGGAATGACAGGGAGTGAATTAGATGATAGTGAGTTAAAGGGAGGTATTGAAAACTGTATCAGAAGAGAGAAAAGTAACCTATAATAAAACAAATGGCGGGTAGTGTTCTCCAATTACTTTCCCTATGGTCAATAATTCACATTTAGGTTGTTGTTTTTTCTACCATTACAGAAACGCATTTGTCAAATTCAGAATCAACCAATCAGTGGTGAACCTAGAGGGGATTATGCATTTCCCCTGAAGGCTTAAATAACGCATATTTTGTAAGGAAATTCCTGAAAAATCAGAGTTTAAAAACGTCAAAATACTTGCGATTAGATTCAAGCATGTCAAAAAAAACCTTCCGTTTGTGGGTGCGTCACTGCAACCAATCAATCAAAGAAAGTAAATAGATGATTAAGTCATTTCCGAGTGATACCTATGCCTCCACAAAACAGTTTAAAATAAAGTTCGCTAAATGCGGCGACATATGACGTTTCTATTTTATTATTTGTTTTAAATAAGGATTATAGTCTTTTAATAATATTTTTATTTATCACATTAATGATAGCGATATTTCATCAATTAGAACACTCCAAAGAAATTCCCGCGTTATGGTTGCATCTGTTTTTGTTTTTTTTTTCATGTAGAAAAATGAGCAATTTTTGATCTGAGGAAACGTCTTCACTCTGTTGTTGGGGAGTCATGTGACACCGAATTGGGTTGTTTTACCTCTGAGCGGCACTTTTTCCAATAAAATGGGCTAAATGGCTGGTTCACAAGGACCCCGAGGACTCAAAGAAGGTTGGTATTTTAACGCTAGACAGCTGTTAGGAGTAGGCTATCCAGCTTGTTCTTTAATGTGCACAGGGTATGGCTCTCCCGAACATGGGGCCACAGTTTTACGTTTTTTAAAAAATCTCTTCGTGAAAATTATGTCTAATACTACTAATATATACAGGGTGAATCTGAAAAAGTGGGCAAAACTTTACGGGGTGGTAGAACGCAGCTATACGAGCAATATTCGTCATAGAAGTATGGGCGGAACGCAAACGGCGAGCCGCTAGGTGGCGTTGGAAATGGTATAAAAGGCATATCCTCGCACCCAACGGCATTTCTACCGTGGATTGCCGAGAGGATGGCGAGTTTTGCCCACTTTTTCAGATTCACCCTGTATATACGTTTACTCTTTTCTGACTCCGTTCCGATTATAAATTTACATTTATTATTTTAAAGTGAATTATCGTAAATTATCACTTGAACACTTTTAATGAAAAATGTACATTAAATTTACACTGTTAATTTATCATTATTATATATATATTAATTTATTTTACAACGAATTTTAAAAATGATATAGTTATAAAATGGATTATAAAGAAAACTGAAGAATAAAAACCATAATGACAGCGATCAAACCGGAGACTTTTATATTGTAAGTCAAAAAATCTTAGGCTCTAACAGAGTGAACTATACGTTTACTATTTTTTGCTGACAAGATGTCGTCTCAAAATATATTATTATCATTCTCTTGTAAACCGAATGTTCAGCACCTTTTACATTTTCGTATGTAATGTTCTTAAAAACTTCACACAAATATTTTTCCTTGGAAAAATAAAAAGTTGGCAACCCAATTCAAACAGAGAGGAAAGTTTAGGCTTGTTGAACCTGCCACAGTCAAATGAAGATATTCGCTGAGTAACAAAATCTTCGACTATTGGTTGCAGTGGTAGAATCAGCCAATCAGGTATCACGGGTCACTATGAAATGGTAACCTGGCTCTTGCAGTTCATCGCTATTCAGCACATGCTCATTTGTGTCATCGCTATAATAAAAATAATGCTAAGATTCCGGACTGTGACCATAATGTTAAAATTCGTATTCACAATACGAAAGCAGCAGACGTAACTCTGATTGTCAAAGTAAGTACTGTGATTATCTACATATCACGAGAAATAATTGTTATAAAACGAATGTAAAAATGACATTGTGTTGATTTAGATATGACAAAAGTGACGAATACTAAATTTGAAATTCATTTATTATTTTTTGTGATTATTTTTGTTGGGGAAGCGCCCCAGGTGTCCTTAACAGACGAGCCTTACCTGCTGATAAGAGAGATGGTTTTACCTCTGAGATGCTCTCTTTTTTCACACAATGGGCTAATGACCAGGTCACAAGGTCCCAGAGAAGGTTGGGATAGGGGCCCCACTGGAAAGTTATTAGGAGATAGATGGAAGCCTCCCTAACCAAAGGCCACCCTTTCGTACTCAAGGACATCCAACATGCTCTTTAATGCACAGGGAGCTATTGCTTTCCATAAGCAGATACATATTTCTTTTGAATTGATAGTGGGTGCTCGCTTGCACTATTTCGTGTACACCGATCCTTCGATTTACAATGTAGATTGGTTCCGAAAAATCACCGTCTAAATCGAAACTGTGGAAATTGAAACCAACAACTTATGGAAATAAAGAGAGTTAGGTTCCGAAAAAAATCCTTGTTATGAAATTTTTATTTATACATGTTTATCTAAACTTTAAGGTCAGCAGTAAAAATAAACTTTAACGTAGCATTATTTGTACTTAGTTGCACTAATTCAGAAAAGTTTAGATCCATTTCTCACAGTATCTTTTTGGTCTGGAAAAATACTCATCGTTAATATAGACTTACACTATCGAATTTGAAAGAAGTATACTTAAGAATTGAATATAAATTACTAAACAAGTATTTTTACTAACAATTAGTACTCTATTTTGTAGAATTGGTATTTATATGATATTTTATGAAACACTGTACTTACGAATCAGTTGTATTTAACCTATATAATAGTCTAAAAAGTTAAACTTGTTGCTAAAAATGAGATAAAACACAGTTTTTTTACTAGTCTGAAAAAATTCAGTCTTGTAAAGTCAGATCTCGCTGTCAATTAAAAAATGGCTTCATTTCATTAAGATGTCGCGAGACTGAGTGCATTACAATGGCAAGAATATCATTTAGCGAAATACTATAAATATAACTTGTTACAGATGCCGATTTTTATTCATATAGATATTACCCTTGTTCTTGGTGACTTCAATGCCAAAGTTGGTACTGACTCTGACCTTTGGGGAGGAGTAATAGGCCCTTTTGGTATTGGTAGCTGCAATGGCAATGGGCAACGTCTCCTACAGGTAAGTCAACTCAATGGATTCAGAACAACTAACACTTATTACAAACACCGCGACATACATAAGTACACATGGGTTTCACCCGATGGGCTGCATAAGAATATGATTGATTATATATTAATTAACAGCAAATGGGCTAGTTCTGTGAGGAATACCAGGTCATATAGGGGAGCTGAAATTGGATCTGACAATTATCTTGTTAAAAGTGTCTTGCAACTTAAACTTAAAAAATGTTGTGCTAAATTTAAAAAATTACCTTTAATGCTGCAGCTCTGAAAGACCCAGTTATAGCTTAAGCTTACCATGATAGGTTACTTAGTCATTATGACAGTCATGGTAGGCTTACTACTGAAGTTGAGGAAGAATGGGATCATTTTAAACAGACTTTTTTGGAGACTAACAGTACTCTTTTAGGAAAAAAGGAGCAGAAGAGACAGAATTATCTGAGTGATAAGGCACTTGAGCTTATTTCGGAAAGAAAGGACTGCAGGAATGTCCTTAATCAATACCCTACTAGTCATAATAGAACGCATTACAGAGAACTTAATAAACGTGTAAAAGATCAGTTAGCTGCTGATAAGAATCTTTGGCTTGATAGTTTGGCTGACAAAGCCGAGGAAGCAGTTAGACAGCACAACAGCAGAGAGCTGTACCAGATAGTTAATGTTTTGTGTGGTAGAAAACAGACAGGTATACATCGATTGAAGGATAAACAAGGTAAGGTTATTATAGAAGGTGAGGATTCTGTCATGGCTAGGTGATCTGAGCATTTCAGTGATATTCTAAACAATGCGGTTAGTTCTATTCCCATTGTTTGCAATGATGATAGATGCATTGGTGGCTTTAATGTTGGCCCTATAACACAATCTGAAGTTATTTTGGCTGTTTCTAAACTTAAACTTCATAAATCCCCAGGGGTAGATGAAATTACTACAGAAATGCTTAGAGCTGGGAATGTTTCGGTTACCACTTGGATGACTGAAATTCTGAATATCTTTTATGATAAAGGCATGGTTCCTATTTTACCAGAGCTATTGTTATCCCTATTTTCAAAAAAGGTGATCGCAGTTCTTATGATAACTATAGGGGTATCAGCCTACTCTCTGTTCCAGGTAAAGTTCTTTCCATGATTGTGCTTAATAGAATTAAGAATCTGGTTGACAGTCAATTGCGTGATGAGCAATGTGGATTCAGAAGTGGTAGGGATGTGTGGATCAGATATTTTCACTTAGGCAGATTCTTGAGAAATGTTTAGAGTTTCAGAAACCTTTGGTTGCTAGCTTTGTTGATTTCAAAAAGGCTTTCGACTCTGTTGATCGTCATAATTTGTGGTTGATTGTGAGATCATATGGTATACCAGACAAGTTAGTTAACATAATGAAAGCCCTCTATAATAACACTGAGTCGTGTGTGAGAGTTGGTAAGGCTTGTAGCAATTGGTTTAGCATTACTTCTGGTGTTCGACAAGGGTGCATTTTGTTTCCTTTTCTCTTTAGCTTGGTTATTGATTATGTTATGCGAAATTCACTTCAAGGGAAAGATTTTGGCCTTAAATGGATTGGAGATACGAAAATTTCTGATTTAGATTATGCTGATGATTTAGCCCTTTTGGCAAATGATGTTGATGAGATGAACTCTTTCATTCGAGATGTTGATGAAACTGGTAGTAGAGTAGGTTTGGTTATAAACAGAGAGAAAATTAAAGTTATGAAAATTGGTCAAGCAGGCTGTGATTCAGTTAATCTGAATGGTTGCAGTCTTGAGCAGGTGTCACAGTTTAATTATCTTGGGAGCTATGTAACAGATAATAGTGATGTGCGGCATGAGATTAACAGATGAATAGGGATTGCTGTCGGGACTTTTAAGAATCTACGGAAAGTATGGAGAAATAGGCGTATACACCTAAAGACTAAAATTAGACTGTCTAATAGTTTGGTTCTTTCTAGGGTCCCTATTTTCAAAAAAGATGCTTTTGATTCCAGATGCTTACGCAGTATCTTGGGCATTAGGTGATTCAACTTTGTAACTAATGATGAGGTTAGGCAAAGGAGTTTGCAATCTTCTTTAAGCAGCATATTGTGCAGAGATAAATTCCGTTGGTTTGGCCATGTTGCCCGTATGAATAATTATAGATTGGCGAATGGGGTTATGAACAGTGTGCCTAAAGGCTTCAGAAAGAAGGGGAGACCTAGGATGCGGTGGGCAGACAATGTCAAACAGGACCTTGTTAGAATTGGTGTGCAGTGGCCAGATGCAGTAGATGTAGCTCAGGATAGACTTGCTTGGAGAACTAAATTGCACTGTCTGGTAGGACCTCCGTAGCCCATGGCTGCTTGATGATGATGATGAATTTATTATTAGCATTTTATTCTTGAAAATAAATGATATCAATTAAAACCATTTAGCTGATTTTCACTTTGGGATGATAGTGTAATAATCACCCTTGACTCTATACTTCATAATATGTATTATATCTACGTACATAAAATATTTTTTTGAATCTATTCAGTACTAAAAAGATTTCTGGATCTATTCAGCACTAAAAAGATTTCTGGATCTATTCAGCACTAAAAAGATTTCTGAATCTATTCAGTACTAAAAAGATTTCTGAATCTATTCAATACTAAAAAGATTTCTGAATCTATTCGGTACTAAAAAGATTTCTGAATCTATTCAGCACTAAAAAGATTTCTGAATCTATTTAGTACTAAAAAGATTTCTGAATCTATTCAGTATTAAAAAGATTTCTGAATCTATTCAATACTAAAATGATTTCTGAATCTATTCAATACTAAAGATTTCTGAATCTATTCAGTACTAAAAAGATTTCTGAATCTATTCAGTACTAATTCTAACTGGTTACTGATAGGAGAAAGAAAAGGAGTTTAGTTTCCCCGACAGTCACGCCAACCTTGTTGGGAAACAGAAAGGAAGTTGTACACTTACCTTCACGGGGTAAGAAGATTCTGATGACCTTTTTTAAACAATGCTGTCATCTCCAGACTCTAAAATAATTCTGATTCTAATAATACGACAACTCATCATACGGTAATGATGAGTTTTCGTGATATTAGAATGTTTTTATTAGATTAAGATGTGTAATTAATAGATAACTTCGTCGAACTTGTACAATTCTTAACGTTTGCATAAATGACATTGAAGCAGTTAAACGGAAGGTGGGGCTTCAGTCTGATTGCATTCCTCATTCAAAGAGCGAATCTTCGAGTATTTTTTGGGATAGACACAGTATATTGCACATTTCAAAACAATTACATCTCAGACTATCAGAAGCTTCATTAATCGACACGTTATAGCAAATCACTCCCTCTTACATGAGCTAAAGATTGAAAATATAAAAGCTGCAGTTTAAATTCAATTGCAGAGTTAAGACTCGAGAATGTACTTATTCTTTGTACCTCGTAATTGAAGAGACTCTTTAAAGAGGACTAACTTATCAGAAGATATTAATATTTTTTTGTTGGCTATAAGATTCTCTATCGGTATTGTGTGAACTATGGCGTGCCACCAAATGCCCCACGTAATAGCCTTTCGTGTGTAAGAAAATAAACTAGACTAAGCTGGAAAACATTTTGGCATGAAAAAAAGCGAGAGTTTTTATTATTTAAGAAACATTTCCTTTAGAAAGCAACTTTTGATGTGCAATGACGCCTATATTCGAGTTTTGGGCAGGAGAAATCTCTCTATTTTGCAAAATTGAAGCATGTTTAAAAGAAAAATGGACTTTGAAATTTAATTTAAACAAAATTTTAATTATTCAAAAGCGGTTTAGGAAACCCAAAAAATGAAACGGGAAACATCAGTTTTTTGATTTAAAAGAAAAAGCCAAATTGAAAATTTTCCAAGATAGGCAGCTGCTAAAAAGAGCCAGATCCAGCGTGAAAAAAAAGCCAAGTTGGCAAAACTATCCAGTAAAAACTGCAATAAAGGTTTTTAACATTTATATTCTCATTTCATTGAAGTATGAGGGGGTGTACAACCCCCACTTAAAATATGGTATATGTTTTAGTAAGATAAAAAAAATAAAATAAAATACTTCCCCAAGCAGCTGCTTGCCAGAGAAGTCTGACAGGAGCCTATCAGTTTATATGCCATAGTAGAAGGTCTGTGAGGATGGCAGGATCTCAGCAGAAAAACGACACATACATCCATGCCTTATCCGGGGCTCGAACCCAAATCCCTTAGATCAGCAATGAAGCGCACTAACCACTCGGCATGGACTAAATATTTCTTCAAAATTTAAAAGATTAGAACTTTCGATTACTAATTATTATTAATCATATTTTACTGCGTGATATATTTTCCTTTTGGATTATTATTGATTTTAAATTTCAGAATCCCCCTCCTCCCATAATAAATTCCTGCTTACGCTACTGTCTCATTAATATATATTTAGTCTGTATGAAATTTAAATCTTTGCATCTTTAGATTGACTCGAAAGATAAAAAAAAAAGGAAACTTCTTATTTTTTGAGAAAAGGTATTTAAAATTTTGGCGCGTCTAATAATTTTGCACCTTACTATGGCCCGGAAATAAAGTTCGCCCACTATTGTCTTATACAATAAAACTTCCATATGATATGATTTTCTATGCCTTTATTTTATGATTTTAAAATATACGTTTGTTTGTAAGAATATTTTATTGTTTTATTTGTATTATGAAACTTAGTTATGTGGTGTGAGTCACCGAAGTCTCGAATTTCAAAATTCTTCGTTTAAGTTCTCTACAAATACTTCATCACTGATTTTTCTATTTCCTCCACATATAAACACAGATGGTGCTACTACTTGACCCGAGCGCAGGAGATCCAGTGGACGTCCTTCGTGCCAAGCGTGCCCAGGAGAGGAGATATGTCTTTGACTATGCTTTCGACGGGAATTCTGTTCAGGTAAGGAATTAGAGATTTATGCAGGATATATTCGATCTTGTGCGTTTTGCAGATTTTCGTCGTTTTCTATCACTTTTAAAGCTTTATTAGCAGGAAGAAAATGGAAAATCAACTTCGCGAATCATCTTTCTGTTCTACCATGTGGAGACAAATGAGTGTTCTTTCTGAAAGCACTCGTTTTAAGTTTTAAGTAGTTTCGGTAAAGGCTGACTGGATAAATAAATCTATTGCTGTTTCCTCAGAGCAAAAAATAAAGGAACATATGGTTAAAAGGATTGCTTATTCTGATTTCAGTGTTTTAGTAAGATACTGAGGGGAACAGGTGAAATACGAATCTCTAATTTTAGCATTGTAAACGATAAACGCACAGCCAAGGGAAATAATTCGGGGAGAAGAACCTTAACTGGCATAGTGGTTAGGCAGCTAGCGACTGTTCCAGCAAGGCAACTTTGTGTGTTGTGTTAGCTCTAACTAAGGCAGTGGTCAGCAGTGACTTCGGTCTTAGTAGGGCATGTCCTTGTATGAGAAAGCCTGTATTAAGCTAGGAGTAGCTTCCAGAATTCTTCTCTGTCCTATATGTCGCAAATAAAAAAAAAAAAAAGAAATTAAAGAAATTTATATTGAGAATTCTGATTCTTCGTGGACGGCTTGAAATCGTGAGAAAAGCTCTGTTTTTGAGTAGGTAATTTAATTTTACACTACAAAAATACCAATTCGTGACTCATCTAGTAACTGGAAAGAGACGGAAAAAGTTCTGAAGGTCGAGTTCCAAAATATATGTAAAAAGGTAATTAACACCGCTTTTGAACTGTCGTTTCTGTGCCAAGCGAACCTGACACGATTTTTAGCAGTTATTAATTCAACTATAAAGCTGCGTGGAATGGAAAAGAACCAGAGATGAGCCTTATTTTGATGTTCCTTGTGACTGACATTAAAGTCTGACTTGCAAATTAGCTCACTATTAGAATGCTTGAAATGAAAACAAACCGCCATTTATGGTTGCCATAGCACTGCTATCACCGAACCAGGTATCTAATTAAAGCCTGTAAGAGAGAAATTCAGAAAGAGCCGAGAGGTAATAAAGTCAAGCAGACAATTTGTTCTTCCACTCAATTAAAGTTTGCCGATGAATAACGTGGAAGAGAAATGACAGCAATGACAATAAAGAGCAGAGTTCCTCTGGGAAAACCGACATCTGGCATTTTAGATGTGCTTTTGCTTACGTCACACGCGAGGCACACGAGTGACCGAAGGCGCTTTTGCTGTTGGCTGGAATTTCGTCGCAGTAGCCCCGAAGGGTGTGGTGCTACGAGGAACATCGGGCAGTTGCTCGTTTACGTACCACTGACCTTGCAGTTCCGTCGTCACTCAGGAAGCTGGCGGTGGGTGGGGTGGTCCAGTCACGCACAGCTTCAAGACAAACCCTCGTAACATTCATTTCAGCCAGTCGTGCAGCACCTAGAAGCTGCACGCCGTGCACTAAAGTCAACAGAATATTTGCTCTTATTTTATGATCGCCTTTTCATGACAGATACTGTAAAAAATTAAAGGGATAATACTTGATAGAGTAATTTCTGATAGACAGACTCAAAAACTTCGGTGTTTGGAAATATATGTGCTAATATATGGGAAGCTGGGTTATCACGAGTTTCGTTGGAAGGAGTTTGACCTCTCACCTCTAAGCAAAAGAGTAGAGTTTCTGCTTAATTCTTTCATGGCTAACGAGAAAGTCTATTAGTCTTTCTTCTTGGACATACATGTATATCCGTGTAGTATAGGGTTGGGTTGTTTTACCTCTGAGCGGCACTTTTTTGCACACCATGGGCTAAATGACCAGGTCACATGGACCCCGAAGGCTCAGAGAAGGTTGGGGACCCACTAGAACAGCTGTTGGGAGACAGATGGTAGCCTCCTGTCAAGGCCATCCAGCGTGTTCTTTAACGTGCACAGGGTATGGTTCTCCCGCACACGGGGCCACGGCTTAACGTCCCATCCGAAGGACGGCGGCCTTTCCAAGCCCAACGCTGTCCCCTACTGACCGTGGGCAGGGCGGGAAATTTTGCGGAGATAAATCTCAACGCTGACCCAGCTGGGACTCGAACCTGGGAACTACAGATTACGAGCCTGGCGCGCTACCGACTGAGCCACCCCCGTGTAGTATAGGCAATGGCGTAACTGTAATAGTGCAGAGCGTGCGACCTCATCCGAGCCCATACTACGACCCGCGTCTTTTTCCCCTTTTATCAATCTGCATACCATTTCTGCGATTTCATGCCGTACGAAGTTTTTTTATATAACTAATGACTGTCGTCAAACTAGTTCGCTTGTCAGTGTTTAAGTAGTTGTAGCAGAAATTTTACTAATGAAAAAAAAAAGTATATATCGGCTTAATGGTCAATTGATAATATCGTTTGACGATAAACCAAAGAATAAATAACTCTGTAAAATAACGTTAAAAATATATCTTAAAATGAATATTTACTTAAAATGACTGAGCTTCACATAGGCATGACGTCAGCTAACGTATCTCGTTTCTCCTCTGGCAGCCGGACTCTGTTACACACTGACAAAAGAATGATTGCATTTTACATTTACATGTTTAACGATATAATTTATATATATGTCGCAGGGAGATGATAAAAATAGTGATTTGATCAAATCCCTAAGGTATATGATCAATTCACGGAAGATGTTAAAATAACAACTCTGTGGGGTGATTTCCTTGAAGAAAGTAAGTGATTTGATCAAATCCCTTAACTGTTTTAGTGAAAAGATGAAATAATATTGTTTAGATATTAAAAGTATTTATTTAGTAAACCATGCATTATTAAATGTAGAATAGTTAATACAACAATAGTCATTTGAAACACAAATTATTTCGGCTATTACGGAATTGTAATAGCCGGTACATTGTACTTTTTTCGTTTTTTTCCGAATCGCCTTTTTAAGGTATTCTTAATGTATCTCGATCTACAATACACCGCCTGCCGAATTATTCAAAACGCCCTTCATGAGCGAAGGCCAAGTGAGAACGAATCTGTAAAGTGATGAATCTCTTGAGTATTAATCTTCGGGTCACGTGACTCCGTGGTCCGAATTATAATGAAACGCCCCGAATGAGCGGAGGCCAAGTGAGAACGAATCCGTCAAGTGGTGAATCTCTTGAGTATGAATCTTTAGCTCACGTGACACTACTTTGGACACTAGAAAGGGTCCTTTTTTACCTTCCTGGGAAAAATGTTTAAGTAGTGGTGCCAATTTAAATTGTTCAATGATTGTGACAGCTTCTTCTATCCTTTCGCGAGTCCACAAAGGTTTTTTCTTTTTCATGCCGCTTGTTCAAAAACGTCCTGATAGTTTCATTAAACTGTTCTTCAGATACAAATTCGGTCAGAGTTTGTTTTTTTTCCATATCTGAACTCATTTTTTTACGGTAGGTACTTGATAAAACTCGAAATATAGAAAACAATAATAAAAATGCGCGCAACCTTCCTCGCGTAATGTTTGGGCGCTGGCCGGCACGGACGCCAGACGGGAGCGGTGAGGTAAAGGGGAGTGGTAACAAGCGAAACATAGAGCTGTGCGAGTCCTGACTTGTTTATTTCATCTTTTCACTAAAACAGTTAAGGGATTTGATCAAATCACTTACTTTCTTCAGGAAAATCACCTCACAGAGTTGTTATTTTAACATCTTCCGTGAATTGATCATATACCTTAGGGATTTGATCAAATCCCTATTTTCATCATCTCCCTGCGACATATGTATCGTTTCTTATCCAATAGAGTTGATGAGTTGCGCGTCATAAGGGATGAAGGGGGTTCTCTTACTAATCTGCACCCGGGCTCCTACTAGCTAGTTACGCCCCTGAGTATTTATACACCATTTATTTCTATTTCAGAATGCCTCGAATTCGCACTCAAAAATTATTAGAGGAAGTCATTGACAGTTTGTTCCATATTGAGATTAATCCCTATCAGGAAAGTGATCGATGTTCATATGACACAAATAATGTCGTCTGAACATAATTTCTCTGTGAATAAGCTAAATTTGGAAAAAATTAAAAGGGAATCTAAAAGGGCAAAAAAATAAAATAAAAAAAAGAATAGGGAATGAAAAGGTATAAATAAAATGTGTCCCACTTAAAAATTTTGGAAACCAGTTTTTAAAGAAACAACAACAACAAAAAAAAAACACGTGTTGAGGCTTTTCTGGATATATGAGCACCAGAATTTTGTAAAATTATAATTATAAACAAATTTTTTTAATTCACCGTTTAAGGGTTTAGAAGTATGGGATTTAAGCACAAAAGCGAAACAAAGAAAATCTAAAAGATAGAGAATTTTCACAGTTGAAAAGAGAAACTGCGATAAATAGAAAGCGGACACGTGGTTCAAGACCGAGACTACTCTAGGAAGAATATGGGCCTTGTAGTCTTTAGCTTCATTGAAAGAAACTCTTTTGGTGGGTACTGTCGGGGTAGATTGGGCAGTCGTTTCCATTGGTCGTCTCACAGACCTCTGTGCAGTTCAGGACTTCAGGAGGGTATCATGAGTTCTGAGAGTTACAGAGATTAGGTTTTGGAACCCTAAATGTAAACCGGTACAATGAGTCTCGTCTTAGCAGACGATAATATCCGATCATACAGAGTTGATCATTAATCTGGGGAGACAAATACCATCAGCTGTATGTAATGGCCAACTTATCTCCCGACTTACAGAGTATGCTTAGGATGCATTAGAGCAGTGGTTCTCAACCTTTTATGCTTCACGTACCCCCTGGAAATGTGTATGTAACTAGCGTACCTCTTGTATAGATAGATAAAACTATAGTTATAGTATAACAATGGGAATAAAATGAAACAGATATATCAGTGGTTCTCAACCTTTTATGCTTTACGTACCCCCTTGGAAATGTGTATGTAACTGGCGTACCCCTTGTACAGATAGATAAAACTATAGTTATAGTATAACAATGGGAATAAAATAAAACATATATATCAGTGGTTCTCAACCTTTAATGCTTCACGTACCCCCTGGAAATGTGTATGTTACTGGTTTACCCCTTGTATAGATAGATAAAACTATAGTTATAGTATAACAATGGGAATAAAATAAAACATATATACATCAGTGGTTCTCAACCTTTTATGCTTCACGTACACCCTGGAAATGTGTATGTAACTGGCCCACCCCTTGTATAGATAGATAAAACTAATAGTTATAATATAACAATGGGAATATAATAAAACATATATATCAGTGGTTCTCAACCTTTTATGCTTCACGTACCCCCTGGAAATGTGTATGTAACTGGCGTACCCCTTGTACAGATAGATAAAACTATAGTTATAGTATAACAATGGGAATATAATAAAACATATATATCAGTGGTTCTCAACCTTTTATGCTTCACGTACACCCTGGAAATGTGTATGTAACTGGTCCACCCCTTGTATAGATAGATAAAACTATAGTTATAATATAACAATGGGAATAAAATAAAACATATATATCAGTGGTTCTCTACCTTTTATGCTTCACGTACCCCCTGGAAATGTGTATGTAATTGGCGTACCCCTTGTATAGATAGATAAAACTATAGTTATAGTATAACAATGGGAATACAATAAAACATATATATCAGTGGTTCTCAACCTTTTATGCTTCACGTACACCCTGGAAATGTGTATGTAACTGGCGTACCCCTTGTATAGATAGATAAAACTATAGTTATAGTATAACAATGGGAATAAAATAAAACATATATATCAGTGGTTCTCAACCTTTTATGCTTCACATACCCCCTGGAAATGTGTATGTAACTGGTCCACCCCTTGTATAGATAGATAAAACTATAGTTATAATATAACAATAGGAATATAATAAAACATATATATCAGTGGTTCTCAACCTTTTATGCTTCACGTACACCCTGGAAATGTGTATGTAACTGGCCCACCCCTTGTATAGATAGATAAAACTATAGTTATAATATAACAATGGGAATAAAATAAAACATATATATCAGTGTTTCTCAACCTTTTATGCTTCACGTACCCCCTGGAAATGTGTTTGTAATTGGCGTACCCCTTGTATAGATAAATAAAACTCTAGTTATAGTATAACAATGGGAATAAAATAAAACATATATATCAGTGGTTCTCTACCTTTTATGCTTCACGTACCCCTTGGAAATGTGTATGTAATTGGCGTACCCCTTGTATAGAGAGATAAAACTATAGTTATAGTACAACAATGGGAATAAAATAAAGCATATATATCAGTGGTTCTCAACCTTTTATGCTTCACGTACCCCCTGGAAATGTGTATGTAATTGGCGTACCCCTTGTATAGATAGATAAAACTATAGTTATAGTAAAACAATGGGAATAAAATAAAACACATATCAGTGGTTCTCAACCTTTTATGCTTCACGTACCCCCTGGAAATGTGTATGTAACTGGCGTACCCCTTGTACAGATAGATAAAACTATAGTTATAGTATAACAATGGGAATATAATAAAACATATATATCAGTGGTTCTCAACCTTTTATGCTTCACGTACACCCTGGAAATGTGTATGTAACTGGCCCACCCCTTGTATAGATAGATAAAACTAATAGTTATAATATAACAATGGGAATATAATAAAACATATATATCAGTGGTTCTCAACCTTTTATGCTTCACGTACACCCTGGAAATGTGTATGTAACTGGCCCAACCCTTGTATAGATAGATAAAACTATAGTTATAATATAACAATGGGAATAAAATAAAACATATATATCACTGGTTCTCAACCTTTAATGCTTCACGTACCCCCTGGAAATGTGTATGTAACTGGCGTATCCCTTGTATAGATAGATAAAACTATAGTTATAGTATAACAATGGGAATAAAATAAAACATATATAACAGTGGTTCTCAACCTTTTATGCTTCACGTACACCCTGGAAATGTGTATGTAACTGGTCCACCCCTTGTATAGATAGATAAAACTATAGTTATAATATAACAATGGGAATAAAATAAAACATATATATCAGTGGTTCTCAACCTTTTATGCTACACGTACCCCCTGGAAATGTGTATGTAATTGGCGTACCCCTTGTATAGATAGATAAAACTATAGTTATAGTATAACAATGGGAATAAAATAAAACATATATATCAGTGGTTCTCTACCTTTTATGCTTCACGTACCCCCTGGAAATGTGTATGTAATTGGCGTACCCCTTGTATAGATAGATAAAACTATAGTTATATTATAACAATGGGAAAACAATAAAACATATATATATATATATATCAGTGGTTCTCTACCTTTTATGCTTCACGTACACCCTGGAAATGTGTATGTAACTGGCCCACCCCTTGTATAGATAGATAAAACTATAGTTATAATATAACAATGGGAATATAATAAAACATATATATCAGTGGTTTTAAACCTTTTATGCTTCACGTACACCCTGGAAATGTGTATGTAACTGGCCCACCCCTTGTATAGATAGATAAAACTATAGTTATAATATAACAATGGGAATATAATAAAACATATATATCAGTGGTTCTCAACCTTTTATGCTTCACGTACACCCTGGAAATGTGTATGTAACTGGCCCACCCCTTGTATAGATAGATAAAACTATAGTTATAATATAACAATGGGAATAAAATAAAACAATATATCACTGGTTCTCAACCTTTAATGCTTCACGTACCCCCTGGAAATGTGTATGTAACTGGCGTACCCCTTGTACAGATAGATAAAACTATAGTTATAGTATAACAATGGGAATATAATAAAACATATATATCAGTGGTTCTCAACCTTTTATGCTTCACGTACACCCTGGAAATGTGTATGTAACTGGCCCACCCCTTGTATAGATAGATAAAACTATAGTTATAATATAACAATGGGAATAAAATAAAACAATATATCACTGGTTCTCAACCTTTAATGCTTCACGTACCCCCTGGAAATGTGTATGTAACTGGCGTATCCCTTGTATAGATAGATAAAACTATAGTTATAGTATAACAATGGAAATATAATAAAACATATATATCAGTGGTTCTCAACCTTTTATGCTTCACGTACCCCCTGGAAATGTGTATGTAACTGGCCCACCCCTTGTATAGATAGATAAAACTATAGTTATAGTATAACAATGGGAATACAATAAAACATATATATCAGTGGTTCTCAACCTTTTATGCTACACGTACCCCCTGGAAATGTGTATGTAATTGGCGTACCCCTTGTATAGATAGATAAAACTATAGTTATAGTATAACAGTGGGAATAAAATAAAACATATATATCAGTGGTTCTCAACCTTTTATGCTTCACGTACCCCCTGGAAATGTGTATGTAATTGGCGTATCCCTTGTATAGATAGATAAAACTATAGTTATAGTATAGCAATGGGAATAAAATAAAACATATATATCAGTGGTTCTCTACCTTTTATGCTTCACGTACCCCCTGGAAATGTGTATGTAATTGTCGTACCCCTTGTATAGATAGATAAAACTATAGTTATAGTATAACAATGGGAATAAAATAAAACATATATATCAGTGGTTCTCAACCTTTTATGCTTCACGTACACCCTGGAAATGTGTATGTAACTGGCCCACCCCTTGTATAGATAGATAAAACTATAGTTATAACAATGGGAATATAATAAAACATATATATCAGTGGTTTTCAACCTTTTATGCTTCACGTACACCCTGGAAATGTGTATGTAACTGGCCCACCCCTTGTATAGATAGATAAAACTATAGTTATAATATAACAATGGGAATAAAATAAAACAATATATCACTGGTTCTCAACCTTTAATGCTTCACGTACCCCCTGGAAATGTGTATGTAACTGGCGTATCCCTTGTATAGATAGATAAAACTATAGTTATAGTATAACAATGGAAATATAATAAAACATATATATCAGTGGTTCTCAACCTTTTATGCTTCACGTACCCCCTGGAAATGTGTATGTAACTGGCGTACCCCTTGTATAGATAGATAAAACTATAGTTATAGTATAGCAATGGGAATAAAATAAAACATATATATCAGTGGTTCTCTACCTTTTATGCTTCACGTACCCCCTGGAAATGTGTATGTAATTGGCGTACCCCTTGTATAGATAGATAAAACTATAGTTATAGTATAACAATGGGAAAACAATAAAACATATATATATATATATCAGTGGTTCTCATCCTTTTATGCTTCACGTACCCCTGGAAATGTGTATGTAATTGGCGTACTCCTTGTACAGATAGATAAAACTATAGTTATAGTATAACAATGGGAATAAAATAAAACATATATATCAGTGGTTCTCTACCTTTTATGCTTCACGTACCCCCTGGAAATGTGTATGTAATTGGCGTACCCCTTGTATAGATAGATAAAACTATAGTTATATTATAACAATGGGAAAACAATAAAACATATATATATATATCAGTGGTTCTCAACCTTTTATGCTTCACGTATCCCTGGAAATGTGTATGTAATTGGCGTACCCCTTGTATAGATAGATAAAACTATAGTTATAGTATAACAATGGGAATAAAATAAAACATATATATCAGTGGTTCTCTACCTTTTATGCTTCACGTACACCCTGGAAATGTGTATGTAACTGGCCCACCCCTTGTATAGATAGATAAAACTATAGTTATAATATAACAATGGGAATATAATAAAACATATATATCAGTGGTTTTCAACCTTTTATGCTTCACGTACACCCTGGAAATGTGTATGTAACTGGCCCACCCCTTGTATAGATAGATAAAACTATAGTTATAATATAACAATGGGAATATAATAAAACATATATATATCAGTGGTTCTCAACCTTTTATGCTTCACGTACACCCTGGAAATGTGTATGTAACTGGCCCACCCCTTGTATAGATAGATAAAACTATAGTTATAATATAACAATGGGAATAAAATAAAACAATATATCACTGGTTCTCAACCTTTAATGCTTCACGTACCCCCTGGAAATGTTTATGTAACTGGCGTACCCCTTGTACAGATAGATAAAACTATAGTTATAGTATAACAATGGGAATATAATAAAACATATATATCAGTGGTTCTCAACCTTTTATGCTTCACGTACACCCTGGAAATGTGTATGTAACTGGCCCACCCCTTGTATAGATAGATAAAACTATAGTTATAATATAACAATGGGAATATAATAAAACATATATATCAGTGGTTTTCAACCTTTTATGCTTCACGTACACCCTGGAAATGTGTATGTAACTGGCCCACCCCTTGTATAGATAGATAAAACTATAGTTATAATATAACAATGGGAATATAATAAAACATATATATCAGTGGTTCTCAACCTTTTATGCTTCACGTACACCCTGGAAATGTGTATGTAACTGGCCCACCCCTTGTATAGATAGATAAAACTATAGTTATAATATAACAATGGGAATAAAATAAAACAATATATCACTGGTTCTCAACCTTTAATGCTTCACGTACCCCCTGGAAATGTGTATGTAACTGGCGTATCCCTTGTATAGATAGATAAAACTATAGTTATAGTATAACAATGGAAATATAATAAAACATATATATCAGTGGTTCTCAACCTTTTATGCTTCACGTACCCCCTGGAAATGTGTATGTAACTGGCGTACCCCTTGTATAGATAGATAAAACTATAGTTATAGTATAGCAATGGGAATAAAATAAAACATATATATCAGTGGTTCTCTACCTTTTATGCTTCACGTACCCCCTGGAAATGTGTATGTAATTGGCGTACCCCTTGTATAGATAGATAAAACTATAGTTATAGTATAACAATGGGAAAACAATAAAACATATATATATATATATCAGTGGTTCTCAACCTTTTATGCTTCACGTACCCCTGGAAATGTGTATGTAATTGGCGTACCCCTTGTACAGATAGATAAAACTATAGTTATAGTATAACAATGGGAATAAAATAAAACATATATATCAGTGGTTCTCTACCTTTTATGCTTCACGTACCCCCTGGAAATGTGTATGTAATTGGCGTACCCCTTGTATAGATATATAAAACTATAGTTATATTATAACAATGGGAAAACAATAAAACATATATATATATATCAGTGGTTCTCAACCTTTTATGCTTCACGTACCCCTGGAAATGTGTATGTAATTGGCGTACCCCTTGTATAGATAGATAAAACTATAGTTATAGTATAACAATGGGAATAAAATAAAACATATATATCAGTGGTTCTCAACCTTTTATGCTTCACGTACCCCCTGGAAATGTGTATGTAATTGGCGTACCCCTTGTATAGATAGATAAAACTATAGTTATAGTATAACAATGGGAATAAAATAAAACATATATAACAGTGGTTCTCAACCTTTTATGCTTCACGTACCCCCTGGAAATGTGTATGTAATTGGCGTACCCCTTGTATAGATAGATAAAACTATAGTTATAGTATAGCAATGGGAATAAAATAAAACATATATATCAGTGGTTCTCTACCTTTTATGCTTCACATACCCCCTGGAAATGTGTATGTAATTGGCGTACCCCTTGTATAGATAGATAAAACTATAGTTATAGTATAACAATGGGAATAAAATAAAACATATATATCAGTGGTTCTCAACCTTTTATGCTTCACGTACCCCCTGGAAATGTGTATGTAATTGGCGTACCCCTTGTATAGATAGATAAAACTATAGTTATAGTATAACAACGGGAATAAAATAAAACATATATATCAGTGGTTCTCTACCTTTTATGCTTCACGTATCCCCTGGAAATGTGTATGTAATTGGCGTACCCCTTGTATAGATAGATAAAACTATAGTTATAGTAAAACAATGGGAATAAAATAAAACACATATATCAGTGGTTCTCAACCTTTTATGCTTCACGTACCCCCTGGAAATGTGTATGTAACTGGCGTACCCCTTGTACAGATAGATAAAACTATAGTTATAGTATAAGAATGGGAATATAATAAAACATATATATCAGTGGTTCTCAACCTTTTATGCTTCACGTACACCCTGGAAATGTGTATGTAACTGGCCCACCCCTTGTATAGATAGATAAAACTATATAACATAACAATGGGAATAAAATAAAACATATATATCACTGGTTCTCAACCTTTAATGCTTCACGTACCCCCTGGAAATGTGTATGTAACTGGCGTATCCCTTGTATAGATAGATAAAACTATAGTTATAGTATAACAATGGAAATATAATAAAACATATATATCAGTGGTTCTCAACCTTTTATGCTTCACGTACCCCCTGGAAATGTGTATGTAACTGGCGTACCCATTGTATAGATAGATAAAACTATAGTTATAGTATAACAATGGGAATATAATAAAACATATATATCAGTGGTTCTCAACCTTTTATGCTTCACGTACCCCCTGGAAATGTGTATGTAATTGGCGTACCCCTTGTATAGATAGATAAAACTATAGTTATAATAATAATGGGAATTAAATAAAACATATATATCAGTGGTTCTCAATCTTTAATGCTTCACGTACCCCCTGGAAATGTGTATGTAACTGGCGTACCCCTTGTATAGATAGATAAAACTATAGTTATAGTATTACAATGGAAATATAATAAAACCTATATATATCAGTGGTTCTCAAACTTTTATGCTTCACGTACCCCCTGGAAATGTGTATGTAATTGGCGTACCCCTTGTATAGATAGATAAAACTATCTTAAAATATATATATTCCTATAGTTATTAGTTATATATTCCTATAGTATTCCCATAGTTATAGTATAACAAATATATATATATTCCTATAGTATTCCCATAGTTATAGTATAACAATGGGAATACAATAAAACATATATATCAGTGGTTCTCAACCTTTTATGCTACACGTACCCCCTGGAAATGTGTATGTAATTGGCGTACCCCTTGTATAGATAGATAACACTATAGTTATAGTATAACAATGGGAATACAATAAAACATATATATCAGTGGTTCTCAACCTTTTATGCTACACTAACCTTCTGGAAATGTGTATGTAATTGGCGTACCCCTTGTATAGATAGATAAAACTATAGTTATAGTATAACAATGGGAATAAAATAAAGCATATATATCAGAGGTTCTCTAACTTTTATGATTCACGTACCCCCTGGAAATGTGTATGTAATTGGCGTACCCCTTGTATAGATAGATAAAACTATAGTTATAGTATAACAATGGGAATATAATAAAACATATATATCAGTGGTTCTCAAACTTTTATGCTTCACGTACACCCTGGAAATGTGTATGTAACTGGCCCACCCCTTGTATAGATAGATAAAACTATAGTTATATTATAACAATGGGAATAAAATAAAACACATATATCAGTGGTTCTCAACCTTTAATGCTTCACGTACCCCCTGGAAATGTGTGTGTAACTGGCGTACCCCTTGTATAGATAGATAAAACTATAGTTATAGTATAACAATGGGAATAAAATAAAACGTATATATCAGTGGTTCTGAACCTTTTATGCTTCACGTACCCCCTGGAAATGTGTATGTAACTGGCGTACCCCTTGTATAGATAGATAAAACTATAGTTATAGTATAACAATGGGAATATAATAAAACATATATATCAGTGGTTCTCTACCTTTTATGCTTCACGTACCCCCTGGAAATGTGTATGTAATTGGCGTACCCCTTGCATAGATAGATAAAACTATAGTTATAGTATAACAATGGGAATAAAATAAAACATATATATTAGTGGTTCTCAACCTTTTATGCTTCACGTACCCCCTGGAAATGTGTATGTAACTGGCGTACCCCTTGTATAGATAGATAAAACTATAGTTATAGTATAACAATGGGAATAGAATAAAACATATATATCAGTGGTTCTCTACCTTTTATGCTTCACGTACCCCCTGGAAATGTGTATGTAATTGGCGTACCCCTTGTATAGATAGATAAAACTATAGTTATAGTATAACAATGGGAATAAAATGAAACAGATATATCAGTGGTTCTCAACCTTTTATGCTTCACGTACCCCCTGGAAATGTGTATGTAATTGGCATACCCCTTGTATAGATAGATAAAACTATAGTTATAGTATAAAAATGGGAATATAATAAGACATATATATCAGTGGTTCTGAACCTTTTATGCTTCACATACCCCCTGGAAATGTGTATGTAATTGGCGTACCCCTTGTATAGATAGATAAAACTATAGTTATATTATAACAATGGGAATATAATAAAACATATATATCAGTGGTTCTCAACCTTTTATGCTTCACGTACCCCCTGGAAATGTGTATGTAACTGGCGTACCCCTTGTATAGATAGATAAAACTATAGTTATAGTATAACAATGGGAATACAATAAAACATATATATAAGTGGTTCTCAACCTTTTATGCTTCACGTACACCCTGGAAATGTGTATGTAATTGGCGTACCTCTTGTATAGATAGATAAAACTATAGTTATAGTATATCAATGGGAATAAAATAAAACATATATATCAGTGGTTCTCTACCTTTTTTGCTTCACGTACGCCCTGGAAATGTGTATGTAACACTCCCACCCCTTGTATAGATAGATAAAACTATAGTTATAATATAACAATGGGAATATAATAAAACATATATATTAGTGGTTCTCAACCTTTTATGCTTCACGTACACCCTGGAAATGTGTATGTAACTGGCCCACCCCTTGTATAGATAGATAAAACTATAGTTATAATATAACAATGGGAATAAAATGAAACTATATATCAGTGGTTCTCAACCTTTTATGCTTCACGTACCCCCTGGAAATGTGTATGTAACTGGCGTATCCCTTGTATAGATAGATAAAACTATAGTTATATTATAACAATGGGAATAAAATAAAACATATATATCAGTGGTTCTCAACCTTTAATGCCTCACGTACCCCCTGGAAATGTGTGTGTAACTGGCGTACCCCTTGTATAGATAGATAAAACTATAGTTATAGTATGACAATGGGAATAAAATAAAACATATATAACAGTGGTTCTCAACCTTTTATGCTTCACGTACTCCCTTGAAATGTGTATGTAATTGGCGTACCCCTTGTATAGATAAATAAAACTCTAGTTATAGTATAACAATGGAAATAAAATAAAACATATATATCAGTGGTTCTCTACCTTTTATGCTTCACGTACCCCCTGGAAATGTGTATGTAATTGGCGTACCCCTTGTATAATAGATAAAACTATAGTTATAGTACAACAATGGGAATAAAATAAAACATATATATCAGTGGTTCTCAACCTTTTATGCTTCACGTACTCCCTGGAAATGTGTATGTAACTGGCCCACCCCTTGTATAGATAGATAAAACTATAGTTATAATATAACAATGGGAATAAGATAAAACATATATATCAGTGGTTCTCAACCTTTAATGCTTCACGTACCCCCTGGAAATGTGTATGTAACTGGCGTACCCCTTGTATAGATAGATAAAACTATAGTTATAGTATAACAATGGAAATATAATAAAACATATATATCAGTGGTTCTCTACCTTTTATGCTTCACGTACCCCCTGGAAATGTGTATGTAATTGGCTTACCCCTTGTATAGATAGATAAAATTATAGTTATAGTATAACAATGGGAATACAATAAAACATATATATCAGTGGTTCTCAACCTTTTATGCTACACGTACCCCCTGGAAATGTGTATGTAATTGGCGTACCCCTTGTATAGATAGATAAAACTATAGTTATAGTATAACAATGGGAATACAATAAAACCTATATATCAGTGGTTCTCAACCTTTTATGCTACACGTACCCCCTGGAAATGTGTATGTAATTGGCGTACCCCTTGTATAGATAGATAAAACTATAGTTATAGTATATCAATGGGAATAAAATAAAACATATATATCAGTGGTTCTCTACCTTTTATGCTTCACGTACCCCCTGGAAATGTGTATGTAATTGGCTTACCCCTTGTATAGATAGATAATACTATAGTTATAGTATAACAATGGGAATAAAATAAAACATATATATCAGTGGTTCTCTACCTTTTATGCTTCACGTATCCCCTGGAAATGTGTATGTAATTGGCGTACCCCTTGTATAGATAGATAAAACTATAGTTATAGTATAACAATGGGAATAAAATAAAACTTATATATCAGTGGTTCTCTACCTTTTATGCTTCACGTACCCCCTGGAAATGTGTATGTAACTTACGTACCTCTTGTATAGATAGATAAAACTATAGTTATAGTATAACAATGGGAATACAATAAAACCTATATATCAGTGGTTCTCAACCTTTTATGCTACACGTACCCCCTGGAAATGTGTATGTAATTGGCGTACCCCTTGTATAGATTGATAAAACTATAGTTATAGTATATCAATGGGAATAAAATAAAACATATATATCAGTGGTTCTCTACCTTTTATGCTTCACGTACCCCCTGGAAATGTGTATGTAATTGGCTTACCCCTTGTATAGATAGATAATACTATAGTTATAGTATAACAATGGGAATAAAATAAAACATATATATCAGTGGTTCTCTACCTTTTATGCTTCACGTATCCCCTGGAAATGTGTATGTAATTGGCGTACCCCTTGTATAGATAGATAAAACTATAGTTATAGTATAACAATGGGAATACAATAAAACATATATATCAGTGGTTCTCAACCTTTTATGCTTCACGTACCCCCTGGAAATGTGTATGTAACTGGCGTACCCCTTGTATAGATAGATAAAACTATAGTTATATTATAACAATGGGAAAACAATAAAACACATATATATATATCAGTGGTTCTCAATCTTTTATGCTTCACGTACCCCTGGAAATGTATAGTCAGTGGTATGTAACTGGCGTACCACTTGTATATATAGATAAAACTATAGTTATATTATAACAATGGGAATGAAATGAAGCATATATAACAGTGGTTCTGAACCTTTTATGCCTCACGTACTCCCTGGAAATATGAGGGGTGGGGGTGGCTCAGTCGGTAGCGCGCCAGACTCGTAATCTCAGGTTCGAGTGCCAGCTGGGTCAGCGTTGAGATTTATCTCCGCAAAATTCCCCGCCCTGCCCTCGGTCAGTAGGGGACACCGATGGGTTTGGAAAGGCCGCCGTCCGTCGGATGGGATGTTAAGCCGTGGTGCCGTGTGCGGGAGAGCCATACCCTGTGCACGTTAAAGAACACGCTGGATGGCCTTGACGGGAGGCTACCATTTGTCTCCCA
Organism: Ryuthela nishihirai; assembly: GCA_038380435.1. NCBI lineage: Eukaryota > Metazoa > Arthropoda > Arachnida > Araneae > Heptathelidae > Ryuthela > Ryuthela nishihirai. Next base: position 25,582,386 of record JAWZYU010000018.1, read on the forward strand.
ACAGCTGTTCCAGTGGGTCCCTTCCCCCAACCTTCTCTGAGCCTTCGGGGTCCATGTGATCTGTCCATTTAGCCCATGGTGTGCAAAGAAGTGCCGCTCAGAGGTAAAACAACCCAACAACAACCGTGGAAATGTGTATGTAACTGGTGTACCCCTTGTATAGATAGATAGAACTGTAGTTATTGTATAACAATGGGAATAAAATAAAACAAATATATATATATACACATTAAATTTTGTATTCATAAATTACATATATCGATAAACACAAAAATGGCATAAACAATGTAACAAATCTTATTAGATTATAAACATTTTACTGGGTAATCAGTGAAATGGTTGCGCTTGTTTACGCTTGCACAGTTCATCAATGGTTGGGGTTATCTTGCTAAGGTAGAGTCGCAAGTCATCTTCAACATCTAGCCTGTTCCTATATTTATTTTTTAAAGCTGTTAAAGATGAAAAACCAGTAGCAGTGTTGCCAACTAGCGATTTTGTTACTAGATCTAGCGACTTTTGAGCTCTCACGGCGTACCTCAAAAAATTTTAACCCGTGCCCCACGTTGAGAATTCCTATCTGAGAGAAACGATTGCTTCTCTTCATCCATACTCTAAAACATTCCAGGAGCTAAAACATTCTCTGAAACATTCCTGGAACGAATTCTTAAAGTATAATCCATAATCTGACCTGATATTCAAGTCATCATTCTTCCTATCTAAGTCTTAAGAGCACTAAAAATTGACAAGGTTACCTATGATCAGGATGCTATATCATTCTCAGTTTTGAATTTAAGCTGCCAAATTATGCAAAATACGGATTCAACAGTATAGCCATAGTGTGCCTCACCTTGCTAAAACTGTCGTTTACTGCTGAGCAGGACCGGATCTAAGATGGCCATGCGCCCCTTTCAGAATACTAATAATGGTAATAGAGGTAAAAAAATTATTAAACTTATTTATATTTCATGCATTTTTCAGCAAATTTTTTAAAAAACCTATAAAACGGAGGGGAAATGTTATAATGCATTGGAAATTCAATCTCTTGACTAATATTAGAAATACTCTTTTTAATTCGATAATAAAAAATCTCTTTTATAATTTTTCGGCCAGAGGGAACTGGCGCGCGACTGACTGCATCAACCCCCGCCCCTGTTGTCTTTAGGAATCAACAACGAGTCTTGATAGGAACATCACTTCTTTTGTGTGTTATCAAAAGTGGCACATTTGTACTCACTAATTCCTGAGTTGTTTTTGTATTTGTTTATTTTTGTGGCAGTAAGCCAAAGTCCAAGGAAGTTGGGGTGTATTAGAAGGGAGGGGACGTCTGAAGAATCTTTGTGCTTCATTAGTGCGCGAGATTTATGCTTCGCCGAAGTAGTCAGTGGTCCGAAAAAGTTTGAGAACCATTACTGTAGTAGAACAGCAGAACACGAAATGCGTCTGAACGCATTCGAACCAGATAACCCTTTAGCAACGCTGAGCTCGTTGACGCTCCACTTTGTTGCCATCCGACCGTGCTGCTGACAGCTACAGGTGGTGTCGTGATTCGATCGCCACGTGTCTCCGGTCATCGGAGGTCCAGCAGTGGCGCTCTATTGATTGGCATTCGAGACTAGTAGGCACGTAAATATTTGTGGGTATCCATGACGAGCAAGCTAAACGCTGCGGCTTGCCTCTGTTGCGTTGCACGCCATTCATTGGTCCACATCACGGCTAGCACCTCAGAAAGTTTTTTTTACCCTCATAACTTCGTGTAATGCATAAAAATAGAATGCAGAATTGTTGTTTACGTTGGAGATGTCATCCAAAACAGAAAAGGTATCAAGGTTTTCGAGAGTCATCCTCATTGCTGGCCTTTTATCCCCCCCCCCCCACCTCCGTAATAATTGCATGATATTTAGATTTTCTAAACTTTTTTTTTGTCATCTGTCTCATTGGTGTGTCAAAAAATTGGGAGTTTTCAGAATTGAGGTAGAAAAGCATCATCTGCCGAAGGAAAGAGAAATGAAAATATCGGATTACCAGGAGAAAAGAGTGATTACACGTGTAATGTGTGGAACTGACTGTATTCAACAGAAGTATACTGCTCACAAAAAATAGGGGATATTTCAAAATGAATATGAAGCGATAAAAATATCCCCTAATTTTTGTGAGCAGTATAGTTTCTTTTTAATAGAGAATGTAATTTTTAATATGCACACAGAATATTCACCTAAAAGGAAACAAAATCAAGACTCACTCATGTTTTGGAACAACCATTTACGCATAAAATCTTGTTCGCGAATTCAAGCTACTCTTTAAATGTTACTATCTTCAAAATTTAATCAAGAGAATTTAAAATGCCTCTCCTTTCTCCCCCTCCGAAGATCTTTTTCATCTCTTTTATGCAAATTTCGTCTTTTGCAAGTACTTCACCTGCAGTACAATTCCCACATTGTTCTGCATCGATCATTTTTATTTTATTCTTATAAACCTTTAAACTTCTTTATTCATATTTTCTCATCATTTTCCTTGATAGTTTAGGTAAGACCTGATTTAAGTCGACGGGGGTTAGGGTTGTCGGGATTTTCACTGCCCAATATTCCAATAATATGTTTAAAGTTAAACAAATGATGAGATTTTAACGAATCAGGGTTGAAGATTCTCCTCAGTAATACCGAAACGCGCATGGAAACAGTTGAGGCTATGAGATTACGCAGTTGACGCATCTGCAGTTCTCATAGGTAATTGGTTGATTGAGCTTATTAAATATCACCTAACCATGATATTGTAGATCAAAGATCATTAGTTGATTCCTTAGCGAGTTATAGTTCAGTAAAAAACTGAATCCACTGGAATCGGCGACGCGTCAACAGCTGCTCAGCCTCACCATCTTAATTCCGGCCATTTCTCCTCACGGGAAAGTCATCTCTTCTAGGTCTGGATCTGAAACTAGGAAAAAAGAAACAGACTGAAAGAAGGAAATAAAACTTCTATCTGATGCGAGAACAGAATCAAAAACGAATCCAACTTTCTTTTTTGGTTACACTTGTTCCTTTGCAACCTTGCTTGCTGAAATGATCATTGCGTAGACAAGCATCCTGTCAGTCTCGTCTAAATTCATTATTGTTGTTTGCTTCCTCACAACCGAAACGCGGTACTGAATGTCCCCAGCCAATTGAACCATGCTTTCAGATGTAATCGTGATGACGGAAGAAATAAGCTCAAATAAACGAATGAGCAAACTTATTTCCTATGCTCTCCAATCGCTAAATAAAAGTCACAATAATGCCCAGTTTGCTGAGGACTTAAGTAGTACAACAGTTTTGGAAAAACGAATTGAAATTTTTTCAAAATACCTATCTTGCCATATACGCCCTGAAAAGTAGAAAATAAACCTAAAACATATCGAAGATTCAATCAGTCATTGAATTCTTGTTCACTTCAAAGGAAGATAGGGCGCCGATTTACCTACTCGACAAAATTGACGGCGCCTATCTTTCTTATAATTATTAATACGAACTTAATGACTGTCTAACGACCATCGATATATGTTTTACGTTTATTTTCTATATTTTAGAATGCATACAGGAAAATGGGTAAGTTTTTAAATTTTTTAATATATTTATAAAAAAAAATACCCCCCTCAAGCAGTTGCTTGCCACAGGTCTGACAGGAGCCTGTCAGTTTAATATGCCACAGTAGGAGAGCTGAGAGGATGGCAGGACCTCAGCAGAAAAACGACACACACATCTATGCCTAAATCCGGGGCTCGAACCCAGGTCCCTTAGATCAGTAGCCAAGCGTGCTAACCACTCGGCCACGGGACGGCTTATAAATAAATAAAATAAATATCCCCTCAAGCAGCTGCTTGCCACAGAGGTCTGACAGGAGCCTGTCAGTTTATATGCCATAGTAGAAGGTCTGTGAAGATGGCAGGACCTCAGCAGAAAAACAACACGAACGCTCATGCCTTACCCGGTGCTCGAACCCAGGTCCCGTAGATCAGTAGCCAAGCGCGCTAACCACTCGGCCACGGGACGGACATATATAGCGGTAACGTTATTAGTAACGCTTTTCGTTAAATTCATGACCTGGATTCTACTATTTAACTTGAAGAATAGTTTCATACCGTAGATCATCAGAACTAATGTCTTATTTTCGATTATTAACTATGAATATCCTCGTATAGTATACCTTTATATGTGTTCTGTCAGATTTTTATCTTTTGGATATCATTTTCAGCTTACCGTCTGTCTCCTCTTACGAAAACAAAAATCATGTGACATTTCCATATCCTTGGTTGTGGTGTGCAGACCGGAAACCGACGGAATATCAACAAACGATACTACAAGATGTACAGACCTTTCGCTACCAGTAGCACGCAAATGGAGGTCGGCTGCCAATCAAGTTAGGAAAGGCTCACTTTGGGTGACGAAAGTGTTGGGGGGGGGGAGCTGAAAATTAACTGACGTATGAAGTTTATATTTCGTGAAAGAAAGTCAGTTATTTATATTATTGTTACTCTTGTTATCGAAATCAATGTTGCACTTAATATTAGAATTAAAATCAAATAATCTTGAATTAAATGAAATTACTTTTGGGTTAAACAATATGTTCGACTAACGGACAAAAATTCAGGAACTGGGTCGCACGAGCCCGATCGAGATCGCTGCAGTACACTCGTGCACGCAAACCGTTTGGCAGTGACATTGAAAACTACGTGGTAACGTGCTCCCTTAAAAATAATTCTCTTTTTATTTTAATTATATTAAATGAATTTTTTTATGAAAGTGGCAAACTTTTGTGTGCAAGGCACATAATGAGGCAGTATTTGATGAAAGATTCACCTCTCTATTCTAAGGCGTCTTAAAAAGTTAAGTTGCAACTTGTGGCTTCCATAAATAACGACATTTAATGGTGATCTCTTGTTCCTCATTCTCTGAACGCATGACCACTGTTGAGTGGCCATCTGGATCTTTGGCGCAGCCGACCGTAGCTGGCCTCTCTTCTGTAAGTGGCAAGTAGTTATTAGTTTGGATTGTCACCATGGAGACAATCGCTTGTCATGTGGGTAAAAGCGGTCAATGACTAACTGAGGTCGAGATGAGTTCTCAAGGGTGGCGCGGAAGTACCTCCATCTGTCGTTTGCTTATCTCTTCGTTTATTTTGAGGAGATAACTAGAAGAAAGCCAGAAGAGCACATATCGTTCTGGCGAAAATGAACTGGGTTGTTTTACCCCTGAGCGGTACTTTTTTGCGCACAGTGGGTTAAATGGTCAGGTCACGAGGACCCCAAAGACTCAGAGAAAGTGGGGGGTGGCGACCCACTTGACATGTTAGGAGACAGGTGGTAGCCTCACGTCAAGGCTATCCAAAATGTTCTTTAACGTGCACAGAATATGGCTTTCCCGCACACGAACCACGGCTTAACGTCCTATCCGATGGACGGTGGCCTTTCCAAGCCCATCGGTATCCCCTACTGACCAAGGGCAGGGCGAGAAGTTCGGAGGGTTTTTTTCGGCATAGTTTAAGATATGTGGTCAGTTATGTAGAGTTAGTCAGTTATTTTAGTCATAGTACTATCTTAGAAAAAGGAACTGTATGCTTCCATGTTATGTGAATGGAAAGCTCCTCTACTTAGAAAATAAGTTTTTTATGAAAAAAATTTTACTGGAAATAAATTGAAGATCTCACTTAAATCTCAAAATATCTGTTTCTCTCAATATTCGCTTAACGTTTAAAGAATTATGGAAGCTGAAACATTGTACCGAATCGTTTGCTACTTATGAAAATTTACTTCCAAAAGGTAAAACACAATTGTTGTAACAAATTGTAAACTAATATAAGTGTAACATTTTGAAGTTTGAGTAAATATTTCTTTCCGTTTTCATCAATTTAGGGGGAAATATTTGGAAAGAGTGTGACAGTGACGTCTGCTGTTATATGCTCCAGTTTCAATAACTTTTTAAATATTTAGCGAATATTGTTGAGAATTGAAATTTAGACAGATTTGACATAGATCTTCAATTTATCTCTAGTGACATTTTTCCGTAAAAGACTTATTTTCAAAATAAGAGAGCTTTGAATGCGACTTTTCATTCACATAACATGGAAGTGTCCGGTTACTTTTTGAAATATGGCGAATAGCTGTAGCAAAGTAAAAATCGCTGGGCTTATGTTACGACAAGGATTCAACTGTAGAGATTTTACGATGAGTGAATATATGCATAGGGAAAAAAATAACTTATGAGTGTACAAAGACAGTTATTCGAGTTTCAGCCTCATACATACAAAGTTAAGGAACCAAATTCGTTAGAAATTCTCTCTGATCAAAATCTTGATCTGCTCCATTAATTCGATTCCGAGTTTTGTTTGAAGCCAAATGCAAAAAGCTTTATTTTAAACTTCGAAATCTCCACACAGATATTCACCACACGAACAGTCGAACCTTATAAAATTGCTCTTAATTATTCTTATCGGATACAGAATCAAGTCATGCACAGAAATGTAATCGTTTGTCATTTTTCCCTCTTGCTAGTTTTCCTCGAGTCTTCCTTGTTTTAGCATGCACGAGAAGAGTGTGAATTATTTTCCCGTGTCTGCTGATTGATTTCTTATTCCAGACTTGCTATTCACTATCTTCTACTGTGGCATATAAACTGACAGGCTCCTGTCAGACCTCTGTGGCAAGCAGCTGCTTGAGGGGGTATTTATTTATTTTTTTTATTTATTGTTTAGAGAGAAATGCTTTTAAAGTATTTTGACTACAGTCGGCCAAAAAAGTATCCGAACACTATGGTTGATTACAGAATTCAGAAAAAATATCTGGCAACGATTTTTTAGAAATTAGTGATCTGCCAGATTAGTGATCTGTCACGAGACGAAGGTTTGCCAAACCTTCGTCTCGTGACACGAAGGTTTGCCAGATCACTAATTTCTAAAAAAATCGTTGCCAGATATTTTTCCTGAATTCTGTAATCAACCATAGTGTTCGGATATTTTTTGAGCGACTGTACAAAGACGCGTTTCAGCCTCATACATATATTGATCAATGTTCTGATTCAAAACAATAACGTCTTCGATGAACGTTAACATAATTATGTAATCAAATCGTGTGCTTATCTTTTATTCTACAATAAATACTGTTACTCTGAAGAAATTTCTCGACGTTTTTGTTAACTGTCAAGGAAGGTATCACTTAGTCTAACTGTCGATATCAAATCTGGAGGAAAACATTGTCTTGAGCCGGGCAGGATGCGAACCCACGACCTCCTGATAACATGCCGGGTGCTCTGATCGTTGAGCTATCGGTCTCCGATCAAGATCTTCTTTATTTGATGATATAAACTTTTGTATCTACAGTACACAATTATCTGTGTCTCATGAAGGTGGTATATTCGCTTCTCACAAAGAGCCTTATGAAAAATAAAAAAATAATAAATACCCCCTCAAGCAGCTGCTTGCCACAGAGGTCTGACAGGAGCCTATCAGTTTATATGCCAGAGTAGAAGGTCTGAGAGGATGGCAGGACCTCAGCAGAATAAACGACACATACATTCATGCCTTACCCGGGGCTCGAACCCAGGTCCCTTAGATCATTATGAAGCAGATGACAAATATGTCACAAGTGTAATACTCAATAAATAGATCGGCGATCGCTACCTCAGCGGTCAGTGCATCTTACATGGGATCAGGAAGTCGTGGGTTCGTATCCACCCATCTGAAGGTAATTTTTTTCCTCTAAATTTGGTATGAGCATTGAACTAGGAATGATACCTTAGTTAAATACTGGTACTTTTAAAAAAAGGTCAATCAGTTTTCTTGAAATGCGTGTTGAAATCTAAGAGCAATACGACAATATTCTGGGCTAAAAATTCTTTCATTTCGTTTCGTCCTCATCCCACAGGAGGAAGTTTATGAAAAGACAACGAAGAGATTGGTGGAGAATGTACTCGAAGGATACAATGGAACGGTATTCGCCTATGGAGCCACAGGTGAGAGATTTGTTTATTTTGATAGCTTGTCATTCTGTAATATCAATTCTGTTGTTTAAAAGAATCAGTCGAAATGATGGAAAACAAAATAACCAGACGGGATAATTTGTACTCTTTGAAATCGTACACAGTAGTGAACTGAGGCAGAGAAGTAGCAAACTTAAAGAAGTCAGGGTTTGAAAAGAAAAATTCTAGAAAGGAAGGTCTACTATACTGAAGTGCACTGAATTAGGGATAGCAACATAGTAACGTGTTGGGCCCCCTCTGGCCCTGATAACGGAGGGGCGGGGGTGGCTCAGTCGGTAGCGCGCCAGGCTCGTAATCTGTAGTTCCCAGGTTCGAGTCCCAGCTGGGTCAGCGTTGAGATTTATCTCCTCAAAATTCCCCGCCCTGCCCACAGTCAGTAGGGGACACCGATGGGCTTGGAAAGGCCACCGTCCGTCGGATGGGACGTTAAGCCGTGGCCCCGTGTGCGGGAGAGCCATACCCTGTGCACGTTAAAGAACACGCTGGATGGCCTTGACGGGAGGCTACCATCTGTCTCCCAACAGCTGTTCCAGTGGGTCCCCTCCCCCAACCTTCTCTGAGCCTTCGGGGTCCATGTGACCTGGCCATTTAGCCCATGGTGTGCAAAAAAAGTGCCGCTCAGAGGTAAAACAACCCAACCCTGATAACGGCCGCTACACGACGAGGCAAGGACTCCACAAGCTTACTTAAATGTTCCACAGGTATGGCGACCCATGCATCCTCCAGTGCTGTCCACAATTCTCTCAAGATCGTCACTGATGGGACACCAACCAGAACAATCTGCTCGATGGTATCCCAAAGATTTTCAATGGGATTTGTTAAATCTGGGCTTCTAGGTGGCCAATTCATTATTTCAAAGTCAGCAGAATGCTCCTGCAACCACACAGTAGCAAACCTGGACCTGCGAGATGAACAGTTGTGTTGCTGGTAGACGCCATCTCCATTGAGATGCATGATGGCCTTAAATGGGTGTAAATTGTCAGCCACGAGTTCTACGTACTGGGATGCATTGAGAGTCGTTGGTACACTTACCAAAGGTCCCACAGACGTCCAACTGAAGACACCCCAGGCCATCACTGAGCCACCACCTGCTTGTACTGTTCCGACCTGACATGCAGGATCCATGGCTTCATAGGGTTGGCTCCATACCCTCAGTCTCCCATCGGCGTGATGAAGTTTAAATCGGGATTCATCACTTCAGGCTATCCGTTGCCAATTTTCGATGGTCCAGTTTCGATGTTCTTTAGTCCAGGCAAGGCGTTGAGCCTGGTGTTGTGCCATTAGAAATGGGACTCTCTTAGATTGGCGGCTCCCGAAGCCGAGATGAAGTGAGTGTTGCACGGTCCATGTACTGACTTTCCGAATTTGATTTCAGATAATGTCTGGCCCCTATCAGTCGGTACGATGTGGGTCAGACGTCAAAACCCACGATCATTCAAGGCTGGTTGTCCTTTGCAGTTTCTCCGGGTGCTTGGTTTTTTTGCCTGAATTTTTATATTCCCGGAACACTCTTGAAACTGTCGTACGAGAAAATCCAAGTTCGTTGACACTTTCGGAGATCGAGTGTCCCATCTGTCGGGCACCTACGATCTGCCCTCTATCAAATGCATCTAAATCCCGCCTCTTTCCCATTACTCTTCTCACGACGAATGCTTGGGGAAGCCAAAGCTGACAGATATATATGACGATAGTTTCAGCCAACTTGCTGTACTGAATTTGGATAACGTCTCCTAATTCAATAGCACTTCAGTGTATATCTACTACCTTGCTTCTAAACATGCATAATTCTGGTAGGCTAAAAATAGTCGAATTTCATTATCGTTGTTTGTTAATGGCAAAGTTAATATACGCCTGTCTGTGAAGTCCGTGGATTAGACCACCCGCATTTGCCTGATAATTTTCGAAATTGATTATTTGATGTTTTAATGACTCTTCATTTTGAATATTCTTGCAAATCGGAAAGAATATTTCCGATTTGCTCAGTCTAGTTGTGCAAATTAGTCTTTTTTTTTAAACTTTTTGCATGGTGTGCGATTCTGTGTAGGCCACGATATAGGAAAATGAATAGGATGCTGGTGACAGATGACTGGATTGTGCCAGAATAATTGGAACGCCATTCCGATATCTCTTCGTTTTAGAAGAGCTGGATTGTCTCGGTAGCTCGCGAAAGTCGTAATCTGCAGTTCCCAAGTTCCAGTTCCAATGGTGCCAGTCCTGGGATTTATCCCCGATAACCTCCACTTTGCCCTCGGTGCGAAAGCTGACAACGACGAGCTTGGGAAAACCACCGTCCCCAGGAAAGGGACGTTAAGCCATACTCTGTGCATGTTAAAGAATACGCTGGGTGGCTTTGACGAGAGGCTACCACGTTTCTTCTCAGCTGCCCATTGGTTCCCCTTCCCTGCAACCTTCTCTGAGCCCTTGGGATCCTTGTGACCTGGCCGTTTAGCCCATTGTATGTAAAAAAAGTGCAGTTCAGAGATAAAGTAACCCAACTCATGATGTCCGAAAGCAAAACGGGAAAAAAAGAAAATTATTATTGATAATACACGTACAAAAAGTTTTTTACGTATTAAAAAATAAAAATGAATGATATTCTTGTGATCCGACCGTTTTAGTCCCAGTTTCAGGCTTTCAATGAGGAATGAAATCCGAGACACGAAACTTTTTAGCATTTTGCAACAGAGGAAAAAAATGAATTTCTGAACATTAATGTGAAATAACTAACATAGATTAATGATGTGATGTTATACACCAAAAGTAAAATTGTGAAAAATAAAATAACAGATATGCAAATAATTTCAAAAGGTTTATGAAAAAAAATGGTAAAAATTTGAAAGCATTTAAATTTGCCATTTCTGTCAATAAAAAATTATTTGTATGATATTATGGAAATGACTGCCAATAGCTCAATCATACGTTCCAGCTGTTTATTAATTCTGCGTTGTGCGTTGTTATGCTGTATCAAATGCATAGCACTAGTGCTGCCATCTCTTGAAGAAAGTGTAACTTGTAAATTTTACATATTTTATTTCCGTATTCTGGGAATGGCTGTTGTTGCAATTTTATCTCTGAAGCAGGCACGTACACAGGATTTAGTTTCGGCGGGAGGGGGATTTTAGTTTTAGGGGGGAGGGCGTCCGTCGGAAGAAGCTAAGCCATGATCCACTGTGCATGTTAAAGAAGACGCTAGGTGGCTTTGACGAGAGGCTAGCATCTGTTTCCTAACAGCTTTTTACTAATTGGGTAACGTTACTTAAGTAGCGTTTCCCAATTAATAAAATATTCCATCGAACAGGAAAGGTTAAAATGATATTCTGTAAGTAGTAAGATTTTTTAGTTTGTTTTTCTTAATCTATTTTCAGTGTTGTACATAAACTATGGGTCTAAATTAAAATTATACAAAGAACTGCTTTGGATTTTAAAGCAGATAGACAACTTTGAGATTTAATATAAAACGACAGAATTTTTGAGGGTCCAGATCCCTTTTGTTGCGTCCCTACTCTGAGGGGCACTTTTTTTCGACATAATGGGCTAAAAGACCAGACCACAAAGACTCCAAGGGTTTAGAGAAGGGAGGAGAAGATGATCCATTTGGCGATATATAGAAGCTCCTGTCAAGACCATCCAGCGTGTTTTTTTAACATGCACAGAGTTGGTTAGGTTGGGTTATTTTCACTCTGAGCTACACTTTTTGCACACAGTGGGCCCAGGTCATAAAGACCCCAAGGGATCAGAAGAGGTTGGGGGAAGGGGATCCACTGGATAGTTGTTAGGAGACAGATGGTAGCGTCTCATTAAGGTCATCCAGCGTGTTCTTCAAAGTACACAGGGATGGCTCTCCCGCAGACGGGGCACGACTTATTGAAAATGGGCGGTGCACGAATCATTGAAAAGGCCGCCATCCGAAGGACGGCGGCGTTTTCAATCCCATTGGTGTGTTTTTTGTTTGATTTTTTCCTGCTCCAGATAGGCCGTAACTTGCCATGTTTTGTGAGCGCTAGAGTTGCCATAAAGATAAAGAAGGAGAGCCTGTTGTTGGACGCTGCTCCTTCATCACCTTAACCATTTTGGGCAAAACAATGTTGGTGTAGTATTGGCCATTTATAGTCATTTTTTAAGGTAAGATGTCCACAGCTACCACTCTTTGGGAATTGGAAAAAAATTATGAACATCCGTTTCCTTGAGTGAAATATTTGGAGACGCGGTTAATTTTCTGCAATCCAAACATACATATCGATCTTTCTTTGAGTTGTATAGTAATAAAACCACGTCTCGTAGTCACATGTGACAATGCCTGTTAATCATTTGGGGCCACTAGTTTGAAACATTGCCAACATCTTCTTGCACGAGTCGACACTAGCCCTTTTTTGTGTTCTGCCAGTTTGTGGGGTATCCATTTGGCACAGATATTTCGAAACTTGAAATGTTGATGAATAATTTTTTCCACACCGTCAATCGATACACTGACATCTAAATTATTGCCAGAATGCTGATGTATGGATTTTTTTTTAATGAGTTCTCGAACAGCAGCGATCCTCGTTCACGGTCTCCTTCAGTCCTTCTGCACGAGGGAGGTGTTCGAAGCTGTGCCGCCGGCATGATCACCATGTACTTGTGATAAATCTGCATTAATTTTCAACAACTCACAGATTTCGCAGGCATAACTTTACGCGCCGCTAACGAAGAGAGAAATGATTATATTGCCTTTGTTTTTAGCACGTAATGATAAGTTTAGACAAGCTTTCAAAAAAGTCGTAGCTCGTTACTTCGGAAGAACGAGTGCAAAAATACAGACATGTGTCAAGAACGTTTTGAACGCCTTCCTTAACTATTAAGACTAGAAATGTTTCTAATATTATCACTACTTTTTCCCCATTCCTCTATTACTCTTATATTATTTTTTGCAATAGGGAGGGAGGAAATGAATCATATTCGAAATAATTAGTGGAAAATCTGTAAACATTTTGAAGCAAATTTTCTTTATGCCCATCTGAAAAACAACTGAAGCAATATTTTATGAAGAGAGTTGTGAAAATGATTCATTCCAAAATGTCGAATTATACATTACGAAATCCGAAATATATACCAGATGTTTATTACATACGTTTTAAAAAAAGTTAAAATTCAAGTGTATGTTGGTGAATTAAATTGAGCAGAGAGGACTTCCGACAGAAACAACTACCGAGACATTGCTTGTGGGGCTGGGGGACGAGATTTTTCGGTACGCCACTGGTCGCGACGTCCAGTTTGAGAACCACTGACCCAAGTAACGACTTGAAAATCGTGATGAGAAAAAACTTACCTAAGAACAATATTTAAAGACGACATATAACTTAAATAGATTTTGTGGCCCTTTTAAAAAGCTAGAACTAGGCTGCAGATTTGCCCAATAAAATATACCAAATAAAATTTATTACTCTTACTCAAAGTTGCTTATCTATATATAAACACACGAAGTTCTTTTTCTTATGAAAATCTTATGACTTTTTCTTTCGCGATCTTCGTACATGAATTTTTTTTTTCAACTCAGGAAAAAAATTCGTAATAAGATCTTGGATCGAGATGTATGTGTCTTTATCACTCCTGCCATCGTTGCTTTGTTTTTTTTGTGCTATATTTAAGGTATTGTGACAGATAAAAAGAAGCTTTAGTTCAGCATCAAATCCTTTCATCTTCAAAATATGGTCTGAAAATTTAAAAAATATAAATATCGGTTTTGAAATGAGCATCTCAGCTTATAGAAATTCAAATAATAATTTTCTCATCTTTCATATTCTTCACTAGATGGCAGCACTACAGAATCCGAAGTAACGTCTTTCCTTCACTGAGATGAAGTACAATAGATTGAGTTTCTGTTGAGTCTAAGCCAGTGTCTCGCAAACTTTTTTTACTCTGCGGCACACTGAATCAAAAATTTTTTCCGCGGCACACTGAATCTAAATTTTTTTTCCGCGGCACACTGAATCTAAATTTTTTTCCCGCGGCACACTGAATCAAATTTTTTTCCCGCGGCACACTGAATCAAATTTTTTCCCCGCGGCACACTGAATCTAAATTTTTTTCCCGCTGCACACTGAATCTAATTTTTTTCCCGCGGCACACCTAAAAAAGAATAAAAGCAAACTCTATATAATCGTCATTATATTTGCGCTTTGAAGTCATCAGCCTGGTTTTACTTGAAGATTTGCTCTCGTTCTTTAATTCATAACTCGGTGTTTGTTTTAAATATTTGTCCATTCTATGGCTTGAAATAATCAAAAATTAATACCAAAATTTGGAAAAGCTTGATAAATACTTACAAGATCCCAGTTGATAAAATCTGAAAGATTTTCACTAAAGCACGTCGATAACACAAGTCAAGTCAAAATGAAATCTTTGGAATATCTAGTGTCAATTTGAAAATCTCTCGTGGCACACAGTTTGCGAGACACTGGTCTAAGCATACTGAATTACCAACGATTTAGAAACCTACATATATCAACATCCTGAAAATTTTATAACTCGTCTCTTTGGATTTTGCTATTAGGAACTAAACGAAAACTGGAAAACACAAAAATTGTGAAACGCTTACAATGTGTATTCTATATAGAGAAACTTTTACCAGAAATGTTCTCAGAATATATTTTGGAAATCTTCAAACAAGTATTTTAGTTTGTTTCTTTCTTAATACTAATCATAAAGTCAACTGAAAAAAGGCATTTGTCATTCATTTAAAAAGAGACAGGGTGAAGTTCCATTGAAGTAAATGCACCGAAGTCGTCACTAGGGTATAATAAAAAGTATAATAAAAATTTTAAATTTTTTCAGTACATCAGTTTCGTCGTTAATATTTTTTGTGGAGCTTACCCCTCCCCCTCCCCTTCCAAGCAATCAAAAGTTTCTCTTGAAAACTTTAAAAATATGTAAATATAATTTTTTTCTGCTCATCATGCTTTTTCTCCATATACCAGAAAACAGAATTATCCGAGTATAACATTTGTTTAAAATTAAATTCTTGTCCAAATGAAAATAAGTGTGTGACTAACAGCCTCAGTCATTTAAATCTGAATAACAGATACGTGATTGCTGGGCGTTCTTTGACCTTCAATATGAAACCACAACTTCAGTTTTGAAAAAAAGAACTTAATTTTTTGCCATCCTATGTTGATTCTGAAGGGTCTATAACAGTGCGATGCAAATTATAAGAATATGGGCTCGGTAGTAACTCTAGTAGTAAGCCTCCTCTTCTCAACATTTCTTACGAATCAATGCAGATTTTACTAAATATTGGATACTTAAAAATAACGGATGAAATATGCACATTTACAACTAAAAGTGGTGTTATTAAAAAGCACAATTCGACAAATTAATATCTTTCGAATTTTAACCACAATGTATTCTGTAATTCCGAGCATATTTTCGCAAAACGATTGCTAGCTGGAATATAATGAGCTAAACTGCCAGATCACAAGGAACCCAAGAGCTCAGAGTAGGGATGAGGAAGGGATTCACTGGATAGAAATTAGGAGACAAAATCAGAGAGCCTCCTGTCATCAGAGTTTTCTTTAATATGAATACGGGGCGGGGGTGGCTCAGTCGGTAGCGCGCCAGGCTCGTAATCTGTAGTTCCCAGGTTCGAGTCCCAGCTGGGTCAGCGTTGAGATTTATCTCCGCAAAATTCCCCGCCCTGCCCACGGTCAGTAGGGGACACCGATGGGCTTGGAAAGGCCGCCGTCCGTCGGATGGGACGTTAAGCCGTGGCCCCGTGTGCGGGAGAGCCATACCCTGTGCACGTTAAAGAACACGCTGGATGGCCTTGACGGGAGGCTACCATCTGTCACCCAACAGCTGTTCCAGTGGGTCCCCTCCCCCAACCTTCTCTGAGCCTTCGGGGTCCTTGTGACCTGGCCATTTAGCCTATGGTGTGCAAAAAAGTGCCGCTCAGAGGTGAAACAACCCAACTTACGGTATGGCCATTAATACGGTATGGCCAGAGCCACCAACGAAAGGAGGGAAATTTAAGCAATAGATTAAAGTTTTATTCCGTCCCGTGGCCGAGTGGTTAGCTCTCTTGGCTACTGATCACAGGGATCTGGATTCGAACCCCTCGGGTAAGGCACGCATGTTTGCGTTGCCTTTCTGCTGAGGTCTCGCCTTCCTCACAGAACCTCTATTAGGACGTATAAACTGACAGGCTCATTATTCTGATCTCTATGGCAAGCAGCTACTTGAGTTTTTTTATTTTTTATTTTAAAGCTTTAAGTGAGTTAATCTCTTTTCGTATTTAACTATACAAGTCTCTGTTTTAAAAGCATATTTTCATTAAATGTCTAAATCAGGAGTGCTCAAACTCCGGCTCATTTAACAATGTTATCTGACCCGTGTGGAAATTGGATAATAAAAAATAGTTTTTAATCTGTTTCTACTGAAATGAATAAAGTTAAATTTGAATACCATCATAAAACTAGCGTTTTTTTTTTAACTGAAAACTTGTAATTAAAATAATAAAAAATAAATACCCCCTCAAGCAGCTGCTTGCCTCAGAGGTCTGACAGGAGCCTGTCAGTTTATATGCCATAGTAGAAGGTCTGAGAGGATGGCAGGACCTCAGCAGAAAAACGACACAAACAGCCATGCCTTACCCAGGGCTCGAACCCAGATCCCTTAGATCAGCAGCCAAGCGCGCTAACCACTCGGCCATGGGACTAAGCTTTTATAAAAATTGAATCACACAAATTTTACCCATTGTTAAATTTCCTCCTTTCGTTGGAAAGCTGTTCAGGCCCGGTAGTACCTAGATAGCTCTGGTAAGACTAACATGCACATGAAAGATGGCTTAAGGTTGCATCCGACGAATGCTGGAAGCTTTCCAGACCTATTGGTGCCCTCTTTTTCAGTGAAGTAAGAGCAAAGGTTTATGGAAAAAATCAAATGCGGGCACTTTGGCAACTATGAACTTCAAGTTATTATGAATCAGGTATTCCGACTGAGCCAAACCTATTACTTGGATTGAAAACAAAAAATATTCAGTGGCTTTCTAACATTGATTCTGCATTATCATGTGAATTATTAATGCTGTGTGTGTGAATCCTTGCAACGCTGGATAGTTCACATGCGACTCTTTCCTCGTAGCCTCGGTTAGCGGTGATTTTATCGAATACCAATAGCCTAGTGGTAAAAGAATCCGACATGGTATCAAGGGGTGATGTGTCCTTATCTCGCTTTTGCTGAAAAGGAAATTTTCCTCGAACTCTTTAACATTTGAATGTTGCATTAATCGGAATTCTGTTAAGCATCATCTTACAATTCGAAACAATGCTTTAAAAAATAAGTCAACCATTTGTTATAAAAGTATGAAATTTATTTCTAAATCTGGTTTGCACTTCTGTTTATTCAGGGTCGGGGAAAACATACACAATGGTCGGAGAGGACGATAACCCAGGGGTCATGGTCCGAGCCCTTAAGGATCTCTTTAAGGAGGTGGACAACTGGAGGGATCAGAAAATGTTTGACGTTGCCATGTCCTATCTGGAGGTAAATTCAACTGATAACTCAGTTATTCAGAAATTGCCTTTGTTTGTTATTAATTCAGTTTCAGCTGATAGATCTTACTATCATTAGCGAATTTCATTTCTTTGTTGCAGATATACAATGAAAATATCCGAGATCTCTTGAATCCAGCATCAGGGCATCTCGAGCTGCGAGAAGATGCCCAAGGTAATCATCAAGTGGTAGGATTATCGGAGATCACCATCAACTCTTCAGAAGAAGTAAGCGATTCTTGAAAATTTCTTTTCTTCTGATAATCAGTTCCCGTGTTCATAATGATCTCTATCACTGCTGATATTTTTTTTTTTTGGTGTAGGGCGGGGGTGACTTAGTCGGTAACGCGCCAGGCTCGTAATCTGCAGTTCCCAAGTTCGAGTCAAAACTGGGTCAGCGTTGGGATTTATCTTCACAAAACTCCCCACCCTGCCCACGGTCAGTAGGAGACACCGATGGGCTCGGAAAGGACGCCGTCGGATGAGATGTTAATCCGTGATCCCATGTGCGGGAGATCCGTACCCTGTGCACGTTAAAGAATACGCTGGATGGCCTTGACGGGAGGCTACCATCTGTCTCTCAACATCTGTTCCAATGGGTCCGCTCCCCCAACCTTCTCTGAGCCTTCGGGGTCCAAGTGACCTGATCATTTAGTCCATGATGTGCAAAAAAGTGCCGCTCAGAGGTAAAACAACCCAACCTAAGTCGGTGAATTCCAACTTCTGATCTGTGGGCCGCAGCCCACCCGAGTGATTGATTATAAATTTGTTATATAATTGAAGCACAGAAGCAGACCTTGATCTAAAAAATATAGAGGATGGGGTGTGGGGGGTGTAAGTAACTGGATCGATCCATAGAAAAAAAGAAAGAAGAGGTGGAAATAACAGGATCGATGTTTCAGAATTAAAATGTTTTCTCTCTGTTAGTGGCCTTAAAAAAAACCTTGGAAAAATGTGTAATATAATTAAGTTAAACATTTTTCATTTCATTCCAATTACTAGCATTCTCAAGGGGGCGAAGGGGATCTTCCCCCCCTTCTCAAAGAAGCATAATTTTCTTTAATATTTAATATCAGAATATAATAAAAGAAGAAGAAACAAGAATTACGGCATCTTGGTCATGTTTTGGTTTTACCCATCGTAGGTAGAAAGACATGGTTGTCTGATCCTGAAGAGAAGATTTTCATAAGGAATTCAATTTTTCTTTCACAATAACTTTATCTGCGATTATAATTATAAAAGAACAATACCAATTGGTTTTAAATTTTTACAAATACACCTATCCCTCGATTTACACGGTAATCAGTTTACACAATTTTGGCTTTGCACGGTCAAAAAATGCAACCAGCTTCGATTTACCCGGTACTGACTGAGACTTACATAGAAAGAAAATCTCAGTCAGTACCGTGTAAATCGAAACTGGTTGCATTTTTTGACCGTGCAAAGCCAAAATCGTGTGAACTGAGTACCGTGTAAATCGAGGGATAGGTGTAGTCTGCCAAGGTGGAGTTTTGTGAAGAGAAAATGTTAGGCGTTTCTTTATCTCTACATTGCAGATTATGCAGTCTTGCTGTTCACCTTGAGAGTGCCTCGGTCCACAAACGGAAAATCATTGGACCACACTGACAAGCTTTGATAAGCTTTATATATATTATACATATATAGTCCTAAAGGTTGCTGCGCACCTTTGCAAACTCCAAGTAAGCCATGAAAAACATGCCGATTGCTGAAAAGTGGAAACGAAATGGGCTAAATGAGTTTTGACATGCAAAATGAACTTCAGTTATGTTAACTCTATATTTTTTTTTTAAATGATGATGCTGCGTTGTGCAGAAATATTATAATAATAAATAAATATCCCCTCAAGCAGCTGCTTGCCACAGAGGTCTGACAGGAGCCTGTCAGTTTATATGCCATAGTAGGTCTGTGAGGATGGCAGAACCTCAGCAGAAAAACAACACACAGAACCATGCCTTACCCGGGGCTCGAACCCAGGTCCCGTAGATCAGTAGCCAAGCGCGCTAACCACTCGGCCACGGGACGGCAGAAATATTATACCATACGAAAATGATAGTGTCTGCAAATTGGACGGCGGCACAGCCTCACTACGAACAGCCCTTACCATCTCAGCCCAAAGATACTCGATAGGATTTAGATATGGGAACTGTGCAGGCAAATGAAGTATGGAAAATTTGGATGTTCCTGGAATCATTCGGTGATGATACGTGCCTTGTGAGCAGGTGCATTATCATGCTTAACGTGTCCATCCGAGTGAGGATAAATGTAGCCATGAAGTGATGAACTTGGTCAACACAATGTTCAAATACACTGTGGCATTCAGATGTCCTTCAATAGGTAAGTAGTGGTATCCCACTTTGGGGTACTTTCGGCCACGCCCTTTATGTAACCGATCACGCCCCATTATTTTCTGGCACACATTAGGTTCCCTGATACCTAAGTAGTGGTGTTCCATTCTACGGTAATCGGTACTTCCGCTGTGACGTAACCGGCCACGCCCCTTCTGGTCACTTGATATGACGTCACTTCCGGCCACCCCCATTATTCATAATTAATAAAGATCCCCTTATTTTTAATCCCCCTCATTAAAAAACTCCATTTATCAAAAGTTCCGCCCCTTGATTAAAAACCCGTGGCGCCGTCTAGTGTATATTATGAGTACTACATTTAGAAAAGCCCTATATTTTAACTGATATTATCCCAATCTTACTCCAATTTTTATTCCCCCTTATCAAAAGTTCCGCCCCCTTTTAAGGACTATCTCGCAGTAACTGTTTTAAAAGACTGTCCCACAGGAAATAAAATGAGAAAATGCTATTGGGTAAAAATTAAAAAAAAAATTAATAAAAGGAAAACGGCAAAAAAAAAATCTTTGTTTCAAAAACAAATTATACGTAATTATGAAAAATATTGAGGGGTGTATGGGTGATACAAAAGACCCACTTTAGAACACGCAACAAGCGTTCTGTATCTCACCCTTACTATGGACCACGTTTTATTGAAGGATGAATCATGGATCATGTCACCCCCTGCGCTGTCGATACTCCTTTGCTTCCGTATCAGACGCGATGTCTTACAACATGAAAACCCACTCGCAGCCTTGACCACTGTTTCAGGACACATCTCGAAATTTTTCAAAGTCCAGAGACGGTTGACAGCCCTTCTGACTAAACCGCATTGTCACCCCCCCCCCCAATTCTACCCCCCTTTGTCTCAGGCCAACACACGAGATACGGTATGGAAACAATGTTTTGGAAATAATTTTCCATCCTCTTATCGAATCATCCCATTTCCCCTTTATGATAGGTCAGCTCTCTCTTTCAATGTACCCCGTCGGAAGAAGACAAGCCATTTTGAAATTACGCACCCCTAAACCTCCAAAAGTTGAGCTTCTCTTATTAAAATTGTTCTCCATCGGGTTGAAGGATGATGCCACCAGATATTTGTGTTCAAATATCTAAAGTTCTAAATTTTGACTCTCAGTCCACCTGCAAATGAAATTTCAACCGATTAGCTCAGGTAAGTTGAGAGGGTGCGATCGAGTGAGACTTATTAAATGTATTATTTTTATAGTAGCTTAGTGTATTTTATAGTATTTGTTAAAACTAATGTCCCCTACTCCATTAACATACATTCATATTGGATGTAGAACTAAAGTTTTTTACGCAGCGTAAGCAGAAACGCAAGGGTACCCGCAACGTATGAATTGTTTTCTACTTTTAGCACTGCTTACTTTCTATAACATTCAACCATGTACAAAAAAATTCTTTACAGAATTATTTTTTATCCGATGAAAACAACTGACCTTGTAAAGCGCAATGCACACACGTGTACTAACGAGAGGTCGCAACACGAAATTAAATTTCATCAGCGTGATGAGTCATTGGATCACACGTTCGCCGGTAAACGGTGGAAAAGACGATTTTTAAAACAGTAAGACTGTTTAGAATTGTAGATTTTTTTTTAAAATGATATCTTACTTCAAACAGTTAGCTGATTTTTCTTCCGAGGAAGAAATTGTTATCGACTGTTACTGCGTAGCGTTACCTCCTAGGAACGAGTAATATTTTGCATCATATGTTGAGGATACAGCAGCAATAAGTATTAGGAATATAAAGTTTTAAACCATGTCGCGTAACGGATATACTTACGGAGAGTAATTAATTGAGACATGGCAGAGATAAGAATTTAACGTAAAACCACTTTATCGTTCCAAAACAAGTCCTGACGCGGAAAGTGCAGAATATGTGTGAACACAAATATCTGGTGGCATCATCCTTCAACCCGATGGAGACCAATTTTAATAAGAGAAGCTCAACTCTTGGAGGTTTAGGGGTGCGTAATTTCAAAATGGCTTGTCTTCTTCCGACAGGGTACATTGAAACAGAGAGCTGACCTATCATAAAGGGGAAATGGGATGATTCGATAAGAGGATGGAAAATTATTTCCAAAACATTGTTTCCATACCGTATCTCGTGTGATGGCCTGAAACAAAGGGGGGTAGAATTGGGGGGTGACAATGCGGTTTAGTCAGAAGGGCTGTCAACCGTCTCTGGACTTTGAAAAATTTCGAGATGTGTTCTGAAACAGTGGTCAAGGCTGCGAGTGGGTTTTCATGTTGTAAGACATCGCGTCTGATACGGAAGCAAAGGGGTATCGACAGCGCAGGGGGTGACGTGATCCAAGATTCATCCTTCAATAAAACGTGGTCCATAGTAAGGGTGAGGTGCGGAACGCTTGTTGCATGTTCTAAAGCGGGTCTTTTGTGTCACCCATACACCCCTCAATATTTTTCATAATTACGAATAATTCGTTTTTGAAACAAAGATTTTTTTTGTCGTTTTCCTTTTATTAATTTTTTTTTATTTTTACCCAATAGCATTTTTTCATTTCATTTTCTGTGGGATAGGCTTTTAAAACAGTTACTGCGGGATAGTCCTTAAAAGGGGGCGGAACTTTTGATAAGGGGGAGTAAAAATTGGAGTAAGATTGGGATAATTTCAGTTAAAATATAGGGCTTTTCTAAGTATAGTACTCATAACATACACTAGATGGCGCCACGAGTTTTTAATCAAGGGGGCGGAACTTTTGATAAATGGGGTTTTTTAATGGGGGATTAAAAAATAAGGGGGTCTTTATTAATTATGAGTTATTAATTTTGAATAACGGGGGCGGAAGTGACGTCATATCACGTGACCAGAAGGGGCGTGGTCGGTTAAGTCACAGCGGAAGTACCGCTTACCGTAGAATGGAACACCACTACTTAGGTATCAGGGAACCTAATGTGTGCCAGAAAAACATTCCCCACCTTATCACACATTCATCACCTGCCTGTACCGTTGACACCAGATAAGATGGTTCCATGACCTCATGTTGCCTGTGCCAAATTCTGATCCATCTGTATGATACAAAAGGAATAACAATTCTTCCAACTAAGCTACCTTTTCCAGTCCTCAACGGTCTAGTGTCGATGTTCCTGCACCCACTGGTGATGCTTTTCCTGATTTTTGCTGACGACATCGGTATTCAACCTGGTCGGCGGCAGTTGTAACCCTTTTGTGACAAAGTCCGATACGTGGTGTGTTTGGAGATGACCTTCTGCACACAAATCTTTGATTCTGCTGTGATCTGTCTGGTTGTGGCCCGTCTGTTCGCTTGCACAATTCTTGCCAATCTCCTTTGACCCCTCTGATCCGCAAGCTGTTTTCGTCCACAGGATCGACGATCACTGGCAGTTCTTTTGCTTTTCGTACTATTATCATTAAACCCTTGAAACGATTATGCGTGAAAAGCCCAGGAGGACGGCCGTTTGGGAGATGCTAGGAGAGGCACGCCTAGCACTAACTCTCATGCAACGTTGAAAGTCGCTCACGGCACTTTTTCCCGTTCTGACGCTCAGTCCAACTCTAACTGTTGCTCGAACAGCTGTTCTGTCTGATTTATACCATACATCGCAGTCAGGTCACGTAATTACGTGTTGGAATGAACCATTTATGTGGTGAGGGTAGTGTACCTGATAAACTGACATCTCGGTGTAATTCAGTTATGTCGAAGAGAAGAATTTCTTTCCCATTACTCACACGTAAACACTTACGTTGTTGTAAGCCAGCTGTTACTTCAAGAAGGAAGTGATGCGCTTTTGAAATGGCCTTGCCATTTCAGGAATGAAAAATATTTGGTGAAGCACGTGTTTCTCAGTGCACGTTAATATATCGAAACGATAAGACAAGAGTTTGCATAAACATTTCCTGACACTGATATTCACCATCGTAACACTCTAAGAGAGTTAATATCAGATTTTATGAAAGCACATGAGAATGCTTGTCTTCATGCACATAAAAGCCATTTGTAAGACTTGATGTAAAAGTTCAAATTTATTTAGTTTGTTTCTGGTATGCAGGGACTTTTGTGACCCTTGTAGTTCCTACCATTACCTGTACATTGATCACTTAAATATCAAATATTAAATGCGAATGCTATCAGAATTTAGCGAGAAATAAATCTATCCTAACAACATTGCTCTCTGTCTAGACACAAAGCATTTTGGTTCACATATAGGGATGGGTTGTTTTACCTCTGAGCGGCACATTTTTGCACACCATGGGCTAAATGACCAGGTCACATGGACCCCGAAGGCTCAGAGAAGGTTGGGGGAGGGGACCCACTGGAACAGCTGTTGGGAGACAGATGGTAGCCTCCCGTCAAGGCCATCCAGCGTGTTCTTTAACGTGCACAGGGTATGGCTCTCCCGCACACGGGGCCACGGCTTAACGTCCCATCCGACGGACGGCGGCCCCTACTGACCGTGGGCAGGGCGGGGAATTTTGCGGAGATAAATCTCAACGCTGACCCAGCTGGGACTCGAACCTGGGAACTACAGATTACGAGCCTGGCGCGCTACCGACTGAGCCACCCCCACCCCTCACATATAGGGAGGAGCTCTTATTTGTTAACACAGAGCTCTACTAGCGTGTTGCTTTTACATTTCAGATCGTAACCTAACTTTTGATTTCGTTTCTGTTAGCAACAACTGTATTGCCTGTTCCGTGATCATTAAACTGGGATTTTCGAAGTTTGCGATCTTAACATTAACCTTGTTTTATTTTGGCTAATACGACAACCTAAAGCAAAACCGTACCTTTGCTTCGGTAAATAACTGCCTATGCATTGGTAATTTCCATTGAAAGCTGTAATATAACAAGCAATAATTCGATTGTGCCAAAGAGCTGTTGTTGGTAACTGGTAACAATAACAAATCTCGTAAGTGTAAATGCTTGTCTGCGTGCAAATGCAAGCCATTTTCAATACTTATATAAAGGTAAAGAGATTCCTTTATTGATAATTCCTCATGTCTTTTTTTGCTCTGTTTTGGTGCACAATAATTTTTTGGGACACTTTCGACAAAAGATGTATAACTTTCAATCCTTTATTTGCAATTTCTCAGTTTGCTTCAATAAGAATGGAAAGTAGTTCATTTCAGAGTTTCAGTTATACCAGCTCTGAGATTTTCTCCACTCTTCCTTCCCGCTCTTTACTGAAGGATACCATTTGACTTTGAAAGGAAGCCATCATTCTTATTGGATGCTAAAGCATGAGCCACACGTTTTGCTGCTATCACTAATACCAACTATCCAGTGGTTCCTCGTTTCTAAACTGTGGAGTCCATGTTACTGAATCAGACGACGCGCTGTGTAGCCACAATAACGGTGCACACTATAACTGCGGATAAAGAAGGAAAACTCCAATCGAAATCTTTCTCTCCAACGGAGTATTTTTCCCATTTCAGGTGATGGATCTTCTTACGAAAGGCAACAAGCAGCGAACTCAGGAGCCCACGGGAGCCAACAAAACGTCTTCCCGTTCCCATGCACTGCTCGTGGTGCTCGTGAAACGAAGGAGTCATGCGAAGGAGCAACTGCAGCAGGTGCGGACTGGGAGGTTATACATGGTGGACCTGGCAGGATCGGAGAGAGCGGCGCAAACACAGGTGAGATTTTTTTTCTTCCCTAAAGTTGCTTTGGAAAACAAAATATAACGTTCAAGTAAATCAATTTAGCAGAAATTTGCTGATGTGCTTGTTTTTTAATTGACTTTTTTGCTTTAACGGGAATGAAATGTTTAGAATTTCTGATAATTATAATGTAATCATGATTAGATTTATTATTAATATCATCAGAAGATAGAAACGAAACCAAAAAATGAAGCAACTGGAACGTAGATGAAAAAATTAAGCTGAAAAAAGTTCTTTTCGTACAAGTTCTCAAAAGGTAGAATGGTAGAGAGAGAGACATTTATATTATATTAATTCTCATTTTATCTGATTTTATGTGATGCTAACACATCTAACAATATTTCGTAATGCAAAAATTTAAATGATTATTTCCCTGCTTAAAAAAATGAATTAAAAGTAAAGTCAGATATCTAACTAAAGATTGTAGGACACCATATTTGGACTGACAATGCATTCTTATATGAAGCAATAATGAGTGAACCATAGAGCAAACTAATCATGAATCCAAATGAATACAGGAGTGTCCATAGCTTAAGTTTTTTCACCGTAACGGAGAGATTAAATACAGAGTATGATGACCCCAAGTAGCTAGCTACACAAGCATCACAGAGACATACTATTTACCATGCTAGTCTTGAGGACAGTGGCAATACATCCCACTCTTCCCAATAACCTTTTCAATGACCAGTGAGCTCGCTTGCCTGCAGAGTAAGTAAACCTGGTGGCCGAAATCCTTGTGTTAAGTTTCTAATCATGTTTTACTTCTGGTGTAGGTTGCCTTTCTGTTGAAGTCTTGCCTTTGCTGGGGCGGGGGTGGCTCAGTCGGTAGCGCGCCAGGCTCGTAATCTGTAGTTCCCAGGTTCGAGTCCCAGCTGGGTCAGCGTTGAGATTTATCTCCACAAAATTCCCCGCCCTGCCCACGGCCCACGGTCAGTAGGGGACACCGATGGGCTTGGAAAGGCCGCCGTCCGTCGGATGGGACGTTACGCCATGGCCCCGTGTGCGGGAGAGTCATACCCTGTGCACGTTAAAGAAAGCGCTGGATAGCCTTGACGGGAGGCTATCATGGAGGCTTAAATGGAGGTGGGAGAGGGACAAAAACCACTTCTCCTGCTATCAGGCATTCTCTGTTCAACTGTCACATTATAGTGTTAGAGTTTTATTTTTTCAAGTTTCACGATTATATTTAAAGCATTTATTTTGCTAATAAAAGTAAAAATAATTTTATAAAAAAAATGTGCAAAATTTGTAGGGATTAATCCTGACTGGGATGGAGAGACAACCAGACTGGGCATTTTCTGTCCAGGACTCTCGCATCCCCTCCCCCCTCTTCAAAAAACAACTCAGGAAACCATGTTATTTGATGGTCGGAGAAACAACAATATGTGGGTTTAATTAAAATCTTCATTTAACCCTTACCTTCTCTAGTGGTTTTCTTACCAGATTACTACGCCAGCGAGTCATGTCCTTGTGTAAGTTTGCGTTTCCTCCGAAACCGTGGCAAGTTATATAAAGCTTCTAGGTTATCTTCGTCCTTTGCGTTTTAAAAAATGCCCCATACCTCAGAAACCACCTTCTAGGAAGATTCTGACGGATGTGCGGGCGAACCCGGATTGGCCGAAAGAATCCTAGAAATCTGAAAAACGTCGTGTGGTGGTCTCTTCAATTGAGGGAAAATATTACTAAAAAACAGATAGTTGTGACTCGTCTGTCGTACTTTCGGGAAGTCAGATCGAATCGTCCAGTATTTTGCTTAGCTTTTTTCTTTTGGGTGGTGGTCTGACCATCAAGGCTTAGTGCAGCCTGTGTTGTCTGTGTTTGATGGGAGTTCCTAACAATACTTAGTGGCCCCACCCCAGAGCACAGATACCGTATCATCATCTGTAAATGAAGTGCATATATTTTAAATATGCAGAAGTGCACACGTGAGTACTGACGATTAAAACCATTTAGTGATTTAAACTGCTCCGACTCAAGCCCAACCCACGTTCGAAGAGATTCCCAGTTACAGAGGGTTTCCCCTATTTCGAGTTTGAGCTCTATCTCTAAAATGTCGTTGCACTACCTCGTCTCTGTGGATTCCTTCGTGGAATTAGCTCTTCCATGGTCCTCTGACGGTTAAGAGACATTTCAGTCTATGATTATGATCACTTGAAGGAATGTAATGAATTATTTCAATAACGTTATCTTCTCTTTTCCTTTTCAGAACACGGGAAAACGACTCGTCGAAGGCGCTCACATAAACAAATCTCTTCTTGCTCTTGGGAATTGTATCAATGCTCTGGGTGAGTGGATATTTTTATAATGCTCTTAGAAATATCACAAGCTATGATGTAAATCTATAAGAGTTTGTAATGTTGGCGATACTGCACTTTTAAAACACGCAAACTTTATATATTAGTTGCTATTTGTGTCGAGAAATGAGCTGAAATCGACAATTTAATGAATATTCAGTAACTGTAATACATTTGTGAGTTAAAGCCTTTTAAAACAAATATTTCAGCTCTGTTAAAAGACAAAACAATTTGTTAATTGAATTTTAATCAAGTTCCTATTTTTGCGATTTTTTTATTTGTATTATTTAGCAAGCTCTTGATTTGATTAATAATAGCAAAATTGACTCTAATTCTTCTTTAATCCGTTATGATATCATCAGTGATTAGCTTGTTAAGTATTTGCAAAGAATTCAACTGACCACCAATTCTCAACTAAATGAACTCTTTTAACATTAAATGTGCAAAATGTGTATCTCAGGATGTAACCGAAATGAAAAGAGTCGAGAATACCGGTCCGACATAGGCAGCAGTCATCTTTAAGATGTACTTAGCAAATGATTAAGTACTTTAAAAAAAAAGATTCTAACGCCAGAGAGAGTTGTCAGAAAAAATGGGATAAGCCATATTCTAAAATGGTATCAAAGAAAGGCCAATTTAGATTTAATAATTTACACTACCTGCTGCTTGGCAAACCAAAATCCTTTAGACCTAATAATAGCCTACCGCAAATTTTACCTTACACAACACAAAGATATACAGTGGATTTTTCGTTCTTATAAACAGTGCCTTTAAAATATTTATCATATAAAATTCCTTGTGCAATAATATTCGAACTAACACCGTTTTTTTCCCTACTGACAAACGTTTCAATCCCTCAGCTGAGCGCAATGTCCGTTACGTGAACTTCCGAGACAGCAAGTTGACCCGTCTGCTGAAAGAGCCTCTGACCGGCAATTGCAAGACGGTGATGGTGGCGCACATCAGTCCTGCGGTTCAACACTTCGAGGAATCCAGGAACACCCTCGTCTATGCTGATAGGGCAAAGAATATCACCACCAAAGTAAGTTCTTATTCTTCCAATGCAAACTCTCACTCTGCATTGTTTTGCTACTAGATAGCAAAGGGATCGTTAGCTTGATTAAAATTCCCATTTTAATTGGGACGGGGGATGGCTCAGTCGGTAGCGCGCCAGGCTCGTAATCTGTAGTTCCCAGGTTCGAGTCCCAGCTGGGTCAGCGTTGAGATTTATCTCCGCAAAATTCCCCGCCCTGCCCATGGTCAGTAGGGGACACCGATGGACTTGGAAAGGCCGCCGTCCGTCGGATGGGACGTTAAGCCGTGGCCCCGTGTGCGGGAGAGCCATACCCTGTGCACGTTAAAGAACACGCTGGATGGCCTTGACGGGAGGCTACCATCTGTCTCCCAACAACTGTTCCAGTGGGTCCCCTCCCCCAACCTTCTCTGAGCCTTCGGGGTCCCTGTGACCTGGCCATTTAGCCCACGGTGTGCAAAAAAGTGCCGCTCAGAGGTAAAACAACCCAACCCATTTTAGTCAAGCAATCGTATTAATGCAATTAAGGAAGGCAGGCCCAGTAAGTGATGCAGTGCTTTGGTGCAAGACTTCTTTAACGGGACTGCATCTTAAAAAATGTTTTTCCAAAATAAAATAGAATAATTAATTAAATAGAAATTTCTTTGTTTTATCGTTTTTATCACATAATTCAACTGCATAGTGTACACACAGAAATCACGTCAGATGCGGTTAAAACGCTTCTGAAACAAAAAAAATGCCAAGCGCTGAACCATGGTAGCTATGCCCCTGTAAAGAGCTCTTGATTGTGTTTATGTGTAATAATAATAATTGTAAAATTTATTGATTCACAATGCATTTTCGTGATAAACATCCGTAAATGCTGTTCCTAATTTCATACAAAATAGATGCATATTATGATGGTATCAGAGCTATCAATATATAAAGAAAAAGGAAAAAGTTAAATATAAAATGAAACAAAGCAATAACAAATAAAAATAATTGAGAATATTTTGCATATTAAAGGCACAACGATAATTTACTCTTACTTTCCTATACAGCAAGTAGTTAAATATTTTTAAGAATGAAACAAAATTAAAACAAAACTGAAATAAATAAAAAAAAATAGTTCAGAATGTTTTAGTAGCATGTAAATTCTGTTGTTAATCAGCTATTAAGTTACATCATTCAAAAAGTCTTACGCATAATGATTTTTCATTAGTGAGTTTCTGTACACGACAGCTGATAGCTGCATAGATTTTCACATTTGTTTTCGGCAATCACGTGGCATTATTATTACGTATTATTGAATATTCAACATCAATGCGTATGTTGATGTTGTCTAAGTACCAATGCTAGCAGGCGTGCTTGCATAAACAATTGACTTTATGTTTCAGCTAAAGAGCAACATCTCTGACGTCTCGTATCATGTGGCCCAATACCAGACGATTATCAGTGAGCTAAGGCAAGAGATCCAGAAGCTGCAGGATAAGATCCAGAAGCAAGGTCAAGGGTCAAACAAGAGCAAAGATTCAAACGATAGAGGTAAGAAAAACAGTACGATCTCCATCAGTTGATGTCGATTTGGGACATTGAATTAGATGAAAGGAAGCGAAAGAGTGATGGATTACTTTGGTTCCAAAGTTCACGCTTAAAATATTGTGTACGAAAATAATTCTAATAATAAAAAAATATTGAATACGCAAATAAGCATATAAAATATTTAATATATGTGTACAGAAATGTAAAAAAAATTAAATGTAATGGTAATGAACTTAAGAGTAACTGGAAAACAAAAAATTGGGAGTGATTAACACTCTGATTGTTTTTTTTTTCAGATGAAAAGAAATTGGATGAGGGAGAAATGAAGCATCTGAAGCAGAAGTTAGTTGACTCTTTTAATATGCAAATGGAAGTCAGGTAAACAACTAATAGCCCTATTTGGCATTTAATTTGCTTAAATGGGCCACATTTGGTCACTTTTAGAGCTTTTCATTTATTTTTGTAATAAGACTAACTGATTAATCTTCTCCCCCTTTCTTTAATTGACTTCCCTTTCTCATTTAGCACTTTGTCAAACGCGTGGAAATGAAGGCTGATTCATACGTAACATCTCTGAGACATTCGAGCAGCAGTCTCATCTCTTCAAATATCCTCCTCTTTGTTGATAGATGGCGTGAGGTGTCAGATACCATTCAGCGGATAATGGCCCATTATAGAGTGTTTGTTGCACGGATTGTTTTATTGAATCAGTTGCATGGGGCGGGGGTGGCTCAGTCGGTAGCGCGCCAGGCTCGTAATCTGTAGTTCCCAGGTTCGAGTCCCAGCTGGGTCAACGTTGAGATTTGTCTCCGCAAAATTCCCCGCCCTGCAGACGGTCAGTAGGGAACACCGAAGGGCTTGGAAATGCCTCCGTCCGTCGGATGGGACGTTAAGCAGTGGCTCCGTGTGCGGGAGAGCCATACCCTATGCACGTTAAAGAACACACTGGATGGCCTTGACGGGAGGCTACCATCTGTCTCCCAACAGCTGTTCCAGTGGGTCCCCTCCCCCAACCTTCTCTGAGCCTTCGGGGTCATGTGACCTGGCCATTTAACCCATGGTGTGCAAAAAAGTACCGCTGAGAGGTAAAACAACCCAACCCAATGAATCAGTTGCAATTATAAGATGCATTGTAAAAATCGGTGATATCCAGAATGTTTCCAGCAGGACTGCCTTGGGCTAATTTTAAAAGATTCATCTTTCCCCCTTTAGAAACAAAAATAAATAAAATCCTAAGAATGTCTAACAAGCAAGAAAAAACGAGAACTATTTTGAATGTGTTCTGTTTGCTTCCACTATTCTGAGCATTGCAAAATGTATTCTACCCCGAAAAACTTTTATATACCACAAGACATCTTTCATCATTTCAACTTATTAGAGTTAAGAATTCAACAGTTTTTGTTATGATTATTTTTAATTCAACAATTTAGCACCAATTGAATGAAAATTAATATTTTAAACATGGGTGAAATTGCATACTATAAAAATTTGGTTGCACTAAATAATATAAAAATCAGGTGAAATTTCAGATTAAACATATTAGGCATAATTCCACTTTATAAAACTAATAATGGGCATGTTTAGTGTAAAAACATTCGTAAACCAGTGGGTTAATAAAAGAGGTTTAAAGCTCGCTTAACTTTTCTGACTGAAGATTCACGTGAAAATTATGTGATGGAAATGCACGTGAATAGAGATAATCCTATTGCTTGCAACTGATCAGTTGTTTTGTAGCATCCATCATTCTCCCCCCCCCTCCCCACATCGCATATTCTATTGATTTTCGAGATCAGAGACTTCATTTTTTGCGTATTTCCTATAAAATTAGTATATTTTTTTGCTCCCAAATTTTGTTTTCCGATTGTAATTTGGCGCCATCTCTCTTATGTTTTGCAGGCGCCGATTGATGGAGATTGACAACACCATCCTGTGCCAGAGCATCGAGTTCGACAAGCTGGGGATGATTCTCAACGAGTGAGTAGTAAACAACTGGCTGAGGATTCTTGGAAGAGATAGCTGTTACTTTCTCTTCTTCCGTACCTAACATTAAAATGAACGCAAAATGTTTTCTAATTGAAATAGAATAATACGAATTCAGATAAAATATCTTTCGAAATGTCACATTTCTGTGATTGGCCAAGCTCGTTTCTGATAACTTCTTTTTATATATAATCAGACGAATTGGTATTATCTCTAAACAAAAACTAGAGTAAGGGCCATTGTTTGGACAATTAATAGGAAACAAAAATTTTTAATGCTGAAGTAATGAACGATGCAGGACACAATGCATCTTACAATGGAGTTTTCTCTTTGTAAGATGGAAAACAGTATATTAAATACTGTTTTCCATTAAAATATTCCACAGGAATATTTTAATAAAAGTTTAAAAGTCGGCGAATGTTAAGAAATTTAACTAAAAGTTTCTTTAGCATTCGCCAGTTGTGAAAACTTTGTTGACCCGAAGGATAAACAGTTGCGTTCGATAATTGGCGATTTTGAAGAATCCCAAAGAATTCCCATTGTGATTAAAATTGCTGCACATGGATATATCTTGATTGACCAAAGATAATAGTTTTTTTTAAAGCAGGCTCAACTAGACATTTTTTTTAAGTACAATAGCTTTAGATTTATGCAATATTATCCATTCTGACTATCAGGACCAATCCGACGACGTAAAGCATCCCAAGTGACAGCTTGGGGTGGCGCAGTTTTAAGTGTGGCATACTAATGATTTGGGTGGACTTGCTCCATTCTCAGCTCAATACGAAAATGTCATGAAACCAAAATGTTAATATCTTTATATGATTTTGCTAGACAGTAATTTTGAAATCTCATTACTTTAGATCTACTTGATATTTTATTTGAAGTGTCCCGTGGCCGAGTGGTTAGCGCTCTTGGCTACTGATCTACGGGACCTGGGTTCGAGCCCCGGGTAAGGCATGGATGTTCGTGTTGTTTTCTGCTGAGGTCCTGCCATCCTCTCAGATCTTCTACTGTGGCATATAAATTGACAGGCTCCTGTCAGACCTCTGTGGCAAGCAGCTGCTTGAGGGGGTATTTATTTATTTATTTATTTGTGGAGACAGAAAAATACATTCAGTTAAATCCACAAAAATTATAAGGTCTTTGAAGTATGAGAAAATAAAATCAGTCGGAACTGCAAAAATATTAGATTGAGGTGGAAAAACAAATATTTTGAGAATGCAAAACTACATCATTTGGAGACGGAAAAATGTGTTTACTTGCAGCTGCTAAAGGTATATTAATTTTGGGAGACAAAAGTTCGCTTGGGGCGCCAAAATGTCTTGGGCCAGCACTAGTGATTATATAATGCAATTTTCGGAACGAAAGAATTGCAACTATTTTCATTATTTATATTCCAATAATGAGTTTAAATGGGTTCTCCTGTAGCATCTTTGTATATTTGAATTTATATTCTATCAGTTTATTCTGGATATTTTAATTTTTTTTTGACATTGGTTTTGTCTCTCTCTCAGATGGGAAACGGAAAAGGCAGTCACAGCCATGGATAACATTGAAGTTGGTAAGTAGAATTTAAACAGAGTAGTTAATAGGCAAATTTTGCCTGCTCTGAGGCAGTGGTTCACAGTCTTTTTCAGTAATCCAATCGTTGCATTCCCTTCAGACACTCTCCATCTGCATCACACATTCACTCACTCCATCCTCATCTCACGCTCACTCATCTTATTCCCACCTCAAATGCACTTATTGTATCACCATCTCACTTGCACTTATCTGTCTCCATCTCACATGTACATCGTATCCCCACCTCACACGCACGTATCATATCCCCATCTCACATGCACGTATCATATCCCCATCTCACATGCACTTATTGTATATCCACCTCACATGCACTCGCCATATCCCTACCTTAGGTGCACTTGCCGTATCCTCCTCCACTTAGCACACACTCATATTATCCTCACTTCACCCTCAAACCACTCCCTGTATCACTCACCTGAAACCACCACACACCACACCCTACCTCAGATGCAGTCGTCGCATTCCCACCTCATATGCACTCATTGTATTCCCACCTCACCTGCACTCACTATATTCCCCCTCTCTCTCACACACATACACATGTATCCTAACCTCTTACATACACTATCTCCACCTCACACATTGTATCCACATTTTGTGTGTACACCCAGACGTACCTGCTCTTTTTGTGTGCACACCATATTTTATTTGTGTGTACATTGTATATGCACTTTGTGTGTGCATACCCATACATTGTATCTGCACTTTATGAGTGCACACCTATTGTATCTGCATTTTGTGCGTGCACACCATACATTGTATTCGCACTTTGTGCGTGCACACCCATACATTGTATCCGCACTTTGTGTGTGCACACCTATACATTGTATCTGCACTTTGTGCGTGCACACCCATACATTGTATCCGCACTTTGTGCCTGCAAACCATAGATTGTATCCGCACTTTGTGTGTGTACCAGTACATTGTATCCGCACTTGTGCATGCACCCATGTATTGTATTCGCACTTTGTGCATGCACCCATGTATTGTATTCGCACTTTGTGCTTGCACACACTGTATCCAAACCTCTCTCTCTCACATAATATAGATTTACCCATACACACTGTAATATAAGCTTATGAATAAAGGAGTAAAAATGTGGAATGCTATTTCTTTTTTGCGTAATTTCGATAGATTTTGATATCTTTTCCATTTTCTATTTGCCAGGCATACCCATGAATCTCGTTTCTCTCAATTAACACATTTTCCTTTTCTTTAATGCTTTTATTCTCTTTCGAAGTATCGATACGATATTAAATTATCTTGCTGCATAAAAGTGTCGTTCTGGCCTCTTCCAAAAGATTTCGTTGATGTATTTTATTCTCTTTTTGTCTGTTTCTGTCAGAACGGCGGCACGATGGCCGACGCCCCCCTCGCAATGGAGATGAGATGCCAGAGCCAGTCCGCCAGGCGTGGGAGGATCTTCAGTTCCTTCAGGGGCAGTACCAAAGATACCTGCAGATGAGAGATGATGCGGAGGGCGACTACATTGAATGCAGAAGGAAAACCTACAGACTCACCGAAGTAAGGATGAATACTTCATTTGTGTTCGGTTCTATGTTCACTCTAACTACAGCGCCTGACTGTTATAGGTTCAAGTTTCGTTTCATAAAATTCTTTGTCCAAAAGGATTTTATTAAGATCTGTGATGTTTGCACTCTGTAAAAGCATTGTTCACATTATTGAACGATATATGAATGAGATTTCAGAACGAAAAGATTGCTTTTAGGATGCATCTAAAAATAAGGTTACATTGATTAGGAACGTGACTGTCAGTTTTTAATAACGTGTAGGGAATATTCAGTTATCTGATTGAACTTATTTCTTACTTGAGAGAAAGAGAAGTAATATATCGTGTTTAAATGCTACCAAGTTATTTAGTAATAATAAGTAGAAGCTAGCAAATGATATTCTGAAAATGAAACTTTAAAAATTTTCATCTTTGAAAACATCCCCATCAAAAAATTATAACACTAAATTGAGCACAAAAAACTTCCAGTTGTAATGACAAATACACGACTTCAAAGCTGACAAATTTTCAATGAATGTTTTTCGCAGGGCATTTCAAGATGCATTAATGAAAGCATAAAATAACACTGGAAGATTTCGTTGTGAAATGGAATACAGATCGATTCAAAATCAAAAAGGAATTGAGAAGCAGACTGTTGCTTAGATAATTCATTTCTCTCAGCTCCCTCTTGATCATTTGAGGCATGATTCTAGAAACTCTAGATTATTCTCGTGACTCTTCCAACGAGAAACCTTTCGAAATAAAATGAAGAACTGATTGAGACTGTCGCAGAATCTGATAGGTAACAAAATGGGATATGATTTATAAAGTGCAGTTTGATTTATAGTGTAAAAATGCATTTTTTCTTCAAAAAGCTTTCAAGCGAATTTAAATGAGTAGTAATTCTTACTTGAGATAATGCTAATATCGTTTCCCTATCCGTTATTATCTCTGTTGTTATGACCTTACATATTGAAAGCGAATTTATTTTCCTTTTGTAGTCTCTGCCAGAAAAAGCCAGTTCGGAAGAACAGAGGGAGCTACTCAAGCTGCTCACCAGAGTGCATGAGCTCGAAGTCGAGAGTATCCTTTTTGCGTTTTCGTTTCCAAATATTTCGTCTGCACATGACAGACTGCACAAGACAATTTAAATCGTTTTCAAATATTGTGGGCTAACTGCATAAAAGGTTGTCTATTCGCTGATCAGTCTTGATCTGCTCTGATTAAATTTTTATGCTCGACGATATTAAAATTATTTACGGGAAAAAGTTTTAAAAAAATTGAGACCCTTTGAGATAGATAATCAGACATTTGAGAGATAAAGATATTTAAGGAAAATAAAAATAATCGTTACATCAACTCATTTATGGTTAATGATATTTTTTAATCTATAATTTATTTTTTATTTATTTTTTAATATATAAATTAGTTTTTTAACATTGTACATAATAAATAGCCTTTAAACTATATTTTACTTTTCACATTTTCATTCTATGTTCATGTTTGCAAGTTTTCTCAAAATGGGAATGAAATCGAAACTACTTTGTGCTTATAAATTTTTGTACCAAATGGTTGACTTGTTAAAATACAAAAACGTTTGGCTGACCAAAAGCAAATCCATACTTTCGTGCATGAACGTAAAATGCGATATAATTAAGGGACGGATCCTTTCATAAAGTAAATCTAATTCTACTGCGCATCAAATGCTTTCTGGATATACATATCACAAGTAAAGTTTCTTAGGTTTCTAATGAAGAAAATCTGTCTTTTCAGTGTCTGAAGAGCTTTGCAATGCCCATCCACTTCCATCAAATACCTGAAAGGAAAGATATCTTTAGCGTTTACATTTCACCACCAACATAATTCGGGGCAGGGAATTGTTCAGTAGCTGAAACGCAAGGATCATAACCTAATGCTCCTTGGTTCGAGTTCCCACTGAGACATCATCCCTCCTCGATAAATAGGACACCGATGTGTTTTGAAAGATCATATTATGGGACGTTAATCCGCGACTCGTTGTCAGGAGAGCCATATACGTGCGTTTTGAAGAACACACTTGAGACTTTGATGGAAAGTTTCATCTAACACAGCTGACTAGTAGATCCTCGTCTCCTACTCAACTCTGAGCCCTTGAGGTCCATGTGACCTGGTCGTTTAGCCTTCTGTGTTAAAATAGTACCGTTAAGAGGTAACACAATCCACTCCAAATTCAAGGTTTCAAATGTATAAATTGAATTTCGACTATCTCTTAATAGTCTCCTATAGCAATTTAGTGGCAGTTCCTTTCAGTTTTATTTTTGATTAAAGCAGATTGGGTTGAGTTGTTTTGTCTCTGAGCGGCACTTCTATGAACACAATGGGCTAAATGACCAGGTCACAAATACCCCAAGGATTCAGAAAAGTTTGGGGAAAGGGACCCACTGGACAGCTGTTAGGAGACAAATGGGAACCTTCCATCATATTTATTCAGCGTGTTCTTTAACTTGCACAGGGTATGGCTCTCCTGCACACTCCTGCTTTACATCCCATCTTACGGACGGAGGTCTATCCAAGTCCAACAGTGTCTCCTTTTTGATCGAGGAGAAGATGGAGGACAAGAATTATTTCTCTGCAGAGCGAGAAATAGTTCTTTGCACTTATTTCCCTCTTTCTCTTTTTCCAAGTGATATTCAAAGGCAATTTGAAACTAAAAAGTCCAATCTCCTCTGGCGAATGGAATCTCATTCTTAAAAACCTGAGTTTTCCCTCCTCGATCCCGGATAAGAGGCTAAATCATGGATGTCAATGCAAACCCCTCGCCCACCACACTCAACTACCTTTGTACCAAATTTCTAGAGTAAATAGACTGTATAAAATGTTAATTTTAATTTTTTAATTTTTTTTACTTTAAATAATATAATATGGATTATTTACAAAATCCTCATGCAGCCATTGGGTACGGAGGTCCAACCTAACTGCAATTTTGTTCTCCAGACATGTCTGTCCTTAGCTACAGCTGCTGCATTTGACCACTATAAGCCAATTTTAGCAAGACCCTGTTTAACATTGTCTGCGCATCGCATCCAAGGCATCAAGCATCCCTTTTCCTGAGCTTGTTCATAGTCCTATTCACCAATCTATAGCTATACATGCATGCAACATGGCCAGACCAACGCAGTCTCTCTTTGCACAATATGCTGTTTAAATGAGGTTGATGACTTTCTCTTCTAACCTATCATTACTTACAAAGTGAAATTACTCAATGCCCAAGATACTGCGCAAGCATCTACAATCAAAGGCATCAAATTTCCTGTTATCTTGTTTACAAAGGGTTCAAGTTTCATTACCACTTTAGCGTCCTTTAGCTATGGAAACTTAGATAAATTATTATTATATAATTTTCAGCTTTTATTAATAACAATAAAAAATTGTAATATTTTATTATCACCTATCCATCCAAAAGAATCTTTCATTTATATCTTAAAGGTAGAAAAAGCTGAATATATAAAAACTGAAAAGAGTAGGTGACCTGCTGGAACTGTGAAAATGGCAGGGATTTTTTTTTTTTTAAGGGGGGGGGGGTTGACAACGAGCTACGCAAAAGAAGCAAAATGAAATCCTGAAAGTTTTAAATGATCGTGCCAGTTCGTGGGGCAAAATGACGTAATTTCCTTAACCTCTCGCAGAGATGGAGATGCAGGCGGAGCAGTTGCTTCGTGAGCACGAGCTGAAATATCGAGACCTCATGATTCTGAGGTATGATCGCCAGAGGCAGCTCTGCGATGAGATCATCACCAAGCAACGACAGCTCATTGACGGTGAGTAGATTTTCGGTGGGATTTTTCTGAATAAAGACGAAGTTTTCAATAAGTAGTTAATAGCAGACTTATGAAGTTATGCAAATATTAATTAAATTAAATGCTAGTACTAAAGCCTAGAAACACTACTTAAGATTAATGTTATAATGTTGGTCATGTCCAGAGAAACTCTTTCATTTTTTCACACATGTAGAATACAGTTGATTATCTTTCTTATTGCTTCATATGTTTCACAGAGTAAAAGAATTGAGCTAAATTTGGTAAAATTAACATCTTATTGTTTTCTTGTCAACAGCAATGGCAACAGGAGGCAGAGAAAGAAACGGTAAGTTGGATTTGCAATGAACTTCTCCTTGTTGCTCTTATTAACTGTCGAAGGGGAGAATTTTTCAATAGTATGAGTGAAAATATCGCACAAATCCTGTTAGGAGGATGATAGGAGTGTTTGTTAAATGCTTATACCTCACTGCTTTGTTATTTGCAAATACCTGATTAGAGTACATCCATTAGAACACAGTCCTGATTACAGGTACAGTCGCTCAAAAAAGTATCCGAATACTATGGTTGATTACAGAATTCAGAAAAAATATCTGGCAACGATTTTTTTTTACAAATTAGTGATCTGGCAACCGTGTCACATGACACGAAGGTTTCCAGATCACTAATTTCTAAAAAAATCGTTGCCAGATATTTTTTCTGAATTTTGTAATCAACCGTAGTGTTCGGATATTTTTTAATATATATAATGCGTATGAATATATAATGCAATGAATATGGAGCGTGTGCAGTTACCGTTCACAGCAAACTGGAGCGGTTGCGGTTAATGTTCACAGCACATTGGATCGTGAGAGCTCACAAAGACCTAGATCGTGTGGGCTCACTCACGGAAATATTGAGCGTGTGCAGTTACCGTTCACAGCAAACTGGAGCGTGTGCAGTAACTGCACACGCTCCAGTTTGCTGTGAACGGTAACTGGAGCGTGTGCAGTTGCTGTACACGCTCCAGATATTTTTCCTGAATTCTGTAATCAACCATAGTGTTCGGATACTTTTTTGAGCGACTGTACTGTTATATGCATTTCACCAGGCCCGGATCTAAAACAAAATACGGTGAGTGGGGTAAGAAACTCAAACGAGTCAGGAAAAAGGTAAAAAGAATTGGGGGGGGGGCAGGGAGAGAGACTGGAATTCCATTGCAGTATAACAATTTCCCCTCCTGTTTAGTCTTTAAAAGATTTCTTGGAAAATACATGAAATATATGTAAGTTTAACATTTTTTGCTTCTATTACCCTTACCAACTTTCTAAAATGGGGGCATGCCTGCCCCTCTAGATGCTGTCTTGCATTTCACTTAGGCCAACTGAATCAGTTTCATTCAGACCACAATTAAATATCCACTTAGCAGTCGCACCGAAGTGATGAAACCAACCAAACAATAGTTATTCATCACATGATGCTGCTGTTAAAGCCAACTTGAACATGGATCAAAAATAACTTGACCTATCTCGATCTTTTTACATTCGAAGAGATCTCTTAATGATCTTGAATCAGTACATCTTTTCGATTCATTGTTTGCACTACATCCAATCAAATCTATTGATTTGACATCCTGCCTCCACTTTAAACAGTTACTGTGGCCTGCTGAAAAGTTCTCGAAAAGTTTTAAGAAGTTATTTATGCCATCTCATTGCCACTGATGACTTCCCATCCCGGATGAATGGCGATATGATAAACGAATGCAAAAAAGAAAAGCGGCGAAATCACTGGAAGATGAACTCTATAGCACAGCGCCATTACAACATTTCATGACTCCTCTAACCCACTGGTTCTCAACCTTTTATGCTTCTCGTACTCCCGGAAAATGTGTGTGTAACTGGCGTACCCCTTATATAGATAGATGAAAACTATAGTTATAGTGTAATAATGCCAATTTAGCGACTTTGTTACTAGATCTAGCGACTTTTGAGCTCTCACGGCGTACCCCAAAAAATTTTACCGCGTATCCCACGTTGAGAACCCTTGCTTTTACCAGTCAATTGCCTAACCTTCACAATGTACAGTATGTTGAAATCATCTACGTTACGAGCTGTATGGGGCGGGGTGGCTCAGTCGGTAGCGCGTCAAGCTCGTAATCTGTAGTTCCCAGGTTCGAGTCCCAGCTGGGTCAGCGTTGAGATTTATCTCCGCAAAATTCCCCGCCTTGCCCACGGTCAGTAGGGGATACCGATGGGCTTGGAAAGGCCGCCGTCCGTCGGATGGGACGTTAAGCCGTGGCCCCGTGTGCGGGAGAGCCATACCCTGTGCACGTTAAAGAACACGCTGGATGGTCTTGATGGGAGGCTACCATCTGTCTCCCAATAGCTATTGCAGTGGGTCACCTCCCCCAACCTTCTCTGAGCCTTCGGGGTCCTTGTGACCTGGCCATTTAGCCCGTGGTGTGCAAAAAAGTGCCGCTCAGAGGTAAAACAACCCAACGAGCTGTATGACGTATGTTGTCTAGAAGAAAGAGATTTATTATTAATCCGTGGATTTATAATTGCCATCTTACATAAGTGAAAAAGAGAGTTTTAGGTATAATGCACTTGCTTGTGAAATGTTCCCCTTCTTAACATCAGTTTCTTGTAAGATAAGTAGTAAGATGCTATGTTAAGATTTGCGACAGTTGACGATGATTTTTTTTTTATTATTTTCGTGCAGCGCATGCGCGGAGGGAGTTGAACGAGCTGTACCGCATCTACCAGCAAGAGATCCAAGAGTTAAGCAATGGCAGAGATTCGGGACTCAGGCAACTCAGCATTTACAGCAACCCATACAGAGTAAGTGGAGTCACATTAATCTCTATCTCAGTCGATGTAATGTAACCAAAATTAAATGCTTAAAATTAGCCCTCAATATCTCAATGTAAACTAATTGAAACTTTGTGTAGTAGTCTGGGAAAAAAACAGAATTAACGTTCATTCGAAGAAAAGAATGGACGAGAGTAAAATACTATACTTCGGAAAACAACTGGAAGATAATGCCTTTGTTCTGTCATTTAGTTACTGTATTAACCGATTTACATATCATTGCTCAGTCCTTAAATTAGTTAAACTCAGTAAAATATGATGCAAAACTCCTCATGCAGCAAGCTTTCATTTAGCATACCACTCATTAGATTGATTCTCGTGAGATTTATGATAGGAAGAAAAAGGATCGTTCTTCTTCCTATCAGAAAGCAGAATGCAAAACTCTTGAAACTGCTCAGAGATGGACATGTGACCCTCACGAATACAGTCGCTCAAAAAAGTATCCGAACATTATGGTTGATTACAGAATTCAGAAAAAATATCTGGCAACG
Source organism: Ryuthela nishihirai (assembly GCA_038380435.1). Lineage (NCBI taxonomy): Eukaryota > Metazoa > Arthropoda > Arachnida > Araneae > Heptathelidae > Ryuthela > Ryuthela nishihirai. Next base: position 25,625,001 of record JAWZYU010000018.1, read on the forward strand.
ATTTTTTTTTAGAAATTAGTTAACTGGCTGTCACGTGACACGAAGGTTGCCAGTTCACTAATTTCTAAAAAAAATCGTTGCCAGATCTTTTTTTCTGAATTCTGTAATCAACTATAGTGTTCGGATACTTTTTTGAGCGACTGTACTATAGTATATGTATGGTAGGTGGTCATATTATTCTGATACGACTGTGTACATGCATTGTAGATATAAAGCAAAGCTCCATTTCTATAAAACTCGTAGGAATCGGAAGACAATAATTTTATTAATATAGAAAACGAATCATAAAACTAAATTTCTGACGAAACGGAACAAAAACGAAGAAAAAGGTTGAGTTTAAATATTGGACGAATAAACCACGGAAAAGAATTTACGATGATTTGATTGAGATAACCGCGATACCAAATGTATCCAAAGTATCCAGTGATATTTTGCTATGAAAAATTATTTTTTTGAAAGCTATGGCGCTTTAATATAGTTCATACATATCCCCTAATTATTTTGAGTAGCATATAACACGCGTGTTTCTGATTTATTAGTAACAAGTATGTAGTGAATTATCTAAGAAATTGAAAAAAAAGTATGGTGCGCACGCGCACACATACCGAACACACGAATAAATTGAAGTATAAAAATTCGTAGGAAAGCAACTTACGTTGAAAAACGGAGATAAAAGGAGGTTGGTTGGTTCGTTGTTTTACCACTGTGCGGCATTTTTTTGCACACCATAGGCTAAATGGCCAGGTCACAAGGACCCCAATGGCTTAGAGAAGGTTGGGGTAGGGGAACCACTGGAACAGCTGTTGGGAGACAGATGGTAGCCTCCCTACCGTCAAGGCCATCCAGCGTGTTCTTTAACGTGCACAGGGTGTGGCTATCCTGCACACGGGACCACGACTTAACGTCGGGGCGGGGGTGGCTCAGTCGGTAGCGCGCCAGGCTCGTAATCTGTAGTTCCCAGGTTCGAGTCCCAGCTGGGTCAGCGTTGAGATTTATCTCCGCAAAATTCCTCGCCCTGCCCACGGTCAGTAGGGGACACCGATGGGCTTGGAAAGGCCGCCGTCCGTCGGATGGGACGTTAAGCCGTGGCCCCGTGTGCGGGAGAGCCATACCCTGTGCACGTTAAAGAACACGCTGGATGGCCTTGACGGGAGGCTACCATCTGTCTCTCAACAGCTGTTCCAGTGGGTCCCCTCCCCCAACCTTCTCTGAGCCTTCGGGGTCCATGTGACCTGGCCATTTAGCCCATGGTGTGCAAAAAAGTGCCGCTCAGAGGTAAAACAACCCAACCCAACCCAACACGACTTAACGTCCCATCCGACGGACGGCGGCATTTCCAAGCCCATCGGTGTTCCCTACTGACCGTCTGCAGGGCGGGAAATTTTGCGGAGACAAATCTCAACGCTCACCCAGCTGGGACCCGAACCTGAGAACTACAGATTACGAGCCTGGCGCGCTACCGACTGAGATAAAAGGAGGAGTCTGAAGGAGTGAAGGGAAAGACGCATTCATCTGCACAACCAAGAATTTATTATTTAGATCACAAAAAGCATTTCTTGTTGTTTGTTCTAGCTAATTTCATTATTTTTTATAATTGTAACGAATTTCAATCCAAGTAGTTACTGAAGTTGAATCACTAAGGTCTAATCATTTTCGCATACTTTTGCACTTCGTATATTGTGATGAATCAACAGCAAAACTTTCATTATTTTTGGCCAACAGGTTTTTTCTTTTGTAAGTTAATAGTTACATTCGTCTTTTCACGAGCTCTGAAGAATAGCAACTTTTATACAGTACTCGAAAAAGTATCCGAACACTATGATTGATTACAGAATTCAGAAAAAAATATCTGGCAACGATTTTGTTAAAAATTAGTGATCTGGCAACCTTCGTGTCACGTGACACGAAGGTTGCCAGATCACTAATTTCTAAACAAATCTTTGCCAGATGTTTTTTTCTGAATTCTGTAATCAGCCATAGTGTTCGGATACTTTTTTGAGTGACTGTACCGGCACTTTCTGTTCCAAAGTCTAGAAAACATTTTTAAAGCAAAATTCCTGGACATTTATGTTTATTGCAATAGCCCTGATTTCGGCACACCTGTTATTTACCTATATGATTAATATTAGATTGTTCGAGGTGTTTCTATAATTGCGAAATCATTAAAAAAATGATCAATAATTGTAATAGAGTTTAGTTCAGGTCGATTCAGAATAATTTTTTGTGGTCTTTATGCATTTTATGTATTATCTTCATATTTTATGTTGCTGTTGTGAAAAGTTTAATTCTTCAGAACAAATAATTTTAACGTTTAGCACAGCTATTGGATCTCTAAAAATTAAACAAATTCAACTCTGGTAAAATCGTTTTGCTTTACATTTACGAGCAATGCAAATGAGCCTTATAGAGTTTGTATTCATTGTAACGTTAATAATATTTTAAATGTTCGTCGTCTTTATTTCTTTCAGCCGAGTTCTGTGGCAGGTCTACGTCCTCTGGGAACAAGTGGCAGCATGTTGGAACTCAATCGTATCGATAACAACAGCCGAATGCGGCAGAATTCCGATCCCTTGCCTCCCATTAATAGGTGAGACCAAGTTAGTTAAGATTAAAATCACTCTTCTTAATGCTAACATATCAAATCAAGAATATGTGTACAGTCGCTCAAAAAAGTATCCGAACGCTATGGTTGATTACAGAATTCAGAAAAAATATCTGGCAACGATTTTTTTTTGAAATTAGTGATCTGGCAACCTTCATGTCACGTGATTACAGAATTCAGGAAAAATATCTGGAGCGTGTACAGCAACTGTACACGCTCCAGTTACCGTTCACAGCAAACTGGAGCGTGTGCAGTTTTAGAAATTAGTGATCTGGCAACCTTCGTGTAAACATTATGATGGGTTACAGAATTCAGAAAAAATATCTGGAGCGTGTACAGCAACTGTACACGCTCCAGTTACCGTTCACAGCAAACTGGAGCGTGTGCAGTTACTGCACACGCTCCAGTTTGCTGTGAACGGTAACTGCACACGCTCAATATTTCCGTGAGTGAGCCCACACGATCCAGGTCTTTGTGAGCGCACACGATCCAATGTGCTGTGAACATTAACCACAACCGCTCCAGTTTGCTGTGAAAGGTAACTGCACACGCTCAATATTTCCGTGAGTGAGCCCACACGATCCAGGTCTTTGTGAGCTCACACGATCCAATGTGCTGTGAACATTAACCGCAACCGCTCCAGTTTGCTGTGAAAGGTAACTGCACACGCTCAATATTTCCGTGAGTGAGCCCACACGATCCAGGTGTTTGTGAGCTCACACGATCCAATGTGCTGTGAACATTAACCGCAACCGCTCCAGTTTGCTGTGAACGGTAACTGCACACGCTCCATATTCATTGCATTATATATTCATACGCATTATATATATTAAAAAATATCCGAACACTATGGTGGATTACAGAATTCAGAAAAAGTATCTGGCAACGATTTTTTTAGAAATTTGTGATCTGGCAGCCTTCGTGTCACGTGACACGAAGGTTGCCAGATCATTAATTTTAGTTTATATTTTTTCTGAATTCTGTAATCAACCATAACGTTCGGATATTTTTTTGAGCGACTGTACCAGTGTGTGCATTTTCGCAGTAGGCTTAAATAATTTTAATATGAGTAATAAGATATGATATCGTGCACTCTGTTTACGTTAAAGGAGCCTGATTCATAAAAGCATACCCACTGAATCTTTGAAAGTTTTTCACTTAGATCACTGGTAGAGCAAATTGCAGTTTTTTTTTCAAATTCAAATTCAAATTTACTTTCAATAAGTATTATGTTTAATTATTTTACATAAAAAATCCCACTAAACCGAAGCTTATCAGCGGGAATGTACATGTATGGATTTACAGATATGATCTAGAATACATCAGTAGTACATAAAATGAAGGAGAGAAAAAAAAATAAATGAAAAAGAAAACTTACTAGTAAGTTTCTTGTTAGAAAATAAAATTTTTTGTCATTGCCAAATTAGATGTTAAATTTTACATCTTCTGCGTTGTTCTGCCAAAACTAGCCAGTTGTATGTAAATTGAGAGTTGTGTGGGCACTTGAATGTAGTAAAGAATATAGCTGAAAAACACGCGTTGATACTGTGCAATTTTCTCTATGTTTCGGTGATAACAACTGGGTAAAAGAGAAAGAAATCTAGTTCTTTTTGAGCTGTTTGAAATGGAAAAGAATTTAACCTTTTTTCAGGGAAATGCGGTCTAAAACGATTTGAAATAACAATCAGAAAGCAAGGTTAGCAGTTTGTTCTCGTCAAACTAACAAACGTCTAGAGCTGTGCCATCACCGCATGTTTAAACTATTCAGTGTCACTGAGTGGAAGAAGTCATCACTGTTACACAATCGTGCTGTGCCATCACCGCATGTTAAAACTATTCAGTGTCACTGAGTGGAAGAAGTCGTCACTGTTACACAATCGTGCTGTGCCATCACCGCATGTTAAAACTCTTCAGTGTCACTGAGTGGAAGAAGTCATCACTGTTACACATTCGTGCTGTGCCATCACCGCATGTTAAAACTCTTCAGTGTCACTGAGTGGAAGAAGTCGTCACTGTTACACAATCGTGCTGTGCCATCACAGCATGTTAAAACTCTTCAGTGTCACTGAGTGGAAGAAGTCGTCACTGTTACACAATCGTGCTGTGCCATCACCGCATGTTAAAACTATTCAGTGTCACTGAGTGGAAGAAGTCGTCACTGTTACACAATCGTGCTGTGCCATCACCGCATGTTAAAACTATTCAGTGTCACTGAGTGGAAGAAGTCGTCACTGTTACACAATCGTGCTGTGCCATCACCGCATGTAAAAACTATTCAGTGTCACTGAGTGGAAGAAGTCGTCACTGTTACACAATCGTGCTGTGCCATCACCGCATGTTAAAACTATTCAGTGTCACTGAGTGGAAGAAGTCGTCACTGTTACACAATCGTGCTGTGCCATCACCGCATGTTAAAACTATTCAGTGTCACTGAGTGGAAGAAGTCGTCACTGTTACACAATCGTGCTGTGCCATCACCGCATGTTAAAACTATTCAGTGTCACTGAGTGGAAGAAGTCGTCACTGTTACACAATCGTGCTGTGCCATCACCGCATGTTAAAACTATTCAGTGTCACTGAGTGGAAGAAGTCGTCACTGTTACACAATCGTGCTGTGCCATCACAGCATGTTAAAACTCTTCAGTGTCACTGAGTGGAAGAAGTCGTCACTGTTACACAATCGTGCTGTGCCATCACCGCATGTTAAAACTATTCAGTGTCACTGAGTGGAAGAAGTCGTCACTGTTACACAATCGTGCTGTGCCATCACCGCATGTTAAAACTATTTAGTGTCACTGAGTGGAAGAAGTCGTCACTGTTACACAATCGTGCTGTACCATCACCGCATGTTAAAACTATTCAGTGTCACTGAGTGGAAGAAGTCATCACTGTTACACAATCGTGCTGTGCCATCACCGCATGTTAAAACTATTTAGTGTCACTGAGTGGAAGAAGTCGTCACTGTTACACAATCGTGCTGTACCATCACCGCATGTTAAAACTATTCAGTGTCACTGAGTGGAAGAAGTCATCACTGTTACACAATCGTGCTGTGCCATTACCGCATATTAAAACTATTCAGTGTCACTGAGTGGAAGAAGTCGTCACTGTTATACAATCGTGCTGTGCCATCACCGCATGTTAAAACTATTCAGTGTCACTGAGTGGAAGAAGTCATCACTGTTACACAATCGTGCTGTGCCATCACCGCATGTTAAAACTCTTCAGTGTCACTGAGTGGAAGAATTCATCACTGTTACACAATCGTGCTGTGCCATCACCGCATGTTAAAACTATTCAGTGTCACTGAGTGGAAGAAGTCATCACTGTTACACAATCGTGCTGTGCCATCACCGCATGTTAAAACTCTTCAGTGTCACTGAGTGGAAGAAGTCATCACTGTTACACAATCGTGCTGTGCCATCACCGCATGTTAAAACTATTCAGTGTCACTGAGTGGAAGAAGTCATCACTGTTACACAATCGTGCTGTGCCATCACCGCATGTTAAAACTATTCAGTGTCACTGAGTGGAAGAAGTCATCACTGTTACACAATCGTGCTGTGCCATCACCGCATGTTAAAACTATTCAGTGTCACTGAGTGGAAGAAGTCATCACTGTTACACAATTGTGCTGTGCCATCACCGCATGTTAAAACTCTTCAGTGTCACTGAGTGGAAGAAGTCGTCACTGTTATACAATCGTGCTGTGCCATCACCGCATGTTAAAACTATTCAGTGTCACTGAGTGGAAGAAGTCATCACTGTTACACAATCGTGCTGTGCCATCACCGCATGTTAAAACTATTCAGTGTCACTGAGTGGAAGAAGTCGTCACTGTTACACAATCGTGCTGTGCCATCACCGCATGTTAAAACTATTCAGTGTCACTGAGTGGAAGAAGTCATCACTGTTACACAATCGTGCTGTGAGCCACGCAGAAATTAAACAGAAAACTTTGGTTTCTGATTTATCCTCGTATTTACCACATTGTATGACAATATATCATTATACCATATTTAAAAGTCGTTTTTGTTTTTGTAGTAAAAGGGACAGAATTACACTTGATAATTTGAATATATTTAATTAATTGAAATTGCTTTAACCACCTTTTCTCTGAAGAAAAAAATCAGATTGTTTTTCCAACCAACTCGAAAAACACCGGATTATTTTTCTCTTTTACATATGTTTTTTTCTTATCGAACCACAGAGAAACTGTACAATAATAAAGCGCCTTTTTTTATAATTTCATTTTTTTTTTAATTTTTTCATGCTAAGTGTAAGGTCTTGCCAATTTGCATTTGCTCCGCTATAAAACGATTCTTGTATTAAAGGAAAGGAACAAAAAGGAAAAATCAAAATATGGCGTTTATTTGGTAGTTTTATTTTTACGAATATTTTGCTTATGAGGTTGCTATTTTCTTCCTCTTTCAAACCTGATGCCGAAATTCTTTGCCTCTCCAAACCTGAAATCAAAATAATGCAACCTTTCCATTAAAATGTTTCCATAAACAAAAATTTTCAGCAACATCAAGGTGAATAACACTTTGCTTTATATATTTAAGAATTTTTTAAACCTATTTTCTGTGCCGTAATAAATGCAAATGTTATCCTCAAGTCTTACATGATTAATTGATCATTTCTTTTTTTAATTTTGGAAATGATGGTGTAAGCTCTGATCATTTTCCTCTTGCAGTGATGGAGAGGATCGCCTCTTCTCTCGCCAGCCTCGACCCCCAAGCGATCGCGACCTCAGTTCAGATAGTCTAAGTGATGTCAGCGTCCGCAGCAGCTTCAGCTCGGGGCCAACCTCCCCGAGCGATCGGACGCTTCTTCCACCTTTGGGGGTGGATGTGGGCACGCGGAACGTGGCCGATGTTGCAGCAAGGAGACGACTGTTGAGGCCGTCCGACAGGGAGCTCAGCGAGGAGAGATCGTTTGCAGCCAGCAAAAGGTAAGAAGATGCTCAAATGAAAGGAATTCCAATTGCATGCGTTTTCTGATTATTCAAGTGCATTATTAGGGGAATAAAAAAAAATAAAATCGTGGAATTATAACTGATTAATAATCTTTTGATGTTTCTGAGTGAAAAAAATTATTATTTTACATTATGTTCTTGATAGAAGTCACATGTTCTAGTTAATTCTATTTGCAATAACTGAAAAACCTAGAACTGATTTTTCGTGACATTTTTTTTTTACTCTTTGGAAAATGGGAGCTATGAGAGGAATTGGGTTAGGTTGTTTTACCTCTGAGCGGCACTTTTTTTGCACACAATGGGCTAAATGGCCAGGTCACAAGGACCCCGAAGGCTCAGAGAAGGTTGGGGGAAGGGACCCACTGGAATAGCTGTTGGGAGACAGATGGTAGCCTCCCGTCAGGGCCATCCAGCATGTTCTTTAACGTGCACAGGGTATGGCTCTCCCATGCACGGAACCACGGTTTAACGTCCTATCCGACGGACGGCGGCATTTCCAAGCCCATCGGTATCCCCTACTGACGTGGCAGTAGTGTGACGTGGCATCGGTATCCTTGTGACGTGGCAGTAGACGTGACGTGGGCTGGGCGGGGAGTTTTTCGGAGATAAATCTCGACGCTGACCCAGCTGGGACTCGAACCTGGGAACTGCAGATTACGAGCTTGGCGCGCTACCGATTGAGTCATCCCCGCCCCAGCTATGAGAAGAAAAAACGAAAACAAATCTTAAAAAAAAAAGAAAGTAATTATTTGAAGAATGAATGAAATTTAAGAATAATGAAAGAATGACGAAACTATTCAGTAAAGATATGCCATTTGTTTTGCATTTTACACTTAAAAAAATGAATCTCCTTTTAGTACAGTGATTTTCAACTATTTTTCCCACTTTACGTGGATTAGCCGTATATATATATTATATTTTAATATATTTTTATTGGAAGTTTGTTGAATTTGTTTCATTAATCTTCTAATTGATTGCTTAATCTTTAAAGAGATAGCTGAAACTTTACTTTTTAAAACATCTTACCACTTTCTTAGCAGATTATCTCACATAACTGATTCTTTTCGGATATTGCATAACAACAGCCGACTCTTTAAGTGATTGCTTCTCGCCTTTTAGTGGACCGGTGAATACCAAAAGATATTAATTAATTATTTTAAGAGAAATAACTCCTAAAAGTTTCGCGAAAAAATTTGGTACTTAGCGACTGCAATATCATTTTACATATTCCTGCGAAAAGATTAAGGAAAACCAATTATATTACTCAAAAATTTGATATATTTTTCAAAAAACTTGCAAAATACATTTGTTGTTCTCGCGGAACACCAGTTGAGAAGAGTGCCATCGATCAGTAGGGAACACCGATGGGCTTGGAAAAGGCGCCGTCCCTGGGATGAGACATTAAGCCGTGGCTCCGTTTGCGAGAGAGCCATACCCTGTGCTCGTTAAAGAACACACTGAATGGACTTGACTAGAGGCTACCATCTGCCTCCTAACAGCTGTCCAGAGGGTCCCCTCCTCCCAACCTTCCTTGAACATCGGGGTCCTTGTGACTTGGCCATTTAGCTCACTCTGTGCAAATAAAGTGCCGCCCACAGGTAAAAGAACCCATCCCAATCTAGTTGAGAAGCGTATGTTTAAAGAGTTTCGAGATCGAGACTTATCTAGAAAATTATTTTCTTAAAGGATATTCGTTACTTCTTCAAACACTAAGCGCACTTTTGTAGCTGGAGTTTTGAAGATTTTAATCTCATTTGCATGTCCTTTATTTTGTTTGCACAAGAATCATGATTCCTTGCCTGTCTGTAATTTAAAGTGATCATTCCCGAGCTAAGAAAATTAATAATTATCTAGAATATTGAGATCGTAGGATATTTACATTGTAGTAAGTGTTGGCTTGAATGAGATTTCTTAGGAAGCAACATACAACTGGGATTATTTTTAATCAAATGGTGATATTTTAGAAAGGAAAAGAAGAAGGGAATAATATTTAGAAACATTGCATTTTGGAATTTAAATTGTACATAAATCCAACTTTCTATCGTGTACTGAAATCCATTCTCTTTTCATCTCCTCTAGGTCCAACTATTTGCTGGGTGCCTCAGATCCTTCTCCTCCCTCAACAGGACACAGCAGAGCATGGGATTCCAGCAACAAGGTCGATGTAAGTATTTCTTCGACGCTGTGCGATTCAGCAGCCAGCCATATCATCTTATCCTTTCACATCCGATGGGCTTGGAAAGGCCGCCGTCCGTCGGATGGGACGTTAAGCCGTGGCCCCGTGTGCGGGAGAGCCATACTCTGTGCACGTTAAAGAACACGCTGGATGGCCTTGACGGGAGGCTACCATCTGTCTCCCAACAGCTGTTCCAGTGGGTCCCCTCCCCCAACCTTCTCTGAGCCTTCGGGGTCCATGTGACCTGGCCATTTAGCCCATGGTGTGTAAAAAAGTGCCGCTCAGAGGTAAAACAACAACCCAATATCCTTTCACATTCATCACTATTAACCAGTGGCGAAGCGACCATGGAAACAAGGAAAGCAGTTGTTCCCTTAAAATTCTCATGAATGAAAAGGGAAAAAAAATATTTATATTTTGCTCATATATTTTTTTTATTTTCATTAAAAAAGTAAAATTATATTCTTAACTTTAGTTAATTTGAACAAAAAACTTCTATTTTAAAAATATTCTTCGAATTTCCCTGTAATGTTACTTTGTTTAACAAACAGAAGCTCCAGTCTACAGACAAATCGCGGTAGGAGTGTATGAAAAATCTCGCTTTACTGCTACTGCCTTTGGCATCGCATCACACACCAGATATCTAAGTTTCTATCCAACTGCTCCACATAGAAAGAAGAGACTTTCACCAAAATTTTAGAAACCCTAGGAAGGTCTTTATACAGTAGTTAACAGGATTAACGACGTGGTGTATCGCATTCGTCGACGTCCAACTACAAAGTGCAGGTGCTTCATATGGATCGTTTGGCCCCGTTTCATCGAAGAACTGAAGAAGCTTCGGAATCCAGAATTGTTCGGGACGAAAAAGACCTAAGGAGGGGGCAATGTTACGACAGATGAACATGCTCTAGGGAGTTTATCAAAAAACGTGACATGAACGCTCGTGTGTGCTCCTACGTGAGATTCATTTTTAGCCAACGAACTAGAACTTAGAAGGGTTCAAAAAGATGAAAATGGGAGAAATGTAATGTAGTAGTGTGTTAAAAGTTATGGAGATCTGAAAGCAGGTTTAAATAGTCTGAGTCAGTGCGCGATATGTAAAAACAAGAAGTATCTTTGTTGGTGTGTGCACGGGTGGTTGTTTTGTGTTGTTAGATGAACTTAGTGATCTAACAAAAGAGGAAGGATTCCCGAAGTGAAGGTATTCAAGAGATACGGCAGACAGTGAAGAGGTAGTAGTTTAGTAGAACAGACAGAGCTGGTCTTGTATGTTCTGTAGAAAAAGGGTTATTGACTTATATATGATAGTCAGTACCTTCGACAGGGTGGAGCATAGAGGCAGCCTGCCTCACGGCGCCTGCGATGGACCACCCATTCACTTTTACTTTTCCTTAACCAGTTTTGCTTTTTTTTTTTAGAATATAATTTTTATTCATAAGAGTAAAGAATACAAATACATTTACACTTTGACCCGCAAAGCTAAATAGCTTATCTGCAGGAAAATGAATAAATTATATTAACATAAGTCATTCAGCCACAAAAAATGGTGTACATCAAATAAATCCACAAAACACAACACATAAAAATCAGCTAACTAGAAAATACCAAATAATTTTTTAATTCCATTTTAAGTCTTCTAAAAGAATCTATATTTAGTAATTCTTTTGGAATAGCATTAAATATAAGTGGTACTTGATATTCGGAGGTATGTTTCCCGTAATTATTTCGAAAATTTGGCAATTTGTAATAACCCTGGTTTTGAAGTCTTGTATTTTTATTATGTTGAATTTTTAGTTTGTAAGTTTCGTCAAAAAAATTTTTAATTATTACATTATATTTATATAAATTGCTGTAGGACAAAAGATTTAAAAATTTTAATCTATCGGTAGAAGTTTTATAAATTTTTTGCAAATGAAACGGAATAATATTTTTAGCTATTATAGACTGCAGTTTTTCTATTTTATTTATGTTAGTTAAGTTAGTTGTTCCATGCACAATTATTCCATAATTTAAAATAGATTCGCATATTGCTTTATAAAATAGGACACATGTTTCCATATTTAATACATATTTCAGTTTTTGAATTTTTATCGCCGATATTCTCAAGCTTTCACATATGTGGGATATATGGGTATTCCACCTAAAATATTCATCAAAAATGATTCCTAAGTAATTTATTTTATTTACTTGCTCAACAAGTGGGCGGCTGCATAATGATTCATAATTCGAAGCATCCTTTTTTCTGCAATTTATTTTATGAGTTTTGATAAAGAGGTTTTGATGAAAATGAAATTCTGGTGAATGAATAATCATCAGTTTTGTTTTTTTCTCATTTAAATAGATTTTATTATAATTTAACCATCTAATAATATTATTGTAATCTGTTTGAACCTCTGAAATGCTATCATTTAAATATTTCTGACTGTTTATTAAAACAATGTCGTCAGCATATAGATAAATAGCACTATTTAATTTTGTATTGAACAAATCATTTATGTACACTAGGAACAATAAAGGACCTAAAATTGAGCCTTGGGGAATTCCACATCGTGTAATTACTTTTCTGCTGTAGCAGTTTTTTATTTTAGTAATTGTGTATCTGTCTGATAAATAATTTCTAAACCAATCTAACAATATACCGCGAATACCGTAATTTTCCAATTTATTTAGTAAAATGCTATGATCTATTGTATCGAAGGCTTTCTTTAAATCTAAGAACATAGTTACAATTTTTTCCCTATTATTCAATGATTTATTAATATTATTTGCAATTTTGGAAATTAGTTGAATTGTGTTTTTTCCTTTTTGAAAGCCAAACTGATTTTCATTAATTATGCTGTGTTTAAGTAAAAAGTTAAAAACAGTATTATAAATATATTTTTCCATTATTTTCGAAAAAATAGGCAGAATTGTTATTGGTCGCTAGTTAGAAAAATCCTCCTTAATACCACCTTTAAAAATAGGTCTTAAAATACCTGTTTTGAGTTCAGTAGGTATGTTCCCAGTAAATATAATCTGATTTATAATTTTTGATATAATATTTAGTAGTGTCTCTTTATTAAATTTTATATGTTTAATGCAAACATTATCGTAACCAGGTGATTTATTGGTGTCTAATGAAGTAATTATTTCATCAGTTTGTTTTTCAGTGATTTCATGTATATAGATAGATTTCAAAACTCTTTGTATCATGGTTGGAACATAATTTATATCGTCTTGGTGATTTGTATTTCTTATCTGTAAAATTAGTGTATTATAAATGTCATTGTAATTATTTGCTATTTCTTCCACAGATAATTCTTTTTGGTCATATTGTCAATTATTACATCGTCCGATGATTTTTTCTGTTTTCCTTCTAATATTTCATATATTAATTGCCAGGTAGCCTTCATATCATTTTTTTTCATTATAAGTTTATTTCTATAATAAAGTTGTTTCTGATTTCTAATCTGAATATTAACCCTATTCCTTAATTTTTTATAGTTATTTTTATAAGCATCACTTTTATCATTGTTTTTAAATTTAATCCAAGCTTTATCTCTTTCTTCAATTAATTCTATCAAGTTCGGTGTTATCCAATTTTTGTTATGATTTCTTTTTACTTTTCCAACTCTCCTCATTTATATTCTATTTTTTCCTAAAATTCCATCATAAATGTCTTTAATTACTTTATATAGGTTTAATTCATCCTTTGAGTTGTCTCCATAATTTTCTAAATTCCAATTCGTTTCAGAAATAGCTTTGTTTATATTGTTATGGTCAAATGACCAATTCTTATTTTCCTGGTCTGTTTCATTATAATTAGTATTATTCAAATTGTTATTGGTGTTGCTAATCAGTGTTAAAATCATATAGTGATCTGCTATTTTGCTTGTTTGAATTATTGAATTTGCTGACATATTTTTAATCAGTTTAATATTAATATGGTCTATACAGGTTTTGGTAATTTTATTTTTTACTATTTCTTCTCTTGTAGCTTCCCTTATTAATCTTTCAAAATTCATTTCAGCCAATAGTGTGATATATTTTTCTGTGCCATGTTTTTTAGTATTCATTGTATCGATATTAAAATCACCTATTAAAATCTGATTTTGGTCTTTTTTCTGTATTTTCCATCCAGTTTCGGAAATTCAACAGAAAAGAGTTCACATCTGTACTAGGCGATCTGTATAGTGCTAAAACATGATATATTATTTTTTTTTACTTTTATATATATAGTTTCCGCTGGAAGTGTTTGTTGTGAAATAATTTCAATATCTAGATTTTCTTTATAGTATACTGAAATCCCCCTAATATTTTTATTTATATTATCATTTGTGATTTTATTAAATTTATCAATGTTATATAAGTAATTTTCATATTTATTTACATTTGTTTCAGTTAAAACAAGCAAATCAATGTGTTTCATGTAATTGTTAATACTTAATTTTAATGAATCCCAATGTTTTCTTTGACTTCTTATATTAACATGAGCAATTCCTAATTTATTTTTGTGAATAAATTTACTATAATTATTTTCGAACCAAGCCTCCACTTCTAAACCTGTAGTTACATAAGCAACATCATAGTTGCTTATCAAAATCTTCAAAATTCAAATCAGACTTAATTTACGTTATATTATAATCCATCAGGGGCAATATTTAATTGTTTGCCTCAGGGTCCGATCTAATCTGGCGACGGCCCTGATGATAGTAGTTAGTTTGTTTATAAGTTATTTCATCCATATCATTGTAATAATTTGCATTGTATTGTAATTTGTATTGTGAAAATATACTTATTGAACTCACGCTCAGTGCCTATCCATTTAAAAATACGTAACAAATATAGTAAGCCCATATATATATTTATATTTATTTTAACAGGTAAATCCCGTTAAAACTCTGTGTCCAAAGAATCGTATCTCGATATAAGCGGGATCGCGTTATAAAAAATTCAATAACAAAACAGCTTGTCAGTTTGTTCATTTGAAATACAAATCAAACGGATGTTGCCAACAAAAGGTTACAAGTAAATGAATTAACTGCCGGTATTTTTTCGGATGTCAAATGATAACAAGTATCGCGGATTCGCGGTGGAGTGAAAATATTGCCCACGTGTACACAAAATTACACAAGGAATTCAATTCGTAGTTCTTGAGGGAAAAATTACTCTTCATTTGACAAAAAAAAGAGAGCCACGCTTGCATTGCGTTATAAGCGAAATCGCGTTTTAACGGGATTTACCTGTATATAAACACAGACAGAAATATTAGTTTTAAAAACCATAGAATTACCCGAACTCAGTGATTCGGAAACATCAAGTACCGAAACAGTGTTCTGTTCCAAATTCTTATTCGGGAAAATCGAAGAACGCCGTTCCGATTCCCATGATTTGAAAACTTGAGTAATATAATGGAGTTTCGTTTAATGGCTTCGAAACTTAAATAATGTAAAGGCGTTCCGGTTCAGTGATTAGAGAACATAGGAACCGGAATAAAGCATTCCGGTTCAATGATTTGGAAACAAGTACTGGAACTGCGTTCCGATTAAATTTGGGCAATGCTTTGAAAATTGCTTCCCCTATTCAAAAGGTCACGCTTCGCCACTGCTATTAACTGTGATATTCTATTTATCATATTTGAAGTCATGAATTTTAAGTCAAAGTTTTTGTGTTGCTGTTATTCTTTTCTTTCGTGGTGTAGTAAAATCTTGTACTAACATCATTTTCGTAGAACTTGCATTTCCTTCTTTATAACTGAAGAAGAGTAAACTTTCTTGCTGTGGAGATTTTTACCCTAACAGCAATTTAGTGTATCTCCCATTCCCCAACTTTTTATAAGCGCTTGTGAGCTTTGTGACTTGTCCATTGTATTCGTTGTTTGCAAAACTATGACTCTCGAATTTAAAATAACCTAACGAAATTTCTTCAATAATAAGGATCTAAAAATTCTTATATGTAACTGTACCTACGAAAACCATTCTGTGAAAAAATGAAGTTTGCCTCTTTTGTTTGCAGCTGAGGAAACACGTCGACCCCCAGAGGAACGGGATTCTTCCTTCTCTCAGGCCGAGGTTACGGAAAGGCACGAGCTCAGATTCCGAGACGCAGAAGCAATCTCGAAAAGATAGAGGTGAGTTCAAGTTCAAATTTAGGGGGGGTGGGAGTAATCGTCAAAAATAAGAAAAAAAAAGATACATTGAAAGATTTAATTCTTTTTGATGATATATTTACTTGATATCTTAAAAATAACACAACAAAATTTTGAGTAGCAATATTAGCACATTAATAAAAAAAAACCTTAAGCAGCTGCTTGCTACAGAAGTCTGACAGGAGCCTGCCAGTTTATACGCCATAGTAGAAGGTCTGTGCGGATGGCGAGACCGCAGCAGAAATACCTTACCCGGGGTGACATTCCTTACCCGGGGTTCGAACCCAGATACCTTGGATCTCTAACCAAGCACGCTAACCACTCGGCCACGGAACGCAATTATTAGCACATTATAGTTGATACAATGCATTTTCAGGGCCACACAATGACTCCGAATATTACACCGCTAAATGTACTTTAGTGTACAAAGGATTACTTAAATTTATTTCTTTTACTTTTTCTATTTATATGTTTTGTTTTCAGTTATGAAATGTGTTAAGTAATATTTTATACTGAAGAGTGTTCTGATGAATCTGGATTGTTATCCAGCGGAATTTTAAGAGGAAATTATTATTTAAGCACATAAATAAACAGATGAATAATTTATATTCAGGATCAGGAGTATATATAGTTTTTCAGAACTAGGTGGACGCTAATTTATTATAAATATGGTGGCTGGGGGTGACATTTCTCAATTGGAGAGGGAAACTCTTAAAAAAAACAATTAAAAAATGCACTTTCCCATTTTGGTATCGAACCAAGGACCTAAACCTAAACGAACGTTTTAACTGCTGTGCCGTTCTCCTATTAAAACTGAAACAAAAGTTACAGTTTTAAAGGGACATTAAAAGATTTCTAGAACGATTGCAGATTTTAAGCAAATTGAAACATTACTTAATAAATTATACAAGTTGATTGCTCTTTAAATTCAAATTGCTCTTTAACTATCTGTAAATCATTTGTAAACTATCATTTTACGTCTACATGTTTTATTGTTGGGGAAGACTTTGACACTGGAAATGGGTCCATAAAAAATTCTGAACAGCGTCCATCCACGACCCCCCCCCCCCATCCCTTCAATATTGGTGAGATTTAAATTTATTCTTTCTGAAAATAAAATGCTTATTCCAAGGCACCACATATCACCATCTTCTCATTAAACATTCAGCCAATGGGAGAGTCTCATAACTCTCTGTCATTTGGATGGACTCCTCTTAAACTGATCGACAATTGACTGTCGACCTTTACCAAATTCTTAATGCTGTCCCGTATTCTAAATCATTTCACACCAAATAGACCTAAAATGCCATAAAAGTATACTGTTACGATATCAGCAGACGCTTTTGAAATAATTCGTCGGGTTAAAAACGAGACTGCAATTCTAGTATCAGCTAAAAGAGCTTTTTCTTTCTTCCATTCATCATTACAATTATTTGAAATTTGCGTTTAAAAATAATCTTGTACTATATGGTATTCATTCAATTTCAATCTCGGACAAAAGTAATTGACAGATTTTTTTCTCTTCTACAGATGAGAAGTTCCACAGGAAGCCCCAGGTTGAAATCCGAAAACATTCCATATCAGAACGAAGGCCAAAGTCCATAGACAAAGTGGTGGGCTTTTCTCTAAGCTACTGAACCTCAGACAGCCACACAATTGGTGCGAATGACTGCGATTAAAGGTCATGACTGACCATTTGGTGCTCCAGTCAACACTGTCTGTCACGACACTCAATGTGATGCATTTCGCCGAGTCCACGGTGTCATCATCGTAAGGCAAAAACCGACGAAGAATCTTCCATGAGGTTGCAGAAGTTAGCAGCTTCAAGTTCTTCAATCATTTGCTGTAACTTTTTTCCATGTGGTCCGCCTCCATTTTGTCCGTTTGTCTCCTGTTGGGGAGAAAGAATAAAGTTCCAGAAAACTTTCGTCCGAAACAGTTCTAGCTAGAATTAAAAGAATTTTGTATACGTTACAACGTTGTCCAGGATCAGAAATTTTTCCCTGGAGCTACCTGAAAGAAATGCGACCCTAGATGTCAACCTCAGACTCATTGTAAATAGCTTTATAGTGAAAGCAGCGACTTCTGGGTGCACAGCAAGAAGCCAAAATAAACAAAACTCTGTAGATGAGGTGAAAATCTCACCAGATTGTTAGAAAGGACATCACTATACTTAACACTCCCAAAAGATCAAACTTATCCTTGTACAAAAGAAACTTCCCCACTCTGCATACCATAAAGAGAAGAACCTCACAAGGACTTCAATCGATGTTTTACTCTTATCATTCATAGCCGCTTCAATAAGTTTTACAAACAGAGAGGCCCGATGGATTTTTAAGCGTGTAGACATGACATTTTATGAAAAAATTATTTATTATATAAATTGAACCATTATTTACATCAAATAAAAATGCTTGATATAAATCTAGGTAAAATATCTAATATAAAGCGTATTAACAGATTTAATATTTCAAGCAGAAGTCTTTATCTCGTGTAGGAGACAACGAAATAGCAGACTTCCCTTTTACTACAATTCTTCGGGCGTGGTCTGGTTACATTTGTAAGTTTCAATTTAGCATACCACAAATAATAGAACTTTATGATTTTTTGTTTTGTTTTCAGATAAATGGTGTAGTTAATTTGTACTGACAGTAGAATAATCTGGAAATTTAATTATCAATGGTTTAGATAAGTATTTTATATCTGTGTTTGGTTATTTCACTGATATTGCATTTTTTTTCTCATTTCCTTTACTCTCACTTGTTGTCAAATCTAGAGCGAAAGGCGTTCATCAGAGAAAATTTATGTTCCACATTGCATGTCCTCTTTCAGTTAGTAAACTGTTTAACATTTATTTCATTTTAGATTTTGGCTTAACTGGAATACAATATTTATGCTTTAAAGCAAGATGGTCCAACCATAGAACTGAGGGTAGATGAGACCTGATTTGTGTGGAATTTGAATTCACGACTTCTTGATGACATATCAGCTGCATTACCACTGAATTTCCAAAACTTATACCTTTTTAGTCAATCGATAGAAGTATTTTTTTTATTCGAAGTGAGGATTCTGGTCAACAAAAAACTAATATTTTTGTTTGATCAGAACAAATTGTCACTAGACATTTGTATTTTAATACCTGACTACTTGATAGCTCATAGCCATTAAAAGGGAAAGAGTTAATGATCAGTGTCTTTGCGGTAAGTACGTAACATGCTATCAGGTGTTCATATCTCGCACTAATCGAGACAATTTTGATTCTACAATAAAGACAGAAACCGAATCTTGCCGCGATTCAGGTACGCGATCGTACAATGACTGTCCTAAAATTATCAATGATGAAAAAAAAATGGCAGCACTTAATAATGGAATTATTCACAAAATTACAGACAATACAGATGGAAGTGCTGGCAATCCTCTTTTTAATTAAGTGTTTAATTTATTCGTGCGAAAATTAGATTTTGTTTTTGTATTTGTTTCATTTCCATAAATCTGCGAAAAATGTTCTTTTGCAGTTTCATTACGATTTTTAGAAAAAAAAAAGGGGAATATAAATAAATATTCCCTTAAGCAGTTGCTTGCCAGAGTCTGACAGGAGGTTTGTTAGTTTAATACGCCTTAAAGAATATCTGACAGGAAGACGAGACTTTAGCAGTCATATAATCAAGTTTGTATTCAAAGTGTTTTTAGCAGGAATTTACCAAATTTCACGAATTCTAAACAATTATCTGAAAGTTTTCATTTTAGTATTATATACGAATTTTGTTACTATTATGAAAAGCGTTAATTTTAATGCCCAATTACCTCCCATGTGATAATATCTCCGTAAGATGTCCTATAACAACATAAAATAATAATCACATATAAGAATGGAATAGGCTATCTGGAGGAAAGGATCTCTCCAGTTTCTCGATATAAACTTGATTTCCAGGATGATTTCTGTTGGCAATCATATTTCTGAGTTATATGTGAAAATATTCTTAAAATACTCCTCTTTTCCCCCACACTACAAGTTTAACATCTCAATAGTTGCCCCTGTTCTTTTATCTTCGTATATCCAAACTGGATGTTTCATCGGTTTGAAAAGGTTATTTAAATTAATTCAATTTGTCACTAAATGATTTGTTCTTCAGATCGTATAGCTTTAATGCAATTGCTATTTCTTCTGTTCTTCATTTTGCTTTCTCATAACATGCATTCAATGTTGTCATATTTCTTTGCCAAGATATCTTGAAGGCATCTTCCTCCGAAAACTGGTTTATTTAAAACTTTGAATTTGTATTTTCTCTTTTCTAGAAAAGCATTTCCTACGTTCGGTCTCTCTTAGTCAGTATTCTAGTTTGATTTCTTTTGCCACTTTCATCTCGTTTCGTTTTCTTTGCAGCTCCGGGGTCTTGTCTTAAGTCGGGACAATTGGAAGAGCAGATGCAGAAACAGTTCTGAAATAAAAAAAAAAATCTTCTGATCTGGGATAACTGAATTTTTCGTTTTGCTTTAATCACATTCTGATTACAAATCCTAATCTCATATATAGAGGAAAAATTGTCTTAAGCTGGATGGGATACGAACCCATGACTTCTTGATGACATGTCAGAACGTCGTGGTTTCGTATCCCACTCGACTCAAGACAATTTTTCCGCTATACATAAGATCGTTCATCCTAGAGGTACTTACTGTGTTTATTTGTTAGTAATCCATCAGGCATGATTGCCATATGAATCATCAGGTTCTGTAATGTTAGCGTGGGCTTCATTCATGTTGTCCAACTTATGGACATCATGTTAACAAAAGACGACGCGAAATTGTGCTCACCAAAAACGCTACAAATACCAGATTCCAGAAAAGGAAATTTATTGTTGTTTATTTCTACAGAAATCTATCTAATGTTCTCTAGTTCCTATTGTGCCCTGCAGAAAGATCATGATATGAGGTCTTCTTATATTTTGCAGCATGTTCCTAATCTGTTAGAAGACTTTAGCAATATGAACACTGAATTATTTCAAATCTTTTCATGCTCTCCACCCAACACACTGTGAAAACTAGCTCTGAAACCTACGCAACAACTTGGAAAACCCATGCAACTATTCACACTACTTTTTACTCATAACAATGGACAAAAAATCGCTGAATTCACAAGCAGATAACGTTCAAGATCAATAGGATACATCCTTTCTAGGCACATCTAAGTCACATTTTTACCCTCATTTGATGTATGAGAAAAATCACGAATATTCCTAAAGATGAAGCAATTCATTATGCCTTTGAATTTTGGAACACATTCACTCTGCGTTTAACGCCTGATCACGATGTGTCATTATCAACGCTTCGTTGCTTCCATACCTTCGGAAATAGAAACAAAAACATCAAAAGGGACGAATTAAAAAAAATGGGTGACAAATTACCTTTGGAGACAACTAGCCACGATTTCTAGTCACGATTCTGGTTAGAGATAAACTGATCTCCACGAGCCAAAGATGTTGGACTGTTCTGCTTTATACCATCAAAAAATTATAACTTTTATCTTTTAATAAATTGATATCCGAATATTACCTTTGATAAATAATTGATTATCTTTCTCTTATGAATGGACATTGTCATTTTTCGCTTTCACTGCAAAGTACAAAAAATGTTCAAAATTAAAAATCTCTTTCTCCATCCATATGTAATATGTATGATATATTTTAGATATTGTATATTATTAATACATAGTAGCATTGCGTCGCAAAAACTGCTGAACTTCCATTTGATAACTGAAAAACTCTCTTATTCTTTTGCGTCCTGCTTCTGCGGACAGATAATGACTATTAATTTAGAATCTTTTTTAAACGATCTTATTAAAAAACGACACTAGCTGCCTCCTTTAACGCTTAGATTTTCATGAATATGCTGAAAACATGTTAATATATATATACATTCGTATCAGAATAATATGACCACCTACCTACCTTACATATACTATGGTAGGTGGTCATGTTATTCTGATACGACTGTATATGTTGGTATCCATAAACAGCCATCTCTCTTTGTGTTCTGTTATGCTATAAATACTACATTTCCTCTCCTTTAGTGATAATATAGACCGTAATTGCTGTGATGCAGTGTATTGAGGTTTTAGCTTCATAATGATGCTGAAATGGGTTGGGTTGTTTTACCTCTGAGCGGCACTTTTTTGCACACCATGGGCTAAATGGCCAGGTCACAAGGACCCCGAAGGCTCAGAAGGTTGGGGAGGGGACCCACTGGAACAGCTGTTGGGAGACAGATGGTAGCCTCCCGTCAAGGCCATCCAGCGTGTTCTTTAACGTGCACAGGGTATGGCTCTCCCGCACACGGGGCCACGGCTTAACGTCCCATCCGACGGACGGCGGCCTTTCCAAGCCCATCGGTGTCCCCTACTGACCGTGGGCAGGGCGGGGAATTTTGCGGAGATAAATCTCAACGCTGACCCAGCTGGGACTCGAACCTGGGAACTACAGATTACGAGCCTGGCACCGAAATGGGACTTGTTGTCTTCATAGTGCTAATGCAAATGTGACTTATTGGGGCTCATGTTGCGAATACAAATGAGACTTGTAGGTTTCTCAATGCTGGCTGAGAGTTTCAGTGTCAGATCACTACTGACGTTTTGGGAATATTAATTCCGGGTGAGGTGTAGAAAAGGGGTCAAGATTATTCCCATTATCCAATGAAAAATATGCGAAAGAAAAGCAGTAATCAAAGATAAGGTTTCATTACTTCTTTATCTTTCCCTCATTTTAAGTAGTTATTTCTATTTCGACTCTAGAATCTCAGGAGAAAATAAATACGGATGGCTATTTACGAATATTATTAACTTGTTCTCACCACCTCTTATGTTTTCCACTGAGATCGAGCCCTTTACATGAATATTTCAGATTGAGAAAAGATCATTTGTTTCGACTGAGCTTTATAAAATGATGTATGGAAAAAAATGCTATTCCATTCAGTTTTCTCGTGCGTAAGGCAGCACATCATTTTTGTACATAATCATTATTGTACGTAAACCTGAAATATCAATAAATAAATTATGTTATCTAAGAGATGTGTTATCTTTATTGTATGTGAAATTCCACCTCAGAAGACGGATTTAAAAAAAAATCAGGGGATAAATTATCTTTGGAAATTTCTAGCCACCATGAGACAGCTTCAATTTCATATCATCATATACAATATTTTGTATATACCAAGTCATGGTGTGTTGAAATTTGGCGCTTAAACTAAAACATTTATTCGTTACAAAAAAAAAAGAAACGCCGAGCTTCAAATCAAGGACTTCGAGATAAATTATATTAATCATTCGGCCAATTACCACAACTTAGTGTTTTGTTAGCATTAATGAGTGTTGCAGCATTAAATTTTTTTTTCTTTTTTATTTGCGACATATAGGACAGAGAAGAATCTTAGAAGCTACTCCTAGCTTTTACAGGCCTTCTCATACAAGGACATGCCCTACTAAGACAGAAGTCACTGCTGACCACTGCCTTAGTCCAAGTTGTGTGTTAGTTAGAGCCAACACAACACACAAAGTTTGCCTTGCTGGAACAGTCGCTAGCTGCCTAACCACTATGCCAGTTAAGGCTTAAATTGGTATAAATTGGTATAAATATCTAACATACCAGAAACCAGTACTGCGTGTATTTCAAGTAGTGTTTGATTCTGACTCCAGATGGACCTGTTTAACGTGTGAAGCTAACAAAGTCATCTTAGTTTGTTTCGGCTAAAAATCAAGCCTCACAGAAAAAGTACGTTCATAGAGATTGATTTAATTTCCGATGCTTTCATCTCTTGAACTGATGAAAAATCTCAAGGATATTCCTTTAAATTGATTGATGGTGTATCACAAAAGCCAGTCTTTAGGCATGGTTAATTGTGTTTCCCCTCTCTAGAGTCTTTCCTTTCACAACATCAAAGGGGCGGGGGTGGCTCAGTCGGTAGCGCACCAGGCTCGTAATCTGTAGTTCCCAGGTTCGAGTCCCAGCTGGGTCAGCGTTGAGATTTATCTCCGCAAAATTCCCCGCCCTGCCCACGGTCAGTAGGGGACACCGATGGGCTTGGAAAGGCTGCCGTCCGTCGGATGGGACGTTAAGCCGTGGCCCCGTGTGCGGGAGAGTCATACCCTGTGCACGTTAAAGAACACGCTGGATGGCCTTGACGGGAGGCTACCATCTGTCTCCCAACAGCTGTTCCAGTGGGTCCCCTCACCCAACCTTCTCTGAGCCTTCGGGGTCCTTGTGGCCTGGCCATTTAGCCCATGGTGTGCAAAAAAGTGCCGCTCAGAGGTAAAACAACCCAACCCACAACATCAAAATTGAAACTGCCACAGAAAACATAGCAAGCATTTTCGAGGTGAAACTCATCTTTTCAGCAAACCTTTTATGAGTTACTATGGTTACAGGGACATTGTGATTTCTCTGCTATAACAAGCATCGTTTGAAAAATATTCTTAAATAAATGGAAAAGAAATT
This sequence comes from Ryuthela nishihirai, assembly GCA_038380435.1. Classification (NCBI taxonomy): domain Eukaryota; kingdom Metazoa; phylum Arthropoda; class Arachnida; order Araneae; family Heptathelidae; genus Ryuthela; species Ryuthela nishihirai. The sequence goes on from JAWZYU010000018.1 coordinate 25,649,367, forward strand.
TGAAACCTGGTAGCGCTCTTCTTCCTCTCCTGAATGCATGCCTGGTTTAGATAGCTAGACAGGACCATCTTTCGTCATAGGCAAAGTAGGCAAATGCTGGGGGCCCGCCTTTTTTGGGGTCCATTTTCATATTACTCCTTATAATAATTTTAAAGGGTGAGGGACTTAGTTTTATCTAGGGGCCCAGGTAAAGCTTAAGATGGTCCTTGAACGAAAAGAATGATTAGCATTATTTAATACTTTTTTTTTTTGGCGTCTTGTGTCTGAATCTCATCAGGAACAATTTTTTTTCATATTTGGAATGATGCCGATAAACACGTAACTTTATTATTAAGTTCTTCGTGTGAGTTTTGCCAAAGCTCAGAGAAAAATCCCGGCTTTACGGTTTTAGTTGAGTAAATAAAAGTTCTTTGAGTTGTTGAAAGTTCGTTTTAAACGCCTACGTAGTGTAAAAACGTGATATCTCTAATAAAATAACTGACATTTAAATAAAAGGCAATACTTGACTGGAAGGAAGAAAAGTTGCCACGACATACAAGGTACGAGATACCGAAGGGCTTTGATTTTTGTCACAGTTTTAAAAAGGAAATGTTATCTCAATCATCGTCAAATGAATTGGCCTTGATTGGAAAATAAATATTATCCTTTTTCATCTCGGGCGTCATTATAACAAGGAAAGGTCCTCTTTTAAGAGAAAAAAAAAAGAAAAAAAAATACGCAAAATAAAAAGAAATCTTAATATAAAGAAAGCCGCCTTTGCATTGAAACCCTCCCCCCCCCCCCCCCACACCCTTGATAACAATCAGCTCATCTCCGAGGTGTCGTAATTTAGTCATCAAAAGTCCTTGGCTCCTTAAATGACTCGGGATGCACGAGAATTTTCACTTTTTGCTTCTTGTTGATGATGTGTTGGGAGTAAACACTTAATGAAGAGTTCTAAAAAAGAAATTCCCCGCCATACATTCATTATGCCGGACCCTCTTTGCAACGGCTCAAGGTAACGTTTTTCGCACATTCCTTTCCCGCATCCGACACCTGTCTCTCGCTTCCTTCAGTTCTCGGAAATGTTAAACACGGGAGTTATCGACGAACTCGCAGAGAAACTTCGAAGCCGAATTGTGGCGAGGCGAACACCCACAGTCGGGCCTTTATGGATGGCAGACACGCTAAACGAAGCTTAGCTGGTCATCATCATTGGGGTGAGCTGCAAAGGTCAGGTGCATTAGGGATGCCGCACTAGTGACCTGCAAGGTCAATGTAGGTGAGTTTTTCCTCAAGCATCGAATATCAGCTGCATCAAAGACGCTGGAATCTTTTTTTTTTCTGTTTGTATGCAGAGATGGACACATTTTTGGCTCCAGAAAAATAGATATTCAAATCTGTTGATCAGCATGAAGCATTTTTTTAGCGTAATGAATGCGATTACAGAAATGTATAATAAAGTAGGCACATCTATGGACAGATTTTCCATTTTCTAACTTTTGTTTTACTTTAACCAATATTTTCGTTGTTTTCCATAAAAAAAAAATTGTTTTCTTAGGTAAATGATGTAAATAGAATATAAATCATTTATCTCTCTGGGGCGGGGGTGGCTCAGTCGGTAGCGCGCCAGGCTCGTAATCTGTAGTTCCAAGGTTCGAGTCCCAGCTGGGTCAGCGTTGAGATTTATCTCCGCAAAATTCCCCGCCCTGCCCACGGTCAGCAGGGGACACCGATGGGCTTGGTAAAGGCCGCCGTCCGTCGGATGGGACGTTAAGCCGTGGCCTCGTGTGCCGGAAAGCCATACCCTGTGCACGCTGAATAGCCTTGACGGGAGGCTACCATCTGTCTCCCAACAGCTGTTCCAGTGGGTCCCCTCCCCCACCCTTCTCTGAGCCTTCGGGGTCCATGTGGCCTGGCCATTTAGCCCATGGTGTGCAAAAAAAGTGCTGCTCAGAGGTAAAACAACCCAAACAACTTATCTTTCTTACACATCTTTTTCCGCTATTTGTTGTTAATCTTTTTTCCCGTGTCATATATATTAAAATGTTTTTTTTTAATTTATCAATTGAAGCATCCGAAACATTTGAGGATAGAAATTCTAAAAGGTATCTTACTGTTTTTTTTCTGCTAATTCCTCTGGCTCCTACGTTGCTTTTTCTTTTCACTTCGTCTATTCCGTTAGAGTCGTGAATAGCGAATTTTGCGCCTTGAGCAAGAGAGTAGCAATGTTCGCAACAGGGGCAAGATTTATTTTGCGACCTATTGAATAACTATTGAATACTTGCACATAGTAATGAAAATTGACCATGTAATAATTTAAAAATGTTCTCTAGGTTTAATGAATGTCGTAGGGCGGATTCCCCACTCAACTCTTCCTTGGCACGGACGGCGATTTTTATGATCACGTGAATTAGATTGAAGAACGAAAGCATGATTTGAAACAGTTTTATTCTCTTAAAAAGCGACTGAAATCTCTTCAAAAATTTTTAAGTCTGCCATAGACATATTGATTGCTTTAATTTAGAGTCGAAATAATTTCCATTTAAAATATTTCTCACATAGAGTTTTTCGTATAATAAGTTTATGTTTCAAAATGGATTAAATAAAAGAACTTCCTTTATACGCAGTAAGTATTGGGGGGAAAATTTCAGTGCTACCAAAAAAAGGTTGGGCCTGAATAGCAGCAAACGATGTGAAAGTGATAAATGATTTTCATTAAAAGAATCAATCGAAGTGACATCATGTGAGGTTTAGAGCAAAATGATCGAAATACGTTAGGAAACGTAAAAATTGATTCGATTTGGCATTGCTTGCGAATCGAGGAAACATCGTTAATTCTATTTTGAAAAATCATTAATAGAAATAATTTCATCGGTGTTAATACTTTTCATATTTTTCAGATTTAGGAACCAAATTCATCGATAGCGAAGCAATATCAGTGCATTTAAACGAATTCCATTTACAGTCATTTAGATATCCAAGAATAGAATGGGAACTATTTTATTAAGTAAGGTGATAAATCTGATTTAGTGCAAAGAAAAGCATGAAAAGAGAATAGTTTTTTTGAATGATGAGAAACAGAAATTTAGAAATCCAGAATGTTTTAAATATTCTGTTGTAATTAGGTTCAGAAGCAATTTCTATTTAAAATGTATTTCTGTTTTCCGTGCTTATCACTTGTTCCCAAAGAATTCCCCGCCCTGCCCACGGTCAGTAGGGGACACCGATGGACTTGGAAAGGCCGCCGGTCCGTCGAATGGGACGTTGAGCCGTGGCTCCGTGTGCAGGAGAGTCATACCCTGTGCACGTTAAAGTTGGGTTGGGTTGTTTTACCTCTGAGCGGCACTTTTTTGCACACCATGGGCTAAATGGCCAGGTCACATGGACCCCGAAGGCTCAGAGAAGGTTGGGGGAGGGGACCCACTGGAACAGCTGTTGGGAGACAGATGGTAGCCTCCCGTCAAGGCCATCCAGCGTGTTCTTTAACGTGCACAGGGTATGGCTCTCCCGCACACGGGGCCACGGCTTAACGTCCCATCCGACGGACGGCGGCCTTTCCAAGCCCATCGGTGTCCCCTACTGACCGTGGGCAGGGCGGGGAATTTTGCGGAGATAAATCTCAACGCTGACCCAGCTGGGACTCGAACCTGGGAACTACAGATTACGAGCCTGGCGCGCTACCAACTGAGCCACCCCCGCCCCGCACGTTAAAGAACACGCTGGATGGCCTTGACGGGAGGCTACCATCTGTCTCCCAACAGCTGTTCCAGTGGGTCTCCTCCCCCAACCTTCTCTAAGCCTTCGAGGTCCATGTGACCTCGCCATTTAGCCCATAGTGTGCAAAAAAGTGTTGCTCAGAGGTAAAACAACCCAACGATAAAGAACACGCTGGATGGCCTTGACGGGAGGCTACCATCTGTCTCCCAACAGCTGTTCCAGTGGGTCTCCTCCCCCAACCTTTGGGGCGGGGGTGGCTCAGTCGGTAGCGCGCCAGGCTCGTAATCTGAAGTTCCCAGGTTCGAGTCCCAGCTGGGTCAGCGTTGAGATTTATCTCCGCAAAAATTCCCCCCGCCCTGCCCACGGTCAGTAGGGGACACCGATGGGCTTGGAAAGGCCGCCGTCCGTCGGATGGGACGTTAAGCCGTGGCCCCGTGTGCGGGAGAGCCATACCCTGTGCACGTTAAAGAACACGCTGGATGGCCTTGACGGGAGGCTACCATCTGTCTCCCAACAGCTGTTCCAGTGGGTCCCCTCTCCCAACCTTCTCTGAGCCTTCGGGGTCCATGTGACCTGGCCATTTAGCCCATGGTGGGCAAAAAAGTGCCGCTCAGAGGTAAAACAACCCAACCCAACCCCCAACCTTCTCTAAGCCTTCGGGGTCCATGTGACCTGGCCATTTAGCCCATAGTGTGCAAAAAAGTGCCGCTCAGAGGTAAAACAACACAACCCAACCTTGTTCCCATAGATTAAGGAACAACCCTATGTTATGTCAATGGGAAGGTGACGTCGAGGCTCTATAACTTCTAAGTTTTTTTCATTTTGAAAACTATTATGGCAGATAAAGATGTATATCAATATCTGAATTTCAATAATATTTTTTCAGTATTCAAGGAGTATGGAAGTTTGAATATTTAACAATACCAATGCCAGTCACAAAAGTTGATTTCAGAAGTTAATTGAAACTTAATAATAAGTATTGTATCAGTTTAATTTTAGAACTTTGTGTGAAGAATTCTTTCACTATTCATCAGCTTTGTATAAATTTCTTAACACTGGCATTGCTGTTGTTAAATATTCAAGCTTCCATAACTCATTAAATACTGAACGAATATTGTTGAAAATCGAGGTATCGATATATCTGATCGAGATCTTTATCTGCTATCACATTTTTTAAAACAAAAAAAAACTTATTTTAGAAGTTATAGAACTTTGACATTAGCTTCGCATTGAAATAACATAGGGTTGTTCCTTAATTTACGGGGAAAAAAATGAAAGCGTTCTTTGATTTGAGAAAAAAAAAAGGACACGTTTCAGTTGCTATAGTTCAAAACTGATGAAACCAAACAAATTCCTCTACAGAAGAGTGAAAAAAAAAAACTTCTCAAGAGCCACAAGGATATGTTGCGAGGTCTCGGTTATTTCAATCTAAACTAAGAAGAGTTTCTTTAAATACCAAATGACCTGAAGAGGAAAAGAATTTTATTCCTTGCAGCTTTGTGTCAAACAGAACAAAACTTTTGTTCGTCTAAATCCGATATATATATATTTTTTTAATCCCCCCCTAAGCCCCTTTATATTTTAATTCCCCAAAGCGAAGAAAGTTTCCATTTTGGAAGGAAGAAAGCATCCCTGCACACTTGACCTCTTCAAAGACAGATCAAGGTCAGTCCGAGATCAACAAGAAGAAGATCATCTGATGTTTGGTCTAGATCGAAAAAAAAAAAGTCAAATTCTCTTACGAAAAAATCTCCCTCTTTTAAAGTCAGAGATACAAAGTGAACTCCTCGCATGAATCATCACGAGTTGTGGAGCTGCAGTCCGCTTGCCTTAGAGGTCTGAGAGGAACCTGTATGCTTTTTCCTTAGGCGGGGGGGGGGGGGGGGGGAAATCCACAAAAGAATCCCCTTAAGAAATAATTGTAAGGTCTCCATTCTTTGTGGAGCTGCAGTCCGCTTGCCTTAGAGGTCTGAGAGGAACCTGTATGCTTTTTCCTTAGGCGGGGGGGGGGGGGAAATCCACAAAAGAATCCCCTTAAGAAATAATTGTAAGGTCTCCATTCTTTGTGGAGCTGCAGTCCGCTTGCCTTAGAGGTCTGAGAGGAACCTGTATGCTTTTTCCTTAGGCGGGGGGGGGGAAATCCACAAAAGAATCCCCTTAAGAAATAATTGTAAGGTCTCCATTCTTTGTGGAGCTGCAGTCCGCTTGCCTTAGAGGTCTGAGAGGAACCTGTATGCTTTTTCCTTAGGCGGGGGGGGGGGGGGGGGAAATCCACAAAAGAATCCCCTTAAGAAATAATTGTAAGGTCTCCATTCTTTGTGGAGCTGCAATCCGCTTGCCTTAGAGGTCTGAGAGGAACCTGTATGCTTAATACGCCATAGAGAAGATCTGTGACGAGGGCTACACCACATCAGAAAGACAAGACAGAAACATTCGTGCATTATTCAAGACTCGAACCCGGGTCCCTTTCATCAGAAGCCAAGCTGACCATTTAATACAGTTTTTCGGTTGCATAAATGAATCACCTCACATAATAGTTGTTGAGGTTCGAATAAAAATCGGCAGCCTACTCGGGAGGGAGGAATTATTACGACACACTTCAATTTAGAAGCAAACGGCATCAATTACGTGCATCTTATATATTCCAAAGGAAAAAAGAGGGGCGGCGGTGACTCAGTCGGTAGCGTGCCAGGCTCGTAATCTGTAGTTTCCAGGTTCGAGTCCCAGTTGGGTTAGCGTTGAGATTTATCTCCGCAAAAATCCCCGCCCTGCCCACGGTCAGTAGGGGACACCGATGGGCTTGGTAAAGGCCGCCGTCCGTCGAATGGGACGTTAAGCCGTGGGAGTCATACCCTGTGCACGTTAAAAGAACTTGCTGGATGGCCTTGACGGGAGGCCACCATCTGTCTCCCAAAAGTTGTTCCAGTGGATCCGCTCCCCCAACCTTCTCTGAGCCTTCGGGGTCCACGTGACCTGGCCATTTAGCCCATGGTGTGCAAAACAGTGCCGCTCAGAGGTAAAACAACCCAACCCAAAGGAAAAAGGAATTTTTAAAATCTCATATTTTTTTCCCCCATTGCTCATTCTCAGTCCTCGCAGGTGGTCATTGTTAGTACGATGATCTTCGTCGTGACAGTTTTATAAAATCATCACTGACTTGTCGTACACCAATTATCATCCTGGGAGCGGCTACAGCAGCAATTCTAGAGACTGCATTTTTAGGGCTGGCCTCGCGTGCTGTTGTGCATCAAACAAGCGCTATCTTTTAATGTGACCAGAGGAAACATTGTTATTCGCCGTGGGAGAAAGCTTTAATGTTTCACAGAATGCTCAAATACGCGCAGATGAATTCTGGGGGACGAAAGTGAATAATAATTAATTTTTTGAATAACTTTCTTAAGATAATTTGCCCTACAAAAATTCAGTTGGTTAAAATTCTGCAAGAGAAGGACCACTTAATCCTCCCCACTTGCTAACCGATTAGGGCTTTGATCTCTTGATGGACACTTTTTCTTTATAATAGCATGAAACCAAAATTGAACTGGAAGAAGGTTGGATTGGGTTGTTTTACCTCTGAGCGGCACTGTTTTTGCACACCGTGGGCTAAATGGCCAGGTCAGATGGACCCCGAAGGCCCAGAGAAGGTTGGGGGAGGGGACCCACTGGAACAGCTGTTGGGAGACAGATGGTAGCCTCCCGTCAAGGCCATCCAACGTGTTCTTTAACGTACACATGGTATGGCTCTCCCGCACACGGACCACGGCTTAACGTCCCCATCCGACGGACGGCGACATTTCCAAGCCCATCAGTTTCCCCTAATGACCATGGGCAGGGCGGGGAATTTTGCGGAGATAAATCTCAACGCTGACCCAGCTGGGACTCGAACCTGGGAACTACAGATTACGAACCTGGCGCGCTACCGACTGAGCCACCGCCGCCCCCACTGGAAGAAGGCATATCGCCTCTCGCGCATATGCGAATCTCGTTTTCAAAGAGAGCGAAGTTTTTCGTTTACCGACTTTTTCAATCCTTAAAATCACACAATCATAAACATTTAACTCGAAAAGCTAATAAATACAAGTGATATTTTTTTTTATCAAACCGTTTACTAAAATAATTGTATATTTAGAAATTGTTCTAATAATTATTACAATTTCGTCAATTTTGACCAAACATTTTAAGGAGTAGCGAAGCTGTGATGAAATATTCCACTTTTCATAAATCTATAAATACTCAACGAATACTACTAAAATTCATGATTCACAAAGACTTGTTAGAGATCTTAAGTTTATCTTCAGCCTTATTCCCATAAATAAAATTATTCTCCAAAATAATGAGTTCCTAATTCGACTTTTTTTTTTAAATGACACGGACGTCCTCCAATTACAATAAAAATTATTTTTAAAAAAACTTTAAAAAACTATTGGGAAAAAAACTTTGGTTTAAATTTTAAAGAGATTTAGAAGCTGTTGACTTGGAACATTAAATTATCTAAAGCAGAAGGGCTGCTTCACTTTAAAATTTTTCATAGTGAAGTTTGAACGGAGTTGACGCTAGTTGTAAATTATTCCTATAGTCCAATACACACTGGGACTTACATAATGTCGGATTGTTGGATATTCTAGCCCAGGGGGTGGGCAATTGTTTTCGTATCTACACTGCGGATGCGTATTGACTTGGCAGTCCTAGTTGAAAATACGAGACGAATCTTCGGTTGCGCACGGGGAGGATATCTCGGTTCAAGGCGGATTTTTCTGATTGTCTTGGCGGGCCACAAAAAACTCTTAGCGGGCCGAATGTGGCCCGCGGGCCGCTATTTGCCCACCCCTGTTCTAGACTAATTGGATGATACTCCTAGAAAAAACAAATGGCACTTTCATTTCACATTTTTACATGCTAGTGTCAAAATAATGGTAAAAATAGTAATTTAAGTAGCGTCCTCTCTGAGAACAGTATTTTATTCTATTCGTCAATATTGTAGACAGCAGACTACATCATTTATATTACATTCATATAATAGCCGAAAATTACGGGTGAAGGAACGTACGGGCGGACTTGTGTGACCTCATCAGTGGAAGAAATTGTCAGTTTTCCCGTGATCCGTAGCTACTTGAGTGATCTGCCCCGAATTTGGTGGGATGGCCCCACTTTGTTTTAGACCTGTTGGAGCAACAGATCGGGTTCCTAGCTGCCGTGGATCGGGAATGATCACTCGAAAAGTGTCAGAAATTTCGGGTGGTGCTGCTGTTGCCTACTTTGAGAATGGAATCGTACATTGTGGGTAGTAAGTGTGGAAAGCTGTAAATGAAGTAAGTGTTATCAATGGACATACGTTTCGCGCCAAAATTTTGTTATGGGTTTAACTAGTAAACATGTAAAACACGATAAACAAAACGTTGGCGGTCGGAAGCAGGTCAAATGGCGGACAGACAATGGGTTGGGTTTTTTTACCTCTGAGCGGCACTTTTTTGCACACCATGGGCTGAATGGCCAGGTCACATGGACCCCGAAGGCTCAGAGAAGGTTGGGGCAGGGGACCCACTGGAACAGCTGTTGGGAGACAGATGGTAGCCTCCCGTCAAGGCCATCCAGCGTGTTCTTTAACGTGCACAGGGTATGGCTCTCCCACACACGGGGCCACGGCTTAACGTCCCATCCGACGGACGGCGGCCTTTTCAAGCCCATCGGTGTCCCCTACTAACCGTGGGCAGGGCGGGGAATTTTTTCGGAGATAAATCTCAACGCTAACCCAGCTGGGACTCGAACCTGGGAACTACAGATTACAAGCCTGGCGCGCTACCGACTGAGTCACCCCCGCCCCAACAGACAATGGACTCATTCGTTTGGCAAACCCTCTGGCCCATCGCCTGACGAACACTTGAGTTCCGAATTATAAGATGCAGGACAATTAGAATTTTACTTCATGTGCCTAGACATTTTATAAGGTGCATTGTACTGACAAATCCTGTCCGAACTTTGTGGGAAGTGAGTTGCGTAAGGAACAAACTTTGGCAACTCACTTCCCACAAAGTTCGGACAGGATTTGTCAGTACAATGTAATTGTAAGAATAATAATTTAAGTAGCGCCCTCTCTGAGAACAGTATTTTATTCTATTCGCCAATAGGGCTTTGATCTCTTGGTTCTATCGGATTACGGAATAAACTTTTGTTTAGATTTAAAGAGATTTAGAAGCTTTGACTTGAAACATTAAATTATCTAAAGCAGAAGAGCTACTTCATTTTTAAATTTTTCATAGTGAAGCTTGAACAGAGTTGCAATTATCGCTAGTTATAAAATGCATTGAAGTTGTTTTTTTTTTATCTAATAATAGCTTTCATTTTTTTCTTCTCGATATTCCCATTCTGCTAATAGATTTCAATTATTACGCCTGTGGTTGCTATTATTTTATCTGGCAACCTTCGTGTCACGTGACACGAAGGTTGCCAGATCACTAATTTCTAAAAAAATCGTTGCCAGATATTTTTTCTGTTTTTTTGTAATCAACCGTAGTGTTCGGATACTTTTTTGAGCAACTGTACATCAACTCATGCAAATAAAGAGACACTCGGGATTCATGATTTTGCAGTTCGTACGTTTTGGATAATAAAAAAAAAAACATTGATGGTTACAATTTTTTTCTTTCCGATGTCAGCAAGGGGCGGGGTGGCTCAGTCGGTAGCGCGCCAGGCTCGTAATCTGTAGTTCCCAGGTCGAGTCCAAGCTGGGTCAGCGTTGAGATTTAACTCCGCAAAATTCCCCGCCCTGCCCACGGTCAGTAGGGGACACCGATGGGCTTGGAAAGGCCGCCGTCCGTCAGATGGGACGTTAAGGCGTGGCCCCGGTGCGGGAGAGCTATACCCTGTGCACGTTAAAGAACACGCTGAATGGCCTTGACGGGAGGCTACCATCTGTCTCCCAACAGCTGTTCCAGTGAGTCCCCTCCCCCAACCTTCTCTGAGCCTTCGGGGTCCATGTGACCTGGCCATTTAGCCCATGGTGTGCAAAGAAGTGCCGCTCAGAGGTAAAACAACCGAACCCAACCCGATGTCAGCATCCGGGCAGCAATTCTCCATTTAAGTAGGGAAAACAAAACACCAAGCGAAGAAAGTTTCCATTTTGGAAGGAAGAAAGCATCCCTGCACACTTGACCTCCTCAAAGACAGATCAAGGTCAGTCCGAGATCAACAACAAGAAGATCATCTGATGTTTGGTCTAGATCGAAATAAAAAAAGTCAAATTCTCTTACGAAAAAATCTCCCTCTTTTAAAGTTGGGGATACAAAGTGAACTCCTCGCATGAATCATCACGAGTTGTGGAGCTGCAGTCCGTTTCGAGGCAGGGCGTGCCCAAAATGCCAAGTAGCGTTTTTAATGAGACAATGCCGTGTGCTGTTGCCTAGGTAACGCTCCGAGTGACCTACACAAAAGCGATCGCAAAAGAAACCCAATGGCAGCCGAAAGACCTTGACATGTTTGCGTGCTCAGATTGCATCTTCTGCGGAGCGGACGCAAAAACGGGATCGTGGCAAGAGGAGGCTGCAACCGTTAATACCGAGCGATTGCGTGTGACAATGAGCGTGCGTCGGCGCCCCGAAAATGATCTGTGTGTTCATTTTGTAACTTTTTTCAGTCCTCGTTAAACACGGCCCCGTAGAAGCGCCAATTATAGACTGGAAGTCCAGTTAGACGCAAGGAACTGCAGTCGAGGCAACGGGCTCTCTCCCGTCATCAGGGATGAGGGAGGAGTTGGGATCCCATCTTCGACACCAAAGGCGAGGGCCGCGTGCTTGTGGGTTTAACTGTTTCGTCAGGTGAGTTGGATCTGTTCCCAGGCTCTTTGAAAGGATGGTGTTGCGTCCTCTCTCGCTGCAAGTCTTTTTGAACCTGCTGAACGGAACAATCACTCGCAGAATGCGAACTGATGACAGAAAGCTTTGAATACTTCTTTGTCATGGCAAGCCTGTCATTAGCAGTTAGGATGCAGCGTCGATTATGGGGAGGATGATCTAGGGCATAAAAAATCTCCTTCCAGTTACGAATGAGAGGATTTCTTTTTTACTGTCAACTTCGACCCGAAAGAAGGAGAAATTGCAGCTGAAAAGTAAAAAATAATAAACAAATTTTGAAGAAATGCACTTTTTATACTTAATGCTCGTTAGTTAAAAAATCAAAAACTAAAATGCATTGTCCTTACAAAATATTAGACAATTCCAACATTGTGTCAATGGCAATCTCACTTCGAAGCTCTCTAACTTCTAAAATATGCATTTAATCGAAACGTCTGACTGAAGATAAAGATCATTATCAAATCTATTAGGGGTGGCTCAGTCGGTAGCGCGCCAGGCTCGTAATCTGTAGTTCCCAGGTTCGAGTCCCAGCTGGGTCAGCGTTGAGATTTATCTCCGCAAAATTTCCCGCCCTGCCCACGGTCAGTAGGGGACACCGATGGGCTTGGAAAGGCCGCCGTCCGTCGGATGGAACATTAAGCCGTGGCCCCGTGTGCGGGAGAGCCATACCCTGTGCACGTTAAAGAACACGCTGGATGGCCTTGACGGGAGGCTACCATCTGTCTCCCAACAGCTGTTCCAGTGGGTCCCCTGCCCCAACCTTCTCTGAGCCTTCGGGGTCCATGTGACCTGGCCATTTAGCCCATGGTGTGCAAAAAAGTGCCGCTCAGAGGTAAAACAACCCAACCCGAAGCTCCTGTGAGACCTCTGTGGCAAGCAGCTGCTTGAGGGGGTATTTATTTTTTTTTACAAGATTCTCAGACCCTTTCAGCACAAAAATGGCACACAATTTAAGCTTTTGTAATCCTAAAAAAAAAATGGTTGAGGCAAAGAATAATCAATCTTTAAGCTCAAATATGCTATCGAAATCGAAGTTCTTAACTTTATAAATTCGCTAAAAAACACTCGCAGTGTCGGACCAGATGGAATCCGTGTCATTATTCTAAAAATTCTTTCCCCATTATTTTATGCACCCCTTTGTGATCCAATTAATTGTTCATTTAATTCTAATGAATCCCAGTTCCATGGAAAGAAACCATCATCTCACCTATACTTAAAATTTCAAATCCTTCTAACCCTCTGGACTATCGACCTATTTCAGTTGCATGTGCTTTAACCAAATTTTTAGAAAAAGCCGCCGAGAGACAATTATCGACTTTTGTTGAAAAATTTAATTTACTTTCGTGCAGACAATTCGGGTTTAGGAAAAATCGGTCAACTGAAACTCTCATGACACTTCTTGTTAATCAATGGAGATTGGGTTTAGACAGCAAAGTGAAAACGGTTGTGGGACTCAGTTTGATTCAGTTGAACACAAACTTATCTTACAAAACCTATGCTATATTAAATCTTAATCTATCGCTCTCAGCTCTTTCCTGGTTTAAAAATTATCTCAACGACCGTGTTATCCGAACTAAATTAAGCACTAAAGAGATCTCTACACCTCTTCAAATCAATCGGGGAGTACCTCAAGGAACCATTCTTAGCCCACTTCAACCTTTTTGTTAAAGATCTTCTAAAATCCTCCACCAACTACAATATTTTTATGTATGCAGACGATTGTCATCTTTCTTTTACCTCAAGTTCTCTCACTTTAAAATAAGAAATAGAAAATAATGTTCGTGATGTGCTTCATTGGTATACTAAAAATGAATTCACGGTCAATATCAAGAAAACCAATATCGTTTTTCTTTCAACTGCAAATTCTCCCCCGCCTGACACAAACATTAAAATTAATAACACCCATATTACAGTTTCCATTTCCATGAAGTACTTAGGTATGACGATAGATAATAATCTTGACTTTGGAATTCACATGAATAAAACCGTCGCTTCAGCTTCTAAAAGAACTTATATATTGAGGTAATTCGAAACTATATATCCTCCTATGCCCAAATGTAATACAAAATTTACATCCGACCGAAACTCGAATACTGTGCTTCCACTCGTTTTGGTATTAATAAAAAGAACTCTAATGAATTAAAAAAAGTTCAAAATGAAGCTCTCAAAATCATCAGCAAAATCGATTTTAAAAAGCGGGAATCTCTTAACACTTAAAGGATATTCGTTCCAACTACCAAATTCCCACTCTTGAATCTAGAAGAAAGCTCCGGTTTATTGCCCTCATTCACGACACTATTTATAAAAAGTCTCATCCCCTTCATTCGATTACGACATCGCCACATCCTCCGCTCTGAAAAATAAAATGTTTTCTTCTCCTAAGATTTTCCAAGCTAAAATAGTGAAATTTCTTTTGCCTTTCAAGCAACCTCAACTTGGAACGCTCTACCGAATGATATCACTTCTTTAATTCTAAAATAAAATTCGAAAACTATATTACTCCACTTCTATTAGAATAGGAAAACGCTTGACCAACATCCCCTCACCCCTATTCCCATTCCCCATCTTTGTCTGGATTATTCGCAATCTTTTTTTCCCCCCTGTTCATTCATTTAATATTACTCTCTGTTGTCTTAAACCTTCTTTTTCTTCCTCTTAAGTATACTATGTTTTTTTTTTTATCATATTTCGTATTATATGTTTGTCTTCGTCTGCGAAACTTGTCTTTTTGTCTTTGATTGGAGCTTTGGGAAAGCCGGCAATCGGACCTCCCAGTAAGCGTGAAGTAGCACAACACAACAACTTGTCTTTTTGTTTACATGTATCAAATGATTATGCAATTCCTGCAAATATGTTTCTTCTTTTTAATTTCTGAAATGTACTGGGGCATCAGGCCACTTGAACGTTTAAATTAATATCCAAAATTACCTCTACCTTGGCTTTAATGCAGGGTAGTTTTCACGCAGGGGGTTCCTGCATGAAATAAATTATTATATTATTATATAGCTGTTAGGAGGCAGATGGTAATCTCCCATCAAAGCCATCCAGCATGTTCTTTAACGTGCACAGGGTACGACTCTTATGCACACGGAGCCACGTCTTAACGTCCCATCCGACGGACGGTGGGTGGCCTTTCCAAGCCCAATGGTATCCCCTTTCTCACCGAGGGAAGAGTGTGTGTGTGTGTGTGTGTGGGGGGGGGGGGTTAGACGAGGTAAATCTCAACGCAGGCATCGGTGGGACTGGAACCTGAGAACTGCAGATTACAAGCTTAGCAAGTCACCCACTTAGCGAACCCCTACCCACCTCTCAGTGGGCCGAGTGGGTTGCTCTCTTGGGTTGCAATATAAAGGGGTCTTGCTTCGAATTGCAAAAATAAGGGATTGATGTTTATTTTTGTGTTAGCTTGCTAAATTCTCCCTTTCCTCATTGATCATCTCTCATTGATTATCACGTGACGTATTATACTTGCAAACTTCTGTCAGATCTCTGTTAAGCAACGGCTTGAGAGGTAATTCATTTTGCTTAACAAAACCATGCTTATCACAGAGATCTCAGTTTGCAAGGGAGCATTGATGAGGGGTAATTTATTTTCATTCATTTGAATTCCTAGGTAAAATCATTAAGGTAATGATGATATTGCCAAATACTTGTTATCCAAATCAAGGAGTCTGCTAACATCAACTATGTCAACAAAGTGCAAGATGGAAGTAGATGTAATTATGTGTTGGAATATTAATGTCTGTTAGCAACTGACTTGTTACTTCAAGCGAACAAAACCCAACTAAAGTGTAATTTTCTACCCATAAATATTTATTTCCATCGTGAAAAACTGAATTACATTTTGTTGCAAACACTCAAATTTTCCTCAGATTACTGGAGATTAATATTACAGCCATGTAGATAATGCATTTGGTGTGAAGACACATCTGTCGAATTAACAGTCGAAGAAAATGTGAAATCTGCAGTTCAAACGAAAAATTTTGTTCCATTATTTCAGTCGATGGCAATCTATGAAATCTGAAGCTATTTCGACTGGGTTGGGTTGTTTTACCTCTGAGCGGCACTTTTTTTGCACACCATGGGCTAAATGGCCACGTCACAAGGACCCCGAAGGTTCAGAGAAGGTTGAGGGAGGGAACCCACTGGAACAGCTGTTGGGAGACAGATGGTAGCCTCCCGTCAAGGCCATCCAGCGTGTTCTTTAACGTGCACAGGGTATGACTCTCTCCCGCACACGGGGCTATGGCTTAACGTCCCATCCGACGGACGGCGGCCTTTCCAAGCCCATCGGTGTCCCCTACTGACTGTGGGCAGGGCGGGGAATTTTGCGGAGATAAATCTCAACGCTGACCCAGCTGGGACTATTTCGACTGTCAAGCACAGTATAAAATAAATGCACGTGCAATACATAATGTAATTCGAAAACATTCGAGGAGTGGCTACCAAAAGAATGTCGAAAAAAATGGCCCTCGCGATGGACTAGGTTGTTAATCCCTATTCTAAATATTTGACACTCAAACAACATTTGTTGAGCGGAAAAATTAAAATTTGGAAGCGAAAAAATTAAAACATTTCTGTGATTTAAAATGGCTCTGACTCTAAATTTAGACATGATTTAATAAGTCAGACGATTTAACTAGAGTATTTAATGTAATTAAAGCTGGTCGCTGGACTTTGGCGTAAACATTGAATCGTAACCCACACCCCACAAAATGAAATTTTCACTTAAACGTTAAGTTCTATGATTATATGTACAATCAGTAGCCACTTTATTTGGTACAGTTCCATATTATGTCAATAGTAACTCAAATACAGAATTCAGAACTTCTTAAATTTTCTTTTTATGAAAAAATGTGACTGGAGATAATTTAAAGATCCCGATTTCCAACAATATGTTCTCAGTTTTTAAAGAGATATGGAATCTGAATCATTTAGAAAATTAACTCATTCTGCAAATTTAATTCAAAATGGCTGAAATTAATTCTTACACAAATTGCTATAAGTACTCTTACTTGGTCGTTTGGTGCACGAGCAATACTATTTTCGTAAGTAAATAACACTATGCAATTATTATAATCATTAACAGTAAATCGCAATCTGTTTCATTTGCATGTGATAAAGCCGAGTTTCAATGGGAGGGGGGAGGGGGGGGGGCTCAGTCGTTAGCTGCGCCAGGCTCGTAATCTGTAGTTCCCAGGTTCGAGTCCCAGTTGGGTCAGCGTTTAGTCAAAATTCCTTGTCCTGCCACGGTCAGTAGGGGACACCGATGGGCTTGAAAAGACCGCCGTCCGTCGGATGGGACGTTAAGCCATGGCCCCGATGGCCTTGACTGAGTCTACCATCTGTCTCCCAACAGCTTGTTCCAGTGGATCCCTCCCCCAAGCCTTCTCTGAGCCTTCGGGGTCCATGTGACCTGGCCATTCAGCCCACGGTATGCAAAACAGTGCCGCTCAGAGGCAAAACAACCCAACAACCTTTTTAGTTACAGTTCACAGCAAACTGGAGCGGTTGCGGTTAATGTTCACAGCACATTGGATCGTGTGAGCTCACAAAAACCTGGATCGTTTGGGCCCACTCACAGAAATATTGAGCGTGTGCAGTTACCGTTCAGAGCAAACTGGAGCGGTTGCGGTTAATGTTCACAGCACATTGGATCGTGTGAGCTCACAAAAACCTGGATCGTGTGGGCCCACTCACAGAAATATTGAGCGTGTGCAGTTACCGTTCACAGCAAACTGGAGCGGTTGCGGTTAATGTTCACAGCACATTGGATCGTGTGAGCTCACAAAAACCTGGATCGTGTGGGCCCACTCACAGAAATGCTGAGCGTGTGCAGTTACCGTTCACAGCAAACTGGAGCGTGTGCAGTAACTGCACACGCTCCAGTTTGCTGTGAACGGTAGCTGGAGCGTGTACAGTTGCTGTACACGCTCCAGATATTTTTTCTGAATTCTGTAATCAACCGTAGTGTCTACCATCTGTCTCCCAACAGCTTGTTCCAGTGGGTCCCTCCCCCAAGCCTTCTCTGAGCCTTCGGGGTCCATGTGACCTGGCCATTTAGCCCATGGTGTGCAAAAAAGTGCCGCTCAGAGGTAAAACAATCCAACCCAAGCCGAGTTTCAAAATACAGTAACAGGCTTCGGAAACATCTTTATTCCTGAAGAATTAACCTCAAATTCTGTATCATTCATCTGCGCCATTGTATTTAGTTTGTAGATTTTTATGAAATCCAGTTATTTTTCTAGAGAAGCGTTAAACCTAAGTTATTTCTAACAGCCTTGAAAATAATCTTGGCTCCCTTCATACAGTAACATGGTCATGTCATTTGTAACATGGTCATGTCATTTGGGATGTTCATTGGTCATGTTCAGTAACATGGTCATGTCATTGGGGGAGGAGGAGTTGCCTTTGTTTCATATAAGCGTTCGAAATAGTTTTTGTAGAAGTTGGGTTGTTTTACCTCTGAGCGGCACTTTTTTGCACACCACGGGCTAAATGGCCAGGTCACATGGACCCCGAAGGCTCAGAGAAGGTTGGGGGAGGGGACCCACTGGAACAGCTGTTGGGAGACAGATGGTAGCCTCCCGTCAAGGCCATCCAGCGTGTTCTTTAACGTGCACAGGGTATGGCTCTCCCGCACACGGGGCCACGGCTTAACGTCCCATCCGACGGACGGCGGTCTTTCCAATCCCATCGGTGTCTCCTACTGACCGTGGGCAGGGCGGGGAATTTTGCGGAGATAAATCTCAACGCTAACCGAGCTGGGACTCGAACCTGGGAACTACAGATTACGAGCCTGGCGCGCTACCGACTGAGCCACCCCCGCCCAGGGGGAGGAGGAGTTGCCTTTGTTTCATATAAGCGTTCGAAATAGTTTTTGTAGAATAATCTTGTTCTCGAAGACGCAAAAAGTGGATTTGTTGAAACCAATGTGTGCTCATAAAAAACAGAATTTCATAAGTTGACTGATAACTTCATCGCTTAGTGATTGGTGTCTTATTCTGCATTTCTTCTTTCGTAGATGAAGATTAAAAACAAGTGCCATCCTCCAATTTCTATACCCTGAAAAACTGCACCTGCTTTAGTGTCTTTTTACTCGATTGGGGCGGGGTGACTCAGTCGGTAGCGCGCCAGGCTCGTAATCTGTAGTTCCCAGGTTCGAGTCCCAGCTGGGTCAGCGTTGAGATTTATCTCCGCAAAATTCCCCAACCTGCCCACGGTCAGTAGGGGACACCGATGGGCTTGGAAAGGCCGCCGTCCGTCGGATGGGACGTTAAGCCGTGGCCCCGTGTGCGGGAGAGCCATACCCTGTGCACGTTAAAGAACACGCTGGATGTCCTAGACGGGAGGCTACCATATGTCTCCTAACAGCTGTTCCAGTGGGTCCCCTCCCCCAACCTTCTCTGAGCCTTCGGGGTCCATGTGACCTGGCCATTTAGCCCATTGTGTGCAAAAAAAGTGCCGCTCAGAGGTAAAACAACCCAACCCAACCCAAATTTTACTCGATTTGTTAACATCGCGGTGTCCAAAAAACCTATGAATAGTTTTATCATTTTTCAATATTGAGACTTCAGACATTAAGGGATGATAGTGTAGCACCGCCCCCCCCCCCCACTTCACCGCTGAATACGCATCTGACTGAGAGTACACTTGGAAGAGTTTCTAAACATGGTTGATTACATGTTATTGCACAGATTTAAGTAAAATTTTCATTTTTTTACAATTTTTTTTATTTTAGGTAACGTAAATGGTGCGTTTTTATAATTATTATGATTCACACTGCGAATTAATTTTATTTTATTCGAGAGATGTGTTGCGAAAGATTCGAAGAAAACCTTCTCATGTAAAAATATTTATTTCACAAAATACAATTTTACAAAAAAACCGATACAAAAACACGACGCAGCAAAGGGACAGAACATCTGGTGACGACACATTTCGAACAGCAGACGATGATTGTCAGTTCACAAAGTGAAATGATTCCGAATCAATCAGATGAAGTTCCCTTGCGGAGGATTTCTCTTGGCTTCGGTTGTTTCAGAGATGTTGTTGCTATGGTTACATAATGCAAAAGAAGAAGGCACCACAAAGATCCCCAGAGTTTGATCTTTGTTTTCCAATTGCCATCAAGAGACTTTTCCACTGAAGTGCTCGTAATTGCACGTTCCCTTTTGCGTTGTCCTCATTAGAGTGCAATCCAGACACACAACTGAGCTTTTTCTATTTTGGAGCTGTTTCTATTTTTTTGATAGTTTTGATCTTTAGTAATTTAGAAGCAATCACCTGGAAACGAAGAACATTATTTTAAAATAGCAGAGAAAATTTTCTTGGGTTGGGCGAGATACGAACCCATAACTTCCTGAAAATGTGGTAATGGCTTTTGGGTTGGGTTGTTTTACCTCTGAGCGGCACTTTTTTGCACACCATGGGCTAAATGGCCAGGTCACAAGGACCCCAAAGGCTCAGAGAAGGTTGGGGGAGGAGACCCACTGGAACAGCTGTTGAGAGACAAAAGGTAGCCTCCCGCAAGGCCATCCAGCATGTTCTTTATCGTGCATAGGGTATGTCTCTCCCGCACACGGGGCCACGGCTTAACGTCCCATCCGACGGACGGCGGCCTTTCCAAGCCCATCGATGTCCCCTACAGCTGTTGAGAGACAAAAGGTAGCCTCCCGCAAGGCCATCCAGCATGTTCTTTATCGTGCATAGGGTATGTCTCTCCCGCACACGGGGCCACGGCTTAACGTCCCATCCGACGGACGGCGGCCTTTCCAAGCCCATCGATGTCCCCTACTGACCGTGGGCAGGGCGGGGAATTGATTGCGGAGATAAATCTCAACGCTGACCCAGCTGGGACTCGAACCTGGGAACTACAGTTTACGAGCCTGGCGTGCTACCGACTGAGCCACCCCCGCCCCTGTGGTAATGGCTCTTAACAGACTTATCAGGGACATGATCCAAGGAGGAGCATGCCCCCCATAAGAATGCTAGTAAGGAAAAATGGAGGAAAAAAATTATTAAACTTGTGTGTATTTCATGAAATTTTTTAACTTCTAAAAAGAAGGGGGAAATGCTCCAGTGTAATGAAAATTCAGTCTTTCCTTCCCCCTCCTTTATTTAGGGGGCGGGGTGGCTCAGTCGGTAGCACACCTGGCTCGTAATCTGTAGTTCCCAGGTGCGAGTCCCAGCTGGGTCAGCGTTGAGATTTATCTCCGCAAAATTCCCCACCCTGCCCACGGTCAGTAAGGGACACCGATGGGCTTAAGTCGTGGCCCCGCGTGCGGGAGAGCCATACCCTGCGCACGTTAAAGAACACCCTGGATGGCCTTGACGGGAGGCTACCATCTGTCTCCCAACAGCTGTTCCAGTGGGTCTCCTCCCCCAACCTTCTCTTAGCCTTCGGGGTCTTTGTGACGAGGCCATTTAGCCCATGATGTGTAAAAAAGTGCCGTTCAGAAGTAAAACAACCCAACCCAATCACCCCTTTTACCGACTTGAATGCGTCGCTTTGACAACCCCCTCCCCCTAATTTTCTTGAAATCACCCGTTGAGATACGAAATCAAGTGATGCTGCTGTTGAAAGAACCATGCATCTCTTGTTAGCGGAAATATTGATCTGCGTACGGTGGTTCATTTCATCAGAGGATCTATGTTTCCGGAAGGTCACGGTTTAGTGTCCAACTCGGTTCAAAACGATATTTCTGCTAAATGGAAATATTTTTTAACTTTCTAGGGAAGTTGCAGTGATTGTCTTTAATTCTTAACACATGCGCTGAACGCAGCCGAAGTTTATAACTACAAATCAGTCGCAATATTCAGTGGCCTTTGTGGCCTTTGCCCAGATTGTTATCGAGGACGGAAACTGATCTCGTTAAATCTCAAAAATAAGAGAACGAGAAGAAATAATTCTCTGCTATTCGTCACTTGCGTAGAAAATGGCACGCGACTGATCCGTTGATGAATGATGAAGTCGTGAGAAGAAAGTCTCTTGCTTCCATTTCAAGCGTTCTCATGTTTTTATTGCAGATTGAGAGTTGGGTTGGGTTGTTTTACCTCTGAGCGGCACTTTTTTGCACACCATGGGCTAAATGGTAAGGTCACAAGGACACCGAAGGCTCAGAGAAGATTGGGGGAAGGGACCCACTGGAACAGCTGTTGGGAGACAGATGGTAGCCTCCCGTCAAGGCCATCCAGCGTGTTCTTTAACGTGCACAGGGTATGGCTCTCCCGCACACGGAACCACGGCTTAACGTCCCATCCGACGGACGGTGGCCTTTCCAAGCCCATCAGTGTCCCCTACTGACCGTGGGCAGGGCGGGGAATTTTGCGGAGATAAATCTCAACGTTGACCCAGCTGGGACTCGAACCTGGGAACTCCAGATTACGAGCCTGGCCCGCTACCGACTGAGCCACCCCCGCCCTTGAAGATTGAGAAGAGGACAAGTTGATGACAGATGAGTGCACGTGCGAGCCCCTGTTCACTCTTCTTCGCTTGATCATTCTTTCGAGCTCCTGAATAAATTCCAAGGATCTTCCCCACAGTTGGTCCCGGCATCCTATGCAAATGTAGGACAATCTGTTCCCAAGCGATACAGTTGCAAATATGAGAACGTGCTGCCCAATTTGAGTTCCATATTTTACTCTGCATGCAAAGAACTAAAAACCCCGACACATTTCACGTAATTGCCACCCCGAATGCAGTTTGGAACTGCATAGTTATCACATAATGTTCAGAGAGAATTCTTGCGAATCTCTGCATTCGCAGTCATTCATTTACATCAAAAAAGGAGCACAGCACACAGAGAAAAGAATTAGCACTCATCAGACCCTGCATCCAACGTCCGAAGCAATGACATTTAAACTTTTTGCACCCTTTTGGAATGAGTCAACCAAATCCTTTCGCGAACGCTCACAGCGATGGGTTGGGGTTGTTTTACTTCGAGCAGCACTTTTTTGCACACTATGGGCTAAATGGGCAGGTCACATGGACCCCGAAGGCTCAGAGAAGGTTGGGGGAGTGGACCCACTGTAACAGCTGTTGGGAGACAGATGGTAGCCTCCCAACAAGCCCATCCAGCGTGTTCTTTAACGTGCACAGGGTATGGCTCTCCCACACACGGGGCCACGGCTTAACGTCCTATCCGACGGACGGCGGCCTTTCCAAGCCCATCGGTGTCCCCTACTGACCGTGGACAGGGCGGGGAATTTTGTGGAGATAAATCTCAACGCTGACACAGCTGGGACTCGAACCTGGGAACTACAGATTAGGTGCCTGGCGCGCTACCGATTGAGAAATCCCAGCGATGTAAAGCTGTAATATATTATTAAAATCAACCCTTAGAACTCCGTGAATGACAGAAATTAACCATTAATTAATAATAATAATTCTTTTGAAGTTAACCACTGAGTACGGAACTGCAATATTCCTTTCTGTTGCTTCGTTTCAATCATCAAATTTCATTGTGGTTCATTAGAGAGATGAAATAATCATTTTAAAATATAAAACTCCACAAAAACCACGCTGCAGTAAATTATTCTTAAATATGAGATTCGCTTCCTCAATAAATGTATGAGAAAAGACGAAATATTATTTTTTCACCGGGAAATATTCCATAAGAAGTTTTGAAGAATATTATTTAAGAAAATTCCTTGGAATGGCTCCAACTATTCCTTAGGGTACATGCTTGAATGACACTGCTTTTACAGGACGACACACAACAATTTCAGAACAATAAACTCTTCCATAATTTAACAGTTAAGTACAGTCGCTCAAAAAAGTATCCGAACACTATGGCTGATTACAGAATTCAGGAAAAATATCTGGCAACGATTTTTTTTAGAAATTAGTGATCTGGCAACCTTCGTGTAAACATTATGATGGGTTACAGAATTCAGAAAAAATATCTGGAGCGTGTACAGCAACTGCACACGCTCAATATTTCTGTGAGTGGGCCCACACGATCCAGATTTTTGTGAGCTCACACGATCCAATGTGCTGTGAACATTAACCGCAACCGCTCCAGTTTGCTGTGAACGGTAACTGCACACGCTCCATATTCATTGCATTATATATTCATATGCATTATATATATTAAAAAAGTATCCAAACACCATGGTTGATTACAGAATTCAGAAAAAATATCTGGCAACGATTTTTTTTTTTTAGAAATGAGTGATCTGGCAAACCTTCGTGTCACGTGACACGAAGGTTGCCAGATCACTCATTTCTAAAAAAAAAGGTTGCCAGATATTTTTTCTGAATTCTGTAATCAACCATAGTGTTTGGATACTTTTTTGAGCGACTGTACCAAGCACAAAGAAAACATTTGCTTCATTCGTCACCGAAAAGAATCATTATCTACATAATTTTCTACCTGCATATCGCTACTTTGAAATTTATTCTATTACCTTTATCAGTAACGGATAAAAATGTAAAATGAGAACAAACATAACAATTTTTGTGTGATGAATTGTAATATTCTATTTAAGGATGATTCTCTATTATTGCTTCAACGTGAGAATTGGAGCGCAGATTAATTTTTTCACATTACTTTGAAGAAGGTAAAGGCTAGAACTTTTTAAAACTTAGGATTAAATAGAAAATGAGTAAAAACCATTCGGATCACTGAAATTTAGATTACAAAAAAAAGTGTACGTTATATCCACAAACCACAGCATGAATTTTACTCTTTTTTTTAATTTTATAAAAAAAGTAAAACTTTTTTTTGCCTCAGCTAAGCAGAATATACTTTTGCACTCGATACTCAAGAACCTGTTCGGGGGCGGGGGTGGCTCAGTTGGTAGAGCGCCAGGCTCGTAATCTGTAGTTCCCAGGTTCGAGTCCCAGCTGGGACAGCGTTGAGATTTATCTCCGCAAAATTCCCCGCCCTGCCCACGGTCAGCAAGCGACACCGATGGGCTTGGAAAGGCCGTAGTCCGTCGAATGGGACGTTAAGCCGTGGCCCCGTTTAGGGGAGATCCATACCCTGTGCACGTTAAAGAACACGCTGGATGGCCTTGACGGGAGGCTCCCTCTGTCTCCCAACAGCTATTCCAGTGGGTCCCCTCCCCCAACCTTCTCTGAGGCTTCGGGGTCCATGTGACCTGGCCATTTAGCCCGTGGTGTACAAAAAAGTGCCGCTCAGAGGTAAAACAACCGAACCCAAGAACCTGTTCTGCTGTTCGGCAGAGACCGAGGAGTTTTATTCTGTATCAAAACAAAGACATGTTTGGTTCATAACTTCATCAAAATAGATAGTAATGGAGAAAAAAAGAGAAATGTGAAAATCTACGATTGATGCAGAGAGGAGCAAAAAAAGTTCTACAGTTTTGAGAGAAGAATTTATGGAATTAGAAATTTCATGTGTAATAACTTAAGCCGTCAATAGATCTGCGCCATTTCGTGCATTTCTTTTTTCCAGGAACGCCACTGAGCATTCAGAATTGGACAGCCAAATCGAACACAACTGCCAGACGAAATGCAGGTTTTCATTTCTCTAAAAGAACAGATCTCGTTGGGTTCGGTTGTTTTACCTCTGAGCGGCACTTTTTTGCATACCATGGGCTAAATGGCCAGGTCACATGGATCCCAAAGGCTCAGAGAAGGTTGGGGGAGGGGACCCACTGGAACAGCTGTTGGGAGAAAGATGGTAGCCTCCCGTCAAGGCCATCCTGCGTGTTCTTTAACGTGCACAGGGTATGGCTCTCCCGCACACGGGGCCACGGCTTAACGTCCCATCCGACGGACGGCGGCCTTTTCAAGCCCAGCGGTGTCCCCTACTGACCGTGGGCAGGGCGGGGAATTTTGCGGAGATAAATCTCAACGCTGACCCAGCTGGGACTCGAACCTGGGAACTACAGATTACGAGCCTGGCGCGCTACCGACTGAACCACCCCCGCCCCACAGATCTCGTTAATAATTATTTTTTGAAATGTTACAACTCTTCTGTTGGCATCACAAACAACAGCAACTGTGCTGCCTAACAGCCAATGATTCGAATCAAACACTGACAATAATTTGATTTTTCGAAATGATGTTAAAAATTTATGCAAATGTTTTGATTTATCACATTCGATGTTAAATTCCATTTCTTCTTAGCTTTCAAATGATCATTACAGACAAACACACACAAAAAAAAAACCGAAAGAGCATTTTTCGTGGAAGATGTATATCAGTTCATCTCCATTACAGACAATAAATATTGTCGGTTATTATCCAAGGTCGACACACTATACTCAGAGGAGGTTCTCTAAAACTTAGTGAAAGGTTCTTCACCAGAAAAATCCTTTTAGATAACCAAGCAATTCGATTACTTCCCAACATGGGATATTTCAAGTTCCTCGAGTCACGTATCCACCTGATGACTTCACAACGATGCTCAGCATCATCCTGTTGAAGTTCCTCCTCACTGCAAAAAAGGAGAGTTCATCCTCTCGGAGTGCATCACCCTGTGAAGTGTTCAACTGTACAGGCGTGGAGACACACTTTCTACGAAGACCGACGAATTGCATTAACACCTGCAACGACTTAAGGCTGTGCAAGAAGTTTCCGGACTGGATGATTCAGGTGCAGCAATGTCCGCTACAAGAAGTTAAAGGGGGACTTGAAGTAGACTCCGATGGGCTTGGCGTTGGAGATGTACTTGAGGGGCAATCTGATCACGTTGGAGATGCCGTGAGGGATGAACTCCACCATCGGCTTCTGTCCGAAGCCGAGGATTCCGATGGGCTTGGCGTTGGAGAAGAGCTTCAGAGGAAGTTTATAAATGGGGGAGCGAGGGGGAAGGAATTGTGCGGGAGGAGGAAGGGCAGCCGGAAGTGACATGAAAGAGTTGATGAAGTGAATGCGAGAGGCATCTAAGAGGCGTCTGCCTGACTCCGCTCTCAGGGATCTTCCGGCCAGGAAATTCTTGAAATGCGAAGCAGGCGCAGCTGGAGCCGATGACCACAAAGTCATCATCATCATGGCCACGAGGAGGAATGACGCTGAGAGGGATCTGAAAAGGAAAAAAATCGAAATGAGAAATGAATGATTCATCTGAAGAGTATGCAATGCAAAAAAGAATTTCGCATCTAAGAATCATCTCTGCAACTTCAGGTTCATAATCATTGTATTTTAATCGAACCCGAATGTTAATTCAAGGAAAGAAATCGCAAATTCAGAATAGGAACACATTAGCTACATTTATCAATTTTTAACTCCTATTTTTATCTTTTTTAAAAGGAGGAACGGTGATTGGCTCAGTCGGAAGAGCGCCAAACTCGTAAGCGGATGGTCCCAGATTCGAGTCACACCTGGGACAGTCCTGCCCTCAGTAATAGAGGTGCACTGATGGGTTTGGAAAGATCGCCGTCCGTCGGATGGAACGTAAGTCCCTGTGCCAGAGAGACATACCCTGTTCACCTTAAAGAACCTGCTGGATGACCTTGACGGGGGGGGGCTTCCACCTGTTTCCTAACAGTTGGGATATCTTTCCCTAACTTTATCTCAGCCCACGGGGTCCTTGTGACCTAGTTATTTAGTCCATTGTGTGCAAAAGAGTACCGCTCAGAGGTAAAAGCAACGCGAACCACTCAACCACTAAAAAGTAAAAAAAAATTCCACTCATTCATTTCGAAATCATTTACATACATTAGCTGTCAAATTTTAAAGTTAAAACTTTAATACAAAGCTTTTAAAACTGGAATCTTAAATTATTTTAACGTATAGGAGAGGCGGGAATCAAGTGAGGTTGCGCTGCATTGATAATCATATTTCTCTTTTGAAGAGTCTCGGCTTAATAAAAGGAAGATATAAAAGTAATAGATAAGAACCGGAAACTGCGTGCATCGAATTCCTCTCTTCTTGTTCGAGCCAGCAAGTCCCAACTCATTTGTGAAACTGTTAGCAATACACTAGGACAGTGGGCTTCAATTAAACACACAATTCCGTAGAACAAGTATCAGGGCTGAAATGTGTACAGTCGCTCAAAAAAGTATTGGTAACTATGGTTGGTAAATTGGTAACTATGGTAACTATGGTTGGTAATTTGGTAACTATGGTTGATTAGAGAAGTCAGAAACAATTCTGGCAACGATTTTTTTTTAGAAATTAGTGATCTGGCAACCTTCGTGTCACGTGACACGTTGGTTCTTATACATTAGAAACCAGATATAAATCCGTGGTACAGTCGCTGAAAAAAGTATCCGAACACTATGGTTGATTACAGAATTCAGAAAAAATATCTGGAGCGTGTACAGCAACTGTACACGCTCCAGTTATCGTTCACAGCAAACTAGAGCGTGTGCAGTTACTGCACACGCTCCAGTTTGCTGTGAACGGTAACTGCACACGCTCAATATTTCCGTGAGTGGGCCCAAACGATCCAGGTTTTTGTGAGCTCACACGATCCAATGTGCTGTGAACATTAACCGCAACCGCTCCAGTTTGCTGTGAACGGTAACTGCACACGCTCCATATTCATTGCATTATATATTCATACGCATTATATATATTAAAAAAATCCGAACACTATGGATTACAGAATTCAGAAAAAATATCTGGCAACGATTTTTTTTTAGAAATTAGTGATCTGGCAACCTTCTCTCATTCTTCTCTAATCCATAGTGTTCGGATACTTTTTTGAGCGACTGTACTTCGTTTAAGTGCACCGTGTTACAAGCAAGTCCCAGCCAAAGAAAGGTTCAAAGACACTGACCATTTTTTTAGATTTACGAGGCAGCAAAATTTCTTTCAAGTTGAAAGATTTTTATGTAAATATCTCTGCGACGCCCATGCCATTTCATACTTGCTGCTAATATACTGACGATAAAGAGGTTTTTTTTTTTCCCTTTGAAAATCAGTCATTTTTCCATTTGACTGTTTCTTTACGTTGCCAATGTCACTTCCACAGCCGACGACGAGTTTTTCCCAGAAAGAATTTCTGCTCGTGCTCCACCCGCACAACAGTTACATCCGTCAAGGATTAGTGCCACTTGGATGACTGCGCAAATTTGGTTCCGCTAAGTGGAGAGAAGTGAAAAGGAAAGACTTCCTCTCTTGGGATGCTGATGTTCTCTCTTTGCACTAGGTGATAAAGAGATGGGAGACAGAGTTTCTTGACCTTCCTCTCTGGGGGAAGAAGCGTTCTAAACATTGAACAGACCACAGGCCATTCACTTAGAGATCTGAATGCAGATATGGATTGGGTTGTTTTACTTCTAAGCGGCACTTTTTTGCACACAATGGGCTAAATGGCCAGGTCACATGGACCCCGAAGGCTCAGAGAAGGTTGGGGGAGGGGACCCACTGGAAGAGCTGTTGGGAGACAGATGGTAGCCTCCCGTCAAGGCCATCCAGCGTGTTCTTTAACGTGCACAGGGTATGGCTCTCCCGCACACGGAGCCACGGCTTAACGTCCCATCCGACGGACGGCGGCCTTTACCAAGTCCATCGGTGTCCCCTACTGACCGTGGGCAGGGCGGGGAATTTTGCGGAGATAAATCTCAACGCTGACTCAACTGGGACTCGAACCTGGGAACTACAGATTACGAGCCTGGCGCGCTACCGACTGAGCCACCCCCGCCCCGAATGCAGATATATTTGCCTATTTAAATGATTGGGATTTTTAATATTTCAGCATAATGTGATGTAAAGAAAAATAGGAGAGAACTATTAGAGACAGCTGAGAGCTTCACTTAAAATTCGGGAAGACCAACGGCTCGTGTGCAGCAAACCCAAAATCAAATGGGGCGGGGGTGGCTCAATCGGTAGCGTGCCAGGCCCATAATCTGCAGTTCTCAGGTTCGAGTCACACCTGAGCCTGCGTCAGGGGCGGACTGGAATTTGTTTCCAGGGACGCAGCTTAGCAGAGAGCGATAAAAAAACCTGCTGCGATAAAAAACACAGTCCCCTTTTCGAAGATTTCAGTATTTTTTGTTGATAGTTCATACGTGACGCTTAAAACAGATTTTCCCCAATTCTGAGGAATTTGTGTAATATAACAATAATTTTTATTATTTAAAAAATCCTGCTCCCAGGGACCCGCGACACTGAGATCTCGGGACGCTGCAGCGTCCAGTGCTCCTTGGCTGTCCGCGCCTGGCGAGCGTTGAGATTTATCTCCGCAAAACTGCCTGCCTTGCCCTCGGAGAGTAGAGGACACCGATGGGCTTGAAAAGGGTGCCGTCCATCGGTTAAGACGTTAAGCCATGGCCCGTGTCCGGAGAGCCATATCCTGTGCACGTTAAAGGACACGCTGGATGACCTTGACGGGACGCTACCCTCTGTCTCCTAACCTTCTCTGAGACCTCTAGACTCTTGTGACATGGCCATCTAGCCCATTGTGTACAAAAAATTGCCGCTCAGATGTAAAACAATTCAATCCAATACACACATTAAAGAATAAATGGATGGCTTTTTTTTTTAATTTTTGAGTGTCAACAACCTCCGTTTTTTTTTCTTTGGCATTTGAGATAACCTCTGAGAGCCTGACTGTTTAGAGAACATATTACTTACACAGAGCACTTAGAGCAATAGAATAAAACACTTAAGATAAAGTTAATAAATTCCCCGCGAAGTTTAATGTAGCTTATCCTGCAGGAAAACGGTTGACTTTCATTTGTCTCCTAAAAAGTGTATTGTATCCTCTACCCAACTCTGAATTCTTGGGGTCCTTGTAAACTGACCATTTAGGCACACTATATGCAAAATAGTTTCACTCCAATGTGAAACAACCTAGCCCTTCGAGGCATTATCAGCACGTGCAAAATCTGCCAATTAGCGCAAAGTTATCGACAGACGGTGGCTTTTGAAAGTTTATCGAAGGCAATTTTCTTCCGTAGGTCGACAAGCAGAGTTAATACCGACACTTTGAAAGGTTGGGCGGGGTTGGATCAGTCGTCGTTTGTCAGGCTGGGCGGGGTTGGATCAGTTGGATCAGTCGTCGTTTGTCAAGCTCGTAATCTGTAGTACCCAGGTTCGAGTCCCAGCAGGGTCAACGTTGAGACATCTCCGCAAAACTCCCCGCCCTGCCCACGGTCAGTAGGGGACACCGATGGGCTTGGAAAGGCCGCCGTCCATCGGATGGGACGTTAAGCCGTGGCCCCGTGTGCGGGAGAGCCATACCCTGTGCACGTTAAAGAACACGCTGGATGGCCTTGACGAGAGGCTACCATCTATCTCCCAACAGATGTTCCAGTGGGTCTCGTCCCCCAACATTCTCTGAGCCTTCAGGGTCCTTGTGACCTGGCCATTTAGCCCATGGTGTGCAAAAAACTGCCGCTCAGAGGTAAAACACTGGACCAGATGATAAAGGGGCCGAGGCTCCTTTTACAAAGTGCTCCAAGGGAGAAAGAAGAATTGTTGAACAGAGGTAAAACAACCCAACTGTCAGGCAACTATCTCGAATTCTGTAAAGCGCCTTTGAAATGAATGAAAGAAACGAATGGCTTGCAACGCAATGTCCTTGCTGTTCATTCTCGCATTGGCTCTCTGCTCTACAACTGACTTCAGGGGGGCGGGGGTGGCTCAGTCGGTAGCGCGCCAAGCTCGTAATCTGTAGTTCCCAGGTTCGAATCCCAGCTGGGTCAGCGTTGAGATTTATCTCCGCAAAAATTCCCCGCCCTGCCCACGGTCAGTAGGGGACACCGATAGGCTTGGAAAGGCCACCGTCCGTCGGATGGGACGTTAAGCCGTGGCCCCGTGTTCGGGAGAGCCATACCCTGTGCACGTTAAAGAACAAGCTGGATGGCCTTGACGGGAGGCTACCATCTGTCTCCCAACAGCTGTTCCAGTGGGTCACCTCCCCCAACCTTCTCTGAGCCTTCGGGGTCCATGTGACCTGGCCATTTAGCCCATGGTGTGCAAAAAAGTGCCGCTCAGAGGTAAAACATCCCAACTGACTTCAGGCATTTCGCAGTCAATGATGTTCTTGAATGCACATCAACGCGACACAATTAAAGCAACTCAAGAGATTTCGTTCAAAGAAATAAACAAAATTGTCAAGAATCTGCTTTTCATCAGAAGATAGGAATAACGAAATGAGGAATCTGTTTTAGAAGCTCGCAAAATCTGATCACAGAACTCCTTGATTAAAAAAAAAGTTTTGACGACAAAAAGAAGTGAAACTGAAAATTGTCTTCCAAAATCAAAACCAGATCCGGTTACGGTTAATGTTCACAGCACATTGGATCGTGTGAGCTCACAAAGACCTGGATCGTGTGGGCCCACTCACAGAAATATTGAGCGTGTGCAGTTACCGTTCACAGCAAACTGGAGCGTGTGCAGTAACTGCACACGCTCCAGTTTGCTGTGAACGGTAACTGGAGCGTGTACAGTTGCTGTACACGCTCCAGATATTTTTCCTGAATTCTGTAATCACGTGACACGAAGGTTGCAAGATCACAAATTTCTAAAAAAAATCGTTGCCAGATACATGTGGATCGTGTGCGCTTACAAAAAAACCTGGATCTCTCTCTCTGTCTAAGAATTTTTCCAGCTTCGTTTTTGCAATATGCTCCATTTTACGAGGTTATTAATCCCGATTCCGCTTAACAATATCGAATTACGTGGCACTACGTAATAAGTGGCACAATGCACTGTTGTTTAACAAACAAAAGGAATCATACATTTAAAAAAAATCAGAAGTCGAAATAAAGAAAGCCAAAAAGACTAAAATTTACGGTGAGCAATTGATATTCATTTTTATTGTTCACGTTTTTTTATGGGAGCAAGATCCGTAAAGGTTTTTTTTTTAAATCCTGAATCCGTGTCGCCGAAAGCATCCGTTAGCCAAAATCCAAATGAACCGAAGTGACCTTCTTTGCAGAGAGGTGCCGTCAACTGCCAGAGACCTTCGCGTGGAACTTGTTTGCGAGCACGCAAATGAAACCGTAATTCTGTTTGAAGAAGGGTAATTCAATTGCACGATAAAACACGTAATAGGTCATGAATAAACATGAGACGTGCTACCGCGAATTCTCAGCGAAGGAGTCGTGGAACTAAGACGCTGGGTGAGCTCCAAAAATGAGACGCCAAGGCTGATGAAAATTCGCTCTTCTGGTGATCAGAACAGTTCCCAAGACAGACTAAAGGTTTAACCTCACGTGCAGAGAAATGGGGCGGAGGTGGTTCAGTCGGTAGCGCGCCAGGCTCGTAATCTGTAGTTCCCAGGTTCGAGTTCCAGCTGGGTCAGAGTTGAGATTTATCTCCGCAAAATTCCCCGCCCTGCCCACGGTCAGTAGGGGACACCGATGGGCTTGGAAAGGCCGCCGTCCGTCGGATGGGACGTTAAGCCGTGGTCCCGTGTGTGGGAGAGCCATACCCTGTGCACGTTAAAGAACACGCTGGATGGCCTTGACGGGAGACTACCATCTGTCTCCCAACAGCTGTTCCAGTGGGTCCCCTCACCAAACCTTCTCTGAGCCTTCGGGGTCCTTGTGACCTGGCCATTTAGCCCATGGTGTGCAAAAAAGTGCCGCTCAGAGGTGAAACAACCCAACGTGCAGAGAAGAAAAAAAAAGAAACAAGGTGGTAAGAAAACATTCGAACCTAATGACGTAAGAAGAGCTGCCATGTTTTACCGTTGCCACTCAACTTTCGGCGTTTTTGATTTTTCGAGCTCCGAATGGAGTTAATTGGAGAGTTAATCGGTTTCTCCTTGAGAGTGCTCGTGATCGGTATCTGTTGGCCGAGACTGAATTATGCATCAGAGATCGTCTTCGGATGTCGTTTGCCTCACGTGGCCTCGTGAGAAATGTAATTGTCTATTGTAAGGTGGAGAAAACTTGAAAATGACTCTTAGGGAGGAGGGGATTGGGAGGAATAGTTCTGATTGCAACAGATCAGGTACAGTCGCCCCCAAAAAAAGTATCCGAACACCATGGTTGATTACAGAATTCAGAAAAAATATCTGGAGCGTGTACAGCAACTGTACACGCTCCAGTTACCGTTCACAGCAAACTGGAGCGTGTGCAGTAACTGCACACGCTCCAGTTTGCTGTGAACGGTAACTGCACACGCTCAATATTTCCGTGAGTGAGTCCACACGATCTAGTATCAAAATAATATGACCACCTACAGTCGCTCAAAAAATATCCGAACACTATGGTTGATTACAGAATTCAGAAAAAAATATCTGGCAACGATTTTTTTAGAAATTAGTGATCTGGCAACCTTCGTGTCGCGTGACACGAAGGTTGCCAGATCACTAATTTCTGGGGGAAAAAAATCGTTGCCAGATATTTTTTCTGAATTCTGTAATCAACCAGAGTGTTCGGATACTTTTTTGAGCGACTGTACGAGCAGTTATCGTACTTAATAATCAGCAAACGACATGTGCGAAGGTGTCAATTTGAAGAAGTGCGCTTTTACGCAGTGAGAATTAAAATCATTTTGATGATGTTCTTTCTCAGGATAATATTTCATTGTGAAGACAGATTTGAGCTCATCATCAAAGTGTTGAACGATCTTCATAAAACTGTTTAGTTCAGCAATTCGCAACGGAAGATCCGTTTTTCCCCATGGGAATGGGGATTTGGGTTGGGTTGTTTTACCTCTGAGCGGCACTTTTTTGCACACAATTATTTGTGGCCGGGAGCTGGCAACTTCCACTGCAAAGCGTTGGATCTTGAAACAGAACCTCTTGTAAGGGTTGCCATCATGGCATTCAAATAACATCAGAATAGACGAAGAGAAATATCGAACGAAAAATCATAAATTGCAATCAAAATCTTCCTCTGTTTATTTTTATGGTTTTCTAAATGTCTAATATTTTATTCTGTAACTTAATTAATAATAATAATAGTTTTATTTATGATCCCAATATGGTTACATACAAAAAATTCTCCTCCATGCAAAAAATAAACCTATGCAATCACTGATTACATATTGTACGTTGTACGTATTATATGTACTACTATTGTACGTATTATATGTTGGGTTGTTTTACCTCTGAGCGACAATTTTTTGCACACCATGGGCTAAATGGCCAGGTCACATGGACCCCGAAGGCTCAGAGAAGGTTGGGGGAGGGGACCCACTGGAACAGCTGTTGGGAGACAGATGGTAGCCTCCCGTCAAGGCCATCCAGCGTGTTCTTTAACGTGCACAGGGTATGACTCTCCCGCACACGGGGCCACGGCTTAACGTCCCATCCGACGGACGGCGGCCTTTCCAAGCCCATCGGTGTCCCCTACTGACCGTGGGCAGGGCGGGGAATTTTTGCGGAGATAAATCTCAACGCTGACCCAGCTGGGACTCGAACCTGAAAACTACAGATTACGAGCCTGTCGCGCTACCGACTGAGCCACCCCCGCCCCCGTATTATATGTACTACTATTGTATGTATTATATATACTACGCTGTAAGCTCTGTTATTAACATAATTATCTCCTATTTATAAGTTGCCATTTAAC
Source organism: Ryuthela nishihirai (assembly GCA_038380435.1). Classification (NCBI taxonomy): domain Eukaryota; kingdom Metazoa; phylum Arthropoda; class Arachnida; order Araneae; family Heptathelidae; genus Ryuthela; species Ryuthela nishihirai. The sequence continues at coordinate 25,684,310 of JAWZYU010000018.1, forward strand.
ATTATCATTCTTGTTGTTTAAAACAATACCTGATACAGGATATGATTCCATTGAAAAACCTCGCAATTAATCTTTTAAATGCGATCAGTGCTAAATTGTAGAGTAAGCTTAAGCATTAAGCGATACCAGGTGAAACGGGTCGTCCTTCTTCTTATCAGAAAGCAGAATACAAAACTCTTGAAACTGCTCAGAGATGGACATGTGATCCTCACGAATACAGTCGCTCAAAAAAGTATCCGAACGTTATGGTTGATTACAGAATTCAGAAAAAATATCTTAAACGATTTTTTTTTAGAAATTAGTAATCTGGCAACCTTCGTGTCACGTGACACGAAGGTTGCCAGATCACTAATTTCTAAAAAAAAAAAACGTTCACAGCAAACTGGAGCGGTTGTGGTTAATGTTCACAGCACATTGAATCGTGTGAGCTCACAAAAACCTGGATCGTGTGGGCCCACTCACAGAAATATTGCGCGTGAGCAGTTACCGTTCACAGCAAACTGGAGCGTGTGCAGTAACTGCACACGTTCCAGTTTGCTGTGAACGGTAAGTGGAGCGTGTGCAGTTGCTGTACACGCTCGAGATATTTTATCTGAATTCTGTAATCAACCATAGTGTTCGGATACCTTTTTTCAGCGACTGTACCACGGATTTATATCTGGTTTCTAATGTATAGAACCTTCGTGTCACGTGACACGAAAGTTGCCAGATCACTAATTTCTAAAAAAAATCGTTGCCAGATATTTTTTTCTGAATTCTGTGACCTGGCCATTTAGCCCATTGTGTGCACTGAAGAAATGACCTCGAAGGCTCAGAGAAAGTTTGTGGGGGACCCACTGGAACAGCTGTTGGGAGACAGATGGTAGCCTCCCGTTAAGGCCATCCAACATGTTCTTTAACGTGCACAGGGTAGGCTCTCCCGCACACTAGGCCACGGCTTAACGTCCCATCCGACGGACGGCGGCCTTTCCAAGCCCATCGGTGTCCCCTACTGACCGTGGGCAGGGCGGGGAGTTTTGTGGAGATAAATATCAACGCTGACTCAGCTGGGACTCGAACCTGGGAACTACAAATTACGAGTCTGGCGCGCTACCGACTGAGCCACCCTCGCCCCACCGCGTGAGGATAAACTGTAGCCATGAAGGGATGAACTTGGTCATCAACGACATTTAAATATGCTGTGGCGTTCAGGTGTCCTTCCGATGAATATCAGGGGCCTAATGTGGGCCAGGAAGACACCGCCACCAGCAGCCTGTACTGTGACACCAGCCAAGATGGCTGCATGGCCTCGTGTTGTTTGCGCCAAATTCTGATCCTTTCATCAGCATGATGAAAAAGGAACCTTGATTTCCTTACCAATTACCTTTCCAGTTCCCAATGGATACCTTTTTCCAGTTCTCAATGGTGCAGTGCCAATGCTCCTCTGCTCACTGGATCCGACACGTGATGCATTTGGAGAGAGGACCTTTTACACACCAATGTTTAATTCTGCTGTGCTTTGCCTGGTTGTTGTCCGTCTGTTCGCTTGCACGATTATTGTCAATCTCCTTTGATCCGCAAACTGTTTTGTCCACAGGATCCCCGATAACTGGTAATTTTTTGCCTCTCGTACCATTCTGGGCGAACCCTCGAAACGCTTTTGCGTGAAAAGCCCAGGAGGACGGCCGTTTGGGAAACGCTACAACCGCCACGCCAAGCACCAGCCATCGTGCCATGTTGAAAGTCTCTCGGGTCGCTCGTTTTCCCAATTCTGACGCTCAATTCAACTCCAACTGATGCTAGGAGAGCTGGTCTGCCTGATTTATGACACACACCGCGATCACGTGACGTATGACGTGTTGGAATGAATCATTCATTTGACGTGGGTGGTGTACTTAATAAATTGACATCTCAGTGTATTAAATTGCTGCCTTTCTGATAAGAGACATGGCGATGATAAAAATCCAATCCGTCCTTTACACATTCGCAAAATGGCTTCTTCATTCTCAGTTGTAATAGAGAAGTTTAATGAAAGATGAAAAATGAATCTCTTGGTGGTCTGCCATTTATCTAAAACTGTTTGATTTGCGGTTCATCCCCCCCCCCCCAACTAACCTTTCTTTTCTTCGTGAGCAGACGACTTCACGAAGATGTGTTCTTCTGCTTCCCTGTCGAAGACGACTCCTTCGTGCAGAGTTTGGCGCCATAATCTCTAATTAAAATCGAATTCCATCGCTGGCCTCTACTCCGGAGTATGTCCACCTCCCCCCCCCCCCACCTCATTCCTTCCTGTCCCCGAGCACCCCTCTTTTCTGCTTCCAACGCCACTGCAAGGCTGATGAACTTTAGCAGAAGAGAGCAACAGACCAGGCGAGAGCGTCCATCGCAGACGAACCTTCTTGTCGCGTTCGTTGAGCGCGCAACTTGACAAATGATCATGCCTCGGCAATTACGAAACACGACGCAACGCCATTAAAGCAAAAGAGAATATGATCCCGCGATCGCACGAGAGTAAATTATTTATTTAAGTGCCAAACGCATCCAGTTATTCCTACCACTGGAATGTGGCCAGCATGAAGAATATGGCTGCAGATGGAATCGACCGAAAGAGGAGAAAAAATTCCTTTGCCTTGTTTCTCTCTCTATCAACTCGTAATGACCGAAATTCTCATCACGTGCCAGAAAGTCATCGGTTTCATTCGATTCAGGATCTGCAATGCGTGACTGGCGAGTGGACCTAAGGTCAGGAGGTCATCGTTTTTGGCAGTAATTAGAGATCGGTCAATTGTCGCTTTCAGATCTTTAAGAAAGGAAGAAGAATCTTTGAAATTGAATCGAGGGGCGGGGGTGGCTCAGTCGGTAGCGCGCCAGGCTCGTAATCTGTAGTTCCCAGGTTCGAGTCCCAGCTGGGTCAGCGTTGAGATTTATCTCCACAAAATTCTCCGCCCTGTCCACGGTCAGTAGGGGACACCGATGGGCTTGGAAAGGCCGCCGTCCGTCGGATAGGACGTTAAGCCGTGGTTCTGTGTGCGGGAGAGCCATACCCTGTGCACGTTAAAGAACACGCTGGATGGCCTTGACGGGAGGCTACCATCTGTCTCCCAACAGCTGTTCCAGTGGGTCCCCTCCCCCAACCTTCGCTGAGCCTTCGGGGTCCATGTGACCTGGCCATTTAGCCCATGGTGTGCAAAAAAGTGCCGCTCAGAGGTAAAACAACCCACCCCAATGAATCGAGAAGAGATCATCGATTTGTTGGTTTCCTCTTTGCAGACAGGAAGTGACATAAAGGGATCATCATTCACAAAGAGCCAATCAAGAACCCCCCACGAGCCGAAGAAGTAGAAAATGGCGTAGATAAAAGTGACTTTTTTTTTTACTTTCTTCAATTGTAATAAAAAAAATCAGAGATTGCTCAAAGGGACAAGCGTTGATAAATCACTTTAATTGACAATGCACGCTAATCCGATTCGCACCATTAATCCAATTCAGCTTCCACAAAAGATAGATTCAAGTTAATGTTATGAAAGTGCCGTGGGTTTTATTTCAAAGACCAAGAGATATCTGAAAGCCTGAGCTGTTTATAGTCTTAGATAATAGGATTACTAAGCCTGTGAGAGCATCTTCATTGAAGCCATGGTATAAGAAATATGATTCGTGGTTGTATAAGAGAGTAATGTGTACGTGGTTTGCATGCGGAACTATAGTATAAGTGGTTTATTTAATAATAAATCTGAATCTTTTACCATTACTTAAGGGATTGCATGAGAAACAGCAATCTGATTACTAACCTGAATTGAAGGACGTCATTGTGTATGACACAATGGTTGTGCGCGAACCATTACGTAAATGATTGTACAAGTAACCATTATGTAAATGTCTGTACAAGAAATCATTATGTAAATGGTTGTATAAGAAACCATTACGTAAATGGTTGTATAAGAAACCATTACGTAAATAGTTGTACAAGAAATCATTATGTAAATGGTTGTACAAGAAATCATTATGTAAATGGTTGTACAAGAAATCATCATGTAAATGTCTGTACAAGAAATCATTATGTAAATGGTTGTATAAGAAACCATTACGTAAATGATTGTATACGAAACCATTACGTAAATGGTTCTACAAGAAACCATTACGTAATGGTTGTACAAGAAACCATTATGTAAATATCTGCACAAGAAATCATCATGTAAATGGTTGTATAAGAAACCATTACGTAAATGGTTGTATACGAAACCATTACGTAAATGGTTGTACAAGAAACCATTATGTAAATGGTTGTATAAGAAACCATTACGTAAATAGTTGTACAAGAAATCATTATGTAAATGGTTGTATAAGAAACCATTACGTAAATGGTTGTATAAGAAACCATTACGTAAATGGTTGTATACGAAACCATTACGTAATGGTTGTACAAGAAACCATTATGTAAATATCTGTACAAGAAACCATTATGTAAATATCTGTACAAGAAATCATTATGTAAATGGTTGTACAAGAAATCATTATGTAAATGGTTGTATAAGAAACCATTACGTAAATGGCTGTATACGAAACCATTACGTAAATGGTTGTACAAGAAACCATTATGTAAATGTCTGTGCAAGAAATCATTATGTAAATGGTTGTACAAGAAATCATTATGTAAATGGTTGTATACGAAATCATTACGTAAATGGTTGTACAAGAAACCATTACGTAAATGGTTGTAGAAGAAACCATTGTGTAAATGGTTGTGCAACATTGTGTAAAATGCGACATGATAAAACCAGAACTAGTTTTATAACAATTCCAGGATACCATAAAAATTTATATTTTTCTTTATAATTTAATATATTTATCAATATGATTTCGATTTAAGGCGGTAAATATTCGAAGGATGTGTGAAGACATTTTAAGCACGTGAGGAGCGTCTGCGCGTTCATTGGTTCTCATTTTGTCACAAAACTTACTGCAATAATGATTCTGTTCCTGACGAACTTTGCAATTAAAAAAAAAAGGATTGTTTGCTGAAAGTAAAATAAATAATAGTCTAAATAAATCTTCTCAAAGTAATGGTGAAAATGATGAATTGATCATTACTTTATTGGTATAAACATATAATAATAAATTCGATTTTTTTTTAAACTGACGTTGCTGTGAAAGAACATGCATTTTGCTTTTCTTATATGACGCTTCTGTCACAAAAAAAATTTCATTTTGCTTTTCTGATACAAGGTTTCTGTCACAAAATTCTTCAACTGCAGCTTTATATTTACACATTTCTATTTGTTTTTATTCTGGTTGCTAGCTTAGGACCTTTTATTTTATTATTTACCTTTTATTTTTGGGGCGGGGGTGGCTCAGTCGGTAGTTCCCAGGTTCGAGTCCCAGCTGAATCAGCGTTGAGATTTATCTCTGCAAATTTCCCCGCCCTGCCCACGGTAAGTAGGGGACACCGATGGGCTTGGAAAGGCCGCCGTCCGTCGGATGGGACGTTAAGCCGTGGTCCCGTGTGTGGGAGAGCCATACCCTGTGCACGTTAAAGAACACGCTGAATGGCCTTGACGGGAAGCTACCATCTGTCTCCCAACAGTTGTTCCAGTGGGTCCCCTCCCCCAACCTTCTCTGAGCCTTCGGGGTCCATGTGACCTGGCCATTTAGCCCACGGTGTGCAAAAAAGTGCCGCTCAGAGGTAAAACAACCCAACCCAACCTTTTATTTTTTATTCTAGCTTAGGTCTGTGACCAGGGTTTAACGTTAAGATAAAAACGATACTATTTCATTAGAAAGCGAAAAGCAAAATGTTTATTTTAGACATTAGTGGTTCAGTGGGAAGAAAAGAAAAAAAGTTCCCGTTTTCAAAAAAAAAACATATTCGTACTCTTTATTGGCACGTACAGAAAACATTGAAGTGGTTGAGGCCCAGAGAAGAATTGGGGACGACAATTATTCCAGTTTCTCCTCCAATTGTGTCCTTTTGTCTTTCAATGGCTGCTGCGCCAATCAAACGAGGCATTTCTTAAGCGATCAACCTTTGGCAGAATGAACACAAAGGAGGAGAGCTAACTTAAAAGCCATCTTTTGACTCTCTTATGAGCTGATTCGTAATTTTATCAATTATAATTTTTTTGTCAGTGGATTCTTATTCTCTTATGGCGTTTTCAACTAACGGTGTTGCTTTTTCTCAGAACATCCCCCTACAGAGAAAAAAAAGGAGCAAATGGGAGACGTAAATCAATTTTAAGTGCAGATGGGAACGGACCTGAAGCTCTTAAGAAGAAAACTCAAAGGATGAATGTCTTCGATTCCAGCATCCCCGAGATAATGATGGGGATCGCGTGAGACTTTTGACGCTGACCTTGAAGGCTCGTGCAGTCGTCCAATTAAAACTCCAACGCGCGCAGTTCGCATTTCGTCTGCTATCATAGGTGCCAAAGGGTAAAAAGATCAGAGATCTCTCTTTCGATCAATGGGCACGGTTTAAGAGGGGGACAATGAGATCGCGTAGTTGACTCTCGCACAATTATCGAGATCAGAAATTGATGGCATCGATCAACCTATGAGCGATGTGAAAGAATGAAGCGTCAACTGCGCAGTCGCATAGTCTCCCTCCGTTGCCACTCTAGCGCTGGCCACTGCTTTAAATAAATACACAAAATTCCAGGAAGCGTCAACTGCGCAGTCGCATAGTCTCCCTCCGTTGCCACTCTAGCGCTGGCCACTGCTTTAAATAAATACACAAAATTCCAGGAAGCGTCAACTGCGCAGTCGCATAGTCTCCCTCCGTTGCCACTCTAGCGCTGGCCACTGCTTTAAATAAATGCACAAAATTCCAGGAAGCGTCAACTGCGCAGTCGCAAAGTCTCCCTCCGTTGCCACTCTAGCGCTGGCCACTGCTTTAAATAAATACAAAAAATTCCAGGAAGCGTCAACTGCGCAGTCGCGAAGTCTCCCTCCGTTGCCACTCTAGCGCTGGCCACTGCTTTAAATAAATACACAAAATTCCAGGAAGCGTCAACTGCGCAGTCGCAAAGTCTCCCTCCGTTGCCACTCTAGCGCTGGCCACTGCTTTAAATAAATACAAAAAATTCCAGGAAGCGTCAACTGCGCAGTCGCGAAGTCTCCCTCCGTTGCCACTCTAGCGCTGGCCACTGCTTTAAATAAATACACAAAATTCCAGGAAGCGTCAACTGCGCAGTCGCAAAGTCTCCCTCCGTTGCCACTCTAGCGCTGGCCACTGCTTTAAATAAATACAAAAAATTCCAGGAAGCGTCAACTGCGCAGTCCCATAGTCTCCCTCCGTTGCCACTCTAGCGCTGGCCACTGCTTTAAATAAATACACAAAATTCCAGGAAGCGTCAACTGCGCAGTCGCAAAGTCTCCCTCCGTTGCCACTCTAGCGCTGGCCACTGCTTTAAATAAATACAAAAAATTCCAGGAAGCGTCAACTGCGCAGTCGCAAAGTCTCCCTCCGTTGCCACTCTAGTGCTGGCCACTGCTTTAAATAAATACAAAAAATTCCAGGAAGCGTCAACTGCGCAGTCGCAAAGTCTCCCTCCGTTGCCACTCTAGCGCTGGCCACTGCTTTAAATAAATACACAAAATTCCAGGAAGCGTCAACTGCGCAGTCGCAAAGTCTCCCTCCGTTGCCACTCTAGCGCTGGCCACTGCTTTAAATAAATACACAAAATTCCAGGAAGCGTTCGACATAATACTAAATTAGAAACTCGGCATGAACTAAAAAAGTGGCATAATTCAGAACCGTAAAGAAATGAATTGGAAAGAATTTAAAAATAGACAGCAAATGTTTCCTAAGTTGAGGAATAACTCCTCATCGATCTGATGAATCATCACTCTTGCTTGAAACCTTAAATCATAAAGTCATCAACGTCCACTTTTAGATTTTTCATCGACAAAAGAGGGGGCGGGGGTGGCTCAGTCGGTAACGCGCCAGGCTCGTAATCTGTAGTTCCCTGGTTCGAGTCCCAGCTGGGTCAGCGTTGAGATTTATCTCCTCAAAATTCCCCGCCCTGCGCACGGTCTACTGACCGATGGGCTTGGAAAGGCCGTCGTCCGTCGGATGGGACGTTAAACCGTGCCCCCGTGTGCGGGAGAGCCATACCCTGTGCACGTTAAAGAACATGCTGGATGGCCTTGACGGGAGGCTACCATCTATTTCCCAACAGCTGTTCCAGTGGGTCCCCTCCCCCAACCTTCTCTGAGCCTTCGGGGTCCATGTGACCTGGCCTTTTAGTCCATGGTGTGCAAAGAAGTGCCGCTCAGAGGTAAAGCAACCCAACCCATCGACGAAAGAAAAGGAAAATATTCTCCTCATCCACAATTGGTGACTCTTTCTTTGCGACGTTAAGCAACTGATTATTCTGTTTGAAAGCGACTTAAGAAATCTAATTACCTCTGACTAATGCCTCTAATTCAAAAGCTTCCATTTGTTTTCCTTCCGCCAATCACAGGCGGCCTTGACGTGGCAGCTGATGGGCGAATAATTGATAAAACACGAAACTGTTGCACTCTTGTTCCTTTTTGATTTCATCGTTCTCTTCTTTGTGTTTCGTCTGGCGAGAAACCTTGTCAGCTCCAAAAGTTCAATCGAAGTAATGGATTTTATATTTTCCCCTCCTCAAGAAACTTCTCGCCACGGAGGTCGGAGAGGAGCCTTGGGTTGGGTTGTTTTACCTCTGAGCGGCACTTTTTTGCACACCATGGGCTAAATGGCCAGGTCACATGGACCCCAAAGGCTCAGAGAAAGTTGGGGGAGGGGACCCATTGGAATAGCTGTTGGGAGACAGATGGTAGCCTCCCGTCAAGGCCATCCAGCGTGTTCTTTAACGTGCAACAGGGTATGGCTCTCCCGCACACGGAGCCACGGCTTAACGCCCCATCCGACGGACGGCGGCCTTTCCAAGCCCATCGGTGTCCCCTACGGAGAGGAGCCTGCCAGGGTCATACTTGATGACATAAATTACACCTACGAGGAAGGAGGAAACTTCAGTTGAAAGACAACCCAAATTAGAAAGGAAACATCCAAGGTTATCTGGGATTCGAACCCAGGTTTCTTTGCTCCTCAACTAAATACCATCACCATCACCAGAGAAGTAAATATCTGTCACGTTACACAAAGGTTGCAAGATCACTAATTTCGAAAAAAAAATCTTTGCCAGATATTTTTTCTGAATTCTGCAATCAACCAGAGTGTTCGGATATTTTTTTGAGCAACTGTACATCCCCATTTACACGAAAGAAGAACAAAGGTCGTAAAGTAGGATGACAGCCAAGAGAGTAAGGTTCCCAGTTTGTTCCCACGAAGCCAACAAATATCTGGGGTTGCGCCATCCCAGCATATTAATAACTAATAGCTTCAATAAGTGGAACTATTTGGTATTTACATTTGGTATATCATATTGTTTCAAATACTAATTAATAACTACATGATTTCAGGAGCAGGATGCGTCCTTCCATCAACAGGGTTTGGATAAGCTCATCGACAGTTAGAATTGTCTTAACATTCTGATAACTACCTGCAAAAATAGGTGGCGGGGATGGCTCAGTCGGTAGCGCGACAGGCTCGTAATCTGTAGTTCCCAGGTTCGAGTCCCAGCTGGGTCAGCGTTGAGATTTATCGCCGCAAAATTCCCCACCCTGCCCATGGTCAGTAGGGGACACCGATGGACTTGGAAAGGACGCCGTCCGTCGAATGGAACGTTAAGCCGTGGCCCCGTGTGCGGGAGAGCCATACCCTGTGCACGTTAAAGAACACGCTGGATGGCCTTGACGGGAGGCTACCATCTGTCTTCCAACAGCTGTTCCAGTGGGTCCCCTCCCCCAACCTTCTCTGAGCCTTCGGGGTCCATGTGACCTGGCCATTTAGCCCATGGTGTGCAAAAAAGTGCCGCTCAGAGGTAAAACAACCCAACCCTGCAAAAATATTATATATAGCAAGTATTTTCTGTTTGATTTCTTCAGTGTAATTTCCTGTCCTTCGCATAAATTAAATACAGAACCTTACTTTGAATTTTCCCCCCTATGTGGAAGAATATTACAGATAAATCGGCTTAAACGAAATTATTACCAATATATATATATATTCTTTAAATATATCTGATAATTCAAAAAAGCATTTTTTATGTTTCTTTTAAAAATTAATATTTCCACGACGTTTAATTGGTTTGTATCTAAAAACAAACCGTCAATTTTGTAGTTACCGAAAAAAGTAACTGCAATGGCAACTGCAGAATTATTACTTAGCAGAAGACCGAAAATAAGCGTTATTAGGAGAAATGGAATTGGCCATTGAAAAATAGCCTCATTCATTTGGTAACGCCACTTAATGTAAGCCAACCTCAGAACGAGGAACGACACCGTGTCGTTTCGTAAAGCCACTTTAAATAAGTCAACCTCAGAATGAGGAACGAAACCGTGACATTTGGTGATGCCACTTTGCGTAAATAAACCTCAGAACGAGGAACGAAACCGTACCATTTGGTAATGCCACTTTATGTAAGCCAACCTCAGAATGGGAATGAAACTGTGTCATTTAGTAATGCCATTTTGCGTAAGTAAACCTCAGAACGAGGAACGAAACCGTACCATTTGGTAACGCCACTTTATGTAAGCCAACCTCAGAACGAGGAACGACACCGTGTCGTTTCGCAAAGCCACTTTAAATAAGTCAACCTCAGAATGAGGAACGAAACCGTGTCATTTGGTGATGCCACTTTGCATAAGCCAACCTGAAAACGAAACCGTGTCATTTGGTAACGCCACTTTATGTAAGCTATCCTCAGAACGAGGAACGAAACCGTGTCATTTGGTAACGCCACTTTGCATAAGCAAACCTCAAAACGAAATCGTGTCATTTGGTAACGCCACTTTGCGTAACTCAACCTCAGAACGAGGAATGAAACCGTGTCATTTGGTAACGCCACTTTAAATAAGCCAACCTCAGAATGAGGAACGAAACCGTGTCATTTGGTGATGCCATTTTGCATAAGCCAGCCTGAAAACGAACCCGTGTCATTTGGTAACGCCACTTTATGTAAGCCAACCTCAGAACGAGGAACGAAACCGTGTCATTGTTCTGTGATGACTTCCTGAATGTTTGACCATCATTTGTGAGATCCGAATGTTTCGAGACAGACTCGGTTGTAAGAGGTAAAGAGAGATTTGATGGATGTTTTATTCAGGGGCTTGTGACTTAATCAAAATCAATTGGCATTTAGTGCTACACCGAAAACGCGGCATTTGGGATTAAAACAACTTGACGAATTCCTGATTTAAAAGAAGCGTCGGATTTCACTTGAAACATCTGAACGGAAAGTTATTTCTTATTGAACATGATGATCATGGCAGAGCATTTTTTATTTTAGGGAAGAAAAATCTTTGGTGAAAATGAAATGGAAATCTCATTTGCAAAGCCCAGAATCATGCGAATGTGAGTTTCTCTTACCCGAACATATCAATGTTATATTATCAGAGCTATTATTAAATTAGTAGCGTTTCTTGTGGGTAGTAATTAGTAACACTTATTGGTTTTTCGAAATAAATAGCAATATTGAGTTTTTCTGAGTTCCAATTAAATTGCCTTCATTAATCATACGAATGAAATTTCTCAGACATTGATTTAAGAGGATGCGAATTAAATATTTCCTCCCGGATGCGGATATGCTATTAATTTCTTCTCCTCTAAGGAAAAGGCGACCCAAGATACTCCTAAAGGGGGGGGGGAATGCCAATCCTATCACTGTGGGAACACCCCAGTTTCGAAAGTAATTATCTCCCTGTGTCCAGGCGTCATGCAGCATCTTCTAATGAAAGGGTTCTTTTTCTGTTCATGACTCCGAAATCTTCTCTTTCAAGTGTTGCGAGTGCGAAGAGTCTCGTGTCACTCATCAGATCCTCTCTATCATCAGCAGAGCGACACATTTTGTTCCTTTGCCTTGAAGAGGTGATTCCTTTTACACGCTACTGCGTCGCCTTTTCCCTTCTTCGAATTGACCAGTAAACATTCCTCGGGCGGCGGGAGCGAGCGCGCGCCGAGCAGCTGACAGACCCGCAGCGAGAGACGCGTCGCCTCTGCTCGCGAGACGACCTTTCAAGGTCAGGGCGAAGGACGTTGTCTGTAGCTCTTTGAGCTCGGGGCAAGGTTGACACGGTTTGGCGAAAGGCAGGCCGGACTAGGCAGTTGCTGGTGTCATTAGCTTAATGGGGGCTTGGGCATGATGCCACAGGGGGTCCTTAAAGGAGGAGGGGAGAGATACAATTAGATGAAGTGGCAACACAGGGAATGTTGCGTATGTGGCGGGGGGGGGGGGAGAGATTCCCGGCAGAAGCAGGTTCAACTGTATGAAGAACAGCAGGTGAAGGAAGATGTTTTGAACACTTTCTGGGGACGAAATAAAATGCTTCTGGCATGAGTCAAATTTCAAGGCGAAAGAGGACATTGGACATATTTACGGTGAGGGGAAGACACATTGAGAGGACACCTAATGGACACTACTACGGAAGACATTCAGTAAACACATTTATGGAAGGTGTGGACATTGTGGACTTATTTACAGTGGGAGACGGTACATTGTGTGAACGCTTAGTGAGCGTATTACACATTTAATATATTTATGAAAGGGTAGAAGGTATTAGGAGACACTCAGTGATTGCATGTTGGAAGATGAGGACACGTTATGAAGACATTCCGTGGACACATCATGAAGACATTTCATGGACACATTGTGAAGACATTTTATGGACACATCATGAAGACATTTCATGGACACATCATGAAGACATTTCATGGACACATCATGAAGACATTTCATGGACACATCATAAAGACATTTCATGGACACATCATAAAGACATTTCATGGACACATCATAAAGACATTTCATGGACACATCATGAAGACATTCCATGGACATATTTTCAGATGAGAGGACACACTGTGAGGCCACTCAGTGGACACATGTAACGATGGTACATTTTGAAGACACCTAAAATGATTTATCGGCTGGGAAAGTTAAGAAAATGACACTAGTGGACACATTTGTGAAAGAGTAAACACTTTTAAAAGAGGGTGCCCAGTGGATGAATTTAGGGAGATGAAAGCAAATTAAAAGTATACTCAGTAGACACTTTAGTGACGTGAGGACACAAGAATATACTCAGTGGATGCATTTACGGAGGTGAGAACACATTAGGAGTACACTCAGTAGATGCATTTATGCAAATTAAATTTTAGTTACATCGGGAATTTCAAATGGAATATTTGCATCCTTCTGAGTATTCCTGTTGACTGCATTTTCCTATTCCCAAGACTTATACAACCCATAAGAGTTGCTGTGCGAATGATAGAAAACTATGAATTCCACATTGAAGAGTTAAGGTATTTTTTTTAAATGAGTTCTGTGATTCTTTCCAGCCGTTTTGAGATCCAATTGAAAAGCGATTCAAGCCTGAAGAGACGATTGTAACTCTCGTGTCAGAAGACAGATTTTTTTTCAAATTGTTCGCCTTCAAGTCAGTTGATAGAAGTTAGATAAGAAAAATGTTGAAAAGTTCCCTCTGTGGGGGGCGGGGATGGCCCATTCGGTAGCGTGCCAGTCTCGTAATCTGTAGTTCCCAGGTTCGAGTCCCAGCTGGGTCTACATTCAGATTTATCTCCGCAAAATTCACCGCCCTGTCCACGGTCAGTAGGGGACACCGATGGGCTTCGAAAGGCTGCCATCCGTCGGATGGGATGTTAAGCCGTACCCTGTGCACCAGGAGAGCCATACTCTGTGCACGTTAAAGAACACGCTGGATGACCTTGACGGGAGGCTACCATCTTTCTCCCAACAGCCGTTCCAGTGGGTCCCCTTCCCCAACCTTCTCTGAGCCTTCGATATCCTTGAGACCTGCCATTTAGCACATGGTATGCAAAAAAGTAGCCGTCCCGTGGTCGAGTGGTTAGCACGCTTGGCTACTGATCTACGGGACCTGGGTTCGAGCCTCGGGTAAGGCATGGATGTATGTGTCGTTTATTCTGCTGAGGTCCTGCCATCCTCTCAGACCTTCTACTATGGCATATAAACTGACAGGCTCCTGTCAGACCTCTGTGGCAAGCAGCTGCTTGAGGGGGTATTTATTTATTTATTTATTTATGCAAAAAAAGTGCCGCTCAGAGGTAAAACAATCCAATCCAATCCCTCTGTGGACAGAGGTTAGCTGTGATTAAAAGCAAGAGGACTTCGCAATTCGGATTTTAGAGCCGTACGTTGGCAGAAATGAAGAGCTTACTCAGGACCACGAATTGCGTCATAAAGTGAACTTGTCCAAGGGAACCCAATGGGAGAGTCTCAATTCGTCGTTTGGCGGCTTCTGCGGTGGTGCAACCGAACGCCGTCGGCTCAGTTGCAACTCTTCACACGAAACAGGATATTTCACACGATATGAGCCATCTGCAGTTGGTCAGAGGTATGTGGCGCCCCCAACGAGGTTAAGGTTGATAGCGTCGCAGGAACCAAATGCTGTTAACCGCATTTCGCCATCTTTCGAAGAAGTAGCAGGTTTTGAAAGGCGTCTGACCTGCTGAGAAAAAAAAAAAATCTCCTTAGGCCCTGAAGGTGAAGAATCGCGCAGTGCAGAGAGAAAATGTCGTCTGCTGATGATGTCACCTGACAGTGTCGCGTGTGACGTTCCCGAAATGTCCTTCGTCAAGGGCGATGTCTTCGGCCCAAGGCGCAAGTGAAATAGAATCCTTCGAATAAATGGTTCGTTCAAGGTGGATGTTCTCAAAAGAAGAGCAAATGTTGCTCCGACTCTCAAAAGAAGAGCAAATGTTGCTCCGACTCTCAATACCCATTTGGTCTCTTTTGGTAAAGAAGTAAAAGTACCCCATTTGGTAAAAGACCCATTCTGGTCCCCATTTGGTAAAAAGTACCCCATTTGGTAAAACCCATCCCAAAAGTACCCCATTTGGTAAAGAGACCCATTTGGTCTCTTTTTTACCATTTGGTCTCTTTTTTTCTCATTTTACCCATTTGGTAAAGAGAGAAACAGACTGTCGAATTCTTTCGATTCAAATTAATAAAAGTTTTTTTTTTTTTATTAAATATAACTCACAGATGAATCGCAACAGAAATTTCTCTACAAAATTTGTAAATCCAAAATGATTTTACCGAAATTTATTCAACCAACAAAAAAAAAAAAGACGAAATGAACAATAGTTAAAAATTTGAATCTTATTTTGAATCTTCACGTTCCCAATCTGTAAAAATATGAGGAGTGGGAGGTGATTTTTTTTTTTTTTTTTTTTTTTTGGGGGGGGGGGGGTAGTCTAAAGTTCCAATTAAGGCTTTAGAAAATGCTTATACGTGAATGGACAGATTGGGTTGTTGGGTTGTTTTACCTCTGAGCGTCACTTTTGGCACACCATGGGCTAAATGTCCAGGTCACAAGGACCCCGAAGGCTCAGAGAAGGCTTTGGGAAGGGGACTTGGTCTATCAGACGGACGGCAGCATTTCCTAACCAACAGGAGTCCCCTACTGACGAGGGAAGGTTTGTGGAAATAAATCTCAACGCTGGTTCAGGCGGGAATCGAACCTAGGAACTGCAGATTACGAGCATGGCGCGCTACCGACTGAGTCCCCCCCCCCCCCCCCCGTTCAAAGAAGTCCTCGCAAGATTGTGCATAGAGTTAAAGATACACTAAGAGACAGTTCCCTGAAAGATTCTTATAACTTATCAAGGAAAAAATTTTCCAAATTGTTAAGTAACACTTTTTTATCACCTAATTTCGAGTATCCTTTTTTTTAATTGTTATTGCCACATCTGTATTTTAAGCAAGATTTTCTTCAGAATCTAAGAGAGCTTTGTAAGTCGAAAAGTTTGCTCAAATGACATTCCATTTTGGTGTATCTATGTAATAATCAATAAATCAATAAAGATGTGCATGGATACCGTCACTAAGATTCTTTGCAGGGCCGCGTGCAACATTCTCGCCCTTCGAGGGATCATGGGTAGCCATCGCCTTCGCCGTAGCCTCGCCCACAGCAGACAACCTGTCACCAACAAACAGCTAATAATGAGGCTGCCTTGGCGCTGAGGGCGCTGCGATAGCCACTGTTGCGCCTCCATGCGGCAGAACCGTTGTCACGTGCATGTAATTTCCTCTTCACTTCGGAGCTCTCTCTCTCTCAGTCCTCCTCCTCCTCAAAGCAATCCTTCGATGCCCAAGGTCGTTCCCAAGAAGAGAGTGACGCAACAGTCAGCGAGGCTTTCTCCGTCCGTCCCATTTTACTCACCTCCGCTCATCAGTTTATAACACGATGATTATATGCGTCATGATGAAGGGATGATGAGAAAGGGAAACGAGTCCTCCTTCGGGATGTTCATTGTCCACGCCTGCCACTCATCGTCGGTAGGAGGGTTAAGGATGAAGAAAAAACGATTCGTCGCTTTCTGGAGGAGAAGTTCAACGGGGTTGATGATGTGAATGATGATGAGGAGTGGATGCGAGGAGAAATCTGATTGGGGCAGAGATGATCAGATCTCGTTTGGGATCATTTGCGTTGTTCGTTATGATGTCACAACTTGTGAAAAAAAGGGAAGCAGATGGATCGTTTGCAGATGCTACTGAAATACTTTGGGTATTCTGTGGTTGGAATTTCGTGAATTATAATGTGATGCTGGATGGGTATTTTGCCTCTAAGGGCGACTCGTATATGTGCACATTGAGCTAAATGTCCACGTCATAAGAACCCCAGGACTCAGAGCTAGGTTGGGTTGTTTTACCTCTGAGTGGCACTTTTTTGCACATCATGGGCTAAATGGCCAGGTCACATGGACCCCGAAGGCTCAGAGAAGGTTGGGGGAGGGGACCCACTGGAACAGTTGTTGGGAGACAGATGGTAGCCTCCCGTCAAGACCATCCAGCGTGTTCTTTAACGTGCACAGGGTATGGCTCTCCCGTACACGGGGCCAAGGCTTAACGTCCCATCCGACGGACGGCGGCCATTCCAAGCCCATCGGTGTCCTCTACTGACCGTGGGCTGGGTGGGGGAATTTTGCGGAGATAAATCTCAACGCTGACCCAGCTGGGACTCGAACCTGGGAACTACAGATTACGAGCCTGGCGCGCTACCGACTGAGCCACCCCCGCCCCACTAAGAGAAAGGACCTCGAAGGTTGTTATAACTTGTCAAGTGAAATTGATGAATATTGAAAGAATTATTTGCACACTCTACTAAAATATAAACCCTTTTCGTTAAAAAATAAATATTATTTCGAACCATTCAAGTTTGAATTACCTTCTAAGGTACAGTCGCTCAAAAAAAATATCCGAATACTATGGTTGATTACGGATTACAGTTGGTGTCACGTGACACGGTTGCCAGATCACTAATTTCTAAAAAAAATCGCCATGTATTTTTCCTGAATTCTGTAATCAACCACAGTGTTCGGATACTTTTTTGAGCGGCTGTAGGTGGTCATATTATTTTGATACTAGATCGTGTGGGCTCACTCACGGAAATATTGAGCGTGTGCAGTTACCGTTCACAGCAAACTGGAGCTGTGAACGGTAACTGGAGCGTGTACAGTTGCTGTACACGCTCCAGATATTTTTCCTGAATTCTGTAATCACGTGACACGAAGGTTGCCAGATCACTAATTTCTAAAAAAATCGTTGCCAGATATTTTTTCTGAATTCTGTAATCAACCGTAGTGTTCGGATACTTTTTTGAGCGCGTGTACTGCGCAAAGGACGGAAATAACCTAGAAGCTTCATCTAGCTCATCTTGTTTTCTCAAAGAACGCACAAACACATGAAAAGCGCAGTTCAAAGATAAAATCAATCACCGGCCATTGAAATCAATTAAATATGCAATCGAAACAGGAAGTATCATTGCTGAAAAGTGCATTTTGTATCTCTGCAAATCAACCAATTTCGAGAAATGAATCATCATCGACTAAGAGATGAAACGACCAACACAGAATTTTCCATCACTTGAGGTGAATGAAAATCTTAAAAAGCTTTTATTTTAATCTCGTTTCATTCTTTGGAAGCTTTAACCTGAAGACAGAAGCGATTTCTCTACAAACAAAAGGGGTGGGGTGGCTCAGTCGGTAGCGCGCCAGGCTCGTAATCTGTAGTTCCCAGGTTCGAGTCCCAGCTGGGTCAGCGTTGAGATTTATCTCCGCAAAATTCCCCGCCCTGCCCACGGTCAGTAGGGTACACCGCTGTGCTTGGAAAGGCCGCCGTCCGTCGGATGGGACGTTAAGCCGTGGCCCCGTGTGCGGGAGAGCCATACCCTGTGCACGCTAAAGAACACGCTGGATGGCCTTGACGGGAGGCTACCATCTGTCTCCCAACAGCTGTTCCAGTGGGTCCCCTCCCCCAACTTTCTCTGAGCCTTCGGGGTCCATGTGACCTGGCCATTTAGCCCATTGTGTGCAAAAAAGTGCCGCTCAGAGGTAAAACAACCCAAATCTACAAACGAAAAGATGATTCCATTCTTTCTTCTTTGCAGTGACCACTCCATTAATACATTAACCAAACAGCATTGCCTCAATCCCTGGGGCGGGGGTGGCTCAGTCGGTAGCGCGCCAGGCTCGTAATCTGTAGTTCCCAGGTTCGAGTCCCAGCTGGGTCAGCGTTAAGATTTATCTCCGCAAAATTCCCCGCCCTGCCCACGGTCAGTAGGGTACACCGCTGTGCTTGGAAAGGCCGCCGTCCGTCGGATGGGACGTTAAGCCGTGGCCCCGTGTGCGGGAGAGTCATACCCTGTGCACGTTAAAGAACACGCTGGATGGCCTTGACGGGAGGCTACCATCTGTCTCCCAACAGCTGTTCCAGTGGGTCCCCTCCCCCAACTTTCTCTGAGCCTTCGGGGTCCATGTGACCTGGCCATTTAGCCCATTGTGTGCAAAAAAGTGCCGCTCAGAGGTAAAACAACCCAAATCTACAAACGAAAAGATGATTCCATTCTTTCTTCTTTGCAGTGACCACTCCATTAATACATTAACCAAACAGCATTGCCGCAATCCCTGAGTCAATTGACTGATCTAAAAGCTTCGCAATCTCTACTCAACAACAGATCACCCAAAAGACAATTTATCAAGTGTCTTCTCGAGCTGTACAAGACTTCCTCTAATGTCATGGCCAATGACGCCATCACAGATATCGTCTCCTTAATTCCCTGAAAGCTTTGCTATTGCCCCTTGCCCCTCCCTCCCTCCGTGACTACCCCTTATACCCCACGGCAAGACACGACACCGTTTTCCGTTATCGTAGGAATGACTGCACGTCGTCTTGGCCCGCTAGCAAACATTTCAACTTTCACCTCCGATGCATTAGGCTTGGCGGGTTCGTAAACGATTCTGGCAAGTCACGATCTCAGGTAGCGACATCGACACGGAGGGCTAGAAATGAGCTTTTTTTTCTTGCGGACGAACGTTGTAGTACTTAAAAAAAGTGCATTACCAAGGTTGCGATATAGAAAGGAGTTCGATTCACTAGCAAAGATTATCGGGTTCGAATTAAAATCTCGGTGTTTTAAGCTATTTTTCGCTAAGAGCAGGTATATGCAAAGTAGTTGTGAAGACAGGTTCTGACTGGTTTCTTTAGCAGAAATCGTTACGAAGGCTTACTGTAATGGATTACCTTTAACAGAAGTAGCTAAGAATGCTTACTTTAATGGATTACCTTTAACAGAAGTAGTTAGGAATGCTTACTTTAACGGATTACCTTTAACAGAAGTAATTAGTAATGCTTACTTTAATAGAGTACCTTTAACAGAATCGTTAGGAATGATTGCTTTAATGGATTATCCTTAACACAAAGTCGTTAGGAATGCTTACTTTAAGGGGTTACCTTTAACAGAAGTAGTTAGGAATGCTTACTTTAATGGATTACCTTTAACAGAAGTAGTTAGGAATGCTTACTTTAATAGAGTACCTTTAACATAAGTCGTTAGGAATGATTGCTTTAATGGATTATCCTTAACAGAAGTCGTTACGAAGGCTTACTCTAATGGATTACCTTTAACAGAAGTAGTTAAGAATGCTTACTTTAATGGATTACCTTTAACAGAAGTAGTTAGGAATGCTTACTTTAATAGAGTACCTTTAACAGAAGTCGTTAGGAATGATTGCTTTAATGGATTATCCTTAACAGAAGTCGTTAGGAATGATTGCTTTAAGGGGTTACCTTTAACAGAAGTAGTTAGGAATGCTTACGTTAATGGATTACCTTTAACAGAAGTAGTTAGGAATGCTTACTTTAATGGAATACCTTTAACAGAAGTAGTTAGGAATGCTTACTTTAATAGAGTACCATTAACAGAAGTCGTTAGAAATGCTTGCTTTAATGGATTATTTTTAACAGAGGTCGTTAGGAATGATTACTTTAAGGGGTTACCTTTAACAGAGGTAGTTAGGAATGCTTACTTTAAGGGGTTACCTTTAACAGAAGTAGTTATTAATGCTTACTTTACTAGAGTACCATTAACAGAAGTCGTTAGAAATGCTTGCTTTAATGGATTACCTTTAACAGAAGTAGTTAGGAATGCTTACTTTAATGGAATACCTTTAACAGAAGTAGTTAGGAATGCTTACTTTAATAGAGTACCATTAACAGAAGTCGTTAGAAATGCTTGCTTTAATGGATTATCTTTAACAGAGGTCGTTAGGAATGATTACTTTAAGGGGTTACCTTTAACAGAAGTAGTTAGGAATGCTTACTTTAATGGATTACCTTTAACAGAAGTAGTTAGGAATGCTTACTTTAATGGAATACCTTTAACAGAAGTAGTTAGGAATGCTTACTTTAATAGAGTACCATTAACAGAAGTCGTTAGAAATGCTTGCTTTAATGGATTATCTTTAACAGAGGTCGTTAGGAATGATTACTTTAAGGGGTTACCTTTAACAGAAGTAGTTAGGAATGCTTACTTTAATGGATTACCTTTAGCAGAAGTAGTTAGGAATGCTTACTTTAATGGAATACTTTAACAGAAGTAGTTATGAATGCTTACTTTAATAGAGTACCATTAACAGAAGTCGTTAGAAATGCTTGCTTTAATGGATTATCTTTAACAGAGGTCGTTAGGAATGCTTACTTTAAGGGGTTACCTTTAACAGAAGTAGTTAGGAATGCTTACTTCAAGGGTTACCTTTAACAGAATTAGTTAGGAATGCTTACTTTAATGGATTACCTTTAACAGAATTCGTTACGAAGGCTTACTCTAATGTAATGGTTTCCTAATGGGGCTTATTATTATAATTTATGGGAGCATTTCTTTTGTGAAACCGATAACGGAAACGCTACAGCCATCTAGTTTTATACTGTAAAAATCATTTTGATTTCCATTAAGGTTCAAATAGTAATATTACTTAATAGGTTAATACGAAGACTTATTCCGAAGTGATTCCTTTTATCATAACTAGTTACGAGATCTTACTGTAACGGGATTTTGTTTTATCCTTGAAGACTTTGAATGCTAAGCCGATGATTTCGGTCCGAGATTTTCAGCAAAGGGATCCCCAAGCAGGTTTGGTCCTGGGAATTCTTTGCATTTAGATGATGAATTAAAACATTTATTTGAATAGATTAAAAAATGGGAACAGATACAGGAAATTATTATCTTTAAGGATGCAACGATTGCTTTCAAAACAGATCAAGTCTTCTTGATAAAGACACTTTTTTTTAGATTGCTCTGATAAACCATTCCAATGCATAAAACTGACAACTCCTGATTTTGAAAATAAAGTCGCGTAAAGGTCGTATAATAAAGAAGTGTAGTTGGGATGTAAATCTCAAGATAGCGGCAACTGCAGAAAGTGTAGGAGACAGATTTCAGTTTTGTAAAATTAAAATCTAAATGTGGAAAAATATATAATAAAAAAAAAATGTTTAGTCAGTGAGGGCGTTTGGTTGGGTTGTTTTACCTCTGAGTGGCACTTTTTTGCACACCATGGGCTAAATGGCCAGGTCACATGGACCCCGAAGGCTCAGAGAAGGTTGGGGGAGGGGACCCACTGGAACAGCTGTTGGGAGACAGATGGTAGCCTCCCGTCAAGGCCATCCAGTGTGTTCTTTAACGTGGACAGGATATGTTTCTCCCGCACACGGACCATGGCTTAACGTCCCATCCGACGGACGGCGGTCTTTCCAAGCTCATCGGTGTCCCCTACTGACCGTGGGCAGGGCGGGGAGATCAGCGAGAGCATTGCACGACTGGTGACAATTAACTTCGGCGGTGATACGGTTAGAGATAATATCTTTTTTTCTCTTATTAAATTTTTATACATTTTTAAGAACTCGAACAAGAGTATATTGAGGGTTTTTTGGGGGGAGGGGGGGTTGGAGGAAGGAGACAATGATCAGTTTAGAAATGTTGTTGTCTTTAAACCGTGGTCTGAGTGCAGGAAAACCCTCCGTATGTGCACATAGGAGAGGTTCCCATCTGTCACTAACAGCTGAGCAATGGGTTCTCTTGCTCTGAAGCTTCGGGTGGGGTCCTTGTGACCTTGCTATTTAGCTCTCGAGTAATGCAATCTAACTGAATTCTATTGCACGTGGTGACTTAGAGAGTCTGAAAATAAAGGAATCCGATATTTTGAAATATAATCCTGCATACTGGGGTTTATTAACTTGGGAATGTTTTTTCTTAATCCCAAAAATATTTTCATCTTCTCATGAAAAAATCTCTCTTCCTGGACCACCATGTTGGCGGCTGTACTTTCTGCGTGACTTGCACGAGACGCAGTTAATAACCGCTGAACCTACCGCGTGAGAAGGGGAAAAAATTTTGTTTTTTGGAGGGGGGGAGGGTTATATCATGTGCAGCAAAAAGTAATGTTTCGTAGACTAGATCCTGTTAGTATTGAAGAGTTTTGAAATCACGATGTGGAAACCACTTTGAGTTGACGTAAACGTTTTTTAAGTTACATGAGAAGCTGGAAAAGCTTCTGTTTTCAAAAAAGCAAATTCCTATCACGAACAATGCCGTCAAAGGAGGTCATTTCCGTTCTTTTTCTCACGGAGTTTCGTTTCCTTTGAAAGAAGAAAAGAGATGTTTTCTACTAAACGGAGGACTAAGCGGCCAGGGCTTGCAAAAACCACAGGCTCAGAACACGTTCCAGGATATCTCTATCCTAAAGATATTGTGTACGAGGCTTTATTTTCAAGATCAAAGTAAGATATTACGAATTTTAAATGATTGAAAGGTTTACTCGAAGAATATGATGAGGTAAGAGAAAATCGAAAAGTCTTTTCGTCACTACAACAAGAAAGGTTTTTTAGCTGTTCTAGGAGAGGGGGTGGCACAATTAGTAGCGGAAATCTGCAATTCGAGTCCCAGCTGGGTCAGCGTTGAGATTTATCTCCGCAAAATTCACCGCCCTGCTCACGGTCAGTAGGGGACACCGATGGGCTTGGAAAGGCCGCCTGTGTCCATTTAAAGTCCATTAACGTCGGATGGGATGTTAAGCCGTGTCCCCGTGTGCGGGAGAGTCATACTCTGTGCACGTTAAAGAACACGCTGGATGGCCTTGACGGGAGGCTACCATCTGTCTCCCAAGAGCTGTTCCAGTGGGTCTCCTCCTCTTAACCTTCTCTGAGCATTCGGGAATTTGGCCATTTAGCCCATGGTGTGCAAAAAAAGTGCCGCTCAGAGGTAAAACAGCCCAACCCAACGGCCCTGTGTTTATGCATTTCTTAAAATGATTCGAGTTATAAAACACACATTTCTGATTTCCCAAAAAGCAGAATAATTTCAAGAAGGAAAAATTTTCGTACGACGCAAAAACGTTTCGACCTTTTTCCAAAGTAATTTAAATATCAATTTAGAAAAAAAAAAATTTTCTAATGCTTTTATACGTAATTTTTTTTTAGCTTCATCCCCTCTAGTTTGGTGCTCATTTGGGAGTCTTGGAGATTTGAAAAACAAAATTCTGTTTTCAATTTTCTGAAACGACAACGAAAGAGGCGAACTTTTGTTTCAAGAGCCAAATTTAAGATCCTGCCCATTCCTATTCCACTTCTCCTCGGATGGAGACGATCATCCATCCGAAGAATCTGTTTGTCGGATGAGGGAAGTGGATCGTGTGGAGCATCCCAATAAACAAACAGGTCAGCGAACGGAACTCGAAAAAAAGAAAAAAAAAATCTTTGCATTATCATTCGATGTATTTTCTAGTGACACGATCCAATGCGACCGGACCCCTTGGCACCCCCATTTTTCATTCCCCCCCCCCCCCCTTCAGGTGGCAGCGGACGTCACAGTGACCGGTTCTAATTCCAGGTGTCACGTCGAAAGTAAAGAGATTGAGACGACTTTTTCTAAGTAGTAGGCGGGCCATCTGGCAGCGAACAGGATGCCTCACGGTGCAGCAACGAGAAAGAGAACAACAGTCTTCTTCCTCTCCCCTCCCCACCTGCAGTTTTCCCTCCCGCACGTGACATAAAGCGACCGTTCACACCTTTTGGCAATCTCGGTTATTGCCAAAAGACAACAATCTCGCCGCTCCGCCGTTCACCACTAACAATGCTTCTCTCAGAGTTTTTTTTTTTCCCACCTTCTTCAAATTATCTGCGGTGTGCTTCAAGGCGGAAAGAAGTTAAATAATCAGTATGATCTGCGCGGCATTTGCAGGATGAATGCTCATTTGGCGCGCAAGAGCGCGTGCGACTTCGCTTGCCCAAATAGGACCACCACCGAACTCCAGAGGGCATCTGTCGCCGGCAGAGGGAGAGGGTCTCTTCGCTCGGGAAAAGGGATGCGATTGGAAGGGAACAAAAACGGAATGCGTGTGCTTACTGCGAGAAATAGAGAAGTATTGTTCTTGCATCTATGATGCGTCTACTATGACAGTTATTATGTACAGTCGCTCAAAAAAGTATCCGAACATTATGGATGATTACAAAGTTCAGAAAAAAATATCTGGAAACGATTTTTTTTTTAGAAATTAGTGATCTGGCAAGTGACACGAAACTTGCCAGATCACTAATTTCTAAAAAAAAAAAAAAAATCGTTGCCAGATATTTTTTCTTGAATTCTATAATCAACCATAGTGTTCGGATATTTTTAAATATATATAATGCGTATGAATATATAATGCAATGAATATGGAGCGTGTGCAGTTACCGTTCACAGCAAACTGGAGCGGTTGCGGTTAATGTTCACAGCACATTGGATCGTGTGAGCGCACAAAGACCTGGATCGTGTGGGCTCACTCACGGAAATATTGAGCGTGTGCAGTTACCGTTCACAGCAAACTGGAACGTGTGCAGCAACTGCACACGCTCCAGTTCGCTGTGAACGGTAACTGGAGCGTGTACAGTTGCTGTACACGCTCCAGATATTTTTCCTGAATTCTGTAATCACGTGACACGAAGGTTGCCAGATCACTCATTTCTAAAAAAAAATCGTTGCCAGATATTTTTTTTTGAATTCTGTAATCATTCATAGTGTTCGGATACTTTTTTGAGCGACCGTACTAGGGATTTTTGCTTTTCTTTTTTAGTTTTTCGTTGTACATTGTGGACAAAAATGTGATAATTCATTCTCATGGTTTGACATTCATCTGAATGCAGTTCTGGGTGATGCAGATATTTCAACTTCATGTCATTTTAGAGAGATCATTCAACGCTTATTCGCCTATTTCTAATCAAATATTCATCATCACTTCTATTAATTAATTCGCTTTCTTGTCTAAATATCTGCAAAATTAAAACCGTTTACAGATGATTATTAGTTTTCGAAGCGGGATTGGCTTTGACTGTAATGCTCCACACTCGTAATCCGGAGTTTCCAGGATCGAGTTCTAACTGTGCCAGGGTTGAGAATTATTCCAGTTAACCCCTTCCTTGGGGGGTAGGAAGAGGAGGGGAGGCTCAGTCGCTGGCGCGTCAGGCTCGTAATCTTCAATTCTCAGGTTCGAGTCCCAGTTGAGCCAGCGTTGAGATTTATCTTCACAAAACTCCCCGCCCTGCCCATAGTCAGTAGGGGAACACCGCTAGGCTTTAAAAAGCCGCCGTCCGTCGGATGGGACGTTAAGTCGTGGCCCCATGTGCGGGAGAGCCATACCCTGCGCACGTTAAAGAACACGCTGGATGGCCTTTACGAGAGGTTACCATCTGTCTCTCAACAGCTGTCCAGTGGGTATTCTTCTCCCAACTTTCTCTGAATCTTCGGGTCCTTGTGACCTGGCCATTTAGTCCACTGTGGGGCAAAAAAGTACAGCTCAGAGGTAAAACACTAAATAAAGGCAAGTCCCAGATGCTCCGCAATACGTCGACTGCACTACATCTCTAGGGAGAATGCCTGAAAACACCACTACCTACGCCGGGGCAAGGCAGTGCCACAAGGACACAGCTCATCCACGGCTCCTATGGCGAGCAATCCTATAGAAGGAAGGCTCATCCATCGGTCAAAACCTAAATTTATTCTGTTCCCCGGTTAGCCACAAAGATGGTATATAGAACCAAATTGACTCGGCTCCCGGGGTGGAGACTCTTAGTCTGGCTCTTCCATCGATAAGCCCGTCGACCGGGGATCCCACTCCCAGTCGCGAGCCTTTAACTTCGTCCTCTCCATTGTGAGCGGGCCGAAGCCCCCCAGTGAACAGCCTTCCGACCCACGATATCACTGAGACCGCATCGATGACCTACTGCACCGGGTTCCCCAAGCCCTATCCGCAGACCCTCAAGTAGGGCCCCTCAATCAGAGGTAAAACAACCCAACCTTATCAGATCTAAGTCTCCTTGTGACCTGGCTATTTAGCCCATTGTGTATTCAAAAGTTCCGCTCAGGGATCGAGCAGCTCAATACACTGAATAACATAAAATTAAAAAATACAATCTAGCAGTAACCGTCAAAAATTTGAAAACACAGTTTTTTAACAGTGAGATATCTTAGTTAAAAAAATTTCATAGCTATAATCTTATATTGTAGTTAGTATCATTTTTATCACTAAATGAATGGGGGCGGGGGTGGCTCAGTCGGTAGCGCGCCACGCTCGTAATCTGTAGTTCCCAGGTTCGAGTTCCAGCTGGGTCAGCGTTGAGATTTATCTCCGCAAAATTCCCCGCCCTGCCCACGGTCAGTAGGGGACACCGATGGGCTTGGAAAGGCCGCCGTCCGTCGGATGGGACGTTAAGCCGTGGCCCAGTGTGCGGGAGAGCCATACCCTGTGCACATTAAAGAACACGCTGGATGGCCTTGACGGGAGATTACCATCTGTCTCCCAACAGCTGTTCCAGTGGGTCCCCTCCCTCAACCTTCTCTGAGCCTTCGGGGTCCATGTGACCTGGCCATTTAGCCCATGGTGTGCAAAAAAGTGCCGCTCAGAGGTAAAACAACCCAACAACTAAATGAATGTGCTAATCTTTATCGTTAACCAAGGACATATTTTTTTTTCAAATTCTTCGTTTTTGGTAGGATAACTTTTTCACAACTTTTTCAAAAAATGCCTTAAGAAATTTCGAAACATTAAAAAATTACTGAGGCATAAAATGTCAGACAAAATAAGGGACTCAACTGCGGAGAATATTTCAGTAATAGAGACGTCGACAGTTTCCAGAAGATGATTTTGTTTCCCATTCCGGTTGCATCTTCTGAAAGAGAGAAAAAACGACGCGAGCTGAGACCACAATGTGTTTTTCCAGATCCGAATTTGCAGCCTGTGAGCATGTCGTTTAGCGGTAATGGATGACACAGCATCCGCATGCAATGAAAAAGGGATGAACTCGAGCCACTGGAGCGTTGCTTCCATCATCCAGATCTCCCTCTATCAATGCAATACAGAAAAGGAAAAAATAAGCAAACAACTCTATTCTAAAACTTCTTTTTTTTGGCTTTCCTCTCTTCCCAAACAATCTTTCAGAGCGAACTATCATTTCGATGCTTTATTGCATTTCATTTTTTTCCCCTCTTCGTCAGGAACAAGTTTCCTTTTTTTTTTATAAAGAAAAGCAATTTCCGATGACGTCTATTTCCCCCACGCTACGTCATTATTAGCCTCGAAATTGCCCAGCAGCGTCAAGTGGAAATCTCGCACCCGTTCAAGGCATTCAGCGCTGCATTCTGGCGATTCCTTCCGATCTCACAGTTAAAAAACAGGAAAATCAAAATTGAACTTTTGCAGACTGTCGTGAATCTTTACTCTTTGAGAGCAGAGGCGGGAGTGGCTCATTCGGTAGCGCGCCAGGCTCGTAATCTGTAGTTCCCAGGTTCGAGTCCCAGCTGGATCAGCGTTGAGGTTTAACTCCGCAAAATTCCCCCACCTTGCCCACGGTCAGTAGGGGACACCGATGGGCTTGGAAAGGACGCCGTCCGTCGGATGGGACGTTAAGCCATGGCTCCGTCTGCGGGACAGCCATACCCTGTGCACATTAAAGAACACGCTGGATAGCCCAACAGCTGTTCCAGTGGGTCCCTTCCCCAAACCTTCTCTGAGCCTTTGGGAGTCCATGTGACCTGGCCATTTAGCCCATAAAGTGCTGCTCAGAAGTACCCCCCCCCCCCCCTCAAAA
Organism: Ryuthela nishihirai; assembly: GCA_038380435.1. Classification (NCBI taxonomy): domain Eukaryota; kingdom Metazoa; phylum Arthropoda; class Arachnida; order Araneae; family Heptathelidae; genus Ryuthela; species Ryuthela nishihirai. Next base: position 25,712,806 of record JAWZYU010000018.1, read on the forward strand.
AAAAAAAAAACATTGAGAGCAGGTTGGGTTGTTGGACTCTTTTACATCAGATCGGCACTTTTTTTGCACACAATGGGCTAAATAACCAGGTCACAAGGAGACTTAGATCTGATAAGGTTGGGTTGTTTTACCTCTGAGCTGTACTTTTTTGCCCACAGTGGACTAAATGTCTAGGTCACATGGACCCCGAAGGCTCAGACTAGGTTGGGGGGAGGGGACCCACTGGAACAGCTGTTGGGAGACAGATGGTATCCTCTCGTCATGGCCATTCAGTGGGTTCCTTAATGTGCAAAGGGGATGGCTCTCCGGCACACGGAGCCACGGCTTCAAATTCCATCCGATGGACGGCGTCCTTTCCGAGCCCATCGGTGTCCCCTACTGACAGAGGTCAGGAGGGGGAGTTTTGCGGAGGTAAATCTCAAAGCTAGCCCAGATAGGACTCATACTTGGGAACTGTAAATTACGGGCCTGGCGCTCTATCGGCTAAGACACTTGTCCCCTATGGGAGATGGAGAGAGAGTTGGCTCATTTAGTATCGCACCAGGCTCGTAATCTGCAGTTTCCAGGTTCGAGTCTCATCTGTATCAGCGTTGAGATTTATCTCCCTAATCGCCATCCTTCCCTCAGGAAGAAGAGGAGCGGCGATGGACTTGAAAAGGACGCCATCCATCGGATAGGACGTTAAGCTGTGGCCCGCGTATGAGGGTTGGGTTGGGTTGTTTTACCTGTGAGCGGCACTTTTTTGCACACCGTGGGCTAAATGGCCAGGTCACAAGGACCCCGAAGGCTCAGAGAAGGTTGGGGGAGGGGACCCACTGGAACAGCTGTTGGGAGACAGATGGTAGTCTCCCGTCAAGGCCATCCAGCGTGTTCTTTTACGTGCACAGGGTATGGCTCTCCCGCACACGGGGCCACGGCTTAACTTCCCATCTGACGGACGGCGGCCTCTCCAAGCCCATCGGTGTCCCCTACTGACCGTGGGCAGGGCGGGGAATTTTGCGGAGACAAATCTCAACGCTGACCCAGCTGGGACTCGAACCTGGGAACTACTGATTACGAGCCCGGCGCGATACCGACTGAGCCACCCCCACCCATCGCGTATGAGGAATCCATACTTTGTGCACATTAAAGAATTGGTTGCAAGACCTTGACGAGAGGCTGCCATCTTCTCGTAACAGCTGTCTAATTGATCCCCTTCTCAACCTTCTCTGAGCCCTTGGAATTCTCTCATTAATCTTAAAATTTAAATTAAGAATCTCTGTTCCATAGATGACCAGCAGAAAATTAGGAATGGCGAAACTTGATCACTGACAATTTCCTTAATCTTAGCACCCAAATTCGGAATGCAAAATTAAACTTTCGAATATTTTCACTTAGATTTTGTAGGATCGTCATCATTGCATGTTCTGGACATCCCCGGATGCTGTGACCATGGGATCATTGTCACCTTCATCCGTCACCGACAGTAAACGCACACACACACACATGAGAGTTACACGCACGCATGCCCACAGACGAACAGGACCAAAAGCCAGAAAAGAGGTCAAGGCTTGTGACGGTAGATCGACAAAACACTGGACGGATTAGGGTCAAGACTTTTGACCTCGTGATGTCACCACTTTCTCCATCTGCACAGAGCCGAAAAGGTAACATCAAGACCCGGTTGACCTTTCTTCTCGGTCTGATGCGGCTCTGGCATGTTCATCCAAGAATCTGACAGCAAGCGAAGCTAGCTGAGTGAACGTCTGGCAGGAAAATGATTTTCCACTTCAGACGACATACTGCAATTCATTTGAATATGACTCAGACGAAGTGACGTCACCAGCAACTTCTGAAAGACACTTTTTACAAAACCATGCTTTCATATATGTAAAATAGTTGCTATTGGGCCCGATAATTTAGTCGGTTTTGAAGATAGATGGGGTTGGCTCACTAGGATTGTGTTGTTTTACTTCTGATCGATGCTTTCTTGCACACAGTGGGCTAAATGGTGAGGTCACAAGGACCCCGAGAGTTCAGAGACGGTTGGGAGAAAGGGTTTGGTTGTTCTACTTGTGAGCGGTACTTTTTGCACAAGTGGGCTAAATGACCAGGTCACAAGGGCAACGAGGACTCAGAGGACGTTTGGAGGAGGGGAACCACTATACAGCTGTTGGGAAACAGATGGTAGCCTCTCGTCACGCCATTCCAGCGTGTTCCTTAACGTGCACAAGGTATGGTTCCTCCTTACACGGATCTACGGCTTTATCATCCCATCCGATGGACGGCTGCCTTTCCAAGTCCATCGGTGTTCCCTACTGACCGAGGGCAGGTCGTGGAGTTTTGCGACGATAGATCTTAATGGAGGTCCAGGTGGGACTCGGACCTGGGAACTGCTAATTACGAGCCTGGCTCTCTACCAATTGAGCCATCCCCGCCCCTGCTCATTAGATAGAAATAATTCCCAGGCTCGAGTCTGAGTCATATTCAAATGAATTGCAGTATGTCGTCTGAAGTGGAAAATCATTTTCCTGCCAGACGTTCACTCAACTACGCATGCGTTGAGAATTTTCTCCCCAGATGGAATTATTGACTGTACCCTTTATTCATCGATAAAAGCAGCCAACGATTAAGGAGAAAAAAATTCCAATTGTTAGTGGCAACAATCGAGGTTCAGAGCATCCATTTTCTGTCACGTGCTCAGAAAAATCGATGCCAACTTCCGGTTTCAGTACTACAATATGTACCTCGTTCTATCATACCCTGCGAAAGTTCGAATGAAGAAACTGAAAGAAAAAATTACTTTATAGTTTCGATATAAAAATTGTACTGCATTAATGCAGATAAAAGCCATGGTAAAGACCAAAGGAATATGCTTTAATTTTAAGTCCTTAAAAGCATCCCTCACATTTTGTTAGATCTTAAGAGGGAAAAAATGCTTCAATTTTAGTGCTTTCGATATAAGCGCCTGTTTTGGAAAGGCCGCCGTCCGTCAAATGGGACGTTAAGCCGTGGCCCCGTGTGTAGGAGAGCCCTACCCAGTGTACGTTAGAAAACACGCTGGATGACTTTGAGAGGAGGCTACCATCTGTCTCCCAACAGCTGTCCAGTGGGTCTCCCCCAACCTTCTCTGAGCCTTCGGGGTCCTTGTGACCTGACCATTTAGCCCATGGTGTGCAAAAAAGTGACGCTCAGAGGTAAAACAACCCAACCGAACTTTACTATTACGGAGGGATGTTTCAGTGGGCGAAGATTCCAATAGAGGCCAAGCGGTAATTTATCAGACCACAGGGGCGTGGCCTCCCTAGATCCGGTCCTAGTCAAAGCCATCCAGCGCATTCTTTATTGCGTAGAGGGCGTGGTTCTCTTACTCAAGGCACCACGGGTAAGCATTCCACAAGCACCCGGTCTTCATGCCGATCTGCTCAATTCCAAAGAGAACCAAGATTTGAAACTGTGAACTTCAAGTCAAGGGCCTCGTGCGCTATCGACTGAGTTATTCTCCCCCCCCCCCTCCACACCTCCTCCTTGCCTGAAGATAAATGGAACCTGGGTTCAGAATCCAAATAAAGCATAAATGTTTCCTTATTTGTGTCGCCAATTCTGCTGAATGCTCGCCTTCCCCCCAAAACTTCTCTATCACGTCTTATACTGACACACTCTTCACAAACCTTTGCCGTAAGAAGCTGCTTGAGGTGTAATTTATTTGCTCCACCAGTTAACGTTAAGAAAAAAGTTCCTTTCTAATTTGCAGTCGTTAGCTGCTGTCCCTGTCACCAGAAAGCAAAAGATAAATTGCCTCTCTTCCTTATCTTGAAACTAAGACATTTAAAACGAATGTCTCTGCCAAACAAATTTGCATTTGAAAGCGAAACATTTAGACAAGAGCTAAATAACACCTGAACCATGCACCACTGTTATATCTGACCGGTATTACAGAGCCCACCCATGAAGTTCCGATTTTTCTTTTTCTATTGGAGGTAAAAACTGCAACTAAATCAGGCAAAGTTGTCGCCTCGAAAAGAATCAAGTTGGCAGGCGACTTTCTCTTCGATGTGGGACATAAGCAAGATTAGCCAGAAGATAAAGCCACACTTGAAGAATAAAGTTTCCCCGAACAGCGATACTCTCTCATCATGTGGAGAAATAAAACCACGTGGAACAACATATTCTCAGTGACACATAACTTTACGGTTACGGATTGATGTTTCGGGGGCGGAGATTCCAACAGAGGCCAAGTGGTGTTAACCTTGGTAAGTTTTCAGATCACAGGAGCCTGCATCATTCGTAGGGTACGGCCACACCAGCGTGGTTTGGCGTTATGCACATTTCAAACTGTGTTGAAGATTGGCACGATGAATGAATTGAAGATTGGAACCATTAGCAACAGCTGGAGGCGATTTCGCAGCAATCTGGACCTCCGGTACAGTTTGCTGCGAAAAAAAGGCATCTTTGTTTTGGTAAAAGTTTTGCAACGTCAGCTTTGAGGCGTTGCAGAAAAGAGGGTTTCTTAGTATTTATACTAAATAGGTGGCACCACTTTCTATATGATCGCCCATTGCGTCGAACTCTGTGGCGGACAGTGTGTCCTTTTCCTGAGTGTAAAAATCTGCTCCAATGTCCACCAACCAAGCCATGGATATGGAATGCACATGGCAGTAGAAAATGTCCAAAGCACTCTCCATTTCTTTGATTTTAATTCTGCGATAATCCCGAATTATCTCATTAACTCGCGAAACGTAATTGTTAGTGATGATACGTTGATGGTCTGACTCTGTGGATATTCGTCTGCTGAATCTGTACGGCCGTTTTCAAACTGTTGGCACCACTTAATGCTATCCCGACTAGACATCGCATTATCCTGCTATAAGTGCGGATATTTCTCGATGGATTTCCGTACAATTCAAGTTTCTTACCCACAAAAAAATCAATTGCTCTGCGGACTTCCAATTTGGAGTAACAAAGGAATTGATATAGAAATGCCCTATACAGGTATTCGTGTTGTAACTGTCATGGTCGGCCGTTATACTCCATCATCCATACATCTCTCGCAATCACAAATGTTTCCTCGCTGCGCCAATAGATAGCCTGAGTGCAACTTATTTTTGATACGACTACTATTCTCAAAACAGCTTAAATTCACTTAAAGGACTTAAGAAATTAGTTAATTGGTGCTATGAGGAAGCAAGACGCTCGTATCTATTAACCACAGGGTTATAAATGCTTTGAATTAACATTATTTTCCTTCATATTGAATCACTTTGAGAACAGGTCTTTGGCCACGCTTTTCATGTTGATGCACCCAGTACCTTCTACCTGATGATGCACTAAGAAGCTCACCTTCTACCTAATGGTGCACTAAGAAGCTCACCTTCTACCTAATGGTGCACTAAGAAGCTCACCTTCTACCTAATGGTGCACTAAGAAGCTCACCTTCTACCTAATGGTGCACTAAGAAGCTCGCCATCTACCTAATGGTGCACTAAGAAGCTCACCTTCTAACTAATGGTGCACTAAGAAGCTCACCTTCTACCTAATGGTGCACTAAGAAGCTCGCCATCTACCTAATGGTGCACTAAGAAGCTCACCTTCTACCTGATGGTGCACTAAGAAGCTCACCTTCTACCTGATGGTGCACTAAGAAGCTCACCTTCTACCTGATGATGCACTAAGAAGCTCACCTTCTACCTAATGGTGCACTAAGAAGCTCACCTTCTACCTAATGGTGCACTAAGAAGCTCACCTTCTACCTAATGGTGCACTAAGAAGCTCACCTTCTACCTAATGGTGCACTAAGAAGCTCACCTTCTACCTAATGGTGCACTAAGAAGCTCACCTTCTACCTAATGGTGCACTAAGAAGCTCACCTTCTACCTAATGGTGCACTAAGAAGCTCACCTTCTACCCGATGATGCACTAAGAAGCTCACCTTCTACCTAATGATGCACTAAGAATGCTCACCTTCTACCTAATGATGCACTAAGAATGCTCACCTTCTACCTAATGATGCACTAAGAATGCTCACCTTCTACCTAATGATGCACTAAGAATGCTCACCTTCTACCTAAATGATGCACTAAGAATGCTCACCTCTTCCTAAGAACTAAGAGGCCAACCATGTGCCTAATGGACTAAAAGGCACAACATCTACCTAATGCGCTAGACGCCCATCTTCTAACTAATGCACTATAAGATGCATTAGTCACGACTTAAAGTCCTATCCGACGGACGGCTACCTCTCCAAGCCCATCAGTGTCCTCTACTGATCGTGGGCAGGGCGGGGAGTTTTGCGGAGATAAATCTCAACGCTGGTCAGGCTGGACTCGAACCTGTGAACTGCAGATTACGAGCCTGGCGCGCTACCGACTGAGCCATCCCACCCCTCCAAGGTTAGTGCGTTCTGTTGAGAGAATCAAAGGATTTAAAGTTTGTTTCGTATAGCCAGCAAAGAAAAAATGTCCTAATGGTGCTCTTCGCATCCAATTCTCTCATTGAGAGATAAGAGCTCTGAGGCGCTGGATGCATTTCGTTTTCATCTGCATCTGATTACATTTCCCATTTCGTTCCTTCCGACAGCGGAAGCGTTACGAATTCCGAGAGCGTCTTAAGCTGCATATCGAAGATGAAACTGTTAACCTTATTCAGCGAATAATCTTTCTCGATGCGGTGCGAGATCCAGGTTCACTTCCTCACTTATCGCACCAACTGCTGGAGTGTGTCAAATCTACACAAATGTATAAACAGAATAAGAAAAAAAATTTGTTAACCGATAACATCGCAATAAAACCAAAGTGGAATCCTAGAACTTTCTAACTCGACCTCTTTGCCTCCAAACAACAGAATCCTTCACTCTTCTACCTCTCTTTCCTTATTAATTCATTTCCGGTAGCAATAACTTTGCATTCATCTTGCAACGTCACCGAACTCCCCCCCCCCCCCCGCAGGACATTCTTGAAAATGTCAGCATCCATTGCACCTGACCGTGTCATTAGAAATAATGATGGTGCAAGTGCAAGAATCTCTCTATAAATAGTTGGTCATCAACACCGAAGGACGCGACGGAGTCATTGGACGTGTTTACGTACCCATAGGTAACAACAATCTATCCCGTGAGAGGGAAGAATATAAATTGAGTTCCGGGGCTCGGGATGCGATCCGTGAACTGCGGGCCAATGACATTGGGGAGGGGGGGGGGAGGTAATAAAGTGGCGTCAGGGACGAGTGAAGGCCCCTGACCTCTGGTCTAATGAAGGCCTCCGATATATTCATCATCTGACAGCGAATGCTGCAGAGGGCAGCGAAAGTTCGCTTGCGGAGATGGATCGCTTCCTGTGAAGCAACTTGCTCAGCTAGTTCAGTTTCGATGCGGATTTTGATTCTGGTGCCATTGCTGGAAGAGGGCAGCAGTCGATTGCAATCCTGCTACGGTGGGACTTGTCTTCTTCCTGAAGGATGACTTTTAGGTTTAGATCTGTTGGCCATGACTCTGATGAAGTACGGAGGAGAGGGCGCTGGCTCCAGCCGTCAATATTTGAAGCTGCTCTTCTTCTTCCTTCATCAAAGAGAAGAAGTTGAGAGGAAATAAAGAGGGCGCTTTTTTCTGTATTGAAGCTCGAACTTGAAACTCGACAAGTGAAAGGTTGACAAGATATTCAGAAGATTTCTCCGCTGTCAGAGTCGTTTGCTTTATTCTGAGTAGGTTTTTCCTCCTGCACAATCGCTAAATTACCAGGTGATATGTACAGTCGCTCAAAAAAGTATCCGAACGCTATGGTTGATTACAGAATTGAGAAAAATATCTGGCAACCTTCGTGTCACGTGACACGAAGATTGCCAGATAGTAGTAACATAAATGAGAGTTCTGGCACAGTAAAAGGGGCTTGAGAATTCTTTTCGAGATTTTTAGAATTTTCACATGTTAAAAAACACCCCGGTTTTTTTCTAATTTTCACACATATTTTCACAAAAACCACAAGAAACATACTTTTCCCGTCATCCTCCATAACGTTTCCCATAGATTTTCATAGAATTCTCGAGCCGCTTTTACTATGCCAAAGTAAAAGCCAGAACTCTCATTTCTGCTACTACTCCAGATCACTAATTTCTAAAAAAAAAATCGTTGCCATATATTTTTTCTGAATTCTGTAATCAATCATAGTATTCGGATATTTTTTTAATATATATATAATGCGTATGAATATATAATGCAATGAATATGGAGCGTGTGCAGTTACCGTTCACAGCAAACTGGAGCGGTTGCGGTTAATGTTCACAGCACATTGGATCGTGTGAGCTCACCAAAACCTGGATCGTGTGGGCCCACTCACAGAAATATTGAGCGTGTGCAGTTACCGTTCGCAGCAAACTGGAGCGTGTGCAGTAACTGCACACGCTCCAGTTTGCTGTGAACGGTAACTGGAGCGTGTACAGTTGCTGTACACGCTCCAGATATTTTTTCTGAATTCTGTAACATGACACAAAGGTTGCCAGATCACTGATTTCTAAAATAATCCTTGCCAGATATTTTTTCTGAATTCTGTAATCAACGATAGCGTTCGTATACTTTTTTGAGTGATTGTACCCAAGGGATTCAGAGCTTGAAAAGAAACTGTTACTCACTAAATAGTTATTAGTATAGGGATTGAAACCTTCCATTAAGACCATGAAGTAGTTGTTTAAGGTGTACAGGAGTGGGCCACCTGAAAGTCTAAATTCTCATTCGAACAACAGCAACCTTTCCCCTTTTTCATCAAGCCCAGGGGCGGGGGTGGCTCAGTCGGTAGCGCGCCAGGCTCGTAATCTGTAGTTCCCAGGTTCGAGTCCCAGCTGGGTCAGCGTTGAGATTTATCTCCGCAAAATTCCTCGTCTTGCCCACGGTCAGTAGGGGACACCGATGGGCTTGGAAAGGGCGCCGTCCATCGGATGGGACGTTAAGCCGTGGCCGCGTGTGCGGGAGAGCCATACCCTGTGCACGTTAAAGAACACGCTGAATGACCTTGATGGGAGGCTACCATCTGTCTCCCAACAGCTGTCCCAGTGGGTCCCCTCCCCCAACCTTCTCTGAGCCTTCGGGGTCCATGTGACCTGGCCATTTAGCCCATGGTGTGCAAAAAAGTGCCGCTCAGAGGTAAAACAACCCAACCCAACATCAAGCCCAGAGTAGAGGTTAGATGAGAATATCTCAAAGCAGACTCAGTGGACGTCGTACATGCACAACGAATATAAAGGAATATATATTGGCAGCTTTAAAGTAAGGCTCTGGACGACAATTATGAACAATATAGCGGGGAAAAAAAGAATTATGCGAATGGTCGAGGGTCAGACAACTAGAGTTCTACTACTACTACTTCAATTTAAGGGTTAGCAAACGTTCTTAAACCATAAATTTAGATGATACTTGAAATGTGTTTCTCGTCAATAGTAAAAATGTTTGACATTACGATACATTAGTCAGGAGATAATCAGCCTTCTTGAACCATCATCTTCACACTAAGCGTGTTCATAGTCGTTTCTTTACAGATTCTCGTGGTCATCATCACAGAATCGTAAAAGGCAACGTGTTCATCCCATCTTTTTCATCGCAGCATCCTGAATGATCCAGGTGTTGACTAAAGAAAGCTGCCAAACGAATTTCGCACAGATGAAAAAGATAGAAGCTTTAAAACAAGAGGATCAACTTTTCGTTACACACTTTTATTAGTCACGAACGACCATCGGAATCGTTGATAAAAAAAAAAACAACAACTAATGTTTGTACAGATCACAGTTATTTAAGTGCCTACAATATATTACAAATGTTTATTTTTGAAAAAAAAAATATACGAACGAATTCAAAAGTGCATTAGAGAGAAAGTTGCTTTTTTTATCGCTCGAGGCAGCTCCTTCAAGGCAGTAGGTCATTAGTTTTCACCTTCGTGATTTAAGGAGCTTGGTAGGGAAAAAAAAAAATCTTTTTTTTTTTGTGTTAAATTGTCGCGCTTTTGTTTTTAATACAACTACCAGCGCAGAAGCAAAAGAGTTGTCCTGTTGAGTTCAATCACTGTGATTTTCAAAGTCGATACGAGCGACGTGTGAGAAGGGATTTCTTTTGCTGTAAATGGACGAGAGGAACAGAAAAGAAATCCCTCTTTCGCAGTCAGAGAGAAAAAGAACCCGTATTTGGCGCCAGAGCACGTTACGAAGACATTAGCTGGGAAATAAGTGAATTCTTTGTGTCTGGTTAAGGTAAAAAGTCCGATACGATCAGAAACTAAGAATAGGGATTACGATGATGCATCATTGAACCTCATCATCATCTGTTCAAGGGAATGCTAGCAATGTCCCAAGGTCAAATTGAAACCTTTCATCGAAATCTTTCTCTGCTGTGGGTCTTTTAATCTTGCATTAGGATTTTTGTTTGATGCCTTTTTTTTTTTCGTATTACTGTGTTGAACTCTTTTCTCTTGGATTGAGAAGGGTGGAGGAGGCTCAGTCGATAGCGAACCGAGATCGTAATCTGCAGTTCCCAGGTTCGAGTCGCAGCTGGGCCAACTTTCAGATTAATCTCTGCATAACTCCCCGCCCTGCCCACGTTCAGTAGGGGACGCCGATGGGCTTTGAAACACCGCCGTCCGTCGGATGGGACGTTAAGCCGTGGTTCCGCGTATACCCTGTGGACGTTAACGAACACGCTGGATGGCCTTGACGAGAGGTTTACCATCTGTCTCTCAACAGTTGTTCCAGTGGGTCCCCTCATCCAACCTTTTTTGAGCCTTCGGGGTCCTTGTGACCTGGCCATTTAGCCCATTGTGTGCAAAAGAGTACCACTCAGAGGTAAAACAACCCAACTTGAATTGAGAAAGGGCAAACGGAATCAATAGCGAATACCAAACGTCAAATGAAAGTGATGCTCACTAAAGGTTGAGGTGGAAAAACTTTGTGGACACTGAACGCAGAATTCGTTTCCTTAAATGGAGCATTAGGATTAAGGTGTAAGGGGACACTTTGAGAATAGGAAAGGGTAATGAGCCATTTTTGGATTTGGAGGGAATAAGCGTCATATTGAAATTATGAAATCTTATTTGGATTGGGAGAGAAAAGAATCTTATTTGGATTAGGAAAGTATAAGATTCATATTTGAATTATGAATAAAGAATCATGTTTGTATAAGGAAGGAGTCATTTTGAATTCGTATTCATATTCGAATTATGAAAGAATAAGAATCATATTTGGATTCGGAAGGAGTAGGATTCATGTTTTAAATAACGAAAGAGCCACTTTTTGTTTAAATAAGAAATAAGCCACTTTTTGCCTAGAAAGGAATAAAATGACGATATTGAGACTAGGAAGACTGAGATTTATGATGATGATGATGATGATGATAATAACACTTCATAGATTATAAGAATAAATAATTTTCTGACAATAATTCATAGATGCTTATAAAACAAAAGACTTGCCTTACGACTCAATCTGAATGAAGCCATTACACATTTTAGGAATGATAATATCTTGTTTTGAATTTGATTAAAGGGACTTTACATGAATATAGAATCTAATTATAATCTACCAGGATAATACATTTCACAGGATATGATAAATCTTTTGGGCAAAAATATATCTTGTATTGCTTTTATTTCTGTACGATTCCATTCAATTTTAGTTAATACGACGATGCTAATGATGAGAAGTGTTCCAAATCATATGGTGATAAGTGTTTCAATAGAGCACCCAATGGCAAAGTCCTTGTCCGATCCCCAAATAAGGACCGGAAAGGTTAAAATGGTTGTTTCACCTTTGAGCGCCACTTTTTTTGCACACAATTTGTTAAATGGACGACAGGCCACGAGGATTTTGAGGGCTCAGAGCAGGTTGTGCGGAGAGGACCCACTGGGCAGCTATTAGAAGTCAGATGGACGTCTCGTGTCAAGGATAGACAGCATATTTGTTAGGTCACATGGTACCGCCCTCCTGCACACGCGGCCACGGAGGCGGCGTTTCCAAGTTCAACTGTGGGGGAGATAAATCTCAACTCAGGCGCAATTGGGACTTGAACGTAGGAACTTCAAATTACGACACGGGGGGGGGGGGAGTCGCACCCCCCGTGTCGAACCTCTTAATAACACGGTGTTAATCGGGAGTTTGCGCCATTGGCAATGTCCCCTTTTTCTTCAAAGCGTAAATTAATAAAGTGAAAATTTGGCGAAATGTGTTCAAATGTATTTGATAATTATGTAATATCCTTCGTCATCTTCTGATGGCGCTAATCTCTAGAGATTGATTAAATTTCATTGGATATTGAAAGAAATCCGATTCGCAGGATAAGATCGTGAACGAGATTACTGAAAAAGAAATCAAGGCGAAAGGTCGTTTAATACTTGACTTTTGACCTTGTCCAATTATATCAAGAGGCTTTTGTTGATTTCTGGGAAATATCCGAAACCGGAATCTCCAAAAGTGAACACTTGGCTTAGAATCAACTTGGCTTAGAATTAAAAGTTAATTCCTCCCTTTCAAATAATAAATAGCCTAGTCGCTTAAAGATTCCAAACTCTGTATTCAGACTTAACTTCGCAGTAATAGAAAATATGTCTCACTTTCAGGAGTGGTGAAAAAGTAGAAGGACTGCAAATCTTTTTTTGGTAAAGAAGAGCTGCCTTCTCTCGCGCGCAGAGGGCGTTGCTCACGCTCTATGGAACGCAGCAGTTCGAGCAAAAGTGGGTCATTTAAGAGTAATAGCAAATATTTAAAAAAAAAAGCATGAGATGTGAAGTGATATTTCAATCGCAATACATTCATTTGATTCAGCCAAGTGAGGTCTCGGATTCTACTGAATCTCTTTCAATGTTTGCTTTCACGGCTTTCATTTTCATTTAATGAGTAGAAATCACCGATTGTACATCAAAGTCTTTCGGCTGTTCGATGCTGTGAAACTGACCGTGATCCTGGCATGTTCAGCAGCAGAGATTTATTTTCAGTTCTGTCACGCGCGCTCAAAAGAACAGAGCATGCAGCGCTGACGTCACGGGTGGCAAGTCGGCGATTGGTTCTTGAAGAACGAACCCGTTCCCTGACTCGAGCATTTCATTTTCCATTTAGTTCAGGCAGCGAGAGGCTCACCCGACAGACGCGTCATCGGAGGTTTGCAAGTGACTGCGACAGGGTCGGGATTTATTCCCTGGTTCCACCCTAATTCGGAAAAGAAACACCTAAGGTCTCGGAAAAGTTATCTATACATCGCATGGCATCATAGTGTACTGTCGCTCAAAAAAGTATCCGAACACTATGGTTGATTACAAAATTCAAAAAAAAATATCTGGCAACGATTTTTTTAGAAATTAGTGATCTGGCAACCTTCGTGTCACGTGACACGAAGGTTGCCAGATCACTAATTTCTAAAAAAATCGTTGCCAGATATTTTTTTTTGAATTTTGTAATCAACCGTAGTGTTCGGATACTTTTTTGAGCTATTGTACAAATTGAAGTTAATTGAATATTATTGCTTAACTTTTCTAATACTTTAAAGTTATGACCTTGGATATTTTTAACTTTTTAAGGTATTTTAACTTTAACAAGGTTTTTAACTTTGGGTGGTAATTTATTTTCAAAATAATATTTTATTGCATTGCAGCATAATATTATTTATGGCTTTTATTTTCCATTCAAATGCCGAACCTATCACTACGTAGGTATAACAATCACAACGTTGATTTACTTAAAATGCATAGTTTTACTGACAAAAACGCATAAAATCGAATGGTAATCACAAATCAGCCAATCCGTGAAAACCACACAGGCGTAAATAACAGGTAAAGTGAACAACGGAGAAAAGACGAAGTGGCGCAAAATCTTTAAATGGCTCTTACTGCAAAGTTACGAAAACCGAAATACGCCTCTTCGTCTTTTGAGAGATGAATGTCTATATTGCCGTCCCTTGGCCGAGTAGTTAGCACGCTTGGCTACTGATCTACGGGACCTGGGTTCAAGCCCCGGATAAGGCATGGATGTATGTGTCGTTTTTCTGCTGAGGTCCTGCCATCCTCTCAGACCTCTGTGGCAAGCAGCTGCTTGAGGGGGTATTTATTTTTTTATTTATATGTCTATATTTAAGCAATACTATCCAAAATTGGCAATACGTGTTTTTCAAAAAATTCCAAACCAGTATATAAGCTTCAAAATTTGACAGAGCAGTACAGTCGTTCAGAAAAGTATCCAAACATTTTTTTTTTATTTGCGACATGTAGGACAGAGAAGAATCCTAGAAGCTACTCCTAGCTTTTACAGGCCTTCTAATACAAGGACATGCCCTACTAAGACAGAAGTCACTGCTGACCACTGCCTTAGTTAGAGCCAACACAACACACAAAGTTTGCCCTGCTGGAACAGTCGCTAGCTGCCTAACCACTATGCCAGTTAAGGCTTTACGTAACATTATGGTTGATTACAGAATTCAGAAAAAATATCTGGCAAACGATTTTTTTTTTAGAAATTAGTGATCTGGCAACGTGACACGAAAGTTGTCAGATCACTAATTTCAAAAAAAAAAAAAATCGTTGCCAGATATTTTTTCTGAATTCTGTAATCAACCATAGTGTTCGGATACTTTTTTGAGCGACTGTACATAATTTGAACCAAATTTCGTGGTCAAATACAAAATTTGCGTGAAATTCGGCGATTCACGGTATCATTTATTACAGATCGAATCATGCATTTTTTGCTATTTGTACTTATTATAGGGCTTATAGCGAATTCCGTGGTTGTTTAAAAAAGCTGATTCACCAGATTAAACCATCGTCTAGGATCAGTCTGGTGTATAGCCGAGTGGTTAGCACGCTTGGCTACTGATCTAAGGGACCTGGGTTCGAGCCCCGGATTAGGCATGGATGTGTGTGTCGTTTTTCTGCTGAGGTCCTGCCATCCTCTCAGATCTACTGTGGCATATAAACTGAAGGTTCCTGTTCTGCTCAGGTCCTGCCATCCTCTCAGAAAACATCTACTGTGGCATATAAACTGAAGGTTCCTGTTCTGCTCAGGTCCTGCCATCCTCTCAGATCTCCTACTGTGGCATATAAACTGACAGGCTCCTGTCAGACCTCTGTGGCAAGCAGCTGCTTGAGGGGTATTTATTATTATTTTTTATTTATTGCAGAATTCACGAGGAATAATTTCATGATAATGTTTCGTACCAAATGCAAAATACTTACCTGTGTTTTCCATAGTCTAAGTTACTGCTGATGTGTAAGAATGTATAAACAAAATATTAGTTTTATGTTTATCTAAAAGAGGATTGTTTAATAAAAAAACGTTATAGACACATAGTCACCATCTGTCTCTCTTGCGACATCAAGCTCACTTACGTTTATTTTCGTTTCGAACACAAAATTTTAGAAATAATACCTGATAGCACGGAATTAGCCGAGTTAGCCCTTTTATATTTAAATAATGCAAAATAAATAAAATAAAATAATAATAATAATAAAAAAATGTCTTGCCGTCCCGTGGCCGAGTGGTTAGCGCGCCTGGCTAATGATCTACGGGACCTGGGTTCGAGCCCCGGGTAAGGCATGGATGTTTGTGTTGTTTTTCTGCTGAGGTCCTGCCATCCTCTCAGATCTTCTACTATGGCATATAAACTGACAGGCTCCTGTCAGACCTCTGTGGCAAGCAGCTGCTTGAGGGGGTATTTTTTTTTATCGTGTTTCCATTTTGATAAAATATATAATTTGTCCCTCTTTTTCTTTACGTTTAGGAACCAGATTTTAAGTGATTCCCATTCCACTGGAGGGAAAAATTGTTATTGTTTGAAATAAATTACTCTCTTTTTTTTTAAATCCGAAATTTAAAAAAAGGAGTAATCATAAAAACAAACAAAAATTTGTTTTGTTCCCCATCATTTGAATAAAATATTTTTATTCATTCTTTAATTATATATAATATAACATTCCCTTCCAGTAACCCTCTTGATATGTATCTGACTAATAGAGACATTAGTCAAAAAAATATAGTCACTTTCTTTATATTGCCCTCTAAAATAGCTTATTCTCCCCCAGGAAAATAGCTGGTTCCCTTCAAAAATAGCACATTCCACACCAAAATAGCTATTCCGTTTCAAAAAGCTTATTTCTCTCCAAAAACAGCTGATTTCCCTCCAAAACAGCTGATTCCCCTCCAAACCAGCTGATTCCCCTCCAAAACCAGTTGATTCCCCTCCAAAACAGTCGATTTCCCTTCAAAACAGCTGATTCCCCTCCAAAACAGCTGATTCCTCTCTAAAAGAGGCCATGAATGAATGGGGTAGGGGGTAGGGGGAAAATAATTAAAGTTGAAACCTATTGCTTTTAAATCTTTGGCAAAGAATTCGATTGTTTTTCACGTGAATTCAATTGTTTGATCACCTGATTTCCCGTTTTTCACCAATTCCTCTTATACCTAAATTAAAGGTAAAAATTTCGTAGCTGATCTTTTCCTCAGACGACACTCGAATCATCGAAGATTTCCTTTTCGGTTTCCTCTTCCTTATTTCTCGGAATGGGATCCGACTCTCTTTTTTTCAACTTCGGAAAAAGACGTCGCTCGAAACGGATTCCTTCACCCCCCACCCCGCACCCCTGCACGAGCCCACCAAATCCATTACTAGGCTCGACGACTTCCTGCTCGAGATTCCCACGCCGCAAGTGATTGGATTCCTCCTCTTCGCGTGACCTTCTACGACACAACAATACGGGCAACGAAGTGTGGAAAGAGAAGTTTTGGAGTTGCACCTAACGGTCGCCCGCCCGAGCCATTAGACCGACGTAGGAGGCGCCGCATCAGATAAAATCGCCTATTAAGCCTTGCAGAGGATCTCTTTCAAACGAAAAAGAAGATCGACATAGCGATGAGAAAGGATTAAAGAGGGAAATCGTTCGATTCTGCTACCGCGCAGGTCACGAATCCTTCCTCAGCGACGTACTCTCTCTCTCTCTTCAGAGGACACAACTTTGATTTCGTGTCTTGTTCATTTGAAGCGCAGCTTAACGCATCCAGAGGGAGAACTTCATCATCAAAGGGGGAGGGGATGGCTCAATCAGTAGCGCGTCAGGCTCGTAATCTGCAATTCCCAGGTTCGAGTCCCAGTTGAGCCAGCGTTAAGATTTCTCTCCACAAAACTCCCCGCCCTGCCCATAGTCAGTAGAGGAATACCGCTAGGCTTTAAAAATCCGCCGTCCGTCGAATGGGACGTTAAGTCGTGGCCCCGTGTGCGGGAGAGCCATACCTTGCGCACGTTAAAGAACACGCTGGATGGCCTTGACGGGAGGCTACCATCTGTCTCCCAACAGCTGTTCCAGTGGGTCCCCTCTCCAAACCTTCTCTGAGCCTTTGGGGTCCTTATGACCTGGCCATTTAGCCCATGGTGTGCAAAAAAAGTGCCGCTCAGAGGTAAAACAACCCAACTCATCATCAAAGTTTGCTAAATGGCTAAGTTACATGAACCCCAAGGGTTTAGACTACATATGGGAAACTCCGTTTCACTGCTAGAAGACAGGAGGATGTTCCCCATTAAGTCTATCCAGCGGTAGCATGCAGTGTTTGGTCCTTCCGTACACCATACAATGGCCAACACGTAGGCAGGAAATATTTTGAGATGGAGGGGGCTGGTGGGAGAGGGGGGGGGAGGAAGGACCAAAATGATGACGGAAGGGGAAAAAATCAGTATAATGAAAACATTTTTTATCTATCTCATGGTAAAGTATAAAGTTTCACGTAGTGAAAAAAAAAATGCATTAAACACAACTAAATGCAATAAAAAAAATTTCATAATATTCTAAAAAATTTTTACGGCCTTTACATTTTTTATGGTTATAAAATGATTTTTTATTGCATTTAATTGCGTTTAATTGCACTTTTTTTTATCTCAAAAAACAATTATATTCTGAAACTAAAAAGTTGTGTTTTTTCACCCCTCTGGGTCTAAGGGGTCAATTCATTGATGGCAATGGAAACTTCGTGACCTTCACATTCCACCACCAAAATTTCAAATTTCTATTGTAAATACATCGCTTGCAGTATTCGTTTGAAATTTTGGAATTTTCACCTTTTTCCACCGCTAGAGGGCGTAATTATAGCTTTAGAGAGATTCTGAAAGTACATATCGTAATATTTCTTCAATAGCTATCCAACACAAAATGAACTTTTGATTCATCTCTATAAACAAAAATGTTCGGTGTCTACAAACGGGCCAAACGACGAAGCGAAACGATATTATCGATTTCTTTGAAAACGAGCTCTTTATGGAAAAATCGATTTCTTTGATTCAAAGATCATCGATTTCTTTTCATCGTTTTCTTTGAATTTCAAAGATTATCGATTTCTTTGAAAACAAGCTCTTTATGGAAAAATATGACTGAAGATAAAGATCTTAATCAATTCTCTATTTTTCAACAATATTCTTTACGTATATAAAGTCATGGCCGCTGGAATATTTAACAGCAATAGTTACAATTCTAAGAACTAAATGCAAATTTGCTTAGCACTAATTTTATTCAATGTTTTGAAATTATTTTTATTATTTGAGTTTTAATGATTTATTTATTTATTTATTTATTTATTTATTCAACGTTACAGATATTTGAGAGGTCCAATACATTTTTTAAAAATAATTAACTATAATACTTTTTTAGTTAATTTTCATTATACTCTTTTTGTTTTTGTTTATTTACTTATTTAATTATTTATTTTTTAGATTCTGTTCCATAAATCTGTAGAGCTTCTGAAGTAAATTCTTATGTCGCAATTCAAACTTCCCAAACTCTGAATATTGAACAAATATTATTAAAGATCGAAGGGAATTAAAGAACTAATATTATTTCATTTCTTTTTTTGTATTATCTCCATTAACATTTTTTTAGAATCTGGCTTTCCCATTGTCAGAATATGGTATTTCAAAACAAAATTAGGCTTCATAATGCAGACTCAATTTATATCTATGATTTTAAAATAAATAATGTGAAAAAATAAAGTGTGATCAAATACATTTTTTAAAAAGCATAAAAAATAATAGACATGGAAAAATATAGACATTATGGAACAGAATCTAAAAAATAAATAATTAAATAAATAAATAAGCAAAAACAAAAAGAGTAAAATGAAAATTAACTAAAAAAGTATTATAGTTAATTATTTTAAAAAATGTATTGGACCTCTTTTTATGCTTTTTTTTTATTTCACATTATCTTTTTTTTCTTTATCTTCTTTATTTCTTTATCTTCTTTTATTTTCTTTATCTTCTTTATTTCTTTATCTTCTTTTATTTGATTTCACATCATAATGTGAAATCAAAAGTGTTTTTTTTAGGAAACGATTAAATTCTGTTTCCTTACATTAGCTAAGAGGAATTTTTCTCTTTGTAAACTTTGAGGTTCGCATTTTAATAGAAATTCGTTTTGGTTCACATTTTTGTTCGCGTGAAATCTGCGTTTAAAGAAACATTGGAATCGAATTAAATTAGAATCTCTATATAGCTTAAAATCGAAGCTCATGGCACTGTGACTGGTTCATTAACAGTCACACTCCAAGAAGTAGATTAGCTGATTTTCGATATTGATATATTCAAATGCGAGCTTGCAGTAAAAAATAGGCAGGCAATATTTTGATAATACGCAATAATATTTGCATAATATATTTAATAATTGAATAACATTCGGTTGAAGTCCTCATTGCATTATCAGAAATTAATAACAGCTAATTAATTAATTGACAATTAATTATGATAATGTCGATTGCAATTCTTTTTTTTTGCCTGTTTTAATCTTTTTCATTTAAACAGAAAACTGCGATCCATCTTCAGGACGTAGCCATGACAACGACCTTGACCTTCGACGCTCAGAGTATGGTCTTATTATATAACTGTTTCGTTTGGAAAAATGCAGAATCGGAATCCGCATTTCTGCAGAAGACAATCAATGTTTTCCCAGAGAAAGAAAGCTTTCGAATTTGTTTCCAAAGCAAATATTCGAATGAGTTTAGACTTCCTTTTGAAATCCTTTGGAATAGGATCCGATTTTTAAATGCCAAATGCATGATCATTGGGCTAAATTATCGCTTCATTCCCTAGTGAAGCTCATCTATTTGCAAAGAGGGACATTTAAAAGTCTTCCGAGTCTCTTATCCAGTTCCTTTCTTTTTATGGGGGCGGGGGTGGCTCAGTCGGTAGCACGCCAGGCTCTTAATCTGTAGTTTCCAGGTTCGAGTCCCAGCTGGGTCAGCGTTGAGATTTATCTCCGCAAAATTCCCCGTCCTGCCCACGGTCAGTAGGGGACACCGATGGGCTTGGAAAGGCCGCCGTCCGCCGGATGGGACGTTAAGCCGTGGTCCCGTGTGCGGGAGAGCCATACCCTGTGCACGTTAAAGAACACGCTGGATGGCCTTGACGGGAGGCTACCATCTGTCTCCCAACAGCTGTTCCAGTGGGTCCCCTCCCCCAACCTTCTCTGAGCCTTCGGGGTCCATGTGACCTGGCCATTTAGCCCATGGTGTGCAAAAAAGTGCCGCTCAGAGGTAAAACAACCCAACCCAATCCTTTCTTTTTATGTCACCTGAAAGGCAAAGCGATCAAGAAACCAAATGTTGGTTTACAATAAAAGGAATCAGAAATTAAAAATAATCTCCTGCTAACATTGCTAAATAGAATGAACCAGTCACAAACCCCATAAGATGAAGAAATATGAGAAAATATTTTCTGCACTCTAGCTGTCTTCTTAATAGGTCCCAAAAAGGGAACATTCTTCACAATTCATGCGCTAATTTCAGTGCGAAAGATCTGAACTACTAAACCAATT
Source organism: Ryuthela nishihirai (assembly GCA_038380435.1). NCBI lineage: Eukaryota > Metazoa > Arthropoda > Arachnida > Araneae > Heptathelidae > Ryuthela > Ryuthela nishihirai. The sequence continues at coordinate 25,733,580 of JAWZYU010000018.1, forward strand.
AATTCAAGGTTGATGCACATTATTTCACTATCAACTAGAACTGAGTTTAAACGAGGCCTTAATAATCCCAAAGAAGATTTAGAACAAAAAATGGTGCACTATAACCTCTGTTAGTGTAGCACCACAAAAACCAAATTAGAACTACCCTCCCCCCCCCCTCCAAAATAAGCTTTCTTTTTAAGAACTAAGATATCTGATATGAACTGAATTATATCGATTAAATATACTTAACAATAAATAAATAAATACCCCCTCAAGCAGCTGCTTGCCACAGAGGTCTGACAGGAGCCTGTCAGTTTATATGCCAAAGTAGAAAATCTGAGAGGATGGCAGAACCTCAGTAGAAAAGCAACACACACATCCATGCCTTACCCGGGGCTCGAACCCAGATCCCGTAGATCAGTAGCACTAACCACTCGGCCACGGGACGGCTAATATACTTAAAAAACAAAACATAAAGGAAAACTGAAGAAGACATTAAAAAAATCTCCCTCCAAGAGAGTGAAAAATACTAAAATGATTAAAAAACACAGACTACTGTCATTCAAAATTAATGAATGAAGAACTACTTGGATTTTCTGAGGAAAAAATCTTAGTGGGAAAAACGCAGAAGAAATCTTTATCTCGCTCTCCCATCTGTAAAACCTCTTTTCTACTTTTCTCTCTTCTTTCTTAATCATCTTAATTTTTTGGGCTGCAACAGGTTCAATCTCGATAGATTCAACAGTTAAAGAAAAGGCTGAAAAAATATAAATCATAACAGAAAAAAAAGCAGGGCGGGAGATTTTGCAGAAATAAATCTCAACGCTGACCCAGCTGGGACTCGAACCTGGGAACTGCAGGTTACAAGCCTAGCGCCCTACCGACTGAGCCACCCCCTCCCCATATTTTTAGGGTTCCTTAGCGAAAGAAACGTTGAAAACCACAGCGCCAAGCGATATGAAAGCAAAGGCAATCCTCATCACTTACCTGATCCTCATCATGTCCGCGTGCAGGATGATGCTAATTCTCGAGTGATGCGGCGGAGTCCGAAGAGCAGCAGCGTTTACTTCCAAGGCTCATCCGTTACTGTGCTCTCCTCCGGCTCAGCTTTAATTCTACCTCCTGCGCCTTCTGCGTACGAATACCGCGGGCTCCTCGCGCTCATTGGCCCGCTCGTGCGCATTGTTGCGTCAGTCCCTCCTCTCATTGGCCGCCGCGACAATGCTCGCATAGGGAAATTCACGCGCCGGGCGCGCGCTCTGTCGCCAGCGGAACGCTCTTTCGGGCTCACGTGTTGCAGATTGACCCTGTGACCTCATTGAAAAGTTCTGTTATGTTCGTGCTGTGACCGAGAGGCGCCAAGGCCGACAATGTCGCTGCTAAAAAAAGAGAAACTGCTTGACCAATCGATCAGTTGCGGTCACTCGACAGCTGTGAAGCTGAGAAGGGTTCATTAGACACGAAATGAGCCTGGAGCTCAAATCTGAGTCACTAAACTCATCCGAGGTTGGTGTCTACCACGTAAGGCAAGTGCCTCGGTATAATGATATCATGTAATAATAGTAATATAGTTGAATTCTTAATAAGCCATTCCCTCGTCCGAAATTTCCGTTGTTAGGGAAAAGTCTCGGAAACTGCTGAGTGGGAAAAAATTCTGTGGGTCTCGATTTTTATCGAAGCTGTCGTATCTTGTGGGGGGCGGGGGTGGCTCAGTAGTCTGTAGTTCCCAGGTTCGAGTCCCAGCTGGGTCAGCGTTGAGATTTATCTCCGCAAAATTCCCCGCCCTGCTCACGCCAGTAGGGGACACCGATGGGCTTGGAAAGGCCGCCGTCCTTCGAATAGGACGTTAAGCCGTGGCCCCGTGTGCGGGAGAGCCATACCCTGTGTGCGGGAGAGCCATACCCTGTGCACGTTAAAGAACACTGGCCGTCAACAGCTGGATGGCCTTGACGGGAGGCTACCATCTGTCTCCCAACAGCTGTCCCCTCCCCCAACCTTCTCTGAGCCTTCGGGGTCCTTGTGATCTGGCCATTTAGCCCATGGTGTGCAAAAAAGGGCCGCTCAGAGGTAAAACAACCCAACCCAACGTATCTTGTGGAGTCAGATGTTAGTTTGTGAACTTTGTACAAGACACTGACTTGGTTTATTATGCGTACATTTATCAGAAATAAACTCCATCTCCAGCAAGCTTGTTAACTAGAAATACTTCTTATGTAGCAATAAGAATTCATTCACCTTCATTTCATGGTTTGGTTATCTAACTACTTCTAAATGTACTCACAATGGACGAATTCAATATCTTGAACATTTAATTTCATGTCAGTACGTTTGAAACATCTAGCATTAAGTAAAATATTATTATTTATAAATGTGTATTAAACATAATAACCCGAATTGTATTGCTTTACTTATATAAATAAATAAATAAATAAATACCCCCTCAAGCAGCTGCTTGCCACAGAGGTCTGACAGGAGCCTGTCAGTTCATATGCCACAGTAGAAGATCTGAGAGGATGGCAAGACCTCAGCAGAAAACAACACGAATATCCATGCCTTACCCGGAGCTCGAACCCAGGTCCCTTAGATTAGTAGCCAAGCGCGCTAACCACTCGGCCATATACGAAAACAAAAAACACCGAGTATTTTTCATAGAGTATTTCAGTTTCAAATGCTACGTTAACTCTCGATGTCTGTCACAGCCAATAATCCCGAGGTACCCGGATTAAAGCTGTTCTACCACATAAAATGAATAACTAATACTGAAATTGGCTGGCTGACATAATCCTTAATTTTTATTGAGAAGATGTCAGCAATGAATTTGAACCAGGGATATCGAAAAAAGTTCTCTGCAATTTCCGGATCATTTGAAACTAGTTCCAAATACAGAATGTTGGGTGAGTTGTTTTACCTCTGAGCGGCCCTTTTTTGCACACCATGGGCTAAATGGCCAGTGGGTGAACACCATGTTTTGCATACCATGGGCTAAATGGCCAGTTCGGGGTCACATTGACCCCGAAGGCTCAGAGAAGGTTAGGGTAGGGGACCCACTGGAACAGCTGTTGGGAGTTAGATGGTAACCTCCCGTCAAGGCCATCCAGCGTGTTCTTTAACGTGCACAGGGTATGGCTCTCCCGCACACGGGGCCAGGGCTTAACGTCCCATCCGACGGACTGCGGCCTTTCCAAGCCCATCGGTGTCCCCTACTGACCGTGGGCAGGGCGGGGAATTTTGCGGAGATAAATACAGAATATTTCTTAAACTTATTGCAAAATGCTAAAATAATTTTGCTTCTCTAACAATGTACAATCCATAATAATACATCCCAACTATGCTGCATTTAATAATATACTAGAGAGTTATAATCTTCTTTAATTTTTATTTACGGCTGCAGTTTCTAAAAACATTCACAACATTTCAAACGATTCTTTAGCCGAAAGAAAGTTGAAAGTCAGTGAGTTAGAGAGCAGCAGACAGGAACATCAATCAGTCATCAGAATTAAAAAAAACAATGTTTCAACAACTCGAAACAATCAGCTATTTATCTTCTTAAAATGTTAACATTTTTCTAAACAATTTCATTGTATTACTACTAAAAACACAGTTATTTTTGAAAGACAGTAAAGCTTGATTTTAAATTAATGCTATTTTTTAGTATAATTTCTACATATGTTTATCATCTATTCAAATATAAAGACAAAAAATGTTTTATATTTTAATATTATCGTAAGTGAAATGAAAAATTGTTTATCACTAACCTAATAGAGTATTTGAAGCATGACTTGGACATAAATACCATTTAAATACGAACATAAAAACGTAATTTTGTCAGACACAACTATAATATCTCTTAAATACTGTCGACCTCTTGTTACCTTTGTCCCCAAACGATTCTATTTCCACATGCAGACGACAGGTTGCGTTCTGCGAAGGTGACGTCACACTACCGTTTCTCCACGCGCTTCTCTGACTCGGAGGCGGAACGTGATTGGCCAGAAGGGAGGATGAGCAAACGAAAGCGCTCGGCCAAATGAACGCCAAGTGGCGCGAGATCATGTTTCGCGGGAGAATTCGCAGGAAAACCACTCGGCGTTCAAAAGAAAAGAATCTCCGGGGGGCTTCCGCTAAAAACGACCACTCAATTGCTCCAATTCGTCGATAATTCTCGCCGCCCATCGAATGATATGGATACGTGTCTGAAGGACATTTCAAGGGGAATTATTCGTCTGTGATGTCACAGCTTGGTTATTCGTTACTGTGAAGAATGAAGACACGCGAGAAAGAAACGTTGACTAGACCAGGGGATCTCGGGAGATAGTTTCTGGTGGCAGCATTCATCATCATCCTCAAGCAGCCATGGGCTACGGAGGTCCAACCAGACCGTGCAATTTAGTTCTCCAAGCAAGTCTATCCTGAGCTACATCTACTGCATCTGGCCACTGCACACCAATTCTAACAAGGTCCTGTTTGACATTGTCTGCCCACCGCATCCTAGGTCTCCCCTTCTTTCTGAGGCCTTCAGGCACACTGTTCATAACCCTATTCGCCAATCTATAATTATTCATACGGGCAACATGGCCAAACCAAAGGAGTCTCTCTCTGCACAATATGCTGCTTAAAGGAGGTTGCAAACTCCTTTGCCTAATCTCATCATTAGTTGCAAAGTTGAACCACCTAATGCCCAAGATACTACGTAAGCATCTGGAATCAAAAGCATCTAGTTTCCTGTAGCATTAAGAAACATTAAGTGAAATCTTAAGCATTTAGGTAAAAAAATTGTAATGTAAATTTATAGAAAAACAATTAGTATTAAAATTAGCACAGAATCCACCAGTATTAATATTAAAATAAAAATTATAAGAATTGTCTATATGGTAAGAAAACTGAAGCTGACGTCATAAATTTGTCCGTTGGCCTGTTAATAGCAGCTTTTTGAGAGAGTGCTTTTTTCCCCCTTTTAATTTTGAAACTATACTGATGCTCTTCTTTGCAAATTTTCTTCTTTTTGGTGGGAATTTCTATGATAAATTAAAAAATATCATTTTTTTTACTTCAATTAATCAAATTTCTGATGGTTACATTTAAATTATCTGTTGATCACACTTTGGAATTGCTTGATGAGATTTTGACCATAGAAACTGTACCTCCTAAATATCTATATATTATATAATAAAAATTTAATAACCTCTTCTTAACTATTTTTTCAAATAATTTGGTCAAAATCGACAAAATAGATATAGGTCGATAATTTTCAAATTTTGTTTCATCACCCTCCTTGAAAATTGGTACAACAGTAGCAACCTTAAGGCAAGCAGGAAAAGAACCTGATAACAGAGATTTATTAAATAAATAAATACCTCCTCAAGCAGCTGCTTGCCACAGAGGTCTGACAGGAGCCTGTCAGTCTATATGCCATAGTAGAAGGTCTGAGAGGATGGCAGGCCCTCAGCAGAAAAACGACACAAACAGCCATGCCTTACCCGGGGCTCGAACCCAAGTCCCTTAGATCAGTAGCCAAGCTCGCTACCACTTGGCCATGTATAAAAAATAAAAAATAAATACCACCTCAAGCAGCTGCTTGCCACAGAGGTCTGACAGGAGCCTGTCAGTTTATATGCCACAGTAGGAGATCTGAGAGGATGGCAGGACCTCAGCAGAAAAACGACACACACATCCATGCCAAAATCCGGGGCTCGAACCCAGGTCCCTTAGATCAGTAGCCAATTAGATCAGTAGCCAAGCGTGAGTCTATCTAGCTTAAACTGTTAACAATATTAGCCACAGTTTTGCCATCTTTCGAATTTCACCCCTTTCTAACAGTGAAAAATTCGAATCAGTCAAAGATTCGAAAAATTCAAGAGTAATATTCAGTTAGCACTTATTTTTTGAAAAAGTTTTCTCTCTTCTGTCACTCTTGAACTAACGAAGCTAACATTCACAGAGAGACAGACTGGCAAATGGCGAATAATCGCTCATTCTGAATAAAACCCACATTAAATTGTAGACCAGAAGGAATGCGCTGGACAATAAATATCGATCGATATTAATACTTAACCGAAATATCTTTATAAGCGCTCAAAATCAAGAAAAAAACTTTTTCATCAAGCCATAGTGTTTGCTGTTTCTGTTTTCCTTAGGGGGTGGCTCAGTCGGTAGCGTGCCAGGCTCGTAATCTGTAGTTCCCAGGTTCGAGTCCCAGCTGGGTCAGCGTTGAGATTTATCTCCGCAAAATTCCCCGCCCTGCCCACGGTCAGTAGGGGACACCGATGGACTTGGAAAGGCCGCCGTCCGTCGGATGGGACGTTAAGCCGTGGCCACGTGTGCGGGAGAGCCATACCCTGTGCACGTTAAAGAACACGCTGGATGGCCTTGACGGGAGGCTACCATCTGTCTCCCAACAGCTGTTCCAGTGGGTCCCCTCCCCCAACCTTCTCTGAGCCTTCGGGGTCCATGTGACCTGGCCGTTTAGCCCATGGTGTGCAAAAAAGTGCCGCTTAGAAGTAAAACAACCCAACCCAACGTTAAAGAACACGCTGGATGGCCTTGACGGGAGGCTACCATCTGTCTCCCAACAGCTGTTCCAGTGGGTCCCCTCCCCCAACCTTCTCTGAGCCTTCGGGGTCCATGTGACCTGGCCATTTAGCCCACGGTGTGCAAAAAAGTGCCTCTCAGAGGTAAAACAACCCAACCCTGTTTTCCTTCAGCTTTGAAGTTTAAACATCATTATTTCTATTCAGTTTTCTAAAAAAAAATGATATTTCGAAGAGGAAGTTTTGTTAGAAATATTCAGTGGATTCCAAATTGAAACAGATTTAAGAAAGGAAGTAAAATCTCCCTTTCTCACCCCTCGTGTGAATATTCAGTTGGCGGGTTAGTGAACCTCGCTCTCTTGCCGTAGATTGCACGTCTGCGGTGGTTAAGTCCAAAAAGTTCTAATGGGGGCGGGGTTTGACGAGCTTCAGTCAAATGGGAGGATGACGCACTCGAGGGCGTATTTATTTTTAGGCAGTCTTCGAAATTCAGTGCTATTCAAGTGCGTGGGGGTCAATTACGATGTTATCACCCTTCCCCCCCCCCCTCTCCAAGCGTCTTGGGTACGCCACTGCAAATTCCTGCAATACATCACGAGATATTGCTTGTAAGGCAAGTTGTTTTGGGTTGTTTTACCTCTGAGCGGTGCTTTTTTGCACACCATGGGCTAAATGGCCAGGTCACATGGACCCCGAAGGCTCAGAGAAGGTTGGGGGAGGGGACCCACTGGAACAGCTGTTGGGAGATAGATGGTAGCCTGCCGTCAAGGCCATCCAGCGTGTTCTTTAACGTGCACAGGGTATGGCTCTCCCGCACACGGGGCCACGGTTTAACGTCCATCCGACGGACGGCGGCCTTTCCAAGCCTATCGGTGTCCCCTACTGACCGTGGGCAGGGCGGGAAATTTTGCGGAGATAAATCTCAACGCTGACCCAACGCTGGGACTCGAACCTGGGAACTACAGATTACGAGCCTGGCGCGCTACCGACTGAGCCACCCCCGCCCCTGTAAGGCAACTCACGAAAACATCAAGGCTCTTAATATTGCTCTGTTTCAGGCAATTAAACTTTCATTTCTAAACGAACAGGCTTTTTGTTTACCGAACCGGATTCGAAGTTATTTGGATGGAATTCGTTTGTGCAGAACAACTGCAACTGAAACTTCACTCATCGAGATAGAAGAACTCTTGCTCATTACTTAACCCTTTTCCTACTTTCCAAGAAAGTTCGGTTAGTGGAATATTTTTCGAGTTTTTTTTCCCTTTCCTACTTTTTCGAAACTTTCTGCCCTACTCTTAAACATTGCAATATTGATGCATTGGTATATACTGTATATTCAAATTTTTTTCCAATTCAATTCAAATTTATTTCACACTTTTGATACATTACAAACATGTAATTTAAGACTTATAATAACAAAAGGAATAAATGTTTTGAAAGTGTAAAATTCAAAACTCCACATGAGCCAAAACTCGTTTGTGGAGATATTAGATTAAGAAAACATAAAATATCGAAAACCAACACTACCAACTTATTTAACACTGACATATAATAAACTCGTTAACATTATGACTCAAAATATGTATTGAGACATTATAATCATGCAAGGCATAATTCCTATAACAAATTTTCTACCTTTTGCTCGAGTAACCATTTCATAATTAATTTTAAAAAGATAAAGATTTCTTTCATTCTTTATGTTGTAAGGTAAATTATTGAATATTTTAGGAGCCAGGTATACATAATATTTGCAAAAAGCTGTTTTTCTGGGAGTAATCACATTTAAATGTACAACTGTTGGAAGTCTGGTATTTTTATTGAAAACTTTTAAATTGGAATCACCCCAATTTTTGACAATATATGTTAACGAGTGTTAAATATATAATTTTCGGACTTGTAAAAATTGTAAAGAAGTATAATAATTTTGGATGCTATCAAACTTTCGTTTCTTGAGCATGCACCTCAACGCATAGTTTTGAAGATTCTGAATAGGTCTCAAATTGGATTCATAAAGGCCACCCCATGAAATAATACCATATTCCAAATAAGATTTTATCCACGAATTGTAAATTATTTTTAACATGGACAAATTAAAAAAACTTATAATAAAATATATTCTTGAAATCATGGATATTCAAGCTTTTTACTACGTTTTTTACATGCAACTTCCATGTGAGGTTACTATCTATAAATACTCCCAGATATCTAAAACCATCAACACCCTGAATAACTGGACAAGAACATGACCAATTTTGACAGTTTATATCATGATAAATTAACTTATTGTATAGTTAATCAATAGACTTATTTTTTAGTCTAAAATTTATATATTTGGATTTGTTGACATTTAAAATTAGCATATTTTTCACAAACCAGTTATTTATTTCTTTTAAATCCTCATTTATTTTTATAACAATATTATCAATGTTGCCAAGGTAAACCAGTGCATATCATCTGCAAATACAATGTTAAACCCGTTCACATAGGTCATTAAAAAATATTAAAAATAATATTGGTCCAAGGACTGAACCCTATTATCAAAAAATTAACATAAGCAGAGGTACTATAACAATTTTTTATTTTTACAATTTGCTGTCTTTCAGTTAAATAACTAGTTAGCCAAGATAGCATAAGACCTCTCATTCCAACCTTTTCTGATTTTTTCAGCAATACACTGTGAGAAACAGAATCAAATGCTTTTTTTACATCTAGAAACAAAACAGCAACTCTCAAATTGTCGTTAATATTACGATGAATAATTGAGGTCAATCTCAAAATTGCATCTTCAGTCCCCCTATTTTTTCGAAAACCATATTGGTTGTCTGAAAAAAAATTGTATTTATCTAAAAAATTTAATAACCTCTTCTTAACTATTGTTTCAAATATTTTGGTCAAAATCGGCAAAATAGATATAGGTCGATAATTTTCAAATTTTGTTTCATCACCCCCCTTGAAAATTGGTGCAACAGTATCAATTTTCCAAGCAGGAAAAGAACCTGATAAGAGAGATTTATTAAATAGAGAACACAAAATGCCTTTGAGTTCTTTGTTTATTTCTTTTAAAATATATATAGAAATATTATCAATTCCACAAGACTTTCCAGAATTTAAATTCTTTATAACTGCTTGTACTTCCCTGTCGTATATTTCTTCAATAAAGAATGAATTGTATATTTCTTTAAATGGAAATATCTCAATATCATTTGATTCTGAAATAGTTTGGGTAAATTTATATATTATACCAGTGAAATAGTCGTCGAAAGTATTAGCTAAAGCTACTGGATTTTCTATTTCACTATATTTTTGATCATTATCAACAATTATTTTAGGACAATTGCATTCTTTTTTAGTTCTTCCACTCAACACATTAACGACATCCCATTGTTTCTTAAAATTACCTTGATATAATAATAATAAATTGCTATAATAGTTTGATTTCGCTTACCTGATAACTTTCGTTAAGGTATCACGATATTTCTTGCAATTTTGAACTAAATTTGGTCCATTGATATTACTCTCACTTTGCAATTTAAACATCCTATTTCTTTCTTTGATAGAAACTAAAACTGCATCTGAAATCCACGGCTTTAATTTCTTACTCACTTTTATATTTGTTTCAACAGAAGTAGCTTCATCTATCATCATATTTAATTCTCTGATAAAGTTCTCAAAAGAGCTATTAATATCAGGATCATTTATAATTGATCTATAATCCTTTGACCTCAACATATCTTTTAATTTACTTATATTAGTTTTCCTTTTATTTACAGTGTTAGGTTTCAAATTAATGTGTTCCATGTCATTTCTTGCAATATGTAAACCAACAGAGTAATGATCTGAAATATGTAATTTAATAATGCACGTTGTTAAATCCCTGCTGTTAAAATTCCTTACAAACCAATGATCCAAGCAACTGCCTGTCATCTCTCTAGTGATTTCATCGTGGACAACATAAAAGCCATTAACATCTAAAGTCTGAAGGTATTTTTCAGTTACAGCATCATGCATTTTTAAATCTATGTTCAAATCCCCATACTAATGACATATTGGTCATAAATATCACTAATCTTATCCTGCAATTCATCAATAAATTCTACTTTTGTGTATCCGTGATATCTATAGAAGCCCATAAGTACTATCTGAACATTACTATGTTTTATTCGAATTTTCAACATGTCGGCTGTTCTGAACTCTGTATAACAATCAAAAATATGAATATCATCCTTTAAGTACATAACTACTCCACCTGCCCTACTTTCTTGTCCACATTTATAATATAGATTATATCCATTTAATTTATAACGTTCTGTTTCATTATCTTTTACCCAAATTTCTTTAAGTATTATCACATCAGGATGTAACCTAGACAAATTGAAGAAAATTAAAAAATGGTCGAAACTTTTTCTCAAACTTTTTATATTTCCAGAAATTATTTTTAAACCCTTACCCCAAATGTAGGACTTACTCTTAAAAACATTTTCATGATTAATTTTTTTCAATTTTGCAAATGTTTTCTCACATCATTATTAGATCACATCATTTAAAGTTCTATTTACCTTATTTGCACATATATTATCATAAAATACATTATTATCCATCTCTTCACTATGTAAATCGACATCATACATATTACTCTCGTAAACACTACTATTGCTTACACTCATAGTTGTAAAACGGAAATTAGCACATAAATAATCGAATAGCTAGTCATTACTAAATGGCTAGCAATTAGCACAGTTCGAACGCTTTTCCAGATCAGTTTGATTCCTAATTCTAATGACCACCTACAGTTGCTCAAAAAAAAAGTATCCGAACACTACGGTTGATTACAGAATTCAGAAAAAATATCAGGCAACGATATTTTTTTAGAAATTAGTGATCTGGCAGCCTTCGTGTCACGTGATTACAGAATTCAGGAAAAATATCTGGAGCGTATACAGCAACTGTACACACTCCAGTTACCGTTCACAACAAACTGGAGCGTGTGCAGTTACTGCACACGCTCCAGTTTGCTGTGAACGGTAACTGCACACGCTCAATATTTCCGTGAGTGAGCCCACACGATCTAGTATCAAAATAATGTGACCACCTACAGTCGCTCAAAAAAGTATACGAACACCATGGTTGATTACAAAATTCAGAAAAAAATATCTGGCAACGATTTTTTTAGAAATCAGTGATCTGGCAACCTTCGTGTCACGTGCACGAAGGTGACTTTTTTGAGACTTTTGACACGTGACTTTTTTGAGCGACTGTATATGTAAATTACAGTCTTATATATATATTAGAGTTATATATATATATTACTTAGAGCTTTAAGCTAACTGAAGTATTTTTTTTTCTACAAGCTGTCTTATTTAAGAATTTGTTTGGAGTAAATTTAATGCAGGATTAGCCTGGAGTTTTTAAGCACTATGTTGTGATGATATAATAGGTGCTTTGTGGGGTCTAACATTACATCAAGAGAAAAATAAAGAACATATATATTTAACACCGTAAATGGTGAAATGGCATATAAACTGGCAGGCTCCTGTCAGACCTCTGTCGCAAGCAGCTGCTTGAGAGGGTATTTATTTATTATTTATTTATGGTGAAAGATAACATTGAGAAACATCCACAAAACACGGATTTCTAGGTCTAAAACAAATAAAAATAAAAAAATAAATACCCCCTCAAGCAGCTGCTTGCCACAGAGGTCTGACAGGAGCCTGTCAGTTTATATGCCATAGTAGAAGGTCTGTGAGGATGGCCGGGACCTCAGCAGAAAAACAACACACACATCCATGTCTTACCCGGGGCTCGAACCAGGTCCCTTAAATCAGTAGCCAAGCGTGCTAACCACTAGGTGGATCTGGAAAAAATAAAGGGGGGGGGGGCAATAAATTCATTCGAGCCGTAAAATATTAAAAGGAGGGGGCTAAGAGACTAAGAGAATCCAGGAGGGGAGAGAGGCAAACGGGCTATGACCTCCCCTTCCCCAATAGATCCGGCTTTGTGCAGAAAAAACAATGAAAACGAACTTCAGTACCGACGACAGAATTGCAGTGTAGCTAGGCGACGGAGAAGATGCATCACCAAAAAACACTTTCTCTGAAATCTGCTTACTGCGAAAAACAAGAGCCAATCAGTCATTAAGAGCCTCATAGTGCATTCAGGACACGGCATCAGTTGATGCGACAGAGCGTCGCTGCCTTCCTACGATGTTGATGCCGAGACTCGAAAGCAGGAAGCGACCGCAGAGCCAATACAAAGAACAAATTGACCAGTTTTGGCTCAGAAAAATTCTTCAGATATGCTGATGAACACGTGTAGCGACCGTGCTTTGGTTTCTTTTCATGCCACTCGTCTTCCGAGCTCTACTTCCAGTTTCTCCTCGTGGGCATCATTCAGCAATGAAACGACTTCATCCGCTGGAAATCAAATAATTGCCAATAATTGGTTCCTTAATTGAGTCGTGTGCTTTTCTAGCTTAACAGCGCCAACGAACGTCGCTAATCAGCACAGAAATATATTCCCCCAAAATGAAATGTGGGAAAACATTCCTGTGATATGTGGTCGTTCACCCGCACTCGATGTATTGGTTGCTGTCAGTGGTCTTTTTATCGGCAATCTCTCAGGATTTCCATGTCCAACCCATTCTGGTTTTACGTGGAAACAATTTCTCTTCGTGTGATTCATTAGTAGAAACAGTTCATTTTCGCAGAGTAAAGCATGAAGTGAAATTCTTTTTTTATTTGCGCAACATTCCATGATATGATCAACAGATTCGTCTCGTTAATTTTTTCCATCCATAAAAACAGCACGTACAGTCGCTCAAAAAAAAAATATCCGAACACTATGGCTGATTTGCAGAATTCAGGAAAAATATCTGGCAACGATTTTTTTTAGAAATTAGTGATCTGGCAACCTTCGTGTCACGTGATTACAGAATTCAGGAAAAATATCTGGAGCGTGTACAGCAACTGCACACGCTCCAGTTACCGTTCACAGCAAACTGGAGCGTGTGCAGTTACTGCACACGCTCCAGTTTGCTGTGAACGGTAACTGCACACGCTCAATATTTCCGTGAGTGAGCCCACACGATCTAGTATCAAAATAATACGACCACCTACATCGCTCAAAAAAAAAGGTATCCGAACACTATAGCTGATTACAGAATTCAGGAAAAATATCTGGCAACGATTTTTTTTAGAAATTAGTGATCTGGCAACCTTCGTGTCACGTGACAATGTGCGTCAATGTGCTGATTGGTCACTGATAAAAACTTTCACCTTAAAAAAAGATGCACAATTGTTTCAATGGGCAGAGTTAGGCTGGGTTGGTTTACCTCTGAGCAGCGCTTGCACACAATGGGCTAAATGACCAGATCACAAGGACCCCCAAAGGCTCAGAGGTTGGAGAAGGGGACCGACTGGAAGAACTGTTGGGAGACAGATGGCAGTATCCCCGTCAAATCCATCCAGTGTGTTCTTTAATGTGCACAGGGTATGGCTCTCAGGCACCTGGGACCACTGCTTAACGTCCCATCTGACAGCTCCGCAAAATTCCCCGCCCTGCCCACGGTCAGTAGGGGACACCGATGGGCTTGGAAAAGCCGCCGTCCGTCGGATGGGACGTTAAGCTGTGGCCCCGTGTGCGGGAGAGCCATACCCTGTGCACGTTAAAGAACACGCTGGATGGCCTTGACGGGAGGCTACCATCTGTTTCCCAACAGCTGTTCCAGTGGGTTCCCTCCCCCAACCTTCTCTGAGTCTTCGGGGTCCATGTGACCTGGCCATTTAGCCCATGGTGTGCAAAAAAGTGCCGCTCAGAGGTAAAACAACCCAACCCAACCCATCTGACAGACTGCGGCCTTTCCAAGCCCATAAGTGTCCCCTACTAACCCTGGGCAGGGTGGGAGGTTTTGCAGAGATGAATCTCAACGCTGATGCAGCTGGGACTGGAACTTGGGAACTGCAGATTACGTGACTGCTGTCACGTGACACGAAGTTTGCCAGATCACTAATTTCTAAAAAAACATCGTTGTCAGATATTTTTTCTGAATTCTGTAATCAACCATAGCGTTCGGATATTTTTTGAGCGACTGTACATGAAGCAGGGCCGAATCCAGGAGGGGAGAAAGGCAAATGGACTATGCTCCCCCCCCCCCCTTCCAATTAAAAATGCTTATAACGTTAATTTGGGAAAAAATTATTAACCTTGTGCAATTTCACGCAAATTTCAATGAATGTTTATTGACCTCTAAAACTGGGGCGAAATATACTGCAATGGAAATTCGTTCTCTTCCCCCTCCCCCTCCCATTTTACTCCTTTTTTCGGGTCGATTACATCATTGGCATCATTAAGTTTCATGACTGAATTGTTGTTTGAATCTTGTCTACTCGGCACAGGTGTAAAGTTCCCATTGGTTCTTATCCTGTCTTATAGACGGTTTTAGGTCTGTGGTATTAATCACTCAAGCAGAGGCCGAATGAAAACTTAACAATTTATTCTGAATATCAATACAATTTAAAATACCGGGCTGTCTGGCAATATAGGCAAGATTAATGACTAATCACTCTATACTCTACTAACCGCAGAGTTTGCTTAGCTCCTTGGAAACGAATCAAAATCTTTCCAACGAATCAGCAGTTTAATCTCTCCTGATTGCCCCAGAGAGCCCCCCAACTCATTACGCTGACCCCCACCTTCACCATTAGACGCATCGATGCTTCTAGTTTGTCAGAAGCCAATTATCTATGCTTCCATGTCGGGACTCCTGACTGTCTAGAGCAGGGCTTCTTAAACCACCTGTCACGGACGGCAAAAAAAATTCCCGCCCTGCCCACGGTCAGTAGGAGACACCGATGGGCTTGGAAAGGCCACCGTCCGTCGGATGGGACGTTAAGCCGTGGCGCCGTGTGCGGGAGAGTCATACCTTGTGCACGTTAAAGAACACACTGGATGGCCTTGACGGGAGGCTACCATCTGTCTCCCAACAGCTGTTCCAGTGGGTCCCCTCCTCCAACCTTCTCTGAGCCTTTGGGGTCCATGTGACCTGCCCATTTAGCCATGGTGTGCAAAAAAGTGACGCTCAGAGGTCAAACAACCCAACACAACATTCTTTCACAGTCAATTAAAACTTCTTGCATAACGTTGTAGTTGTGAGGAAAACAAATCGGACTACTTCGTTTTTTACTTTCTAAAGTTCTTTCTTGTTACCTTAATATGAATTCCTTTTCTTCTTAAAGTTCTCTCTTTTTATCTTAACATGAATTCCTTTTCTTCTTAAAGTTCTCTCTTGTTACCTTAACATGAATTCCTTTTCTTCTTAAAGTTCTCTCTTGTTACCCTATCATGAATTCCCTTTTTTCTTAAAGTTCTCTCTTGTTACCTTAATATGAATTCCTTTTCTTCTTAAAGTTCTCTCTTGTTACCCTAACATGAATTCCTTTTCTTCTTAAAGTTCTCTCTTGTTACCTTAATATGAATTCCTTTTCTTCTTAAAGTTCTCTCTTGTTACCCTAACATGAATTCCCTTTCTTCTTAAAGTTCTCTTTTGTTACCTTAACATGAATTCCTTTTCTTCTTAAAGATCTCTCTTGTTACCTTAACATAAATTCCTTTTCTTCTTAAAGTTCTCTCTTTTTATCTTAACATGAATTCCTTTTCTTCTTAAAGTTCTCTCTTTTTATCTTAACATGAATTCCTTTTCTTCTTAAAGTTCTCTCTTGTTACCTTAATATGAATTCCTTTTCTTCTTAAAGTTCTCTCTTGTTACCCTAACATGAATTCCCTTTCTTCTTAAAGTTCTCTTTTGTTACCTTAACATGAATTCCTTTTCTTCTTAAAGATCTCTCTTGTTACCCTAACATGAATTCCCTTTCTTCTTAAAGTTCTCTTTTGTTACCTTAACATGAATTCCTTTTCTTCTTAAAGATCTCTCTTGTTACCTTAACATAAATTCCTTTTCTTCTTAAAGTTCTCTCTTTTTATCTTAACATGAATTCCTTTTCTTTTTAAAGTTCTCTCTTGTTACCCTAACATGAATTCCTTTTCTTCTTAAAGTTCTCTCAGGCTCCTGTCAGACCTCTGTGGCAAGCAGCTGCTTGAGGGAGTATTTTTTTTGTTACCTTAATATGAATTCCCTTTCTTCTTAAAATTCTCTCTTGTTACCTTAATATGAATTCCTTTTCTTCTGAAAGTTCTCTTTTGTTACCTTAACATGAGTTCCTTTTCTTCTTAAAGTTCTCTCTTTTCACCTTAATGTGAATTCCTTTTCTTTTTAAATTCTCTCTTGTTACCCTAACATGAATTCCTTTTCTTCTTAAAGTTCTCTCAGGCTCCTGTCAGACCTCTGTGGCAAGCAGCTGCTTGAAGGGGTATTTTTTTTGTTACCTTAATATGAATTCCCTTTCTTCTTAAAAGTCTCTCTAGTTACCTTAATATGAATTCCTTTTCTTCTTAAAGTTCTCTCTTGTTACCCTAATATGAATTCCCTTTCTTCTTAAAGTTCTCTTTTGTTACCTTAACATGAATTCCTTTTCTTCTTAAAGTTCTCTCTTTTTA
Organism: Ryuthela nishihirai; assembly: GCA_038380435.1. Lineage (NCBI taxonomy): Eukaryota > Metazoa > Arthropoda > Arachnida > Araneae > Heptathelidae > Ryuthela > Ryuthela nishihirai. Next base: position 25,750,637 of record JAWZYU010000018.1, read on the forward strand.
CCTTAACGTGAATTCCTTTTCTTTTTAAAGTTCTCTCTTGTTACCCTAACATGAATTCCTTTTCTTCTTAAAGTTCTCTCAGGCTCCTGTCAGACCTCTGTGGCAAGCAGCTGCTTGAGGGGGTATTTTTTTTTTTGTTACCTTAATATGAATTCCCTTTCTTCTTAAAATTCTCTCTTGTTACCTTAATATGAATTCCCTTTCTTCTTAAAATTCTCTCTTGTTACCTTAACATGAATTCCTTTTCTTCTTAAAGTTCTCTCTTGTTACTCTAACATGAATTCCCTTTCTTCTTCAAGTTCTCTCTTGTTACCTTAACATGAATTCCTTTTCTTCTTAAAGTTCTCTCTTGCTCTTTTATTCAAAAGAATTTTTTTTCCTAAAGTTCTTTCGAGCTCAAGTATATATTTAATACTGGCCAGAGTATTGAACTTAATTCTTTATAGATTTGATTTTATTATTGCAAGAAATTTTTTAAGTTAGTAAGTTAAGCGGATCCGAAACTGGTTCCAAGCGAGATTTAAATCATGATGATGTTCACTTCTGGCGGTGAACTGTAAAGAGTTACCCTATGCAAAAACTCTTCCATTCCTAAAGTTCTCTTAATGAAAGTTCTTTCTTTTTTTTAAAGTTATCCCCTATCCCATTATAAAAACGTTTCACTTATCGAAATTCTTTTTTACCTTATTTAGAAGCATTTCCCTCTAATTTCTCTTTCGTTACATTAAAAAAATCTGTTATCCCAAAGTTCTCTCTTGTTGCGTTATTAAAAAAAAAGTTTCCTTTTTTAATTTTTCTTTTTGTCTGATTAAAAGCTCTTTATTTTCTTAAAGGTAACTCATTTTCTATTATTAAAAGATTCTTTTCCCCAAAATTATCATTTTTTTACCACGTTAAATTTTTTCTTTCTTTCCTAAAGTTCTCTCTTATTTTATTAAGAATCTCTATTTTTCTAAAGTTCTCTCTGTTCCTAAAGTTCTCTCTATTTTTTTAAAGTTCTCTCTGTTCCTAAAGTTCTCTCTATTTTTCTAAAGTTCTCTCTGTTCCTAAAGTTCTCTCTATTTTTCTAAAGTTCTCTCTGTTCCTAAAGTTCTCTCTGTTCCTAAAGTTCTCTCTATTTTTCTAAAGTTCTCTCTGTTCCTAAAGTTCTCTCTATTTTCTAAAGTTCTCTCTGTTCCTAAAGTTCTCTCTATTTTTCTAAAGTTCTCTCTGTTCCTAAAGTTCTCTCTATTTTTCTAAAGTTCTCTCTGTTCCTAAAGTTCTCTCTGTTCCTAAAGTTCTCTCTCTGTTCCTAAAGTTCTCTCTATTTTTCTAAAGTTCTCTCTATTTTCCTAAAGTTCTTTCTGTTTTCTAGGTTTCTGCTGTTACGAGAAAGGAGTTTGTTCCTTCCCATTATTAAAAAAAATCAATTTCTTTTCCAAAGTCCTCCTTTTTAAAGTTGGCCGATCACTTCATACGAAGACGATGCCAGTTCTGCGATTGAAAAGAGATGGAAATCATGATTCCTTTTCCTGGGTGAACTCTTCATTCGCTTTTAACAGACAAGCAATTACTTCCCTTAAGTGGATGCCATTTATCCATCTGATGAGCCTGCAGCGCATGCGCCCCATCCTTCGCTCCGTTAGGCATCACCGCCTCACGAGCCTCGTACGCATCGAAAGATGACTCGAGTTACGAGAGGGAGGCGGAGAAGTCATCCCGACTGACAGTCATCTCTAGGGACAGTATCAGAGCTCGCATCGGCTGTCTGCCAAATGGGAATGAACCTTTCATTAACCGAAGATCTCTTTGGGATGAGATGCTTGCATTGCCAAAGCTTCCCTTATCGTTCGCTTTTTTCTTGCGTATGAATTAAGATAGCTCAATTTGATGAACCACAATGACCTTTGGCAAGAGCGTCATTGTGTGATGGCAATAGACTAGGAGTTTGCGCAGTCGATACTAACAGATCATTGGTGGATTGACAAGTGATGGGTAAATCATTGACCTATGATCTCTGCGTAGTATTAGTCTTCCTAGGGCGGGTGTGGCTCAGTCGGTAGCGCGCCAGGCTCGTAATCTGCAGTTCTCAGGTTCGAGTCCCTGTTGGGTCAGCGTTGAGATTTATCTCGGCAAAACTCCCCTCCCTGCTCACGGTCAGAAGGGGACACCGATGGGCTTGGAAAGGATGGGACGGATGGGACGTTAAGCCGTGGCCCCGTGTGCGGGAGAGAGAGACATACACTGTGCACGTTAAAGAACACGCTGGATGGCCTTGACGGGAGGCTACCATCTGTCTCCCAACAGCTGTACCAGTGGTCCCCTTCCCCAACCTTTTCTGAGCCTTCGGGGTCCATGTGACCTGGCCATTTAGCCCATGGTGGGCAAAAAAGTGCTGCTCAGAAGTAAAACAACCCAAATTAGTCTTCCTAGTTGTCACGATCGTCAGTACGAATTGTAGGGTTAAATATAAAATCAAAAGTAGATGTTGATATCTGCCGTAAAATTTTTAAAATATTGGACCAGGCCCGTCCAATGCCGTTACAATGCGCTCACAGAACAATTAATATTATAATATATATAATCATTTTAATAAATTTTATTTTAAAATTCAAACTTAATATTTAAAATTCTGGGAACGAAATTTGAAACATTTATAAATAGTTATATAGTTAGGGCTCAGAGAAGTATATATAATAGTTAATATAGTAATATATATAATATATAATAATATATATATAATATATAATAGTTAATATAGTTAGGGCTCAGAGAAGGTTGGGGGAGGAGACCCACTGGACAGCTGTTGGGAGACAGATTACCATCTGTCTCCCCAACAACTGTTGGGAGACATATTACCATCAACCTCCCCAACAGATGAGATTCAAGTATCAACATTACCATCTGTCTCCTCGTCAGGCCATCAAATCTGTTCTTTAACGTGCACAGAGTATGGTCTCCCGTGCACGGGACCCAGGCTTAACGTCCCATCCGACGGACGGCGGCATTTTAAAACGCATTGGTGTTCCCTTCCAGACTGAGATATGGTGATGTTAGCGGAGGTAAATATCAATCGCAGGTAGGATCCTGAGTTCGATGATCATATCGTCATTGTGCCATAGCGGCGACCACGTAGGCATCTATTAATGGAAAGAAGATTCTGCCACTCTTTATTCTGACTCAGTGATGTAGGGTGAGCGGCAACTGGGAGAAAAGCAATGGGGAGACTATGAGATTGCGCAGTAGACACTTCAGCAGTTCTCTATCAGGGGTTCTCAACTTCTTTTAGGTCCCCGCATCCCTTACAGCGATGCATCGAAGCAATTCTGCGCGCACCCGCATTTGCAGATCTTCTTTGCCTGGTTTAATTTTTGAAAATTAATGAAATGAATAAATCCTGTTTCCAAATGTTCCTCTTGCATCCCAGATTAAGATTCCCTGTCCTAGATCATAGATTGATTGATTGATCACTCACCTATCATCTGTGGCAACCGTCAAAACGTCACTGCGCAGTCTCTCCAGTTAACACTTAGGTAGGTTGTTTTGTTGTTTTACCTATGAGTGGTACTTTTTTGTACACCATGGGCAAAATGGCCAGGTCACGTGGACCACGAAGGCTCAGAGAAGGTTGGGGGAGGCGACCCACTGGAATAGCTGTTGGAAGGCAAATGGTAGCCTCCCGTCAAGGTCATCCAGCGTGTTCTTTAAAGTTGGGTTGTTTTACCTCTGAGCGGCACTTTTTTTGCACACCATGGGCTAAATGGCCAGGTCACATGGATCCCGAAGGCTCAGAGAAGGTTGGGGGAGGGGACCCATTGGAACAGCTGTTGGGAGAAAGATGGTAGCCTTCCGTCAAGGCCATCCAGCGTGTTCTTTAACATTGGGTTGTTTTACCTCTGAGCGGCACTTTTTTGCACACCATGGGCTAAATGGCCAGGTCACATGGACCCTGAAGGCTCAGAGAAGGTTGGGAGAGGGGACCCACTGGAACAGCTGTTGGGTGACAGATGCTAGCCTCCCGTCAAGGCCATCCATCGTGTTCTTTAACGTGCACAGGGTATGGCTCTCCCGTACATTGTGCCATGGTTAATCCGACGGACGGCGGCCTTTCCAAGCCCATCGGTGTCCCCTACTGACCGTGGTAAGGCTTTGAATTTTGCGAAAATAAATCTCAAAGCTGACCTATCTGGGACTCGAACCTGGGAACTACAGATTACAATCCTGGGGCGCTACCGACTGAGCCACCCCCGCCCCCAACACTACTCTGGGGAAAACGCGAATTCAAACCTTGATTAATTTTCAAAATATTTTTTAACTGTAATGATTTTTCAGGACATCTTTTTTTATCATCCAAATGCAGTCTTTATCACCATTATCATTTCAGCTTCATAAAGTTTTCAACTAAACTGAAAATGTGTTTCGAAGAATTAAAACCATCTAATCTCGAAAGCAGAAATATAACTCATCTAATTACGGCTCGAATCCTTTTCAATCTTCCTTTTCACTCCCTCCTCAGGTGTCAAAATTTTTCCTTCAAGCATCAAACGATGCTCAGAGGCAGATAACAATTCCAAGCAGCGCTCCTCGTCTTACTCCTTACTAATTTCCTGCTCCCTTAATTCCTCGAATTTCGTCTCTATTTTTTTAACCGAATTTTTGCCACTCGAACTACCCGAGTCCAAATAAGGTCATTTTGCCTTGAGACAGGAAATCGCGACGTCGATTCGCGGAATCATCCCTCCACGCCAAGAGCGGCAAAAGACGACATTTTTCAGAAACTCAAGTGACATTAAATAATCGTTTCCAGTTATTTAAATGCATAATATTTGGTTCTTAACTATGTGGAATTTGTAATGATTCATTATTATAAAGAGATATCTGGGTTTAACTGGAAAATGGGCTAGATCTGAAGGCAGAGGAAGAGCAGGGAATGCCCAGCAAAGGGGTTGGTTGGAAACCATATATTTTCCTTATGAAATGAAATAAAGACGGCGTCATTTTTCAAAGAGGCAAAAGAGGAATGAAAATGTACATTGCTGCATTGTACATTCATGGGCTACTTTTATTAAGGAATGAAAAGGAACATTGCTGCATTGTGCATTCATGGGCTACTTTTATTAAGGAATGAAAAGGAACATTGCTGCATTGTGCATTCATGGGCTACTTTTATTAAGGAATGAAAAGGAACATTGCTGCATTGTGCACTCATGGGCTACTTTTATTAAGGAATGAAAATGAACATTGCTGCATTGTGCACTCATGGGCTACTTTTATTAAGGAATGAAAATGAACATTGCTGCATTGTGCACTCATGGGCTACTTTTATTAAGGAATGAAAAGGAACATTGCTGCATTGTGCACTCATGGGCTACTTTTATTAAGGAATGAAAAGGAACATTGCTGCATTGGGCATTCATGGGCTACTTTTATTAAGGAATGAAAATGAACATTGCTGCATTGTGCATTCATGGGCTACTTTTTATTAAGGAATGAAAAGGAACATTGCTGCATTGTGCACTCATGGGCTACTTTTATTAAAGAATGAAAAGGAACATTGCTGCATTGGGCATTTATGGGCTACTTTTATTAAGGAATGAAAAGGAACATTGCTGCATTGTGCATTCATGGGCTACTTTTATTAAGGAATGAAAATGAACATTGCTGCATTGTGCATTCATGGGCTACTTTTATTAAGGAATGAAAATGAACATTGCTGCATTGTGCACTCATGGGCTACTTTTATTAAGGAATGAAAATGAACATTGCTGCATTGTGCATTCATGGGCTACTTTTATTAAGGAATGAAAAGGAACATTGCTGCATTGTGCATTCATGGGCTACTTTTATTAAGGAATGAAAAGGAACATTGCTGCATTGTGCATTCATGGGCTACTTTTATTAAGGAATGAAAAGGAACATTGCTGCATTGTGCACTCATGGGCTACTTTTATTAAAGAATGAAAAGGAACATTGCTGCATTGGGCATTTATGGGCTACTTTTATTAAGGAATGAAAAGGAACATTGCTGCATTGTGCATTCATGGGCTACTTTTATTAAGGAATGAAAATGAACATTGCTGCATTGTGCATTCATGGGCTACTTTTATTAAGGAATGAAAATGAACATTGCTGCATTGTGCATTCATGGGCTACTTTTATTAAGGAATGAAAATGAACATTGCTGCATTGTGCATTCATGGGCGACCTTTATTAAGGAATGAAAATGAACATTGCTGCATTGTGCATTCATGGGCTACTTTTATTAAGGAATGAAAATGAACATTGCTGCATTGTGCACTCATGGGCTACTTTTATTAAGGAATGAAAATGAACATTGCTGCATTGTGCACTCATGGGCTACTTTTATTAAGGAATGAAAAGGAACATTGCTGCATTGGGCATTTATGGGCTACTTTTATTAAGGAATGAAAATGAACATTGCTGCATTGTGCATTCATGGGCTACTTTTATTAAGGAATGAAAATGAACATTGCTGCATTGTGCATTCATGGGCTACTTTTATTAAGGAATGAAAATGAACATTGCTGCATTGTGCATTCATGGGCTATTTTTATTAAGGAATGAAAATGAACATTGCTGCATTGTGCATTCATGGGCGACTTTTATTAAGGAATGAAAATGAACATTGCTGCATTGTGCATTCATGGGCTACTTTTATTAAGGAATGAAAATGAACATTGCTGCATTGTGCACTCATGGGCTACTTTTATTAAGGAATGAAAAGGAACATTGCTGCATTGTGCACTCATGGGCTACTTTTATTAAGGAATGAAAAGGAACATTGCTGCATTGTGCATTCATGGGCTACTTTTATTAAGGAATGAAAATGAACATTGCTGCATTGTGCACTCATGGGCTACTTTTATTAAGGAATGAAAATGAACATTGCTGCATTGTGCATTCATGGGCTACTTTTATTAAGGAATGAAAAGGAACATTGCTGCATTGTGCATTCATGGGCTACTTTTATTAAGGAATGAAAATGAACATTGCTGCATTGTGCATTCATGGGCTACTTTTATTAAGGAATGAAAAGGAACATTGCTGCATTGTGCACTCGTGGGCTACTTTTATTAAGGAATGAAAAGGAACATTGCTGCATTGGGCATTTATGGGCTACTTTTATTAAGGAATGAAAATGAACATTGCTGCATTGTGCATTCATGGGCTACTTTTATTAAGGAATGAAAATGAACATTGCTGCATTGTGCATTCATGGGCTACTTTTATTAAGGAATGAAAATGAACATTGCTGCATTGTGCACTCATGGGCTACTTTTATTAAGGAATGAAAATGAACATTGCTGCATTGTGCATTCATGGGCTACTTTTATTAAGGAATGAAAAGGAACATTGCTGCATTGTGCATTCATGGGCTACTTTTATTAAGGAATGAAAATGAACATTGCTGCATTGTGCATTCATGGGCTACTTTTATTAAGGAATGAAAAGGAACATTGCTGCATTGTGCACTCGTGGGCTACTTTTATTAAGGAATGAAAAGGAACATTGCTGCATTGGGCATTTATGGGCTACTTTTATTAAGGAATGAAAATGAACATTGCTGCATTGTGCACTCATGGGCTACTTTTATTAAGGAATAAAAATGAACATTGCTGCATTGTGCATTCATGGGCTACTTTTATTAAGGAATGAAAATGAACATTGCTGCATTGTGCATTCATGGGCGACTTTTATTAAGGAATGAAAATGAACATTGCTGCATTTTGTGCATTCATGGGCGACTTTTATTAAGGAATGAAAATGAACACTGCTGCATTGTACATTCATGGACGACTTTTATTAAGGACCAGATCCATGTATGACAGTAAGGTGTCCGATTTAAGGTTCAGTAACTTTTTTAATAATTTTTATTGAAAAATATGACCAAAGATAAAGATCACGAGCCAATATATCTAAATCTCTATTTTCAAGAATAGTTTTTCCGTATTTAAAGAGTTTTATGAGCTAAAACTTTAAACAAATTTTCTCGTTCTACAAAAAAACAGACTTATTAGTCACCATTTTTACTTTTGACTTATTATCAACAGTTTCGAAATCAATAAAGTGATAAAGGACGTAAAGTCTGTACGATTTGCATCCTTTATCACATGATTGATTTGGAAACTCTCTGCCAGAGAAAGACACCGACTGAGTCAGTCTGTAGCGCGGCAGGCTCGTAATCTGCACCTCATCAGGTTCGAGTCCCAACTGTGATAGCGTTTTATCTTCTAACCTCCTTTCAGTCTTTTCAGTCTTCGTTGAGAAAGGGGACACCGCTGGACTGATTGGAAAGTCCGTATGCAACAGAGTGATAAAGAATGGAATAGGTGACCTTGAAGGGAAGCTCCGATCTATCTCATAACAGCTGCTCAGGGAACCTTCTCTGAGCCTTTGGCCAGGGATCCTTGTGACCTGGCCATTCAGAGATAAAACAAGGCCAACATGGCTCTGTCATAGCTGTTGCATAAAGAAATTCGGCTAATTAAAATTCAAATGAGAAAAAAAAAACAGAGTTCTAACTTCAGTTAAATGTATAGTCGCTCAAAAAAGTGTCCGAACATTATGGTTGATTACAGAATTCAGAAAAAATATCTGGCAACGATTTTTTTTAGAAATTAGTGATCTGGCAACCTTCGTGTCACGTGATTACAGAATTCAGGAAAAATAGCTGGAGCGTGTACAGCAACTGTACACGCTCCAGTTACCGTTCACAGCAAACTGGAGCGTGTGCAGTTGACACGTGACACGAAGGTTGCCAGATCACTAATTTCTAAAAAAGATCGTTGCCTGATATTTTTTCTTAATTCTGTAATCAACCAAAGTGTTCGGATATTTTTGTGAGCGACTGTATGTAAAAATTATTATAATTCTGCATTTATAGTTTTGACCACTTTCAAGAGAAATGTCACGAGGATAATAATAATAATAGTAATAATAATAATAATAATCCCACTTAACGATATCCCCATATTGACTCCAAAAGAAAAATCTGATCATTTCCCTTACCTAGTATACACTCTATTCCCAAACGTCAAAAGTATTCGGACCCTTTCCTGTTTTGTGACTGGAAAATCAAATTCGACGATCACTGACACAGAAAATATTTTAAACACTAAATAGGACTAAATTAAATATTAATTTTTACCAATATTTATTCAATATTTAAAGAATCGAGAATCTAGAATATTTGTCAACAGCTTTGAGTCTCAAAAATCAGCTAAAGTTGGATAATTCATCGTCGCAGTGACTCAGTGGTGAGGAACAAAGGAATCGGGGTTCGAATCCCCGGATAAGTCATGTAGTTTTCTTTCATTTGTTTTCCTATCCAGGTCTCGCTTTCCTCTCAGATCTCCAGTAAGGTCTTTCACGCTAATAGGTCTCTTGATAGATTTCTGTGACTAGCGAAGTTACTTGAGGAATAATTTATATACTTTTTGTTTAACAACTGTTCTATCAAATATTTGTTAAAAAAAAAAAGGAATGTGTATTTTAGAAATTTTTGCAATTCTCTGTTTCTTCGTTTCCGGAGAAAGGTTTTTTTTTTAGGATAAGGGATTAAATATTTTAAGTTCTATTCTATAACGTCTGCTTGATATTAATCCCAGTACATATATAAAAAAAATAAATAAAAAACTACTCCCTCAAGCAGCTGCTTGCCACAGAGGTCTGACAGGAGCCTGTCTGCTTATATGCCATAGTAGAAGGTCTGAGAGGATGGCAGGACCTCAGCAGAAAAACAACACATACATCCATGCCTTACCCGGAGCTCGAACCCGGTCCCATTAGATCAATAGCCAAGCGTGCTAACCACTCGGCCACGGGACGAAAAAAAATAAATAAATAACTACTCCCTCAAGCAGCTACTTGCCACAGAGGTCTGACAGGAGCCTGTCAGTTTATATGCCATAGTAGAAGGTCTGAGAGGATGGCAGGACCTCAGCAGAAAAACAACACATACATCCATGCCTTACCCGGAGCTCGAACCCGGTCCCATTAGATCAATAGCCAAGCGTGCTAACCACTCGGCCACGGGACGAAAAAAAATAAATAAATCACTACTCCCTCAAGCAGCTACTTGCCACAGAGGTCTGACAGGAGCCTGTCAGTTTATATGCCATAGTAGAAGGTCTGAGAGGATGGCAGGATCTCAGCAGAAAAACGACACATACATCCATGCCTTACCCGGGGCTCGAACCCAGGTCCCGTAGATCAGTAGCAAAGAGCACTAACCACTCGGCCACGGGACGTGAAGTTTTAAATTAAAATTCCATAAACTGATAATCAAATTAAGATTCAATAAAAATAATAAAAACAGCTGTCTGGCTGTTCTATTCCAATCTAATTATAGAAAACAAAGTTTCGAACGGTATCGAAACATCACTTTGGCAGATTGGATTGTTTTACCTCTGAGCGGCACTTTTTTGCACACCATGGGCTAAATGGCCAGGTCACAAGGGCCCCGAAGGCCCAGAGAAGGTTGGGGGAGGGGACCCACTGGAACAGCTGTTGGGAGACAGATGGTAGCCTCCCGTCAAGGCCATCCAGCGTGTTCTTTAACGTGCACAGGGTATGGCTCTCCCCACACGGGGTCACGGCTTAACGTCCCATCCGACGGACGGCGCCCTTTCCAAGCCCATCGGTGTCCCCTACTGACCGTGGGCAGGGCAGGGAATTTTGCGGAGATAAATCTCAACGATGACCCAGCTGGGACTCGAACCTTGGAACTACAGATTACCAGCCTGGCGCGCTACCGACTGAGCCACCCCCGCCCCCCTTTGAGTGGCACTTTTGTGGGCACACATCATGGGTTAAATGAGAAGGCCACAAGGGCAGGGTATGGGATAGGGGCGAACACCTGACAACTGTTAAGAGACAGATGGAAGCTTCCTTCAAGGCCATCCAGTGTGTGCTTTTTGCGCACAGGATATAGCTATCATGCAAATAGGGGGCCGGGGTGGCTCAGTCGGTAGCGCGCCGGGCTCGTAATCTGCAGTTCTCAGGTTCGAGTCTCAGCTGAGTCAGCGTTGAGATTTATCTCCGCAAAACTCACCACCTTGCCCACTGTCAGTAGGGGACACCGATGGGTTTGGAAAGGCCGCCGTCCGTCCAATGGGACGTTAAGCCGTGGCCACGTGTACTGGTGAGCCATACCCTGTGCACGTTAAAGAACACGCTGGATGGCCTTGACGGGAGGCTACCATCTGTCTCCCAACAGCTGTTCCAGTGGGTCCCCTCCCCCAACCTTCTCTGAGCCTTCGGGGTCGATATGACGTGACCATTTAGCCCATGTTGTGCCAAAAAAAGTGCCGCTCAGAGTTAAAACAACCCAACCCAACCTGCAAATAGGCTGCATAGGACCTCGGCTTAACGTCCCATCCGACGGACAGAATTTTTTCCAAGATCTTCGGTGCCCTTATTCTCACTGAAGGCAAGGCAGGGAAAATTTCAATGTAGCCACAATTGGGATTGAAAAGTGGGATTGAAAAGTGGGAAGTTCCGCATGTGACGCGCTGAAGGCTAAATCAACTCCTGACCCTACAAGGATTTTGGGTTGTTTTACCTCTGAGCGGCACTTTTTTGCACACCATGGGCTAAATGGCCAGGTCACATGGACCCCGAAGGCTCAGAGAAGGTTGGGGGAGCGGACCCACTGGAACAGCTGTTGGGAGACAGATGGTAGCCTCCCGTCAAGGCCATCCAGCGTGTTCTTTAACGTGCACAGGGTATGGCTCTCCCCACACGGGGTCACGGCTTAACGTCCCATCCGACGGACGGCGGCCTTTCCAAACCCATGGTGTCCCCTACTGACCGTGGGCAGGGCGGGGAATTTTGCGGAGATAAATCTCAACGCTGACCCAGCTGGGACTCGAACCTGGGAACTACAGATTACGAGCCTGGCGCGCTACCTACTGAGCCACCCCCGCCCCACCCTACAAGGAAGTAATCACGAAAATAAATCTTGCCAAAATTGTTTTCAGTCCAGTTTAAAGCTATTTGTAGTCACCGTAGCATGACGTGGAGTGCTTTGAATAACAGAAAAGTTTCTATTACTCTTCCGAAATAGGGGGGAAAAAAGACTTAGTTTAATAATAATCGCTTGAACCGAAACAGAATGTTGAAAGCAGGAGAGTCTTTGTTTTTCTCACCACCTGATCTAACCCACCCTTGGTTTCTGGAGAAATGTGTCTGCCCGACCGGTTGCTAGGGAAGATTGGGGGATTTATTTTGCTAACACCGGAAGCAGCAGAAGATTCTTCTCTGTTAGGGGAAAAGCCCACCCCAAAGGAAAGAATCTGACGAAGAGACATTGGGAAGATTTATCATCATCATGTCTCAGAGGATGATGATTAAGTCTTACAAATACCAACGGAGGAGGAATTTATATTTTTATTCCAGGAACTAGCCAAATGATGGAATGGACTACCGTAAGAAATGATTGAGACAAATTGCTCGCACAAAGACTGCAATTCAGTGGAGATTAGAATTTCAGACACGTTGCTTTCAAAAAGAGAAATCATCTCGTTGCTTAAAAAATAAAGGAAAAGAATTTGAAAAAGTGAAAAATTGAATTGACCATCTTGGTCTTTCCATTCCAAATTAGCTCGGCGTTCGTTGCCTCAGAACGATAGAGAGAAAATCTTCCGAAAAATTTGGATTTCTTCTCAATGGTTGGAAGATGAAGATTTTGAATTTCTGAAGCGCAATCACTATTTTAAAATTATTTAAAAGCTTAAAAGGCTAATTCAGACGGAATGCAAACATCAACAAAAATAACAATCTGAGAAAATTCAAACTGATAAGGATAAGAGCAATAGCCAGTTCTTTAAAAAGTACTAAAATGTAGCGGCTTCATTTCAGCAGTTTACGTAATGATAACAATTATTTCAATTTCCGCCAATTTTGAATGACTTTTTTGCAGAATGAACTAAGTTGTTAATTTGTTCATGTTTCCTAATTCTTTAGATACTGAAGAAACGTTACTAAGAATCGAGATTTAAATATCTATCTTTATCTTTTTTTTTTAGAGGTTCTGAATCTAACTTCCAATTGACATTTAACGTCAATGTAGTATCAGATATATGGAAGCAATACCACCCATTTGCTTGACGGAGAAGGACGGGGATGGCTCAATCGGTAGCACGCCAGGCTCGTAATCTGCAGTTCTCAGGTTCGAGTCTCAGCTGGGTCAGCGTTGAGATTTATCTCCGCAAAATTCCCCGCCATGCCCACGGTCAGTAGGGGACACCGATGGGCTTGGAAAGGCCGCCGTCCGTCCGTCGGATGGGACGCTAATCCGTGGCGCCGTGTCTCTCCCCTAACCTTCTCTGAGCCTTCGGGGTCCTTGTGACCTGGCCATTTAGCCCATGGTGTGCAAAAAAGTGCCGCTCAGAGGTAAAACAACCCATTCCTGACGGAGATCTTTTATGCTACTTTTTGCTATACGTTGCTCTCCATTAGCAAGACTGTGGTCTTAAATGATCAGTCCGTCGGATGGGACGTTAAGCCGTGACCCTGTGTGCAGAACGTTAAAGAACATGCTGAATGACCTTGATAGGGGGGCTTCCGTCAGTCTCTTAATAGCTATCTAGTGAGCTCCCTACTCCTATCCAGCTCCGAACCCTTGGGGTCCTTGTGACCTGTCCATTTATTCGTTTTGTGCAAAACAAAATGCGGCTTTACAGAAAAAAAACAACTCAATCACAGCAGAACTGTTTATAATACGTCATTTCCGGATATTTTCATTAATTTAATACCGTATAAAAAAAATAGCGGTTTTTAAAGTACAATCGCTCAAAAGAATATCCCAACACTATAGTTGATTACAGAATTCAGAAAAAATATCTGGCAAAGATTTTTTTTTAGAAATTAGTGATCTGGCAACCTTCGTGTCACGTGACACGAAGGATCACTGATTTCTAAAAAAAAAATCGTTGCCAGATACTTTTTCTGAATTCTGTAATCAACCATAGTGTTCGTACTTTTTTGAGAGACTGCACAGCGAGTTAAACGGACACGTCACAAGGACCCCGAATCTGAGCACAAGGCAAAGAAAGAGCGATCCTTTGATCGGCCGTTGCAACCTGTCGCCTTCATTTCTCCTTCTTGCCTCTCTTGACCACTCTGCCTCCTGCACACGTGATTCGGTGGCTCGTACGTCAGCGCTCGAGCAGAAATAAGTCACCGAATCAACGAAGCAACTCTTTTTCATTTCCGAGCACAAAGCGTCTCGAAATCGGCCATCCACTGCGAAGACATCCAGCCGAACCCCTTCTGTAGAGAGAGAGAGAGGCAAAAGAAGTGGGGAAAAAGAAAAAATCCTGCGCTTCCCGTGGAATCATCTCTCCGGGCCCGTTTCAATGACAGTTACGCCAATTGAATCGGTCACTGCCAGCGCTCGTGGCCTGTAATTTGGCTCTCTCTCTCTCTCCTTTCTCTTCGTCTCACGTGACTCTCACCCTTTCTCTCTCTCTCCGCATCCAAAACCTGTTCTTTCAGTCGCGTTCAATCGGCTTATACAGCCATGATTTACTTATAAAGCACGTGCCAATTTACATAACCACCCCCTCGAGATGTACTTCCACCGCCCTCCTAACCAATTGCCTACCCCCTCCTTCTTTTCCCCCACCTCCGTCACTTGCGTGCTCATCGTGACCCTTCGTTCCCTCCTCCTCCTCCTCCTCCCACCATCCCTTAATCACACCCTGCCGCTTGCTGCAGGTCGTGACCCTTCCAAGCCCAGCTTGCATTTAGTGCTCGATAGCCGAGACCAACGACCTAGCCACGAGTGTTAAGGCAAACACTTGACCTCTACTTTAAGAGCGCTCACCTCGGCTAAGGATTTCTTTTTCCTCATCCCTGAGCATCCCCCCACTCCCTCGCCCCAAAAAGATAAGCATCCTCATCGAAATGACAGTTCCTCTGATCGCCTTCATCGTCTCATTGCTTCTAACGCCAGGATTAAGGAGAAAACGTTTTGGTTTTGCACAGATCAACTGAAGCTGGGCAGTATGAGACGTGTGCGAAAAAATCCACCAGGCAGTTTCCCGGATGAGTACGCGGGATATCATAGTTACGCGCCAGTTGCTCTTCTAGATGAGCTATGGCGATGACGATTAAATTAAGGTTATGATGTTAGTACAAGTCTTTGGGGACATTATCATGCGCTTTTTAACCAACAACATTTCAAAAACCACATATTAATGGGGCGGGGGTGGCTCAGTCGGTAATGCGTCAGGCTCGTAATCTGTAGTTCCCAGTTCGAGTCCCAGCTGGGTCAGCGTTGAGACTTATCTCCGCAAAACTCCCCGCCCTGCCCACGGTCAGTAGGGGACACCGCCCGTCGGATAGGACGTTAAGCTGCGGCCCCGTGTGCGGGAGAACCATACCCTGTGCGTGCTAAAGAACACGCTGGATGGTCTTGACGGGAGGCTACCATCTGTCTCCCAACATCTGTTCCAGTGGGTCCCCTCCCCCAACCTTCTCTGAGCCTTCGGGGTCAATTTGACCTGGCCATTTAGAACATGGTGTTCAAAAAAGTGCCGCTCAGAGGTAAAACAACCCAACTACGTATCAAGCATTACTTCATAAGGCACTTTTATGTACCCAATAGTAGCAGTAGCAGTCTTCATTTCCATTCATATTATATACGATACAATATAGCCAGATTACAAGGACCCCCGAGAGCTCAGAAAAGGTTGGGAGAAGAGAATGCACTGGGAGCTTTTTTGGAGACGTTAGCCAACCATCAAAGCAATTACAGCGTGTTCTTTAGCCAGTGCACGGCTCTCACCCTTACAGTCTCTCAAAAAAATATCCGAACACCATGGTTGATTACAGAATTCAGAAAAAATATATGGAGTGTGTACAGCAACTGTACACGCTCCAGTTACCGTTCACAGCAAACTGGAGCGTGGACAGTTACTGCACACGCTCCAGTTTGCTGTGAACGGTAACTGCACACGCTCAATATTTCCGTGAGTGAGCCCACACGATCCAGGTTTTTGTGAGCTCACACGATCCAATGTGCTGTGAACATTAACCGCAACCGCTCCAGTTTGTTGTGAACGGTAACTGCACACTCTCCATATTCACTGCATTATATATTCATACGCATTATATATATTAAAAAAAATCCGAACACTATGGTTGATTACAGAATTCAGAAAAAAATATCTGGCAAAGATTTTTTTTTTTTAGAAATCAGTTATCTGGCAACCTTTGTGTCACGTGACACGAAGGTTGCCAGATTACTGATTTCTAAAAAAAAAAAAAAATCGTTGCCAGAAACTTTTTCTGAATTCTGTAAATCAAACATAGCTTTCAAACATTTTTTTGAAAGACTGTATTATTGTTTTTTTTAACTTCCCGGATTTAGTTTAGTAGCCAATAGTGCGAAATTACGGTAAAGAGAGAGTTTAAACACGTGACTATAACTTATCAACGTGAGCATAAAATAAATAATTAATGATTTCTTTACGTGTCTTAAATTGAAACGTTTTTCCCTAGAGCTTTATCGTTACGAATTCCATTGCTTCGAACTAGTGCCTACAAATAAGAAATTCTTTTTCACATGGAAAGTTTCTGTTTATCGCGTGCTGCCAGTTAATTGGTTCCACGTGACGCCCAAAGCTTCGTGTTTGAAGAGCATGCAGCCAACCGATAAGATGTCACTGCTAGATGTGCTGCACGTGCCCTCCCCGGATACGACCAGAGTGGGCGGAAAACAATAAAAGTTTCTGTTGCTGTTGCTGTTTTCTAAATAGCAGACGGATTTGTTTACACTCGGCTGATTGTCGGAAGCGATCACAGGAGTGTCAAACGATTCTGTCTGAAGATTTCGGGGTCAAAATCTCCCTTCTTTAGAACATTGGCCTTGACGATTGGTTTTGCACAGATCAACTGAAGCTGGGCAGTATGAGACGTGTGGGAAAAAATCCACCAGGCAGTTTCCCGGATGAGTACGCGGGATATCATAGTTACGCGCCAGTTGTCTTCTAGATGAACTAAGGCGATGACGATTAAATTAAGGTTATGATGTTAGTATAAGTCTTTGGGGACATTATCATGCGCTCTTCAACCAACAGCATTTCAAAAACCGCATATTAATGGGACGGGGGTGGCTCAGTCAGTAGCGCGCCAGACTCGTAATCTGTAGTTCCGAGGTTCGAGTCCCAGCTGGGTCAGCGTTGAGATTTATCTCCGCAAAACTCCCCGCCCTGCCCACGGTCAGTAGGGGACACCGATGGGCTTGGAAAGGCCGCCGTCCGTCGGATGGGACGTTAAGCCGTGGCTCCGTGTGCGGGAGAGCCATACCCTGTGCACTTTAAAGAACACGCTGGATGGCCTTGACGGAAGGCTACCATCTGTCTTCCAACAGCTATTCCAGTGGGTCTCCTCCCCCAACCTTCTATGAATCTTCGGGGTCTTTGTGACCTGGCCATTTAGACCATGGTGTGAAAGTGCCGCTCAGAGGTAAAAGAACCTATCCTTGACGATAAGATTAGACCCTCTAATTCTAGAAAAGAAATAAAATTTAAGAGTCCCTTAAAGCCGACCTGAGGCCGAGTGGTTAGCGTACTTGGCTACTGATAAAGGGATCTGGGTTCGAACCCCGGGTAAGGCCTGGATGTTTCTGTTGTCTTTCTCCCGAGTTTTCACTTTCCTCACAGACCTATTTTGGCGTATAAACTGACAGACTCCTGTCAGACCTCTTTTGCAAGCAGCTGCTTGAGAGGGTATTTATTTAAAGTCGAAGCTCATTCATTCGATACAAAAAGAAGTCAGCAAATAAAGGTTAAAAACGAGATGGAATTTATCTGCATCTTAAATATTTACATTGCTGGTTCGACAAGACCGCATTAAGCAAATGAGGGTTGGGTTGTTTTACCTCTGAGCGGCACTTTTTTGCACACCACGGGCTAAATGGCCAGGTCACATGGACCCCGAAGGCTCAGAGAAGGTTGGGGAGGGGACCCACTGGAACGGCTGTTGGGAGACAGATGGTAGTCTCCCGTCAAGCCCATCCAGCGTGTAAACGTGCACAGTGTATGGCTCTCTCCCGCAGACGGGGCCACGGCTTAACGTCCCATATGACGGATGGCGTCCTTTCCAAGCCCATCGGTGTCCCCTTCTGACCGTGAGCAGGGAGGGGAGTTTTGCGGAGATAAATCTCAACGCTGACCCAGCTGGGACTCGAACCTGGGAGCTACAGATTACGAGCCTGGCGCGTTACCGACTGAGCCACCCCCACTCCTCACTTTTCAGTAAATGAGCCTTCTTTGAATCTTCGGTATGAAAAAGTAAATTTTCATATTTGCATTTAAAGCTTTTGCCCAGTAATGTGACATAAAAAAAAAAAATCCACCCACAATGATGCACTTGACGACTTCAGCAAACTGAGTTCGAAAACTCTATATTCCCACGAAAAAGAAAAAATTCGCTTCAAGGAAAAAAAAAAACGCCCAGTCAGCCGATTCCGTTCGGTTACAAGCCTCCCAGAAAGTGACAAAAAAAAAAAAAACTCATTCTTTGGCCACAGCACCTAAGAGAGAAAAAAAAACACACACCTCCAATTGCTAAGAAACATTGCGCGTGGCAGCACAGAATCACGACCCCCCAAACAAACCACCTGTAGAGCACATGGTTACCGAGAAGTTGTCATGATTTAGAGAGAAAGAATTCACTGCAAGAGCAACTCCTTCTTTGGGCAAGACCACACAGCAAGCGGTTCAGCGTCATCAACTTTCCATACTTTCTGGCGTATTCGAACAAGATCATTACCAACAACGGAGATGACCTCACAACAAACTATAGCATGTGCATTTAATGCACACGCTCCAGTTTGTTGTGAGGTCATCTCCGTTGTTGGTAATGATCTTGTTCAAAGACGCAAAAAAGTGTGGAAATGTCGATAACGCTAAACTCGCTACCTGTGTGATCGTACTTTCTTTCAGGTGGAGCTTCTTTCTCCGAATGCCACTGTGGAGAAGAGACTGTCGCCTCTTGACCCCGCCCCCCATCCCTCTGCTCTGCCTCCCGCCCATTGAGCAGGTCACCCTGTAATCGTGGCGATGCTCTGCATAAACAGTCGCAGCTCCGTTCTGGAAATGACTGTTATTTGGAAAGATCGCAGCATTCTGAAGGAGGTTCTCGGAACATTCTGCCCATCAGCCAAGGCACACCTCGTTTCCAAAACGAGGCTAATTCTCATTCTCCTCTCTCGTGAGAGCAAAAGGTTTAATGACTTCGATTAACGCCCACTCATCGGGTAGATGACTTTTGACCAGATGAAATATTCCTGGACATCCCAACACGAATCCATTAAACAGAGCAGAGGGAACGATCATTACAACTGAAATCTGTTCTGTGTGTGTGTGGGAGTTCCATTATCATTTAACCAATTGTTTTTTTTACTGCTTCTTTACTAATTGAGGTTTACGCCGTCATCATTTGGGAAACGAAAGGTGATTGCTGTTGGTGATCATAGATCACGAAATTAAATTTTCTTGCAGAGATATCTTTCACACGGAGGAACGACGGTCGATCTGAAATTCTGTTTGAACTTTCGGCATTTTTCTGTCGGTGTTTTCCCATCTCCTACAACTGGGCGGTTAACCTGTTTGGTTGAGGAGCAAAGATACCCGAAGATTGGATGAGGAGTAAAGATACCCGAAGATTGGATGAGGAGTAAAGATACCCGAAGATTGGATGAGGAGTAAAGATACCCGAAAATTGGATGAGGAGTAAAGATACCCGAAGATTGGATGAGGAGTAAAGATACCCGAAGATTGGATGAGGAGTAAAGATACCCGAAGATTGGATGAGGAGTAAAAATACCAGAAGATTGGATGAGGAGTAAAGATACCCGAAGATTGGATGAGGAGTAAAGATACCCGAAGATTGGATGAGGAATAAAGATACCCGAAGATTGGATGAGGAGTAAAGATACCCGAAGTTTGGATGAGGAGTAAAGATACCAGAAGATTCGATGAGGAGTAAAGATACCCGAAGATTGGATGAGGAGTAAAGATACCCGAAGATTGGATGAGGAGTAAAGATACCCGAAGATTGGATGAGGAGTAAAGATACCCGAAGATTGGATGAGGAGTAAAGATACCCGAAGATTGGATGCAGGATGTTGTTGGCTCAGTCGGTAAAGAGGCAAGCTCATATTCTTCGATGTTCACAGGTTGAAGTCATCACTGTGCTCCCACTCCGCCCACGGTCAGTAGGGGACACCGATGGGCTTGGAAAGGCCGCCGTCCGTTGGATGGGACGTTAAGCCGTGGCCCCTTGTGTGGGAGAGACATACCATGTGCACGTTCAAGAACACACTTGATGACCTTGACTGGAGGCTACCATCTGTCTCCCAACAGCTGTTCCAGTGGGTTCCCTCTCCCAACCTTCTCTGAGCCTCCGAGGTCCTTGTGACCTGGCCATTTAGCCCAATGTGTGCAAAAAAGTGCCGCTAAGAGGAAAGTGGATTCAGAGGACAACCCAACCCCGTGCATGTTAAAGAACGCACTGGATGGCCTTGACGGGAGGCTACCAACTATCTCCTATAGCTGTCCAGTGGGTCCCCCAACCTTCTTTGAGTCCTCAGGGTCCTTGTGACCTGGGCATTTGGTCCATTGTATGCAGAAAAGTGCCACTCAGAGGTAAAACAACTCGAACCATAGCTAGTCAAAATGGCCACGATGGTAACGACAGATCGATTTTTAAGTCTCCACTGCGCCTGCGTTAACATTTCCTCTGCTACCTTGCGCTCTCCCCTGGGTGAGAGAGAGAAAACTAACTGGCTTAGGAAGGCGGCCGTCCATCATGTGAGACATTAAGGCGTGTCTCTGTGTGCATGAGAGCCATACCTTGGGTACTTCAGAAAATGCACCCACGACCCCCAAAAACGAAATGAAATTTGTGTTTTATGATTGATGATATATAAACTGAAGCCCTCCCCCAACAAAAAAATTAATTTTTAATTAAATCGCAACATTTGACGTTTATATAATCCTCCCTTTCATCCCGTCCCCCCAAAAAAATACCTTCAAGATCATTCCTCCTCCGAGGTAATCGCAAAGTTTATGCCACAAATCTTTACTCCCTTCCTCCAAAGGGCGGGGGTGGCTCAGTCGGTATCGCGCCAGGCTCGTAATCTGCAGTTCCCGGGTTCGAGTCCCAGCTGGGTCAGCGTTAAGACTTATCTCCGCAAAACTCCCCCCCCCCCTGCCCACGGTCAGTAGGGGACACCGATGGGCTTGGAAAGGCCGCCATGCGTCGGATGGGACGTTAAGCCGTGGTCCCGTGTGTGGGGGAGCCATATGCTGTGCACGTTAAAGAACACACTGGATCGCTTTGACGTGAGGCTACCATCTGTCTCCCAACAGCTGTTCCAGTGGGTCCTCTCCTCCAACCTTCTCTAAGCTTCTGAGATCCTCCTCATGACCTGGCCATTTAGCCCATTGTGTGCAAAAAAGTGCCGCTCAGAAGTAACACAACCCTTTCTCCAAAGCGGTATGTCTGGAATGGCTGCAACGCTGTTCCTGTATGCACGCCAAACAAAATTTAGTCCCACCCACAAATAAATCGACAGTTATTTCGGTAAGTTTCCCACCAAAAAGGGGGGCGGGGGTGGCTCAGTCGGTAGCGCGCCAGGCTCGTAATCTGTAGTTCCCAGGTTCGAGTCCCAGTTGGGTCAGCGTTGAGATTTATCTCCGCAAAATTTCCCCGCCCTGCCCACGGTCAGTAGGGGACACCGATGGGCTTGAAAAGGTCGCCGTCCGTCGGATGGGACGTTAAGCCCCGTGTGTGGGAGAGCCATACCCTGTGCACATTAAAGAACACGCTGGATGGCCTTGACGGGAGGCTACCATATGTCTCCTAACAGCTGTTCCAGTGGGTCCCCTCCCCCAACCTTCTCTGAGCCTTCGGGGTCCATGTGACGTGGCCATTTAGACCATGGTGTGCAAAAAAGTGCCGCTCAGAGGTAAAACAATCCAATCCAATCCAAGTCTGCACGCCAAACCAAATTTAGTCCCACCCAAAAATAAATCGACAGTTATTTCGGTAAGTTTCCCACCAAAAAGCGAGAGAAAAATAATTTGTTTTGCGAGGCATTCAAACAAATTGTTCGATCTGTGCAGACCGTAACTGTATGGCGAGAAACGGTCGACCAGTCGATTTCCGGGATGTTGCCAATCCACTGAGAAGCAAAAGAAGGAAAAGGAAAAGTAAAACGCCTTTCGTGATAGAAACCGTTTCGTGAATCGCCACCACAGTTTTCAGAATTTTGATTTCCTACCAAGACCAAGCGACGCTGATGGAATCGAGCATGCGCAGTTGCCTTTCACGGTCGGGGCCGATTCTTGAGGCGGAAAAAAAAGCAACAAATAAATAAGCTGCCCAACAGGAAACGGAAGTGAGGGAAAAGACGCGAAGCACCCTGCGATAAATCTATCTCAATTTGGCAAAAGGAAAACCATTAAAGATAGCGAGTCCTCACGCATGCGCACAGGGTGTCATTGGCCTCTGCTTCCAGACGAACAAAATAACAATAGCAGAGATTTAATCGCTGCCACCGCCAGCAACTGAATAATTAAAAAAGTGGGTAACAATTAATGAAATCGAGCCAGGAGTGGCCTAATGGATAGTTGTTATCAGGCTTGAAAAAAATAAGTTTCAAAGGTAGTGGAAATCTTACTTACGGGAGATGATTAAGGATTTCAGAGGTAGTGGAAATCTTACTTACGGGAGATGATTAAGGATTTCAGAGGTAGTGGAAATCTTACTTACGGGAGATGATTAAGGATTTCAGAGGTAGTGGAAATCTTACTTACGGGAGATGATTAAGGATTTCAGAGGTAGTGGAAATCTTACTTACGGGAGATGATTAAGGATTTCAGAGGTAGTGGAAATCTTACTTACGGGAGATGATTAAGGATTTCAGAGGTAGTGGAAATCTTACTTACGGGAGATGATTAAGGATTTCAGAGGTAGTGGAAATCTTACTTACGGGAGATGATTAAGGATTTCAGAGGTAGTGGAAATCTTACTTACGGGAGATGATTAAGGATTTCAGAGGTAGTGGAAATCTTACTTACGGGAGATGATTAAGGATTTCAGAGGTAGTGGAAATCTTACTTACGGGAGATGATTAAGGATTTCAGAGGTAGTGGAAATCTTACTTACGGGAGATGATTAAGGATTTCAGAGGTAGTGGAAATCTTACTTACGGGAGATGATTAAGGATTTCAGAGGTAGTGGAAATCTTACTTACGGGACATGATTAAGGATTTCAGAGGTAGTGGAAATCTTACTTACGGGAGATGATTAAGGATTTCAGAGGTAGTGGAAATCTTACTTACGGGAGATGATTAAGGATTTCAGAGGTAGTGGAAATCTTACTTACGGGAGATGATTAAGGATTTCAGAGGTAGTGGAAATCTTACTTACGGGAGATGATTAAGGATTTCAGAGGTAGTGGAAATCTTACTTACGGGAGATGATTAAGGATTTCAGAGGTAGTGGAAATCTTACTTACGGGAGATGATTAAGGATTTCAGAGGTAGTGGAAATCTTACTTACGGGAGATGATTAAGGATTTCAGAGGTAGTGGAAATCTTACTTACGGGAGATGATTAAGGATTTCACAGGTAGTGGAAATCTTACTTACGGGAGATGATTAAGGATTTCACAGGTAGTGGAAATCTTACTTACGGGAGATGATTAAGGATTTCACAGGTAGTGGAAATCTTACTTACGGGAGATGATTAAGGATTTCACAGGTAGTGGAAATCTTACTTACGGGAGATGATTAAGGATTTCACAGGTAGTGGAAATCTTACTTACGGGAGATGATTAAGGATTTCAAAGGTAGTGGAAATCTTACTTACGGGAGATGATTAAGGATTTCAAAGGTAGTGGAAATCTTACTTACGGGAGATGATTAAGGATTTCAAAGGTAGTGGAAATCTTACTTACGGGAGATGATTAAGGATTTCAAAGGTAGTGGAAATCTTACTTACGGGAGATGATTAAGGATTTCAAAGGTAGTGGAAATCTTACTTACGGGAGATGATTAAGGATTTCAAAGGTAGTGGAAATCTTACTTACGGGAGATGATTAAGGATTTCAAAGGTAGTGGAAATCTTACTTACGGGAGATGATTAAGGATTTCAAAGGTAGTGGAAATCTTACTTACGGGACATGATTAAGGATTTCAAAGGTAGTGGAAATCTTACTTACGGGAGATGATTAAGGATTTCAAAGGTAGTGGAAATCTTACTTACGGGAGATGATTAAGGATTTCAAAGGTAGTGGAAATCTTACTTACGGGAGATGATTAAGGATTTCAAAGGTAGTGGAAATCTTACTTACGGGAGATGATTAAGGATTTCAAAGGTAGTGGAAATCTTACTTACGGGAGATGATTAAGGATTTCAAAGGTAGTGGAAATCTTACTTACGGGAGATGATTAAGGATTTCAAAGGTAGTGGAAATCTTACTTACGGGAGATGATTAAGGATTTCCAATGGACTTGAGAGTGCCAAAACGCCTTCCATCAGATCTTCTTCCAGAGAGATCTCAGAGTTGGGTTGGGTTGTTTTACCTCTGAGCGGCACTCTTTTGCATACCATGGGCTAAATGGCCAGGTCACATGGACCCCGAAGGCTCAGAGAAGGTTGGGGGAGGGGACCCACTGGAACAGCTGTTCGGAGACAGATGGTAGCCTCCCGTCAAGGCCATCCAGCGTGTTCTTTAACGTGCACAGGGTATGGCTCTCCCGCACACGGGGCCACGGCTTAACGTCCCATCCGACGGACGGCGGCCTTTCCAAGACCATCGGTGTCCCCTACTGACCGTGGGCAGGGCGGGGAATTTTTGCGGAGATAAATCTCAACGCTGACCCAGCTGGGATTCGAACCTGGGAACTACAGATTACGAGCCTGGCGTGCTACCGACTGAGCCACCCCCGCCCCAGAGAGAGAGATCTCAGAGGCAAATCTTTTGTGCAAGATTCAATTTCCTGTGGTGATTCGTTTGATGAGTCCTCAGTTTGCTAACAGTAGAACCCATAAACCAAGTTTGATTTACCATCGTATGCAATCATTTCACGAAGGCTCTCCAAACATTTGGGGAGGGAGTGGCTCAATCGATAGAGGACCAGGTTCGTAATATACAGTTCCCAGGTTCGAGTTCCAGATGAGTCAGCGTTAAGATTTATCTGCGCAAAATTTCCCGCCCTGCCCACGGTCAGTAGGGGACATCCATGGGCTTGGAAAGGCCGCCGTCGGTAGGATAGGACGTTAAGCCGTGGCACCGTGCGCGGGAGAGCCATACCCTGTGCACGTTAAAGAACACGCTGGATGGCCTTGACGGGAGGCTACCATCTGTCTCCCAACAGCTGTTCCAGTGGGTCCTCTCCCCCAACCTTCTCTGAGCCTTCGGGGTCCATGTGACCTGGCCATTTTGCCCATGGTGTTCAAAAAAGTGCCGCTCACAGGTAAACCAACCAACCAACCAACCGAAAAGCCCTTTCTAATCTTCAGAGTTGGGTTGGGTTGTTTTACCCCTGAGCGGCACTTTTTTGCACACCTTGGGCTAAATGGCCAGGTCACATGGACCCCGAAGGCTCAGAGAAGGTTGGGGGAGGGGACCCACTGGAACAGCTGTAGGGAGACAGATGGTAGCCTCCGGTCAAGGCCATCCAGCGTGTTCTTTAACGTGCACAGGTTATGGCTCTACCACACACGGGGCCACGGCTTAACGTCCCATCCGACGGACGGCGGACTTTCCAAGCCCATCGGTGTCCCCTACTGACCGTGGGCAGGGCGGGGAATTTTGAGGAGATAAATCTGAACGCTGACCCAGCTGGGACTCGAACCTGGGAACTACAGATTACGAGCCTGGCGCGCTACCGACTGAGCCACCCCGCCCCACTGTAATCTTCAGAGGAATATGATTTAACTCCCCACTTGAAGGACGTTGATTTCCCAAGAAACATCGGAATCATAACTTGATGTTCTGAGTCTGAAATCCCACCAGTGTTTGCACTAAGATTTTCTTCGCAGACCCCTTTTCTGCTCTCCGTGAGAAAAGAACTTCGATGGGATTGGCAAGCCAATTGGGATCGCCTCCATTTGTAATAGAACCATACCTTGTGCACGTTAAAAAAAACACGCTAAATGACTTCGATGGTAGGCCTCCATCTGACTCCTAACACTTGTCCAGCGGGTTCCTTTACCCTAACCTTCTCTGACCCATTCGAATCCTTGTGATCTGTCATGGGGGGGGGGGGGGCGCTCAGTCTTTAGCGATTTAGCTCATCAGGATTGTAATTTTCATACTCCCACCGGGGCGGGGGTGGCTCAGTCGGTAGCGTGCCAGGCTCGTAATCTGCAGTTCCCAGGTTCGAGTCCCAGCTGGGTTAGCGTTGAGACTTATCTCCACAAAACTCCCCGCCCTGCCCACGGTCAGTAGGGGGCACCGATGGGCTTGGAAAAGGCCACCGTCCGTCGGAATGGACGTTAAGCCGTGGCTCAGTGTGCGGGAGAGACATACTCTATGCACTTTAAAGAACACGCTGGATGGCCTTGACGGGAGGCTACCACCTGTCTTCCAACAGCTGTTCCAGTGGGTCCCCTCCCCCAACCTTCTGTGAGCCTTCGGGTTCCTTGTGACCTGGCCATTTAGCCCATGATGTGCAAAAAAAGTGCCGCTCAGAGGTAAAACAACCCAACGTTAAAGTACACGCTGGATGGACTTGACGGGAGGCTACCATCTGTCTCCTAACAACTGTTCCAGTGGGTCCCCTCCCTCAACCTTCTCTGAGTCTTCGGGGTCCTTGTGACCAGCCCATTTAGCCCATGGTGTGCAAAAAAGTGTCGCTCAGAGGTAAAACAACCCAACGTTAAAGTACACGCTGGATGGACTTGATGGAAGGCTACCATCTGTCTCCTAACAACTGTTCCAGTGGGTCCCCTCCCCCAACCTTCTGTGAGTCTTCGGGGTCCTTGTGACCTGGCCATTTAGCTCATTGTGTGACTAAAGCACCGCTCAGAGGTAAAACAGTCTATTTAGTCCTGATCCAGTCCACTTACAGTTTGGAAGCGAGGGGAAATGGAAATAAAATATCGCATACCACAGGGTTGGTGTGATAGTTTTTTTTTAGGATCAGGCGAAAGACACAAAAATTGAGGGCGTCAAAAATACGATATTTGTGTCATCTTTTTGCCACCCTTCATTTTCGTGCTTTAAATACTTTTCGTGCTTCAAAACCTGTCCCAGCTCCCTGTAATGTCATGGCCCTTCTTCAACATCTCTCCCCCCCCTTCCATTGCGAAGAAAGCGCCTCTGGTGCAGGAAGTCAGAGAGTTTTAAACCAATTGTCCCGTCATTCTCTCCCACGGGAAACACTTTGCTAAGAAAACCAAACTACGGAGATCAACGGAGGCAACGGAATCGAAAGCAGCTGCTAAATCAAGAGTTTTGGCGGCATTCGGCTGCTTCCGGTGAGAACGGTTAAGAAAACGGACATAGGCGAGAGAGGGAGATGCAGATGAAGGAGGGGGGGGGACGCTAACGCGAACTTTCTTTTGTTTCTTTTGAGAAAGATTCTTTTCTCTTGAAAGATCGAAATGTTGATTTCCACGTCCTTCGCAGCAGCTCGAGCAGATGATGTGTAACGCATTTTTCCCACTTTTCTTAATTCATTCTCTTGCAATGATCGGCTGCGTTTGAAGTCAAGGTGAATGAAGAATAAAGTGAAGCGAAAGAATGGGACGGGGAGGGGGGGGGGGTAGCGTAAACTGACCCTTTCCTTCGGTTCACTGAATCAGCCAGCAGATGATGATTTCTTTATTGTTCTAAATAATATTCCTGACTCTGACTGCAAATGAGAAAAGGAAAAAAAAAATGTTATTTCGGTGAAATCTTCTTTTCCTTTCCATTAATGAAAGTTTCTGTTGCCTAGTCCGGGAATTTGCGCAAATAAAATGATGAAAAATGTCCTTGAACAAAATAAAAGTGTTTCCTTTTGTTCCAATAAGTTCGATGAACACATAAAAAATGGTCAAGGGAATGACTCAGCAAATTTCCGAAGTAGAGAATCAGACAAAAAAAAAAGAAAGGAGAGTATACTTCAGTACAGTCGCTCAAAAAATTATCCGAACACCATGGTTGATTAAAGAATTCAGGAAAAATATCTGGAGCGTGTACAGCATCTGTACACGCTCCAGTTACCGTTCACAGCAATCTGGAGCGTGTGCAGTTACTGCACACGCTCCAGTTTGCTGTGAACGGTAACTGCACACGCTCAATATTTCCATGAGTGAGCCCACACAATCTAGTATCAAAATAATATGACCACCTACAGTCGCTCAAAAAAGTATCCGAACACTACGGTTGATTACAGAATTCAGAAAAAATATCTGGCAACGATTTTTTTAGAAATTAGTGATCTGGAAACCTTCTTGTCACGTGACAGATCACTAATTTCTAAAAAAAAAATCGTTGCCAGATATTTTTTCTAAATTCTGTAATCAACCATAGTGTTTGAATTCTTTTTTGATTGACTGTACTGGAAAGCGCGTTTTTTTTTTTTGTTTTTTTTTTAAATTTTCAAGTCCATCGGTGTCCCCTACTAACCGTGGGCAGGGCGGGGAGTTTTACGGAGATAAGTCTCAAACTGACCCAACTGGGACTCGAACCTGGGAACTGCAGATTACGAGCCTGTCGCGCTACCGACTGAGCAACCCCCTCCCCTTCTTTTTTTATGACTTGACAAGGAATGACTTGATTCTCTTGGTTTATGTATCTCCCGAGGAAATAGTTTCTAACGTTTCGTATTGGGTCCACAATCCTCCTCTGATAAACTCATCATCCTTTAGAGCAGTGGTCAGCAACCTTTATTAAACCGAAGGCCCACTTGTTCACTTTCCTCAACACTTGGAGGAAACCCGCGAATACTCGTTTCGCTTGCCTGCTACTGGAGAAATGGGTTATCTCTGAGCGGCATTTTTTGTGCGCACGAAATGAGATAAATGACCAGGTCACAAGGACCCCGAGGGCTCAGAGTTGAGTGGAAGAACGAAACCCACTGGACAGTTGTTAGCAGACACATGGAAGCCTCCCGTTAATGTCATCTAGCATGTTTCTCAATCTGCACATGGGGCCACGTCCGGTCCATCTGACGGATGACGGCCTTTCGGTAACCCCCCTTTTCTACCGAGGACAGAGTGAGAAAGAGCGGAGAAAATCTCAACGTTGGCACAGTGGGGACTCGAACCTGAGAGCATCAGATTGCGAGTATGCCAGTGGAGCAAATCTCAAAAAAAAAAAAAATGGCGGAGTTTGGACCTCAATCTCAATCCTGCCTCCTCCACCCATAGAAGGCTGGCAAGTCCATGAAAGATGAGGAAGTGGAGGATGAAGATAACTTGACTCCATAAAAAGCTGGTTGCTAGGATGTTGCTACTGACAACGGTCTCCCGTGATCCGCATCGCTTGAGGGATGAGCGGCTATTAGGTTATTGTAACGAAGCCTTCTTTCGTATCCCTCGCAGGAGAATCGAAAGCCAGAGCGACCATTGGCACCCACGAAACGGAGGTGCTCGTAAGCCATCTCGACCAGTTCCCCGACCCCCGAGCGGCCTCGAGGCCAGCGACCTCGTCCATGTCACTCTCTAGGAGCCTCAGGAGGCGCTTTAACAAGGACGATCGCAGATGATATAACGCGCGAGGAATCCAGCTTCGAACTTCCTCCGAAACAACAAAAAATGATCTATGAGAGAAGATAATCACTGTCATTAGATGCTCACTGCTGTACTATTAATGAGAGGTTTTAGGAGCTCTGTTTTCCGTGACAAAAACCTGTCAGTGTTTACCTGAAATAAGACGGAGCCAAAAGGGAGAGGCAACTGGAAGTGGAGAGGCGAAGGCTTAAAGGAAAGTGTAACGCCATCGCAATCGAAGGATTACGGGTTCGATCTGCGTTTTCGGGAAGCAACATGGGATTGTTTTACCCCTTAGTCGCTTTTTTTTCGAAACAATGCACTAAGTGGCAATGGACTAGTCGCTCAAAAAAAAGTATCCAAACACTATGGTTGATTACAGAATTCAGAAAAAATATCTGGCAACGATTTTTTTTAGAAATGAGTGATCTGGCAACCTTCGTGTCACGTGACACGAAGGTTGCCAGATCACTCAAAAAGCATCTAGTTTCCTGTTATCTTACTACCATAACTAATCCTAGAAAGAACCAAACTATTAAACAATCAGATTTTAGTCTTTAGGTGTATATGTCTATTTTTCCACGCTCTCCTTGGATTCTTAAAAGTCCCGGCAGCAATCCCTGACATTGACAACTATTCATACTGCAGATTTTGGACTCGGGCTCAAAACTAGATCGGAGACTTCGTGCTCACAATTGCACCGGAGGCTTTTTGGCTCCGACTCAAAAGAATTTCAATTTCAACTATTTCTTGTAACTGTGGAAAAAAAAAAGTAAATATATTAAAATATATTTTTATTTTAGTTTCAACCATTTGATCAGTCTTTAGTAATAAAAAATAAGTACCATTTGGCTTTTGATTTCTTAATTTTACGTATTCTGTATCTTTAATAAATGAGCTTCTTTGCTTTTATAATGATGATGCTATCCTCAAAATTTCGGTGTCTATTAGTATTTCTAATATTTTTGTCCCAAATGGCATTAACATTATAATTTTGTCATAAAATTATTATCTACATTCATTACATGTTTTATGTTGCGTCAAAAAAAAGTTTGTCCCCAAATCGGGCTCAACAATTATCGAAACGTTTCGGTTCGAAAAATTCAGCCTAAATTATATTGTAAAGATTGTCGCAGGGTGGGTTGCTTTACTTCTGAGCGACACTTTTTTGCACACCATGGGCTAAATGGCCAGGTCACATTGACCCCGAAGACTCAGAAAAGGTTGGGGGAGGGGACCCACTGGAACAGCTATTGGGAGACAGATGGTAGCCTCCCGTCAAGGCCATCCAGCGTGTTCTTTAACTTTGGGTTGTTTTACCTCTGAGCGGCACTTTTTTGCACACCATGGGCTAAATGGCCAGGTCACATGGACCCCGAAGGCTCAGAGAAAGTTGGGGGAGGGGACTCACTGGAACAGCTGTTGGGAGACAGATGGTAGCCTCCCGTCAAGGCCATCCAACGTGTTCTTTAACGTACACATGGTATGGCTATCCCGCACACGGACCACGGCTTAACGTCCCCATCCGATGGACGGCGACCTTTCCAAGCCCATCAGTTTCCCCTAATGACCATGGGCAGGGCGGGGAATCTTGCGGAGATAAATCTCAACGCTGACCCAGCTGGGACTCGAAGCTGGGAACTACAGATTATGAGCCTGGCGCGCTATCGACTGAGCCACCCCCCTTCCCGATTGTCGCAAGAACAGACGAAAGTTTTTTGTAGGCACCGTGCTTAACTCTCCTATTATTATAAACTCTCTTCTCTATAATAAAGGGGGCGGGGGTGGCTCAGTCGGTAGCGCGCCAGGCTCGTAATCGATAGTTCCCAGGTTCGAGTCCCAGCTGGGTCAGCGTTCAGATTTATATCCGCAAAACTCCCCGCCCTGCCCACGGTCAGTAGGGGACACCGATGGGCTTGGAAAGGCCGCCGTCCGTCGGATGGGACGTTAAGCCGTGGCCCCTTGTGTGGGAGAGCCATACCCTGTGCACGTTAAAGAACATGCTGGATGGCCTTGACGGGAGGCTACCATCTGTCTCCCAACAGCTGTTCCAGTGGGTCCCCTCCCCCAACCTTCTCTGAGCTTCGGGGTCCATGTGACCTGGCCATTTAGCCCATGGTGTGCAAAAAAGTGCCGCTCAGAGGTAAAACAACCCAACAACAACCTATAATAAAGAGAAACAAAATTATCTTGATGTAGAGAAGAAACGGGAGCCGAGTTTCAAGCGATCTTGTTTGCAAGCGATTAGCTCGTCTTCGTCTTTCCCATCCCGATTGTCGTCCTCGTCGTCGGCCGAGGACAATCCCAATCAGTGTGGCCAGCGCCGAGCCACCGCTCCGCGTGTCGCCGAACAATGTCAACGGCCAAAAGATAAGATCTCGCGCCTCGTAGCGGAACTGGAGGCGAGCACGAGACTGCAGAAGGAGATCGCGTTGTTATCGTCGTCGTGGTTGAGGAGCGGCCGAGAGGCAAATTGGCTCGTCTAGACGACACAGCCAGCTGATGACCAAAAATCTATTTATAGATGGGATGCGGAAAGAGCGCAAATGAGAGGATACAAATGGGGGCGCGGAGGGGAGGGGGGGATGAAGCAGAGAATTGAAGTGCGTTATGCAATGGATGCGATGAAGGGTTCATGACCTCTAACATGGCAATTGGAGCCACTGTGAGTCTGTTTTACCTCTGAGCGGCCCTTTTGTGCTCACTATAGGATCAGGTCACAAGGACCCCTAAAACTAAAGGCTCTGAGAAGGGGATTTACTGGACAGGTGTCAGGAGACAGACGCTTCCTGTGAAGGCGGCATGGGCTTCGGCAAAAAATTGTCTCTCAGAGGGCGGGGAAGAGTGGGGCTAAAATTGTTTCAGGGAACGGCAAAATTATTTCGGGGGGGGGGGGTGCAAAATACATATCAATTGTTTAAGATAGAAAGAAATATTTAAGTGAAGGTGCGAATACATCAGTTACGCATCGTATCAAAATACAAAAGGATGTCCAAAAAGAAAATGAAAAAAAGGGAAACTTATTATTGAAGATGTATATAAAAATATTATTTATATTATTAAATTAAAATAAATGATATGCTTCTGAAAACAAAACAAAGATTTGCATATTAAATTAAAAGCATTAATTTTTGCTACACCTGATATTATTAAACATAACTTAATCTTTCGATGAATTTTTTTCGGGATGTGTGGTGCAATGGCAGCAAACTGGAGCGTGTGCAGTAACTGCACACGCTCCAGTTTGCTGTGAACGGTAACTGGAGCGTGTACAGTTGCTGTACACGCTCCAGATATTTTTTCTGAATTCTGGAATCACGTGACACGAAGGTTGCCAGATCACTCATTTCTAAAAAAATCGTTGCCAGATATTTTTTCTGAATTCTGTAATCAACCATAGTGTTCGGATACTTTTTGAAGCGACTGTACACAGGGCATTGTTCTACCGTACACAGAGCCACGGCTTAACGTCGCATCTGATGGGCGGCGGTCTTTCCAATCCCACGGGTATCCCCTTTCTCATCGAGTATGACAGGATGGGTTAATGAGAATTCTGAGCGGTGCTTTTTTAAGCACAATGGGTCTAATTGGCCAGGTCACGAGGACCCCAAGAGCTCATAGAAAATTGGGAAGAGGGAACCACTGGACAACTGTTAGGAGACATAAGGTAGTCTCCCTCAAGGCCATCCAGCGTGTTCTTTACCGAGCATAAGGTATGACTGTACGGCACACGGGACCACGGCTTTAACGTCCCATCCGACGGACGGCGGATCGGCTTCCAAGGCCATCGGTGTCCCCTACTGACCGTGGACATGGCGGGGAGTTTTATGGAAATAAATCTCAATGTTGGCCCAGTTGGGACTAGAACCTGGGAACTGCAAGTTACGAGCCTGGCGCCCTACCAAACGATCCCTCCCCCCCTACTGCCCCATTAATGAAAATAAATTTCAATGTAGGCACAGGTAGGACTCGAACAATGGATACTAAACTAAACTAAAAGACTAAAACTAAAGTTGCCTAACTATAAGATCCACTACGAGACTGAGCGAATGGGTTGGGTTGTTTACCTCTGAGCGGCACTTTTTTGCACACCATGGGCTAAATGGCCAGGTCACAAGGGCCTCGAAGGCTCAGAGAAGGTTGAGGGAGGGGACCCACTGGAATAGCTGTTGGGAGACAGATGGTAGCCCCCGTCAAGGCCATCCAGCGTGTTCTATAACGTGCACAGGGTATGGCTCTCCCGCACACGGGGACACGGCTTAACGTCCCATCCGACGGACGGCTGCCTTTCCAAGCCCATCGGTGTCCCCTACTGACCGTTAGCAGGGAGGGGAAATTTTGCGGAGATAAGTCTCAACGCTGACCCGGACTGGACTCGAACCTGGGAACTACAGATTACGAGCCTGGCGCGCTACCGACTGAGCCACCCCCGCCCCTCAACTGAGCGACTGTTACTCATGGATCATAGTCGAATGACCTATCAGTCAACCTATGATTGAAGAGAAGTGTCGAATGACCTATCAGTCAACCTATGATTGAAGAGAAGTGTCGAATGACCTATCAGTCAACCTATGACTGAAGAGAAGTGTCGAATGACCTATCAGTCAACCTATGACTGAAGAGAAGTGTCGAATGACCTATCAGTCAACCTATGACTGAAGAGAAGTGTCGAATGACCTATCAGTCAACCTATGACTGAAGAGAAGTGTCGAATGACCTATCAGTCAACCTATGACTGAAGAGAAGTGTCGAATGACCTATCAGTCAACCTATGACTGAAGAGAAGTGTCGAATGACCTATCAGTCAACCTATGACTGAAGAGAAGTGTCGAATGACCTATCAGTCAACCTATGACTGAAGAGAAGTGTCGAATGACCTATCAGTCAACCTATGACTGAAGAGAAGTGTCGAATGACCTATCAGTCAACCTATGACTGAAGAGAAGTGTCGAATGACCTATCAGTCAACCTATGACTGAAGAGAAGTGTCGAATGACCTATCAGTCAACCTATGACTGAAGAGAAGTGTCGAATGACCTATCAGTCAACCTATGACTGAAGAGAAGTGTCGAATGATCTATCAGTCAACCTATGACTGAAGAGAAGTGTCGAATGATCTATCAGTCAACCTATGACTGAAGAGAAGTGTCGAATGACCTATCAGTCAACCTATGATTGAAGAGAAGTGTCGAATGACCTATCAGTCAACCTATGACTGAAGAGAAGTGTCGAATGACCTATCAGTCAACCTATGACTGAAGAGAAGTGTCGAATGATCTATCAGTCAACCTATGACTGAAGAGAAGTGTCGAATGACCTATCAGTCAACCTATGACTGAAGAGAAGTGTCGAATGATCTATCAGTCAACCTATGACTGAAGAGAAGTGTCGAATGACCTATCAGTCAACCTATGACTGAAGAGAAGTGTCGAATGATCTATCAGTCAACCTATGACTGAAGAGAAGTGTCGAATGACCTATCAGTCAACCTATGATTGAAGAGAAGTGTCGAATGACCTATCAGTCAACCTATGACTGAAGAGAAGTGTCGAATGACCTATCAGTCAACCTATGACTGAAGAGAAGTGTCGAATGACCTATCAGTCAACCTATGACTGAAGAGAAGTGTCGAATGACCTATCAGTCAACCTATGACTGAAGAGAAGTGTCGAATGACCTATCAATCAACCTTGACTGAAGAGAAGTGTCGAACGACCTATCAGTCAACCTATGACTGAAGAGAAGTGTCGAATGACCTATCAGTCAATCTATGACTGAAGAGAAGTGTCGAATGACTTATCAGTCAACCTATGATTGAAGAGAAGTGTCGAATGACCTATCAGTCAACCTATGATTGAAGAGAAGTGTCGAATGACCTATCAGTCAACCTATGATTGAAGAGAAGTGTCGTAGCATCAACTGTTTATCCAACCTTTTGACTTCCCTGGGCCACATTGAGTGAAGATGAATTGTTTTGGGCCGCATATAAAATATATAATATAGTTAATGTATATGAATAATAAAACTTCATTTATTTTCTTATGTTTTTTATTATAAATTTTAAAAAGGGCAACATAAAACTAGTGGGATATCAAAAACTCGCTGAAAATCGCATAATCATGTTGAAAGCTTATGTCGTAAACACGTAAACTTGGGGCAGGGGTGGCTCAGTCGGTAGCTCGCCAGGCTCGTAATCTGTAGTTCCCAGGTTCGAGTCCCAGCTGGGTCAGTGTTGAGTTTTATCTCCGCAAAATTCAGTGCCCTGCCCACGGTCAGATAGAATAAGACCACCGTCCGTCGGATGGGACGTTACGCCGTGGCCCCGTGTGCGGGAGAGCCATACCCTGTGCACGTTAAAGAACACGCTGGATGGCCTTGACGGGAGGCTACCATCTGTTTCCCAACAGCTGTTCCAGTGGGTCTCCTCCCCCAACCTTCTCTGATCCTTCGGGGTCCATGTGACCTGGCCATTTAGCCCATGGTGTGCAAAAAAGTGCCGCTTAGAAGTAAAACAACCCAACACGTAAACTTTACGATTTCGTGGGTCGCATTATTAAGCTGTGCAGGGCCGCAGGTTGCACACGTCTCGTTTAGCCTCTAGTCTACCTAACTGCCAATCTCGCCACTACTTGTTGGATATTTCTTTTTGAAGGATGTTAAAACATTTTTTAATGAGAAAAATTCTGCTTTATTTTCTTTAAAAGCCTGCGCTTCATTCTTATTCAACAGATTTCTTTTTAAAAAATCTGCATCTTTCTCCGGAAAGATTTTCTGGGCAGATCTGTTGAGCAATTCATCGACGATAACGAAAGTTACCGAAGCGCATTTAGTGGTCCTTCGAACTTTTAGTTAATCTCTGCTGGGATCATTGAGGGGATTTAGCTTCAGATAAACGCCGTAATCCCCAAGATGCTGTAATCATTTCCCAGCGTTTGTTTTCCGGGTAGAAAATCTCTCAGGCAAATCATAAAATAATAAAGCATGTAATAATATAATTTGCACAAAGGTTACAGCGTACGTGTTTTAATGACAATGGTAACTCGGAATATTTTTTCTGCACGATTGAATTATGAATAAAGTTTTTTTTTTTAAGGGTTCGGCTGTTTTACCTTTGAGCGGCCCTTTTTTCAACACAATGGGCTAAATGGCCAGGTCACATGGACCCCGAAGGCTCAGAGAAGGTTGGGGGAGGGGACCCACTGAAACAGCTGTTGGGAGACAGATGGTAGCCTTCCGTCAAGGCCATCCAGCGTGTTCTTAAACGTGCACAGGGTATGGCTCTCTCCCGCACACGGAACCACGGATTAACGTCCCATCCGACGGACGGCGGCCTTTTCAAGCCCATCGGTGTCCCCTACTGACCGTGGAATTTTGCGGAGATAAATCTCAACGCTGACCCATCTGGGACTCGAACCTGGAAACTACAGATTACGAGCCTGGCGCGCTACCGACTGAGCCCCCCCCCTCCACCCCCACCCCTTTTTTTTAACGAAAGACGTTTCTTTGTATATCAGATTTTAGCATTATTTTCGCATTAAAACTTTCCACGTGATTGTTCTCTTAACGGTATTTATAGTCTCAATTAACCAATTCCTTTTAATTTTCAGTGGTTGATGAAAAAGTGATGTTTTTATTTGGAAACTTTCATCATTTTGTCGGTTTTCTTTCTCATTTATTCCTTTTTTTTTTCTCTCCTTCATTTTTTGTACTACTGAGGCAATCTAGATCATATCTGTAAAAACATATATGTACATTCCCGCTGATAAGCTTCGGCTTAGTGGGATTTTTTATGTAATATAATTACAGATAATACTTATTGAAAATAAATCTGAAATTGAATTTGAAAAATCACTAACTCAATTGCATCGTTTAATAGGAGTAACTCTTAATTCGATTATTCTTTGATTGACTTCAATGACATTAGTGATCTTTACATTCCCATTTAACATATGCTCCAAAATTATCCAATTTAATCCAAACCAACCGGACATCCCAAAATACCGGCAAATAAAGTCAGAAGTGCGCCATCTTTCGTAGTCACCCCCCCCCCCCCTCCCGCACCTCGCCTTCAACCGAGAGCCAGATTT
The DNA here is from genome assembly GCA_038380435.1 of Ryuthela nishihirai. Taxonomy (NCBI): domain Eukaryota; kingdom Metazoa; phylum Arthropoda; class Arachnida; order Araneae; family Heptathelidae; genus Ryuthela; species Ryuthela nishihirai. The sequence goes on from JAWZYU010000018.1 coordinate 25,788,453, forward strand.
ATCACTGCACAATTTATCTCCGCAAAATTCTCCGCCCTGCCCACGGTCAGTAAGGGACACCGATGGGCTTGGAAAGGCCGCCGTCCGTCGAATGGGACATTAATCCGTGGCTCCGTATGCGGGAGAGCCATACCCTGTGCGCGTTAAAGAACACGCTGGATGGCCTTGACGGGAGGCTACCATCTGTCTGCCAACAGCTGTTCCAGTGGGTCCCCTCCCCCAACCTTCTCTGAGCCTTTGGGGTTCATGTGACCTGGCCATGGTGTGCAAAAAAAGGCCGCTCAGAGATAAAACAACCAATCAAAATCTGAGCCTTCGGGGTCCTTGTGACCTGGCCATTTAGCCCATGGTGTGCAAAAAAGGGCCGCTCAGAGATAAAACAACCAATCAAAATCTGAGCCTTCGGGGTTCTTGTGACCTGGCCATTTAGCCCATGGTGTGCAAAAAAGTGGTAAAACAACCCAACCCAAATATCACTGCACATGCGTAGTGTGAACTTGTCACCCAGAAGATCGTGCACAGAGCTGTGTTTCATTGTGGTTGACCCAAATCCATCAAATTCTTTTGCCACAGAGATTCTGTGCCCTTCAAAAACTTTAAGGATGTCTTCGATTGGAATTATTACAAAACACTTTGGTGACGTCAGGACCAAACTAACCGCAAAATGCATAAGTGCTCGTGACTGAAGATGTCCAATGAGAATTTCTCTCCTTCAACCAACTCGATTAAGCTTCTCAAAGAGATTAGAATCAGTCGGAGATTTGCGGAATGGGTTGGGTGCTTTACCTCTGAGCGGCACTTTTTTACCCACCATGCGCTAAATGGTCAGGTCACAAGGACCCCGAAGTCTCTGAAGAAGGTTGGGGTGAGGGGACTCACTGGAACAGCTGTTGGAAGACAGATGGTAGCCTCCCGTCAAGGCCATCCAGCGTGTTCTTTAACGTGTACATGGTATGACTCTCCCGCACACGGGGGTCACGGCTTAACGTCTCATCAGACGGACAGCGGCCTTTCCAAGCCCATCGGTGTCCCCTACTGACCGTGGGCAAGGCGGGGTTGGGTTGTTTTACCTCTGAGCGGCACTTTTTTGCACACCATCGGCTAAATGGCCAGGTCACATGGACCCCGAAGGCTCAGAGAAGGATGGGGGAGGGGACCCACTGGAACGGCTGTTGGGAGACAGATGGTAGCCCCCCGTCAAGGCCATCCAGCGTGTTCTTTAACGTGCACAGGTATGGCTCTCCCGCACACGGGGCCACGGCTTAACGTCCCATCCGACGGACGGCAGCCTTTCCAAGCACGTTGGTGTCCCCTACTGACCGTGGGCAGGGCGGGGAATTTTGCGGAGATAAATCTCAACGCTGACCCAGCTGGGACTCGAACCTGGGAACTACAGATTACGAGCCTGGCGCGCTACCGACTGAGTCCCCCCCCCCCCCCGCCAGATTTGCGGAAATCATCATTCTCAGACTTCCCACCAATGCGAACCTCGCCGACAGCAGAAATCCTCTCTTCGTGCGCTTCCGATTCCTCCTCTTGATGCATCGCCTTCTTCTTCTTCTTGCACATCCCTCATTTTTCTGGTCCTATTTGTAAAGCAAACCTCGGCCTGCTTATCATCAGGACCACGAGCCAATGTCTTCTGTGGGTGATAGGGTGAGGAAGAAGGTGTTTAAATTGGAAATTTAAATTATTGGATGCAAGAGGAAGGAAAGGCCGAAAGTTAGCGCAGATCTTATTGTGCTCCAAAGATGGTAAGTGTCGTGTATGTCGTGGAAAGAGAGCGAGAAACGGGGGAGAGGGGAACAATTTAGAGTGAAATTAGTGAATGTAAGAATAAACCTTCAAATTTTGTTCAGAGAAGCCAAAATTAATGATGGGGGGTGAGAAATTTAGCTAAAAATTTAGCGTCAGAGCAGCGAGACGGTAGAAATCAATCGCTGAGGGCCTCAGCCAATGAGAAAGGAGGAATTTTGGCATTGGCTGATAGCGGGAGCTGGAATGTAGTTCGGTTATGACGCTAACGGAGTCGAGTGGGCAAGAGGGGACTCAGCCAATGAGAGGAAAGGAATTTTGGGATTGGCTGAGAGAGAGGAAAAGGAGAAGTGGCTGAAATTTTGATCGCTAAAAGAGAAATGGGAAAGAAAGACGAATTTTGAATAGAGAATAAGTTAAAAACGGAAGAAGATAGAGTTATTTAAATAAAGGGAGGAGATTCTTAACTATTTTAAGGAAGTCCCAAATAGAAAAGCAGTCTCTCTGCGGGCATTTGCTTAAAGCAGAGAGGTAGAGGTCGCGAAACTTCGGCAAAATGAGACCGTCTTTGGAAAGCGTTTTTTTAAGTGCTTTAAGGTGGGGGGGAATTTCCCATTCAGAGGAAGCTGTTTTAGGGTTGGAAAGGAATTTAAGGAAATCAAGGAGGTCATCAAATGTTTCTAAAAGATCAGGAGGGTCAGAATTTAGAATAAAGGAGGGGGAGGTGGAGCTATCGATAATAAAATTTTGGATATTACCAATTAATGAGGAGTGCGAGTCAGTAGCTGGCTGTTTCCTCTTCTGATGATCAGGAACAGTGGGTTCAGAGGCAGTAGGCGAGTCCGATGGAGAGGAAAGGTGCTTTCTTTTTTGCTGAATCGGGGTAGGAGGTGCTGGTTCTGCTGGAGCAGAAATTTCAGATGTCTGGGCCGGTAGTTCTGCAATATGGTTGGAAGTTGGTGCCGGCTGTTGCGTAGAGTCGATGGTCGTTGTAGCGTCTGGGATGGGGGTCGATTTTGGAACCGATGGCGTCCGAAGAGGGAGATTCTTTTTGGCGAAGGCAGCACAGTCTTTAATAAGATGACCAGGAAGCCTGCACCACTTACAAAGTCTGGTCATGCCGTTGTAGTTAATTGTGGCCGAAAAAGTAGAAATGTGGAGGAAGTTAGGTACCATTTTCTTCATCTCCATGTGGGCTACCCTCGTTCCCGTCCGGATCGATTCCAATCCCGGGAGATTCAGGAACTCGTCTGCAATGCTTGTGATAGTGCCGTATGGCTTGAGGGCGTCCACGATTTCGCTGTTTGAGACGAAAAACGGAAGTTTGGTGATGGTGACCTTTTTGCGGGGGAATCCAAGTCGCTTGAATGCGATGGGCTGGTCCGAGAGAACGTCCAGGTTCGGATCTGCGGCAAACTTGTCCGCAGCTTCTTCTGAGACGAAAGTAACAATGGTGAGTTCTTTGGTAATGCTTTGAGCAACTTCAATATTCACTGGTTCCAGTTCGTTGGCAAGTGTTGACACAAAAGACTCGTAACTCAGTTCGCGATGAAGGAACTTGAAACATCGGTTTAATCGAGTGTCCATGTTGATATCCATATCTAACTGAGATCGCAAAACACGTGGGAAAACTGGGAGCACAAGAGAACACGTCTTACTAGCTTGAAATCCGGGTTGGAATCACGATTCACGTGCTGCTTCCAATTGGACGCGATGCGTGTGACGTCGCGCCACGCGCACCGACAATGCTCAGTGACGATGAGTCGGCTCATCCATTGCCATGGAAACAGCGAAGCTTGCACGTGATGGAAGCGCAGTTCTCGGGCTTCCTGTGCCACATCCTGCTGATCAATGGAGGATGAGGAGTGATGTAACGCCTGCCGACAGATCCGCGAAGCCGATAATGATGATAAATGTTGCAGCTGATAACGAGGTGGTAATTGGCGAGGCAAGTGCCAAATGGAGTCATCTACACTTCCGTTCCTGGTGATGCCACCGCTTGCTACTGTTGTCGAGGGTTCATCGCTTCTGCATTCATCCCCCCAGGGGGTAAAAGATGAACGGGACACGAGAGATTCGCATTCACACTATTCTCTTCCCTTTAAATCATTGGCCGCCAGATAATTTTTGTCTTCCTGTTGTAAGAAAAAAATTCGTCCTTCGGCAATTGAGGCAAAAAATAGATTGTAACAGGCACTAAAAATTTTGAAAAACATGAGTCGCCCAAAAAAATATCCGAACACTATGATTGATTACAGAATTCAGAAAAAATATCTGGCAACGATTATTTTTAGAAATTAGTGATCTGGCAATCTTTGTGTCACGTGATTACAGAATTCAGAAAAGATATCTGGAACGTGTACAGCAACTGTACACGCTCCAGTTACCGTTCACAGCAAACTGGAGCGTGTGCAGTTACTGCACACGCTCCAGTTTTCTGTGAACGGTAACTGCACACGCTCAATATTTCCGTGAGTGAGCCCACACGATCTAGTATCAAAATAATATGACCACTTACAGTCGCTCAAAAAAGTATCCGAACACTACGGTTGATTACAGAATTCAGAAAAAATATCTGACAACGTTTTTTTTTAGAAATTAGTGATCTGGCAACGTTTTTTTTAGAAATTAGTGATCTGGCAACCTTCGTGTCACGTGATTACAGAATTCAGAAAAGATATCTGGAACGTGTACAGCAACTGTACACGCTCCAGTTACCGTTCACAGCAAACTGGAGCGTGTGCAGTTACTGCACACACTCCAGTTTGCTGTGAACGGTAACTGCACACGCTCAATATTTCCGTGAGTGAGCCCACACGATCTAGTATCAAAATAATATAACCACCTACAGTCGCTCAAAAAAGTATCCGAACACTACGGTTGATTACAGAATTAAGAAAAAACATCTGGCAACGTTTTTTTTTAGAAATTAGTGATCTGGCAACCTTCGTGTCACGTGATTACAGAATTCAGGAAAAATAGCTGGAGCGTGTACAGCAACTGTACACGCTCCAGTTACCGTTCACAGCAAACTGGAGCGTGTGCAGTTACTGCACACGCTCCAGTTTGCTGTGAACGGTAACTGCACACGCTCAATATTTCCGTGAATGAGCCCACACGATCTAGTATCAAAATAATATGACCACCTACAGTCGCTCAAAAAAGTATCCGAACACTACGGTTGAATACAGAATTCAGAAAAAATATCTGGCAACGATTTTTTTGGAAATTAGTGATCTGGCAACCTTCGTGTCACGCGACACGAAGGTTGCCAGATCACTAATTTCTAAAAAAAATCGTTGCCAGATATTTCTTCTGAATTCTGTAATCTACGGTAGTGTTCGGATACTTTTTTGAGCGATTGTAAGCCAGTTCCATACACATTTCCAGGGGGTACGTGAAGCATAAAAAGTTGAAAACCACTGATCTAGATCAGGAATACCCAACACGAAACTCGCGAGCCACATGTTACTTGCACAACAATTTCAAGATGCTCGCAAAGACTACTTCAATTCTGTCGTTTCTAAGATCTATTTCTGGAGTGCTAGTTCACCGCCCCTCCGAAATTAAAGAAAAAAAGTGCTTCTTTGGATCGCTCTTTCTTAGGTTCAAAGGTCAGTCTAACAAGAGCTCTCCTTATCAAAGCTCACAGTGGGCTACTAACCCAGAATCAACGGATCCCCATTCGCTTCAGAGGTCTGTCTAACAAGAGCTCTCCTTATCAAAGCTCACAGTGGGCTACTAACCCAGAAACAACGGATCCCCATTCGCTTCAGAGGTCTGTCTAACAAGAGCTCTCCTTATCAAAGCTCACAGTGGGCTACTAACCCAGAATCAACGGATCCCCATTCGCTTCAGAGGTCTGTCTAACAAGAGCTCTCCTTATCAAAGCTCACAGTGGGCTACTAACCCAGAATCAACGGATCCCCATTCGCTTCAGAGGTCTGTCTAACAAGAGCTCTCCTTATCAAAGCTCACAGTGGGCTACTAACCCAGAATCAAAGGATCCCCATTCGCTTCAGAGGTCTGTCTAACAAGAGCTCTCCTTATCAAAGCTCACAGTGGGCTACTAACCCAGAATCAACGGATCCCCATTCGCTTCAGAGGTCTGTCTAACAAGAGCTCTCCTTATCAAAACTCACAGTGGGCTACTAACCCAGAATCAACGGATCCCCATTCGCTTCAGAGGTCTGTCTAACAAGAGCTCTCCTTATCAAAGCTCACAGTGGGCTACTAACCCAGAATCAACGGATCCCCATTCGCTTCAGAGGTCTGTCTAACAAGAGCTCTCCTTATCAAAGCTCACAGTGGGCTACTAACCCAGAATCAACGGATCCCCATTCGCTTCAGAGGTCTGTCTAACAAGAGCTCTCCTTATCAAAGCTCACAGTGGGCTACTAACCCAGAATCAACGGATCCCCATTCGCTTCAGAGGTCTGTCTAACAAGAGCTCTCCTTATCAAAGCTCACAGTGGGCTACTAACCCAGAATCAACGGATCCCCATTCGCTTCAGAGGTCTGTCTAACAAGAGCTCTCCTTATCAAAGCTCACAGTGGGCTACTAACCTAGAATCAACGGATCCCCATTCGCTTCAGAGGTCTGTCTAACAAGAGCTCTCCTTATCAAAGCTCACAGTGGGCTACTAACCCAGAATCAACGGATCCCCATTCGCTTCAGAGGTCTGTCTAACAAGAGCTCTCCTTATCAAAGCTCACAGTGGGCTACTAACCCAGAATCAACAGATCCCCATTCGCTTCAGAGGTCTGAGTACTGTGACGTCAACATTTCAAGTTTTGATTAACATTATGTCACTAATCGTCAATCAATTAATTCATCGTGAAAAGACAGTTTACAAAAGATCGACTGAAATTAAAAATAAGGAGGATAAGACATTTTAAAATAACCGCAAAAAATTTTCGAAATTAAAAATGATCATTTCAAAACAGGAACGAACTATCGCTTATGGCCAGCAGTTCTCCTTCTTCTTTCCAACTTCTTTTCATACAAGTTGGAAAGAAGAAGGAGAACTGCTGGCCATATGCGATAGTTCGTTCCTGTTTTGAAATGATCATTTTTAATTTCGAACGAGTGGTTAGCGCGCTTGGCTACTGATCTAAGGGGCCTGAGTTCGAGCCCCGGGTAAGGCATGGCTGTATGTGTCGTTTTTCTGCTGAGGTCCTGCCATCCTCTCAGATATTCTACTTTGGCATATAAACTGACAGGTGCCTGTCAGACCTCTGTGGCAAGCAGCTGCTTGAGGGGGGTATTTATTTATTTTATTATTTTTCATACAGGGATTCTACCTCCAACAGATACTTCAAGGGACGTTCGATAGTTGGTTTCAAGTCTGATGAGTGGAAAACACAAGATAGAGTTCATGTCACCTGCTACGGTGATTGAAAACGACCAATTAGAAATGAGCAGAGTTCTAACGTTTCAGTTCTGAACGGCAATATTTCTGCCCAAGGACCCCAAGACTCAGAGAAAGTTTGAGGAAGAGGAGCACTCACTAAGCAGGCTGTTAAGAGATATGATGGCCTCCCATATCAAAGCCGTCCAGCGTGTCCTTTAACTTCCATAGGGTATATAGTTCTGCTGTACAAGGAGTCACGGCTTAACGTCCCATTCGATGGAGGGACGCCTTTCCAAGCCTATCGGTCATTCCTTTCTCACCGAGGGCAGGATGCGAAAGATCAATCCCACAAAAGCTGGGATGAACCATTCATTCAAAACATTGATGAGTGAGTTGTTTTACCTCTGAGCGGCACCTTTTTGCACACCATGGGCTAAATGGCCAGGTCACATGGACCCCGAAGGCTCAGAGAAGGTTGGGGGAGGGGACCCACTGGAACAGCTGTTGGGAGACAGATGGTAGCCTCCCGTCAAGGCCATCCAGTGCCATCCAACGTGTTCTTTAACGTGCACAGGGTATAGCTCTCCCGCACACGGGGCCACGGCTTAACGTCCCATCCGACGGACGGCGGCCTTTCCAAGCCCATCGGTGCCCCCTACTGACCGTGGGCAGGGAGGGGAATTTTGCGGAGAAAAATCTCAACGCTGACCCAGCTGGGACTCGAACCTGGGAACTATAGATTACGAGCCTGGCGCGCTACCGACTGAGCCACCCCCGCCCCTTGTTGAGTGGGCAAATAGGTCCTAAATTCTTTGCATGTTAACGAAAACACTAGATGGCTTTAATTAATCCTCTGTTCACCTTCTGATTTATCGACTCTTTTTATTTTCACCGCCATTACCTATATCTTGAATCTTGTGATTTTGTCCACTCTATTCAGAAAAGAAGAGACTCAATCGCGAAAGCCTGAAGGAGGAGGAGGAGGATAATCCCTCTCCCTTCGCAAGCACTTTGCATACTGCAATAATACTGTTACGACAGGTGAACGTGCTGCAGTGAGTTTATGATAAACGTGACATGAACCCTCATGTATGCTTCTGCGAGAGATTTATTTTTACCAACGAATTGGAATACAGACCCGATTTAAAAAAAATGGAAGAGATACAGTTGTTGTTGGAATTGTGGAGATCTGAAAGGAGGCATAATAGTCTGTGCACGAGAGTCTAAAGAATAAATGTTTTTATTTGGTCTGTGCGCGAGAGGTCGATTAGTTTATAGTGTGGATCGTGTTGTTAAGCTGCTAAAGATAGAGAAGAATTTGTCGTCTTGTGTATGGTGATCAACGCCTGAAAAGAATTGGTTCTGAGAAACCAGTATACTTAGCCACAGTTTTGGAGTACTTGAGGACTCAAACCTAAGAAGGAAATCATTTTGTGTATAGTTATTTAGGAATTGGTAAGGTTATTCTCGAGATATTGCAAGTATTCACATATATAATTCTAGTTAGATTGAATATTTATTTATCAACATGATTTTATTGTTCATTAAATGATTTTAGTCTTGTTTCGTGAATTGGATGTGAATAGAATTGAGGTAATGGATTCATCTGAAAGTTGATCTTTGTATTATTATAGAGTTTCGTGCCGGTTGACTTAGTTTGTTTATAAATAATTTCATCCATGCTTTAATAAATTAGCCGTCCCATGGCCGAGTGGTTAGCGCGCTTGGCTACTGATCTAAGAGACATGGATTCGAGTCCCGGATAAGGCATGGATGTACGTGTCGTTTTTCTGCTGAGGTCCTGCCATCCTCACAGACCTTCTACTCTGGCATATAAACTGACAGACTCCTGTCAGACCTCTGTGGCAAGCAGCTGCTTGAGGGAGTATTTTATTTTTTTTATTTTATAAATTGCATTGCATTGTAATTTTCATCGACCAATTTTTACAACTCAGGCTCAGTGCTCATCCATTTTAAATTGCAACAATATTATTCAATAGGACCATTCGTATTATCAATACGACCATTTTCCCTCCTCTTGGGCACACCATGCATACCTTTTCGACCCTTCGCGGTTTGCGAATCAGAAGCCATATTCAATGTGACTGATTTTGTCAACAAGCGTTTCATGGAAAAATATCCCTTACAGGTCAAATGACGATTTCGCTCCAAATTCCTCTAAAACTCGAATTTCAACAGAATCCGTTTGATATTTAAAGAAAGAATTGCTGAAGCTGGAACATTTAACAGCAGAAGTTTTTTACTCTCGTCCCAAGCTTTATTTTCAATATTAACGAAATCTAGAATCCTAAAATTGCATTTGTTTTATTAAAGGATTTATTATAACAATTATTATTTGGGTGTACTTAAATTTCTTTTGTAAATTCTAAAGAATAACAACTCTACTGTTAAATATTTTACCTTCTATAAATATTTAAGCGAGTTGTTAGAAAATGGAGATTTAAAAACATTTGAAGAAGATCTTCAGTTTCTCATCAGTACTTTTTTTCGTAAAAAGTTTACTTTGAAAATTAAGAAGCTTTTAATACCATTTTACATTCACGTAACGCAGATATTGGTTGGGTTGTTTTACCTCTGAGCGGCACTTTTTTGCACACCATGGGCTAAATGGCCAGGTGACATGGACCCCAAAGGCTCAGAGAAGGTTGGGGGAGGGGACCCACTGGAACAGCTGTTGGGAGACAGATGGTAGCCTCCAGTCAAGGTCATCCAATGTGTTCTTTAACGTTGGCTCAGAGGTAAAACAACGTTTCTTAACGTTGTTTTACCTCTGAGCGGCACTTTTTTGCACACCATGGGCTAAATGGCCAGGTGACATGGACCCCGAAGGCTCAGAGAAGGTTGGGGGAGGGGATCTACTGGAACAGCTGTTGGGAGACAGATGGTAGCTTCCCGTCAAGGCCATACAGCGTGTTCTTTAACGTGCACAGAGTATGGCTCTCCCGCACATGGGGCCACGGCTTAACGTCCCATCCGACGGACGGTGGTCTTATCCTATCTGACAGTGGGCAGGGCAGGGAATTTTGCGGAGATAAAACTCAACACTGACCCAGCTGGGACTCGAACCTAGGAACTACAGATTACGAGCCTGGCGCGCTATCGACTGAGCTACCCCGCCCCCACGTAATACAGAAGGGACCCCAATAGTGATGCAGTGTTTGTGGAACATCCTTTTTGCCTCCTAACTCTGGTGCGTAAGAAAATAAAGTTATGTGTGTGCAATGCGATATTTGAAGTCACCATAAAATTTTGACACTTTTATATCGGAAGCAGGTAATCTAGAAATTTTATCTCCGAAACCCCAAAAAACAAGAAACTACCCTACTCACGAAAACGCATGAAATGTTTTCTTAATAACTGAAAACAGTTTCCAGAACGCGTGGGTATAGGTATTTTTAGGGGTTGGGGGAGAAGTCAAGACGTATATTAAATTCTTTAATATATATTAAAGAGAAGAGAAATTAATTCGACTTTGCTCCATTTGCAAATAACATCAAGTATCGAACGTTCTCAGTTCGCGATTTTTTTATTTCATTCAGCAAGTGACTGTTGAATGAATGCTGCGAAATAAAATGCAAATTTTGCCAATTGATTGTATCCCGTCCAAAATTGACCTTGGTTCAGAATTTCTGGAAGGTCACCCTCATTTTGAAAGTAAATAAAATAAATAAATGCCCCCTCAAGCAGCTGCTTGCCACAGAGGTCTGACAGGAACCTGTCCGTTTACATGCCATAGTAGAAGGTCTGTGAGGATAGCAGGACCTCAGCAGAAAAACGACACATACATCCATGCCTTACCCGGGGCTCGAACCCAGGTCCGTTAGATCAGTAGCCAAGCGCGCTGACCAGTTGGCCACGGGCAATAGGAAAAAACTACGGTGGTAAAAAAAGAGTCCAAATGAGACACATAGACAGTTTGGGGCCTCAAACCATTCACGGTCCTTCAACACCTCTGGCTGACGTCTCAAGCCCTCCAGACTTATAATCTGTAGTTCCCAGGTTCGAGTCTCACTCAGGCCAGCATTGATTATTTTCTCCTCAAATATCTCGGCCTTCCCCTCGGTCAGTAGGGAGCACTTATGGGCTTGGAAAGGCCATTGTCCGTCGGATGGGATGTTAAAACGTGACCCCGTGTGCGGGGGGCGGGGGTGGCTCAGTCGGTAGCGCGCCAGGCTCGTAATCTGTAGTTCCCAGGTTCGAGTCCCAGCTGGGTCAGCGTTGAGATTTATCTCCGCAAAATTCCCCGCCCTGCCTACGTTTAGTAGGGGACACCGATGGGCTTGGAAAGGCAGCCGTCCGTCGGATGGGACGTTAAGCCGTGGCCCCGTGTGTGGGAGAGCCATACCCTGTGCACGTCAAAGAACACGCTGGATGGCCTTGACGGGAGGCTATCATCTGTCTCCCAACAGCTGTTCCAGTGGGTCCCCTCCCCCAACCTTCTCTGAGCCTTCGGGGTCCATGTGACCTGGCCATTTAGCCCATGGTGTGCAAAAAAGTGCCGCTCAGAGGTAAAACAACCCAACCCTTGTGACTTGGTCGTTTAGCCCATTGTGTGCAGAAAAATGCCGCTAAGAAGTAAAACAACCCAAAACCTTCAAAACCCAAAGGAAAAAGAAACGACTGCTTAAAAAAGAAACTCTCTTCATCACCAAAGTACTTTCCACATTACGGAGAGAAAAAAACTTTGATTAAAATCTCCCTTCTAACAAATTGCCGAGCCATCTTACACAGCAAACCCCGTTCAGTCGAGTCCATTAACGCTGCCCCCCCCCCTCCCCTTTTTGACCCTAGAAACGGAGCTGAAGTTTCCCCTTCTGCTAGCCCCTTCAGCATCCGACATTCGGAGGACGACGCCGATTAAGATCACGCGTCCTATTAACATCCTCTATAATGGAGGCAACAAGGACCACCCGGATAATGGCTAAGGTGTCGGCAGGTGGAGCCCCGCAATCGTTCCTTGGGAACTGAGGGGCGCCGCCGCCGCTGCCGCCGCCGCAACCTTCGATGGCATTGAAAGGTCGTCCGTCTGACCACTTTGGTGCCGTAATCTGGATTTGTATCGCACTGGCCAATTATCGCGAAGCAGAATCCAGATATCTAGAGATCGCTTTGAAAAGGTTTAAATTCTATCGTTCCTTATCACCCGTTGCCTATAATTGCTGACTCTCGCTGCGTCAGTACATCGCCAAGAACACGTGGATCTATGACGTGTTTTTTTTTTATCCTCTTCCAAGCTATTTAGATGGAGAAGGCCTTGCATAATGAAGCACTCACCTCTTTGGGAATGTCGATCATCAACTTCGGACAATGATTCGAATCGGAATAAATTATTGAAAGAAATTTTTCTTTTCCCTTTCAACGAAGTCATCCACTGCCTCCATTTGTTGTCCATTAATACCCGACTCATCATGATTTTATTCTGGACGTGATGCCACAAAATACATCAAATTATTCCCCTTTCGTCTCTCCGATCAACATATCCATATTATCTGTGTCGGAACAACTTGGTCATTAAGTATAGATGGCATAAGTTTTGCAGAAATATTTTCTGAAGATTTCTTGAAAGTCCACAGTCCGTGTCGTAGATCTCGGGAAAGATAGAGGGGGGAAATCTACGGTGGTAAAAAAAGAGTTCACCATGAGACACATAAACGGTTTTGCGGACCTCAAAACATCGTCGTAGATCCACGTGTTCTCGGGAAAGATGGGGGGGGGGGGTTCAAAACCACGTCATATATCCACGTGTTCTCGGGAAAGATGGCGGAGGGTTAAAACCACGTCATACATCACGTGTTCTCGGGAAAGATATCCGGGGGGTGGGGAAACTACGTCGTAGATCTACGTGTTCTCGAGAAACTACGTCGTATCCGTACAGTAGGAAAAATCTACGGTGGTAAAAAAAAAGAGTCCAAATGAGACACATAGAAAGTTTTGCGGGTCTCAAAACATCGTCGTAGATCCACGTGTTCTCGGGAAAGATGGGGGGGGGGGGTAAAACCACGTGTTCTCGGGAAAGATGGCGGAAGGTTAAAACCACGTCGTACATCCACGTGTTCTCGGGAAAGATGGCCGGGGGGGGGGGGTAAAACTACGTCGTAGATCCATGTGTCCGTACAGTAGGAAAAAATGAAAATACAGTACAGTAGGAAATTTGAAATGTATACCGGTTGCATGAGATTTCCGGATGCTTGAGTATCGGATAACCGGAAGTTTACTGTATATCACAAACTGTTTAAGTAAGCCAAATTTTTCAGTAGTAGGTTTTGTGAGAATCGCTACGTAAGAAAAGTTTTTTAATCGTCATGAAAGAGATTTTTAATCATCCCATATATCGGTATCCCCAGATTAATCGCTCGTCAATTAATCGATTACGGAAATACCATTTAATGGTGTATCGATTAATCGGTTACAGAAATAACCACTTAAACATGCGTCGATTAATCGATTAGAAAACAGCCATTTAATCGTCCGTCGATTAATCGATTACGGAAACAATCATTTAATCGTCCGTCGATTAATCGATTACGGAAACAATCATTTAATCGTCCATCGATTAATCTGTTACCGGAATCCCAATTTAATCTTTCACAGTTTTATCTTCACAATTTAATCATCTTATCAGTCACAATTTAATCTTTTACCAATTTAATTTTTCAGATTTTGACATTCCTGGTCTCAGGGAAGTGAAGCATTGCTGCTATTACTTATGAAAAAAAATATAAATAAATAAATACCCCTCAAGCAGCTGCTTGCCACAAAAGGTCTGACAGGAGCCTGTCAGTTTATATGCCACAGTAGATCTGAGAGGATAGCAGGACCTCAGCAGAAAACAACACGAATATCCATGCCTTACCCGGGGCTCGAACCCAGGTCCCTTAAATCAGTAGCCAAGCGCGCTAACCACTCGGCCAGGGGACGCCCACCCTTTTTAATTTTTCTCTTTCAGATGCAGTGGGATTAGCTTCATCCAGTGTTTTCTTCACCCTTCACATGAATCGAATTAGGATCATCCAGCTGGTTTCTAGTCTGCACGAGTATTTATTACAAGTGATCCAACGCCTTCTTTAATGCAGTTAAGATATCCGCTTAGACCCACGGAGCGTCGGTCTTTAATATACACGGAGAATCCACTTAAAGCTATCCATCGTGTTCTTTAATTGCACGAAGTATCCAGCAGGGTCATCAAGCTTACATCGAGTGTCAAGTGAAGGTCATGCAGCATGAACTTTGACGCACAAATCAGGAATGCCAAAGCAGACAAATCTGACCCTGACGCAAATCAAACCTAGGGCTGAATTTCAATTTATTATAAGGTCAATTTTTATTAATATGTCTAAAAACTACTAACTGTTCGATTGGCTGCAGAATAACTATTGGCTCGGGTGCAAAATCGGTTATTGATTCCCCGAGGAACATATTCAGAAATTTGTCAAAGTTTCGCGTAAAGGTTTTTCTCAATTCCAAAAAAGAAGGTTGTGTTGTTTTACCTCTGAGCGACACTTTTTTGCACACCATGGCCAGGTCACATGGACCCCGAAGGCTCAGAGAAGGGTGGGGAAGGGGATCCACTAGAATAGCTGTTGGTAGACAGATGGTAGCCTCCCGTCAAGGCCATCCAGCGTGTTCTTTAACGTGCACAGTGTATGGCTCTCCCGCACACGGGGCCACGGCTTAACGTCCCATCCGACGGACGGCGGCCTTTCCAAACCCATCGGTGTCCCCTACTGACCGTGGGCAGGGCGGGGAATTTTGCGGAGATAAATCTCAACGCTGACCCAGCTGGGACTCGAACCTGGGAACTACAGATTACGAGCCTGGCGTGCTACCGACTGAGCCACCCCCGCCCCCGCCCCCAAAAAAGAAGGAAAATGTCATTTCTTCTTCTTCCACTTTATGAGACTAAAAGTTGCTTACAATCTGATGCTTTCTGGGGAAAGGGAGGCTTAAAAAAACCACTGGATGATTCTAACCAGATACATGGGAAAGTTGAACACGCTGGACGACCCTATAATTTCACTCATTTAGTCTTCATCTAAACAGATTATAGTATGTCAAAAGTCATAAAAAAGATGCGAAAAAAGTTTTAAAAAAAACACAACTCTTTTTCACTTTAACGTTTGTAGACATTATTTTTATTCTTGTATATGTTTTTAAGATATAATTTTTCAGGAAGGGGGTTGGGAATAAATACTAACATATATTTCACCTCGCATTTTGCCGAATCTTAAAATAGTGTTAATTTCCACAACTAGAGGACGCTAGTTGCAAAATGGACTATTTATTCCTCTTGAAAACTAGCATTCCACATTCGCAGGAGGCAGTCGGGTTTTTTTTTCTTCTTAAATATTAAACTATGTATATAACACACGCACACACACCTCCCCCAAACACACACACATCTCCCCCAAACACACACGCACATACATACATCTCCCCCAAACACACACATACACACACACACATCTCCTCCAAACACACATACACACACACATCTCCTCCAAACACACATACACACACACATCTCCCCCAAACACATACTCACACATACACACATGTCCCCCAAACACACACAGGGGGATGATAGACGTGCATTGTGTGAACCATTTGCCTGTTTGGGTTTTGTTTCATGAAGGTCCATTTCATCCATCCTTTAAGAAAAAGACACCTCCATCTTCTCATCCTTCGTACCAAACGAAGGGCAAAATCATCATCATCATCGCTTTTAGCCACGCAACATCCCGGACAAAAGATAAGATCTGTACCATCATCCATTGGGAAATGAAACACCAGAAGGGATAACCTTTATTATTCCTGCTCGAGCGCAGATGACTGTTTCATTCTTCCTTCAGAAACAAAAGCGCCCTCTGTAATTAACGCGCTAAATGATCGTCACCGTTTGTTTGCCACTCACTAACTTGAACGAAGAAAAAGAGTTCCTCGGTTGTTTTTTCCCTAGATGCGAGCAGTCATCATCACTCCGCCCTTCCATCTCACCATCACCACCAACATCATCTTTCAAGTCCCGTGACAATTAAGTACAGCTAATTGCCAGTTGGCTTTGGACGACAGAGCCTTGATTTTTAGGGGGCGTGGCAGATGACCTTTTGATGCTATCGGATCGCATTGTTTGGGTGCCCCGTTTCGGCAACCCAGAAGAGCCAATGGGTGGGGTGATGATCTCGTGCCTCCTTTCATTCGATCGCAGCGGGAACCACGGCGCCATTTGTTCGTCCAACCTTCCTCACGTTCTGCAAGAAGAACTTCAACGGACGATGATGGCCTCGCTTCTTCCGCGTCTGCCAGCAGTGAGAATTACTTTTTTTTCGCGCCAAACTTCAGGCAAACAAAGCAAACGATTCTCTCCTCGGAGAGACGTTTTTTCTGATGAACTCTTCACCCGTTTCTCGAAGGAGGTAACTTGGATTCCGAGGGAGGGGCGATGACTCCGTTACTCAATTAGCGCTTTTGGAGCATTTGCTCTGCGGGCTCCAAAAAGGGTTGGGTTGTTTTACCTCTGAGTGGCACTTTTTTGCACACCGTGGGCTAAATAGCCAGGTCACATTGACCCCGAAAGCTCAGAGAAGGTTGGGGGAGGAGATCCACTGGAACAGCTGTTGGGAGACAGATCGTAGCCTCCCGTCAAGGCCATCCAGCGTGTTCTTTAACCTGCACAGGGTATGGCTCTCGCGCACACGATTGGGTTGGGTTGTTTTACCTCTGAGCGGCACTTCTTTTGCACACCGTGGGCTAAATAGCCAGGTCACATTGACCCCAAAAGCTCAGAGAAGGTTGGGGGAGGAGATCCACTGGAACAGCTGTTGGCAGACAGATGGTAGCCTCCCGTTAAGGCCATCCAGCGAGTTCTTTAACGTGCACAGGGTATGTCTCTCCCGCACACGGAGCCAAGGCTTAACGTCCCATCCGACGGACGGCGGCCTTTCCAAGCCCATCGGTGTCCCCTACTGACCGTGGCCAGGGGGGGGGAATTTCGCTCGAACCTGCAAACTGCAGATTAGAAGCCTGGCGCGCTACCGACTGAGCCACCCCCTCCCATCCAAAGACTAAGCCACCCCCTCCCCTCCAAAGAATGAGTCATCCCCTCCCCTCCAAAGAATGAGTCACCCCCTCCCCTCCAAAGACTGAGCCACCCCCTCCCCTCCAAAGACTAAGCCACCTCCCCCGAGCCCTCTCGAAGGTCCTGGAGATGAATCAAAACTTTTCCCCTGCCGCCAAATGCCTAGGAATTTTTTCCCTTCTACAAGCTTTCACTGAAAATCAAACTTTTCCCAGCAACGAGTTCTGAAAAGTGAACAACATCTGGGAAACAAAAAGTAAACAAATGAGAATAATTTGCTTCTCGGATGTTGTTTAAGTTTCTCACCATTCGAAATGAATTCCTTAACATCTATTTATTTAGGGCTAATTTTTCGCCAGTTGTGTGCGCCCATTCCATGCTGCCTTGTCTGAAGCTTGGGTTGGGTTGTTTTACTTCTGAGCGGCACTTTTTGCACACCATTGGGCTAAATGGCCAGGTCACATGGACCCCGAAGGCTCAGAGAAGGTTGGGGGAGGGGACCCACTGGAACAGCTGTTGGGAGACAGATAGTAGCCTCCCGTCAAGGCCATGCAGTGTGTTCTGTAATGTGCACAGGGTATGGCTCTCCCACGCACGGAACCACGACTTAACGTCCCATCCGACGGACGGCGGTCTTTCCAAGCCCATCGGTATCCCCTACTGACCGTGGGCAGGGCGGGGAATTTTTGCGGAGATAAATCTCAACGCTGACCCAGCTGGGACTCGAACCTGGGAACTACAGATTACGAGCCTGGCGCGCTACCGACTGAGCCACCCCCTTGTCTGAAGCTAATCAGCTTTTCCGAAATGCTGTCTTTATGTTTTTATTTTGAGGTGAGCTTTAGTTTTTGAGGCCAACAGTTGCCAACAGTGTGACGACATCGCCCACAGGTCGATTTCTGGCCATCCTCTCCGAATCCGGGTTCATCGGGGGTCAGAATTCGCCGAAAAATGAAAGGCACGCGCACGTACTTTGTGGTCGGGTGGGATGAACAGACTCGAATCTGTTTTTCGTTTCGTGAAAACTCGTCACAAATTGAAGGACGCAACAGAAGATATCGAAATCTGTTCCAAGGAGGATCATTTTCGAGAAAAGGGAGATTTGCTAACAAAGAGTCGATAAGATCTTGTTGGCATCGAATTGTCTTCAGGGATGTGTTACTTTACTCCTGAACGGAACTTTTGCTCACACAAGGGGCTAAATTTTAAGAACTCAAGAAACCCAAAAGCTGCAGGAGGATTCACCTAAAGACAGTGGGCTAAATGGTCAGTTCACAAGGACCCCGAGGGCTCAGAGAAGGTTGGGGAAGGGGAACCACTGGAATATCTATTGGGAAAACATATGGAACTATTGGGAGAAAAAAATATCCGAACACCATGGTGGATTACAGAATTCAGAAAAAATATCTGGAGCGTGTACAGCAACTGTACACGCTCCAGTTACCGTTCACAGCAAACTGGAGCGTGTGTAATTACTGCACACGCTCCAGTTTGCTGTGAACGGTAACTGCACACGCTCAATATTTCCGTGAGTGAGCCCACACGATCTAGTATCAAAATAATATGACCACCTACAGTCGCTCAAAAAAATATCCGAACACTATGGTTGATTACAGAATTCCGAAAAAATATCTGGCAACGATTTTTTTTAGAAATTAGTGATCTGGCAGCCGTCGTGTCACGTGATTACAGAATTCAGGAAAAATACCTGGAGCGTGTACAGCGACTGTACACGCTCCAGTTACCGTTCACAGCAAACTGGAGCGTGTGCAGTTACTGCACACGCTCCAGTTTGCTGTGAACGGTAACTGCACACGCTCAATATTTCCGTGAGTGAGGCCACACGATCCAGGTCTTTGTGAGCTCACACGATCCAATCTGCTGTGAACATTAACCGGAACCGCTCCAGTTTGCTGTGAACGGCAACTGCACACGCTCAATATTTCCGTGAATATTCCCGTCAAGGTCATCCAGCGTGTTCTTTAACGTGCACAGGTATGGCGTTAACGTCCCAAACGACGGACGGCAGTCTTCCCAAGCCCATCGGTGTCCCCTACTGACCGTGGGCAAGGCGGAGAGTCTTGCGGAGAAAAATCTCAACGTTGACCCAGTTGGGACTCGAACCTGGGAACTGCAGATTACGAGTCTGACGCGCTACCGACTGAGCGCCCTCCTCCCCACCCCTGACGCAGCCGCCAAAGCGGGGATTAGAGATAAAAGTATAGAGGGTGAGAGAGTGGGGATGGGAGATAGTTAGTTGATTTTAACACTATTTCACCAGAATAAGGATGATACTGAATTCATTTCCATACTGAAGGCATTTCAATATTTAATATGTCCCTAAAATGAAGCGAATTTAGAGATATCCTTGTTCGCACATTCAGTAAATTACTCTTGGTAGTTCGGAGGGGGTGGCTCAGTCGGTAGCGCGCCAGACTCGTAATCTGCAGTTTCCAGGTTCGAGTCCCAGCTGGGTTAGCGATGAGACTTATCTCTGCAAAACTCCCCGCCCTGCCCACGGTCAGTAGGGGACACCGATGGGCTTGGAAAAGGCCACCGTCCGTCGTAATGGGACGTTAAGCCGTGGCTCAGTGTGCAGGAGAGCCATACTCTATGCACTTTAAAGAACATGCTGGATGGCCTTGACGGGAGACTACCATCTGTCTCCCAACAGCTGTTCCAGGGGGTCTCCTCCCCCAACCTTCTATGAATCTTCGGGGTCCTTGTGACCTGGCCATTTAGACCATGGTGTGCAAAAAAGTGCCACTCAGAGGTAAAACAATCCAACGTTAAAGAACACACTGGATGGCCTTGACGGGAGACTACCATCTGTCTCCCAACAGCTGTTCCAGTGGGTCTCCTCCCCCAACCTTCTATGAATCTTCGGGGTCCTTGTGACCTGGCCATTTAGACCATGGTGTGCAAAAAAGTGCCGCTCAGAGGTAAAACAACCCAACGTTAAAGAACACACTGGATGGCCTTGACGGGAGACTACCATCTGTCTCCCAACAGCTGTTCCAGTGGGTCCCTCCCCCAACCTTCTCTGAGCCTTCGGGGTCCTGGCGACCTAGCCATTTAGTCCACGATGTGCAAAAAAGTGTCACTCAGAGGTAAAACAACCCAACCCATTAAGGTTAGTTCAAAAACGAAAGTGATCGTCAATTCCTCTTGTCAGTTCCCTTCGATCAGTCTGATCGCTTCATTTATTTGCATTGCGAAACAGAGAGCCGTGAAGGTTCCATCGATCGCCTGCAAACACGGGAGTCGGTTTCTTGCTCTGCGTGGGGCGGTAGCGAGCCAGGCTCGTAATCTGTAGTTCCCAGGTTCGAGTCCCAGCTGGGTCAGCGTTGAGATTTATCTCCGCAAAATCCCCGCCCTGCCCGCGGTCAGTAGGGAACACCGATGTGCTTGGAAAGGCCGCCGTCCTTCGGATGGGACGTTAAGCCGTGGCTCAGTGTGCGGGAGAGCCATACCCTGTGCACGTTAAAGAACACGCTGGATGGCCTTGACGGGAGGCTACCATCTGTCTGCCAACAGTTGTTCCAGTGAGTCCCCTCCCCCAACCTTCTCTGAGCCTTCGGGGTCCATGCGACCTGGCCATTTAGCCCATGGTGTGCAAAAAAGTGCCGCTCAGAGGTAAAACAACCCAACCCACGTGTGCCGTACAGTCATACCTTATGCTCGTTAAAGAACACGCTGGATGGCCTTGAGGGAGACTACCTTATGTCTCCTAACAGTTGTCCAGTGGGTTCCCTCTTCCTAATTTTCTATGAGCTCTTGGGGTCCTCGTGACCTGGCCATTTAGCCCATGGTGTGCAAAAAAAGTGCCGCTCAGAGGTAAAACAACCCAACCTTGCCCTGCGAGATTCAGAGCAGGCCCTCGGCGATGCTCAAGACTCTCATCTCACCCGATCTGCATCCTTTGGACCAAGAAACGAAGATAAGATCTGCTCGCAACTGAAAGCATCACACGAACAGATGGGAAGGAATTACGGAGTGGGTGATTAAAGAGCATGCTCTAATCACTTCGGCGTCACTCTTCGCTCGACTCGGGTCAAGAGCAGCTCAGCCCCATTTCGGAAACGAAGCGTCGAGTCTCGTACCCACTGCAGACGAAAAGAGTCAAGAAGATTTGCATCTACCAATCAACACCCGGATAGCGACTCGCAATTATTTCTCCTTCTTTCGTCTTTTGCCTTCTGTGAAGATGAGCTCTTAGGAAATATCCTTTTTTGTATAGTAGCTCAAAAAAATATCCGAACACTACCGTTGATTACAGAATTCAGAAAAAATATCTGGCAACGATTTTTTTTTTAGAAAATTTTGATCTGGCAACCTTCGTGTCACGTGACACGAAACCGAACAAATCAATAGCCAAACACGCTAACCACTCAGCCCGGAGCTCGAACCGATGGGTCCTTTGATCAATAGCCAAACATGCTAACCACTCGGCCCGGAGCTCGAACCCAGGTCCCTTTGATCAATAGCCAAGCACGCTAACCACTCGGCCCGGAGCTCGAACTCAGGTCCCTTTGATCAATAGCCAAGCACGCTAACCACTCGGCCCGGAGCTCGAACCGTTGGGTCCTTTGATCAATAGCCAATCACGATAACCACTCGGCCCGGAGCTCGAACCCAGGTCCCTTTGATCAATAGCCAATCACGCTAACCACTCTGCCCAGAGCTCGAACCCAGGTCCTTTTGATCAATAGCCAATCACGATAACCACTCGGCCCGGAGCTCGAACTCAGGTCCCTTTGATCAATAGCCAAGCACGCTAACCACTCGGCCCGGAGCTCGAACCGTTGGGTCCTTTGATCAATAGCCAATCACGATAACCACTCGGCCCGGAGCTCGAACCCAGGTTCCTTTGATCATAGCCAAGCACGCTAACCACTCGGCCCGGAGCTCGAACCCAGGTTCCTTTGATCAATAGCCAATCACGATAACCACTCTGTCCGGAGCTCGAACCCAGGTCCCTTTGATCAATAGCCAATCACGCTAACCACTCGGCCCGGAGCTCGAACCCAGGTGCCTTTGATCAATAGCCAATCACGATAACCACTCGGCCCGGAGCTCGAACCCAGGTTCCTTTGATCAATAGCCAATCACGCTAACCACTCGGCCTGGAGCTCGAACCCAGGTTCCTTTGATCAATAGCCAATCACGCTAACCACTCGGCCTGGAGCTCGAACCCAGGTCCCTTTGATCAATAGCCAATCACGATAACCACTCGGCCCGGAGCTCGAACCCAGGTTCCTTTAATCAATAGCCAATCACGCTAACCACTCGGCCTGGGGCTCGAACCCAGGTCCCTTTGATCAATAGCCAAGCACGCTAACCACTCTGCCAGAGGTCACAAAGTATTTAATCCAATATCTACAGTATACCTATTAGTTGATGGGAAGGAAGGAAAATTTGAATTTCGCCCAGGAATCCCAATACCTAAATACGTTTCTGAATTCAGGACCAACTTTGGAATGAATGCATCAAAAGCTTCCATTCAGATGATGCATGAAGATGAAAGCTTTAATGCCGCCTTACGAAAAAGATGCAAAGATGGGCCAAGGGGAAATGCACTGGAGAGATCTCACATCAACAAAAATGAGGTCAACGTTCGGATGCAGAGCGACTTCGGATGCGAATGGCCAGGAAAGGGTGGGGGGGGGGGGGGGAAGTCATAACTACCAAACCGATTGCTCGAGGGAGAAATTTATCAGCGGAATACTAAGGAAACGTTTCGGGCATTCTGTGTGAAGTCCCGCCCCGCCGGTTGACACTTCGAAAGCGATGTTCTGTAGCAATCAGTTTTTCAACTCGGGTGATGCCAATGTCGTGTCTGATTCGTTGTAAACTCAAAGGAGGCCGGAGGGAAGAGATAGAAAACAAATTGGGGTCGCGGAGCAAGCCACGTGGCTCTCCTCACTCACGACCATGAGCTTGCATCTTCGGTTCGAGAGCAACGTAACGGAAAGTGTGACGACCTCCAACTAAGAAGATTCCGGATCCAATAACTGACCCACAGAATTCGGTGCGAACCTGATCTTCTGCGAAGGAAGAATGATATCAAATTTGAATCCTGATTCTTCTGACCAAACGGCCGGATCAAAATAAGAGTTTGGATTGGATTGTTTTACCTCTGAGCGGCACTTTTTTGCACACCATGGGCTAAATGGCCAGGTCACAAGGACCCCGAAGCTCAGAGAAGGTTGGGGGAGGGGACCCACTGGAACAGCTGTTGGGAGACAGATGGTAGCCTCCCGTCAACGCCATCCAGCGTGTTCTTTAACGTGCACAGGGTATGGCTCTCCCGCACACGGGGCCACGGCTTAACGTCCCATCCAACAGACGGCGGCCTTTCCAAGTCCATCGGTGTCCCCTACTGATCATGGGCAGGGCGGGAAATTTTGCGGAGATAAATCTCAACGCTGACCCAGCTGGGACTCGAACCTGGGAACTACAGATTACGAGCCTGGCGCGCTACCGACTGAGCCACCCCCGCCCCCACAGTCTTTGTTAAAAGGTTGCAAACTATTGTCAGGATGGATGTGCCGGGTGGTGGGGAATTACTCTTGCACTTCAGTATATTTAGGAATGTACAAATTGATTTACATTGGCATATACAAAGCATAATAGGGGCGGGGGGGGGGGCTCAGTCGGTAGCGCGCCATGCCCGTAATCTATAGTTCCCAGGTTCGAGTCCCAGCTGGGTCAGCGTTGAGATTTATTTCCGCAAAATTCCCCGCCCACGGTCAGTAGGGTACACCGATGGGCTTGGAAAGGTCGCCGTCCGTCGAATGGGACGTTAAGCCGTGGCCCCGTGTGCGGGAGAGCCATACCCTATGCACGTTAAAGAACACGCTGGATGGCCTTGACGGGAGGCTACCATCTGTCTCCCAACAGCTGTTCCAGTGGGTCCCCTTCCCCAACCTTCTCTGAGCCTTCGGGGTCCATGTGACCTGGCCATTTAGCCCATGGTGTGCAAAAAAGTGCCGCTCAGAGGTAAAACAATCCAATCCAATTATTTCCGCAAAATTCCTCGCCCTGCCCACGGTCAGTAGGGGACACCAAATGGGCTTGAAAAGGCCGCTTTCCGTCGGATGGGACGCTAAGTCGAGTGGTTTAAATCGGATGCACGAACGTAACGCAAAAGGTTCAGAAAAAGTTTGGGCGAAGGTGACCCACCAGACAGCTGTTAGGAGATTGAGGGACTCCTCCCGTCAAGGCCATCCAGCGTGTTCATTAACCTGAACAGAGTATGGATCTACTGCACAAGGGACCACGATTTTGCTCCCATGCGATGGACGGCGGTCTTTCCAAGCCCATCGGTGTCCCCTAATGTTAATCGGGGACTGGATATACAGGTCCCGGGTTTTATGGCGGCAAAACAGAAATAGCGACAACAAAGCTATAAAGCTCGTGCCAATGGAAGTTTTTCAGTCGCTAAGTGCCGTCCCATGGCAGAGTGGTTAGCACGGGACCTGGGTTCGACCCCCGGGTAAGGCATGGATGTGTGTGTTGTTTTTCTGCTCAGGCCCTGCCATCCTCACAGATCTCCTACTATGGCATATAAACTGACAGGCTCCTGTCAAACCTCTGTGGCAAGAAGCTGCTTGAGGGGGTATTTATTTTATTATTTATAATTATGTGTCCAACAAATCATCAAAGAGCGAATGCGGAAAGAAAAAGAAAATAACGCTCGCGTTATTACAGAGTCGACAGAAGTGAGTGTGGTGGGGGGGAGAGAGGGAAAAAAGTCACGAGGATGAGGCAAACGAGGCTCTGGAAGAAGCGACTGCTATGATGTCTCATGTCATTGGGAAACTGACACGCGCGATCCGGGAGCTGGGATTGTTGGCAGCAGGGAAGGAGTGATGGATTACACGAGCCTTTGCTTCAGCCGATGGCGAAAGGAAACGGTACGGCCACACTAGATGCAGTTTAGCGCTATGAGCGTTTCTTAATTTTCTGCCGTTTTAAATAAAACCATTACCAACGACGGAGGTGGTCTCATACCAAACTGGAGCGTGCGTAGTAACGGCACACGCTCCAGTTTACTGCGAGGCCACCTCCGTTGTTGGTAATGGTTTCATTTTAAGACGCTACGAAGCTAAAATGCTGATAACGCTGAACCACTCTGACCGCTTTCGATGCAACAAAACACGAAGCTGCGGCTCCTACTGGTTGCCATTGAGACGTCAATCTCCTCTGAAAAAGAGATAACAGGAAAAAGAAAAACCATATCTCGCCTCTCAAAGGAACAGTCGAGTCTTTTTGACTCTTTGGCATGAGACGGAAAGGGGCGGGGGGGATCTTTCACTCATAGCCCACAATAGAGAAATAAGGACGGGGGGGATGAAATGCTTTGTTTTGTGGGTTGAAGACATTGGCCTGGCATCTCCGAATAGGATGCCTGATATCTAGTAAAGAATGCAAGAATTTGCCTCTGATAGTTTCACCTCCGTGATTGGGGTCAGGATGTTGATAAAATATCAAAGTTGGGTTGGGTTAGGTTGTTTTACCTCTGAGCGGCACTTTTTTGCACACAATGGGCTAAATGGCCAGGTCACAAGGACCCCGAAGGCTCAGAGAAATTTGGGGGAGGGGACACACTGGAACAGCGGTTGGGAGACAGATGGTAGCCTCCCGTCAAGGCCATCCAGCGTGTTCTTTAATGTGCACAGGGTATGGCTCTCCCGCACACGAGGCCACGGCTTAACGTCCCATCCGATGGACGGCTGCCTTTCCAAGCCCATCGGTGTGCCCTACTGACCGTGGGCAGGGCGGGGAATTTAGCGGAGATAAATCTCAACGCTGACGCAGCTGGGACTGGAACCTGGGAACTACAGATTACGAGCCTGACGCGCTACCGACTGAGCCACCCCCGCCCCAATATCAAAGTAATGTGGCTCATTTCGCGATGAGAATGAAGAGATTCAAATACTAAAGCTTTGTTGTTTTTCTTTTTTGAAACTTTAGTAAATGGGATCAAAGAGCAATATATGTTGAACTCAATCAGAGATCTCGAACTCGATATAACAAACCCTCGATTATCCGAATTGACGCAGGTGAAGGGAGATCACCGATAACACGAGAACACAGACAGGAGAAATATTATTAAATTTACATATACAGTCGCTCAAAAAAGTATCCGAATGCTATGGGTGATTACAAAATTCAGAAAGAAATATCTGGCAGCTATTTCAAAATTAGTGATCTAGCAACCTTCGTTACACGAAGGTTGCCAGATCACTAATTTCTAAAAAAATTGTTGCCAGATAATTTTTCTGAATTCTGTAATCAACCATGGTGTTCGGATACTTTTTTGAGCGACTGTAGATGGTCATATTATTTTGATACTAGATCGTGTGGCTCACTCATGGAAATATTGAGCATGTGCAGTTACCGTTCACAGCAAACTGGAGCGTGTGCAGTAACTGCACACGCTCCAGTTTGCTGTGAACGGTAACTGGAGCGTGTACAGTTCCTGTACACGCTCCAGATATTTTTTCTGAATTCTGTAATCAACCATAGTGTTCGGATTTTTTTTTTTGAGCGACTGTACATATGGGAGCATTACTTCGAGGCCACACAAAGTGTTCTTTAACGTGGAAAAAACATAGCTCTCTTGCACATGGAGCCACGGCTTTAGGTTCGAAATCGACGGACGGTGGCCTTTCCAAGACCATTGCCGTGCCAACTTGCCTCACCGCTGATCGACCGCTGAGACGCTGATCGAAACACATTCTAAACGCTATTAGAACTGTGATCTGTAACGACATTAAAGTATTACTGTCTTTCTTTAATTCTGGAAATTTCTCAAGTTTAAAAATTCTACATTTTAACATCCGAAGTTTAAGAAATAAATTTGAACAGCTGGAAGCTATTCTTGAATATTTAAATAGTAAGACGGATATTTTAATACTTTCTGAAATATGGATCAAACCATACGAGTTAAATTTGTATCAAATAGATGGTTATCATATGTTCCATTGTTGTAGAGATTACAATAAATCTGGTGGAATACTTTGCTACGTTAAAAGTTCTTTAATAGTCAAGCAAATTGCATTTAATGATATAAGTTCAGCTGAATATATTTCTATTTATTTGGAAAATTATCAGCAATATTTCGTATGTATCTATAGATCTCTTTGTATCCCACTTACCACCTTCCTAGTAGAATTTCAGGAATTACTCTTATCATTTGATAATAAAGGCGAAGTTGTTTTAATTGGTGATTTAAATATAGATATACTAGGAAATGATCACTACACAAATGAATATCTAAATTTGTTGTCATCAAATGGCTTTCAAAGTTTCATAAATTCACCGACCAGAGAAAGTATGATATCTTCTACTTGTTTAGATCACATTTTTGTTAAAAGCAAAATCGAAAGTTCATTCAAGAGTAGTATTGTTAAATTAGTAGTGACTGATCATTATCCCATTGCCTTAACAGTTAATTTTAACAATAATATGAATATTCAGTGTGATAATTATACAGAGCCTATTCTTTATCACTACATAGACTATACTTTATTGAACAGACTTTTAAGTGAATGTTCCTGGGACGAGTATTAACTCTTAATGATGCCAATGAAACTTATAATAAATTTTTAACCACATTTAATCTCGTAATTAAAAATTCAACTAGCGAAAGAAAAATTCATAATAAATCACAATCAGCAAAACCATGGATTACTTCTGAAATTCTGAACTTATTAAAAGAAAGAGATAAGCTATATAAAAAAACACAAAAAATACCCTTTAAATGAAATTTACGAAAGTAGCTTTAAATATTTTAGAAATCAAATAAATTATAAAATTCGAGATGCAAAAAACAGTTTCCTTGCAACTCAGTTTCAAAATTTTGATGGAAATATATCAAAGCAGTGGAAATTGATAAGAGAGATAATAAATCAGAAGAAGGTAGAAAATAAATATCCCGAATTAAAAAGTGATTCTGATTCAACTGAAAATGCTAAGTTATTGGCAAATCAATTTAATGAACATTTTGTAATTATAGCAGTAAATCTGTCAACGAATAGAATTGCAAGAAATCAAAATAACCATATGAGTAAAAATGCCAAATTAATGTTTTTAGCTCCAACTTGTAGAAAGGAATTGACTGACATTATAAAAGGATTTAAAAATAAAAAATCTGCTGGGTATGACAATATTTCTATTATTGCTGTTAAAAAATGTTCTTTTAACTTGATTCAACCATTGGTTCACATTTGTAATTTATCCTTCGAAACTGGCACTTTTCCAGATTTAATGAAGAAAGCTATTGTAATTCCAGTTTACAAAAAGGGAAATAAAAATGATTTTAAAAATTATCGACTGATATCTCTTCTCCCAGTATTTTCAAAAATATTAGGAAAACTAGTTGACTGATTAATTTTTTAGATAGTTTTAATTTTCTCTCTGAAAACCAATTTGGGTTTACGAAAGGTAGAAGTACAGAAACTGCATTGTTGAATTATACGTCACAGGTGTTTCATTCCATAGACAATAATCAATTTACTCTGTCCGTATTTATGGACTTGGAGAAAGCTTTTGACACCGTTGATCACGAAATTTTAATTAGCAAACTAGAAAATATTGGCATTCGTGGTGTTGTATTAAAATGGTTTAAGACTACTTACAGCACAGAACGCAATGTGTTAGTCTTTTTAATACACTTAATAACCCAAAACATATTTCATATGATGTACCACAAGGTTCAGTCCTGGGACCAACATTGTTTTTGACATTTATAAATGATCTATGTAAATTAAAACTAAATAGATATATTAACACTTTTGCAGAAGATACATCATTAACTTTATGTGCTGATTCTCTGGAAAATCTCCTTTTTAACATGAACACTGATCTAAAATGTGTGATGAAATGGTTGGATTTAAATAGGTTACATTTAAATACGAAAAAGACTAAGTATATTCTATTTAACCTAAAAAAGAAAGCAAAAAATCCACATTCGATTAAATTAGAATTGCATAACTTTTCATGCAATAATTTCTCAGCTTTTTGCTATGAAGAAATTGAACAGGTTCAAAGTATGCTATAGCTAGGCGTTTATATTGATAGCTCCCTAAGTTGGAAAATGCACATTGGAAAACTAACAAACACACTTTGACAGATGCTATATAAATTTTATTATTTAAAAAAAAAATCCTCGGTAATAAAATGTTAATAATGTTATACAAATTTTGGGTCCAGTCTGCTATATAGTATGGTTTTACAAGTTGGGGAGGAACATACATTTCATCATTAAGGAATCTAATTTCAATGCAAAATAAATTTATATTTCAAATTTTACCAAATAAATATAAAACTGTTACCATCTTTTGTAAGTGTACCATTTCAGGTGTATTTCCACTGAGACATTTATTTGTTTATAGAACATTAAATTACTTCTTTAAAAACAATAATGCAGTGCTGCATTATACAAATTATTTATGCGAGATAATGGGAAAAGATTTCTGTTACCACTTGCAAATAAAGAAATTATGCACAAATATTTTGATTATTTGGCCCCTAAAATTTTTAATTCTGTACCGATTATAATTCGGAATGAAACTAATTTTATGCATTTCAGATCTCTCACTGCTAATTATCTAATGAGTATTACAAATGCTGTGACAGTCTGTTTTCAGTGTTAAAGTAAAAAAACTTGAATTCGTTTTTATAAATTCTGTATTGTTTTTGTATATATATATATTTTTTTTCTTTATGTAAAGTTGAGTGTCAATGTTGCCCAAATTATGTATTTAAATAATTTGTAAGTTAACCTACATGAGCTTAGATGCTCTTGGGTTAATAAGAGTATTACAAATATATGCTGTTTGTAACCTTAT
Organism: Ryuthela nishihirai; assembly: GCA_038380435.1. Lineage (NCBI taxonomy): Eukaryota > Metazoa > Arthropoda > Arachnida > Araneae > Heptathelidae > Ryuthela > Ryuthela nishihirai. The sequence continues at coordinate 25,818,518 of JAWZYU010000018.1, forward strand.
TATTATTATAATAAACTGATGATGATGAATCTTGGAAATTACAGATATGAACCTGGCGCACTTACTGAGTGAGCCATTACTTTTTGTAACATAGTCTATATTTAATAAACCAGAAAGACAAGTTGTCTCTAGCAAATATGGGATGCTGTTTTCAAAGAGAATGAAATAATGATTTTTGAATTTAGTTCACTCTGAAACGGTGAAATTTGGAGTAAGGAATGTTTAGGAAAACGAGAACAGTAATCTTTTATTTTTTTAAATAAATAAATTACCCCTCAAGTATCTGCTTGCCACAGAGTTCTGAAAGGAGCCTTGTCAGTTTAACACGCCATTGAGAAGAACTGTAAGGAAGGAAGGCGAGACCTCAGCAGAAAGACAACCCACGAAAAAAAAGTTCATACATCCAAAAAGAATTTCTAATTATTCCCTTAAGGCAAAAAAGCATGAATTTTCTATGGCTGTCATTCATCTTTAAGTGAGTTTATTTTTTTATCGCAGTGTGTACAGTCGCTCAAAAAAGTATCCGAACACCATGGTTGATTACAGAATTCAGAAAAAATATTTGGAGCGTGTACAGCAACTGTACACGCTCCAGTTACCGTTCACAGCAAACTGGAGCGTGTGCAGTTACTGCACACACTCCAGTTTGCTGTGAACGGTAACTGCAAATGCTCAATATTTCCGTGAGTGAGCCCACACGATCTAGTATCAAAATAATATGACCATCTACAGTCGCTCAAAAAAGTATCTGAACACTATGGTTGATCACAGAATTCAGAAAAAAACATCAGGCAACGATTTTTTTTAGAAATTAGTGGTCTGGCAACCTTCGTGTACGTACAAAAAAACGCCAAAAAATATTTTCTGAGGGATGAGAGGGAAATGATAAAATCAGGGAGGAAGGAGCCAAAATGGAAAAGAAAAATAATGTGCAATTCAGAAATTCCATAAACGTTGTATTGTTTGCTGACTGCTGGTAAAAGTATATAATTAAAAATGATAAATGAGTTAATAACAAGTTAATCACATAAAAAATCCGATTCATCGATCTTAATCTTCATTTTTTTACCGTCCTAGAATTTCGGAGGGAGCCTTCCTCCTAACTACGTGCTGCGTCTATCATTCAACAGCTTCTCCGTTCCGGCTTCAACCTTCTAATTCCAAGATGCTATTCCTTTCCCGATATAATTATCTACTTCGTTATTACCCCCCCCCCTCCCCGAGTTTAGGTCTTGACCCTCCCTCTCGAAGTGGAACGCGATCTGTGTTCCGTTCCACTTCTCATCGAGGTGAGCAGATGCAGCGAAGACGTTTCTACAGAAATCTCCGACTCCAAATCGGACGAAGAGAAAAAGCGACGCTAATCGCCACGGTCACGGTCCACGTGTTCTCCTCTCCCATCAACAGCCATTGACACCCGGTCCCATCCCCCATTCCCTCCCCAACCATCCCTCCTCGTCAGCATCAACGAGAGAGAGAGAGACGAGGATGCTCTGGCATTAGGGCACGAGGGCTTGCCGCGATTAAGGCTTCATTGTGCGGAGGTGACGGCCTCGTCTCGCCCTTCACTTCCTTCACAGTCCAATGAGAAGTGGGGAGAAAGATGGGGGGTGGGGGGTGGAAACACTGATTAGAAGAACATGCATCAACTGTCAAAGAATCGCTACATTTGACTAGGTCATTTCTTCTTTCATTAATATATGAATTCAGTCTCCTAATGTAGGTTGGATTGCTTTTCATCTGAGCGGTATTTTTTTTTCCACACGATGGACTAAATGGCCAGGTCACAAGAACCCAAGGGCTTAGAAAAAATTGGGAGGAAGAGGGCCCTTGTGGAAATGTTAGGAGACATAAAAGCCATTCAGCGTTTTTTTAAATAGGATATGGCGCTCCTGTACACGGGAACACGGCTTAATGTTTCATCCTAAGGACGTCGGTGTCCCCTTTGTCACCGAAGAGTGGGGCTTTAGCCGAGAAAGAGAATGGAATTGTACAAATGTTAGAAGATATCAAGATCATTCAGGGTTTTCTTTAAGGTGTACGTACAGTCGCTCAAAAAAATATCCGAACACTATGGTTGATTACAGAATTTAGGAAAAAATATCTGGCAACGATTTTTTTTAGAAATTAGTGGTCTGGCAACCTTTGTGTCACGTGATTTCAGGATTCAGGAAAAATATCTGGAGCGTGTACAGCAACTGTACACGCTCCAGTTACCGTTCACAGCAAACTGGAGCGTGTGCAGTTACTGCACACGCTCCAGTTTGCTGTGAACGGTAACTGCATACGCTCAATATTTCCGTGAGTGAGCCCACACGATCCAGGTCTTTGTGAGCTCACACGATCCAATGTGCTGTGAACATTAACCGCAGCCGCTCCAGTTTGCTGTGAACGGTAACTGCATACGCTCAATATTTCCGTGAGTGAGCCCACACGATTCAGGTCTTTGTGAGCTCACACGATCCAATGTGCTGTGAACATTAACCGCAACCGCTCCAGTTTGCTGTGAACGGTAACTGCACATGCTCAATATTTCCGTGAGTGAGTCGACACGATTCAGGTCTTTGTGAGCTCACACGATCCAATGTGCTGTGAACATTAACCGCAACCGCTCCAGTTTGCTGTGAACGGTAACTGCATACGCTCAATATTTCCGTGAGTGAGCCCACACGATTCAGGTCTTTGTGAGCTCACACGATCCAATGTGCTGTGAACATTAACCGCAACCGCTCCAGTTTGCTGTGAACGGTAACTGCACAAACTCAATATTTCCGTGGGTGAGCCCACACGATCCAGGTCTTTGTGAGCTCACACGATCCAATGTGCTGTGAACATTAACCGCAGCCGCTCCAGTTTGCTGTGAACGGTAACTGCACAAACTCAATATTTCCGTGAGTGAGCCCACACGATCCAGGTCTTTGTGAGCTCACACGATCCAATGTGCTGTGAACATTAACCGCAACCGCTCCAGTTTGCTGTGAACGGTAACTGCACACGCTCAATATTTCCGTGAGTGAGCCCACACGATCCAGGTCTTTGTGAGCTCACACGATCCAATGTGCTGTGAACATTAACCGCAACCGCTCCAGTTTGCTGTGAACGGTAACTGCATACGCTCAATATTTCCGTGAGTGAGCCCACACGATTCAGGTCTTTGTGAGCTCACACGATCCAATGTGCTGTGAACATTAACCGCAACCGCTCCAGTTTGCTGTGAACGGTAACTGCACAAACTCAATATTTCCGTGAGTGAGCCCACACGATCCAGGTCTTTGTGAGCTCACACGATCCAATGTGCTGTGAACATTAACCGCAGCCGCTCCAGTTTGCTGTGAACGGTAACTGCACAAACTCAATATTTCCGTGAGTGAGCCCACACGATTCAGGTCTTTGTGAGCTCACACGATCCAATGTGCTGTGAACATTAACCGCAACCGCTCCAGTTTGCTGTGAACGGTAACTGCACACGCTCAATATTTCCGTGAGTGAGCCCACACGATCCAGGTCTTTGTGAGCTCACACGATCCAATGTGCTGTGAACATTAACCGCAACCGCTCCAGTTTGCTGTGAACGGTAACTGCACACGCTCAATATTTCCGTGGGTGAGCCCACACGATCCAGGTCTTTGTGAGCTCACACGATCCAATGTGCTGTGAACATTAACCGCAACCGCTCCAGTTTGCTGTGAACGGTAACTGCACACGCTCAATATTTCCGTGAGTGAGCCCACACGATCCAGGTCTTTGTGAGCTCACACGATCCAATGTGCTGTGAACATTAACCGCAACCGCTCCAGTTTGCTGTGAACGGTAACTGCACACGCTCAATATTTCCGTGAGTGAGCCCACACGATCCAGGTCTTTGTGAGCTCACACGATCCAATGTGCTGTGAACATTAACCGCAACCGCTCCAGTTTGCTGTGAACGGTAACTGCATACGCTCAATATTTCCGTGAGTGAGCCCACACGATTCAGGTCTTTGTGAGCTCACACGATCCAATGTGCTGTGAACATTAACCGCAACCGCTCCAGTTTGCTGTGAACGGTAACTGCACAAACTCAATATTTCCGTGAGTGAGCCCACACGATTCAGGTCTTTGTGACCTCACACGATCCAATGTGCTGTGAACATTAACCGCAACCGCTCCAGTTTGCTGTGAACGGTAACTGCACAAACTCAATATTTCCGTGAGTGAGCCCACACGATCCAGGTCTTTGTGAGCTCACACGATCCAATGTGCTGTGAACATTAACAGCAGCCGCTCCAGTTTGCTGTGAACGGTAACTGCACAAACTCAATATTTCCGTGAGTGAGCCCACACGATTCAGGTCTTTGTGAGCTCACACGATCCAATGTGCTGTGAACATTAACCGCAACCGCTCCAGTTTGCTGTGAACGGTAACTGCACACGCTCAATATTTCCGTGGGTGAGCCCACACGATCCAGGTCTTTGTGAGCTCACACGATCCAATGTGCTGTGAACATTAACCGCAACCGCTCCAGTTTGCTGTGAACGGTAACTGCACAAACTCAATATTTCCGTGAGTGAGCCCACACGATTCAGGTCTTTGTGAGCTCACACGATCCAATGTGCTGTGAACATTAACCGCAACCGCTCCAGTTTGCTGTGAACGGTAACTGCACACGCTCAATATTTCCGTGGGTGAGCCCACACGATCCAGGTCTTTGTGAGCTCACACGATCCAATGTGCTGTGAACATTAACCGCAACCGCTCCAGTTTGCTGTGAACGGTAACTGCACACGCTCAATATTTCCGTGGGTGAGCCCACACGATCCAGGTCTTTGTGAGCTCACACGATCCAATGTGCTGTGAACATTAACCGCAACCGCTCCAGTTTGCTGTGAACGGTAACTGCACAAACTCAATATTTCCGTGAGTGAGCCCACACGATTCAGGTCTTTGTGAGCTCACACGATCCAATGTGCTGTGAACATTAACCGCAACCGCTCCAGTTTGCTGTGAACGGTAACTGCACACGCTCAATATTTCCGTGGGTGAGCCCACACGATCCAGGTCTTTGTGAGCTCACACGATCCAATGTGCTGTGAACATTAACCGCAACCGCTCCAGTTTGCTGTGAACGGTAACTGCACAAACTCAATATTTCCGTGAGTGAGCCCACACGATTCAGGTCTTTGTGAGCTCACACGATCCAATGTGCTGTGAACATTAACCGCAACCGCTCCAGTTTGCTGTGAACGGTAACTGCACACGCTCCATATTCATTGCATTATATATTCATACGCATTATATATATTAAAAATGTCAGAACACTATGGGTGATTACAGAATTCAGGAAAAATATCTGGCAACGAATTTTTTTAGAAATTAGTGATCTGGCAACCTTCGAGACACAAAGGTTGCCAGATCACTAATTTCTAAAATAAAAAATCGTTGCCAGATATTTTTTCGGAATTCTGTAATCAACCATAGTGTTCGGATATTTATTTAAGCGACTGTACATCGTTTCGATTTAACGAAAAACTTAATTGTAGTACCATTGCACTTTGAATCCATTGCGAAATAAAAGAAAAAATACGCCATTCCTACTGCAGCGGCTTAAAATCTTGATTAACTCTACTAATCGCTTACTTCAGCCAAGAAATGCGAGAACAGAAATGAAAGTTCTTCAATACAACCAAAACATACCTGGAATTCCATTCCATTGATAAACATTTCCTTTATTCGATAGTTGCCCATAGGGTGCAACAATTCCTCTCACCAAAATTTAAAAAAAAATTACTTTAATTTCGAAGTGAATTTTGCAAGTAATCTTTGTTTCTTATATTAGATAACATATTATTACTTCGGTTCTCTTAAAAACGATGGATGATTTAAAAAAAAAGCCATTTCAAGTTCATCATTTTCGTCTTCATTAAACAGAAAAATAAAATCTCTCCTGATCATCTAATGTCATCAAAGAAATAACAATTCAGTGGAACACTTTTCTAACTACGAAAGGAATCTTCCTTACTTGATCTCTGCCATCATCCCAAGAGTCAGCATCGAGTCCTTCATTCTCCCTTCCTGCTTCCCAGCGACCAACTTAACCCACATCTTGAATTTCGGTGCTCTTTATAGCTGCCAAGGATTCGCTCATCCCTTCCACGGTCCACTGGATCCATCGCGCGCGACGCTCCTGGAGGCGGGGTCGCTCCTTCCGGTTCCCCCTCTTTTTCTCCTTCCCACATCTCCCCCCTCCTGACAACCAATACAAATTCAATTACGCGCATCAGTAGACCTGAGAGCGATCGGAAGCGTGCGAACAGATTTCTGCCCCCACTGGAATGCTGGGGAAGGGGGAGGAAGAGAAAAAAACGGACGATGGGAAGTGGTTGGCCGACTTACCCCGCTCGATGGAAGCTCGGCGATGTCTTCATTAATGCCTCCGGAAGGCGGGATGGCGATCTTAGTAGCTGTGACGCCCACTTGAAAACTTATCTTCGCTGTCAGGCGACCGCAATGAGTAGGGTTGGGTTGTTTTACCTCTGAGCGGCACTTTTTTTGCACACCATGGGCTAACTGGCCAGGTCACATGGACCCCGAAGGCTCAGAGAAGGTACACGGGACCGCTGCTTAACGTCCCATTGGACGGACGGCGGCCTTTCCAAACCCATCGGTGTCCCCTACTGACAGTGGGCAGGGCGGGGAATTTTGCGGAGATAAATCTCAACGCTGATCCAGCTGGGACTCGAACCTGGGAACTACAGATTACGAGCCTGGCGCGCTACCGACTGAGCCACCCCCGCCCCCGCAACGAGGAGAAAAGCATCTGGGAGATGTGACGGCTATTTGGCTTCTAGGCACGCAGTTGTTCAATAACTGAACGGATGACTTTGATTTTGGCAGACATTCAGTCCAAATCTAAAAAAAACGTAAGAGGGGAGGCGGAAAAAATAAAGGACGGAGCCAAATGATTGGATCACATTCCCAGTATAAATGTTTTCCTACGTTTTAGTGGTCTTTAAAAAATTATCTGAAAATCCGTGTAATATAGTACTTTAGAGAATTCCGTGTTTTGTAAATGGGAATCTTTCAACGCTCTATAACGTTCAAATTGTGCATCATCATCATTGTGCAGCAGTAAATAACTGAAGATAAAAATCAAATCTATTCAAATCTTAATTTTTAACATTATTGGTTTAGTATTTAAGGGGTTATGGAAGCTGGAATATCTCCCACAGGAATGTGCCATAAGAATTCATCTCAGAAATAAATTAAAACTTAAATAAATATTCTTTCAAACCATTTAATGAGATAAAGATAAGTTCCACCGAATTTAACGCCAATTGGATACGAGGTGAATATTGTTCCACGAATTTCATGCCAATTGGATACGAAGTGAATTTTGTTCCGCCGAATTTCACGCCAATTGGATAGCAAGTGATTTTTGTTCCGCCGAATTTCACGCCAATTGGATACGAAGTAAATTTTGTTACACAGATTTTCACGCGCAATTGGATACGAAGTGAATTTTGTTCCGCCTAATTTTAGGCCACTTGGATAGGAGGTGCTTTTTGTTCCGCCGAATTTCGCATCAATTGGATACGAAGTGATTTTTGTTCCACATAATTTCACGCCAACTGGATACGAAGTGAATTTTGTTCCGCCGAATTTCACACCAATTGGATACGAAGTGAATTTTGTTCCACCTAATTTCACACCAGTTGGATAGGAAGCGAATTTTGTTCCACCGAATTTCATGCCAATTGCTTGAAGAACTAAATTGCACGGTCTGGTTGGACCTCCGTAGCCTATGGCTTCTTGAAGATAATGATGATGAATACGAAGCGATTTTTGCTTCGCCCAATTTCAAGCCAATTGAATACGGAGAGCATTCTTCCTCACCAATTTTTCAAGCCAATAAGGAGTTAGTGATCAAAAAGATTGACAAACAAAATGCATTGTATATCTAACATTTTAATCATTTTAATTTCGAATACCCCTTTATCTGTTCGTCCCCGTGATTATCATTAACGTCTCCTAACTTCCAGAACTTTCTTCGACGTCAGTCTAGAAACTTTCTACCCATGCTTTCTTCCAGACACACTTTCTTCTTGGAAGGCATCACGAAATGCTCGCTGAATACGTAATGAGAATGGCGATGCTTCTTGTTGTCTCGTGGCCGTGTTTCGACAACAGAATCTCATTGCAGAGGCGACGGACAGAAGCTTGATTTCCTCCAGTGGGAGGTTAAAACACGAGCCCGGAGGGGACAGGCACTTGCTTCTGCTGCAGTGGGTTAACGAGCTATTAAATTGGAAGCAGAAGACGTCAGAAGAAGGAATGCTGCTACAAATCGGCTGGGAGGTAACGGTCTTCGCCTTTCAGTGAGTTTTTTGTTTCGCAGTGGGGATAACTGGCTTGCATTGCCCCACAAGACAACAGGTCAGTGGTCTCCTAGTGTGGCATCAGTTCCATAAAAGGTTAACTAGAGTAAGCAATCGTCTTGCTTAAAAAAAAATACTCTTTAATTATAATTATGAATTAAGGTTTCATTATTAAAGCCTTTTCACTGTGTTACTGTGTTAAGGGTTGGGTTGTTTTACCTCTGAGCTGCACTTTTTTGCACACCATGGGCTAAATGGGCAGGTCACATGGACCCCGAAGGCTCAGAGTAGGCTTGGGGAGGGGACCCACTGGAACAGCTGTTGGGAGACAGATGGTAGCCTCCCGTCAAGGCCATCCAGCGTGTTCTTTAACGTGCACAGGGTATGGCTCTCCCGCACGCGGGGCCACGGATTAACGTCCCATCCGACGGACGGCGGCCTTTCCAAGCCCATCGGTGTCCCCTACTGACCGTGGGCAGGGCGGGGAATTTTGCGGAGATAAATCTCAACGCTGACCCAGCTGGGACTCGAACCTGGGAACTACAGATTACGAGCCTGGCGCGCTACTGACTGAGCCACCCCCTCCCCTTAGATACTCGAGATTTCAATCGATAATTCTTTGTCCTACTATTGTCATTTTTTTTCCTTTATTTCTCTTAACTTATTTCGTATTCATCGGCCGTAGTTTCTACTTCAGAGATGGCAACCAAACATGGATCATGTATGTATTTCATTCATCAGAGATGCTTAGAAGCTTACGCCTTTTTGGTCGAATTGTTGCTAGTAATCGCTAATAATGATGTTGTTATCACGTGTAACATTCCAATCCGTCTATGTTACGATAAAAGATCTAGGTCGTAACGAATTTTCTAAGAAATTACCACATTTTCTGCTAAATAAGACCTACATTTTTCGGTGGAAAAAGTCTTCAAATACTGCCCTCCGTCTTTTGGATAAATGCTAGGTCAATGACTGATTGGGGTGGAGGTGGCTCAGTTGGTAGCGCGCCAGGCTCGTAATCTGCAGTTCCCAGGTTCAAGTCCCAGCTGGGTCAGCATTGAGATTTGTCTCCTCTAAATTCTCCACCCTGGTCATGGTCAGTAGGGGACACTGATGGGCTTGGAAAGGCCGCCGTCTATTGGATGGGAGATTAAGCCATGGCCCCATGTGCAGGAGAGCCACACACTGTGCACATTAAAGAACACGCTAGATGGCCTTGACACGAGGCTACCATCTGTCTTCCAATAACTGTTGCAGTGGGTTCCTTCCCCCAACCTTCTCTGAGCCTTCGGGGTCCATGTGACCTGGCCATTTAGCCCTTGGTGTGCAAAAAGTGCCACTCAGAGGTAAAACATCCCAACCCAGTGACTGATTCGTAGCGAGAGAGGAATAGAAGCTGCTCTCCCCAGAAACTCTGCATTTTGGATATGTGAAAGTTAAATATGTTTGATTTTAAAATTGGCTGACAGTTTTTTTTATCACATATCTTTAAAGATCTCCTTTCCCTGACACAGAGGGGGGTAGGGGTGGCTCAATCGGTAGAGAGCCAGGCTCGTAATCTGCATTTCCCAGGTTCCAGTCCCACCTGAGTCACTGTTGAGATTTATCTCCGCGATACTCCCACCCTGCCCTTGGTCAGTAGGGGACACCGATGGGCTTGGAAAGGCCGCCGTCCGTCATATGTAACATTAAGCCGTGTCACCGTGTGCGGGATAGCCACACCCTGTGAATGTTAAAAAACATGCCGGATGGCCTTGACGGGAGGCTACCTCTGTCCCCCCAACAGCAGTCCAGTGGGTCTCCTCCCCTAACTTTCTCTGAGCCCTTGGGGTCCTGGTGACCTACCCATTTAGCCCATTGTGTGTAAAAAGAGCTGCTCAGAGGTAAAACAACCGAACAACTTGCCATAGAGAACTCGTGAATCCGCCATTCGTGAATCCGCCATCGTGAATCCGCCAGGAGCAAGAAGATACCCAGAACTAAATCTCAAAATCCCCCTGATCCCCAGAATGAAATGTATAAAAGTTATTTGTTATTAAAATTAGGATTATAAAATTATTCATTGTACCACTGAGAAGTTTTCTCCAGTTATTCAGATTTCGTGTTTTATTTTCGATATTTGTAAGAATACTATTTTCATTAAAGTTTTATTCCATTTATGCAGAATTAAGTGATTTACATCATTTAATTATTAAGCGTTTATATAAACTCAAAAAATTCCTAAAAATATTCCCTTGTAGAATCAGGGTGCTCGTTATAACCTGGTAAGTGTTACATGTCGAAAATTGCGGCAATTTTGAAGGATGTTGCTTTGGCTCTCTCTAGAGGCGTAGCGTGAGTGTCAACTGGGGAGACTATGAGACTGCGCAGTTGATGCTTCGACTGTTCTTATATATCATAGGTCAATGACCTATCAGTCAACCTATGATCTATGAGAATGACTGAGGTTTCCATTGCGCAGTCTCAAAGTCTCCAGTCCCGACTCTTGCTACACTATTGGAATCGATCTTGTTCAGAAGAAAATTAAGTTAGAAAATAGCACCGAAAATTACCTTTTAACCAATTCATTGAGCCATTTTTCACTCCGGTTTTTGAACCCCCAAATGACATAGCTCTGAAAGTGCCACTGTTTAACGTTCAGTTATTTTCTGTTGGAGTTGATTGACTTAAGTCCGACATCCGTGAAAGTCACGGTTTTCCCGTTTCGCTTCCATCATTACGGATCCCGGCAAGCAGCTGCCCCCTTATCAGAATCATCGCCCTTCCAGAATGTGAGAAAAAGAATGCCTCGAGAGAGAGAGCAAATTGTTAAAGATGGATGAAATGATTGACGTCAGATTCGCAATATAAACGTATCTCGTTCCTAACGAATGAGTGAGAGAAGCGATCCTTGCATCTTCCAGATGTACTAATTCCTCTAAGAACCGTTCATGTGGAATCGAAACAATATTTCAATGCCAAGTCTAACATTTTCCCAACAGCACCCACATCTCCACAAACAGAAACTGGCTCTGTGTGCAACGCACCTTGACGCTGCTGCGTGCACGTCTTGTGGCTTCCCCCATCCCCCATCCCCTAACAGCCGAAAGCCTCTGACAATAAGTGGCAGTTGCTATAACTCATGTTTCCATCGCCTCATTCATTTTCATCTCTCCTCCCTCCCCCACATCTTGTGCAATTTGGGGGGGGGGGGGAGGAGAAGAGAGCGCTTCATCACTCTCCCGTGACTTCCCTTTTAGACAATAACGGCAATGGCTCAATTTTTTTTGACCATTTTGAGGACTAATTACCAGTCAAGGATGAAATATTCGAAACGATCGCAGTTCATAGTTGCAAGAGTGGCGACGAATTTCTGTAAAATTCTATGTTACGTTACGGCCACACGGGCCGCTGGGCGTTGCAGGCGATGCTCCAGTGCAGTCATGTGGTCAGAAGGGGGGAAAATGTTCATGGATGAGGATGAATTGATGAGACACAAACGATGAAATTGCGGGAAGGGAAAAATATCCTTTTCTGCTCCACGGCAGAAACAAGAAGAGAGTAATTGTTTAAATAAATACTTTATTTGTTATTGTTTTTTAGATGTTAGAATGCTATAACACTGGAAGGAGAAAGGTTTTTTGGCTTTTTTGGCTTTCAAGTGAAATTTTTCGTCGCGTAAGAATGGGTTGTTATGCTTCTGAGCGGAGCTTTTGTGCACGCAATGGGGTAAATGGCCAGGCTACAAGGACCCTAAAGGTTCATAACTCGGTAAGGAAAGAGTTGTGCTTGGTATTTTACGTCTGAACGGTATTTTTGTATACAAAATACGCTAAATGGTCGGATCACAAGGATTGGATTGGATTGTTTTACCTCTGAACGGCACTTTTTTGCACCATGGGCTAAATGGCCAGGTCACAAGGACCCCGAAGGCTCAGAGAAGGTTGGGGGAGGGGACCCACTGGAACAGCTGTTGGGAGACAGATGGTAGCCTCCCGTCAAGGCCATCCAGCGTGTTCTTTAACGTGCACAGGGTATGGCTCTCCCGCACACGGGGCCACGGCTTAACGTCCCATCCGACGGACGGCGCCCATTCCAAGCCCATCGGTGTCCCCTACTGACCGTGGGCAGGGCGGGGAATTTTGCGGAGATAAACCTCAACGCTGACCCAGCTGGGACTCGAACCTGGGAACTACAGATTACGAGCCTGGCGCGCTACCGACTGAGCCACACCCGCCCCGGATCACAAGGACCCCAAAGGCTCAGAGAAGGCTCGGGGAGGGGACCCACTGGATAGCCTGCTAGGAGACTGATAGACCTCCCTCCCTTCAAGGTCACCCAGTGTGTTCTTTGACGTATGGAGGGAATGGTTCTACTGCACAAAGAGATACGGCTTAACGTCCCATCCGATGGACGGCGGCCTTTCCAAGGTCATTGAAGTGTATACAGAAAAGTGATATAAGATGGCACCCAATGACGGGAGTATTAAAGCCAATGTAAACGTCACGACTTGAAAAGTAAAGAAGGACAAAACGGCACCTACCAAATAAATTAAAGCTTTCATAATGAGCACCGCGACCGCAGAAACTAGAGGGATTTTATACAGAGTGAATCTGAAAAAGTGGGCAAAACTTTACGGGGTGGTAGAACGCAGCTATACGAGCAATATTCGTCATAGAATGCATGGTCGGAACGCAAGCGGCGAGCCGCTAGGTGGCGTTAGAAATGGTATAAAAGGGTCGGTTCTCGCACCCAACGGCATTTCTACCGTGGATTGCCGAGAGGATGGCTGGTTATACTAACCACGAATGGCGGATATGCACTTTGTGTACGTTATTTTTATGCCGTTGGGTGCGAGGACCGACCCTTTTATACCATTTCCAACGCCACCCAGCGGCTCGCCGTTTGCGTTCCGACCATACATTCTATGACGAATATTGCTCGTATAGCTGCGTTCTACCACCCCGTAAAGTTTTGCCCACTTTTTCAGATTCACCCTGTATATGGTTTGTGATCTTAATGTGTGTAGAAAATCGTAAATATAAAAGTGTCGGCGGATATTTTCTTAGGTGGTCTGAATTTTATGTTGTTACGAACTTCAGCTAATATCTGAAGCAAAAAAGGACAGCATGTTGCACAAAGGCGTAGCAAGGCTTTTAGTGCCCTTGGCAAATTTGTAATTGTCCGCTCCTGTTCAATTATTGATAAAAAAAAATACACGTTATTTATATTATACTTCTTTATTGTCATTATTTTAATACGCTTACTTGAATAAATATTAAATGCACATAAATAATTGCAAAAGAAATCGCAATTAATTATGCAAGTAATTATTTTTTAAAGTAATTTACTTTTTCGTTGGCAAAATTGTTAATAATCTCATCATCATTAATTGTTTGAGTCAGTTCTCTCTCGATTGATAGGAAGGGGCGGGGGTGACTCAGTCGGTAGCGCGCCAGGCTCGTAATCTGTAGTTCCCAGGTTTGAGTGCCAGCTGGGTCAGCGTTGAGATTTATCTCCGCAAAATTCCCCGCCCTGCCCACGGTCAGTAGAGGACACCGATGGGCTTGGAAAGGCCGCCGTCCGTCGGATGGGACGTTAAGCCGTGTCCCCGTGTATGGGAGAGCCATACCTTGTGCACGTTAAAGAACACACTAAATGGCCTTGACGGGAGGCTACCATCTGTCTCCCAACAGCTGTACCAGTGGGTCCCCTCCCCCAACCTTCTCTGAGCCTTTGGGGTCCATGTGACCTGGCCATTTAGCCCATGGTGTGCAAAAAAGTGCCTCTCAGAGGTAAAACAACCCAATCCAACCCATTAAGATTTAACAGAAATTGTCAGAAAGATGTTTCTTTAAGGGGAAATCTAAAAGGCAAATACTTATGTCTCTCGAAGATTAAATCTCTACTGAATACTCAAGATGGTATTATTACCTTCAAGAGAATTAACTGGCTTACGAGATTCATAACCTCAGGTTCGATTTCCAGCCAATGCCAAAGAGGGGATTTTCGTTACCTGAGGAAAAAAGGAAGTTGGGTTGTTTTACCTCTGAGAGGCACCTTTTTGCGTACCATGGGCTTAATGGCCAGGTCACATGGACCCCGAAGGCTCAGAGAAGGTTGGGGGAGGAGACCCACTGGAACAGCTGTTGGGAGACAGATGGTAGCCTCCCGTCAAGGCCAACCAGCGTGTTCTTTAACGTGCACAGGGTATGACTCTCCAGCACACAGGACCACGTCATAACGTACCATCTGACGGATGGACGGCTTTCCAAGCCCATCGATGTCCCCTACTGACCGTGGGCAAGGAGGGGGGAGGGAATTTTGCGGAGACAAATCTCTACGCTGACTCAGCTGGGACTCGAACCTGGGAACTACAGATTACGAGCCTGGCGCGCTACAGACTGAGCCACCCCCGCACCAGGAAGAAAAGGAAGATGGCAATGGCTCTAGAAGGAAGAAGTGAGCGAAAGCTCGAGAAGGGCTTCATCTTTCAATATCGCTTTAGATGCTACCCTACCTGGAAGGATAGTCATTTATTCCACATTTATGGGCCCATTATCTTGCAACTAAAGATCGTCAGTCGATGGTAGAACAACGGAATCAAACCAATTTCAGCAGGTCCAAATCAAGAGTCATCAATCGAGCAGTCTCGCGCATCTGTTAAATTTTATAGTTCTCATCAAGGGCAAGGGGAAGGGGGGGTGGAAGAGGAACTTCTGGATGACAGTGTAAATAGGAAATCAGACCGTGACAATGAGAAATTTCAACAGGACGTGAATAAAGTGTAAGAGGTAACGCTTCTCTTTATCTAATAGCCACATAAGAAGCGATGGAGCTGTTTAGCGTTATGAACGTTGTCATACTCTTTGTCTTTTGTTATACAAAATAAGGTTTAGATTCTTAAACAAAAACCATTTCTAAGAACAGAAATGGCCTCACAAGAAACTTGAACGTGTGCATTTACTGCACACGTTCCGGTTTGCTGTGAAGCCATTTTCGTTCTTGGTAATGGTTCTGTTTGAAGACGACAAAGAGTGTGACAACGTTCGTAACGCTAAGCCTCTCAAACCGCTTTCTGGGTGGCTGTACTCTAAATTTAATGATCAGAGAAGAAAATGGGGGGGGGGGGGAGATGGAAGTAACAGTACGATTATGAAAAGTGTCTCAACGGTTGCTCCGTAACAGCTTCTAAAAGGATAATGAAATATCACACTCGACATTAGAAAAGGCGACAGAGCCTGTCCGGACTATTATTGGTGTTTTTTTCTTGTCACAGGTTTTTTTTCTTTCCATAAGAAATCCTGCTACAAGATCACTGATGCAAGGCAAATAACCTACGGATTATCTTCTCGTGATACAGAAAACTTCTCTGAATTGACACTTGACTATGATGCGATCTGACCTCATCACATTTTTCGTATCAGTTGTGTGGAGTTTGGAACCTCTAGAGGGGCGGGGGTGGCTAGAGGGGCGGGGGTGGCAGTCGGTAGCGCGCCAGGTTCGTAATCTGTAGTTCCCAGGTTCGAGTCCCAGCTGGGTCAGCGTTGAGATTTATCTCCGCAAAATTCCCCGCCCTGCCCACGGTCAGTAGGGGACACTGATGGGCTTGGAAAGGCCGCCGTCCGTCGGGTGGGACGTTAAGCCGTGGCCCCGTGTGTGGGAGAGCCATAGCCTGTGCACGTTAAAGAACACGCTGGATGGCCTTGACGGGAGGCTACCATCTGTCTCCCAACAGCTGTTCCAGTGGGTCCCCTCCCCCAACCTTCTCTGAGCCTTCGGGGTCCATGTGACCTGGCCATTTAGCCCATGGTAGCAAAAAAAGTGCCGCTCAGAGGTAAAACAACCCAACCCAATTGGAACCTCTAGAAGAACATAACCTGCTTTTGAACAAATAATGCGCTGAATCTTTTTTCAACATTATCTTGCTCTATGGACATTTTATCGTTAGCTCTAACAAAAGGTGAATATAAGGGCATTAGATACGGTTTTATTTTGCTTACCGTTTCCTTATTTTTTTTCCTTTTATGTCTATCAGTTAGGAAAGAAAAATTCAAACTAACTTTTTACTTTTTTTGTCCAATGTATTGTATATGGTTGGACGACGTTTTGATTTGCAGTAAAATGGGCTAAGTCAGTGATTCTCAACTTAGGTCATATGGCCTCCCAGGGGGCCATGCCATACTTCTAATGAATGGTTCTGTCTTTGGAACGTTTTTTCGCAACTGGCAGCGGCTATGAGGTGGGCCAGAGAGGTAAATGAAGAAGCTCAGAAGCAAAAAAAGTGGGAGAAAACTGGTCTAAATGACCGACTCACAAGATCCTTAAGACTCGTAGAAAGCAATATCGGGTATAAGTGTGTTGGGTTGGGTTGTTTTACCTCTGAGCGGTACTTTTTTGCACACCATGGGCTAAATGGCCAGGCCACATGGACCCCGAAGGCTCAGAGAAGGTTGGGGGAGGGGACCCACTGGAACAGCTGTTGGGAGACAGATGGTGGCCTCCCGTCAAGGCCATCCAGCGTGTTTTTTAACGTGCACAGGGTATGGCTCTCCCACACACGGGGCCACGGCTTAACGTCCCATCCGACGGACGGCGGCCTTTCCAAGCCCATCGGTGTCCCCTACTGACCGTGGGCAGGGCGGGGAATTTTGCGGAGATAAATCTCAACGCTGACCCAGCTGGGACTCGAACCTGGGTATAAGTGTGCGGCGCAAATTCAGCGAAGTATTCTAGGGTCCAAAAGAAGAAGAAAAAAGTCCTAAAAACACACATCCGGAAAAGCTATTTGATAATTATGACATAGAAGTTATTTTACAACAAATGTTCGAATAACCTTTTCGTTTGCTGCAAGTCCTCAAGCCTTGCCATGCCACAGATTTGCTAACAGGCAGAGATAGACTTTGGAACACCACTGTTTGCAGCGCCATCTTTAGCAGTCAGCCATCATTCTCATTTTGCCGCCAACTTTCAGTCTTGGCTTGCAGCCATTCCTTGCTTTGCAGTTCCATATCTCCCTTGTCTGTTTTCCTTATTGCTTTTCTTCTTACTTGAACTGCTTTCGTCATATTTTTGGATACGACTGACGATCGTATTCGTCATTGTGACGCAGAATTTTGTCGGAATACTTCACTGCACGTTAAAAAGATAATCCGCTACTTTCAATTATTAATATAGTATTTTTCGATTGTTATACACGCATGCTTATTGACATTGCTTCTGCTCATTTCATGCAACTGGAAATTAACTTTGTCTTTCAGGCGTAATTTATGTTAAAAACGTTTTGTGCAGTGGGAAAGAAATAGCTTCTGTGGAAATAAGTGGTTGGGAAAAAATAGCTTCTGTGGAATAATGTGGGAATAAGCACACAAAATCAATGGATCCCGAAGGCTCAGAGAAGATTGGGACAGGGGACCCACTGGAACAGCTGTTGGGAGACAGATGGTAGCCTCCCGTCAAGGCCATCCAGCGTGTTCTTTAACGTACACAGGGTATGGCTCTCCCGCACACGGGGCCACGGCTTAACGTCCCATCCGACGGACGGCGGCCTTTCCAAGCCCATCGGTGTCCCCTACTGACCGTGGGCAGGGCGGGGAATTTTGTGGAGATAAATCTCAACGCTGACCCAGCTGGGACTCGAACCTGGGAAGTACAGATTACGAGTCTGGCGCGCTACCGAGCCACCCCCGCCCCACTCGTGTATCGTACGCTGGATAGAATCAAGATATGTTTTCGGCCCGATGTGAAGTCCCTTTTCAGAGCCACTTTTCAGACTAAAGTCTCCTGATGTAGTGTTTATCTCGCTTATCGACCGTACCTGCTTATTTATTTGTTAATAAAACCTTGTTTGATCATATGAAAAGAGACTGCAATATTCAAAGATATCTCCGAAATGTTGGCGACATATCAAAGCTCATTAGATGCTAAATCGTTGATCTACTTTGCCAGTGGTTACCAGGGCTGAAGGGGGAGGGAGAAGGGAGCAGATAACTAAATGTTTTCTAAGACAGTCCCAGCAAAGTTGAGATTCAAGTATTTCAGAACACCTCCACTCCCACTTTAGGGGAGGGGGTGGCTCAGTCGGTAGCGCGCCAGGCTCGTAATCTGCTAGTTACCAGGTTCGAGTCCCAGCTGGGTCAGCGTTGAGATTTATCTCCGCAAAACTCCCCGCCCTGCCCACGGTCAGTAGAAGACACCGATGGGCATGGAAAGGCCACCGTCGTCGAATGGGACGTTAAGCCGTGGCCCCATGTGCGGGCGAGCCATACATAAATGTATGGCTCTCTTCACATGGAGAGCCATCTCCCCTGTGCACGTTAAGGAACACGCTGGATGGCCTTGACGGGAGGCTACCATCTGTCTCCCAACAGCTGTTCCAGTGGGTCCCCTCCCACAACCTTCTATGAGCTTTCAGGGTCCTTGTGACCTGGCCATTTAGCCCATGGTGTGCAAAAAAGTGACGCTCACAGGTAAAACAACTCTTGTCCACATTGATTTTTTCTTCACATTGAACAACCAACTCCACATTGATTTTTTCTTGTTATTTGTTTCTGATTATGTCCTTACTACTCAGAAGAATTAGTTTAATAATCTGCGAACCTGCTGGAAATGTTTAAAGTTGCATGTTCCTCAACTAAAGGTCACGCAAGTGCGACTGCAATCGTTAAGCAAAAAAATGAAGAGACGTTACAGTCACGATATGACGCAATTCAAATGCTCGAATTAAAAGTCTTATCACTTGTGGCATAACACTTTAAAATTAGCATTGCGAAGAGCAGCAGATATCGATTGTTTAGAAGAAATGAAATATTGCCTGGGTTTGTGATTTCTCGACAATTTTAAATTCTCCAGAATAGTGAATGAAATATCTGAATTCTCGAGAATTCCCTAAAAATCAAATTGTATATAACTGTTTTTTTTTTTTTCTTACATTTTTCTCAAATCTTTTATTAAAATAACTGAAATTGAAATTGCTAACTAAATAACAAATTTGTAATTGTAAAACAAGCACTTTTATGTTTATTATATTTATTTAAAACAAATATTATATCTATTCCAATGAATTATTGAAATATGACGCTATTCAGTGTTTTTTTACTTGCTGATAAAGAAAATGGAGAAATCATGGTTCAGGAAAATTCATTGTCCGGGTTGTTGGGTTGTTTTACCTCTGAGCGACACTTTTTTGCACACCATGGGCTAAATGGCCAGGTCACATGGACCCCGAAGGCTCAGAGAAGGTTCGGGGAGGGGACCCACTTGAACAGCTGTTGGGAGACAGATGGTAATCTCCCGTCAAGGCCATCCAGCGTGTTCTTTAACGTGCACAGGGTATGGTTCTCCCACACACGGGCCACGGCTTAACGTCCCATCCGACGGACGGCGGCCTTTCCAAGCCCACCGGTGTCCCCTACTGACCGTGGGAAGGGCGGGAAATTTTGCGGAGATAAATCTCAACGCTGACCCAGCTGGGACTCGAACCTGGGAACTACAGTCATTGTCCGGCAAAGCCTATAACCCAATGCTGTCGAACTTAAGATCATGGACTACGTATATTCAGTTCATTTTCCTTTTGTATACTTGCTTATTTAGGTTGGGGGCAAGGGTTAACTCAGTTGGTAGCACACCAGGCTCTAAATATGCAGTTCCCAGGTTCGAGTCCCACTTGGGCCATCACTGAGATTTATCTTTGCTAGATCCCCAGTCTGCTCCGGCAAGAAAGGGGCACCGATGGGCTTGGAAAGGCCTCTGCCAATCGGATAGGACGTTAAGCCGGGGTCCCGTGTGCAAGAGAGCCATATCCTGTGCACCTTAAAGAACACGCTGGATGGCCTTGACGGGAGGGAGGCTTCCACCTGTCTCCTAATAACTGTCCAGTGTGGCTCCTCCCACTAACCTTCTCTCAGCCCAGTCCATTAATTTAGACATTTGGATCGTAAAAGATTCCTTTGATGGTTTCAACTCACTTTCAATTTGGAAAATAGATGTCATTTTTTTTAATGTAAAAGATAAAGGTGATTGATTTCTTACTTCCTGATTTAAAACGGAAGCTCAAAAGATGCAAATTATGCATATTCGAAATCGTCTTATGAGCTTAGCGCAGGAGCATTGAATTGCCTAGACCAGTGGTTCTCAACCTTTTATGCCTCACGTATGTAATGTGTATGTAACTGGAGTACCCCTTATATGGATAGATAAAACTATAGTTATAGTATAAAAATGCCAACTTAACGACTTTGTTACTAGATTTAGCGACTTTTGAGCTCTCACGGCGTACCACAAAATTTTTTATCCCGTACCCCACACTGAGAACCCCTGACCTAAACAAATCATAAGGAGCCCATATTCATTCGGTAGATGAAACTCCTTCAGCCAACGATCTAAATGCACGTATTCTGTGTTGTTCTGGAGTACTTTCTTACACCCATCTGGGATCTCCAACCATCAGATGGTCTAGATATATGCATTCCCAGACAGCACCACCATCAGGGTCCCTTGGCACCAGTTTAGCTGCGGAGTTTACGGTCCGACGTTGTAGCGACTTCGTTTTTAAAACTTTTGCTCACTATTATATAGAGTATATATAGAAATCTAAGATAAATATCCAAGCTCCATTCTACAGCTTTGTGGAGATGCATGAAC
Organism: Ryuthela nishihirai; assembly: GCA_038380435.1. NCBI lineage: Eukaryota > Metazoa > Arthropoda > Arachnida > Araneae > Heptathelidae > Ryuthela > Ryuthela nishihirai. The sequence continues at coordinate 25,839,494 of JAWZYU010000018.1, forward strand.
GTCCTATACGACGGACTTTCCAAGTGTGGGTTTAAGCAGAGATAAATCTTAATGCATGTCTAAGTAGGATTCGAACCTGAACTGCAGATTATGAGCCTGGCGCACTACCGACTGAGTCAACCCCATCAGCTTCAATAAAATAATACAATATAATTCAATAAAATAATATAATTCAATAAAATAATATAATAAATATAATATAAGAAGTAGTCAATCGCCTATTGCTCTACGAATCATGTTTCAGTAGGCTAAAATTAGCCACAGTTTCTCGTAAAAACCGCGGATATTCGAGGCCAGATATCAAGGTCGGTGAAACCACATACCATTTTTCAATCGCGGATAATCGAAATTACACTTGGTGAGTGATTATTGTAATCTTTGTTGCTTGCAACCTCAGCCAAGGCATCTTCCTTACACCTCTAAGCATATTATTCATAATTCCAATCTCCAATCATTTGCCTTGAATGCGGACAGAATGGACAAAACAATAAATATTGCTCAAAAACTGTTGATAACTTCTTTCCCTAATCTGTTATTAGCAAATTCGAGTTCCTTAATCACAAAGAATGTATCGCAAACATCTAGAATCAAAACCATCTTTTGCTGACATTGATCACAAATTTCAACGCCATAACTTTTAGAAACGACGAAAATTTTACAAAGATAAAAAAAAATTAGGTTACAGAAGTCTTCGCCTATTTTCCAACACTGTTATTAGTGACAAATCACCTGAATCTCACAAGCCACGCATCACTTCCATTCCCACACAACTGCCAAAGTAATTAATTTCAGAGACTTGCTCGGAGCCAAAATCATTTAAGGCAATGAAGCATCACACGCTTGACCAACTTTCATCACTCTAAGGTATGGTTACACAAAAAGCGATTTGAACGAGTCCACCTTCGCAGTTGATAATGGTTTTGTTTAAAACGCCAGAAAGTTTGAGATATTCAGCATTTCCAAATAACTTTTAAGTGTTCTCTTACAGATCACTCCATTACAAAACTTACCAACGATACTAATAAACTATTCCGTTATCTTCATATCATTTACCAAAAGGCACAATTCTTCAATATAATCTGAGTCCTATAATCTCAAACTTACTGTCTGTATCAAGCCTCAGTTTATCCCTTCTAATCTAGATCTTTTCTCAGACAGAAAAATTACAAAATGGACAGTTTGTCGAGCATCCAGCACAAAGATATAAAAATACAGTATATTTATAGAGTTACATTGCAATGGTAAAACGATTTCATGGCGCTACAATTTTAACGCTGAACCATCGAAATCTTATTCAGTGTTATAAGGCAAGAAAATTCCGTTAATTCTAATGTCTTTGTGCTGAGGTCTTACCTTCCTGAAAGACCTTCTCTATGGCATATTATACTGACAGACTCTCTTATCAATCCTCTGTAGCATGCAGCCGCTAGAGGGATATATTTTTTTTACTAGCTGCACTGCACGTAAGATGTAATCTGTATATTCTGATTTTCATTCCCCCTCCCCACAAACAACCCCTTAGCACACAGCTTTTACACAAAGAATTATCCTGCATTACTGGGGCGGGGGTGGTTCAGTCGGTAGCGCGCCAGGCTCGTAATCTGTAGTTCCCAGGTTGGAGTTCCAGCTGGGTCAGCGTTGAGATTTATTTCCGCAAAGTTCCCCGCCCTGCCCACGGTCAGTAGGGGACACCGATGGGCTTGGAAAGGCCACCGTCCGTCGGATGGGACGTTAAGCCGTGGCCCCGTGTGCGGGAGAGCCATACCCTGTGCACGTTAAAGAACACGCTGGATGGCCTTGACGGGAGGCTACCATCTGTCTCCCAACAGCTGTTCCAGTGGGTCCCCTCCCCCAACCTACTCTGAGCCTTCGGGGTCCGAGTGACCTGGCAATTTAGCCCATGGTGTGCAAAAAAGTGCCGCTCAGAGGTAAAACAACCCAACCCAAATCCTGCATTACTGGCATCAGTGTGTACTCTCATAGCCCATGGTTTAGTTTATACGCAATCTATCGAGATTTTAATTTTCGTTTCGACAGATTTTGGTACCCTGTGGTACCGGAGATACCTGATCGAATGATTCCAAATTTTGTATGCGAGTCCCCCTTGTAAGAACCTGCAACGGGATGCCTTAATATAATAATACCATCGGGAATGTTGGTAACTGGCAACGGCCGAGATTTATGTGTTATGACGTTTACGTCCATAGTTAGGGAGCAGAAAATGGCAACAATAGATTTGACAGCGATTACCGTTTCCCGTAGGAATAACATGGTAAATACCTTTGATTGTAGCAGGTCCCTCTTTTGTAATTTCGATTTGAAATTCGTCACAGCAACTTGGGCAACTAAAAATACTCTATAAAATTTTGAGGGGTCTGCCACGATTTTTCGATGAGTTGTGTGTCTGTCACAAACTGCAGATACACATCTCTTTTATTACTACAGATATAGGGTTGCTTTTTGGAAAATCATCACCAAGTTGAATTTTGAATTACATGCGTCAATTATAGTAATGAATTAGTTTATACATTACGTCTCTTTTTTTTCTCAATAATTTTCCTTTTAAAAATGTAAGTGGGATTTTTCAAGTACTAAAACAAACTAATGAAACTCCTGGATAAAATCCTACCGATTCCCAAAAGAAATATTATGCATAGGTTGAGAGTTTTCACCAAAAGAAACTGAAAGACAATAATATCGTGAACATGGCAGGATTTTTCCTAAGGCACATTAGTCAATAGCCTAGGGGCACTTAGGTGGGTTACTTTCACCTCTCCTTTGAAAAATAAAATATACCAAATACATTTACACTCAAATTAAAATAGTAAATTGAATATTTCATGCTGCTTCTGTTTGGAGATAGCCACCGATTCATAAACAGCTAGCCAAAATGTATTTTTGATGAGGGAATTTTTAAAAAATTTTGTTATTGAAAATTAAAAGTAGTTTTTAAATAAAATTTCTTAACAAGAAAAAAGTTCCCCAAGAGAAATTTTAATTGGTAAAAAATTTCCCCCTGACTAAAACTACTGAGCATAACAGTTAACAGCGAGATATAGGAAAATAACAGTTAGGCAACTTTCTTGTGAGCTCCCAACAGCCACTGGGATGCCAGTTGTATCATGTACAGGAGGCTATGTGAACAAGTTCTGTATGCACGGACACCGTTTGTATTCCCTTCCAACTACACAGCTCGTTCAATGCTTTGGATTGGGCTAACTCTCTGCCCCGTTTTGCCCACGCTAAATGACAGTTGTGTATACCCACTAGACCAGGCATGGCCAACATACGGCCCGCGGGCCGGATCCGGCCCGCGTAATGAATTTATGTGGCCCGCGAACAATTTTTCAATATTAGCATTTAACTTCTAGTAATTAATCGAATTAATTCTCGATACTTCTATATTTTTTAAAAAAGATTCCGTTATAAAGAATTAAAACTTTTATACTCATCTGTATTCGATATGATCTGTTTGATGTTCAAGCGACGTATTAAAACGAACGATAATAAAAAAATAATAAGCGATGCAAACCGCCTCAACAAGTCGCATTAGTTATTATGTTAACTTGTTGTATTGATTTACTTACAATTATTCATAAACAAATTTCATAATAAAATTTTGTTTACTTAAAGAAATAAGTGTTTTGCTTAACATTTTTCAATTTTAATATTTCGTCCGGCCCGTGAAAATATTTTTTTCCCAATCCGGCCCGGGGGCAAAAACAGTTGGCCATGCCTCCACTAGACAGCTTTAGGAAACTGGTAGTAGCTACTTCTCAAGCCATCCAGTGTGTTCTTTCATATTGGTTTGGCTCTCCATACACAGGGCCACAATTAATATCCCATCCGATGGGTAGCTTTTGGGTTGTTTTACCTCTGAGCGGCACTTTTTTGCACACCATGGGCTAAATGGCCAGGTCACAAGAACCCCGAAGGCTCAGAGAAGGTTGGGGGAGGGGACCCACTGGAACAGCTGTTGGGAGACATGGTAGCCTCCCGTCAAGGCCATCCAGTGTGTTCTTTAACGTGCACAGGGTATGGCTCTCCCGCACATGGGGCCACGGCTTGATGTCCCATCTGACGGACGGTGGCCTTTCCAAGCCCATCGGTGCTCCCTACTGACCATGGGCAGGGCAGGGAATTTTGCGGAGATAAATCCAAAGCTGACGCAGCTGGCCAATGGGTAGCAGCCTTTCAAAGCCCTCGGTATTCTATTTCTCAAGAGCAGGGTGGGATAGTTGTTTTAACTGAATGTCATTTTTTTTAAACAATAGAGTTATATGGCCAGATCATGACCTTGAGTTTAGAGAAATTTGTAGTAAGGGGAACCACTGGACAGTTGTTGATGTAGTTGGGCCTCCAATTAGTCATCCAGCACGTTATTTAACGTGCATGGAATGTGGCTTAATGTCCCATCCCACAGACTTTGCAAGCTTATCTGTGATGCAATATTTGAAGCCCAAGCTATTAAGCAAATGGCACTTCACGATGAGTCTAGATTTAGTTTGAACACGGATTCTTAATGCTGTTCACCTGGAGAAACAAGGAACTCATCATCATAACCACTGAGACCATTAATGGTGCCAGTAGTGTGATGGTCTGCACTGGCATTGTGATGACTGGCCATAAAGAGTTTTACATATATAGGACGACACTCGATCTACTCAGCAACAGACGAGATTCTTGTGCTCTGTAAGATTTTTAAGGGCCACGATATTTATCTTTGTGGAAGATAATACCAGTCCCCATTGGCTCACGTAGTATACGATTTCCTCAAGTTGAAGATATCTCAGGATGGTGGGTAGCCAGATTTCCAGACCTGAATCCAATTGAGAATGTGCAAGATGGAGAATTGCTCTCGTGGAGGGATCTGGAAAAGGCTAGCCTCTTCCAGATCCCTCCACGAGATCGGATTTCTCTCCCGATGTGAGCTTTATTAGCAAGATTTCAGTTTGCTTCTGAGCGGACTTTTCTTTTGCACATAATGGGCTAAATAGCGAGGTCACAACGGCTCAGAGAAGAGGACTCAATGGGTAGCTGTTAGAGACAGATGGAAGCTTTTGGTCAAGGCCATCTAGCATGTTTAACGTGCGCAAGGTATGGCTCTCCTGCCATTTTTTTTTTTACATATCAATAGTGGGTGGCCTTTTCAAGTCCATTGCTGTCCTTTTCTGACAGAGGGCAGCATGGGGGTTTAGTGGAGATAAATCTCGATGCAGGCACAGGTTGAACTAGAATTTATAAACTGCAGATTATAAACCTGGCACACTACCAACTCCACCCATCCTCATAAAGGAGATGCCTCTAAATGTGCTTCTCATGTTAAAACATATTTTCGAATTGGATTTAATTGGGTTGTCACTATTAGACAATTTCTGAACTGCAACGTATAACGAGAAAGTTCTTGTTTACGCGTCTCTGATTTGTGGGACCTACCTTAGAAAATGCTATTCAAGCCCTCAAAGGGTGATGTACATAACTTCATAAACTCCCCCTCCTCTTTGGAATGGCACTGGATAATAGAATCATAAAGCATTTCTTTGATAAATTTTATTGTATACAAGGATTTATCAATGAATTCTGACCACGATGTTATGCCAATGGATCTTCGAAGCTCTACAACTTCTAAAATACAGGCATATCTCACTTTACCCCAACCTTCTCTGGGCCTTTGGGGTCCTTGTGACCTGGCCATTTAGCCCATTGTGTGCAAAAAAAGTCCCGCTCAGAGGTAGAACAACCCAACCCGAGCGAGTCAACCGGCGCCATTTTGTTACCCGCGCTGTCTGTACAGCATTTGTGCACTTCGTGTCTGTGCTACTCATCATAAGCAAAGGACGAAGATATTTTACGGTTAGCAATACGGTTGCATCTTTTTTAGGCCTAGCGCTATTGCGCACTTAATAAATGACAGTGTAAATATTTTTAGGCTTTTATATGCACTAGCAAGTATAAAAGAGGCTGTAATTCGATTTACGGCAGTGGTCTAGAACCTAACCCGTAGTATTAGCGAGGTACGCTTGTAAGCGTTCAAAGTGATTGAAGAGAAATCAGAAACCTCAAATATACCTAAATTTTGATTTTCAATAATACTCGCTTTGCATTTAGAGAGAAGGAAATTAGAGTAATAGCAACAGCGCATTTTAATTGAAAAATATCGATTCACACATTTTCCGATCGCTTTAAATATGTATCCATTGTATTAATTGGTTTCAACTGCTTTTATTCAAATTATAATCGACTTCTGTAATAAATTCTAATATTCCATATCCATTAAAACTTCACCTTGGGTTTTAAAAAGGGAGTGCATTTAACCACTCTTAAATCATGAATCTATGAAAATAGTTTTTCACTCTTTCAAAAGTTAAAAAAAAATTACGTGAATAAGTTGTAACATTAGACTTACGAGTGCCTGTTTAGTGTTGCCCCCCCTAGGTAAGTGGCTAACATAAAAAAAATATCATTTCAAGCAGCTGCTTGCCACAGAGCTCTAACAGCAGCCTGTTAGTTTAATACGCCATAGTAGGTCTGTGAGGATGGTGGGACTTCAGCAGAAAGACAGCACAAACATCCATACCTTACTGGGGCTCGAACCCAAGTCCCTTTGATCACTACCTTATGGGAAACTGGCAAAATTCTACCATCAAGTCTGACCTACTAAAATATATTCAACTTTCAAAAACTTTATTATATGAATTTTATTAAATCGATCTTTTCTAAAATCGAAATAACAAGAATGTAATAATTCAGTTCTTTAGCAGCAGCAAGAAAATTCCACACAACCTGCATCAAATAGATGTCATATTGCCATAGTATTCTTTAAAACTTGAAAGTTCCTTAAGAGTACGGACAGTTGCAGCAAAAAATCGAAGTGGTTGCAACATACATTTATTATGAAAATTCACAATATACACAATGAAGACAATATTTGCCTTTGTCTTTGGTCCAATAAAAATGGCCTCAGCAAGGATCACCGGTGGCATGGATGGAGCAATGGTAATTACACTGTATTAGTAAAGCCTCTATTAGGAGATTGTGGTTGCTCAGGTTGCTTCTTCCACAAAGAACTCAGCATCTGTGGTAATATATTAACCCCAAAAAGGTAAACAACATTTTAATAACAAATTTAAAATATAAACCAGAAAAATCTATAAAAACTTATTCAAATATACATAAAAAATTTCCTAAAAATATATCCTGTAGCTAAAATCATATATATTTAAGGGGGGGGGGGAATTAATAGCAAATACATAGAGTTGTCAATAAATCAATTTCCACAAAGTTAAATAGCTTTGTGGAAAAAAAAAAAGTTTTGCTGATGCATAAGACTTAAACCCAGGTCTCTCCACATTCATGCCAATTGTTAGTAATGACTAGTAAAATCTGTAATTTGGCCATTTTTAGCAGAACCACAAGGTGAACAGCACATTTCCTTTAGTGTACTAGTAACAGAAATTTAACTTTATGTGGTCAGCATGTAGTGTAATCCAGAAAATACAATGCCAAATGTTATTTCTAGTCTTAATATACATCAACATTTGTTGGATTAACTCTGAGTGGCATGCTCCTATTATACAATGAGAATAAGGCTCACAGGACCAACCAAATAGCTGATATGAGTTGGGTTGTTTTACCTTCTTTGCACACGGTGGACTAAATGGCCAGGTCACAAAGATTTTGAGGGCTCAGAGAAGATTGGGGGAAGGGGATAGCTGTTAGAAGAGATATAGTAGCCTCTTGTCAAGCCTATCCAGTATGCTTGTCAAGCCTATCCAGTATGTTTAACCCATTTCTTCCCAGTGTTGCGTGTACGCAACACTGGGAAGAAATGGGTTAATATACACTGGACCACAGCTTATAACATCCCATCCAGCAAACAGCGACCTTTAGAAGCCCATCAATATCTCATACTGACTTAGGTCATGGCAAGGTGTTTTGCGGAGATAAATCTCAATGCTGACCGAAGTGAGATTCAAACCTAGAAACTGCAAATTACGAGTCTGGCAAGCTATCGACTGCCCCCACCCCAGTTGATATGGACAAATGGAAGCAAGGGCATCCATCATGTTCTTTAACATGCACAGATAACTCTCCTTGATGTGGGGTCATTGTTCAGTGTCCCATCAAATTAATGCCAACTGTTCTAATCCCATTTGGCATATCTTTCAGTTACAATAAGTTATATGTAAGAGAAAAACTCAACACTGACACAGTTGGAACTTGCACCTGAGAATGCAGGAATGCTAAAATATAACAGTTGTAAAATAATAAATGATTATGTTTTGAATAGTGTATTGGTTGCTCCATGCCCATAGCTTAGAATTATATAAAAAAAAAAACTGTACCTTTAGTGCTAATGATGGCCCAATAACAATCAAAAGTGCCACTAGTAATCTCTAAAATTACCCAACCACAAGACACCAAAAGCAGATAAAATTTAACATTTAAAGAGTAATATTTAGTGAGTAAAAGTTGGAACAATTAACAACAGAGGCTGCTATTATAATCATTATAAACACTTTTCTTGAAAATTAATGAAAGTAGCATCATTTCACAAACTTCAAAAATAATGTTTATTTTAGTAAACAATTTATTGTAATTATTATTTGGGTTCTATTACTTTTTTTGAGGTAAATTCTTACAACCATCAAAGCCCTTATCAAATGATTTAGCCTCTAAACTCTTTTAATATCCTATATTGTTGAGATTTTGATTTGACCTTTACCAAAAATGACGTGTTTCTGCGTTTAAGAAGTTAAGAGCTCTGTGAGTTATAAAATAAAAAAAAAATCAATTTTAATATGCAAGATTACACATACTTATTCTGAATTGAAATCTTTTACACATTCTCAACAGAGTGACTAGAACATGAATTATACATAATTTTTCAGAAAATAATGCTTATAATGTAAACATTATGATATTAATATATATTAATATCATAACGTTTAACTTAAACTTAAAATTAACAACTTATAATGTATCTCAATATAGTGACTAGAACATGAATTATACATAATTTTTCAGAAAATAATGCTTATAATGTAAACGTTATGATATGCAATATCATTGCCAAAACACAAATATCAATGTAATCTCTAATACTTGGCAGCATATACTGTAATTCATATAGCAAATTAGGATGGAGGTAATGGTTCCCAAACTTTCTTTTTCAAGTTACAAGGTATGACTCTACGTTCCGTACGATGGATGGCCTTTCCAAGCACATTGGTGTCTCCTTTCTCACCAAGCACAATATGAGCAATAGCAGAGATAAATTTTAATACCACTGTCATACCACTGGAAAATCTATGATAACTTCTGGAATGTCTCAGCTCCATCGAACAAGCAGGAATTGATCACATTTCTTGTGGACGAATGATGTCGTATCCCTCCTGCTGACTTTCAGCCTCTGGTAGACTATGCCACAACCTATACAGGCTGTACTGGACTCACCTGACAGTTAGTTATTTTACTTTGCTGTTTCCATTTTTTTGTCTATTACCTGCAAGTTTGTTATTAAAACAGATTTTGTGTAGCTCATAGAACTATGAAACAAAAGTAGCTTATTTGTAAAGGTATCAGTCCATTCAGCTATTTAGCCCTTTAAGAATGTAAATTATGATACTTGAGGTTCACACTCAAATATATGTTCTGGAAAATATATATGTCTATTGTTTTCAAACAATGTAAAAAAAATGGGAAATATTATCTGGATTTCTAAACCAAGTGATTCAATAATAAATTTTCTTCATCCTAATGAATAACAATTTTTTTCTACACTCATAAATTAGAATATATAGGCATAAAAACACAAATATGAAAGGTTATAGCAAAGGCTTTGCTTTTCCAGAAGCAGAACTCTGGATTTGAGATGTGCAGACTAACCTATGGTATGCATTTGCTATGATATTGTAGCATTATAAATGTAGCATATGGATGATCACTGCAATTTTTTTTAACATATAGGACAGAGTTGAGTTACAAATTTCACACGAATGCTCTGTTTAAAATACCACATATATTTTTGGCTCTTTCAAATCTGTTCAAAAGACACACACTTACATTGCTTAAAACTTGTCGTCCCATAAGATTGGATACTACGACAGTAAATTTTTCAGATCCTCCAACCTTGCATCGAAGATAGCCATACAAATTTGCTCCATTTAAGACTATGGCAATCATTACAACAATCTGTAATGAAAGGTTTAGAAAATAAGACATGAAACTTTTTAAAACTTTCTTACAAAAGTGAAACGCATTAAAAAACATATAGTGAAGGCCTATTATAATAAATACAGACAACTGGAAATGGTTTGTCTCATCCAGGCTTGGGCTTGAAAGAGCTAGAGTTTCATGCTCTTCATAATTTAATTTCAAATTTTGCATGTACTTACGAAAAAAAAAAGCAAACCAAGTAAAATAATTTCTTTTGTTGCAATTTTAACTTTTCAACCAATGCTTTAGTAATTAAAACTTTGCAAAACTAATATAAGCAAAATTAAAACTATTCAACAACTTTCTTTTTTTTACTTCAAATATTCTCTCTTACTAATTATTTCCTCTTGGTTTTTTAAAATGATTCTCCTCAAGATCTTCAGTTTCTAGAAAATATTTCTAGCATGTTTAGTTCCATAAAAATTAATATTTTCATTTGTCTTGAAATATATTTAAAAGTTGATAGTAGCCTATAAGATGAGTTACATAAATGATTTGGTAGCATGCAAGACTTCCTAATCAGAAAAGACAAAGTGGAAGCCATAACTCTAAATGATTGATAATATTTATATTTGTGCTGATGTAATACTTACTAATATAAAACTAACAATCACATTACTATAAACACTCAAACATCTCGAATGATTTCAGAAAATACTCTTAATACCTTAAGAGAAGATGTTAGAGACTTTAGCCTTGAATGAATCAATTATTTGTAACATGAATTATTGCAAATATAATCAGATACTGATATCAGTCATGAATTATTGCAAATATAACCATATATTTGCAATAATTCATGATTGATATCATATATCTGATTATATTTTCAAATAAAAACAACAATACTACAATAGTTCATGCTAGCTAGCTATCATAAACTACAATGGTATCTCGAGTTTTTCTAATTGTACCTAACAGCACAGTACTCTTGCTTACATTTTAAAGCTGCATTTTAAATGATAAAAATCCAAAATGGGTTATTCAACAATGAAATGGCAATTCTTGGTTTGATTATTAAACATTAAATACTGTACACCTAAAGAAAATGAAAAAGATAAAGAGGAAGCTAATAACACTCTCTAAAAAAAGTCAACATCATCTGTATAGGTTTAGGTGGGAGGAGAGAGTTTGTGGTAAAGTTAGTATTGGTGGTGAACCATAGAATAGTATGCATTGAATGCCGACTCTCATAGGCTGCTATATTAACCCTTTGTACCCAAGGGCACCATAGCAGTGACACACCAAGTTCAGTCTGGTGCTAACGTCTGTAGCAGATGGTTGTGTGTCGTATCTATGCTCCGTATTATTATTCGTGATAATTTTTACCCAGAAACATGGCAGATAAAATATAACAGTGATAGAAGTTATAGTGCAATTAATAGCAGTGATGACAAATTTGTTTTCAACAACTGTGATGAAAGCAAAAAAATAAAAAAAAATAATAAATACCTTCTCAAGCAGTTGCTTGCCACAGAGGTCTGACAGGAGCCTGCCAGTTTATATGTCAGAGTAGAAGGTCTGAGAGGATGGCAGGACCTCAGCAGAGAAACGACACAAACAGCCATGCCTTACCCGGGGCTCGAACCCAGGTAGTAGCCAACCAGATCAGTAGCCAAGCGCGCTAACCACTCGACCATGGGATGGCTTGAAAGCAAAAAACAAGTTAAAAATTATAAGTTGTAATTTTTTGTATATGTATATTTTTTATTGTTTTTTCATATATATTTGTTTCGTATTTGTTTTTATATTGTGATAAAAGTGGAAAACAAGTTAAAAAATTATAAGTTGTAATTTTTTGTATATGTATATTTATTCTTTTTTTGTGATATATGTTTGTTTTGTATTTGTTTTTATTTACTTTTGTAAATCAGTTATTTTTTTGTTCCATAAATATGTATAAAGGTCCTTATCAATAAAAAAAAAAGTTTTTGCAGGCAAGTATCTCGATAATATTCATATTTAAAAATTTTTAACCTACAATATGAAAGAGCCTTTTTTTATCAATATTGCTTCAAGTAACTGGTAACACCAATTATATAAAAAAAAACCTTCGAATGCAAAGGGTTAAACCAGTAATTGCCTAACTCCAGAATCATTTATAGTTTCACTTTGCAAACTGCAGTGTTTGCAAATATATAATAAATAATAATAAATAGTTTTTTCTCAAAACATCACACAAATTTTACAGCAACTGTTTCAGACAGTAAAAATTTCCTTCTACTGAAAACTGGCTCTGCTCAAAAACAAGTCAACTCTCTATACCACCTACTGTTATACACATTCTCATTATTGCAAAAATTTCTTTGTATACCAAAGAAATTGGTATAAATTTGTTTTGTTTGTTATTGCAAAAAATTGCAAAGTGACTGTAAACCGAGGGATGGGTGTATCATGATGTGTGAACCAATTAATGGTGACGTTTGTGCTTGCAGTAACCTGCTAATTATCCATCATTTCAAATCAGGCCCTACATATAAGGTTGATGGCCTATCACTGCACTGCTCATTAGTCAACATGGATTATCCATTTGAGTTGTGTTGGGTTGTTTTACCTCTGAGCGGCACTTTTTTGCACACCATGATCCATTTGAGAATTTTGCATGATTCCAACATGTTTTGTAGATTAGACCACTTGAGTTACGATGGATAGCCACATCTTGCAATACAATCAACTGCAAATATTTCCTTACTCACAAGAGATGTTTGAGATGAGTTGCTATGTTCAACTAATGCTGTCCTTTACATTGTTTTCTAGTGCTCTCTATACCAAAACACAACTCCTCTAGGCAGGAGATTCAAATGCACATAGTTGCATTCATGTTATGTGCAAATTACCTCCACAGTGAACCATCTGACTCAACAGCCCTCATAGGAGATGGCAGAAAATGAAAACTGACAGCTTCTATTGACATTTAACAACCCCAGCACCTTATTTCTGGTTATTTCAGTAGCTCTTTGTTACCCAGCTGACACAACAGCAAAAATTAAACTATGGAACACAGGAAACAAAATTTCTGCACAACTGCTACGAATTTCATTTGATGTTCTTTCACCATCTTGAAACATTATTTTGCAAGGCATAAATTATATTCACATATGAAAAGAAATAAATCACTCCTTGAGCAGCTTCTTACTGCAACATTACAATGTTTTCAGAATTTTAAATCTGTTAACTTAAAATTTATCTTTCCAATCATTCAGTATCATATGTTAATAAAATCACTTATCTGCAGCTTTGCTTTAAGATGTATAAACAAAATGTTTTACTCTTGGAGACAATGAAACCCTTCCTACTTTTTATCCTTTAATTCTCATCAAGCAACCTTCAATCAGTACACATTATCTATTACACAAATCTAATGTATTTTTCTATTTCATTTATATACAATGGAACTTGGTTATAACGAGCACCAGGGGGCCGACAAAATTTCCTCGTTATAACCATTACGCACTATATCAGTGATGAGTTAAATTTACAATGACCTACATATTATTTGTATTAATATGCTTGTATAACCTACAATACACTTAATATTAAATACAATTTATTTTTCCATAATTTTAAAACCATACACTTAATATTAAACCTAATTTATTTTTCCGTAATTAAAAACAATACTAATTAATATACTGCTCACAAAAATTAGGGGATATATTATCGCTTCATATTCATTTTGAAATATCCCCTAATTTTTGTGAGCAGTGTAATAAACACGATGTCAATTAGTCTTTTTATAAATCCTAAAATCGATATTTGTTTTAAAGATTTCATTTCAATATTTCTCAAATTTCCTCTTAAAACACTCAATGTATTAAAAGTCTCATTATTTGCCTCAGTTCCTTCAAAAAAATTGACTAATGTGTCCATTTCACCTTGAGCTTGGGAGATTGTCAGCACAGACTTTGATTCATTTTCACTTGCCGTTATATGGCTATGTCCACACTTGTGCGCTTTCATCTTCAACTTTCAATTCCACTTTTCAACACCAAGTAGTCTACCGCATGCCTTAGATGGAATGCATTGGACGCATACCTTAACCTGTGCATCAAATAGTTTTCAATTTTTCACCAGTGTAGATGTGAAGTTGCAATGGACGTAACTGATGCTACTATGTTAGAGGGTATAAGAATGAATGAACATGAATTATTTTATGTCGGCTGAAGGTTCCATATCAAATCAAAACAAGTACTTGTAGAGTTATATAAAATAATTAGTAGAATATATAGATTAGTAGAATATATAGTGAAACATTAGTGAAAATATTATAAATGAAGGTTTTATTTTTATTTTTTGTAATAATATTATTATTTTATTAATAATGATTTTATAATGAATAATTTATTTTGTTCTATAACGAATATATTTATTAATAATAATTTATAAAGGCCAATGTTTGTTCTGACGACATGGTGAACAAAAAACACAAGCTCAATAATTATAAAAACAGAACGAAACCTTCAAGACAAACTACGAAGTTGCACAGAATGTTGAACAAAATTCACTGCTGGTGGAAGCATGTGCGCTACTGCGTGCGTTACTGAAAATGGCACCATTCAACTGATTGGAGGCATGCCTTTGCGCATGTTTCATACGTGCTAGATACATGCGCCTAGCACACGTAAAACGCACAAGTGTGGATATAGCCTATCATCATCATCAGTCCTCATCTTTATCGTCTATTTCATCGTTTTTCCAACTAACAAAGCAATTAAGAATGTTTGCATTTTTCCATACTTATAAAAATTTGTACAGTTACTTGTTAGAAAAGTGAGCAATTGCATTAGAATATGCCTAAATTAAAATCATTATGACTTTTTGCTCATTACAGCCATTATCTCGTTATTTCTGTGCTCATTACAACCAAGTTTGACTGTATGTACATTTTACCATTATGCCACACTTCTATCATCTCATATATTACTCAGAGTATAAATATATTAGTCAGAGTACAAGTCACTGGGCATGTGAAATTTCTTATATCTGGTTAGACATAAGATAGTTGGGAGAAATGTTTTCAGTGGGTAAAAAGCAATGTTTCCAGGTAGGAATATTTAGATGGAGTCATTCATTAATGAGTGCAGTCACAAATATAGTAATCATGTGTACATCATATCATAATATGCTTCCGAAAGAGACATCTTCCAAAAATAAAATTAAATAAAACAAGATTACATTTCATTCACAAAATGCATTCTTTTTTGGTACACCTGATATTATTCAACAAATTAATTTTGAACTATTATTTCCAAGGGGTGGGGAAATGCCCCTCCATTTTTAATCTACTTTTGTTGTCTTTCAGAATTCAGATATTTGCAATATATGAAGTATGAGTGAATCTGGAAAATACTTATGGAGAGATACTTACAAACCATCTGAGATTTAGTCTGAAGAAGGTAATAAAAAGAAGTATAAACCACACCACAGGGCAAAGGACTAAAGCCATCCAGAAAACTTGTGATTCTGCTGCATCAATTAACATCAACTCCTCTTCCTAAAGATTCATTTGAAAAAAAAAATAAAAACACAATAAAGCACTGCATCTCTTTTGTGTAGATCTAATGAAATAACAGAATTAAAAAAAACCTATTTACATTAATTCATAACTATTCCACAATAGGGAACATTACAACAATATTATTTTTAGTTTCTTAGCTGATAGTTTATGGGATGATAAAAAAAATAATGGGAGGGGGGGAGATAAGAGATTATTTTTCACTGCAGTATAACATTTCCCCTCCATTTTAGGTGTTTAATGCATTCCTTATTAGTATCCTCCAAGGGAGGTGGATACTTTAGGCATTGATCATGGAATACAGGCCATTTAGTAAGTTTCTTATAGCCCTCCACCATACCATAAAAATACTATCTTTTTAATACTGATGATTAAACATAGACCTAGTATATCTCCTGGGCATAGAATCTGAACTTAGAGAGATCAGATCTCCCTGAAGAATCATCTATATACATAGACCAACTGAGCCAATCCCAGTCCTGAAGGCAAAAAGGTTTCAATGAACATGCTAAAAGACAATGGAAGTGTGTAAAATTATTTCACACATGCCATACTGATATGACATAAAATTATGTCAGAAAACAATATAAATAAACTGTCAATACAGAAATTTTTATACGATAGTTATTAGTAAACATAAAAAATGCAAAATATGAAAAAGGGCATAATGATAAAAATATGAAACACAAAAATATTATTTAATAGATATGTTTCGGCCATATTAATTAAATCACAGGAATACTAAACAAAAATATAGTTAATTTTGTTTTTAATTATTTGAGCCCTTTGAATCATTTTGCATATGAGTTCATAATGTTTGACTAATACTGAGGTTGATTATGTTACCTAGTGCTGTTTTCAGAGGTCTGTAGAATATCACACAACAACTGCCCTACAGCATACCTTCCACTGTATTAGGCTTCGGCAAAACACTGTCTTATCTATCAGCATTTGATAATCCATCAACAGTCTGCAGCCAACATTTACCCACAACCAATTTCAAGAGTCCAAATGTGAAAAGTCCATGGGTGACACATCCAGTGATTTCACAGAATTGTCCTTGAATGGTATAGTGCATATTCCAATTTCCTCTGTCATCCATTGAAAATATGTACATATAAACACTGCAATATGACTTGAAGCTTTGTCTTGAAGCAACAATGTGTTGACATCTACAGGCAGTCAATCCATCTTGGTATATTGGCTCCAGGATGTTTGTCTGATAGTAGAGGGAATTTGCTTTGTCTTTCTTTCCCACCCTATGTATGGATTTGTAACTTCCCATTACAGCTAAATCCAGCAATGGCCATAAAACCTTTGGAAAAACTTGTGGCACATTTTCTGTACCACTTGTGATAGGCTGTTTGGGTGGTAATTGGCTGGGATTTGTTACAGTTGTCTAGGTAGACATTTCCTTGTACAATGTAGCCACATTTTTCCACTAGTTGCCCACCAGTAACACTCACACAGCTTGTAGCAATTGGTATGCCATTCCATTATTTGATTATAAGCAACTTGTGGACACAGGACTTATATTGCACTGTAAGTGAAGACTGACTTGAAAGATATTGTGGACAGTCAAATGGGACACTTTCATGGCTTTGACATCCATACTTGAGTCGCATGCAGAGTTCTGTCTGCTGACAACTGTGCAGATATTCTTGATAACACCTGGTGTGCAGCTAGGCACTCTACTCTTTTATGACATACCACATAGACACCCTTTCATGAAATGTTAAATCCTCTGACTTTACACATCTTTATAAATTGACTTGGCATTCTGGGGGTCAGAAAGGGCAACAATATACCCTTCCCAAGCCTGTCAATTCTTGGTGGCATATTGCAGGCTTGTGCTCACAAAACACATATAACTACTGAGCCATATACACCATTGTCACAATTTATTCATGGGTTGCACATCAACTGGATACATTTGTATATGAAATCAATGTAATCATTTAATGTAATCAACCTCAGTATTTTGTGGATTGCAGAAAAATACATGAGCTGAATCCTTTTAACAGATTTCTTATATCTGATTTCATTCAATTTATTGAAGGAAAAAGACTTTCACAAAAATAAGCAAAAGAAAAATTTCAACTTGTTAAAAGAAACCAATGTATCAGAAATACTTTCCTAGACCATTAAAATTTCATTTGCTACATTAGCAGTTGTTGTTCAATATCATTTCTCAGATCAACAAATTTTGCTCCTAAATAAGGACTACATGATCTATTACAACATTATAATTAACTAATTAAAGTATTCAATATTTTAATTAAGATTTAATTCATCAAACATCTTAAAAATTATAGAAAAAAGGTTTTAGTTTTAAAAAATATTTTAAATACCTTCACTTGATAATTGCATTTACTTAATTGAGAAGTTTAGAATTTTCTCGAGTGCGAAAAAATATATCTTGGCATACCAAATGTGGCACATATTTTCCATCTCTGCCCTAAAATAATCTCGCAATTTCAATTTTTGTAATTTTTTTTTAAACTCAGCCTATTTGGCACACTGAGACACACATCCATCCACTATGGACGTTAGCGCCAGACTGATCATAGTGTGTTGCCGCTATGGCATCCACAAGTTTTACAATAAAATCAGGATGGCGCAACTGTGGTGCCCTCGGGTGCAAAGGGTTAAGGTCACTTAAAAAAATCATATGAATTCGTCATTAGCCTAGATTGTCCTATGATACATGAATGTGAATCAGATAGGGGTTTCTAATATACATTAGTTAGATAGTATATCACTCTTTCCAGTATATGAAATTAGTTTTGTTTCAAAATACTTACCTTCCGAGATTCAAATACCCAATGACTTTTCCCCTCATCATCAATATAGTTCCACCATCTAAGTCCAACAAGCAATCTGCCAGTAATATTCTTTACAGTCCAAAAATCCAAAGACAAGAGCAACAGAATGCTAACAAAGCAAGAAATAAAACTGTTGCTAAACCAGCCACAAAGAAGATATATTAATACTGCAGATACACGAAATGCCAGGTGGAAGAATACAGCTGAAGGATGCCTAAAAGGAAGAACAATTCCTACAGTACACCATGGTTTATTAAATATGTCTATAAATAAGGCATGTTAATTTTCAAAAAATTATTAAGAATTATATATAAAAAGCCTATTCATTAACCTATTAATGATATCAGTCATCCTATATGAAATCCATAAAAACTATAACTAAATTTTAAAATATAATTGGTGAGTAAAATATGTAATTTTAAAAAATAAATTAAAAATTTAAAAAATACCTATTTTTCTACCTGAGCTCTACGAAGTAGAAAATAAACTTAAAGCATATTGATGGTGCAATCAATCAATAAGATCATATTCACTTCAAAGGAATATAGGGTGCTGGCAATCTTATTGAGTAAGCAAACTGGCACCCTCTCTTCCTTTGAAGTGAATACGAATTCAGTGAGTGACTGTACCATTGATATGCTTTAGGTTTATTTTCTACTTTTTAGGGCACATAAAGATAGGTATTTTTTTTTTTAATTTTTTAAGTTATTTACATTTTTTCCCTTTGTCACTAAAAACACCTACCTTTAAAAACTTACATTTGACATATCACTCACAAACATAAATCACATATTACCTTCCTTTTGCAATAACATTTGAGGTAGCCCATGACATTGGAGATGTCATCACCATCCTCAAGCAGCCAAGGGCTACTACTGATTTATTGATTTAATGGCATGAACGTGAGTGACAAATATTAATTTAATAAATTAATTTAATTATTAATTTAAATTAACTAATTTAATAAATTAATATTATAATATTATTAATAACAAATTTAACAAATAATTACAACTCTGTTGTCTCATACATATGGAAATCTGTATGTGGCAACAGAGTTGCTCACTTCCCAGATAGATGGCGCCATTGTGCGAACCAAATTAAAAAAAAATCTGGAAAATTTATATGGTCACACAAGCTGAGAAAAGGTTAGCCATTGGAGGTGCAGTGGTAGCATAACTGGCATGTTTCCAGGAGACGTGTGTTCGAATCCCACTCATGACAAAACCAATTTTTTCAGCTTATTATTTCATGAGTTCCATGTCTACAGGACATATCCTGTGATTCTTTACTACACATTATGCAATTTAGTTCTCCAAACACATCTCTCCTGAGCTATATCTGCTGCATCTCACCATTGTAGACCAATTCTAACAAGGTCCTGTTTGATACTGTCTGCCCATTGCATCCTAGGTCCCCTCCTCTTTCTGAAGCCTTTTGGCATACTATTCATAACCCTATTTGCCAATTTGCAACTATGCATAAGGACAACTTGGCTAAAGCA
The DNA here is from genome assembly GCA_038380435.1 of Ryuthela nishihirai. Taxonomy (NCBI): domain Eukaryota; kingdom Metazoa; phylum Arthropoda; class Arachnida; order Araneae; family Heptathelidae; genus Ryuthela; species Ryuthela nishihirai. The sequence goes on from JAWZYU010000018.1 coordinate 25,859,556, forward strand.
ATGTAGTGTCTCTCTGCACAATATGCTGCTCAAAGGAGGTTGCCAACTCCTTTGCCTAACCTCATCATTACTTACAAAGTTCAACCATCTAACGCTCAAATACCACATTTGATTCATGTCATGAACCCAGGCTCCTGTGATTAGAAGCATGATAGCCATTTGTCCATTAGAAGCTTCATGTGGAAAAAAGTGAAGATAATAAAGATCTCAATTAAATCTGTATAAATCACAATTTTCAACATTTATTTGGCATATAACTAGTTGGGAAAGCTATAACATTTAACAACCTAGTTCATTCTACTAAAAATCACTCAAAATTGTTGAAAACTAAAAGATCATTAAATAAATTACTAAATATACCCTTTTTGTAATATAGCTTAAAACAGATACTGCCTTCATTTCAACCAGTTTAACATTTCAGGTCAATTATTTTAACCAGAATTGCTGCTGCTAAGTATTAGAATTTCCATAACTCTTTAAACACTGAACAAATATGGTTGAAAAACAAGATTTAAATAAAACTAATTAAGCCATTTTATTTTCAGTCACATTGTTCCATAAAAAACTTGTTATTGAGCTCTGAATCTCCCTATCATTAAACATACACCGAATTGGCTATGAATTAGCAATATTTACCTAATACCTCGTGGGGCCACCTTTTGCCTGTAGCTGTCAGGGCATGGTCACGTGTTCCACAATGTGTTCTATAAATAATGTCTGCACATTTCCAGGTAGAGGTGAATGAATCACATTTTCCAGTAAGCCTCAAACATGTTCCATTGGGTTGAGATCTGGTGAGTCAGGTGAACATGGGAGGATGGCAAATTCGTTGTCATGTTCTTGTTGACAGATGCTGGAGTTGTCGGAATACACTATCAGCCTGTAAATGGTAGCTAGGCGTAAACTGGAAGGAGAGCTGTGTACCAATCCCTAGTGATGATGCACAGAACCGGCCAGGTCTAGCACCTAATGTCCAACCCCGCCTTCTCGTGGTGCAGGCCGTTAGTACCTTTCAAAAGAGATATTCTCTTTTGGAAGGGAACGGAAGGGGAGGGCTGCCAGTTCAGTATGGCCTGCTGATCTGGTCATCTACAACCACTTTTTTTTCTTTTTTTTCAACCCTGCTGAGGAGTGGTCAACTTCACAGGGTCCTGGTGCTGACCATTTATACCTACTAGACTGGACTTGTTTATGGATTTGAGCTTGATTATTGATCCTGGACTTGCTGCACTGGTGGGCCTCTGTTGAGGGAGAGTCTGCCGCTGTGTTTTCTGTTTGCTTCTGGGTTGCCAGCTCTAAGTGAACAGAGGCATGGGATACCTTATATCAGCTGGTGGATAATCCTAATCAGAGGCCATCGCAGGTACCTGAACCTTACTTAGCTAGTTGGGCATCGTCAAGCCTAAACTGGAGTAATGCGTCTCAGGCAGGCCATACGGCTCTTGAAAAAGTCCACTTGAAAAGGTGGTGCCTGAAGTTCCTACCAGCATCGGTGACTTCAGCCTTTAGCGGAGGAGGAACGGGTCTTTGCCCTATGCCTGCGATCAGGGGGCTGTTTGATATTGTTGGCCCTACCAATCTCAATAAACCTAATTTCTTTAAAAATCCTACTAATCATTTTCTCTCTGCAGGAACGTGGAACGTGAGGACATTACATAGAGATTATTCTCTTGATGTCCTCATGCAGGAATTCCAGCGCTATAACCTAGATATTCTAGGCTTGCAAGAGACCAGATGGACAGGTAAAGGTGAGATACTTAAAAAAAAACTTTAAATTTCTCTTTACAGGGAGGGAGGATGGAAAGCATCACTAAGGCGTGGGTCTGCTGCTCAGCAGACATGCTAGTGATGCTATTCTGGATATGAGTGCATTAATGAAAGGTTTCTTACAGCAAAATTTCAGACAAGCATTAAAAACTTGAATGTTATCTGCTGTTATGCCCCCACTGAGGATGCTGATGAGGATGAGAAGGATAGGTTTTACGGACAACTTCAGGATACTTTGAATTCTGTCAAGAAAGGAGATATTACCCTTGTTCTTGGTGACTTCAATGCCAAAGTTGGTACTGACTCTGATCTTTGGGGAGGGGTGATAGGCCCTTTTGGTATTGGTAGCTGCAATGGCAATGGGCAACGTCTCCTACAGGTAAGTAAACTCAATGGTTTCAGAATAACTAACACATATTACAAACACCGCGACATACATATATACACATGGGTTTCACCTGATGGGCTGCATAGGAATATGATTGATTATATATTAATTAACAGCAAATGGGCTAGTTCTGTTAGAAATACCAGGGCATATAGGGGAGCTGAAATTGGATCTGACAATTACCTTGTTAAAAGTGTCTTGCAACTTAAACTTAAAAAGTGTTGTGCTAAAGTTAAAAAATTTACCTTTAATACTGAAGCTCTGAATGACCCAGTTATAGCTAAAGCTTACCATGATAGGTTACTTAGTCATTATGACGGTCATGGTTTGCTTAATACTGAAGTTGAGGAAGAATGGGGACATTTTAAACAGGCTTTTTTGGAAACTAACAGTACTCTTTTAGGAAAAAAGGAGCAGAGGAGGCAGAATTATTTAAGTGATAAGGCAATTGAGCTTATTTCAGAAAGAAGGAACTGCAGGAATGTCCTTAATCAGTACCCTACTAGTCCTAATAGAAAAGATTACAGAGAGCTTAATAAACGTGTAAAGGATCAGTTAGCTACTGATAAAAATCTTTGGCTTGATAGCTTGGCTGACAAAGCTGAGGAAGCAGTTAGGCAGCACAACAGCAGAGAGCTGTACCAGATAGTTAATGTTTTATGTGGTAGAAAACGAACAGGCATACAGGGATTGAAGGATAAACAAGGTAAGGTTATAGAAGGTGAGGATTCTCTCATGGCTAGGTGGGCTGAGCATTTCAGTGATGTTCTAAACAATGTGGTTAGTTCTACTCCCATTGTTTGTAATGATGATAGATGCATTAGCAGCTTTAATGTTGGCCCTATAACACAATCTGAAGTTAGTTTGGCTATCTCTAAACTGAAACTTCATAAATCCCCAGGGGTAGATGAAATTACTACGGAAATGCTTAGAGCTGGGAATGTTTCGGTTACCACTTGGATGACTGAAATTTTGAATAACTTTTATGATAAAGGCATGGTTCCTAAAGATTTTACCAGAGCTATTATTATCCCTATTTTCAAAAAAGGTGATCGCAGTTCTTGTGATAACTATAGGGGTATCAGCCTACTCTCTGTTCCAGGTAAAGTTCTTTCCATGATTGTGCTTAATAGAATTAAGAATCTGGTTGACAGGCAATTGCGTGATGAGCAATGTGGATTCAAAAGTGGTAGGGGATGTGTGGATCAGATATTTTCACTTAGGCAGATTCTTGAGAAATGTTTAGAGTTTCAGAAACCTTTGGTTGCTAGCTTTGTTGATTTCAAAAAGGCTTTCGACTCTGTTGATCGTCATAATTTGTGGTTGATTGTGAAATCATATGGTATACCAGACAAGTTAGTTAACATAATGAAAGCTCTCTATAATAACACTGAGTCATGTGTGAGAGTTGGTAAGTCTTGTAGCAATTGGTTTAGCATTACGTCTGGTGTTCGACAAGGGTGCATTTTGTCTCCTTTTCTCTTTAGTTTGGTTGTTGATTATGTTATGCGAAATTCACTTCAAGGGAAAGATTTTGGCCTTAAATGGGCTGGAGATACGAAAATTTCTGATTTAGATTATGCTGATGATTTAGTCCTTTTGGCAAATGATGTTGATGAGATGAACTCTTTCATTCGAGCTGTTGATGAGACTGGTAGTAGAGTAGGTTTGGTTATAAACAGAGAGAAAACTAAAGTGATGAAAACTGGTCAGGCAGGCTGTGATTCAGTTAATCTGAATGGTTGCAGTCTTGAGCAGGTGTCACAGTTTAATTATCTTGGGAGCTATGTAACAGATAATGGTGATGTGCGGCATGAGATTAACAGACGAATAGGTATTGCTGCCGGGACTTTTAAGAATCTATGGAGATTGTGGAGAAATAGGCGTATACACCTAAAGACTAAAATTAGACTGTATAATAGTTTGGTTCTTTCTAGGATTAGTTATGGTAGTGAAACTTGGACGCTGTGTAAACAAGATAACAGGAAACTAGATGCTTTTGATTCTAGATGCTTACGCAGTATCTTGGGTATTAGGTGGTTTAACTTTGTAACTAATGATGAGGTTAGGCAAAGGAGTCTGCAACCTCCTTTAAGCAGCATATTGTGCAGAGAGAGACTCCGCTGGTTTGGCCATGTTGCCCGTATGGATAATTATAGATTGGCGAATAGGGTATTGAACAGTGTGCCTAGAGGCCTCAGAAGGAGGGGAAGGCCTAGGATGCGGTGGGCAGACAATGTCAAACAGGACTTTGTTAGAATTGGTGTGCAGTGGCCGGATGCAGCAGATGTAGCTCAGGACAGATATGCTTGGAGAATTAAACTGCGTGGTCTGGTTGGACCTCCGTAGCCCATGGCTGCTTGAGGATGATGATGATGATAAAGAGGTGTACTTGGCTATCCCATAGATTCACAGTGATCAATGGATCACCAGGGTATGGAGCAAAAACAGTCACACAAGATAACATCACTGCCCTCTGTCTGTTGAATAAAGAATGGCCCATCCTGGTGTCATAGCCTCATGTTGCATTCTCCAAATAGAACACACCCATCAGCATAATGGAGTTGGAAACAGGATTCATCTGACCAGATTTCCACCTGTCAGGGGCAGTGTTTGATGATGCACCCATGCAGGGCAGTTTCTTGTGTCTTGAAGTGAGTGTGGGTATATGTGATGGCAGTCGACTGTCATAGCCCATATGAGCTAATGTCCAAGGCATTGTCCAATGGTCTTGCCATTCCAACATTGTACTGGGTAGTTAGCTGGGCTACTGTGCTACTGTGCTGCATCACTGCTGTGTTACAAGACAGAACAGCACTGCTGTTGACTGCACGTTCTACATGCGACCTTCCACTGGTTGTTCAACCACTGTTGAGTCAGCCACAGTAGACTTGTGACACCACAGAATGGAAGTGGTTCAACATGACAACTTTTTTCGAGATACTGGCACTCGAACATTGTTCTTCCTTGAAGTAATGCAAAAACTGATTGTCACATCTGTGCTCTACAATTGTATATTGGCTATTCCTGACCTTGAGTCGTCACAAGCCCAGATCTAAAAAAAAAAAATCAAGTTGGGGGGAGAGGGCAAGAAATAGTCAAGCTGAAAAAATGTAAAAAGGGGGTAAGAGACTGGATTTCCAATGCAGTACAACAATTTCTCTCCACTTTACAGGTCTTTAAAATATTACTTGAAAAATGCATGAAATATGAAAAAGTTTAAAAATATTTTGCCTCTATTACCCTTACCAGCATTCTGAAAGGGGGGGGGGGGGAAGGATCATGTTGATTCTCCCTTGCCCTCTCCCTAAAGCTGGCTCTGCAAAGGGGTGCTGCTAAAGCAAAGTCAACTCAATGTGTGTGTGTATGTATATATATCTACAGGGATTTATCAAAATAATGGAAACGTATACTGTTTGTGGAGAACATTTTATTAATAAGCTGTAGGCCCACCTTGGGCATTCAGAAGAGATGCAATTCGAAGTGGAATAGACTTATACAAGTCATGCACATATGGTAATGGAATGTGGGACCATTTTTCCTGTAAAATATGGCCCAATTGTGCCAGTGGTGCTGCAGGTGGAAAGTGTGATCTCACCTTGTGCTCCAGATATTTCCACAAATCTTCAATATTGAGGTCTGGAGATTAAGGTGGCCAGGGTAGCTGCTGTACCTCATACTCACACTCTACAAAACACAACTTGGCATGTTTTGCACAGTGCACGAGTCCATTATCCACTTGAAACCAGGGACGGTCATTCGGGAACAATGACTGCAACATTGGGTGCAGGTGATTCCCAAGAATGGATTCATACATTGCGATGTGACACTATCCTGCAGATTAACTAATGGCCCAAAGGAATGCCATGATGTGGCACTCCACAACATAAGGGATCCACCTCCATGCTTCACAATCAGAACCAAACAGTTGGGGTGGTATGCTTCTGCAGGTTTTCACCAGATGTACACTTCTGCAAGACACACACCAATGATCATGCCTTTTTGGAAGTCACTGAGATCTGACATTGTCTACAATTACACCACAATAGCTGTTTCACCTGTGCTGTGATAGCCGACATTGTACTTCTCCCCTTTATATCTCACATTGCGGATGACGTCATCCCTGTGATATGCATACGGCACATTGCGTGTACTCCAGTCACCATCAATGTTTCCATTATTTTGATAAACCTCTGTATATATAACTCCATATTAATATAATATGGGCCTACTCTTATTATTATCATCAATATTTAATATATGTATTACATAGCTAAACAATTCTAAAACCCCAAAGAAAATTGCAGTGTTTATTTATTTAACAATTCCCAGTTCTTTATACATTATTTTACTGAACATATATACATATATACTTATTTTATATTCATTCCTACTTAAGAAATTCAGCTTATGAGAAGGAAAATGCATTTTTAGGGAGACCTTAATTTAAAGAGATGTATTTTTAATAAAAATCTTACTTTAAAGTGGGTCTCTTTCCAGAGAGATCATCAGAAAAATGAAGTGCTACTTCATCTGGACCAGCCATAGTTTCTACCTAAAAATTAAGCACACACACATTGAAATAGTTTGCATTTTCCTCCAAGATAACTTTATTAACATATACTGGTGCTCAAAATTAAAGCAAAATGGACAAAAGTGTACATAACTTGAAATAGTTTACAGGAAATAAAGCAATCCCCCACTTACACTATTTAATTAGCACTTTTTCAATATAATGCTGTTTTTATTTTATGCCATATGGCTGTTATATGATTAAAAAATTTTATCTTATGCTAAGTGTTAAATTCCCTGCACTATAAACAGACATTTGGGCTGGGCATGCGTAGACTCAAGGCATGAATGTGCAGCCCAACCTGTGCATGTGTAACAAACAGAGCTGATGACAATCTCTTGTGATGTCATTTTCCAACAAAATCTAGATTATATGTTCTCTGTTTTATGTCAGTTTATACCCTTCAAACTAGCACCAAAGCATGTAAATCAGACAGGCAAAGACAGTGATAATAAGAAGCAGAGAAAGTTTGTCACTCGAAGTTAAATTAGAAGTTTTGAAGCATCTTGACTCTGGTAAGCATCAGCATGAAGTTGCCACATCATTAGGCTTGGCATGATCAACTGTGTGGAAAATTATCAAGAATAGAGAAAAAATTAGGGAGTTTTTCTAAGATAACTCCTCTTAATGCACCACAAATTATTAGAACAAGATCAACATTTATGGTTGACATGGAATGTTTACTGAATGTGGAATGAAGAGCAAATACAACATAACATACCACTCAGTTGGTTCACCATCCAATCTAAAGTATTGAGCCTCCATAAACACCTACAGAAGGACTTGTCTCCAGGTATGAACGTTGATCCTCTTGTAGTGAGCCATGGCTGGTTTGATAGATTTAAGTGACAGGCTAAAATATACAATGTTACTGTTTGTGGGTAGGCAGCAAGTGCCAACATCAAGGGAGCAGAATTTTTTAAAGAGACAACAGCCAAGCTTATTGAGGAGAATGGATATACACCTCAACAGGTCTTTAACATGGATGAGACTGGACCCCTTTGGAAGAGGATACCAAAGAGGACATTACATCTCCAATAAAGAAAAAACAATGCCCAGATTTAAGGTGTCAAAAAATAATCTGACACTGTTACTAAGCAGTAATACTTCAAGTGACTATAAGCTAAAACCGATGCTTATTTACCACTCCAAAAACACTGCAGGCTCTCAAGGGTTACTCAAAAGCATTTCTTCCTGTTATCTGGATGAGCAACAGAAAGGCTTGGATGATCTATGATATCTTCAAAGACTGGTTCAGCCACCACTTCTGTCCAGCTGTCAAGATTATGCAAAGAATAACTCTGCACACAAGTTTGGGTTGTTCTACCTCTGAGCGGCACTTTTTTTAACACAATGGGCTAAATGGCCAGGTCACATGGACCCCAAAGGCTCAGAGAAGGTTGGGGGGAGGGACCCACTGGAACAGATGTTGGGAGATAGATGGTAGCCTCCCATCAAGGTCATCCAGTGTGTTCTTTAACATGCACATGGGGCCAAGGCTTAACGCCCATCTGACTGACGGTGGCCTTCCCAAGCCCATCGGTGTCCCCTACTGACTGTGGACAGGGTGGGGAATTTTGTATCTCAACACTGACCCAGCTGGTTGCACACAAGGCACTGTTGCTTCTTGACAATGCTCCAGGGTGACCCACCACACTGAATGAACTTTATGAGCATGTAAAAGTTATACTCTTGCCTCCCAACACCACATCGATTCTGCAGTTAATGAACTAAGATGTTATTGCTGATTTCAAAGCTTATTAACTATGCACAACCTTCTATCAGGCAATCAAGAGGACTGATGGTGAGAATGCTCCAACACTAACCCAGTTTTGGAAAGATTTCAACATCAAGAATGAAGTTAAAAACATTGGCAGATCCTGGGATGAAATTACAGTTAAAATTATGAATGGTGTGTGACAAAAGTTGTAGCCTGACTGCATGCATGATAAATCTGGCTGCAAAGTAGATGACAATGTTGTACAGGAAGTCATAGAAAGCATTGTTAACCTAGGCTTCAATGAATTAGAGGCATCTTATATTACAGACTTGCTAGAATCCCACCATGAGCCACTATTTGATGAGGATCTCATACACTTGGAACAGCAGCGAGCAGTCAAGTATCAAGAAGAGGAAAACAAACCAGTGAAGACAAGGCATTTACAACAGCAAACTTTAGATTTTCAAACTTCAGGATGCATTAATTACTAGCATAATGAAGCATGACCCCAAAATGGAACACAGTTCTATGGTAATCGGTAACTTAGAACAAGATCTTAATTGCTACAAGATGCATCTTGAAGAGAAAAGAAATATGGCAAAGTAAGCTCAATTCATTTTTTTTCAAGTCTCCTTGAATATCTTCTGCCCCCATTAACCAAACAGCAGTGCCTTCTACATCTGGAGGAGAAAAACTTTTTTAACACCTACAAAACATTCTGCTAACCAGTCATCTGATGATGAAGACAGCTCTGCTGTGACAACTCTAGCCACAAGTGATGGAAATAGCAGCAATTAGTCCTATAATATTTTCTATACTTTTTGTAAGTACAGTACATACATAATATTTCATTTGTGTTCAATATGTTTGATAATTATATGTAGTTAATAAATGTTGTTAACTATTTAGTTTTTGATTTTATTACTTTTCACTTAATTTTGATACAGCTTTCTGGACCTTGGGAACAAATTAATTAGATTTCTATTATTCTTATGGAAAATCAATTCTTATTTAGCACTTTTTTGGTTAGAGCTCAAGTTTTCAAGAATGAATTAGCAGCGCTAAGTGGAGGATTGCTGTACAATTAAATGTCATGTGGAGAAGTATTGTGACATGACTAACAGGACATTGAATAATGATGAAATCATATTGAGAGAGCTTGAGTTCCAGTAATGGAGATGCTGAAATTAGTGGACAAGAGATGTAATAAAGCACATGATCACCCCTAATAGCCATAGAATTTATGCGACATGTTCTCATATTATTGACAAGATTTTGTACAAAATGAAATCTACTTCTCCAGAAGAACAGATCTCAGTTCATGGAAGATTCTGGGAAGGAGCTAGCATACTGTAATTCACCCATCCAAATTGTCCCCCATATGCTCAACTGGATTTAGCTGGCTGACCATTCAATCCTATGAATATATGTTCATGAAACCATTCACCATACAAAGTCTATTGGAATAGTCATTATTACCAATTAAGATAAAATCAGGGCTAAGAGCCTTGTGTTTAGCTTCCTCTAAGACTCTAGAATCTTGTCTCTGTATTGCTGAGCAATCAGAATGCCTTCATTAATCCTGCCTGAAAAACTGCCTTACATCTAGAGGCTCAACTATTTTTACTCTATGATCAGTAAAAAAAATAACTTTAGAACTTTTTTGCCAAATAACTAATGAAAGGAATTATGGCATGTTATATGCCAAATTAATCAACATTTAATTACAAATTTTATGAAAATAAAAAATTTAAGCAAATTTTGAAACATATTAATTTTAATAAGGCCTTTTTGCAGTGGTAGTGAAAAAATAGATCAGACTATGCAATCAAGGCTTAATTTTGAAAACTTGATGAATAAAAATTGTTAAATTACAAATTAATTAAAAGTAAATTTCTTCCTAAAAAATATAATATTCACCTGAAACATGATTTTTATTTCTTTTAATGATTCATTTCAGTGTGGTATATTTTAAAACATGGGCCAGCATTATACAAGGTGACTTGGATTGCTCACATTAATGGGATTTCCTGTCCTGTTTATGAAATGCAAACACACTTTCTTGGCTGCCTTTTTCGCTAAACTTCACGAATTTTTTCTTTGGGTAATGAAGTTAACTAAGTGTAGAAAGGTAAAAAAGCTTTAAGTTATAGTTTGGATTTGAAGAGTGGGAAAGGTGCATAAAATGCCGGGATAAATTATATAAATGGTAAAAATAATTCTAGGAATAGTGAAATAAATTTAAGGCAGAAAAAGAATGCAAAATGGTGAACAACAACAACAACAACAACAACAGAGGTACATACTATAATAACTTCCAAAATCTTCCATTTTTAAAAACAGCAGCTTTTTGTTAATTTCTAAGAGATTTGTAAAACATTAAGAAAAAAAATTTTGATAATAGGGCAAATCAAACTTGTGAGCTAAAATCAGAAGGTTGCTTCAGCAAACAGTAAACATTAAGAAACAAATCAGCAATATCACATAGTGCTTCTAAGAAATGGCAATCAGATGGCTTCAACATATTATTTATAAATTAATAAAATATGCATCAAATGAAAAAATAAACTATTCATTTTCAAACTTGAATTACACATTTTAAAAGATATAAGAAATTTTTCAATAGGCAATTTCTGTTTTTTTATTGCACTAAAAATGGACATAGACATCTTGGAGTTCTCAGTTCGGATTCTGTCAACATCTACATTCATCAGGGACCCTAGAAGGGTTAAAAGATGTGAAGTTCTGTGCAGCCACAGCTAGGCATCATACTACCAATTATGCCAACACTACTGCCACCATAATAGTCCCGTTTTCTGATGTTACAGTAGCTATGGTTGGTTCCTTGTTTCCTGAAGGGGTAAACTACTTATATTTCTGCAGATGAACATACGTCAAAAATCAATGTTCAAACTGAATCTGAACTCAACTGATGAGAGAGCTCATTTGATCACAGACTTGGGTTCCAAAGGAGCTTGTAATATGTTAAATGAGCTCTTCTTTGACACAGGAGGGGTAGATGAACAGTAATATGCATAAAGGCAAACAGTTTTGTGAAATTACAGCAATCTCTTGCCAACCATGGTTTTGTTAAACACAGATCTGAAATAGCCATTTTTATATTTGTACAACAAAAATCTACATCTCCCTTTTTTTTATGTATACTCGGTTCAGTCATTGAGGATGAAGGAGAGTTGGGATTACTAAATGCTATTGTCTCTGCACTTTACTATCATAATGCCCACACACTGGAATGCCTGTCTGTGGCCAAAGCAAGAAGTTTTTGAACTTCCCTTATAAAATCAAGGTGACATAAAGAGTTTGTCCTGGAGCACAGTTACTTAAGAAAAAAAGTCCATGTTTATGCAGGAATTAAAGTAAAATAGCACAATATTTATTGCCCTACACCTTCTACATATTAAGGGAGTGAATCTAGTCAGAGCCACCTCAATACACTGGGCCTGAACAGCAATCAAAGGGGATGAAGGATAACCACATCTTCAGAATTAAAAGCTCGTGGGAATGTGAAAATTACAGCTTGTTACTTCAGGTGGCACTACAAGCAGTGGTGCTGAAGTTATCCATCTGTGCTGACTATTCTGTTCCCCTCCCCTCCCTCCCAGATTCGGCTGTGGTGATAATCATGACATTCAGTTTCAATAACATTAGTTCATTAGCTTCAACCTTTTAGAAGGTAAATTCATTACAGGGTCTTATCATTTTGTCAAGCAGTTGCTTGAGAATTTTGTTCTTACGATAAATTTTTATCTCGAGCTTGTTAACCGAGCACCAGCACACGAATATTCAACTGTGGTACGTGAATATTGGTACGAACACTTAAATTTCAAGCACAGTATTACACTTATAACAAGTTTCGAAACTATCATAAAAAGAGATGCATTTGAAAATGTATACAATTCAACAGGAAGTCAAATACAAAAGAAACTTACGATTTTCTTCGCATTACAAATAATACGCTAAACTTCTGCTGTTACTTGATAATAACATTAAGAACTCATACCGTGGCGTTGGTTACGTAGGTGAAATACGGTTACGGCCCTTAATGAAATAATACGATAATCGCGATTAAAAGCATATGTAGGTAGAGGTTGGCCATCTCAAAATAGGATGCCATGTTTTGACGTCGCTTGGATTGTTTGCGTAGAGACGATATATAGGTAGAGGTCGCCATCTCAAATTGGACGCCATATTTTGTCGTCGTTCGGATTGTTTGACGTGCAAAGCTGAATGGTATTGCACGAATACTTATGGATTCCGGAAAAGGGTAAGCTAATATTTGATACAGATTGCAGTGCTCACGATTGAAAGCACTTTAAAAGACGGAAAGGTAAATTTTAGGGCTTTTTTTTTTTAATTTAATTTTGCTTTGTTTGTCTATCTGTTCAGTAGACATCGAGCTTTTTTGTTTATGCAGAAAAATAAAAAATTCCTTTTGTGTTGGATAGGTATTAATCAAATATTACAATTTGCATTTTTCGAATCTCCCAAAAGTTATAACTACGCCCTCTAACGGTGGAAAAGTTGAAAATTCCAAAATATCAAACGAATATTCCAAACGATGTAGTTATGTTAAAAGTTTGAAATTTTGGTGTTGAAATGTGAAGTCTACGAAGTTACCATTGGCTACAATCACTTGGCCCTTTAGACCCATGGGGAGGTGAGGTGAATGCAACTTCGTTTAACAGAAAATTAAGTGTTTATAGAGATAAATTAAAAAGTATTTTTGAGTTGGACAGGCATTGATAAAATATTACAATTTGCATTTTCTGAATCTCCCAAAAGCTAAAATTGCGCCCTCTAACGGTGGAAAAAAAATCAAGAAATTCTAAAATTTAAAATGAATATTGCTAATGATGTAGTTATGCTAGAAATTTGAACTTTTGGTCGTGGAATGTGACAGTCTTGAAGATTCCATTGACAACAAAGAGTTCACCTCTACGCCGAAGGTAAGTAAGAAACAGAACGGTTTTGTGTTAAGAGATAATTGGAAATCTCTTTTTTAGATGGTACTAACGAAATATAATTCACATTTTCAAAGGTAGTTTTAATTTATATCATTAGAGATCACTAAATATCCAAAGGGAAAAACTTTTAACGAATTTTCCAAACGATGTCTTTATGGTAGAAATTTCGGCGGAAGCGTTCTGTTTTAATAGAAATTCCACTGACAGCAATGATCTGCCCATTATTTTCAGAGGAGTGGGAGAAAAGCAGCTTTTCTAATTTGAGAACTAAAAGACAAATACTTTTTATATTGTATAATTATTAATAAAATAACACTTTGTGCATTTTCCCCCCTCATACATTGAAATAAAAATAAAAATAAATAATCCCTCAAGCAGCAAGCAGTTGCTTGTCACAGAGCTCTTACAGGAGCCTTTCAGTTCATACACTATAGTAGAAGATCCACGAGGATGGCAGGACCTCAGCAGAAAAATAGCATGAACACACATAATTAAAACTTTTAAGGAATGAAAAAGTAGGTGAAGGAAGAACTTCATTCTCTTTGAAAACGAGATTCCCATATGCGTCAGAGGCGACATGCTTTCTTCTAGTTATTTTACACATTTAGTACCCTCTAGCAAGCACTGAAAATTCGAACTACTGCATAATTGATAAAATAAACTATTAATATTTTATTAGCACCTATAAACACAAAAAAAGTATTTCATTTTTCTCTTAAGGCAGAAAAGCTCCAGTTTACCAATTTCCCCTTGCTATAACAGGACAAATTATCACTGTCAGTGTAAACCACTTGAGCATTGCACTCTATGGCCAAAAATTTAAATTTCTATCATAAATAGACCGTTTGCAATCGTTTGCAATATTCGTTTAAAGATCTGGTATTTCCAGCTTTTTTCAACCGCTAGAGGCCACCTTTCGAGTTTTTATTTAACACCTTTTGTATTCTAACGGTGAAAATTACAACTGATGGGGATTCGAAAAATGTAAACATGAATATTTTGTTAGTTCTTCTAACCCCCTCCAAAAAAAAAAATATATTTTGTTTATCTCTAAAACTAAAAAAGTTTCATTTTCGTACCTTGTTTTGGCTAAGAGGGCAAAGCCTTGTTGCCATTGTAAACCTTCTTACCATAACACTGTACTACCAAAATTTCAGATCTGTAGTATAAATCGTTTGTTTGCAATATTCTTTTGAAATTTTAGCATTTTCCATCGCTGGAGGGTGCTGTTAAAGCTATTGGAAGATTTTAAAATTGCAAATATTGCAGTAATTATTGAAATAATTATATAATAATTATTATATAATTTAAAATTGCAAATAAATTAAAAATTGCAATTTAAAATTGCAAATATTGCAATAATTATTGCAATAATAATTGAAATAATTATTGCAAATAAAATTGCAAAATATTTCTTCGAAATCTATGCAACCCAAAAAGAATTTTTTATTTATCTCTAAAAGTAAAAAAGTTTATTGTATATAGACGGACAGACAAAAGTTAACAGAAAGACGGACAGACAGACGAACAAATATTGGAATAAGCAGACAACAAAGTGGAAATATTAGCTCGTTTTTCAAACGAGCCTTAAAAGAAATTATTTGTTGGTTTTCAGTTAACTCCTTTCACTTTTGCAGCCGATTACTGTCTTCTGGCGGAGTCTCTTGGAAAAAATATTCATTAATTTATTTCTGAGTGGAATTTTTACACCCAACTGCAGCTCAGTAAGGCATTGATAAAATATGGAAGCTTTTATAGGCAAAAAAAAGCGATAGAAATGTATAAAACTGAAAAAACTGAGAAGTTTTAACTATACACATAATAACTCATAGTCTTGTCTTTCGTCTCACGGTACCACAAAACATGGCGCCCATAAACCATGTGACTCATTAAATCAATGACAGTCAATCACCGAGATGGCCAGACGACATGGGCCACACAGTGATCACACACTCTACAATTTTCACTCACAGAAGAATTTTAACTCCAAATCTCTTCCTTCCCCATCCCCTTGCCACAAAATTATAACGTAGCACTTTTTTGGCAACAAACTTCAACCACCTCCTTCATTATTAGGCGGTCTGTGGCCAAAAGCCTATCTCCAACCTAATCTGTGATCGCCAACATCTAGGGTCGCTAGCACTACATCATACTGGTCCCTACTTTTTGACTCATACTGCCCTCACAGAAAATTTTTCTCATGGACCAGATAATAAAGGGGCCAAAGTCCCTTTTACAAAATGGTCCAGTTTTTAAAGAAGGATAGACAACTATACAGGACCTCTATGACAAACGAACAGTTCTCTCCAGTCGTTTTCGTGTTAAAGTAGTGAGGAAAAACTTCAAATTTCATGAATGTAAAGAACCCTGGGCAAAACAATATGGGACATTTATGTTTGCAACTTATATGCTGTTAACATTTTTAAACGGAATGTGTTTTTAGGAAGAAAAATCATATAGATTTGGATTTAAAAAGTCATAATAAGTTTGGTGATTTCGCCTCTATATACCGTATAGGGCCTCGAAGACAAACACACCATGTTTTCTGCATAGGTTTTCATTGAGTGCTTTGTGCTTTCGGATTGAAAACTGCGATCTTTTCAAAACTAAAAATTTTAAATGCGCAATTTTTAAAATTTTCTCCATTCTTAAACATGGTGATATGTTGTTTTCCGATGTGTCAGTGCAGAACAGGTGGGTGTAATATAAATACAAAGAGACAGGAATTGAAGATCAAAGGTCACAGGAGCAACTAAAATACTAGTTTTTTTAATTTTTTACAAACGACGTAAGATTAATATTCGAAATTATGGTGGTGGAAAGTGAACGTCCTGAAGTTTCCATAGGAAACAATTAATTCACCTCTTAGACCCAGGGAGGGTGGGAAATTGCAATTGTTTTCAACAAAATTTCTTTATAGAGATGAAACGTTTTTTTCTGCATTGGACAGGTATAGATGAAATATTTTGATTTCACTTTCCTAGTCTCCCAGAAGCTATAAATGCGCCTCTAACTGTCGAAAGAGTTCAAAATTCCAAATGAATATTGCAAACGATGTATTTATGCTAGAACTTTGAAATTTTGATGGTGGAATATGAAGGTCACGTTGTACCATTGGCAATTATGAGTTGACCACTTAGACAAAAGGGGGTAGAAAAATGCAATTTTTTAAAAATATAATATTGTTTCTTTATAGAGATAAATTAAAAAATGATTTGGTGTTGTATAGTTATTGATGAAATATCACGATTTGCACTTTCTGAGGTTAGAATTAGCGTGATGCCCTGTCACTCAATATGAACAATTGACTATATAATAGATATTACTCTGAATTTGTGATATGAATTATTACTGTGAATATAATATTCTATGCATTAACAAAAGAAATTTGATGCCAGAAAGATGCCAAAAAAACATGACTTCCTTTCTCCCGATTAACCTGTTTAGTGCCACGAGCTCAGCATCTGAGTGCAGAAATTCTGTACCCTTGAATGCCAAGCACTCAGCATCGTGTTTTTCTCGATTAAATTTCTCGTGCTATTTTTCTTTCATCCTTCTGCTTTTGTTCTGAAAGTTGCAATGCATTTTCAGCTGTCTTTACGTTTTTTTTTTTTTTCAAATTTATACGGTTCACAGTTGTTTTAAAAATTGGTTGTTTGTAAAAGGTATCGAATTTCTCTACCAAGAGAACGAAGGCAATCAAAGGAGCAAGGATATGTATACAGGGTGTCTCAAAAATATAGGTACAAACTTTTAGGGAAGGTAGATAACATCTAAAGGAGTGAGAATTGCATAGGAACCCATAACCGGATAGGTCATGGGAATGTGGTAGCAGAGGTACAAGATCTGAAAGGACAGAAGACAGTGATTAATGGGAAAACATTTATTGGACATAATTATTACAAATGGCGTACTAGATTGGCCTGCCCTCACTTCTGTTACCTCTTAATGACCCATAATCGCACAAATTTTGATGCGCACGCGCAAACGGTGGCCCAGTACATGTCTGTGTGGGAAGCGTTCTTGATACATTTGTTGAGCTGCTCGTCCGTTGCCCTCAGCTATTCCATACACTAAGTGCATGTCTGCCAGCTCCCTGTTCGAATACCTCTTCGTAAGCTGACTACCGCTCGAATGAGGATATCCGAAATTTCCCCTCTAGCGCACTGATGAACAGCGCCGCTATTGACTGGTGACGTTTCGGGTTATGGGTTCCAATGCAATTCTCATTCCTTTAGATGTTATCTACCTCCCCTAAAAGTTTGTACCTATATTTTTTAAACACCCTGTATATATATATATATACACCACGTAACCCATGACCCAGCTTTCTCCCTCATTCCGCTCCCCGTAGCTTCAAGGCATGGGGTTCTGAAGGTAATCCAATTTGCGTGCAGTTGTCTAACGTGGGAGGAGGGGGGGGAAGCAATCCCCATCCATTTGAAGTCTTAACTGATCTTACACACCCTTTGAACACGTAATACGTAGCTCCTGTGACCACGTAATACGTAGCTCCTGTGATCACACCCACCTATTCTGCACTGACACAACGGAAAGCAACATATCACCATGTTTAAGAATAGAGAAAATTTGTAAAATTGCGCATTTAAAATTTTTAGCTTTGAAAAGATTGCAGTTTTCAATCCGAAAGCAGAAAGCACTCAATGAAAACTTATGCAGAAAACATGGTGTGTTTGTCTTAGAGACCCTATATAGGTAGAGGTTGGCCATCTCAAAATTGGACGCCATGTTTTATCGTCGCTCCGATTGTTTAGCGTGCACAGCTGAATGGTATTGCACGATATTTATTGATTCTAGAAAAGGGAAGAGTAATACTTGATACAGATTTCAGTGTTCATGATTGGAAACACTTTAGGAAACGGCTAAAAAAGAAAAAGTAAATTTTAGGGCTTTAAAAAAAACACAAATTTCGCTTTGTTTTCTGTCGTCTGTAGAATCGAACTTTTTTGTTTATACAGAAAAATAAAAAATTCTTTTTGTGTTAGATAGGTATTAATGATATATTACGATTTGCATTTTTCGAATCTTCCAAAAGTTATAACTGCACCCTCTAACGGTGGAAAAAGTTGAAAATTCGAAAATATCAAACGAATATTCCAAACGATATAATTATGTTAGAAGTTTGAAATTTTGGTATTGAAATGTGAAAGTTACGAAGTTACCATTGGCAACAATCACTTGACCCTTTAGACCCAGGGGGAGGTGAATGCAGCTTTTTTTGTGTTTTAACAGATAAGTGTATGTTTTTAGTAAATTAAAAATTCTTTTTGGGTTGGATAGATATTGTTGAAATATTACAATTTGCATTTTGCCAATTTCCCAAAAGCTATAATTGCGCCCTCTAATGGTGGAAAAATCGCAATATTTAAAGCGAATATTACAAACGATGTAGTTATGCTAAAATTTGAAATTTTGATCATCGAATGTGACAGTCTTGAAAATTTCGTTGACAACAATGAGTTGACCCTAAGCCCAAGGTAGGTGAGATATGGAAGGTTTTGTTTTAGGACATAATTGGAAATCTCTTTTTTAGTTGGTTACTAATGAAATGTAATTCGCATTTTCAAAGGTAGCTTTAACTTATATCATTAGAGATCACTAAATATCGAAATTGCAAAACTTTTAACGAATGTTTCAAGTGATCTATTTATGGTAGAAACGTCGGCGTGTAGTTCTGTTATGGTAGAAATTCGACTGACAGCAATAATCTGCCCACTATTTTCATAGGAACAAGAGAAACGCAACTTTTTACATTTAAGAACTAAAAGACAAATGCTATTCATGTTTTATAATTACTAATAAAATACTACTATGTGCATTTCCCCCATCACACATTAAAATATAAATAAATAACCCCTAAAGCAGCTGCTTGTACATAGGTCTGACAGGAGCCTGTCAGTTTATATGCCATAGTAGATGGTCCATGAGGCTGGTGGGACCTCAGCAGAAAAACAACATGAACATCCATAATTAAAACTCTTAATTAGTGTAAAAGTAGGCAAAGGAAGAACTTCCTACTTTTCGAAAATGAGATTCCCATATGCGCCAGAGGCGATATGCATTCTTCTAGTTATTTTACACTTTCAGTACCCTCTGACAGTGGAAATTCGAACTACTGTATAATTCAGAATATAAATTATTAATATTTTATTAGGACTTGTAATGTGTAAATTTTTTTTTCATTTATCTTTTAAAGCAGAAAAGTTGCATTTTACCAACGGGAGAAATCATTACTATTAGTGTAAACCACTTGATCATTACAGTCTATGACCAAAAATATTAGTTTCTAGCAAAAAATAGATCGTTTGACATATTTATTTAAAGGTTTGGTATTTTCCAGCTTTTTTCTGCTGCAAGAGGTCGGATTTCGAGTTTTGATTTACCGCCTTTAGCATTCTCTAACACTGGAAATTGCAACTGATGGGGATACGAAAAATGTAAATATTAATATTTTTGTGGAAAAAAATTCGCCGACATACGAGATTCGAACCTGCATCTCTCCAGAAACATGCCAGAGTATTCTAACCTGTTGAACTAATGCTGACTTTTTTCACCAAAAAATTATTGATTTATAGACGTTTAAACGTCAACAGGTAACATTGAGATTATCAAATAGTGTTTAAATCATTAAAAACGCTAAATAGCGTGATGTGACTTCATTATTTATTTCCATCTTACTCAGAGCACTAAAAAAGAAATAGTTGCCACCCGAGATCATAGATGGTGCCATAATGATTCGCAGAAAGAGGTGATAGTCATTATTAATGGAAAAAAGATAGACGGCATTAGTTGAACAGGTTAGAATACTCTGGCATGTTTCTGGAGAGATGCGGGTTGGAATCCCGTATGTCAGCAAAATTTTTTCCATAAAAACATTTATTGATTTATAGACGCTTAAACGTCTACAGGTAATACTGAGATTATCAAATATTATTTAAATCATTAATATTTTGTTAGTGCCTGTAAAACAATATATATATATTGTTTCGTTTATATCTTTAAAAAAGTTTCAATTTCTCACCCCCTTTTGACTAAGACGGCAAAGCCTTGTTGCCATTGTAAACCTTCTGACTACAACACTCTATTACCAAAATTTCAGATTTCTAGTGTAAATAGTTTGTTTGTAATATTCCTTTGAAATTTTAGCATTTTCCATCTTTTCCCATCGCTAGAGAGCGCTATTAAAGCAATTGAGATTTTCAAAATTATGAATCGCAATGTTTGTTGGACACCTATCCAACCCAAAAAGAATTTTTCATTTAGCTCTAAAAGTAAAAAAAAAATTGATTGTCCATAGACGGACAGACAGGTGGAAAGACTGGTGGACAGACAACAATTAGCAGAGAGAGAGGACAGACAGATGAACAAATATTGGCATAGGCAGACGACAAAGTGAAAACATTAGCTCGTTTTTCAAACGAACTTTAAAAGAAATTATTTGTTGGTTTTCAGTTAGTTCATTTCACTTTTGCAGCGATTGCCGTCTTCTGATGGAGTTTCTCGGAAAGAAATATTCATTATTTCTTTGAGTGAAATTTTTGCACCCAAATGCAGCGCAGTGAGGCATTTATAAAGTATGACAGCTTTTATAGACAAAAAAATTGGTAGAAATGTCTAAAACTATAATAACTTAGAAGTTTTAACTTGGTACACACACTAACTCATAGACTTTCGTCTCACGGTACGACAAAACATGGCGCCCATAAACCACGTGACTCAATCAACCGTTTTATATCTGTAAAACGCCACATTTTCAAAATTTCGAATCGCAATATTTGTTCGACACCTATCCAACCCAAAAAGAATTTTTCATTTAGCTCTAAAAGTAAAAAAAAAAATTTGATTGTCCATAGACGGACAGACAGGTGGAAAGACAGATGGACAGACAACAATTAACAGAAAAGAGGACGGACAGAAGAACAAAACAGACACTTTTCACAGTGAATTACCGAGATGGCCAGCCTCTAACTGTACAGGACCTCTAGCTTTTGTAGTGTTTGCGCGCGGTCTGGCGGATTTATTGTGCATAAAATAGCCTAAAAAAAACTGGAATTGGGCAAGCCTGAATGTTGTCAAGGTTTAAATATCTTTTAACATCGAGAAATATTAGTTTAAAGGTGGCATCAAGTGGAACGTTTACCGCATATGTTTACTGTTATTCGGGTATTCCTGCATTTTCCGAGTTTAGAACTAGAAAATGATTGCTTCAGGGTATGAACTGTGTATTGGTAAGAAGATAAAAATTCTGTTTTTACATGATCAAACTTTTTCAATGAATATTTAAATGAAAAGGCTGGTTTTCTTACCTGTATTGAAAGCGTCCTTTTTTTAACCCCCCTTTTTTACACATGGGCTCCGAGTCATCTTGCAAATATAATACAAAAAATTTCGTTTTTATCAGATGATGAATATAAAAAGGGATGTAAAATTTCTGCTACATATATTTTGAAATCTTCTTTGCTGTTCTATTACTGTATTAAAAGTAATTTTCCAGTAAGTTTTGCCCATTTCAGTCTGAACTATTCAAGTGATTGTTCTGCTCATGTTCAATAATTGGCGAAGAAAACGCTAGCGATGAAGACGGTAGTAAAATATACGGGGAAAAAGATTTCTAGTCGGAGGAGCTATTTTAAGCATTTCACTTCTAAAATGAAAATTCCTAAAATCTACAGCTGAGTCTAGTTAATTGACAAAACTACAAAGGTAAAAGACAGATCTCATTAACGCAGAGTAATTTTTTAACGTAATTTTGGGTTGTCGTAACATATTGATTAATTTCCAGTATCCTGTCATTTGTGTTACTACTTGCTATTTAAAAAGAACAAGAGGTGAAATTTCTATTTGAACCTTTTACAATTTTGGGAAATGAGAAAGCTCTAAAATTTAATTATTATGTAGTCAGGTATGTCAACACATGATTTGTTTGATTGCAGCTGTTTATGAAATAACTATATTTTGTTTTTTAACTGAATTTGCTGTTTCAGAGTAATTATAAGCCCTCCAACCCAGGGTTACTGTATGCCCTTCAAAAAGAGGGCTTGTCCTCCTCTTTATTGCAAAATTTATGTCCTCTCAGCATTTTGAAAAAACAACAACATGAAAATGCCCTTTTTTATATAATTTTGTAAGAATGTGTTTATAAACTTGCAAGAATGTTTTTGCATGAAAAAAAGTTATTCTGGTGTTATAAGGATATGTAAAAGTTAAAGTATGCAGTTTTTCATATACTTTCTGGTATCAATATAATCTACCGTTAATGTGAAATAATTTACTGAAAATGCAAATTGTTAATGCTAAAGTCATTCTGTTAATGTTGTAAAAGTTACTATTTCCTCTAATACTCAATATCAGCAATTTACACATCATATCAGAAAAAGGCCATGTTTTAGAAAATTATATATAATTTACTACTGCCTGTGGATAGATGGCTTTTTTTTTTTATTTGCAGTATAAGGCAGTGAAGGTTCTTAGAAACTACTCCATCTCTGTACAGTCCTTCCCCACAAAGACTAAAGTCAACACTGACTACTTCCTCAGAGTTAACAAAAAAGTTTGCCTGCTAGAAGAGTAGCTAGCTTTCTAACCACTCTGCCAATTAAGGCCAAATAAATCTTGATTGCTTATCAAGTAGGAATAAAAATCAGCAGATATGCTTTTTTTCTGAGTAAACTGTTAGTACTTGCAATAAACTTTGTAAAAAAATTTTTTCACAAATTGAAAACTTTTCCTTCTCTTGACTCCATCTCCAGCTTTTTTGCCCTCCTTTTAACACATTGGTGTCTTGTAACCCTGTTCCAACCAACCATCTTTGAATCATTTTGGTAAAGAGAGACTGTCATGTTATATGTATGCAAAATAATCAAGTGCACATATTTTATCTGAAGAAGTAAAGAAGGTTGGGTGTTTTCAGAATCAGTGGTGAAACTAGGTCATCACCCCTGGTGCAATATATGGTCAGTAGGCTGTTTTACAGTCTTTGGCCAAGAGGTGGTACTGCTCAGGGAAAGTATGACTCTCGAAACATAAGAGTGTGACTATTGGTTGTTTTTGGCCTAGATTTCAATAATTTGTGTTTTTCAGATGGGTAATATGAAATATTATATTGTTTGTGTGTTTGACATTCATGAGAGGATAATTTTTTACAGCTGATCACAGGTAAGCAGGTAAAAAAAATATATATATATAAGCAGAAAAGGGGTTATTAATGCCCTCCCCATTGTTGTTGTGAAATGCTAAAATGTGATCAATAATGAATTATTTAAAGTATTTAGTAATTGAAATTGAATTTTTTAATTTGACTAGTGCTGTTATTGAAAGTGCTGGTGTGTTACAATGTGTTGTAATGTTATGGCCAGGTTACTTGAAGGTGGGAGTTGGGGAGTTATTGTAAATATGGGAGAATGGTTTTTGTAAATTTTAGGGAGTGAGGGTTTAAGGGAGGAGTAGTTAGGAATCTTATTTGTATGATTGAGTTTAGTAGATGTTTGTTGAGAGTATGACAAGAAAATGGTGAAAGATTCGAATGTGGGGAAATGATGCAATGGTAACAATAAGAAATTTTTTTTATGGGGGTTTGGGGTTTTAGAGGAAAATAGTCTTTGGGGAAACATGTATACAGTGAATGTTCAGAGTATTCTAATGTAATAGGGAATGGATAAATATACAAGGAAAGAAATTTTGAGTGTGGTCATGACTGTTGTACCAAGCATGGGTATCTTGTTATAGTAGTTTGAGGTAACGAATTGGATGGTTATTATTCAATATGTATTTATAAGTGTATTTATAAGGATATATTAATTTTTTATATTGGTTAATTTGATTTATTGTGAATATTTGAAAGCATTTAGTGGCTATTTTATATGAAAATTTTGTAGTAGAATCATAGTAGAGAAATGATAGTTATCCATAAAGGAGACAGGAAGAGTAAAGAGTTTAAAGATATATTTTTCTAGAGTGAAGAGCAATTAATAGGAGGTTTTTTTTAGAAATATCGAAATGTGTTTTAATGTGGTGGTCTGTAGTGTTTTGGATAGCTTAATTCAGTGTATTTATGTGTATTTTTATCAATATTTGTGGTTATGAATATTAATAATGATAGTTATTAATATGGAATTTAATATTTGTTTTTAATTATCTTGTTTATTTCTATTTGTGATTAAGAAGTTTAATGTGGATTTTTTATTATCGAAAATATTGGGTAATTGTATTGATGGGTGTAAAAATCTAATTAGTGTTTTGATAAATACTGGAGGTTGGAATTATGCTGAATATATGGTTTTTCTTTCATTTGTTATCTCTGATGGTATTATTGAGTTCTGGGGCTTTTTTATAATGCAGATTGGTGGTGCATTGGTTCCAATTTTTTTTTTATAATTTAGATCAGTGGTGAATTGTTTCCGATTTTATTTGTTTTTTTAAGATTCATGTCTGATGATATTATTTGTGGTGTTTTATTTTGGTTAACTATTGCTAATTTTGCATTTGTGATTTAAGTAATTGTGGTTTTCAGAATGTGGTTATAGAGTGTTTTAAATTGAGGAAGGGGAGGATTAAGCAATTGTGTTTTCTTAATGTGGTTTGTGTGTTTATGGGGTTTTTTTTGGGGGGGGAGGGATTTTATTTCTCATTTGTTAGCAGTGGTGAGAAATGTTTAGTGTTTTTCTTTTGACATAAAAAATCATTACTATGGTAAAAAAAAAATTCTTCTTTTAAACCACTGTTTGAGTTAAGGTCTGGGAGATTGTGAGAATGATTGGAAATTATCATTGTTGTGTAAAAAAAAATGGTGCCCTAAGGAATGTAAAGTGTATTTCTACTGGCCTAAGAACTCAGAAAAATGTTGGGAAAAGGGATCCACTAAATAATTCTTAGGAGATATGGAAACTTGTTGTGAAGGTCATATAGTGTTGTTCTTAACACACTGATGCCATGGTTTGGTGTCCCCATCTGACAGATGGTGGCCTTTCCAAATTCATTAGTGTCCATTTTTTCATCAAGGGGAAGTGGGGGTTAGTGAAGTTAATCTCAATGCTGATGCATTTGGGACTTGAAAATGGGAATTGCAGATTATGAGCTTGGTGTCTACTAACTGAGCCAACCCTCATACCCACATTCTGTTTGCTTGCTAGAAATTGAAAATCTATATATGGCTGCACCCCTGGTTTGTAATTTGCAGTTTTCAGGTTTGAGTCCCACCTGGGCCAGCATTGAGATTTATCTCTGCAAAACTCCCTGCCCTGCCCTCGGTCACAGTAGGAGACATTGATGGGCTTGGAAAGGCTGCCGTTCATCGGATGGGACATATACCCTGTGCATGTTAAAGAACATGCTGGATGGCCTTGACAGGTTACCATCTGTCTCCCAACAGCTGCCCAGTGGCTCCCTTCCTCTAACCTTCTCTGAGCCCTTGAGGTCCTTGTGACCTGACCATTTAGCCCATTGTGTTCAAAAAAGATGCCACTCAGAGATAAAACCACCTAACCCTGTGAAATCTCTATTTTTTAATTTTTTTTTCTGCCTTAAATAACAAAATTAAAATTTCTTGCTAAAAAAAGAATCGCTGTTCAAGGAACTATTTACACAGAGATTTAATAGGAGCCTCCAGTAAAATTGACAATAGAGAAGATATGTGAGAAAGGCGAGAGCTCAGCAGAAAGACAACCCAAGAAAATATCCAAGCTTTATGTGGGAGTTTGAATCTAAGTCCATTTGATCCACAGCTCAGCCATTGGGGTAGTTAAAACTATATTTAAGTGAACTATGGTTTCTAAACATCAAACACTCTTTAAATGATAATGCAATGAAGAAATTGTATAAAGTTATGGCTTTGGTGAGTGAAGATACTCTTTGCTCACCAACAGTGAATTTTTCACTGAAAAAGTTTATGAATCAATTTTTTACTGAATCAAGTGCATAAATTATACTTTGATATTTTCCTACATAGGTATTTACTCCAAAGATTTTATTGCAAAAAGAAAAAAAAAAATTCTTATAGTTTCATATGTTATAGTGATACATGGTTGTGTATATCAATTTTACTTTTTTCAATGAGATGTGGCATTTGCAGATCATGGCTTTTTGTAGAAACTGAGCACCTGCAGTCAGCAAAAATTTCATGTATACAGTTATATATGTAGACATTCGCCAACATAGAAAAAAAAAAAGTGTCTTGAGCCAATGGAATATGAATCAATGACCTCCTGATAACTGTCAGGTTCTCTGACCACTGAGCTACTGGCCACCAATAAAGATCACTATTGATGGCTGTAAGCTTTCTACCATAGGATCGGTCATTAGAAGCTATTTTAGCTGAATTTAAAATTCTGGTCAACAAGGCACTTCCAACTATGTACAGAAGACCAGCCACACCTCCAAGAGCCAGTAGACATGGTTTGTTTTTAGCCATTCACACTCTATTTATTGCTTGTTAATATATCTAGACTTTCTGTTGTTTACTTGTGGAAATATATAAGTAAATTCTGTGTTCAGCACATGCTCACAACATTACTTTTATGTTAATAAATTCAAGTCCCACAAACCAGCACACATTTTGCAGAAAAATTATTTATTGATTTAATGATGAATGACATGTCATTTTCTCAACAACTGTATCCAAAATTTGGTATAAATAATGGATTCTGCTGTTGAAGAATTGTTTCTTCCAATTGCCATTACATGAATATAGTGATACTAATATGCCCATATTTAATTTCATTTGCAAGCTTACATGATTCACAGATAACAGTTGAAGATCTCATATGGTTATACTTGGCAAGACTTAATCTATTATTCTTCATCTACAGTACTACAGGTCCCATGAAAACCCTTTCCCTCCAGAAAGTAGAAACATTAAAGTGATTTTAAGCTTGAACTCAGGTTCTATCATGGGTAGAAACTTGAATTTTAATGGATGGGGTAGCAAGTGGGAAACCCATATGAGAATCAGATGGTAAAGTATTTGAGAAGTTATGAGGTGGTCAAAAAATGTTAAATTGGAATTCCAAATGATAAACTATAAAAATGAGAAGAAAAGTGTTTCAACAAAAAATAGAGTACAGGTACACAGTGTGGTAATTAAAATTGAAGTTTTTAATTCTGTATGGCACTGTTAAATGTTTTTAAGCACTTCAACACATGGACTATGCTATTAAGTATCAAAAGTTATTAAGGAGAGATTTACATACCATATCGCAGTGGATGGGTAGCAACAGGAACTTTCAGGATGCGTTCAGTGACAAATTTAATAATCGACGTTCTTGCCGGCAAGTGACGTCTCACTAGAGGTTTCAAGATTCTAAATTGGATTCTAAGTTGTGGCAGCCTCAAGGGATTTGTAGGCCTCCTCACCAAAGACTATAAAAGGAAGTAAGAGAGAGAGAGTCATAGTAGGTGTTCGAATTTCCAATTTTTCTCATTGCCATATTTTGCAGCTGAGATATATTCTGAAACATTATTGATGATGTCTTATTGGATTTGTGAGATGTTGAGGAGAGATGCTATATTTTGACTATTATTGGACACAGCAAATATCTTCTCTTATACTCCTCACCAACACAAAGAAGAAAATAAAGTTATATATGTTTCAAGTTTTACAGATACTTTGTAATTACTTTGTTTTTTTTTTCATTTTGAACCAGAATGGTGTTATTTTATTCATGTTTTTCAATATACTTGCCTTACCAGAGTGCCATTCCAATTAGCACTATTTTTGAGAGTTGTTCACTACCTCCCCCCACAAAAAAATGTTTCATGTGACTGCCACTGATTCTTAGTAGGGGCTTGATTTTTTAGCACAATATGGAGTGGCATCATAGAAATCCATGAAGACATTCAAGTATTCAGGAAATCAGGTGATCCAAATCTTTGTTTTTTTAAAAACGCTTTTTAAAAAGAATGAAGTGTATGTGCTTCTATTGGGTATATCCTGTTGGAAAGATGCCAAATGCTATATCAATAATTATTATTGTGACATTGCTTGGATGAAACTATTACTCCTGGACTCAAATGTGAATGTTTTTGAAAATCGACACAAAATTGTGAATCAACTATTCCAAGAATCGTCATTCAATTGCTAATACTTTCTGAGACTTTGTGCTATAAAGGATCCATGCACCACAGATAAGAAAGTGCACTCCCATAGGGCTCCAAAAAGCACTGGCAGAGCCACCAGTGGTTTAACTTGAAACTACACTATGGTTCTGGTTTTTGCCTGAATTCCCCTGTACTTTTGCTGTTACTTTTATTATGTTTACACTCACTTTAGTAATTGAATTTGTTAATATAGCCTTTAACCTTCTTCAGCTAAATACTTTTTATTCATGTGCCATATGCATTTATAATTTAGATATATTTATCTGCATTATATTTCAGAAATATTCTTTTGAACACTTCAGATGCAACACAATTCATGTTGCTCTTTACTTTTTTGAGGGGCGGGGGTGACTTAGTCAGTAGTGTGACAGGCTCTTAATCTGTAGATCCCAGGTTTGAGTCCCAGCTTTGCCAGTGTTGAGATTTATCTCCACAAAACTCCCCACTCTGTTCTCCATCAGTAAGGGACACTGCTGGGCTTGGAAAGGCTGCCATCCGTTGAATAGGACATTAAGCTGTGGCTCTGAATGTGGGAGAGAGCCATATCCTCTGCACTCTAAAGAACACACTGGATGGTCTTGACAGGAGGCCATTTTGTCTCCTAACAGCTGTCTAGTGGGTCTCCTCCCTGAACCTTCTCAGGGTCCTTGTGACCTGGCCATTTAGTCCAATGTCTGCAAAAAAAAATGTCATTCAGAGGTAAAACAACCCAGTAATAAAGTATCACAGGAAATCTGTTGACAAGAAACACTTGAAATAATTTTGCTGAAAAAATTTGGTTTAATCCTGAGTGGGATATGAACCCACATCTCTCGGAAGCATGCCTAGCGTCATAACTGCTAGATCATTAGAGACTGTTTTCTTCAACAGTGTGACATATAAGCATTCCTACATTTTTGTTGATTCACCACTGGCACCATTTTTTTTTGCGATATATAGGACAGAGAAGAATCCTAGAAGCTACTGCTAGCTTTTACAGGCCTTCTCATACAAGGACATGCCCTACTAAGACCGAAGTCACTGCTGACCACTGCCTCAGTTAGAGCTAACACAACACACAAATGAAACACACAAACTGATTTATCAGGAATTGGGCAGCCAAGCTGCCACATATGATGGAATATTTGTCACTCACATTCACAGCATTAGAAATAATTCCAAAATGTCCTGTTGATAGAAAACTTTGAATAATTTTGCTGGGATAAAAATGTGAGAATGCTTATATGTCACATTATTGGAGAAAACATTAACCCTTTAATGCCCAAGAAATCTGAGAAAAAGGTAGAGGGTAGTAAAGACAAAGAAATAGCACTATTTGGACTAGTCCATTTCAAAATCTCTGCCGATTTGGGCCGTGCTGGGCGTTAAAGAGTTAATCCCTGATGGTCTAGTGGTTATGATGCCTGGCATGCTTCTGAGAGGCTTGGGTTCATTTCTCACTCAGGATGAAACCAAATGTTTTTCAGAAAAATTGAAGCAACCCAACCTTTACCTTTTTGATAATTCTAACAAAAATTCTGAACTATGACAGTTATAATTGAAATAATACCACTGATTTATTTGCAAATTTGTTTACATTCAAGTGTAATGTTTTACATAATGCTGTTACATTTAGAAATTCCAGACCTATTGGGGTGACTCAATCTGTAGTGTTCCAGGCTTGTAATCTGCAGCTCCCAGGTTCAAATCCAAAATGCACCTACATTGAGATTTATTTCCTCTCCATTCTACCCTCAGTGAGAAAAGGGACACTGATGCTTCAAAAGGCTGCCTCTATTGTATGGGAAGTTAAGCCAATGGCCCCATGTGCTGGGAAAGCCTACCCTAAGCATGTGAAAGAACAAACTGGATGGCCTTGACGGGAGGCTACCAACTCTCCCCCCCCCCCAACAGTTATGTAATGGATCCCTTTCCCTCAACCTTCTGTGAGTGCTTGGAATTCTTGTGACCTGGCCATTTACCTCATTGTGTGCAAAAAAAAGTAAGTCCAACTAAAATTTTTTGCCATACCTAAATTGCAATATTCCAGGCCCTATCCGTATGTGCACATGGTCATAGAACCTCTACATGTGCACTGAGAGCTTGTTTGTGCTTCACCCTTCCTCGGCTGATAATGAGCAATTCCCAGTTAAAAGAAAGGTAGTGCCAACTTTGTCATTCAGGAGTTTCACATCTATTCTAAATAATCTGTACAGTGCACATACCTACATATACAGAGAAAAGACAGGGGCAGCTCAGTTGGTAGCATGCCAAGCTCAATCTTCAGTTCCTAGGTTCAAGCCGCAGCTGGGCCAGCATTGAGATTTATTTCTACAAAACTTCTCGCCCTGCACATAGTCAGTAGGGACACGAATGGGCTTGGAAGACTGCCATCCATCAGATCAGACATTAAGCTGAGCTCCATATGTGGGAGAGAGCCATACTCTGTTCATGTTAAATATCACATTGGATGGCCTTGAAGGGAGGTTACCATCCATCTCCCAAAAGCTGTCCCATTGGGTCCCCTCCCCCAACCTTCTTGGGGCCCTTGTGACCTGGCCAATTTAGCCCATTGTGTACAAAAAAGTGCCACTCAGAGACAAAACAACCCAACTGAAAGGACAATTTATTGTACACACCCACTTATGTGTGGATCCACATTTTGCCCTCACAACAGCAGTAACACCTCATTGCATGGACTTCACCAGATTTTGGAAATGTTCAGTTAGCATTGCGACCCATGATTCCTAGGCAGTTGTCTGTAAAGCATCAAGAATTGCTTAATTGAGTTGTTTTACCTCTGAGTAGCACCTTTATTTTGCACACAACAAAATGCTAAATGACCAGGTCATAAAGACTCCAAGGGTTCAGAGAAGGTTGGGGGGAGGGGACTTACTGGACAGCTGTTAGGAGAAAAATGGAAGCCTCCTGTCAAGACCATCCTGCATGTTCTTTAGCATGCACAAGGTATGGCTCCTCCTGCATGTGAGGCCACAGCATTACATGCCATCCAATGGACTCAATTCAACATTGATGGCCTTTCTAAGCCCATCAATGTCCCCTGCTGACTGAATGCAGGGAGTTTTGTGGAGATAAATCTCTGCTGGCCCAGCTAGGACTCAAACCTATTAACTGCTGATTATGAGCCTGGTACACTACTGACAGCCACCCCCAAGAGTTGCCAGTGGTGGGTTTTGGTCTTGAATGCATTGCTCCACTTCATCCCATAGATGCTCAATAGTGTTTAAATTCAGAGAGTGAGAAGGCCATTTGAGGGTTGTGAACTCACTGGAATGCTCCTCTAACCAGTCCAAAGGAGAGTGATGAGATGGGGCATTGTCTTGTTGAAAGAAAGCATCCTGCTGTGAGAAATAGATAGCCATGCACAGTTGTAGGTGGTTTGTATGTAACAATAACCTTGTGATGGTGATCTCAGTAGGTACAAGGGGCCCCAAGATGATCCACATAAACACACCCCAGAACATTACACTCCTTCACCAGCCTGTAACACCCTGACTTGGCTTCATGTGATCTGCACCACACACACAACCTTCCATTGGTGTGTTGTAGTTGGATCCTTGATTCATCAGACCAAGGCACCTGTTTCCACAGTTCTTGTCTTCCACAGTCCATTGGCAATGTTCCTTTGCCCACTGCAGCCTCATAGCTCAGTGACGTGCTGTTAACAAGGATACTCGAAGTGGGCATTGGCTGCCATATTATGTCATGCCATCATGTCAGATGGCTTTGCACAAACCTTCTTAGCTGCCCCTTCATTGAATGCCGATGTTATCATCTGCACTGTGGCCCTTCATTCCGGTGTTATGATATGAGAGAGGTGGCACTCACTTCAAACATCAACAGTCTGGTCATAGCCATATTTTTCTCAATGGCTGCAGGGTTTTAGGTTTTGAAGTAGTCCTGGTACACATTTGCAATGGTCGCACATGGAAATCCCTGATATTCTGCAGTAGTGGATATGTAGCACCCCATCTTCACACTGAATATCTATCTGCCCATGATCGAAATCATTCAGGTTGCTGTGTTTTACCCATCATAACAGTTACAGGTATGCTATCCACCTGTAGATATCTGGCACAAATTATTTATATCCTGCAAGGGGTTTTGGCTGACTGCATTAATGGGCAGAGTAGGTCAGGTTTGTGAAGGGATACAGTCTATAATAATTTGTGCTTTCAATGTATAATGAACATATAATCAAGAATTTTTATATTATAGATTATTTTCCAATAATACCATTTTTTATATTGGTGCATTAAGTAGAAGAAAATTAAAATGATTCTTTTTCCAAAACGAAATAAATCTTTGCAATAATAGTAACATAACAGCAAACAACTAAAAGAACTGATAAATAATGTTAAACTCTTATTGGTGTTATAATTATCATTTGGGGTTTTAAGCCTTGAAACTCAATAAATATTTCAGGCCAGATTGTGTGTGGTCCCAAAATTTGATAAATGAAATCATCAGTAATTTTATTAGATATAATTTACAACATAATCTAAATATAGCGTTTTAGATACTTCGACATTAAAATCATTTAGAAATCTCATTTTTTCTGTTTTATATATTGATATGCATTTATAATATAGTTTTGAGATACCAAATGTATTACATATTCATCAAATGTATTTATTTTGTCAGGTAATCCAATGAACTAAGTGTGGCATAATGGTTACTGAGACAGACTTTAGTCCAGGAGGTCAGTATTTATTTGGAATTGCTTAACATTGATAACATGATTAATGGAAACTGGTAAATTATATATTAATTCAAAGAAAATTTCTTCGTGAATAAATGTGATATTTACATGAAATGTGATTTTTATTTCTTTTTTTTAATTCTTTCCGTATGGTATATTTTAAAACATGACCCAGTGTTATATAAGGTGACTTGAACTGATTGTATTCATGGGATATTCTGCCCCATTTATGAAGTGGTGGAATAATTCCTTGGCTTTATTTTTTACTGAACATTATGGGTGTTGCATTTTGGGGATCTTGGCAAAGTGCCGAAAAGTTGGTGCACCAAGGCTCAAAAACATTAATATCCTCACAGTAGCACAGTCAAGATATTGAGGTAGGGGAAAGGGGTAAAACTATTCAATATAAACTCAAAAACTAATAATTGTTTAAAAAATTTTCAGGGGGGAGGGAGCTATAACACCCTTTAAGAAATTGCCCTTCTAATCATAGGACAGATTTCCATGTCAAGACTTTTTGTTTCCATATCCAAGATCTCATTCATTGAATAATGATAAACACAGCTAACTAGGTAAAATTTAATCTTCACGAATAGGGCTGTTACATTAAGATCATCTAAAACGTATCAATTCTCAAGTCATGAGGAGTGCAACAGGGTTAATGCATAGATGATAATCACAGTGTTACCTGCTGCTCTTTTGACGTTGATAAATCAATAAATATTTTGCGAAAATAATTTATGGGTTAATTACACATGAGCGTTTACAACTTTAAATCTAAGCCAATATTAAATAGTATGTACTCAGCTTAACCATTCTAAATTATTATATAACTCTAAGATGTACTCTTTTGTTATACATTCAAAAGCAAACTAGAGTAAATAATAAGATAAAATCTAGCTGCCAGTACTTGGTGGCTGGCACATCTGCACTGGCGATCACTTCGAAGTGATGTATGCATTTATTAGATGTTACAATGCTTAGTTGATGTAATAAACTAGTTCACAGCTACCAGTCCTTTGATAATACACAAAAGCATATTAATGTTATATTAGGCACATTTTGCAGCTTTCATTACCACTGGGCAATTTCCATATCACTGTAGGGTTGATGGAATATATTTGCTGCGGCAGTCTTCAATCAGTTGCTTGTTGTAACACAGATGTTATATTTTCAATTGTAGGGCAATATCTTCCACTTATTTTAACGATGACTACATGCCCACTTGCTGTGAAAGTTAAGTGGCAACCAACTACCACTATAACTGATGTTTCATTTCATGGCCTTTTCGTGGATTATTGTCATTACCAACTCCTGAATTTCAACTGAATCTTAAATGTTACATTGAGATAGCAGAAATAACTTTCAGTTGCCTAATTTTGTTGTAACAGTTCACTTTCCAATTGAAAGCTTTATACATCTTTTGTGCTAAAACTGGCAAAAAGATTTTTAAATTCTATCGCACATTTCTCAGGTCTTAAGTTTCAACTTCTTAAGATAAATTATTAAAATCGTGTATCAGGCCAAACCAAAAACCATTAAAACTATTTAAAAGCATAGGCCATGACAACTCCAATGGAGCAACTCGTTTCACTGTACTGCCTACTTACAGTGTCCTCAGGCTCACAAAGTGTCAAAGTCTCCGCTATATATATATGTCTCGCTGCCCGCATCATTGATCATCTAATGTTGCGTATTTGTGTGTGCGCAAGTTTGCTGATGCAGCAGGAGATTCCATGCAGATGGTAGGGGAGGAATCTCCGTGTTGCGTAATTTATTCAAATGTGTATGTATTAGTTTTTTTGGTGTAAAGCAGTTTTTCAGTGTAAGCAAATTCCAACTGATCCAATGATATATAACTAATGCAGCCCATAGTGCTCACTTGCTACTAATTACTGCCATCTGCATCTTGCTGGGCCATGACACATTAACCAGCATTTTTGCGCAACAAATTATTTTTAGTTATGGATAAATTGCAATTACACAGCAATAAGATTAAAAGATTTAATGCATGATTATGCTGTTCATTAGGATGTGAGCTCAAAAGCAGCAGTCACACTACACTAAGACTATACAATATAGTCCAGGTAGGAGTTATTATACATGTCATGACCAAACTTAGGTAATTTTTAACTGTATTAAAAGTTCCCAAGTAATGTCATAACATATTACCATTTATGGAGTAGTCCTGCTGGCTTCAGCTGGTTGTTGGGGTTGATTAATCTTCTGTGATTTCTTCTTCAAGATGTCATTCAGAAGCATTGACATTTCACAGTTGAATTATCCACAGATGTATTTATACTGCACACCAGATGCCAGTCCAGGAACACTACTATGCTAAATTCATAATTTCCATGTTGTTAATGGTAATGTTTCACGTAGTATCTCGTAACAACTCATTGATGTGAAGAGGGATGTGCTCACAAAGCGATTCCATGCTTAATGTCCAATGTAGATCACTTTCTACTCATTTAAATTTGTTTCAACAAACTCTTTTAAATTAGCATACTCAGTGCAAGTTCTTTAAAACAAAAATCAGAAGCTTTAAACATTTAAAACGTTAAAACATGGACCCGCCTTTCCATCAAGCTATCTAAGTAGTGACTAGTTTCACCCTGAACGCATGCGGGGGCTTCATCAAGCAAAGTGATCTTAAAGTTGAGAGTATATATAAGAGTATCCCTCTATCGATGGTTTAACTAATTTGAATGTCGCTCATGCAACAGGAGGTTCCACGCCGCAGATAGGGGTGGAATCTCCGAAAGTTGCACGAGTGCACAACCAGCTGAAGCCAGCAGGACTACTCCATAAATGGTAATATGTTACGACCTTACTTGGGAACTTTTAATACGGTTAAAAATTACCTTGACATGTATCATGACATGTATAACAACTCCTACCTGGACTATATTGTATAGTCTTAGTGTAGTGTGATTGCTGCTTTTGAGCTCACATCCTATTGAACAGCATAATCGTGCATTAAATTCTTTTAGTTACGGTTTTGGCTTCAGTAACCTGAGAGAGCACAGTTGAATGCTGGGATGAATGATAAAAGTAGTTCTAGGCTTATTAAAATAGTTTTAAGAGGGAAAAGAGAACATAAAATGAAAAAAAGGGGAAAAAATAGAGGTATGTACTTCTATTTACTTCCAAAATCTTTCTCTTTTAAAATAGCAGTTTTTGGTTAATATTTCAGGAGAATTTTGAAACTTGTATAAGAAAAAATTTCTTTATAATAGTTTAAATCAGGGGGGTTGCTTCAGCATAGAGTAATGTTAACAAAGAAATCATCAATCTTGTATATTAGGTGTAAGAAGTGCCATCATCTACCCCTGGGGATTTATGAAGTTTAGGTTTAGAAATAGCCAAAATAACTTCAGATTGTGTTATAGAGCCAACATTAAAGCCAGTAATGCATCTATCATCATTACAAACATTGGGAATAGAACTAACCACATTGTTTAGAACATAGATTCCCAACGGGGGCGATACCGCCCCCCAGTGGGCGCTGGAGCCTTCCATGGGGGCGGTAGCAGATCCAGAGGCAAATGGGGGGCGTTGAGACAGTCAAGAGGGGCGGTCAAATAAATAAATAAATTTAATGGAATTTTCTGTGACAATCTATTCTGTGGTGTCTTCCTGGTGATTCTGGTCATCCACTACCTCATCTGTCATGTACAGCTTTTCAACTGCAGCTTGGACAATAAGTTCCCTGCTACCGTCTACTAGCTTACTGGTACATCTGAAGTCGACTGAGATGCTCTCAAAAGTTCTCTTCAAGATCACAGATTGGATATAAGCTTCAATATGTTTTCTCACTCCAAGTCGCTTTGAGTATGCTTTATGGTACGTAGTTACAATACCATCCCACGTCAGAACATAAGGTATAATATTAACATTACACTTGTGAATTAGGCTCAACTCATTAGCCAGCAGATCATACTTCCTCTTCTTTTCAACCTCTACTGTCTGCAGGTTATCCTGAGATGCTATTCCTACTTCAATAATTGTAATCTCATTCAATACCTTAGCATGCACTACTATATCAGGCTTATTATGTTGGATACGTGTGTCCATCCTGATAGGCAAATCAATCTTGATGCAATAATAATATAATAATAATAAATTTATTATATTTAATATTTTTTTTATAATTTTTTTTAATATAATAAAATACTTTGAAAATACCTGTTTTCATGAATAAATATTTTATCTAGCTATGTAAATTATCTTATTGTTATCGCATTAATAAGCATTTTTAAATTAGCATTAGGTATACCTATACCTAATTTGTTTTAGTTTAGAATAGATTGACGGT
Source organism: Ryuthela nishihirai (assembly GCA_038380435.1). Taxonomy (NCBI): domain Eukaryota; kingdom Metazoa; phylum Arthropoda; class Arachnida; order Araneae; family Heptathelidae; genus Ryuthela; species Ryuthela nishihirai. Next base: position 25,897,120 of record JAWZYU010000018.1, read on the forward strand.
GACAAGTCCTTGCAAGTTGGTAGGCAAACACGCGGTTCATGCAATTTAACATGTTTCGACAAGAATATGGGAGCTTGAAATGACTTGTTTACGGAGCAAGTGCGCCGGCATCGCAAACATACAAGTTAATGCATGCACAAAATCAAAGCTATAAAAGCGATAGCTCTAGGAATGTTTTATTATTTTTATGTGCTTTGCCGTGATAAATAGTCGTGAGTGATAAGTGTTAGAAGTCAGTATAAATATTATTTTTATAACTATCTATAAATCTGTTGAGAAATTAATTTGTATTTGAAAATGTCTGAATCTACATCTAAAAAGAAATGCCGGCAGTACAGTATTGAGTATTTGAAATATGGATTTATGTACTCTCCTACAAACCAATCATTACCTATGTGTTTAATTTGCTGAAAAGTGTTTTCAAATGAAGCTATGAAACCTTCTAGGCTACAAGAGCATTTAAATAAAATGCATGCTGATAAGAAGAACAAAGATTTATTCTATTTTCAAGAACTGGAAAAGCAATATTTAAAACAGCCAACTATGTCAAACCTTTTTGCATCGTCTTCTAAACAAGATGATGATGGACTACGAGCCTCATATAATGTTTCATTGTTAATTGCAAAAGCAGGAAAACCACACACAATTGACGAGGAATTAATTTTGCCAGCAGTCAAAGAGATATTAAAAACTGTTCTTCATCATAAGACACTGTCAGATATCATCAAAAAAATTCCTCTCAGTAATAATTCAGCGCAAAGAAGAATAGATGAAATGGCAAAAGACGTTAAAATATCATTATGTGATTACTTAAAGACTTGCAAATTTTCCATTCAACTCGATGAATCAACTCTACCAAATAACGAAGGTCTATTCTTATCATATGTATGATTTATAAAAGAAGAAAAAATTCATGAAGAGTTATTATTTGCTAAAAATTTGGAATCTGATACAAAGGGAGAATCTATATTTAATACCATGCAAAAGTTTTTTCAAGAGAAAGAAATTCCTATTTGCAATATTTTGTCTGCTGCTACTGATGGTGCTCCAGCAATGACAGGGCGCATAAGGGTTTCATAGTGCATTTCAAATAGAATTCATTTGAAACAAGCATAATACAATGTACTCGCTGTACATTGTATTATTCATCGTCAGCATTTGGTTGCAAAAAATTTAAATGAACTGCATACGTCACTCCATTACGTTATTAAAGCAATCAATAAGATTAGAAGCAATTCATTGAATGACCGATTATTTGGTAAGCTTTGTAATGAAAATGATGAAGATTACAATCACTTGCTGCTGCACACAGAAGTACGTTGGCTCTCTAAAGGTGTTTGTCTGAATTGTTTTTTCAATCTATTTGACTCAGTACTGGACTTTCATGAAGACAGAGACGAAAAATTGCGCGAAAACCTGATTACGTCAAAAAATGACATTGCTTATTTGACAGACCTGTTTAAAATATTTAATCAAGTTAATTTACAATTGCAAGGTGATGAGTTGAATTTAATTAAAACAAAAAACGTCATAGCTGCTTTTGCGGGAAAACTTCTTCTATTCAAGCAAAATCTAGGTAGAGGTGAATACAACCACTTTCCCACATTATCAGTAGTCTCTGCAAAATCGGAAGATTTACTTACTTACTGCCAATTACTGCCAACACTTGGAAGTTCTTCATGTTGATTTTACGGAGCATTTCCAAGATATTTTAAACATGAATATACCGAGTTTGGTTTTAGATCCTTTCACAAACACAGATACTGAAGAATCATCAAATTTGGAAGAGGAACTCTTAGAACTCACGACTAACAAAGTACTCAAAGTAAAATTCAAACATGGATACCAAGAGTTCTGTCTTCAAAAATCAATATCAGTTCTCTACCCTGGATTGTGGGCAATAGTACAGAAGTTTTAATCGCATTTCCTTCGTCCTATATGGCTGAACGTGGATTCAGTACAGTAGCTAATTTACTGTCAAAGAAGAGGAACAGACTACACATCACTGAACGTGGCGATCTGCGATTGATGTTAACGAAATTGGAACCCGACATTAAAAAATTGTTAACACTCCACCAGCCTCAACCATCTCATTAATTTTTTTTATTTATTATTAATTTTGTGTTTATCTCATTATTTTTTATTTCTTATTGATTCTGTGTTTATTTTTAAAATTTTAATAAGCAATTTTATTGTACATTTGGTTGTTGTTTTATTAATTTCTGCTTTATGATTTTTAATAGCTAAATAAACAGATAAATTATGTACAGATAATATGCAACAATATTTTAATATTTCATATAAAATTAACTATTATGGACTAGGGGGACGTTGAAATTTTTGTTCTCTTCTAAAGGGGGCGATGGTCCAGAAAAGGTTGGGAATCACTGGTTTAGAACATCATAGAAATGCTTAGCCCACCTAGCCATGACAGAATCCTCACCTTCTATAACCCTACCTTGTGTATCCTTCAATCCCTGTATACCTGTCCGTTTTCTACCACACAAAACATTAACTATCTGGTACAGTTCTCTCCTGTTGTGCTGTCTAACTACTTCCTCAGTTTTGTCAGCCAAGCCATCAAGCCAAAGATTCTTATTAGCAGCTAACCGATCCTTTACACATTTATTAAGCTCTCTGTAATCCTTTCTGTTAGGACTAGTAGGGTATTGATTAAGGACATTCTTACAGTTCTTTCTTTCTTCAATAAGCTTAAATACCTTATCACTCAAATAATTCTGCCTCCTCCGCTCCTTTTTTCCTAAAAGAGTACTGTTAGTTTCAAAAAAGCCTGTTTAAAATGGCCCCATTCTTCCTTAACTTCAGTAGTAAGCAAACCATGACCGTCATAATGACTAAGTAACCTATCATGGTAAGCTTTAGCTATAACTGGGTCTTTCAGAGCTTCAGTATTAAAGGTAAATTTTTTTAACCTTTAGCAAAACTTTTACAAAACAACACTTTTTAAGTTTAAGTTGCAAGACACTTTTAACAAGGTAATTGTCAGATACAATTTCAGCTCCCCTATGTACTCTGGTATTCGTAACAGAACTAGCCCATTTGCTGTTAATTAATATATAATCAATCACATTCTTATGCAGCCCATTAGGTGAAACCCATGTGTACTTATGTCACGGTTATTGTAATAAGTGTTAGTTATTCTGAAACCATTGAGTTTACTTACTTGTAGGAGACGTTGCCCATTGCCATTGCAGCTACCAATACCAAAAATATCCAAAAGGGCCTATCACTCCTCCCCAAAGGTCAGAGTCAGTACCAACTTTGGCATTGAAGTCACCTAGAACATCCTTTCTTGACAGAATTCAAAATATCTTGAAGTTGTCTTTAAAACCTATCCTTCTCATCCTCATTGGCATCCTCAGTGGGGGCATAACAGCAGATAACATTCAAGTCTTTAATGCTTGTCAGAAATTTTCCTGTAAGAAACCTTTCATTAATGCACTCATATCCTAGAAGAGCATCACTAGCACGTTTGCTCAGAAGCAGACCTGCGCCTTGGTGATGCTTTCCATCCTCCCTCCTTGTAAAGAGAAATTTAGAGTTTTTTTTAAGTATCTCACCTTTACCTGTCCATCTGGTCTCTTGCAAGCCTAGAATGTCTAGGTTATAGCGCTGGAATTCCTGCGTGAGGACATCAAAAGAATAATCTTTATGTAATGTCCTCACGTTCCACATTCCTGCAGAGAGAAAATGATTAGTAGGATTTTTAAAGAAATTAGGTTTATTGAGATTGGTAGGGCCAACAATATCAAACGGCCCCCAGATCGCAGGCATGGGGCAAAGACCTGTTTCTCCTCCGCTACAGGCTGAAGTCACCGATGCTGGTAGGAATTTCAGGCACCACCTTTTCAAGTGGACTTTTTCAAGAGCCATATGGCCTGCCTGAGACACATTACTCCAGTTTACGATTGATGATGCCCAACTAGCTAAGTGAGGTTCAGGTACCTGCGATGGCCTCTGATCAGGATTATCCACCAGCTGATATAAGGTATCCCATGCCTCTGTTCTTAGGGCTGGCAACCCAGAAGCAAGCAGAAAACACAGTGGCAGATTCTCCCTTAACAGAGGCCCACCAGTGCAGCAAGTCCAGGATCCATAATCAAGCTCAAATCCATAAACAAGTCCAGTCTAGTAGGTATAAATGGTCAGCACCAGGACCCTGTGAAGTTGACCACTCCTCAGCAGGGTTGAAAGGAAAAAGAAAAAAGTGGCCATAGGTGACCAGATCATTGGGCCATACTAAACTGGCAATCCTCCCATTACGTTCCCTTCCAAAAGAGAATATCTCTTTTGAAAGGTACTAACAGTCTGCACCACGAGAAGACAGGGTCGGACATTAGGTGCTAGACCTGGCTGGTTCCGTGCATCATCACTGGAGATTGGTACACAGCTGTCCTTCCAGTTTATGCGTAGCTACCATTTACAAGCCACCATCACACTGCTGTCACCAAATTGTCCCTTTACCTGACATTATAGGCAGTTAAGGCAAGTTCCTTGTTCTCTCCAGATGAACACAGGTCAAGAATCTGTATTTAAACTGAATCTCGATTCATTTTTAAAGAGCACATTTTCCCACTGGCCTGGTCACCAGTGCAGCAAGGCGAGTGAGACACTAGCCTCGAGCAGACAAGATGAGGGGACATAGAAAAAGATAAGATGAGGGTGCACAGAAAAAGACTGCTATGAAACTATAATTGTGGAGGGGGTGGGGGGCATTTTTCTATTCTTACCTTGGGGGCCAAAAGAGCTAGTTATGGCTCTGCTGGTTACCAAAAGTACAGTCTGCATCCATAACTGAGCTCTTTTGTTGATGGAGGGAGGAGGGGGGGGGGGAGTCATCATTGGTCTTGTACATACAGACCTCGTTAACAGTGCCTCCTCTAAGTGTATATCTTGAAATTGTCATCGCTGTGTCAATGACAGTTTCCAATACATTTTCCTGTTTGTTGTTTCTTTATATCATCTTGCTGTTAAAAACAGTGGGATGATCATGTCCTGATCTATGACAACCAATCTTTTGTGTTTCTTGAAATTGTCTCCAAAGGCTTGAGAAGATATTTTGCGGTACAGTTATAAGGTCCTGAATACCTCTTGTCTGGAATTGACTCAACTCATCTTGCTTATTGCTCTCCACCATATGTAACATGGTAAATATAATTGCTACCCAAGTTAATGCCAGACTGGCTGTAATAAAATTGAGTGATAACTGTAGTAATGCTTTCTTTTATAAATAAAAATAAAACAAAAAATAAATACCCCCTCAAAGAGCTGCTTGCCACAGAGGTCTGACAGGAGTCTTGTCAGTTTATATGCCAAAGTAGAAGGTCTGAGAGGATAGCAGGACCTCAGTAGAAAAATGACACAAACGTCCATACCTTACCCAGAGCTCGAACCCAGGTCCCTTAGAACAGTAGCCAAGGCGTGCTAACCACTCGGCCACGGGACAAACAACCCTAATTAGCATACTCATCACATCGGTTAAATGTGCATGCATTTTCTTGCTTGTTTCAAAATATACATGTACACCACATTTCGTGTCATATGCTTTTCTAGATATAACATGTCATTTAATTTTGAGCACTAGTGTATATGTATATTGTGAAATAAATATAACAGAACCACAATAAAATTTTAGTTACGTCATTGATTCTGATGTTGATGTAATATGTGTTCAGTATGGCTTTAGTACAAAAGAGATGAAGTGTAATATTGGTATACATATCAGAAGTGTTGAAAATTCTGTGCTATTGGAATCTAGTTTCAATATTTTAACTAAATGAAATGCAGGTTTTTACTAAAGGCCAAGAATGGATTTCTTCACTAACAATGCTTGAAAACAGTTTAATAGCTTTAAAGGAAAGTATGTGAATGATACTTGTAGAAAAATCATCATCTGGCTGGAATATCCCCTTTTTTGTGAATTGTAGTAAGGTTGATATTCCACACTTGCTATTTAATTGACTATTTCTGTGACTAAAAAAAAATGTATTCCTCTAGATGTATTAATTTTGTTTTTATCCTTGTTATGTTCTGGTTTTTCAACTGTTGTTTTTTTTCCTCTGGTCTTTCAGCACCATTTATTTATAATTTTGTGGATGAAGAAAAGATTATTAGGTAAAGGAAAAACTTGGAATCAAGAAAAGACTATTCCTTGTGACACTTGAGGCAGTGCTAAATTTCCAGTTTCACTTTGAATGTTGTTTGGTTTTGTATTGTTTTATATGTTTAGTAATCATGTTAGCAGACAATTCTAATGCTCCTTGTCTTTAATACAGACATACTACTGAATCATGTGTCAAAGCTATCAGTTGTATTGGTGCACCTTTTAACATGATGCATCCCACCATTATGGTAGTGCAACCACCATCTAGCACAGAGTTCACAGAAACTGTAAATGCTGCAACATATATCACTAAACCTTGTGAAGCACCCTCACTTAACTATACAGCTGAATCAGTTCCTTCTGGAATGAGTGGCACAATTCCTTTTTTTACATACCAAATGTCTCCCAGTTTACAGTCAACAACAATTGATGGCTCAAGCATTTCAACTGACCAGCCTACAACAGTTTCTTCATCTAATGTTATAATGTCTCCTATGCCTCCCATGGAACATCCAAATATTATGACAGTAGTTGATTCACAACAAACCCCGAATATTATTAGGCTGCAGTCACCATCTGTTCCACAAAATATAATATCCATTCCACATATGTCCAATGCTGGACAAAATTTTATTACTTTAAATACCCAGTTACCCTCATCATCAAACTGTTTATCTGTACCAAATTCTGAAACATCATCTGTGATATTTCTACCTCCAGGACTTTCTCTGAATGATTCGTTAACATCACTTCCTGTTGAATTGCGTCCACCTGATGTAATTAACTTTGCACCTTCCCCTGTACAGCCATGCAACATGACAAATTTATGCACATCTCCAAACCAGCAGCAACAGATATTCTTATTACCACCATCACCAGCTGTCATGCATTCAATGCCAACAGGTATGCAGAATTCAAATATAAGCATGTATTCATCACCAGGTTGTACAATGATTCCTTCTATTTTACAGTCATCAGAAAATTCTGCTTTAGTTCAGTCTTCGCCATATTTATCCATGCCTTCACCATCTCTAAATTCATCAAATGTTTATATATTGTCGGCACCTTCTTTTGATTCATCATATATTATTAATATTCCATCAACAGAAAGCAATAGCCAGATCATTGATAATACTGAGAAACCTTTAGAGGCTGCACTAGAAATGGCAGTAGAATCTGATCCATCTGATAATGTGGACATCGATGAAGTTACTAACAGCACTAGTCTACAGCTTGAATGTGAATCGGAAGACTATCAACACCACCAAAGCATAGAAACATACCACTTATTATCAACAGATAACAGTATTTGATACTTGTAAAGGATTATTTTAGAATGTTAAAAAACATTAATACAAGTCAACTATTGATGTACATACTGTACTGTATATATTAGTTATTGCTAGAGACTGGTTTATTTTGTGCTTTAGATCAAATGGTGGTGCTTAAATAAAACTGAAATGTTACAAACTTTTTTCAACAGTTTTATAATGATATAAAAAAATAATTGAATGGGTTGTTATTTCAAACAAGCACTTCATATTGTATATTGTTTTCAAATGTCACAAAGAGGAAACTTAGCATTCAATGGAATTTTAAACTAATAAGTGTAATGTCAGCAATATTTATCATCAAATTAGAACTTTTCTTGTAAAAAAGAAAGGTGCTGCATTATACTCTTGTTACATCATGAAGGTAAGAAATGCTTTTAAGATTTCGATTGGCACATAGACCAGTTTGCAAATAACATAAAAAAGATAAGTTCAACTAAAATGTGTTGATACAGTAATTATATGCAATGTAAGATAGCATACTATATCTGGAAGTGGCTGAATAGTACTGGGACATAACTAATCTGTGTCACCCTAAGTCTGTAAGTCTGAATTACTTCTGTTACATTGAAATCATGTATTTGCCAGATCCTTCTGCCAACTCACCTACAAAAACATGCATACTAATTGTCACCATTCTGTTTGATATTTCTGAATTGTTTTCACAATTTTTGAAATATTATGCATAAAGCAGTGTGTACATTAATATTAACCTCTTGCCAAGTTTCTGAATGAAGATGATTAATGTTAGTGATTATCCATGAATTATGTTTTTTCATTTGAAAATTTTGTTTCTCAAATAGTTCTGACAAAAATAAATTATCTCAAAAGGGCTTAAATTCTGACTTTTAAATGACTTAAAAATTTGACTTCCAAAAAATTAAATGATACCAAGTAAATTGAAAACCTTTAAAAAATTGATTCATCATTAAAATTTTGGATTGTACAAACAGTTCTCCATTTTTCTCATTTAGCTAATTTTAATATAAGCTTGAAATATTTCAAAATGAGTGAAATAGCTGAAGTAATGAACACTACTGTCAATTCTTGATTATCTGGGGGTGGATCAACTGGTTTGTGGATTAATTAATCCACAAAAAAAATAAGCTGGGCATATGTGATCTTTTGGCAATTTTTTGTCAATCAAGATATATATATATATGTTCCTAAACTATTGTACTTGTATTATTTTTATACTTTTGAATGATGTTTATAGAATGGTAAATGTGTTCCTAACACATTTAATGTAATTTAAACTTGATAAGTTAATATTAAATCCATGTTATGCTATGATTTGACTACTTTTGTTTTAACCATGATTTTGGGTTATCTGTGACCTTCTCCCATTACTCCAGTTAACTGAGAGTTGACTGTATTTTGAAGCCTTATTGCTTAAAATATAAGTATTTGCATTTGTGATACCATGAAGCAAATTTTTGCCTGTGTAGATGAACCATGCATACAGAAAATGCACAACATTAAATGCAATTATATAGCTATTTATGATACAAAGGAATGATTTTTTGCAAAATGCTTGCTCTGTAAATAGGTATATTTTCATGATTTCAAGAATTATAAAGAACTTAACATTTAGTATAGTGCTGATTGTAATAAAGTATTTAGTCATATGATGGAGATTTTATATAAGTATCACAGCATAACAGCCCCAATAGCTGCAGTTTAAAGTTACAAATGGGACAAAATAGCTGTTTAAAGTAACTATAAAAAAATAGAAAAAATGTACAATAAAGTACATCAAACAAGAGCAAACACCACAATAGAGCAGTGGTTAGCAACCAAATGATCAGTTGATCTTGAAGAATGTCAACTATAATTATAATTATTTAATTTTAGTATTGTACTTTTGACAATTGTATTCTTGGCTCTACCATAAATGCTAGTAAAATTATTTATACAGTGCATTATAGTCTTGTTTTTAACTGAATACAAAAGTATTACACTTCTGGTTGCTCTTCATTTGTTTGGTGACTGTATCACAGTTCTCTTGCCTAATTATTCACAGAATCTAAAATGCATGGTTATGTGTGCATGTCAAAATTTAATGTATGTAATAAATCTTAATGTTTACTTTTCTGAAACATGATAATTGTGTGCTTGTCAAATTTTTTGTGCAACAAATTGTAATAACTAATTTTACTTGCTTTAAATTTTGAAAGTAATAGTTGGAACTTAATTTTGATTGTGAATGATATAGGTAGTCATTAGAAATACATCTTACCTTTCTACTAACTCAAAAGTAGAAGTTGCAACTTTTCTAAGGTTTGAGGGCAAATTATCAAGTTTTATTCTATTATTGAAAATTTCCTTACCTTGTCTTTTTTATCACAATTCTGATTTATATATTTTTTTCCCCTTTCATTATGCTCTTTGCCTCTCTTAATATGTGCACACACTTCATTTCATTCTAAGTAGACATAAGTTTTCCAATGTCTTCAGCATGAAGATATAAAGAAATTTCGTTTTCCAATATTCAGAAATGAAATTTTTTTAACTTTGTTTCAGAAAAGTACAAGTCTTTTGTACATAAACATGCCCAGTTTAGGTAGCAAAAAATTAAGAAATAGATTTTATATTATTTTTTAAGGACTAGAATTTTTATATTATCAAAACTAGGAAAAAGCATCAAATATTCCAGTCTCTAGTTAACTTACAATTGTGTATATTGTGAATAATGTTTAATGTTGTCCTTGGAAAAAAAATTTATTATGCTGTTTTGTTGTGTTGCAATCTGACATCAATATTAGTAACATTGTAAAAATTTAGATTTGGACTATAAGCTTGTGTAGGTTTAATACTAGTAGGCCTATTCTAAGTAATCTGTAGTTTCAATGCATATCCAAGGATACTTCTAACTTCCTCAATTTTAGTGGAAATATAAGGCAACTTGTAATACAACTTAATAACTGTTTTCTTTTTTAAAACAATTTTGTTATAAATCATCTAGTTGCTGTGTAGTCTGAAGTACCTACATGATTCTGACAAGAAAGTTTAACTCTGGATATCATTACTGTTTATTTTCTCAATTTCTCCTGAAAACCTAACATTAGTACTGTAATTTGTAGATTTACTATTTAGCTTTTTTATACAACACTTTGTATCTCAACAGGTTATATATTTTGTTAATAGTAGCCTATATTTTGCAAATTAATTGGTTTTTAACATTTACATATGCCTAAGTTTATTTGCAAATATGGATTTGCCCAAAACAGAAATAAAGGATAGAAAATAAAAAAATAATAAAAAAAATAGAAATAATAAATAATAATAATTTTTACATGATTTGGAGCAAAATTATTAATGATATTTCCATAAAGCTGCCATCCATTCAGATTTACTTAGCTAATTAATGACAAACAGCATTTTTAACAAGCATTTATAAAAATTTAATTTGGTATGTGAATGTTTCTATTACTACATATATTTAAATATAATTTGCTATGTAGAACATTGTATGGTGTTATATTTTAGTTTATCTGTTAGCTACCAAACTCCAGCTCCTGGTAAATAAAGTGAAGTTCTCATTTTCTTTCTAGTCAAAAAGTTGAAAAAGTTTTTTTGCAACTTTGTGTCAAAAAGTCAAACTTTAAAATTTTTTGCCATTTTAATCATATCCTTAAAATTATTTATTTGAAAAAGCTACCAGCACATCAGCTTTTTATAAAAGCGTAATTATTTTGCCATTTTATGGTGCAATGCTTTATTGTGATGAATTTATTCCTTGGAAAGTGATTTTCTCCCTTTCCTTGGAAAGTCTTTCTTTAATACTGCTCAACATCTTGAATGGTGATACATCCACTATATTACATCTCCACAACTTTAGGTGATGTATGTGGCTATTGGTTACCATGTGCATCATTTATTTTTGTGAGCAGTGGATAATTAGGAAAATCCATTGAAAAACAGAATTATTTCTATGTGATATTTCTTTTGGAATATGAAATAGCTATAATACAAATCTATAATAATATAAGGTTTGTGTGTATCTGTGGAAGCCATAACTTATGGAATTCATCATAGATGCTTCAAAATTTCAGAAAATGTTTTTGGTTGTGGTCTGGGTTGAGTGCCAAATTTCAAGTCCAAATTCCAAAAGAGGGACTTGCTAGAAGCAAAACTATTTATCATGCTATTCCTATGGAAAAACAGTAATTGCTGTCAAATTTATTATTGGGAGAGCTGTGTACCCACAGAATACCTGTGGACCCACAGAAAGAGCTGTGTATCTTGGTGATGATGTACAGAACTGGCCTGGCACCTAATGGCTGACCCTACCTTCTTGTGGTTCCTGCAAAATGTTGCAAAATAAAAAAAACTTGCCTTCATCAAGGCCATTAATACCTTCCAAAAGAGATATTCTCCTCAGGGAGGGAATGGAAAGGAAGGGCTGACAGATCAGTGTGGCCTACTGATCTGGTCATATATGGCCACTTTTTTTTTCTACCCTGCTGAGGAGTGATCAACTTTACAGGATCTTGGTGCTGACCATTTATATCCACTGGACTGCAATGGTTTATGGCTTTGAGCTTAATTATGGATCCTGAACTTGCTTAGTGGAGGGGGAACAGGTCTTTGCCCCATAACTGTGATTAGGGGGCTGGTTGATATTGTTGGCCCTACCTCTCTCAATAAACCTAGTTTCTTTAAAAATCCTACTAATCATTTTCTTTTTGCAATCACATAGAATACGGGGGACGTTGCGTGGAGATTATCTTTACATCCTCACAGAAGAATTCCAGCATTATAACTTAGATATTCTGGGCTTGTAAGGAACCAGATGGATAGGTAAAGGTCAGAAAAATAATTTTAAATTTCTCTTTTTCAGGAAGGGAGGATGGAAAGCATCTCCAAGGTGTAGGTTTGCTTCTCAAAAGACACTCCAGTGATCTTCTGGGATAAAGGACTTGAAATTTATCTGTTGTTATGACCCCACAAAGGATTCTGATGAGGACGAGAAAGGTGGGTTTTACAGACAACTTCAGGATATTTTGAATTCTGTCAAAGGTGATATTTCTATTGTGCTAGTTGACTTCAGTGCTAAAGTTGATACTGACTTTGACCTTTGGTCAGATAGGGTGACCAGATTTAAAGGGGATAATCTGGAGACTTCTGAAAATTTTATTTGAAAGATTGCCATTTTATTAGGATGACCAAATTTAAAGAAAAAAGATCCAGGGACCCCTGAAATCCAATCTGAAGAATAGTTCATGATTAAAATGGAGTTTGGTAACTTCATGAAATCTTCATCACAATAAATTTTCATGAAATTATTATTCTAAAAAGCAGCACAGTCTTTTTTTTCATTTAGAACATATTTTTTGCATAATTGTATATAATAATAGCCTTAATATCTAGTAGCAGAAAATAAAACTTGAATAATGTAGGTTAATTAACAAAATCATTGTTATTGGGTGCATTTTTCATAAAAATAATTTTTTTTTTGTAAAATATTTTCATTTTCAACAAGTTTTACTCTATAGATTTCACAAGAGACAAGAAAATTAGCTTTCATTTGCAACAAAGCTTTTATGGTGTCCACTTTTTTGTGTGATTTCTTATTGTCCATATTAAATTCATGTTTGGAAAAATTCTTTCAAATGGATTCAATGGGAAATTCTTCTGGCAGTTTCCTTCACTGAATTCTTTATTCACAAAGCCATTCGAGTTTCTAAACCCAGTCCTATTTCAGGTTGGGATTAGATTTTTTAAACAACAGGATTACATAGGGGGAACCTGTATTCCAAATTGGGAACCTATTGGTCAAGTATCTGGGGACCTACAGATGTTTGAAATCTGTTAAAACTGATATAAAGCTTAATAATGTGCATGATAAGTAAGCCATCAGCAAGTAGAAGAAGGACATATATTCCCTACTGATTCATACAGATATCACTATCATTATGATGATGATTTTACCCTCAAATTTTCAGTCACCTGCTTTATGACTAAAATTTTCTATAACAGTGTTGTCACTGCTAAAAATCTACTCAAGCTATACAGTCAATTTAATATTTAAAAAAATATCTAAAACCTTTAATCCAGGGACTGTCCCCAGAAAATGTACCAGGAACCTTGAAGCATTTGGTAATGGAAGCAGCAGATGAATGACGAGAAGAATTACCACACGTTTCAGAGCTCTTCGATCCTTTTCTGTCAGTTTTCAGATACACCAGGGATGTATGCTCACCCTAATGTTAGGTCCCTTTGCCATTTTTTCATGAAATTATTATGCTAAAAATGGTAGTTCCAATGACAATAGGAAACATCTCCTACAAATAAGTTACCTTAACATTTTGAGAACTGACACTACAAACACAAATACATTTATAAATACATGTGGGTTTCACCTGATGGGTTGCATAGGAACATGATCAATTATATATTAATTAACAGCAAATTGGCTAGTTTGGTTAGGAATACCAGATCTTACAGGGGAGCCAAAATTGGATCTGACCATTTCTGGTCAAAAGTATTTTGCAACTGAAGCTTAAGAAATACACTATGTTGAAAAATGTCTGGACACCTAATTGACAAAGGGAAAACATAATTTCTGATCACGTGATTGGTACTAGCGGGGTATAAGAAGTGTTGGCACAGAACAGGCTTCAGTGGAAATGATACATACAAAACATGAGTGAACGTACTGAGTTAATGGACTTGCAGAGAGAGGTTATTATCAGATATCATTTGAGTAATCTATCTGTGTGTGCGATTGTGGCTAAATTAGAGCATCCTAGGTCAACTGTGCAGGATATGATTACTAAATGGAAACAAGAGAATGTCACGACAGTCAAGAAACTTTTGCAGACCACGAAAACTGACAGAAAGGGATTGAAGAGCTCTGAAACGTGTGGTAATTCTTCTCATCATTCATCTGCTGCTACCATTACCAAAACGCTTCAAGTGTCCACAGTAGGACGGTTCGTATGGAGCTGCATACGTTGAATTTCTATGGCCGAGCAGCTGCGTACAAACCACTGATAACTCTGGATTAATTTGAGGGTAAACATGCACAACAACATATAGCCTGGTGCCAAGCTCATTGGAATTGGTTGCTGGACCAATGGAAGCAAATTTTAGGGAGCAACGAATCGCATTTCACACTGTTCTGATCTGATGGTCGCTGCTAAGTATGGCGAATGCCTGGTGAACGTTACCTGCCACAGTGTATCGTCCCATCTTTGATGTTCGGTGGTGGTAGTGTGATAGTTTGGAGCTGCATATCATGGCATGGACTTGGACTGTTGGTTCCTATAGCCAGTAGCATGAATGTCGAGACATATGGATGTTCTAGACAATTCTGTGCTACCAACACTGTTCCAGTACTATTGAGAGGGGCCATATGTCTATCAACAAGTTAATGCATCATGTCATACTGCAAGGTCTGTTCAGCAGTGGTTTCATGACTCAGGTATGGAGAACATGCCCTCGCCTGCTCACAGAGCCTGACCTGGGTCTAATAGAGGCCCTACGGGATGAATTCTAACATCAGTTGAGAGCCTTGCTAACACGCCCCACTTCCCTGTTGACATTAACTATCATGTTGAAGGACGAATATCGCAAAATACCAGCTGCATGTTATCAAAAACTGATTGAAGGTATGCCCAAAAGAGTGCAGAGTGTAATTGCAGCCAAAGGTGGGCCGACACCCTACTGAAATTTCAATAAATGCGACATTTTGTTGAACACTTGGGTGTCCGGTGATTTCTTTCAACATAGTGTATTGTGCTAAGGTTAAGAGAATTACCTTTAACACTGAAGCTCTGAAAGATACAGTCAAATAATACCAGATCTTACAGGGGAAACTGTACGATCAGTTTAAACAGGCTTTTCTTGAAACTAAAGAGATAATCTAGTGCAGACCTTGAGTGCAGTAAAAAACAAT
The DNA here is from genome assembly GCA_038380435.1 of Ryuthela nishihirai. Lineage (NCBI taxonomy): Eukaryota > Metazoa > Arthropoda > Arachnida > Araneae > Heptathelidae > Ryuthela > Ryuthela nishihirai. The sequence goes on from JAWZYU010000018.1 coordinate 25,912,478, forward strand.
ATGGAGATTAAAAGTGAGACCCAGGCATTGATATAATTTGTGTAGAAACGAAGCCAAGGGCTAGGTAGGATCCTGATTTTATACCAACCACCTTTCACCGGGGGGGGGGGGGGGGGACAAGAAATTTGCATCATTGGGTCAAGTATCATAGGAGCCATATTTCAGCAAAAGTTGTCGAATGAAAATAACGATCTTATTAGCTTAGATAGACTCTAAAACATGGGCTATGAGAGATCGTGCTACATCAACAAAGCTGTGCAATTCTAAATGAAAGTACCGATGTTAGCAAAGACTCAAGCGAACAGAGAAATTTTATTGGTGTAGAATCTGTGTTAAAATGTTTAGGGGGGTAGTACTTACAAAACTTACCTTTATTGTGGTGAAAATAAGAATTTGCAGATTAAAAATGACACCTATGCTGCTCCATTTGACATTCAGCAAGTTTAAAGTAATTTAAGACCAGCAGTAGTGAAAAAAGTAGTAAATACTATCATTTTTCCTAGAAATAGGCACTAAAGTGGTAAGATAAATATTCTTTTGATATGCAACTTATCGTCAGTGGTATTGCCATGTTTTGACATCAGAGGGAGCAAGTACATAAAAGAGGCACTACTCCATATACCAAGTAAAAAAGCACTGCTTTTGGGGATTGTGCTCAGGGTTAGGAACGCTCTTCCCCCTTAGTTATGCTAATACTTGTTGCTTTTCAGATATATATATATGCGACAGAATAGTGAAAGCGTATGAAATAAGTTTAAAAGTGGTCATTTTGAACACATTAAAATTACCATTTATGAGCTGGCAGGTAACAATTTTCTTCTAGTCTTTGCATAGATATATGGTAGGAAGAAAGCATATCAAATATTCTGCAGTTAATATAGGTACATTGTTAAGTAAGCATCAAAGTTTTTCCTAAATGTTATTTCTTTTGAAATAAGAAATAATTATAGAAGGAAGATAATTGCAAACATGTAACTGAAATGAGGGTGTTTTTTCATTTTCTGAAGTTTTGTTGAGGATAGATTTTCTCTGGCAGAGATGGTTTTGAAATAAATTCCAGCATAATGTATGGTTGAAAAAGAGAATTTTAGCCATTACCATTTTTTTTTTACCATATTTAAATCTTTTTATGTGAAATGTGTATGTATAATTCAAAATTTCAGGATTTTTAATTCCATTAACACTAATCTGTAAAAATTTTATCAGCACTGATTAATAAGGTGATTTTCCAATTAATAATATTTCTTAATAATAAAAGCCATAATTCTTAATTTTGCCAAGTAATTTGAAATATTTTACTTCCAGAGCACACAAATTTGAATAAATTTTATGTGCGTAAACACTCTTTCGTACTTTGGTAAAAGTTCACCATGACAATATTTTTCATTGCTTAAAATTCTTGCAGTGTGAAAAAATATTCCCGAGTATTAATACTAAAGTGAAAAGAAAGCATTTTTTATGATAAAAAAAAGGCTAAAAACAGATTTGTTCAAATTTGATGTCAGTTTTTCTCCCCAGCTAATCCCATATTAGCATAAAGTAAATATTTGCTGAAATCACTGATGTAAATATTACTTTGACCTTTTCCCCCTCCCCTCAGGGGCGGGGGTGGCTCAGTCGGTAGCGCGCCAGGCTCGTAATCTGTAGTTCCCAGGTTCGAGTCCCAGCTGGGTCAGCGTTGAGATTTGTCTCCGCAAAATTCCTCGCCCTGCCCACGGTCAGTAGGGGACACCGATGGGCTTGGAAACGCCGCCGCCCGTCGGATGGGACGTTAAGCCCTGGCCCCGTGTGCAGGAGAGCCATACCCTGTGCACGTTAAAGAACATGCTGGATGGCCTTGACGGGAGGCTACCATCTGTCTCCCAACAGCTGTTCCAGTAGTTCCCCTCCCCCAACCTTCTCTGAGCCTTTGGGGTCCATGTGACCTGGCCATTTAGCCCATGGTGTGCAAAAAAGTGTCGCTCAAAGGTAAAACAACCCAATCCCCTCCCCTCAAGAAATGACAAAATTTTTAAATTATTGAAGGATCTATTATTAACATTTTCTAAACAACTGGTTCGTTTGCAACAATCAAATTTTTATTTAAAACGATACAATGTTCACTGCTGTTTTTTTCCCCCATTTAAAGACATCTCTGTACCAGACTTTTCAAAGTTAAATGCGAATTATCCTACATAATTAAAAAATCTCAGAGACTTTGTTTAAAAAATAATAGTATTCATTTCACACTAGAAGTCATCAACAAGTAAAAATTTAAAAATAAATAGCATTTGATTTAAAAAAATTCAGAAATGCAACTTCATGGTGAAAGTCTTCGAAATGGAGTAAAACACGCTACCACTATTCATCTCGAATGCTGATATCGACTTTCATTTTAATAGATCATACTTGTAGGGTTCTTGTTTTTGGTTGAATGCTTTCCCTCTATTTGCATTTTTGTTTTTCAGGAAGGTGAGATCTATTTTGGAGAGTAGAATTTCTCCCTTTCTAAAAGATATCAGTTTGGTTCAGCAGTTAAATTTCAATGGCCTAAAATCTATTGAAATGAGTATTCTTAGGCAGGCACTGAATAGATTACATCAATCCAAATTCTTTCAGGAAAAATGTTTAGATCTTACTTCAAAATTAACTATAGGGAAATAACTTGCATGTTTCTTATAAACTTATTCATGAAACAAATGTATTGAATTATAACTTGAAGTAATAGGAAGAAAAACCTGCAGGATATATATTAGTTTTGGGTGTTTGTCATGTGAAAAAAAATGTTTTTTTTTTATTGTATGTGATATTTACCATTTTATTTGTTGATAAATACTATGGTCTGATTTTAGCCTCGTTCCCAAAGAGTTTATTTGAAATCATGAACCATTACTCATAAATCAGATTGAAGCTTTATAGCTAGAGCAGTGTTTTCAGCGACAGAACAATAATTAAACTTTTTTAGAATAATCATGAGGAAGTTTGGCAAAAGAGTGAGGTTCACATAATTTGTTATAAACTGTGAGACTATATTTTCTGAACCAAACCTTGGGACATGGCCAAAGGATTTGTTACCAAACCAAAATTGGGTACAAAAATGGTCTAACAAATGATTTTTTTTTCTTTGATTTTTGAATTTATGTAAAAAAAGTATAAAAATTAAATCAGATAAACCAGTCGCCTTTATTGAAAAGAATAAAAAAAATTTATGAATGATGTTTTTAAAGTCTGTAATTCTACGTTTTTTGTGACTCTCAAACTTGTGAGGGGCGGGGGTGGCTCAGTCGGTAGTGCGCCAGGCACGTAATCTGTAGTTCCCAGGTTCGAGTCACAGCTGGGTCAGCGTTGAGATTTATCTCCGCAAAATTTCCCGCCCTGCCCACAGTCACTAGGGGACACCGATGGGCTTGGAAAGGTCGCCGTCCGTCGGATGGGACGTTAAGCCGTGGCCCCGTGTGCGGGAGAGCCATACCCTGTGCACGTTAAAGAACACGCTGGATGGCCTTGACGGGAGGCTACCATCTGTCTCCCAACAGCTGTTCCAGTGGGTCCCCTCCCCCAACCTTCTCTGAGCCTTCGGGGTCCATGTGACCTGGCCATTTAGCCCATGGTGTGCAAAAAAGTGCCGCTCAGAGGTAAAACAACCCAACAACTCAAACTTGTGATTTTCTAAACTTATAGTTTTATTGTAATGTTTACTGATTCACTTCATTCAGTTACTATATGTTGAAATATGGTATTTCTGGAAATTTCGATGGTTTATGGGGGGACCACAGGACAAAAGTCCTTGAAATTGGGACTGTCTCGAAAAAATTTGTGATGCTTGGTCACCATAGTTATATAAAGAAATAAGAATTTGTGTAATGGAATCAACAGTAGGTTTACAATATTGTAAGAGAGAAAGTAGTATTAATTTCTTTATAAAAGTTTAAAAGCTATTTGGGTCAAAAAAATATTTTCCAGAACACTGGTTGAAAAACATTGATCTAGAGCAGGCCCAGATTTGCAAGAAAAAAATCAAGGAGGGGGGGAAGGACAAGAAACGCAATCGAGCTGAAAAAATAAGGGGGGGGGGGCAAAACGGGAATTCCAATGCAGTGTAACATTTCCCCTCATTTTTTACAGGTCTTTAAAAAATCTCTTGAAAAATGCATGGAATATAAATAAGTTTCATAATTTTTTGCCTCTTTTATCGTTATTAGGAGGGGACAAGATCCGACCCTGATCTACAGTATGTTTTTTAAATTCACCATTTTGTCATGGAATTCGAACTGGAAGAAAATTTTATGTTAAAATATTGCTCTGTATGTGTTTGTATGGGTTGAATATTTTTAGAAGGCTGGTAGTTTGATCAAAAAATTCAAAAAAACTTTTATTTCACCTCACACATTGTTTTCTGCCCCCATGATTGTGAGTTAGAATGATTTTTATCTCTGTGTTCTCTTTTTATTTGGCGCAGCATAACCACAGTTCCTTTTGCGCCATAAACCTATAAACCAAACAGTTTTGTCTGCCCCATGCCCCGACAAAATTCATCGCGACGCCCTTGTGGATTTTTTTGTCTTTTTCTAACTTATTAGTAAATAGTTGTTTTAAATATCTTCAAAATGTTTCTTTTTTTAAATAGCTAATTGTATATGGAATTGTTTTATTTTAAATAATTATATGCTATATTAACATAATACAGAATAGTTTTTGTAGAAATATATTTTTATGATTTAATATAAAATCCAAATAGCAAAGATTTGGGCGCTTCATTAGTGAGTACACAAATGCTAAAACTTTTACATCTAATTTTAATGTATCGAATAGAAGTATGTTGCACCTTGATGTAGTGTAAAAAAAATCCAAAGAATTTAACAACAAAAGAATTAGAAACTGTCTTATAACATTCCTGTATACCAGATGTTTCAGTACTTATAAGTTACACATCTTTTGTGTCTAATTTTAATGTTGGATGTACCGATGTTTCCAAAAGTGTGTACCGTGCCACACACTTGATTATTGTAGATAATTTAAAGTATTTTTTTAAAGTAAGGTGTAATAAATGTAGTTCAAATATTTAATGGTAGAATATTTTTCGTAGGAGCTTCGGTGACGCAGTTAAGCTACGTTATTTTAACTGTTTCTGTTGGCATTGAATTTCAAAATAACGTGGAAAAATTTTCAGGATAAATACTTATTCATGTATGATGGCTACTGAGTAAGTTAAATCTTGGAGAGCTTAAAATATAAATTTATGCGGAGAAAATGAAAAGCTTTCTTCCCAGTGAAAAGATACAGCGAGTATATTTAAAAGATACGTGCAGTGCCAAGTTCGTTACCATTGTACAGAATGTCAAGGACAAAGCAAACAAGTACTACAGTGATTGGAAGTTTATGAGAATGTGTGTAGTCACTATACAAACGTTACAGCACAAAACTCAGGAATCTCTCTCACTGTTTGATAATCAAAATGCGATTTTTTTTAATTGCTCAGCAAGTAGATGTTATATTCTTTACTGAATCAGAATTTCATTGATATGTGTATATAAATATTTATTATTAATATCTGAGAAAATATTATTTAAAGACGCTAGTATAATTTATTTTTGCAGATTGATCCAATATCTGTGGAACATATTGTTTTAATTGTCAAGAAGTGTAAAAAAGTAAGAATATTTGTAATTTAATTATATATAAAGTACCAATTTGCGAATTATGTCTTGTTTCAGTTTTTTAATGGAAAATTTAGGATTACCCAATAACCGAGTAAAAAAGAAGGAAATTCTTGCCTACGATGCGCATGTTTTAAACATCCTTGTCCCCTCCTTTTTTTTTAATTATCCTTATTAAAATATTCAGCTGTGAAACTTTTTATTTTGCATATTTCCCTCCGTCAGTGCGCAGTAACCTATCAAATAAGTTGAACCAATGAAGTTTATTTTTAATTGATTTGAGGGAATTCTAAGTCATTTCACGAAGAAAAGGTGTTGGAAAATTTTAGTCTGATTTTTCGGTCACACAGAAAAGATGCCAATCGGATGGTAACACGTATTCAAAATTGTTTTTTAATTCAAAGGCATGGGCAAGATGTCGACCTGTGGACTGGGAAGCAATATTTGGTGGACTCATCATCCTCAAGCAGCCATGGGCTACGGAGGTCCAACCAGACCGTGCAATTTAGTTCTCCAAGCAAGTCTATCCTGAGCTACATCTGCTGCATCTGGCCACTGCACACCAATTCTAATAAGGTCCTGTTTGACATTGTCTGCCCACCGCATCCTAGGTCTCCCCTTCTTTCTGAGGCCTTTAGGCACACTGTTCATAACCCTATTCGCCAATCTATAATTATTCATACGGGCAACATGGCCAAACCAACGGAGTCTCTCTCTGCACAATATGATGCCCAAGATACTGCGTAAGCATCTGGAATCAAAAGCATCTAGTTTCCTGTTATCTTGTTTACAAAGTGTCCAAGTTTCACTACCATAACTAACCCTAGAAAGAACCAAACTATTATACAGTCTAATTTTAGTGTTTTGGTGTATACGCCTATTTCTCCATACTCTCCATAGGTTCTTAAAAGTCCCGACAGCAATCCCTATTCGTCTGTTAATCTCGTGCCACATATCACCATTATCTGTTACATAGCTCCCAAGATAATTAAACTGTGACACCTGCTCAAGACTGCAACCATTCAGATTAACTGAATCACAGCCTGCCTGATCAATTTTCATCACATTAGTTTTCTCTCTGTTTATAACCAAACCTACTCTACTACCAGTCTTATCAACAGCTCGAATGAAAGAGTTCATCACTGCCAGTGCTTAAAAAATATTTAAAAAATCTATTATTGATTTCATTATTCCTTAAAAATAAATAGGCATAATTCCGAACGGGGGGGGGGGCCGGAATTGGTAGTTTTGCCTGTGGTTTCCGAGGTGTTTGAGTGATTGGTCCCACTTAGGGTGACTCCACACTTACCGTTCATGACCGCTCGAAGACCGAGGGTCTTCTGGAGTCGGTAGTCAAGCGTCACTTCCTCTCTGCTTGCCACTGCACGACCGCAGCTGGAGTCTGTTCTATTCTCGCCACGCGGTATGCAAGCGACCGCAAGGAAGAGCCAATCAAATAGCCGCGTCATATAAGTCGATGATTTAATGAGCGACGATCTTAAATAGAAGTTAAAAGAAATATCACTGACTTAGGTCACGCACAGGGCACATAAAAATTCCGCTTAGGTAAGGTATTAAAACAACTTTTTACTAAGTGAATAGTAGCAGAAATGGCGTATTAAAGAGGCTCGATTAAGAGCGTCATGCCTGAAGTATTTTAACACCACTCCTGCCATTAGAAGAACTTTAAAATTTCACTATGGAAAGTTTTCGAGAATGCTGATCCCCTACATACGATCCTCACTTTGGACCAGAGGACGACATAATTGCTTACCTTGTTTAGACAATACCTATTGATGGAAGAGGTTGAGAGACGATGTCTACATGCTCTACGAAGCTGCTTATACAATCCTATTTCTTTGTTAGTCATGGGGGTTGCTCAGTCGGTAGCGCGCCAGGCTCGTAATCTGTAGTTCCCAGGTTCAAGTCCCAGTTGGGTCAGCGTTGAGATTTATCTCCGCAAAATTTCCCCGCCCTGCCCACGGTCAGTAGGGGACACCGATGGGCTTGAAAAGGCCGCAGTCCGTCAGATGGGCGTTAAGCCGTGGCCCTGTGTGCGGGAGAGCCATACCCTGTGCACGTTAAAGAACACGCTGGATGGCCTTGACGGGAGGCTACCATCTGTCTCCCAACAGCTGTTCCAGTGGATCCCCTCCCCCAACCTCTGAGCCTTCGGGGTCCTTGTGGCCTGGTTATTTAGCCCATGGTGTGCAAAAAAGTGCCGCTCAGAGGTAAAACAATCCAATCCAATGTTAGTCATGGCAAATACAAAATAGCTCCTTAGTGTCGAGAGCAATGCTGCACGTTTATGAGCTACAAGGTAACTTCCTTGTCCTCTTCAGGGATTCACTCTACCGCCCTGACGTTCATAATCCAAATTGGCAGAATTTACCACAATCTCGAAGGCATTCCCCCGAGCAGCTATTTTGCTCACCATGCAGCACGAACTAAAGTGTGCTTTGATGGCGTGCCATTCGTGGATCTCGGGATTAACCATTACAATGGCTTCAAACATCGCATTTATGTTTTGCCACCACTGTTAGCTGTAATCCAGCAGCAGCATGTCAAAACCTTGTTACGGTGTGTTACTCTACCACCTGGCAGACCAAGATGGGTGGCCTCCCTACCGCTGATCGAAAGAGCTGTCAAGCTAGGGTTATGGATCCGGAGAGAATGGATATTGATGGAGGACAGCAGCTTGAAACAGGATTGGTTGACCTGCAGTGCGCCAATGTTCTGCTGAAAACGATGCCACAAGTGAGTTTTCGATACATCCGTTTCAGGACTCACAATAACTGGAAAAATCAGTTCAAGGACTCTGTGAACTTGGTACTAAGCAATCAAGCTGCAAAAGTATCATTTAACGTGATCAGAACTGCAAATCCGTTTTAAGCTCAGTTTTGTTCCTAATTATGCATACTACACAAGCGTGACGAATTGCAGCTATGTCTGTTAAGTGCAGAAATATTCGTTACCAGCTTATACATATTATTAATTATAATACATATTAATAATATATATTATACATACTACACAAGCGCGACGAATTGCAGCTATTTCTGTTAAGTGCAGAAATCTTCGTTACCAAGTTGACTATTAAAATTTTCTATTTCAGAAACGAAATAGAAAGTAAGTCCGCTTCGTAAGTCACAGTCATGCATATACCTGTAAAAATATAATATAAAAAATAAAATATGTGAAAGTTACCTATTTTGATAATACCCCAGGCAGCTTCCTTCTGTGTAAAGCCCGAGCATTAGAAACAAACATGCGTTTAAGTAAATTCCTTCAGATCTCGGACAGTTGTGGTTTAGTTGCAGACTCCATGGAGGTGGGAAGAGGGGGAGGCGCCCTTACTATATCTTAACAGAGGTCGCTAGTGTGGCCGCGCAGAATGGCGGTAGCCATGTTGTTGCTACTCAGAAAACCGCACGCTGCACGTCAATTGCAATATATCCGAATGCTTTATACGAATACTGTTCAATAAAATCTCAATTGTTTCATGTACAAAAGAATTATTTCGCCGAATATTGCTAAATCGTTTTTTTTTTTCTTCGAAGGCCAAGAGATGTTTAATATATATATAAAATACTTTTTTCCGCTTTAGTTTTTTCGTTTGTTTACGTTTTTAAACACAGTTGTTTAATCCCACTTAAAGTTAATAATAAGAAATTACATATCAAATGAAAGCTACACCATCTTTTTCATAAAATAGGGACTGAATTCCCCTCCCCTGCATAATATTTCAAAGTTCCATCATTGTTTAATCAAGTTTCTAATATTCAGAGTAAACTGTAATAAGAAAAAAATCTCATATAAGAAAAAATGTACATATTAACAAAAATAAATCTCTTTGGAATAAAAAGCAGGAACTTTGTTGTGAAATATCCAGACTTTAACATAGGCTTAAATACTGAATATTGTTTAAAATAGAAATTTAAATAGTTTTGATCTTTTATTTAACTTCAGTCATATTCTTTCATTAAATTGCACGAATATCGTTGAAAATGGAGATTTAAATAGATTTTATTATTATCTTTAATTTACCTTCTGTCGTATTTTTCCAATAAATGCATATTTTAATAATTATAGCACTTCACAGTTAGATTTTCGGGGCGGGGGTGGCTCAGTCGGTAGAGCGTCAGGCTCGTAATCTGTAGTTCCCAGGTTCGAGTCCCAGCTGAGTCAGCGTTGAGATTTATCTCCGCAATATTCCCCGCCCTGCCCACGGTCAGTAGGGGACACCGATGGGCTTGGAAAGGCCGCCGTCCGTCGGATGGGACGTTAAGCCGTGGGCCCGTGTGCGGGAGAGCCATACCCTGTACACGTTAAAGAACACGCTGGATGGCCTTGACGGGAGGCTACCACCTGTCTCCCAACAGGTGTTCCAGTGGGTCCCCTCCCCCAACCTTCTCTGAGCCTTCGGGGTCCATGTGGCCTGGTCATTTAGCCCATGGTGTGCAAAAAAGTGCCGCTCAGAGGTAAAACAACCCAACCCAGTTAGATTTTCATCGACATGGAACATAATTTATCATGAAATATTCTAACTTCCATAACTCGTTAAATACTTAACGAATATTGTTTGAAAACGAGATTTAAATAGATTTAATTATGATTTTTAATTTATCTTTAGTCAAAATTCTTCATTAAATGCATATTTTAGATATTATAGAGCTTCGAAATTGAATTCTCATTAACAACACGGAAATTCTCTAGTGTTTCGGTAAGGTACATCAAAAACCTAGGAAATTAATGAAATGAGTATTGCATTCTCCCTTGTTTTTTTCTCTCTTTCTATGAATTTATAAGAACACTTTATTTCATCAGTTTATATTAAAAACATTATAAGATTTCGCAACCCTTCCTTCCGCTAGGCCTAACTACGCTACTGTCATAAATTATTTGAAATGACGAAAAAGTTTTCAATTTACAAAGGAAAACTTTAGCATTACATCTGACCTATGAAATGTTATCCCTTTGATCTTTTTCACAGGTTCATTAACGTATCCAAACGCGATGACCAAATCCATTTTTTAATGCAATCTGTCGTTCTTTAACACAGTGATAGCATGATTACAAGTAGCGACAATATGGCGATGCTCGGTTACAGTTTTCAAGCGATAGGGCGCCTCCCTGTCTTACTACCTCTATGGCAGACTCTGTTGCACACATTATTTTGGAATGTCATAAGCTGGCTCTTATGACATCAAATTGGTGGTGGCCACAAGAAGCCTCATCATGGAGTTCTGAAGCGAAACTTTGTTGGTGCTTAGGATTTGGAATTCAAAGCAATGTTATCTACGATGAAGAACTCAGTAAACTTAAACGCCTGTTAGAATATTGGAAGAGAGAATTCAAAAGAAATGAAATTTAAATGCCAAATATTTTTTCCGAGAAGAAGAAAGTCAACAACTGCAACTAATTAACTAACTAGTAACCTTCAATCGTTAATGTTAAGTCTAAAGATTTTCAGAAATTCAAACCCATCCACCCTAATTTTGATTGATCTCAGAGAGTTCGCAAATGGCTTATATTCTTCTCCTGGGTGAAGGGGACATTCATGCGACGTTTGAAGCGTCTAGCTCTTCTGTGGGTGGGGGGGGGGGGGTGAATAAGCGGACAGACACAAACTTTCTTCTTTATATATTAGATTTCACTGTTGTAATTTAGCTGCAATGCATATGGAACAGAAGATTTGCAATCTAATAATCTACGATATGTAAATATGTGGAAACTAAGTCGCACACTGTAGTAGTTTGATGGTTCCATTTATTATTGACGGGCAGTTAGCTGAATATGCTGGCTAGATCACGTTGGAAGTTAGAATGAATTCTCTGATGGCCAAGGAGGGTGGAGCATAGTGATGCTGGTCAAATTATTTGATGGTCAAAAAGGTTTGGTGCACTTACCTTACGTTGAGTATCACTTTGGGAGAAATGCCAAGAATAGATAAACAGGATATTTTAGAAGAGGTGGATTTCGATAATGGGAAGCAGAAATAAAAGGCAGCAGTCAGAAGTGATATAGTAATTATGGTTTGATGTGAGACCAGGAAGCTTCTTCACCTGTTGTCTGTTTCTAACAGTGGCAACCTTCGTGTCACGTGACACGAAGGCTGCCAGATCACCAATTTCTAAAAAAATCGTTGCCAGATATCTTTTCTGAATTCTGCAATCAACCATAGTTCGGATATTTTTTGGAGCAACTGTACAGCGGATTGACATCATTTGCGAAACTTATCCTCCGAATAGAATGAAAAGTGCTGTAGGAATAAAAAAGAGAGTTGTGTTGTTTTTTACCTGTGGGATGCACTTCTGCGAACACACTAAGCTAAATAACCAAGTCACAAAGGTCCAAGTGGTCCACAGTGATAGGGAGGAGAAATGGATCCACTAGATTCATCTCAGTTAAGAAACAGATGGAAATTTTCCGTAAAGGTCATCCAGCGTGTTTTTTAATATACAGAGCATACGATGGTTCTCCTGCCTGATGGAGGTTTAGTATCCCATCCGATGGAAGGTGAATTCTTCCAAGGTGATCTTTGTCCCCTTTCTCATCTAACTCAGTGTGGGATAATTAATGAAGAAAATCCCCATGCAAGTACAGTGAGGATTTCGTGAAGAAAATCTCCACGCAAGTACAGTGAGGGACTCGAATCTGGGAACATCAGGTTATTGAACCAACTGAACCACCCTCCGTTAGCAAAACTTTTTTTTAAAAAACGTTAAATTTAAAAAATAGGTACAAAATCGGCAAACTGAATGTCCTTTTCCCTAAGTGAGTGGTTCTCAACACATTCATTTATTGAAACATCACATGAATTTACCCTGACTCTTTTGAGACATTCATATTTTTATTGTACCGAAATAACATTGAGCTTCTCAAAAACGACGAGTCCGCCCCTCTGTATATTCTAATATATGTAAATTACATTCCCTTCGTTATTGAGAATGTTAGTTAACCGAGTGATGGGTCTAGTTTCCTTCCATTCCAGTGGTCTTTAAAAACGAAATTTGCAAAATATGCGTAATATATTTTTGGACTCTGTTTTTCTTATATTTGTTTATTAAAATTCTCTGAAGGGGACGAAGTTGCCCCCCCCCCCTTTTCAAATCCTTATCGAAATATGAGTCTCTACTGGAAGTTACCCTCGGATGAACCTCACAGCATCCCAACTAGAACCGAAGCCAATTCGGCCGAAATGCAACCAACAACTTGCTGTATCACCTTAAACTGAAATCTGGTGAAAGGATTAACTCTCCGAAATCGAAAAATTTCTAAATTTTAAATCGAACACTGTTAGAAACAGACAACAGGTGAAGAAGCTTCCTGGTCTCGCATCAAACCATAATTACTATATCACTTCTGACTGCTGCCTTTTATTTCTGCTTCCCTTTATCGAAATCCACCTCTTCTAAAATATCCTGTTTATCTATTCTTGGCATTTCTCCCAAAGTGATACTCAACGTAAGGTAAGTGCACCAAACCTTTTTGACCATCAAATAATTTGACCAGCATCACTATGCTCCACCCTCCTTGGCCATCAGAGAATTCATTCTAACTTCCAACGTGATCTAGCCAGCATATTCAGCTAACTGCCCGTCAATAATAAATGGAACCATCAAACTACTACACTTAACAACTGGTAGGAAAGGCGATGATAGTTCAGAATTTACGCAATCCCTACATTTAGAGAAAAAAAATGTTTCTCACTTCACGATCTTCGCAATTAATAGAAATTTACGATACAAAATAAATTTTCGTCTACCTGAGTATTAAAATAATTCTACATGAAATTATTGTTGAAATTCCTATTTTTCACATATTTAAAGTAAAATAAATCAGATTGGATTTCATTAATCATTATTCGGTATCTGATATTATCGTGATTGACTACCAGTTCATAGCGTAACTTTAATAACCATTCTGCTTTTTGTTCAATGTATCGAAAACCAATATCCGATGCGTTGTTCAGATGCAACAGAAGGAGCAAGATTTTCATGATCTCCCTTTCCTCTCTACGTACAATTTACTGAGTTGCACCAGCATAACCTTCGAGTTTTCCCGATGGTTTGACCCCATTGACAACCCTTAATGATACTATTAAGGATTGAATAGGAAGCTACAGTTACCTTTACAAGTTTGCTTAACAAATTACAAGGAAAAAATATTATGAAATTAATCTGATTTTGAAATATTTCCTATTCTTTGCTTTAAAACTGACCGCTTTCAATAAAATCTGACTGCTAGCGAGACTCGAATCATATAACTGTGTTGAAGTTCTAGTTAGGATGCTGCGAAAAACATTCACCCCACTCAGCAGCAAAAACCCATAAAACTCTTAAATAAAATTCTTAACCTGGGGTGCGAAGGAACGTATCGAAATCGGATTGTATATTCAAAAATAAAGCAACAAGGTGACCTGTAAAATTGGGGTGGAAGGAGAATTGAAGGGGGGGGGGGGGTTGATTCCATGCATTGCTACAAGGGGCGCGGCACCTATAAAAAGGGTTTAAAAAGCCTGTTTTTGAGACAGACCTTTTTATCTTTGCCCATTGCCTTTTGTCGATAACAAAAAACACTTTACCACTGTCACCAAAAGACTAAAAATTCTTTCTTTACAATGAATATTGCTTGGAACTGGAACAGCTGTTGGGTCCATCCAGCGTGTTTTTTAACGTGCACAGGGATAGTTTTATGAATTTCCCGTACACGGGGCCTTGCTTAACATCCCATCAGACGGACGGTGGCCTTTCCAAGCCCATCGGTGTTCCCTATTGACCGAGGTCACGGCGGGGAATTTTGCTGAGATAAATCTCAACGCTGACCCATGGGGGGTTCGAACCTGGGAACTACAGATTACGAGCCTGGCGCGCTACCGACTGAGCTACCCCCCCGCCCAACATGGTTCCCCTTTATACGGCTTAAAGTCCAATCCGACGGGGGGGGCAGCGTTTCCAAGACCATCGGTGTTACCAGGATCAGGATGGGGTTAAGAGGAGATAAATCTTAACGTTGGCTTTCTGAAGAAGGCGCCCCCTGCCTTCTTGGGGCAGAATTAAAACAATTGGAGTGGACGTGCTAGAGTCTTATTTTTAGGAACTTTCTCAGAAAATACATGTTATTCAAGTCCTCAAAGATCAAAGAGAGGGAAGGGGTATAATCCCTCCTCCCCTTGAGTTCATCACTATATATTGAAGGTTGGAAATATAAGATAAGATAGATAAGATAATTTTTATTTCAGATAATGTTTTACAGTATACAAAAACTTTTGAAGTCTCACAAGAGCAGGCTCATCTCAATATAGAAACAATTTCAATTGAAAACATCAATTGAAATTGTTTCTATATTTCACAAGAAATTGTTTCTATATTATACGTCACATTGAATCATCATCATCATCATCCTCAAGCAGCCATGGGCTACGGAGGTCCAACCAGACCATGCAATTTAGTTCTCCAAGCAAGTCTATCCTGAGCTACATCTACTGCATCTGGCCACTGCACACCAATTCTAACAAGGTCCTGTTTGACATTGTCTGCCCACCGCATCCTAGGTCTCCCCTTCTTTCTGAGGCCTTTAGCACACTATTCATAACCCTATTCACCAATCTATAATTATTCATACGGGCAACATGGCCAAACCAACGGAGTCTCTCTCTGCACAATATGCTGCTTAAAGGAGGCACATTGAATAATACACAAAAAAACGAAAACAACTCAAAACAAAAAATTTCTAGTAATCCAGAAGTGTGAAAGTCAGAAAGTCAAAAACATTCAATATTCATGTTACATATAAACAGTTGTAGTAGATTAGTGCAAAAAAGTTTCCACATCATTCAGTTTCAAAATGTATTTCTTGAGAACTTTAGAAAACAAATGATAATTCGTGATATTTTTCATGCTGACTGGGAGAGAGGAAAGAAATTTCGGTGCTAAATACAAATAATAGTTCCTAAAAATTTCCTTATGTAATGCAGGAATTTCATAATTTATGTTTTTATCTTGTCGTAATTGGTAATTATTCATGTCAGTTTTGATGCTATCATTTCTAAAGTAAAAGTATTTAATTATTTCGAAAAAATAATCATAGCGTAAAGGAAAAATTCCTGCTTCTCGAAACAAAGGTAATGAAGGTTGCGTTTTGGGGCTTTTAGTTAATAAGCGAATAAATCTCTTCTGCAGCACTAAAAGTTGTTTAAAATTATTGAAATACATACCTCCCCAAGATTTTATACCATACGTTAGTTGAGAATGGATTAATGCATAATATAATGTACACATAAATTTAAATGAAACTAAATGTCTTACAAGATATAAGCGGGCCAGGTTACGGATGACCTTTCTTTTAACCCATGTTACATGCACTTTCCAAGTTAGGCCTGCATCAATCCAAATACCTAAATATTTCACGGACGGCACAAAAGGAATTGGAGGACAAATACAGTAACTTTTCGATGAACAATTCGTATCATGATATTTCAATTGATTGCGGTGCAAAATATCTGTAACAGAACTATTTTTCTTTAAGTAGAAATAAACTGCATTTGTCTTTGTCAGATTAATTGTTAAAAAATTACTCGTGGTCCAGTTTCTAATTAATTCTAGATCACTATTTGCTTGTTTAAAAATAATCGAAGAATCAGAACCAGTATATGTCAGGCAAGTGTCGTCAGCAAAAATAGTTAATTTACCTGTTAGGTTAATGGAATCTAGATCATTAATGTAAATAATAAATAATAAGGGACCCAGAACAGATCCCTGGGGCACTCCGTATTCAACTTTAGTCCAAGCACTGTATGTATCTTTTATTTTTACTCTTTGCTTTCTGTTAGCTAAATAACTGCGAAACCAATTCAATGCCACTCCTCTAACTCCAGCAGCTTGTAATTTTTGTATTAATTTTTGATGATTTACGTATCGAATGCTTTTTTAATGTCCAGAAAGATTGTTAATGCATGATCACTGTTATTCATAGCTGTGTAAATCGTATTTGTTACCTGCAATAAAGCATCATCCGTACCCATTTTTTCTCTAAACCCAAACTGATTGCTACTGAGAAAACATTTTTTTTCCAGATATTCATATAATTTATTTTTCACTATTTTTTCAAAAATTTTAGATATTACTGAGAGTAATGCAATAGGTCTATAATTCCCTAATTCCTTTGGGTCACCGTCTTTAAAAATAGGAACAATAGTAGCTTTTTCAAAACATCAGGGAAAATTCCTTGCTCAATGGATAGATTAAATAGATTTACAAGTATTTCGATAAATTTTTCTCCCAACAGATGAATTATTTCTGCGGTTAAGCCATCAAGCTCAATTTATTTTTTTCCAAAAATATAAGACTGATACGAAGGTTTTTGGGTTGGGTTGCTTTACCTCTGAGCGGCACTTTTTTGCACACCATGGGCTAAATGGCCAGGTCACATGGACCCCAAAGGCTCAGAGAAGGTTGGTGGAGGGGACCCACTGGAACAGCTGTTGGGAGACAGATGGTAGCCTCCCATCAAGGCCATCCAGCGTGTTGTTTAACGTGCACAGGGTATGGCTCTCCCGCACACGGGCCCACGGCTTAACGTCCCATCCGACGGACGGCGGCCTTTCCAAGCCCATCGGTGTCCCCTACTGACCGTGGGCAGGGCGGGGAATATTGCGGAGATAAATCTCAACGCTGACCCAGCTGGGACTCGAACCTGGGAACTACAGATTACGAGCCTGGCGCGCTACCGACTGAGCCACCCCCGCCCCATGTTACGAAGGAGATCGAATACTAGTTGCAGAGTTGAATCTTTAAGCCATGTGAGTTATGGACTGAGTAGGGCCCGCCTCATTTGCACTATCTGCGCAAAAAAAGTGTCGCTCAGAATTAAAACCTCCGATCCGAAGCCCCCTCTCTCTTCCCACTATCTTTTTCCTAGTCAAAGATCCATTTCCTCTGAGAGGCTGACGTCTGGTGTGCGGTTAGTTAATCACTGATGACTCACACTGGCAGTTAATGAAATGTTTGTTGAAGGAGAGTCTCAATGCAAGAAAGATCCAAGCGACATCCTTCAAACTGAAGTGGGAGGGATGAATTAGCACGTGAATGGGAGCTCTCCTAGCGACTGAAGCTCTATCCCTACTTGGCAAAGGGAATGGAGATCCCTAGAGACTTCATCTGCGGAGTCAGTTTGGAACGTTGCGTAAATGCTTAAGTGGAAGATCTGAAAAAAAAAGCCAAAGGTCTTATCACTTGAAAGTCACCTCTGCCTTTGGTAAAGCTTTACACATCATAGGATGATAATAATAAGGAACATTTCGCGCACCAAGGTCAAGGTTGTTTTTCCCTTGTAATAGAGGGATCCAGATCGAGATCTCCAAAGAATCTTCGCTCCGATGGGCTCGTAATCTTCAGTTCCCAGGTTCGAGTCCCAACTGTGCCAGGGTTGAGTTTTATCTCAGCTAACCTCACCCTGAGCATGGTCAGCCTGAGCATGGTCAGAAAGGAGGACACCGATGGGCTTGGAAGAGCAGCCGTCAGTCGTAAGTGACATTAGCAGTGCCACCGTCTGCAGGAGAGTCCTACCCTGTGCAAGTTAAAACACGCTGGATGGCCTTGACGGAGGCTTCCGTCTGTTTCCTAACAACAACGGATCGCTTTCCGCAACCTTCTCTGAAATTTTCATCTATTCTATTGCATTCATCTCATCTATTGCAGTTCAATTTCAGTTTCTTTCAGGGGCGGGGGTGGCTTAGTCGTTAGCGCGCCAGGCTCGTAATCTGTAGTTCCCAGGTTCGAGTCCCAGCTGGGTCAGCGTTGAGATTTATCTCCGCAAAATTCCCCGCCCTGCCCACGGTCAGTAGGGGACACCGATGGGGTTGGAAAGGCCGCCGTCCGTCGGATGGGACGTCAAGCCGTGGCCCCGTGTGCGGAAGAGCCATACCCTGTGCACGTTAAAGAACACGCTGGATGGCCTTGACGGGAGGCTACCATCTGTCTCCCAACAGCTGTTCCAGTGGGTCCCCTCCCCCAACCTTCTCTGAGCCTTCGGGGTCCATGTGACCTGGCTATTTCGCCCATGGTGTGCAAAAAAGTGCCGCTCAGAGGTAAAACAACCCACCCACTTCAGTTTGAAGGATGTCGCTTGGATCATTCTTGTATTGAGACTCTCCTTCAAGAAACATTTCATTAACTGCCAGTGTGTCATCAGTGATTAACCAATCGCACACCAGACGTCAGCCTCTCAGAGGAAATGGATCTTTGACTAGGTTTGTTGGAACGACACTATAAGTCAAATTCACTTACCCCTAAAAGCGGTAGTTGTCGAATTTTTTAACAACCGAGTTAGTTATTAAAGTGTAATTGTTGATTTGTCGACAGTTGCATAAGGAATTATATTTTCCTCCTGAAAGAAGTTTCTGTTATCAACAACAGATAGCACCACTCTTATGAAGTAAGAAATCAAAACATTCATCTAACGGTAGTTATTCGATGTTAGTTGGGTTGGGTTGTTTTACCTCTGAGCGGCACTTTTTTGCACACCATGGGCTAAATGGCCAGGTCACATGGACCCAGAAGGCTCAGAGAAGGTTGGGGGAGGGGACCCACTGGAACAGCTGTTGGGAGACAGATGGTAGCCTCCCGTCAAGGCCATCCAGCTTGTTCTTTAACGTGCACAGGGTATGGCTCTCCCGTACACGGGGCCACGGCTTAACGTCCCATCCGACGGACGGCGGTTTTTCCAAGCCCATCGGTGTCCCCTACTGACCGTGGGCAGGGCAGGGAAATTTTGCGGAGATAAATCTCAACGCTGACCCAGTTGGGACTCGAACCTGGGAACTACAGATTCCTAGTTCCAGTTAATGAATGATTAATAACGCTTCATTAAGTACATATGTAATTCTCTTAATGATAGAAGTCTTCATTAAGTACATATGTAATTCTCTTAATGATAGATAGTTTCCCCGTAATACAACTTAACTAGTTTCAAACCCTAGTGTATGGACAGGAGGCACATCAAATCCACTCACGAAATTGCACATTATTGTGATGCTTTTCATTAATTCTTAACAGAGACAATTCTGTTTTCGGCATTTGGAACTCTTGTGTTGGAGGGAGGAGAACATAAAAACATTTCGAATAAAGGAAAGTGTTACTTCTGTCGTTCATCAAGGTGTAATTCATTTAGTGAACGTGAAAACAAGCTCTGGGTTGGATTGTTTGACCTTTGAGCGGCAATTTTTTTCACGCAATGAGCTAAATCGCTGGGTCACAAGGATCCCAAAGGCTCAGAGAAGGTTGGAGGACTACTGGAACATCTGTTAGGAGTCCAATGCTAGCACCCCATCAAGGCCATCCGGCGAGGCCAACGTGCACAGAGTATAGCTGAATGTTTGACCTTTGAGCGGCAATTTTTTTACACGCAATGGGCTAAATGGCCAGGTCGTAAGGATCCCAAGGGCTCAGAGAAGGTTGGAGGATTACTGGAACATGTTAGGAGTCCGATGATAGCACCCCGTCAAGGTCATCCGGCGAGGCCAACGTGCACAGAGTATAGCTGAATGTTTGACCTTTGAGCGGCAATTTTTTTACATGCAATGGGCTAAATGGCCAGGTCTCAAGGATCCCTAGGGCTCAGAGAAGGTTGGAGGATCACTGGAACATGTTAGGAGTCCGATGATAGCACCCCGTCAAGGTCATCCGGCGAGGCCAACGTGCACAGGGTATAGCTCTCCTGTACACGGGGCCATGGGTTAACATCCCATCCGACGGACTGCGGACTTTCCAAGCCCATAGGTGTCCCTTACTGACTAGGGCAGGGCATGGAGTTTACGGAGGAAGCTCTGTTGAATACGGCGAAAAATCCTCACCACGTTTGCTTTCGTAAAAATCCAAAATAATGTATACATAAACTAAAATATTAATTATCGAAATGTATAATGCTTTAAGATATCATAATGGAATCACGCTTAGAAATCATGACATTAAACAGCACATAATTAATTGGTATTGGCGATTCAGTCACAACATTAAGCTTCAGATGACGTAGCATCGAAGGACATAGCAACAGGTATGACGAGATGTTTTTAACGTTCCAGGAAATGAGTCATGGCTCTTTCCTTCAGGTAACATTTAATAAAGGCATTTAAAACATTCCTGTGGTTGAAAAGCGTCTTTAGCATTTTGGTGTCCCGAGGGATTCTCTGGTCCGCTGTTGTACTCTGAGCGTTCAGTTAGATCAGATCTGTCCAATCAGCGCCCATTGCAAACGAACTTGAGGCTTATAAAACAAATAATCAATATACTGAACATGACTCATTTCTTCCGATTTTTAAAAAAAACATTTTTAGATGCATAACTAAACGATTTTGTTGATTCCTAGTACTCATTAAAGATGAATATTTTTGTTTTTCGATCAAGGCATCTTCTTGACTCCTTAAAAATATGATTTTTGTTTTTCAATTCATGAGTCATTACAAATACCGTCAGAATACTGGATAAGCTTGTTTTGACTCGATCCAGTCATTTGCAGCCTCGCACCCTCCCTAAACGTTTTTTCTGGCTCGATACAGTAACTTGCATTATCACACCGTCCCTAAAACATCTTCTCTCGCTCGATCCAATCATTTGCATCCTCACACCGTCTCTAAACACATCTTTTCTGGCTCGATCCAGTTTTTTGCGTCCTCACACTCTTCATAATTTTTTTTCTGGCTCGATGCAGTCCTCACACCTCCTCACACCCTCCCTAAACACTTTTTCTGGCTCGAATAGTCACTTGCATCCTCACACCCTCCCTAAACACTTTTTCTGGCTCGAACAATCACTTGCATCCTCACACCCCCCCTAAACACTTTTTCTGGCTCGAACAGTCACTTGCATCCTCACATCCTCCCTAAACACTTTTTCTGTCTCGATCCAGTCATTTGCATCCACAGACCACCCTAAACATTTTTTCTAACTCGCTCCAGTCAGTTGGATCTTCACACCCTCCCTAAACATTTTTTCTGGCTCGATCCAGTCATTTGCATCCTCACACCCTCCCTAAACACTTTTTCTGGCTCGAACAGTCACTTGCATCCTCACACACTCCCTAAACACTTTTTCTGTCTCGATCCAGTCATTTGCATCCACAGACCATCCTAAACATTTTTTCTAACTCGCTCCAGTCATTTGGATCTTCACACCCTCCCTAAACATTTTTTCTGGCTCGATCCAGTCATTTGCATCCTCACACCCTCCCTAAACACTTTTTCTGGCTCGAACAATCACTTGCATCCTCACACCCTCCCTAAACACTTTGCATCCTCACACCCTCCCTAAACACTTTTTCTGTCTCGATCCAGTCATTTGCATCCACAGACCACCCTAAACATTTTTTCTAACTCGCTCCAGTCATTTGGATCTTCACACCCTCCCTAAACATTTTTTTCTGGCTCGATCCAGTCATTTGCATCTACAGACCACCCTAAACATTTTTTCTAACTCGCTCCAGTCATTTGGATCCTCACACCCTCCCTAAACATCTTTTCTGGCTCGCTCCAGTCATTTGCATCCTCACACCCTCCCTAAACATTTTTTCTGGCTCGATCCAGTCATTTGCATCTACAGACCACCCTAAACATTTTTTCTAACTCGCTCCAGTCATTTGTTTCGCTCCACTCACACCTTCCCTAAACATTTTTTCTAGATCCGGGCATGATGCAGAATGCTGAAAAACAATCCTATAGAGACAGAATTACGCTATATAAGAGTTTGGCCTTTAAAGATTCCTACGATGGTGAAACTTAAATCCTTTGTCACAGACTTCAACAGCTCTTTAAGTATTGAAGGAATAAAGCTGAAATGTTGTGATTAGTTGAGTGAGATTTTCAATTCATATCCAGTGATATTTTCGAGCAAAATGTTTATTTTCAAAACTAGGGATCTTGAAATGCGGCTTCTTCTCGTGGTAAGTGTAAGTGACCAAATATTTTTGGTAATACATACTGTGTAATGCAAATAATGAAGAGGTTAAGATGAGGACATCGACCTGGGGATGAGCTCTTACTTCCGGTGGAGACACCGAATGGAACACAACAAAGAAGGAAACAAACTAAAAAAATTCTAAAACGGCAGACATTTAGCAAAAATAAAATCCTCCTGCTTTTCCTCATAATCATCAACATACCCAATGTCTAAAAAATCACTGCCTTCGGTATCTGCTGCAAAGACCTGCATCCCTCTCATTTGCATTCATCTCATCTATTGCAGTTCAATTTCAGTTTCCTTCAAACATTTTCACTGTGCCATGATCTTTTAAAGTAAAAATAGCTTCATATGCATAAGGTATTCACTAACATCGAATGGGGCGGGGGTGGTTCAGTCGGTAGCGCGCCAGGCTCGTAATCTGTAGTTCCCAGGTTCGAGTCCCAACTGGGTCAGCGTTGAGATTTATCTCCGCAAAATTTCCCCGCCCTGCCCACGGTCAGTAGGGGACACCGATGGGCTTGGAAAGGCCGCCGTCCGTCGGATGGGACGTTAAGCCGTGGCCCCGTGTACGGGAGAGCCATACCCTGTGCACGTTAAAGAACAAGCTGGATGGCCTTGACGGGAGGCTACCATCTGTCTCCCAACAGCTGTTCCAGTGGGTCCGCTCCCCCAACCTCTCTGAGCCTTCTGGGTCCATGTGACCTGGCCATTTAGCCCATGGTGTGCAAAAAAGTGCCGCTCAGAGGTAAAACAACCCAACCCAACTAACATCGAATAACTACCGTTAGATGAATGTTTTGATTTCTTACTTCATAAGAGTGGTGCTATCTGTTGTTGATAACAGAAACTTCTTTCAGGAGGAAAATATAATTCCTTATGCAACTGTCGACAAATCAACAATTACACTTTAATAACTAACTCGGTTGTTAAAATATTCGATAACTACCGCTTTTAGGGGTAAGTGAATTTGACTTATAGTGTCGTTCCAACAAACCTAGTCAAAGATCCATTTCCTCTGAGAGGCTGACGTCTGGTGTGCGATTGGTTAATCACTGATGACACACTGGCAGTTAATGAAATGTTTCTTGAAGGAGAGTCTCAATACAAGAATGATCCAAGAGATATCCTTCAAACTGAAGTGGGTTGGGTTGTTTTACCTCTGAGCGGCACTTTTTTGCACACCATGGGCTAAATGGCCGGGTCACATGGACCCCGAAGGCTCAGAGAAGGTTGGGGGAGGGGACCCACTGGAACAGCTGTTGGGAGACAGATGGTAGCCTCCCGCCAAGGCCATCCAGCGTGTTCTTTAACGTGCACAGGGTATGGCTCTTCCGCACACGGGGCCACGGCTTGACGTCCCATCCGACGGACGGCGGCCTTTCCAACCCCATCGGTGTCCCCTACTGACCGTGGGCAGGGCGGGGAATTTTGCGGAGATAAATCTATAAATCTCAACGCTGACCCAGCTGGGACTCGAACCTTGGAACTACAGATTACGAGCCTGGCGCGCTACCTACTAAGCCACCCCCGCCCCTGAAGGAAACTGAAATTGAACTGCAATAGATGAGATGAATGCAATAGAATAGATGAAAATTTCAGAGAAGGTTGCGGAAAGCGATCCGTTGTTGTTAGGAAACAGACGGAAGCCTCCGTCAAGGCCATCCAGCGTGTTTTAACTTGCACAGGGTAGGACTCTCCTGCAGACGGTGGCACTGCTGATGTCACTTACGACTGACGGCTGCTCTTCCAAGCCCATCGGTGTCCTCCTTTCTGACCATGCTCAGGGTGAGGTTAGCTGAGATAAAACTCAACCCTGGCACAGTTGGGACTCGAACCTGGGAACTGAAGATTACGAGCCCATCGGAACGAAGATTCTTTGGAGATCTCGATCTGTATCCCTCTATTACAAGGGAAAAACAACCTTGACCTTGGTGCGCGAAATGTTCCTTATTATTATCATCCTATGATGTGTAAAGCTTTCCCAAAGGCAGAGGTGACTTTCAAGTGATAAGACCTTTGGCTTTTTTTTTTCAGATCTTCCACTTAAGCATTTACGCAACGTTCCAAACTGACTCCGCAGATGAAGTCTCTAGGGATCTCCATTCCCTTTGCCAAGTAGGGATAGAGCTTCAGTCGCTAGGAGAGCTCCCATTCACGTGCTAATTCATCCCTCCCACTTCAGTTTGAAGGATGTCGCTTGGATCTTTCTTGCATTGAGACTCTCCTTCAACAAACATTTCATTAACTGCCAGTGTGAGTCATCAGTGATTAACTAACCGCACACCAGACGTCAGCCTCTCAGAGGAAATGGATCTTTGACTAGGAAAAAGATAGTGGGAAGAGAGAGGGGGCTTGGGATCGGAGGTTTTAATTCTGAGCGACACTTTTTTTGCGCAGATAGTGCAAATGAGGCGGGCCCTACTCAGTCCATAACTCACATGGCTTAAAGATTCAACTCTGCAACTAGTATTCGATCTCCTTCGTAACATGGGGCGGGGGTGGCTCAGTCGGTAGCGCGCCAGGCTCGTAATCTGTAGTTCCCAGGTTCGAGTCCCAGCTGGGTCAGCGTTGAGAATTATCTCCGCAAAATTCTCCGCCCTGCCCACGGTCAGTAAGGGACACCAATGGGCTTGGAAAGGTCGCCGTCCGTCGGAGGGGACGTTAAGCCGTGGCCCCGTGTGCGGGAGAGCCATACCCTGTTAAAGAACACGCTGGATGGCCTTGACGGGAGGCTACCATCTGTCTCCCAACAGCTGTTCCAGTGGGTCCCCTCCCCCAACCTTCTCTGAGCCTTTGGGGTCCATGTGACCTGGCCATTTAGCCCATGGTGTGCAAAAAAGTGCCGCTCAGAGGTAAAGCAACCCAACCCAACAACTTTCGTATCAGTCTTATATTTTTGGAAAAAAATA
Source organism: Ryuthela nishihirai (assembly GCA_038380435.1). NCBI lineage: Eukaryota > Metazoa > Arthropoda > Arachnida > Araneae > Heptathelidae > Ryuthela > Ryuthela nishihirai. The sequence goes on from JAWZYU010000018.1 coordinate 25,937,978, forward strand.
AATTGAGCTCGAATAAATTGAGCTTGATGGCTTAACCGCAGAAATAATTCATCTGTTGGGAGAAAAATTTATCGAAATACTTGTAAATCTATTTAATCTATCCATTGAGCAAAGGAATTTTCCCTGATGTTTTGAAAAAGCTACTATTGTTCCTATTTTTAAAGACGGTGACCCAAAGGAATTAGGGAATTATAGACCTATTGCATTACTCTCAGTAATATCTAAAATTTTTGAAAAAATAGTGAAAAATAAATTATATGAATATCTGAAAAAAAAAATGTTTTCTCAGTAGCAATCAGTTTGGGTTTAGAGAAAAAATGGGTACGGATGATGCTTTATTGCAGGTAACAAATACGATTTACACAGCTATGAATAACAGTGATCATGCATTAACAATCTTTCTGGACATTAAAAAAGCATTCGATACGGTAAATCATCAAAAATTAATACAAAAATTACAAGCTGCTGGAGTTAGAGGAGTGGCATTGAATTGGTTTCGCAGTTATTTAGCTAACAGAAAGCAAAGAGTAAAAATAAAAGATACATACAGTGCTTGGACTAAAGTTGAATACGGAGTGCCCCAGGGATCTGTTCTGGGTCCCTTATTATTTATTATTTACATTAATGATCTAGATTCCATTAACCTAACAGGTAAATTAACTATTTTTGCTGACGACACTTGCCTGACATATACTGGTTCTGATTCTTCGATTATTTTTAAACAAGCAAATAGTGATCTAGAATTAATTAGAAACTGGATCACGAGTAATTTTTTAACAATTAATCTAACAAAGACAAATGCAGTTTATTTCTACTTAAAGAAAAATAGTTCTGTTACAGATATTTTGCACCGCAATCAATTGAAATATCATGATACGAATTGTTCATCGAAAAGTTACTGTATTTGTCCTCAAATTCCTTTTGTGCCGTCCGTGAAATATTTAGGTATTTGGATTGATGCAGGCCTAACTTGGAAAGTGCATGTAACATGGGTTAAAAGAAAGGTCATCCGTAACCTGGCCCGCTTATATCTTGTAAGACATTTAGTTTCATTTAAATTTATGTGTACATTTTATTATGCATTAATCCATTCTCAACTAACATATGGTATAAAATCTTGGGGAGGCATGTATTTCAATAATTTTAAACAACTTTTAGTGCTGCAGAAGAGATTTATTCGTTTATTAACTAAAAGCCCCAAAACGCAACCTTCATTACCTTTGTTTCGAGAAGCAGGAATTTTTCCTTTACGCTATGATTATTTTTTCGAAATAATTAAATACTTTTACTTTAGAAATGATAGCATCAAAACTGACATGAATAATTACCAATTACGACGAGATAAAAACATAAATTATGAAATTCCTGCATTACATAAGGAAATTTTTAGGAACTATTATTTGTATTTAGCACCGAAATTTCTTTCCTTTCTCCCAGTCAGCATGAAAAATATCACGAATTATCATTTGTTTTCTAAAGTTCTCAAGAAATACATTTTGAAACTGAATGATGTGGAAACTTTTTTGCACTAATCTACTACAACTGTTTATATGTAACATGAATATTGAATGTTTTTGACTTTCTGACTTTCACACTTCTGGATTACTAGAAATTTTTTGTTTTGAGTTGTTTTCGTTTTTTTGTGTATTATTCAATGTGCCTCCTTTAAGCAGCATATTGTGCAGAGAGAGACTCCGTTGGTTTGGCCATGTTGCCCGTATGAATAATTATAGATTGGTGAATAGGGTTATGAACAGTGTGCCTAAAGGCCTCAGAAAGAGGGGGAGACCTAGGATGCGGTGGGCAGACAATGTCAAACAGGACCTTGTTAGAATTGGTGTGCAGTGGCCAGATGCAGTAGATGTAGCTCAGGATAGACTTGCTTGGAGAACTAAATTGCATGGTCTGGTTGGACCTCCGTAGTCCATGGCTGCTTGAGGATGATGATGATGATGATTCAATGTGACGTATAATATAGAAACAATTTCTTGTGAAATATAGAAACAATTTCAATTGATGTTTTCAATTGAAATTGTTTCTATATTGAGATCTCACGAACGAGCCTGCTCTTGTGAGACTTCAAAAGTTTTTGTATACTGTAAAACATTATCTGAAATAAAAATTATCTTATCTATCTTATCTTATATTTCCAACCTTCAATATATAGTGATGAACTCAAGGGGAGGAGGGATTATACCCCTTCCCTCTCTTTGATCTTTGAGGACTTGAATAACATGTATTTTCTGAGAAAGTTCCTAAAAATAAGACTCGAGCACGTCCACTCCAAATGTTTTAATTCTGCCCCAAGAAGGCAGGGGGCGCCTTCTTCAGAAAGCCAACGTTAAGATTTATCTCCTCTTAACCCCATCCTGATCCTGGTAACACCGATGGTCTTGGAAACGCTGCCCCCCCGTCGGATTGGACTTTAAGCCGTATAAAGGGGAGCCATGTTGGGCGGGGGGTAGCTCAGTCGGTAGCGCGCCAGGCTCGTAATCTGTAGTTCCCAGGTTCGAACCCCCCATGGGTCAGCGTTGAGATTTATCTCAGCAAAATTCCCCGCCGTGACCTCGGTCAATAGGGAACACCGATGGGCTTGGAAAGGCCACCGTCCGTCTGATGGGATGTTATGCAAGGCCCCGTGTACGGGAAATTCATAAAACTATCCCTGTGCACGTTAAAAAACACGCTGGATGGACCCAACAGCTGTTCCAGTGGATCCCTTCCCCCAACCTTCTCTGATGCTTCGGAGTCCTTGTGACCTGGCCATTTATCCCATGGTGTGCAAAAGAGTGTCGCTTAGAGGTAAACATCCTAGGGTAGACATACCCTGTGCACATTGAAGAATACGTTAGATGGCCTTGACAGGAGGCCATCTAACGTTGGAACTGTTAGCAGACAGATGGAAGACTCCTTGACAGGAGTCTTCCATCTGTCTGCTAACAGTTCCACATTCTTCCCTTAACCGTTTCTGAGTAAGTTTCGCTCAGTGTGTTCAAAACGTACCACTCAGAGGTAAAACAACCCAGAAATCCCCCCCCCCCCACTCCCACTGGAAGTTTCCTGGAAGTCCACTCTGAACCCATTTACCGGTTTTCTTACATGCGAAAAAAATATAATATTCCTCTAAAAGCTTGTTAAATACTCAATTCAAATAATCCAAATCCTTCTTTTATATCAAAATACTGCTTAACATATGTCGAAATTGAAAAGAATATATGCTTAGCGAAAAGAAAAAACAGATGTTACTTAAAAAACCAAATAACAGTAGCCGAATGATTAGCCTACTTGGTTATATTGATCAAAAGAACTCGGGTTCGATTCCCTTAATTAAACATGGGTGTTTCCTTACTTGTGATGTCTTTTCGGTGAGTCCTCTGTGACAGGCAGCTGCTTGAGGGATAATTTATCTTTTGCATTGCATATTTAGCTGTAGGGGAGGTGAGGACGATCTTTTCTCTCCTATATTATCGCTCCCCATGGATTCGACCCTTTTTCTTGGTTTACCCTTCTAAGAGGGGCGGGGGTGGCTCAGTCGGTAGCGCGCCAGGCTCGTAATCTGTAGTTCCCAGGTTCGAGTCCCAGCTGGGTCAGCGTTGAGATTTAACTCCGCAAAATTCCCCGCCCTGCCCACGGTCAGTAGGGGACACCGATGGGCTTGGAAAGGCCGCCGTCCGTCTGATGGGACGTTAAGCCGTGGCCCCGTGTGCGGGAGAGAGCCATACCCTGTGCACGTTAAAGAACACGCTGGATGGCCTTGACGGGAGGCTACCATCTGTCTCCCAACAGTTGTTCCAGTGGGTCCTCTCCCCCAACCTTCTCTGAGCCTTCGGGGTCCGTGTGACCTGGCCATTTAGCCCACGGTGTGCAAAAAATTGTCGCTCAGAGGTAAAACAACCCAACAACCCTCCTAAGAATTATTCTATGACAATAAGATCTCTAATACCCATCAACCATCTGCAAGGCAGCCAATCAGAAGGACTAGAAATGAGTTCGTGCTGTATCCGATGAGTCCGACAAGGCTCGGGCTCAAAATAGCACAGACGACTTTGGGCTCCGGCCGACTCTGGCTCCGAAAATTTTTAAATTTTAAATATTTCTTGTAATTGCGAAAATGAAAATAGATAAAAATTTAAAATTTTTAATTTTAATTTCAATCTTATAATTAGTCTAACAATTACAAATAAGCACCACGCGGCCTTTGATTCTTTTTTTTTACGTAATCTATATCTTTAATAAAAGAATGGTTCTTTGCGTTTGAAATGATGTTACCTCCCGACCTCGGTCAGGGAGGTAACATCATTTCAAACCCTCGGTCAGTTCATCATTTCAAACTCTCGGTCAGGGAGGTAACATCATTTCAAACCCTCGGTCAGGGAGGTAACATCATTTCAAACCCTCGGTCATTTCATCATTCCCTCGGTCATTTCATCATTTCAAACCCTCGGTCAGGGAGGTAACATCATTTCAAACCTTCGGTCATTTCATTATTTCAAACTCTCGGTCAGGGAGGTAACATCATTTCAAACCCTCGGTCATTTCATCATTTCAAACTCTCGGTCAGGGAGGTAACATCATTTCAAACCCTCGGTCAGGGAGGTAACATCATTTCAAACCCTCGGTCAGGGAGGTAACATCATTTCAAACCCTCGGTCATTTCATCATTTCAAACTCTCGGTCAGGGAGGTAACATCATTTCAAACCCTCGGTCATTTCATCATTTCCTCGGTCATTTCATCATTTCAAACCCTCGGTCAGGGAGGTAACATCATTTCAAACCCTCGGTCATTTCATCATTTCAAACCCTCGGTCCGGGAGGTAACATCATTTTCCTCCCTGACCTCTGTCAGTAGCGGACACCGATGGGCTTGGAAAGGCCATCGTCCGTCGGATGGGACGTTAAGCCATGGCCCCGTGTGCGGGAGAGTCATACCCTGTGCACTTTGCAGAACACACTGAATGGCCTTGACGGGGAGGCTACCATCTGTCTCCCAACAGCTGTTTCAGTGGATCCCTCCTCCCAACATTCTCTGAGCTCACGGGGTCCTTGTGACCTGGCCATTTTGCCCACTGTATGCAAAATAGTGACGCTAAGAGGTAAAACAACTTAACCCAACCCACTAATTTTCAGTTTCAGCTAGCATTTTTAAAAATTTTCGTTCCAAAGACCATTGTGATAAAATTATTAGAGTTGTTAAGTTGGATTGTTTTATCTCTGAGCGACACTTTTTCGCACACCATGGACTAAATGACCAGGTCGCAAGGATCCCGAAGGCTCAGAGAGGATTGGAGGAGGGGACCCACTGACACAGTTGACGGGAGAGAGATGGCAGCTTCCCATCAAGGCCATCCAGGTGTTCTTTAGTGTGCACAGGGTATGACTCTCCCGTTCACGGGATCACAGCTTAACGTCCCATCCGACGGACGGCAGCCTTTCCAAGCCCATCGGTGTCCCCTACTGACCGTGGGCAGGGCGGGGAATTTAAAATGATTAGAATTAATAATATAAGACTAAAATAAATGATTAGCGATATGGCTTTTTGTATATAAATATGTCTTATGTCAGAGAAATATTTTCCCCAAATTGGTGTCGGATTGTCGAAATATCGAGTCCGAATTTATCTCTAATAAGACCCATTCCTATAAAATCTGACCGCTTTTGATGTCTTCTGCTGCAGAGAACCATCACCGAAAGCTGAAAGTCTGCTGCTTTACCCTGAATGAAATAAAAATCCATTTTCGGTGTGTTTGATAAATATCAAAGCTGGGTCAGCGTTGAGATTTATCTCTGCAAAATTCCCCGCCCTGCCCACGGTCAGTAGGGGACACCGATGACCTTGTAACAGGCCGTCGTCCGTCGGATGGGACGTTAAGCCGTGGCTCCGTGTGCGGGAGAGCCATACCCTGTGCACGTTAAAGAACACGCTGGATGGCTTTGACGGGAGGCTACCATCTGTCTCCCAACAGCTGTTCCAGTGGGTCCCCTCCCCCAACCTTCTCTGAGCCTTCGGGGTCCATGTGATCTGGCCATTTAGCCCATGGTGTGCAAAAAAAGTGTCGCTCAGAGGTAACACAACCCAACGTAAGAACACGCTGGATGGCCTTGACGGGAGGTTACCATCTGTATCCCAACAGCTGTTCCAGTGGGTCCCTCCCCCAACCTTTTCTGAGCCTTCGGGGTCCATGTGACCTGGCCATTTAGCCCATGGTGTGCAAAAAAGTGCCGCTCAGAGGTAAAACAACCCAACCGAACCCGATGTGCAACGTCTGCTCCACAATTCACCTCAGAGGCCAATTAGGAGATTAAGGTTGCTGCCGCAGAGAAAGTGATTTGAGCTGCTTAGCGTTGTTAAAGTCACAAAACTTTACTGCTTCTGAAAATCAACACCAACGACGGAGATGGCCTCACAACAAACTGGAGTGACCTGTACACACTCCAAGGCCACCTTCGTAATAGTTTTAAGATGCTAAAAAGTTTTTAAACTTAATGACGCTAAACCGCTTAAACTGCTTCCGATGTGGCCGCGTCCTGTATCTGTTACACCACTTCCCTGCCTTTTTTAGTAGGGCAAATGAAGATTGTTACGCACAGCTGGTGACATTTGGCCATCGACTGTGTAACATCATCTGCGTTTACGTATTAGCTCTTCGGCTGAAAAAAATCTCTTCATTTCCCTTTGAACGCGGAAGTCAAGAGACATCAGTGAAGCCGTCATCGAATCATCGGAATAATGAGGATTCAGTTTATTATATTGAAGAAATGAAAATGGTCTCATCATTCAGTGATGACCCGATGATTAACTGACAATGTCGTTAAGGTTCCTGACAATGAATCACATCAATAGTTGTGAAGATATGTCGCAATAAAAAGTAAGAAGTCCATTTGCTACAGAGGTTTATAGAAAAGATTATATTATATCTATAAGAAAGTGTATCTTTTATTTGGTATCATGACATTCCCCCTCCTAATTACAGAATTCAGAAAAAATATCTGGCAACGATTTTTTTTAGAAATGAGAGATCTGGCAACTTTCGTGTCACGTGATTATAGAATTCAGGAAAAATATCTGGAGCGTGTACAGTAACTGTACACGCTCCAGTTACCGTTCACAGCAAACTAGAGCGTGTGCAGTTACTGCACACGCTCCAGTTTGCTGTGAACGGTAACTGCACACGCTCAATATTTCCGTGAGTGAGCCCACACGATCTAGTATCAAAATAATATGACCACCTACAGTCGCTCAAAAAAGTATCCGAACACTATGGTTGATTACAGAATTCAGAAAAAATATCTGGAGCGTGTACAGTAACTGTACACGCTCCAGTTACCGTTCACAGCAAACTAGAGCGTGTGCAGTTACTGCACACGCTCCAGTTTGCTGTGAACGGTAACTGCACACGCTCAATATTTCCGTGAGTGAGCCCACACGATCTAGTATCAAAATCATATGACCACCTACAGTCGCTCAAAAAAGTATCCGAACACTATGGTTGATTACAGAATTCAGAAAAAATATCTGGAGCGTGTACAGCAACTGTACACGCTCCAGTTACCGTTCACAGCAAACTGGAGCGTGTGCAGTAACTGCATACGCTCCAGTTTGCTGTGAACGGTAACTGCACACGCTCAATATTTCCGTGAGTGAGCCCACACGATCTAGTATCAAAATAATATGACCACCTACAGTCGCTCAAAAAAGTATCCGAACACTATGGTTGATTACAGAATTCAGAAAAAATATCTGGAGCGTGTACAGCAACTGTACACGCTCCAGTTATCGTTCACAGCAAACTGGAGCGTGTGCAGTAACTTCACACGCTCCAGTTTGCTGTGAACGGTAACTGCACACGCTCAATATTTCTGTGAGTGGGCCCACACGATTCAGGTTTATGTGAGCTCACACGATGCAATGTGCTGTGAACAATAACCGCAACCGCTCCAGTTTGCTGTGAACGGTAACTGCACACGTCCCAGACCCGTGGTTAGCGCGTTTGTCTACTGATTAAGGGACCTGGGTTCGAGCCTCGGTAAGGCATGGATGCATGTGTCGTTTTTCTGCTGAGGTCCTGTAATCCTCACAGACCTTCTACTCTGGCATATAAACTGACAGGCTGCTGCCAGACCTCTGTGGCAAGCAGCTGCTTGAGGGGATATTTATTTATTATTATTTATCAGGATGAGTAGAGACAGACACATATTCACCAGAATTTAATATCGAGAGGTGAAGAGAACTCCTCCCCCGACTTTATCGGGGACAAAAAATATATATAAAGTCGGGGGGAGAGAGCTCCTCCCCCCGAGTTTTATCCGGGAGGATTATCTGAGAATAAGACTTGTGTAAGGTTTCCCAATTACTAAAATATTCCACTGGACAGAAAATGTTAAAATGATATTATATATGGGATAAGATTTTATAGTTTTTTTTTAAATCTATTTTAAGTAGATATGACAGTTTTTGTTTTCAAAGTAGGTAAAAAAAGTTCGAGATTCCGTATAAAACGGCGGGATTTTATGGCGCTGGAAAAAATAACTGGATTGGAAGGCAATGGGTTATTTATTCGTAGTCTTTCTAGAGAAGTGCAATCCAGTCGGTTTCTAACGAACTAAAACTTTCCTGAACTTTATTGCCACGTATTTTCTAATCGATTTTTTTAGTATTATAAGTATCCTCTAATCCAGATCTTTGATGTCAGCTACCCCAAATTTAGTTTTTTTTTTTTGGAATCACATACCACTTAACAGTATCGAAACCATGGATTGGGTAAATAGCATATTTAAAAAAATAACATATTTTTAGAGAAGTCTTTGAAAAATCAAAGAATCAAGTACAGTCGCTCAAAAAAGTATCCGAACACTACGGTTGATTACAGAATTCAGAAAAAATATCAAGCAACGATTTTTTTAGAAATTAGTGATCTGACAACCTTCGTGTCACGTGATTACAGAATTCAGGAGAAATATCCGGAGCGTGTATAGCAACTGTATGCGCTCCAGTTACCGTTCACAGAAATTGCACACGCTCCAGTTTGCTGTGAACGGTAACTGCACACGCTCAATATTTCCGTGAGTGAGCCCACACGATCTAGTATCAAAATAATATGACCATCTACAGTAGCGCAAAAAAGTATCCGAACAGTACGGCTAATTACAGAATTCAGAAAAAATATCTGGCAACGATTTTTTTAGAAATTAGTGATCTGGCAACCTTCGTGTCACGTGAGACACATATTCACCCGAATTTAATATCGAGAGGTGAAAAGAACTCCTCCCCCGACTTTATCGGGGACAAAAAATATATATATAATCGGGGGGGGGGGGGAGAGCTCCTCCTCCCGAATTTTATCCGGGAGGATTATCTGAGAATAAGACTTGAGTAAGGTTTCCCAATTACTAAAATATTCCACTGGACAGGAAATGTTAAAATGATACTATATATGGAATAAGATTATATCTGGCAACCTTCGTGTCAGTGACACGAAGGTTGCCAGATCACTAATTTCTAAAAAAATCGTTGCCAGTTATTTTTTCTGAATTCTGTAATCAACCGTAGTGTTCGGATACTTTTTTGAGCTACTGTACGTCAACTGCCTTTCTTATGTGTCACTTGTGTTTTGCCGGACTTGAAATATAAAAATCCTCTCTGTTAAGCATTTAGAAACTGAAGTCGTTATCTACAGCAGAATACGAGTTCGAACTCAGATTCGAAGTAGAATGAATGGTAGAGTTTATTGTTAGAAACCAACACCACTTAGGCCTATTTTATAAATAAGATGGCTAATGAATTGAAGAATGTCACATTCTGCTCTCCCGTCGATTTCAACGTGGTTCCTACTAGTAAGAGAATAAAGATGATTAAATATGCGACAATAAATTATTTATTGGAATTCTACTTTAGAAAAGCTTAAGACCAGAAGAATCACTTGTGGTGAAAGAGTCCTTATATTTCCATACCTCAAGGGAATCATCTTCATGAGACGCGATTCTTTATTTATATTTTTAATCGTAAGTTTCTAAAGTATAACTGATATACCCTCAGTGGCCATCATAGAATGACCATCCCATGTTTTGTCTATTAATGAGTTATAACTTCTAAAATAAGCATTTTATGAGTTTAGAGATCGGAATGAAATCTTTCTAAATCTCGGTTTTGCAAGAATATTCTTTTAGCGTTTAAACAGGTGTGGAGGTTTAAATATTTAAGAGCAGTAATATGTGATAAAAATTTATTAAAAAAAATTAAACGAATATTGGACGAACTATTTACACACATTTTAAAATATGCAATTATTTATAAAATGTTTTGAAATATACTTCTTATTTCAGTTTCAATTAACTTTAAAAGGTAAATTCTTCTCTCTAACATTTCTGGGGGCGGGGGTGGTTCAGTCGGTAGCGTGCCAGGCTCGTAATCTGTAGTTCCCAGGTTCGAGTCCCAGCTGGGTCAGCGTTGTGATTTATCTCCGCAAAATTCCCTGCCCTGCCCACGGTCAGTAGGGGACACCGATGGGTTTGGAAAGGCCGCCGTCCTTCGGATGGGACGTTAAGCCGTGGCCCCGTGTGCGGGAGAGCCATACCCTGTGCACGTTAAAGAACACGCTGGATGGCCTTGACGGGAGGCTACCATCTGTCTCCCAACAGCTGTTCCAGTGGGTCCCCTCCCCCAACCTTCTCTGAGCCTTCGGAGTCCATGTGACCTGGCCATTTAGCCCATGGTGTGCAAAAAAGTGCCCCTCAGAGTTAAACAACCCAACTCTCTAGCATTTCTGTGATTAAATGTTCAAGCTTCCATAACTCTTAAATAAAAAAATAATAAAATAAATACCCCCTCAAGCAGCTGCTTGCCACAGAGGTCTGACAGGAGCCTGTCAGTTTATATGCCATAGTAGAAGGTCTCTGAGGATGGCGGGACCTCAGCAGAAAAACGATATTAGCATCCATGCCTTATCCGGGACTCGAACCCAGGTCCCTTAAATTAGTAAACAAAGCCTAACTACTCGTCCACCGGACGACTCTTTAAATGCTGAAGGAATATTGAAAATCAATGTTTATTTAGATAGAGTTGATTGAAATCTTTTAGTCACATTTTCCTATAAAACGGTCATTTCAAAAGATAGCGTCCCATTGACATAACATGAGGTGGTTTTTTTTGGTTGGGTTGTTTTACCTCTGAGCGGCACTTTTTTGCACACCATGGGCTAAATGGCCAGGTCACATGGACCCCGAAGGCTCAGAGAAGGTTGGGGGAGGGGACCCACTGGAACAGCTGTTGGGAGACAGATGGTAGCCTCCCGTCAAGGCCATCCAGCGTGTTCTTTAACGTGCACAGGGTATGGCTCTCCCGCACACGTGGCCACGGCTTAACGTCCCATCCGACGGACGGCGGCCTTTACCAAGCTCATCGGTGTCCCCTACTGACCGTGGGCAGGGCGAGGAATTTTGCGGAGATAAATCTCAATGCTGACCCAGCTGGGAACTACAGATTACGAGCCTGGCGCGCTACCGTCTGAGCCACCCCCGCCCCGTGATGAGGTGGTCATAATTCAGCTCTTGCTCAGTGTAAATAATCATTCTAAGATACCCCTTAATTCAATTATTATTAAAAATAAACTAGTTTGAACAATGTAGCAATGAAAATCTGCTTCCTTAGCGATATACTGAGATAACGCATTGTGAACAATCAGCACACGATTGTGTGCTCTAATATTATTCGAGCTATCTTAATGTTCAGATTTCGATCTGCGTGACCCAAGGCTTCGTAATAGCTTTTATCTGACCCTGCTATCGATGACGTCATATGCTCCAGAGAGGAACACGAAATGCAATTGATAAGATCTTTTACCTACGAGGACAGAGCAGTCAATCTAATCATTCTCTGAATGCAGCACACTCCACAGAGAAAAGCTTTCCTCTTCATAAACAAACTCATTATCTTGGAAGCGATAACCGAGATTGGCGATTATGCCTCCAGCAAATGACGTCACCTCCTGTGCATCGACAACAAGAAAACTCTCGATGGCAAACAAATCGGTTTGGCTTGAGTCGAAAAAAACTTAGCACAAAACTCCTGGTTTGCTTTTGTTAAAGAAACTTGTTTGTTCTGTTTGAGGTCTTTTTTTTTTAACCTTTCGGGTATGTAACATATGTGTTAGAGGGTTATCATAGTTCTAGGTCCATTTCTGCAGGACAGACGGAGTAGCTGACGGACAGACGGAGTAGCTCAAAAAAGTATCCGAACATTACGGTTGATTACAGAATTCAGAAAAAATATCTGGCAATGATTTTTTTTTTAGAAATTAGTGATCTGTCAGCCTTCGTGTCACGTGATTACAGAATTCAGGAAAAATATCTGGAGCGTGTACAGCAACTGTACACGCTCCAGTTTGCTGTGAACGGTAACTGCACACGCTCCAGTTTGCTGTGAACGGTAACTGCACACGCTCAATATTTCCGTGAGTGAGCCCACACGATCTAGTATCAAAATAATATGACCACCTACAGTCGTTCAAAAAAGTATCCGAACACCATGGTTGATTACAGAATTCAGAAAAAATAGCTGGAGCGTGTACAGCAACTGTACACGCTCCAGTTACCGTTCACTGCAAACTGGAGCGTGTTCAGTAACTGCACACGCTCAATATTTCTGTGAGTGAGCCCACACGATCTAGTATCAAAATTATATGACCACCTACAGTCCCTCAAAAAAAGTATCCGAACACTACCGTTGATTACAGAATTCAGAAAAAATATCAGGCAACGATTTTTTTTTTAGAAATTAGTGATCTGGAAACCTTCGTGTCACGTGATTACAGAATTCAGGAAAAATATCTGGAGCGTGTACAGAATTCTACAGGATCTTAATCAGAACTGAGCTCAGGGGCCCATATACTGCGAGCATTTTGTGTGGTCTTTATTTCAAAGGATATCTGCAGAATTATATTTTCATGATACAACCTGATATATGATTTACGAGATTTTAATGACGTAGCATGGATTTGAGATGACTCTGAGACTGCGCAATTTTTACCGAGACAGCTTGACTTCTTTCCCACAGGCAAACATGTCCGTTTTATTAGAGAGGGGATTTTTAATAAATATTTTAACAAAAATCATCTAAAACCATTCGCCTTTGGGAAGTTTAATTTCCCAGGCTTAGTCGATTATTTCACTTTTAGTTTTTGCCTCTTAGGACTCGTAAAAAAAGTTTTTTTTTTCCTTTAAGACACATATATAATTTTTTTTAGTTTTAACCCTTTCACGACTAAGGGAAACATTTTTCTCAATTTTAAAATTGGTGATTGTCGTATTTAATTATAACCTTATCTGCATTTTTTATACAGAATGTCAGAATAGAACGTATGCCGAACGCAATTACGTAAACGGGAAGGTTTAGAAAATAAAAACAGAACTGTCAGGACGCGTAATATATGTACTATGTGCAATGTCCATCTTTGCATCACTACCAAAAGAAATTGCTTCGCAGAATATCATAATTAGCACATCATTTTGTATAGTAATTTTATTTCATAATTTTGTATTATTTTAGTTAACATTTTGTTCTAATAAACCAATAAATAAAAGACATTGCATAATAAGCCTAACTATAATTTGTGTTACCTTTATAGTCCATTGGGAAAAATATTTCCCATAAAATTCCAAAAAAACTACACATTGTTATGTATTTTTCTTATGATTTTTATTTATTTTACGTCTAAACAAAATAAAATAAACAGTTACATACTAATATTTACTCTTAGAAACCTTATGGTCCTGAAAGGGTTAAGGTGTATAAAAGAAGACTTTCTGTTTAAAGTGCATAAAGGAAGTTTTTTTATTTTTAAATTTATATATTTCATTTATGATGTATCTAAGCATCAACTGAGTTCTGCACTGTGTTGAATCCACAACAAGATGTCCGTCATGCAAATCATTTATCAGAAAGATTGCCTATTTCATCGTGTAAGAGAATTAATGTTTTACGATTAATTAAATCAGTGTTAAAAATCTTATGTCCATTGGTGGAGTCAGGCACGTACCCAAGATTTAGCTTCGGGAGGGGGGTGGGGGGGGTTGATAATAAGACTTGACGATTGTTTCCCAATTACTAAAATATTCCACCGAATCCCACGAAAAGTTGGGGCGGGGGTGGCTCGGTCGGTAGCACGCCAGGCTCGTAATCTGTAGTTCCCAGGTTCGAGTCCCAGCTGGGTCAGAGTTGAGATTTATCCCCGCAAAATTCCCCGCCCTGCCCACGGTCAGTAGGGGACACCGATGGGCTTGGAAAGGCCGCCGTCCGTCGGATGGAACGTTAAGCCGTGGCCCCGTGTGCGGGAGAGCCATACCCTGTGCACGTTAAAGAACACGCTGGATGGCCTTGACGGGAGGCTACCATCTGTCTCCCAACAGCTGTTCCAGTGGGTCCCCTCTCCCAACCTTCTCTGAGCCTTCGGGGTCCATGTGACCTGGCCATTTAGCCCATGGTGTGCAAAAAAGTGCCGCTCAGAGGTAAAACAACCCAACCCACGAAAAGTTAGAAATGATATTCTGTATGAAATAAAAATTTTTTAGTTTATTTTTAAATCTTCTTTTAGTATCGGACGTATACTATAGCGCAAAAGTAAAATAAAGTAAAATTATACAAAGGCTATTATTCTATTTTGGATTTCAAAGCTGGTAGAGATGTTTAATAAGATTTCGTATAAGACGATTTGATTTTCGAGGGGGGGGGGGGGGGGGGGGCGGATCCCATGTTCTCTCCCCCTGAGACGTTCATTCAGAAAGTTTAAGCTCCTCTTTTAAAAGAAAATGAATTTTCTAAAAATTAGGAACTTGCTAGGTCCCGAAGGCGCATGATTTATGAGCTTCTACTGTAGTTGGAAACTAAATGGCTGCAATACTCCCACTTTGGGTTTCATAAAACAAATGCCCTCACAAATTTCTAAATCGCCCACGTTCGGACCACTGGTCTAGAGGCAGGATAATTTCAAGGTGGACGATTTACAGAAAGTTTTAGTAGAGACAACGATATTGAAGATGATCAGTGACATGCGACCCCTTCCATAGAAGAGCCCCCCATTTCAATTGGTCTCAGCAACATGCGCATGATACTTAGTAACAATGCGGGATTGTTATCTTCACAGATGAGTAGAGATTCCGCTTGCAGACTGATTCTTGACATCAGGGAAAGAGACCATGGAAAAAATGAGGTGGTGGTACAGTCGGTCAAAAAAGTATCCGAACACTATGGTTGATTACAGAATTCAGAAAAAATATCTGTCAAACGATTTTTTTAGAAATTAGTGCTCTGGCAACCTTCGTGTCACGTGACACGAAGGTTATCAGATCACTAATTTCTAAAAAAAAATCGTTGCCAGATATTTTTTCGGAATTCTGTAATCAACGGTAGTGTTCGGATACTTTTTTGAGCGACTGTAGGTGGTCATATTATTTTGATACTAGATCGTGTGGGCTCACTCATGGAAATATTGAGCGTGTGCAGTTACCGTTCACAGCAAACTGGAGCGTGTGCAGTTACCGTTCACAGCAAACTGGAGCGTGTACAGCAACTGTACACGCTCCAGATATTTTTCCTGAATTCTGTAATCACGTGACACGAAGGTTGCCAGAACACTAATTTCTAAAAAAATCGTTGCTTGATATTTTTTCTGAATTCTGTAATCAACCGTAGTGTTCGGATACTTTTTTGAGCGACTGTATCATGGTCTGTGTAGACATCAATATCAGTGGTCTTACTGGGGCTCCTTGTTCTTAATGGAAGATTCCTGACCGCCCATATATTCACCGTTTTGCAGATGCAGTGGAATCGTGCTCATCTGATGAACCAATATCTTTGAACATGAGGTATTGAATGTATGGAGAGGCCCTGTAAGATCCTCCGACTTCAATGCTGTTAACCATTACCTGGGATGCTTGAGGAGATGGATTGACAGTCTCAGCCCTCTTCCAAGAAGCCACTATGATTTTAGGACAGCCTTTGTGTGCCAATGGACTTTAATGGCTACAGAAACAGGATTGATGTCGGTCTGAAGAAGCGTCATAGTCGTGCATTGAGGTGTTCGCTTCCTTTAAGCGAGTTTTTCTTCATCTCCTCAGCCTCGATTTCGTACCTTCATATAAACGAGATAATTAATCATACACTATTCTCAGATCTTCTACTTTGGCGTATAAACTGACAGGCTCCTCTCAGACCTCTGTGGGAAGTAGCTGCTTGAGGGGGTATTTATTTTTTTTTTATTTATATTATTCGACTTACAATTTTTATAGTTATGCAGAATTGTAACCATACTACAATATACTTATATATAAATTTTCCTTAACAGCCATAGGGACCTGTTTCAGCGATCGGCGTTTTCGTTTTTGCAACTTTTGCATTTGAGCGCAGTTCACAGCACTAAATATCGATCGGCACCCCAGGTATCATAGTTTCCATTTCTGTTTCTAAGAGACGATTCATCAGCATTCCAGGTATCATAGTTTTCATTTCTGTTTCTAAGAGACGATTCATCAGCATCCCAAGTATCATAGTTTCCATATCTGTTGCTAAGAGGCGATTCATCAGCATCCCAAGTATCATAGTTTCCATTTCTGTTGCTAAGAGGCGATTCATCAGCATCCCAGGTATCATAGTTTCCATTTCTGTTGCTAAGAGGCGATTCATCAGCATCCCAGGTATCACAGTTTCCATTTCTGTTGCTACTAGGCCATTCATCAGCATTCCAGGTATCATAGTTTCCATTTCTGTTGCCAAGAGGCGATTCATCAGCATCCCAGGTGTCATAGTTTCCATTTCTGTTGCTAAGAGGCGATTCATCAGCATCCCAGGTATCATAGTTTCCATTTCTGTTGCTAAGAGGCGATTCATCAGCATCCCAGGTATCATAATTCCTATTTCTGTTACTAAGAGGCGATTCATCATCATCCCAGGTATCATAGTTTCCATTTCTGTTGCTAAGAGGCGATTCATCAGCTTCCCAGGTATCATAGTTTCCATTTCTGTTGCTAAGAGGCGATTCATCAGCATCCCAGGTATCATAGTTTCCATTTCTGTTGCTAAGAGGCGATTCATCAGCTTCCCAGGTATCATAGTCCATTTCTGTTGCTAAGAGGCGATTCATCAGCATCCCAGGTATCATAGTTTCCATTTCTGTTGCTAAGAGGCGATTCATCAGCTTCCCAGGTATCATAGTTTCCATTTCTGTTGCTAAGAGGCGATTCATCAGCATCCCAGGTATCATAATTCCTATTTCTGTTACTAAGAGGCGATTTGCATGGTTACTACTCTGAGGAGAGATATTTATTAGACGTAAAAGAAGAATTCCGGTTTCATTTTTGACAGTAATGGGGAAATGATGATCGACGTTTGGGGGGGAACAATTGCCCTCCTCCGCCCTGGATAATTGATCGAGAAATTAATTTACTTTGAATAATATTAATTGTACCAAAAATTAATGTTTTTATCTTAACAATGTATGATCTGGATTTTTTCTTAACTTTTTCTTTTTAATTTATGGAAAGCATATCATTTATTTCTGGTTATTAATATGGAAAAACGTACTATATGCTTTTTCAATAATAAGATTTTCTTCTTTTTTTTCTTTTTGTTTTGATGTGATGTGTATTTGATTCTCAATTTCACTCATTAATGAACTGCCAGACCAAAATATTTTTATCTTGAAACATTGATTCCCCCCCCCCATCCCTAGGGCGGGGGTGGCGCAGTCGGTAGCGCGCTAGGCTCGTAATCTGTAGTTCCCAGGTTCGAGTCCCAGCTGGGTCAGCGTTGAGATTTATCTCCGCAAAATTCCCCGCCCTGCCCACGGTCAGTAGGGGACACCGATGGGCTTGGAAAGGCCGCCGTCCGTCGGATGTGACGTTAAGCCGTGGCCCCGTGTGTGGGAGACCTGTGCACGTTAAAGACACACCTTGGATAGACACTGTGCACGTTAAAGAACACGCTGGATGGCCTTGACGGGAGGCTACCATCTGTCTCCCAACAGCTGTTCCAGTGGGTCCCCTCCCCCAACCTTCTCTGAGCCTTCGGGGTCCATGTGATCTGGCTATTTAGCCCATGGTGTGCAAAAAAGTGCCGCTCAGAGGTAAAACAATCCAACTCAACCCCCCATCCCTTAAACCTTTTCACCCCCCCCCCTCCTCCTTTGAAAATTTCTGCCAACGCTCATGGGTGAAAATATTTAAATATTTCCCCGAGGAGACAATTTATTAGCATTCTAATGAGACATTATTCATTAGCAACCTGAGAGTAAATATTTGATTAATGCACGAGTCGATATCTTTTATTATTATTATTATCATAGGGTAGTGACAGCGACTAGTTGATTAGAGGATAGTGAGACCTAAAAAAAACACTGAAAACACTGTTCTTTATCCTTATATACACAAACACACACAAAGAGTGGAGAGGGCCATGATGAAAGGGACGGGGGTGGCTCAGTCGGTAGCGCGCCAGGCTCGTAATCTGTAGTTCCCAGGTTCGAGTCCCAGCTGGGTCAGCGTTGAGATTTATTTCCGCAAAATTCCCCGCCCTGCCCACGGTCAGTAGGGGACACCGATGGGCTTGGAAAGGCCGCCGTCCGTCGGATGGGACGTTTGGCCGTGGCCCCGTGTGCGGGAGAGCCATACCCTGTGCACGTTAAAGAACACGCTGGATGGCATTGACGGGAGACTACCATCTGTCTCCCAACAGCTGTTCCAGTGGATTCCGTCCCCCAACCTTCTCTGAGCCTTCGGGGTTCTTGTGACCTGGCCATTTAGCCCATGATGTGCAAAAAAGTGCCGCTCAGAGGCAAAACAACCCAAGCCATGATGAAATCTATTCTAAGCTGACTGAGGTGCCATTATGCAGAGTTTAGAAGCCTAAGGAGGCATCATTTCCAACCAATAAGATGGCTTCTGTTTATCGTAAAGAAAATATTCATTCGCCATCCTTATCGGAGAGCAAGAGAAGCGGAATGGGTGGGGACTACACTCCCGGAATATTAACGATGACTCCCATGCCAGAGATTTCAGTGGCGTGCGAAATCCACAACTCCAAAGCGGTCAGAATGTAGTACGATGTATGTGACGTCACAGTTTCCAACCAAAGGGTTGCCAGCCCAAGATGGATGCCAAAAATCATTTTTCTGTTGGCATCATTTGCAAGGTTAGAATTTTTGGGTTGGGTTGTTTTACCTCTGAGCGGCACTTTTTTGCACATCATGGGATAAATGGCCAAGTCACATGGACCCGGAAGGCTCAGAGAAGGTTGGGGGAGAGGACCCACTGGAACAGCTGTTGGTAGACAGATGACAGCCTCCCGTCAAGGCCATCCAGCGTCTTCTTTAACGTTGGGTTGTTTTACCTCTGAGCGGCACTTTTTTTGCCCACCATGGGCTAAATGGCCGGGTCACAAGGACCCCGAAGGCTCACAGAAGGTTGGGGGAGGGGACCCACTGGAACAGTTGTTAGGAGACAGATGGTAGCCTCCCGTCAAGTCCATCCAGCGTCTTCTTTAACGTTGGGATGTTTTACCTCTGAGTGACACTTTTTTTGCACATCATGGGCTAAATGGCCAGGTCACAAGACCCCAAAAGCTCAGAGAAGGTTGGGGGAGAAGACCCATTGGAACAACTGTTGGTAGACAGATGGCAGCCTCCCGTCAAGGCCATCCAACGTGTTCTTTGACATCACAGGGTATGGCTCTCTCCCGCACACGGAACCACGGCTTAACGCCCCATCCGAAGGACGGAGGCCGTTTCATGGTGAGAATTATTCAAGAGTAAATATCCACTTCAAGGCTACATTTAAACGTAGTCATATTCTACGCCGACTTTCCAAATTTCAGGGTGGGAAGCTGACCCCCCCCCCCTCCCCCCTCCCCAACCATTTCGCACGCCACTGTCGGAGAAATAGACTGACGTTTACAATCTGCGTATTAGAACACACAAGCGTGAAACTTTTTATCATCATTTTTAAGTCGTTTAGTAATAATTCTTGCACATCCATTGTAGTCAAAGTATTCCTGGCATGACAATTTGGAAAGGGTCATGACGCAGCAAAATGTTTCCTATTAGGACACTGAAAAGATTCGTCAGTAAGTGAAGAGGAAGAAGAGCCGAACGCATTTCCTTCAGTTGCATCAGCCAGGAACAAAGAGTCCTTACCCCTTCAGTTTCCTGATTATTGCGTTGAAACCTGTTTCTATCCTTTATGCCTCGGTTGCGCCTTCGCATCACAATATCATGTCACAACCGCTGAAACTGAATTCAGTTCATTTAATGGGAGGCGTGTCATTATATCGCCTATGAGTCTGAGGGAAAAGATTTAGTTCAATGGATCAAAAATAGATCCGTTTTCTGGATGTACAGTTTTTTGTGCTCTCAGGAAACCGATACTGGTCTCATACTCGATTTGTTTTGTCTGACGCAAAAGATTTAAGGGATGATGTAATGAATTGGCCTCTGAGGCACCGCCAAGAATCGTTTCTTGGTAAGAAGGAAAAATAGGTTGGGTTGGGTTGTTTTACCTCTGAGCGGCACTTTTTTGCACACCATGGGCTAAATGACCAGGTCACATGGACCCCGAAGGCTCAGAGAAAGTTGGGGGAGGGGACCCACTGGAACAGCTGTTGGGAGACAGATGGTAGCCTCCCGTCAAGGCCATCCAGCGTGTTCTTTAACGTGCACAGGGTATGGCTCTCCCGCACACGGGACCACGGCTTAAAGTCCCATCCGACGGACGGCGGCCTTTCCAAGCCCATCGGTGTCCCCTACTCACCGTGGGGAGGGCGGGGAATTTTGCGGAGATAAATCTCAACGCTGACCCAGCTGGGACTCGAACCTGGGAGCTACAGATTACGAGCCTGGCGCGCTACCGACTAGCCACCCCCGCCCCTATGGTAAGAAGGAAAAATAGGAGAACAAACATACACATGAAGGAAAGAAATAGTAATATGCATTGTAACCAGTCATTTGCAGTGCAATGACATACACTTGGGTTGTTTACTTCTAATCGAAGCTTCTGTGCACACAATGGATTAAATGACAGAGTCATAAGACCCCAAGGACTCAGTCCACTGTACAGATGGAATCCTCCACTCAAAGCCATCTAGAGTGTTCTTTAATCTGCACAGATATGACTCTCATTCACACTGAACCACGGCTTAACATCCAATCCGATGGACGGCGACCTTTCCAAGCCTGTTAGTGTCCCCTTTCTCACCTAGGGCAAGTTGAGTGTTAGAGGATGTTACGCACACCCTCGGCTGGAGGTGCAATAACTTGTAAATAATTATCGCATTGTGATTCCTTCTCCTTTCCAACTGATAATGGGGGGCGGGGGTGGCTCAGTCGGTAGCGCGCCAGGCTCGTAATCTGTAGTTCCCAGATTCGAGTCCCAGCTGGGTCAGCGTTGAGATCTATCTCCGCAAAATTCCCCGCCCTGCCCACGGTCAGTAGGGGACACCGACATCGATGGGCTTGGAAAGGCTGCCGTCCGTCGTATTGGAAAAGCAGCTGTGACCCCGTGTGCGGGAGAGCCATACCCTCTGCACATCAAAGAACACGCTGGATGACCTTGACGGGAGGCTACCATCTGTCTCCCAACAGCTGTTCCAGTGGGTCCCCTCCCCCAACCTTCTCTGAGCCTTCGGGGTCCATGTGACCTGGCCATTTAGCCCATGGTGTGCAAAAAAGTGCCGCTCAGAGGTAAAACAACCACTGATATATATGTTTTAGTTTAATCCCATTGTTATACTATAACTATAATTTTATCAATCTATACAAGGGGTACGCCAGTTACATACACATTTCCAGAGGGTACGTGAAGCATAAAAGGTTGAGAACCACTGATATATAAGTTTTATTTTATTCCCATTGTTACACTATAACGATAGTTTTATCTATCTATACAAGGGGTACGCCAGTTACATACACATTTCCAGGGGGTACGTGAAGCATAAAAGGTTGAGAACCACTGATATATATGTTTTATTTTATTCCCATTGTTATACTATAACTATAGTTTTATCTATCTATACAAGGGGTACGTCAGTTACATACACATTTCCAGGGGGTACGTGAAGCATAAAAGGTTGAGAACCACTGATATATATGTTTTATTATATTCCCATTGTTATACTATAACTATAGTTTTATCTATCTATACAAGGGGTACGTCAGTTACATACACATTTCCAGGGGGTACGTGAAGCATAAAAGGTTGAGAACCACTGATATATATGTTTTAGTTTAATCCCATTGTTATACTATAACTATAGTTTTATCTATCTATACAAGGGGTACGTCAGTTACATACACATTTCCAGGGGGTACGTGAAGCATAAAAGGTTGAGAACCACTGATATATATGTTTTAGTTTAATCCCATTGTTATACTATAACTATAGTTTTATCAATCTATACAAGGGGTACGTCAGTTACATACACATTTCCAGAGGGTACGTGAAGCATAAAAGGTTGAGAACCACTGATATATAAGTTTTATTTTATTCCCATTGTTACACTATAACGATAGTTTTATCTATCTATACAAGGGGTACGCCAGTTACATACACATTTCCAGGGGGTACGTGAAGCATAAAAGGTTGAGAACCACTGATATAGATGTTTTATTTTATTCCCATTGTTATACTATGACTATAGTTTTATCTATCTATACAAGGGATACGTCAGTTACATACACATTTCCAGGGGGTACGTGAAGCATAAAAGGTTGAGAACCACTGATATATATGTTTTAGTTTAATCCCATTGTTATACTATAACTATAGTTTTATCTATCTATACAAGGGGTACGTCAGTTACATACACATTTCCAGGGGGTACGTGAAGCATAAAAGGTTGAGAACCACTGATATATATGTTTTATTATATTCCCATTGTTATACTATAACTATAGTTTTATCTATCTATACAAGGGATACGTCAGTTACATACACATTTCCAGGGGGTACGTGAAGCATAAAAGGTTGAGAACCACTGATATATATGTTTTATTATATTCCCATTGTTATACTATAACTATAGTTTTATCTATCTATACAAGGGGTACGTCAGTTACATACACATTTCCAGGGGGTACGTGAAGCATAAAAGGTTGAGAACCACTGATATATATGTTTTATTATATTCCCATTGTTATACTATAACTATAGTTTTATCTTTCTATACAAGGGGTACGTCAGTTACATACACATTTCCAGGGGGTACGTGAAGCATAAAAGGTTGAGAACCACTGATATATATGTTTTAGTTTAATCCCATTGTTATACTATAACTATAGTTTTATCTATCTATACAAGGGGTACGTCAGTTACATACACATTTCCAGGGGGTACGTGAAGCATAAAAGGTTGAGAACCACTGATATATATGTTTTATTATATTCCCATTGTTATACTAAAACTATAGTTTTATCTATCTATACAAGGGGTACGTCAGTTACATACACATTTCCAGGGGGTACGTGAAGCATAAAAGGTTGAGAACCACTGATATATATGTTTTAGTTTAATCCCATTGTTATACTATAACTATAATTTTATCAATCTATACAAGGGGTACGTCAGTTACATACACATTTCCAGGGGGTACGTGAAGCATAAAAGGTTGAGAACCACTGATATATATGTTTTAGTTTAATCCTATTGTTATACTATAACTATAGTTTTATCTATCTATACAAGGGATACGTCAGTTACATACACATTTCCAGGGGGTACGTGAAGCATAAAAGGTTGAGAACCACTGATATATATGTTTTAGTTTAATCCCATTGTTATACTATAACTATAATTTTATCAATCTATACAAGGGGTACGTCAGTTACATACACATTTCCAGGGGGTACGTGAAGCATAAAAGGTTGAGAACCACTGATATATATGTTTTATTATATTCCCATTGTTATACTATAACTATAGTTTTATCTATCTATACAAGGGGTACGTCAGTTACATACACATTTCCAGGGGGAACGTGAAGCATAAAAGGTTGAGAACCACTGATATATATGTTTTAATTTATTCCCATTGTTATACTATAACTATAGTTTTATCTATCTATACAAGGGGTACGCCAGTTACATACACATTTCCAGGGGCATAAAAGGTTGAGAACCACTGATATATATGTTTTAGTTTAATCCCATTGTTATACTATAACTATAGTTTTATCTATCTATACAAGGGGTACGCCAGTTACATACACATTTCCAGGGGGTACGTGAAGCATAAAAGGTTGAGAACCACTGATATATATGTTTTATTATATTCCCATTGTTATACTATAACTATAGTTTTATCTATCTATACAAGGGGTACGCCAGTTCCATACACATTTCCAGGGGGAACGTGAAGCATAAAAGGTTGAGAACCACTGATATATATGTTTTAGTTTAATCCCATTGTTATACTATAACTATAATTTTATCAATCTATACAAGGGGTACGTCAGTTACATACACATTTCCAGGGGGTACGTGAAGCATAAAAGGTTGAGAACCACTGATATATATGTTTTATTTTATTCCCATTGTTATACTATAACTATAGTTTTATCTATCTAGACAAGGGGTACGCCAATTACATACACATTTCCAGGGGGTACGTGAAGCATAAAAGGTTGAGAACCACTGATATATATGTTTTATTATATTCCCATTGTTATACTATAACTATAGTTTTATCTATCTATACAAGGGGTACGTCAGTTACATACACATTTCCAGGGGGTACGTGAAGCATAAAAGGTTGAGAACCACTGATATATATGTTTTATTTTATTCCCATTGTTATACTATAACTATAGTTTTATCTATCTAGACAAGGGGTACGCCAATTACATACACATTTCCAGGGGGTACGTGAAGCATAAAAGGTTGAGAACCACTGATATATATGTTTTATTTTATTCCCATTGTTATACTATAACTATAGTTTTATCTATCTAGACAAGGGGTACGCCAGTTACATACACATTTCCAGGGGGTACGTGAAGCATAAAAGGTTGAGAACCACTGATATATATGTTTTATTATATTCCCATTGTTATACTATAACTATAGTTTTATCTATCTATACAAGGGGTACGTCAGTTACATACACATTTCCAGGGGGTACGTGAAGCATAAAAGGTTGAGAACCACTGATATATATGTTTTATTTTATTCCCATTGTTATACTATAACTATAGTTTTATCTATCTATACAAGGGGTACGCCAGTTACATACACATTTCCAGGGGGTACGTGAAGCATAAAAGGTTGAGAACCACTGATATATATGTTTTATTATATTCCCATTGTTATACTATAACTATAGTTTTATCTATCTATACAAGGGGTACGTCAGTTACATACACATTTCCAGGGGGTACGTGAAGCATAAAAGGTTGAGAACCACTGATATATATGTTTTATTTTATTCCCATTGTTATACTATAACTATAGTTTTATCTATCTAGACAAGGGGTACGCCAATTACATACACATTTCCAGGGGGTACGTGAAGCATAAAAGGTTGAGAACCACTGATATATATGTTTTATTATATTCCCATTGTTATACTATAACTATAGTTTTATCTATCTATACAAGAGTTACGCCAGTTACATACACATTTCCAGGGGGTACGTGAAGCATAAAAGGTTGAGAACCACTAATATATATGTTTTATTTTATTCCCATTGTTATACTATAACTATAGTTTTATCTATCTCTACAAGGGGTACGCCAGTTACATACACATTTCCAGGGGGTACATGAAGCATTAAAGGTTGAGAACCACTGATCTAGAGAGTTGCGGGTTCGAGTCCTACCGCATCAGCGATATATATTATTTTTCAGGTGAATAATTGTCGACTCCTATATCCACAGGTGATCTGTGTCTTTCCTATGCATAGGTAGAGTTTGTTTCGGCAGTCCTTCTGTTCTCACAAATTTTTATATTTTACATATCCGTCGTAATGAATATTACATGAATTGCAATCTCTTGCTATTTGAAAAATATTCATAAATTCCATCTCAAGCAGCTGCTTGCCACAGAAGTCTTAGAGGAGACTGTCAGTTTAATACGCCATAGAAAAATTCTGTGAGGAAGGAGAGACCTCATCGGAAAGAAAATAAAGAAAACAAATACACATGCCTTATATGGAGCTCGAACCCAGCTCCTTTTAATCCGTATCCGAGCACGTTAACCCCTCAGCTACAGGAAGAGTCAATCTGTTATATAATAGGAGAAAAAAAAACGATATTTTTTTCTTTCCAGATGTCCTTGTACGCACAGTGTCTGAGTAAATGCATCACTAAATATCAAATACACTGGTCCAAATTTATAATTTTCAGTAAATTGTTTATTTTATTTTCTCTCTATTGGTAGGCAATTTCAATATTAAATCCGGTTAAATAATTGGCTGCTGCATTTAAGCAAGCATAAGACCGACCGACCGTGCTCAGAAGTCAAGAATTAGGGTTGGGTTGTTTTTACTCTGAGAGGCACATATTTTGCACACAATGGGCTAAATGATCAAGTCACAAGGACCCCGAAGGTTCAGAAAAAGTTGGGGGAGGGGACCCACTGAACATCTGTAGGGAGACATATGGTAGCCTCCCGTCAAGGTCATCCAGCGTGTTCTTTAATGTGCAGAGGGTATGGCTCTCCCGCACACGGGGCCACGGCTGCTTTTCCAATACGACGGACGGCAGCCTTTCCAAGCCCATCGATGTTCCCTACTGACCGTGGGCAGGGCGGGGATAGGAAGGAAGTAATCGGAGGAAAGTGTAACTAGATGTCAGCGATTACCTTGTTTTTATTGCTAAGGTGTGAATTCTTTGGCAGGGAGGAAGTGCTTTCGAGTGCGATCTCATATTGAATGAAGTGGATCTTAATCCGAGCGAAGTGGTAATAAAGCTCTTCGTTCTTCCGACGGGTGGCGAACCTAGCATCGCGAGATCAGAAGAGTGGAAAGGCTCTTTAGAAGGACCTAGGTTCACTTAAGGAAAACAGACAAAAGGGTGTGTAAACATCCTCTTCCGTTGGTTCCAGTGGGTGCTGTATGTCAGGCAAGATCCAAAATCGCGCAACAGTGTGGGGCGGGGGTGGCTCAGTCGGTAGCGCGCCAGGCTCGAAATCTGTAGTTCCCAGGTCGAGTCCCAGTTGGATCAGCGTTGAGATTTATCTCCGCAAAATTCCCCGCCCTGCCCACGGTCAGTAGGGGACACCGATGGGCTTGGAAAGGCCGCCGTCCGTCGGATGGGACGTTAAGCCGTGGCCCCGTGTGTTGGAGAGTCATACCCTGTGCACGTTAAAGAACACGCTGGATGGCCTTGACGGGAGACTACCATCTGTCTCCCAACAGCTGTTCCAGTGGGTCCCCTCCCCCAACCTTCTCTGAGCCTTCGGGGTCCATGTGACCTGGCCATTTAGCCCATGGTGTGCAAAAAAGTGCCGCTCAGAGGTAAAACAATCCAATCCAAAGCCGTTCAGAGGTAAAACAACCCAACGACGCGCAATAGTGATGCAAGTGGACCCAACAGGTTGCGAAAGGGCGTAAAGGCTGTTTGACTGCCCTGTGATTGCCTAAGGTTCTGTCTGGAGGTGCCAAGGTTGATGTCCATGTGTGAGTGAAGTGAGATAGTTGGTTGATGTAGCTTGGGGGAGGGGGGAGGAATATTACAATTTGTGATTAGAAGAGGGGGAGTGGCATGTATTGGCTAGTGGAGGAGGCAAAAAACAGTTTTGCTCCCTTGCTTCAGGAAGGGGGGAGAAAATTGGAGAGGGGGTAGGGGGTAGGGGGTGTGAATGGAGAGGGTAGAGTTTTCCTAGTCATTCTTTCCTAGAGGGGGGGGGCAGAAACAAATTAAATATCTTCTCTTAAGCCCCCCCACCACCACCAGTCAGAGATATTAAGACAGGGCTTAGCAAATTGGGGTTAGGGGTGTTGGATGATAGGAGAGACATATGCTCTTGTTCACTCTAATGGCAATCTTCCAATAAGATGGGGCGGGGGTGGCTCAGTAGGTACCGCGCCAGGCTCGTAATCTGTAGTTCCCAGGTTCGAGTCCCAGCTGGGTCAGCGTTGAGATTTATCTCGGCAAAATTCCCCACCTTGCCCATTGCCAGTAGGGGACACCGATGGGTTTGGAAAGGCCGCCTTCCTTCGGATGGGACGTTAATCCGTGTCCCCGTGTGCGGGAGAGCCATACCTGTGCACATTAAAGAACACGCTGGATGGCCTTGACGGGAGACTACCATCTGTCTCCCAACAGCTGTTCCAGTGGGTCCCCTCCCCCAACCTTCTCTGAGCTTTCGGGGTCCATGTGACCTGGCCATTTAGCCCATGGTGTGCAAAAAAGTGCCGCTCAGAGGTAAAACAACCCAACAAATCTTCCAATAAAAACGCTGAGTGACATTCAGTTATCCAATGACAAGGATCCCCAAGAGAGAATCCTGATTTCCAGTGATAGGAATATATTAGCAGAGAAATTCTTATTCAGTATTCGCAGTGAAGAGCCCTCTTCAGTGAATCGCCATTGCAGTGTGAGGAACGAGGTATTGCAGCTCCCAGTTGCGAAATGTTGACAGCAATAAACTTCACCTTTAAGTTTAAACTCGGAGTCTGTTACAACATTGATTCCTCTGCATGCCAAGCCTCAGTGGAAAGAATCTATGAGAGCATGGAAGGGCTGCAAATGGGAGAGGGAGAGAGGCAAGAAGCGGAGGATTTTATCCTTTGACCCCGCCTACGCCACCCACAGCTTTCAGGGCGACGCGAAGGAAGTTTCCATGTCAGTTATGCGGGTGGAGTGGTCACCGGAAGTTTGGAAATGATATACAAATCTGAGGTGGAATCTCCAAACTATGTTTGTTTTATCTACTCTTAGAATTAAAAGAAGGGTTGGGTTGTTTTACCTCTGAGCGGCACTTTTTGGCACACCATGGGCTAAATGGCCAGGTCACATGGACCCCGAAGGCTCAGAGAAGGTTGGGGGAGGGGACCCACTGGAACAGCGGTTGGGAGACAGATGGTAGCCTCCCGTCAAGGCCATCCAGCGTGCACAGGGTATGGCTCTCCCGCACACGGAGCCACGGCTTAACGTCCCATCCGACAGACGGCGGCCTTTCCAAGCCCATCGGTGTCCCCTACCGTGTACCCATCGGTGTCCTCTACCCTGACCGTTCCTACCCATCGGTGTCCCCCTACCCTGACCGTGGACAAGGCGGGGAATTTTGCGGATATAAATCTCAATGCTGACCCAGCTGGGACTCGAACCTGGGAACTACAGATTACGAGCCTGGTGGACTGAGCCCCCCCCCCCCCCCGCACCCCATTAAAAGAAGACTTTATAATGTGTATACATAATCAGACTCTCAAGAGGCTTTGGGGAACCCAAAGCCTTTGAGTTATCTTGGTTTATTTATTTAAAGGTTCGGGGGATGAGAGGGGGGGGGAGAATATTTTTTTACGTATACAGTCGTATCAGAATAATATGACCACCTACCTAATAGTGAGAATGGAGGATGGTCATATTATTCTGAATACGACTGTGTATATTCAAGAGGGAATGGATGAAAATGGGCGTGTCCTTATTATTAATTTTTCAAGAGGAGAAAGATGTCCCCCAAACTCCAATATTTCTACCTTGTATGTTTGGGGGTCTTCCTTGGCACTCCAGACAGAACCTTAGACAATCACAGGGCAGTCAAACAGCCTTTACGCCCTTTCGCAACCTGTTGGGTCCACTTGCATCACTATTGCGCGTCGTTGGGTTGTTTTACCTCTGAACGGCTTTGGATTGGATTGTTTTACCTCTGAGCGGCACTTTTTTGCACACCATGGGCTAAATGGCCAGGTCACATGGACCCCGAAGGCTCAGAGAAGGTTGGGGGAGGGGACCCACTGGAACAGCTGTTGGGAGACAGATGGTAGTCTCCCGTCAAGGCCATCCAGCGTGTTCTTTAACGTGCACAGGGTATGGCTCTCCAACACACGGGACCACGGCTTAACGTCCCATCCGACGGACGGCGGCCTTTCCAAGCCCATCGGTGTCCCCTAATGACCGTGGGCAGGGCGGGGAATTTTGCGGAGATAAATCTCAACGCTGACCCAACTGGGACTCGACCTGGGAACTACAGATTTCGAGCCTGGCGCGCTACCGACTGAGCCACCCCCGCCCAACACTATTGCGCGATTTTGGATCTTGCCTGACATACAGCACCCACTGGAACCAACGGAAGAGGATGTTTACACACCCTTTTGTCTGTTTTCCTTAAGTGAACCTAGGTCCTTCTAAAGAGCCTTTCCACTCTTCTGACCTCGCGATGCTAGGTTCGCCACCCGTCGGAAGAACGAAGAGCTTTATTACCACTTCGCTCGGATTAAGATCCACTTCATTCAATATGAGATCGCACTCGAAAGCACTTCCTCCCTGCCAAAGAATTCACACCTTAGCAATAAAAACAAGGTAATCGCTGACATCTAGTTACACTTTCCTCCGATTACTTCCTTCCTATCCCCGCCCTGCCCACGGTCAGTAGGGAACATCGATGGGCTTGGAAAGGCTGCCGTCCGTCGTATTGGAAAAGCAGCCGTGGCCCCGTGTGCGGGAGAGCCATACCCTCTGCACATTAAAGAACACGCTGGATGACCTTGACGGGAGGCTACCATATGTCTCCCTACAGATGTTCAGTGGGTCCCCTCCCCCAACTTTTTCTGAACCTTCGGGGTCCTTGTGACTTGATCATTTAGCCCATTGTGTGCAAAATATGTGCCTCTCAGAGTAAAAACAACCCAACCCTAATTCTTGACTTCTGAGCACGGTCGGTCGGTCTTATGCTTGCTTAAATGCAGCAGCCAATTATTTAACCGGATTTAATATTGAAATTGCCTACCAATAGAGAGAAAATAAAATAAACAATTTACTGAAAATTATAAATTTGGACCAGTGTATTTGATATTTAGTGATGCATTTACTCAGACACTGTGCGTACAAGGACATCTGGAAAGAAAAAAATATCGTTTTTTTTTCTCCTATTATATAACAGATTGACTCTTCCTGTAGCTGAGGGGTTAACGTGCTCGGATACGGATTAAAAGGAGCTGGGTTCGAGCTCCATATAAGGCATGTGTATTTGTTTTCTTTATTTTCTTTCCGATGAGGTCTCTCCTTCCTCACAGATTTTTTCTATGGCGTATTAAACTGACAGTCTCCTCTAAGACTTCTGTGGCAAGCAGCTGCTTGAGATGGAATTTATGAATATTTTTCAAATAGCAAGAGATTGCAATTCATGTAATATTCATTACGACGGATATGTAAAATATAAAAATTTGTGAGAACAGAAGGACTGCCGAAACAAACTCTACCTATGCATAGGAAAGACACAGATCACCTGTGGATATAGGAGTCGACAATTATTCACCTGAAAAATAATATATATCGCTGATGCGGTAGGACTCGAACCCGCAACTCTCTAGATCAGTGGTTCTCAACCTTTAATGCTTCATGTACCCCCTGGAAATGTGTATGTAACTGGCGTACCCCTTGTAGAGATAGATAAAACTATAGTTATAGTATAACAATGGGAATAAAATAAAACATATATATTAGTGGTTCTCAACCTTTTATGCTTCACGTACCCCCTGGAAATGTGTATGTAACTGGCGTAACTCTTGTATAGATAGATAAAACTATAGTTATAGTATAACAATGGGAATATAATAAAACATATATATCAGTGGTTCTCAACCTTTTATGCTTCACGTACCCCCTGGAAATGTGTATGTAATTGGCGTACCCCTTGTCTAGATAGATAAAACTATAGTTATAGTATAACAATGGGAATAAAATAAAACATATATATCAGTGGTTCTCAACCTTTTATGCTTCACGTACCCCCTGGAAATGTGTATGTAACTGACGTACCCCTTGTATAGATAGATAAAACTATAGTTATAGTATAACAATGGGAATATAATAAAACATATATATCAGTGGTTCTCAACCTTTTATGCTTCACGTACCCCCTGGAAATGTGTATGTAATTGGCGTACCCCTTGTCTAGATAGATAAAACTATAGTTATAGTATAACAATGGGAATAAAATAAAACATATATATCAGTGGTTCTCAACCTTTTATGCTTCACGTACCCCCTGGAAATGTGTATGTAACTGACGTACCCCTTGTATAGATAGATAAAACTATAGTTATAGTATAACAATGGGAATAAAATAAAACATATATATCAGTGGTTCTCAACCTTTTATGCTTCACGTACCCTCTGGAAATGTGTATGTAACTGACGTACCCCTTGTATAGATAGATAAAACTATAGTTATAGTATAACAATGGGAATAAAATAAAACATATATATCAGTGGTTCTCAACCTTTTATGCTTCACGTACCGCCTGGAAATGTGTCTGTAACTGGCGTACCCCTTGTATAGATAGATAAAACTATATTTATAGTATAACAATGGTTATTTTTACTTTGTTACTAGATCTAACGACATTTGAGCTCTCACGGCGTACCCCTGAAAATTTTACCGCGTACCCCACGTTAAGAACCACTACTCTAGATACATGCCAGAGCGCTCTAGCCAGTTAAACCACCATCAGACAAACAATTCCAGAATATGAGCTGTAAATCTTTCACCTAATTACTCCCCAATTTATAAGCCTGATGATATGTTGGGTGAACTTAGTCCAATTTTTCCCTGTCCTGCTCCTATTTCAGTTCTGATTGTAGATAATTATTGCTCATTTGGTATTTAGCGAGAGTGGGTGGTAGGTCCCTCTCGCTAATAGCAAAAGTTCGATGTCTCTAGACGGACAGACAGACAGACAGATGACAAAGCGAAACTATTACCTCGTTTTCTTTCAAAATCAGGTAAAAAGCAAAAATAACCCCCCCCCCCACACACACACACACACACACCCACACCACCACCACCTCGGCACCCAGGCCACCATTGAAAAACACTAAAAATCTTTCGCACTGGATAGATATAATAATCCCGACACTTTTCCTAAAATAACTTTGATTCCGTTTCGAAAAAAAATATCGTTGGGTTGTTTTCCTCTGAGCGGCGCTTTTTTGCACCCAATGATCTAAATGACCAGATGACAAAGACCCAAGCGCTCAGAGAGGTTGGGGGAAGGGGACCCACTGGAACAGCTGTTGGGAGACAGATGGTAGCCTCCCATCAAGGCCATCAGCTGTTGGGAGACAGATGGTAGCCTCCCATCCAGGCCATCAGCTGTTGGGAGACAGATGGTAGCCTCCCATCAAGGCCATCAGCTGTTGGGAGACAGATGGTAGCCTCCCATCCAGGCCATCAGCTGTTGGGAGACAGATGGTCGCCTCCCATCAAGGCCATCAGCTGTTGGGAGACAGATGGTAGCCTCCCATCCAGGCCATCAGCTGTTGGGAGACAGATGGTAGCCTCCCATCAAGGCCATCAGCTGTTGGGAGACAGATGGTAGCCTCCCATCAAGGCCATAAGCTGTTGGGAAACAGATGGTAGCCTCCCATCAAGGCCATCAGCTGTTGGGAGACAGATGGTAGCCTTCCATCAAGGCCATCCAGAACGTTCTTAAACGTGCATAGGGTATGACTCTTCCGCACACGGAGACTCGGCTATAGGTCCCATCTGAAGGATGACGATCTTTCTACGCGCATCGCTGTCCCCTGCTGACCGTGGTCAGGAAGAGGGAGTTTTGCGGAGATAAATCTCAACGCTAGCCCAGGCGGGACTCTAACCTGGGAACTGCAGATTATGAGCCTAGCGCGCTACCGATTGAGCCATTAAATCTGAAGCCCGCCCCTTGATAAGTTTTATCCTCCATGCAGCAATATCTTCCCTCATTAATCAATAAACAAAGGATTAAAAAATCCCGCGAATAAAGAGAGCTCGCCCTTCTTTCTGAGAATCGCTGTCTGCTCATCCAACGCTCATGCTCTCTCCTGCGTGCATGCGTGCTGTTGACGTCATATCGAGACGCAGCCAATGAGAGAAGAGAATCGTCCCACGCTCTGCCACCGCGCCTGGTATAAGCCTTCCTGAGTGTCAGTGAGAGCGAAGTGTTGTTAGCATCGAGCACGTGTGTTGAGCCCGTGACATCCGTAGTCTCTTCTTTTGCGATGGGCTTCTTTTTCAGCAAACTGTGGAACGCCGAGCCGGATGATTTCGATGTGGTAGATTCTGCCACTGGCTTGACCCCTCGACAGAAACAGGCGGTCAAGGACACTTGGGCTCTCGTGAAACAGGATATCAAAACCAACGGAGTCGACTTGTTTATCAGGTAAGTGCTTAACGCTCACGTGCGCATTGGATTTGCTCTTTATCATTTAAGTCTTGTTGGTGGCTAAAAAATATACATTCATGAGATCGCTTTTTAAATTCGTAATAATTTCGGTTTGGTGTAATTTGTTTGACGGAAATTTGTTCGAAACGGAATTTTCATTGACGGAAATTTGTTCGAAACGGAATTTTGTTTGACGGAAATTTGTTCGAAACGGAATTTTGTTTGACGGAAATTTGTTCGAAACGGAATTTTGCTTGACGGAAACTTGTTTGGAAACGGAATTTTGTTCGACGGAAACTTGTTGGAAACGGAATTTTGTTCGACGGAAACTTGTTCGAAATGAAATTTTGCTTGACGGAAATTTGTTTGAAACTGAATTTTGTTTGACGGAAACTTGTTCGAAACGGAATTTTGCTTGACGGAAATTTGTTCGAAACTGAATTTGGTTTGACGGAAATTTGTTTGAAACGGAATTTTGTTCGACGGAAACTTGTTTGAAACGGAAATTTGTTCGAAACGGAATCAAAGTTATTTTAGGAAAAGTGTCGGGATTATTGTATCTATCGAGTGCGAAAGATTTTTAGTGTTTTTCAATGGAGGCCTGGGTGCCGGGGGGTGGAGGGGGTTAGTTTTTGCTTTTTAACTGATTTTGAAAGAAAACAAGATAATAGTTTCGCTTCATCGTCTGTCTGTGTGTCCGTCTAGAGACATCGAACTTTTGTTTACAGAGATAAATTAAAAATTCTTTTTGCATTGGATAGGTATTGACGATATATTACGATATGAACTTTCCTAATCTCCCGAAAGCTATAATTATGCCCTCTAGCGGTGGAAAAAAATTGAAAATTCCAAAATTTCAAACGAATATTGCAAACAATTTGAAGATTTGATGGAATGTGAAGGTCACAAGGTTTCTATTGCGAACAATGAGTTGACCCCTTAGACCCAGAGAGGTTGGGAAAACACATCTTTTAAGTTTTAGCAGATAATTCTTTGCTTTTAGAGAAAAATGAAAAATTCTTTTTTGAGTTAGATAGGAATTGATAAAATATTATGGCTGTCCCTCACGTCACGTGACAGGAGAGAGCGGTTGAATTGGGCACGCACACATGTTAACTGGACAGAAGAACAATGGAGGTCCGTACTCTTCACAGATGAGTTCAGATATTGCTTGCAGAGTGATTCCGGACATTGTTTGATATGGAGAGAACGAGGTACCCACTATCATCCTAGTAACATCCATCAAAGTAGCGCGCCAGGCTCGTAATCTGTAGTTCCCAGGTTCGAGTCCCAGCTGGGTCAGCGTTGAGATTTATCTCCGCAAAATTCCCCGCCCTGCCTACGGTCAGTCAGGGACACCGATGGGCTTGGAAAGGCGGCCGTCCGTCGGATGGGACGTTAAGCCGTGGCCCCGTGTGCTGGAGAGTCATACCCTGTGCACGTTAAAGAACACGCTGGATGACCTTGACGGGAGGCTACCATCTGTCTCCCAACAGCTGTTCCAGTGGGTCCCCTCCCCCAATCTTCTCTAAACCTTCGGGGTCCTTGTGACCTGGCAATTTAGCCCATGGTGTGCAAAAAAGTGCCGCTCAGAGGTAAAACAACCCAATCCATCCATCAAAGAGACAGTTATGGCGGAGGTAGCGTGTGTCTTGGGGTGGCATTTCCTTAGGTGAACTCGCAGACTTCTATGTGTTGACGAGTGGGAACCTCAATGCTCAAAGGTATAGAGATGACATCCTGGAAGCACACAGCATGGAACATCGCTGTCATTCCTGCATTGCTGTAAGGGGTGACCACACTCCTTATTAAAGAACTTTGCCCATTGCATTCTGACACCTCATTTTTGGACAAGTTCCTCTAAGTGTTATTTTTTGACGAAAAGTATTTCTACTGTAAAATATTTTATGCCATTCTGAAACTAGCATTGAAATTCATGTTTTCATCAAATTTCATTAAAATCATTCATTTGTTTATCATATTTTTTTTAGTTTTCCTTAATTTATGGAAACCAGTGTATATGGATCAAAATTAAAAAAGAAATATGTTTTTCGCTCTTCATTTAATCTTCTGGAATCCGGATTTCCATTCATTCTCTCCCCCCCCCCAACTTTTTCTTGCTTGATTGCATCGCTTGCCTTCCAACCCCCCCTCCCTCCCTTTTTTTTATTTCTGGATCCGCGCCTGCCTAGGGGTAATTCAGGTCGAAATACGAAATTTGAGATCTGACATCAACTTTCGATCTCATGAACTATATTACTCTGGAATTGTTGAAATTGATACGAAGAGTAATTCAGGTTGCAGATCTCATAAAGAGTGACGGAATTTAAAGCTCGTGGCGAAATCAGGGGCAGAGGGATGGTCGTGAACCACGTGATTTCTCGTGTGGTGATTTAACAGGGTTAGTGAGAGCATCGGAAATGATTCTCATGTCTTAAAGAACGAGGGTAACTCAGAAAGCTTCAGAGTTGGATCATTTTAATTCTGAGAGGCACTTCTTTGCCACAAAATGGTCTAAATATCCAGGTCACAAAGACCCTGAAGGTTCAGAGCTGGGAATGAAAAGGGAACCCACTGTATAGCTCGTAGCAGAGAAGTGGAATCCTCAAATTAAAATCATCCAGCACGTTTTTTAACGTTTTTATACTGCACATCAGGAAAGTTTCAGATTAATTTCTTTTTAGTTTTATTTTGTAGCCCATCCGTCTGTAAGATATTCAGGTTTTTTATTTTTACTGATATTTGAAACATTTTGATTCGCATTTTCTGAACTCTCAACGTTTTCAATTTCCACAATTAGAGGGCGCTAAAAAAAAGAAAATTTTGAAATATCGATTGATAGAGTGTAGTAGCCCAAGGGGATTACAATGATTACAGCTGTTTGGCTTCTGAGACCCAAGGGACGCACGAAAGCGAACATTTTTGTTTTCAGAGATAAATGAAAAATCCTTCTTTGCGGTGGGGCGGGGGTGGCTCAGTCGGTAGCGCGCCAGGCTCGTAATCTGTAGTTCCCAGGTTCGAGTCCCAGCTGCGTCAGCGCTGTGATTTATCTCCGCAAAATTTCCCCGCCTTGCCCACGGTCAGTAGGGGACACCGATGGGCTT
This sequence comes from Ryuthela nishihirai, assembly GCA_038380435.1. Lineage (NCBI taxonomy): Eukaryota > Metazoa > Arthropoda > Arachnida > Araneae > Heptathelidae > Ryuthela > Ryuthela nishihirai. The sequence continues at coordinate 25,975,416 of JAWZYU010000018.1, forward strand.
GGAAAGGTCGCCGTCCGTCGGATGGGACGTTAAGCCGTGGCCCCGTGTGCGGGAGAGCCATACCCTGTCTCCCAACAGCTGTTCCAGTGGGTCCCCTCCCCCAACCTTCTCTGAGCCTTCGGGGTCCTTGTGGCCTGGCCATTTAGCCCATGGTGTGCAAAATAGTGCCGCTCAGAGGTAAAACAAACCAATCCTTCTTTGAGGATTGGTACTAACGTAATATTACTGGTTGCATTTTCTAAATCATCCGATAAGTTCGAATTTATGCCGTTAGAACGCGCTAAATTTTGAAAAAGACCATCATCATTCTCTTTAGAAAGGATAGTTTTCCTTCTAATATTGTATGTGTTTAAGAGAGTCGCTTCTTTTGCAAAAGGTTAAAATATTATTTAAATTAAGCAGGAATTTTTTCATTTCTTTCATTCCTCAGCCCGAACGAATGCGCTGAATCGAATCTACGAAATGCCAGATTCTTTATTTGAAGTCTGTGGTTCGATATCGAGTTCTCCAACGTTAAGGCTTTGTTTATTCGCATCCATCACATCTGGTGAAAAGAATCGATGAATTTGCTGATGCCGTCCGTCTCTTTTGGTTTTAAGCCACGGATCTGGAGGAATACCTGAGCCCAGTTTACTTAAGAGTTCTTATTCTTCTGATCGATTCAATAAGCTAAACTTCTGATAGAAGTTTAGCTTATTGAAAAGAAAAAAAAATAATGGATTTTGCAGGAAAATTCTTTTCAAAGAACCAGTGCTCTCATCTCTTATTCAGAGGGCAGGGTAGAGGTTACAGAAGGACAGGTGGCGGTTACAGAGGGCAGGGTAGAGGTTACAGAGGGCAGGGTAAAGGTTACAGAGGGACAGGTGGCGGTTACAGAGGGCAGGGTAGAGGTTACAGAGGGCAGGGTAGAGGTTACAGAGGGCAGGGTAGAGGTTACAGAGGGCAGGGTAGAGGTTACAGAGGGCTGAAGTTGGTCTCTCGATTAAAATAATAGCAAATAATGTGTTTATAAATATCACACTAGCTGAAGAAAAAAGTTTGTCGTTGATGGTGTTGTGGTTGGCATACCTAGCATGTTACTGGGAGGCGTGGGTTCGAATCCTACTCACGGCAAAACTGAATTTTTTCAGATAACTTTTTCATGGGTCCCATGTCTACAGGAATTCTATGATACATAACTACTGAAAAGCGTACAACATTTGGAACATTTTGGAAAACTTTCACCCACGAATAGCTTGAAAATTTCCTATTTTTTTCGAGCAATTTTCGCATTAATTTTTTTAGATGGAGTATTAATAGCTTCCCCACTCTTCAATTAGATCTCAATTTCAGTTGAAAAAAAAACATATTGCCTCTGGCGAATAAGGAATGCTCTGTTGCAAAAATAATAAAATTTGCATATTAATCAGTATACAAAGAAAAATGTTAATAGTAATGTTTTATCATCAGCTATAAAGCGCAAAATGATGTTACACAAAAAAGATGTTTTCACTTCTGCAAAGAAAAGCTGCTCGTCTCTTGGGATTAAGGAGGGAAACAACTGCGTTGAATGCAAATCCCTCGACTCTCATCCTCGACTCTCATCCTCCACCAGTAAAATTCAAAATTCTTTCATAAATTGATCGTTTGCAATATTCGTTGAAAGTTTTGCATTTTCCAACTTTTCCATCGTTAGAGGATAAAGTTAAAACTATGAGAAAATTCGGAAAGTGTGTAAGGCAACATTTCATCAATATCTATCCGAACAAAATATTATTTTTAAACTATCTCTAATAACAAAAGAGTTGAATGTCTACAGACGACGTTTTGTTTTTCTTTGGAAAGCCAGCTAAAAAGCGAGATGATAAAAACATTCTTTTTTGAAGTGTATGAAAAGTTTGTTCAAGGTTATCCAGATGCAACCAGCACCAGCTGCGTCAGTGTAACCTTGAACGTCCTTTCCTACACTTCGTCCACCTTGTTCTCAATTACTGCGTAGTCTCCCAGTAGCAAATCATTTGCACTCTAGTGCATTAAGCAGCAAATCTGAATATGAGGTTTTTTCAACGCCAGAAGTTCCCTTGGTGATAGCGTACTAAAAGAATACTCCCGAAACGAGAAGAACGACAAGCAAGCGAACACCTGAAGCCCAACGTCACAGACTATAAAGTGTGCCAAAATATAGAGAGCGCTGCGAAGCGCCTCTGAGATTTTCGAATGGAAATGGGTCTTCTGATTCTCAAGGATCTGGGATCTTTGTGTCATAGTTGACAGGTTGGGTTGGGTTGTTTTACCTCTGAGCGGCACTTTTTTGCACACCATGGGCTAAATGGCCAGGTCACATGGACCCCGAAGGCTCAGAGAAGGTTGGGGGAGGGGACCCACTGGAACAGCTGTTGGAAGACAGATGGTAGCCTCCCGTCAAGACCATCCAGCGTGTTCTTTAACGTGCACAGGGTATGGCTCTCCCACACACGGGTCCACAGCTTAACGTCCCATCCGACGGACGGCGGCCTTTCCAAGCCCATCGGTGTCCCCTACTGACCGTGGGCAGGGCGGGGAGTTTTGCGGAGATAAATCTCAACGCTGACCCAGCTGGGACTCATAGTTGACAGGTCCGCAGATGCAATTCGCAATCTGTTTTTCTAAAGCATGTAAGAAAAGCTGAATAAACTTCTGTAGTCGCGACTGACAGAAATAAGGAGAGCACGTTATAAGACATGAACTAACTGTCAGAAACAGACACATTCTGAAAATGGGTCAGAGGTTGGCTCCTTTGGCAGAGCGCCAGGCTCTTAACCTGATGTTCTGACTGTGCCAGTGTTGAGATTTATCTCCAATAAATTTGCACCCTGACTTGAGGGAGAAAGTGGGCACCAATAGGTTTGGAAAGGCTCCATCCCACGAATGGGCATTAAGCCTTAGCTCCGTGTGCAGGAAAGCCATACCCTGTGTACGAGAAAGAACCAGCCTTGACTGGAGATTTAACTCTGTTCAGATGGATCGTCTAACCACCTCTGAGCCCTTGTGACCTGGACATTTAGTCCAATGTGTACCTTAGATCCTTGTGCAGGAAAGCCATACCCTGTGTACGAGAAAGAACCAGCCTTGACTGGAGATTTAACTCTGTTCTGATGATCGTCTAACCACCTCTGAGCCCTTGTGACCTGGACATTTAGTCCAATGTGTACCTTAGATCCTTGTGCAGGAAAGCCATACCCTGTGTACGAGAAAGAACCAGTCTTGACTGGAGATTTAACTCTGTTCAGATGGATCGTCTAACCACCTCTGAGCCCTTGTGACCTGGACATTTAGTCCAATGTGTACCTTAGATCCTTGTGCAGGAAAGCCATACCCTGTGTACGAGAAAGAACCAGCCTTGACTGGAGATTTAACTCTGTTCTGATGATCGTCTAACCACCTCTGAGCCCTTGATGGGGCGGGGATGGCTCAGTCGGTAGCGCGCCGGGCTCGTAATCTGCAGTTCCCAGGTTCGAGTTCCAGCTGGGTCAGCGTTGAGATTTATCTCCGCAAAATTCCCCGCCCTGCCCACGGTCAGTAGGGGACACCGATGGGCTTGGAAAGGCCGCCGTCCGTCGGATGGGACGTTAAGCCGTGGCCCCGTGTGTGGGAGAGCCATACCCTGTGCACGTTAAAGAACACGCTGGATGGCCTTGACGGGAGGCTACCATCTGTCTCCAAACAGCTTTTCCAGTGGGTCCCCTCCCCCAACCTTCTCTGAGCCTTCGGGGTCCATGGACCTGGCCATTTAGCCCATGGTGTGCAAAAAAGTGCCGCTCAGAGGTAAAACAACCCAACCCAACTGAGCCCTTGTGACCTGGACATTTAGTCCAATGTGTACCTTAGATCCTTGTGCAGGAAAGCCATACCCTGTGTACGAGAAAGAACCAGCCTTGACTGGAGCTTTAACCCTGTTCAGATGGATCGTCTAACCACTTCTGAGCCCTTGTGACCTGGACATTTAGTCCAATGTGTACCTTAGATCCTTGTGCAGGAAAGCCATACCCTGTGTACGAGAAAGAACCAGTCTTGACTGGAGATTTAACTCTGTTCAGATGGATCGTCTAACCACCTCTGAGCCCTTGTGACCTGGACATTTAGTCCAATGTGTACCTTAGATCCTTGTGCAGGAAAGCCATACCCTGTGTACGAGAAAGAACCAGCCTTGACTGGAGATTTAACTCTGTTCAGATGGATCGTCTAACCACCTCTGAGCCCTTGTGACCTGGACATTTAGTCCAATGTGTACCTTAGATCCTTGTGCAGGAAAGCCATACCCTGTGTACGAGAAAGAACCAGCCTTGACTGGAGCTTTAACCCTGTTCAGATGGATCGTCTAACCACTTCTGAGCCCTTGTGACCTGGACATTTAGTCCAATGTGTACCTTAGATCCTTGTGCAGGAAAGCCATACCCTGTGTACGAGAAAGAACCAGTCTTGACTGGAGATTTAACTCTGTTCAGATGGATCGTCTAACCACCTCTGAGCCCTTGTGACCTGGACATTTAGTCCAATGTGTACCTTAGATCCTTGTGCAGGAAAGCCATACCCTGTGTACGAGAAAGAACCAGCCTTGACTGGAGATTTAACTCTGTTCAGATGGATCGTCTAACCACCTCTGTGCCCTTGTGACCTGGACATTTAGTCCAATGTGTACCTTAGATCCTTGTGCAGGAAAGCCATACCCTGTGTACGAGAAAGAACCAGCCTTGACTGGAGATTTAACTCTGTTCAGATGGATCGTCTAACCACCTCTGAGCCCTTGTGACCTGGACATTTAGTTCAATGTGTACCTTAGATCCTTGTGCAGGAAAGCCATACCCTGTGTACGAGAAAGAACCAGCCTTGACTGGAGATTTAACTCTGTTCAGATGGATCGTCTAACCACCTCTGAGCCCTTGTGACCTGGACATTTAATCCAATGTGTACCTTAGATCCTTGTGCAGGAAAGCCATACCCTGTGTACGAGAAAGAACCAGCCTTGACTGGAGATTTAACTCTGTTCAGATGGATCGTCTAACCACCTCTGAGCCCTTGTGACCTGGACATTTAGTCCAATGTGTACCTTAGATCCTTGTGCAGGAAAGCCATACCCTGTGTACGAGAAAGAACCAGTCTTGACTGGAGATTTAACTCTGTTCAGATGGATCGTCTAACCACCTCTGAGCCCTTGTGACCTGGACATTTAGTCCAATGTGTACCTTAGATCCTTGTGCAGGAAAGCCATACCCTGTGTACGAGAAAGAACCAGCCTTGACTGGAGATTTAACTCTGTTCAGATGGATCGTCTAACCACCTCTGAGCCCTTGTGACCTGGACATTTAATCCAATGTGTACCTTAGATCCTTGTGCAGGAAAGCCATACCCTGTGTACGAGAAAGAACCAGCCTTGACTGGAGATTTAACTCTGTTCAGATGGATCGTCTAACCACCTCTGAGCCCTTGTGACCTGGACATTTAGTTCAATGTGTACCTTAGATCCTTGTGCAGGAAAGCCATACCCTGTGTACGAGAAAGAACCAGCCTTGACTGGAGATTTAACTCTGTTCAGATGGATCGTCTAACCACCTCTGAGCCCTTGTGACCTGGACATTTAGTCCAATGTGTACCTTAGATCCTTGTGCAGGAAAGCCATACCCTGTGTACGAGAAAGAACCAGCCTTGACTGGAGATTTAACTCTGTTCAGATGGATCGTCTAACCACCTCTGAGCCCTTGTGACCTGGACATTTAGTCCAATGTGTACCTTAGATCCTTGTGCAGGAAAGCCATACCCTGTGTACGAGAAAGAACCAGCCTTGACTGGAGATTTAACTCTGTTCAGATGGATCGTCTAACCACCTCTGTGCCCTTGTGACCTGGACATTTAATCCAATGTGTACCTTAGATCCTTGTGCAGGAAAGCCATACCCTGTGTACGAGAAAGAACCAGTCTTGACTGGAGATTTAACTCTGTTCAGATGGATCGTCTAACCACCTCTGAGCCCTTGTGACCTGGACATTTAGTCCAATGTGTACCTTAGATCCTTGTGCAGGAAAGCCATACCCTGTGTACGAGAAAGAACCAGCCTTGACTGGAGATTTAACTCTGTTCAGATGGATCGTCTAACCACCTCTGAGCCCTTGTGACCTGGACATTTAATCCAATGTGTACCTTAGATCCTTGTGCAGGAAAGCCATACCCTGTGTACGAGAAAGAACCAGCCTTGACTGGAGATTTAACTCTGTTCAGATGGATCGTCTAACCACCTCTGAGCCCTTGTGACCTGGACATTTAGTCCAATGTGTACCTTAGATCCTTGTGCAGGAAAGCCATACCCTGTGTACGAGAAAGAACCAGCCTTGACTGGAGATTTAACTCTGTTCAGATGGATCGTCTAACCACCTCTGAGCCCTTGTGACCTGGACATTTAGTCCAATGTGTACCTTAGATCCTTGTGCAGGAAAGCCATACCCTGTGTACGAGAAAGAACCAGTCTTGACTGGAGATTTAACTCTGTTCAGATGGATCGTCTAAGCACTTCTGAGCCCTTGTGACCTGGACATTTAGTCCAATGTGTACACAAAAGTGACCCTCAGTGGTAAAACAAGCAACTAATGATATTTAAACCAATGAATATTTAAATTTAAGAATACTTGGTAAAGCTGACTACTAAACCAATGGGTCTGGCCTTGAGTAAGTGTTTGTTGTAAGAGAATCCAGGCCAAGACTGATAAAGCTTCAAGGTTATCTCCGTTCCCAGGGACATTCGTTCTATTTTGTTGCGAACTTAAGCAACCATGGCAATTCCCGGTTCCGTCGATAAGACACTACCTGGTTATTAAAAGCCATGACTATCTAGAGCCGGTGGCAAGAATGCGCCATATAGACGCACCTCAACCCCGGCCTCACATGGCAGCAGTCCTATAGAAGGAAAGCTGACCACCGGAAGAAACCTAACTTTAATCTGTTCCCCAGTTAGCCATGAACAAGGATATATAGATCCGGGTGGAGACTCTTAGTAAGGCCCAGACTTTTGTGAGGGCTCGTCCTACTGGGGCGCAAATCTTTTCAGAAGAGCCCTCGAACTGCTCACCCAGAGTACCTGATAGGTGAGGTCTCAGACACCGTCACCATCCAACCGGCCAGGGAACCGGTCGGCGGCATCGTCGACCTCGGTTGATCTTGGCTATGTCCAACCGGGGACCCAATCCGGCCGGCACAGCCTGCGACCGGGTTGCTGGGCCCGAAGCCCCCCCCCCCCACCACCACCACGTCTAGGTGGTCCCCTATCGGGGGGGGGGGGGGTCCCAGGGACAGGGAAGAATCCGCTTCCTTAAATGAAATATGTATAATATCCGTTTCTAGAATCATAATTGTATATCGCAGAGGATGAGTTCATACGCCATTCACTCTACTTTTCCTGTGCTGAGTCCTCTGTGTTGAAAAATTTACGTAGAAATCAATCTTTCAGAAAGAATTCAGTTTCCCGCCCAGCTTCAAAATTTATAACCAATTTATTCATCAATTGTCAATAACACTCCTTTTTCTCTTCCGTGCGCAGAGTAATAAATATTAATTATGTATCATAGGTGAAACGCCTCAAAAGCCCACTATTAATAAATAAATAAATAAATACCCCCTCAAGCAGCTGCTTGTCACCAGTAGCTGCTCACTCACAAACCCTACGAAACGATAATCTGTTCATTCGATAATTAAAGAAAATAAAATGCTAATGTTAAAGGCAGGTAACAGAAATATTACTGCTAAAGGCTTTTGGGGCGGGGGTGGCTCAGTCGGTAGCGCGCCAGGCTCGTAATCTGTAGTTCCCAGGTTCGAGTCCCAACTGGGTTAGGGTTGAGATTTATCTCCGCAAAATTCCCCGCCCTGCCCACGGTCAGTAGGGGACACCGATGGACTTGGAAAGGCCACCGTCCGTCGGATGGGAAGTTAAGCCGTGGCTCCGTGTGCGGGAGAGCCATACCCTGTGCACGTTAAAGAACACGCTGGATGGCCTTGACGGGAGGCTACCATCTGTCTCCCAACAGCTGTTCCAGTGGGTCCCCTCCCCCAACCTTCTCTGAGCCTTCGGGGTCCATGTGACCTGGCCATTTAGCCCATGGTATGCAAAAAAGTGCAGCTCAGAGGTAAAACAACACAGCACAACAGCTAAAGGCTTATAATACGAATGAGTTGAGTCTTAATTATCCGAGCTAAACGGGACCGAGACAGCCTCGGCGAATACAAAAAAATTGTACAAAATTTTAAGAGTGCTAAGTAATTATGTACATATGTCTAGTGGTCCGCAGTATAAAAAACGCCACAAAAGGTCTTAAAAGGCCCGGAAGTGACCTAAAATGACCCAAAGGTCAAATATAGTGTCTATTCCAATGCACCATAAACCCCATCAAAAAAAAGGGTTTCCTATCCCTCTAAATTCCATCGCTCTTTTCCGAACGCCCCACTGTTGCTCAACACCACCCAAAGTGGCCAAAGTTTCCTAAAATAATGCCCAGAGACAAAACTCAAACAAAAAGCTTCCCAAAATTCCCCAGTAGCTGAAAAACAGTCACTTTTTTAACAAATAATTACAATTTTGTGAACAAAATATTTGAAAAAAAAAAGAAGTTGATTTGTCTGAACGAATTCGATTTCTTCTTGGCTTGAATATTCTTCCGCCTTCTCTAATTTCAATGAACATATAATATACAAAAAAAAAAAATCAAAAATCAAACATTAAAGAAATGAATTAAAATGAACCTAATTTGAAACATTTTAGATTTAGTTTGGTAGGCCGGAAAAATTTCATTTCAGATTCTCAGGAATTTATTCATAGGGATTTCTCACTAGTAGAATACCTCACTATGAAAATTCCAAATCGTGTTCGGAAATACACAAATGCCAAAAATAACTGTACCTCGGATAAACTGAAACTCATATAATCCAGACTCAAAACACCATGAGACCTGTACTATGTATTATACAATTAAATGTTTCTAACCCATTGGCATGGATATTTTTCACGCTAATATAGTACTTATAGGGCCGATTGATTTTTTTTTTTTAAATGTATTAATTTTTTCTCGTATGAGGAATTTTTCGTAGAATATTACAAAACATAGCGACACCTCTGAACAAAATCACGAAATTCGTGCACAAGATTGGAAGGAAAATAAGCACAAGACCAGGCCCGGATCTAAAAGAAAAATAAAAAAAAAGAGGGGTGGCAACAAATATGAAACTCAGTCGATCAGAAATAAAGTAAAAGGGCCAAGAGACAGAATTTACAATCAAGTATAACATTTCCTCTCAGTTTCAAAAATCATTTAAAAAATTTTTGTAAAAATTCATGAACTGTATGTACTTAAGTTTGATGATTTTTGCCTCCATTACTCTTACTAACATTCTCAAAGGGAAGGGGGTGGGTGGGAGGGGGGAGCAAGAAATGAAAAATTTTCTGTAGTTTTAGTATCTTGTAGTAGTCTCTTGTACAGGGTGTTTCATAATGGACGCAACCCTCTAATGTATTTTTCTATTTAAACTTGACAAAAGACGAATTTCAAAAGATGCAAATAGACATATATCTACCTTTACAACAGATGTTGAAAGTAAATGGATGCAGGTTCGTACAGTTGTTCAAAAAAGTATTCGAACACTATGTTTGATTACATAATTTAGAAAAAATATCTGGCGACGATTTTTTTTTCGAAATTAATGATCTGGCAACCTTTGTGTCACGTGACACGAAGGTTGCTAGACACGCTCCAGTGACACACGCTCCAGTTTGCTGTGAACGGTAACTGGAGCGTGTACAGTGCTGTACACGCTCCAGATATTTTTCCTGAATTCTGCAATCACGTGACACGAAGGTTACCAGATCACTAATTTCTAAAAAAATCGTCGCCAGATATTTTTTCTAAATTCTGTAATCAAACATAGTGTTCGGATACTTTTTTGAGCAACTGTACCTGTTTCATGACATTTACAGCCACCTTTCGTAATGTTTGTTCTCTTATGTTTAAAATCTCTCTTTCAATGTTAGTCTTCAAGTGTATGAGGATTGTTTTGAAACACTACACATTTGAGATATCCCTAAAGGAAAAAATTTAGAGGAGTAATATCTGGGGATCTTGGGGCCACAAATTTTTTGAAATCAAATGATCACCATAAAATTTCTGCAACAAGACCATTGTGTCATTTGTAGTAAGGGCGGTCGCGCCATTTTGTTGAAACCAACACTCTCGTTCATTCACATCGAATAGTGCAATAAACTGTTGGGTGAGGTCACGATAAACTTCATCGGTTACAGTTGAGTCAAAAAATAACGACGATGGGAAATTGCACAACAAAACATAAATTTTCCGTGGGTGTAATGGTTGTTCGTGAAAAGTGTGAGGATTTTCACTGCTCCATATTCGCTGTTTTGACTGTTCGCATACCCATTCAAGTGAAACCAAGCTTCTTCTTCATTGAAATAAACATGGTCCAACACCTCAATTCCATTTTCTTCAACAAAAGAACGAAACCAACGACAGTACCGTAAACGTTTTTCATTGTCTGGTTCTTTCAGTTCATGAATGACACCAATGCGGTAGGCATGAAATTTTAACTTCTTTGTAGCCCTGAAAACAATAGCTGGTGACAGTCCAACCTGTGCAAATAACTTTCTAAGAGATTTTCTGGGTGAGCGAGTTAAACGCTGAGACACATCATCAAGAACTTCGGCAGTTAACAGTGACATCTGGCCTGGGCTCTTTCGATCCTGTACAGACCCAACGTCACGAAATTTATCAATCAAACGAGATATTGTCGACTTGGGAACTGCAGACTGAGGAAACTTCAACTCAAACTCCTCTCTAACACATTTGTAAGATTTGTATGCACAATAAGTCTCAACAATATAAATACACGTTCATTTTTGGAAAATGACATAGCTGACACAACGCACAGGAATGAATGCTTGAGTGAGACTAGCGCGTGACAAGGTCATTTCAACTGCTAAAGGCTGTTAACCTTGAGTTCAGTAATGCTAACTGACTAATATTATGGCATAAAACGTACATGAGCATAAGTTCTACTCTCTTATATTTAGGGGTTGCGTCCTTTTTGAAACACCCTGTATTAATAGCGTAAGTGACCTATAACTCCTCGTCTCCTTTTTTACCACTTTGGAATTTCGTACAAGGAACATAGAGTGAGAGGACCATCCCTCCATGACTATGAGATCGATTATTAGCATACCTGAGTTTTTCTTTAAACGATACACGATTGTATCGTGTAAAAAAAAAGTAGCGTTTTTACTTCCGACTAGTGACATCATACGTTGAAAGCAGCTCCTCCTCCAAAAGAGATTATCTGCTGTCCTGCCCAAAAGAACGAGTTTCTAAGAAATCACAGATGTGACGAACTCGTTATTGCCGTGTGCTACTTCCGGCTAGAGCTCCTAGTTCCGGCGGTGACGTCATTCTCCACTGTCAGTTTATTCTGTCCATTCCGAAAGAGGATGTTACAGTGACCTGGTTGAGAGAATGTCGTGACTGGAATGGATGAAGGAATCGATGAAAGAAATGTCGATTATTCTTTGTTTAAACCAGTTTTGAAATTCCGTTGTTTTTTATCTCCGCAAAATTCACCGCCCTGCCCACGGTCAGTAGGGGACACCGATGGGCTTGGAAAGGCCGCCGTCCGTCGGATGGGACGTTAAGCTGTGGCCCCGTGTGTGGGAGAGACATACCCTGTGCACGTTAAAGAACACGCTGGATGGCCTTGACGGGAGGCAACCATCTGGCTCCCAACAGCTGTTCCAGTGGGTCCCCTCCCCCAACCTTCTCTGAGCCTTCGGGGTCCATGTGACCTGGCCATTTAGCCCTTGGTGTACAAAAAAGTGCCGCTCAAAGGTAAAACAACCCAACCCTTCACAGTAATTGAGGGCCATTTCCTACTGCACGTCCTTCAGCATTTCAGGAAAAGGATCTGTTTTTTAAAAAAAGTAAAAAAGAGGTACTCATTGCTTAAGCACTGCTTATCTTCCAGCAGCAGAGCCTAACATCTTTCCCATCTCCGCTTTCTGCACACGTGATCCATTTCAGGTCATCCCTTGACACAACGGAGCTGGATTTGTAAACAGCGTGTCAAAACAGAAACAAGAAAACTAGAAGAGTAACAGGTCATCTCTGGCGAATATGGGATGCTCGTTTTGAAAGTGAACAGAGTTTATTTTCAGTCATTAGCGTTTGCAATGTTTCGGTCAATCATCCCTAACACTCTCTAACAGTTGAATTACCTAACCACCTTCTAACAGTGGATTTAACAGCGGAATTATCTAATCACTCTCAAATATTGGAATTACCTAATCACCTTCTAACAGTGGAATTATCTAATCACTCACTAATATTGGAATTACCTAATCACCTTCTAAGAGTGGATTTAACAGCGGAATTACCTAATCACTCTCTAATATTAGGGGAGGGGGGGGGGGCTCAGTCGGTAGCGCTCTAGGCTCGTAATCTGCAGTTCTCAGGTTCGAGTCCCAGCTGGGCCAGCGTTGAGATTTTTCTCCGCAAAACTCCCCGCCCTGCCCACGGTCAGTAAGGGACACCGATGGGCTTGGAAAGGCCTCCATCGGTCGGATGGAACATTAAGCCGTGGTCCGTGTGCGGGAGAGCCATACCCTGTGCACGTTAAAGAACACGCATATTGGAATTATCTAATCACCTTCTAAGAGTTGAAATTCGAAGTAGTGGATGATTTGGAATATAGAGATATGTTTTATTAACATATAGATATATTTTATTAACACTTATAATACACAGAAAAATTTCTTATTTAGCTCCTAAAACAAAAGCGTGCCCCCCCCCCCCCCCCCCGCCATCTAGGAGTAAGGGAGGAAATCATTGGCTCCGGTCTTGAAAATCACAATCTACCACCAAATTTCAAAAAATTTCTCGTGAATAGATCGTTTGCAATATGCGTTTAAAGTATGCCATTTAAAGGCAATACTTAGTCGTTCAAATATTTAAATCAATTGAGAGATTCTGAAAATGAGAACCTCAATATTTCATCAAGAACTATGCAGTTCAAAATCAATTTTTCATTCATTTCTATAAACAAAATCTTTGAATGATCTGAAATAAACGACAAAGGAAAACTTTTGCTCGTTAACGAACTATGAAACCAGGCGGGGGGGGGGGGGGGTCATCCATTTCACAAAATTTCTTCTATCTTAGATCATTAATCAATTCAAAAGCAATCGCATAATTCAGATTTTGCACTCATCCATCAGACTAAAGAATTCTCAATAGATCTGTATAAGGAGGAGTCCCCTAATCTAAAAGATTAGCAGGAAGGGAAACTTTATTTTTTAGGGGACATGTGTAGTTATGTTTTGGGTTTTAAGGGTAATCCTTTACAAAAGTGTCTCTACTATGTAATATAAAGCTCAACTAATAATGGAAAATGGTAAAACGTTTTAATTTTGCAACATACAGGAAGTAGAAAGGTCGTAGAAATCATTCCTACCTTGCCTAGGCTTTCCCAGAAGTACAGTAGCTCAAAAAAGTATCCGAACACTACGGTTGATTACAAAATTCAGAAAAAATATCTGGCAACGATTTTTTTAGAAATTAGTGATCTGGCAACCTTCGTGTCACGTGATTACAGAATTCAGGAGAAATATCCGGAGCGTGTATAGCAACTGTATGCGTCCAGTTACCGTTCACAGAAACTGCACACGCTCCAGTTTGCTGTGAACGGTAACTGCACACGCTCAATATTTCCGTGAGTGAGCCCACACGATCTAGTATCAAAATAATATGACCACCTACAGTCGCTCAAAAAAGTATCCGAATACTGCGGTTGATTACAAAATTCAGAAGAAATATCTGACAAAGATTTGTTTAGAAATTAGTGATCTGGCAACCTTCGTGTCACGTGACACGAAGGTTGCCAGATCACTAATTTCTAAAAAAATCGTCGCCAGATATTTTTTCTGAATTTTGTAATCAACCGTAGTATTCGGATACTTTTTTGAGCGACAGTACATACCGTACTAAGGCCGAAGTCACTGCTTACCACGGCTTCGGTTAGGATTGGGTTGTTTTACCGCTGAGCGGCACTTTTTTGTACACAATGGGCTAAATGGCCAGGTCACAGGAACCCCGAGAGATCAGAGAAGGTTGGGAGAGGGGACCCACTGGATAGCTGTTGAGAGACAAATGGTAGCCTCCGAGGCCATCCAGTGTGTTCTTTAATGTGCACAGAGTATGGCCATCCCGCTCACGGGACCACGGCTTGACGTCACATCCGACAGACGGCGGCCTTTCCAAGCCCATCAGTGTCCCCTACTGACCGAAGGCAGGATGGGGAGTTTGCGGAGATAAATCTCAATGCTGACCCAGTTAGGACTCGAACCTTGGAACTGTAGATTACGAGATGGCTAGTTAATGACTGAGGCAATTCTCGTTCCAGGTCATGAAGGAATTGCTTCTGATTAGGGTTAATGTCAGAAAAGCTCATTTACTTTGTCAGTTATATATGAAAGCTAATGATATTAAAATACCAGAAACGTGACTAAATTTAACAAAGCTCAGAGCTCGATTCCTTTAACAGCCAGTTACTTTGTTAAAATTTGACATAATTTTTCCTTTCCGAGATATTCTTGAGTAATTAGAAACAATTCCTTCTGATGAAGGAGGAGCTATCAGAAGAAAAACCTCTTCCTCTTAGTGAATGCGAAAATTAAATACCATCGATAATAATTCCTGGCTCAGTTCCAGAACGAATCGTTTCTTTCGAGCGAGCCATGGCCAATGCATCTACATCGCTAAGAAGACCTCTTTATGCAATCAGAAGAAAGCTTCATTATGCAATCAGAAGGTTTTCATTCTCCTTGTCCTCCTCCTCTTGCAGCCTCTTCCTGGCCTTGACATCTCGGCCTCAGAAACTGCGCACAAGACATAGCAGAAGAAATCACAGCAATCGACTTGTCACTCTCTCTGAAGAGGTCGGCCTTGGTTCCCTTCCATTCTATCCATTCTATCCCTTCGCCTCATTCGAACAGTTTGCTTTCTTATTTTGTACCTTCATCTCACTGTAGCAGTTCTCTTTTCCATTCTCTCTTCGTCTCATCCTAAAAGTTTTCTTTTCCATTCTCTCTTCGTCTCGTTCTAAAAGTCTTCTTTTCCATTCTCTCTCTTCGTCTCGTTCTAAAAGTCTTCTTTTCCATCGCTTCGTCTCATCCTAACAGTTTTTCTTTTCCATCCCGTCCCTTTGTTTCATTCTATCAGTTTTTTCTTTTCCGTCGCTTCGCTTCATTCTAACGGTTTTCTTTTCCCTCGCTTCGCCTCGTTCTAAAAGTTTTCCTTTTTAATCGCTTCGCATCATTCTAATTTTTTTCTTTTTCATCGCTTCGCTTCATTCTAACAGTTTTCTTTCCCACTCCATCCCTTCGCCTCATTCTGCAAATATTCTTTTCCATTCTGTCTCTTTGCTTCATTCTAAAAGTTTTTTTTCATTCTGTCTCTTCGCTTCATTCTAAAAGTTTTTCTTTTTCATCGTTTCGCCTCATTCTTTCATCCCTTCCCTTTGCTTCATTCTAACAGTTTTTCTTTTCCATCGCTTCGCTTCATTCTAACAGTTTTCCTTTTCCATCGCTTCGCTTCATTCTAACAGTTTTCCTTTTCCATCGCTTCGCTTCATTCTAACAGTTTTCCTTTTCCATCGCTTCGTTTCATTCTAACAGTTTTCCTTTTCCATCGCTTCGCTTCATTCTAACAGTTTTCCTTTTCCATCGCTTCGCTTCATTCTAACAGTTTTCCTTTTCCATCGCTTCGCTTCATTCTAACAGTTTTCCTTTTCCATCGCTTCGCTTCATTCTAACGGTTTTCCTTTTCCATCGCTTCGCTTCATTCTAACAGTTTTCCTTTTCCATCGCTTCGCTTCATTCTAACAGTTTTCCTTTTCCATCGCTTCGTTTCATTCTAACAGTTTTCCTTTTCCATTGCTTCGCTTCATTCTAACAGTTTTCCTTTTCCATCGCTTCGTTTCATTCTAACAGGTTTTTTTTTCCATCGCTTCGCTTCATTCTAACAGTTTTCCTTTTCCATCGCTTCGCTTCATTCTAATAGTTTTCCTTTTCCATCGCTTCGCTTCATTCTAACAGTTTTCCTTTTCCATCGCTTCGCTTCATTCTAACAGTTTTCCTTTTCCATCGCTTCGTTTCATTCTAACAGTTTTTCTTTTCCATCGCTTCGCTTCATTCTAACGGTTTTCCTTTTCCATCGCTTCGTTTCATTCTAACAGTTTTCCTTTTCCATCGCTTCGTTTCATTCTAACGGTTTTCCTTTTCCATCGCTTCGCTTCATTCTAACAGTTTTCCTTTTCCATCGCTTCGTTTCATTCTAACAGTTTTCCTTTTCCATCGCTTCGCTTCATTCTAACAGTTTTCCTTTTCCATCGCTTCGTTTCATTTTAACAGTTTTCCTTTTCCATCGCTTCGTTTCATTCTAACAGTTTTCCTTTTCCATCGCTTCGCTTCATTCAAACAGTTTTCCTTTTCCATCGCTTCGCTTCATTCTAACAGTTTTCCTTTTCCATCGCTTCGCTTCATTCTAACAGTTTCTTTTCCATCGCTTCGCTTCATTCTAACAGTTTTCCTTTTCCATCGCTTCGCTTCATTCTAACAGTTTTCCTTTTCCATCGCTTCGCTTCATTCTAACAGTTTTCCTTTTCCATCGCTTCGCTTCATTCTAACAGTTTTCGTTTTCCATCGCTTCGCTTCATTCTAACAGTTTTCCTTTTTCATCGCTTCGCTTCATTCTAACAGTTTTCCTTTTCCATCGCTTCGCTTCATTCTAACAGTTTTCCTTTTCCATCGCTTCGTTTCATTTTAACAGTTTTCCTTTTCCATCGCTTCGTTTCATTCTAACAGTTTTCCTTTTCCATCGCTTCGCTTCATTCTAACAGTTTTCCTTTCCCATCGCTTCGCTTCATTCTAACAGTTTCCCTTTTTCATCGCTTCGTTTCATTCTAACAGTTTTCCTTTTCCATCGCTTCGCTTCATTCTAACAGTTTTCCTTTTCCATCGCTTCGTTTCATTCTAACAGTTTTCCTTTTCCATCGCTTCGCTTCATTCTAACAGTTTTCCTTTTCCATCGCTTCGTTTGATTCTAACAGTTTTCCTTTTCCATCGCTTCGTTTCATTCTAACAGTTTTCCTTTTCCATCGCTTCGCTTCATTCTAACAGTTTTCCTTTTTCATCGCTTCGCTTCATTCTAACAGTTTTCCTTTTCCATCGCTTCGTTTCATTCTAACAGTTTTGCTTTTCCATCGCTTCGCTTCATTCTAACAGTTTTCCTTTTCCATCGCTTCGTTTCATTCTAACAGGTTTTCTTTTCCATCGCTTCGCTTCATTCTAACAGTTTTCCTTTTCCATCGCTTCGTTTCATTCTAACAGTTTTCCTTTTCCATCGCTTCGCTTCATTCTAACAGTTTTCCTTTTCCATCGCTTCGCTTCATTCTAACAGTTTTCCTTTTTCATCGCTTCGCTTCATTCTAACAGTTTTCCTTTTCCATCGCTTCGCTTCATTCTAACAGTTTTCCTTTTCCATCGCTTCGTTTCATTTTAACAGTTTTCCTTTTCCATCGCTTCGATTCATTCTAACAGTTTTCCTTTTCCATCGCTTCGCTTCATTCTAACAGTTTTCCTTTTCCATCGCTTCGTTTCATTCTAACAGGTTTTCTTTTCCATCGCTTCGCTTCATTCTAACAGTTTTCCTTTTCCATCGCTTCGTTTCATTCTAACAGTTTTCCTTTTCCATCGCTTCGCTTCATTCTAACAGTTTTCCTTTTCCATCGCTTCGCTTCATTCTAACAGTTTTCCTTTTTCATCGCTTCGCTTCATTCTAACAGTTTTCCTTTTCCATCACTTCGCTTCATTCTAACAGTTTTCCTTTTCCATCGCTTCGTTTCATTTTAACAGTTTTCCTTTTCCATCGCTTCGATTCATTCTAACAGTTTTCCTTTTCCATCGCTTCGCTTCATTCTAACAGTTTTCCTTTTCCATCGCTTCGCTTCATTCTAACAGTTTTCCTTTTCCATCGCTTCGCTTCATTCTAACAGTTTTCCTTTTCCATCGCTTCGTTTCATTCTAACAGTTTTCCTTTTCCATCGCTTCGCTTCATTCTAACAGTTTCTTTTCCATCGCTTCGCTTCATTCTAACAGTTTTCCTTTTCCATCGCTTCGCTTCATTCTAACAGTTTTCCTTTTCCATCGCTTCGCTTCATTCTAACAGTTTTCCTTTTCCATCGCTTCGCTTCATTCTAACAGTTTTCCTTTTCCATCGCTTCGCTTCATTCTAACAGTTTTCCTTTTCCATCGCTTCGCTTCATTCTAACAGTTTTCCTTTTCCATCTCTTCGCTTCATTCTAACAGTTTCTTTTCCATCGCTTCGTTTCATTCTAACAGTTTTCATTTTCCATCGCTTCGCTTCATTCTAACAGTTTTCCTTTTCCATCGCTTCGTTTCATTTTAACAGTTTTCCTTTTCCATCGCTTCGCTTCATTCTAACAGTTTTCCTTTTCCATCGCTTCGTTTCATTCTAACGGTTTTTCTTTTCCATCGCTTCGCTTCATTCTAACGGTTTTCCTTTTCCATCGCTTCGTTTCATTCTAACGGTTTTCCTTTTCCATCGCTTCGTTTCATTCTAACGGTTTTCCTTTTCCATCGCTTCGCTTCATTCTAACAGTTTTCCTTTTCCATCGCTTCGTTTCATTCTAACAGTTTTCCTTTTCCATCGCTTCGCTTCATTCTAACAGTTTTCCTTTTCCATCGCTTCGTTTCATTTTAACAGTTTTCCTTTTCCATCGCTTCGTTTCATTCTAACAGTTTTCCTTTTCCATCGCTTCGCTTCATTCTAACAGTTTTCCTTTTCCATCGCTTCGCTTCATTCTAACAGTTTTCCTTTTTCATCGCTTCGCTTCATTCTAACAGTTTTCCTTTTCCATCACTTCGCTTCATTCTAACAGTTTTCCTTTTCCATCGCTTCGTTTCATTCTAACGGTTTTTCTTTTCCATCGCTTCGCTTCATTCTAACGGTTTTCCTTTTCCATCGCTTCGTTTCATTCTAACAGTTTTCCTTTTCCATCGCTTCGTTTCATTCTAACGGTTTTCCTTTTCCATCGCTTCGCTTCATTCTAACAGTTTTCCTTTTCCATCGCTTCGCTTCATTCTAACAGTTTTCCTTTTCCATCGCTTCGTTTCATTTTAACAGTTTTCCTTTTCCATCGCTTCGTTTCATTCTAACAGTTTTCCTTTCCATCGCTTCGCTTCATTCTAACAGTTTTCCTTTTCCATCGCTTCGCTTCATTCTAACAGTTTTCCTTTTCCATCGCTTCGCTTCATTCTAACAGTTTTCCTTTTCCATCGCTTCGTTTCATTCTAACAGTTTTCCTTTTCCATCGCTTCGCTTCATTCTAACAGTTTCTTTTCCATCGCTTCGCTTCATTCTAACAGTTTTCCTTTTCCATCGCTTCGCTTCATTCTAACAGTTTTCCTTTTCCATCGCTTCGCTTCATTCTAACAGTTTTCCTTTTCCATCGCTTCGCTTCATTCTAACAGTTTTCCTTTTCCATCGCTTCGCTTCATTCTAACAGTTTTCCTTTTCCATCGCTTCGTTTCATTTTAACAGTTTTCCTTTTCCATCGCTTCGTTTCATTGTAACAGTTTTCCTTTTCCATCGCTTCGCTTCATTCTAACAGTTTTCCTTTTCCATCGCTTCGTTTCATTTTAACAGTTTTCCTTTTCCATCGCTTCGTTTCATTCTAACAGTTTTCCTTTTCCATCGCTTCGCTTCATTCTAACAGTTTTCCTTTTCCATCGCTTCGCTTCATTCTAACAGTTTTCCTTTTCCATCGCTTCGCTTCATTCTAACAGTTTTCCTTTTCCATCGCTTCGTTTCATTCTAACAGTTTTCCTTTTCCATCGCTTCGCTTCATTCTAACAGTTTCTTTTCCATCGCTTCGCTTCATTCTAACAGTTTTCCTTTTCCATCGCTTCGCTTCATTCTAACAGTTTTCCTTTTCCATCGCTTCGCTTCATTCTAACCGTTTTCCTTTTCCATCGCTTCGCTTCATTCTAACAGTTTTCCTTTTCCATCGCTTCGCTTCATTCTAACAGTTTTCCTTTTCCATCGCTTCGCTTCATTCTAACAGTTTTCCTTTTCCATCGCTTCGCTTCATTCTAACAGTTTTCCTTTTCCATCGCTTCGCTTCATTCTAACAGTTTTCCTTTTCCATCTCTTCGCTTCATTCTAACAGTTTCTTTTCCATCGCTTCGCTTCTTTCTAACAGTTTTCTTTTCCATTCCATCTTTTCAACTAATTCACCTGAAAAGTTTCCTTTTCTGTCCCTTCATAATAACCTAACGGTTTTCGTCTCCATTTTGCTCCTTCGCCTCATTTGAAAAGTATTCCTTTCCTTTTCATCCTTTTTCTTCATTCTAACGGTTTTTCTTTTCCATTTTGCTCCTTCAGTTCCTACCTGCGTCCTTTCTTCAGTGATTGGCTTCTTTCTTTGAACTTCGATCTCCGCTACATCTGATGTTAGTCGTGTGTTGACCCAGTAAGTGACAAGTCAAGCTCGCAACCGTAGTTTTGCAGGCTCCACTCTCCACGCCTTCCTTACTAGTTTTGAAGTTTCTCCCACGTCTTTTTACTTTTCAAGAGTGAGATATTTAGAGGCGCCAGCAAAATTATTTTTCAGGGTAGGGGGACCAAAAAATACCAATGTTGAATAATATTATTCTTAATATCATCATCACACGTATTTTTTATCTTAATCATCACTTCCGAAAAGGACAAAAAAATAATATTTGGCACACCTTACATTTTTTAACTTAAATTAATTTTTCGGACATTCTTTAACAGTGGGGGAATGGCTGTTCTTCTTTACCTTGCCAACGACCATCGATGGGGGGGGGGAGGTCTTTTGAAATCTTGAAAAGAAAAACTTCTAAGTTTTTATTCTCGACAGAATTTCGTTTCCTCTTCCTCTTAGAATCAATTCCTGATAGAAATGGTCAAGGACGACCCAAGGACATTTTCGTGCCTCAAACAAAATTATTCTTGACTCCAAGCAAAATGGCCGTTTGCCATTCAAAATAATTTACTTTTTTTTCCCTTTCCTAAAGAGAATTTCCTTTTACTCTTCTTTAAGTGAACTAATATTTTTCCACTCCAGAAACGCTTTTTTTCCCACTCCCAAAAGATTTACTCTTTAACTCCAATAAACCAATTGATTGTTTTGTTCCTCACTTAAATAGTGGGGATCAAGCAACAAAGAGGATTTTAAATTTCAAAGTATCGTACACCGCAACACCTCAATTCTACGAAACTCGATATCACGGATATCGTCCTCTCTACCGGGCTGCATCATAATGGCTTCACCAACATTTTTTTCGTGCAAGACTTTGAGTCAGACTCTGACTCAGGAAGAGATTATCCGAGGTGTTTCGGATGGAGATATCGAGGAAGAGGAAACAACAGACAAATCAAAATTTCCCGAAGTCAGAGACAGAATGAATAAGGTTGCGAACTTGGTGAGTGTGGAATCAGGCAACAAAACGCAGCTCTACGGTCAGCACATTTTGAAACCCTAAGGTACACTGCAATTCAAAAGTAGGCCCAGATCTAGAAAAAAAATAAAAAGAGGCGCCAGGTAACTCGATCAAGTCGGAAAAACTAAAAACACTAAAATGAACAATATTGCAAACAGGAGAAACATTTATTTTGAGGCTGAAGAACTATCATGCTTTTGTGGTCTCTAACTAGTAGAGGGTTGTGATGAGTAGCTAGAATCCTCCTGTTGCCTCTTACTAGTAAAGGGTTCTGATGAGTAGCTAGAATCCTTCTGTTGCCTCTTACTACTAGAGGGTTGTGGTGAGTAGCTAGAATCCTTCTGTTGCCTCTTACTACTAGAGGGTTGTGGTGAGTAGCTAGAATCCTTCTGTTGCCTCTTACTAGTGAAGGGTTCTGGTGAGTAGCTAGAATCCTCCTGTTGCCTCTTACTTGTAGAGGGTTGTGGTGAGTAGCTAGAATCCTTCTGTTGCCTCTTACTACTAGAGGGTTGTGGTGAGTAGCTAGAAGCCTCCTGTTGACTCTTACTTGTAGAGGGTTGTGGTGAGTAGCTAGAATCCTTCTGTTGCCTCTTACTACTAGAAGGTTGTGGTGAGTAGCTGGAATCCTCCTGTTGCCTCTTATTACTAGAGGGTTGTGCTGAGTAGCTAGAATCCTCCTGTTGCCTCTTACTTGTAGAGGGTTGTGGTGAGTAGCTAGAATCCTTCTGTTGCCTCTTACTACTAGAGGGTTGTGGTGAGTAGCTAGAAGCCTCCTGTTGCCTCCTTCTACTAGAGGGTTGTGGTGAGTAGCTAGAATCCTTCTGTTGCCTCTTACTAGTGAAGGGTTCTGGTGAGTAGCTAGAATCCTTCTGTTGCCTCTTACTACTAGAGGGTTGTGGTGAGTAGCTAGAATCCTCCTGTTGCCTCTTACTAGTGAAGTGTTCTGGTGAGTAGCTAGAATCCTTCTGTTGCCTCTTACTACTAGAGGGTTGTGGTGAGTAGCTAGAATCCTCCTGTTGCCTCTTACTAGTGAAGTGTTCTGGTGAGTAGCTAGAATCCTTCTGTTGCCTCTTACTAGTAGAGGGTTGTGGTGAGTAGCTAGAATCCTCCTGTTGCCTCTTACTAGTGAAGGGTTCTGGTGAGTAGCTAGAATCCTTCTGTTGCCTCTTACTACTAGAGGGTTGTGGTGAGTAGCTAGAATCCTCCTGTTGCCTCTTACTACTAGAAGGTTGTGGTGAGTAGCTAGAATCCTCCTGTTGCCTCTTACTACTAGAGGGTTGTGATGAGTAACTAGAATCCTTCTGTTGCCTCTTACTACTAGAGGGTTGTGGTGAGTAGCTAGAATCCTTCTGTTGCCTCTTACTACTAGAGGGTTGTGGTGAGTAGCTAGAATCCTCCTGTTGCCTCTTACTACTAGAGGGTTGTGGTGAGTAGCTAGAATCCTCCTGTTGCCTCTTACTAGTGAAGGGTTCTGGTGAGTAGCTAGAATCCTCCTGTTGCCTCTTACTACTAGAGGGTTGTGGTGAGTAGCTAGAATTCTTCTGTTGCCTCTTACTAGTGAAGGGTTCTGGTGAGTAGTTAGAATCCTCCTGTTGCCTCTTACTACTAGAGGGTTGTGGTGAGTAGCTAGAATCCTTCTGTTGCCTCTTACTACTAGAGGGTTCTGGTGAGTAGCTAGAATCCTCCTGTTGCCTCTTACTACTAGAGGGTTGTGGTGAGTAGCTAGAATCCTTCTGTTGCCTCTTACTAGTGAAGGGTTCTGGTGAGTAGTTAGAATCCTCCTGTTGCCTCTTACTACTAGAGGGTTGTGGTGAGTAGCTAGAATCCTTCTGTTGCCTCTTACTACTAGAGGGTTCTGGTGAGTAGCTAGAATCCTCCTGTTGCCTCTTACTACTAGAGGGTTGTGGTGAGTAGCTAGAATCCTTCTGTTGCCTCTTACTAGTGAAGGGTTCTGGTGAGTAGTTAGAATCCTCCTGTTGCCTCTTACTTGTAGAGGGTTGTGGTGAGTAGCTAGAATCCTCCTGTTGCCTCTTACTAGTGAAGGGTTCTGGTGAGTAGCTAGAATCCTTCTGTTGCTTCTTACTAGTAGAGGGTTGTGGTGAGTAGCTAGAATCCTCCTGTTGCCTCTTACTACTAGAGGGTTCTGGTGAGTAGCTAGAATCCTCCTGTTGCCTCTTACTACTAGAGGGTTCTGGTGAGTAGCTAGAATCCTCCTGTTGCCTCTTACTTGTAGAGGGTTGTGGTGAGTAGCTAGAATCCTTCTGTTGCCTCTTACTACTAGAGGGTTGTGGTGAGTAGCTAGAAGCCTCCTGTTGACTCTTACTTGTAGAGGGTTGTGGTGAGTAGCTAGAATCCTTCTGTTGCCTCTTACTACTAGAAGGTTGTGGTGAGTAGCTGGAATCCTCCTGTTGCCTCTTATTACTAGAGGGTTGTGCTGAGTAGCTAGAATCCTCCTGTTGCCTCTTACTTGTAGAGGGTTGTGGTGAGTAGCTAGAATCCTTTTGTTGCCTCTTACTACTAGAGGGTTGTGGTGAGTAGCTAGAAGCCTCCTGTTGCCTCCTTCTACTAGAGGGTTGTGGTGAGTAGCTAGAATCCTTCTGTTGCCTCTTACTAGTGAAGGGTTCTGGTGAGTAGCTAGAATCCTTCTGTTGCCTCTTACTACTAGAGGGTTGTGGTGAGTAGCTAGAATCTCCTGTTGCCTCTTACTAGTGAAGTGTTCTGGTGAGTAGCTAGAATCCTTCTGTTGCCTCTTACTAGTAGAGGGTTGTGGTGAGTAGCTAGAATCCTCCTGTTGCCTCTTACTAGTGAAGGGTTCTGGTGAGTAGCTAGAATCCTTCTGTTGCCTCTTACTACTAGAGGGTTGTGGTGAGTAGCTAGAATCCTCCTGTTGCCTCTTACTACTAGAAGGTTGTGGTGAGTAGCTAGAATCCTCCTGTTGCCTCTTACTACTAGAGGGTTGTGATGAGTAGCTAGAATCCTTCTGTTGCCTCTTACTACTAGAGGGTTGTGGTGAGTAGCTAGAATCCTTCTGTTGCCTCTTACTACTAGAAGGTTGTGGTGAGTAGCTAGAATCCTCCTGTTGCCTCTTACTACTAGAGGGTTGTGGTGAGTAGCTAGAATCCTCCTGTTGCCTCTTACTAGTGAAGGGTTCTGGTGAGTAGCTAGAATCCTCCTGTTGCCTCTTACTACTAGAGGGTTGTGGTGAGTAGCTAGAATTCTTCTGTTGCCTCTTACTAGTGAAGGGTTCTGGTGAGTAGTTAGAATCCTCCTGTTGCCTCTTACTACTAGAGGGTTGTGGTGAGTAGCTAGAATCCTTCTGTTGCCTCTTACTACTAGAGGGTTCTGGTGAGTAGCTAGAATCCTCCTGTTGCCTCTTACTACTAGAGGGTTGTGGTGAGTAGCTAGAATCCTTCTGTTGCCTCTTACTAGTGAAGGGTTCTGGTGAGTAGTTAGAATCCTCCTGTTGCCTCTTACTTGTAGAGGGTTGTGGTGAGTAGCTAGAATCCTCCTATTGCCTCTTACTACTAGAGGGTTGTGATGAGTAGCTAGAATCCTTCTGTTGCCTCTTACTACTAGAGGGTTCTGGTGAGTAGCTAGAATCCTCCTGTTGCCTCTTACTACTAGAGGGTCGTGGTGAGTAGCTAGAATCCTTCTGTTGCCTCTTACTAGTGAAGGGTTCTGGTGAGTAGTTAGAATCCTCCTGTTGCCTCTTACTTGTAGAGGGTTGTGGTGAGTAGCTAGAATACTCCTGTTGCCTCTTACTAGTGAAGGGTTCTGGTGAGTAGCTAGAATCCTTCTGTTGCTTCTTACTAGTAGAGGGTTGTGGTGAGTAGCTAGAATCCTCCTGTTGCCTCTTACTACTAGAGGGTTGTGGTGAGTAGCTAGAATCCTCCTGTTGCCTCTTACTAGTGAAGGGTTCTGGTGAGTAGCTAGAATCCTCCTGTTGCCTCTTACTACTAGAGGGTTGTGGTGAGTAGCTAGAATTCTTCTGTTGCCTCTTACTACTAGAGGGTTCTGGTGAGTAGCAACCGTGCGTGTGTCTAATAATCAAGACACCTTTCACTATGTGTGTCTTGATTAACAGAGCATTACTATAATTGCGTTGGGACTGGATAAAGCCCATCCCATCATTATAGTACTTCCTCTAAAAATGTGCCGCCCTTACGTGTCCCCTGCTAATACTTTGTTTTGTCTCGCCTGCCTTGAGCATGATGATAGCAGTTTCATTTCCCCATTTTGTTTTTCTTTGCATCTGAAATTTTCCGTTTCGTTAAGAAAATCGCCTTTGAATAAACCGTGACCACGATTAAGCTCGGCTACTGTTGCAGCGAAAAAGAGCAGCGGATGTCTCTTTTGAAATTTTCGTCTCCGTTTGAATCGCCAAGGACAGACAGACAAAAGGCGACCTCTGCAACCCCGAGGTGATAAACATCGACAGCAGACACCTTTCCCCCCCCCCCTCTACTCACCTGTTTGTCTGCGAAGGCAGAAACTCCACGATCCTGAAGCGAAACGACTTCCGCTGACTCAGCAATTCAAACACAAAACTTCTGAACAAAAGTCCACTGATGGTTAAGTGCGACGAACCGTTTTTTCTTTCTCTCCTTAAGTGGTTGTTGCAGAAAGTCACAGAGGAGGAACTCTCCCTCAACCTTAACTCCCTCAGCACGACTTCTTCTATCTTGATTCTCACAATGAATTCATTGCTCTTCGCAACGGTTAATGATCACGTTGTGAGAATCATTTAAGCTACGAACCTTTCGCTGATGCGATTCTTCCCTGGTTTAGTGTTCACTTGGGTGAGGCTTTATCGCGTGGGTTGGCAACCAATGGGAAGATTCCAGTTGGGTTGCAGAGGAAACTGATCATCGAAGGAACGATGAACTTGCGACGGGTCACGTTGTCTGCTCTGCGATTATTGAAGTGTCAAGTGACCTCTTCAGAAAAGTAAAAAACGCCGTCATCAACCTACAAGTACTGGCCAAAAAAATGGAAATAATTCCATATTGTCTCAATTGAAAATCGCATTCAGAACTCAATAATTTTCTTCAATATGATTTTTAATGAAAGATATGTCTAAAGATAAATTAAAGATCTTACTACTAATCTAAGGGACCTGGGTTCGAGCCCTGGGTAAGGCATGGATGTGTGTGTGTGTGTAGTTTTTCTGCTGAGGTCCTGCCATCCTCTCAGACCTTCTACTGTGGCATATAAACTGACAGGCTCCTGTCAGACCTCTGTGGCAAGCAGCTGCTTGAGGGGGTATTTATTATTTTATTTTTAATCAAATCGATCTAAATCTCGATTTTAAACAATGGTTGTTCAGTATTCAAATAGTTATGAACGCCGGAATAGTTAAGAGGCTACAAAAAAAAATTTATCCCAAAATTTAATTGAAGCTTTAAAACAGATTAAGAGATCAGAGATCACAATTGATTCTAATGGAGTGTTAATTTTAATATTGTTTTTAATGCTTTAATTAAAATTTCGGTCATTTTTGTAGCCTATAATAAATATTCGAGCATTCATAACTCTTTGAACATTGAATAAATATTGTTCAAAATAGAGATTTAGATAAATTAGAGATTTCAATCAAATGTAATCTTTAAACGTATTTTTCATTAATATTCATATTGACGAAAATTATTGAGCTCTGAATGTGATTTTCTATTGAGGTAAACATGGAATTTTATCTCTCATTTGCGCCCAGTTTTTTTTTTTTCATTTCAGTTTCCTGTCCTGTCAGTACAGTCGCTCAAAAAAGTATCCGAATACTATGGTTGATTACAGAATTCAGAAAAAATATCTGGCAACGATTTTTTTTTAGAAATTAGTGATCTGGCAACCTTCGTGTCACGTGATTACAGAATTCAGGAAAAATATCTGGAGCGTGTACAGCAACTGTACACGCTCCAGTTACCGTTCACAGCAAACTGGAGCGTGTGCAGTTACTGCACACGCTCCAGTTTGCTGCGAACGGTAACTGCACACGCTCAATATTTCCGTGAGTGAGCCCACACGATCTAGGTCTTTGTGAGCTCACACGATCCAATGTGCTGTGAACATTAACCGCAACCGCTCCAGTTTGCTGTGAACGGTAACTGCACACACTCCATATTCATTGCATACGCATTATATATATTAAAATACGCATTATATATATTAAAAAATATCATATATATTCATAGGCATTATATATATTAAAAAATATCCGAACACTATGGCTGAATACAGAATTCAGAAAAAATATCTGGCACCGATTTTTTTAGAAATTAGTGATCTGGCAACCTTCTATCACGTGACACGAAGGTTGCCAGATCACTAATTTCTAAAAAAAATCGGTGCCAGATATTTTTTCTGAATTTTGTAATCAGCCATAGTGTTCGGATACTTTTTTGAGCCATTGTACAGTCGCTCAAAAAAATATCCGAACACCATAGTGTTCGGATACATTTTTGAGCGACTGTACCTGTAGCTTCAGACGATGGTCAATGTGTTGAGACTTTTTGTCAACTATAACAGGACCTAAAGTGCATTCTCATTATCACGAAGATAACGAGAGATTACAACGATAGTGCTCAACCTCATCCTTAATCTCTCTAACGATTGACTGAAGTGGATTAATATGCGTGTGGCCGAGTGGTTAGCGCGCTTGGCTTCTGATTAAGGGACATGGGTTCGAGCCCCGGGTAAGGCATGGATGTTTATGTTGTTTTTCTGCTGAGGTCCTGCCATCCTCTCAGACCTTCTACTATGGCATATAAACTGACAGGCTCCTGTCAGACCTCTGTGGCAAGCAGCTGCTTGAAGGGGTATTTTTGTTTATATTTTTAGAAGTTCACATCAAGTAATTTGTTAATTCACATATTAAAACAAAAAACTAACCAAAAAAAGTGGTCTTCTGGAAAAGAAAAAGACCACAGAGCGTCTTCTTCTCGGTTCAAAATCATTCCAGTCGGTCACCTCTCCTAGATATTTTTCTAGATTTGGAGCAGGATAATGAAATATTGTCGCGTTATATTCATATAACTAAAAAAATATTCCCTTAAACAACTGCTTGCCATAGAGGTCTTACAGGAGCCTGTAGTTTTTACGCCATAGTAGGTCTGTGAGGAAGGCGAGACCTCATCAGAAAAACACAAACATCTATGCCTTACCCAGGGCTCGAACCCAGATCCCTTTGATTAGCAGCCAAGCACGCTAACTACTCGGACGCCTTAAAAAGAAATCGAACCATGGATGGAAACAAAATAGCCACTGGAATTCTTCATGTTTGCTTGGAGCTTACTGACATAGGGTGTATAGTGGACATGAACAGCACTGCAAAATAAAGTTCGGCATTTCCTCAAATCCCATCGCTGCTTTCATTTCTCTACAAGAATGCGAGCGAATGGATATCTCTGGACTATCTACTGATAGGGTTGGGTTGTTTTACCTCTGAGCGGAATTTCTTTTGCACACAATGGGCCGACTGAAAAGGTTTCGATCTTTTATTGCCTTTCTCATTTTGTGTTCCTTTCATGGGGCGAAGAGTATTTCTTAAAATTGCAGTAAATATCATTCCAGAGTAGTTCCAATATGAAAAACGTGGCAATTAGGAAGTGGAAAAGAATATCTGTTAAATCAGTGGGTTCCAAACTTTATCAGGCTTTATCGACCCTCCTTAGTTATCGACCCTCCTTAGTTATCGACCCTCCTTAGTTATCTATCCTCCTTAGTTATCTATCCTCCTTTGTTATCGACCCTCCTTAGTTATCTATCCTCCTTAGTTATTGACCCTCCTTAGTTATTGACCCTCCTTAGTTATCTACCTTCCTTAGTTATCGACCCTCCTTAGTCATCTATCCTCCTTAGTTATCGACCCTCCTTAGTTATCTACCCTCCTTAGTTATCGACCCTCCTTAGTTATCAACCCTCCTTAGTTATCTACCCTCCTTAGTTATCGACCCTCCTTAGTTATCAACCCTCCTTAGTTATCTACCCTCCTTAGTTATCGACCCTCCTTAGTTATCTATCCACCTTAGTTATCGACCCTCCTTAGTTATCTATCCTCCTTAGTTATCGACCCTCCTTAGTTTCCCAGAATTTCCACGATCCTAACCCATCGGTTTCTTGCAACATCTCAAAACTCTGAGAAAGGTTGAGTTGTTTTACCTCTGAGCGGCACTTTTTTGCACACCATGGGCCAAATAGCCAGGTCACAAGGACTTCGAATGCTCAGAGAAGGTTGGGGGAGGGGACCCACTGGAACAGCTATTGGGAGACAGATGGTAGCCTCCCGTCAAGGCCATCCAGGGTGTTCTTTAACGTTGGGCTGTTTTACCCTTGAGCAGCACTTTTTTGCACACCATGGGCCAAATGGCCAGCTCACAAGGACCCCGAATGCTCAGAGGAGGTGGGGGAGGTGACCCACTGGAACAGCTGTTGGGAGACAGATGGTAGCCTCCCGTCAAGGCCATCCAGGGTGTTCTTTAACGTTGGGCTGTTTTACCCTTGAGCGGCACTTTTTTGCACACCATGGGCCAAATGGCCAGGTCACAAGGACCCCGAATGCTCAGAGGAGGTTGGGGGAGGTGACCCACTGGAACAGCTGTTGGGAAACAGATGGTAGCCTCCCGTCAAGGCCATCCAGGATGTTCTTTAACGTTGGGCTGTTTTACCCTTGAGCGGCACTTTTTTGCACACCATGGGCCAAATGGCCAGGTCACAAGGACCCCGAATGCTCAGAGAAGGTTGGGGGAGGGGACCCACTGGAACAGCTATTGGGAGACAAATGGTAGCCTCCCGTCAAGGCCATCCAGTGTGTTCTTTAATGGGCACATGGTATGGCTCTCCCGCACACGGCTTAACGTCCCATCCGACGGACGGTGACCTTTCCAATCCCATCGGTGTCCCCTACTGATACTGACCGTGGGCAGGGCGGGGAATTTTGCGGAAATAAATCTCAACGCTGACCCAGCTGGGACTCGAACCTGGGAACTACAGATTACGAGCCTAGCGCGGTACCGACTGAGCCATCCCCCTCCCCTTCTCTCTCTCTGAGGAAGGGCTTCCAAGGAATCCGAAATACAATTAAAATAGACTTTGGGTTGTTTTATTCTATGCGGAACTTTTGCGCACACAATGGGTTGAATGTTCAAGTTACAAGGAACTCAGGGATCAGAGAAGATTGGGGTTCCCTGGACAGCAGTTAAAAAATAGGTGGCAGCCTCCTCTCCATCTCTCCCCAACACACTGTGCCACGGCTTAAAAACGCTCCTTTACGACGCCCTTCCCAACCCCAACAAGTGTCGGCTTTGTCGTCGAGGGCAGAACTGAGATTCGCAAAGAAAATTCTCCACGCCCACCCAATCAGGATTCCAATCTGAGACGAAGAACCTCTCGCGCTACTCACTGATTTGGGGCGGGGGTGGCTCAGTCGGTAGCGCGCCAGGCTCGTAATCTGTAGTTCCCAGGTTCGAGTCTCAGCTGGGTCAGCGTTGAGATTTGTCTCCGCAAAATTCCCCGCCCTGCAGACGGTCAATAGGGAACACCGATGGGCTTGGAAATGCCTCCGTCCGTCGGATGGGACGTTAAGCCGTGGCCCCGTGTGCGGGAGAGCCATACCCTGTGCACGTTAAAGAACACGCTGGATGGCCTTGACGGGAGACTACCATCTGTCTCCCAACAGCTGTTCCAGTGGGTTCCCTCCCCCAACCTTCTCTGGGCCTTCGGGGTTCTTGTAACCTGGCCATTTAGCCCATGGTGTGCAAAAAAGTGTCGCTCAATGGAAAAACAATCCAACGTTAAAGAACACGCTGGATGGCCTTGACGGGAGGCTACCATCTGTCTCCCAACAGCTGTTCCAGTGGGTTCCCTCCCCCAACCTTCTCTGGGCCTTCGGGGTTCTTGTAACCTGGCCATTTAGCCCATGTTGTGCAAAAAAGTGTCGCTCAATGGAAAAACAATCCAACGTTAAAGAACACGCTGGATGGCCTTGACGGGAGACTACCATCTGTCTCCCAACAGCTGTTCCAGTGGGTTCCCTCCCCCAACCTTCTCTGGGCCTTCGGGGTTCTTGTAACCTGGCCATTTAGCCCATGGTGTGCAAAAAAGTGTCGCTCAATGGAAAAACAATCCAATGTTAAAGAACACGCTGGATGGCCTTGACGGGAGGCTACCATCTGTCTCCCAACAGCTAATCCAGTGGGTCCCCTCCCCCAACCTTCTCTGAGCCTTCGGGGTCCATGTGACCTGGTCATTTAGCCCATAGTGTGCAAAAAAGTGCCGCTCAGAGGTAAAACAACCGAACCCAACCCATACTCACTGATTCAGTCTCTCATCCTGTCAGCTCGTTATGGACAATGATACCATAAAAGAGAACTTTCGGCTGTACGCGCGTTAATGCCTCGACGTCAGATCTTGATGTAAAGTTCTGACATTTCATCATTTGATGCGATTGGTTTATGCTTTTCGTGTCTCTGTTTCCTGTGGTGAAATGCGAAAAGGGGCGGCTCTTTCCTCGCGCGATATATGAATTTAATTTCGCCACCAGCCTGCCAGCTCCGACAGGAAACGGGTCAGCAAAAATAGAAATCGCAGCAGGCGATTCCTTCGCTAAAACTTAATCTCCTGTCACGTGGTATAAGACATTATTCTTGCCCATCTGGCAACGAAAGATGTGCACGAGCCATTGGCTCACCACATTGGCTCGCCATTGACCACTGCCTTAAAGCAGACTAGAATTCGCTGTTGCCATATTTAAACAAGCAGATAAAAAGAACTTACATTTCTCAACTTCTTTAAATGTTGAAACTCTAAAAACATCTTCTTCTGGCTATTCTATTTTGTTTTAAAGTCCCACAGTCTTCTGAATTCTACCCTGTATTGACTTATGCATATGAAATACCTTTTCAAAATATTCGGACAAGAAAATGAAATGAAATGTGGGGTTTAATCCAAACAAAATATCTGTGAAATATCTTCAGTTTCAAGCACGTTGTTAAAATATCAAATGTTTGCTGAAATAAAAAGTTCTAGGAGTTAGTAAAATGGCAAATACATGTAATCGTAGATACCGACGTTAGGTGAGGTTCTGCAAATAATACTAACGATACAGTCGCTCAAAAAAGTATCCGAACACTACGGTTGATTACAGAATTCAGAAAAAATATCTGGCAACGATTATTTTTTTACAAATTAGTGATCTGGCAACTGTGTCACATGACACGAAGGTTTCCAGATCACTAATTTCTAAAAAATCGTTGCCAGATATTTTTTCTGAATTCTGTAATCAACCATAGCGTTCGGATATTTTTTAATATATATAATGCATATGAATATATAATGCAATGAATATGGAGCATGTGCAGTTACCGTTCACAGCAAACTGGAACGGTTGCGGTTAATGTTCACAGCACATTGGATCGTGTGAGCTCACAAAGACCTGGATCGTGTGGGCTCACTCACGGAAATATTGAGCGTGTGCAGTTACCGTTCACAGCAAACTGGAGCGTGTGCAGTAACTGCACACGCTCCAGTTTGCTGTGAACGGTAACTGGAGCGTGTACAGTTGCTGTACACGCTCCAGATATTTTTCCTGAATTCTGTAATCAACCATAGTGTTTGGATACTTTTTTGAGCTACCGTACAACATTAATAATATTAGAAACAAAATTATAAGAATTGTCATATGGTAAAACTACTTAAGTGACGTCAGAAATTTGGTACATTAGCCTTCTGTTATAGGAGATGTTGCTTAGATCCGGATCTGTTTCGCACGTTGCTGTGGCCTTTTTACCAATTTCCATTAGAACTTGGTGAGGACAAGTTGTTCTTTCAACACATCCCCTTCACAATAGGACAGAGCGAAAAACGTTCTGGCACTGTAGATAACCACGGATCCGACGGCCAAATCCTTCCTATGTGTCGTCAGGAGATATTGCCAGATATCCTATTTGGTTGCTACTCTGACATTGTTAGCAAATTCTCCGCTAGATGGCCTTGACGGGAGGCTGCCATCTGTCTACCAACAGCTGTTCCAGTGGGTCCCCTCTCCCAACCTTCTCTGAACCTTTGGGGTCCATGTGACCTGGCCATTTAGCCCATGGTGTGCAAAAAAGTGCCTCTCACAGGTAAAACAACCCAACGTTAAAGAACACACTGGATGGCCTTGACGGGAGGCTACCATCTGTATCCCAACAGCTGTTCCAGTGGATCCCCTCCCCCAACCTTCTCTGAGCCTTCGGGGTCCTTGTGACCTGGCCATTTAGACCATGGTGTGCAAAAAAGTGCCGCTCAGAGGTAAAACAACCCAACTCTATAAAATATTCTGTCCTTCACATTTTTTTGATCATACTATTATGCAAAATGTAGTCAAAATAAGTACGAGGCGTTCTGCTGAGATTTCTTCTTCTTTGTGGATTCTCCTCTAAGGCGTTGGGTTGGGTTGTTTTACCTCTGAGCGGCACTTTTTTGCACACCATGGGCTAAATGGCCAGGTCACAAGGACCCCGAAGACTCAGAGAAAGTTTGGGGAGGAGACCTACTGGAACAGCTATTGGGAGACAGATGGTAGCCTCCCGTCAAGGCCATCCAGCGTGTTCTTTAACGGGTACATGGTATGGCTCTTCCGCACACGACTTAACGTCCCATCTGACGGACGGTGTCCTTTCCAAGCCCATCGGTATCCCCTACTGACCGTGGGCAGGGCGGGGAGTTTTGCGGAGATAAGTATCAACGCTGACCCAGCTGGAACTCGAATCTGGGAAGTGCATATTACGAGCCTGGAGCGCTACCGACTGAGCCCCCCCCCCCCCGCCCCCATAAATTAAGGAAAATCCCTATGTTAAGTCAATGGGAAGCTAACGTCAAAGCTCTGTAACTTCTGAAATAAGATTTTTTATTTTGAAATATGTGATTGCAGAAAAAGATCTCAATCAAATAAATCAATATCTCGATTTTCAACAATATTCGTTCAGTATTTAATGAGTTATGGAAGTTTGAATATTTAGCGATAATAATGCCAGCCACAAAAATTAACTTCAGAAGTTAATTAAAACTCATTAATAAGTATTGTATCAAAGTGTTTAATAAAATAAGTTTGTATTTTAGAACTTTGTGTAAAGAATTCTTTCACTATTCTTGAGTTTTGTATAAGTTTCTTAAGACTGGCATTGCTGTTGTTAAATATTCAAACTTTCATAACGCATTAAATGCTGAACAAATATTGTTGGAAATCGAGATATTGATTAATTTGATTGAGATCTTTATCTGCAATCACATTTTTCAAAACAAAAAAACTTATTTTAGAAGTTATAGAGCTTTGACGTTAGCTTCCCATTTGACTTAACACAGGGATTTTCCTTAATTTATGGAAACCAGTGTATAATTGTATTCGTTGCGGATATTGTTGAAAGGCAAGTAGTGTTATTATTGACTGCAGTGAGTGTTTATAGAATCTGCATCTCGACACGTGCCGACAGCAGCGCAAACTTTTAAAACAGCAGCGAGAGATTAAAGGTCCGAATTTAGATCTCTGCGTCCTTCGTCAATATTCCTCTCCGATGTCGTCAGCAATATGACTGCCAAAGAGCGGAACCCGTTTCCCAGTCATCGGGGCTCCGGGCTCTAATGGAGCTTGGGCTCGAGGGGCTCGAGGAGACATCTGGAGGATGGGCTCTGGTCAACCAATCAGGGCACTTTCCACGAACTGAATTGAATTAGGAAATCGCGGAAATAACTTCACCGTGCTAGCTGACGCAAAACTCGGACTGATGACGAAAAGCTTAACCATGTTTGGATTCAAATGGGAAGGGATGTTGCGCTTCGCACTTTCTGTTTATCATTCTGAAAAAACGTTGCTCTTGCTTCCCATTCCCCTTACAAAGTTATACCAAACGCTTAAACTTTTTTCCAGCTGTCCTGAGGTTTCGGAGTCCTTATTACCTGACAAATTAAGCCATCATGCAGCAAAAAATGCTTGTATGTTTCTTGTAATTTTTAAAATA
This sequence comes from Ryuthela nishihirai, assembly GCA_038380435.1. Classification (NCBI taxonomy): domain Eukaryota; kingdom Metazoa; phylum Arthropoda; class Arachnida; order Araneae; family Heptathelidae; genus Ryuthela; species Ryuthela nishihirai. The sequence goes on from JAWZYU010000018.1 coordinate 26,010,993, forward strand.
CGAATAAGAATTTGAATCATGTGGGTTGGGTTGTTTTACCTCTGAGCGGCACATTTTTGCACACCATGGGCTAAATGGCCAGGCCACATGGATCCCGAAGGCTCAGAGAAGGTTGAGGGAGGGGACCCACTGGAACAAGCTGTTGGAAGACAGATGATAGCTTCCCGTCAAGGCTATCCAGCGTGTTCTTTAACGTGCACAGGGTATGGCTCTCCCGCACACGGGGCCATGGCTTAACGTCCCATCCGACGGACGGCGGTCTTTCCAAGCCCATCGGTGTCCCCTACTGACCGTGGGAAGGGCGGGGAAATTTTGCGGAGATAAATCTCAATGCTGACCTAGCTGGGACTCGAACCTGGGAACTGCAGATTACGAGCCTGGCGCGCTACCGATTGAGCCACCCCCGCCCCCAGGTCACAAGGACCCCTAAGGTTTGGGGAGGGGACCCACTGGAACAGCCGTTGGGAGACAGAGGTAGCCTTCCGTCAAGGCCATCCAGTGTGTTCTTTAACGTGTACAGGATACGGCTCTCCCGCACACGGGGCCACGGCTTAACGTCCCATCCGACTGACGGCGGCCTTTCCAAGCCAATCGGTGTCCCCTACTGACCGTGAGCAAGGTGGGGAATTTTGCGGAGATAAATCTCAACGCTGACCCAGCTGGGACTCGAACCTGGGAACTACAGATTCCGAGCCTGGCGCGCTATCGACTGAACCATCCCCGCCCCTTAAATCATATGACCAGCTTTCGCAGTTTCGAATAAGTTTGATTGTTTTACCTTTGAGTAGGCCCGGATGTAGAAATAAATCCAAGGGAGGTCGGAGGGCGAATCACAGTCCAGAAAAATGTAAAGATGGGGGATTTCTAATGCAGTCGTGGCCGAGTGGTTAGCACGCTTGGCTACTGATCTAAGGGACCTGGGTTCGAGCCCCGGATTTAGGCATGGATGTGTGTGTCGTTTTTCTGCTGAGGTCCTGCCATCCTCTCAGATCTCCTGCTGTGGCATATAAACTGACAGGCTCCTGTCAGACCTCTGTGGCAAGCAGCTGCTTGAGGGGGTATTTTTTATAGCCGTCCCATGGCCGAGTGGTTAGCGCGCTTGGCTACTGATCTAAGGGACCTGGGTTCGAACCCCGGGTAAGGCATGGATGTGTGTGTGTCGTTTTTCTGCTGAGGTCCTGCCATCCTCTCAGACCTTCTACTATGGCATATAAACTGACAGGCTCCTGTCAGACCTCTGTGGCAAGCAGCTGCTTCAGGGGGTATTTATTTATTTTTTATTATAACATTTACGTGTAACAACAACGTTTCATGGGTCTTTAAAAAATTTCTTTAAAAGTACGTGAAATATAAATAAGTTTAATAATTTTTGAAGGGGGAGTCAGATCACAAGGGCTCACAGAAGATTAGGGAAGGGAGAGTTGTAAGGTAATGAATTCCGTCAAGAATTTCCAGGGTGTTCTTTAACGTTCTCTGTGGCGCCATGATCACTTGGGCAACTGTACACAGAACCTTGGCTTAATGGCCTGTCCGATAGAAGGCGCTCTTTCCTAACCCAATGGTATGTACGTTCTCACGGAGGGCAGAAGGCGGAGAAAATTCTGAACGTGGGCCACCTGGGTTGTTTAACTTCCGAGTGGTACCTTTTGGCTATCTCCGCAAAATTCCCCGCCCTGCCCACGGTCAGTAGGGGACACCGATGGGCTTGGAAAGACCGCCGTCTGTCGGATGGGCCGTTAAGCCGTGGCCCCGTGTGCGGGAGAGCCATACCCTGTGCACGTTAAAGAACACGCTGGATGGCCTTGACGGGAGGCTACCATCTGTCTTCCAACAGCTGTTCCAGTGGGTCCCCTCCACCAACCTTCTCTGAGCCTTCGGGATCCATGTGACCTGGCCAGTTAGCCCATGGTGTGCAAAAAAGTGCCGCTCAGAGGTAAAACAACCCAACCCAACCCAACCTTTTGGCACACAATGGGCTAAATAGCCTGGACTAAAGGGCTCAGAATGGTTGGGAAAAGGAAGCCACTGGACGTCTGCTAAGAGGCAGCTGGAAGCCTCGTGTCAAGTCCATACGGCGTGTTTTTAAACGTGCACAGGTTATGGCTCTCAGCGCAATGGGCCACGGCTCTACGTTACATCGGACGAACGCCGGCTTTTCCAAGCCCATCAGTGTGTCCCCTTTCTGACCGAGGACAGGGTGGAATAAGTCTCAACGCTGGCCCAAGTGGGACTCGATCATGGGAATGCACGGTTATGAGCCTGGAGCGCTACCGACTAAGCCACGTCCTGCCCACGGTCAGTAGAGGACACCGATGGGCTTGTAAAGGCCGCCGTCCGTCGGAAGGGACGTTAAGCCGTGGCCGCGTGTGCGGGAGAGCCATACCCTAACAAGTTAAAGAACATGCTGGATGGCCTTGACGGGAGGCTACCATCTGTCTCCCAAGAGCTGTTCCAGTGGGCAGTGGGTCTCCTCCCCAACCCTTCTCTGAGCCTTCGGGGTCCTTGTGACCAGGCCATTTAGCCCATGGTGTGCATAAAAAGTGCCGCTGAGAGGTAAAACAAACCAACGTTAAAGAACACACTGGATGGCCTTGACAGGAGGCTACCATCTGTCTCCCAAGAGCTGTTCCAGTGGGCCTCCTCCCCCAGCCTTCTCTGAGCCTTCGGGGTCCTTGTGACCTGGCCATTTAGCCCATGGTGTGCAAAAAAGTGCCGCTCAGAGGTAAAACAACCCAACCCTTGACCTGATCATCTGGCAACATATTTTATTTCTGCGAAAACTGGAAGAAAAAGATCTATAATTCCATGCTTTTAGGTTTTTTTTTTCCCCATAAGTTGTTGATTCTGTTTCGATTCACAGGAAACCTCTCTACCGTTTAACCCCATTAGTGTCCAACGGACACATTTTCAAATTGATTTATATACAGAATCAAAAGAGTTTATTTTATTGTGAAATCACTTTGTCTAATTTATTATCCCCCTTGCTTTATCTCCCAAATTATCTTACCAAAGTTTTCTAAAAGATTTTTTTTTATTTTAACTACTGGTCAGTTACGGTACAAAAGCATACTGGGTTGTTAAGGGTTAAGTCGAGAAATGGGTGTACTCTATATAAATCAAAATGAATTTGGGTTGTTGTCTTACCTCTGAGCTGCACTTTTTTGCACACCATGGGATAAATGGCCGCCGTCCGTCGGATGGGACGTAAAGCCGTGGCGCCGTGTGCGGGAGAGCCATACCCTGTGCACGTTAAAGAACACGCTGGATGGTCTTGACGGGAGGTTACCAACTGTCTCCCAACAGCTAATCCAGTGGGTCCCCTCCCCCAACCTTCTCTGAGCCTTCGGGGTCCTTGTGACCAGGCTGCTTAGCCCATGGTGTGCAAAAAAAAGTGCCGCTCAGAGGTAAAACAACCCAACGTTAAAGAACACACTGGATGGCCTTGACGGGAGGCTACCATCTGTCTCCCAAGAGCTGTTCCAGTGGGTCTCCTCCCCCAACCTTCTCTGAGCCCTCGAGGTCCTTGTGACCAAGTTATTTAGCCCATGGTGTACAAAAAAGTGCCGCTCAGAGGCAAAACAACCCAACCCAATCTCTAATGTTGTCTCCCACTCTGAGAGTTAATGTCAAAAGGTCGAGGCAGTGAGATTTGAGAACGCTCTTACTGTCGGCGACTCCGGATTCATTGGATTGCTTTTATAAGAGCATTTCTTCTAAAGAGCTTCTTTCGCCGAATCTGCAATCGAGGCAAGCGAAACTTGATTCTGCGGTCGCCATTTTATTACTCTTGCTGCTTCTAGCACCGAGTGTTTGTTGACTTGAGCCAGTTGTGCTCATCCCGTTCGTGTCCAAGGTCACCGCTTCGCATTTCACTCCCACGGCAAAATGCACGAGTGATGACACTGAAAACAAGGTCATCACGTACTCGTCCCAAGCTTTTTTTTATTGATTACTTCTGTTTTTTTACGCCAGATGCCACTGTCGTGTTGACATTTCGTTTCAAACTTTGAAAACATTCGAAAAGTACTGACTTTGCTGCAGACTCCGGTGACGACCTCGCCCATCGGTCCTTGTCCGATTGCCACCATCTCTCGAACTCTAGGACAAACACAAAGGAAAGGATGCAATAGAACTTGAAAGAGATGGGGCGGGGGGGGGCTCAGTCGGTAGCGCGCCACGATCGTAATCTCTCAGTTCCCAGGTTCGAGTCCCAGTCGGGTCAGCGTTGAGACTTATCTCCTCAAAACTCCCAGCCCTGCCCAATGTCAGTAGGGGACACCGATGGGCTTGGAAAGGCCGCCGTCCGTCGGATGGAACGTTAAGCCGTGGCACCGTGTGCGGGAGAGTCAAACCCTGTGCACATTAAAGAACACGCTGGATGGCCTTGACGGGAGGCTACCATCTGTCTCCCAATAGGTGTTCCAGTGGATCCCCTCCCTCAACCTTCTCGGAGCCTTCGGGGTCCAGGTGACCTGGCCATTTAGCCCATGGTGTGCAAAAAAGTGCCGCTCAGAGGTAAAACAACCCAACCCAACCCAGGTTCGAGTCCCAGTCGGGTCATCGTTGAGACTTATCTCCGCAAAATTCCTCGCCCTGCCCACGGTCAGTAGGGGACACCGATGGGCTTGGAAAGGCCGCCGTCCGTCGGATGGTACGTAAAGCCGTGGCCCCGTGTGCGGGAGAGCCATACCCTGTGCACGTTAAAGAACACGCTGGATGGCCTTAACGGGAAGCTACCATCTGTCTCCCATCGTCTCTACAGTGGGTCCCCTTCTCAAAGCCTTCTCTGACCTTTCGGGGTCCTTGTGACCTGGCCATTTAGCCCATGGTGTGCAAAAAAGTGCCTCTCAGAGGTAAAACAACCCAACCCAACCCAATCAACAAAATTCACCAAAACTTGGCGATTTCAAGAATTCACGAATTTATGTTTCTGAAAAAGGTTAGTTTTATGGGGAATTGTAGACGCACAGGTGTCGAGGAGAGAGATTCCAAAGTAACATTCTCCCCTTTCGTTTTAGAGGTTTTTAAAAATATTTCTTGGAAAATATTTCTTGGAAAATTCGCGAAAAATGTGGGAATTAAATAATTTTTGTCCTTCAGACCTTCTACTATGGCATATAAACTGGCAGGTTCCTGTCAGACCTCTGTGGCAAGCAGCTGCTTGAGGGGGTATTTATTATTTATTTATTACACTTACTGGTTACTAGCATTCTCATAAGAGGGGGGCATTGTCCCCCCCTTGCCCCCCAGATTCGGTTGGGTTCGGTTGTTTTACCTCTGAGCGGAACTTTTTTGCACACCATGGGCACCGCGAAGGCTCAGAGAACACGTTGGGTGAGGGGACCCACTGGAACAGCTGTTGGGAGACAGATGGTAGCCTACCGTCCAGTTGGGTTGTTTTACCTCTGAGCGGCACTTTTTTGCACACCATGGGCTAAATGGCCAGGTCATATGGACCCCGAAGGCTCAGAGAACACGTTGGGTGAGGGGACCCACTGGAACAGCTGTTGGGAGACAGATGGTAGCCTACCGTCCAGTTGGGTTGTTTTACCTCTGAGCGGCACTTTTTTGCACACCATGGGCTAAATGGCCAGGTCATATGGACCCCGAAGGATCAGAGAACACGTTGGGTGAGGGGTTGGGTGGGTTGTTTTACCTCTGAGCGGCACTTTTTTGCACACCATGGGCTAAATGGCCAGGTCACATGGACCCCGAAGGCTCAGAGAAGGTTGGGGGAGGGGACCCACTGGAACAGCTGTTGGGAGACAGATGGTAGCCTCCCGTCAAGGCCATCCAGCGTGTTCTTTAACGTGCACAGGGTATAGCTCTCCCGTACACGGGGCCACGGCTTAACGTCCCATCCGACGGACGGCGGCCTTTCCAAGCCCATCGGTGTCCCCTACTGACCGTGGGCAGGGCGTGGAATTTTGCGGAGAAAAATCTCAACGCTGACCCAGCTGGGACTCGAACCTGGGAACTACAGATTACGAGCCTGGCGCGCACCGACTGAGCCACCCCCGCCCCTTGGGTGAGGGGTCCCACTGGAACAGCTGTTGTTGAGACAGATGGTAGCCTACCGTCCAGTTGGGTTGTTTTACCTCTGAACGGCTCTTTTTTGTACACCATGGGCTAAATTGGCAGGTCACATGGACCCCGAAGGCTCAGAGAAGGTTGGGGGAGGGGACCCACTGGAACAGCTGTTGGGAGACAGATGGTCGCTACGTCAAGGCCATCCAGCGTGTTCTTTAACGTTGGGTTGTTTTACCTCTGAGAGGCACTTTTTTGTACACCATGGGCTAAATTGCCAGGTCACATGGACCCCGAAGGCTCAGAGAAGGTTGGGGGAGGGGACCCACTGGAACAGCTGTTGGGAGACAGATGGTAGCCTCCCGTCAAGGCCATCCAGCGTGTTCTTTAACATTGGGTTGTTTTACCTCTGAGCGGCACTTTTTTGCACACCATGATCTAAATGGCCAGGTCACAAGAACCCCGAAGGTCCAGAGAAGGTTGGGGGAGGGGACCACTGAAACAGCTGTTGGGAGGCAGATGGTAGCCTCCCGTCAAGGCCATCCAGCGTGTTCTTTAACGTTGGATTGTTTTACCTCTGAGCGGCACTTTTTTGCACACCATGGGCTAAATTGCCAGGTCACATGGACCCCGAATGCTCAGAGAAGGTTGGGGGAGGGGACCACTGGAACAGCTGTTGGGAGGCAGATGGTAGCCTCCCGTCAAGGCCATCCAGCGTGTTCTTTAACGTGCACAAGGTATGGCTCTCTCCCGCACACGGGGCCACGGCTTAACGTCCCATCCGACGGACGTCGGCGTTTCCAAGCCCATCGGTATCCCCTACTGACCGTGGGCAGAGCGGGGAATTTTTGCGGAGATAAATCTCAACGCTGACCCAGCTGGGACTCGAACCTGGGAACTGAGAGATTACGAGCCTGGAGCTCTACCGACTGAGCCCCCCCCCCCAAAAAAAAAAAAAAATAAGGAATAAGACAATTGTATTAAGAGGAATTAGAGTGTGAAGAAAAACGTAGTTTGTCTTTGTCAGTGCACTAAAGTATAAAAAGAAATGATTTTATTTTATTGTGCGAGAGGTATAATAGCGTTATTGATATGGATCCTGTTAGTGGACTGGTAAGAAAAAGAAGGATGCTTAGTACACTTAAAGATGTGGCTGAGGAGGTTATATGTTAGTCAAACAAGCAGAGCTGATCTCAACTTTTCTGTACGAAGAGTTCATTGTTTGATGCATAGTTATCTTTAGTTTGTTTACAAGAATTGGTAAGGTTATTCTCGATAGATTACAGGTTTGTTCACAAATAGGATGGTGTAACTGCCAGATCACTAATATCTAAAAAAAATCGTTGCCAGATATTTTTTTTTAATTCTGTTATCAACCATAGTGTACGGATATTTTTTTAATGTATGTAATGCGTATGAATATGTAATGCAATGAATATGGAGCGTGTGCAGTTACCGTTCACAGCAAACTGGAGCGGTTGCGGTTAATGTTCACAGCACATTGGATCGTGTGAGCTCACAAAGACCTGGATCGTGTGGCTCACTCACGGAAATATTGAGCGTGTGCAGTTACCGTTCACAGCAAACTGGAGCGTGTGCAGTAACTGCACACGCTCCAGTTAACTGCACACGCTCCAGTTTGCTGTGAAAGGTAACTGGAGCGTGTACAGTTGCTGTACACGCTCCAGATATTTTTCCTGAATTCTGTAATCATCGTGTGGCTCACTCACGGAAATATTGAGCGTGTGCAGTTACCGTTCACAGCAAACTGGAGCGTGTGCAGTTACTGCACACGCTCCAGTTTGCTGTGAAAGGTAACTGGAGCGTGTACAGTTGCTGTACACGCTCCAGATATTTTTCCTGAATTCTGTAATCACGTGACACGAAGGTTGCCAGATCACTAATTTCTAAAAAAATCGTTGCCAGATATTTTTTCTGAATTCTGTAATCAACCATAGTGTTCGGATATTTTTTTGAGCGACTGTACCAGTGGTATAGGGAGATTGTTAGACTGTCATCCCAAAGTAAAAATGAACTAAATGGTTTTAATTAATGTAATTTATTTTCGAGAATAAATGGATAATAGTAAATTCTTATATTAATAAAATCGCCATCTGTAACAAGTTATATTTATAATCCTTCGCTAAAATTGTATTCTTTCCATTCAAATGCAATCTGTCTCGTGACAACTTAATGCAATGAAGCTTGTTTTGAATCGAAGTGAGATCTGACTTTTCCAGACTAGTAAAAAACTGTTTACTGAATTTTTTAGCAACAAGTTTAACTTTGTAGACTATTATATAGGTTAAATACAGCTGATTCGTAAGTACAGAGTTTCATAAAATACCATATAAATGTTAATTTTATAAAATAAAGCATTATGTGATGTTACGAAGGCTGAATTTCTAGTTCATATTCTGTTCATAAATATCCTTCTTTAAACTTTCATCTTCAAATTCAATAATGTTCGTCTACATTAACGATTTTTCGTGACCAAAACGAATGTATGAAAAATTAATCTGAGCTTACCTGAATTAGAGCAGAGGAAGTAAAAAATAATATGTCATTAATTCTTATAATATTACTGCTGAACTGAAATTTGAGATAAATATGTATAAATGAAACATTTCAATGTGAGCTTGATTCATAACAGAGTTTTTCAGAACCTTTCCCCTTTTTTCCCCCCATAAGTTGTTGATTCTGTTTCGATTCACAGGAAACCTCTCTACCGTTTAACCCCATTAGTGTCCAACGGACACATTTTGAAATTGAATTTACGTGCAGAATCAAAAGAGTTTGTTTTATTGTGAAATCACTTTGTCTAATTTATTATCCCCCTTGCTTTATCTCCCAAATTACTTACCAAAGTTTTCTAAAAGAATTTTTTTTTTTAACTACTGGTCTGTTACGGTACAAAAGCATACCGGGATGTTAAGGGTTAAATCGAGAAATCGGTGTACTCTATATAAATCAAAATGGGTTTCGGTTGTTGTTTTACCTCTGAGCGGCACTTTTTTTACACACCATGGGATAAATGGACCCCGAAGGATCAGAGAAAGTTTGGAGAGGGGACCCACTGGAATAACTGTTTGGAGACAGATGGTAGCCTCTCGTCAAGGCCATCCAGCGTATTCTTTAACGTGCACAGGGTATGGCTCTCCCGCACACGGGGCCACGGCTTAACGTCCCATCCGACGGACGGCGGCCTTTCCAAGCCCATCGGTGTCCCCTACTGACCGTGGGCAGGGCGGGGAATTTTGCGGAGATAAATCTCAACGCTGACCCAGCTGGGACTCGAACTTGAGAACTACAAATTATGAGCCTGGCGCGCTACCGACATACACAGACCGATGCGACCTACCGCCGACGGCTTAAATTTTCGTTTCTCATGAATGCCAGTGATGCATCTTGCTCACAATCCCAGCGATGGAATAAGTTCGATCTTACCAAGAATTCCACTTTCGCTTCCTGTGGGCCATAACTCCCCATTGACAGGAGGTATCTTCCCTCCCCCCTCCTCCCCCCCCCCGGCAGCGCGTAAACTATGAAAGGGGAACAGAGGGGGAAGAAAAGCTCATGCGCAGATCGAGTCCGAGATGACGCTAAGAGGCAACTGCCTCAGGGCACCATTTTTTGTCAGTCTCCAAAATTTGAAATAAAATACCGTTGAAATAAATTTAATATTAATATAAATATCTGATGACTTCTTTAAAATTATGTGATTTAAAAAAGTTTTAAATCTTTATATTTTAGCCAAAGGGTTTTGAAGCAAAATGAAACCTTATCAACGAGGCGCCATTTTCTATCTTGCCTCTGGAGCTAAAAAAGTCTCGGCTCTGCTTGCGCATGCGTGTTTTCGATAAATCTAGAGATCACTGAGCTAGATGATTGGATTGTGCCAACCGACAAAACGATTTGTCCCCTGATCGATTGGGGGCGGGGGGTGGCTCAGTCGGTAGCGCGCCAGCCTCGTAATCTGTAGTTCCCAGCTGGGTCAGCGTTGAGATTTATCTCTGCAAAATTCCCCGCCCTGTCCACGGTCAGTAGGGAACACCGATGGGCTTGGAAAGCCCGCCGTCCGTTGAATGGGACGTTAAGCCGTGGCCCCGTGTGCGGGAGAGCCATACTCTGTGCACGTTAAAGAACACACTGGATGGCCTTCACGGGAGGCTACCATCTGTCTCCCATCGTCTCTACAGTGGGTCCCCTTCTCAAAGCCTTCTCTGACCTTTCTGGATCCTTGTGACCTGGCCATTTAGCCCATGGTGTGCAAAAAAAGTGCCGTTCAGTGGTAAAACAACCCAACGTTAAAGAACACGCTGGATGGCCTTGACGGGAGGTTACCATCTGTCTCCCAACAGCTAATCCAGTGGGTCCCCTCCCCCAACTTTCTCTGAGCCTTCGGGGTCCATGTGACCTGGCCATTTAACACATGGTGTGCAAAAAAAATGCCGCTCAGAATGCCGCCGTGACCGATTCTGATTGTCTGTTCCGTCAGACGATCGAAATGGGCATTCCCAAGGCGCCGATCGTGACGACAGAGATTCGCAAAGAATCTTGGTCGTTTACCATCATTTCATCCCTCGGTCAGTATGTCGGTCGGCCCTATTGCGGCCGACCGACATACCGACCGAGGTACCCCTCGGTCTGCATCCCTCGGTCGGCCCTATTGTGACCTACATTTCCCAAATGATTGGATCATTTCCCAAATTCGACATCTTTTCTTCATCGATGCATGATAACATCTTCAATGCCATTTTCTTTTCTTTGCAGGTTGTTCACCGTTCATCCCGAGTACCAGAAGATGTTCCGTTCCTTCGCCGACGTTCCGTTCTCGCAGCTCAGTGGGAATCGCCGCCTCCTCGCGCATGCCACTTCCGTCATGTACGCCATCACTTCCGTCGTCGACAATCTCGATGATCCCGACTGCCTGGTCGAGCTGCTCAACAAAACGGCCGAAAGTCACGTGCCCAGGAATCTCACTGGAGAACACTTCGAGGTGAGAAAATTGAGTGCTCATCTCGTGGTGGGGGGGGAAGAAGGGAAATCCATCTCGATATTTTTTCGTGAGAATAAAACACACAGTGAATTGTTTTAGCCGTTTGGGTGTTGGGTTGTTTTACCTCTGAGCGGCACTTTTTTGCACAGCATGGGCTAAATGGCCAGGTCACATGGACCCCGAAGGCTCAGAGAAGGTTGGGGAGAGGACCCACTGGAACAGTTCTTGGGAGACAGATGGTAGCCTCCCTTCAAGGCCATCCAGCGTGTTCTTTAACGTGCACAGGGTATGGCTCTCCCGCACACGGGGCCACGGCTTAACGTTCCATCAGATGGGCCACGGCCTTTCTAAGCCTGTCGGTGTCCCCTACTGACCGCGGGCAGGGCGGGGAGTTTTTCGAAGATAAGTCTCAACGCAAAACTCAACGCTGACCCAGCTGGGACCCGAACCTGAGAGCTGCAGATTACGAGCCTGGCGCGCTACCGACTGAGCCACCCCAGCCCCAGTATCGTTATCTTTTTGAATTTCGACTTTATTACAAACATAAATGCTGTAATATAAAAATGAAATTGCTGTTCATTTTTCAAAGCGAATGAATTTTTACATTTAGTACCCTCTACCGATGGAAATTCGAACTAATAGATGATTTGATAAAAAATTAATATAATAATACTTGCTCATTTTATTAGTACCTATAAAACACAAAAAATAACTTTTTATCTCTAAAACGTTTCTCATTGGTGCCAATGTAAACCTGTTGAAACAGATCGTTTGCAATATTCGTTGAATTATTTAAAATTTTTTCTCCGTCAGAGGGCAATACTAAAGCTCCTGGGAGATTCTCAAAGGGACAATACAAATACTTCATCAATACCTTATCTAGCAGAAAAAGAATTTTTAGTTTATTTCTGAAAACAAAAATGTCGATGTCTATCCACGGAAAAGACAGACGACAAAACGAGAACCTTAGCTTGTCTTTTGTGAAATCGAGCTGAAAGAAAATCCAATCACCTCAGGAAAATTAATATTCGTTTGAGAAAAAAGGTGCTTTTTTTTCCTTTCAAGTTTAGCTTCTCTAAGAAAGTTAAGTTGTAGTTTCCCATTTCCTGGGGCGGGGTTGGTTCAGTCGGTAGCGCGCCAGGCTCGTAATCTGTTAATTCCCAGGTTCGAGTCCCAGCTGGGTCAGCGTTGAGATTTATCTCCGCAAAACTCCGCGCCCTGTCCACGGTCAGTAGGGGCCACCGATGGCGTGGAAAGGCCGCCGTCCGTCGGATGGGACGTTAGGCCGTGGCCCCGTGTGCGGGAGAGCCATACCCTGTGCACGTTAAAGAACACGCTGGATGGCCTTGACGGGAGGCTACCATCTGTCTCCCAACAGCTGTTCCAGTGGGTCCCCTCCCCCAACCTTCTCTGAGTCTTCGGGGTCCATGTGACCTGGCCATTTAGCCCATGGTGTGCAAAAAAAGTGCCTCTCAGAAGTAAAACAACCCAACTGATTCGTCTTACATTATTAGTCTTGATGATTTTCACTTAGTATTACAATCTGTGGAAATAAAATATAAAATTTTTTGAGGCAGGTTTATCACTCAGCCCACCTTCACCGAGCAAAGCTAGGTCTTCCAGGTACTTAATAAATAAGCACTTAACAACTCTAACAGGGCATACCTTGCATTCATGGATGATATAACGTTGGTCAATGGGAATATCTGTGACAGAATGTTTAGCAGACGAGGCGCCATCTGGATTCATAATATGGCACTTTAATACTTTTATAAGAAAGGCAGCCAAGAAAAATTATCTTCATGCAATGGGACTTGAATCAGAGTTCCCTAAACTAAGAACTCTCCTTACGATGCTCTAAACTCTTAGAGTCTAGAGAGTAAGCTCAGAAGAGCTCCCTAGATTAATCTGAGTGCCAATTAGTGAAGGACAAAGAATATTTTCTTTCACAACTCTTCTCTAATCAGACATGTAATTAAAGAACAGTTAATCCACTAGCACCCCAAATTAGAGGACGGGAAAAATGCGATGGGTCATTTTTACTTCTCGTAAATTATATTAAGGGGTAGTTTAGCACGACCCTCATGTTCGTGCAACTTATCAACTGTATTATAATAATAAATAATAATAATAATACCCCCTCAAGCAGCTGCTTGCCACAGAGGTCTGACAGGAGCCTGTCAGTTTATATGCCACAGTAGAAGGTCTGAGAGGATGCCAGAAAAACGACACATACATCCACGCCTTACCCGGGGCTCGAACCCAGGTCCCTTAGATCACTAGCCAAGCGCGCTAACCACTCGGCCACGGGACGTATTTGAAAACGTACTCTGTCCAACGGCAGTAGCTGTCATAAGGGAACATTACCCCCCCCCCCCCCCACCTCCAAAGAGGTTCGCAAGTGTTTTATTTTCTCATTCCAACAGCCAGTCAATTTCTTTTCCAGGTAGACCAAATGCAAGTCCTTAAAAAAATTCCATTATTAAATAACACATTGTAAAATTAAAAGTGTCATTTCTGGACTAAAACAATCCTTCATACATTTAAATGACCCCCTACAGACTTGAGATTTGTGCCCCGCCCCTGCCCAATTGTGTCCCTTTCCTATATGGTAGATACGCCCCCAAATATTTTTTGGCTACGTCCTGCCCTTGGCAGTTCTATAGAAAAATGAAGCAACTTTTCCTTAACTGAAAGGCGTAATTAAGGGGTGAAGGGAATTTGGTGCATCAATCGTTGAATGCCTTAAAGAGACAAAATTAAGAGTAGTGTGGGAAAAATTGCATTCGTGGTTGTGGGGACTTCGTTCCTAGGTAAAAGAGTGAGAATATAGCTTAATTTTATACATCACCAGAGTAACAGAGTTGCGTTGGGTTGTTTTACCTCTGAGTGGCACTTTTTTGCACACGGACACCGAAGGCTCAGAGAAGGTTGGGAACCCACTGAAACAGCTGTTGGGAGACAGATGGTAGCCTTCCGTCAAGGCCATCCAGCGTGTTTTTTAACGTGCACAGGGTATGGCTCTCCCGCACACGGGGCCACGGCTTAACGTCCCATCCGACGGACGACGGCCTTTCCAAGCCCATCGGTGTCCCCTACTGACCGTGGGCAGGGCGGGGAATTTTGCGGAGATAAATCTCAACGCTGACCCAGCTGGGACTCGAACCTGGGAACTACAGATTACGAGCCTGGCGCGCTACCGACTGAGCCACCCCCGCCCCTTAGAGTAACAGAGACTCAATCAGTAGCTCATCTATAGTTCCCAGGTTTCGAGTTCTTTTCTGGGCCAGCGTTGAAATTTATTTCCCCCCCCCCCCCGCCTTCGCTCAATAAGAAACACCGATGGGCTTGGACAGGCCGTCATCCGTTGGATGGTACGTTAAGCCATGTCTCCGTGTGAAGGAAAGATCATACCCATCCATCTGTCTCCTAATAGCTGTTCAATGGGAGCCCTTGGAGTCTTTGTGACCTGGCCATGTAGCCCATTGTGGGCAAACCCAGAATAACATTTGAGAAAATAACTGAATGTAATACAGTTAAAAATACTATAGTCGAGTTATGAAAATAAGCTAGCTGGTTGCACAGAAGAAGGAATCACAGGGTTCATCAACCAGCGGACTCGTGCTGTTCATCGCATTGAAGAGCTTCCATTAGACTCCTGCTGCTTGTGTGGGAGGGACGGGGCGGGGGTGGCTCAGTCGGTAGCGCGCCAGGCTCGTAATCTGTAGTTCCCAGGTTCGAGTCCCAGCTGGATCAGCGTTGAGCGCGCCAGGTTCGTAATCTGTAGTTTATCTCCGCAAAATTCCCCGCCCTGCCTATGGTCAGTAGAGGACACCGATGGGTTTGGAAAGGCCGCCGTCCGTCGGATGGGACGTTAAGCCGTGGCCCCGTGTGCGAGAGAGCCATACCCTGTGCACGTTAAAGAACACACTGGATGACCTTGACGGGAGGCGACCATCTGTCTCCCAACAGCTGTTCCAGTGGGTCCCCTCCCCCAACCTTCTCTGAGCCTTCGGGGTCCATTTATCCCATGGTGTGCAAAAAAGTGCCGCTCAGAGGTAAAACAACCCAACCGTACTGCTTGTCCAGACAACAGTCATGTAGAGATATACAGGGTGGTTATAATGAAACTGACAGTGCTCAGAGCGAGGCAGAGAAAGATCCACTGGACGGATCACAGCGAAAAGGGTGGCTTCATTTCAAATCGTCTACAACCTTACTCCTTTCTTTCCTCCTGCCTTTATAATCTTCTGAAATTTATCGTGAAGGTAGAAATATTTTTAATTATATGCTTTCAAAAAAAAAAATTGCGAAAAATGTTTGGTTGCAGATACTATTCTTTATCTTGAGGAGATTGCCGAATAACCAACGTATATTTCAAATCGGTAAAAAACAATTATGAATAAAGTCGCATCCGGATCTAGAAAAAAATTAAGAAGGGCACGAAACTCTATCGAGCTGGAAAAAAGTAAAGAAAAAGGGGAGAGAGACTGCATTATCTATTAGAGTATAACATTTCCTCCTTTCGTAAAATGTAGGAGAAATTCATAAGTTTAACAGTTGGGTTGTTTTACCTCTGAGCGGCACTTTTTTGCACACCATGGGCCAGGTCACATGGACCAGGTGTTATTTGTTCAAAAGCAGGTTATGTTCTTCTAGAGGTTCCAATTGGGTTGGGTTGTTTTACCTCTGAGCGGCACTTTTTTTGCACACCATGGGCTAAATGGCCAGGTCACATGGACCCCGAAGGCTCAGAGAAGGTTGGGGGAGGAGACGCATTGGAACAGCTGTTGGGAGACAGATGGTAGCCTCCCGTCAAGGCCATCCAGCGTGTTCTTTAATGTGCAGAGGGTATGAGCTCTCCCGCACACGGGGCCACGGCTTAACGTCCCATCCGACGGACGGCGGTCTTTCGCAAGACCCATCGGTGTCCCCTACTGACCGTGGGCAGGGCGGGGAGTTTTGCGGAGATAAATCTCAATGCTGACCCAGCTGGGACTCGAACCTGGAAACTGCAGATTACGAGCCTGGCGCGCTACCGACTAAGCCATCCCCGCCCCTAAGTTTAATAATATTTTGCCTTTATTACCCTTACCAGCATTCTCGAAAGGGAAGGAGATGGCCCCATTGGATACTACCCCCCAACAGATTAGGCCTTGAATAATAAATTATTCTTCATTATTTCTTTTATTCATACATCGCATAAGTTGTATGTTACATTTTAAATTTTTTTTTTTCTTTATTTTCCAGAATTTAGCTATGGTGATTTTGGAGTTATTGGAAGAGAAGCTCGGAGCACAGTTCCCCCTGGCAACGAAGGAGGCTTGGGAGAAAACTCTGAATGTCATGAACACTGTGATCATCGCCACAATGGATAAAGAAAGACTCGGACAATGATGCAGACACTCTCATGGATAAATAAGGAGGTGAAAAGAGAAGTGGACTCGACCCGCAGCAATACTTATCGAGTGTTTAGAAATCCGGGAACTGTAAGAGAGATAATGGGCTAACAGAAAATCACAGCTTGACAACAAACTGATTCTTCAGAGGAAAATCCCTTCCCAGAGGAAGGTGTTATCTGTTACCCTGAAAAAGATTGTGTTTTGAAAATCGTATAGGAGATAGAACAGTTCCTAGATAAATCTATTTTGCAAATGCTAAATTATTAACGCTTTGTGTCATGTTAACAAGCAATAACTTTACATATCGGGTGGTGGTTATCGACGTCTGCTCCAGCAGTGTGACGTACTTCTTCAATGAGAGTGGAGATTGCAATCAGGAATGCGTTTAATGTTCTCATGGATGAGAAAACAAGTGCTGGCCAGATTTTGCTTACCTAAGCAAGTTCTTATATTGAGGTATATTTGATCTGCCTGTAGACCAAGTTAATGAGGCCGCTTCTTCTGTTTCATTAAAGCGCTTTCTATAATGGGAAAATTTCATCATCATCATCATCCTCAAGCAGCCATGGGATATGGAGGTCCAACCAGACAGTGTAATTTAATTCTCCAAGCATATCTGTCCTTAGCTACATCTGCTGCATCCGGCCACTGCACACCAATTCTAACAAGGTCCTGTTTGATATTGTCTGCCCACCGCATCCTAGGTCTCCCCTTCTTTCTGAGGCCTTTAAGCACCCTGTTCACAACCCTATTCGCCAATCTATAATTATCCATACGGGCAACATGGTCAAACCAACGGAGTCTCTCTCTGCACAATATGCTGCTTAAAGGAGGTTGCCGACTCCTTTGCCTAACCTCATCATTAGTTACAAAGTTGAACCACTTAATGCCCAAGATACTCTAGGCCATGGCTTACAGATAATTACGGTCCTGTCTGGTAGTAGTATTAAATTATTAAAAAAATCAACGATATGACTGAAAAGTTTGAAAAGCATAATTATTGTTCTGAAATTATGTGCCAGTCACAAATGGAAATATCTTCATCAAAATTTTAATTTGTTCATCATTGATTGTATAATTTTTCATTCGAAAGCTAAATATACACTAAAACCCCGTAATTCAGGAGAAAAAACGTGCAAAAAGTGTTTTTAAATATATAAATGATAAGCTTGAACTTTGAGGAGGCTGCCAATGAATTTTACAACAGATTCATTACAGTTACATTAAACTCCTGTAGTAGGTTTTTATTGGACTGGATGAGAATTCTTTATTTATATTTCGAATGATTTGCCTCACTTCTTAGTAAAGAGAATTATTAGCTAATATTTTAATAATAATTAAATTACTTTTAACACAATTGTTGGTAGAATCTTTTAAAAGCTGTGGCGCCATCTGTTGCCAGCTATGTGAATGTCTCGTAGTTTTTTCTCCTATTTCCTCAGCTGTACAAAACCGAAAGACGAACGAAACCATTTCTTCCTAACTTTTCATACCTTCACAGGGAACTGTTCTACTTTCGAGAAAACCTTTTGTTTCCACTAGAATGGGAGGGTTAAGAAAACTCATTTAGAAAACCAGAGCCGCATATATATATGTAGGGTGTTGTTTTTCTGCTGAGGCCCTGCCATCCTCACAGACCTACTATGACATATAAACTGAAAGGCTCCTGTCAGACCTCTGTGGCAAGCAGCTGCTTGAGGGGGTACTTATTTATTTTTAGTGTGGAAGGGTTGTCCTTTCCCTGCAGAATTTTAATAACCATAATGGAAATGAAAAAACAATTCGCAAACGTAAATATTACCTACATTTCGCAGGATTTTTTTTTTTCAAGACCATTAAAGGGAAGGAAAAAAATATATTGGACTGGCGTTCTCCCCCATTCCGGTTCAATCCAGCTCGTCGTGTCAGCTGAGCTTCGTCGAATCTTTTTAAGGTTGCTCTCAATAATAACAATGTATATATATAAGAGCAGAGAAAGTACCTTAGTAAGAGTCTCCAAAATAATTTCTCGTATCAACACAACCCTAATGGCGTGGCCATGACCAAGGATCCTTTTCCATCTATTATAAGGTGTAGGGCTGGTTCAGTAGGCCACAAGTGAGGTTCGTAATCTGATGTTCAAAGGTTCGAGTCCCAACTTCTCCGCAAGTTCTCATTCTCCCCTCGGTGAGAAAGGGGACGCGGATTGGCTGGAAACGGTCACCGTCTGTCAGATGGTGCATTAAGCCCAGACTCCTTGTGCAGGTGAACCATTTAATCTTTCTAGATGACTTTTTCGAGGAAGTGTCTACTTGTCTCCTAAGAGCTGTCCAGTGGATCTCCTTCCCACCTTTGAGTTTTTAAGCCCTTGTGACTTGAGTTCTTTAGTCCATTTTTTGCGGGTGGGGGGGGGGGGCATAATCTGCAGTTACTAGGTTCGAGTCCCACCTGGCCCAACGTTGAGATCTATCTGCGCAAAACTCCCGACTTGTCCTCGGTGAATAGGGGACACTGATGGGCCTGGAATGACGACCATCCATCGGATGAGATGTTAAGCCGTAGCCCCAGGTGAGGGAGAGCCATACCCTGTGTATATTAAAGAACACGCTGGATGTCCTTGACAGGAGGCTGCCGTCTATCTCCTAACAGCCACCTAGTGTGTCTCCCCAATCTTCTCTGATCCTTGTGACCTAACAAAAGAGTTCTTGTGACTAAAAAAGTGCCACTCAGAGGTAAAACAACCCAACTTGAAGGAGGTTTCTACTTGTCTCCTAAGGATTGCCCTGTGCATCCCCTACCTAGCTCTGAGTTTTTGGAGCCCTTATGGCACGGGCTATTTAGTCCATTGCATGCGAAAAAGTGCTACTTTGAGGTAAAACAACTAAATCCTGCAGCGCAGATGTCTCACAGCGTGACCTTTCATTCAGCAGATTCTTCAGTGGCGAGGGGAGAAATCGTTGTGCATAAATTTCAGACGATTGTTCAATTTTCTTTGACTACAAGGCAAGATTTTCCTTCATCACGAACGGCAGACTTACTTTTACGGAAAAGAAAAGCTTCGTCTAATATCCGTTCAGTACAGCTTGTGGATATTTATTATTCAATTTCGAAAAAAAAAGGTGAAGAAATGAGGCTGAGAAAGTCCCGGATCCTTCTCGTCGTCTTCATCTGTTGCTTAGGAAACAGATTCTTGTTGAACTGGTGATTGCACCTGACCTCAGCACGAACAAGAACTCTTATTGTGAATGCATTCTGTTGGAATATATAGTGAGTGTTCATTAGACATTTGATAATCACTTAATTGATATATTGTGTACTTGAAGTTCATAATACGATGTATGTCATTAATGTAAATTATAAATTTTGAATTTGATGCAATATGCAGCGTTTATTTTTTCCTTTGGAGTTAAATCCTCATTGTTGTATGATTACATTTCATAATATCGAATTTATCTCCGCAAAATTCCCCGCCCTGCCCACGGTCAGTAGGGGACACCGATGGGCTTGGAAAGGCCGCCGTCCGTCGGATGGGACATTAAGCCGTGGCGCCGTGTGCGGGAGAGAGCCATACCATGTGCACGTTAAAGAACACGCTGGATGACCTTGACGGGAGGCTACCATCTGTCTCCCAACAGCTGTTCCAGTGGGTCCCCTTCCCCAACCTTCTCTGAGCCTTCGGGGTCCATGTGACCTGGCCATTTAGCCCATGGTGTGCAAAAAAGTGCCGCTCAGAGGTAAAACAAACCAACACAACTTAGTTCATGAATACTTGATTCCATCCATGCACAATCCTGAGAGGCTTGCACTGATTCATTTCGCGTGTTTATATTCTTCAGACTGGCATTGCTCCTCTTGAATATTCAACATTCCATAGCTCTTTAACTGATGAAGTTAATGCTTTTGAAATTCAGAATTTCAATAGACTTGTGTAGAGTTGCATGAAAAGCTTATCATACAAGTTCTGAAGAATCGAATTTAGACTTCCACTGGAATAACATAAAAAATTATCTCCTTTTCTAATTTCATCTTCAGTGTAAATGAAGAAACTGAGTATTGTACCTCTACATCGTTGAATTGTTTTGTTACCATACCCTGTGCACGTTAAAGAACACGCTGGATGGCCATGACGGGAGGCTACCATCTGTCTTGAAACAGCTGTTCCAGTGGGTCCCCTCCCTCAACCTTCTCTGAGCTTTCGGGTCCATGTGACCTGGCCATTTAGCCCATGGTGTGCAAAAAAGTGCCGCTCAGAGGTAAAACAACCCAACCCATAATATCGAAAGTATCCCGATACATTTCCTACGTAAAGGAAAAAGCAGTTTTTCCGAAACAATAACTAGCCACGGATGTTTCATAACTTGACAGCGAAATGCTCGCTAGCTTTTAAAATAAGACGTTAACGACAACAGACTGTGGAATTGCACTAACGGCCTAATGGAAAATTCGGGGCGGGAAATATCAATAGTTCACTACAATAAGTGGGGTTTTAGAAGTTTATAAAAAAAAATTAATCTTTGCCACCCGCACAATGAATTTTTATGAATATCCTGCAGAAAATCCGGAATATCCAGAGGACGTCCAGGATGGCAAATGGACAGCTATTAGACATCTAATTATAGCATAGAACGAGAGTCTGTTAACCCTTTCAGGACCATAAGGTTTCTAAGAGTAAATATTAGTACGTAACTGTTTATTTTAGTTTGTTTAGACGTAAAATAAATAAAAATCATAAGAAAAATACATAACAATGTGTAGTTTTTTTGGAATTTTATGGGAAATATTTTTTCCAATGGACTATAAAGGTAACACAAATTATAGTTAGGCTTATTATGCAATGTCTTTTATTTATTGGTATATTAGAACAAAATGTTAACTAAAATAATTCAAAATTATGAAATAAAATTACTATACAAAATGATGTGCTAATTATGATATTCTGCGAAGCAATTTCTTTTGGTAGTGAGGCAAAGATGGACATTGCACATAGTACATATATTATGCGTCCTGACAGTTCTGTTTTTGTTTTCTAAACGTTCCCGTTTACGTAATTGCGTTCGGCATGCGTTCTTATTTTGACATTCTGTATAAAAAATGCAGATAAGGTTATAATTAAATATGACAATCACCAATTTCAAAATGGGAAAAATGTTTCCCTTAGTCGTGAAAGGGTTAAGTGTAGAATACAGAGACACAAAGAATTCGAATTCTGGTTTCATTCGTGATCTAATAAGATTTTATGCAAATATTTTGGGATAAAATGTTCATGAAATTTCTCAAAAAGTGTTTCAGAATGCTGAACATTTTAAAAATAATACTTTCAATTAAAATTTCTTTTAAAAGAAAAAAATATTCCATTTTTCAAGCAACTTAAAAAGTTATGCATTCGTATCAATAGCAACAGTTACTGCATTTTAGAAGCAAACGACTTCTGGAAAAGCAACATTATTTATACAGTGGACCCCCGATATAACGCGCATGTCGGGCGGGAAACAACACCCGCGTTATAAGGTGAACCGCGTTATACCGAGCGGCGCGGTGGCGACACAATAAATTTCACACTGTAAGCTTTTCTTTTACTCATCATGCATACAATAATTAAACACTATTCAAAATACATGCAGGAACTCAATACATACACAATTACTCAATACGCAGTAACAATAAAATGCGATACTCACTAACGCCGCACGGACCTGTATAAACATGTTTGAACTTATCGCGAACATCGCCCGCGCTTTAACCGAGTGCGCGGTATAGCGAGCAGCGCTATAACGAAGGTTCACTGTATTTTATTTCTTACTAATCTAGCATTACAAAATAACGGGTATTAAAAAGGCGTTCTTCAATACATATAGATCTTGGTATTTACAAATGGTCAGACCTTCTAGTATGGCGTATTAAACTGAGGGGCTCCTGCCAGACCTCTGTGGCAAGTAGCTGCTTGAGGGGATATTTATATATCATATAACTTTAATAGAGTTGCAATGCACAAAGTATAATTTGCATTTTAAAGTAATTATACGAAGCGTGTAAATTAATGAGCTTACGTGGAACTAAAATTTCTGTTTTGTTGATAAATACTCGGCCTTTACCAAATACAACCAAATCGTTTGTCCACGCTGTGATAGTTGGAACTGAATTTTAATGTTGTATCAGCAAATGTTTCCCTTTTACGATTCACAGATGGCCCCCGAAAGATAAGTTCCGGTTATAATTAGAGTAAATCCATATATGGAAAACGATTCAGAAATAAATTCAAATGGAAACAAGCTGAAAAGAAATAAAATAAAAACAAACTAAAATGAAATAAACCAAATTAAAACAAAAGAAATAAATTGGAACCAAATTGGAAAGGAAATAAAAGCAAGAAAAGAAACAAACTTTAAAAACCAGATGAGAAATAAACAAAAAATATAAATTGCAATAAAAAGTGTTAGGTTTTACCTATGAGCGGCCTTTTTCTTGCGCACAATGATAAAATAGCTATAAAAAATAAAGTTAAACAAGCTGAAATGAAACAAACTATAATAAAAATATTTTGTCTCAATACCAAGACTCCTTAATCTAACTTGAAATTCCAAATAAATAATCAATAATGTAGCAGTCCCAATGGCCTAGTGGTTAGCGTGCTTGGCTACGGATCAAAGAGAACCTGGTTCGAGCCCCCTAGTGGTTAGCGTGTTGGCTACGGATCAAAGAGAACCTGGTTCGAGCCCCCTAGTGGTTAGCGTGCTTGGCTACGGATCAAAGAGAACCTGGTTCGAGCCCCCTAGTGGTTAGCGTGCTTGGCTACGGATCAAAGAGAACCTGGTTCGAGCCCCCTAGTGGTTAGCGTGCTTGGCTACGGATCAAAGAGAACCTGGTTCGAGCCCGGGAGTAATGTATGGATATTTCTTTCTGCTGAGGTTCCACATAATTTTTATCTGACTTATTAAACTGACAGGTTCTTGTCAGATCTCTGCTGCAAGCAGTTGCTTGAAAGGAAATTTATTTTAAATATGAAATGTGCTTTTATAACAGTAATAAGCCTGTCGTGACCCAAAGAGAAAAGATTCTGTCAGACTATGTCAGATGTGATGACCCAGTCCGAACAGGAGAGAGATCCCACGATGATGAAATTACTTCTTAATTCACTTCGGAGAGGGGCGGGGGTGGCTCAGTCGGTAGCGCGCCAGGCTCGTAATCTGTAGTTCCCAGGTTCGAGTCCCAGCTGGGTCAGCGTTGAGATTTATATCCGCAAAATTCCCCGCCCTGCCCACGGTCAGTAGGGGACACCGATGGGCTTGGAAAGGCCGCCGTCCGTCGGATGGGACGTTAAGCCGTGGGCCCGTGTACGGGAGAGCCATACCCTGTGCACATTAAAGAACGTGCTGAATGGCCTTGACGGGAGGCTACCATCTGTCTCCCAACAGCTGTTCCAGTGGGTCCCCTCCCCCAACCTTCTCTGAGCCTTCGGGGTCCATGTGACCTGGCCATTTAGCCCGTGGTGTACAAAAAAGTGCCGCTCAGAGGTAAAACAACCCAACCCACTTCGTGGAATTCATAGATTCGTGGGTTTTTACGCCCGTGCCTCAACTTTACTGTGTTGAATGAAATGTACAGCTACGTGTTGGGAATGAGCTCCACTCCGTGGGCCTTTGCTGCTTCACTGCTGCAAACAATACTGAGGTGGAGAATCGCACACTCGGCGAATTCTCACTTTACTGACCTCAAGAACTCGGCGAAAGACTAACCAACCTTTGCCTGCACTGCTGTTCCTCTTGAACCACAAAAATAGAAAGACAGATTCTCCAAGAATCTAGATTCCCTCTTGGAATCGTACCCTCACTCACTCCAAGGGTTTCCTTTGAGTATGGCGGCGTCCTTTTGACGCGTGTCGCAACGACCTTCTTCGTTTAATATCTACGCACAGACTGATTCTTCCAACTCCTTCGCCTAGCCTCGTGCGCGAACTTTCGCACCGCGGGCTAGTTAGTCATATACGGCATAAACAACTGCTGGCATTCGTCCCCACTTACACGGAGCAGCTTTATACCCGAAAAACAACAACAGTGAGTCATCCCAGCACAAACATTTCCAAGAACACATAAAAATACAGTGGACCCCCGATATAACGCCCATGTCGGGCGGGAAACAACACCCGCGTTATAAGGTGAACCGCGTTATACCGAGCGGCGCGGTGGCGACACAATAAATTTCACACTGTAAGCTTTTCTTTTACTCATCATGCATACAATAATTAAACACTATTCAAAATACATGCAGGAACTCAATACATACACAATTACTCAATACGCAGTAACAATAAAATGCGATACTCACTAACGCCGCACGGACCTGTATAAACATGTTTGAACTTATCGCGAACATTGCCCGCGCTATAACCGAGTGCGCGGTATAGCGAGCAGCGCTATAACGAATGTCCACTGTATAAACAACAATATAATACACCAAAAATATACAATAAATAAATAAATATAAAATCCGAGGGACGTGACAAAGCCAGAAGTCAATAACTGTCTGAAACACAGCTCTTGACGCTTTGGATACGCCATTCAGCTGGGAACATTTTTATCCATGACTTTCATTAAGAACAAACCCCGCGGCACAATGGGAGGCAATAAGTGGACCCCCGATATAACGCGCATGTCGGGCGGGAAACAACAGCCGCGTTATAAGGTGAACCGCGTTATACCGAGCGGCGCGGTGGCGACACAATAAATTTCACACTGTAAGCTTTTCTTTTACTCATCATGCATACAATAATTAAACACTATTCAAAATACATGCAGGAACTCAACACATACACAATTACTCAATGCGCAGTAACAATGAAATGCGATACTCACTAACGCCGCACGGACCTGTATAAACATGTTTGAACTCATCGCGAACATCGCCCGCGCTATAACCGAGTGCGCGGTATAGCGAGCAGCGCTATAACGAAGGTCCACTGTATAAACAACAATATAATACACCAAAAATATACAATAAATAAATAAATATAAAATCCGAGGGACGTGACAAAGCCAGAAGTCAATAACTGGCTGAAACACAGCTCTTGACGCTTTGGATACGCCATTCAACTGGGAACATTTTTATCCATGACTTTCATTAAGAACAAACCCCGCGGCAAAATGGGAGGCAATAGTTTGAAAGCACTGAAGCTCAAATGCTCTAAAATACACTCTAAATTTGAATAAGGCGATCAAGAACTCACACTACTGAATAACAGTTTTACTATTTTTTAAATAATTTTTAAATAGTTATAATGTACACACTTGAATACGCCTATTTTAAAATTGCATGTTATTTTTTTCTTCTCTTAATAAAATAATTTTAGGCTCTCCTTTTTGCTCCTATGTTTCCTAACCCAATAAAAATTATAATTTACGTCTTTCGGAATTTGTCTCTTTACGACCCTTGACCCATTAAGAGTCCATGATCCATTCGACGAACCCATCGCACGATTAAAGATCGGAATCTAGAAAGGATTGGGTTGTTTTACCTCTGAGCAGCACTTTTTTTGCACACCATGGGCTAAATGGCCAGGTCACAAGGACCCGAAGGCTCAGAGAACACGTTGGGTGAGGGGACCCATTGGAACAGCTGTTGGGAGACAGATGGTAGCCTACCGTCCAGTTGGGTTGTTTTACCTCTGAGCGGCACTTTTTTTGCACACCATGGGCTAAATGGCCAGGTCACAAGGACCCCGAAGGCTCAGAGAAGGTTGGGGGAGGGGACCCACTGGAACAGTTGTTGGGAGACAGATGGTAGCCTCCCGTCAAGGCCATCCAGCGTGTTCTTTAACATTGGGTTGTTTTACCTCTGAGCGGCACTTTTTTGCACACCATGGGCTAAATGGCCAAGTCACATGGACCCCGAAGGCTCAGAGAAGGTTAGGGGAGGGAATCCACTGTAACTGCTGTTGGGGGACAGATGGTACCTCCCGTTTAGGCCATCCAGCGTGTTCTTAAACGTGCACAGGGTATGACTCTCCCGCACACGGAGCCAAGGCTTAACGTCCCATCCGACGGACGTCCGCCTTTCCAAGCCCATCGGTGTCTCCTATTAATCGTGGGCAGCGCGGGGAACATCAGAAGACACGTCTCTTTAGTTTAACCTTTCAAAGATATTCGGAGTTTTAACCTTTCCGAAGAAATGCGACAAGCTCTTTCTCTACTCAGCAAAATCGGCGGCGATGGTTGGCGCAGTCGATAACACGCCAGGCTCGTAACATGAAGTTCCTAGCTTCGAGTCCCCCCTGGGCCAGCGTTGAGATTTATCACCGCAAAACTTCCACCTTGCCCTCTGTCAGTAGGGGACACCGAGGGGCTTGGAAAGACCGCCGTCCGTCGGATGGGACGTTCAATCATGACGCTGTGTGAAGAAGGGCTATACCCTGTGCACGTTAAAGAACAAATTTTATGGTCTTCAGGCTACCATCTGTCTCTTAACAACTGTCCAGTGGGTCCCCTTCCTCCAATCTTCTCTGAGCTCTTGGGGTCCTTGTGACTTGGCCATTTAGCCCATTGTGTGCTAAAAATTTTTTTTGGGTTGGGTTGTTTTACCTCTGAGCGGCACTTTTTTGCACACCATGGGCTAAATGGCCAGGTCACATGGACCCCGAAGGCTCAGAGAAGGTTGGGGGAGGGGACCCACTGGAACAGCTGTTGGGAGACAGATGGTAGCCTCCCGTCAAGGCCATCCAGCGTGTTCTTTAACGTGCACGGGGTATGGCTCTCCCGCACACGGGGCCACGGCTTAACGTCCCATCCGACGGACGGCGGCCTTTCCAAGCCCATCGGTGTCCCCTACTGACCGTGGGCAGGGCGGGGAATTTTGCGGAGATAAATCTCAACGCTGACCCAGCTGGGACTGGAACCTGGGAACTACAGATTACGAGCCTGGCGCGCTACCGACTGAGCCACCCCCGCCCCTTGTGTGCTAAAAAAAGTGGAGTTCACAGCTGTTCCAGTGGGTCCCCTCCCTCAACCTTCTCTGAGCCTTCGGGGTCCATGTAACCTGGCCATTTAACCCATGGTGTGTAAAAAAGTGCCGCTCAGAGGTAAAACAACCCAAGCGGTAACCCAACACTGTGCAGAAAAATCGTTTGCACATGATTAGAGGATAGAAAAAAGAAAATCGCATAATACCCAACGAAAACAGCAAAATCGTCTCCTCATCGTTTGGGACCCAGACTTGTGTTTAAACATCACACATTATAAATATGAGGGAGCAACATCGTCCCCCCCATGCACAATGACGGAAACATTTAATAAAATTTTTATAAGGATAAAAAAAAGTTATACAGGTTTTTCTTACTAGTGCAATAAAAGTTTTGAGTCATAAAATTTATGCAAGGCTGGCGATTTATCCTTTGTTTACTAGGGTAAAATGTTCTGCCAAATTGCGAGTACATAAAGTTCGCCCACCACTATGGCAGTGTAGATAAACGAGCTTTTTTTCTTCCGGTCCAGTATCTATGTGCAATATTATTAAAAATTAAAACAATATTATTAAAAGACCAAAAGTTTTGGTACCTACCGTAAAAATTTAATAATAAATAAGATTTTTACTGTTTTTTTTTATTATTCGAGTCACGCTAAGGACACAAAGCTTTAAACTGAATACAGACGAAATATGTATTAATGATAATACAAGTGCTAAAATTTTTATTTTTTGTTTTTTAGTGTATTCACAAATACTTTGCGAACTGGGCGGGGGTGGCTCAGTCGGTAGCGCGCCAGGCTCGTAATCTATAGTTCCCAAGTTCGAGTCCCAGCTGGGTCAGCGTTGCGATTTATCTCCGCAAAATTCCCCGCCCTGCCCACGGTCAGTAGGGGACACCGATGGGCTTGGAAAGGCCGCCGTCCGTCAGATGGGACGTTAAGCCGTGACCCCGTGTGCGGGAGAGCCATACCCTGTGCACGTTAAAGAACACGCTGGATGAATCTTGACTGGAGGCTACCATCTGTCTCCCAACAGCTGTTCCAGTGGGTCCCCTCCCCCAACCTTCTCTGATTCCTCCCCAACCTTCTCTGATTTCTCTGATTCCTCCTTCTCGGGTCCATGTGACCTGGCCATTTTAGCCCATGGTGTGCAAAAAAGTGCCGCTCAGAGGTAAAACAACCCAACCCAACTTTGCGAACCGAATTAAACTTTCTAACAGGCCGCATTTGGTCCGTGGGCCATAATTTGCCCACACTGCAACGTAATGGAGTTCATGTTTGCCTTATTTATTGAGCTATCGTCAGCTGACCAGCTCTGAATTGATTGAGTCGTAGCCAAATCACAAGGATCCCGAAGGTTTGGGGCTAAGTAGGAGATTCTCTGAATACTTTTCAGAAGACAGATGGAAATCTTCCATGATGGACATCCATCGATGATAAAAAATATCCCCTTAAGCATCTGCTTGTCACAAGAGTTCTGATAATGGAAGGTCTGTGAGAAAGGCGAGACCTCAGCAGAAAAACAACAAAAACATCGATGTTCGAATCAGGTGCCTTAGATCAGTAGTCAAGCACGCTAACCATTCTGCCACACTGATAAATAAGATAAAAAAAATACCCCCTCAAGCAGCTACTTGCCACAGAGGTCTGACAAGAGCCTGTCAGTCTATATGTCAGAGTACAGGGGTGTCAAACTTAATCTTGTAAAGGGCCAATTTTTCTTTCAAAGTATATCAGCGTGCCGGGATTCAATTAAACACTAATTTAAAAAAAAAATCTTTCATTTAAATTTAAAGTATACATCAAAATTAAAATTTCAATAAGTCATAACGGTTAAAAAGCAGCACATTATTTCGAAGATCCAGATACTTGACATCTTTTCAACTTATTCTGTAATCTGTACTGTCGATCAAAAAAGTATCCGAACACTACGGTTGATTACAGAATTCAGGAAAAATATATGGAGCGTGTACAGCAACTGTACACGCTCCAGTTACCGTTCACAGCAAACTGGAGCGTGTACAGTAACTGCACACGCTGTGAACGGTAACTGCACACGCTCAATATTTCTGTGAGTGGGCCCACACGATCCAGGTCTTTGTGAGCTCACACGACCAATGTGCTGTGAACATTAACCGCAACCGCTCCAGTTTGCTGTGAACGGTAACTGCACACGCTCAATATTTCCGTGAATGAGCCCACACGATCCAGGTCTTTGTGAGCTCACACGATCCAATGTGCTGTGAACATTAACCGCAACCGCTCCAGTTTGCTGTGAACGGTAACTGCATACGCTCAATATTTCCGTGAGTGAGCCCACACGATTCAGGTCTTTGTGAGCTCACACGATCCAATGTGCTGTGAACATTAACCGCAACCGCTCCAGTTTGCTGTGAACGGTAACTGCATACGCTCAATATTTCCGTGAGTGAGCCCACACGATTCAGGTCTTTGTGAGCTCACACGATCCAATGTGCTGTGAACATTAACCGCAACCGCTCCAGTTTGCTGTGAACGGTAACTGCATACGCTCAATATTTCCGTGAGTGAGCCCACACGATTCAGGTCTTTGTGAGCTCACACGATCCAATGTGCTGTGAACATTAACCGCAACCGCTCCAGTTTGCTGTGAACGGTAACTGCATACGCTCAATATTTCCGTGAGTGAGCCCACACGATTCAGGTCTTTGTGAGCTCACACGATCCAATGTGCTGTGAACATTAACCGCAACCGCTCCAGTTTGCTGTGAACGGTAACTGCACAAACTCAATATTTCCGTGCACAAACTCAGTATTCACGCTCCATATTCATTGCATTATACATTCATACGCATTATATATATTAAAAAAATATCCGAACACTATGGTTGATTACAGAATTCAGAAAAAATATCTGGCAACGATTTTTTTAGAAATTAGTGATCTTGAAACCTTCGTGTCATGTGACACGGTTGCCAGATCACTAATTTGCAAAAGAAAAAAACGTTGCTAGATATTTTTCCTGAATTCTGTAATCAACCGTAGTGTTCGGATACTTTTTTGAGCGACTCTACCTATGTGTTCAATGTATAGAAAAACTATTCGTGAAATTCGAGTATTATTAATTGAGGTAGCGGGCCGCTTCTAAATGCCCCGGGGGCCGCTCATGGCCCGCAGGCCGTATCTTTGACATGCCTGTCATAGTAGGTCTATGAGGATGGCAGGACCTCAGTAGAAAAACAACACATACATTCATGCCTTATCCGGGGCTCGAACCCAAGTCCCGTAGATCAGTAGCCAAGCGCGCTAACCACTCGGCCACACGGTTAGAAAAATGTTTCCTATATGAGACTCCTGTCATACCTCTGTGGCAAGCAGCTGCTTGAGGTATATTTTTTAAGAGAACCGATTTGAAAATATCGGAAGATTGTAACGAAAAGGGGCAGTGATTTAAACTTTGAAGTTTATTTTTTCCTTAAGGTTTTTTCAATGCTAGGCGATTTTTCCTTTTTGCATTGCTTTTGTAAAGCCATGTTCTGAGTCTCACTAACCTAGAAACACAATTAATGAAACTTTATTTATTCCTGACATTTGGGTTGGGTTGTTTTACCTCTGAGCGGCACTTTTTGCACACCATGGGCTAAATGGCCAGGTCAATATGGACCCCGAAGGCTCAGAGAAGGTTGGGGGAGGAGACCCACTGGAACAGCTGTTGGGAGACAGATGGTAGCCTCCCGTCAAGGCCATCCAGCGTGTTCTTTAACGTGCACAGGGTATGGCTCTCCCATACACGGGGCCACGGCTTAACGTCCCATCCGACGGACGGCGGCCTTTACAAACCCATTGGTGTCCCCTATTGACCGTGGGCAGGGCGGGGAATTTTGCGGAGATAAATCTCAACGCTGACCCAGCTGGGACTCGAACCTGGGAACTACAGATTACGAGCCTGGCGCGCTACCGACTGAGCTACCCCCGACCCCCCTGACATTTGGAGTTATGTAATCTGTTAACCCTAAAATCCGTTTAGCACTTAATTTTCTATTTTAGATTTCTTTGCCACTCGGTTCGATATATAAACAAAATTAATGATTTGACTTCAGGCAATAAAGTCTTTTTAATGCTGACCTACAACAACATCGACGAGAAAGTGTTTATTTTTCCGTCCAAGTGTTATCGCTTATTTTATGACTGACATGACGACGGAAGAGCGTGGGAACACAAGGAGCTCTTGTGCGTTTTCCGCATCCCGGATCGTAACAGATGGCGCCATCTGCTGCTCCGTTTTTAGTGTGTCAATGAATCTCATCCCTGAGAAGGATCTGCGCATGGGCTGTACACAGATGACGCAACGTGGCAAGTCATCATTTCAAGAACACCAAAGACTCTTGACACTGAAACGGAGATGATTTCGTCATTCAGTTCTTTCAGTTTTCATAATGACTAAATAAACAAAAGAGGAAAGAATGGTGAGTATTTCTGACAACAAAGGATTGAATTCGTGTATTTCCGCATACGGCAGATCCACCTCTCGGAGATATCCCTGTTCATCAGGGTTGGGTTGTTTTACTCTGAGCGGCACTTTTTTGCACACCATGGGCTAAATGGCCAGGTCACAAAGACTCCGAAGGCTCAGAGAAGGTTGGGGGAGGGGACCCACTGGAACAGCTGTTGGGAGACAGATGGTAGCCTACCGTCAAGGCCATCCAGCGTGTTCTTTAACGTGCACAGGGTATGGCTCTCCCGCACACGGGGCCACGGCTTAACGTCCCATCCGACGGATGGCGGCCATTCCAAGCCCATCGGTGTCCCCTACTGACCGTAGGCAGGGCGGGGAATTTTGCGGAGATAAATCTCAACGCTGACCCAGCTGGGACTCGAACCTGGGAACTACAGATTACGAGCCTGGCGCGCTACCGACTGAGCCACCCCCGCCCCGCCCCACGTAGCAAGTCACCATTTGAAGAACACCAAAGACTCTTGACACTGAAACGGAGATGATTTCGTCATTCAGTTCTTTTAGTTTTCATAATGACTAAATAAACAAAAGAGGAAAGAATGGTGAGTATTTCTGACAACAAAGGATTGAATTCGTGTATTTCCGCATACGGCAGATCCACCTCTCGGAGATATCCCTGTTCATCAAGGTTGGATTGTTTTACCTCTGAGCGGCACTTTTTTGTACACCATGGGCTAAATGGCCAGGTCA
The DNA here is from genome assembly GCA_038380435.1 of Ryuthela nishihirai. Classification (NCBI taxonomy): domain Eukaryota; kingdom Metazoa; phylum Arthropoda; class Arachnida; order Araneae; family Heptathelidae; genus Ryuthela; species Ryuthela nishihirai. The sequence continues at coordinate 26,043,537 of JAWZYU010000018.1, forward strand.
CAAAGACCCCGAAGACTCAGAGAAGGTTGGGGGAGGGGACCCACTGGAACAGATGTTGGGAGACAGATGGTAGCCTACCGTCAAGGCCATCCAGCGTGTTCTTTAACGTGCACAGGGTATTGCTTTCCCGCAAAAGGGGCCACGGCTTAACATCCCGTCGGACGGACTGCGGCCTTTCCAAGCCCATCGGTGTCCCCTACTGACCGTGGGCAGGGCGAGGAATTTTGCGGAGATAAATCTCAATGCTGACCCAGCGGGGAACTACAGATTACGAGCCTGGCGCGCTAACGACAGAGCCACCCCCGCCCCGTTCATCAGGGACGGATCATCGAGGAAGAATGGTATCAAATTGAACTTGATCTCTACAATAACTACATGAGCAATGAAATTGCAGACTGATTTGTAAAAGCCCGACTAGACTAGTCCATCTTCCATCACCTAAAACATTTTATATAACGATGTCAAAAATGAAACTGAAAGCATTATCAAAAGCTAACTGCAACATCATTTTTACTTCAAACTTCGCTGAACTATAACCTCAGACGCTTCATTGACCAACTTCTTTCCCTCCCTGTTAAGAGTAAACTCACCTGAAGGAAACAAATTATCTGCTCCACAGCTTAGAAATAGAACCGCTGGAATCAAGAATTCTTTTTTCACCATGAAGAAAAGTTTACACGAGAAATTGCCCCGCTGCAATATTCCGAAAATAATTCCCCCAAAGCAATATTCCCACATATTCTAAATTGTAACAGATTTACACAAAAAAAAGAAATACTTTTTATTAAAAATCTAAAGAACAAAATGCAGAATTAAACAATTCCAACTTTTGCACCTCCTAACAGTGGAAATTGTAAATTGTGGCTGATTCGGAAAAAGCAAATAATAATATTTTATTAGCACCATTAAAAAAATTTTTTTGATTCTCTTAAAACCACAGAGTTGTGTTTCCCCATCAACCTTGGGATTAAGGGGTAAACCGATGCTCTCAGTGCTAAACCCCTCTTGCTTTCCACAGCCAAAAATTAAACATTTCTAGCGTGAATAGATCTTTTTCAATATGCGATTAAAGCTGGGCCAGTTTTCAAAAATTTTCCACCTAAAATGCGCTATTAAAACCATTTGGAAGATTCTAAAAATACGAATCCTAATATTTCGTTGATACCTATCCAAGCTAAAAAGATTTCATTTTTCAATTCTAAAAAGATTTTCTAGACACAAAACAGTTAAATGTCTAGAGCAATGGTTCTCAACCTTTTATGATTCACGTACCAGCTGGAAATGTGTATGTAACTGGCGTACCCCTTGTATAGATAGATAAAACTATAGTATAGTATAACAATGGGAATAAATTAAAACATATATATCAGTGGTTCTCAACCTTTTATGCTTCACGTACCCCCTGGAAATGTGTATGTAACTGGCGTACCCCTTGTATAGATAGATAAAACTATAGTTATAGTATAACAATGGGAATAAAATAAAACATATATATCAGTGTTTCTCAACCTTTAATGCTTCACGTACCCCCTGGAAATGTGTATGTAACTGGCGTACCCCTTGTATAGATAGATAAAACTACAGTTATAGTATAACAATGGGAATAAAATAAAACATATATATCAGTGGTTCTCAACCTTTTATGCTTCACGTACCCCCTGGAAATGTGTATGTAACTGGCGTACACTTTGTATAGATAGATAAAACTACAGTTATAATATAACAATGGGAATAAAATGAAACTATATATCAGTGGTTCTCAACATTTCATGCTTCACGTACCCCCTGGAAATGGGTATGTAACTGGCGTAGCCCTTGTATAGATAGATAAAACTATAGTTATAGTATAACAATGGGAATAAAATGAAACTATATATCAGTGGTTCTCAACCTTAAGTGCTTCACGTATCCCCTGGAAATGGGATGTAACTGGCGTACCCCTTGTATAGATAGATAAAACTATAGTTATTATAGTATAACAATGGGAATAAAACATATAAATCAGTGTTTCTTAACCTTTAATACTTCACGTATCCCCTGGAAATGTGTATGTAACGGGCGTACCCCTTGTATAGATAGATAAAACTACAGTTATAGTATAACAATGGGAATAAAATAAAACATATGTATCAGTGGTTTTCAAACTTTTATGCTTCACGTACCCCCCCTGGAAATGTGTATGTAACTGGCGTACCCCTTGTATAGATAGATAAAACTATAGTTATAGTATAACAATGGGAATATATTAAAACATATATATCAGTGGTTCTCTACCTTTTATGCATCACGTACCCCCTGGAAATGGGTATGTAACTGGCGTACCCCTTGTATAGATAGATAAAACTATAGTTATAGTATAACAATGGGAATAAATTAAAACATATATATCAGTGGTTCTCAACCTTTTATGCTTCACGTACCCCCTGGAAATGGGTATGTAACTGGCGTACCCCTTGTATAGATAGATAAAACTACAGTTATAATATAACAATGGGAATAAAATGAAACTGTATATCAGTGGTTCTCAACCTTTTATGCTTCACGTACCCCCTGGAAATGGGTACGTAACTGGCGTACCCCTTGTATAGATAGATAAAACTATAGTTATAGTATAACAATGGGAATAAAATGAAACTATATATCAGTGGTTCTCAACCTTTTATGCTTCACGTACCCCCTGGAAATGTGTATGTAACTGGCGTACCCCTTGTATAGATAGATAAAACTATAGTTATAATATAACAATGGGAATAAAATCAAACTATATATCAGTGGTTCTCAACCTTTTATGCTTCATGTACCCCCTGGAAATGGGTATGTAACTGGCGTACCCCTTGTATAGATAGATAAAACTATAGTTATAATATAACAATGGGAATAAAATGAAACTATATATCAGTGGTTCTCAACCTTTTATGCTTCACGTACCCCCTGGAAATGTGTATGTAACTGGCGTACCCCTTGTATAGATAGATAAAACTACAGTTATAATATAACAATGGGAATAAAATGAAACTATATATCAGTGGTTGTCAACCTTTTATGCTTCACGTACCCCCTGGAAATGGGTATGTAACTGGCGTACCCCTTGTATAGATAGATAAAACTATAGTTATAATATAACAATGAGAATAAAATGAAACTATATATCAGTGGTTCTCAACCTTTTATGCTTCACGTACCCGCTGGAAATGGGTATGTAACTGGCGTACCCCTTGTATAGATAGATAAAACTATAGTTATAATATAACAATGGGAATAAAATGAAACTATATATCAGTATTTCTCAACCTTTTATGCTTCACGTACCCCCTGGAAATGTGTATGTAACTGGCGTACCCCTTGTATAGATAGATAAAACTATAGTAATAATATAACAATGGGAATAAAATGAAACTATATATCAGTGGTTCTCAACCTTTTATGCTTCACGTACCCCCTGGAAATGGGTATGTAACTGGCGTACCCCTTGTATAGATAGATAAAACTATAGTTATAGTATAACAATGGGAATAAATTAAAACATATATATCAGTGGTTCTCAACCTTTTATGCTTCACGTACCCCCTGGAAATGTGTATGTAACTGGCGTACCCCTTGTATAGATAGATAAAACTATAGTAATAATATAACAATGGGAATAAAATGAAACTATATATCAGTGGTTCTCAACCTTTTATACTTCACGTACCCCCTGGAAATGGGTATGGAACTGGCGTACCCCTTGTATAGATAGATAAAACTATAGTTATAGTATAACAATGGGAATAAAATGAAACTATATATCAGTGGTTCTCAACCTTTTATGCTTCACGTACCCCCTGGAAATGGGTATGTAACTGGCGTACCCCTTGTATAGATCGATAAAACTATAGTTATAATATAACAATGGGAATAAAATGAAACCATATATCAGTGGTTCTCAACATTTCATGCTTCACGTACCCCCTGGAAATGGGTATGTAACTGGCGTAGCCCTTGTATAGATAGATAAAACTATAGTTATAGTATAACAATGGGAATAAAATGAAACTATATATCAGTGGTTCTCAACCTTTTATGCTTCACGTATCCCCTGGAAATATGTATGTAATTGGCGTACCCCTTGTATAGATAGATAAAACTATAGTTATAGTATAACAATGGGAATAAATTAAAACATATATATCAGTGGTTCTCAACCTTTTATGCTTCACGTACCCCCTGGAAATGGGTATGTAACTGGCGTACCCCTTGTATAGATAGATAAAACTATAGTTATAATGTAACAATGGGAATAAAATGAAACTATATATCAGTGGTTCTCAACCTTTTATGCTTCACGTACCCCCTGGAAATGTGTATGTAATTGGCGTACCCCTTGTATAGATAGATAAAACTATAGTTATAGTATAACAATGGGAATAAATTAAAACATATATATCAGTGGTTCTCAACCTTTTATGCTTCACGTACCCCCTGGAAATGGGTATGTAACTGGCGTACCCCTTGTATAGATAGATAAAACTATAGTTATAATGTAACAATGGGAATAAAATGAAACTATATATCAGTGGTTCTCAACCTTTTATGCTTCACGTACCCCCTGGAAATGTATATGTAACTGGCGTACCCCTTGTATAGATAGATAAAACTATAGTTATAGTATAACAATGGAATAAATTAAAACATAGATATCAGTGGTTCTCTACCTTTTATGCTTCACGTACCCCCTGGAAATGGGTATGTAACTGGTGTACCCCTTGTATAGTTAGATAAAACTATAGTTATAGTATAACAATGGAATAAATTAAAACATAGATATCAGTGGTTCTCTACCTTTTATGCTTCACGTACCCCCTGGAAATGGGTATGTAACTGGCGTACCCCTTGTATAGATAGATAAAACTATAGTTATAGTATAACAATGGGAATAAATTAAAACATATATATCAGTGGTTCTCTACCTTTTATGCTTCACGTACCCCCTGGAAATGTATATGTAACTGGCGTACCCCTTGTATAGATAGATAAAACTATAGTTATAGTATAACAATGGAATAAATTAAAACATAGATATCAGTGGTTCTCTACCTTTTATGCTTCACGTACCCCCTGGAAATGGGTATGTAACTGGCGTACCCCTTGTATAGATAGATAAAACTATAGTTATAGTATAACAATGGGAATAAATTAAAACATATATATCAGTGGTTCTCTACCTTTTATGCTTCACGTACCCCTGGAAATGGGTATGTAACTGGCGTACCCCTTGTATAGATAGATAAAACTATAGTTATAGTATAACAATGGAATAAATTAAAACATAGATATCAGTGGTTCTCTACCTTTTATGCTTCACGTACCCCCTGGAAATGTGTATGTAACTGGCGTACCCCTTGTATAGATAGATAAAACTATAGTTATAGTATAACAATGGAATAAATTAAAACATAGATATCAGTGGTTCTCTACCTTTTATGCTTCACGTACCCCCTGGAAATGGGTATGTAACTGGCGTACCCCTTGTATAGATAGATAAAACTATACTTATAGTATAACAATGGGAATAAATTAAAACATATATATCAGTGGTTCTCAACCTTTTATGCTTCACGTACCCCCTGGAAATGGGTATGTAACTGGCGTACCCCTTGTATAGATAGATAAAACTATAGTTATAGTATAACAATGGGAATATATTAAAACATATATATCAGTGGTTCTCTACCTTTTATGCTTCACGTACCCCCTGGAAATGTATATGTAACTGGCGTACCCCTTGTATAGATAGATAAAACTATAGTTATAGTATAACAATGGAATAAATTAAAACATAGATATCAGTGGTTCTCTACCTTTTATGCTTCACGTACCCCCTGGAAATGGGTATGTAACTGGCGTACCCCTTGTATAGATAGATAAAACTATAGTTATAGTATAACAATGGAATAAATTAAAACATAGATATCAGTGGTTCTCTACCTTTTATGCTTCACGTACCCCCTGGAAATGGGTATGTAACTGGCGTACCCCTTGTATAGATAGATAAAACTATAGTTATAGTATAACAATGGGAATAAATTAAAACATATATATCAGTGGTTCTCAACCTTTTATGCTTCACGTACCCCCTGGAAATGTGTATGTAACTGGCGTACCCCTTGTATAGATAGATAAAACTATAGTTATAGTATAACAATGGAATAAATTAAAACATAGATATCAGTGGTTCTCTACCTTTTATGCTTCACGTACCCCCTGGAAATGGGTATGTAACTGGCGTACCCCTTGTATAGATAGATAAAACTATAGTTATAGTATAACAATGGGAATAAATTAAAACATATATATCAGTGGTTCTCTACCTTTTATGCTTCACGTACCCCCTGGAAATGGGTATGTAACTGGCGTACCCCTTGTATAGATAGATAAAACTATAGTTATAACAATGGAATAAATTAAAACATATATATCAGTGGTTCTCTACCTTTTATGCTTCACGTACCCCCTGGAAATGGGTATGTAACTGGCGTACCCCTTGTATAGATAGATAAAACTATAGTTATAGTATAACAATGGGAATAAATTAAAACATATATATCAGTGGTTCTCAACCTTTTATGCTTCACGTATCCCCTGGAAATGGGTATGTAACTGGCGTACCCCTTGTATAGATAGATAAAACTATAGTTATAGTATAACAATGGGAATAAATTAAAACATAGATATCAGTGGTTCTCTACCTTTTATGCTTCACGTACCCCCTGGAAATGGGTATATAACTGGCGTACCCCTTGTATAGATAGATAAAACTATAGTTATAGTATAACAATGGGAATAAATTAAAACATAGATATCAGTGGTTCTCTACCTTTTATGCTTCACGTACCCCCTGGAAATGGGTATGTAACTGGCGTACCCCTCGTATAGATAGATAAAACTATAGTTATAGTATAACAATGGAATAAATTAAAACATATATATCAGTGGTTCTCTACCTTTTATGCTTCACGTACCCCCTGGAAATGGGTATGTAACTGGCGTACCCCTTGTATAGATAGATATAACTATAGTTATAGTATAACAATGGAATAAATTAAAACATAGATATCAGTGGTTCTCTACCTTTTATGCTTCACGTACCCACTGGAAATGGGTATGTAACTGGCGTACCCCTTGTATAGATAGATAAAATATAGTTATAGTATAACAATGGGAATAAATTAAAACATATATATCAGTGGTTCTCTACCTTTTATGCTTCACGTACCCCCTGGAAATGGGTATATAACTGGCGTACCCCTTGTATAGATAGATAAAACTATAGTTATAGTATAACAATGGGAATAAATTAAAACATAGATATCAGTGGTTCTCTACCTTTTATGCTTCACGTACCCCCTGGAAATGGGTATATAACTGGCGTACCCCTTGTATAGATAGATAAAACTATAGTTATAGTATAACAATGGAATAAATTAAAACATAGATATCAGTGGTTCTCTACCTTTTATGCTTCACGTACCCCCTGGAAATGGGTATATAACTGGCGTACCCCTTGTATAGATAGATAAAACTATAGTTATAGTATAACAATGGGAATAAATTAAAACATAGATATCAGTGGTTCTCTACCTTTTATGCTTCACGTACCCCCTGGAAATGGGTATATAACTGGCGTACCCCTTGTATAGATAGATAAAATATAGTTATAGTATAAGAATGGGAATAAATTAAAACATATATATCAGTGGTTCTCTACCTTTTATGCTTCACGTACCCCCTGGAAATGGGTATATAACTGGCGTACCCCTTGTATAGATAGATAAAACTATAGTTATAGTATAACAATGGGAATAAATTAAAACATAGATATCAGTGGTTCTCTACCTTTTATGCTTCACGTACCCCCTGGAAATGGGTATATAACTGGCGTACCCCTTGTATAGATAGATAAAACTATAGTTATAGTATAACAATGGGAATAAATTAAAACATAGATATCAGTGGTTCTCTACCTTTTATGCTTCACGTACCCCCTGGAAATGGGTATGTAACTGGCGTACCCCTTGTATAGATAGATAAAACTATAGTTATAAAAATGGAATAAATTAAAACATAGATATCAGTGGTTCTCTACCTTTTATGCTTCACGTACCCCCTGGAAATGGGTATGTAACTGGCGTACCCCTTGTATAGATAGATAAAACTATAGTTATAGTATAACAATGGGAATAAATTAAAACATATATATCAGTGGTTCTCAACCTTTTATGCTTCACGTACCCCCTGGAAATGGGTATGTAACTGGCGTACCCCTTGTATAGATAGATAAAACTATAGTTATAGTATAACAATGGGAATAAATTAAAACATAGATATCAGTGGTTCTCTACCTTTTATGCTTCATGTACCCCCTGGAAATGGGTATATAACTGGCGTACCCCTTGTATAGATAGATAAAACTATAGTTATAGTATAACAATGGGAATAAATTAAAACATAGATATCAGTGGTTCTCTACCTTTTATGCTTCACGTACCCCCTGGAAATGGGTATGTAACTGGCGTACCCCTTGTATAGATAGATAAAACTATAGTTATAGTATAACAATGGAATAAATTAAAACATATATATCAGTGGTTCTCAACCTTTTATGCTTCACGTACCCCCTGGAAATGGGTATGTAACTGGCGTACCCCTTGTATAGATAGATAAAACTATAGTTATAGTATAACAATGGAATAAATTAAAACATAGATATCAGTGGTTCTCTACCTTTTATGCTTCACGTACCCCCTGGAAATGGGTATGTAACTGGCGTACCCCTTGTATAGATAGATAAAATATAGTTATAGTATAACAATGGGAATAAATTAAAACATATATATCAGTGGTTCTCTACCTTTTATGCTTCACGTACCCCCTGGAAATGGGTATGTAACTGGCGTACCCCTTGTATAGATAGATAAAACTATAGTTATAGTATAACAATGGGAATAAATTAAAACATATATATCAGTGGTTCTCTACCTTTTATGCTTCACGTACCCCCTGGAAATGTATATGTAACTGGCGTACCCCTTGTATAGATAGATAAAACTATAGTTATAGTATAACAATGGAATAAATTAAAACATAGATATCAGTGGTTCACTACCTTTTATGCTTCACGTACCCCCTGGAAATGGGTATGTAACTGGCGTACCCCTTGTATAGATAGATAAAACTATAGTTATAGTATAACAATGGGAATAAATTAAAACATATATATCAGTGGTTCTCTACCTTTTATGCTTCACGTACCCCCTGGAAATGGGTATGTAACTGGCGTACCCCTTGTATAGATAGATAAAACTATAGTTATAGTATAACAATGGGAATAAATTAAAACATATATATCAGTGGTTCTCAACCTTTTATGCTTCACGTACCCCCTGGAAATGGGTATGTAACTGGCGTACCCCTTGTATAGATAGATAAAACTATAGTTATAGTATAACAATGGGAATAAATTAAAACATATATATCAGTGGTTCTCAACCTTTTATGCTTCACGTACCCCCTGGAAATGGGTATGTAACTGGCGTACCCCTCGTATAGATAGATAAAACTATAGTTATAGTATAACAATGGAATAAATTAAAACATATATATCAGTGGTTCTCTACCTTTTATGCTTCACGTACCCCCTGGAAATGGGTATGTAACTGGCGTACCCCTTGTATAGATAGATATAACTATAGTTATAGTATAACAATGGAATAAATTAAAACATAGATATCAGTGGTTCTCTACCTTTTATGCTTCACGTACCCACTGGAAATGGGTATGTAACTGGCGTACCCCTTGTATAGATAGATAAAATATAGTTATAGTATAACAATGGGAATAAATTAAAACATATATATCAGTGGTTCTCTACCTTTTATGCTTCACGTACCCCCTGGAAATGGGTATATAACTGGCGTACCCCTTGTATAGATAGATAAAACTATAGTTATAGTATAACAATGGGAATAAATTAAAACATAGATATCAGTGGTTCTCTACCTTTTATGCTTCACGTACCCCCTGGAAATGGGTATATAACTGGCGTACCCCTTGTATAGATAGATAAAACTATAGTTATAGTATAACAATGGAATAAATTAAAACATAGATATCAGTGGTTCTCTACCTTTTATGCTTCACGTACCCCCTGGAAATGGGTATATAACTGGCGTACCCCTTGTATAGATAGATAAAACTATAGTTATAGTATAACAATGGGAATAAATTAAAACATAGATATCAGTGGTTCTCTACCTTTTATGCTTCACGTACCCCCTGGAAATGGGTATATAACTGGCGTACCCCTTGTATAGATAGATAAAATATAGTTATAGTATAAGAATGGGAATAAATTAAAACATATATATCAGTGGTTCTCTACCTTTTATGCTTCACGTACCCCCTGGAAATGGGTATATAACTGGCGTACCCCTTGTATAGATAGATAAAACTATAGTTATAGTATAACAATGGGAATAAATTAAAACATAGATATCAGTGGTTCTCTACCTTTTATGCTTCACGTACCCCCTGGAAATGGGTATATAACTGGCGTACCCCTTGTATAGATAGATAAAACTATAGTTATAGTATAACAATGGAATAAATTAAAACATAGATATCAGTGGTTCTCTACCTTTTATGCTTCACGTACCCCCTGGAAATGGGTATATAACTGGCGTACCCCTTGTATAGATAGATAAAACTATAGTTATAGTATAACAATGGGAATAAATTAAAACATAGATATCAGTGGTTCTCTACCTTTTATGCTTCACGTACCCCCTGGAAATGGGTATATAACTGGCGTATCCCTTGTATAGATAGATAAAACTATAGTTATAGTATAACAATGGAATAAATTAAAACATAGATATCAGTGGTTCTCTACCTTTTATGCTTCACGTACCTCCTGGAAATGGGTATATAACTGGCGTACCCCTTGTATAGATAGATAAAACTATAGTTATAGTATAACAATGGAATAAATTAAAACATATATATCAGTGGTTCTCTACCTTTTATGCTTCACGTACCCCCTGGAAATGGGTATATAACTGGCGTACCCCTTGTATAGATAGATAAAACTATAGTTATAGTATAACAATGGAATAAATTAAAACATAGATATCAGTGGTTCTCTACCTTTTATGCTTCACGTACCCCCTGGAAATGGGTATATAACTGGCGTACCCCTTGTATAGATAGATAAAACTATAGTTATAGTATAACAATGGGAATAAATTAAAACATAGATATCAGTGGTTCTCTACCTTTTATGCTTCACGTACCCCCTGGAAATGGGTATGTAACTGGCGTACCCCTTGTATAGATAGATAAAACTATAGTTATAAAAATGGAATAAATTAAAACATAGATATCAGTGGTTCTCTACCTTTTATGCTTCACGTACCCCCTGGAAATGGGTATGTAACTGGCGTACCCCTTGTATAGATAGATAAAACTATAGTTATAGTATAACAATGGGAATAAATTAAAACATATATATCAGTGGTTCTCAACCTTTTATGCTTCACGTACCCCCTGGAAATGGGTATGTAACTGGCGTACCCCTTGTATAGATAGATAAAACTATAGTTATAGTATAACAATGGGAATAAATTAAAACATAGATATCAGTGGTTCTCTACCTTTTATGCTTCACGTACCCCCTGGAAATGGGTATATAACTGGCGTACCCCTTGTATAGATAGATAAAACTATAGTTATAGTATAACAATGGGAATAAATTAAAACATAGATATCAGTGGTTCTCTACCTTTTATGCTTCACGTACCCCCTGGAAATGGGTATGTAACTGGCGTACCCCTTGTATAGATAGATAAAACTATAGTTATAGTATAACAATGGAATAAATTAAAACATATATATCAGTGGTTCTCAACCTTTTATGCTTCACGTACCCCCTGGAAATGGGTATGTAACTGGCGTACCCCTTGTATAGATAGATAAAACTATAGTTATAGTATAACAATGGAATAAATTAAAACATAGATATCAGTGGTTCTCTACCTTTTATGCTTCACGTACCCCCTGGAAATGGGTATGTAACTGGCGTACCCCTTGTATAGATAGATAAAATATAGTTATAGTATAACAATGGGAATAAATTAAAACATATATATCAGTGGTTCTCTACCTTTTATGCTTCACGTACCCCCTGGAAATGGGTATGTAACTGGCGTACCCCTTGTATAGATAGATAAAACTATAGTTATAGTATAACAATGGGAATAAATTAAAACATATATATCAGTGGTTCTCTACCTTTTATGCTTCACGTACCCCCTGGAAATGTATATGTAACTGGCGTACCCCTTGTATAGATAGATAAAACTATAGTTATAGTATAACAATGGAATAAATTAAAACATAGATATCAGTGGTTCACTACCTTTTATGCTTCACGTACCCCCTGGAAATGGGTATGTAACTGGCGTACCCCTTGTATAGATAGATAAAACTATAGTTATAGTATAACAATGGGAATAAATTAAAACATATATATCAGTGGTTCTCTACCTTTTATGCTTCACGTACCCCCTGGAAATGGGTATGTAACTGGCGTACCCCTTGTATAGATAGATAAAACTATAGTTATAGTATAACAATGGGAATAAATTAAAACATATATATCAGTGGTTCTCAACCTTTTATGCTTCACGTACCCCCTGGAAATGGGTATGTAACTGGCGTACCCCTTGTATAGATAGATAAAACTATAGTTATAGTATAACAATGGGAATAAATTAAAACATATATATCAGTGGTTCTCAACCTTTTATGCTTCACGTACCCCCTGGAAATGGGTATGTAACTGGCGTACCCCTTGTATAGATAGATAAAACTATAGTTATAGTATAACAATGGGAATAAATTAAAACATAGATATCAGTGGTTCTCTACCTTTTATGCTTCACGTACCCCCTGGAAATGGGTATGTAACTGGAGTACCCCTTGTATTGGCCCAATCTACAGTGGCTCAAAAAAAAAATATCCTAACACTATGGCTGATTACAGAATTCAGAAAAAACATCAGGCAACGATTATTTTAGAAATTAGTGATCTGGCAACCTTCGTGTCACGTGACACGAGGGTTGCCAGATCACTAATTTCTAAAAAAATCGTTGCTTGATATTTTTTCTGAATTCTGTAATCAACCATAATGTTCGGATATTTTTTTTGAGCGACTTCGCCAAGTGACGAAACAATCAATTGAACTTAAATAACACATATTTCTTATGCAAAAGGCTCATAAAGTGTTTTGATATTTTTCTGCAGAAGGACAAAAGGAATTTTGCAGAGTGTTTCTAGTTATCGTTTCAGTTGCAATGCCATATTTTAAGTTGAAAATTTGAAAAGGGGCTTCCTTCAAGCAAAACTTATTTCCCATGCATGCTATTGCGACGGTAATCGCTGCCAAGTCATTATTGCCCTGTTCTGCTCCCTGATTATAAAGAGTTATAACAAATACACGTAAGTCTACGTCCGCTGCCGGGGCGGGTATGGCTCAGTCGATAGCGCGCCACGCTCGTAATCTCTGGTTCCCAGGTTCGAGTCCCAGCTGGGTCAGCGTTGAGAATTACCTCCGCAGAACTCCCCGCCCTGCCCACGGTCAGTAGGAGACACCGATGTGCTTGGAAAGGCCGCCGTCCGTCGGATGGGACGTTAAGCCGTGGCTCCGTGTGCGGGAGAGCCATACCCTGTGCACGTTAAAGAACACGCTGGATGGCCTTGACGGGAGGCTACCATCTGTCTCCCAACAGCTGTTCCAGTGGGTCCCCTCCCCCAACCTTCTCTGAGCCTACGGGGTCCATGTGACCTGGCCATTTAGCCCATGGTGTGCAAAAAAGTGCCGCTCAGAGGTAAAACAACAACTCAACACAACGTCCGCTGCCAGAATCCCCCCCCCCTTTCGAAGGGCATTATTATTGTTTAGGCATTGCGGGAAGGAACCTGACTTTTGACACAGCATTTGATCACGCGGTGGGGACCCGGGTACAAAATTCGGTAACGTCCCATTCGGTTAACAGGGAGCCACAAAATACCGAAATCTATCGAAATGGAAATTAAAATCTCTATCGCTTGCGTAGAAACGAAACCACGTTAATGTGAGAACGCGGCTTGACGTCACGCGACCTGAGCAAACGCCAGGCAATTCTGCTTGTTGAGTCTGTGCTAGGTGGAGGAAGGGGGCGCAGCTCAGAAAACTAGCCTATGGTAAGTACAGTGGAAATCAAAATATGCATCTTAAAAGTGAAACGCTGGCAGTGCTGGGTGCCGCTGCTTTTTAATATAGGAAGCCTTGGTTTGGTTCTGTCCCCACCCATTCAATGCAAAGGAAACGGATGTGACGCACCTCGCTTTTGTATTCCCCTGGCTTCACCTACGTCAAATTCGACTCTTTGGTACACGACAGCAAAGTTAAGGAAAGATAGGTGGTCACATGACAGTCAACGTGGTTTCCTTGTAGGATATCTTTTAGGAGCGCACAAGATAGACTTATCAAAGAGATAGAACTATCTATTGTTCGCCTGAAATCCTAAAGAAGCGTTACTCTTCTTTCTGTCCTTTGCAACCTTCGTTCCATTGCGTCGTTTGCTGTAACGTAGGTCATGTGATCAGTAGAAACCACTTGTCACGTGTCTGATAAAGAGATCGTTCTCAGAACAGTTCGGTTTGTAATCAAAGCATTCGACATCAAATTACAGTGTTAAATATTTTCGAATATAGAAAACCTGTGCATTATTGAAATAATACATTAAACCAACAGGAAAAAGGTAGATATTTTCATGTTTTTGTAACGTTATTTTTGCTTTCGTATAGAGTTACTTCATTCCAGTCTTTAAAATCTACAACTGAGGTCCCTCCCCTTTTCGCAGTTTATCTCTGTGGAGACTCACATGGGCAACTCTAGCCTGTATAGATGTCTCTGGAATTTCTTCTGAGGTTTGAATATCCTGCGCAGAGAAATTTTGCCCTTAAAAGTCACAAAAACCAAAACATTTTGTTTTACAAAAAAAAAACCCGTTAAAATATGTCTTTATTTCTTAAAATGTTTTTCATCATATTAATAGGGGGGTGGCTCAGGCTGTAGTACGCTAGGCTCGCAATCTGCAGTTCTCAAGTTCGAGTCCCAGCCGGATCAGCGTTGAAATTTATCTCCGCAAAACCCCCCTCCCTGCCCACGGTCGGTAAGGGATACCGATGGGCTACGGAAGGATCGCCATCTGTCGGATGGGATATTATTCCGTGGCCCTGTGTGCGGATAGGGTTGTTTTTACTTCTGAGCGGCACTTTTTTGCACAACATGGGCTAAATGTCCAGGTCACAAAGACCCCGAACGCTCAGAGAAGGTTGGGGGAGGGGACCCACTAGAACAGCTGTTGGGAGACAGATGGTGGCCTCCCGTCAAGGCTATCCAGCGTGCTCTTTAATGTGCACAGAGTATGGCTCTCCACGGCTTAACGTCCCATCCGATGGACGACGGCCTTTCCGAGCCCATCGGTGTCCCCTACTGACCGTGGGCAGGGCGGAGAATTTTGAGGAGATAAATATCAACGCTGACCCAGCAGGAACTCGAACCTGGGAACTACAGATTATGAGCCTGGCGCGCTACCGACTGAACCACCTCCGTATGCGAAAGAGTCATATCCTATGCACGTTAAAGAACACGCTGGATGGCTTTGACGGGAGACTACCATCTGTCTCCCAACATCTGTTCCAGTGGGTCCCCTCCCCCAACCTTCTCTGAGCCTTCGGGGTCCATGTGACCTGCCCATTTAGCCCATGGTGTGGAAAAAAAGTGTCGCTCAGAGGTAAAACAACCCATCACATTAATAATAAATTTAATATTTACAGTGCAATTGCTTTTCATTTTCCCTTCCCCTTGCTTATTTTTATATCAAATTATTATTCATGTGTGGTCAGAATTATTGGCTCGGTGGGCAGGACAAACTTCTTTCTCGGACGGTAGATTGCACATTCCTACTTTAACGAACCCCCCCCCCCCCCCCCCCTTTAACTTATATTGCCAAAGGTCCCTTTCAAAAAGAAAATGTTCTCTTTTTGTGACCCGGTTACGTATTAACCTGTTCCAGAGACCCATCGTACTGTAGAAATATCGCAATGTGAACCCAAGAATGCACATTGTTTTTTCTAATTCGTTCTAAGCCCTCTGAAGTTGAAATTTTCGCCACATAACTAAACTATTTTCCACTCAAAAAGGAGATTTTTACAATGGAAAATTTTTCATACAGAATACTAAATAAATATTAAAATATGACAAAAACTTTAAAAAAAGGAAGTAAAAAAAGATTTAAAAAAATGCTGATGGAGTCACTTTTACTTCCCTTTTTTTTACCAAAATATTTGAAATGATAAATGCAGGCTAAAAAAGTAAATACTCCCTCAAGCAGCTGCTTGCCACAGAGGTCTGACAGGAGCCTGTCAGTTTATATGCCATAATAGAAAGTCAGTGAGGATGGCAGGACCTCAGCAGAAAAAACGACACATACATCTATGCCTATAAACGTTTAAAAACCAACAATAAATTAACATTTAATTTAGACAGGAAAGGCTGATTCTTTCAAAAATCTTTGGTGATGGAGTTGGTGGAGAAGAGGATAAAGATCAAGATGTCAGGACAGCCTTCAGGATCGTCTGTTCTTTCTAATCGATGTCTCTTGCTACTTCTGGTGAAAAAAAACTGCCCAAAGTCGTTTGGTTTTGGCGCTTTCTTTGGAAGTTCTTGAAATAACTTAGCACCTGATCTTGAAATTTATAGGTCATCAGTTCAGTGGCTTCAATGTCTGTTTTTTTCCTTACTGTTCGGTTCACAGAGTCCCAAGCAGCAAACATGTCCTTAATTTTTGAGGTGTTGCTCTTCCTCAATTTCCTCCTCTCCACTGCCAGGCTCATTGATCTTCTCGAATTCCTGGAGCTCATCCTCATCCTGGAGCTCAACTCCTTCTATTATCCTCAATTAACTCGCACAGTGAACCTTGTTTTATTATGGAAAGACCATCGCAAAGTGATTTGATCGTATGCTGAACCAATCATAAAGCCCGGATCCACTGTACAGTCGCTCAAAAAGTATCCGAACACCATGGTTGATTACAGAATTCAGGAAAAATATCTGGAGCGTGTACAGCAACTGTACACGCTCCAGTTACCGTTCACAGCAAACTGGAGCGTGTGCAGTTACTGCACACGCTCCACTTTGCTGTGAACGTTAACTGCACACGCTCACTATTTCCGTGAGTGAGCCCACACAATCTAGTATCAAAATAATATGACCTCCTACAGTCGCTCAAAAAGTATCTGGCAACGATTTTTCTTTTAGAAATTAGTGATCTGGCAACCTTCGTGTCACGTGACACGAAGGTTGCCAGATCACCAATTTCTAAAAAAAAAATAGTTGCCAGATATTTTTCCTGAATTCTGTAATCAACCATAGTGTTCGGATATTTTTTTTTGAGTGACTGTACTAACGAAACTTTTTGCTTTTAGAAATTTAACGGTACAAAAATTTGTTGATATATTTTAGAAAAGTTAAAAATTTAAAAGTAACTGAAAGGAAGCTGAGGATGAACGGAATACGTTAAGACCAAAAGACAAATATAATCGTCGAATTCAAGATTTTTTTTTTTTGGAATATGTCAGATGGTGAAAAAAAAGGTGTTGAATTTCAGCTCAAAATTTTCAAAAATTTCCACATGGATAGAGCAAAAAAAAAAGACATTTTTGACAATTCAGAATGAAAATCAGCATTATTGGAATTTTTTTAAATATTCTGTTCACTTGATAGCGAATTTTTGGAAATCAAGAATATTGAGTAGAATTTCATTAAATTCTAATAACATATATTCTCACTTAGTCTGATATCGTAAAAGGTCGAATAATTGAAACTATACTTCATAATTTCATTTTGCATTATGAATTATCAGTTTCAAAAAGCATATCTACACAAATTGAAAATAATTATATTATTATTCGATATCAAGCTAAGTGAGTAGTTATGTTAATAGAATATGAATAAGCTTGATTACAAAAATTCATTATCTAGTATCAAGTGAACAGAATATTTCAAAAATTCGCTTTCCGGTATTAAATGGGCAGAATATTTTAAAAAAACACAACAGTGTAGATTTTTTATTCGAAAATAGCTGTCCCGTGGCCGAGTGGTTACGCGCTTGGCTACTGATCTACGGGATCTGGGTTCGAGACCCAGGTAAGCCATGGATGTATGTGTCGTTTTTCTGCTGAGGTCCTGCCATCCTCACAGACCTTCTACTATGGCATGTAAACTGACAGGCTCCTGTCAGACCTCTGTGGCAAGCAGCTGCTTGAGGGGGTATTTATTTATTTTTATATTATTGTCCTTTAAATGGCAGCCTGCATATACTGGAAGGATTTGGGTTGTTTTCCTCTGAGCGGCACTTTTTTGCACACCATGGGCTAAATGGCCAGGTCACAAGAACCCCGAAGGCTCAGAGAAGGTTGGGGGAGGGGACCCACTGGAACAGCTGTTGGGAGACAGATGGTAGCCTTCCGTCAAGGCCATCCAGTGTGTTCTTTAACGTGCACAGGGTATGTCTCTCCCGCACACGGGGCCACGGCTTAACGTCCCATCTGACGGACGGCGGCCTTTTCAAGCCCATCGGTGTCCCCTACTGACCGTGGGCATGGCGGGGAATTTTGCGGAGATAAATCTCAACGCTTACCCAGCTGGGACTCGAACCTGGGAACTACAGATTACGAGCCTGGCGCGCTACCGACTGAGCCATTCCCGCCCCATACTGGAAGGAGATCTGTGTATAATCCCTTGTGATGATGAGGCACAATTGGCCCTAAGGTCCGACCACGTCTTCCCGTGATGTAGACCGTTAGTACTTTTGAAATGAGAAAATCTCTTCTGGAAGTGAAAAGGAAAAGATAGTAGCAGAGCTGACAGATTTGTCCCACTTGCTAAGTAGGAACGATTTCTGGGGCCATTTCTTTAAAAAACTTTTCTGCCCTGCTCTGGAATGGTCAACTTCACAGGATCTTGGTGATGATCCCTTGTACCCAGTGGATGACCTGGCTCGCCTACGTCAAATTCTCTGATATCTTTAATTGTTTTGAGCAATTAGACTTAATCGGCATCCGTCTGCTGATGGAAAATCTACCGTTGTGTTTTCTGTTTGTTCGTGGATTGACAGCTCCAAGTGAATAGATGCATAGGATACCTTTTATCCTTGATGGATAATCCTGATCAGATGGGGGCGGGGGTGGCTCAGTCGGTAGCGCGCCAGGCTCGTAATCTGTAGTTCCCAGGTTCGAGTCCCAGCTGGGTCAGCGTTGAGATTTATCTCCGCAAAATTCTACAGACTACAGACCGATGGGCTTGGAAAAGCCACCGTCCGTCGGATGGGACGTTAAGCCGTGGCCCCGTGTGCTGGAGAGCCATACCCTGTGCACGTTAAAGAACACCCTGGATGGCCTTGACGGGAGGCTACCATCTGTCTCCCAACAGCTGTTCCAGTGGGTCCCCTCCCCCAACCTTCTCTGAGCTTTCGGGGTCCATGTGACCTGGAATTTAGCCCATGGTGTGCAAAAAAGTGCCGCTCAGAGGTAAAACAACCCAACCTGATCAGATGACATCGCAGGTACCTGAACCCTTGCTCCTAAGGGCATCGATGACCTTTACACTGGAGAAAGTCCTTTCAACACTGATGGTACTAATGTATTAAATAACAAACAAATTATGACTTCGACATAATATTTATCTTCATTTGACCAAAATGATTGCTTCAATAATAACAAAAAAAATGTGAACTGAAAAGCGATGAAACTTTATTTATGCTCCAAAAAATACTCTAAAATATAGAGGTTTTTTAACAAAAAGTTAAATACATGAAGATGACAGCAGACGATATAAAATTCGATCAACCTTTCATAGGAAAGCTATTTCTCAACAATCGATAAGATTTTTAGGTTGACCTTGCTGCCAACCGACAAATCTTATCGACAATTGGACAGACTTATCTACAAACTTTATTGACTTGTGGTCAGACAAATTCCAGATAACATTTCATCTAGTGGCAATTTTATATTGGCTTAAATACTCTTGCAAGTGTGATGCGTTATTCGAAGTGTTTGTATTGTATATATATGTTACCGCTAAAGTGCAGAAATCAGTTATTCTACAGATTATCTAGGTATTGTGCAGATTAACTAGGGTGATCCGTTAACGTGCGGAAAATTGTTTCATTTCTCAAATTACCTAGCTAATCTGCAAATTACCTGGATAATCTGCACATTACCTACTAGGCACTCGTTAAAGTGAAAATAAGATCTTTGCTGGAACAACAGGAACGTTTCTGTACGCTTAAATTAACATAATGTTATTTATCTAGTGTCCGAGAGTAGAGTTGAAACCAGGGTCATCCCTCTGTCAACATGAATCAGTCGTCCGAATTATAAAAAACGCCCCCAAAATGAGCAGGCCAAGTGAGAACGAATCATTTTAGTGATTAGTTATCAAGAATGAATCACTTTACCGATTCGTTCTCACTTGGCCTCCGCTCATCCGGGGCGTTTTTTTATAATGCGGACGAGTGAATCACGTGACACGAAGATTCATATTCAAGAGATTCACCACTATGAGAGAAACAAACTTTTGAACTTTAACGATACGGAAGCCGTTAATGTGCACATTACCTAGGTAAAATGCGGAAAACTCTTGATTCCGCACGTTAACGGAGCAAATTAGTTAATCTGCAGATTAGCTAGGTAATGTGCACATTAACGGCTTTCGAGCTTTAGCGGTAACATATATATTAGGATTTGTTTATGTTTAAGTTGACATATAATAAGACTCACAAGTAGAAGCTATAATGTGTGATTTCAATGTAATAAGTTGCCCTTTGATGATTGAGATCAACTCTTTTATTAGCTGTTGGCAAAACTGGTAGTAGAGTTGGGATTCGTGATAAGCAGAGAGAAAACTAAAGTGATTAAAACTGATCAGGCAGGTTGTGTGAGATGTGGAAAAATAGGCGTAATACATCTAAAGACTAAATTTAGGCTATAAAATAGTTTGATCCTTTCCCAAGTTAGCCATGGTAGAAAAACTTGGACTCTTTGTAAGCAAGATAATAGGAAACTTGATGCCTTTGATTTTGAATGCTAACGCAGTATCTTGGACATTAGATGGTTTGATTTGTATGCAATGATGAAGTTATCGACCCCGACGGAGTCGGTAACTTTCTTTGAGCAGCATATTGTGTAGAGAGAAACTGCATTAACTTGGCCATGTTGCGCATATATGCATAACTATAGATTAGCGAATAGGGTTATGAACATGTCCCTAAAAGCTGCAGGAAAAGGGAGAAACCTAGGACGTTGAAAGCACACAATGTCAAACAGGACCTTGTTAGAACTGGATTATATTGGCCAAATGCAGATATGTCGTATCTTGTTCGAATGTGAAATTGTGTTGCAATATTATTGAATATTGTAAAGGAGTAAACTATTTCAATCAATCAATCAAAAATCTTTGTATTTTAATATTTTTTTTTTCGTTTTTCTTAACTTAGCTCGCATCTGACGACTGCACTTGTTTGGAAAGTATTAAGAATTAATGAAATCTTTAGAAAATGTGGAGCAGGTTTTTGTGTCCATACAAAAAAAAATCCTATTTGTATTTATATTCTAGCAGGTCTGTAATAAAGAGAAAGCAAATAGGAGTTTTCTTCAAATTCGCTGTTAAGTTCCCCTTAAAGTTTTCCTTTTTCGCAACGATAGAATGCAATTTTTGTAAAAGCTCTCTCTAAGTGCCAAGAATTATGGCTCTCAGAATGTAAAGTTAATATTAACACTTTCATGGTGAAATTTTCTTTGTTTTTTTTAAACATTTCTGTCATTTATTTATATTTCATTTAGGTAACTTTTTTTTAAGGAGCTCCTGCAATTGAAACAAAAATAAAAAAAATGAACCCTTCCCAGCAGCCTCCTCCTTATGGTAAGTAGCAGTATGTTTTGCTTTTATTTCAAGCTGTAAAAATATGCTTTCGATTGTGTCTGGGCGTTTTGCTTTACTTTTTACCTTAACCAATAAGAAAAACTGCGTGTATGTAATTGATTGACTTTTACCATTTGCAGAATGTACTTTTTGTTTTAAAAATTTGCACCATTTTTGAACATATTTAGAAGGGAGGGAGGGGGAGGGGAAGGGGGGCGTGACGTCAAAAGGTTTGCACTTCGCTGTCCATAACTAAAATGTGTATGCATTATTGTTTAGTTTTAAAAAAGAACATAACAAAAAAGCTATTTTTCGGTACATTAAATTAGTAAATAATTAAATAATGTTCTTCGAAGTAAATCTTGTGCAGTATAAATCAAATGTAAAATGAATTGTGCTTTTCTTTCAAGTTTTTTTTATTGTTGTTATTTTTTTTCGTATTAAGAACCACTTGCTTTTAAGCCACATTTTTTTTCCTTTGAATTTTGTAATCGCCCATTGCTTTCTTAATTTCGACACTCTTTAGTTACTCTTGTTAAGAATTTCGAAGCTTAAAACAATTTATATATACCCAGAGTTGTATGTTTAATAAGCCTTTATAGGAACACAATAATTTATATCCATTAAAGAAACTTTATTTATAATTAGAATTAGCAAGAGTCGACTTCTACTTTTGCCAGAAATGAAAAACTGCAGACTCAAAACCAGAAGTCCTCCCACCTTCCGCCATTCAACATCTGAATCCTCAACCAATGGGATGAACTCTCCCCTTAAATCACTCGATCATTTACCCGAGCATCTTTTTAAAAATAATTATACCTATCACAAGAATCAAATCTAGAGAAATAATTATGGTGTAGCAAATTGAGCAGCAAAGAATCAGTATGCTGTTCTGGTTCAGTTTAGCCATTTGTTAAGCAATTTGCCATTGTCTGGTTCAGTTTAGCCATTATTTCGGAAATTATTCTTGCCAAAGAGTACATATCGTTTACTCTTAATATTACTTGTGTACATAGAGCTCACCTGGTGGATCAATATCTTTCAACGTGGGGGTAATGAAAGTGTGTAATGACTTGTGAGATCTCAGTCAGGCCTCAGTCTTGTTGAACATATCTCGGATGTCTTGGGAAGTCCGATTGTCAGTCCTCCTACAAAAAGCCTCCGCTATCTTAAGATAGTCCTTCTTCACCGACGGACTTGACTACTTTTAGAAATGATTGGAAACATTGTTGGCAATATGAGAAAGTGTTTGAGTCTTGCATTAAAGAGATGTCACATTCCTTTTTAACGTGAATTTTCATTCCCTTCTTGGATTCACTTTCGTACTTTCACAAAATCATTATATCTAATCATACTGCTGTTCCTCTTACCAACTTGTTAATTGCAATCATAATACACCTCACCTATACATGTAGGGAAGGGAGTTGGTTCAGTCGGCAGTGGGTAATTGTAGTTCCTAGGTTCGAGTCCCAACTCTGTTTGGCGTTGTCATTAATCTCCGCTAATCCCCATCCTACCCTCTGTGAGAAAGAGGACACTGAAGTTGCCGACATCCGTCGGTTTGGATGCTATAGGCCGTGGTCCGTATTCAGGAACGCCATACCCTGTGCACGTTAAAGAATGCACTGGATGGATCTGACGGAAGGCTTCCATCTTCCTTTAACAGCTGTTCAGTGGATCCCCTTCCCCCAACCTCTTCTGATCCTTTGGGATCCTTGTCATATGGCCATTTAGTCTATTACGTACAAAAAAATAGTGCTTCTAATAGGTAAAACAACCCAACAACTCCTACCCTATATATATAAATTTGCCTTAAAATTCGCAGAGATCTGTGTGAACAATAGACATTTTTGTGCTTGTAACACAACTTTTGCACTTGATTGCAGTAGTCTTCTAAAAGTATTCTTGCAAAATATGTTGTTCCGGTTATTTATAATCTTCAGGTAAGAGGTCATGGCCCTTGTCCATGACCTCTTACCTGAAGATTTTCCCTCCCGGTTTTAATCTTGGATACGACCCTGGTTAAAATAATACTTAATTTTAAACTTTACAGTAAAATTACACTAATGAACCTTACAATACTACATAATCTTCTCACCAGCAGTAGAATGTAGCTGTTCGTTTATATACAAAGGTACATTGCTTCTCCTTAACAACAGTCCCTTCAAGAAATTCTTTCTACGCCGTTAATCTTACATTTTATTTACTGGAGTACTTGTCTTTCTATTGTCCATTTGAATTATAAAAACTTTTAGAAATATTCAAGGGGCGCTAATGGGTTGATCCACAAAATTACTTTACGTTGCCATTAGAGTTGGGTTGGGTTGTTTTACCTCTGAGCGGCACTTTTTTGCACACCATGGGCTAAATGGTCAGGTCACATGGATCCCGAAGGCTCAGAGAAGGTTGGGGGAGGGGACACACTTGAACAGCTGTTGGGAGACATATGGTAGCCTCCCGTCAAGGCCATCCAGCGTGTTCTTTAACGTGCACAGGGTATGGCTCTCCCGCACACGGGGCCACGGCTTAACGTCCCATCCGACGGACGGTGGCCTTTCCAAGCCCATCGGTGTCCCCTACTGACCGTGGGCAGAGCGGGGAATTTTGCGGAGATAAATCTCAACGCTGACACAGCTGGGACTCGAACCTGGGAACTACAGACTACGAGCCTGGCGCGCTACCGACTGAGCCACCCCCACCCCGCCATTAGAGTTAATGTAAAGGTAGCAGCTGATTGTAGGAAAATATTTCCACATGATAAGGTGGCTGATAACATTAGTTAATCTGATATGTCGACTGAGAGGAGGAGGCAAAGTATTAATGTTCAAGTACTTTCAGTAAGCAAGTAATAAAGATAAGAAATAACCGGCAATAACGATATTAAAAAAATTCTTTGATACTTAATCGAAACGTTTAAAGTTTACGTTGATCTATTGAAATCTGCTCCAATTAATCGCTACTTGTCAGTCAGAGCATAAATCTATCGCTAGCAGAAAAGAATATTTTGCAAAGGCACTTTTTTGTTCCTTGCACCAAAATTATTTATATGGAAAAAATCCTAATACTTTTAAAAAGAAACTACCAACATATGTTTTTAAGCTTGCTAATTTTAAAACACTTTTAGATGATGTTCTGGACGAGTTTTTATACCCCTTGATTCTATATTAGGTGATACTTTTTAATTTATTTTCTTTGTTTTGCTTTGATTGTTTTATATTTCCATCAGTGTATCCTTTTGTAATTTTGTAAGAAATTGTTCAACGGAAATAAATTATTAATATTATTAAGTGTTGCAATTATTAAGTGATGTAATGAAATATATGATGTATAATAATGCACAATAATATGGTAAACAGAAGTAATATTTTACGACCGCTGTCGCAGAAAATATTAAGATTTACTGTTGAGAAGAATTAGAGCATAAGATACTTAGAGTAATCCAACAATTTACTTTGATCCAGCAGATACTTTTATATTCAAAACACGTGAAACAATATGTAAAGCTTTTAGTCTGTATTGTTTAAACGTTAATTAAACAAACAACGAATGGTTCAATGCAGGAATCTAGCTGGAGATGAATATTCAGAGATCTAAGGCCCACACCAAGTACAGTCGCTCAAAAAAGTATACAAACACTATGGTTGATTACAGAATTCAGAAAAAATATCTGGCAATTTTTTTTAGTAATTAGTGGTCTCGCAACCTTCTTGTCACGTGATTACAGAATTCAGGAAAAATATCTGGAGCGTGTACAGCAACTGTACACGCTCCAGTTACCGTTCACAGCAAACTGGAGCGTGTGCAGTTACTGGACACGCTCCAGTTTGCTGTGAACGGTAACTGCACACGCTCAATATTTCTATGAATGAGCCCACACGATCTAGTATCAAAATAATATGACCACCTA
Source organism: Ryuthela nishihirai (assembly GCA_038380435.1). Classification (NCBI taxonomy): domain Eukaryota; kingdom Metazoa; phylum Arthropoda; class Arachnida; order Araneae; family Heptathelidae; genus Ryuthela; species Ryuthela nishihirai. The sequence continues at coordinate 26,069,507 of JAWZYU010000018.1, forward strand.
CAGTCGCTCAAAAAAGTATCCAAACACTATGGTTGATTACAGAATTCAGAAAAAATATCTGGCAACTTTTTTTTTTAGAAATTAGTAGTCTGGCAACCTTCGTGTCACGTGATTACAGAATTCAGAAAAAATATCTGGCAACTTTTTTTTAGAAATTAGTGGTCTGGCAACCTTCGTGTCACGAAGGTTGCCAGACATCGCAATTATAAGGCAAGCGATGGTGTCAGCAAGTAGAAGAAAAACATGCATTCTCTATGGCTATGGCCATCATTATGATGTTGATTCTAACCTCATTTTTTCAGTCACCTGCATTGCGACCGAAATTTTTTACAACAGTTTTGACAATATTGTTCTATTAATAAAGATCTTTTGCACAAGGAACCACGGCTAACGTCCCATCCAACGGACAGTGGTCTTTCCAAGCCCAGCAGTCCCCTTTGTCCGAGGACAGAGTGGGAGTTACCACTTAATATTGTGTAATGTTATTATTAAATTTAATCAGTTATTGTTACACCTGCTTCTGTTATGAATTATCTTCTCTGATCTATCAGTCATGCCTCAGCAGCAAGTAGGATATCCAACTGTTATGCAGCAACCATTAACGCAAATACATGTTCAACAAGTTCCTGCACCCCAAATAGTTGTTGTTGGCACCTGTCCAGCATGCAGAGTAAGTACTCGTCAATGTTTGCTACTTTAGCTTCAATTATTTCAAATATTAAAAACTTAAGTCTCTAGATCACATTTTGTCCCCGACAATGTTCATCAGGACTTTAGTTGGATGAAATTTCCCCCCGAAAGACCTTATTTTCGTTCAGTCTGTTCGGAAGATGCGAATCCTGATATTTTATTAATAACCATCCAAATTAAAAAGAATATATTTTCACTTATCTCTAAAGACAGAAATATTGAATGGCTGCAAACTAATGATAAAATGGAAAGAATAATTCGTTTTCGGAAGCAAAATAAAAACTGCATTTTTTCCCAACCCCTTGTGGGGTTGGGAAAATTTTTGTTCATCGTGACAGAATGTGGTTGCTTAGCAACCACGTTCTATCAGCATAGTTTCAGAATATTTGAAATATTCATTTAAAGTTTTTGCATTTCCCAAATTTAAGATCCTCTAACGGTCAAAATTCAAATTAATAGAACTCCTAAAATGTTCCTCCTTGTACGGATATTTCATTAACAAAATCCTTACTTAACTATCCAACTTAAAATAATTATTCATTCAGCTCTAAAAATAAAATAGTTGAAATCTAATGAATAGAAATCTCTTATGAAGTGATAAAATTATATAATTTTTCAGAATCCGTGTTGAAATCTCTTAAAGCTTAATCCTTAAATTTAAGAGATTAAAGAGTTTTTTAATCTTAAAGATTTAAGAGATTTCGCTTTAATCTTAAAGCGAAATCTCTTAAATCTCTAAAATCTTGCAGATTAACAACTGGTATTTCAGCTAAATGCGTGGAAAATGACAAAAATGCATTGTCCTTCAAGAGAGCATTCCATATTTGTCAGAGGCAATTGTAACGGTGAAAGAATTCTTATAAGAGTCAAAATTTCGATAGAATTACATTAAAATGCAAAAGTTGGCCAGCTGTTATACCCAGCTGTTAATCTGTAATATTTTGAAAAGGTATAAGAAGCAAAAATCGAAAGCTGAGTTTCTTTTCAAGCGGTGGATTTGTCGATCAAGGGAAAACCGCTGCAGAGGCTACAAACAAGAAATGAACCTCAGTACAAAATGCGCTAATGAATCTGTATATTGATCACATATTGTATGTATTCAATATTGTTTGCCCACAAATTGCAAGCAGTTATTGCCATTTCGTTCAAAATATCTCAAAGACTTCGTTTAGATCAGTTGATCCCAACATTTTCAGTGCCATGGACCCCTACGAAGTCTCATTCTTTCTGCAGCCTATCTAAAGTCTAATTCTTTCTGCAGACCTCTTTCCATTCATTACCTGATACATTTTAACTTCGATATAGATCCTCGAAACAAGGATAACGTCAAAGTTCCAGAAATTGAATATATATCTAGTTTTTCATCAACTGTTCACTTATTGGCTATTCTGTAATTTGAAACCAAGCATTTGAATGGAGAAATTCAATGCTCTAGAAATTCTTATATCATCAACAATCAATTGCATCTTGTGATGAGAATGAGTTAGCCAATGTTGCCAATTGAATTGACATAATTCCAGTGAAAAGTACTAAAATTTGGCGCGGTTATGCAATCGTGTTAGACGTACAATTTCTGTTAGAGCAATGGTTCTCAACTTTTTATGCTTCACGTACCCCCTGGAAATGTGTATGTAACTGGCGTACCCCTTGTATAGATAGATAAAACTATAGTTATAGTATAACAATGGGAATAAAATAAAACATATATATCAGTGGTTCTCAACCTTTTATGCTTCACGTACCCCCTGGAAATGTGTATGAAACTGGCGTACCCCTTGTATAGAGAGATAAAACTATAGTTATAGTATAACAATGGGAATAAAATAAAACATATATATAGCTACTTTAAAGCTCTCACGGCGTACCCTACGTTGAGGACCCCTATGTTAGAGCTTTCTGAAATATTAAAATAGCAAGCGGCCCCTTTTATACCTTTTTCGGCCCCTAGGAGTCCGGAAATCCCTGTTTAGATGATATGTCAACATGGCTTGTCACTGGATGAATGGAGGTCGGCCAGTCTCAAACCAATGAGTCAGATGGCAGAATGTGTCATTAATAAGAGTCTCCAGATCTGGAGGCAATTTCAGGTTACAGGCGATTTCGCCAGAAGACCAATTCAGGGTCACCAAGGAGTCTCAAGATCAACAGTTCCTAATTCACTTGGCTGGCTCATAGAGCACTGACAGCTCTCTAACTTGCTTTTAAGCTACTTGCTTCATCCATAGGAAGAATTTCAAAGTGGACGGTTTCCAGAAGGTTTCAGGAGAGGGGCTCTGTTCAAGACCAGGATGTGTTCCCTTAACTCCATCCAACAGATAATTATGCATTTAGTTGATTCACTAAAAACCATTCCACCGACCTCTGCTGAATCGGAGAGACCTCTGTTGAATCAGAGAGACCTCTGTTGAATCAGAGAGAGCATTTTCTGCAGTCGGTTTATTTATCATAAAGTTAACAACTAGCCTTAGTGATAGGAATGTGATGCTTTGTGTTTTTTAAGGAGTTATTATGAAAAAAATAATAAAAATATCATTTTTGATTGTAAATGTCGAATTTTTAAATAAAAAGCCTTCTTTTTTTAAAGAAAAGTTAATTTTTTCACAAATAAATTTATTTTAGTTGTAAATAAAGTAATATAATGTTCTAGTCTTTCTTTGTTTCCTGTAAATTGTTTAATTTTTAAACATATATAAACATAAACAGTCGATTTTTTTTTAATCTATACAATTCCCGGGATCCCAGGAATCAGTAAAATTTCCATGGAAATTTCTCGAAAATATCGGGAAACAAAAAAATGTGTATTTGAGAAGCCTTAGTTAATACATTTGAGTCTATTTTTTGAGAACTTACTTAAAAATTTTTAAAGACACAATCATTACTGAGAGCTTTTGTGAACAAAAGAGTACTTTCCCTGATATTGCTCTGATGCCACTAACTTAGTGGTCGAGTACTCGCACGACACTTGCATGATAAAGACAAATGTACAATTTATTTATAACACAAAGGCATTATACAGTAAACGATTAAATATTTCAAAGTAGACAGTTGCTCACCAAGCAGAGTCTCTCAGGGCTGCAAGGTTTCCAACATTGCTAATCGAAAAAGGCTCCACAGGCATTCTGGTGATTTCACCACCTAATAAATGACAATGGCTATAATAGAGCCCGAATAATTGGTCCTGATCATCGGAATCGTACTGCAGTCGAGTAGCGATTCTCCAATTCAAAAATGTCCCTTTCTGTTGAAAGTGCCTCATAATTGACTAATATTGAAATAATCATTACGCAAACTTCTAAAATGCATATTTATTTTATTAACTAGTGAAATTAATTCTTGATGGATTACTGAACTAATACTGAACGAATATTGATAAAAATCGACACTTAAATAGACTTGATTATGATCTTCAATTTGTCTTCAGTCACATTTTCTTATTAACTGCATATTATAGAAGTTATAGAGTTTCGAAGTTAGATTCCCATTGACATAATATGAAAATTCTGTAAGATTTTGCTAGGACAGTGTATATGAACTATTTAAAAAAAATCTGTTGCTAAAAAATAATCAATTTGATTAACTATTAAACCCATAAAATAAGATTGGTTATTTTTGGAATTTAGTTACTGAAATTACTAGGCTTTTTTAAGATAATTAATACATTCCTCTTCTCGCAAATTCCTAGTTTCAGTAATGCAAAAAGGATGCATTTATTAGCAATACATTAGGACAGTGTATATGAACTATTTAAAAAAAATCTGTTGCTAAAAAATAATCAATTTGATTAACTATTAAACCCATAAAATAAGATTGGTTATTTTTGGAATTTAGTTACTGAAATTACTAGGCTTTTTTAAGATAATTAATACATTCCTCTTCTCGCAAATTCCTAGTTTCAGTAATGCAAAAAGGATGCATTTATTAGCAATACATTAGGACAGTGTATATGAACTATTTAAAAAAAATCTGTTGCTAAAAAATAATCAATTTGATTAACTATTAAACCCATAAAATAAGATTGGTTATTTTTGGAATTTAGTTACTGAAATTACTAGGCTTTTTTAAGATAATTAATACATTCCTCTTCTCGCAAATTCCTAGTTTCAGTAATGCAAAAAGGATGCATTTATTAGCAATACATTAGGACAGTGTATATGAACTATTTAAAAAAAATCTGTTGCTAAAAAATAATCAATTTGATTAACTATTAAACCCATAAAATAAGATTGGTTATTTTTGGAATTTAGTTACTGAAATTACTAGGCTTTTTTAAGATAATTAATACATTCCTCTTCTCGCAAATTCCTAGTTTCAGTAATGCAAAAAGGATGCATTTATTAGCAATACATTAGGACAGTGTATATGAACTATTTAAAAAAAATCTGTTGCTAAAAAATAATCAATTTGATTAACTATTAAACCCATAAAATAAGATTGGTTATTTTTGGAATTTAGTTACTGAAATTACTAGGCTTTTTTAAGATAATTAATACATTCCTCTTCTCGCAAATTCCTAGTTTCAGTAATGCAAAAAGGATGCATTTATTAGCAATACATTAGGACAATGTATATGAATTATTTAAAAAAAATCTGTTGCTAAAAAATAATCAATTTGATTAACTATTAAACCCATAAAATAAGATTGGTTATTTTTGGAATTTAGTTACTGAAATTACTAGGCTTTTTTAAGATAATTAATACATTCCTCTTCTCGCAAATTCCTAGTTTCAGTAATGCAAAAAGGATGCATTTATTAGCAATACATTAGGACAGTGTATATGAACTATTTAAAAAAAATCTGTTGCTAAAAAATAATCAATTTGATTAACTATTAAACCCATAAAATAAGATTGGTTATTTTTGGAATTTAGTTACTGAAATTACTAGGCTTTTTTAAGATAATTAATACATTCCTCTTCTCGCAAATTCCTAGTTTCAGTAATGCAAAAAGGATGCATTTATTAGCAATACATTAGGACAGTGTATATGAACTATTTAAAAAAAATCTGTTGCTAAAAAATAATCAATTTGATTAACTATTAAACCCATAAAATAAGATTGGTTATTTTTGGAATTTAGTTACTGAAATTACTAGGCTTTTTTAAGATAATTAATACATTCCTCTTCTCGCAAATTCCTAGTTTCAGTAATGCAAAAAGGATGCATTTATTAGCAATACATTAGGACAGTGTATATGAACTATTTAAAAAAAATCTGTTGCTAAAAAATAATCAATTTGATTAACTATTAAACCCATAAAATAAGATTGGTTATTTTTGGAATTTAGTTACTGAAATTACTAGGCTTTTTTAAGATAATTAATACATTCCTCTTCTCGCAAATTCCTAGTTTCAGTAATGCAAAAAGGATGCATTTATTAGCAATACATTACATTCAGGCAAAACTTTACGCGAGTAGCAGCGAAATTTTCCTGAGTTAGATGTTATTTGCTGGCCACTGTTAGGCCACCCCTGGATTAAACCAATTAATCCATACACTTAAATATTATGAAACAAAGTCGCAAGTTAATTTTACAAAGTTTAATATTGTTTTCAGTCTTATATTTTTTTTCATTAAGAAATGTGTATTCAAGTGAATATTGAATTAAAAACTTCTTTTGACTAAACATTTAACTTATTTACATTAAAATATCATTCCAGATGGGAGTCCTACAAGACGATTACACTTGCCTTGGTATCTGTCTCGCAATTTGTTTCTTCCCTATCGGCGTTCTTTGTTGTCTTGCACTAAAACAGAGAGTTTGCCCTAATTGTGGAGCTACCTATGAATGAACGAATTCAGCAAATCTAGAATGTGGATGTTCCACAAGGGAAGAAGATGATTTTTCTGTAAAAACAAGATATTTATGTTACCTGTAATTAAATTTGCCTAAAAAAAAGAAGTCAAATATTTTGATGAGGGCTTGTAATTTGAATATTTAATCATCTAACATGAGGCTTCAAAGTCGCTAAAAAGGGGACAAAATGATTATTGATAGTTGGATAACTGTTTTTTCTTATTCATGAATTGATCAGATCATGCAAAAAGAAACAATTATCTAATTGTTAATAAGAAATATTTCCTCTTTAAACCATCTTCGATAAATCTGTGTTTCTCAACTTTGCTCACTTTAATGTCAATTACAAAAATTTAACCTTTCTCTCACCTAATTAATCCCAATTAAAATTTTCAAAGACAAAAATTCAGAATTGAAAGTTTAATATTATAAAAATATACTTTGGTGAACACACACAAAAAAAAATTACAAGTTTATATGGTTTTTCTTGGAAATATATTTGACTTTAATTTTTGTGATGGATTCAGAATTGAAAGTTTAATATTCTAAAAATACTTTGGTGAATATACGGTTTTTCTTGGAAATGTATTTGACTAAAAATTCGTGATGGAAATACAAGCTTAATGGAATATGCAAACCAATAATTATAATTAATCCTAATGAACAAATTGCCAGCATCCCCCAGTTTAGGGAACACTAGATTGAATCATTTCAGCAAAACTCGAATCTTTTTCTAAAACAAATTTAATTTCTTCCTATTGTCCTTTTTAGTTTTTATTGAGTTGCATAAAAAAAAATCAATTGCAGAAACATTTTAAACCAATATGCTCTTGTATGAAGATATCAAAAACAAATATCTTGTTCGAAAAATTTCATTTCAGAAATAAATATTTTTATCTTTAAGTTTAGACTTACTGTTTTCCTTAGAACGTTATGGAATGGCTGGCTTAAGTTATACGTAAATGCAATATTTTAGTTACCTAGAGTAAAAATTTACTAACGTATTTAATAGAACTGAACGTTTTCAGTTGAATAATTAACTGTGCAACATGAAGGCATCCTTCTATTTAACATTTTAGGATTTCGCCTTCTTTGCTGCATAATAATTCCCGAAATGTGGGGGGCGGGTGTGGCTCAGTCGGTAGCGCGCCAGGCTCCTAATCTGTGTAATCTGTAATCGTAATCAGGTTCGAGTCCCAGCTGGGTCAGCGTTGAGATTTATCTCCGCAAAATTCCCCGCCCTGCCCACGGTCAGTAGGGGACACCGATGGGCTTGGAAAGACCGCCGTCCGTCGGATGGGACGTTAAGCCGTGGCTCCGTGTGTGGGAGAGCCATACCCTGTGCACGTTAAAGAACACGCTGGATGGCCTTGACGGGAGGCTACCATCTGTCTCCCAACAGCTTTTCCAGTGGGTCCCCTCCCCCAACCTTCTCTGAGCCTTCGGGGTCCATATGACCTGGCCATTTAGCCCATGGTGTGCAAAAAAGTGCCGCTCAGAGGTAAAACAACCCAACCCAACGCGAAATGTGGAATTTCACTTTTAAATTCACTTTTAAACGAATAAATCCTTTACGCAAAACCATAGGTGCATTTATGGTCTGTAGGACCTTGCATGCAGTCCTTTTTTGGGAGCCCTATTCTTTCGCCTAAAAATAAAGGTGCTATGTCCGAAAATTGGAATTTAGGGTGGGAGAGGTTAGACGCTCCCCCTCACAAGGGTTCTACTTCTGTGCATATTGCTGGTATCTATAAATCTGCCTCTGCATGAAAGTATGTCTTAAATTCAAAAGTTAATTAAATCTGTCAGGCACAGATTACCTGTAAATATAAAATTCAAGAAATATTTTTGCTGAAACTTGTTATCCACTCCGATCATATATAACGCCAAGAGCGACAAAAAAATAGCAGAAATTTATTGCCGCAATTTGCTAAAAAACTGAATTAGTCACTGATTGTTTAGTGGTCAGAACACCTGACATGTATTCAGGAGAGGTGCGTTCAATTCCTCACTCAGGTCAAAAACTAATTTTTTCGCCAAAATATTTCATAAACTCAATCTGTTTGTTACAACAGAAATGGCAGTTACACTCAACAACCAGCTATTAAACAAATTTGTTAAAGCAGGGACATTTACAGCAGTGTTCTGTCTGAAAAACGATTTTGCTCCGCCATTCACTGGGCGATGCTAATGACTGACAGTTAAGGAAATAATCAGTGGCGGCTCGCGTATAGGCACTGTGAAACTGCAGCACCTCCAATTTCAATTTGATATTATCGATAACATTTAATATGAGTCCTTTTTTCTTTAATTCTTTCTTTATACTTGTACAATATATAATCCTTAAGCTTAATGTCAGTAGCCATCCCCCAGTTTATGAAAAAGATACAAAAATCTTTGTATGGAACTGTGCGCTTCGCAGTACTAGCGGCGACGTGTTTGACTCTTGTGCGCATGCGCACACAGGAAGCTACACGCGAGGCTGCAAGGGAGAGAGAGCACTGTCGTTCCCGCAGTGCCGACCCTGGCGTGCTGGTTGAAGGTAGTTTTTTTTTTACTCTGCGTGTGTTGTGCTTAAAAACCGTGTACCATATTCTTGAATGTGATAAAGTGTAGAATTAGATTATTATCCTGCTTCCAGCTATTCTATTTGATTCATTTTTTTTTTCGGGCAAATTAAAACAAGAAGAATGGATTTCATTTCTAAATGAATAGATTAAGCTTGAACTGTAACAATTTATGTTAAAGTAAGTAAAAAATGTTTGATTTTGTTCTTTTAGGATTTTATCAAGTTTCTGAATAAATTTTCTTTTTCTACATGTTTGTTTCCTTTTGCACAATTTTAAAACAAAGAATAAAAATTTTCTGGAGCAGCACCCCCACTAATTTTAGCTACGAGCCGTAACTGGAAATAATAGCATAAAATGAATAAATGTTAAGGCAATCATAACATACAATAATGATGGCAATGGTACCATACAATAGCGCATGTCAGAGGTTATTTATATGTATGTACAGTACTGTAACTAACAATTCCTGTTCCCTGACAAAAATTTCCTTTTGCATCTCCAACACTTTGTGAAAATAAGGCAATAAATCAGATATCAAATTATTTTATTAATGTTTCAAATCTAAAAAGAAAAAAAGTCACAGAAAACAATTCCTAAATAATCTAATTAATTTTAATGATACTTTTCTAGCTTTCATATGGGCAAATTCGCCGATTATGTCATCATAATTCAAAAGCTTTCTATTAAAAGAAAGATTTGACAAACGTTCTTGGCCTACACTTGATCTCAGGTAGCTTTTTATTTACTGAGCTTCTTTTGAATGAAGCAGTAGATACTGGTAGAGTGAGTAATATTCGTAGCACAGCATTAATGTACGGATATTGTACGGCTTCTCTTGCAGTCCCTGTACTCGCAGCAATTCTATCAAAAATTAAGCATTTTTTATTATTCTGATAAACAATATTTATCAGAAATATTGTTTAATATATTTATTGAATTTTGCGCCACTCATCACTTGCATAGTGTCAGCATTGTGTGTGTAACTGAACCACATGCATTTGAATGTCCTATACAACACTGCATGGACTATTGATATCGTAAATGGAAACTAGACAGTACATTGGCTAAAGAATATGAAAGGAGAAGAATGAAAGCTTCCATAGGCTTCCATAAGCAATGTAAGACAGTTTTGACTACAGCGCGTTTTTTAAAAAAAATATATGATGAGAACCCTGTATAAGGACCTCTCAAATATCTGTAACGTTGAATAAATAAATAAATAAATAAATAAATAAATAAATAAATAAATAAATGACTGCAGCGCCACAAGGTTGCAGCTTCACGTGCTGTGCTGCAGGGAAGCTGCTATCCGCGATGTCAGAGGCTAAGGTACTTGCATATTTGTTTCCATGAGAACTTTTAGATTCGGCGGCTGTTTTTGTTAGTGTCGTAATGTTTATAATTTTTTTTTAATGTGTATTATAAGCATTTGGGAATGTTTTCGTATCGCATGAAATATCTTTTTTTTTTTTACTTTCGTTTTCTTTTTCACCTTCAGCACTTTTACGTATGTTCCTGAAATATTAGTAAAATCTTATGAGCTTTAATTAAATATTTATTTCGTTAAATATTTTTTTTAAATGCTTCTGAAGCTTCAATTAATTGCTGAGGTAATTTTTATTATGCATTCTCTGCTGCAAAATACTCTAGCTTACATAACTTTTTAAATACCGAACGAATATCGTTGAAACTGGAGATTTAGATTTGATTGCAATCTTTATTTTTATCTTCAATCACATTTTTTTCCATTAAATGCGAATTTTAGAAGTTATTCAACTTCGTAATTAGACCGACAAAAAGACGAAATAGCAACTAAGTGCTATCTCTTCTGAAAGAAGAAATAAACAAAATTTCATAAACTCAAAAGTATTTAACGTTTTTAAACACTTCTAAGCTACTAAAATATGGAACAAATATTTACAGGAAGATATAAAACAGGGTTTAAGAGTAACCACCATTATAAATAAAAAAGCAGCCTTCATAAATGAGTTTTCACAAGCATGCGCGTTGCCGAATGCAGTTCAAGTAGCGCCAATAACGTTGCAACACTTCAGTTACAGTTCTGATCATCAAGTCATGTGTGTTCATTACTTTTACATTACCATGCGTAAGAGTAATACAGGTAATGGACAGAAAAATGAAAACATTCCCATGTTAATTCAATGGAGAGTCAAATTCGAATATCCGCAATTTCTACAATAAACATTTTAGAGGAAAATTTAGCTAGTTAAATTAAAATCTCAGTCAGATATTTCTAAATCTCGATTTTGAACAATATCCACTCAGTACTTAAAGAGTTATAGATGTTTGAATATTGAACAACAGCTCAGAATTTAACTCAAACTGTTTTTTAAAAAAGTATTATTTCAAATTATTTAATAATATATGTTTTAGAATTTTCTGCCAATAATTTAATAATTGTCAGTTTTGCTTAAGTTTCTTAGAACTGACTTTGTTGCTGTTAAATATTCAAACTTGCACAGCTCTCTAAATACCCGAGTATTGTTGAAAAATCGAAATTTAGAGAGGTTTGAATTTATGTAGTCCTATTTTTCTATAAAATGTTTATTCCAGAAATTATGGATCTTCAAATTTGCCTCTCCATTGACTTTATATGGAAATGTTTCCATTTTTTCTGTCAATTAACTGTAGTTTATTGTAAAAGCGATATGTGAAGTATGTGATTTCCCACGCATGTAGGAATGAGAGGGCGTCTCCTCTCATTCCTACATGCGTGTAGAAATAGCAACTATCTACCTCAATGGTAACTACTCTTGCATTAGGGCAGTGTCTCGCAAACTTTTTTACTCTGCGGCACACTGAATCTAATTTTTTTTCCGCGGCACACTGAATCTATTTTTTTTTTCAGCGGCACACCTAAAAAAGAATAAAAGCAAACTCTATATAATCGTCATTATATTTGCGTTTTGTTGAAGTTATCAGCCTGGTTTTACTTGAAGATTTGCTCTCGTTCTTTAATTCATAACTCGGTGTTTGTTTTAAATATTTGTCCATTCTATGGCTTGAAATAATCAAAAATTAATACCAAAATTTGGAAAAGGCTTGATAAATACTTACAAGATCCCAGTTGATAAAATCTGAAAGATTTTTATTAAAGCACGTCGATATTAAAGCACGTCGATGACACAAGTCAAGTCAAAATGAAATCTTTGGAATATCTAGTGTCAATTTGAAAATCTCTCGCGGCACACAGTTTGCGAGACACTGCATTAGGGCGTCGCCTCTCATTTCTACATCCATGCTTCCATGGTGCTTCCACCTGGTTAGGGGTCTTGTATAGTTAGAGGCTGGCTATCTCGGTAATTCACTGCCATTGGTTGATTTAGTCACGTGGTTTATGGACGCCATGTTTTGTCGTACTGTGAGACGAAAGCCTGTGAGTTAGTGTATGTACCAAGTTAAAACTTCTCAGTTGTCATAGTTTATATATCTCTACCACATTTTTTGTCTCTAAAAGCTGTCATATTTTATGAATGCCCCACTGCGCTGCATTTGAGTGTAAAAATTTCACTCAAAGAAATAAATTAATGAATATTTTTTTCCCGAGAAACTCTATCAGAAGACGACAATCGGCTGCAAAAGTGCAATGAGCTAACTGAAAAAAAAACAAATAATTTCTTTTAAAGTTCGTTTGGAAAACGAGCTAATGTTTTCACTTTGTCATCTGCCTATGCCAGTATTTGTTCGTCTGTCTGTCCGTCTCTCTGTTGTCTGTCCATCTGTCTTTCCACCTGTCTGTCTGTAGACAAAGTTCACTTTTATCAATTTTTTTAGTTTTAGAGCTAAATGAAAAATTCTTTTTGGGTTTGATAGATGTCAAACAAATATTGCAATTCGCAATTTTAAAAAATTTCAATAACTTTAATAGCGACCTCTAGCGGTGTGAAAAGACGGAAAATGCTGAAATTTTAAACGAATATTGCAAACAAACTATATACACTAGAAATCTGAAATTTCGATAGTAAAGTGTTATGGTCAGAAGGTTTACAATGGCAACAAGGCTTTGACGTCTTAGCCAAAAGGGGGTGCGAAAATGAAACTTTTTCTTAAAGAGATAAACGAAACAATACTTTTTTTGTTTTACAGGCATTAAAAAAACATTAATAATTTAAACATAATTTTAATAATGTCGGTGTTACCTGTAGACGTTGAAGCGTCTATAAATCAATAAATGTTTTTGTGGAAAAAATTTCGCCGACATACGGGATTAGAAACCGCATCTCTCCAGAAACATGCCTATTGAACTTATGCTGTCTGTATTTTTTCCACTAATAATGGCTATCACTTTTCCTGTGAATTTTGGGCGCCTCCACATGACATCTATGATCTCGGGTGGCAACTGTTTCTTTTTTAGTGCTCTGAGTAAGATTGATATAAATAATGAAGTCCCATCACACTATTTGGCGTTTTTAATGATTTAAACAATATTTGATAATCTCGGCGTTACCTGTAGAGGTTTAAACGTGTATAAATCAATAAATGTTTCTTTTGTAAAAAAAACAGCGCTAGTTCAAGTTAGAATACTCTGGCATGTTTCTGAAGAGATGCGGGTTCGAATCCTATATGTCGGGAAAAAAATTTTCCACAAAAATATGAATATTTACATTTTTTGAATACTCTTCACTTGGAATTTCCAGTTTTCGAGAGTGCTAAAGGCGGTAAATAAAAACTCGAAAAGCGACCTCTAGCGGCGGAAAAAAGCTGGAAATACAAAATTTTTAAATAAATATTGAAAACGATCAGTTTTAGCTAAAAACTTAAATTTTTGGACATAGAGTGTAATGGTCAAGTGGTTTACCCTAATAGTAATGATTTGTCCTGTTGGTAAAATGCAGCTTTTCTGCTTTAAGAGAAAAATGAAAAACTTTTTTTGAACATTACAGGTACTAATAAAATATTAATAGTTCATTTTTTCAATTATACAGTAGTTCGAATTTCCACTGTCAGAGGGTACTGAAAGTGTAAACTAACTAGAACTCGTATCGACTCTGGCGCATATGGGAATCTCATTTTCAAAGAGAATGAAGTTCTTCCTTTGCCAACTTTTTCACTCCTTAAAAGTTTCAAATATGGATGTTCGTGCTGTTTTTCTGCTGAGGTCCCGCCAACCCCATGGACCTTCTACTATGGCGTATAAAACTGACAGGGTCCTGTCAGACCTCTGTACAAGCAGCTGTTTGAGGGGTTATTTATTTATTTTTAATGTATGATGGGAGAAATGCACTTAGTAGTATTTATTAGTAATTAAAGTAGTGTAATAAGTAACATAGTAGTTAATTAGTAAATAATTATAAAATAATTATATATATATATATTATATAATAATTTATAAAACATAAAAAGTATTGGTATTTTAGTTCTTAAATTTAAAAAGTTGCTTTTTTCTCGCTCCTCTGAAAATAGTGGGCAGATCATTGCTGTCAGTGGAATTTCTACCATAACACTACTCTACCATAACACTACACGCCGAAATTCCTACCATAAACAGATCACTTAAAACATTGATTAAAAGTTTTGCACTTTCGATATTTAGTGATCTCTAATGATATAACTTAAAACTACATTTGAAAATGCAAATTACATTTCATTGGTAACCAACTAAAAAAAGAGATTTCCATTATCTCTTAAAACAAAACCGTTCCGTTTCTTACCTACCTTGGGCTTAGGGTCAACTCATTGTTGTCAGTGAAATTTTCAACACTGTCACTTCCACTACCAAAATTTTAAATCTAGCATAACTACATCGTTTGCAATATTCGTTTGAAATTTTGGGATTTTTCGATTTTTTTTTTCCACTGTTAGAGGCCGCAATTATAAATAAAATAAATAAATACCACCTCAAGCAGCTGCTTGCCACAGAGGTCTGACAGGAGCCTGTCAGTTTATATGCCATAGTAGAAGGTCTGTGAGGCTGGCAGGACCTCAGCAGAAAAACAACATAAACATCCATGCCTTACCCAGGTCCCTTAGATCAGTAGCCATAGCTTTTGGAAAATTCGCAAAATGCAAATTGTAATATTTCATCAATATTTGTCCAACTCAAAAAGAATTTTTAATTTATCTCTAAAAACACGCACTTTTCTGATAAAACAACAAAAAGTTGCATTCACCTCCCCCCTGGGTCTAAAGTGTCAAGTGATTGTTGCCAATGGTAACTTTGTAACCTTCACATTTCAACACCAAAATTTCAAACTTCTAGCATAACTACATCGTTTGGAATATTCGTTTGATATTTTGGAATTTTCGAATATTTCCACCGTTAGAGGGCGCAGTTATAACTTTTGGGAGATTCAAAAACTGAAAATCGTAATATATCATTAATACCTATCTAACACCAAAAAATTTTTATTTTTCTGTATGAACAAAAAATTCAATGTCTACAAAAGGACAAAGCGAAAATATATCTTTCTTTTTTTTAAAAAAAAAGCCCTAAAATTTACTTTTCCGCTTTTAGCCGTTTTCTAAAGTGCTTCCAGTCGTGAGCACTGAAATCTGTATCAGATATTACCGTACCCTTTTCCGGAATCCATAAGTATTCGTGCAATACCATTCAGCTATGCACGCTAAACAATCCGATCGACGACAAAACATGGCGTACAATTTTGAGATGGCCAACCGCTCCTATACAGGCCACTACCTCTACCTATACAGGGCCTCTGGGTATCACCAAGGTTACTGTATTAGTACGAAGCGTTTTGGCAACACTTTAATTTTTTTTATCGTAAATATTACGCAATTCATAGTAACGTATTCTGTATGATTCAGTAGCGTCATGTGATGTGGTAATTTGTGCTTTAATGTGAAATCGAAATTTTTGGCAACATATCGGGTTGATTTATTACAGTTGTTTGGTGGTAAAATTGTTAAAGACATTAAAGAGAATAAAGTGAAACGAATTGGTTAATAAATTTCGAGCCATTATTCTCTTTTAGGTTAGGAAGCTATCGTATCATCTGTCTTTGAAGCCTAAAACAGAGTATATATATCTCTTTTTACTGGTGAGTGGCATATCCGATACTTTAGAGGTAACTCAAATCAACTAATTGTCTAATCGTGGAGTAACTGTTCTGGTTAGAATTGAAAATTGCAGTGAAGGTGTTCTAGATTCATATCCCAGGTTATTCTTATCTGATGTAGAACTTGTCACTCAGTTGTTGCTTAGGAGATCCAATATTGCATTCAAATATCTTTTGTGTCGAACACCTCATCCGCACGTAATATTTGATTTTTATCGTATTATTGTTTGTATTTACTGGCATTTAACAGTCGTTTTTTTTTGCGCTTTGGGTTACTTTTGAAATATATGTTCCAGTTTAGGCTACGTCCTTTTCCAGTTAACGGGCTTCGTTGCAATACTCCTCTGCAGCCCTGCAGAAATATCAGTTTTTACCTATGGGAAAATTGGATATCTTTTCCATTATTAAAGTTTTACAAAAAAAGTTTGTAGTAAACATTAAATCTTTCAAACATATTTTTTTTACTGTAGAAATGTTGGATTTAATAGATATGTCATTAACACACGTACCATATTTTGACAGAACATTGAATGCTGAATAAAGTAGCATGATATTTCAAAAGAAATTTTTAAATATATTATAGTACATTTTAAATGTAGACAATTTGCTGTACTGTATGTAATTTTTTTTAATGAAGATAATCTGTACGCTCAGTATACATACATACAATAAGTAGTTTCATTAATAATTTATGTAAACTCTTTTTAGGTTAGAAAGAGAAATGTATTCAGAAGATAAACCACCACCATATAGTCCTAATCGTAAGTTACAATTTTAAAACAAAAATTTATATTATATTTAATTCTTTATTGTAGAGTTGTTTAGGCTTTTAATGTTTTTATCTGTTGCTGATTTATATGAGCTTTACCCTTCTTTAGCCTTCACCTGAAAATACAAATGTTCAAGTCAATATTATAAATTATATTACAAAATATTCTAGACTATTAGTATTCATTTTGTGTGTTCAGAAAAAAAAAACCTCTCACAAGTATAAAATAAGTAGAAGTAATTGTGTTTTTTTTTATTGTTAATGACCCATTTTACTACCATCAATATTTTCTTTCCATGATAGAACTTTAATGTATTATATATATAGGGTGTTTCAAAACTCTCTGTACAAATTTCAATGGGAGAGAGGGAACACCAAGACAAACTTTTTTCTTCTATGAATGTATATCCGCTGACGTAACCCTTCAGTGATAGAGAGCGCTGACAGAAATATCGGTGGAGCTGGTAAATAAATAATAGAAACAAGTGTGAACAATATGTTCGTTTAAAGAAGGTGCTTAAAGTTGCGTCCGGCAACAGCATTGCATGCATGACAGTGTCGAAGCATTGATTGCCATACATGTTGAATGATTCCTGAATTTTTTCTTACAGTTGCAGGAACAATAGTAATTCTTGTGATGAGGTCTTCATCTGAGTCAGTGGGAGTCTTGTATATGAGGTTCTTCATGTCTCCCCAGAGGAAGAAATTGATACATGTTAAATGGGGTGATCTTGGTGGCCAGGTGATGGGTCCACCCTGTGGCCTATCCATCAGCCCCCAAAAGTGGCATTCAGATAATCCCGTACATTATTGCTGAAGTGTGCCCATTGTGTTGAAACCACATTCATCTGTAAATAGCCACAAGAACATCTTCCAGCAATCCCAGCAACATTTCTTCAAGAAACACCTATAAATCTGCCTGTTGAGTCGGGGAAGCAGCAGGTATGGCCCAATCAAAATGTTGTGGACGATAGCTGCCCAAACATTGATGGCAAACCGTTGTTGATAGCCATGCACCATTGTGGTATGTGAATTTTTGTGCCCCCAAATGTGAGAATTATGCACACACTCTCACATGTGAAAGAGGCCTCATCTGAGAAGAGCACATGAGCCGGAAAATCAGGCTACACCGTGGTCTGCTGTAGAAACCAGTGCATGAATTCCACTCAAAGAGGGTAATCCTGAGGTTGCAATGTCTGGACTATCTGACGATGAAATGGATGTAACTGCTGCTTGTGCAGCACTCTCCACATGAGGGCGTGATTCACACCAAGGCTACGTGTAACAGCTCGCATGCTTGTGCCTGGATTGTCCTCAATCCACTGTAGGATCTCTTCCTCCATGTCAGGCACAATGGTTCTCTCTCGACCAGTGTCATGCATGTTTGCATGGAATGTTCCAGTTCCTAGCAGTTGCTGGTGCAAATGTGCAAATGTTAGTGGTTTGCCATATGTCTGTTTGGGAAGCACTATCGGTGCAACCTTACAGCAGCTCTTCCATTTACATTGGCAACCCCATATGCCAGATGCATATCAGCCATCTCAGCAGTCATGAAACACTCCATGTCACACATAATGTGTCTGATTTACGAATGCCGACTGCAAACACAAGTCTGTTCTCCATTCCTACTTCGCCCCTCTAGCCAATTGCAGTGCTGCAAACAGCACTCTCTAGCACTAAAGGGTTATGTCAGCAGACATACATTCATAGACGAAAAAGGTTTGTCTTGGTGTTCCCTATCTCCCATTGAAATTTGTACAGAGTTTTGAAACACCCTGTATACAAAAAAGGGTCAGTCTGTTGTTCATGGTCTTCAGCCAACAGATGACACTGCTCAAGAAGTGTATGACGTTGAGGTGAAGAAGTATGATGTAGAAACATAATCATTGGTTGTTGGCAGCCTGTGGTTCTTTGATTGTTTCTTTTGGGTGGTGACATGAAGTCACGTGTCGTGTTTTGACGGAAATGAAGTTACATTTGATTTTTTCACCATTTTTGCGTGATAACTCCTTGGGATAACATGCCTATGCAGTTAGAGGTAAGTGCATATGTATAATATATTTAATGAGGGATTTTTAATGATAGCCAGAATAGGAATAATTAATATGTTCTCGTTTTTTCGAAATTTCATTAAGATATGGTAAATAATAAGTTATTTAAGATATTTTGGAATTGAAATTATTTAATATTAGGAGGATTGTTGTTGAAAGTGTTAGTGAACTGTTTTGTTATACATATTATGGCCATGTCCTTTGGAAGTGGGAGTTCAGTAGCTTTTTGTGGCTGTGTGTGTGTGGGGAGGGGGGGGAATGTTTTTGTAAATTTTTGGAGTGAGGAGCATTTGAAGAGGAAGGGAGGAGTGGTTAGAACCAGATAGAATTATTTTAAATCTTGTTTTGTATTTAGTATTGATGTAGTAGTATGTGTTTTTTGTTGTGAGTGTGGAAGAAAATGGCAAAAGTTTATAATGTGGTGTAATTAAGTTTTAAAAATGAGAGTTTTTATGGGATATTAGGTTTTAGGAGAATAGTTTTTGGTGAAATGTATAAAATGAGTTTTCAGAGGATTTTAAGGTAGTGTTCTGGGGGGGGAGTATGTTTGGGGGAATGTTAGAAGTTTTTCTGTATGGGACTGAACATGGTGTTAGTAACAAACATGTATTTCGTTATAGTAGTTTGGATGAATTGAGTGATTATTAGTAGTTATTACTCAATTCATCAGTATAGTATGGTAATTATTAGTGTCTTATAGTGATTTATTAATTTTGTTATATCAGTAGAGGACTGTGATATGCATTACTTCCCAAAAAAGCTCTTTTCATCTTCATTACCAAGAATAGTGATATAAGTGTGTGAATAAAGAAAAGGATTGAAAATTATATATCATCCACCATTACAACAGCATCAAAAGTGTAGTTGAGACTACTAGAAAAATAAGAAAATAGCATTAAGAAAAATTGTAATCTGTAAACAAATATTAATTTTTCCCGAATGCTGTTTTTATTACTCACAAAACAGGCAGAAAATCAAGAAATAAATTTGGTGTATGCAATGATGAACTATCGAAATTTTTACCAGCAGTTCAGTAAAAAACTATTTTTTCTTTCAAAAAATAAATTTTTTTGTTGCAGTAAAAGCAAAATTTTTACTTCAATTAATATTTAATTATAACTATTTCAAATTGGACAACAAATTACAAAATGACTTTCTGATTTTCATTGTTACATTGGATTCATGAATTTGGGTATCTATAGTGTTGGCCATGATTTAATATCAGTATACTAGCAGATTTACCTGCCTTTGCTCAGGTCTGAAACTTTCTAAAATGTAGAGTAGATGGCCCTCTCCACATCGCAAGCTTTCATTTGGCATAAATATCATTATACTCCATCTCCTGCCTCTGGGAGGTGGGAGTGGCTCAGTCAGTAGCCCTCCGGCCATTCAATCTGTAGTTCCCAGGTTCAAGTCCCAGCTCATTCAGCATTGAGATTTACCTCTGCCAAACTACCCACCCTGCCCACAGTCAGTAGGGGACACTGATGGGCTTGGATAGGGACAAGTCCATTGGATGGAATGTTAAGCAGTGGCTTCATGTGCAGGAGAGTCATATCCTGTGCACATTAAAGAATCCACTGGATGGCCATGATAGGAGACTACCATCTGTCTCCCAACAGCTGTTCTAATGGGTCCCCTCCCCCAACCTTCTCTAAGCCTTCAGGGGCCTTGTGACCTGGCCATTTATCCCATTGTGTGAAAAAAAGTGCAGCTCACAGGTAAAACAACCCAACCTCTCCCTCCGGTTAAAAAATTCTCCCTCTCTTTTAGGGGAGAAAAGAAATGGACATAGTTTGGGGTACCCATAATCCTCCCCATGTCAGAAGTTTCTAAACCAAACACCAGAATCCCCTCACTCAGATAATCAAACTTTTCAAATCACTTTGTACCCACCAGAGTTCCTCGGATACAATTTGCCAGGCATATGTAACTTTATATCAAAAGAAAATTAACTGTGATCTGAGGTGCATAAAAAATTCAAAGGTACAAAAATGCTTTTATTAAACAAAATTATTTATTACTTAAGATAATATTTAAAACATTTATTAATTTTTTGTATATACTTTTATTAGCTTTTTCATATTTTTCATATTAAGTTAATAGTTTTAACTTCCTATACAAATTTAATTTTTGAATCTCGTGTTCTGCTCATGTTTAATTAGAATGACTTCAATATCCATGGATGCTCATGACCCAGTGAACCGAGCAATAAGTTTATCACACGAAATTAGGAAGAAATTAGTTTAATACATTCATTATTTCAAATTTATTAATGGCAACAATTATTTTGAATAACTTCAAACTGTTAATGTTAAGTCTATGGGAAATTTGAGAAATTCCAACCCACCCACCCCAATTTTGGTTGATCCCAATGAGTTTGCACATAGCCTATATTCTTCCCCTGGGTGAAGGGAACGTTCATGCAAAGTTTGATGTCTCTAGCTCTTCTAGGGGCTGAGGGCATAAGCGGACAGACACACAGACAAACTTTTTTCTTTATATATTAGATTCTGTGAATTAATCACCTGCCAACAAGTTGTAGTCTTAGGACTTAAAAATGATCTTAAAATCTTAAAAATGTTTAATTTTTAAGCTAATCCTTTTATTTTGAGAAGTCTTTGCTGTCAACTACTAGAGATCTTAAATTCTTCAATTCCACCTAAAGGCATAAGTAGTGGTTGTTTGGCAATGCTGTCACACTTATCTGGTCTAAGAGCATTACCACTTCTAGAGCAGATAAGTGTGGCATGGAGATTGCATTTCAACTACCTGGAGGGTTAACTCTTCAAATAATATCTTTATGCTAGCTAAACCCACACCAAAAATTTGGTGCAAAACATATGTCAATTGATAACTGTTCCCATCGATAAGTTCATTTGGAGCTTTCCACCATTAATGTAGTAATAGCTGTCCAGTCATAGCCAGTCATAGCTGTCATCAATAATGTAGTACTCAATTATTGACAGTGGCAACATCCCCAGAAATTTCGGACACTTTTCTGATGAATCGCTCTCAACCCACAGCAGCTAGAAACCCCATTTCATTAAATCAACAGGGCTAGAATTAAGTGGGACCACCTCACCCAATTGGGATTGATTGCACAAGTATCCATAGGGAAACTGACAATTTCTGCCACCAGTAATGCATTGCCTGTCCACTCAGGAATTACTACTGTTATAAAATATGATATTGATATAATAGCTGTGTCAGCAGTAGTGCATGTCTTTCTTCCATGACATTGCTAATGTAACTCTTAGCAGTTTGCAAATGCCAGGCTTTGTTAACTGTTGGCAAACACTTAAAACTAAAAAATTCAACAGTTTACACAGTAATTATTGTTGAATTTTTTATCCCCCCACCTATATATCCTCCTATACTTAATTGCTTGATTCCAAATTTTGTACTCAAGTTTCTCCTGTGCCACCTCTACTTATGACTGAACATGAATCAGAGTTTAAAACTACTTTTATTTTCCCAGTTCAAGAATCGATTGCATTTCAAAGAGAAGTTATTTCATCAGTGAAAAGACTTGTTCTGTTACCAATAGTGTTAATAGCATATTGGATTTTCTAATTATTTCAGGATAAAATTTTTATTAAAATCAATATTATTGTCAATGTAATCACAAAAATAATTTTAATTTTTCCTGAATTGTCATAATTCACTTAATTGATGCACTACACACACTCGCTTAACTTGTTACATGTTTTATGAGGCCATCCTTGTTCTTTCCAAGATCTTACAACAGCTCCATCATCTGGTTGCCACATCTACCATCATGTTTTGCTGGGCTCAAACAATCAAGGTCAATGACTTGGCAGATGGTACTACTAAGTTGGCCACACTGCTACTGGTTCCTTACCTGGACTTCCAGTAGTGTTTTTCCATTAAGCTCTGGGCATAGGTGGCAAAGATCTTGATCAGGATAAATTAATAACCAATTATTCACATCAAGCCTATTGTCAAACCATGTCAGTCTTCTTTATGCAGGGATTGCAAGGAGGAAATTGTACTTCAAGACCTCACTGATATACCATGGTTTTGTACATTTGTAATTCTTGAGGCAATTGCAACAATTGTGGTTTAGTTGAAATGCTGCCTGGTTTAGTGGTTAGCATACCTGACTACTAAGACCAGTGGGGCATGTCCTTGTGTGTTTGTATGTTGTATGAGAAACCAGGACAAGCCTAATATAGCTTCTAGGTTATCTCCTTACTTTGTGTAGGGAAAGTACCTTCTTCCTTTTAAAAATAAAATATTTTAATGGTGACATAGAAAATTTAATCTATTTTTAAGGTTGCATTCATAGCTAAAATTGCTCAATACTGAATGTTTAGTGCCAAATGTCAAGTAACATTAAACAAATAATTTATTTTTCTAAATACTCTATCAAGATTTTATAATATATCCATTGATCCTTAAATTATTGAATTTCTGAAACTGAACTTTTGGTAATTGAGGTAATTTTAAATTATTTTATGCAGAAAAAAAAAACAACTATAGAACCTTATTCTGAACTAATTAACAAGCAGAAATAGTTTGTTATATACTCCCAAAAAATGTTTATTTCTTAGCAAGGATTTTTTTGGGGGGAAGGGTAATGATTTGGTACATGTACTAATTAACACAATAGGTGTACTGGTAAATATTTTACACTATAACCAATATGCTAATTTCATTCTTCTGTTCATTTTTCTACCTCAGTGTATAAGCTAATTTTTTTAAAGAGAAGCAATAGAAATTTTTTAACTGCTTTTAGCAATATAAAATTTTTGAAAAAAATAAAAGCTATGAAAATTTTCTATATTTTTTTTTCTAAAAAGGCAGAATTTTGCTTTGAAAAGCGATTATGAGGCCATGGCCCTCATAATTGCTGGACTTGTCTCCCATTGAGCACTTATACTATGATACTATGATGAATACTTATGATACTGTATTAAATGCCAACTCTGCATGCACTTTAACCCTTATGCTACTATAATAAATATAATAAATAACCCCCTCGAGCAGCTGCTTGCCACAGAGGTCTGACAGGCGCCTGTCGGTTTAGATGCCATAGTAGAAAGTCTGACTGGTCCAAAACAGCCAAGATTTTAAATGGACTCATCCAATCAATGCTATTCTTTTCTCTTCACTACTTCCTAACTGCAGTTTGGGCCAGTATGGTAGTAAAAGGATTTAAAGGTTGCAAGTACTAGCCAATATTGTAAGGATGAACCAATTCCTGTCCTGGAGGATTCCAGGATCATTCAATCATGTCCTGGAGGATTCCAGGATCATTCAATCATGTCCTGGAGGATTCCAGGACATGATTGATCTGACTGAGAGTGTGCCTCACTTTATCAATGCTTATATTACCACTAGAGGGGAGTGGCATACTGCCTGTTGAATAAAAGTCTAGTGTTTTGCACATATGAAAATAATGTTTGTTGTTACTGGTAGTTTGAATAACTATCAGTAGCACATCAGTTTTATATTTTTTTTTTGTCTTTATTTATAATTATTAAATACCACATGAATTTATAATTATTAAGATACCACATGAAGAAAATATTGTTTTTAAAATGTCAGTATTTTTTTTTTGTAATGTTGATTTTATCTAGTCTTTAGGATCTATTCTGCAAAATATTTTCTTCTTATTGTTTCATTCAGCTCCAACTCTGAACCAGCCTGTAGGATATCATGGGGACTCTGCACTTCCACCAACTGTTACACAGCCAACAGGATTCCAGTCTGTTCCCCAAGCAGCAATGCCAAATTATGGCAGTACAGTGTATGTACAACAAATCCCCCCTCCCACACAGGTGGTTTTTGTTGGTGGTTGTCCTGCATGCAGAGTAAGTTTTTCGGTGTTTTAGTAATCAACCCCTGTGATTTTATAAATAGTAAAGGATCACTGATATAACATTGCATTTTATTTAACTTGTTTTGTTTGAATATTTCACATAATCATACAGTAGTCCCTCACCAATTGTTCAGATTACATTTCTGATTCAACCCACATTAATGAAACTACAGTTGGTATTGGCTAGAGCCTGTGGGAAATTTGAAGTGATTCTTGAGAGATTCATAAATTGGTATAATAACACTTCATTTTTGATTTAATGTTATTGCATTTTATATGTTTTATTATTACTACTATTATTAAATTATAATGTATTTTTGTTTTCACTGCAATGTTTTTCTTAACTTTTTGAAAAACAAAATGAAATAGAAAAATGTTTTTTATCAACTTGTGCAATGAGCATGGCAAATGGAACATTTTGTATTTGTACACCAATTGCCAATATTGGTTATGGACCTTTATTGCATTGCCCCCAGGGTCTTTTACATAATATATGCCAGTGTGTATATTTGACAAAAGTACAGCACTTATTCCCCCCCCCCCCCCCCCCCTTATATGGACTTTTAACAACAGCTCATTAGAAATGATTTACAACTTTCTGTTAAAATTAATAGACTTATTCCATTTGTCTCTCTCTATAAAGCAGAAATCCAGATTAAAGGAATTCAGATACTGTACTAAAAATTACTCCAGTACTATACTGGAAACCCTTTTGTTATTGGGTATTATAAGCACTCACCAATATATTGTTATGAGCATCACATTGCAATATATTAAAATTTACCATGATTTTATGAAGAATCATTGGCCCCAAAGCTAGAAACTATGGTTGATGAAGTGATAACCATTTATCAATTGCAGATACTTAAAATCACAGTTGTCAAGGGATTATTGTATTTGAAAGCTGCAAATACTAGATCTAGTCATATTGCCAGTTTTAGCAGCCAATATTTTTCCCTCTATATTCTCTTGCTTTTCATTAGATTTGTGCTTTTGAAGAGTTTGAGAAATTCAGTCTATATAGTGGCAAAAAAGAATTCATTCCTTTATACTAGGAAAAGAAAATTTCTACATAATTTTTTTCTTAATTATCTTCAATGGGGGCGGGGGTGGCTCAGTCGGTAGCGCGCCAGGCTCGTAATCTGTAGTTCCCAGGTTCGAGTCCCAGCTGGGTCAGCGTTGAGATTTATCTCCGCAAAAATTCCCCGCCCTTCCCACGGTCAGTAGGGGACACCGATGGGCTTGGAAAGGCCGCCGTCCGTCGGATGGGACGTTAAGCCGTGGCCCCGTGTGCGGGAGAGCCATACCCTGTGCACGTTAAAGAACACGCTGGATGGCCTTGACGGGAGGCTACCATCTGTCTCCCAACAGCTGTTCCAGTGGGTCCCCTCCCCCAAACTTCTCTGAGCCTTCGGGGTCCTTGTGACCTGGCCATTTAGCCCATGGTGTGCAAAAAAGTGCCGCTCAGAGGTAAAACAACCCAACCTAATTATCTTCAATGTCAACCTGCAACAAAAATCTGACGAGATTATATGATTGTAATATAGTGGCATGGTGTGAGTGACAATAGGGAGGCTAGGATGGAACAATACAGTTGATGATTTGATAGCTCTCGTAGATTATTGGTTGATTAACAGTGAATGAGTCATTGATCTATGAGAACTGTTAAAGTATCAATAGTTTCCCATTCTCATCATAGCCTTTCCAATGTTTACTCATGCTACACCACTGGTATAATCTCTTACACTAGGATGATATGTTTAAAGATGTTTATTTTACAATTAGATGAATATATTAATGTGCTAAATTAATATTTTATTCATAATTCATAAAAGTTAAAATTAACCAGAAAAAAGGGAGAAAATATTGCAATATAGTGAAATGTCAGTATAACAAAATTATACAATTGACCAAAGCATGTTTATTATACTGAAGTTTTGTTACAGTGAAATGCAATAAAAGAAAGTCCTATGGTAGTTATATGCTGCAAAATAATTATAAGGAAAGAAATTTACCAGGTATTAAAGTTTACTTCTTAAAAACGTCTGTAACTAATCAAATAATCACACAACCAATTAATGAATTTAATAGAAACAATAATAACAACAGACAAAGATAATAATAACTTGAATTTAAATGAGTGATAAAATATAATGCATAGATTGGAACAGCTTGGAAATAACTTTTCATTGTATTGCAAATAATGGTACTGTCCAATCAGAATTGCATAGAACTCGAAGTTTTAAAGTCCCCTTTTATGCTAGGGCAATGTGGCATTGCCTCTTTCAAGCATTGTGCTGTCATGTATAGAGAGCATCTATGCTGAATGAAGTGAAATCGGCTAAAAATATATGCCGGGTAATATATAATAGCATGTGATGTAGTGCTGTAATTAGGTAGACATTGGGGAATGGGCTTGGAAATGCAACCACCTGTTAAGATGAGACTTAAAGCCATGGTTTCTAAAATTGTATTTTATTAAATAATTTTTTAGAAGTTATTGTTGGTTTTATTTTTGAGGTAAATTCTTACGTGGATAGCACTGCTGCTGTTAAATATTTCAGCTTCAGATATATTATTGAAAAATAGATGCAGCTATTACGTATGGGGAGGCCAACCTCTGCATCTTAAAACTGCCTGTGGCCATTATGTAAGTAAATACATTATACCCTCAACAGTTGTGAGGTTATGTTCCTGTAATCCCTTGTGAATGTGGAATTGGGGATGTTGAGACCATAATTCAATTGAAAACATCAGGTTCGTGGTTTAACAAAATGTAGAGTAAAAAAGGTAAATATATGAGAATGTAGACAAAAAAACAGTAAATAATATGATATGTACAGTGTGTTGGTAAGGTCAATCCACATCATCCAGGAGGGCAACTGAAATAGGCTGTTGCTGGCAGAAGTGGAGGATTTAGAATGGAAAAAAACTGATGGTCATTTGTTTTGTCGTTTTCTGCAGTCCATTTTGAATTTCACTGCAGGCACAGGATGCAGCCTCAATTTCCCCTCTTAAATTTGAAGCTTCTCTCCATCACAGGATCCCATTCCATCACTTTGTCTATCAACTCCTGCTGCAACTTTTTTATTTCATTCAAAACTTTGTGTTGGATAGTAGCTATTGCAGCAGCTTCCCTGCTCTTCCACCTTACTGTCCCCATTGAGTTCAGCAAGGTCATCTTCAGTTAGTTCCTTTATAAGTGACTAAATCTTGTGTAGTACACTATGAATGTCACAGATCATTTATCATACTTTTACATTTCAAACTATGCCTGTTGCATTCATAAAATATACTTCACAGATGATTTACAATTAGTTAAAAAAAATACCCCCTCAAGCAGCTGCTTGCCACAGAGGTCTAACAGGAGCCTGTCAGTTTATATGCCATAGTAGAAGGTCTGAGAGGAGTTAAATAGCAGTTAAATTGTTTAAGTAAAAATCAGAAAATAAGTAATAAGTTTGCGAATTTAGAAAATCATTAAAATAAATGTGAATGAATGTGCCAATTCCATGAATGTTGAAGGGCTAATGTAGAATAATTGTTTTAAGTTCTCTAAGCAGGTAATAAATACCTAAAATATTCAATGTTATTATTAATGTTCAAAATGTGAGAAAAATTGTTCTTTTAAAAAATTATCTTGTTTGCATAACCTTACAGTTTAAAATGAAGATGTAGATTAAATTAAGCAATAAAAATTTAATTCCAGGTGGGAGTTCTTGAAGATGACTTCACTTGCCTTGGTGTGTGCCTTGCAATATTTTGCTTTCCTATTGGAATTCTTTGCTGTCTTGCATTAAAGCAAAGAAGATGCCCCAACTGTGGGGCAATCTATGGCTGAGTTCTTTTCAGAAAACTAAATGTAACAAGAGGAGACATTATAGAAAAAATAAGATTGCTGTAAAAATAATAATTTTCCCCCAGGCCATCAAGTTAATCTAATATTTTAAAAAAAGTAAGATTTTTATATCTAGTCATTAACTTAAAATGGAATTGTTATTAAAAAGAAGGGTGGCTCTTTACAATTAGTTAAATGATGCTTTGCCACTTTTATATAAATTATAAAATTCCTTTTTAAGATGAATTTTTTTCATATTCTGACACTTTATGTCCAATCTATTTCTAATTAGTCTCTTTTTTATCATTTTTAAAATCATTAGACTGAAACTGGATTATGTGGAACTATAGTATAATAGTTGCATCAGATTCTTGGCCATTTGGAATTTATCTCCTGACATTTCAGGAGGGGAGAAAAAATGACATTTTTTGCCTTTGATATATTTTGTACTTTCTATCTTGAGGGAGTAGAATGTAAAAATCGATTTTTCTGTAAAGAAGCACAGTGGCTTATATAAATGTAAAACTAATATAAAAAAGCTTGTAACTTTGTACAGGGCAGCATTCTCTTGGGTAGCAGTAGGCTGTATTAGGAAACAAGGTGTACATATTAAAGCAACTAATTTTTTTGCCATTAGGGAGAAAAGGTAGTTTAGCTGTAGTACTGACTATTAAAATTATATAATTTGCATGTTTATCATTAAGGTTATATTTTAAGATATATGTTCATTGTAGGCAACAACTTGTAAAAGTTACTTGTAAAGTTTATTATGTTGATGCTCAAAAGCGAAATATATACAGTTCATCCAGATACTATTAAATGTTTTTCTGTATCAGAGTTCAGCTTTGACCAAGAATGCAATGAGAAATATAGAACTTTTAATTGACAGTTTAGTAAATACTGTCAAAATAAATAATGTAAATACTGTCAAATACTGTTTTAGTAAATAAGTCAGTATAATGTTTTAGTTCTTTCTGGAGTCAACAAACAGTGTTCCAGACAAGATTTTATTATGGCAGAAGTTTGTTAGTTTAATAGTGCTTCACAGAATGTTGCACATTCAGCTCTGAATCATTTTTAATATTAAGAAGTTAGGAAAACTGAAACTTTTTATTATGATGTCATCTTTAAAATAAAATTGCTTTTATAGATAGAAATGAAATGAATACTTATTCATGTACAACATTGATTTTTGTAATACTCTCTACCATCTTCCTTTACTCTTTCTATATACTTTCTAAAAATCAGGTGGCAGTATCAAGCTCACATTTACCATCATTCAAAGTAGTTCACCATATGCAATGTTTTTTTGAATGCACACACATTTACACTGATGATCTCATTGCAAACTATTCTAGTGCTTGATAGCATGGTTTAACCACAATATAAATGATATAAACATCGATTAAATGATATAAAATAAATATATGTTGGAGTTGACATTTGGCATCAAAATATGTGAAGTAATATTTAAGCATTTGTGGCAAATTTTTTGTTTTGCTGCAAAATATAATTAGCGAAATGGAATAATTATTAAAACCTGTGTGAACTTTATCAGTAATACTACAATTTTTGTTGACAAATAGAAATTGCAAAATAAATTTTTTAGCAGCATATACTGTCTGTTCATATGTCAGCCATACCTTTTATACAGAATGTGCAACACTTAAACTGTTAATTTACTATTTTTACCCATATTAATTAAACATATTTGTATCATTTTATCCAAGAAAGAAATAGCGAAAAATGAAACATTTTACAGTTAGGACTAATAATTTTAGCAGTGTGACAGGCTTCCTCCAGCGAAAAATTCTTGCTGTTTTCACTATGCACTGAATATTTTAAAGAACACTACCTAGTTAGACATACTTAACAACAAGAGCAAATTTAAACAAAGAAACTACTTTCATATGCAAACTGCTAAAGTACTGTCAATTTCAAACTGAAGTAGGAAAATGCAATATCATATCAAGTTTTCAAATTAATGATTTAATGGAGAAATAGATCTAAACCATCAAATAGGTATGGAGAAAGAAAGAGTAGCTGCCATTAAATTGATAACTAAAATAAAGACCAGTTATAAATTGACCAATTCCATAGTCAATTAGGTAAAGTGGTTTAACCTGTTTTCTTCTATGGACCAAGAACAATTTTCGAGCTGAACGCAAAGACCAGGTAATATCCACATTACAGCTAGTGCTGTGCCCAACAAACTTATGAAAAATGCATCTTGGACAGTTTTTGAAAATAACCAAATTTTATATATCTTCTGTAATTGCAGTCAGAGATTAAAGAAATTATTGTTGAAAGGAAATTTTTATAAATTTCCATTGAGCAGTTCCTTCATTCTATACAAATGCTTTTATTTTATGATCAGATAGCCAAGCTGCTTTAAGTACAATGTATGCAAGTAAAACAGTGCATAGAATTCCAAGTTGCTTTTTTTCTTTTAATGTGTCCAGATGTTAGATAATTAAAGAAAATCATTCTTCTATGCTATAATACTAAAACAGATTAAAAAAAAAACAATTAGGTGAGCTAGAACACAAGTGGTCATGAGCCACCAATTGGATCACACTGTGGATAGGTTGCTGGATTATGGTGCAGCATTAACTCGAGCAGTGTCTCAAAGCAATGGGTTGCAGCCCACTACCAACTGGAGGCATCTGCTGGACAATCACTCATCTTGAAATGCAAACGTTTAATTTGAAAATATATTATTTAAAATTTTCAAGATATTAATATACTATTGAAGTTTTCAATGCTTAGCAAAATGCATTGATTCATAGAAAAGGTTGAGAGGAAGTAGGTTTAAAAAGTACTAGAATTGCTATCAAGTTGCGGAAAGAACATTTAATTTGTTGGGTTATGAGAATATATCCCTGTTATTTGGCAGGCCATGAAGTGAGGAATGTTGAGAACCACTACTCTAAAGCACATAGGCTAATAAAATATAATACTTAGCTAATATATAAAAATCTTGGTTTCCAAGTTATTTCAATTGCACATAATCATTTGCATGCTATGTTTTATGGAACAAATTATAAATATTTTGTTTGATGGGTTGGTTTCTGTCTTCATTTTATTTGAACTGAATTAATGGGACAAATGCCCTCTTTCTACTTTTGATGGGATTCCTGCATTATTTTCAAAAATTTGGAGCCCTGGGATGTTTCTATAGAATCCTTGAGCAATAACTTCTTTAGAAGTATCGAGGTTTAAGGAGGTAAATTATCGCAAACTAGAACACACAATTTTCCTTCATTACCAAGAAGGAAAATTATGTGTTCTGTTTTAGTACATATTTTTGCATCATCTTGGAATCTTGTTTCATGCAATAAAATTTGAATGATATTCTACAAAAGATTTTTCTACAAAGACTTTATTTCTGAGGTAAAAATATAATTCTGTTATTGGTATTATACATATTAAATTTCCTAAATACCACTATAAAACACTTAAAGGCAATACATAATGGACATTTCGGATTTTTTATGTTTTAAGAAAATCTGGATCACACTTGTTGTTCACTTATATGCTTTAGAACTCTAGTCACCTGAAAAATGTACTGATATTCCACTGTATTTGAAATAACCATGCTGGTGCTTAAAATTAACAGCTTTTGAGTTATACTTTTGTATATAACTCAAAATGGTTTTCAGCAAATACAATTAAGTGATATGGGAAAGTATATGATGGAGTAATAACAAGTGGGATAATGACAAAATCGTGTGATATGCACGAGTGGTGTGATTTGTGTTAGGGAGAGTGTTAATAAGGTTTCTGAACACCCTGACACCCACACAACACATTCTTACACATGTTGAAAAGAATGTTGAAGAGGTTCGTGGTAATAAACCGCGAATTCTATGCACTTGGCTATCTAATCTTCTCTATAAAAGAAAATATGTGGAGGGTTCTGAATGTCCTGCCATTCACCTCTCCAAGACATCCCATATATTCTCAAATGGATTCAGGGCTGGGAATATGGCTGAGCATTCCATCCTATGAATGCCTTCACTTTCAAGGAAATTGACAATCAACATTATCCTCGTGACAACAGGTATTATCTCTAAAGATGAAATCAGGGCTAGGAGTACCCCTGAAAAGCCTTGCAGAGAGTGCATGAATCTCCTGCATTAATGAGCAGATGTACCTTTCTGAAAGATGCATCCAGTCATCACGATTCTGATACTATTGCATTTACCATATTGAAAATGGTTTCTATGGTATATTGTAGCGAGTTCCCTGTTCTCTCCAAATGAGCACACATTGCGAATCATTTTTTAAGCTATACTTCGAGTCATATTTGAAGAGTACATTTTCTCACTAATCTGGGCTTCATAGGTGAGGTTCGCACTAAGCTAAACTAGCTCTTCTGTTGGGGTGAGAGGGACACAACTCTTCAGTCTTAATTTATAGACTTCATTCATGCAGTCCCCTGTACACAAGTGTCCTAAAACTGATCCTGTGGCCACTGGCAGCTTGCAAAATAGTTGCCTAGCTAGATAGTACCAAAATAGTTACTAGAAAGTGGTCATTTCCATATGTCCACTTTCTCCTGGTCTATGATTAATCTTCCCGTTTTTTTGAATTATTTCCATAGTCTTGAGAAGATATTTTGTGGTATATTCAAAGCCCTGGATATGGCCCACTCCCATCCTATGTATCACTCTCCATCGTGCAGTCTTTCATAAATTGTCTTTATGATATGGTGAAATCAAATTGGTACCAAAGTAAACATGAGACTGCTAGAAACAGAAATGAGTGCTGACTACAACTATGTGATATTTTAATAGCAACCCTAATTTGCACACTTGTATTTGTGCTGATTAAATGTAAACACATTTTTTCTTTCACATTGTAAAATTTACATGTACACTACATTCCATGCTATTCCCTTATATGCTTTTCAAGATATATCCACACAATCACTATATCTGTAAAACATCTAAAAAGATATCTAAGATGCCTAATATATATCCATTTATCATCTTAGATATTTTATGGATATTTTATAGATATTGTTGTGTGGGTAGCATTATCGTTTAATTCTGAGCACCAATGTATGATAAGGACTTGTCAATAACAGGCTTGTCGAACCTATGGCCTGCAGACTATGTTGCCAGCCTGGCTAGTGTATATTATTTGTTAGAGCCATCCATTTCTAGCAGCATCTCTTGCCAGAAATTGATAGTACATAACAGTATATTATACATATGGCCTCAGTATGGACTAATAATTATCATGTGGCCCATTGTGAAAAAAGGTTAGATAACCCTGGGCTATAATCTATAACAGTAGATCTCAACTAAACCAATGACCACTTTCTGTAGTTTCTGTATGAATAGCAGCCTATGGAGACATTCCATTGTCAACAGACCACAGTTTGAGAAACTGATCTATATGTTGCAGGAATTTTATTTTCCAGAATTTCAAACAACCCTATGTATTTCAAGAAAAGACAGAAATATGTTATTTTTTTTCATTAAATAATGCTCAATAGTAATTATTAGGAAGGTACGAAAAAAAATGGATACAAAGTGTTCATCACATTTTTTAAACTCCTATGCATAATCTATATATTCTTGGGTTAATAATGGAAAAGACTGAGCCCTTTAAAATAAACTTTTCTAATCATTTTTTTAATTAAAATTTTATGTAAAAAAAAATCCATATTTTTAGCACACTTCTCTGTTTCCAGGCGAGTGATGGATAGAAACTCTTTTTTTTTTATTGCAGGTACTATGACATTGAATTTCTAGCAAGTGATTGTTACAGCTGTTAAAGAATAGTTTCAGATTAACATTGGCTCAAGTTTATTGAACATAAAAACTCAAAATATTTCAAAGAAGATTATGATAGAATCCAAAATATTAGTCTCATCTCTAACCAAACCTCATAATGATATGAGTTGCAAGATGCTAGTTCCCATCTAAAGATATGAGAAACATATTTTGTACGGGTTCATCTAGTAATAAAGTACCAAGTTTTAATTAAAAGTAGTAAAAAGTTACAATATCTATACACACAGTTTGTCTTCCAACTCCAGCTGAGTACTTGGCTTTACACTGCTGAAAGGAAAAATACTTGACATAGCAGTTTGTTGAAAAGTAGCCATAAACGTATAATTACTCTCATCACTAAACAATCTCGATTGCAGCTTAATAGAACTCAGAAAGTTCGTCATTTTGTGGTTTTCGTTTTACCAATATTGAAAACAATATTTCTTGCCTTGTTTTAATTTGTTAAAAATGTGCAAAAATTTACAATTTGTACTATTTTATTGATTTTTTGGAAAATATAAATTAAATATCTTTATCAGATATTTTTTATTAAGCGTTCATTCTAGATATTTTAAGCATTCATTCTACATATTTTGTTACCTTGCTGTGAAATTTTATATTTCATTCTCTGAATTTTATATACAATTTCAAGAACTTTTAAAAGAGGCAAAAATTATGCCATATATGGCGATTTAAATTTTTCTAGCTGTTTTACTGCTTTTAGTATTGTTAGATATTAACTGTGATATAAGGTTTATTTTTGATTTATGCTGTTTATACAAATTGTCTACGGCAAACATAATTATTATGCATCTTTAGTCCTCTATGGACACATGGTACATATTCATAACACTTAAAATTAGATGGTTTAATAGCTTTAAAAAATATTTTAAATGAAAAGCCCAATGACACATTAATCCTACTTCAAACTGCAGTTGAAAACACAACGTGAAAATAAAAAGATGAAATATCAGTATATCAATAAGTTGACATAAAAATTAAGGTTTGGTCCTTTCTGGTGATTATACTTTTACATGTAAAATTATTCTTTTAACGCGAAATAGATAACAAGAAAAAAATTACCCGATGCGAAAATTTTTTATGGTCCGATGAATAAAATTTCATTAAAAATTCTTTGGATAATACAAAATTTATAGAACATTGACAAATGTAATCCCAACTACTGAATGTTAAATTTTGAACAGCTTGAAATTTTTTGAAAAAAAATAACTAACTAATTACTAAACATTTAACAATGGCATAAATTAGGATGACCTGATTTAAAGAAAAGATCCAGAAACTTTTGAAAATGAAATTTGAAGGATTGAGCAGATGACTCCTTAAAGCAGGGACATTTCCTCACTCTAATTTAACACCTAGCAAATTCACGACTTCCATTATAAAATTCTTGACTAAATTTTCCAGTTACTTGCATTAGCAATCGAAATTTCTTATCTCTTTGTTGCCATTATTCTATTAATAAATATCTGCTCATACTGTAGTTATTTTAATATTTAAAAATATATCTAAAGATTCTGGGGACACTAATTTGTCAGGGACAACTTTTCATCTAGGGTCTGTCTCTGTAAAATGAGTTAGGCTGGATTATTTTACCTCTCAGCAGCACTTTTTTTCTACATAGTGGGCTAAATGGCCAGTCACAAGGATCTCAGGGCTCAGAGTAGGTTGGGAGGAGGGGACCCACTGAACAGCTGTTAGGAGACAAATGGTAGCCTCTTGTCAAGGCCATCCAGCATGTTAAATGTGCACAGGGTACGACTCTCTCACACACAGATCTATGGCTGAATGCCCCATCCAATGGACGGTGGCCTTTCCAAACCCATTGGTGTCACCTACTGATCAAGGTGGGAGTTTTGTGGAGATTATGAGTATAATGAACTACCGACAATGCTCCCCATGAAATGGGGCATCTGGACTGTAAATATGGTGTTTTAGACTCTGCACCTTGGATGTAGGTTAAAATTCTGCCTGTTGATTTTTTTTTTTTAATTTTTTTCTGCACTCTGTTCAGATTGTTGACCTTGTTAATCCTTGATTGGGAATAACATAATGAAGGCTAGATGGGCTTAGACCCCAGTTCTTTAATCGTTAAAGAGTCTTATTCAATCTTTGTTGTTTTTCATTCTTATGATGTAGGCTATGAATAGTGTTAGAAATGAACAAAGCAGTGTACTCATTAATGTTAACGCAAAATTCTGATGATTTACACTGGCCCTCTGCTTTTCGTGTTAACTATTTTGCACTATACATATGTAGAAAGTGGATCCAAGGTGTTTGTCACATGATGAGAAACCAAGGTATCAATGATGATGATACCAAAAGCAAGAAATCACTGTAAGCAAAGTTAAAGTTAACACAAACTTCATTATTAGATATTAGTAAAATGTTAAATGCTACAGTTTAAAAATAAATTTTTATAGTAACTGTTTATAAAGTAATTTTTGAAACAGGCTTAATGCTTTTGCTTTAGTGTCATAAGCATTCCAAATACATGGCATCAAAGTTTGAACCATTTTGATTATGTAATGATGTGTGGATATTAATAATTACTAACAAAAATAGTTTTCACTCATTTAAAATTAAATATTTTTTTCACATGTGTTGTAATATGTTCTCTGATTTGTGGTATTATTTTTATAATGCAATAATGTTAATTGTAGGCACAAAAAAAATAAAATTCACAGAAAAAATTTATTATGAATGACTTGCATCCTCAGCAAGCTATAAAATGCCTGAGTTTTGAGGGGGGGGGGGGGGGTCAGTCGGTAGGGTGCCAGGCTCGTAATCTGCAGTTCCCAGGTTTGAGTCCCAGCTGGATCAGCATTGAGATTGATCTGCACAAATTTCCCCGCCCTGCCCACGGTCAGTAGGGGACACCGATGGGCTTGGAAAGGCCACCGTCCATCAGATGGGACATTAAGCCATGGCCCCATATGCTGGAGAGCCACACCCTGCGCACGTTAAATAACACACTAGATGGCCTTGACGGGAGGCTACACTCATTTATACCACTTTGTGACCTGGCCATTTAGCCTATGGTGTGCAAAAAAAGTGCCATTCAGAGGTAAAACAACCCAACCCTTGAGTTTTGATACATTTACTTGATGATTGAAAGTAGAAACTTGTCAGTCTTCATAAATTAAAATAAATGATTTTATTTTAATTTTAAATACCAATATTAAATGATACCAAACAAATTTAGTAATATGCCAAGCATTATTTGAAGTTCAGTGTCTCCTTTATCATTGAATGCTTCATTTATATAAAAGGGTAAGATACAGATATACCTTCTCTATCATAGGGTTTTAACGATTTGCCTAGAAAGCAAACCCTTAAAACCCTGTGACATTGTTGGCTTGGAAAAGAGAGCCACTAGATATGAAAAGAACGTCTTCTGTGAGGAACCTCAGTTGCACTTTGGACATCTGGTATAGCTAAAGGGGCACTGATGGGTTTTGGAATGAAATCATGATATAAAAGATGTGGATAGGCTTTAAAATGTTATCTGTCATAATAGGACATTAAGCTGTTGTCCCTTGTGTATGTTAAAGAACACATTGTACTGCCCTGAAGGATACCAGCTGCTCCAATACAAGTTACCTTATGAATTTCATTCCTTTCAACTTTGTGTCCCTTAACCTGACTGTTACCAAAATAAAAATATCCTTTTAGATAACTAACAATCCAGTATATAAAGGAACAACTTCTAAACATTTTTCATATTTTCTCATGAATTACAAACTATTTTATTTGCTTTTCTTGAGATGTTGTAAAATGTATTACACTGCTTGGGCATAGTCAAGCCGAAGTCCCATCTCAATAAATTCCTCCTGGAGCATCTGCTTGCCACAGAAGTCTGACAGTATATACCACAGACAGTTTGTGGGGTAGGTGAGACATCAGCATAAAAGACAACACAAATATCCATGCCTTACCCAGGGCTTGAATCTAGATTGCTTTGATCTGTAGCCAAGCAAGTTAATCACTTGGCCATTCATTTTCTACATAAGGGTATCCCATAAATAAAAATCCCCTTCAAGTAGCTGCTTGCCACAGAGGTCTGACAGGAGCCTATCAGTTTATATGCCATAGTAGAAGATCTGTGAGAAAAACGACACATCCATGCCTTACCAGGGGCTCGAACCCAGATCCCTTAGATCAGTAGCCAAGCATGCTAACCACTTGGCCAAAGGACAACTAATGCAAAAAAAAATTTTCCTTTTCTCTTGGTATTTCATGTCTACCCTTAGAGGATTAATTGAAGGGTCTGTTCCACTTTTAGGAACATTAAGGGAAACAGGAAAAGCTTCTAGAATTAATTCATTCTTGATCAAAATATTATATCTAACCACCATTCTGGTTACTAGTGCAAGGAGATAACTCATTTTCAGACCAGTTGATGAAACATATTGTGTAATATTTTTAAAATATAACTCAATTTTGACCAAAATTGAAGTTGCCCCACTCTTGCAGCAAACCTTTCGATTCTTAAATTGGTATGAAACTTACGTGATATTCATAGATAATTTTTGTACAAAGTGCTCAGAATCAAAAAGTAAATGTGGAAGTATGATTCATAATTGTATTTCAAAATAGCATGCCTAATCCCAGTTTGAATTGCAGCAT
The DNA here is from genome assembly GCA_038380435.1 of Ryuthela nishihirai. Classification (NCBI taxonomy): domain Eukaryota; kingdom Metazoa; phylum Arthropoda; class Arachnida; order Araneae; family Heptathelidae; genus Ryuthela; species Ryuthela nishihirai. The sequence goes on from JAWZYU010000018.1 coordinate 26,108,537, forward strand.
TTTCTGTTAAAAGAAATTGTTGCTTAATTTACAACTTGTTTAATAATTTGGTTTGATGTCTTGTATGGAATTTGCAGCATAGTGTCCCGTTTTGAGCACTAAGCATAAGTTTTATTGGATACAATGGGGTGAGGTTTGTAACCCTCCATCCCATGCACAAGTATTATGCTTTTGTAAAAAAAAAAGTGTTAATAAATAATCTTCATTTAAGTCTTGCCTGATTTCTAATAATATACCAACCTGCTTTTCGCTATACACCTGTCAACAACAGAATTAATGAAAGTACATTTAATTACATTTCAGAATGTTGCAAAATTTTTACAATTTTGTTCATTTTTAACTTATTTATTTTATTTAATTTTTAACCATAATTCTATTGGATTTTCTTGTAACCTTTATTTTCTAAACCAATTTTTTTGGAGACCATAGGCAGTATTAAGGCTATGTGCTTATAGGTGTAGTAAAACGTTATATCAAGGAATCTAATGGAAATATGTAAAGCAGTGAAACTCAAATTAATTAGTAATAGTCATAAAAGAGTTTAATTTTGGCAATTAGGCAATATAAAAAGGAAACACGAGATCTAATTATGTGCCAACTGCTCTATTCCTTTAAGCTAATGCAGTGCAGTTTACATGTTTTAGTAAGGTTACAGATAATTTGTCGGGGCACAATTCAATGAACTATGTAAACTGATGGTGAACTGAACAAATAACCAATGTGTTATTGTGATGCATATATCAGAATTCACTGGATATTTAAAATATTAATTTTCTTAGTTTGAATAATGCATTGAATTGCACTAGAACAATTTTAACCCCCTTATTTTATAACCTTAAGCAAGTTGCTAACATCTTAACTCAGAAGGGTAGAGCAATTGGCATATAACAAGGAGATCCGTTTTCAAATCTAGGAGGCAGACTTGGATTTTTCATAATTATTAAAATGGATGCTAATTTTTCTATATGAATTTTAACTAGAAGAGAGGATGGTAAGAGAAAATTTCTTTCAAATCGACTTTATTTTCAAAATTTTATTAAACATGATGCATTTATAGTACAGAATATTAATGTACTGAGAGTAACTGTCTCCTTTACAAAAACCACAGTAACTTTGATTCTTGAAATGACTGTCCAATATGCACACAACTCTTACATAAATACCTCCTTTCATATCTAATCACTGCCTTTTAATATAAATCATGAAATTATTGGAACAGTGTAAATTATATAGAAAATGTTTTATGTTGGCTATATGCATGCAACAGAGAAAAGTCTTGATTGAATTAACAATGTAAAAAAACTCCTAAATTGTGAGTTATGTACAGTACATTTACATCATTAGAGCTTGTATTGGTGAACATTAAATGCCATTTATTTAGGAATATCTTGATTATTTTGTCAAACATCACTGGTTACATTTAATGAGTGTCATTGAGGGAATGGACAGAAGATTGCTTCAAAGACTGAAGGAAGGAAAACTCATCTTGCAAATATTCTTTGTCCTGCAATGAGAAATATTTAATATATATCTTTCAAAAATTATAAATCCTTTAAAAAACAATTACTGCAACTAAATTGTAAATCTAAACTACAGTATCAGATTATACTGATCATTAAAATATACAGTATTAAATTATACACTGGACACAAAATAAAAACAAAAGGGAGCTGATGAAAATGTGTAATCACTTGAAGTAAAAATCTATGTCAGAAAATACAAAATACTATAAAATTTGACCTCTTCAGTTCAGAATTACAGCACAATAACAGTATTTTTGAGAATCTCAAAGAAATTTTAACTACTGGATAATCAGAAGCAAACAATAACAGGTGATCAGAATGAAATATTTATCATCAATTCCACACTAATACAACAAATATTCACTTAATAGAATAAGGTACCACATGCTACTAGAACTTCAAAAGATGGGGGGGGGGGAGGTTGACTTCTATTTCTTCTTTTTTTTTCGATTTGCGATCAGGCCTGCCTGCAAAACTACTAGTTTATGTGCAGGTAATGGCAGAAAATATAACCATGCCACCCAGGGACTCAAACTGAACAGTTGCACTGTTACTGTGAATCAACACAATGCCACTGCACCACTGGGCACACAATAAATAACATTGGTAGCATGCCACACTCATAATCTGCAGTTCCTAGTCCCACCTGTCCCAGTTTGGGATTTATGTGCACTAAATCTCCACCCTGCTCTCATTCAGAAAAGTAATAAGCCACAGCCTAATATCCCATCCATTGGATGGGATATTAAGTTGTGGCTGTGTGTGCGGGAGAGGAGTAGCCTGGGTATGTTAAAGAACATGATAAATGGACTTGATGGGAGGCTTCCACCTGTCTCCCATCAAGCATCTGTCATCCAACAACTGTCCATTGGGTGCCCTTTTCACAACCTTCTCCAAGCTCTTGTGACCTGGACATTTTTTAGCCCATAGTGCAAAAAAGTGCTACTCAGAGGTAAAAACCAGAACGTCAGCCTCAAGAACTGCATTGTAGCCCTTATGTCTACAATGCAGTTCTTGATGGAAATCGAGATTCCTTTAGCAGGTCTGAAAACCTCGTCAAGGGATATTACTGTTTGATAAATCTTTTAACAGTAAATTTATGTGATTTAATGATTAATTATTTATATTTTTTATATATATTTGATATAATGATTTTATGTACATTAAATGATTGCACATGATATGAATCTGACCAGATCCTAAGTTAGGTGAAACACCCTTTCCCTTGATTCATCCAAAGCAAATCCACTGAACCTTTTTTTATTGTTTATGCTGATGAATCATACCCCATAATGCAATATTTATCAACCTATGGCACAAGTATATCCCAAGGATAAGAAAAACTCATTAGTGGGCACATGAAAAAAATCCAGTAATGGTAGGCAATAGATCATTGTTTCATTTAATGGCAACATCAAGGTTACACAATACATAGTATAATCCAAAAGTTACCGGATTTACCATGTGTATTACCATCTAAGCATAGTTCCAATTTCTGCTATTAGATATCACAAGCTTACAGTCTGGAAAGTTTCACATTGACTGTGGGAGCCTACCTTCTTTATGAGCATTTTAGTGCATTTGTGTTTGTGCCACTTTATGATTTTTTTTAACAGAAAAATGGAAGACATGAAAGAACAGTGTATTTGATCAAGTTTTGTTTCAAACTCAATAAAACCACTTCAGAGACTCACAAAATGCTCAAACAAGCATTCAATGATGATACAATGGGCTGAACTCGGACTTTTGAGCGGTTATTGTGTTTTAGTGGGAAATTGTTGGTGGAAGATTCCGAACATTCTGGTTGGCCTTCAATAAGCTGAACACAAGAATGTGGAGAAAGTGAGTTAGTTCATCTATGAAGACTGTTGATAAACAATGACATCTGTGGAATTGCTGGACTAATATATGGATCATGCCAACAGATACTAATGGAGGAATGCAACAAGAGCTGGATTGCTGCCAAATTTCTGCCTCGATTGCTGAATCAGGACCAAAGACAACATCAGCTCACTGTGTGCAGTGACTTTCAAGAGCAAGTGAAAAAGGACTGAAACTTCCTTTCTAAAGAGTCATAACTGATGAAAGCTGGGTTTATGGATATGACCCAAAAACAAAGCAGTGATCATCCCAATGGAAGAGTTCTTCACCATGACCAAAAAAGCAAGGCAGGTGAAGAGCATGCTGAGTTATTTCTTTGACGTGGAGGGAAATTGTGCATGAGGAGTTTTTTCATACAGGCCAGACAGTGAAGTAAATCAACACTTGTACATCTAGGTCCTGAAATGCTTGAGGGAGAGTGTGAAGCCAAAAACCTGGGCAAATGGCATGCAGAGGACTGGGTGGTGCATCACAACAATGTGCTGGCCACCACCACTCTGTCCAGCAGTTTTTGGCCAAAAATAACATGGTGGTGGTGTCCCCTATCCACCCTACTCACCAGAATTATCCCCCCCCTGACTTCTTCCTGTTCCTTAATATGAAACTCCACCTTAAGGGTCAATAATTTGACTGTGCTGAAGTATTCAGGCAGAATCAATTGAAATGCTGAACATCTAGAAACAGGATGTGACAATTTGTGATAAATATGGGCATAAAACAATTTGCATCAATGCAGAATGTCCAATAATGTGTTCTATACTGCACTGATGTAGGAATCTGTAGAGAGTATAAAAATGGGTGCAAACATCAGCAGGCAAAACAATTGACAATGTTTTTAATACGCATAAGCAACATAACAGTTTAAACACTGTGTAGCTGATGGAATTTGAAAGGGAAATCATTGGGTTATCAGAAGCTGGATGGTCAACACACCAAATTGGTGTCTTTATGGATCATGACACCTGAAAAATTGTATACTATTGGCAAAAAAGGATACAGGAAAGCACCCAGACACATTGCCAAGGTACTGGTGGCATCAGAATGAATGAGAAAATGACAGACTGAGTGACTAGCAATAGTAGACAGATCTGCCACAGGCCACCAGATTTCAAACATTGGAAATCTGGCCATTTAATGCCATCCTGCCTGTGCCTGTTTCAGAGAACACAATTGGAAACGACTGAGAATTGGAGCTGCATTTGTGTTGTACACTGGCTTGTCTACCTTTGATTGCCATCCCATTATAATCTGCATCTGTAGTGGTGATTTGAAAAAGCTGCATGGGGACAAAACTGGTATCATGTCAAATTAGTAATGAAAAACATTTCTATTTGGTATCCAGTGATGGTTGTATGCATGTATGGGGGCATATGGGGGACAGAGATATGCTCAGTACAATGCTCCCTGATTCATCATACCTCACCAAAAATGAAAATCATGGTATAAGGAGACATCAATTGTAATAGCCATTCATGTCTGATTATTATTGATAGCAAATTGACTGCAAGGCATTGTGCTGAAACCATTCTGGGGTTAGTGCATTTTAACTCTCTACACCCCATCACAAATGCTATTTTTCAGCAGAACAAAACCCACTCACATACAGCTCTCATATCATGACAGCACCTATATGATGTGCATATGATACCTAGGTTTGCACATTCTCCAGAGCTGTCACCTATTGAACATGGTCACTGATCACATCCTCTCAACGCCCTACCCTGTTGCCCAGCTCACGGTACAAGTGCATGAAGCATGGCTCAATGCTCACCAGGATAATATTTGCCAAACTTTAAACTTGTTTCCTCTTTGGAGGCAATACTTCTTATTGATGTACACTGCATTTTCATAAGTAAATATGATACACAAACTTGATTATTTCTTGTCAACATTGCTGTCACCCCACTTCTTTTGAGCTCAAAGAAAGCACTACTTGTAGGTGGAGCAATTTTAATAACAAGCAGCGTATTTTTTTTTCAGCCCAATTTTTAATTTCACTTTTCTATATAAAATTTTACTGATAAAAAAAATCTGGAAATCATATTTTCTGTTTTTAATCTATAAAAATGCATTCTTTTGCTTAAGTATAAAGTGCAATTTGCTAAAAAATACAATTCTTAGAAAATAAAATTTTTAAATTAGCTATATATGCATAATAGAGATTGATGTTCACCTTTTGGGCAGTAAAATACCACACTAGCAAACTTGGATCAGCTTTTAAATGACTGGGCAAACTTGGTCTTGCATTGATACTTGCATTTGTAATTGCCAATGGTGTAGAAGTTTGAATGTTCTGAAGTACAGCAGGTGGCAAGGCTGAAATAGTAAGTAGATAAAATTATGTATATATATACCATCTAAAACAGTTTGCATTATCTGATTCAAAAATGGCTATGGCACCTTCCAAATAACGAATTTACTTCCATAGGCCCCCAGTAACTGATTATTTATTTATTAAACATAACATAATTATGAAAACATATTTATTTAATGTATTTATGAAATAACAAGGAAATTAAGGATAGATTCACACTTCTCCGTAACAGTTTAACTAATAAATTAAGAATTGCTAAAAATAACTTTTATAATTGTTATAGTCATTAAAAATGTATTGTTTCTCACCTAATTTAACAAAACACAAGTAAATCAATTAAAGGAAGCTATGTACATACATCACCCATGCAAACCATTTGTAAATGGAGAGACACGTCAGACACGTAAACGAACATTGGACAAAAGTATAAAATGTTTAAAAATATTATAAATATGCATTTAATGTCAGGTAAAAATTACATTTTTAAAATGATTATAGCAAGTGTAAAACACTGCATTTTACCATAAATGTAATTACACATTGAATCTCTAGTTGAGTATTTACATAAATTACTCTACTTTTTGTTACAATAGAGAAGATTTCAGTTTGTTTAGTTCAAGATTATAAATGCTTCATAGATGTTTACTGAAATTAAAATTTCTAAATGCATAAAATACACTGAAGTGCCATTGAATTTGGGATAGGAGATGTTATCTAAATTCAGTACCACAAGTCCTGCATTTGGATGTATGTATGGCTGAAACTCTGGTCATATATAGCTGTCAGCTTTGGCTTCCCCAACCATTCGTCGTGAGAAGTGTAATGGGAGAGGCATGGGATTTAGATGCATTTGACAGAGGGCAGATTGTAGGTGCTCAACGGATGGGACACTTGATCTCCAAAATTGTCAACTTGGATTTTCTCATAAGACAGTTTCAAGAGTGTTCTAGGAATATGAAAATTCCAGCAAAAACACAAGCACCCAGACAAACTGCAAAGGACAACCAGCCTTGAATGATCGTGGGCTTCGCAGTCTGATCCACATCATACAGACCAATAGGGGCCAGACATTATCTGAAATCACCTCCCATCTGAATGCAGGTTCCAGCTGGGAAGTCAGTGCACGGACCTTGCAATGCTCACTTCATCGTCTGCACCCTTGTCTAATTCCACTATCAATGCTAAATCAATTGCTAAAAGCCTTACCAACTCTCACATGGCTCAGTGTTATTATAGAGAGCTTTTGTTTTGTTAACTTTTTAGGTATTCCATATGATCTAATGATCAACCACAAATTATGACGATCAATAAAATCAAAAACCTCCTTTAATTATATATCACAAAAAAGGAAAATTTAGTTGTTTGGAGTTTTATGGTGCATTGGCAACTAAGACCATAATATGCCAAACACAAAAAAGGAAATGTTCCGTCTTCTTGAGTATATAAATTTTAGACTTTTTCACATTTAATAATTATAAATGAGACACGCTATTTTCACAATATTCATCATTCAATTATACTGCATGCTTCAACATTTAAATCGTAAATAATTACACTGAATTAATTCTTTATATGCAACTTTGTTGTCAAACAATATATTCTCTGATACATCTGTGATTTTTGTCATTCTTTTTGTGTGGTTGCTCTCAATCACACATGTAGTGTACTGTGCTATGGAGAAATGACAAAAATAGCAGATATAAATATAACCCTTCCACCATCAAAAAAAAATATTTTGCACAAACATTTGGTGGTTACTCCTCCTGTCATAAATAAAACCAATCATATAAAATGGAATATGCAAAAGAAGAGATGAGTTTCAGTAGAAGTGGAACTTAAACCCACAACTTCTTAAAAGCATTTAAAATCACATGCTGAAATATTTTCATTATATAGTAAAAAAGACAGTTGGAAAAAACTTTTTTCAAGAAATTTGCATAGGTTTTGAGGATTTGGGAAATGCATATGATAGTATACCTTAGAATGTACTTAAAAAATTAGCAAGGGCAGTAATTTATAAATAAATGAAATATCAAGATTCACAAAATATCTAAATAATTGAAATAATAAGAAGTCACAGATATGCACCTGTTGGTGATATGCTGAATAAATATAGAGGAAAAATTGTCATTAGCTCTGGTGGGACCTAAACCCATGACCTCCTGATAACATAAGAAGAGCATTGACATGTTATCAGGAGATCGTGGGTTCAGATCCCACCAGGCTAATGGCAATTTTTCCTCTATATTCATTCAACTAAATGATTAAAAGAAGAATGTTGTAATGTCAATAACTTTAACCTTTCCATGGGCCATGCTGATTATAGATGTTGACTAAAATGAGAGGTCTGTTTTTGTACATTAAAAAAACATTTTTTTTGTACAATAAAAATTGCAGTTTGAAAATAGCTTGAACTACACCTTAGTGTTTCTGCTGCTGCATAGTATGTTGGGCTAACCAAAAAGAAAAATTGGTCCATTTAACTTTTTAATACCCATAGCAGACCAACTGGCCTATAGAAAGTTATAAGAAAAAAATAACACTATTTGGATGAATCCATTTAAAAATTTAGCCTGTAGGGGCATTAAAAAATTGAAAAAGTATATCATAAATTTCACTTCTCAAAAACAGCTGTATTACTTGCCTGTAATTGGGTGGTTCAAGGATAATTTACAATTAGCACATAAAATGGAATCTCTTTTCATATCCAATTGCATTCTTTCTTCTCTTACATCAGCTTTTTCCTAAAGTAGCAAATAAAGCTAATGAAAATTTTACCCTTCACTATCGAAAAACATCAGAAGTAGTAAATATTTGTGTATTTTACCAAGTAGTTTATTAAATGTATGAATAATCTATCATAATAAAAAAAAACAATATCCCCTCAATAAGTTGCTTTCCATTGAGGTCTGGCAGGAGCCTGCCAGTTTGTCACCAATAAGGATGGTACTAAATGCACTTTCCTACTGCAAACACATTTTTCTCAATTAAATCAAATGATGTTACACATATACAGATAAAAAAGGGACAAAGAAAAAAGCACTTGAGATTCAAATTGATCAGCAATAATAATAATAATTCATTTCATTTCAACATTTGAGATAGATTAGATTAACTTTTCACTTTGATCTTAAATTGTGATAACTGTTAAGATCATGGTGCAAAGTTATTCAATCTGAAGATGGTTGATATTAAACTGAAATTGATAACTATTATTGTTGCTGGTTGATCTGTATTTCACATGTAAGTTCATTTTCCATTCCACCTGTGTTTTTTTATCATCTTTCGACTGAATAAAGAAAAAAATTGTCAACAGAAAAGCACATAGTGTCATGACTATTCAGATGGACTTATTATTAGTAAAATACAAAAAGGCCATTGCTATTTAGAACCATGCTATATACGGTGTAGTACTGTTTTTATTTTTTACTATAGGTTACTTTTTAATGAAATAAGCAACCAACAGTATTGTAGCTACTACTTTATGTAAAGTATGCACATTGCCATTGCTATTTAGAACCATGCTATATACGGTGTAGTACTGTTTTTATTTTTTACTATAGGTTACTTTTTAATGAAATAAGCAACCAACAGTATTGTAGCTACTACTTTATGTAAAGTATGCACTATAAATTTATTCAAATAATGATTTTTGTGTTAAGCACAAGTTTTTATTCAAGATTTCCATCTTTACTATTAAAACTATGCTATCTAGGTTATGCAGCTCTTGTAATTTTCCACCTTTTCATACATTTTTTTTTGCTTAAAAAATTCCAAAACTCAAATACCACATTGTTCTTAGAGTAGCACAGTGTATCTTAAAAAAAAATTTCTTTGAAAAATATTTATTGGTAATACAATATACTCTTACAGATAAAACTTACAGCTAAAAGATAAACAATTGATTATAACAAAATAATTTTGTTTTCTACAATTAGAACCTATGAGCTTTTGTAACACCATCATTTAGAATGAATTAAACTTAATACTGATCATCAACTATAGCTTTGATGTTGGGCTTGAAATTTAGTATACACAAATGTCCAAAGTTACTTGAAAGGATTAAAAAAAACATTCACATATATCTCTGATTAATATATACCATCAGTTAAGGGCAAGAATTCGTATTTCTTATTTTCATAAATTTTTCAGTTTTAATAAACAGAAAGTCTTAAGCCAAACTATCATACCAATAATATCTGTTTTTCTTTGTCCATGAGTATTTGTAGCTGCTGTGTCATTTGATGAATGCGAGTCTGATGCTCTAATTCTATTTGGCGAGCAGATGCAAGCGCTGCCTTACCCTCTTCTCTGGAAGACACTGCAGACTTAATAAACAAAAAAAAAAACTATATAAAAACAGATATCAATCAGAATAGAAAATATATATATAAATAATTGTACATTTCTGTTAGAAATAATTACATTAAAATTTACTTAAAACTTCTATAACCTTTAACAGCTCTGCTGCAAGCTATTCTGACCATATTCTACAACTACCATTCAAATAGCTTTTCTGTTAGATATCTTCAATCTTCATTGAAAACAAAAAAAAGCATCTATATCTATCCTTGGTTATGTCCTATGAATCTAGTAATAACTATAAAAATCAAAACTGTCAAGGAAACTCATAACTGTGAAATGATGTTTTCTATATAAGACAGTTCATGTAGTCTTTCTTGCCAGATATTGAAGAACCCTAAAGTTTTAGTGGGGGCGGGGGTGGCTCAGTCAGTAGTGCGGCAGGCTCGTAATCTGTAGTTCCCAGGTTCGAGTCCCAGCTGGGTCAGCGTTGAGATTTATCTCCGCAAAATTCCCCACCCTGCCCACGGTCAGTAGGGGACACCGATGGGCTTGGAAAGGCTGCCGTCCGTTGGATGAGATGTGAAGCCGTGGCCCCGTGTGCGGGAGAGCCATACCCTGTGCACGTTAAAGAACACGTTGGATGGCCTTGACGGGAGGCTACCATCTGTCTCCCAACAGCTGTTCCAGTGGGTCCCCTGCCCCAACCTTCTCTGAGCCTTCGGGGTCCATGTGACCTGGCCATTTAGCACATGGTGTGCAAAAAAGTGCCGCTCAGAGGTAAAACAACCCAACCCAACCTAAAGTTTTAGTTATCATCTTCAAGATTTTATGATGAAACTAAACTATTAGTGGATTGCAGATATCTGATTGTTATGGTTATACTTGCTGAATTTAGCATATATCGCTGTCCACGATAACGTTGTTAAGTTAGGGTTATGATGTTCCACTTGGCAACCTCACATTTCTGATATTACCTCTTGATAAGGATCCAGATTATATATACAAGCCACATCGCTTGACACTCACTTAGCCTTCTGATATAAATAGCTTTAAATACTATAACAATACCATAATAATGCATCAAGTTCACTCTTGCTTACAAAGGATTCTAGTTTCACTACCATAACTAAATCAAGAAAGAGCCAAACTATTATAAATAATAAATACTCCCTCAAGCAGCTGCTTGCCACAGAGGTCTGACAGGAGCTTATCAGTTTATATGCCATAGTAGGAGGTCTGTGAGGATGGCAGGACCTCAGCAGAAAAACAACACTAACATCCATGCCTTACCCAGGGCTCGAACCAAGGTCCCTTAGATCAGTAGCCAAGTGTGCTAACCACTCAGCCACGGGACAGCTTAAATTATTATACAGCATAATTTTAGTCTTTAGGTGTATACACCTATTTCTCCACACTCTCCATAGATTCTTAAAAGTCCCAGCAGTAATACCTATTCTTCTGTTTATCTCGTGCCACACATCACCAATATCTGTTACATAGCTCCTGAGATAATTAAACTGGGACACTTGCTCAAGTGGGCAGTTGTTCCAAACAATTGAATAATTTTCATAATTTTCGTTTTCTCTCTGTTTATAACCAAACCTACTCTACTACCAGTCTCATCAACAGCTTGAATGAAAGAGTTCATCTCATCAAAATCATTTGCCAAAAGAGTATAATCTAAAACAGAAATTTTTGTATCTGCAGTCCATTTAAGGCCAAAATCTTTCCCTTGCAGTGAATTTCACATAACATAATCAATAACCAAACTAAAGAGAAAAGGAGACAAAACGCACTCTTGTTGAACACCAGAAGTAACGCTAAACCAATTGCTACAAGCCTTACCAACTCTCACACGACTCAGTGTTATTATAGAGAGCTTTCATTAGGTTAACTAACTTGTCTGGTATACAGTATGAACTCACGATCAACCACAAATTATGATGATCAACAGAGTCAAAAGCCTTTTTGAAATCAACAAAGCTAGCAACCAAAGGTTTCTGAAACTCTAAGTATTTCTCAAGAATTTACCTAAGTGAAAAAATCTGATCTACACATCCTCTACCACTTCTGAATCCACATTGCTCATCACGTAGTTGTCCGTCAACCAGATTCTTAATTCTATTAAGCACAATCATGCAAAGAACTTTACCTGGAACAGAAAGCAGGCTTATACTGCTATAATTATCACAAGAACTGCGATCATCTTTTTTTAAAATAGATAATAATAATAGCTAGTAGGGTATTCATTAAGGACATTCCTGCAGTTCTTCCTTTCCAAAATAAGCTCCAGCACCTTATCACTCAAATAATATTGCCTAAAAGAGTACTGTTACTTTCAAGAAAAGCCTGTTTAAAATGGTCCCATTCTTCCTCAACTTCAGTAGTAAGCAAACCATGACTGTCATAATGATTAGGTAACTTATTATGGTAAGCTTTAGCTATAATTGAGTCTTTCAGAGCTTCAGTGTTGAAGGAACTTTTTTTTAACCTTAACACAATACTTCTTAGTTTAATTTGCAAGATATTCTTAACAATATATAACAATATAATGGTCACATCCAATTTTAGCTCTCCTATATGACCTGATATTCTTAACAGAACTAGCCCATTTGCTGTTAATTAATATATAATCAATCATATTCTTATGCATCCCATCTGGTGAAACCCATGTGTACTTATGTATGTCATGGTGTTTGTAATAAGTGTTAGTTATTTTAAAACCATTACCTTTATTTACCTGTAGGAGACATTGGCCATTGCAGCTACCAATACCAAAAGAGCTTATCACCCCTCCCCAAAGATCAGAGTTAGTATCAACTTTAGCACTGAAGTCACCTAGAACAAGGGTAATATCTCCTTTCTTGACAGAATCAAAATATCCTGAAGTTGTTTGTAAAACCTATCTTTCTCATCCTCAGTGGGGGCATAACAACAGATAACATTCAAGTCTCTAATGTCTGTCTGAAATTTAGCTGTAAGAAATCTTTCGTTAATGTACTGATATCCTAGAAGAGTATCACTAGCGTCTAAATAAAAAAAATAAATACCCCCTCAAGCAGCTGCTTGCCACAGAGGTCTGACAGGAGCCTGCCAGTTTATATGCCAAAGTAGAAGGTCTGAGAGGATGGCAGGACCTCAGCAGAAAAACAACACGAACATCCATGCCTTACTCCGGGGCTCGAACCCAGGTCCCTTAGATCAGTAGCCAAGCGCGCTAACCACTCGGCCACGGGACGGCTTAAATCACTAGCGTCTGCTGAGAAGGAAATCAACACCTTGGAGATGTTTCTTATCTTTCCTCCCTGAAAAGAAAAATTTATTAGTCAAAATGCATATTACCATAAAATGTCTATTTCATGGGAAATGCTTTTAAGTAGTAACATTTTCATGTAAAATTTTAACCACTCTTATGAGCAAAGAGATCTAAATGTTTGAGCATATACTAGAAAAAACATAAATCACAACTTCTAAAGCAGGTTTTATTATAAACATTTTATTAAGAAACAGTGATTTCAATAGTATGCTAACTCCAAATGGATATATAAGTTAGATCATTAAAATTAAAAGTTAATAAGAAACAAAAAATAGCCTAATGAATATTTATTTATTATGAAATAACTTTGCATTATAATGCAAAAAACACTGTTGGTATAAATTCATAAGTAAATAATTTTGTAGTTTTCATTTAGGGCATTCTGATTTCCAATCCTTTTTTTTCCCCTTTACATAAGATACTATATATTTTTTCACTTTCTGTAGTTATGTAGTTCATCAGTAAAAAGTATCCCATGTGTTCCTATATTTATTTCTGGAATTAATTGTGAATTATTTGAAATACTAATGAATATCATGTTTAAAAGATTATATTTTCAATAACACATGCAAAATTTTGTGCCAAACTGTTTTTTTTTTCTGTTTTTCAAAATTCTTTTGAATATTAATAACAAATGATGTTTCAATAATTTTTGTTATTAACACTTAATATGCCATTTCTAACAATAAATTTTGCCCGGTAACCATATTAATATTGATGTGCATTCAGCAGAAAAAAAATTCAACTGAACCTTATACCTCACAAATAGAAATAGGTCATGCAATACAGCCTCCACCCCCCAAAAAATATAAATAAATAGAAAAAGGCATTTACTTATGAACAGTAAACTAATTGGAATTAAAAGGAAATAAAAGTGAAATTATTTCTTTATAACTTGGATTTTTTTTGTATTCCATATTTCTTCATATATTTTCTAATTTTTTATTATTTCCAATATTCCATATTTTTACTATTATCAGTGAAAAAACAAGAGTTCCATTTTTTTTATTGCAAATGTCCAAGTATCCAAGTTATAAGTAGTAGAGATAGGTACATCCTTAGGCTATTTTTCCACTATCTTTACGCTTGTTAAATGGAGATGTAATTATAGTAATTGATCCAAGTACCGAGCTGTGGTGGTAGGAATGATGTCTCCTGCTGCCAAAGCTAATGCCTAACTGTTTTTGGATGGCTTCATTCAATGGAAGCTTTCTTTTGTGGATACCTATGCAATGTCAGAATAGGTGGAATCTGATGGAACCAAGTTAGGAAAATATATAATAAAAAGATGTACAATAAACTAATCCATATTCCACACATTATTGAATATGATATACACTGCCCTGGCCAAATTACTATAAACACCTACCTAATAGTTTGTCCTATGTATCATGGTACAATTCCCGAATTTCAAAGTTTTCAATTCTGTGTGCATAGTTCTCTTTCAAATGGGTTTTGAAATACTGCTAGTGGTCATCCCTCTCAGCTAATAAACTGCAGCAGTTGTTTTGCCCTACAACTTGTGCTAACAAATGCCTGTCCCAGTCTGTCAGAGCATTTTTCCTCCTGCATTTGGCATCTTTGGCAGACTTTTTTTTTAGATCATTGACATTCTCCAGACAGTTGGGATACATATTGTCCTGTGATTTTCCATTATGAATGCTCCTGCCAATTGCACTCCAATGATGAGCCCACTTTCAAAGTCAGATCAACCTTTGTACCCATACCCATGTTGCACTTGCCTTTGTTTCCCACCATTCCTTTATGGATTTTATAAGACATCATAGTAACATCATAGACTACTTACATCAATAAAACATTTTGCAGAGACTGGTATGATTCATGGTACTTTGTGCATGATGCAATGTTCATAATAATTTGGACACAACATATAGAACAGTAATGCTTTACTAAATTTATGACACCATTCTCCTCATTGTTTGAAGAAGTGCAATTCTAGCTTTTTCTAGTTTTTTGTTTATATCATTTCTACTAAGAGATTGGATGGATGCACACTTCTGCTTTTTTCACTAATTGTCACACTTCTGCTTTTTTCACTAATTGTCAAGCTATTTTCAAACTTGTAAAATTACTTCCCTACATGTGGCACTGCCATGAGCTCCTAGTAGATTTCCACTGATGGAGGTCTTGTTTTGCACACAGAAAATGAATTACTGTTTACACTTCTTCCCTCATATCATTCATTTGAAATGTCTGTTCAGTACAGTTATCATATTTCAACTAACACTCCACAGAGGATTTTGCACTCCAATCCATTTTAGTTTCACTTGATCCTACTGGCAGGGCCAATACTATGCAGCTTCTTATGAAAGTAAATTATACAGGAAAAACAGAGAACAACCTTACTTTATAACTTTACCTTCCATATTTGATTTTTTCATTTATTATTTTATTTAGCTGCATATGCATTTTAGATATGATATAAATGTATCAAAGTTTAGAAATTAGCAAATATGCTTACTTCTCAGATTTTTTTTTCTTTCTAGAGATTTAATTCTGCCTTTTGGACATATAAATCATCAGGTAAATAATAATTCTTAAACATTTGGGAACTTTTAGAATGAATTAAAAATAACTTAAAGATGTTGCCTTTCAAATATATACATATATTATATAATGCTACATTTTGATGCAATACATCAAAATGCAGCATTATGTAATATATGGAGAAATTTTAGCAAAAAATAATAAATCAGCTTTCAGAAATTAAGGGCTAATTATATTTTAAAGCTATGCAAATACTAATGCAAGAATCTGTAAAACAAACTTCTATTTTATGAAACAAATAATTTTAGATTGTTTTCAATTATATTACATTAAAATTATAAAATATTTGTCCCACCATGCACATTTCTTCTACTTCTTCTGATCTTCGTTTAACCTTAAGACCCAAATCACGTAACTTTTCTTCTTCCTCTGCCAAATGCCTCCTCTCTCTCTCAATTGTTTCTCTGTCAATCTGGAGCTGTTGATTTTCTTGCCTTGCATATTCTCGTTCTATGTAGAGTTTATCTTTCTCTTGCTGAAGTGAGCGCCTTTGGCTTTCTATAATAGCTTCATCCTGAAAGTGAATTTTTAAATTATTAAAAAAGTGAACTTTTAATTAGGGTTCATCTATAAGTTACACAACAGCTATTTAGCTGAAATTTTAACCCTTCCTCCTTCCTAGGCAATGCTTGGCCAGACCCTTCACATCTAGCCAAGCATTGCTTAAAAAAGCATCACACGCAAAAAAAAAGTATTACATAATACTTTTTTTTTAAGTCCTTGCTCTTTATAGGGTAATAAACAAGCATTATGATGGTAATAGTTAATTATAAGTGATAATATACTCAAATGATTTTTGGAATCAGAAAATGGGAAAAAAATTCTAATTACAGATATAAGTATTGCATTTTAGCATTCACTAAACTTCTTCCCCCCCCCTCCATGACATCATGCAATTAATTGATAACTTATTAATGTGATATTTCACATTTTAATTTTAGTATAGTTTTATTCATCTCAACTTATAGAAATATTTTACAATATAGTTCTGAAAAAGAGAATTTAAAATTGTTCAATAAATGTGAACCTCACAGTATTGTCACTGAAATGTCTGGTTGGCTACTAGTTGCATGGCAAATTGCAAAACCAGAATTCACAACTTTTTTTAGCTGAAGGTTAAATTTTATTTCTACTTATTTTTGTCATAAGTGAAATTTATCATCTTAGGTATTAGTATTGACACTTTACAGTATATATTAACCACTTTTTCTTTAATGTCCAGTATAAAATTGGCTACTAATGTTAATTATCATCTTTTCTCACCTAAAGAATGCATGAAGAATGCTGCTAACACTGATTAAAAGGAATAATTTATATTAAATAAGCATATAAGTGAAGCAAGATTGCTTCTTTTCTCACTTATTAGTTTTTAAGCATAGTAATATGAGTAAAACAATTTAGTTTTGCTTACAATTAAAAAACAAAATATTATTTAACAATATGAAAAAGGGGCTTTTTTTGCTATTTTTTGTCAAATTGGCCAATATTTCTTACTGTAGCAATATGACAACTCTCACTATACATATATCAAATATGCATGACAGCACAATAAAAATTATTCATACTAACTGAAATGTTAGCTGAAAATATTGAGTTTCAACAGGAGGTTTCAACAACCTCATAACCTCCTGAAAATATGTCATACATTCTTCTTATTAAGCTATCCCAGCCTGGTTCAGTTTCAACTAGGAGACTATGAACTTGATTACATGATTGGAAGATGCTTGGTGTGCCACCTGTTGATTGAATATCATCTCCTAGCAACAGATCTTATCTTGAGTCCTGTAATGGAGTAGAAGGCAAACACAATTATGAGTGACTTGAACAACCAATGCTCCCTAATTAATGTTGTGCCAGGACCAAAGTCATTGCAAGGTGTGTTCACCTGTGGACAAAGAAAACCATATCATCCTTTTATAAGGGGATTGGACACAAATTCTTTTAATATGCATACTGGAGGCTGGCGCAGGATACTCTACAGGATATTCCACAAATGTATTATCATCTTGTAACACAGTGTTTGACATACAATGACAATATGTCAGCAGATCACAAGATGACTTTTATTATACCTTTGGCCATCCTCTCAGATCTCCTACTAAGGCATATAAACTGATAGGCTCCTATCACACCTCTGTGGCAAGCAGCTGCTTGAGGGGGTATTTATTTTTATTATTTTTTTTTATTTGACATTCAGTGTATGGTGATCTTTAAACCTTAAGCCATCAATATTATTTACCTTTATCCTTTTTGAAGCTAATTTAATCTCTTCTTCTTTTACCCTCTTGGCCAGTGATTCTACTTCCATTTTTTCTGATGCTAGCTGTTGTCTTTCTTGAGCTAATTGAAGAAGAACAGTTTTCTGTTCATGAAATAGGGAATCCTGCAAAAAAAAAAACAATAACTATGAGTTACATAGTATTTTAGCCTATGATGTTTCCACCTTATCATTGCTGGAGGGATTTGCATGTCTCTGAGACCCTGAAAGCAATACTGGAAATAGCCTGCTACTGATAGTGCCAAGTCTGACTGGTCAAGGGGTAAAAATCCAACTGAGAGAAACACCCTAGCCTTCAGATTAGGGGTTGATACAGCGAGCGGAAAAGCTTCTTATTCATAATTAAAATATTTTTCAATACTAAATGCTCCAAATATGAAAGTAACTGATGAATGTTCAAGATATTGGCACAAAAAAGATCCACTTCTAAATTATTAAGATATATCTTGGATGTGATTGTAGTGACGGAGAATTAGAAGAAAGGAAATGGAGAAGCTTTTGGTCAGTATATTCACTTCTGGGTTAAAATAAATAAAAGTATGTGAACAAGGGCAGGAATTTCTATTATAGTGAAGAATAGAGCTTAAAACACAGTACAAATTTGACATTTGTAAATTATGGCAGAGAACTAACAATGATTACGACAGATAATTGTAATTAATTGGTATATAAATGGCAGCTAAAATGATTCAACAATCATAATAAAAGATGAATTCTGGGAGGAAGAAGATATATTATCAAAAGATTTTTTAAGAAGTCACCATTAAAGGAGATCTGAATGCAAGAGCTGGAAAGGCAAAAGACAGCATTGGAAGATTTGGAAGAAATGGAGGAAATGATAATTAGTGGTCAATTAAAAGAAGTTTTTGCATTATTTGACCTGAAAACTAATAATTCCTTTTTCTTAACATCAGGAAATTCATATGTAAACAAGATATTACACAACTGGAACAATTATTGATTTCATCATTACTAAATATGCAAGTACAATGAAAATCAATGATATATGGATTTGTAGAGGAGTAGATTGTGGCTCTGATCATCACTTGGTTATAGCAGATATTATCAACCCACTGCTTTATTAAAAAATGCATTTAAAGTTAAATGCAAAAAAAAAAGTAGGGAAAAAAGTGGAATTTGAAAAACTTAATGTTGAACATCTCCAAGAAAAAAATCTTGTGGATTTATTTTGTAGCAGATTGAATTTGGAGCTCGACGAAAATTATTATATGATAAAAAAAAGTTGCATGTGAAGTTTTGGGTGAATGCAACATCAATGAATTAAAAAAACAACAACAAAGAAATGGGTAACTTAAATTAGGAAATAACAAAATAAAAGTATTGAGGAAAAGAAAAGAATGATTAACTTAACATGGTTAACTTCTAAAAAAGAACACAGAGTCATATATTAAGTAGAGAATAAAATTTTTATATGTCAAGAAAGCTTAAAATGCAGAATAGAAAAGAACACATGCAAATATTAATAATATGACTGAATATAACAGGGCAGCAGGTTGATCAGGAAATAATGATCTATCCTTAAGAACCTTCATCAGGATACTAAACATAAAACCTCAATGGATTTTATTAGTCTGAATACATGGGCAGTTATTATGAGAAACTTCTTAATGAAAAACAAAAAGAGTTCAAAGATGCCAAAATTACCCTTACCACTCTGTCAAACTGCACGCTGCAAATATTAATAATATGATTGAATATAACAGGGCAGCAGATTAATCAGGAAATAATGATCTATCCTTAAGAACCTTCATCAGGATAAAAATAATAAAAATAAATACCCCCTCAAGCAGCTGCTTGCCACAGAGGTCTGACAGAAGCCTGTCAGTTTATACTAAACATAAAACCTCAATGGATTATATTAGTCTGAATACACGGGCAGTTATTATGAGAAACTTCTTAACGAAAAACAAAAAGAGTTCAAAGATGCCAAAAGTACCCTTACCACTCTGTCAAACTGCACTCAATATTTCAATTTTTGTCTATTTCTAGTTGGTATCAACATTTCTCTTACAAAGGAAAGTGATAGAATCCATTGTTAAGTGTCAAAAAATTAGCTGTGAGATTGATTATAATAAGTAAAATGTGATTGGAAAGTAAATTATTTGGGGTCATTAGTTAAAATGCAACAAATTCATTGAAAAATGAGAGCAGAAAGGCTAAAGAGGAATTTAAAAAATTAAAACTAATAAAGCAGTTAGATGAGGTGGAACAGTTTTATAAAATAAAAATAATAATAAATACCCCCTCAAGCAGCTGCTTGCCACAGAGGTCTGACAGGAGCCTGTCAGTTTATATGCCACAGTAGGAGATCTGAGAGGATGGCAGGACAGCTTTATAAATATGGGAGGAGAAATGTTTGTTACCTAATAACAAAATAAATATTTTAAATGATGAGCAAATATTGGAAGAAGTACAGAACTTTCTTATGTTGCATTGAGATTTAAAAAGCAGACTCCCAAAATTACTTACATTATAGAAAAAGTTATTTAACTAGATCCATAACAAGAATTCTTAGTAAAATTTTAAGAAATAAGCTGGAGCTAGAATTTAGTATTTCAGAAGAACAATGTGGATTTACAGCACGAAATCGTGCATTGATGTCATATTTAAAATTAGATAAATATCAATCTAAAAGAAAGGAAGAAATTGCAACGATTTTTATAGGTCTTGAAAAAAGTGTATGTAGTATACCTAGGAAGCTGTTTTGAAAAGCCTTGGGAGAAACTGATATGTCCTTCAATATTTTACATTATTAAAATATTATACAGGTATAATAACTGAATGTGAAAATGAATACAATTGTGTAAATAATTTTACAAAATCTACAAGGATCTTAGGTTGTTTTACCAATGAGTAGCACTTTTTTTGTTCATAATGGGGTAAATGGCCAGATTACAAGGGCTCAGGGATGATTTAAAAAAGAGATCCACTGGATAGCTGTTAAGAGACAAATGAAAGCTTCCCAGTGTTTCTTAATGTGCATAGGGTATGCTTCTCCTACACAGAGGAATGTGGCTTATGTTCCATCCAACAGATGGTAACTTTTTTAAGACCATCAGTGTCTCCTTCCTCACCGAGAATAGCATGGGGGTTAGCAGAGATAAATCTCAATGGGCACAGTTGGGATTCAAACCAGAGAACATCAGATTATGAGACTGGTGCACTAACCAATTGATTTAACTTCTGCCCCAACAAGAATAGAGCTTGTCACCATCTCTGTTTGAAATTTGTTGAAATGGCCCTGGTATTTATTTCAGAGAATGCAGACACTTTGATTTACTGATCCACAAAGATTTAAATTTATACCACCTACTGTTTGCTGATGATAAACTGTTCAAGTCTGTGAGGAAGCAAACTTTCTCTTTTGGAGGTTGTTACAAGAATAAAATGAGTGGGGATTTAAATATTGATATCAATAAAACAGAATCCTTGAGTACAAACCAAGCTGTGAAGACCAAAAAAATGTAAAATAAGAATGATAAGTTTCTGGTGTTGGACATAAATTGATGGATTATCCAATGATGAAATAGAGAGAACCATAAAAGGAAAGAGAACTTAGGAATGCCAAATTCAGTTCTCTGCAGTAAAAACATTACTAAAAATACAAAACACATTTTTGGTGCAACTGTATAGTGTTATCTCTAGGAAGTGAAGACATGGAAAATAACAGAACAGCAAAATAAATTACTTGTTTTGGAGATGGACTTTTGGGTTGATCAGTAAAACAATCACAACTGGAAAGAGAATGAGACAACACAGCTATAATGGAAGTTGAAAAAATACATTATTAAATGTTGAGAAGAAACAACTGAGATAGTATGGATGTGTCAAACATATTGAGGGGAGAGAAGAATACCTAAATTGATTCTAGAATGTAACTCTGGAGGAGGAAGAGAAAGAGGAAGTCCAAAGAAATCCTTGATGGAGAGAATGATGGAAGCAATGGAACAACAAAATTTAAGAGATAAAGATTTTGAAACTGGAATGAATGGCAAAGAATTCAAGTTATTTATTTTAGAGTTGTAAAAAACCATGTAATATGGAGAATATTAAATATATATTTAAAAAAACTTAAGTTTTTTCTAAGTTTCTTAAACTAATAAATTTGAAGAAAACTGGATAAATTTCAACTATAAAATCAAAACTTTTAACTTTTCAAAAATTTTTTTATTTTTTAGCTGAATATAAAAATTACCTGTGCTAGTCGAAGCTTTTCCTTTTCCCTTTCTATTTGCTGAAAAGCCAACTTTTGTTCTTCATCTAAAATCTTTCTCTGTACTTCTAATTTTGCTTTAGTTTGTTGCATATCCCACTTTTCCTGTATTGAATTTTAAACATTATATTTCATTACTAAATAAAGAAATTTGTCAATAATGTAATTAGTAACCTATGAAAAGAGATGCAACTTAAAGCAGAATGTAACTGCAGCTTGGATCTCACAGTGACAAACACTGAAAATGACTACACTAAAACATAACATTATTACACTCAATCGAATTTTCCATATATAAAATCTCATTGCCCCTACCTGGATATATGGTGTATACATTCTTTGTATTAGTATTAATTCTCAAGCAACTATGGGCTATGGAAGTACAACCAGACTGTGCAATTTAGTTCTCGCTACATGCCTTCTTGGGTTGCTTTATCTCTGAGCAGCACTTTTTGGCACACAATGGGCTAAATGGCCAGGTCACAAGGACTCCAAAGGATCATAGAAGGTTGGGGAAAGGGGACCCATTAGACAACTGTTAGGAGACAAATGGTAGCTCCCACCAAGGCCATCCAGCATGTTCTCCCACACAAGGCCACAGCTTAACATCCCATCTGATGGAAGGCAGCCTTTCCAAGCCTGTTGGTGTTCTCTACTGACCATGGGCAGGCCAAAAAGAGAAGAAATATACTCAGTATCATGAAGAGAATGACTGAGCTCAACTTAAAATGGTTATTACAGAATAGCTTCAAAATACAGGATATGGGTTCTTACTGCCAAACCTTCTAAACAAGTGATTATGTTAATTCCTTGGTCTCACTTCAGTTTCTATTGTGTATCTGGCAGCAACTGCCAAGATCCTGAACTGCTACCAATATTAAATTCTACACTAAAAACGAATTTCCGACTAGGAGTCCTGACAACTATCTGAAACTAGTCTTAACCCTGCCAGTGTCCACGTTGTCTGTATGCAGTTTTAGTACAACAAAAAAAAAATATTTTTTTAAAAATAAAAATTGCTGTTTTAAAATTTCCTTATATATATATATCTTATAAAAATATATAATTCAGGCTTGAAAAATAATATTTTGTTTTTAAATTTGATGCATATTTTATTCTTAGAAGTGCTATATGGTATTGCTGATTTGTTTGTTAACATTACTTTTTACTGAAGCAAATCAACAAATTTTTCTTTAAAGTTTAGAAAATCTTCTGAAAAACTAACAAAAAACTGCTACTTCTAAAACTTCTAAAAACGGAAAATTTTAGGAGAAATTAGCAAGCTACTCTTCCAGCAGGAATCTTTTAATTGCATTAGCTCTGACACAGTGGTCAGCAAATTTGATTTGTCTTAGTGGAGCATGTCTGTGTATAAGGAAATATGTACAAGCTAGGAGTATCTTTTGGGATCATTCTCTATTCCATATGTAGCAAAGAAAAAAACAACAAAGATTTGCATGAAGCCAAAAACAAAAACTTTCTAGCAATCTAATAGCAAAAATTTTAAAGGATGGGTAAAAGCCTAAGTTTTTTTATTTTTATTGAAAAATATTTTGCATGCTCATGAATAGTTAACTGAAAAAATTCAGTTTCACCACGAGTGAGACTCATTATCATTATGTCTCCTGAATATACATCATGACATTAACAGCAAACACATTTTTTTCCGCTGACTATTAATGAGTCCCATGTTTACAGGATATCTGATCATGAATTTGCATGCTTGTTTAGAAGTTGTATTGAAAAATGTTCAGCATTATCAGAGGAAAAAATTGTTCATCCTACTCTACTCTAGAACTCCTGAAAATATTTACCTCCCCTTCCCCCAGTGTCTTTGAAAAACCACTGATTAGGCACAACTTTGCACACCACTGATACTAGAATACCAAAATAATACTTTGAAAAAACAATAACACTCAGAATTATCACAAAATAACCATAAAAGAAATTGCAATTTAATCAACCATTTGTCATCAGAGCACCTAAACAAAAGTCCAACTAGAATTCAAGAAATGTTAGAAATTTACTATAATAAAGAATTTTGCTGTAACAATGATATTCCACCACTCACCCCAGCTGTAAACAGCATGGAAAATTCAGCTAAAAATACACTATTCAGTGAAAATCAAGCAGGAAAAAAAATATCACACCCACTCACCAGTAATAGCTAATTGGCCATGGTGAACAGAAAAGAAAAAAAATCTAACTCCCAAACTAGAAGATGGAACAATTGTATTGAAATTATCACTGCAATAAATTTATAATTTTTCACACAATCTTAGGATATTTTTAGACAGTTTTCTCACAAGATTGTATTTTTATCCATTAACAAGAAATTCTTCAAACTGAAGAAGCACTTATTCTTGCAATCAGGATCAACATTCAAAGCAACGGATTTCTTTCAGTTCCAAGCACAGTGAACAAATATATAATCATGTCTACTTTTAGTTAAACTCTGAATATTTAAATACTAGTTAAACTAGTATTTAAATCCAAAGGTTTAGTGTGAAACATACATTCATTGATAACTCTTCCCATTGATAAGTCCACTCACAGCTTTCCACTATTAACATACTATTCCAATCACAACTGTAGTCAATTACTCCATTCATGATATGCAGCAGCAGCACCCCTCGGAATTTTGGACACTTTTTGAGGGATCACTCTTGACCCATGGCTGCTAGGAACCAGATCTGTTACCCCAACAGGGCTAGAACTAAGTGAGATCACCCCACCAAATTTGTAACTGATCACTCAAGTAGCCATGAAACCACAGGGAAATGAGCAATTTCTGCCACCAATGATGTCACACATATCCACCACCCTGTTCGTTCATTTCTCCAGAATTACTATCACTGCAATAATTAAATCAGTGATATATTAAATATTATTAGCATCTATTATACAATACTTCAAATAAAAATAGAAAAATTATAAGTAATGAGGCCCTTTTCTCACCTCTTCACCTTCTCTGGCATCCTTCTGAAGTCTGTTTTCTAACCTAAGAACAAGTTGTTGTAATCTGATTCTTTCTTCATCTCCTTCCTCTAACTGTTTATGCAACCTTGTCTGTAAAACTAAATAAATATATTATTATTGATTTATGTCGTTTTTTAAGATTTTAATAATTATAACAGATTGTTGTTTGGTTTGTTTTACCTCTAAATGGAACTGCTTTGCACAAATTAGGATGAGTTCTCTTTGATCCAGCCACATGGATTGTTAGTGGAGACATGCTTCACATCATGTCAATCTAATGTGTTCTCTAACCTGTACAGAGCATACTGTTCTGAACATCAGATCACTGCTTAATATTCCATCCAAAGGGCAATGACTTTTCCAAGCCCATCAATCCATCAATGTCTCCTTCCTCACTCAGGGTAGAATGAGGGTTAGTGATAAAATCTCAACACAGACACAATGAGAACATCAACCTGGGAATATCGGATTATAAGCCTGGGGCATTATCAAATGAATCGATTCTGCCCTTACAAGATGAAAAAAAATAACACTCTGATATGGACCAACTCTTTACTGCACATTATACAGCTTATAAATAATAGGTATCAGTGGATAAATAACTGGTAAAATTTCCATGCTTTCACAGAAGGCCTGGCAACTGCATATGCTATCACAGGTCTTACAGTTTGAAGAGTTGCTGCATCATATTAGATCATTAGAGCAGTTCTTTTTTTTTCACTTTTTGCATTTCTGGAGCTGGAAATGCTATTTTTATATTTACTATTTTGAGGTTTTATTCATTTAGCTAATAATAATCTAAATAAGTTAAAAGCTATTACACACAGGCACATTACTTGTATTTCTCCAGATTCATTAAATTCGGTGCATGATTTTTTCCTCACGATTTTATTTAGTGAATGATTTTTTTCCTTCTTTTTTTTGTCCAAGAAAAAAAAAACTTTATTACTGAAAATTTCTCTAATATGTAATTATTGAAATATTTATACCATAAAAATATTTTAAAATACAAATTTTGAAAAACAAAAAATATATTTTATGATATGATCAAAACCATACAAGGAGAATAGTTTAATAGGCTATAGAAAAAATATTTTAAATAAATACCAGCTAATATGGAACACAAGCTCAGTAAGTTTTACAAAACAATCCTTTCAGCAATTAATATAAAATATATAAGTTCTTACAGTTTTGAAGAGCAAGAAGTGTGCATCAGTGAACAACCACAACTATTTCTATATCCATCATAAGTCCATAACTGAGATCTAACAGTTGTTTTCTAATGAAAATCATAGTACTGAAATCAGACATTGGAGACAAAGAGAAAATTTTTGAAGCGAAGCATATGTCAGATTATATATAAGATCTTTATTATTCCCTCTTTACATCGTTTTGGAAATTACTTTTGGTACATAAAATTTTAATACATCCAGCACTTCACTTTATTATACATAAATGTGTCATAGCATCTCAGTATACATATATACTAACTGCTCATTTCTCCTGTCACACTTGAGTCATAGTACTGATTGACAGACATGAACTTAATTATGCAGTCGCTGTTATGGGTAGTACAAATAACTTAAGATTTCTTCAGTTGTCTACAATTAGTGTACACATATAATATTTTGAGATCTTCTGCTTTTACCATTCTGATACGTATCTCCACCTGGAGCATAACAAGCAACATTGCTATGATATATATAAAAAAAAATGCTTTTATGCAGGTGCATAAATCTAAATCAGCTTAAAAGGGTAATTTTTATATAAAGCCCACCAAATCATTGGAGATGTTTTATGTTATGCCAATGGAAAGCCAAATCAGAAAGTCAATATTTTGTAGAAAATACTTTTTACGAAAATGAGACTGAAGCTAAAGATCTCAATTAAGTCTATCTAAACCTTGAATTTCAGCAATATTTGTTCAGTATTTATTGCAGAAGCTGAAGCTTAACAGCAAAAGTTGCCAGACAAAATAATTTATTTCTCTAAAGCTAATCAAAACGCATATAATAATTGCTATATAAAATTGTTTATTAAAATAATTTCACATTTAGACATTTATCTAATAATTCTTTCAATTTTCATCACTTTTGGCAAAAGTGTTTGAAAAGTGATGCTGTTGTTAAATAGTACGGCTACCATAATTCTTTAACTACTATATAATTGCTGGAATTCATGATTTCGATAGACTTGTTTGAGATCTTTCATTTACTTTAGTCTTATTCCCATAAAAAGTTGATTCTCTAAGATATCAAGTTTCTAATTTGGGTTTCCACTGTCATAACATGAGATTCCTTCTGCTTTCCATTTTTTCCATTGTTACAACACTACAATTTTACTGCCAAAAATTTCAAATAACAATAAAATTGAATTAAGAGGGGATTTAGACTGGCAGCTACTGCATTTTATGTTTTTTAGCTTGCTTTCAAAAATGAGCTAATGCTTTCAACTTTTTTGCTTGTCCATTTGTAGTCATTCAACTTTTTTGTTTTTAAAGATTAAAATTATTTTTGGTTTGAATAGGTATTGCTGAAATATTAGGATCACTTTTCTGAATATCTCAAAAATGTTAATTGTCCATTCCAACAGTGGAAAAAGGTGAAAAGTGCAAAACTGTTGATGAATATTACAAACAATGTATCTATGCGAGAAATCTGAAATTTTGGTGCAGTGTATGGGTTGTGAGGTTTGCATTGACAAAATGATTTTCCTCCCACTCCCCCACAGTGGGGGAGTACAAAAACAACAATTTTTGTTTAAGAAATAATTGAAAAAAACATTTTTTTTCTTAAACTTTAAACATATATTGTACAAGATCTGTTTATGGCAGAAATTTTAAATTTCAGTTGTAGTATCAAGGGATATTTTACTGATAACAACAATCTGCTCCCCCCCCCCCACACACACACTTTTTTTTCACAAGGAGTTGGGAAAATGCAGCCTTTTCATTTTACGGAATAAATGAGAATTTTTTCATATGTTGTATAAGTACCAATGAAATATTATTATTTGGATTTTCCCAATCACCCATTAGTTCAAATTACCACTGTTAAAGGAGACAAAAATATGAAAATGAAAAACTTCATTCTTTTTGAAAATGAGCATTCTATATCTGCCAGAGGGTTTTATAGAATTTCAGTTACATCAAAAATGAAACAGCATGGACTATCAGCTCAGTAAAAAATGCACGAGTTCTGTAAACAGTACAAAATAGAATAACAGATATGATCTAAAATATTGTCAAGAATGCATAGTATAGCATTTAAAAATATATATACCTCCCTCAAGCAGCTGCCATCCCATGGCCGAGTGGTTAGCTCGCTTGGCTACGGATCTAAGGGACCTGGGTTCGAGCCCCGGGTAAGGCATGGATGTATGTGTTGTTTTTCTGCTGAGGTCCTGCCATCCTCACAGACCTTCTACTATGGCATATAAACTGACAGTCAGACCTCTGTGGCAAGCAGCTGCTTGAGGGGGTATTTATTTATTATTTCAAGCAGCTGCTTGCCACAAAGGCTGACAGGAGCCTATCAGTTTATATGCCATAGAGAGGGTCTATGAGGAAGGTGAGACCTCAGCAGAGAGACAATAAAAACATCCATGTCTTACCTGGGGCTCAAACCCAGGGCCATTTGATCAGTAATCAAGCATGCTTACTACTTGGCCACCATGATGGCTAAGCAATTTTTAATACATATTACAAATTCTCACAATGAATGGTGTTATTAGGAATCATACCTCTTAATTCTTTCTCCTTTGCATCCAGTAAAGCTTGCCTCTCTTGCAGAACCATCTGATGTCTATCTTCAACCTTTGATTGCAAAGTTCCCAAGTCAGCAGCTCTTGCTTCCAATTGATCAGTTACATGCTGGAGAGACCTATGAAAAATCAGTTTATACAAATTGTTAACTTGTAGCCCTAAAATTTTATGTTTTCTAAATGGTACTTAATGAACAAAAAGCAATAAAAAATTACATATGCTGGAAACATTTTGGAAAGGTTTTATTTCTAATTTATGGAACCATTAAAAATATTTGAAAATTAAAAAAAAGTGCATTATTTCACAAGAAGAATCTTGAAATTATACAGGATCATTATAAAAGAATACATGCAGTTCAAAGTGTTATATTCTATTAAATAATTACATAAAATAAAGCAATTTTGTGTCAAAAATTTTAAGAAACTCTCGAAGTTTCCATGGTATGATGGTGTGGAGTTAGTATCAAATGATAGCACTAGTATTACATGTAAGGTCTTAAAATTCCAAATCACTGCATTGGTAGAGATAGATCAATATTGTGCCCCACCCCATCCCCAGAAGTCCTGATTTGACAGCATTGAACATTTTTGCATTGACATTTTGATAGCATTGAAAAAAGTCTTTTTTCAGAAGATACACTGAAGAGCCAAAACATTATGACCATCTGCCTAATATGATGTTGGTCTTCCACTTGCTACCAAAACAGCTCTTATCTGGCAAGTCATGGATGCCACAAGATTTCTAAAGGTGTCTTATGGTATCTGGTACCAACACGTTACCAGCAGATCCTTTAACTCTTGTATGTTACATGGTTGAGCCACTGCAGATCAGATATGCTGTTCCAACACAAACCACAGATGCTAGATTAGATTAATGTCTGGGGAATTTGGTGGGCAGAGCAATATCTGGAAGTCTTCCTCACATTCTGCAAACCATTCTCGAACCATCAAGGCAGTGTGGCATGGTGCATTATCCTGCTGAAAAAAGGCACTACTAGAGAAGTATACTGTTGTCATGAAAGGATGTACCTGGTCTGCAGTGATGTTTAGGTAGGTGGTAGACATCATAATTTCCTGCACATGAATGACTGGACCCAGGGTTTCCCAGCAGAACATTCCCCAAAGTATTATACTTCCTCCACTGGCTTGTTTCATCCCACGGTGCATCCTGTGTTAACACTTCCCCAGGTAAACAACACACACATAGTACAATAGGAAACAAGATTCATCAGACCATATGACCTTCTTTTAATCATTCAAGGTCCAGTTTTGATGCTCACGTGCCCATTGTGGGTGCTTTCGACGGTGAACTGAGGCTAGCATGAGTACTCAGAGCGACCTGCAGCTATGCAGCCCCATTTTCAGCAGGGTTTGATGTTACTGTGTGTTGTGACACATTACTATCATCACAAGCATTCAAATTATGGTGAGTTGCACCATAGTATCCCTTCTGTTGGCTCGTACCATACGGGATAACCTTCACTCACCTCTAGCATCAATGAGCCGTGGTCAGCTCACACCTTGCTGGTGGTTCATGGTTTTTTCCTCCTCGGATCACTTTTTGAAGGTTACTAACCACTGCTGACTGTGACCACCTCACAAGCCTTGCCATCTCGGAAATGTTCTGACCCAATCATCTGGCCATTGCAATTTGGCCTTTGTCAAATTGCAATGGCAATTTGCAAATGCAATGTCAAATTGCAATGGCAATTTGCAAATGCAGTCCGCTGCCTTTTCCATCTGAAGAACAAGAATAACACTGATTAACAGAGTGCAGTATCAGGTGTTATTTATACCATTTCATGACCTTCACACGCACCGTCATTTACCTGCAGTTGCTTCAATTTGGATAGAGACATGTTGGTCATAATGTTTTGGCTCTTTAGTGTATAAGTGTGATAACTTATAGCTTATGGCACAGCTCAAACACATGATTTTAATTTTACCTGGCATATACTTGGCTGCTGGAAACAGCTTCAACTTCTTGATCCTTCAACTGTTTTAATCTTGCTAATGCTTCCTCATGATCTTGTTTCATAGCAGAAATGGCTTGACTACATTTTAACAAATAAATACAAAATCTGTTACAAGTTAATGCAAAAAACAACATTTTTTTCAATACATTAAGCCTAACACACTAATGTTTAAGTGCAAAAAAAAGAGCTGGATACTGATGTTGGGACATGTTAATCTTCGCATTTCGTTTTTTAGTGCGAGGATTCTTCGCTTTTTTTCGTTTTTTATTGCGAGGATTCTTTGCAATAAAATCAAAATTCTACCAGTAAAAAATTATAATTCAATATTTCATTCTAAACATCATTATTAAAACATCACCACCACCATTTGTGTAGGATAATTTGAAATACTGGCATATATCACCTAAATTGCTCTTTTACAAATTTTACTATCTTATTATTTATTACAGTTTTTCGACCCAGTGGCCAAGTAGTCCATGATTGGCTACTGATCAATGAAACCTGGGTTCAGACCCTGAATAAGGCATGATGTTTCTTGGTTAATCTTACTGCTAAAGTTTTGTCTTCCTCACAAACCTTCTCTATGACACTATATTGACAAACTTCTGTCAGATCTCCATGGTAAACAGCTGCTTGAGGAATAATTTTTTTATCACAGTTTACACAATTCATAACACTCAACATCTTCTTCTCTATATATGTTGTATAGTACATTCTATATACACACACATATCACTCATTTGCAAGAAGAAAGACAATTCAAAAATTGGAAATTTTGAGATTTTTTAATTAAACACTCGGGAAAGTGTTTTATCTGGAAGAGTGACATCTGAAATTCAAGTAAAGAAGTAATGGCCATTAGAGAGCAGGTGTGTGTCATTGTTTTATTATTTTAAAATGCTTTTCTGGAAAATGCCAATATTTGAGTTGCATCATTCTTCTCACAAATGAGCAATATTACATACAGGCCCAGATCTAGAAAAAAATAGAGAAGGGGGGGAGGGGGCAAGAAATGCAAACAAGCAGGAAAAATGTAAATGGGGGGAGGGGGGAAGTAACAAGATTTTCAATATGAGTATAACATTTAGCCCTCTGTTTCACAATCTAAAAAAAAATTCTTAAAATTGCAGGAAATATAAATAAGTTTAATAATTTTTTTTGTTTCTATTACCCTTACTAGCATTCTGAAAAGGGTGAGGTATGTACCCCCCAGATCTGGCCTTATTATATATAATATTTAAAAACACAATTTTAACTAGCATAGCAGCATAGCATTAGTCTTATTAGGGTAAAGTCTTTGTATGAATATGCCTATATAAGCTAGTGGGTAAAGTTCTTCTCCTGGATAACTCAGGACCAAGCAAATCTACTTGTGTAGAAGCAACCGATGCATATAAGAAAGTGTGGGTGCTCTTCCCATTGAGCATAATTGCAGCACCCCTGGAGGTGAAGTACAGAACTCAGCAACATTAACTTAAGAAATATTGCAGATAGCACCAAAATTCCAATGGTGAAGTTGTAAACCATCACCAATTACATACAGATACATCATTGCCACCACTGAAATTAGATTATTGATGCCTAAGAACTGCAAAAACAGGTCATCCAGAACAAGCCATTTCTGACACTTTGACAACCTGGTGTAAACAATGTTGTATGTCCACCAGGAAAGATTATTTTGTGCCTGAAGAGTATTGCACACATTCCTCAGAATGTGTCCCACAATGGGGTGCAGCTAATGCTGTATGTAACAATATGCAAATGTCTATGCCAGTTATTTGGGCGACAGAAATGCACAGATCATGCAGCCACATGCATCATGGAGTTGACCTTTGCCACCATTCCAACCTAAACACTGGTCATTGTTCAACTGGAAGTGAGTATCAGACCTGCATACACACACGCCGAGTATACACGCATCAAAGATGATCTGATATGTGGATGATGAGCCTGCAGATATGTTATGGCAAACAGTTGTGCAGCAACATGAGTGTTCTTATGACACTCCCCATACAAAATCACCAACTTAAAATACTCAGCATGTGCATATGCAGGAATAATGCTCATTCCTGACTGAATAACTGATTCTTAGATTGTAATGATATGAGGATTATACAAATAAAGTGAAAAATCACTTACAAAATTAACCACCATGGACATGTTGTAATGGTGATAAGGAATTTTATAGCTAACTCCATGATATTTGCAGTTGTTCAATCTGTGCATTTGCATCGCCTGAATAACTGGAATGGCAATTTGCATATTGCTATATGCAGCATGAGTCTGCAATTTATCATCCTGTCATTGGGACATGTTTTGAGGAATGTGTGCAAAACTATTCAAGAACAAAATAACCTTTTCTGGTAAGGCATAAGATATTGCCACACAGCAGACAGGAGCAGGGGGGGGGGGGGGCTCAGTCGGTAGAATGCCAGGCTTGTAATCTTCAGTTCCCAGGTTCGAGTCCTGTCTGGGCCAGTTTGAGATTTATCTCTGCAAAACTTCCTGCCTTGCCCTCAGTCAGTATGGGACACCGATGGGCTTGGAAAGGCCACTGTCCATCATATGGAGTGTAAAGTCATGACCCAGTATGTGGGAGAGTCATACCCTGTGCACATTAACTATCATACTAGCCCAAAACAGCCAAAATTTCAAATGGACTCACCCAAACAATGCTATTCCTTCCTCTTTACTACTCCTACCTGCAGCTTGAGCCATTTTGAGCTAATATGGTAATGAAAAGGTTAAAGAACACGCTGGATGGCCTTGATGTGAGGCTACCATCTGTCTTCTAACAACTGTCCAGTGGGTCCCCTCCTCCAACCTTCTCTTGTGGCCTGGCGATTTAGCCCATTTTATGCAAAAAAGTGTCACTCAGAGGTAAAACAACTCAACCCCAAACCAGGATGTTGAAGCATGAGCAATTAATAGTTCTGGAATACTTTTGTTGCAGTTCTCAGTCATAATTAATTTGATTTCACTGGCGGCAACAACATATTTGTACATAATCAGTGCTGCTCTACAATTTTACCACTGGAATTTTGACACTATTTGAAATATTTCTGAAGTTAACATTGCTAAGTTCTGTCACTGGGAGCACTGTAACCATGCTCATTGAGAAGAGTACCACCACTTTCCTATAAGCATCCATTGCTTCTACATATATGGGATCACTTAGTCCTGAGTTATCACCCTGGAGAAATACTTTACACACCACCCTGTATAAGGGTGGGAGTAGCTCAGTTGGTAACATGCCAGGCTCATAGTCTGCAGTTCCCAGTTTCGAGTCCAGCATTGAGATTTATCTTCACAAAACTCCCCACCTTGTCCATGATTAGTAGGGGACACTATTGGAGTTAAAAAGGCTGCCATCCATCAGATGGGATAAGATGTGGCATCATGTGTGGGAGAGCCATACCCTGTGCACATTAAACATGCTGAATGGCCTTAACAGAATGCTACCATCTGTCTTCCAACAGCTGTCCAGTGGGTCCCCTTCCCCAACCTTCTCTGAGCATTCAGGATCCTGGCCATTTAGCCTATTGCATGCAAAAAAGTGCCACAGAGGTAAAACAAATCAACCCAACCCACCCTGTATATGTTGTAAATCTTTTTAATTCTTGGACTTATATATAGTAGTGGGTTCTGCTGAACTTTAGGTCCTAAGGTAAATTTCTTGCACACTGGAGAATTTGCATACTATGCACATTAAGCTTGTTTTGTCATTAACTGTTTCATAATAAATCTGTTCCACACAAATAAGTTTCATATGCACTGAGTTTTAAAACCAGACCAATTAATTGTCAATGAACACCACCTCAGAAAACTAATTGTGTACAATGCATATTCCAGTTAGAATTTTTCAATGAGCAATTTGCTCAGTGTACAAGGCCTTTAAAATGCATGAAATTAACTATCATCATCATCATTCTCAAGCAGCCATGGGCTACAGAGGTCCAACTAGATTGTGCAATTTAGTTCTACAAACATATCTATCCTGAGCTACATCTGCTGCATCTGGCCACCGTACACCAATTCTAACAAGGTCCTGTTTGATGCATGATGTCTGCCCACTGCATCTAAGTCACCCTCCACTTTCTGAGGCCTTTAGACACTTTGTTCATAACTCTATTTGCTAAATCTATAATTATGGGCAACATGGTCAAACCAACGGAGTCTCTCTCTGCACAATATGCTGTTTTAAAGGAGGCTGCCAACTCCTTTGTCTAACCTCATCGTTACTTACAAAGTTGAACCACCTAATGTCAAAGATACTTCGTAAACATCTAAAATCAAAGGCATCAAGTTTCCTGTTATCTTGTTTACAAAGCATCCAAGTTTCACTACCATAAATAACTAACCCTAAAAAGAACCAAACTATCATACATCTAATTTTAGTCTTTAGGTGTATAAGCCTATTTCTCCACATTCTCCATGGATTCTTAAAAGTCCCAGCAGTAATCCCTATTTGTCTGTTAATCTCATGCCCCATATCACCAGTATCTGTTAAAAAAAACTCCCAAGATAATTAAACTGTGACACCTGCTCAAGAAACCCTTCAGATTAATTGAATCGCAGCCTGCCTGACCAATTTTCATCATTTTGGTTTTCTCTCTGTTCATAACCAAGCATACTCTATTTCCAGTCAACAGCTGGAATGAGAGAGTTCATCTCATCATCATTTGCCAAAAGGGCTAAATAATCAGCATAATCTAAATCAGAAATTTTCGTATCTCCAGACCAGGAAATCATAAGCCAGGGACATGCAACCTACAGCTTGTGGGCTAGATCTGGCCCTTCAAACAAGTTTGTCTGGCCCACCAAGTGAATGTAGATGTGCATTAATATTTTTGCACGATAGGAAAGTAGTATTCAATTTAAAATAGTTTTATTGTTATAGAAAACTATAGGAATTCTCTGAACTCTTAATAAGCTTCTTTATAAACATGAGAAGCTTTGCTCATGGTTCATGATAACTGTATATATTTATAATAATATACACAATAACTGCATATATATAACATATTGTTCTGTTACCTAAAGTTTTTCATTTCACTAATCAGTATAATGAATTAACGTTTTGATCCACATGTTGTCTCATTAATGGAAAATGGCACACCAGTGAAAAAGGTTGAACATTCCTGTTGTAAGCAAAAGGTTGCTAGGCAGAATTTCATGTTAATAATACTGTTAAAATTGATTGATAAGGAAAAGAGAACACAGTTCAGCTTCCTAAATGGTTAATGCAATAGAGATACAGAACAATGATAAATTAACTGAATTTAAAATGGTAATTATCAAAATAACTTTCTTTACATTTTTATGTGTTTTTCTAATCATGGATCAGTAAACTTGGGAAAAACTTACAAGTGCAAATCTTTTAATCTTTGCACTTCTTGTTTATGTTCCTTTTGAAGTTCTTCAATTTTTTTATGGTGGTTTTCCAAGATAGTTGTCTTTTCACTTTCAAGAACATGTACTTTTCTTTCAAGGTTTAAAATTCTAGATTCATATTCATCCTTCAACCTAAAAAAAATATTTTTAAAAAATTGCTAATAAAAACATCCAATACCATAATATTTTAGAAAAATATATTCAATTATATAAAAAAATATATAAATAAATAAATAAAAAGTTTAAAATGAAATTAACATTAAACCTGGAATTAGCAAATACATAGTAATTTTTGACACTAGGTTCATGGTGAAGAAATTATGAAAGCAATTCAAATTATGTAAAACAGTTAAAAATTCAATTTCTGCTCTGAACACATCAGTTAAGTTTTATAGAATGTATATTTTTTACAGCTTAATTGCTTACAGAACTGGATAATATATAATTTACCAGTCAACATGCTAGAAGATTAATATTGGGAAGCTGTAAAAATATTGAAGTATATAAAATATTACATATTGACATTTTCTCATAACTTCATTTGATAGATGGAATACACATAATGCTGTCACAACAAAAATGCATGTGCTACTAATCAAGTCTGGTGAAGGTGTTTGAGAAGTATTCTAAGACAAAGAAAGGGTACTAGTTGCTTTGAAATTCTTTCTTCTTCTAATAATTTTTTTAATTTTCTATTTTGAATCATTCACTTTCTATGCATTTCTGTTTACCATTAAAATGTACATGTAAATTTAAAACTGAGCTAAAAATCTGAATAGCTCAATTCACTGAAACTTTTTTATATATATAAAGCAATATTTTAATAACCTTTTGCAATAAATATATTATTCAAAATATTAAGCTTAAATTCTCAGCTCATTTAAACAGATTTAATTACATATTATATAGATTTATTTAAACAGATTTAATTACATAGTATATAGATTTATTTAAACAGATTCAATTCCTTTATTTGCAAATAAAAAGCTCATATCAATTTCAGGAAAATTTAGATTTTGTGTAGTAACCCGTTCTTGTATTACCAATGAGAGTTCCAATTTCTCTAACATCAATTACTACCCATGTATCAGTACATAATCTTGAAAATTTTAGCTATTGTCTGCAAGACACATATGTTGGTAATTTTATCCACCATGTAATTGTTATATCATCAGTAAAAAAAAGCTTATAAACTGATATAAGCATTTATCAATGTATTCTTTGCATAGAACATTTTCCCTCTTTTTCTGTGTAGAAACAATCTGTTTCAACTACGAAAATAGTGTAGAAGCAATCTGTTTCAACTATGAAAAAACTTCAATGACTTCTTTGACTGATGTTCCTTCAGATTAAATATCTCCACTCCAATGTTCCAATTTTTTGGAAGGTATGTGCAGAAAAAAATTCTTGCACAGAGAATGGTTGATGTGTATGAGCACTTTAATTTATACACAAATTAAGCTGTAACATTAAAATCCTCTATAACAGCTCTCTAGTCAAATCAGGAGGAGTGCATCAGTTTAACATTTCAGAACTTAGTGGCAATATGCCTTGCCTCTATACCATTTAATTCTAATAATTAAATGGTATAACTTAACCCTTAACTTATGTCTTTGCACTAAATGTCATAGACATATTAACAGGAACAGCTGCATTGAAGTTACAAGCAATGACATTTGCTTTCAACAGGGCATATGCCAATGTCTTAAGTCCAAGGCAACCAGTCCTTTTTCGTTTGCACAGCACATTGATGTTATCCAGATATGCGTGCACTTGGGATGTCCATAGTTGTTATACTTTTCCCATTTGTGACTTGATGTTTGAATTTATTTTCGTTGTTAACCAGGTGTTGATGACAAGCATAGTAGGTGCTATCCCACTGTTGATGTAATATTTGGCACTTACTGGATATTAATCCGTTAATTTTAGCATACGTCAAAGTGTCCAACTCTTTGAACCGTTTCTGTAAGCACCAAAGTTGATTAAAGCACCTTGTCACCTGTATCTTCGCTTATTGTGCTGACAATGGCAAATTAGCATGTTAAATAACTGGTGCACATTCCTCAAGTTTTAAACTCACGAGGCATTACATTAAAATTTTAACCATACAAATGAACCAACAAAACATTTAAAATTTTCGTTTAAAATGGATGGTTACAAGTTAAAAACTTCGGTTAAAAGTTGATTCGTTTAGATGGTTAAAATTTTAATGCAATGCCTCGCGAGTTTAAAACTTGAGGAATGTGCACCAGTTATTTAACTATGCTAATTTGCCATTGTCAGCACAATAAGTGAAGATACAGGTGATAAGGTGCTTTAATCAACTTAGGTGCTTACAGAAGCGATTCAAAGAGTTGGACACTTTGACATATGCTAAAATCAATGGATTAATATCCAGTAAGTGCCAAATATTATATTAACAGTGGGATAGCACCTACTATGCTTGTCATCAACACCTGGTTAACAATGAGGATAAATTCAAACATCAAGTCACGAATGGGAAAAGTATAACTATGGACATCCCAAGTGCATGCTTATCTGGATAACATTAATGTGCTGTGCAAACAAAAAAGGACTGGTTGCCTGGACTTAAGACATCAGCATACACCCTGTTGAAAGCAAATATCGTCGCTTGTAACTCCAATGAAGCTGTTCCAGGGTACTGAATAATGGTAAATAGCACTTTAATATGTTCCTGTTAATATGTCTTTGACATTTAGTGCAAAGACATAAGTTAAGGGTTAAGGAATAATGTTAATTATTAGAATTAAATGGTATAGAGGCAACGCATATTGCCACTAAGTTCTGAAATGTTAAAACTGATGCACTCCTCCTGATTTGATTAGAGAGCTGTTATAGAGGATTTTAATGTTACAGCTTAATTCGTGTGTAAATTAAATTTATCAATCTAGCTGTGTAGTTTATTACTTAAGTGTGTGGGCACATCTTAGTAGCATCTTTGTAGCTGTGCACATGAATGCAGCTTTGAGTTGTGCTCCACTCATATTTTATGTTGTGTATTAGGCGATTTCCAACTGGTGTGTCACAACTGAAGTCTAGACGTGTTTCAAAAATTTATGAAAAATAATATTACATAATAACTTGTACTTTAGTACTTTTTAATTTTTATATTATGAATTTTTTCAAATCAAATATTAGGTTTAATATGTGTTTTTAAAATAAATTGAAATTTTAATTATATGATAAAACAAATAAAGTTGACTTTTTACTATAAAGTATGTTGTAAATTGACTATTTCAGTAGTGTGCCACAGTAAATATATTATTTCAGAAGCTTGTTTCCAAGATAAAAAAAAACGTTGGGAAACACTGTATTAGACTTTAGTTTTTTTAATATATTTTCGTGATTTCTAGTACTCTGAT
Source organism: Ryuthela nishihirai (assembly GCA_038380435.1). NCBI lineage: Eukaryota > Metazoa > Arthropoda > Arachnida > Araneae > Heptathelidae > Ryuthela > Ryuthela nishihirai. Next base: position 26,148,450 of record JAWZYU010000018.1, read on the forward strand.
GAATCTAAAGTATCTTCTGAATCTGTAATGAGTTTATAGTAAAATATACGCAACCAAATAGATTACCACTGGATAGTCTGTCTGATCATGATTTCATCATGTAAAAACATTATATTGATTATTGTAATTTAGCCTAATTTCTCATACTTACCCATTATATGTTAAAATTAATTACAGGTTTTTACAGCAGAATTGATTGGGATTGAAAAGTATGCACACAATAGTTATTCAATATTAGTGCACTTGCAGTACATACATTTTAACAGACAAGCAAATGATTGTAAACTGGAGGGAGGAGGGGTTGATGTTCACAGGCTTATTTTTTTTTAAACTTATTTATCATGATTACATTGAACTGAACATGCTATGCAGCTGTTCAAAAAATCTAGTATAATTTTTAGACTGTTGTAGCAATAGCCCATTGTTTTTTGACAAAACTGATCAAATGAGCAACAGCCAACATACCAAAATAAGATGCTAATTAAAATCACCCATGCTTTTCCATTGATGCTTTCCAGACAAAGTCGAATTAAAGTTATGGAACTCATTTTACATACCTACTTTCTCGTTGTTGGTAGGTTTCTTCTAATGTTTTCAGCTGATTCCTAGGAATAAAAATTAAACATAAAAATTTTTTCTTAAAATTTAAAGGAAAAAAAAAGTGCTTATAGAAGAATGTTTACAAATATATTAAAAATATGATTATATCTAGACAGAGTATATATTATATCTAGTAACAGAGTATATATTATATTAAAAATATAATATATACTCTGTTACATTAAAATTGTTCCACCTTGAAGGAGAAGAAAGATTCATCTGTGATTTCCACATAAATAGAAGTGTCACAGAATGGAAATAATTCACATATCCAAACATACTAATGGAATTACATAAATTATACACAGGCATAGATCTAGAAAGAAATAAACGGAAGAGGGGTCAAGTGACCTGAATCAAATGGGGAGGGGGCCAAGATTAAGTCAGAATGAGTCAGAATGCCATTCTGGTATTAACTTTTGCCTTGTTTTATTGATTTTTAACAAATTTTTTGAAAAAAAAAAATAGGAAATATATACCGAAGAGCCAAAAGTTTATGACCATCTGCCTAATATGATGTTGGTCCTCCACTTGCCACCAAAACAGCTCTTATCTGGTGAGGTATGGATGCCACAAGATTTCTAAAGGTGTCTTGTGGTATTTGGTACCAACATGTTACCAGCAGATCCTTTAACTCTTGTATGTTACATGATTGAGCCACTGCAGATCAGATATGCTGTTCCAACACAAACCACAGATGCTAGATTGGATTGATGTCTGGGAAATCTAGAGGCCAGAGCAATACCTGGAAGTCTTCCTCACATTCCGTGAACCATTCTCGAACAATCAAGGCAGTGTGGCATGGTGCATTATCCTGCTGAAAAAAGGCACTACTAGAGAAGTATACTGTTGCCATGAAAGGATGTACCTGGTCTGCAGTGATGTTTAGGTAGGTGGTAGACATCCTAATTTCCTGCACATGAATGACTGGACCCAGAGTTTCCCAGCAGAACATTGCCCAAAGTTTTATACTTCCTCCACCGGCTTCTTTTCATCCCACAGTGCATTCTGGTGTCAACACTTCCCCAGGTAAACGTTGCACACATACCTGGCTGTCCACATGGTGCAACAGTAAAATAAAATTCATCGAACCAGACGACCTTCTTCCAATCATTCAAGGTCCAGTTTTGATGCTCACGTGCCCATTGTAGCCACTTTTGATGGTGAACCGAGGTTAGCATGGGCAGTCGAAGCAACTATGCAGCCCATCTTCAGCAGGGTTCGATGTACTGTGTGTAGTGACAAATTAATCCCATCACCAGCATTCAAATTATGGGTGAGTTGCACTACAGTATCCCTTCTCAGTATCTATCAGTAAGTGTGTGGCACATCTTAGTAGTAGTTCTACTTACGGAGCACATCTTTTAGTAGCTCTTACCATATGGCTCTTACCATATGGGATATTCTTCGTTCACCTCCAGCATTGACGAGCTGTGGTTGGCCCATACCTTGCCAGCGGTTCATGGTTTTTCCCTCCTCGGACCACTTTTTGATGGTACTAACTACGGATGACCATGAGCATCCCACAAGCCTTGCCGACTCAGAAATGCTCTGACCCAGTCGTCTGACCATATAATTTGGCCATTGTCAAACTCACTTAGTCTGCTGTCTTTCCCATCTGAAGAAGAACAACACTGATTAACAGAGCTCAGTATCAGGTGTTATTTATATAATATCGTGACCTTCACACGCACCATCATTTACCTGCAGTTGCTTTGACTTGCATAAAGATGCACTGGTCATAATGTTTTGGCTCTTGGGTGTATATATATGTAGGATTTTTTTTATCCTCTGTTCTGATTTACTAGCACCTAAATCCAACCTTGATTACACATCAGTAAGAGACAGGATCTGTTAACAAAAACAAATGCAGTGATGTAAATCAACTCATAGACTACAGCCATTCTGGGTAAAGACACAATGATTCAAGTGACAACAGTTTATACTGTATGAGTGTACTGCTACTGCAGTACGGTGCCTACATAATGTGAATGCCTGCCAATTTCTACGAATCCCCATGTTAGCAAGGGTGCATAGGAAGCTTCAGAACTTGCCACATGAGAGCAGTACCGTTCCATGGTAAGCTAACCTACACTAATGGTAAGTATATAAGCGATCTGGTTGAAGTCATATGGTAAAGAAGCAGACAGATGGTTAATCAAATAAAATAAACTAGAATCTTTCTTAGAGATACAATGGGAATAATGATTTAAACTCTCCATGACGAAAAATGTTTAAAAATAATCATGTTACATTTGAAAATTATTAGTCATTAAAATCCGAAATTTTCAAATGTTTACCCAATATTATTATTTAATGGTAATTCTTTAAAGAACAAAATTTAATTTTTTTCCAAAGCAACACTTATTTAATTTAATAATTTTAATTACCATTGCAATAGAGCTAATAATTAAGGGAAATGCATAAGCAACAGATTAAGCAAGATTATTTTGATATTAATACCCAAATTTTTTAATTAATTGAGCATGAAGTGGAAAATTTGCTAAAAAATTAATGATTAAAAGTAATAGTTTTTAAATGCAATAGGCACAAAGTTTATGCTGCAGCACAGAATTTAGCCCTTTTATTTCAATTACTTCTCCCAACCTACAGGGCCCCCTCCTGTTTTTAAGTAATGTATTTTTGCTTATTTTAAAGTAACATTATTTTTTATCTTGTCAAATTGACTATTTTATATAAAGCAGTCCAATTTTCATTATTTTTCAGTTTAGAAGGATAAAGGGGCTCCATTTAGAATATAGCTCTAAGGCTCCTATTTAGAACTTTGTTCCAGGTCATCCATTTAGAACTTGGCTCCAGGTCTCCCAACTGCTTAATCCGCCCTGGTTCATACATATATTTGTGCAGTTCAGAACGCTCACATAGTGTTATGAAATTCCACATTCCATTAGTCATAAACAAGACTGACTTAAGAAGAGATGGGGGGGGGGGGGGGGGGAAGAGTGTCCGACCCGGACTCATCATTTTCTAGATAAAGATATTCATCATTTTCTTCAGGGTCTGAAGAAAATGAACAACATTTTTACTACTATACCTAGCACTATTTTTTTTAAATTACTTGAAATAGTGAAAAAAATTAAATTTGTAATAACAATATTATGCTCAAAGAAAGCTGTAGCATTATCTTTCCATGTTGTGTCAAAGGGAATCTTGTCATTTGATGCATTTAATGAAAAACTGACTGAAGTTAAAGATAATCAAATTTATTTAAATCTCGATTTATCATCAATATTCGTTCAGTATTAAAAGTGTTATGGAAGCTGGAGAATTTAATAATGAATTATCTCGTTTTATAAAACTCATTCATGATTATCTAATATCGAAATAATCATTATGCAACTTTTAAAATTTATATTTTATTACATGATTTGTAAAAACACTTATTATTTAAGTTTTAATTAGTATCTGAAATAAATTCTTATGTGTTTATTAGTGTTATGAAATTATTCTAGCTTACATAATTCCTTAAATACTAAGATTTAAATATATAAGATTATGATCTTTAATTTATTTTCAGTGACTTATTTTATTAAGCGAATATTTTAGAAGTTACAGAGCTTCGAAGTTAGATTCCCATTCACATAACACAGAATTCTCTAATATTTTGCTAGAGCAGTGTAATTCAGTTCTGTATATTGTAAAGATATTCATCGTTTTGACCTAATGGGAATAACTTTCCCTTACTTACAATTCCTACGGTTACAAAATATTATTTATTCAAAAGTGATCTCTGAATTTTTTTCCAATTACTCATGTCAATGTTACATTGCCAACATATTACTGCAGCCACGTGTCTCACAGATCCAGTTTGCAAGAGATTTGATAGAAATTGAGTTTTGTTTCATAAGTTTCACTTCTACAAAACATTACACAATACTGCATCATCATTCAGACTTCTAGTTAAAGACAGCAGAAAGTACACAGAACAGTAAATAAAACACATATGAACAAATCTGTATCACAATCCAATTTTGAAACTAACTGTAAACAGTATAATAACCTATACTACTATGAAGTAGCAAGCAAAACAGTGGATCGCCAGTGCCACAGCAGACGAAAATGTAACTAGCACTGCTATCGCTTCATGTCTTGAAATCGGCAGGCATTCCCATTACCTAAGCACTGTTCCAGTTAATTCCATCTGAGCAGCACTGTTAAGCTGCTGTTGTTGATGAACTGGTGTGAATGGTAGCTGACACAATGTTCAAGATATATATATATAGCCTTGCTTCTCAAAATTATCTTGCAATGGTGCATCTTGATATTGGCTGTCTCACTAGCATTATTATGCTCCTAACTCTGCTCAAACTTTTAAGCACCACATTTTTTTAAAAAACTGACTTTAATAATTACCTCATAATTCAACCATTACCTCATAATACAACTGATGTTGCAACAACCTTGAGCCTTTCAAAATGATAAAAGCAGCAATTAATTTTTCAGATAATCTGAAACACATCACTTGAGTAAACATAGACATGACACTTTAAGAAAATTCTGAATTTCCATAAGTGTGAAATTCTACAAAAATGTCATTCATACATGAATGATATGAATGATGTGGCCCCTCATGAAAATTTAAACCTGTATTGAATTATGTATGACATTCATGAGTATGACATGTCTCCAAACATTCATATGAGAATGACATAGCTCCAAAATTAAAATAAAACATGGCGTCACACACATATATATGATGTGGCACCAATTAAACTATTAATGTCATTCATAAATGAATGACGTGGCATTCAATGTCTTAGGGAAGGTAATTTTTACACAACTGATTGTATAAAGTTAAAATACTGATTCGAAACTACAATATTGTTAACTTCTGAACATATAAAGAATATGGAACAAGAACTGTACAATTAATTAAATCAATATTAAAATGGAAGACTGTACTCTTATATTGCTTATAATACAAATGTAAAAATGCTTGCATTCTTATTTTTAAGCCAAGAAAAAAAATTCAATAAACTTAAAAACTTTTTAAGATATTCTTATAAAAATGGGAAAAAAATACAACAGATATTAATGGAAATTGACTTCAAATATTTAGAGGAAAAATTGTCTTGAGCCGGGTGGGATATGAACCCACGAACTCCTGATAACATGTCAGGTGCTCTGGACCACTGTACTCCCTACATATTAGGAAAGTAAATTGAGAATGTTCATAACATCAGTTAACATCAGTGGTCCAGAGCACCTGACATGTTATCAGGAGGTCGTGGGTTTGTATCCCACCTGACTTAAGACAATTTTTCCTTTAAATATTTGAATCAATTTACAGAGTGGAAATTATTAGTGGATACTTAATGAGTAGAGTTTAATAATAATTATTTGTAGATTGCATACTTGTAAGACATGCATTCCATCTAAGAAAAGGTATTAAAAAGCCGCTTGAGGTGGGATTGCCTGAACACTCCCTACATATTAGGAAAGTAGGTTGAGAATGTTTATAACATCAGTTAGAGATCTTGATTGGCGACAGTTAGCTCAGTGGTCCAGAGCACCTGACATGTTATCAGGTGGTCATGGGTTCGCATCCCACCTGACTCAAGACAATTTTTCCTCTAAATATTTGAATCAATTTACAGAGTGGAAATTATTAGTGGAAAGTTAATTTTGAAAAAAAAAATCATGTTTATTCAGTTTTATTCATAAAAAATTAATAGTTACTACAATATAGCTTAATTATGTTACAAATTAATTATTAGATTATTCAAGCCATTGATAGAACACAGTTTGAATAGCTTTATACCATAATGTTGAGCTTTATTTGGTATATACTGCCTAAAATGTAGTTCCCTCCCTCTCCATGGCACTAGGGTTTTGTCTATAATGATACCTTTAACTAGGTAAACTAATGAGAAATAGAGAATAACGAGAATACAAAGAAAGGTTTAATTTTTGTACAACAGATTGCTTTGCTGATTTGTTTTGTGTCACTGAAATATAATATACTTAGCAAAATTTGAAAATGATTCCCAGATATAACAGCACACAGAATGCCCAACTGGTAAATCCATTGACTTTTCCAATAATCTGGAAGGTACTAAGAGTCTAATTAGACCCATCCATATCATCAACCTAAAATACTTTTCATTTCTTCAGAATCTATTGGATTCCATTTCATTTATTGACACTTTTTTCTTTTACACAATGGTTTACATATTGTCATACATATTTGAATGTCATGGCCCCAAATGTTAAATTTGTTCAAAAATTTCATGTGGGACTATATCCTTCATATGTTAAGGACATCAAAAATTTTAATAACAGTGCTTTAAAATACCTCAAAATTCAATAATTATAGACTACAAATATTTTAATGGTCAAATTGAGATAAATTAGGAAAAACTTGAGTTGGCTCCTAGGGTATTTTTTTTAAGAAATTGACTTGGCATGCAATGTATTAAGATTTTTTTGTTTTCTGCATGTGTAAATCTTATATAATTAAAAAAAAATCCAGCTTATTTGATTCACCACACCAAAAGGATTTTTTTAATTGCATTTATAACCCAAAATTGTATAATAATATAATTTGCATTCAAACATACTGTTTAGAAGTTTCCAATGATTTTATATCTTCTTCTTGCCTACTTTTCATTGCTTCAATTGATTTCCGTAACTCTTCTCGTTCCAGCTGTACACTTGTTAACTGCAATTTTTTTACATATTAATTAATTACATATTAAATATAATATAATCTAATTATTATATATAATTATATAATATTTGAAATATATATAATTATATTTAAATAATAATTATATATATTTCAAACTTAATACTTAATCAGTCATTAAGCATGTTTCCTTTTCTAAAAGTTGGCAACAGCTTGAAAGTTAAGAGTACACACTTAAAGTTAAAGAATACTGTACATAAAAACAAAATGGTTAATTTTTTGTTCCATCTTGCCTATTAACATAATTCAGTGATAATTTTCCAAAAAGGCTTTGATCTTATATTTACTCATTTATTTCTTGAAGTTTATTTATTTCTTGAAAGTGCTTATCATAAATTTTCCTGTATGCTTTTGTAGCTTTAACTGAAGTAGTGTATTTGGCTAGCATTTATAATTACAATTATTTCTCAAAACTAGCTTTCTACTTAATCCACAGCTTACTATTAGGCTGATGCAAAAGTTGTCTCCTTTTTCTCAAAAACAAAAATATTTCTATTGATTATTACATGCTTTTCCTCTTAGAAAAAAGCAATATTTCATTAAAAAAAAAGAGTGTTAACAGATTTCTGTCAGTTTCGTTCTAGTAAATCAGCATTAAACTGCTGTCATGTAGCTTCAAAACTACTACAGATAAAATAAATATTAAGTATTATAAGCTTTATAAGTACCAAAAAGGCAAAAATAAAAATGAACCAAGTAATAGTTGCAATATAAAACATTTTTCATGTACATAACAAGGATACTGTTAATGTTCATACCTATCAATGATTTGTTTTAAAATTTAATTCTGGAAAATTTATTATTTATTAAACCACACTCTTGGCATCCCATAGAGGTCAATAATGACCATCTGTGGGTTTTAATTGAAGTTGGCCCTTGGCAATATCAAGGGAAATTACATGAAAAATGAGAATCAATTGGTGAAATGCAATAAGATACCTGAATCAACTTCGAATGGTCGTCAAGTGTGAGGGGTTTGGGTATACATTTCCAAACAATTTAATGGACAAAGTATCCACATTTGTGTCAAATGCAAGAACCCTTTTCGGAATAAATTGTTCTCCAACAACGCAAGTGTTTCAGCCCTGCATAAGCCCATCTTCCCATTCTAAAAACAAAACTGCACCAAAGAAAGATGATGCTTGATACTGGTCGAAACCATTGGTTTAGAGAATATGGTAATTCTTTATACGGAGTGGCAGAGCAATAGTTTAATGACCCATCCAACAGAAGGTGGTCTTTCCACATTCATTGGTGTCACCATTCTCACTAAGGGTAGGGTGATATTTAGTGGAGAAAACCTCAATGCAGAGTGGGCTCAAAGCAGGGAATATCAGATTATGAGTCAACCCCCATTCCTGCAAATATGTAACTCACTTTACTCTTCCAAGTACTTCAATAGCTCTGATATGAAATGAGTGCTGAAGGTCAAGAAGATCACTAGCATTTTATCTCATCTTCCCTCTTCAATAAGATATTAGAGGGCATACTTTTTTTATTGCATATATTATCTCCAACATCCAAAAACTGATATTTGAATATGTATTTTTTTTTTTATCAGGGGTGCTCAGAAGGTGGATAAATCATGAAATCATTTCAAATGAAATGGAAATTAAAGAAAACAAATTTCAAAAACACCTGTCTTTCTATATGCACCCCAAAAAGCAGAAAATAAAATTAAAGCATATTGATGGTGCAATCACTCACTGAATTTGGATTAACTTCAAAAGAAGAGTGTAAGTAATCTTGTTGAGTAGATCAATCAGTGCCCTATCTTCCTTTGAAGTAATAAGAATTCAGTGACTGACTGCACTATTGATATACTTCAGTTTCATTTTCTACTTTTTAGAGCACATATAGGAATTTTTACATATATATTTTTTTCTTTGTCTTAAAAACACCCGTCTTCAGAAACTTTAATATTGGGTAATGTTTGAGATAGTTCACAACATTGGAGACATCATAAACTTTAATTTGAGATATAACTCATTAAGGTCAACTCCTGGAAAATTATTTCCCCTTTTTCTGGAGGGGGGAGGAGAATAATGGTAGCATATTTCAAAGTATTCTATGACAGTCCTCATATGAACTTTCATTTGACACTTAACTCATAACTATAGGCCCTCACATTCGGAAGATATAATAGATGAATGACTTTCCCATTTCTCCTTTCTTAGAGGGGAAGGAAGCAAGGGAGTATATTTTTATTAGCCACAACACTCTCCACATCACAAACTTTCATTTTACATACAACTTGTTACATTTGGCCCTGGCATTTGAAAAATATATAGTAGAACAATCCTTCACATATTTCCCCCTTTTGGGAAGTGCAGAAAGCTTGAGAGGGGGGATTGGTATAACCTGTGACATTCCACATCACAAGTTTTTATTTGATGCATAGTCCATTACTTTCAGGCCATGCATTTCAAAGATATATAGTGAAATAATCATTTTCATATTTCCTATTTAGTGGAGAAGTAAGCATGGGGGAAAATGTTTTTAAGCCTATGACATTCCTCGTGTCACAAGATTTCATTTGACACAATTTAAATCCTGCTTTGACAAAAGCAAATTATCACCATCATCCTCAAGCAGCCATGGCTATGAAAGTCCAACCACACTGTGCAGTTTAATTCTCCAAGCATATCTGTCCTGAGCTACATCTGCTGCATCAGGCCACTGCACACCAATTCTAACAAGGTCCTGTTTGACATTGTCTGCCCACCACATCCTAGGTCTCCCCCTCCTTCTGAGACCTCTAGGCACACTGTTCATAACCCTATTCGCCAATCTATAATTATCCATACGGGCAACATGGCCAAACCAGTGGAGTCTCTCTCTGCACAATATGCTGCTTAAAGGAGATTGCCAACTACTTTGCCTAACCTCATCATTAGTTACAAAGCTGAACCACCGAATGCCCAAGATACTGCATAAGCATCTATATTCAAAAGCATCTATAGTTTCTTGTTATCCTGTTTAAAAGTGTCCAAGTTTCACTACTATAACTAACCCTAGAAAGAACCAAACTATTATACAATCTAATTTTAGTCTTTAGATGCATACGCCTATTTCTCCACACTCTCCATAGATTCTTAAAATTCCTGGCAGTAATCCCTATTCATCTGTTAATCTCATGCCGCATATCACCAGTATCTGTTACATAGCTCCCAAGAAAATTAAACTGTGACACCAAAAAGCAAATTAACAAACCGACAAATGATGAGAGAAAAGTAATAGGAAAACAGGTAAAAGACATATTTTTGAAATTCCACAAGAGTTACAATTTACCTGTGACTTTAAATATATAGAATATACCACATAAGAATACAAAGAATATACTGTCAAACTGAAAAAACATCATTGACTATACTTTAGGAAATTTTACCTTAATTTTAGTGAGATCAGATAAATTTGATAGGACAATATTAATATGTCAAAACTTTTATATTTACCATGGATTGCAGAGTAATAATTTGTTCATTAACCACACTATACTGTTGAAGGGGCCCAGACTGGATACTGGATGTCTGAGAAAGTGAAGGTGTCTGGTATGTTATGCCTTGAGGTACAATCTGTCCAGTTGACGGTGGATACTGTATAGCACTCACAGATGATTGTGCAACAGGTGAACTATGCAATGGCAATTCAAAATGTGAAGCTGGATTCATTGAAACCTGTTGATTTACAAATTTATCCCTGTTATCTGTTTTTTCCATAGATACCATATGAGTTTGAAATGGGTCCAGCTGTTCAGATCTTGATTGTGAAATTACAGAGGATACCAATGAAGAATTTTCTATCTGCTGCCCTGTCAGTTGCAGATTAAAATCACTTTTGGCAGCAGGTTGCACAGATTCTTTACCAAGCAAATGTCCTTTCATATTAATTTCATGACCATCTTTTAAATTGTCATTTTTCTGACTGCTAATTTGAGTAGAAACTGATGAAATACTCTCAATTTGTTTCTTTGGTGCAGTGCTAACAGTTTGCTTTATATTAGAAGATACTTCTGACTTAGATTCACTAAATCCTAACCAATCAGCTTCTGAATCTCTTCTCTTTGTACTAGACTGTTTGCTCTTATTCGATTCTTCGGCCCTACCAAGCCAATCACCACCTGAATCTTTCACTGACCTTGGCAGGTTCTTTGGTTCTTTTTCCTTAGAGACACCTAACCAATTCATGCCAGTTTCTTTTGAAGATTTCAGCAACTCCATTGCTCTGTCTTTTTGTTTCTGCAAAATATTTATAGTCTTTTCTGGAGTGTCAGTTTGTGACCTCCTAAAAGTTGTTTCACTACCAGTATGCTTTGGACTCTCTTGAATTTGATCTCTATAATGAAAATTTTCAGATAACTTTTGACCCTCTCTATTAATTTTAACTCTACTTTTTGGAGCTAATTCATCATCTAGGTAACTGTCTTCTTTGTCTAAACTATTATGAGCAGTAGCTAAACCAAGAGATTTTCCTAATTGCACATCATCTTCAAATCTAAAAAAAAAATGCTGTCTATAAATATAAAATTTTAAAAGGCATTCAATACAGTTTTACCTACAACTTACACTGTTCACTTGTCAATTTTAAAATTTATACCTTAAGCATTTGTGTGTAGACAATGATGAAATAAAACATATAAAGCCTTAAATAAAATTTATGATAAAAGTTTTTAAACTGATTGCATCTTATGGTTAAATAATTTTGCATCCTTTTTAAAATCAAACTAAATGAGGTATTGAAAATAGAAACAAAGAGGATCTTCTTTGTTTGAAAATCAGCCCCAGTGCCCAGCAATAGAAGGGAGCTGACAATGCAATTTGATCAAAGGGACTATAACCCTTCCTCTCCTGCCTCTAAGCTGAGAGGCTTTCACCCCCCCCCCCCCCACCAAAAAAAAAATGGAAATTTTACTTTAATTAAATTATTAGTTTATAATGCTAAATCCCTCCCAAAGTGTTTTAGTTATGCCACTCCAAGAATATTAATTTTTTTTAACCTTAGTGCATATTATATCACTTGTAAGCACTTTGACAAAAAGATCCCTAAAGTGCAACAAGAAGAAAAAAATGTGTGGTTTGTGGAAAAAACAACAAAAAAAAAAGTGCCAGTGAAGAAATTGAGAAGAGTGCAGTCTCCTTATTCAGAATGGTCTTCACTTCAAGATATACCATACAAAGAAAAATTACAAAAAGCAATGACCCTTCTGTTTCAGGTTAGATATATTACTTAAAATGAAAAAATTTCTTTTATTGTTATACAATTGTTTTTGTTCATCACATTTTCCAGAATTAGACATTTGTTTTTCTTCTTCTAAGAAGTCTTAGTTGCACTGCCAAATCCTTATTTTCATTATATCACTCTGAAAAAGTAATTAAATTTTTTTAAAAATACTACTTCTTATATGTGCTTTAAAAAGCAGAAAATAAACCTAAAACATATCGATGGTGCAATTAGTCAATGAATTTGTATTCACTTCAAAAGAAAACAAAAGAAGTTTTTCTTGTTGAGTAGGTAAATTGGTGCCCTATCTTTCTTAAATTGGTCCTTATCCTTTGAAGTGAATAAGCATTCAGTGACTGATTGCACTGACACATTTTAGGTTTATTTTCCACATTTTAGGGTGCATAAAGAAGATGTGTATTTTTTTTTATTTTTTTTGTTACTGATAACACCTACCTTCAGAGGGGCGGGGGTGCTCAGTTGGTAGCGCATCAGGCTCGTAATCTTAGTTCCCAGGTTCGAGTCCCAGCTGGGTCAGCATTGAGATTTATCTCCGCAAAATTCCCCGCCCTGCCCACGGTCAGTAGGGGACACCGATGGGCTTGGAAAGGCCACCGTCCGTCGGATGGGACGTTAAGCCGTGGCCCCATGTGTGGGAGAGCCATACCCTGTGCACGTTAAAGAACATGCTGGATGGCTTTGACGGGAGGCTACCATCTGTCTCCCAACAGCTATTCCAGTGGGTCCCCTCCCCCAACCTTCTCTGAGCCTTCGGGGTCCATGTGACCTGGCCATTTAGCCCATTGTGTGCAAAAAAGTGCTGCTCAGAGGTAAAACAACCCAACCCTACCTTCAGAAACTTTCTTTTGATATATGACTCATAAACATCAATCATATTTGAGATAAAAAATGACATTGAAGATGTCACAAGCTTTAATTTGAAATATAACTCCTTAACGTCAACCCTCCCCAAATTTCTGTCCCCTTTTGGGGGGAGAAAAAATGGTGGGAAGAATAATTCAAAGTAGACTATGAAGGTCCTCATATGAACTTTCATTTGACACCTAACTCGTAACTATAGGCCTTTATAATAGAGTAGAATGATTTCTCATTTTTTAGAGGGGATAAAAAATCAAGGAAAAGTACATTTTTATTGTCCACAACAATCCCTATGTCACAAGCTTTCATTTAACATACTTGTTACTTTCAGCCCTTGCATTCTGAAGATGTAGTGAAACAATCGTTTCATATTTTCCCATTTTTTTAGGAGGGAAGAAAGCATCTGGAGTCAACTTTTTATATCCTATGGTACTTCTCATGTCACAAGCTTTCATTTGATGCATTGTTTGTTACTTTCAGCACTCTCTTTCTGCAGATGTAGCAGAAAAGTTGTTTTCATAGTTCCCCTTTTTTTGGAGGAAAGGAAGCATGGGAGTCAATTTTTTATATCCTATGACACTCCCCATATCCAAGTTTTCACTTGACACATAAATTGTTAAGTTTGCTCGGTGCATTGGAAAGATATAGTGGAATAACCATTTTGACAAATCCACAAATTGACAAACTGAAAATGAGTGAAAAGCAATAGCAAGATAGGTAAAAATTGAATTCAGGGCTGTCTTAAAATAGGGATTTTAATTTTATAGTACGATAAACTTAATACAGAAATTCACTTACTTGTGAGCAAAAACTCCTATTATTTCAATCCCTGACAAGGATTGTTTTCAGAGTGGGTTACAATCCTGTTGGAATGTGTTCTTTCTGTATCAGTGGAGTCCAGGCTTTCCTCCAATTTTTAAATTAAATTTTAATCCTTTACACTGTTATTTATTACACACTAAGTTTATCCTACTATGAAATTTAATTACTCTGAAAAAGTCTAAATAGGTTGAACCCTGAAAGGATTAAGTAATTCTAGAAAATTTGTGGCTGCTTTTCTTGAAAACATTTCAAAATTAACTTGGTCATAAGAAGAGAAACTTTAGTTTTGGAAAACTGGCACTTTAAAAAACTTTTGTCCTAGAAAAAAAAAATTTTTTTTACTTGTACTATGGCAGTGTTAAATGTTCAAGCCATAAGGGTAAGAATAGTAAAAATCGAAAATACTGTTATACACAAAAGCTTAAATGATTAAACAGAAAATGAACATTTAATGAAGTGCCACTCAGATTAAAATAATTTCTTTTTCAGAATTCACAAAAACTAATTCATTACACAAACCTTTTAAAATAACATTATTGCATTAAAAGATCTGAATATCAATTATTATTTAACTTTTAAGAAAATTGGCTGGCAAAGGAATGTAAAATATTCCAGCTCCCTAACTTTAAAAACTAAATGAATTTATTGAAAAATTAAGAAAACTTTTATTTAAAACTTTATAATATCTTTAATTTAATTTATTGGTGAAAAAGTTTATTTAGATATTTCAGAGTTTCAAATTTATTTTCTACTACACAAGCAAAGAATGACACAACAATTTTTTATATCCTATGATACTCCCCATATCACAAGCTTTCATTTGACACATAAATTGTTAAGTTTGCCCGGCACATTGGAAAGGTATAGTGGAACAACCATTTTGACAAATCCACAAATTGACAAACTGACAAATTTAACTCTCATACTGCTTTTGCGAATATAGTAAGTAGGTAATTATTGCTAAAATTTATATGACAACTAGCAAATTATTTTACTATATAAATGACTTCCTTTTCTTACTTTACACTTCGCCTTCTTCTTGGTTGTCCACTTGGAACAGATGAAGGTACATAGCTTCCAAACTGGAAATCATCATCTTCATCTATTTTTGATAAATACATTATGAGATGAATGTACTAAAAATTAAATTAATAAAATAATAAAGATGAAAAGGTCAATCTTTCCAGGAAATAATCCTGCACATCAGATATTTATAACTTTTTACAGCTAATATCAGTTATAAGATACAATTCAACCATTTGTTGGGAGGTAATGTTCAGCTAATATGGTTATTTTTTCAGAACTACTCACGCCTTAGATTTTCAATTTTTTTGTTTGTTTTTTTTAATTATTTTTTATCAGTTTGAATTTAAATCATAATTGATTATTTGATTTAAACCAGGGCTGACAATTTAAGTGGAATCATATCATTTTTATTTTCAAATCAGAGCACTTTCAAACTGGGTAACTGTTAAATTTACAGAAAAATTGTGAATAGTTTTCGATAAATTAGATTATTTAGAAGTTGCCAATTGGTTTTAAGAACTAGTACTACAAGTTTGTTATAGAACTGTCCCTCATTGTAACTCTTTTATTATAATTTCTGTATGTTGGCTTCAAAATATTATTTCTTGGATAACATCTCATTGAATGAATGTAGAGGAAAAATTATCATTAACTGAGTGGGATCTGAACTTACAACTCCTGAAAACATCAGGAGCTCTAACCACTGAACTATCAACTGGTAAACAATCATTCTCTATTAGTGGCTTTCTAAGCATTGTACCATAGGATTAGTCATTGGAAATGTATCTGACTGTAATTGAAGACTGGTCTAGAAGGCATTTTCCAGGTTAGTGCACACAACCAGCCCATATCAAAGGTCAAGAGGAATTGTATTTTTTAAGCCAACATGCCAGATATCAAGCATAAGCATTAATGTTAAAATAATAGGAAATCACAAATATGCACCTGTTGGTGATATGTTGAATGAATATAGAGGAAAAACTGTCATTAGCCGGGTGGGATCTGAATCAAAGTTCAGCAGTCAGAGCATCTGACGTTATCAGGAGGTTGTGGGTTCAGATCCCACCCAGCTAATGACAATTTTTCCTATATATTCAATCAACTTATCACCAACAGATGATATCTGTGATTTCCTATTATTTCAACATAATGCTTGATACCTGACATGTTAGCTTAAAAAAATGCCATGCCTCTTGAAGTTTAATATGGGTTGGATGTATGCACTAACCTGGAAAGTGGCTTCTAGACCAGGGCCTTCAATTACAGCCAGATATATTTCCAATGACTAACTTTATGGTATAATGCCACTATTAGAGGATAATTGTTCAGTGGCTGGTAGCTAAGCAGTCAGAACACCTGACTTGTTATTAGGAGGTCATGGATTAAGATTCCATCTAGCTAATGACAATATTTCCTCTATATATGCATTCAACAAATCACCAACAGGTGCATATCTGTGATTTCCTATTATTTAACATCTCATTACATAAAAATACAGTTAAAAATTAATGCTATTGAACTTTTTAAGAAAAATATACTTTTATCATGCTGCTAATTAATAATAGGGCACTGATAGTACTGGAAAATGGCCATCTATATGAAACAGATGATGATAATTATGCATTTGTTATTCTGTAGCATAAATGGATAAGATTAAAAAAACTATTATTATTATAAATATCATATAAAGATTATGAATTTACTTTTGGTTAGTTATGAATTTGGTCTAATGAATTTAGTTTTTTTTGCCAGGGTGGTGATTAGCAGAGGTAAATCTCAATGCTGATAGTTGGGATTTGACCTGGACACTGTAGATTACTAGCTTAGTGTACTACTGTCATGAGTCAACTCACATTTTAATGCCTGTTTAGAATATTGAGTTTGCAACCTCAATATTATAGTGGTAAAGCAAGTTTACAATTATCAATTTCAAACAAATGTTTTAAGAATTTGGTAGCAATTGAAATTATTTTAAGTTCTTTAAAACTATTTTATATTTATCAGTTTAACTTCAGAATTTTTTGATTACTAATTTTAAAATAAGTAGCCTAATTGTAGTAACTGGTTTTGCTGAATATTGCTACTGAGAGGATTAATATTTAAAAAAATGACAAAGCTATAGAAAATAAAATAAAAGATTTGATATAGTATACATATAGTATGTCAAAACAAATCAATAAAATTAATTTTAAAAATGCAATTATCTGTAAGATTTAGTCTTAATTTTCTATATCCTATGGTCAGCGCGCTTGGCTACTGATCTAAGGGACCTGGGTTCGAGCCCCGGGTAAGGCATGAATGTATGTGTCATTTTTCTGCTGAGGTCTTGCCATCCTCTCAGACCTTCTACTATGGCATATAAACTGACAGGCTCCTATCAGACCTCTGTGGCAAGCAGCTGCTTGAGGGGGTATTTATTTATTTTTTTTACATGTATTAAAATTACTGCTTGATCCAATCAAAATTTGATTCAGTTTAGAATTAAGATTGATGAATCAAGAATATATATGTGAAAAAACTGATGATTTGTAGGGTCATACTGTACACTAATGTAGGCAAATTTATAAAACTTCATTTAGAGAATTATTAAGAGTTTACACAAATATCAGGACTAAGAAAATTCTACGTTGAATTTACACGAAACACACAAATAACTGTTTCCCATGCCCACTGGATATCTAATATTCATTTCATGAGCTTTAATTAGAAAAAAATTGAAATATGGGAGGTTCATCAACAAAGCTTCATTCAACGATTGCCTTTGTTTTAAAAGGCAATGGTTTAAAAAACATCACTTTTTTAAATCTAACTTCAAGAATTTAAACAATTATGCATGAAATGGGAAGTGTAACTTTCCTTCATCAGAGGATATTAAAATATTAAATTTAGCTGTAGTAATGCAGAAGAAACATAACAAAAACCTTGAGAGTCAAATCAATCCATGTTCCATCTTAAGTTGACTATATAAGCTTTTCTTACTAGCTTTATTCACTATCAACCCAAGCATATTGTATGGACAATAAATTAATGGCCATTATTTAGGAATGAAAAAGGGAGAGAATTATGTGACACATTCCTAACATAAATAAATAGATAATATCCAAATCATCAACCTAACATTGCAATTAGTGTTTGCAATAATGAAAACTAGATGAGCCAAAAGATACAGGAAATAGCATCACATCTTTTAACTTACCAATACAATTATAGACAAAATGTCCTCACTCAATGTTACTTTATAAATTTGCATTTAAATCTATAAAAATAATAATAATTGGGAGCATGCAGAATATTATTTGATATTGGCAAATTTCTTTTAGAAATTCGATTAGTGCTTGAAGTGGAAAATTTAAAAATAGGTTTAAACTTGAACTTAAGTTCTATTATAGAGAGAGAGATTTTAAATGCAACATGAATTGGAACAGAGGGAATCTGCATGTAAAATTTGCAGCTGGGCAGTCAAGTATCTGGAGAGAGAAGTCCAAATCTGTTTAAAAGATATTAAACCCTTCAACACTGAGCACATGTATGCAGGGCTGGATCTAGGCAGAAGGGTAATACCCCCCCCCCCCCCCCCCACCCACCTTTGAAAGTGCTAGTTACTGGAATGGAGACAAAAAATATTAAATATATATATCTCAGGCTTTTTTTAGAAATTTCTTAAAAACTTCTTAAATGGACAGAAAGTTTTATATCAGAACCAGTTTCCTGCTTAATCTTGCACCTTCCCCCCATTTTTCTCTTTAGATCATATCCCATTGGAAACCTGCCATTTGATTAAAATTCAGTCATTCAAACTGTTTCTCCAAAGAATATATATGAGAGAATCTAAAAGATTTTACTAAAATTAAATATATGATCTCTATTTTTATTGTTTTCAAATAAATGCCCAATTATACAAATTTTCTCATATTTAATATTAACATTTTTTTTTTCATATGAACTATCTCTAATGGGTCTGTAAATAGTAGCTAGGCATAAACTGGAAGGAGAGCTGTGTACCAATCCCTAGTGATGATGCACAGAACCGGCCAGGTCTAGCACCTAATGTCTGACCCCGCCTTCTCGTGGTGCAGGCCATTTGTATCTTTCAAAAGAGATATCCTCTTTTGGAAGGGAATGGAAGGGGAGGGCTGCCAGTTCAGTATGGCCTACTGATCTGGTCATCTATGGTCACTTTTTTTCTTTTTTTTCAACCCTGCTGAGGAGTGGTCAACTTCACAGAGTCCTGGTGCTGACCATTTATACCTACTAGACTGGACTTGTTTATGGATTTGAGCTTGATTATGGATCCTGGACTTGCTGCACTGGTGGGCCTCTATTGAGGTAGAATCTGCCACTGTGTTTTCTGTTTGCTTCTGGGTTGCCAGCCCTAAGTGAACAGAGGCATATATATATCAGCTGGTGGATAATCCTAATCAGAGGCCATCACCTTATATCAGCTGGTGGATAATCCTAATCAGAGGCCATCGCAGGTAACTGAACCTTACTTAGCTAGTTGGGCATCATCAAGCCTAAACTGGAGTAATGTGTCTCAGGCAGGCCATATGGCTCTTGAAAAAGCCCACTTGAAAAGGTGGTGCCTGAAGTTCCTACCAGCATCGGTGACTTCAGCCTTTAGCGGAGGAGGAACAGGTCTTTGCCCCATGCCTGCGATCAGGGGGCTGTTTGATATTGTTGGCCCTACCTATCTCAATAAACCTAGTTTCTTTAAAAATCCTACTAATCATTTTCTCTCTGCAGGAATGTGGAATGTGAGGACATTATATAGAGATTATTCTCTTGATGTCCTCAAGCAGGAATTACAGTGCTATAACCTAGATATTCTAGGCTTGCAAGAGACCAGATGGACAGGTAAAGGTGAGATACTTAAAAATAACTTTAAATTTCTCTTTACAGGGAGGGAGGATGGAAAGCATCACCAAGGCGTGGGTCTGCTGCTCAGCAGACATGCTAGTGATGCTCTTCTAGGATATGAGTGCATTAATGAAAGGTTTCTTACAGCAAAATTTCTTACAAGCATTAAAGACTTGAATGTTATCTGCTGTTATGCCCCCACTGATGATGCTGATGAGGATGAGAAGAACAGGTTTTATGGACAACTTCAGGATATTTTGAATTCTGTCAAGAAAGGAGATATCACCCTTGTTCTAGGTGACTTCAATGCCAAAGTTGGTACTGACTCTGACCTTTGGGGAGGGGTGATAGGCCCTTTTGATATTGGTAGCTGCAATGGGCAACGTCCCCTACAGGTAAGTAAACTCAATGATTTCAGAATAACTAACACTTATTACAAACACCACGACATACATAAGTACACATGGGTTTCACCCAATGGGCTACATAAGAATATGATTGATTATATATTAATTAAGAGCAAATGGGATAGTTCTGTTAGAAATACCAGGTCATATAGGGGAGCTGAAATTGGATCTGATCATTACCTTGTTAAAAGTGTCTTGCAACTTAAACTTAAAAAGTGTTGTGCTAAAGTTAAAAAATTTACCTTTAATACTGAAGCTCTGAAAGACCCAGTTATAGCTAAAGCTTACCATGAAAGGTTACTTAGTCATTATGACAGTCATGGTTTGCTTACCACTGAAGCCGAGGAAGAATGGGGCCGTTTTAAACAGGCTTTTTTGGAAACTAACAGTACTGTTTTAGGAAAAAAGGAGCAGAGGATGCAGAATTATTTGAGTGATAAGGCACTTGAGCTTATTTCAGAAAGAAGGAACTGCAGGAATGTCCCTAATCAGTACCCTACTAGTCCTAATAGAAAGGATTACAGAGAGCTTAATAAACCTACAAAGGATCAGTTAGCTACTGATAAGAATCTTTGGCTTGATGGCTTGGCTGACAAAGCTGAGGAAGCAGTTATGCAGCACAATAGCAGAGAGTTGTACCAGATAATTAATGTTTTATGTGGTAGAAAACGGACAGATATACAGGGATTGAAGGATAAACAAGGTAGGGTTATAGAAGGGGAGTATTCTGTCATGGCTAGGTGGGCTGAGCATTTCAGTGATGTTCTAAACAATGTGGTTAGTTCTACTCCCATTGTTTGTAATTATGATAGATGCATTGGTGGCTTTAATGTTGGCCCTATAACACAATCTGAAGTTATTTTGGCTATTTCTAAACTTAAACTTCATAAATCCCCAGGGGTAGATGAAATTACTACAGAAATGCTAAGAGCTAGGAATGTTTCAGTTACCACTTGGATGAATGAAATTCTGAAGATCTTTTATGATAAAGGCATGGTTCCTAAAGATTTTACCAGAGCTATTGTTATCCCTATTTTCAAAAAAGGTGATCGCAGTTCTTGTGATAACTATAGGGGTATCAACCTACTCTCTGTTCCAGGTAAAGTTCTTTCCATGATTGTGCTTAATAGAATTAAGTATCTGGTTGATAGTCAATTGCGTGATGAGCAATGTGGATTCAGAAGTGGTAGGGGATGTGTGGATCAGATATTTTCACTTAGGCAGATTCTTGAGAAATGTTTAGAGTGTCAGAAACCTTTGGTTGCTAGCTTTGTTGATTTCAAAAAGGCTTTTGACTCTGTTGATCGGCATAATTTGTGGTTGATTGTGAAATCATATGGTATACCAGACAAGTTAGTTAACATAATGAAAGCTCTCTATAACACTGAGTCATGTGTGAGAGTTGGTAAGGCTTGTAGCAATTGGTTTAGCATTACTTCTGGTGTTCAACAAGGGTGCATTTTGTCTCCTTTTCTCTTTAGTTTGGTTATTGATTATGTTATGCGAAATTCACTTCAAGGGAAAGATTTTGGCCTTAAATAGACTGGAGATACGAAAATTTCTGATTTAGATTATGCTGATGATTTAGCCCTTTTGGCAAATGATGTTGATGAGATGAACTCTTTCATTCGAGCTGTTGAGAAACTGGTAGTAGAATAGGTTCGGTTATAAACAGAGAGAAAACTAAAGTGATGAAACTTGGTCAGGCAGGCTGTGATTCAGTTAATCTGAATGGTTGCAGTCTTGAGCAAGTGTCACAGTTTAATTATCTTGGGAGCTATCTAACAAATAATGGTGATGTGCGGCATGGGATTAATAGATGAATAGGGATTGCTACCGGGACTTTTAAGAATCAATGGAAAGTGTGGAGAAATAGGTGTATACACCTAAAGACTAAAATTAGACTGTATAATAGTTTGGTTCTTTCTAGGGTTAGTTATGGTAGTGAAACTTGGACACTTTGTAAACAAGATAACAGGAAACTAGATGCTTTTGATTCCAGATGCTTACACAGTATCTTGGGCATTCGGTGGTTCAACTTTGTAACTAATGATGAGGTTAGGCAAAGGAGTCTGCAACCACCTTTAAGCAGCATATTGTGCAGAGAGAGACTCCACCGGTTTGGCCATGTTGCCCGTATGGATAATTATAGATTGGCGAATAGGGTTATGAACAGTGTGCCTAGAGGTCTCAGAAGGAGGGGGAGACCTATGTGTGGTGGGCAGACAATGTCAAACAGGACCTTGTTAGAATTGGTGTGCAGTGGCTGATGCAGCAGATGTAGCACAGGACAGATATGCTTGGAGAATTAAACTGCACGGTCTGGTTGGACCTCTGATGCCCATGGCTGCTTGAGGATGATGATGATGATCTCTAATGTTAATTTAATGCAACAATTTAGAAGTGACTTTCTATTATTCTTTTATGTGCACAAATATTCAGATAACTAGTTGTGTGGATTTTTTGTCCTTTAAATTAAAAACCAAAATTATGAAACATCAGTGCCAGTATTTCGTGCTTTTATAACTGCACTAACTATATGTCTGCAAGTGTAAAGGTCAAAAGTGCAAGATTAAAGAAACAAACATTTAACTCACCATTTTTCACACTGGTACTGTATTTTTTATCTAAAGAAAATTTCTCTGGCTTAGGTTTGGTAGGACTTGCTTTTTCTTTTCCCCCACCAAGTAAATCTTCCATAAAAGAGCGTTTTTTCTGAGTTTCAGACTTTTGTTTCCCATCGTCTTTTTTACCTCCCAAAACATCAAATCCTAATCCTTCCAGAAGTTCAGATGAATCATCAAAGTCTATATTATCATTATGTTTTTGACTTATTTCAGATGACTGTAATTTTGCTTCATTTTTCAGATTTTTAGCTGGCAATGCATTTTTTACTTCTTGTTCATTTAATCCTAATCCTTGTAAGAAATCTGATGTATCATCAAAATCTACATCATCTTTTCTCTTTGCTATAGGCTTCTTAATTGGAGAATATGCTTTTTTTCCTATGGATGTGCTGTCACCATCACCTAGGCTTTTAAATAGCTCTGCATCATCATCAAACTCAATACTATCCTTTCTTTGTATTTCAGTTTTCTGTGCATGTGTTTCAAAATTTGTCCCTTTATGGACTGTTTCCTCAAGAGTGCCCTTATTTAAAGTGGTTTCTTCTGAAAAATCAAAACTAACTTTTTTAGTTGTAGAGTCCAAGCTCCTTTTATTTTTTTCACGTTCTTTTGTATCTAATAATTTTGTTCCAGATTCTAGAACTGCTGTAAAAATATTGGAAACTTTTAGTATACTTTTATTATACTTGTAACTTTCAGATTTATCTAAAGATATTTTATGATACATTAATCATATATATTAATTTAATTTTACGAATAATAATTTTACAATACTTAATCATATACACTGAAGAGCCAAATCATTATGACCACCTGCCTAATATGATATTGGTCCTCCACGTGCCGCCAAAACAGCTCTTACCTGGCAATGCATGGATGCTACAAGATTCCTTAAGGTGTCTTGTGGTATCTGGTACCAACACTTTACCAACAGATCCTTTAACTCTTGTAAGTTATGTGGTTGAGCCACTGCAGATCGGATATGCTGTTCCAACACAAACTACAGATGCTAGATTGGATTGATGTTTGGGAAATCTGGAGGCCAGAGAAATACCTGGAAGTCTTCCTTACGTTCCGCAAACCATTCTTGAACAATCCGAGCAGTGTGGCAAGGTGAATTATCCTGCTGAAAGAAGGCACTACTAGAGGGAAATACTGTTGCTATGAAAGGATGCACCTGGTCTACAATGATGTTTAGGTAAGTCATAGTTTTCCTGCACATGAATGACTGGACCCAGGGTTTCCCACCAGAACATTGCCCAAAGTATTGTACTTCCTCCATGGCTTGTTTACGTCCCACAGTGATCCTGGTGCTAACATTTCCCCAGGGTTAGGGTTATTTTACCTCTGAGCGGCACTTTTTTGCACACCATGGGCTAAATGGCCAGGTCACATGGACCCCGAAGGCTCACAGAAGGTTGGGGGAGGGGACCCACTGGAACAGCTGTTGGGAGACAGATGGTAGCCTCCCGTCAAGGCCATCCAGCGTGTTCTTTAACGTGCACAGGGTATGGCTCTCCTGCACACGGGGCCACGGCTTAACGTCACATCCAACGGACGGCGGCCTTTCCAAGCCCATCGGTGTCCCCTACTGACCATGGGCACTTCCCCAGGTAAACAATGTATACATACCAAGCCATCCACATGGTGCAACAGGAAACAAGATTCATCGGACAAGACAACCTTCTTCCAATCATTCAAGGTCCAGTTTTGATGCTCGTGTGCTCATTGTAAGTGCTTTCGACGGTGAACCGAGGTTAACATGGGCACTCAAAGTGGCCTATGGCTATGCAGCCCCATTTCCAGCAGGGTTCGGTGTACTGTGTGTTGTGACAAATTACTCCCATCATCAGTATTCAAATTATGGGTGAGTTGCACCACAGTATCCCTTCTGTTGGCTCTTACCATATGAGATAGCCTTTGCTCTCTTCTGGCATCGATGAGCCATGGTCGGCCCACATCTTGCTGGCAGTTTGTGGTTTTCCCACCTTGGACCACTTTTTGAAGGTACTAACTACCACTAACTGTGAGCTCCCCACAAGCCTTCCTGTATTGGAAATGCTCTGACCCAGTTATCTGGCCATTACAATTTGGCCTTTATCAAACTCACCTTAAGTAGTTTGCCTTTCCCTTCTGAAGAACAAGAATAACACTGATTAATGGAGCTCAGTATCAGGTGTTCTTTATACTGTTTAGTGACCACACACGCCATTATTTACTTGCAGTTGCTTCGATATGCATAAAGACATGCTAGTCATAATGTTTTGGCTCTTTGGTGTATACTTCGGTGCTAACAATCCTAATTTCATACATTCTATTTATGCATCAAGTATTCTAATTATATGGTAAGCTAATAATTAATACTATACACTTTTACCAATTACTTTTCCCACATACTCATTTTATGAAAATAAGCTTACAAATTTACTATGATATACAGTCATATCAGAATAATATGACCACCTACTATAGATATACTTTGGTAGGTGGTCATATTATTCTGATACAGCTGTATATATCACACTTTCCTACTATCACAGATGAGCAAAACGAAGTCTTTTGCATTCCTTGTCAAACTCAGTTAAACTAAATCTTTTATTTCTTTTATTTTAGAGTTCAAGAAGATACATTCATATAATACAGGAATTTGCAAATCTTTTGGGAAAACCAATGGTATTTGGTGGGTACCAAATAATTTTAATGACCCTCTCTTATCCAATAAATGTAGTATAATTGTAATTCAAGTCCATTCCAGTGATTACAACTGGGATGCCACAATATTTTTGTAACTTTTAATTACTGTTATAATAGAAATGTGGAATAGCATTGTTTTAACAAATATGTTTACTTGTTTTTCTGTAGGTTGTAAGAAACCTTTTCGTGTTTTTAGTGCCAAATATAATTTGTGGCATTGAAATTACACCACCCAGAAGAAATGGTTGGAATCAGATAAAATTACTGACAAGCTAGCAGATGAGTAAGACAAGACTACAGTTAGAGATCAAAGGCACAAATTTATCTCACAATGGATTAGATGGCAGTAGTCAATGCCTTACAAATATCCCATGGTTATATGCATCTACACATCACAGCGTGCAGTCATATAGGCATCAAATAGTATCCTAAGGCATGGCCCATCAAGCTTGTTGCAGCTCGTCTCTCAGAGCAGCTACAGTCTGTGCTGGTTGCAGATAGAATGTCCATACATCCCGGTTTTCTGTGATTTGTCCTGGTTTTTAGACTGTTTTACTTCTGTAGAAATTAAACTAATGCATCAAAAGTAAACGTAAAAAACTTTAGATTGTGTCTACCTCCCTATTAATGAAAGTAATCTGTTCTGCTTTGGATAAGTACTGCATACTTCATTGCCAGGAAAGGCTATGAATAGTAGATGTATAAGTGTCTGTAAATTATTAATAGTCAATATGTAGTCCAGCATCTTTACCACAATCATAGCAACTTTTAATTATTTGCACAATGAAATCAGCACCAAGAAATTAAAAGATTTTTTTTGTCAACTTAAGCATCAATTGTTAAACATCTGAATTCTTTAGCTGATCAATCTACTTGATTCTAAGAAAGTTTTATTCTTGTTGAACCAAAGAGTAAAATAAATTTGTCTAATACCATCTCTCACTAAAATATTTTCCAGAGTTCAATTCCACAAGTGCTACCATTAACATATTTATTGCAGCTTTGATACCCAACTATGAAGGCCAGCCACTCAGGGGGCGGGGGTGGCTCAGTCGGTAGCGCGCCAAGCTCGTAATCTGTAGTTCCCAGGTTCGAGTCCCAGCTGGGTCAGCGTTGAGATTTATCGCCGCAAAATTCCCCGCCCTGCCCACAGTCAGTAGGGGACACCGATGGGCTTGGAAAGGCCGCGGTCCGTCGGATGGGACGTTAAGCCGTGGCCCCATGTGCGGGAGAGCCATACCCTGTGCACGTTAAAGAACACACTGGATGGCCTTGACAGGAGGCTACCATCTGTCTCCCAACAGCTGTTCCAGTGGGTCCCCTCCCCCAACCTTCTCCGAGCCTTCGGGGTCCATGTGACCTGGCCATTTAGCCCATGGTGTGCAAAAAAGTGCTGCTCAGAGGTAAAACAACCCAACCCAGCCACTCAGAAGATGAAGATTCTCACTCACTGATAACTTTAATCTGAATCTGAATGCCACTAGGGAAGAGGGAACATTCCTAGGATTGACTAGTTTGAATGGAAGAGCAGAGACTGGATGAGGCACATATGCATCAGCTAGAACATGAGTAGCATGACACACATGCATCAAGCAACAGTTAATGTGTTGAGCGAATTCCATATTAAAAATATCACAGATATCAGGCCAAACAAATCTGTATGTTATTATCATAAATTTGATCCTATCTGGACATGACATTGTTTGCCAAGAGATGACTGACCATTGGTCAAGTCAAGCTTTTACAATTCATAAACTCTCACAGTTTTGACATGGGCACTACAAAATGCCATATAAGATCAAAAATTTTAACCTAAGCTAAGATCTTAAATTTAACCTAAGCTAATTAACTTGTAAGGTTAAAAGCTTCGATTTTACTATTTATTGTAACATAATGTATTATTTTAATACAAGAAATTGTGTTTTTAAAATGCTCTCACCATCAGTAGTAACTTGTGATATCTTTTTATCCTTTTCCTTAGAATAAAGCTTTCCTTTAATGAAACCTTCATCATCATCAGATAATAAATCAGCCAAGTCATCATCATCAAAATCTGAAAGATAAATAACAATAATCTTAAACCCATGTTAGGGGTTAGAAAGTTATATCATCATACCTCTATTATTCATTATAGTTCTATAGATCCAAAAAGCTTTAAGAAGAATTAATGGATGGAGAAAAGATTGGTTTAAGAAGGGAAAGAAATATAATAGATGTAATCTTCACCTTACACAGACTATCAGATTTTATTGTTGACAAAAGGGAAAAAAAAAACCTTTATTGTTATTTTACAAATTTTAGATAGACATTCAACTCAATAGACAAATATCTACCCAAAATACTTGTTAACAAAAGTATGGAACTACACTCTAAATATATTAAATCAATCTTTATATAGATACCAAGGCAGTAATTAAATTTTGAAATATTAAAACAAAAACAATAGCTATTAAAAAGGAAGTCAAGAAAGGCTGCCAATTTCATGCACTTATTCAACCTGTATCTTGAAGAACCAATGAGTGAATCACAAAGAAATAAGGTACTATGATAAATGGAAGTTGCAATGAATAAATGGAAATATGATAAATGGCTCTTGCAGTCATGATACCAAATATCAAGTGACACCTACCAACATCTCATTGAATCTATGCCTGATTGGGTGAGAGCTCTTTTGACAGTGAGAGGAGGACCTACATCATATTAGGTAGGTGATTTTAATGTTTTGGTTGATTGGTGTATATATATACGTATAAAATTCCAAATGTTTTTTTTTTATTTTTTAAAAATCGAATTTTTTTGTTGTACTGAAAACATAGACTCCTCAGCCTCTCATTTTTGATTCTGCCAACATGTATAAATGACCTGCACACAGGAATGGTTAATCTTACTTTATGGTGTGCCAGACAATTTCAATAAGGCAAAGATATATCACATTACCTTCTGTTATTCAACTATTGGCATCTCAGAGTATTAAATTAGTTACTTTTAAAACCCATGAAGGTGAAAGAAAATCATTATTAAGTTATCACATTAAAGTTCCAGGAATTTAAAAATGATGAAATGTTAGGAAATACCAATGAAAAGGTAGTTCATGTATGATAGGTGTCAATATAAATCAATAACTGATATGCATAACTGAAGGTATGGGATACAAGGGATAGCACGTGTAAGCAAGTTGAAGCAAACTACATTAATTTTATTATAAGTTGCTTAAAAAATGGAAGTGCAATTATAATTAATCAAATGCAACTTTCTTTTCAACAATCCACTTGCCATTTTCATAGCATCTGTAATAAAATGCAATATTTTGAACATGTTGAATGTTGTAAATCCATCCTTTTTCCTATTTCGAATTTTCAACTCATTAATAGACATCGACATTAAAAATACAGGTAGTTTAGAACTTAAGCTATTTTTCATATTATAAAAATGATGACATTTGAGGAATATATACACTGCCCTCCTTGAAATTGCCCAGCCCTAGAAGGAATGTTTGCATGTGAATCAAATTAGTGGTAGTGATAGCTATACACCTATAGAAGTTATGATTACAAAGGTGAACAGTTCTGCCAATATTTAATGGCAAAATGAGAGGTACATCAGCAGGCCATATGAACATTATACCACAATACATGAGGCAAGATGTTATGGGAGTCAAAAGAATGATGAATGTGATCCTGTGTGATATGCAGCCATGCTTCATGCACTCTTGCTATCAGTTCTGCAACAATCACAGGCAGCTGAGCACTGCACATATATATTGCCCCATCATATCCCATATATGTTTGATGGGCAACAGATTCATGGCAGATCTTGGATGTGAGCCAAGGAAGGAGAATCACATCACAGAGGTACTGCAGTGAGACCCAGGTGATATATAGCCATGCATTATCCTACTGGAAAATGATATTAGGCCTGGTACATAGATATGGCAGCAGCACAGGTTGTAGTATAATTTCAACATATCGCATCACCATCAAATAACTATCAATAACAACCAGAGGTGACTGGCTAATGTAAATAATGGCTCCCTTTATCAGGCTGCTGAGTTAGACAGCACAACAGCAGAGAGCTGTACCAGATAGTTAATGTTTTGTGTGGTAGAAAACAGACAGGTATACAGGGATTGAAGGATAAACAAGGTAAGGTTATAGAAGGTGAGGATTCTGTCATGGCTAGATGGGCTGAGCATTTCAGTGATATTCTAAACAATGCGGTTAGTTCTATTCCCATTGTTTGCAATGATGATAGATGCATTGGTGGCTTTAATGTTGGCCCTATAACACAATCTGAAGTTATTTTGGCTGTTTCTAAACTTAAACTTCATAAATCCCCAGGGGTAGATGAAATTACTACAGAAATGCTTAGAGCTGGGAATGTTTCAGTTACCACTTATATGAATGAAATTCTGAATATCTTTTATGATAAAGGCATGGTTCCTAAGGATTTTACCAGAGCTATTGTTATCCCTATTTTCGAAAAAGGTGATCGCAGTTCTTGTGATAACTATAGGGGTATCAGCCTACTCTCTGTTCCAGGTAAAGTTCTTTACATGATTGTGCTTAATAGAATTAAGAATCTGGTTGACAGTCAATTGCGTGATGAGCAATGTGGATTCAGAAGTGGTAGAGGATGTGTGGATCAGATATTTTCACTTAGGCAGATTGTTGAGAAATGTTTAGAGTTTCAGAAACCTTTGGTTGCTAGCTCTGTTGATTTCAAAAAGGCTTTCGACTCTGTTGATTGGCATAATTTGTGATTGATTGTGAAATCATATGGTATACCTGACAAGTTAGTTAACATAATGAAAGCTCTCTATAATAACACTGAGTCGTGTGTGAGAGTTGGTAAGGCTTGTAGCAATTGGTTTAGCATTACTTCTGGTGTTCGACAAGGGTGCATTTTGTCTCCTTTTCTCTTTAGCTTGGTTATTGATTATGTTATGCGAAATTCACTTCAAGGGAAAGATTTTGGCCTTAAATAGACTGGAGATACGAAAATTTCTGATTTAGATTATGCTGATGATTTAGCCCTTTTGGCAAATGATATTGATGAGATGAACTCTTTCATTAGAGCTGTAGATGAGAATGGTAGTAGAGTAGGTTTGGTTATAAACAGAGAGAAAATTAAAGTGACGAAAATTGGTCAGGCAGGCTGTGATTCAGTTAATCTGAATGGTTGCAGTCTTGAGCAGGTGTCAGTTTAATTATCTTGGGAGCTATGTAACAGATAATGGTGATGGGTGGCATGAGATTAAGAGACGAATAGGGATTGCTGCTGGGACTTATAAGAATCTATGGAGAGTGTGGAGAAATAGGCGTATACACCTAAAGACTAAAATTAGACTGTATAGTAGTTTGATTCTTTTTAGGGTTAGTTATGGTAGTGAAACTTGGACACTTTGTAAACAAGCTAACAGGAAACTAGATGTTTTTGATTCCAGATGCTTATGTAGTATTTTGTCTTTAGTCTTTGTAACTAATGATGAGATTAGG
This sequence comes from Ryuthela nishihirai, assembly GCA_038380435.1. Taxonomy (NCBI): domain Eukaryota; kingdom Metazoa; phylum Arthropoda; class Arachnida; order Araneae; family Heptathelidae; genus Ryuthela; species Ryuthela nishihirai. Next base: position 26,179,786 of record JAWZYU010000018.1, read on the forward strand.
CAAAGGAGTCTGCAACCTCCTTTAAGCAGCATATTGTGCAGAGAGAGACTCCGTTGGTTTGGCCATGTTGCCCGTATGAATAATTATAGATTGGCGAATAGGGTTATGAACAGTGTGCCTAAAGGCCTCAGAAAGAAGAGGAGACCTAGGATGCGATGGGCAGACAATGTCAAACAGGATCTTGTTAGAATTGGTGTGCAGTGGCCAGATGCAGTAGATGTAGCTCAGGATAGACTTGCTTGGAGAACTAAATTGCACGGTCTGGTTGGACCTCTGTAGCCCATGGCTGCTTGAGGATGATGATGATGATTCCAGAAAAAAATTACATAAAAAAATCGAATTAAGTTTTTTTTTGCGAGATACATTTACAAATTAAAGTCTGTTTTTATTTCAACTTTTCAAAAATGCACTATGAATTTAAAACCATTTTTATCAAGCAACGTTGGTTTGCTTGATCTGTAAGCATATCACTAGACATAAAATAATTCAATGCTTGTAATGTACTGAAAAAAAAATCGGTTCGGTGTGTCATTCTATTTCTTAGTTTATAACCAAATAAAGTTTATAATTATTAAATAAAATAGGTTTGTATACAATTTAATTTGATTTACCATCGAGAGAATTTTTTTTTGAATTTATCTGCTCCTGTTTCTTTGGGCTAGGTTGCTTGCTATCTTTAGTATTCTTTGCCTTTTTATTATTCTTAAAAGAACTCCCAAAGAGTTCTGCATCTAATTCATCTAGTTCCTAAAAAAGAGAGACATATATGAAATAGAAACTATATATATTTTAAGATTCTATAAACACTAAATAAACACATCTATATTACAAAACTTTTGGACTTTACATATATGTATACACACTGTCTGGGCAAATTATTATGAACACTACATTGCGCATGAAACATGCCAATGTATACAAACTTTCCTACTGATATTAGTACTCTACATAACAACAAATTCCTATAAAAGGCATGGTGGAAAGCAAACTGTGACCTGGATGAAAAGGTGGTTCTAACTGACCCAAAGGGAGCTCATTGTTAGAGCAAAATGGGAAGAAGCTCCATAACAGAGGTGATGGAGCTCAATAGAAAATCACAGCAAACAGAGAATGGCAATGTCTCAAAAAAAAAAATTCTAAATTTACGACAAATGTGGAAAGAAAAAGGTTCTGACAGGTAGTGACAAACACCTGACATGGACAAGCGTTTGTTGTCATGAACTGTATGGCAAAACAGAGCTGCTACAGTTTATCTGCTGAGAGAGATGACCATTAGCAGTACTTCAAAATTGTTTTAATAAATACTGTCCACAGAGAACTGAAAAGTTTGAAATTTGGGAACTGCACCCTGATACATATGATGAGGTATTAGGTGGATGTTCATAACAATTTCACCAGGAGGTGTACACTGAGATACCAGTTTATTTGATACACCTACCTAGTAGCATGTTGCATCCCCTTTGGCCTTGCAAATAGCCTGAATTCATGGAGCATGGAACTTACAAGATGCTGGATGCATTGTGCAGGAATGTTGTACCATGCGAAAATGATTGTGTCGTGCAGTTGCTGCAAATAGATGGCAGCACAGTCTCACTGCAAACACACCTTACTACCTCATCCCAAAGATGCTTGACAGGGTTTAGATCTGGGGACTGTGCAGACCAATAAAGCAAGGAAAGCTTGTCGGAATGTTCCTGGAACCAGTTGGTGACAATATGTACCTTGTAAGCTGGTGCATTATCATGTTGAACATGTCCATCCAAATGAGGATAAACTGTAGCCATGAAGGGATGAACTTGGTCAGTATTGATGTTCAAATATGCCATAGTATTCAGATGTCCTTTGATGGATATCAGGGTCCTAATGTGTGCCAGGAAAGCATTCCCCACACCTCACACTGCACTGTTGAGACCAGACAAGATGGCCCCAACCTCATGTTACTTGTGCGAAATTCTGATCTTTCAATCAACATGATGCAAAAGAAACCTTGAGTCATCCAACCAAGTTACCTTTTTCCAATCCTCAATGGTCCAGTGTCGATACTCCTGCACCAAGTAGAGATGTGCTTTTGTGTTCTTCACTAATAACATTGGCATTCGACATGCTTGGAAGCTGTTGTAGCCCATTCACAACAGTCTGATATGTGGTGCATTAAGAGATGACAATCTGTACACAAATGTTTAATTCTGAAGTGATTGGCCTCATTGTGGACCATCTATTTGCTTGCACAATTCTCACCAGTCTCCTTTGATCCCTCTGATCTACAAGCTGTTTTAATCCACAGGATCGCCGATCACTGGTAATTTTTTGCTTTTCACACCATTCTCAATAAACCCTTGAAACAGTTGTGCATGAAAAGCCAGGAAGATGGCTGTTTGGGAGATGCTAGAACCAGTACACCTAGCACCAACTATTGTGCCACATTCAAAGTCACTCAGGCCACACGTTTTGCCCATTCTGATGTTAAATCCATCTCTAACTGATGCTCAAAGAGCTGGTCTGCCTGATTTATACCGCACACCACAGTCACATGACATATTACATAACCATTTATGTGACGAGAGGTGGTGTACTTAACAAACTGGCATTTCAATGTATATGTATTAAGAGATATCGTATTTCTTCGATTCTAAGAAGCACTTTTTTTCCCGTATAAAAGTCTCTAAAAATGGGGTGCGTCTTAGAATCAAAGAAATACAGGTATTTCTTTGATTCTAAGACGCACTTTTTTTCCCATATAGATGTCTCTAAAAACAGGGTGCGTCTTATTATCGATGGCGTCTTAGAATCAGAGAAATACGGTGTGTATACATATCCTTTGTAGCATGAGATCTTGGAAAGTGTTGGTGCTATAAAAATGATTCTTGGAATGCTCATTTCACAATTTAGCATAGATTAAACCATTGTTTCCAGACCTTCCAAAAATCATATGTTTCAGCCCAGAAGCATTTTTTTTATTCCATAAAAATTGCACCTACAACAGTATTTCTTCTATGCAATGTCCACAGAGCACTTGGCAGAGTTCTAACAAGACAGCACAACAGAAGCACATGCCACTTTATTGAATGCTAAAGAGTTAATGTCTTTTTAACAAATTTAGATATACCATAATTTCCCTATAACTTGATTGATCAGTTTCCCCCATGCCACACTGTGTTGTATTAAAAGTTTTTACCTATGATAGAATCAGAACTTCAAACCACTTTTCCCCCCTACAATTTTTATAGTTTGTTGCTTGGAATCTTAACCCTTTGCATTTGGTTTGATGCATCAACTCAAATGGTGACTGAGAGGCGACAATAACTGTTGTATAAATAGATAATGGCAACTGAATGGTGACAATAACTGTTGTATAAACAGATATCTTTCCTTTTTACATTTTAGATGTTTAATTGCTACATCTTATATAAACTTGTAAAAAAGCAAAGAAATAAATGTCCATTTAGGCATTTGAAATACATTAAATCACTGGTCAATCAATTAAGAGGTGTTCGACACATTCGTAACCAGACTTCCACTTCCACTATCGGCAACAACAATATACTGTTGAATGGAAAGTTTCATGTCATCCTGACAGGGACGAAGAGAGATTGTAAGGTCTGCTCTGACAAACATGGCAGAAGGTACAAAACAACATATTTTTGCGACACTTGTCCTGACAAACCAAGAATGCATCTTGGCGAGTGCTTCCTAAAATATCACACGAGGCAAAATTACCAAGTTTGATATTTAATATTACATATTGAATAATGTAAAAATACATGAAATATTGAAAAAAATAGTCTATCCGTTAATTTATGTATGATTTATTTTTATGTTAGTTGTAAAAATTTCATCTACTTTTTAGCAAAAAAAATTCGAGTTGCTATTTCCCTATAGTGAAAAAACCTTCGAGTGCAAAGGGTTAATTTAACAGTTTTCAATCTTCCCACCCCCATAACTTTCCAAATTTTTCATCTAGTTTCTCCTTTGCCACTCTATGTTGTATCATTTCGCACATTATAGCTTTAGTTGCAAAGTGCCATAAAACCTCAAACAACTAACTATTAACCCTCCCAGTGTCCACGTCATTTGTATATGTTCATAGAATCTGAAATGAGAGGCCAAGGACATATACATCCGTTTTTAGAACAACAAAAAAAAAATAGATTTTTTTTTAAATAAAAATTGCCATTGTAATTTATATATATATCTTATAAAAATATATAATTCAGGCTTCAAAATAATATTTTGTTTTTTAATTTGATGTACATTTTATTAAACTACAATATAAATATTTTTATAAAGCCATCTGATTGCCATTTCTTAGAAGCACTAAATGGTATTGCGATTTGCTTGTTAACATTCCTATTTGCTGAAGCAACCTTCTCATTTAAGCTCACAAGTTTGATTTGAACTATTATCAACAAATTTTTCCTTAATTTTTCGAAAATCTCCTAAAAATTAACAAAAGAAGTATTTTTTAAAACGATAGATTTTGGAAGTAATTACAAAATACGTACTGCCATTTTTTTCCTCCGTTTCACACTCTTTTCTGTCATAAACCTATTTCAGTATTCCTTGACTATTTTCATCATTTTTCCCAGCATTCTATGCATCTTTCCCACTCTTAAAATCGAAACTGGAAGTAAACACATCCTTCTTAGAAATTCTGGTTACAGCTGCATTTAATTAGTTATGCTTCACTGAGACAAAAATGATGCAGATGGCTGACACATGCATCTCTGTTGTGTGTTCTATAAGTGTTGTTTACAGTTTTGGTCCAGCATATTGGATACTCTTTGTAAAGTTAGTATTTACTTTTTATATATTTAAACCTTAGTTTTCATTTCAGTAGTTTATTTTTGGAAATTAACGATCTTTAAGGCGATCGATAAGTATTGATTTTTTCATAGTTATGCTACATCATATGGCCAGCCTACAACTTGTTGCTGTGGATATTTTAACATGCATCAGGCTATGTGTTAATTTTCATTTTATTATTTATTACTTTTCCAAAAAAACTTCAATCTAATATCATTTTCTGAAAATAAATGAGGTCTTGGATATGGAAGCAAATTAATTTCTGTAGATTTACTTCCATTAGTTAGCAATCTTTAGATCAGCTGATTTATCGATCTTTCCGAGTTATGCTAGATCGGAGGCCAGCTTAAAAATTTTTTTGAAATATTATAATATCCCATTAGGTCTTTTTTAGTTGCATTGCCAGTTCTCTTTTACAACATCCAAATAAAAAAGTCCTATTAAAATTAATACTCTTTTCTTTTTGTTAAATATTTTATTTTCAAAAAAATTCACAATTAAATGCTGTTTAATATGGCATATAACATACATTATTTCCTTTCATTAGTCATACGGCAAAAAAAATTCTGCATTTTTTTTTACTGAGCTCCACTGAGAAAAAACATGGTTACCAGATATGATTTAGCTTTTCAGGGCTGGCACAGTAATGGTTAAATACTTTCCATTTCTTATCTGTACAGTATTTCTTGATGCAATTTGCTGGACATTAGCTGCAATTCACAATTAGCTTATTTTGTTCTTTTTTTGCTGGTGTCAAGCAAAAAGTGAAAAAGATGTCATGATAAATGCTAAGAAATTATCTATTCATAATGAATTTAAGCATTTTTGTATTCAGATGATTTCCAGAATTTAGGGTTGGGTTGTTTTACCTCTGGGCGGCACTTTTTTGCACACAATGGGCTAAATGGCCAGGTCACATGGACCCCGAACGCTCAGAGAAGGTTGGGGGAGGGGACCCACTGGAATAACTGTTGGGAGACAGATGGTAGCCTCCCGTCAAAGCCATCCAGCATGTTCTTTAACGTGCACAGGGTATGGCTCTCCCGCACATGGGGCCACGGCTTAACGTCCCATCCGACGGACGGTGGCCTTTCCAAGCCCATCGGTGTCCCCTACTGACCGTGGGCAGGGCGGGGAATTTTGCGGAGATAAATTTCAACGCTGACCCAGCTGGGACTCGAACCTGGGAACTACAGATTACGAGCCTGACGAGCTACCGACTGAGCCACCCCCACCCCATTCAAGAATTTAAATGCAGTGGCTGCCATTAAAGGTAGATAAAATCTGTTTCTTGATATAATTTTTGCTTGTAGTGTATACAATTAAAAATCTTCAATTCTCAATAATAGGGTTAGCAATTATAAGAAGGTGAAGTATTTTCCAAATACTACATAATGTTTATAATCAACTGCCATCTTTGGCTTCTCTGGAAGTACTGGTACTATTGTTGTAATCAGACTTGTAAGCTTTGGAAATGTTTAGAGGATAATTAGCATTTTCTTCCTCAAATTGTGATCAAATGTGGATGTAATCTGAAGAGACTATCAGTACTTCCTAACAATATTTTCCATAATGAATGTTACAACAGTAGTGCTAGTAGAGTAATAGAAAACTCAAAATATAACCATTAAATGGACTTGTCAGAAAATAAACTCATTAATTTCAAATTTTGTACATTTTGATTCTTACCATCATATTATTTCAAATCTAGCTTATTTTCAAAATTTTATAGTGCATTTGTTAGAGTGTAAAAGCTAATTCAATTAAAGATATTTTCAGTGGAAAATTTATTCAAAAATAATTTAGAAAAATACATTTTTAAGGAGTTAATAGGTTTAACTTCTGACACACCAAAATTGTACTACTACAAAGACATGAACTAGGTACTATAAAAAATTAAATAATGGTATAAATCACTGCTTTTATATAACTTGAAGAACAAACAATGTAAGCTGGAGCTCAAAGAGTCCAGTAATAGAAGTATATGTTAACAAACACTTCTTAGCAATTACAACTATGCAATATCATAGCTCGATTTGAGCTACAAACTTTGTGCCCTTATGTGAAATCCTCAAACTGTGCCCTCAATAATGCAATTTAGTAATAATTATATTATGCAATTGTAGTTGATAGCAAAGGATAATATGAGATAGATAATTATGGTAAATTAATTTGAGAATGGTGAAATGCAATGATATCAGGCCTTAGGGCATATCTGTATATGTTAATTCACCTATTCGTTAAAATGCACTCCTCAATCCTTGTGATTTAACTGCTTTAAAACTTGTTTTTATATCTTTTGTAACAGCTTTCATCATGGAATTAAATTATTACCTAATTAGCTGTGTTAGAATTATTTATTGAATGCAATTTAGCATATATTAAGCCTAATTGAGCTCTCCATTCCCCTGGATATAGCTTTAACTAATACAAAAGCAATGTATATGTATAAGGGTTAAAAATACCTCTAATGTTTTTGCAAGGTCAGAATCATCACCTTCAGAAACCGACAGATCATCTAGCAGGTCAGACATATTTCAAAAAAATCTATCATCTTCTCATGGAGGCCAACAGGAAGATAACATATAAACTTTTAAACCTAAAAAAGCATCAAATTTGTTTTATTAAAAATTTATATGTTTATGTTTAGAACTTTTATAATAATACAGATAATAAACACATCACAAGAAACTTTTTTTAACTTTTCTTGCAAAAGTTATTTTAATAAATAACGATATTTTTTTTTTGCTTAAAATAAATAAATCAATACCCCCTCAAGCAGCTGCTTGCCACAGAGGTCTGGCAGGAGCCTGTCAGTTTATATGTCATAGTAGAACGTCTGAGAGGATGGCAGGACCTCAGCAGAAAAACGACACATACATCCATGCCTTACTCGGGGCTCGAATCCAGGTCCCTTAGATCAGTAGCCAAGAGCGCTAACCACTCAGCCATCTTCCTGTTTTTAACCTAATATATTTCACCACATTTAGTGAGCTTTCACCTTTTGATTTTATTACTCACTGACAGGTACAGATTAGACTGGTGCAGGCACATTATAACCTTAGATGCTAATGCACCATAAAACCCTAAACAATCAACTGGTCAACTGGATGCCATAACACCAGTCATATGACATCATATCTTCCCTTGGATGGAAAGTGTGATTATGGTATGAGAGTATGTAGGGAGAAATACGAGTTTCAAAACCCATATTTCTTCCTTACACACTCTATAAATCAGAAAATAAAAAATATTCAAAATATTAATTTTTGACTCGATTACACTGACCCTCATATCATCCTCATCCTCAAGCAGCCATGGGCTACAGAGGTCCAACCAGACCGTGTAATTTAGTTCTCCAAGCAAGTCTGTCCTGAGCTACATATACTGCATCTGGCCACTGCACACCAATTCTAACAAGGTCCTGTTTGACATTGTCTGCCCACCGCATCCTAGGTCTCCCCTTCTTTCTGAGGCCTTTAGGCACACTGTTCATAACCCTATTCGCCAATCTATAATTATTCATACAGGCAACATGGCCAAACCAACGGAGTCTCTCTCTAAACAATATGCCGCTTAAAGGAGGTTGCAGACTCCTTTGCCTAATCTCATCATTAGTTACAAAGACTAAAGACAATATACTACATAAGCATCTGGAATCAAAAGCATCTAGTTTCCTGTTATCTTGTTTACACAGTATCCAAGTTTCACTACCACAACTAACCCTAGAAAGAACCAAACTATTATACAGTCTAATTTAGTGTTTAGTTGTCTTACGCCTATTTCTCCACACTCTCCATAGATTCTTAAAAGTCCCATCAGCAATCCCTATTCGTCTGCTAATCTCATGCCGCACATCACCATTATCTGTTACAATAGCTCCCAAGATAATTAAACTGTGATACCTGCTTAAGACTGCAACCATTCAGATTAGCTGAATCACAGTCTGCCTGACCAATTTTCATCACTTTAGTTTTCTCTCTGTTTATAACCAAACCTACTCTACTACCATTCTCATCTACAGCTCTAATGAAAGAGTTCATCTCATCAATATCATTTGCCAAAAGGGCTAAATCATCAGCATAATCTAAATCAGAAATTTTAGTATCTCCAGTCTATTTAAGGCCAAAATCTTTCCCTTGAAGTGAATTTCGCATAAAATAATCAATAACCAAACTAAAGAGAAAAGGAGACAAAATGCACCCTTGTTGAACACCAGAAGTAATGCTAAACCAATTGCTACAAGCCTTACCAACTCTCACACAACTCAGTGTTATTATAGAGAGCTTTCATTAGGTTAACTAACTTGTCTGGTATACCATAAGATCTCACAATCAACCACAAATTATGTTGATCAACAGAGTTGAAAGCCTTTTTGAAATCAACAAAGCTAGCAACCAAAGGTTTCTGAAACTCTAAACATTTCTCAAGAATCTGCCTAAGTGAAAATATCTGATCCACACATCCCCTACCACTTCTGAATCCACATTGCTCATCACGCAATTGACTGTCAACCAGATTCTTAATTCTATTAAGCACAATCATGGAAAGAACTTTACCTGGAACAGAGAGTAGGCTGATACCCCTATAGTTATCACAAGAATTGCGATCACCTTTTTTGAAAATAAGGATAACAATAGCTCTTTCTATTTTGAAAATAAGGATAACAATAGATAACAATTATCTCTAAAAATAAGGATAACAATAGCCCAACCCTAAGGATTAACCTAAGGTAAAATCCTTAGGGTTGGGTTGTTTTACCTCTGAGCGGCCCTTTTTTGCACACCATGGGCTAAATGGCCAGGTCACATGGACCCCGAAGGCTCAGAGAAGGTTGGGGGAGGGGACCCACTGGAACAGCTGTTGGGAGACAGATGGTAGCCTCCCGTCAAGACCATCCAGCGTGTTCTTTAACTTAGTCTTATAAAATAAAAAAAATAAATACCCCCTCAAGCAGCTGCTTGTCACAGAGGTCTGACAGGAGCCTGTCAGTTTATATGCCACAGTAGGAGATCTGAGAGGATGGCAGGACCTCAAAAATATTAATAAAATAATTGCCGAGTTATTGATAATTACTCGGCAATTCTCATTAGTAATGTGTATGTGTTTTGAGCAAATATCACTATCATACTTTAGCTCTGCCATCTGCACAAAGAACATATATCACTATCATTTGACCACATACTTTTTCTAGTCCTCTCCTATCACTGAAGCTGCACCTTCCATTTTCAGCTGACACTAAAGGTTTTAGAATAGGTACCAACTGCTAAACAACAAATATTCAAATTCCCTCTGCACTGTTAAAGTTGATATGGGTTTATCTCAGCCTGTTTGAAAGCAGCGATTAATTGGTGCATAATTGTAGATTTGACCTCACATGCCTCTGCAAAAAAAGGGGGGAGGCCTAGGATCCAGTGGATTGGGTTATTTTTACCTCTGAGCGGCACTTTTTTGCATACCATGGGCTAAATGGCCAGGTCACAAGAACCCCAAAGGCACAGAAAAAGTTGGGGGAGGGGACCTACTGAAACAGCTGCTGGGACAGATGGTAGCCTCCCACCAAGGCCATCCAGCATTGTTAACATGCACAGGGTATGGCTCTCCCACACACGGGGCCACAGCTTAATGTCCCATCCAACGTGGGATCCAGTGGGCAGACAATGCCACCCAGGGCCTTGTTAGAATTGGCCTTCACTATACAAATGCAGCAGCTGTAGCTCAGGACAGACATGTTTGAAAGACTAGTCTGGTTGAACCTCCATATTTCAATTGTTGTTTACACCATTGTTAGCTTAATATTTGTAGTAAGCAATCTGTTTCGGTGCGTTCAACCTTCCCCTTAGAAACGAATAAGTTTTGCAGTCGCTATCCTTAATATTTGTTGCTATGGTAACCATGGTCTGTTGATCAGCTACTGAAACGCTACTAAATGCGAGTTCAACTACCATGTGAATAAGCCTTCTGTATCCTACTTACTCCTTTATACAACTGCACTAACTGCTCAGTAAGCGGGGCAGCTGTCATTGTCCGAAAGGTGAATGAGAATATCGTGTTTTCCAACTTTCCTTATTTTTTACATGAAACATTCACGTATACAAGCCCTCAATTGCAAAATGTTTAAAAATGGTATTTATATATGTTACATAAAGGACAGCTCACCCAATATATTCGTAAGCTGCATGTTACAAAAAAGTTGCTATTTAATACACAAATAATTTTCAAAAGCGTGAATAAAAAATTGAAACATTCTCATATGCATGAAATTTCTGTCAAATGTCTGTACACAGTTACGGACAAATAGAAATCCATCACGGTCATGCAATGAAAGAAGAGTTGTAGCAATTATGCAACAGCTGCTGGTATGTGAAACCACGGAGGTATGTGTGAAACGATTGCTAAAATGGAACAGTAATGTATTAACATCAAGCAAATAAATAATGCAGTTTTTACCCTATAGATAGAGGAGAAATGGTTGGTGATTGGGACCAAAACCTTGACCCCAAGCTTACTTTGCTAGCGATCGCCATTTAGGTGGCTGAAAAACTCCACATGTACATTGTTCAAAGTGAAAATCACAACACCAAGAAGTAATGAAGCAGTGGTGTGCTTGTAAATTTTTAACAACCGGCTAGATTAAAAATATTACGTATGTATTTATTGCAAATTTTACTGATTTACAAATAATTTGGAATACAAAAATTTCAAACAATAATAAAATATTCAATTTTTATTGCAATTTCTATATAGCGAATTGATTCTCACAAAATATTTTCGTTGACTTTTGCCGAGCTGTTTTATCCGTAGCCACTCTATAGTTAAGATTCAGTCATGATTTGACAAATGGTGTTGCATCCCAATCCGCTAACTCTTTCCCCAATAAATTTATGGTCATGAAATCCGATATCTGATCTATTGTTAAACTATTTCTCACCTTCATACAAATTAGATTCATTAAACTGAAACCTCTTTCAGCTTCAGCACTACTGATTGCAATAGTGCTTACTATCTTTTTTTAGCTTTTGAATACTTTCAGGGATTGAAACATTTTCTGATTCTACGTTATTATCTATAAAATCCCAAAAATCGCTTAAATCAATTTCATATTTTAAAATTTCACTTAAATGGTACAATTTTCTTTCAACAGCTATCCATGGTGAAGTTAATTCTTCATAAGGCCAAGTAGATGGTTCTAATAAATCAACCTAAAGACCTCAAGGCCTAACAAGTTGAGGAAAGGAATCAACTAGACGGCTGAATAAGTCCCACACGGCCAGTTTATTCTCCAGCATTGGAACAGATTAGAGGCCCTATATAGGTAGAGGTTGGCCATCTCAAAATTGGACACCATGTTTTGTCGTCGCTCTGATGGTTTAGCGTGCATAGCTGAATTGTATTGCACGGTTCTTATGGATTCCGGAGAAGGAAACGGTAGTATTTGATACAGATTTCAGTGTTCATGATTGGAAGCACTTTAGAAAATGCTAAGAAAGGAAAAGTAAATTTTAGGGCTTTCATTTTTTTTTAAAGATATAATTTTGCTATGTTGTCTCTCCGTCTGTAGACATCGAACTTTTTTGTTTATACAGATAAATAAAAAATTCTTTTTGTGTTAGATAAGAAATAATGATATATTACTATTTGCATTTTTTGAATCTACCAAAAGTTATAAATGCGCCCTCTAACGGTGGAAAAAACTGAAAATTCCAAAATATCAAACGAATATTCCAAACGATGTAGTTATGTTAGAAGTTTAAAATTTTGGTGATGAAATGTGAACGTTACGAAGTTACCATTGGCAACAATCACTTGACCCTTTAGACCCAGGGGATGAGGTAAGTGTAACTTTTTTTTGCTTTAACAGGGAATTGTATGTTTTTAGAGATAAATTAAAATTCGTTTTGGATTGGACAAGTATTGATGAAATATTACAATTTACATTTTGCAAATTTCCCAAAAGCTATAATTGCTCTCTCTAACGGTGGAAAATGAAAAATCCCCAAAATTTAAAATGAATATTGCAAACGATATAGTTATGCTAGAAATTTGAAATTCTGGTCGTGGAATGTGACTGTCTTGCAAATTCCGTTGACAGCAATGATTTGACCCTAAGCGGTTTTGTTTTAAGAGATAATTGGAAATCTCTGTTTTAGTTGGTTACTAATGAAATGTAATTCGCATTTTCAAAGGTAGTTTTAATTTATATCATTAGATATCATGTTTATGATAGAAATTTCGGCGTGAGGAGTTCTGTTATGATAGAAATTCCACTGAGAACAATTATCAATTATCTGCCCACTATTTTCAGAGGAGCGAGAGAAAAGTAACTTTTTAAATTTAAGAACTGAAAGACCCCTGCTTGATGATGATGATGATGATGATGATGATGATGATGATGATGATGATGATGATGATGATGATGATGATGATGATGATGATGATGATGATGATGATGATGATGATGATGATGATGATGATGAATAAAATACTACTATGTGCATTTCCCCCATCATATATTAAAAAATAGATAAATAACCCCTCAAGCAGCTGCTTGTACAGAGATCTGACAGGAAATGTCAGTTTATACGCCATAGTAGTAGGTCCATGAAGATGGCAAAACCTCAGCAGAAAAACAACATGAACATCCATAATTAAAACTTTTAAGGAGTGAAAGAGTAGGCAAAGGAAAAACTTCATTATCTTTGAAAATGAGATTCCCATAAGCGCCAGAGGCGGATATGCCTTCTTCTAGTTATTTTACACTTTTGTACCCTTTGATAGTAGAAATTCTAACTGCTGTATAATTGAGAAAATAAACTATTAATATTTTATTAGACCTGTAATGTGCAAAAAAGGTTTTTCATTTGTCTGTTAAAGCAGAAAAGTTGCATTTTACCAATGGGGCAAATCATTACTATTAGGGTAAACCACTTGATCTTTACACTCTATGACCAAAAATCTAAGTTTCTAGCAAAAATAGATCGTTTTCATCATCATCATCATCATCATCATCATCATCATCATCATCATCATCATCATCATCATCATCATCATCATCATCATCATCATCATCAAACAGCCATGGGCTACGGAGGTCCAACCAGACCATACAATTTAGTTCTCCAAGCAAGTCTATCCTGAGCTACATCTACTGCATCTGGCCACTGCACACCAATTCTAACAAGGTCCTGTTTGACATTGTCTGCCCACCGCATCCTAGGTCTCCTCTTCTTTCTGAGGCCTTTAGGCACACTGTTCATAACCCTATTCGCCAATCTATAATTATTCATACGGGCAACATGGCCAAACCAATGGAGTCTCTCTCTGCACAATATGCTGCTTAAAGGAGGTTGCAGACTCCTTTGCCTAATCTCATCATTAGTTACAAAGACTAAAGACAGAATACTACATAAGCATCTGGAATCAAAAACATCTAGTTTCCTGTTAGCTTGTTTACAAAGTGTCCAAGTTTCACTACCATAACTAACCCTAAAAAGAATCAAACTACTATACAGTCTAATTTTAGTCTTTAGGTGTATACGCCTATTTCTCCACACTCTCCATAGATTCTTATAAGTCCCGGCAGCAATCCCTATTCGTCTCTTAATCTCATGCCACCCATCACCATTATCTGTTACATAGCTCCCAAGATAATTAAACTGACACCTGCTCAAAACTGCAACCATTCAGATTAACTGAATCACAGCCTGCCTGACCAATTTTCGTCACTTTAATTTTCTCTCTGTTTATAACCAAACCTACTCTACTACCAGTTTCTCAACAGCTCGAATGAAAGAGTTCATCTCATCACAACATCATTTGCCAAAAGGGTTAAATCATCAGCATAATCTAAATCAAAAATTTTCGTATCTCCAGCCCATTTAAGGCCAAAATCTTTCCCTTGAAGTGAATTTCGCATAACATAATCAATAACCAAACTAAAGAGAAAAGGAGACAAAATGCACCCTTGTCGAATACCAGAAGTAATGCTAAACCAATTGCTACAAGCCTTACCAACTCTCACACACGACTCAGTGTTATTATAGAGAGCTTTCATTATGTTAACTAACTTGTCTGGTATACCATATGATTTCACAATCAACCACAAATTATGACGATCAACAGAGTCGAAAGCCTTTTTGAAATCAACAAAGCTAGCAACCAAAGGTTTAATATTTATTTAAAGATTTGGTATTTTCCAGCCTTTTCGAGTTTTAATTTACCGCCCTTAACACTCTCTAACACTTTAAATTCCAGCTGATGGGTATTCGAAAAATGTAAATAGTAATATTTTTGTGAAAAAAAATTTCGCCGACATGCAGGATTCGAACCCGCATCTCTCAAAACCGCATCTCTCACAGTATTCTAACCTGTTGAAGTAACGCCGGCTTTTTTCACAAAAAAATTTATTGATTAATAGACGTTTAAACATCTAGAGGTAACGCTGAGATTATCAAATATTGTTTAAATCATTAATATTTTGTTAGTGCCTGCAAAACAAATATATATATATATTGTTTCGTTTATCTCCTTAAAAAAGTTTCATTTTCACACACCCTTTTGGCTAAGACGGCAAAACCTTGTTGCCATTGCAAACTTTCTCACCATAACACTCTACTACCAAAATTTGAGATTTGCAGTGTAAATAGTTTGTAATATTCGTTTTGAAATTTTAGCATTTTCCATCTTTTCCCATCGCTAGAGGGCGCTATTAAAGCTATTTAAAATTTTCAAAATTGCTAATCGCATTATTTGTTCGACACCTATCCAACCCCAAAAGAATTTTTCATTTAGCTCTAAAAGTAAAAAAAAAAATTGATTGTCTGTAGACAGACAGGAGGCAAGACAGATGGACAGACAACTGTTACAGTTCACAGAGAGTTAACAGAGAGACGGACAGACAGACGAACAAATATTGGCATAGGCAGACGACAAAGTGAAAATATTAGCTCGTTTTTCAAACGAACCTTAAAAGAAATTATCCTTTGGTTTTCAGTTAGCTCATTCCACTTTTGTGGACGATTGCCGTCTTCTGATGGAGTTTCTCGGAAACAAATATTCATTAATTTATTTCTTTGAGTGAAATCTTTACACCCAAATGCAGCGCAGTGAGGCATTCATTAAATATGACAGCTTTTATATATAGATAGACAAAAAAGTGGTAGAATTATATAAAACAATAACAACTGAGAAATTTTGACTTGGTACACACACTAAGTCATAAGCTTTCGTCTCACAGTAAGACAAAACATGGCGCCCATAAACCACGTGACTCAATCAACCAATGGCAGTGAATCACCGAGATGGCCATCCTCTACTCTGCACCTAAATCTGCGGTCTTACCCATAACACATAAACAACCCCCCGCCAACTCACTCAGCATAACTATAAACAACCATGCCATCCCCCTAGTTAAACACTACAAATATTTAGGGCTAACTATAGACCGACAGCTTAACTGGAAACAACACATCACAAATACACAATCCACATGTAATGGAGCTCTCAACATTCTCAAATCAATCACAAGAGCTAGCTGGGGTGCAAGTGACAGATCTATGATCACCCTTATTAAAACATTTATCAACAGCAGACTGGAGTATGGCCTGCTAGCTCTAAACACTACCTCACCCACATTTTTTAACAAACTTGAAACCATACAAACCAGAGCCATCAGACTTGCACTGGGTCTTAAAACTGGCTGCCCAAACTTGGCCACATGGGCAGAAGCCAACATGCCTCCCCTCGATAACATCAGACACAAACTCACTTGCAAACACTATGTCAAATTAAAACATCTAAACCCCAACCACCCCACTATAAATAGAATTGAGTCTCCTACCAACACATCCCCCACTGCACATATCATAAAGCAGCACCCACTATATTCAACATGGAGAAAAATCAAACCTTTCAACCCTAGATACACAATCCCCTATTGGACTATTAAAAAACCCTCCATAAATCTCACACTACCACACATCACCCAAAAATATAAACACCTCCCACAAGAACTAAAATTTGCAGCGGAACAACTCATCACAAACATTCCTACCACAGACCTCATTATATTCACAGATGGCTCCCACATCCCACACACAACAAATGGCTCTGCTGCCTTCCACTCTACCCAACCAATTTTCTCACATATAATCAAAATGAACCATGCAGAAAACAGTACTGCTACAGAGCTAGCTGCAATACATATGGCTTTGGAATGGTCCTCCACACAAAATACACACAGCATACATATTATCACTGACTCAAAATCTGCCTTGCACAGCATCAACAAACATACATACAACCTATCACAAAATTACTCTCTTTTCCATATCCACAGAATTTCACACAATATAATTGCCACTCACAAAACACTAACTTTCCACTGGATACCCTCTCATTGTAACATAACCCATAATGACACTGCTGACCATCTTGCTAAACAAGGACACAATATCCCTACACCAAATTATCACACCCCTGAGACATATAATCATCACCTAATTGAAATCAACAAATTCTTCCACTCCACATGGACACAAAACTGGATCCAACAGGCCACAATTAAAAATACATTCAGAGCCACCATTGCTGCCATCCCACACACACTACATCTCAACTACCTATCAAGAAGAGCCCAAACAGCTATTCATCAACTACGCACTGGCAGAACAAATCTCAACAAGGACCTTTTCATGATACAAAAGGTACCATCTGCTCTTTGCACTACATGCCATGTGATAGAAGACATTCCACACTACCTTCTACACTGCACCAAATACACAATACATAGAATTACCCTCTTCCAGACACTCGCCAAACTGGGAACCACTTATTTCTCAGCCCAAACAATTCTTGGTCCTACTCATAATAATATAAAAAGCCACTATAGGGCCTTGGCCCAATATATCAATAGCACTGGGAGATTCCCCTAAAGCCTCTCTGCCTCTCCAAAGGCCTCTACCTCTCTTTGAAAAGATCCTTGGGACACTAAAAGATCCAGATGCCAATAAAAGATCCCCATAGGACATCAAAAGACGCATTTTGGACAACTTATTCCATAGAAATTAAATTAAAAAAAATATATAGTATAAATTCATCAAAAAAAAAAATAATTCTATCAAAAATAAAGTCACATAAAGGAAAACTTTATTTCTATATTGGAAACTTTTATATTTCTCTTTAACCCAATAACTTATATGGAATCTCTCCCAGAACATAACATCTCTATACACATTATCATACCTAATATACATATGGAATCTCACCACATGTCCCACTACCCTTTGATGGGAAGCTTAAACTGCACTCCTGCCACACACCCCATGCTCATGGCTGACCTACTGGCTCTATAAAATTTAAACACTGAACACCACACACTGAACACATAAATTTGATTTCCAACTCATATAACGTTGCTATATCATTCTCCTCCCTTCTCCTCCTAAAATAAAAGATTATCTTTATCATACTCCTTCCCATATATATGGCTGTCACTGATCTATGACTTTTCCCAGATCCACCCCTGCGCAACATTTCACTGCATGGCAGGGAAACCCAATGCTAATCTCTGGTGTTAGATAAGCATCCATATATATTTCCTTCTCCATCTTCCTGACACAGGAGATTTACCTATCCCACCGTCTCTGCTCCCCCACCAAATATTTCATCCCCCTTTGATTGCCTCAAATCTACCTTACTGGCAACCAACCATGGCCACAACGTCATAAAATAACATAACATTCGCCACTCGGAAAATTGTAAAAAAAATATATATATACACTACTTCTTCCTCTATATCTCTCCACCCCCCTTCCCCCCTTTCACATGACATGCAACTGGTATTTATTCTCCTTCACCCTTCAACATCTGCCTCTCCACCACTGGGCGGCCTGCGGCCTAAAGCCCAATTGCCAATATGTACGATTGCCAGCCTTCACTGTGCTGGCCAGTCTTTGCCGTTTTCATCTGCACCCACTGCCCTTTATGCGTATGGACCTGATGATAAGGGGGCCGAGGCCCCCTTTACAAATAGGTCCAGCTTAGAAAGAAGGATGTATAAGAAGAAGAAAGGCCATCCTCTAACTATACAGGACCTCTAGAACAGATCCCTGTGTCTTAGGTTGACCACCAGATGAAGTAGTTGGCTTGCGCTTAGGGGCCATGTTGTGCGAAAAATACTATCTTTAAGCACTGTATATAGCGAGATGCTCAAATTGTTTGCGGCACGCTGGAACTGAAACCGATTGAGGGAACAGCAGATTCATTTCTCTCATCTCACACTCATTCTAGGGCTTCTCATTGAGTGGAATCGCAGTGAAATCGCCCGCACTATTTATTTTCCTTTTTTTTGCAGATCGCGTATAGTTGAATTTGCGTAAGTTAAATGCGTTCATGATGCGACTCCACTGTACAAGAAAAAACGTTAATATCTGTTTTACAGTTAGTGTAAAATTCATGTGAGGTTTCAGAAATAGAATTTGTTTGACATTTATACATTCCACTGGAATTTTCAAACCAAAATTATAACCACTGTTACATTATTTTGAAACGTCACTTGATAAAAACTTTACCAATTGAACTGCTCGAGGGCTGCTCTATGGAAAATCTTTGGTCATTATTAGTTTAGCAGCCTCTGAGAGCCAAAACTGCTGCAGGGAAGGTGCAACAACGCAGTAGCCGGGTAGTTTTCTCAGAACCCCTGCAATGGTCGAATTATGCAGGGTCACTGCATGGGCCCTGCATAAGTCGAATCTTTAAAGGATCTACGTCATTAGATGCATGCGGAAGTTAATTTTTGTAAATTCTCTGTGTGTGTATGCTTACGACATATCCATGTGCATAATTGGATATGTATATGTCACCGGCAAAGTTTGAAATCCGGCATTCTATAGAATGCCTAGGCATTGTATATAATGCCTAAAACTAGCCGGCAATGTATGAAACGATTCATATTTCACACATTTCCTA
This sequence comes from Ryuthela nishihirai, assembly GCA_038380435.1. NCBI lineage: Eukaryota > Metazoa > Arthropoda > Arachnida > Araneae > Heptathelidae > Ryuthela > Ryuthela nishihirai. The sequence goes on from JAWZYU010000018.1 coordinate 26,199,556, forward strand.
GACATTCTATAGAATGCCAAAAGGCAAATCGGCAAAGTATAAAATACTCCCGGCAGTGATGTTTAATGTCGCAATGCGAGTCACGTGACTCTCGACGCTCGCCTCAAACAGAGAGCCAGAGCACTCAGTCCAATTCGAATTGACCAGTAAATGTTCCCCTGGGTCCCCTATAGGCTCACCCTGATTGCCAGATCCGCCAGTCCCTAGTTTCGGTAAAAAAAGAGCGCCGTAGTTGGTCACTTTGGACACCAAAAAGACACCCTTCCATTCGGAAAAGCGCCCCCTAGCGTTGTAAGAGTGTAAAAGAGAGTTGCCTCAATAGGGATCCCAAAGTTTGAGAACCCTAGCTTCAAAAGAAAGAGAGTTAAGGTCAAAAAACAGATTAAAAAAAGTCATCAAAAAACGACATATCACAAGCATCTCGGAACTCCACTGAAATAGATTTGACAAGTAGTAAAGTGAAATACGAGTATCCTAACTCTAATTTCACTTTACTACGAATATTCAACACTTTACTGATTCGTTCTCACTTGGCTTTACCTCATTTGGGGCGTTTTTTATAATGCGGACGACAGATTCATTACAGGTTATGATGTTAATATTTCTGGCGGTAGTTCAGCAATGGTATTTTTCTCTTTTTGTAGAAAAATCCCGTATCTTATATTTTGTATTTCTTACATTTTCACATTCATCTTTTCAATAAAAGCCTTTTTCATACTTTGCCGAAATAGTATTTGTCATTCTATATAATGCCTAGGTATTCTATACAATGCCTAGGGAAAGTATGTAATAATTCTCATATTTCATACATTGCCTAAAAACGCCGGGTATTCTATAGAATGCCGGCTTTTCATACATTGCTGGTAACATATATATATATAGAATACATTGCCGGTAACATATATATATAGAGAGAGAGAGAGCTGTTTGAGGCCCCATTAATTTCTTGCCGAGGTTCCCGCAAAACATTCGGGCGGCCCTGCCCAGTTGAGATGAGATTTAGTTATTAGATGAAACCACACGGAGGGTATCTTTCTGGGCATGTTACGAAAATTGAAAGAAATGAAATATACGTATGAAATGACATAGTGAGAAAACGATTCAAAGCACTTTACGCATGCTTGGATGTAGAAAACGTTCGGTAAGCAGAGTTGGTAGGGGTGGAGGGGGAAGAAAGTGGCTAGGATTGAACCAGTGCTGCTACTGTGAAGTTGGCTCTTCTCAATACCACTAATACATTTTTAATATTATCTTTATTATTGAAATGAAACTTGGAAAAGTCAAGCGAAGCTTAGGGTCTTGCTTTATCCAACAGGCCACCTATGCTTTGAAAGAATACAAAGTATAAATATAGAAAAGTAGGAAGTCTGTAACAGTGGTGTACCCAAAAAGGAGAAGATTAAGGGTTATATTTCCTCTTAAGGGCTTGAATAACATATATTGTTACAGCCCTTGAAAAATCAGAGACTCAAACATGCTACCCCCTCATTCCCCACTTCCCTTTTAAACCTTCTGGGGGGAAGTAATTATTCCCAACTTCAAATTGTTTTACACCTCAATTCAGTGATACATAAAGTAAGAATTTATCTTACCAGTGATTCTAATATTGAGTGTGATAGAATTAAAAACTGGAACAAATGTCATTCTTCATACGGTCTTATTCTAGATTCTACTTAAATATAAGGTAAATCATCATTGTAATCATATCAAGGTAATCATCACTTGTAATACACTAAAATATGGAACAAAGGTCAGAATACTTTGCAAAACACTTTTATTTTCTGAAGTATTTTGTCCTTTTTTTTCATTCAATATGTATTTACACTCAAAACTGTCGTGTTTTGTTTTCAAGGCTCTCAATGGACCAGCACTGAATGAGCTCTGAATTTTATGTCATTTATTTGCTGAACGAAGTAGCGTCAATAATCTGACTCCCGTTTGCAACAGCTTGCAAGTTAGGGCATATTTAATTGTGATTCTAAATAAGTTTAAAATACTTTTAAGATTATACGTATACTGTGTTATTTGCTTCATTTACTATTCTATTCCATTACTATACTACTGCCATGAGTCCATAAGGGCAGCGATTTCTATTTGATATGGAATTTTTTTATATTTGTTATTATTTGCTCGTGTTAAAAAAAAAGGAAAAAACGTGCTTGACTGTATTTATCGTAGATATTCAAGATTTTTTTGTTTTGAGAGATAAATTCTCTGTTGATAGGTACTAATTAAATATTAGGATTCATATATCTTGAATCTTTCAGCGTTTTAAAATCCATCGTTAGATATTCCTAAATTTCAAAAACCCAAACTTTAATCTTATCATTATTATAAATGATGTATTCGTGCCAGAGGTTTCAAATTTTGCTGATAAACTGCAAAAATCAAATGATTTGTATTTCCAGTAATGATCGGCTCCTTCATCCCTAAGGAAGGAAAGGAAGTAACTTTCAGTATAAGTGATAAATGAAAATTGTTTTTGTTTGATAGGTTCGAATTTTCCGAATCTTTCAAAAGTTTTAATTTCCTCCGCTAGAGGGCCATAAATTTGGAAACTTTAAAATTTCAAAAGTTATTATAAACGATCTACTGAAGCTAAATAATTTAAATTTTGGGAGTAGAATGTGATGATCAAGGGGATTACACTGAGAGTAGCGATTGTGCTTGGCTACTAATTAAAGGGATCAGAGTTTGAGCCCCGAATAAGATATGAATGTTTCTTTTTTTGCGTTTTTCTGCTGAGAATTCGACTTCTTCACAGATATTCTGTATAGTTTCATTGTATACATACTGACCCTATCTATTTAGAAGCCGCACTACCTTTCCTGAAGTTTACTGGACATCATTTTTCAGCGGGGAAATGCCTGTTACCTGATAGCAGATTTATCGTCGATAAAGCATGCTTGGGACACCATCTGTATGCCCATTTGCAACCAACCCAAACTATTCCCACCCTGATGGAGCACTTGGGTGAAGTGTGAATATATGATGGATGTGCTGCAGGATGATATCATCTCTTGCCTCTATGTCTTGCCTTGTTATTTTCATTCGATAGCGTCCGCGCTCTTACTTTTATCTCTTCCATTATTTATTTATTTTACTTCGATTTCGCAAATTATCTTTCTGCAACATTGAAAATGTAATATGCATAAATGCTGAAAATAATTGATCCGGAATATGTATTTCAATTTATTATTGACTTAGTCATTTAGTCACAAACAGCAATGTATAATATACTCTGAGAGCTGGATCTGGGGAGGTGGGGGGGAAGGAGGTCATCCCCTCCTCGATTTTATTTTCAGGTCAGTGCATGTACTATACTAAGATACTTTTATGTTTAAAAATCTTTCAAAGCAAACTACTAATTGATTTTCGAATTTTAATTCTTGTATCCTTTAAAAATTAGCCGTCCCATGGCCGAGTGGTTAGCGCGCTTGGCTACTGATCTAAGGGACCTGGGTTCGAGCCCCGGGTAAGGCATGGCTGTTTGTGTCGTTTTTCTGCCGAGTTCCTGCCATCCTCTCAGATCTCCTACTGTGGCATATAAACTGACAGGCTCCTGTCAGACCTCTGTGGCAAGCAGCTGCTTGAGGGGGTATTATTTATTATTTATTTATTTAAAAATTAACAAGACAGGCTACAGATGTTGAAAAATTTAATTTTATTTTCATTTACTATTAATGTTATTACAACTAGTAGAACAATACACGTACTGTCTCAGGTAACTAGTACAGAATTCTGATAAATGGACTATTGAACAAAATTCATGTTTTATGAGCATCGATAAGTAAGGAGTTTTAAGCAACATTATATTCATATACAACATAAACATACTTATTTATCGTGAAATATACGGCAGGCGAATAGAATCTTCCCTCATCCCAGTAACTCAGCAAGTCTTTGGTCACTACTGGTAGTTGACGTAGTATTAAAAAAACTGCAAACTGAAAATCTAAATACATTAAAAGGATCTTGAGTTCCTTTGTAACCTGATCTGTTATTGAACACCAAGACGCTGTAGCTCTTGACGACATTGCAAACGGAACATACAGCACCAATGAAATAAATCAGCAGGAAAATGGGGTAGAGTTGGCTCAATGCTAAAAGAGCGATACAGTTTTGCACAACGATTTGTAAAATATAAAACATAATAAAATCTATACACAGAAAAGCTTTTCCTTTAGTCAATGGACTTTGTGCAACAATTGAAGTAAAATGCAAATGTATAAAAAAGCATAGCAAAATCTTAGCTAGGAAAACACAACGTAGTTGCTAATATAGCGACTAAATCTACACCTGTACAAATATCAAACATTAGCCTTAAAGTCCTACTAGTTGTTCTGTTTGCTACAAGCACGAATTGTAAAAAACGTACATTGAATGTCAATGCAATAACAATATTGAAAATGACAATTTATGATGAATTTATGCAAAGTTTTGTGCTTTCAATGAAAGTTAATATTTGAAAATTTTGTCAAGTTGCGATTTTAAACAGCAGCAGCAAAAAAAAATTTGCTACCAGATATCTTTATTTCTGCAGATGCAGTAAGACAGATTCTAATAATTTTCATGGGTGCATTTTGCCTAAAATAAGACATTACAGAGGATTTCTAATTCATAAAGTACGTTAAGATGATCACAGATAAATGCTAATATCTATTTTAAAACACTGGCTATGTTTTTCTATTCCATTGCTTCTTTTCCTCTTTACATACACCATTTACGGATCACCGAAAACGATATTTTCAAATGATTAAATTAACCACTGGCTGTAGTCGGATACGAAAATACGCCCTCTCGCTTAAGAATTGTTTTCAGCAAACGTAGTTGTTTTGGTGATGAAAATTTACGAACTGGGCCTAAGACGATAGATAAAACATGAAAATATAAAAATGACGATATTTTACCAACATCTGAACTTTCATATCTAGAGCGGAACTTATGAAGCTTTCACAAATTAAGTATTTCAAAACTAATTAATTTTTACGCTACTTTGATATGTATTCTATTGTAGTAAAAATTTGTCGTAACAGTATAAACTAAGTTTGGAAGACAAACTTTGCTATGAAGTTTTGAATGGAGTCTACCTGCACATGCTCGTTTTGAAAGTTGTACAAAAGAATTATTATTTGCAACGGATATTTCTGCATTATGATGACAGCACCAAAATAATACTAAAAATAAGGTCAGTCAAAATCAACAACTGACCGCAGTGTCATATCACTCCTTCTAATCAACGGAACAAATGTTAAAGGCACTATCAGCCTACTTTATCTGTACCAAACAACAAATCCTTGTATCGCAGTTCTGAAATGTTCTCCCACTCTTTTTACTTTCCAGTCTTTCAAAGAAGAGTAAATATTTCGAAGGAGAAGATGCTAAACTGCAGTAGAGTAAAAAGGCGAAAACCCTCGCACCCGATCCCTTTGGAGCACCGATCCCTTTGGAGCACCGGGATCAATACTCCCACCAAGTGGCTGTGTGGAAGTCGCTTCCATTCACTTTGAACATCCCATTCTTTTCGGCAGTGACGTAGCTCCCGTGCGCTGTTTTCAAGCACAACTTGGACGGCTCTCGCAACTCGATGTAAAATCCGTGCCTGACTTCGGAGTCAACAGTGATGGTGCCATCTTCTGAGACATTCCAGTATTTGCCATTGGAGCCTGAAATGAAAAAGAACGAAGAGGAGTGTTTTAGAAATCATTCATGGATAACATTTCAGTATATACGACTTCCAAATAATTTTGAATTTATTTCCATAAGGCTGTTTACAGATAATTTCAACTAAGATTGGTGATCAACAAGTTGGAGTGATTGATTGCGTACGTTAAGTAGCTATTCGCATCTGAAGTTTCAACATTTGTGACCTTACGATTTACCTGCTGCATATTGAGGGTGGCAAACCGAAAAACAATATGGTTGTCCAGTGGAAGCACTGCAGTGCACTTTCCCATATATCGTAGATCAATGACCTGTGTAAACTGTGGAACTATAAACGCGTCGTCTCGTAGTCTCCCCGATTCACGTAGTTGAATTATCGGTTAACTCTTCCAGCTCTAAATTAAATTTACAGTTTTTCCCACCAACCTGGCCATTTTAAGAGAATCCAAAATTCTTGACACTTGATGAAAGCGAGCCTACTTTCGCATATTAAAGATTTCACAGTCTAGGACTGAATGGTACAACATCTCAAAACGTTAGTCTACCTTGAAATCAGGATGATTTTGGATATCATATTTAAATAGAGATAGTAAATTATCTAAAGTCACTATCAGCAATTGTTTCCTCTTCTCGCCTTAAAAAAAGGAAATATTTGGTTTTGTAGATACACAAGGTTATCCAATTCCGGTGCAGTGCAGAGTTATGGGTTCGAATATCGGCTTAGGTATAAATATAGACTTGACAGTATTGAGAAAAGCACGAAGTGCTACAGAAATAAGAACTTTGTTTCAGTTTCCTGTACAGGCTTTGACTCTATTGCAGTTTTAATCTTGAGCGAATCCCACTAAAGACAGAAGTTTCGGGATATACTTCGAGTTTTGTGGGGATTTTCTTTTCAATATTATACGACTATTATTAAAGAATGTTAACTGATCTAAAACACAACAAAATATTATAGTCATTATATGTAGCGTGAATGATGTTTGCACTAAAAAAATTAAAACTTAAAATAATCGTTAATCTTAAATCTCAAAAGTTGCTAAATATATTCCTGCTACACAGAATGGAGTTATCCTCCTGACTTTTTATATTGTTTGACCTCTGAGCGGCACTTTTTTGCACACCATGGGCTAAATGGCCAGGCCACAAGGACCCCGAAGGCTCAGAGAAGGTTGGGGGAGGGGACCCACTGGAACAGCTGTTGGGAGACAGATGGTAGCCTCTCGTCAAGGCCATCCAGCGTGTTCTTTAACGTGCACAGGGTATGGCTCTCCCGCACACGGAGCCACGGCTTAACGTCCCATCCGACGGACGGCGGCCTTTCCAAGCCCATCGGTGTCCCCTACTGACCATAGGCAGGGCGGGGAAATTTTTCGGAGATAAATCTCAACGCTGATCCAGCTGGGACTCGAACCTGGGAACTACAGATTACGAGCCTGGCGCGAAACCGACTGAGCCACCCCCGCGCCTGACTTTTTATAGTTTGTACATCAATTTTGTAAATATGTTTGCAGCAATCAACGAATTGAAAAAAAAAATGACCATTTTTCATGCACAGTTCAAAGAGCCAATAGCATTAAACAACGTCTCGTGAATTTTCAGTAGCCTGTTTTATGGTAGCAATTTAAATGAAGAATGAATAGAGTAATAACAATCGAAAATAAATTTCTCTCTGTAAAGGACAAATATTAAGTATGTATACTGAAAGAGAGATTTTTAAACTTCTGTATCTATCAGTTAATTGATGTTTATACGTCATTTGCCTCGAAAAATCATAGTCACTTTGTAACGCTTTACCAGCAGCACATCCTTCGTTATTATATACGTCATCAAAGCGCTCATAATATTTTGAAAATCACGAGATAGAACTGTTCCATTTTCATAACTAAAAACTATAATATTAGACATCACCTACCAAACAATAAAAGTGGTATTGATTTTCCATTTTAGGAAGCGCATTCATAAGCTACAGTTTCAAAAACTGCCACCAAAATCGCAATTGTTTAACCCTTAAGACACGTCTGCATAAAAACGTTCTGCCGAGTCTTGTGACATTTCAACATCCCTTAATTTCAATAATCATCAGAATATGTGAAATCCAACAAAATCATCCTCTGCCGTAAGCCATTTTGGGCGTTTAACCGCTTTGCACAGTCTTCTATGACACAGTGGCGCGATCAAAACAACCCCTGAATCTGACGAAAGACATGCAGGAAATCCTGCAGGCTGGCCCATGAAAGCGATGCAACGAATCACAAAGGAAGCTGCCCCGGATCCCTTTAGTGTCTGATGCCATTTATTACTGCATTCAGACGAAGCAAGGTAAAGGCCCTGGAGAACGGAAAATAATAGTTGTTGGATTACATCGTCTACTTCTACACAGGATGAGCAAATCAACAATAAAAGTCATCGAACAAATGGCGCAGGGGAAAAAATTGCTTGCATGACGATGAGCAAGTTTTTCCAACGCAAAAAAAGTGAACCGAAGTGGATTTCATAAGGTTCGCATGAACGGCTGCTCAGAGGAACGGGGAAAATACTCTCAGTTGCAGTTAGAATGAAAGACTAATGCTTCATGTTTCTGTCATTTGTGTAACAGCATTGGATGGTGTCTTTTCGTAATTGTCAACTATAGCGCATCATCAACAAATATCGTGCTCTCATACACATCATTCAGAATGAAACCTGCCGCTCATTAAAAAAAAAGAAAACTTTCTTTTCTGTGGTCATCGAATGTGGGTTTAAAAAATTCAGTGTAAAATTGCAATTCAATGCAAGTTCAGAAATCTTAACTTGCATTAGTAAATGCGAGATGATTTTTCAACATATAACGAAAATCTAGCCAGATTTATACTGTGCGAAATTTTCTTTATGCAACAAAATTCAGTGCAGTACTTGAATGTGATGCAAAGTTTGATGCCGTTCCATGAAAAATCATTTGCATAAATGAAATTATGTTGAAATTTGGTTCCATATTTATCAGTGTATCAGAGTTTGAAATAATGTTGTAGAAAGGAAAAGCCATTGAGGGCCAAAAACTAGAAAGGTAGACGTGAATGTCCTCAAAATTCTATCCTTACGGAAAAGGGGAAGTAAAAAATAATGGATTTGGTACAGGAATTGTAAAATTCGAACATTTCTAGTTTCCAGTTTATATTTTTTATTCATTGATTAATATGGAGCGACGGTAGCTCAGTCGGTAGCGCGTCAGACACTTAATCTGCAGTTCCCAGGTTAGTCCCACCTGTCAGTAGGGTATATCAATGGGTTTGGAAAGGCTGCCGTCTGTTGAATGGGACGTTAAGCCGTAACCCGTGTGCGGAAGAGCTATACCCTGCGCACGTTAAAGAACACGCTGAATGGTCTAGACGAGAGGCTACCGTCTGTCTCCCAACAGCTATGCAGTGGGTTTCCTCCCACAATCTTTTGGGAAGAAAAGGTCACAAAGCCCTCAGAGTCCTTGTGACCTGGTTATTTAGCCCATTGTGCGCAAAAAAGTGCCACTCAGAGGTAAAACAACCCAACAATCCTTTGATTAACATACAAAAATATACATTTTCCAAATTACAGAGTGAAAAACGGACTGAAACGGACTGAAATCAGGGGTCCGCAGATATGGGGGCAGTGGCTTCCCCAGAAGCTTCTAATGTGAGTGTGTGGCATATTTGAGTCTAACTGAGGGAGTTGATGCCTTAAATATCTGATTTATGGGGACTTCCTTAGAAAATATAGTTTTTCAAGCCTCCAGCGAAGAATTATAACCCCTCCCCCCCCCACTCCATTCTTAGCACGCCACTGCATGGGTATCAAGAACCTCCCCTCAAAATTGAATGTAATTCAATCTGCGTTCAAACTCAGCGTTCTGTTTACACCATTCAATTATTTTCCTGATTTCGACATGGATTATGTCTGAGCCTCACACATTTTCTTTGGATCTAGAAATTAAACTTTCTTTTCTGCAATTTTCGTATTTTAACGTTATTTTTCTCGTTATTTCTACGGCAAAAACCTATTTAATTTAAATATGTCTCACCTAAAAGTTTCATAATGAACAGTTCTTAAATTATCTCAAGTACACAAATATTATTTAAAAAGAGAAATTTAATATGCATTCTTGACCTTGTTTCAGGATATCATTGAACAAGATATTCCAGGAATGAGCACAAATAGGAAGGATAGGGTGATCGTGTAAGTTTCCAGCGCTGACAATTCCAGGAACCTATGGTTGGTAGATGGTGCAACAAACCAAAATTAGGAAACAGTGGCATCTCCCATAAAGAAATCGAGCTGTGATTTTGTATGAAAAATTGAGTGAAATATATGTCCATTGAGTCTAACTTCTAGCCACGTTCCTTTTGAAAGTCAAGTACCACATGGTAGGGTATATGAAGGTCACTGCTGTGTAAATTTTTAGATCTGCATGCGCCTTTGAGTAAGGTGCATTAAAATCACTCATAACGAGCTGAAGTCGTAATCTACACAAAACTGCAACTCTCAAGACTTTATTAACACCCTATATATATATATATTCACACACTAAAAAACATATTTATGGAAATGTATCTATTGCTTTATATCATAACTAAGCCTATTTCTCGCTTTGTTTACTGTGACCATGCACGTAACAAAGTCGAAATAATTGTAACCATACACGTGTCTCATAATTTTAATATCAAAATACTCTTCCGGAGACTTTGAAAAATCAAACTGATGAGTCATTCATGTTAATCATTAACAACTCATTTAAACTTTCTGTTTTCATCGATGATTTGATTTGTTTCCCACAAAATTCATCAAGTCGAAATCTTTTTCATAGTATACCGCTAATACAGGCGGAACGTATACATATTATTGACGACGACTTTTCTAAAACAAGAAATTCGATTTGTCCCTAAGGTTGTTCTAAACTGAAGTCAAAAAGATAAATACAGGCATGAACAAAAAATAAATTATTATCAAAAATAGTAGGCGACAGGACTAATTTTTTAAATGCTATGACGACTTGGCAACTGTTATTTATGACGCCCTGTGTTAAGCAATAAATTGATATCAAAAAATTTTCTTATAGTTCTTGATTGCATTATTAAGTATGTATAGAGCCCTGGGTAAGGCATGGATGTGTGTGCTGTTTTTCTGCTGAGGTCCCGCCATCCTCACAGACCTTCTACTATGGCGTATTAAACTGACAGGCTCCTGTCAGACCTCTATGGCAAGCAGCTGCTTGAGGGGGTATTTATTTTATTTATAAATACTATTAAATGTACATGAGTAACACAAAAGTCATTTCGAGAAATATTATTATTTATGCACATGCAAGAAATTTGGCATGATTTCAAGTTGGTAATATTCGAATTTTACTTTTTCTAAATACTGAAGAATTACATTGAAGTATCCCCCCCCACACACACACACACACATCCTCTCTTTTCTCGACTAATGGGATGACAACTTCTAACTCACTTTGCTATTTGAATGGACTTTCCTTAAGGAAATTCTGTCTTATAATTATCCCCCCAAACACACACGAATAAACGACAAAGTCATAAAATAAATAAATAAATACCCCCTCAAGCAGCTGCTTGCCACAGAGGTCTGACAGGAGCCTGTCAGTTTAATACGCCATAGTAGAAGATCTGAGTGGATGGCAGGACCTCAGCAGAAAAACGACACAAACAGCCATGCCTTACCCGGGGCTCGAACCCAGGTCCCTTAGATCAGTAGACAAGCGCGCTAACCACTCAGCCATGGGACGGCGACAAAGTCATACCCTATATATATATATACTGTGTATATACATTTAATTTGATGTAGTATTTGTGAAGCCAATTATTTTTAAAAGTTTGTCTTCTTAATATTCACTGTCAATTAACAATATGCTATATTTACACAATTTACGTAATATTTCCGATTTTTTTTTCGCTTTTGCTTAAAATAAGAGTGTAAAAAGTACAGAAGCAAGTTTTTTAATCACAAATTTCAATGTTTAAAGGTGGGGAGAATTCAAACACAGACGACATTTCGAATAAGCAATTTTTAACATTTAAAACAGGGTAGTATTCAAATCGGTCCTACGTAGGCACCGATTGAAACACACACGACCCCTGTAACCATTTCATCCGGTCAGCAGTAATATTTAGAGTAAAGATATTATAAGTACCAACGCTTCTTAATCAAAATATATGATAAAAAATAGGAACTGAATTCAGACTTAATAACTGTAACTAATCAGACATTTGCCATTGACATTTATTTATTACTAATAAAGAAGATATTAATATTTCTCTTGCAAGTAAAATTTTATATAGAAGCGAGCTTTCGAATGTTAACAATTTTTGCAGTTTAAGACATTGTGACTTTACAATTTTATGTTTTAAACGATAAATATTGTCGTTTAATTTTTTATTTCCTAAACTTGAATTAAAGCTTGAAATTTTTGGGTATTTTTCCTTTCTTACAAAATGTTAATTATTCTCTTATAAGGATATGAGACAGTCTGAATGCTGTGCAATTTTCAACTTCGTGACAAATAACATTTTTGTTTCTTATGTTGCGATTTTTGTTTTATGAAAGCAGCCGAAAAATGAGATTTAAATTGGGGTAAAGAATTTAACCCTCAGTTTTTTATGGTCTCGATGAGTTTGACCCGTCTACTCGGGAGGGTGATGAGATTTAAATTGGGGTAAAGAATTTAACCCTCAGTTTTTTTATGGTCTCGATGAGTTTGATCCGTCTACTCGGGAGGGTGATGAGATTTAAATTGGGGTAAAGAATTTAATCTTCAGTTTTTTATGGTCTCGATGAGTTTGACCCGTCTACTCGGGAGGGTGATGAGATTTAAATTGGGGTAAAGAATTTAACCCTCAGTTTTTTATGGTCTCGATGAGTTTGATCCGTCTACTCGGGAGGGTGATGAGATTTAAATTGGGGTAAAGAATTTAACCCTCAGTTTTTTATGGTCTCGATGAGTTTGATCCGTCTACTCGGGAGGGTGATGAGATTTAAATTGGGGTAAAGAATTTAACCCTCAGTTTTTTATGGTCTCGATGAGTTTGACCCGTCTACTCGGGAGGGTGATGAGATTTAAATTCGGGTAAAGAATTTAACCCTCATTTTTTATGGTCTCGATGAGTTTGACCCGTCTACTCGGGAGGGTGATGAGATTTAAATTGGGGTAAAGAATTTAACCCTCAGTTTTTTATGGTCTCGATGAGTTTGACCCGTCTACTCGGGAGGGTGATGAGATTTAAATTGGGGTAAAGAATTTAACCCTCAGTTTTTTATGGTCTCGATGAGTTTGACCCGTCTACTCGGGAGGGTGATGAGATTTAAATTGGGGTAAAGAATTTAACCCTCAGTTTTTTATGGTCTCGATGAGTTTGATCCGTCTACTCGGGAGGGTGATGAGATTTAAATTGGGGTAAAGAATTTAACCCTCAGTTTTTTATGGTCTCGATGAGTTTGATCCGTCTACTCGGGAGGGTGATGAGATTTAAATTGGGGTAAAGAATTTAACCCTCAGTTTTTTATGGTCTCGATGAGTTTGACCCGTCTACTCGGGAGGGTGATGAGATTTAAATTGGGGTAAAGAATTTAACCCTCAGTTTTTTATGGTCTCGATGAGTTTGACCCGTCTACTCGGGAGGGTGATGAGATTTAAATTGGGGTAAAGAATTTAACCCTCAGTTTTTTATGGTCTCGATGAGTTTGACCCGTCTACTCGGGAGGGTGATGAGATTTAAATTGGGGTAAAGAATTTAACCCTCAGTTTTTTATGGTCTCGATGAGTTTGACCCGTCTCCTCGGGAGGGTGATGAGATTTAAATTGGGGTAAAGAATTTAACCCTCAGTTTTTTATGGTCTCGATGAGTTTGACCCGTCTACTCGGGAGGGTGATGAGATTTAAATTGGGGTAAAGAATTTAACTCTCAGTTTTTTATGGTCTCGATGAGTTTGACCCGCATACTCGGGAGGGTGATGAGATTTAAATTGGGGTAAAGAATTTAATCCTCAATTTTTTATGGTCTCGATGAGTTTGACCCGCCTACTCGGGAGGGTGATGAGATTTAAATTGGGGTAAAGAATTTAATCCTCAATTTTTTATGGTCTCGATGAGTTTGACCCGCCTACTCGGGAGGGTGATGAGATTTAAATTGGGGTAAAGAATTTAATCCTCAATTTTTTATGGTCTCGATGAGTTTGACCCGCCTACTCGGGAGGGTGATGAGATTTAAATTGGGGTAAAGAATTTAATCCTCAATTTTTTATGGTCTCGATGAGTTTGACCCGCCTACTCGGGAGGGTGATGAGATTTAAATTGGGGTAAAGAATTTAATCCTCAATTTTTTATGGTCTCGATGAGTTTGACCCGCCTACTCGGGAGGGTGATGAGATTTAAATTGGGGTAAAGAATTTAATCCTCAATTTTTTATGGTCTCGATGAGTTTGACCCGCCTACTCGGGAGGGTGATGAGATTTAAATTGGGGTAAAGAATTTAATCCTCAATTTTTTATGGTCTCGATGAGTTTGACCCGCCTACTCGGGAGTGTTTGACACCCTTGGTGTAACCAGAGGTTAGAAATATTCCTCTTCTGGCATTGAAAAAAATATATATATACACCTCTCTCGTGTGAATGTTTGCTTACATACGCATGTAGTTTTATAGCCATTAGCATTTCTCTTGAAGTATGGGAATGTCGTTGCTGCAAAAGGTAAAATTCTTTAGCAGAGAGGTAAATAGGAAAGATTCGTAAATTGTAAACAAGATAACAGGAAACTAGATGCTTTTGATTCCAGATGCTTACGCAGTATCTTGGGCATTAGGTGGTTCAACTTTGTAACTAATGATGAGGTTAGGCAAAGTAGTCGGCAACCTCCTTTAAGCAGCATATTGTGCAGAGAGAGACTCCGTTGGTTTGGCCATGTTGCCCGTATGGATAATTATAGATTGGCGAATAGGGTTATGAACAGTGTGCCTAAAGGCCTCAGAAAGAGGGGGAGACCTAGGATGCGGTGGGCAGACAATGTCAAACAGGACCTTGTTAGAATTGGTGTGCAATGGCCGGATGCAGCAGACGTAGCTCTGGACAGACTTGCTTGGAAAACTAAATTGCACGGTCTGGTTGGACCTCCGTAGCCCATGGCTGCTTGAGGATGATGATGATGAAAAGCAATGATTAAATAAAGAGGATTAACAACAACGCCAACGGAGTTGAAAATATATTGGACTAAAGTAGGAAAGATTTTTTTTTTAATTTTGAAGTCGGCAGCTGAAAACACATAGTTTTCTCTAGCCAATGAAAAGAAAAGAAAATACTTTTTATAATCATTATTTTAAGGCTTTTTCATTTTTTCAAATCTTTTGCGATCAAATTTCAAACAATTTAGAAAAAAAGAGACAAATATTAGATAAGGTACTTTTTCTCCTTCCTTCCAACGTCAAAGGCTATTCGTGTATAATAACACTTTCCCTTTCGCCCTCTGATAGTGAAATAAGGGTTCAACATCAGTCAGAACAAAACTCAGTACGTATTTTGAAATGTGCGCGAACGTTCCCGACCAATTTCATCCAATCCAGCGTTGTGTGCCCTTGTTGTTTTTAGTCTTGTATTGCCACGTAATCATGCAGCCCTTCCTGACTATAACAAAACAGTTCACACTCCTAATCCACCTAAATGGCCTTCCTGCCTCTTATGTGGCCATGGGGACTGCAGAGAGAGCTCATGTGGAACTCGATGTGCGTAGAATTTCTGTCGATTAAATGCAGCATCCACGTAACACTTCGGCAATGACAGAAGCGAACTCTATTCAAAGTGACCTTGATGTCACACAACAGTCGCACCCACATTCCCAGGAAGATGTCATTGAATTAAGCTTCTACCGAATCCCTAGTGGTCATACAATGTGCACACAAAACTACTGTATACATATATAGGATTCGATGACATTATTTATACAACACTCGTATCGTCCAAAGTTATTTCACTTCATGGAAGAGAAACGTAGAAGCAGGCTTTACAAAATTTTGGAGATTATTAGTCATGCCATGTATGCTTACTTTAGAATGAGATAAATTACTACGAAATGCCGATGACCTCGATCTTTTAGGGTCATACTCAATATGATATTTATAAATCGAAATCTTTTGCTTAGATGATCAACCATTTTTCAACGGAATTACCTTTTTACAGGAATTCGCTGAAATTGTACAACATTTGCAATTAAAAGAAATGCTACTTTTATCCAAATCTAAAGCATTTTAAATATTCGTCTTTACTTATTACTCATGCTCACATATTATAATGAAATGATGACAAAGAATATACGTACAGCTGATAAATAAATCTGAACCATTTAAGACATGGAACTTACATATTGGTGTGAACTATACAAATGTTACACCTCGTTAAAGGGCAGTATGTGAACACCGTGCATATATTATGATATTGTTAACGGAAAATATGTAAATACATGGGTAGCATTCAGTGGTGTACGAAGGGAAGCAGCTAGGTGGGCAGTTGCCCATGCCGAAATTCTAGAGAGGGGATCCCACCCAAGAATTTTGGATTTGATTTAACCTTGCCAATGATACATAGAGGAAAACTATTTCTACACTCTATTTTAGCTCCAACTGATGATCAAAAATGATTCCCAGTTACGTTATTCAAATGGTATATGAAATCATATATTCCGATGCTGAATGAAGATTCATCATCATCATCATCATCATCATCATCATCATCATCATCATCGTCGTCGTCGTCGTCGTCGTCGTCGTCGTCATCATCCTCAAGCAGCCATGGGCTACGGAGGTCCAACCAGACCGCGCAGTTTAATTCTCCAAGCATATCTGTCCTGAGCTACATCTGCTGCATCCGGCCACTGTACACCAATTCTAACAAGGTCCTGTTTGACATTGTCTGCCCACCGCATCCTAGGTCTCCCCCTCCTTCTGAGGTTTCTAGGCACACTGTTCATAACCTTATTCGCCAATCTATAATTATCCATATGGGCAACATGGCCAAACCAGCGGAGTCTCTCTCTGCACAATATGCTGCTTAAAGGAGGTTGCAGACTCCTTTGCCTAACCTCATCATTAGTTACAAAGTTAAACCACCTAATACCCAAGATACTGCGTAAGCATCTAGAATCAAAAGCATCTAGTTTCCTGTTATCTTGCTTACACAGCGTCCAAGTTTCACTACCATAACTAACCCTAGAAAGAACCAAACTATTATACAGTCTAATTTTAGTCTTAAGGTGTATACGCCTATTTCTCCACAATCTCCATAGATTCTTAAAAGTCCCGGCAGCAATACCTATTCGTCTGTTAATCTCATGCCGCACATCTCCAGTATCAGTTACGCAGCTCCCAAGGTAATTAAACTGTGACACCTGCTCAAGACTGCAACCATTCAGATTAACTGAATCACAACCTGCCTGACCAATTTTCATCACTTTAGTTTTCTCTCTGTTTATAACCAAACCTACTGTACTACCAGTCTCATCAACAGTTCGAATGAAAGAGTTCATCTCATCAACATCATTTGCCAAAAGGGTTAAATCATCAGCATAATCTAAATCAGAAATTTTCGTATCTCCAGCCCATTTAAGGCCAAAATCTTTCCCCTGAAGTGAATTTCGCATAACATAATCAACAACCAAACTAAAGAGAAAAGGAGACAAAATGAACCCTTGTCGAACACCAGAAGTAATGCTAAACCAATTGCTACAAGACTTACCAACTCTCACACATGACTCAGTGTTATTATAGGGAGCTTTCATTATGTTAACTAACTTCTCTGGTATACCATATGATCTCACAATCAACCACAAATTATGACGATCAACAGAGTCGAAAGCCTTTTTGAAATCAACAAAGCTAGCAACCAAAGGTTTCTGAAACTCTAAACATTTCTCAAGAATCTGCCTAAGTGAAAATATCTGATCTACACATTCCCTACCACTTCTGAATCCACATTGCTCATCACGCAATTGCCTGTCAACCAGATTCTTAATTCTATTAAGCACAATCATGGAAAGAACTTTACCTGGAACGGAGAGTAGGCTGATACCCCTATAGTTATCACAAGAACTGCGATCACCTTTTTTGAAAATAGGGATAATAATAGCTCTGGTAAAATCTTTAGGAACCATGCCTTTATCATAAAAGTTATTCAAAATTTCAGTCATCCAAATGGTAACTGAAACATTCCCAGCTCTAAGCATTTCCGTAGTAATTTCATCAACCCCTGGGGATTTATGAAGTTTAAGTTTAGAAATAGCCAAACTAACTTCAGATTGTGTTATACTGCCAACATTAAAGCCAACAATGCATCTATCATCATTGCAAACAATGGGAGTAGAATTAACCACATTGTTTAGAACATCACTGAAATGCTCAGCCCACCTAGCCATGACAGAATCCTCACCTTCTATAACCTTGCCTTGTTTATCCTTCAATCCCTGTATATCTGTTCGTTTTCTACCACACAAAACATTAACTATCTGGTACAGCTCTCTGCTGTTGTGCTGTCTAACTGCTTCCTCAGCTTTGTCAGCAAGGCCATCAAGCCAAAGATTCTTATCAGTAGCTAACTGACCCTTCACACGTTTATTAAGTTCTTTGTAATGCTTTCTATTAGGACTAGTAGGGTACTGATTAAGGACATTCCTGCAGTTCCTTCTTTCTGAAATAAGCTCAAGTGCCTTATCACTTAAATAATTCTGCCTCCTCTGCTCCTTTTTCCCTAAAAGAGTACTGTTAGTTTCCAAAAAAGCCTGTTTAAAATGGCCCCATTCTTCCTCAACTTCAGTATTAAGCAAACCATGACCGTCATAATGACTAAGTAACCTATCATGGTAAGCTTTAGCTATAACTGGGTCTTTCAGAGCTTCAGTATTAAAGGTAAATTTTTTAACCCTAGCACAACACTTTTTAAGTTTAAGTTGCAAGACACTTTTAACAAGGTCATGGTCAGATCCCATTTCAGCTCCCCTATATGCCCTGGTATTTCTAACAGAACTAGCCCATTTGCTGCTAATTAATATATAATCAATCATATTCTTATGCAGCCCATCAGGTGAAACCCATGTGTGTTTATGTATGTCGCGGTGTTTGTAATATGTGTTAGTTATTCTGAAACCATTTAGTTTACTTATCTGTAGGAGACGTTGCCCATTGCCATTGCAGCTACCAATACCAAAAGGGCCTATTACTCCTCCCCAAAGGTCAGAGTCGGTACCAACTTTGGCATTGAAGTCACCAAGAACAAGGGTAATATCTCCTTTCTTGACAGAATTCAAAATATCCTGAAGTTGTCTGTAAAACCTATCCTTCTCATCCTCATCAGAATCCTCAGTGGGGGCATAACAGCAGATAACATTCAAGTCTTTAATGCTTGTCTGAAATTTTGCTGTAAGAAACCTTTCATTAATGCACTCATATCCTAGAAGAGCATCACTAGCATGTCTGCTGAGCAGCAGACCCACGCCTTGGTGATGCTTTCCATCCTCCCTCCCTGTAAAGAGAAATTTAAAGTTATTTTTAAGTATCTCACCTTTACCTGTCCATCTGGTCTCTTGCAAGCCTAGAATATCTAGGTTATAGCGCTGGAATTCCTGCATGAGGACATCAAGAGAATAATCTCTATGTAATGTCCTCACGTTCCAGGTTCCTGCAGAGAGAAAATGATTAGTAGGATTTTTAAAGAAATTAGGTTTATTGAGATTGGTAGGGCTAACAATATCAAACAGCCCCCTGATCGCAGGCATGGGGCAAAGACCTGTTCCTCCTCCGCTAAAGGCTGAAGTCACCGATGCTGGTAGGAACTTCAGGCACCACCTTTTCAAGTGGACTTTTTCAAGAACCATATGGCCTGCCTGAGACACATTACTCCAGTTTAGGCTTGACGATGCCCAACTAGCTAAGTAAGGTTCAGGTACCTGCGATGGCCTCTGATTAGGATTATCCACCAGCTGATATAAGGTATCCCATGCCTCTGTTCACTTAGAGCTGGCAACCCAGAAGCAAACAAAAAACACAGCGGCAGACTCTCCCTCAACAGAGGCCCACCAGTGCAGCAAGTCCAGGATCCATAATCAAGCTCAAATCCATAAACAAGTCCAGTCTAGTAGGTATAAATGGTCAGCACCAGGACCCTGTGAAGTTGACCACTCCTCAGCAGGGTTGAAAAAAAAGAAAAAAGTGGCCATAGATGACCAGATCAGTAGGCCATACTGAACTGGCAGCCCTCCCCTTCCGTTCCCTTCCAAAAGAGAATATCTCTTTTGAAAGGTACTAACGGCCTGCACAACAAGAAGGTGGGGTCGGACATTAGGTGCTAGACCTGGCCGGTTCTGTGCATCATCACTGGGGATTGGCACACAGCTCTCCTTCCAGTTTACGCCTAGCTACCATTTACAAGCCCAGCTACAAATACTTTATAACAGTTTAATTATTGGTGTGATCATAGTATCTTACCTTAGGTTGGCAGCTGCGACGTCAAGCTCATAACGTCTATATATATATATTCTGCCCACCCTGGATTTTTGGACTTCACACGCTACTGGCAACATTTCCATATTTTCTGCTGAATTTAAGTTATTGCAGATCTGTACCAACTATCAGGTTTGCCATACAAAGTGATATTGTTACGACAGATGAAAGTGCTACAATGAACTTGTGATGTGATGCTTCGTCTTGATGCTCGCGTGAACATCAGAGGGAGAATTACGTCACAAACTACTTGAACGAACTTAAAAAATAAAGAATAAGTTGTGGTAATTAAGAGGAATTTGAGTGTGAAGAAAAATATAGTTTGTTTCAGTCTGTACATTATAGTATAAAGAAGAAGTGTTTTTATTTGGTGTGTTAGCGGGAGGTTATTGTGTTTATTAGTGTTGATTCTGTTAGTAGACAGGGAAGAAAAAGAAAGATGCTTAAGACACTTCAAGATATGGTTGAGGACGTTATATGTAGTTGAACAAGTAGAACTGATCTCAACTTTTCTGTAGTAAGAATTCATCATTTGACACTGTTGTTTTTAGTTGGTAAGGTTATTCTCGATAGATTGCACTTTTGTTAACAAATATGATTGCGACAGTTATTAAATGATGTAAAAACCCTTATTTTATGTTTTGAGTGTAGTTTATATAAATTTTTTCATTCATACGCTCAGTTTCTATCCGTTTAATTTATCGCTCAAAGAAATGCGATTGACAATAGCATAGTTTCTAGGTTACGAACAGCTCAATCAATATGACCTTCTTACACAATATGACCTTCTGACTGCCATAGTAAGTGAAAACATCAGTAATGAGAAATCAGAATATAAGATCCTTTATTGCTGACTGGAGATGCAAAGCAGGTGGCTACTTGTCATAAATCAACCTTTCATTTGCCTTTGAAAGTTCTAAGAGCCAACGGTGGTCATGCTACAGAAGCGTAGGTGTAGAGCTCTGGAGAGCTTAGCCCCACTTAGGGTGTCACAGAACGTTTCAGTTCTTCGGTTTGTAAAATTTAGCAAACTTGTTATACGACATACATATTCATAGTTTGGGATGTTTTTGCATGTATATGTAGCGTAGCAGTTAGGCTGTTCGAGTAGACCTGATAAAGAATAGGTTCTAATGTCGAAGCAGAAAGAGGGTAAGATAGGAATTTAGTTTTCTTATGAAATTTAAGCCATCCTCACAGGCATTGGTGGGACAGTAGCTCGAGGAGTTTTAATTTTCATTTTATTATTTTTGCAAATTTACGTTATGGTTTCTAGTTATGTTGTTCTCTTTGTCGATTTCTTAAACAAAGAAATGAATACTAAGCACATAGGTATTAATTAAGGTCCATTATGAATTGAAATTAGAGAAAGCCCATTTCTGAACTTTCTCTTTTTTCAAGAACCAAGATCCGATGGAAGAACTATAGCAAAGCTTGAGAAATGTTTGACCAAGTTCCAATTCTGAGCAGGCGTGTATTCATGATTTTTTTTTTTTTTTTTGGGGGGGGGGGATATTCATATAGAGTAGCATAGTTAAGACATTTGTGTTGGCTTTGGGAATGTATAATATATATGTATTCAAAGCACTTTATGTAGAAGAAACTTGTTCCTTTTTATAATCATCAAATGTAGTTGAACTTGTTGAAAACAACTCTGTGTTTCTGGCTCAAAAAAAAAACGAAATTTCATAAATTGCCTGTTAATTTCATCTCTTACTGATTAGTGTCTTATTTCATGTTTATTCTTTCATTACTGCAGATTAAAAATAAGAGTTATGCCATGCCCAAATTTCTACACCCCGACAAGCTGCAACTGCTTTAGTATTGTTTTATTCAATTTCAGTTTCCCTCAAACCCTTGAACAGGGCCTATCAAAAGTTTTATGATTTCTCAATTTCGAGCTTTCAGTGATTTAAGGAGAATGCTGTAACACCCTAAGCACCCCGCCCACCCCCTTGAACTCGCACCTGATTATGAGAAAAGTTAAGGTTATGTAGGAGTGTAAAGTGCGCGAATAGATGATAATTTATCGGCAAGAATTTTTTTTTTATTTGCGACGTATAGGACAGAGAAGAATCCTAGAAGCTACTCCTAGCTTTTACAGGCCTTCTCATACAAGGGCATGCCCTACTAACCCCAAATCATTGCTGACCACTGCCTCGGTTAGAGCTAGCACAGCACACAAAGTGTCACTACTATGCCAGTTAAGGCTCTCTTACAAAGTTGTGTAGCTTTTATAAGTAGATTAATTAAAATATACTTTTATTCTGATTAAGTTCTGTGAAATTTCTTATGAGAGATGTAGACAAACTTTCATAAGAGAGCAATAATGTAATGTTCTTACTAACATGAAAGAATCAACTGTAAAATACCGCATCAAACATTAGAATTAGCAAAAACTCTCAGTAATACATTGTAAATGTTAACTGAGATAGTAATTACGGTAATTGCTACTGTTCTAAAGGGTCTAGCCTTGTATGTTAGCACTAACAGAGGTAATGGTCAGAGAATCGGATTTCTGTCGTAGTTGAACATGTCTTTGTATGATCCTGACATTTTTGTATGAGACCTGTACAAGCTTAGAGGACCTTCCAGGATTCTTCTTTGTCCTCTATGTTGCATAAAAAAAAACTGATCCAACTTTTGATTCATGGATTCTGGTATGAAATGTTCAATGTTTAAAAATGATTGAATAAAAGTTAATAAGTGCAGAGCGGCTGTGAGACACCATTTACATAACACTAAAATCGACAGTTATGCCGTGTTATGGAGAATATGCACTATTCATTGATTCCAAAAATGTATTCTCCATTTTACTGCATTGCTTTTATTTGATTAAACATATTATAATTTTAATGTGAATTGTTGAGAAAACTGCAGTACATATTGTGCTATTATTGTTTTATTTAAAAGTAATTGTTATAATGACTACCAAGGAATTTAAGCATTTGATGGCTTATATACATTCGGAATATTATGTAAAACATGTTTGGAATTTTTCAATTATTCATAAATAAAAATCAGACTTTAACAGACAGATAACACTAACTGAACACAGATGGAAAATTAACTTTGGTGGTCAAACCCAATTCACTTTGTTTTTCATAAATAAAAGCATTTGAATCGAAACTTAAGCATTTAAATCGGAAATTATTTTTAATTGATTATTTTTCTGTAGAATTTGACTTGTCGATTTTACCTTTAAAGAAGCATAGGCCTTTGTCGTCTCTCTCTACGAGGATTGTTTCATATGCCGCTTTATTGCACTCGAGTTTGGATGAAGAATTGCTTTTAAAACCGACGAAGCCTTGTTCGCACTTGAGCACCAGGGTGGGTCTGTTGATGAGGTAGAAGTAGAACCTCTCCATGTCATCCACCTTATCGCTGTTGGCATACAGATGACCGCTCTTCTTGGCCGTAACGTATTTGCCGTTGTTAGCTACAAAGGCCACACTGCCATCCTCCTGCCATACTAAACTGAACAAGCTGTTGGCCGATCTACGAAGGAAGAAGAAAAAAGACGAGAAGACGTTAATTAGCGTTTTCAAGAATTAGCTTTGCCTCATGAACAGAAAAGAAATTGTTGAATTAGATCAATTTTACTACTAATCGTTATGGAAATCAACATAAAAGTAAGAAGTAATTTTTTTTATAATATTAGTTATTCAAAAATTTGGATTTGGGTTGGGTTGTTTTACCTCTGAGCGGCACTTTTTTGCACACCATGGGCTAAATGGCCAGGTCACATGGACCCCGAAGGCTCAGAGAAGGTTGGGGGAGGGGACCCACTGGAACAGCTGTTGGGAGACAGATGGTAGCCTCCCGTCAAGGCCATCCAGCGTGTTCTTTAACGTGCACAGGGTATGGCTCTCCCGCACACGGGGCCACGGCTTAACGTCCCATACGACGGACGACGGCCTATTCCAAGCCCATCGGTGTCCCCTACTGACCGTGGGCAGGGCGGGGAATTTTGCGGAGATAAATCTCAACGCTGACCCAGCTGGGACTCGAACCTGGGAACTACAGATTACGAGCCTGGCGCGCTACCGACTGAGCCACCCCCGCCCCAAAAATTTGGAAAATTTGAAAGGAAAACATAATTTGATTAATAATAGCCATAATACACCAACTGCCAAATGAATTGAAATATTTATTTATTCCAAATATTACTTGTAATAACAAGTAAATGTTTAAGAATAGCATATATTTTATTGCTTAACAAATGTATAATTAAACATATAAAAATATTGTATTATAAAATTTATACAGCTGAAACAAATTAATAATTTTTTTGTTATGTGTGAACTCAAATCGTATAAAAAATAAATTGTACGAAATGCAAAATGGAATAATAAATTGAATTGAAATTGAATTTAATTTGTGCACATTACAACGTTTAAAAATCTGTTATATTTCATTAAAAAAAAATCCAACTAGAAACCTTTTTTCCGACTCGACTTTGTTTAACTGAAAAGAGTGTATTTTATGAGTGGGTCTGTAAAGTGCGACATTTACGTAATTTACACACATATAGACGCAATCTTCAAGTAGTCGTATAAAGGACGACAATTATATATTTTATGAGTCTGTGGAAATAAATTACGACACTTGTTTTATTGTTTACAATAATGACGAAGAAAAATAGAAGCCAAGCTGCAGAAAAATTGGCCAAATATTAACAATGAATTGTATCGCTCTGCAAGTCTTTGGGCGATTGCCTTATTACTGTTCTATCAAATCCAATATTAAATAGGAAAAGCGTCCAAAGTGAAATTATAATTCAGTGCAGTGGTCCAGAAATTACGGGGCTAAGTTCGGACACCTTCCGTTTTTTTAAGAAATATTCTTCACTGAAACTGATAGATTGGAGAAGCGCGAATAAAACAACAGGCAATTCTCATAAAGAGTTTAATTGCTTTCGTCATCAGTGATAAACTGTACAGTCGCTCAAAAAAGTATCCGAACACCATGGTTGATTACAGAATTGAGAAAAAATATCTGGCAACGATTTTTTTTAGAAATTAGTGATCTGGGAACCTTCGTGTCACGTGATTACAGAATTCAGGAAAAATATCTGGAGCGTGTGCAGCAACTGTACACGCTCCAGTTACCGTTCACAGCAAACTGGAGCGTGTGCAGTTACTGAAGTACACGCTCCAGTTGTTGTGGTCAAGTCTACTAACGGTAATGCTGCTGTTAAATGCAGTGGTAGAAGTGCGATAGAACGGCGTTCTAATAGTTTCGAAGATGAAAAAAAAAAATCTAGTAGTATCTAATATAATGGTATCTGTCTAGATTCGAGGGCGATAGGATTAAGAATGGCTAACATAAAGAACGTTACAAAGACAGAATAGGCGTCTCAGTGGTCCGAATAGAGAGTTTCGAATGCAGCTTTCCATACCTATAAGATACTAAAGTATCGCAGCACTTTTGATAATAATAGAAATACTTATGGTAATAGTGTACGTGGACGCGTTATTTCGTTGATTTTATATTAGGCGAAACGAAAGGCACTTTCGGCATCTTATGCAAATAAATGCCCCAAACGATAATTTAGATTTTTTTTTACCGCTACATAAAAGAACTAAAAGAAGTCAAACAAAAAGTAATAACATTAATAATTTAAACTCTAATTTTTTGAAACAAGTACGAATATCTGTGATTTCATGCAAAAAAAAAATTACGTCTAAAAAAGTTTTTATATTTAAAGAAAGCCGCAAGCACAGGACGTTACTCAGAAAAACTGTTGAATATTAAGATGAGGCATATTACACGTTAATTACTTCCTCTGAAGGAAAAAATAAGTCAACAGAAGTGACAAATTGTACTTTCTTCCTATCATGAATAGTCAGCCAACAATTTAAATACTTATATCATTGTGAATAATTAAAGCTAATTATCCAGGTGTGTCTGCTGCTTTCGAGGAAACCGCCGAAGCACGAGGCAGACTTACCGAAAATGCCGCTATACCCTCGAGTGGCGTGAAGGCATGCCCAGCATGCAGTCGCCATGGGAGAGGCACGCTCGCCACTAGGTAACGCAGGTCCCGTCAAGTTCAATGTCTCGCGAACATCAGTCACCGCTAGGCGTTCCCTCCACCCGTCGGATCGATACTTTCACCAGGACAATGCTCCGAGGTATCCCTTCGGCTCGTTGCTATAGTAACGGTGCGTAACCTTGAATGCCGAGGTCGATGACACGCGGGATGATGAGAAAAGCGTCACATTTCAATGGAGAAGGTTAACAGCAGTGTGCGTGGACTTCAAGACAGCGACCAAAAAGAAAATGTTTTCAATATGCTAAGACATTTGTGATCGTTCTGGTTTCTATTTCCCTTGTCTTACAGGTTAATACCTCATTTGCTTTGTTTACAGGGATTCGGCGGCTTGGCGGCTTAGAGAAAAGTTGTCTGACATATTAGAAAGTGTTGAAAAACAACTATAGGTGGGGAGATGAAACGTTATCGAGGTACAGTAGACTAAAAAATGGCAAGGTCACAATGGCCCCAAGGGTTCAGAGAAGGTTGGAGAAGTAGATCCGCTGGACAGCTGTTAGGAGACAGATAGTTGCCTCCCGTCAAGGAATCTTATCCAGTATGTTTTTTAATGTGGACAGATGTATGGCTCATCTGCATGGCAGGGTGAGGTTTAGCGGAGATAAATATGAATGTTGGCACAGTTGGTACTCGAACATGAGAACATCAGATTATGAACGTGAGCCAATCCCCGGCTCCTTTGAATCAGTGTTACGCAAACTCTTTGAAATGAAAGAAACTAGATTAGGGCATTTCAAAAGGCGATTCGAGAACCACAAGTGGCGAGCCAAAGAAATAATGAAAAAAGAAAATAAAAACTATATTTCTTTCTTGAAAAAAATATAGAAAATGGCAAAAAAAAAGAAAAATATTGAAACATACTACGTAAATTCAATTGTACCTTCTTTTCAACTTTTTCCTCTGGCTGGTGTATGATTTTTAGCTCAATATTTAGCCTAGGAAAAGAAACAGAAACTCCAAAAAAACTAGAAGAATACATATCGCATCTGTGAATCTCATTTGCAAAGAGAATGAAGTTTTTCATTTGCCTACTTTTTCACTCCTTAAATATTTTAACTCGAGTTTATGGATGATGGAGAAAAATGCAAATAGTAGCATTTTATTAGTAATTATAAATAAATAAATAAATAAATTCCCCCTCAAGTAGCTGCTTGCCACAGAGGTCTGACAGGAGCCTGTCAATTTATATGCCACAGTAGGAGATCTGAGAGGATGGCAGGACCTCAGCAGAAAAACGACACACACATCCATGCCTAATCTGGGGCTCGAACCCAGGTCCCTTAGATCAGTAGCCAAGCGTGCTAACTAATTATACAACATGAAAAGTATTTTCCTTTTGTTCCTTCGATTTAAAAAGTTGGCTTTCTCACACCCCTTTTAGAGAAAAGGGGGCAGATTGTTGTTGTCAGTAGAAAATATCTTGACACTACCACAGAAATTCCAAATTTCTACCATAAACTGATCACTTGCAACATTTGTTAAAAGTTTTGACTTTCCCATATTTATTGACTTATAAAGACGTAAATTATAACTACTTTAGGATTTAAAAATGTAAATTATAATTTTGTTGGTTATTACCCAACCACCTGAGCCGTCCCGTGGCCGAATGGTTAGCACGCTTGGCTACTGACTTAAAAGGGACCTGGGTTCGAGCCCCGGATTAGGCATGGATGTGTGTCGTTTTTCTGCTGAGGTCCTGCCATCCTCTCAGATCTCCTACTATGGCATATAAACTGTCAGACCTCTGTGGCAAGCAGCTGCTTGAGGGGTATTTATTTATTTTTTATTTACCCAACCAGCTACAAAAGAGTTTTCCAATTATCGCTTAAAGCAAAATACTTGCGTCTCCCACCCACCTTAGATGCAAGATTCACACCACCTTGGATCCAAACTCACTGCTGCCAATAGAGTATTCAAAAACGTCACATTCCACCAACAAAATTTCAAAATTCTAGCATAAATACTTCGTTTGCAATATTCGTTAAAAAAATTTTGAATTTTTTTTTTCACCGTTGGAGGGCGTAATTGCAGCTTTTGGGAGATTCGGAAAGTGCGAATCATAATATTTCATCAATACCTATCGAAAACAATAAGAATTATTAATTTACTCTAAAAACAAACAATTATCTCTTAAAATAAAAAAGTTGCGTTTTCCCACCCACCCCTGGGGATAAAGAGTTAGCTCATTGTTACCAATGGAAACTTTATGACCTTCATATTCCGCCACCAGAATTTCAAATTTTAAGGATAAAAATACATCGTTTGCAATATTTATTCGAAGTTTTGGAATTTTGAAAATTTTCCGCCATAATAAAAAAAAAAATAAATACCCCCTCAAGCAGCTGCTTGCCACAGAGGTCTGACAGGAGCCTGTCAGTTTATATGCCAGAGTAGAAGGTCTCTGAGAATGGCGGAATCTCAGCAGAAAAACAACACCAACATCCATATCTAGCCGGGGCTCGAACCCAAGTCACTTAGACCACTAGCCAAGCGCGCAAACCATTTGGTCACGGGATAGAGCGCAATTTTAGCTTTTGGAAGATTCGAAAAATGCAAATCGTAATATTTAATCAATATCTATCCAACTGAAAAATAATTTTTTAACTCATCTCTAAAAACAAAAAAGTTCGATGGCTACAGACGGTCAGACATGACCGTCTGTAGGAACATGACCGTCTGTAGGAACACATTATCTCGGATTTTTTTTAACGAGATAAAAACTGAAAAACCCTGTTCACTTTGAAATGCAAATCAGTAGCCCCGGACTAGATGAGGCAAACAGCGATCAACTCTGAAAAAAATAATCGGGGATATAAAAGAGAAGTTTCCATAGCAACTAATAGATATTAAGAAAAAATCTCGACTTTTGGAGTGAAAGGAAAGGTCGCGTCATTTCAGTATCATCCAATTGAAGCTCTTTTGCATCTAACTTTCAATGCTGAGCATATTATGGCATTTTCTAAGTTAATAGTGAAAAAAAGGCCTTAAAATGGCGTAGTTAAAAAGAGCAGGGTAATTAACCCTTTCAGGACCATAAGGTTTCTAAGAATAAATATTACTATGTAACTGTTTATTTTAGTTTGTTTAGACGTAAAATAAATAAAAATCATAAGAAAAATACATAAAAATGTGTAGTTTTTTTGGAATTTTATGGGAAATATTTTTCCCAATGGACTATAAATGCAACACAAATTATAGTTAGGCTTATTATGCAATGTCTTTTATTTATTGGTTTATTAGAACAAAATGTTAACTAAAATAATACAAAATTATGAAATAAAATTACTATACAAAATGATGTGCTAATTATGATATTCTGCGAAGCAATTTCTTTTGGTAGTGATGCAAAGATGGATATTGCACATAGTACATATATTATGCGTCCTGACAGTTCTGTTTTTGTTTTCTAAACCTTCCCGTTTACGTAATTGCGTTCGGCATACGTTCTATTCTGACATTCTGTATAAAAAATGCAGATAAGGTTATAATTAAATACGACAATCACCAATTTTAAAATGGGAAAAATGTTTCCCTTAGTCGTGAAAGGGTTAATTAACTGGATGTGGAGTGTAACTAGTGTAATGTTGCGGATTTCAAAAAATGGATAGCCACTGAGCGTGAGTATTAAAAGCTATATTTCAAAACCAAATTCAATACAAGGTAAATTGTTACAAAGGAAATATGGATGAAGTATCTTATTAACAAATCAACTATTAACATGCACAAGTCATCAATCTTCACGTAGAGCACACAGCATCAGCTCTGTGTATTTTACTAAATACTACCTTTTACTTGATTTACCAGGTCACCCGAAGATCTTCACTCGTAAACCAATTCTCGTCCTGTGCTAATAACTTTTCACACACTAGCCGAACAAAAAGACAGTCCGTGTAGACATTCGAAGTTAGCCATAAAAGTTCCCACTTTTATACTTCCGCGTATACACAACACATCAAGTTACTTCTTGATACTTAACGATAAAAGATCCCACTTTTATCCTTCCGCGTATACACAACACATCAAGTTACTTCTTGATACTTAACGCGCACTGTCTCAGAACAGCCCACCGGCCATTTTCGAACTCTTCGACCGTTACAACACAACGACCGTTAACGCTCCACTGTTCTCAAATTCTCCCAACGTTCTTATTCGTTGGCTGAAACTTTTTGCTTTCGGTTGCCAGATTCCTTCTGTCGTAACACTGCCCCCTTCCTAGGTCTTGTTCGTCCCGAACAATTCTGGATTCCAAAGTTTCTTCAGTTCTTCGATGAAACAGAGCCAAATGATCCACGTGAACCACCTTGCACTTTGTAGCTGGACATCGACGAATGCGATATTCCACGTCTGTGTCAAAATGAAAGCGAATCTCATTATGACTTAGATTTCTTTTCTGACTGAAGCCTCGTCCACAAATATAATACGTGTAAGGCCTATAGCCCTTGTGAACACGTTTATGTCTCCGCAGGGAGAAGAATCGACTAAGAGTTTTCGTGCAAAACCTGTAAAAAGTTTTCTTCTTTGTCGAAAGTTTACTTCTTTGGATTTTTACTTCTATCAACAGTAACAAGGAATGAAAGTCATTAGTGACATAAAATCTAGGGAGGAGTTTCATCCTCCAGTCTGACCCTTTTGTCAGTTGACTTTCACTTAATTCAGAACTGTCGTGATGAACCTTCAGCCATATTTCACCTGATTCAATTTGATCCCCAAGGTGTTTCACAATTATATCAGCTCCATAATTCTTTTTAGCGCTTCGGTCCATCTCCTCCTTCCATACTCTTGCTAGGACTGCAGCTTCTAATCCGACAACCTTACCTGTTTCTCCTGTATAAGTGAAATCAGTGATGTGTCGGGCTGCTAGCAATATTTTTTCTGTTTTACCTTCACATAGACAGCTTGCAACATCTTCAGATACTCCTTGTTCTATTAACATGTTACGAAACTTGTTCAAAGCATTGCCGTTATGCAGAACCTTGCGGACACGTGATGCTTCATCTACCCTATTATCCACAATGTTCACCAAACGCAGAAGTTCTTTTCCTAACTCTTCGACGAGCTCTTGCAGTTCCAAGGATCCGTCACCAAGGAAACACTGAACAGCTTCCATCACTTCCAGAGAGTTGTCAACAGAGTTTTCAAGAGGTGAATCCATGTTGCTGATAACAGCTGAACAACTCAAACTCTTCATTCCACGAGCTTGTGATGCTGCAACCATTTTCTTAACTAAATCAACAGCAACATCTTCTGTACTGATGAGATCAATAGCTCCTTTTCCGAATTCAACATCATAAACCAAAGCGCACACTCCTTCAGCCAGCTTTTTGGACACAATTGAGCATCTCCTTAGAGGAACGCTATCTACGGTAGCCGTCAGATCCTTGCAGCGGTAAATCTCCTTATCTGTTGGCACCAGCTCCTCTGTCTGTCCTACGATGCAGCATCCGACGTCTTCCATCATCTGCTCGATTTTATCTTTAGTGCAGTCGACTGTGAAGCCAGGGATGGATTCCAATTTGTCCAGAGTATCTCCCGTCAATTGGAGAGCACGACCGGAGATCATAGGGACCTTGAGACCTAAAGCAGCAAGTGCAGGAGCCAAGACAAGACTCACTTTGTTGCCGACACCTCCTGTGCTGTTTTTATCTACCATCCGATGGCGCCACTCGGGTCTCCAGCAAAACACATGACCCGAGGAGGTCATATTTGCTGTTTCTTCCGAATTCACTTTCTTGGAGCTCTCATTGTAATTAGCCAGGGAAATATCAGTCATGATTGCCAAATTGTTCATTCTGGAGATCAGCGACGAGTTCTGTAACATGATATTGTCCACTTTAGAGCTCTTGTAGTCGTGATAAAACTTTTCTATATCCTTATAATCTAAATGGTTATAATGTCCAAATCTGCACATTGACTGTTCAGAAAAGAAATTCAGCATGGTTTCGTTGAGATTGTCTGAGGGCTTTACTTCTCTCTGATCGTAACTCTGAGGCTTAGTTTCATCCAGAAAGTTAGCCTTTGAAGTACTGTCTCTGCCTGAAGCTCTTTTACTAGCATCACCTGTTATGCTTCTAAGCCATCCTTCGGAATTCCTCTTCCTTAAATCCCCACTTTCTATAAACGATTCGAGTGTGGCTATATGCTTCGGAAAAATCTCTCCGACTTCCGCGGTAAAGTCGAATGGCACTTTGTATCTATGATGAATGGACGCCTCTTCTTTACTCGGACCACTCTGCGAAACGTAAACTCTGTTTCGTTCCCCTTCATTACCACTCGTTATTCTGCCTTTGCGATAATTGTCCATGACGCATTTTGCTGAGAGCGAGGAATAGAATACCTTTCGTGTGGATCTCTCTTCAGATCGTGCCAGACTTGTATACCTAGGTATTTTGAAGTGCAAAGCGTACTGTATAGTCTCGCAGCTCTCTGATCTGTGTGATTGTTCTTCACAGTTCCTAGACATATCACCAGCGACATAGACACTCTGCCATGCATTACCAGTAGTTGCGTGGTCAAAGGCATTATCTGCGCTATCTCTACGATTCTTGATTTCCAGTAGCAGATCCACATTTTTATATGCGTTGCCTTTCTCTTTTTCTTTTCCATGTTTACAATCTAACTTAACACTATCAAGATCATCTTTTTCACTGACAAATTCAACATTTAAACTATTGCATTGTCTATTGAGTTCGGTTTTATGATCCTTGAAGTGATCAATAAACTTACCAACTTGAGAAGCCACTTCAGCTCTCATCTCAGTATTTTGTGCGGCCATTTCGGCTTTCAAGTCACCTATTTTATCGCTTTGGGCAGCTATATCACCTTTAATCTCAGTTCTCAACTCATTAATTTGTGCGGCCATATCGGCTTTCAAATCATTATTTTGACTTTTAATGTCATTCATCAACTTTACTAATTCATCCATACTTCTAGTGAAAGGCATTCAATTAAATTATCCCACTCCTGACACCAAATGTTGCGGATTTCAAAAAATGGATAGCCACTGAGCGTGAGTATTAAAAGCTATATTTCAAAACCAAATTCAATACAAGGTAAATTGTTACAAAGGAAATATGGATGAAGTATCTTATTAACAAATCAACTATTAACATGCACAAGTCATCAATCTTCACGTAGAGCACACAACATCAGCTCTGTGTATTTTACTAAATACTACCTTTTACTTGATTTACCAGGTCACCCGAAGATCTTCACTCGTAAACCAATTCTCGTCCTGTGCTAATAACTTTTCACACACTAGCCGAACAAAAAGACAGTCCGTGTAGACATTCGAAGTTAGCCATAAAAGTTCCCACTTTTATACTTCCGCGTATACACAACACATCAAGTTACTTCTTGATACTTAACGATAAAAGATCCCACTTTTATCCTTCCGCGTATACACAACACATCAAGTTACTTCTTGATACTTAACGCGCACTGTCTCAGAACAGCCCACCGGCCATTTTCGAACTCTTCGACCGTTACAACACAACGACCGTTAACGCTCCACTGTTCTCAAATTCTCCCAACGTTCTTATTCGTTGGCTGAAACTTTTTGCTTTCGGTTGCCAGATTCCTTCTGTCGTAACAGTAACAACAATTGTTTTGGAAGGGTTGGAAATTCGTTTCTTGGATCCTTCAATGATAAAGAGAAATGAACCTATACTTAACGCGAAAAGAAAATGTATCCGTTCTTCGCAGATTCCTGTCAGGGTCTTATGTAAATTACTTCACATACCAATATAAAATAACCCTGTTTACCATTGATTGAGAGCTTATAGACTAATGAAGCGAATGTGCCCATTTTCGCAATAATTTCTTTCAAAAGGTTTTTCATTTTCTAGTTCTGCAAGTTTCCTCTTCGCTCATATTATCTTTATCATACCTCTAGTAATTGTCAAAACTAATAAATGCTACGTATCCTACACAGATACAAGAAATTTATATACATAGGGTGATTATAAATGTTCTGAACGGTTTTGAAAACTTATTTTCAACACACTAAACGTCATACAGAAATAAACCTTTACACCAGGCGTGTCCAACCCGCGGTAGGCCGGTCGCATGCGTCCCGGACAGCTAGTAATGCGACCCACAAAATCGTAAGTTTAAATGTTTACGACATAAGCTTTCAACGTGATTATGTGATTTCCCATTAGTTTTATGTTGCCCTTTTTTTTTAAATTTTATAATAAAAAACATAAGAAAATAAATGTTGTTATGTTAATGTATTATTCATATACATTAACTATATTATATATTTTATGTGCGGCCCGAAACAATTCATCTTCACTCAATGTGGCCCAGGGAAGTCAAATCTTCACTCAATGTGGCCCAGGGAAGTCAAATCTTCACTCAATGTGGCCCAGGGAAGTCAAATCTTCATTCAATGTGGCCCAGGGAAGTCAAATCTTCATTCAATGTGGCCCAGGGAAGTCAGATCTTCATTCAATGTGGCCCAGGAAAGTTAAAAGGTTGGATATGCCTGCTTTACACCATTGGGGGGGGGGGGGGGGGGGGGGCACCGATGGGCTTGGAAAGGCCACCGTCCATCGGATGGGACGTTAAGCCGTGGCCCCGTGTGCAGGAGAGCCATACCCTGTGCACGTTAAAGAACACGCTGGATGGCCTTGACGGGGGCTACCATCTGTCTCCCAACATCTGTTCCAGTGGGTCCTCTCCCCCCCCCCCAACCTTCTCTGAGCCTTCGGGGTCCTTGTGACCTGGCCATTTAGCCCATGGTGTGCAAAAAAGTGCCGCTCAGAGGTAAAACAACTCAACCCCAACCATTGGGAAGAATAATTCAAATAAATTTTTACAAATACGCAAATGACGATTACTTTTTGCGGCTATTGGGTACAGGTATTGGTATAATTTTTTTAAATAAATTTTTGAAACCACTCGGATTACTTGTAATCATCCTGTATAATCGAAATTCCTGATATCCATTAGTTCATTCATTCATAAAATTAAGACTATATCTACGAACTACAAATTGTTACAACATGAATTCATTCGGTATTTTAAAAGCGCCAGACTTCAAGCTTCACACGTCAAGCGGACTGAGATAATGGTCTCCTACCGATATCGCACCCAAATATTCGTGTAATCTCTTTACAACATGCACTCCTTTACCAGCAAACAAGCGTTTCTCAACTCGGTCTGGTGACGCATGGCAGAATGCAGTCTGTTTATTGCAAACGTGATGTGCATGGGAACGTCTTGCCCCCAGCTGGAGGGATGATGCCGCGACGAAGCACTTAATCGAATAAATCTGGGAGAAAATGCCGAGCGGTGATAAGTTCATCAATCATGCAGGCCAATGAACGTCGCAAACTTTTGTAATTAACCTTCGCGGAAATCATGCTCTCCAAAGTGCGATTTATAATAGTGGCACTCAATTCACACTTCAGTTGAGATTATTGTTTCGAGTTGTGGTGCACAGCAGATTAGAAGATATAGATTATAACGATATAAACGGGAACAATAATATATTCTCCCCTATTACTTTCCGAAATTTTGTTACTACGAGAAACCTACAGGTACTGAACAGAAAAATGGAAGCATTTCCATGTTATCTCAATAGAAAATCACATTCAGAGTCAATGACTTCTTCAATATGACTTTTAACGAAAAATATGACTAAAGATCTCAATCAAGTTTATCTAAAACTCGATTTTAAACAATATTAGTTCAGTATTCAAAGTTTTATGAAAGCCAGAATATATAACAGGCTACAAAAAAAAAGACTCTAATAAAGTCAACTATGATCCGTTAACCTGTTTCAATTTTTAATTAAATTTTGGGGTCAATTTTTTGCAACCTTTTAAGCAATTCCAGCATTCATAGCTCTTTGAATGCTAAACAAATATTGTTTGAAATCTAAATTTAGATAGATTTGATTGAGGTCTTTAGACATGTTTTTCATTAAAAATCATATT
Organism: Ryuthela nishihirai; assembly: GCA_038380435.1. NCBI lineage: Eukaryota > Metazoa > Arthropoda > Arachnida > Araneae > Heptathelidae > Ryuthela > Ryuthela nishihirai. The sequence goes on from JAWZYU010000018.1 coordinate 26,235,711, forward strand.
GAAGAAATTATTGAGCCTTAAATGTGATTTCTATTGAGATAACTTGGAATTGTTCCCCCATCCCACATATCTTTGATAATGCTAATAATAATAATCGAGGCCAAAAAATTATTTAACTTGTGCACACATATTTGACGCGTTTTTCAGGATTTCGTTTAAAAACTACTGAAACGAAGAGGAAAAATATTACACCGCAACATAAATCCATTCTCTTCCCCCCCCCACACTTTACCTTTTTCTAGCTTGATTGCGCCGCTCCCCCCTCCCCCCCCCCTCCCCCCACACTTTTTCTTTTTTCTCCTAGATCCGGGCTTCATTGCCAGCAATTTAGGGTTTTACAAAAACTCTGATTTTATAGTAACACCCGAACTATACAAATATAATTTCTGAGAAAATTTTAATTTTTTCCTTTTTTTCAAAAAAAAAACCAAATATTTTTAAATTTGTATCTCCGGAGTTCTTAAATTTTTTCCACTGCTTTTAATAAATAACATAAATATCCGCTTTTCGATACTTGGGTGATCATTCTAAATATAGATCAAGGAAACATAATCCTGACTTAACATCTGGTTCTTTCTTGCATAATATCTGTACATATTAATTAACCTATTGCACAATTGGAGCATATCGAATTATATAATTTTGTTCTAATAAAACTGAGTTGTTTCTCGAAAAGACTCCATTATTTCACTTTAAAAATTTTTAAGCTGTAGGTTTCCAGTAGAGGCTCTGAGATATTTTTAATAGATTTCGATTCTTGTCATTTTAACCTAATTTCCGTAGAAATTTCGTATGTATAAAATAGGAGCTGTGGAAAATCAGATCAGAGGTTCTGGGGAAAAAAAACAACTCATTTGCCAGCAAGTATTTTCCTTCTCCGAAAATCAATTTTTTTTTTTTGCAAGAAATTCTTTAATTAGTTCTTGTTTTTAATTATTGTGCATATCCCCTATGAACGTCAGACGGAAGGTCAAAACATTTTTTAATGCTTTAATGTACATTAAAAAATAGGATTCAACGTTGATAATGATATTGCATTTAATGTGTTCAGTGAAAATTTATACTTTTTCACTGGAAATAATTTTGCTATTGCAGATTTTCCTAACTTGAAAAGTAACAAGCCAAGTGAGAAAAATCACTCGTTAGCCAGAAAATTCACCCTTCAATGGCGAATGGATTTGTCCAGCCCTATTAATAGGATAAGGCCGTCCCGTGGCCGAGTGGTTAGCGCGCTTGGCTATTGATCTAAGGGACCTGGGTTCGAGCCCCGGATTTAAGGCATGGATGTACGTGTCGTTTTCTGCTGAGGTCCTGCCATCCTCTCAGACCTTCTACTGCGGCATATAAACTGACAGGTTCCTGTCAGACCTCTGTGGCAAGCAGCTGCTTGAGGGGGTATTTATTTTTTTTTATTTATATTAATAGGATAATACTATATCTACTACATAGTATAAACTAGGTTACATGGCTATAAGTTTATATTTCCTCAATAGCTACATCAAAGGCTATTGTTATAGTTGCTTTAGTTCCGAGGGCTAAGGGGGCGGGGGTGGCTCAGTCGGTAGCACGCCAGGCTCGTAATCTGTAGTTCCCAGGTTCGAGTCCCAGCTGGGTCAGCGTTGAGATTTATCTCCGCAAAATTCTCCGCCCTGCCCACGGTCAGTAGGGGACACCGATGGGCTTGGAAAGGCCGCCGTCCGTCGGATGGGACGTTAAGCCGTGGCCCCGTGTGCGGGAGAGCCATACCCTGTGCACGTTAAAAACACGCTAGATGGCCTTGACGGGAGGCTACCATCTGTCTCCCAACAGCTTTTTCAGTGGGTCCTCTCCCCCAACGTTCTCTGAGCCTTCGGGGTCCATGTGACCTGGCCATTTAGCCCATGGTGTGCAAAAAAGTGCTGCTCAGAGGTAAAACAACCCAAAACCGTGGGCTAAAATGTGCTCTTCAGTGAATCATCTTTGCGGTCAAAACAAATTAGCATCTGCGAACAATATCTGTTCTGTAATTCCAGGCAAGTCGATGCCAAGCCCTTACATCTTGGCTCACCAAAACATCATTAAATACCTCCTGCAAAGCTCATTTGCAACATGTTTACGTCCCTGGAATCACGAGTTTCTGTTGGTGTAAGTTGGCGCCTCCGGGGAGCCTCCCCGCATCCCTGCCCCCACCACCTGATGGAGTATCCTCAGCAGTTTCTTCGACACTCCCTTTTCAGATGCCTTGAACTGATGCCAGGTTCCTACCTTTGGCGATTACACGACGGAATCTGAAAATATCACTTTGTGTTTATCTGCTAGCTTCCAGGTTTGGCCTTTGCTTCTTTTTTAACCGTGCTTTAAAAGAAGTGGAAAGTTTCTCCACGAATTTGTTTACAAAGGAGGAAATGGGACGTACATAAATCGTTTCTGATGCTCTTAATTTAAATGTTCTTCTCCGATGTGTACTATTTATATTATTACAAAGTATATTTTTTGCCAAAATCAGGTAAACCATGGGAGAAATTCTTCAAAAATGCCTTTCATTCTTTAATGAATGAACGTTTCAAAGATATGAAATGAAGTATATAAACTTTGTTGATAGAGATGAATTAAAATTCAAACTCATAAAAACAGAAAATGGTAAAAGAAAATTATTTACAACAACCATTAGCACCTAATTATGAATGGTTTTCAATCAATCTTAATAACTTAGTGGTCAAAGTCTGACATGCTGCAAGGTTGGGTTGTTTTACCTCTGAGTGGCACTTTTTTGCACACCATGGGCTAAATGGCCAGGTCACATGGACCCCGAAGGCTCAGAGAAGGTTGGGGGAGGGGACCCACTGGAACAGCTGTTGGGAGACAGATGGTAGCCCCCCGTCAAGGCCATCCAGCGTGTTCTTTATCGTGCACAGGGTATGATGACTCTCCCACACACGGGGCCACGGCTTAACGTCCCATCCGACGGACGGCGGCCTTTCCAAGCCCATCGGTGTCCCTTACTGACCGTGGGCAGGGCGGGGAATTTTGCGGAGATAAATCTCAACGCTGACCCAGCTGGGACTCGAACCTGGGAACTAACAGATTACGAGCCTGGCGCGCTACCGACTGAGCCACCCCCGCCCCCATGCTGCAAGGAGGTCGTGGGCTTGCATCCATATGTGATACTTAGGAAATAGTTTTAATTCTTTTTATAAAAGTATGTTAACACAGAATTAAGCTTTGTAAATTGAGTTCAGCATTTTAGTGTTTATGTAAATTGATTTCTGTTGGTTCCTTGAAGTCGATGAATATGTTAAATTATTTTTCGTTTACCAAATTTTATCAAATAAAAAAAAACGAAAAACAACCATAATTTAAAAAAGGAATAACATAATTTTTGACTACCAATTAGTATGATTGGCTCACTGAGGTTTATTTTTTAAAATATCAAAAAAAGGAGAAGAATTTTGCTTTAAAAGCTAAAAATCAAACGATTCTTAAAAGGCTCTCAGATAAATCAATTGCAATTTCGTGTACAGAAATCTTACCGTTGTGTGCTACAAAACAACAGAGAATAGTATTAAGTATTTCATTTGGTGACCGTTTTCTAGTGGGTCGTGTCCTGGATCTTTTAGTCCTTGTGGCCTGGTTATTTAGATGTTGTTCAGCACCAAAAAAAAAAACGTTTAGGGATGAAACAGCACAACGATCAGCTTATTATTAAAATTTCTAGTAGAAGTGGTGCTCATGCGCAGTCTCTGTTAATGAAATGATCTCTTAACTCTAGAGCAGTGTCTCGCAAACTTTTTTACTCTGCGGCACATTGAATCTAATTTTTTCCGCGGCACACTGAATCTAATTTTTTTTTCGCGGCACACCTAAAAAAGAATAAAAGCAAACTCTATATAATCGCCATTACATTTGCGCTTTGTTGAAGTCATCAGCTTGGTTTTACTTAAAGATTTGCTCTCGTTCTTTAATTCATAACTCGGTGTTTGTTTTAAATATTTGTCCATTCTATGGCTTGAAATAATCAAAAATTAATACCAAAATTTGGAAAAAGCTTGATAAATACTTACAAGATCCCAGTTGATAAAATCTGAAAGATTTTTATTAAAGCACGTCGATAACACAAGTCAAGTCAAATGAAATCTTTTGAATATCTAGTGTCAATTTGAAAATCTCTCGCGGCACACAGTTTGCGAGACACTGCTGTAGAGAATGGCTGCATGAGTAAAAAGACTGAAATATGTAACAAAGCAGTAAGAACACTCACCCTTTATCTGCATTAGCTTGAATGCCCGCACTGCTCTGTAGGCTCCAATATTTGTCTTGCATGGTTCGGATGTACCACCGCTTCGTGGCAGTATCGTACTCCAACTGGAAGATTTCGTGGTCCGATATTTCATCTTGGTTGGCGGTGACGTCAACTCCTGCAAGAATACAAGATTACATTCCAGACTCTTAAAACTTCACCAAAAATGGCATTTATGAATTTACCAGAGGAATAAGAGGAAGCATCAATAAATTCTTAATAGTTAAATATCAACAACAGGACTAAATATATTGTGGCCTGCTAGGGTCGACTACAGAAATTCATGAGGCCTGTGCAACTTAAAAAACGGATTCCTAAACAAAAAGGTTTTTATTCTCGAAGTGAATCGCATAATTTCCAAATTGGATTAATTTTTTTTTCAATTTTCTGCCTATAAAACCTGAATGTGTGTGTGCATATACTATATAGGTATATCGCATAATTTTGATTTCTTATTATTAACATCGTTCTGCATCATCTGTTCCATGAGGGCCCCTTTGTGAGTAACTTTTGCCTTCCCCCGGTCTATGAACAGTAAAAGAGAGGAAGTTGGCTTAACTCGGAGCAAACATTTGCCCCCCCCCCCCCCCCGAAACGGTAAGATGGTAAAAAAAAGTTAGAAAAGTATGATTTAAGAAAATATTTTTTTTTGAGCATTTAGCTGTTTTTACCCTATTTATTTTTTGCATTGCATGCAATTATATAATTTGCCAGCAATAAATCAAAAATATTGCAGATTATGGAGATTTTACCTCAAGTTGTCATTTTTTTTTTTACATTTTGCGACCCTCCCGAAATTATGTTTTGTTACCCCACACCTCAAAAACATTTTCTGGCTAGGTGCTTGGCTTATATATTGTATATGATTAGATAATTATAATTTTATTCTGCCAAAGGTCACTGCAAATTACCAACAATCATACACAAAAACAAAAAAAATAGAATTTTTCCCAAATTTATTATTCTATTTGAACTGATATTCAATTTTTTGAATGCCTGAAATTCTCAGAATATGGAATGGATGCATTTGACCTGGAGTCACAGTATTTTCTGTCTCAGAATATGGAATGGATGCATTGCCAGGAGTCAAAGTATTTCACCTCCATACTGGACCAACAACCCCAATAATGCAGGTGGCATAATTTTCTTGAAGTTGAGTGCAATATTTAATACAATATTTAATAGTTAAATGCCAAAGAGATTTATGGATGATGCCAATGGATATTTCAGAGAAATTCCAAATATTTTTAGGGAACCGAAGTTGTTATACATATCATGTTGGAGATATATCTATCTCTAACCATCACTCAGAATCTATTGCAATAAAATATTATTGGGTCACTACTCTTAATGAATTTGATGATAGTGCCAACTCAAAAATATAAGTTTTTTTGCTTCGAGAAAGGAAGTATATTTTTCAAACACTGATGAGAAAAAAAATTCATACATTGAATTGAAATCGCAGTTATTTTCACTTTCACGTGAGTATGGTATCAGAGGCGAAAACGAGGATTATATTCATTTTACTTCGATTATACGAAGAAAAGTAGAAAGTGCAGTCGCTTGGGGAGAATAGGCAATACTCATTTTCAAAGAGAAGAATTTTTATTTTCCGACTTTAGCGCCCTCCAACAGTAGAAACTGAAACCAATGGAAGAATCGGAAAATGCGAATAGTAATAAAGTAGGCCCTCGCACGTCGCGAGGTTTGCCGCCCTCATATTGCCGTGATCCACGAGATTAAAGACCTATGGGAAAGTAAGCTTAACTTCCTTGACTTGGGTGTTATCCTTCCAGCGCAGAGTACAGGATGAGCGAAATTTTCAATATTTTTCCCTCCTAAACGATGGTATCCCATAATTGAACGATGCTTCTTGAACAGTGGTTCTCAAGTGTGACCACTTGATAATTTAAGTGATCATCAGAAATTTCAAAAATTAAAAAAAAGAAGTATTCATTTTAATTCTTATTATCATACAGATTTTTCATATAAAGAACATTTAAAACAAGCGACTCACTTTATATAAATCTTATAACATTCGTTATTTTATTATAAGAGCCTTTCCTTGAACCAAATTATGGTGATTGACTAATTGTGTTAAAAAGGGAAAAAAAAATGATATTCTAAAAAAATTGTTTAAATTAACCTTACAAGTTTATACATATATGCCTAGCATAAAAAGTTTTGTACATTATTATGCTGCAAGTCGACATGACTATAGCGGGAAAATTGTCTTCAACCGGATGGGATCCGAATCCATCACTCTCTTGATGTTTCACGAAGTATATCATATCAGGTGGTCTGACCATCCCCTTAACAGTTTTGCCCGAACACCGCTCGGGTGCTGCGAAAGGTCACTTTTCTGATTTGCCGTACGCCGCTCGGGCATCGTATTTTTCTACGCCAATCCAATGATTTGCCCGGCTTTTTAACTTTTTTTCGTTTGCAATGTTTCTAATAGATGGTTCTAGTAGTACATGCGTACACCGGTTTTAACATCAGGTTGCCATCCTCTCAGACCTTCTACTTTGGCATATGAACTGACAGGCTCCTGTCAGACCTCTGTAGCAAGCAGCTGCTTGAGGGGGGTATTTATTATTTTATTTATTTATTACTGCTTTTCGTTTACAAGGGAGAAGGAGTGAATTTTGTTTTCACTTGTGTAGTGTATCACACGTTGCGAATACTATTTCTTTTGAATTTTGTGCTAAAATAAAAGGGGAATGAGTGACAGTGAGCGGCTCATAACAGAATATAATTCTGATATTGGATCAGATAATGAATCGGAAATTTCTCTAAATGATTCTGGAAGTTGTGAAAGTTCATTATCGGACTTCTCTAGTGATGAGGAAACGGAAAGTTCCGATGATCTAACTCAGGTGCGGAACTTTTGTGAAAAAACAGATTGTGATATAGGACTCTGCTTATCTCCATGTTTTAAAATTTATCATACAAAAGCTGAGTTTTGAAATTAAATAAAAATGTAAGTATTAAAAAAATGCATGCTCTTTTCTCACATCCATTTCTGTTAAGTGTTTTAAAAGTTCTTATTCGGAAAAGCCAACTTTAAGTAAAAATGCCAATTTTTCGCTATAATTAAAAATTATCATAAATTATGCAATTCAATACTTTTAACAGTTTTGACTGCTGATTTGAATTGATATGATCGATTTGAATACAAAAGTGTTTATCAAAAATGTGCTTATTTTTGGACACAATATGGCAGAAAAAAGAAACTGTTAAGCTAGCGGGAACTGATCACTTATTCTCTATTGTTCGAAACTTTAAAAAAATGTTACTAATGGTAACTGATAATGCATATATACACGTATATGCTTAGCATTTCATTTAATTTCTGTTAATGCAGTTACGTGAATTTCTCATGGTTAGTAATGCTGCCACAAGAAAATATCCGCTGAGAATCTCTATTCTAGAAGCATGATGAACAGAATCGAAATGATCAAGGATAGCCGAATTATTGTCGATCGCCAGTCACCAGATTGGCGACCTCCTTCCCCCATCTTAATCTGAATGCTTAATCCCATCAGGTCCCATCCCTTAATGTGCGACAATGAAAGAGATATATTTATAATACAGGATGTTCGTGTGGGGCAACGTTCGGATATTTCATATTTTCCGCCATTCATTTCAGTTTTTTCGGGCCGCAGAACACAGAAGTGCAGAAGAGAGCTCAGTGCTCAGTCCACCGCAAGAGTCGATAACGATCGACGACCACCGAGACAACGACCCGCTGCCATTGGCCAACGTGTCAGCGCACGTGTCACGAGACGATCGTGTCTCGGATTGTTAAGGGGTCCGCCGGAAGTGGCTCGCACGCCACGCGACAAAAGAGCGGATGCCGCCCTCACGAAAAGCAGAAAGAAATCCATAGAAAGTGGGTGTGGGGAGCGAGACTAAGATGTGGCGCGTGGTCAGATAAATGTGAAACAAGGGTCAGTAATCCGATTCCCCAATGAAGTCAGAGAGGGATGCTGCGGGCATCGGAGGACTTGAGGTCGATGGTCCGGGTTGCGAGTTCACCCAACCTTGCTACGTCGGTGGTAGAAGCTAGCGGAGGCAACTTTCACAAAAGAAATCGCAACTTGATTGTGATGCTGTGGTATGAGAAGAGACTGCCTCTGCATCCCGATGCATGATGCTACGACGAAATTTCGGAAACAGGTCACGAGTTCAAAATCAGCATTATAACATTTGTTTAGAAGCAATGTACGTTGCTGAATTGCATGCCAGTTCGAATCGAATTGTTATAAGCAGATAGTAATAAAAATAATAAAAAAAATTTTTTAACTAACAAAAATTGAAACATGAAAGTAACTTTACATTGCTTTATCAAGAACGGCAATCGTATACAGCACCATTTCACTGTACATGTTACACACACAAGTAAAATTATTGTAATTACATTAAATGCTAACATAGACGTAGTTTTCAACACTAAATATACATTAGTAATGCCTGCATACAGATACATTTATCGAGTCCAATTTTCTTATTCACAAGAGTAACTATGACTCGCATGTGGATATTATTTAATATAACTAATTCATGTATACACAAAAAATTACAGCTGAGTGAAATAGTTTGGAGATCTAAATCAATTCAATCATATGGTTTCAATTAACTCAAAGTTGCTTGTATAGAACAATACATTAATATTCTCAGTATTTAATATCCAATATTTTACTTCCTTAATATATATTTTAATATTAATTATTTCCTTAATTTCATTTGGTAAAGCATTAAAATTTTTAGGAGCCAAAAAAAACTGTGTTTGATAATTAGATTTTTACTAACAGTAATATTTTTTAGAAATGAATTTTTAGATTGTCGATGTCTCTCGCAAATATTCTAATTGTGGAATCCAATTGTTCTTCAGATGCTTTAGCGAAGTAAAAATTTATAGTTTTCTTATTTGCAAAATTTTTTAAACTATAATATAGTCTTGTTACTTGCTCACACTTCTTTAATTTACTCATACACCGAAGTGCGTATATGGTTTTGGGTGTACTTTAACGGTTTAATAGTAGACGAAATCGTTCCTCCCCATGATAGAATACCATATGAGAGATAAGACTTAACCCCTGCATTTTAAACTATTAACAAGGTAGAAATGTCAACAAAATTCCTCATAAAATAAATTGTTGGAATAATCGAATTTATTTTTTCGAAATATCAGCTGTTTGTGGTTTCCAAAATAATTGACTGTCTATGATTACTGCTAGATATTTTATGGTATGCACTCTTTCAATTCTGTCACAATGGCAAACTTTTTTATTACTATTTAACTTGTGAATATAATTTTGTTTCGAAAAAAAGTCTTCTTTATTTATTCTTAATCTAAAATTTACGCATTTAGTCTTGGAAACGTTTAGGACCATTTTATTTCTGTTAAACCAATGTCTCAAATTTAATAAGTCAGAATTTATTTTTTGCATAATTTCATTTTAACTTCCTGAATAAGTTAATGCCATGTCATCTGCAAATGCAATTATTTTCCCTTTAAAATCAAAGTTGCACATGTCGTTAACAAATGCTAGAAATAACAGAGGCCTAATACTGAACCTTGTGGAACCCCAATTTCAATAGGAAATTCATTACTGAAGGCGTCCTTTATCTACATTATTTGTTTTCTACTTCATAAATAACTTTTAATCCAAGAAAATAAGTTTCCCCTAATTCCTGAATTAAATATTTTTTTAGTAGTATATCACGTGGAACCATGGAAGAGGGGCTAGGAGTGGCATATCACTATCAGTTAGCATATTTGGCTAGTGTAGCGGAAACTGCCATGTTACTCCTACCCTGAGAGTCGCGCTGAAAGGTCAGTTGTCATTGCATGTGTGAATGTTTTGTACGAATACTGGCACAATTCAATCGTAATATTTGCTAATAACAGTAATATTGTTATTAGGATGTCAGGTAAATGGAAATTTACTCTTTTTTAAACCTTTTTTGTGTTTGAACGCGTTTACAAAAACTGTAGTTGAATACCATGATCAAAATTGTCTGTGGTTTTTAAAAATGGTTGTTGAGGTCCATATTCGATGTATATCGTAATAAATTACATATCAAATGAAAGCAATTCAACAATAATACCTTCCAGGCAAAAAAGGGGTTGAGGGGACATTTCAAATCAGTAGTAATTTTAGCAATATGTAGCAGTAGTAGCAGTTGTTTACGCTACTCTCCGATATAATTAAAATAACGAAAAGTTTAAAAATTCCGGAAGAAAAACTTTATTTAAACTTCTTACCAATGAAATGCTATTCCTTTTATCTATTTCTTAGGTTAATTTGTGCAGGAATATGCTATGGAAGAGCCAACGATTTTTGCACAATCTCTCGTTCGTTAACATAATCAACGCACGCTTACGAGTAAGAGCAATACGGATACAATCGGTTACGGTTTTCAAGGGATAGGGCATCTGCCTCTCTTCCTGCCTCCATGTGTGGAACAGAGTCAAATGCTTTTCTTCAGATCCAGAAATAGGACTACTGTATACAAATTTGAATTAAAGTGAATTTGAAATTAAAAAAAAAAAGGTTAGGCTACCCACAAGGTCATTTTGTTTTAACCTTGAAATAGGCTTACGATATTTAGTAGACGTTGAAAAAAATTCTTGTTCGTTCATGTCTGTAATGTTTGATTTGAAGTTATGAGCTAGATGTCTAATGAAAGCTCATATGACGACCGTCGTAGACTACTTCGAATTATGTCCCCGCCACTATCCCCTCCCCCCAAAAGGGGAAGGAAATTTCGCGGGGGTACACCTTAAAGAGTAATATCTCAAATGAAAGCTAGTGAGGTCTTCAATGTCATGGACTTCCTCAAACACGACTCCAAATAAGGGGGGGGGATGCGGTCGATATTTATGAGTCGATATCAAATGAAAATTTCCGATGGTAGTTGTATTTAATGACAAAAAAATTAAAAACTTAAAAAATACCTATCTTCCTACATGAGCCCTGAAGAGTAGAAAATAAAAGTAAAACATATCGACTACCACTATAAAACTTATCGACCAACGGATCAATTTGACTTCAAAAAATTTAATTAGATGAATTTAATTATCCAATATAATAAATGTAATTGATAATATTTTCATTAAAATCGAAAAAAAGTTGCTAAAGGTTTAATAAATATATATAAAACTTTTTTTTAAAAAAAACTTGAGAAATGACATGTATTTAAAATGCTGCCAATTAATAAATCTAATAAATAAATATAGAATTTTCACATCGCTAACAATATTGGTACTATGTACATTATATGGCTGTTAAGCATAAACAATAAACATTTATTTTTCTTTTTTTATCTCTTTTATATTGAGTCTTGTAATATAAATTTCCATGTACTTTAATAGAGTTCTACAGTAGCTAAGCAACCACACAAGGCCATTTTTTTTACCTTGAACAACCTTGCGATGTTTAGGAAGACGTGAATGTAACCATAGCAACTCATGTTGTTGAGATAAAAGAGGAACTGCGGAAAACCACGAAAAAAAAAAAGGAACAAGTATAGGATTTCTTGGACAGACGACTGCAAACAAACTCCTGCTGCCAAGCGTAATATTTTGTAAACATGGCACCACCTAGGCTATAAACATGCAGAGTGACTACTGGGAAAGAATTAAAATACTGAGTGATTATATGAAAGTTAAAAATTAGTTTCAGCAATGACAAACTGCAAAAGCATGTAAGTGATGATATATATCTCATTTGCCCTAATTTTTTTTTGGCATTACTCTTCAAGGCCAACGTCTATATTTAAATCTAATCACAGCGAGCTACAGAAGCACTTAAAGCTTTAATTTTATTGCACGAAATGACTTTTATTCACAAAACTCGTAGCCATATTACAACGTTGTCTTTGAACGAAAGCATGGATAATAAATTAGATCTGGAATGAGCGAGCGGTGAACGTGCTTGACTGGAATGTATAAAACCTTATGTTTAATTACAGATAGAAGACGAATAGAATATCTTGGTCCTGGATCTTATTTCCATGGCAACTTACACTGGCTATTTAAAAATATTTTTTTCCTTCTCTCGTTTCTCTGACTCTACAATTGACTGCCCCCACCCCCCATCCAAAAAGCTTTCCCTTCCCCAAAACAAAAATCCTGTTATATAAGCTTAATCATCATTTGTGGCGATACAAATGTTTCTTGGAGTTCATAAAAGAAGATTCAAGTATGTGATGGTATCGCAGCCAAAAAACTGTGTCCGCCATGTTTATCATTCATTGAAAAATTACGACTACCATTTAGGCTTAGTCCGACGTCGGAAACGTTTTGCAAGCTGGCTGATAAACAATGTCTAATGACCTCAGTCACGCACGCGCTTTAATTGTCCAATCGGATACTCGTTTTTCTGCACTGCCGATGGCGGAATAACAGCCGCCCACTTCTCGAGAATGGAGGTTAATAGCGATGCGTCTGGGAGTTAATGAGAAGGGCTTTACTTTCGCGAGACTCTCCTTTGGGAGGGTGGGTGGAAAAGGCATCCCATTAATTCAAAGAGACACTTTCTCTGCTAGCTAACTAGCCCTCGAATTCCATCCTCTCTGCGGGATACTTAATTTTTTTTCTTTGGGCTAGTAACTCCTACTGTCACACAATTATACACGGTGCCGTCTTAACAGCATTGTAGGCCCCTGGGCAAAGGGGCCTCTACCCACCCACCTACGGGAATAAAAATGCAAACGGTCAATAAAATTAAGCCTACAGATTTATTGGTACTTTTAACAAAATCAATGTTTAAACATAAAAAAATGCTGTAAAGCGAGGATTAATCAACACAAACTTTTGCGAAATTTAGAATCGTGGGGCCCCTGCCTTAAAACGGTCCTGCGTAGGGTTGTTTTACCTCTGAGCGGCACTTTTTTGCACACCATGGGCTAAATGGCCAGGTCACATGGACCCCGAAGGCTCAGAGAAGGTTGGGGGAGGGGACCCACTGGAACAGCTGTTGGGAGACAGATGGTAGCCTCCCGTCAAGGCCATCCAGCGTGTTCTTTAACGTGCACAGGGTATGGCTCTCCCGCACACGGGACCACGGCTTAACGTCCCATCCGATGGACGGCGTCCTTTCCAAGCCCATCGGTGTCCCCTACTGACCGTGGGCAGGGCGGGGAATTTTGCGGAGATAAATCTAAACGCTGACCCAGCTGGGAAAAACGGCCCTTCATATGCATATTGTGTTATTAGATATCTCAATGCTAAGAGCCAAAAAATTAAATAACCCATTCTCCCCTTGGACACATGCCACGATGAATCTTCCATGAACGACCACAAATGAAACTTGTCAGGTAAAACGTTCTCACCTGGAGGACATCTTCTCCATCAAATTTCGCTTTAAACGAGACATTCTTTCTAATTCTTTAATTTTCTTTTTTTATTTTTTGCTTTCTGAGTCCATCACATGCAAAGCCATCAATAAAACCATTTTTGCTATAGATTTTTCAACCAACAGATAAATTAGGTCTGTTTCGGGTTTCTTTGAACATCGCGAGGAGCCACACAATAAAATTGATTCTTCTAAAACGAACAGATTACGATAAGCTGCAGATGGGCGACATCTTTGTTCTATGAGGCCCTTGCGTCAGGGGTGACAGGAGATGAAGTCCAGAGAAGAAAGGTAGACGTCGTCTTTTGGTGATGGAATTAAGGAATAGGTGAGACGAAAAATGCCCCATTCCCGGAGAGTAGGTTTGTGGAACACGAGAGTGCTGAGGGGGAGGCGAGCCTGCGCGTGCATAACGCATTGTCTCGGATAATTTTCTTATTATATCATTTTCGGGACGAGAACGGGGAAAGAAAAATATTTCCACGGGTAGGAAGTCTGAGTGGTTGTTACTAGAGGACGGAAGTCAACGTCCCTCAGGTAACGGATTATTATGCGGATGAAAGCAAAGACGGGGCAAGCGAGATTGCCCACTAAACTAATAAAGAAAGGCAGGATACGGAACAGAAGCAGTGGACGTTTGGTCATTCTTTTTACTCTTTCAAGTCTTCGAAGCAGAACGTTGATGTCGACTTGAGACAAATTTATTTTTTCTCCTTAAACCGCATGGAAGCGGTTAATAAACCACGGCAAAGTGTATAAAGTGCTACTCAAGCAATTTATTCAAATAATGGGGAGAAAGAATAAATCCCGTAACACTTACGCACGTAGTCAGCACGGAATCTACGATAAAATTTTTCTAGTTCATATTCTGATGAGTTTCATACACACAATAATGAAGCTAATCTCATCTACCGATTATAATTATAAAAATTATATATATATATAACATGTTAACTAGAAGAGAAGAAGAAGGACCAATCACATCTGGCAAAGGACATCGGGTTTGCAATTTACAGCTCCCTGGTTCGAGTCCCACCAGGGCCAGAGTTGAGATTTAACTCCGCAAAATTGCCCGCTCTGCCCACGGTCAGTAGGGGACACCGATGGGTTTGGAAGACCTCCGTCCATCGTATGGGACATTAAGCCGTAGTCAGGTGTGCAGGAGAGAGCCATATCCTGTGCACGTTAAAGGACACGCTGTATGGCCTTAACAAGAGGCTACCTCTGTCTCCCAACAGCTGTTCCAGTGGGTACCCTACCCCTAACATTCTCTGAGCCCTCGGGGTCCTTGTAACCTGGCCATTTACCCCATTGTGAGAAAAAAAGTGCCGCTCAGTGGTAAAACAACCCACCCCTAGCGAATATAGAACGCTTGCTTTCAAATAGAAAACAAAATAGATATTTTTCGAAATTTAGCACTGTCCAAATGCGAAAATTCAACTAATGGAAAATGTGGAAAATGCAAAGAGTAATGTTTTGTTAGAAAAAAAAAATAAATACCCCCTCAAGCAGCTGCTTGCCACAGAGGTCTGACAGGAGCTTGTCAGTTTATATGCCACAGTAGAAGATCTGAGAGGATGGCAGGACATTGTTACAAATTAAAAGGGTAGATACTGAGCCTGAGTTCAAAAATAACAACTAGTAACAATAAATCTAAAATAATGTGATTTATTACAAAAGTATGGATAAAAACAAGTACATAAACTAAAGATACCAAGGTTTACCTTATGTGTGAACAAACTTTAAATCTAACGAGAATCATAAATGTGAATACTTGCAATATCTCGAAAACAACCTTATCAATTTTTAAATAATTAAATAGTTTGGAGAAATAGGCGTATACACCTAAAGACTAAAATTAGACTGTATAATAGTTTGGTTCTTTCTAGGGTTAGTTATGGTAGTGAAACTTGGACACGCTGTAAACAAGATAACAGGAAACTAGATGCTTTTGATTCCAGATGCTTACGCAGTATCTTGGGCATTAGGTGGTTCAACTTTGTAACTAATGATGAGATTAGGCAAAGGAGTTTGCAACCTCCTTTAAGCAGCATATTGTGCAGAGAGAGACTCCGTTGGTTGGCCATGTTGCCCGTATGAATAATTATAGATTGGCGAATAGGGTTATGAACAGTGTGCCTAAAGGCCTCAGAAAGAGAGAGAGACCTAGGATGCGGTGGGCAGACAATGTCAAACAGGACCTTGTTAGAATTGGTGTGCAGTGGCCAGATGCAGTAGATGTAGCTCAGGACAGACATGTTTGGAGAACTAAATTGCACGGTCTGGTTGGACCTCCGTAGTCCATGGCTGCTTGAGGATGATGATGATGATGCATCAAATGATTTCTTCCTAAAGCGAACGCATCAAATAAAATCATTTCTTCTCTAAACTTTAGTGCACAGATAAAGACAAACTACTTGTTCCTTCACACTATATTTCTTCTTAATTCCAACAACTTATTCTTTTCTTCTTGAAGTCAAGTTCGTTCGATCTCGTTGGTAACGTAACTCTCATGCTGAAGCGTACGCGAGCGTCCATGACGCGTTTTTCATAAATTCATTGTAACACGTTCATCTGTCCTAACAATATCAATCCAGTAAAAAAAACAATTTTCATTTTCTCTTAAAAGAAAAATAGTTACATTTTTCATAGCCACTGGAGTAGGTTTAATGCAAAACCCTTGCTCAGGTCTCTGGCCTAGGGTGGTCCAAATATACTTGTCATTGTCAAATTATAAATAAAAAAATACCCCCTCAAGCAGCTGCTTGCCACAGAGGTCTGACAGGAGCCTGTCAGTTTATATGCCACAGTAGAAGATCTGAGAGGATGGCAGGACCTCAGCAGAAAAACAACACACACATCCATGCCTTACCCGGGGCTCGAACCCAGGTCCCTTAGATCAGTAGCCAAGCGTGCTAACCACTCGGCCATGGGACGGCTCAAATTATAAGTCAAACAAATTTAAATAATGTGTAAATTGTAAAACCCTGTAAATCGTTTATATTTTATAATTATTAGTTTCTTTTAACAAATGGCAGAAAATCTGATTTTTAAAGTATCAATTAAATATATTTATATATTTATGTGTCTTTCGGAGTGGGGTGGGAGCCTCACATTTGTGACTGCCACTGACTGATTCCATATCACCTTTCTCAAGTTCTGCCCTTGACTACACATGACGCACTGTTTACAATATTAGTTAGTTTTGCCACTTTCCAACTTTATCGCCTTCTAACGGTGGAAATTAAAACTACCGAAAGATTTAAAAACTGCTGAAAGTAATATTTTATGTGTAACAATCCGCCAAAACCACCCACCAAAAAACAAAATTTTCATTTCTTTTTTTTGACTGTCTAAAGGAGGACAGAAGACAAAGGAGAACAACTGTTCGTTTTTTGAAAATGAACTAACAAACTGACATATTTATTAATAAATTTAAAATAGGTTAAGCATTTTATGAAAACAAATAAAACACCACAAAACTGTCTCGTACATTAAAAATACGAATTTCAATAATGCAGCGCTCATTAAAACGTCAATAATGGTAACGTAGTAGAGGAATTTTCAAACTTTCTGAATCTACAGAATCCTTTCATTTAATTCTCTCGTTCTTGGGTTCTTTACATTTAATATTTAAACTCTCCTTATACACGGAACCCTCACATTTATCTTACATATACAAAGGAGAGAATGACACCCTTTCATTTTGAAATAGGATTGTACTTAGAAAAACCAAACTATGAGGCAGAAGAAAACTTCATAACTAATTACTACATCAGTTTTATCAGTAACTTTTAATTTTATTGACTATCCTTGTTTTCAACGTCATGATCTTCAGGATCTTAATAATATTAAGAAACAAAGTGCCTCTCAGGGTTCAAAAACGAATATAACAATTTTAAACAAATTGGATAGTAATAAAAATTGCTGTGAAGGGAAAAAAACACTAAACAGAGTTGGGTTGTTTTATCTCTGAGCGGCACTTTTCTACACACCATGGCTAAATGGCCAGGTCACATGGACCCCGAAGGTTCAGAGGTGGTTGGGGGAGGTGGCCCACTGGAACAGCTGTTGAGAGACAGATGGTAGCCTCCCGTCAAGGCCATCCAGCGTGTTCTTTATCGTGCACAGGGTATGGCCCTCTCGCACAGACTACGGCTTAACGTCCCATCCGACGGACGGCGGCCTTTCCAAGTCCTTGGTGTCCCCTACTGACCGTGGGCAGGGCGAGGAATTTTGCTGAGATAAATCAGCTGGGACTCGAACCTGAGAACTACAGATTACGAGCCTGGCGTGCTACCGACTGAGCCACCCCGCCCCCACTAAGTAGAGGATTCATAGCTTTTCACATATAAATTCTATTAATTTTAAGTTTATTTAACATCTGCACATCCTTTATCAAAAACAGTATATCTGATGTACAAACGTCTGAAGATTAAAACAAAATCGCCTAATGACTGTGTAGAGAACATATGCTCGGGTTCAGGGTATAAAATCTAAATCAATCACATCAAAAGAGTTGGGTTTTGTAATTCTCCGCTTTTTTTTATATAAAAACAACACAAACCCAAAGCAGAAATCTAGAAATCCCCATTTAAAACAACTTAAAGGCTGAATATTCATTAGCTAATGTTTTTTGCCTCCTTTGGTTTACCTATCCACTCGCCAAGCACCAAATCTGCTCTTACCCGCTCCGACAAACACATAAAAAGTTTGTTTACCTAACAGAGTATAGCATCCGTGACCTGGCAACGAAGCCAACTTCTGCGAAGGCGCTGCGCAATATCTCATGGCACATCCAGTCGCAGCAAAGCTCTGTCCCGGCGGCACTGTCTCACACGACCTGAGGCCATTTCACGGCCCATCAGTCAGCTGTCTCACGGTGTCGGGTTGTGTGGGTGGAAAGGACGACACAGTTGAGATGATTCGATCACCTGTTGATAACAGCGCGTTGCAACAGAAACATCTTACCCCATTACACTTCTTCTAGAGCTCTTGGCGCGCTTTAGAATTAGACCGTTTAGGATGAAAAGAACTAGTACAAGGAAAAGTGGAGGGAACGGTGCAGACTGCAATAATCCCGAAGATGAAACGATTCAAGTGTAATCTTTTGCTTTAAAGGTGCAATCAGTACACATTCAACAGCCATTTTTCTTTTCAGTTTTGTGGCATAGTAATACAGTGCAAAACTGAACTTGGATTTTCCTTCTTTCTTTGTTGAATAAACATTTGAAGGGTTGGGTTGTTTTACCTCTGAGCGACACTTTTTTGCACACCATGGGCTAAATGGCCAGGTCACATGGACCCCGAAGGCTCAGAGAAGGTTGGGGGAGGGGACCCACTGGAACAGCTGTTGGGAGACAGATGGTAGCCTCCCGTCAAGGCCATCCAGCGTGTTATTTAACATGCACAGGGTAACGTTTGAAGGAAAAAACTCTCCAAACAGTTATAAAATAGACAATAATCGCCCGATAGAAGGCGTTTCTAGTACCAAAATTAACTAGATGAAGCAATCCTAATATTTGTTCCAAATTTTGAACTAACCTCCTCACCAAAACAAAGAAACGAATACAAAGATTATAATTAAGAACACAAAATCCTAAATGTTTTCTATTGAATTAGTGAATGTGATCTCCCAGAAAATATATCTCAAATCTTTTTGTTTTGGATATAATACTGTGGAAGATGGTAGAACATAAATTTCAAACGGCATCGAATATGGCCAGGCATTTTGGCAAATGTTCTCAATCAAATGTAACCGTTTCTGCACATCGCATTAGTCGTAAATTGATAAATGACACTGAAATACACATTGACAAAGAATTTACTGAACTACAGAATTGAGCATAAAGACCTGGAGCGAGTTATTATGAAATGGGAAAATATTAGGGGAAAAAAAATGTCTTCAAAACCATCAATCATATCACAACATCAGATTCGTAATATCTTCTCATCTTTTCATAATTTCAATGACGTTTCAGGACAAAACAATTCTACTCATAATCGAGTTATGTACTTCGGACTTAACTCATGGCATGGATGGACTATCAATAAAAGAGCGTGAATTAAAATAAGAATCTATTAGCCATGCTCAGTGGAATTGAAATGTGGAAATTTGAAGAATACTGCATATAGGTAAAAGTCCTGTGGCGATCAGCATTATAACCTGGTCAATAAATGGTCAATTGAACCTGGAAGTGGATGGCCATACGGTAAAGATTCGACCTTATGGCAGCTTCTGGGCAGCTATGGACTATTCTTTAAAGATGTAAAAATCTACTTGGTCATCATATATTGTGGACCAGACAAACAACCCACTACTTTTATAACTAATTATAACTTAAATGTTCTTAGATGATATTGAGTCTCATATTTTAATTCAGGTGATTGTTAACTAAGAAACAATTTATAAAATGAATCACGACTCATCTGTAAAGAACTTCCAGTTTTTTATTATCATATCGAAACTTTCTCTGCACCGAAATGAAAAAATAAGTTTTCTCTGAGGAATTAAAGAAAGATGGTGATAAATCATTTTTAAGATTCTTGGACTACACTTGTACAGGGATTCTAAAAATTTCCCGAAAGTAAAGACTTAAAAATGGAGTAAAGTCTAAAATTCAAAATGTATTCTATTCTAAAAAAGGAAAGACTTAATAATTCTTAAGAAACCTAAGAACTTAAAGAACAGCGACTGGCATTTGCTCAGTCTGTAGCGCGCCTGCCACGCTCGTAATCTTCTATTTTCCCGATTCGAGTATCCAACTGTACCATCGTTGAGATTTGTCTTCGCTACACTGCCACTTTCCCTTCGGTCAGAAAGGGTACACCGATGTGCTTGGAATGACCACCATCCCTCGGAAGGGACTTAAGCCGTGTGCAGGAGAGAGACATACCGATGTGCTTGGAATGACCACCGTCCCTCGGAAGGAACTTAAGCCGTGTGCAGGAGAGAGACATACCGATGTGCTTGGAATGACCACCGTCCCTCGGAAGGGACTTAAGCCGTGTGCAGGAGAGAGACATACCGGTGTGCTTGGAATGACCACCGTCTCTCGGAAGGGACTTAAGCCGTGTGCAGGAGAGAGACATACCGGTGTGCTTGGAATGACCACCGTCTCTCGGAAGGGACTTAAGCCGTGTGCAGGAGAGAGACATACCGGTGTGCTTGGAATGACCACCGTCTCTCGGAAGGGACTTAAGCCGTGTGCAGGAGAGAGACATACCGGTGTGCTTGGAATGACCACCGTCTCTCGGAAGGGACTTAAGCCGTGTGCAGGAGAGAGACATACCGGTGTGCTTGGAATGACCACCGTCTCTCGGAAGGGACTTAAGCCGTGTGCAGGAGAGAGACATACCGGTGTGCTTGGAATGACCACCGTCTCTCGGAAGGGACTTAAGCCGTGTGCAGGAGAGAGACATACCGGTGTGCTTGGAATGACCACCGTCTCTCGGAAGGGACTTAAGCCGTGTGCAGGAGAGAGACATACCGGTGTGCTTGGAATGACCACCGTCTCTCGGAAGGGACTTAAGCCGTGTGCAGGAGAGAGACATACCGATGTGCTTGGAATGACCACCGTCTCTCGGAAGGGACTTAAGCCGTGTGCAGGAGAGAGACATTCCGATGTGCTTGGAATGACCACCGTCTCTGGGAAGGGACTTAAGCCGTGTGCAGGAGAGAGACATACCGATGTGCTTGGAATGACCACCGTCTCTCGGAAGGGACTTAAGCCGTGTGCAGGAAAGAGACATACCGATGTGCTTGGAATGACCACCGTCTCTCGGAAGGGACTTAAGCCGTGTGCAGGAGAGAGACATACCGATGTGCTTGGAATGACCACCGTCTCTCGGAAGGGACTTAAGCCGTGTGCAGGAGAGAGACATACCGATGTGCTTGGAATGACCACCGTCTCTCGGAAGGGACTTAAGCCGTGTGCAGGAGAGAGACATACCGATGTGCTTGGAATGACCACCGTCTCTCGGAAGGGACTTAAGCCGTGTGCAGGAGAGAGACATACCGATGTGCTTGGAATGACCACCGTCTCTCGGAAGGGACTTAAGCCATGTGCAGGAGAGAGACATACCGATGTGCTTGGAATGACCACCATCTCTCGGAAGGGACTTAAGCCGTGTTCAGGAGAGAGACATTCCGATGTGCTTGGAATGACCACCGTCTCTCGGAAGGGACTTAAGCCGTGTGCAGGAGAGAGACATACCGATGTGCTTGGAATGACCACCGTCTCTCGGAAGGGACTTAAGCCATGTGCAGGAGAGAGACATACTGATGTGCTTGATCACCGTCCCTCGGAAGAGACTTAAGCCGTGTGCAGGAGAGAGACATACCGATGTGCTTGTAATGACCACCGTCTCTCGGAAGGGACTTAAGCCGTGTGCAGGAGAGAGACATTCCGATGTGCTTGGAATGACCACCGTCTCTCGGAAGGGACTTAAGCCGTGTGCAGGAGAGAGACATACCGATGTGCTTGGAATGACCACCGTCTCTCGGAAGGGACTTAAGCCGTGTGCAGGAGAGAGACATACCGATGTGCTTGGAATGATCACCGTCCCTCGGAAGAGACTTAAGCCGTGTGCAGGAGAGAGACATACCCTGCCCACATTAAAGAATATGTTGCACGGCCTTGACGAAAGACTCCCATTTGTCCAGAGGATCCCTTTCCTCAACCTTTTCTGAGCTCTTGTCACCTAGCCTTATAGCACATCGTGTGCAAAAAAAAAGTGCTGTTCACAACCCAACAACTTAAAAACAACAAGGAAAACTAATTAAGTTAAATGTCATTTTCCATTAGGAATTAAGGATTTAAATATTTTATTAGAACTTCCTAGTCCCATTATCATATTCCGCGAAGTCTTGCCTAGAACGAAAGGTAAAGTTAATTAACAACGGACGACGACAGCAAAATTCAATAAGAGTGATAAAAAATATTAAAAAAAAAACATTTACATCACAGTTTTTATGGACAGTCGACTTTACCTAGCAGAGCTGTTAAATTAGACAAGATGTTACCACAATTAACTGCAATGCAACTGAAAAAAAATTTTTATTCTGTTAAATCATTTTTAAAAAATAAATTTTTTCTACTACTCAGTAAAAAAATTATCTCAATAAAATAAGAAAGAAGTGTGCAATATGCGGTGAAAAGTTCAACGAAAAAAAAGTTTAATTATATGTGTTTTTCCTCATATATACAGAGTTTGTGCCAAACGAAGCAACGAAGGATTTCTTAAAAACAGCCCCGAAACTAAAATCCGGATTTCGAATGGTTTACAGCTTTTGTTGCCCCTGAATGCACTCCAGTGTCTGAAGTTTCCAATTCCCAGAGGCCGTCGCCGCCCCGCGAAGCAGAACGATCGGGTGCGAAGAAGGAGCGGCGGCCATTCACACCCCTGGACGGAGCTTCTCGGCTGTTGCAGCAGCCGGTGGAGCCTACAATTGGATGCCACGAATTGACAAATGCCTCCTGTACTTGCAATGGCCCTGCTGCTGCACAGTCAATAAGTTTGCCCCATTGTCTTTCTTGCTTCTTCTGCTCAAAGTTCAACCGGATAGCGAATGGAACAGCAGACGTGGAAAATTTCATTCGCGCCTTTCGTCCCGAACGCTTCTAAACACGTATATCATTAGTCACTGTCATGTAACCACATTGCCCGTACAAAGTCTAATTAACGCATTAATGAAAACTCTGTGATTTAAACAAAATCTTTTAGCGTTTTCGTTTCTTCACTGTTTTAAGCTCCCGCTTTGTCGTCCGTCAGTCATTCAACAACTTTTTTTTTTGAATTCTTTTGAAAACTTATTGACTGTGCAACATTCAACTTCTTTTTTTGAAGATAAATGAAAAATTTCTTTCGGCTAGATGTATACAAATGGAATATTACATGCGTACTTTCCGAATCTGTTGATGGTTATCGATTTCCACCGTAATAAAAAAAAATAATAAATACCCCCTCAAGCAGCTGCTTGCCACAGAGGTCTGACAGGAGCCTGTCAGTTATATGCCACAGTAGAAGATCTGTAGAGAGCGCCAAATATGTAAAAATGGCAAAACTTTTAATGACTATTATAAATGATCTAATTCAATTCAGTTTCAAATTTTCGTCGTATAGTGTGGTGGTCAAGCGGTTTGCATTGATAACAGCGATTTTGTCTCCTTATACTAAAGGATAGCAAAACGCAACTTTTTACGAGAAAGATAAAAAAAACTTTGGGCACTCATTAGATAGCACTATCTGCATTTTCCGAACGGTTCATGAGTTCGAATTTTCCCCTTTAGAGGGTGCAAAAAAAGTCGAAAAACGACAAATTCCGTTCTCTTTGAAAAAGAGCAATCCATATACGCCATAAGGGAATGTTATTTTTCCACTTAAACTTATTATTCAGAAATTTTAAAAATGTTATTTCATTTTCTCGTCCCTGTTTGTGCGCCTTACATATAAAGCTTTTACCAAAAAATCAGTGGAGGAGCAATGAGAGACTCTGAGACTGCGCAGTTGACACTTCGACAAGTCAAATGGATCGTTAGTTGATTGACAGCTGAATTGATAGGTCATTTACTATTTGATTGGTTGATTAACAGAAGATTTAAGGCCCACTGACCAATGATCTATAAGAGCTATCGAAAGACCAACTGCGCAATCTCAGAGTCTCTTTTTGCTTCTCCAGTTGCATCCACGCTTCGCTACTTCAAAACGTAAAAGGAAGTTGAATAACAAAAGCATATTAAAAATGATGAAGGTAGAATAAAAATTATAATACAAACGCAAAAAAGAAACACGAACATTTCCTATTTCAGGTATTAATATTCGGATCTCATATTTGAGGTTTTGGATTGTTTCATCACCAATGAGCGGCACTCATTGTTGCCTAAAGGATAGATGGCCAGGTCATAAGGAACCCAAGAAGAAGGGCAATATTAGATGGAATATTCCTACGAGGACCGAGAAGGAAATTGAATGTGAGTTGGGTTTTTTTTTATTGATTTTATTGATCAAACCCCTTTGTTAACTCAGTAGTATCATATTGATTGCTGATCTCTAGAGTAGAGGTTCTCAACGTGGGGTACAGTCGCTCAAAAAAAATATCCTAACTCTATGGCTGATTACAGAATTCAAAAAAATATCTGGCAACAATTTTTTCTAAATTAGTGATCTAGCAACCTTCGTGTCACGTGACACGAAGGTTGCCAGATCACTAATTTCTAAAACAATCGTTGCCAGATATTTTTTCTGAATTCTGTAATCAGCCATAAATAAATAAAATATAAATAAATACCCCCCTCAAGCAGCTGCTTGCCACAGAGGTCTGTCAACCATAGTGTTCGGATATTTTTTTGAGCGACTGTACGTGGTAAATTTTTTTTGGGGTACGCCATGAGAGCTCAAAAGTCGCTAGATCTAGTAACAAAGTCGCTAAGGTGGCAACACTGCTAATGATTAATAATTTTATAAGATTTGTTAAATTGTTTTTGTCATTTTTTGTGTTTATTGATATATGTAATTTATGAATACAAAATTTAATGTGTAAATATATATATATGTTTTATTTTATTCCCATTGTTATACTATAACTATAGTTTTATCTATCTATACAAGGGGTACGCCAGTTACATACACATTTCCAGGGGGTACATGAAGCATAAAAGGTTGAGAACCTATTCTCTAGAGCATAAAATTTAATACAAGTGATGGCATGAATGTTGTGATATGTGTGCTAGTATGAGCTACGAAATACTCTATAATAGATTTCTCTATTTTATAATTATATGTAAGAAAAATAATATTAACCATACAAAGAATACTACATATTAGCATATAGTAGTACATCTATGTGTTAGATTATTTTGATTGTCGACTTGATTATAAATTCAATCGTAACATCGATATTTCTTAATGAGTTGACTTCTAATATAATTCCTTGTTAGCGTAGAAAATAAATAACGAAAGAAATATCATAAAGGAAATTGTTTTTTATTTAGGTCGTTTTATCCCTTAACGATAATTTTTTTTTAGCAAAACGGACCAAATGATCAGATCAGAAGAAATACAACACCCAGAGAAAGATGGATCTAATTATGACCAATAAGCATAAAGCTGGGAGCCAAGGCCACGATCCAACTTCTAATCCGTCTGACGGGAGCTTTTATCATTGACATAAAATAAAAAAACGGGTAAGCAGGGAAAAATCCCACTCCTGGCAAGATGTGACAAACGCTGCTAGTTACGAGCCTGACACACTTCTTGTAAAGTAACAAATTACTCTTCAGTCATCTCACTTGTCACAAAAGTCTGAAGGACGCCTATCAGTGACGTGAGGTAAACAAATTACTAGTTTCTGCACTCAGCAGAAAGACAACATAAAGAAAACATCCATGCTGTATCCGAGAGTCGAACCCAGATCTCTTGCTCTAGGGCAGAGGTCCCCAAACTTTGGGGCGGGGGTGGCTTAGTCGGTAGCGCTCCAGGCTCGTAATCTGTAGTTCCCAGGTTCGAGTCCCAGCTGGGTCAGCGTTGAGATTTATCTCCGCAAAATTCCCCGCCCTGCCCACGGTCAGTAGGGGACACCGATGGGCTTGGAAAGGCCGCCGTCCGTCGAATGGGACGTTAAGCCTTGACTCCGTGTGCGGGAGAGCCATACCCTGTGCACGTTAAAGAAACGCTGGATTGCCTTGACGGGAGGCTACCATCTGTCTCCCAACAGCTGTTGCAGTGGGTCCCCTCCCCCAACCTTCTCTGAGCCTTCGGGGTCCATGTGACTGGCCATTTAGCCCATGGTGTGCAAAAAAGTGCCACTCAGAGGTAAAACAACCCAACCCAATCCCCAAACTTTTCTGTATCACGTCCGTCTTTTAATTTTTGGAGAAAAATACTCCTCTGTTAACATTAATTTCAGTTCATATTTTAAAATCAAAAATAAACAGAGAAAATTCACATCCTCTCCCCCATATTAAGGGGAGCAAGCCACCCAAATCCGGAACTCCTAGTCTAGAGCCAAGCACGCTAAAAGAAACACAACAACTACTCCTAAGCATAAAATAGATTGCCTAAATAACGACAGATGACACGAAGAGTCAAAACAGCTTCAGAACATCGAGAGGAATTGAACGACGAACATCTAAATGCAATTTAGGTAGAGGCTGCAGTCAGTGCTGATGACTGAGTAAAATATTGCGCATCACTTTCTCATCTTTCTTCTTTCTGTCAGAAGTTTATTTCATTTAAACTGCATCGTACGGAGAAAAGAGTCTGCACATAAAACGAAACAGTCACGAATTTCACCGGCGCTTCCACGCTTCCCAAAACCCACGAACCGGCAAACGTGAGACTGCATATCGCAGTACGACTCTTCACGACGCGAAACGCTTAGCGGCGAAAGAGGAGAGATTCCGTCAGTAATTTGCACACGGCATGCTCATATGGGTTGCCAACTTCCGTTAACCCTTTGCTGTCAACCGCCTCCGACTCCGCCAAGCGATGCTATCGCTGACCCAGAAAAGTTGTATCCCCCTCGCCTCTGCCGGCGAGCCGAAGATGCACGCTTCACTAGGTGCTCAGCATCTATCTCGTTGGTGCTCAGGTTCACGGTCCCACGCTGCGGTAACGTGCTGCTCGCATCACGTGAAGAGTAGCCACCAGTATTGTTTGCGTTTGGGCTGGCGCAGGTCGCGAGCAGGGAGAGGAGACGGAAAGGATAAGAAGAGAGCCCTACATTAAACGCCTCAATACCGCAAGATACGATCCACTTTGATAAGAAAAGAAATTGCCTTTTTTTTGCGGTCGGGTTTGGAAAAAAGCACAAAGCGAAGTAGCAGCAAGCTAAGTCCAAAGCGGTTTTTTTCTTCACTGCGCAGATTCGCTTATTCATTTTGAGTTCAGCACAGCGAGGGAGGAATTTTACACGTGGGTGGGATACGGTCACTACCTCTGCAGCATCCAACACAAGGAAGCTGCGCTCTGATCTTGATCACTCATCCACGACATGGCTGCTTTCGAAAGCTTCTTTATGAAACAAAAGATGGTTTTCGAAACTAAGAAAACTTTGAGCATTATAATTCAAGGCAAAAAAATCCACATTTTTGTCATTTCGTTTACCTTTCATAAGTTTTATGGTCAAAAACGTTTTTTTTTTCTCGTTCATTAATAGTTACCGACATGTATGTGACCGAGTGGTTAGCGCGCTTGGCTACTGATCTAAGGGACCTGGGTTCGAGCCCCGGGTAAGACATGGATGTTGTTTTCCTGCCGAGGTTCCTATATCCTCATAGACCTTCTACTATTGCGTATAAGCTGACAAGCTCCTGTCAGACCTCGGTAGCAAGCAGCTGCTTGAGGGGGTATTTATTCATTATTAAATAGATGTCATAAAACATATACATGTGCATATAGACAACTTAAGGAGTCTCATAAATTAGGTAACGCCGTTTTAGAAGAATGTAATCCCCCCCTCCTCCTGTGTAACGCATCCCTACCAGTTTCGCATTAATTTCTTTTTATATGGAATTTATATATATTTTTATAAAAAAATCTGTTGTCATCAGAAAACGGAAAAAAATATTACTATTCTCAAAAATAAGAATTATAATTCTCTAAATCTCAAAAATACAAATAATAATTCTCTAAAATGATATTATAAAATGCATATCACTTTAGCGTTACGTAACACTACACCTGTAACGCAACGTAGCGGTATCATTAATCCTTCTGCCCTCCCCATCAAGGGGCTGCATAATTATGGGCGACCCTCAAGGCCAGAGTTTTCTTGTAAATGAAAACAAATTTCATTTTTGTCAATAAATCGATCAAAATTAACTTTTGGCATATAGTACCTTTGGTTATCGCGGGTACGAGTGTCATCATACATTTATTAATGATGATGTAATATGCAGAATTTAGAAATCCTACATATTATTATTGACCTTTCAACTCTTGGTACTAATAAATAAAAAAAGATACATCGTTTTAATAGCACAAAATTATATCTTTGATGAGAAACATTCCAAGCTTGAACAGAAACCTAAATTAAACTGATTTTAGTCTTTCAGGAGATGTATATAAACAGTTTCCCAAGTTGATATTTTTCTCCTGAATATGACATTTGAGGATCTATAAGTATCGATACACTTAATATATGCAGGCAATGAACAGAAAGACGGAAACATCCTCATCTTATGTCAATGGAGTATCTAATTCGAAGATCCGTAACAGGTTAAATAACTTTTTATGGAAACATATGACTGAAGATAAATATAAGATGACAAACTGTCTAAATTTCGATTTTGAACAATATCCGTTCAGTACTTAAAGAGTTATAGAAGCTTGAATAATAGAGATGACAATCATAGGAATTCACCTCAAAAGTTAATTAAAACTTAAAAAAAAATTATTCCAAACCATTTTATAAAATCAGTATGTTTTAGAATTTTGTGCAAATAGTTGTTTCAAATTTCTCAGTTTTGCGTAAGTTTCTTAAGGCCTGACTTTACTGCTATTAAGTATTCGAGCTTCCATAGTTCTTTCCATAGTTCTGAATATGACATTTGAGGATCTATAAGCATCCACACACTTAATATATTCAGGCAGTGAACAGAAACACGGAAACATCCTCATTCCAATCTATCTAAATCAAATCTATCTAATCTCTATCTAATCAAATCTATCTAAATCTCGATTTTCAACAATATTTGTTAGGTAGTTCTTTAAATATTTAACAAATATTGTTAAAAATCGAGATTTAGATAGATCTGAATGATATTTAAATTTATCGAGTTCTATTTTCCTATAAAAATCTTATCGTAGAACTTATGGATTTTCGAATTTGACTCTCCGTTGACTTAACATGGGACTGCTTCCAATTTTCTGTCCAGTATCTGTATGTACTTATATTTTAACTTATTTAAGTGAAATCTTTGGCATTTCAGAATGTAGAAGTAAAATAATCGAAATGAAGTGTTCATTACAGGACTTTAGGGTAGGTCACTCTAGGATTACTTCCCTTAACCGAAACTTCTACATATTCTCTGGCCCTCACCAACAACGACTTAAATCAGAAACTCAATCTATGTGAGGTCACTCTAGGATTACTTCCCTTAAACGAAACTTCTACATATTCTCTGGCCCTCACCAACAACGACTTAAATCAGAAACTCAATCTATGTGAGGTCACTCTAGGATTACTTCCCTTAACCGAAACTTCTACATATTCTCTGGCCCTCACCAACAACGACTTAAATCAGAAACTCAATCTATGTGAGGTCACTCTAGGATTACTTCCCTTAACCGAAACTTCTACATATTCTCTGGCCCTCACCAACAACGACTTAAATCAGAAACTCAATCTATGTGGTTGCCGATAGACTGCTACATTAAAGTCTTTAGGGAACTTATATACTCGAATGTTCAAAAGGGAGATAAAATCTTATAAACGACGACATGCTATGTATGGTTATTTCAGCTTTTCATCCCTTTGTTAAATGGGGAAATAATTAATTCCATTGAATACGATTTTGTGGAATGAAACTTTATAATTCTCATACTCACAATGAAAACAAAAGCCAACTTTCCCTTCTTTTATTAAATATAAATTACAGCAGGACTATCTAAACCTGCAGCATTACAGTTGTTAAAACTGCAATCCGAGAATGTCCTCATTATTGAACTCACATGTGAAAGAGCTGACTTCTCACCAATCAGGCATCTCATACTCACAGATTTCGTATGGATGTTTTATGAAGAAAAAAGATAAAAAGAAAGGAGAAAAGAAAACTATATGAAAAAAGGAATAAAGAAAAAGAAGAAAAATAAATAACAAGGGACATTCATTTATATATTCATATTCTACTTTTTATATTTCATTTTTGTTTCTGAGTTAGCGGACTTACGCATAAGTTAACTAAGCTACAGCTTAGGGCCCGTAATAGGAGGAGACCTCAAAGAAATGCATTTCAGCTTTTACTGTGTTACGAAAAAATAATTTTAATATATAAATTAATCTGTTGTGTAAACAATATTCATCTTAGCTTACCAATGCTAGAATAATGTTTTCACCACTTCAATTTTGGGTTTATTTTTTAATGTTCCCTTGAATCAAAATAAATAAATATATATACAGGCAGAATCTAGAATCTCTTTCAGAAGGTTAGTAAGGGTGATGAAGTAAAAATTGTTAAACGTATTTATTTTTATTTCATGCATTTTTCAAGAAATTTTGAAAACCTGTGAAACGGAGGGGAAGATTTGTACAGTCGCTCAAAAAAGTATCCGAACACTATGGTTGATCACAGAATTCAGAAAAAAATATCTGGCAACAATTTTAGTGTTCGGATACTTTTTTGAACGACTGTATTTCATTGAGAATCACTGATCCCCTCCTTTTTCTCATTTTTCTGGCTCGCGTTTCTTGCGCCCCCCCCCCCCCCTGGATTTTGTTTCTAGATCCGGGACTGTATAAATATATATATTTCGCCTTTCGAATTTTTGGGGCCTCTTGAATTTGTATAGCTTAGGATCTCGGAAGGTCAAAGTCCGGCATGGAGTCAGGACTCTCAGTTAAGAGTTCTAGAATATTCGACTTTGAGATGTGTAAGTCAGTCTGGCAGATGCTAATACTTGGAGTGCAATAATACATTGTTTTAAATTACTATCTTCTGACCTTAGGTATCTTAAATGCTGGAATGCATTCTTATAAATAAAAAATAAATAAATGAATACCCCCTCAAGCAGCTGCTTGCCATAGGGTCTGACAGGAGGCTGTCAGTATATATGCCGTAGTAGAAGGTCTGTGAGAATGGCAATCTTATAGTTCATTTAATAATTACAAAGGCTTATATGTGTTTGAGATAAAGGCAAGTATATTTCAATACTTAAATTCAATACTTGACGCTCAGCATAAAGGTATCTGTAAGTAGTTAGATTATCAGAGTATCAAATAACAACAAAAATAGTAATTCCAGATCTTTAAGTCCAAGGGTATCTTTCGACCCTAAATAACCTTTCCAGAATGCTTCATTACATATGTTCTGGAAACATCACTGAGATTATTATACAAGGTGATTCAAACAGAATTGAACACTTTCGAAAATTTATTACTCAGTAACTAGGTTACATATGAACATGTCGTCAAAACCAAATTGTAAAGAAACTATCATAGTTATTTCTATAATATTATATATTTATAATACTATATGTTCATATAAAACTTAGTAATAAATTTTTGAAAGTGTTCAATTCTTTTTGACCCACCCTGTATTTGACAGTTTGATTTACATTTTTGATACGAAAAACTTGTTACTTTTGTACATATTATTACGAATACGTTAATAGTAGTTATTCTTAACCTTAGTAAATGGACAAAAAAACCCGAAATTTTAAAAATCTGGCTCAAGTGTGTAAGATTGATTTTAAAAACTAAAAAAGATTAAAACAATAATAAAATGAATGCATCACGTCAAATGCTGAGGCAAAAGAAGTAATGGTGAAAGGAATGAATGTGCTTATCGCCTTAATTGAAAATAAATTAATTAGCCTTCACAGTCCATATTTTTAGCTGAAATCTTTTTTGTATAACTAAAGCCAGAGATTTACTCCTTCATTTAAATGAAATGTAATAAAGCCACCACGCGGCCTCTTTTACTTTAATAAAACATCTTGAGATATGATGTGGGGAAAACTCCGCGAAGTTTAGAAAAACGAAAAGTGCAATCAAAATTCGTTAATGACACTCAGAATGTTACCAGCAACTGAAATGTATGCAGTATCGCGTACAAGAATGCAACTGCTTTCAGAAATAAATAAATTTCGAAAAAGAAACTACTTTTTTCCCCGTCTTGTGCACGAGCATGTTTTTCCTTTCCCCAATATTTAAAGCCTCATCTAGCAGGAGCGGGAGCCGCTTTCAGCTTTGTTGCTACTGGCGACCCTCCCATCGAAGAGGTAAGGCCATCAACTGGTGCTAGGTCACGTAATATGTATCATAACCACGAGCTCCAGTAACGAGCATCTATTGTTAGTCATGCTTCGAGCCGCGCTCTCAGCCTCGACAAAAACGAACGTCACGAGTGGCCGGCCACGAGCTATTCGGCGCGCGCACTGCTCCTCGAAACCTCGCTGTAATTAGTCTTCCAGCTGGCCACCGGAGGCCGTTTGTTCCTGCTTGTTGCGCAGCTCATCTGCATCGGCACAAGTTCGCCGAGTCCATTGGCATCCACCGAACAGGACCTTCGGAGAGCAATCGGGGATAGAAAAGAATTCAATTCCCATCGCTGCACACTTCTATACGAAATGCCTGACGTTTACGATGCATCTGCCATTTTCAATTTAAAGATCACAAAAAGACGCGAAAATTAGATTTCGGGTTCAAATGCCGTTCTTTATTTCTGGTAACGTTCAGAATAATCACATAATTTAAATAAGACGCAGAACACTTAATTCAAAATCGAAGAAACTACTTAGCATTAAATAAATATGGAGGAAAAATTGTCATTTGCCGGGTGGGATCTGAACCCACGACCAGAGCACCTGACATGTTACCAGGAGGTCGTGAAGTTCAGATCCCATCAGGTTCATGATAATTTTTCTTCTATATTTATTTCACATATCACCAACAGATGTATATTTGCGAGATCCGATTAATCCTACTTAGTATTTTTTTAGCTAGATAGATTGATCTTTATTAACTTTATACAACACAATTCACAGAAATAAATCACTCCAGATCCATAAGTTCCCACTTATATGAGGATTCAATTTTGCATTAATATAATGCAATCAAATATGTAGATCCAACTGCCATAAAACATGCCTCTTGTGCAAGAATGCCATTCATAATACAAAATTTAGACCGATTAAATCAATTTTCACAATTATTATTTATTAACCAAATTTTAAGCTTTTCTAAAGAACCCAGAATTTCAAGATCAAATCCCTTGGGATAGCATTAAAATATCAAGTAGCAAAATAAATAAATACCCGTGTAATGCCCCTCTGTTAATGTTCTAAGTGCCACCATATTGTGTTGATTTACCTCTGACAGGGGGCGGGGGTGGCTCAGTCGGTAGCACGCCAGGCTCGTAATCTGTAGTTCCCAGGTTCGAGTCCCAGCTGGGTCAGCGTTGAGATTTATCTCCGCAAAATTCCCCGCCCTGCCCACGGTCAGTAGGGGACACCGATGGGCTTGATAAAGGCCGCCGTCCGTCGGATGGGACGTTAAGCCGTGGCCCCATGTGCGGGAGAGCCATACCCTGTGCACGTTAAAGAACACGCCGGATGGCCTTGATGGGAGGCTACCATCTGTCTCCCAACAGCTGTTCCAGTGGGTCCCCTCCCCCAACCTTCTCTGAGCCTTCGGGGTCCATGTGGCCTGGCCATTTAGTCCATGGTGTGCAAAAAAGTGTCGCTCAGAGGTAAAACAACCCAACCCAACCTCTGACAGGCAAACAGAGACGGAAGATTAAGAGCTAAACGGAAGGGGATCACGTGATAACTGTCAGGGGACAAGAAGAAGATTCCCATCAAAGCTACTCAGAGTATTCTTAAACATGCACAGATTATGACCCCTCTAAGCACGGCTTACCTACCATCTCATCCTGTGAATTTTTCCGATGGGTTTGGAAACCATCGGAAACTTCCAAACCCATCGGCATCCTCTTTCTCATCGAGGGCTGAGTAAAGGATCAGCTGAGAAAATCTCATCGTGGGCATCGTTGCATCTCGAACCTACCTGAGAACGTTCGATTAATCTCAATTAGTAAAAGTAATATGAAAATAAATCTGAACTTCACCCAGTTTTTTTTTCTTTTTTTTTTCAGGGGGTGGTAGAGTCTGATTCTGTTGCTTCCACTGCAAACTTTTAAAGCATTTTAAACAGAGGAAGCGATTGGTATTAATTTACGTTTTCGTCAAAATTAAAAGTCCAGTCTTGCCGATCCTGACCACATTAAAAAGTTTCTTGCATGTCAATAAATCATTATATTTCTTTAAATAAGGTGTAAAAAATTATAATAGTCCTCTAATTTCTTTTACATAATCCAGACTCGTAGGAAGACTTAGTAATATATGTGTAAATTATAAAAAATAATTGTAACATTATTTGTAATTTTAGATTTAATGTGCAATTTTATAATTATGTGTAATTGCAAAATTATGCCAATAACGGAAGCAAAAAACTTGCGTAAATGCAATAAGCACTTCAATAAAATCCCCCATATGTCGGGTGTTTGGAGATCACACCGCCAGGACAACCCTAACTTCGTGTGCAGCCCTGCTTTAATACATTTAAAACCCCTTTTTTAACCATTACTTGTCATAAAAAAATTAATTTTATGTAAGGGGATGGTATGCTTTGAAACTATTTAGTAGCTAATTCGATTTAGTAACTTTCAGATAATAAAACTGGAAGGAAAACTTCGTTTATATTAGCAACTAATTGAAGCAATTAAGCATTAATTTCATGGGTAACAACTTACGAATTAGTCTTACCAAATACAAACCACCATTTAATTCATTTCTTATAATAGGGCACAGGCAACACCTGCTACAAGAGGCCATACAACTACGTCACAGAAAAATGCCTACGTCACAGAAAAATGCTTACGTCTAGAGCCCCTATATACCAGGCCGACCTATCCGCCATTCTTATGCCAACTGGTGACGTGACTTAGTGTTATAGTCATGCAGCCGCCGTGTGCGCCGCAGCTTATCGAATCCTTAGTACATAAAAAACAATAATTGTCGGAAGATATTCAGCTGCGAATTGTCTAAACAGCTATAGGAACAATTGCACAGTGTTTAAATTCAAGGCTGATCCAATTAAATTTAAAAAAAGTGGGTTAAAAGAATTCGACCGAGAACGTGTATTAGGCTTACAGCATTCTATAATATATACTTCTGACTATTGCTTCTGTATTTTAATGCTAATTTATGTGATATATCGATTAGTAATATGTAGATGAATGATAGCTACATTTAAGTTAGTAGTCATTCATCGTTTACGACTAAGTTTAGTTTGGTTAATATCATAAAATATGCATGCGGCAAACTTTGATCGTGACGGCCGTAACCCTCCGCTTCCCGTGCGGGCATACTACCGTAGTCGCTAAACGCCGATCGTCGCTGGTCGGCCAGGTATATAGGGGCTCTAGATAGTCAGTTTTTTGTGACGTAGTTGTATGGCCTTCTCTTGTAGGAGGTGTTGGCACAGGGTTGGCGCTAGTGGCGGACGATCGCAGGAGGGCCAAAGACGCACATGATTTTTACAATTTAAAAATGTTTTGGAAGAGGTGGGGGGGGAGGACAAATTTCATTTCGCCCGGTTTCATATTTACTGTAGCGCCGCCCTGGCTAAGGCATATAAATCTTAAAAGCATAATAAAGTCGTCGTAAAGATATTACGAAACTCGAGAAACTAAACAATAACTGTATAGAGGAAATTAACCTGATTAATTTTCCCCCAATATCAAGCAAACTCTTTTTTCCTTTCATAACAAGTTTGGAAGATTTGTTTCATGCAATCCTCCACTCGTCTTCTGTTAGCACACACTTTTAAAAAACGACCTCCTGACTTGTGATTGAACAGCAATCTGGAAACTTAAGATTTTTTCGTTTCCTGCCCAAAGCAAAACTTTATGTTTTTAGTATTTTTTCCGGATATCCTCGAAAACTACACCTACACATTGAATTTTGAAAGTTCGCATTCCGATCTCGAATTATATCTTTAATTTTTTTTTCCGTTTAAGTGAAGCAACATGGAGAGCAAAGAATTACTTGGTCCTTTTTTCCCCATCTGGCATTAAGTGTTCTCTGTTGATGAAAAAGTGGTGACGAGTTTATTGCGTGGCGGTGACATAGAACCTAGAAGGAGCTCTGCAATTTACAGCTGGAGCACGTGCCACAGCTACGCCCAATTACTGCGAACGCTGTTTTTATTTCGCGTGTTTAATTAAATCTCGATCCCATTTGTAGCGTCTGTCATAACAACGGAAGAAGGAAAGGCAGAATTTGCCTTGTAAAGCGAACCTTTTATTTGGCGTTGGACACACCCCACCCACCTACTGTTCCGCGGCAAGCGGGTATCAGGTCACGGGATGGAGAGATCCACCTGCAGCTGCGAATGAGGCCATAGGACGCCCAGACTAGTATTTACCAACACTCTCCCTCGTGCACGTGTCTCTGAGAATGGGGCATTTCCCGTGTCAGCCAGTCGACTCGCGTGGGCGGAAGGAGTCATTTGAACGAGAGTTACTCGATATATAACTGTTCTATTCTGATGGGGGGGAGGAATACTACGTAGCGGAATTCTATCTGGTACCGTAGGAGTGGAGAAGGTTTGAATTCTATTTCGTCATTGCGATGAGAATGAAACTTCACTTTTGCTACTTCAGAAATATGCGAAAGAGAGAAACTTATTTGTTTAGAAGGTTTCGTGGAAGTTTTCGTTCATCACTGTAACACCAATGCATTAACAACTGAGGAGGGGAAAAAACCAGCACATGAAAATTATACAATCTATTTAAAGTGAGCAGTTGTTATTTATGATGCAATGTGCGCAAATGGGCATGGGATCATGCCCCCATTGTTCAGAAATTCAGCCATTCACTAAAGAACTAATTCCTATTTCTTTCATGATCTTATTGTGTTCCTTACAAATCTAGGACATTGACAGCATCATTATGCACTTTAGGTAACAAGGGCATTGATTGGCTAACGGCGTAACAAGAAATTAGAGAGGATAATAATCTCCCCCCCCCCCTTCAAACCACCCTCCGACCCCTTTCTATCTACTTCTGTACATTTCAGGAATCGGGTTGTTGGGTTGTTTTACCTCTGAGCGGCACTTTTTTGCACACCATGGGCTAAATGGCCAGGTCACATGGACCCCGAAGGCTCAAAGAAGGTTGGGGGAGGGGACCCACTGGAACAGCTGTTGGGAGACAGATGGTAGTCTCCCGTCAAGGCCATCCAGCGTGTTCTTTAACGTGCACAGGGTATGGCTCTCCCGCACACGGGGCCACGGCTTAACGTCCCATCCGAGGGACGGCGACTTTTCCAAGCCCATCGGTGTCCCCTACTGACCGTGGGATTTTGCGGAGATAAATCTCAACGCTGACCCAGCTGGGACTCGAACCTGGGAACTACAGATTACGAGCCTGGCGCGCTACCGACTGAGCCACCCCCGCCCCTTCAGGAATCGGGAGTTGTAGTTTATATTCGAGTTGTTGCTTCTCTAGTGATAACTTCCTTTCATTGTCAAAGACAGAGAATGACCTTTCATACGTAAATATAATTCAGGTATGTCTATCTATACGATGCCTACTATACTACTTATATGAATATAATTCAGTATCCTTAGTGTAGATAAGTTCATTCTGAATTTGTAAGAATCGTGATGAAAAATGACCTAATTTGTAAAAAAAAATGAATTCTTCTATTTGTTAGTAAGATTTCCGAAAGAGAAGTCATTTGGAACTCTGTTTCATTCCACCGAAGTCTGAAATCCGTAGCCACGAAATTACTTACTTTATACTTAAAGGAAATCTCTTGCCATTTCATTAAACTGACATTTAGAAACCTTCTGCTAATCATTAATAATAATTAAATTACCCCTCAAGCTGCTGCTTGCCACAGAGATCTGGCAGGAGCCTGAAATGTTAAATACACCATAGAGATCTGTGAGGAAGGCGAGACCTCAGCAGAAAGACGACACCACGGGGAAACTAGCATAAAGTCAATGGTAATGGGCTCAGTAATTATTTTCTGATTAGTCTACGGCAGGGGTGGGCGAATAGCGGCCCGCTAAGAGTTTTTTGTGGCCCGCCAAGACAGTCAGAAAAAACCGCCTTGAACAGAGATTTCCTTCCCGTGCGCGACCGAAGATTCGTCTCGTATTTTCCACTAGGACTGCCACGTCAATACGCATGCGCAGTGTAGATACGAAAACAATTGCCCACCCCTGGTCTACGGAATACTTTTTTAAATGGTGGGTTTCATTCTACTCCAGCCTCTTACGTGTCATCAGATTTTACTTTTCTTTTTGATGTAGATTGCATCAAAGTTTTTACAATGAAAAGGAACCACTTCCAAATCCTGGAATAAACATGAATGTTTGTCTCATGAAATAATAGCTGAAAAAAAAAACAGCTTATTATTTCATGAGTTCCATGGCTGTAGGGCACATCCTGTGATTCTCAAGGTTTGTTTATCCGTCTCCTTGAGTATGGTCTCTCCGTCGCATCTTATGCCAATTTCACAACTGACGGGATCATATCAGACCTTGCGAGAAGTTGATGCTGAAGTAAAAATTTTGATTTAATATCAATAGCTTTCATCCTGAATTCACGTTACATAAATCTTTCAAACAATGGTACTGAAAATAATCTTTTCTTATCCTCCTTTATTATTTACTTGGCGCGTGGCTTCGTTTCTACACAAATTGAGACAGCCCGTCTCTCACTAATCTGCATGTACTACAATCAGAAACATTCTCTGAAAATTTGAAGCGTGTACGTGAAATTGCCGATGAGTTATGGCTGCCACAGAGAGACAGACACACAGACATCTTTTATTATATAGATACCAACGATATTAGGATTCTACTTCTCGATCAGAATTACCAATTGATACCAGTAGGGTATTGAATTTCTAAATTTTTTGTTTCTTTGTCCTCCTAGGTGTACTGCATCGCTTTTAGTGCTCGAAACAGATTTTTATGTTTAGATTAAATCAGTAAAAATTATGATCTAATTTAAAACCCTGTAAACCTTGCAATGACGTACCCAGAAATTTTAAATTGAGAAGGTTTAAGTTTGAAGTCTATGATTTGGATTTTCGGTGGTATCCTTAGAAAATATATGATACTGAAGCCCTCAAGGGGTATGGGAATTATTCTCCCCCCCCCCCCCCCCCTTCCCTTCATGTGTAAGCCACTGAAAACCTAGATTGCAGAAATATTCGTTCACTATTAAAAGAGTTGTTGCGGAATATTTCAGAGCTAAAATTTAATCTCCCTTAACACATTTTCGTCTAATGCGATTACACAAACATCAACACACTCTTTTAACAATGCGCTTGTTTTAAGTAAAGGTTTAAAATAACGATTTTTTTTATGCTTTAACCTTTGAGGCAATGATGTTGATCGATATTCCAACTTGCTTAATTCATTAAGCACTAAACAGACTTTGTTTCATATCAAGGATTAGACAAATTTGATTTGGTCCTCTTATGTATTCTTCAAAACAAAAATTTATTGTAAATGCTACGCAAATTTGAATTTGAACGTTGGAGTATGACAATAATCTTCTTAATGGATTGCATGTCAGTTGTTTTTTTTAATGATCACAACCTCACAGAATGATGAAACAGTGTTCGAGCTAGGAACGTGGTTCATTCCTCAACCACAAACTTTCCTATTGCACTGCAGAAAGAAAAACTTCATCACGTAGCCTTGAAAATATTGTTCGGTTGTTTTACCTCTGAGCGGCACTTTTTTGCACACCATGGGCTAAATGGCCAAGTCACATGGACCCCGAAGGCTCAGAGAAGGTTGGGGGGAGGGGACCCACTGGAACAGCTGTTGGGAAACAGATGGTAGCCTCCCGTCAAGGCCATCCAGCGTGTTCTTTAACGTGCACAGGGTATGACTCTCCCGCACACGGGGCCACGGCTTAACGTCCCATCCGATGACGGCGGCCTTTCCAAGCCCATCGGTGTCCCCTACTGACCGTGGGCAGGGCGGGGAATTTTGCGGAGATAAATCTCAACGCTGACCCAGCTGGGACTCGAACCTGGGAACTACAGATTACGAGCCTGGCGCGCTACCGACTGAGCCACCCCCGCCCCTGAAAAATTTGTACTTTCACTTGATGAAGTGCAGCATTGGGAATGACTTAATGTCTACACACAGCAGTTTGGCAAATGTCGTATAAATATATTTATTTCGTTACAGTGCTAAAAACATCCCAGTGGCTGAGTGGTTAGTATTTGACTGCGGTTCAAAGGATCCTGGGCTAGATCTTCGGATAGTATAGATACTTTTTTTTTTCCATAGAGATCTGTGAGGAAGATCTGGAAGACAACACGAGGTCCTCCTTGTGTTGCCTTTCACATGGCAAAAGTGATTTCTTACATTCAGACGGCGCTGCTGACCAGCTATTTTCCTTCTGACCAATAATTCAATATTGGTGATGACGCATTGAGTTTATG
This sequence comes from Ryuthela nishihirai, assembly GCA_038380435.1. Taxonomy (NCBI): domain Eukaryota; kingdom Metazoa; phylum Arthropoda; class Arachnida; order Araneae; family Heptathelidae; genus Ryuthela; species Ryuthela nishihirai. The sequence continues at coordinate 26,276,559 of JAWZYU010000018.1, forward strand.
GATCCGTAACACTTTATTTAAATTCAGATAAAGTAAAAAACCATCCAGTCAGACATTTTTTAAAAGAAACAGCCGGACGCTCTTCGCTCAAAGCTGTATCTAATTTTGCAGTGCCTCAGAAAGACCCAATTAAATTGGGCAACGATCCTTAAATAATTGACAATCGGTAAATAAAATTTTCAACGTCAAATTAGGTTTCTTTGAAAAGGTTAAAGAAAAGGGAACTTGTTCCTTTGAGAGAAGTAACGATAAAGGAAATGAAAATACTAATCTGATTTTCAATAAAACAAACATTCCAGTTGATCAAAAGATTGATTATTCGGTCGAATTCTGTTGCGGAAATGCCGAGTTATTACGTTGTGCAAGATACGACTAATCGTGGCTTGACCTTGTCTCTCGTGATGAAAGAATTAAGCGCAGACTTGCTCTATCCATTCATCACAGTGGAAAACAAGGGAGACACCTGCACTCACCTCTATTGCAACGCATCGCTAAGCTCACCCCACTGAAAAAAAAAACGATCTCTCACTGTGCAAAACAGTATCACTGTGAGGAATAAGGCTGCTAAGAATGCTTTTTGAACTGGACTCCCGCTTATCTGTGCATTGTATATATATCCTGCGATTATCGGGTCAGAAATAAAAATAGGTGATTTAATCGAAGTAGATAAAAAAGGAATTTGGGTTATTTTAAATATAGCATCACAATGCTTTCTTAATAACCTCTACGTAACTCTTAACTTTTAGACTTACACTCAACTTACGAATTGTGTTAGGTGGATAATGCGTGCGAGAATATCTGACACAGCGAAACTAGTTAATTAAGAACCAAGGATCGTTCATTCCTAAAGTGATATAATAACGCTTTTATTAACCTGAATAATTTTCAGTATCGATTCATTATAGATTTGCTAATAAAACTTGGTACAACTTTTCAAATCAATAAGACTTAAAAAAGATTTAACGTAATAACTTTATATTCGGGGAAATATTGCTCTCAGCATTTTCTTTTTTGAAACATGCTTTTGTGTCAGATGCTCCTAACTCCAAGACAAATTCTAAACTTGATTTTCATTTACTGTTGCTTTGTCTTTGGCACCTAAAACTGTATTTAAAGCAATTTGCATTCAAATTTTGGAGCATTGCGATGCTTGCAATGTTCCAAACAATATTTACGATATCTCGTAAATACAGTTTCATGAAAAAACAAAAAGCGAATTATGGAACTAACAATTCCAATAAAAAAGAAAAAAATAAATAAAAAAGATTAGTGCTGAAAATTTTAATGAATGTTAATTCATTAAAATTTTCAGCATTAATCTTTTTTATTGCAAAATTTTTCATGCTTTTGGCTTCAAGGTACAGTCGCTTAAAAAATATCCGAACACTATGGTTGATTACAGAATTCTGAAAAAATATCTGGCAACGATTTTTTAGTAATTAGTGATCTGGCAACCTTCGTGTACACATATTTTTTCTAAATTCTGTAATCAATAATAGTGTTCGGATATTTTTTGAGTGACTGTATCTCCGCCAAACTTCCTGCCCTACCAATGGTCAGTAGAGAACACCGATGGGCTTGAAAAGGCGTCCGTTCGTCGGATGGGTTGGGTTGGGTTGTTTTACCTCTGAGCGGCACTTTTTTGCACACCATGGGCTAAATGGCCAGGTCACATGGACCCCGAAGGCTCAGAGAAGGTTGGGGGAGGGGACCCACTGGAACAGCTGTTGGGAGACAGATGGTAGCCTCCCGTCAAGGCCATCCAGCGTGTTCTTTAACGTGCACAGGGTATGGCTCTCCCGCACACGGGGATACGGCTTAACGTCCCATCCGACGGACGGCGGCCTTTTCAAGCCCATCGGTGTCCCCTACTGACCGTGGGCAGGGCTGGGAATTTTTGCGAAGATAAATCTCAACGCTGACCCAGCTGGGACTCGAACCTGGGAACTACAGATTACGAGCCTGGCGCGCTACCGACTGAGCCACCCCCGCCCCTCGTCGGATGGGACTTTAAGCCGTGGTTCCGTGTGCGGGAGAGTCATACCCTGTGCACATTGAAGAACACGCTGGATGGCCTTGACGGGAGACTACCATCTGTCTCCCAACAGCTGTTCCAGTAGGTCTCCTCCACCCCCCTCAACCTTCTCTTAGCCCTCGAGCTCTTTGTCACCTGGCCATTTAGCCCATTGTGTGCAAAAAAGTGCCGCTCACAGGTAAAAATAATCCAATCCAATTTGGTTTTAAGCATTACTAATAGGAAATGTAAACGATACCACTGAATAATCCCAATAATAGAATTATTCTTTAATTTTCTGTTATTAACATTATTATTGTATTATTAAATACTATCCCATGTTTTTTAAACAATAGGATATATATATATGCAAGAGTTTCTCTTCCTGCAACCTAGAGACATTGAGTGGTTCTCTTTAGTGAAGAGACTTACGAGAAATAAAAAACTTGGTTACAACTGAGATACGAATTTTAAAAACACTAAACATTTTGAGTAAACAAAGTTATAAACAAATAATGAAAGCAGCAAAAAAAATTTGTTCTTAAAAAGTGATCGTTTCAATCTGATTTTTGGCGCTGATATAGCTCAATATTTCATAATGGAAACGTGTCACTTAAGTTTCATGTGTTTGAGCATCAGATTAAGAAGATGATATAAGTATCGTATTGCCAAATAATAAACAGCTAAAAATGTGAAAAAGCCCTATTGAGAGAAATTTCAGCAGACTTCATGCTTTATGAAAACTACCTTGGCAACATTTCTAGATCGTGTCGACTCTTAGCATCAAGGAAGATTAATATTTCTGTTAAATGCATTTTAATAATTTTTATCAATCGTGGAATACAGTTTGTAAAGAAATTTTCATTCAATTGTAAGTCTGTCTGGTATTGGGAAAGCTTAAAAAATACTAACTTCGAAACACCAAAATGCATTATTGCCTTTGCCTATTGAGACGAGATTTTCCTAGAAGATTGGCTTTTATCCACCTTTGCACGTAGAGGACAGCTCTCTGTGTGATAGGTCCGTATCCTAACCACAATGAGCTTAATTACTATCTCGATTCTGTCCTGAATAGGATCTTCAAGACAATCCCGGTCATTTCACACAGAGAGAAAAAGAACAGACAAAAAGTATCACAAAAACAAACAAATAAGGATCCGTAGACAATGCTCGCCAATCTCAGTGTTGTGATAAAAAAAAGCAATTGGCTTCGATTAGTGACTTAAATCCAGTTCTTGGTCTGATAAGTAAAAAAAACTCTGCACATCAAATAACAAGCCTGTTTGCGCGTGCACTTCAATCCACTCCAAGCCCTGATTCGTAATAATGAACCCGTAAGTAACAATGGTGTTCACAGACCAATTTGCAAAAGCATTTCTCTGAAGACAAAGAGCAAGCAATGCAAATCCTTATCGCTATGGTAACGAGTTACGTCAAACACCGAGGAGGTGTCAAGCACAGCTCCCGGACACAAATATCTCCCTCTGTGTGAGGTGAACGCCAAGAAACATTTACATGCACCTGTTGCAGAGTTATGATAGCTGAGGGAATGTCTGCTTTGCAGTTGACAACCTCATAGCGATGACAGGAAACTATGTCACGCTATAACCTACATTGGGAGTACAAAAGGTCAGTGAACTGCGACTACAGTATGGTTTACCTGATTCACAGGCAAAAAAGGAGACACAGACTGGTTGCAAATGAAAGTGCGTTGGCGGTTTTATATTGCGCGGATAGAGGCGAACGTGCCTGGTTACGGAAAGTGCCTTCTTTTCAGTTTACTCATTCCTCGGGAAGTGATAGGCACGCGAAAGGACGTCCCCATCAGCTCTGAATCTGCATATATCATCACCATTCAGAAGTATAAAATGAGAGATGTTAAGCAAGTGGCCTTCCAATCGTAATGTAGATGTAAAGGCCAAACTCTATGATTTGATTGGAGGAAAGATCAACAGTAAAACCTTCGTCGGTGTAGCGTCCTCGTGAATCAGATACAGATGTCACTGCGCTTGAAAGTTATGTTCTACGAGGAGGGGGAATAGGGGGTTGAGGATGTGGGGGATAAAATCCTAGCTAAGCGAATTTTGGTAAGTGTTGACTAACTAATGTCCCTGACAGGGAAAGGGTGACTCAGACGATTAGTGGGCCAGGCTCGTAATCTGCAGTTCCCAGGTTCGAGTCCCACCTGTTCCAACGTTGTGATTTATCTCTGCTAAGCCCCGGGTAAGGCATGGATGTGTGTCGTTTTTCTGCTGAGGTCCTGCCATCCTCTCAGATCTTCTACTATGGCATATAAACTGACAGGCTCCTGTCAGACCTCTGTGGCAAGCAGCTGCTTGAGGGGGTATTTATTTTTAAACTCCCCCCCCCCCCACCCTGTTCTTAGTCAGAAAGGGAACACCGATGGGCATGGAAAGGCCGCCGTCCGTCATATGGGACGTAAAGCGCGCATTCAGGAAGAGCCATACCCTGTGCAAGTTAAAGAACACAGTGGATAGCCTTGACAGGAGGCTTCCATCTGTCTCCTCACAGCTGTCCCGTGGGTCCCCTCCCCCAATCTTCTCCGATCCCTTGGGGCCCTGTGACACACGAATGCTGAAAATGAACAGAAAAGGCTTTGTAATGATGAGATAAGGAAAAGAAATTTCCTAGTTGTGATGGTCATTCGCATTTTCTCTCCCTTCTCGAAACCGACTTCTGCACTCAGTCAGTGGGTGGACTTTCGCGCCAAGGACGTCCGCCGCACCTAACGCGCCAAGGACGTCCGCCGCACCTTAGGACGTCTGCCGCACCTAAGTAATGCTTTCTCTGTGTGTGTGCCGTTTCCTCGCTGTCACCAGTCAGCTCACCGTGTGATATTCAGCATTGATTACAACTTCCGTAATAACCACTGACACCTTTTGCAGAAGACAGCGAGCACTTCCATTTACATACAACTGTCATTGGGGCGGGGGTGGCTCAGTCGGTAGCGCGCCAGGCTCGTAATCTGTTAGTTCCCAGGTTCGAGTCCCAGCTGGGTCAGCGTTGAGATTTATCTCCGCAAAATTCCCCGCCCTTCCCACGGTCAGTAGGGAACACCGATGGGCTTGGAAAGGCCGCCATCCGTCGGATGGGACGTTAAGCCGTGGCCCCATGTGTGAGAGAGCCATACCCTGTGCACGTTAAAGAACACGCTGGATGGCCTTGACGGGAGGCTACCATCTGTCTCCCAACAGCTGTTCCAGTGGGTCCCCTCCCCCAACCTTCTGTGAGCCTTCGGGGTCCATGTGACCTGGCCATTTAGCCCATGGTGTGCAAAAAAGTGCCGCTCAGAGATAAAACAACCCAACACAACAACTGTCATTCCTTCGCTGCCCTATTCTCTGTCTTTAAAGTCGATGAATAACGACTCTCGGATACACACCTGACCGTTGATAATTGCCCACTCTTCTTCTTGCTAATTACCTACTGTTTATTCTCACTGGAGCATTCCTACTCTGTGATTTAATTGTCGTGTTTCTTGTGTAGCAACAGTTTCAGAAGTTCGTCTTTTGTATCGTTATAGAACATAACTTCCACTAGTTGTCTCGAGTCGTTTCACAGTGCTCATGCACTTTCGCGAGCCAACAAAGTGCTTTACCCTTGCGTGCAAGCACCAGAATGTTGGATACCGTCCGTTGTGCAATACGGCCAGAGAAAAATTGCTCCTTTTCTTTGGCAGTTAACTTTATTAACTCTCGATATCACAAGTTTCTGGGAGTGTTCTGTAGTCTTTTTTTTTTCTTTGTGGGGGGGGGGGGGGGGTCCGATGCACTTTGCCGCAGTAGAGATTAGTCTTCTTCTAGGTTGGGTTATTTTGCCTCTGAACTACACTTTTTTTTCTACAATAAACTAAATCACCAGGCCAAAAAGTACTCCAAGGACTCAGTGAAAATTAAGGAAAGGAAATCTCTGGAAGCTATTAGGAGACAAAATGGAAGCTTCCCGTCAAGCCATCCAGCATATTTTTTAAAAACTCCTGAACAAGGAGCTACGGCTTAACGTTCCATCCGATTGGCTGATGCATTCCATGCTTATTGGTGAACCCCTTTCTCTTCGAGGAAAGAATGGATCATGCTCATAAAATCCTCAAAGGAGACGACACAGTGGTACTCGATCCTGGAAACTGCAGATTACGAGTCTGGCACACTACCGACTGAGCCAGCCAGCTCCGTCCCACTACTTCTAGGACTAACATTTTTACTGCAAATATCAATTATTTTGTTACAGAACCTCATTCTGTCAACTTAACTCTTCCACAATTGTATGCAACTCTGAATCGGTGAATCATTCGTTTCAATTAATAGAACCAATCCATGAATGTTACTCTGCAATTCAATAATATTCTCCAAACTATGTTACTAAAAACCCTTAGAAATTTTCTTTACATAAGAGATTATGTTTGTTTACAGATTATCTCCTATCTTTTCGCGATTTAGTCGACGGAACGTTACTGGCAGATGCTTCTGCAGTGACTCCTTTCCAAATCCGATGTCGCTTACAATGTTTCGCATCCCTGCCCACTCTCGAAGTATCTGTTATCCTCAAGATACATGCGAAACTTCTGAAAAGTGTTTGCAATCATCCCCACACACCTCGTGATAAACTGAGAACTTAATGATGAACAGTCCTTTAAGGCTTAAAAGGGAAACAGAAAATATCTTCATTTTGTTTAGGAAACGCTCCACAGGCACACAACTGCACTTTGTAAGATCTTATCCGGCTCAGTTTTTTTCCCTTCTCATTCTTCAGACTAAACACTGCAATTCTCAAAGAGTCTCTTTAAAAGAATTAACCTCTCAGTAGCTTCCTGTCGTTTCGGACGAGCTAGTCGCAATGCTGTTCCGCTCGAGCTGACGGCAGAGGCGGCGGTAGGCCACTGACCACAGCCTCGCACAACAATGGGATAATTGCATCCTCAGCTGTCTTCCCTCGCCTGGCACGAGAAGCAAGTTACGAGACATCCGCGACATTTGCCGGGGAGTGGGTGGCCTCCTCCGACATACCGCTGCATGCCGCACGTAGCATGCACTAATAGCCAGACCACCGGAAAGTCTCAAACTTTCAGTACGAAGCCTCCTATACAGTTGGCACCGCGAAATACTTACGACTTTGTGTTACTCGGAACACACAATGAATGCTATTATTCGCTCCTGCTGTTACCAAAGAGAAAAGCTTCTTTTATTTGCATGAGATAAAGAAATTGCAAACATCCTCCATTTCATCTTTCAACTAGATATGCCTCTGAGCTCATTCTGCAAGATCATTTTAATTGCACTATCAAAAGAAGAGCAAGATTAGGAGGTTGAAAAGCTTTCATTTGGTTAAGCCTCCAATTTGATGCCCAACAGGCTTCATGATTCGAAGACTGGGCAAGGTTCGAGGAGACTGCTCACTGGGGAGAACGGTGAGATAGATTAACATTAGATGGAAACTCCTCTCTCCATCCTTTGAGGAGCACAGATTACGGCTCTCCTTCACACTCTATCACGGTTGAATGTTGCACTCGACAGATGATGGCTTGAATTTTGACCGAGGATATGTGAACAAAAAAAAAATGGAACGCAATAGAATTCGAAAAATAAAGAACCCAACTGGTACGCTACAGATGCCATCTTTTCCGCAATGAAAAATATATTTATATATATAAGAAATATACTGAAAAAATAATATTTACAAGAAGAATACCATGCCAACCGATGGCCCAGTGGGATCTCGTTGGTTCACAGTGATTCTGGAGCTGCCTGGGTCCAGGTTTTGGGTCCTCGGCTGATATGATGTGCGCGGTAGTGATCAGCAGTGACGTCAGTCTTAGTGGGGCATGTCCTTGTATGAGAAGGCCTGCACACACTAGAAGTAGTTTCTAGGACTCTTCTCCGTCCTATACATCACAAAATCATAAAAAAAAAACATATCGACTCTGAAAAATGTGGGATGATCGATTTCAAAGAGAATGGAACTTCCCGTCTTCCGAATTTTGCACTCTCATAATATGGAAATTTGAAATAAATCGAACAATGGGCGGATTCGGAAAAACGCAAACGGTAATATTCTCTTGAACACAAAAGGAATTTTTCATAAATATTCGAAACAAAAATGTTGAATGACTACAGACGGACGGATGAATGAACGGACGACAAAGGGAAAAGAATAGCTCTTTTTTTTTTTAAACGAGCTAAAAACTACAAAAAAAAGTATTCAGTCCCCGTTGAAAAATACGTAATTTGAAAAAAAACACAAGGAAAATTTTGATAATGAATAAGACAAACTAAATTGAAGAATAGTTGCAGATGTGTGCTAAAAATGTGTTGCATGAAAAAATGTGTTTCTAACAATGCAACAGATTCTAAAGAATGAATCGTGCTAAAGATGGTGCGGGCTAAAAAAAAAACACTGTTAAATTTTTTAAATACGACCAAAACGTCAATAGCTTAGAATTACAATATACAGTTGAGCTTTAAGTTTGTGCCATGGCCACATGGCGCAAACTTAAAGCTCAACTGTATATTGTACTCAACATACTTGATCCTACTGATCAAAGGGACTGGTTCGATCTCGGGTAAGGCATGGATGTTTTCCTGCTCAGGTGCCGGCCACCCTCACAGACCTACTACTACGTCTGAAAGGCTCCTGTCAGACTTCTGTGGCAAACAGCTGCTTGAGGGAATATTTATTTTTAATTTTTATAAAGTGTGGAGAATGAAGGAATAAGTTTTACGAATGTGAACCTTTTGATCGTATTCTGAAACTTTTCGTTATTCAGGAAAACAATTGTGACAGAAACGTTAAGAATTATTTATTCAATATGAAAAAATTTGTTATTTTAGTGGCTTATCACATACCGTGAAAATTACATAACTTCGCCTACACTTACGGAAGCAGTTGGGTTGGGTTGTTTTACCTCTGAGCGGCACTTTTTTGCACACCATGGGCTAAATGGCCAGGTCACATGGACCCCGAAGGCTCACAGAAGGTTGGGGGAGGGGACCCACTGGAACAGCTGTTGGAAGACAGATGGTAGCCTCCCTTCAAGGCCATCCAGCGTGTTCTTTAACGTGCACAGGGTATGGCTCTCACGCACACGGGGCCACGGCTTAACGTCCCATCCGACGGACGGCGGCCTTTCCATACCCATCGCTGTCCCCTACTGACCGTGGGCAGGGCGGGGAGTTTTGCGGAGGTAAATCTCAACGCTGACCCAGCTGGGACTCGAACCTGGGAACTACAGATTACGAGCCTGGCGCGCTACCGACCGAGCCATCCCCGGAAGCAGTAAAGAATTAACCCTACGGAAGCAGTAAAGAATTAATAAACTATAATAACACATTGAACAAAAACAGAAAAAACAGTTTTAAATAAAAACATTTCATGAAAAATCAAACTATCTTTGGCAATGCATGGGAGTAACCATTGAAAATTTAAAGTTACAAGGTCTGATTCATCAAACAGAATCAAGGTGAATCTTTTTTCTCGAATACAGAGGTAAGCTTCGATTCCCTTCTTCATCTATCAATCAATTGCTGCTGATTTATCTCTACTCTTCTTCTTCTGAGGTTGACTACTAGTTAACAATGGACGTTTCAGCAGTTATTTCTTTTTATTTGCATATTATACCCATTCTGTTGCATCAGTGTGAGAACGAATGAACCCGCAGTAGCGCACGTTTCTTGATCTGACCTACTTCCCATCCTGAGAGTATCGTCAACTGCTGAGAAATTAATTGGCTGCGTTTAGTGCATGCCGTGGGGTTACATGCAGGAAGGGAAGTTAGAAATTGTCGAAATGTGTTAAACGCTCCAATTGCACTGCTTAATGGATGAATTGGTCAGCTAAACAAGTTCATTTGACGCTTGCCCGAGATCTCTTCAAGGAGATCCATTTCTTCTACCCTTGACCGACATACCGCCTTTAAATTATAGCTTTGCTTTTATACTTTATGATTGATATAATTGAAAAGATTTATTAGAGAATGCGTTATTTAGAGAATACGGTTTCATGGCCTGCTTCGGCATGCAAACAAACTTTTTATAAGAATTATCCACCGGATTTCCCTTTGGCTTTAAATCGCAGACGATGAATTGTCGAAGGATCTAGTAGATTAAGTAGTGGGGGTAGACAGCGACTCCCCCTCAGCAGCTAGGGAAGTAGAAAAAACGTCCTACCCACGCTTAGCAACACTTAATCAGTGAAGCCATTTCGGCAAGGCTGATTACGGCAGTTGCCCAATAAGAACATTTCCGATTTCATCAGGTTCGGTCTCTCTGTTGTTGTAGTTTGGAAATAATATATCTCTAGAAAAAATGTTGTGGTCATACTTATGATCTGAATAATCATACGTGTGAAAAAATTGCACTCTCAATTCGTAGTAAACTTATATATCCTTTGTAAAATATTGCAAGAAGGTAAGACGTTCCTAACAGGGGAAAACTGCTTGGCTTTAATATAGATCAAACATTATCTTCGATAACGTGTTCGCACAAAAATAATCTACATATAAGCAAAATAATTTGGAGAACACAGCGGATTTTTTCAGAGGCCAGTAATGATACTAAGAGAGCATGAATCATTCCACCTTTCAGCACTTTTTTTTATTTCTCGAGAAAACTAGATCTTCAAATTTCAGATTGCCTAATGGCTTTAAAGAATCAATTAGTTTCTAGTTGTTTTTCTCAGTTAACAACAGAATTTCCTGCATTTGTTTCTTTTTACTTGCATATTATATCCATTCTGCTGCAATTTCTCAGTGATATCTTTCACAGCGTCATTTTATAGTCTATTTAAGGTAAATAGACTATATAGATATATAATATTAAGATGAATAGAAGGGTTGCAGAGCACATTTTATTCTTCGATTAAGATAAAAAAAAAGTTTTTAATGAGAACTATGAAGACATCTTTATGAGCAAAATCATTTGATCCATGCTTAGAAATATTGATAGACCCACTCTCAACACTTTTCATACAAAATAGCATAGAATACAATGGAAATTTTTTGCTGTTGGTTTTTAAAAACCCTAAGGCACAACCTGGCTCGGATCTGGGGAAAAATTGAAAGCGGAAGGGGAGGGCCAAGTGACTGAATCGAGCCGAACACTATGTTTCTGTATAATAATCAATATATATATATATAATACAACAATATAAATATATAATATTTGCATAAGGTTTTTTTGGAATTTCAAAAAGTTTCTTGCAAAATATTTGAAATATGAATAATTTTTTCCTCCTCATTTCTGTTTGCCATTCTCAAAGGAGGGTGAGGAAGTATGACACCCCCACCCCCACCACCAGATGCCGAAGGATCAGTTTCATTGTGCTTTAAAATAATTAAATTCCTAAGATCTTAACTGATGGTGATGATGATACCGCTTCTGAAGTACACAGCTCAGATCAGTTGGTATAAGCTTACCAAAGAAAAGAGAATCGGCTGCTCCTCACTGGGTTCCGATGCCCAATATCGTTTTCCGCTCCCTTCATATGGTTTGCATTACCAACACAAAGCATAACCGCTAACCTGAGTGAATTTTCTTCTTGCTCAAAAAAAAAACATGGGGCGGGGGTGGCTCAGTCGGTAGCGCACCAGGCTCGTAATCTGTAGTTCGTAATCTGTAGCTCGTAATCCAGCTGTTCGAGTCCCAGCTGGGTCGGCGTTGAGATTTATCTCCGCAAAATTCCCCGCCCTGCCCACGGTCAGTAGGGGACACCGATGGGCTTGGAAAGGCCGCCGTCCGTCGGATGGGACGTTAAGCCGTGGCCCCGTGTGCGGGAGAGCCATACCCTGTGCACGTTAAAGAACACGCTGGATGGCCTTGACGGGAGGCTACCATCTGTCTCCCAACAGCTGTTCCAGTGGGTCCCCTACCCCAACCTTCTCTGAGCCTTCGGAGTCCATGTGACCTGGCCATTTAGCCCATGGCGTGCAAAAAAGTGCCGCTCAGAGGTAAAACAACCCAACCCAAAAAAAATTGTCCTCAAACAGTTTCCAAAGCAGTCAACTGTCTAATTTAATAAGGAATAATGTTTAACTTTGCAGAAAATATTAATACGATTCCTTTTGTGTCTGTTTGGGTTTCGGTTGATATTAGAAATAACTCTTTCCTGTCTCCTAGAGTTACGCAGAATAAGTGCTTCCTGTATGAAAGGAAATAGGATTTACAAAAAATCCCGCTGATTGAATTGACCAAAGGGAGGATATGAAAAAGTGAAAGCTCAAGCAAAGAGGATGCAGTGTCAAACTTTATTTCAGGACCCTAATTATAGAATAAAACAAAATTGGATGCAATTGTCTTGTTACGACCAGAACAGGAAACAACCACTTAAAAATGAAGATTACAATTAATCCTTTGAAACCATGGTAATGTTTTTATACCTACCAAAATCAACTTTTCATACATTTGGATACAACTGTGTTGCACATTTCTCTATATTCTCATTCAACTATAATCTCATTTCGAGAAGTCAATGCAAAAGACTTCTGGGCAATAGAAGACGAAAGAACTTTTTGCGAATATTCTTCAAAACTCTTTATTTTTTTATCTCGCACTTTCCTGTCATCGCCGAAGACTGCAACTCAACGTTAAAGCTTAATAGCGATCGCTTCTCTGCAGAACATTTCGCACTGTACCGGATGCAGCTTTACAGGTTAACTAGAACGAAACACGGGAATTATCCCGTGTGTGTGTAATGACTGTTAATTAGGTGTTTTGCTTTTTTAATGTCTCCTTAGATAAAGGCAAAAGGAAGCGATTCCGAAAATGATTCCATGTTATCAAATATACTTGCGATTAGTGAAAAATTAAAACTTAGATCGCTTTATAACCATCTAGTTAAGAGAAATTTGGTAAAATTAATTAAATATAATTAAATATAATTAATAAGATAGTTATGCAATATAATTATAATCTTTTTTTAAATGGCGACTTTAATGTTCTGGCGCATTTATAATATCTGAGCAAACTTGATTAAGTGTGTGTCTACATTTTTCCCCATTTCTTCGTCTTTTTATGGAGGAATGTGACTGAATGCTTCGTTTCATTATTTAACGATTCTTTTGCTAAATTTTTTATTCTTTTGCGAAATTTCAAGCCCTTACTAGTCAAAACTAAACGAAATTCTCAACAGTGATTCAATAATAAATTGACCTTAATAATATTCATGAGGTAATACCAGTTTCTTGTGAAATGTCAGAAGAGATAATTATTAGCCCAGTTTAGTTTAGTTTACACTTCACAAAAATTGGGAGTTCCTTGCACAGACTTTCCCATAGAATTTATGTTTTCCTTTTTTTTTTTTGAAAATTCTTGATGTTCAGTATTTTTTTTTCCTCTTAGATTTTAAGAGATTTTTTTTTTTGTTTCGTCTTCCTCCTAAACTTTAGGATTTAATTCTTTTGTTTATTTTGTTTTTGTTTATTTAATTTTGATTTATGTCTTTTTTTTTTTGGTATAAATATATATTTTTTTTATTATTATTTTTTTTTTGGCTTTCTTTAATTTTTTTTTATAACCCTTTTTTTTTATTATATTTTTTTTGTTATTTTGTTAATTTTTTTTTCTTTCTTTTTTTTTTGTTTTTTAGAAATTTTTTTTTTTTTATTTTTTTTTTTTATTTTTAATTTTTTTTTTTATTTTTTAATTTTTTTTTTAAGATTTTTTTTTTAATTATTTTTTTTTTTCTTATTTTTATTAATGAAAAAAAAAATTTTTTTTCTTTTTTTCTTTCTTTTTTTTATATTACGTTTTTTTTTTGTTGTTGTTCTGTGTTACAATTTATTCCATATCTCTGTTTCTTTGAAGAATTCCAATAGGAAGGCAAATATTTTTGTTTGAATTGAGATTGTAGGGTGATTTAAAATTAAGTTCAGAGTAAATTCGTTAATATTTATGTTTCTAAGTTTTTCAAAGAATTTTTCTCGTTGTGAGTCATATTTTGCACAATTTAATATAAGGTGTGAGGAATTTTCAGAAATATTGCATTTTGTACATTTGGGTGAGGTACTTAATTTGAGTAAGAATTTTGATTTATTTAAAAGAATTGTATCTGTTCTTAGCCGAAATATGATTTTGGATTCATGTCTGGAAAATGGTAATTGTAGGAAGGTATTAATTTTGTTGGAAAGTTCAAATCTGAAATTTGGTTTGAAGATAGAGTGAAATTGAACATGTTTTTCTAAAATTTTGAATTCTAATTGTTTTATTTCTTTTTTAACATGTATATAAAAATTGTGTGTTGGCGAGATGTTATCATAATCATGTGCTGATTTTGCTATGTTATCTACATATTCATTTTCTTTAAATCCAGAGTGTCCTGGTATCCAACAAAGTTGAATATGGTTATTTTTTTCATTTAAGTTTTCATTATAAAGTTTTAGGAGTGTATGTGTGTAGTATGGATATGTGGTGTATGTGTTGTCTTGTATTAATGTGTGTATAGCACTTTTAGAATCAATGAATATAACTATTGATTGATTTGTTAAATTGTCTAATGTCCAGTTAAGTGCGGCAAATATTGCATAAATTTCAGCATGCAATATCTGAGTAAAATCAGGCAATTTGTATGCTAATGATATGTTGTGTGATGGAATATATACAGCAGCACTGGATGACCCAGAATCTTTTATGTAGGACCCATCTGTGTAGATTTCCAAACAATTGTTAAATTTTTCAGATTTAAAATTAATGAATAATTGATATAGAGCTTCATTAGAAATTTCATTTTTTGAATTTAAATGTGGAATCTCTGTATAAACTACTGGGAGTTTGTAACACCATACTGCTACAGATTCAGTAATGTCTCCTCGCAGTTCATCTTTAGTTAGTTTATTAAAGAATTCTTTTAATAATTCATTTTCTTCGATTTTTTTATAGAATATGAGTCTTTTAAAGTTTAGATAAAATGGGTGGTCTGGTAGTTTATAGTGGAGTCTTGTGTAATATTTTAAGATTAAAATTGAATGCCTAATTTCAAATGGAGGAATGGCTGTTTCAGCCAGAAGAGCTAATGTTGGACAAAATTTTGGTAAGCCTAAAGCAATTTTTAAACATTTGTTTTGAATAACATTTAATTTCTTTAAGTTAGTTAAATTAGGTTTTTGTCTCAATAAGAATAGCGAAAGCATCCCTTTTATTGGATAAGCTGATTGAAGTCCGGGTTAAACTTTAATGAAAGCTTCGTAAATAAATTGCTCTATCGTCATGAATTTAGTCACAGTTAAGACTAAATTTCGTCTCACACATGTTATAATTTTGGTAATAATAAATTACTAAAATTTTAATTTTAAATTTTATGCAAAAATTTAAATTTTATGATTATTTTACCATGAAGTCGAACTGTCGGAATATTATCGCGATTTTTTTCGAAAATTGCTTGTAAATTTTTGTTAAAATTTTTTGGAATTTCATCTGAAGCGTAAGGGATCGAGCTTTTTCTGTGCATAATTTAACTGCATGTTGTGAGTGCTAATTTATTTCGCTCCACAAAAAAGTTTCACCGCCAACAAATTTCTTGAAAGCGCCACAGCATTATTTCAAGATATCTGTAAGGTCTAACCTAACTCCAACTTTCCTCAAAGCGACCTACCTTGTTTCACGGAGACGTACTTGCCGTTGAAAGCGACGAAAGCTGCTTGCGGCACCGAATCCTCCAAGAAGAATAGTTCGTCTTTGGTGACCGTCTGCGATCGGGTTCGGAGCACGGCCTTGCTGCCGAGGGGCGCCATGTATCGACCCATCGAGTCTCTTAATGCGAGATACCCACTGTGGAATTCGAGAGTGAAGAGTGTTTCGGACTCCACCTTCTCTCCTAATTTGCCGTCCAGCTTCAGGTAGCGATTGTTGCACGTGTGGATGGCGTACTTGCCGTCGTGGAATTCCAGCGTGAAGAGGGTGTCCTCGCCCCAAGGAGTGTTAGCGTCCACGTGGATTTCTTCCTGCGTTGAAGACAGACGAGCATAACGACGGCGACCAACTGATCGGATGTTGACCTGTGGGCGAGCTGCTAGATGAACAGTCCACAGTTCTGCTGGCCCTGGGACTTTGGCTGCGCACACCAGCTTATCGTTGCATGCGCCCAGAAAATAGCCTCGCACGGCGTTTCTCAAAGCCCAACGACCAGTGCCGTCGTTAGCCACTGCCACGAAGAATTTGGCTCCGGCATCCTTCACGTCTGATTCGCAAGTGACATTGCCGAAGTGATCCACAGAGAGATAACGATCCAGGTGGCTTCTCAGACATACAGAGTCGTCGTCGCCGAAGGGCTCGAGAGTCCACAGTTGCTTCTTCTTGAGTCCCGTGCCATTGGCATTCACTTTGAAACCGAAGGATTCTGCTGTCAGATATCGGCATTGAGAATTCAGCAGACCCACGTGCCAATGTTGACCGGCTGATTCGGAATTGATGCCATTATGGAGGCCGTTGACGCCGTTCACTCCATTCACGTGCTGTGACATCATGATTTCTCTAAAAAAAAGGAAATTCAATGTTGATTCATTTCCTAAAACACAAATATGAGAAATGCAATGAATTTTATTGTCTAAGATTATTATATAACTTATCTCTAGCAGTTGTATATTAGTAAAAAAAACTTTAGGGTGAAATATATATCAAAATACAAGTTGGTCGACTGTTGGAAGTTGCAAAAACGAAATAAATTAGCATACTTTTCCTTTAGAGTAGATCTCGCTATCTCTTATATCCATTATATTACATCACACATCATTTATTATTCCTAAAGCATTCTCTAGAAACCTTCATTGGCTGAAATATGTCATGAAATTAGACATGAGTGATTATCATAATAACAACTTTAGGAAGTATTTAAGACATTTATCAAGAGAATTTACATTGTTTAAACATCACCATCCATCATCATTAAAGCATTTATCGATCGAAGTGTGGAACGGAAAGTTCCTCAATGTACATTCCGGTTCAATGTTCACTTCAAACTCACTACTGAAACGGAAAATGATTTTTTTTTTCCTTCGGAAAACGGACAGAACATCAGAGTTAACATCTATTGTTACAATTTAATAATTATATTAAATCTAATTTTTTAATCGTTTCTAAAGCTCTTTTTTATGCTATTTGAAATTCTATTATTTCAGTACTTATAATTCTAAATGTCGACAGAATAAGATCACACAATCCGTTCAATAAATACGATAAGAAACTTTGATTCCAGTTAGACTTCTGTAATGCTTATTATCACTTTGCATGCCATCCTCAGTCTGCATTTGATCGTATAACTTCTCCACATCGTCACCATAAAAAAAAAGCTCATAAACAGGTGAATTTGTTCAGATTAAATCATCACAGTTAAGCCTAAATTTCGTCTCACACATGTTATAATTTTGGTAATAATAAATTACTTCTCAAGTAGTCTACTTCATGGAGTTCTGAGAGGACTTTTCAATATAACACGTCGCTCAAGATCAATGAGGAAGGCAAGACCTGAGCAGGACAACTTTTACCAGAGAGAAAATGTTAATTCTAATCCAGGACTGGAAAGGGCGGAGGGCGGGGGGGGGGGGGGGGGGGGGGGCTGGCTGGCTCAGTCGGTAACACACCAATGCTCGTAATCTGCAGTTCCCAGGCTCGAGTCCTAACTGTGACTGCTTTGAAAATTTTCTCTACTAACCCCCATTCTGCCCTCGGTGAGAAAGGGGAACACCGATGGACTTGAAAAGGCCGCCTTCTGTCGAGAGGGACGTTAAGCAGTGGTCCTGTGTGCAGTAGAATCACCTTCTGTTCGCATATAAGAACACGCTGGATGGCCTTAACGGGGAGGGATTAACGTCTTCTAACAGCTGTCCAGCGGATCCTCGTTTCTGAGCCCTTGTGACCTGATCATTTAGCCCATTGTGTGCAACAAAGTGGCGCTCACAGGCAGCGCTGGAAATATTTGTGAACTAGGGGATGCGGCAAAATATATCGATTTTATTACCCCACCCACACACACGCACAAAATATCCTCTGAAGATGTCAGGTTGCGCATTACTTGGGAATGGCGCAGCCCTCAAACCCTTGTCTAGAATGGTATGTGTTATGACGGAGACATCAAGTCCTTTGTTTCATCTTCGGAATTGGGGGAACGCCGCCCTATAGCGTCTCCTCCCCTATTTCCATCACTGCTCACAGGTAAAACAATCCAACCCAAACCGGAACGTTCTTCATTTGCTCAGCATCCTGCATGCCAACAGATATGTAAGTCCCATCACCTACATCACTTCCCACACATGCACACCATTCTAAAAATAATCTAAAAAAAGCTCCGTAGATCTGAATTTAGAATTCTTTCGTGTTTCATATACCAACTGGTCCGGATATTAATTCCCACCTCTAATCAAATAAAGCATCTGCTGGTACATGAATCATCAAGTTATTGTTGCATGACAAGGTGTAGGGCAGGAACACTCTACTGCCGATCAGTAGGCCACATCCGGACAGAGAAAGAATTTTTATAACCGTCAGAAAATACACGAAAAAATGACTAGAGTGGTCCAAAAATTAACGCCCTTTTTTTTTCATTTACTCTTCGTTCTTTCGTTAGACGATAATCCATGTTCATTTACAAAATCTGAAATGAAATAGAATTTTAAAACTGAAATAGAAAATTAGAAAGTTATTAAAAGCTAAAAAGAAAATTACAAAATTTAAAAAATATATATATACGCAAATATAAAAACAATAACCTAAAAATGGGCGTTACTTTTAGACCACGCTGTATTTGTTTCTGCAAAATAAATATGAAAAACAAACGTACTGGTGAAAAATACGAAATGTTCTTAATAAACGTAATTGTGTTTTGTCTTTCTTTTTTTTTGTCTTCATCTTTGAACCGCAACGATACTTGAAATTCAGAATATAAAAAAAATCTGTCCCGCTTCAAAATGCAGTTGATTAGATCATGATGTGGGTCACTGTCTCGCAAACTGTGTGCCGCGAGAGATTTTCAAATGACACACAAATTTGACTAAATTCCAAAGATTTCATTTTGACTTGACATGTGTTATCGACGTGCTTTAATAAAAATCTTTCAGATTTTATCAACTGGGATCTTGTAAGTATTTATCAAGCTTTTTCCAAATTTTCGTATTAATTTTTGAATATTTCAAGCCATAGAATGGACAAATATTTAAAACAAACACCGAGTTATGATTAATTTTATTTATTATTATATTTATTTTAAATAAAATGCATTTAACGAAACTTCAATTTTCCTCTTTTTACGTAACCATGAAATTCTTTTTTAGGTGTGCCGCGGAAAAAAAAATTAGATTCAGTGTGCCGCGGGAAAAAAATTAGATTCCGTGTGCCGCAGAGTAAAAAAGTTTGCGAGACACTGATGTAGGTGATCTGAGACTTTTCCAACCCTATTTTGATGATGTATGCTCCCAAAACAAAACTTTTCTATTCTTTAGCTCTCGAATATTCACAAATCGATAGGTAAAGTAAATGCCACATATTTTGATCGGAAAATGCGTGGTCTCGCTTTCGAGAGGGAACAGACACATATTCCCTCTGAGGGGAATAATCGTTCTGAGATGTGCTAAAAATTTGTACAAACGAAAGCGAACCTGAAATCGAAAATAACATTTTTTTTTTTCCTTTGGAAAGTCTGCATTGTATACACCTAAATTAGGAGCTATTCAAAAAATCGAAATATTTCATCTAAAATACCTGCAATACTTGTAATCATAGCCGCTATTAGATGCTCGTGGTATCGCGTTAACTCGCTGCGACAGCACAAATGCTGGGGTCTGGGTTCGAGTCCCCGTTTGGCACGTTTGTTCTATTATAATCTGCAGATACGTTGTTAGCTTTGTGGGACTGATTATAAATTGGAAAAGAAAAATCCGCACTGAAATGTCTCACTTGTACGCCGCATATCACAGAGTTTTCTACGTTTTCATCTACATTTAGCTCTTGGGATATATACAGATTTTCTGCTTTGCGAACATGGTTACAACCTGCTGACCACTATTGTGGCCCAATTTCAGTTATGCTCTTCTCAAGAAACATTTCACATCGCGCGCTTGGCTACTGATCTAAGGGACCTGGGTTCGAGTCCCGGATAAGGCATGGATGTGTGTGTCGTTTTTCTGCTGAGGTCCTGCCATCCTCTCAGACCTTCTGCTATGGCATATAAACTGACAGGTTCCTGTTAGACCTCTGTGGCAAGCAGCTGCTTGAGGGGGTATTTATTTTTATTTATTTTAACTTCGACATAATTAAATAGAGGCAATGAAAGCAAATATGCTAAAAGTTAGCGAATAATATAAGAAAATTCCGAGATATTTCAAAATTCACTTTTATTTCACTTTTATTTTAAGCATAATTGGGTAACAGCAACTTATAAATTTTATATCCGGTGTTATATCTCCTCCCTATTTCAACAATGGCAAAATCCAACTTGCTACTGATTGGCTAGCTACTGCGCATCATCAAAAAGCCGAGGAGGACATTTGGCAAGAACCATTTTTCGAAAAATAGGATGGTGGGATAATCTGTCGCGATACTTTTAAAAATAAACCGCTAGAAATTGTTTATTATTATTAGTATTATTATTGCCATATTTTTTTTTAAACTAAAGGGTGAATTTTTTTAACAATAATCTTTTTTTTTTTATGTATCGCAAGGTTTTTGTTTTTTTCTTTTTCTTTTCTGCTGATTTATTTATTTTTTATCGTCTTTAAACTATTCTGAACATATTTAGATGTCTTTAATGTTAAAGACAATCTTCTAGAAATTCTAGAAGAATCTAGAAACAATTTTCTAGATTCTTATAACTCTATCATTTCTTCTTTAGACAGCATTAAAAGTTTTGTTCTTAAAAATTCGTTTTTGATATCGAAAATTTATTTACAATCACAGTCATTAAAAGAGTATATAAATAATAATACAATTTGTGACTTTCTCGATACGTTTACCCTTTGAGTCTTATGAAATTAAATTACATGACTAAACACTAAACCTAACGCATTATTTTTGCAACATTAATAATGAAAATTTAATCTTTAAGTTTAAATTTTTTATTCTTCTTAACAATAATTATTAATTAACGCGTGATAAAAACAAATTATCACGCGTTTTTTTTTTAAGAATTTCATACTCTTTGAAATACCTGAAATTTTATTCCCATTCTTATTTTGTTCCTGAATTCTGTGTGGAGATCACACGAACGAGTTGACTCTAGTCTGATTTCAAAATCCCTTTTTATGCTGATAAACATTATAAAAAATAAAATAAATAAGTACCCTTTAAAGCAGCTGCTTGCCACAGAGGTCTGACAGGAGACTGTCAGTTTATACGCCATACTAGAAAATCTGTTAGCAAGTCGTTTTGAGACCGTAGTCTCTAGGTACTCTTACTTTTAGAGGCTCCCTTAAAATAAATTGTTTTCTCACTTTTCAGTAGTTGGCATAATTGTACACATTAGATATCAAATTAAAAATTTATTAATTTCGATTTTGTAGCTTGATTTTCGCAATTTAGATTTTTTCGTATGAAATAGTTTCGTAGGCCCTAGGCACTGTGCCTATTTTGCTTAATGGATAAAATGGCATTGTCTGTGAGGATGGCAGGACCTCAGCGGAAAAACAACACAAACATCCGTGCCTTACCCGGGGCTCGAAATAAAAATATTACTAGTACTAAATAAGCAAATGAAGACGATACCAACATATCATGGAACAATATTTAATTCTGCTGTAATGACTGGTGAAAAAAAAAATTTAGAAATATTTAAATCCTGTTTTTATCATTTGGTAATTAGGATGAGGTAAAGCATAAAATTGGAGAAAAAAATGTTTCTCCTCAGTGTAAACATCACGAAACTAAAAAACTACCCATTGTTTTCGCTTGAGCGATAATTGCTTTCCATCTGGACACCACACACTCTCTGTAAGAATGCTAAATTTAACTTTTTTAAACGGTTCTCTTGAGTGTTTTATAAATCCTACCAATCTTGTTTCTTTGCTTTAACATGTATTTAACCTCAACATAATGACACGTGATGGCGACACATCTCCACTCATTTCTGAAACGCCACTATTTTCAGCAAGGAGTCAACCAAGCGGCTTGTGTACGCTCGCGTGGCTACGTATGTACAGCCGTGACGCACGGCTGTCCACGTATTGTGACGACATGTCGCGGAGTTCATCGCCTGTCGCGAACAAAAGCTCTTAAAGTTTGTCTGGGGTCAGCAGGTGAAACACGGATGTTGCTCTTCGAACAGGGTAATTTCAAGGTCAAATGGAACGAAAGAGATTTAACATTTTGCCCTATGTACAAAAAGATCTGGATATATTCGATGTTTCCTCCAGTCAAAAATCGTTTTGGATGTGTTATTTCCATGTTTGCAATTTCTAAATGTGTCTTGATATACCAAACTCCTTTGATGGCTTCCTTTACCTAATTCTTATGACAAACGCTGGTTCTTGAACATTGTGTCAGCACTGCACAATCACAAAAGTAAAATCAAACCTTTATTTCTTATGGCAGAATCTTTAGCTATGAGAAATATGCAGAATAATATTTTTTACGTCCACCTTAGTCTC
Source organism: Ryuthela nishihirai (assembly GCA_038380435.1). Lineage (NCBI taxonomy): Eukaryota > Metazoa > Arthropoda > Arachnida > Araneae > Heptathelidae > Ryuthela > Ryuthela nishihirai. The sequence continues at coordinate 26,299,145 of JAWZYU010000018.1, forward strand.
ATGATGATTTAATTACTTGATTCTTAACAGGCTCGCATCTATTAAAAAAAAAAGAGGGAAGAGGGGAGGGCAAGTGACTTGATCGAGCAGTAAAAAAGGAAAGAGGGGGGCAACAAACAGGAATTCCACTGAAATTCAGTATAACATTTTTTCTATCCGTTTTAGTGGTTTTAAAAATTTCTTCAAAAAGGCATGAAATATGAAATGTTTAATAATTTTATGCCGTCATTAAAAACGTTTAGGATAATATTAGCATTATGAGGGGGAAGGGGGCGTCCTTTGTGTACAGAGAAGCTTCTCTTTTTTTTTTAAATAAATATATTATACGAAAAAATATTCTACTACTTTATAAATCAATTTTGCGTTACTTCTGTTTGTAATAGAAGCAAGAGAGTTTTTTTTTAACTTTTCGAACATCTTCAGTTCAAAAAATCAAGAATATACTGAGATGCTCTGATTATTAATGCAAAGGAATATAAAAAAAAGATAAATAAATACCCCCTCAAGCAGCTGCTTGCCACAGAGGTCTGACAGGAGCCTGTCAGTTTATATGCCACAGTAGATAGTAAAAACTACGCGAATGAAATGTTGTTACTGATAATGTTCACTGACAGTTTACTGATAATGCTACTGATAATGTTAAATGTTCACTGTAATCAAGTAGAGAATGTAAAGGAGAAATCGATGAGATATGATATCTACTCTGGAAGCACACTTTTTCCTAACTAGGTTTGTTGTAACAGCTACGATCAACTCATCTTCGCGATGAAGAGATAAAACAAAGCGATCAATCACTACATAAGAAATTCTTTCTACTTTTATACTCTCCAAAAGTTTTTTTTTTATCTGCCTAACTGATACTCCTCCTTCTCAGCAGAGCAAAGTCTTTTGTGCCATTTCTTCCGGTTGAGTTCAGTAACCGCTTGATCGCCACTGATAGGTCAGAGTTCACACTCGTAAGACGGGCTTAATGAGCCTTCCCACATTTTCCCACTTCGCATGCATACGTTTATACGGGTGACAAAAACGCAGAACCTGGCAACAGCAAACGAGTCAATCAGTTGCTGCTGTTTTGTCATGTGGTAACAAACGTGTAGTGGGCGTTCTCAGTAACAATGGAAAAACGTTTTTCAAATTGGTCCAGAAAATAAAAAAAAATCGGGAAACGTTGCATTGGAAACCATTGTGATGAAGTTAGGAACGGAATAAAAAAAATAGAGGTCTTTAGCAGTTTCAGTAGTCAGAAACGATTTTGAAAGTCTATTATGTTGAAACCGGTCACAATGAGATATTAAACTGTTTTGTCTTGACATATATTATTTCTGCTTCTTCTTTACCGCTGAGAAAGTTGAGTATGAGAAAACGAGAAATCACACAAAGAGTGGCATTTTTTTTAGTTTGATATAAGTGAATCAGAAGCACCAAATAGAGCTGCAACTGTTGTAATAAGAATGCAATATTCAACTGTAAGTCATATGACGAAATCCTTGGTCGAAATTATAAAAAATATAACACCTCAATCAGCTGCTTGTCACAGGTCTGTCAATTCATATGCCATAGTAGAAGGTGTGTGAGAATGGCGAGACCTCACTAGAAAGACGACCTCACGAATTCATGCCTTATCTGGAGCTCGAACCAGGTCCCTTGGATCAGTAGCCAAGCGTGCAAAAAACATCAGTGAAAAATATAAGTTAAAAATTTAAAAAAACACTTATCTTCCTATAGCGCTCTAAAAAGTAGAAAATAAACCTAAAGAATATCGATGGCGCAATCAGTCACTGAGTTCGTATTCGCTTCAAAGGAAGAAAGGGCGCCGGCAATCTTGGCGAATAGGTAAATCTGCGCCCTATCTTCCTTCGAAATGAAAAAAAAAAGCATATTAAAGCTTGTGGCGCACTCTCCGCGTCACAATCTTTCATTTGGCACATAAATCATTAAGTTTCTCCATCGCGTTCAAAAAATATGGTGGAACAACTTTTTATCAAATCCACAAACCGACCAACCGACAAATGTCAAACCCAAAATCAATAGGAAAAGTGTAATTTGTATAGGTCTTACACACTATATTAATAAGTTTTTACTGTCAAAGCCAACCTATTATTTCCTCCCTCAACTTTGGTTAGTAAGAATCAGCATTAACTGCCATCAGTTACTTTTTTTCGTATCAGTATTATCACCTTGATCAAGTATCAGTATTTTAAATAAAGAACAAAGATAAAATCAAATGGTGGGTACAAATTCCGTAGCGGTTTGCGTGCTTAGTCAACACCACCTAGGTGGTGTTGGCTTAGTGCAGTCCCAGATTTGAATCACAGAGTTGGTGGCTCTTGTCTGAATTTTCATACGTGAATACTTGTATACTGCGAGGGCGTGGTTCTCTGACAAGTTTTATCTACGATCACTGACGTGATGGATTCCTCGTGACCCAGCCGGACCTTAAAATCACGTGACTATAAGCATAGCCCTTTTGTTTGTGTTCTTGACACATCATAAAAACCGAGAGATAAAGATCAAGTTGACCCATAACGGCAAAAACTCTCTACAATGAATAAACGAAGCGAAGAGGGTGAATGCGATCGTTACAAATGGCCCTAAATGAGACCTTGTGCTAGCTGTTTGTTAAGGAAATTCGTTCCTTTACTTTTCCTCTTTCTTGAAAACCTTTTTACGCGAAAAATATGCAAATTTTCCGGTAATAATACACGTTTAGAAACAACTACGAAAGGAATAAGTTAAAATAGAAAACAATTGCTTTGAAATGGCGCTGTGGCTTTCATATACAATTATGACGGAATTTACTCGTATTGGTGTAACGTGTTTTTTTTTATACCTTAGACTAGGAATGTTCAAGGGCCCAGAATTCAAATAGCGACCACTTGCAACGATTTACCTCATTTTCTTTATTGCACAGGAATTTTTATAAAATATTCAAGAAAATACCGGGAAGAAATTTATTTGCATATACAGTAGAACCCCATATTATCCGACCTTTAGCTATTGCGTGTTATCCAACGTGAGAGCGCCCCCGAAACATAGAGATTGTTTGAATTCCTCCTAAACGGTAAGAGTTAGGATAACCAAATTCGGTATATATGTTACCGCTAAAGCTCGAAAGCCGTTAATGTGCACATTACCTAGCTAATCTGCAGATTAACTGATTTGCTCCGTTAACGTACGGAATCAAGAGTTTTCCGCATTTTACCTAGGTAATGTGCACATTAACGGCTTCCGTATCGTTAAAGTTCAAAAGTTTGTTTCTCTCATAGTGGTGAATCTCTTGAATATGAATCTTCGTGTCACGTGATTTACTCGTCCGCATTATGAAAAAACGCCCCGGATGAGCGGAGGCCAAGTGAGAACGAATCGGTAAAGTGATTCATTCTTGATAACAAATCACTAAAATGATTCGTTCTCACTTGGCCTGCTCATTTTGGGGGCGTTTTTTATAATTCGGACGACTGATTCATGTTGACAGAGGGATGACCCTGGTTTCAACTCTACTCTCGGACACTAGATAAACAACATTATGTTAATTTAAGCGTACAGAAACGTTCCTGTTGTTCCAACAAAGATCTTATTTTCACTTTAACGAGTGCCTAGTAGGTAATGTGCAGATTATCCAGGAAATTTGCAGATTACCTAGGTAATTTGAGAAATGAAACAATTTTCCGCACGTTAACGGATCACCCTAGTTAATCTGCACAATGCCTAGATAATTTGTAGAATAACTGATTTCTGCACTTTAGGGGTAACACATATTTATCTCATCATAATTTAGTGTAACATAAGGGTTTGGAATTTATAATCAGGGCCGGCGCTGGCTATTTTGCCACCAGGAGTGCGTTTGAACTCTACCTCCCATTTCCCCAAGCCTTATTCGGATATTAATGATTAATTTAGCTAAATTTAATGTCATTTTAAAAAGCAATTGAAAATAAATATTTGAAAAATAGGTCATATTTACTCGAGTCAACTTTACTGCAGGTATGGTCGCTAGTTTGTTTACAAATTTGCCACCCCTAAAAAAATACAGAGCCGTCCCATGGCCGAGTGGTTAGAGCGCTTGGCTACTGATCTAAGGGACCTGGGTTCGAACCCCCGGTAAGGCATGGATGTATGTGTCGTCTCTCTGCTGAGGTCCTGCCATCCTCACAGACCCTCTACTATGGCGTATAAAGTGACAGGATCCTGTCAGACCTCTGTGGCAAGCAGCTGCTTGAGGGGATGTTTATTATTATTTATTTAAAAAATACCGTCCAGTGCGGTTGCACGTGAGGAATCCCTTCCATACCCCTCATTCCACCAAAAAGAGATATTTATTTTCATTTCATATTCTGTCAATGTGTTGATTAAATTCATTTTTAATAACATTTTTCGCTCCTAATGTATATTAGAAAAATATAAGCTTATCCATAAGGAAAATTTGACGCTGTCCATAATGCAATATCGATTTATGATGACCAATTTTCCTCAAGGAAATTTTCTTGCGGATACCCTATTATCTTAAGTTTTTTCCACAAATTATGATTATTGCTGATATCCTAGTACTCCCCCATCCCGCTATCGTTGATCTCGCAGTGTATTAGTAAGGTTATTGAAAGTCTAAGAAACGATTCACTGAAAGAAATTAACTCTCCTCCTCTAAACTCTGGGTGCGTCATTAAATGAAGATTCGGATCTTCGGAACAATATTTCATCAGCACCTATCCAACCGAGAAATAATTTTTCATTTTTTTAAACAAAAAAGTTTAATATCTACAGACGAAAAAGCGAAAACTATAGCTCATTAAAAGAAGCGGCAATATTAATTATTACTTTTAAAAGTCATTTAGTGATCTTTCACTTTTAGGGTTGGGTTGTTTTACCTCTGAGAGGCACTTTTTTGCACACCATGGGCTAAATGGCCAGGTCACAAGAACCCCGAGGGCTCAGAGAAGGTTGGGGGAGGGGACCCACTGGAACAGCTGTTGGGAGACAGATGGTAGCCTCCCGTCAAGGCCATCCAGCGTGTTCTTTAACGTGCACAGGGTATGGCTCTCCCACACACGGTGCCACGGCTTAACGTCCCACCCGACGGACGGCGGCCTTTCCAAGCCCATCGGTGTCCCCTACTGACCATGGGCAGGGCGGGGAATTTTGCGGAGATAAATCTCAACGCTGACCCAGCTGGGACTCGAACCTGGGAACTACAGATTACGAGCCTCACTTTTAGGGATACTGCAAGGAAATGATTGACTCCTGTCAGAACTCGGTGGCACGCAAGCTTCTTGTGAAGTGATTTGCTTTTTAACGCTTAGCGAGCGATATATCGAAGATTATTCGAGATGGCTTTTAACAGCTGGAGCTATCTCGGGCACTAATTAAAATTATTCTAAGATCATCTCAGCAGATTGAAACTTTGGCATATTTATTATTCGATCCATTCATCGCTCTAACTTTACAGGAATTCAGACTTTTTTTCTGGATAGGTAATTAATATTCATTATATCACAACTGTCATATTTTAGAGGTATATGCCCTTTCATTCGAGTTATATAACTCAATTTGTTTTAACCATCTCACGGTCACTTTGAAGTCGAAATAACTTTGACCAGTTATAACCTCGAAAAACTACTCGGCATAGTAGAAAATATATCTGTGTACTAATGAGTATTACTCTTAAATTTCCTTTATCATAAGATGAGAGTCAGACATTCCATGATATTCGAGTGAATCTATTTTAGGCATTCATAGTTTTAAATTTATATTTCAGTATATTTTGTAATAAATAATTTTTTTAATCTTCATAAACTAATTTAAAATTTTTTATGTTAGTTAATTCCAGAATCGTTGAAGGTTGTGCAAATATTCATAATTTTTGGAACTCGCAAAATAGTTTAAAATAAGACCAGTTATAACCTCGAGAAACCACCAGTTATAACCTCGAGAAACTACTCGGCAGAGTAGAAAAAGACTTCCATCTTTCTTCGGGAGTTCCATCTTATATTTTAAGACTAATTACAAATGTTTAACCAGCACTAATCGGTCCATAATTTGGACTAATCATTTAACCAATTGTGCAGCAAAAAATACCGCACAGCGATAAAAGAATTCCACTCAGAACCTCGCTTTTTTTATTTGGCGAACTCTCAGAAGACGAGTTCGTACAGAGGAAGAGCTTATTTTAAACATCCTATAAATTTTAGATAAGACTGCGGTAAAAATGGGTTCAGAAAAAAGGAGTTTACCATTTGATAAAAAAAAAAAACACAGGTTCATGCACGTATTCTATTCGTCCATTTTTTTGGTAAATGTGTTTGTCTATTCCAACATTGTACATTTAGCGATAAAAAAGGGTAACAATAAAATAAAAGCAGCACGCATAATAATTTAATTATTATCTGATGATTTTCTGAGAAATTTTGTCATAGATATAAAAAAAAATGAATTTTCCCCTGCTTGCCACAGAAGGCTGACAGGAGACCGTCAGCAGAATAAGCACACTTGGGTAAAGTTAACGAAATAGTTAACTAAGTTAAAGTTAAGTTAAAGTTTTTTTAAATAAAGATAAGTTTCAAGTTAACGGCCAAAAAATTAATTCGTTAAAAGTAAAAAAAGTTCCAAAATTTTAAGATTTATACTACAACAGATTAAAAAAAACACTATTTGCAAGATCACAAAAAAAACCCGCTATTTACAAGATCTATTAAATCTCAACAGCCGCTCAAAATTTGTGTCTGTGATTCGGCCCCTCCGCTTACCAAGAACACGGTCACCAATATTAAATAACCTCTCACGATGCGCAAAAGGAATGGTAGTGTTGTACCTGACAAAAAGTTTCTTAATAGCACCTCTTGTCTCTGCTGTTGAGAACGTCAAATACTGATTCGACCTTTTAGAAATCGGATAGCCACTTCTTCAAATAGAAAGACATCTTTTCGGTTGTCAGCCTCTCGCTGTTCCACACTTCGAGCTTCATATGGAGCCACTGCAGATAATAAGCCACAGACAAGATCTGTGAAGGAGAGACCTCAAGCAGAAAGACGAAATATGAAATGAAACATCCATACCTCATCTAGGGATCGAACTCAGGTCTGTTTGATCTGCAGCCAAGTACACTTAATTCATTAATTTATAATACATTCACAAATGAATGGTTAAATGTTCGGGCACCTATATCGAATTACTTCCTTCCATCGATAATTTTTTAGCTCCCCACAAAAAATATTTTTTAGCTCTGAGCATGATGTAGTGAACAAGCGATATTTACTTCATTAGAAATAGTTCGTTATTATAAATATACTGGAAATATAATATCGGTTTACAATAATCAAAAGTCAGTTTACAATAACCATCAATCAAAGTATCAAGATTTATTACTACCAATAACTCATACGTGAAAAAAATTTTCTCTCAAAATTTCATACTTGGCATTATTCACATTTCAGTCAAAATAAGTGGAATCTCAGTAACATTGATAACAAATGCAATTTATCATTATTTAATCATTACGTGTGAAAAAAAATTACATGAAACAGATGAAATGTTATATTTAAATACTTAATAGATTGTTTTAATTTGACTTAAATATGATGACTGTCATTATTGAGTGGTAAATATATACTTCATTCAGTGAAGACAAATTATAAATTGACCTTGGCATTTCAGTCGAAGTGGCCCGTCTTGCATTTTCCAGAACGGCCAGATTGCAATACACATTAAGAGTTATTCTTGAGAAAAATTAAAATTATCATCATTATTATTGTTATCATTAATAAATCATTTTTAGCTTTACTAACTTCCTAAAATGAAACTAAATTATGTACTATTTTTCCTTACTGAATAAGCCAATAACTATTATTCGAAGAAATTTACAAAATATACAATATTTGCTGATATTTAATGAATTAACGTTATTTACAAAATAATGATATTGATGGAAACTGTGATATTAGACTTCTTTTTGCGAAATGGCGAGAAAGTGAATAGTAAATAGCACACCTAAATTGTTTCTTATTTCAAACTATTTTGCGAGTTCAAAAAATTATGAATATTTGCACAACCTTCAACGATTCTGGAATTAACTGATATAAAAAAATTTTAAATTAGTTTATGAAGATTAAAAAAATTATTTATTACAAAATACTCTTGTCAGATTAATATTAATTAATATTGAATAATAAAAATGTTAATTAATATTTTAAATATAAATTTAAAACTATGAATGCCTAAAATAGATTCACTCGAATATCATGGAATGTCTGACTCTAACCTTATGATAAAGGAAATTTAAGAGTAATACTCATTAGTACACAGATATATTTTTTCGACTTGAAAAAAAAGAAATTGAAGTTAAAAAAAAAGATTAAAATAATTTGATGAAAAATATTTAATTGAAATGGTTTGTGTAAACTATTTTAGAATTTTGTAACAAAATAGTTGGAACAGGTCATTATTCGAAAATACCATTCACCCACCATTTATTTTTAAATATAAAAAGAATTATTATTACTTCACAACATTTAACATTTTAAAATAAAAATTTTGCGAGATTTCTATTTATGAAGTAATAAAATACTTTAGATTGTCTATTCTGTTGTCCATATATTATCCAGAATACCGAAACTATCTGTACAGAAAACTTTTCTAAAGTTTGCATAGTGCTTCAAAATCGAGAGAAAATAATTAGCAAATAAATCATTTGACACAATTTTCTGTTGCAGATCGACGATGATTGATTTGATTTAATTTCGATTTTAATTTTGATTGATCGACGTATACGCAGGATCACTTTGAATATAATGTCCATATTTGCGTAAAGAAATCCCAAAATGATATCATAAACAATTTATAGTAGTTATCGATACACAGAAAATAGCCTTGAACGTTTGTCAAGTACAATACTGAAACAGATTTTTAGGCCTATACCAGAACTCAGCAACTTTCAAAGATCTTTATTTTGTTCTGTCTTTCAACCGAAGCATTTTTAAGGGCCACAAACACAAATAAAAACACATCCATACACATTCAGACTATCTAGTCCTAGTCAGTCAGTCTCTAGTTATATAACTGCATATCTGTATAAAAACATTAACATAAGATCCGATAATAAAGGGAAAAAAATAAAGGAATAAATGTTCCCTTACAAATAAGTTGTTATGCAGGATTAACAATAAGCTGATTTCTATTTGTTCGCAGGTAACTCCCTGAATCAAGAATTTGACATAACAGACTTTTAATGCGACTTCTGGTCTCTTCTTGTAGATAGAAGCTTCACTACGTCTTTAATCATTTTATTATTGCTATTGTTTTGATAAAAATAAATGCATGCTTTGCGATTAATATTTAGGGTAATAAAGAGTTTGAACTCATAATTCGTGTATGAAATCAAAGATCCGAGGGTTGCCAACCCGTCTCTTTGACAGTCTGAAAGTACTATACTATTTTGAGAAATACTATACTAAGAATAGAGAGATGCTAGAGTTGAATGGAATTTTAATGTTCCAAACTTATTTTGTGCTGTTAGAGAAAATGATTGGTTCCAAATCTAAAAAGCAGCAAGTTATCAATCAAAAATCATTAGAGATTTCTCACAATATATTTAACCATAAGTTGAGAATGTTTGGCCTTTGAATCTACCTTTGCTTGTCATCGCAAACAAGACCATAGCAATGGTTCAAGTATAGCCTATAATAATCTCCTCCAAGTTAACTTATTTTCGAAACAGCAAAAAGCCTTACCTTGTTTTGCTGTCAGCAGTTCAATGCTCCAAATGGTTCCTGTTCTGTGAGCGCTGCCAAACGATCTCTTGTCAGGAACACGGAGGAGCACGCGCTTCCCACCACCAACAAACACGGTCTGACAGCTTCCGATCTCGTCTGCTGGTAGTCATGGGCGCGTGCTGCACCACGTGACGCGCAGCGTCCAATCCCGGCTGATCTACTGGCACTGAAAAGAAAGGATTTGTCACGGTCAATAATTTACTTTTTAAATCCTTCTTTCGTCACTAATCAGCGGAAGTTCACAGATAGTATTCACGTTGCTTTTTCGAATGCTCTTGGATGACGAATTGATGAAAAAAAAGATTTTTTTTAAACGCACTTGACAACTTTCTGGACGTTGGCCCAGCAGAAAGCAGAAAGGAGCTCAGTAAATCAATCGAGTTTTGTTCGCTAAATGTTAAACTGTAAAACAGGGATGCTCACACTTTAGTCCAAAAGATCTACTTTTTTTTTTTACTGTTATCCAGTCATGAATACTCCATTCTTCAATCGTAAAGGATCACAGGATCTGTCCTGTAGACATGGAACTCATAAAAAAATAAGCTGAAAAAAAATTGTTTTTTTTAGTGAGTGGGATTCGACCCCACGTCTCCTGGAAACAGGCCAGTGTGCGAAACAAATAAAAAATGTGGGAAAGTTTGTAAGTCACATCAGCTGAAGGAAAAATATTAACCGATGATGGTGTTAGTGGCTAGCATATTTCTAGGAGATGTGGGTACGAATCCCACTAACGGCAAAATCCAATTTTTTTCCCCGGCTTATTATTTCATGAATATCCCATTCTTTTTCCCACAAAATATTCGTTTATTGAGAATCAATAACGGTTATGGACATGGATAAATGAAGCTATTTTTAATAAAGATGTTTAATACGTTTGTAATAGAAATACATAAATCACACATCATTCATACATAAATCACACAATCATAAATTTTTTTAATGTCACTTCAAAATATTAGCATATATAATTCATCTGGCTTTGCAAATTTTCTATTATACTACTGTGAGAGCCAAAATTGCTTGGATGGGGCTTAAACTGCCAAACCCTACCCTCCAGCTACTTGGCTGACTATTGCGTTATTCACTTTTGACTTCCTTTGCGTTTGGAGAGATTTCGACATAATAGGGCAGACGAATAGTTTTGAAGTGTTTTATTTATGATATTTGCATTCGTATTTGTCAACTTAATTATATGATATTTGTTAATTATTATTATTATTATTTATCATTATTATTATTTGTTTATTTATTTATTTGTTAATTATATGATTTTACAATCATATAATCACACAATCATAATCATTCAATTATCATTATCATCACATAATCACACAATCAATTAAATCACAATCAATTAATGATTTAATTTAAATTAATTAAATTATTTAATTTCACACAATCAATAATTTAATTTTTTAAGCGCGCCAGGCTCGTAATCTGTAGTTCCCAGGTTCGAGTCCCAGCTGGGTCAGCGTTGAGATTTATCTCCGCAAAATTCCCCGCCCTGTCCACAGTCAGTAGGGGACACCGATGGGATTGGAAAGGCCGCCGTCCGTCAGATGGGACGTTAAGCCGTGGCCCCGTGTGCGGGAGAGCCATACCCTGTGCACGTTAAAGAACACGCTGGATTGCCTTGACGGGAGGCTATCATCTGTCTCCCAACAGCTGTTCCAGTGGGTCCCCTCCCCCAATCATCTCTGAGCCTTCGGGGTCCATGTGACCTGGCCATTTAGCCCATGGTGTGCAAAAAAGTGCCGCTCAGAGGTAAAACAACCCAAACAACAACAACACACAATCATTACCGATGATTGTTGACATGGGAGTTGGCTTATTCGGTAGCGCGCTAGACTCATAATGTGCTGCTCCCCGATTTGAGTTCCAACTGGGCCAGCCAGCATTGAGAACCTTCTCCACTAACCCTTACTCTTCCCTCGATGAGAAAGGAGACACTGATGTAAAGGCCACCGTTCATCAGACGGGAGGTTAAACCGTGGCTCCGTGTATAGGAAGGCAATACAACAGGACATTTGTCAATATAACCTATCACGTTAAAGAACGCGCTGGATGGCCTTGAAGGGAAGCTTCTGTCTCCTGCCAGCTGTCTAGTGGGTACTCTTCCCACTCTGAACCGAGCCCTTGTGAGTCCTTGTGACCTGGCCATTTATCCCATTGTGAGCAAAAAAATACCGCTTAGTAATAAAACAACCAAATAACCGACAATTGTTCCATTATATCTTTCAAACGTGGCTTCCGAGAGTTATACGTCAAATGAAAGCTTGTAATAAGATGAATATCGTACAGTCGCTCAAAAAAGTATCCGAACACTATGGTTGATTACAGAATTCAAAAAAAAAATATCTGGCAACGACTTTTTTAGAAATGAGTGATCTGGCAACCTTTCTGTCACGTGATTACAGAATTCAGGAAAAATATCTGGAGCGTGTACAGCAACTGTACACGCTCCAGTTACCGTTCACAGCAAACTGGAGCGTGTGCAGTTACTGCACACGCTCCAGTTTGCTGTGAACGGTAACTGCACACGCTCAATATTTCCGTGAGTGAGCCCACACGATCTAGTATCAAAATAATATGACCACCTACAGTCGCTCAAAAAAGTATCCGAACACTATGGTTGATTACAGAATTCAGAAAAAATATCTCGCAACGATTTTTTTTTTTACAAATTAGTGATCTGGCAACCTTCGTGTCACGTGACACGAAGGTTGCCAGATCACTAATTTCTAAAAAAAAATCGTTGCGAGATATTTTTTCTGAATTCTGTAATCAACCATAGTGTTCGGATACTTTTTTGAGCGACTGTACCAAAAAATATATACAAAATAAATATGGGGGATTAATTTATAAATGAAAATTTCACTCCCATGCTCTCCACCCTCCCTCCGAAAAAAAGCAGAAAGATTTCGCTTTACCTAGAAAATTCAATTTCCTCTGGCGAATATGGAATGCTCGTTTGCAAAGGGAAAACTTTTTATGATTTTCGAACTTTAGTGTCCTCTGAAGGTAGAAACTCACACTAATGGAAATTTTTGAAAATGCGAATTAAAAATTTTCATTAATGACTGCAAGACCTTTTTAGGATTGGCTCGCAGCTGGCGAATTCACTGGCAGTAGTTCAGGATAGACGGTAGACAACGGAAGAGAAAATTGCACAGTCTGATTGAGCATCAGCAGCCTATAACTCCTTCATGATTATGATTACGTATGCATAGAAACAAAAAATAATTTTTCTTCACCTCTTAAAACATAAGCTAGGTTTCAAACCTAAGTATCAAATTTCTAAAATGAATGGGGCAGGGGTGGTTCAACTGGTAGCACGCCAGGCTCGTAATCTGTAGTTCCCAGGTTCGAGTCCCAGCTAGACCAGCAGATTTATCTCCACAAAACTTTACACCTTGGTCAGTAGGGGACACCGATGGGCTTGGAAAGGTCGCAGTCCGTCCGTCGGATGGGACGTTAAGCTGTGACTGTGTGCGGGAGATCAATCCTTTGCATGCTAAAAAACCCGATGGATGGCCTTGACGGGAGGATAACAGCTGTTACGCTGCGTCCTCTCCCCCGAACCTTCTCTGAGCTCTCAGGGTTCTTGTGATTTAGCCCCTGATGTGCAGAAATAAAAGTGCTGCTGAGAGGTAAAACAACCCAACCCTAAAATAAATGAATTGTTTCCAATACTCTTTTCAAGTTTTGGCGCATTTCATTTTTTGTCGCTCTTTAAGAATGATAATTCAAACTATTAGAAGATTCGGAGAATAAAATTATATTATTAGTGCTTATGTGACCCAACTCTGTAGACAAGTGCGCTAACCACTCGGCCACCGTGAATACAATTTTTTGAGTAATTTTCCACCGTGAATTTTTAACATGGATATGCAAAGCATGCATAGCTATGTTAATATAACTCTTCGATGATAGTCTATTTAATCTATTTCTCCGAAGAACTCAATAACTCCTCCCCCCCTCTCTAAATTTCTGAAACGCCCTCTTTGCGAAACACCGATCTAAACAAGGAAAGAACACCCTGGATTATGAAGGCTTCCATTGCTGTTCACAATGGTGCTTAGAGGATTAACCATCTGTGAGCTCATCGGCGTCGTCTTTCTTTCCCCTATTAACATATTTATAGAGGGAGGGGGGATCGGACATTCGAAGGAGAAATGCTCATATTTCAAAAAAAATGTAGAAAAGCGTCAGAAGCATAGCCTAATTATAAACAATAAAGAAATGGAAAAAAAAAAATCATAAAATTACACCCAGATAAATAATCCAAAGTGAAAAAAAGCAATATAACGAAACGAGCTGTTTATTTTAACACAATTAAATGTTAAAAAAATCCCTTCCAACCTGCGACTCAAAAACAAATAATCATTATACTGAATTTGGATCAGTTCTTCCATAATTATTTTTTTTTCACGAAACATTTGTAGGCGCATAACTAAACGATTTTCCTAACTCATAGTAATCACTAAAAATGTATAATCGTGTTTTATTTTTTATCAAGATATTTTCTTGTTTTTCACAAATACATGGAGCGCGCCAGGCTCGTAATCTGTAGTTCCCAGGTTCGAGTTCCACCTGGGCTAGCATTGAGATTTATCTCCTCTAAACCCCCACCCTGCCCTCGATAAGTAGGGAACGCTGAAGGAAAGGCCGCCGTCCGTTGGATGGGATGTTAAGCCATGGCTCCGTGTACAGGAGAGCCATAACTGGGCGCGTTAAAGAATACGCTGAATAGCCTTGACGAGAGACTATCATCTGTCTCCTAGCAACTGTTCAATGGGTCCTCTTCTCAGATCCCTCGATGTCCTTGTGACATTAAACCAGTTTAATACGCCACAGAGACATATTAAACTGGCAGGTATTTTCGGTGTTGTGTTTCTGCTGAGGTAAGTGAGACCTCAGCAGAAAAACCACACCGAAAAGAAGCATCCAAGTCTTATCCGGGACCAGATCCCTTTGATCCATAACCAGTCACGCTAACCATTTGGCCAAGCGGATCAAAAACTAAAGTGAACTTTTTCGTGAAGTGATCCTTTAGCGGACTGCACATTACCTTAAAAATGGGTTGGTTACTTCTGAGCGGCACTTTTTTGCACACCATGGGCTAAATGGCCAGGTCACATGGACCCCGAAGTTTGGGGGAGGGGGCCCACTGGAACAGCTGTTTGGAGACAGATGGTAGCCTCCCTTCAAGGTCATCCTGGGTGTTTCTTAACGTGTACAGGGTATGGCTCTCTCCCGCACACGGCTTAACGTCCCACCGCCGGACAGCGGACTTTCCAAGCCCATCGGTGTCCCCTACTGACCGTGGGCAGGGAAGTTTTCGGAGATGCTGGGACTCGAACCTGAGAACTGAAGATTACGAGCCTGGCGCGCTACCGGCTGAGCCACCCCTACGTTAACAATGTACTTGTAAGTGTTAAGAGAAAGTTCGAGCAATGTATCTTGCTCCTCTGGTTTATTACGTTTTTCCACACCCAAATGAAAAGTAGGACATTGTTTCTCTCAATCTTTTTCACTTGACGTCACACTAATGAGCAAAAAACTAGCGCATACTTAACTCCATTGTCTTAAAGCATCACATAAGTTAACATTCCAGGCTTGTAAGTTCAACTCTGTCTTCAGTGCTATCTAAGGAGAGACATCGACGGGTTTAAAAAAGCCTCCTCTGTCTGATAACGAATACTTAGTGAGGATAGCAGTGAAGTGCTCGATAGAATCAGATCTCTCAGAATTCAGAGGGCGGAGTTTGGAATCTGTCGATAACGCGTCAGGTTAGTAATCTGATGTTTTCGATTCCCAACTGTCACTGCGTTCAGAGGGGGGGGGGGGGGGGGGGGGGGGGGCTCAGTCGGTAGCGCGTCAGGCTCGTAATCTGTAGTTCCCAGGTTCGAGTCCCAGCTGGGTCAGCGTTGAGATTTATCTCCGCAAAATTTCCCCGCCCTGACCACGGTCAGTAGGGGACACCGATGGGCTTGGAAAGGCCGTCGTCCGTCAGATGGGACGTTAAGCCGTGACCCCGTGTGCGGAAGAGCCATACCCTGTGCACGTTAAAGAACACGCTGGATGGCCTTGACGGGAGGCTACCATCTGTCTCCCAACAGCTGTTCCAGTGGGTCCCCTCTCCCAACCTTCTCTGAGCCTTCGGGGTCCTTGTGGCCTGGCCATTTAGTCCATGGTTTGCAAAAAAAGTGCCGCTCAGAGGAAAACAATCCAATAACTGCGTTCAGATTTTCTCTGTTAACCCTCGGTGGGAAAGACCGCCATACGTTGGAAGAGCCGTTAAACAATTGTTTTTTTTTTCAACTTTTTCTCCTGGCGACACACTTCTGAAATGTCCACTTAACGCGAAACACCTGTGGTAAAAAAAAATGTTTTGTTTTTAATTATATATCTTGAAATTCAATTTATTAAACAAAAACGCACATTAAGTGCAATATTTGATTTAAAAAAAAGCAACAAAATCATTATAAAACGTTGTTAAAAAAATGTTAAAGTGCACTGTTACGTAGTATTATTGTTTTTCTTAAATTTCCTCGACACTTGAACGCGACACACTGGTTGGGACAACTGCGTGAAAACTATGGTTCCATGAACGGGAGAGCCACATCCTATGCACGTCGATCACAAACGAAAACTCTGCAACATATGGTTTTGCTATTTAATCAGCTCTTTTCCGCTTAATAGAGACTTGTGCAAAAGAATTTAATGGTCTCTGAAATGTACGTTAGATTGGGTTATTTTATTTCTGAGCGGTACTTTTTTTGCACACAATCGGCTATGTGCCAAGTCACAAGGACCCCAAGGGTTCATAGAAGGGCCGTTTAGCAGGTAGATGAAACCTCCCCTCAAAGCCATCCAACAAGTTCTTTAACGTGCACAGGGTAGGGGCTCTCTTGCGCACGGTGCCGCGGCTTAAAGTCCCATCCAATGGACAGTTGCCTTTCCAATCCAATCGGTGTCTCCTTTCTCATCGAGGGAAGAACGGGTGTTATCGGAGATAAATCTCAAAGCTGGCACAGTTGTAATTCGAACCTGGGACCTGCAGATTACAAGCCGCGCCCGCTACTGACTGAGCCATCTCCGACCTTTGAAATGTGCGTCCACGGATTCGCCTTCCCCCAAGGCCACCAGTGCCTTGGGGGAAGGCAAATCAACCTTATAATTAAAAAAAAAATAATTTTTTTTACCACAGGTGTGTCGCGTTAAGTGGACTATTTCAGAACTCGAGTCAGTTCTTGTTCTTGTTTACATAACATTTAACAATACAGGAAATAATAGTCTCCTTGACTATAAGATAAAAAACGTTTTCCAGACTTACGAGTAACCCAGCATAACGAGCTATATCAGAAATGAAAGGGTTATCACAAATTATGCCCTACTTTTCTGCGTTTCTTCTCCACCACATCCCTTTAAAAGGGAGAGGGGAAATTTCACGAGAATCCGTCTTAACGAATCGAAAGTCGAATGAAAGCTTGCGAGGTGGAGAGCATCATCTGTTATCAGAGCAGGATTTAAGGGGGCCAGGGGAAGAACATCCCCCCTGAATGCTGGTAAAAATGAAAGAGGCAAAATATTGTTTAACTTATATGCATTTTATGCGTTTCTCAATAAATTGTTTAAAGACTTCTCAAACGGAAGTGGAAATGTTATACTGCAATGGAATTCCAGTCTCCCCCCCCCCCCCAATACTTTTTTCCTACATCCTGTCCTGCCTGTTATATATTTTAGAGGAATTAATCTAATCGAGTTAAAGATCCGGTCATCGTCGGATAAATTTGCTAGCACGGCCCGGAGCGAACTTGGACTCTGCAGCCCCTTCCTCGAAGTCTGATCTTAAGAAATTATTTTTTTTTCGTCTGCAAACTATGTGTCAGCGATTAGGTCTGTTTCGACCATCTGTCTCCGGCTGAGTTTGGATGAAAGAAAAAAAATATATTTTGCTGTATGGAACGTCTAACTTTTCTTCTGATTTCAGTATATACAGATATATTTTGTGGCCAAGTGAGTCCAATAGTTCGTTGGCTGATGAAAGCGAAGGGGGAAACTTTTGAAAGCAGGAAGACGTTTTTTTGTGGTTGAGCTCCTTCCCTTTGCAGATTAATTTATCTAAATTTAATGCCATTTAGAAAAAAAGAGTAGTTCAAAATCATCTGTTGAAAAATAGGTCATACGCACTCTGATCAACTTTCTGAAGTTGGGGTCGTTAGTTTGTCAATTTGCTGCCCTTAAAAGAAATGCCGCCTCTGTTTGCTAGTATTTTGCAACTTTATCGGTGCTTTTAAAATATTACTTTCACCTGCTAGAGGTTGTGTTAGCTGAGAGAGCCTCATCCACAAGGCGAAAATTATTAAGAATTATTCAAGATCAACAGTTAAGAGAATTATTTTCTTCTTTATCAACTAAAGATTATCTTGCAAAAAATTTCTGTCATGATGATGTGATCTTTCAGAATTTTCTACAAAAGAACACGAAAATTACATCGAAATTTTGCAATTTGTTGCACTTAAACTGTAGTTGTTCTAAATTTGCATTCTTTTAATTCCGAAGACGTTTAATATTAAGAACTTATTTTTATCCATCAGTCACGTGCACTGATCCCTTTTATCATCTCCAGTTGCAGTTTCTTCCTCCCTCAGATTTGGGCTCCTTGTGGTCCTCCACCACAAGAACATTATGGTCGTTTTTTCCTCCCTCAAACTTTGGCGTCCTTGGGGTTTGGCTAAGGTGACTAAACGTACCATTTTTCAAAGCGCTTGTCCCGGATTTTAAAAATTTCAAAAAACATTACAATGGTACCGGTTTCAAAATTTGTCCCGATAGATAAAAAAAATGAAAATATAGTTTGAGTGGAAAACGAACCTCACCTCTTAATTCCCGCCATTCCCTCGGCCAGAAAGGGAACACAAATGGACTCGGATTGGGTTGGGTTGTTTTACCTCTGAGCGGCACTTTTTTGCACACCATGGGCTAAATGGCCAAGTCACATGGACCCCGAAGGCTCAGAGAAGGTTGGGGGAGGGAACCCACTGGAACAGCTGTTGGGAGACAGATGGTAGCCTCCCGTCAAGGCCATCCAGCGTGTTCTTTAACGTGCACAGGGTATGGCTCTCCCGCACACGGAGCCACGGCTTAACGTCCCATCCGACGGACGGCGGCCTTTCCATACCCATCGGTGTCCCCTACTGACCGTGGGCAGGGCGGGGAGTTTTGCGGAGGTAAATCTCAACGCTGACCCAGCTGGGACTCGAACCTGGGAACTACAGATTACGAGCCTGGCGCGCTACCGACTGAGCCACCCCCGCCCCAATGGACTCGGAAAGGTCGCCGCCAGTCAGTGAGACTTAAACCGCGGTTCAGTGTACAGGAAAGAGAAAGTGCACGTTAACTATCACATGGCTGGATGGTCTTGACGGGAAACTAATATCTGTCTTCTAACAGCTGTCCAGTGGGTCTTCTTACCCCAGCCTGCTCTGAACCCTTGGGGGTCCTTGGGACCTGGCCATTTAGCCCATTGTATGCAGAAAAATGGCCATCAGAGATAAAACAACCCAACGAAATATTATATTATTTTAAAAAATGGACAGTCCATGGACAATAATTAATTATTAGCGCTTATTAATTATTAGCAATGGCAGGTAATGTGTCTATGTACATAAGCTTGGCATACGTTCCTTTAATTGATATCGCTCGAGTTTTGTGAAACAAATCTGATACATAAAATATTTTTTTTTATAATGACTATAGATTTCAGTGTCAATTTACGTTGTGTATTTTTATTCATTCAAACACACATTTTATTGTTCAAAATCTGGTTCTATTGCAGGCAGGAATTTGAAATTATGACGTAACATGAAGGTATGCAAGAGGAGGACCCCGAGAAAAAATACTCCAGTTTAAAAAAAAAAAACTGAAAAACCGACATTTAGGAAAATGTCCCATTTTTTACCCATTGAAACTGGCCACCTTACATTTAATAAATAAATATCCCTTCAAGCAGCTGCTTGTCACAGATGATTTTTGCACACCATGGGCTAAATGGCCAGGTCGCATGGACCCCGAAGGCTCAGAGAAGGTTGTGGGAGGGGACCCACTGGAAGAGCTGTTGGGAGACAGATGGTAGCCTCCCATCAAGGTCATCCAGCGTGTTCTTTAACGTGCACAGGGTATGGCTCTCCCGCACACGGGGCCACGGCTTAACGTCCCATCCGACGGACGGCGGTTTTTCCAAGCAAATCGGTGATCCCCTATTGACCGTGGACAGAGCGGGGAATTTTGCGGAGATAAATCTCAACGCTGACCCGGCTGGGACTCGAACCTGGGAACTACAGATTACGAGCCTGGCGCTACCGACTGAGCCACCCTCGCCCCTGTCTGACAGGGGCCTGTCAGTTTATACGCCATAGTAGAAGATCTGTGAAGATGGAAGAACCTCAGAAGAAAGACAACACATACATCTATGCCTTACCAGGTTATTCTGATCAGTAACAAAGCACGCTAACCGCTCAGCTAGCTATCTGACTGCTTAACATTTAAACCCATTTCGAAATAACGTTCGCCATGAGAGCAAAAGAAACATCCCTTAATTTGAAACATAAAGCTTCAGTGCATCATAAGCTGGTCAGGCCGTAAAAATAGTCTTTTCTGTGACTCCCGGTCAAATGTAGTAATTATTTTAAACACTCATTCTGTGTGAAATCTTACTAAACATTCATTTACAATGTTATCAATTACAAAAAGTGTAATGTTTCTGAAAAATCTCTTTCGTTTCATAATACTACTACTCTGTAATGACATTTGACCAAATAAATTATTATTCTTGTTATAGTATTCACACTGAATTTCCCCATTCAGAGTTCACTTTTCCTTCTCTCATTCTTTCTTAATCTCTAGAACTCTTTCTTTCTAGAGAAACTAGAAGTGTTCTTTAGTATAAAATGCGAAATGTTTCTCAATTCATATTTGTTTTGAAAAGTGATTGACCTCCGTTGCCCTTCAAAAATGTTAAGCTAGCGTTTCTTTGTTAGTCAGTAGTCAGATATATTTTCAGGAAGGAGGAGGGGGGGATAAAATATCTCTTTGATATTATTTCCAGGAGGAAGCATCATATTATTAGATGCATATTTACCTCGTTTTCAAAAAGGAAAAGAGCTCCATTTTCACTTTTCATCTATCTATAGACATTTTTTTTTTCTTTTTAGAGATGTTTCAAAAAAATCTCTTTTGAGTTGGATAGATGCTGATGTAATATTACAATTCGCATTTTCTAAATCTTCCATTAGCAACCTCTCCTGGTGGAAATCCCAAACTTTCAACTGATATAGCAAATGATTTATTTATGGTAAGAATACTTAATATTTTGGTGGTATAGTATGAAGGACAAGTGGTTTACGTTGACAGCAATGATTTGCCTCCTTACATTAAGGGGGAGTTGGATAAGATATAAAAATATTACTAACTAACTTAAAGCACCCGACGTTGCCTGGGTCTCGCTTTTAATCTGTATATTCTTATTTTCATTGGACTAAACATTAGTTTTATCGGTATGGACTCTTGGTGAGACAGATGTTCTTTAACGTGCACAGGGTATGTCTGCTGGAAAATGATTGTAACCACGGCTTATTGTCCAATCTGGTGGACGATGACCTTCCCAGAACTCATCTGTGTCTCCTTTCCTACCCAGAGCAGGGTTGGGGAGAACGGAGATAATTCTTCACACTAGCAGGGTCGGGACTCAAACCTGGAATGATCAAGCAATGATGGCGAAGTAATCAAGCAGTGATTTAAAGGTGTCTTCTGCGATATCAGTGGTCTCTAAAGTAGGGTGCCCAAGAAATATTTTTAGATAGATTTTAAATTTCCAGGAAAAAAATATGAAGGATAATATTTGGCTTATTCACCTACGCGAGATCCTGTTTAGTTCCCTAAATATATCTGGGATATTTGTGATACAGAAACCTTCGAATCGTTGTATCACAAGGTGTCAAACCAAGACTTTCAGAAATTAAGAAACATATTCAGTCACACTTTTCTCATTAATTTAAATGTTTATGCTTATTTTCATCGTATCTTATTTCAGTTGTATGCTTATAAATAACTATATAAAATAAATATCTATATCTTCATACCTATTGTGGGGGAGTGAATTTTTTTTTTCTAATGTGGGGATGCATAACAGAACAGTTTGGAGATCACTATTCTATATTAAATAAAATAAAAAATAAATAAATACCCCCTCAAGCAGCTGCTTGCCACAGAGGTCTGACAGGAGCCTATCAGTTTATATGCCAAAGTAGAAGATCTGAGAGGATGGCAGGACCTCAGCAGAAAAACGACACATACATCCATGCCTTAATCCGGGGCTCGAACACAGGTCCCTTAGATCAGTAGCCAAGCGCGCTAACCACTCGGCCATGGGACGGCATTCTATATTATTCCAATAAAAAAGAAATTTTTGGTTAATCATCTTGCCATACAACTGAAACTGTAAAGAGTTCTTTTGTTTCGACAACAATTTGAGGTATTGTCACCTCAAATTATTTTATAAATTGCTGCCAGTTCCATTTTACTATTATTATGGCAATGTTAATTAACTTTCCTTATTTCTCAGTCTGATTCAGGAAAACTTTTAAGGTTTACAGAGATAGAGTTTAGAGAGCTCTGCTGTTGTTGCAGTAAGCATCCCTTCTGCGCTTGCTCTAAAATGTTCAGTCCCTTTACTAGGAAACCTCATCAAGCTAGAAGTAGCTACTTGTTTTTCTCTCCTACCTTAAGTATAAGCCGCAAAATATATTTACACTTATGTAGCTGGGTTCGAGCCCCGGGTAAGGCCCGTTTTTCTGCTGAGGTCTTGCCATCCTCTCAGACCTTCTACTGTGGCATATAAACTGACAGGCTCCTGTCAGATCTCTGTGGCAAGCAGCTGCTTGAGGGGGTATTTTTTTTTATACATTTATGAAGTACATGATCAATCTTTATGTATTAGTTACTTCAGAACAGAAGAGGAAGTTTGCTAAATCTGTTGGGCGCCAGGCTCGTATCAAAACTCGTATAGAAATCCCACTTATGGTCGTGTTCTCACTTTCTCTGCTAACTTCCGTTCTGCTCTCGGTGAGAAAGGGTTGGGTTGTTTTACCTCTGAGCGGCACTTTTTTGCACACCATGGCCTAAATGGCCAGGTCACATGGACCCCGAAGGCTCAGAGAAGGTTGGTGGAGGGGACCCACTGGAACAGCTGTTGGGAGACAGATGGTAGCCTCCCGTCAAGGCCATCCAGCGTGTTCTTTAACGTGCACAGGGTATGGCGCTCCCGCACACGGGGCCACGGCTTAACGTCCCATCCGACGGACGGCGGCCTTTCCAAGTCCATCGGTGTCCCCTACTGACCGTGGGCAGGGCGGGGAGTTTTGCGGAGGTAAATCTCAACGCTGACCCAGCTGTGACTCGAACCTGGGAACTACAGATTACGAGCCTGGCGCGCTACCGACTGAGCCACCCCCGCCCCCGCCCCGGTGAGAAAGGGAAATGGATGGGGTTCAGATATGAAAAGTGTCTCTCTATTCCGTTTCCTTCTCCCATTTTTTTTCTGACGGTTACGAAATCTTTGTAGCCGTAGAAATTATAATGACATATAGATATTATAATGACATACAGATATTATAATTAAACATGACAATGAACTATTTTTTAAAGCATACTTGGACTCCCAAGTAAGGGAAGTGTCTGACAAGTGCCCCCCCCCCCCCCCTCTTTTTTTGCCTAACACCATCTTTGCATGTCAGTAAGCTGATGTAGCCAACCAGCGGTCAGTAATTCAAAATTACAGATGTAGTTTTGAAAAAAAAAATTGACTTTGATTTGTTGTCAACTAACCTTACCACGCAAAAAAATAAAACTAACCTTACTAGGCAAAAAAACAAACAAACTAACCTCACTCGGTTTCGCAAACCACTGATAAATCAACCAACCACATCATGCCTCTATTTTGTAAAGAAGAAACCGAATAAATTTCGATAAAAGTAGGCCATCATTAGCGTCTACAAACAAATCCAATTCGACTGAATCGACTAGGAATTCCCCACTCGGTTGGTTCAGTTGTCTTCATCGAGGAGGAAGGTTTCTTTGTGCCAACTATGCGCATGATTTACGTAATCGTTTCTTATTAAGCAAAAAAAAGACGTCTTTCCAAACGTCAAAAAGCGTTGTGTACGTTTGGTGAATAATAAACAGCGAAATTTTCATGGAGGAAATATATGTTTCGAGGATGCATATAATATGTCATTCAGAGATATTCTTTGTCATCGACTTAATAGTCTATTTTACATTTATTTCATATCTCTAGACTTCCGTTTACCTTTCCTATCATACAATGTATTTTTTTTCCTACATAATTGTTTGCAAAAGCTGCGATGAAACTATGTAGCTTCCGGTATACTAGACAAAAAACAAAAAGAATTGTGATCTTTGTCCAAAGAAGAAAGATGGCCAAACGACTATCTTTTATTTTAATCTTTAAATAGTGTCGTGCGATCTGTGAGACCACAAGAGTTTTTCATTCCGCCATAACGTCAAACAATAATTCCCAACATATCTTAGTTTCTAACCTTTAATTTTTTTATTAATATTATTTTAAGTTGCCAACGCATTTATCATGTTCCCTAATTGATAACAAAGGCTCTACTCTATAATGGTGACTGATCAATATCAACTCACACATTAAGTGATAAATATATGCGAGAGGTCTCTGTGACCATTCGTCAGCAACTGCACTTCGAATTACGGATGTCAGTTGTTAAAGATTAACAAGCATGTTATATTTACCTGAATATGAGATGAGATTTTCTTCCAATTATTTTCTTTCGAAAGCTTAGAATCGTATTCCCCCCCCCCCAAAAAAAAAATATTAAAAGCTTCCAATTTTCTTACATAATAAATAGTATTGTTGCAATTTAAAATAGATGAGCACTGAGCCTGAGTTGTAAAAATTGGTCGATGAAAATTACAATGCAATTTATTACAAAAGCATGGATGAAATTATTTATAAACAAACTAAGTCAACTAGAACGAAACTCTATAATAATAAAAAGATCAACTTTCAGATGAATCCAATATCTCAATTCTATTCATATCCAACTCACTGCAGCACGTTCACCTGTCGTAACAATATTTTCAGAATCGAATTTTAACCTTACGTCGTTTTTTTTGGGGGGGGAGGGGGGGCGCTTCTCAAAATTATGCTATTCCTCCTTTTTGATTCTTATCAAATTGCTGAAGCACGAGCAAACAATTACGAATTTATATACGTAAATACATAATATCAAAATACCTAATATCAAAACTAATTTATCATATTTTTATATATGTATGCTACACATGGGACGGAGAACACTGGCTACAAAGAAATATTCAGATATTGCGGCTTAGGGAAGCTCTTCTTTAATCATTTTTCAAATATAAAAATTTATTGAATTAATTTATTCAATTTAATCAATTTTCTTTCAATAGTAAATCCGCAGTACAATTTCAAGGAAGTATTCCAAGGTCCAAAAAGGGAAGAAAAAAAAGTCATTTAAATACTTCAGGAAACGCTTTATGTGGAATTTATGGCATACAACTTATTTTACAGCAATTGTTCAACGTGGCATCTTTGATCGTGGATATAGGTCTCTGCTCATCGTAATAACGATCTTTGAACAAGTTCAAGGATTCGTGGAGTGGTCTTAACGGTTTCACAGGCAGCTCCAACTCGTTGCTGAAGTTTTCGAAACATCTGCTTCATACACCAAGTTTTTCAAATGATCCCATAGAAAGTAATCCTGCGATTAATGTCCGGTGACTCCGCTGACCATATAACAGGGCCTCCACGGTTCATCTACCTGAATGGAAATACGGCATCGAGGTACGCTCTCGTTGATTCGGCTGAAAAATGCTTGTGCACCATCATGCATCAATCGCATGTGAACTCTAGTCACGAGAGGTCCATCTTCGAGCAATTCTGCTAGCACATGCTCCGAAGAGTGACTTCATCGTTCAATTGCGGTTGGTAGAGCACGAGGTCCGATTAAATAATCTCCAACAGTACCTCACCGTATTGAGTTACAACGCAAGGTTATTCGAACATTTCATGTAGCGTAACTGTGTGCTTGTGTTTCTAAATAAAGCGTTTTCGGGCATATACATACATACATACATACATATACATTGTTTAAAATATATGACCCCATCTAGCCATGACAGAATCCTCACCTTCAATAACCTCATCATGTTTATCCTTCAATCTGTCCGTTTTCCCCCCAAAATACGTTAACTATTTGGCACAGCTCTCTGTTGTTATGCTGTCCAGCTGTCCTCTGTTTTGTCAGCAAACTATCAATTCAAAGATTTCTATCAGTTGTTAGTTGATCCTTTATATGCATATTAAACTCTTTGTAACGCTTTCTGTTAAGACTAATAGTAGTTTGTAAGGTTTTGATTCAGAATATTCCTGCAATTTTTTTTTTCAGAAATAAGCTAGATGTGAATAAGAACATCAAAAAACAAAAACAATAATGCAACTGAGAAAAAAAAATAGCAAAACCAAAATTAAAAATATTGTTTTTCTTTTTAACATTTTGTGCTAAGGGGTACGGGCTACAAAGTTCACTTCTAAATAAAATTCAGCCAACAAATCACAGCTAGATATGACACACTACATAAAATTATCAGTTAAAGTTGATAATCCTAAAATATGCTATATACCAAAATATATAGCTGAATTGAAATCAAAAACTGAAACAAATAAGGCTTTTAAAATCAATAATATTGCCAATATATTTTTTCAGCTCTCTATTAAACAAAGAATGTATTGTATTCCTAACAGAACCAGCCCATTTGCTGTTAATTAATGTGTAATCAATCATATTCCTATGAAACCCATCAGGTGAAACCCATATGTATTTTTAAATGTCCGTTATTCTCAAACTATTAAGTTTACTTACCTGCAAGAGACGTTTCCTATTGGCATTGCAAATATCAATGTCAAATATGCTTATCAGCCCTTCTCAAAGGTCAGAGTCAGCACCAGCTTTAGCACTGAAGACATCTAGCACAAGAGGAATATCTCCTTTCTTGACAGAATTCAAAATATCCTGAAGTTGTCTCGAACTCTTATCCTTCTCGTTCTCATAAGAGTCCTCTGTGTGTGTGTGGGCGTAACAAAAGATCATATTGATGGCTTTAATTTATGTTTTAAATTTAGCTGTAAGAAATATTTCATTAATACAGTCATATCTTAAAAATTAAAAATTACATTTTAGGACCTAGGTTAGAGCCCTGGGTAAAACATCGATGTTTGTGTTGTTATTCTGCTGAGGTCTCGCCTTCCTCTCAGATCTTCTCTATGGCGTATTACACTGATAGGCTCCTGTCAGATCTCTGTGGTAAGCAGCTGCTTGAGGGGACATTTATTTTTTATTCTATCTAGGAAAAAAAATTTTAGGGAAAAGTCCTAATTGGGAGTCGTGGAAGAGCATCACTGGCGTGTCTGCTGAGAAGTAAACCTACCACTTGGAGATGGCTTTCTATCCAGCAAAGAGAATGGTACATTTTTGATTATTTAATTTTCATACACGTAACACAAACAACTTCATTTTTTGTTTCGATCAGTATCCTTACGAAAGTATTCGGGATAATTGAAGCATGGGACATGTTTTCCCTCCCACATACCTATATTGGATATGCCTAAGTCTGAGATTTTCGGGAACTGTCTTAAGTAATATATGTTAATGAAATCTACAAAAGAGAACGGGGGCAGAATTTAAATCTCATAATCCTCTCTGTCCTTGGATTCGCCACTGCCAAAGGACTACAAAAGAAAAAAAGTCTCAGCTTTGGAAAGACATAAGTGATGTTCACAAACGGTTTTCTCCCTTCATTTCGTGTTGGGGCGGGGGTGGCTCAGTCGGTAGCGCGCCAGGCTCGTAATCTGTAGTTCCCAGGTTCGAGTCCCAGCTGGGTCAGCGTTGAGATTTATCTCCGCAAAATTCCCCGCCCTGCCCACGGTCAGTAGAGGACACCGATGGGCTTGGAAAGGCCGCCGTCCGTCGGATGGGACGTTAAGCTGTGGCCCCGTGTGCGGGAGAGCCATACCCTGTGCACGTTAAAGAACACGCTGGATGGCCTTGACGGGAGGCTACCCATCTGTCTCCCAACATCTGTTCCAGTGGGTTCCTTCTCTGAGCCTTCGGGGTCCATGTGACCTGGCCATTTAGCCCATGGTGTGCAAAAAAAGTGCCGCTCAGAGGTAAAACAACTCAACTCATTTCGTGTTTATGTTACATCAGTGAAACAAACAACACGAACATGTCCATAAAGTTCTTTAATCCATTGTAAAACTGACTTCACTCTACGAAACAATAACAAAAATAATCACGACACTGTTGAAGCTACATTTACACTTCCAGTCTTTTTACGTTCTGTGCCACTGGCTTCCATTACATTGAATTAAGCCTTGGCAAAGTTTCTTTAGCCACTAACGTTTTTTGTCAAAAATAAAAGATTGAGTTTGTAAAACTCCTTGATTATACAAAAAAAAAAAGTGCTTGGTGGATTTCTATTCCTGTTTCACTGCAAACGTGGTAAGAATGGAAAACCAAATAAAGCATATATATATATGTGTAAAAGTGTAAATAACAAAAAAAAATAATAAGGGAGGGTTTAAATTGTATTTATCCTAAAGATATTTCAGATTATAGTTCAATGGCCTAGCGAGTAACTTGTTTAGCTGCTATCCAAAGAGCTCTTGGTGAAGCAATTCTTTCAATGGGCAGAGAATGAATGCAGTTACGCCATTGCCTGAGTCTTCCATGTACGGAAGCTGTTTCCTACATAATGTTAAACAGAAAGAGAGGTTGGAGCATGATTGAAGTGTCCCTTCTCTCTTTCCATTCAAGGCTGCTTCGAAATTTCAAAGCAAGATTTGTGCCTAAGCTTTTTTATTCGTCGCCTTGACGACAGAAAAACGTAGCAATTCAACTAAAAACTGTCTCAGCAGAAACCAGACACCTTGAGTTTGAGACCTGTAGACTTTGACAAAGCCGTCGTTCGCATTTCCAGTTCAGGAGATCCATACTCTGAGTATGTTGAGAAAAGGGTAATCGATGACCATGTGGGAAGACTCCTATCTGATCTTAACCTTCATATGAACAGTGCCCCAAGCAGATGCATTTCCGGGAGGAAGAAGTTTCTATAATTACAGGGAAAGTTACTGCTATCAATGGTCGCGTTATTGGTGGTATTGGCAGCTTCCAGAGGAAAAGACATTCTCCTCACTTCTTTGGGAGATATCCCTACCTATAGATTACTTTCCCCAAACAGCCCTGCTCTGAGCCTTGGGATTCTTATAACCTAGTTATTTAGCTTGATATGCAATAAGAAAATTTATCTTAAGGATAATAGCAATTTAATCCACATCTTCACATTCTACATTCCCAATTCTACAATTACTTTTAGGGAAAAGTCCTAATTGGAAGTCGTGGTAACAAATTATGCTCAAATTCATAAATATGCGTTTATTGACACTAGTTAAAATTTGCTCCGTGTATATCGCCTCATATGGTTAGTGTGAAGCTTCGTGATGTTGAAACGGTACTTTCGAGCCAAAACGATTCCGCATCTTTGCTTTAAAAGATTGATAAAGTAACGCTTGATTTCTAAGTACTATTGTTTCAGTCAGGCAGTTGGGTTCGATTGTTTTACCTCTGAGCAATATTTTTTTCGCACACAATGGATTAAATGACCAGATCACAAGGACCCAGGGTTCAGAGAAGGTTGGAGAAAGAGAGATGGAAGTCTCCGCTCAAGGCCATCCAGCGTGCTCTTTAACGTGCTCATATAACGGCTCTCCTGCACACGGAGCCACGGCTTTACGTTCTATCAGACGGACGGCGGTGGCCTTTCCAAGCCCATCAGTGTCCCCTTCTCACCGAAGGCAAGGCGGGGGATCAGCGGAGGTAAATCTCAACGCTTGTCCAGATGGGACTCAAACCTGAGAAATGTAGATTTTTAGCCCATTCCGTCAGTTGCCTCTTAAAAATTAATATACGTAATTGCTATGAGTGAAATAGCCGATACAAGTTTGTTTCATGCATGTAAATAATTTAATTGTGAAATTTAAACGTGGAAGTTCATAAATAATTTAATTTGGAATAACTCAAAAGATGAAATTCTACCAGATAAAATGAATAATATTGAGGACTGTAACACCAACGAAATTAGAGATGCAGCAAATGAATTTAACACTTATTTTGTCGATTTACCTAGCAAAATACTTAATGATATAATACTGAATATGAATATTCTAAAAGTTATTATAAAACAGAAGCTCTTCCTTTTTTACTCCTATAACCATACAAGAATTAGATAAGACCATTACAAATCCAATAGAAGGCAAATGCCCAGGAATCGATGAAATTTCAGTAACTACAATAAAAAAGTGCAAAAATTTCATTATTCATCCCTTAGTTTAGGGGTTCTCAAAGTGAGGTATGCGGTAAAAATTTTTTGGGTACTTCGTGAGAGCTCAAAAATCGCTAGATCTAGTAACAAGTCCATTTCACTGATTATCCAGTAAAATGTTTATAATTTTATAAGATTTGTTAAATTGTTTATACCATTTTTTGTGTTTATCGATATATATAATTTATGAATACAAAATTTAATTGTATATGTATTTTTTTTATTTTTTCCCATTGTTATACTATAACTATAGTTTTATCAATCTATACAAGAGGTACACCAGTTACATACACATTTCCGGGGGGTATGTGAAGCATAAAAAGGTTGAGAACAACTGCCTTAGTTTATATCTTTAACCTTTCTTTTCAAATTGGGATTTTTCCAGACGATCTCAAAACCTCTATTGTACTTCCGATTTACAAGAAGGGAAATAAAAACTGCCTTTCAAACTACAGACCGATCTCGCTTTTGCCTGCTTTTTCCAAAATATTTGAAAAACTGGTAAAATTCAGAATATTGAATTATTTAAATAAAATAAATTTCGTTTCGACAAATCAGCTTGGCTTCACTGAAGGTAAGGGCACTGATCATGCGTTATTGTCATTTACTAATTTTATTTATAAGCAATTGACCAAGGAAATTTAACTCTATCAGTTTTTTTAGATCTTCCAAAAGCTTTTGACACTGCAACTCATTGATTGTTTTTGAAAAAACTGGAGCATTTGCGTATGAGAGGGATTGCTCTAGAATGGTTTATCAGCTACTTAACAAATGGAACTCAATTTATTAAATTAAAACACTACCTCAGCAATCCGAAACAAACTAAATATAGCATTCCGCAGGGCTCTATTCTTGGTCCCTTTATTGTTTAATATTATATTAATGACCTCTGTGAAATGAACAGTAATTATAATATTACTCCTTTGCAGATGATACTGCATTAACTTTCAGTAACCAAACTATTACAGATTTAATGTCCAATGTCAATAATGTTCGTGAGAAAGTTAATATGTGGTTTGAAAATAATAAACTCTCAATTAATAAGAATGAAACTAAATTTGTTTTCTACAAGTTGAAACAAAACCAAAATGCTGTAAATACTTTTGTCATTAAACTGTATTCACCTCAATGCTATAAACGTATTGATTGCCGTTGTGATGACATAGAACAGGTTGAGAGCATTAAAAATTTAGGTATGTTCATAGATAATAATATAAAATGGAAGTAACATATTGACTACATCACAGGTAAAGCACGTTGCAAACTTCTTAAATTAAACCACTTGAAAATGCAAAGTTAATCTTAATATGGTGCGAACATTGTACTTCTCATGGATACAAGCTGCATTTCAATACGGTATAATTTGTTGGGGTGAAACTTATGTCTCGGTTTTTAAAACCTCTGGTGTCTCTGCATAATAAAATTATTAAATTAATTGGAAAAAATAACTGATATTTTAAACAATTTCAGACGTTACTCATGCTAAAAATTCTACCTATTAGACATATATCTGTTTTTAGAGTAATGATATTTTTTAAGCAAAATTGCTTTAATTTTCAGATTTATTTATGCAACTTCAGAGAGAAAGGTCGAAAACATTCAGTTCCTCTGACCGAAAAAGAAATTGCTCATAAGCATTATTCGTATATCGTACCTAAAATCTTCAATCAGTTTTCTCTTGAAATTAGAAGTGGAAAAAATTTTAATATGTTCAAGCAGAACTTAAAAAGCTTTCTCTTTTCTTTGGGAGATGTTGCACCTATGTTAAATATTCAAGTGTAAAGCAAAAATTTATTGTGCAAACATCGGAAAAACGACACTTATTGTTTGTGATCTTTGTAGTGAGTAAGTCGCTATTAATTTTTGTATTAATTTCCTTTAGTGGCCCAGACAAACCATATGGTTTTTGGGTTCACTCATAATTTTCTTTGTAAATTGTATATGATGATGAAATGAAATTGATTGATTGATTGACATGCATTGCTTAAGGTAATTTCGATGTTAATGCATTTGTTATATCATGAGAAAGCCACATTCGAAGTCAGTAACTTTGAAAATTAGCTTTTTATAGGAAAATTTCGCTGCAGAAGCTTCTTTCCATCTGTCTCCTAAAGCGGTCCAGTGGATCTCCTTCACCAATCTTCTCTGAGCCCTTGGGGTCCTTGTGAACTGCCCATTTTACCCATTGTGTGAAAAAAATACCTCTCAAAGATAAGGAAACATAAAAACACTTCAATAGTAATGTTTTATCTGTATATTAATTTCTTATAGCAAACGAACCGTTATTTTAAAATCGGTAAAGCCGTCCAGGGGCGCAAAATTCCCCGCCCTGCCCACGGTCAGTAAGGGACACCGATGGGCTTGGAAAGGCCGCCGTCCGTCGGATGGGACGTTAAGCCGTGGCCCCGTGTGCGGGAGAGCCATACCTTGTGCACGTTAAAGAACACGCTGGATGGCCTCGACGGGAGGCTACCATCTGTCTCCCAACAGCTGTTCCAGTGGGTCCCCTCCCCCAAACTTCTCTGAGCCTTCGGGGTCCATGCGACCTGGCCATTTAGCCCATAGTGTGCAAAAAAGTGCCGCTCAGAGGTAAAACAACCCAACCGTCCCGTGGCCGAGTGGTTAGCGCGATCCACTCGGCCACGGGACTACTGATCTAAGGGACCTGGGTTCAAGCCCTGGGTAAGGCATGGATGTATGTGTCGTTTTTCTGCTGAGGTCCTGCCATCCTCACAAACCTTCTACTCGGGCATATAAACTGACATGCTCCTATCATACCTCTGTGGCAAGCATCTGCTTGAGGGGGTATTTATTTATATTCGCCATTACACTAGAAAATAAATATTTCAACTTAATCGAACGAGATCATTTTATTGCAGAATATTCCATATACGCTACTGCTACGGAAAGCATTAGAAGAGATACTCTGAAACGCACAGCATTATACTTAAAACATTCAATTGTTTTCTTAATATGTTTACTTTATTTCACCACTTAAAGGAAATTTTCGAGATGCAGGTGCATTCCATTGTTCAGTAAGTGCATGTTTACATCTCCAATACTAACGAATTGTTGTTGCAATAACACATTGTACCTTACGAATATGGAATACTCGTATTTATAACAGAATGAAGTGTTTCATTTTCCGACTTTGGTCCCTCTAACGGTGGAAACTCAAACTAATGGATGATTCGGCAAATGCAAATAGTAATATTTCATTAATAACTATCAAACCCAAAAAAGATTTTTTTATAAAGAAAAATTGCTTTATAGTATTATCCCCAGGTGTAAAGGGGCAAATCACTGCTGTCAAATATAAACCACTTGACCACATTTTGCAGTTTTTTATTTTATTTTTAAGTTTTGTCTTTCCTCAACATTAGGTCACTCTGATGGTTCAAATGAGTATCTTTGGGAGATTAGGCGAATACGAAACCTAATGTTTCATTAGTACCTATTGAACAGAAAAAAAAATGTAATTAATTTCTAAAAACGAAAAATTTTAATCTATACATACCGATGACAAAGTGAAAACAATGGACGATTTTTGAAAACGAGTTACAATATTCATAAACCGCGGTTGTCCGCTCCCAATAGATGAAAGAGAAGAAATTTTCGACTCATTATAAATATTATTCACTTTTAAGTTTTCTATCATATGATTCCATATACGTGATTCCATTCCAAATCTTTCTTGCAGAAAACGCTTAATTGAAAAATAAATAATAATGAATTAACAATTTATAGGCTAATTTCTGTGCGATAATTTTATTTAAGGTTGGTTGCAAGCAAGGATGTTGACCAGAAACTTTGAAGTGGATGTGGGGGGGAAGTGACTGTATTAAAGTGGAACTCACGTAAATATGTGAACATCACCTTTCAGTGATGTTCACATATTTACGTGAAACATAATACCGTTCGATGATGTTTTTCTAACCGTTTTAGTGGTCTTAAAAAAATATTCTTGAATATGTGAATAATAGATACTTTTATCTTTTCGCCTCCGTTTTTATTTTTTTCCTCACTCTGAACTAGATCCACAAAATATTTCTGTGCACTGGTTGAAAGATATATTGCTACCTAACGTTTGAAACATCTAAATTAGGAAGATCTTTTGATTGTTTAAATCTTGGAAAGATAATTCTTCAAATAGAATAGTTGTTCGAAATATTTGCATCCTAATTTAAAAGCTAAGCTGTTAATGAAACTACAATAAACTGCTTTAACCTTTTAACTTATTTAAAATTCAAAAATGAAAAATTTTAAGTTACTGTAAAAGTTTAAAATGCTCTTTCTTTTCGTGAAGTGGCGCAATCCCACTCTTTATTCTAAAATTTCTAAAAAATTTTATTCTAATTTTTTTCTTAAATTCCTATTTCGATGAATGTGGAACAAGCATCCTGACATCAATTTCCGAATCGGCTAGACAGAAAATGCTTCAGAATAAATGCATATATTTTAATAATCGTTTAAATAAAAATGTCCTTTGGAGACAGCGCATTCTAGAGATTACAGTGACACGAAGAATACAGTTCACCATTCGTTGCGATTAAAATTCAGAATAGACTCTCGAATTACCTCACGGAATCCTCATAGTTCGATTTTTCAAAAAGCCAAGGGCCAAACTGCTACTGATTTCATAAATGATGAATCGGACTATGATTTAATGACATTGTTTTTGTTTTCCATTTACGTTACCATTCGTTGTACTGCAAGATTTGCGAGACTTGTCCGGGCGACAAGCTGGGAATAGATACCTCAGGCAGACCGTCAATTGACGAGACCTACTTTAAAGAAATCTAATGTATCGATTAGCAACGGCTATAACCGTCTCAAAGCGGCTCTGCTTCACCAACCACAGTAACAATCGAGAGCGAAGTGCCGTGGCATGAAATTCGTCGGCAATTCCGAGAAGCGACTTGTAAAATATGTAGGCGCAAGGCTTCGCCGAAAGTTCGAATTGGCAGAAGAAGCTTTTACACCGGAGGCCCAAAGGCTCGAGCCGTCGAGCTGAGTTTACGGGAGATGTAAAATAGTCCAGATAGCCTCGCTTCGTGCTTGGTAGGAAGATGATACGCCCCGAAAATTAGAGCAGACTTGACAGATTTGAACCGGGCCTTGAATTCTGCTCATTGGCGTGAGGTGGTCCACATGGAGAGCGCGTAACCATGTGTAACGGAATAACGAGCTCTGTTTGTAGACACCTGCTGATTGTTTCTGATCACGTGCCCATCAACTGAGGTTGTTCTTTCCCTACGCACTCAGGAGAGGAAAAAAGAAGACAACAGCAAAACAGATCTGAAGAGGAAGCTGTTAGCTGCTCATTATTGAGAGTGAAGTTTTATTGCTACGAAGAACTGAGATGAATTAATTATTCCACGTCACCGATGGAATTCGGCAGCGATTCATATTTTTGGTAACTGGGAAGTTTATGAGACTGCGTAGTTGAGTCTTTGATAGTTCCCATGGACCAATGTTTTCCAACATTCTGCGATGCCAAAAAAAAACTATCCATTCAATTTTCGACCACATGATTATGTGAAACAGTTTTTTCATCTCCCAAAGATACCAAATATAAACAAAGAAATCGTATGTTGACAGTGGAAAGAGAACTGCGACTCTGTTTATCCAAAATAAGCCCAAGGATGGATGTCTCGCGCATGTAAAAAAGCTAAGATTTCGTGCTAAACAATTAATAATTAAAATAGACTCCTAACAATTCTGGGGTGAAGTGGCTCAGACGATAGCGCGTCAGTCTCGTAAACTGCAATTCCCAGATTCGAGTCTCAGCTGGGTCAGCATTGAGATTTATCTCCGCAAAACTCCCCGCCATGCACTCGGTCAGTAGGGGACACCGACGGGCTTGGAAGAGGCCGCCATCCGTCGGATGGGACGTTAAACAATGGCTCCGTGTGCGGGAGAGTTCATACCCTGTGCACGTTAAAGAACACGCTGGATGGCCTTGATGGTAGGCTACCATCTGCATCCTAACAACTGTCCAGTGGGTCCCCTTCCCACAACATTCTTTGAGCCCTCGGAGTCCTTGTGACCACCAAAATAATCCACCCAACCCTAATAATCCTATGGTGAAAGGATTAATTATAATCCACTGTTATAAGTTATAAGGTTGGGAAACATTGCCATTGACTCATAATCGATTAGAACTGTCGAAGCTTTAACTGCGCAGTCTCATAGTCTCCCTAGTTGTTACTAACTCATTTATAAAGTTATTGGAAATTCCAAAAATTTCATTCCAAGTGTTATTAACTTCATCTCACGCTTAAATCGAGATTTATTTCAGAATACGCTAAAGCTCAAAAACTTCGCTAAGAATTTTCTCCGTTTCCTTTCAACCTAGCTAAACTAAGTCCAAGCAAGTTTAGTGAATTCGGAACAAGCAGCATCCATCAGGTGAACAAAATTACGAAAATATATTCCATTCACCTTTTGCGCACAATTTGAAAACTAAATTCAATTGAATCTCTCTTTGACACTTTCCAAAAAATATTCCTTCAGCAATCTCCTTATTCTACTAACCAGATATACTCGTATTTACAATTTTTTTTTATCTTTGTAATAATTTTTCATTTTAAAATAATCTTAGTTTTGACTATAGGACAGTTACGAGAAATGTACTACAATTATATCAACATTATAAATTCATCTAGAATACTAAAAGCATCAGTGCAAAATCCTCAACTAACCAGAAGCTAAAGATGTTCATACGAATGAAAATTTAACTATATAAATAATCCAAAGAATATAATCAACTGCGTGAAATAAATTTCAGAAGTAATTTTTTTGTTCACCTGATGGACAAATTCACGAAATAGAAATCTTTCTCGCTTGGTTCGTTGCCGCAATGATTCATCCAGATAAGGGCTGGGTTGGGTTGTTTTACCTCTGAGCGGCACTTTTTTGCACACAATGGGCTAATTTGCCAGGTCACAAGGACCCCGAAGCCTCAGAGTAGGTTGGGGGAGGGGACCCACTGGAACAGCTGTTGGGAGACAGATGGTAGTCTCCCGTCAATGCCATCCAGCGTGTTCTTTAACGTGCACAGGGTATGGCTCTCCCGCACACGGAGCCACGGTTTAACGTCCCATCCGAGGGACGGCGATCTTTCCAAGCCCATCGGTGTCCTCTTCTTACCATGGGCAGGGCGGGAGTTTTGCGGAGATAAATCTCAACGCTGACCCAGTTTTGACTCGAACCTGGGAACTGCAGATTACGATCCCAGCTGAGTCAGCATTGAGATTTATCTCCGCAAAACCCAACGCCCTGCCCACGGTCAGTAGGGGACACCGATGAGCTTGGAAAGGCCACCGTCCTTCGGATGGGACGTTAAGCCGTGCCCCCCTGTGCGGGAGAGCTATACCCTGTGCACTCTGGATGGCCTTGACGGGAGGCTACCATCTGTCTCCCAACAGCTGTTCCAGTGGGTCTCCTCCCCCAACCTTCTCTGAGCCTTCGGGGTCCTTGTGACCTGGCCATTTAGCCCATGGTGTGCAAAAAAGTGCCACTCAGAGGCAAAACAACCCAACATATAAACGAAATATTTAAAACCATTATTTAATTTCGTTACAGCGATAATATAGCATAAACACATTTGTTTTATTTTTTAACTGACTTAGAGTATCTCGTGTCGGTATCTGTCAACTCCTTGCTCCGCAAATATGCACGATACGTGTCTCTTTCTGTTTGTGTTGCGATGATCTGGGTCGCTGGCTTTGTAGTCGCAACTAAGTGTTCTTGCAGTGAACAAAAAAAAAAAATCTTCGGACAACAAACCTTAGAAGATGAGCAGAATTTCGTGAGTTTCTGACATCCACCACTTTTTTGCCGAGGTATCAATCGATTTGAAGTCGTGGTCCAGCTCCGCTCCCACGTGGAAATCTGTTTTTCCTCCTCACCCCATTCAGTCCACTGCTCTCTGTGTTCTGACATCAATGATTTTCTGAACAATGTCGCGCAGATGCAATTGTACCTGGCCAGTCACGCTGTTTGCCACTCACAGAGGATTTTCACGCGCCACTTGATGTCGAACTTTTAGACAGCTTCACGTTGGTATTGCTTGCCTACTTTGAAACGTTGAGAAGAGCTCACAATTTCCTTTTTTTTCTCATTTGGCGTCTCTTAGTCAGGAAAAAGAAACACTCTATCCAAAGAATACATTTAGTTTCTCGATTTTTTTTTCCTAGTCGTAATTTTCATGTTTCAATATATGAAATTTTCCATTTTTAAAATACTAGTCGTAAAATGAGGCTTCTTTTCAGTCGACTCTTCCATTGTTCAGAGAGGGGGAAGGGTTGGGTTGGGTTGTTTCACCTCTGAGCGGCACTTTTTTGCACACCATGGGCTAAATGGCCAGGTCACATGGACCCCGAAGGCTCAGAGAAGGTTGTGGGAGGGGACCCACTTGCTTCTCTTGACATTTTCTGAATGCCACGCGGCGGGAGTTGGCCCAGTCAGTAGCCCACCAGGCTCTTAATGTGCAGTTTCCAGTAGGGTTCGAGGCCACCTGTAACAACGTTCAGATTTATTTCCGCTAAACCCTCACATTGTCCTCGGTGCCAAAGGGTTGAGTTGTTGGGTTGTTTTACCTCTGAGCGGCACTTTTTTGCACACCATAGGCTAAATGGCCAGGTCACATGGACCCCGAAGGCTCAGAGAAGGTTGGGGGAGGGGACCCACTGGAACAGCTGTTAGGAGACAGATGGTAGCCTCCCGTCAAGGCCATCCAGCGTGTTCTTTAACGTGCACAGGGTATGGCTCTCCCGCACACGGGGCCACGGCTTAACGTCCCATCCGACGGACGGCGGCCTATTCCAAGACCCATCGGTGTCCCCTACTGACCGTGGGCAGGGTGGGGAATTTTGCGGAGATAAATCTCAACGCTGACCCAGCTGGGACTCGAACCTGGGAACTACAGATTACGAGCCTGGCGCGCTACCGACTGAGCCACCCCCGCCCCAAAAGAGGGGGAAGGGAGGAGGAGGATTGATTTTGTCCTTACATAGCACGCGAGTCTCGTAACTTGATGTTTCCAAGTTCAAATCGTCCTGTGTCTGAGTGAGATTTTCTCGCTGAATCCCGTTATGTGAGAATGGAGACACCGGTGCAGTTGCAAAGGCTGCCATCTGTAGGATGGGCAGTTAACCTATGGCAGCCATCATGGAATGAATCTAGCGGAAGGCCAAGGGGTCGATTTCCCTTCAGAATGCTAGTAAGGGTAACAGAGGCAAAAAAAATTATAAAACTTGAATATATTTCAGACATTTTTCAAAAAACTTTTTAAAGACCTGAAACTAAGGAAAAAATGTTAAACTGCAATAGAAATCTACCCCTTTCACTTTTCTTCACTCGATTGCGCCTTTATCCTCCCCCCCCCCCCCCTACTTATTCGGACCTGGCTCCGTGTACAGGAGAGGCTTATCTCTTGCGCCTTGAAGAACATACTGAATGACGGAAGTCTTCGATCTGTATCCTTAACAGCTGTTCAATGAGCCATCTTCCTTGCTCTTAGACCTTGGGGTCGTTGTCACTTAGCCATTTATGCAATTATGGGCATGAAAATACAATTCAATGGTTGGGTTGTTTTACCTCTGAGCGGCACTTTTTTGACACCATGGGATAAATGGCCATGGGATAAATGGACCCCGAAGGCTCAGAGAAGGTTGGGGGAGTGGACCCACTGGACAGCTGTTGGGAAACAGATGGTAGCCTCCCGTCAAGGCCATCAAGCATGTTCTTTAACGTGCACAGGGTATGGCTCTCCAGCACACAGAACCGATGGGCTTGGAAAGGCCACCGTCCGTCGGTGGGATGTTAAGCCGTGGTCCCCGTGTACGGTAGAACCATACCCTGTGCACGTTAAAGAACACGCTGGATGACCTTGACGGCAGGCTATCATCTGTCTCCCAACAGCTATTCCAGTGGGTCCCCTCCCCCAACCTTCTCTGAGCCTTCGGGGTCCATGTGACCTCGCCATTTAGCCCTTAGTGTGCAAAAAAAGTGCCGCTCAGAGGTAAAACAACCAACACGCACACAGACCACGGCTTAACGTCCCATCCGACGGACGGCGGTTTTCCATTCAATGATAAGACAACTCAATCTTTCATTGTAATAACAACAGAAACAAATCCTGCTTTTGCTGCACTGGTGGGCTTCTGTGGAGGGAAAATCTTCCGCTGTGTTTTCTGTTTGTTTGTGGGTTGACAGCCCCAAGTGAATAGATTCACAGGATATGTTTATCAGCTGGTGGATAATCCTGAGCAGAAGTCATCGCAGGCACCTGAACTCTTTGCTTCTATTGGCATCGTCAAATTCTACATTGGAGGACCCTTGTGACAGGGTATATTGTGTGGAAGTCTTCCAGTGCAGATGGCTTCAGCCTTTAGTAGTGGGGGAACGGGTCTTTGCCCCATGTCTGCGATTAGGGGGCTGTTTGATATTGTCGGCATTCCCTCTCTCAATAAACATAGTTTCTTTAAACATCCCACTAACCATTTTCTCTCCATAGGTAGTTGGAATGTGAGGACTCTGCACAGAGCTTTTTCTTTTGATGTCCTCACACCAGAATTCCCCCGTTATAATTTAGATATTCTCGGCTTGCAAGAGACCAGATGGACAGATAAAGGTCAGATTCTTAAAAATAATCTTAAATTTCTCTTTTCAGGGAGGGACGACAATAAGCATCACCAAGGCGTGGGTCTGCTTCTCAGCAGACACGCTAGCGATGCTCTTCTAGGATATGAGTGCATTAATGAAAGGTTTCTTACAGCAAAATTTCAGACAAGCGTTAAAGACTTGAATGTTATCTGCTGTTATGCCCCCACTGAGGATGCCGATGAGGATCAGAAGGATAGGTTTTATGAACAACTTCAGGATATTTTGAATTCTGTCAAGAAAGGAGATATTACCCTTGTTCTTGGTGACTTCAATGCCAAAGTTGGTACTGACTCTGACCTTTGGGGAGGAGTGATAGGCCCTTTTGGTATTGGTAGCTGCAATGGCAATGGGCAACGTCTCCTACAGGTAAGTAAACTCAATGGATTCAGAATAACTAACGCTTATTACAAACACTGCGACATACATAAGTACACATGGGTTTCACCTGATGGGCTGCATAAGAATATGATTGATTACATATTAATTAACAGCAAATGGGCTAGTTCTGTTAGGAATACCAGGGCATATAGGGGAGCTGAAATTGGATCTGACCATTACCTTGTTAAAAGTGTGTTGCAACTTAAACTTAAAAAGTGTTGTGCTAGGGTTAAAAAATTTACTTTTAATACTGAAGCTCTGAAAGATCCAGTTATAGCCAAAGCTTACCATGATAGGTTACTTAGTCATTATGACAGTCATAGTTTGCTTACTACTGAAGTTGAGGAAGAATGGGATCATTTTAAACAGGCCTTTTTGGACACTAACAGTA
This sequence comes from Ryuthela nishihirai, assembly GCA_038380435.1. Classification (NCBI taxonomy): domain Eukaryota; kingdom Metazoa; phylum Arthropoda; class Arachnida; order Araneae; family Heptathelidae; genus Ryuthela; species Ryuthela nishihirai. The sequence goes on from JAWZYU010000018.1 coordinate 26,340,857, forward strand.
CTCTTTAAAAAAAAGGAGCAGAAGAGGCAAAATTATCTGAGTGATAAGGCACTTGAGCTTATTTCGGAAAGAAAGAACTGCAGGAATGCCCTTAATCAATACCCTACTAGTCCTAATAGAAAGCATTACAGAGACCTTAATAAACTTGTAAAGGATCAGTTAGCTGCTGACAAGAATCTTTGGCTTGATGGTTTGGCTGACAAAGCCGAGGAAGCAGTTAGACAGCACAACAGCAGAGAGCTGTACCAGATAGTTAATGTTTTGTGTGGTAGAAAACGAACAGGCATACAAGGATTGAAGGATAAACAAGGTAAGGTTATAGAAGGGGAGGATTCTGTCATGACTAGGTGGGCTGAGCATTTCAGTGATGTTCTAAACAATGTAGTTAGTTCTATTCCCATTGTTTGCAATGATGATAGATGCATTGGTGGCTTTAATGTATAAAATATATAAAATTTCTTGGACTATTTATATATAAAATTTCTTGGACTCTGGGTAGATGCTAATTTAACTTGGAATTATCATATTAACCAGCTAAGAGCTACTATTTCAAAAAATATTGGATCGATTGGGAGGATTAAAAAATATGTAAATCAACAAACTTTGATAAATTTATATTATGCATTAGTGTACCCACATTTAATATATGGAATTAGTGTTTGGGGAGATACTAGTTCAGCCAATTTGAATAGTTTATTTTGTCTGCAAAAGAGAATTATGAGATATATTCTAAGATTAAATTTCAGAAATCCGGTACAACACTTGATGGCAGAAAATGGAATACTAAATATATATAATATTTACAAGTATGTTATGGGGAATTTTGTATACAGAGTGAAGAATAAAATGACAGAGTACTCGGAACTTTACTGCTGCTTAGAAAGAACGAAGACTTTCAGTTATGATACTCGCCTTAAGGACAAGATCATGTTGCCCCTATATAAGAAATCTATAGGCCAGAGATCAATACGGTACATTGGCATTAAGATTTGGAATGACGAGATACCAGAGGATACTGCTGCAATGGAACAATATAGAACTTTTAAATTTAAATATAAACTACACTTATTATCAAGTCAATGATACTCAGACCACAAAAATTCATGTGCTCAAATAAATGTATAAATGTATAAATTAAGGTCACCCGCATTGTTTTAAATTTAAGTGTATTTCAGGAAACATTTATTCAAAAGCTACGGCTTATTATGTTCTCCTTTTTCACCTGTCTGTGAACTTGTCTGTGTTTTATCTACCAATATATGTATGTTTAGGTGAAATAAACTTCAATTCAATTCAATTCAATGTTGGCCCTATAACACAATCTGAAGTTAGTTTGGCTATCTCTAAACTGAAACTTCATAAATCCCCAGGGGTAGATGAAATTACTACGGAAATGCTTAGAGCTGGGAATGTTTCGGTTACCACTTGGATGACTGAAATTCTGAATATCTTTTATGATAAAGGCATGGTTCCTAAGGATTTTACCAGAGCTATTGTTATCCCTATTTTCAAAAAAGGTGATCACAGTTCTTGTGATAACTATAGGGGTATCAGCCTACTCTCTGTTCCAGGTAAAGTTCTTTCCATGATTGTGCTTAATAGAATTAAGAATCTGGTTGATAGTCAATTACGTGATGAGCAATGTGGATTCAGAAGTGGTAGTGAATGTGTGGATCAGATATTTTCACTTAGGCAGATTCTTGAGAAATGTTTAGAGTTTCAGAAACCTTTGGTTGCTAGCTTTGTTGATTTCAAAAAGGCTTTCGACTCTGTTGATCGTCATAATTTGTGGTTGATCGTGAGATCATATGGTATACCAGACAAGTTAGTTAACATTATGAAAGCTCTCTATAATAACACGGAGTCGTGTGTGAGAGTTGGTAAGGCTTGTAGCAATTGGTTTAGCATTACTTTTGGTGTTCGACAAGGGTGCATTTTGTCTCCTTTTCTCTTTAGCTTGGTTATTGATTATGTTATGCGAAATTCACTTCAAGGGAAAGATTTTGGCCTTAAATGGGCTGGAGATACGAAAATCTCTGATTTAGATTATGCTGATGATTTAGCCCTTTTGGCAAATTTTGTTGATGAGATGAACTCTTTCATTCGAGCTGTTGATGAGACTGGTAGTAGAGTAGGTTTGGTTATAAACAGAGAGAAAACTAAAGTGATGAAAATTGGTCAGGCAGGATGTGATTCAGTTAATCTGAATGGTTGCAGTCTTGAGCAGGTGTCACAGTTTAATTATCTTGGGAGCTATGTAACAGATAATGGTGATGTGCGGCATGAGATTAACAGACGAATAGGGATTGCTGCCGGGACTTTTAAGAATCTATGGAGAGTGTGGAGAAATAGGCGTATACACCTAGAGACTAAAATTAGACTGTATAATAGTTTGGTTCTTTCTAGGGTTAGTTATGGTAGTGAACTTGGACACTTTGTAAACAAGATAACAGGAAACTAGATGCTTTTGATTCCAGATGCTTACGCAGTATCTTGGGCATTAGGTGGTTCAACTTTGTAACTAATGATGAGGTTAGGCAAAGGAGTTTGCAACCTCCTTTAAGCAGCATATTGTGCAGAGAGAGACTCCGTTGATTTGGCCATGTTACCCGTATGAATAATTATAGATTGGCGAATAGGGTTATGAACAGTGTGCCTAGAGGCCTCAGAAGGAGGGGGAGACCTAGGATGCGGTGGGCAGACAATGTCAAACAGGACCTTGTTAGAATTGGTGTGCAGTGGCCGGATGCAGCAGATGTAGCTCAGGACAGATATGCTTGGAGAATTAAACTGCGTGGTCTGGTTGGACCTCCGTAGCCCATGGCTGCTTGAGGATGATGATGAACTTTTTCCAAGGGCAGGCCTCTTGCAGTAAACTCGAAGCTTGGGGGGTCAGAGATCGGTGCTGCCATTTGTCGGTCGTGGCAATAAACGCTAATAAAACAACCACCAAGGTTGAAGTTGCAGCAGTCGACAACTGACAACCAATGGCAATCGCGTTCAAAAAAGTCTTCGTTTACAATTTCGCAGGGCATTTTAAAAATTTTCAAAAATAAATATAACTTCAATTCAGAAACTGTTCCGAAGAAAATCTTGGCGGTGGGGGGAGGGGGGAGGGACATGAGCCAGGATTGAGATTAATCTTCTCAAAATCGATGGCCCCTTGGAAAGGCCGCAGTGCATCGAATGGGACGTAAAGCCGTGGCTTGTGTGCGCGAAAACCATACTTTGCATACGTTAAAGAACACCCTGAATGTCATCTACCTCGTAACAGCTGTCCTCCAATGGGTCCCCTTCCCCTTACCTTCTCTCAGCCCTTAGGAGCCATGCGACCTCGACATTTAGCCCATTGTGTCAAAAAAAATTCGGCTTAGAGTTACCTCTGACTCTACCAACAGTTGAAATGGAGTGGAGAATAAAAAGACATTAAACCGTTCCTGGGACCCTATCCTGCCGCAATGCACCTTCTGCGCCAATATGGTTGTGTCACGGGTCAAGGCCACCTAACATTTTCTTTAACATGCAGAGAGTGTCTCTAATGCACACGATGTCAGGCTTAACATCCCATCTGAGGGACGGCGGCCATCGGTGTCCCGTTTCTCACCAAGGGTAGGTTGAAGGTTAGCAGAGAAAATTCACAATTCAGATCCAGTAGGGACTCGAACCTGGGAACGAATCTGAGCGAGCTACCAACTAAGCCAACTTCCCAGTACCCCCCCCCCCCCACACTTGGATAGCCTAGACGGAAGACTATCATCTTTCTCCTAACAGGTGGGGGGGCGGGGGTGGCTCAGTCGGTAGCGCGCCAGGCTCGTAATCTGTAGTTCCCAGGTTCGAGTCCCAGCTGGGTCAGCGTTGAAATTTATCTCCGCAAAATTCTTCGCCCTGCCCACGGTCAGTAGGGGACACCGATGGGCTTGGAAAAGGCCGCCGTCCGTCGGATGGGACGTTAAGCCGTGGCCCCGTGTGCGGGAGAGCCATACCCTGTGCACGTTAAAGAACGCGCTGGATGGCCTTGACGGGAGGCTACCATCTGTCTCCCAACAGCTGTTCCAGTGGGTCCCCAACCTTCTCTGAGCCTTCGGGGTCCATGTGACCTGGCCATTTAGCCCATGGTGTGCAAAAAAGTGCCGCTCAGAGGTAAAACAACCCAACCTAACAGCTGTCTTTTGAATCCCCTGTCCAGCTCTGAACGTTTGGGGTCCTTGTGACTTCTCCATTTGTCTACTATGTGAAACACACTCCGAGGTGAAACAACTCAACTCATTCATGTGTAATGCTGAAATATAGCATACATTAATAATTGAAAATATTTTGAAATCAACTGTACTATTAATATTTTTCTGACCTGCTGATTTTCGGTCATTGTAATTTATTGATTACAATAATGTATTCATTATGAATTAGCGAAAAATATTCTTTTAATATTGGGTGCTGATATAGCTAAACAGTGGCATATTTTTAATAACGCACTATGCTACTTCTCTGCATTAATAAATTTAAAATAGTGCGCTAATTCTTCACAAGAGGCGGGGGTGGCTCAGTCGGTAGCTGCGCCAGGCTCGTAATCTGTAGTTTCCAGGTTAGAGTCCCAGCTGGGTCAGCGTTGAGATTTACCTCCGCAAAATTCCCCGCCCTGCCCACGGTCAGTAGGGGACACCGATGGAAAGGCCGCCGTCCGTCGGATGGGACGTTAAGCCGTGGCCCCGTGTGCGGGAGAGAAATACCCTGTGCACGTTAAAGAACACGCTGGATGGCCTTGACGGGAGGCTACCATCTGTCTCCCAACAGTTGTTCCAGTGGGTCCCCTCCCCCAACCTTCTCTGAGCCTTCGGGGTCCATGTGACCTGGCCATTTAGCCCATGGTGTGCAAAAAAGTGCCGCTCAGAGGTAAAACAACCCAACCCTTACCCTTACAAGAAAGATTTAAGGTCTTAATGAAATGAGCTCACCATGAAAGCTTTGATATTACAAAACTTTTATATACATATAGAGCAGAATCTAGGAGGCAAGCCCCCACCCCTTGAGAATGAAAGTTGCGCCCCCCCCCCCCCCCCCGCCGACATCCTCCTTGAAACTCATACATGTATTATCGTATTTTTCAAGAAATTCAAGAATTTCAAAACCGCTAAAACTTAGAAGGGAAAATATATTGATTCATTCCAATTTGATCCTGCTCCCCCTCTTTCTCTTGCTTTTTCTAGAGTCTGACCTTTATGTACACTACAGGAAATAAAAATGCAACACTTGCAAGAAGTTATGCAAATGTGACGAAATTTAGGGAGGCGGTAATATAGTATATGAAAATGCATGGAAATGATTAGGTTTGCAGGACGATCGAAATGATTGAACTGGCGCGAACTGACGTCACAGGTTTGGAGCAGTTAATCACAGATAAAGGCAACCAACGCTCCCTGATGGACTAGGGTTGGGTTGGGTTGTTTTACCTCTGAGCGGCACTTTTTTTGTACACCATGGGCTAAATGGCCAGGTCACATGGACCCCGAAGGCTCAGAGAAGGTTGGGGGAGGGGACCCACTGGAACAGCTGTTGGGAGACAGATGGTAGCCTCCCGTCAAGGCCATCCAGCGTGTTCTTTAACGTGCACAGGGTATGACTCTCCCGCACACGGGGCCACAGCTTAACGTCCCATCCGACGGACGGCGGCCTTTCCAAGCCCATCGGTGTCCCCTACTGACCGTGGGCAGGGCGGGGAATTTTGCGGAGATAAATCTCAACGCTGACCCAGCTGGGACTCGAACCTGGGGCCCTGATGGACAAAACGTTGTGGAAATTGTTCTAAACCGCTAAAGATGCCCTTTATGCAGACGTCGACAGCCGTTCCAACAGTTAACAGACTTTGAGTGTGGAAGAATCCTCGGCTTTAGAGAATCTTGTTTGTCGTACAGAGATGTGCCCAACCTTGTTGGCCGCAATCCCAGCACCATCGTACACATATGGCGCCAGTGGGTTCAAGAAGGATCCAGCACACGCCGACAACGATCAGAAAGACAATGTATGACTAAGGAGAGACAGGACCGCCATTTGCGACGCATGGCATTGCGTGACAGATTCGCGATTACAACGCAACTGCAAAGGGATTGGAAACACATCGAATACCTTACCAGGCGGACGGTAAATAATAAGCTTTTGCGGTTTTCATTGCGAGCCTATCATCCGGCATTGCGTTTTCCCCTCACATCTGCCCACGTGCAAGTACGTCATCAGTGGCATCGCATTTAGCGACGAATTTCGTTTTTGTCTTGTTCAGCACGACGCTAGACAACGTGTTCGCCATCATCCAGGGGAAAGGAACGTCACCCTTGTGCGGCGACATTGTCACACAGCTCCAGCACCTGGTGCCTTGGTGTGGGGTGCCATTAGGCGGACATCTCGGTCAGAACTGGTCATCATAAGGGGATCTCTAACTGCCCAACATTTTGCAGCCAGTGGCTATCCCATTTGATCAGCAGCACGGAACCTTTTACCAGCAAGATAACGCCCATCCCCACACAGCCAGCATTAGTCTGCAGTATCTAACGAACAAAACGTTCAGATACTACCATGGCCAGCACGCTCGCCGCTTTTACCTATTGAACATGTCTGGGACATGATGGGCTGACAGCTCCAACAACACACAAGAGGTGCGCCAAACACTGTCGCTGAACCCCCCTCCCCCCCGATAGGGGACCACCTTGGCGTGGTGGTGGTGGGGGGGGGGGGGGGCTTCGGGTCCAGCAACCCACCCGGTCGAAGGCTGTGCCGGCCGGATTGGGTCCCGGTTGGACATAGCCAAGACCAACCGAGGTCGAGGATGCTGCCGACCGGTTGGGCGTGCCGGTTGGACGGTGACGGTGTCTGAGACCTCACCTATCAGGTGCTCCTTGGTTCGAGGGCTCTTCTGAAAAGATTTGTGCCCCAGTAGGTCGAGCCCTCACAAAAGTCTGGGCCTTACTAAGAGTCTCCACCCCGGGAGCAGAGCGAACTTGGATCTATATATCCTTGCTCATGGCTAACCGGGGAACAGATTAAAGTTAGGTTTCTTCCAGTGGTTAGCTTTCCTTTTATAGGACTGCTGCCATGTGAAGTCGGGGTTGAGGTGCGTCTATATGGCGCATTCTTGCCTCCGGCTCTAGATAAGCACGGCTTTTCATAACTGGTAGTGCTGTCAGGCGGAATCGGGAATTGCAGTGGTTGCTTAAGATCGCAACAAAATAGAACGAATGTCGCTGAAATCGAACAGCGATTTTGCGCTATTTGTCATTCTATCTCTCAGGAGGACATTATAGAGCTGTATGATAGCCTTCCCCGCCGTGTTCATGAATGCATTGCTGCACGAGGCGGTTCAACATCATATCACTTTATTGAGTATCACTTTACCGGGTATCACTTTTACCAACAATTTTCCATTTTTTTTTTTGATAATGTAATCAATCGCACATCTCAGTGTATACTAACAGCTGCCTGCGTTTCAGTAAAATGGCATTAAGTGGCCACGTGTTGCAATTTTTCTTCCCTGCCGAGTGGCTACTGATCTAAGGGACCTGGTTCTGCGCTTGGCTACTGATCTAAGGTACCTGGGTTCGAGCCCCGGATACGGCATGGATGTTCGTATTGTTTTCTGCTGAGGTCCTGCCATCCTCTCAGATCTTCTACTGTAGCATATAAACTGACAGGCTCCTGTCAGACCTCTGTGGCAAGCAGCTGCTTGAGGGGGTATTTATTTATTTATTTTTATACTGTATATATACATATTGAAGCAGCATCCCCGATTTTCACGATAGTTGCGTCCCGAAGAATGATCTAGTAAATCGAATTTTTTTCCCAGATAAGCAATATTATTAAAAACAAAACTGGACTTCCCGAACATTTATCTAAATTCACTTTTCTGTCTGAAATTATTTCATTTCCAATTATTTCATTTCCAATTATTTTCGATCGCTTATGAAATTAAAACAATAAATAAGGAAAAGAAAGGATGCGCGCATTTGCATTTATTTTTGTTATGACGCAAATCATTTTATTAAAAGGCACTTACACGATTTCAAGCAATTATTTATTGACTGTGCTGCTTCCCGAATGAAGTTGACGTCTTTCTCCCAAGTTTAAAGAATATGTCTAAGGAGCTCAGATTAGCTTAGTCCCCTTCATCTGCTCATCAGTAGAGCTCCTTAGAACAAGCAACGAAGCTCTACAACTCCTTTGCTCTGTTGAAATTTCTATGCTAGTCGGAATTATTCTTGTTATCAATATCAATATGGTGAAAAATCTCATCTACCCCACAACGTTCTGATAAGCTGGACTTGGCAATATATTTAATTAATGTAAACTCCTTTTAAGAACTCCACAAAAATTCCCCGCCCTGCCCACGGTCAGTAGGGGACACCGATGGGCTTAGAAAGGCCGCCGTCCGTCGGATGGGACGTTAGGCCGTGGTTCTGTGTGCGGGAGAGCCATACCCTGTGAACGTTAAAGAACACACTGGATGGCCTTGACGGGAGGCTACCATCTGTCTCCCAACAGCTGTTCCAGTGGGTCCCCTCCCCCAACCTTCTCTGAGCCTTCGGGGTCCTTGTGACCTGGCCATTTAGCACATGGTGTGCAAAAAAGTGCCGCTCAGAGGCAAAACAACCCAACCCAACCCTTTTAAGAATACTACTTTTTTTTGGCTCTAGGCAAATTATTTCGTTATTTTTTTGTCTTCACTAAAAATTTTAATGAGGAAATACTTTGAGAAATCTCTTTCCTACCTGTAGTTGTTTTACTGTATATCAGCATTTATGTGAAATCGCCTAAGTCGAGAGTATTGGAAATATCAGATTATCAAACGTTACAATAATTGTTTAAATTAAATCTCTAAGATAAATAACACAGTTACAGAGATGACCTATTATTATAGTAAATATAGTTAAATGAAAAATTCACGTTTCTTAGCAATTAAACCTGGTTTTTCTTCTAAATTTCATTCGACGTAAATGAAAAAAGAATACATTTTAGCCAAAAACAGGAAAAGATACCCACATTAACATCAGTCTCGAAAAAAAAATATTTTGTTCACTTAAAATAGGACATCAGGTAACTCTACGTATTGCAGAAGAATCGGTCTTTAACAATCGATGATATTTTTCATTTTAACACTCGTGGCATGCGTCTGCTTCGGGAAAAATTTATTTAATTTTGCATTTTATTCTTTAGTTTTCATAGAAAGTTTTTATTTTCATGTGATAGATATGAATGGATATAAAAATAATAATAAATAAATACCCCCTCAAGCAGCTGCTTGCCACAGAGGTCTGACAGGAGCCTGTCAGTTTATATGCATAGTAGAAGGTCTGAGAGGATGGCAGGACCTCAGCAGAAAAACGACACATACATCCATGCCTTACCCGGGGCTCGAACCCAGGTCCCTTAGATCAGTTGCCAAGCGCGCTAACCACTCGGCCATATTCAACAAAAAATGCTTATACTTTTTGTTTAAATATGAATATTTATTGTATACAGTAACGTAACCAAAGGTAAAAATTTTATTTTGTAGAAATCATTGGTTGATCAATTTACATTAATAAAAACATTAGAAAAAAAAATCATTAAATTTCCAATTTCATTTTCCAAAAATCATCCCTTTCCAAAACTCCTCGTGCTTTACTGTATTTATTAAGAACGTTGGACTGGATTGTTTTTCCTCTGAGCAGCACTTTTTTGCACACAATGGGCTAAATGGCCATGTCATAAGGACCCCAATGGCTCAGAGAAGGTTGGGGGAAGGGGATCCACTGGAACAACTGTTGAGAGACAGATGGTAGCCTCCCGTCAAGGCCCTCCAGCATATTCTTTAACGTGCACAGGATATGACTCTCCCACACAAGGGGCTACGGCTTAACGTCCCATCCGACGGACGGTGGCGTTTCCAAGCCCATCGGTGTTCCCTATTGACGAGGATAGGGTAGAAAAGTTTCGTAGAGATAAATCTCAGCGCTGTATTGAGAGAATAAAATATCGTTAATTCGGCATCATTTTATAAAAAAACGTTTTACACAAAGTGATTTTAAGACCCTCCGAAAATCAGTCTTTCAAATTTCGCAATTCGCAATCTTGTTAATACGCATAAAGTTCCAACTTCTAAGTGCCTTTAGTTTCATACCTAACGAATGTTAATTGTATCTAAAAAGTTAAAGTTCGCTCCAGTCTCCTCCGTTATCATTGAAATTATGAAACGAGTTTGATAATAGATCTGAACTTGCTCTTTAATCATCAAGTAGTACTCCAATTTGCTCAGTGCTGATCTTCCTCTCGCGACATGCAAACACATCAGAAGTCGCAGTTTCTGACCTATGACAAAGCCGACAGTCTTAATGATGAGAAGTTCAAGGTTATTCGATCAAAAGAGAGGCGCTGGCTGTTTCCTGCGTGAATCACGTCGAATCGCATCGCTGTGCAAGCGTGCAGACAATTGTGAGGCACGCGGTTGACCGGAAGGTTAAGTCGAGTTTCCTGTTGACACATTAAAATGGTGCCAGTCGGTGAATCCCTATTGGATCATCTGAAAATGGGCATCACACACAAACGCAAAATCTGTCCTTCCATCACAAACACAAGTTTCAGTAGTTGGCATGTAAGACGTATCTTCTTCCAATTAGATGTTAACTTTTTTTTTTTTAACACCAGTTTTCGCAATTATTTAATGATAATCCCTTAATATTAATAATCTTCTAAATCTCATTCCAGAATAGCAAGTTTGTAAGAATGCGGTTTGGCGTGGATGACAGCACATATCATTCTAGGTCAAACCTTCTTTTTCAAGTCTTAAAGAACGATATTCATAATTATATTTGTTAATTTGTCATCCTGTGTGCTGACAGCATGACCAAACCAATGTCACTTCTCGCCACATTATCGTGTAGTTCGGAATCCAGTTGTGCCAGTATTAAGATTTTCTCCGCTTGATCGCACTTTGACCTCTGTCGGAAAAATGACCCTGTAGGGTTAATAAAGGACGACGTCCTTTCCATTCGTAAGAAGTCGATAAAATACAGCCTTATCTAACTTCAATCATAAAGCTGAATCAATTGTCGTTGAAGCCTTTACTAACCCTTAAAATAAAATAAATACCCCCTCAAGCAGCTGCTTGCCACAGAGGTCTGACAGGAGCCTGTCAGTTTATATGCCATAGTAGAAGGTCTGAGAGGATGGCAGGACCTCACAAGAAAAGCGACACGTACATCCATGCCTTACCCGGGACTCGAACCCAGATCCCTTAGATCACGAACCAAGCGCGCTAACCACTCGGCCATGGGACGGCTACTAACCCTTAACCATTCTATTATTATAAAGGACGATTATTGACTAATTGTTTATATTATTCAAAGGAATTTTCTCTTTCCAAAATTTTTTACATCCAAACAATCCAGAGTTCTTTTGAAATCCACAAAGATAATAATTCAAAATCCAAAAATAATCCCTAATCCTAATTATACATTTCTACGATCCTCAATTCGAGACCTCAGTCTTCTAACCAGATTTCTTTTTTCTAGCTGCCCTTCAGCCTGATATTTGGTATCGTAATTTCTGCTTTTCCTCCTTTCAGCTGCATTTTTGTGCACAGGATATGATAACTGTCCAAATCACAAGGACCCCAAGAACTCTAAATTAGGTAGGGAGTGAAAGGGAATCCACTGGACAGCCTGTTAGGAGACAGATGAAAGCTTTTAGTCAAAGCCATCTAACATATTCTTTGATGTGTCCACGATATTGCTCCTTTAGTCAAAGCGATCTAAAATATTCTTTAACGAGTCCACAATATTGCTCCTTTAGTCAAAGCGATCTAGCATATTCTTTAACGAGTCCACAATATTGCTCTTTTAGTCAAAGCCATCAAGCATATACTTTAACGAGTTTACGATATATATCCACGATACGATACGATATATATCCACGATTACGATATATATCCACGATATTGCTCCTTTAGTCAAATCATTTTCTCTCTGCAGGTACATGGAACGTGAGGACATTACATAGAGATTATTCTCTTGATGTCCTCATATTATAACCTAGACTTTAGTCAAAGCCATCTAGCATATACTTTAACGAGTCCACAATATTGCTCCTTTAGTCAAAGCCATCTAACATATTCTTTAATGTGTCCACGATATTGCTCCTTTAGTCAAAGCGATCTAAAATATTCTTCAATGAGTCCACGATATTGCTCCTTTAGTCAAAGCCATCTAGCATATTCTTTAACGAGTCCACAATATTGCTCTTTTAGTCAAAGCCATCAAGCATATACTTTAACGAGTTTACGATATTGCTCCTTTAGTCAAAGCCATCTAGCATATACTTTAACGAGTCCACAATATTGCTCCTTTAATCAAAGCCATCTAACATATTCTTTAATGTGTCCACGATATTGCTCCTTTAGTCAAAGCGATCTAAAATATTCTTTAACGAGTCCACAATATTGCTCCTTTAGTCAAAGCCATCTAGCATATTCTTTAACGAGTCCACAATATTGCTCTTTTAGTCAAAGCCATCAAGCATATACTTTAACGAGTTTACGATATTGCTCCTTTAGTCAAAGCCATCTAGCATATACTTTAACGAGTCCACAATATTGCTCCTTTAATCAAAGCCATCTAACAAATTCTTTAATGTGTCCACGATATTGCTCCTTTAGTCAAAGCGATCTAAAATATTCTTTAATGAGTCCACGATATTGCTCCTTTAGTCAAAGCCATCTAGCATATTCTTTAACGAGTCCACAATATTGCTCTTTTAGTCAAAGCCATCAAGCATATACTTTAACGAGTTTACGATATTGCTCCTTTAGTCAAAGCCATCTAGCATATACTTTAACGAGTCCACAATATTGCTCCTTTAATCAAAGCCATCTAACATATTCTTTAATGTGTCCACGATATTGCTCCTTTAGTCAAAGCGATCTAAAATATTCTTTAACGAGTCCACAATATTGCTCCTTTAGTCAAAACCATATAGCATATTCTTTAATGAGTCCACAATATTGCTCCTTTAATCAAAGCCATCTAGCAAATTCTTTAATGTGTCCACGATATTGCTCCTTTAGTCAAAGCGATCTAAAATATTCTTTAATGAGTCCACGATATTGCTCCTTTAGTCAAAGGCATCTAAAATATTCTTTAACGAGTCCACAATATTGCTCTTTTAGTCAAAGCCATCTGGCATATTCTTTAATGAGCCCACGATATTTCTCCTTTAGTCAAAGCCATCTAGCAAATTCTTTAATGTGTCCACGATATTTCTCCTGTAGTCAAAGCGATCTAAAATATTCTTTAATGAGCCCACGATATTTCTCCTTTAATCAAAGCCATCTAACATATTCTTTAATGTGTCCACGATATTACTCCTGTAGTCAAAGCGATCTAAAATATTCTTTAATGAGTCCACGATATTGCTCCTTTAGTCAAAGCCATCTAGCATATTCTTTAACGAATCCACGATATTGCTCCTTTAGTCAAAACCATCTGGCATATTCTTTAATGAGTCCACGATATTGTTCCCCCACACTGTGACTTTAACGTCTCATCGAAATGATTCTGTCATTAAAAATTTCAGTCTTTTACTAGGAGCAAACAACGAGGTCGTCGTTCCAACTTTCGAAACAGATAACTGCACTTTTTCTGAATTTGCAGCTCGATTAAAACAAACAAATATGGAAACTGTCTCATAGTCAAAAGGTGGCTCCCTCTATTAAACATACACAGATTTCAAATAGTAAATATTATTAAGGTTTCCTGAAGTTTCCAATTCTCTTTATTACGAATTCTAGATTAACAAACCTCAAGCACTGTACTCTGCATGTTTTGAATAATTACGGCAGGCGTGATAAAGTGGTCTTGCAAGCCGTATGTTTGACATCCCTACTCTAGAACATTCCTGAATGTATCACTTTAAGGTTGGTTTCGCCTACCGATGACGTCCATGAGTTAGTGGTAGGCAAAATGTGACCTTCTTTGCAAAGAAGAATGGATGAAAAGAACTGTTATTATGACCTGTTGTCGAGCTCTTAGGGGGGAAGTGACATAACGGTCATCTTTCGGGATTGTGACCGGAGGTCGTTCGTTCCCAAATCTTCAGTGTTCCGGTCTGATGAAACTGTCACCACTGTTCCTTATTTGTTTTAACAATTCTCATTTGTTTAAACTTCAGAAGCTAATTCGCATGCAGGGTGAAAACGTATTATCGCATGAACACAATGTTGCATGAAGGTCATATTCTGCATGTAAGAATTCACCAGAAATCGTCTGCAATTGTGTTTTAAAGCGGTAAGCACGAGAGCGGGAACAATAGTTATTATTGCTTTGTCTCAGGCACAGACAAAATCACCAGGAAAGCAAAAAACAATTTGCAGAAACAAAGTAACATTCTATCGGTTTAAGTGGTCAAATGCTTTTTTTTTTTTTTTTTGGGGGGGGGGGGGGGTTTGATTTCACTTCAAACAGGGCAACAGACAACTTATAAAATTTTTCCAGTTCCTTTTGATCTGACCGATCCGAATATCCCGCGAAGAATTTTACTATCATTTTACACAAAGACATGGTGGTGTAACATTAATTTTTGATACCTATTCGCAGTGATATAACCATTCATAATATTTGGCTGAGCTCAAAAAACGGCACTTGAAGTTTGTGCATTAATTTATGGGTTTTTTTGCTTTTTAGAAGCAATTTCAGTAATTTAAAACTTTCCTCATTAAACTGCTACTACTACTATGAAGCTCTTGAAAATTTTCATTTTAAAGTTCGTAAACAGTATAGAATACTAAATAGAACCAAAATATTAACTTACGTTATGAAAAGTAAAATTAATATAGAAATTGTATCAAAAATTGCATTTTTAAATAAAAAATTTGTACGTTTTAGTTTTTTTGGTCATTTTTTGCTGTTAATATTTTCTGAACGAATTGTTAGAATAATGAATGGAAGGCGCGATCCCGAAAAGCCATTCTCTCCTCCCTACTTACTTACACCTCTGCCAATGCGCTTCACTACAGCATCTTTGCATCCTTGCAGACGAAATAGAAACTTCGAGTGAATTCGCTTTCAATCTGATACTTGTACAATATGTACTTCCTCGCTTATTAACGAAGGACCAGCAAGGACAAAAGGTTGGGTCGTTACACTTCCGAGCGGCTTTTTTTTTGCCCATAATGGGCCAGGTCATAAGGACTCCAAGGGCTAAAATGGCAACAAAGACTTGATGACACCTTGTTGTTATTAATGATCTGGCAACCTTCGTGTCATGACATGAAGGTTGCCAGATCACTAATTTCTAAAAAAACTTTGCCAGATATTTTTTCTCAATTTTGTGATCAACCATAGTGTTCGGATATTTTTTTGAGCGACTGTACACGAAGGTTGCCAGATTACTGATTTCTAAAATAATCGTTGCCAGATATTTTTCCTGAATTCTGTAATCAGCCATAGTGTTCGGATATATTTTTGAGCGACTGTAGGTGGTCATATTATTTTGATACTAGATCGTGTGGGCTCACTCACGGAAATATTGAGCGTGTGCAGTTACCGTTCACAGCAAACTGGAGCGTGTGCAGTAACTGCACACGCTCCAGTTTGCTGTGAACGGTAACTGGAGCGTTACAGTTGCTGTACACGCTCCAGATATTTTTTCTGAATTCTGTAATCAACCATAGTGTTCGGATACTTTTTTGAGCGACTGTAGGTGGTCATATTATTTTGATACTAGATCGTGTGGGCTCACTCACGGAAATATTGAGCGTGTACAGTTGCTGTACACGCTCCAGATATTTTTCCTGAATTCTGTAATCACGTGACACGAAGGTTGCCAGACCACTAATTTCTAAAAAAAATCGTTGCCAGATATTTTTTCTGAATTTTGTGATCAATCATAGTGTTCGGATATTTTTTAAGCGACTGTACATGCCCGGAGTTTGACATCAAATGGTATCTTCATATAATAAGCTATGTCAATTACGCTTAACTGGACGAGCTCACTGGATGCGGGGGAAAATGAAATTAAATTTTACAAGAAAATTGTTTGATTGGTCCCAAATTTTTCTTACAGGATTCCCACTAGTAACCACGTATTGTGTTGGAAAATCAAGTTTTTGTCTTTAATACAACCGCAGACAGCGTTTCAGATGACTTTTTTTTTTGCTGTTCTGTTTTTGCCTTTCTGTGTTTAACAGGTTGCAACTGTATAAAAACAAACACTATGTCTCCATAGTCAAAAGGTGGCTCCCTCTATTAAACATATACAGATTTCAAATAATAAATATTGCTAAGGTTTCCCGAAGTACCCAAATACTTAGTTCCCGATATTAATTTTTCCTACGGATTTCCTCAACCATAATTTCTTCTACAGCTTTAACGTCTTAATTTCTCCTACAGATTTCCAAAGTCCTAATTTCTCATGTGAATTTCCACAGTCTTAATTTCTCCTATGGATTTCCCTGGTCCTAATTTCTTCTAAGATTTCCCTGGTCCTAATTTCTCTTAAGATTTCCCTGGTCCTAATTTCTCTTTAGATTTCCCTGGTCCTAATTTCTCTTTAGATTTCTCGTGTTACCCAAGGCCTAATTTCTCCTAAGATTTCCCTGGTCCTAATTTCTCTTTAGATTTCTCGTGTTACCCAAGGCCTAATTTCTCCTAAGATTTCCCTGGTCCTAATTTCTCTTTAGATTTCCCTGGTCCTAATTTCTCCTAAGATTTCCCTGGTCCTAATTTCTTTTTAGATTTCCCTGGTCCTAATTTCTCTTTAGATTTCCCAGGTCCTAATTTCTCCTAAGATTTCTGGTGGTAATTTCTCTTTAGATTTCCCCGTGTTACCCCAGTCCTAATTTCTCCTAAGATTTCCCTGCTCCTAATTTCTCTTTAGATTTCCCCGTGTTACCCCATATTAAGTCAAAAATTCGGTTCTGTAGTTGTACTAGAATCCGGTTTAGTTTAAGATTACGGGAGTAGAAATCGTTTCCCATCCCGCTAAACGTTTGCTGGGTGATGTGCTTCTGTGAACCAAATGACCGCAATTTGCGCCCATGCATATAATAAATATGAAAAACTTAAATTCATTTTGTTGTTTCCAGACTTTTTTTCATTTATTTGTTCTCGAATTAAATTAAAATCAGCCTCGATGATTTGAAATGAGCTATATTTAAAGTATTTTAATTTTTAGCGTTTTCTATATTTTCAGCTATTAAAAATCTTTCTTTTATATCCCACTGAACAAACTGAGTTGCAACCTATAATGGCACTAATTGATGACACTCAACGGAAGTGAAAATATTCTGTCTCACCAGATCAAGGTTGGGTTGTTTTACCTCTGAGCGGCACTTTTTTGCACACCATGGGCTAAATGGCCAGGTCACATGGACCCCGAAGGCTCAGAGAAGGTTGGGAAAAGCGAACACACTACACAGCTGTTAGGAGACAGATGGAAGTCTCCCGTCAAGGCCATCCAGCTTGTGACGCATTGCTTTAACGTGTGTAGGGTATGGCTATCTTACACGCGGAGCCACGGCTTTAATCCTATCCGACGAACGGCAGCCTTTGCAAGCCCATCGGTGATCCCTATGGCACCCCGGGGAGGGGGTGGCTCAGTCGGTAGCGCGCCAGGCTCGTAATCTGTAGTTCCCAGGTTCGAGTCCCAGCTGGGTCAGCGTTGAGATTTATCTCCGCAAAATTCCCCGCCCTGCCCACGGTCAGTAGGGGACCCGATGTGCTTGGAAGGACCACCGTCCGTCGGATGGGACGTTAAACCGTTGTCCCGTGTGTGGGAGAGCCATACCCTTGCACGTTAAAGAACACGCTGGATGGCCTTGACGGGAGGCTACCATCTGTCTCCCAACAGCTGTTCCAGTGGGTCCCCTCCCCCAACCTTCTCTGAGCCTTCGGGGTCCATATGACCTGGCCATTTAGCCCATGGTGTGCAAAAAAGTGCAGCTCAGAGGTAAAACAACCCAACAACCCAACCCTTTGGCACCGAGGACAAGGTGAGGGTTTAGCGGAAATAAATCTGAACGTTGTTACAGGTGGCCTCGAACCTGACCGGAAACTGCACATTACGAGCCTGGTGGGCTACTGACTAGGCCAACTCCCGCCGCGTGGCATTCACAAAATGTCAAGGGAAGCAAACTTACTTAACCGAAATAGGACTGATGAGGTCGAAAAACGAAACCGTTTTTAAATACTAAAGTCAGTTACTGGTAAAGAGCCGTAGAGCCGTGGCACAGTGTGCTGGAGAGCCATACCCCTGCACTTGGGGCGGGGGGGGTGGCTCAGTCGGTAGAGCGCCAGGCTCGTAATCAGCAGTTCCCAGGTTCGAGTCCCAGCTGGGTCAGTGTTGAGATTTATCTCCGCAAAATTCCTCGCCCTGCCCACGGTCAGTAGGGGACACCGATGGGCTCGCAAAGGCCGTCGTCCGTCGGATGGGACGTTAAGCCGTGGCCCGTGTGCGGGAGAGCCATACCCTGTGCACGTTAAAGAACACGCTGGATAGCCTTGACGGGAGGCTACCATCTGTCATTCAACAGCTATTCCAGTGGGTCCCCTCCCCCAACCTTCACTGAGCATTCGGGGTCCATGTGACCTGGCCATTTAGCCCATAGTGTACAAAAGAGTGCCGCTCAGAGGCAAAACAACCCAACCAACCCTTGCACGTGTGCGGGAGAGCCATACCCTGTGCACGTTAAAGAACACGCTGGATAACCTTGACGGGAGGCTACCATCTGTCACTCAACAGCTATTCCAGTGAGTCCCCTCCCCCAACCTTCACTGAGCATTCGGGGTCCATGTGACCTGACCATTTAGCCCATAGTGTACAAAAGAGTGACGCTCAGAGGCAAAACAACCCAACCAACCCTTGCACGTTAAAGAACACGCTGGATTAGCCTTCACGGAAGGCTGCCATCTATATCCTAACAGCTGCCCAGTGGTTCGGAGCCCTTGGGGTTCTTGTGACCTGATCAGTTAGCTCGTCCTATTCAAAGAAGTGCCGCTCAGAAGTAAAACAACACGACACAACAACTGCTTGAATAATAATTATTTTATCTGTATTCAGTTGTGTACTTTAAAAATCATTTGAAATTCTATTAGCTGTTTACAACTCATTCTGAAATTGCCTTCGCACACTGTTTTTTTCCGTATGACGTGTGCATGTCTGTACTGGTCTACGCCAGGACACATCTGGTTTCAAATCCCGTGTGAACACAGGATGTTTGCATTGACTCTTTGCTGAGTTCTCAACCACCGTCACAGTTCAATAGGTCACAGGCCGACTTTCTAGTTCTTTTATAAAAGTTAAAAAGTCTCATTTAGTAATAGCAATTAAAAATATTCTTCAACAACAAGTATGAAAAAAAAAAACCCTCCTCCGAGATTCAAACACGGCATCTCTTGTTATGCGACAGTTCCTACAAAACTTCCCTAGCTCTTCCTAAATAATACACTTGAAGATGGCAGTTTCTTTCAGGTTATGAACAACTCTTTGTATAATTTTCGAAATCTAATAGGTAGCTCAGTTGATTTTTTTTCTATACAGAAATGAATCCTTGGTTTCTTTCTCCTGAAATTCTCCTTCCGTGTTATTCCTTAGTCGTTTCGGTTTCTGATGCTCCAACTAAGCCAAGCTTTACGCTTCAGGTTACTGAGCGATACCCTTTAATCACCAATGCAGAGAAATGCCGACCACACTTTTAGAGGTAGGTATCAGCTGTCTGGGTCAAGTATGCGTGCGATGTGAGCGCGACACTGCCGGAGGAATCACAAATATTTACTCAAACTTCTTAGCGAATATATCCAGTGATCCATGAAAACAGCAATACGGGTATTATTTTTGCCTTTTGGCTCGTTTTACATAAACATGCAGCAAAAAGTATAATGTTTTGCACTTTTGAAATCCTGTCTTTAAAAAAAAATCAAGCAGCTGTTTGTCACAGAGATCTGACAGGAACCTGTCAGTTTATACGCCATAGAAAAGGTTGGTGAGGAAGGAGAACTCAGCAGAGAAACAACACAAACATCCATGCCTTACCCGGGTACGAACCCAGATCCCTTTGATCAGTAGTAGCCAAGCAAGCTGTCCCGAGAAAATAGGTACTATCGTAAAACGTTACATACAGCAACTTTTGTTCATGGATTCCTAGTCTGCAGTTCCTAGATTCGAATTTCCATCATCATCATCCTCAAGCAGCCATGAGCTACGGAGGTCCAACAGACC
Organism: Ryuthela nishihirai; assembly: GCA_038380435.1. NCBI lineage: Eukaryota > Metazoa > Arthropoda > Arachnida > Araneae > Heptathelidae > Ryuthela > Ryuthela nishihirai. The sequence continues at coordinate 26,361,086 of JAWZYU010000018.1, forward strand.
GTGCAATTTAGTTCTCCAAGCAAGTCTATCCTGAGCTACATCTGCTGCATCTGGTCACTGCACACCAATTCTAACAAGGTCCTGTTTGACATTGTCTGTCCACCGCATCCTAGGTCTCCCCTTCTTTCTGAGGCCTTTAGGCACACTGTTCATAACCCTATTCGCCAATCTATAATTATTCATACGGGCAACATGGCCAAACCAACGGAGTCTCTCTCTGCACAATATGCTGCTTAAAGGAGGTTGCAAACTCCTTTGCCTAATCTCATCATTAGTTACAAAGTTGAACCACCTAATGCCCAAGATACTGCGTAAGCATCTGGAATCAAAAGCATCTAGTTTCCTGTTATCTTGTTTATACAGCGTCCAAGTTTCACTACCATAACTAACCCTAGAAAGAACCAAACTATTATACAGTCTAATTTTAGTCTTTAGGTGTATACGCCTATTTCTCCACACTCTCCATAGATTCTTAAAAGTCCCGTCAGCAATCCCTATTCGTCTGCTAATCTCATGCCGCACATCACCATTATCTGTTACAATAGCTCCCAAGATAATTAAACTGTGATACCTGCTCAAGACTGCAACTATTCAGATTAACTGAATCACAACCTGCCTGACCAATTTTCATCACTTTAGTTTTCTCTCTGTTTATAACCAAACCTACTCTACTACCAGTCTCATCAACAGCTCGAATTAAAGAGTTCATCTCATCAATATCATTTGCCAAAAGGGCTAAATCATCAGCATAATTTAAATCAGAAATTTTCGTATCTCCAGCCCATTTAAGGCCAAAATCTTTCCCTTGAAGTGAATTTCACATAACATAATAACCAAGCTAAAGAGAAAAGGAGACAAAATGCACCCTTGTCGAACACCAGACGTAATGCTAAACCAATTGCTACAAGCCTTACCAACTCTCACACACAACTCAGTGTTATTACAGAGAGCTTTCATTAGGTTAACTAACTTGTCTGGTATACTATATGATTTCACAATCAACCACAAATTATGACGATCAACAGAGTCGAAAGCCTTTTTGAAATCAACAAAGCTAGCAACCAAATGTTTCTGAAACTCTAAACATTTCTCAAGAATATGCCTAAGTGAAAATATCTGATCCACACATCCCCTACCACTTCTTCTGAATCCACATTGCTCATCACGCAATTGACTGTCAACCAGATTCTTAATTCTATTAAGCACAATCATGGAAAGAACTTTACCTGGAACAGAGAGTAGGCTGATACCCCTATAATTATCACAAGAACTGCGATCACCTTTTTTGAAAATAGGGATAACAATAGCTCTGGTAAAATCCTTAGGAACCATGTCCTTATCATAAAAGATATTCAGAATTTCAGTCAACCAAGTGGTAACCGAAACATTCCCAGCTCTGAGCATTTCAGCATTAATTTCATCTATCCCTGGGGATTTATGTAGTTTAAGTTTAGAAATAGCCAAAATAACTTCCGATTGTGTTAGAGGACCAACATTAAAGCCACCAATGGATCTATCATCATTGCAAACAATGGGAATAGAACTAACCACATTGTTTAGAATATCACTGAAATGCTCAGCCCACCTAGCCATGACAGAATCCTCACCTTCTATAACCTTACCTTATTTATCCTTCAATCCCTGTATACCTGTCCGTTTTCTACCACACAAAACATTAACTGTCTGGTACAGCTCTCTGCTGTTGTGCTGTCTAACTGCTTCCGCGGCTTTGTCAGCCAAACCATCAAGCCAAAGATTCTTATCACCAGCTAACTGATCTTTTACACGTTTATTAAGTTCTCTGTAATGTCTATTAGGACTAGTAGGGTGTTGATTAAAGACATTCCTGCAGTTCTTTCTTTCCGAAATAAGCTCAAGTGCCTTATCACTCAGATAATTCTGGCTCTTCTGCTCCTTTTTTCCTAAAAGAGTACTGTTAGTGTCCAAAAACGCCTGTTTAAAATGATCCCATTCTTCCCCAACTTCAGTAGTAAGCATACCATGACTGTCATAATGACTAAGTAACCTATCATGGTAAGCTTTGGCTATAACTGGGTCTATCAGAGCTTCAGTATTAAAGGTAAATTTTTTAACTTTATCACAACACTTTTTAAGTTTAAGTTGCAAGACACTTTTAACAAGGTAATGGTCAAATCCAATTTCAGCTCCCCTATATGACCTGGTATTCCTAACAGAACTAGCCCATTTGCTGTTAATTAATATGTAATCAATCATATTCTTATGCAGCCCATCAGGTGAAACCCATGTGTACTTATGTATGTCGCAGTGTTTGTAATAAGTGTTAGTTATTCTCAATCCATTAAGTTCACTTATTTGTAGGAGACGTTGCCCAATCCATTAAGTTCACTTATTTGTAGGAGACGTTGCCCAATCCATTGCAACTACCAATACCAAAAGAGCCTATCACCCCTTCCCAAAGATCAGAGTCAGTACCAACTTTGGCATTGAAGTCACCTAGAACAAGGGTAATATCTCCTTTCTTGACAGAATTCAAAATATCCATGAGTTGTTCGTAAAACCTATCCTTCTCATCCTCATCGGCATCCTCAGTGGGAGCATGTAAGATAACATTCAAGTCTTTAACGCTTGTCTGAAATTTTACTGTAATAAACCTTTCATTAATGCACTCATATCCTAGAAGAGCATCACTAGCGTGTCTGCTGAGAAGCAGACCCACGCCTTGATGTTGCTTATTGTCGTCCCTCCCTGAAAAGAGAAATTTAAGATTATTTTTAAGAATCTGATCTTTATCTGTCCATCTGGTCTCTTGCAAGCCGAGAATATCTAAATTATAATGGTGGAATTCTTGTGTGAGGACATCAAGAGAAAAAGCTCTGTGCAGAGTCCTCACATTCCAACTACCTATGGAGAGAAAATGGTTAGTGGGATGTTTAAAGAAATTATGTTTATTAAGAGAGGAAATACCGACAATATCAAACAGCCCCCTAATCGCAAACATGTGACAAAGACCCGTTCCCCCACCACTAAAGGCTGAAGTCATCTACACTGGAAGACTTCCACACAATAGGCTAAATAACCTTGTCACAAGGGCCGCAGATAAAGAAAAAGTTGGGGGATGAGGATTTACTAGGCAGCTGTTAGGAAACAAATGGAAGCCTCCCATCAAGGCCATTAAGTGTGTTTTATAACGTGAACAAGGTGTGGCTCTCCTGAACGCAGAACACGACTTAACGCCCCATTTGACGGATGGCGGCCTTTTCAAACCTATCGGGGTTCCCTTTCTAACCGAGACACAGTGTGGGTTAGCGGAGGAAGTCTCAACGCAGACAGTTGGGACTCGAATCTAAGAACATCAGATTACGAGCCTACATCACGGTAAACGTTTTCTTGAGCTCGTGTGACTTATAAACTTTCCTATTTGATTCGCACAGTGGCGCCATCTATTTGGCATGTTTCCAGGAGACATGAATTCAAATCCTACTCACGGCAGAACCAACTTTTTTCAGCTTATTATTACATGAGTTTCATGTCTACAAGACGGATACTGTGATTCTTTACTACTGAACTAGAAAAAATATTCTTTCAACATCAAAGAATCTTGTTTGTCTTCATCTGCCTTAAGATTTAAGTTATTCTCTCAGCTTTCGTAACTACTACATAAATCTATGCATTAACTAAGCTATTGCAAAATAACCAAAACAAAGACTGTTTGACATTTATTTGACAAAAGCGTAGCAGCCATTTGAAAAAAAGATCAGCTCATTTAGTACAGTCGCTCAAAAAAGTATCCGTGTGCAACCTTCGTGTCACGTAACACGAAGGTTGCCAGATCACTAATTTCTAAAAAAATCGTTGCCAGATATTTTTTCTCACTTCTGTAATCAACCATAGTGTTCGGATATTTTTTTGAACGACTGTAGGTGGTCATATTATTTTGATACTAGATCGTGTGGACTCACTCACGGAAATATTGAGCGTGTGCAGTTACCGTTCACAGCAAACTGGAGCGTGTGCAGTAACTGCACACGCTCCAGTTTGCTGTGAACGGTAACTGGAGCGTGTACAGTTGCTGTACACGCTCCAGATATTTTTTCTGAATTCTGTAATCAACCATGGTGTTCGGATACTCTTTTGACGGACTGTATGCATCTTTGCCTACCATGACTCCGACTGATAAGCAATTAAAGTGATAACTCTTTCCTCCTCCACTCACCCTACCAGTCGCCACTATCGCGATACCTTCTCTTTATCCGCCCGCGTCGCCTTATTGTGTCGCGAAAGACCGAGGTAATGACATTTTCTTCCCGAGCGTGAGTTGCATCCATCCAAGGAGTTCTGCTGTTCTCTTCACAGATCGGCTCGGGGCCGCACATTCCAAGTCTCCTCGGGATTCTCTTTCTTCAGGTCATTGCTTGTGCCCTACTTCTGCCGCTGGCCACGCGTTGTGAAGGACGTGTTCCCGTGCACCCGTGCCTCTCGACGCCGGGGATACGATCTGCCATTTATTCGTATTTTAGTAGGTGGTGGTGATCTCAAAACACAGTTACGCATTTGGCGAATGGGATAGTAAGCTACGGATCACTTACTCAACTTTTCTTTTTTGCCTTTTGATTTCTTCTTTTTTTCCCCCTTTGCCACTGACAATGTTTCATGGGTTTAAGGTTACAGAGAAGTGTTTTTCTATTTTAGTGTAAGAAGTATTTGTTAGTTATGAATTGCTACTATAAAGAAAAATGCTCATGTTATTACTATAAATTATTGTTGGATGAAGAATCGTGTTTAAATATAAAAACAATATCACTTTTATGCTTCTATAGATGACACGTGACTTTTTCAGTAAAATTTATTTGAATAATATGGCTAGAACGGTTATTATTATGCATTAGCAAATTTCACCGGCGTTGCTCCAGCCCTTAACTCAGGAGAGGCGGGGGTGGCTAAGTCGGTAGCGCGCCAGGCTCGTAATCTGTAGTTCCCAGGTTCGAGTCCCAGCTGGGCCAGCGTTGAGTTTATCTCCGCAAAACTCCTCGCCATGACCACGGTCAGTAGGGGACACCGATGGGCTTGGAAAGGCCGTCGTCCTTCGGTCGGTTGGCACGTTAAGCCGTGCCCTCCTTTGCGGGAGAGCCATAACCTATGCACGTTAAAGAACACGCTGGATGGCATTGACGAGAGGTGATCACCTATCTCGTAACAGCTGTTCGAGTATGTCCCCCTAACCTTCTCTGAGACCTTTGGGCTTCTGCAAAAAAGTGTCGCTCAGAGGGAGAACAACCGAACCCTTAACACAGGATCGGCAGCATACGCCCGTGTAACCTTTTCAAAGTAGATCGTTTGGTCCTCATAACGCAAAATTGTACTGCCAGCAATATTAGTAGTAAATAAATTTCTAAAGTAACATAGTTTTTATTTTCCAACGAAATTGATTTATAGACGAACGCCATATTGAAAAAAGTCACTTAAATCTGTGTAGCAAGTGGAATTTTATGCAGGACATTCAAATTCCACATTTCCTCTTCTCAAACGATTCTCTGTTCGAATGTTAATTCTAGCTGTGTTCAGTGGCACCACCTATAATAGCGAACAAACGTTTTCCCAAATGAACTTTATCAAAGGCAAATTTCGATCACAAATGGCAGACGAACATTTACATTCAACACTCCTGGCTTTAAAATTAATTTTACTAAATTGGCAAAAGTTATTTTTTTAAAAACCTCATTAATATTTTTTTATCATCATTTGAGATATAATCATAAAAATATGCATATACACAGGCGCGGCTATAAAAAAAATCGACGGGGGGGGGGGGGGGGAGCCAAGAGACACAATCCAGCCGAAAAAATGTAAAAGGGGAGCCAAGAGACTGGTTTTCAATGCAGTATAAGATTTCCCCCTCTGTTTTACACGTTTTAAAAAAAATTCTTAAAAAACTCATGAATATGAAAAAGGTTAATATTTTTTTGCTTTTTACCATTATTAGCAACATGAAAGGAGGGACAGCATAGGCCACTTGCTCCCCCCCCCCCCTTCCGATCCGGCCCTGCATATATATATATATTTCTGTAATAATAAATCGAGGTTTTTGTACATATTGTACTTCCTCCGAATTTCTCTAGTACGGCCTGCTTACAAACTTTCCTTTTTTGAAGGTGTAGGAAAAGAACCGCCGGTTATAGTTCACTGAACCTGGTGATCTTTAGTACCTTTATTTCAGATACGAATTCGTTTAATAAATTAAATTAAATACCCCCTCAAGAAGCTGCTTGCCACAGAGGTCAGACAGGAGCCTGTCAGTTTATATGCCATAGTAGAAGATCTGAGAGGATGGCAGGACCTCAGCAGAAAAACGACACACATCCATGCCTTAACCCGGGGCTCGAACCCGGTCCCATTAGATCAATAGCCAAGAGTGCTAACCACTCGGCCACGGGATTTTAATACTTGCTTAAAAACCAGTTTAAATTTAGTGCTGTTTATAGAAATTCATGTTATGCAGTGCAGGTCTGAAATAAAATTGATTATGGGTTCTTATTTTAGGCTTTATTTATATGTAATTCAAATTATTAATTTGGGTTGTTTTACCTCTGAGCGGTATTTTTGTACCGCTCAAAGACTAAATGGCCAGGTCACATAGACCACAAATGCTCAGAGTTGGTTAGGGAAAGGAGACCCAGTGAACAGCTATTAGGAGACCGATGGAAGCCTCTCGCCAAGGCCACCTAGTGTGTTCTTTAACGTGCACAAGGTACGACTCTTTCTTGCATATGGAGCCTCGGCTTAAAGTCCTCTCCGATGGACGGCGGCTTTTCCAGTCCAATCTGATTGGAAAAGCGATTGAGATGTCCCTTTTCTGACCGAGGGAAGGTGGGAGTTTAGAGGTGTTATTCAGGTAAGTTACCTGCGTTGACAGTTAACTTTACACGGAAAACTCACGATGTTCTTCCTTGGTATGTGTTCAATAAAGTCTAAAAAATATTTCATCATTGTGTGTGATTGACTTCTAAGCAATGTATCATTCTCACTGAGCTTATTTTTTTTGGATGAAATTTTGAATAATTCTGAAAAAGGAATCAATTGTTGAATGAGAAAAAAAAAATTATCTAAATATATCGCTTTAAATATAAAATAATATTTATTAGTCAATCTTAACACTGGGTCATCTGGAAAAATAATGAACTTGATCACTTAAAATTCTGAGAAAAAGGATGAAGACCTGGTTCCAGTATGAACATAAATGAAACTAGGTTTTGCACTGTTGCAAATCCTTTAGTTAGATTCAGGTAAACTTTAGTTAGATTCAGGTAAACTTTAGTTAGATTAGTAAAACTTTAGTTAGATTCATGGGTTAAATTCATGGGTTAAAGGCCATCCATCGTGCTTAACTAATTCTAACAAAAAGAGTATAAAAGATGCCAACTGACGTATTCCACTGTACCCTTTAAGACTGTTTACTCTTTCCTTTCAGCAAATTTTGTGGTTCCGCAAATTTATTCGAAACAAAGAGAAAATTTATTCTGTCAGCACCAACCAGATGTTACTCAAGCTATTCTGTTCCTAGCACCTTATACGTCAACTCCTGCCACTTAATGACAGTGCTGAGTACTGAAATTAAACTGTTTAGATGTCATCGCTTTTTGGGGTCAATTTCACAAATTCATGTGTCACAAAAAATCCGTTTTTTCCCAAAAATTTCCTTGATTTGTCTCAGTTATGGTACACAATGCATCATTTAAACTAAATTTTGTTTCACTTGGGAGATTTTTAAAAAAAAAACGCTGTTCAATTAGCCTGGAATCTCATTTTATGCATTGCAATTTTATTCTTAAGTTTGCTCACCTCTTTTGAAGGTGTAAAATACGAACTATTGGTTGCGCAAAAGTACATATCATATATTACCTTGCAAAAATTAGCACTATCTCTTTCTTCCTGAAAACAGGGGAGGCGGGGGTGGCTCCAGTAATCTGCAGTTCCTAGGTTCGAATTGAATTATAAGCTGGGTCAGCGTTGAGATTTATCTCCGCAAAATTCCCCACCCTGCCCACAGTCAGTAGGGGAAACCGATGGGCTTGGAAAGGCCACCATCCGTCGGATGGGACGTTAAGCCGTGGCCCCGTGTGCGGGAGAGCCATACCCTGTGCACGTTAAAGAACACGCTGGATGGCCTTGAGGCTACTGGATGGCCATGAGGCTACCATCTGTCTCCCAACAGCTATTCCAGTGGGTCCCCTCCCCCAACCTTCTCTGAGCCTTCGGGGTCCATGTGACCTGGCCATTTAGCCCGTTGTGTGCAAAAAAGTGCCGCTCAGAGGTAAAACAACCCAACCCTGAAAACAGGGAAGAAGCATTAGCCAAAAAATCTGCACCATAGCATATTTAAAAAAACTCTAAACAAGATAAAGTTAGACAGAAAATAATCTGAAGTCAAATGAAGCAAAACCGATAAGAGCAAGGGAAGCGACTGTTTAATATCAAAATAAAACTGCCGTTATAGATCTAAAGCCACTTGAAGCAAAAATAGAGAAAAACGTTGAGTCAGAATTTAGAGGTGGAGATAGGAATCAAAAGAAACAAAGCTTCTTAGCGAAGATATGCGATGCAGCGATATGACAGATCAGAAAAGCGATAAAAATGAAAAATAAATTTGAATGATTGAAAAAAAGGATTAGAGAAAAAAATTGCGATGGGGGGGGGGAAAGCAAATGAAAAATTGCGTATAAAACGGAATGACATAAAAGCAAAAAAATGAAATTGTACAGTTGAGTGAAAGAGAACAATGAGCGAAGTGATACGGTTTTAAATTTTTAAAAATATTGAATGATCAGAACATGTTCCTTAAGAGAGGCAGGGACGAAACTACATGGTGCTGGAGGCAGCGGAGTACCTGAAAACCTCCCCCCTCCCCTATCGTGCCCTTCTAATCTATTTTATTATCTTATTTATTGTCCTTGTATATATCTATGTTATAAGTGTATTTTCAGCAGTGTTCTAAATGAGAATGTTGCTCATTAGTAGTCATTCAAGGCCTAGCTCTGTACTTTTTCCGGATGCTTAGGGATGGCCTTATTGCACTTCGTCGCTCGCCTCCCTTCGTATAGTCCCCGCCCTGCCCACGGTCAGTAGAGGACACCGATGGGCTCGAAAAGGCCGCCGTCCGTCGTAAGGGACGTTAAGCCGTGTCTCCGTGTGTGGGAGAGCCATACCCTGTGCATGTTAAAGAACACGATGGATGGCCTTGACGGGAAGTTACCATCTGTCTTCTAAAAGCTGTTCCAGTGGGTCCCCTCCCCCAACCTTCTCTGAGCCTTCGGGGTCCTTGTGACTTAGTCATTTAGCCCATGGTGTAAATCATTATTAGCCCATTTTCAGCAGTGTTCTAAATGAGAATGTTGCTCATTAGTAGTCATTCAAGGCCTAGCTCTGTACTTTTTCCGGATGCTTAGGGATGGCCTTATTGCACTTCGTCGCTCGCCTCCCTTCGTATAGTCCCCGCCCTGCCCACGGTCAGTAGAGGACACCGATGGGCTCGAAAAGGCCGCCGTCCGTCGTAAGGGACGTTAAGCCGTGTCTCCGTGTGTGGGAGAGCCATACCCTGTGCATGTTAAAGAACACGATGGATGGCCTTGACGGGAAGTTACCATCTGTCTTCTAAAAGCTGTTCCAGTGGGTCCCCTCCCCCAACCTTCTCTGAGCCTTCGGGGTCCTTGTGACTTAGTCATTTAGCCCATGGTGTACGAAAAAGTGCCGCTGAGAGTTAAAACAACCCAACCCTTCATATAGCCGGGGTGTGAATCACCGAGAGGAGCGACGGTGAGATGCAGAAATAAGAAAAGCAGCAAGTGAGGGGCTTAGGAACGGAGAACTCACGTTATATTTCATTTAGTGACCCCTAACTATATAAATTAAAACTTCCTAAGGATTTTAAAAAATGTGAATTATAATATTTCATTACTATTAATCCATCTTAAAAAAAGGTTTTTCCAATTATCTCTTAAGATAAAACAGTTGTGTTTCCCACCCACTCTGAGAGTAAGGGGTCAACACATTGATTACAATGGAAACAGTATAACCTTCACTTTCCACCACCAAAAATTAAAATCTCTAGCATAAATACGCCATTTGCAATATTTGTTTAAAATTTTCGAATTTCCATTGTTTTTCCACCATTAGAGGGCACAATGGTAACTTTTCGGAAATTCCAAAAGTAGGAATCGTAATATTTCATCAAACCTATCCAACCATAAACAAATTTTTAATTTATCTCTAAAAATAAAAAAAATCGATGTCTATAGACGGAAGGAGAAGACAGACGACAAAATGAACTCATTATCTCGAATTTTTAAACGAGAAAAAAAAATAATTAAACACTTATATATCTGAGAGTTTTAATATTCTTTTATTTTGTGCTGTTGCTGTAAAAATATTATATTTAATATTATATTCATGTGTTATATATATATTGTATATATTGTTGCAAATTAAAAATGGATGATCACTGTGCATGAGTTCAAGTAAAAATTTGTCAATGAAAATTACAATACAATGCAATTTATTACAAAAGTATGGATAAAATCATTTTTAAACAAACTAAGTCAACCGGCACGAAACTCTATAATAATATAAGGATAAGCTTTCAGAAGAATCTATTACATTCCTAAATAACTAAATTACCACACACAAAACTGCGACTAAGTGTACTGGTTTTCCCCGAACTAATTCGTTTCATACGTTGTTCATCATGCACAAGACGACAATATTTTCCTTTTTATAGACCAGCTTACCAATATAATCCATACCAATAAAGTAGTCAACCGCCGGCGCACACACTAAATAAAAACATTTATTCGTTAAACTATCGTGCACAGACTCTTAATTATGTCTCCTTTTGGATTTCACAACTTCAACAACACACTTCTATCTTTCTTATATTTCAGATCGGTTCTATGTTCTAATTCGTTGGTTAATTAATTCTCACGCAGAAGCACACACGAGCGTTAATGACACGGCCATCACAAACTCATTTCAGCACGTTCATCTGTCATAACAATATATATATCCTTAAACAACCTGGACGAATATTACACTGAAATTTATTTTATAAACGAGGTAAAAAAAGAGAATCCAAATTATTTAATGCTATCATTCAGTATAGATGTAGAAATATTAATACGGTTGTGATAAGATTGCCAACTTTTTAATTTGCCAAGAAAGGACATTTAGGTACGAACTACTGAGTTTAGGACTACATACAGTTACGAAAATATAACAATATATTTAAACATCTGGTTTACAGCAAACTATTAATAATATGTTTGAACAAGTCAATGAACTGTTGTTTGCAGAGATACCAGAGACCTTACTGGCAAACCTAAAAATGTTTTCTCCCTTTCCCCAAGCTGTCATTTTTCTCAATCATTTTTTAAATTCCACTGTATTATTAACAAAAATGTTATATTTATTGCATAAATCTTTTTATCTCATTTTCAAAAAACGGGAGATAATAGTTTTGCTTTGTCGTCTGTCCGTCTGTCCATCTGTAGATATCAGACTTTATTATTCAAAGAGATCAAATGAAAAAAAAAATTGTGTTGGATAGGTATTGATGAAATATTACGATCTACATTTTCCTGAATCTCCCTAAAACTACAATTGCGCCGTCTAACGGTGTAAAAATTTTAAAATTCCAAAATTTCAAACGAATACTGCAAACTGTATTTATGCTAGAAATTTGAAATTTGGTGGCGGAATGTGAAGATCACGAAGTTTCCACTGCCAACAATGAGTTGGCCCTTTATACCCACGGGAATTGGAAAAGACAAATTTTTTATTTAAGCTGATAACTGTTCGTTTTTAGAGATAAATGAAAAACTTTTTTTGGGTTAGAAAGAATAGATGAAATATTATGATTCGCACTTTAGAAATCTTCCAAAAACTGTAATTTCGCCTCTAGTGGTGGAAAATTTTTGAAATTCTGAAATTTTAAACAAATATTGCAACGATGTAGTTAAGCTAGAAATTTTGGTGGTGGAATGAAGTTTCCATTGGCAACAATGAATTACCCCTTATACCCAGGGTGGATAATTGTTTTCTAATAGAGGCAAATTAAAAGTTCTTTTTAGGTTGGATAGATATTGATGAAATATTAGAGTTTGAACTCTCTGAATCTTTCAAGAGCTATAAATGCACTCTCTAACAGTGGAAAAGTTAAATTCCAAACTTTGAAATGAATATTGCAAACGATATATTTATGCTAGAATTTTTAATTTCCGTGGTGAGATGTGAAGATCTTGAAGTTTTCATTGGTAACAAAAGTAAGTTGACCCCTTATATCCAGGAGAGTGGGAAAACGCAACTTTTTTGTTTAAACAGATAATTCTTTGTTTTCAGAGAAAAATTAAAAATTCTTTTTAGGGTAGATAAGTATTAATGAACTATTACAATATGCACTTTCGGAATATCCCAAAAGCTATAATTGCGCCCTCTAAAGGGGAAATTTTTTAAAAATTCTAAAATTTTAAACTAGTGTTGCAAACTATGTATTTATTTATGCTAGAAATTTGAAATTTTGGTGGTGGAATGTAAGGGTTACCAAGTTCTCATTTACAACAATGACTTAACCCTCTTTCCCCGAGGAGGAGGAAAATACAACATTATTTTAAAGTGAAAATTGGAAAACTCTATTAGTTGGATTGGTACAAATTAAATGTTATAATTCGCATTTTTCAAATACTTGGGTAGTTTTAATTTATAACATTAGAGATCACTAAATATAGTACGGCAAAACCTTTAAAGATTTTTGCAAATTTTCTGTATATGGCAGAAATTTGAAATTACGCTGATAGCTTTTCAACAGATATTCCACCAACAGCAATAATCTACCTACTTTTCTCAGACGGATGTGAGAAATGAAACTTTTTAAATTTAAGAAATGAAAAAAAAAAATACTTTTTAATATCTCCTACAGGTAAGTAAATATAATGGTTTGAGAATAACTAACACTTGTTACAAACACCACGACATACATAGGTACACGAGGGTTTCACCAGGTGGACTGCATAAGAATATTGTTCCAAATTTTAATAGAAAACTGAGCGTGAATTTAAATATAAATAAACACACTATAAATGAACACATGTAATTACAAAGATGATGAAATTTCGTAAATAACAATTTGAGCTAACGACCAATATAGTCTCTATCAGTATAAAATGATCCTGATAATCACAATTACCAGACTAATTGTTTAAACAAACACATTTTATAAAAACTGATCTTGTCATCAAAACCAAACACAAGAAGTATATTCAAGGAAACAGGTACATTGCTTTTATTTATAGTTTTCCTTTACTTACCTGTTCACTAAAGTAGTAGCATAAATGAGAGTTCTGGGACAGTAAAAGGGGTTCGAGAATTCTATGAAAATTTTTCCCATGGATTTTCATAGAATTCTCGAGCACCTTTTACTGTGCTAGAACTCTCATTTATGCTACTACTCACTAGCTAGAGCTATTAATATACTCTTTTAATACGCTCGCACAGTCTCCAAATAAAATAACTGTTCTTAGACAAACACGCACAAAATTAAATATTTTTGTTTTACACTAAATATTATAAAAAAAAACTCATCAACTGTCACAAGCAAGTTCAAAGCGACTACCACTGGAATTTTCTGTCTTTTCATAGTTCACTCCTCATTTCATAGGTCACACCTGATTTTCATATTCACACCTCTCAGAAAGCGTGAGGGACATAAATCACGTTCTCCGTGTTACATCTGGAGTTCCTTGTAATACCATAGTCTGGGATTCATTGTTGCACATTCTGCTCTCATTGTAATATTGTTATAAATTTAATAGATGAATACTAAGCGTGAGTTCAAAAGTATGCTTCCCAAACATAAATATAAGTGAAGTAATTTATTACAAAGGTTTAAGATGAAGGTTTACAACCATAAATTAAAAAGAATATCTAAACACAAGCTTTTGTTTTCATCAGTATGAAGTTAAACCATGAAAAGAATGATTTATTATACTTAAAAAATTTTCTAATATTTACACTACAGTGTTTACAAAGATTTTCCAAGACTACAGTTTTCCTTGCACAAAATGGAACCTTTTATTTGATAACATTTAACAAACAACGCAAATATCTGTTGAAATTCCTTTGTGGTACCACTCTTACCTTAAACAACATTTTTACACCTTAAAAATGCGAGGCATCGAACAATGATCTCTCCTAAAAGAGGACCTAAAACAAACTTTTCCTGTTGGCTTCCTGTCACCAGTGGAAGCTTCATCTTAAACGAAATATAAAAATCCTTTCTTTTTTTCTTAAACGAAATATAAAAATCACATAACACTAACCTAACAACATCAATACAATACGTCCTCCTTTCTACTACTAAACAAGAACTTCCGTTCTCTTCCTCAATTCCTGTTATTCAAAGTTTCTCTCTGTTCCAATCAGTTGATGACATAATTGTCAGTTGACGCAAACGCGAGCGTCAATGACACTTCTATCATGAGTTCATTGTAGAACATTCATCTGTCGTAAAAATATGATTGATTACATATGAATTAGGAGGAAATAAGCTAGTTCTGTTAGAAATACCAAGTCAAATAAGGGAGCTGAAATTTGATCTGACCATTACTTTGTTAAAAGTGTCTTGCAACTTAAACTTAAGAAGTGTTATAAAGTGCTGTTAAGAGATTATGCCAAAAAGTGGGCTGTTGTATACCACATTGCTGCGGAAAAAAAGCTGCGAAATAAATAAAAGGAATAGCATTTCATCGGTAAGGAGGTGTAATAAAGTTTATCTTCCGGAATTTTTCAACTTGTTATTTTAATTATATTGGAAAGTAGCATAAGCTACTGCTACTATTGCTAAATATTGATGATATTAATGCAGGTTTGCAAAATCGCAGCCCCCCTTTATTTTTTGGTGAGGATTGTTGTTGTATTGCTTTTATTTGATATGTAATTTGTCTTGATAAACGTCCTATGTCGAGCTCAACAACAGGTTTTAAAATCGAAGAGAAATACAAAATCAAAGCGAAAAAGTGATAAAAATTATTTTTAAATAATGTATTAAAAGAGAATCATTTCAATTGCAAAAATAAATTCGATATTATTGGACAGTATTCGTAAAAATAATTAAGAAATTTGATCATGGTGTTCAACTACTGCTTTTGCAAACACATTCAAACACAGAAAAGAAACAAAAAGGAATAAAAAGAAAGAGAAGTACATACATTCTTATGTACCTCATAATATTATCTTCACCTACAGCAAATTTTTGCTATTTATTTGTGCCAGTAATCGTCATGGGTATTCATACAGAACATTCATACTTTCAAGATATGAGTAACTGGCAGTCACGTCTACAATAGTCACTTATACTAATTGATAGTAAGGGCGCCTCTCATATTCCTATCTCTATGGATGAGCTGAGCATTTCAGAGATGTTGTAAACACTATAGTTAGTTGTACTCCAATTTTTTGTAATGAGGATAGATGCATTACTGGCTTTAATATTGACTCTATATCACAGTCTGAAGTTATTATGACTATTTCTGAATCTAAATTACATCAATCCCCAGGAGTAGATGAAATCACTACTGAAATGCTTAGAGCTGGAAATGTTCCTGTTACCATATCTTTCATAATAAAGGCATTATTGCTAAGGATTTTAGCAGAGCTATTATTAATCCTATTTTTAAAAAAAGGTGAATACACTTCTTGTGGAAACTATAAAGGTATCAGCTGTTCCAGGTAAAGTTCTTTGCATTATTGTGCTTAACAGAATTAAGAATCTGGTTAACGGACAATTGTATGATGAGCAATATGAATTCAGAAGTGGTGGGGGATGTTATGTTAATTACTATATAATAGATCAGATTTTTTCACTTAGGTAGATTCTTGAGAAATGTTAAAGTTTTCAAAACCCGTGGTTACTAACTTTGTAGATTTCAAAATGGCTTTTGACTCTGTTGATCGTGAAAATGTATGGCATGTCTGAGAAGTTAGTTAACATAATAAAAGTTACATTTATATTCTTTCGATAAAATTATATTTTTGTCATTGAAATGCAATCTTGTCTCGCGATACCTTAATGAAATGAAACCAGTTTTGAACTCGAAGCATGATTAAATTGTATAGACTGAATTTTTCAAACTAATAAAAATCCTGTTTTTATCTCATTTTTAGTAACAAATTTAACTTTGCAGACTAATATATATAGGCTAAATACAACTGATTCGTAAGTACACTGTTTAAAAAAATATTATTATCCCTATTTTCAAAAAAGGTGATTGCAGTTCTTGTGATAACTATAGGGGTATCAGCCTATTCTCTGTTCCAGGGAAAGTTCTTTGCATGATTGTGCTTAATAGAATTAAGAATTTGATTGACAGTCAATTTCGTGATGCGCAATGTGGATTTAGAAGTGGTAGGGGATGTGTGGATCAGATATTTTCACTTAGGCAGATTCTTGAGAAATGTTTAGAGTTTCAGAAACCTTTGGTTGCTAGCTTTGTTGATTTCAAAAAGGCTTTCGACTCCGTTGATCGATATAATTTGTGATTGATTGTGAGATCTTATGGTATACCAGACAAGTTAGTTAACCTAATGAAAGCTCTCTATAATAACACTGAGTCATGTGTGAGAGTTGGTAAGGCTTGTAGCAATTGGTTTAGCATTACTTCTGGTGTTCGACAAGGGTGCATTTTGTCTCCTTTTCTCTTTAGTTTGGATATTGATTATGTTATGCGAAATTCACTTCAAGGGAAAGATTTTGGCCTTTAATGGACTGGAGATACTAAAATTTCTGATTAAGATTATGCTGATGATTTAGCCCTTTTGGCAAATGATGTTGATAAGATGAACTCTTTCATTCGAGCTGTTGAGAAACTGGTAGTAGAATAGGTTCGGTTATACACAGAGAGAAAACTAAAGTGATGAAAATAGGTCAGGCAGGCTGTGATTCAGTTAATCTGAATGGTTGCAGTCTTGAGCAGGTGTCACAGTTTAATTACCTTGGGAGCTATGTAACAGATACTGGTGATGTGCGGCATGAGATTAACAGACGAATAGGGATTGCTGCAGGGACTTTTAAGAATCTATGGAGAGTGTGGGGAAATAGGCGTATACACCTAAGGATTAAATTAGACTGTATAATAATTTGGTTCTTTCTAGGGTTAGTTATGGTAGTGAAACTTGCCCGCTGTGTAAACAAGATAACAGGAAACTAGATGCTTACGTAGTATCTTGGGCATTCGGTGGTTTAACTTTGTAACTAATGATGAGATTAGGCAAAGGAGTCTGCAACCTTCCTTAAACAGCATATTGTTCAGAGAGAGACTCCGCTGGTTTGCCCATGTTGTCCGTATGGATAAATATAGATTGGCAAATAGGGTTATGAACAGTGTGCCTAAAGGTCTCAGAAAGAGGGGGAGACCTAGGACGCCGTGGGCAGACAATGTCAAACAGGACCTTGTTAGAATTGGTGTGCAGTGACCAGATGCAGCAGATGTAGCTCAGGAGAGATATGCTTGGAGAATTAAACTGCACGGTCTGGTTGGACCTCCATAGCCCATGGCTGCTTGTGCATGATGATGAGGATGATAATGATTATTATTATTTTACAAAATAAAGCACTATGTATTATTAATTTCTAAGTTATATTCAATTCATAAATATCCTTCTTCAAATTTCGCTTTGTCTAATTTATTTAAATTTTAGCAGCATGTTTTAACCAAAACATGGTGCTAAATTTGATTTAAATTTTCATTCTTTCATTTCCAATCTTCATTTTCTTTCCTCTACGTATACTTCTGCGTTACTGATTCCTCTATATTACTATGCTTCTATATTACTGATGCCTCTACATTACTGAGAGGTTTTTCGTGAGCATGAGATTATACCACTACATTACTATATCTTTACATTACTGATGAGATTTTTCGTGACCAAAAAAATATGTATGAAAAATTATCTAAGATGACCTGAATTAGTGTAAATAAAGTACAAAACATTGTTGCATTAATGCTTATTATTACTGCTGAACTAAAATTTAAAATAAATACGTATAAATGAAACTTTCAAAGTAGGTTTGAAATAAAATTTAAAATAAATATGTATAAATGAAACTTTCAAAGTAGGTTTGATTCATAACAAGGATTTTTTTCGAAACCTCCCCTCCTTTTTCCATAAGATGTTGATTTCTATTTGCACGGTGAATTCCCGGAACCTATCTACCGTGTAAATCGAGGGATAGCTACATATTTTTAAGGCATTGAGAAAATATATTGATTAAAAAATTAAAAATTGCAATTTAATTAGTGCTATAAATTGGCAAAGCGTTAAATTTTGCACCTAAAACTATTTGGTCATGAAATTGGGAGAAATGAGCATGAAGCATATTGATTATCCGTTTTAATAGCCGCAAGTTTTTTTCTGCAATGAACCGCCTGCTGCTCATGAGCAGTGGATTGAACAGGTCTACTACAGAGGGAAGTCACATTGTTGAATTGCATTGTTTTTTAATTTTACCAAGATTGAAAGATATATTTTTTTTTTTACTTTTCCAAAATAAAATGCAATTTTTGCCCGAAAATTTGGTTGACTTGTATTTCTGTTCGATTTAATAACCGCTAAGTCAATATAAAGAATGTGAGGATTTGTAACCGCCACTGTAAGAGTTGCAACACGTGTAAGTAATCTGAAAAAATGGATGCATATAAACTTGATGAAAAACCGGTATGTTTATACATTTTAGTTTTTAAGCATATTGCCTCTTAATTACCGCTATTTGTATTTATGTTATTGTTGTGAGATGTGAAAAATAATGAACTTAGATTTCTTGGTCTCTATTTGCAAAGAAATAATGGAAGATAATTGTGCTTTCGATGAGAATGCATTAATATAAAGAAAATTATTTTCACTCGAACTGCTGCTTAAAGTCTATTGACAAAAGCTTGTTAGTATAATATGCCATTGAGAGGATTTGTGTGGAAAGCAAATCTTTCAGTAGAAAACAAGTTTTTATGCCATCAGTTTTCGAACCCATGACCCTTTGCACCGTTTAAGCGTGCTAATAACGGCCATTTTAATTCATAATTTCCCTTTATTATTTCTTAAATATAGTGCGGATTACTATTGTCCCGAGGTCTCAAAATGTAATAAAACATAGCTACTTGGGCCTAACAAGCTCAATCTTTTCAGGCTCGAATCTTGTTGCTGCAATCTGCAGTTACTCTGCACTAATTTAACACGCATCATAAATTCATTGATTAATACTGAGCTTCTGAAAGAGTACATTAAAAAATATGGCAAATATTGCCTAATTTTCTACCAAAATATTCACTTTAGTGTTTTGTGCCTGACACAACATACAAAAAAAATGCTGGTTAGAAATAACTAAACACGAAAACTTAAAGGAAAAACTGGACAAAAGCATTTTGAATTACCCAAAGTAATGATCTGGTTGAATTACCCAATGTTTTTTTTTATTTTTTAAGCTATTAAATTAACTGCAGCTTGAGAAGATATTTTACTAATAGTAGTGGCAACATTTATAAAAACTTTCAGCTAATAATAATATTAACTAAAGTTTTGGTTAAAATTTTTATAATGAATGTTATTAATTATAGTTTTTCAATTTTCTTGCATATGTCACTAACAATAGTCAGGTACTTTAAAACACCGTGTATAAGGATTGCCACCTGTGGCTGCTTCTTTCAAAAATGCATATTGCTAAATGACATTTACTAGCATTCTTTCCACACTTAAAAAAAAAACAATATTCTCATCAGAAACAACTGCTTTAACCAGAAAATATCAATATACATAGAGACATAGGGCTGGACTTACACATAAGCTAACTAAGCTACACTTAGGGCCTCGCGATTATGAGGGGCCTCAAAAGAGTAAGTTTGAAGTTTACTGTGTCATGATGTTTTTTTTTTTTAATTAATCTATTGTACAAATATTATTCATCATTATACACTAGACTCCTGTACAATGCAGGGGATATGTTCCGTGTTATATGGGACATGCATTATCAGACAAATTGTTTATCCCCATATTTTCAATCTAAAAATGTCTGGAAAAAAGAATTGTTTTTAAATAGCGATAAGAATAAAGACAAAACTATGGACTCTTCAAACAATGAATCTGTACAACCAATGTTAACAAGACGACGTCATTGGAACTTATTTCTTGATACTTCCGATAGTGAAGTACATATTTTTATTTTAGTTAAAAGTTGAATAAAAATATTTTCCTCATATCTTTAATCCTTTAATGCCCAGAATGACCCAAAACGGCAGAGATTTTGAAATGGACTAGTCCGAATAATGCTATTTTTTTGTCTTGACTACCCTTACCTTTTTCTCAGATTTCTTGGGCATTAAAGGGTTAAATGTGCATATTATTTTTTTGATAAACCTTTCATCATCATCTTCCTCAAGCAGCCATGGGCTACGTAGGTCCAACCAGACCGTGCAATTTAGTTCTCCAAGCAAGTCTATCCTGAGCTACATCTACTGCATCTGGCCACTGCACACCAATTTTAACAAGGTCCTGTTTGACATTGTCTGCCCACCACATCCTAGATCTCCCCTTCTTTCTAAGGCCTTTAGGCACACTGTTCATAACCCTATTCGCCAATCTATAATTATTCATACGGGCAACATGGTCAAACCAACGGAGTCTCTCTCTGCACAATATGCTGCTTAAAGGAGGTTGCAAACGCCTTTGCCTAACCTCATCATTAGTTACAAAGTTAAACCACCTAATACCCAAGATACTGCGTAAGCATCTAGAATCAAAAGCATCTAGTTTCCTGTTATCTTGCTTACACAGCGTCCAAGTTTCACTACCATAACTAACCCTAGAAAGAACCAAACTATTATACAGTCTAATTTTAGTCTTTAGGTGTATACGCCTATTTCTCCACACTCTCCCTAGATTCTTAAAAGTCCTGGCAGCAATCCCTATTCGTCTGTTAATCTCATGCCGCACATCACCATTATCTGTTACATAGCTCCCAAGATAATTAAACTGTGACACCTGCTCAAGACTGCAACCATTCAGATTAACTGAATCACAGCCTGCCTCACCAATTTTCATCACTTTAGTTTTCTCTCTGTTTATAACCAAACCTACTCTACTACCAGTCTCATCAACAGCTTGAATGAAAGAGTTCATCTCATCAACATCATCTGCCAAAAGGGCCAAATCATCAGCATAATCTAAATCAGAAATTTTCCTATCTCCAGCCCATTTAAGGCCAACATCCTTCCCTTGAAGTGAATTTCACATAACATAATCAATAACCAAACTAAAGAGAAAAGGAGACAAAATGCACCCTTGTCGAACACCAGAAGTAATGCTAAACCAATTGCTACAAGCCTTACCAACTCTCACACACGACTCAGTGTTATTATAGAGAGCTTTCATTATGTTAACTAACTTGTCTGGTATACCATATGATTTCACAATCAACCACAAATTATGACGATCAACAGAGTCAAAAGCCTTTTTGAAATCAACAAAGCTAGCAACCAAAGGTTTCTGAAACTCTAAACATTTCTCAAGAATCTGCCTAAGTGAAAATATCTGATCCACACATCCCCTACCACTTCTGAATCCACATTGCTCATCACGACTGTCAATTTTGGTCTGTAAATGGTAGCTTGGTAGTCACTGGAAGGAGAGCTATGCACCAATCCCCTGTGATGATGCATAGAACCGGCCAGGCCTAGCACCTAATGTCCGACCCCGCCTTCTCGTGGTGCAGACCGTTAGTACCTTTCAAAACTGATACTCTCTTGTGGAAGTGAACGGAAGGGGAGGGCTGCCAGATTAGTGTGGCCTACTGATCTGGACAACTATGGCTACTTTTCTTTTTTTTTTTTCTACCCTGCTGAGGAGTGGTCAACCACACAGGGTCCTGGTGCTGACCATATAAACCCACTGGACTGGACAGATATATGGCTCTGAGCTTGATTATGGATCCTGATTTTGCTGCACTAGTGGGCTTCTGTGGAGGGAAAATCTTCCGCTGTGTTTTCTGTTTGTTTGTGGGTTGACAGCCCCAAGTGAATGGATTCACAGGATATGTTTATCAGCTGGTGGATAATCCTGAGCAGAGGTCATCGCAGGCACCTGAACTCTTTGCTTCTATTGGCATCGTCAAATTCTACATTGGAGGAAGTCTTCCAGTGTAGATGGCTTCAGCCTTTAGTGGTGGGGGAACGGGTCTTTGCCCCATGTCTGCGATTAGGGGGCTGTTTGATTTTGTCGGCATTCCCTCTCTCAATAAACATAGTTTCTTTAAACATCCTACTAACCATTTTCTCTCCATAGGTAGTTGGAATGTGAGGACTCTGCACAGAGCTTTTTCTCTTGATGTCCTCACACATGAATTCCACCATTATAATTTAGATATTCTCGGCTTGCAAGAGACCAGATGGACAGATAAAGGTCAGATTCTTAAAAATAATCTTAAATTTCTCTTTTCAGGGAGGGATGACAACAAGCATCACCAAGGCGTGGGTCTGCTTCTCAGCAGACACGCTAGTGATGCTCTTCTAGGATATGAGTGCATTAATGAAAGGTTTCTTACAGCAAAATTTCAGACAAGCGTTAAAGACCTGAATGTTATCTGTTGTTATGCCCCCACTGAGGATGCCGATGAGGATGAGAAGGATAGGTTTTATGAACAACTTCAGAATATTTTGAATTCTGTCAAGAAAGGAGATATTACCCATGTTCTTGGTGACTTCAATGCCAAAGTTGGTACTGACTCTGACCTTTGGGGAGGGATGATTGGCCCTTTTGGTATTGGTAGCTGCAATGGCAATGGGCAATGTCTCCTACAGGTAAGTAAACTCAATGGTTTCAGAATAACTAACACATATTACAAACACTGCGACATACATAAGTACACATGGGTTTCACCTGATGGGCTGCATAGGAATATGATTGATTATATATTAATTAACAGCAAATGGGCTAGTTCAGTTAGAAATACCAGGGCATATAGGGGAGCTGAAATTGGATCTGACCATTACCTAGTTAAAAGTGTCTTGCAACTTAAACTTAAAAAGTGTTGTGCTAGGGTTAAAAAATTTGCTTTTAATACTGAAGCTCTGAAAGACCCAGTTATAGCCAAAGTTTACCATGATAGGTTACTTAGTCATTATGACAGTCATGGTATGCTTACCACTGAAGTTGAGGAAGAATGGGATAATTTTAAACAGGCTTTTTTGGACACTAACGCACTTTTAGGAAAAAAGGAGCAGAAGAGGCAGAATTATCTGAGTGATAAGGCACTTGAGCTTATTTCGGAAAGAAAGAACTGCAGGAATGTCCTTAATCAATACCCTACTAGTCCTAATAGAAAGCATTACAGAGAACTTAATAAATGTGTAAAAGATCAGTTAGCTGCTGATAAGAATCTTTGGCTTGATGGTTTGGCTGACAAAGCCGAGGAAGCAGTTAGGCAGCACAACAGCAGAGAGCTGTACCAGATAGTTAATGTTTTGTGTTGTAGAAAACGGATGAAAACGATAGAAAACGGAATCCCTGTATACCATACAGGGATTGAAGGATAAACAAGGTAAGGTTATAGAAGGTGAGGATTCTGTCATGGCTAGGTGGGCTGAGCATTTCAGTGATGTACTAAACAATGCGGTTAGTTCTATTCCCATTGTTTGCAATGATGATAGATGCATTGGTGGCTTTAATGTTGGCCCTATAACACAATCTGAAGTTATTTTGGCTGGTTCTAAACTTAAGCTTCATAAATCCCCAGGGGTAGATGAAATTACTACAGAAATGCTTAGAGCTGGAAATGTTTCGGTTACCACTTGGATGACTGAAATTCTGAATATCTTTTATGATAAAGGCATGGTTCCTAAGGATTTTACCAGAGCTATTGTTATCCCTATTTTCAAAAAAGGTGATCGCAGTTCTTGTGATAACTATAGGGGTATTAGCCTACTCTCTGTTCCAGGTAAAGTTCTTTCCATGATTGTGCTTAATAGATAAACCTTTACGTCTTTTAAAGCTGTCAGCTTCACTGTGCATATATAAACAGGTAAGTGTATACATTTGCTTTTCTAAACAAAAAATCAAAAACTATGTCAAAATGTTAAATTTATCTTACACGTAATATGGGACTGTTTATCCCGCTGCATGAGTACTAGTCACAATTTTTTCGTTGCATTATACAAATTCACATTATATGGGAGTCCACTGTATACCAATTCTAGTATAATATTTTCACCTCATCAAATTTGTGTTTATTTTTTATATGTTCCCTTTAATCAATGTAATAAATATATATTTCGACTTTCAGATTTTTGGGGCCTTTTAAACTTATTGAAGCTTAGGGCCTCAGAAGGTCAAAGTCTGGCCCTGTAGAGACAACTATTTTAACCCTGGCATATTACTAAACACCTTTTCAATCCATATTCAAAAAGCCTCCAAAAAATAAATAAGCTCATTTATACAAGTATTTAACCAAAATATGTTGTTAAATGTATTTTCATTCCAGACTTAAAAGAAGCCCTCCAAACAAATAATCACATTGGAGATAACTGTTTTAGAGCTTGTTATTAAGCAATGCATTTTCATTTCACATTTTAAAAATCCAACTTAAATAATCATATCAGAGACAAATAGTTTAAACAGCGTATTGTTAAATAATAACAGGTACGGAAAAAGTTAATTAAAGAATAAACACACAAAATTTCTTACCTGCATAGTAAACTCCTAAAAATCAAATTGGTAGGGGTCTAGCTATATAGATAAGTCACATTAAACATTTTGAATTCACAGCCTTCATAAAATTCATGCTTATTTTCACAGGATAAAGTTCACCCATGGTATTTTTTAAATAATCCATAAATATTCGCCATCATATTGTCATACCCATAACTTTTTATGAGCCTAAGACCAAAATTCAGAGGCCACCACAAATTTCAGCAGCAAACAATTATGGTTAATAAATTGAAGAGATCTTTAATCAATTTTATACTCAGACTATGCTTGCCATCTTCATGACATACTTCTCATTGTTTCTTGAGGCTGAAAGCTGGGACAAATGCGTTCATGAGAGACAGAGAATTGTGTACTTTTGGTAGAACGTTCATAGCATCAGTTAGAGATCTTGATTGGCAGCCAGTAGCTCAGTGGTCAGAGTGCCTGACATGTTATTAGGAAGTTGTGGGTTCATATCTCACCTGGCTCAATACAATTTTTTCTCTAAAATTGATCGACATTAAATTCAGAAGGATATCTTCCATAATACTTGTAAATAGTGGTTTTTTTTTTGTGTCTGTGTATGATCTTGTAAATAAAATCCTTTTTTGTGATATTGTAAATAGCATTCTATTTTACTCCATTTTAGTATAAATCTTAAAATTTTGGACTTTTAAGGAGTTAATTTTTTGGTCACAAAATTTACTAAAATGATGCAAAAACATATACAGCTGTATTTTCATGCAAATCACTGAAAATCTGTTCTGCATAGATTTTCGTATACATGCAGAACAATATTGAAAGTGCTTCATGACTCATTCCCCATTGTCGGCACAGGAATAAAAGACCTTTCAAGCCATTTCCGGCAAATTCTGGGTGGCTGGCGCCATTCGCTATCAAGCCAACAGTAAAAGTGGCTGGAGTGAGGGCTCCACCTGTAATCTGCTACAAAGGGAGACTTCTGCTAAGCAGTGATGACATCTCCAGAGAATAGAAGTGAGCTACAACTCTTCTCCTGTGCTTCCATGTGCAATGTTGCTCTGCAATGTCGCTTCTACCGCCTGATGCATCCCCAGGGAGGCAATCAGGACCCGTCATCACAGTGTCCCTGGGAAAGGAAGTGACCCACGTAGTAGAGAGTGCAACATCAAAGAAGTCTCAAGCTCCCACCAATATTTCGACCTTCTGCTTGGCTGATGCTGACAAATGGAAGGGGCAGATGATACCTTTTGTGAGGAGGAAAACCCAGATTGGGAGAGAAAGTTGGACAGTCCAGAAAGTTTTAGGCCACAAGAGAGAAAGATCTCGGAGATGATTGTGAGTGGCAGAGTCTACTACAGTAGTCACAGGTGAAATGTCATCAAATGTTTGTCTCCACTCCATCGATTATTTAATGTGAGTGTTATGTTGATTTGTAAAAAATAATGTAAAAATTGTTTTGTGGGCCAGAATTTCAATAAATGATATTTATTGTTTAAAAATGGTGCAGAAGCTGATTATTTCATTGTTAGGGCTGTCTGCATAATGTCTTTTAAAATTAAAAAATCATAACGACATGTACTGGAAAAGTCCAGCGGAAATATCAATAAATGATAAATATTTATATAAGGTTGCATGGAACATAAGGGTTAGTACTTATATTTACAGTGCAGTGTGATAAACATTTTAAACTCAAAAACTAATTTCATTTCTGAGGATTCCATAATTTTTTTAGAAGTTTGTATAAAACACAAAATATTATATATTTTAGCATTTGTATTTGCTTGAGGGGGTATTTATTTTTATTTTAAATTAAAATAACAAAGTTCTCTGTCATTGAGCAATAAAATTTTTAAGTTTATCCTTCAAACTATTTCCATATTGAAAGTTTCTAGGAGCTGTAAATGCCATTGCCAAGTTTGTTTTGTCTCTATGTGTTAATATTATGCTGCATAATTATGTCAGTGCATGGCAAGTAGAAACAAGTTTGGATTGCCTGGTCAGTTTCCAGCAAAGTGAACTTCAAGTACCTGTTCTTTCATTAAACAAGTGTGGACTATGCCAGTGAAGTGATAATTTTTCCTGATGGCTCATAGTTATCATTACTACCATTGCATTTGAGTTACAGAAATCAGTGAAGAGTGATAAGTTTTAATTTTTATATATATATTATCACTGAGTATTGCTTATATTTTTATTGCAAATATTAATATTTTATTAATTAAAAATAACCTAAAATTCTCTATCATTGAGCAATAAAATTTGTCCAAAAATTGCAAATAAGCATTTTATTGCTCAGTGATGGAGAATTTTAGGGGTTTTTTTTTTTTCGATTAATTTCTGAGCAAGAAGGTCCATTTAATTGTGAAGAAGAAATTTTTCATTTATCTCTTATTGCAAAAAAATGTATTTTTCCCATCCCCCAGAGGTAAGAGGGTAAGTTGCTCCTCTACCTTTAAATTTTCAAATATCTATCAGGAATAGATCATTTAAAATATTAGTTTCAAGTTTTTCCACTTTTTAACTTTATCACTATTAACAGTAGAAAGTAAAACTATTGGAAAGTATGGAAAATAAAAATTATAATATTTCAATACCTGTTCATCACAAAAAAGAATTTTACGTCTATATCTTAAAACAGAAAAGTTGAATTTTCTACACTAGGCCAGCAAATAAACAGATAATAAGGTGAAAACAATAGCTTGAATTTTGAAAAATAGTTAAAAACAAAGTATTACTTACACTTATACATAATTTCACTGTGAAAGGCAGTTTTGTTTCTTATTTATTTATTTAATTTTATTTACCTATTTATTGCAGGTGAAGCTAGCAGTAAAAACTCTTAAGAAATTGCATAATAAATGGGTACGGGAAAAACCTGATAGAAAGCAACCCTTATTTGAAGACCCTGATGATATAGAAATATTTTTGCAGGTAACACTGAAAAAGATACCTGTAGTTCAAGGGATCCAGATGATAAAAATGTAAGTATGAACAAACTAAACAACACATCACAGTGTCATTAAATGCTCCTGAATGTATTATTAAGAAATTTACGTGTGATATATTTGTTTTTGATCAAAAGAATGGTTTTCAAAAGTTATGGCCACTTAAAAATGGTTGCTTGAAGATAATAGGTCTAAAACCGATTGTATTGATTTCCTAATAGTTCAAAAACTCTCTATTCAAACTTTTTCATTTATTCAAATGAATATATATGACACATATTTCAAAATTGTTTGGTTCTTTTATCACTAAAATAAAATTTTGAATATTTGCCAAAATAAGGTAAAAAATAAATTTTTCTCCTTTTCTTGTTCATGTTACAGTTGATATTCTATCAATACCCTAAAAAATTATACTATCTGGTAACAAATGCAGTCATCTTCCCACACAAAAAGTTACATGCTTTAATATATTTAATATTAGTGCCCCAAAAAATTTTGTAAACATTGAAAATTTGCAAAAACTAGATAAAATGGCATATTTTCAAAATCATTAAGAAAAATCTGAAAATTCTTAAATTTTTGTAAATTAAAGATGAAAATTTGACTTAATTAACTGTGGAAAGAAACTTTGAAGTATTTTAGTATAACATTTTTTGGGGTCTTTGAATATTACAGTAGTATTATTTTCATTACTGTGGAATTTTTAAGGAACTGTTTTGAATATTACTAATACTTAAAAAGTTAATATTTTAATTTACATTTTATCTAAAAAGACCATATCTGACATATATATATATTAGTTATTTGGTTCTTTTATTGTTGGCTACTAATCTAAGGGTTCTGGATTCAAGCCCCGGGTAAGGCATGAATGGGATGTTTTTCTGCTGAGGTCCTGCCATCCTCACAGACCTTCTATGGCATATATAAACTGACAGGCTCCTGTCAGACCTGTGTAGTAAGCAGCTGCTTGAGTGGGTGTTTATTATTTTATTATTGTTAATAGAAAATTTGTAAAAAAAATCATCAAAATAAGGTTCAAAATGGAATTTTTCTTGTTCACATTACAATTCAAATTCTGCAAACACCTTTAGAGAAATTCAAATCTTTGGCAGTTAACACAATCATCTCTTTGTGCAAAATGTTGTGATTTAATATGTTAAATATTAGTGCTCCAAAAAAATTGGTAATGAAA
Source organism: Ryuthela nishihirai (assembly GCA_038380435.1). Classification (NCBI taxonomy): domain Eukaryota; kingdom Metazoa; phylum Arthropoda; class Arachnida; order Araneae; family Heptathelidae; genus Ryuthela; species Ryuthela nishihirai. Next base: position 26,389,952 of record JAWZYU010000018.1, read on the forward strand.
ATATGGGAAAATTTCAAAAAGTAGCATATTTCAAAAATTGTTAAAAAAATACATATTCAAAAGATCGGAAACTTTTGCAAATTGTAGACAATATCATGAGTTAAATAACTGTGGAAAGAAACTTTGATGTATTTTAGTTTAGTAATACATTTCAGGAATAGATGATAGAGTTGCTGTTTACCAGTGTTTCATAATATCACAACGTGTTATCGTTACATTATGTAGTATATAAATACAATTAGCAGATGCTATGATAAGTATCATTAGTCATGCATTTTTCTTCTCCCATGGTGGTGAGAATATGATGGACACGTTTTTGATGGGAAGCATTTGTTGTGATAGATGTTTATAGTGTTGTACATATACGAGGGGTGTTCCAAAATTTATCAGATTATGGAGATAAAATGTAACTGGATGAGCTCATCTAATGTTTTCTATCAACTTCATAGTTTTCTTGTGCATGTATAATACTGTTAGAGATGTTTCCATCTCTTGAAACAAGTCGCTTAAGTCTGTTTTTCAGATGGTTTTAGTCCTTGTGTTGCGTTATATTTAATTGAATGGAAGGGTTCAAACATTTAGGTAATGAACTCATTTAGTTCCATTTGGAACACCCCTTGTGTATATTCCCTTATGTATGTAACATCTGTTATCGCAAATATTCTCCACCAAAAGTAAAAAATGTGTTCATCATATTCTCACCATCAAGGGAGCAGAAAAAATGCATGACTAATGATACTTTCAAGTAAAGTGAAACTGATCACAGCAAGTGCTAAGTGTATTATATTTACCTGTTTGATGAAATGACAACACATTCAGATATTATACAATATTTGTAAGTATCAATTCTACCCTCTACTCCTGAAAGAAATAAATGGACTTTCACCACCTCTACAATAGCAATTTGGACAGATATTGAGTCATAATCATTCTCATGATATAATTAACCAAATGTCACTTCTACAGTGTTGTTTGTATCAGCTTTTTAATTTGCGATTTAAAAAAAAAAAAGCTTAGCCTGCCATATTTTTTCTATTATGTCATTTTTACAGTCTTTCACAAATTGATCTTTATAATAACAGCTTTATAAACATTATAAATGAACTAAATCTAGTTAAACCATTATTTCTCTAAAGAACAGTCAATCAAAAATTCATTATAACTTTTCTTAACAGAACATTTTGTTAAAATTCAGTGAAGTTTTTTCATAATGCTGCAGTAAGGAAAATGAAGCTATCAAAATATTCAAAGACCAAAAACACATTGTTAAACTACAATGCATCAGAGGCCTTTTCCACAGTTATTTAACTCATGATATTGTGTATAATTTGTGAGTTTCAGATCTTTTGATATCATTTTTTGTGAATGATTTGTGAAACAGCCACTCTTCCAAGTTTTCCCATATTTTCAATGTTTGTGAATTTTTTTGGAACACTAATAGTTAATATATTAAATCACAATTTTTGTGTGGAGAAATGATTGTATTAACTACCAAAGAGTACAATTTTTTTAAGGTGTTGCCGGAATTTGAACTGTAATATGAAAAAGCAATCAATAAAAATTCCACAAATTTTTTTTTTTAAATATGGCATATTTTTTTCAAGTTTTTTAAGTGTTTAAAAAACTTTTTGGGGTATTAATATTTAATGTATTAAAGTGCAACTTTTATCTGGAGAGATGACTGCATTAGCTATCAAATAGTATAATTTTGTTTTAGGGTGTTGCTCGAATTTGAACTGTAACGTGAACAAAGAAATCGAGAAAATTTCGTTTTTTAACTTTATTTTGGCAATTTTGCATGAATTTTCTTTAAAATTTTCATGAATTTCTTTTTTGATAAAAGAACCAATTTATTTTCAGATATATGTGTCAGCATGCTTGGCTACTGATCTAAGGGACCTGGGTTCGAGCCCCGGGTAAGGCATGAATGTATGTGTCGTTTTTCTGCTGAGGTCCTGCCATCCTCACCGACATTCTACTTTGGCATATAAACTGATAGGCTCTTGTCAGACCTCTGTGGCTCAGCTGCTTGAGGGGGTATTTATTTTTTATTATGTTATTTTAAATAAAAATAAATGAAAAAGTTGGAATCGATAGTTTTTGAACTATCAGGAACATAGCACATTCTGTTTTAGACCCATTATTTTCAGTAGCCATAGCTTTTGAAAAGCATTTTTTTTTTATCAAAAGTAAGTAGTCTCATTTATGTTTTTTCCATTACAATCTGCAAAGGGCACTTGACACCCACTGCTTGATTTGAGATGACATTTTTATCACAGTTTGAAATATAAAACAGCAGTGTTAAACTTTTAGTGTGCCACATGCAGGAAGAGGTTAATATATTGCCCACAAAATGTTTTGCTTATATCAAAGGGTGGCAAACTTATTGCATGCATGCGCAAAGTGGCATGTGACAGTTTTGCTTGACATATGAGCATACTCAAGGACAAAAAAACTAATCTCCAAATTTATGAATAATTAGATAACAGATTTTTAGAATTGTTTTCATATATCAGACTACAATAGGGTTGCCACCCTTTAAAAGTAAACTAGTGCGGTAAATTATTGAATAATTGTTGTCTACCACTGAGCTATATCTCAATAGCTCAGTGGTAAGCACTTGTCATGTTATCAGGAGGTCATGGGTTTGTATCCTACTTAAGGAAAATTTTATCCACAAAACCTTTTGTGAGAACTCGGATATTTTCAATCTAAGACTTGACATATTAATAGGGTAATTGGGTTCCTTCCATACACTTTGTAGCATGTTGCTATCCACCAGTTGCACAGCAGCTGTGACATGTTGCTTGAGTTCCTGCAATGAATGCTTGTACACATGATTTTTCATGACACCTCACAGAAAAAGTTCAGCATTGTATCAGATCTTGTAGATTAGTAATTGGTGCACAATGACACCCTACAAAGAATAAGGGAGAAACTTGACTATCAGTTTGACATGTGTCTGCACAGCAGATTTAGATCACAATTGTACAAATTGAAATGGTAGAGGCTTTGGATTGAGAATGTTACAAAAGAATAAGTGGTAGGAAGGAAACTACTAAGTATACATAAATATGCTACATAAATATTTTGAGTTCTGCTGTCAATTACATACTATATTTCATTTGTATTGTATAATTTGTTGTAGTGCTCTGGATTTTTGAAAGTGTAGTGGTCACTATGAATAACTTTATATGCAAGGGCTATATGCTAAACCATAAATGTAGGTTGTCAATTATCTGCTATTCACCATTAATTGGATTTGCTTTTAACTCTAGTGTTCTGCAGATGATTAATGAAGTGAAATATTAAGGTGGAGGTTTGTAATTACTTTAATATATTTTTTTTTTGTATATTTCATCAGTATTATAAAACTAGCATTTTTCATAGTTTGTTTTTCATGACCAACCAGATCTCATATATTTAGTAATGTTTGTTTTTAATATTTATGGATGTTTTAAAATGTATTGCAGCCCTCTACCAAATTCTTTGGTTACTGATAACACAGATGTATGTCTCATCACTGGAGATTTGGATAAGAAAAACAGAAAGGCAGAAATAGAGCCAACTGTTTTACATTATAAAGATTTGCTAAGCAAACATGGAGTAAAGTGCATATCTGAGGTAATAAAAAACTGCAAAATTTGGTTATATGGCATGTTAATAGCTTTAAGTTTTGATTAATGTAAGCTGATAAGTAATGAAAATTATAAGTCAAGGCAAAAACAATTTAAAAATAATAAATGGTTGAAACATGAAATGGCAAGAACAATAAAGGATATAATTCAATAAATATAAAAAAAATTATTGCTGATGGTACAGGATTCAAATCTGCAATTCTCCAGATAGATGCCAGAGCTCTCTACCAGCTAAACCAACCATCAGATGATAATTTGCTTTTAGAATGTGACTTTTTATTTTGCTGAATGTATCTATAATCAGGAAGGTAGCTTATTTTCCATTTGTTGCTAAAGAATCAGATGTTAATGAGGAAACTTTCTATTTGAGATAAAAAAATCAAATTACTTTCAGATTTATGTGATATAAAAAAAATGATAATAATAAAAAAAATACCCCCTCAAGCAGCTGTTTGCCACAGAGGTCTGACAGGAACCTGTCAGTTTATATGCCATAATAGAAGGTCTGTGAGATTGGCAGGTCCTCAGCAGAAATACAACACAAACATCCATGCCTTACCCAGGGTTCTTGGCCATATGTTCTTTTAAATAAAAATAAATCAAAAAGTTTGAATGGATAGTTTTTGAACTATTAGGAACATAACACATTCCATCTAGATGCATTATTTTTCAAATGGCCTGGTTTATTTATCCATGGCTTGTCTGGGTATCACATGTCCATTCGTTGTGGAACTTTGATCATTTGTATATTTGCGATGGCTGATTGCCTCCTGCAATTTACATATCTCTGCTTCCATTTCTTCTTGGTGTTGCAATTTCCACTTTGAACAGTGTATGTCTACAGATAATCTGTGTATTTACTATGGATTAATAAAGGATTTTTTTACATAGTCTCTGAACTTTACACATTGCAAAGTAACAGAGAATGATTAAAAGTGACAGATTAAATCATAGACGCATTAGAGCATTAACAAAGATTCTCTACAGACGAATATAAGTCTGCATCTCTTTGGCAATGTCTTCAGTGGCCCTGTGATTTTATTAGGAACTGATGTACAGATATTTGGAAATACAGCAGTATTACCCAAAGAACAAGTAGATACATAGTTCTTTGGGTAAATGATGCTTGTGAGAAATAGTTCCATGATCCAAATGTGTTCACTGGGATTTTTAGCTCATTTTTAGAAAAGCAAGCTAATGTTTTCACTTTATCATCTGTCTATCTGTAGGGATCAAACTTTTTTTTTAATTTTAGAGCTAAAAATTCTTTTTTAGTTCGATAGGTATTTTGACAAAATATTACGATTCATACTTTGAGAACCTTCCAATGGCTGTAATTACGTCCTCTAACAGTGGAAAGAAAAAGTTGAAAATTTGCAAAATTTTTAACTTATATTGCAAGTGATGTAATTATGTTAGAAATTTGACATTTTGGTTGTTAAATGTGAATGTCATGAAGTTTGCATTGACAAAAATGATTTTCATCTGTACCTCCAGAGGAAGTGGGAAAATGAGTTGTGTTTTAAGAGATAATTGTTTTAGAGATAAATTTAAAATTCTGTTTTGGGTTGGATAGATATTGATAAACTACTACGATCACACATTTAGAATCTCCCAAAAACTTTAATATACCTTTTGATGCGCTGACTTTCCCATCTCCCATGGGACTGCTGGCAGATTCATAATAACACCTTGCTCTGGCTTACAGTTTCAATTTGAAGAGAGGGAAACATGCATAGAATGCTCAGATTAATAAGTGATAAAAATAATTCTAGGAATATTAAAATAGGTTTAAGGCAGAAAAGAGTGTAAAATGAGAGGGGGGGGGGGTGAAGCAGATGTATGTACTTCACAATTCCAAAATCTTCCATTTTTAAAAATAGCAGTTTTTTGTTAATTTTCAGATTTTTGAAAACTTGCAGGAAAAATTTGTTGATAATAGTTCAAATCAAACTTTAGATCTTAAATCAGAAGTTTGCTTCAGCAAAGAGTAACATTAACAAACAAATCAGCAATACTGTATAGCTCTTCTAAGAAATGGCAATCAAATGGCTTTAACAACTTATTTATATTGTAGTTTAATAAAATATTATCAAATGAAAAATGAAAATATTATTTGTTGATTTGTTGTTGAATACACACATTGATATTATTTGTATTATTTGTTGTTGTACTAAAAATGGACTTGGATGTCTTGGGCCTCTCATTTCAAATTCTGTTAATGTCTATATTCATCTTGGACCCTGAAAGCGTTAATGCACACAATGTATGGCACTCCTAAGCACAGAACCATGACATAACATAGTTCTAAAAGATGGCCTTTTTAAGATCATCACTATCCTGTTTCTCATCAAGGGAACAGTATGGGCTAGATAGAGAAAATCTCAACAGAGACAACAATAATGTCTTCCATAAATGACAGAGGACATTTCATTGGAAACTCCATCCAGTAAAGGTAACTTCCATCGTCTTGATACAATAGATTGCTGTAGAATGCTAGTATGTATGGCCTTCAATGTACAGCAACTCTTGCAATTATTATTGCATGAAACTGTAGCTGATATGCTTCTTGCTAACTTCTAACAGTGTTACTATTGGAAAATTTTATCTTAGTTGTTGTGATTCATTCATTTATTGTAACTCTTAACTTTTAACATTTTGGGGTTAAAGGATTACCCTTTACATGTATACATATATACACTTTTTCACTGATACTAGCTAGCATAGAAATGTTAATATGAAAATGATGTTTTTAAGGTAAACAGAATACATCATGAAAGTCAGAATCTCCTTAGGAGCATAATAAGATGAATTTATTTCATGATGTCAAAAAGATTACAGAAGAAACAAAAGGATGGCACAAATTAATCAGAACACAACTTACTGCAAATATCTGTAACAGGTAACAAATTAATTCTTGCATAGCCTTCTAAACATGTACTTAAATCTGATGATGAATATAAATGTATCTGAAATCGCAATAATTTGTCAACTATTATGAATATTTGCAGTAAGTTGTGTTCTGATTAGTTTGTGCTATCCTTTTTGTATGTTCAGGAAGTAGTGTTTTCTTCTGTAACATTTGTGACATCATGAAATAAATTCATCTTATTATGCTCCTATGGAGATTCTGACTTTCATGTATTCTGTTTATCTTAAGGACATCATTTTCATATAAACATTTAACAACTTCTGTGCTAATATCAGTGAAAAAGTGTGTAAATGTATATTTGAATATTGGACACTGAGTTAAGATATTTATTTATATATATATATATACCCTTTACATGGTCCATTTTCATAATATATCACAATTTCGTATTAAAAAATTCACACCCAGTCCCCGATTAACACAATAGATACCTTCAAAAAATTTGTGTAAAGTGAAATTAGTGTGAAATTAATCCAATACAGATTTCTTGTAAGAAATATTGTAAGTATGGGAAAGATGCATTCCCAAATCTTAAACTTAATTGACATATTTTTAATTTTATTCATTTATTATGACAATAATTCGGTTAATGCTTTTGTGATTTTCATTTACTTATTGTTATTTCATAACTGTAACTCATTTTTAGAGAAAAGAAACAGTGATAAAGATAATATAAACAAAATGGCTAAATGTAGTTTTATTTTAATACATGGTACTATAGATGATTATTGAGTAATAAATATTGAAAATCAGAAATAAATTGTTTTTGAATAATGAAGATGATAACTGTAGGTGTTTACAAGTATTTCTACTCTACACTGACAAATTATAATCTTTAACCAATTGGTGAATCTTATACCTGTGTACAGTGTCATCAGTCAGTAATGATTAAAATGTTCTTTATTGTTTACAAATATGTATGTCACATGTTATAGATCAGCTGCCAACTACTCCAATTAGATTTTCTCTGAATTTTGGTTTAAAAACCAAAGTTCTGAACATTGAAAATCCGATTTTTAGGGGGTATCATTTACACTTATGAAAATCTGCTTCCAAATTTTACAGTATTTTTGCTCTTTTCCCAATTGAGAATGTTAATGAAAGGAAATAATTTTTATGATATAACTCTTTTGCTCTGTACTAAAGGTGCAGCTATGTTCCCACTCCTTAATCTGTGTTGCTGCTGTGCTCACCAGCAGTTGCAAACTGTTATTAAACAAATAAGTAAAACATAGGAAAAATCTCTGCAAGAAAGATGAAGATTGAAGCAAAAAATAGTGGAATTTGCTTAAATACAATTTGATACAACAGAATAACTTTGGAATTCAAGTTAAAAGGGGAGAGGCAAAAGCAAAGCCATTTCACTGGATAAATCCAGGGAAAATTTTCTTAATAAATTTTAAAATGTGTGTACGCGAGGCCAGATTATAAATGCCTTTCAGAAGGAAAAAATTTTAATTTTTTTTTTAAGATTTTCATTATGATTATTAACATTGTTGGAAATAAGATAAGTTGTAATAAATTGAGATATGGTGTTTTAACTCTATCAAACCTAATTTTAAGAGCAAAATCAAAATACTCACCCAGAATCATCTAATACAAAGTCCATAATATTGGTATGCATTCAAAGGACTTTATTAAGCAATTCCATGTTATGGCAATATTAACTCTTATACAGAACTCAGTAACTTCTTAAATAACCTTTCGTGAAAAAAATGTGACTGTAGATAATTTATGCTTTTGAAGATTGTTAACACAGCAGATATACTAGTAAGAAAACTTGGAAAAAGGACATCTCTGGTACAGCTGCTGTACCATCTACTTCTTTCCCCCAAGTGCAGGGTTGAAAAGCAGCTAAGCCAATAATGGCAGGGAATAGTGTCTTTTCTGTGAGCATTGTGGGATTGTGTCAGAGCTAAGAACAGGGGAAAACATAAATTGCACTAATTGCTTTTCTCCATGTCAGCTGGTTATTCGACTACACAAACAAATTTTTCCTTCTTTCTGTATTATCATTTTCAACATGGTGAAACTTAAGAAAGTTCTGATTGATGAAGAAATCTTAAAGCAATTGTTTCAAAGTGATGAAATATATGTTGATTCCGATTCTGATTGTGAATTAGACAAAAATTTAGAGGTGAATGTGTAACTTAATATTTCTAAATTCTAATTACTTTAGTTACAAATGCCACTGTTTATTATTGTATAAATGTTCCAATCAGTCAAACTAATATGGTTTAAAATTTGCTTTTCATAATAAAAATCATGAGCATGGCTATTTTGGTAAAATAATTAAAATTATTTATTCTGAAATATAATTATGTACTCAACATTTCGAAATATGTCTATTGATGTATTTATTGATCTATTGTTAATCATTGAATGGTGCCTACTACTCATTGTTGATTATTAGTGATTAAATTAAATTTCATTAGTATCAAAAAGTACTGCACTGCAAAAATGCAACTAAACTGATTTAAGCTTTTTCTTATAATATAGGAAAATTAATTCAAAATCATTTAAAGGGTACCATAAAATGAACATTGCTAAATTCAGTTAATATTATGTACATTTGTTTTAATAGCTAATAACTAGTAACTAATAATCAATATGTATTGATACATTGATTAATAATCAATATATTACATAAATTCAGTAAAATACAGGATATATATATATATATACAAAATACCAGTTACATGCCAGGTATTCTTGAATATTGTTGGATTCACTCATGGTGCCATGTACATTATTTGGGAAAGTTTATAAATCGCATTAGCTGAAGAAACAGCCACAACAACCACTAATAGTTTAATGGTCAGGAACACTCAGTATTTAACCTAGAGATGGTTTGAATCCCACTGACGGCAAAACTCCAATTTTTTTCAGCTAACCATTCATGAGTGTAAAATATTTTTGGAAGTGCTGAAATTAAGAACAGTATATAGGTTGGTAGGTGAGATAAAGTAAGCATACGAGGTGTCCTTATATAATAAAAACAATAATACAAATAATTATAGAGAAGTAGTGAAGGGTTGGGTTGTTTTACCTCTGAATGGCACTTTTTTGCACTCCATGGGCTAAATGGCCAGGTCACATGGACCCCAAAAGCTCAGAGAAGGTTGGGAGAGGGGACCCACTGGAACAGCTGTTGGGAGACAGATGGTAGCCTCCCATCAAGGCCATCCAGCGTGTTCTTTAATGTGCACAGGGTATGACTCTCCCGCACATGGGACCATGGCTTAACATCCCATCTGAGGGATGGCAGCCTTTCCAAGCACATCGGTATCCCCTACTGACCGTGGGCAGGACGGGGAGTTTTGCGGAGATAAATCTCAACGCTGACCAAGCTGGGACTCAAACCTGGGAACTACAGAGTAGTGAAGGAATTGCATTAAATCAAACAAGCAGTCATTTTTGTATTCTGGGATCTTCATTCTTTTTCTAGTTATGTCCACACTGCATCTTGTAATTTGCTTATGTATAATATTTAAATGATTAATTACTGTTTCTTTTTATACTGTATGTAGGTTATCTCTCTACGGCAGCTAAGGACAGAATACAAACCACATGAAGCCAAAAGACAACTTTGTGGTGGATATGACATATTTCTTACTGATGCTAAAATTGCTGGATGTCTACCTAGAGTATTAGGAAAGTTTTTCTTCAAAAAACGAAAGTATGATAAGATTAAATACTTTTTTAAAGTTCTTGTACATAATTGTTTACAATAATTAATAAGCTACAGCATGTAATGAATGAAAAAAAATGCTTAAGTATTTCAGTATTATTTCGTAGTATACACTATCAGATCCGTGAATTTTCTGATGATAATGTGCAAACAAGAAGAAGTAGAAATTATATAACTAATTATCAGGAATTCAACAAGCAGTTGACTTCAAGAAAAATCAGCAATATTAGTAAGCATCTAAAAAACAACAGTTATAATTTCCTTCTGAGTAGGTGAATGAAAACAACCTATGGTTTTCCAACAATGTGTACTGACATAGAGCACGTACTGACTAGCAAGTTTAATGAAATATACCTAATAGAAATGCAGTTGTTAATGGTTGAAAGATTCTTATCTTTTTTTTTAACAGCTTTGGACTCCCATAATTTCCCAAATACTTAACTGTCTAATTCCAAATTTTGAAAAAAATTTCCCCCATATTGCATTAAAAGTCAAACTTTCGAAATCAATAAATGAAAAATGAAGCTTTTGATATAATTTTAATCTGTCTAACAATGGTACACTCTCAGGTTTTTAATGTAGTATGTTAAACATCTGTAGGAAATATTTTCCAGAAAGTGCATAAATTCATGTATGTAGTTTATTCATAATTAGTAGTACATTGGAGATTTGGCAATACCTCCTAAATCTTCATTTTACAGGAGAGACAAAATAATGTTGCATGATGTAATGATATTAAAAAAAATTATATATAGCTTTAATACATCCAGTAATTGCCTATCTATGTTCCCAAAGTTAAATTTAAGATAGCACAAAACTTATTTACACTAAAACTGGCAGAAAATGAAGTATTTCCAGATCATGCAATACACATGCACTCATTATAGAAGATTCAATAAGAATTATGTAGATTATTATATTTGAAGCTGTTTCATATCTAGAGATAGTTACTTGTGTAATCTATGCTATCATAATTTTTATTGCTGTAAATATTTTAAAAGTGTGAACCTTTTTAACCCTTCAAATGTAGATAGCAATGAAATCATGCTGGCTAAATATTTTTCTGCATCTCCAAATAGGAAAAATGTATTTTGCACCTTTTTCCGAAATAGTATTGAAAAGAAATTGGCCAAATTGTATACCAAAACAATGAGTACTTTAAATAAAATGTGAATCACAATGTAATTATTTTTAAAAGTAAAACTTCCTATACACTATAAAATGGTGTATTTAATAATCTATAGGGAATGTAAATGATATAGTTCTAAAGATAACAGAGCTTACTTAGTAAGTTTTACAATAAAAATGTATTTGAGGCATAAAATAAAATCTCAGAGCTGTGATAAACATTTTCCAGTTAAGAATTGATCTTATTGAACACTGATCTTATGAAGTGTGAAATGTCCATTCAGCAGGTATAAAAACTGATCAATTTTGAACAATTAAAAACAAAAAATTGCAGCCATATATGGGTTCATTGCATTTGTGACTATATGGGTATAACGTACTGCAATGATTACTTGGAAGTTAAGTGTTTTACAGTTGATTATTCTGCATTTGTAGAATATATGAGAGTTCCAATAACATATCCATGGATGGGATTCTACAGTATATCAAAACAAACATGTGGCAAATAATACTCTGTTGCATATGCTTTCCATAGTGAAGTATTAGATTAGATGGACATTTCACAATTTACAAGATCACTGATTCAGTTTATTACTAGGCACTGCTTACCAAAATTTCACACTGATGTTCTTCTTTTTTTTTTCGACTGCATTTTTATTGTAAAACTTACTGAATGAACTTCATTAACTTTAGAACTATATCATCTATATTTCATATAAATCAGTGCTTTTCAAACTTTTTACAGCTGAGGAACATTTTTTCAGACTCAGATCAGCTAAACTCTCCACTGTCCTTCCACTCAAATGGCCTGGAGCTGTATAACAGGTCATTCACAGTGAAGGAATTTCACCTTGCTCTGCACTCTTCTCCTGCATCTGCTGTCAGGCCAAACAGTATCCATTACATCATGCTCCAACATCTCTCACCACCAAGTAAGAATCAGCTGCCCCATGTTTTCAATCATGTTTTTCTGGAAGAGCAGTTACTGGAATCTGGCAGGAAGCTATTGTTTTTGCTTTCCCTAAGCCAGGAAAGGATCCTGATTACTTCTAATTATTTTCCCGTTGTGTGTGCAAGGTGTTGGAAAGAATGGTAAATGCCAGATTTGTCTGGTATTTGCAACATCACAGTCTTCTTTCCAACACCCAGTGTGACTTTCACAGTTGACTATCTGATTCACCTCAAATCGTCTATCAGAAATTCATTTTTAAAATAAGAACTCCTGGTATCCATTTTATTTGACATCAAAAAAGCATATACGGCATGGCAATTTTGCATTCTTCATGACCTCCACATGCCTTTGGCTTGCACGTTTTCATCACCAACTTTCTTTCTCATTAAGCCCATGTTGGAAATACTCTGTCATGTCCTTATCCCCAAGAATCACAAGGGAAACCACAAGGCTGTCTCGAGTATTATGCTTTTCACTGTCAAGATTAATTCTTATTACTTGTCAACTTCCTCTGATTGCGTAATAGCCAATGCCCTCTATGTGGGTGATTTTAACATCTTTTGCTCTATGTCCAGCATGAGGGTCATTGAACCATGACTACAGATTGCCCTGAACAATCTAATCTCTCAGTTTGATCAATGGGTTCGGTTCTCCTCATAGAAGACTACTTGTGTGCACTTTTGCCACAAGTGTAATCTTCATCTGGTCTGTGACTCACCTGTTCAATGACTCTGGCTTGGGGATACCATCATTCCAGTTGTGATGGAGACCGAGAAACTTGACTCATCTTTGACTGGAAATTGACCTTTTTTACCACACATACTTCATATTAGGTCCAAATGCATGTGAGCACTGAACATCGTCAAGGTCCTCTCCTCTCTCTCCTGGGGAGTGGACCAATGTAAATCTATGGATCCCAAGTGTATGATTCTGCCCAGGATTCAGTGGGGAAGGTGCTGGACCTCCATCATCAGGCCCTCGTTTGTGCAGGGGCCTTCCACACCTCATCAGTCCAAAATCTTTACCTTGAGACCAATAAACCATCTATTTCATCAGCAGCAGCAGTTGTTCCTACAGTATGCTACAAAATTGCGATCCTTGCTGGGCCATCCCACTTGGGACTGCATTTTCAATCTTAAGTGGGAAATGCTTTACAATAATCACCTTACTACCATTGGCCCTTTCAGTTTGCATGTCCAAGGCTACCTCAGAGCCCTCAACATCAGTCTCAATAGCTTTGCCCAGTCGACAGCTGAGCCACTTCCATCGTGACTCCTCCATCTGAGCAATCCCTGTTTCTCCTTCCTGTGACTTTTCACCCTTGCAGGATGGGGAAGGCCTTTACACCCTACTGCTTTTACCAGCAATTCTTTGCTAGCCACCACGCTAAGCATCTGGACTGTTGCTTGTCCTCATAGATGGCCCAAATTCTGGCATATCCTTGGGATTGGTCATAGTCTGCTGTGATATAATCATTGCAGGTCAGATCCCACTGCAGAGTGGCATGCCATCAGCATCACCTTGGGCCTCATGGCAGCTAAGCATCATTGTTGGTGAGTTCTTTACACCAACTCACTTAGCTCACTACAGGCTTTGATCTCAGGCCTCAGCCTCGCCCTGTTTTTTTACAAGATCCACCAGTAGCTCCATAGCTGGCAGTCACTACCACTATTCTCTTCTGTTTGGTGCCCAGTCATATTGGCATCTGAGCAATGACTTTGCAGGCACTGCTACCAAGTCAGCAATATCCCTATTTGGCTCCATTTCTGGACTCTGGAAGCATTTTACCATTGAGTTCTGATCACAGTGGCAGAGATCTTGATCTAAACATTTTGTGAACAAACTCTTTTAGATCAAGCCTGTTATCAAGCCATGGCAATCGTGTTTTCGCAGGAATCGCAAGGAGGAAGTTGTACTTGCCCTGCTTAGGTCATTCATTTATTACACGTGAATACCAATGGACAATGAACCCAAGTGTGAGTTTTGCAACACTGTTTTAACTGTCAAATTTTTTTTAATTTCTTGTCGATGTTTTAACTTTGAATGCTGTATGTTTTTAAGATTTCCCAATTTTACCTCCGAGCCTCTTACACTCACATACCTTTTATTGAATCATTTGTTTTTACCCCCACTTTTTACAGTATACTGGTTATTTTAAGAGATTGTAATTTTATGGCTTTGTGATTTATATTCTGTCCAACCTGGGTCTTTCACACCTTGGTTAGTTTTTTTTAATCTGTATGTATTTATTGTTATTTGTATTATTTACATCTGTCAGTTTTGTCTTTTGCATTTTACTCTATTAACTTTTAACTTTGGTTGTGAGTTCATCTTTTACCCACTTTTTTTTATTATCTTGTTTGTCACATTATAGCTTAATATGCCATAAAATCCCAAACAACTACCAAATCAAATTTAGATCTTTCATGGAATCTCAAAGTTTTTTAAAATTGGTACTGTATTACATAAATATGTGCCTGCACAAATGAAAAATAAAAGCAACAATAGAAAGGAAAAATTACATAACCTTTATTGAATACAGTGTGATGAGTAATAAAGCATCCCAGAAGAATGTCCTGTACGCAAGAAACACTTGAAATAATTAGCTAAAAAAAGGTTGCCCTAGGTGGAATTTGAAGCCACATCTCTGAGAAACATGCCAGGCATAATAACCACTAGACCACCGGAGACTAACCATTTTCTTCAACAATGTGAGATATAAGCATTCCTGCATTTTGTTGATTTGCAACTGGTGTCATCTGTCAGGAATCAGACAGCCAAGCTGCCACATATGATGATAGTAATATAGTCTTGTCTACAGGACAATCTCCTGTGATCTGTATTACTGAATTATTTATATAATGCTATGAGCATGAGTGACAAATATTACTACCATCATAGGTGACTGCCTGATTCCTGACATAGATGGTGCCAGTTGCAAATGAATGAAATGCTTATATATCACATTGTTGAAGAAAACAGTTGGTCTAGTGGTTATGATGCCTGGCATGCTTCTGGGAGACTTGGGTTCAAATCCCACTCAGGACAATGCAAGTTTTTCAGCTAATTGTTTTAAATGAATTTTAATGAATGCAGTTTATTACATGGTAATTTCTCAGTGAGAAGAATAGGTTGTTTCGATGAGCATAAAAATTTGGTGTAATGGGGAACAGTTGCAATCTGAGATCTGGCTCAGCTTCCAGTTTATTTCTGTATTTGCTTTTTGCCACAAAATCTTGATTCTCATAGGTAAGGGTTTGGAAACAACAGCAGTTTTTTAGCAGCATGCCTTGAAATCTCAGGAGCATCAGTAAGTTATCTTTAGTAAGCTGATCTAATAGCATGAAAGGAGCAGTAGAAAATTTTTGTTTTAAAAGTTGAATCATTGTGTTCTACAATATTGAAGTTTTCATCAACATTTCGCAGAATACCTGAGACATATTCTCAGAACTCAATTTGAAAACTACTGCTGTGTATTTTTAAATATACCCTTTTACAATGTCTGTTACACTTTACTTTAAACTAAAGAGCCTTGAAATCTCAGTATAGTCTTCAATTAACCCTTAGAATATTAGCATCGATTAGATCAATGCTTAGAAACTTTGCTTAAGTTGCCAGGATCAATCAAATGAAACCTCTGTATTTCATACATATTCTACTATGTATTTCAGAGAGTTTGTCTCTTTTTGCTCAAGAACTCCTAAATGGTAAAGACTGGACCTACAAAATTTGGCATGCAGCTTTATCTCATTGTAATTTAATGCAGTATAAGGGTTTGGATCCCATAAAATTAAGCTCCCCCCCCAAAAAAATGAAAAAAGCAATATATAATAATAAGCATAATGAGTTTTTAACAATAACTGTTAGTTGGAAACTGGTACAACAATTCATGTTGTACCAGTTGGACCTAACAATTAGGTCGTGTTCACACAAGACTCACAGATTAGTGATTCTAGCCTTCTTAACATCACAGATTAGTGTCATTTAAACTGTTTTGATATTTTTAGACTTCATTACATCCCAAATACTTGGCCCAAATTTCACATAAGGATTTCCCCCTTGACACTCCATATTGTGTTAAGAAAATCAAGCCCTTACTGTTAATAGAAGCCAATTTTGAACCTGATGCCTCTTTTATCTACAAATATATATAAACTTTAGGCAGAATTGTTGCTGGCCTAAATTCATTATGCTAATGCTTGAGTTGGGCCTACATTTGATGATTTTGGCATTGTTACTATGTCTTATGGTTTTTGAGCTAAAACTTATTTATGGTGGTATTCAAGGAGCTCATTAACAGAATTCAGGAAACCTCCTAAATTTCAACCAAAAGAAGAGAGAATTATGTAAATGATTATAGAGCCTAATTAGTTCTATCTTATTATCTTTATAAAGCCTTAACTGGCATAGTGATTTGGGAGCTAGCTACTGTTCCAGCAGGCAAACTTTATGTTAGTTCCAAGGCAGTGGTCAGTTAAACTGACTTCAATATTAGTAGGGCATGTCCTTTTATGAGGCACCATTTTAACCATTAATCATATTTTAATTCATTGTCCAGCTTTTAACCTTGAACCCAAAATGTATTTTACCTTCCACAATTTTATGGCTGAGCCTCTTACACTCGGCCATCTTTTATCTGATGAATCATTTTTAATTCCTGTTTTCAACTTTTTACGTTTTACTGCTTATTTTACACGTCTCTGATTTTTACTATGTTTCCTAGTTTTTACCCTTGTTTGTGATTTTAAATAGGTCCTATCACCCATTTTTATTGTTGACTTATACACTTGTTGCTTATTTTTATTCTTTTTTACTCATCATTTTTGTGCCGTTTTGTTTGTGTTCATTTTAACTTTGGTTGTGGGTTATGAGACTTTTATTCCTTTTTGTCATTTGTTTGGCACAATATAGCCTTAGTTGCTGTTGCGCCAATAAACCCCAACCAACCAACCTTTTATGAGGAGGCCTGTAAATGCTAGGAGTAGAGGGAATTCTTATCTGCCCTATGTGTTGCAAATGAAGAAGAAAGCTGCTTATGAGAGGAATATTATGGGCCAGCTCAAATTTAACTCACACTTTCTGCCTCACAAAAGAGGTGGAGGAAAATCTGTCACAGAGTTTGTTTTATTCAGTTTTATGTAAAATTGCTAAATTGGGTTTGTAATTTACTGTACATTAACTGAGCAATGACAGATAAATCTGGTTTCTTTTAAAATCAAGAGATGGTATAAATTGATAGAGATTTGAAATTAACTATTACCAATTTTTAAAAGAAACATGAAGTCATGCACAGGTGATATGTACCTCAACTGGCTCTCAAAGGGTTAAGCTGAACCAAAAGCATGAAAGAGGAGCAGTGGGAAATTTTTATTTTAATGTTAAATCACTAACATTGTGTACAATATCAAAGTTTTCATCAACATTTCTCAGAACCCATGAGAGAATATGGTTTGAAAACCTCTTCCATATATTTTTAAATATACTATTTTGCAATGTATGTTGTTCCACTTTTCTTTAACCTAAAAAGCATTTTATTCAGAATAATGTAATAACTATACACACACATCACCTTTTAGCAAATATGAAACTCTTTTTTCCAAAGAAGAGGAAGTTTTTAACTTTCCAACTGTTGTACCCTATAGCAGTGCTAATTCGAACTGATGGATGATTAGAAAAATGCAAGTAGTAATATTTTATTAGCACTTTACAACATAAAAAGAATTTTTCATTTATCCTTTTAAATGAAAAAGTTTCATTTTCCCATCCCTGCCCCTTGAGAAAAGGGGGCAAATCTTTACTTTGTAAATCCCTTGACCGTCACACCATACGATCAAAATTTCTAGCATAATAGATAATTTGCAATATTTTTTTTTCACATGCAACACATAGAACAGGAAAGAATCTTAGAAGCTACTACTCACTTTTACAGGCCTTCTTCATACAAGGATGTGTCTTACTAAGACTGTAGTCACTGCTGACCACAACATACAAATTTGCCTGCTGCAACAGTAGCTAGTTCCCTAACCACTATGCCAGTTAAAGGTTTTGCTTTTTGCATATTAGTGTCTTTAACGATGAAAGTTTAAACCTTATGAAGAGTTTGCAAAATGTGAATCATAATATTTCATTATTATCTATCCAGCTCAAAAAAAATTTCTTTTAAAACAAAAAAAAAATTGCTGTCAGTACAAACCTCTTGAATTTCACAGTCCATCACCAAAATTTCCAAATTCTAATTTAAATATGTTGCCATATTTATTTACAGTTTTTTGGCATTAACCAAAGTTTCCCATTATTAGAGGGCACAATTAAAACTTGTGAGAGATTTGGCAAATGCAGATCCTTATATTTCATCAATGCCTATTCAACCCAAAAATAATTTTTAATTTATGTCTAAAAACAAAAAAAAAATTGAATGATTACAGACAAACAGTCAACAAAATGAAAACATTAGCTATTTTATTTTTTAGATGAGCTAAAATCAAGAAATGCCATTTTTTTTTAATTCTAATTGCAGTATAGTAATGTTTTGTTACATTTATGGAAAATTATTTACATTTTTTCAGTGATAGTCTGCACTTTAATTATTCTTTTACTTAAATCTTGTTTATATTTTATTCAACAGCATTGATTTTAAAATATGTGTTTCACTTTGAAATGCCAATGTAAATCATTTATAAACTTAAAAACTACTATATGAGCTTTCTTTTATCAAAGAGCAAAATCAATATTGAACAGTGTTATCACCCACGTGATATTTGTTTTTGAGATATCCATGCTAAAGCACACCAATCAACTTTAAAAACATAAAAATGTTGGTTTAAACCACTAAAATTAATCAAAGAGTAACTAATATGATTATATATATATAGCAGCATATAAATAAGTGAGTGTATGCATAATTAGCACAAGGATGAAACCACTACTGGTTACCTTAGAATCAAAAACTAACAGCAAAAAAAAATATAATAATGCATTAATCAATCATGTGGAGTAATCTTCCAGCCACTGATGTACTTCAATTACCAATTTCTATGTTTCAAATTAGCCAATAATTGAAGTTTAAAATTGACACCTATGTAAGGAAAATGTAGTTCTTATCATTACACTATCATGTATCATCTACTGCAGTGTTAGTAAAAATGATTCTCAATGGTTATTTCATCTTTTATACAATGAGAATTAATCTCCTTGCTTGTCAACAAAAGCAATTGCATGAGAACAGTTTAGTGAGCATAAAACTTTTACATGATAATTATTCGTTGTCTATGAAATGTCCTTACCAATGTGAAGTATTTAAACTTGTTGATTTTGACATTCTTCCTTTATCTTTTGCTTTGAAAAGTATAAAGAGGTTTTGTTTAGAATAATAAAAGTATAAATAGCACACTATATGCTTCAAAGCAATCCCTTTCTTTTAACCAAAGTTAAAAAATTTAAAGTTTACTTTAGCATTAATTTTATAACTATGTTTTTGTTTAAATGCACCATATTAATTTTAAATGAAGAATGTATACACTTGTTTTTATTCATTTGTGCACTACATCTGTACTGATTATCATGCATATATTGGGAAATTTGTTACTTTTGTGTTGCAGATTTCCTCAGCAAATTGATTTGAAAGCACCTAATCTTAAGAATGAAATAGAAAATGCTTTGTCAAAGACAGTATTTTACTTATCAGGCCATGGAGGTTCTTGGTGAGTAGTATAGTATTAATTAGTTATTAAAATATTGTATTTAGTCATGTAACAGTCACTTTTTATACAAACTTTTTCGATCTGAAAAACCTGTGACTATTATGCAAGGACTTTTGTGTGTAGGTGGAAATCCAGTGAAACGGTCATCTTTCTCATACTTTAATGTGCTAAATATGTTTCCCCTCTTTATGATATTCTATAAAAGTTTCTTTCCTAATTTTAGAAATTTTTCATTTTTGGGTATCCGAAAACACTTTTTTTTTTGTATTACAGAAGATTTAAATTTTTCTAATTAAATTGCTTTCTTCTGCATATGTTATCAAATTTTCATACTAGAGTGTCATAAGCTGATATCTCATTTTCACCTTTCAAATTTTGGTAACTTGGCAACAATATGCAGGAAATTTTGTACAATTAAGAATTCTTAAAATTGGCACATTTTTAAAAAAATAATTTTATATTCCAGAAATATTAAGAAAGCATTATGACACTTGCATATATGACCTTTAAGAATCCTCTGCTTTCAACACTTCCAAACATTGGTGCTGTCAGATGTAAACAATTTTCATTAGTTATTACTGAAATATTCACTTGTGCTCTTTTATCACAAAATTTCTCCCCTGTCCTTAAACTACAGCAAATAAAAATGAAGATGGAAAGAAATTGCAAAATGGAATGTATGTTACACTTAATTGAACTAAAACACTGAAAATTTTTAAAAAGGCCATAAAGCTTTTTATGAAGATGGACAAGGATGTAGCAAGCTTATGCAGAAATACAATATTGGATTGTCAACGTTATATGAGATAATGGCACAGAAAGGACAGTTACTAAAGTTTACAACAGACTCTGAAACAATGAATGTTTTGTGGGGAAAAAACTCGACGACATGTGGAACTTGAACCCATACATCCAAATTATTTAAAACTATCTTAATAGCACAGTAATATACTAGTTGAGAAGGCAGAAAACATTTGTTCTTAACCAAGTCAGTTCCATAATAAGCTGCTGGAGAATGTATGAATAAACATACAACTTGGAATTGTAATAAACTCTCTCTTCATGACAGTAGCAAAGCATGAATTTTTGAAAAGAGGAAACAATTACCAAATGTAGTGCTGGAACTAAATTGAAATGTTGTTTTACTTTGTTTCCAAATCATTGAACTGGAACACCATTCTGGGGTTTAATGTTTCTTAATAATTGGAACAGAATATCATTCTGATACTTGATGTTTCAAGTCATACACCAGAATATGTTCCTGTACTTGATGTTTCTGATTCTTTGAGTTTAGGTAGTTCTCTATTTTTTAAAACAAGCGATTGAGTGGTTACCATACTTAGCTGCAGAGCAAAGGGACCTGAATTTGAACCTTACATAAAGCATGGATGCTTTGTTTTGTATGCTGTCTTTCTGGTGAGGCATCTCTATGGTGTAGTAAACTGACAGGCTCCTGTCAGACCTCTATGGCAAGCAGCTGCTTGAGGGGTAATTTGTTTTACTTTACTAAATATTTTTGAAACTACAAAATATATATAGGAATTTAGAACTATTTTATAATACTAGCCTTGCTTCAATCTTTCCTGTCAGTTACAAGGTGACTTGTGATAAGTGATGCATTCCTGAAAAACTATGGTGTAAGGAAAATTGTGTTTTGGTAGAAAAAGGGAGTGTTGCACTCTAAAACCCTTAATTATATTTTTGTATGTTTTTTTTAGAAACAAATTACCATCATTACAGGCAGTGTATGCACACAATGTAATTCATGAGTACTGAAGAAAACTTTCTACGTAAACTTAAGATATGGCAGTCATTTTCAATATTGGTCATTCTGAAGCTGGTGTGTGACATGTTATTTACAAGAACTTTACCACAGTAGCTGAATGTTGATTGGTCAAAGAGAAAAAGTAGATTCCAATGTGTGGAATATAATGCAGTGCTAGGAAGCGAAGAGTTACCCTGCTTATAGGCAAACAATCTCTGCTTGGTGATCATGGAACTGATGTATATATTGTGCAATACAATGCCAAATATAGTAGCAGTTGAAGTATATTTCTCAAACTAGCTCAACTAACCTGTTAAATTGCCTCCTCTATTTATTATATAGTTAGTCAAACTTTGAGAACATGTTCTACTGCACATAGTAATGAAAAAAGTTCATATAAACATTGGGTTGGTAAATGTTTCCCTTTCGAGTTACAGGACATTTTGAGTGAGCAGGTAAGGAAGCCTGTCAAAAGGTACAAAGCTTGGGTTGGTTTGTTTTACTTCTGAGTGGCACTGTTTGGAACACAATGGACTCAATGGCCAGGTTACAAGGACCCTGAGGACTCCAAAGATTGGGGGAAGCGGACCTGTACAGCTGTTAGGATACAAATGGTAGCCTCCCATCATGGCCATCCAGTATGTTCTTTAACATGCACAGGGTATGGCTCTCCTACACATAGCACATGGCTTAATGTCTCACCTGATGGACTGCTGCCTTTCCAAGCGATCGGTGTCCCCTTTCCTGGTTGTCTTGTTTGGCACAATATAGCCTAGTTCCCCTTGCATCATTAAACCCCAAATAACTTGACCAATGTTTAAGCAACCCCCCAAACAGTCAATGCTCCCTGCTGACCAGGGACAGGGTGGAGAGTTTGCAGAGATAAATTTCAATGCTGGCCCAGGTATTACTCGAACCTGAGAGCTGCAGATTTTGAGTCTGGCATGCTACCAACTGAGTCACCCCCACCTACGATTTTGGGTAATATGCATGTCTGACAACATAGTAGATGTAAATTCTCACCACTCCTGGGTGAGACGATGCTACATAAAGTGAGTCGGCTTTATTTTGAAATTAAGTGCAAACAAATCAGTAGTCTTCTTGCTATTGTCAGTTCACATGTTATTTGTGACCTTGACCATTAATAATCAGTTCTCCAATGCTGAAATGGCAGACATTCATAACAAACAGAAACTGCAGTGAAGCTTGGCATCTCTAAAGATAGCTTTTCCACACTAATGATGTCTAGCCAGGGATACTCTTGCAGCCACCCATTGACTGCAAAAGTGCTTTTCTAAAGCAGGTTATATGTCCAATTGCCTGCTTTAGAGGAACATTGATCACAGAGGATCTCAGGACTAGCATGAAAAGAGTAGTGGCAGATGTAGGTGTTTTACATTCAACTGTATGGAGAATTTGTAGTCAGGACCAACTATCCATATCACATACAGTGAGTACAAAACCTCTCACCAGATGATTTTCATCCACAAGGCATGTTTTCACAGTGGCTTCTGCAGCAGTGTATTGCACCTTGTTTTCTCCATTGTCTGCTTTTCACTAATAAATCACAATTCACAAGAGCATTGTGAATTTTCATAACATTCACCACTGTCACAGGAAAATCCTCATGAAATCACCCAGTCTTGGCAGAGGTTGCATGTGAATTTTTGGGCTGACATCATTGATGACTACCTGATCGGTTCATTTTTCCTGCCACCAATGCTCAATGGCCAACAATACACATGTTCTTGAAGGCAGAACTACCTCCATTGCTAGAAGACATTCCATTAGCAACATTCCATCACATGGTTCATGCATGATGGAGCTCCTGCACATTTTAGCCTCACTGCTTGAGAACATCTCCATCGTACATATCCTGCCTTTGGATTAGTAGATATCCTGCCTGGGACCAACTGCATGCTGTCCCAATTTGAATCCACTGGATTTTTTCTTATGGGGATACATTAAAGCTGATGTTTACACTATCCCAGTTCCTAATACACAAGCTATCTGCTTATGCATTATGGGTGGTTGTCAAAGAATTAGAACATTACAGGATTTTTTGAACGTGTTCGACAGTCAGTGAGAAGATGCTGTAAGGCATGTATTGCTGCTCAGGGAGGATATTTCAAACACTTACTCTAATGCAGACTTATATAATTGTTCTCATTCCTTACAGTGTATTGTAATAAAAACTAAGTTCACAGGCTTTCTTGCATGCTCAAAATGTGTTATAACTTGGGAGGGAAGCATTTCTGGCCCAACATTCATAGGAACTTTTTCATTATTATGTGCAGTAGAATATATCCCTAACGTGTGACTAAACGTTTTGGAAATGCACTGTATTAGAAATACAAATCATATCAGATTGAAAAGTGCTTAAAAAATTTCCATATTTGCATTGTTATATCTGTTATTTGCTTTTGTTGGTACATTGTAATGGCACTTGTCCCATTCTAGATATTGCTTATTAGTTGCATTCTACAGGCACATAATCCTTCACAGTTTATTTAACTTTAGACATATGTTTCTCAGGAATTTTGTTTTTCTGGTTTTAGATGTTGGGTGAGTTCTATGTTTTACTATTGATTTATTTTTATTTGTTGTCTAATAATAATCTCCACAGGTGTGGGGTGAGATATGATTTCATCATTGCAGTAATTTTTTCTATTTTGGTATATGGTTTATATTTTTGAAGGATTAAATTGGCATACCTGTCGTGATCGACCAGGTCAGCTGGGACAGTGTGCCCACCTCCCATTTCTTTTGGTATCTACAGGAGCAAGTTAGGTAGAGCCCTACCTGCATTGCACAGGGGTTTAGCTATGCTGTCCTGATTGGCCATTCAGAGCTAAACAGAGCTCACAGAGGTAAAAAAGGCCATAGGAAACCCTGTCTATAAAGATGGGGTTTAGAACAATGAAAATGGAAAATTACTGGCTTCTGCTTCTTGGTTTGCAAGGTCAGCTTTGGTTTTCCTGGGTAAGAGTGCCAAATATCATCAAGCCTGTAAGGCATAGTTTAAAAGTTTGTAATAGCAAGATACCTGCTCAGAGAATAATGATCTCTAGCAAGATAATTGTTGGTGTATCCTGAGGGGGTAATAAATGTATTTTGTTTGTTACTGAAGTTCAGCAATTCAAATCTGATTTGGCCAGGGTACCAGAGTTAAGCAGTATTTCATTAAATCTACTCTCAACATGTATATGTTGCCCCATGTTTGGCATTGTATACCACTCGGCAGCTAAGTTTACAATAATTCTTTTTCTAGATTTGCTAATACTTCTGCTTTAAAGGAACATTTTGGGACACATATAAACATATAAAATGCAGTGTTGCATTTTAGTGTGCATCAATTTTTTAAATATATGGTGTATTGCCATGTGGTTTGGTTGTAAACTAGAATTTTATAGTTTCAAGCAGTTTTTAACTTTTTATCCCTGTAAGTATTTACTCTGTTGTATATGGTCTGTATTGCTGTGTAGCTACTTTATGTAGATGTGATTTCATGATGCTGTTTAAAATCTTCCATGACCAGGGTGTGTTTGGCTGTATATTTAAATTGCATTCTTGGTTGTGCTGATGTGGTTGACTAACTTCTTTTATGACTAATTTGGCTTCCTTTTCTTTTTTCTTTGTATTAATTTCTCAGAGTAAGTAGCTGGTCTTGGTAAGATGTAAAAGGGTTTTTTTTTTTGTAATTTTATCCATTCAATATTTACAGTTTCAAATAAATACTTACTTTATTTCACTTTTTATTTGTAATGGGTGAGCTTGTTCCAATGGGATTATGATGGTTTCATATCCTTGAAGTAGGATACTCAAGTAAAATAGCTTCTGATTTTTCTCTTTGTCATTAGTGAATTTTGCTCTTGAATATGTGTTGTCTATTTCTTCTTCATCTCTTTTAGGGTGTCTATTTGCATGTCTTTCTGTATTATTTTATGTCATCATCTATGTATGACATAATAGCAGCATATTTGTAGCTTAGGGAGAACTCTCTTTTTTATTTTCTGCATTGCAATGTCAGAACATTCCTGAAAGTGGAGAACCCATTGGGACCATGGATGTTACATCGCTCTAACCTAACACACCTATTACATATTATACCTCATTCAGGAAGGAGCATATCTTTCCTAGATGCAAGATGAAGATGCTGAATGCAGGTGATAGAGGAACCAGATGGGCCATTGCCAGTAAGAAAAAATAGCCAAAATGAGAGCATTAAATTTGTAACAGAGAATAATTATTTTAAAGTAAAGAATACAATATATAAACAAGAGCATGGGATCCCAATGTCTTCCCTGCTTTCAGGATTGCTCTTGAACATTGCAATGCACAAAATAGAAAACAAAGTTTGCCTGTGTTACAAAATCTGTTGCTGTTATATCAAATTATATATAAATACTATAGATGACATAATAATATGTAAAAAATAGACCATTAAAAATTATGAAGGAAAACATACGTTCAGGCATAAAATTCACTATTGAAAAAGAGAACACTCGAAAGCTAACTTATCTGGACATCCTACTTCAGAGATACAAAACCACAAAGAGATAAAGGTGTACCATAAACCAGTAACCAAAACCAATATAATCCCATTGTAATTCTCCAAAATGCCACTTTCTTTACTATGGATTGTAACTGATCCAAAATGTATGTTAAATAGTTTCCGGATAGCTTGGATGCCAGACAATTTATCTTGCCAATAAAGTTAAATGAGGGTTCTTCTCTTAGTATGTAATATATTTGCGTTATTTAGCAGCAAAGAATTTAAATCAAAAGATTGTCAATCATTAAAGTTAATTCTAGTCAAAATATCAAATTCTATTCAAGAGAAAAAATTAGGATGTCAAAAGCTATTTCATAAAACAAATAAAAGTTTATTTCCAAAAATCTAGACTCACCAAACTGAAACTTCCTTCTACAAAAATATCTCAACAACTCTTCTCACTCAATCAAAACCACTCCACATTGAGCTCCAACATACTGCTCTCCTGAGCTCTTCTCTAACAGTGTGACAACCAACTATGGGACTTAACATTACTTGCATTACATGTGGCGTGTAACTAACACGTATGTGTGTTGCACGCTGGGAAAGCACATTTGCATAAAATGATCTCACTCTAGCTATGAAGCAAGATGGGGCGTATCCTTATGTGCACATTAGTGGCTGGCAATAAAAAATTGGACTTGCACATGTGCAACTCCTCAAGTGGTTTGGGTGGAGAGAAAGGATGATATAACTGAAATATAATGCTCCAAAATGATAATTAAAATGTAAATAAAGTAAAACTGATTAAGGAAAAGTGAATGGGTTAACCATCACACCATTTGAATCAGCTTAACCCTACAACATTAAAAAAAGTGCAAAATGTCAGCATCTATTCAAAACTGTAGATATTCAGCAGACTAAAAGAACATTTAATAATGGAAAATACGTTATTCACACTTTAGCAAGACAGGCTAATTATCCTTAAAAATGAATGCAAATAAGTGAACCCAAATCAGTCACAAAAAAATAGTCAACCTATGTCAGCACAGCCAAGAATATAATTTAAATATACAGCCAGCAAACATATCTGACTACAGAAGACCTTAAATAATAATATCTATCTTAAACAGCATCATTGAAACCACATCAGTATAAATTACTAACAGCAGCAACATGGACCATAGTGAATATGGTAAAGAATGACAGGAATAAAAACTCCTGCCATTTATAAAATTCCAGTTTTCATCCAAACTGCAGGACTCAATACACCATATGTAGGAAAAACTAAATGATCCTGTGAAAAATGATTCAGTAACCAAAAAGATAATAGGGGAAAAAAATTGTGGCAATTGCAAAAATAGCATACCAAAATGCAATAGCAGTGTTTAAAAAAGCAGAAGTATTATCAAATCCATGAACAAGTATCAGCCACTCAAAAATATATATAAAAATAGAAGTAGTTCTGCAATGATGAAATTATACCTCCCCTAGAGATTATTACTAGACAACAAGCAAAAATAAATTAATAATCAGAAAAAAAGGAAATAGTTCTAATATTCAAAACCAGAACCACTAAATCTCTGAGAAACATGGATGCTCAGTATTTCCCAGCATCACCCACACACCTTTTAAGTAAAATAGGAAAATAACTGCCTTTCATCCACGGCAGACATTACTAATGTTCTGAAGAAAGCATTATTGAGATGCTGAAATATGCAGAAGGTTTACCTAAGTTTTTTGTTTTTTTTAAAAATAGCAATTGATACATAGTACAGACTAAGTGCACGTTTACCACCAATGGATAGATAGTGGAAAGTTGATGAATGTTGATGAATTATATGCCTGCAAAATGTGCCTTATGAGCAACATCTAAGAACAGATGAACTGCCCTTACAGCCTACCAACAAAAGCAAAGGTTTGACTATATGCAAACAGGAACTTTTAAGGATTTTTTAATCTGATTTATATTTTAAATATTTAAGAATACAGGTATAGAGTCTAACTATATAAATTAATTGCAGTTTTTAATATTTGTATTATTTAAGCTAGTTATATCTTTGCATATTAAAATTTTAATCAACTATATAGGCACTGTGAATTTTAAGCAAGTATGTTTACTTTTATTTTTAACTTTGACATTTAATTAATATTTTAGTGGAAAGTCAAAATGTATATCTTTTCAGCTCAACGCAAGTAGCTCGTTTGGGACAATCAAATAAACAAATTGTGGAAAATATAATAGCTTCAGTGAAAGTTCTTGCAACAAAATTGCCTGGAAATTGGCCTAATATAAATGGCTTGTACATCAAACTGCCAAAATCTGCTGCCATTCCTTTTTATATATCATTTGGTATGACATTTTATTATATTTTAAAATACTTTAAATTTCTAATTGTAATCTAAAATTATTCATTTTGCTTTGTTGTTTGTTTTATTCTGAATACTGCTATCAGTTTATAAATGCTGTAGAAATTATTATCCTTATTTTTATAAACAATCTGAATAGTTCATTCACAAAAATGTTGCTATTAATTTGTACTCTATAACAAAAAACTTATCTGGTAAATAGAAGAGCCACTAGAAATTTATTATGCTGTGGAGGTTATGTAGAATATACATGGGATCAATGAGTTTTACGATTTCTTAGTAGGTAGTTCAGCTTGTTCAACTCCTTTAGCCAAACGTTTTGATTTAGGCCATGAATGAAAATATTGAAGTAATAAATATATATCAAGTAATCTATGTCCAGTAATGAAGTATCACAGGAAAATGTCCTGTAGGCAAGAAACACTTGAAATAATTTGCTGAAAAAATTTGGTTTCATCACAAGTGGGAGTTGACAAAACCAAATTATTTCAAGTAATCTTAATCTTTATATTCAGTACCTTGAGTTCAGGAGTAGAGGTTAGCAGCGAACCAATCCTCAGTAGTGCACCAGGCTTGTAATTTGGAGTTCCCAGATTCAAGTCCCAACTTTGCTAGTGTTGAGATTTTTCTCCTCAACTCCCATTCTGCCCTTGTTGAGAAAGGGGGCACTGTTGCACATATTGCACACATGTGGAACTACAGATTGGGGAATCAACTTATAAACAGTATGCCTAAAAGCCTCAGAAAATGAGTGATGCCTAGAATGCTGTGGATGAACAATGTCAAATAGGATCTTTTTAGAATTGGCCTTCCATGGCCAAATGTAGCAGCAGTAGCTCAGAATAGACATGTATAGAGAGTTAAATTAAACAGTGTAGTTTGACCTCCATTACTGCTTCAGGATTATGTGTGTATGTACATATGTATTTTTCTATGGAGGAAAAAATAAAATCTCTAATTTCTCATTTAAAGTTAATCACTGACTTTTAAACATGTAATAAAATAAAAGTGTGTAGCTATGGGTGTAAAAGAATATCAGTAAATGGACTAAGTTGATTTTTTTTTATAGATGCTCAAAGGGTAAAAATAAGTTTTTGAAGAAAATATACTAGCAAATTATTTTCTAAAGACAAAAGCTGCAAGGATTAGTAGCATAAAAATAACAGTTGTTTAGAAAATACTTTGTCTAGCCCATACTTAGTCTAATGGTTAGTGTGCCTGATGACTAAACTAGTGGTCATGTCCATGTGTTTGTATGTTTTATGAGAAACCTGAACAAGCTGAATAAGGCTTCTAGGTTATCTCTGTCCTTTGTGTAGGGAAGTATCTTCTTCCCTACTTTATAAACAAAAAATAATATGTAAGAGCTCATAAGAGTGAAAGCAAATTTAAGAATTAATAATTGATGGAAGGTATGAAAATTAGTGAAAAATATTTAATTCAGGCCAAAGATTAGAAAGCTACTACTTAACCCTTCCAGTGTCCAGCCTGAAAAATGGGTTTACATTCAAAGGCTGAGTTATTTTTCCCCAAAAAATAACTAATGAAAGGAATTGTCACATGTTATATACCAAATTAGCTCTGCTGTGGCTGAGTGGTTAGCATGCTTGGCTACTGATCAAAGGGACATGGGTTCAAACCCCGGGTAAGGCATATAGATGTTTCTGTTGTTTTTCTGCTGGGTTTCCTGTCATCCTCACAATCCTTCTACTATAGCATATAAACTGACAGGTTCCTATCAGACCTCTTTGGCAAGCAACTGCTTGAGGGGGTATATATTTTTATTATATTTATTTAGATATTATTTTTTATATAATTAATATTATTTTTACTTTTTTTTCACAGTTATTATTATTTTTTTATTTATTTCTATTATTTATTTTTCTATATCCAAAACCTCATTTTCAGAAAACTATAAAAGATAATTATTTTGACTGGAAAGCAAAAAAATAAAAAAATAGAAAAACATATAACCAAATTCAATGTTAAAAATATCCACAGTAAAAAGTTGTAAGCCACCCATTGTCATAGCCACTGATGCATCATGACTCCAAAAGATCAATGACATAAATATACTGGAATAAAATTATAAATCGATAGAAGTAAAAATGAACTCATAAGCTAGTTATTATCGCAATCATCAATGTAGCATAATTCTGAAAGATCTGATGTAACAAAAATCAATAAATTGATAGAAGTAAAAAATTAAAAACATTTTAAGGCATCCATTATTATAACTAGCAATGTAGTAAAGATTTGACTCCCAAAGATTGATACATATAAATCTATGGAAATAAAATCATAATAGATCAATAGAAATAAAAACTGTTTTAATCATAAATGTACAAATAAAATACTAACTGAATTGAAAAGTTATCCATTATTGATGATGCTACATGCAGCCCACAGTGCACATGGCTGACACTTGCTACTAATTACTGCCATTTGCATCTTGCTCAAAGAAAAAATATGTTAAGTGAATCATATAAGAATTTTTTTAAGTTGAAAATTTATACCTTTTTTTTTTCGTTTTAGCATCAGTGAAATTTTTCAAAAAAAAATTATTTTTTTCAAATTACTTCATGATTCTAATATTAATATGTTCATGGACATAAAACTTACAACACCCATAAAGGATGAATGCAATGACATCAAATCATTACCACACATAGTACTGGAGGTCCTATGCAAATGATTCCTATGACGACAACATGGTGTCACATGGAGCCAGAAATAGAGACAGTGCTGTAGGTCCCAAGAACCTAATAAAAGCCATTGTAGCAGACAGCAGGTAAGTTAGTGGAAGTGAAACAGTGCATATGTGTTTGACTTATGCCAGGCAACAGGCACATTTTCAGCAGCTAGGTCCATTCAAACAGGGCCATACCATGGGGGTGCATGAGTCATGTTAGTCTGCCTATCATATAGCCAACCATCTTAGTCACACAGTGAGTGCTATAACACTCTGGATCAGGAGATGAGAAGAACAGGTACCGCTTCATTTCACCATGGCTCAGGTCCCCACAGACATACCACAGAGTGAGAAGATTGTCTTATCTACTGACAAGCAACCTGACTCGTGCAACATCTACAACAATCCAGCACATTGTGGTGTCTGCAATACATGCACTGCCATTAGATGTGTCCACACAGACCATTCAATGATGTTTGAATAAAGCTGAATTACAGGCACAGTCCCTCCTGCTCAGATTGCCTCTGACTGCTAATCATTGCCAGGCAAGTCATCTGTGGTGCATTGAGCATGTATTAAGGAGGAAGAATGACACCACATTGTTTTCTTGAATGAGCCATGCTTCTATTTCGGTGCAGATGATAGTCACATCAGGGTTTGTCATTGCTGCAGTCAGTGGCAGGATCTGGCACACATCTGGGAGCCCCACAGTGCCCACACACCCAGCATTCTAGTGTGGGGTGCCATTAGTTATGATTCCAGAACACCTTTAGTGTTTGTCCAGGGAACTTTAACAACTCAATGATAGGTTTACATTCCAATGCCCCATGTCTACCTTTCCTGCAGAGCTCTCCTGGTGCCATTTTTCAGCAGGATAATGCACAACCCCATACATCACATAATGTCCAACATTGTCTTCAGGATGTCAACACTTGGTCTGCTATGTCCCAGGATTTCTCTCCTACAGAGCAATATATCGGATGTGCTGGGTTGATTTCTCCAACAGTATCCACAGCCAGCATCTACACTAGACAATCTGCATCTCCATTTTGGGAGAAGAATGATGGAAAGTGTCTCAAGACACTATTAGGGACCTGTATGCATCGATGCCTTGACCTCTGGCTGCAGGCATTGCCACAAACAAGGTCATTCCTTGTACTGAGAGCCCATATCCGTGACCCCATAAACACACCGTTAATACACATGGAGGTGAGTGTGCGATTAATCATTACCACCTTCTAACATCCTCTATCACTGCTCAGTTTTACTGAGGTTTGCTTCATGGTGTTGTAACTTTCTGTGCCTATGAGTGTATGAATAGTTCATAATATTAGTATCAGTACTCAAATCTTTCATTTATTTTGTTTTTTTTTCTAAATGTTTTAGTCATGCAAATAATGTTTAGGTTTCTGAAGATCAGCAAACTCAAGACTAAGGAAGTAGTACCACAAAAAAAATTTATTTGCTTTAAGAACAAGATC
Source organism: Ryuthela nishihirai (assembly GCA_038380435.1). Lineage (NCBI taxonomy): Eukaryota > Metazoa > Arthropoda > Arachnida > Araneae > Heptathelidae > Ryuthela > Ryuthela nishihirai. The sequence goes on from JAWZYU010000018.1 coordinate 26,422,796, forward strand.
ATTTAAATAAAAACTAAAAAATATATTTAAAAAGATATAAAGAACTGTGAAAAAAGGGAATGAAAATATTTTAAAGATTTAAAGTTTAGCTGAAGTACTGAAATTGATAATGAGTCATTTTGGTATGAAGATCCATACTGCTATGGAAAAGTTTAATTTTCAAATTTTGGCAAAAATTGCAACTTCATAAATTTAACTGTGTTTTTATTTAAAATATAATTAAAGATATCGCTAAAATCATACTTTAAAAAAGTATTTTAAATGCCTAATCCTGCAATTCTTGGAGTAATTGCTATTTGAGAATACATAGTGGTTTTGATTTCAGTTAAGTTTCAGTTTAATTATTCTTCCTAATCATGGTATATATTTGGAAAGCAATAAAAAATAATTCTAGAAGCAGCAGAGTAAAATTACCTTAAAAAATGAAAATGTTCTAAAATATTGACTGAAAGTGTTGTGCATAGTTTCCTGGAAGATGCAACTTCCAGTAGTAATAAAAATCGATACGTTTAAAGATTAAAAAGAATTATAACTCTTCTAAACAGAAAAGTGGGTTATGGTAATTCAAACCAAAACTGAACAATAGTCTCAGGGAAAACCAGTAAGCTAATTAATGCTTTGCTACTTGTGATGACTTGGCATGCATGGATGATCATTGTGGGTGCAAAAATATTTATTTTTAATTTTATCATAATTTTTCAAATGGAATCAACAGGTAAAGAAATATATGTCATAGATTGAAATACCGTTTTCCACATTTGATTACAATTTTTAAAAATTGGCGATTTCTGTTTAAAAAATATATAAAAATTTACCATCTTGCACTACAGAATGATAAATCTTTGATGCAGTACTAGAATCAGAAAAATGAAAATATTAAAACCAGCTTAGACAGGCGAAGGATTAAAAATATGTAATTTACATTTCATCTGGTTATTCCATCTTGTAAGATGTGGTACATAGTCATAATACAGTTTTTTTTTTACCTTCCTATTCTTTTGCCATTTGTCAGTTGATTTATCAAAACAGTTTTCTCGCCATAGCTTAACATGTTATCAGGAGGTCATGGGTTCAGATCCCACTTGACTAATGACAATTTTTCCTCTATGTTTTATCTAAATAATAGACATTTTTAATGAGTACTATGAAATGGCAATATCATTTAATTATGACCTAAAAATATTTGGTCCAAAAATGAAAGAAGCTATTCTTAGCTTATACTAGTTTTCTCATGCAAGGAATTTACTAGAAGAGATTAATTTTATTAACTTACAATGTTCTAATTTTAAAAAAAATTGAGGAATTTTTACAATAGTTGTTTTTGTTTTCCAAATGATATGAAATTTTTCTTTTTTATTATTGCAGATTCTGGTAATAACGTTGAACTGTCGTCTACCGAAGACATTGAGATTCCAGATGCTGAAGATTTGACTACTCTGAAGAGGAGTAAAGTTAAAGTTTTCCCTACTGGAGAAGTGGAAATTATTTCAGATGAAGAAATACAATTATCAGAAAGTGAAAGTGATTTTGAAACTCAACTGCTGTCTGAGGAAAAAGAGTTGAAAAGAAGAAAAATTGCACAGAAAAAGAATAATGATTTACGAATGAAAAGGAAGGAGAAAAAGTTAAAAAAATTACGAAAGAGTAAAATACATGAATCAGGTTTAGATAGTAGTGGAATAAAGCATAAAAAAAAATGTGCTGAACGAAACTCTGGGGAGACAGGAAAAAATACTTGAAACTTCTTAAGTAGAGATTATCTTGTTTTGGTGTAGAAATATGTAATTATTGTATGAAATAATTAATTTTGTGTCCTGTTGCTATACTGGGTTTTTCTGATTACTTTTTCTGAACAAAATTGATGCATTGACCGACATAATTACTGCATAAGAAAAATAAGCCTTTTTGAACAGGTTGGTTCTGGGAGGGAGATGCATCCCCACCGTTGAGAATATTAATTGGCACAAAGGTGAAAACATATAACATTGTTTTTTAATTTATAAACCATGGTAAAATTTTCATCAATCTTTGTCTTCCCCTTTATTGTTTTCTAAATTTGGGTCTGTTTTTGACTAGAAGTTTACCTCAGCAATCAGCACCTCCCATTTCAACATTACAGTAAGCTCACCGGACAAAAAATTAGTCATCTCCCACTGTAAGAGGGTTACTTCAGTTTGACAGCAACAGAGGGCACTCCAGTAATAAACGTGCCCTACAAATGGCTGTGCCATGTGCTACAGGGTTTTCATACAGTGACAAGAAGTGGTTGTGTGCCTTAGTCACTCCGTGAAACATGGGTTGGGCCAAAGATGTGAATGAGTGGCAAAAAGGTGTTGCATTTGACCAAGCCAAAGGGCATAGTGTACAAGAAGTTGCTGCCTTTGCAGGTGTGTCAAAACGTACTGTCCAAAGGGTCTTCCAGCAGTGGTGAATATCTCAGTCCACCACTAATCATTGCCAGAACTGCAGCAGATAGACTGCTCACCAGTAGGAACCACTGCAGTGTGTCACGCACTGTTAGGGCAAACCGCTTTGCAACGAGGTAGGAATTGCTCCAGTCAGTCGATGAAGGCCTACAACAAGCTGTTTCCGAATAACACTCCAAAGGGAACTGCATGCTATGAATATCTGGAGCAGTACTGCGGAAGAGACCCATGCTAACAGCTCTGCACTGCTGCAGTGGGTGCAGTTCCACAAAGACGACTGTCGACTCTTGGAAGTGTGTGATCTGGTCAGATGAGTCACATTTTGCTTGTACTCAAATGATGCGAGGCGATGGGTACAAGCTAGAGGAGGCTCTGTGATGTTCTGGGAGTGTTTCACATACAAGGAAATGGGACCTTTGGTTGTGGTGACGTCACACTTGAACCAGAAGGGCTGTATGGAGCTACTGGGTGACCACATGTTGCCTTTCTTGCAGCATCTCCACAGTGAAAACCAGAAGGATACCCCCAGTCTTCCAAGACAACATTTGTCGTGCACGGGGCTTGAAGGGTGTCAGATTGGCACGACGAGCATTCTGAAGCCTTCAAAACTGGCCCACCAAATCCCCGGATTTGAATACCGTAGAAAACTTGTGGGACTATTTGTGGCAACGAGTGAAGCACCATACAGTTATTGTGTCCAAACCATCATTTGCTGCTGGAAGGTGGATGAATATTAATGTGCACTACATCTGCACACTGGTGGCATCCATGCCAGACATGATTTTGGCCATTCTTCGATCACACAGAGGCGTTACGTACTATTCTGTGACATTCAGCCAGAGGTGACTAATTTTTTGTCAGGTGAGCTTACACACGAGTTTCAAAATAGTTGGTCAATTCTTCACAGATTCTTCGCTTAACTACTGACATTTCAGTACCATGAAAGGAAGACGAGTTTATATTTCTTTTGTCAGACCCCATTAGAAACGGTTTAATAAATAAAACTAAAATAAATTTTTCAAATTAAATTCTCCCTTTTCAACTTGTTTTTTTTTTCTCGTTATTACTTTACTGCTTATCTTGTTTGGTGCAATATGGCGTAGTTACCTTTGTGGCATAAAATCCCATACATCCAGCTAATGGTCATTATTTGCCAGTATGGTGTTTAACAAGACATGTTTCGTCAAATCTTTCGAATGCAAGGGCCAGACTTCGCATGTTATGTGCCAAATGAAGGCTTGTTATGTGGGGAGTGTTATAGACCACAAAAAATTTAACCTCCATGCTTCTCACGTATCAAAGGAAAAATGAAAATCGTTCTTGTACTCTTCTGAACATGATGTCTCAAGTTATGACATATTCAAATGAAAGCTTGTTGTGTGAAGACTTCGTAAGCAACTTCAAGCTTGAGATGCACTGCTCAAAGTGGAAATCAAAACACCAAGAAGGAATGGAAGTAGAGATATGTAAATCGCAAGAAGCAATCAGCCATTGGAGAAATGCAAATGATCAAAGTTCTGCAGATAAATGCTGAGTGATTACGAGCTCATATAGCACAACTAACAGTGAGGTGGGAAATGTTTAGAACATGCCTTGGAGATGATGGCACCCTTATGCACAATTAATGCAATTCCGAGAGAGAACAAATCGTCGATAGGTAAGAGCTCGGATTGAGCCTTCTAGTGATCACAGTACTCATGGGGTGCAATGTGAGCACAGTGCAACAATGCATCTCATGCAACATCATGAGGCACCAAATATGAAGGACAAGTACGGGACCAACACACTACACCACAGGACATAAAGATTGCATGCTACATAGGAGGGGGGGACTCAGTCGGTAGCATGCCAGGCTCTTAATCTGTAGTTCCCAGGTTCGAGTCCCAGCTGGGTCAGCTTTGAGATTTATCTCCACCAAATTCCCCCGCCCTGCCCATGGTCAGTCGGGGACACCAATGGGCTTGGTAAAGGCTGCTGTCCGTCGGATGGGACGTTAAGCCGTGGCCCCATGTGCGGGAGAGCCATACCCTGTGCACATTAAAGAACACGCAGGATGGCCTTGACGGGAGGCTACCATCTGTCTCTCAACAGCTGTTCCTGTGGGTCCCCTCTCCGAAACTTCTCTGAGCCTTCGGGGTACTTGTGACCTGGCCATTTAGCCTATGGTGTGCAAAAAGAGTGCCGGTCAGAGGTAAAGCAACCCAAAGCACATAGGAGGGTTGTTCATGACCATTTCACCACACCCTCCTATGTGCTTTGGGTTGCTTTACCTCTGACCGGCACTTTTTTTGAACAGTCCACAAATCACTATGCATCATGCATAGTGATTTGTGGACTGTTGCGGGTATCGTGGTCTCCATGCAAATTGTTAGGCAATGTTTACGGGACACAGGAATGAAGGTGAGACGTCCAGTTTGGTAATCTTGCAGCATGACATTTGTCACTATGCTTGGACTGATTCTACAACAAAATACTGCATGTGCAATGATAGTTTCCGAGGTGTGGACATTCTCCCATGGCCACCATACTCCCCAGACTTGTTACCCATTGGGCATGTGTGGGAGCTTATGGGTCGCAGCCTTCGCCAGTGGCGAACCTGATACAGTTGTATGCCCAGATGGATGCTGTTTGAAACGCCATACCCTACGACACCATTAACCATCTGATATCTGGAAAGCTGAGACATCTGCAGGCTTGTTTAACCACCCGAGGTGGGCTTACTGTATACCAGTGATTCCCAACCTTTTCTGGACCATCGCCCCCTTTAGAAGAGAACAAAAATTTCAACGCCCCCCTAGTCCATAATAGTTAATTTTATATGAAATATTGGTGCATATTATCTGTACCTAATTTATCTGTTTATTTATCTATTAAAAATCATAAAGCAGAAATTAATAAAACGACAACAAAATGTACAATAAAATTGTTTATTAAAATTTTAAAAATAAACACAGAATCAATAAGAAATAAAAAATAATGAGATAAACACAAAATTAATAAGAAATAAAAAAAAATAATGAGATGGTTGAGGCTGGTGGAGTGTTAACAATTTGTTAATGTCGGGTTCCAATTTCGTTAACATCAATGGCAGATCGCCACGTTCAGTGATGTGTAGTCTGTTCCTGTTCTTTGACAGTAAATTAACTACTGCACTGAATCCACGCTCAGCCATATAGGACGAAGGAAATGCGATTAAAAACTTCTGTACTATTGCCCACAATCCAGGGTAGAGAACTGGTATTGATTTTTGAAGCCAGAACTCTTGGTATCTATGTTTGAATTTTACTTTGAGTGCTTCGTTAGTCGTGAGTTCTAAGAGTTCCTCTTCCAAATTTGATGATTCTTCAGTATCTGTGTTTGCGAAAGGATCTAAAACCCAACTCGGTATATTCATGTTTAAAATATCTTGGAAACGCTCCGTAAAATCAACATGAAGAACTTCCAAGTGTTGTCAGTAAGTAAATCTTCCGGTTTTGCAGAGACTGCTGATAATGTGGGAAAGTGGTTGTATTCACCTAGATTTCGTTTGAATAGAAGTTTTCCCGCAAAAGCAACTAGGACGTTTTTTGTTTTAATTAAATTCAACTCATCACCTTGCAATTGTAAATTAACTTGATTAAATATTTTAAACAGGTCTGTCAAATAAGCGATGTCATTTTTTGATGTAATCAGGTTTTCGTGCAATTTTTCGTCTCTGTCTTCAAGAAAGTCCAGTACTGAGTCAAATAGATTGAAAAAACGATTCAGACAAACACCTTTCGAGAGCCAACGTACTTCTGTGTGCAGCAGCAAGCGATTGTAATCATCATTTTCATTACAAAGCTTACCAAATAATCGGTCATTCAATGAATTGCTTTAATAACGTAATGGAGCGACATATGCAGACGTTCATTCAAATTTTTTGCAACCAAATGCTGACGATGAATAATACAATGTACAGCGAGTACATTTGGTACTGCTTGTTTCAAATGCGCTATGAAACCCTTATGACGCCTTGTCATTGCTGGAGCACCATCAGTAGCAGCAGACAAAATATTGTAAATAGGAATTTCTCTTGAAAAAACTTTTGCATGGTATTAAATATAGATTCTCCTTTTGTATCAGATTCCAAATTTTTAGCAAATAATAACTCTTCATGAATTTTTTCTTTTATAAATCGTACGTATGATAAGAGTAGAGCTTCGTTATTTGGTAGAGTTGATTCATCGAGTTGAATGGAAAATTTGCAAGTCTTTAAATAATCACATAATGATATTTCAACGTCTTTTGCCATTTCATCTATTCTTTGCACTGAATTATTACTGAGAGGAATTTTTTGATGATATCTGACGGTGTCTTATGATGAAGAACACTTTTTAATATCTCTGACTGCCGGCAAAATTAATTGCTCGCCAATTGTGTGTGGTTTTCTTGCTTTTGCGATGAACAATGAAACGTTATGTGCTGCTCGTCCATCATCATCTTGTTTAGAAGACGACGCAAAAAGGTTTGACATAGTTGGCTGTTTTAAATATTGCTTTTCCAGTTCTTGAAAATAGGATAAATCTTTGTTCTTCTTATCAGCATGCATTTTATTTAAATGCTCTTGTAGCCTAGAAGGTTTCATAGTTTCATTTGAAAGAACTTTTCGGCAAATTAAACACATAGGTAATGATTGGTTTGTAGGAGAGTACGTAAATCCATATTTCAAATACTCAATACTGTACTGCCGGCATTTCTTTTTAGATTAGATTCAGACATTTTCAAATGCAAATTAACTTCTGAACAGATTTATAGATAGTTATAAAAATAATGTTTATAATGACTTCTAACACTATCACTCACGACTATTTATCACGGCGAAGCACATAAAAATAAAACATTCCTAGAGCTATCGCATTTATAGATTTGATTTTGTGCACGCATTAACTTGTATGTTTGCGATGCCGGCGCACTTGCTCCGTAAACAAGTCATTTCAAGCTCCCATATTCTTGTCGAAACATTTTAAATTGCATAAACCTCGTATTTGTCTACCAACTTGCACGGACTTGTCACCGTCAATCTATTCTAAACAAACAAATTAGGTATAGGTATACCTAATGCTAATTTAAAAATGCCTATTAACGCGATAACAATAAGATAATTTACATAGCTAGATAAAATATTTATTCATGAAAACAGATATTTTCAAGTATTTTATTATATCAAAAAAAATTATAAAAAAAATATTAAATAAATTTATTTTTATTGCATCAAGGTTGATTTGCATATCAGGACGGACACACATGTCCAACATAATAAGCCTGATATAGTAGTGCATGGATAAGGTATTGAATGAGATTACAATTATTGAAGTAGGAATAACATCTCAGGATAACCTGCAGATAGTAGAGGTTGAAAAGTATGATCTGCTGGCTAATGAGTTGAGCCTAATTCACAAGTGTAATGTTAATATTATACCTTTATGTTCTGACATGGGATGGTATTGTAACTACGTACCATAAAGCATACTCAAAGCGACTTGGAGTGGGAAAACATTGAAGCTTATATCCAATCTTTGATCTTGAAGAGAACTTTGGAGAGCATCTCAGTCGACTTCAGACGTACCAATAGGCGGTAGCAGGGAACTTATTGTCCAAGCTGCAGTTGAAAAGCTGTACATGATGGATGAGGTAGTGGATGACCAGAATCACCAGGAAGACACAGAATAGAAGAGATAAAAAGGTCACAGAAAATTCCATTAAATTTATTTGACCGCCCCTCTTGACTGCCTCAACGCCCCCATGGAAGGCTCCAGCGCCCACTGGGAGGTTTTTTGGGGTACGCTGTGAGAGCTCAAAGGTCGCTAAGTTGGCATTATTATAATAGTTTTATCTATCTATATAAGGGGTACGCCAGTTACATACACTTTTCTAGGGGGTACATGAAGCATAAAAGGTTGAGAACCACTGCTCTAGAGCACCTTCGATTGGAAACTGAAGTTATTGGAAGAGAAAATCTTGATGAGACTAAGTTCTTCCTCACGGAATGGTTCTTACATAGGGGAAGTGTTGATAGAACGTAGACACAGAATATATTCGACAGTCGAATCCTGAGAATTAAACCTCCGCGAGGAAGGACGAAAACAAACCCCAAGTACTGACACTTGATTGCCTTTAAAAATGGACACAACTAAGCTGGCAGAGGAGAAACTTAGGGAAGCTTCTTGTTTTGGCGACGAAGAAGGTGTTAGAACGCTAGTAGAAAGAGGTGTTAATATAAATTCACAACATGATATTAATGGATGGTAAGTACTTTTTATTATTAGTAAAATGGCTCTTCATTTCTGTTTAAAATATCTGTTTTGTGTGCATTCGACCTATTCCATAAATATTTGCTTGCGATTTTCGTTGGTCGCACTGGGATTCAGAGGACGGATGATTTTGTTTTTTGAATTGTTCCTAAATGGAGCTAGCTGGTATCCATTGCTCCCAGTACTTCTTGTCCCATTAGTACACCCTGCGGCATTTTCACTCTGATCCGCCCATTTATTTCTTGACAGTACGGTAAACGTACTAATGTCTCTCGACCCGCAGTGCGACCATTTACGTCAGTGTTTTGCAAATCGTATGTTTTAATATCTAATCTTCTCGTTATTTATTTCAATAACAAATGAATGAGCAATGGTACATGGATAAGTAGAACTTAAATTGAGAATATGTGAATAAACGCAATGTAAAGTATAATACATCAGTTGGAGGTTTCGCCAAATTGAACGGCAAACATTTTCAAACATTTCGTCTGCTACTGAGATTTGTGGTGGCTTCTGAGTCCTGAATTTTTGCATTTTTAGGGTATGAAATGAATATTTGTGGATTTCTTTATAATGTTGGGGGAACTTAAATCGTGAAAATTTTACACATCCTACAGATTAGAAATATTTTCTAATAATGTAAACGATGTACCCCAATCCCTACCAACCAACAGTCATGGATTTTTATGTCCTCTGAAATCTGTCCTTCTCCCTTGTTTTATAACTGAAAGAATAAAGTGATTTTAACACATATGAAATAAAATACAATATTCCCACAACCCCCCAGACCCTAACCCAAACAGGTGTTTTTAGAAAAAATATTATTTTCGTTACCATGGTAATGATAACTAGAGTATACATCAAATGCAAAGTACCATTACCATGGTAACAGTAATCTGCATTGCAAACAAATGCAATGTAACAAAAAAAAAACACTATTTCACAAAAAAAATCGCTCACAACCACAAATTACTAAAAAAATTTAAATTATCAAAAAAAAAAACGTAAAGGAACCAAGACAACACATTTTCCTTCCCATATACTACGAATTCCTGAAATATCATCCCACCCCTCCCAGTCTTTTCCCAATAGTTAAAACACTCCACAAATATATTTCCACAAACAACTAATAAATCGAGTCGCACATACAAAAATTAACCTAAACAAATCGCCAGAATTAATCGAATCGAACACAAATCTCAAAACCAAGAACATCGTGAACAATGCACCATTGACCAGCATTATTAAAAAAAAAGCCCCCTAAACTAAATGCCCTTGCAGACAACACAAACCAAAAAACATGAAAATCGGAAATAGTACACCAACTGAATTATAAAAAAAAGCCTCTAAAACTAAATAATCTCATCAATGACAACAAAAAACAATATACCCCCTCCAATCTTATAGCTCAAAGAACTCTCCCCTAAATTACTCATTAATCTTCCCAACTCCATCAAAAACTCCATTTTTTTTTCACACAGACAGTTCTACAATACCCAAAATTTTTATATCAAAAAGCTGCCAAATGCTTCCACATATAACAATAAATCATATAAGTAACTTTAAAAGATTCCTAAATATATAACAAAATTGATAAATAACTATAATAGACTAATAATTACCATACTACATGTAACTACTAATAATCACTCAATTCGTCTCAAATTACTATAACGAAATACACGTGTTTGTTACTACAGCCATGTTCAGTCCCACACAGAAAACTTCCAACATTCTTTCCCCCAGGCATACTCCACCTCCACCACATTACATTAGAACCCTCTGAAAACTCACTTTATGTATTTCGTCAAAAACTATTTTCCCAAAACCCAAACACCCCATAAAAACTCATTTTTAAAACATAATTTCCCCACACTATAAACATTTGCCATTTTCATCCACACTCGCAACAAAACACATATTACATCATACTAAACACAAAGATTTAAAGTAATTCGAACTAACTCTAACCACTTCTCCCTTCTCATTCATATGCCCCTCTAAAGAACTTGCGAAAAACATTCCTCCCACCCACAGCCACAAAAAGCTACCGAACTCCCACTGCCAAAGGACATGGCCATGACATTGAAAACAGTTCTCTAACATTTTCAACAACATCTTCCTAATATTGAATAATTTCAATTCCAAAATAACTTAAGATATAAATAAGTTATTAACAAAAAAAAAAAACTGGAACATATTAATATTTCCTATTCTGGCTATCACTAAAAATCCCTCATTGAATATATATATATGCATTACCTCTAACTGCATAGGCATGTTATCCCAAGCAAAAATGCCGAAAAAAATTGAACTTCATATTCCCATCAAATCACACATGTGACTTCACATTACCCACCCAAAAGAAACAAATCAAGGAACCATAGGCCACCAATGGTTACTTCCTACATCATACTTTACACCTTGAGCAGTGCCATCTGTTGGCTGAGGACCGTGAACAACAAACTGACCGAGAAAACAATCTTAGCATCAATCTGGGTAATATAATTCACAACAATGTAATTCACAGTGAAAACCAATTTTTTTTTTTGCATAAAATTGAAATGGTGTTGATAATAATTATTTATTAAAATTTACTAAACAATTCTTTGAATTATTATAACTCAACAATGCTCATTTTTGCATCTTTCACTCTTGCATTTTGTTAAACACTTATAACATTAGATTTTCTCTGAATATTAAATTAAATACTTAAAAGCTGATGTACACAAAGTATTGTATAATTTATTACTACCACTTTAGTTATGCCAACCGTATAATTTCAAATTTACTAGTTTGAAGCAAAATTTCCGTGAACATTAATACTATTTCATGCAGAACATTCTCCACACTTCTAACACTATCAAATCCATGATAAAAAAGATGGAAAAAAATAATAATCAAATGCAACAACAGAAATTACTATTCAAATACTAATAAAATGTCAGTTATGAATGCATAATTTTACCAGGCACATATCAGTAAATGTCAACCCTGAACTAAATCGCTCAAATATTAGTGAGAAATCAAATTTAAGCACATAGTTTTTACCAATGAAATATTAGACTTCAACTCTGAATTAAATTACCTAGCCACTGAAATATTTTTGAGTTGTCAAATGTAAATCAGATAATTTTACTAAAATATTATTAGGTGTTAGCACTGAACTAAATTACCTAACCACTCAAAAATTTGTAAAATGCAAACCACATAATTTTAGTTAAAATATCAGTATTTGTGTAAAATGAACTAAAACACCTAACCAGTTAACATTTGTGAGAAATTAACTGTAAACCACATAATTTTACAATTAAATATCGAATGCCAATCAGTGAATGACACTGCCTAAACCACTCAAATATTTTTGAGATGTCAATTGTAAACCAAATAGTTAAGTAAAATTATCGGATATCAACACTGAATTAAATCACCTAACTATTCAACAATTTGTAAGATGTAAACCACATAATTGTACTGAAATATCAGTAGATGTCACACCGAATTAAATTGCCTAACCAGTCCAAATAACGGTGATGTCAATTTTAATCATATAATTTTACCAGTTAGATATAAGTAGATGACAACACTAAACCAAATTATTTTTCTGTTCAAGCAATACAAAAATGTTAAATGTAAAACCATTTCACTTTTCTACTAAAATGTATATTGAGTAGTTCATAATTCTATAATTGTGAAATATAAAATAAAATAATTAATGCTTAACATTAATAATGTTGCATCTCATTAAATGCTGTTATACTACTTTCATGATATATCATTTTAACAATGTACTTAATTTCCTTTTTGATTTTTTTCAACACTGAACTTAAGACTTAGCATAGTTACAAATAAATGTGTTACTGCAAATGGTAATAATTTTATGCAATAATTCAGGCATTTCAAGTATGTCTGAGAATAAGTTCATTGTTGCTGATGAAATATTTCATATATTAATGCATACTGCTAACTGTTTCTTGCAACTTAGAAACTCTGGTTCTATGTCTTTGCTTATCAAGTATTGGAAACACTGAATAACAGACAACACCTGCATTAATCAATAATTCTGATGGGCACGTAGGACCACCATGATCGCACATCTATGAGTTAATGACTAAAATTTTTTTCAACACGAAGATCTAATTGCTTGTCAGTGGCCAAAATAGTGATGCAGGTACTGCAATGTATTTTTTTTTCTTTAGGCTATACAATGCATACCCAACAATATAAATTGTGAATATCATCCTCACTAAGCGCAACATTTATGCTACTTTCAATAACAATATTTTGAACAAAGCTCTCATCTGTTACTCATTTCAGCAGAAAATTCATTAGAGGGAAACAAGCAACTTAAGTTATTCACAGATATATTCCCCTCGATGCAAGCTTCTGTCCGTGGTAAGGGGACCACCCTGTGAAGGTTCCACTAGCACGGTTACCTTCACAGGGTCCTGAACGCTCGCCCGCATGTTTGCCATGCGCAGAGACTCATGTCCCGGGGAAGGAGGTCCTGGTAGTTGCCTGGGGGTCCAAGTCTTCTCTCCTCAGCTCATGACTGGCAGGATTTCCTTTGGCCATTTTGCCATTGGGGAGCCTGTCTGTCATGGGATTGGGCAGCGGATTCCAGGGCCTCTGCTATACACTGCTTTGACCTCTGCTTCCGGTAAATGGGAGCTCCTGGGGGTGATCGGCCAGGAGCAATCGGCTGGTGTGCAGATCCTGCTAGGGTCAACTATGCAGAGCGGTGAGTAACCTTGCCCATGGTCCGGGTACAGGTTCACAAGTTTCCTCACAACTTATTTTCCTTTTGAAGTTATACTTTCTTTGTGAGGCCAGTTTGGTCTTTCACAATTTTGTTATTTTATTCTTTGTTCCTTTTGTGTAGAATGTTTTTGTTCTGCACATTTCTCTTTTTCTCCTTTTATTTATTTGTGAGGGCTTGGCTCACTGTCTGTGTGGGTATAGTGCCTACGTAGCCCTGGCGTCCGACTGGTCATCCCCTTGTTGGGCTCCATGGAGGGTGGGGACAGCGGGTACTGAACCACACAAAAAAAAACCATGAGAGAGAATGATGAAATTAATGCGATCAGTGCCAACAAGAGGGCTTGACATGAGCCCCCATCTTCCTCGTCTCCGTTATCTCTGCCATCGTCTTTTGTGACTGTGTCTTCATAACTGAGATTCCAGATCATCCACTCCACTGGCGATCAGGTACTTGGGAACATGTCCCCATTTTTCATTAATAAAGGTTTGAAAGGTCTTGCGGGAGAGCCGAAATCCGTCAAGCGCTTAAGGTCTGGCGACTTGCAGGTTGAGACCGCTTGTTCCAACACTCGGAACTGCTCCTGAATGTCAAAGAAATTGGTGGGGTGGCTGTTAAAGTCACTCCCCACAAAACTTTAAATTCCTCTTGGAATGTGATCACTGAGTGGGGCCTTCTCAAAGTCACTGAGGAGGAAATCCTCTCGGAGCTCACACCTCAAGGAGTAACAGCAGTCCACCGGGTTTCGACACGCCATGATGGGAAATTGGTACCCTCCCAGGTACTGATTCGGACATTCAACTCACCATGCCTGCTTTCTTCCATCAAGGCAGGTTGTTTACATTGTGAGGTACGGCCATATATACCAAACCCTCTGCGCTGTTTTCAGTGTCAGATATACGGTCATGCCCACACAGCATGCCGGGGAAAACCCACCTGTGCTCGCTGTGGCAGTAAGAATCATCTTGATCCTGACTGCGCAGCAGAAAAGGCATGCTGTGTGAACTGCAGTAGCGAACATCTGGCGTATTCCCGCGATTGTCCCAAATGGAAGGAGGAAAAGGAGGTACAACGATTGAAAGTTCTAAACAATATCTCTTATGCTGAGGCGAGAAAAATCGCTGTACCGCCCGCCCCACCTGGCAAGGTATCCTATGCCAGTGCAGTCATTGGGAAGCCCATCGTTCCAATGACTTCGGTGGCGGTGCAGACTGTATCATCAACTGAGTCTTTCTCGCGAGCAATGAAGTACCTCCTTACACAGGCGAAACCGAGGGTGGTGTCGACTTCAACATCAACCCTGATTTCCATTCCTGCGACTTAGCCTTCCATCTCCACCGGAAGGCCTCATCCTCCCCGTCCTCAGACAGCTAGACCTTCCAAACCAAAGGGGGCCCCTATTATTCAATTGCATTTTTCTCGAGAATTGAATAGATGGCCACAAACCATCGGGGGCCCATCTATTCAATTGCTTCTTCCAAACCAAAGGGGGCCCCTATTATTCAATTGCAATTTTTCTCAAGAATTGAATAGATGGCCCCAAACCAAAGGGGGCCCATCTATTCAATTGCATTTTTCTCGAGGAGCAGTTCTCTCAAGGGCAAACAGGTTTCGGTTCTCCCCACAGAAAACCGCTTGTGTGCACTTTTGCCACAAGCGTAATCTTCACCTGCATCCCGAGCTACGGCTTGGGGGTAACATCATTCCAGTTGTGGTGGAAACCAAGTTTCTCTGTCTCGTATTCGATCGGAAATTGACCTTTTTACCACACATACGTCATCTCAGGTCCTAGTGTACGCCGGCATTGAACATCGTCAAGGTCCTATCCTACCTTTCTTGGGAAGCAGACTGATGTTCTTTGCTCCGCCTCTACCGTGCACTTGTCCAATCGAAACTGGACTATGGATCCCAGGTGTACGACTCCACTTGGGATTTGGTGGTGAAGGTGCTGCATCCTCTCCATCAGGCTCTCCGTGTTTGCATGGGAGCCTTCCACACCTCGCTGGTCCAGAGTCTATACTCGAGACCAACGAACCCTCTTTATCTCTTCACCATCAGCAGTTATCCCTATGATATGCATCTAAATTGCGATCCCTGCCTGGCCATCCCACTTGGGACTGCATTTTCAGTCCAAAGTGGAAAATGCTTTATATTAATAGGCCAACTGCCATTCGTCCATTTGGTTTGCGTGTTCGAGGCTACCTCAGAGACTTCAACACCAGTCTCGATAGCGTCGCACAGTTGACAGCTGAACCACTTCCACCATGGCTCGCTGTTTCCCCTTCCTGTGATTTTTTTTTCCCCCTGTGCAGGACGGGGAAGGCCTTTACATCCGACTGTGTGTACCGGCAACTCTTTGCCAGCCATCGTGCTGAGTACCCAGACTTCTTGCCTGTCTTCACAGATGGCTCGAAGTCCGACACATTGGTGGGATCGACCATAGTCTGCTGTGATGTAATCATTGCAGACCAGATCCCACTGCAGTGTTCATCTTCACTGCAGAGTTTTGCACGCTATCAGTCTCGCCTTGAACCATATGGTGCCTAAGCATCATCATTAGTGTGTGCTTTACACCAACTCGCTTAGCTCACTACAGGCTTTGATCTCGGTGAGTCATCGGCCTCACACAGTTCTTACTAAAATCTGCCAGCAGCTACATCATCTGGCAGCCACCACCAATGTTCTATTCTGTTTGGTGCCCAGTCACGTCGGTAGCAAGGACAATGACTTGGCAGATGCTGCTGCCAAGTCGGCCACGCCCCAGTCTGGTTCTCCATTTCCAGTTCCATATCTGAATTTCTGGCAGCATTTTATCATTGAGCTCCGGGCCTAGTGGCAGAGATCTTGGTCAGAACAGCGTACCAACAAGCTCTTTGAGATCAAACCTATCGTCAAACCATGGCAGTCTTGTTACCGCAGGATTCATAAGGAGGAAGTTGTACTTGCTCAGCTCTGCTTAGGTCATTCGTTTCTTCTACGGGCGGACGATGAACCTAAGTGCGAGTTTTATGGCACCGTTTTAACTATCAAACATATTTTAATTTCTTGTCCATGTTTTAATTTTGAACGCCGTTTGTTTTTTAACTTTCATCATTTTATGTCCAAGCCCCTTACTCAGACATTTGTTATCAGATCATTGTTGTTTTAACACTGTGTTTGAATTTTTACATTTTACCGGATATTTTACTCGGATATAATTTTATTCCAATGTTTAACCCAGGTCGCTTACACCTGGGTTACTCTAATATTTATAACTTATTTATACATTTGTTTCTTGTTGTCGACTATGTTTCCTTTTATTGCTTTGCATTCTTAGTATATGTTTGTGGTTTATTTTAAAATTTGGTTAAGGGTTACACGCCTTTTATCTTTTTTCTTATGGACATTCATATGGCGCGTTATAGCCTTAGATGCTAATGCGCCATTAAAACCCAAACAACCAACCAATCACAGATATATAGCCAAAACAAGAAGATTTCAACTTTAGAAGCTACTTATTGTAAGGTTTTTCTCAGACTCTCATATCTGCTGAACATTATAATTGCAGCTGCTAAGTTGCCTATATTGTCCAAACCGAGCCTCTAGTTGATCAGTCTGAAATTTACCAAGTAAGTCATTTTTCCAGTTAAGACTAGATAAAGTATAAACAGTAAGTCTTAGCTAAGCTTTAACAGTATGAATTAGAGCTTCAAAAGTCTCTGCTTAAACTACCATTCTGTTTACCAATAGCAATAGATTGCTATTATTCAATCCACAGCAAGAACTCTTTTAGAAACTTTAATTGAACATCATCAACAGAAAATATAAGATTCATATTCTTATTTCTTTTTCTAATTCCCTTATAACAAAATTTTACATTCACAATTTTGCACCAATCTATATATACTGAGAGAAATTGCTTCATACCTTTCCAACCAAGTAATGCATTATACTTTTGGTCAAGCATTTCCAAAGTATGAACATTGGATCTGTCCAATAATTTTAACACAAAGCTTACATTTTGTTTCTGTAGATTGGAAGGAAAGAACATTCTGAGACAAATTATATGCATATTTAACATTGCAAGCTTTCTCTAACTGATAAATATGAACCAAGTGTTTAAGATGAACATTTTTTTCTTTTGTCAGTTTATAATCAGTCATTTTATACCAGTCAATCTGGGTCAACAAGTTGTTTGATATACATTGTAATGTAGTGATGACTGATAAAACTTTATAACCCAATAGTTTCAATTTCAAAAATGCAAATTTTAAAATGACTATATAGCTCATCCTGCTGTAAGAGATTTAACAGGTAAAAATGACACATCTTTGTTATGAGAATATATGATGTTAATGTTACAGTGTGAACAGAATTGGCTAAATTTTGCATATCATTTTTAAATGTACCCAATATATGCCCAGATTCATAGTGAAATGCTGATTTGTGTGTATTTCAGCAACAACACAAATTCCTCAGCTTTGAGCAGCTGTGCTTTTTGTTTCAAATAAAATGCATTTTGTTTTATGCAGGCAATTGAACTTGTAATACACTAGTTTTCATAAATTAAGGAAAAATGAGAAAAATTGTGATAATTTGCCAAAAACTGCGATTCTCACCAAACTTGTTCTTGTAACCAGTAAAGTAATGCCAAGTGTGCATATCTTATGCAAATTAGTCTTGGTTGCATCAATTTACGTAATCAGATAGCAGCATAAAAATGGGTGTTTTGGAGTGGATCATTATTTTGTGTTGTAAATATAAGCAAAGAAATTCCAAATGGCCATTTTGTAGGAATGACCCCGAGACATCGTTTGCTAAATGAACTGTGTTGGAGAGCTATTGGTCTGCTTCAAGCAGGCCAAAGTCAGTCGAATGTGGCACAATGGCTGAATGCGAGTTCTTCTGCAGTCCATAGACTGTGGAATCAATTTCTTAGCATAGATTCTGCACCTTGAAGGTTTAGCCAAGGAAGAGCTAGAGTTGCAACCATTGTACAAGACCGATATCTGCAATTAACAGCATGAAGGACCAGGATGCCTACTACCTCTTAGCTGCAATCCTCTCTTGCAGCAACCATTGGGAGGGTTGTCAGCTTCTACTGTGCATAGGTTTCATGAGGGAGGTCTGTACACTAGAAGGCCAGTAATTTGTATACCCCTCACATCACAGGAGAGAGTGGTTGAATTGGTAATGCACACATGTTAACTGGACAGAAGAGCAATGGAGGTCCGTACTCTTCACAGATGAGTCCAGATTGCTTGCAGAGTGATTCCAGACATTGTTTGATATGGAGAGAACAAGGTACTCGCTATCATCCCAGTAACATCAGTCAGAGAAACAGTTACATTGGAGGTAATGAGTGTGTTTGGGGTGGCATTTCCTTAGGTGGATGCACAGACCTCTGTGTTGACAAGTAGGAACCTCAGTGCTCAAAGGTATAGAGATGACATCCTGGACCCTTATGTACATCCTCACGCTGGTGCAATAGGAGAGACATTCATCTTACAAGACAATAATGCTCATCCACACAGAGCTCTACTAGTGGAACAGTACCTTCAAGAGGAGACCATTATGTACGTGGAACGGCCAGCTTGATCTCCTGACCTAAATCCTATTGAGCATGTGTGGGATACTCTAGGGAGATGTGTTGCTACTCTCAACCTGCCACCTGAAACAAAGGGGAGCATATTACTGCTTTAAAGGAACAATGTTCATTACTCCCTACTGAGCTGATTCACATCACAAACAGTATGGAACATTGCTGTCATGCCTGCATTGCTATAAAGGGTGACCACACTCCTTATTATAGAACTTTGCCTCATTGCATTCTGACAGCTCATTTTTGGACAAGTTCCTGTGTTATTTTTTGAGGGAAAAATGTTTCTAGTGTAAAATATTTTAAGCCACTCTGAAACTAGCATTATAATTAATGTTTCCATCAAATTTCATTAAAATCATACATATAATTTTCCATGTATCTTAATTTTTCCGAGTTTTCCTTAATTTATGGAAATCAGTGTACTTTATGTTGTAAAAGACTATTAAATAACAATTTAAGATTTATTTACCTCAAATGCTTTCAATACATATAAAAAAAACTTGAACACTGTAGCAAAATTTGAAAATGCCACCACAGTAAACTTGAATCAGCACATGATGGCTGATTTGATTGAGAATTATGAATAATCCTGGTTACATCACTGATTTTTAAAGTTTTACACTATATTTCTCATTGCAATTTATTAACCCAATAAATTGCCCTTGCTTTAGTTTATTACGCTTAAAAACTTAAGCTATGCAGTTTTCAAACATATTTGCTATTGTTCATATCTGATATTGTTAAGCTGTAGGGGCTTATCTCCTCTTCTTCTTGATCCCAAGTTTTCATCCTTTCCATGTTAATATCCTTAAAATATCTTCAATAATTTAATTAGAAACCATGTTGTGAAATATGCTAATGTTTGAACAAGTTCAAAAACCTGATATGTTTATGGGGTGGGGGTGGCATATTACAAGCCATAGGCCACTTTGAGTGCCCATGTTAACCTCGGTTCACCGTCGAAAGCACTTACAATGAGCACACGAGCATCAAAACTGGACCTTGAATGATTGGAAGAAGGTTGTCTTGTCCGATGAATCTTGTTTCCTGTTGCACCATGTGGATGGCTTGGTATGTGTACATTGTTTACCTGGGGAAGTGCCCATGGTCAGTAGGGGACACCGATGGGCTTGGAAAGGCCGCCGTCCGGCGGATGGGACGTTAAGCCGTGGCCCCGTGTACGGGAGAGTTATACCCTGTGCACGATAAAGAACACGCTGGATGGCCTTGACGGGGGGGGCTACCATCTGTCTCCCAACAGCTGTTCCAGTGGGTCCCTTCCCTCAACCTTCTCTCAGCCTTTGGGGTTCATGTGACCTAGCCATTTAGCCCATGGTGTGCAAAAAAGTGCCGCTCAGAGGTAAAACAACCCAACACTAATATGCTTACAATTATTATAAATGCAGTATTTTGTGAACATCACCGACTGTTGAGTTGAAATAATAAAGTCCAAACATCAAATAACATTAAAAAGTATATTTGATAGTTTTTCTTTCACCTTCAATAGTAGTCTTTGTCCAATTTTTAATAAAGAGGTAATAATGTTTATTTTTAGCAAAAACTGTTAATTTTCATTTTGTACGCTTTTAAAATATTGTCTATAATACATATATATTAGGACTGCATTGCACTGGGCTGCAAAACGTGGACACTGTTCGATTGTTAGATATCTCTTAGCCCATGGAGCAGATAAGGCACTGGCATCTGCAAGAGGAGAAACTGCAGCAGCACTGACAGAGAGTGAAGAAATAAGGAAGTTATTATCTGGTAAAGTATTTCAAACAGTTGAAATTTCAGTGTTTAAATTACTACTTATTGCGCAGCATTTTCAATTCAATTTCAATTATCATATATGCCCATATATAAGCAAGGTTTTTACCTAAATTGTATCTCAGAAAAGGGGGTTTGTCTTTATATTTAGACCAATAAATGTGAAGAAGAAACAAAGAAAAATGTGGTTTCTTCCCACAGTAGAGGATAGCCCATCTGTGCCTCTTTTTGGGAAAGAGTAGGGGTTACAAATTCAATGCTTAACTAAGTCACATCCACTCCAGTACCACTCTTAGTTTCCACTACTTACCTAACCCCCTTCCCCTTCAATAATCAAACTCAGTGTCAGTGTATTAAATCTGTAAAAAAAAAAAGCATTGTAAAAGAACATTATGCTGATACAGTACACCTACATAGCGTAGGTGTTACTGTATCAGCATAATGTTCTTCAATAATGTCATGCAAGCAAGGTACAATGAACCATCTACCACTCCACCTGCCCAGTCTACACAACAGTTAATTCTAAGATTTTGTGTAATATGCATACATTTTATTATTTACTGTACTAATAATTTGCACATTTTACAAATTCTTTAATAATAGTGACAAAAAGGAAGTAACAAACAGATTAACAGATGGCAGGCCCTCAGCAGAAAAACGATACAAATAGCCATACCTTACCCAGGGCTCGAACTCGGGTCCCTTAGATCAGTAACCAAGCACGCTAACCACTCGGCCATGGGACGGCAAGGAATTTAGCAAAGTTGCTATAATTTTAAAATGAAAATCATAATGTGTGAAGCAGCAAATTTTTATTTTTAGATTCCTATCCTTTGAACTCTGATTATTCAAATTTTCATCAATTTTTTTTTCTAATTTTCTCAGTGGGAAAATGGAAGGTCATCCTACATTTGAGGTCACATACATTTGGCATATACAGGGTGTCTCAAAAATATAGGTACAAACTTTTAGGGGAGGTAGATAACACCTAAAGGAATGAGAATTGCATAGGAACCCATAACCGGAAACGTCGTGGGAAAGTGGTAGCAGAGGTACAAGATCTGAAAGGACACAAGGACAGTGATTAATGGGAAAACATTTATTGGACATAATTATTACAAATGGCGTACTAGATGATACATTTCATAATGTTACAGCAGATGCTCGAAGTTTCCATCATGAGACGCGATGCATGCGCGAGACCGACGGAGCATTAATTGCTGGACACAGTCGAACACACCTGGAGTTTCTTTGATAGTAGCAGCAGCAGCAGCGCAGACAAGCCTTGCCACGAGATCCATGTTAGACTCCACAGGCGATTCATACACGGTAGCTTTGAGGGGCCCCCCATAGAAAGAAATCAATGCTTGTTAAATCCGGTGAGCGTGGGCCAGGCAATTGGTCCACATGTTGGCCATGAATCACATGTTGCGTCTTGAGCCACATGTTGCCACATGCCGCCATGAGCCACATGTTGCGTCTCAGATTTGCTGGAACATGGGCAAGTAAGCCTGGTAGAACCTGTTCCAGAAAGATCAGATACTTCGCAGAGGTCATGCGGGATGGTAAAAGATATGGCCCGACTAAGCAGTCACTGACCAAACCTGCCCACACATTTACCATGAAACGATGTGCCGCATGGGTGCACACACCATGGGGGATCTCGTGAGCCCACAAATGCACATTGTGCTGATTGAATATGCCATCCCGAATGAAACTGGCCTCATCAGTAAACAAAACATAAGCTGGGAAATTCACATCTTGGGCACTTTCTTGGAGATACCACTGTGCAAAATGCACATGTGCAGGATGATCTGCAGGGAGAAGTAACAACCCTTTGGAGATGAAAGGGGTGTAAGGACTCGCCGTGCAAAACACGCTGTACACTGCAAGGAGACACTCCTAAGGCAGAGGCAACGGCACGTGTGCTGGTACTAGGATTAGTTTCCATGGCATCCAACACACTTTCTTCCATGGCGGGAGTACGCATTGATCGTGGCCTGCCCTCACTTCTGCTACCTCTTAATGACCCATAATCGCACAAATTTTGATGCGCACATGCAAACAAACGGTGGCCCAGTACGTCTGTGTGGGAAGTGTTCTTGATACATTCATTGAGCAGCTCATCCGTTGCCCTCAGCTATTCCATACACTAAGTGCATGTCTGCCAGCTCCCTGTTCGAATACCTTTGCATGCTCTTTGTCACCGCTCGAATGAGGAAATCCAAAATTTCCCCTCTAGCGCACTGATGAACAGCGCCGCCTATTTACTTACAGTGATGTTTCCGGTTATGGGTTCCTATGCAATTCTCATTCCTTTAGATGCTATCTACCTCCCCTAAAAGTTTGTACCTATATTTTTGAGACACCCTGTATAGTTATTATGTCAAAGTATCAGAACTGGTAAACTGAAAATTAAAGTGTTAACCTTCCCAGGTCTAGCCTGAAAAACTGATTTAACTCCAGAGGTCCAGCTATTTTTTCACTCTGATTAGCCAAAAAAAATTTAACTTTTGAAATTTTTTGCCAAATCACTAATGAAAGGAATTAAGGAATGCTATATGTTAAATTAATCAGCATTTAATTACAGATTTTTCCAAAAAATATATTTAACATAAAAGGCGACTATTTTTATTTAATAGGGATTTTATAGAGTCGTGTAGTAAAAAAAAATGCATCAGAAAATACAAATATTTATTTAAAAAAACTAATAGACAGAAATTATTATATTGCACATGAATAGAAAGGCTATTTATTTTTGAATAACAACATAATAAATATTTACTTGAAGCAAGAAAATTACTCCCATTTTGTAATTTTTTTTTTCCATGGTACCATACTTTGAGAGAATTTCAGGTTTTTAGCTAATTGTTCAGAGTCAGACAAGTCATCTTTAGAATATTTTTTTAAATCGCCAATCAACAGAAATAAGTCATGCTTATTTACCAAATTAAATGTAATTTAATTACAAATTTAATGAAAATAAATAATTTAAGCAAATTTACAAGCATATTGATATTAATAAGCCTTTCTCAATGTAATATGAAAAAATAATAGATTGGACTGTATAATTAAGGCTAAATTTTGGAAAACATAATGAATAAAAATGATTAAATTATATATTAATCAAAAGGAAATATCCTCCCAAATAATATAGTACTTAACCTGAAATGTGATTTTTATTTCTTTTAATGATTCCTTTCAGTATTGTATATTTTAAACACATACATATTATAAAAAAAATGACTTGGACTTCTCACATTCACGGGATTTTCCGAACTGGCTATGAAATGGAAAAAAAACTTTATTGCCTGCTTTTTTAGTAAATATTATGAATTTTTTCTTAGGGTGTTGAAGTTTGGCGATCTTGGTTAAGTTCCAAAAGGTTTGTGCACAAAATAAAAATTAACTCAAGCAGCTGCTTGCCACAGAGGTCTGAGAGGAACCTGTCAGTTTAATTCGCCATAGCAGAAGGTCTGTGAAGATGGTGGGACCCCAGCAGGAAGACAACACAAACATTCATGCCTTTCCTTGAGCTTGAAGCCAGGTCCCTTTTGATCATTAGTCAGACATGCTAACCACTCGGCCATGGGACGGAAGGAAAAAAATGTTATATCATCAGAGTGGCACAGCCAAGATACTGAGGGGTGCTTTTAAAAATATTCAATATAAACATAAAAACTCTTTAAAAAAAAAAAAGTCTAGGGGGGGTTGAAACATTTATAGTAAGTTTAACAGGGGGAGGGAATAAAAACCCTTCTGAAATTGCCCTTTCATGTGATGACTGATTTCCATGCCAAAGAAGTCCATTTTGTTTCCCTATCCCTCATTCATTTTTAGGAAACTATACAAGATCAAAGTTTTTTTTACAAAAAAAAAAGAAATAATAATAGAAATATTTAACATCTCATTAGGTTATACATTGCCCAGATTGTTCGAGAATTGTTCATGAAACATAAGGAAAACTTCCAGATATTGCCTTAATTTATTTCATTATAAAAAGAAAAAAAGTCTAAGCAGGAGTATCTAACATATAAAACCAATTGCTCTCTTGACTAACCCTTCCAGGGCCTAGCCAGTATGTACACGTACGGAAAATCTAAGTTGCGAATGTCTATGACGTATGCACACGGTCTTAGTACAACAAAAATATATCTATTTTTTTTTAAATAAAAATTGCTGTTGTAATTTACATATATATTATAAAAATATATAATTCATTCTTCAAAAATAATATTTTGTTTTTTAATTTGATGCATATTTTATTAAACTACAATAAAAATAATTTTATAAAGCCATCTGATTGCCATTTTTTTTAGAAGCACTAAACGGTATTGCCAATTTGCTGTTAACGTTCCTATTTGCTGAAGCAACCTTCTGATTTAAGCTCACAAGTTTGATTTGAGCTATTATCAACAAATTTTTCCCTAAATTTTTGAAAATCTCCTAAAAATTAACAAAAAAAAAACTGCTATTTTTAAAAACCGTAGATTTTGGAAGTAATTACAAAATACGTACCACTATTTTTTTTTTTCCGTTTCACACTCTTTTCTGTCAAAAACCTAGTCAGTATCCCCAAGTTATTTTTATCATTTTTTCCCTTAATTCTATGCATCTTTCCCGCCTTCAAATCGAAACTAAAAGTAAACACATCCTTCTTAGAAATTCTGGTTGCACTTGCATTTACTTAGTTATAATGCTTCACTGAGGAAAAAACAAGACATAGATGGCTGATGCAATCTCCGTTGCTTGTGCTATGTGTTTTTTACAGTTTTGGTCCAGCATATTGGATACTCTTTGCCAAATTAGTTTTTTTTTATATTTAAACCTTAGTTTTCATTTCAGTAGATTTATTTTCGGAATTTGGCGATCTTTTGGCCGATCGATAAGTATCAATTTTTTCATAGTTATGTTATATCGTATGGCCGGCCTACAACTTGTGGTAACATCGCATTAGGCTATATGTCAATTTTTATTTTATTATTTATTACTTTTCCAATAAAACCTTGATAATAGTATTTTCTGAAAATAAATGAAGTCTTGAATATGGAAGCAAATTAATTTCTAGCTTTATTTCCGCTAGTTAGCGATTTTTTTTTTTTTTTTTTTTTTTTTTTTTTTTTTTAGATCGGTTGATTTATCAATTACTGATATATCTTTCCACGTTGGCCAGATCGGAAGCCGGCTTAAAAGTTGTTGCGGATATTTTATTTATTAATCCCATTTAGGTTATATGTAATTTCTCTTTTATTATTTCTTTTTTTTTTATTAAAAAACCTTGAGCTTGTACCATTTTCTGAAATTGAATGTCTTGGATATGGAAGCAAATAGACTTCCTTGCTTCGGAAATCGCCCATCATTTGGGAGGGCAATTTCGGGAAGGGCTAGTTCTTGGTGCGCAAACCTTTGTGCACTTAGCCAAGATAGCCAAACTTCAATACCCAAAGAAAAAAATTCATGATGTTTAATAAAAAAAAAAGCAGCCAAGGAAATTTTTTTTCTATTTCATAACCAGTTCAGAAAATTCCGTGAATATGAGAACTCCAAGTCACGTTGTATAACACTCGTCATCATCATAATCATCCTCAAGCAGCCATGGGCTACGGAGGTTCAACCAGACCATGCAATTTAGTTCTCCAAGCAAGTCTATCCTGAGCTACATCTACTGCATCTAGCCACTGCACACCAATTCTAACAAGGTCCTGTTTGACATTGTCTGCCCACCGCATCCTAGGTCTCCTCTTCTTTCTGAGGCCTTTAGACACACTGTTCATAACCCTATTCACCAATCTATAATTATTCATAGGGGCAACATGGCCAAACCAACGGAGTCTCTCTTTGCACAATATGCTGCTTAAAGGAGGTTGCAAACTCCTTTACCTAACCTCATCATTAGTTACAAAGTTGAACCACCTAATGCCCAAGATACTGCGTAAGCATCTGGAATCAAAAGCATCTAGTTTCCTGTTATCTTGTTTACAAAGTGTCCAAGTTTCACTACCATAACTAACCTAGAAAGAACCAAACTATTATACAGTCTAATTTTAGTCTTTAGGTGTATACGCCTATTTCTCCACACTCTCCCTAGATTCTTAAAAGTCCTGGCAGCAATCCCTATTCGTCTGTTAATCTCATGCCGCACATCACCAGTATCTGTTACCATTCAGATTAACTGAATCACAGTCTGCCTGACCAATTTTCATCACTTTAGTTTTCTCTCTGTTTTTAACCAAACCTACTCTACTACCAGTCTCATCAACAGCTCGAATGAAAGAGTTCATCTCATCAACATCATTTGCCAAAAGGGCTAAATCATCAGCATAATCTAAATCAGAAATTTTCGTATCTCCAGTCCATTTAAGGCCAAAATCTTTCCCTTGAAGTGAATTTCGCATAACATAATCAATAACCAAGCTAAAGAGAAAAGGAGACAAAACGCACCCTTGTCGAACACCAGAAGTAATGCTAAACCAATTGCTACAAGCCTTACCAACTCTCGTACACGACTCAGTGTTATTATAAAGAGCTTTCATTATGTTAACTAACTTGTCTGGTATACCATATGATTTCACAATCGACCACAAATTATGACAATCAACAGTCGAAAGCCTTTTTGAAATCAACAAAGCTAGCAACCAAAGGTTTCTGAAACTCTAAACATTTCTCAAGAATCTGCCTAAGTGAAAATATCTGATCCACACATCCCCTACCACTTCTGAATCCACATTGCTCATCATGCAATTGACTGTCAACCAGATTCTTAATTCTATTAAGCACAATCATGGAAAGAACTTTACCTGGAACAGAGAGTAGGCTGATACCCCTATAGTTATCACAAGAACTGGGATCATCTTTTTTGAAAATAGGGATAACAATAGCTCTGGTAAAATCCTTAGGAACCATGCCTTTATCATAAAAGATATTCAGAATTTCAGTCATCCAAGTGGTAACCGAAACATTCCCAACTCTAAGCATTTCTGTAGTAATTTCATCAACCCCTGGGGATTTATGAAGTTTAAGTTTAGAAACAGCCAAAATGACTTCAGATTGTGTTATAGGGCCAACATTAAAGCCACCAATGGATCTATCATCATTGCAAACAATGGGAATAGAACTAACCACATTGTTTAGAATATCACTGAAATGCTCAGACCACCTAGCAATGACAGAATTCCACCTTCTTTAACCTTACCTTGTTTATCCTTCAATCCCTGTATACCTGTCCGTTTTCTACCACACAAAACATTAACTATCTGGTACAACTCTCTGCTGTTGTGCTGTCTAACTGCTTCCGCGGCTTTGTCAGCCAAACCATCAAACCAAAGATTCTTATCAGCAGCTAACTGATCTTTTACACGTATATTAAGTTCTCTGTAATGCTTTCTATTAGGACTAGTAGGGTGTTGATTAAGGACATTCCTGCAGTTCTTTCTTTCTGAAATAAGCTCAAGTGCCTTATCACTAAGATAATTCTGTCTCTTCTGCTCCTTTTTTCCTAAAAGAGTACTGTTAGTGTCCAAAAAAGCCTGTTTAAAATGATCCCATTCTTCAACTTCAGTAGTAAGCATACCATGACTGTCATAATGACTACGTAACCTATCATGGTAAGCTTTGGCTATAACTGGGTCTTTCAGAGCTTCAGTATTAAAAGCAAATTTTTTAACCCTATTACAACACTTTTTAAGTTTGACAGAGAATTTTAAATCTTTTTAAATTATTTTTTGAGCAAGAAGGTCTTTTTAATTAAATGCTGATTAATTTGGCATACAACATGCCATAATTCCTTTCATTAGTTATTTGGCAAAAATGTTCTAAAATTAAAGTTTTTTTTGGTGAGCATAGGCAAAAAATACCTTGCCCTGGATAGAAACCTGTTTTTCAGCCTGGGCCCTGGAAGGGCTAAGAGCACAATTCGGTTATTATAAAAAAAATTGAATACAAATATATTTAGGAAAATGAGCACCTCCTTCCAGATATTATATCCACATAAGCTACACTTCAAGATTCATAA
Source organism: Ryuthela nishihirai (assembly GCA_038380435.1). Taxonomy (NCBI): domain Eukaryota; kingdom Metazoa; phylum Arthropoda; class Arachnida; order Araneae; family Heptathelidae; genus Ryuthela; species Ryuthela nishihirai. The sequence goes on from JAWZYU010000018.1 coordinate 26,451,615, forward strand.
GAATATTTCTACATTAAAAAAACTTTGAGCTATTACTTTTTTCAGCTGAATCCTTTACTGCAAACCGAATCCTCCACTGACAGTTGTTTGCTTCCTGCTTCTGCTGACTTCTCATGCTTCTTTCTCCTCTTTCTTCCTCAATTTACCCCTAAAATAATATCTCAAAACTCTGTGTGGAAACAAATTTTTGATGGGTTTGTTAGCTCTCACTAGAAGAAGCTTAAAATAAATCCATGGTAGAGAAGCTATTAGACTAGAGACTAATGTCTATGTTTGACGGTGACCTGAGAAGGATTAAGGCTTGACCTTTATCAATCCAGGCCTGAAAACTGAATTGTACCCTGTGACCAGGCTTTCTTTCAACTGTGTTCAGAAAAAAATAAGTGAACTTTGGAACTTTTTTACCAAATAACTACTGAAAGAAATTATGGCATGTTATATGTCAAAGTAATCTGCATTTAATTTGGATTTTCTGAAAATAAAATATTTTGCAGAAAAGATTGCTAGTTTTATTTGAAATAGGGCTTTTAATAAAGAGATGTAGTAAAAAAATTAATCTGTCAATGCAAATAAAAATTTATTAAAAACAAAAACTAATAGAAATAATTTTAATGCATATATTTTAGTGCTGTTTATTTCTGAATAACAAAAAAAAAAAAATCAAACGAGAAAATTACTCTTTTTTATAATTTTTTTTCCTTGGTACCATACTTTGAGTTCAGGCTTTTCATCATCTCAATAAATAAAACCAGCCAAACAAGTCAACTTTAGAATTAAAAAAAATGAACAGAAATAGATCACGTTATATATCAAAAGAAAGAACATTAAATTGCTGTAATGAAAATGAGCCGTCCCGTGGCCGAGTGGTTAGCGCGCTTGGCTGCTGATCTTAGGGACCTGGGTTCGAGCCTCGGGTAAGGCATGGATGTATGTGTCGTTTTTCTGCTGAGGTCCTGCCATCCTCTCAGTTCTTGTACTATGGCATATAAACTGACAGGCTCCTGTCAGACCTCTGTGGCAAGCAGCTGCTTGAGGGGGTATTTATTTTATTTTTTAATGAAAATGACAAAAATAAAAGATAACTAAAATAGTTTTTAATTACAAACTATTATATTTTTATTACTCTAAAATGATGCAAAAAAAAAAATACAGCCATATATATAGATGATTTTGCAATTGACTGAAAACCTCCAATAAAAAAAAAAACATTTCCTTAGCACCTAACTTCATTTTATTGAGAAAACAGATGGTAGGTTGTTCACAAAATAGCTCGATTAACTCGCGAGCTCTCCTCCAGGTGGGGGATTGTTCTGAAGTTGGAACACATCTATGGCAAAGGTAACATTTGGACTGTGCTAATAGCAATTTTAGCAAGAGAATGCACTTTTCTAAACAATCAAATTGAGGAATAAATTGAAAAAAAATTGGCACTTTTTAGGAGCTCTGAAATGTCTATTTTATATATATATATAAATAAAAAAGTTAGTTCAAACATTAATATTTTTTAATTTTTTTTTTAGGGTACTAAAGACTGATATTATGGTTTGTGGCCATATATGCAAGGTTAATGAACCTGATTTTATAGGTTGTGGCATGATAAGGGTTAATGGTAAGCTTTGACAATTTCTGTAATTCCCAGATTAGAATTCCAGCTGGGCCAGCATTGATATTTATATCTGCAAAACTCCCCACCCAGTTTCAGTCAGTAGGAAACACCGATTGGCTTGAAAGGCTACAGTCTGTGGATCTTTGGCCTCGTGTGTGGAAGAGTCGTACTCTGTACACGTTAAAAAACACACTGGATGGCCTTGAAGGAAGACTACCATCTGTCTCCCAACAGCTGTCCAGTGAGTCCCCTTCCCCAACCTTCTCTGAGTCTTCGGGGTCCTTGTGACCTGGTCATTTAGCCCATTGTGTACAAAAAAGTTCTGCTCAGAGGTAAAACAATCCAACCTTATCAAAAAAAAAAGTGGACTTGGATGCTATGCCTGGCCAGTTCTGTTCCTTACAGGAGAATGATACATAGCTCTCCTTCCATTGTATATATTTTTTACAGCTACCATTTTACAGACCAATATTTAGATAGCTAATTACATTGCCTTGTTGTGTTTCTGTAGCCTATGACTACTTGAAGATTGTGTGTAAAATTCTTCAACAAATTTGAACCACACAGTCATTGGACTCACTTGTTTAATGATTAGTGCAACTGTCATAAAACACTCAAGATTTAAAATAAGTAAAACTATGCATTATGTCTGAAAAAATTTATAAGATCCTTTTTGTAGTCTGAATTAGTAGTAGGTTTGAGTTTTGTGCCATTCATTTCTGGCCTGGGTCACTAAAATATTTTTTGTTTTCAGTAAAAACATGTTTGTTAATTATTTAGGTTCTCCTGTGTCTTTATCTGACTGTCCTGGATCTCCAGCTCTTCCCATCAATCCCAACTATATCACTCATCCTTCTTTGGCATATAAGGTAGAACTTGGAGACAGTGGCCATGGTGACAACAGAGTGGCTGATACCAGATACCATAGTATTGGTGAATCTCCTGGACATGATTATGGTATGTGATATTAAAAGGATTTTTATAATAGGAAATTGATTACTAAAACTAAAAATTCAATGGATAATGTGATTTTAATTATTCTTTATTATTAGTATTTTTCATTAAGGTTTAAATTTTGAGTGCTTTCAACAGCACATTTAAGTTATTTTTGAGGTTTCCTTCTGGTTTTCACTACTTTTTGTCACAGTAAACTGAAACCAAGGAACAAAATACTGTATTCTTAACAAAATATGCTTTCTGGCACCCATGAATACATTCATTGACAAATGTTGGGGTATCACAAAAATCAGTGTATCATCCATCTTTAGCATAATAGTCTTAAACACCCCAGTTTATATATATTTATATTCTGAACAAGTAGGTTTAACGTTTTTAAGTTAATAACTGATGTCTAACATTTATATTAGAAACTGTTACATATGAAATAAATTTCAGGGAACAGATGCTACCATTCTGGATGCCTTCAGAAGTGCCCAATATATGCAGTTACTATCTTGTTCATTTTCTAATATAGCAATTTAGCAAATGAAACAAATGTTTTTGATAGTAATTGAATCATTCAGCAAGTATTTCAATTTGTTTCTTTTGCATTTTATTATCATTCAAGTTTTAAAATTGTTTTTTGCTATTTCTAGAATTATTTTTATCACTAATGATTCAGTTTCGAAGAGCAGTAGCTTTTTAATTTTAACCATATCTGTTCCCAATTATAACATTTTTAACTTTCTGCTAAAACTTCTAAGTTTGTAATTAATTGTCAAGTAAGAGCTTTGTCAAATATTTCTTGGTCTTTTGAATTTTTTAGTTCTATTTTGAAATTATGCAATTGGTTATAACAACATTTTTATCTTCTTTTTAATCTTATTTACTAGGCTAGGTAAAAAAAATTCCCCTTATTCAGATTTTTTCCATGGAGATATTTTAAACTTTCGGAAGTGAATTCGAATTCACTTCTGATATACTAGTTCACGGTTACAAAGCCATCATCTTGTTTTTTATGCAACATAATGATGCATTGCATTTTGACTAAATGCCCAACTTCCTACCCACTAACAGTCACTAGTAGAAACAAAAACATTTTCTTCAATAAATATAAAAATATCCTCCTTAAATTTACTGCTTTAAAGAAAATGCTAAATACACAACAGAATGAAACATAGCAATTGCACATATTTAACTAAGTTGTACTTATAATGACCTAAAACTCTCATTATGTATGAGCTAACAAAAGCATCATAAACTGAGAATATGCCAAAAACGAATGATAAATATTTATTTTTAAATGAAAAACATTTTGCTTAGCATATAAAATACCAGCAAAACTGACATCTAAGACATTTTTTTTTAACTGAGCATATTGCTAAACAATGGATGTCACTTAAGCACTTGAATAATGCCAAATGCAGCAATTTCTTTCATCAACATATATTGCTATCCAATACCTAAATGACCCTTCCATGCTTAACAAAATGCTCCAAAGGGTAAGTTATATCATTGGACACAACTATTTTAAACTCGAGCATATCACTGAACAGCAAATTTTCATTCCATGCTCTAAAAAAGCCCCAAAAGATATATATCATCAGATACAACTGTTTTCACTAGATTACATTGATAAACAACAAATTTTAATTCTGCATGTATGTTTTAAAAAAAAACTCTCCAATAAATAATCTCATTGAAGACCACCAATTTCACCAGAGCTTATCCCCAAATAAATTTTTCATTCTGCACTTCAAAAAAAAAATCTTATTGAAGACAACTATTTTAACCAGAGATTGTCACTAAATAACAAATTTGATTTCATGCTTAAAAAATAAATATTCACATTGGTGACAGCTATTTCTAAATAATAAGAGGCAGGTAAAAAAAACAGTATCTAAAAGATAAACACACATAAGTCACATCTGATGGCCTAAAAATCCAAGAATTTCAGTTGGTACAGGTCTGACTACATAGTACGGATTACTAAAAACGTATTTAATTTGCAACATTTATAAAATTGACGGATTAAAGTTCACCTTACACACACACTCGAACGAGAGTTTGAAGAAACTTGTAAATTTCCCCGCCCTGCCCATGGTCAGTAGGGGACACAGATGGGCTTGGAAAGGCCACCATCTATTGGACGGGATGTTAAGCTGTGGTCCCTTGTGTGGGAGAGCCATACTCTGTGCACGTTAAAGAACACACTGGATGGCCTTGATGGGAGGCTATCATCTGTCTACCAACAGCTGTACCAGTGGGTTCCCTCCCCAAACCTTCTCTGAGCCTTCGGGGTCCATGTGACCTGACCATTTAGCCCATGGTGTGCTAAAAAAGGGCCGCTCAGAGGTAAAACAACCCAACCTGAAGAAACTTGCAAATATTCATTTCAGTTCATACCCAAGACTTTTATTAACCTAAGTATTATCAAAATGCAGTATTAAAGTAGGGCAGGAATGTCTCAGTCAGTAGGACACCTGGCTCGTAATCTGCAGTTCCCAAGTTCAAGTTCCACTTGGGTCAGTGTGGAGATTTATCTCTGCAAAACTATCCACCCTGCCTTCAGTCGGTGGGGGACACCAATCAGCTTAGAAAGGCTGCTGTCCATCGGATTGGGACATTAAGTGATGGGGCCCCTTCTGCAGGAGGCTATCATTTATCTCCTAACAGCTGTCCAGTGGGTCCCCTCCCCCATCCTTCTCTGAGCATTCGGGATCCTTGTGACCTGACCTTTCAGCCTTTTCGTGTGCAAAAAAAAATGCTGGTCAGAGGTAAAACCAACAATACAAGATTCAGAGGCCACTGCAAATCTCTGTAGTAGACGACAACCTTTCCCATTCAACTCTGCAAAAACTCCAACCATTGTATCATACATTATATCTTTGCATTGCATTTATTCAGTATTTTCTACTTAATTTCGATTATTCATATACCTTTTACTTATGTTTCTTCACATAGTGCCATGTTGTAACTGTGAACTGCAGGCTAACCCACTGTTATACTAAGCAAGATTGAGCTTTTCAAAGGTCAATACGAATATATATTTTCTAATTCCTTTAGATTTTAGATGCATTTTTATAATTTTTCTGTAGCACTAAATTGTTAAACCTATTTTTAGCATTTGCTAAATATCATATCAATGTACATTATACCTGAAGTGTATTATGCATTTAGAAAATTAAGAAGGAATTAAAAATTGAATATGGAAATGATTTATATTAATGAAATAATTTGTAAAAAAATGTTTTTGATGTAAATAAAGTGGGGGGAGGGGAAGTCAAAAGAAATATGTGCCAAAATCTGCTTTTTTTTTTACATTTGGAATTTCTGTATTGCTCAGAATTCTTTAATTTGGTGTATAATTGCTTAATATTAAGGTTCTAAAGTTTTTTGATTGAACACATAAAGTGTATTTGGACAACCAGGTATTCCATTGTTGAAGTTTGGTGTTGTTAATCCTTAAGTACCAATAAAGAAAAATTTAAATGAATAAAATATATTTCTTGTGTAATTAGCTTTATATAGTTATCAAAATATTAAGTTAATATTTATGAAAATAAATCTATTGTTTTTTAATTGTTTTAATAACTTTCTTTTTTTAATAATGTAGTACTAATAATAATAATAATGTGATTTAGTATTTTATACTTTATCACTAATACAAAATTTCTGATTTAGAGTTAGTTGTGAAAGTAAGAGTAGCTGATTGCCCTGATCAAGATTTCATTGAAGTTGAAGTCCCTTATAGTCAATTAGCATATTCAACATTATTGAAAATTTGTTGTGATGAACTGAAGGTCAATATGCAAAAGGTATGATGGATCTTTTTTCTGTTGTTTATGATATAATGAAACAAAAACTAACTTTAATGTTTATGTGCAAAAAACAAACAACAATAATAATTTACCATTATCAGGAGCATCAGTTAAATGTGTGCATTTACCTACAAGCCAATAAAATGTTGACATAAGCTTGTGCACACATTTATACATACTGAGTCAATGAAAACATCTTTAAATTTTCTTTTTGCTTTCCATGGTGATAGTTTTTATTCAATTCCAGTTTTTACATTGAGAGAAAAACGCTGTTAGCAAAAATAAAGAGGAAAACATTTTAATATGCTTTAAAAAAGTTCATTATAAAAGCCCAATGTTGCTAGAAATTCCTTTTTGTAACAAGATTTTTTTAAGATAAGCAATTTCATATGTTGTACTATTTTACAAGGGTCACTTCAAAAGTAATACCCCACATTTTTTTTACAGATTAATATTTATTTTACAGTATTGTTACTTGTACAGTATATAGGTAGATCATCTAGGAAAATAATCTTATTTTGCTTTTGTTATCACCATACTCAACTCTTTGCACCATCTCAAAACAAGAGCCTATAGGCCTTCATGATAGTGCAGTTGTGATATTCAGCATGTCCATCTTATGCAGATGTCTGCTTGGTCCACCAATTGTCTGTGCTGCAGTCAATAGTATAAACTCCATAAACATTCCACAGCCACTTGTAGTTGTTTCCAGCAGTCTTCTCATAAAGTAAAGTAATTTAATTCTCTCTGACACTGTTAAATGTTTTTAAGCACTTTGACACATGGTCTATGCTATCAAGTATCAATAATTATTAAAGAGATTTACATACCAATGCCATAGAGGATGGGAAGTAACGGGAGCTTCTTGGAAATGCTTTTGGTGAGAAATTTAAAATTCGACGTTCTTGCTGGCAAGTGACCTCTCAGTGGAGATTAAAATAATGACGGCTGCCAATGGTCTATCTGCATTGGCGAATGAAATAATTATTTATACTTTTTGATAGCATAAGTGGAAATTACTTTAATTACTGCACTGTGTACCTCTACTGTAAGTTTTGTTAGTCTTCTCATATATCAATAATTCATTAACAGTGCATTGCTTCAGCCAGTTTCCACAAGAGTTCCATAGCTGATTAATGTTACAGCAGTGCCATCTGTGGGAAGATTTAATTATAATAAAAAAAGAGTTGCAAAAGATGTACCTATACATTGTACAAGTAACAATGCTATGGAATAAATACTGAGTTATATAAAAAAAAACGCAAGGCATTACTTTTGGAGTGACCCTCATATTTCCATATAATGAGTACATTTCTCTCCCCTCTCTTAGACAGTTAGTGCTTTTTCTAGAGTTTGAAACATTTCATATATTTTTTTACTTCAGTCATAAAAATAAAATTAGAATCTATTTTCAGAGTGCATTATAAGCAGCCTGTGAGTGAAACATAACATAGCACAGTCCATTTGCTTTTCATTCTCACTTTTGCATTTCTACAAAGGCTTCTTAGTCACCACATTGTCAGCATCAACTTCTGCATTTGATAGCAAAGTTGGTCACTTTGCATTTTAAGTTTCCAAAGCACTTCATTAACCCTTCCAGTGTCCACTTCATATGTCTACATTCACAGAATCCATAATAAGAAGTTGAGGATGTATGTATACATTTTTAATACAACTAAAAAAATCTATTTTTAAAAAATAAAAAAATTGCCATTTTAAAATTTTCTTTTATGAATATATATGTATCTTATAAAATATATATCAGAATAATATGACCAACTACCTAATAATGGGAATAACCACCCTTGGCCCAGATGACAGCAGTGAGACTGCGTGGCATGGATGCTACGAGACCCTGGAAGGTTGCCAGAGGCACACATGCCCATTCAGACTCCAGCAGAGCACGAAGGTTCCGGAAATTACATGGTTGTGGGTCTGCACGCCAAACCTGTCAATCCAAATGGTCCCACAAGTGGTCTATGGGATGAGGTCGGGTGATTTCACCAGCCAAGGGAGAACGGAGACATCGCTGTCGTGTTCCTGGAAACAGTCGTACACCACCTTAGCAACATGGCAGGATGCATTGTCCTGTTGGTAGACATCATCACCACCAGGGTAAACGTGCAACATGAAAGGATGCATGTGGTCAGCGAGGATGGACAGGTAGCCATCGGCATTCAGGAACCCATCCTGTGGTACCAGCAGTCCCAGGTCATACCAGGAAAGCATCCTCCAGACATGTACACTGCCAGCCTGTACTTGACCAACAAGCTTGTCCGGGTGTTGGTTCTCGCGTGTCTGATGCCATATCCGCCTGTCACTTCTGTGGAGTAGAAACCTCGATTCGTCAGAGAGGTGTTCGTGGTCGATTTTTAAGTGTTCTTTTGGGATATTTGGCTGGGATGCTTAGAGTAGTCATTTCAGGATTCTTTTCTGCATGTATGGGTAAATGAGCTATATAACTCAAATGTGACACTTGGGCAACAAGTGTGGGTTGTTTCCTGCACTCTGTGCTACCAGATGAATCAACTGTCCTCATATCTTTGCCAACAGAAACAGAATACTTCTTAGAATTAAAAGTTGCTAGTCTTCCTCATGAAGCCTTGCTATCTAACCTTGTTGAAATCTGTAAAACTGGTGATACTATTCCATTGCATATTACCTAGATATTTAGCAAACATTATTTGATTTGTTAACAGCTCAGTGTACCACATAACATTAATATTTTAGAAACCATTAGAATTAGTATTTTTAGTATTAGTACCTATTAAGAGTACCATTCAGCACTTGCCATTGAACACCTATCTGTACTTCTGGCCTTGTACTACATTATCTGTACTTCTGGCCTTGTTTGCACAAAAAGAAACAATATTATCTGCAATTTATTTGAACTTGGGAATTGCTGGTTTTTCTTGACTAGTGAACTTCAAGTGTTATATAAAATCTCTTTTACCCTGATGTGATAGATGTACAGAAATTATAGCAATTTCTTCTTATGTTTTTTTTCAATGGAGATGGTAATCATCTAGAATAAAGAACTTGAATGATGAAGTTTTGCAGAATGCAAAAACTGATATACTAGAAAACACTTGATAGTTCTTATTTGAAGAATGTTAATACACGAACTTGTTGTAGAAGAATAAATTACTAAACCAAATGTTATTTCTCTAGTTTCAGAATTAATTATCACTTCTGACAAATATTGTATGCTCATTTTCAAAGAGAATAAAGTTTTATTTACCAACTTGAATGCCTTCTACCAGTGGAAGTTAAACTAATGGATGATAGGGAAAATGCATGTATATATTTTATTACTATAAAACACAAAGAATTTTACATTTTTCTCTTAAAGTTACAATTCCTGACCCCCCCCCCCCCCCAAAAAAAAAAAAAAAAAAAATCCCTGGAGTTAAGGGGGCAAATTATCTCTGCCAAAGTCCCTCACATTCCACTCCCCAAATTTCTAGCATAAATAGACCATATGGTAGTTTTAAATAAATATTACATTTTTCCCCCACCTTTCTGCCTTTAGCACCTTCTAACAGTGGAAATTCAAACTAATGAATCATTGGGAAAATATAAATAATATTAGCATTTATAAAACAAAGTAATTTTTCATATTGTATCAGAGATAATTGTAATAAAATTTTAAGAGATAATATTAAAGTATAAAAAAATTTTCCCATCCATCCCTTTATGGGGTAAAAAGGCAAATTATTGCTTCCAATATAAATGTCTTAAACTTAACTTGAAATTCATAGCATAAACAGATTGTTTGCAATATTAATTTAAAGTTTTGGCTTTTTCTATAATTAGGGAATACTATTGAAGCTATTGGGAGATGCAGAAAATGTGAATCGTTGGATCATCTGTTGGATGGGGCATTATGCCATGGCCCCATGTGTGAGAGAACCATAACCTGTGCACATTAAAGAACACACTGGATGACCATGACAGAAAGCTACTATCTGTCTCCTAACAGGTGCCCAGTGAGCCCTTCCTCCCAACCTTCTTAGTCTTTGTGGTCCTTGTGACTGGACATTTAGCCCATTGTATGCAAAAAGTGCCACTCAGAGATAAAATAACCCAACAACTTGCACAGATATAAAGTACAATATTAATTAAGGTGATAGAATTGGTTACTCCACCCCACCCATTTAATCGTTACTGTATTTATATTTTTTACTACTATAATGCATTAATTACTATTATTAAAAAAATTCTAGATATGCATTTGCCTTTTCTCTAGTTATGTATAATATTTAACTCAGTTTTAAATTGTAATGGTTTGCATTTTGCTATTATCTGAATAATTATTTGAAGTTTTTGTTTCTGTAGGTTATTAAATTTAGGAAACTACCAAATACCATTCTGAGAAAAGATAAAGATGTTCTTCGTCTCCGTGATTTCCAAGAACTTGAAATAGTTTTACATACTGATAAGCAGGCTGGAGCTCCTGGCTCACCAAATTATAGATGGAATAACACAACTTCACTATCTCCACCAGTTAATGGTAGTTATGCAGTAAATTTATCATCACTGCCATCAGGATACATGAATGTAAACCATTCTCCTCCTGCTTCCAAAAGTTTATTAGAAAAATCAAATTATTGCAAGAATGGAACAATATTATATTAGCTTTAAAACTTTAGAGCATTGAACAAATAACATGTGTACTTAAAAATGAAACTAATTCTGACAGTATCATATTTACCCAAATGTGCAAAGTTTTTCCTCCATTTTTATTACTTTTTATTTGCATAAAGGGTGACTTTATGTGAAAAACAGAATAATTTCTCTGAAAATTCCAGCATACTATTTTATAATATTATTGTACTACATATATTTTAATGCCTTTGACCCTCATGTAATGTGGAAAACTACATGTAAAAGGAATCTGTTATAGGATTTTAAGGTTAAATGGGAAAATAGGAATTCATTCCTGAGAAATCCCAAACTTCATTTTTTTCATGAACTACCTACTAAAAATGAATTAAAAAATTGCCTAAATGTAAATGATAGACAAAAATAAATTTTTAATAGAAAAATATTAGGAATTAATGCTTAGAACAAGTTTTGAAGTATGCACATATAACTTTTCATTTCTCTAATGCACCTATTATTGATGCTAGAATAGTCTGATTTGTTTCAGGATTAGTAAGAGGAATTGTACATTGGTCTCATGGGAAGCTTTATTCTTGGCCAGATGTTTCTAACACTTGTTATATTTCATTCCAGAATAGCAGTATATAAAGTTTCTTAATGACAAAAAACGACACCGAAACAAGACAAATGCATTTCAAATTAAAATTTAGCTATTATGAATATGTTACTTTGTGATCACAGATGTTGCAATAGCTACATTGCATAACATTTATTGCAACATAAACTACTCATTGAAACCAACAAAGTCTAAACATATAACTGAGAGTGTATAGATTATTTAATCAAATATTTAACAAAATAGTATAGTATGATCCAAAAGTTTGGACAAGTGGTAAAACACACACTGGTAGAATTATGTAAATTCATGTAAGAATCAACAGTCAATGATTGTTAGGAGCTACAAGTGGTATTAAATAATAAAACAAAACGTTAAACATGGGATAGAATTTTAATGCATTATAGTGAACAAACTTTTGAATTATGTTTTCTCCTTTTGGATACTTAATCTTAACTGACATGCCTTATTTTGCAATGCTCATTCCTATTGGGGAACAAAATAGATATCAGCATTACTCATGTCCAGTGCCAAATTTAAAAACCTGTCAAACACATGTGAAGGAATTTTACCCTTTCTATAATGTCAGTTATATTTTATAAGTATTTTGTGTGTGAATCCATACTCTGGGAAAGGGAGCATTATAGAATGGTCTACCATACTAATTCAAATTATTAGCTAAAATATTAATACTGAAAATTAGTCTGAGCCTAGTAATTAAAAAAAAACTGGTTAATATTTTATGCCCTTTCACTTCAAAATTTTATTTTTATATTTGGGTAAATAGGATATATGGAAACATCCTAGTTGCATAAGTTTTTTTTTTTTTCTGTTTTTCAGTAAAGTGTGTTTTGGTACAATGGATAAACACAGTAAATGAATTTATTTGCAAGTAGTATAAAAGCAAATAATTTCTTGTTGTTCACGCATAAATAGAAAAAAGTAGAAGTAAATGATTAAACTTAAAATTATTATGCGCATTATACTTTGTGCCATTCAGTTATAAGAATGCATGTATGTGTAAGGAGCACTCACTTTAGTGGAATGTAAAAGAAAATTGCATTTGATAAATGAATAGAAAACTAAGCAACAATTTTAGTTGTAACATAGCATTATCTAGTACTCTAAAGTTGCAGAAGTTAAAATTTCTTATTTCCAGAATTATCAATAAATCAAATTTACTGATTTTTTCATCAAAATAATTAAAATCGCTCCTCAATTTCAGTAATTCAAATTAATAGTACAATTTTGCACATTTTTGGTAAATATATAAATAAAAAACTTGAAGAAATAATCCAACATTTTTATCAGCTAGAATAATGAAAATACTCATGGTGTGGTCAATGGTGATTCAAAATGAGAGTATAAAATAAGGTAGTATTATGGAAGAACTTGATAACAAGACCACATTCTTTTACTAAAGAACTGATTTTAGTATTGCATTTAGAATTGGTTTAAAATTACTAAGTCACTATTGGAAATTGGAACTATGGAAATTGCAACACTGTTAAGGAAGTGATGTATATGCCCAAAACTAACAGGACAGAAGCTATGAGGGTTTTCATGTTTCAAAAATGGAAAATGAAAATGCAAGGTACATGCATTTATCGCAGATTTATCAGTACGTGGTAGGCTCACCTCAGGTGGCTATGTAAGCCTGTAGACATCTCTGCATTCCATCAATCAGATTAATGGTGTCCTGAGGTATGGCATTCCAAACACCATCTAATTGGGCCTGCAACTGCACCTGGTTTGTTTCCAGAGTGAGCTGGTGAAGGTGGAGACCCATAAAGTCTCGCACATGCTCAATGGACAACAAGTTTGGGGAGTGTGGCACCATGTTAAAATGTCCACACCTTGGAGACTGTCCCATTATTACACATGCAGTGTGTGGGGGTGGCATTGTCCTGCTGCAGAATCAGTACAGGCATGGTGGTAAGGAAGGGTCATGCTGCATGATTAACGATTCAATGTGATGTCACCCCATACCATTGTACCATGGTGGGGAGCAATGTTGCTTGCTCGACACCAGTGGAGACGGTGTAACCTGCGATGTCACTCCAATGACAGATGCAGGACTGGACATCTCATCCTCATTCCTCTGTCATGCAAACATTGTCTGATGGTTTGCGTGGAGCCCATGGTATCTGTAGCAGTCTGCAAATCACTCTGCAGCACAGTCACTGTGGTGAAAGGGTCATGAATGAAGTTTTTTATAGAGCATGCAATCTTCACGTCCTGTGGTGTGGCGTGCTGGTGTGACACTCGTGCCTTTTTTAATTCCAAATTTCAAACATACCGAATAAACAAATGTGACCTCATCCTTTAAATCTCTCAAATAAACCTCAAATATACTTAACAAATCCTCTTCAAATATTTCTCAAATCATCTCTACAGATCTCGGAGGTTCAACATCTTCATTGGTGAGACCACATGTTACAATGTGAAATAGAAAGGAGCCATCCGAAGACTTGTAACTGTACTAATTTTATTCAGGTCGCATGTTTGTGACTATCCTCTGCATCAGAACTCCCCTTGTAAAAAGAAATCTTGATTTGTGCTGTTATCTAGGCACAGAGAAGGGAAGCAACATCTGAATTCAACTCATTAATTTTTTTCTAGTTAATTTTTACATTATGAGAGAAATCTCTTCCAAATCTTCAAACATCACTGCTTAACTGGACAACACACAGAAAAGCTTTGAAATGAAAATAGCCATTCTTTACTAATTTTGAGGTGCTGAACACAAAAATGACAATAAAATTTGTTGATTGTCTCGTGTTTAGGAGAGACAAAGATGGCCATGTATAAACAACTCAGCCCGCATTGAGTACATAGGTAATCATTTCACAACGCTGTAATTTAAAATCCAGATTGCAACATATTGCGTTGTATTGCAACAGCCTGCCATACACCCCCCCCCCCCCCCCCGGAGGTATTGCATAATTGTCTGATGCAATGTAGTTGAGTCATGACATCATGGCTTTATGATCGTGGACAAAAGGGTGATGCAATCATTAGTTGTAAGTGACGTCTTGTATGGTGGAGCAAGTCTTTTGAGCGACTCCCATTTACCCCCAAGTTATAAGTACAACACAAGTGATCCTTCCAGTTTTAATCCAGCAGTAGTGATGCCTCATAACTGTGTTGTAGTGCAGATGCATTTTCTTACATTTGTGGGGAATGATGTTTGCAAGCCAGAAAAGGGCCATCACTCCAATAGTGAAAGCGGCATAAGAGTTTTATTTTGGATGCAAAATCAGGGAACAGGACAAGGCTTGGGCCCCACACATATGCTGCACTACATGTATGAGAAATCTTCTGAAGTGGCTGAAAGGTGAAAAAGTGGTGATGCCGTTTGCTGTTCCTATGGTTTGGAGAGAGCCAAGAAATTATGCAAATGACTGTTACTTCTGCATGGTTCCCACCTATTTCTGGAGGCATCACAAGAAAAAAGAAGTGGACAATAGCTTACCCAAATATGCGATCTGCTCTCTGACCAGTTCCGCATGGTGAAGGCCTTCCTGTTCCCGAACACCCAAAAGAATTTTCCATCGATTCAGACGATGAGGAGGGAGGCAAACCGATGTCGGATCCTTCGCAGCCTTCAGTGTCTAATGATGATCCATACGACTGCCACAGTGTGTCATCTGCACCACACATTCTCACCAAAGAAAAAATGAATGATCTTGTTCACGATCTGGAGCTGTCCAAGGCCAAAGCACAGTTACATGGATCAAGACTTAATGGAATCTTCTCAAGGAAAATGTCGTAGTGACTTCTTTTTGAACTTGTTATGAGCAGTTTGCACCTTACTTCAGAAAGGAAGATGACTTTGTGTTCTGCTCCGATGTAGATGGCCTGTTGAATGCCCTCGGAATCAAACATGACTCTCAAGAATGGCAACTATTCATAGACTCCTTGAAATTGAGTCTCAAGGTGCAATTGCTGCATAATGGAAATAGACTTTCATCCATTCTGGTTGGACACGCTGTCTACGTGAAAGAAACCTACAACAACTTAAAACAGCTGTTCAACTGTCTTCGATACAGCAAGTATGGCTGACATCTCTATTGTGACTTCAAGGTAGTGGCTCTGTTGATGGGTCTGCAGCTGGGATGTACGAAGTACTGCTCTTTCTTATGTGAATGGGACAGCTGAGCAAAGACTTTGCACTACGTGAAGAAAAACTGGCCTCAGAGGAAATCTCTGAAGGTCAGAGAGAAGAATGTGGAACACCCAGCTCTGGCATAAATGCACAAAATCCTGCTACCGTCCCTACACATCAAACTCGGTGTGATGAAAAACTTCGTAAAAGCCATGGACCATACTGCATCAGCTTTCAAGTACTTGGCTGACAAATTCCCTTGACTCAGTGAAGGTTAAAGAGGGAATTTTTGTGGGTCCTCAGATCTGCAAGCTGTTCAGAGACCAGATGTTCAATAACCTGCTTCAGGGTGATGAGAAAAAGGCTTGGGACTTGTTTCATCTGGTGTCAACTAAATTTCTCTGGAATGTCAGGGCAGACAACTACAAGAAACTGGTTAAGGACATTTCTCTTTATCACAAACGTGGCTGCAATATGTCCTTAAAGATCCACTTTCCCCATTCCCACAGATTTTCCCCCCCCCAACAACTGCAGGATGGTTAGTGATGAGCAAGGTGAACGTTTTCATCAGGATATTACAACGATACCAAAGAAACTGATCCAGAGGCTAGCCCCAAAGGGCATCTTTATGATTAAGCACATATCTGTTCACTGTCATAACGGAGAACTGTTACACTGGTCCTGTACTTGCCTTCATGCCATTTGGTGCTCCACAATGTTGTGCGAGAGGTGGCGTTGCACTGTGCTCACATTTTGCCCCATGCATGTAGCATTTGCTCAAAGACTCGATCCAAGCTCTCGCATATCAATGATTTTTACTCTTGGATGGCTTCAATTGTGCATAAGGACTCAGCCGGCATCTCTTATGCATGTTTCGAACATCTTCGCAGCATGTACTCTAACCTCACTGTTGGTCATGCTATGATATGAGCTCGGGGGCACCTTGTATTTATCCATGGCTTAGCTGAGTGTCACTTGTCCATTTGCTGTGGAACTTTGATCATTTGCATATTTTTGATGGCAGATTGCCTCCTGCGATTTACATATCTCTACTTCCATTCCTTGGTGTTGCAATTTCCACTTTGAGCAGTGTATATATTACAAAGAAAGAAAAACATAAAAATGGTTATTAACGTTTTCCAAAGCTTTTCATGTGTAATAAGTATTCTCTTTTTCAAAGGACCAGGATGGCTCAGTCTATAGCATCCCAGGTTCGTAATTTGTAGTTCCCACATTCAAATATTAGCATTGAGATTTATCTCTGCTAAACCTCCAGCCTGCCTTCGGTCAGAAGCCATACCATGTTCATGTTAAAGAACATACTAGATGTCCTTGATGGGAAGCTACCATATATCTCCTAACAGCTCTAGTGAATCTCCTTCCCCCTACTGTTTCTGAGCCCTTGGGATTCATGTGACTTGGCCATTTTAACCCATTGTGTGAAAAAAGTGTCACTCAGAGGTGAAACAATCATCATTCAGATATTTAAACTTAAATGCTGGAAATGATATAAGACCGATTTTACAAAAGGAAAGTGAGAACATGAATTGTGGAAAATGTTCATATAGAAAAAAATTATTTTTACACAGCAATTGCAAATGCTAGAAAATTTATCAAAATGTGACTGAAATTTGTTTAGTCTTCCTTGAATTTTATCCCTTTAAATACTTCATTAATATTTAAATTGAAATGATCTTTGGTAAATTATTATTTGTTAATATGGTAAACAATATGATTATTGTATATATTACGATGACAGATTGCCTACCAAGTGTGCCTTTATAATGTGTTTGCAGCTAGTCAGCACAATAACTGCCATTTATGACAACTGAACGAAACAAAACTTTCATTAAGTTCAAATAAGACAGTTCATAATAAAACAGCTTCATAAAGATATTACAAACTGACACTTTCACACTTTTTTAAAAGGAAAAAAGTTTGAAAAATATAGATATAACAAGTTCATATGTCATGTTCATTTATATTTTAAAGTTAACGTTGGGGGATGAGAAATATACACATTTAATTTTTTATATCAATTCTGCTGCAGGTATCTTTGACCTGCACACTTTAATGATGACCTAATAGAGCTGTTGGCACCAACGATATCAGTTTCTGTGACAAGTCTAAAGCAATCTTAAGTTTGGAAACGTTCAGCCAAGGAAAAACTTGGCATGTCGTTTTTTGATAGGAAACATTTAGACTAGAACTAATTATCAAGTTTTCAGAGATTGAAAGTAAGTCATTTAAGAAAATGTCCAGGATGCAGAAAATGTGATTTAGAACACACAGGTATTCAAATTAATAGTGAGGCAGGTGTTGGCTCAGCTGATAGAATTCCAGGCTTGTAATCTGCACTCTCCATGTTTAGGTCCCACCTGCCAGCATTCAGATTTATCTCTACAAAAACCCTCATCTTGCCCTCAGTCAAAAATGGGACACCTTTGCGATTGGAAAAGTTGCTGTCAATCTGATGGGGTATAAAGCCTTGGCCCTCTGAGCAAGAGCCATAAACATACCTTATGCATGTTATAGAATACACTGGATGGCCTTGATGGGAGGCTTCTATCTGTCCTAACAATTGTCCAGTGGGTCTCCAACCTTCTGAGACCTCGTGACCTAGCTGTTTGGTCCATTTTGTGCAAAGAAAAGTTAAAACTTTTTGTGTGTGCATTGTGTGTATATCCCCTGGCAGAGTGGTAGCATGCTTGACTACTGATCTAAGGGACCTGGGTTCAAGCCCCAGATAAAGCATGGATGTTAGTTTCATTTTTCTGCTGAGGTCCCATCATCTTCACAGACCCTCTACTATGGTGTATAAACTGACAGGCTCCTGTGAGACCTTTGTGGCAAGCAGCTGCTTGAGGGGATATTTATTCCTCAAATTTTACCAAAATTAAGATTGCTGACTTCTAGCATTATAATTAAATACCTTTTAACACCTAAACATAC
The DNA here is from genome assembly GCA_038380435.1 of Ryuthela nishihirai. NCBI lineage: Eukaryota > Metazoa > Arthropoda > Arachnida > Araneae > Heptathelidae > Ryuthela > Ryuthela nishihirai. Next base: position 26,470,262 of record JAWZYU010000018.1, read on the forward strand.
ATTAAGATGCCAGTTCATTAGGTACACCTACCTAGTAGCATGTTGCACCTCCTTTGGCCTTCAGAACAGCCTGAATTCATTGGGGCATGGAATTTACAATATGCTGGATGCATTGTGCAGGAATGCTTTACCATATGGAAATGATTGTGTTGCACAGTTGCTGCAAACTGTACAGCAGCACAATCTCGTTATGAACATCCCTACCACCTTATCCCAAAGATGCTCGAGTTTAGATATGGGTACTGTGCAGGCCAATGAAGTAAGGAAAACTTGCCAACATGTTCGTGGAACTATTTAAAGATGATACATGTCTTATGAGCAGGTTCACTATCATGCTGAATGTGTCCATCCAAGTGAGGATAAACTGTAGCCTTGAAAGGATGAACTGTCACCAACAATGTTCAAATACACTGTGGCATTCAGATGTCCTTCAATGGATATCAGGGGACTAGGAAAATATTCTCCACACTATTACACTGCCATAATCAGCCTGCACTATTAACACCAGACAATATTACTCCATATCCTCATGTTGCTTGACCAAATTCTGATCCATCAGCATGATGCAAAAGGAACCTTGATTGAACCAGTCCTCAACAGTCCAGTATCAATGATCTGCTCCCGCTGGAGATGCACTTTCATATTCTTTGCTGACAACATTGGTACTCGACATTGTCAGCAGCTATTCTAGTCCATGACAAAGTCAAATATGTGGGTGTGTTCAGAGATGACTTTCTGCACACCAAGGTTTAATTCTGCAGTGATTTGCCTGGTTGTGGTCAGTTTGTCCGCTTGCATTATTCTCACCAGTCTCCTTTGACACCTCTGCTCTACAAGGTGTTTTCATCCACGGGATTGCCAATCACTAGTAGTTTTTTGCTTCTCGCATCATTCTTGGTAAACCATTGAAACTATTGTGTGTGCCCAAGGGGGACTGCCATTTGGGTGATACTAGAACTAGCTCCAATTCTCGTGCCATGTTCAAAATTGCTCGGATCACTCTTTTTGCCTATTCGAACCAACTCTGATGCTTGAAGAGCTGGCCTGCTTGATTTATACTGCACATTGCTATCACATGATCATATTATGTGATGTACCTGATAAACTGTCTTCTCAGAGTATACCCATCTGTAAAGAATATGGAAACATCCAGAACTCAAAGTGGCAAAATATGCACTTAATTATTTCCTCAATAATATAGTTTTCTCAAAACTAAGTCATGAATTTAAGTCCTTTTGACAACAACTAATTTTGCTGTCTATTCATTTGAGTGATAACACACATGCACATATATGTATAATTCTTTAAGTGTTTCAAAGCTTATATCGTAAAAGGTGCTGGTAATTTGGATTATTTTACCTCTGAGTAGCAATTTAATTTTTTATTTTTGCACATAATGGTCTAAATGGCCAGCTCCCAACAAGTGCTCAAAAAAGGTTGGGGGAAGGGGACCCACTGGATGGCAGTTAGGAGACAGATGGAAGCCTCCTGTCAAGGAAATCCAGTTTCTTTAGCATGCATAGGGTATGGCTTTCCAGCACATGGGGACACAGGCTTAACATACCATCCAATGGACAGCAGCATTCCCAAGCCAATTGAGAAAATAAGTTGTTTTTCTGTGTTTCTCAAACATGACTAAAATTAAAATTGCTATCATAGCTTCTAGTATCATAATTAAATTGTTTTTAACACCTAAACAAATATCCAGATGTACATAATATGGAAATAATAAAAACTGAAGATGGTAAAATTGAGCACAAGGCCTTGTAATGATAACTGATTTGATTTTAGTAGTTCTGTACAGGTTTAACTTCCCTGAAAAAACTTGTTAGCCAATCACAAGAAAACTAGGTTGATTTCAGAATGATTTGTGTCAAAATTCATCTGATCAAAGATGTCAGGTGAATGGGATTACTCAATTAGGTTCACAATTTATTACGAAAGTTTTCAATGTGAATTTGGGTGGATGGGACAAGTGTACTTGGCATGATACTGTAAATTTTTCACTTCCCATTTCTGTAACAAATTGCATCCTAGATGACTTATCCAGGACACGTCAGATTTCAGGATAATCCCCGCAATTTCTCAATCCTAGATAGAATATTAAATCTAAATCAGTGAATTCATAGATTTTTAATACCATTTAATAAGGGGACGACTCTGCTGATAGCACTCCGGACTCATAATCTGTATTCCCAGGTTCAAGTCGTACCAGGGTCAACATTGAGATTAATCTCCACTAAACTCCCACCTTTCTCAGTCAGAAAGGGGGCACACATGAGCTTGGAAAGGCTGCTGTGATGAGATGGGATGTAAAGCAGTTGCCCCATGTGCAAGAGAGCCATACCCTGTGTGCATTAAAGAGCACACTGGATTGCCTTGATGAGAGGCCTCTATCTCTTAACAGCTGTCCAATAGGTCCCCGTCCTCCAACTTTCTCTGAGCCATGGCCATTTAGCACAGTATATGAGAAAATAAGTGCTGCTTGGAGGTAAAATAAACTAACCATTTAATACGTAAAAAAAAGTTATAAACAGCAAAATAAGCACATGATTATGATTAGATATTCGTTTTATAAAGTGTATTGAGTAGTCTTGGAATAGATATGCACATTTTGGCATGTTACTTCATATATTTGGTCTTTTTCCCTGCCACTTACTAAATACAAATTATCTTTCAAATGCTTTGCTCTAAAATAGCGATTCTTAACGTGGGGTACGCGGTAAAAATTTTTGCGGTACGCCGTGAGAGCTCAAAAGTCGCTAGATCTAGTAACAAAGTAAAAATAATCATTGTTAGATAAAACTACGGTATATAGTATATCTCAAGCAGCTGCTTGAGGAGGTATTTATATATATATATATAACGGGTACGTCAGTTACATACACATTTCCAGGGGGTACATGAAGCATAAAAAGTTGATAACCACTGCTCTAAACAATAGTTTTTGAACTTTTTTTTTTTTAACATTTCACAACTTATCCTGTTTCGAAGAATTTGCAGACAAAATATTCTTTATATTTTGAAAATGTCAAAAAAAATTTAATATAAAGTCGATCATTAGCACTATCCAATAACCTAGTTTACTACTGCCAGTGTAATCATAGGAAGGCACCTATGATTGCAGAAAGTGTTAGTCCGGGTGTGTTATACTTTTACCAATTTGCTGTTCTACTTTTTCCATTGGTTTCACTGCTTTTGGTGTGTGTTCTCCTCTGACTTTCATTTCCCGGTTAAGGCCCTAATTCACTGCTTTTGGTATGTGTTCTCCTCCGACTTTCATTTCCCGGTTAAGGCCCTGGTACCATGCAGGCTGCTATGATAGATTTTAAAGTCGCAGAGCAATACTGAAGTAGTTCAAAGCTGCACAAACTGGTATTTGCAAAACACCATTTTTTTTACCTATATGCACGACTACCCCCATACTTAATTACAAAATTTTATGTTTGTAATGTCTTATCAGCATTCTCACATGGGGGATAACATAACTGGAACAGAGGTAAAGATATATATACTACGTGCATTTTTCAAGAAACTTTCTAAAAAAAACCCCACCAAAACAGGAACTTTTATACCCGAATGGAGGTTTCCAGTTAATTTCCACTCAATCTTTCATCTTGTACTTTTTTCTGAATCCAGGCCTGTGTGACATGAAAAAAAAAAGTGGAAAAACAGGCAAATGACTTTTAGTGTATCTTCATTATATTCAAGTTTGGACTGCTAAAGGGAACACATATGGATTGCTTAGTTTATCAGTAGGAGTGTGCTGCAGAGGTCTGAGGCAGATTCTTAAATTTTTTCCTGGTTCTATTATTGAAATCAAAAGTATTTTATTAACATTTTAATAGATATTAATTTTTATGTGTAATAATACTATTTAGAAAGGACTAAATTAAAAAGTATATGAGTAACAGATCCTCATCCCACATTTAATTGTGTAAAAACTTATATTTTACTTTTATTTCCAGTTGTTTTCGTTCGTATAAAAAGTCATTATTAATCAATTAATGAGCCACTTGTTAATTAGCAGCATATTCTTGGTTATCGTTGAGTGAAATATTACTTATAACTGGGGAAAAATCCAAATGAAGATCCCTAAAACTAGTATTTGCACTTAAGCCACCACAAGGATATCAAACAGACTTCTCATATGATAATAAATGCTATTTTCGTAGAGGACTTTCTATGATTATACATAGAGCTTCGTTATGCAGGACTATTACAATAGGTAATCGTGGAGATGTGAAAGTTTTTTGCCTAGGGACTAGCCGCACATTTAGTCACAATTGGCTCTTTTTAGCAATAATAGAGTACTTCTGAAGATTTCAAAACTTAATTTTTTATGCAAAGCATTGTATTTCGGCCATAATAATAAAAAAAACCTTCCTTGAATTATGTTAAGGGCTGGCATTTTTAACTTTGTCAAATATTAATGTTATTTATTTAATTTATAATTTAATATTGTAATCTATGATTACTAAGCACAAGTTCGTGACGATAGTGCCTTTATTGTGGAAATTAATTTTTGTCTGTCAGTTATTAATCTTGTATATATATATTTAGCAGTTGTTTAGTAAGCTTTGTAATAAATACTTTTCCAGCTATGTGATGGGCTGTTTTGTGCATCTCTTTTAATTAAGTATAGAAAATTTCTCAAGCGGTCCAGTGTATTGGCAGAAATCTCCATAAAGGAGATAGCTTTAACAGATGGATTCAAACAGATGTCCGCTTTGTGAAATAAGGTCTAAAAATCGGCCTGAAAGATTACTTTGATATTGTGTGGAAAACTGAAATCCAGAATTTATGGAACTTTCCATTTTTATAAAATTTGCTGCCCAATTTTCAGGTTTGAAAACTTGATCCCAGCTAATTTGAATTGTTTCCAGTAATATTATCAAGCAAAATGTTTCTTTTTAAATCTGAATTAACTGGGGAGAACTTGATGCTGGAAAATGTTGAAACAAATGTCTTATCTTACTGTAGTATGGGAAGAACTTGAATATATGCAATAAATATGTAGTAAAAATGCTTCTGAAATAGGAAATCTAAACGTATTTTATTTCAGTGACAAAGCATCCATCGACGCAACGATTCCCTTAAAATTCTTTCGATTAAAAATACAGAACTCGCAAACCATTAGAGAATTTCCGTGTTTGGCAATGAAAGTCAAATTAGAAACTTGTATATTTATTGAGTCTCCTGTCAGACACTGTAGTCAAGCAGTTGCTTGAGGATTATCTTGAAAGTTTATGGGAATGAGACTGAAGGTAAAGAGCTAAATCAAAGCTATTTAAAGAGTCATAATATTTAACAGCATCATTCCAAATTTTTTAACAGCTCTTCCAAATTTGCCAATTTTGACGAAACATTTTTACAGCTATTAGATCTTTGATCCTACATACGATAGACTGTGAGGGTAACACGACGAACGCCGATGCAAAAACGTACACCATGCAATTGGCCGACGACAAAAATCCAGACTGCAAATTCGCTGACAATAAGGAAAACTCCTTCGCCTCTTTACCCGCGAACAAAAACGTCTGTACTGCAAAATCTGCCAATAAAAATGCCGACAATGCTTTTATTACAGCAGTATTATTAATAAACCCTACTATTAGACGACAAAGTTATCTCATTTGAATTTTGTCTCCAGACATTCAATTCCTGTACACATTCAATAGCTATTAGAGAATATTTTAATTTTATTAGAAAACGTTTCTCTTTAAAAGAAATGTATACTTTTAGAGAGAAACATTTTTAGGAGTGGCTTAGGTATTGATGGCATTACGGTTGGTCCTTTACGAATTCCAAAAGTTTAAATTGCTATCTCTAATAAAGTTTTAAAATTGTAAAATGCTAAAATTTGTAACTCAAAATTTTTTAAAACTAATATTGCACTAGGTCACTAGGTTTGCATTCGAAACAATGAGTTCCACCAAGGGGGTAGAAAAATGCAACTTTTTTAAGGGAATTGAAAAATACTTTTTGGATTGCATAGGAACTAATGGTTCAAATTTCTAAATTATCTAGAAGGTTTTTGCTTCCATCGTTGGAGAGAACTAAATGAAAAAGTTCAAAGAAATAGAAATTTGAAATTTTGGTGTAATAGAAATTTGAAATTTTGGTGTAAAGAGTGTGATGGTCAAGAGGTTTACACTGTTAGCAATGATTTGCCTCCTTTATTTGAGTTGGGGTGCAATTTTTTGCTTCGGGTTTTTTTTTTACCTTATGATCATGAATTTTTTAAATATATCTATCAATTTAAGAAACTAATTTTTATGTGAATTTAGCTAGTTTTAATCCTGTTTCATTTACAGAGATAAATTACGAGTATTGGAAGTTCACGATATTGGCAAAAATAGTTGGACACTGTAGCATGCCAGGTTTATTATCTGCAGTTCCCAGGTTAGAGTTCCACGTGTGTGAGCTTTGAAATTTATTTCTGCTAAACCCACACCCTGTCCATCAGTAAGTGACGTCGATGGTGTTGAAAAGGCTGACTTCGTTTGATGGGATATTAAGCTGCGGCCACCAGTTGGGAGAACCAAACCCTGTGCACATTAAAGAACACGCTGGATGGCCTTGATGAAAGGCCACCATCTGTTTCCTAACAGCTGTTCAATAGGTCCCCCATACTTCTGTGAGCCCTGGGTCCTTGTGACCTGCCCATTTAGACCATTATGCAAAAAAAAGTACTCTCGGGGATAAAACCAACTTCCATGCTACATTAATTGAAAATGACATTCAAAGCTCCCAGACCTTGAAAATGAGCCTTTAGGAGTCCACAAACGTTTTGGGCATATAAAAGTATTACATTTGCTATGGGCCAATAGCTAGAGGAGAGGAGGCAGAAATTTAAAAAAAAGTAACTATATTTATGCATTGTACTTTTCATATGTGTAGAAACTAAAATACAGTATAACTGAAAAGATAGCGCATTTCTAGCACTTAGAGAATATTTTCCTGGGCATGGGTAGGGAGAGGGAGACAGAATCTAATTGTAACGAAAGAGAAGAAAATTGCAAGTCGATTATTTTTTCATTTGCTTCTCATGAATACAACGTGCTACCAAACCATTGGAAGGTTTCCATAAAATGGAAATAGGAAGCAAAATATGAAACTCGAATTCCTAAAGAATAACTTTTTATATGAATGAGGCTGAAAATAAATAATAAACTAAATATAGTCGATTTAATCATCGAATTATTGGAATATTGATTCAATATTAATGATATATGGCAGCTGAAGTATTGAACAAATAGTGTCATGGGTGCCTAAATGTTTCGTCAAAATTGACGAAAATTTAAATAATTTTAGATCAACCTTCAAATGCCCAGTTATTTCAGCAAATGGTTTGATATAAAAATTATTACTGTTTTTCACATAGTTTTGAAATAAATTGTTAGACTGGCAGATTTTAAATATTTCAGGTACATTAAAATTTCAAATACTGTACGAATGCCGAAGAAAATTATGATTTAGCTCTCTAATTTACGTTCACTCATTATAATAAAACCACCGAATAAAACGAAGTTTATTCTTCAATACACTGAGCTTCGAATTTTGCTTTCCATTGACATAATATGGAAATTCATTAATCGTTTGCTAGAGCTATCTATATAATTGCGTGTAAGAGAAAAATAAAGGGTTTGAAACGTAAAAAGAACTTTTCTTTTTCGTAACTCTATGTAGACTAGAATATTTAACATAATTTAGAGTTTTGAATTTTTTTAAGAATTGCCAAGAAAACTAAAAAACATTAAATTAAAATAAATAGAAAATTGAAGTTTTACAGACTTCCGCTTCCTCTTCTCCACCATCAGTTATCTAGACATAAATAACAAAAGAACAATTATTTCTCTCAAAAGTGAGAAAATTGGTATTTAAATTAGAAATGCTTATATATCGATATGCTTGGAATTGGAATTTCCATTTTGGAAATTTGATTTTAATGTTTTTTGCTTCATTTACGAACTTTTCAACAACAGCATATATAGAATGCAAAAACAATGTTATATTCTATGTTAGAAGCAAAACTTTTCCCTTCTGTAAATGTCAAGCGAAGTTCCCTTCAGTGGCCTTCTCAACAGTTCCATTTTTTGTCGCATTTTCCTATAATGTGTAAAAACCCTCGCCAAATGAGGGGAGGGAAAAATATTGTTAAAACCGCCGGCTTCGGGAGCGGTCGAAAACGTTCGGGAACGAGGTAAAATACCGATCACATGCCGAGATCTTAAGCATTAGCGGTCTTTTGCAGAAGGCGGTGGAATTCGGGTAGTTTTCTGCCGTTTTTTTGAGCACTTTTAGTTTTGGTGAACCGATGTCTAAAGGTTAATAACTATTTCTAGAAGAAGCACGACAAATTCATAATGGTAATTAACCATAAACCAACCCCAAGAAAAAAGAAATTGATGAGAAAATTAGCAAAATTAAAATCGGTAACTTCACAAGAGTCCACTTTCTCTTTAACGATAAACTGCATCTGTACCAGAATATAAATTCCCCTAACTATAGCCTATAAAAGATGTTTCCCACATTTTAATAAACTGTATGAAAATGAACAGGAAAGAAAAATATTATTTGATGGCATTAAGAAGAAGAAATGGAACATAGAACAGTGCTGTCCAACTTCTCTAAGACCGCGGGCCATTTTTCATTTCGCCAATATTTCGTGGCCATTTTTTCTTTCGCCAATATTTCGCTGGCCAAAGAAAAAAGAATAGGACAGGATAGGTAATTGAAAAGTCAGTTTATGTCACCTCAAAAAACTATTTTATTTATATAAAAAATAATCAGTAATAATAAACCAATATAAATTTTTAAACCTTATCAAATATTTAATAAATTTAATGAGAGCTTTGTGGCCGTAGTTGTTAGGCAATAAGAATAGAATGAGAAAGTTGAAATAATGCAATAATTGCAAATAGAATCAGTAAGTTGAAGATTGCATATCAAGTAAAGTAACATAAGTTGGCAAAAAATTGTAAAGTGGATTATAGATATTTATTTAAAATTTCGAGTAAAAACTTGATTTTGTTCGCGGGCCACAAAATCCTTGTCGGGCCGTATGCGGTCCGTTAGTTGGACAGCGCTGTAGTAGAAGAACCCTCACTTAGAAATATTTTGTCTCATGAAGATAAAAAAAATTGAACTCAATATACAGAAAAAAGTGCTTGTATTCTTGAAGAAAAATGGTGCATATCAACGAATCTAATTTGTTTTCTTTTTATTCTGAAGCATTTTCAACTTAAAAGAAGTTATTAACTGCTTGCTCGTCCGTTTGCCTTTCCATTCCTTATACTCCCTAACTTTTATCTCTCCTTTAATTTCCTTCCCAAAAAATTACATCTTTAAAATTTCTAGGTGGATTCCTTTATTCTTACTGGTTTGTTCAGGGCCATCGTGAAGAGAGCGGGCCTCAGCCTGTGGCATTGCTATCGCTTCTGACGTCAAAGACGAGTCTGACGACGGCCGTGATTTAGGCCTGCTATATTCACAATGGCCCCGCTTTGCTGGCTGAAAAGGATTTTTGTCAGATATTAACCCGAGGAATCAGCGCTTTATTATTATTTTTGGCAACATAAATAGACTGCTCTTTTTGTACGGTGAATGGCAACTGCTTCAAAGAGGAATAACGAATAGTTTGTGTTTAAACCCGAGAGTGACATGTGAGTTATTAAAACAATAAATATCGTTGATCTTAATGTTGATATTTGATTGATACAGGAAATATAGTACGTGTAACTTTCGCTTATTATTATTGTTTATTTTATAGCTGACTATCTGATGCGTAAATTGCGAGCTGTTTTTTCATGATATGAATAATAATTTTACGAAAAGTAATGGACCATTTGGCATATATGGAACTTCTTATGATAAAGCTAATGTTAAGAGTTGTTTCCAAAAACGTTTAGGGAAAATTGACTGGAAGAAAATTGCTGCAATAGATATAGATCATCTGACACGTGAAGTTGATTTCCGGGTTCTACAAGAAAATATAGATAATATTGTGTTCTGCAATATTGAAAATGAAGTCGACACCAGTAAAGTTGATCCCCTTTTCGTTAAATTATTTAAACTTGGTCAGCTTACTATGGAATATTTGCTTCATTCTCAAGATCATTTTGTCAATATCATTGAGAAAATGCAAGAAAAAATTGATAAAACAGAACGTGAATTAGCAAAGGAAAAACAAGAACATAAAAAGGATAATGAACTTTTTACTGAATCACAGCAAAAGAACAAAAGTAAGAGAGTATTAGATAAACATACGATGGAAAATGTGGAGAACTATAATAGTTGCTCATACTGCTCAAAAATTTTCTTTAGTGCAAAATATCTAGTAAGTCATATTCTGCGTAGACATCCAGATGAAGCATTAGCTTTTCATAAAGCTTTCAGTAATTTAAAAACTAAACCCGATTATGAAGTTTCAAGAAATGAGAAGAATATAACAGATGTTCTGGAAAGAGAAATAAAAGATTTGAAGCAAACCTTTGACCAAACAAAAAGAGATATAGAAGAACGTATACAATCAGCTGTACATAATATATGTAATACTGGGAACAAAAATATTGCTTATAATGATTTGAATATTAAAAAATATATAGATGAGTGGAAAGAAGAAGAAAAATTTAGGCAGAAAAAAGAAATAGAAAAAATAGAGCAAGGTTTCAGCAGTGAGCTACAGGAACTTAAACTTAAGTACTTAAATTCAGAAGATGTAATTCATAATTTGGAACAAAAATACAATTCTTTGTTAGAATCATCAAAGCAAAACATTTCTCTAAACAATCAAATTAATACTGAAAATGAAGCTAAAGATCAGAATGTTACAAAGGAAATATTAAAAGAGCAAAATAAAGGATTTGCATCTATAAAGGCAGAGCTAGAACAACACTTAATTGAATCACAAAATGCAATATATAAACAGCTACAAGAACATGACATGGAATGGAAATCAAAGATAATCGAACTTAAAGAACAGCATACTATTGAGCTCGAAAAACTGCATTCACTCTTAGAATCGAGTCTCTCCAAATTGAATGCTGAGCAAAAAATCCAAAATATTGAAAAAAAATTTGAACAACATCTGCAACTGTTGACAAGAAAACCACAAAAGAAAATCAAGAAAAGACATGATGAAAGCAGTGGTAGAAAAGTAAGGCATTCTTTATCGCAATCCCATGAAGAGAAAATAATTCATAACACACCAAACCCAATTGCTTATCCGTCTGCACCCATAACAGAACCAATTGAAATTCCTAGGAAAACTGAAGAAAGTAATGAATTGCATAATGTGACTAGGGTTAAAACAGCCTTGGAAAATGCTCCTGATTTGTTGGAGGGACTTTATAGTGAGCTTATTGGTTTAGTTGAAGATAAGATGGAAAGCTATGGTGTCAGACCTTTAGCATTGAAACTTGAAAGTTCAGATTTTGATAATAAAATGAAATTTTTGAATAATGAAAACCAGCAGTTAGAAGCCAAATATCCTAATTTTTTTACAATAAGAAATTACTATGATGACTTAACAAACAAGAAAGCTCAACTTTTAATGCAGCGTGGAGGAAGTGCAAAGAGAATAACTTTTGCCATTCCAGAAGTTACAGAACAGATAGAAACTATTCCTCTTGTAGAACAGAAACCAATGGCTGGTACAAAGAGATTTGCACCATCAATACAAGAAAATGTTACCAAATATGATAACCATAATTTAGTTATATCAGAACTAAAGCTATTGCAAAAGACTTCAAAATATAATGATCAGTTGAATAATTTTGGTTTTGAAACATCTATCAAAGTACCTACCACACAAATACAAACAGAACCTTATCATGCAGTTGACCATTCTGCAGATTTTGAAAACCACAGTGCACAGCTACAAACAGTGAATTTGCATAGTAAACCACCAAAACCTGCACCTCGGCAGTTAGTTTTTCAGGAGAGCACAAAAGATCCTCTTGCCATTGTGAAGCAAAAGTCCAAATCTGATGTAAACACCAAGTTAGACTCTAAAATGATGAAACCTAATTCAGGTTTAAAAAGTGTTGTGGATAACGAAATAAGCAGCAAAAGTTCTCTTGAATCATTAAGCTCATGGGATAGTGATGAACTTAGCATAGAAACAATTAAATGAAAATTCTAAATTTGAATGAGTGCTGAATAGAAAAATTAATACTTTGTATATAAAAGTCGCACTGTGTAAATGCTATAAACTGTTTTGTAAATGTTCCAAACTCTCCTAAAATAAATTCCATGATACAATCGTACATTATTTTTTTTTAATTGTTTTAAGAAGCAATCATTGCCAAGGTAAAACTGATTTTATTGGCATCTCTAAGTAAAAATTACTAATCATAAGATGATAAAGATTTCTATCTTATGTTAACTTATTTAAAATGTTTGTATTTTGGTTAAGGACTTGGTTGTTTTAAATGTGCTGCAATAGTCCATGTAAAGCCATGCAAAAATCTAGTGGGTTCGTACCCTTAGCCCTCTTCTGAACACTGAGTTCTTATTTATTAGCCTTTTTCGAAGTACAAAATGCTGTTCAGGAGGAAAAACAAAGCACTCCAGGTATTGTTAACTACGATCACAAAATGCAGTTTTCTCTATTTAAGAAAAAAAAAATACTGTTTGTGTTTCAAATTGTTTGTGGTTATGCACTTCTTTTTTACATGTGGTTGCTGCAGTGAATTTCATTATAAGTAATTTAACAAAAAGTAATGAATCCCAAATATTAACATGCATATGTTGTGTTGATTAACCTTTTATATAACTAAGTTCCTGCATATGCTTAGTGCTGTTCAAAACTGCCTTTATAGAGCAATATATGGAGTGATTACAAATGATTGTAATGATTTTAATATCTATTACACAAAAACTATAAATGCAACATTAGCAAATCATGCATATTTTTTAAAAAATACTCATGTAACTTTTTACATACCAGAAAAAGATTATAAATCAAGCAAATCACAGATTGCCTGTTTACATAGAATACAAGAAATATTTTTGCAAAAAAAATTAATTTGCCAATTCATCAGGCTCATACCAAATATAAGTCATTAGCTGATAAATGATGTAGCTGGTGCTAATTTAGTGGTTAGAATACCCAGCATGTAACTGTGAGATTGGGTTCAAGTTCCATGCATCAGCGAAGCTTTTGTTTTTGCAAAAGTAGTTCTTGAATTTTGTCAACAGATAATCTGTGTATTTGCTATTGATTTATTCTTGCATTAATAATGCTTTAGCATGAGTGACTTCCTAATTTACATCTAATTCAGAGCAATACTGGATAAAGGTTGAGAAGATTTATAAGTCGCATTAGTTCATAAATGATGGAGCAGATATTAGTTTATTGGTTAGAATACCCAGCATTTAACTGGGAGCACAGAGGAGTAAAATATAAAGTGTTATCTCTCATAGGCTGCTATAGTAGTAGCAGTAATCACAGTAGATTACCATGGAGCAGCACCTCGAATGGTTTGATCAGGAAACTGTGTCAAGTGACTGTTACCATGGTAGCCAGCAACTGGTTGGTGCTGGCAGCCTAAGGCTCAATGACAAATGTCAGCGAGCAAACTGTTGGCTCTGGAACTTCAATGCCAAACAGCTTGGAGAAGAGAAATTGCTTGTGTTGAAAACTTCCTCTTAGAGTTTCACAATATACTTCAACAAAAGAAACTTATCAAAATGATAACAATTTGTCATATACATTGATATTAACACTTATGTTAACATTTGAATTTCCATGATGCCACCTAAAGGTGTTGTGCACATGCATGTGCAGAGCAGAGATGATGACATTTTGGTTCCAAATTGAACCGTGTGGAGCGCTGCTCAAAAACGATGAGTTAACACTGTATTCTCCTCTGTGGCTGGGAGATGTGTTTGAGTCCATGCACTGGCAAAGCTCATTTTTTCTGCAAAGTATTCCTTGAAGATTACAAATGTTCACTTAGCTATCATGGGCCACCTTATATACATCTATTTTATATTTTTTTCCCATACTTAGTGTGTACATGTCAACAAATGCAATGATTTGGCATTTGTATTCTTTCAGCTCATTTATAGTTAAATTGCTACACATCAACTATAAATGAGCTGATGTAATGCATATGTCAGATCATTGCATCTGTTGACATGGACACACTAAGGTGAGTATGGGAAAACTGGAATATAAAATAGATGTATATAAGATGTAAGGTAACCCATGGTGGCCACGTTGAATATTTTAATCTTTTTTTGTATATAAAGTATTTTCATAAGTGTTATGTCAAAATATGTAGCATTTGCTTTTATAATTTTTGTATGACAAACATATTTGTGGGAGATCACAGCACAAAAGCTGAATAGCTTCAGGTGCTGTAGTTGTCTGCAGAAAGCTAAGAAAGAGTAGTGAGAGCAAATTGTAGAAAATACCAGGACTACCTTTTTCCCAACTGTATCAGCAGCTGGACACATTTTAGCATGATTGGATGTAAAGCCAGTTGATCTACCCACTCTATCTTTGTACATGTGGGCTACAATGCAAAGGATGGTTAGACATTGTTTACACTGATCATTAGAGAAGGTTTTCAGAGATCGCACAGGGTTTGGAGCTGTCACATGCACAACAGCATGGATTAATCACATGATTCATTAGCAGATGCAACCATAACTACCATTTAATGAACTGTAATTGCTGCCACAGAAGTTCCCGTCATGACTAGGACAATTTCTAGGAGACTAGTAGATGTAGATTTGGCATCCATTGCGTGGACTGCCCTTGATTCGGCACCGCTGTCAGCTTCAGCTGGACCTGGGTTAGTTTAGCACTACTTGCAATGGGGAATGGCAATGCAGTGTCTTCAGTGATGAAGTACATTGCTGTTCCTCAGTCAAGGTCAGTCTATGCAATAGATGCCCAACCTGCATTTACCATTCTCCTGGAAATTTTTCAAGTCATGATGAAACTTCTATGGCAGCAGTTACAGTTCATCAAATCATAGCACAATTACAGTTGGGTCTACTGCCACCTGCTGTTGAATCATGCATGCAATAGATACCAGTCCTCAATATCATTTCAGGAAATGTAGCTGTCGGCAGAAAACTCTTTCATAGCTTTCTGCCAACAGCTACATAGCCTTCCAGCTTTTGTCCTGTAATCGCCCACAGATACCATCTGTTTGTCATGGAAACATAATCATTGCATAAATCACTGCCTTGCACTCATAAACTGATTTGTATAGAAATCTCTCCACTCCTTTTGGGTCGCACAATTTCAATATCGCAGATTTGTTAAAATCATTTCATTTGTAAATTACCCAGTATGCAAAAACCTACCTACTACATGCATTAACTTTAGTTGAATATCACAGTGATGAAAGGCACTAAAATTCGAATAAAGTTAAATGTGAGAGCAAGTAAGGAGGAATCTGACTACAGAATATGCAGTTGCAGATATGCTACTCTGGCTACCATTGATCATCAGTGAGCTTTAGAACTAGGAAAGCTACAGTTCAGTCAGTATAAATTAAGAGCATCAATTTAAAAAAAATGAAAGTAACAATTTGGAAGCTCAGCCTGAAAATTAATTTTGCAACATTTCATGATGGTGCAATGAAATTAATCCATGGAATAAGAAATTTATATTCAAAGTATAATTTTCAAAACTTAAAACACAGACCTGGTAGGTAAAACTTAGAAGAATTCTTGAAAGAATGGAGACATTAACCAAATTCATCACAGATTATTAAGAAGACATTTTTCTATCTCCATTAATGCTAGGGCTTGTCAGTCTGTCAATTCTTCATTCTGTTGCATTTATGATCTTTTATTTTTGCTGAAGCTAAAAAATTTCATTTGATGCTTACTGTTGTGCTTGGCAACATAAGAACTAATGCACAGAGCTTATGTATTTCTTCAGACGTAGATTTCAGATGGTAGATAATTACTGAAATATATTTTGCACCTTTCTTTCACTAATATCTGGACAGTGGTAGATAATAGAAAGCTCACTTTTTAACTTGGTAAAATCAGTGTGCTGACCATAACTTGATTTTAAAGAATTAAAACTCATCTATATTTTTAAAAATTTTCTGAACCCCAATAGTCCTGAAATTTAATATCTTTGAGGGATGCAAAGTGGACTCGCAATTGATTAATGGGATTTATTAACAATTGATTAATAACAAAAATTTCTCTGTGTAATTGTAATGTAGTTTAAGCATTTTTATGATAGGTGCAAAGTGTGTGAGGAAGTTCCCTCATGAGCTGAATTTCCGTAAAATTTCTTCTGTTCTTTCAAGAATGTAATGGAACTTTCAACTCTGAACACACTTCTGAAGCATATCAAACATTACATCTGTATGGGTAAAAATAGCATGAATTTGCAGTTGAAAAATCAAAGTGTCTTAAATTTTGATGAAGCCCTGTGCACTTTGTAATGGATTCATAATTCCATTCATCAAGGTTCTCTCATATTTGTTCATAATTCCATAAATGATTCATGGTACTCATATGTAACATTTACAATAGTATTCTCTCATCCTTAGGACCTACACCACATCATAAATGAGCATTTGCTTAAATTCAAAACATTCAGTCTATTGCTGCATCCTGTGACTTCACCAAAAAAAGATAGAAAAGCTAATCAATAAGTATAGAAATGACAACAGAACAGATTCAGCTCTCCTCTCAATCACAGATTCTGAGTGGGCATCCTTTGTCAGGTCTATATCCAATGTTCCTGTCCTGCAAATCAGTCTGCAAATTACTCAGAACCCATAAAATCTAGATTGTTTTCAGCCTAGCTCCAAATCTGATGAAAATTATAAAAAGAGACAGAGACAAATTCTGCCTTCTTCAAAAATCAGGCTTATGCAGATTCCTCTGAATATGTTGTATAATTCTGTTGTTTACTCCATCAGAAAAACCATGCATTCTCTACAGGACAGGTTCACAGAGCATCAGCCAGATGTCAGCCAAAACTAACTGACTGTTGCTGCAGAGCTGGCAATACACCACACAGCTGTTGTAAACTGGGAACATGCCACACTGCTATCATGTGCATCCACTTACTATAGAACTGTCATCTCCAAAGATATTGAAATAATGACCTCACTCTTCCCCTACACGTCAAAAGAAATTATTAACAGCCTTCACTGAAGACAGAGTGCTGTCCTTGCTCCAAAAAACTTCCGAGTTTGCACCTAAAAACTTTTAATGTGCAAATAGTTTGAAGAATAAACTTAATAATTTTATTGCTCAATGACAGAGAACTTTAAGTTATATTAAATACAATGGCAGAAATAAAAAAATTCTGACGCACTGTGCCGACACTGTGGCAAACTCAGAATCTTTTTGGAGTGTGTTTTGTGAATGACACAATCAAGTAGGCTAGTTCTTTCGGTAGAATTATTGACGAATGCAGCATATCCGTATAATGTTTAGAAGAAAATTCTGCACAACCTGATTTGTTTGAATACTTACATAAGCATCAGATTAAGGCAATGCACTGAACAAATAGAGAAGTGTTTCTCTCTTACCTTTGAAAACCATTGAAATGTCCTGCCAGTATAAAAACATCATCATAGCCTACTCCCAGGAGTTTAGCAAAGGGACTATAGTTGAGGGTGGTGGGGGAGAGAACAAAGATTTTCCAACTTGGAAATTAAATTTTGCCGACTGAGAAGTGTTTTACATAAATTTAATAAAGTCTCGTCCAGGATTTTGTTCCATGGGAATGTGTATGTGGTGTGTGGGGGGGGGGGGGGGGGGGAAGTTGCACACTCCTCAAGATTTTGCCAACTTGCCATAATTTTATTACAAAAAAATCCTAATTTTTTACATCTCACCTGAATTTTGCCAATTTGTCTCAATTTTGCCAGCTTCCAAAGAGTTTTCCAAGTTGCCTTGATTTTTCCAAATCTGCCTAATTTTGCAAAAAGCTCACCTGTTCTTCTTCCCTCGATTTTTCTTGTGTTTCCTCAATTTTTCCAACTCTCCTTAATTTCACAAAAACAATCCAAATTTTCACAACTCCCCTGTAGTTTAACAAGTGGCTTAGAATTTTGCCAACTTCCCTTAATTAAAAAAAATCTCAATTTTCACAACTCACCTAGATTTTACCAAGTCACTATGAATTTTGCCAACTCCAATTTACTTTGGGGGGAGCCTCCCTCCATCCTCCCCATAGTTATCCCCGAGCCTACTCAAACCAACTTTGTACCATAATCAAATCAATCTAGTTGATTCTCAACATGAACCAATAGTGTGCTTGCCTTATTATCAGCATTCACATCTGTAAACCCAATGAAATATTCTAACACTTCACTGTTTATATTGCAGTAGCAAAACACTTCATATTTGTGACACTTTAACGACCTCTGAGGTATCATCAAATAAAAGAGGTACAATAAAAGAGGTAAAATTCAATCTGTTAACTTCATGTTTGATTTCATTGAAGTCTTATATATTTTAGAGGCCACTAAAAATACTAGGTATTAAATATTCACTGTGATAGCATCATAATCCTTAAAAATGTAGGAAATGCAATGTAATTACCTCAATCCAAAGAATGTTCAGACTTGTGGCAACTAAATGAAAGTTCCTGCTACCTAGCAAGCAGGCAGTGTTAATCATAGATTATAGTACTTCCCTATTGTTTTTAACTTCCTCATTATGATTTAAAATATCTAAACTACATTAGTCATTCAGCAGAAAGTCTTGATTTATCAAAGTTGTTTACATCCAGACATGCATGCATATATGACTTACTACTGCTATATCATTTTACAGCATTTATCAGATTGTTTAAATTTCCATTAGCCATTTGTGTCCCACACACTTTTCTTGGTAGACATTAAAATGCATAACCAACAGAACAGCTTACTAATTCTAGCACATTGAGGAGTGAACATAACAAGTCCTCCCTCCCCCCTTCACTCTTTCTACCGTGAGATCACCAAACTCAGCATGTCTTATTTCCCTTGCTCAGTCCCCCCACCCACATCTTCTCTGAACATCAATAAATAAACATGTCTAGATTTCTAACAAATATTAGATAATCAATAATTGTTCAACCTTAATCAAAATCCAGTCCCAGTCTTAAAACATTCAACTTACAGATACAAAATTTTTGCTTAATAGGAACTCTCAACCACTCATTACCAGACAAATTGAATCAAAAATTGTCTCATTTACCAGACAATTGAATTAAAAATTGACTCGTTTACCAGACAACTGAATCAAACTGAATATCTTTTCACTCATCACCAGACAAATTGCATCAAACCCTTACAACATTTAATTAAACTGCAGTTAAATCATGAAATTTTAATGTCTCCAAATTACCTTATTGTAAACTAGTTCTACCAGTAGCATTCATTCTGTAATTAAGACCATATCTCTGATATTATTCTGCAAGTATTCTTTTTTTTTTCTTGATACCCTTTAGGGGACTAAAAACCTTTTCTTTCCACTCTGTTTTCCCCTCCCCCACCTCAAACTCCTTTCTCATTCTCACCTAGTCTCTTACACACTGTTATGTGCTTCCTTTGAGGATCAAGGGGTTCCTCACCCCTCTCTTCCGATTTGCTGCCAGCCAGCTCACTCTTCAGCCATGGTGGAACAGTGGAGGTGAAAGCCCCAACCAGCACCCCCAATCCCATGGTTGTTTTTCTCCACCTTGCTCCTTGGTTATATGTGGGGGTTCTTGTGTTGCCTGAACCCATATGGATCACTTCTGAGCCTTCCCCTACTTCTCAGACAGGCTGGGTCTGTGTTCACTTTGGGTGTTGCCCAGATCAGTACTGGACCTTGGCCAGCTGTTCCTTGCGATCTCTTTTTTTTCTCTTTCACTGTTTTCTTTCCTTATAGCTAATTTACACTAAAAAAGTATTAGTTTGGTTTCTAAAAAATTCGAAATTAACTGAACTCTGTTAATAGTACTTTTCAAGTTTGGCAACATTTATTAGATAGTAATCATGCAGCTCAATGATTAAACACCCAGACTTATCCTGATTTATCAGTAACACTCAAGCTTGTAACTGGTTCTTTCTCTGCTGTCCCACAGCAATGACAATTTGTTCTGAAAGGATTCTCTGGATACAGATAGAGTTGGGTTACCTCTGAGCTGCACTTCTTTTGCACGCAATAGGCAAGTCACAAGGACCCCGAAGGCTCAGAGAAGTTTGGGGGAGGGACCCACTGGATAGCTGTTCAGAGACAGATGGTAGCCTCCTGTCAAGGCCACTCAATATGTTCTTTTAACATGCACAGGTATGACTTTCCCACACATGGCACCATGGCTTTATGTCCCATCCAATGTTGATGAACATTCCCAGCACATCAGTATCCCCACTGACTGTGGGCAGGGTGGGGAATTTTATGGCAATAAATCTCAATGCTGGCCCAGTTGGGATACAGATAGAGGAAACATTGTGATCACCCATATGATGTTGTACTATCTTTTATAGAGGAGCATCATGTGGCACCATCAATTTACTACAATTTCCTTCTTAAAAATAAGTTGCAGAAGATCACATGTTGGTCTACAGGCTTGAACAATCACTTTTAATGGAAATCTTGAATACTTGAAAAATATTTCACTAACTTTTTTTATTCACATCATGTTGAAGGTGAGAAATTAGTTTAATTAAATACTGACACAGAGTACCAAAGATAAATCTAATTTGTCTAATAATAATACTCATTACTTTTTACAGCAAATCTGAGTATGTACAAGTTTCCGACAATATTTGACATTCTTCTCAGTTTGGAGCACAAAATGGTAATTAAACTGACACTGTGTATGGACCAACATTGACCAGGAATAATTGGTTTAACTATCACCATTCTATTCTTTCATTGACCAAAATATTACATGGCAGACAGAGGCAGTTTAAATTTTGTTTACAGAGGGCATTCAAAAATTTCTTAATTTTTGTCTGTAGATTTGCACTCGTTCTTCTGAAGTTAACGAGCTGTGACTTGTTTGAAACCTGATCTAAACTTTATATTACATATTAAAAGCAAATGCCATATCATTATTTCTCTTTTGCTGGCAGCATGTAAAGTTTGGTCTGCAAAATCTGTGGGTTGTTATGGAGCATACTAAAGACAGAGAAAGATATTACATTTTCACAAGAATGCAGCTAGGAGACAAAAAAAAAATTCATGCTGATTTATTTATCACAAGTATATGGGGATTATGCCTATTCATGTGATACTGAATGGATGTTCAAATTCAGAGATGGATGGCAAAGCTTCGAAGACCTCCCTCATGCAGGAAGATCAAAGGATGTTGTGAATGGATTATTTAGTTTAGATATCAATGTATTGATTGGTAGTGTGGAAATAATTATTCAACATTTAAAGTTCCAAAAGATCTGTGCCAAATGGGTACCCGCAAACTGACAGTACAACAAAAAAAGGCTAGAGTCAACTAGTGCAAGAAGATGCTGGCAATATCAACCTAGTGGCCCCAAATGGGTAACAGACATTGTCATAGGTGATGAGACTTGGATTTTTTATTACTATACAACTACCAGAAAGAGTGACGACTATATTTGGGTTGTGGAAGATGAACTGCATCCCAAAATCCTCTGACAAGACTCATTCAAGGAAAAGAATGTTTACACTTTTTTTTTCAATTTCCAAGCCATGGACACCTTGAAAAAATGACTGTAAATGGCTATACTATAGCAACATTATTTTGCCCAAAATAGTTAAGGAGATGAACGAATATTGTCCAACAACAGGCATGTCGAGGGTTCTCCTTCTTCATGATAATGTCAGTGTTCACAAAACCTGGCAAGTTATGTATCTGGAGCAGGAAAAAAAATCAAACGGCTACCCCATCCTGCATATTCACCCAATCTTGCACCTTGCAATTTTTGGTTGTTTCCAAAAATTAAAAAGGAAGTTGCTAGGAAGTCTTTTTTTTTTTAAGGGTGTAAGACCTTGCAAAATGAGTTCATTCAGAGTTGCAGAGTATTCCCCAACAGGAGTACCACTAAGCATTCCAGAATTGGAGTAGACATCTACAACCTTGCATAGATGCTGCAGGGGAGTACTTTGAATGACAGTAAAAGTTTTGTTGGTGTAAGTGCAATGGTTTTTGTTCTACCAGTGCATGTCAGGAACGTTTTGAATGCCATTTGTATTTTACTACCATTGGGCAGATATTTATATGACCTACTCTGAACCGAAAGTACAAGTTTAAAGGAAAGGTTAGGTTTTTGTTTGTAGTGAAAAGGGGTAAAACATGCCTGCCAAGGTCATGAGTAACTTTAGCACTTCACGTGTGCTGTGATCTTGGAGTTATTGCTGCAGTAGGGTTCATGCTTCTCTCACATGTAGGGAGAAGCTTTGTTTTCTGTTCTTGGCACCTACTATTTTTGGTTTGCTAGAAGTTGTGTAATGTCATTGTGCTAAGTTTCTAACCTATTGGTTTTCATTGACTGTTATGGACTTTATGTTCAATATCTTGCCTTTGTTGACCATCTGGGGTTTTTCCATCTAGGAATAGGCAAGTGGTACTTTCACTGCTTCTATGGACCAGTTGCTGACTACCTCTAGTCCAATGGCTACCACTGCCTCAATTTTTTAAAAATAACATATTTTGCAAAATAGTTCATTATTACTGCTAGGAAATTTAATAATCACAAAATCATTCACAGCTAAGATGCTCTCTAAAAGGTTACCTCGTGGGTTTTTTTGTCATCATTGCACAAGTCAATCTATTGCATTGCATATAAGCTAAATGGATGAGTTCACAGATGTAATTGCAAGTATGCAATACATGAGCCATTTATTTTGAAAATGGGGCAAGTCCATTTTTGAAAAGAATAAAACTAATGATAACAATAGATAGAACTTAATATGATAAACACTATTGGATAATAAATTTATATTATCTAACACCATAAAATACATAAAAGTTGTCTATTAGTGCTTACCAATATTTTTAAATCTATTAAAAAATTAATCCCTTAAATATCTGGCAATAACAAAAAATGGACTTGCCCTGCTTTCAAAATAAACAGCTCATATGTACAAAATCCGCATTTAACCATGGACTACAGAGGTTCACCCGGACCGTGTAATTTCCGCCCAACTTGAGCTACATCTGCTGCAATTTTTCTACTGTAGGCCAACTCTAGCAAGGTCCTGTTCGATATTGCTCGCTGCATTATAGAAGATCTCCCCTCTTTTTCTGAAGCCTTTAGGCACATTCTTCATAATTGTATTTGCCATTCTGCAGCTATGCATTGGAGCAACATGGTCAATCCAATGAATTCTCTCTTTGCGCAATATGCTGCTGAAAGGAGGTTGCTCACTACTACCCTCATTACTTACAATGTCAAACCACTTAATGCCCAAGATACTTCATAAGCATCTAGAATCAAAGGCATCAAGTTTCCTGTTGTCTTGCATACAAAAGTTCCAAGATTCACTAATCTGTAGTTCCTAGGTTCGAGTCCCAGCTGGGTCAGCGTTGAGATTTATCTCCGCACAATTCCCTGCCCTGCCCACGGTTAGTAGGGGACACCGATGGGTTTAGAAAGGCCGCCGTCCATCAGATGGGACGTTAAGCCGTGGCCCCGTGTGCAGGAGAGCCATACCCTGTGCACGTTAAAGAACACGCTGGATGGCCTTGACGGGAGGCTACCATCTGTCTCCCAACAGCTGTTCCAGTGGGTCCCCTCCCCCAACCTTCTCTGAGCCTTCAGGGTCCATGTGGCCTGGCCATTTAGCCCATGGTGTGCAAAAAAGTGCCGCTCAGAGGTAAAACAACCAACCAACCAAATCCAAGATTCACTACCATAACAAACCCTAGAAAGTACCAAACTATTTTACAGCTGAATTTTAGTCTGTAAGTGTATAGGTTTATTTTTCTACACTCTTCATAGATTCTTAAAAGTCCCAGCAGCAATCCCTATTCTACTGTTTTATCTCATGCTGCACATCACCAGTATATGTAACCTAGCTCTGAAGATAATTAAAGTGGACACTTGCTCAAGTGTGCAACCTTTCGAAACAACTGAAGCACAGTTTTCATCACTAGTTTTCTCTGTCATCAAACCTACTCTATTACCAGTCTCATCAACAGCCATGGGGTGATGGCTCCCCCCAAAAAAAGTAACTCGGAGTTGGCAAAATTCGAAGCGACTTCGTAAAATCTAGGTGAGTTGTGAAAATTTGTATTTTTTTTTTGGAAAATTAAGGTGAGTTGGCAAAATTTGAAGCGACTTCGTAAAATCTAGGTGAGTTGTGAAAATTTGTATTTTTTTTTTTGGAAAATTAAGGGGAGTTGTCAAAATCGAGGCAACTTGGCAAATCTAAGGCAGTTTGGAAAATGGAGAGACGGCAAAATTTAGAGCAGTTGGCAAAATTCGAAGCCACTTAGTAAAAACAGGTGAGTTGGCAAAATTCGGAGTGACTTGGTAAAATCTTGGGGAGTTGGCAAAAAACGGAGTGACTTGACAAAATCTTGGAGAGTTGGCAAAATTCAGGCGAGATGGCAAAATTCGAATCCACTTGGTAAGATATGGGCGATTTGTGAAAATTGGGATTTTTTTTTGTGAAATTAAGCAGAGTTTATAAAATCGAGAAAACTTTGCAAAATCTAGGGAAGTTGGCAAAACTGGAAACCACTTGGTAAAATACAGGTGAGTTGTAAAAATTGGGATTGGTTTTGTGAAATTACGGAGAGTTGGAAAAACCGAGAACTCTAGGCAAAATCTAGGGGAGTTGGCAAAATTAGAAGCCACTTGGTAAAATACAAGGGGAGTTGGGAAAATTGTGCCTTTCTTGTGCAATTAAGGAGAGTTGATAAAATTCGAAGTGGCTTGGCAAATTCAGGGAAGATGTAAAAAGTGCCATTTTTTTCTGTAAAATTACGGCGAGTTGGCAAAATTCGAATGCACTTGGTAAAAATATAGGCGAGTTGTGAAAATTGGAATTTGTTTTGTGAAATTAAGGAGTGTTGGACAAATCGAGGACACTTAACAAAATGTACGACAGTTGGCAAAATTCGAATCCACTTGGAAAATAAGGGCGAGTTGTGATAATTGGGATTGGGTTTGTGAAATTCAGGATAGTTGACTAAAATCAAGTAAACTTGGCAAAATCTTAGGGAGTTTGAAAGTTTTAAGTTTCCCCGATTTGTCCAACACCTTAATTTCACAAAACAAATTCCAATTTTCACAACTCGCCTATATTTTACCAAGTGCATTCGAATTTTGCCAACTCGCCGTAATTTTACAGAAAAAATCGCACTTTTTACATCTTCCCTGAATTTGCCAAGCCACTTCGAATTTTATCAACTCTCCTTAATTGCACAAGGCACAATTTTCCCCAACTCCCCTGTATTTTACCAAGTGGCTTCTAATTTTGCCAACTCCCCTAGATTTTGCCAAGAGTTCTCGATTTTTCCAACTCTCCGTAATTTCACAAAACAATCCCAATTTTTACAACTCACCTGTATTTTACCAAGTGGTTTCAAGTTTTGCCAACTTCCCTAGATTTTGCAAAGTTTTCTCGATTTTATAAACTCTGCTTAATTTTACAAAAAAAAAAACCCAATTTTCACAAATCGCCCGTATTTTTCAAGTGGATTCGAATTTTGCCATCTCGCCACATTTTTACAGAAAAAAAAAATCACAATTTGCATCACACCTGATTTTTGTAAAGCCACTCTGAATTTTGCCAACTCCCCCAAGATTTTCCAACTCTCCTAGATATTGCGAAGCTGCCTCGATTTTACAGAAATTTTACCATAATTTTACAGAAAAAAAATTGCAATTTTTACATCTCACCTGAATTTTGTCAACTTCCCACGATTTTACCAAGTCACTCCGAATTTTGCCAACTGCCCCTAGTTTTTGTCAACTCTCCAAGATTTTGCCAACTCTCAAAACTTTTTGCCAAAATTTAGCTCAAGTTGGAAAATTTTGGATTAACCCCCCCCCCCCCCCAACCATAGTCCTTTGCTACGCCCCTGTCAACAGCCATAAGGAATGAATTCATCAACATCATTAGGGTCAAATCATCTGTATAATCTAAATTTGAAATTTTCAAATATCTAGACTATTTTAAGTCAAAATCTTCTTGCAGAGAATTCTGCCAACATAATCAATAACCAAGCTAAAGAGACAAAATGTATATATATCTAACTCCACTAGCAATACTAAACCAATTGCTACAAGCTTTGCAAACACATGCCAAGTGTTATTATTGAGAGCTTACATTATGCTAACTGGCTTGTCAGGTATGATATACAACCTCATGATCAGCAGAGTCAAATGCCTTTATGAGGTCTATGAAGTTAGTAAACCACAGGTTTCTGAAACTCTGAGCATTTCTCAAGAATCTGCCTAAGTGAAAAAATCTGATCAATATATTTCCCTACTACTTCTTAATCCACACTGCTCATCATGCAATTGTCCATCAACCAAATTCTTAATTCTGTTAAGCACAATGACAGAAAAAATTTTATCTGCCCAGAAAGTAGACTGATTCCCCTTTATCACAAGACCTGCAATCACCTTTCTTAAAAACGGATTATAATAGCTCTTGCAAATTCTTAGGAACAACACCTTCATCATAGAAGAGATTCAAAATTTCAGTCAGCCATATAACAACAGAAACATTTCCAGCTCTAAGCATTTCAGTGGTAATTTCATCTACCCCAGGCAATTTATGCAGTTTTAAGTTGGAGATAGCAAAAGTAACTTTGATTGTGATATAGAGCCAACATAAAACCATAATGATATATCCTCATTATAAACAATAGGAATAGACACATTGTTTAGAACATTTCTGAAATACTCAGCCCACCTAGCCACGACAGGATCTCCACCTTCAGTAACTTTGCCATACTTATTCCTTTCTCCATGTTTGCCAGTTTGTTTCTTCCCTACACAAAATATTAACTACCAGGTAACTAGACATACACTGGAAGGAGAGCTATGCCCAAATCCACTGTGTTGATGCACAGAATCAGCTAGGTCTAGTCTGACCCTTGCCTCTTGTGGTGCAGACTGTTAGTATCTTTCAAAAGAGATACTCTCTTTTGGGAGGGAACAGAAGGAGTAGGCTGCCAGAGTACTGTGGTCTATTGCTCTGGACCACTATGCTACTTTTTTTCATTTTTTTTACTCTGCCAAGGGAGTGGTCAACCACTTAGTGTCTTTGTGCTGACCATTTACACTGATTTGCATTAGTTTAGTGGTCTTAGAACACTTTGGCATATATCTGGAGAGATGTGGGTTTGAATCCTGCACATAGGTAAAACTTTTTCCACAAAAATATTGATTTATTGACTCCAAATCAAAATTCATTTCCAAATCAAAATTTAAGAAAGAGTAAATCCATAGGTAACTATGGATTTACTCTTTCTTAAATCATTAATAACACTTTTAGT
The DNA here is from genome assembly GCA_038380435.1 of Ryuthela nishihirai. Taxonomy (NCBI): domain Eukaryota; kingdom Metazoa; phylum Arthropoda; class Arachnida; order Araneae; family Heptathelidae; genus Ryuthela; species Ryuthela nishihirai. Next base: position 26,497,680 of record JAWZYU010000018.1, read on the forward strand.
GTGAGTGACTTGCTTATTTATTTACATTTCCATATGGAATTTTCTTCATCACTTTGAACTTTGTTCAATTCACTGATAGGTTTATATAACCATTTCATTCACCTGCAACTTTGCCTGCATGAAGAAGCCATCAGTGCAATGTAGAAACGTGCATTGCAGGAGTTAGTCATGACATTTAGTTTAAATATCATTTTTTCTTAATACAGTGCCCACCCACCATATTATTTTATTCCAAGGCTTTTTTGGGGGGAAACCTCAGCAGTGCTTAGCCATAGTTTAGTGACTGTAGTGGTTCGATTGTGATGAAACTTCAACAGCAATACAGTGCTAATTTAAAGTTCCTCTAAAGTTTATCATTAATGTTAACCTGTTAAAATTGTCCCAAGATTTTTTATGCATATATTTATATATTTTTTTAATAAATATTTTTGCTTTAGTTACTTAGTAGTCATTTAGTGCAAAACTTAAGTGTGGTGACATAACTAATTTTCATAGGTTCCTCTATCTTTGGCATGTAGAGAACAGCAGCTGCTTAAAAATATTTCTAGAATTATAAATATCTTACTACAAAAATGATTTTGGCTAGAGAGTCAAATGTTGATTGGTTGGTTGTTTGGGGTTTTATGGCGCATGGGCAACAGAGGCCATAATGCACCAAATAAGACAAAAAAGAGTGTAAAGGACATACACAACCAAAGTTAAAAGCATAAAATGTACAACATAAAGGAATACCCAGGGCTCGAACCCAGGTCCCGTAGATCAGTAGCCAAACACGCTAACCACTCGGCCACGGGACGGCTTCAGTCACCATATGTAATGCTAAATCTGTTCCTTCAAAAACTGTATTTTCATTTGCTTGTGTGTATCAAATAATAGGAACTTTCATTAACCATATATCATTGGCAGCAGCATTTTAGTAGCAGCCAAATGATAACTGGAATTACAAAGTCATATTTGAATGCAAGCACATCAATAGCCTCTGCCTAGTGCACAGATGCAGAGAGCATATGCATTGTGTTGTCCCCTGCAGTGCATTATTAGTGATAACATAAGTACAACTTCAATATTTTTTTTCTCATTATCAAGAAAATTCCATATTCCAAATTTGGTACAAGGTGTATAGAGCATAATGTGCAGCATACATAAGTTTTAAATTTTGTTTATATGGCCATATCACTATTTTTCACAATTAAATATTTTCAATTGAAAAAAAAACATTAATACATTTTGCAAATTTGGATATTTTATTGAATTCATAATTAAAAAATGATGAGTTTGGTGTTCTCATTTACCACAGAAGCAAAAAAAAAAATGAAAAGTTTTAAGTCACAACTGCAATTTGTATATTTCTTCCCCAACTCCTTTCAAATTTTTTTTGGGCAATTACACATCTTGTGTATAGTAACATTTATGGCAAATATCGCTGAAATTTGTGATGAGTGGTAACAGGCCTGGTTGAATTGACGTGGAATGGCCCCTTTGTGAATTATAATCAATATGTAAGCAAAGTGATATCTGATGTCAGAAAAAGTTTACAAAGTATATCATTAATGCTTCATATACTTCATTAAGTATGATATTTAATTGAACCTAAGGTCAACTCAAGGAGCAGCTGCAAAAGTATTAGTGGTTGTGAAGTTGAGTACCATTTAGGTCAAAATTAATGTGTGATGTTAGTCTTAATATGAAATTTCCATTGGAATGATGAAAAACTTTGAATATAATGTATTATTATTATTATTTACACACTTAATCGAAATATTCGAAACACAGACAATGACACAAAAAAGAAACAAAAAAATCATTGGCTGGCGGTTTGAGTTGATACAAGTTTCAGCCTGAGACCTAAGTATCAACTAGTTATCATTGTAAGATGTATGAAGTTCCAAGTAGTGCTGTCTTTTGCAGTTCTGAGGATGTTACATCAGAAATCTGCAATTTTTTGAGATGGTGCCAAGTGCCCCGATGAGAACCGGGACAACAGAAGTGTGTTTAGCCCACAGTCTAGTAACTTAAATTGCTAAATCTATATTTAGTCATTTTTTTCTTGTTCTTTATCCACAATTCGAGCATCACCTGGAATTGCAATGTCGACTATCCACACTTTTCTATTATAGTTATATCTGGTGTATTATGTTCGAGATGTCGATCAGTTTGGATTCTAAAGTCCCATAGGATCTTAACTTGGTCATTTTCAACCACTTTCTCTACCTGATGTTCCCATGATTTTTCTGATACTGGCAAATTGTATTTTTTGCATAATGACCAGTGGATCAACTTTGCTACTCTATCGTGCCTGTTCTTATAGTCTGTTTGTGCAATTTTGCTGGTCACAAATAAGATGAGACAGTTTCATCTTTTTGCTGACAAAGTCAACATTTTGAATTTTCAGTAATTTTCTGAATTCTAGCTTTCATAGCATTAGTAATGCCTGCTCTTATGCAGCAAAAATCAGACCTTCAGTTTCTTTCTTGAAAGTACCCATTCTCAGCCATGCCCATGTCAAGTTGTTATCACTTTTCCCTTCAATATTCTTCAGATGTTGTCAATGTAGTGGCTTGTTTTTCCAGCCATTTAGTCTATTTTCAAACTGTTTTTTCTTATATTCAGCCTTAGTTTCTGCTGTTTTTAATATGTTCTCAGTTTTAATTGCCTGCAGTAGCTTTTCCTTGCTTCTGTTTCTTCTTTTTTCTTCTACTACCTGTTGTACTTATAGTAGTCCTCTTCCTCCAATTTTTTGTGGTAGATATAATGTATCAACATCACTTCTTGGATGGAGTGCATGATGCATGTTCAATAGCTTTCGAGTTTTTCCATCCAATGTTTCTAATTCATTTTGTGTCCAGTCAATTATTCCAGCTGGGTATCTAATGACTGGAATGGCCCATGAATTTATGGCTTTGATTGTATTCCCACCATTCAATTTGGATTTGAGTACTTTTCGTACTCTTTTGATGTTCTCCTTCTGAGTTAGTTTTTTTACTTTTGTGTGCAAAACATTTATCTGATTTGAGATTCCGTGGTATTTGTAATTTTCATTTTCTGACAGTGATTTCATAATATTGTCATTTTCTAGTTCTATTCCATCCATGTTCTGGATTTTTCCCTGGCACATAGATAATATTGCACATTTTTCTAGTTCAAATTTTGTTTGTATATCATCACTAAATATCTGCACTGTATTCAGTAATGATTCGAGTTCAATGTAGCTTTTTGCAAATAATTTCAGGTCATTCATGTATAGCAGGTGGTTTATTTTTCCGTGTTGATGTGAAACATTGTATCCCATTTTTGTTTTATTCAAAATCATTGACAAGGGGATGAAAGAGATGTTAAACAGTAAAGACAACAAAGAATCCCCTTGAAAAATGACTCTTTTGATGCAAACTTTTCTGAGTTCTTCACCAATGCAAGCAGTAATGTTTTCCATTTTTGCATATTTTCTTTAAGAAATTGGCAAATGTTTTTGCTGATTCCAAAAATTTCGAAGCAGTTGTTAATCCAGATTTTTTATTATTATTATTATTATTATTTAAATATTTACTACTAAATGAAAAATGTAAACTATACCTTTTCACTTTTATACAAATTAAATGCAAATTACAGTACTTTTATTTTTATAATCAAACCTTTTTTCCCCAGTTCCATAAGAAACCAAAAAATGAGCACTAAAGATAAATCTCAGAAGAGGAAGCACAAAAAAAATTACTATATGCAGTCTGCAAAGAAGCAAAGGACAGGCATATTACAAATTGGCATGAAAGGCATTCTCATTACTTGTAATAACTTTGAAAAGCAAAGTGTAAAAGAAGCTTATAACTTATTAAATGAATATGCCGATAAATTGTATGGCCCTGAATTACAAGTAAGTGTCTTTTATTTTTTTCAAACCTTCCTTACATTTGCTCTTTTATTTTGCAAGTTAATAATCAGATTATAGGAAATTTTAATATATTTCAGTTTAATGATTTGTAGGACTGTCAATGATAGGTTTGCTGACAGATATGTAACCACTGGCTCACTCTAGTTAAAAAAAAATCAATGTTGTAAAAGAATTAAATTAGAAATATTACTTTCTTTACTATAAATTTTTTTGTTGAAAATGTATTGGTAATATAATTTATATAGGTGAAAATATATAGGTAAATAAATTATATATATATATTATACTGTGACCTTAAGGTCACAATATAATCTAATTTAATACAAATTCTACATGGCTCAGTTTTCTTGGTAATCCTTCTCATTGGTAGATATTCTTTCCCAGCCCTTTGACAAAAACTTATTTCTCTTACCACCAGCTTGCTGAATTTCAAAGACTTGAACCAGCTTGTGTGAGCTACCTAGTGCACAGATGTTAGATTCACAGGAAAGGGAGGGGAGGGGGGGCTCAGTTACTAACATACCACGCTTGTAATCTTATGTTGCTTACTTCGGATCCCAACTGTGTCTGCCTTGAGGATTTTCTCTGCTCCTATTCTTCCTTCATTGAGAAAGTAGATGCTGATGAACTTGAAAAGTTCACTGTCTTATCAGATATGACATTAAAGAGAGACTACCATGTGCACATGCTTGGAAGGCTGTGATGGGAAGCTTCTAACTTCCCCCTAACAGCTATCTGATGGTCCTAATAGCTATTCCTTTCCCTACCGAAATCTGAGCTATTGGGATCCTTGTGATCTGACCATTTAGCCCATTATATGCACAAGCGTGCTGCCTAGCAGTAAAATAACAAACCCATGAAGGGTAATCTGCATTAAAAATGAGACTGTGAATTTAGCAATCATGATATTTGACATTTGCAGCAATTTTGCTACCAATATTTTCAAACTTGATGGCACTAATCTGCAGACTGCAGAGGGAAAGATCCATTTACCTCCTAGGTATTATGACATGATATTTAACATCTTGGTCACAGAGCATTAGTGATATACAGTGAGGATTGAAAATGATCTATTTACCTCTCACATGGTTATCATATTGCATTTTGGACTTGAGGTACCAATGTTATGCAAAGGAAAATCATGTTTGGATTCACGACTCATGGAATAAAGCTACATTGCATTGTGTTATTTAATGGTTCAAAAAAGTATGTACATATTTCTCTAAGACAGGGGTGTACAAACTTTTTTTGGCATTAAGCCAAATAAAAAAGTATGCTGTGGGTCAATAATTGAGAGGGTCATGCAATAAAAAGAACAAAAAAAGTTTAACTTGTTTATTTCATAAATAGGCACAAATTGATTTATAAAAAATTAAATATTAATATATAATAGTTTATTTTAATAACTGAAGTTGGCTTGTCGAAGCAGTATGTGAAGAATGGGATTGGATCCCAGAAATGAGCTGCTCAACATCAACTTCAGTGATGTTGTAGGTAATTGTATAATGTTAATCGAATTTTTGCCTTTTGTTGTATTAAAATGCCATTCACTTGAGTAAAGCTAGATTTAAAAAAAATATATTTTGCAATTTTTATGTGGGCCAGATAAAATTGTTAAATAGGGTAGATTGGTTCCTGGGATGGAATTTGCTGGCTGCTCTAAGCCTTGATCTTTCTCATTAATGTACCAATAAGTACATCTTTCTAGACAAGATTAATGACAATGCACTAATCCCTTAATGTGGAATGAACAAAATATACACTTTTATCTCTGGTCTTACTACACTCGTATACCAGTGATCTCAAATTTAGATTAGGGGCAAAATCAGTTACTCCTCAATATATGGTGGGCCACATTTTTTTTAAGCAATCACACTTGGGCCAAATCAGTTAATTCTCAACATATGGTAGGTTACTTTTTTTAAGCAATAATAAGTGAACTGTAATTACTTCTATTGTTTTATTATTTAAATGTTACATTTTTTTAATACCAAAACATAAATTTCTTTTGTGGTGATTTCATCTTCCACTGAATGTGGCCATGTTCTCTACATTATTGTGAGATAATTACAGTTGAGCCAAGCTAGTAAATTACAGTTCACTGTCATGATTGGGGCAAGGGTGGCTCAGTCAGTAGCGTGCCAGGCTCTTAATCTGCAGTTCCCAGGTTCAAGTCCCAGCTGACTCAGCGTTGAGATTTATCTCCACAAAACACCCCCACCCTGCCCACAGTCAGTAGGGGACACCGATGGACTTGGAAAGGCCGCCATCTGTTGGATGGGACATTAAGCCATGGCCCCGTGTGCGGGAGAGCCATACCCTGTGCACATTAAAGAACATGCTGGATGGCCTTGACGGGAGGCTACCATCTGTCTCCCAACAGCTGTTTCAGTGGGTCCCTTCCCCCAACCTCTGAGCCTTCGGGGTCCATGTAGCCTGGCCATTTAGTCCATGGTGTGCAAAAAACTGCCACTCAGATATAAAACAACCCATCCCAACTGTCATGATTGTGATAGAATATATTGCTTGTGGGATGCACAAAATAACTCTGTAGGCCATGTGTTTCAGACCCCTGCTCTACACAATATATAAATAGCTTGTCCAAATTTTTTACTTAAGCATTCTCTGTCACTGAAGTTGTATAAAAGCCATAAAGGCAATGTGGAAAGCAAAGTCAAGTGTGACATGGCTAAAATGACTGATTTGACCGACTTCAAAAGGAGACATAATTGGAGCGTGATGGGCAGGGACATTCATAACAGAGATGATGGAACTCTGGAAAATATGGGGCACAATATTCCAAATGTATGGGGAATGTCAACAGTTCTAAAACCATCTGCCAATCATGGCAAATGCAGGAGGGAAAAGGCTCTGACAGATAGGGACAGGCATTTGTTGGCACAAACTGTATAGCATAACAGCTGCTTTAGTTCACCAGCTGAGAGAGATGTCAGCTGGAAGTACTTCAAAACTCATTGTCATTTCAATAAGAACTATGCACCAAAAAATTTAAAACTTTGAAATTTGGGAATTCATTCCACAAAGTATTAGGTAGGTGTTCATAATAATTTAGCCAGCCAGTGTATATACAAGATGAGAGGCATGGTTCTTAGGTTATTTTTGATTACAACATAGTAAAAGATAACTCTCTTTGACAAACTGCTATGTAGTAGGGTAGCAGAGTGAATCCCATGCTTCTAGTTCATAATATAAATGACACAGTATACGTCAGAACATAAGTTTCTACAAAGTTGCATGTAAAGGATTATAAAAAAAAGATATTAGACAGCAGTGAGTAAGTACCTCTCTCACAAGAGCTGCAATACGAAAAGGAACAAACCCACATTTGAAAAATAATGTAGCAGCACCCCAAACAATTCCAACTCAATACATATGAACAGCTCACAATCCATGAAAATCAGGATGCAATGTGAGGAAATCTGTAATTTCCCATTACCAGGAGAATATTAATAAATTCAGAGAAAAAAATTAATTATAAAAATACATCGGCAATTAGTGATAGCAAAGCTAAACAGCATATGCATAGCGAAATAATGGGAACCCTCTGTTTAAAAAAATAGATGTTCAGTTACTCAGTAGCATCCTAAATATGTGCATTCACTATGATGCATTACTACATGTGCAATTTAAGTTAATGTATACTTCTCTTCACCAAGCACAACTTTTTTAGCCTTGACAATTAAATTTCGAAGTAGAAAGTACTGCTTAGCATGAGATTAAAATTCCTTAAGTGAATTCATGGACAGTGATGGAAATGAACCTTTAAAGTTTTAAGTGCAACACCTTGGATGCCACCCAGTGGCATAGTGTACTCCCAACAGGTATGAAGGAACCATTGCAGCTGTCATGGACAGAAAATGATGATGGAGCAGCCAGACACCAAAACGTGTTAACACAGCTGCATCTTACATCAAGTAATGTTTTAATTCATCTAAGTTTTAGTTCTTCCCATATTTGTTCAAAGAGGACAGTGCAACTAAGAAAACTACTTCAGAAAAAGGAAGAAAGTTTTACAGTTAAATAGTGTACTGTATATGTGTTATAGGAACTTGTGTTTACATTGACATAGTCTAAAACTTTGATCATTATTACCCAAAAAAAATATTACCAAAAGCATTGAGACACTTTTCCATGTTATGTGAATCAAAAGTCACATTAAACATTCTCTAAACTCAACCCATTCGAAGTTTCTTACAGACAGAAAAATATCAATTGAGATAGATTGACAATCTGACCCAAATCTTTCTGAATCTCGATTTTGAACAATATTGTTCTAATATATAAAGATTTATTAAAGCTGGAATATATATATTTAATAGCAGGCAGTGCTGCCATTCACATTCTAAATGTTTCAAAATTTATTAAAACTGAATCATTACAGAAATTTCTGAAATTACACACATATATATGGCAGACTTAATTTTAGTTCTGTTTTCAGAAAATGAGCTGATGTTTCACTTTATCAACTGTAGACATTCAACTTGTATTTAGAGATAAATGAAAAATTTGTTTTGGGCTGGGTAGGCATAGGTGCAATATAGCAATTTGCATTTTCTGAATCTCGCATTTGCTTTATAGTGCCCTCTAAAGGTGGAAAAAGTAAAAAATGCCTAAACTTGAAATGGATATTTCAAATGATCTATTAATGCTGGAAATTTCAAATTTTGATGGTAGAGTGTCATAGTCAAGAAGTTTACATTGGCATCAATGATTTGCCCCCTTGCCCCATGGGAGTGGGAAAATCAACTCTTTTGTTTTAAGAAAGTAACAAAAAATTATTTTCTTGTTTTACAGATACTAATAAAAATTTGCTATTTGCATTTTCCCCAATTATCAATTAGTTTGAACTGTTTGAGGGTGCTAAAGTGGAAAATAAAAAACTTAATTCTCTTTGAAAACAAGCTTCTCATATTCACCAGATGCAAAACGTTTTTCTAGTTTGATTGTCTAATGACGTAACCTTACTAGAACATAGTAGCATATTATTAAGGGACATATATATATATCAATAAATCTAATATGAAATTTTCGGTGTTTGTTTTCCCCCAATAGATACAAGAAATAAATAATTCAGAAAATAACACTGAATTTGAGGAGCAACTATCTCAAGAGCTGCAAGCACTGAAAGAAATTAAGCATTGTCGAAGATTTCAGCAAGTCAACACGAAAGTTAAAAATGTGTTGTTTATACAAGCAAAAGTTAGTAAAATAAATTGATCTTATATTTCATTCATTATAATATAGCCAATGTTTGGATTTTTTAAATTAAACTTTAAAGAAAATGTTTTTTAAATAGATGCATTTGTTATGTGTTATTTGTTTACACATTTCTTAGAAAATTGAGAATGTATAGTGTACTACTAAGAATTGCTAATATGTAAATGACAAATTTCCTTTTCCTCATGCCCATCACAGCATACATCAATTAGGATATGGTCTAAATGGGGACCTTTTAACTGTAATAGCTCATTCAAATTGATAGCTTTTTTCAAAAATAATAGCTCTTTTAAAAGAGCTATAAATATTCTTGTATTTTTTGTCCATCTGAGGCATTCAATTTTTTTTATTTATTTATTTACTTGTTGTACTTTACTTTTTTTAAGGTAATAATAAAATATTCACTTATTTTGAATCTTTTTAGTTTAAATTTTCACTGTTAAAGATTACCAAATTGTAAAATGACAAAACTGTAAATTCATATGTGTAAACAGTTTTTGTTAGAAAATTGATATTTGATGGTAGAGTGTGGTGGTTGATGAGTTTGCATTGGCAACTTCAACTTGCCTCCTCTGCCTGGGGTGAGAGGGGAAAACCTTTTTTTTATGTAGGTGGATCAGAAAGTAAGGTTACAAGGTCTATATATCACAAGAGAAATCCTGAGGACATAGGTAAGCATTAAATATTATAGTGCATCTGATTGGCAACATGGCAGGGTTTACAGACACGTGTACCTATAGGAATGGCAGTTCAAAATTACTGTGAGGTTGCAAAGGTGATCTCGTGAAAAAGTCTGAATGGTTATTCATTTTCTGTGGGGGGGGGGGGGAGTTTGTATGGCAAAAATCCACTAACAGCTTGTTGAAGTATATGGGGAAAGTGTGATGTCATGTCACCAAATGGTGTCAGAGGTTTTTGGTCTCCATGGTTTCCTTACCCAAGGCATCATTATCGTTCCCAACAATGCTCGCCTGCACTCAGGGAACAGAACTTAGGACTTGTTGCAGCAGTTTTGGTGGGTGGTTCATGGTCATCCTGCATCCATTCCTGATCTGACTCCATACAATTTCCACCTCTTTCCACACTCGAAAGATCACTTGGGAGGATGTTATTTTACATCAGATGAAGAGGTGCAATGAGCTGTCACTACATGGTTGAATCACCAGGGACAGGCTTTTCATGCTGACAGAATGGATAAGCTTATAGTGACAAGTATTTGAATATTTATGGTGATTATGTTGAAAAATAGTGTATTAGTTGAGGTTTCATTTTGTATGGTTAGTTCTGTACATTAAATATATCGGGTACAATGTATCACCCTTGTAACCTTACTTTCTGATCCACCCATGTAAACAAGCATTTCTTATTTGTCAAAAGCATTAGGACTTCTTATTTGACAAATCTTTTCATATTAGTCATAGCCATTTAGGTGTTAAGTCATTACTATTTAAAAATAAAATATTGAAATAAAATGAAATAAAATTAACAATGTTTTTTCTGCTTGTGCATATTTTACAACTAATGGATCTCTCAAAACCCATAGTTTCAAAATGAATATATATATATACGAGTTCCATAAACACAATGTACTGCTAATAACCAAGTTCATTTACTTTGATCCAAAACAATGGATTTAACAGATTTCCCAATGGGATATAGTATATGTGGAGTGAAATATTCAACTTTGAATATGGTAGTAAAATCACAACACAGTCAAAAGAGTTCTGAATAATTTAATTTTATTGAAATCTCAATAAACCCATTAAATCAGAGATCAACATGAAACGACACACACATGTATATAAGCAAAGAAATTCCTTGACAAATGTATACTAAATAAGTAAATGGCAGTGTAATTTAATAACTAACTTTCAGAAAGATTTTGCCATGTGTTGCTATAGGATTATTTTGTCTTAACCTTTCCAGGGTCACCATCGAACATAGGCATTTACAAAATCCTCAATGACAGTTCAGAGACATTAATAGACATCTTCTGTACAATGCATGAAACTTTGAGATTTTTTTTTTAATTGCTATTTGAACATTTTCTTACATATATCTTTTAAATATACTGAATTCAAATTTGAAAAAATAATATTTTCTTTTTTCGTTTGATGCATATTTTATTAAACTACAATATAAATAATTTGATAAAGCCATCTGATTGCCATATTTTAGAAGAGCTATACGGTATTGCCGATTTGTTTGTTAACATTACTCTGTTTTGAAACAATCAGCTAATTTAAGCTCACAAGTTCGATTTTAACTATTATCAACAAATTTTTACTTAAGGTTTTGAAAATCTCCTGAAAATTAACAAAAAAAAAACTACTATTTTTAAAAACAGAAGATTTTGGAAGTAATTGTGAAGTACGTACCTCTGCCCCTATCCCCCACCCGTTTTACACTTTTTTTCTGCCTTAAACCTATTTTAATATTCCTAGGATTAGTTTTATCATTTGTATCATTTATCCCAGCATTCTACGTGTATTAAAATGGAAACTATTACGAAAAAACATCCTTCTTTGGCTCCAAGACTGGATGCACCTGCACTAATTACATTACAGTTCACTGCACAAGAGAAGGCTGGTGGTTCACATGTCCTATCTCTATGCTGTGTGTTATAAGTGGTTCCATAATTGTTGTTTACCGTGTTATTCCAGTATATCGGATACCCTTTGTAAAGTTGGTATTTACTTTTTTATATTTAAACCTTAGTTTTCATTTTACTAGATTTATTAAATTATTTCATTTCACTAGATTTATTAAATTATTGATCTTTTGGTCGGTTGATCTATCGACTGATTTTTTACAGTCATGCTATATCGGATGGCTGTCTTACAACTTGTTGCTTTGGATATTTTATTTAGCATCGCATTAGTTTCTATGTTAATTTTTATTTTACTATTTCAAATTTAATTTTACTATTTCTTCATTTTCCAATAAATACTTTGATCTTGTATCGTTTCTTGAAATTCCTGAAAGCGAATGTGGCCTTGGATACGGAAGCAAAAAGGAGAAGTGGCAGTTGTCTAAAAATTAAGAAATCAATGTAAATATCACAAATTTAAAAAATCTATATAACACTATTAAAATTTAAAAATGGCAGAAATAATGCAGCATGGTCTAACTCTATAGGTATCTGAAAAACATCAGAATATAGGTCTAACAAAAAATTTTAACATAACATTTAAGCAAAATTGAATTCTTTACTGACAATCAGCATAAGTTTTGTTAGATACTATTACAGGCGACTATTGCAGTAAGTGTAGAATAAACAGTTTCTATAGGAAGATATCTTACAATAGGCAAGATGTAGTATGAATATGAAAGTTTTACAGGAAAAGGTAATGTCCTTACAATAATGGATAACACTTGATGGTGATCCATTGGTTAACATTTAAGTGATAGAAGAAGGTTCCAATAGTAATGGAACCTTCTTCTATCACTCAAATGGTCAAGAGTACATGAGCAGATATGTAACTTCCATTGATTAACAAATACACATACAAGTTCAAATGTTGGTGATCGTTTATATGACCACGTTACCTTCCATTGTCTAACTACCTGATCTCTTTACCTTTCTTTATCTAATTCTGAATTTGTGCTACCAATTTTTTGAGAAACTAGAATGAAGATAATTGATTGGAGCCTAGAACAGAAGTTAATTTTTTTAAAATTTCTTTAATGCATTAAATTTTATATTTCACTATGTCTAATATTGATTATGTACAACTTATTGTATGAGAGGTTTTCATCTGATACATGTGACTTCAGATTGCCGCAAGTAATTTTAATCCAGGTATTGAAAAACTTACAAATAATATATAATAATTGCATTTATCACATATGGTATTTTTATTGATAAATGAATGTGCTTTATTAAACTTTTTCCTAGTCAAATATTATCCATCAAATAATCCATCAAAAATTTTTTTATTTTAATTTGGCCCTCAGCTAATTTCACACTCAGCTAAAAAACTTTTGGCCTGACATAACTAATATTGCTGATTGTTTTTACAGTGTATAGATAAACTATTTGAGTTGCCGAATTTTTGACAAAAAGGAAATATATATCTACAAAGTCACAAAGAGAATGTTTCAGACAACAGTCGAAAGCAAACAGAAAAAGTGTGACTTTCAATAAACAAAAGCCAGTGAAAAATTCTTTGACACTGGGTGGGATGACATTGTCTGTAGAATTGAGGTTTTACTATATTATATACTATACACATTATTTACAAAAAAAATTAATTTGTAGGTGAATAAATTTCTTCTCTTTTCCATTTCAGGTAAACCACCACATTACAATATCACAACTGTTAATAATTTAATATTATTATAAGTGCTTACTTATATAGGTTAAAAAAATGCTTTGTATTAATATATTTTAACATATTTATATACTTTTTATTAGGTTCCTGATCCTATCAAGTTAGTAAGTTCCATATTTGAAGATATTAAGAAAAGTGGTGAACGAAAATCTAGATACATCATGAGAATGATTCCCATTATTGTAACCTGCAAGCCTTTTTTAGATAATTTAAAGAAATCAATTAGTGAGCTTATGGAAGAGTACTCAAAGAATGAGACTACAAATGATGCATCTACATATAAGATTATATGCAAAATTCGTCATAATAATGATGCTCCTCGAGATCATATTATCTGGTATAGTAGAGAAGCTGTACAGAAATTCATGCCAACATGGACTCCAACTATTGTGGATCCAGAAGTGGTGATTGCTGTTGAAGTTGTGCAGTCTGTCTGTTGTTTGACTGTACTAAAAAATTATATGGAATACAAAAAATATAATTTAGCTGAAATTGTTGCTAATGAATACAAATCTGCTCATGTGAGAAAAGGAAATTTCTTCAGGAAGGAAAGTCCGAATGCTGAAGAACCTTCATTCAATGAAAATACTACAGATAAATTTGAATCTCATCAGCCATTTCAGAAAGTTTGTGAAAATCTTGATATATCACAAGAAAAATTAAAATCAGGGAATGCAGAAATTAAAACTCTGGAATTAAATACAGACGACAGTCATGTAGAACATTCTGCACAAAATTGTGCTGCTGATGAACTTGGTGAGATTGACCTATTTTCTAATGTTGCCAGAAAATAGAAAAATCTAATATTCTCAAAAGAAAATGAAAAATTGTACTGATTTGTAATTAAAGTAAAAAAAAAATTAAGATATTTGCTTTGTTACAGTGACATATTTGCACACACAAATGGACTAAATGGGAGGGCTTATGGGCCTTTGTCATATATTATATATTTTAAAAAGTTTAATAGAGTTATGGATCCAAGCAACACCAGATAAATCTAGTATTTTATACAGTTTTAAATTATACAAGTGATTGAAATTTTCGTACCTCTCTCCCTTGTTTAATATTTAATGGTAATAATCAAAAATTGGTAATTTCATTGTTTTTCAAGAATACATTCCCTAGTATATTCATATGAATGTTGCTTGACATGCTATTTATGTCAGATGTCTAGGTTATGAATGTTTATGTAAACAACCTATTCAATTACGTTGTCAAGTGGGCTTGTTTTTTGTACCTTTTATTTTTTGTAATTTCGGGACCTTTTTAGAATCCAGAGCAGAAAAAAATATACCACAGTTATAAACAAGACAACTGAAATCACAGTTATATATGTATATGTGTGATTTTTCATTGCTTTGCCTCTCATATTTCTTTTGTGAAAGAAAAATCTTTGTTTGTTTCGTTTTCGGTTTCATATTTTTCAAATATTATTGGTCTGGTTTGATTAGAAAATTGGATATTTTTTACCAAAACCATTTCAATGTAGTAAATCACACTTTTTGTAAATTTGTTTTGAAAAATGCCATATGCTCTTATAATTTTGAATTGGGGGGGGGGGGGGGCAAGGGAACTAGATTTCCAGTGCAGTATAACATTTCGGTCTGTAAATGGTAGCTAGGTAGTCACTGGAAGGAGAGCTATGCACCAATCCCCTGTGATGATGCATAGAACCGGCCAGGCCTAGCACCTAATGTCCGACCCCGCCTTCTCGTGGTGCGGACGTTAGTAACTTTCAAAAGAGATACTCTCTTGTGGAAGTGAACGGAAGGGGAGGGCTGCAAGATTAGTGTGGCCTACTGATCTGGACAACTATGGCTACTTTTCTTATTTTTTCCCTACCCTGCTGAGGAGTGATCAACCACACAGGGTCCTGGTGCTGACCATATAAACCTACTGGACTGGACAGATATATGCTCTGAGCTTGATTATGGATCCTGATTTTGCTGCACTAGTGGGCTTTTGTGGAGGGAAAATCTTCCGCTGTGTTTTCTGTTTTTTTGTGGGTTAACAGCCCCAAGTGAATAGATTCACAGGATATGTTTATCAGCTGGTGGATAATCCTGAGCAGAAGTCATCGCAGGCACCTGAACTCTTTGCTTCTATTGGCATCGTCAAATTCTACATTGGAGGAAGTCTTCCAGTGTAGATGGCTTCAGCCTTTAGTAGTGGGGAAACGGGTCTTTGCCCCATGTCTGCGATTAGGGGGCTGTTTGATATTGTCGGCATTCCCTCTCTCAATAAACATAGTTTCTTTAAACGTCCCACTAACCATTTTCTCTCCATAGGTAGTTGGAATGTGAGGACTCTGCACAGAGCTTTTTCTCTTGATGTCCTCGCACAAGAATTCCACCATTATAATTTAGATATTCTCGGCTTGCAAGAGACCAGATGGACAGATAAAGGTCAGATTCTTAAAAATAATCTTAAATTTCTCTTTTCAGGGAGGGACGACAATAAGCATCACCGAGGCGTGGGTCTGCTTCTCAGCAGACACGCTAGCAATGCTCTTCTAGGATATGAGTGCATTGATGAAAGGTTTCTTGCAGCAAAATTTCAGACATGCGTTAAAGACTTGAATGTTATCTGCTGTTATGCCCCCACTGAGGATGCCGATGAGGATGAGAAGGATAGGTTTTATGAACAACTTCAGGATATTTTGAATTCTGTCAAGAAAGGAGATATTACCCTTGTTCTTGGTGACTTCAATGCCAAAGTTGGTACTGACTCTGACCTTTGGGGAGGAGTAATAGGCCCTTTTGCTATTGGTAGCTGCAATGGCAATGGGCAACGTCTCCTACAGGTAAATAAACTCGATGGTTTCATAACTAACACTTATTACAAACACCATGACATACATAAGTACACATGGGTTTCAACTGATGGGCTGCATAAGAATAGGATTGATTACATATTAACAGCAAATGGGCTAGTTCTGTTAGGAATACCAGGGCATATAGGGGAGCTGAAATTGGATCTGACCATTACCTTGTTAAAAGTGTGTTGCAACTTAAAAAGTGTTGTGCTAGGGTTAAAAAATTTACTTTTAATACTGAAGCTCTGAAAGATCCAGTTATAGCCAAAGCTTACCATGATAGGTTACTTAGTCATTATGACAGTCATGGTTTGCTTACTACTGAAGTTGAGGAAGAATGTGATCATTTTAAACAGGCTTTTTTGGACACAAACAGTACTCTTTTAGGAAAAAAGGAGCAGGGGAGGCAGAATTATCTGTGATAAGGCACGAGCTTATTTCGGAAAGAAAACTGCAGGAATGTCCTTAATCAATACCCTACTAGTCCTAATAGAAAGCATTACAGAGAACTTAATAAACGAGTAAAAGATCAGTTAGCTGGTGATAAGAATCTTTGGCTTGATCGTTTGGCTTACAAAGCCGAGGAAGCAGTTAGACAGCACAACAGCAGAGAGCTGTACCAGATAGTTAATGTTTTGTGTGGTAGAAAACGGACAGGCATACAAGGACTGAAGGATAAACAAGGTAAGGTTTATAGAAGGGGAGGATTCTGTCATGGCTAGGTGGGCTGAGCATTTCAGTGATGTTCTAAAGAACGTAGTTCTACTCCCATTGTTTGCAATGATGATAGATGCATTGGTGGCTTTAATGTTGGCCCTATAACACAATCTGAAGTTATTTTGGCTGTTTCTAAACTTTACGTAAATCCCCAGGGGTAGATGAAATTACTACCGAAATGCTTAGAGCTGGGAATGTTTCGGTTACCACTTGGATGACTGAAATTCTGAATATCTTTTATGATAAAGGCATGGTTCCTAAGGATTTTACCAGAGCTATTGTTATCCCTATTTTCAAAAAAGGTGATCGCAGTTCTTGTGATAACTATAGGGGTATTAGCCTACTCTCTGTTCCAGGTAAAGTTCTTTCCATGATTGTGCTTAATAGAATTAAGAATCTGGTTGACAGTCAATTGCGTGATGAGCAATGTGGATTCAGAAGTGGTAGGGGATGTGTGGATCAGATATTTTCACTTAGGCAGATTCTTGAGAAATGTTTAGAGTTTCAGAAACCTCTGGTTGCTAGCTTTGTTGATTTCAAAAAGGCTTTCGACTCTGTTGATCGTCATAATTTGTGGTTGATTGTGAAATCGTATGGCATACCAGACAAGTTAGTTAACATTATGAAAGCTCTCTATAATAACACTGAGTCGTGTGTGAGAGTTGGTAAGGCTTGTAGCAATTGGTTTAGCATTACTTCTGGTGTTCGACAAGGGTGCATTTTGTCTCCTTTTCTCTTTAGCTTGGTTATTGATTATGTTATGCGAAATTCACTTCAAGGGTAAAGATTTTGCCCTTAAATGGGCTGGAGATACGAAAATTTCTGATTTAGATTATGCTGATAATTTAGCTCTTTTGGGAAATGATGTTGATGAGATGAACTCTTTCATTCGAGCTGTTGATGAAAATGGTAGTAGAGTAGGTTTGGTTATAAACGGAGAGAAAACTAGTGATGAAAATTGGTCAGGCAGGCTGTGATTCAGTTAATCTGAATGGTTGCAGTCTTGAGCAGGTGTCACAGTTTAATTATCTTGGGAGCTATGTAACAGATAATGGTGATGTGCGGCATGAGATTAACAGACGAATAGGGATTGCTGCCGGGACTTTTAAGAATCTATGGAGAATGTGGAGAAATAGGCATATACACCTAAAGATTAAAATTAGACTGTATAATAGTTTGGTTCTTTCTAGGGTTAGTTAAGGTAGTGAAACTTGGACACTTTGTAAACAAGATAACAGGAAACTAGATGCTTTTGATTCCAGATGCTTACGCAGTATCTTGGGCATTAGGTGGTTCAACTTTGTAACTAATGATGAGGTTAGGCAAAGGAGTTTGCAACCTCCTTTAAGCAGCATATTGTGCAGAGAGAGACTCCGTTGGTTTGGCCATGTTGCCCGTATGAATAATTATAGATTGGCGAATAGGGTTATGAACAGTGCCTAAAGGCCTCAGAAAGAAGGGGAGACCTAGGATGCGGTGGGCAGACATTGTCAAACTGGACCTTGTTAGAATTGGTGTGCAGTGGCCAGATGCAGTAGATGTAGCTCAGGATAGACTTGCTTGGAGAACTAAATTGCACGGTCTGGTTGGACCTCCGTAGCCCATGGCTGCTTGAGGATGATGATGATGATGATAACATTTCCCCTTATGTTATACAGGTCTTGAAAATTGAATAGAATATAAATAAATAAAAATTTTTTGCCTCCATTACTCTTACTAGCATTCTAAAGGGGTGAGTCCCCTACTAATTCGGGGCGGGGGTGGCTCAGTCGGTAGTGCGCCAGGCTCGTAATCTGTAGTTCCCAGGTTCGAGTCCCAGCTGGATCAGCGTTGAGATTTATCTCCGCAAAATTCCCCGCCCTGCCCACGGTCAGTAGGGGACACCGATGGGCTTGAAAAGGCCGCCGTCCGTCGGATGGGACGTTAAGCCGTGGCACCGTGTGCGGGAGAGCAATACCCTGTGCACGTTAAAGAACACACTGGATGGCCTTGACGGGAGGCTACCATCTGTCTCCCAACAGCTGTTCCAGTGGGTCCCCTCCCCCAACCTTCTCTGAGCCTTCGGGGTCCATGGACCTGGCCATTTAGCCCATGGTGCGCAAAAAAGTGCCGCTCAGAGGTAAAACAACCCAACCCAACCCCTACTAATTCCAGCCCTGGTTAGAGATATTCTAAAGCTACCTGAAGTAATGTAATAAAATTTATTTAGTTTCCCTCCATGATGTCAACAAAATCGCTGTCATGGCGTTAGCCATCAAGATAGCCTTGCCTACAGGCTGCTACCTTTTAGGCTGCAGCAGCAGTAAAGAAATTCCTTGTGAAATATATTATTTTAAAAAAAGATGCACTGGTAGTCATCAGATTAGAAGCAGCAGGAGTAGTAAATCCACTAGTGCACATTCATCTGCAGTCAATTTTCACTTTTTTTGCTTATGCTTTTGTTTTTCTAATTAAAATTTCAGTACCTTTCATCACTGTGATATTCAACTGAAGTGAATGTATGCAGCTCCGGACGATTTGTCTAACGATGATTGGTTCAATGGTAGGCTTCGTCCAATATTCATTCATAAAATTGCACAATTGGCCAAATTGGATGATTCATTTGCAACTGATTGTCTAAAGGAGACAATTTGTCTAATGTCACTGGCTCGTAATCCACAGTTCCCAGTTCCAGCTGGGTCGGTGTTGAGATTTACCTCTGCAAAACTCCCTGTCCACTGTCAGTAGGGGACACCTTTGGACGTGGAAAGGCTGCTGTCTGTCAGATGAAACATTAAGCTGTGGCCCTCTGTGCAGAAAAGCCATATCGTATGCACATTAAAGAATAAGCTTGATGGGAGGCTACCATCTGTCTCCCAAGAGCTGTTCCCTCCCCCAACCTTCTCCGAGTTTTCAGTGTCCTTGTGACCTGGCTATTTAACCCACTGTGTGAAAAAAAGTACCACTCAGAGATAAAACTATCAACCATCTAATGCCAAAGGGTGTAAATCATTCATTGTAGTATTGTATATATTTTATCATAAACATAAGCAGTGGTATAAGTAGAAATTTAGCTGGGAGAGGGTTTCTGAGGTGGTTTTACGGTTTTCAGGCAGAGTTGCAAATTATTCCTATGATTAGTGCACATATATACCGAAGAGCCAAAACATTATGACCAGTATGTCATTTATGCTAATAGAAGCAACTGCAAGTAAACGACGGCACGTGTGAAAGCCATGAAACGGTATAAATAACATCTGATATTGAGTTCTGTTAATCAGTGTTATTCTTGTTCTTCATGTAGAAAAAGCAGCGGACTTAAGTGAGTTTGACAAAGGCCAAATTGTAATGGCCAGATGACTGGGTCAGAGCATTTTCAAGACGGCAAGTCTTTTGGGTTGCTCACTGTCGGCCATGGTTAGTATCTTCAAAAAGTGATCCAAAGAGGGAAAAAACAGGAACCGCCAGAAGGTATGGGCCGACCATGGCTCAACTATTCAAGAGGTGAGCAAAGGCTATCCCTTATGAGCCAACAGAAGGGATACTGTGGAGCAACTCGCCTGTAATTTGAATGCTGGTGACAGGAGTAATGTGTCACAACACATATTGACCCTGCTGAAAAGGAGCTGCTTGGTGCAGGCAGCTCCAAATGCCCATGCTAACTTCAGTTCACTATAGAAAGCACCTACAATGGGCATGTGAGCATCAAAACTGGACCTTGAATGACTGAAAGAAGGTTGTCTGTTTCGATGAATCTTGTTTCCTGTTGCACCATGTGGACATTGTTTACCTGGGGAATGTTGGCACCAGAATGTACTGTGGGATGAAAGTCAGCTGATGGGGGAAGTGTAATACTTTGGGCAATGTTCTGCTGGGAAATCATGGGTCCAGTCATTCATGTGCAGGGAGCTATGACATCTACCACCTACCTAAACATCATTGCAGACCAGGTACATTCTTTCATGGCAACGGTATACTCCTCTAGTAAGGCCTTTCAGCAAGATAATGCACCATGCCACACTATCCAGAGTGTTAAAGAATGGTTCATGGGACATGAGGAAGACTTCGAGATATTGTCCTGGCCTCCAAATTCCCCAGACATCAATCGAGCATATGTGGTTAGTGTTGGAACAGCATATCCAATCTGCGGCAGCTCAACCATGTAACTTACAAGAGTTAAAGGATTTGTTGATAATGTGTTGGTACCAGATACCACAAAGACACCTTTCGAAATCTTGTAGTGTCCATGCCTCACTGGGTAAGAGCTGTTTTGGTGGCACATGGAAGACCAACATCATATTAGGTGGGTGGTCATAATGTTTTGGCCCTTCAGTGTATATATAATGCTGTAAAAAAAAAATCGGCCCTAATTTCCCTTTGATTTTACCCCAGGGTTGGATCTAGGGGGCATCACCCCATTTGAGAATGGTAAGAATAATGGAGGTAAAATGTTATACAGCAGCATGATCGTCTTGTGTTTCCTCCTTTTTTACTCTTTCTGGTGCAATTGCGTTCTTCCTTCCCCAATTTGTTCTCTACAGCCCGGCCTGGTTACGCCCATTTACATTAGGGTCGATTTTGAAAGATATACCGAATGATTTAATGAAATACCGCTTAGGATAATTTATCTAATTTTTTCTTATATGTATCATGCATATATTACTAGTCATCAGTTATAATTTGCCGTCATACCTGAATTTTAAGCCATTGTCATCATTATTACCTTATGGGATTCAAATTAGTTTTTCAACTGTACTGAGTTTTTTTCAACTGTACTAAGAGAATGAGCCGTCCCATGTCCGAGTTGTTAGCACGCTTGGCTACTGACCTAAGGGACCTGGGTTCGAGCCCCGGGTAAGGCATGGCTGTTTGTGTCGTTTTTCTGCTGAGATCCTGCCATCCTCTCAGACCTTCTACTATGGCATATAAACTTACAGACTCCTGTCAGACCTCTGTGGCAAGCAGCTGCTTGAGGGGGTATTTATTATTTTATTTACTAAGAGAATAAGATATGATGGATGTGAATAGCAGTAATGATTAAAATTTTCAGTAACAGTTTCTTTAATCATTGTTTATTTTTCCCTTTATTTCAATAATCCACTTCGAAAAAGTTTGGTCCATTGTGCAAAACTTTCAAGACAACAGCAAAAGTAAATACAAAGGCTTCATTGCTGTTGTTTACTTTCCGTTTATTTTCTTTAATCTCCTTAATTCATTTCATAGCAATGTAGTCAGCCTCCAAGTCAAAGGCAAGAAATGAACTGAGAAATTAACATATTGAAAACATTTTCAGTTTCTTCCTTTGTTGAAAGGAGAAACTTCGTGCATAAATGAAAGAAAAAATTTTACTCAAATGCAGTTTAAAAAATGTTTGCCGCTTGAGAGTGGAAATTTATATGCATATACAGAAAAAATATATACACCAAAGCGCCAAAACATTGTGACCAGCTTGTCTTTACGCAAATCGAAGCAACTGCAGATAAACGACGGCGCGTGTGAAACGGTATAAATAATGATACTGAGCTATGTTAATCAGTGTTATTCTTGTTCTTCAGATGGGAAAGGCAGCGGACTTGAGTGTGTTTGATAAAGGCCGAATTGTAATGGCCAGATGACTAGGTCAGAGCATTTCCAACGCCAGATTTCATCTTTATAGAGGATAATGCCCATCCCATATGCTTCGTGTAGAACAATTTGAAAGAGGAAGATATTCATGGATAGAGTAGCCAGTAAAATCCACAAACCTGAATTGAGCATATGTAGGGCATTCAGATGACGAATTGCAGGAAGGACAAAACCTCGTGAATGGTACGTGGACACGTTCCCCGAATTGTATGGTTGTTAGAGGTATTGGTTGGTTCTCTGGTGTTTTATGGCCATATTGCGCCAAACAAGATTAATGGGAAAAGTATAAACCGATAAAAATCCTGGAACATCATCAGTCCATCAGTCGTGGTCAAAAATAAAATGGTCAATAAAATGGGCAGTGCAAAAAAGAGGCAAGTATTAAACCTCGAAACCAGCAATGGGTGTTTAGTGCCCATATAAAAACAAGTGTAAAATTTTGTAAACGATGAAAATAACCACAATAACGTAAAAATTCTAAAACTGAATCATCAGATAAAATATGCCCGAGTATAAGTGGCTCGTAAGGTAAATGCAATGAACTAAATACAAACGTTCATAATTAAAAACTTCACAGTCTAGTAAAATATGTTTGATGGTTAAAATGGTGTGAAATTCTCACTTAAGTTTTATTATAATAAAACAAGTGAAAATTTCCAAAACTCGAAAACATTTAAGTTCGTCATCCACGTGAAGAATGTATAATAAATAAGTGACCTAAGCGGAGTCGAGCAAGTTCAACATTCCTCGCGATTCCTGTGGAAACAAGACTGCCTTGATTTGATAATAATTTTAATACTAATTGGCTTGATCTCAAGAGTTTATTTACGATATGTTCCGATCACGATCGTTTCCACTGTGCTCCGAACTACCAGGGGCTTGGCAGCATCTGCCAAGTAGTTGCCAGAAAATGGAGCTGCTGGCAGATCTTGAGAGAATAGGGTGAGGCCGATACCGAGAAAAAAAAACGTCAAACAGTGGCATTGTTTTCGCAGGAATCGCAAGGAGGAAGTTGTACTTGCTCGGCTTCGCTTGGGTAATTCGTTTATTACACATTCTTCTTCGGGCGGACGACGCACGTAAGTGCGAGTTTTGCGACACCATTTTAACGTAAAACGCATTTTACTTCATTGTCCTTGTTTTAATTTTGAACGTCGTATGTCTTTTAACTTTCACGATTTTGCGTCCGAGCCCCTTACATTCCGACATCTTTTGTCCGATGGCTCTGTTTTAATCACTGTTTTTGCGTTTTACTGGATATTTTAGAAGTTTATGATTTTTTACTTTGTTACCTAGATTATACACTTGTTACTGATTTTACATGAGTCCTATATACCAATTTTTATTGTTGACTTATACACTTGTTGATTCTTTTTATTCCTCTTATTTATACTCTTTATTGTACCGTTTTATTTCTGTGAATTTTAACTTGGTTGTGGGTTAAGTGACTTTTATCTCTTTATGTCTTTTTGTTTGGCTGCAAAGGGAAAAATCGCAGGAAAGGGGAAACAGTGAGTGAATCTCGGCTGTCCACCGGGCAATGCTGCCGAAACTATGTTTATGTCTCTGAGACAGCCTTGGACACACAAATCGAAAGAAGAAATGGCAATAGGGTGATTCATGTAAAGTGTTTCCCACTGGGAACAAGACGCAGTCCCAAGTGGGATGAAAATTTTGACACGACACAAAGGACAACTTCTGATGTATCGCAAATAGATAAATATTGTTCGTCGATCTCAACTGATTCTGGCCTGGTGAGGTGCAGAAGGCCCCTTTATAAACACAGGCTTTATAAAAATAATTTCTTTCATGCAGGGCGTTAGAGTAAAGCCAAGGTATAGTAATTTTGAATATCAATTTAAACGTTCAAGTGGCTTGATGTACCAGTACATTTGATAAATTAAAAAAAAATATTGATCATAGTATAAAAATACAAACATGTTTACAGGAATTGCATAATTATGCATACACATAATTGACAAATTGCACAGACGAAGACAAACATATAATATCAAATATAAAAAAAAGCATAATAAACTTAGGGGAGAGAAAAGGTTTAAGACAGAGAGTAATATTAAATGAATGAACAGGGCAAAAAAAGATTGCAGATAATCCAAAGATGGGGAGTGGGAATGGGGGTGAGATGTTGGTCAAACGTTTCACTATTCTAATAGGAATAATATAGTTTTCGAATTTTGCTTTAGATATATTAAAAAAGTGATATCGCTCGGTCAGGAGCGCAGCGAAGGACTATGGTTGGGGTGGTGGAGAAATCAAAAATTTTCCAACTCGAAATTCAAATTTTGCCAACTGAGCAAACTTACTTAGATTTTCGCTCCTCCGTGAGGCAATTTTCACAACTCCAACATTTTGCCATTTAACTTCCAATTTTGCCAACTAGCCATAATTACAGAAGTAATTCCAATATTTACATCTCGTCTGAATTATAGCAAGTCAGTGTGAATTTTCTCTTGATTTGGCCAACTCTCCTTAATTTCACGAAACTAATCCCAATCTTTACATCTTTCTTAAATTTGCCAAATCACTTCAAACTCTCCAAGATTGTGCCAAGTTTTCTCAATTTTAGTCATCCTGAATTTCACAAACCCAATTATCACAACTCGCCCGTATTTTCCAAGTGGATTCGAATTTTGCCAACTGCCCTACATTTGTGTTTCCTTAATTTGACCAACACTCCTTAATTTCACAAATCTCAATTTTCACAACTCACCTTTATTTTACCAAGTGGATTCGAATTTTGCCAACTCGCCGTAATGTTACAGAAAAAATTCGCAATTTTTACATCTTTCCAAAATTTGTCAAGTCACTTCAAATTTTACCAACTCTCCTTAACTGCATAATTTTCATAACTCCTCTGTATTTTACCAAGAGTTCTTGGTTTTTCCCAACTCTCCTAAATTTCACAAAACCAATCCTAATTTTTACAACTCACCTGTACTTTACAGTGGTTTCCAGTTTTGCCAACTTCTCTAGATTTTGCAAAGTTTTCTCAATTTTGTCAACTCTCTTTAATTTTACCAAAAAAATCCCAATTTTCACAAATCGGCCGCATTTTACCAAGTGGATTCGAATTTTTCCAACTGCCCTAGACTTTGCCAAGTTTCTTTGATTTTTGCCAACTCGCCACAAATTTACAGAAAAATATCCCAATTTTTAAATCTCACCTGATTTTTGCAAAGTCACTCTGAATTTTACCAACTCTCCTAGATATTGCGAAATTGCCTCGATTTTGCCAACACGCCATAATTTTACAGAAAAAATATTGCATTTTTACATCTCACCTGAATTTTGCCAACTCCGAGTTACTTTTTTAGGGGGGGGGGGGAGTCTCCCCACCATGGCTACGCCTCTGCGCTCCGTAGAGAGTTCCAGGTTGCTTGAAAGGCAATAAAAGAAATTTCACCATACTTAGCTTTGAAAATCTTGGGAGTAGAAAACATTTTATCAGAGCGAAGGATGTGGCCATGTCGTAATCGAATATAGGGTCTAAGAATCAAAAGAAATTTCACCATACTTAGCTTGGAAAATCTTGGGAGTAGAAAACATTTAGGTACCAGAACGAAGGATGTGGCGATGTTGTAACCGAATATAAAGTGTGCGGATAATAAGAGTAGGGTTTTGCCTATTGATAGGGGAGATTTTGACCCAGAGACCTTCGAAACAAGAGTAAGAAGGTATAGGCATTACTTCGACATTAAATGTTTCCCTCAAACATAATACAAGTCCTCCTTTCCCACTAGATCTGTCGATACCGAATAGTTTATATCCTTCCAGTTCGAGATCTGAGAGATATTGAGCCATGTCTCTGCAAGAACAATTACATCAAATTTCAAAATGTCAGAACTCATCATCATCATCATCCTCAAGCAGCCATGGGCTACGGAGGTCCAACCAGACCGTGCATCAGTTGGTTGGTTGGTTGTTTGGGGTTTATTGGCGCAACAGCAACTAAGGCTATATTGCGCCAAACAAACGATAAAAAGGGATAAAAGTCTCATAACCCACAACCAAAGTTAAAACGAACACAAAACGGCAGAAAACGACAAGTAAAAAGACTAAAAAGTAACAACAAGTGTAGAAGTTAACAATAAAAATGGGTGTATAGGACCTGTTTAAAACCACAAACAAGAGTAAAAACTAGGAAACAGGGTAAAAATCAAATACGTGTAAAATAACCAGTAAAACGTAAAAAGTCGAAAACAGGAGTTAAAAACGATTCATCAGATAAAAGATGGCTGAGTGTAAGAGGCTCAGCCATAAAATTGTGGAAGGTAAAATACTTTGGGTTGCTTTACCTCTGAGCGGCACTTTTTTGCACACCATGGGCTAAATGGCCAGGTCACATGGACCCCGAAGGCTCAGAGAAGGTTGTGGGAGGGGACCCACTGGAACAGCTGTTGGGAGACAGATGGTAGCCTCCCGTCAAGGCCATCCAGCGTGTTCTTTAACGTGCACAGGGTATGGCTCTCCCGCACACGGGGCCACGGCTTAACGTCCCATCCGACGGACGGCGGCCTTTCCAAGCCCATCGGTGTCCCCTACTGACCGTGGGCAGGGCGGGGAAATTTGCGGAGATAAATCTCAACGCTGACCCAGCTGGGACTCGAACCTGGGAACTACAGATTACGAGCCTGGCGCGCTACCGACTGAGCCACCCCCGCCCCGGAAGGTAAAATACATTTTGCGTTCAAGATTAAAAGCGAGACAATGAATTAAAATATGTTTAACAGTTAAAATGGTGTCACAGTGCATCAGTTCTCCAAGCGTCTATCCTGAGCTACATCTACTTGCATCTGGCCACTGCACACCAATTCTAACAAGGTCCTGTTTGACATTGTCTGCCCACCGCATCCTAGGTCTCCCCCTCTTTCTGAGGCCTTTAGGCACACTGTTCATAACCCTATTCACCAATCTATCATTATTCATACAGGCAACATGGCCAAACCAACGGAGTCTCTCACTGCACAATATGCTGCTTAAAGGAGGTTGCAGACTCCTTTGCCTAACCTCATCATTAGTTACAAAGTTGAACCACCTAATGCCCAAGATACAGCGTAAGCATCTGGAATCAAAAGCATCTAGTTTCCTGTTATCTTGTTTACAAAGTGTCCAAGTTTCACTACCATAACTAACCCTACAAAGAACCAAACTATTATACAGTCTAATTTTAGTCTTTAGGTGTATATGCCTATTTCTCCAAACTCTCCATAAATTCTTAAAAGTCCCGGCAACAATCCCTATTCATCTGTTAATCTCATGCTGCACATCACCATTATTTGTTACATAGCTCCCAAGATAATTAAACTGTGACACCTGCTCAAGACTGCAACCATTCAGATTAACTGAATCACAACCTGCCTGACCAATTTTCATCACTTTAGTTTTCTCTCTGTTTATAACCAAACCTACTCTACTACCATTTTCATCAACAGCTCGAATGAAAGAGTTCATCTCATCAACATCATTTGTCAAAAGGGCTAAAATCAGCATAATCTAAATCAGAAATTTTCATATCTCCAGTCCATTTAAGGCCAAAATCTTTCCCTTGAAGTGAATTTTGCATAACATGATCAATAACCAAGCTAAACAGAAAAGGAGACAAAATGCACCCTTGTTGAACACCAGAAGTAATGCTAAACCAATTGCTACAAGCCTTACCAACTCACACAGGACTCAGTGTTATTATAGAGAGCTTTCATAATGTTAACTAACTTGTCTGGTATACCATATGATCTCACAATCAACCACAAATTATGACGATCAACAGAGTCGAAAGCCTTTTTGAAATCAACAAAGCTAGCAACCAAAGGTTTCTGAAACTCTAAACATTTCTCAAGAATCTGCCTAAGTGAAAATATCTGATCTACACATCCCCTACCACTTCTGAATCCACATTGCTCATCACGCAATTGACTGTCAACCAGATTCTTAATTCTATTAAGCACAATCATGGAAAGAACTTTACCTGGAACAGAGAGTAGGCTGATACCCCTATAGTTATCACAAGAACTGCGATCACCTTTTTTGAAAATAGGGATAATAATAGCTCTGGTAAAATCCTTAGGAACCATGCCTTTATCATAAAAGATATTCAGAATTTCAGTCATCCAAGTGGTAAGATCACAATTCATACAGTCGTACCAGAATATCACAGCCCATGGAATTGCAGTGTACCCACCCAGGCGAGTCACAGAGTGCACATGACAAGGTCGACCACATGGATATAAGCGGCTGGCCAGAAGAGATGAGCAATAGTGCAAGAGTACAATGGGCAGAGGTTTTGATGGATGTTCAAAAAGAAATGATCATTGGCTACCACGCCAAGGTTGAAAGCATCTCAGAAACAGCAGACCTTATGGGCTGTTCGCAAGGTGCTGTAGTAAGGGTGTATACCAAGAATGAACCGCTGGCACACAGTGTAGCTGCAGACGTCATAACTGTGGAACCCCAAAGGCCATCGACCCCAGAGGAGAACGCCTCCTCCGTTGACTAGTAAAGGGCAATCGACGCGCAACAGTGCAGCAATTGACCACTGAAATGAACGCTGGGGTACCCAGGTACGTGTCCTCAATAAACAGTAGAGCAAATCCTGTTACGCATGGGTTTCCGGAGTCGACGCTGCATAAAGGCACCCGTGTTAACCAAGGTCCATCGGTAACGACGCCTGCACTACCGTCATTGGATATTGGAAAAGGGTTGCCTTCTCCAGTGAATCAAGTACGATTCAATATTTATAAAATTTTAATATAAACTTATTAATACAAACGGTGCATATTCCACATTGCCAGTGTTCAAAACGACCGTTACTAGCCAGAACATCAGAATGGAACGTCGGAATGTTTTCCGACGTCCATCATTAGTTTACTAGTTAAGAACATCGGAATTCAATCATGAAATTTTATTTGCTCTCACATAGTTTTAGTTTTTTTACACACTTAAATCCCATTTTGAATGTCTTGAAATGATAAAATAATTAATTAGGAGTCTAAGAAAAATGTGTTAATAACTATAAATATATATGATATGCAACTGGTATAGTGGTTAGGGAACCAGCTATTGTTCTAACAGGCAAACTTTGTGTTAGCTCTAAGGCAGTGGTCAGCAATGAGCCGACTGTTAAATTTTCAAGAATTTTGCGAGAAGGTTGTTAATTCAACAATGGCTATAAAAACTGTGGAGCAGCATGCACTTCAGTCCACAATGACTAGCGGCATTTGGGCGATTAGTTTGTATACAGTATCATAGAAAATCCAGCCGGGGGACATACTTATTTCGTCAACCTTTGGGTTTCCTTTCTCCCGCCCCCTTCCCTATGCGGCAGCCTCTGTAGGGATTATCTATGAAGCGACACAGCAAATTAAGAGGATGTTTGTTGAAAATAGAATTTGTGTATACCTTTGGGAGGGAGACTGTAATTCTCACAAAAGGGAGAACCCACCGCATAATTTCCAAAGAAGGAAGAAAACATGACTGATACCGTTCACATATAATTTTTATTTATATTATATATAAATTAAATAAATATATATTAAATGTATAAAAACATTACTATATTAATCACATTAAAAAGTAATCATAAATAATATTTGTTTCTAATCCCAAAGATGAAAACACGCATAGAAAATAATGATAGTAACGAAAACCATTGTGGAGCTTCAAGACAACTGAATCAAATTTCAAATCTGTTGACCGGCCAATCAGTGAAGAAAACTATCATATTTGTCACTGAAAGAAACCTTCCCAGATTGAATCCTGAAACCACCCTTCCCAGATTGTTCGAACAAAAAACAAGCGTGTTTACAGAACAGTACAAATGGCATGAAGCAAAAGAGGATAGATATGAATGTAAGAATTGTTCAAAAGTTAAGTATTTAGGAATAACAGCAGGAAAACATGTCCAATGGGTGTTTAGCAACCCAATGGCAGTAATAAAACTACTAGGCAAGCTTCTCTACGAAAAAAAATTTAGAGAAAGTGATGTTTCTATAGCCCATATTCAATTAAAGATTTGTTAAAAGAATCGGCTAATGACTTAATTTCAAATTTAGCACACAAATTAAATAAAAAATTGAAGTTACCGTAAAAGTATATATAATAAATATAATATAAATATATAATTCCGTATAGTTTGGTAAAACATAAGATGCCTTTATCTTACACTGAGGCGACAATGGAATTAGAAGGAAAAAATGGCGTAGATATAAGCAACTATTTGCATAAACAATAGTAGTGCAACAATAGTGGAACGTATCACAAAAGAAATTAAAATGAAGATATTTAAGAATATTATATAAGAAAACGCCAAAATCTGTATCGTAACTGAGAAGCATCTACAGTTTCGAAAAAAAAAGAATCCTAGTGATTTATCTCCAGGACGCAATTCAATCCGCTCCCGCACCATTGTTATTTGTCGCTTTAAAAGAATTAGTTTCTACTACAGCAAAGTGTATTTTTAATACATTATTATCTACTTTAAATGATTGTGTCTTTAATAACGAATATTTGAAAGCGAATTTAATAGCACTTGGTTCCGATGGTGCTAATACAATATTGGGAAGTCTGGAATAGCTACTAAAGTTAGAAAATTTTCCTAAAAATAGTCATTTGGCACTGTTTATTGATTGCAATCATCACCCGACGATGAAATAACTGAAATAAAACAAGTTAATCATTTTAAAATATTTTTAGACAAAATTTATTCTATTTATCACCAATCTAATAAAAATCAAACCGAGCTAGAAACTGTAGCTAACGAATTTAAAATTATTAAAATCAGGTGAGTATTGGGACCATCATGGGTGGCATGTAGTTTACTGCTGTATGGCACGAGTATCTTGCCTCATATATGCATTTTTCAAGTTATTCTTCTTGTCTGGCAAAAAGATTAGTCAAGACTTCGACCCCAGAGATAGACATTCTTGAAGAATTTTCATTACCTTCAATTGCACTTCAGTTAAGATCAGAAAACGCAAAAATTAATCAAGCGCACAATAAAAGCTTTGTAAAATTTAAAGATTGGTCCTGGAAAACATGAATCTGAAGCTGAACATTTCAATTGAATCAGAAAAGTTTAAAGATATTCTATTAAATAAAAATAATAAATTCAATGCTCTTCCTAGGAATACATTACTAGAAAATATAATTCAACACATGAATTTATATCTTTTATTAGACAGAAATAATGATGAAAGCATTTTAAATAATTTCAATTTATTAGAACCAGTTACTTGATCTTATGAAGAACTAACTTCACCATGGACATCTGGTGAAAAAAATCGCACAATTTAAATCAAATTTAAAATACGAAATTGATTTCAACAATATTAAGGATTTTATATATAATAATGCAGAATCAAAAAATGTTTAAATCCCTGCAAATATTCAAAAAGCTAAAAAGATAGCCCTATTGCAATCAGTAGTGCTGAAGCTTAAAGAGGTTTTAGTTTAATGAACATAATTTGTACGAAGGTGAGAAATAGTATAATAATAGATCTCATGTCGGATTTAATGACGATATATTGGGAGAAGAGTTACCAGATTGGGATGTAACTCCATTTGTCAAATCGTGGTTGAATCGCAACCATAGATTGGCTACGGATACAAGAGCTCCACAAAAGTCAACGAAAACATTTTGTGAAAATCAATTGGCTATATAAAAATTAAAATAAAAAAATAAATATTTTATTATTGTTTGAAAATTTCTATTCCAAACTGTTATAAATCAGAAAAAAATTACAATAGATAATATACACACACACACATATATTCTTGGTGTTTTTTTTAGAGAGTCTGTTGTTAAAAGTTTACCAGTACGCCACTGGGCATATCCTTACATGAGAAGGCTGTATAAACTAGTAGTGTCTAGGACCTTTCTCTGTTCTATACGTTACATATCAATCAAAACTATGTTTTTGTTTTTTAGGTTGATTTAAAGTGCTATATTTTTGGGTAAATTTTAAGCTCTCTATAACTAATTACCTCAATTTCAAGGATTAAATTTTCTGCAATTATAAATACTGTAAGAGGAAATTTTAAACCATTTAAAAACCAATCAGTAAATTGCAATCAGTACAGATTAGCGTCAAGGATGTCACCTGGGATCCTTGACACAAAGCTGTATTTTTTTTCATAAAAATAAGGAAGTACAGATAATGAGAAGAACAAAAGACTGTTAAAGAAATGTGCATTTCAGGAAGATAAGCCTAAAGTTATTCTACTTATTTTCTTTGGCCATTATTAAAAAAACTATTAAAAATTGTATGGGGAAGAAAAAAAAATAAGTATTTTTTGTGGATAAAGATAAAAATTATTAGGCTCTTATAATTATGATATTTTCTCTATAGTCAATATTCACTCTCTAAAAAAAAGTTCATTCCATTCACCTGTTATTATGTATACAGTTAATTTTAACTTATATTTATGAAACAACAAAAGAGATGTGAATATTCACAATATATTTTACTAGAGGGTTGAAATTGCAAAATTAATTTTTATTTCAAATTTTTTCAAATCATAAAGCAGTTAGGCCAACTGAACCATTTTTAAAAAAAAAATAGCTATCTTGAACTCATCTACTGTTATTTTGCAAGATATTCTACTTTACAACAGAAGGGGGACAATTTTTTTCCCGGGTAACTTTCAATCAATGGAGACGTATAGTTATTGGCTGAGGAAAATCATATTGGCTGAGGAAAATCATATGTTGTGACTATATATATATCAAATAGGTTAAAAAAAAACAATCTAATAAAAAGCAAAATTGGATTGCTTCTGTTATATATACACGAATGGGAATATTACAAAACTGCTTTACTCATCAATTTTTAAACTAAAAAAAACTTGTTATTTTACACTTTTTTGTGTATGTATGATAGTTCTACAGATAGTCATTAGGGTCACAAACATTTATTGCTGTAATGGCAGTGAACAGGATCTCAGTTTGAATAATGTGCAACAATGAAATCTGATTAGAGGATGGGTAAAAAAACCAACACAGACACCAGCTACGTTACAGTAAGTGTACAGCAATGGTATAATGCAGTATTTTCCAATGATGGAACACTTAATAATTAAAAGTTTGGTGGGTCAATAAGATTGATAATTAAAGCTTTTTATGTTGAAAAATAATATGGAAATTAAAAAATAAAATATAATGCATGAAAACTATCTTTGCCTAGTTGAAAAACAGTGCTATAATGTTATAGAAGATACAGTTTCAGTCAGCTATGAAACTATCAAAAATTCTGAACATGCAGGATAGCTTCACACGTCACATATGCTCCACCATCACAAAAGTCCAAGAGGAAATTAACACATAGGTGTGTACAATAAAATAAAAGGAGCAGAAGAACCTTATTTAGGATTCTGAAGATCCCCAAATACGCTATTGCTTGGATATGTATCATTCCATTAAAAATACAATTAATCAAATCAATTTTCCATACTCTAAACTGATCTTGCAATACAGAAATATCTTAAATTAATACCTAAAATATTGCATCTGCTCCCAACTGAACTTGAGTTACGTTTCTTTATTCATTTATAACCCAATCTTTATAAAAAGCTGTTATAAAACTACATACACAAAATAAAACGTCTACTGTGGCATATAAACTGACAGGCTCCTGTCAGACCTCTGTGGCAAGCAGCTGCTTGAGGGGGTATTTATTTTTTATTTTTATATTGGCTATCATATCATCAGATAAATGGGAATTCCAATTTCTTGAAATACAATTTACACCACTGCTGTGCACACTTGCGGAGTATAAAAATTTACTTTAAACTGTAACATATTTATACAACCATTCAGGAATGGAGAATTGTGACAGTTCTATGATGAAGGCATGCTCCAACTGTGAAAATGCACACAATCAATTTGCAGAAAAAAAGTCATAAAATTTAAGGTCCAGTGAATTAAGAGTTCTGATATCAGAAAGTATTCATTTAAATAAAATTACTACTATGCATTAACCACATGAGAAGTCAGTAATTACTATAAACATCAAGAACAGCATTCATTAAAGGTTCAAATAATTACTAGTACACTGGTTTCCATAAATTAAGGAAAATCCCTATGTTGTTAATGGGAAGCTAACATCAAAGCTCTATAACTTCCAAAATAAGTTTTTTGTTTTGAAAAATGTGATTGCAGATAAAGATATCAATCAATAAATTCAATATCTCGATTTTCAAAAAAAAAATTCATTCAGTATTTAATGAGTTATGGAAGTATGAATATTTAGCGATAACAATGCCAGTCACAAAAACTGACTTTAGAAGTTAATTGAAACTTAGTAATAAATATTGTATCAAAGTGTTTAATAAAATAAGTTTGTATTTTAAAACTTTGTGTAAAGAATTATTTCACTATCCTTCAGCTTTGTATGTTTCTTAAGATTGGCATTGTTATCGCTAAATATTCAAACTTCCATAACTCATTAAATACTGAAAAAATATTGTTGAAAATTGAGATACTGATTTATTTGATTGAGATCTTTATCTGCAATCACGTTTTTCAAAACAAAAAACTTATTTTAGAAGTTATAGATCTTTGACTTTAGCTTCCCATTGACTTAACATACCGATTTTTCTTAATTTATAGACACCAGTGTACATGCATATATTCTGTAAGACAATGTTTTTGTTGCTTTTAATAACAAACTACTTAATTTTGTTTGTTCAAAAACTTGTAATTACTTTTATTCTTTGGCTTCCTAATATAATTTGGACTGATATTAAACTATCTAACTTTGCATTTCAACATTAAACACTTATATGTTGATTAAAAATACTGCCTTAAATAATTTCAATACGACTTTTGAATAAATGAATTATTTTAGAGCTCACTTAATAGTAGATTTACAGCAAATAAACTCCTATTAATACAATTTGAGATTAAAAAAATATCCCTGTAATATTATGATATGAACAAAATAAAATCACATCAAAATGTGTCTACCCATATTACTATTTACAAATAAATTACATAAAATTCTTCAGGTTGAAATTTTATATATTGTACAGCAGAAACTTTGGTGGGTCATAATCTTTAGATAAATTCTATACCTTCAAATTTGTAACTGCCTATTTCAGTTTCGGGCATCCAAATTTCCCCTGTAATTGTGAATACTGTAATAAATGTGGAAATATGACCTTCATTCTCTTCTGACTTCAAAGCTACTATAACGGTATCTGCAGTACCAGGCACAAATTTAAAAGATGAAAACCCATGTGTAGGTACTAAAGGTCCTATTGTCATAAGGCTAATATCAGTAAAGTCTTCACTAGCCCTTAACAAAAGGTTAGTTCCTTTTTTTTCATCAGCTTTATCATCATATTTTTCTCTGCTAGCTCTCCGAGGAAGAAAAAACCACTGCTTGTGGACTGTACTCCACACAACTGCCTCATGAATCATATATCCTAAAGGAAACATATGGTAATATTTTAGAGTTAAAATTTTAAAATGGTTAGATAAGCATTTGTAGCATGTACCAATATTATTAAAAATTATATGGCTCAAACATATAAATATCTAAATGTACACATTTAAAATCAAAATATAAACATAAAATCATAAATATACCATTGTACTTGAAGCAGAAGATGCAAAGAACTGTACATCTGCATATTAAGTTGTTCCACTACTAGGCTATTTATATACTACTTTACGGTGGTGTTTGTACTTTATATTTTAAGTGGTCCTTCTTCAGGCTTGCCCAATAGTTATGAAAATAATTATTGGGCAAGACGACTAGATATTATTTATTTGCAAGAAGACGAGAAAACAATTATTGGGCTTTTAGAAGACGAGACAATCTTTCATCATTATTATTTATTTTTCCATTTTTTTTAATTTATATTCTATTCCATAATTTTGCTTCTAGTAAGTACTCTTCAAGAGATTTGTGTATATATAATCTTTTATGAAAATTTGGAAAATTTAGTAAATTCTCTGTTGTAAAGTCACGAATATTAAGATTTTGAAATGTTTTAAGAATTTTTAGTCTTTATGATAATGTGGACAATTTAATAAAATATGATGAATAGATTCCATTTGTATTACATTTTATGAAGTTTGGAGTGTGAAATTTTTTAATTTTAAAAAGAAAAGGATTAAAGGCTGGAGTTTCAGTTCTGTCTAAAAATTCTTGTTAATAATTTTTGTGGATGGGAAATTCCTCTAATTTAGAAATTTCCTGTGAAAGATAGAATCTAAAATTATTATTTACAGAAGTATCAATTTTGAAGAAGGTATTAATTTCATAAAATTTTGAATTTTCAATGAATTATTTTAATTGAAGAGAAAAATGCATAACTTTCTGTGATTTGTGAAAGCCTCTTTTGGCTAATATGTTAACTTTTTCACTTTTTCATTTTCCTGGATTCCAACAAGACTTGGAATCCATTGAATGCAAATGTAATTATTTTTATCATTAGAATTTATAGTATTTAAAGTTAAAAGCTGAAATAAGAATTGATTATAATCTGAATAATATAGTTCTTGCAAAAGTACTTGAACTCCTTTAAAGTCTGTAAAAATAAAAATTTTGTGATTTTTTAGATTTGAAGTTATCAATTTAAATAATTTAAAAATTGCAAAAAAATCTCTACTTGAATGATTGGAGTATTTGCAAAAAGTTTTAATTTTTTTTTTAGTAATTGATGCTCCCAATGTAAATTCAGGACCATACACCACTTTTGCCCTTATGAGATTTTTATAAAGTGTTATCATGTGAAATTGAAAAACTCCCCAGTTTGCTGATGCCAAAAATTAAAAAAATTAAATAGTTTATATCCCTTCGTTGTTTGATTTTGAATATGTGAATTCCGTTTTAGAGTCGATATATATATATGCCTATATATTTAATTTCATTTAATTGTTTAATTTGTTGAAAATTAATTTTGAGTTTAAATTCTGGACTATTAGAGTTGTTTCTTATAAATGCTATGCAGAGTGTTTTATCCATGTTAATTTTCAAGTTTGATTTTGCATTTTATATTTGATTTTGCATTTTATCTTGAAGTTGATTATTATCTTTCTCTGAAAGCCAAAAAATAAAATCATCTGCAAAACCCACAAAGTTAACATTTTTTCTTAAAAACTTTTACAATATCTGAGAGATAAAAAAAAATAAACAAGATTGGAGATAAAATTGAACCCTGGGCAATTCCATGATGTTTTAAAATGTTTGACAAAAGTTAATTTTCACACGGAAATTTTTTTTGTGAGAATAAAATAAATTTCAAGGTATTGTTTTTAAGGTCAATTGTAATTTAGATTAGAAGTCCCATAATCCAGACTGAGTTGAATACCTATGAGAAGTCCAGTGAGATTACAAGAGTAGTTATTCTCTTTTTACATGCTGAATGGATATAAAGGAATTAATTCTGCAAAACATTCTTTGGATTATCGTTTTTTTTTTTTTGAAATCCATAAAATTTTGTTGGAAGATGATTGTTGGACTCAAGAAACCAATTTAATCTTTTAAAGATGATTTTTTAAAATAATCTTAATGCATTTGAAAGCATTAAAAATGGGTGATATGAATTTAAAACAGAAGATATTTTTCCTGATTTAAGTAAAAAAAAATTATGAAAGTATGACTATGAATTTGGATAATTATGAGTTTGCCAAATAAAATTAAAAATGTCTAGTAATTTACTTTTCCAATTATCTGGAAAATTCTTAAAAGTTTTATTTAAAATATTATCTGGCCCTGGCATTGTTGAGTTCGTTAAATGTAAATAGTTCATCCATTATGGGAATATCTGGTTGAATTTTATTAAGTTTTTAATTTTATTTTCAAAAATTTTTTCCGATCTTGTTAAATTTTCTGGAGTTGTGTTTTTTAAATTGGATCCAAATAAATTTGCTGTTTGCATGAAATTTAATTTATTTTTAACTGCAACTATATATATATATAAAAAATGGAGTTTCTGCAGAACTGAATTTTTTTTAGTTTTCTACAGGTCTGATATAGTTGAAGTAGTTTTTAGCGAGTTTGCAAAGGTTTTCCAATTATCACAGTACATTCTTTTATTTTTTTCTAATCATTACACTGATTCTTTTATATCTACTTATGTCTTGTAGTTTTTTTTTTCTTTATTTTCTGCCGTTTTTCTTATTGTGATAGTTTTGTTAAGATACCAAATTTTTTTACGAATTTTAGAAATTTTATTCAAAAATGTTGAAAATGAGAATTCAGTTATTTTGAAGAGATCCTACTTGATAATCCTTAGAGATTGATTTAGGTGGATTTTTATGATTTTTTTTAAAGGTTCCAATTATTGAGTTTAATTAATTTATGAAATTTATTTTGAAAAGTGGCTTTAATCAAAATTGGGCGATGGTCGCTACCTCTAGTATCAGGAGATAGAGACTATTGAAATTTAGTATCAAGTGAAATTAATGAAAGATCAATTACTTATCAATGGTTTGCAAAATTTTTGTGTTCTACTTTTATTATTTAATATTATTAAGTCATTTTTAATAATGAAATTATTTAATTGAATTCCAGCATATCTCTTCTTTTTTAGATTGTAGACCTCTGTAATTCCATTGCAGAAGTGAGAAATTATCACATCTCGAGGCCCAAGAGAATATCTTCAAATATTGTGAATTCTTCTTGAGCAGAACAAATAAATTTCACTAGATGTAGAATAAGTCAATGATTAAATTTTTTGGAGATACAATCGTTATCGATCTGTTTTTCAACTGAATTTGGTGAAAAGGTTTTTTTTTTTCACTTTTGCTTGTTTAGAGAGAAAGTTTTTCATTGCTTGTGCCTAGGAGATAATATTACCTGAAGATGTAGATGGTTGAGGATCTTCCAGATTGACAGATGAAAATTGGTTGATTTTTCTTTGAAGTCTTTCATGTATTTTAGAAGCAAGAGCAATCGTAGTTTTGTCCCATTGGGTCTAGTTTGCATGAGCAAAATTTATTTTGTCTTCATCATCAAGAGTCATTGAAGTGAAAGTTGGTCAATATTACAGCTGGCATTTTCGATTGAGAGGATTATTCTTTTAGCTTGTTGAAAAGCTGAGGCCCAACTACAGTGCAGAGTCTCTTGAACATTTTGCTTGACAAGCAATTTTTCTTATTGTGCACGCAAAGTCGCTGCAGGATGATCCCCATTACAGTTAATCCCCATTACATTTACCGTTTACATGAAGTGCCCGGCAACAAAAAGGTGGTTTTAGCAGTATCTTGTCTAATTGGATGTGCTAAGCAATGGTGGAATAATGTAAGATGTCGTCATGAAATTGAATATTGGGAAGATTTTAAAACCGAAATCATGGACATATATCCAGCTTATAATGATTTTACAGAACTAGCTACAGAGTTATTTTCACGAAGACAAAGGGAAAGAGATGATAGAGAAAAATTTGTGGGGTACAGTAGAGTTATACCAGCTGTACGATGCTGATGCAGCTGAAAATGATATTATAAATTGCATATTGTCCCAATTGCTTTTGCCCATTAGGGAATATTTAGAAGTACGAAACGTAAACTCAATTTCAGATTTAGTCAAATTGGCTCGGCAATATACTGCAAGAAGAGAATCTGCAGCAACTGCATTAAACCAACAATGGATGCAATCCCCGCCAAAGCAGTGGTATCAGGTTGAGTCTCATAAAATGACTCCCACATGACCGGAAGTTACACAGTCCCGACAATTTGCGCCGAACGTGCCTAGAACGATGCAGAACGAACGAAGTAGAAAATTTGTTCCACGTCAAGCTTCGAACAATGACACTAGACCTAAAACTCTTTTTAAGAACAATAGAGAAACCTTCAGATGTAATTTTTGTGGCCGACTAGGACACACGGAGCAATATTGTTATCGAAGGAATAGAAATTCAGGAAACTTGAATTAGGATCTTTGAAGCGAGAGGCCAAAGGTCCTAAAAAAAAGCCCTCTCATGAGTTAAGTCTTGCTACTGTGGGTATACATAATGTCCTACATTTACCTTTTGTGAAGCATCACGATAAGACTGAATTCATAGCTCGCATTAACACAGGAGCTGATATTACATGTCTACATAAGAAAGTATGGGATAAAATTCAGAAAAGTTGTAAACTGAAATTGCAGCCATGGTCCGGTGGACCTTTGAACTTAGCTTGTGCTTCCAAGCAGTGTTTTCTGCAAGGACCTGTTGAGTTATCTATCACTTTAAATAATGTGGAGATAAGACTTGAATTTTTAGTAATAAGTGAATTATCATATGACTTTTTTATAGGAATAGATGCAATACGAAAACACTTGATTGAATTTGATTTTGCTAATACTATTTCACTGAAAGCAACAATGAAAGAAAAACTTGATATCGATCAGATATTAGAAAACATGCTGACAGCGCTCATTTAGATAATAGCGAGAGAGTTAAGTTAGAAGCTCTGCTCAATGCTAATTACGAACTTTTTAACAACAAGCCTGGCAAATGTCCAGCAAAATTTATTTTGTCTTCATCATCAAGAGTCATTGAAGTGAAAGTTGGTCAATATTACAGCTGGCATTTTCGATTGAGAGGATTATTCTTTTAGCTTGTTGAAAAGCTGAGACCCAACTACAGTGCCGAGTCTCTTGAACATTTTGCTTGACAAGCAATTTTTCTTATTGTGCATGCAAAGTCGCTGCAGGATGATCCCCATTACAGTTGGACAGTTCAAATATTCTGAAGTACATGTTTTATGCGAATGTGGGCCAGCATATCGTTTGCATCTAATCTGACCTCTGCATGAAGAAGTGAGATGTCCAAATCGATAACATTTATTACAGATTAAAGGTGATCCATAATATCTTCTAACCTTGATTTTAGACACACCAATTTTAAAAAAATTGGGAAGTGAAGAAACCTTAACATAAATGACATTTTTCATAGGACTTTTTAAAACTCCTGCTTTAAGCTGAATTTGGGGTATATATATGTTCTTCTGATTTTGAAGATATTATATGTTTTTAAATGTTGTAGAAGCAATTTATTTTAATATTTAACATTCACGTTAAATAGCATGCCAAGAATAAAGTCATTTTCTGGAAATCTGTGTTTAACATCGGTAGTTAATATTTTATTTAGAGTTTTCAATTTTCAAGATCAATGTTCTGAATTTGGAAATAATATTAAATCACCCTTTCTAGTAAAATTACCTTTGATATCTTGAACAAGAAACCAAAATAAAAAAAAATCGGCAATTTTGTCATAATCCAGATCTGTAAGTTTAGTTCTTTTCATTATAAAAAAATTATAGTCAGTTCACCCGTTTTTATTACTTTTATAATTTCCTTTTCATAAATTATTATTATTTTCATTTATGCCTGTGCATTCATCTTCTGAAAAATTGATATCAAAAATATTAGAATCATTATCAATTTCTGAAACTGAATTCGTATTTTGATTACTAGAAATATCCTCATCATTATCTTTTGAAAGTTTAAGATTGCAATCAAATATTTCACTTGATTCAAGTTGGGAATGTTATTAACTGAGTGTGATTTATTTTGTTGAGTCAAAGTCATTTTGGATACATGTTTGGATAGTTTTTTTAATTGACCTTACCCTGTTGATTTTATAGGAATTCTGGTCTTTTTTTAAGTTTGTTTGAATGTGTTTTTTTTACTTTTACTCTTGCCCATGTTTAGGAGACATCAAAAAATCAGCTCTTGAGAAAGTAGACTCAATAAAAGCGAGCATCTGAATACAAAAAACATGATAATCCAAAGGTAACACAGCCTAAATTGGCACAGCTACTTGTTGCTGAGATGCAAGCAAAAAGCCTGCTTTACAGTAGAATAAATGACTACATTACAAAGACACCAAGGACAAGACAGGTTGAATAGAGGAAGAGTTAAGGAGCTGTTAGTTGAAAATGTAATATTTTATATCAAGCAATCTAGAAGTTTCTTTAATCCTTCCAGGGTCTAGCCCGAAAAACCAGTTTACATCCAGAGGTCAAACTATATTTTCATTGCATTTGTTTCATGCATTTTGTTTCTTTTTCTTTTTAGTTTGGTTATTGATTATGTTATGCAAAATTTACTTCAAGGGAAAGATTTTGGCCTTAAATGGGCTGGAGATATGAAAATTTCTGATTTAGATTATGTTGATGACTTAGCCCTTTTGGCAAATAATATTGAAGAGATGAACTCTTTCATTCGAGCTATTGATGAAACTGGTAGTAAAGTAGGTTTAGTTATAAAGAGAGAAAACTAAAGTGATGAAAATTGTTCAGGCAGGCTGAGATTCAGTTAATCTGAGTGGTTGCAGTCTTGATCAGGTGTCATAGTTTAATTATCTTGGGAGCTATGTAAGATACTGGTGATACTGGCATAAGACTAACAGATGAATAGGGATTGCTA
Source organism: Ryuthela nishihirai (assembly GCA_038380435.1). Classification (NCBI taxonomy): domain Eukaryota; kingdom Metazoa; phylum Arthropoda; class Arachnida; order Araneae; family Heptathelidae; genus Ryuthela; species Ryuthela nishihirai. The sequence goes on from JAWZYU010000018.1 coordinate 26,540,652, forward strand.
CCAGGGACTTTTAAGAATCTATGGAGAGTGTGGAGAAATAGGAGTATATACCTAAAGACTAAAATTAGACTGTATAATAGTTTGGTTCTTTCTAGGGTTAGTTATGGTAGGAAGCTTGGACGCTTTGTAAACAAGATAACAGTAAACTAGATGCTTTTGATTCTATATGCTTACGCAGTATCTTGGGTATTAGGTGGTTAACTTTGTAACTAATGATGAAGTTAGGCAAAGGAGTTGGCAACCTCCTTTAAGCAGCATATTGTGCAGAGAGTGACTCTGTTGGTTTAGCCGTGCTGCCTTTGTGGATAATAGATTGGCGAAAAGGGTTATGAACAGTGTGCCTATAAAGGCCTCAGAAAGAGGGGGAGACCTAGGAAGCAGTGGGCAAACAATGTCAAACAGGACCTTGTTAGAATTGGTGTGCAGTGGCCAGATGCAGCAGATGTAGCTCAGGGCAGATATGCTTGGAGAACTAAATTGCATGGTCTGGTTGGACCTCCGTAGCCCATGGCTGCTTGAGGATGATGATGATGATGATTCCAGGTTATTTCAATTGACATGCAGAACTTTTTTATACATAATTTATCTCTTAGTGCTTTGAAAGGTTTCATGTTATTCAAATATATGAGCAACAACTACTCCTATTAACAATGACAGGCATCATAACAGACAAACATGCATATATAGTGGGAAAAAATTACATCTCTACAAGAAGGAACATTATATGTGAAATTATTTATGATAATCTAAAATTTACTATAATATTTGTAGACCTCTTGTTCATATTTCTGCTTCTTGCATAAAACAAAGGTGAAACTTTGTGATTACAGCCACCCTAACATGTGTTCCTTCAATGCAGCCTAACAGAATGAGCCTAAGATTTCAATTATTGTTTTGACTACTGCTAAAAGTAAAGATGTGATATCATTATCCATATAGCATAAACACTTGAAAATATTTGTATTCTACACAATAGCTTCTATCCCTTGAGTAATAAAACATATTTGAAATTTAAAGAACATATTTTAATGGATACATTATTGATAAGAAAATTATTAATCACAAAGCATTACTGGCTAGAGTTTATTTTTGTCTACCTTCCTATTGCTTTTCACTTAACATTTGTTTGTTTGTGTTTGTCAAAATAATTATTCCACCATACCTTTCAAATGCAATGGACAAACTTTAATGATTTATGTGTCAAATGGAAGCTTGTAACACAGGAGGTGTCATAGCCTATAAAAAAATTGACCCTATATGCTTTCTTCCACCCTAAAAAGGGAAAATATTAAAACTATTGTTTTGCTATATTCCCAGAACACGAGTGCTGAAAGTAACAAGCTATACGTCAAATGAAAGCTTTCGACTTAGGGAGTGTCATAGGCTATATTTCAGACCCCCCCCCCCCAAAAAAAAGAGGGAAATATGAAGACAATTGTTCCCCTATACCTCCTGAACGCAAGTGCAGAAAATAATAAGCTATGCATCAAATGAAAGCTTGTGATGCGGGGAGTATCATAAGACATAAAAAAAAATTGACTCCCATGATTTCTCCTCCCCCTTAAAAAGAAGAAATGTGAAAAGGATTTTTTCACTATGTTTCAGAACATGAATGTTGAAAGTAACAAGCTATGCATCAAATGAAAGCTTCTGAGGCAGGGAGTGTCATAAGCTTTAAAAAATTGACCCCATGATTCCCCCCTCCCCCCTAAAAAAAGGGAAATGTGAAGACAATTGTTCTCCTTTATCTCTAGAAGATGAGTGTCAGAAGTAATAATTTATATATCAAATGAAAGCTTGTGACATGGAGAATGCTGTGGGTAACAAAAATATATATCCTTGGATTCTTTCCCCCTAAAAATGGGAAATGGGAAAATCATTCTACTATATCTTCCAAATGCATGGACCTACAGTTATGAGTTAGGTATCAAATGACCAGCATAAACTATTTTGCACCCCCTTTTTGTGAGAGTTGACCTTAATGAGTTATATTTTAAAGCTTGTGATGTCTCCAATGTCATGGGCTACCCCCAATACGACTCCAAATGGGAGGAAAAATGTGGCCAATGTTTATGAGTCATATATCAGATGAAAATTTCTGAAATGTTTTAGTGACAAAGAAAAAATATAAATAAATAAATTTAAGAAATACCTATATTCCTATATGCACCCTAATAAGTAGAAAATAAACCTAAAACATATCAATGGTGCAGTCAGTCACCAATTTCATATTTACTTCAAAGGAAGATAAAGTGCCAGCAATCTCGTTGTCAGGAGGTAAACTGCCACCCTATATTCCTTTAAAGTGAATACGAATTCAGTGATGCTTTAGGTTTATTTATTAATTCAATATGCTTTAGGTTTATTTTCTACTTTTATAAGGGTGCAAGTAGGAAGATAGGTATTTTTTTATTTATATTTGATTCATACATATAACACTCTTTCCAACTACTATGATAATAACACTATTTCCAACCACTATGATCTTAAACTGATTTTGTAGCAGAAAATCAGCTAAATATTTGAAGTGATTTTTGTAATGAATAAAGCAATTTCATAGAATAAAACAGCAGTTTTTTTCTTGTTTCCAATATAAATTATAAGGGATTACCAGGGAATTCTATATCAGCAGTTTTGCGCAGAGAAAGGTACTTCTGCCGCCAATCTTGGTGTTCTACTTGGCCATTTGGTGATATTACTTTCACCCACTGTGGATTGAAATTGAGTAATATGCCGCTTGCTGAAGTCCATTCTTTACCTAAACCTCCAACATATAATTTCTGATCTTTAACACTTGCCCATTCACATTTAAAACCTACAAAAGTAATAGAAATAATATTAATATTTTCAGATTATAGCATCAAAATGCTTCCTTAAAATATTAACATTTAAAACAGGAAAATAGTTAAATTGGTTGTGTCAACTAAATTGACAATTAAGCAACTCTAAAGATATGGATTGACGTTTTATTATATAAGCAGCACTTTGATAAAAAAAAGAATAAAATAAAAAATTAGTTCAGCAGTCAGAGTACCTGATGTTATCAGGAGGTCATGAGTTCCTATCCCATTTGGCCCAAGACAATTTTTCCTCTGTACTCAAAATTGTTCACAGTCTACAGGTCTTGCCTGTGTTTGCTTAAAATTTTGCTACTTAAGTTCCAAAAATTGCAGTTTTATACTAAACATTTTTTGCTCATAAGCATTTTTTTCCCCCATACAGGATGACTGATCTATATTAACAAAGTCTAAAAATTATCTGCTATTAAAATCACTAGTCATATTCGGAGAATATTTAAATTCCTGGGGGAGGAGCTTAAAGAAAAACTCCAGGTTAGATCCTAAGGGTTAAAAAAATTTAACACTTTATAAAATATAGCATGTCTATTATTTTGAATGCTGGATGATTCCAGCTTTAGCATACATTTCTGTTACATATAAATACAGCTATTTTTACTTTACAGATTAATTTTACTTTCATTAATATCACAAAATATGCATGATGCAGACTTTGAACATTGATCACAAAACCCATTGCTTCCCATGCAGCATGATGAGGTTCACCACTACTGTAGTCCAAGCACTTTCTCGAAACATCACAATAGGAGCTGAACGGCAATTCTTTCTGATCTCTCTGTAATTACAGTGCTAATTTGATCATTGTATCAATTAAGCAATTATTAATCAATTAATAAATGATTATTAGCTAATATTTAGACTTTTTTTATTTTCATTCATATTTTTAAATAATTTAAAATTCTTTGTCATTGAGCAATAAAATTTTAGAGTTTATCCTTCAAACCATTTGGATGTTGAAAGTTCTTAGGAGAAAACTCCCAGAAGCTTTTCGGAGCAAAGACAGCGCAAGAAAAACTTCTGAGAGTTTTCTCCTAAGAACTTTCAACATCCAAATAGTTTGAAGGATAAACTCTAAAATTTTATTGCTCAATGACAGAGAATTTTAAATTATTTTAAATTAATTTTTGAGCAAGAAGGTCTTTCCTTCATATCATAAACTATGCACAACATGGATTTTGATTGTCACTACTGCAAAACACAGCTTCTCACAAGGCATGATGAAGTTGCCCATACCTGAAGTCCAAGCACTTTTTTATAAAAGCACAAGGGGATGCATGACAATTATTTTTGTTCTAATTTATGCATTATATCAACTAAATGATTATTAATCAATCACTGGGGCCTATTGATAGATTATTGATTAATTATTAGTTATTAACTTTAATTGTGAACATATTAGCATAAGCTACCTTGGGTCTGGTTGGTGCACCTCCCAGGTCTCACCATCAAAATGTTATGGGTAGAATCCAATATTGGCTTCCCTATCACCATGAAAACAATCAAAGCTCAATGAAGGATGGTCATTTTATGGCTCCCATTAGCAGATTATCAACAAAATATTTACTTTACCTAATAACAAGGAGGCTGAATCCATTTATTTATATGTTTGCAATAAACGACCAATTATTTCTTCAAGGTGATCTCTTGTTATAACCAGTGGCAAAATAAGAACTATATAAGTATAATTATATACTTATATATATCTTATATATTATATTGTTATGACAGATGAATGAGAAACAATGAAACCGTGATGTCCTGTTCGTCTTGATGCTCGTGTGAACTACAGTGTGAGAATTACGTCACCAACCACTTCGAATGAACTTAACTTAGAAATAAATAATAAGTGAGTTGTAATTAGAAAATTCTGTGTGAAGGAAAACATAGTTTGTCTTAGTCTGTGCACTATAGTATAAAGAAGAAACGTTTTTATTTGGTGTGTGCGTGGGAGGTTAAATAAGTTTTAGTTTGGATCGTGTTAGTAAACTAGTAAAAGAAAAGAAGAATTCATCATCTGAAGCATGGTGATCAATATCTAAAAAGAATTTGTTCTGAGAAACCAGCATACTTAGCTGCAGTACTTGATGACTAAAATCTTGGAAGTCATTGGTGTATAGGAATTGGTAAAGTTATTCTTGATATATTGCAGGTTTTTTTTACAAATATGATTTGCCACTTATCAAGTGTTATAAAAAGCCTTATTTTATACTTTGATTGGGGACAGTAAGAATTATAGAAGAAACAACTCTTTGTAGGAATAGTAATAAGGTGCCATGTTTTTCTGAAGGTTTATTTTTATACTATGAAGATTTGTGTTGGCTGAATTTAGTTTATATAAATGTTTTCATTCACACTTTTGAAATAAATTACACTATTTTAGAATTATAATTCTTAAATATTATTTTTGATCTCATACTCAGTTTCCATCATTTTTGAACTCATGCTCAGTTTCTATCAGTTAAATTTGTAACAATATATATAAGATATATATAAGTGAGGTGGGAGCTACCTAATAATTTCTCCCCATAACAATTTCAGAAGCACCAATTAAATATGTTAAACATGAACTGAGTTGCATTAAATTCATAGCGATACTTTTGTGACAACAATGTTCAATATGCCAGCTGTTATGAGATGGCACATTGAGCATTAACACAAAGAAATGTATACACTCTGGCCCACGACTAAATATCCCAACAGGTGGATGGCAGGCTTTTCAAACCCTTTGTTGTCCCCCATAAAAGGACATAGCAAGGGTTTAGTGGAGAAAACCAACACAGTCACAGTGTGGACATTTTTGTGCTGCAAATTGGTCTTCATTCTTAACTCTATTTTACATAGTGACTTGTATCCCTTCCCCCACCCCCTCCTATCCACTTCATAATCTGCAATTCCCAGGTTCGATCGAGTCTTCCAATAGGGCGAATTCTATCAGCTAATTCTCATTCTGCTCTCTGTGAGAAAAAGGACACTGTTGTGCATGGGAAGGTTGCCGTCTATCTGATGGGAAGTTCTTCAGTGTTTCATGGTATACAGGAGAGAGACATCCTGTGCACCTTAACACACTTGCTAGTTGACAGGAGTTTGCTAGTGATTTAAGTATTGACAGGAGGATTCCATCTGCCTCTTCACAGCTGCCCAGTGGATTCCCTTTTCCAAACTTCTCTGAACCTTGTGAACTGGCTATTTAGACTACTGTGTGCAAAAAAAAAGTGCCACTCAGAGTTGGAGGTAAAACAACCCATCCATTTAGATATGGAAGATACCCTTCTTCTGTATTAAATTCTATCTTTAAATTCCAATTTTAACCATAATCTCTAAGCATGTCAGGGAAAGGGGGGGAATAGAAGAGCAAAATGCCCTTATTCCACCGCTATCCCTGATTATCTGCTTCTTAATCTAGCTCAGAAGTATACAGTGAAAATTATTGAATTTTTCTCTACATCACTGTAATTAGTGGAAAAGTTGAGACAATTTGATGGAATTATTATCTTAGATATTTACCTTGATTTTTTTTTTCTTTGCATGATATCCGATGGGATATCATCACAATAAAAGTCTGGAGGTGCCTACCACAAAATAACTACTTTGCCTGACGATGTATTGGAGCAACAGTGCAAAATGTGTAGTGAGTATGCATTAGAATATAATATTCACACTCCCGGAAAAGTTGAGACATAAGCTGTGAATCTAAAAATACATTGGTTGATGTGTGCACCAAATTGACGTCAACCTGGCACCAGCATTCTCTCAGAGAACAAAAAGAGAAAAAAAGAGAAATATACCTCAGAGAAAAAAAGAATATAAGTGAACGCATATCTGGACTATACTACCCACCACAGGACGATAGACTCATCTACCTATCGGACATCATTGCAAAGAAAAAACCATGGTAAATATCTAGATAACAATTCATCAAATTGTCTCAACTTTTCCACTAATTACAGTGATATAGAGAAAATTCAATAACTATTGATCAACACTGTGACTTAAACATATATCTTATAGAGTGAAAATTGTTTTAATGTCATGAAATACTTAATTGAAAAAGCTTTGTCATGAGTGAAGGTCAAATCAACATCTTCCAGTAACATGCCAGGCATTATTAAACTGCCTAAATGGACTGTTTTACTTCTGACTCTGAGCACCACATTTTTGCACAGAATGTGCTAAGTAGTCAGGTCACAAGAACCCAAGGACTCTGAGATCATTGGAGGGCCCACTTGCCAGCTATTAGGAGACAGAAGCCCTCCAGCCAAGGCCATCTGGTGTGTTCTGTAATGTGCACAGAGTATGGCTCTCCCATACACAGTTACTTCCCATCCAATAAACAGCAGCCTTTCCAAGCCCATTGGTGTCCTTTTTCTGACTGAGGGCAGGGTGGGGGTTGGACAGAGATAGATCTGAATGCTGTCCAGTTGAGAATCAAATCTGGAAACCAGAGATTACAATTCTGGTATGCCACTGACTGCACTATGCTTCTGGAGGCAAGATAAAATAATTAAACTGAGAAATATCATTGAAGGAAGCATGTACTGGGAAGCCTCCAGCCTTATTTATGATGCACTGCTATTTTCATGATACATTATGAATTAAGAACATAAGCCCTGAAGTATGATAGATAGGCTTGGAGATCACCTTCCCTGTGTATTTCTATCAGAACACATCATGTGCTTTGTTCCATTGTTGATTCAGAGAAGTTTGGCAAAGGGGACCCACCGGGCAGCTGTTAAGAGGCAGATGGAATTCTCCAGTCAAGGTCATCAAGTGTGTTAATTAAGGTACACAGGATGTGTATCTCCTGTATATGGGAACACAGAATACTGAAGCACTTCCCCTTAGAAGGATGGCAGCCTTCTCAAACACAAAAACACAACAGTATCCTCTTTCTCTGGCAGACAGCATGGGGGTTGGGTTGTTTTACCTCTGAATGGCACTTTTTTGCATACAATGGGCTAAATGGCCAGGTTACAAGGACCCTAGGTTCGGAGAAAGTTGGAGGGTGGGGACCCACTGAAAAGCTGTTAGGAGACAGATGGTAGCCTCCCATCAAGACCATCCAGGGTATTCTTTAATGTGCACAGGGAAGTCTCGAGCACAATGTACCACAGCTCTGTGTCTCACCCAACAGATAGCAGATTCCATATTGATCAAGGGCAGGGTGGGTAGTTTTTCAGAGATAAATCTCAACCCTGGCTTTGCTGGGACTCGAACCTGGGAACTGCAGATTATAAGCCTGGCGAACTACTAACTGTGCCAGCCCCAACCCACAGAATGGGTGTTAGTGGAGAGAATTTGCCCTATTGGAAGACTCAACTGAACCTGGGAACTGCAGATTATGAGGTGGATGCGATAGGGCTGTGAATCACTATATAAAATAGAGTTAAGAATTAAGACCAATTTGCAGCACAAAAATATCCATATTGTGACTATGTTGGTTTACTCCACTAAACTGCTGCTCATCCTTAGTTAGAAAGGAGGACATCAATGGGTTTGAAAAACCTGCCATCCACCTGATGGGATGTTGTCATGGGTCAGTGTATATACATTTTCTTGTGTTTGGCTTCCATATCACTCATAAAAAAAATACCCCCTCAAGCAGCTGCTTGCCACAGAGGTCTGACAGGAACCTGTCAGTTTATATGCGAAAGTAGAAGGTCTGAGAGGATGGCAGGACCTCAGCAGAAAAACAACACACACATCCATGCCTTACCTGGGGCTCGAATCCAGGTCCCTTAGAACAGTAGCCAAAGGTGCTAACCACTTGGCCACGCTGGAATATTGAGCATTGTTGTCACAAAAGTATTGCTGTGAATTTAATACAACCAATTTCATGTTTAACATATTTAATTGGTACTTCTGAAATTGTTATGGGAAGAAATTATGAGGTGCACCTCTAATATAGTCCTTCTTTTGCCATTGGTTATAACAAGAGATCTTGTTGAAAAAAATAGTCATTTATTGCAGATATGAAAATAGATTCAGCCTCCTTGTTATCGGGTAACCAAAAAAAAGTTTGTGTGGTTTTTGAAGGTAAAATTAAACCACATGTAAAAAAGTGAATAAAGATATTTTATTCAGGAAAATAAGCACCAGTACAATCTATAATCTTTTCCCAAAGAGATAAAAGTTTGTAATGCCACTCTGGTAGAACTCCCAATGTTTAGAAGCAAAGAAAGCAGCCAACTCGGTTTCCAGTGCTTCTCAGTTGCACATATGATTGTCCAGTGCCAAGAAAAGATGGTAGTCGGATGGCGTGATGTTTGGGGAATATGGAGGGTGAGGTAGAATTTCCCAACCAAGGCTGTGGGGCTTGTCTCGGGTCATTCATGCTACATGAGGGCAAGCATTATCCTGAAGGACCACAATGCCTTTGTGATGAACAAGTACAAGCTGTTTTTGGAGTAGTGCATCTGCAACTCATTGTAGTTGTGCCAAGTAGATGTCCGCAGTGATTGTTTGACAGTGGCAAGAAGCTCATAATGGACAATACCAGTGGTAGTCCACTGGACAACAACCAATGATACAAGCATTTGGTGTTCCCATAAACAATCCATTTTTCATCACACATCAACAACTTGTCCAAAAAATGTCTCATTCTTTGGTGTGAAATCAGTGATGCACAGATCATAAGACACCGGAGTTTGTTGTCAGCAGTCAGTTCATATGGAACCCATTTGCTCAGCTTCCAGACTTTTCCTAGGTAATGGAAATGCAAAAGAATGGTTTTGTCACTTACATGAAACCTTTCTGCATGCTCTTGGCATGTCTGATGAATCCAACTCGATGATGGTCTTCAGTTCATTGTCATCAATCCCTCACAGGATGCATCTTCAGGTGTCTCATTGCCTGATGCAAATTTTCTGAACCACTTTCGGGCTGTCCATTCACTCACTGTATTCTCTCCAGATATCATATATATCTTGCAGGCTGCTTTGTGTTGCTTTAGTTCCCAGTTGAACTCGTAAAGTAAGCTTTTCACATTTGCTACACATCAACTGTGTGCTACATGCTTTCGACTGTACATCAATGCATGCACACCACATGTAATTGTGCTTACATACTGTGCTTATTACCATTTTTCGTTGAAATGATAACATTACAAAACTGTCTGGACTTATTTGGTTACCTGATATTAGGTAAAGTAAATATTTTGTTGCTAATACACTAATGAGAGCTATAAAATGACCATTGAGCTCTTGATTATTTTTGTGGGGGAAAGGGTGATGAATATTGGATTCTACCCACAACAGTTCGAGGGGGGGTGGGGTGGAACTAGAGAGGTGCACAACCCAAGGCATGCTTACACTATGTATGCAATTAAAGTTAATCACTAATAATTAATTAATAATCCATCAAAAGGCTCCAATCATCTATTAATAATTTTTTAGTTGATATAATGCATAAATTACAAAAAAAAATTGTTGTGCAGCCCCTTCCCATGCTTTACAAAAAAATACTTGGACTTCGGTAGTGGTGGATCTCCTCATGCCTCATGGGAAATGACAGCTTGTGGTGACGATGATTGAATTCTGCATCATACGCACTTTATTATATTAAGGAAAATAAAAGTCTACACATTAACTAATAATCATTCAATAATCAATTAATAATCACTTAATTGATATAATGATCAAATTAGCACTGCAATTACAGAGAGATCAGAAAGAAATGCCATTCAGTCCCTACCATGCTTTTTTGAGAAAGTGATTAGCTGCTCTCATGCTGCACAGGAAGTGATGGGTTGCAGCAACAATGATTGAAGTCTGCATCATGTCTACTTTGTGATATTAATGAAAATAAAATTAATCTCTAATTATTAATAACTAATAATCAATACAAAGACAACATTGGTTGGTTACTAGTTGATTAACTGATATATCCCATGAATTTAGGCTTCAATACAGTAAAAATAGTATATTGATGTCACAGGACATTGGTTTTGGTGAAAAGCATGCTGAAGAAGGAATCGTCCAGAGTTCCAAGATAATAGACTTGTGCCAAAAACACTGCTAACAGTAAACACATGAAGAACAATTTCATTGTTAGGAATTCAATTTTATTAACTATATTTGTGTTTAACACTTTTAATTATAATTTTGGCAACTTTATTGCTTATGAAAGAAATGATTTATTCTTACTGATATGTTGGCCAAAATTGTTACTCTTGAATGATATTATAAAGTTTTTCATTAGACATGTGCATGATAAAATCTGTGGACCCTTCATCTTATGTGATCTGCAGTTCCCAGATTTGAATCCCATCTGGGCCAGTGTCGAGATTTATATCAACAAAACTCCTTGCCCACAGACAGTAAGGAGATAATGATGGGCTTGGAAAGGTCACTTCCCGATGATGGTGGCCTTCCCAAGTGCTTGGACGTTAAGCTGTGGCTGTGTGCAGGAGAACCATACTCTGTGCACATTAAATATCATGCTGAATGGCCTTGATGGGGGGAGGGGAGGCTACCATTGGTTTCCCAGCAGCTGTCTAGTGGGTCCTCTCCCCCAACTTTCTATGTGCTTTCGGGGTCCTTGTGACCTGGCTCCCATTGTATGAAAAAAAAGTGTTACTCAGAGGTAAAACAACCAACCAATTATCTCTTCACCTTGGTATTTGGGATGACATCAATCACTTAAGTAATTGATAAAATCTTAGTAATGATAAAAACTTAATTCTCTCTCAGTAATTAGTATTTTTAGTAAATATTTTTTACACCTACCCTTAGATGCTCTTCCATTTCCATCTGTTAGTAGGATCCAAGGAATCACAGAACTCCCACTTATTTCATACACAACACCTGTTCGATCATCCATAGAGAGCAGCCTTCCATCAAATACAACTAATTCTGAGAGTTCCATTCCTCTACCTCCTTGAGATAAAGTAGACTTTAATTTCACAGAATTGATATCCCATTCTATTTTCACAGACTTTTTGCTTGTATCAATAGTTAAATAGCCTTTTCTTAAGTAGCTTATCCATGTAAAGCTTTCATTTTCATCTTTGGAAGATGTATCTAAGTCTGAAATGATTGCTATTCTGTATTGTATGCCATGCTCAGTTTCAACAGGCAGAGTTAATGGATAAGTTCCATTATAAGACCATACTTGTTTATATACACTTTTACTAGCAACATGGATATGTCCATGTTCATTGTGCTGCATGATATCACTGACCAGATGCCCATTTCGAGTATATGGCAAGAGAGCATATAACAGAACTAGGAAGGAAACTCCAACAATTACTACAGCAACAACAAATTGTGTCTGAATTCTCAGTGTAGAGTTCCCAACTCTGTAAGCTGTTGGCATCCGCACAGCTTGACGCCAATCTTGGATTGACTGATGCATTTAGATTCAATTCTTCCCTGTTCCACAATTCCTAAGTATGCATCTATATAAACATAAAAAAAGGAGTCAATTTTTTTATGCGAAAAAATGCATAGGTATAATACAATTACTTTTACTGTTTTATTTTTGACTAGACTAAAATATTAACATAAGAGAAAACTTATGTTAATATGAACTTTTCATCTTGTGTGATCTGCAGTTCCCAGATTCGAGTCCCATCTGGGACAGTGTTGAGATTTATTTCTACAAAACTTCCTGCCTTGCCCACAACTTTGGTTGGTTATTTTACCTCTGAGTGCACACCATGGGCTAAATGGCCATGTCATATGGACCCCGAAGGATCAGAGAAGGTTGGGGGAAGGGACCCACTGGACTAGTTGTTGGGAGACAGATGGTAGCCTCCCATTAAGGCCATCCAGCGTGTTCTTTAACGTGCACATGGCTTAACGTCTCATCCGATGGACGGCAGCCTTTCCAAGCCCATCGGTGTCCTCTACTGACCGTGGGCAGGGCAAGGAGTTTTGCAGAGATAAATCTCAACACTGACCCAGCTGGGACTGGAACCTGGGAAATGCAGATATGAGCCTGGCGTGCTACTGACTGAGCCATCCCCACCCCTTGCCTACAGACAGTAAGGGGACACTGAAAAGGCCATCAGAATCCCCTGTGTTGAATATCTCAAGTGTACTAAATAATACTAAACTAATTTATCAAAAAGTACACTCTCATTTCAAAAAGTCAGTATAATTGTTCTAAAATGCCTATAGTTTCTTCTATTATATATTTAAACATATGGTTAGATATTTGATTAACATGGAAAGAATACATAGAACATGTAAAAAGAAAAATTCATTAGAATTAGTTCATTGTGGAATAACATGTTCCAATTAACCCATGAAATAAAATCACTGGACCTCTAAAACATCTCAATACAATTTTTTCTTTTAAAAAAATCACTACAAGTGGGTTTGCAACATGTTTTTCATGCTCACTACCTTTTTTTTTTTTGTCTTGGATACTTTGTTGTTCAGAATTAAATGTTCTTTTAGTATAGTCAGTTTTCACAACTGACCTCTCATCAAACAAAACATTAATTTTCAATATAATAATTGCTGATACTTATAATTATTATAATGCATAAAATTGCATTTTAAAAGCTAAAGTAAAATAACAATAAATAAAATTTAATATTCATATAATATCAACATAAAGTTTAAATTGCAGATCAATAATAATATAATTTAATGTTATGAAATACACAGTGAAATACAGGACAGTTCTGTTTATACAGGATGTCTTGACAACCCTGATCATGACTTGTTTCTTAGTTACTTCAATGTTCTGAATTGCTCTCTTTGAAAAAAAAAAGCTTTACGAGTTAATAGCCAATAGTACAAAAATGCCCCTATATTTCCAGTATTTTGATAAGTGGAAATTTTACCACTGCAATATAATTATTTCTTTATATGAGCTCAAAGAAGAAATATCTCAGGGAGGTATATAGAGTCCATCTTTAACTGTTATATCTATGATTTTCATGAAATTCTTCCAATGTTAAATATTGTTTTTATGTTGACGACTTGGCTATTTGGAATACAGATGATGATTTTGATTTAGTTACAAAGAAATTCAAATTTGTGTTGACAGCATAAAAGATTATTGTAATAAGTGATATATTGAAATTTCCCAGGAAAAATCTGTCATTATACCTATTCTTGGTAATAAAAGAAATATTCCTAAAATCAGTATTAAATTAGATGGTATATATATGAAACATTATAATTATCTTGGACTGAATGTTAATCAAAAGTTACATTGGAACATATCAAAGAAACGTATTATTGGCAATAATTTGTTAAACTTTATGAAATGCTTAGTCATTACTAATTGGGGTTGTCATCCTAGCCACTTACTATTATATTATATAAAGGTGTCATTACACCTAAGTTATAATACTGCTCAGAAATAACTATTGATGTTGCAGATTCAGTTCAACAATCATTGGAAACTATTCAAAATAATTTTGTAAAGTTTTGGCTTGAGTCTCAGCAGACATACACTAAATATATTGGTAAATGCTGAAACAGGGATATTGACTTTTAATCAAAATAAAGATCTTTTATTAAAAAACTATGCAAGATTAAAACTAAAACATAAATTAAAATATGGAGAAATTTTTTCACCTATTACTTATAATCTCAGAAATCATCCTTTATTTCAATATGTGGCTGATGCTCATTTTAGAGGCAACTCTCAAGCTATATTTCCACCATGGACAGTCAAAATAACTATGATCAACACTAATAACCCTGGAAAATTTAAAAAAGAACCTTTATGATGAAAAATTGTCAGAATGTTAGTTCAACATTTCATAAGCCACAAATTTCTTAAATTCACTTTATACTAATGGATCATTTGATCTTCAAGTAATGAATCATCAGGAGTTGCCATTCTTTCTGATTGTGCTTCTGCAATGTTTTCAATTAAATAAAATTGTGTAGATTCACATAATGCATTGCTTATTCAAAAAATCTGGAAAACCTACTTGAAACATCTAAAGAAAGGAAACAATTATTGTTATTATAATCATGCAATGGGTTCCATGTCATATTGGCTTGGAGTCCAATGAATTTGTTGATATCAAGGCTAAGGAAACACTCAAAGGAACACAATACATAAATTATGCCAATGTTTCTAAATACAGCGAAGTGGAAATTAAAGGCTTTTTATAATTCTGATTGGTGGAATGGAAGGGGAGGGCTTCCAGTTCACTATGGCCTACTGATCTGGTAATCTATCGCCACTTTTTTTTTTCAACCCTGCTGAGCAGTGGTCAACTTCACAGGGACCTGGTGCTGACCATTTATACCTACTAGACTGGACTTGTATATGGATTTGAGCTTGATTATGGATCCTGGACTTGCTGCACTAGTGGGCCTCTGTTGAGGGAGAATCTGCCGCTGTGTTTTCTGTTTGCTTCTGGGTTGCCAGCCCTAAGTGAACAGAGGCATGCAATACCTTATATCAGCTGGTGGATAATCCTAATCAGAGGCCATTGCAGGTACCTGAACCTTACTTAGCTAGTTGAGCATCGTCAAGCCTAAACTGGAGTAATGTTTCTCAGGTAGGCTATATGGCTCTTGAAAAAGTCCACTTGAAAAGGTGGTGACTGAAGTTCCTACCAGCATTGGTGACTTCAGCTTTTAGCGGAGGAGGAACAGGTCTTTGCCCTATGCCTGCGATCAGGGGGCTGTTTGATATTGTTGGCCCTATCTCAATAAACCTAGTTTCTTTAAAAATCCTACTAATCATTTTCTCTCTGAGGAATGTGGAACGTGAGGACATTATATAGAGATTATTCTCTTAATGTCCTCATGCAGAAATTCCAGTGCTATAACCTAGACATTCTAGGCTTGCAAGAGACCAGATGGACAGGTAAAGGTGAGATACTTAAAAATAACTTTAAATTTCTCTTTACAGGGAGGGAGGAGGAAAGCATCACGAACATGTCTGCTGCTCAGCAGACATGCTAGTGATGCTCTTCTAGGATATGAGTGAATTAATAAAAGGTTTCTTACAGCAAAATTTCAGACAAGCATTAAAGATTTGAATGTTATCTGCTGCTCTGCCCCCACTGAGGATGCTGATGAGGATGACAAGGATATGTTTTGCGCACAACTGCAGGATATTTTCAATTCTGTCAAGAACGGAGCTATTACCCTTGTCCTAGGTGACTTCAATGCCAAAGTTGGTACTGACTCTCACCTTTGGGGAGGGGTGATAGGCCCTTTTGGTATTGGTAGCTGCAATGGCAATGGGCAACGTCTCCTACAGGTAAGTAAACTCAATGGTTTCCGAATAACTAACACTTATTACAAACACCGCGACATACATAAGTACACATGGTTTCACCTGATGGGCTGCATAAGAATATGATTGATTATATATTAATAAGCAGCAAATGGGCTAGTTCTGTTAGGAATACCAGGGCATATAGGAGAGCTGAAATTGGATCTGACCATTACCTTGTTAAAAGTGTCTTGCAACTTAAACTTAAAAAGTGTTGTTCTAAAGTTAAAAAATTTACCTTTAATATTGAAGCTCTGAAAGACACAGTTATAGCTAAAGCTTACCATGATATATTACTTAGTCATTATGACAGTAATAGTATGCTTACTACTGAAGTTGAGGAAGAATGAGATCATTTTAAACAGGCTTTTTCGGAAACTAGCAGTACTCTTTTAGGAAGAAAGGGGCAGAGGAGGCAGAATTATTTGAGTGATAAGGCACTTGAGCTAATTTCAGAAAGAAGGAACTGCAGGAATGTCCTTAATCAGTACCCTACTAGTCCTAATAGAAAGGATTACAGAGAGCTTAATAAACGTGTAAAGGATCAGTTAGCTATTGATAAGAATCTTTGGCTTGATGGCTTGGCTGACAAAGCTGAGGAAGCAGTCAGACAGCACAACAGCAGAGAGCTGTACCAGATAGTTAATGTTTTATGTGGTAGAAAATGGACAGGTATACAGGGATTAAAGAATGAACAAGGTAAGGTTATAGAAGGGGAAGATTCTGTCATGGCTAAGTGGGCTGAGCCTTTCAGTGATGTTCTAAACAATGTGGTTAGTTCTACTCCCGTTGTTTTTAATGATGACAGATGCATTGGTGGCTTTAAATATTGGCCCTATAACACAATCTGAAGTTATTTAGGCTATTTCTAAACTTAAACTTCATAATCCCTTCAAATTTCCCTTCATAATCCCCCCAAAAATGGGGTAGATGAAATTACTACAGAAATGCTTAGAGCTAGGAATATTTCGGTTACCATTTGGATGACTGAAATTTTGAATATCTTTTATGATAAAGGCATGGTTCCTAAAGATTTTACCAGAGTTATTATTATCCCTATTTTAAAAAAAAGGTGATCGCAGTTCTTGTGATTACTATAGGGATATCAGCCTACTCTCTGTTCCAGGTAAAGTTCTTTCCATGATTGTGCTTAATAGAATTAAGAATCTGGTTGACAGTCAATTGCGTGATGAGCAATGTGGATTCAGAAGTAGTAGGGGATGTGTGGATCAGATATTTTCACTTAGGCAGATTCTTGAGAAATATTTAGAATTTCAGAAACTTTGGTTGCTAGCTTTGTTGATTTCAAAAAGGCTTCAGACTCTGTTGATTGACATAATTTGTGGTTGATTGTGAGATCATATGGTATACCAGACAAGTTAACCTAATGAAAGCTCTCTATAATAACTCTGAGTCCTGTGTGAGTTGGTAAGGCTTGTAGCAATTGGTTTAGCATTACTTCTGGTGTTCGACAAGGGTGCATTTTGTCTCCTTTTCTCTTTAGTTTGGTTATTGATTATGTTATGCAAAATTCACTTCAAGGGAAAGATTTGGCCTTAAATGGACTGGAGATACGAAAATTTCTGATTTAGATTATGTTTATGATTTAGCCCTTTTGACAAATGATGTTGATGAGATGAACTCTTTCATTCGAGCTGTTGATGAAAATGGTAGTAGAGTATGTTTGGTTATAAACAGAGAGAAAACTGATGATGTGATGTAAACAGATGAAAACTGAAACTGTGATGAAAATGGGTCAGGCAGGTTGTGATTCAGTTAATCTGAATGGTTGCAGTCTTGAGCAGATGTCACAGTTTAATTATCTTGGGAGCTATGTAACAGATAATGGTGATGTGCGGCATGAGATTAACAGACAAATAGGGATTGTTGCCAGGACTTTTAAGAATTTATGGAGAGTGTGGAGAAATAGGCATATACACCTAAAGACTAAAATTAGACTGTATAATAGTTTGGTTCTTTCTAGGGTTAGTTATGGTAGTGAAACTTGGACACTTTGTAAACAAGATAACAGGAAACTAGATGCTTTTGATTCCAGATGCTTACGCAGTATCTTGGGCATTAGGTGGTTCAACTTTGTAACTAATGATGAGGTTAGGCAAAGGAGTCTGCAACCTCCTTTAAGCAGCATATTGTGCAGTGAGAGACTCCGTTGGTTTGGCCATGTTGCCCGTATGAATAATTATAGATTGGCAAATAGGGTTATGAACAGTGTGCCTAGAGGTCTCAGAAGGAGGGGGAGACCTAGGATGTGGAGGGCAGACAATGTCAAACAGGACCTTGTTAGAATTGGTGTGCTGTGGCCGGATGCAGCAGATGTAGCTCAGGACAGATATGCTTGGAGAATTAAACTGCACGGTCTGGTTGGACCTCTGTAGCCCATGGCTGTTTGAGGATGATGATGATGGTGCACTACTTCCAATTTTGATGTTTGATGTCCCCAATGAGATTATATAGTTGCAGGGGCCTTTTTACAATTAGGATCGGCAGTGCATTGTTACAGATTTTCTTGTTTTTAAAATTTGTCTTTGATTAGATTAATTCTGGTGTTTTATTTAGGTTAATTTTTGAATGTGTGACTTGTTTAAAGCAGTGGTTCTCAACCTTTTATGCTTCATGTACCCCCTGGAAATGTGTATGTAACTGGTGTACCCCTTGTATAGATAGATAAAACTATGGTATAACAATGGCTATTTTTACTTTGTTACTAGATCTAGTGACTTTTGAGCTCTCACAGCGTACCCCCAAAAATTTTACTGCATACCCCATGTTGAGAATCTCTAGTTTAAAAGATTTAGTTTTGGGAAATTTATTTATGGAGTATTTTAAATATTGGGAAAAGAGGTGGCAAGGGACAATTGGAGCAATTTATGGTATGTGGGAAGGTAATTGTTTCTTAATTTGATTTGTGTTTATTTTTTGATAATTCTACTCTTTAGTAATTCATGATTGTGAAGGATGTTTTTAGTATGTGTGTGGGGAGGGGGGATGGATTCGTGAATTTATTTGTTATATTGTGTTTGCTCAGAATGCAAATTACCATTATAATGGTAATAATACATTGTGTTTGATGTAAACTCAAGTTTTCATTACTATGGCAACGAAAAAAAAAACAATCTTTTTTTTAGAAACTACTGTTTGGGTTAGGTTCTGGGGGTTGTGGGAATCATTAAAAGGGATCTTTTTTTTATGTTGTGTGAAAAAAAAAGGCACTTGAGGTCTGTAAAGTGCACTGCAGTAATTCTTTTAACCTTAGCATAACACTTTATAAACTTCAGTTGCAAGGCACTTTTAACAAGGTAATGGTCAAACTCAATTTCAGCTACTTTCCAAAATCTGGTGTTCTAACAGAGCTATCCCATTTCCTGTGAACAAAGGCCTCTTTAGAAGCTGCTGTCTAAAGCAATCATGCAATAACCTTTGAAAATGGGCCAAATAAAAAAATATTGTCTCCTATGGCTATATATAAAAAAAAATAAAAAAAATTCACTACATTTGGCTTTTCTTATGTATATGTATGAAATAATAATAAAAATTAATATAAAGTTTATTTTAACATAAAAAAAAGAAGTTGGCCTATATAAAATAGTACGTAGTAACCCAGAATTGAGCTGCTGAACTGAAATTTGGCTTCAATGACATTGTACCTAGTTGTATGTTTCTCAAAATTTTATCATTAAAACACTTTAGTAGAGCCAGGATTTTAAAAAATATTTTACAATTTCCACAAGCAACATAAAAATGATAAATGGGCCAGAGTTTGTGGCATACATCGTAAGAGACATACAGGTTTTGGATTGGATTGTTTTACTTCTGAGCAGCACTTTTTTGCACACAATGGGCTAAATGGCCAGGTCACAAGGACCCCAAAGGCTCAGAGAAGGTTGGGGGAGGGGACCTGCTGGAACAGCTGTTAGGAGACAGATGGTAGCCTCCCATCAAGGCCATCCAGCGTATTCTTTAACGTGCACAGGGTATGGCTCTACTGCATATGGGGCCATGGCTTTACGTCCCATCCGACGGACGGAGGCCTTTCCAAGCCCATCAGTATTCCCTATCTACCATGGGCAGGGCAGAAAGTTTTGCGGATATAAATCTCAATGCTAACCCAGCTGGGACTCGAACCTGGAAACTGCAGATTACAAGCCTGGCGTGCTACCGACTGAGTCACCCCTGCCAAAGATATACAGGCACACATGCATATTTTACTGGTAGTGATGATGCACAGAACTGGCAGTCTAGCACCTAATGTCCAACCCTGCTTTCCCATGGTGCAGGGCGTTAGTACCTTTCAAAAGAGATATTCTCTTTTGGAAGGGAGAGGAAGAGGAGGGTTGCCAGCTAAGTGTGGCCTATTGGTCTGGTCATCTATGGTCACATTTTTCCTTTTTTTTCAACCCTGCCAAGGAGTGGTCCTTCACACAGTCCTGGTGCTGACCATTTATACCCACTAGACTGGACTGATATATGGATTTGAGCTTGATTATGGATCCTGGATTTGCTGCACTGGTGGGCCTTTGTTGAGGGAGAATCTGGCTGTGTTTTCTGTTTTCTTGTGGGTCGCCAGCTCTAAGTGAACAGAGGCATGGGGCACCTTATATCAGCTGGTGGATAATCCTAATCAGAGGCCATCGCAGGTACCTGAACCTTACTTAGCTAGTTGAGCATCGTCAAGCCTAAACTGGAGTAATGTGTCTCAAGCAGATCATATGGCTCTTGAAGAGGTGGTGCCTGAAGTTCCTCCTACCAGCATCATTGACTTCAACCTTTAGTGAAGGAGGAACAGGTCTTTGCCCCATGCCTTGCAATCAGGGGGCTGTTTGATATTGTTGGCCCTACCTATCTCAATAAACCTAGTTTCTTTAAAAATCCTACTAATCATATTCTCTCTGCAGGTACATGGATGTGAGGACATTATGTAGAGATTATTCTCTTGATGTCCTCGTGCATTTATTCCAGCATTATACCCTAGATATTCTAGGCTTGCAAGAGACCAGATGGACAGGTAAAGGTGAGATACTTCAAAATAACTTTAAATTTCTCTTTTCAGGCAGGGAGGATGCAAAGCATCTCCAAGATGTAGGCTTGCTTCTCAGAAGACATGCCAGTGGTGCTCTTCTTGGGTATGACTGCATTAATGAAAGATTTCTTACAGCAAAATTTAAACCAAAAATTGAAGACTTTAATGTCATCTGTTGTTATGCCCCCACTCTGATGAGAATAAGAAGGATATGTTTCACAGCCAGCTTCAGGATATTTTGAATTCTGTGAAGCAGATATTTCTCTTCTGCTCGGTGACTTCAATGCTAAAGTTAGTACTGACTCTGACCTTTGGGCAGGAGTTTTAGGTCCCTTTGGCATTGGTACTTCCAATGGCAATGGGGAATACAGGTAAGTAAACTTAATGGTTTACAAATAACTAACACATATTACAAACATTGGGACATTTATAAATATATATGGGTTTCACCTGATGGGTTGTACAGGAATATGATAGATTATATTTTAATTAACAGCAAATGGGCCAGTTAATTTAAGAATACCAGATCATACAGGGGAGCTGAAATTGGGGCTGACCATTATCTGATCAAAAATTAGCTTTAACACTGAACGTCTGAAAGATCCAGATATAGCCAAAGCATACCATGATAGGCTACTTAGTCATTATGATAATTGTGGTTTGCTTACTGCTGAAGTTGAGAAAGAACGGGATCAGTTTAAACAGTCTTTTCTTGAAACCAACAGTACTCTTTTGGGTAAATAGGTAGAAGAAACAAATTATTTGATTGATAAGGCTATGGAACTTATTTCTGAAAGAAGGGAGTGCAGGATTAATATGAATCAACACCCTACTAGTCCTAACAGAAGGCATTACAACGAGCTTAATAAATGTGTAAAGAATCAGTTAGCAGCTAATAAGAATCTTTGGCTTGATAGCTTGGCTGATAAAGCAGAGGAAACAGTTTGACAGCACAACAGCAGGGGGTTGTACCATATTGTTAATGTTTTATGTGGGAAGAAATAGACGTACACAGGGATTGGGGGATAAACATGGCAAGATAGTTGAAGGTGAGAATTCTGTGATAGCTAGGTAGGCTGAGCATTTCAGAGATGTTCTAAAAAAATGTGCTTATTTCTACTCCCATTGTTTGTAATGAGGATAGATATATTACTGTCTTTAATGATGGCACTATATCACATTCCAAAGTTGCATTGGCTATCTCTAAATTAAAACTTCATAAATCACTTCAGGGGTGGATGAAATCCCCACTGAAATGCATACAGCTGGGAACATTTGTGTTGTCACATGGGCTGACTGAAATTTTTAATATTTTTTATGATAAAGGTGTTGTTCCTAAGGATTTTACTATAGCTATCATTGTCCCAATTTTTAAATAAGGTGATTGCAGTTCTTGTGATAATTATAGGGGAATTAGTTTACTTTCTGTTCCAGGTAAAGTTCTTTGCATGATTATACTTAATAAAATTAAGAATTTGGTTGATGGACAACTGCGTAATGAACAGTGTGGATTCAGAAGTGGTAGGGGATGTACTGATCAAATATTTTCACAGGTAGATTTTTGAGAAATGTTTAGAGTTTCAGAAACCTGTTGTTTATATATCTCAAAAAGGCTTTTGACTCTGTTGGTCAACATAATTTGTGCTTGATTGTTAGATCATATGAAATACCTGATAAGTTAGTTAGTGTAATGAAAGCTCTCTATAATAACACTGAGTTGTGTGTGAGAGTTGGTATGTCCTGCAGCAATTGGTTTAGCATTACTAGTGGAGCTAGACAAGGGTGTATTTTTTCCTTTTCTGTTTTCTTTGGTTATTGATTATGCTATGTGAAATTCTTTGCAAGGGAAAGATTTTGGCCTTAAATGTTCTAGAGATTTCAAACTTTCTGATTTAGATCATGCAGATGATTTGGCCCTGTTTGCCAATGATATTGATGAGATGAATTCTTTCATTAGGGCTGTAGATGAGACTGGTAATAGAGTAAGTTTAGTGATAAACAGAGAAAAAACTAAAGTGATGAAAATTGGTAAGGCAGGCTACAATTCAGTTAATCTGAATGGTTGCAGTCTTGACCAGGTGTCACAGTTTAATTATCTCGGGAACTATGTAACGAATCTGATGATGTGCAGCACGAGATTAACAGACCTACAGGGATTGCTGCTGGGACTTTTAAGAATCTATGGAGAGTGTGGAAAAATAGGCATGTACACCTAAAGACTAAAATTATATGTATAATAGTTTGGTTCTTTCTAAGGTTAGTTATGGTAGTGAAACATGGACCCTTTGTAAGCAGGATAACAAGAAACTTGATGCCTTTGATTCTAGATTCTTATGCAGTATCTTGAGCATTAAGTGGTTCAACTTTGTAAGTAATGATGAGGTTAGGAGTCATAAACCTCCTTTAAGCAGCATATTGTGCAGAGGGAAACTGTTGATTTGGTCATGTTGCCTGTATGCATAGATATAGATTGGGAAACAGGATTATGAAAAGTGTATGCCTAAGGGTTTCAGAAAAAGGGGGAGACCTAGGATTCAATGGGCAGACAATGTCAAACCTTTCTAGAATTAGCCTAGAGTGGCCAAATGCAGCAGCTGTAGCTCAGAACAGACATGTCTATAGAGGAAAAATTACAGTCTAGTTGTACCTCTGTTGCCCATGGCTGCATAAGGATTTTGTCTGTATGTAATACCAAAGCAAATTGACTCTGCTGCCCCCTTTCTCCAGTCTGCCCTTAGCTATTAATGATTAATTTAGCTGAAGTAAATGCCATTTTAAAAAGAAACTGAAGATAATATTGTTGAAAAATAGGTTGTATTTACTCTGGTCAAACTTACCACAACTACAGTTGTTAGTTTATTCACAATTTGCCACCTGATACAGTCACAATTGTTAAAACACATGTGCCCTGATTATGGTGAACAAGTGTCCAAAATATTTTGGAACAATCCTGATTTTAAGAATTGTCTTATTGTCCTCTTAAACCATTGAAATATCCTGAAATTCCAATATTTTGCCAAATAGTAACTGAATGAAACTAGTCAGCTTTACAACAAAAATATAAGTTAAGAAAAACACAATACTGAGAGCCATAAAAGACGTAGAATTATAGACACAAGAAATATCACTCATGAAAATGCACATGTAATACCCTACACATACCTATAGCTACATGTGAAGTATGTATGCATAAATATGTGCCAGGTACAGGTTGCCATTTAGTCAATGTAAACTATGTTTTTAGTGTATCATCAACACAAGATGTACCTGTTACATTTTTAAATACCTTTCATCTTACAGAAGTCATACTCATGTTCAAAGCACTACTAAATCAAAAATGAATTTTCTATTATGTCACTGCATCAATGAAGAGTCATATTTAGGATGACCACATTCCCATTTTCCATTGATATTCCCTGAATGAAAAGCTCTATCCTTAACACAGAAATACTCTTGAAATAACCTCAGAATTTTTTTGATATTTTTTAAATATTAACTGTGCAATACGAGCAGATTTTTCACTAAAAGTAATGGTAAAACTGTTATAAAAAAAAGTTTAGCTAGTAATGGAAGTGATGCATTACTTGCACACAAGCTGTCAGATTAGTGTGACAAGACATCCTTGTTTTCCAGGAACATCTGATCAATCTTCCAAACTTAATTTTCAAAAGTCCCTGCATCTTTCTTTTAAATCTGGTCATTCTAATCAATTCAATTATCTGTATCTTTTTAAAATAAGAATTTTGTGGGGAAATGTTACTGATGATAAATTAAAAAAACTGAATCAGAGCTATCTAAATCTCCTCTTTTAAAAATATTCAGTCAGTATTCAATGAGCTATGAAAGATGGAATATTTAATTTGCTCTGCAAAAAAAAAGGTGCTAACAGTTATATAAATATGTTTTAGTAAAATTTATATGATTAATGCTTTCATTCTAACCTGTTTAAATTAACTTTTCAGATTAATTATTTCATGCTCTCCACATTGAATAATGTTAAAAAACAGGATTGAGATTAATTTCATCTTGATCCCTGGTAGCATTTTTCCCTAAAATAATTTAAGTGCAGCTTTGAATCCCCATTTACATAACACTAAAATTTCAAATGATTTGTTTTGGATCTGTAAGTATACAGTGGTGTACCAAATAAATTTCAATGTGGGGAGGCCGATATGCTTGTGCCCTTGGGTTTTTGGATTGTGGGTAATATGCATCACCCACGTCTTCAAATGCAAGTTATAATCTCATAAACCTTCCTGATAGAGAACATCTAATCAAATCTGCCTTTGGTATGTCACTATATGGATAAATGTAATTAAATAATAATACAGTAATGGGGTGTGTCCCTAACAGCATTTACTATTCGTTCTAAATATACATAATGGTGTAAAGTACTAAAAGCGGCTACACAAGCAAAATATGAAAGGAAATTTCCGTACTTACCAAATAATTTTTTTTCCCAATCGAAGTTTTTGCTTCATTTCAGCACCTGGATATTTTTGGTTTACTTGTAACTCATGAAGAATCCTTTTCTTAAAATTTATGAACTTTCATTACAGCAAATAAATTTTGTATTAACCCTATCCCATGGGCAATAATTTTAACGTATTTACTGAAATTTACCTATAAACATAATTATTATAATGATGAATCGTGCGATTGAATACTTTTACCCTGAAACACTGTCATCACAGGTACATTTTCACGCATTACTTCTCTGCAATAATAATTCTAATACAATAACATTACTAGCAATTCAGCTAAATAATATTTATCTAAATGAACTAGTAACGGCTGATGAAAGATCAAATTATAATAATAAAAAAATCATCACTTTCCAATCAATTTTGGGAGAACATTTGGAAAAACTTTAATGATGATTTGGTACACGTAACAGTAACATTCGCCGGCCACGACGAATCCGAAAAGAAAAAGCTATCAATACGAAGGACAATACGCATTATAATTAGGGATTATATGTGAAATAAATGAAACATCCCAATGTGATAAATTTATAGAAAAAATAATGAGAACGGATTATTTGCAAATTAAATCTCAATAGCAATTTCATATCGTGTATACGGGAACTAGTTAAATCAACATAAGAAAGAATTGCTTTGAAATAAGTAAAAAAATGAAATTTTTCAAAAAAAAATTTAAAGTTAGGTTTTTTGGATACCTGTCTATAAAAGACACATGAAAATACACAAATATTAAAGCTCCGATTTTGTTCTTCAGATTTATATCATACCTAAAAATTTTGAGCAAATTACTAAAACCCAGAGAAATTATGAGCAAGTATAAATTTATCGTAAAGAGTATTTGCATGTGTGGCATATGAAATCGTTTATTCGTTCGACTGTTAATTCTATATTTGCACTGTTTTTGCAGGTCCTGTAGATTACGTTCTTTTGTTAATTACTATGTGCAGTTTCGGCCGGCTTTTTTTTAAATCCACATGACTGACCCTACTACTGCTCTCTTCTACTCTCTCATCCTTCGTCGGATTTATTTATGGTCACGATTGCAGCCAACAAACCCAGAATTTTTAAAGTTAAGAGTGCTGGAGAGACAGAGCAATGGGAAGAATTGTGTGAGTTTTAGACATGGTTTTAGTGAGGCAAGATGGACGTAAAGGGAAGGAAACATATCACTCGATGAAGATGGGAAGGGAATGCTGAAAAAACAATTTGCAGGGGAGACATGAGAATACGCTTTTAGTGATGTTTAAAACACTTTTTTTTTTGCATTGTTATAAGTTCTCAGTAGCTATTTTGATAAAATTTAATCACTGGAACAAGACTAATTATGATAGTCTCGCTGATAAAGTATAAGAAGAACATCTTGCATACATAAATGGAAATAGTTTGAAATGTTCAAAGATTGCTTGACCTTTCATAATATCATTTATAGGGAAGTCTGAATAAATGGTTTATTTAAGATGGTCCTTTCACTTTTTTACTGAATATTATTTCCTAGCGAAGAAGTTAAATTCTTTGAAAAGGTTTGGTTCTTGAAGGAATGCTAAAAATTTTACTGTACATTTTAGTAATTCTGAATCGCTACTCAGGGTCGCTTAAAACGTCCGAAACGCTCCCTAAAACAATTAAAGCTACTAAATTACGCATTATTCTAAGTGTTGACAATATTGGTCGAAAACGTAAAATTTCATCGTATTTATCGTTCATGCCATTTCACTGTAATGGCAGTTATTTCGTTGAACAGCTATTCGCTGTTTAGTATTATAAAAAAAAACCACCACAAAAAATAAGGTATAAAATTCTGGGTTCTTTTTATATAATGCCGTGGGCTGTATCTTAGAAATGCAAAAATCAGTAGGAATATAATAGAAAACGCTTCAGAATGCAACCTACTGATGGCGGCCATTTTATATATTATATTCACGACCATCAATTTATACATTTTAAGATCCTAATCGATTTTAACAATTATCCGACTGACGCATTATATGTAAAAAAAGCCCCAGAAGATAATAAATTATTTATTTTTAGGTATTTTTGTAATGTGGGAAGCGATTTACTCAGAAATCTGAATTAGTATTGTGCTAGCAAGTTATTCGACATCCGAGTTTTCCGTTAGGTAACGTACACAGTTAAAACCCTTAACAACCCAGTAGTGTCCGACGGACACATTTTGAAATTGATTTACATACAGAATCAAAAGTGTTTATTTTATTGCGAAATCACTTTGTCTAATTTATCACCTTTGTTTTATCTCCCAAATTATCTTACCAAAGTTTACTAAAAAAAAGTAGTTTTTTTTTTCTCATTTTCACATTTTCGAAAAAAACAACATGCCAACCCAATGTATTCTGGTGGAAATAGGTTCTATAATTTGATCTTTTTGTGCTATGTTTAAAACTGTAACATTATGACTAGAATGTACATCCATAGGCCAACATGTTATTTTTAATAGTATCTGTTATACTTGTATATAAGGAAATGCACATGTAAATTATATGTTTTGAGTATTATACAAATGTATGATGTTAAGCTAGTGTTGGGAAGATACTAGTAATTGATATTTTTTGTAGCCTCTCATTTTTACATGTTTCCAAGTACTGCACATATTTCTGTATTTGGTGTATTTTCTAGTTCTAATAAATGAAGTTTTCTGGTTCTAATAAAATTTCTGGTTCTAATAAAAGAAGAAATTGTGCATTTAGTAACTTAGCTAAAAGTAATTACTGCATTATCCTGCTGTCATTTACCTTTATACAGTGATATAGAGTTTTAATTAAAATTTTGAAAGTTTGCATACCCTAGAATGAGAGGGTTCTTTGAAGTTATGCATACCACAGGTTGGAAACCACTGTAATGCTGAATTTCTATTTGCTTATTTCAAAATGTTCCATTCAAGGAACACATATATCTGTCAACCAGAAATCTTCCTTTTAAATAAGGCAAGAGTTGGGTTGTTTTACCTCTGAGCAGCACTTTTTTGCACACGATGGGCTAAATGGCCAGGTCACAAGGACCCCAAGGGCTCAGAGAAGGTTGGGGGAAGGGAATCTACTGGACAGCTATTAGGAAACAGATGACTCCCATCAAGGTCATCCAGTTCCTTCTTTCCACACATGGTGCCATAGCTCATCAAATGTCCCCTACTGATCAAGGGCATAGTGGGGAGTTTTGCAGAGGTGAATCTCAACACTGGCCCAAGTGAGACTTGATCCCGGGAACTGCAAATTATGATCTTGGCATGCTACCAACTGAGTCTCTTCTGGCCCCAAATAAGGCAAGAATATGGGGAGAAAACATTCTTTGCCTGAGACAGTGTCCGTTGGACACTGTCTGAGATTATACAAGTTTGAACCTGTTAAAACCTGCAAGTAATGTCATTCATGCGTAAGCCTTTCTGTTTTTGTTCATTTTATCAGTATTTATTGACATTTGCAGATGTGCAGTTGATGTTATTCGTATTGTTGCGAATTTTAAAATGGATAGGCACTGAGCGTGAGTACTAATAACTATATTTTCAAACCAATTACAATACAATGCAAATTGTTACAAAAATATGGATGAAGTATCTTATAAACAAATTAACTACTATCATACATAAGTCATTAACCTTTTTGTACAGAGCATACAACATCAGCTCTGTCTGTTGTACTAAAATACTGCCTCTTCAATTTGTTTACCATGTCACTTGAATACCTTCAGACGTAAACAAACTCTCGTCCTATGCTAGTTCACTAAACTTTTGTTACTAACAACAGAAAACAAACACCCGTGCACACACTACTAAATATACTAATTATTTTCACTTAACGCGCACTGAATCAGACCATCTTAACGTCCTTTCAGCTCTCACAACTTTAACACACTGTACTGCTATTTTTTTCATTCTTCGAATCCTTCTAAGTTCCAATTCGTTGGCTAAATTGAATCTCACGTAAAAGCACACACGAGTGTTCAAGTCACATTAAGTCATGAAGTCACTTGCTCGTTCATCTGTCGTAACAGTATTATAGTTGTTTTCCAGTGTGTTTCGAGATTTGTGTTGTTATACATGTATTACTATTCTTCAATAGTATTAAAAATTTGGTAAAGTAAAAAGTATAAGTGTAATTTTTATTGTGACTTTACAACCCATTTTTTAGATTTTGAGAACTGGCTAAGCATAGGATTTTGACTGATGAGGAACTCCGACGTGCTTTAGAAGACAGCGACGATGAGAACTATGTATTTTGAGAAAGTGACAGTGAAGACGATGGTTTTGTTGTAGATAGTGTTTCTGATAGTGAAGATAACTTGACGGAAACAGCATCCGAGGCAGATGATAAGCAATTATGCAGTGATAATGAAAATACAATTGAAGAGGAAGAACTAAATAATTATAATAATCCGATTATTGATTATGTGGATAAAATTGAACTAAGTGGAAAGCAGAACCGGAAAAAGCAAGAAGAACTCCACGGCATAATATAATCGGTGCCGGTATTCATATGGTTGTTCTCCCACCAGGGAAAATAATTCATGACCCTATCGACAGTTTCAATTTATTTTTCGACTAAAACACACTGGAACTTATTGTAAAGCATACCAATTCCGAAGCTAAGAGAGTGTTGCAAAATAAATGGAAACCAATGGATACAATTGAGTTACAAGCATTTGTAGCTCTACTATTGGCTATGGTGTCAATAAACACAGCGATGTGGATTTTAGAGAGTACTGGGATCTGATATTTGGTTATTCAATATTCTGTGCTACTATGGGAAAACATAGATTTGCAGCTATCCAACGTTTTTTAAGATTTGATGATAAAATGATCAGGACACTCAGAAAGTCAAAAGATAAACTAGCACCTATCAGGGAATTGTGGGAGGATATAAATCACAGGTTACAGAAATTTTATTTACCAGGAGAAAACCTTACGATCGATGAGCAACTGATTCCTTTTCGAGGATGGGTATCTTTCAAGCAATACTTGCCAAGTAAACCTGACAAGTACGGTATGAATATGTAGTGGATTGGTGATAGTAAGACAAGTTATTTTCTGTTTGGAATACCATACCTCGGAAGAGATGGACCAAATAGAACAGAAAATTTGGCTCATACGGTAGTAAATAAATTGTGTGAACCATACTATGGAACAAACAGAAATGTAACAGTTGACAACTATTTTACGATCTTTGAAGTTGCAGAGTCATTATTCCGGAACCAACTGACAATAGTGGGTACTATAAAGAAAAATTAGCGTTGCATACCTCAAAATTTCGAACGAAAGAAAACACGCAATACTGAAACTGATATCTTTGGATTCTGTAAAAATATGACATTGGTTTCCTATGTGCTAAGAAAAAACTGTGTTGTTATTTTCCTGTCTACTATGCACCATTCCAATGAAATAGATATCGTAAACAAAAATAAATATGAAATAAATCTCTATTATAATATTGTTTGATTTAATGTCGATACACTAGATCAAATGGTGCATGAATATACAGTTCAATGCAAAACAAATAGGTGGCCAATGGCATTTTTTCAAAATTGTTGATGTTGTTGAGGTTGCATCACTAATTATATGGAAAGATATATAAACTATTAAATGGACAAATATCAAATACCATATATTATATCCCACTTGGAATCAACGAGAGAAATATTCTAAAAGAAAAATCTTTTTACGAGAAATAGCAACCCATTTGGTAAAACCTCATATAGAGAGACGAGGAAAGAAAGGGTTAACTAAGTACCACATTAAAGCGATGGAGGATGTTGCAGGTTCAAGTCAACAACAAACTTCAGTTCATTCAACAGATGAACCAGTGGTGAAAAGAAAAAAGCGATGTCATATTTGCCCATCTAAAAATTCTAGAAACTCAAAACAGTGTTGTGATGAATGTAATCTAAATGTCTGTTCTGAACATTAAACTAAAAAAGTAATTTGTGTAAATTGTTTTCCTAAATAAAAAATTGTATTTATGACTTGTTGCAGAGTCATATCTTGGATGTTTTATTTATTATATAATAACAATAAATTAATATCACGTTATTTACTTTATTTTAATATAATGTTAAGGATTTTCAGTGATGTGTCGTCTATTGGACACTGCTGGTCAGTTATGGTACAAACGCATACTGGGTTGTTAAGGGTAAAGGACATAAATTTTAATGCTTAAACAAAAACACAAATAGAAAATAACGATTTAACCTCCAAAATATACATTCACTTAGTTTAAGGGGGGGAAAAACCGTTAATGTATTCTTTGTGACGAAAATTACTTCTCAGTCGCATTAAGGTAATAAACAAAATAGCAACTAAAATTTTCATTCTGATATTAGGTGGCCGAGTAGTTAGCGTACTTGGCTACTGATCTAAGGGACCTGGGTTCGAGCCCCAGAAATCGTTAATATATTCTTTGTGATGAATATTTTTTCCCACTCGCATTAAGGTAGTAAACAAAATAGCGGCTAAAATTTTCATTCTTATATTAGGTGGCCAAGTAGTTAGTGCGCTTGGCTACTGACCTAAGAGACCTGGGTTCAAGCTCCAAATAAAGCCATGGATATTTGTATCGTTTTTCTGCTGAGGTCCCACCATCCTCACAGATCTTCTGCTATGGTCTATAAATTGACAGGCTCCTGCTTGAGGTGATATTCATGTATTTATTTATTATATTAGTTTGTGGATGAGCCAGAATTTGTTGCAGAGTCATATCTTGAATGTTTTATTTAGTTGCATAAATAATTTTCTTCCTATTTGGTAGCATGGACAATTTAATAGAACATATGTTATATTTTCTGTGGTTTTGCATTGGCTGCAGTTTGGAGTATTACTTTACCCATACATATATAAAATATTTTTTAAACAACAATGTCCAATTGTTAATCCTGTTATTATTAGTTGCTCTTTTCTGCTTAAGAAATTGTGTTTAATATGAGAGATTTTGTTTTCTAGTTTCTTCTATGGTTATTTCCATCATTTGTTCTGGTTATAAAAATTTCTTTCATGGTTTTTTTTTTCAGATGATCTTTAATATTTCCTATTATCATTGCTGGGTGTGAAGGGATGTCTATTATTTTGTCAGTATGTGTGATGTTTTTGGCCAGTTGGTCAGCAATTTCATATCCTCTTATTCCTGAATGGCTTGTACTCCATTATGAATAATATAGGTTGTTATTATGGATGGATAGGTTATGAATTTCTTCAGTGATTTGATTAACCAGGGTTGAATGGATATTAAATTCTGAAGAAGGAGGTTCAAGATTCTAAGGCAGATCTGCTGACTGAGAGAACGGTGAAATGAACTTAAATTTTTTTTCACATTTGTCCATTTAATAGTTTCCAGTATAGCGGCAAGTACAGCAATTATTATGGTCGTGTGTTTCTGAATTAGTAAATTATTTCTTAGGTTATCTTGAGGTATACAAATTGCACCACTTGCTAATTTAGATTCTGGGCTATATGACCACGGCCATGCTATAGCCCATCAGTATAGATCTTTTTTAGGTCAGGATAATCTGTTGTGATTTTCCATTTGTAACCTACTTTTTATTTCTTCCAGTGAGCGTTCTTTTTATTTATTCCTTCTATAGTCATGTTTAAGTTTTGGTCATTGACAGGGCCATGGCGGGTGTCTGGGATATAAGTTTTCTTTAAGCTGGCATTTTTTTATTTCTTTCTACATATGGTGCTGTTTAATTTCTAAAGCAATGGTTATGTTTTTTTTGTTTTTTTTCCTGTTATGTGATGTGTTTTGTGTTTCATTGCTAGTCGTATATTAAAATCTGCTGCATCTGTTTCTGCCATAATGAAAGGTATAGGGCTAGAATTCAGTGTGCCAATACAGACTCTGAGGGACTTATTTTCTAAGGTATCCAGTTTATTTTTATTTATTTATTTTGTTTTTGTTGTAGTTAGTTTTTGACAGATTAGAAAGTACTGTTATTCCATATTCCATTTTAGTTGTGATAACAGCTTGTATATTTTGAAAAGATATGCCTGGTGGCTTCAATATGTGCTGCTCAGACATTTGATAAGCTGTAGCTATTTTTTCCCTTTATCCACGATTTTATTAACATGAGGGTTCCATGTTATTTTGGAGTCAATGATCACCCCCAGGATTATATATATATATATAATTTAACTTCATATTTGGGGATTTTTCTAGTGTAAGGTATAAAAATAGCAGAATTGCTGATTTCTCTGGAGCTACTTAAATTTTCCATTTTTCACGATATTGTTCAATGTGTCTTAATAATTTTTGTATAAATAAACTATTTAGAAACCATACAAACAAAAATTTTAAAATTTTGTTTGGGACTATTGCAATGAGCCATATTCTGGATATATATGCAGAAAGTTCAATGCCAACATTAATAACACAAAAAATTTTTTATTGTCAAACTTAATTTTTAGAATTATTCTAAAAAACAAACAGCATCCTATAATTGATAAAATTATTAATAACTTCCAAGATATATCAATAAATATATTCTATGAAAAAGATAGTGGTTTTTTTAGGTGGAGATTATATATCCAATTTTCCAAGCTGGATTTCATCTATACCAGTAATTGATAAAAATATAACAAATATAAATTCTAAAAAATGTACAGATAGATCTACTTAAAATCATTATCAGAATATTATATTGATTTAAATTATAAAAATTTTATACAAATATATACAGATGGGTCACTTAATAGTGATTGAACTATATCCTCTGGAGTATTTATTAGCTTTAAAAAAATTATGAATATAAATTCAAATTAAAAAACTATTATCCAATTATAATAGCAGAACTTACAGCAATCATACTTGCAATAAAGTGGGGAAAAAATTTTTCAAATAAAAAAATTGTAATTTTAACAGAGTGTAAATCCTCTTTGGAAATTATATTACATAATTCAATTAAAAGTAATTTTTTATTTTATATTAATGATATTTTTATATTAATGTTTGAGCATATGCATCAAAATAATATTATTTACTTACATAGGCACCTTCCCATTGTAACTTAAAATATAATCATCTAGCTGATAACTTAGCCAAAAAGGCAAAAGAATTAAATGAATCTATAGACTCTCCATACCTATTATATTTACATAAAAATCAAAATAAAGTAAATATACTAAAAGAATAGCCAAACTGGTATCGAATGAATGCTATGCATACATTTAGATATAGAATTTCTCAAAACATTAATAAAATTTATAAGTTATGGACTCTCAAAAAAAGAAATAATAGCAATATTAAGAGTAAAATGTAAATAGAGCATTAACAAATTCAACATTGTTTAAATAAAAAAAATAAATTCACCAAATTGCAATTTCTGTGACTCTCCCCATACTATATAGCATGTTGTATTATATTGTGAAAAATTTAAAGAATAGAGGAACATTTACTATTCTAAGAAGATATAATGTGAATCAATTCACCATCAAGTCTTTATTGGAACCACAAAACAAATCCTTGAAATATGTTTAATTTATTTCTTTTTTATTTAAAGAAAACAAATATTTTAGAACTTTAAAAAGAAAATAATTTTAGTCAAACTGTTTCTGAATGAGTCTGCATAGAAATCATATTGTTTATGCAGGAATATTCAAGTGCTGATGAGCATACATACGTACGTACGTACGTTAGTCCAACGCTTCACGTACGTACGTATGTTAGTTCAATCCTTTCTGGAGCATGCTGTTACTGCTCCAGAAAGAGATGTCATCTGCAAAAATTGACCTAGAAGTATCTGGTAAATTGAGGTTAGATATGTGTGCAGGCAGGTCAGGTAGATACAAATTAAAAATGTTGGCTAAGAATACTTTCCTGCTGATTCCATTGTTAGCATTAGCTTTGTTTGAAAGTGATTTTCCTAATTTAATTTCTATTTGTTTATTTTTTGATGATGAATTGTATAAAGTTCATAATATCTCCTGACAAGCCCAAAGAGTTAAGTTTGTATAAGAGTAAATCCTTCTCTTTTGCTTTTAGCAGGAAGCTTTTTATCGTTTATGAAGAAAATGCCTTATTTTAGCTGCAAAGCCTGATGATCACAAAAATACATAGGTCAGTGATCAACCCACTTTACCAGTGATAGGCAAACTATGGCCCACACTGAGCAATTAATGGAACTCGAGTGACTGCTTTACAGAACTTGAGTTAGGCACTAATCGATTACATTCTCCTAGCATAAGTGGTAAACACTGATGTATCTTAATGATAAAGTATGGGGAAACTCAGGATTTAATCAGAAAAATAATGCATCATAATGGATTTCTTTCGTGTAGCCCATGTTACAATAACGTAGACTATAAAAGATAACCCTCACGGTTATTTTACCTAAACGACAATTATCAGAATTTTTTTTCGTAATCAAATAATGTTATGTTTTTAGATCCTTGCCATCCCGTGGCCAAGTGGTTAGCATGCTTGGCTACTGATCTAAAGGACATGGATTCGAGCCCTGGATAAGGTATGGATGTTTGTGATGTTTTGTTGCTTGGGTCTCTTCATCCTCTCAGACATTCCGCTATGCCATATACACTGACAGGTTACTGTCAGACCTATGTGGCAAGCAGCTGTTTGAGGGGTATTACTATTTTTACTTTTTCAGATACGGAATTCGGTCATAAACTCTCAAAACAAGAAATTCTTCACTGTTGTCAACACTTAAACAACCAGAAATTGCGCATATTTTAATTGTGAAGAAACAAAATTATTAGAGACCTATATATAGATATTTGTAACTTTTTCAAGGTTAATTTTATATACTTTTACTCTCTTTTTCAACTGATGCCTTTTTTCTATATTAATAAATTTCTTGAAATGCTCTAGTGCTTTTTTCATACTATATATATATTGTTAAGATTTTTTATGAAAAGCATTTTATTTCTATTTACCTAATGCAGAATTCTAATTCGCTAATAAGTAGAATGAATCAATGGCTTTCCATCATTTTTTAACCATTTTAAACAGAGTTGGCAAATGAAAAGAAAATGTTTCTTTATGTTTTCCGCTGCAGCCAAAAATTACAAATTGTTTTTCGTTATAGTAAAATTTAGACTTTGTTAAAACATTACGTTAAAGTTACAGCGAAATGTATTTAGTACAAATCCAAAATCAAGAATTATATGTTATAGTTTTTATTTTATATGCAAGCACTAGTGTCGTCTAGCAGTTCGCACTAGTTCTATCAATCCAGCTCTTAAAAAAGAAATAAAATTTGAAAAGTTATATTTATCAATATTAATAATAATTATTAATAATGAGATAAATGCATGTATACAAAGAGAATTGTTCTGATTTCTTTTTCTGTTACTGACTCTTAAAAATCGTAGTTTAAAAATAATTAAATAAAAATTGTAATGTGAGACCCACTTAAGAATAAATAGGATGAAACCACTGTACAGTCGCTCAAAAAAGTATCCGAACACTATGGTTGATTACAGAATTCAGAAAAAAATATCTGGCAACGATTTTTTTAGAAATTAGTGATCTGGCATCCTTCGTGTCACGTAACACGAAGGTTGCCAGATCACTAATTTCTAAAAAAACGTTGCCAGATATTTTTTCTGAATCCGCTAATCTACCATAGTGTTCGGATACTTTTTTGAGCGACTGTACATATTTTAGTCATGTATATAAGCTATACAATCAGAAACTATTGAAGTTTTTTAAATCAAATTTCTACAATACTTAAAGTGTAAATCGCAATACAGCAAAGGAAAGAAGTAATGTATATGCCTGAGACTGACATGACAGAAGCTATGAGAATAGGTGTGCAAATGATCCAAAATCAGAACGGGAGACCATAAGATGTGTGCGTTTATTGCAGGTTCATCGGTACATAGTAGACCCACCTTAGGCTGTTATGCAATCTTGTAGATGTCTCAGAATTACATCAGTCAGATGGTTAATGATGTCCTGAGTTATGATGTTCTAAACAGTATCCAAGTGGCACGCAACTGTACCAAGTTCGCAGACAGAGGTAGCTGGCAAAGACAGCAACCCATAAGGTCCCACAACACGTTCAACAGGTGACAACTCCGAACAGTATGGATGAATATTCATTATAGACGTGTTTTGGAGACGTGCAGAGTGTGAGGTGGCAGAGTCCTACTGCAGATTCAGTTTAGATATGGTGGTAAGTTTTGTGCCACAGGATTAATGATGCTATCGATGCAGCATTTCGCTGTTAGCACTCCAGAAACATGGAGCAGAGGTGTTCAGCCACCATATGTGATGCTACCCCATACCCATTGT
Source organism: Ryuthela nishihirai (assembly GCA_038380435.1). NCBI lineage: Eukaryota > Metazoa > Arthropoda > Arachnida > Araneae > Heptathelidae > Ryuthela > Ryuthela nishihirai. The sequence goes on from JAWZYU010000018.1 coordinate 26,578,477, forward strand.
ACCATGTTGGGGAGCCATGTGGCAGATAATGGAATAGGATTTGTCATGCCATTAACAATGCTGATGCCATGCAGACAAACGGCCGTGGGCAAGTTGAAACAGAATCTGGACACTTCTGTGAACAACCTCCCCTCCATTCAATAGTCCAATGTTGCCTCGCCTAACACCAAGTGGAGAAGGGGTAACAAGTGATTAATAAAATTAAGAATCTGACTGGCAGGCAATTGTGTGATGAGTAATGCGGATTCAGAACTGGTACGGAATGGGTAGTTCAGATAATTTCATTTAGACAAATTCTTGAGAAGTGTTTAGAGTAGTAGAAACCTTTGGTTGTTAGCTTTGTTGATTTCAAAAAGGCTTTTGACTCTGTTGATCATCATAATTTGTGATTGATCATAAGTTCGTATGGCATACCAGACAGGTTAGTTAACATAATGAAAGCTCTGTATAATAACACAGTCATGTATGAGAATTGGTAAGGCTTGTAGCAATTGGTTTAGCATTGCTTTTGTTGTTCGACAAGGGTGCATTTGGTCTCCTTTTCTCTTTGGTTATTGATTACTTGTGCAAAATTCATTGCAAGTGAAAGATTTTGGCCTTAAGTGGTCTGAAGATAAGAAAATCTCTGATTTAGATTATGCTGATTATTTAGCCCTTTTGGCAAATGATGTTGATGAGATGAACTCTCTCATTTCAGTTGTTGACTGGTAGTAATGTTTGGTTATAAAGAGAGAGTAAACTAAAGTGATGAAAATTGGTCAGGCAGGCTGCGATTCAATTAGTCTGAAGGGTTTATTGAGCAGGTGTCACAGTTTAATTATCTTGGGAGCTATATAACAGATACTGGTGACATGCGGCATGAGATTAACAGATGACTAGGGATTACTGCAGGGACTTTTAAGAATCTATGGAGAAATAGGCGTATACACCTAAAGACTAAAATTAGATGTATAATAGTTTGGTTCTTTCTAATGTTAGTTATGTTAGTGAAACATGAACCTTTTGTAAGCAGGATAACAAGAAACCTGATGCCTTTGATTCTAGATGCTTATGCAGTATCTTGGGCATTAAGTGGTTCAACTTTGTAAGTAATGATGAGGTTAGCAGGAGTCATAAACCTCCTTTGAGCAGCACACTGTGCAGAGGGAGACTGTGTTGATTTGGCCATGTTGCCCATATGGAAAACGATTGTGAACAGCATGCCTAAAGGCCTCAGGAAGAGGGGAATACTAGGATGCAGTGGGCAGACAATGTCAAACAGGACCTTGTTAGAATTGTTAGTGCAGTGGCCAGATGTAGCTCAAGACAGATATGCTTGGAGAACTAAATTGCATGATCTGGTTGGACCTATGTAGCCCATGGCTGCTTGAGGATTGCTATGTCCACATTTTTGAACTTTCATCTTCAACTTCACTTTCTACTTTCAATTCCGCTTTTCAACACCGAGTAGTCTAGCGCATGCCTTAGATGGAATGCGTCGAACACATGCATTCAACTGTCTACACCTGTGCGTCAAATAGTTTTCAATTTTTCACTAGTGTAGACGTGAAGTTGCAATGGACGTTACTGATGCTGATGTTATGTTAGTGGGTATAAGTGCTGCAATTTCAATGCTGAAAAATGTGAGAAAATGACGTGAAAAGTACCGGCGATAGATATGGATGAAAGATTATTTTAAAATGCGGAATTTTGGAATATTGAGGAATTGGAATTAAATGAAAACGTTCTTTTTAAGAAGTAGAACAAACTTCTACATGCTTTGGGAATGGTGGAGCCAAGCAATTCATTTCATCAATGTTTTCTGGGGTCTGATAATTGTAAAGAAAAGGCGATATTGTAGGTTTACAAGATTACATCAGGGTAAGTGACTTTATTAGACTTTCATAATTATTATTAATTAATTACATTTTTCAAACATTATTTATTAGACATTATGTTTTATTATTAAGGTCAAAGAGTAAATATTGTTGAACTTCTCGAAAGACCGTATTCTGGTCTTCAGGGGTGGATGGTTGTGAATCGGAACAAGTTGCAGGACTTTGTAATGAACGTGGGTAAGCAGATGAGGAGCTGAAAAAGTAAGTGACTCCAGCAGGTAGTTGCACTGTACTGTTTGATTTGAAGAAGCGGTATTCATTTCTTCCATTTCTAACTCAAAAATCCATTTTTTAGCACGGTTCTTGGTAATTGCTTGATTACATTGGTTAAGCTTCCTGATTTGGGATGCAACCATTTGGCCAAAAATAGTACATTCATCTTTTGTAGTCAATTCTTTAGCAACAACTTCCAGGAAATGGAATGCTTCCTCTTCCGTCCTGTCGTCTTCATCCCTCTTCTCTTGACGTTTCTCTTTGTTCTTAGTGGAAGAGCAAAGTTATTTTCCTTTTCAGATGAACGTGTATACTGAGTATCCTCAGCTTAAATATCCTGAAACAAAAGAAATTTCCTATTTTTATTTTAATCCTAGATGGATAATGTGAATTACTAATTTGTTAATTACTAAATTGTCAATTTTAGCTATTCATCTTTTTTCCAGTTACCCGCTGATGAACAGCAATGGAAAGCAACCATATATGAGTTTGGCACGTGATGGAATTTTTTTCATTGCATAGGTGCACTAGATGGAAAATACATCGTGATACAACGACCAGAAAATACAGTGGGAGAATTTTACAACTACAAAGGGACCGACAGCATTGTATTGATGGCAATTGTAGACGCAAAATACAGCTTTATTTATGTAAATGTTGGTTGCCAAGGACGTATTTCAGATGCTGGCATATTCAAAAATACTGTATTCTGTAAAAATTTTGGAAACAGACGAATTTGTCACAAAATGAAGCCCTACCTGGCCAGACAATACCAGTCCCTTATATATTGATTGCTGACGACGCATTTCCTGTGATATCACGTTATGAAACCATATGCAACAGATCTGAATCTAGGATCTACGAAAAGAGTATTTAATTATAGGCTGTCTAGAGCAAGGCGTATTTTGGAAAATGCGTTTGGGTTGCTTGCATCTGTATTCAGAATTTTTCGAAAGCCAATAGAAATTAAATTTGAAAATGCTGTTGTTGATATTGTGCTCGCTTTTGTGTATTTTTTATAATTTTCTTCGTTCGTAACCAGATTCGACAAGGTATTATTCACCCCAAGGATGTTTTGATAATGAGGATGCGAGTACTGGATAAATAATTCCTGGATCTTGGAAACGGGTAACTTCAGGTGATTGTGGTGTCAGGCCTCTTCAATCAACCCCACGGAATGCATCAAGAACTGCAAAGGATATCCTGGGAGTGTTCATGAATTACTTTATGTCGGCTGAAGGTTCTATATAACATCAAAACAAGTACTTGTAGAGTTATATAACATAGGCAGCATATTGTGCAGAGAGAGACTCCGCTGGTTTGGCCATGTTGCCCGTATGGATAATTATAGATTGGCTAATAGGGTTATGAACAGTGTGCCTGGAGGCCTCAGAAGGAGGAGGAGACCTAGGATGCGGTGGGCTGACAATGTCAAACAGGACCTTGTTAGAATTGGTGTACAGTGGCCGGATGCAGCAGATGTAGCTCAGGACAGATATGCTTGAAGAATTAAACTGCACGGTCTGGTTGGACCTCCGTAGCCCATGGCTGCTTGAGGATGATGATGATTTATTTTAAATTTATAATATATTATAAATTGTACTTACGTCATTTTTTTCTTCAATTGTCCCAGGATTTTCAGTATCCACTTCACTGTTTTCGTCACAAGTCCCAGTACTGTGTCCATAGTGAGTCCTTCGTTGTTCTTGGCGTTATAGAGTCCAAAATAAACAACATGGACCTATATGCGAATCAAGATGAGTAGTTCTTGTCTTCTGCTCCTGCACCGCTCTTTTTCTCTGTAACTTTTTAATGTTACTTCGAAAAATATGAACGCAGGCTTTTAATTTTGTTTTTCACACCTTTCACAATCATGCCATACTTCATGGCCAAAACGGTGTAAGCATCAGTTCTCTTCAATTTGTTTGTATAATCTTTGTCTGTAATGTCCCATAAGACACTATGTGACCTATAATCTTCAATAAAGGCCAATGTTTGTTCTGACGACATGGTGAACAAAAAACACAAGCTGAATAATTACAAAAGCAGAACGAAACCTTCCAGCACATGCGCTGCTGCATGCGTCACTGAAAATGGTGCCGTTCAACTGATTTGAGGCATGCCTTTGCGCATGCGTCTAGAACACGTAAAATGCACAAGTGTCGACATAACCGATAATGATGGAGATGAAAGTAATTACAAATTTTCTCATTTTTCTACCAGTAGAGGGTGCAATTATAACTGTAGAAAGGTTCTATAGCTATAGGAATGTTCGCAAAGTGCGAATCGTAATATTTCATCAATACCTATCCAGTCCAAAAAATATTTTTAATTTTTCTGTAAAAACAAAATATTTCTATCCCTACAGACGATTGGACAGATAACATAAACGATAAAGTGAAAACATCAGCTTGCTTTTCTGAAAACGAACTGGAAAAATGAAATAGATGAGAAAAAAACTTTTGGACATATTTTATTTGCTTACTACCATTATTTTTATGAGCCTTATTATTTTCCTTAAAATTTCAGTATTCAGTATTGTTATGAATTAAACGGGTGGAAACTGAGAGTGAGTTCAAAAAAATAGTATATAACAATTATAATTCTAAAATAATGTAATTTATTACAAAAGTATGAATAAAAACATTTATATAAACTAAAGTCAACCAACACAAATCTTTATCAGTATAAAAATTAATGCTTCCTCTGTAATTCTTACTATATACACTCAAAGCATAAAATTAAGGCTTTTTACAACAATATAATATATAATCGTATTTGTGAATAATCTGCAATTTATCGAGAATAACCTAACCAATTCCTGTAAATAAACTAAAGATGACTATGCCTCAAACGATGAAGTCTTCCTACAGAAAAGTTGAGGTCAGGCTCTGCTTTTCCGACTAACATAAACCCCCTCAGCCACATTTTTAAGTGTCTTAAGCATCCTTCTTTTTCTGGCCAGTCCACTAATAAACTAATTTAACTTCCCGTGAACACATCAAATAAAAACGTTTCTTCTTTACACTATACCGCACAGACAAAAAAAAAACGTACTTTTTTCCTCACACTCGAATTCCTATTAATACATATAACTCTCCTATTCTTTTTTTTTAAAGTTAAGTTCGTTCGAAGTAGTTAGTGACGTAATTCTGACGCTGCAGTTCACGCAAGCATCAAGATATCACGGGTTCATTGTAGCACGTTCATCTGTCGTAACAATATTGTTACAGATTTTTTTTTGCAATATTCTTTTTAAACATTGATACACCTTGCGTGAATTCAAAATAACCAAACAGAGTGTAAATGAACTTATTTATTAAATAAATGAACAAATTTATAAGAGGAATCTAAAATGGATCATCTAAAGTAATAGATTATTATTAGTGTCATACAAATAGAAAACAATAAAAGAATATGCTACTTAAAACCGAACCACAATAGTTTCTACATACGAATCATAATGACGATTATTCCCTCCCCCCACCATTACCACTAATATTTGGGGTGGGGGTGGCTCAGTCGGTAGCGCGCCAGGTTCGTAATCTGTAGTTCCCAGGTTCGAGTACCAGCTGGGTCAGCGTTGAGATTTATCTCCGCAAAATTTCCCCGCCCTGCCCACGGTCAGTAGGGGACACCGAGGGGCTTGAAAAGGCCGCCGTCCGTCGGATGGGACGTTAAGCCGTGGCCCCGTGTGCGGGAGAGCCATACCCTGTGCACGTTAAAGAACACGCTGGATGGCCTTGACGGGAGGCTACCATCTGTCTCCCAACAGCTGTTCCAGTGGGTCCCCTCCCCCAACCTTCTCTGAGCCTTCGGGGTCCATGTGACCTGGTCATTTAGCCCATGGTGTGCAAAAAAGTGCCGCTCAGAGGTAAAACAACCCAACCCAAAGCAACCACTAGTATCGCTAAGATCGGCAAAGCGGTTTCTCTAAACCCATTGTTTAAGACGAAGCGTAAAGCGTCCCATTTGTACGTAGTTTCCCCATTGGGTTTCTCTTGGTTTCACTCACCCATCAGCTGTTAGCTTCCACTTGGCTTGCACAGAGTGAACTTCGATAAAGTGTTGCCAAGCACACTGCAATGGTGTTTTTTTTTTTAAATTGGTAGGAGAAGCCATTTTCGGCGTCCCATTTTTATTTGAAATCTATATGAATTCAGTAAGTGATTTCATCATTGGCACTTTCTATATTTTAGGGTCCATTATGTGTGTTACATAGAAAGCTTGTTTTTGAAGTTATAAATCTTCGAAATTGCCGTCCCGTTGATATACATAATGCAGCTTTATAGGTAACTTTTGGACACCAGTCGAAGACACATTTGCATGATAGACTAAATGATAGCAACCATTGCATTCTAACTTCAAAACTGTGGAAATATAGTAACATAGTAAATATTATTTGAAATTTTTTTTATAGTACTTCAGAAAGTATAATAGGCTATGGAAAAATTGTGCTTTCATAAGGTCGATGCCCATGACTATCCCAGTAAGCTTCAAATTTGGATCTTTAAGTAAATTTTAGACTTTCCAGTCACTTTTAAAAACTTTAAAATTCCTGAAATTTTTTTCAACTCTGCTCGGTATTATGATATTTCATTTGAACTTTTTATCTGACCTCATAGCTACGCTTAATATTTTTCTGGTAACGCTTTAAAGGAGTGGCAACTTGAGAAACTTTATGGGACTTACTAGTCATACTGAAGGTTTTCCTTTTCTGTGCATGAGTTGGACAGTTGATATATTGGAACGAATGCAAAAATGGCTGCAAAATCAAGAGGCCAAGGATCGGAACGTGTTATGCGAAAGCTTAAAACAAGCATTGAACTAGGTAATTATTACGAAGCTCACCAAATGTATAGGACTCTGTACTTTAGGTAAGCAATTTTTCATTCTTTTCGAGTATCATTATTACCGAATCAATGTTAAGCCTAAACGGCGTTGTGAAACAGGATGTTTACGTCCTTCCAATAAGGATGTGCCAATCTAGCTTTTTGCATATATATAAATATCAATAGTTTTGATAAACAAGCAGAAATTAATAGTTTTAGTTTTTCTGGTGTTTCTAACTGTAATGAATACCACAAAAATCAGACAAGGAATGACATGGTAATGTACACATATCCATAAGTTTCAAATATGTTGAAAATTAATAAAGGAAGAATTAATAAATTAAAAACATCAGTGAGTTATTTTTGTTTTGTCAGCATGAAAATTGTGAAGATATTTTAATTTTGTTAATTTTAAACAGTTTTTGAATGATCTCTAAACCTGTATCTAGCGGTTTCCTCTGAAACGTGTTCTGGCAGTTCTGTCATTTTGTTACTATGGTCTTTAAGAAATGAATAAGGTGCTAGATAGTTTAATTTTAATGTTCGTTCCATAAGAATATAGAATAAAATAAAAAAATACCCCCTCAAGCAGCTGCTTGCCACAGAGGTCTTGACAGGAGCCTGTCAGTTTATACACCATAGTAGAAGGTCTGTGAGGATGGTGGGCATACGTAGGGCTCGAGCCCAGGTCCCTTAGATCAGTAGTCAAGTGCCTAACCACTCGGCCACAGGATGGCTAAGAATATAGATTGGAACATAAATAATCCACTTGACTGTCATTAGAAAGTAGTGGCCTAAAACTGTTTAAAGAAAATTTGGAACTGGCATAGAAAAGCAACAAAATACCATTGTTAAAATTTCCATATCAAGAGAAAGTTCGGTTATACCTATTTATGTTGTGCAGAGATTATAAGTTATATAATTTGGCAGAGTGGAAATGTGAAACTTTTTCCTATGAAGCAGACACGGCAGTAGTACAGTTCACGGTCCTCAGCCGCCATTTTGTTTTCCGGCGACCGAATTATAAAAAAGCCCCAAAACTAAATAATGTCCTCCAAGACAACACAAACCAAAAAACATGAAAATCGGAAACGGCGCACCGCCGACCGAATTATAAAAAAGCCCCAAAACTAAATAATATCCTCCAAGGCAACACACGCCACTTGAGCAATACCATCTATCGGCTGAGGACCGTAAACACTACACTGGCCGCAGACACACCCAATGTGATGGGGCTGTTAGGCTATAGTCCCCCTCCCCTTGGCTGAAATTAAAACAGGAAAGAGCTACAAAAAACCTAATTATATTTTGTGGCATATAACACATACCTCCGTTATAGCAAGGAATATGTAGGAAAAACAGTTTTTATTTTATTTAGGCATTTAATTTTGTTTGGGTGACTATTTTTAAATAGTCAGTAAGCCTCCCCCCCCCCCCCCAAAAAAAAAAAAATAAATAAATAAAAATAAAATGCTGAATGCATAGCTCTAAAACACCATTAAGTTTTGTTTTCTTCCTAATAAAATTACCAGTTTCTAAATTGCCCTGTAGTATACGAATGTATCTTAAACTGAAAGATAAGGAGTTTGATTTTCCCAAATAACTAATGCAAGGAAATAAGGCATAATATATATCAAATAAACAGTATTCTGGATTTTATGAAAAAAAAAATTAACAAAAATGAGAGATTTTAATAAGCTTTTTACTGTCTTCAACCAAGTAATGGCACTGCAAAAGAAATGTATGACATCGAAGTATAGAGTATGACGTAGAAACATAACATTACAGTAACCATGGGTTGTTGGTGTCCTATGGTTCTATGATTTGTTTCTTTTGGATAGGTAATATGAAGTCACGTATCACGTGTGATTTGACGGGAATGTTCGGATATTTTGTCACTCTTTCTTGGATAACCTGTGGGATAACTTGCCATTACAGTTGCACGTAAGTGAATATGTATAATTTGCATTTTATGAGTTTTTCATGGTCAATAGAAAAGGGGTAATTAATCTATCCCCCTTATTTTTCCAAAGTTTGGTTAAAATATGGTAAATAATGTTATTTAAGGTATTTAGGAATTGAAATTATTTAATAATAAGAGGGTTGTTGTTCAAAGTGTTAGCCAACTGTTGCGTAATGTTATGACCAGGTTATTCAGAAGTAGGAGTTCAGTAGCTTTTCGTGGCTGTATGTGTATGGGGGATGTTTTACATAAGTTCTTTAATTTTTTAATCAAATCATTAATTAAAATTCAAAATAGAATAATTAGATGCATTTTAAGGAAAAGAAGGTATGATAGTGTTAGACACTTTTATAGTTAATTGCATATATTACCTTTAAGAAAATTATACATATACAATATCATTATATGTCTTAAAAAGCACTGAATTGAAAGTGATATTAGACATATAAATTATATTACAAGAATGGCTAAACATGTAAATTGTACTTCTTCCTAAAAGAAAAACCATTGTACAAAAATATTATATATATTTAGCACCAAAAATATTTAATAATTTACCTGGAAATCTTAAAGATGAAACAAACTTTCACTCTTTTAAAAAGAAGTTGAAAATCTGGATTTTTGAATATAATGATACTGAAAAACTTCTTTAAAAAAATGTTAATCATAAAAAAATGTAATCATGTTTTGGTAGGTATACACATTGTGTTTTTGAATTTCTGCCTTTCATTATTTTGAAAATAGAATGGAAAATTATATCACATCTACAGATTTTATATTAATAAATTTTTTGTCTTTTTCAAAATGTTTTACCAAATCGTATAAACCCAACATGCAAGTTACTTGAATTCTTGTGGATGTTTTCAATGTTCCTAAAGTTGAATACATAATTTTAGAAAATATACAAAATTCTTTATATGAAATGTATAACTCATCTATTCAATGGGAATGTCTATGTCTTTGAAGTTAGGGTTCGAAGTTTGGGGGTAGGGGGGGAGTGGTCAGATTTTAATCGTATTTTTGTGTTTAGTAGGATGTAGTATATGTTTTGTTTTATAGAAGAAAATGACAAAAGTTTGGAATATGGAGAAATGAAGTGGTAAAAAGTAAATATTTTTATGGGTTATTATGGTTTTGGGGGAAACCTGTACAGTGGGTTTTCAGAGAATTCTAATATAGTAGGGGGTGGAGTATGTTTGACGAAAGAATGAAGTTTTTGTGTGTGGGAGTGAATATGGCAGTTGTAGTGAACACATGTATCTCATTATAGTAGTTTGAGATGAATTGAGTGTTTTTTAATAGTTATGTATAGTATAATTATTACTAGTGTGTTATAGTGATATATTCATTTTCTTAGATATTCATTGCATTTTTAATGCTATTAATATGATTTATTGGGAATATTTAGAAGAGTTTGGTGGCCTTTTTTATTATTGGTGTGGAAAAATTGCAGTTCATAATGGAGGCAGGAAGATTAAAGATCTATTCTGGAGAGTTTTTTTTGAGAAATATGAATTTTTTTTTAATGGATGAAGGACAATTTGTAGTTTTTCTGATAGCTTAATTCAATGTGCTTATGCATGTTTTAATTAATATTTCTGGTTATGAATATTAATATTGATATATTTGGTTATGGAATTGAATACTTGTTTTTAAATTTTTTTATTTTTAACACTGATATTTAATTGCTGAAAATGATGGGTAAGCAAGCTGCTGCTTGCCCCAAAGGTCTGACAGGAGCCTGTCAGTTTGTACTGCATAGCAGGTCTGTGAGTATGGTGGGACTTCAACAGAAAGACAGCACAAATATCTATGCCTTACCCAGGGCTCAAGCCCAGATCTCTCTGATCAGTAGCCAAGAGTGCTATCTACTTGGCCATGGGGTGTATAAATGTAATTAGCATTGTGATAGATATTGCAGGTTGGATTGATGTTTGGTATATGGTTTTTTTTTGTTGTTTCTGATGAGATTCTGTAGTTTTAAGTTTTTTTTAAATTCTGATTGGCTGCACTGTTTCTGATTTTCTTGTTTGATGTCTCCAAGGAGATTATGTAGTTGCATGGGCTTTTTTTTAATTATAATCGGCAGTGCATTGTTTCTGATTTTCTTGTTTTTAAGATTTGTCTTCAATTAGAATAATTCTGGTGATTTATTTAGATGAATTTTTGTGTGCGACTTGCTTTGTATGTGATTTTTGAGTGGTGGAATGCTCTGGCATGTTTCTGGAGAGATAAGGGTTCAATTCCCATATGTCGGCAAAATTTTTCCACAAAGTATTGATTGATTTATAGACATTAAAAAAATCAGTAGGTAATGTAATGCTTGATTGTCATTTATGTTTAAATCATTAATGAATCTAATGGTGTAAAGAGACTTATTATTTATTTCCATCTTGCTCAGTGCAGTATAAGGGGAAATGGTTGCCACCCGAGATTGTAGATGATGCCAATGGTAGATGCGAAATCTCAGTGAAGAGTTTAAAGTCTTAAATTAGTGGAAAAAAGACAGCTGGCACTGGTTCAGAGGTGAAATGCTCTGGCATGTTTCTACAGAGAATGCAGGTTCAGTTCGTGTATGTTGGCAATAGTTTTTCACAAAACATTTATTGATTTTATAGACATTAAAAAGCCAACAGATAATGTTGTGATTGTCATTTACACTAATTTCCATAAATTAAGGAAAACTCAGAAAACTTATGATAAACAAAAAACTATATGAATGATTTTAATGAAAATTAATGAAATCATGAATTACAGTGCTAGTTTCAGAATGGCATAAAATATTTTACACTAGAAACATTTTTCGTCAAAAAATAACGCAGGAACTTGTCCAAAAATAAGGTGTCAGAATGCAATGGGTGTCAGAATGCAGAAATGCACCCCTTACAGCAATGCAGGCACAACAGCAGTGTTCCATGCTGTTTATGATGATGTGAATCAGCTCAGTAGGGAGTAACGACCATTTCTTTTAAAGCAGTAATAAGCTCCCCTTTGTTTCGGGTGGCGGATTGAGGGCAGCAACAAGTCTCCTTAGAGCATCCCACACATGCTCAATCAGATTTAGGTCGGGAGATCAAGCTGGTCGCTCCAAGCTCATAATGATCTCCTCTTGAAAGTATTGTTCCACTAGTCGAGCTCTGTGTGGACAAGTGTTGTCGTCTTGTAAGATGAATGTTTCACCTATTGCACTAGCATAAGGGTGTACACAAGGGTCCAGGATGTCATCTCTATACCTATAAGCATTGAGGTTCCCACTTGTCAACAAATAGAGGTCTGTGCATCCACCTTAGGAAATGCGACCCCAAACACACACCTTACCTCTGCCGTAACTGTCTCTTTGATGGATGTTACTGGGATGATAGCGGGTACCTCATTCTCTCTGTGTCAAACAATATCCAGAATCACTGCAAGCAATATCTTAATTATCTTTATAAGGCGGGGGTTGCTCAGTCAGTAGCATGCCAGGCTCGTAATCTCCATTTCCCAAGTTTGAGTCCTAGCTGGGTCAGCGTTGAGACTTATCTTCGCAAAACTCCCCACCCTGCCCATGGTCAGTGGGGTCACCGATGGGTTTGGAAAGGCCACCATCTGTCATATGGGATGTTAAGCCATGGCCCTGTGTGCAGGAGAGCCAACCCTGTGCACATTAAAGAACACACTGGATGGCCTTGACAGGAGGTTACCATCTCCAGTGGTCCCCTCCCCCAACCTTATTTGAGCCTTCAGGGTCCTTGTAACCTGGCCATTTAGTCCATGGTGTGCAAAAAAGTGCTGCTCAGAGGTAAAAGAACCCAACTACCCATCTGTGAATTGTACAGACCTCCATTGCTCATCTGTCCAGTTAGCATGCGTGCCCAATTCAACCATTCTCTTCTGTGACGTGACAGGATACAAATTACTGGCCTTCTAGCGTACAGACCTCCCTCATGAAGCTTTCTACGCACAATAGAAGCTGTACAATCCTCCCAGTTACTGCTGCAAGAGAGGATTGTAGCTGAGTGGGAGGACGTCCTGCTCCTTCATGCTGTTAATCTCAGATATTGGTCTTGTACAGCAGTTGTAACTCTAGCCCTTCCTCGGCTAAACTTCCGAGACGTGGAATCCGTGCTAAGAAATTGATTCCACAGTCTATGGACCACAGATGGACTGACATTCAGTCATCATGCCACATCTGACTGACTTTGGCCTGATTCAAGCTGGCCAAGCTCTCCACCACAGTTCATTTGGCAAATGATGTCTTGTGGTCATTCCTACAAAATGGCTATTTCGAATTTCTTTACTCACATTTACAACATAAAATAATGATCCACTCCAAAATGCCCATTTTATGCCGCTATCTGATTATGCAAATTGACACAACCTAGACTAATTTGCATATGATATGCTCACTCAGCATTACTGGTTACACGAACAAGTTTGGTGAGGATCACACAATTTTTTGGCAAATTATCACCATTTTTCTCATCTTTTCTTAATTTATGGAAACCAGTGTATGTTTAAACCCTTCTGGTTGTAACAGAGAGCTTAATGAACTTGTTAGTGGTAATAATCCTCACTTTCTATAACCTTACCTTGTTTATCCTTCAGTCTCTGTATACCTGTCCTTTTTCTACCACCCTGCCCACGGTCAGTAGGGGACACCGATGGGCTTGGAAAGGCCGCCGTCCGTCGGATGGGACGTTAAGCCTTGGCCCCGTGTGCGGGAGAGCCATACCCTGTGCACGTTAAAGAACACGCTGGATGGCCTTGACGGGAGGCTACCATCTGTCTCCCAACAGCTGTTCCAGTGGGTCCCCTCCCCCAACCTTCTCTGAGCCTTCGGGGTCCATGTGACCTGGCCATTTAGCCCATGGTGTGCAAAAAAGTGCCGCTCAGAGGTAAAACAACCCAAACCCTTTTTCTACCACACAAAACATTAACTATCTGGTACAGTTCTCTGCTGTTATGCTGTCTAACTGCTTCCTCGGCTTTGTCAGCCAAGCCATCAAACCAAAGATTCTTATCAACAGCTAACTGACCCTTTACACTTTTATTGAGCTCTCTGTAATCCTTTCTATTAGGACTAGTAGTGTATTGATTAAGGACATTCTTCCAGTTCTTTCTTTCTAAAATAAGCTCAAGTGCCTTATCACTCAAATAATTCTGCCTCCTCTGCTCCTTTTTTCCTAAAAGAGTACTGTTAGTTTCCAAAAAAACCTGTTTAAAATGGTCCCATTCTTCCTCAACTTCAGTAGTAAGCAAACCATGACTCTCATAATGACTAAGTAACCTATCATGGTAAGCATTAGCTGTAACTGGGTCTTTCAGAGCTTCAGTATTAAAGGTAAAATTTTTAACTTTAGCACAACACTTTTTAAGTTTAAGTTGTAAGACACTTTTAACAAGGTAATGGTCAAATCCAATTTCAGCTTCCCTATATATGACCTGGTATTCCTAACAGAACTAGCCCATTTGCTGTTAATTGATATATAATCAATCATATTCTTATGCAGCCCATCAGGTGAAACCCATGTGTACTTATGTATGTCATGGTGTTTGTAATAAGTGTTAGTTATGAAACCATTGAGTTTATTTACCTGTAGGTGACATTGCCTATTGCCATTGCAGCTAATAAAAAAACCCTCAAGCAGCTGTTTGCCACAGAGGTCTGACAGGAAGCTGTCAGTTTATATGCCATAGTAGAAAATCTGTGAGGATGGCAGGATCTCAGCAGAAAAACATCATGAACCTGGGTTCGAGTCCTGCATAAGGCATGGGCCTTACACAGGACTCGAACCCAGGTCCCTTAAGTCAGTAGCCAAGTGCACCAACCACTCGGCCACGGGTTTACCAATACCAAAAGGGCCTATCACCCCTCCTCAAAGGTCAGAGTCAGAACCAACTTTGGCATTGAAGTCGCATAGAACAAGGGTAATATCTCCTTTCTTGAGAGAATTCAAAATATCCTGAAGTTGTCCGTAAAACATATCCTTCTCATCCTCATCGGCATCCTTAGTGGGGACATAGCAGCAGATAACATTCAAGTCTTTAATGCTTATGTGAAATTTTGCTGTAAGAAACCTTTCATTAATGCACTCATATCCTAAAAGAGCATCACTAGTGTGTCTGCTGAGAAGCAGACCCACGCCTTGGTGATGCTTATTGTCGTCCCTCCCTGAAAAGAGAAATTTAAGATTATTTTTAAGAATCTGACCTCTATCTCTGTATCTGGTCTTGCAAGCCGAGAATATCTAAATTTTAACAGTGGAATTCTTGTATGAGGACATCAAGAGAATAAGCTCTGTTTTTTTTAATTCAGAAATAAATTGCATTTTTATTCACGTGCATTATAATCATTTCTGTCTATTAGTGTTTTTCAAATGAATTTTTATTTGTGTTGCCAGATGCATTTTTTACTATATGATTCTAAAAAAAGTTCTATTAAAATAAAGCTAATAATCTTTTGTTAAATATTTTATTTTCAGAAAATCCAGAATTAAATGCTGATTAATTTGGCATATACATTCCAAAATTCCTTTCAGTAGTTATTCGGCAAAAAAATTTCTAAAGTTAATTTTTTTTCCCTAATCAGAGTGAAAAAAATAACTGGACCTGGGAATGGTTAGGAAAGTTTTTTTATTTAGGAAATGTCCACAATGCTATTTTCATTATGTCAGTAAATAAGGGTGGGTCCAATCAGGCTTGCACAAGCCATGGTTAAATTTTTGCTGACTCATTGAGCTAGTTGTTAAAATCAGAATTCCTTTTAAATAATAATTATTTAATTTCATTATTAAAGTGTTAAGCTAATAGCACAATTTAATAAGAATTGAAGTGAAAGATACATAAATAATAAACCTTAATTTGACCCAATAAAAAAAAAAATGACATTAGTTAATTTTCATCCCATTCATTTTTGCTTACATATACACCGAAGAACCAAAACATTATGCCATATGCGTAATGTGGTGTTGGTCCTTCACTTGCCACTAAAACAGCTGTTACCCAGCAAGGCATGGACAATATGAGATTTCTGAAGGTGTCTTGTAATATCTAGTACCAACACATTACCAGCAGATCCTTTAACTCTTGTAAGTTGCGTAGTTGAGCTGCCGCACACAAACCACAGATGCTCAATTGGATTGATATCTGGAGAATTTGGAGGCCAGGGCAATATTAGGTTTTTTTTACAGCATTATATATGCACCAAAAAGCCAAAACATTATGGCTACCTGCCTAATATGATGTTGGTCATTCACTTGCCGCCAAAACAGCTCTTACCCAGAGAGGCATGGATGATACAAGATTTCTAAAGGTGTCTTATAGTATATAGTACCAACACGTTACCAGCAGATCCTTTAACTCTTGCAAGTTACACGGTGAACTGCTGCAGATTGGATACACTGTTCCAACACAAACCACAGATGCTCAAGTGGATTGATGTCTGGGGAATTTGGAGGCCAGAGCAATATCTTTAAGGCTTCCTCATGTTCCATGAACCATTCCTGAACAATCTGGGCAGTGTGACATGGCACATTTTCCTGTTTAAAGAAGGCAGTGGAGAGGCTATACCCTGTACATGTTAAAGAACATGCTCCCTTGACAGGAGGCTACCATCTGTCTCCCACCAGATGTCCAGTGGGTCCCCTCCCCCAACTTTTTCTGACCCTTCAGGGTTCTAATGGCCTGGCCAATTACCCCATTGTGTTCAAAAAGTTGTCTTAGAAAAACAACCCAACCTGACCTTGAGCCATCACCAGCATCTGTCCATTCCTATACAAGGAGTGTTGCTGATATAAAGCCAGTTCAGTGTAAAATATCAGATTTAGGCTTTCATTCATAGAACCAAATTCTGAATAATGTACAACCCTCTTCCGGACAAAGTGTGTAGGCATAGTTTTGTAGAACATTGATTTGAACCAGTGATAATATAACATTAACGGAATAAATAAGAAACAATGTAAAACATCTATTTAAAAATTTTGCTTAATTATTCCATCCTGGTGGCTGAGTGGGTTAGCATGCTTGGCTACCGATCAAAGGGACTGGGTTTGAGTCCTGGGTAAGGCATGCATGTTTGTATTCTCTTTCTGCTGAGATCTCAGCAGAAAGATCTCTCTATGGCATATTATACTGACATATTCCTGTCAGACCTCTGTGGTAAGCAGCTGCTAGGACTTTTTTTTTAAATACTTTTACTGCAACTCCATCGCAGTGGCTGAGAGGTTAGTGTACTTATCTGTAGGTTAAAAGGGCCTGGGTTCAAGACCCAGATAAGACATAGAGGTCTTAAGTTTCTCTGCTGAAATCTCACCTTCCTCATAGCACTTCTCTATTATATGGAAAAGATTTATTTTAAAAATAACTTAAAATTATCTGTCATTGAGAAATTTAGCCTACTTCAAAAATCGGGCATATCCCCTACATTTGTTGGATAATTCCAGTCTGCTAAAACATCAGAAAAACCATACATTCTCTACAAGAGAGGTTTGCAGAGCATCAAACAGATGTCAGCCAAAACAAGCTAGCAGTACAACATGCAGCAACAATAAACTGGGAGCACGTTACACTGCTTGCATGTGCATCCACTTTCTACAGAACCATTGCCCGTGAGGCTATTGAAATAATTACTTCACCTATCCCCACCTGCAACCGAGACACTGGAATCACCCTTCACAACATGGGGAAAGAAGCTCTAAACAGCCCTAACATCACCACTTAGTGTCAGTTCGATGAAGACTTGAGTGCTGTCCTTGCTCCAAAAAGCTTCAGAGTTTTATCCCAAATACTTTTAACATGCAAATAGTTTGAAGGATAAACTTTAAAATTTTATTGCTCAATGACAGAGAATTTTCAGTTATTTTTAATTAATTTCTGAGCAAGAAGGTCCTTTTATTGTAGATTTATTTTGAATACTAAACACAAAATTTATTTCACTAATGGACAATGAAAATATTATGATGCTACGGATCTAAGGGACCTGGGTTTGAGCCTCGGGTAAGTCATGGATGTTTGTGTTGTCTTTCTGCTGAGTCCTGCCATCTTCTCAGACCTGCTGTGGTGTATAAACTGACAGGCTCCTGTCGGACCTCTGTGGCAAGCAGCTGCTTGAGGAGTATTTATTATTTATTGTTTTTTGTTATGTTCTTAATACTGCATAATACAAAATAGTTACAAAAAACAGCCAAATATCAGAAGAAGAAAAAACTACTAATTTAAAATAGTCACTAATTTTGTTTTATTTTTTGGTAATTCCCTAATGCAGTGTGTTGCATGATGTCACCAGTTTTTTCACATATTGTCATTGCCATATTTTGTGTTCCTGACAAATATTGCCAGAGTATCTCCAAAACTGAAAATACATCTTCCTGAGATGGCAGTGGCTAAATTAATGAATCATTTTCATATTCGTTATCATGGCTGTTTAATGTTTGTGTTCACAAACACATAAATTTTATGAAGATTACTTTTTAACATATTTAAGAATTATTCAGGAATAAATATATCAACATTAGGAGTACAGGGCAAATTACTTTTTTTTAAATTAAGAATTAAAAAGGGTTCCAAATTATCCCAGTAGTTTTGTATGAAATTTGTTTATTGGGGATGTAAATTAAAAGAAAATTGGAATAATGCAGAATTTTTTTTCTGTATTATTCCAATTATGTTGTTTAAATTAACTAGGTTTTACTGTATTTAAGATGTCATATTTTCATATTCAAAGCTAGTAATAGGTGGCAGCACATTTCACAGTGGTATAAATCTTTATTTTTTTTTCAGGCATATCATTTGCAAGGTTAAAGATAACTGTACTGCAGCAGTGTACAATTGAAGAACATGCTGTTGTATGTTTTCTCTGGATATGAGGGGCATTCAAAAAGTTCATGATATTCATTTGCAGAGCAAAAGCCATTGCACTTATCTCAATAAAACTTTGGGTTGGGTTATTTTACCTTTGAGCGGCACTTTTTTGCACACCATGAGCTAAATGGCCAGGTCACATGGATCTCAAAGGCTCAGAGAAGGTTGGGGGAGGGGACCCACTGGAACAGCTGTTGGGAGAGAGATGGTTGCCTCCCGTCAAGGCCATTCAGCATATTCTGTAACATGAACAGGGTATGGCTCTCCCGCACACGGGGCCACGGCTGAACGTCCCATCCGATGGACGGCGACCTTTACAAGCCCATCAGTGTCTCCTACTGACTGTGGGCAGGGTGTGGAATTTTGCGGAGATAAATCTCTAAGCTGACTCAGCTGGAACTCGAACCTGGAAACTGCAGATTACGAGCCTGGCGCGCTACCGACTGAGCCACCCCCGCCCCCAATAAAACTTTAACTATCCTTCAAATTCCCCTCCAGCATCTATGCAAAGTTGCAGATATTATGCTAATTCTAGAACACTTGGTGGTATTCTTGCTGGGGAATACACCATAACTCTGAATGAACTCATTTTGCTAGGTCTTACATCTTTGAAAAGGCTTCCCAGCAAGTTCCCTTTTAAATTTTGGAAACAACCAAAAATTACATGGAACAAGATCAGGTGAATATGCAGGATGGGGTAACTGTTTGATTTTTTCCTGCTTCAGGTAGGTCATAACTTGCAGGGTTTTGTGAGCACTAGCATTGTCGTGAAGGAGAACCCTTGACACATCTGTTGTTGGACATTGCTCCTTCAGCTCCTTAACCATTTTGGGCAAAACAGTGTTGGTATAATATTGGCATTTATATTCCATTTTTTCAAGTGTGTCCATGGCTACCACTCCTTGGGAAATGAAAAAAATTGTGAACATTCTCTTTGTTGAGCCAAAGTCTTGTCGGAGGATTTGGGGACACGTTTCATATTCTGCAACCCAAACATAGTTGCAATCTTTCTGGGAGTTATCTAATAATAAAACTTTCAGGGTCACTAGATGCAAATATTGCCAGCATCTCCTTGCACAAGTCAACACTAACCCTTTTTTCTGTTCTGTCAGTTTCTGGTGTAGCCATTTGGCACAGATCTTTTGGAGCTTTAAATGTTGATCAGTAATTGTTTTTTGAATTTAAGTGTAATTTTGCCAATCGATTCACTTACATCTAAACTTATTACCTGAATGGTGATTGTGGGTTTTCCTTAAGGAGCACACCCAGCAGCGATGGTTCTCTCATTCATGGCCTCCTTCATTCTTCCTGCATGAGGAAGGTCTTCAAAGCTCTTCCTTCCTTCTCTGAATTTGTATCCATCCCATAACAGTGCCATATGAACAGACATAATCCCCATATACTTAGAATGAATTGGCATGATTTTTTTTTTTGCATCATCCCTAAGCTGTATCCTTGTGAAAATGTAAAATCTTCCATTCTCTTTAGTAGTCTACATAGCAACAATGCACAGAATTCATAGACCAAACTTTATGCACCACCAGTGAAAAAAGAAATGGCCTTTGCTTTTACATATAATGACAAGTTTACACAAGCTTTCAAACAAGTCATAGCTCATTGACTTTGGAGTTATATATAATCTACAGACACATGTCAAGAACTCTTTGAATGCCCTCCATATATTTTGCTTTTCTGTGAATAAACATTTTAAATAGAATATTTGAAGATAAATACTTCCATTGTTTCATGAAAACTGTTTTTCACTAAAGCTTAAATTGAATAATCTCTACTTATCAAGTTCACAGATTAGGGCAGGTTCGAGTCCCAGCTGGGTCACTGTTGAGATTTATCTCCGCAAAATTCCCCTCCCTGCCCATAGTCAGTAGGGGACACCGATGGGCTTGGAAAGGCCGCCGTCCGTCGGATGGGACATTAAGATGTGGCCCCGTGTGCGGGAGAGCCATACCCTGTGCACGATAAAGAACACGCTGGATGACCTTGACGGGAGGCTACCATCTGTCTCCCAACAGCTGTTCCAGTGGGTCCCCTCCCCCAACCTTCTCTGAGCCTTCAGGGTCCATGTGACCTGGCCATTTAGCCTATAGTGTGCAAAAAAGTGCCGCTCAGAGATAAAACAACCCAATCCACAGATTAGGGAATTACCAGTCTTATGTTGATCCAATTTTTTTAGAGGAAAAATTGTCTTGAGCTGGGTAGGATACGAACCCATGACCTCCTGATATATCAGAGGCTCTGGACCACTGAGCTACCGGCCACCGATCAAGATCTCCTCTAATTGATGATATGAACATTGCTACCTACAGTACACATTTCATTATGTCACATGTAGGCACTGTTCCAGCAATGTTCATATCATCAATTAGAGGAGATCTTGATTGGGGCCGGTAGCTGAGTGGTCCAGAGCACCTGACATGTTATCAGCAGGTCGGGGGTTTGTATCCCGCCCAGCTCAAGACAATATTTCCTCTAAAAATAATTGGATCGACGTAAGAGTGGTAATTCACTAAAGCTGTTTACAGGTAGGTTAAAAAATGGCACAAAGATGTTTGAAAGTTGAAGACAATGCCTGGTCAGGATATTCAGTTGAAGTTATGACAAATGCAGTTGTGGCTCAAGTGAAATCAATGATTCAAGCTGATAGATGGGTAAGGATCAGTGGTGTAGTTAACGCTGTGGAATACTCCATGGTTTAGCCTAGAGCCTAAATCATGATCATATCAAATTTCAAAAAGTGTGTACACTGTGGGATTCTAGGAAACTGAAACCTGAACACAAATTGCACAGACTTTTTTGCATCAGACTTGTGTTGGAAACACCCTTGTTGTTATGAGGCAAAGGGAAATGACATGTTGACATTTTCAGACTGGTATTTGATTATTCTACAGATTAGCAACTGTTTGCATTATTTTATTGTTAGTAACAGTATATTAAATTGAAAAATAATTATTATTTACAGTTCTTAGTTTTTATTTCTTTTGGATTTATGTATTAGTATGTCACCCATATTAAGAGTATCTGGCAAATAAGTAATGTAAAAATTAGTAGATGGAAATACTAATACTAAGCAGGATGTATCCTTATCAAGAGTTGTAGAACACTGGGTAACAACCATAAGTAAACAAAATAATGCTGTTTAACCATGTGTTGAAGCTATTCAGTTCCTTGAATTTGTCATTGCAGGTATCTTGGACAAAAGAAATATGAAGAATTACTCACTATGTTGTATGATGGTGCAGTTCTTTTCCTTACTCATAACCAGGTAAGTTTCCTATTTTTTAGTAGTATTTCAAAATTTTGTGTAATTTCTGTTATAGTAATTACTTAAGAAATATGAAAAAATGCCTTAGGGAAAGCCTTCCCTAAAATAGTTGTGCAGCTTTTCTTTCAAATTAAACGTGTTAGTGCAAATTTCATGAATTATTATGTGGATTTTTCTTGTGTGATATTAAAATTAAGTTGTTTGTGAAAGCTAATTTCATATACAGTACTGTGCGAATTAGTTGGGACAAGCGAAGCATGGAGAATGTCTTCGATCCGGCCACATACAGCAATCCCCCAAACACCCACCCAAGGTCATGTTTTGGGGATGTTTCACAGCTTCTGGGCCACAGACGCTTCACCCCATTGAAGGAATGATGGACAGCAAAAAGTACATAGGCGTTCTGGAGGCGAAAATGGTCTCAACACTGCAGAAGCTGTTTCCTAATGGCGATGGGGTATTTCAACAGGATCTGGCTCCTTGCCACAATTCTAAGCTTGCTAAGAGCTTCTTTACCCAGTAACATTTGAAGGTATTGAAGTGGCCAGGAAATTCACCCGATCTAAACCCCATTGAAAATTTGTGGGCCATTATTAAAGCCGCATATCTAAGATGGATTGCACGACGAAAACCAAAATGATAGAAAGTGTCATGAAAGTGTGGTACCATGACCCTGAAGTGAAGATGTGTGGAAAGCTAGTGGCATCAATGGTTTAGAGGGTGGAAGAAGTAATTAAAGCTAAGGGGGGCTACATTCACTATTAACTACACTATTAAACAAATAAATATTTTAGTTGTGTCTTTGTTACTGCATTTTCCTATTGTCCCAACTAATTTGCACAGTACTGTATTTACTTTTGTCATGTTTTATTGATTTTGTTTTCTTTCTAGCACAACAGTGGAGCTGACTTGTCTATTTTGTATGTTGATGTGCTAAGTGCATCAGAAAAACCAATTTCTGATGAATATGTGGGTAAGTTTAATACTGTGTGTGTATATATATATATGTAGGATTTTACTGTTTGCATTGTAACTTTGTAATTAATCAGTGGCAAAAAATATGACTATTTGTTGGAGTGTCTTTAATACATTATGAATACCATTCTTACACTCGGAGGTTAAAACAACGAACTGTTTATTATCAGCAATTCAACTGCAGCCTGTCAACTAATTATCAGTTAACTCATTATCAATCAAGTACACTTCAATCTACTTTGTGTTCTATGTAATATGATATAATTGTGCTTAATTTTAGAAGCAGTATCTGTTGAAGTTCTGCTTGTAACATTCTCTATGTTAATGTGTAGGGAGCCCCTCATTGGAAGCTAATTTCACCATGAACTTACAACACCTTGAACTTGAACCAAACTTAAATCTGTAATCAGTGACAAAATCAAAGGAGTGTCTTCAATTACATAACAAACACCATTCTCACTGTTATTAAACACCAGTGGGTGTGGATAGACTACTGCCTGTTTTATGGGATATTAAGCTGTTGCTCCATGGTGCACATTAATGAACATGGCAGAGAGCTTTGATGACAGGCTTTTATTTTTCAACAGTTACCAAAAATATCCCCTTCTCGTTAAAGAGTGACATCTAAACAAAATATTTAGCATTCACACTGTATTTTGATTCATTATAATCAAAGTTTACACTAATCATTACAAATATTTTCATGCAACAATTAAGATGATTAAACTAGCAGACTTATTCAAAAGCACTGAATCTACCTACAGAAAAAATTTACTTTAATGATCATCTCATTCTATAGAACAAGTCCTCAATTTAAATCTATATAGATAAAAAAAAAACTATTACAGTTTAATAAATCTTGAAATATCCCTCAGTTGAGTGCTTTTGAATGAGATATTGTAAAACAAATCACACCAAGAAACAGTTGCTGATTGCGCAACAGAGGCTGTAAGGCATCAATTGCAGTCAGATCAACATTGTGACTGTTAACCATTAGTATATACCCCAAAGAGCCAAAACATTTTGACCAACTGCCTAATATGATGTTGGTCCTCCACGTGCCACCAAAACAGATCTTACCTGGCAAGGCATGGATTCTACAAGATTTCTAAAGGTGTCTTGTGGTATCTGGTACCAATACATTATCAGCAGATCCTTTAACTCTTGTAAGTTACGTGGTTGAGCTGCCACAGATTGGATATGCTGTTCCAACACAAACCACAGATGCTGGATTGGATTGATGTCTAGGGAATTTGGAGGCCAGGGCAAGTCTTATTCATGTTCTGCAAACCATTCTCGAACAATCGGGGCAGTGTAGCATGGTGCATTATCCTGCTGAAAGAAGGCACTACTAGAGGGATATACCATTGCCATGAAAGGATGTACCTGGTCTGCAATGATGTTTAGGTAATTGGTAGACATCATAGTTTGATAGACCCAGGGTTTCCCAGCAGAACATTGCCCAAAGCATTACACTTCCACTGGCTTATTTTTGTCCCACGATGCATTTTGGTGCCAACACTTCCCTGGGTAAACGATGCATATGTACCCAGCTGTCCACATGGTGCAACAGGAAACGAGATTCATCAGACCAGATGACCTTCCAATCATTCAAGGTCCAGTTTTGATACTCGCATGCCCATTGTAATGCTGACATGCCCACTTTCGACAGTCAACTGAAGTTACCATGCGTGCTCGGAGCAGCCTGCAGTTCTTTGACAAAGATTGCGAAGCAGCCCCATTTTCAGCAGGGTTTGATGTATTGTGTGTGTTGTGACACATTACTCCCTTCACCAGCATTCAAATTATGGGTGAGTTGCACTAGAGTATCCCTTCTGTTGGCTCGTACCATACAGAATAGCCTTTGCTCACCTTTAGCATCGATGAGCCATGGTCGGCCCACACCTTGCGCTGGTTCGTGGTTTTTCCCTTCCCAGACCACTTTTTGAAGGTACTAACCATGGCTGACTGTGAGCACCCCACAAGTCTTGCTGTCTCGGAAATGCTCTGATCCAGTTGTTTGGCCATTACAATTTGGCTTTTGTCAGATTTACTTAAGTCTGCTGCCTTTTCCATCTGAAGAACAAGAACAACACTTATTAACAGATAAGGTGTTATTTATATTGTTTCATGACCTTCACATGCACCATTGTTTACCTGTAGTTGTTTCAATTTGCATAAAGACATGCTGGTCATAATGTTTGGGCTCTTCAGTGTATCAACTGTCCTTCTCTCAAGTACTTCCAATTCAGTGAAATCATCATTGATTTAAAACAAAACAGTCTGAAAGTTGACAAATCTGATTTTAAAATAGTAAATTACGCTGCTTTACAAGGTTTTTATAGCATGAACAGTTGTAGCTGCCTTTAACTATTTTTCAGGTGTTGATTTCAGATCTGGCCTTAAAAAAATTGCTAGTTATTGGTCATTTTGACTCCTATTAAGATCTTCCTATACCAACACTTCCAGTCAACTGGGAGGATACTAGATATTTTACTTTTTGTGGCTGGCAACACTAATTGCCAAGTGGGAGGAAACATGTAACAGTAACCTAACCCTCAGACCACCACTCTTGTTGTTTTCATTATAGGAGGAGGAAGTGCTGTACGTGGAAGAGTGAATTTTAGCATTTAAATGGCACAAAGGCAGCATCGTGGATGTGTTAATGTGCCAGATAAGTTTTGTTATGTGTGTGGAAATTATATTTTAAAATCCCAGGGTCGTTCTTTGACAAAGATTGTGAAGAAAGCATATAACTTGTATTTTGGATGTCATGTTCGAGATCAGGACAAAACCTGGATTCCACATGTGTGCTGCATTTGATGCTCCATTGGCCTGAGCGAATGGTTGAAAGGTAAGATAAAATCCAAGCCCTTTTGTAGTTCCAATGGTGTGGTGTGATCCAACTGATCACTTGCATGATTGTTATTTTTGTTTAACTAAAGTGTCGGGCATTTCGAAAAAGAACAAAAGCAAAATACAATATCCAAATGTGCCTTCAACCATAAGGCCAGTTCCTCATGGAGAAGATCTTCCTATACCAACACCTCCAACCAATTGGGAGGAGATGGATTCACATTCATCAGAGGAAGACTTTGAGGCACATACAGATCCTGATCCTACATAAACCCCTAAATTGTTAGACGAGCCTCATATGATTCAGAAAAATTTACTAAATGATCTTGTTCGAGACCTAGGACTTTCCAAACAACAAGCTGAGGATTTAGGTTCAGGACTTCACGAGTGGAAACTTCTGGCCAAGGGTACCAGAGTTTCTCTGTTCGGAGAGAGAAATTTGGCTTTATCTATTATTGTGAGATGCAAGATAGTTGTGTTTCTGCACAGATATTTCTGGGCTGATGGAAGAAATTGGAACAACTCATGACCCTAAGGAATGGCTTCTATTTATAGATTCGTCAAAATTCAGCTTAAAAGCTGTCCTTTTGCATAAAGGAAACTGAAAACCTTCCATTCCAGTGACACACTGTGGGAATGAAGGAAACTTATGAAAGCATGGAAAAAATACTCATTGCTATAAAATATGACCTGTTTAAATGGACAATATGTAGTGACCTAAAAGTTGTATCTCTCTTGCTCGGGCTTCAAGGAGGCTTCACAAAATTTTGCTGTTTTCTGTGTTTGTTGGACAGTAGGGCCAGAAAGGAACACTACAAAACAAAAGACTGGCCCAAAAGAGATGGTTTTTATTTCTGGAAACATTAATGTGAGTTATACCTCTAGTTGACCCCTCTGATGTTCTGCTCCCACCACTACACATCAAACTAGGGTAAAAGTTATGGACAAATCTGGTAAAGGGTTTTTGCACTTGAAGGAAAAATTTCCAAAACCAAGTGATGCCAAACTCAAAGAAGGGATCTTTGTTGGTCCTCAGATCAGGAAGCTACTGAATGATACTGTCTTTGAAGAAAAACTGAATATGAAGGAGAGCGCTACATGGAAATCCTTCACATCTGTAGTCCAGGGTTTTCTGGGGAGTCATAAAGAGGAAAACTACCATCAACTCATTAAAGATCTCAAAAACTGTGAAAATCTTGGCTGCTGAATGTCTTTTAAGATCCATTTTTTGCACTCGCATCTCGACTTCTTTCCCAAGAACTTAGGAGCTGTCAGTGATGAGCAAGGGGAAAGATTTCACCAGGATATTCGAACCATGAAGGAGAGATATCAAGGCAGGTGGGACCCAGCAGTGATGGGTGACTACTACTGGTTCTTGCAGAAAGAAGGTACCTCAGCACATAAAAGACAAAAATGAACTTCTTGTAAGTATAAAAGATCCATGCCATGTTTTCCTATTTTGCATTTCAATATTATTTCATTTGTTACTTTATATTCATTGGTCTATAACTATGATGTTTCTAATTTTTTTCACGGTAATCATGTAATTAATTAATTAGTTTTAAGTTGCAATTTAATAAAATAGTCATATTTATTTTATTTTCCCAGATATGCGTATTCATTGAAATTTAAAATACATCAGTCTGTAATTAGAAAAAAAAAACTGCTGCAGATTTTTCACAGCCATATTTGAATTTAGCACCCAAAAATTAATTAAAAACATCCTATTTGACCAATATTATAAAAAAATTTTTTTCCAATTTGTTGTCTAGTGTTTTCTGTTGATTTATTCATTATATTGATGAAATCTATTAAATAATCCCTAACCACCATGGATATTTTGACAAATTGAGTGTTTCCTTCTTAATGCAAATTTTCAGAATATAATGCTTCTGAATTGTTGCCTTAACAATTTGTATCAGTGGAAAAAGTATGATTGGTTAAAATGCACATAACTGAGCAAATAAATATTTTTGTGTTGCTCTTTATTATTTTTTGGCTTTAAACTTGTTTAATTTTTTTATTATTGTTCAAATACATAATTTTTTTTTATGATATATAATGTTCCTTCAGTTGTAATCTGTAAAACATTTGATTCTGGGAATGTCATTGTGCTTAATCCATAGGTATCAGTGTGGCTAGTTAGAAACAAGTGTGCAGTAAACTCTGGACTCCAGCTAAGTAACACCACTCATAGTAGTTTGTGTGCAGAAGCTGCTGGTTTCTTAAATTGGTGCATAAATTATGTTCAGTTAGTGCATTTACCTTTTGTACAAATTAATCCACAACACATATTTGGTTTACTAAACATTTAATCAATATTAGGCTGTTTAATTATGTTTACAAATGGTAGAGAAGAGGAATTGTCTTGAACCGGGTGGGATCCAAACCACAACCTCCTGATGACATAACAGATGATCTGACCTCTAAGCTACCAGCTACTGATCAATCTCCTCTATTGCTGATGTTAAGCTATACACCATAGGGTCAGTCACTGTCTTTTGAATGCATTTGGAGACTCAATCCTTCAGAGCCATTTCAGTCATGTGCACATGACCATTCACACTCCAAGTGCATCATGACCAACACCTTTTTTTAAAGGAAATCTCAATCTGTTCAGTTCTTCTATGATCATTAATTCCTCGATTATTTATTTATTTATTTATTTATTTATTTATTTATTTTTATTTTTTACTGTGGCTGAGTGGTTAGCACGCTTGACTACTGATCTAAGGGGACCTGGGTTCGAGCCCCGGGCAAGGCATGGATGTTTATGTGTTGTTTTTCTGCTGAGGTCCTACCATCCTCTCAGACCCTCAACTATGGCATATAAACTGACAGGCTCCTGTCAGACCTCTGTGGCAAGCAGCTGCTTGAGGGGGTATTTATTTTTTTTATTTATTTTTTTAAATATATTTTTACTAATTCCACAATTTATTTATTGATTTTTTTTTTTTTTTTTGTTATTTTCAGGTTTTTTTTCGACTAATGGCTATGTTTACATAATTTTGCTAAATGCATTTCTGCTGAGAAAGGTGTACCTTTCTCAGCAGAAATGCAACTTGTTGTTGCAGAAGATCAGTTTTTTTGTAACTCCATTTTTTTTAGAGAATTGAGTGATAAGAATTTATTGATTTCTAGAGTTAAGAAATGCCATTCTTCTCCTGGACTGAATGTTTTGGAAATGAGGGGAATCTCTTTGGCTTCGAAGGAAAATCTGAGCCTCCCCCCCTTTTTTTTATTGGGGGGGGGGGGGGGGGTGTAAACAAGTTTTCATAACATTATAATATAAATTGGGGGGGGGGGGCAGTTGAGCCAAATTTCCTATCAGGTTGCCTGATTACCCCCCCCCCCCCAAACTAATTTTAATTTGAAAATGTTATGTCATAACATTTACAAATATATTACAACTAGCTGGAAGATGTTTTAAATCTTACTCCAAAATTACAACATAACTGTGAGCTCTTTCATGCAATTTCAGTCCATTTACTGCAAGACATTCATTTCTTTGAAAAAAAAAAAAAAAATTTAATAAACCATTGAAACATAGCTTCTTGTTGACAAGCTGTTTTGAGGTACTTGCAGTTACTTAACATGTTCTTGTTTTTCTCAAACAAGATTCAATTTTGCACTCTCTGCTTCAGATTGTTGGTGTGCTTCCTAGAAATACCAGCCTTTTTATTGTCATTTTCAGTGTTTTACATTATTGGCATTTTAAGCTCTATGAAGTTTTTTTTGACATTTTACAACTGCAGTTCTTAACAAATTGCTTTCTTGAAGTGCAAGGCTTAGGAAACTGCATGAAGTGCACTGTAATCTCCAGTGCAGAAGTTAAGAATGATAGTGGAGTTACTCAGCAGCTTATGGGGGCACACTACACATTAGAGCACTAAGTGAACAGACTGTTTATACTGTGGTGCAGGTGTGTTATGATTTAAATAAAAAGAAAATACACCTATCCCTCGATTTACACAGTTCTGCTTTCATGCAGTAAAAAAAATGCCACCACATTTTGATTTGCACAGTGATATACATGGTTTTATAAGGTCAAGTCAACCAGTTTTGTTTTACACTGTATGGATTGAAGTTTTTTATGTATGTAGATATACAAGAGGCATTCAAAAAGTTCTTGACATGCATCTGTAGAACAAAAGTCATTGCACTTAGCTCATCAAAACTTTTACTGTCCTTCAAAGTACTCGTCTCCAGCATCTATGCAAAGTTGCAGATGTCTCTGCCAATTCTGGAACGCTTGGTGGTATGGTACTCCTGTTGGGAAATACTTCACAACTCTGAATGAACACATTTTGCAAGGTATTGTACCCTTGAAAAAGGCTTCCCAGCAAGTTCCTTTTTAATTTTTTGGAAACAACCAAAAATTACATGGTGCGGGATCTGATGAATATGCAGGATGGGGTAACTGTTTCATTTTTTCCTGTGAAATTGTTTATCGATTTACCAATACATCCTGTACCCTTGATATGCCTGTTGTTGGATGCTACTCCTTCATCTCCTTAACCATTTTGGGCAAAACAGTGTTGGTGTAGTATTGGCCATTTATAGTCATTTTTTCCAGTATGGTGCCCACAGCTACCACTTCTTGGGAATTTAAAAAAATTGTGAACATCCTCTTTTAGCGAAAGTCTTGTTGGCGAATTTAGGGACACAGTTCATCTTCCGCAACCCAAACATAGTTGTCAATCTTTCTGGAAGTTGTATAGTAATAAAACCACGTCTCATCGCCTTTGACAATGTCTGTTAACTGTATGGAGCCACTAGGTTTAAACGTTACCAGGATCTCTTTGCATGAGTTGGACTCTAACCTTTTTTTGTTGTTCTATCAGCTTGTGGGGTACCCATTTGGCACAGATCTTTCGGAACTTCAAATGTTGGGAATAATTGTTTACACACTGCTGATCAATACATTGACATCTAAACTTATTACCTGAATGGTGATGTGTGGGTTTTCCTTAATGAGTTCATGAAGAACAGCTATGGTTCTCCCGTTCATAGTCTCCTTCAGTCTTCTTGCATGAGGGAGGTCTTTGAAGCTCCTCTGAATTTGCACATCCATCCCATAACAGTGCCATATGAACAGGCATGATCCCCATTTACTTGTGATGAATTGGTGTGAATTTTTTTTGCATTATTCAAAAACTGAATCTTTGTGAAAATGTAAAATTTTTTCCAGTCTTCAGTAGACTGCATATGAACAACGCACAGATTTTGCAGACCAAACTTTATGCACTGCCAGTAGAGAGAAAAGTGATGATACAGCCTGTTTTTAACATGTAATGACAATTTCAGACAAGCTTTTGAACAAGTCATAGCTCGTTAACTTAGGAGGAACAAGTGCAAATCTACAGATACATGTCAAGAACTTTTTGAATATTCTCCATAATACCTATTATGAAGTAGCAGTTGTATAGGACCAAGGGAGATTATTAGATTGTTATTCCAAAATAAAAAAACAAATAAATGATTGTAATTGATATATTGGATTTAAGAATAATAAGTAATAGTAAATTCATATATTAATAAAATCATCATCTATAACAAGTTATATTTATATTCTTCAGATAAAATTTTATTCTTGCTATTGTGATGCGATTTGTCTTGTGACATACTAATGAAGTATATTTTGAATCAGTAGTGAGTTCTGACTTTCCTAAACTGAATTTTGATACTAGTAAAAACCATATTTAATCTCATTTTTAGCAACAATTTTAACTTTGTAGACTATTATACAGGCTAAATACAGCTGATTTGTTAGTATATGTTTCATAAAATATCATAAATACTAATTTTACAAAATAAAGCACTAGGTGTTGGTACAAATGCTTCTAATTTATTCAGTTCATAAATATCTTTCAAATTTTGTCTTCAAATTCATTAGTGTACATCTACTTAATGATTATTATTTTTTGTGATCAAAAAGAAATCTATGAAAAGTTAATATAAGCATATCTGTATTAATGCAAATAAAGTACTAATAATGTTATATTGATGCTTATTATTACTGCTGAGCTGAAATTTCAGGTAAATATATATAAATGAAGCTTTCAATGTGTAGTTTATTCATAACAGAAATTTTTTCAGGACCCATTCTTCTTTTTTTTTACATACATTGTTGGTTTTGATTTATACAGTAATTTCCTAGAACCTATCTACTGTGTAAATTGAGGGATGGATGTATTTTAAACCAACTCTATAAAAGAATTGATTATATTGTAAAAAAAAGCTTATTTTTGCATTGCTGTATTAAAATTATCCTTAAATTTAGATCATTGTATGGGACCTAACACATTTGATCACATAAAATTGGCAGTATCTCGAATTAACAAAATCTCATTGTAGAGGTGATTCTCATAATATTAGGGCTTGTTAAAATGAACTTTTAATTGTTACAGTCTTATGTTTTTGATCAGAGGGGTGTACTTAGTGATTAGGAAGTCAGTAATGAAATAGATTTAAACAGCACTCATAAAAGTTTATATCCTGAACATCATTTGTCGAATGACATAATTAGCAATAACATAATTTTAGTCAAGTATTTTTAGCCTTGTTGATTTCATATTTGTCTTTTTCTTTTTTAGTGTATATAATATTTTTAAGTTCTCTAAGCCTTGGGGATTTTACATAAGCCTATGGCTGTTAACAAACATGTTATAATGTTGGGGTCTGTGAGGTTTATATATATATACATAGAGAAGTCTTATGGGAATACCTGACTAATTCATTGATATTGACTACTGTATAACACCACTAAATTTTGAATAAGATTTGATAACTATAGTAATGGATTGCTACTTAGTTTAGTGATTGTTTTTAAGGAAAAATCTGTGGTCACAGTATAAAAATATCACCTAGTGCTGCAGTTTGGCAAACTATGTGTTCAGAAGAATTTCTACTAGTGCTGTTTATGAGGCTAGTAATGAAATATGTGTGATAGTCAATGCAAAGAAGTCTAAAGTGATTGGCAGTGGCCAGTACGCCATACCGGCAAGAAATTATTTGCCGGTACAATGTACCGGTAAGACATTTTTCAGTTAACTGCTCCGTTAACGATTTCCTTTTCATCTTAATGCTTTTTCAACCAAGAATTTAATTTTTTTTTAAAGCGAACCATTCCTTTTTAGAAAAACTCATCGGTTTTTAATTGCATTACTGCAGTTTAACCTTTTAGATACCAAGCTGGTTAGAAACCTGATACTTGAGATTCCGTTTCTGCCGAGAGGGAGTGCTAGAAATTGGAAGTAGTGCTTTCTCTTTTTGAATGATTAGCAAGACAGAACTAGACAGTCAAAGACGACTCCAACCAAAGCCGTAGCTGTCTGGGTTTGGTCTTACTCATTACCGGAGGCAGAACTGGGAAAACGGGATGGTAAATCAAAGAAAGGATATGAACTCACTTAGATGCTGAAATCCATTGCAAAGCAGCGTGTACTTGTGGTTTTAAAATTTTCGTTTCCAAATATACATATTTTTTTATATTCTGCTGAATTGAAAATTCTAAACTTTTCTGTGAATAATGGAGGGCAGTTTAATGGGGGGCAATGTGGCACATACTTCTCCAAATTTAAGTAATAAGTTTGAAGGGGGGGGGGGAAGATTTTTTAATGTAAAAATCATGGAAAAGCAGATTTAAAAAAAATTAGTTTTATCAATTAATCACCTTACATTACGCTATTGAAGTAACCATAATAGAAAAACTAATACACATTCTTTTAATTTTATTGTCCCACAAAAGTTGGCACATCATTTTTTTTAAACATGATTTTTGCTTAGCACATCTCCCTTAATTTTAAGGCAGGAAATATTTACTATGAATTTTAAATGTTCGTTGTCCTTCCTAGCCATTTCAAAAGCTGGTGGTCTGTTTCGTCATCTCCTAAACATCTGCAAGTTCTAAACAGACATGTATTCAGAGTACACACACACACACAGTAAGAGATCCTAAACTCTACAAATGAAATTATTTGGAAAAGTTAAAGAATTTTAGCGTATATTAATTTAATTTTTTTAATTTGAATCTAATTATAAACTTTAAGAAAAGAAAGTAAATATGTTTATTTACTCTAGATAAGTTTATTTGAATATTAAATAAAAGGAAATCTATCCAATTTTTACTTTCTCTCTCATCGCTCCTCATTAGGTTAACTTTAGGCCCTTCAAAAAATATTTTCCACCTGAGTCTTGTCGCCAATATATTACTGGGGAAAACGATTTTGTGTTTTTTATTTCAGTGCAGTTAATTTGTGTATAGAGTTTGAAGAGAAAACTTCAAATTTCTGTAAATTTTCTCTTTGTAAGTAATAATATTCCAATTTTTTTTTTTTTTTTTTTTTTTGTTTCTTTGTTTGTTTGATGTTGAATATTAATAATGATTAGTTTTGAAAAATCTCTGACTTTTAATACGTACCTGTAATCTGAGATTTTTGACATCCAAAAAAGAGCCATACCCAAGGCAATTGCAATGATGAATCCTCCTCATATTTCATCAGTAGTTTATACTGAACTACCAGTTTCGACTTTTATAACCACTATCATTTTCACTGAATTCAGCAGATTTATTAGTATTGACCCACAGCATGTCAACAATGTCGTCTGTAAAAAAGAAGTTTAAAATAATGGATAGCTAATGATAAAGAAGATAATTCAAGAACAAGGCCCACAGAAGATTCAAAATGGTTAACAAAACCTGCGTCGTTGATAACTGCCATTTGTCAAATTTATTGAGCTTGACATCATCCTTGTTATCAACTGGTTTACATGCTTCGCTTCAAGTTTATGGGACCTGGATTCGAGACCCTATAGGTATGGTTATTTTCTTTCTGCTGAGCCTTCATAATTGGTCATCTGACGTCTTAAATTGACTAGCTCTTATCAGATCAGTGATAAATAGCTGTTTGAGAGGTGTAAAAAAATTATCAACTAAGAATTTAATTCTCTAATGTTTTTTCCATCATTGCATCCCTTGAAATTTAACCTTCAGTATCAGAATTTATAGCATTTGTATATATACTAAGCTGTCCCGTGGCCGAGTGGTTAGCACACTTGGCTACTGATCAAAGAGACCTGGGTTTGAACCCCAGGTAAGGCATGGATGTTTGTGATGTCTTTCTGCTGAGGTCCTGCCATCCTCACAGACCTTCTACTGACAGGCTCCTGTCAGACCTCTGTGGCAAGCAGTTGCTTGAGGGTGGGTGGGTGGGTATGTATTTTTTATTATACATATTAGATGCGTCGAGCCGTTTCAGATCCCCAAATATCAGAGTCATTATAATAAAAAGAAGTTATGATTATCAACTTATGATAAAAGATGTTTTTCCTTAGAAACACTGATAAAATTATCAACTTTTTAATTACACCAAACAATAAATGTGATATGAAAATAATGCTATAGCATGATTTGGGTTCTGCTTTAATGAACAAT
The DNA here is from genome assembly GCA_038380435.1 of Ryuthela nishihirai. Classification (NCBI taxonomy): domain Eukaryota; kingdom Metazoa; phylum Arthropoda; class Arachnida; order Araneae; family Heptathelidae; genus Ryuthela; species Ryuthela nishihirai. The sequence goes on from JAWZYU010000018.1 coordinate 26,613,749, forward strand.
GCTGTGGAACTGAAATAAAAGGCCCAGCTGTTTTGTATTAAAGAAAAGCGAGGTTACTCTTTTTCTTGGAACCTTTTATCAGAGTGGATTAAACTTGGGAGAGAACAGAAAGAATTCTGCCAGGTTCACTAGAAGAGTGGTGTTACAGTTTACAATTAGCGGCTACCTCTTAAGGGGGAAAGGAAGCAAGCATGAGAGATAGGAGAGTTTGAGATGCATATCAGGCTGCGATGGTATCCAAACGGTAAAAGTATACACGCATGGCCAACCTAATAGTTACCATTTTCACTCTGTGGTATTAGCGTTGCTGAATCGCTAAATATTTCTCATTAAGGTGAAGAAAAGGTCTATATTGAGGTCAAATCATATGTAAAGTTAAGTGTGCCAACAAATACGTATATCACGTGTAAAAGTGAAATGATTAATTTTTCTACTGCAGGAATGGCCAACTTATAGTACCGTGACAAGAGTGGAAAGGTAGATAATTTTGCTTGGAACACAGGAGCGCTCAACAAAATCTTGCAACTTTTTTTGACAAAAGTCGCTCTTTTCCTACCTCATTTTGGATGCGAAAACTCTGCAGTTTCGCAGCTATTATCGTGGATAAGTCAGAGGCAAAATTCCCATATGTCATGTAATCATTGATTAATATTTATAAATTTTAAAGGCTATTCCAAATCTCCGATAGATGTTATTCTAAAAAATGCTATATTTGGCTTCTGAATTTAAAATATGCAAGTTGAGTATTCAAAATTACAATATGAGTGAAACATTAATTTTCCTTTCTAAAATAATTTTGAAAACATTTAAATCATATTATTATTATTTTTCAATAAGACTGAAATCCAAGAATGCAATGGAATCAGCAAATATTTAAATATATTAATATTTATTTCACATTAAAAATCTCTGAATCATTCACTATTTGCAGAAAACATATGGAAAATGAGAAAATCTAAGAGCCTGTAAGACAATTTCGCTGGAGTGATCACCTGTGTGTGATTTTCCACACATAGCTATGCTTTGAAGTGTACCGCTAAGAAATAATATCTACTTTCACCATTGGTAATATGTCATGTGACTGTGGTGTAAATCAGGCAGCCAGCTCTTTGAGTATCAGTTACAGTTGGATTGAGTGTCAGAACAGGCAAAACATGCAACCTTGGACAACTTTGAACTGGCATGATAGTTGGTGCTAGGCCTACTGATTCTAGCATCTCCCAAATGGGCATCTTCCTGGGCTTCATCTTCTTTTACCGTGAATGATGTGAAAAGCAAAAAATTGCCAGTTATCCTGTGGATAACAGCTTATGGATCAAAGGGATCAAAGGAGACTGGTGAGAATTGGGCAAGAAAACAGATGAACCATAACCAGGCAAAATACAGAATTAAGCATTGGTATGTAGAAGGTCATCTCCAAATGCACCACATATTGTACTTTATTGCAAATGGTCTACAACAGCTACTGACTATGTCAAGTGCTGATGTTGTCAGTGAAGAACATGAAAGTGCATCACCAGTGGGCACAGGCGCATCACCAGTGAACTGTTGAGGACTGGAAAAGGTAGCCTGGTCAGACAAATCAATGTTCCTTTTTTATCATGCTGATGGAAGGATCAGAATTTGGTGCAAGCAACATGAGGCTATAGAGCCATCTTGTCTGATGTCAACAGTACAGGTTGGTGATGGCGGTGTGATGGTATGAGGAATGTTTTACTGGTACACATTAGGACCCCTGATACCCATTAACGGACATCTGAATGACATGACTTATTTGAACATCATTGCAGACCAGATGGGAATGTTCAGCATGATAATGCACCTGTTCACAAGGCATGTATCATCACCAAATGGTTCCAGGAACATGTCGATGAGTTTTCTTTGCCTCATTGACCTGTACAGTTCCCAGATCTAAACCCTATCAAGCATCTTTGGGATGAGGTAGTAAGGGCTATTCTCATGAGACTGCTGCCATACAATTTGCAAAACTGCACAACACACTCATTTCTGCGTGGTACAACATTCCTGCACAATGCATTCAGCATCTTGCAAGTTCCATGACAACAAATTTTGGCTGTTCTGAAGGCCAGAGGAGGAGGTGCAACACTCTACTAGGTAGGTGTACTTATAAGCAGGCATTTCAGTGTATAATGCCTTAAAAAAGTAATTATCACGCAAACTGCTAAAAATCTTGCATGGTTTATGAACTTTTCAGAGCAATTATTTAAGTTGCCATTGTTATGTTGTTGAAAAAGATTTGACTGAGATCCTTAAATTATCTTCCTTCACTTTTTTTTCTATAAAACCTCAATTTAAAAGGTTTAAGAGTTCTGTATTTGTGTTACTATTGACATAACATGAAACTATACCAAATAAAGTAGCTGCTGACTGTATGACACTACTTATGCAGCACACCAGACTGTTGAAGTGTTGTCAACAGTTAATTCTGGATGACCTTTCATTGAGGGTTCTCAGCTGCCATTAATCCAGTTCCACAAATGTCAATATATCAGATATATTAACATGACTGTGTACTAATTGTAGCTTTGGACAATTATGTAGAATACTTTTAGCACAGGTATAGTTTGGCCTTGATGGGAGGCTTCCATCTGTCTCCTAACAGCTGTCCAGTGGGTCCCTTCTCAAACATTCATTGAGCTTTTAGTTTCTTTGTGACCTGGCTATTTAGCCCATTTTTATTAAAAACAGTTAAAAGTAGCCAATATATATTTTTCCCCAAAAATGTGATGTAGGTTACATATTAAAAATAATTTCATAGTAATAATGCTGCACAAGGTGTATTGTGATTCAATTTTAAATTGCCAGCAGTTAAAATTAACAGTGGTCTTCTGGGTTAAGCTGAATACTGTAACATAATTAACTATTATTTTATCTGTAATTAGTATCATATTTTTCTTTGTAAAAATGTGTTTCATTTACTTATTTTTTATATTTCAGATAAATTAGGCAATTTATTCAGCATGATGGTAGCAGATTCTCCCGAGAGAATGGCATATCTTTCTGCTGCTCTTCGGTGGTCTAGTAAAAGCAAAGATGGACAAGATTACGCTGCAGGCCATCCTAAACTCCATCAGTCTGTAGCGCTTACACTTTGGAAAGGTAAGTTTTATGTAACCATTACTAATGTTTAACCCTTAATCTACCTTTGTGTGATACAGCAGAAGATAAAATCACTAGTATGTCTTTTTCATGCATACATACATGCATGCATATGTATGTACATATATGCATATGTACGTACATATATGCATACGTACAGACAGACAGACGTATGTACGTACAGACAGTGTAATTTTCCTCTCCAGACATGTCCCTTTTGAGCTACAGTCTCCCCCTTTTTCTGACACCCTTAGGCACACTGTTCATAATCCTGTTTGCCAATCTGCAGCCATGCATACAGGCGACATGGCCAAACCAATGCAGTCTCCCTCTGCACAATATGTTGCTCAAAAGAGGTTGAGTCCTTCTTCTAACCTCATCATTACTTACAAAGTCAAACCACCTAATGCCCAAGATATTGCATAAGCATCTAGAATCAAAGGCATCGTTTCTTGTTATCCTGCTTACAAAGGGTCCATGTTTCGCTACCATAACTAACCTTAGAAAGAACCAAACTATTATACAGCCTAATTTTAGTCTAGGTGAATATGCCTATTTCTTCACACTCTTCATAGATTCTTAAAAGTCCCAGCGGCAATCCCTATTCTATTTATCTCATGCCACACATATCAGTTATCTGTTACATAGCTCCCAAGCTAATTAAACTGAGACACTTGCTCAATAATACAGCCATTCAAAGCAACTAAAGCACCATCTGCCTGACCAATTTTCATCACTTTAGTTTTTTCTCTGTTTATCACCAAACATACTCTATTACCAATCTCATGAACAGCCCTAATGAATGAATTCAACTCATCATCAGTAGTCAATAGGGCCAAATCATCTGCATAATCTAAATCAGAAATTTTGAAATCACTAGACTAGAGGTTCTCAATGTGGGGTACGCAGTAAACTTTTTTTGGGGTACACCGTGAGAGCTCAAAAGTCACTAGATGTATGTTATATATATATATATGTTTATTCCATTGTCATACTATATACAGGGTGATTCAAAACTTATTGTTCAAATTTTGTGGGGAGGTAGGGAATACGTCAGGAAACCGATTTCACACAGGAAAGAATGTCCGCAAATGTACGCATGCGTATGTAGAGGGCGCTGTGTGTACCCAACCAGTGTACAGCTGTACCGATCGCTTGGCCACCCAGGTCACCTGTATTATCGCCCATGGATTTCTTTTTGTGGGGGGCCATGAAAGACCATGTGTACGACCCCCTGTCGACAGTGAAATGGACCTTGTTGCACGAATAGTGGCCGCCGCAGGCATTGTCCGTGATATGCCAGGCGTTTTTGAAAATGTTCGGTGGTCAATGCAACGGCGCTGTGAATCCTGTGTCCATGTAAATGGTCGTAATTTTGAGCACCTACTGTGAACCTGTACTTTACCTTGTTGGAATAAAAGTCACATTCGTTACCACTTAACTGTACTGTTTCCTTGTGTTCACTTTACTTGTTCATTTTGTTCATGTAGATGACGTTTGCGGACATACTTTCCTATGTGAAATCGGTTTCCTGACGTATTCCTACCTCCCCACGAAATTTGAACGATAAGTTTTGAATCACCCTGTAGTTTTATTATTCTATACAAGGGGTACGCCAGTTATATGCACATTTCCAGGGGGTACATGAAGCATAAAAGTTTGAGAACAACTGCTCTAGACCATTTAAGGCCAAAATCTTTCCCTTGCAAAGAATTTTGCATTACATAATAACCAAACTAAAGAGAAAAGGAGACAGAATGCACCCTTGTCTAACTCCACTAGCAATGCGAAACCAATCTCCGCAAGACGTACTCTCACACACGACTCAGTTGTTATAGAGAGCTCTCGTTACACTAACTTATCAGGTATTCCATATGATCTAACAATCAACCACAAATTATTTCGATCAACAAAGTCAAAAGCCTTTTTGAAGTCTATAAAGCTAGTAACCACAGGTTTCTGAAACTAAACATTTCTCAAGAATCAGCCTAAGTGAAAATATTTTATCAATAAATCCCCTACCACTTCTGAATCCACACTGTTCATCACTCAGTTGTCCATCAACCAAATTCTTAATTCTGTTAAGTATAATCATGCAAAGAACTTTACCTGGGACAGAAACTAAACTAATTTCCCTATAATTATCACAAGAACTGTGATCACCTTTTTTTAAAATTGGGACAATGATAGCTCTAGTAAAATCCTTAGAAACAGCACCTTTATCATAAAAAATACTAAAAATTTCAGTCAACCAGGTGACAACACAAATGTTCCGAGCTCTAGTAGTTCAGTGGTGATTTCATCCACCCCTGGGGATATATGCAGTTTTAATTTAGAGATAGCCAATGCAACTTTGGAATGTGTATAGGGCCATCATAAAAGCCAGTAAGGCATCTATTCTCATTACAAACAATGGGAGTAGAAATAATCACATTATTTAGAATATCTCTGAAGTGTTCAGCCCACCTAGCCATCACTGAATCCTCACCTTCAACCACCTTGCCATATTTATCCCTCAATCCCTGTGTCCTGTCTTCCCACATAAAACATTAACAATCTGGTTCAACCCCCTGCTGTTGTGCTGTCTAACTGCTTCCTCTGCTTTGTCAGCCAAGCTATCAAGCCAAAGATTCTTATTAGCTGCTAACTGATTCTTTACACATTTATTAAGCTCGTTGTAATGCCTTCTGTTAGGACTAGTAGGGTGTTGATTCATATTAATCCTGCACTCCCTTCTTTCAGAAATAAGTTCCATAGCCTTATCAATCAAATAATTTGTTTCTTCTACCTATTTACCCAAAAGAGTACTGTTGGTTTCAAGAAAAGACTGTTTAAACTGATCCCATTCTTTCTCAACTTCAGCAGTAAGCAAACCACAATTATCATAATGACTAAGTAGCCTATCATGGTATGCTTTGGCTATATCTGGATCTTTCAGACGTTCAGTGTTAAAGCTAATTTTTGATCAGATAATGGTCAGCCCCAATTTCAGCTCCCCTGTATGATCTGGTATTCTTAAATTAACTGGCCCATTTGCTGTTAATTAAAATATAATCTATCATATTCCTGTGAAACCCATCAGGTGACCCCTATTATATATATATATATGCCCCGATGTTTGTAATATGTGTTAGTTATTTGTAAACCATTAAATTTACTTACTTGTAGGAGACATTCCCCTAGGGGCGGGGGTGGCTCAGTCGGTTGTGCGCCAGTCTCGTAATCTGTAGTTCCCAGGTTCGAGTCCCAGCTGGGTCAGCGTTGAGATTTATCTCCGCAAAATTCCCCGCCCTGCCCACGGTCAGTAGGGGACACCGATGGGCTTGAAAAGGCCGCCGTCCGTCGGATGGGACGTTAAGCCGTGGTCCCGTGTGCGGGAGAGCCATACCCTGTGCACGTTAAAGAACACGTTGGATGGCCTTGACGGGAGGCTACCATCTGTCTCCCAACAGCTGTTCCAGTGGGTCCCCTCCCCCAAACCTTCTCTGAGCCTTCGGGGTCCATGTGACCTGGCCATTTAGCCCATGGTGTGCAAAAAAGTGCTGCTCAGAGGTAAAACAACCCAAAGGAGACATTCCCCATTGCCATTGGAATTACCAATGCCAAAGGGACGTAAAACTCCTGCCCAAAGGTCAGAGTCAGTACCAACTTTAGCATTGAAGTTACCCAGCAGAAGAGAAATATCTGCTTCACAGAATTCAAAATATCCTGAAGCTGGCTGTGAAACATATCCTTCTCATTCTCATCAGAGTGGGGGCATAACAACAGATGACATTAAAGTCTTCAATTTTTGTTTTAAATTTTGCTGTAAGAAATCTTTCATTAATGCAGTCATATCCAAGAAGAGCATCACTGGCATGTCTTCTGAGAAGCAAACCTACATCTTGGAGATGCTTTCCATCCTCCCTGCCTGAAAAGAGAAATTTAGTTATTTTGAAGTATCTCACCTTTACTTGTCCATCTGTATATCTCACCTTTACTTGTCCATCCTCTTGCAAACCTAGAATATCTAGATTATAATGCTGGAATTTCTGCATGAGGACATCAAGAGAATAATCTCTATGTAATGTCCTCACATTCCATGTACCTGCAGAGAGAATATGATTAGTAGGATTTTTAAAGAAACTAGGTTTATTGAGATAGGTAGGGCCAACAATATCAAACAGCCCCCTGATTGCAAGGCATGGGGCAAAGACCTATTCCTCCTTCGCTAAAGGTTGAAGTCAATGATGCTGGTAGGAGGAACTTCAGGCACCACCTCTTCAAGAGCCATATGATCTGCTTGAGACACATTACTCCAGTTTAGGATTGGCGATGGCCAACTAGCTAAATGAGGGTTCAGGTATGTGCAATGGCCTCTGATCAGGATTATCCACCAGCTGATATAAGGTTCCCATGCCTCTGCTCACTTAGAGCTGACAACCCAGAAGCAAATAGAAAACACAGCGGCAGATTCTCCCTCAACAGAGACCCACCAGTGCAGCAAGTCCAGGATCCATAATCAAGCTCAAATTCATAAACAAGTCCATTTAGTAGGTATAAATGGTCAGCACCAGGACCCTTTGAAATTGACCACTCCTCGACAGGGTTGAAAAAAAAAAAAAAACTGGCATAGATGACCAGATCAGTAGGCCATACTTAACTTCCAAAAGAGAATATCTCTTGTGAAAGGTACTAACGGCATGCACCATGATAAGGCAGGGTTTGACATTAGGCATTAGATTTGACCGGTTCTGTGCATCATCACTGTGGATTGGTACACAGTTCTCCTTCCAGTTTATGCCTAGCTACCATTTACAGACCTCATGAAAACAGTTATTGCATAATATAAGAACTGTTTTGAATATTTCATGGGACATGGCTGAATGTTCCACATGACAATGTTTTTTTTTTCAAGCCCATCAATATCCCCTATTGACTGATTATAAATAAATAATAATAAATACCCCTCAAGCAGCTGCTTGCCATAGAGGTCTGACTGGAGCCTGTCAGTTTGTATGCCATAGTAGGTCTGTGAGGATGGTAGGACCTCAGCAGAAAAACAACACAAACATCCTGGTGCCCAAACCCAGGTCCCTTAGATCAGTAGCCAAGCATGCTTACCACTCAGCCACATTATGATAAAAAAAATTTCTTCATTTAACATTGGGAAAATTTTTTTCCCAATATTAAATGGGTCCAATCATAGATGGCTTCAAGTTCCAGGTGCAGAGATCCAATTAAATCAAATCATCAGTTGACAATTAAAAATTAAAAGGTTTTTTTTTTTAATATTCAAAAGAGTTTTTTTTTTTAGTTTCTAAATAATATTTGGTTAAAATTTGGGAGGAAAAGGTCATTTTGAACCAAAATATTATTTAAACAAAAAGTTATATTCACAAAGTTACCTGTTGACTTTAATATCAATAAATGAAAAATATTTTTGTGGATAAAAAGTTTCCCCAATATGTGGGATTTGAACCTATGTCTCTCCAGAAACATGCCAGAGTATTCTGCCGCTGAACTGCCAGCTCTTTCCTCCACTAATATGACATATCACTCTTCCTGTGATCTCTGCACCTGGATTTGGAGCCATCTATGATCTGGGATGCCAACTATTTATTTTTATGTTACACCAAGTAAGACAGAAATAAATAAGTCATTTCACGCTATTAACATTATTAATGATTTAAGCAATAAATAATATAATATTCACAGAGTTACCTGTTGACTTTAACATCATTAAATCAAAAAATGTTTCTGTGGAAAAAAGTTTTGCCAATGTGGGATTTGAACCCATCTCTCCAAGAAATTCAGCAACACTTATTGTTCTTGTCTACCATTATAATACTACTGATTCTTATTTCATTGTTGCACTTTTAATGGGACTAAATGAAATTTTAAGTGTTTGCTGTTACAGTTTTTCAAATAATTTCAAAATTTTTCCCAATGTTAAATGAAGAAACTTTTTAATCATAATAATCAGTCAGTAGGGGACACTGATGGGCTTGAAAAAAAACCATTGTTCATGTGGGACATTAAGCCATGCCCCATGGGTGGGAGAGCCATACTCGGTGCATGTTAAAGGACATGCTGGATGGCCTTGATGGAAAGTTACCATCTGTTTCTTAACAGCTGTCCAATAGATTCTCTTTCCCCAACCTTCTCTGAACTCTCAGGATCTTTATGACATAGTCATTTAACCCATTCTGTGCAAAAAGTGCTGCTCAGAAGTAAAACAGCCCAACCTACAGTCTTTTTAAAAACCACCTTGATATTTCTAAAATTAATTGTATTTATTAGAATAATAATTCCTTCTCAAAGAGTGCTAATTTTAAATCAATTGTATCTGAACCCAACTAATGAACTAGAAGAATAACATATCACCTCTGGCAAATATGGTGCACTCATTTTCAAAGCAAATGAGTTTTTTTTATTTTCTATCTTAAATGCTTTCTAACAGTGGAAATCTGAACTAATGGATGATTGGAAAAATGCATATAGTAATATTTTATTAGTACCTTTACAACACAAAAGGAATTTTTTATTTAAAAAAAAGTTATTCACACTCTACTACCAGAATTTCAGGATTGTTCCATAAATAGATTGTTGGCAATATTTATTAAAGTTTTGCATTTTTCAACTTTTTCCACTGTCAGAGTACTGTGAAATCTATTGAAAAGTTCTGAAAATGTGAATCGTAATAGTTCATCAATACCTATCCAGCAAAAAAGGAATTTTTAAATTATCTAAAAATGAAAAAGTGAAATTTTCTACACAGACAGATAACAAAGTGAAAATAGAATAAGAATAGAATTTAATAAGAACAAAATAACAATACAAAGACTTTTGCATATACAAGCAGAAAACAGTATTAGCACGAGTCAGAAAAAGAATAAACTATATCTATATAATAAAAGATGTCTGTCTGTGGCAGCCATAACTCATCGGGAAATCAACGTACACCCTCCAAATTTTCGGAGAATGTTTCTGGTTGTGGTCTGGATTGCAGTGCCAAATTTCAAGAGGAAGAAAAAAAAAACGTTGAAAAACAAACTTTTGAAAGTCCAAGAGGGGGGAGGTGCTTGCTAGAACCAAACATATTTACCATGCCATTCCTATGGGAAACGAGAATCACTATCAAATTTACTATTGCCATTTTCTTCTCCCTAACTATGAAAGTAAAGATTTAAAATAGCATTTAAATGTTCTGCAATTTTGATGCCGTTGCCAGATTCCCCACATTTCCAAAAGCATTATTTAGGCATTCCATTGCAGCTACGGACTTGATTTTCTAACTAAACGTGGGGTCGGACACGGGGAACCCACCTACGAAATTTGGGACCTTTCGGGAATTACAGAATGCCAAAATCTGATGAAATAAGTAACTAAATTGTTTGCCATGGGGTCTGAGAGCGAGCGCTGAGTCAGCAATGACTTTGCAACACCGGGAAATTCTTTGTGTTCAAACTGTGATAAAATGTCGGGGGGGGGGGGGGGGGGGGGGTGCTCAGAAGTAAAACAGCCCAACCTACAGTCTTCATTAACTTTTAGTGCAGGAAACAACAGTATATGCAGATTAAAAGTGTGATATGAGCTGTCACAATTAGTGTAGAAATGAAACCATGGGCCAAGTGAGAACCTGATTTTTAAACCAATCACCGGGCAACACGGGGGATGCTGTACAGGAAATTTGGACCGTGCGAACGAATATCATGGGAGCCATAGGGTAGCAAAATCTGTGGTAACGGAAATAAAATCTCGATAGCTTATGCAGAAACTAAGCCATGGGCTATGAGGAGTGCTCGCTAATGTTAACAACAATATGGGCAAATTTCTTCCTGTTGAAAATCTGTGCTAAAGGAGGGGGGGGGTCTTACAAAATTTACCTTTAATGCAGTGAAAATAAGAATATACAGGTTAAAAGTGATACCCGGGCAGCACTGGGTGTGTTCAGCTAGTGGAAAATAAAAATGAAAAGTTACATTTTATCAGATCTTTGAGCAATTTGTTCATTTAGGATGCCAAATAGAATTTTTACAATTAGGTATCTTTAGTGGCCAAAAACGTATCTCATTATGTTAGAAACAAAACTTATTCTACAACTTTAAGTAATCATCAATATTTGAAGCAGTAATAATATTTTTCATTTTAAATTTAAAAACACTGTGAGCATTCATTTCTAATTTCAATAGGTAAGGAATTAAATATTCTAGGAGCTAAGAATAAAAAGTACTTATGAGCTATTTCTTTACTCAGATTGACGAGTAGCATGCTCTTTAAATATAATGTGTAAAATTGTTGGATTTTTAAAAATAAAAACAGCTGTAGTATACATATAGTGATCTCAAACTATGAATTTTCATGTAGACTCTGCTTTGAAATGTCATAACTTTTAAGAATTTATGTTGTACATTAGTAACACATTCAATAATATTCATATAAGTACCTCCCCCCCCCCCATCCTTGATAGTCAAACTGTATTTTAAAAGAGATTGTAGCCAAGAAAAATAAAGAGTAAAAATCTACTGGAGGAAATTTTTATTAAATGATACAATCTAAGTAAAATCGTACTTTATTTACTATCATATTAACATGGGATTTCCATTTCATATTATTGTCTATTAAAATCCCACATATTTTGTAGTTTTAATTTGTTTCTTTTCTGAGTAGTTACAAGAAATTATGTTTACACAGTGCCTGCTATGAAATTGTAATTTACTAAAAAAAAAAAGTTGTCGGGGTGAGTGAAAAAATGCATAAAGCATGTTTTATCAGAGTTAATTTTTAGTCAATTTTTGTTAAACTAGCTTGCAATAATAATGTAAATTGTTAAAAATACCAAGAAAGAAATCTGTTGATTTCCTTTTCTGTAAACAAACACTGTATCATCAGCATATAAAATTGATTTTCCTATTAAATTTTGATAAAAAAATTTATATAAATTAAAAATGAAATACGTCTTAAAATAAATTCTTGTGGAACTCCTTTATTAACCCTTACAGTGTTGGGTTTCTGAAACTGAACTTGCTGTTGTGGTCAGATTTATTTTAAAGTGTTTTCAGAAAATAACATAAACAACTTTAGAACCTCATCCTGAAGAAAATAATGAAGGAAAATGTCATGTTATATACCAAAAGAAAGAGCATTTAATTGTGCTTAATAAGAGATGCAAAAATTCGAAGGAAAAAAAATAGTAGGTTAAATTTTTAAAGAAAATTTCAAAATTTTACTATAGTTTTTTTACATTATCTTTAGCAAAATTTCAAAAAAAAAAAGTATATATATATATTCCATTGTTTTCCTATATATTATTTTGTTAAACTAGCTTGCAATAATAATGTAAATCGTTAAAAATACCAAGAAAGAAATCTGTTGATTTCCTTTTCTGTAAACAAACACTGTATCATCAGCATATAAAATTGATTTTCCTATTAAATTTTGATAAAAAATTTATATAAATTAAAAATGAAATAGGTCTTAAAATAAATTCTTGTGGAACTCCTTTATTAACCCTTTTTAAATTATTTAGTCATATATGCATATACACTGAAGAGTCAAAACATTATGACCAGCACATTTTTATGCAAATCAGAGCAACTTCAGGTAAACGAAGGCATATGTGAAGGTCATGAAATGGTATAAATAACACCTGATACTGAGCTCTGTTAATCGGTTATTCTTGTTCTTCAGTAAGGGGGGGAAAGACGGCAGATTGCTGCCTTTCGCCCCCTTTCCCCCTTTCCTTCGGGAAAGGCAGCAGACTTAAATGAGTTTGACAAAGGCCAAATTGTAATGGCCTGATGACTGGGTCAGAACATTTCAGACAGCAAGGCATGTGGGGTGCTTACAGTCAGCCATTTTAGTACCTTCAAAAAGTGGTCTGAGGAGGGAAAAACCATGAACCGCCAGCAAGGTGTGGTTCGAACACAGCTCATCAATGCTAGAGGTGAACAAAGGCTATCCCTTACGGTAAGAGACAACAGAAGAGATATATTGTGGGGCAATTTGCCCGTAATTTGAAAGATGGTGACTGTCGAGATGGAGTAATGTGTCACAACACACAGTACATCAAACACTGCTGAAAATGGGGTTTCATAGCTGCAGACCACTCCGAGTGCCCATGCTAACCTTGGTTCACCACATGCTAGCATCAAAACTGGACCTTGAATGATTGGAAGGTCATTTGGTCTGATGAATCTCATTTCCTGTTGCACCATGTGGACAGCCTTGTACGTGTGCATTGTTTACCTTGGGAAATGTTGGCACCAGGATGCACTGTGGGGGGAAAATAAGCCGGTGCAGGAAGTGTAATGCTTTGGGCAATATTCTGCTGGAAATCCTGGGTCCATTCATTCATGTGCAAGAAACTATGACATCTACCACCTACCTAATCATCATTACAGACCAGGTATATTCTTTCATGGCAACTGTATTTCCTTCTAATAGTGCTTTCTTTCAACAGGATAATGCGCCATGCCACATTGCCCAGATTGTTTGCAAATGGTTTGTGGAACATGAAGATTTCCAGTATTGCCCTGGCCTCAAATTCTCCAGTCATCAATCAAATTGAGCATCTGTGGTGTGTGTTGGAACAGCATTTCCGATCTGCAGTGGCTCAACCACATAACTTACAAGAATTAAAGGATCTGCTGGTAATGTGTTGGTACCAGATACCACAAGACACCTTTAGAAATCTTGTAGCGTCTATCCTTGCCAGGTAAGAGCTGTTTTGGTGGCATGTGGAGGACCAACATCATATTAGAAAGGTGGTCATAATGTTTTGGCACTTCGGTGTAATGCATATTCTTAGACTTTTGACGATCGGCAAACTCTAAGCCTAAGTAAAGCAGTGTCATAAAAAATAATTTTACTTTAAAACTAGATAATTTAAATAAGAAATAAAAAATATCAGAAAATTGATAATGGAAAAAAAATGTTTCAAAACATTTCAAGTTTAATTGATGCACTGAATTTGAGAGCAAGTCACTTTATTATGAAGCTGCATAACTGCTACAGAGAAAGTTTAATTCTAAAATTCTGGCAGAAATTTTGGTTAAAAATCTCAATTTCCTTACCTTAATTTGTGTATATACTTTAAATGTAATTAAAAATATTGATAAATAAAGTCATACTGTTTAAAAATAGTGCTCTGAGTAATTTTCATTTCATTAATAAAATATTAATAACAAAGATTTTTTTTTCAGAACCTATTCCCCTTTAAAATCAATCCAGAGTCATATTCTGAAAATATTCGTTGTCCGACGCATGGTGCAATGGTAGCGCGCTCTGGCATGAATCTGGAGAGATGCGGGTTCGATTCCTGCCGTGGCGGCGATGAATTTTTTTCAGAATTTATTAATTAATATTCCCCTTTTCTCCATAAGTTGTTGATCTCAATTTACACAGTGATTTCCTGGTACCTATTTACTATGTGAATCAAAGGATGGGTGTACTGTAATTTTTACATTTGAAACTTTTATTATTTTATATTTTGTAAAACTGTTCATCTATTATTTGCTACTCCTTTGGAGACCTCTTAAGATACCTTAATCAAATTTTGCATGATTCTTCCTGAGACCAAGGAAAAGGTTCTTCACAGAAAAGTACAAAAGCACTAAATTTCAAAATGTCATCTTCAAAATAAGGAATCCTTTCAGTTATCAGGCAAAGGTTGAATTGAACATTTCTTAACATAATGAACAAACATGTTTGGACAGAAAAAATTTAGTACCAAGTTTTGCATTTGTCAACCCTTCAGATTTGCACCACTTAACTTGGATAATTGGGTGTTTGCTCTGAAGCAGTTGATCACCTTATTAAAAACAGATGAGATGTATTTGCTTTACAAAATATAGATAACATATCAGAGAGAGTTGGGTTGTTGGGTTGTTTTACCTCTGAGCGGCACTTTTTTGCACACCATGGGCTAAATGGCCAGGTCACATGGACCCCGAAGGCTCAGAGAAGGTTGGGGGAGGGGACCCACTGGAACAGCTGTTGGGAGACAGATGGTAGTCTCCCATCAAGGCCATCCAGCGTGTTCTTTAACGTGCACAGGGTATGGCTCTCCCGCACACGGGGCCACGGCTTAACGTCCCATCCGACGGACGGCGGCCTTTCCAAGCCCATCGATGTCCCCTACTGACTGTGGGCAGGGCGGGGAATTTTGCGGAGATAAATCTCAATGCTGACCCAGCTGGGACTCGAACCTGGGAACTACAGATTACGAGCCTGGCGCGCTACCGACTGAGCCACCCCCATATCAGAGAGAACACTGTTATTTATATTAATAGGGAAAACTGTTATTGAAGTGCAATATAATAAAAGCTTTCATATAATAAGCTTTGTAATGATATCTTTCATGTAACCAGTAGGAAAATGTTCATCCAGCACAATTCTACTGCATTAATATTATATCTGTATATTTTCAATAATAAAGTGTAAAAAATGAAATAAAAGAAGAAAATATTAAAAAACTTGTTTCTGTCAGTAGCAGCTGAAAGACTGCCTCCAAAAAGCTTTCATTTACCTACTGCCAACATACAAACCTATACTATGCTACTGATACTTATTGACCTATCTTTCAGTCCCTTGAAATTGTTTTATGGAGTATATATTTACTAATATGGCATTAGTTTTTGATAAGTTGTTTGCAGCTTTCATGTAATTTTTGTGTGTGTGCATGATAATTAAATATATCGAATATGATACTAAAAATATGCATTGGGATATATGTGAAGTAACTATAATAATTATAAAATGGCTTATGTTTCATGAACATGTTTTACAGAAAAAAATTATTCACAGTCCAGATATCACTTCATCCATTCAACAGATGGTGATGGTTGTGCATCAATGCTAGTTGAATACCATGTTAATAAAGGTTATCCTAGTGAAGTTGATCTGTTCATTGCCCAGGCTGTATTCCAGTAAGCTTGTTTATTATCATTTATGAAATTTGTTTTTAAAAGGACTATTAATTTTTATGATTCATGTGTAAACTTATTAGTATATTTACAAATTTGAAATCTTATAAAGATTGTGTGTGTGTCTGTGTCTGTGGCAGCCATAACTTACCAGGAAATCATGGTAAATGCTTCAGATTTTCGGAGAATGTTTCTGGTTGTGGACTGGGTTGCCGTGCTAAATTTCAATCCAAAATTCCAAAAAGGGGCTTGCTAGAAGCAAAAATATTTACCTTGCTATTCCTATGAAAAATGATAATCACTGTCAAATTTATTGTTGCCATTTATTGCTCCCTAACTGTGAACATAAGAGTCAAAATAACATTGAAATCTGCTGCCATTGCCAAATTTCCCAACATGGGGTCAGGCAGGTACCTTTCAGTTTTGTATCTTTCAGTCATTTGGTACATTTTAGTCAAGTACATTAGAGAATCACGGAATGCAAAATCTGTTGAAATAAAATTTCAATAGTTTACAACAAAGCCATGGGCTATGAGAGGGTGTGCTGACATCAGAAATGACCTGAGCAACACTGGGAAATTCTTGTTGAAACACTGTCAATGGGGACATTGCTTGATACTCTTTAGTCATGCAGGATATTTGGACCATGTGGTCAAGTATCACTGGAGCCATATGGCAGCGAAATCTGTCATAACGGAAATAAAAATCTCGATAGTTTAGGTAGAAACTAAACTACAGGCTATGAGGGAGAAGACTGATTCAGCAATGACCCAAGCAAACACTAGTAAATTTTTTGTGTTGAACCTGCGCTAAAATGGGGAGTGGGGGGGGGGGAGTAGTACTTACAAAACTTACCTTTACTCCAGTGAAAATAAGAATATACAGATTAAAAGTTAACCTGGACAGTGCTGTTCAGCTAGTTTGTTGATAAATCATATTGGACAATTATTTGTGTGAGGAGTTGTGCATCGAATATACATTTTTTTTTATATCATATATCAGACCTTTGTGGCAAGTAGCTGCTTGAGGGGTAAGTTTTTTTTATGGTGCTAACAGATCCGACCCCACCTTCTCATGGTGCAGGCCATTAGTACCTTTCAAAAGAGATATTCTCTTTTGGAGGGGAATGGAAGGGGAGGGCTGCCAGTTCAGTATGGCCTACTGATCATCTCTGGCCACTTTTTTCTTTTTTTTCAACCCTGCTGAGCTGTGGTCAACTTCATAGGGTCCTGGGTTGGGTTGTTTTACCTCTGAGCGGCACTTTTTTGCACATCATGGGCAAATGGCCAGGTCACATGGACCCCAAAGGCTCAGAGAAGGTTGGGGGAGGGGACCCACTGGACAGCTGTTGGGAGACAGAATACCTACACCTTGGAGAAGTAATTGGTTTTCTAAAATCAACCTGGTTTTCTACTTGTTCCAACAGCTGTTGGAACAGCTGTTGGGAGACCTTGACAGGGTAGCCTCCCGTCAAGGCAATCCAACGTGTTCTTTAACACGCACAGGGTATAGCTCTCTCGCACATGGGGCCACGACTTAAAGTCTCATCCGACAGACAGTGGCCTTTCCAAGCCCAGCGGTGTCCCCTAATGACCGTGGGCAGGGTGGTGAATTTTGCAGAGATAAATCTCAACGCTGATCCAGCATAGGGTCCTGGTGTTGACCATTTATACCTACTAGACTGGTTTATGGATTTGAGCTTGATTGTGAATCCTGAACTTGCTGCACTGATGGGCCTCTGTTGAGGGAGAATCTGCCATTGTGTTTTCGATTTGTTTCTGGGTTGCCAGCCCTAAGTGAACAGAGGCATGGGATACCTTATATCAGCTGGTGGATAATCCTGATCAGAGGCCATCGCAGGTACCTGAACCTCACCTTAGCTAGTTGGGCATTGTCAATCCTAAACTGAAGTAATGTGTCTCATGTAGACCTTATGGCTCTTCTAAAGGTGGTGCCTGAAGTTCCTACCAGCATCAGTGACTTCAACCTTTAGCAGAGGAGCAACAGGTCTTTGCACCATGTCTGCGATCAGGGGGCTGTGTGATATTGTTGGCCCTACCTGTCAGTAAACCTAGTTTCTAGGCTTGCAAAAGACCAGATGGACAGGTAAAGGTGAGATACTTCAAAATAACTTTAAATTTCTCTTTTCAGGCAAGGAGGATGGAAAGCATCTCCAAGGTGTAGGTTTGCTTCTCAGCAGACACATCAGTGATGCTCTTCTAGGATATGACTGCATTAATGAAAGATTTCTTAGAGCAAAATTTAAAACATAAATTAAAGACTTGAATGTCATCTGTTGTTATGCTCCCACAGAGGACTCTGATGAGAATGAGAAGGATACATTTTACAGCCAGCTTCAGGATATTTTCAATTCTGTGAAGAAAGGAGATATTTCTTTTGTGCTAGGTGACTTCAATGCTAAAGTTGGTACTGACTCTGACCTTTGGGCAGGAGTTTTAGGTTCCTTTGGCATTGGTAGTTCCAATGGCAATAGGGAATGTCTCCTACAGGTTAGTAAACTGAATGGTTTACAAATAACTAACACATACTTCAAACACTGGGACATTTATAAATATACATGGGTTTCACCTGATAAGTTGCACAGGAATATGATAGATTATATTTTAATTAACAGTAAATGGGCCAGTTCAGTTAGGGATACCAGATCATACAGGGAGCTGAAATTGGGGCTGACCATTACCTGGTCAAAAGTGTCTTGCAGCTGAAGCTTAAGAAATGTTGTGCAAAGTTTAAGAAAATTGCCTTCAATGCTGAAAATCTGAAAGATCCAGATATAGCCAAAGCATAACCATGGTAGGTTACTTAGTCATTATGACAATCGTGGTTTGCTTATTGCTGAAGTTGAGAAAGATTGGGATCAGTTTAAACAGGCTTTTCTTGAAACCAACAGTATTTTTTTGGGTAAATAGGTAGAAGAAATAAAATTATTTGAGTGATAAGGCTATGGAACTTATTTCTGAAAGAAGGCAGTGCAGGATTAGTATGAATCAACATTCAACTAGTCCTAACAGAAGGCATTACAACCAGCTTAATAAACAAGTAAAGGATCAGTGAACAGATAATAAAAATCTTTGGCTTGATAGCTTGGCTGACAAAGCAGAGGAAGCAGTTAGACAGCACAACAGCAGGGGATTGTACCAGATTGTTAATGTTTTATGTGGGAAGAAATGGACAGTTACACAGGGATTGAGGAATAAACATGGCAAGGTGGTGGTAGGTGAGGATTCTGTGATGGCTAGGTGGGCTGAGTATTCCAGAGATGTTCTAAATAATGTGATTATTAAATATTGAATAAACTCGACTTTCTTGGTACATACTAAATATTTGCCACTTTGTAAGTCGATTTAATTATAGAGGAAAAATTGTCTTGAGCTGGGTGGGATACAAACCCACGACCTCCTGATAACATGTCAGGTGCTCGGATCACTGGGCTACCAGCCGCCGATCAAGATCTCTAATTAATGATAAGAACATTCTCAATCTAAAGTACATATTCCATTACATCACATATAGGCGCTGTTCGGGCATTCTTAGCCACAATTGGCAGATAAATGCCATATAGATGGAAAGTATATCGTACAAGTATACAATTGATTAAATGTTGAATAAACTAGACTTTCTTGGTATATACTAAATATTCCCCACTTTGTAAGTCGATTTTAATTAAGTCGTATCCCACCCGGCTCAAGACAATTTTTCCTCTATAATTAAATAGACTTACAAAGTGTTGAATATTTAATGTGATTATTTCTACTCCCGTTATTTGTAATGAAGATAGATGCATTACTGGCTTTAATGATGGCCCTATATCGCATTCCGAAGTCACTTTGGCTATCTCTAAATTAAAACTGCATAAATCCCCAGGGGTGGACGAAATCACCACTGAAATGTTTAGAGCTGGGAACATTTGCATTGTCACATGGCTGACAGAAATTTTGAATATTTTTTATGATAAAGGTATTGTTCCTAAGGATTTTACTATAGCTATCATTGTCACAATTTTTAAAAAAAGGTGATCCCAATTCTTGTGATAATTATAGGGGAACTAGTTTACTTTCTGTTCCAGGTAAAGTTCTTGGCATGATTATACTTAATAGAATTAAGAATTTGGTTGATGCACAACTTCGTGATGAACAGTGTGGATTCAGAAGTGGTAGGGGATATATTGATAAAATATTTTCACTTTGGCAGATTCTTGAGAAATGTTTAGAGTTTCAGAAACCTGTGGTTACTAGCTTTATAGATTTCAAAAAGACTTTTGACTGTTGATTGATATAATTTGTGGTTGATTGTTAGATCATATGGTATACCAGACAAGTTAGTTAATATAATGAAAAGCTCTCTATAATAACACTGAGTTGTGTGTGAGAGTTGGTAAGGCTTGTAGCAATTGGTTTAGCATTACTTCTGGTGTTCGACAAGGATGCATTTTGTCTCCTTTTCTCTTTAGTTTGGTTATTGATTACGTTATGTGAAATTCACTTCAAGGGAAAGATTTTGGCCTTAAATGGGCTGGAAATAGGAAAATTTCTGACTTACATTATGCTGATGATTTAGCCCTTTTGGCTACTGATGTTGATGAGATGAACTCTTTCATTAGGGCTGTTGATGAGACTGATAATAGAGTAGGTTTCATGATAAACAGAGAAAAACTAAAGTGATGAAAATTGATCAGGCAGATGGTGCTTCAGTTGCTTTGAATGGCTGTACTATTGATCAATTGTCTCAGTTTAATTATCTTGGAAGCTATGTAACAGATACTGGTAACGTGCGGCATGAGATTAACACTCTAATAGGGATTGCTGCTTGGAGTTTTAAGAATCTATGGAGAGTGTGGAGAAATAGGCATATACACTTAAAGACTAAAATTAGACTGTATAATAGTTTGGTTCTTTATAGGGTTAGTTATGGTACTGAATGAAACTTGGACACTTTGTAAACATGATAACAAGAAACTAGATGCTTTTGATTCTAGATGCTTATGCAGTATCTTGGGCATTAGGTGGTTCAACTTTGTAACTAATGATGAGGTTAGGCAAATGAGTCAGCAACCTCCTTTAGGCAGCATATTGTGCTGAGAGAGACTCCATTGGTTTGGCCATGTTGCCCATATGGATTATTATAGATTGGCAAATAGGGTTATAAACAGTGTGCCTAAAGGCCTCAGAAAGAGGGGGGGAGATCTAGGATGTGATGGGCTGACAATGTCAAACAGGACCTTATTAGAATTGGTGTGCAGGTACCAGATGCAGTAGATGTAGCTCAGGACAGACATGTTTGGAGAACTAAATTGCATCGTCTGGTTGGACCTTCGTAGCCCATGGCTGCTTGAGGAGGAGGAGGAGGATGATGAAGGTTTTAGTGGAAAAGCATATTCTTTAACCCAAAATAGCAAAAAAATTGGCTGAAAGACAGAACATGCTGAGTACTTGAGAATTATATTATTATTTATGTTTATATAAATCAAACTGAGTGAGACATTGTTCTGTAGTAGAGTTAATAAGTTAGGTAGTTACACTGACTATACCTCTATGAGCTATGTCTTCATTTTTTTAAGGAAGGAGGTACTATCCTACACAAAGGACTGAGATAACCTAGAAGCTATGTTAGGCTTGTCCTGGTTTCTCATACAAACACACAAGAACATGCTCCCCTAATCTTAATAGTCAGGTACTCTGACCACTACACCAGGTAGGGCTAAGTTTTGGAAGTACAATTGATTAACTTAGTACCACTGTATTTGAACTTGCATTTTCCGTCATAAAATCATCTGAATCATTGGAATTATCAAAGGTATGCATGTATTGACTGGTCCTTTACAGAACAATATATTTTTTATTGTGAAGAAATAATATTGTACTGATAAGCAAATAATGGCAACTAATTGTTATGAAATGCATTCATAAGAATTTATATCAGTTGTTTTAGTAATAGTTCCTGCTTGCTGTACCTGTTAATTACAATATAGGTAATATTAGTTACATGTGATCCATAAAATTCCAATCAGCTAATCAACTAACCAATCTGTTGTTAAAAGTGCACAGTCTAGAAGCAAAAATTTCTGTAATAATTCAACCATGGCACTTTAAGTCTTAAAACAACTGGCTTTGAATATGTCAGTAATTTTTTATTTTAAGAAGTCTTATAGTTGCATTCTCTGCCCATTAGGACATGAGAATATGATCATTATTGCTACTGAAAGTTAAGGCTAGTACATTATTTTGATATTGTGTACTAATAGTATTCTAGCAAGTGAGAACAAGGTTGTTTCTTTATATGAAAGGTGATAATGAGGTTGTTTCTTTATATGAAATGACTGATTTTGTAGTTTATGCACCTGGATAAATTAATGTTATTGGATCTTTGCTATTCTGATTCTACATGCCAATTTTTACATCCATATTTTTCCATACATCTGCATAACTCAAAAATGTATATGAAGATTTTTTGAATAGCATAGTAATATGTTCTTGTAATCTTTAAAGTGTTAAGATAACCAGTAATTAATATTTCAAAGGTAATATTTCAAATTAAGCATGTATTTTCTAGGTATCTGTGCCTTAAGAATAAATCAACAGCGTCCATAGCATTCTATACATACACAGAGAAACATCCAGATGTTAATAAAGGGCCCCCATTCCTTCTTCCACTTCTCAATTTTCTTTGGTTTCTGTTACTGGCTATTGAAAGGTAAGTATGTAATAGTCCCTGCTTATGTATTTTATTTAAAGTATTATGTGGTTTTTTATATAATACTGCATAAAATTAATATTAGGAACAGTCAAATTAAATTCACTAATAATAGAAATTATTTAATAATAATATTTTACTGTAAAATACAATGAACCCTGTGTTATGATTTTTTTAACGCTATGTAAATTAATATTAGAAACATTCAAATTGATTGGTACCAGTAGTAATCCGAGATACCAAAAAATGTATTGCAGCTTAAGAAAGTTATATATAATTTTGGCTAAATACAAATTAGTGAAACGGCATGCGAATTTTTTTTGTCTTCCCATGACAATGGAACATTGAGTGTTTTCACATACTCTTTAGAATTTCTGTCATTTCACTGTGCAGAAAAATATACCATATCTCTGTTACTAATTCCAAGGTAAGGTTCTAAGTTCACTTTTCTCGTTTTTGGTTAAACATAAATAAAAAAAAAATTGGGCTTTCCATGGGTCTAATTTTTTTCTGAGCATGGGAAGTTTGTTTCTTCCTCCCTCTATCTTTAAACTAGGTCACATTTTCAGGACTTTTGTCTACATTTCTCTCATCCTCTATCATGGATTTTTATGTGTTTTTGGTAGCTGAATTAAAGTTCTCTGTTCTTTCTATAGTAAACTAAAGTAGCTGCTTTCAGTAGTTCTACTTAAGCCCTCTAACTCATTAATTGAGTATTATATGCAATAGTGCAGCAAATGACACTTCAAACTATAGTAAACAGTGGGAAATCTGTTTATTCGTGAGACTCTATAGATCATGAGAAGATGGCACAGAACCATGTCTATTATAACTTGCCTGAGGTACATGTTTTAAATGATATATTTTTTTACAGTGAAATGCCCTCTTTCAATATCATGATGTTTTCACTATAATATACAACTTCTGAAGCCATCCTTTACTAACAATAGGCATTTAATCTTCTTTCAAGAAATTTGTGTAAACTGTTTTTTGTTTCCCTTCAGTACAGATGAGGCATATACAACCTATCAATTCACAAGCACTTCAGTGCTCACTGTGATAGTTTAAATGAAAGCAATAACTGTTAAACTAAACTTGATTAATATCTAAGAGTATTTTTAGCAATTTGCATTATTATGTTAAATATTTCTTAAACGGAATACTGAATTTGTCATACAGCTTCCTCTCCTTGTAGATTAAAACTATTTAAGGGTTTCATCCTTAACTTTTTTAACCCACAACAAAAAGCCACATGAAAATGGAGGAAAAATTGCTCCTAAATGGAAAGAGCTAATATCTTTTAATTTGGTGTAGAGCTTCCTGATATCATGACTTAATGCAAGGGTTTTACTTCTCCCCAACCTTTAGTCCATCCTCCCCCAAAAATAGAATTATATAAGCACTTACCAAGTGTAATGTGTTATATTTCAAATGAAAGCTTCTGGCATGAGTAGTAGCATAAGCTACCCCAAAATGTGGTCCATGCTTTTTCCATAAAAGAGGTGGAGTAAAATTTCACATGGTGGAGGAATTATTGTAATGAGTCAAATTGAAGGATGTGATATGGGGAGTGCCGTCTACTGTATATTTTAGAGTTTCAGACTTGAGCGATGCTAGGTAAATTTGCTAGTCTTGTAATGTAGAGTGTATCTGCTTACACACTAAATAGCTAGTGGTACCAAATTTTGCAATAACTTTCCCTTCACCTAGGGGAAAATTATTGGCTATGTGCGAACTCGCTAGGAACAACCAAAATTGGTATGGATGGGTTGAATTTCCTATAAACAGCAATTAAAAACTGGAATGTCCCATAGATTGAACACTAGCAATTATTGAAAATAATTGTTGCCATAAATAAATATAAGAGAAGAAATGGTTTTTGCTGCCATATTGGTATTCTGCCTAATATAACTGGAATTTTGGGGAACAAAAACATTTTAGTAATATAGCAATGTATTTAAATTGATAACTGCTTAATGATATGAGATGAAATCCTAAAATCTAATTTAATTGTTTAACATAGCTTAATAGAACAGCAGTAAGATAGTATCTGAAGGTAATATTTAATTTCCTTCTTTTTAAGCTCATTTTAAAGTTTCTTCACACACACACACCACCCCTCCCAAAAAATGTGAGAGAGGAATATTTCTTAAACGGTAAGAGCTGTAACCACTGAATTCAGGATGTAGCTTATCTCATTGTAAGTTAAAGATATTTAAGAGTTTTATCCTTTAATCACCTTTTCTACAACAACAAAAAAGTCGACATTAAAATGCAAGAAGAATTGCTCTGAAACCAGAAGAGCTAGGAGCTACAAATTCAGTACATAACTTCTTTATATCATGACTTGAAGTAATTCAAAGGTTTGATTTTCCCTCCCCTCGCAAAATTGAAACTATGTAAGCGATTACCTAGCTCTATTTCAACTGATATCTTCTGACATGGGGAGTATAATGTTCTACTTTAAATTAATATCCACACCTTTCTTCATCTGAAAGAGAGGAGGAAAATTATAAAGGGGATGGGGGATCAATTGTAATAAGTTTTGTATCAAATTAAAACTTGTGGCACGGGGAGTTCCATTTCATATTTTTTTTACTTTAGAGTTTCAGATGCAAGCAATGCCAGGTAAATCTGGTAGTTTATTTTCTCATCCACCCAATTTCCCAGGTGTTGCACCATTGGATTTTCATATATTCCAGGATTCAGATTTTCTTAAATGAAAAAGAATTTTCTCTGAGAGTATCCACACTGCTCTTGGCGAGTTTTTTGGCTCTAAGTGGAAACTTTCTACCACGGTAGAATCTAGATGCTTACAGAAGATAGAAAAGGCCACAGAAAATAATAGAGACTAGGTAGTTAATTATATTGAGAAATATATATATATATTAAATGAAATTTTATTTTACATTACTGAACAGAACTTTTGCATAGACACTATATATAGTAAGTTTTGTGGAAGGGAAAATGCAAGTTATAATGTTTCAAATTTTTGCTTCCATATTTAGGGAGAAACTGGCTGCTTTTACGGTTTTATGTGAGCAGTACCAGCCTTCTATTAACAGGGACCCTTCCTACCCTGAGGTGAGTGAAATCTTGAAGAATAAAGATAAAAGGAAATGTTTTTAGTGATAAGTAGAACTTGAAGAATTTGTAAACACCTAACTCACTTTTTCTTAACAAAACTATACACTATCAAATTGGTTATAGTCGATCTGGTGGGACTGGGAAAAAGTAATAATTTTATTATTTTATTATTTAGATAAGGTTCATAATAAAAAAAGCTGGTTTTTCTGAAATATTTTCATGCAGTTTTAAAGATATTTATTAAACTTGCAGCAAATAATGAAACAGTTGCTATATGCAGTTCTGGGAGGTATTATATATAGTCTAAATTTTTATTTTGACAGTCAGTCATATGCTCATATATAATAATATTTCATCTCTGTCTTCAATATTGTTTCAATAGTAAATATTAATAATGAGTACTTTTGCCACATGTCTGCGTGATTTCTCCTACCTCCAAATTTATTTGTAATTTTCACCTTTTCACCATTTTTTCCTTTTTAAGCTGTTTTATTTTTAAACTATTTACTACAAAACTGACCACATACTAAAAGGTAAAATCATAATTGTTTTCACAACATATAAAAAAAGGACAAATGTTCACATTTCTATAAGATTCCTTTTTGTATACTGAAGATATAAAGTTGAACATTTTGGGATTGGTGCCTGAATGCAATTGTACATAATTTCCTTCAGTTTCATAAGATGGTGTGTTGTTAAACCTGTGAGTTGAGTGCTTAATGAAATAAGGTATTACAGAGTTTTCCAATGAGTAAAAAAAAAGTCGTTAATCTAAAGATGGAATGCTACACCCTACTTTATAAATTATCTAGAATATCAATAATTTGACTTCCTAGAATTGTATCTTGCTCCCAACTGTTTGAAAAAAGAAATATAGTCAAGTTATTAATTGTGAGCACTTATTTCTTACTACTGATATTAATTGCAAATATTAAGAAAAAAGCTTGTATATTTAGCTAGATTATGAGTATTACGATGAGATATTCACTATACAGGGTATCATAAATCAGGAAATGATATTGGGGTATGAAACTAAGTTTAAAAGTCTAATAAATATGATGTCAAAAAATGCTTTGTAATGGAGTCAAGTTAATATCTTTAGAATATCGTATTCATCATGTAAGAATTCCCACACTGGTTTATGCATTGACAGATGAATGTGCAATATAATGGATGTTTTTGCATCACAACAATTTGCTTATGAAGATTGCTTGCTTTAATTAACCCTTCCAAGGTCCCTGATGATCATAGATGTTGACAGAATCCGAAATGAGAGGCCCAAGACGTCTATATTTGATTTTAGTATAACAAAAAACTTCAATTTTAAAAATACATAATTCAAGTTTGAAAAATAATATTTTCTATTTTTTATTTGATGCATATTTTATTAAATTACAATATAAATAATTTGTTAAAGCCATCTGATTGCCATTTCTTAGAAGCACTATATGGTATTGCTGATTTGTTTGTAAACATATTATGCTGAAGAAATCACCTAATTTTAGCTCACAAGTTTGATTTGAAATATTAGCAAATTTTTCCTTAAAGTTATGAAAATTTCCTGTAAATTAATAAAAAACTGGATTTTTTGAAGTAATTGCAAAGTACTTACCTCTGTTTTTCACTTTTTTCTACCTGAAACCTGTTTCACTATCACTAGAATTATTTTTATCATTTATCCTAATATTCTATGTGTCTTTCCTGCTCTTCAGATCGGGTTGGGTTGTTTTACCTCTTGAGCAGGCTCTTCAGATTGAAACTGTAACTAAGAAAAGTCTTCATGCAGATGTTCAAATTACTCACTCACGCAACACAAATGCAACAGTGGGCCCACCTGCTAAGTGGCTGCATAACAAATTGTTTACATGTACTATTTAGCTCAAGTAAGATATACACACCCTTTGTAAAGTTAGTAGTATTGCATTTCTTTTTATAATTAAATCTTAGTTTTCATTTCAGTGGATTTTCTTTATCGATCTATCAGCAGATTGATAATTATTTATTTTTCATAATTATGCTACATCAGATGACCAGCTTACAACTTGTTGCTGTGGATAGTTTAATTAACATCACATTAGGTTATATGTTTTTTTTTTCTTCCTTTTCCAGTAAAAAACCAAGTCGCCTTGTATAACACTGGCAGGTGTTTTAAATTATACAACACTGAAAAGAATCATTAAAAAAGATAAAAAAATTATATTTCAGTTAATATTATAGTATTCAGAAAGAAATTTCCTTTCAGTTAATATGTAATTTAAGTGTTTATTTGTCAGGTTTTCCAAAATTAAGCCTTAATTGCGTAGTTTGATATATATTTTTTCATTTTATCATTGTAAAAAAAGTCTTTTTAAAATTAATATGCTTTGAAATTTGCTCAAGTTTTTTATTTTCATAAAATTCATAATTAAATTCTGTTTAATTTGGTATATAACATGACCTATTTCAGTTGATTAGTTATTTCTTTAAAAAAAATTCTAAAGTTCTATTAGTTTTTTTAAAATAAATTTTTATTTGTGTTACCAGATGCATTTTTTACTACATGACTCTAAAAAGGCCATATTAAAATAAAACTATTCTTTTGTGTAAAATATTTTATTTTCTGAAAATCCAGAATTAAATGCTGAATAATTTGGCATATAACATGTTATAATTCCTTTCATTAGTTTTTTGGCAAAAAAAGTTGTTAGATCCTGATCAGAGAAAAAATAGCTGGACCTCTGGATGTAAATCAGTTTTGCAGGCTGGACCCTGGAATTGATCGCATCAATGCAAAAATATGTTGTTCGTATTTTTTACCAATTAATGTATTTCAACATAACTTTCTGTATTCATAAAAATAAAGCCACCATATAACAAGAACTCAAACTTGTTGTAAACCTAAATTAGGAGTGCACAAACTTTTTTTGGCATCAGGCTGAATAAAAAAAATTATATTTTTATATTTGCAGTGAGTCAGGGCTGGATATAGGGAGGGTGATGCCTTCCTATATCCCCCCCCCCACACACACACACACTTTTTTTTTCTTTCCCTATATCTTGGCCCTAATTAGCTGTATGACATTAAAATTTTGTCTTTCAATTTGTTTTATTAAAACACCATTCATTTCAGTAGAACAAGATTTAAAAAAAAATATTTTATATTTTCAGTTCTCACATGGGCTAGATAAAATTGTTAAAAGGCTAGAGTTTGTGCACCCTGATTTAAATGATTGAAACAGTTCTTAATTTTAATAGTTTGTATATAGTGTACATGGTTTAATTTTTGTCAAAAAGGGCATTATTTTTGGTTTTTTATTGCATCTTTTGTAAATAAAATTCTTTTTCATCTAATTTCTTGACTTCTGCAGTCATTAAAATTCTTGATATTATTACGACTTGGATAGAAGAAATAATTTTTTTTTTTTGTGTATTTTAGTACATGGACAGGATTGGGCAACTGTTCTTTGGCCTATCTCCACCTCCACCAAAACACCAAGGAATGCTTGGTAAGTAAAACACATTTTGTTTTCAATAGAAATCTCAGTTACCTCACATAAAACTTGGGGCTGAAATGTCACCACTCATTATGTTCTAGAACAATTTACAGTTTTCAAAAAAGATCATATCATTGTACTAAATTGTTCATAATGCAACATAATAACATAATAAATATTCCCTCAAGCAGCATTCTCTGCCCTGCCCATGGTCAGTAGGGGACACCGATGGGCTTGGAAAGGTTGCCGTCCGTCGGATGGGACGTTAAGCCGTGGCCCCGTGTGCGGGAGAGACATACCCTGTGCACGTTAAAGAACACGCTGGATGACCTTGACGGGAGGCTACCATCTGTCTCCCAACAGCTGTTCCAGTGGGTTCCCTCCCCCAACCCTCTCTGAGGCTTCGGGATCCATGTGACCTGGCCATTTAGCTCATAGTGTGCAAAAAATTCCCCCCAAAAAAGTAAAACAACCCAACCCTCAAGCAGCTGCTTGCTACAGAGGTCTGATAGAAGCCTGTCGGTATACACAGTCATACCAGAATAATATGATCACCCACAGAATCACAGTGTACCCACCAGGTGCGTCACAGAGTGCACATGACAAGGTCGAAGTGGCCAGCCAGGACAGATATTCCATAATGTGTAACATGAGCACAATGGGCAGAGGTATTGATTTGACGGCATTCAAAAAGGAATGATCATCGGCTACCATGCCAAGGGTAGAAGCATCTTGGAAACAGCAGATTTCTTGTGCTGTTCGCGAGGTGCTGTAATAAGGGTGTACCAAGAATGGACCGCTGGCACACCAAGTACCTCCCGATCATACTATCATAACTATGGAGCCCCAAAGGCCATCGACCCCAGAGGAGAACATCGCCTCTGTCAACTGGTAAAGGCAATTGATGCGCAACAGTGCAGCAATTGACCAATCGAATGAATGCTGGGGCACCCAGGTACATGTCCCTGATAACGGTAGAGCAAACCCTGTTATACATGGGTCTCTGGAGTCAAAGCTGTTTAAAGATTCCCATGTTAACCAAGGTCCATCGGATAACAAAGCCTGAAGTTCACACGGGACTACCATCATTGGACAGTGGAAGAGTTGAAACAGGTTGCCTTCTCCAATGAATTGAGGTTTCTACTCCACAGAAGTGACGGGCGGTGGCAGATACAGCGTCAGACACACGAGAACCAACACCCAGACATGCTTGTCATCAAGTACAGGCTGGCAGTGACAGTGTGCATATCTGGGGGATGTTTTCCTGGTATGACCTGGGACCACTGGTACCACATGATATGTCTCTGAATGCCAATGGCTACCTGTCCATCCTTGATGACCACATGCATCCTTTCATGTTGGATGTTTACCCTGGTGGTGATGGTGTCTACCAACAGGACAATGCACTTTGCCTTGTTGCTGAGGTGATGCGTGTGACTGGTTCCAGGAACACAGCAGTGATGTCTCCGTTATCCCTCGGCCAGCGAAATCACCCAGCCTCAATCCCATAGAGCACTTGTGGAATCATTTGGATCTACAGGTTCAGCATGCGGACCAACAACCATGTCATCTCCGGAACCTCCATGCTCAGCTGGAGTCTGAATGGGCACGTATGCCTCTGGCAACCTTCCAGGGCCTCATTGCATCCATGCCACACTGTCTCGCCGCTGTCATCCAGGCCAAGAGTGGTTATTCCTATTATTAGGTAAGTGGTCATATTATTCTGATACAACCTATTGTATATATTCTACCGTGGTATAATATGGTATATATACTTTGTATATATTATATCCTATTGTATATAATATTGTATATATCCTATTGTATATAATATTGTATATATCCTATTGTATATAATATTGTATATATCCTATTGTATATAATATTGTATATATCCTATTGTATATAATTGTACCATAGTATAGAAGGTCTGTGAGGATGGAGAAAAACAACACAAACCCAGATCCTTGTGATCAGTAGCCAAGCTCACTAACCACTCGGCCATGGATCATAGGAGATGTTAAAAATAATTTTGTCCCCCCCCCCCCCCCCCCAAAAAAAAAAAAAAAAAAAAACCTAGGTTGGCAAGAGGTACCTTATTTGTACCTTGAATCTAAAAAAGAATATTAAGTAGGAAATAATTTAAAAAGAAGGTTATTAAATTGAAAATATTAAAAATGGAAATTAAATCTGCATGGAGTTGAATAAAATAATAAAATACCTCAATTTATGTTGTGTTTACATTCCTGAAAAACGAAATGAACTGTTATTTCCCATAAGAAATGACTAAAATACCTGAGATGTGTTCTGGCACTCCAACACAATATCTAAACATATTTTAAGTAATCACAGCAATACTTTTAATAAGGAAGAATAATAATATTGGAAAAAGATGTGGCTAATAGAATTGCACAAAAAATACAGTAAAATAAGAAATGTAACATGATTATAATAACATGCACATGTACATCATGTACATTTCTGGTATGTGCTTAATAAGGAATTAAGCCCATTGAAAGCTGTAGAAAACAAATGATAAATTCCATTTAGCAGAAAACATAAAAGTTATCATACAATTTAAGTATATCCAGATAAATCTTTGCTTTGATGATCATAATTTTATTTAGACAAGAAGTATGATTCCCAGATAAGTGCAAAAGGATGTGATACCCCTTCCCCGATAAACTAAATGGCATTCAGCTCAATTAGTCACTGTTTTACATGATCTCCCAGCACTTATACATTTCTCCTCTGTCACTCAGTGATGCCTGCCATTGCAGCTGAAAGATTTTGGTATTTCTCTGTTTTGATGCTTACTAAAACATTTTTGTTTTACATATTTCTTTGTGTGAACTGGTAAGAGTTAAAGTTTATTAGTAATTTTTAGTGAATAAAATGTTAGTAATGGAAATGTTTCAGGTATTCTTTGCTGTCAAAATGACCACTACAGCTGTGCTAGGTAGTTTAGCTTATATTTTGAAAACTTGACATGCTATGAGACTCGTATATGGGTCAAATGTAGCTAATGTTTTAAAAGAGGCATAAGGAATAGAAGGCAAGAAATTTTTAAACTAAAGCAGAAAAAATTTATTCCCAGCAAGAAATAATCATACATAATTTAATGCAAAAACAGAAAATGATCAAAGCATTCAAGAAAAATTAAACCATAATTTACTTCCATAGCCTATCAGAAGTGTGCTTAAAACAAATCAGTGGTGTTTTCTGTTTTTAGATTCACTTCTGATATGCAGTAAACAAAATTTACCTTAATCTTTTAATCATTTACATTAATTAAGTTTTAAAAATACTCTAAACACAATCCAACATTAAGCTATAGGTTAATATCCAGTCACTTCAAATCAGTTGAACTTGTACAATCAGTTATTTCAAGTAACTGTATTTTCATGGTATTGATTATTACATTATGTCAACCCATGAGCAGTAAATTGTACTTAGTCTATATTCTCCATTTGCAAAACCATCCATCAGATGGGACATTAAGCTGTGGTCCCATCTGCAGCAGAGCCATACCCTGTGTCAAACCATGGCAGTCATAGTTTCACAGGAATCGCAAAGAGGAAGTTGTATTTGCTTTGTATTGCTTGTTCATTTCTTCAGGCAGATGACAGACATGAGTATGAGTTTTGCAACATAATTTTAACTGTTAAACATATTTTAATTGCTTTTCTCACAATTTTAATCATGAACTTTGTGTTTATTTTAACTTTCTAATTTTACAACTGAGTCCCTTACACTTAACCATCTTTTATTTGATGACTTTTATGGGTCCTAATACATCCATTGTTGTTTATTTTATTTTACACTTTTTGACTTTTTTTTTACCCTGGTTTAACATGTTTTTCCAATTTCATTGCTTTTGTCATATTTGTGTGTTTATTTTAACTTTGGTTGTGGGTTTGATGTCCTTTATTCTTTTATTTACCCTTGTTTGGCACAACATAGCCCATGTTGCTCTTGTGCCATAAATCTCCAAACAGTCAACAGCCATGGCCTGGACACATTAAAGACACGCTTGATGTCAGGCTACTATCTGTCTCCTAACAGCTATCCAATGGGTCCCCCCAACCTTCCCCAAGTCCTTGGGGTCCTTGTGACCTGGCCATTGAGCCCATTGTGTGCAAAAAAGTGCCACTCAGAGGTAAAACAACATACCCCATTTGGAAAATCAATAATTTACTTTTGCACCTATTACATAGGAATCATATTTCTTGTCTGAAAGGTATTATGTTCAGTCAAGTGATGATTACTTCCATATTTTCTATTTACCAGAGCTTGTCAACTGGATTCTGCCCCATGACATGGGGCAAGAGCTAGATGTGCCTAAATTATTTCTAATATGTGTCATATAATTAACGAATTAATTCTTCATTAGGCACAGACTAACTCCATCCACATGTGGGTGCAGGGGTGGCTCATTTGATTGCATTCCAGGCTTGTAATCTAGTTCCCAGGTTGGAGTCCCAGCTAGGACAGTGTTGAGATTTATCTGCATAAAACTCCTTGCCCTGCCCTCAGTCAGTAGGGGCATGGCCAACTGAGATTAGTCTACAGGCCTGAATTTTTGAAGCTGAGAGTTGTAGGTCACACTATAGCTTGCTCTTGTTTGTATCGGCAGAAAGTGATGTTTGTCTCGATTTCACAGTGAAAATTGCATGTTTTTTATTCTATAGAAGCTTAATTTTTTTTTAATCTTTTCATCAGTTATTTTAAATCATAGTTTACTGTTCTGCTCCTATGTGCAAGTCATAGAGAGGGAATAGTACTAGAACCTCGTTTTTTTCATTGGGAATATCTTTACCCTTGTTTGAACATGAATGGGGTACTAATCTAGCTTTTGGTCCCAAGTGTCAACCACTGGATATTACAGTTGATGAAGTATCTTGCTCAACCCATATTAATTTCGGAGAAAGAATGCCAGCTGTTTTTTTTTTCATGGTCGAAAGAGGAAAATAAGACATCAAAACAGATAAATATCTGTTTTGGTGTCCTATTTTTCTTTGAATTGAGCAAATGATTTGGCAATATGTTTTTTTTTCCTATCTAGAGGGGACCTATCCTGACTAGGGGGGGGGGGGGAGGGTAGGGACCTCCCAGTCAGAATTGGCAAAATCTGGTGAGTTGACAAAATTCAAAGCGACTTGGTAAAATCCAGGTGAGTTGTGAAAATTGGGATTTTTGTTTTGCAAAATTAGGGGAAGTTGGGAAAATTTGAAGTGACTTGATAAAATTCAGGTGAGATGTAAAAATTGTGTTTTTGTTTTTGTAAAATTATGGGAAGTTGCTGAAATCGAGGCAATTTGGCAAAATTTTTAGGGAGAGGGATTGGGGGGGGGGCAGTGCCCCCCTTCCCCCAAACTGAATCCTGGGTACATCCTTGATAGAGACATGATTAAATTTATGTAAAATACTTCTTTTGTCAGTTGGCAAAATTTGATTTTAGAGCATAGCCCCTTTGCTACATCCCTTGCTTCCAACCATAACCGCTTTGCTACACCCCTGTTCCTATCTAGGCCTCATATATGAGAATATGTACTTTTTTAATTTGTGCATTTTATTTTTGCTTTCTGCTGAAAACTGTGGAATTTTCTCTTTTTTTTAAAGAATGGTGAGGAGGAGGAGGAGGGGGGGCGGCAAATTTAAAACTTATATCTTATGTAAAAAGCTTTCATCTAACATATAATTCGTTATGGTCGACTTATGTTAGTGAGATATAGCAGAACAACAGTTTACACTATAACCATTTTCTAGAAGAAGGGGGGGGGGATAGGAAATGTTAATTTCGGAATGTAACATTATCTCCACTATAAGCTTTCATTTGACATAAACCTTGTTTCCATAGGCCTTCATTCCCCCCCCCCCTTCTTTGGCAGCAAAGAGGGGGGATTTTTTTTCTCGTAATGTTCAAATACAGATAGACTTTACAAGTTTTCATTTCATGAGTCTCAATGTAAAATTGTGAAAATGTGTATAGTTGCAAAGTTAGCAATATTCAAGGTATTAGCAGGAAAAAGATAAAATACAATATTATACCAAAGTAGAAAAACATATACATCATATTTTGGAAAAAATCAAACTTTAAGAGCAGTTTTGTGGCATGAAAATGAAAAGTTCATGATGGGAACAACATGCTATAGCAATTGACAATATGCTGTATTAGGTAAATAAAATTGTTTTCGCATGAATTTTCCATATTTACGTTTTGCATAAAATAGTGATAAGCAATTTTTCGTAATGAATGAAAATGGTATTAACATTTGCAATAAAAAATTAGTATTTTGGTTTAAATGGCAGAAAGATAATTTTTATCAATAAAAGAGAATTGGAATCTTCAATTACTAAGATACCAAGATTAGAGGGAAGTTATTTGTAAGCAAATATTCAAATGTTTATTTCAGAACAATACGATATGATAAATGTGATAAAACTGATCTTGTGATTGAAAAATAATATAAAAAATTATATATCAATTCTTTCCCATTGTTAGTGGTTCTCATGCAGTCTACTGCATTTCTCGTTTCTAAATGTAAACTTTACTGAACTACAGTGTGGTGGCAAGTGTGCCATCTGGTGACAAATAACTGAAGTGCCTCAAGAAAACCTATATGTGATAACAAGGGCAATTTCCAGTCGTGGACAGGTGTAAGCTAATCTTAGTCGGCAGTAGTAGGGTACATCTTACATCATGGCAATAGGACTTGGAAAGACCCGCCATCTGTGGGGATGATGGTCTTTTGGATGTTAAGCTGTAATATTTTGTGCATGCTAAAGAGCATACTAAATGGTCTTGATGGGAGGCTACCATCTGTCTCCTAATAGCTGCCCCTCCCAACCTTCTCTGAACTTGGAGTCCTTGTGACCTGGACATTTAGCCCATTGTGTGCAAAAAAGTGCCACTCAGAGGTAAAACAACCCAACCATATATGTTATTGTCAAACTTGATTTTAAAATAAATCAACACTTAAGAAATTATAATGTGTGTATTCATAGAAGTTCTTTTAATCATATAATGTTTTGGAAATTAAACATTATTTATATTAACTTTGCATTGTGAATATTTTTTGTTTTTGATGTGAATGGCGAAATAAATTAAAAAAATTTTTTACATAAGAATTTTGCCATAGAATGATGATTTAGTATTAATTACCTGTGGGGAATTTAATTTTATATTACGAAAACATATGCAAGTAAGGGACAAAAAAAATGGAAACAGCAATATAAAATCACAATGCAGCGTTTGACCATCATGTGAGTCCAGTGCAGCCTGTATACACCATGGCATAGAGTACTAGTGTCTGAAAGTCAGCAGGAGGGATATGACATCATTTGTTCACAAGGAACATGATCAGTTCCTGCTTGTTCGAGGGAACTGGAAAATGCTGATTGAGATGTCATTCCATAGATTTTCCAGCATATATATGATATCTATTTACTGCAGTGCCATGGTATGGGAAAAAGTATGTCATGGTATGGGAGCATTGTCATCCAGAAAGACAGCTCTCTTTTTGTGAAAGAAATGTGTCATTGAATGAAGATGACCACTCAGAACTGTTAAATAGTGATTGGCATTAATGTTGCCTTCTAACAGAATGAGTGCACCCAAACCATGCCACCTGAAAGCATTCCCCACAATTACAGAATCACCAAAACCCTTAACAATAGGAAACAAGCAATCAGGGTTTTGTATGCTTCCTTTTGCAACTCATGCACTCGTCTATTTGTTGGAAACAAAGTGTAGGATGATTCTCCAGACTGTAGCACATTTCCCCTTATATCTCCACTACTTGTGCTCTTTGCACACTGGATAGATGTGTGTTAACAGGTGTGACGAGTGGTTTGTGAAGGGCAACATTACTGATATCCAGCTCTGTGAAGTTCTTGACTACTCTTTTTGGCAAAACTAATTTCTTGCGTCCTATGTTTAAATTTTTGCACTACTAATCAACTTGCTTACCAGTTTTGCTTTGCACATCACACTAATGCTTAAATGTTCCGATTCTGGAGTATGCACTTTCACCCACTGTTGCCTTTTGCAAATGATGTCTTTTAGATTCCTGTGCAGACATGAGCTTGGAAACAGTTCCTCATGAAACATTAGCGAGTTCAGCTGTTTTAATGACCAAAGCTTCTGCCAAACTCGCTCCAATACTCGTGCCCCTTCTGAAATCGTTAAGGCCTTCTCTCAAGGACATGGTACCAATAATTGCATGCAGTTACATGGGGTACGCAATAGCATTCTCAACTACTATAACGTTCTATAATTTAATGGGAAGTGACCAGATCATTAGAACTATTTATATGAAACAGTTTCTGTACTATCAAATATTCATGTCCCATTCTGACATGAAAATTGCAATGTTTAACTGCAGCGAATTTATCTTGTTAACTGGATTATTCATTATGGTCTTCATACTTTTCTGTAATGAGTCTCAATTTGTAGGTGGAAATGTTTGTGGAATGTGAACTCTTTTGAACATATTCAAAGCAAAAAGTAATGGTTGCTCATTACAGCTAAAATCATAGTGAGAAAACTTTTTTTAACAATTTGTGATCTGACTTGCAAAGCTAAAAGCTTGTCTGCAAGTTATGACAGAACAACCATGCCATTATGGGACTCAAACTCGGACTCCAGTAGTTGCAGTGTCACTGCAAACTAATGTAATACCACTGAGGTGGCTCAGTGATTCAAACAAAAAAAGACTGCAACTTAATCTAAATAACTTTCAAATTTTTATGCTAAATTTTAGTTTGTAATTGAGCTTGCAACTTAACCAGCACCTAAAGGAACAATCTGCTGCCTGTTTGTAGTATGTTCACTGGAACTGCCAGTCCTGGTTTCTTATTATATAATGATAATGCTCAACTCTGCACTGATTCCTTTGGATGAATTGAAAGGGGAAGGAATAATCAATTTTCTATTACTTACACATTCTTCAAATCTTATCCTGCAAGACATGTAATGAATCTGGCTGCATTGCCTCATCTTACAATGAGTTATTTACTGCACTTCAAAAAGTCTGGAGATCCATTTTTCAAGATGTGCCAAAAAAACTATATTCAAAGCATACCAAGGATTTCTTCTTGATATTTAATCACATTATTGTTATGTGGATGTTTTCATTGGATATTGCAATAAGATTTTATTATTAAATTATTTTTTACAATTTTACAATTTATTGCAAATTTTTTGAATTAATTTGGTATTTCAATTTATGTTCCCAAATTAGTAAGTCGTATAGCAAAAACACTTGATGTATGTATTTTAGTTTAAATTATGTGATTTAGATTGTATGAAATTATTTAGTTATTGAATTGATTTATCGTTCTTAAGGTAATTTGATTCAGTCTCTTTTGGGAAGCCTTGATGATGATGATTTCAGCACTGAAGATCCTGAATCCATGCCTGGGACATCTAGAGGAACACATAGAACAATAGAACATGAAGAATTAGACTAATACATTTATTTTTAATTTTGTTAAATTATGCAAGCCATTTCAAAACAGTTGGCTTTCTATGTTTTATTATTATTTTTTTTTATTATTTGAAGACAATGAAAAATGTAACCAATTTCACGGTAGCTCAGTTCTTATTTCTGCTCTACAGATGGTTGAGGTTTCATAAGTTGAAAAAAAATTTTTTTTTATATTTATGACAGTACAATCTGAGACATCGTTAGTAACATAAGGTAACACATTAGGTCAAAATTCCATTGGTTAAAATCACCTGAAACCTGAAAATAGGTTTGCATCTAGCATATACTTTTGCATCAAATTGTAACATTTAGTCAGGCACCAGGCCTGATATTATAGGGAATGTGGAGAGCCTATAAAATAGTTAGGTGATTCTGATGTCATTAGGTAATACACGAAGAAAATTTTTGGTTATTTTTTTCACTTTAAACGTTTTTTGCTCATTTACAAATTTGTCAAGTTGCAACATTAAGTAATTCATTTATTATTCTTTTATGCTTATATTTAAGATCTGTTATTTGATCATAAGGTTTTATTCTCGCCTATATTATGAACTACATTGACCTCTAACCAGTTCAGAATTGTGAAATGTATATAGATATAAAAAGTAACGTTATAACAGAACCATATGAAACTTGTTACAAGATGAAAATTTATTTCATAATCTGGTTTTTGTTAAGAATTTGTTAACTAATATTCATTCCACAACTGTTTATATTGATCTTCATTTGCTTTTAAATATATATATATTAAAAATCACATCAGATGGCAATATATTCATGATCATGTTTGCAGTTTAGTTTGTTCAGAGTGGGTAACCAAATGTTTGGTCAGCTCATTGAACTCATCTGTAATAAAATGTAATATCACCCTTCAACATAGTTTAAAATGCTGAATTTAGAAGTAGATTACAACAACACCAATTACAACCCAAATACAGCAGTATCACTAGTGCAAATTATTTGTGATATTCAAAGTGATGTGTGCTGCTGGCTTCATTATAATGTATATAAAATTACCTTTTGGAAATATCACTGATTTGCAGTCATTTAGATTTTAAACTTTCCAAATACAGCAGATCTGATGTTTCATCTACAAATCATGAATTTGAAGAACTAACCCTTCAAAAACACCTTAATTATGAGGTACATATCATTTAATATTTCACAAACCATTCAAATTTTGTATGGTTTAACTTTTACATTAATTTTTGTATTTTAAACATTTAAGTGTATCGATTTATGATACAGCACATCGCACCTAGATTTTGTAATGCAGTTAGCCTTATGTGCAATTGTTTTGTCAATGATAAAAGCGCTCTAGAGCACCTTATGATATAAAAAAGATAGGAACTGATTAGTAAATGAATTTGAAATGGCCTATGGATAAGTAATGTTGCTGAGAAAGACATAAATATCTTTCTTGTTATGTCACTGAAATGGCATTATAGCCTTATTTGATTTAATTTAAAAATATCATAATTGCTTACAATTGAAAGCTTTCAAAATAAATTATTTTGAAATTTGTAAAATAATATTTTTTGTTAAAATGTTTTTAACAGTCAAGATTACATCAGTCAAAGTAATTGTAATTTTCAATTTAAGCTTCAAAATTTTGTAGATCAACTTAACCCAGTCTTCATCAAGAATTAGACTGGATTTACTAACAGCTGATATGTATATTTAGAATGTATTCTGAACTGGTTAGTATTCTCGACTAAAAAGATAGATCTGAAACCAACATGTATTCCAAGTTGATTAAAGATTTAAAGTAATTCTATGAAACATAGCTTTGATCATATGGTTTCTCCATATTTCTAACTTGGTATGATTATTAGCAGTTCCTTAAATACTTTTTAAAAATAATGTCTAATTTTTTATAATATACTGAGCTGTATAATTTAAAAATGATTAATATCTTATTTATATGAAATATATTTTAAAATGGAGTACTGAAATATTTTTTGTCAAAAGTAGTATGTATTAAAACATTCAAAGCAAAACAAGTTATTGATTTCACAGGATCAAAAACAGTTTTTAATGTGTTTTTTTCATGCTAGAGAAAAATTCTAAGTACAATCAAAAATGATTAACAACTGTCCAAGATACAGCCCCTTCAGAAACTATTTAAATTAGCACCATAGTTATAACTGAAGGTAAGAACATTGCTTAATTATTAAAGCTTTTTCTTACACTTCCCCATATTTATGTAATGCTGTATGAAATAAAATGTTTTTCCCTTTCGTAATATGCTTAATGTTTTACCACAGATTTTCACAATAAAATTGATTAATGGTAGAATTTAAATAGTAATTAAATTTTTCATTAAAGTATCTTCAACATAGAGTTTTGAATTATTATGTTTGTGAATAAATCCATATTTATATATTATTTATATAATCCATTATATAAATACCATATTTACAGGAATGTAATATGTAGTCTGATCAAAGAGAATTACACCTTTTTTACTCTCAACTTTAAAAAACTAATATACCTGTACTCAAATTTTAAAATTTTTACTAACCTGAAAAAATGCACATAGCCAAAATCGCCAAAAAAAAAATTGGGTTGTTGTAAAATCAAAATATTTAATGTACTGTTTAATACAGTTATTATTTAGGAGCTGCACTGTCAGTATATTCTTTTTGATTTGCCATAGGATGGCATTGATTTGATAGTTTTTCTGGGATGTCATTATTACTGTTACAGTATAGCCATATTGCATGCAGGAGAT
The DNA here is from genome assembly GCA_038380435.1 of Ryuthela nishihirai. Taxonomy (NCBI): domain Eukaryota; kingdom Metazoa; phylum Arthropoda; class Arachnida; order Araneae; family Heptathelidae; genus Ryuthela; species Ryuthela nishihirai. Next base: position 26,655,273 of record JAWZYU010000018.1, read on the forward strand.
AATATTGCTCGTTTATTCGCCCTCTGTAGCCATAATCTGTTTTCAGAAGATTTAAGAATCAACATAATACTTGTACAAATGATCTATAAATGATTGATTGTTATACGTAAAGATTTGGCCATGATTGTAAATCTGTCAGCTGCAAAAGGATATAGGTTGATCGATCGTTGCGTAACATTCCGATTTATATCGATAATTTTTATTTGAAAACGCAATCTGTGATGTGGAAGAATTTCAACCATTCAAAGGAACAAGAATCACTGCAACCAGGCACGTACCCAGGAATTAGTTGTGAGGGTGGGGTTAAGGTTTCCCAATTAATAAAATGTTCCACTGGACAGGAAAGGTTAAAATAATGAATCAATATGGAATAAAATGTTAGTTTCTTTTTTTTATCTATTTTTAGTGTTGGACATATCTATGGGGGTTAAAATTATATAAAGACAGCTTTGGATTTCAATTGCGGGGGGGGGGGGAATACCCCGAAGGTCGAGACCCCCTGGTAAAAAGTATGAATAGACTGCAACTTACTAGAGATAAAACATTAAAACTGATGCAGAGAAATATGATAACCTCGAACATTTGGATCATATTGAGAAATGAATACCCAGCAGCGAGTGGAAAAGTTATAATTTTTATTAGCTTTCATTGTGAAACCGTACGAACTAGCTTGGATCTAGGGAGGAAAAAAGGAAGCAAGGTCGGGTCTAAACGCCGTGGCAGTATATAAAGCTTCCTTACATTTTAGTAGTTTCAAAAAATTTGAAACTAATAAAGATTTTTGTTGTCTCCGTTCCTGTTATTAACATTCTCAAAGGAGCACACAGTGCTGGATTTAGGAAAGGGTAGTCTCCCCTCCTAGATCTGCCCTGTGTTGCGAAACCGGTTTCACTTACGAAATTGGAAGTCTTGAGATAAATAGTTTGAAAACCCTTTACGGATATGGCGTATATAGTATTATCATTGACAACTATGGAAATAAAGTTCGACGTTATTAACTATCACAATAATTAAATGCTTTAAGTTAAAACCACGATTTTTTTTAAAGAATCTTAAAATTTTAACTATCAAATGAATAATTTTATAACAATGTGAAATCAATGTCATTTTTTATTTCATGGGCTTATTCACTCGTTTTGGAAACTTAAATAATACAATCATCAAAAGTTCTTCCAGTTCGTACAAGTTTCACAATGGGAGCTAATAAAATTATTGCTTTCCGACTCATTGTTGAGTATTCATTTATCAATTTGATCCAAATGTTGGAGGTTATATTGCTTACACATGGCAATCCTGTCTCTGAATGACTGATGCATGTTATGGAGAACACATGGCATTATTTTGCAACAATCATGGAGGATGGTCTTTAAATCATCCAGTGTTCGGCGATTTTGCTACCGAAATTTTAGGTGGCCATTCCACTGCTCCCACATCAGATTATCCATTTGTTAAGTATTGTTTCATCCAACCAGATTTGGACATGGCATAGTGGGGTGGTGCCCTGTGCTGCTCAAAGAAAACTAACTATGCCCTCTAAGTAGGGTACGAAAATGACATTTGCAAAGAGAATCGCCAGTGGCTACGTCAGTACAGTAAGAGTCCGAGAATTGAGATGGTCAGGATTTCTGGATTCTCAGGGGTAATGAGATTCAAATTTAAGGAGGGATTAAGGAAAAGAAAACAAGTAAATCACAATAGTGTTTTTACAACGAAATAATACGAATTTATTCTGGAAGTCCTTTACAAGAGAAATTTCGTGGCCCCGTGTGCGGCAGAGCCATACCCTGTGCACGTTAAAGAACACGCTGGATGACCTTGACAGAAGGCTACCATCTGTCTCCCAATAGTTGCCCACCTCTCTTGCGATCTTAAGCAACCACGGCAATTCCCGATTCCGCCTATACGACACTACCGGTTATGAAAAGCCGTGCTATCTAGAGCCGGGGGGGGGGGGGGGGGGCAAGGAATACGCCCTATAGGCGCACCTCAACCCCAGCCTCGCATGGCAGCAGTCTAGAAGGAAAGCTGACTACCTGAAGAAACCTAACTTTAATCTGTTCCCCGGTTAGCCATGAACAAGGATATATAGATCCAAGTTCGCTCGTTGTCCGGGGTGGAGACTCTTAGTAAGGCCCAGACTTTTGAGAGGGCTCTGGCCTACTAGGGGACCAAATCCGTTCTACCGAGCCCTCGAACTGCTCACCCAGAGCACCTGAGAGGTGAGGTCTCGGACACGTCCAACCGGTCGGCGGCATCCTCAACCTCGGTTGGTCTTGGCTATGTCCAACCGGTGCCGCCACGCCGGTCGGCACAGCCTTCGACCGGTTGCTGGACCCTAGGCCCCTCCACTACGACAAGGTGGTCTCCTATTGGAGGGGCCAACAGCTGTCCAGTGGGTCCCCTCCCCCAACCTTCTCTGAGCCTTCGGGGGTCCATGTGACCTGGCCATTTAGCCCATGGTGTGCAAAAAAAGTGCCGCTCAGAGGTAAAACAACCCAAGAGAAATTTTATTTTGACCTCGTGCACTACTTATGGATGAAACTTGTTCTATCGGTAGATTTATTTTCTTAGCAATTTCAAGCTTTTCATTCAGTTTTAAGGTGGTTTTCTTTAACACCGTGAACTCTATAATTGTAGCCATTATTATGGGGTTCATAAAAATTTGCAAATAAAACGTGTAAGCTGCGTATGTAAATGAAAGCAGTACGACAGCAAATAATACACTACAGTATTTAACGTTGCCACAGATCAACTACTTATATGTTTCAAAATCGTGAATCATCGCAGATGAAAAGTAGAGTTGCCACAAATCGTCATTGGCGCTTCAACCAGAATTCTCTAGTGTGCGGGAAAATAACAGACCACGAAATCCACAAAAGTTTGCTAATATTTTAAGAAGTGTGGATTCTCAGTTTGTCCGGATTTTTAGATTTTTACTGTATATAAGCAAGGTTCTACAATGTTACCACGAATTGCACACTAGATGCCTTGGGATCATTCTGTACGTGTGCATTTTCAATCCAGTGTGGTTGTCTCGCTGCCCAATAACTTCCATTTAAGTGTCAGCCAAGAGAGACAGTTGTTCCTGAAGTTTTTCTAGTACCCAATCACAGAACTGTTCCATGTCGTCCCCATGCGATTACTGTACCACTTGTATTTTGCATGGGTAGAACTTGTTTTTTCTCAGGATTCTGGATGCAAATGTTTTCCAGTTCCCACCTCCTATACAATTTTTTTACACACTAACAAGGGCTAACTTCGACTTTAGCCAGAACATCCATAGTGTGGTCTTCATATGTGGTACTACTCGAATGACCTGGTCTAGGTTTATCACCGAACAAGTCTTCAGAAAATTACTGATGGACATGTGACATAGCTTTGACTTGCTTGGATTCAACTCTATATCAATTTAGTTGTTTGGATTACTCCTAACAGCTGTCCACTGAGTAACCTGTGAAATTACTTGCATACTTCGCACAGACTTTTTTCAGTAACACTTACAAATACCAATTCAACTTTATTCTGGTAATGAGATGATACATCTCTACTCCATCACTCATGTTGACTCATCTGAAACAAAAATACGTTAGTTATTATACTTGTATGGGGGCACCCTGTATATAAAAATCACAATCAGCAGCGTGTAAAGCGAAACTGGTTGAATTTTCTTCACTGTGTAAATCAAGGAATAGGCGTAGTGTAACTGTTTTTTTTTTGTGGGTAGAGATGACTGCGATTTACTAGAGGTCCTGTATAGAGAGAGGCTGGCCATCTCGGTGATTCACTGCCATTGGTTATCACGTGGTTTATGGGCGCCATGTTTTGTCGTACCGTGAAACGAAAGCCTATGAGTTAGTCTGTGTACCAAGTTAAAACTTCTCAGGTTTTATATATTTCTACCACTTTTTTTTTGTCTGTAAAAGCTGTCGTAGAATGCCTCACTGCGCTGCATTTGGGTGTAAAAATTTCACTCAAAGAAATAAATTGGTGAATATTTTTTCCCGAGAAATTCCATTAGAAAACGGCAATCGGCTGCAAAAGTGAAATGGTTTTTCATTTTGTCGTCTGCCTATGCCAATATTTCTTTGTGTGTCTGTCAGTCTCTCTGTTAACTGTCTTTCCACCTGTCTGTCCGTCTATAGATAATTTTTTTTACTTTCAGAGCTAAATGAAAATTCTCTTTGGGTTGGATAGATGTCGAACAAATATTGCGATAAGCAATTTTGAAAATTTTTAATAGCGTCCTCTAGCCGCGGGAAAAAATAGAAAATGCTAAAATTTCAAACGAATATTAGAAACTACACTGGAAATCTGAAATTTTGGTAGTAGAGTGTTATGGTCAGAAGGTTTACAATGGCAACAAGGCTTTGCAGTCTTAGTCAAAAGAGGATGCGAAAATGAATTTTGGTTTTACAAGCACTAACAAAAATCAATGATTTAAACAATATTTGATAATCTCAGTGTTACCTGTAGAGGTTTAAACGTCTATAAATCAATAAATGTTTTTGTGGAAAAAAACTTCGCCGACATACGGAATTCGAACCCGAATCCAGAAACATGCCAGAGTATTCTAACCTGTGAACTAATGCCGTCTGTATTTTTTCTCACTAATAATGACTATCACTCTTCCCTTGAATTTTGGTCGCCTCCTTATGGCGTCATCTATGATCTCAGGTGGCAACTAATTCTTTTTTACTGCTCTAAGATTGAAATAAAATAATGAAATCACATCACGCTATTTAGGGTTATTAATGATTTAAACAATACTTGATCTCAGCGTTACCTGTAGACGCTTAAACGTCTATAAATCAATAAATTTTTTGTGCAAAAATGCCGGCGTTAGTTTAACAGATTAGAATACTCTGGCATTTTTCTGGAGAAATGTGGGTTCGAATCCCGTATGTTGGCGAAATGTTTTTTCCACAAAAATATTAATATTTACATTTTTCTAATCCTCATCAGTTAGAATTTCCAGTGTTATAGAATGCTAAAGGCGATAAATAAAAACTAGAAAGGCGACCTGTAGCGGTGGAAAATACATAATCTTTAAATGAATATTGCAAATGATCTAATTTTTCTAGAAACTTAAATTTTTGGTCAGAGTGTAATGGTCAAGTGCTTTACCTTAATAGTAATGATTTGACTCTTTGGTAAAATGCAACTTTTCTGCTTTAAGAGATAAATGAAAAACATATTTTGTGTTTTACAGGTACTAATAAAATATTATAGTTTATTTTCTCAATTATACATTAGTTCTAATTTCCACTGTCAGAGGGTACTGAAAATGTAAAATAAATAGAACGCATATCCCTCTGGCGCATATGGGAATCTCGTTTTCAGAGAGAATGAAGTTCTTTGTCTACTTTTTTACTCCCTATTATAGCTTATAAACTAAAAGGCTCCTTTCAGGCCTCTGTGGCAAGCAGCTGCTTGAGGGGTTATTTTTTAATGTATGATGGGGGAAAATGCACAGAGTAGTATATTATTAGTAATTATATAACCATAACAAAATCTACATCTGAGATCTCTAATGACATAAATCAAAACTACCTTTCAAAATGCGAATTATATTTCATTAGTACCAACTAAAAAAAAAAGAGATTTCTAATTATCTCTTAAAACCGTTGTTTCCTACCTATCTTGGGCGTAGGGGTCAACGCAATGTTGTCAATGAAATCTTCCAGACTGTCATATTCCACGACCAAAATTTTAAATTTGTAACATAACTACATCGTTTGCAATATTCGCTTTAAATTTCGGGATTTTTTCCACCGTTAGAGGACACAATTCTAGCTTTTGGGAGATTCTGGAAAATGCACATTATATTTCATTAATACCTGTCCAACCTAAAAAGAATTTTTATCTCTAAAAAAAAGTTGCATTCACCTCCCCCCCTGGGTCTAAAGGGTCAAGTAATTGTTGCCAATAGTAACTTCGTAGCCTTTGCATTCGAACACCAAACTTTTAACATGATTGCATCGTTTGATATTTTGGAATTTTCTTTTTCCACTGTTAGAGGGCGCAGTTATAACTTAGATTCGAAAAATGCAAATCGAAATATTTCATTAATATTAACCTATATTTTTCATTAATATTACACCTATCCTACAGAAAACGAATTTTTTTCTGTATAAACAAAAAAGTTCATTGTCTACAGATAGGCAGACAACAAAGCGATATTGTTTTTTTTAAAAAAAGCGGTAAAATTTACTTTTTCTTCTTAACCGTTTTCTAAATTGCTTCCAGTCGTGAGCACTGAAATCTGTATCAAATATTACCCTACCCTTTTCCGAATCCATAAATATCCGTGCAATACCATTGAATTTTGCACGTCAAACAATCCGAGCAATGAGAAAACATGGCGTCCAATTTTGAGATGGCCAACCTCTACATATATAGGGCCTCTACGTTTTACTACTGGAGTATACTTTGCTCTGTGTTGCCAGATTTTGAACTGTAACGTGAAGAATGGACAAATACATATATGCTATAGCATCAAAATAATTAAATTCATTCCACAGAATCACTAATATCCATTACAAAAATATTACCATTGAAATACAAAATTAGTGCTGGAGGTATTGCACAAATTGTTAAAACTGTATGATAGTTTGAGACGACCCATTAATATTTAATCTTATTTTGATGATTTTTCTTAAATTTTCTATTAACAATATAAGAACCAAATAACTTTTAGCTGTATGTGTCAGATTTTAAACAAAAAAATGAGTAGTTTTTGAAATATTAGTAAATCACGCAATTTTTGACCATGTTTTCGAGTGGCCACAACTCTTGAAGAAAAAAGTTTTTGTCAAAAGCAGATATACCATTTCATTGTTCTTATGAAGAGTTTTTTTTTCAATTGAATCTGCGAGGGTCAGTAGGCAACCTCTGTTTGCTTTGAAATGGAATGATTCGTGACTAAAATATATTAGTCTATAGTAATTTTAAAAAAAATGGCAATGTGGCAACTACACTGCCATGTTATTAGTTAATGATGAAAGAAATAGCTCTCAAAATACACGATGTACATAGATTGATCCAGTGAACTGCACAGTTTACCAAAACTACTTGCAAACCTAAAATGACATAAAGAGAAAAAATAACCGAAGAACCCGCCCAATGCAGAATTTCTTTTAACCAAAAGTACTACACGAATAGCTTTCACAGAATTTTTTTTTTATTTAAAGTTAATTCATTATACAGAAGATTAATGTACTGTAATAAAGCTATTAAAAATAAGTTTAGCATTTCATTAATTTTTTTTATGAAATCAGAATTTACCATTTTTAGATATTAAACCTAAATTTCCAAATATATCTTCAAATCCTTCCTTATCTAATATTCTTCCATATCTCAATGAGAAATACAGCACGTCATTAGTATTATACCTCAGTATCTTTAGATAAATATTGTTGAGATTACATTCGTAGTTTACCAGAGGTATAATTTCGACTAACGGAAGCACAATGTCTTTTCGTTTTCCCCAAAACGTCAAATGCGATATTTTCACCAAGTTTCTATCCTTACTCACATAAATAATACCAACAAGTCGACGAAAGAAACTGGTCATGATATACAACATGCTGCAAGCAAGCATAGCTATAGCACCAAAATAACCAAATTCACTCCACGTCATATTACCATTGAGACACATAACTAGTGATGGAGGTACTGCAGAAATTGTTAAAATTGTCTGATAGAGTTTGAGACGATTCATTATTACTGCATGAACAATATAAGGGAAACGATAAACTGGGATCCATTCTGGCTCTTTTACATCACTAGAATAGTATATTGTAGGGTTCACATTATTTTTAAGAAATGCACAATTGGCAGTTCTAAATACTTTTTTCAATGTCAAACTATAGTTCATGGGATATTTCTGTGACTTTGGAAACCATGAAAGTAATCTGTATTGCTGAACCACATTTCTTGAGCACTGTAAACAAATAAATACATATTAAAAAATAAATGGAAAGGAAAGATGAAAACTAAAAATTGTTAAACTTGCAAAATTTTTTACTCTAATACTCTCTCACCAATGTACAATAGGAAAATGATGTAAAGCTCTAACATCTGCAATCTTTTCTTTTAACACTTCCAATTCAGATATTTCTGAACAATATTTTGGCAAATGATTAAAATCTACTACTGTTAGTCACATATTAACTGAATTTTTCAATTAAAACAACTGTACTTATTTCTTTTACTTATCAGTTAGCTATGTTCCCCCCCCCCCATCAGAATCCAATTACTTAGCTTTTTTTCCATCAGAAGCAAATTATTTAAGCTAGACAGATTATGTCACATTTATACAATCCATGGAATATCAATAAACACTTCAGTTGTGTAGAGAGGAATTTTGGGAGGGTGAGCTGATTTTTTTTAATACTTTTAGTAATGCAATTAATGAACTAAAAATTTAGCCAGTGGTGCAAGTTTAAGCATTCTTTATTAGCTACGATATAATGTTTTTTAATCATCCAGAAAAGAACAAACGTTAGGCGTTTTGGGGCTTTCCATTTTATTGCTGCTATCTATCTGCCTATAGAGCAACCTTCATTTTTCACATTGAAACGAAAAAAAGCTAATTCTATATATAAATAGTGGCAGTTGTATATCCAAGGGGTTTAGAAACCATGAACACAAATCTCTTCAGGGTTTGAACACCATATATCTTTAAGGTGATCATGCATCATACATACCAGTTTCAAACGGCTTGTCCCAGTGTTCTGGATTAAAAAAAAATTATACAATTGTACTAGTTTTAAAATTTGATGAAGCTTTAAAAAAAAAATCCTCAATCAAAAAGGAAACAATATATCATTTTTAGCACTGATCAATTAATGGACAACAATGGCTTTATAAATATTAACAAAGTCCATTTAATGTGTACCATGTTATTTAAGTGTCCAGCATGTCTATTTATCTATGGTTTGCATGGATGATGTTCCTGCATAGCTACCATTAATTGATATCCCTTGCGATTGGTGAAACAAATCTGATAAGAACTGTACACTGAAAGAACAGTTTATTATACACATTCACCTCAACCGGGAAGTCAGTGCACAAACTGTGCAATGTTTCATCATCTCGGCTATAGGAGCAGCTCAACACCCTGCCTGGTCTAAAGAACATCGAAACTGGACCATCGAAAATTGGCAACAGATAGCTGCAGTGATGAATCCCAATTTAAACTTCATCACACTGATGGGAGAATGAGGGTATGGCACCAACCCTATGAAGCCATGGATCCTGCATGTCAGGTCAGAACAGTACAAGCTGGTGGTGGCTCATTGATGGCCTGGGATGTCTTCATTGGACGTCTGTGGGACCTTTGGTATGTGTACGGATGCCTCTCAATGCAGCCCAGGATGTAGAACTCGTGGCTGACCATTTACGCAGAATTATGGCCATCATGCATCCCAATGGAGATGGCGTCTACCAGCAAGACTTCATCTCACAGGTCCAGGTTGGCTACTGCATGGTTGCAGGAACATTCTGCTGAATTTGAAATAATGAATTGGCTACCTAGAAGCCCAGATTTAAATCCCATCAAAAATCTTTGGGATACCATCGAGCAGAGTGTTCAGGCCGGTGTTCCATCAGCGACGACCTTGAGAGAATTGTGGACAGCTCTGGAAGATACATGGGTCGCCATACCTGTGGAACATTTATGCAGGCTAGTGGAGTCCTTGCCTCATTGTGTGGTGGCAGTTATCAGGACCAGAGGGGGTCCAACGTGTTACTAGGTTGCTATCCCTAATTCAATGGGACTTCAGCGTATATCATACAACTATAGGTGCTCAAATACAAAACGAAAAAAGGAAACATTATTGAAAATATGTCCCTCCCCTCACCACCTGATCCAGCCCTGCTTCAAAGAATCATAAGAAAACAAGCTTCCCAATCACCCATTGCAGAGCAAAAATGAAATCATTTTATAAATAAATAAAATACCCTCTCAAGCAGCTGCTTGTCACAGAGGTCTGACAGGAGCCTGTCAGTTTATATGCCATAGTAGGTCTGTGAGGATGGCAGGACCTCAGCTGAAAAACAACACAGACATCCACGCCTTGTCTGGGGCTCGAACTCAGGTCCCTTAGATCAGTAGCCAAGTGTGCTAACCACGTGGCCAACCCATCAGTATACAGCAAATAATTAAACTGTAATTATGCCATGATTTCTGTTATAAGGATACAGATGTTATAGGATACAGATATAAGGATACAGATGTTACAAGTAGCACTTAATACATTGTAATAAAGTGAAAACTTCCCTTGTGGCATGTTACAAAGAAAATGCAAAAGAGAAATAATAGCTAGTGGTCTGATAATATATAGTTGAATCCATATACAATGAGCTCAAGCATATATCCAATTTTTTCTCATTTCCTTTGACTTCCTATACTAAAATAATAATTTAAATAAATATTATGAATAGACTAGTTAAACTGATGCCAAAAGTTTGGTATGAAAATGTTGTTCATTCATAATTCTTTCACAGCTTTCCACTGTGTTCTCTCTATTCACAAGGTAGGCAGTGGCAGTGTTCCTAGAAATTTCAGACACTTTTTGAGGGATCATTCTTGACCTATGGCGGCTAAGAACCAAATCTGCTACCCCAACAGGACTAGAACTAAGTGGGACCAACCACAATTTGGTCTGATCACTCCACTCAATTACCTGCAGAAACAGACAATTTCTACCACTGATAACGTCATATTTTGTCCACTTGCCCATTCGTTCACCTGTAATTATGGCTATTATATGATATTGATGGATAAGCTAGAGAAAACAAAATTTATGTATCTTTTCTAAACTATCAATTACTTAAAAAAGAAAAGAAAAATCTGGAGAAATTTTCCTAGAGATGATTTTTTTTTCAATATCAATGGAATTTTTTGAAAATGACTAGTTCACTCTTTCAGTGGTGAAGATAGGCACTCAAAGAGGGTTAGTGAGAAAAGGAAGATTGCCATACTTAAAAGGCATGAACTTCACTATGAAGGTATATTTACATGGTGAAGTGGAAACAATGAGTGTGATGGAGTACCAAGCATCTAACTTAACCCTTTTCCATCAAGTTAGATATACACTGAAAAGCCAAAACATTATGTGTTGGGTTGTTTTACCTCTGAGCGGCACTTTTTTGCACACCATGGGCTAAATGGCCAGGTCACATGTACTCCGAAGGCTCAGAGAAGGTTGGGGGAGGGGACCAATTGGAACAGCTGTTGGGAGACAGATGGTGGCCTCCTGTCAAGGCCATCCAGCTCAGTCCTTTAACGTGCACAGGATATGGCTCTCCCACATGGGGCCATGGCTTAACATCCCATCCAACAGACAGTGGCCTCTCCAAGCCCATCAGTTTCCCCTAATGACCATGGGCAGGGCGGGGAATTTTGCAGAGATAAATCTCAATGCTGACCCAGATGGGACTCGAACCTGGGAAGTACAGATTATGAGCCAGGCGCGCTACTGACTGAGTAGCCCCTGCCCCCTCCAAAACATTATAATCATCTGCCTAATATGATGTTGGTTCTCCACATGCTGCCAAAACAGCTCTTACCCAGCGAGGCATGGATGCTACAAGATTTCTAAAGGGGTCTTGTGGTATCTGATACCAACACATTAGCAGCAGATCCTTTAACTCTTGTAAGTTATGTGGTTGAGCTGCCTCAGATCAGATATGCTGTTCTAACACAAATCACAGATGCTCGATTGGATTGATGTCTGGGGAAATTGAAGGCCAGGGCAATACCTGGAAGTCTTCCTCATGTTCTGCGAATCATTCTCGAACAATCCAGGCAGTGTGGCATAGCACATTATACTGCTGAAAGAAGGGACTACTAGAGGGGTATACAGTTGCCATGAAACGATGTACCTGGTCTGCAACGATGATTAGGTACATGGTACACGTCATAGTTTCCTACACATGAATGATTGGACCAAGGGTTTCCCAGCAGAACATTGCCCAAAGCATTACACTTTCTCCACCGGCTTGTTTTGTCCCACAGTGCATCCTGGTGCCAACACTTCCTCAGGTAAACAACACACCCGTACCTGGTCGTCCACATGGTGCAACAGGAAACGAGGTTCATCAGACCAGACGACCTTCTTGCAATCATTCAAGATCGTTTTGGTGCTCGCATGCCCATTGTAGGTGCTTTCAACAGTGAACCGAGGTTAGCATGGGCACTCAGGCTACACAGCCACATTTTCAACAGGGTTCGATGTACTGTGTGTTGACACATTACTCCCATCACCAGCATTCAAATTATGGGAGAGTTGCACCAAAGTATCTCTTCTGTTGGCTCATACAATACAGGATAGCCTTCACTCATCTCTAGCATTGATGAGCCATTTTTGTGTCACATCTTGCTGGCGGTTTGTGGTTTTACCCTCCTCGGACCACTTTTCGAAGGTACTAACTATGGCTGACCGTAAGCACCACAACAAGCCTTGCTCTCTCGGAAATGCTCTGATCCAGTCGTCTGGCAATTAAAATTTGGCCTTTGTCAAATTCACATAAGTCTGCTGCCTTTCCCATCTGAAGAACAAGAACAATACTGATTAACAGAGTTCAGTATCAGGTGTTATTTATACCATTTCATGATCTTCACATGCACCATCATTTACTTGCAGTTGCTTTGATATGCATAAAGATGCAATGGTCATAATGTTTTGGCTCTTTGGTGTATCTGTTTGCAGCAAGACTGATGAAATTCAATGCATTCCACTGGGTGGAGAAAAAAGGGTAAAAAGTGTGTGTTTGTGTATGTCAATATGGTTTTAGCTATCACCATTTTTTCCCCTTAAAATTAATCGATCCAGAAATTGGGGAGAGAATTGATCAGAAAACAGATGTCACTTGCTCAGTGCACATTGTCTTGAAGTATATCAACAACGTTTCCTACAGCATAACATATTAATCACCCTTCCATAAAACCAACTTATGAAAGTCAGTGAGTTCATTTTTCCAACCTTTGGTTGACAATCAATTTATTTTTAATTTACTGCAGTCAAGGATGGATTTTCTGTAAGGTGCATTATGCACTTACTTATGGGGTCAGCATTCTAGAGTACATCTTATTTATTCATGTTAAAAAATTACATTCTTCTTAACATTTAGAAGATTAAAAACATATTAAAAAGACTTCTTGTTTAGAAAATAATTAAAATGCCTTAAAATTCTCTGTTGTTGAGCAATAAAATTTTTAAGCTTATCCTTCAAACTATTTGCATGTTTTCTCCTAAAAACTTATTATGCAACTAGTTTGAAGGGCAAACTTAAAAATTTTATTGCTCAACAACAGAGAAATTTAAATTATTTTAAGATTAAAAAACCACTTGAAAAGATCCACAGTTCATAAGCAACCAAATGTGCCATCTTTCGACAATATAAAGTATACATTTAATAGATAAGGATTGCAAGAATATAATTTATTTGTTCAGAAAGTGATAAACAAGATAGAAAAAGATTTAAAAATGAACAATTTGATTTATATAAGTTGCTGTATACTGAATGTCTTAAATTATCCATTTGAAAAAGGATGCATTTTATTAATTATCATGGAATCAGTAATGAAACAGTATTATTTACTTTTTACAAAAAGTACATACAATGAGCTCAGGCATACATTGAGTGGTTTTCTGATCCCCTTTGACTTCATACACCAAAATAGTGATAATATAAACAGATATTGATTGACAAGCTAGAAGAATCAAATTTTATGTCCCATACACATTTCAATTACATTTTTGCCCTCTCTTTATGATACTTCAGTTTTCTCCTAAAAATTTTAGCATGCAAATAGTTTGAAGGATGAACTTAAAAATTTTATTGCTCAATGACAGAGAATTTTAGGTTATTTTTAATTAATTTCTGAGCAAGAAGGTCCTTTTAATTGTGTAAATAAAATATATATATTTTTTAGAAAATATTGTGCACAAGGAGGTTCTGCTGCTAAATGTGCCTGAAGGCACTTGAAATGTACATATGGTCATGTATATAGTCTATGCTGTGCAATGTTTTCAAGTAAGCATAAATTATTTATTCAAATGAACTTTTCAGTCCTGTGGAAAATTAGAGTGCAAAAAGAAAAGTGATATTGAAAAATAAAAAACTGCATTCTTGAAAATTTTCTGTTGACAGTTTGGAAAAATAATGAAGATACATACTAGATGAAGCTGAGAAAATATAATTTTACAGTCTAGGTAACTTTAGTCAGTATCAGAGAGTTTAGGCAACCACTTGGTATCTTAATAGGCATTGTCATTTTAATATTATCTAGGGAGCTAGTTACTATTCCAGCAAGGTGAACTTTTGTGTGTTGTCTAGTTCTAAGCCAGTTACTTCTGTCTTAGCGGGGCATGTGCTTGTATGAGAAGGCCTATAAAAGCTATAAGTAACTTCCAGGATCTTCTCTGCCCTAAATGTTGGAAATAAAAAAAAATGTGTGGGATCTGACATGTACATGACTTTATGTTTGGATATTTTGTCATTATTTCTTGTGGGTATGGTTACAGGTAACTGGATATGTATAATATATATATTATGATAGGCTGACAAGGACTAATTAATACTTTTTCCTTTGTTTTTTCAAAATATGGTAAATAACAAGTTATTGAAGGTACTTTGTAATTGAAATTACTTAATTTTTGGAATGTTGTTGAAAGTGTTAGTGAACTCTTTTGTAATGTTATTAAAAAGTGGGAGTTAAATAGCTTCTTGTGGCTATGGGTGTGGGGGAATATTTTAAGTTATTTGGAATGAGAGTTTGTGGGGAGGGGGTGGAAGAACTCCTTTTAATTATACATTTGTGTGGTTAGTGCACTGGTTAGAAATTAGAGGTTAATGAGGGTTTTTTGGGGGGAGGTGGATGACATCTAGAAATCGTTTATATTACATTTAAAAAGCAAATTATTATTAACATTGTAATGGTATGGCGTTTGATGTAAAGCTGAGCATCATCATGGTAATGACAAAATAATCTTTTTTCTAGAAACTGCTGTTTGGGTTAGAGTATAGGAGGTTGTGGGAATGATCAGAAAGGAGTTTTATGTTGCGTAAAATGTCGCCCGATGACTATAAACTGTACTATCTCTCACCTCATAGTCACCACCAGAAGAACTGCTTACACTTGTCCTTATACTTATGCTTGTCCATTGTTCAATTAGACTATAGCACCAATGAATATATAATTTTACTAAACAAATGACAACGAAATGGTGAAACAAATGTGCCGACAAGAGACTTTTAAACTGTTATAATAAAGCGCCTTGCTGCCTTACAACTATTCAGATTTCCCATCACTTTATAGGAAAAATAGTAATTAGAATTGTGAACATTATTTTTTTTTTGGGGGGGGGGGGATTTGGGCTACAGTGCATTATAGGGTCCTCAGTCGTCGTGTTGTACTTTTCCCCAGGAAAACCTGTAACATTGAGTTGCAATATGATATCCATCCGCATGTTCCAATGTTTATGACTGATATATGCTGTTTAGAATAGTTCTCTCTAATGAGATTATTTGTTTTCGGGGCATTTCTTAAGTCGATTCTTTAGCGATGAGTGTTATTAAAGAAATTTACTTTTATTTATTTTAGGGGAATTTTTAAGTGCAAAACGAGGTTTCATTGTTTAGCGATAAGAGTTGTTAATGAAATCTTTTGATATCATTTATTTTTGGGGGTTTTTAGTAAGGAACAAGGAGTTATTCTTTAGCGATAACAGCTGTTACTGAAATCTAATTTTGACGAGATTAATTTTTGGGCCTTTTTTTAAGTACAGAACGAAAGTTTATTCTTTAGCGATAAGAGTTGTTAATAAAATCTAATTTTGATGAAAATGTTTAATTTTCGGGGTTTTTTTTTAAGTGCGAAACGAGGGTTCATAATAGAACTGGTGCCCACAGATAAGAATCCTATCAGCATTTCGTAGATGTCTAGAAACCTTATGTATAATTTTTGACTTTAAAATACTTTACAGTTATCTGTCACTAAAATGTACTAGATGATTAGAAGTTTGGGCAAAAATATATTAACATTATCATAACATTACCTGAAATAATAACATCAACTTTATCATGGCGACAAATTGCAGTTACGGTCCAAGTATATAATTTAGACCCTTCCCCCTTAGCGTTTGAAATTCTTTAAATCATTTACTGGTCAGAAATTTACTTCTGCTTTTTTATGCTAGATAACTTTACCCGCAGGTTTTACCTCTGAGTAGCACATTTTGAGAACAATGAACTAAATGGCCTGGTACCAAGGATTCAAAAAGGTTGGGGGGAAGGGGACGCGCTGGATAGCTCCTATGAGAGAGATGATAGCCTCCCGTCAAGCACAGATTAGTTAGAACAGCGAGTTCTTTACAGTGCACAGGGCAAAGAATATGTAATGTAATGCAATGTTTGCAGTTTATTTGTGTCGTATGTGATTTTCCCATTATTTTTAAGGTTTGGTTTAGTTGTGGTGTAACTCAGTTCTTTAATTTATTGCTTTATGTAAATCTGTGTATAAGTTTATCCTGTCGAAATCTGCAGTTGACGATGTCCTTGGGACGTGTTAATGTAGTATGAGGTCATCAGTAAACATTCTGCAGTAGTCTCCAATATGGGGCTTCCTACATCAGTCAGATTGGAGAAGGAGGTAACAGAGGCAGTAGTGATAATTCTCTGTTTTTCTATTAAGGACTTTTAATAAAAAACATAGTTATGCAAAAGAAAGGAAAGAAAGACATTAAATTTTGCAGAAGAGGCCGATGTTCTGAAAGAAATCTGTTAGTAGTCGCATGCGAGTTTGCTGCAGCTTCTTGTTTTGGTCAGTACCTAGATGGGATGGAGTAATCGGAGATTCCGCTGGTATCAAGTTCCTGAAAGAAAACTTCTCGTTCAGCATTGTAGCGGGTACAGTTAGCAGTATGTGGGATGCAGTATCAGGAGTGGGCAGTTAGGTGCTTTGGACTCTACAAAGGATGTTAAGTGCAGAATTACTGTAGATGGTTCCAACTCGGAGATGGTGGAGAAGGGTCTCCTCAGCTCTGGTTAGGTGTTCGAGATTTACAGGAGTGAGAATGGGTCAATAAGGTACCTAAAGGAGGAAAGACTGGTGTCCTTTCACTGGGTGAGATGATACAACTTAAGGAGCTGTGAAATAAAAATCTTGAAGTCAGTGAAAGAAAGAGGGAAATTAGATACAAATCTCTGGGTCTGGAGCACTTCTTTGGCAGTCAGCTGGATGGCACACTCCCAATACGGTTAATGATAAGAAAGCGTGCCTGTTTTCAAAACTTTATGTTGACATCACAAGTACAATCAGTCGACTCTGCCGTATTGAAACACGTTAGAGATACCCAGGGCCGCCGAGAGAATTTATGGGCCCCTATGTAATATTATGCTCGGGTCCCCCCTTGAAAACTTTTTATCTTTACAAATCATTAATAGCAATTATTCTGGACACAATGATGACATTCAGAGGAAAAAAAGCCTGTTGCGCAGTCAGGCATGCATTTTTTGCACCTTCACTGTCCACATTCACTTTTACACCGACTTCAAACAAAGTTCTACTCCCTTTCTTAATAACTTCCAATTTTTTATTTCTCTCCTTGAGCTTCTCAACTCCTGACTTATGCTTATACTTGTCCATTGTTCAGTTAGACTATAGCACCAATGAATATATAATTTTACTAAACAAATGACAACGAAATGGTGAAACAAATGTGTCGACAAGAGACTTTTAAACTGTTATAATTTGTAACACTGACACACAGACCACAGACGATGTTACTGGAACTCGAAACATGAACAATGTAATATACCTGATCGCACGGGTTGGGTTTGGAAGAGTCCAACTGTTGCTACTGCTGCAGGGGTGGGATGGTTAACAGGGAAAATACAAACAAATGCTGTAAGTTAATGCGGACAAAAGAAGATGTTAAGAAATGGTTCGTTCAACTACTATTAATGAGATAATATGTCATAATCCAACTAGTGTTTCTTTTTAAAAGCATATTATAACAAATAATGCTCTTATGGAATTTTATAGGATCGATATATAGCCTAACTAAGAATAACTTTTGTAAGAAAAAGTAAAGAGTCACTTAATCTGACGGGTGGCCCTTATGCACTAGTCCCCCTTGCACCCTCCTGTCGGCGGCCTAATTAATTATTTCTTTCTCTGTAAACTTCTTTTTTTGTTTGAAACAATAATTGAAATGAATATAATAATATTTACCTTTTTTTAATAGCATATAATTTATTTTGCGCTTTTTGTAACTTTAGCGATAGCCATATACGTTTCTGGCTGCCGAGAGACACGAATTAGATTTTTTTTTATTTTACTCCCTTTGTTGAAACTTTTTTATTAATAATGCAAGCTTTCAACTAAAATATGGTTTCTCCACTGAACCATTCTAAAAAAATATATTAATGTAATAATAATTATATAACATCTCAGTGAGCAGAATATTCAATTACACTAGTGGCACCATCCACTGAGCAGCATATAAAACTTTTATTTGAGAATATCAGTTAAAAAATGCCATCAGTGGACTAATGACTTCTAGTACACTGATGGACACAACAGGACAGGATTCAACTGCCTGTCCTACAGCAAGCAGTTGAATCCTGACGTGTTGGGCTCTGCCAGTTGTAAAGTTCTTTATGACCGGGTGGATGTATGAATGAGAGGCAGAATATAACTTAATTTATTGAATAACAACAATATAGTATGAATTCTTGGCTGTCTGGAAATCTGGGTGACTATACTCTACTAGTCATAGAGGGCGCATAAATCATATGATTATGCACCAATCTCACCTTTAGTTTCCAAGGGAGAAATCCAACGGAGTTCCTCGATATCAGGATTTAAATCGTCATCCCACTCGCACACTGACGACTTTACTCACGACCTCAGTACTTTGGAGATCCCACCATTCTCCCTTGTCCCCTTTCTTCTTTTCACTTGCAGCCTCTCACAAGCCTCCCTGGACTCAAACCCATTATCTTAAGTTTTCAACAGCCTACAGTTTAATCCTCTCTGATTGCTACAGACAGCCACACTCATCATGCTTACCCTCCCCTACCTTGACATTTAGTGGCATTGATCCTTGCAGATGAGTGGAAGCTGATTATCTGTGTCTTCAAGATCGGCTTGTGTGTCTAGTCAAGGAATTGTAGGGAGGTTCCTTACATTTACTTTGTGTTAATATATCGAAATATAAAAATACCTATATATACCTAATTCTGTTTTTACACGATTTTGATTTAACAAGGTTTAGAAAAAAATTTCAATTTTCTTTTTACATGATTTATTTTGATCTAACACGGTTCAAACGGTGCCTTCTTAAAAATCTCTATTTGAATTTAATTCTGAAAAAATATTCCTATTCAAGAAAAAATTCCCAGAATTTACATTTATAACAAAGATGCCACTTTTATGGTAATATTTTTTAAGTAATTTTAACATTGAAAATGTACAAAAGATGCACATTTTGTGCACTAAAATTCCGAGAGTAAACACTACACTAACATAACTACACAACAAATTTTCCTATTTTATTTCTATTTTATGGAAAAATTGAACAAAACCTACTTCATTCGGAATATGAAGTGGCAAGATTGAGTTCCGGGAATTCCCCTCAATTTTATCTTCAATACATACGTTAGTCTTGGTCTCTCATTTCGTGTTTAAGGTTAGAAGTGTTAATTTAATTATCTTTATAAGTTTATAAAATAAAAAATGTGCTTAAATGAATAAAAATAAAATAAATATTTAATTAAAGATTTTGATATGATTTGTTTGAAAACAACTTATTATTTGTTACTGAGTTTTCACGTCTGGAACCAATCTTCTATCTTTTCATATGCACTGCATTTTTTTACACGGTTTATTCGGGAACCTATTTATGGTGTAAAAACAGAATAGGGTGCACATAAGTGAAAGGGAGTAAGGAGCTGCCGAACTTGACAATTCCCTCTTATACAAGAGTTGATTAGACTGAACTTAGTCTGACAGCTCTTAAGAGATTCCTTAATACAAGTAAAAAATGTCACTTTTGGAAGCGGAAAGTTATTGAACTAAGTTCGAGTTTTGGAACTCAAAAAAAAAAACCCACTTAGAACAGTAATTCAAGTCCACTCTGCTTCATAGCAATTATGCAATACCAAATATTTTTAGTGTAGTAATATTAAATAAAGTGCACACAATAACAACGAGAAGCAATCATAACTACATCACAGAGTGTAAGTCACTAGGAAATTCAATGTCAAACAAACAAGTTAATTACACAGAAATACCTTTACTAGAAATATACATTTAGTAAAATAAACTTGTTTGCCATTAAATTTAACATTTTAATCCTAACGCATATCCTATCCCTCTGCAGAATGCTATATAATCTTATAAAATCTTGACAGAGAATCAGCAAAAAAATTCTCACTCCCAAACATCATTGCATTCTATTACATGCTTCAATCTAGACCAAAACATGTTAAAATTTCTCTCTAAACATTCCACCTTCATAGCTGAAGATAAATATCCTTTCAGTCTTCTCTGATTGTTATTCTTGCTTACATTTACATTTCTATTGGGACCAATTTATTACCTGAGATAAATAATCTCTCTATTACCCAAGATATACACTGACATCATCATCATCATCATCATCATCATCATCATCATCATCATCATCATCATCATCATCATCATCATCATCATCATCATCATCATCATCATCAAGCAGGCATGGGGTACAGAGGTCCAACTAGACCATGCAATTTAGTTCTACAAGTAAGTCTGTCCTGAGCTACATCTACTACATCTGGCCAGTGCACACCAATTCTAATAAGGTCCTGTTTGACATTGTCTGCCCACTGCATCCTGGGTCTGCCCCTCTTTCTGAGGCCTTTAGGTACACTGTTCATAACCCTATTCGCCAATCTATAATTATCCATACGGGCAACATGGCCAAACCAACGGAGTCTCTCTCAGCACAATATGCTGCCTAAAGGAGGTTGCCGACTCATTTGCCTAACCTCATCATTAGTTACAAAGTTGAACCACCTAATGCCCAAGATACTGCATAAGCATCTAGAATCAAAAGCATCTAGTTTATTGTTATCACGTTTACAAAATGTCCAAGTTTCATTCAGTACCATAACTAACCCTAGAAAGAACCAAACTATTATACAGTCTAATTTTAATCTTTAGGTGTATACGCCTATTTCTCCACACTCTCCATAGATTCTTAAAAGTCCTGGCAGCAATCCCTATTAGAGTGTTAATCTCATGCCGCACGTTACCAGTATCTGTTACATAGCTTCCAAGATAATTAAACTGAGACAATTGATCAATAGTACAGCCATTCAAAGCAACTGAAGCACCATCTGCCTGACAATTTTCATCACTTTAGTTTTCTCTCTGTTTATAACCAAACCTACTCTACTACCAGTCTCATTAACAGACCGATGGGCTTGGAAAGGCCGCCGTCCGTCGGATGGGACGTTAAGCCGTGGCCCCGTGTGCGGGAGAGCCATAACCTGTGCACGTTAAAGAACACGCTGGATGGCCTTGACGGGAGGCTATCATCTGTCTCCCAACAGCTGTTCCAGTGGGTCCCCTCCCCCAACCTTCTCTGAGCCTTCGGGGTCCATGTGACCTGGCCATTTAGCCCATGGTGTGCAAAAAAGTGCCGCTCAGAGGTAAAACAACCCAACCCAACCCAACCCAACTCATTAACAGCTCGAATGAAAGAGTTCATCTCATCAACATCATTTGCCAAAAGGACTAAATCATAAGCATAATCTAAATCAGAAATTTTTCGTATGTCCAGACCATTTAAGGCCAAAATCTTTCCCTTGAAGTGAATTTCGCATAACATAATCAATAACCAAGCTAAAGAGAAAAGGAGACAAAATGCACCCTTGTCAAACACCAGAAGTAATGCTAAACCAATTGCTACAAGCCTTAACAACTCTCATAAACAACTCGGTGTTATTATAGAGAGCTTTTCATTATGTTAACTAACTTATCTGGTATACCATATGATCTAACAATCAACCACAAATTGTGTCAATCAACAGTCAAAAGTCTTTTTGAAATCTATAAAGCTAGTAACCACAGGTTTCTGAAACTAAAAATATCTCAAGAATGCCAAAGTGAAAATATTTGATCAATATATCCCCTACCACTTCTGAATCCACATTGCTCATCACGCAATTGCTTGTCAACCAGATTCTTAATTCTATTAAGCACAATCATGGAAAGAACTTTACCTGGAACAGAGAGTAGGCTGATACCCCTATAGTTATCACAAGAACTGCGATCAACTTTTTTGAAAATAGGGATAACAATAGCTCTGGTAAAATCCTTAGGAACCATGCCTTTATCATAAAAGATATTCAGAATTTCAGTCATCCAAGTGGTAACTGAAACATTTCCAGCTCTAAGCATTTCAGTAGTAATTTCATCTACCCCTGGGGATTTATGTAGTTTAAGTTTAGAAACAGCCAAAATAACTTCAGATTGTGTTATAGGGCCAACATTAAAGCCACCAATGGATCTATCATCATTGCAAACAATGGGAATAGAACTGACCACATTGTTTAGAATATCACTGAAAAGCTCAGCCCACCTAGCCATGACAGAATCCTCACCTTTTATAACCTTACCTTGTTTATCCTTCAATCCCTGTATACCTGTCCGTTTTCTACCACACAAAACATTAACTATCTGGTACAGCTCTCTGCTGTTGTGCTGCCTAACTGCTTCCTCGGCTTTGTCAGCCAAACCATCAAGCCAAAGATTCTTATCAGCAGCTAACTGATCTTTTACACGTTTATTAAGTTCTTTGTAATGCTTTCTATTAGGACTAGTAGGGTATTGATTAAGGACATTCCTGCAGTTCTTTCTTTCCGAAATAACTCAAGTGCCTTATCACTCAGATAATTCTGCCTTTTCTGCTCCTTTTTTCCTAAAAGAGTACTGTTAGTGTCCAAAAAAGCCTGTTTAAAATGATCCCATTCTTCCTCAACTTCAGTGGTAAGCATACCATGACTGTCATAATGACTAAGTAACCTATTATGGTAAGCTTTGGCTATAACTGGGTCTTTCAGAGCTTCAGTATTAAAAGCAAATTTTTTAACCCTAGCACAACACTTTTTAAGTTTAAGTTGCAAGACACTTTTAACTAGGTAATGGTCAGATCCAATTTCAGCTCCCCTATATGCCCTGGTATTTCTAAGAGAACTAGTCCATTTGCTGTTAATTAATATATAATCAATCATATTCTTATGTAGCCCATCGGGTGAAACCCATGTGTACTTATGTATGTCGCGGTGTTTGTAATAAGTGTTAGTTATTCTGAATCCATTGAGTTGACTTACCTGCAGGAGACGCTGCCCATTGCCGCTACCAATGCCAAAAGGGCCTATTACTCCTCCCCAAAGGTCAGAGTCAGTACCAACTTTGGCATTGAAGTCATCAAGAACAAGGGTAATATCTCCTTTCTTGACAGAATTCAAAATATCCATAAGTTGTTCATAAAACCTATCTTTCTCATCCTCAGTGGGGGCATAACAGCAGATAACATTCAAGTCTTTAACGCTTGTCTGAAATTTTGCTGTAAGAAACCTTTCATTAATGCACTCATATCCTAGAAGAGCATCACTAGCGTGTCTGTTGAGAAGCAGACCCACGCCTTGGTGATGCTTATTGTCGTCTCTCCCTGAAAAGAGAAATTTAAGATTATTTTTAAGAATCTGATTTATCTGTCCATCTGGTCTCTTGCAAGTCGAGAGTATCAAATTATAACGGTGGAATTCTTGTGTGAGGACATCAAGAGAAAAAGCTCTGTGCAGAATCCTCACATTCCTACTCCCTATGGAGAGAAAATGGTTAGTGGGATGTTTAAAGAAACAATGATTATTGAGAGAGGTAATGCCGAGAATATCTGAAACAACACCCTAATCGCAGAATGAGGCAAAGACCTATTCCTCCACCATTAAAAGCTGAAGCCATCTACACTGGAAGACTTTCTCCAATGTAGAATTTGACGATGCCAGTAGAAGCAGAGTTCAGGTGCCTGCGATGACCTCTGCTCAGGATTATCCACCAGCTGATAAACATATCCTCTGAATCTATTCACTTGGGGCTGTCAACCCACAAACAAACAGAAAACACAGCGGAAGATTTTCCCTCCACAGAAGCCCACCAGTGCAGCAAATTCAAGATCCATAATCAAGCTCAGAGCCATAATTCATTCCAGTCCAGTGGGTTTATATGGTCAGCATCAGGATCCTGTGTGGTTGACCACTCAGCAGGGTGGAAAAAAAAAGAAAAGTAACCAGAGTTGTCCAGATCAGTAGGCCACACTGATCTGGCAGCCTTCCACTTCCGTTCACTTCCACAGAGAGAGTATCTCTTTTGAAAGGTACTAACGGTCTGCACCACGAGAAGGCGGGTCGGACATTAGGTGCTAGGTCTGTCCGGTTTTATGCATCATCACAGGGGATTGGTGCATAGCTCTCCTTCCAGTGACTACCTAGCTACCATTTACAGACCCTAACTCTGACATTTGGATTCAATTACAGTTTTCACATTGGTATAAATTATGACCACTCCTATAATTAAAATTATGAATATTCTCATAATATTTTATTTTGCCCTTACCCTTGGAATTGTCTAAAACAGATGGATATTCAGCAGCTTTTATCCGAGTCTTGTTAGTCCTATGCAGTTTTTTAAAAGGCTTTTCTTTTTGTCTCATGCTGTCTGAATGAGCCGAATTAATGTAGTGACTGCCGCATGGGCCAAATGTCCTTATTTGATGAGGTACAGTATTGAAACTTGAAAGTATACTTATTTTAGTGGGCTGCTTCCCTTGCATATCTTTATTCTGTGTTTTCTGCTGATAACTACACTGGGCATATCTTTAGCGAATTTCTTATGTTCTAAAATTCCATCTCGGTCCCATCAGAGTTTTTCTGGCTAATGCCAACGAGGATAATTTTTTCTCGGTCTGCTTAACTCCAGAATGCATAATATCTTTCTTAAATTTATCATGACCCATTTCCTTTAATTACTTATTATTACTAAACCCTTAAAATTATTCATTTCTTCAGCATTATTCTTGATCATAGTTGTTACTCTATTGTTACCAATGCAAACACTTTCATTACTACCATATTCAGAGGTACACTTGTCTTTACTAATTTCCTTAAATCTAAAATTCATATCGTTATCATTAGCAATTTCAGTTTTTCATTCAATATAACTTCATCTTGGAACTCTTACATAAGGCATTTCATTAAGTAATTGATATTGATTTTTTAATTCAGGATTATATATCCTTGGTAACTGATCACACTTCTTATCAAATAGATCTTTTTTCCTTCCACATTTAGTTCACTATACAGGTTATCTCTAGTACAATTAACATTATTTAACTCCTTTTTGCAGTAATTATTAATCAAACTATTATCGCCAGTAGAAGACACATTAGAATTATCTGTAACTTTATTCATAATTTTGGTTTGTTGCTTAATTCATTATCATAAGTTTGTTTATTTAAAAGTAGAGAACTACACAAATGTGAAGTACAGCACACCAAGTTTCGATTACCTTATCACAGTTTTCTTCTTTTCTATCAATTTCTAACAATTTAAATTTTAACTTAATTAACTCTACTACTACAATGTTACCAAAAGCACCTTCAAGATTAATTTTTCCGCTGGGGTTTAGGCATTGCAAGAGAAGCAAATTCGAATTAATTTCACAAATTTGAGAACCAGTATCAAGAATACCTGTAATCTTATCGTTACCTAGCTTTACAGTTACTTCTCGAAACTTGTTATTAATTTTGAAAGAGTAATCTAAATTATTCTGATTTTGTACAGGTGTATTCAATCCAGAAACTCTTGCTATCGTAGCTGTTGGTTAATTAATTTCAGCTTCTCTGACCCTTATCTCCTGTGTTTGTATCTAAATACGGCTTTTCTCTTGCATAAATGCGAAGTGGATTCGCAATCATAACCCTTCCTTCTTATCCTTCAAAGCTTGCCCTAAAGGTCGGTGGAACTTTGGAAACTGTGCTTTACAAATTTCTTGGTGGTGTGTAAGGTGTCCTGACTGCACAACCACAATCGCCACAAAATATCCATAAGATAATTCATGAATATCTACTGGTAATCTTAGATAGCTTGTAGATATTATGTGGAGATTGTGGTTGTGTGGGTATATCGCTGTTTGATGTCTTATGAAACTTCTGCCGATTTGTTTCTTGTGTCCTAGCAATTTTTTTACCCGAGATGAAGCAGTCATGATGCAATTCTGCTGTCTCAGCTAGCTTTCGTGGCTGAAACCAGTTGTTGTCCTCCTGGAAAATTGCATAGCTCAGCGTGGCTGCAGGTAGAAGAAAATCATTAAATGCGACAGCTGATCTAAATTTTCAATATTTCTGCTTTTTATATAGTAATGCCTTGTGTTTGATAATCTGCAAGCAAACGATACAGGATTCCAAATCGCTTTTCTTTGCTTTATCAAAACGCTATCGATAAATGGCTGGCGTTAGTCGGCATTCCTTCAAACTTTCTGATAGTTTTTCAGCTCCTCAATAGATAATGCTGCTATCGCGTTATCAGCAAATTTTCTTAACAGTGTCATTATAATTAGGGCACGATTGCTGTCGGGGATGTTTTCCAGATCAAAGATTTTCTCAGCCCTCTGAAAATACTATGGTATTTCTTCAATATTACGAAAGGGATTCAGCATAGCTTCGCATAATGGGCGAAAAAGCTGTCCCGCTTTCTGACTACTCTCGTACTGCTAGTTCTCGAATTGTTGTCAGCAGCTATCCTTTGCCAGTGTAATATCTCCCATTCGACGGACGGCGGCCTTTCCAAGCCCATCGGTGTCCCCTACTGACCATGGACAGGGCGGGGAATTTTGCGGAGATAAATCTCAACGCTGACCCAGCTGGGACTCGAACCTGGGAACTACAGATTACGAGCCTGGCGTGTTACCGACTGAGCCACCCCCGCCCCAGGAAAAGTGGAATTAGGCAGATGCTCCCATTTGAGTCAGTCAGCTGGGGCGTTTGTGGCAAATTGACAGTCCTTCACTTGCAGCTTTTAATGTGTAATAACTTCAGGTTTAGCTCAGAGTACCTTAAATTTCACTTTTCTTTATCACTTATTTTATCATTGGTGCCCATATTAATTGTGGGCTTGTAGGACTCGGCAGTTAGGGCAGACCAGAATCGCTATTTTGGCGACAGAGCGCTGGCAGCAGATCCAGTTTGGGGAGCAATACGAAGGCGACAAAAGTTGACCTGGCACTGCGACCGTGTCAGTTCCCTATTGGCCGAGACATCCTAACGTCCCCGAAAGACACGTGACCTCATCTGGAGGGGTGGTTCGAACTATGACTACCGCACAGACCACGAGACTGTCCGGATGTCAGGCTGTTTGTCTGCAGCTCGTTTAAGCTTTGTTTGTTTCTAGTGGTGGGATCGCTGAGGCTCATTATAGCCTGTGTTGAATTTGGCCAGTGACTGTACTGGGTGGGCAGTCACTGTATACACAGTTAAATCATCACATATGCATAAAGTGTAAATAATGTATATATGTGTACACGAGTTTGTGTATTCGGCCACCTGAGTTATTCATCCTGACGAGATAGTACCCTTCTGCAAACGCTCTCATACACAGTTAGAAAAAGAACCTAGCCCAGACAGACAGAGAAAGAGTGGCTACAGGGCTATAATTGTGTGTGCGTGTGGAGATTCAGCCAGTCTCCACAGTTAATTCTTCAGCGAGTCTTACCTCGTAGCCATAAATTCTTCATAAGCCATTTAGGATTAAACCAATGCGAAACTACTAACGATTGTACTTTAGGCCAACAGAGCGTTCGTAGCCTAACTTCTGGGTCAACTCCCAACACAATGGGGGCGAGGATGGCTCAGTCGGTAGCGCGCCAGGCTCGTAATCTGTAGTTCCCAGGTTCGAGTCCCCAGCTGGGTCAGCGTTGAGATTTATCTCCGCAAAATTTCCCGCCCTGTCCACGGTCAGTAGGGGGCACCGATGGGCTTGGAAAGGCCGTCGTCCGTCGGATGGGACGTTAAGCCGTGGCCCCGTGTGCGGGAGAGCCATACCCTGTGCACGTTAAAGAACACGCTAGATGGCCTTGACGGGAGGCTACCATCTGTCTCCCAACAGCTGTTCCAGTGGGTCCCCTCCCCCAACCTTCTCTGAGCCTTTGGGGTCAATGTGACCTGGCCATTTAGCCCACGGTGCGCAAAAAAGTGCTGCTCAGAGGTAAAACAATTCAATCCAACCCAACACAATGTCAACTTTCATGCTTAAATTACACTGGTGGACAAAGGTTACACATTGAATTACTCTAATGACTTAAAAAGTAGTCTAATTTGGTTATATTTAATTTAAAATATTATTACATATATATTTTATTAAATAAAGCAATTTATTTCACAATTGAAAAAAAGTGATAATAAATCGAATTATAAAAAAAATATCAGGAGAGTGGCTAGTAATAAGCCCAGAGACCTCTGAGTAGCAATAAAAAAAATTAACTGCACTGCTAAGCATTGCTTATGAAATATCTTGCTAATATGTATTATTAGTATTCTATTGTGCGACAAGCATTATATATCTTTTTTCATATGTAATGTTCTTAAAGTCGTTATACATAAATATCCTTCCCTGCAAAAAAAAAAAATTGGCAACAAAGTTCAAACAAATCTTGCCAGGAAATTTGGTCAACTATTGGTTGCATGGGAGAATCTACCAATCAAGTGTCAGAGGCATCTTAAATCAGTGGCCCACCTCCTGTATTTTATTGGCTAAGTCCACACTTGTGCGTTTTACGTGCGCTAGGACGCATGTGCCGCGGCGCACGTGACGCATGAGCAAAGGCATGCCTCAAGGTGGCCCACCTCCTGTATTTCATTGGCTAAGTCCACCCTTGTGCGTTTTACGTACGCTAGGACGCATGTGCCGCGGCGCACGTGACGAATGAGCAAAGGCTTGCCTGAAATCAGTTGAACGGCGTCGTTTTCAGTGACGCATGCAGTAGCGCACGTACTTCCACCAATACTGGATTTTTGGCTATGTCCACACTTGTGCGCTTTGATCTTCAACTTCACTTTCAACTTTCAATTCCGCTTTTCAACACCGAGTAGTCTAGCGCAGGGCCGCCGACAGGGGGGGAGGGGGGAGGGCAAGGGGGACTAGTGCATAGGGGCCCGTCAGATTAAGTGACTTTTTCTTACAAAAATTATTCTTAGGCTATATATCGATCCTATAAAATTCCACAAGAACATTATTTGTTATAATATGCTTTTAAAAAGAAACACTAGTTGGATTATGACATATTATCTCATTAATAGTAGTTGAACGAACCATTTCTTAACATCTTTTGTCCGCGTTAACTTACAGCATTTGCTTGTATTTTCCCTGTTAACCACCCCACCTCTGCAGCAGTAGCAAGTTGGACTCTCCCAAACCCAACCCGTGCGATCAGGTATATTACATTGTTCATGTTTCGAGTTTCAGTAACATCGTCTGTGGTCTGTGTCAGTGTTACAATTATAACAGTTTAAAAGTCTCTTGTCGGCACATTTAGTGTTGAATCTGCTATTATGCTAATGTGAAGTTTAACAAATATTGTTGCCTATTTTTCAGTACTGACAATTAAAAATGAAGACTCGCAGAATTGCATAGTTTTTCTCCATGATATGTTATGTAGCCTATATTAAATTTACTCAAAAATCCTAAATCTTGCTGTGAGCTTTGCAAAATATGTTCCCTAAAATAAATGCTAAAAAGTTTTATGTGACACAAACTGTGTAGGCCTATGTTTTTGCAGGCCTGACTGCGCAACAGGCTTTTTTTCCTCTGAATTCATCTGTCTGTATTCTGGACACAATGATCATCGTCTGTGATGATTGCGTCCAGAATAATTGCTATTAATGATTTGTAAAGAAAAAGTTTTCAAGGGGGGGGGGGGCGAGCATAATATTACACAGGGGCCCATAAATTCTCTCGGCGGCCCTGGTCTAGCGCATGCCTTAGATGGAATACGTTGAACACATGCCTTCAACTATCTGTACCTGTGCGTCAAATAGTTTTCAATTTTTCACCAGTGTAGATTTGAAGTTGCAATGGAAGTAACTGATGCTGTTATGTTTGCAGCACTTATACCCGCTATTTTAGTGCTGAAAAAAAAGTGAGAAAATGACGTGAAAAATACCGGCGATCGATACGGATGAAAGATTATTTTAAAACGCGGAATTTTCGAATAATGAGGGAATTGGAAATAAATGAAATCGATCTTTTTAAGAACTTTACGCTAATGTTTAGAACAAACTTCTACATGTTTTTGGGAATGGTGGAGCCGAAGATCGAAAAAAACAACAACATTCGTTTCAGGGAAGCAATACCACCCGAAGTGAAATTAGCGATCACACTTAAATATTTGGCTACTGGTGATTTAATATTCATGTCTCTGATGAATATTTAACCCTATAATCTGATGAATTATTTAATCTTTTTATTTATTTAAAATAATTTAATGATTTATATCTCCGATGAATTATTTAACTTATAATCTTCAATAAAGGCCAATGTTTGTTCTGAAGACATGGTGAACAAAAAACACAAGCTCAATAATTACAAAAACAGAACGAAACCTTCCAGACAAACTACGAAGTTGCACGGAATGTTGAACAAAAATCCACTACTGGTGGAAGTACGTGCACTAGTGCATGCGTCACTGAAAACGGCGCCGTTCAACTGATTTGAGGCATGTCTTTGCGCATGCGTCTAGCGCACATAAAACGCACAAGTGTGGACATAGCCTTTGTTCAACATTCCGTGCAACTTCGTAGTTTGTCTGGAAGGTTTCGTTCGGTTTTTGTAATTATTGAGCTTGTGTTTTTTGTTCATGTCGTCAGAACAAACATTGGCCTTTATTGAAGATTATAGGTTAAATAATTCATCAGAGATATATATTAATTTAAATAAACAAAAAATTAAATAATTTATCAGATTAGAGGTTTAAATATTCATCAGAGACATGAAATCACCGGTAGCCAAATATCTAAGTGTGATCGCTAATCAAGATTATTAGATTAATCTAATAATCGTTAATTGAACTATTTTTTTTTCAATCTTCGGCTCCTTCATTCCCAAAAGCATGTAGAAGTTTGTTCTAGACATTCGCGTAAAGTTCTTAAAAATGTTTTCATTTAATATCAATTCCCTCATTATTCTAAAGTTCCGCATTTTAAAATAATCTTTCATCCATATCGATCGCCAGTATTTTTCGTCCTTTTCTCACTTTTTTCAGCACTTATACCCACTAACATAGCAACATCAGTTAAGTCCATTGCAGCTTCACGTCTACATTGGTGAAAAATTGAAAATATTTGACGCACAGGTGTAGACAGTTGAAGGCATGCGTCCAACCCATTCCATCTAAGGCATGCGCTGACTACTCGGTGTTGAAAAGCGGAATTGAAAGTTGAAAGTGAAATTGAAGATGAAAGCGCACAAGTGTGGACCCATTGCTATTGTATATCATCGCATGCTATGGCGCTTTCGAGTATCGCGCTATGGCTATGTCCACACTTGTGCGTTTTACGTGCGCTAGCCGCATGCGGCTAGCGCACGTGACGCATACGCAAAGGCATGCCTCAAATCAGTTGAACGGCGCCGTTTTCAGTGACGCACACATGCTTCCACCAATGTTGGATTTTTGTTCAACATTCTGTGCAACTTCGTAGTTTGTCTGGAAGGTTTCGTTCTGTTTTTGTAATTATTGAGCTTGTGTTTTTTACCATGTTGTCAGAACAAACATTGGCCTTTATAAATTATTATTAATAAATATATTCGTTATAGAACAAAATAAATTATTCATTATAAAATTAATAAAATATTACAAAAAATAAAATCTTCATTTATATTTTCACTAAATGTTTCACTACATATTCTACCTATGTTATTTAACTCTACAAGTACTTGTTTTTACGTGATATGGAACTTTCAGCCGACATAAAGTAATTCATGTTCATTCATTCTTATACCCACTAACATAACAGCATCAATTACGTCCATTGCAACTTCAAATCTACACTGGTGAAAAATTGAAAACTGTTTGATGCACAGGTGTAGACAGTTGAAGGCATGCGTCCAACGCATTCCATCTAAGGCATGCGCTAGACTTCTCGGTGTTGAAAAGCAGAATTGAAAGTTAAAAGTGAAGATGAAAGCTTGAAGATGAAAGTGCACAAGTTGAAGATGAAAGCGCACAAGTGTGGACATAGCTAATAATAGATATTGTTTCCGGGCGATGGCAGTAATGGAAAAATTCATATTATATAAACTAGACGACGCAGCACTGATTTGCAGAATACATGCTATGATTGTTTATATAACACGGCAAATAATAAATACTAAATTTGAAATTCGTTTATTTTTTGGTAGGTTAGATCCCCAGTTGGCCTAAAGGACGATCTGCCACTGCCAATCCGTATTAACAGCAGCAAAAACATACCAATTGAGATTATATAAGCAGTATAGTTCAATACTTTATTTTAATATTTAAGTGAGGTGAATGTCCTTGAAACACTAACACTTTAAAAGAGCTCAATGTAAATTTCTTTTTTGTGGGGTTAAATATTTAGACTGCTTTATTTTTTAAATGACGTTTTTCTAAATGTCTGGAGAAGGCTACCTGACTTCAGCCATATAGTTATAAGTAGCCAAAAACATTTCATTTGTGTTTTCATTATAAGCTTTTATTATAATGTATACCTTGATGACACAAAATAGGGAATTGGAAAATTATTTAAAATTATAAAACATCTTTATAGAATAGCTTTACCACGTTTTCTTACATTTACTGACGTGCACTGAGAAATAAACCTTACTTAAACCTATATCAAAGTTACTTAATCAGCTAGCAATTGAAGGCTACCATGACACCATGAGGATATCGGAGAAAATGCTTTATCAAGTTCAAAATAAATCGAAAAATATATTTTGTAGAAAATGTTTATTAGTGCCTTTTCATTTATTAAAAATGACGCAGTTCGTACTCAATCTACAAGCTGATAATTTACATATGACTTGAAAATTATGGTGCAGTTTTGGTGACAGACGTGGTCTCGGCTTATTTTTACCATCATCACATAACAGCATAAGTCGATTTGGCAATATATCTAGGATTTATACTTTACACAACTATTCTAATTCGTAAATACGATTCATAATTTGAGCATCTGCTTTAAACCATTATATACAGTATAATTGTAGAATGTTAGCTGTTGCATTAAATTTTTATCACCGAGTTTCTATTACTAAATTTTATGGACATTAGCAGGAGGGGGACAAACCTGTTTTAAGACAAAGATATTTACTTCAAGTCGTTCATTAATTAATGCAGGTGTGAGTAGAGCAATTATAAATCATCATAGCATAAAACTAAGTATGCTTAAAAATCGAATCGAAAACAGGGGGAAACATATCGTAAATTGTTTTAAATATTAATAAATAAAAACAACGATATGTTTCCAAAAACAAAAGAAAATGCGAGAAAAAAAGACAAGACTGCATTTCGTTACTGACAAAAACCTTAATTTTTGGTACATCTGATATTAGTCAAAAAATTTTCCAGGGGGTGGGAGCAACTGCCACTCTTTCCCCCTCACCCCTTCCGATACCTGTGCTGCATTCATATTTAAATTGCATGACAATATGTTGTAGACTGTGTATAAAAGTCGACTACATTTTAATTAAAAACACTTCGGTCGAAAAACAGTTGCAATGTAAACCAGATATTAAAGTATCTCAATGTTTCGTGTTTTGCATTTCTTCTGGAACTTGTGCTGGCCTGCGTTACTCCTGTAGAGGCCAAAAGCAATGGCATTTTAATGTACTATATGAGTTTGTCAGAAGAAACCGATTAATTCAAATTTGTATCTTTCAGTTTTTACTCTCAGATTGTCTGAGAATCTGTGTATTTTTTGAATTTTAAACTACATTTGTTTGGAAGAATGCACTGTGCAATTCAGCTGTTGTTAAGACCTTTCCAATACGAAATTCATTCAGAAACTTTACAAGGATGTAATTTTATAGAATTTATTTTGAAGTTATTTAGCTTACCTTCTAACAATTCCA
The DNA here is from genome assembly GCA_038380435.1 of Ryuthela nishihirai. NCBI lineage: Eukaryota > Metazoa > Arthropoda > Arachnida > Araneae > Heptathelidae > Ryuthela > Ryuthela nishihirai. The sequence goes on from JAWZYU010000018.1 coordinate 26,689,479, forward strand.
CATATCAAAAAGCGATGACTGAATAAACAATAGACCCGAACTGCTATTTGAGCTACATGATAAATGAAACTTATTAAAACTCACTTCTAATAAATTGCTAAATAACCTATTTATGTGCAATGCTCCAAAATTTGTATTCACGACACTAAAACGTCGTGGTGAAATAATTCTAATCTTTAAAAACTTAATATCTCTAAACGAGTGTTAAAATCGGCCAATATGACTTAGACCCTAAATTTTCCTGTTACATTTTGTCATAATTGCTCAGCATGAAAGAGTTGGGTTGTTTTACCTCTGAGCGGCACTTTTTTTGCACACCATGGGCTAAATGGCCAGGTCACATGGACCCCGAAGGCTCAGAGAAGGTTGGGGGAGGGGACCCACTGGAACAGCTGTTGGGAGACAGATGGTAGCCTCCCGTCAAGGCCATCCAGCGTGTTCTTTAACGTGCACAGGGTATCTCTCTCCCGCACACGGGGCCACGGCTTAACGTCCCATCCGACGGACGGCAGCCTTTACAAGCCCATCGGTGTCCCCTACTGACCGTGGGCAGGGCGGGGAATTTTGCGGAGATAAATTTCAACGCTGACCCAGCTGGGGACTCGAACCTGGGAACTACAGATTACGAGCCTGGCACGCTACCGACTGAGCCACCCCCGCCCCTCAGCACGAAAGATTTTTTTTTAAGTGCACTGCTTAAAGTTTAAGAGATTCAATCTGTGGGAGTCAGGAAAACGTTTGACAGATATTTTCGTAAGCAAGTCACCTCATTGCACACATTTGTTTGGGAAAGACACCCTGAAAATTCAGTTTAAATGTAAGCACTGTATGTTTCCTTAATTCTATACACATACTATATTCACTCTTTGCCATATCAGCTTTAATAAATTTCTAAAAAGTTTGAAAGCAAATGAATGCTTAAATTCATTGAAAACATAACTTCTCCATGTTTTATATGTACAAGCTAATAATATTTGGGAAACTGTTTTTTAATCTATTAGTTGAAACACTAACACTGAGGAGAGGTGCAACAAAGTAAGGATGCGTTAGATACCTTCAATGGGCTTAAACCTTAAAACGTTTTTCGAGGAATCACGTTTTCCATAACTTTTACTTTACACAATAATTATAACATATAAACTTTAATTAGCCCAAGAAACACAATACGAAAGCAAAGAGTTGCATAATTTTATATACTTATCATCCATTGTTCATCATTTTCTGACTAAACAACTCTACACTCAGGTAATTACATCGGCATGACCTTTTACAATGCCAGTCAATAAAATGAAATGAGCAATATGTCCTTATACATTGTCAAAATAGATCAAGCCCACATTGAATATGTTGGCAAAGTTCAATTCTTATGAAAGAAAGAATTATACATATACAATACCCCAAGCCATGCTTTGAAATATTCAATAATTCATTATTACAAAAACTAATATAGATACATAAAACTTGTAGCATCAACACAGTTAACTAGAATATCAGCAGCTTATGAATGCTAAGCTTTTGTTCACAACATGTGCGCATTATATGACATTCAAACTTTATGTCGAATCAAAAAGTCATATAAACTAATCAAGGAAAATTATTTTCCAAGAGTGACGAATTTATGGATGCTTAAATGGTGGGAAAAATTTAAGGGAAAAAGTGACTTTTGATGTTTGAACCATTGTCCCAAGTTAGCATGTATTTACCAAGATTTGAACTTTTCTCCTCTCCTTTACACAATTGTGACCTACACCCCAATTTTTTTTTCTGGGTATTTTCACTATGACTTAAAAGTGTATTACACTTTAGATTCTGTGCACATAAAAAAATCATGGTGTGTAAGTTCTTAATATTTTTGCAATTTAACTACTACTAAATTGTTAATGGAGATTACCAAAATATTTTTAAAATGATGAACCTGTTTAGTCTGACAACCTCTCAATATCCAGAAAAATACATTAGTTTTGTTGATTATATTCACGTCAACAGTTGTACACATAATACTATGAAAACCCCTGTACTAGGATAACGGATATTTATCTCAACATCACATATGTCTATTACATCATAAGCGATTCTTTATCGCCTCTGTTATTGCATTATTTCTTATGAATATATAACAATGCTTTTGTGATGAATTATATATTTTTGGGATAAAGCACATCATGCAATTTTGTTAAATAGCCGTTGAGTTCAACTGAATCAAAATCTATATGAATGTTAATGATATTTTAATAGTCTCAGTAAAATTTTGCACTAAAGTTGTTTCTACTAAAGGCATGCATATCATAATTAAGAACCTCCAATAGAGAGAAAAATTTCATAAATTTCTAATAATTTTATCTGGGGTAAAAAAATGCATACTAAACGTAGAAAAATTACACAGATCATTCAATGTAGAATTTTTTTTTCTCTCTCCTCAGAATTAACATGGTGATCTCAGCAAATTTGTACACATTTTTAGGCTAGATTTCTCAGTGAATTAATATTTTAAAAATTTTGATTCTTCACTAATAGTTCAACTGTTAGAACTTCTCATACATCCCCTCCCAAGAAGAATAACATTCTCTGAACCACTGCCTTCATGTATTGAACTTTTTCCAGCAATTATTTAATTTCAAAACACAAAAAGTGTTCTGATACTATTACCACAGAATTTTAAAATTAAGTGTACTTTGCAAAAATTTCTTTTTGGGGGTGGTTTCCCAGACTTCCTTTTCTTTTTCGGATTGATATCACGCATTTTACTTTGAAAATGATGGGACTCTACAAGAAATATCTCTGTGAATACTGAAAACAAATATACCTGTGAAGATCTTTATATCACTTATTTAATAGCAGTTTCTTTGTAAGCATACATATTAAGTCTGTGCCATTTATGCCATGAACGATATTCAAGGGCACATATTTCATATTGTGTCCCATCATAGGACATGATATAGCAACTATAAGTTCCATTCAGTCTGCAACCTCTGAAAGTGGTTAAAGTTACTAATATTTAAGGAAAAGAATAGTCACCGAGTGAATGAAAGTCCTAGTTTAACCATTACCAATAAAGAATAAACTAAGACGGTCAGAAATACAATTATCGCAGACATATGAACATGTTTCTGGAACAATGGAGCATCAATGCAATTTAAATACAATGTTTAAAATTTGTATCTTTTTTAATTTTGACTTAAAAATAAAAATACAACATTATTAATAAAACCAAAACTCATTTTAAATTCATAAATAATAATGATTAAATATAAAGCATTAAAACTTTAACAAAGGCACTATAACATTGAAAGTTTAAAAAAAGGAAGCAGTTTTAGTAATTACTATTTCCTCAAATTTAATTATATTTTGCACTATGAAAATAGTTTTATAAATATTGTTTAAAACCCTTTACCATGAGAGACCTGAAAAAATGAATTGTACCCTGTGGTCTGGTTTTTTTTTTTTCCAACTGTGTTCAAGCAAAAAAAAAAGTGAAAAAAAGAGAACTTTTTTGCCAAATAACTAGTGAAGGGAATTATGGCATGCTGTATGACAAATTAATCAACATTTAATTCTGGATTTTCTGAAATTTAAATATTCAACAAAATATGACTAATTTTGTTTTAATATGGCTTTTATAGTAATGTTGTAAAAACAAAAGCATCTGCCAATACATAAAAATACTTATTAAAAAAAATAGACAAAAATTATTATATTGCATATCAATAGAAAAGTTCTTTGTTTATCAGATGAAAATAAATTTTTTCTCAAATGCAGAAAATTACTCTATTTTTCGATATTTTTTTCACAGTAGTATACTTAACTTTAGAATTAAAAAAAAATAACTAATGAACAGAAATAGAAAAAAAAAATACAAGTAAAAATTTTATAATTTTTTAAAAGAAAAATTGCAAGATTTCAGTGTATTTTTTGCATTTTAAATTCAGTAAAAAATTTAAAAAAACTCAATTTTTCTGGTGTTTCTTTACCTTAACATATATAATTCATATTTTTATCAATACTTTAATTTTTTCAAAATTATTTGGTTATTTATGCAAACAATGTACAATGCCATTTTTTTCCCCGATCAGCAAACTAAGACTAAGGTAGCAGTGTTACAAAAATTTATTTTGCTTTAAAACAAAGTTATTCAATTAAAAAATAAATAAGTTAAAAAAAGGATAAAGAGCTGTGAAGAAATTAAATAAAAATGTTTCAAAGAAATATAAATAAATACCCCCTCAAGCAGCTGCTTGCCACAAGAGGTCTGACAGGAGCCTGTCAGTTTATATGCCTAGTAGGTCTGTGAGGCTGGCAGGACCTCAGCAGAAAAACGACACATACATCCATGCCTTACCCGGGGCTCGAACCCAGGTCCCTTAGATCAGTAGCCAAGCGCGCTAACCACTCGGCCATGGAACGGCAAAACAAATATAGTTTATTTTAACATCTGAATTTTGAGATCTAACCCTTTCAGTTGAACTTTATACGAAAACGGCAAAGACTAAAAAAATTGCAAATTCTGGATGATAGTTATGAAATTACTTCAATAATTAAATCATCAGATACATCATAGATACATGATAGTACTAAAAAGTTCTATCATTTCATCAGATACATGATAGTACTAAAAAGTCCTATCATTTAAAAATTAAAATTTTTGTTATAATGCCCTAATCCGATGTCTTCTAAAGTAGCTGTCATTTTAAGTTCATTTTTCGTTCGTATCAAATGATTATTCTTTCTAATTGCAGAACATATTTGAGAAACAATATAAATAATTCTAGCAATTGAAAATTGATATCCTCGTTCATAATCTGAGAAAAGTTGGAATTGATCTAAATCACTCTGAGTCAATGAAATATTGTAGTTTAGAAAAAAAAAAAACTCACAATTTTCCAGTTCAACTTGAAAATATTCATTATGATTAATATTTATATGAGATAAAGTATTTGGCCTCTCCTACTTTAACCTTTAAAAACTATATTTCCTCCACAAAAGGAAACGCAAAAACACTTCGGTACTTTCTGAAATTTCCGATCTGTACAGCCTATTGTGGATTGTTTTACCTCTGAGCGGCACTTTTTTGCATACCATGGGCTAAATAAATGGCCAGGTCACATGGACCCCGAAGGCTCAGAGAAGGTGGGGGAGGGGACCCACTGGAACAGCTGTTGGAAGACAGATGGTAGCCTCCTGTCAATGCCACGCAGTGTGTTCTTTAACGCACACGGGGCCACGACTTAACATCCCATCCGATGGATGACAGCCTTTCCAAGCCGATTGGTGTCCCCTACCGACCGTGGGCAGGGCGGGGAATTTTGCGGAGATAAATCTCAACGCTGACCCAGCTGGGACTCGAACCTGGGAACTACAGATTACGAGCCTGGCGCACTACCGACTGAGCCCCCCCCCCCCTGTACAGCCTAAGATGAGCACTAAGTTTGAAATCAAAACCAGATATTTGTTGATCGATATCACGCTCCTATGACGTTGCAGATTACATGATCAAAGAAATATCGATTTTTCTCTTCGTATTCCTTTCGTAAAAGATATCCCATAATATAGGGTTTCTCAAAGTGGGGTATGCGGTAAAATTTTTTGGGGTACGCCGTGAGAGCTCAAAAGTCGCCAGATCTAATAACAGAGTAAAAATAACCATTGTCATAACTATATTTTACCTATCAATACAAGGGGTACGCCAGTTACATACATATTTCCAGGGGGTACGTGAAGCATAAAAGGTTGAGAACCACTGCCATAATAGATAAAAAATAATTTAGAAACCCTAATTTTTTTAATCGCGAAATATACAAAAATGATGATGTAAAAACCTATACGGCTGTAATTTCGTGCAAAATCACTTAAAATATCCAATAAAAAAAATTGTTCCCTTTATATCCGACTTCATTATATTGAGAACATGGATGATCGGATGTTTACAAAATAACTCGCTGGAACTCAGCTAACGGAGGAACTGTTCTAAACATAGAACTACAGCTTTGCGGCAATCAGGGCTGTGCTAATAACAGCTGTGAAAGGGCTGTTTATTTTCCGAGACATCAAGTTGAGTAATTATTGAGGCCATATATGAAGGCTTCGTGAACCTGATTTTATAGGTCGTGGCAGTATAAGGTTAAGGATTGGCGAGTGGTTAGCACGCTTGGATACGATCTAAGGGGCCTGGGTTCGAGCCCCGGGTAAGGCATGGTTGTGTGTGTTGTTTTTCTGCTGAGGTCCTGCCATCCTCTCAGATCTCCTACTATGGCATATAAACTGACAGGATCCTGTCAGATCTCTGTGGCAAGCAGCTGCTTGAGGGGGCATTTATTTATTTTTTTTTATACTAGAGTAATAGATTATTTGGTTAAACATTACCGTTTGCAACCTAAATACAAAGGCATCATTATACACATTTTACTTGAAATCAAGAAGCACAGACTTATTCTCTATCAATTCTGCAGCTGAACCCAAAAACAACTGCTCCCTGTCATATTTTAATGTTTTAATTCAGAGATATCCATATCACATCATTACTAAAGTATAATGTCATCCGACATTTATCCCTACTCTAATATTGTGTACATCCACACATCTCTTCAAATACAAAATTTCTATTCAAGTAATAAATTATCACAGGATAACATCCTGTATATTGAACTAGCTTTTTTGTAGGGTTTTAAATTACTGTTGGATTCCTGATATTTTACATGAAGAGATCGATCTCATTTATCAGATGGGAAGAGATACTGGGTATCATCCACACTTCATAACAGCTGTTTTAGTAGAGGTAAATTTCAAATACATAGATTTTCAGTCTGACCCAGTTTCAAAATTTACTTGCTGCTTTCACATTAACACTTTCAGATACCTTTAAAATTATTCTACACAAAGGTATACAGAATTTTGATCAACATTTCATATTATCTTAAATATAGTATGTAGAGATAACGATAAAGTACTACCGTTCTCTGTCATTGCATAAACAACCCGACACTAACGACCACATTATACCTAAATATGTAAACGGTAAACATTGTTCCCTTTGATGCAAGTTTACATGAACTTCAAAACAATATAAATATCAGCATTTAAATACTGCTCTCACCCAAACAGTAAAAAAAGCTATATGGAACATTTCAGAATGAAAAAAAATATAACTCCATCTTCGAAATTCCAACTTAATTTTACTGAAAGTTTAATAATTAACAAAAATCTGCATAAGTTATGTACTTCAGAAGTTCAATGTTTTACCCTCTGTTTGGGAGCTCTGGGGATACCAATTTCCCTTGGATGATGACTGAAAAATATACGTAAATCAGTATGAGACGTACACGCTTTAAAATCACCTCTTTCTGCTCTCACCTACCTGTTGAAATGCCATAAATATACTGTGAAATGCATCGTAAAATAAGGAAGCAGTGCAGTAACTTCTTGTTCTTGCGCATGCAATTATATTAGCTGTAAGAATTATTACATGGATACGTTACCTTAATAAGTTTTTCCTGCAGTTTAGTCTAATTGCTACAGTTGATAATCCAGTGAACATCACTTCCTGTTTCGTATTGAGTTACACATATAGTTTTACCTCTGCAATCAGGCGATACTCTTGAGGTACTGGTTATACTCATTTGGGTACAATATGGTAATATCAAAAAAATTTAATCACTAACTATTCCAACTAATACTGGACTGGGAAACCAAAACTTAGTGAAGAGCTACTAGCGAAAACAACAAGTATTCTTAAAAAGCCACAGGAAAAAATTATCTATTAAAAAAATGGAAATATACATTTCTAATGAGTAATGATTTGTCAAAATCATGTACACTGCTCACAAAAATTAGGGGACATTTCTTCGCTTCATATTCATTTTGAAATATCCCTAATTTTTGTGAGCAGTATAGCTAGCTATGCACCTAAAAATGTTGTCAAAAATATTGAAAGAAATAAGATGGATTCAGTATGTTGTTTTATGAATCACAGGTTGGACATGTCTGAACTAAGAGAACTCTCTTGCACTCTCAAAACTATATCACTTGTGCACATTGATGATTAATTCATTTCAAACCTGTCAGTATAAAACAATCTTATCTGCATGTTACTTGTAATATGCATATATTCAACTATAGTTGTCTTATGACATCATCTATAATAATAGGCAAGACATGCCAGAGACTCTAGAGCAAAATTTTTCGAAATCAGTTTAGTGAGTTGTGATCATCATTTTTTTAATGAAATAGAATGGAAAATATCAGTCTGGGTCACAATGTAAAATGCATTTCTTATTGTGGGTTGCTGCCAAAAAAGTTTGAAAAACACTACTCTAGAGCAATGAAAGGAAATCAATAATTGATGTCCATGTAACATCTGAGTATTAATTAATAAAACCACAGCTACTTTAAATATTCATTTAATCCACGATAAAAGCTGAATTACAAAAAGTTATTCAATCAGCCCAACATAAGCATGTGGTGTGATTTACAGGCTTATAGCAGCAAGGGCAGATATGAGCCCCTTGGCTACTTTTCTATGCTCTGTGCCTGTGCTGACATATCAACATTTGTCGAAGCTAATCTTATACCTTTACCTAATCATAAAGGAGTTAGAGAGTGACAAATAATTATATTTACCAGTCCTTGGTTCTCACTGGTACAGCGGCTAAGGCTGACCTCTTTAGATGTTAGAGCAGCTATCTGATGTTCCTAGCTGCAGGTCGAATTTTTCTTCTTTTTACATACCAGTCCTAAAACCTCAGCTTGATGTTAAAACGTAGCAGAGGGTTGTGGAAACGTTTTTACACGTCACTTTGCTGGATGAATTGTAGACAGTCTTTCATGATGTCTGATTGTAATCCTGTCTTCAGTAATTACCAAAGATATCTTTTTTGGCCTTCAAACTACCATCGCTAAAACCAGTTTTGGTGAAAGACAAAAAAGATACCTTTGGTAATTGCTGAAGACAGGACTACAATCAGACATCATGAAAGACTGTCTACAACTCATCCAGCAAAGTGAAGTGTACAAAACGTTTCCACAACCCTCTGCTACGTTTTAACATCAAGCTGAGGTTTTAGGACTGGTATGCAAAAAGAAGAAAAATTCGACCTGCAGCTAGGAACATCAGATAGCTGCTCTAACATCTAAAGAGGTCAGCCTTAGCCGCTGTACCAGCGAGAACCAAGGACTGGTAAATATAATTATTTGTCACTCTCTAACTCCTTTATGATTAGGTAAAGGTATAAGATGAGCTTCGACAAATGTTGATATGTCAGCACAGAGCACAGAAAAGTAGCCAAGGGGTTCATATCTGCTCTTGTTGCTATAAGCCTGTAAATCACACCACATGCTTATGTTGGGCTGATTGAATAACTTTTTGTAATACAGCTTTTATCGTGGATTAAATGAATAACATATGAGTTACAGCAAATGATATATTTGTAAAACTATTCATAATGTGCAATACATTTAGGAAGTAGTAAGTACTGTATTAATCTGCTGTTCTTTTTAAAACTCTACAGAGTGATAGAATTTGTATTTTTTAATTATCACACTATGTTTTCTCTCAACTGCACAAAAACTACTATAAAGAAAGCATTTCTTACTATTGCTATATAAGAAGGTACTTTAACAAAATAAATTTTATTATAAGAAATATTCTTTTTGTAAAACCAGAGGGAACCTTGTACATATTAGATAATTGCAACAAAAGTAGTTTTATTCTTAAACCAAAATTTAATTACAAGTTCAATGTGTGGTAGTGATTTCCATGTTTATATATGCAAGTGAAATTAAGGAAAAAATAACAATGTACCACAGAAATTAATAAGCAATGAGTCTGAAAAATCCACAATTCGAGTGATCACACTAAGTTGGGTTGTTTTACTTCTGAGTGGCACTTTTTTGCACACCATGGACTAAATGGCCAGGTCACAAGGACCCTGAAGGCTCAGAGAAGGTTGGGGAGGGGACCTACTGGAACAGCTGTTGGGAGACAGATGGTAGCCTCCCATCAAGGCCATCCAGCGTATTCTTTAATGTGCGCAGGGTGTGGCTCTCCTGCACATGGGGCGATGACTTAATGTCCCATCCAATCACATTATGTAAGGCTTTCACTGTAGCAAAAGACAACTAAAATATGCAGTAAATAATAAAAAGTTATATTATGGTTTTTGTTTGTAAATAGAACTAAAATATATAATTTTCTTATGTTTTTTAGAATAAAACAGGTTCACAAATTTAAAAATCACACATTAAAACCTGAAAAGAAAAATCATTATTCCCAATTTCTAGTTAATACTGAATAATTTTCAGTTTACATTAAGAAATGGGAATTATCATCTGATATTATCACGACTGAAAACAACCATTTAAATTTTTATTAAACTCTTGTTACAAGTAAAATACCAGTAGAAAACACACAACACCATAATGTGATGCTAAAATTATATAAATATAAAAAAAAAGGATCATTCTGAAATGAACTAATGGTATTTTACTGATAAAATGCATCAATTGCTTTCACATTTGTAAATTCAACAAAATAAAAAGTAGAAGTAATTTGTTATACAGCTTACAAACAAATATAAAGTCAAGAAAAACATTATAAATTCTCCATAAAAAAGCAAATGATCAAATCTATTTTTTATTTTACAATAATTTTTATTTCATACACAAAAAGTTTACTATCTAACAAAGCACATAAAGTATAAAAATAACAATTTATTATAAAAACAAAGAAAACAAAATAGAAATAAAAATTGTTTCAAATTTCCATCATCATTAGCAATGCAGTAATAAGTTAGTTCTAGGCTAGTCAAATAAATACATATATAGTGGATTAACATGTGACATATTTGTGCGAAACATTAAAAATTATACATTTATGTGTGTGAGCATGAAATTATCCGAGTTTCAAATGGACTGGATGATGAGAAAATTTTTTATTACATCAAAACCCTTATCTGGCTGACTACTAAAAATAATAATAGATTAAGTTTATTATGATATTTAAAAAAATTTTATTGAGTAAGGAAAAAAAATATTTACCTCTTGATTGAGATACAGTGTTTTCTAGAAATAATCAAATTTGTAATTATTAATTTCAGGTTTCATGATAATAGTAAAATTCAAAAAATAAACATGAGGTGTCAGAAATGTTTTTGGCTGATGATCTACAACAGAATTTATGAGAATCTTGCCAAATTTCTAGAGTTAGCAGTTCAACTTATAGATCCTCTTTTTCAGAATTTTTGTTTTAGTAAAAGCTTCCAAAGTAAACAAAACTTAAGACTACATAAAATAAAATTTACAGCCTATTTGCAAATACCTTAGCAGTCCTATAAGCAGCTGACATTGTACAATGCTTGTACTGGTTCTTTCTATAAAGAAATGTAATGTACACATGAAGAAATGGATCAAAGCCAGAATCACTGACAATACTAATCAACATTTTGTGAATGAGTAGAGTTACTATCTGAAACTAAAAGTTAGGATATTGTGAGGTATGTCAAAATTCATAAAAGAGGGGCAACACCATTGAAATTAGGATGGGTGGAAACTTTAAGAGGAAAATATGTAATGTTTTTCTCTTTGCTTGGAGCATCAGAAGATAAAGAATTATTCTGGGCCCAAATCCCTTAATAACAGTTTGCAAGAGCTATTAAATTTTCAACTAAACTTTCCAAAATGCTTCTATCACAGATTAAAAACTGATTTTTGAGTTCACAAAAATTTTTCAGGGTATTTATATTCTGCACAGTGTAGGCTAGTAATAATATGCTATACCACAATACAAAACACAATTATGTGGTTACAAAATATTGAATCCCTTTAAAGATATAGGATTTAAGATTGGAGAAATACCCCAGTATTTTTTTTATCACCGATTGAAGTTTGTGTTTATGAATGATTAGCATACTTGGCTACTGATCAGAGGGACTGGGTTCAAGCCCCAGGTAAGGCATGGATGTTTGTGTTGTATTTCTGCTTCTCACCTCCCTCACAGATCTCTTCTATGGTGTAACTACTTTAGGGGTAATTTTTATTATTGTTTTTTCATTATCACTACATTCCAGAGTTCTTGTATTTTCCCTATTATAAAAATTGAACTAGTTCATATTATGCACTAAGTAATGAAACGGTATCAGTTTTTGTAATATGTATGCAGTATCACAATGAACCCAACTTAAAATACAAAATATCTTTTGGCCAGTGTTTTTTTCATTACATGGAGCTGCAACAGAATCCATTCCACCCTATTATCTAAAAATTTGCTTTAAAATTTAAAAAGTCTGTATATTACTTCCTTTAAAAATTTCCATTAACAGAAATACTCCAACTTTAAATAAATCAATTTACACCTCCCCCCCCCCCCCAAAAAAAAAAAAAACTTTAAAATGGTCTATCTATAAATACTTGGTCAAGGCCTTATGTCATCACGGAATGTTACTATACATATGCATTATATCCTAAACCTCATGAAAATTTAAAATATATATTAAAAGATTCAAAGAAAATATTGCTTCACATTGTCATACAGCATTTCATGTCAGTGAGTTACATTTGATCCATATATGTATATTGTTTAAACATTTTGTTAAAACTCACTATCAGAGGAGAGTTACATTTTGTTAAAACTCACTATCAGAGGAGATTTGATTTTCAAATATTTTGTAATAATTGCATTACTTTGCAACTGTGTTTAAATTTCTGTTTACTTTGTTTTAGCCATACTAACCAATGGTTAAAAAAGATTATTAATGATATTAAGACAATTTATTATCTAACTCCTAAAACACATGTATCACATCTTTTCTTGTATGAGAGAAAGTCATGATTTTTGTTCTATTTCTAAAATGAACAGTATTATTACAAACAGATCACATTTGACTAAAAGAATTATTTGAAATATCATCATTATGATGATCCTATGTATATTTTTCAATATTATACAATTTTAACTAACTATTTTGTGTTAGTTATGCTTTTTTGGATGATTCCACTACATCTAACAGGTTTCCAAAATATCAGTTAATATACACAGAATTTCATTTTGTTTCTTATTAAGAAAATAATGAAAATACAGCATAACACCATATTTTGCTGTATCTGTACTGTAAATAGTTACATTAATTTTACATATTATATTACAAATATATTCTAGAGGAATATTGAATTTACATTTTATGTTATTTAGAACTTCTCTGATCACTATAGCTAACTTATATATATATGTTCTCTAAAGTAAATTTACTTATTTTTTTTCACTTGATTCTGAATCATGCTTTTGACTTGAAAAGACAAAATTTAAGATATTTGAAGCTGACTACTAATTTTATTACAGAATAAAATATATAACTTTATACATATTAACAAAGAGTGATTTATCATTCTATTCTACCTTTACATCATTAATGTTGGTGAGAATTTAAAATGTTATCTACAACACTATATGGTTATATTTCCTAGAAAGCAGATATTAGCCATTTGTTTGTGTACAAAACAAATTTTTATACGCACCCTCTCAAACAGAATATCATGGAATATAAAGCATTAATGAGTTTCAAAGCTATTTGTGTCTTATATAATAAAAACAATAAGATTAAGGAATAACATGGGCAACCATATTTATGTGTGAACTCAAAAAGATGTACAAGTAGTGGATAAATGGCACAAAAGGTATGCTTCCTAAGTAGCACTCATTTATTTAGAATAAGCTGAAATAAAAGTCTATGAGTGTTAACCTTTGTACCCCTTCTAATTCACATTACACTGGTAAGCATCAAATTTCAATTTGTTCTAAATTTTCTGCTGTAAACATGAGTCACATAAATGTATCTCTTGTTGAGATGTATATTTTACAGATGTCAATAACCCTGATATTATATAACGTTATTAAGACTAATGAATCATATGCCATGATGATTCTGACTATTAATCAATTCGAACAGTACTTGGAAGCATCTCATATAAACTAGTCTATAAAAGGTACAATAAAAATGCCATGAAGCTAATAAAATAAGAAATGAAAATATCGTATAAAAATACATAAAATCTGTGCAGAATTAAAGCAAGTTTTGTTATATTGCTAATTTTTTTACATTATTTGTGAAACTGTTTTTTTTTTAAGCAACACAGAGGTATTTATATTTTGATACAGATATTTATATTAGGCAATGTGGCTTCAGGATATGTAATAAATGTGCACATAAATGCTTGTGGTAGCTAAAAATTTTAACTACTTTGTGAACCAGCACACAAGCTTATACAATAAGATACAATATTATGCTATTGCATCAATAATTTTAAATATTTTATTAGTTGCTGCTGTTAACATTTTGCTATTTGAAATCACAGCTGTACAACTTACCATGTGCGAAAATAATATAATAAATATACAACTATTAAGCATTTCTAGCAAAGAGAGCTTCAAATCTAGCCATCCTAATAATGCTCGAGTTTCGTCTTGCCATAGGGGTTGGCTTCATTCATTTACAAGTTTAAATCCCTTTTGTGGAGGCAATTTTTCATTTAAGCTGCTTAATGTGTACAGGTTTCTAACTCCATCTCCAAATGCTAAATAAGTCCTTCTCTACGGCAGTTTAGCATTTTAGTACACCACTTGCTACAATATAGTATGCCAGTTATTCATACTGTAGTACTGTATGAGCTGTGACTATAGGTGACTCGCTGACCATCAGGTTCCAATGTTATATCTTCTGATGATGCCAGATTAACAATAATGCTTCCACTGATTTGTTGGCTATGGCTGCGACTGAGGCTGGTGTGACTGTCACGACTGAACTGGTCTTCAGAACCTACAGTAGCAGTCTCTAAATCAGAAGCCATGCCACGATATTCTTCCCCAGTTGTAGCAACACTATTTCCATCAGGTGGGCTGTCATCATTATCATAACTCAAGATAGTAGAAGTTTTAGCACCATCTCCAATAGCCTGAATATAATTATAGTCACATATGTAAGTATATGTATATAGGTCACATATTAAAAACACATAGCACAGATATTACAATTTCTATGAATAACACATCTTATATTATTGACATATACATTTCATTAATACTTTTGATGTTTAATCAACACATCACTGTATAACCCTTTATCAAGTTGACTTATACATTACTTAATCAACATATATAAAAAAAACTTCACTATCTTGGAGTAGAATGCTGGATTTCATAATAATGTAAGAGTTGCTTTTTCTGTGGTTGTACAAGAGTGCTCTTCACATTTTGCTTAGGATTTGAGTTAGCTATGTTCTCCAAGTCAGACATTCAAGGCTAGTTCGTAATCCAATCTTGAACTTCTGACCTGGCTAGTCTGAATACAGCTAATTTTTTTTAATACATTTTTTCTCTACACAAATGAAGGAGATAACCTAGAAGATATATTAGGCTTGCTGCATTCTTCATTCAACAAACAAACATTTACACAAGGACATGCCTTGCTGGTTTTAGTAGTCAGGTATGCTAACCACTAGACCAAATAGCGTCTAATAACCAAAGAATATATACAATGAAAATAATATTTCAAAGAATTAAGTTATTACTTATGCATTACATGAATCCATGAGATAACCGTTTTTTTTTTCAAACCTACCTAGTCCTAATCAAAATTCAATGTACCTTTACTGATTCTCTTCTACAATTCATACATGCACCCCAAAAACAATTGGGGCTGTAATTAACATAAGGGATGTCAATGACCCATAATAGTTCCAATTAGATTTATAGCCATGTTATGTTACCCTGCCTGTTTAAATAGCATGATAGGTAGCAACTTATACCAGCTTAAAGCACATAACATTACCTAAGCAAGTGTAATTCACTGCTGAGTATGTTTCATTCCATAGCTCAGATGGCTAAACAATTGGTAAATAACCAGAAGATATGGCATTCAAATATGAGTGACAGATGAAATTTTCTATTGCCTAGTGGTGATTGAGAATTTGTAGTATACAGAGCTGCCAACCTTGCACGATCAAAAATACGATTTGGAAGAATGAAAAATCGGAGGAAATCGGAGCACTGCAATTCTGCAGTTTATGGTGCTCAGGCATCATTTTTTTAACACAATGCAATAATGCATTATGTCTTGATGGAACATTCGACTTCCAGACTCCCAGAGACAACAGAAAATTTTAATTCTTCCAGAATTATACCAAGCTTCTTAAATAAATTTTAAAAATTAAAAAAAAATTCTTAAAGTTTCTTACTTCCATAAAAAAAACCACCACTAAATATGTGATTTAAACCAATGAAAAATGCATTTAAATATCACATTAGAAAGAATATTAAACTTCTTTGAACATTCTACAAATAATAACCCAAACAATCTGAGGAGAGAATATAAACACAAAAAATTTATTCCTAAGCATAGAATTTTGTTTCACAAATAAAAAGAAAATCTCCAGAAGTAATAGGATCTAAGGCATATTTCCCTAACTATGCATATCATTATACGATGAATGTCTGTCAGTACCATCCGAGGTTACTTGTTTCAACAGCCTATTGTCACTAACAAAAATGTTCATTCAATAATTTTAAAAACACTCATAAAAATCAATAATCTCACCATAGATGGCTATTCTATAACAAGCACATACCACTAAACAACAAATTGTTCCACAATTTAAGGAAACCCCAGAGCAAAATTACCGGAGACAACCATTTCAACCTGAACATACTGCTGAACAATGAACTGCCAGTTCCACTCTTTTTACCCCACCCCCAGAACACCCTAATCTAATAACAAGCCTAAAAACCAAAACTGTATATAATTCACCACCATTCCACAGCATAAAAAAACCCCAGGAACTAATCCTATTGCAGTCAACAAGTTTAAAAACCACGAATTATCATAAACAACTCACAGTATATTCTCAATATAAAAAAAAAGGCCCCAGAATTAAATAATTACATCAGAGGAAACAAAGCACAAAACACGAATTATCGTAAACAATTTACTGCCAATCTGCAGTGTAAAAAAGCCCCCTGAACTAAATAATGCCATCAGAGACAATAAGTCTAAAAAACAAGAAATACTGTAACCAATGCACTGCCATCCACATTATTAATAGAAAAAGGTTATGTCATTGGAGAGGACCATTTTAAACAGAGCATATCGCTAAAGAAGAAATCACCCCATTTCCCACTCAATAAAATAATAGGGAATATGCATTAACTAAATGTCATAAATCGTCTGCAATTTTCAGTACTTTTTAAATTTACACTAGTATGCAACATTATATGGGAATTAAATCCAAATTGTATTTAAAAAAATACATTTATATGAAATAGCCCACTCCTTCTGGTTAAATTCAACTTTTATTTACCTTAGAGGGTGAGACGGGAAAAAAAAGAGGCCATACAAAACATTTCAAGAGATAATCGAATAAAATGTTCGATAAGATGAAAAGCTGTTATACTGTAAGTTACTACTTACTTTACACACTTTAAGAAATTTGTTAACACTCATGGTACCATCTAGTAAGTGAATGCAGGTGTATGTGTTTATTGTTATTAGTTACTAGTTATTAGCAATTAAAATATATTTACTTAACATGAAAAACAGTCTTGGCACCTTGTGAGCCCTGATCTATTATGGGAGAAAAATTAGCCTTCCCATTCAAGCAATCCAAGTTTAGCAATGATCATTTTATCATACCCATTAACTGATTATGAATTTTGACAAAAAGCTTAAATCAGTTTTTTTGTTAAATTTTACACGTGCTTTTTTTGTATGAGCAAAATTTAACTTAATCACTAATAATCAACAATATGTAGTACACATCAACTATTCAATGATCTCCAACTCATCCAACGATTAACAATAATATATTGCAAAAATTAGCATTTACAATAGAGAGAGAATAGCAACAATTACTGCACCCCTTCCTCCAACTTTCTTTTTACACAGTTCTTGGATCATCGGCAGTAGAAAGCTTTGTACTCAGCACAGGAAATGGTGCTTGCCACAGCCAACTGAACTGCATCCGTATGCTTTACCCAATATAATCCCATGGAACAAAAAGTTTTTTATATTAACGAAAATTAACTTAATCACTAATAATTAATATTCAATATGTTGACATCATCCCCTGATCAAATAATAGATCAACTAATATGTTTCAAAAGTTAGCATTACAATACATTGGGAATAACATAAGAATAACCCTGCCTAACCACTATGCCTTAACTGGCATAGTGGTTAGGCAGGGGTGGCATAGTGGTATGAAGGTGTCCCAGTTCAATATCCGTAATATCATCCAAGACAATCTTTGCTTACAGTGCACCATAAGTTCTGTGTCCACAAGTTGCTGTCTTGCCATGTAATTGGACAGCATACTAATTGCCACAAGCTGTATGAATATTACCTGGTGGGTAACAAATGGAAAAATGGGGCCATATTGAACAAGGGATATGTCTACCCAGTGCTTTTCTAGGGAAAAATGTGGGAATACTGTGATCTTACAGTTACAAATAATATTATAAAAAGTTAACAAAACCACCTTCATACACATTTTATAACAGATTGCAAATCTGAGTCGTGCATTCAAAGGTTCAATATCTCAATTTTGCTCTCTGCTCTTTGGTGTTGACATGGTGTAACTATTGTACACTGGAAAATGGGGTAAAAAAATATCACTAACTGCATATTAAAAATCTGTAACTAACAAACTCTTAAATAAAAGAAAATAATTAAATTTTATTTTTATAGAGATGTAAAAAGGTGGGAATGTGGTGAATACCTGCATACCTCCAGAAAAAATAAAGCCCTGCATCTACCTAGACAACTGCAACAATTCCTGACCAATATATTACTGATCAAGCAACCAAACAACATATCACTAGTAGCATAGAGAAAGTGCCAAAAGTTTTCCCAAAGGTTTCATAGTCATTGCTGGGTACAACTACACTACAGGAAAAAAAAAAAATGCAACTCTTGCAAGAAGTTATGAAAATGTGACAAAATTTAGGGAGGCAGTAGTATATGGAAATGCATGGAAATGATTAGGTTTTTGGGACAATCAAAATGATTGAACAGGCATGAGTTGACATCACTAGTGCAGAGCAGTCAAACACAGATAAAGACAACCAAAGCTCCCTGATTGACAAAACATTGTGGAAATTGTTCTAAACCATTAAAGATCCCCTTATGCAGAAGTTGACAGCTGTTCCAACAGTTAACAGACTTTGAGTGTGGAAGAATCATCGGCCTTAGAGAAGCTGGTTTGTCATACAGAGATGTGGCCAACATCGTTTGCCGCAATCCTAGCACCATCATACAGATATGGCACCAGTAGGTTCAAGAAAGATCCAGCACATGCCGACAAGGATCGTGAAGATGATATATGACCACGGAGCAACAGGATCACCATTTGTGACACATGGCATTACGTGACAGATTTGCAACTACAATGCAACTGCAAAGGACTGGCAACAGGTAACACATTGAATACCTACCAGGCAGATTGTAAACAACAGGCTTTTACAGTTTTCATTGCAAGCCTATCGTCTGGCACTGCATTTGCCCCTCACATACGCCCATGTGCAAGAACATCTGGAATGAAATGGGTGAAATGAACTGGAATGAACAAGAGTGGAGTACTGTGGTGTTTAGTGATGAATCTCAGTTTTGTCTTGGTAAGTATGACTGTAGACAACATGTTTGCCATCATCCAGGGAAAAGGAATGCCACCCAGTGTGTGCAACATCATCACACAGCTCCAGCACCTGGTGTCTTGGTATGGAGTGGCATTAGTCGGACATCTTGGTCAGAACTGGTCATCATAAGGGGATCTCAACTGCCCAACAATATGTTACCAACATTTTGCAGCCAGTGGCTGTCCCATTTGTCAGCAGCACAGAACCTTTTACCAGCAGGATAATGCCCATCCTCACACAGCCCACATTAGTCTGCAGTATCTACATGAGCAAAACATTCAGGTACTATCATGGCCAGCATGCTCGCTGGATCTTTTACTCTACTGAACACGTCTGGGATGTGATGGGCTGACAGCTCCAACAACACCCAAGAGGTGTGCCAACCACTGTTGCTGAAATGGAACAATGACTTCACATTATTTGGAATTCTATTCCTCAGGAGGACATTATAAAGTTGTCCGATAGCCTTCCCCGCTATGTTCATGAATGCATTGTTGTGCGGGGCTGTTCAACATCATACTAATTATACAACTTTACCAGGTAGGTAAAGTGGTAATTTTGCATATTTTTTTTTTCATAATGTAATCAATTGCATATCTCAGTGTATGCCAACAGCTGCATGTGTTTCAATAAAATGGCATTAATCCTTCCAAGTGTTGCAATATTTTTTCCTGTAGTGTATAAGAGAAGTTGCACATCCATAGGGAACAAAAGAACACCAAAGTGAACTCCTACTATCAAACAAATGTTTTGGAGCCAATATACTGGGACAAATTGCCTGCCTTATATAGTACAGACATCAACACTATATGGTTGCATCAAGATAAAACTTTGAATTATATCTCAGTGTATTCACGCATAGATCTTCAATGGATGGCAGAGGAAACTGGAATCCATCACGTACTGTTTAAGGATATTTCTGTGAGGTTATCTGATGCTTCATCCACGGGGTTTTGTGAATTTGAACTCTTGAAATGGCTCTGGATAAACGCTGATTATTGATGGATTATTTAAAGCTTGTAGAGGAATGGGACCAATTAGATAAGACAGTTTTTTTTTGCAGAAGCCTACTACAGTGAAGGGTACACTGTTTAGGGTAATTATTGAACAACAGGGACAACAGATCAAGCATGATTGATGGTGGCAATATAGGTATGTAATATTTGTAATATTATATGGGCCTCTGAAAACAGCACCATGCAACATAATCAAACTCAGCACTAGACCAATATGTCTATCCTTGTGTAAATATTTATATATACACAATGATATATGCTATATGATATATATATGCTATATGAGGTATGCGATATATGCTATATGAGGAACCAGGACAAGTCTAAAAGAGCATTTAAATCACCTCTGCTCTTGCAGTCTCCAATCATGCTGTTCAAGCTTGATTCAAGAAGCTCAAAGGTGGTGACACATGCTTCAAAAAGTAAGCTTCGATTGGGACAGTCATTATCGGTATATTGTAACATTATGTGCCATGATGTTGAAGCTGATCCACTGACAAACCTTCTTAGGCTCTTGCCTGAACTTGGTTGTTCCAAAGCAACTGTAGTGAATCATCTGCAACACATCAGTAAAGTAGCCAGGAGTTCCTGAAATGTTCCACACAAACTGACTACCAAACAAGTAAACCGTTATATTGAAGTCTGCAGGAAACTTGCTAATCCACATGACCACTGTTTCATCAAGTGAATTGTCATGTGCAACAAAAAATGGATCTTTTCAACAATTCAAACACCCCAAAGCAGTGACCTGACTCAGGCTAGCACACATTTCCTGTTCCAAAAAGGGAACAATTCAAAATAAAAGCAATATTAGGGTTTAGCGGAATTTTGAGAGGGTAGTGCACTTTCAGACTGGTTTCAGATGTACTATCAATACCAACCTCTACTCAGCACAACTGGAGCATGTGCACTCTGTGAAACTTCAATGCTACCCAGGATCGGTAAACAGACATCAGATACTTTAACAAGAGAAAGCAAAACCTCACACTGCCCTTCAAACTGAAGAAAAGCTTCGAGAACTGGCATTTGAGCATCTTCCACACCCTGAGTATAATTTGGACCTAGCTCCTTCTGACTACCATCTCTTTCACTTCATGGCTCATCTTCTTTGAGGTAGGCATTTTCAACATTTCAGTAAGTCGAAAATGGATGTTGGGAATTTTTCACCTCCAAGGACCAAGTATGGTATTGAAAAGGAACAATTTGCTGACAGATGACTATGAACTATTGAAAATGATTTATATTTCACTGAGTAGGATTCATTATTTATATTGCAATAATCATTTCTCACGTCAATGATAAAATGTCCATACTAATGAATCACCCTAGTAAAAAGCATGAAAAAGAGTGAAAACAAGATGACATTGTGGTAATCACTAAGTGACAGAAACCATAGCCATGTAGAAGGTTACATATGGAAACTAATGAAGGGTGATAGATTTAACACATTTTAAATTAAATCAGTTTTAACAAACAAAAATATTTTCTAAAAAAATTATCATTCACAAAATGTATAATTGCTTTTCCACTGAAAAGACTTGTCACAGAAGCACCTTAATGAGTTGCAAGTAGATAAAATATTTAAGTGTCATGTGTTGCTTATTAGTTTTTGTGGTTAAAATTAATAAGCAATGATTGGACAGGAAATTATTTCAGTGGGACTTACCATTTCATTCTTCATATGAAATAGAGTAAGTAAAAGCATCTAGCAATATCCAGCCTTGAGCAATGCTCACATTAAGGCTACTGCACACCTTACCTGATTGTGTCATAACTGTCTTGTGACCAAGTGGGATTACACCAAAGAGCCAAAACATTATGATCACCTCCTAATATGATGTTGGTCCTCCACGTGCCGCCAAAACAGCTCTACCCGGTGAGACATGGACACTACAAGATTTCTAAAGGTGTCTTGTGGTATCTGGTACTAACACGTTACAAGCAGATCCTTTAACTCTTGAAAGTTACACGGTTGAGCTGCCACAGATCGGGTATGCTGTTCCAACACAAACCACAGACGCTCAATTGGATTGTTGTCTATGCAATTTGGAGGCCAGGGCAATACCTGGAAGTCTTCCACATGTTTCACGAACCATTCTCAAACAATCTGGGTAGTGTGGCATGGCACATTATCCTGTTGAAAGAAGGCACTACTAGAGGGATATACTATTACAATGAAAGGATGTACCTAGTCAGCAGTGACGTTTACCTAAACATATGTAGGTGGCAGACATCATAGTTCCTTGCACATGAATGAATGGACCCAGCATTTCCCAGCAGAACGTTGCCCAAAGCATTACACTTCCTCCACTGGCTTGTTTCCATCCCACAGTGCATCCTGGTGCCAACGCTTCCCCAGGTAAATGATGCATACGTACCTGGCTGTCCACATGGTACAACAGAAAATGAGATTCATCAGACCAGATGACCTTCTTCCAATCATTCAAGGCCCAGTTTTGATGCTTGCGTGCCCATTGTAGGAGCTTTCGATGGTGAACCGAGGTAAACATGGGCACTTGGAGTGGCCTGCAGCTATTTTCATGTAGCATTTTCAGCAGGATTCGATGTACTGTGTGTTGTGACACATTACTCCCATCACCAGCATTCAAATTATGGGCGAGTTGCACCACAGTATCCCTTCTGTTGGCTTGTACCATATGGGATAGCCTTCACTCACCTCGCATCGATGAGCTGTGGTCAGCCCACACTTTGCTGGCAGTTTGTGGTTTTTCCCTCCTTGGACCATTTTTCGAAGGTACTAACCATGGCTGACTGTGAGCACCCCACAAGCCTTGCCGACCCAGTCATCTGGCCATTACAATTTGGCCTTTGTCAAATTCACTTAGGTCCACTGCCTTTCCCATCTGAAGAACAAGAATAACACTGATTAACAGAGCTCAGTATCAGACATTATTTATACTGTTTCATGACCTTCACACGCACTATCGTTTACCTTCAGTTGCTTCAATTTGCATAGACATGCTTGCCATAATGTTTTGGCTCTTCGATATATATTTCCTAATTTCTCAACTGCATTCTATCCAAATTGTATTACAGAAGCATGCATTATAACTGAACTGGCTGTACTGACAGTTACTTTTAAAATATTACCTCAGAATCTCTTTTAATTAATTATCCAATATGCTTAATTTATCTTTTCCAATATGCTATATTTTAAAGCAACAATGTTGATTTCATTTTTCATGTTTTTTAATCACTTAACTGAAATTAAGCATAGTTATTATAGGAAAAAGCTAAAGAAGCAAAATTTAATTTTAAAGTTAGGCTCATGGGCTTATTGAGCCTCACACATTCCATATACTTATCATTCAAAAAACAAGAAATTTTTGCCAAAAACCTATCACCTGTTAACTTACTTTTAATATTTCCATACATGCATCACTCTCCATAGGGATTGGTTCTTCATTTTCACGATTAAATATAATCACCGAAATGTGGGCGGGATGTGGCAATGGAAGAGGAATAATTAATTTTTCTGCACAAAAATCCTTTTTCTTTCGTTTCCATGGATATCGAAGTCTGAGAAAAATAAAAAAAAACGTGTGAAAAGGAATTTTTCAGCATAACTGAAGTATATATACTACATACATATATATATGCTTTAAATTTTTGATAGTTTAATATTTGAGAATTATTATAAACTAGCTGGAATTTGTTTAAATTGTGTGGTAAATGAATAATAAAAGTTGTAAAATGTTGTTATGTTGTGACCAGAATGCTCATGGTAAGAAGACATATGTCTTCTTACCATGAGCTTTCTGCCAATGTATACTGCTGCTTAAAAATATGCAAATTGAGATATGATGTATTTTCATAGTAATTGCTATTTTCAATTAATATCCATCTATTTTTAGGTTTAAATAATTAATACTTAGCTGATATTCCATGGGTTGATGCATCATCTGGTTTTTGATAGGTAATAGTGCAATAAAGATTAGTGATTAAACTTATTTCAGATTGTAACATGCTTTATGCATGTTACAATCTGAACTGTACACTGATAGTGAAAATTACCAACTGAAATCAGTGAAGGAATGAAAAAAGGCAGAACTGATCCATTGGAAGGACTCGTTAATGAGGTTCAAGGAAGCCACAAACTTCCTCACCAAAAAACAAGGGAGAATTAGGTAAATGACCGCTGAGCCTAAAAAGTTACATCCGAAATGAAAATATTTATGTGAGGAATATTATAAGCATATACAGGTCATAAGTAGAGAGGCTCATTATGCAAAGATGCATAAAACACCCTAGGACTGGCAGAAAAATATATAGAGTGAGATCAAAAATTAAACTGAGTGATGACTTGAAGAGATGGTGTGGGGTGAACAATGATATGAAGCTCTAAAACAACTGTTCATGATACAACAAGATATTGCTCTGTGGTGTGTGAGATTATAACTAATGATGTCTTTTATTCAAAATTATTCCATTATTATCTTACCTTCTCTGTTCTTTTTTATGTACAGTACTTCCAGTGTTGCTTAGTGGATTGAAGGTGCCAAGGTCTATATATGGGGAGTGGACATGTATATTACCTAGAACAATATGTATTATATATATATAATAAAATGTTTTGTAAGCATAAATAATTGAACTTAATAAATTATTGGTTTAACTCAGTGTTTTGTATATTAAATAGCCTACTACACCGATAAGTTATACTTCTAACAACTACATACACCAAAACTATAATGTGCAATTTAGGACAATCTTCAAACATTGTAAAAAGATTGGAAAGCAAAATTACTTGCAAGTGATATAAGGTAAAATAGCTTTAACTTAGAGAATAATACAGTTGTATTTAGTCATATCTATACTACCACCCCCACTTAACAGCAACAGAAACAGACGTACAGTTTGGGTCACAGAAATTTGGCATATTTGGTAGTGGCTTTTAAAAGTGTCCTTTGCTACCTTTAAAGATAATATTTATCATGATTACTTAGCAATTTTATATATTTCTCTTTGAGTAGTTCATCTTTTTACATGATGTACCTTACACAGGTACTCTTGTTGACCTGCCTTAATTTCAGTAATGCAGTCAGCTATACTATTCTTACTCCATATTTGGTAAAAATTAATACACAGTTGAATATGATTATAGCAAAACTAGCAGGACTAGGAAAATTCATCTGTTATATTTTTCTTTCGAAATGTTTTGATTGTTTTGTAGATGATGTGTAGTAGCAAGCCAAACACAGACATGTTGTTTTGGATTGTTAACTGTTGAAAATGTGAGAAGGCATAAAAATGAGAATGAGAAAAAAAAATGTAATTTCGAATGTGCAAACTAGGTTTGTTTACCTCTGAATTATACTATGGGACAATGGGCTAAATGGCCAGGTCATAATGGTCTTAAGGGCACAGAGTTGGGTAGCTATAGCCCTTATCCATAGGACAGTTGTTAGAAAGATGGAAGTCTCCCATCAAGGTCATCCAGTGTGTTCTTTAAACTCAACAGAGTTGGCTGTCTTGCACTTAAGAGCTATAGCTTAATGATCCATGACACTTAGAGGTTACAGCTTAATGGAATGATAGTATCATTTCCATGCTCATTGGTGTCCCCTTTTTCATTTAGAACGGGGTAAGGGTTAGTGGGGTTCAAACCTGGAAACATCAGGTTAAGAGCCAGAACGCTATTGAACCGAGTGAATCCCAGCCTCCTTTTCATGTTTCATTCATTTGTAGTTGCTGAAGTTTGGAAATAAAATTACACAAAGAACATGTAAAATAGAATATATTATTATTATAAAAGAATATAAAGTGAGAAAATTATGTTTTCCATTGAAATGTTAACAATATATTAAATAGTAATCCTTTATTCCTAAGAATAGAAATGTAGCAGTGGTTACATATGTATTTAATGATATTTTCTATTAACCTAAATTATGAATTCCATGACCTAACCAAAAAAAAAAACACAAACCTAAGTAGAGGAAGCATAAATTAATGAATTATTAAAAAATTATGAAGCTTGGCAAAATGCATTAGCCATATTCTTTCATGATTACAAGTTCTGTCATGTATGCTACTGTGCCTTTTATTAGTAACATATTTCCAATTACTTCTCACCAAAATAATATTTCATAATTTTTGGTCTCAAACATATCACATATATTAAACTGTAGTGTGTTGCAGTTGGTTTGGTTGAGCTTTCACAAGCTCATTGTTAAAACCAGAAGTAATTTCATTCAGTTAAAATTTATTTAATATTCATTAAAATGTTAAATGCAATAATACTATACATAAATGACAATCACAGCGTTACCTGTTGACTTTTTAACATCTATAAATCAAGAAATATTTTGTGGAAAAAATTGCATTGACATACGGGATTTGAACCTGCATCTCTCCAAATACATGCTGTGTGAAGAGACTATTATTTATTTCCATCTGACTCAGCACAATATAAAATAGTTGCCACCCAAGATCATAGATGGTGCCAACTGTAGGCGCCAAAAGTCTCAGGACGAGTTTAAAGTCTTACATAGTGGAAAAAAGACAGAGTCAGCATTAGTTCAACTGGTAGAATATTCTTGCATGTATCTGGAGAGATGTGGCTTCAAGTCCCTTATGTTGACAAACTTTTTTCCACAAAATATTTCTTGGTGATAATACTGTTTAATAAGAATTTAATTATTTAATAAAAATACACGTAATGGACTCTCATTTTGACTCAATAAAAACTTATTACATGAATTCATTTTTACCCCTGATTTTAGATATAGTGAGCCCATTTTTAAAGTTGTGTTGTTTTACCTCTGAGCAGCCTCTGAGGTCACATGGGTTGGGTTGTTTTACCTCTGAGCGGCACTTTTTTGCACACCATGGGCTAAATGGCCAGGTCACAAGGACCCCGAAGGCTCAGAGAAGGTTGGGGGAGGGGACCCACTGGAACAGCTGTTGGGAGACAGATGGTAGCCTCCCGTCAAGGCCATCCAGCGTGTTCTTTAACGTGCACAGGATATGGCTCTCCCGCACACGGGGTCACGGCTTAACGTCCCATCCGACGGACGGCGGCCTTTCCAAGCCCGTCGGTGTCCCCTACTGACCGTGGGCAGGGTGGGGAATTTTGCGGAGATAAATCTCAACGCTGACCTAGCTGGGACTCGAACCTGGGAACTACAGATTACGAGCCTGGCACGCTACCGACTGAGCCACCCCCGCCCCTGAGGTCACATGGACCCCGACCCGAAGGCTCAGAGGTTGGGTGAGGGGACCCACTGGAACAGCTGTTGGGAGATAGATGGTAGCCTCTCATCAATGCCATCCAGAGTGTTCTTTAACGTGCACAGGGTATGGCTCTCCAGCACATGGGGCCAGGGCTTAATGTCCCATCCAACGGATGGCAGCCTTTCCAAGCCCATCAGTGTTCCCTATTGACCGTGGGCAGGGCGGGGAATTTTGTGGAGATAAATCTCAACGCTGACCCAGCTGGGACTCGAACCTGGGAACTACAGATTATGAGACTGGCGCACTACCGACTGAGTCACCCCCACCCCCATTTTTAAAGTGCAATGCTCTCCCTGGCTAAACATCTTCAATTTCTTGGATTACGTAGACTATGTTGTTTATATTTCCATTATCGTATAGCTTGGTGAATTAAATTACCTCTGCTGCCACCTATCAGCTTACTTTTTATATTACTCAATCTCCTTTTTAATTTTCTTTTATCATGTTTGATCCATGCTGCTATCAGGCACAGGGCAGACAACCAACTACAAAATTCGAAAATTGTTAATTTTAAATTAACATTGGCAATACAAGAGAAATCCATTCAAATCTCCAAACATCACTGGTTATCAGCCAAATCAGAGTTAGGCAGTTCCATTCAGAGAGACAAATGCATATCATGCTGAGATGAGGCTTCCCCTGGCTGGGATCAAACTGAAGACTCCAAGAAAAGTCATCAAGTGCTGCTGAATAGGCAATGCCTTAATCCACAATAAGAGAGCATCTCTGGCATTTACGAGTGATTTACTATATGAATACTGTTCAAAAGTTGTCCAAAAGTACTAAATTCGATCTGATTTTAATGTTATTAAGCAAAACATCACAGGCTAAATGTCTAAGTCATTCATAAAACATTTTACTCAGTTATGACTGATATTTGCCAAAAAAAATTAGTTTACAATGATACAACTAAATTTTTTATATTAAACATGAAAAAAAGGCCAAATAAAAAGCAGCTGAAATGCAACCAGTTCAGAACTTCAGAGTGTATCTTAAAGCATCAAAAAAGTTTCAAAATTACCAAATCCATTAATTAAAATATCTCTAATTTCATACCTCAATGATTTAATTTGAAAAACAGTAGAGACTGAATAAAAATGGTTTTTTTACAAGAATTTGATGCAAAATTTAGTTAGTGTTTATTGTAAAAACACTTACCTTTAGGTGTATGTACTGTATGGCTAACATCTATATCCAAGCGAAGTTCAGAAGATCTCAGCATTTCTGTATACCTTGAAAGATTTACACTATGAGCCTGGAAAAACCCAAATTTATATGTTTAATCTCAATGATAGTGATTGGTTGGTCAATTAGCAAGTATGATTTGAAAAATCAAACATGTTTCCTTAATTACCACAATTAGATGAGTCTCCAAATTATTTTACACAAATTAATGCAATAGCAATAATTATTCCACACAATTTCAACTGTTATTGGTGTTTATTCATAACAAACTTTAATATTAATGCAGAGAGGTTTCACAGAAAATAATAATAAAGATTGGTCACAAAAAATCGTATATATAACCACCTTAAAATAAGAGATGTATTCCTAAAAAATCATGAAAAATAAGCGAAACTTTGTTCTAATGAGAGAAATGGGGGTTGCATTTGAATGCCTCTCCACCAGATCCTAAATTCGCTCATTTGAAAATTTATATATTTTGTTTCCAGAACTTACTTCTTCATACTTTATTTAAAACATGAGTGCTTGGCAAAGCTCTACTCTTCTCGTGGCTCCATCATTTCTCTTGAAATAGGCTTCTGGATCACACTAAATTCCCACCTCAGAGCTGTGGCTTTTTCATCCCTTAATCTTCTCAGTATCTCATTTCATTTCTACATATAACATCCTATTTTCCTAATTTGTTGGATACCATATTTAGAGGAATAGAGTGAAATTACAATTGTGAGTAGCAATTAGTGTATGCAACAAGTAACTCGTGAATACTGAAGGGAGGGAGGCATCCTAGCTGTAACTCCATTCATCTCAAGCAGGAGAGGGAAAATGAAACAGATAATGTATCATGTGGTGAATTATTTTACCTCTTAGTACTCTTTGTTGCACAATGGGATAAATACCAGATCAAAAGGATGCCAAGGATAAGGTTGAGAAGGGGAGCCACTGGGTAGTTGTTAGGGGCAGATGAGCCTCCCATAAAGGCTATACAGCACATTCTTTAAATGTGCAGAGAATGTAGTTATCTTGTACACATAACTTATTGTCCCATCCATTCAATAATGCCTTTCCAAGCTCAGGGTAACCTTTTTTTCCCCAAGGTGAGGTTGGAAAGAATGAATGACAAAAATTTCAATAATGACATAGCTGGAATTCTAATTACAAGCCTAGTATGCTACTGATTGCATTACCTCACATTCTACAAAGTGCATAAGTAAATTTAAAACACAGCTTTCAAAAATTACAAATGCTACCACTTCTAAAAGCAGATGAGATTATCATTTCATTCTCGATAAACATTCTGTCTGAGATAATTATGAAAGTAAACAAAGTTGAATTACATTAGAAAAATGAAGATGTCACAATTATCTGGATGAGCATGCACTAACTAAAATGGTCTGTTAAGATCCACACAATAACTCTCATTACATAACAAAAAAGCTTTGACATACCTCTAAACGATATCTGGTATCAGTATCTTCAAGAGGAGTAAGAAAGTCAGCAGAGAATATTTCAGCCATCATTTGAGCAGCCAAACCTAGGTAAAATATGCATTTCATGAGCAAAGCTAATCAATTAATGAGGATAATGAGACTAGAAGAATAATATATCACCTCTAGCAAATATGGGCTGCTCATTTTCAAAGAAAATGAAATTTTTAATTTTCTGAATTTTTGCACCTTTCAAGAGTTTCACTTGTACTAAGACGATTGGAGAATGTAAATAGTAATATATTATTAACCTTATACAAAGCAAAAAACTATTTTTCATTTATCTCTTGAAATGAAAAAGTTGCATTGTCCCATCCCCTAGGGTTAAGGAGCAAATGTATAAAAAATAATCTATTTATTATTACTCTAAATAGTAAATCCATAGAGTTACCTGTTGACTTTGAAGTCAATAAATCAATAAATAATTGTTTGGAAAAAGAGACATGGGTTTGAATCTCACACTTTGTTGCTTTACTATTTATTGATTCATTAATGACACTTTAATATGAGTGACTTACTTATTTGCATTTCGGTGCAACATTAAAAAGTAAAGTTGCTTTTCCCAATCATAAATGGCACTAGGAGCAACAATGATGGGCTGGGTTATTTTACCTCTGAGCGGCACTTTTTTGCACACATGGACTAAATGGCCAGGTCACAAGGATCCCAAAAGGTTGGGGGAGGAAACCCACTGGAACAGCTGTTGGGAGACTGATGGTAGCCTCCCATCAAGGGCATCCAGTGCATTTTTTAACATTCACAGGGTATAGCTCTCCCACACACAGGGCCACGGCTTAACATCCCATCTGATGGATGGTGGCCTTTCCAAGCCCATCGGTCCCCTACTGACCGTGGGCAGGGCAGTGAGTTTTGCGGAGATAAATCTCAACGCTGACCCAGCTGGGACTTGAACCTGGGAACTGCAGATTACAACCTGTTGCGCTACTGACTGAGCCCCCCCCCCCCAACAATGATGGGAGATTGATAGGTCATATTATCGGAAAAAATATGGAGCCAGCATTAGTTTAATGGTCTTAGAACACTCTGGAATGAATCTGAGAGCTATGGGTTTGAATCCTGCACATGGCAAAACTCATTTTTTTCCACACAACTATTTATTGATTATTATTACTACATTAAAATATTGAAACCACATACTAACTTACATCAATTACTGGTGAAAAACGTATGCATTCTCCTGATAGTTCTGCATACTGTGCAGAACATGTGATATCTGCATGAGAGAAGTGACAGAGTTTGAATTGTGAGCTGAGTGTTGTGCATGAATAGTCAGCTAAGGTGTTGTTATTGAATTACAAGCCAAGCTTTAATGTCTTCATGTGTGGGTTGGAGATACCAATTCCAGTCAACATATTGCTTTTATGAAGTGTACAGAGTGTTAAGTAAATTCTTTATATGAGTGGTGTAACAGCATTTAAAGAGATGCACATGGTACAGTCAAAGTTATGCCATACTGATGACATAACTTTGACTTTAATAATAAATTAGACCATAATAATAAAAAAAGAATATTTTGTATGCTTTGACTTACAAGTTCACTTATAAATAAGTGAATGCCAGTAAAAAAACAACTGCTGGAAGCATGGATGGAGCATAACCTAAACATAAATATCACACTGTATAATAATTTTATGAATATTAGTTAGCCTTATTCTTTTGCTATTGTTTACTCCAGTGGAAATATTACACTTAATTTCCACTGGAATTATTACTCCAGTGGAAATTGAATGGTAGAACTTTTCACTTGCACAGACAGTAACAATTGCTAAAGGACTTGACAGCATAATAGTGGTACATGTGTACATATCTGCTATCACTGCTGCTGCAGTTGGTGTGACAACTTGCTTTAATTGCCCCCATGATTGGACTTCACTTATGACATTCTCTTTAAATCTCTCAAATACCTCATATAAATCCCCTTAAACTCCCCATAAGTCTTGGTAAATACTCCTCTAGAGACTCCATATAAATCCTTCATATAAATTGTACAAATATCCGGCTAATCATCTTCAAGGGCCTCTTTAGGCCAGATAAACTAGGGGTACAATGTTGTCACTGGCAAAGCAACATTATTTCACCATGAAGTGGAAGGGAGCCATCTGAAGACCATAATCGTACTAATTCTATTCCAGTCACATGCTTGTGACTGTCCTCCTCTTCCTCTACATGGTGAGTTCTTTTTATGACATCCTGATTCATGGCCATCTAGGCACAGAGCAGGGAACCAACATCTGAATTCAACTCTTTATTTTTTTTTTCAATTAATTCTGGCTACAGACTTAGGCAGCTCCACTT
This sequence comes from Ryuthela nishihirai, assembly GCA_038380435.1. Classification (NCBI taxonomy): domain Eukaryota; kingdom Metazoa; phylum Arthropoda; class Arachnida; order Araneae; family Heptathelidae; genus Ryuthela; species Ryuthela nishihirai. The sequence continues at coordinate 26,722,397 of JAWZYU010000018.1, forward strand.
GGTGAAGAGAACACATCATGCCAAGATGAGGCTTCCCACAGCTGGAATCAAACTGGGGACCCCAAGGGAAGCTCGCAAGCGCTGCTGAGAGGCAATGACTTAATCCATAACACCAAGAGGCTAGCCCTAAAGGGCATCATTATGATTAGGTACATATGCATTCTCAGTTGTAACGGTGAACCATTACATTGGCTCTAACTCATATTAAGAGCATTTTCTAAAAAATGTCATATGGCAAATGTATATTACAAAACAATAAAAAAAGGTATGATGTCAGACTCTCTTACCAGGCCAATCTCTGAAAGACAATCCTTTACGTTCCCAAAAGTCTTCTTCTTTTACTTGTAGTCTTTTGAAAACATGAGTAGGATAAAACCTTTCCAACATCAGTGAAGCTTGCCTGACTGTCAACTAAAATAAATTGGGATGTGAAACATGTCATAAAAATGTGTAAAACCTTTTTCTACTTTCATATTGTTTTCAATTTTAAATTTCATGCACATTAAAAAATCACTTGTGTTGCTGTTTTGAAAAACTGATTTAGTATTTTAGTAATAAAATAAAATTGTACATGTGTGAAATAATCCAATAAAAAATATTACAAAATTAAAACTTTTCTTTTACAATACGCAGGGATAAAAAAAAATCATATACTGCTTTACTTTAATGAAAGAATACACAGTTGAAATCAATAAAAATCAAAGGTGAAAAACAAATGTACTAAAAAAATACAGCTAGCTCACCTGTAAATCAGGAGAAGAAAGTTTAATTTTTGATCGCGTATTTACACTAAGTCCTGTCTGGAGTTCTTTCTTCCTCCTAAAGAGTGAAAACAGTTATTTTCAACAGAGTGCAATGAATTGAAAATTAAAATCATTACGTAATGTACTGATGAATTATATTCAAATAAAAAAAATGCCAGAGACTGGCTTCTTTATTACAAGGGGAATAAAAAGAATTTCTACATATTAAACTAGTGAAAAAAATATTTTCTTTACTTAAGAACTATTTTTACGAGGGGCATTCAAAAAGTTCTTGACATGCATCTGCATAACAAAAACCATTGAACTTACCTCAACAAAACGTTTATTGTCCTTCAAAGTACTCCCCTCCAGCATCTATGCAAAGTTGCAGATTCTATGGAAATTCTGAATGCTTAATGGTACTCCTGTTGGGGAATACTCTGCAACTCTGAATGAATGCATTTTGAAAGTTCCTGAAAAAAAAAAATCAATTTTATCACCCTTGAAAATGCTTCCTAGCAAGTTCCTTTTTAATTTTTGGAAACAACCAAAAATTATATGGTGCAAGATTGAGTGAATATGCAGGATTTGGGTAGTTGTTTGATTTTTTTGCTGCTCCAGATAGGCTGTAACTTGCAGAGTTTTGCGAGTACTGGCATTGTCATGAAGGTGGAGAACCCTTGACATACCTGTTGTTGGACACTGCTCCTTCATCTCCTTAAACCATTTTGGGCAAAAAAAAAAATGTTGGGATAGTATTGGATATTTATAGTCATTTTTTCAGGTAAGGTGTCCATTGCTACTACTGCTTGGAAGTGGAAAAAAATTGTGAACATCCTCTTCCTTGAGCGAAAGTCTTGTCAGAGGATTTGGGAATGCAATTCATCTTTTGCAACCCCAAACACAATTGTCAATCTTTCTGGGAGTTGTATAGTAATAAAACCACATCTCATCACCTGTGGCAATGTCTGTTAACCATTTGGGGACAGTAGGTTCAAACATTGCCAGCATCTTCTTGCACGAGTTGACTCTAGTCCTTCTTTGATGTTCTGTCAGTTTGTGGGGTGTCCATTTGGCACAGATCTTTCAGAACTTTAAATATTGATGAATAATTTTTTCCACACTGGTATCTAAATTTATTACCTGTGAATATCTACAGACACGTGTAAAAACATTTTGAATGCCATCTGTAGTAATCACTCAGCATATAAAACATTGACCAATTTACAAATGGGCATTTAATCTTTGCCAAATCGAATTTCATGAATTCAATTAGATGAAGATTTCTTCCAGAATATAGTAATACCTTGTTGAAAGCTGCCCCATCTACAGCTGATTCCTATTAATTTCTTAGAGTTCTTGTGAAAAGTGCTGTATTCTGAAAGATCATAAAGCAGGAAAAACATGTTTTGAAAAGTTAACGATACACAAAATCAAAGCTTCTAATTCTAGGGACAAAAATGCAACAATGGCAACAAATAAACTTACTATCTCCTGTTAAATGCTAAATTATGGACTTTTTGAAGTAACTGAAAAACACAAATCATCTAAAATAAACATGTTAAAAGAATTATTGATTAAAGACTTAATAAACGATAAGCAATGTATTATGCAGTTGCACATATCTCAGTTTATTTTTACCTTTCTTCCTATTGCTTTTTGCTCATCATTTGTTGGTTTGTCAAACAGTTGTTCCACCACATCTTTCAAATGCAATGGTCAAATTTAATGATTTATATGTCAAATGAAAGCTTGTGATGCAGGGGTGTGTCATGGGCAATAACACATTTACCCCTATGCTTTATGACCCCTTAAAAAGGGGAAATACAAAAACAATTGTTCCACTATAGCTTTGGAATGTGAGGACTGAAAGTAATGGGCTATTGTGTCAAATTAAAGTTCAAGACATGGGGAGTGTCAAAGGTTATAAAAATTCACCTAACAAAAAAAAAATGGGGGAATACATGAACGAATGCTTTACTATATCTTTTGAATGCAAAGGCTGAACATAATGATTTGTATGTCAAATGAAAGTAGGTGATGTGAGGAGTATTGTGAGTTATCACAATTCACCCCTTATTTTCTTCCTCCCTAAAAAAGGGTAAATGTGAAAGTCATAATTCTATTGTATCTTCTTAATGTGAAGGCCTACAATTATGAGTTAAGTGTCAAATGAAAGCTCATATGAGGACTGACAGACCACTTTGAATTATGTCCCCCAACCATTCTCCCCTCCTCCCAAAAAGGGAAGAAACTTTGTGGTGGTGGTGGTGGGGAATGATCTTAATGAATTATATCTCAAATTAAAGCTCATGAGGTCTCCAATGTCATGGGCTACCTCAAACATGACTCCAAACAAAGGGGGAGATGTGGTCGATGTACGAGTCCTACATCAAATGAAAATTTCTGAAGAAGGTGTTTTTGGTGACAAAGAAAATACATAAATAAAAAAATTTAAAAATACCTATCTTCCTATATGCATCCTAAAAAGTAGAAAATAAACCTTAAACATCGATGGTGCATTCAGTCACTTATTTTGTATTTACTTCAATGGAAGATAGGATGCCAATTTACCTACTCAACAAGATTACCAACACCCTATCTTTCTTTGCAATGAATATGAATTCAGTGACTGATTGTACCATCATATGTTTCAGGTTCATTTTCTACTTTTTAGGATGCATACAGGAAGATAGGTTTTTTTTTTTAAATTTTTAATCAACTATTTGTCTACCAGTAGCAAATTTAAATATTAGTAATACTCAGGTATAAAATAACACTTATACATATCTCAATATCAAATATGTTATAATGACTCCACTGCATTTTTTGCCCTTATTATAGCAGTTTATTATGTCACTTGGCCTACAAAGAGGTCAGATTACATTTTAAAACATCATGTATGATAACATAAGAATTCAAAGTATAATTTTTAAATGTGAAATACATTACTAATGAATGACTAATTTTATAAACAGTTATGTCACCTATCAACTTGGTCCCTCAAAGCTGTCAGCAGATCTTGTGCCTCTCTTTCTAGCTGTTTATATGCCCCCTCTTTACACAATGATGCTGAGAATGGTTGAAAACATTGTAGAACAAATTCACTGAAATAAAAATGTAAAAAATAAACTTAAGACATGTTTTTAAAGAGAACTACTACTTTATTTTTTTTTATAAAAATGTGCACTTTGCATGATAATGGGAAACAAACTTCAATGACAGATACTAATAATGAATACAAATTAATTATTAGTACTTAAATAAGTTGATATTAAGATAATGAGCTAAAAGATATAATTAAAATGAGAGAATGCAACATGAGGGAAGTTATACGTTAGAAAATTATCAAGGCAAATTTTAAATTTTCTTCCCCAAAATAACTGAAATGCTTCTATAACTTTGCTTACAGATATTAATACTGCTGATATTTATTGATCAGACAAGTTACCTGAGGAAAAAAAAATACTCCATATACTACTTATGTGATGTGGAAGAATTTGCAGAAGTATGTGACATCATATTTCTTGAGATTCAATGGTTATGAAAGTAGCAGTTCATGAAAGATGATTGGCTAATATGTCCCATATTGGAAAAGGATATGCCAACTTATCCCTTTTTAGGTAACTACTGCATCTAGTTCATATCACTAAAATGTAATATTCACTATGATGAAAATATTTACATCATTTTCTTTGAACATGCGTTCTGGAGCATATTATAATGGTTTTGCTAAAGAGATTCTATACTTTGTCAGAGCAACAGACACTTTGGTCAAGTGAATTGAATTTTGTCTGACAAAATTTACCAACCCTGAGATTACCAAATTGTATCCTAGGGAGTTACACCATGGCAAAACGATTTCCCTCTGAGAAAATAATCAGAATGATAAAAAAAAAACAAAAGATTGACAGTAGAAAAAAATATCATGTTATAGCCTTCTTAGAACCTAGCTAGTAACACTCGAGTTATTAGAAGTACTGACAAGTAATAGAACAAAAAGCAATAATTTTAATTATATCTGAACCCAAACATAACATTAATTATCATTTCCTGCTAAAATCAGTAGGAACTTTATCAAACTTTTGAATTTTACTTTGAAGGAGATATGATTAGATATGTTTTTTTTTACTTTCTAATCTTATTTAGCAGTATGTTTCAAAAAAGCACTTTTTAGTGATATTTTAAACTGGAAGTGAATTTTAATTCATTCTTGTATTAAGCAAACATTAAATTTTTCAAAAGTTCCAATACTGTGGATATGAATATATTTAATTTTTTAAAGTTTTTTACCCTTTTTAGATTTATATGAACTTTTTACAATTATCTTGTTTTAAAGCAAAATACACTGAAGAGCCAAAACATTATGACCACTTGCAAATATGATGTTGGTCCTCCATGCATTGCCAAAACAGCTCTTACCCAGCAAGGCATGGATGCTACAAGATTTCTAAAGGTATCTTGTGGTATCTGGTACAACACGCAAATCCACGAGATCCATGCATTATCAGCAGAGCCTTAAACTCTTGTAAGTTATGTGGTTGAGCCACCACAGATCAAATATGCTGTTCCAACACATATTACAGATGCTTGATTGGATTGATGTCTGGGGAATTTAGAGGCCAGGGCAATACCTGGAAGTCTTCCTCATGTTCTGCGAAGCATTCTCGAACAATCCGGGCAGTGTGGCATGGCGCATTATCCTGCTGAAAGAAGGCACTACTAGAGGAATATACTGTTGCCATGAAAGGATGTACCTAGTCTGCAATGATGATTAGGTAGGTGGTAGACATCATAGTTTCCTGCACATGAATGACTGGACCCAGGTTTCCCAGCAGAACATTGTCCAAAGTATTACACTTCCTCCACTGGCTTGTTTTTGTCCCACAGTACTTCCCCAGGTAAATAATGCACACGTACCCAGCCATCCACATGGTGCAACAGGAAGCAAGATTCATTGGATCAGACAACCTTCTTTCAATCACTCAAGGTCCAGTTTTGATACTCACATGCCCATTGTAGGTACTTTCAAGGGTGAACCGAGGTTAGTATGAACAGAGTGGCCTGAGGCTATGCAGCCTATTTTCAGCAGGGTTTGATATATTGTGTATTGTGACACATTACTTCCTTCACCAGCATTCAAATTATGGGCGAGTTGCACCACAGTATCCCTTCTGTTAGCTTGTACCATATGGGATAACCTTCGTTCACTCTAGCATCGATGAACCATGGTCGGCCCACACCTTGCTGGCAGTTCGTGGTTTTTCTCTCCTCAGACCACTTTTTGAAGGTACTATCCATGACTGATTGTGAGCTCCCCACATCTTGCCATCTCGGAAATGCTCTGACCCAGTTGTCTGGCCATTACATTTTGGCCTTTGTGAAACAGTCGCTGTCAACTTCAGTCCATTGCCTTTCCAATCTGAAGAACAAGAATAACACTGATTAACAGAGCTCAGTATCAGGTGTTAATTATACCATTTTATGACCTTCACATGTGCTTTGTTTACCTGCAGTTGCTTCGATTTGCATAAAGATGTGCTTGGGCATAATGTTTTGGCTCTTTGGTGTAAATTTGCTGTAGAGGTTAAGCCTATATTTGGTGACTTTTACTTATTGTTCCATATGCATCATAATCAAAAAATAAGACATAAAAAACTATGAAACAATTATATTAGAATAATGATATAATTTAGAAAATGTAGTAATTTCCAATATTGGAGTCAACTTTATAATCTCCTGTTAGATGAAACAACTCAGCTGAGAGCTCAATAGGAAGAGCACTGATATATTTTCAAGAGGTTTTTACTTTAAAAGGATTATACATTTCATTTAACTGTATAAAAAATATGCATTTCACTTACCTGTATAAAAAATATACATTTCATTTACCTATTATTTACTCCAATTTTCAATTATTTTATTGTTCGGAATTAATTGTTTTTTCTTCTGATTATAACACTTTCCTTGTTTGTTAGTCACTTTAGGATAATATTCCATTACTTAGTTACTTTAGGAAAATTTTTTTTTTGCCAAGAAAAAGAATTAATACAAAAAGCATGTACACTAATATTCAGCTTTGTATGTGAAAAATGAAATGATTAAGTGTTGCTGGCTATAATTTAATACCATTTCTAGTGACAATTAAATGTGTATTCATCTAATCAATGCACTGGAAGCTAAGGATACTTCTAATAATGAATCAGGACACGGAATTTTTTTCAACTTATTATTTCAAATGTTCCATGTCTACAGGACTTTTTCTGTGATAATTTGTTACTGAGCAAAGATACTTATGGTCATAAAAATTTGCCGTTTTGGTCAAAGTACTTCTAATGACTGACCAGAAGGTATGAAATGAACTATTTAAATTACACTCTGCAATAGGTTAAACTTTAACTTTTCAGAAATTTAGAGAAAGATACTAAACATATACAAGCAAATGACCAAATAAATTAAAGGGTGGAAATCTTGATTGACAGCAAATAGCTCAATAGCACAGCATCTGACATTTATCAGATGATTGCGGGTTCATATTTTACCTCATTCAAGACAACTTTCCCAGTATACTTATGGATATTATTGGCCTATAGATAATTACCCATAATTTCTGCGTCATTCATTCTCAATTTATCACACATGCAATAACAACTCAATCACACTTGCACCAAAAACAAGAATAAATCATGAAATCTTCCATAAATGTTATTTTCTTACATCTATTAGATAAGGACAATATTACTCAAATTTTACCTCCTGAATTGATATTTAAAAAATCAAAACCCAAAGAAATGCAAAACCACTGCACTAAGAACAGAATTAACAGTAAACTATGGCTCTGACTGCAGCATGTCCTTATCTTCACCTGAATTTCATCAGTTGCCCCATCAAAGAAATGAATGTTTATGATGATGATGTCACTTTAAACCGACATATAACTTTACATCCAATGTGTAATTGCAATCTTAATTTCTGCCCCAAAATATATAGCAACAGCTGTAATTAGTGTTACCAACTTAACTATTTTGTAGCTAAATTTAGAAAATTTGAAAACCAGTTATATAAATTTTATAACAGCAACTGACTATTATACTTTCTTCAGCAATATTTAGATATTTCTTTCAGTCTTGAGGAATGTGGAAATTGAACTATTTATTGATATTGTATGCAGCTGATACTCCATGCAATAACAAGCAACTTTTAAAGTATTCAGAGGGTTTACCATTTCTTAAACTTAGTCTTAAGTAGCTTTCACTTTAATTTGGAATTTGAATTTCTATTATTGTGCTATTCAGAAGAAATGCTCTTTTATTTGGTATGAAACATGACATATATATGTGGTATATCTGTTAGTCACTGCAGATTAAAGTTCTAAAGTTCTGTTATTTTTCTGCTGAAAAAAAGTTACAATTATCTTGGTCACAAAATGCAAGAATCATGAGAAACTTGGCATTCTAAGGATCAATGTGAAAAAGCAATACACTATTTACAGATAATGTTCTATTAGTAAATAGTCATTATGTCACAAACTGACAAAATGAAATATTAACTGGATGGAAGTGAATATTATAAGCTTCATACATTTATTTAAAATTATATACCACATTGTTGTCATATACTTACCTAAAAGTTTGTTGAGGCAGTAAAATAATCCTCTCCACTTCCTCTCTAAAAGCATTCAGCTCTTCTGTTTCTAATTTAGCTTCAAAGGCTGCCAAAGCCTGTTCAGGTCTAATCTAAAGGAAGAAGAAAAGATTAACAATGTACAGCTGATGATATAAACCCCTTAAAATATCAGCTATCGAGTATAACATCTAAGCACACATGAGCTTCAGACCCTGACCCTTACATCTTGAAGAGTAATAAACAAATAAAACTGTCCATGTCCGTAACTAAATTCCCAAGTCTTAGGTCATATTTTATAAAACTTAACATTTAAACCAATAACTGGTATTGTAGTAGTGTTTTTCTACTAAGGAAGCCCTTTAAATTACATTCCAATAGGTTAAGCTTCAACTTTGCAGAAATCCAGAGAATGATTCCAAACCTATGCAAACAAATGACCAATAAATTACTTTTAAGTATCAAGTTTGAACTGAAAATTTAGATAAATACACTAAAAACTAAATATTCCAAAAAGTTAAACTCTAAGGAATAAGGCATCTGGTAACACAGCAAAGCTTCTTTAATGCAAATTTAAGCAATGTGAATTTTCTTATCTGCATAAAAAAAATGTGACCTCTGATTTTCCAACAATTTAAAATTTCATCATATGTGATTTGGACAGTTTGAATTTGTTGCACATAACCCCTGATACCAACTGCCACTCTCCCTTTGTCTCGGTCATCTTGGGTGAGAGTTGTATTATGAGGATGATTATTATGAAATTAATATAGATGCAAATTTATCCTAAAATTCCCTTTATTAAAAAGGTAATAGGTACAATACTGACATTTAAACAATAATGAAAAAAAAAATACTAAAAAAATTTGTCCTCTAGAAACTTTTCTCTTGTAAGATAATTATACATCCAACATGAAGTTTACTTGGAGCATAATCTTGCTTTAGTTGACAGATAAATAAATTTTAATGTTTTTTACTGTATATGATATTTAAAATGCTTTAATTACATTACTGTATATGTGAGGTTAATGAATTAATAAGAATTTGAAAGCCTGCATTCATACTTCACAAAATTCTTATGTATAGTGCAAAACAGTTAACACAAAATGCCTGGAACCAGTGTCAAAATTCTTGTTAATGATATATATTATATGAATACACTGCATTGTTGACTCCTAACATTATTCAAAGCCTATGCTGTACTTTGAGTGAGCATAGACCTTTCTTTATTAATTAAAGAACTGAGCCCATCCAACCTTAATTAGAAATGTTACTCCTAATCAAAGACTTAAATGAATGGCAGGAAACACCGTCATAATTGGCAGACAAAATTATTAACCTGCATCCCAAATGTCGAGTTTAAAACACACTAATGTACTTACAGCCATTATTAAATAATTAGCAATTAGGGAGTGAGCTAATTAGCAAGAAATCTGGGTTAGTTCAAAATTTATCAAACAAAAAATACGAATCTTGATACATATTTTGATATACATTTTCAAAGACGTGGTTGTGATTACATCTTCTACAAATTTCACATTATCTGAGGAAGTCTTAATACAATTTTATGTGCCAGACCTTAGAAACTTTTTGTATTAAGTGATTTTTTTCATGATATCTGTGTTGTGTTAGAATAATAATTTTTACATGTAAAAGTATTGTCATCAGAATGGACCAAACTTAACTTTGCATTAACTGATGTTTTGTATTATCTGTTTTCAACTGTATATGTCTATATCAAGATTAAAAAACCAGAAATATTTTCTCAAAATTGGTAAAATTAAAAAAAAATTATGAAAATTTTCAAATATTTAATATGAAAAAAAAAATACCTGAAAATAGTGACCATTGGACAAACCAGGGCCTGCTACTCTCCTTACGAGCCAACTGTCTGATGCAGGAATTCGTCCACGTCTTTTGATTAGTAAATGAAACATTGCAACATCCCAGATGATTCTTAAGCTACAGCGAAGTACAGCCACTACATAAGAAAATTATTTTAATTGCTTACTACTCAAATTGCAAAATAAAAAAATGGATAAAGCAAAAAATTAAGGAATATAAGGTTTTAAGCAGAGTTAATGAAAAATATAAAGTCAACTGCACTAGTTCTACATTAAAATGGAAAAGTGGAGAGATTCATGTTTACTCAATTTCAAGTCTCCTGCATTTTGTTAATAATTTTAATAAATTTCCATGACAAATTTTTTGTTTAAAAAAAAGCACACGTGGAACATCAAAAAACTATCAATTTAAGCTAAAATTAATTATAAGTTCACAGCAATATAGTTACAACAATATTTAATACATGATTTATGCCATTTAAAGGGAGTGAGCCTAGGAGCAATCACATTTACACATTGACTATCTCATGAATAGTCATGGTAAGAGTTGTTACAATTGTATAACAGAACTTGAAGCAATCTTTAAAATGATAAAGGTTCAAAGTAATAGTCATAACATTACCATTTTTCATAGAAAGTCCTGCTGGCTACAGCTGGTTAAGTGACATGATATGATCCTTTTTGGTGCAGTCTTTGTTATAGATATAAGCACACATAGATGTAATCATAGAAGTGATCATAAAAGGTAGCACTTATGCTGTCAGTTCACAAGTATTAACAGTCGATGTATATGTATAATACATCAGATACCAGTCCAGAACTAAGTTGATCTTATTGATGACATATTTCAATAGTACTGATGCTTGAAATTTTCAACATACTGGTTGATGTGATAGGCTTAAGCTCAGGAAGCAGTTCCATTTCTCAATGTCCAGTATAATTGGGCTCAAATTTATTTCCAAGTTTGCATCCCACAAACTCCATGAACAAGCATACATCAGTGCAAGTTAAAAGCAAAGTTAAAAACATTAAAAACTTAAGGCCCGCCTTTCCTATGTACCAACAAATTTACGACATGTTTCATACCCGGGACTTCATCAGGCGAAGTAGCAAGTAAGGTAGTGTGTATATATGAGAGCATCCCCCTATCGGTGAGTTATCTGATTTGTTTGATGCTTGCACAACAGGAGATTCCATGCCGCCGGTAGGGGTGGAATGTCCGTGTTGCACAAGCGATCTTTATTTAAATTAATGTAAATTTTTTCAGCGTAATGTAATTGATATTTATTTGCCGGTGCGCTGTTAATGGTTTAAAATTTATGTTACTAATCTGTAATTGTTTTTGTTCTACAGTCTGTGCCAGAGCTGCATTATAATTTCCTTTTTTAATGTCAGATTGATGTTCCGCCATATGTTGTTTGTATGATCGGAGAGTTTTACCAATATAGAAATTCCTCCCCCCCCAATATTTTATTCTCGTCAGGTATTTCTATTTCATATACTCCCCTCATTGGTTTCCATTTGTCTCTGTCATTTATAATTAAACTCTTAATAGTATTATTGATCTTATGTGGCATTTTTAAGTCATATTTAGCTGCTACGTTTTTGATAGTCTTAGATATTCCGGGTATAAAAGGAAAACTATGAGTATATCTTATTTTTGCAATTTGAGCGGGGTCCGGTTGTGAGGTTTTCTTTATACTATACTCCACTGTTTTTTGTATTTTATTTATACATTTTTCGGGGTATCCTGCTATCTTTGCAATATTATATATAATGGTTAATTCATTATTTAATATGATTTTACTAGAAGAGTACCGATATGCTCGTATAAAATATGTTTTGATGGCAGATTTCTTATATTCCCATGGGTGTGTGGATTTGTAGGTGATAAGGTTTGGTATAAAAGTTGGTTTTCTATAAATGGCAGTACTACATTTCAATTGTTCACGTTTAATCAAAATGTCCAGATACGGTAATTCACCATTCTGTTCGATTTTGTGCGTAAATTTAATGGAGGGTAAAACTTCATTAAATGTTTTTAACAATTTATCAAATTCTATTACCGGATGTTGCCAAAAAATTAAGGTGTCGTCAATGTAATGAAGATATAATAATGGCTTTAATTGCAGTTTTTTAAGAGCCGTTTCTTCAACGTGTCTCATCACGACGTCGGCCATGAGTCCAGACAGAGGGGATCCCATTGGGACACCCTCCTACAACAAACCAATTAGAGGTGGTAGCCAGGTTCAGGGCCTCATGCACACTAAAGTACTGTTGGGCCACGGGCCTGGCGACCTCCAGCCACTTGGCTTTTAGCCGCATCGCTGCATCCAGCACTGGTGCTTGGATACAGTGATATGACGTCTAGTGAATGGATGGTTGTTGTGTCGGTGATGGGAGCATTCCAGATGTAATCAATAGCATCATGACATGAGGTTGGGTTGTTTTACCTCTGAGTGGCACTCTTTTGCACACCATGGACTAAATGGCCAGGTCACATGGACCCCGAAGGCTCAGAGAAGGTTGGGGGAGAGGACCCACTGGAACAGCTGTTGGGAGACAGATGGTAGCCTCCCGTCAAGGTCATCCAGCGTGTTCTTTAATGTGCACAGGGTATGTCTCTCCCGCACACGGGGCCACGGCCAACGTCCCATCCGACGGACAGCGGCCTTTCCAAGCCCATCGGTGTCCCCTACTGACTGTGGGCAGGGCGGGGAATTTTGCGGAGATAAATCTCAACGCTGACCCAGCTGGGACTCGAACCTGGGAACTACAGATTACGAGCCTGGTGCGCTACCGACTGAGCCACCCTCGCCCCCACACGAGGTTAATATGTGCTCAGTTGGTGGGGAAAATGGACTGAAAAAATCAAATAATGCACATTCCAACATATATGTTGGAGACTTGAATTTATTAAAGGTCTAAGGGTTTATTATCTTTATGCAATTTGATTTTTACAAACATTTGCAGGATGTCTGGGTATATAGGTGGTTTACATGCTCAGGCAATGCTTTCAGGTAAGAAAGGTTGTTGGGTTGTTTTACCTCTGAGCGGCACTTTTTTGCACACCATGGGCTAAATGGCCAGGTCACATGGACCCCGAAGGCTCAGAGGAGGTTGGGGGAGGGGACCCACTGGAACAGCTGTTGGGAGACAGATGGTAGCCTCCTGTCAAAGCCATCCAGCGTGTTCTTTAATGTGCACAGGGTATGGCTCTCCCGTATATGGGGCCACGCCTTAACGTCCCATCCGACAGTTGAGTTGGGTTGTTTTACCTCTGAGCGGCACTTTTTTTGCACACCATGGGCTAAATGGCCAGGTCACATGGACCCCGAAGGCTCAGAGATGGTTGGGGGAGGGGACCCACTGGAACAGCTGTTGGGAGACAGATGGTAGCCTCCCGTCAAGGCCATCCAGCGTGTTCTTTAACGTGCACAGGGTATGGCTCTCCCGTACACGGGGCCACGGCTTAACGTCCCATCCGACAGACGGCGGCCTTACCAAGCCCATCGGTGTCCCCTACTGACCGTGGGCAGGGTGGGGAATTTTGTGGAGATAAATCTCAATGCTGACCCAGCTGGGACTCGAACCTGGGAACTACAGATTACGAGCCTGGCGCGCTACCGACTGAGCCCCTCCTCCCTCATCCGATGGACGGCGGCCTTTCCAAGCCCATCGGCGTCCCCTACTTACCGTGGGCAGGGCGGGGAATTTTGCGGAGATAAATCTCAACACTGACCCAGCTGGGACTCGAACCTGGGAACTACAGATTACGAGCCTGGCGCGCTACCGACTGTGCCAACCCCGCCCCAGGTAAGAAGGGATAATTATGTAAGTCTGCTAAACGTTTTAACATTCTTGGAATAGGGTCTTTAGTTAATGGTTTACATCGAAGTTCTTGTAACAATTGGGATATTTTGGTATCATACTCAGATTTATTTAAAATTATTATTTGTTCGGTTTTATCTGCAAGTAAGATTTTTAAATGAGGATTAATTTTTAATTCATTTAAAATTTTAGTTTCTTTCATTATATTAAGTTTTCCTCTATTTTGGAATTCTTCTTGATATTTAATGGAACAATATATCTTAAATCTATGTTTATCTTTATCAAGTATAGGTATTTTATAAATTGTTTGTTCAACCTGCGGTATTAACTCAGTTACGTTAGGTAATAATTTTGGGTATGCATATTTAGCCCCCTTTTCTAATATTTGAATTTGACTAGTATTTAATGTTATTTTAGACATATTAATAAATTTAGGTTTATTTCCATGTATTTTTATATCCTCATAATTATCTATTACATTATGTGTAATACAAAAATTATTTAGTTTCTTATTGTGTATTTTAGTACTCTTTATGGTTTCCCTCTCCATTTGATAATGGATGGTCCCTAACAACTGGTTTATATGTATATAGTCAATTTTAGTTACTAGTTTAAAGTATTGTAAATATGTATGATTTTCAAGTGTACGGATATCACAACGAGTTTCCCTGATTACAGCTGTCAACATTTTGTTTTCAGCCATAGTTAGTATGTTATAAACAAAACTGTCAAATTTCTTCCTATTAATATGTAAATATTTAGGTATTACATTATATGTTTTACAATTCATTAAGAATTTTAGTCTAAGTAATTTCCGATTTTGGGAGAGACTCATTTTAGTGAATTTCTTGGTCTCTTTTAATGAGGCCATGCACAGTATTTAATCGTATGCAATATCAATTAATTATAAGTTCACAGCAATATAGTTAAAACAATATTTAATACACGATTTATGCTGTTTAAAGGAAGTGAGCCTAGGAGCAATCACATTTACACATTGACTATCTCATGAATAGTCATGGTAAGAGTTGTTAAAATTGTATGACAGAACTTAAAGCAATCTTTAAAATGATAAAGGTTCAAAGTAATAGTCATAACATTACCATTTTTCATAGAAAGTCCTGCTGGTTACAGCTGGTTAAGCGACATGATATGATCCTTTTTTGGTGGTCTTCCTTATAGATGTAAGCACACTTAGATCTAACGGCCCTTAAAAAACTATAATTAAAACCATTATTATATATTTGTTACATTGATGACACCTTAATTTTTTGGCAACATCCGGTAATAGAATTCGATAAATTGTTAAAAACATTTAATGAAGTTTTACCCTCCATTAAATTTACACAGAAAATCGAACAGAACGGTGAATTACCGTATCTGGACATTTTGATTAAATGTGAACAATTAAAATTTAGTACTGCCGTTTACAGAAAACCAACTTTTATACCAAACCTTATCACCTACGAATCTGCGCACCCATGGGGATATAAGAAATCTGCCATCAAAACATATATTATACGAGCATATCGGTACTCTTCTAGTAAAATCATATTAAATAATGAATTAACCATTATATATAATATTGCAAAGATAGCAGGATACCCCAAAAAATGTATAAATAAAATACAAAAAACAGTGAAGTATAGTATGAAGAAAACCTCACAACCGGACCCCGCTCAAATTGCAAGAATAAGAAATACTCATAGTTTTTCTTTTATACCCGGAATTTCTAAGACTATCAAAAACGTAGCAGCTAAATATGACTTAAAAATGCCACATAAGATCAATAATACTATTAAGAGCTTAATTATAAATGACAGAGACAAACGGGAACCAATGAGGGGAGTATATGAAATAGAAATACCTGACGAGAATAAAATATTGGGGGGGGGGGGGGAGGAATTTCTATATTGGTAAAACTTTCCGATCATACGAACAACGTATGGCTGAACATCAATCTGATATTAAAAAAGGAAATGATAATACAGCTCTGGCACAGACTGTAGAACAAAAACAATTACAGATTAGTAACATAAATTTTAAACCATTAACAGCACCGGCAAATAAATATCAATTACATTACGCTGAAAAAATTTACATTAATTTAAATAAAGATCGCTTGTGCAACACGGACATTCCATCCCTACCGGCGGCATGGAATCTCCTGTTGCGCAAGCATCAAACAAATCAGATAACTCACCGATAGGGGGATGCTCTCATATATACACACTACCTTACTTGCTACTTCGCCTGATGAAGTCCGGGGTATGAAACATGTCGTAAATTTGTTGGTACATAGGAAAGGCGGGCCTTAAGTTTTTAATGTTTTTAACTTGCACTGATGTATGCTTGTTCATGGAGTTTGTGGGATGCAAACTTGGAAATAAATTTGAGCCCAATTATACTGGACGTTGAGAAATGGAGCTGCTTCCTGAGCTTAAGCCTATCACATTAACGAGTATGTTGAAAATTTCAAGCATCAGTACTATTGAAATATGTCATCGATAAGATCAACTTAGTTCTGGACTGGTATCTGGAATATTATACATATACATCGACGGTTAATACTTGTGAACTGACAGCATATGTGCTACCTTTTATGATCACTTCTATGATTACATTTATGTGTGCTTACATCTATAACAAAGACTGCACCAAAAAGGATCATATCATGTCACTTTACCAGCTGTAGCCAGCACGACTTTCTGTGAAAAATGGTAATGTTATGACTATTACTTTAAACCTTTATCGTTTTAAAGATTGCTTTAAGTTCTGTCATACAATTGTAACAACTCTTACCATGACTATTCATGAGATAGACAATGTGTAAATATGATTGCTCCTAGGCTCACTCCCTTTAAACAGCATAAATTGTGTATTAAATATTGTTTTAAGCTAAAAACATATTAAAAAGCAAAAGCACCAGTACTGAATTTTAAAAATGCAGAAAATCTTTGCAATGCATAGAGTGGATTCTTAAAATCTTTATGCAAGTGGCTCAGACATAAAAAAAAATTTCATGAGAGTATCTTTATATAAAGCATAGCATAGAAAAATTCACTGAAGTGACACTAATGATCGTATCAGGACCAGAAAATGATGAAAAACAAATATTGAACACACCATTATCTAGGAGAGAGTAGGATGAATTTTTCACACTTAACTAGTCTTTTATATAATTCTGATGATCATTATCTCTATATTTTTAATTTGGTGAAAATTTGTTGAGAAGTGCTCATTTGTAGTTTCCACCTGAAAGAAATGTTTTGCGTTTGGGTTGTGTTTTCCCCTGAATGGCAACATTTGTACACACAATGGTCTAAATGGACAGATCACAAGGACTCCAATCGCTCAGAGTTGGTTAGGATAAGGGGACCCACTGTGCAGCAGTTATGAAACAGATGATAGCTTTCAATCAAAGCCATTCAGCGTGTTCTATAATGTGCAGAGGGTATGGCTCTCCTGCACACTAGGCTGACAGACAGTGGCCTTTCCAAGCCCATCAGTGTCCCCCTCTCTGAATGAGGGTAGGATTTAGAGGATATAAATCTCAGTTCTGGCACAGCTTGGACTCATACCTGGTATTAAAGCTTACGATCCTGGTACATTACTAGCTGAGTCAACTCCCCCCCCCCCCCCTTTCCCTTTGGGTCAGTTAATTTTCTTATAATGCTGTAAAGTGTAGGAATCTATAAATTAAAAGAGAAATAAAAGTACAGGATATATTTATAGTATTGTTAACATATATTAATGATAAGTTCTTATATTCTGTAAAAATGTTATGTGATGCCTTTTTCAAATAATTATAGATACAAGAACTAAGAATAAGTTACAATAAAAAGTGCACAATAATCATAACTCCTATATTTATGTAGAACTTACCACAGAGGACAATAAAAGATGCCACAGGACACAAAAGTAGAGCAACAATTAAAGCTAATACAGGTTGAAGAAGGCCTTGCACAAGAATACACCACACCAGAGCTTCAAACAATACACACACCTTATTTCGTGGTGGACCTAATACAGAAGTTTTGATGATGGCAGAATGAAATCGAACATATTCACTTAAAAATTCAGTGTTTTGGCATTTAAAATATTAGTATAATAGTTTAACTAATAGCAGATAATTACTAATAATTTGATTATTTTTATGAACTTAAAAATAATTTTATGTCATTGACTTTTAGTTAGACATTTAAAAGGCTGGATATAAAATCTCCTGTTTTCTTTCTTTACATATTACAAATAATTACATATATTTAATATATAGGACTTTTATTAGAATGCAACAACAATATTGCAATTTTGAATATAGTGGGTGGAAGAAATACCTTAATTTTGCATCAAAAACTAAATATGGAAAATAATATTAAGCATCCATGAAATCACGGCATTGAATACGGAAAGCAAGAAAAAACAAAAATACATTTTTAAACAATTTAAAGTTCTCTGTCATTCAGCAATCAAATTTTGAAGTTTATCCTTCAAAGTAGTTGCATATTAAAGTGTTTTTAGGAGCAAACTCCGAAGCTTTTTTAAAGCAAGGACAGTGCTCTGTCTTTAGTGAAAAGACAGAGAACTTTAAGTTATTTTAATTATTTTCTGAACAAGGCCTTTTTAATTGTATTTTTAAATAAATTATAATCCTTATATATAATAATATAGTGCATATTATATGTATTAAATAATAATATAATAGTATATAATAAATAATATAGTACATATTAAATGTATTAAATATAATAATATAGTATATATATATAATAAGATTAATATACATTTTCACAACAGTATTAGATAGAATATTAATATATAGCTTTATTGAATTTTTGTAGGAATTGTTACAGCATCTAACTGATATTCCCTGCTACATGTTTTTGATATTAGTCCCTGTCCCATTATTAAACAAAACTTTTCTATGCAATTTCAAATTATATCTGTTTTAATTCCAAAATTGTATAATGATTAAAATATTTGTTAGCACTAACTTTTAATAGCTTCTTGAAAGACAGTTTTTTTAATTCTGCCTTTTAGCCTTAAGGAAGAATAGAAAAGCTGACTCCACATTTAAAATAACTTTTTACTGAAATAAAATTTAAAAATATTTAGTTTTACTGGATAATTCCAAAAAACATCTTAAGGAGGCAAAAATAATCTGATTCTTGTTTAATTAAAATAAAAATTATACTGTAATAAAAGAATTCCCAAAAATAAAAACATGCTTGAAAGTATTGTAATCACTCTTAGTCTGACACATTCATAGAATTAAAAAATTGGCATAGGCACATAGAGACCAAATAGACTTTATACATCATTATGATAAACCCAATTATGCTACAAAGCATCTGATATGTTGGGTTGTTTTACCCCTGAGTGGCACTCTTTGCCCACAATAGGCTAAATGGTCAGGTTACAAAGACCCTGAAGGCTCAGAGAAAATTTGGGGAGAGGACCCACTGCAACAGCTGTTGAGAGACAGAGTTAAAAAAATTCACACTCACTGTGCAAAGAAATATAAAATAAAAAACATTTTTTAACTGCATTACATACCTGGACTATCAAAATCGTAAACAAATATCATTGCAGAATGAAAAGCCAAGGTTGATACTGGAACCCTGAAAATTGCAAATTCAGATTTTAATAATTGTACATATTTAACTTGGAAAATAAAGTGCTGTTTCACAAAGACTACGAATAATTTCATTCACAGTTTAATTTTTGATCTTAATTATTAGAATCTTAAATGGTCTAGGGTAGGGATGGGGAACCCTGGGCATGCCGACTTTTTTCAGGTACGCAACCCAGGGCTCACCTTAAAATATAATTAAATAAATAAATATCCATCATCTTCACTGAGTTATATATTTTAACTTAACAGAATACAATTTTATTAAGTAGAGTGATACCGAATAAAAATGCAATAAAGAAACGAACACTTGGGTTTGGGTTGTTTTACCTCTGAGCGGCACTTTTTTGCACACCATGGGCTAAATGGCCAGGTCACATGGACCCCGAAGGCTCAGAGAAGGCTGGGGGTGGGGACCCACTGGAACAGCTGTTGGGAGACAGATGGTAGCCTCCCGTCAAGGCCATCCAGTGTGTTCTTTAACGTGCACAGGGGTATGGCTCTCCCGCACACGGGGCCACGGCTTAACGTCCCATCCGACGGACGGCGGCTTTTCCAAGCCCATCGGTGTCCCCTACTGACTGTGGGCAGGGCGGGGAATTTTGCGGAGATAAATCTCAACGCTGACCCAGCTGGGACTCGAACCTGGGAATTATAGAAACGAACACTATCAACTGTTTTGTGGTCCAGATTGCAGTGCCAAATTTCTGGTCAAAAGTCCAAAAAAGGGATTTGCTAGACGCAAAAATATTTACCATGCTATTCCTATGGGAAACGAGAATCATTGTCAAATCTATTGTTGCCATTTACTGCTCCCTAACTCTGAAAGTAAAGAGTTCAAATAGCATTTAAATCTGCTGCCGTTGTCAGATTCTCCACATTTCTAAAGGCATTACTGAAGTGTTATATTGCAGCTAGGGACCTGATTTCCTAACCAAACATTGGGTCAGGCAGTTGGTTGATTGTTTATTGTTTTATGGTACAAGAGCGACGAGGTATATATTGCGCCAAACATATGGGGTCGGGCAGGGGGAACCTGCCTACGAAATTTGGGACCTGTCAGTGAAGTATGTTCGGGAATTACAGAATGCCAAAATCTCACGAAATAAATATCTCGATCATTTGTCATGGGCTCTGAGAGCGCATGCCAAGTCAGCAATGACCTTTGCAACATTGGGAAATTCTTCATGTTCAAACTGTGATAAAATGTTGGAGGGTGGGGGGGATGCTCATAAAACTAACGTTTAGTGCAGGAAACAATATGTAGATTAAAAGTGAGACATGAACTGTCACAATTTGTGTAGAAACGAAACCACGGGCCAAGTGAGAACCTGTTTTTTAAACCCATCACCGGGTCACATGGGGGACGCTGTGCAGGAAATTTGGACTCTGCATATGAATATCACAGGAGCCATAAGGCAGCAAAATCTGTAGTAACGTAAAAATCTTGATAGCTTACACAGAAACTAAGCCACAGGCTATGAGTAGTGCTCACTGACGTCAACAATGATCCAGGCAAATTTCTTCCTGTTGAAAATCTGTGCTAAAGTGTCGGGGGGTTACAAATGTACCTTAAATGCAGAGAAAATCAGAATATACAGGTAAAAAGTGGCACCCGGGCAGCGCCAAGTACATTCAGCTAGCAAGTAATAAGAAAATGAAACAAACATCCTATTTCCAAGCCATCTATCTCAATGATATACTAATGTACAAGTTTTGTCCTGTTCAGTTGTTGCATCATTTGCCAGGCAGTCGGATGGAGCATGACTTCTTTACTATCATTTTACATATTTTTTCATGTTTCGTAAACAATTTATTGGTTTTCTAAAGTGGGTGTATATGTGAATTTGGATTTAATTAAATCATAAGTCATTAAATATGGATTGGAAGTATTTATTATCAATTAATATGTTTAATTTATTAGATATAAATGCAAATTTTCTTTACATTACCATAAACATAAGTTATTATTAAAGTAATGTGAAATGTATTATTAATATTCAGGACTATGAAGTGTTATCTGCACATGATTAGATGGAATGTATACCCTTCTCTTTCATTTGCATGTGTGTAGGTAGGCTTATAATTGTACTAATTTTTGGTTTGCTTAAACTTGGTAGGTGTAAGCAGAGAGTGACTATGGAGATTTTCTGAATCCAAATTATAATTTTTGTCAGTGTTCATACGTCTCTATACATATTTTTACACTCCATGAACAGATTTTTCATTAAAGTTGGAAGATGTATGAAGAAAGCAATTATTTTTTGTATGTACCTTGTGGTTGTACAACTTTGATCATTCAGTTGTAATTTACTTTTTTTTCCTTCCTTGACTTCCTTCTTTTTTTCTATTCATATTTATGCTATACATATAAATATATCATATATTTTTATTTGCTTCCTGCCTTTTACAGATTGTACAGAATGTCACAACCACCAGCAAAGAAACATAGACATTCAAATGAAGAGAATATTAGAGATTTTAAAGAATACCGGATTGAAAAATTTGACATGATTAAGAAAGATAATCAAGTAATATGCATTTTATGTTCCGAATCAGTTGTTTGTAGGATTTCTTCTATAAAGAGACATTTTGAATCTATATTTTGAATATATATCTATATATTGCTACATTTTGAATATATTATGAACAGTTATGTTCATAAGAACTTAAGCAATAAAAGTGAGCAAGAACAAAGAGAATTAACTTCTCATGAACTGAGAAAGACAAAAAAAAGTCCAATACTTTGATGAAATTTATTTTAGGTAGGCCTAGTTCCAACTTAGTTGCTGCTAGTTTTGAGGTTTAAAAAGTTATTGCCCAACATGGAAAACCACTCAGTGATGGGGAGTATATTAAAGAACCATGGCTAGAATGTGCTCCTTTCCTTTTTGACGATCTTTCAGAAAAGGAAAAAAATCATTCAGCACATTCAAGATTTGTCTGTGAGTAGAAAAACAATTAAGAATAGGATACTTAAGTTGGAAAATAATACAGAAGAACAATTAACAAAAGATTTGGTTTCATGTAAGTTATTTTTTATTTGTGTTGATGAGAGCACAGACATTATATATCATCAGTAGGCTAGCTATCCTTACTCAATTTTGAAGGATTGACAAAGTATGTGAAGAGATGATTAACCTTGTAACATTAACTGAGCGTACCACTGGGGTTGAAATATGCAAAGCAGTTATGAACAAATTATCTATTTGGCAAATTGATATTTCAAAAGTGGTATCTGTCACAACAGATGGTGCACCCAGCATGATTGGTAGGGAAGAGGGATTTGCAAATCTGTTTGCAATACATGCTGATCATCCACTGATAGGTTTTCATTGCATCATACACGGGAAGTTTTTTCCAATTATATTATCTCAGCTGACATGATTAAAAGGTTTAATAAAAACACGATAATGCTGTTACATTTAGATGGTTCAGAAGGTATCTCCTCTCAAATTATGAGATAATAATCTCTCCTCTCATAATTTGAGAGGAGATACCTTCTGAACCATCTAAATGTAACAGCATTATCGTGTTTTTTATTAAACCTTTTATACATAAGAAGACTTTATGTGTAAAAGCTGGCCTAAAGGAACATCAAGAAGTGATGCAAATAGTAACCAAGGTTGTTAATTACATTTCTGCAAGTGCTTTGAATAAAAGACAATTTCAGAATCTATTAAATGAGATGGATTCAGTGTACAAAGGACTAATGATGTACAACAATGTTCGCTCGCTTAGTCAAGGTCTTGTTCTGAAACGATTTGTTGAATGCGTGGATGAGATAAATTACTTTCTGACTAGTCAACAAATGTCTTATAAAAGAAATGTATGACATCGTGTGGGTTTGTAAACTGATGTTTTTTGCAGATTTTTGTGAACATTTAAATGACCTGAACCTTAAACTATAGGGCTCTGGTAAGACTTTTGATGTTATGTTTGATGACATAAAGGCATTTGAAATGAAACTATGAGTTTTTAGGAGGGATGTAGACAGTGAGAGATTTAGATATTTTCCAGACCTAAAGAAATACATCAATGATCTCCAAAAGGATGACAAAACAGACCACCAATGTATTCAAAAGCTATTTTTAAATGCCATTGAGTCAACTGTTGCGCAGTTTTCTCCAAGATTTGCTAAGTTCAGAGAATCAGAAGAGACTGCAAAATTCATTAAGTTTCCAGATGCTATAAAACTGGATGAATTAAATTTGAAGGTGTTTTTGTATATAAATATGGATGATTTTGAAATGCAGTTGATTGATTTTCAAAGTAGCTCAATTTGGAGGTAGAAATTTGTTGATCTCAGAGTTGACTTGGAAAATATTGAAAAGGAGCGATTAGAGACAGGAGTAACAGAGAGAAGTGCGAAAAATGAGGTATTAAGGACTTGGAATACTATTCCAGGAACTTTTGTATGTTAAAAAACCCTTGCAACAACATTACTATCCATTTTTGTACCTACATATTCTTGTGAATCATTGTTCTCAGTGATGAACTTTGTTAAGTCTCGTAATAGGAGTAGCCTCACAGATGAAACTAGTAGTGCATGCATATCTCTAAAGGATACAAAATATAAATCTGATATAAATTATCTGTCATTAGTGATGTAGTAGCAGGTCTCATTGATGCTAAATAAATGAAATGTCCACAATTTTTCTTTCTCTAGTTTATGATTTGATGTTTTCTGCTAAAAAATGGTAAAGATTAACTTCTGTTTAATATATTATGTAGGTAAAATAACATTTTATTTTCTTTGCAGTTTTTATGTATTACTTATAAGGGATTAAGAATTAATAAAAGAATATCTTTCATTTTATTTTCTTTTATTATGCTTTAGTCAGGTAAAACGATTATGAGATTGGGCACTGTTATATATTGGAAAAACTTATGTTTGATTGATCTTTATAAAAAAACAAAAACGAAAAATTCAGAATTATTGTTTA
This sequence comes from Ryuthela nishihirai, assembly GCA_038380435.1. Lineage (NCBI taxonomy): Eukaryota > Metazoa > Arthropoda > Arachnida > Araneae > Heptathelidae > Ryuthela > Ryuthela nishihirai. The sequence goes on from JAWZYU010000018.1 coordinate 26,747,016, forward strand.
TTATTTTGCTGATGTTAAAAATTGCATCTTTAAATTGTGCAGCTGTATATGGCAGCTAGAATTACACTTAAAGGCTAATAAATGATATCCACACTATCAACAGGGTAGAAGGGACTTTTAAGTAAAAATTCCATCACTAATTTTTACATTCATTCAATCTTACATGACTTAAAATATAATCACTCTTACGATATTCTTTGATTTTACTGTTCTAGTGCGATTTTTGATTATTTGAAAAGGTTCTCCCAATACTAAAAAGACACCATATAATAATATGTTCCCAAAATTTCAGTTGGCATGTGAGAAATTTTGCATCAAAGATTTGGCAATTTTGGCACGCACACTTAAAAAGGTTGCCTACCCTGGTCTAGAGATTAGAAAAATATTAAATCTAGATTATGTTGAAAAGTTCAGCTTCTTGGATGACAAAATGGCACTACAGAGATGATTTGTTTTAATTAGTGATGTTAATGAGGTTGATAACATAATGGACTCTATAATCACACAGAGAATACAAAAGTGACAAAAACTGGTCAAACATAGAATGTGTCAATTTTACTGAATGACTGTATTTTACAGCAAAGTACTGAGCTTAATTACTTTGAGAGTGTGCGAATGATACAGGGAATGCATGACATAAAGTAAAAGGGAGAATTAGAATAACTGCCAAAAACTTTAAAGACTATGTGGAGAGAGAAAAAAAACGCAACATGCTGAAACACTACGCTTAGGATTTATAACAGTTTGGCCCCCTCTGAAGTTTGTCATGGTGATGAAACTTGGATTTGTGTACAGGATGATTAATTTTTGACCCTACATTTTGGATATTAGATGGTTAATTTTCTGAAAAATTATGATGTTAGATGAAGGTCTCATCACTTTCCTTTAAGCATCATCTTTTACTGACAGAGGTTGCATCGTTTTGTCTTTTTTTTATTGTTGGTTTGAAAGACATTTACTTTCAAAAATTAGGCATGTGAAACCTGGTATTGGGGTTTTCCCTCACCTTTATTATTGAAACTAAATGTCTCTTATGACTATCATTAATGTGGGTTCCATTGTTTCACAGTCATCACATTTGTTTTTTTTCTACATTAACTCCATTGAAAACTACTCCTTATGCCAGTTATATACATCACTTTCAAGGTTTAAATGTTTATTTAACTTAGAACAATCCTCTAAAAGAATAACTGCACCTCCTCCTACAGAGACCCATAAGAAACCTTTATTATTTTTTTCTTTTTGCAGTTAAACACTCTCTCCTTCAGGGTCTTGCAAATTATGAAATTTGTGCCCCTCTTCACTTACTAATTGTACTAATGTATTAATTATCAAGAGAAATTAATAATAACATGTAAATTCTATTATAACAAAATTTATATATTACTGAATTTATGTATATATAACTATAATTTATCACTTACCATAGTGGGGCAGAGCATGCAACAGTCAGAGATAGCCCAGATGCCAGAAGGCAGATAATAGGAAATATGAATACAATGAGCAAAGTTCCTAAAGCCCCTTTCACAAAATAATTCCATAGCCTATTTAGATGACGACTGAATCCTTTTCCTATGAATCCTGTAACAGCAAGTCAATCAGTTGTCATATCTTTCATATTCATATGCCTATTACAAAGCTGTTATCTCTGTTATAATGCAGTGATTCTGATTTTTCAAACTATATCAAATGCCAAGAGAATGTCCTTGCTTGCTTCCTAAAAATTTGGCTGCTATTGTTCTGAGTAATTGTCATTGTCATTTTGTTCATAGTGTTGCATCCTTTACAATGCATATATCAGAAAAACAGCTTAGCAATATAAAGAAATGTCTAAATTATTTTATGTAGTTAATAGACTGCATTATTCATTTAACGCTAAAATTCAGTAAAATTCAGAGCAAATAACATTCAAAGATTTTTGTTACATTCATACGCTGATCAGCCAAAACATTAAAACCACCTACCTAATAATGTAGGTTCTCCTCTCACCACCAAAAGAGCTCTCACCCATAGGGCATAGATTCAATGAGATGTTGGTAGGAGTCACTTGATATTTGGTCCATGACTGCAACAGAAGCCACAGTTCCCGTAAATTAAGTGGTTGGGGTGACGCTGCTCATACCCGTTTCTCCAACTCAAACCACAAATGCTCGATAGGATTCATATCTGGCGAATTTGGGGTCCATGGCTATAAATGGAATTCCTATCATGTTCTAGGAACCATTCCTGAACCTTCTTTGCAGTGTGACATGGGGCATTGTCTTGTTGAAAGATGCCATCTCCACCAGGGAATACAGTCGCCATAAAGGAGTGTACTTGGTCAGCCACGATATTCAGGTATGTGACAGCTATCAGAGTATGCTCTACAGGGATAATTGGTCCAAGTGCTCCCCACGAAAATATTGCCCAGACCATCACGCTCTCTCCAGCTGCCTGGATCTGTCCCATAGTGCATCCAGATGAGGCTTCCATGGGTAAACATTGCACATGAGCTCATCTGTTTACATGGTGCAACAGAAAATGGGATTCATCTGACCATGCGACCCTCTTCCAGTCTTCTATGGTCCAATGACGATGATTATGTGCCCACTTCAAGCGCTGATGACGGTGAATGGCTGTGAGCATAGGCACACGAATGGGTATGCAGTTGCGGAGACCCATATCCAAGAGCTTACAATGAACTGTGTTCAGACACATTGGGCCTTTTACCACAATTGAAATTATGGGTAATGTCTCATCCACAATAGACCTCCCATTGCTGCAGACAAGATAGCCTGTGCTGACCTCTGGCATCAATGAGGTGTTGCCGGCTCGAAGTGTCACCAGTTTCGGACCATCTTTACTAACTACTGCATGTATGAGTAGCGTACCAGTGTCGCTGTTTCAGCGATGCTCTTATCGAGGCATCTTGCCATAACGATCTGGCCTTTGCAAAAATCAGATAAATCCTTTGCTTTTCCCATGTTGAGACAAAATGAAATACTGCCTGTGAGAGCTCTGACCCAAGTATTATATATATCATTCGTGACCTTGGCATGTAATACTGATTGGCTGCATGTGTGCTTCTTTGCTTAATGCAGAGGTGGTTTTAATGTATTGGCTGATCGGTGTATACTGACACAAATTTCTTTCCATACTTTTATCAATCTGAGAAACTAAAAACTAGTATTAAAGATATTAGAAAAAAATGTTTTTTTTTTAATAATTTTTTTTCTTGTTAAACATTTAGTTTTTATTATTCAAGATTCATAAACTATTTTAAAAAATATTACTATGCCAGTTACACTGTATCATGAAAATATTAATTTAGTTGTATTAAAAGTAGAGAAATCCATTTCATTACCAGTGTCTGGTCTTGATTCAAATTCTGTTCTTGATTTTGATATATGCCTCCATAGAAGAATAAGTCTAGAGCACAAGGTATGAGTGAGAGAGGATTTTCGTGGATACAGTGTACCCTGCAATAAAGAAATATACAAGTGAATATTCGATGTCACTCCCAGTTGTTATAAATTTTCTCTTGCGTTTGCTAATGATATTGAGCACTGTAAGAATTATTACTTTTTTTTACAAAAATAAATAAATAAATAAATTTATTACACCTTGGTTACTGCATTAGCACGTATTGTTTTGGTTAAAAAGGGATGCATTCTCTCCTCATTTTTCTAAATATGTTGATCTTACACATATTGTCATCTCAAGGAATTGTAACACAATTCTTTTGCTTCAATGAAATCAGATTATGCTACACTGTCTATGTATATATATATAAAGTATTACATTTGATTTGCACTGCCCTTTTTCATGTTATATTACTATTTAGCATTAATTCTCATATAATTTATCTTAATTATTCTTTTTCAAAGGTAACTTGTTATATATTTCTTTCAAACATATGTCATAAACATATTTAAATTTTTTGTCTGTATATTGAGTTTATAGTCACTACGCAACATATTGCACATGGATAAAATATTGCACAACATTCTGCACATAGGGTCAAATTTTTATTAGTATCTGTGACATTGATAAATCTGAGAAGCTAGTATTAGACACATTAGATAATATATATATATTTCTTTTAACACAACTGTTTACTTCTTGTTAAATAATTTACAGTTTCTAGATTATGTGCATTGGTTTTGACAATGTTAATGAACGTATTATTATACTTGTAAAGTAACTTATATATAAAAAATTAAGGCATATAGAATCTGAATCTTTTCTAATATTAAAGATGATAAAAATACAGTATGCAGTTACAACAAAAACAATATCAACACTTACATCAATTTGGTTGAGCTCAAAATCAGGCTTAAATGGGCGAATGGAGAAAAGTGCTCTTAGGCTAACTGGGCTGCACCAAGGTATAACCACCTGTAAAAAATATAGTAAACAGCATTTATTGAATAAATTTGCTTGCTATTTTATAAGCTACAAAAATATATATAATGTATTAAATAACTTATTTCTAAAACCTGAAATAGGAACATTTTCTCATTTCATCTACTTAACGATATGAAATTAGATTGATGGTTTTGGAAAGAAATGATAAAATAGCAGATCTGTTTATCCTATTTAGTGTTACTGCAAACCTTTACAAACCATTTATTTGAATAATACACTATATTGCCAAAAATGTTCTAACACTTCCATGTCATTTGAATGGAGAGCCACAATCAAACAATGCCAACATTGAAAATAAACTTTTCATAGAAAAATATCATTGGTGATAAATTCAAGTCTCACTTGAAAAAACTTGATTTTCAACAATGTCTGATATTTAAAGTGCTATGGAAGCTGATATGTTTAACAGCCCCATTGTTGATCAAAAGAATTTACCACAAAAGTTAAAACATAAAAAATTATTGTTACAAAAAATTGACTATTAATAAATTTCAGAAATTAATTAGCAGTCTGGAACTTTAAGCACTAATTATTCTTTTATTAGTAAACATAATGGAGGTAATTTCTATGGCATTACAAATGGTTTTAAACTTATAAAGATTCTTTGCTTGAGCAAAGCTATGAAGCTTGATGAAATCCATTGCATGTTGTCCTGCTGACACAAGATTTAATGATGTTCATTAGTGAAGTTAATGGTCCATTTACAAACTTGCAGTGGATGTTGTAGTATGCTAGGTGACAAGTTATGGTATCTATCTTTTAGAAATAATTTTAAGCCTTTATTTAAAAATTTTATGTCAGTTGTGAGTTTTAAAATTGAAATGGTTGGAAGTTCTGCACTTTGGAAAAATATCAGCCATTTATTTCAGCAGAGAGTAAATACAGTGTTATGAACTGATGCAGTAAAGCATAATATGTCATCTGAAAGTTACATGTTGTGACTGACATCTTCAACAACGACTATCCAGATAAATAACAAGGACTGCATATAATTAAATTATATGCAGTCCTTGTTATTTATCTGGATAGATCAGTTAAATTATATGCAGTTATATGTTATAAATATATATAAATAACAAAAACAAGCATCCACATTGACATGCAGACTTTTGCTAAGCGTTGTGTTGCTTTACCTCTGAGTGGCACTTTTTTGCACACAATGGGCTAAATGGCCAGGTCACAAAGACCTTGAAGGCTCAGAGAAGGTTGGGGGAGGGAACCCACTGGAACAGCTATTGGGAGACAGATGGTAGCTTCCCATCAAAGCATCCAGCATGTTCTTTTAATGTGCACAGGGGTTGTGAACATGCACACATATTCTCCTGCACATGGGGTCACAGCTTCATGTCCCATTTGATGGATGGCAGCCTTTCCAAGCCCATCCTTTGCTAGGCAGCTAATGTGTCAGTTACCATTAATTAGCATATTACATCAACTGCAGATTTGTGGATGAGCCAGTGTATATCACTAAGGAATATCATTAAATCTCTGAGTCAACAGGGTAACATGCTCTGGGTTTTAACAGGGTAACATCTCTATAAGTTTTAAAATCCTTTGCACCACTGCAGAAATTACCTCCACTATCCCATGGCCGAGTGGTTAGCACGCTTGGCTACTGATCTAAGGGACCTGGGTTCGAGCCCCAGGTAAGGCATGGATGTATGTGTCTTTTTTCTGCTGAGGACCTGACAACCTCTCAGATCTTCTACTATGGCATATAAACTGACAGGCTCCTGTCAGACCTCTGTGGCAAGCAGCTACTTGAGGGGGTATGTCTATTAATGGAAGAATAATTAGCAGTTCAAGTTCCAGATTGCTAATTAATTTCTAAAATTTATTAATAACAAAATTGTTGAAATTAAACATTTTTAAAAATAAATTTTAGAAGTTGGTGTAAATGATTCTTTCACCTTTTTGTTAATTTTGAAGCAAAATGTTTAGGACAATTATTAAAAAATAGTGTCTACTGCTAAATGTTTCCAACTTCAATCACTCTTTAAATACAGGGTCGTTATAAAAGAATACTCATATTTTAAAGTGCTTCATTTCATTAAATAATTAAGTAACAAAGGCAGTTGTGTGTACAAAATATAAAGAAACTCTCAAAGTTTTGCTTGGGTTCAACATACTTTAATATGGGTTGTCATTGTTGGCATGATATTCAAATTCTGTCCATACTTGGCTCAGCATGTCTGGTGTAGTAGCTGCAGTAATTCTTTAAGTTACAAATTACAATTTTTTTCTTCAGAATAAACAATGTTTCAATGCATCACAAAAAAAGAAGCCCAATGGTGCCAAGAATTTTCAGGGACCACACGTTTGACCCACCTCTACCAATCCAGCAATTTAGAAAATTGCATTTAAGATGTTACCATGTGATACTAACTCTATGCCATCATAACAAGGAAGCATTTAGAGTTTCTTGATATTTCAAACACACAATTACTTTTGTTACTTATTTACAAAATATAATACTTAAAAATATGGATATTTTTAATGACCCTGTATTACACAAATATTATTGAAAACAGATTTAGAGAAATTAGGTAAGATCTTTATTTCCACTGACATTTTTCCATAAAAAAAAACACTTATTTTCAAGTTCAATGTGGCTTCTATTCAAATGATATAGAAATGTCCAAATACTTTTGAAATATAATGTGCATTTAAAATATTAATACATGTCTTCATGAGCAGCTTTCAGTGATAAAACTTTGGACATTGAAAATTTATCCTGAAAATCATAACTTTTAATTTGCCTTTGGACACACAGGTACTCGATAGAAAAAATGTAAACAGTTCCATATTATCTCATTAGAAATGCACATTCAGAGCTCAATAACTTCTTCAATATGATTTTTAATAGAAAATATTTTTTAAAATACATTAAAGATCTCAATCAAATCTATCTAAATCTCGATTTTAAACCATTGTTCACTATTCAAAGAGTCATGAAAACTGAAATATTTAACAGGCTACAAAAAATTGAATCCAAAATTTAATTAAAACATTAAAACAGGGTAAGAGATCAGTACTGGGTGCAATGCACTCAATACTCTATTAGAATTAACTATGATCTCTGATCTCTTAACCTGTTTTAATTAAATTTTAGGGTCAATATTTTGTAGCCTGTTAAATATTCCAGCATTCATAATGCTTTGAATATTGAACAAATATCATTTAAAATTAAGATTTAGATAATTTTAATTTATCTAAATTATAAATTAAATTTAGATCTTTATCTTTAGGTATTTTCCATTAAAAAGCATGTTGAAGAATTTATTGAGCTCTGAATGTGATTTTCTATTGCGATAAAATGGAACTGTTTCCATTTTTCTGTCCAATACCACTATATTACAATACAGTATATATTTCATACTATGTTATGTGATATTTAAGGAAGCTTACCCCGAAAAAGAACATTGCATTCCATAACCATGAGGATGTACGGTAGCAGTAATTGACCCAACGCCAGAAAGGTGATCTAGTTGTAGTAGTGTTTGAAGACTGTTTTTCTACAAGGTATACAGGCTGCATGTAAAAAAAGATTAATGATAATTTAAGAATTTACAACTTAAAATGAGGCAATTACTCCATATATACTACAATAAGAAACCAAAGAATTATGTAAACACATGAAAAAAAAACAACAACAACATATATGAACTATGAATTTTACAAAAATTAAAGCTCCATATTATATCTTATTTCAATTTAGGTTAAAAACAATTCATAAAGTAATTTTAAGAAAAAGAATAATAATTTTATAACTGTTATTCTAATAATTCCTTTTGCCAGATCTTGACTTACTACTTTAGGCTGCAAATATCACCTTGTTGCAAAGTCTTTTTATATTATGTAACATACCATTAGTATTATTTTCTTTTTAAAATCAGAATTTCAAAATGTACAGGAATAAAACATTCCAACACAATTTTTAACAGCATTTGAGAGTATGCTAAGTAATTAGCCTAAACTATATTGCTTTATCCTTTAATTGTTCTTAGTATGATTTGAGTATGAATTTGAGCAAACTGAAATTCAAACCATTTGTCACTTGATATTATCTAACAATGGTTGGTAGAGCCTCCACACAATATTCAGTTAGATGTAAGCAGGCACGAATCTAGAAATAAAAGGGGGGGGGGGGATGCCAAGAAACTGGATTTCCAATGCAATTTAACATTTCCCCCTCTGTTTTACAGGCCTTTAAAGAATTTCTTGAAAATGCATGAAATATAAATAAGTTCAATATTTTTTTTTGCCTCTACAACCCTTACTAGCATTCTAAAAGGAGTGGGCATTACTCCCTTGACAACCCCCACCCTAGATCCTGCCCTGGATGTATCTCTCTCCCTCCCACCAAAACAATCAATATAGGCAATATTATAAATTTGTTAGGAAAATAGTAGATTGAACTTTCATTTTTATCACTGAAATTACTGATTCTATTGGCTGAATCATTACACATTTCACTGTTTACAACATTTTGAAATTAACAGTGCTGTTTACAACAAATTTAAGATGTCTTGACCTACTTAAGCAACTTCATAAAAGTTGTCATCTTGCCTTCCTAGCAGTGAATTCTAAGCTCACTATAATTCAGTACTCTGGCCTCAGCCTTGAAGGTTATAAGGTGCTCCACCTGTGTCTAATCTCATTTCTGATGCAAAATGGAACTCAAGGAGACAAGCCATGAGTTCCAGTTTGGCACCATACTCAAGGCGTGTCTCCTTGAGTTCCAGTTTGTGTCACAAATGAGATTAGACACAGGTTGAGCCTTAAACCTTCAAGGCTGAGGCCAGAGTACTGGATTAAAATGAGCTTAAAATTCACTGCTAGGAAGGCAAGATGACAACTTTTAAGAAGTTTCTTAAGTAGGTCAAAACATCTTAAATCTCCTTTTCTGTTGTAAACAGTGAAATGTGTAATGATTCAGTCAGTAGAAGTAGTAATTTCAGTGATAAAAAATGAAAGTTCAGTCTACCATTTTCCTAACAAATTTATAATATTTCCTACATTGGCTGTTTACCCTCTAAGTTAGATTGTTTTACCTTTGAATGGCATATTTTTTTTTGCACACAGTGGGCTAAATTTGGATAGGAGACAGTAGCCTCCTGTCAAGACCATCCAATGTGTTCTTTAATACACATAAGGTATGGCTCTCCCACATACAGGGCCATGGCTTTATGTCCCAACCGATGGACAGTGACCTTTCAAAGCCCATTGGTGTGCCCTACTGACTCAGGGCAGTGCAGGAATTAATCTCAAAGCTGGCCCAGGTGGGACTCAAACCAAGGAACTGCAGATTATGATTACCAATTAAGCCACCCTAACCCATCTTGAATATGAAGCTATCTTTCATGTGATAATATGAAGCATATCCACATGTTTCTGATACCTTTATGGCAATAAATAAGATTGGGCTACAGAAAGTTTTGTATTGTGGGAAGTAAAATAACAATTGATGTACTTGGTTTCATCAGAAGGCTCTAATTAGACTTGATAATTAAATGGATTACTGTAATCTCTTTCTAACCTTTTGCTGTTGCTAAAGTAACAATTGATGTACAGTAGACTCGCTCTTATCCAGCTCTTACTGGACCGGACCCCTGGCCCGATGAATGAAAAAGGCCAGTTAATCCAAAAATTGCATCAGAAAATAAATAAAAACAGCAAATGACAAAAATACTAGCTGTACTGTATTTTAATTAATAATTTGTTGTACAATATTAACAATTTACACTCACTTGAAAAACTGCGTGATTTTCTTTCATTTCTTTTAACTTAACACTTTTTTACCTGCAAAGTCTTGCCATTTTTGGCAAGTCTTGCCATAAACATCACATCAATTGCAAATGAGGCTTGTTGTTGTTCAATGTATCTTACTGCAACATCAAAAGCTTCTTTTCCTTCAATATGGCTAACTTTCCCTTCTTCCTCTTCTTCATTCTCTGCTTCTTCTCTGTTCCCTTCTTGGCAGACTGCATTGATAATTTCATCATTCAGTGTTTCATTTTCCAATGCCATCTTCTTCAAGTGTGTCACATCCAGGCAGCAGTTTAAAGTCATTAAGCAGCGAAATATTATCATTATCTGTCATATCTTCAGCAGGCACAGACTCATTTGATACTTTCGTGTTATAGTCTTTGGTACTTTCTACACAGTTTTTAACTTCGGGTCAAAGTTTTCTCCATGATTTCACAAACATTGTACGAAGCATTTCTTCAAAAGCTCTTGCCAACATGTAGATCACATCCTTGATATTTATTGTTTTCAAAGAATTTAAAAGTTATATTCTGTCATTTTTCAGTTTGCTGTAGAATTTCTGAAAGAAGCTTTCTCCTGTATTGCCTTTTTAAACTTATAAGCACTAAAGATGTTACATTAGGTGGCAAAAACACTTACAAGCATTAAAGATGTTACATTAGGTGGCAAAAATATGTCATTTATGTTCTCAGAAATGAGTTCGCTGCTAGATTAGAACTTGTTGGGTGTGTTGGGGCATTGCCGAGAATGAGTAGGGCCTTTACAGGCATTTTAAGACTTGTCACGTGATTTTTTTACTTTTGGAACAAATTCTGTAAGGAACCCTCTTTAAACAAATACAAGTCTATCCAAGAAGACTTTTGAGCTTTGTAGTAAACTGGCAGAGAAGCTAAATTTAGTAGAGCGAGATTAGAAACTAAATTTACAGTAGAGCGAGTCTACTGTAAATGCTTGAATGCTCGGGGGTTTGCTGATTTCTCAATTACAAAAAGAGGAAGTTTGTACCTGCAGCATTTGTACACACAGCCACAGTGATTTTTTTTTGTTTGTTTTAATTCCTAATGCTGAGGTTTCTTGCACTGTCACAAACATTTTCGCCGATAGAAGTTTAAAATTTAATCCAGTCTCATCGACATTGTAGATTTGTTCTGTGCATAGCCATTCTTCTTTAATAAGCACTAAAAGTTTTTCTGAAAATTCCTTTGCTGCTAAAGGATCAGTTGATAATTTCTCACCACAAACACCAAGGTAATGAACACCATGCCATTTTTTTCAAGCAAGAAAGCCATTCCATGCCCCCATTATCAATTTTAAAATGAAAGATTAATGCTTTTTCTTTCCAGATTGATCTACTGATTGGCGTTCTTTTTCGATGTCCTTGCATGAATCATAACCAAAGTGCATCATCAACATTTCATTTTTTGGCCTTTTAAGAGTGGACTGAGAAGAAAGTGTTTTTTTAGACTCGGCTTGAGTGCAAAAATATTGTAAAGATTTTCTATTCCTTCTCAAATGTCAATATGTTCTAACGCTTTAATTTCATCTCCATTGTAATGACATTATGCTTGCGTCTGCACATACTCATTTTGTACCACACAATAATTAATAGATCACAACACACACTCCTGTATATGCACAGTACACTGTAATATTTACAAAGAGGAACTGAAGCAAATATGTACTGTACTATAAAACAAAACATGCAGCGACTTGCTTCTGCTTCTTGGAACTGAAGCAAATAAACAAACAAAAACTGCGACTTGCTTCCACTTCTTGGAAAGACCCGTTCAAGTGGAGGTCGGTTGAGCCGAGACTGAGAAGAAAGAGTCTGCTGTACTTGGTTTTATCAGAAGGCTCTAATTGGTTAAGACTTGATAATTAAATGGATTACTGTCATCTCTTTCTAACCTTTTGCTGTTGCTAATATTTGCAACTCAAATTTTAGCTCTTGGTAGTTTTGTTTCCTTATACACTGTAAGGATATGTCTTTGATCAATTTGCAAATCAAAATTATCTTGGATATTGCAATACCTGCTCAATGTTAACTAACAATACTTGAAATGTTTTGAGAACTTTGCTTTTTCACATCTGGTAATTTTTGTTGCTTGTTGCCATTGTCCCCCTTTCTAAAAGAGCTACAGATGTTATGTGAATACTATGTAATCTCTCTAATTTTTATCTATAGCTCAAATCAAACATCTCAAAATTATGAATACAAACTATTTCATTTATTAGTTTTAAAAAAAGCAATGAGCATCATTTCCCTCATGAAAATTATTCTATCTTTAGTAACATTCATAGAGTATTAGGTTAATATATATATCAGCCTACTTGGTTTGGATCTGAACGAGGCTGTGCCAATGATGATGATGTGTGGCTTATGACTGTGGGAACTACTTCAGTTTCACCTTGAAAAACTTTCCTAACTTTCCAATGATGAGGACACCAAATTTGAGTTCTCCAGTGAAACATTCTAGTTGGATTTCGTACTCTACTCAATTCTTGCTTTAATACTGGTTCTCTCTGAAAAATTAACAAATCTTTTATAAAGCATAAATAGATTCTAGTTATAATGACAAAAATTTCACATAAAATTAGTTTCACAATATGGTCACATAATATTCAAACCAAAAGCTGAAGCTTGCACAATGATAAAATTTAATAAAAAATACATAAGAAATCACAGATAAATAAATTATTGTAAAAGAATTTCTGACCCAGAAAGCATTTGAATCACACAACATTAATTATATGCCAACAGTCTTATTTCCAGTAACTTGGCTCACCCATATAAATAATAAAAAAAGTAGTTTTCACTGCTTATTTCTTATAAGCATTATGCCTGTAAGCATATTTGCATTTTCTATATTTAAACTTTTCATCATTATGTTTAGTACTTAATTATTATATTAAGGTAACCTCAGTGGCTGAGTGTTTAACATTTTGGCTACTGATCAAAGGGAACTGGGTTCAAACCCCAGATAAGGTATGATGCTTCTTTTCTGTGTTGTCTTTCTGCTGAAGTTTTGCCTTTCTCATGGAGCTCCTCTATTGAGTATTAAACTGACAGGCTCCTATAGACTTCTGTGTCAAGTGCCCCTTGAGGGGTAGATTATCTTTCTAAAGTTAGTAATTATGAGAATAATTATTCTGTCTGGCTCACTCACACATTTGTTGTTCACTGATATTACTTATGCTTATGATTTGTTGATTCAATATGCTGTTTTTAATACTTTGAGTGACCTCAACTATATCTTTAGTTGGGTTGGATTGTTTTACCTCAGTGGCACTTTGCACATAATGGGTTAAATGGCCAGGTCACTAGGATCCCAAGAGCTCAGAGAGGTTGGGGGAAGGGAACCACTGGACAGCTGTTGTGAGACAGATAGTACACTCCAGTCAAGGCCATCCACAGTGTGTTCTTTAATGTGCACATTGTATGGATCTGCTAATGGGGCACACAGCTTAATCCCATCTGATGGGCAGCAGTCTTTCCAAGCCCATTGGTATCCCCTACTGACCGAGGGCAGGGAGTTTTACAAAGATAAATGCTGGGACTCGAACCTGGGAACTGCAGATTACGAGACTGGCACATTACTGACCAAGTCAGATTATAATATATGCTCTTGGCAGTGGCATAGAAGACTTGTGGGGGAAAAAAGAATTAGTTATACTTTACTGATTTATATATTAATAGTAATACTCAGGATATTTTCTATTGTTAAATAAATAAGTTTTAAATATTTCAATGCTTGAAAATAACTCAAATGACCAGTAAAATATAGTAGAGATGACAGAATAGCACTGTTTTGAATTCACCCATTTCAAATCTCAGCCAATATGGGTATTATAGGGTTCAAGCAATACAAAAGTTTTGTGGCCCAGTAAGAATTTGAATTATGCAGCTGATAGTGATTTTTTAAATCATTCAGAGAAGACTAAAGAGAACACTTATATTATGGAACTTCATTAAAAAAAAATAGTGGAGTCATTTCAGTGGTTAGAACATTTGGCATATTACTAATGTGTGTGTGTGTGATTAATGTCTGGGTCAGAAAAGACCTGTTTTCAAAGCAAAACATTGAATAATTCATGAAATTTTTCGCCTTGAACTCATATTGTGCTGTTCCTCTGGCAAAAGATTGCCACTGATTTACATGTATATTATCCATACTTAGTGCCAACATATTTGATTGCTAGATGTGCAGCCTAACTTTCAATGCAAAATATTTTCATTTGTAGAGTGGAAAGTTTCAACAGGTTGGACCTATACATAAACAAGTATGAAACAGAAATTTTACATAATTTATTACACAATATATTGGTCAGTTATAATTCCCTCTCACCAGTTAAACTTAAAGCATTTCATGCAAATCCCCTTTCAATAGTTGAATTGTCAAAAGGGGAATACTTTTGTGCAATGCAAATTTTCAATGCCCTCTTCCCAAAAGTTCCATGGGGTCCCTTCATGAAAGTAAAAACAAAGACTACTGTTTCTCTCCCTTGCTTTAATGAAGTGGATTTTTTGTATTGTTGGGAATACTTGTTACAACCCTTACATATCAGACACTTGAAAGAAAGGAAAACATAAAACAACAATTTTGTGCTTTTCTAGAAATTCATTAGTTTTTACTTCATTTTAAGTCTGTTTAAATTAGTTTGTATAGTAAATCTTTTATCATTAAATATAAACTACAGAAAATACTAAATCTTCCTGTAATTATTGTTGCATTTATGTTTTGAGAGAATTAGAGGCTTAGAATTAGAATTAAGATAAAAACACATTACAATAGGCTTTTTCAATGGAAAGCATAATTCTCTTGTGTAGGTTCTTTTTACAATAACTAAATCATATATTAAAACAAAAAAGGCTTAATACAACAGTAACCAATGTAGTAAAACAATAGTATGCATAATTTAAAGGTTGTAATTTCAAGAAACCTATTGTTAGAGAGAACTGTAGGAGAGAGTTATCTGTTAATTCCTGTTAGGAGAGATATTGATGATTTACGTAAATGTGCAATTGACTCTCAAGGTGATCACACACTGTCCTGCATCGTTACAAGGAATCGCATGGCTACCATGGAGTAGATAACATTCGAATTTAATGAGGGCTCATACACAAGCTTATGCAAAAAGACTATCCATTGTACCATGGGAAAAATAGGCTATGGCATTCAATGTCCACATTGTGTCTCTTTCTTGACTGCAAGGCACCAAATGATTAGGCTGCAGTTTGCAAAGGCCTATCACAACTAGAGTGTGGAAGACTGGAAACATGTCATCTGGTCTGACTAATCATGTTTTAAACTTTATCACACCGATGGGAGGGTGTGTGTGTGTGGTCTAAACCACACGAAGTGATGGACCCAGCCGGGGGGGGGGAACAAAAATTTTCCAACTCTGAAATAAAATTTTGCCATCTACTAAAATAACACTTTTATATAACTTTTGTCTATGTTGGGGATGAATCCAGAATTGCACTCTGTAGGGTGGGGTGGGTTGGGGCTGGGAGTGAGGTTGGCTTGCTGCTCACTAAACTACAGAATTCCACAGTTTTCCCAAGTTGTTCTGTTTCTGCCAACTCCAAAATTTGGCAAAAAAAATTTGGCTCAAAAATTTTGCAAACTCTCCTAAATTTCATGAACCCAATCCTATTTATCACAACACAGCTGCTATTTACCAAGTGTCTTCTAATCTTGCAAACTGCCCCAGATTTGCCACGTTACCTTGATTTGCACAATTCCTATAGATTTTGCCAAGTTGCCTCTATTTTGCCAACTAACCTTAATATTACAAAAAAAATCCCAATTTTTACTTCTCCCCTGAATTTGCCAAGTCACTTTGAATTTTGCCAACTCTCCTTGATTGCACAAAAACAATCCTAATGTCACAAGTGCCCGAGTGGCTTCGAATTTTGCCAACTGCACTCGATTTTCCCAACTTCCAATATTTTTACAGAAAAAATTCCGATTTTTTCATCTCACCTAAATTTTCCCAAGTCACTTCGAATTTTGCCAACTCCCCTTACTTTCACAAACCAATCTCAGTTTTCACAACTTGTCTATTTTACCAAGTACTTCGAATTTTTGCCAACTTACCATAATTTTACTGTACTTTCCTAATTTTGAATTTTGCCAACTTTTCCTAAGTTGTCCTAGTTTTGCCAACTTTTTAATTTCATAAAACCAATCCCAATTATCACAACAGAGCTGCTTTTCACCAAGTGGCTTCTAATTTTGCAAACTGCCTCAGATCTTGCCAACTTGTCTCAATTTTGCCTCTCACCATAATTTTACAGAAAAAATCCCAACTTTTACACCTCACCTGAATTTTGCCAATAATCTCTCTCCTTAATTTCACAAAACCAATCCAAATTTCTACAACTCATCTGTATTTTACCAAGTGGCTTCGAATTTTGCAACTGATCTAGATTTTGCTAACTCCTCTTAATTTTACAAATAAAAAATATCCAAATTTTCAGAATTCACCTGAATTTTGCAGTCACTTTGAATTTTGCCAACTCTGATTAACTTTTGGGGGGGGGGGGGGGAACATCCCCCATAGCTATGCTTCTGGACTCAGCTTGCCAAGTTGTGGTCATACAGTCAGGTAGCAGTGTAACAGCTTGGGGTGCATTTGCATGGGTTTCCTTGGAGGCCCTCATATCTGTCAAGACTCCATCACTGGCACAAGGTATGTGAACAGTGGCGACCAATTGCCTCCAAGAGAGAGAGTTTACCACACTCAAATGCCCCCCCCCCCTCGATCACTGAATCTCAACCCCATTGAGAATTTGTGGGGTGAATTGGAAAGATCTGTTTCAACCTGCCTACCCCCACCGGTAACTGTGGATGCTCTACAACAGGCGATCCTCGCTTAAGGGCTCCAATACCACCTCCTGTTTTCAACATCTCATTGAGTACTTACCAAAATGTTTGGCTGCTGTTGTGAGGGCCTAATCTCAACTCCATTGAGAATTTGTGGGACGAACTGGAAAGATCTATTTGAGTACGCCAACCCCCACTGGCAACCATGGATGCTCTATGATAGGCAATCCTCACTTCATGGGTGACAATACCAACTTCATGTTTTCAACACCTCATTGAGTACTTACCAAGATCTCTGACTGCTGTTGTGAGGGCAAAAGGTGGAGCAACTGGTTATAAGGTAGGTGCATATAATAATTTGTCCATTCAGTATACAATACTAGATATGAGTAAATAAGGAAAAATAAAGCATTATTTAAATTAGGCAAAGTTTAAAGAGTACAATTACTTGGTAAGAAGAATTATCCAATTATGTATATCCAACAAAATCATAACAAGCCTTTTTCAACGGTCATCTTCTCTTTTTTTGAGCCATGGATAATCCAAAGTTATTTGCCTATGATGATGTGCTGATGATGATATGATGATATCTGTGATGATGTGCTATTGCACATCATCACAGATACGCAATAGTGTATTACCTAAAATCTGATCAACAACATGGAAACAACACTGCTTCAGTTACAGCTTTTTCAAAATAGAGTTGATTTCAAATTTCTATGCTATTCACTGTGATTATTCTATAAAACATATCATTTTCGTTGGTTTCATGCCTAGAAATTTAGTTTTGAAACTTTGATGAATTTATTGTTTTAGGCTTCTCCAAAGGAAAGTATTAACGAATAGAATATTTATTTTCCTTTTGTTTAGATAGCAGCTATTCCAATCATTAGCAACACAATTTATTTGTTTGATCTGAGAATATTTTTAATTTTTTCGTTCTAAAACTTATGCAGTTAATTATATTTGAAAATTATGCATTAATTAAACAGGAAACCTTGCTTATTTTTTTAAGTTAGCATTGTTTTCCTGAGCATGAAAATTAAAAACTTGTTATAAAACATAAATAAATAATAATAATAATAAATACCCCCTCAAGCAGCTGCTTGCCACAGAGGTCTGACAGGAGCCTGTCAGTTTATATGCCATAGTAGAAGGTCTGTGAGAATGGCAGGACCTCAGCAGAAAAACAACACAAACGTCCATGCCTTGTTCGGGGCTCGAACCCAGGTCCCTTAGATCAGTAGCCAAGCACGCTAACCACTCGGCCATGGGACGGCTTATAAAACATAAGAGAGTGAAAAAGATCATGTGAAGATTTTGTGGTGAAAGGAATGATTTTAAGTTGGTCTACATAAAAAAAGAAACACTATTAAAGAATATGTCTTGGTTTCCAAATTTGTCAGTGTAGTAAATTCCTTAATCTTCATTTTTTTAAACTGGCACAAATTTGTTAATTCATCATATTTAATGACACTAAATCTTGATTTCATGTACCCAAACACAGTTGTTTTACTTTAATAGAAAAAATACACATATAACTAAAATCTAGTGCATTCAGAAAACATTTTAGCAGTTGAATGCATTGATAGAGTACCATTCAGTTCTTATGGCTTCAATATGCATAGGAATAAATCTTGGAATTGTAGCATTCAATTTACAAACAACCGTCTTATTTACAGCACCAGAGTGATGCTGTAAATAAGACAAGTAGGTTATTGTAGGAAACATTCTGAGCATTTACGTGGTGACTGTCAGGAGAATTCTGTAGTGCACGAATATGGAACAGTATGATTTATGCTCATGGTTGGAACTGTTCTGAAGGATAGTGCATTCGAAGACAGCAACTGACCCTAGAGGGCATAGCTTAACATCAGCAACAGAAGAAATATTGATCAGCAGCTGGTAGCTCTGAAATGTCATCTTGATACTTAAACAGCCTAATAGTGATTAAATGCTTAGTAAATAATTTAATACGAAAGAATATAGAGCAATTGGGGTGCTACAAAATGGTAAATGATAGGAGGAGGATGAATGTCCAGTCAATACATTTAGAAGTATCATCAGTAGACTTTGATGATGTTACAGAGATTTGAGGAACTCTGAACTATATGGTATAGGATGTGGTATAGGATGTGGTATATATATCTATATGGTATAGGATGTGGGCAAATAATAGCTGTAGGAAGTTAATAAACTGGAGTGAACACTTAGGTTACATGAACCATTTGCGTATCAGGGCTTCATGATCTTTCATCATTCAAATTTAGCATATTTCAGTGTGAAAAATCATGCAGTTTGTCTGCTTTTTATTTGTGAGCATCTTCACTGCACTTTTGCTCAGTGGGCATTTACACTATTCAATAAACAGCAGCATTTTGTTTCCTTCCTGTCACCATAAACATCTGAAAGCTACTTGGTATGTTCAGGGCAGGATGAGGTTAGCAGAGATAAATCTCAATATTAGCACAGTTGAGACTTGAGCTGGGGAACTGCAGATTATGATTCTGGCAGCTACCGACTGCACCACTCCTCCAGGCACCATTACTATAATAGTTGGATGATGATCAAAGGTTCTCAGCATACATCCATTCTTTAAGATAAACCTTTCAGGATAATGCACTGTAATGGTGCAGAGAATTTGTATTATGATGGAGGGGGATACAGAGTATTGATGTACATAAGTTATAAGGAATTTGCCTCATTTGAGCTTTGTTACATTTCATTAATTCTAGATTTCATCTTAACTGATACAGTTGGTTTCCATAATAATTGAATATTTGAGTGCAATTAGTGCAAAACTAGTTTCTCTATTATTGATATAATCAGAACAACTCAAGCAGCAAATGTTTAGCATCCTTTTAAGTTTTTCAGAATTTTATTTTATGTATCAAACTCTTTCTGGATACTTTTTGATGCATCTATTGAAGTAACATGCAACTGATGCAAAATATGGATAATGTTTTAAGTAAGAACTATTAGCTTCCCAAGACAATAAATCAACTCTAATATGGGCTTTAAAAATTGACTACTGTACTTTCACTTAAGAATTATATAAATATGTCAAGAAATAGCAGTTGGTTATTTAGTATGTTCATAAAATATTACCTCTCTCATAAAAGACAAGTCCCTTTGCAGGAAATATGCTGTTTGGTCAAGACGATGCTGACGACAGAGAGCCAAAGCTTCTTCATGAGCATCCCACCGATGATCTAGCATGAATTCTTCCTAAAAATTAAACATAACTACAATGTATTTCACACTTACTTCTTTTATATTTAAACTTTGTTAATTCATTATGAAGCTTATTGTAATAAAAAAAAAAGAAATGCAAAGATCATATTAAAGTAATTCAAATTTGATAAAATACTATGCCTATAAAAGAAACCAGTAAACATATACTAAAATCATAATTCATTCTTATTTATTAAATTCCAGTGTTTTCCAAAAACTAAAAACAAATAACACATCACCATACCCTACCCTGTAAACTTAACAAGGAAACGTAGCTAATATATCCGATAATCATGATTAAACACCATACTAAATAAAAACAACTAACAAATGTGACTAACAGTTGAGGATAGTTTCTCAATTGGATTTTGTGAACTGTCAACAATAATATATATATAACACATACATACATACATATAGGCAAATAATTCTTTTTTTTGGTTTTATTTTAAGCCAAGGGAAAGGGGAGTCATTCCATTATATTCTCCTGTGACAAGACACACTAATTTTTAAAAGGTTAGAATATATGCAACTATTGCTAAACAAAAGGTTCATCTTCTACAGAAAAATAAACTCTACTATTTAAAGGCTAATAATGCTTTTTTTCCATTGATTAGAAGTTAAATTTGTTTGCTGATGAAACTCCTTTTAAAATGTCCTAAAATACTTAGGGATTTCTTTTAGTACTTTATCAACCTTGATGGTTTCATGGTCATGCTAAAAATAATTCTGAGTAAATCATCACAAAATGATTTTCCAAGAATTAAGCATGCCCAGATACCTGAATTAGGAAATAAATTATACATATAAATGATCATATCATGGATGTAAGTTCCAATAGGGGTAATTTTCTCCTTTCTTCTGAAATCAGAAATTGTTACTGAAAATAACTTTTCAGGGCAAATATTTTAAAATGATTTATTACTTTTATGGTTAGTTTCAAATACTTAAAACAAATTCCCATAACTCTGTGACAAGTCTTTAAAGATTTGTTGTCAAAAGGTATTGGTACAAACAAAACAAAAAACCAAAAACTACAGTACTTACTTCTGCAATTCTCAATCTTTCTCTAACCCATGGATTTATAAGAGATAAAACAGGGTGAATTTCTTCGAGACAATTCTTGAGCTGTATTAAAGATTGCTTATTTAAAAGTTTCTAATCAATCATTTAAACATGCAGTATTGCCCAGAATAAAGTATACATTGGGTTTAGTGATACATCTTCAGGCAACATCAACAAAAGGTCATTTTTGCATTTAATTGATCATATAAAAGAACCTCATTTTGAATGAGTAACATGTTATGCAATTTCAGATATTGCAACTATTTGCTCCAAGTGTTTTCACTATAGACACTAAATGGAATATCTTGGTTATTAATTAGTACTGTTACCAAGATTTTTTTTCTTTCGTTTAGCATTGCTATGGTTCTTTCATTGTGTAATTCATTAAAGATCTTTGGCAATCCTGTCGTACTCAAATTCTACACATGATAAACTGGATTAATGGCTTTAGAAAGATTGTGTATCTTATAATGCTCACAACTGCTGAACTGCTGCAAACTGTCAGGAAGCAGCCAACACATCTTAAAAAACATCATCATTTTAAAAAACACACATATATATACACAATCATATTCAAGATAGGATGTTCACATACTTCCAGGAATAACATCTGGAAATCTGTATACAGCATGCAAATAGATATTTGGAACAGATATTTTTTGTAGTAATATACTATTCAGTTGGTTGGTTGATGA
This sequence comes from Ryuthela nishihirai, assembly GCA_038380435.1. Lineage (NCBI taxonomy): Eukaryota > Metazoa > Arthropoda > Arachnida > Araneae > Heptathelidae > Ryuthela > Ryuthela nishihirai. The sequence continues at coordinate 26,769,016 of JAWZYU010000018.1, forward strand.
CACTTTTAATATTTCTCAAATGCATTTTCTACATATTTTATCCTGGGCCATACTGGATACAAAGAAATATATATCAAAACAAAGCTCAATAACTATAGACTGGAAATAAGCAATAAACATTCATATTACTAATCTAAAAATCCTTTAGGCATTATCAATAGCTAAGAACATTATCTTCTTTTGCCAGATTATTTGTTATTAATGCTGTGAAATTACTATTTTAATTTATCTAATATTAGTAAATGTGATAAACATTACTATAAAATAATCAAAGTATGCTGCCAAAATAAAAAGCCAAATGTATCTGCATGCTAAGAGTTAAAAATATAAGTGAGATATAATTTTCCTCTTATTAATTAGAAAAATAACAATGCAGTTTATATATAAACAGATGGCATTATGAATATATAAATTTGCTTATATATTCGTAATGCCATCTGTCTGATGGCATTACGAATATTACGAAAATGGGTCTCGAATTACGAAATTCTAGAGGTATTTTTTTACAAGTTATATCCACATTACTAGCGCCTTTTCTATCTTCACTTTTACAATATCTGTCATGTACGGTTTAAAAACATTTTTTGATGATATTTCCTACCCAATAATAACCACTTCATCTGAAGTACTGAAGAGAGGCTTATGGAGATAAGGATGCTCAGAATTTTAATACAATGGAGAAATAGTGGTAAGCACTTTTTTTTAGAAAATCGCCAATAATGTTATTACCTTCAATAAAAAAAAATCATTAATCATTAAATGAGTTTAAAATTAATCTTCAACTGAATGTTTTGTTTTCTAAAATGAAGTTTTTGTGCTCTTCCATTCAAATAGTTTTTTTTGCACACCACTGATCTAATTATGCTATACCATTGGTTTATGCACACCAGATATGGGCATCAGTGATTTAATACACTATATCAATGGTGAACAAAAAATGACACATTGTGACCCTAAAAACGTAATTTTTTTCCAAATTTAAATATTTGGCACATACTTTTTACTTGTAATCATAATATAATAATTATTATTTTTCTAAATACAATGACCTGTAGCAACCAGATTCATTTGAACTTTAAATTTATGCTCTTATGGTTAATAATGCTACCAGAATTTTAAATTTGGATTTTTTGTTAACTTTACATGTTACTGGTGCATGCTTGCTATGGACTCTGATAAAACGAGGAGGAGGGGGAAGACATTTTCTTCCTAATAATACTTGTTGCATCTGAATGCTACTTTCAAGTGGGAGTTTTAACATGTGAACTTACAAATGACTTGATGTGAAGTTGTAAAAATGTACCTATATTAATATACTTGACTTGGTGACATTTTTTTGTTCTGGAGAAAAGTAGCACATGCTAAGGATAAAGTTGAGCACCAGGTGCACTATATCATTAGGAAAGTCAGGAAGAAAGCATGAAGCAGAGTTTATTGTAACATATTAAGATACAGAAGAATGGCAAACATATTTATCTATAATAGTTACAAGACAATACAAAAGATACTTAAAATTTAAAAGCAGAGTATATTTGGAAATATCACTTATATAGCAGATTTACCTGGCTTTGCTTGGGTCTGAAACTTTCTAAAATATAGAGTAGATGGCACTCCCCATGTCACAAGCTTTCATTTGGCATAAAAACCATTACAATCAATTCCCTCTGGTTTAATTTTTCGCCATTTCTTTTAGGGAAGGGAAAAAATGGACACATTTCGAGGTACCATATGATCCTCCCCATGTCAAAAGTTTCTAAACCAAAAACTGGAATTGCCTTGCTCAGATAATCAAACTTTTCAAATCATTTCATACCCACCAGATTTCCTCAGATACAGTTTGCAATGTTATAGAAAAAAAAAATTAAATATGGCCCGAGATGTCAAAAAATATATAGGTACTACGAAAAAAATCATCATTATTATTAAAAAACACTATTTATTACTTAACATATTAAACTTTTATTAATTACCAAATGAGATATTTGTTTATTAACTTTTACATATTTTTCAAATTAAGTTAATGATTTTTAACTTCTGACAAATTCTTAGTTTTCATGGCTTTCATTTCAACAAAGAATCTTGTGCTTAATTAGAATGACTTCGATATTCATGGATGCTCGTGCTCTTGACCCCACAAACTGAAAAATGAATTTATCACATGAAATCAGAAATTAGTTGGATGCATTCCTTCTTTCAAATTTACAAACAATTATTATTAAACTGAACTCATTAAGTATCCACTAATAATTTCCACTCTGTAAATTTATTCAAATATTTAGAGGAAAAATTGTCTTGAGCCAAGTGGGATACGAACTCACAACCTCTTGATAACACGAACTCACAACCTCTTGATAACACGTCAGATGCTCTGGGCCACTGATATTAGTGGATATCTTTCAAATTTATTGGTGGCAAGTTATTTTGGAAAACTTTGAACTGTTAATGTTGAGTCTATGGGGATTTTGAGAAAAAAATCAATACAAAAAAGATACTTAAAATTCAAAAGCATGGTATTTAGAATTATTACTTGCAGACTAACCAAAGGTATAAAATATGATAACTGTATTAAAAATTATTCAAACTAGTCACAAATATATCTTCTATTGAATATAGTGTATCGATAAATACATGTATAACTATAGCGTATGTCTGTTGAAAATTTAAACAGAGCTCTATAAAACTTTATATACTGCACTTTTACCCATTTTTTGCTAATATAATCTTGTTTTAACTTGAATAACATTCTTATGGATTATAAGAAAAAACTCATACCTTTATTAACAACTTATTTATATACTGGATAACGGCAAAAACAATCTGACAGCTCATGCCCCATATTACCTAACAATGACTCACCAGTTAGAATACTATACATATGGAACATAGTGTGCGACTAAAATTATATATTTCTTGTATAAGATGATTTGTACTAAAAATATGGGTCTTGATGAAATAATTTATATGAAAATGTCTAAAATTACTATCATTTATATATATATATAAATTATTCAAACATACTTAGCCATCATAATGCTATCATTATATCAAGTGATCTAAAACCAATATGAAAATCAGTACTAGCTTGTATATATATATATTTATTTTGCATCTGTTAATGGCTGGAGTATAAAAATAATCATAAAGAGTATGAAGTTTTTTTTCAGTAATTACAAGCAAAAATATTTTGAACAATTTGTTTCACTACATAATGAATATTGGGAATAAGTTTTGATATAGTTACCTGAGAAAGTGTTTGTGTAAGCCTTCTGTGCATATTGTCCACAGCTCTGTGCATTAGCATTATTGATTGGGCTTGTTCGACTAAAAGAGCACCTTTATCAGAGAAAAAAAAAACAATAATGCAAAGTAAGCATCATAATCAGTCAGAAAATTCCATATCTCTAAATTATTTCTGAAATGATAGGCTATAATATACAAGCATGTTTAATACAATTGAGGACATATATAATGGCACATACACCAGTTGTGTGCACAATATCATTTATTTTCTTCTTAATTCTAGAACTGGTAAATGTCTAGTTTTTGACAAACCAAGGTAGTTCTTAAAGTGCAACTGTTGATTTGTCAACAGTTGTGTGAAGCATTATATTTTCCTCCAGAAAGAAGTTTCTGTCATTAACAACAACACTATTATTGTAGAGTGGTTAAATATCCAAACATTTATCTAACATCATTTGAAGCAAATATATATACAAATTAAAAAGTGTGCTTTTTTTTCTGCAAAATGTCTGCTGTTTTAGAGCATTTATACTGCTGCTTCTAGGGTTAATTCAAATAATGCTCAAAATCAGTAGTGTATTTTGAAAATAAGTTGGGGGGAGTGATTTTATTTTTTTTCAAAAGATTAAGCACAGTTATCATTATGTAAATAAAAAAAAAGCAACTAATAAGAAAATAAAAATAGTGTGGAACATTTTACATCAATGCTTAATAGTTGCAAATGTTTCAAAAGCATAAAAATGCAAAATAATTTTTTAAATGCATGCATTTGTGGGGTTTCGGGGTTGAACCCCCTCAAACCTCCCCCTCGAATATGCCACTGCTCCAAACTATATAACTATGATCTCTAAATCTACCTACTCTCATCTTTTGCACATCTATGATTGGGTGGTCATTTGACAATTTCAGCCAATTAATAAAATCTTTTCTCTTGTAGGTTGACCATTATTACCAGAGGTATAATAATTATTGTACTTATCATTTGTGGTCTAGTACAATGTGAAATAATTTTTTTTTTGTATAACACATAAACATATAGCATTGAAGTTTTGGAATGAAATGAATTTTTGATGAAAAAGATTAAAATTTAAACAAAAAACTAAATCATTTCCAGCTGAATAATTCCAAATTACATCTTAAAATGATCATATTTGGTAAAAATTAATATATTTTCAAGCTTCAAGATATTTTGCATGTTTATTTTTTGATATCAATTGATAAAATGACTCTTACTCCATGATTTCTGAAGAAAATGAAGATGGAAGGCTTCCCACATCTCAAAAACAATTTTATGCTTCCTTTAAAAAAATGCATCACAATAAACTGCATCTTCAATTTTCATAATTTTTAATAGAACTTAAAAAACAAAGTCACAATAAAATACACTGTAGCTTTCCACATTGTGATATGAAATTGAAAAGTATTTTGTTTCAAAAGAAAACTCTAATATAGATGCAAGTTGTTTTTTCATATCAAATTTTCAAGTGTCTTGCTGTTTCACTCACCTTAGGGGTGTAGGAGTGGCTCAGCTGACCGTGCACTAAGCTTGTAATCTGCAGTTTCCAGGTTTCAGTCCCAGCTGATCCAGCATCAACATTTATCTCCACAAAACTCTCTGCCCTCAATCAGTAGAGGACATTGATGGGCTGGAAAGGAGGCCATCCATTGGATGGGATGTAAAGTCGTGGCCCTGTGCACGGAAGTCATATCCTGTACACTTTAAAGACCTCGCTGGATTGCATTGATGGGAGGTTACCATCTATCTCCTAAAAGCTGTCCATCAGGTGTCCTCTCCCAACCTTCTCTGAACTCTCAGGATTTTGTGACCTGGCCATTTAATCCTTTGTGTGCAAAGAAGTGCTGCTCAGAGGTAAAACAACTCAACCAATCTTAGTTAATTTAGAGGTGTCATACTGTACTGCACAAATGCTCTTAGTTTACTGGCATCCAATTGTAGTAGCAATAACTGAGGTAGTGGAATTAAAACAGTTATTGGCTATAAATTTTTATTATGTTATTGCAATCACTAATGTCAATGCTACAATTGATAAAATATTGTATTTAAAAGAGTACCTGTTCCAGATCCAAGCTCTTGAATATGTGAATGAGAGAGAATGGCTGTGAATACCCGTCTCAAATACTCGTCCAACACCAAAATATTTGCTTGCTGCAAAAATAAACAATGGATAGTGTATAAGACATCTTAAAAATTTTCATATACTATATTTCAGGTGATGAGATTATATAGTTAATATAATTATGCAAAGCAATATACACACAATAATACTTTGTACACATACATATATATATACAGTTTTAAAGTGTACAATTAGGAAATATATACAAACACTAGCTATCACATGGATTTTTCAAAGGTATTGATAAAAGTGCAACATAGCAAAAATTACAAACTTCTTTTGAATGAAGTGTACATTTCTCAACTGATGTTGATAAAAAAATTTTTTAGACTTTCAAAGTAACTTAATTACTTTGCATTAAGACAGCCCTATCTGGTCTAGTGGTTAGTGTACCTGCCTACTAAGACAGCAGGCATGTCCCAGTGTGTTTGTATGCTGTATGAGAAACCAGGACAGGCCTAATATAGCTTCTAGGTTATCTCCATCCTTTGTGTAGTGAAGTACCTTCTTCCTTTTAAAAAAAACAATGTATTCATGATGGCATCCTAACAAATTATTAATGTGCTTTTAAGGAGAAATTTAATAAACTTATATAATATAATGTAGGTTATTGTTCATATAATTTGCCTGAGTGAAAAAATAGTGTTTATGCAGCTTTAATACATTAAAACAGTTCTTAACCTTTATATCAACAGTCACCCTCTGATTCTCACACTATGTTCTCTCACCCCTTTCCAAAAGTCATTAAATTTGATAAGTTCTTTATATGTTTTTCATTTATTGGGAAATGCCTTTAAAATGTATAATATATATGTATAGAATGACAAGAGACATTAAAATACATTTATTTCATTTTAATATTAAAATTAAATTACAGGCTCAATAACTTTTGTTGTTACTTGTGTTCAATAATATTCATGAAATGGCACTTTTTCAGAAACAGTCACACTAAGATCATCACTCACATTTAAGCAGTTTTTGGCCTCTGTTTTGACGAGTTTTTGATCAATTTTTATGAGTGATGAAAATCCCATTTTATGTAAGTAGAAATTGAAGTAGCAAATTATTTTAGGTCTGTATTTGATTATTGATTTTAAAATTATCTGATACAATGTCTTGCATCCTCAGAAATGGTATCTCACACTGCCAGGAGGTGCGTGAACCACTGCATTAACACAAAGTATACATACATACAGAATCCTAAAGCAGCAATGGGATGACCAGACTGTGCAATTTGGTTCTCCAAGCATGTCTATCCTCAGCTATAGCTGTTGCATCTGGTCACTGTAGACTAATTCTAATACAGTCCTGTTTGATATTATCTTCCCACTACATCCTAGGTCCCCCCCCTCTTTTTGAAGCTTTTAGGCACACTCTTCATAGCCCTATTTGCTAATCTATAATTATGTATATGGGCAACATGGCCAAACCAATAGTCTCTGCACAATATGCTACTCAAAGTAGGCTGCCAACTCCTTTGCCTACCTTCATCATTATTTACAAGGCCAAATTGCTTAATGCTCAAAACACTGCACAAACTTCTAGAATCAAAGGCATCAAATTTTCTGTTGTCTTGTTTACAAAGGACCAACTATTGTATAACATAATTTTACTCTTTAGGTGTATATGCCTATTTCCCCATACTCTCCATAGATCCTTAAAAGTCCCAGCAGCAACCTCCATCCTTCTCATGCTACATATCACGTCTCTATTAAAGTGGTGTAAAAGCTAAACTTATGGATATTATAAGAAATTGAGAGTAAAAATTTGTACAAAAAATGTGATAGTCACCCTTTATTTCTTACCCAGTATTTTACAAAAACAAAATTATACATATCCTAAAGTAAATCTGTTAGTCTCAATTTTGAAAATTATCATTGCTTTCACAAGTATGCTCCCCAAAAGTTTTTGAAAGCAAAACTTTGCCAAAATGCAAAAAGTCCAGTATTAAAAACATACACAGTCGTATCGGAATAATATGGCCACCTACCTAATAATGGGAATAACTACCCTTGGCCTGGATGACAGTGGCGAGATGGTGTGGCATGGATGCAATGAGGCCCTGGAAGGTTGCCAGAGGCACACGTGCTCATTCAGACTCCAGCAGAGCACAGAGGTTCCAGAGATGACGTGGTTGTGGGTCTGCAGCCGAATCTGTCGATCCAAATGGTCCCACAAGTACTCTATGGGATTGAGGTTGGGTGATTTTGCTGACCAAGGGAGAACAGAGACATCGCTGTTGTGTTCCTGGAACCAGTCACGCACCAACTTAGCGACATGGCAGGATGCACTGTCCTGTTGGTAGACATAGAGGATTATGTAGGAGGATATTGTAGGATTAGATGTTTCTATCCTACAATATCTTCCTACATAATCCTCTATGTACACATATATGTTGGTAGACATAGATTTATGTAGGAGGATATTGTAGGATTAGATGTTTACATTTGAATTGTTGTTTTGATGTTTGCATTCTACTTTCCTGAAGAGGATTAGATGTTGCATCACCACCAGAGTAAAGGTCCAACATGAAGGGATGCATGTGGTCAGCGAGGATGGACAGGTAGCCATTGGCATTCAGGGACCCAGGTCATACTAGGAAAAGCTGTCCCAGGTCATACCAGGAAAACATCCTCCAGACATGCACACTGCCACCACTGGCCTGTATTTGACCAACAAGTGTGTCCTGGTGTTGGTTCTCGTGTATCTGAAGCTGTATCCATCACTGCCCATCACTTCTGTGGAGTAGAAACCTTGATTCGTTGGAGAAGGCAACCTTTTTCCACACTTCCACTGTCCAATGATGGTAGTCCCATGCGAACTGCAGGTGTTGTTGCTGATGGACTTTGGTTAACATGGGTGCCTTTATGCAGTGTTGACTCCGGAGACCCATGCGTAACAGGGTTTGCTCTACTGTTATTGGGGGACACATACCTAGGCACTCCAGCATTAATTTGAGTGGTCAATTTGCACTGTTGTGCATCGATTGCCCTTTACCAGTTGACGGAGGCAACATTCTCCTCTAGAGTCAATGGCCCTTACGGCTCCACAGTTATGATGTCTGGAGGAGCCCATGAAGTCTGCTGTTTCCGAGATGCTTCCACCCTTGGTGCGGTAGCTGATGATCATTCCGTTTTGAACATCAATCAAATCAATACCTCTGCTAATTGTGCTCACGTTACGCACTATGGATCATCTGTCCTGGCCGGCTGCTTATCTCTCCATGTGGTCAACCTTGTCATGTGCACTTTGTGACACACCTGGGTGAGTGAGTACACTGTGATTCTGTGGGTGGTCATATAATTCTTATACGACTGTGTACATCCCAAATATAAATTATAAATAAAAAATAAAATAAATACCCCCTCAAGCAGCTGCTTGCCACAGAGAACTGACAGGAGCCTGTCAGTTTATATGCCAAAATAGAAGGTCTGTGAGGATGGCAGGACCTCAGCAGAAAAACGACACACACATCCATGCCTTACCTGGGGCTCGAACCCAGATCCCTTAGATCAGCAGCCAAACCTCCAGTATTAAAAAATTATACATCCTAAATATAAATTAAACCCATGCGTTTTTTAATTTAAAAGGTATTGTGATCTAAATATTTGCATATATATATACTTATTAAATATAACAAAATTTATTATATACATATAAAATATAAAAAAATTAAATATAAATTCCATACACATAAAAATATTTGATTACTTAATTTTTTAAAATTAAAAGGATTGTAATGTGATGGGAATTTAGATTTGCACATTTTTTTATCCAATCTCTTGAAACACAAATATACTAACATTGATGTTCATTTCTTAATTGCAAATATTCATTTGAATGCATGCTAAAAGTTCAGGAACTACAATTTAGATTAGATACCCATATCAAAAAATAATTTTGATCAAAATGAGAAAAAAAGTTCTTCATCTGATGGCTCTTTACAACTTAATTTGAGTCACATGCAAGTATGTTTCCTTGGATAGAAAATTGACTGCGATGTATGCCACTGCTGGAAGGCACTTTGGACAGTATGTTTCAACACACCTGCAAAGGCAGAAACATCTTATACACTATGTCCTTTGGCTCGGCCAAACACAATAACACCTTTTTGCCACTTATTCACATCTTTGGCCCGACTCATGTTTCATGGAGCGACCAACACACATGTCGCACACAACCACTTCTTGTCACTGTACGAACCCCGTAGCGTATGTCACAGCTATTCGTAGGATGCGTTTATTACTGGTGCATCCTCTGTTGCTGTCGAATGGATGTAACCCTCTTACGGTGGGAGATGACTAATTTTTTGTCCAGTGAGCTTATATGACTAATGCAACTTACTCAAGTCTCTCCACTGGCAGAGATGCAGAAGGTGACATCAGTCTCTATGAGTGCTTATCATTGATCAGAGTACGTATTGAGGCTTGGCTGGCACACATTCTACTTTCCTGAAGAGGATTAGATGTTTGCATTCTTGTCTTTGGCCACTCAGTGCTGCTGTGCTATTGTTGTTTGTACTGCAGTTGTATACCAGTCCATGATATTTAGTAATTAGGCAAGTATAAAAAAAATAATATCCATCTGCCTCCCAGACACGAACTTGAGACCTCCTGGTTATGAGCCAGTTGCTCTACCATTTGAGCTAAGGCATGGGCAATTCACACTTGCTTAAGAAAGGTTTGATGGCTGTGCTGTGAAGCTTTTACCATGAGATTCTAAGTGTGGCAGGGTGCTCATGCACTATTTATACTAATGAGAATCAATATGGTTACATTACAAGCAATATACTTTCTTGTACTTATTCAGATGCTCAGCATTGAAGCTATGAATGGAAATAATCTCTCTACCATAAGCTTGCAACCAACTTGATAGGAAAGAATGAAGCTCACTACAGTGTTATTCATTTTCAGTAATTAGTTAAGTGTGAAAAAGAAAAACCCTCATCCTGCTTCCCAGATTTGAACTCTGGATCTCTTGGCTACACATTAGTTGTTCTCCCATTTGAGCTAAGGCGGGTGCAATTCACACTTGCTTAAGAAAGGTTGTGATGGTTGTGCTGTGAAGCTTTACCATGTGATTCTAAGTGTTAGGGTGCTCATGAACTATTTATAATTACAAGCTTATGGCAGAGAAGTTATTTCCATCCAGAGCTTCAATTCTGAGCATCTGAATAACCAAAAGTATATTACTTGCAATGTGGTTATAAAAGCTTGATTCTCATTGGTATAAATAGTGCATGACCACCCTGACACTTAGAATCACATGGTAAAGTTTCACAGCACAACCATCACAACCTTTCTTAAGCAACTGCGAATTGCCCCGCCTTAGATCAAATGGTAGAGCAACTGGCATGTACCAGATCAGAGTTCGAGTCCAGGACGTAGATGGGTGTTTTTCTTTTCACACTTGCCTAATTACTACAAATGAATAACACTATATGAGCTTCATTCCTTCCTACCATGCTATTTAACTTCCCAAACAGTGAATATTGCAAGTTCTAGCTGGATACACTTAAATACACTCAATGACCTACACACACTGGCCACTGAATTAGAAATCTTTATTCAATACCTAGTTGGACGTCCTTTAGCCCGAATTACAGCACATATGCAGGTTGGCATAAATTCTACAAGGTTGCCTTTACAACTCCTCCTTAACTGGCTTATATTTCACAGAAGAGGACTTTACTCCTGGATCTGCTTTTCGATCATGTCCCATACATTCTCAATGGGGTTCAGATTCAGGCTTTATGGTGAACAGGGAAAAGAATATGGTGGAAGTTGTTGTCATGCCCAACTAAATCACTGATGAACACATCTTGTGTGATGGAAGTAGCATTATTGTCCATGAAACAGCAGTCACCTGCTGGATAAAAGTCAATATTGCAGGATAGACTTATCGGCAACAATGTTCAGTTAATCCTTGGAGGACACTCGACCTTCCAGCAACATCAGTGACCCATTCTGTACCAACAGAATATAACCCACACCATGACACTACTTTCAGAACTTTGAGTTGTGTCCAAGGCAAGCTGGGTCCATTGCTTCATGGGGCTCCTGCCAAACTCTCTGCCTACCATCGGTACAGAACAAGATGTACTGCGACAACAGACCACACGACTTTTTTTCAGTCTTCCAGTGTTCCTGACACCACTGTAGACGAACTTTCTGGTTCTTCACAGAAATCAATGGTTTTCATATAGGCATGCGACTGCTAATACCGATCTTCAATTCCCTGTGTATAAGTTCACTGAGATATGGGTCAGGAACAACCTTCGTTGAATGCTTCAGTCAATTGCTGCACACAGGAAGTCCCGTTTCTCCGTACAAGCCTTCTCAGATGACGGCAATCTTGGCACAGAATAAGATGTACTGCGACAACAGACCACATGACTTTTTTCCAGTCTTCCAGTGTTCCTGACACCACTGTAGATGGAACTTTCTGGTTCTTCACAGAAATCAGTGGTTTCCATATAGGCATGCGACTGCTAATACAGATCTTCAATTCTCTGTGCATAGTTCACTGAGATATGGGTCAGGAACAGCCTTCGTTGAATGCTTTGGTCAATTGCTGCACACAGGAAGTCCTGTTTCTCCGTACAAGCCTTCTCAGATGACGGCGATCTTGTACCTGACAGATTGTTGTTGCGTCACACTTACTCCTCTTAGACAAGTAATGTGGGTTATTTTTCCTGATTAAAAACCTGAGATATCTCACCTATTGAGAAACCAATCAGCTCTGCCATTTTTAAAATCACCACTCCAGCCAGATGGGCACCCACAATAAGCCCCTTTATCGAACCCCAAAAAATCAGGTTTTTCTCATTCTGATCAACACTACTGATGATTACTGATGAGCAGCAGTTTTAAATAAGTTGCCCAGATAGTGTGGTGATGCATGTGACCACGCATTTTGCATATACGCTGCACAAGTGACATTTACATACATCTGCATAAAGGTGTCTAATTCAGTGGCTGGTGTGTGCATTTGTTAATTCTTTTGAGTTGTTGTTCAAATAGCCCCTTCTTCCCCAGCATCTCACTTAAATTCCTATACACAATTTTTCCAACTTTATATTAAAAACTTTTAAATTAACTTTAAAAACTTTCATGCTTTAAAAAAAAATAACAAGCAGCCACAACACATTTCACTGAACAAGGTGGCAGCATCTTTAGGTGGCTTACTGAATGATTTTAGAAGTTGTGCAATATACTGTTAGCCCCCTAGTTTCCAGCTTCATAAAATGCTTTTTAAAAGAGCATATACAGCATAATTGTAGAAATTAAATATTTTTATATGATTAATGCTGTGATTTATTAAATTTAAAGCAACAAATTTATTTATGAAACTTCAAATTTTGGTGCTAGAGTGTGATGGTCAGAAGGTTTACACTGGTAGCAATGATTTGTCCCCTTACCACCAGTGTGGTTGACAAACACAACTTTTTTTTTAAGACAGAAAAAATTTTTTTTAGTGTTTTATTGGTGCTAATAATATTGTTGATTGAAAAAAATACAAATAATAATCAGTTCGAATTTCCACTGTTACAGAGTGCTAAAGATGGAAAATAAAAAAACTTTGCAAACAAAATTTACATATTCATTCATCAAAGGTATATTTTTCTAGTTCATGTTATGATAATGTACATAAACATTATGTGTGTGTGTATATATATAACTTTGCTAAATTTTAATTGCAGCTAGCTGAGAAGCATAGGGCATATGAAAGGCGAGAGCAAAGGTTTAAAAGTGCAAATAAAAAATGTGGCCATCTCACTCAGTCTGTCACTTTAAAATAAAATATTCTTATAGAACAGAAGAGAAACTCATAGTGAATGGGTTGTTGTGTTGTTTTACCTGTGAGTGGCACCTTTTGCACTCACAATGGGATAAATGGCCAGTCCCAAAGGGCTGAGAGAAGGCTGGATAGCTGTTGGATGACAAATGGAAACTTCCAATTAAGGCCATCCAGTGTTCTCTTTAACATGCACAAGGGATCATGGCTTAACATTCCATCTGATAGACAATGACCTTTCCAAGCCCATCAGTATCAGTTTTCACACTGAGAGCAGGGTACCCCTACCCTGCTCTCAGTGTAGATAGCTATAGATAGCTCAGTGTAGCTCTCAGTATAGATAGCTCTCAGTGTAGTAGCTATAGAGAAGATAAATACCAACACTGGCACAGTTAAGACTTGAACCTGGGAACAGTATGAGTCTGGCACCCTACCCCATTCATAGTAATAAGCAAGTGTGAAGTAATATTCTTCATGTGGTCATTGTTCATTGCCAACAATAATGCAACCTTTTTTTTTTGTAAAGGAAAAAAAAATAAGTTCAGGTCTGCAATTTTAGGTTAGCCACACTGCAGTTCTGTGTCACTGGGTGCAAAGAACTATGTAATTTTGAAAACTGCAACTATGGACTTTTGGAAACTTTTAAAACCAAACAGTTTTAAAAGTTTCCAAAAGTCCATAATAGAACATATTATAAAAATAAGTATTAAGATTCTGTATACATCATTAAGTCTGCATTAGATGTATTATTTTAAATTTATGGATTATAATCAACGGAGTTTAACAGAAAAGAGTAAAAATTTCAAATAAAAAAATACATTACACTAAATCATTGCACATAATACTCATTAAGAGCTTATACACTTTTAGCACATTAATTATTATTGAGAGTGAACATTTTAATAATTAAAATAATAATCAACCCTTAACAAGACTAATTATTTCTCTTGTTTGGAAAAAAATATGATATCCAGCATACATATTACAATTACTATTATCTTTACAAGTTTTTAAGTTCACATATCAAGCTATTCAGAAAATATTGATAACGTGACAAGAGAAAGTAGAACATGGCAAGATGAATTTCAGAGAACTGGACTCATTACTGTGCTTCATTTCTTAGCTACAAAATATGGTATTAATGAAACAAATGGCAACACATATGACCAAGTTTTCCCAGTATCAGATATTGCATAACCTGCAACACACAAAGTTAAAAGGTAGTGTACATAAATGGTAAGGAAACATATTGAATGATTTAAACAGCAGTTGTTCTAATTCAACTATTTATTTTTTTCATTAGATACCTAAGATAAAAGACACAAGCATATATTTAAATATTTTACAATAAATGGGAAAAGAAAAATAACATACCCTTTCAACTTCTTCATCAATTAGCTTTTTGGCTAAACAGCAATAAAAAAAAAAATCGTACTCATGTAAGATAACAAAAGCAGAACCTTACAAAATTTCAATGCAATATTAGAATGCAGCAGACTAAAAGGATAATAATAATCTAAGCAATAACTGAATGAAAACTCTTTTAAATATTTATGAATGTTTAAAAACAAAGAGAGAACTTGTAAGATGAGCCAACACATCAGAAATCTTCAGGACTTCACAAAGCTGGTCCAGATCTAGGTGCCACCTTCAAAAATTTAGACACTATGATTGATACCAATATAATTTTGTATACATTGTGCACTTGTGGCTAAACAATACATTCAATGATGTTCATACCCAAACTCATGCATATTTTATTGGGTAAAAAATTTGTATACACAAAATGCACAGATACAGACAAAAAAATGCCTGAATAACACAAAATCCTGAATTGCAGTCATATTACATATATATATATGCTTCAGCTGCAGCCATATATGCTGTTCTGCAATATAAGCTGACCATATGAAGAAGTTAGCAGCACTGGTCATGAAATTCAAAATCTTGAAAACTTGAACTGACTGGCATATTTTGGACCACATATTTTAAACACTATATTGAATTAGTTGTTTTACCTCTGAGAAGGAGCATAGCGTAGCGAAGGACTATGGTTGGTGGTGGGGGGGGGGGGGGGAGGAAATCGAAAATTTTCCAACTCAAAAATCAAATTTTGCCAACTGAGAAAATAATGTCTCTGTCTGGTTCATACCTAGATTTTTGCTCGTGGGGTGGGGATTTGAGGCAATTTTCACAACTCTTGCATTTTGCCATTTAACTTCCAATTTTGCCAACTATCTATAATTTCATAGAAATTATCCCAATATTTACATCTCACCTGAATTGTAGCAAGTCAGTGTGAATTTTCCCAACTCCGCTTGATTTGGTCAACTCTCCTTAATTTCACAAAACCAATCCCAATCTTTACATCTCTCCTAAATCTGCCAAGTCACTTCAAAATTTTCAACCTCCCCAAGATTATGCCAAGTTTCTCGATTTTGTCAACTCTCCTTAATTTTACAAACCCAATCCCAATTATCACAACTCGCCTGTATTTTCCAAGTGGATTTGAATTTTGCCAACTACCCTACATTTTAAGTTTCCTCAATTTGTCCAACACTCCTTAATTTCACAAAACAAATCCAAATTTTCACAACTCGCCTATATCTTACCAAGTAGATTCAAATTTTGCCAACTTGCCGTAATTAAAAAAAAAAAAAAAAAATCGCAATTTTTACATTTTCCCTGAATTTGCCAAGTCGTTTTGAATTTTATTAGCTCTCCTTAATTGCACAAGGCCCAATTTTCACAACTCCCCTGTATTTTACCAAGTGGCTTCGAATTTGCCTACTTCCCTAGATTTTGCCAAAGTTCTCAATTTTTCCAACTCTCCTTAATTTCACAAAAACCAATCCCAATTTTTACAACTCACCAAATGGTTTCCAGTTTTGCCAACTTCCTAAGATTTTTCCAAGTTGCCTTGATTTTGTCAACTCTCCTTAATTTCACAAAAACAATCCCAATTTTCACAACTCGCACTATTTTACCAAGTGGATTTGGATTTTGCCAACTGACCTAGATTTTGTCAACACACCATAATTTTACAGAAAAAAGATTGCAATTTTTACATCTCACCTGAATTTTGTCAACTCCCCACAATTTTGCCAAATCACTACAAATTTTGCAAACTGCCCCTAGATTTTGTTAACTCTCCATAATTTCACAGAAAAAATCCTAATTTTTACATCTCACCTGAATTTTGCCAACTCACCATAATTTTACAGAAAAAAATCTCAATTTTTACATCTCACTTGAATTTTGCCAACTCACCTGTATTTTACTAACTGCAAAAGTGGTCTCTAATAAGTGGCTTCAAATTTTGCCAACTGCTCTAGATTTTGCAGTCTCTCCATTTTTCAAACTGCCCTAGATTTGCCAAGTTGCCTCGATTTTGACAACTCCCCTTAATTTTACAAAAAAAAGATTACAAATTTTCACAACTCACCTAGATCTTAAGAAGTTGCTTTGAATTTTGCCAACTCCGAGTTACTTTGGGGGTAGCTTCCCCCCATCCCCCCATAGCTATGCCCCTGCCTCTGAGCAGCACTTTTTTGCACCCAATGGACTAAATGGCCAGGTTACAAGGATCCCGAAGACTCAGAGAAGGTTGGGGAGAAGACCCACTGGAACAGTTGTTGGGAGACATAGTAGCCTCCTGTAAAGGACATCCAGTGTGTTCTTTAACATATTGAATGCTATGTCATTCATTTATGAATGACAAATGAATGATGCTAATAGTTCAACCATTTTAGTTCTGCCATTTTCATGAGGGGCTATGTCATTCATATATGAAGAACAGTTATCTCATATATGAATGACGAGGCATTAACATCATAAGTGAAAATGATAAACAAATACGTTTATAGTATACATTTATGGTATTATATTTATATAATACAATAAATACATATAGACATAAAAAGATGACAATTGAAGGAAAATGTTGCATGGTCCCAGGTAAAATCTTAATGAAATCAGCTTGGCATGCAATGTGTTAATGCACACAGGATATGGCTCTGCCACACACGGGGAATAATGTTAATTAAGGTCCAATCCAATGGACGGCAATCTTTACAAGCCAATTGGTGTCCCTACTGAACATGGGCAGGGGAAGTCAATTTATTGAGGGAAAATTCTTAACAATAGGTAATTATACTTAGGGCAATAAATAATGTACAAAGTGATGGAAGTAAATATATAGGGGTAAATTATATTGAAATTTTGCTAATATATTCAATTACAAATCATGGTGTTTGAAATACATCATGAGAGCTCACCAGTCAACAAAAAAAGTAAGTTAAATTCCACAAATACAGATATGACAATAGTTCTTCAATATATCATATCTAAATAATCTGCATAGCTATGAAAAAGAAAAGCAACTACTGTTTACTACTTGGGAAAACTAATGGGGGGAAAGGGAATCACAGGTAATGCAAAAATAATTGATAATATAAAATGCTTGAAAAATCTTAGCGTATACTGCCACTTAGTTCAAATGGCAGAGCAAATGGCATGTTATAAAGTGATCCCATACTCAACTTAGAAAAATAGGTGGCAGAATTTTTCACACTTGCTTATTCTCTTTACATGCACATTTTAAAAAAATTAAAAAAGCTTCAAATATTAATTTTTGCACAAGTCATTAAAAATTATATATAACAGACAAGATTTTACAAAAGAATTTAAAATAATCAATCTTTTTAATTGTGAAATCCTTCAGATCATTTCACTGTTTATCATAAACCAGATAATCCATCCATGAATAATCAAGAGTCAAATGTAGTGTTACAACTTATGTTACAACTTAAAACTTTCTTCATTATCACTGATGCATTTTTTTTTTGAAAGATCTTGAAATGTCAATTCATCATCATCATCCTCAAGCAGCCATGGGCTACGGAGGTCCAACCAGACTGTGCAATTTAGTTCTCCAAGCAAGTCTGTCCTGAGCTACATCTACTGCATCTGGCCACTGTACACCAATTCTAACAAGGCAAGCCAGTTTGGCACTGTCTGCCCACCACATCCTAGGTCTCCCCTTCTTTCTGAGGCCTTTAAGCACACTGTTAATAATCCTATTTGCCAATCTATAATCATTCATACGGGCAACACGGCCAAAGCAACGGAGTCTCTCTCTGCACAATATGCTGCTTAAAGGAGGTTTCAAACTCCTTTGCGTAACCTCATCATTAGTTACAAAGTTGAACCACCTAATGCCCAAGATGCTGTGTAAGCATCTAGAATCAAAAGCATCTAGTTTCCTGTTATCTTGTTTACAAAGTGTCCAAGTTTCACTACCATAACTAACCCTAGAAAGAACCAAACTATTATACAGTCTAATTTTAGTCTTTAGGTGCCTATTCTCCACTCTCTCCATAGATTCTTAAAAGTCCTGGCAGCAATCCCTATTCGTCTGTTAATCTCATGCCGCACATCACCATTATCTGTTACATAGCTCCCAAGATAATTAAACTGTGACACCTGCTCAAGACTGCAACCATTCAGATTAACTGAATCACAGCCTGCCTGACCAATTTTCATCACTTTAGTTTTTTCTCTGTTTATAACCAAACATACTCTACTACCAGTTTCATCAACAGCTCGAATGAAAGAGTTCATCTCATCAGCATCATTTGCCAAAAGGGCTAAATCATCAGCATAATCTAAATCAGAAATTTTCGCATCTCCAGTCCATTTAAGGCCAAAATCTTTCCCTTGAAGTGAATTTCGCATAACATGATCAATAACCAAGCTAAAGAGAAAAGGAGACAAAATGCACCCTTGTAGAACACCAGAAGTAATGCTAAACCAATTGCTATTACTAACTCTCACACACGACTCAGTGTTATTATAGAGAGTTTTCATTATGTTAACTAACTTGTCTGGTATACCATATGATTTCACAATCAACCACAAATTATGATGATCAACAGAGTCGAAAGCCTTTTTGAAATCAACAAAGCAAGCAACCAAAGGTTTCTGAAACTCTAAACATTTCTCAAGAATCTGCCTAAATGAAAATATCTGATCTACACATCCCCTACCACTTCTGAATCCACATTGCTCATCACGCAATTGACTGTCAACCAGATTCTTAATTCTATTAAGCACAATAATGGAAAGAACTTTACCTGGAACAAAGAGTAGGCTGATACCCCTATAGTTATCACAAGAACTGCGATCACCTTTTTTGAAAATAGGGATAATAATAGCTCTGGTAAAATCCTTAGCAACCATGCCTTTATCATAAAAGATATTCAAAATTTCAGTCATCCAAGTGGTAATCGAAACATTCCCAGCTCTAAGCATTTCCATAGTAATTTCATCTACACCTGGGGATTTATGAAGTTTAAGTTTAGAAATAGCCAAAATAACTTCAGATTGTGTTATAGGGCCAACATTAAAGCCACCAATGGATCTATCATCATTGCAAACAATGGGAGTAGAACTAACCACATTGTTTAGAACATCACTGAAATGCTCAGAACACCTAGCCATGACAGAATCCTCACCTTCTATAACCTTACCTTGTTTATCCTTCAATCCCTGTATACATGTTCATTTTCTACCACACAAAACATTAACTATCTGGTACAGCTCTCTGCTGTTGTTCTGTCCAACTGCTTCCTTAGATTTGTCAGCCAAGCCATCAAGTCAAAGATTCTTTCAGTAGCTAACTGATCCTTTACATGTTTATTAAGCTCTCTGTAATCCTTTCTATTAGGACTAGTAGGGTACTGATTAAGGACATTCCTGCAGTTCCTTCTTTCTGAAATAAGCTCAAGTGCCTTATCATTCAAAAATTCTGCCCCCTCTGCTCCTTTTTCCCTAAAAGAGTACTGTTAGTGTCCAAAAAAGGCTGTTGTTGTAAAAGGCTGTTGCCAAAAAAGGCTGAATGATCCCATTCTTCCTCAACTTCAGCAGTAAGCATACAATGACTGTCATAATGATTAAGTATCTATCATGGTAAACTTTGGCTATAACTGGGCCTTTCACAGCTTCAGTATTAAAGGTAAATTTTTTAACTTTAGCACAACACTTTTTTAAGTTTAAGTTGCAAGGCACTTTTAACAAGGTAATGGTCAGATCCAATTTCAGCTCCCCTATATGACCTGGTATTCCTAACAGAACTAGCCCATTTGATGTTTATTAACATATAATCAATCATATTCTTATGCAGACCATCGGGTGAAACCCATGTGTTCAGCATGTTGTAAAAGAACTAAAAAAAAAATGAAAAACAAAATTTTAGAAATGACACTAATGGTCAGAGAGTAGATATTATCTATGTCCAACAGTGCTTCTCAGACCCACCCCTCAATGTCACTTTCCAACATTAAGAGATATATGTTTCATCCTATCCTTTTTTTTTTAACAGTTTGAATTAACTATAACTCATTCTAATGTCCTTGTTTAATGACATTTACAAGATTAGGTAATGTGCTTTGGGATGTAGTACAGAATGGAGAGAGATTGTATTTCTGTTGAACTGAGCTGTGTTGTTGCCTAAATGCTCTCAGCAATCTTGGAGCTAATACCTTAATGAGGATAAAAACTATAAGCAACATTCTGGTGCTTAAATCCAACTTCATGTGATTACTACATTTGTACAGATATTTGCAAGGCAAATATTTCCAGATATTGACTACAGAAGTTTGAAATAAACAAGATTCCTCCCTCTCATTGTCACTAACTTTTCCCTCATCCTGCAACAGTGAACTGTATTTTAAAAAAAAATACCTTCAACAAAATATTAATTCTACACTTATATAAAAATAAAGATTATATTTACTTTTGAGCTCAGCTATAACCTTTTCTCTGAATGGCAAAAACCAGCCTCTAGATTCTTTTTCCAAAATATTGGCAATTACTGGAAGAACTTTGCGAATTGTATCTGCAGAACAAATGGAAAAGAAACATGAAAGTAATGATACTGATTGTCAAGTTTATTACAGTAATAAAAAATCTGAAAATTTCATAATAGTGCTACTAAAACTAATATTGTAAAACTTTAAGTGCTAGAAGCTGTCTCATGAATATACTAACTGAAATGACACTGCTAAATTAAAACTATTGAACACAGTAACCAATATTCTTCAAAGAAATACTACCACCTTTATTTCTTAAAGATATATGTATCTTTACCTTGGACCGTACTGCAGAAAAATAGATATCAGTCAGTTTGTAATAAATTTGGATTGTATACCTAGAAACAATGATTTATATTTAGATATCCTATAACAATAAAAGATAAAGAATGCCAATCTATTAAAGAAAACCTTTATTTCTATTTTTAATGATTTATTTTGATTTCATTTCATAGATTTATATGCAATTAACAATCTTTTGGAGTATTCTACAACGCTAGTTATGATGATGGCTAGCTTACAGTTTGTTGCTGCAGATATTATTTTTAACATCACATTAGGTTATATGTTAATTATTTTATTATTTCTTTATTTTCCAGTTAAAATACTTTATCTTTTGCCATTTCCTAAGAATGAACAAAGTCTTAAATATATTACCTACTTAAATTTATGAAGAATTAAATTTTTTAAGATTAAATTATGATTTAAGAAGTGTGGTTGTTTGGGTTTTATGACAACAAGGGCAACTAAGGCCATATAGTGCCTATGATTTATGTAGAACAGAACATCTGAAACAATATGCTTTGGCAACCATTGCAGGCAAGTCTTAATTATTGCAATAACAAATCTGATCTTCTTAATTTTTGGAATTAAATTATTGGGTAGAATTGCTTCTTGAACTGTTGCTATTATTTTCAGTTAAATGTTTTTTATGTTTTAAAAATTTAATTGATAGAATGGCTTTTTATAATTGGATGTGAAATTTTCTAACAAAAGTAATATTCATTTTTTTGCTTCATATTTTACTATACTTTTTGGATTTAAACTATTTATTTCTAGAATTATATTTTTCTATCCATTAGAAACATCGAAAATTTAAAAACTTTTTTTTACAAAACTATATGTAAAACTTAAAGTTTTTCATTAGTATTGTCCCGTGGTCGAGTGGTTAGCGCGCTTGGCTACTGATCTATGGGACCTGGGTTCGAGCCCCGGATAAGGCATGGATGTATGTGTTGTTTTTCTGCCGAGGTCCTGCCATCCTCTCAGACCTTCTACTCTGGCATATAAACTGACAGGCTCCTGTCAGACCTCTGTGACAAGCAGCTGCTTGAGGGGGTATTTATTTATTTATTTATTGTAAAAAGTGTTTCTATATGGAAACAGGCAAAAGTTTTGGATACTTTTAACCCTTCCAGTGTCCATGTCATCTGTATATGTTCAGAGAATCTGAATTGAAAGGCCAAGGACGTATGTATCCATTTTTAGTACAGCAAAAAAATATCGATTTTAAAAAAATAAAAATTGCCGTTGTAATTTACATATATATATCTTAAAACATATATATATATAATTCAGACTTCAAAAATAGTATTTTGTTTTTTAATTTGCTGCATATTTTATTAAACTACAATATCAATAATTTTATAAAGTCATCTGATTGCCATTTCTTAGAAGCACTAAATGGTATTGCCGATTTGCTTGTTAACATTCCTATTTGCTGAAACAACCTTCTGATTTAAGCTCACAAGTTTGATTTGAACTATTATCAGCAAATTTTTCCTTAAATTTTCGAAAATCTCCTAAAATTTAACAAAAAAACTGCTATTTTTTAAAACAATATATTTTGGAAGTAATTACAAAATACGTATCGCCATTTTTTTTTCCCGTTTCACACTCTTTTCTGTCATAAACCTATTTCGGTATTCCCAAGTTATTTTTTTCATTTTTCCCAGCATTCTATGCAACTTTCCCACCTTTAAATCAAAACTGAAAGTAAACACATCCTTCTTAGAAATTCTGGGAGCAGCTGCATTTAATTAGTTATGCTTCACTGAGGCAAACAAGATGCAGATGGCTGACACATGCTATCTCCATTCCGTGTGCTTTATATAGTGTTTTGGACCAGCATATTGGATAACCTTTGTAAAGTTAGTATTTACTTTTTTTATATTTAAACCTTAGTTTTCATTTCACTATATTTATTTTTGGAAATTAGTGATCTTTTGGCTAATCGATAAGTATTGATTTTTCATAGTTTTGCTACATTGTATGGCTGGCTTACAACTTGTTCCTGTGGATATTTTAACATTGCATTAGGCTATATGTAAATTTTTATTTCATTATTTATTACTTTTCCAGTAAAACTTTGATATGGTACCATTTTATGAAAATACACGAGGTCTTGGATATGGAAGCAAATTCATTTTTGTAGATTTATTTCCATTAGTTAGCAATCTTTCAATTGGCTGCTTTATCGATCTTTCTGAGTTATGTTAGATCGGAGGCTGGTTAAAAGTTGTTGCAGATATTTTATTTAACATCCCATTAGGTTACGAGTAATTTTTCTTTTATTATTTCTTTTTTTTGTAAAAAAATATTTGAGCTTGTACCATTTTCTGAAAATGTCTTGAATATAGAAGCAAAATAGACTTCCTTGCTATGGAAATCAGTCATGTGGGAGGGCAATTTCGTGAAGGTGTCCCATCTGCTAAACTCACGGTGAAAGTTTTCCCTCCCCTTCCATCTAGAAAAATATATATTTTTTAATTATGAGTTTTTATGTTTATATTGAATGATTTTAAGGCAACCCCCCCCCCCCCCCACACACACACTACCTTGGCTCTGCCACACATACAATATAACGCTGTTTTTTTGCTGCTTTGGTGCAAAAACCTTTCTGCACTTAGCCAAGATCGCCAAACTTCAACACCCAAAGAAAAAATTCATAATGTTTAGCAAAAAAAGCAGCCAAGGAATTTTTTTCTATTTCATAATCTGTTCAGAAAATCATGTGAATGTGAGAAGGCCAAGTCACTTTGTATAACACTGGCTGTGTTTAAAATATACGATACTGAAAACAATCATTAAAAGAAAAAAAAATTGTATTTTGGGTTGAATATTATATATAAGGAAATTTCCTTTCAATAAATATATAATTAACTATTTTTATCCATCAGGTTTTCCAAAATGAAGCCTTAATTGTATAGTGTAATCTTTTTTTTTCACCTATCACATTGAAAAAGGCTTATTAAAATCAATATACTTGTAAATATGTTTATATTATTTTCATAAAATTTGTAATTAAATTCCGTTTCATTTGATATATAACATGACCTATTTCCATTGATTGGTTATTTTTTTAAATTCTAAAGTTGACTTGTTTATTTGACTCAGTACAATTGGCTAAAAGACTGGAATTTTCTCAAAGTATGGTACCGAGAAAAAAAGGACAAAACAGGAGAAATATTTACTTAAAACCAAAAATAAAATTCTTTTGTTATTCAGAAATACATATAGCCATTCTATTCATCTGCATGTAATCATTTCTGCCTATTAGTTTTTTTTTTAAATTTTTATTTGCATTGCCAGATGCATTTTTAACTACACAACTCTATAAAAAGTCCTATTAAAATCAATCAGCAGACACTTTTACGTCGATTTTAGTTTTTGAGGAAAAATTGTCTTGAGCCGGGTGGGATACGAACCCACGATCTCCTGATAACATGTCAGGTGCTCTGGACCACTGAGCTACCGGCTGCCGATCAAGATTTCCTCTAACTAGCGCTATGAACATTCCTTCTACGTTTCCCGTTGGCGCTTTTGTCGACAATATTTCCAGCCACAAGCGGCACTTATATTGCCCAATAGATGAAAGCATATACGATAAGTATGCAGATATAGTTAATTAATGAAATGACTTCATTAATGAAATAACTCATCAGAGTTAACTCGACAGATATTCAGATCAATCAGCAGACACTTTTACGTCGATTTTAGTCGACGTAAAAGTGTCTGCTGATTGATCTGAATATCTGTCGAGTTAACTCTGATGAGTTATTTCATTAATGAAGTCCTATTAAAATAAAACAAATCGTCTTTTTTGTTAAATACTTTATTTTCAGAAAATCCAGAATTAAATGCTGACTAATTTGGCATACAAATGTCACAATTCCTTTCATTAGTTATTTGGCAAAAAAGTTCTAAAGGTTTTTTTGGCTGAGCAGGGAGAAAATAGCTTGGCCTCTGGATGGAAACCTGTTTTTCAGTCTGGACACTGGAAGGGTTAAAAATAGTCAGATTTCACTAATTTTCTAAGTAATTAATTATATATTTATTTTTACTTATTACTATATATATATTAGAATTTCAAAAAACAGATTTTTCTAGTCATAATGTGAACTTCACCAGAAATGGCTCTCTAACCACTATGCCTTTACTGGCATAGTGGGAGCTAGCTACTGTTCCAGCAGGGCAAACTGTATGCTGTGTTATATCTAACTCACATAGTTGTCAGTAGTAACTGCAGTCTTAGTGGGGCATGTCCTTGTATGGGAAGGCTTGCAAAAAGCTAGGAGTAGCTTCTAAGATATTTCTCTGTTCTCTGTGTCACAAAAAAATTCTTGAATTTAGCCGATAGCTAAACTTTATATGCAAAAAATATTAAATTTTTTAAATTTTTTTTGTACTAAACTTATCATTTTTTAATCTTAATTTTAAAGCAAAATTAAAAGCTTATTATGGATATCTGTGAAAGAACTATATTGATATTTTATATTTTTAGTGTTTTTATTTATTTTTATTTATTTTTATATTTTTACTTTTTTTGTATTAAAATTTAATATAAAGTAATGAAAATAATAATGCTACCTAATTAATGGGCGAGGTCCAAACACTGAAAGCTCAAAATTAAACTGAATACCATGTAGTAAAGAATCACAGGATATGTCCTGTAGACGTGGAACTCATGAAATAATAAGCTGAAAAAAATTGGTTTTGCCACGAGTGGGATTCGAACCCACGTCTCCTGGAAACATGCCAGTTATGCTACCACTATACCACCAATGGCTAACCTTTTCTCAGCTTGTGTGACCATATAAACTTTCCGGATTTTTTTTATTTGATTCGCACAGTGGCATCATCTATCCAGGAAGTGGACAACTCTGTTGTCTCATACAGATGGAATTAATATTTGTCACTAAGTGACAAAAACCAATTTTTTTTTCAGCTTATTATTTCATGAACACCATGTATTCAGTGCAACTCTAATTTTAATGTAAAAAAAATTTAAATGTATAATTATCACAAAATATGAGCTAAATTTACAAAAGATAGTTTCTGACCTTTATTAAAAAGTCTAAGATCAATCTCATGTCCTTTAGGTGTTTGATAGACATAGGGAACTGGTGGTGGTTTCTCATTTTCCTAAAGAAAAAAGGCAAAAATAGAAACAAATTCATGCAACATATATTAAATTTAAAGACTTTTCATTGTTAATTTTATATAAATAATATGTGCCAAATATTATAAAAAATTTATGGCTACTTGGTTCAAAATGCAAGCTATAAAATAATAATGTAAAGATATTTTCATTAATTTTTCAATCTAAACATTCAATATATTAGTATATAACCAGTGGCATATATAAGTGCACAAGCTCCAAAGCAAAGCTAGTGTGCAAACACCTAACATCCTAAGCTTTTCAGCTTCAAATAGCATGCAATAATATCCATTTTTATGTAAATGCATTTGAATAATTAAAACTGTAACCTGTTAAAGAAATAATTATCAAAAATTAGGAATGAAAAGTATGATTAATTAAAGTTTTGAAGTAGTTAATACACTGGAAACATGTTTTTGCTAATATCTATATCACAGCAAATGACGGTCCCAGAGCAAATGGTCTCCATGCTTTGCTATGACAGCTACCCATATGTAGAACACTAGAAGCAACTCTATGCCAGATGCAATTAGTCATTACAAGATATAAATGAGACTATCACTCTCTTCTGTTATTGAGCTATGTTCCTTTTGGGTTTAATCTAGTTTTCTTACAGAAAAACAAATCACATGTTATTTCTCTACTTTCAGTTTGCAAGTTTTATACTGATGATACACTGTGTATTATTATTTATGAATGAATATTAAATAAAAGTCTGTTGATGCCATAATGCAACAGTTGTTAAAAAAGTTTAATACTGTCATTAGTTTTGCTAGGCACTCCAACTTCCCAATACTTCAACTGGAAAATCAATAATGACTTACTAACATGACTTCGGCAGTTAAAAATAAAGTTATAATAAAAAAAATTACTATACTATTATAGTATAATGAATCTCATTATATGAAAATCTTAATACACACTTGATATGTTAAATGCATTTCATAGACTTACAAATAAACAAGTTAGAATTTATTAATGAGAAATTTTTTTAATGGCGGTATTAAGGTAGCATATATTTACACTGTGAATAATACTTACGAGTCTTTCATATGGCAGTTACAGATTAGATATGAAGTTACTTACAAAATGAGTGAAGATCAAAATATTTGTGGTAATTAGTGTAAAAAATCATCATCAATCATTCATTGAGTAAAAAACTGTCACTTCTTTCATTCTTTTGTGGGCAAATTTCAAGTTATCCCTCAATCAAGTTCCAAAGTTAGGATTGATGGTTACTGGAACTTGAACTTCTCCCAAAAATGTAAATTATATTTATGATATACAAGCATATTTTTAATGAGAGTTGCATCTACACAGGTAAAGTTCCAGGAATTTTAACAGCTGATTACTTATGATAAGCCATAATGCCAAAGAATGGTTAAATGATGTTTCAATGATGAAAGATTCATAAATTAACTCTTTCCACTGCATTTGTTTTAACAGAAAACTAATCCCATCCTTAGAGATGGTTGACCCCCTCAAGGGGTCAGCAAAGTGGTAAGCAACCTTTGGGATTGGAAAAGCCACCATCCTTCAGATGGGATGTTAATCCATGGCCCAGGGTGCAGAAGAGCTATACCCTGTGCACATTACAAAATAGGCTGAATGGCTTTGATGTAAAGCTACCATCTGTCTCTTAACAGCTGTCCAGCGGGTCCCCTTCCCCCAACCTTCTCTAGAACCTTGTGACCTGACATTTAGCCCATTGTGCACAAACAAATGCCACTCAGAGGTAAAACAACCCAACACAACCCACATGATTTGATGTGTATATGTCTCAAAGTTGGCCATAAAGTGTTAGAAAGGTAATCTTGTTGAGGCAATATTTGACATTTTATCTTAAACAAAGTTTAGTGCTTACAGTTTACTTAGTGAACTGACAATTTTGTACATAAAACTAATTTAATCTTTTAACTCTGAAAGGATTCCAAAGTAAATAATATGGTTAATAGTACTATCGCCACATGAGCTGTCAGTATACGTAACACAAAATTAATAATAGTAATAGAAGTGGGGAAAAACTGCACTCAGATACACAGGTCATGCATAGATATTTCTTAAAGTGTATAAGCCGATAAATCAAGGGTATGTTGTGCCTGCTCATGGCTTTAGAGCTGATGAATTTAATGCATTTAACAATGAATTAATATACAATATTGTAGTCACGAACAATGAATTTAATGTATTTAAAACATGTACAGATTTCTTTTTTTATAACAGTAAGGATATTTACCATTCGATATTTTTCCATTGTTTGTTTCCTAATCTGATGTTTGACAAATTGGCATAAATTATCTAAATCATCTTCTAAATTTGGCTACAAAAAAAAACAAATAAGATATTGTTATGATAGGAGTCTGGCAAATAAATTATTTAAATGAAAAAGAAAATACTTCATATTAAATTACTGTAAGCAAAAAAAGTGTAATACTACATAATAAATTAGTGGAAAAACTGTACACATACAAACTGTAATGTAATAAAATATTTTACGCTACAATAATATTCAATTTCCACAATAGATTTTAATTTATCACGATTAATTGGTGTACATTAACTGAATAAAATATTAAGTCAAGAGGAGTGCTCTGCATATCTGATCAGCTAAAGTACATCATAGCAGCTACTTAACTACGATTGATATGCTCCTGACATTGTATCCTCCATTGATACTATCTGTAAGCTCTCCTTTATCTTGTAAAGGGGCTCAAGAGAAAAGGAACAATATTTACCATTTATTAGTGATGAATTTGATGGAAGTCCACTGGTACAGGTTGCGATTAAATCTCTTCAGTTGTTCTTTGAAGAATGGCCAGGTTGGTACAGGATTGTTAACATCACTGCTAGTTGTATTCTTGTGATGCACTATCTTTCTTGCCTGGTATTTGGTGATCTTAATTTGATACTTGGTACAATTGTACCCATCACTGCAACTGCTATATACCAGTCCTTATGAGATTTGCTGTATTCATTTGCTTTAACAGCCATTATATGTTATAATTCTCTTTTAAGTTCATCACTGGTTGATATTATACTGATATTTACTTGCACATCCCCAAGACTTATTAAAGAAACTTCTAAAACAAATTAAAAGTTTAAAACAAAGTTTAAAAAAAAACAGGCTCCCTCATCCAGCTACACGTTTTGCTAACCTTCTTAGTTATGGCATCCTCAGGCTCCCTTCCTCAGATGTT
The DNA here is from genome assembly GCA_038380435.1 of Ryuthela nishihirai. Classification (NCBI taxonomy): domain Eukaryota; kingdom Metazoa; phylum Arthropoda; class Arachnida; order Araneae; family Heptathelidae; genus Ryuthela; species Ryuthela nishihirai. The sequence goes on from JAWZYU010000018.1 coordinate 26,798,699, forward strand.
CTGCTTAAATACAGGTCTCATTGAAGTCGTAGTTTATTGCTCATTGTGTGTGTGTGCACATCTGATCATGCAACAGGAGATTTCACACTGCAGGAAGGGGTGGAATCTCTGTATTGCAAAGCCTATGTTGGTTGGTGTGAATTAACATGTTTTCGGTGTATGAAAGTTGAAATTTCGTTCATGGGGCTGCCAATGCTTTATATGTTAATTATTCTAATTTTAGATTGTTATTTACAATTGTCTGAGCTAATGCCGTATTCGGTTGTTTATTTATAATACCTGAGTGGTGTTCCTGCATTCTTTGTTCAAAAGGCTGGTAGGTTTTCCGTATATAACTATTCTTTCCTTTTAATTTATTCAAAGAATCCGTAATTTCAATTTCATAAACTTTGCCAGTGGGTTTTTTCCTATTCCTGTTATTAATATTTTTTTAATTGTTTTGTTCATAGTGGTGGGTAACTGTGTCACATTTTAAAAAAATATTAGTTAATGTATTAGATACATTTTCCATATGTGGAAAACTATGTGCATATTTACTAGGTTTTTTCCCTCCCAGATTTGGTGCTGGTCGTGAATCTTTTTTAGAGTGATACTTAGAGATTTTTTCCAACTGTTTTATGACGTATGGTGGGTAACTGACCGTGGGCAGGGCGGGGAATTTTGCAGAGAAAAATCTCAACGCTGACCAAGCTTGGACTCGAACCTGGGAACTACAGATTACGAGCCTGGCGCGCTACTGACTGAGCCAACCCCACCCCAGCACAATTGTACCAAATATCAAATTAAGATCACCAAATACCAGGCAAGAAAGGTAGTGCATCACAAGAATACAACTAGCAGTGATGTTAACGAGCCCGTACCAACCTGGCCATTCTTCAAAGAACAACTGAAGAGATTTAATCGCAATCTGTACCTGTACCAGTGGACTTCCATCAAATTCATCACTAATAAATGGTAAATATTGTTCCTTTTCTCTTGAGCCCTTTTACAAGATAAAGGAGAGCTTACAGATAGTATAAATGGAGGGTACAATGTCAGGAGCATATCAATCATAGTTAAGTAGCTACTATGACGAACTTTAGCTAATAAGATATGTTGAGCACTCCTCTTGACTTAATGTTTTATTCTGTTAATGTACAACAATTAATCGTGATAAATTAAAATCGATCAAATTAGCTGTGAGTTATAATTTATAGTCCACAATAAAATCCTCATAAAAGAGTATGCTGCTCATAAAATAGTGCAGAAATGAGATATTTCCATAATTACAACATGTGGCAACTAGGCTTATTAGGACTAACTATAGATAAGTGAATGATTTATACTGATATTAAGGGGCGGGGGTGGCTCAGTCGGTAGCGCGCCAGGCTCGTAATCTGTAGTTCCCAGGTTCGAGTCCCAGCTGGGTCAGCGTTGAGATTTATCTCCGCAAAATTCCCCGCCCTGCCCACGGTCAGTAGGGGACACCGATGGGCTTGGAAAGGCCGCCGTCCGTCGGATGGGACGTTAAGCTGTGGCCCCGTGTGCGGGAGAGCCATACCCTGTGCACGTTAAAGAACACGCTGGATGGCCTTGACGGGAGGCTACCATCTGTCTCCCAACAGCTGTTCCAGTGGGTCCCCTCCCCCAACCTTCTCTGAGCCTTCGGGGTCCATGTGACCTGGCCATTTAGCCCATGGTGTGCAAAAAAGTGCCGCTCAGAGGCACAACAACCCAACCCTATACTGATATTTATGAGTTACAAAGGTTCTAACTATATACATTTTTTTTCCATTTTTCTATTGGATTACTGAAACTGAAAGCATATGAATATGCCAATATAAATAAAAAAAAAACCTCTGCTTGTAATATTAATAATTATATTTTTTCACAAATTTAATGAATTTAATGAAACAGATGGATTAAATATAAAGTGAACAAACAGCAACTAGTACAAACTATAAATTTTTCTTAGGCTAGCAATGTAATTAAATAGTTCTTACCCTAATTGTTAATTCTGCAACTAAGTACTTGCTTCGTTCTTCTTGTATTCTCACATCCAAATTTTTTGCAGAAAGTGATGGCACTCCTATAAATGCATCTATAACAAAAAAAATACAGTATAAAACATCAGTTCCCTTCAAACCATTACAAATGTAGTTTAGATGATCAAATCTGATCCAAATATAATTTTTCTGGCAATATTTGCATGTAAATATATCAATGCTTTGTGGAAAACATTTTTGACGACATATGGGACTTGAACCCGCATCTCTCTAGATACATGCTAGAGTATTCTACAGCTGAACTAATGCCAGATCTGACTTTTTTCTACTTAATATGACTTTTCACTCCTCCCATGATTTTTATCACCTAGACTTGGTGCCATCTATGATCTTGGGTGGCAACTATTTTTTATTGCGCTAAACAAGATGGAAATAAATAATGAAGTCATTTCACACTATTAGTGTTATTAATGATTTAAACAATAAATGTAAATACATTTTTTGCTCTTTTTTTAACCTGACTTTTTCAAATGTGTTACATCTCACTTTTTTTTTGGAACTGAAAAAAAAAAGATGCAGTGAGAATTTTTCTCGTATGAGTATAATTTGACCACACATATTCATCAGAGTAGGGGTGGCTCAGTCGGTAGCATACCAGGCTTGTAATCTGCAGTTCCCATGTTTGAGTTCCAGTTTAGCCAGATATTGAAATTTATCTCTACAAAACTCCTCACCCTGTCCTTGGTTAGTAAGTAACACCAATGGGCTTGGAAAGGCCACCATCTGTCAGATGGGATATAAAGCCAAGACTTCCTGTGTGGAAGAGCCATATCCTGTGCACATTAAAGAACATGCTGGATGGCCTTTATGGGAGGCTATAATCTGTCTCCTAAAGCTGTCCAGTGGGTCCTCTCTCCCTAACCTTCTCTGAGCCCTCGGGGTCCTTGTGACCTGGCCATTTAGCTCATCGTGTGCAAAAAAGTGTCTCTCAGAGGTAAAAACAATAACCCAGGTTCTCACTGGAATTACATCATAAAACTTGTGCCCGTTATTCTTGGATGGAATTATTCTACACAAACATTATTTGACCATGTGCAATGATTATATATGCACAAATCACTTTATTTTAATGATTTAATCTAGTGTTCATGCATTACAACAAACAATTTATTGACTATTCAGTAATAAAGATTTGTATTTTTTACTATTTTGTAGAAGTTAGTTATATAAACAGTTTGAGCAATTAACTTCTTTTATTAAATAATTAAAACTATTTTGAGATTAAATATGTGTTCAATTACTTAAATTATAAATTATAATTATGAATATATATTGGTAAAAAAAAAGACTGCTTCCTTTTGCAATGTAAAAATATTTTGTTCATCAGAGGATTTAGATATTCACAATTAAATATTGTAAAAGTTTCAGCTCATTTGCCATAACACATAATACTTTAAAATTGCTACAGTAAAATCTTTCTAAAATGGACACTGCTTCAAACCAAATCATGTTTAAAGAACCTGAATATTGGTGTGAAGGCTACTCTCAGCACAGTTGATAAAATTTTTGAAAAGTTGAAATATATGATTAAATAGGCTAATATTTCACTTTTTGACTGATTATGCCTTTATCAATCTGTCTTCTCAGTCCTTTGTCAAAGTACTTTTAATCCAATTCAATGGTTTTCCCTTGGCAACTGAAATGTTCATCAATTTCCTCTTTATAAGAGATCAGCAATAAATTGTATTAAAAATTCAAAGTTGTGGTGTTATCAGAGTTTGCAAAAATACTTTTTTTACTTCTTCCTTTTTAAACAACTTTTAATGAGCATTACTACTTTTTAAATCCCATAATTATTGCTTCCTAATTTTTAATTCTTATGATTAACCTATGATAAAGAAAAACTCATAAAAATTGGAATTGCTAAGGAACACTCATCAGCAATAATTGAAAGATCTTTAATGAAGGACTAACAACACAGTGAAAGGATAATTGGCATGAATGTGGATCACCACCTTAATAGCCCAAATAAAAATTAAACATAACAAATCCTCATTTTCAATTTTTTTATATGTTATTATGCTGGAATAATTTCAGCAGTATTACAACTTCCTAAAAAAGATTTGTCAAAATTGAAACTATTAGATGAATTTCTATATATTTTAGTAAATGTTTAATATAACAATTATTCTCCGTCTTTTGATTAGCTTTTGAGATTAATTCTTATGACTGGTAACTTTTGCTGTTAAATATTCCAGCTTCCATAACTCCTTAAATATATCATAGATATTGCTGAAATTCAAGATTTAGATTTTTAATTTACCTTGTCTCATTCCTATAAAAGGCATATTTTCAAGATAATGAGTTTTTAATTTGGCTTTCCATTGGCATAATTTTCCAATCTTTTTGTTGTTGTCCACTTAATTATACACCACTTACACATTAATATTACACTTTTTCCTTTAAATAAAAAGGTAAACTGATCTTGAAATTTAAGGTTGTTTATTATATATACAAGGTAATTCAAAAATTTATTACTCAGTAACTAGGTGACTAACACCATATGACTTCTTCTTGTGGGAATATGTCAAGAACTGCATTTTTGTACCATCTTTTCCTCACAGCCTTAAGGAAACAAAGGAATGCATCGGTGACTGCTATTTCAACCATTGACAGTGCTATGCTACAAAGGGTCTGGAATGAATTAGACTACAAGATTGATGTGTGACATGCAACACAAGAAACACATATGGAGCATTTGGAAGATTATAGAAATAACTATGATAGTTCCTTTACAAATTGGTTTTGACTTCATGTTCACATATTAACTTAGCAATAAATTTTTGAAAGTGTTCAATTCTTTTTGAATCACTCTATATATACAGAATCAATAAAACACATTTTTACATTTGCAAAAAGACAATGTATAAAATTACCTAATAGAAGAACTAGCCCTTGGAAGAAGGCACGTACAGACTGAGACACACTGAAAAAGTGAGAATGCAGTCTATTGCGGGCAGTTACAACTAAAAGACGCACAGCAAGAGCAATGTCCTGAAAGGAAAACAATTTATTTTCATGTTTTGCTATTTACAATAAAGAAGTTTTGATTTTAATACAACTGAAGCAAATAAATTTATAAAATGCAAGTGTAAATGCTATGAATTTTATAAATATTTTAAATTTCAAAAATATACTAATTGAAAGGGTCTAGATAAATGCAAATCATTTTGATATATGCTAATTACTTCATTATTATTCTACTATCTTATAATTACCAGTCTCTACACAACAGATTGTAAATTACTTAGCAAATGACTTTTAATTATATGACAATTAAAAAATTGAAAATTAAGAAAACTGCAAGTTTAATTCTTTTTAGTCATTTTAATCAACATATGAATTTAACAAAAGATTGTTAAGATACTAGTCATATTTTGATGCATACCTAATAAAAATTAATGTTAAAAAGTTTTAAAAAATTGATAGATAAAAAAGATAGTAGTTCAATTGGCATCTAAGTTTCAGTACAGTCTGTAATTTCTGTGAATATCTTTAGCATTTATACTACTACGAAATTCTAACACCTACAATTTTTCTACCCTGGTTTACATTACATTTTTAACTTGGCCTAAAATGTAAGAATTTTAAATGTTTATACACAGGTCAAATATAAATGTCATATACATTTCATTAAAATTGCTGAAATATGAAATTAGATCATAAAACAAATTTTCTATGCAATGTATCATTGTCAAGTCACGATCAATTCTTGAATTGTTATATTAATTTATTTAATTAATTATAATTAATTAAAATTATTATAATAGTTGCATTAAACCATTCTAAAACTACTGTATCACTGATAGACATCACTTTTGTTCTAATTTTATATTATTACTTTAAAGCTTTATTTAAAAAAACTACAGAATAACAACTGTTTCATTCTTTATATATTATTTACTGATTTATTTCTGTTCCTCACCTTTTACACAATTTTTTTCATTTAAATACAGTCAACCCTTGTTTAATATCACTAATTTGTTCTGGGAAAAGTGATGTTAAACGAATTACATGTTCGATGGGGTTTTAGGTAATCTGTTTCAGAGACCCAAAAGTAAAAATCTATTGCCCCCAAAGAAATTAATTTAAAGCTTTGTAAATGTTTTTAAGTTCATATTTAGGTTGTTTTACCTCTGAGAGGCACTTTTTTGCACACCATGGGCTAAATTGGCCAGGTCAGATGGGCCCCGAAGGCTCAGAGAAGGTTGGGGGAAGGGACCCACTAGAACAGCTGTTGAGAGACAGATGGTAGTCTCCCATCAAGGCCATACAGTGTGTTCTTTAATGTGCACAAGGTATGGCTCTCCTGCACACGGGGTCATGGCTTAACATCCCATCCGATGGATGGCAGCCTTTCCAAGCCCATCAGTGTCCCTTACTGACTGTGGGCAGGGTGGGGATTTTAAGTTCATAACTAATGTTTTATGCATATTAATTAACATGTATTACATATACAAATTGAATAATAAACAAATAATAACAGTAAAAAAGCTTTATTTATCTTGGTCTTGTACATGCTAAGTTTGAGGTGATGGAGAGGTGAGGAGAATAATTAGTGTTAGGAAGAAGAGTCTCCCACAAAAGTGACAGGGAGTTATTCTATATACTGTATCTCTTCTTCTGGAGGAGGAATCTCTGGAGTGACAGTGCATCCTTCTTTTGAGGTTAAAAGAGAATCGTGATGGTAAACAGAGTAGGTGACAAAGAAAGAACGCATTTGAGAAGGGATTTCAACGCAATTGCAAGCTTTGACGCTAAAAGATGAAAACTGAGTGTGATGTTAAATGAGCTTTGACGCTAAAAGATGATGTTAAATGAGCTTTGACGCTAAAAGTTAAATAAGCTTTGATGCTAAAAGATGAAAAATGAGTGTGATGTTAATGTATATTATTTTTGAAGAGTAATCTCTAATACATATAGGTAACCTAATACATTACAACTGCTGAGGTCCAAGTTTGAATCCCAGTTGTGGCATGGTCATTTGTTGTGTTACAACATGCAGATAAGCTAATATCTTTGAAGGTCTGATCACAAAAAAAATACTGCCAGAGTTTTTGCCACATCTTTTATAATGATTATGTGAGGGATTGTAAAGCCCTCATATAATCATTAAGAATAATTAATTATTATTCATAACTTAAAACAATGATGATAATTCTTCCTATTAGCCTCTTATATATTGCTCTTAGGATTGAGGACAATGATGTGCACAGTTTCTGAAGTAAAATGTTTTTAAAAATCGTGGATTTTATTGTTAGTAAGGCTCTCTTTAATTAGACTGCTGGCTGTTGCACAGCATTTTGTCAAATTTCAACAAAGCTGTTTAGATGGATTTCTTGTAAACTCTTTGCCTGATTTTGCAACTAGTTTATTCAAATTGGCTTCATTATTTAGTAAAGCATTATCAGAGCTATCAAGGATCATTGGGATATTCATAGACCAGACATATTCTTCCTTTCTCTATCATATTTGCAATTACATTCATACACCCCTCCACACAATCTTGTTAATTGTCACTTATGGTTTCTTCTGGTAAATGTACTTCAAGTTCTTAACTAATTTCATTTTCAGATATATATTTTCAAGAACAACTCATAAACAGTAACAAAATATGCAAGGCAACAACAATATAAGAAAAAGTAAGTTTCCCACATAATGGTGTCAATCTAATTTTTTTGCCACTGTAGTAAAAATACTACTTTAAATAATACTAAAAATAAAAATACAATAAAATAATATTCAAGCTCGAATTTAAAAAGAATATACTCTATCAAAAAAAAAATCTATTACAAATCATACAGAAAGACAAGACTTCACCTCCAGATTTTGCTAATATATTTGGAATAACAGAATGAATATCAATAAATATTGATTTATTATACTGAAAAGTAAAAGTTTCATTGACAGTCAGATGAAACCTCTTTGAATAATTCAGAAAATAAGTCAGTAATTTTTCAGTAATTCAGAATGTGGGGCACCTTATGCACTATGTTTGTATTGTTAAGATTAAGAATAAAAACTAATTTTAATGCTTTGAAATACATAACCCTTCCAGAGTCCCAACTGATTATATGCATTGCCAGAATTTGAAATGAGAGTTCAGAAATGGTTATATCTGTTTCTAGTACACGAAACTTGAATTTACAAAAAACAGTAATTGCAGTTTGAAAATTTCCTTACATATATCTTATAAAAATACATAATTCGAGGTTGAAAAATAATAAATGTTTGATCATATCATACATTATTGCAAACTCGTGTTTTTTTTTACAATTTAGAAATTTTGCCAAAAATTAACCAAAAACTGTCATTTTTTAAATTTGAGGATTTGGAAAGCAATTACGAACTGCATACATATATTCTTTTTCTTCATTTTTACCCTTCCCTTTTTGCCTTAAACTTATTCCAATATTACTAAAATTATTTTTATAATTTATCCCATCATTCAATGTGTGATTTCCTGCTACTGAAATGAGGAAGGGGATGGCTTAATTTGTCCCATCGTGTGAATTTTGAGAGTTATTTCTGCTAAATCCCAATCCTGCCATTGGTCAGAAAGGTGACACAGATGGGCTTGGAGAGGCTGCCATTGATTGGATGGAACATAAAGCTGTGGTCCCATGTGCAGGAGAGCCAACTCAGTGCATATTAAAAATGTGCTTGATGGCCATGACAGAAAGCTTCTATCTGTTAATTAACTTCTCTTAAAACCAAATTTCTTGTAAATATATGTGATGTTTATAATACTAAATGATGAGAATCAAACACATCCAATTTTTCCTCATCTCTAGTTCTGTTAATGCACATACAACTGTCCATATCTAAATAATGATTTTGTCAAGAACATCAACTCTATCAAATATTTGTCATGGTTTTTGTTGATTGCATCACGAATGCTGGATTATTTAATAAATTCTAAAAGCAATTCCAAATTTGATTGTTCAACATAGGGCATCTCTCTTTCTAGAACAACTTAAAAATGTTTCTTTATTTGACCATTGCTGCTAGTATTTTTGCTATATCTTTATTCAAATTAATGCAAATTAATATCATTACTCAATATTCGATTACCAATTTCCAACACCTAATTATTGCATTTTTCTTGACCTGCAGTTCTCATATCAGTCAAATTAAAAATTTAACCTATTTCCATAATGGGGAACTTTTAATGCATGCTTCAATTTTATCTGTAGTTGATCTTCTTGGTATATTTTGGAAGTGTGTCTGAAATCATCACCCAATAGCTAAAGTTAGCAAATTCAAAACCCATTAGTGTAACATTTGAATTGGGTTGGGTTGTTTTACCTCTGAAGGGCACTTTTTTGCATGCAACCTTGAGGACATCAAGAGAAGGTTGGGGAAGGGGACCACTGGACAGCTGTTGAGAGACAGATGGTAGCCTCCCATCAAGCATGTTCTTTAATGTGCAGGGTATGGCTCTCCCGCACACAGGGCCATAGCTTAATCTCCCATCCAATAGATGATGGCCTTTCCAAGCCCTTCGGTGTCCCATACTGATTGAGGGCAGGGAGTTTTGCAGTGGTAAATCTCAATGCTGGAACTCAAACCAGGGAACTACAGATTATGAGCCTGATGTACTACCGACTGAGCCACCTCCACCCCTACATTTGAATTTGCAAATTATTCCTTTTAGCATTGTTGATTATTTTTTTTAGTTTTCTTCATCACTCTGTATTATTACAATCATAATTTAAACATTCATTATTACACTTAGTCAGTGTGTCATATATTTGAGAATTACTTATTTTACTGCTATTTACAACTATATTAGCTTTTAAAATTAATTAAAATGTGAATGAGCATTGAAACATTAAATGTTTTAGCAAATATTTTTTAACTGAATCTTTGCAACTCAAGTACAACAGACAAAGAGACAAACTGACATACACACACACACTTGAATTTGTGCTCACTGCAACAAACAATTATTCTATGTAACATATATGCAAAAAAACTTCTCTGTATTGTTTTTCCCAGTGCACTACTATTCTTTGCTTTTTCAGGTTAATATTATTTTAATGAATAATTTTTATATCGGTTGTGTGCTTTTCAAAGCCATAACTTATGAAATCTGAACAAAATTTCCAAATTCTTAAATAACAAGAATTGCAGTTAAATTTACCACATTAGTATTATTTGGTGGAAACTGGTACACTAAAGAATATTAAAAATATGGTGAAACACTCACATGTAATAAAGTACTATGTATTTTGTGAATCCCTTTTTGCAGTAGCTGACTTAAGCGCCATCTATGAACTTGACCTGGAAAATTCATACTTTCCACCTCGAATTCACTATAAAAGTCGAAATACATTAAAACTTAACGAAAAAGCTGAAAAATGTAATAAATAATACAAAAATTAAAATTAAAATGTAAATCGCAGTTGATGAGCAATATGATAAAAAAAAACAACAGAATGTAAAATTCTTCATTGGCTTCTATGTAGTTGGAAAACACTTTGTGCATTTTTTGTGATGTATATGTCTTTTATGGCTATTATTACTCAAATATAAAACTTTCCCATTCAGTATATAATGTTACTCAATTTCATTCTCCCCCAAAGAAATTAGCTATATTTACAATTTTTACACTTAAAGAAACTAAAATATATACTGAGATGCGTTTATTTTGGTACACCTATCTAGTAGCGTGTTGAGCCTCCTTTGGCCTTCAATACAGTCTGGATTCATTGGGGCATGGAATTTACAAGATGCTGGAAGTGTTGTGCAGGAATGTTGTACTATGCAGAAATTATTGTGTTGTGTAATTTCTGCAAATCGGACAGTGGCACAGTCTGGCTGTGGACAACCTTTTCACCTCATCCCAAAGATGCTCGATAGGGCTTAGACCTGGGGACTGTGCAGGCCAATGGAACAAGGAAAACTTGTCAGCATGTTCCTGGAACCATTTTATGACGATGCATGCCTTATGAGCAGATGCATTATCAAGCTGAATATGTCCATCTGAGTGAGGATAAACTGTAGCCATGAAGGGATGAACTTGGTCAGCAACGACATTCAAATATGCCATGGTATTTAGATGTCCTTCAATGGGTATAGGGAACCTAATATGTTCAAGGTTCAAGGAGTTGTCCCCAATGAGGGAAACATTCCTCAGACCATCACATTGGCACCACTGACCTACACTGTTGACATTATACAAGATGGATCCAAGACCTCATGTTGCTTGTGCCAAATTCTGATCCTTCCATCAGCACAATGCAAAAGGAACCTTGATTCATCTGACCAGGCTACCTTTTCCCAGTCCTCAAAGGTCCAGTATAGATGCTCCTGCACTCACTGCAGATACACTTTTGTGTTCTTTGCTGACAACATCGGCACTCGACATGGATGCAGCTGTTGTAGCCCATTCACAACTAGGTCCAACATCTGGTGCCTTCAGAAATGATCTGCATGTCAATGTTTATTTTTGCTATGATTTGCTGGGTTGTGACCTATCTGTTCACATGCATGATTCTTGCCAGCATTCTTTGACCTCTCTGATCCACAAGCTGTTTTCACCCACAAAATTACAAATCATTGGCAGTTTTTTTGCCTTTCACACCATTCTGTGAACTCTTGAAATGGTTGTGCATGAAAAACGCATGAGGTTCATTGTTAGAAACTTGGTACTTTAAGGGTTAAGTTTGCTACTTCTGACCATGTATTTCATAAAAACCACTATTTCTTTAAAATAAATAACTAAACTTTGGACATAATTATAAAATGTAAAGAAAACAAATTTAACACAATTATATTTCTTATACACTACACTCATTATTTACAAAACTGTCTATAACAAATTAAATATCACTTTATTGCACAATTATCTAACAGCTTTTTTAGCACAACATTCATGAATACTCTATAGTTACTTAGCAATCTCAGTTTACTGCACTTGCCACAAAACTTCTAATATATTTCCATCCCTTGTTCTCATTAGAGCAACATAACTTAAAAATAATAACCCTGAAGCACTTATCTGTTTCACCAGTTTGGATCACACTTCAAAATGCTTACCTAAATGCTTCTTTTACAAACGAGTTCAAGACCAAAGCATAAGCAATAACAGAAAAAATATGAGGATAAAATAATTTTTTAATATTTAGTAGTGCTGCAAACAATATCACAAGTTTAAATTGCATTTTAATGTCTCATAAAAATAATTAAAATCACATACCCTGATTCACTAATATTCTGAAGCTGCTTTTCATTGAGAAGCTGTGGATCCCCTTTAGCATCCAAAGCCACAACATTCAGCTCTTCAAAAGTAGGAGCAATGAATAGATCTCTTAGATTCAATGGTTTTGGCTGCAAATAAGTATGAATTACTCAAAAGAATTGATTAACAAACCTTCAATTGATGTTTTCTTAATTTAAGAAAATGCTTTTCAAATACAGTTGTATTCATACCTTTTGAACTTGTGACAAAATAAATAAAAAAAATATACTAAAACAGTATCAGAATGACTTTATTAACCTGCATACCTTTTTGTTAGTTCCATCTCCCTCTGGAGTTACCACAGCCAAAGGAGGAGGAAGAACAATTGGGAACACACCCCAATGATAAAGAACTCTCTCTGCTACCTAAAGAATGTATGCAATTTTAGTATACACATTTTCCTACTTTTATTTAAAGAACTACATTAGACAAAGTAAATTTACACAAAAAAAAGTACTAGCATGCTGACCATTATACTTATTAGCAAACAGATTTTACTAGAGAGTAAAAAATCTCATATGGAATGGGAAAGTAACAAGAAAATATAAAGGGGTATTGCATAAGATATATTTTGCACTAATCTCAACATCTGTTGGAGCTGCACAGTAACAAACAAGAGGGATCAGAGGAAGATAAGTGAAGATAAAACTTTAGTGAGTCTGGAAGCTCAAAATAGAATATAAAGAAAAGACAGGGAATGACAAGATCAAAGATATGATGAGAGAAAGAATGTCTGACAAAGAATAGTAAAAAGAGATACTCCAACCAACTCCTCAATTCACACTAATTAAGAGAGTAACTGGATAGCAGGATAAAGAGAAAGGAAACTATTTGATATTCATCTCAATAAGACAGTGCTATCTGAATATGAAAACAAATGCCTAAATTATAAATTTTTAATCACAATTTCATTCTTTACACTTAGCATTATTTTAAAGGATTTTTGCATTTACCCAATTGGTTGTTTTACCTCTGAGTGGCACTTTTTTGCCCACATTGGGATAAATGGCCAAGTCACAAAACCTGAGGCTCAGAGAAGGTTAGAAGAGGAGACCCACTGGACAGCTGTTGGGAGACCAATGGTAGCTCCTGTTAAGGTCATCCAGCATGTTCTTTAACATCACAGGGTATATGGCTCTCCTGCACACAGGACCATGGCCTAATGTCTCATTCGATGAATGATGGCCTTTCCAAGCCCATTATTGGTGTCCCCTACTGACTCTGGGCAGGCAGGGAGTTTTTCAGAGACAAACCTCAATGCTGGTGCAGCTGGGATTCAAACCTGGGAACTGCAGATTCTGAGTCTGGCCCACTACCGAGTCCCCTATGCCCCTTTACATGACGGCAGTGCTACTGCAAGAAGCTATGTGTACATACTCCATTTATCAGTGAAATAAATACATCCATTGTTTATTTCAATGGAAATAAAAATGAGTTGGGTTGTTTTACTTTTGAGTGACACTTTTTTGCACACAATGGGCTAAATGGGCAGGTTACAAGGATCTGAAGATCTCAGAGAAAGTTGGGGGAAGGAGACCCATTGAACAGCTGTTAGGAGACAGATATTAGCCTCCCATCAAGGCCATCCACAGTGTTCTTTAATGTGCACAAGGTATGGCTCTCCTGCACATGTACTTGGCCATGGGGAGATGGCAGCCTTTCCATCTGTGTCCACTTTCTGACTGAGGGCATAGTAAAGATAACTCTGTACATGGACACAGTTGGGACTTGAACCTGAGAACCACAGATTATGAGCCAGGCACACTACCAACTGAGCCTCTCACCCAAGTTAAAAGTAAGAAAATAACAACAAAGCTTTAAACAGTAATATCTACCAATGATTTGTAATTAATTAATCAATATAAAAGAATTTTTATATTGATTGTGCTGCTATAGTACTTTGCCAATGCCTAAATGTATTGCAATAATAAAATTTGTATGAATAAGGTTTTATTTTACTTCGGTCATATAATTCTAGGGCTGTATTTTACTTTTAAATCATTTGTTTATAAGAAGTGTTGAGTAACTGAATGGAGGCCATAATATATACAGGGAGAAGAGTTAAATGATAAAATTAATGTAATTTATAACTAAAAGCAAATGTAGATGTATTAACAAAAAAAACAAAAATGTGTGTTGAAATTAAAGAAATATGCAGTATTGAAAGTTTATTGAACTTATGAAGAGTGCTGAATAGAACTTTTCAGAATGAATATAAGCAATTAATAAGAGAATTTATCACCTGATTTAGTTTGCAAAAGTAAAAGATTTAGCTGAGTCAGGTACTTTAAAATTTTTAGATAATTTCATCTCAGTCACTATTCTTTCTTTTTGAAATATTCAGATGGCATGAAAGCTTACAACTGCCAAGCAAATGAATGGCCCTGAAAATGGCTCTTTAAAAGAACTAGTTTCATTAGATGTATGAAATCACCTATCTACTTCCCAGATTTGAAAATGTGATTTCCTGGTTACATGCCAGTTGATCTAAGGTGGCAATAATTTACACTTGCAAAAATAAGGTTATAGATGAAGGAATTCAAGGTGGTAAATTATTTAAGCCAATGGTGAAATCAATATTTTTATATAATCATTGGGTCACTCTAATGCACACAGTATCACAGCATTTATATGCTCAATAACCTTAACTGCTTCAGGCAATGACTATTTAGTATGAAACACCAAATCTCACATTAGTGATAGTTATAAGAAACCACAGACTTGACATTCAGGCAAGTGTGGAAAAAAAATCCACCAGTTTCAACTTCTCAGTTGTTTGATATGGTGTGCAAATGGAAGAGGAAGTAGCTGGGTACTTTTGACTATATAGACTTATAAATATATATAGACAATATAAATAAAAAAAAATACTTATGTGCTTACAAGTACTAACCTTATGCAGGGAGAAATTATGTTGGTTTAGACAA
The DNA here is from genome assembly GCA_038380435.1 of Ryuthela nishihirai. NCBI lineage: Eukaryota > Metazoa > Arthropoda > Arachnida > Araneae > Heptathelidae > Ryuthela > Ryuthela nishihirai. Next base: position 26,813,917 of record JAWZYU010000018.1, read on the forward strand.
ATGTGCACAAAATGCAACTGAGAAGTAAACAGGATTACGAAGATTTTTTCCTGAAGGTGTGAAAGGAGGAACTGGTATAAATGAGATAGGTGTAAAATGCAAAATTGAACAACACTAAAATTTATCTTCAGTGGCAGAATGCAGCAAACCTTGTTACAGTTGGACAAGAAAATTTCAAGTTTCAACAATTTTTTTCTCTGTAAAAAACAATCAGTTAAAAAATATTAAAATAGAAAAAAAATATATCATTATTAAAAAGTCACTGACGTGAGGCACCACTGACTTACAGAAAGGGGTAAGTTCCCAAAATTTGTACTAAATGCCAGAGAGAGTGGGAAAATACTAGACTAGTGATTTCAAAGTTTGTCCCTTGGAAAAAGGATGACAAGTTAAGATGTAAATGATGAGCTGCATAATTATTAATTAACACTTTTCTTATAAAAATATATTTATATTAATAATAAAAAGCAACAAGGTGCATGGAAAACTGCCCTTTTGTGTGGCCTGCATTTTGGAAGCCTCTGATCTAAACCATCACACAAAATCAAGGTCTCTTGGAAACATTCTAATTATGCTACCAGTCACACTGATTACCTTCCAGATTTGAAACTGGAAATGCCAGTAAATTCAACTTTAAATTGTGGATTCCTACAATAATAGAAATTAACATACATTTACTATGCCTTGAATACTTTTGTTCTACTTCATAGAATCACTGATAATATGAGCCATAAATTGCTGATTACATGATGATTGCTTCAAACCTGTATACTGCACCATTTTCTAAATTTTTAATAGTGTAATTAAAACATGTATGAGATGTTCATAATAATCATACACAATAACTGCTAATTAATGCAAAAACATAATTACTCTTCTAATAGCTTGTATTACTTCAACCACTTCTGGAGATGCTCCATCCAAGTTTAATGGAATTTGGAGGGGCTCTCTCTGAAATCAAAAAACATAAGAATAGCATTAATGTAACTTAAATTACCATATCTAAACTAATAACTAAAATGAACAAAAACACATTAACCCTTCCAGGGTACATCTGAAACACTGGTTTACATCCAGAAGTCCAGCTATTTTTTCACTATGATCAGCCCAAAAAATTTAACTTTAGAACTTTTGCCAAATAACTAATGAAAGAAATTACGGCATGCTATATGATAAATTAATCAGCATTTAATTCTGGATTATCTGAAAATACAATATTTTACAAAAAGGATGACTAATTTTAATTTAATAGGATATTTTTAAGGTCATCATCATCATCCTCAAGCAACCATGGGCTATGGAGGTCCAAGAAGACCGTACAATTTAGTTCTCCAAGCATATCTGTTCTGAGTTACATCTATCTGATGCATCTGGCCACTGCACACCAATTCTAACAAGGTCTTGTTTGGCATTGTCTGTCCACCGCATCCTAAGTCCCCCTCTTTCTGAGGCTTTTAGGCACACTGTTCATAACCCTATTCGCTAATCTATAATTATTCATACGGGCAACATGGTCAAACCAACAGTCTCTCTCTCTACACAACATGCTGTTTAAAGGAGGTTGCAGACTCCTTTGCCTAACCTCATCATTACTTACAAAGTTGAACCACCTAATGCCCAAGATACTGCATAAGCATCTAGAATCAAAAGCATCATTTCCTGCCATCTTGTTTACAGTGTCCAAGTTTCATTACCATAACTAACCCTAGAAAGAACCAAACCATTATACAGTCTAATTTTGGTCTTTAGGTGTATATGCCTATTTGTCCACACTCTCCATAGATTCTTAAAAGTCCCAGTAGCAATCCCTATTCGTCTGTTAATCTCATGCCGCACATTACCAGTATCTGTTACATAGCTTCCATGATAATTAAACTGTGACACCTGCTCAAGACTGAAACCATTCAGATTAACTGAATCACAGCCTGCCTGACCAATTTTCATTACTTTAGTTTTCTCTCTGTTTATAACCAAACCTACTCTACTACCAGTCTCATCAACAGCTTGAATGAAAGAGTTCATCTCATCAACATCATTTGCCAAAAGGGCTAAATCATCAGCATAATCATGCAAGTAAAAAATGCACGTGGCAATGCAAATAAAAATTTAATTAAAAAAAACTTGGGTTGTTTTACCTCTGAGTGCACTTTTTTGCACAAAATGGGCTAAATGACCAGGTCACAAGGACCCAGAGGGCTCAGAGAAAGATTGGGGAAGGGGGCCCATTGGATGGCTGTTGGGAGACAGATGGTGGCCACCCATCAAGGACAGCCAGTGTGCTATTTAATGTGCACAAGGCTCTTCTGCACATGGGGTCACAATCTAACATTCCATCCGATAGATGGCAGCCTTTCCAACTCTATCAGTATCTGTATCCCCTCCTGACTGAGGGCAAGGAATTTTGTGGAGATAAATCTCGATGCTGGCCCAGCTGACTCAAACCTGGGAACTACAGATTATGAGCTTGGTGTGTTACCAACTGAGTACACACCCACCCCTATTTTTCCAGGGGGGGGGGGGGGAGAAACACTTGCTGAAATTGCCTTCCCACACAAGGAGTTATTTCTGTGTCTAAGAAGTCCTTTTTGCTTCCATATGCAAGACCTAATTTCATTTTGAGGAAATAATACAAGATCAGTTTCTTTTTAACTGGAAAACAAAAAAAATATATAACCTAAGTATCTGCAACAATTATAAGCTGACCATCTGATGTAACATAATGCCAAAAGATCGATAATAATCTATTGATAGATTGCTAGATCAACCAACAGAAAGATCAATAATTTACGGAAAAAAAATAAATCTACAGAAGCAAAAACTGAGGTTTAATTATAAAAAGGAAATAAAATACTAACTTTATAAAGGGAGATTATATCCAATGTGTGGGGAGGAAGTATTTGGACTTAAATCAACCATGCAGCCACTTAATAAATGTCTCTCCCATGTGTAAATGAGCAATTACACATGTAACACGAGTCTTCCTCTGCTGTGACACCATGCATGCAGCCAGTCTTGGAACAACAAGCTCTGGCTAAGGCGGCTTTTTTTTAGTTATAGTTTTGATTTGAGGATATTCAGAAATTTACTTTTAGCTCTCATGAATACAATACTTGATGTTAAGAAACATTTGGAAACACTCAAAACTGATTTCAGTACAGTTCTTTGTAGTTTAAGAGAAGTCTGCCAGTTAGTATTTAATAAGAACCATATATCTGAGTTTTGAAAGATAGTAGGAGGATTAGAATAAATTCTGATTTCTTTTTAATAATGAAGAGATAATTTATGAGAGAAGTGACGAATTTTATTGTGTTCAAGTTGATGGAAACAAAGATCATATTTATATTGCAAAAAACAGAACAATTTCAACAAGCTCATCTATCAAACTGGTTTAAAACATAATTTTGACAAGGCTTACTATTGAGGAATTAATTCACGAATTCGTATTGATTTAAAAATACTAATTTAATGTTATTTTTTTCAAATATATTTTCAAGAACTTTTTTCTTGTATGTAACTTACTTCAAAAATCATTTTAGGAATATTTTCTTTCAGAAAACAAACAGGCAAAAAAACATTTGTGTACTTTAACTGCTGTTCTTGTTCTACAAAAATAATTAATGCATTATGTTCTTACATACTGAAAATTTTAATGTGGAAAAGAATATAAAATTTTAATCCCCTGGAACTAGAAAACAAGGAAGTTAAGAAAACTTTTATTATTTTTGAAACATTGTATTTGTTTATATAATTGTAGTGTTTTGATATTTTGATAGTAATTTACCACATAATTGCTCAAGCAATTAAACATTACATAGAATTATAATTTATATTCATACTTTATTCTGAATGAAGATTGATTTTCAGTGTAACAAGAGCACACTAGATACAAGACTGCAAATACAGAGTACAATGATATTTTCATCAGTTAGAATACCTGACTACTAAGACCAGTGGGCACTAAAACTTCAGCATTAAATATTAGGAGAAATTTATGTTGATAATGTACATATTTTAGTGTTTTATTTAACATGTACACCAAACAGCTATTCTTGCTTTTTTGTCATATAGTTATTTTATGCATTCTTTTATTATATATTTCTATCCATATATGCTACTTCATTATTTCCTATTTGAATCATGCATAACTAGACTCATTTTAATTTTTTTTTTCATTTGGTATGAAACATGACTTACAGATATAGGTCAGTCAATGCAAGATAAAGTTACAAAGTTTTTTTTTTCTGCTGAAAAGGTTAAAAATTATCTTGACCACAGCTGCATGCATTTTGAGAAATCTGACAGTTTAAAGATTAATGTGCAAAGTGTATGGCTCTCCCAATCAATAAATGGTAGCCATTCAAACCCACTGGGTCCCCTTTCTCAGTGAGGGTAAAATAGAAGCTAGCACAGAAAATCTCAATGCAGGCACAGTTGGGACTCAAACCTGAGCACATCATATTAGAAGCTGAGTGTGCTAATGACTGAGCCAACACCCATACTAAAGTATACAGTTTTTTTCCCCTCTTTGTCCCATTCTCTTGCTCATATTTCTGGTAGCTTCCAATCACATTTGTATGGAATCTTCCTCAGTTAATTAACTTTAGTTAATTAACTGAGTTAATTAAAAGTTTAACATAAACCCATAATATGCAATTCAAGCTTCAATAAAAACATCATGAATTATTTTCACTTTCCCAGACAATAAATTTCAAATTGTACCACAGTGGTATAACTGATTTAAGTTTCGTTGAATTGAATAAATAATAAAAAAACTACCTCTCAAGCAGCTGCTTCCCACAAAAGTCTAACAAACAGAAATATAAGACAAAAGAACATTCGTGCCATATTTTGAATTCAAGCAAATGTGTAAAAAAAAAATTTTCAGAATTTCTTTTATAGTAAAAAAATAAATATCTCCTCACACAGTTGTTTGCCACAGAGAGCCTGTCAGTTTATACACCATAGTAAAAGTTCTGTGAGAATGGTGGGACCTCAGCAGAAAAATGACATGAACATTCATGCCTTATCTGAGGTTCGAACCCAGGCCCCTTAGATCAGTAGCCAAGCTCGCTAATCATCAGCCACTTTTACCAATTTTAAAAGATGCCATACGTTATAAATAAAAAATAAAATAAAATACCCCCTCAAGCAGCTGCTTGCCACAGAGGTCTGACAGGAACCTGTCAGTTTATATGCCATAGAAGAAAGTCTGTGAGGCTGGCAGGACCTCTCTATGTATATAACCATACTAAGGCATAGTAAAATCATTATTATTATTAATACACTGAAGTTGTTTTTGGGTTGTTTTACCTGTGAGCGGCACTTTTTTGCACACCATGGGCTAAATGGCCAGGTAACATGGACCCCGAAGGCTCAGAGAAGGTTGGGGGAGGGGACCCACTGGAACAGCTGTTGGGAGACAGATGGTAGCCTCCCGTCAATGCCATCCAGCGTGTTCTTTAACGTGCACAGGGTATGACTCTCCCGCACACGAGGCCACGGTTTAACGTCCCATCCGATGGACGACGGCCTTTCCAAGCCCATCGGTGTCCCCTACTGCCCGTGGGCAGGGCGGGGAGTTTTGCGGAGATAAATCTCAACACTGACCCAGCTGGGACTCAAACCTGGGAACTACAGATTATGAGCCTGGCGTGCTACCGACTGAGCCACCCCTGCCCCAATACACTGAAGTGCCATTGAATTAGGGATAGGAGAAGTTATCAAAATTTAGTACTGCAAGTTCCACATTTGCATGCACGTGTGGCTGAAACTCTGGTCACATATAGCTGTCAGCTTTGGCTTCCCCAAGCATTCATCGTGAGAAGTGTAATAGAAAATGCACAGGATTTAGATGCATTTGACAGAGGGCAGATCATATGTGCCCAACGGATGGGACACTCAATCTCCGAAATTGTCAACAAACTTAGATTTTCTCGTACAACAATTTCAAGAGTGTTCCGGGAATACGAAAATTCCAGCAAAAAAACAAGTACCCAGACAAACTGCAAAGGACAACCAGCCTTGAATGATCTTAGGTTTCACCATCTGACCTGCATTGTATGGACTGATAGAGGCCAGACATTATCTGAATCACTTCCCATCTGAACGCAGATTCCAGCCGGGAAGTCAGTGCATGGACCGTGCAATGCTCACTTCATCGTCTCGGCTTCAGAAGCCACTGGTTTATAAGAGTCCCACTTCTAACAGCATGACACTGGGCTCAATGCCTTGCCTGGACTAAAGAATATTGCAACTGAACCATTGAAAACTGGCAACGGATAGCCTGGAGTTATGAATCCTGATTTAAACTTCATCACACCAATGGGAGACTGAGGGTATGGTGCCCCCCATGAAGCCGTGGATCCTGCATGTCAGGTCGGAACAGTATAAGCTGGTGGTGGCTCAGTGATAGCCTGGGGTGTCTTCAGTTGGATGTCTGTGGGACCTTTGGATCATGTGCCGATGACTCTCAATGCATCCCAGTACATAGAATTCATGGCTGACTATTTACACCCAATTATGGTCATTATGCATTCCAATGGAGATAGTGTCTATCAGCAAGACAAATGTTCATCTCACAGGTCCAGGTTGGCTACTGCATGGCTGCAGGAGCATTCTGCTGACTTTGAAATAATGAATTGGCCACCTAGAAGATCAGATTTAAATCCCATTGAAAATCTTTGGGATACCATCGAACAGTGTTCAAAGCCCATGTCCCATCAGTGACTACCTTAAGAGAATTGTGGACAGCTCTGGAGGATGATGTCACCAAACCTGTGGAACATTTACGCAAACTTGTGGACTCCTTGCCTCGTTGTGTGGCAGCCATTATCAGGGCCAGAGGGGGTCCAACCTATTACTAGGTTGCTATCCCTAATTCAGTGACACTTCAGTATATTGGTAAGTAATAGTTGGAAAACAATATGCTAACAATTTTAATTTCATTCCTTGTAAGAAATATTAATCAATATACCATTCTATCAAAAAATTAAGGCCTAATTGCATGCACAATATACCAAATAATATTATAAGCTTGAAGTAACTTTTCCATTTTTGAATGGTTGTTAAAATTGGTTTTAGATAAGGAAACAACATTTGGGAACTAGTAATCCAAGCACTACACACGCCACCATGTACAAAAAAATTGCACAAGTACAAGTGAATATATTTGTCTTAAGTTGCTAATTACATTAATCTAGGAAACCTTTTCCATTTAGATTTTAGAATTTATTTTGAAATGGATTCTCCAGAGCAGAAAAAGTTTATTATAGTAATTCTATGAAAGTATTAATCATAACAGAATAAAAGTACAAGCTTTATTTTGTATTCCCATAAATTTTTTGCAAACTATTTATTAATTTCACTATTCATTGTACACCTACCTGTGGTTCTATTACTTCAATCTCCATGTTCAGATATAAACTTGAATTTGTCAATCCATCTGCAAAGCAGCAGATCTGATTTTTCAAATCCAAAACTTTGCTGTCCCTGTTAAAGCAAAAGAACAATTTCACAAATAAATTAATTACATAAAAAATTATACAACATATTAAAACAAAGAACTGGCAATGCAACAACAAAATAAAAGCTCATTTTACCACAATGTAAAGATTTCAATATATAGTTGGTGTGATTTATAAAATAATAAAATATATACTCCCTCAAGCAGCTGCTGCCACAGGTCTGACAGGAGCCCGTCAGTTTAATACACCATAGTAGAAGATCTGTGAGGAATGGCAGGCCCTCTGTAGAAAGACAACACAAACAACCATGCCTTACCTGGGGCTTGAACACAGGTCCCTTTGACGAGTAGCCTAACGCGCTAACCACTCAACCACAGGAGTTCTAATTACTCAAATCTGATAAAGGAAATCTAGAAACAGATGGTAACCTAAGTAACACAAAAAAAAATTTCCAACTAAAATCATAAATATAGAGTACAGTAAGAAGAAACTGTTAAACTCCAGGTGTGAGACTGGCTGTAGTTCATTTTCAAAGATAATGAGCTAATGTTTTTGCATTGTCATCTGTAGACATTCAACTTTTTTTTATAGATATTAAAAATTCTTTTTGGGTCGGATAGATATTAATGAAATATTAGGATTCACATTTCTTAAATCTCCCAAAAGTTTTATCTGCACCCTCTAACAGTGGGAAGAGTCAAAAATTGCAATATTTTCAATGAATACTGCAAACAATATACACTAGTGTGTAAAATTTGTTACAACCCCATTTTATGTCAATAGGAAATTAACTTTAAGACTCTGTAATTTCTAAAATAAGCCTTTTATGGTGAAATATGTATGAAGATAATTAACAATCTCAAACTATCCAAATCTCAGCAATATTCATAATAGGTATTTAAAGAGTTATGGAAGTTTGGATTATAACAATGGCAATAAGTGTATGTTTCAGATGTTTGTGTCAGTAATGCTTTCAATATTCATCAATATTGTATGAGTTTCATATCAGTGCATTACTGAGGTTAAATATTCCAACTTTCATAACTTTAATACCAGCTATTATTGCTGAAAATTGAGATTGCTTTTTTCCATCTCCCTTACCTCCAGGGAGATGGGAAAAAGCATTTTTTTTTTGATTCAAGAGATAACTGAAAAATTCTTTTTGAGTTGGATAGGTATTAATGAAATATAATTAACATTTCTCAAAACTTAGGTAGTATTAAGTCATACAATACTTAAGCAAAGAAACAATGACACTGGTGAACTTTGAACCACATACTGCTATAAAATAACATGCTAGAATATTCTGATGGTTAAACTATTGGTCCAGTTTGGTAACTTAAATGGTAAGACTGACTAGCATGTATATAGTATGTAATATATATGTATGTAATAGTGAATTTTTTTCAGTCCTGAATGGGTCAGTTTTCTATTTTTTACTCTATATATATATGTACTATACACACACACACTATATGTATTTTTAAAATGGAAAACAGGTCAGTTTCCTATTTTTTTAATTATTGCTGATCAACAGGTAATAATCAGCTAATTTAAAACAAATTCTCTTAAACAGCAGTGAATGCCTGTACTAATAAAATAAATAATAAAATAAAATAACTACCCCCTCAAGCATCTACTTGCCACAGAGTTCTGACAGGAGTCTATCAGTTATAGACCATAGTAGGTCTGTGAGGCAGGTGAGATCTCAGAAGAAAGACAACACAAACATCCATGTCTTAACTGAGGCTTGAACCAAGGTCCCTTGATCAACAGCCAGCTACACTAAAAGAAGGGTGAAAATTGCTTATCATGGGAGCATAATAAGGATGATGTCATTTTATGAATTATACTCCACAGTTAGTTGAGTGTTAAAAACGTTTTTGTATTGGTTTCATTATTATTTAGGTGATTGCATCTTAGTAATGAACTCATTATTAAAAATCTGCATCATGTTGTTATATTTCAGTAATGATATGGTATCTCAATGATCATCATCCTCAAACAGCCTTGGGCTACAGAGATCCAATCAAACCCAGCAATTTTGTTCTCCAAGCATATCTGTCCTGAGCTGCATCTGCCCACTGCACACCAATTCTAACAAGGTCTTGTTTGCCATTGTCTGTCTACCGCATCCTAAGTCCCCCCTCTTTCTGAGGCTTTTAGGTACACTGTTCATAACCCTATTCGCTAATCAATAATTATCCATATGGGCAACATGGTCAAACCAACAGTCTCTCTCTCTCTACACAATATGCTGTTTAAAGGAGGTTGCAGACTCCTTTGCCTAACCTCATCAATATTTTACAAAGTTGAACCACCTAATGTCCAAGATACTGCATAAGCATCTAGAATCAAAAGCATCGTTTCCTGCCATCTTGTTTACAAAGTATCCAAGTTTCACTACCATAACTAACCCTAGAAAGAACCAAACCATTATACAGTCTAATTTTGGTCTTTAGGTGTATATGCCTATTTCTCCACACTCCATAGATTCTTAAAAGTCCCAGCAGCAATCCCTATTTGTCTGTTAATCTCATGCCGCACGTTACCAGTATCTGTTACATAGCTCCCAAGATAATTAAACTGTGACACCTGCTCAAGACTGCAACTATTCAGATTAACTGAATCACAGCCAATCTGACCAATTTTCATCACTTTAGTTTTCTCTATGTTTATAGCCAAACCTACTCTACTACCAGTCTCATCAACAGCTCGAATGAAAGAGTTCATCTCATCAACATCATTTGCCAAAAGGGCTAAATCATAAGCATAATCTAAATCAGAAATTTTTCGTATGTCCAGACCATTTAAGGCCAAAATCTTTCCCTTGAAGTGAATTTTGCATAACATAATCAATAACCAAACTAAAGAGAAAACTAGGCAAAATGCAACCTTATCGAACACCAGAAGTAATGCCAAACCAATTTCTATAAGCCTTACCAACTCTCACACACGACTTGGTGTTATTACAGAGAGCTTTCATTATGTTAACTAACTTGTCTGGTATGCCATACAATCTCACAATCAACCACAAATTATCATGATCCACAAAGTCAAAAGCCTTTTCGAAATCAACAAAGCTAGTAACCAAAGGTGAGTGAAAATATCTGATCTACAAATTCCCTACCACTTCTGAATCCACATTGCTCATCACGCAATTGCCTGTCAGTCAGATTCTTAATTCTATTAAGTGCAATCATGCAAAGAACTTTACTTGGAACAGAAAGTAGACTGATGCACCTATAGTATCACAAGAACTGTGATCACCTTTTTTAAAAATACGGATAATAATAGTCTGGGAAATATCCTTAAGAACCATGCCATTTTCGTAAAAGATATTCAAAATTTCAGTCATCCATGTGGTAATCGAAACATTCCCAGCTCTAAGCATTTCCGTAGTAATTTCATCTACCCTTGGGGATTTGTGAAGTTTAAGTTTAGAAATAGCCAAAATAACTTCAGATTATGTTACAGGGCCAACATTAAAGCCACCAATGCATCTGTTATCATTGCAAACAATGGGAGTAGAACTAACCACATTGTTTAGAACATCACTGAAATGCTCAATCCACCTAGCTGTGACAGAAACCTCACCTTCTATAACCTTACCTAGTTTATCCTTCAGTCCCTTTATACCTGTCCTTTTTCTATCAGACAAAATATTAACTACCTGGTACAGCTCTCTGCTGTTGTGTTGTCTAACTGCTTCCTCAGCTTTGTCAGCCAAGTCATCAAGCCAAAGATTCTTATAAGCAGCTAACTGATCCTTTACATGTTTATTAAGCTCTTTGTAATGCTTTCTATTAAGATTAGTAGGAGCTGGTGTAGAAATGAGTTATGAGGTGAAATCCAAAATTTCCCAGACTGTACTAATAAAAAAATATAGGCTTATCTTAGGTTTTAATCACTATTATTATTTTCAAAGTCCCAGCTCTGCCAGTGTTGAGATTTATCTCCCTAAAACTTCCACCCTGCCCTTGGTCAGTAGGAGACACTGATGGGATTGGAAAGACCACTGTCTGTTGGATGGGGATGTAAAGCTGTGGCCCTGTGGGCAGGAGTCATAACCTGGGCATGTTAAAGAACACACTGGATGCTTTGACAGGAGACTATGATCTTTCTCACAACAGCTGCCCAGTGGGTCCCTTCTGCCCAACCTTCACTGAGACCTTGGAGTCCTTGGTGACCTGGCCATTTAACCCATTGTGTGCAAATGGAGTGTCACTCAGAGGTAAAACAGCCAAACAAATCCCCTTCAAAGTAATCCCCTTAAGAGCTAATACAGTGAACCAAGCACTTTTCTCATTGCTGAAAACCCTTTTGAAACACCTGTTTTGAGATATTGTTCAGCACTTCCTTCCATTATGTCTTAATCACTTTGACACAGTCAAATTGTCACCCTTTAGGTAGAACTTCATCTTGGGGAACAGGAAGAAGTCGAAGGGGTATGTGAGTGTTGGGGGAACCACTGCTGTGTTATTTTTGGCCGAAAACTGCTAAACAGACAAAGCTGGAGCATTCTCATGATGAACCATCCAGTCTTGTTCATGCTTTTCCCAGACTTAACAACATCACACTCTCCCTCAAATGCTTCAGAACCTTGATGTAGTAGTGTAGATTCACAGTCTGGCCTGTAGGAACAAATTTCTTGTGCATGATTTCCTCCACATCAAAGAAACAAATCAACATGCTGTTCACATTGCTCTTCACCTGCCTAGTTTTCTTTAGTCACAGTGAAGGAGGACTCTTCCACTGGGATGATTGCTTTGCTTCTGGGTTATACCCATAAACCCAGCTTTCATCACCAGTTATGACTTTAGAAAAGAAATTTCGGTCCTTTTTGACTTGTTCCTAAAGGTTCCTGCAGCCAGTGAACCAATGTCTTTGGCTGTGAATCAGTAGTTGAGACACAAATTTGGTGGCAATCTGTCTCACATTGAGTTTCTCCATTGCATGATCTGAACATTAGCCCAACAATTCCACAGATGTCATTAATTGTTTGCCAATGATTCTTGTGGATGACCGATGCCCTTTAATCCACATTTTCATCTGGTTGAGAGATGGCCAGAATGTTTGAAATCTTCCACTGGCATTTCTCCATGTTTAAAGTGCAATAATCACTCAAAAATCTGAGTTCGGCCTCTAGTATTATCACTGAATGCTTGTTTGAGCATTTTATGAGTCTCTAAAGTGGTTCACCAAGTTTGAAATAAAACTTGATCAAACACACTGTCTTTTCATGTCTTCCATTTTTCAGTTAAAAAATCATAAAGCACCACAAACACAAATGCATTAAAATGCTCATAAAGAAGCCTTGGTTCCAACTGTCAATGTGAATCGTGCCAGACTGCTCGACAAAGGAGTAGGCTTCCAATACCTAGCAATAGAAGTTGGAACTATGCTCAGATGGTGCTACAGGTAATTCTGGAAATTTTTGGATTCCACCATATATATATATTCTGCTCATAACATGTCAGATGTTATTACCTATTAAGGTACTGCTTGCTGATCAACTTTAGCTAATGCAATAATGGTTATGAAGAAACCTTTGGAATTGCAATCGGTGGTACCTTAAGGCCAAAGTTGATCAAGATGTTGGCCTGATTCACCTCTGAGCAGCATTTTTTTGCAAACAATGGGCTAAATGACCAGGTCACAAGGACCCCAAGGGCTCAGAGAAGGTTGGGATAAGGAACCCATTGGATAGCTGTTATGAGACAGACAGAAACCTCCTTTTAAGGCCATACAGTATGTTTTTTAACACGCACAGGGTATGATTCATAACAACATGCACAGGGTATGACCATCAATATTGATGGAGGTTGTGTATTAAGTAAACTGCACATAGGGCAATGGCTTAAATGTCCCACCAAATGGATGGTGGCCTTTTCAAGCCAAGTGGTGTCCCCTTTCTCACTTAGGGCAGAATGAGGATTAGAATAAAAAAATTCTCAATCCAAGCACAGTTTGGACTTTAACTTGGAATTGCAGATTATGAACCTGGCACACTACTGACTCAGTCAACCACCACTTCATTGATCAGGAGGTAAGGAATATCCTGTGTAGCTTATATTTTATGTAGCCAAACATATATATTTAGCATTACCAGCCAGGAATTTAAATTGTAATTGCTATGTAACAACTTAATAAAACAAATACAAGTAAAACTATTTGCTAAAACTTATTAAATCCCTCCTAAAAAAATTACATTAAAGCCCATCTTTATCATTCTGTGAACACACTTTTTTTGTTTCCTGTTACTCAGTAGCCATTAATCTCCTGTTTGCATATTGCTTGGGAACATTAATAGGTCCTTTTGTAATGGATACTAGGTATTCACTTACTCGTGTTCCTAACTGCTGCATTTTCTCACTTTTTTAAATCTCTAAGAAAATTCTTGTTCTTTACTCAGGACATATCCTTTTTAATTCTAAGCTTATCATAACACACACACACTATAACACTTTACTTAATACACAACCTCCATCAATATTTTCTCCAGATCTAACAATTACATTCTAAACATACTTCCAATATTTTACAGAACTTCTGCACTGCAGTTATATTCATAGGGTTGGTAGACAACTTTTTTCTTTTGCCTCAGATTTAAGAAAGGATGCAGTTATGTTATGCATAGCAAACTAGGTATCAATAATTGTAAGATATTGATGTTTCTGTCAAATCTCATAACTATTTGTTAAAATCACCGCAGCAATAGAATGCAAGATATTTCATTATTACAGACTTGATTTCCATTATTATAAATTACTACCAATATCATAGTATTTAACTGGTATTCAGTTAGATGTAGACAGATTTTTCCCTCTTGGAAGCATGGAATGTATTGATTCCATTCTTCCATTTGTGCAGAGGCTGTAGGAATACATATTTGGCCAATTAGCTTGGAAAAGTTTCTGTCTTGTTGGATGGGATATTATGTTGTGACCCCATGTGAAGGAGAGAGACAACCTACATACATTAAACCTTATGGTACCATGACCTATAAAATCAGGTTCACAAAGCTTGCATATATGGCCATGAACCATAAATTCAGTCTTTATTACCATAATTTTTTTTTAAATGTTAAAATATGAACTAACTTTTTATTTATATATATGTGTAAAATAGACATTTTAGAGCTCCTAAAAATGCTAATTTTTTTTCAATTTATTCCTTAATTTGATGTGTCAGATAATGAAAAGCTTTTTCTCTTGCTCAAACTGCTATTCTGCTGTCCAGATTATGCATCTCCATAGCTGCTGTTTTATATTTAGAACATTCCTCCAGCTGGCTGAGAACTACGAGTTAATCCGGTTATTTGGTAAACATCCAATCATCTATGTTTTTTAAATAAAACAAAGCCAGATGCAAGAGAACTTTTTTATTGGAGGTTTTCAATGATTTGCATCATTGCTATCTATTATTGGGTATATTTTATGAAAGAATCCAAAGAAAAAAAATCAATATTTCTTTTATCATGCAATCGGTAACATTATAGGAGTGCGATATTGATCGGAAAACTTCGGTTTCGATTTCAAACTTAGTGCACATGTTAAGCCATAAAGATTAGATATTTATACTGCATTCAGAAAGTACCAGTGGTGAAAGTAAGCCTGTAGGCAGCTTTTACCACTGGTACCACAGTAAGCGGTATGCCACACAATATTTGCTGGTATGGTGTACCAGTAAGACATTTTTCAGTAGTGGCATAGTTAATGATATCTTTTACAACTTAATGCTTTTTCAACTGAATAGTTAATTTGATCTTTGATTTGTCATCCAGTTTTCCCATTTCTGCCTCTGCTGGAAATTAAGACTGAACCTAGAAAACTATGGCAAATGTGAACATACATTGCCTTCCTTATGGAAATAATAAAGAAGAAATGTACAAAAATGTAAGATGAAAAAAAAAAATTGGTTTATTTTCCTTCTTATTGGAAATATTTAATTTTTATGTTGTTTTCACGAAAAAAAAAAAGAGATAATAGTGTCAGTTTGTCTTTGGCTGTAGCAATGGTGATTTTTTAATTTATTGAGATAAACGAAATTTTTTGTGTTGAATTTTAAAACTTAATACTCTTTCAAACTTAGTGCACATGTGGTGGGAAATGCAATTGTTTTAAGAGATAATTGAAAAATTCTTTTTTAGTCAGATTGGCACCAATGAAATATTATAATCTGCATTTTTCAAATCCTTAGGTAGTTTTAATTTATATTGTCATAGGTCACTAAATATGAAAACGGATAAGCTTTTAACGAATATTTCAAATGAACTGTTTATGATAAAAATTTAAAATTTTGGTGGTAGTGTCAAAATACAGGTACTTATTAAAATAATGGAAACACCAACGGCGACTGAAGTATATGCAATGCACCGTATGCATATCACAGAGACAATGTCACCTGTGATGTGAGGTATATAAAGGGAAGTAGTATGATGTAGACTATCATGCAGCAGTGCCCTGTGGCACTGCGGCATGATAGTGCCTAGGTGAAACAGCTGTTGTGGTGTAATTGTTAACAATGTCAGATCTCAGTGACCCCCAAAAATGGCAACAACATACAAATTGTGGATGCCTTATGAAGTTGTCAGATAGGGACAGGCAAACGTTGGCACGGATTGTACAATGGAAGCACAAGACTATGGTACCACAAATAGCAGTAGAGTTGAACACCAATTGGAATGATCCCGTTTCCATCATAACAGTTCGTCAGGAACTTCATTGCGTTGGTATTTATGGCTGTGCTGCAATCCACAAACTTCTGATTACCAACATTAATGCAACAAAATGTGTAAGGTGGTGTAAAGCCTATAAAAACTGGGATGCTAAACACTGGCAATGTGTCATCTGGTCTGATGAATCATGCTACACATTGTTTCCCACTACTGGTAGAGTATGTCTGGTGAAAACCTGCAGAAGTGTACTACCCTGTTTGGTTCCAACTATGAAACATGGAAGTGGATCCCTGATGCTATGGGGTGCTGTATCATGGCATTCCTTAGGGCCATTATTTATTTTGCAAGGTCGTGTCACATCTGCAACATACAAATCCATTCTCAGGGACCACCTGCACCCAACGTTGCAGGCATTGTTCCCTAATGACCGTCCCTGGTTTCAAGTGGAAAATGCAGCCGAGCATTGTGCAAAATGTGTCAAGTTGTGGTTTGCAGAGCATGAGGATGAGGTATAACAACTACCCTGGCCACCTCAATATTATTGAACATTAGTGGAAATATCTGTAGTGCAAGGTCAGATCACACTTTCCTCCTCTATGACTTGTATAAGTCTATTCCACATTGAACTGCATCTGTTCTGAATGCCCAAGGTGGGCCTACAGCTTATTAATAAAATATTCCCCATAAACTGTACATGTTTCCATTATTTTGATAAACCCCTGTATATTTGACTGACAGCAACAATCTGCACCCAACCCTCTTTTCTTAGAGGGCCTCTTTTCTTAGAGTGGTATGAGAAGAACAACTAACTAAATTTAAGAAATAAAAGACAAATACATTTTATGTTGTATAATTGCTAATAAAATATTACTACTTGCATTTTCCCATCATCCATTAGCCCAAATTAAAGCTTTTAAGAGTGAAAAAATAGGTAAATGAAAAAGTTTATTCTCTTTGAAAACAAGATTCCCATATGTGCTAGAGGTGATATGCACTTTTCTACTTCATCCATGTTTTTCAATTTTGTGGAACTACTTCCTGTGGTTACAATTTAAACTTTCTTCTCAATGGACTGCAGTAGGGGAGCAGTAATAGGCACTTCTTTTAAGGTAGAAAATATTTACTATGAATTTTAGAAATTGCTTTTCTATCTAGCCATTAAAAAGGAAACAAAACTGATGGTCCTTTTAGCCATCTGCTAAAATTCAGAGGATTCTAAACAGATTTGTATTTAGAATACATGCATACTCCCAAATTATATGATGGAAAAATATTTGTACTATTAATATTTAAGAAACAAATTTTGGTGTATATTTAGTTTTTAACAATTCCTTTCTAAGAGTTTTACTCACGTCTAATTAACAACTTTAACAAAAGTTAATAAATATATTATTGATTTGTGAAAATTTTATTCGAAGATTAAATAAAAAGTATTACACCTCTATCGAATTTTTTTACTTTATTCTCCTCCATCCATTGCCCACCAAAAGTTTGGCTTTGGATGGTTTTTTGTTTTTTACCATAAGCTGAAATCCTCAAATAGAATGGAATCAGAAATTTTTCTGGTATATTAATATTTATTTCACATTAAAAATCTCTAAATCATTGGTCATTTCCAGGAAAGAGAAACTCTGGGGCATTGTACTTTGGTCACCATACACTTTATTATTCCTGTAAGATGGCTTCCGTATAGTGCCCCCCTATGCATGATTTTCCACATATAACTTTGAAGCATGCTGTAGCAGCAAGAAATAAAATCTACTTTCACCACTGGAAAGTACCAAAGTGTTTTTGTGTTGTTTTTTTTTGCTGATGAAATATAGTTTTTGAAGAATAAAACCAATGGATATTATCAAGTTCAACTGGAAAACAGTGAGCTTTTTGTAAAATATTTCATCCATTCTGATTCCATCAACTCATTTGACTGAGAAAAATCACCACTGATTCAGATCAGATCAGTTCCATTACTTCTAGAATTATTTATATTGCTTCTCAAATATATATATAGACTGCAATTAGAAAGAATAACTATTTGAAGTTTGACCAAAACTTAAATCATTAACATACATGACTTAAAACAATAGTTACTTTAGACATCTGATTATGTCATTTATAACAAAAAAATTAATTTTTAAATGCTAGTACTTTTAGTACTATTTTAAATTAAATTGAAATTTCATAACTAACATTCAGAATTTGCAATTTTTAAACGAAGCTTTTGCTATTTTTGTCAAGTTCAACTTTTCCATAGTAGCCAGTATACAATGGAAATTGGTCTGGCAGGGTTCAATCTCAAATTTCAGAGGTATATGCTTTGAAATATTTTTATTTAATTTTGTCACAGCTCTTTATCTCTTTTTAGTTTATATTTTTCACTTTTTATTTAGATAATCTTGTTTTAAAGAAAAATAATTTTTTGCAATACTGTTACCTTAATATTAGAGTTTGCAGATCAGGATAAAATCAGCATTGTATGTTGTTTCATAAATGACCAGATAATTTTGCAAAAATTAAGATTTAAGCAATGATAGAAATATTATGAATTATATATATATTACAGTGGAGAA
Source organism: Ryuthela nishihirai (assembly GCA_038380435.1). Taxonomy (NCBI): domain Eukaryota; kingdom Metazoa; phylum Arthropoda; class Arachnida; order Araneae; family Heptathelidae; genus Ryuthela; species Ryuthela nishihirai. The sequence goes on from JAWZYU010000018.1 coordinate 26,832,627, forward strand.
ATACTTCAGAAAATGCAACAAAATTTTTTAAGAAATTTTTTTACTGAATTTGAAATGCAAAAAGTACAGTAAAACCTTGCAATTTCCTTTAAAAATTCTTATAAAATTTCATTTACCTGTCTTTTTTTTAATTTTCATCATTTTTCTTAACCTGTTGGGTTGGGTTGTTTTACCTCTGAGCGGCACTTTTTTGCACACCATGGGCTAAATGGCCAGGTCACATGGACCCCGAAGGCTCAGAGAAGATTGGGGGAGGGGACCCATTGGAACAGCTGTTGGGAGACAGATGGTAGCCTCCCGTCAAGGCCATCCAGCGTGTTCTTAACGTGCACAGGGTATGGCTCTCCTGCACACGGGGCCACGGCTTAACGTCCCATCCGACGGACGGCGGCCTTTCCAAGCCCATCGGTGTCCCCTACTGACCGTGGGCAGGGCGGGGAATTTTGAGGAGATAAATCTCAACGCTGACCCAGCTGGGACTCGAACCTGGGAACTACAGATTATGAGCCTGGCGCGCTACCGACTGAGCCACCGCCGCCCCTTTTTCTTAACCCCAATTAAATATTCTTTCTTTTGGCATATAGCATGACCTATTTCTGTTTTTTTTTTTAATTCTAAAATTGATTGTTTATTTGATTCGTCACAGCTGGTGAAAAGCTTGGACTTTTCTCAAAGTATAATACCATGGAAAATAAAAAGAAAATAATTTTGAAATTAATAATTCAAAAAGTAATTTCCTTCATTTATGAAAAATTTAATTTTTTTTCTCATTCATAAACAAATAGCCTTTCTATTGATAGTCATTATAATAATTTTTGTCTATTGGTTTTTTAAATAACTTATTTGCATTGCTAGATGCATTTTATCAATGTATCCCTCTAAAAAAGCCTTATTTAAAGGAAAACTAATCTTTTAAGCATTTTATTTTTATGAAATCTAGAATTAAATGCTGTTTAATTTGGCATACAATAACACCATAATTCTTTTCACTGGTTATTTGGCAAAAAAGTTCTAGAGTTTACTTTTTTAAATTGAACACAGCTGAAAAAAGCCTGGCCACAGGGTACAATTCAGTTTTTCTGGCCTGGCATGGAAAGGGTTAGAGAACGTGCTGGTTAGCTTTAATGGGAAGCTTCCATCTGTCTTCTAGTAGCTGTCCAGTGGGTGAACTTTCCTAACTATGAGCCCATTGGGTCCTCATTGACTTAGTCCATTTTTTTTTTTTTAAATACCCCCTTAAGTAGCTGCTTGCCACAGAGGTCTGACAGGAGCCTGTCAGTTTATATGCCACAATAGAAGATCCGAGAGGAGGCAGGACCTCAGCAGAAAACAACACAAACATCCATGCCTTACCCGGGGATCGAACCCAGATCCCGTAGAAAAGTAGTCAAGCGCGCTAACCACTCGGCCACGGGATGGCTGTGCACACAAAATTGCTGCTTTGAGGTAAAACAACGCAACTCATATATTTTTGATTAAATCTGCTGCTGAATTGCTTTAATGCTATTTCCAGGGCAACTGTGTCCACCTTTCTTTGGAAAGCCTGCTGGCATTCATGGCTTCAGCTCCTTTTAAGATCATATTATTAACTCTTCATGTGTCATCACAGGATACATTCATTTTCAAAATTACCATCAGTTGGTCTTCAAAATATATTCTATACTTATTTTTCTCTCTTTTGATTTTCTGCAGTTTATTGTTCTATATATAGAATTAAAATGCTTTTTCTTTTGATATATAACATTATCTAGTTTTATCATCAATTGTTTCAGGATAAAAATCTAAGTTCAGCAAGTTCAGAAGAGAGCTACAAAGCTGATAGTTACATATTTGATAGAATTTTTAATGATTTTTTCCCCTAATGTTATGTGAAACTATGTGTGCTCATATCAAAAAAGTGCTTTGTGATGAATTCATAAAAATTGAGTGAAAATACAGTCTGTGCTTACTTTTATTTTTCTTTCCTTTGATTTGCTGTAATTAACTGTTCAGAATTAAATACTTAAAATAGAAGAATTAGAAACAATTTATTCTGCACAATAGGGTGATAAAAATGCTAAAGAGAGGTAAGTGAAAATGCCCAGAGGTATCAATGGCCTGGAAGAGGATATAAATTTTAAAATGGATATGCAAAGTGCTTGATGCCTTTTCTATTGAGGAAAAAACTGTATTGCTGCACCTTATACAAGGGTTGTTGAAAAGTAATGGTAACATACGTGGTGCTTACTGAACACTTTATTTTCCCATGAAATTAACATATATCATTTTTATATCAGTGTGCTGAACCTTGAAACCTCTTCTAAAAATGTCTTTCTTAGAAACATGGCAGCTCAAGACTTTCTCGGTTTTTCTGGTTCTTGAAATGGTACCAGAAATGATCCCAAGTTCCTATAAACTGGAATGGGTAAAGCTGTGAGAGGAACAAGTTTTTATTTTAAGCCTTCAATTACAGTATGCTTGATATTATCACGAACTATCCCATAAGTAGGAGAGAATTATTTACTAAAAGCTCTACAATCTTTGCTTTTCTCTGGTGGATGAATTTCAAGAATGCTAGAAAACAATCACATCTATATATCATTTTGCCCAATGGGAAAAAACCGCAATGATGAAATAAAAACAACTATGTTTCGAAGGTTATTAAAAAAAATTCGAGAATCAGAAAATGATAGGTAAATTTCTGAAGAGACAAGAAAAAAAAACAGCATCTCTATAAAAGGGATATTTAGCTTCATTATTCATTCTTAAATAATATGTATCATGCATTTGGATTAGCTAAAATATTAATGTGATGTAACAACTTGGATACAAGGCAAGGAGGTAGAGGCACATATCATGTTTTTTCATTTTCAGTTCCTACTAAAAGCTTCCTGGATACACAAATAAAAACTTTGAAAGGCACAAAGGGGATAAGCACTAAATTATTTCATTGTTGGGAGGAAGAGGGTGGGGGGCATGAGCCAAACCAAAGAAGACAGAAGGAATGAAATATTGTCCCCAATGTACAACAGTAATTAATTGCAAAAAGTGCTATTGCGAATTACTAAAAATACTGATTAATTGTAAAAGTGCATTTCATTCACTGAGTAAATATTAATAAAAGTGCAAAAATATAATAAAAGATGTAAATATTTCAAGAATTTTATAGTGAAATTATGTGTACAGCCATAAAAATGCAATAACATTTTGTAACTAAACATAATAAATGCAGTGTGTATTTCATTTAGAATTAACATTAACATGTAAATTTTTCTATTACTAAATGAATTATTCAAAAATTTGTAGGCAAGTGATTCTACATTAAATATCTGCACATATTTATGCATAACACATTAAAAAAGAAGCAAAAAAAGTTTAAGAAAAAAAATTTTTTGAACAGAAAACCTTTCAATTTGCAAATCAAAAGGGAAACTGCTCACCAAACTTTACTTACAAATATGAGCATTAAAATAACTTATTAGCATTTAGTAAGGAACAAATATTTAATTCTTTTCTGTGGCACTTCATAAAGATTTTATTTCATAATATACTAATACCGAGATCTTAAGTGTAAAATAAAAAAATTTTATAAGTAAATAAACTAAAGAATAATAATAATTTTTTTTTTTTTTGCTATATTTCAACATTTTACAGCTTCTCAACATAGGGTAGCTTTTCAGTTTCCCAAGGAAATGAGAATTTAAAATTGTGGTTTCCAATCAATTATGCTTTCAAAGCATCTTACATTCACTTAAAAGGTTTTATTAAATTAACTGGTGCTGTGCAAAATTAGAAACTTATATCTATTAACTGTAGTCTATGTATTAATATCTGATTTTCCTCCCATGTTAACCTCCCATTAAATGTCAGTACACACTATGAAAAGTTGGGGTTTCTGTTCAAATTGGCTCTTCAGCATGGAGAAAATATGCTTTAGCTGTCTTGCACCACATAAACAACAAATAAGTAATAAAGTAAATAATAAATAGTTTTCTAATGGGGGAAAAATAACTTATTGTCAAACATTATTTTTTATTTTCTAACTATTCTAGGGGTGCACAGGCTCAAGTGCTCCTTAGGATGAACAGACATTACCTGTTCATGCAATTTCTATGTATCAATAAAGTTGCTCTGTATATAATATCAATGTCATAACACCTAACCTACTATCCACTGTCAACCCTGCACTACTGGATTACTTTGCAAGGGGTAGTAGAGTTATTTAATAATATGTGTTGTAAGGTATATAGTAAGAAAAAAAAAAGACAGGAGTCGAGAGTTACAATTGAAATGTCTCTTTTTAAAAGCTGATACAGTAGAAATTCTTACCAAAAGGTTGCTGTCATTATTCATTCAAGGGGCTTTTCAGTTGTGTTGCACAACTTTCATCACTGACCATGGGTAGTAAACTCTATTAGTACCATATTTTTCATAGATGCTGTAGGTTACTGCTAAGCTATAATTCTTGACAGATTATTAGTGAGATAAGATCACATTGTTAAAACACATAAATTGTTGCAAAAGTCACAGATAAATGCATAAATAAAAGTTAAAAAGTTGAAGCTTGTAAGTACAGTCTGATGATAGACAAACATCATAAGATGGGTTAATAGCAATCTGCATTTGAGTCAAGATTAAGGTCCAGAGAGCAATAAATAACAGAGTAAATATGTTAATATTGACAAAAGGTTCTTCTGCATCAATCAAACTAAAAAAAAAAACTATAGGTAAAGGTAGGGATGTAGAAAAAATATTAATTTTGACTAGTGCTTAAGGAAACCATTTAAAATAAGAGCTATGATGCTGAAGGAGGAGTGGCAACAATCAGTATTGTTAATACAAATTTCGTTTACCCACAAAGTAATTGCAATAGATTTGATGGGCAACCATAATATGGATGCTGTCAAAATCAGATGTGCAATTAGAAATAATACATTCTGCTAAGGTTATATATAGATGGTGCTTTGTTGCTCATTTATCATTTACCAAGATTATTTTAAGTTTAGCTTGATTATAGTACTTCTAGATGATTGCATGGTTGATTGGGTGTGGGGTAAACAGTTGGGCTTATATATTAATCACATAGAAAAAAAATTTTTTTTTCTAGCACAATAAAAAAGTAAAGAAATCAGCCATTTTAAATTTCTTTTAATCAGTCCTGCAAATTTACAAACTAAATTTGATAATATATACCTGATGATTTTGATATCCAATAAAGTTGCAAAAAATGATGACAGAAAGTATTACTGTAACTTTCTTCCATATTTGAGGATTTTTTTTTTTTACTTTCTTCCTTATTTTGTTCCCAAACTACAGTTTAATGAACAGTGTTCTTTGAACTCTAGCCATTCAACTTTTTCTTCATCTTTTGAAATTCCCTCAAATATAACCTGTAGTAAATGCCAATACCACAAATGATAGTGAACAGTATTGTGACTCTGCTCTTTTGGCAGTACAAGAAAAAAATATGAAATTATATAATTATCCTGTTTCAGGTAAATCTGTGTATATATTATTATGCATAATTAAATACTCTTTAAAATATAAAATGCCATATTCTGCTCATTAGTTATTTTAGAATGAGCTTCAGATCCAATTACTTTTCTTTCCTATATTTTTAAATAAGCACTATTAAAATTAGTTATTTTAAAATGTTTCAAATCCAGTTTTACTCTTTTTTTTGCCATATTTTTAAATAAGCCTTATTAAAATTAATATGCTTGCTGCTTTTCACAAAATTTTATTCTTCAAAAATTCACAGTTAAATGCTCTTTTTTTTAATAAATACCTATTTTTATCTAGTCTATTAGTTATTTCTGGATATGGTGGCTGAGTGGTTAACATGCTTGGCTACTGATCAATTGAGCATTGGGTAAAAGCATGGATTTTTTTTTTTTGCTTTTCTGCTGGTCTTGCCTTCCTCACTGACCTATGTGTATAAACTGACAGGATCCTGTCAGATCTCTGTGGCAAACAGCTGCTTGAGGGGGTATTTAATATTTATTATGTTGCATTATGAATAATTCAGTGCAATAATATATCGATTTTGTTCCTGTAGATCTTTTGGAGTTATGCTACATCGCTAATTGTGACAAAGGCTGGCTTACAACTTATTCCATTTTTATTTTTATTGATTTTATTCCCATTTATGTGCTGTTATCAAACATTTACATTACTTTAAGTTATGATAAGAGGATGCTGTATACTGAATACTGCTTTACATGGTTCGAGATATCTAAATGGTTGATAAAGAAACTATCTAAACTATACTTTAGATTATTACATAAGAACCAGAAAACTAAATTAGAAATGCAGTCTAGATAAATTTCATTTTAAGAAAGTGTTACTTCTGTAATATGCAATGCCTACATTACTGTAGCTTCACAACTGCTGTAGGGGAATATTGATTATTTGAATTTTAACATGTTACACTTATGTTGCAATTATTTACAATTTCCTAATATTAAAAGTAAAAATAAATACCCCCTCAAGCAGCTACTTGCCACAGAGGCCTGACAGGAGTCTGTCAGTTTACATGCCATAGTAGAAGGTCTGTGAGGATGGCAGGATCTCAGCAGAGAAACCCAAACATTCATGCTTTACCTGGGTCTTGAACCCAGGTCCCTTTGATCAGTAGCCATGTGTGCTAATCTTACAGAACAAATAATGTCACCATCATTATTTTTCAAATGAAACTAAGAGATAAAAAAAATTGATTTATTTCCTGTAAGAGAAATATAAAATGCAATTCAATAAATAGTTTTGTGGGAAAACATTTCACCAATGTGCAACATCTTACTCATTGTAACATTGAAAGAAATAGTTGCCATTCTCGAACATTGATGGTGCCAAATCCAGGTGCAGAAATCACAGGAAGATTGAAATGTCATATTAAAGGGGAAAAAAAATGGAGCTGATGTTAGTTTGGGGGTCTTAGAACACTCTGGCATATATCTGGAGAGATGTGGGTTCGAATCCTGCATTTTGGTGAAACTTTTTTCCACAAAACTATTTATGATGTTAAAGTCAACAGGCAACTCTGTGGATATTTTTATTAGAACACATTATGCCATCTTTAGCAAAAAATTCTGTATTATATTTAAGGCAATTGTTATAATGATTAGAAGAATAACTGTAATTAAAAATACCTTCTTGCTCACAAAATAATTATAATAATTTAAAGTTCTTTGTCTTTGAGTAATAAAATTGTTAAGTTTGTCCTTAAAACTATTTGCTGACAAAGCCACCCCTGCCCTACAGAATATAGTCAGATCTCAATCTTTTATTATGTGATATGCTGTTTTTAGGAGTATTATTAACAAAAAAATATTAAAGAATTTTGATATCTCAATGAAAAAGTATTATTAAAAATTATCCAACCTTACAACTGAACTTACTCTAATATAACCTGATATGTAATAAGAAAAAGGATCCATAAAATTAGATATGTGTCCAAAACTAAATGCAAAACAAAACTGTTAAGTAGCATCTGCTACAATACTAATCTTGTTTTTGTTAGCTGCACAAAAAAATAAAATAAAAATGTAAATGCCCTTTCAATGTTGAGAAATATACTGCTCACAAAAATTAGGGGATATATTATCGCTTCATATTCATTTTGAAATATCCCCTAATTTTTGTGAGCAGTATATAGTTTGGAACATTATAGTGTCTCTGTCATCTAGTATGAAGCTTTAAGGCAAAAAAGATTATCCTTTCCTTCAAAATTGAATAAAATACCACTCTGTTTTTGACCAAATTCAGCTCAGGTAAAATATGGAAGTGGTTCAATATATTTCAAGCAATTTGTGAATAGCTAATAATTGTGGTAACCCTTTGTAGCCTGAATTTTTGTATATGAACAAAACTAAAAATAAAAACTGTTTTATTATAAAGAAATGTCTTTTTTAATATGTAAGTGAATAAAAAGATTATGTATATTTTATAAAGAATTTTTATTGCTACGAAGAACATTCAAAAAGTTCTTGACATTCATCTGCAGAATAGAAACCATTGCACTTACCTCAACAAAACTTTTACTATTCCTCAAAGTACTCCCCTCCAGCATCTATGCAAAGTTACAGATGTCTATGCCAATTCTGGAACACTTAGTAGTATTCCAGTTGGGGAATACTCCACAACTCTGAATGAACACATTTTGCAAGGTCTTGAACCCTTGAAAAAGGTTTCCCAGTAAGTTCCTTTTTAATTTTTGGTTTCCAAAAATCACATTGTGTGAGATTGGGTGAATGAATATGTAAGATGTGGTAGCTATTTTATTTTTTCCGCACCAGATAAGCCATAATTTGCCAGGTTTCATGAGCAGTGGTATTGTCGTGAAGAAGGAGAATCCCCAGCACGCCTGTTGTTGGACACTGCTCTATCATCTCCTTAAACATTTTGGGCAAAACAATGCTGGTGTAGTATTGGTTATTCATAGTCATTTTTTTCGGGTAAAGTGTCCATGGCTACCACTCCTTGCAAATTAAAAAAAAATTGTGAATATCCTCTTTCTTGAGTGAAAGCCTTGTTGGAGGATTTGGGGACACTATTCATCTTCCACAACCCAAACATGGTTGTTGATCTTTCTGAGAGTTATTAGTAATAAACCCACTTCTCATCACCTATGACAATTTCTGTTAACTGTTTGGGACCACTAGGTTCAAGCACTGCTAGCACCTCCTTGTACAAGCTGACTTTTGCCCTTTTTTGCTGTTCTGTCAGTTTGTGGGGTACCCTATTGGCACAGATCTTTTGGCACTTTAAATGGTGAATAATTATTTCCACACTGCCAATCAATACACTGACATCTAAACTTATTACCTGAATAGTGATGTGTGGATTTTCCTTAATGAGTTCACAAACAGAAGCAATGGTTCTCTCGTTCATGGCCTCGTTCAGTTTCCTGCACAAGGGAGGTCTTTGAAACTCTGCCATCCTTCTTTGATTGACGGCAGACATTTGCACATATATCCTGTAACAGTTCCATATGAATAGGCATGATTCCCATATATTTGGGATAAATTGGCATAAATTTTTTTCATGTTGTCCCCAAGTTGCATCCTTGTGAAAATGGAACATCTCTCTCACACCTTTAATTGGCTTCCATAACAACGATGCACAGATTTTGCACACTAAACTTTACACGTTGACAGCGAGAGAGAAATGATAATATGGCCTTTGTTTTTTAGCATGTAACAAGTTTAAACATGCTTTCAAACAAGTTGTAGCCCATTAATTTTGAAGGAATGAGTGCAAATATATAGACGTGTCGAGAACTTTTGAATGCCCCTCTGTAATGGGTCTCAGAAGTTGTGTCAGGTCACTATTCCTACTTCAGTAATACCTTATAATGTGGGGCAGGGGTAGCTCAGTAGGTAGCGTGCATGGCTCATAATCTGCAATTTCCAGGTTTGAGTCCTAGCTGGGCGAGCATTGAGATTTCCACAAAATTCCCCACCCAGTCCACAGTCAGTAGGGGACACCGATGAGCTTGGAAAGGCTGCCATCTGTCGGATGGAATGTTAAGCTGTGGTCCTGTGTGCAGGAGAGCCATACTTCATGCATGTTAATGAACACATTGGATGGTCTAGACAGGAGGCAACCATCTATCACCCAACAGCTGTCTAGTGCAGGCATGGCCAACATACGGCCTGCGGGCCGGATCCGGCCCGCGTAATGAATTTATGTGGCCCGCGAACAATTTTTCAATATTAACATTTAACTTCTAGTAATTAATCGAATGAATTCTCGATATTTCTATATTTTTTAAAAAAGATTCCGTTATAAAGAATTAAAACTTTTATACTCATCTGCACTCGATGTTCAAGCGACGTTGCCAGCAGGCGAGTAAAATATTTTTGCATAGTGTAAAAATATTTTAAAAATCGATCATGTTACAAATGTAGTTGTGAAATTAGTGAATTTCCTACGATCAAAAGGATTAAATCACAGGCAATTTATTGATCTCCTTGAAGAACTAAATACCAGTCATTTAGATGTACTATATCACAATAAAATCTGTTGGTTAAGTTTGGGAAAAGTTTTAAGACGTGTGTGGGACCTTCAAGAGGAAATAAAAATATTTTTAATGCTTAAAGAAAATGAGGATTTTCCTGAATTATTAGATCCAAATTGGATTTGTGATTTAGCATTTTCTTTGGATATTCTCACACATTTGAACGAATTTAACACATGTATACAAGGAAAAAATTTATTTGCTCATGATTTAATACAGAAATTAAGAGCTTTTAAAATGAAGCTTAGCCTTTTTTCTACAATTCTGGCTGAATGTAAATTTGATCATTTTCCAACGTTACAGACCATATCTTTAAATATTTTAAAAGAAAAGGTTAAAACATTTAATAAAAACATCCTTGCACTAATGACAGATTTCGAGCAGAGATTCGATTGCTTCAAAAAAATTGATAAAATTTTATCTATTATCTGAAATCCATTTTCTGTACAAGTTGATGACGTTCCTGTTGATATACAATTAGAAATAATTAATTTACAATGTGATGAATTATTACATGAGAAATATCGAGAAGAGCAAGAAAATTTGCGTAATTTTTATAAGCAATTGAATAATGAAAAATATGGAAATTTAAAAAAACTTGCCAAGACGTATTTAGTAATCTTTAGCTCAACTTATATTTGTGAACAAACATTTTCTTTAATGAATCTAAATAAAAGTACAAGATCAAGATTGAATGATTTACATTTGGAGGCTGTGTTAAGAATAGCTACTACAAGTATAGAACCAGATATTAAAAAAATAATAAGCGATGCAAACCGCCTCAACACGTCGCATTAGTTATTATGTTAATTTGTTGTATTGATTTACTTACAATTATTCATAAACAAATTTCATAATAAAATTTTGTTTACTTAAAGAAATAAGTGTTTTGCTTAACATTTTTCAATTTTAATATTTCGTCCGGCCCGTGAAAATATTTTTTTTCCAATCCGGCCCGTGAAAATATTTTTTTTTCCAATCCGGCCCGGGGGCAAAAACAGTTGGCCATGCCTGGTCTAGTGGGTCCCCTTCCCTAACCTTATCTAAGCCTTCAGGGTCCTTGAGACCTGAGCATGTAACCCATTGTGTGCAAAAAAAGTGCTACTCAGAGGTAAAACAACCCAACCTTATAAAATTTGAAGTAGAATGCAGCAGTCCCACAAACAAGACAACAAGTCTAGCAAATGATACAATGGGCATTTTGTACTTGCAGTACCAACATGTCATAAAGGATTAAAGATATGCTTAAAATGTGTTTCAAAATGCTTACTGAAAACAAATATAACAGAAAGAGAATTATATATCTAAAGTTAGGGTGAAATGCAAAAGTACTGTTTGATAAGAAAAGTGCACTAATCTGCCATTCTTGGAAATTGCATCTGTGAAAGTTCAAAGTGAACTTATTCCAATTAGAACACAAAATACAATGCAAAATGCTGTGTACATATCCAAAGATGAAACATGACATCCTGAATGGTCTAATGTACAACACCCTAAACACATATCATTTCTAATTATTTCAAATCTTTACTATAGCCATCATATACTAAAATATTAATCAAATACAGTTGTACAAGTATACTTGATTCCTGCTAGAGAGTCAAGAATACAGTCATATAAAGATTTATAGATTTATTTGTGACATTATCATATGGAAACACTGGTAGGGATGCAAAAATTTCAATTCCTGAGTCAACCAAAACCTTAGGGTGCCAGTTATGTGAATTCAAGATTCAGCATTATGTGAATCACCATAGTAGAGTACAAAATTCTAAGTTGATCAAGTGACTGGGCTCTTTGGATTTTTCCATTCCAGGGCATTGATATCAATGATTTGATCCAAACAAATGCATGGGGCAACATCATAGACAAATATCCCATGGAAGAAAATTGTTAATTTTGTAGCCTTGTGGCCGAGTGCTTAGTGCACTTGACTATTGATCTGCTGGACCTGGATCTGCTGGACTGATCTGCAGGATCTGCTGGATTGATCTGCAGGACCTGGGTTCGAGCCCCAGGTAAGGCATGATGTTTGTATTGTTTTTCCGCTGAGGTCCCACCATCCTCTGATCTTCTACTATGATATATAAACTGAGAGGCACCTGCCAGACTGCTGTGGCAAGCAGTTGCTTAAGGGAATATTTATTTTATTAATACTATAATTCATAAAGTACCACATCAATAACTACAATACCTAAAGTAGCTTTCTTTGATTTAAAACAAGAGCTCAGCTTCTCATTCATAATTCATTTAAAAAAATATGATATGTCAAACAATTACACAGAAGGCCTAATCATGCAAGATGTAAGTAATCAACAAAAGTAATATAAATATTAAAATCCATTTCCATGTACAAAACTTTTTGCTATTCACAGCTTTTGTCATATAGTAAAATAACACTATATATTTTTGACATTCTTAAGCAAAACGGTTTCAGTCAAAGCCAAAATATTTGCTTTTATAACACAAAAAAATTACCAGGTGAAATATGACGTCACTTTTTTTACATTTCATTTCTAATGTTTACTGTAGGCACCGGGAAAAAAAAACTTTATTTAAAAAAATGCCCGTTTTTTCGGCAAAACTGCCAACATTAACTATATATGTAGTCGTAGATATCAGGGATCTATTATTTATAAAAAATGACTTTAGGAACATGTGAAGGTGAAGTACACGCGATCAACATCTCTTAGTAGACCAAACAAAATAACTTTGCTTTTAATACATATTAACGCTTTGCAACACCTATTTCTTATGCCATGCTTTATGTACAGAACTGTTAGATGGGAACGACTGATGAATCAAACAAAATCAACACACACGGAAAAATATTTTAAACAGCTGTAAATGACAATGTTACCAATAGTCAAATCATCTTACCATATTCAAATACCGTCATCTAGATATCAAATTCATGGCTTACACATTCGCAGTCAACGACTTATAGAATATATATCGTCAGCTTATTTTTTATATATATTAATTGCTGGATATCAATTTTAATCATTTGAAATATAGTTAAATTAATACATCTTCTACCAGACCCACCTAGAGCACTTTTTATATTGCCAGATTCACAACCTCTTATTTAATGGTGAGCTCCATGGGTGTGCTCAATGATGGTGGGTAGTAATAAACGTTTGTAGTGGTATCTATCAATGCCAATACATTGTGCGAACTTTAAAATATAATAGAGACAGTAATGATAACCTGTAATTAATCTTTGTTTATCACTAATTAGTTTCAACTTACTATGCTTCAATATGTAATATCAGAGAAGTATGATTAAACTTCAGATTTTAATGCAAAATATAAATTTAGAAAAATGTAAAATAAACCAATGAATTTTTGACTATAGGATTTAAATTAAACTTGGTTTTCCTCTGCTATCAGCGGATAGCTTGCTTGACTGTGAATCAAAGGAAGTCGGGTTAGTTCACAGTGGGGTTAGAGCAACACCTCCTTCCTATAAACAGAAAGACAGAGGACCAAATTTATGACGTCAGCTTAAGTAGTCCTACCATATAGACACTTTTTATGTTTTTGATTTTAATATTATTACTGGTGGATTCTGTGCTAAACTTTATACTAATGTATATATATAAATATACTTTACTTAGGAGAAAATTTATTTGTATTAATTAGCATTATTATATTTGATAATAAATACGAATAATTTTCTTCCCAAATAAAATATATTAATAGACAAATATTAGTATACAGATTAGCACAATAGTCCACCAGTAATAATATTAGAATAAAAAATATAAGAATTGTCTATATGGTAGAACTACTTAGTGACGTCAAAAATTTGATACATTGACACTCTCTTATAGGAGGTGTTAGTCTATGGGTTAGATCAGGGCCATGGTTGCAGCCCCAGATAACGAATGGATTTCTTGTTCTGACCTTCTTCGCTTTCTTCACACACCTCCATCATATATTATACTGATTGGCTCCTGTCCGACCGCTGTGGCACGTATTTGTGTGAAGGTAATAAATTTTTTTCATTTCGCCCTAATTGTCACTGGATTTTAAAATCATTGAAATTCACAATTGGACTGTGTTTTACAATTATATTTCATGATATACCAAAATTAGAGTTAATTTTAACGGTTACTGCGTAATATTTCCTTGAAATTAAAGCACATTTCTTTCCTGCTAATAATTAAGGATGCCTATAGTCGTCCTGTGGCCGAGTGGTTAGTGCGCTTGGCAACTAATCTAAGGGACCTGGGTTCGAGCCCTGGGGCTACTAATCTCAAGGGACCTGGGCTCGAGTCCTGGGGCTATTAATCTCAAGGGACCTGGGCTCGAGTCGTGGGGCTACTAATCTCAAGGGACGTGGGCTTGAGTCCTTGATTAAGGCATGGATGTATCTGGGTTTGAGCCCTGGGTAAGGAATGGATGTATGTGTCGTTTTTCTGCTGAGGTCGTACCATCCTCTCAGATCTTCTACTATGGCATATAAACTGACAGACTCTTGTCAAACCTATGTGGAAAGCAGCTGCTTGAGGTTTTTTTTTTTTTTTGCCAACGGCAGTACCAAGCTGAAAACACCTGTTCTCGTCCGATCACCAAAGCAGCTTTGGGCGCGGTCAGTACCTGGGAGGGGGACCACCTGGGAACACCGCATGCCGTTGGCAAAAAATCTGCTGAGATCCGCCATCCACACAGATCCCTTCTACTATGGCGTATTAAACTGACAGGCTCCAGTCAAACCTCTGTGGCAAGCAGCTGCTTCAGGAGGTATGTATTTATTTATAGCTCATCTGTGGCCTATAGTTCTCTATATCTGAATCCCTAGAATTTTTCTGAACCTTAGCATCCAGTGTATGTTTACTTTCCTCAGGATAAATAATATTTTAAGACATATTTTAATAATTCTCACTGTAAACTTGCTACTGTCTTGATTCGCAAAATAGTCATAGGTTACATTATAAAAATCATGATGCAATTATAAACAATTCATAAAGCTGGGTAAAGGGTAAAGTGGTACGACTACATAGTAAAAATGCTCGCTGCGTTAGTGATCGACAGTAGCAGCACCTGCCACAATAGTAGCGATGAGCAGGGTGAATGAAGGGAGGGTGATGCAAAGCGAATAGTGCCACTCGGCGAGAGAGCGTTCTTGACGGTTATTGGCTAGGAGTTTTGACGTCACAACGGGGAGACGACGACGCACAAACCTTATAACGCCTTATAAGAAGCGTAGAGTGAGATAGATTTCTGTTGACAGAAAAAGTGTAAAAGTGCAATTTCAATTTTCTTTAACTGTTTAAGGTCTATTTAGTTATCAGGGAAATATTTATTGTTATAAATATACCCTCAGGGCCACTTTATTAGGTACAGTTCCGTGTTATGTCAATAGTAATTCAGATGTAGATCTCAGTAACATCTAAAATAAGCATTTTTGCAAAAGTTTGACTAAAGATAATTGAAGGATCTCAGTTAAATCTATTGCAATCTCACTTTTTAATAATATTCGTTCTCTGTTTAATAGCAATAATTCCAATTTAAATAATCGGTTTCAAAAGTTAATAAAAACAAGTTAAAACTAAACAATTACTGTTATGCTACTTTACTAATACGTCTAAGAGTTTTGAGCAATTCACGGTTTAATTAGATTAATTTTCGTTAATATTTTGCAGAAATAGCTAACTTGTCAAGTGTTTCAGCTTCGACTGTACCTAATGAAATGGCTCTTTGAATGTGCGTTGATATAACGGATTTCATAATTTTATCATTTGTACTTCACACCAAACTACTACAGAATATGTATTAGATCAATGGTTCTCAACCTTTTATTCTTCATGTACCCCTTGGAAACAGGGGCGTAACGAAGGACTATGGTTGAGGAGAAATCCAAATTTTTTCCAATTCGAAATTAAATTTTGCCAATTGAGAAAATAATGACCACAGACTAACCTTGTTTTTTGCTCGGGGGAGGGGGGAGGGAGAGTAAGTTTTTCACCTCTCCTGCATTTTGCCTTTTACCTTCTAATTTTGGCCAACTAGCCATAATTCCACAGAAATAATCCCAATACTTTTGTATATCGTCTGAATTGCAGCATATCAGTGCAATGCAATCAGTTCAGTGCAACAGTTTCTTTTCTTCTTTCACAAGGTTCTTTCTTTTCTTTTTATCCCAATATTTTTGAATATCGTCCGAATTGTGCCAAGTCAGTGAAAATTTTGTCAACTCCCTTGATTTGGCCAACTCCACTTAATTTCACAAAACCAATCCCAATCTTTACATCTCTCCTATACTTGCCTAAGTCACTTCAAAATTTTCAAACTCCCCAAGATTTTGCCAAGTTTTCTGGATTTTGGCAACTTTCCTTAATTTCACAAACCCCTATCCTAATTATCACAACTCGCCCGTATTTTCCAAATGGATTCGAATTTTGCCAACTGCCCTACATTTTGTTAAATTTCCTCAATTTGTCCAACTCTCCTTAATTTCACAAAACAAATCCCAATTTTCACAACTCGCCAATATTTTACCAAATGGATTCGAATTTTGCCAACTACCCTAGATTTTGCCAACTCGCCACAATTTTACAGAAAATAATCCCAATTTTTATATTCCCTGAATTTGCCAAGTCACTTCGAATTTTATCAACTCTCCTTAATTGCAAAGGAAGGCACAATTTTCACAAAATCCCCTGTATTTTACCAAGTGCTTCGAATTTTGTCAACTACTCTAGATGGTGCCAGGAGTTCTCGATTTTTGTCAACTCTCCTTAATTTCACAAAAATATAATAAATAAATAAATACCCCCTCAAGCAGCTGCTTGCCACAGAGGTCTGACAGGAGCCTGTCAGTTTTATATGCCAGAGTAGAAGATCTGAGAGGATGGCAGGATCTCAGCAGAAAACAACACGAACATCCATGCCTTACCCGGGGCTCGAACCCAGGTCCCGTAGATCAGTAGCCAAGCGCGCTAACCACCAATCTCAATTTTCACAACTCGCCCGTATTTCACCAAGTGGATTCGAATTTTGACAACTGCCCTATATTTTGCCAACTCGCCACAATTTTACAGAAAAAAATCCCTTTTTTATATCTCACCTGATTTTTGCAAAGTCACTCTGAATTTTGCCAACTCTTCTAGATATTGTGAAGTTGACTAGATTTTGCCAACACACCACAATTTTACAAAAATAAAAAGATTGCAATTTTTATATTTCACCTGAATTTTGCCAACTTTCCACAATTTTCTCAAGGCACTCCGAATTTTACCAACTCTCCAGGATTTTGCCAAGTCACTCCGAATTTTGTCAACTTTCCAGGATTTTTCCAAGTCACTCCGAATTTTGCCAACTGCCTCTGGATTTTGCCAACTCTCCTAGATTTTGCCAACTTGTCATAATTTTACAGAAAAAAATCCCAAATTTTACATCTTACCTGAATTTTACCAACTCCCTACGATTTTGCCAACTCACTCCCCAAGATTTTGCCTAGTCATTCCTAATTTTGCCACTCCCCAAGATTTTACCAAGTCACTACGAATTTTGCCAACTTCCGAAGATTTCGCCAACTCACCTGTATTTTATTAAATGGCTTCGAATTTTGCCAACTCCCAAAGATTTTGTCAACTCACTTGCATTTTACTAAATGGCTTCGAATTTTGCCAACTGCTCTAGATTTTGCCATCTCTCCATTTTACAAACTGCCCTAGATTTGCCAAGTTGCCTCCATTTTGACAATTCAACATAATTTTACTAAAAAGAAGATGCAAATTTTCACAACTCACCTAGATATCTACCCTCATTCCCCCATAGCTACGCCCCTGCCTGGAAATGTGTATGAAACTGGCGTACACCTTCTATAGATAGATAAAACTGTAGTTATAGTATAACAATGGTTATTTTTACTTTTTAACTAGATCTAGGAACATTTGAGCTCTCACGGCATACCCCTAAAAATTTTACCGCGTACCCCATGTTGAGAACCCCTATATTAGATGATTCTGGGAAATTATTCTGATCTTGCTCTTAAAATTAAATTTAATCGAATTAAAACACGTCTTGTGACTTTATTGCGATCATCAGTGTGACTTGAGACCAACATCTTAATTCGTTTCAACTTATAGTATTTCCAACTATGTTAATAATCATAATGTAATAAAATAATTAATTTTTTCCATTTCAAAATACCTTTAATCTGATCTGGATTAAATACAGTTTCCAATTTATTACGAAAATTTTTCCAGGATTATCCAATGAAACGTCTGCTTTTTTCTTTTTCCTTTTTGTCCAATTCCGAAATTGCTATTCTGCTGTTTCAATTTGTATTTATGTTTATTCTACTGTTGTTCTTTGATCGTAACAAATCTTGCAACTCAAAGATTTTCCCCTCAGATTTACGTAGTTTTTTAATAGCAATTTGAAACTGCTGCTCTAATATTTTAATGTGTATACTCTGACTCATTGACATCAGTTTTTATTCTCGTGAATATCGTGTTTTATCTCGTTTAATCAGTGCAATATAAGTTCACGTTAATGTAAGATCATGGGGAAATTAGTCTCCAATGAGGGGCTCTTTACACAGAATAAGGCAAGGTATTTAATATAATAATAGCCTGAGATAATGCTACTTTTCATTGGGCACAGTGTTTTCATAGTTGTCAGAGCATCGGGTTATTTTTCCAACAATATTTCCCGTGTTTAGTAATAATCGTTTGGTCGGAATAGAATCGGTTGTGAAGAACAAAATTGAATTTCCATGTGCCTGTTCTTTTTTTTTTATCTGGAATGGCATTATCATTTATTTACGTTTAAAGGGTAATCATAATGTTTGCTTCATACGTTGCGATCGTAACAGGTATCTGAAAGATGTTTACTACATATTTTAGCATGCTGTGCAGCAAATTTGTCTTTACGCAGACATTGCAGCACCCACTTCATACTAATTTTTGCTTCTGATGGAAATGCATATGAAACATTGCTTTTTTTTATTCTTCGAAGAATTTGTCGTGTATTTTGCTACTGCATAGTTTGCCATGATAAAAAATTACATGAAAGACTTCACAGAGAGAAAGATTCACCAAGCGAACAACAAAGAAAGACACGAAAGAACGGACGATTATGCAAATCCTTTAAGCCATATTCTTGGCTAAGCTATCCCCGTTGTGACTTCAGGAGCACGCCCTCTCACCGACACCGGAATGACTTTAGTAAAAGAGAATCTTTTGACGCCACCCAACGTTTAGTGGTTAAGCATGTATTATTAAAGATCAAAGACAGAGAGCTCTGTAACTTTATAAAGGGTATGGTTGTTTTACCCATGGCCGTGTTTAGCTCTGAGCGGCACTATTTTGCAGATTATAATAACTTTATATTAGAGAGGTCAGCATGTGAGTATTATTATATATAGAGGGTTCTCCTTTACATATTTTAACTCATACCTAAGAAATTATACATGTATTTTTGCACTGTCTATTGCAGGGGTCTTCTTCTTTAAGTGCCGTCTCCAATTGGGAGGTTGGTGACCAACAAATACCATAATTCTCTTTCTTGCATCATAGATTATGTTCTCTGTGTCCAAGCCCATCTACTCGCAAAGGTCATCCATTCAACCCTTGCTTCTTTTTTGTGTCCGTTTGTCCTCCAATTTGCCCTCAAGGACGAGTTGTGGTATGTCATACTTTTCCTCTCTCAGCCTATGCCCATAATATGCCAGTTTCCTTCTCTTTACAATATTTAATAGTTGTCTAGTAGACTTGGCCATATCCAGTACCTTAATGTTTATCATCCTGCTAGTCCACTTTATTTTCAGTATCGTCCCAAGGACCACATCTCAAACGACTCCAATTTGTCTTTTGATTTCTTGTTTAGAGTCCAGAACTCACACCCATGCAGTAGAATGGGCCAGATATAACATTTTAAGATTCTAATTCTCAATTAGATGTTTAACTTTCCCACACACAGAATTTTTCTCATCTGGTTGAATTGGTTTTTAGTTTGTCCAATTCGGTGGTTTATTTCTTTAATTTGCTGATTATCACGCTTGATGTCGCTGCTGGAGGTCGCTTGACTCTTGTCATTGGAAATGTTTCTCTTCCCCTTTCCTATCTTTGACAATCGTTAGTGATTTGTATTAAATTCCGGAAAGCTTTTGTTGCCGTCACTAAGGTAATGTAATAATATGGTTTTGGTTTTGTTTCTACGTTTTCTCTTGATTTTGTAGTTTTAAAGCATGAATCTAATGGAGTATTATATACTGGAAATATTCATATTTCATTTAAAGTTAATTTTGCTGAGTACTTCCATCATCTCTCGTAAATATCTTCTTTCAAATAGATAGTGATATTGTCGCAATCCGGGGACATGTGCACAGGGGAGAGTGGGAGTCTGAGACCCCCCTCCCGAAAATCCGGACGTCTTATACGAAATTTCAAACTTATCTCCCTGCTTTGAAATCCATAAGTTGTCGTTATATAATTTTATGTACGACACTAAAAATAAATGAAAATATTTATATATATTCCATGTAGAATATTATTTTAACTTTTCCTGTCCAGTGGTAATATTTATTTTTAGTGATTAGGAAACCCTACCTAATATTGGGCAAACTATATTTAACTTTATTTATAATTTCACCCCCCCACACCCACACACGAAACTAAATCCTGAGTACATGCCTGTTGTAATCCACATTACAGAGCAAACAACTTGGATATCATTCTAAGGAAAATTTAAGTTTTTAAACCATGCAAGAGAGGGAAAATATTTACTGTTCAGTAAACAGTAAATATTTTGTGCATTATCATCTATACATTGGTGCAGATTTAGTATAAGTTATCAGTAACGGTTTTATACATAAAATGAAAAGCTTTTGGATAAATTATTGAAATAAAAATGAATCATATCTTTCATGGAATATTGTTTTGTATTTGGATTTTGTCCTAGCATCTATTGATGCCTCTTCCATTGCAGCTTCTCGACGCGTGCTAGCCTCGATGTAACCATGTCGTTAATCATTTTACGTCACCACTAACATCTTAGTGATATAATTTTGAACTTATAATGTAAATCTCTTTATTTCTGCTTATCAATTGACAATAAGGGGAAAATTTCCTTTCATCGTCATTTAAATTCCAGATACATAGAATATTTTCGGAAAGGATGTGAAAAAACAAGCTTTGGGGAGGACGAGGGAATTTTCAAAATCATGATGAAATGGGTTATCCAGAAGTTCATTAAGAGTGGGGGAGGAGCCTTCCTAAAAATTTTAATTCTCTTTTTATGCTTCTAGAAGCACAATTCAAATTCATTGGTCTAGATGCGCAAAAGTGCCATTCAAAGGTGAAACAACCTCCTTTTATAAACTCCCGTTTATTCCAATGACCAGGGAAGTTGGGAAAAATCCAGATCTTGAGAATTGTAAATTGCCTTCTTAGCAGATGCCAGCAACCTACACTATCTGATCAAAAGTATCCGGATACCGCTTCTGAGTAGTGGATTCGCCCATATAAGCCGCAGCCATGGCCCAAACAGATATAAAAGGACGCACGTCGCCTGGCAAACCTCATAGACATGTATGGACAGGAGAATGGGCCATACAGCAGAGCTCAGTGGCTTTCAACGTGGCATACCATAGAATGCCACCTTAGCAGCAACTCAGTTCAGGACATTGCGGCCATGCCACAGCTGCCCCGAATAACTGTAAGGGATATTATTGTGAAGTGGAAATGCCTAGAGCAGACGTCGGCAACCTTTTTTGGCTGCGGGTCAAAATCAACCAAAATGTGACTATTAAGAAGACAGATCGAGTCAATGGGTATTTTCAAACAGTCCGTTGTTTTCATTTTAAAACAGTCCGTTGGTGAATAATAAAATAAATTTTATATAGAAAACTATTACAATATGCGTTTAAACTCAAAACATAAAAAAAAAATTATAATTCTAATTATTATAAAAACAAATATAATTCTCAAGTTTTAGTTCATTAATAATTTATGAACTTTATTTATAAGCGTTCTCTTCGTTATCAATGGCTCCCCTGATGCTGAATTTGTGACGTCAATTTAGTCAAGTCTGGTTCCTACTTAGTCACCTTAAGACGAATACAAGCGTCTGAATTTTCGGTAGTTAATCTGCTCCTGTTCTTACTTAAAATAAATTTCATGTGTGAAAATATTTGTTCACATTTATAAGTAGAACCGAACGCGGACAAAATGGCGAAACCATTTTTTTTTCAAAGATGAAAACTTCGTAGGAAGTGATGCCCAACACGATGATATCATGAGAAGTTGATTAGCTTCTGTGTTTTCTAGATCTTTCCGCAATGTCTTGAATTTGTCCGTCCACAACGTTGAACTTTTAAAATCAATCATTTCTAAACTTAAATTGTCAATTTTAAGATATTCAAAATACTGCAAATCTGAAACATTTTCCTCTATTTCGTTGGGCTTTATTATAAATGTAAACATTTTGCCCTGTTACTTAAAACTTTGAAATCTACTTTGAAATTCGCTTTTAATCTTCAAAATAAAACTTTCGAATATATTTAGATTGCTTTCATCGATATTTTCTTTCTCATGTTGGCTTTTTAGTAAGGGAAAGAAAAGAAATATTTTAGTTTTAATGTCAGTTTCAAACAATATTAATTTCTTCAAATAATATTAATTTCGAACAAAAACTCTTCCATTCCTCGTACATTTTCAAAACTGTGTGGTTATTTCCTTGGAGTCGTACGTTGAAATCATTATAATGGTTCATTACGTCTGTTAAGAACAATATATATACAGCTATTAAAAACCATTGTTTATCATTGAGCTCGAGATCATTTTCACCGATTTCGTAAAGAAATATTTGTATATCATCAAAGCACTCTACAAACCTATTAAGAACTTTGCCTCGACTTAACCATCGTACTTCAGCATGTAACAGTAAACCTCCATATTTCGATTCAATTTCCTCCAAAAAAGCTTTGAAGCGCCTGTGTGTTAATGCAGATCGTGCTACTATTACGTTTACGATCTTAACAACCTTTTCCATTACATCCTTAAGTTGTTGCGTAGATACCTTTGCAAATAAATTTTCTTCATGTATGATACAATGGAACGATAAAAGTGGGCGGCCAAGTTCATTTTCCATTAGTTTCACAAATCCAATATTTTTTCCTCTCATAGCTGGAGCACCATCAGTTGTTATGAAAAACAATTTACTTTTTAAATCCAATATTTTCCCATTTATGAAATTTGTAAACTCTTGTACTTGACGGAAAATATGAATGCCTTTGGTCGTGTCATTCATTGAAGTAAGAATGCATAGATCTTCATTGACGTTCGAACTATTTATTGATGCAAATCTAATAATAATTGCCAGCCTAGCCATACTATTTACATCGGTACGTTCATCGAGTGCAATGCTAATTACGTCACTAGAAAACAAAGCATTTTTGACCTGTGCGTCAATATTTTTTGCCAAATCTTCAATGCGACGCTGAACTGTTCTGGCCGACAATGGCATTTCTTTAATTCTCTCAATTATTTATTTTTTATTTGCGAAGTCATTGAATACGTGTTCGGAACAATTTATGAATGCGTTTCTCAAAAATTCGTTCTCAAAAATTCGCCGTCTGTAAACGGTTTTCCGTTGGTACCAATACTAAATAAAAAATAAAATAAATACCCCCTCAAGCAGCTGCTTGCCACAGAGGTCTGACAGGAGCCTGTCAGTTTATATGCCATAGTAGAAGGTCTTAGAGGATTGCAGGACCTCAGCAGAAAAACAACACAGCCATGCCTTACCCGGTGCTCGAACCCAGGTCCCTTAGATCAGTAGCCAAGCGCGCTAACCACTCGGCCATGAGACGGCTAAGACTTGCAATAAAGCTGGCAGATGTAGCATAATTGTGGCTGGTAACAAATCTCTTCAAAAATATATTTTGTTTACCATAATTTAATACACGTTTAGCAATGTATTCATATTTTTCATCATTTGGCATTTCACTCACATCTTTATGTTTTGAAGAAAAGTGTCGCTCAATATTGTAAGTCCTGGCGGTATTTATATCTGTACATAAAGTACATATCAATTTGTCACCATTTTCCATACATCCATACTTTTCAGTCCACACATCTTGAAATAATCTCTTTTTTGCTTTTTGTTTGTCCATGGTAATAAAAATAATAATTATTGCGCTTAGGTAACTGTTCTCACACTTCTGAACTACTGTTTATTCACGTTAAAGACGAAGTAAACGTAGACAAGAATAGATGCGTGATCAGCAGGTGGGCAGGGCTCCTATTGGTTGGCTGCAGGTGGCACGCAGTCGGAGAGCCCAACCGACCAATAGGAGCCCTGATCACGTGCTGATCACACATCTACTCTTGTTTACATCTGCTTCGTCTTTAACGTGAATAAACGAACGACACGCTCGTCGAGTAATGATGAGATTCGTTCGGACAATGTCGCTGTATTCCGCCTATGTTCATTTCTGCAACTTTGTAATCAAACCAAAATGTTAATCTTATTATTTATACTTTCTCAAAGTGTTTGTTTCATGTTTATGTTTTATAATTTATTTTTATATATTATACTTTATTTGCGGAACTCAAGTGGGTCACTTGAAATTATCAAATGGGTCACTTGGTGACCCGCGGGTCATAGGTTGCCCACGCCTGGCCTAGAGTAACAACAGCGCAATCTCAACCCGGTAGGCTACGTAAAATGGCAGAGTGGAACTGCTGAGTGCTTAAGCGGCTGGTGCGACAAAATCGCCTATCTCGGTTACAACACTCACCACCGAGTTCCAAAATGCCTCTGGAAGCAACGCCAGCCCATAACAGTTCGCAACAAACTGCAGGAAATGGGTTTCCATGGGCGAGCAGCCGCACACAAGCCTAACGTCAACAAGATCAACGCCATGAGTTGGTTGGAGTGGTGTAAAGCATGGCGCCATTGGCCTCTTGAGTAGTGGAACCACATTCTCTGGAGTGATGAATCACGCTTCACCATCTAGTAGTTCGATAAATGAGTCTGGGTGTGGAGTTCAGAGTCCTGTTCTGAGCCATGGCCTATAATGACATTCTCAACAATTCTATGCTCCCAACTTTATGACAACAGTTTGATGAAGACCCTTTCCTGTACCAACATGACAATGCCCCTATGCACAAAGCGAGGACCATGCAGGAATAGTTTGATGAGATGGGTGTGGAAGAACTTCACAGAACTCTGATCTCAACCCCATGGAACACCTTTGGGATGAATTACAACACCGATTGCAAGCCAGGCCGAACCGCCTGACATCAGTGACCAGCCTCATTAATGTTCTTATGACAGAACGACAGGCAGTTCCCGCAGAAACGTACCAAAATCTAGTGGAAAGCCTTCCCCACAGAGTGGAGGCTGTGATAGCAGCAAAGAGTGGACCAACGCGTTATTAATTCCTTTCCTATTACTGGGAGATTGTGGATGAGCGAATGTCTGGATACTTCTGATCATATAGTGTATCTCCTCTCTTGCAAGGGATTAGGGTTTATGTCTCTTTCTAAAAATTAGATCTATCATGTCAGGAAACAATCAAAAGAATAACTGAAAGCCAATCAGTAGGGTATAAGATATTTGATTACTGGGTATTAAAACGAATTATAAGTGATTAACTGATGTTAGTTTGCTTGTTGTGTGACCTGAAAATTTTACATATGTTAGTGTTGTTTTACGAATCTGATATTACCTAACCCTGTCATATAAGGTTCAATGGAATGTTAAGCCATGTTTCTTGAGATGGATAGCGATATCCTATTAACATTACAGAACATGCTGGGGCTTTGAAAGGACGCTTCCATCTGTCTCCTAGCAGTTATCTACTGTAGGGGTTCTCAACGTGGGGTACGTGGTAAAATTTTTTGGGGTACGCCTGAGAGCTCAAATGTCGATTACCCAGTAAAATGTTTATAATTTTATAAGATTTGTTAAATTGATTACGTCACTTTTTGTGTTTATTTATATATGTAATTTATGAATACAAAATTTAATGTGTTTATATATATTATTTTATTTCCATTGTCATATTATAACTATAGTTTTATCTATCTATACAAGGGGTACGCCAATTACATACACATTTCCAGGGGGTACGTGGAGCATAAAAGGTTGAGAACCACTGATATAGTGGATCCCCTTCCTCAAACTTTTCTGAGGCCTTAAGTCCTTTGAATTAGCTTTTAGCTCATTGTGTGCAAAAAAAAAAAAGTCGACCGCTCAATGGTTATTGGTCTTTCCCAATTATTATTTCTATCTTTGAGAAAAATCTTGTTTTAAGTCCCACACACGGAGCCACGGCTTAACGTCCCATCCGACGGACGGCGACCTTTCCAAGCCCATCGGTGTCCCCTACTGACCATGGCCAGGGCGGCGAGTTTTGCGGAGATAAGTGTCAATGCTGACCCAGCTGAGACCCGAACCTGGGACTACAGATTACGAGCCTGGCGCGCTACCGACTGAGCCACCCCTGCCCCGTTGGAGGATGGGACCCATTGGACAGCTGTTAGGAAACAGATTGTAGTCTCCTCATCAAGGCCATTAACCCTTAACAACTCAGTATGCTTTTGTACCGTAACTGACCAGTAGTGTCCAATAGACATATCAGTGAAAATCCTCAACATTATATTAAAATAAAATAAACAATGTGATATAAATTTATTGTTATTATATTATACAAGTCATAAATATTAATTTTTAATATTATAACTCTCTTTTTCTCAAAGTGATTTCCTAAGTGGTTTACTAAGGTTCTTTTTGTATATGGAAAATTCTGTGAGGTTTTTGGCGTAATGCGACAACTGCCACACAGCGTGATAGTCATTTCCCCTAATATCAATATTGCGTGTTCTATTTGGTTGGAAATTTTGAGGTATGCAACGCTTATTTTTTTTATAGTACCCATAATTGTCAGTCCGTTCCGAAATAATGACTCTGCAACTTCAAAGTTCGTAAAATAGTTGTCAACTGTTATATTTCTGTTTGTTCATAGTAGCCCTTTGTGTGCAAAAAAAGTGCCGCTCAGAGGTAACCCAATCCTAATTCGTTCTATTAATCACCCGCTTTTGCCCCTCGAACGTCATTTTCGATATATTTTATTTAGTGATTCAGTTTTGGCCCCTATCTTTGATTTTTTACACTCTACTGAGTATTTGAACAGATTTCGATCAAAGGGGTTCAAGACCCCGTAAGGCACCCGGGTCTTTCTGCTAAGGTCGCACCTTCTTCACAGATCTTCTATATGGCGATTAATCTGACAGACCTCTGTGACAAGCAGCTGCTTCAAAAGCTATTATTATTATACGATTTTATGACTGTTGCATTTATTCTGACCTGGTTTGGTACACTGGGCTGGTTTTATAGTATTTTTTTTCTATACATATTATTGTTATATAGTTTTTTCCCCTGTTTTTTCCTATTTTTTTTACATTTGTTTTTGTATTTTCTATGTATTCTTTTAACTCTGGTTGTGAGTTATTTTAATTCCTTCTTTTACCTTCTAACCAACAAATCTATTAATAAATTGATCGTATTTCAATTTGATTCACTGTCAGATTCTTTCTGACGTGTGCTGCCATCTAGGGCCAAGGTAGATATTCTATTCATAATACCAATTTCTTATTATTATTTCAGCAAATTTTCCCTGATGAATTGATCATTAGTGCCAAATCGAGATTTTTTTCCGAGCTCATTTAGAGGAAGAATGTATTCTGTAAAAAGTATGTCCCGAAGAGGGCGGCGCTACCGCATGTGCAACCACTGCGACTACACCGGGCGGCATTTCTTTTTAGGTGCGGAAATTTTGCAAACAATCATAGATACAATAAGGTCGATTGGAGTAAGTATGACCTCTTTTTAAATAGATTATTTTTCACTCGTTTTCAAAACGACATTAAACTTAGCCAAATTAATCATTAAAACTAAGATCAGACTTGGAGAAAGGGGCGACAAAACCTGAGTTGTCAGCAACGTTGTGAGGCAGACAGGTCCAGATTTAGATTTCAAACGCTTCTCTCTATCTTCTTAGCAGCATCAGCGCCTCTTTTGAGCAGTGTAATTTCTTCTGATTTCTATTCAAATACATAGATTTGTAGTAAAGAACTGTAGACATGGAACTCATGAAATAATAAACTGAAAAAAATTGGTTTCGCCATGAGTGGGATTCGAACCCACGTCTCCAGGAAAAATCAATTTTTTTCAGCTTATTATTTCATGAGTTACATAGATTTGTTTCATTTATGTTGCAACTAAGAAGAAACAATGTAATCCAAATGGGTGGGGTATTTAAATGAAAATAAATATAATTTCGTAAACAGATTCGATAAAAATTTGTGCAATATTATATACAATCTAAAACATTTAGCACAGAGTAATATATATAAATCAAAATGTTCGTTTTTTAAATATTGTCCTGTCTTGTTTTCGCTGTAAATGGACAAATTATATTCTCACAAGCCATATCGATTTAAAGTTCCCATTTTCAACAGACAGAGAGAGAGAGCGCACATTTAAGAGTTCTTAATCACGGATCCTTGCAGGTAGTGAAAAGGACATATTTTTTACCATGTATGAATAAAATATAATACTAGAATGCTAGTGCCTCTAGGCACATGCTTTATGGGAAATGCGGCCCTGGAGGCAAAGGTACATTGGATTAAGGAAGTCTCAGTCCAATCTGTTATATTTTTGCATTTGATATACGCAGCGGAGATTCAGTAGATAGACCAACCAGAGAAGGAGTGTTTTCAATAAATTCACTTTAAAACTTAATTTCTTACTTCCATGTCGGATGGTCATTTTTTGACAGCCGAGTAGTTCGTGTCCTTAACTGAGGATTAAAGGACCTGAGTCCCTTTGATCCACAGCTTATTACAGGCGCTGACAAGACATAGATGTTTCTTTCCTTGTATTGTATTTCGGCAGAGGTCTCTCCTTCCTCGCAACCTTCTCCATGACGTATTGTATTGTAGGGGGCGGGGGTGGCTCAGTCGGTAGCTCGCCAGGCTCGTAATCTGTAGTTCCCAGGTTCGAGTCCCAGCTGGGTCAGCGTTGAGATTTATCTCCGCAAAATTCCCCGCCCTGCCCACGGTCAGTAGGGGACACCGATGGGTTTGGAAAGGCCGCCGTCCGTCGGATGGGGCGTTAAGCCATGGCCCCGTGTGCGGGAGAGCCATACCCTGTGCTCGTTAAAGAACACGTTGGATGGCCTTGACGGGAGGCTACCAGCTGTCTGCCAACAGCTGTTCCAGTGGGTCCCCTCCCCCAACCTTCTCTGAGCCTTCGGGGTCCTTGTGACCTGGCCATTTAGCCCATGGTGTGCAAAAAAAGTGCCGCTCAGAGGTAAAACAACCCAACCCATGACGTATTGTAATGACAGGATTCTTTCAGACCTCTATGATAAGCAACTGCTCGAAGGAAAATTTATTTATTTTTATTACTACATCAATCATCCGTGTTCCAAATAAGCTCTAATATCTTGAACATGAAATCTAACTACATTTCAAAATATCCAGTATATCAGTGTTTTTCAAACGTTTTTGAACGCGACCCACAATAAGAAATACATTTTACAACGCGACCCAGTCTGTGAAATCCACTCTGAGATTTTCTATTCCATTTCATTAAAAAAATGCGGATCGCGATCAACAGTTTGAAAAACGCTGCAGTATATTAATTTGTGAAATTTAAAGCCTCATTATTATTTAAACGCTATCAGGTACTATCGTAAGTCGTGCTGGCCAATGGAATGCTCTAGCCCGGTGGTTCTCTGCCTTTTATGTTTCACGTACCCCCTGGAATGTACAGTCGCTCAAAAAAGTATCCAAACATTATGGTTGATTACAGAATTCATTAAAAAATATCTGGCAGCGATTTTTTTAGAAATTAGTGATCTGGCAACCTTCGTGTCACGTGACACGAAGGTTGCCAGATCACTAATTTCTAAAAAAATCGCTGCCAGATATTTTTTAATGAATTCTGTAATCAACCATAGTGTTCGGATATTTTTTTGAGCGACTGTACTAGTATACCTCTTGTACAGATAGATAAAACTATAGTTATAGTATAACAATGGTTATTTTTTCTTTGTTACTAGATCTAGCAATTTTTGAGCTCTCATGGCGTACTCCAAAAAATTTTACCGCGTACCCCACGTTGAGAATCCCTACTCTAGGCAATATTTTATTTTTAATTGAAAACCATTCATAATATCTAGAAAAAATTCCAATAGAATATTCAACGTTATCACTACACAGAATCCAACCATCTGTTCTCTCACCCTGGTTAAGACTTCAGTGTTATGTACATATTTTGTTTCTTCACAGTGAATACGAGTGGAAGTTGGTTAAGCTGGCAGTACACGAGTCTCTTAACTTGATGTTCCAAGTTGGAATACTCACTCTTCCTGTATAATTTTTTTTAATAATTACCCCCTCAAGCAGCTGCTTGCCACAGAGGTCTGACAGGAGCCTGTCAGTTTATATGCCATAGTAGAAGGTCTGAGAGGATGGCAGGACCTCAGCAGAAAAACGACACACACAGCCATGCCTTACCCGGGGCTCGAACCCAGGTCCCTTAGATCAGTAGCCAAGCGCGCTAACCACTCGGCCATGGGACGGCTCTTCCTGTATAGCTATCTTTTTTCTCCTAACCCTCGCTTTTTGTTTTTTGTATGAAAAGGGGTTACCAATGCCTTTGGAAAGACCCAGGTCGATGGATGGGACGAAAAGTCGTGGTCCCATGCGCAAGACAGCTGTACTCTGTGTACATAAAAAAACACTCTGGATGAACTTGATAAAAACTTCCAACAGCAGTCCATTGGATCGCTCTCCCCTATCCAGTTAACTGTGAACTGTGTGCACAAAAGTTCACATGAAATATATTCCATTGAAATATATTTCTTTGGTATCATTAAATTATCTTCAGTCACATTTTTCCATAAAAAGTTGTTTTCTATATCTGAATTACTATTAACATAACACGGAAGTCTACTTATTAAAGTGGTGTGGCCGTCCCGTGGCCGAGTGGTTAGCACGCTTGGCTTGTGATCTACGGGACCTGGGTTCGAGCCCCGGGTAAGGCATGGCTGTTTGTGTCGTTTTTCTGCTGAGGTCCTGCCATCCTCTCAGACCTTCTACTATGGCATATAAACTGAAAGGCTCCTGTCAGACCTCTGTGGCAAGCAGCTGCTTGAGAGGGTATTTATTTATTTATTTTTTATTTATATCTTATCAACCACCGTACCTTCCATTCAGCAAATAGCTACAGTCCTAAAGTTATCGATTATTTATTCGTGTGGATGATGATATTAAAATTACCAAACTAATGTCCTCACTCCCCCCCCCCCTCCCCCCCTCTACTATACACGTGTGCGAATAAACTGAGAAACTTCCTTCAATCCTTTTTTTACCTCCTTCAAATGAATATAAGAATTTCTGAAATTCCATTTTGGCCGTTTGAAAAATAAGTAACTTACTGCTTGGTTGCTGCAAAAAGGAAATAATCGAGTAAGTCCAGTTTGCTTCTGGGTGATGTCATCTGGCGGAATAAATAAATAATGATAAAACGCTTTTAAAACAAACACAAATAACGATATCATATTTATTACGAAATAAATATCGGTCAACGTGGCATAAAAATACAAACCAATATTATCAACTGCACTACGAACTGCTCAGACAGAGTCTGCAGTAAACATCACAGTGTGCAGGATGCGCTCTCATTTGAAGCGTCCATCAAATACCACAGGCTTCTACTGCAGCTGGGCGGTGAAATTGGCACGATGAATTATCACTTCACACGAAGGAACGCAAAGATCCTTACCAAAATGAATGGGTGTGCCTGGCACTTGTACACTATGTTACCAAAAGTATTGCCACAAGAAACAAATGTTACTGGACTGATGTTACTCTTTAGGGATGAAACAGATCACATGTTCCATATTTGGCTTCAAAATTGAAGCTCTGTTACCCAATACTTTTCTGAAATATATGTGAACAACGTCTGTTCTTCGTAACATCTGGAAGCTCGGTGGGATTTTGGGTCTTCATAAACGTCTCATTTAAGTAACCTATCAACACATCCATCCCAGAGAAAGATGCAGTAAACGTTTCCTTCCGAATATTTTCTATTCCTCGAGGTTATTCATTGGTACCTCAAAGACATAACTGCACAAAAGAACAACGTTAGCGTCCTTATAAAGGATGATAAATTATTAACATTAATGTTAGATTTCTTTTCCAAGCGGTAGTGCAAAGTTGTCGAAAGCACCAGCAACTGATCGCATGTATTATAATTTCATATTTGTATCTTGATATAAAGATCTAAAACATGTAAAATTTACCCACTTCAGTTTGATGTGCGGTGTTCCTTTACTTTTGATAATGTAGTGTACGTGTGGGGACGGAAACATGACGTAAAAGTCCCACAATCCACTTTCGTGAACAGGATGCTCGCCAACCCTGTTCGTGGCAGCTAATGAAGTCCACCTTGACTCAAAGAAGAATTTTCACGAATTCTGAAAGAGAAGAGATTAGTGAGCCATCATCTGCTGCTGACGTATTCCTCCAGTTATTTAGTTAACTAAACTATTTATCTAACCTTAATAAACATTATTATAATAAAATTATATACATATTTTAACCAATCCGTGTACTTTATTGACCACACAAGTGACGGATTAAGGATACGGGGAGGTACAGTCGCTCAAAAAAGTATCCGAACGTTATGGTTGATTACAGAATTCAGAAAAAATATCTGGCAACGATTTTTTTTAGAAATTAGTGATCTGGCAACCTTCGTGTCACGTGATTACAGAATTCAGGAAAAATATCTGGAGCGTGTACAGCAACTGTACACGCTCCAGTTACCGTTCACAGCAAACTGGAGCGTGTGCAGTTACTGTATACGCTCCAGTTTGCTGTAAACGGTAACTGCACACGCTCAATATTTCCGTGAGTGAGCCCACACGATCTAGTATCAAAATAATATAACTATCTACAGTCGCTCAAAAAAGTATCCGAACACCATGGTTGATTACAGAATTCAGAAAAAATATCTGGCAATGATTTTTTTAGAAATTAGTGATCTGGCAACCTTCCTGTCAGTGACACGAAGGTTGCCAGATCAGTGTCAGTAAAACGAAGGTTGCCAGATCACTAATTTCTAAAAAAATCATTGCCAGATATTTTTTCTGAATTCTGTAATCAACCATGGCGTTCGGATACTTTTTTGAGCGACTGTACTGTATACAAGTTCGAATCGATGGTAAACCGGATATATCTGATAATTTCAATTCTCTTTATGATGCGTGGATAGTTGAATGAATTAAATCAGGGTTCCTAACTGGTGTGTAATATGTCAGATTTGACGTGACGTTGATTAACACGTGTCAGATTTGAGAAATCTTGGCCGCATATATAGTTACATTTCTTCTCTTAAAAACCAATCATTCGAGATTTATCTCGTAACATGCTGCAAATAATACATATTCGAGTAGTTAATTAGCAGAAATTTAGATTTGCAATTTTTGTTAATTTGCGAATCGATTTAGACTTAAAGGAGGAAAGAGAAATTAAATTAAAATTACCTTTTAAATTTAAATTAAAAACATCGCCAGAAGAGTTTTCATTTCACAATTTCATTAGTTTGAACTTGTATTTTAAACTAAAGTACAATTTTAAAAATCGAAAATTCGAAACATCATATAATCTTTTATTTATTTATTTATTCATTTATTTATTTATTTATTTATTTCAAAAGCTGTTTTCTCAGTTAATTTGAGTTTTAAGGTTAAATGATTATTTAAAAAAGTATTCAAAAATGTATGATGTAAAATTTATTAAATGCATATATTTTTTTTGTAATGTAATGTTCAGCCAAAACATTATGACCATCTGTCTAAAATGATGTTGGTCCTCTACGTGCCGCCAAAACAGCTCTTACCCGTCGAGGCATAGATGATAAAAGATTTTTAAAGATGTCTTGGGGTATCTGGTCCAACAATTTACCAGCAGATCCTTTAACTCTTGTAAGTTACGTGGTTGAGCCGCCGCAGATCGGATATGCTGTTCCAACACAAACCACAAATGCTCGATTGGATTGATGTTTGGGAAATTTGGAGGCCAGGGCAATACCTGGAAGTCTTCCTTATGTTCCGCGAACCATTCTCGAACAATCTGAGCAGTGTGGCATGGCGCATTATCCTGTTGAAAGAAGACACTACTATAGGGATATACCGTTGCCATGAAAGAATGTACCTGGTCTGCAATGATGTTTAGGTAGGTGGTAGACATCATAGTTTCCTGCACATGAATGACTGGACCCAAGGTTTCCCAGCAGAACATTGCCCAAAGCATTACACTTCCTCCACCGGCTTGTTTTCATCCCATGGTACATCCTGGTGCCAACACTTTCCGAGGCAAACGATGCACACGTACTCGGCCGTCCACATGGTTCAACAGGAAACGAGATTCATCGGACCAGATGACCTTCTTCCAATCATTCGAGATCCAGTTTTGATAATCGTCTGCCCATTGTAGGTGATTTCGACGGTGAACCGAGGTTAGCATGGGCACTGGGAGCAGCCTACGGCTACGCAGCCCCATGTTCAGCAGGGTTTGATATACTGTGTGTTGTGACACATTACTCCCGTGACCAGCATTCAAATTACGGGCACGTATGCTTTCTGTTCGTTCGTACCATACGGGATAGCCTTTGCTCACTTTTAGAATCAATGAGCCGTGGTCGGCCCACAACTTGCCGGCGGTTCGTGGTTTTTCCCACCTCAACCACTTTTTGAAGGTACTAACCACGGCTGATTGTGAGCACTCCACAAACCTTGCAGTCTCAGAAATGCTCTGACCCAGTCGTCTGGCCATTATAATTTGGCCTTTGTCAAACTCACTTAAGTCCGTTGCCTTCCCCATCTGAAGAACAAGAATAACACTGATTAAAAGAGCTCAGCATCAGGTGTTATTTATACCGTTTCATGACCTTCACACGCCGTCGTTTACCTGCAGTTGTTCGATTTGCATAAAGACGCGCTGATCATAATGTTTTTGACTCTTCAGTGTATATAGCATAAACAAATCTATATAAAAATTTATTTTTGCAGTAGTCCATATAATGGGGACCTATGATTTTAAATATGGCTTAATTACTTAAGCTTTTATATGAAACTGTATATTTTATATTTGTGACGTAGGGAGGGAAGCATATATTTTTAATCCGTCACTGACTACATATAAATGCATAATAAATAATATCACATTTGAATACCATCATGACAACAAAGTGACAGAAACATAAACTAAATTATCATTATTATTAACATTATTATAATTTTAAACCTAATTTAGAAAACTGAGAGAAGAAAAAAATCTTTTATTAAAATTCCAAATTCGTTTGAATTAAACAAAATATTTGGCGATATGGGAAACTGTAATTGATATTTAAGCTTTCAGATTAGAGGGGGGGGGGGATATATAGTCAGATTATCATATTAAAACAAATTCTAGTAGCAGTTTCATATAAAACAACAGTTAAATATTTATTAAATTTAAATAATTTAATCATTAATGATATACATTTCATTCAATTAAATTTCTTTAATTCTCAAAGCCATACATTAAAGGCCTAAAAATTGCTTGCCCCATTCACCTGGACCAATGGTTATCAACTTGGTTGCCACTGCCCTCTCAAGAACATTTTAGAAATTTGGCGGGCTTTTTTTTAATTTTTCTGTAAAAATAAATTGAATAGTTATGCACGTTTTGTTTCAACAGAAAAACCTTAGAAATTCATCGATACAGTATCAAAATGTTCGTAAATTTGCATACACAGTAAAATAATATTTTAACTTTTTATAGAAGAAAAAAATGTTTTGAATTCCATGAAGAAGTATTAGAAAAGGTAAAGGAGGCGTTAGAAAGGGTAAAGGGGGCGCTGGGCTCAAAAAGGCTTGAAATCATTGGCCTAGACCTTCAGAAGTTATATCACAATTCATTAACAGATATAAAGGAGTAGTTTCTTCTGATAAATCAATGAAAAATTGCCTTTTTTTTTTCTTTTCAGGTTTTAATTTCATCCTCTTTTAGCATGTCCGTTTTTATTTTTCTCTTGTAATGCAATGTAACTTCGTGGATTAAGCAATCAAGGATGAGTTTTATAACGATCTGATAAAGACAAAGACAAATTAATGCATGAGACCAAGTGATCCGGTGTAGCACATTTCTAGAAAAATATTTTTGACATTTTCTTTCTTTATGTCAGTGGTAGTTGATTTTCTGTTCTGAAAAGAGTGAAGAAGAATAATTCATATTTTTTTGTCTCAGGAACGCTTATATTCTTTGGCACTGTTGACAACAGAGAGTGAAGTCATTGGTGAAGAATAACCCTGCGTGCAATCACAGATGTCGCCTCTGTGGCTCAGTGGTATCACGTTGGCTCAAGGTGACCCAGAGATTGTCGTGGTTGGAGTCCCGGATATGGCACGGTGGTTTGTTCTGTCACATACGTTTTGATTGTCACTCAGAAAAAAACAAGGTTCATTTCTCGACATGTCAAGCAAAATCTGTGTTCTCTCATTAAGACATAAAGCTAAAGATATTGGCTATAAGTCCCAACAACCACACTAAAAAAAAGAAAAAAAAAAATCACAGAAAAAATAGACTTGCAAATTCAAGAATATTTTTAATCTTTAGGGATGACATGGATGCAAAATTTTTGAATTATGGTATATTACTATCATTGTACAGTCGTTGAAAAAAATATCCGAACACTATGTTTGATTACAGAATTCAGAAAAAATATCTGGCAACGATTTTTTTCAGAAATTAGTTATCTGGCAACCGTCGTGTACTGTACACAAAGGTTGCCAGATCACTAATTTCTAAAAAAATCGTTGCCAGATATTTTTTTCTGAATTCTGTAATCAATTCGGCTATTTTTTTGAGCGACTATACTTCATAGGGTGAGGAATTTTACATTAGAAGGTAAGAGTTAATTATATCTGTTTGCGTTGCACTGAGTTTTCTTTAGAGTACTTCATCCTAACGACTTTAAGGCCCTGGAGAGTCTTAATCGTGTCCTGAATAAACTCTCTACTGGAATCACGGGATCCGAAAGGTGAGGGAAGGACATTTGCAACCCCTCTGGCACACTGGCAATAACATTAAAAATATAGCTATTCATAAATTCCAACCCCCAACCCACGCGCAGTGCCCCTTGGATGACATTCATTAACAAATCCCTCTGAACACAAAAGTTGAAGGAAGAAACATAAAATTCGAAGAATTCGAATTTATTCGTCTCTGACGAATGTGTAAAAATTTGTTTTCAAAGAGAAAGGAACATTTCAATTTCGCCTTTCTCCGCCCCTAACGTGGAAATTTGAGCTAAAGAATGATAAAAAAAAATGCAAATAATAATATTTCATTAATACCTATTAAATCGAAAAATAATTTTAATGTATCTCTTAAAAGAAAACAGGGTGCGTTTTACCATCACCTGGGGAAAAGGAGTGAAATCGCTGATGCCAGTGTGAACTCCTTGACCACCATGTTACACTACGGGAAATTTCAATTTCTAGCATGAATAAGAACATTTACCATAGCTTTAAAAAATGTTTTGCCATTTCCCAACTTTAGTACCCTCTGAGGTTGGAAATTGAAACTATTGAGAGATTCGGAAAGGGCGAATCCTAATATTTCATTAATACCTAACGAACCCAAAACAAGAATTTTTTATTCTGTCTCTGAAAGGGAACAAAAGTTGAATGCCAACAGACAATGGGGTCAGAGAATCCTATACACCCTGTCCTCGACTAACACCATCGACGAGTTCTTCAAAAAATTCGTATAAGGTGAAATCGTGTTAGTCGGAAATGAATTTCTAAGAGTTAATGTAAATAGGGGGTTTGGGTTGTTTTACCTCTGAGCGGCACTTTTTTCCATACCATGGGCTAAATGGCCAGGTTCTAAGGACCCCGAAGGCTCAGAGACGGTTGGGGGAGGGGAGACAGATGGTAGCCTCCCATCAAGGCCATCCAGCGTGTTCTTTAGCGTGCACAGGGTATGGCTCTCTCTCGCACACAGGGCACGGTTTAACGTCCCATCCGATGGACGGCGACTTTTCCAAGCCCATCAGTGTCCCCTACTGACCGTGGGCAGGGCGGGGGTAAATAGGGGGAAATACGTTCCAGAATCGTAACCTGATTGATATTATTTCTACTTTTATTCCTTTGTTAAGACTATACTTTGGCTCATCATTATCAGTAAAAAATAAATGTTTCCTCTGGATATGTTCGAGTCATTCGACCCTCTCCTCCAAGGTAGGTTTTCAATAGGCAAGGTTGGATAATGCTAAGAGGCTGATGACGTTTATGTTATATAACCCATCAGTGTCCCCTACTGACCGTGGGCAGGGCGGGGGTAAATAGGGGGAAATACGTTCCAGAATCGTAACCTGATTGATATTATTTCTACTTTTATTCCTTTGGTAAGACTATACTTTGGCTCATCATTATCAGTCAAAAATAAATGTTTCCTCTGGATATGTTCGAGTCATTCGACCCTCTCCTCCAAGGTAGGTTTTCAATAGGCAAGGTTGGATAATGCTAAGAGACTGATGACGTTTATGTTATATAACCATGATAAAAATTCTTAAATCCTATGGAAAAGATTCGCATCTAGTAAAATTTGACTTGTTTCACTGTAGCTAACTTTGCGCATAGTCAGATCCTCTTGTTCAAGTAAACTGCGCAGACTTAGTTCAAAGATGTTTTCTGTTTGTAATCTTGCTATTAAGTTGTTTCTCTGGAGAGAGTAAGCAGTACAATTCAGCAAAACATGAATCACCGTTTTCTTTATGTTGCATGTCTGACAATTGGGGGAAGGAACCTTTCTCATCTTGAAAAATGAGTCGTTCAAGAGTGATGCACCTGTTCTGAGTCTGGTGATGCACACAAAATTTCTTCTTGAAAGGTGCAGATCATTTAGTGGAAGGATCTTGTTCTCTGCTAATGGTCGATGATTGATCTTTTTTTTAGCGGTCACTTGGAAGTGATGTAGGAAGCTCTCCTTTAGTTTTTCTTCATTAAACTTAGAAACATATAAATTACCAATTTGCAACTGGAGATATTTTTCATTGTTAAGGGCCGACTTTGCTAAATAATCAGCAATTTCATTTCCCTGGACACCTACATGTCCAGGGATCCATTGCAAAATATCCGTGGATCCTCTTTCAATCGTTTGATCGATGGTTTCAAGGATGTTTTATAAAAGCCCATTATTCTTGGATTGATATGAGTCTTCCCCGGAGAAATAACAAAGATGTGCTGCTATCTGTAAGTACAACAAAATTAGACTTTGGTTGTTTAAAACACCACTTTAGAGCCTTTTCAATTGCAATCAACTCAGTATAACATCTGAGGCACCTTGCAGCCTGATAGCTTCAAAGTGAGACATTCTGGAAATGTGTATGTAACTGGCGTACCCCTTGTATAGATAGATAAAACTATAGTTATAGTATAACAATGGGAATAAAATAAAACATATCTATCAGTGGTTCTCAACCTTTTATGCTTCACGTACCCCCTGGAAATGTGTATGTAACTGGCGTACCCCTTGTATAGATAGATAAAACTATAGTTATAGTATAACAATGGGAATAAAATAAAACATATCTATCAGTGGTTCTCAACCTTTTATGCTTCACGTACCCCCTGGAAATGTGTATGTAACTGGCGTACCCCTTGTATAGATAGATAAAACTATAGTTATAGTATAACAATGGGAATAAAATAAAACATATATATCAGTGGTTCTCAACCTTTTATGCCTCACGTACCCCCTGGAAATGTGTATGTAACTGGCGTACCCCTTGTATAGATAGATAAAACTATAGTTATAGTATAACAATGGGAATAAAATAAAACATATATATCAGTGGTTCTCAACCTTTTATGCCTCACGTACCCCCTGGAAATGTGTATGTAACTGGCGTACCCCTTGTATAGATAGATAAAACTATAGTTATAGTATAACAATGGGAATAAAATAAAACATATATATCAGTGGTTCTCAACCTTTTATGCTTCACGTAACCCCTGGAAATGTGTATCTAACTGGCATACCCCTTGTATAGATAGATAAAACTATAGTTATAGTATAACAGTGGGAATAAAATAAAACATATATATCAGTGGTTCTCAACCTTTTATGCTTCATGTACCCCCTGGAAATGTGTATGTAACTGGCGTACCCCTTGTATAGATAGATAAAACTATAGTTATAGTATAACAATGAGAATAAAATAAAACATATATATCAGTGGTTCTCAACATTTTATGCTTCACGTACCCCTTGGAAATGTATATCTAACTGGCGTACCCCTTGTATAGATAGATAAAACTATAGTTATAGTATAACAATGGGAATAAAATAAAACATATCTATCAGTGGTTCTCAACCTTTTATGCTTCACCTACCCCCTGGAAATGTATATCTAACTGGCGTACCCCTTGTATAGATAGATAAAACTATAGTTATAGTATAACAATGGGAATAAAATAAAACATATATATCAGTGGTCCTCAACCTTTTATGCTTTACGTACCCCCTGAAAATGTGTATGTAACTGGCGTACCCCTTGTATAGATAGATAAAACTATAGTTAGAGTATAACAATGGGAATAAAATAAAACATATCTATCAGTGGTTCTCAACCTTTTATGCTTCACGTACCCTCTGGAAATGTGTATGTAACTGGCGTACCCCTTGTATAGATAGATAAAACTATAGTTATAGTATAACAATGGGAATACAATAAAACATATATATCAGTGGTTCTCAACCTTTTATGCTTCACGTACCCTCTGGAAATGTGTATGTAACTGGCGTACCCCTTGTATAGATAGATAAAACTATAGTTATAGTATAACAATGGGAATAAAATAAAACATATCTATCAGTGGTTCTCAACCTTTTATGCTTCACGTACCCTCTGGAAATGTGTATGTAACTGGCGTACCCCTTGTATAGATAGATAAAACTATAGTTATAGTATAACAATGGGAATACAATAAAACATATATATCAGTGGTTCTCAACCTTTTATGCTTCACGTACCCCCTGGAAATGTGTATGTAACTGGCGTACCCCTTGTATAGATAGATAAAACTATAGTTATAGTATAACAATGGGAATAAAATAAAACATATATATCAGTGGTTCTCAACCTTTTATGCTTCACGTACCCCCTGGAAATGTGTATGTAACTGGCGTACCCCTTGTATAGATAGATAAAACTATAGTTATAGTATAACAATGGGAATACAATAAAACATATATCAGTGGTTCTCAACCTTTTATGCTCCACGTACCCCCTGGAAATGTGTATGTAACTGGCGTACCCCTTGTATAGATAGATAAAACTATAGTTATAGTATAACAATGGGAATAAAATAAAGCATATCTATCAGTGGTTCTCAACCTTTTATGCTTCACGTACCCTCTGGAAATGTGTATGTAACTGGCGTACCCCTTGTATAGATAGATAAAACTATAGTTATAGTATAACAATGGGAATACAATAAAACATATATATCAGTGGTTCTCAACCTTTTATGCTCACGTAACCCCTGGAAATGTGTATGTAAGTGGCGTATCCCTTGAATAGATAGATAAAACTATAGTTATAGTATAAAGAGCCGTCCCGTGGCCAAGTGGTTAGGGTGCTTGGCAACTGACCTAACGACCTGGGTTCGAGCCCCGGATAAGGCATGGACGTTT
This sequence comes from Ryuthela nishihirai, assembly GCA_038380435.1. Taxonomy (NCBI): domain Eukaryota; kingdom Metazoa; phylum Arthropoda; class Arachnida; order Araneae; family Heptathelidae; genus Ryuthela; species Ryuthela nishihirai. The sequence goes on from JAWZYU010000018.1 coordinate 26,874,411, forward strand.
GTTTTGTTTTTCTGCTGAAGTCCTGCCATCCTCTCAGACCTTCTACTATGGCATATAAACTGACAGGCTCCTGTCAGACCTCTGTGGTAAGCAGCTGCTTGAGGGGGTATTTTTTTTTATAGTATAACAATGGGAATACAATAAAACATATATATCAGTGGTTCTCAACCTTTTATGTTTCACGTACCCCTTGGAAAGGTATATGTAACTGGCGTACACCTTGTATAGATAGATAAAACTATAGTTATAGTATAACAATGGGAATAAAATAAGACATATATATCAGTGGTTCTTAACCTTTTATGCTTCACGTACCCCTTGGAAATGTATATGTAACTGGCGTACCCCTTGTATAGATAGATAAAACTATAGTTATAGTATAACAATGGGAATACAATAAAACATATATATCAGTGGTTCTCAACCTTTTATGCTTCACGTACCCCCTGGAAATGTGTATGTAACTGGCATACCCCTTGTATAGATAGATAAAACTACAGTTATAGTATAACAATGGGAATAAAATGAAACATATATATTAGTGGTTCTCAACCTTTTATGTTTCACGTACCCCCTGGAAATGTATATGTAACTGGCGTACCCCTTGTATAGATAGATAAAACTATAGTTATAGTATAACAATGGGAATACAATAAAACATATATATCAGTGGTTCTCAACCTTTTATGCTTCACGTACCCCCTGGAAATGTGTATGTAACTGGCGTACCCCTTGTATAGATAGATAAAACTACAGTTATAGTATAACAATGGGAATAAAATAAAACATATATATATCAGTGGTTCTCAACCTTTTATGCTTCACGTACCCCCTGGAAATGTGTATGTAACTGGCGTACCCCTTGTATAGATAGATAAAACTATAGTTATAATATAACAATGGGAATAAAATAAAACATATATATATCAGTGGTTCTCAACCTTTTATGCTTTACGTACCCCCTGGAAATGTGTATGTAACTGGCGTACCCCTTGTATAGATAGATAAAACTATAGTTATAGTATAACAATGGGAATAAAATAGAACATATATATCAGTGGTTCTCAACCTTTTATGCTTCCCATACCCCCTGAAAATGTGTATGTAACTGGCGTACCCCTTGTATAGATAGATAAAACTATAGTTATAGTATAACAATGGGAATAAAATAAAACATATATATCAGTGGTTCTCAACCTTTTATGCTTCACGTACCCCCTGGAAATGTGTATGTAATTGGCGTACCCCTTGTATAAATAGATAAAACTATAGTTATAGTATAACAATGGGAATAAAATAAAACATATATATCAGTGGTTCTCAACCTTTTATGCTTCACGTACCCCCTGGAAATGTGTATGTAACTGGCGTACCCCTTGTATAGATAGATAAAACTATAGTTATAGTATAACAATGGGAATAAAATAAAACATATATATCAGTGGTTCTCAACCTTTTATGCTTCCCATACCCCCTGGAAATGTGTATGTAACTGGCGTACCCCTTGTATAGATAGATAAAACTATAGTTATAGTATAACAATGGGAATAAAATAAAACATATATATCAGTTGTTCTCAACCTTTTATGCTTCACGTACCCCCTGGAAATGTGTATGTAATTGGCGTACCCCTTGTATAAATAGATAAAACTATAGTTATAGTATAACAATGGGAATAAAATAAAACATATATATCAGTGGTTCTCAACCTTTTATGCTTCCCATACCCCCTGGAAATGTGTATGTAACTGGCGTACCCCTTGTATAGATAGATAAAACTATAGTTATAGTATAACAATGGGAATAAAATAAAACATATATATCAGTTGTTCTCAACCTTTTATGCTTCACGTACCCCCTGGAAATGTGTATGTAATTGGCGTACCCCTTGTATAAATAGATAAAACTATAGTTATAGTATAACAGTGGGAATAAAATAAAACATATATATCAGTGGTTCTCAACCTTTTATGCCTCACGTACCCCCTGGAAATGTGTATGTAACTGGCGTACCCCTTGTATAGATAGATAAAACTATAGTTATAGTATAACAATGGGAATAAAATAAAACATATATATCAGTGGTTCTCAACCTTTTATGCTTCACGTACCCCCTGGAAATGTGTATGTAAGTGGCGTACCCCTTGTATAGATAGATAAAACTATAGTTATAGTATAACAATGGGAATAAAATAAAACATATATATCAGTGGTTCTCAACCTTTTATGCTTCACGTACCCCCTGGAAATGTGTATGTAAGTGGCGTACCCCTTGTATAGATAGATAAAACTATAGTTATAGTATAACAATGGGAATAAAATAAAACATATATATCAGTGGTTCTCAACCTTTTATGCTTCACGTACCCCCTGGAAATGTGTATGTAAGTGGCGTACCCCTTGTATAGATAGATAAAACTATAGTTATAGTATAACAATGGGAATAAAATAAAACATATATATCAGTGGTTCTCAACCTTTTATACTTCACGTACCCCCTGAAAATGTGTATGTAAGTGGCGTACCCCTTGTATAGATAGATAAAACTATAGTTATAGTATAACAATGGGAATAAAATAAAACATATATATCAGTGGTTCTCAACCTTTTATGCTTCACGTACCCCCTGGAAATGTGTATGTAAGTGGCGTACCCCTTGTATAGATAGATAAAACTATAGTTATAGTATAACAATGGGAATAAAATAAAACATATATATCAGTGGTTCTCAACCTTTTATGCTTCACGTACCCCCTGGAAATGTGTATGTAAGTGGCGTACCCCTTGTATAGATAGATAAAACTATAGTTATAGTATAACAATGGGAATAAAATAAAACATATATATCAGTGGTTCTCAACCTTTTATGCTTCACGTACCCCCTGGAAATGTGTATGTAAGTGGCGTACCCCTTGTATAGATAGATAAAACTATAGTTATAGTATAACAATGGGAATAAAATAAAACATATATATCAGTGGTTCTCAACCTTTTATGCTTCACGTACCCCCTGGAAATGTGTATGTAAGTGGCGTACCCCTTGTATAGATAGATAAAACTATAGTTATAGTATAACAATGGGAATAAAATAAAACATATATATCAGTGATTCTCAACCTTTTATGCTTCACGTACCCCCTGAAAATGTGTATGTAACTGGCGTACCCCTTGTATAGATAGATAAAACTATAGTTATAGTATAACAATGGGAATAAAATAAAACATATATATCAGTGGTTCTCAACCTTTTATGCTTCACGTACCCCCTGGAAATGTGTATGTAAGTGGCGTACCCCTTGTATAGATAGATAAAACTATAGTTATAGTATAACAATGGGAATAAAATAAAACATATATATCAGTGGTTCTCAACCTTTTATGCTTCACGTACCCCCTGGAAATGTGTATGTAAGTGGCGTACCCCTTGTATAGATAGATAAAACTATAGTTATAGTATAACAATGGGAATAAAATAAAACATATATATCAGTGATTCTCAACCTTTTATGCTTCACGTACCCCCTGAAAATGTGTATGTAACTGGCGTACCCCTTGTATAGATAGATAAAACTATAGTTATAGTATAACAATGGTAATACAATAAAACACTGACTTTGTTACTAGATCTAGCGACTTTTGAGCTCTCATGGCGTACCCCAAAAAATTTTCCGGGTACCCCATGTTGAGAACTCCTACAATGTATGGTAATGCAGATTGAAAAGGAGAAATTGATTGTTGTAAAAATGATTGCCGAGTAATGAAGGTGACTAACTGTATGTTTAGAAGCGTTTCTGCTCTACACGTAAGAAGTTAAAATCTCTAACCAATAAGGATGTGAATTCATGTAGGCCTACATTGTTATCGGTCAGCTGTTTTAACACACTGCGTAAGAAAATATGAAACATCATTTTAGAAATGCTAAAATCGTGAACAAGGATAGGTCAGATGTCGATCTAAGGAAAGCATTGAAAGTGATTTCTCATATGGTAAATGCAGTAATATAAACGATCCTAGAGAAATATTTGAAAAGTTGAGTTAAACCAAGAACCAGTCGTACTAGCCGAAAACCAGCCCAATTTTAAAAATCGCGTTAGTTGGTGACTGAGTGTAATTAAAAACATATGTGTATTATTATAATAATAGCAATAATGTGAGAAAAATATAAAATATGCATAGAATTGTTTTTAAATAATATCGACTTTTGATATTAAATTTGTTTAGTTCGTTTTAAATATAAACTAAAAAAGTATATTTTTTGATATTATTAATTTGGAACATTTTTTGAAATTTTGAATATCTGTTTCCTTTCGTTACTCTTGTGTTTGTTGGGTGTTCTTTGAAATGGTTATTTGCCTTTATGATTTTGAATTAAATATTTAATGGCATGTAATTTGTAAATTCGAAACATTTATTCATTAAATAAATAAATAAATAAATACCCCCTCAAGCAGCTGCTTGCCACAGAGGTCTGACAGGAGCCTGTCAGTTTATATGCCACAGTAGATCTGAGAGGATGGCAGAACCTCAGCAGAAAACAACACGAACATCCATGCCTTACCCGGGGCTCGAACCCAGGTCCCTTAGATCAGTAGCCAAGCGCGCTAACCACTCGGCCACGGGACGGCTACCAGAGATAAATCAACGGATGTGTTGCCACATATTATAATACTTTACTCATTCTCTAAACCTAGACGGGCATAAGGTCTCTTGGTTCTTCACATCGCTAAGTCAAAAAAATTTTTCTTTCTTTTTCAATGTTTTCTTTTATATCATTATTAATATTCTTTTATTATTTGTTTCTTAAAATACCATATACAGGGTGATTCAAAACTTATCGTTCAAATTTCGTGGGGAGGTAGGTAATACGTCAGGAAACCGATTTCACATAGGAAAGTATGTCCGCAAATGTACGCATGCTTATGTAGAGGACGTTGTGTGTACCCAACCACTGTACAGCTCGCCCGAGTCACTCCACCCAGGTCACCTGATTTATCGCCCAAGGATTTCTTTTTGTGGGGGGCCATGAAATACCATGTGTACGAGACCCCCGTCGACAGTGAAATGGACCTTGTTGCACGAATAGTGGCCGCCGCAGGCATTGTCCGTGATATGCCAGGCGTTTTTGAAAATGTTCGGCGGTCAATGCAACGGCGCTGTGAATCCTGTGTCCGTGTAAATGGTCGCAATTTTGAGCACCTACTGTGAACCTGTACTTTACCTTGTTGGAATAAAAGTCACATTCGTTACCACTTAACTGTACTGTTTCCTTGTGTTCACTTTACTTGTCCATTTTGTTCATGTAGATGACGTTTGCGGACATACTTTCCTATGTGAAATCGGTTTCCTGGCGTATTCCCTACCTCCCCACGAAATTTGAACGATAAGTTTTGAATCACCCTGTATAGCTGTTCGGTAATATGTTTTAGGAAAAAATAGATATTATTATTATTATATCTGCATGATTTTCTGCTTCTAAATTAATTTTACAGGAAAAGTTTTTAAACGTGGTCTTTCAGTTGAACAATCTAGAAATATTTCACTGAAAAACTTGACTTAGATTTAAAATGTTCGTGCAACTTTAATATTTACTGACTCCTGTTTTACTTCCCTTATATTCTCCATAATTTGTGCATTAAACTTTCCAAAGCCACTAACCTTCATAATTTATCCTGCCGTCGTTGTCGATATCTGTAACTTTTAACATATCATCCAGTTGAGCCTCTGTGACAGGTTCGCCGATCAAGTCCATAGCTGTCTTCAATTCGTCCTGAAACAGAATGGAAATGATTCAATTGCCCTATTTGTGCACTAGAATTTAACTTTTGATTGTTATTTATTACTCTCTTTGACTCTCCGTGCTGATCGCGTGGCAATAAATCTGATGAAACAGGTTTAATTCAGTAGTTCCGAATTTCTTTTGAACCTGAAGCCCCCTTTTAACAAGAATTATTGTTAAAATGGAAATAAAACAAACATTTTCCTGTATAAAACTAATCGAAAACTAGATAGCAGTATCGCTCTCGCTATCAATTTCACAAAATAAACACCCCACAAATTTCTAAAACGCCATCTAGGGGAGTATTGGCGCCCCCGTTGGGAAACACTAGTTTAAATCTTTCTGCGTGACTTCTGATGCACATTTAAATATCTTTGCTATCCTATTCTAATAGCATTTCAAATAGTAATTTGTTCAAAATTTTATTAAGTTTCAGTTATTTTTGTTATTACTTTGATTTTAGAGCCTTAAATTTCTATAGGAAAATATGCAATTGAATAAGCTTTAAATATTATTCATTCGAACTGTTTACGAATCTAGTTTATTTGGTGTTTGGCAAATAATTTTCTTATTTTTCAGTCTTCATTAAAAATTTAACGAGGAAAAACTATAAGTGATGCTGTCTTACCCATCAGTGTTTGTTTATTTCAACATACATATGATATCGTATGAGCGCGAAATTTACCTTAATCGGGGGATACTTGTATCTGTTATTCATATTTCTTCTATTCGAATCTCTTCTGAAGCATCATCGATGTTCAATCACGTTGTTAATGGTTGAAGTTTAATACAGGAAGTTGATAGTCAAGTAATGAATTTATATTTCATTTATTAATTATAAAAAATCATAGTTTCTAAGACCTCATATAACACAAACTCAACAATAATATTTTGATCGATTGGCCATTAATTAGAATAAGTGTTGCTTCAAGCTCAAAAAATTTTGTATTTTTGGTTTAGAATCCAGTCTTAATAATTCATCGACATCAAAATAAATGAGAATATATCATGTTATTAAATATGAGTTAAATCCCACTGAATAATCTTGCTCTCAAAAGTTAATTTTTCAGTTTCAAGTGGACAGAATATTTAAAAAAATTCTACAATGCTTAATTTCACCCTGAATTATTAAAAATAGTAATTTTGTCCGCAGATTGGAAATGATAAATGAATATTTTCAATGGTAGGAGTGCAAAGGACAAAGGAAAGAAACAGATTTCAAATATTCACTGAATGTGAAACACTGACTGTCGCTTATTATTATAACGAATTATCCTGCACGAACTATTATCAGCAATTCTACATTCAGATTAACGTTAATCTTTAGGAGCTTCACAGACATTAAATTTTAAGAAAAATAAAAAAAAATAAATGAATACCCCCTCAAGCAGCTGCTTGCCACAGAGGTCTGACAGGAGCCTGTCAGTTTATATGCCATAGTAGAAGGATCTGAGAGGATGGCAGGACCTCAGCAGAAAAACGACACATACATCCATGTCTTACCCGGGGCTCGAACCCAGGTCCCTTAGATCAGTAGCCAAGTATCGGATTAATGTGATATTATTTTTATAAATAATAATTTCTTGAAGCACATTTTTTCATATTTATAAAATAAAGTTCTTTTTATATTTCTCCATTAATATCACCACGTTAATCTTTCACGAGCAGAGAACTATTCCCTTAAACATATTACAAATTTGTTAAAAATCTGCTAGGATAAAAGACATTCTAAATGAATCAACTAAATGTAATCGAGCTTCAGTTCGACTACATTTCTGAAAGGGGGAGGGGAGAATGTGCTCCCTTTCAGAATGCTAATAAGGGTAATAGAGGCAAAAAAATTATGAAACTTATGCATATTTCATGCATTTTTCGAGAAATATTTTAATATGAACGAGTATTGAAAAGAATTAAATAAAACGAAAAGCAGGGCAGGAACTGGAGGGGAAAGGGGCCATGATCACCCCTCTCCTTTACATTTTTCCTGCTCGATTTTATTTCTTGCCCCTCCCCCTAGTTTTTTTTTCTAGATCCGGGCCTGTGTCCTAGTATCATAGTTACAGCCAGAAAAAAAAATAATAATCACCTCCAGCGAATATGGAATATTCATCCTTAGTAAATACACAAATTACCTGTAGAAATGGGGCGGGGGTGGCTCAGTCGGTGGCGCGCCAGGCTCGTAATCTGCAGTTCCCCAGGTTCGAGTCCCAGCTGGGTCAGCGTTGAGATTTATCTCCGCAAAAATTCCCCGCCCTGCCCACGGTCAGTAGGGGACACCGATGGGCTTGGAAAGGCCGCCGTCCGTCGGATGGGACGTTAAGCCGTGGCCCCGTGTGCGGGAGAGCCATACCCTGCGCACGTTAAAGAACACGCTGGATGGCCTTGACGGGAGGCTACCATCTGTCTCCCAACAGCTGTTCCGTGGGTCCCCTTCCCCAACCTTCTCTGAGCCTTCGGGGTCCACGTGACCTGGCCATTTAGCCCATGGTGTGCAAAAAAATGCCGCTCAGAGGTAAAACAACCCAACCTGTAGAAATGGATTTCAACAATTATTAAAAACATCTGAAAAATATATATATATCAATGGCGCGGCGGGGAATCGAAATCGGAATTCTCTAGCGCTCTGGCATGTATCTAGAGAGCTGCGAGTTCGATTCCCGCCACGTCAGTGATAATTTTTTTCAGATGTTTTTAATACGGAATATTCGTTTCCAAACAGACTGAAGTTCGTAATTTTCCAACTATAGATCAATTTAGCAGTGTGAATTCAAATTTATAAAAGACGTGGAAAATATGTGTAGTATAAACAGTCAGTTGATGCTAAAAATTTTTAATTTAGGTGGCAGGGTGAGGCTGTCAAGTAGTTTACTGACAATAGTAATTTGTCTCCTACTCCCGCGTGTTTAGTCCGTTTGAAAACGAGTATTCCATATTCACTAGAGTCTATTGGTTTTTCTAACTGTAACTATGGTAATAGGACTTATTACCTTTATGACTTACCGCCGTCCGCCGGATGGAACGTTAAACCGTGGCCTCGTGTGCGGGAGAGAAATACATGTGCACGTTAAAGAACACGGTAGATGGCCTTAACGAGAGGCTACCATTTGTCTCCCAACAGCTGTTCCGTGGGTCCCCTCCCCCAACCTTTTCTGAGCCTTCGGGGTCCATGTGACCTGGCCATTTAGCCCATGGTGTGCAAAAAAGTACCGCTCAGAGGTAAAACAACCCAACCTTTATGCCTTATATTAATGGAACCAGAAGTTGCTCTTTATACATTTGTTGAAATCAGTGGTATAACCAAGGGATTACACATAGGAGAGTTAGTACCCGCCAACCTGGATAATTCTACTTTATGAGAAATCATTAGTTCATCAATTTGCACTAAAGAAAATATATATAACAAAATATCTTCAATTGTAAATCTATCAGGTTACTGAAAAAAAAAATAACCCCTCAAGCAGCTGCTTGCCACAGAGGTCTGACAGGAGCCTGTCAGTTTATATGCCACATAAGGAGATCTGAGAGGATGGCAGGACCTCAGCAGAAAAACTACACACACATCCATGCCTAATCCGGGGCTCGAACCCAGGTCCCTTAGATCAGTAGCCAAGCGTGCTAACCACTCGGCCACGGGACGGCTAATCAGGTTACTGAGAATACATAAACCCCCTCAACAGCTGCTTGCCAGAGGTCTGACAGCAGTTTGTCAGTTTATACGCCATAGTAGAAGGTCTGAGAGGATGGCAGGACCTCAGCAGAAAAAACGACACATACATCTTGCCTTATCCCGGGGCTCGAACCTAGGTCCCTTTCATCGATAGCCAAGCGCGCTAACCACTCGGCCACATATCATGAATGTTATTTGCAATGCTCAATAAATAATAATCTCTACTAAATAATGGCCATTTTTTAATGAACAAATTTTTTGAGTGATTCGTATTACTAACTTTCGTGATGTAACCATTTCCATCTTTGTCGAAAACTCGAAAAGCTGCCAAAAGATCTTCCATGACATCGTCTTGGACTCCGATATTTTGTCTTGCCATCCAGTCGAGGAATTCGTCTTCACTTACAAGACCATCGTCTGATGGGGGGAAAATCAGAAATTAAGAATAAATTCTTTTTATGATACATTCTTAAATGTAATTGAATTATCAATATAAATTGGGCATTCCTAGAATTAAACTGAAGCGAAAGCAATGTAAGGGAACTTGTATCTACTTTCTCGTTAATTAATAAGAATATTTCATTTTGCAGGTGAAGAAATAGTATTCTCTGATTAAATAATTATAATTATATTTTTAAAACTTTGTCATTTAAATATTTGAATTCTTGTTCATTATTTTCTGCTAGCTCTAATGCATTATGTCGAAGTCAAGCAAAAAAACTGAATAAAACGAAAAGCAGGGTTGGAAACTGGAGGGGAAAGGAGCCGTGACCTCTTTAGGACCTCTACTTTAAGACCTCCCTTTATGACCTCTTTTGGGATCTGAAACGGCCCCTAGGTCGGGCCTTTTCAGAGGAGAAAAAAAAATTAAACACACATAAATATATATTACTGATATTTTTCAACAAAATTGTTAAATACCTCTAAAACGGGAGAAAACGTTTACATCAAAACAGAGTTACGATTCATTCTGATTCTATCTCATCAGCTCCTCCCCCCCCGCTCCATTAATTTTTTTTCTAAATCTGGGCATGTCACGAAGTAAGGCATCTGGTCCGGATCTAAAGAAAATTGATTGGAGAGGAGGAGAGCAAATGATGACTGGATCGAGCAGGATGTAGTTTCGGATGATTATTTTTCTTTCCATTTAAGTGATCTTTGGAAAATTTCGAACAAAATAAGTTTTATATCTTATACAGGCAAACCTTATTTAGCGCTACCTCAATTAACGCTGTTTCTAATACTAATACTAATTACCAACAAATTGGGGGGGCGGGGATGGCTCAGTCGGTAGCGTGCCAGGCTCATAATCTGTAGTTCCCAGCTGAGTCAGCGTGGAGATTTATCTCCGCAAAATTCCCGCCCTGCCCACAGTCAGTAGGGGACACCGATGGGCTTGGCCAGGTTCGTAATCTGCAGTGCCCAAGTTCGAGTCCCAGCTGGGTCAGCATTGAGATTTCCACGGTCAGTAGGGGACACAGATCGGCTTGGATAAGGCCGTCGTCTGTCGGATGGGACGTTAAGCCGTGGTCCCGTGTGCGAGAGAATCATACCCTGTGCACGTTAAAGAAAACGCTGGATGGCCTTGACGGGAGACTACAATCTGTCTTCCAACAGCTGTTCCAGTGGGTCCCCTCACCCAATTTTCTTTGAGCCTTCGGGGTCCTTGTGACCTAGCCATTTAGCCCATGGTGTGGAAAAAAAAAGTGCCGCTCAGAGGTAACCCAACGAACTGTAATAAAGCTGTGGTTGTGCTACAGAAGTAATCGTCTTTTTTTTAGGGTTACCATTTCAGCCTTGTCAGTTTAGTCATTTTCGCTTCGAATTTTATCGCCTTAAAAATGCCTCCCAGCACCACCTTCCCCACAATTTAAAATGAGTGCCCCTCTCTGATTTAAATTTTCACGGAGTAAACATGGCAAATTCATTATAATGACATTTTTTTCAAAGATGTGAACAGAGCTATGCATTCAGTGAATTTGGACAGTTTTTAAGTGGCAAAATAAACATTAGTTTAACGATATTGAAGAGAGCCGAGAATCTGACCTCGTTTCGTTGCCTGCTGAATGAGCCTCTCAACCATCTCCTCTGGGAGGAAGATGCCCAAGCTGTCGAGCATCGCTTTCAGCTCACTCGTGTTGACGCGGCCATCTTGATTCTTGTCCAACATGGAGAAGGCTGCTTTCAGCTCTGAAAGAAAAAGAATGTTACGATGTTAATTCTATAAAAATAATAAATAAAATAAATACCCCCTCAAGCAGCTGGTTGCACAGAGGACTGACAGGAGCCTGTCAGTTTATATGCCATAGTAGAAGGTCTGAGAGGATGGCAGGACCTCAGCAGAAAAAACGACACCTGGTTTTAAATACATTTCAAAAAACGTATTGAAAAAAAAAAAGGAATTTCGTACGAAATGCAAGCAGTGATGTATAAAAAGAACCGAGAAATTACTCTTAACGTATCCGTTTGCAATAGGCATCTGACAGATGCACGAAGTCGGCGGGGGGGGGGGGGGGGGAGAAGTAGTTATAAGTGTGCTAAAAATATTTTTTTTTTCATAAAGAAATTAATATTGAATTTTTACTTTTTGTTTCGGAAACATATCATTTATTTTTATCCATTAATTAAAAATATTTCAGTAATAGGTTTTCGTTTTTTGCTTTTTGTTTTCGGACATCCTTAATTGCAGTGTGGTGTGATGTATGCATGATTGCTCTATTTGCAACGACCGTCTAAATATTTTTATGATAAAAATATTGATTTTTTTTTGCACTCCCCTGATAGAATTTTGCCCCGTCCTGAAACAATTTCATCACCTTTCCTCTCCACCCCAGCTCCGAAAAATTCCTACCGAACCCATGATTATATACCTTAAAAATGATATCTAGCAGTAAAGCAGAAACAAAAATATTAAAATTTTGGATATTCGAGAAAATAAACAAGAAAATGTCTATCAAATAGCTGAAAAAGTTGCGAAAATGTTAAAAAATTCAGTCTGATGATCTAAATGTGAATTGCTTACAAGGTATCAAGCAATGAACAAAATCAAATCAAAACTCATCATAATTCAATTCAGATCGAGAAAAACAAGATTATGGGTTAGACATTGGAAACTGAAAAAAGAGCTGAAGACAGGGGATATTGATGGAAGTTATGTGGAAGGAAAAGGGCATAGAAATGAACATTGGACACAAGAAAACAAACAGTTGTTATACAAGGCTAAAGAAAAACAACGTGAATTAGGATACAAATTTCTCTCGGTCAGGGATGCGAAGATTTTTATGAGAAAATCGGAGATTCTCGGTATGATCAGAATTAAAAAATATCAAGATCTCCAAAAATTATAATGACAATTGTCCTCTTTGATGCTTGATATTTTAAAAAATGTCTTTCTTTGCTCATGATGGCAAACTTATTGGAAAATGAGATGCAGACTAATGTGGCAAACAGTGAATTTTATGAAGATGTTTATTTCAATATTCGAAGCGATGATGATGGATTAGATTTTGCAATTAGCAACTTGATTGAGGAATCAAATAATACTACTAGAATTTTCGCCATTGACTCTGAAAATGTAATATAAAAAGAGTTATTTGGGTTGGGATGAAGGTATAAATGTTATAAAGGGGAAACATTATAAAAAGTTTTGACCATTTTTTAATATTCCTGAACTTGACAGAACTAAAGCCAGACTAAAGCTTTACAGAAATGTGAATAAAAAAAAAATGGGGAAACAACACTATATAGACCTTAACTGGCATAGTGGTTAGGCAGCTAGCGACTATTCCAGCAACGGCAAACTTTGTGTGTTGTGTTAGCTCTAACTGAGGCAGTGGTCAGCAGTGACTTCGGTCTTAGTAGGGCATGTCCTTGTATGAGAAGGCCTGTATTAAGCTTAACTGGCATAGTGGTTAGGCAGCTAGCGACTATTCCAGCAACGGCAAACTTTGTGTGTTGTGTTAGCTCTAACTGAGGCAGTGGGTATTAAGCTAGGAGTAGCTTCTAGGATTCTTCTGTGTCCTATATGTCGCAAATAAAAAAATTAAAAAAAAAGAATAGAAGGGTATGAAGAATTTTTCAAATGTAGAGGGAAAAAAGGATTCGAGGGGAGTAATAGTCATGTTAAAGATAGATGGGAAGTGAATCAAAAGTTCTCTGTGTGATACTCTACATAAAAAATACTAAAAACGATTCGGGTGTTTTGCATTTTATAGATCACATGATTCGAATAACAATGGACTAAATGGCCAAGTCAAAGGGCTCGAAGATAGGAAGGGGAAGGAGATTCATGGGATAGCTGTTAGGAAATTGATGGAAACATCCCGTCAAGAATATCCCGTTGAGAATGTTCTTTAAAGTGCTCTCTTGCACACGGAGCCACGGCTTAAAGTCCCATCTGACAAACGGCGATCTTTTCAAGCCCATCGGAGGCTCTTTCTCGCCGAGAGCAGGGTGAGAATGAGCGGAGATAAAGCTCAACGTTGCCACAGTTGGGACTCGAAAATGGGAACTGCAGATGACGCTACCGAATAATAAAATACACGGCCCTAGGAGAAAGTTAAAAAGAGATTACGATACGAAGTATCTAGTTCGATTTCTTACTCGCATTGGTTCGTATTTATTCTCAGCTGGAAACGCAAAGTAGGAAACGCAAAATTATTATAGGAGACGCATTATGTTTGAAATTCTTGCGAAGAATCGTAGTAGCTAAGTTTACCAAAATGTGCGCTTGAGAAGTTTCTTACTGTTGTCGGTGAGGGTGGGCACTAGAAATTCACAGTGACTTAAAACGACGTCTATTTTTATCCTCGATTCTCCTGAAATTAATAAACAATATTCTTTTCTCACTCCTCGTGCACTCACGCGAAGGAAAATGACGCATAAAAGGTAATAAAATCAGAATGCCAGACAGGGGTCGAAGATCGAACTTTCAATTATCACTCTGGGCACAAGTGGATAGGCTTCACTCCCTCCCTCCATCCCCACCCCATTATTAATGATGCGAAATCCACGAAACAGAAGCTTTATGTGCACTTTGTCTTTCGTGAATTCCGGATCTTCTTTCTGAAGTAATTCTGCTTTTCTTTCTTAAGTAAGTGAAAAGTCTGATGGTGAGCTACTACATCTACTGGTTTCCATAAAGCAGGACCAATTCTACGTTATGGAAGGGAAAGATAACGTTATGAGAGATACTACGTACTCATTGGAAGATAACAGCGAAGCTCTATAACTTATAAAATGAGTTTATGCTTTGAAGAATGTGATAGCAGATAAAGATATAAATCAAATAAATCAATATCAATTTTCAACAATATTCGTTCAGTATTTAATGAGTTATAGAAGTCTGAATATTGAACAAGATTATTGATTATTCAGACTATATGATTGACAACAAGAGTAATGCCACTCTTAGGATATTTAGACAAAACTGCTGAATAGTAAAAAAATTCTTTACACAAACTTCTAAAATACACACCTGTTTTATTGAACACTGATACACACTGTTTTATTGAACACTGATGAACACTGATACAATACTTATTACAAAAGTACTTGGGCGGAGGTGGCTCAGTCGGTAGCGCGCCAGGCTCGTAATCTGTAGTTCCCAGGTTCGAGTCCCAGCTGGGTCAGCGTTGAGATTTATCTCCGCAAAAATTCCCCGCCCTGCCCACGGTCAGTAGGGGACACCGATGGCCTTGGAAAGGCCGCCGTCCGTCGGACGGGACGTTAAGCCATGGCCCCGTGTGAGGGAGAGACATACACTGTGCACGTTAAAGAACACGCTGGATGGCCTTGACGGGAGGCTACCATCTGTCTCCCAACAGCTGTTCCAGTGGGTTCCCTCCCCCAACCTTCTCTGAGCCTTCGGGGTCCATGTGACCTGGCCATTTAGCCCATGGTGTGCAAAAAAGTGCCGCTCAGAGGTAAAACAACCCAACTACAAAAGTACTCTTTACACAAACTTCTAAAATACACACCTGTTTTATTGAACACTGATACAATACTTATTACAAAGTTTTAATTAACTTTAAGTAAGATCGATCATATTAAAACTTAGTAATATGTATTGTATTTAGTTTGATGACTAGTTTTTGATGATTGACATCATCAAAATGTGTAAGGTTAATTTTATTGACTGGCACTAGCGTTGTTAAATATTCAAACTTCCATAACTCATTAAATACTTAAAGAATATTGTTGAAAATCGAGATATTAATATATTCGATTGAGATCTTTACCTGCAATCACATTTTCCAAAATAAAAAAGAAATAGAAGTTATAGAGCTTCGATATTAACTTTCCATTTACGTAGGATTGTTCCTTAATTTATGGAAACCAGTGTATTTTCGCCATTCGCAGCGATATATCAACCACATAAAAAAAAAAGTTTCTGTTGCTTCTTCTGGGTTTGTTGTTGAGCTGACTATACTTAGAAGGACGAAAATAAAAGGGTCATAATTAAGTGAGAAATGGCTTTAAATTCGGAAGGGCAAACGTCACCCACACAAATATAAAGCTGAAAGCAGACAAGGGATGATGAAGAAAGAGGAGGAGGGCGTCTACAATTTGGCACGGGTCAACTGCATGCTCTCTTAAAATAGCCGATAACTAGGGTTGTTCTCTGGGGGATAAGTTTCAGTTATCTTTACCACCTGGGTGCAGAAATGATGCACATTTTTATGGTGGAAAGTTTAGGCAGAGCAAAAGAGGCATCTTAGGAAGTTATCTATTGACATCATTAAGTGTGTTTGGGAGAGTGGCATTTGGATGGGTTGCTATAGCAATAGTGTGAAGGAACAAGATGAAAGAGATGGAATCGGATGACCTTTGCTCATTTATGTGGAAGCTTCGAAGATGAAAATAATTGTAGTCGACTGAACGAGTGCCAGCATGCGTCGGCTGCCAATGAAAATTTCGAAAGTTGCCAGGTTAATTGCGTTTCTCAAGGTTAGTTATGAGAACTCTCTGGGAAATTGTTATTGCGATGCAAATGGATGCCAAAGGAAATACATTTATAGCCAATGTGAGGACCTTTTACGAACCGCAAAAAAGTATCGTTATTCATAGGATGCAATTTTAAGGTATCTAAGGCATCCCAATGTTCCCTTTCCTCACCTGTATGTGAAAGCGATCATTGGAAGAAGCGTTCCACTGAAAATTGAACCATATATCGCCCCCTTGAATTTTATCTAAGGCATCCCAATGTTCCCTTTCCTCACCTGTATGTGAAAGCGATCATTGGAAGAAGCGTTCCACTGAAAATTGAACCATATATCGCCCCCTTGAATTTTATCTAAGGCATCCCAATGTTCCCTTTCCTCACCTGTATGTGAAAGCGATCATTGGAAGAAGCGTTCCACTGAAAATTGAACCATATATCGCCCCCTTGAATTTTATCTAAGGCATCCCAATGTTCCCTTTCCTCACCTGTATGTGAAAGCGATCATTGGAAGAAGCGTTCCACTGAAAATTGAACCATATATCGCCCCCTTGAATTTTATTTGGATTCTGCATTCTCCCATGACATCTCGATTCGGGGCTCTAGACCCATCTGATGTTCGTTTCTATCACAATAAAGCGCCTAACGCCGCATCCTTGCATAATCTCGGTATCTCCGAAAATAAGGAGAGGTTTCGGGGGAAGAAGCAAACGGATGTCCTAACGAAAGCATCGGCAATTCACAGCCAAAGATGTGTTCTGTGCTTGCATTACTTTGTCTAAAACGTTTAATTTTCGCAAAATGAATAGAAAGTTAGGAAAGGTCTCTTTTATTTTTGGAATAGGAATAGATCTGCAGAGTTATATGTTCATATCGGATGATGCCTTATGCTAAATTCCTGATCATTACTACCGCGTTCCGGTGGCCGATTGGTTAGCGCGTGATTGCTGATCACAGGACCTGGGTTTGAGACCCGGAGGAGTATGGCTGTTTCTTTTCTATGTTGTCTCTCTGCTGAGGTCTCGCCTTCCTCACGGATCTTTCCTACGGCTCCTTTCAGACCTATGTGACAAACAATTGCTTGAGGTGTATTTTATTTATAGTTAACGCTACGCAATAAAGGCGGCAATACGATCAAGGATTCTGCAATTTTCCACGATTTTCCCAACTCGCCATAATTTTTACATCTCACCTTAATTTTGCCAATTCACCGTAATTTTTCAAAGTTATCCAGATTTTGTCAGGTTGTCTGCATTTCGCCAACTAACCAAGATTTTCGCAAATTACCTAGATTTTGCCAACTCTCTTTAATTTCAGAAAAACAATCCCAATTTCCACAACTATTATGTATTTTACTAAGTGGATTCTAATTTTGCTAACTGCCCTAGATTTTGAAAACTCCCCTAAATTTTAACAATTCTCCATAATTTACTGAAAAATTCTCCATTTTTACATCTCACCTCAATTTCACCAACTCACTTCGAATTTTGCCAACTCCGCTTAATTTTACAAAAAAAAAAAATCCCAACTTTTAGACCTCACCTGGATTTTATCGTCACTTCGAATTTTGCCAATTCCGATTTACTTTTGGGGGGAGAACCCCCCCCCCATAGCTACGCTCCTGACCACCATTATATTCCAAAATAGGTAGCACAAAAGTAGTGAATACTTTGGAATGCGTAGACTGATAGCATTTTTTTTTTTTGTAGAAGCGAAAAAAAAGGAATAAAAATCCTGCAGCTCGTCCAAGAAAGATTTGTTTTATGTATTAGCGGCAGGGTTTGCTAATTGGGAGACCCTCCTTTTAGAACAGGCCTTTTAGACCATTCCCATAGATTAGGGATCTGAAATGCAACCCGTCAGTAGCAGCCGAACTATTTCAAGTTATCGCCGATGCATCATTCTTCATTGGTGCTCTCCTATGCAGCCTTTAGTTTTTTAGATTGCTAGCACCATCATATTTCAGAATTTCGTTCCTTACTCACAGCGCTAAGAACACTAAGCAGTTTTTTTACAATCAAATGAAAAACAAGAACGACAAAAAACGATATATTTATTAAAATTAAAGTAGTTTTGTTACACTCTTCTATAATGATGCTCAAAATCACTTATTTTTTTTGTTTTAAATATTGTTGTATCCTAATAAAATAAAGAGTTACACTGCAAAAACTTTAATTGCCATTTTATTATTTTTATTTGGATGAGGAGATCGTCGAAAATATTTGATCCTCGCCAATTCCGCCTTTGAACGTTTTAGTGCTTTCTTCTGAAAAAGGTTGCAGATTTTGATTAAATTTGTTAGTTTTATAAGTAAAAGAATACCAACCATGCTCTCAGGCATTCAACAACCTCAGTCAGACACCGATAGGTTTTTAAAGGCAACCATTCGTCTTACTCAGTGTCTCGTAAACTTTTGTACTCTGCGGCACACTGAATCTAATTTTTTTCCGCGGCACACTGAATCTAATTTTTTTTCCGCGGCACACTGAATCTAATTTTTTTCCCGCGGCACACCTAAAAAAGAATAAAAGCAAACTCTATATAATCGTCATTATATTTGCGTTTTGTTGAAGTCATCAGCCTGGTTTTACTTGAAGATTTTCTCTTGTTCTTTAATTCATAACTCGGTGTTTGTTTTAAATATTTGTCCATTCTATGGCTTGAAATAATCAAAAATTAATACCAAAATTTGGAAAAAGCTTGATAAATACTTACAAGATCCCAGTTGATAAAATCTGAAAGATTTTTATTAAAGCAATTCGATAGCCCGTCGATATTAAAGCACGTCGATAACACAAGTCAAGTCAAAATGAAATCTTTGGAATATCTAGTGTCGATTTGAAAATCTCTGGCGGCACACTACTGTGCCGCGGCACACAGTTTGCGATACACTGGTCTGACTGAATGGTCTTATCCCACGAAAACTGTCAAATGAGTTGCCTTCCCTAACTTTGCTGTGAGCATTGCTATCTTTCTAACTAAACCACTTACGTAATTATGTACAAAAAAAAAATCTCAGAGGTTAAATATCTATTGCTCTAAAAAGTATAGTTCTAAAAAAGAAACAGTTTTATATGGATACTTGGAAGTTTTTTTTCAAATCCCTAGGTCCAAAATCGTAAAAGAGAAACATTTCGATCTAATTTCGTATTAACATACAAATTCTGTAGGGAAACCTACATGTTAAAAATATTGGAATGATTGGGTTGATGATAAACATGCTTATGCAATAGTTAAATGTGGTAGGAGAGAAACCTTTTTAACTGGTATTAAAGATCAGAGCTTCGATAACGCATTTTAAAGGAAGGAATTTGTCTCAACCAGATTATTTCCAGACAAAAGATCACAGTTGAGGAGTTTGAAAAGAAAGGATCCTGTTTTTAGTCTGGCTTCTATTTTAGTGTAATGGCAACGACAGCTGATGCAATTTCCTGTTCCTTTCTGTCCCGAGGTATGCACAACCAATTCTTAAAGCCTCGTGCAAGTGTTCCACTGCTTTGTTATCACCTGTTTTGTTTGTTAACTTGCCAGCGCCTGAAAACATCCCCTCACGTGATTCTCTCTGTCTTCCCTGTTTCGTCATCGTTTGGTAACAAAACAGCTGCGATCCGTAAAAAGGCAATGAGAAGTTTTTTAAGCTCCTGCCAATTATTGCACAAGAAAAGTAATTACCAAATTCGGTTAGTTTCTTGGGAACCACGTGCTCTTCCTTCACGACTCTTTCCAGATGCCAGTGCTAAGAGATCCAGTTACTCATTCGTTCAGACTTTGTACCCATTAAAACACTTTGTATTATGCATAATAAGCTCAATTACCATCTACTCTCATACGATAAAATAAAAAATACTCCCCTCAAGCAGCTGCTTGCCATAGAGGTCTGACAGGAGACTGTCAATTTAATACGACATAGTAGAAGGTCTGTGAGGATGGCGGGACCTCAGCAGAAAGAGAACACAAATATCCATGCCTTGTGCAGGGCTCGAACCCAGGTCCCTTTGATCAGTAGCCAGGCGCACTAATCACTCGGTCACGGATTGGCTCTTCATATGAATACCAATATTTTATTCTTTTCTTTTGAGACATATTTGTAACATAAGAACCTACACAGGTACAATATCCGAACAACAGGGGCGTAGCCATGGGAGGGATGGGGGAGAGACTCCCTCCCCAAAGTTACTCGGAGTTGGCAAAATTCGAAGCGACTTCGTAAAATCTAGGTGAGTTGTAAAAATTTGTAATTTTTTTTGGGGGGGGGGAATTAAGGGGAGTTGTCAAAATCGAGGCAACTTGGTAAATCTAAGGCAGTTTGGAAAATGGAGAGACGACAAAATTTAGAGCAGTTGGCAAAATTCGAAGCCACTTAGTAAAAACAGGCGAGTTGGCAAAATTCGGAGTGGCTTGGCAAAATCGTGAAAAGTTGACAAAATTCAGGTGAGATGTAAAAATTGCAATCTTTTTTCTGTGAAATTATGGCGTGTTGGCAAAATCGAGGCAGCTTCGCAATATCTAGGAGAGTTGGAAAATCTTGGGGGGGAAGGGGAGGGCTGCCAGTTCAGTATGGCCTACTGATCTGGTCATCTATGGCCACTTTTTTCTTTTTTTTCAACCCTGCTGAGAAGTGGTCAACTTCACAGGGTCCTGGTGCTGACCATTTATACCTACTAGACTGGACTTGTTTATGGATTTGAGCTTGATTATGGATCCTGGACTTGCTGCACTGGTGGGCCTCTGTTGAGGGAGAGTCTGCCGCTGTGTTTTCTGTTTGCTTCTGGGTTGCCAGCTCTAAGTGAACAGAGGCATGGGATACCTTATATCAGCTGGTGGATAATCCTAATCAGAGGCCATCGCAGGTACCTGAACCTTACTTAGCTAGTTGGGCATCGTCAAGCCTAAACTGGAGTAATGTGTCTCAGGCAGGCCATGTGGTTCTTGAAAAAGTCCACTTGAAAAGGTGGTGCCTGAAGTTCCTACCAGCATCGGTGACTTCAGCCTTTAGCGGAGGAGGAACAGGTCTTTGCCCCATGCCTGCGATCAGGGGGCTGTTTGATATTGTTGGCCCTACCAATCTCAATAAACCTAATTTCTTTAAAAATCCTACTAATCATTTTCTCTCTGCAGGAACGTGGAACGTGAGGACATTACATAGAGATTATTCTCTTGATGTCCTCATGCAGGAATTCCAGGGCTATAACCTAGATATTCTAGGCTTGCAAGAGACCAGATGGACAGGTAAAGGTGAGATACTTAAAAATAACTTTAAATTTCTCTTTACAGGGAGGGAGGATGGAAAGCATCACCAAGGTGTGGGTCTGCTACTCAGCAGACATGTTAGTGATGCTCTTCTTGGATATGAGTGCATTAATGAAAGGTTTCTTACAGCAAAATTTCAGACAAGCATTAAAGACTTGAATGTTATCTGCTGTTATGCCCCCACTGAGGATGCCGATGAGGATGAGAAGGATAGGTTTTACGGACAACTTCAGGATATTTTGAATTCTGTCAAGAAAGGAGATATTACCCTTGTTCTAGGTGACTTCAATGCCAAAGTTGGTACCGACTCTGACCTTTGGGGAGGAGTGATAGGCCCTTTTGGTATTGGTAGCTGCAATGGCAATGAGCAACGTCTCCTACAGGTAAGTAAACTAAATGGTTTCAGAATAACTAACACATATTACAAACACCGCGACATACATAAATACACATGGGTTTCACCTGATGGGCTGCATAAGAATATCATTGATTATATATTAATTAACAGCAAATGGGTTAGTTCTGTTAGAAATACCAGGGCATATAGGGGAGCTGAAATGGGATCTGACCATTACCTTGTTAAAAGTGTCTTGCAACTTAAACATAAAAAGTGTTGTGCTAGGGTTAAAAAATTTACCTTTAATACTGAAGCTCTGAAAGACCCAGTTATAGCTAAAGCTTACCATGATAGGTTACTTAGTCATTATGACAGTCATGGTTTGCTTATTACTGAAGTTGAGGAAGAATGGGGCCATTTTAAACAGGCTTTTTTGGAAACTAACAGTACTCTTTTAGGGAAAAAGGAACAGAGGAGGCAGAATTATTTAAGTGATAAGGCACTTGAGCTTATTTCAGAAAGAAGGAACTGCAGGAATGTCCTTAATCAGTACCCTACTAGTCCTAATAGAAAGCATTACAAAGAACTTAATAAACGTGTAAAGGATCAGTTAGCTACTGATAAGAATCTTTGGCTTGATGGCCTTGCTGACAAAGCTGAGGAAGCAGTTAGACAGCACAACAGCAGAGAGCTGTACCAGATAGTTAATGTTTTGTGTGGTAGAAAACGAACAGGTATACAGGGATTGAAGGATAAACAAGGCAAGGTTATAGAAGGGGAGGATTCTGTCATGGCTAGGTGGGCTGAGCATTTCAGTGATGTTCTAAACAATGTGGTTAGTTCTACTCCCATTGTTTGCAATGATGATAGATGCATTGTTGGCTTTAATGTTGGCCCTATAACACAATCTGAAGTTAGTTTGGCTATTTCTAAACTTAAACTTCATAAATCCCCAGGGGTGGATGAAATTACTACGGAAATGCTTAGAGCTGGGAATGTTTCAGTTACCATTTGGATGACTGAAATTTTGAATAACGTTTATGATAAAGGCATGGTTCCTAAAGATTTTACCAGAGCTATTATTATCCCTATTTTCAAAAAAGGTGATCGCAGTTCTTGTGATAACTATAGGGGTATCAGCCTACTCTCCGTTCCAGGTAAAGTTCTTTCCATGATTGTGCTTAATAGAATTAAGAATCTGGTTGACAGGCAATTGCGTGATGAGCAATGTGGATTCAGAAGTGGTAGGGGATGTGTAGATCAGATATTTTCACTTAGGCAGATTCTTGAGAAATGTTTAGAGTTTCAGAAACCTTTGGTTGCTAGCTTTGTTGATTTCAAAAAGGCTTTCGACTCTGTTGATCGTCATAATTTGTGGTTGATTGTGAGATCATATGGTATACCTGACAAGTTAGTTAACATAATGAAAGCTCTCTATAATAACACTGAGTCATGTGTGAGGGTTGGTAAGTCTTGTAGCAATTGGTTTAGCATTACTTCTGGTGTTCGACAAGGGTGCATTTTGTCTCCTTTTCTCTTTAGTTTGGTTGTTGATTATATTATGCGAAATTCACTTCAAGGGAAAGCTTTTGGCCTTAAATGGGCTGGAGATAAGAAAATTTCTGATTTAGATTATGCTGATGATTTAGCCCTTTTGGCAAATGATGTTGATGAGACGAACTCTTTCATTCGAACTGTTGATGAGACTGGTAGTACAGAGAGAAAACTTTTTTTCTCTGTACTACCAGTCTCATCAACAGTTCGTTTGGTTATAAACAGAGAGAAAACTAAAGTGATGAAAATTGGTCAGGCAGGTTGTGATTCAGTTAATCTGAATGGTTGCAGTCTTGAGCAGGTGTCACAGTTTAATTACCTTGGGAGCTGCGTAACTGATACTGGTGATGTGCGGCATGAGATTAACAGACGAATAGGTATTGCTGCCGGGACTTTTAAGAATCTATGGAGATTGTGGAGAAATAGGCGTATACACCTAAAGACTAAAATTAGACTGTATAATAGTTTGGTTCTTTCTAGGGTTAGTTATGGTAGTGAAACTTGGACGCTGTGTAAGCAAGATAACAGGAAACTAGATGCTTACGCAGTATCTTGGGTATTAGGTGGTTTAACTTTGTAACTAATGATGAGGTTAGGCAAAGGAGTCTGCAACCTCCTTTAAGCAGCATATTGTGCAGAGAGAGACTCCGCTGGTTTGGCCATGTTGCCCGTATGTCTAATTATAGATTGGCGAATAGGGTTATGAACAGTGTGCCTAGAGGCCTCAGAAGGAGGGGGAGACCTAGGATGCGGTGGGCAGACAATGTCAAACAGGACCTTGTTAGAATTGGTGTACAGTGGCCGGATGCAGCAGATGTAGCTCAGGACAGATATGCTTGGAGAATTAAACTGCGCGGTCTGATTGGACCTCCGTAGCCCATGGCTGCTTGAGGATGATGATGATGATGATGATGATGATGGTAAAGTACAGGCGATTTGTGAAAATTGGGATTGTTTTTGTGAAATTAAGGAAAGTTGATAAAATCGAGAAAACTTTGCAAATCAAGGAAGTTGGCAAAACTGGAAACCACTTGGTAAAGTACAGGTGAGTTGTAAAAATTAGGATTGGTTTTGTGAAATTAAGGAGAGTTGGAAAAACCAAGAACTCTTGGCAAAATCTAGGGGGAGTTGGCAAAATTCGAAGCCACTTGGTAAAATACAGAGGAGTTGTGAAAATTGTGCCTTGTGCAATTAAGAAGAGTTGATAAAATTCGAAGTGACTTGGCAAATTCAGGAAAGATGTAAAAAGTGCGATTATTTCTGTAAAATTACGGTGAGTTGGTGAAATCTAGAGTAGTTGGCAAAATTCGAATGCACTTGGTAAAAATATAGGCGAGTTGTGAAATTGAGATTTGTTTTGTGAAATGGAGGAGTGTTGGACAAATTGAGGAAACTTAACAGAATGTAGGGCAGTTGGCAAAATTCGAATCCATTTGGAAAATACGGGCGAGTTGTGATAATTGGGATTGGGTTCGTGAAATTCAGGATAGTTGACTAAAATCGAGTACACTTGGCAAAATCTTGCGGAGTTTGAAAGTTTTAAGTGATTTGGTAAAATTAGGAGAGATGTAAAGATTGTAATTAGTTTCGTAAAATTAAGGAGGTTTGACCAAATCAAGGTAAAAATTCATACTGACTTGCTACAATTCAGACGAGATGTAAATATTGGAAGTATATCTGAGAAATTATGGCTAGTTGGCAAAATTGGAAGTTAAATGGCAAAATGCACGATAGTCGTGAAAATTGTCGTACCCTCTCCAAGGAGCGAAAATCTAATCAAGTGTGCTCAGTTGGCAAATTTTGCCAAAATTTTGCTCGAGTTGGTGGAAAATATTAGACTTCCCCCCCCCCCCATCCCCACCATAGTCCTTCGCTACGCCCCTGCCGAACAATATCCGTAATATATCCAAGATGAGAAAATGAAATATCCATTTTTCATCTTCGAAATTTTTTGAACATTGTGGTCGGATGGGAACATTTTATCTAATCGAACAGGATATAGAGGATCACATAAAGGAACAGTCAGTTGTACGTATTCCCAAAATGAATATTAAAAAAAAAATAAATTTTTTTATATTATTTGAAAGAAACTAAATTTTATAAAAAATATTTCGAAGTTTTTTAAATTTTATTTGATTCAATTAATAAACTTCTACACGCTTTCTATCAGTGCCTCTTTAAGCTTAGCGTTTTCCATTATAGCTCTAGAGATTAATAAGACGGCATCGTGATAACTGCATGATAAAAATAAACATTAAAGCTTTATCATTTTTAGCCAAGCCACCGAAGCTTAAAGGTGACCTCCGATTTTGATAGTTGTTAATTATTGGACATTTGAAAAAAGGAAACTTTTTTTGTTAACTGACATAGATATATTCGTAAATATTAATGACAATATCTAGGGACCTGAAACGCTAGACGTGTCCAAGTCCTCTTTGGACCTTTGAGAGGGACTGCGTTTAGTTGTAAATAAGTTGGTTTCTAATCACAGATTGTTTTTCTCGAAAAAATTACTAGATCGATATCCAAAGGGATTAAATAGGGGAGCGATTCTCCTAAAGTAAATGTTTGATATATGTCGCTATGTTATCGCATCTTTAGATCTTTTTTGATGAATCTAACCGTAAACAACAGTTCTTCCCAAAACACGCTACATTAACTGAAATTTGAATCCACTATGCTTCTTATCATCTGTACAGTTATGTTCGATTATGCTATAATGAATTAAAACTACTGGCAGAAGTATGTAGTTGCTGGGGGGCGGGTCGGTAGCGCGCCAGGCTCGTCGTCAGTCGTCAGTCGGTAGCGCGCCAGGCTCGTAATCTGTAGTTCCCAGGTTCGAGTCCCAGCTGGGTCAGCGTTGAGATTTATCTCCGCAAAATTCCCCGCCCTGCCCACGGTCAGTAGGGGACACCTATGGGCTTGGAAAGGCCGCCGTCCGTCGGATGGGACGTTAAGCCGTGGCCCCGTGTGCGGGAGAGCCATACCCTGTGCACGTTAAAGAACACGTTGGATGGCCTTGACGGGAGGCTACCATCTGTCTCCCAACAGCTGTTCCAATGGGTCCCTCCCCCAACCTTCTCTGAGCCTTCGGGGTCCATGTGACCTGGCCATTTAGCCCATGGTGTGCGAAAAAGAGCCGCTCAGAGGTAAAACAACCCAACCCTCTGTAGTTGCTTGTTAGCTGAATCAAGTACAATATTCAGCATTGAAATTCCAGCATCACTCAAGAGGTAGAGCCCTGAAAATCGCCCCAAGCATCGTGACGGCTGAAATATGCAGATTATAGTTCCGCAGCAAATGGTAAAGTGGAAGACTAGTTATACGTATGGGAAAAACATTTTATCATATCATTTTATCGCACACTTATTCGCAACATAGATTATCACTTCCTTATAATATATCAGATGCTCTGAATGCTGAGCTACCTGCCGCATATCAAGATGTGCTCTAGTAATGATATACCTTCGGCCAGTAGTATGCAATCACATGTATGAAGGCAGGAACTACCGTTTCCACTGATTCGTGAAGTAGATGGTTGAAGGAGGGCCGATCTAGGGAGGGAAGAGGCATGCCCCCCCCCCCCCCTACTTGAGAATGCTAGCAGCAGGAACAGAGGCAAAAAGCGTTCAAAATATATAAAGTGCCGGAGAAATTAAAAGCAATTTTTTTAACGAAAGATGAATGCACCAAAAAGTTTACATCCTACGGCTGTTCATAGGACGATATTTTCAAGACATTTTTTAAAGGCCCACTACTAAAACAGAACGAAAAATTTTATACTGGAATGGCATTCCGGCTCGATCTTCTACCTCCCCCACCACCACATACACACCTTTATTATTTTCTAGACCCAGGCATGGGTTAAAGTATATTTCGAGTATCCTAGTAATTAACTGTAAGCAAATATCTGACGTTTATTTAACTGAAATTCGATGAAAACACTCTTGAAAATGAAATTCAAAATTAGGGGGAAAACTGTCTGTGAGCCGAGTAGGATATAAACCACGTCCTCCTGAGTTTAATGCTCAAGAGTGTTTTCATCCAATTTCAAGTAGGGTTTCTAAAACGAATGTATCGTAACCGGTAACCGCGGGTAATAGGGCTCGTATTCGTATCCGGAACGAAATTTTCGGATATCCTTTTTTCTGAATTTAGCGACTCTATAAAAATTATCGATGCATATCTGCGCTCTATGCGAATGAAACCAGTAGGTCAGGTATTACTTGTTTGCGAGAGAGCCCATCGCCCGATAAAATTTGGAAACGAATTTCTCTTCAGGCAGCACAAGAAGTAAAAAATAACGCGGTCTTAAACTGCATTTGAAATGGTCCTTTTATAGCCAGAAACTCAAATTTTTAACTCAATACGGCTGCACGGAGGAATCCTGCCGGGGAATTTGGAGCCGGGCCCATAGTATTTGGGGATTTACGAGGGATTCCAACCAGTTGCGTAAAAAAAACGCAAAATCAGAAGAACGTTTATAAAAACGACTTCTGAATTTCATCTCCGATTCTTTCCTAGATAAAGACTTGATTTTTCGATTTCAGCCGTCCCGTGGCCGAGTGGTTAGCACGCTTGGCTACTAATCTTAGCGACCTGGGTTCGAGCCCCGGATTAGGCATGGATGTGTGTGTCGTTTTTCTGCTGAGGTCCTGCCATCCTCTCAGATCTCCTACTGTGGAATATAAACTGACAGGCTCCTGTCAGACCTCTGTGGCAAGCAGCTGCTTGAGGGGGTATTTATTTTATTTTTATTAATATGTGGTGGCCCGAGGATACCAATTAAAAATTTAGGCCGATCGGATAATTTTTCTTCAGAGGGGGGTGGGATTAGGGTATGTTAAGGGGTAAAAAAAAATCTTTTACAATCTATCTAAGAATTTTCTGAGTGGCGCTGATGTCGCGACGACCAAACTGAATAAGTTAAAATATGTTTATTGGATTGGTGATTGAATCAATTTTTTTAAAATCATTTTTATTGCTGGTTAATTGATATTCGTTTGATATCAAAAGTTGCTGTTGATAACCGAGGTTATTCAAAATCCGGATATTTTCCGGAAACCCTAATTTAAACTGAATCAGCTTCAGATATTTACTATACTCTTTAAATACACGGTGACTACTTTATGCGAACAACAAAGCCATGTTTATGTTAGTGAAAACAATTCGAAGCTATGTAAAGTCCTAAACTTTTTTGTTGGTTAAAGGTAAAAAGGTTTTTGAAACAGTGAAAAAACCATCTGAATCAAATCTATATGAATTTCAATTTTTAATTGCATTAATTTGGTATTTAAAGAATTAAGGAAGCTGAAACATTTAGCAACTCGTTTTGAAAAACGATTCAGAATTAGTAAACACTGAAATAACCTTTTAGCGAAATTTAAAATAACAGATACTGCTTTCGTTTTATCATGTCCTGTATGAGCTAAATTTCAGATCAATTATTTTAATCGGCATTTACTCCTGTTAAATATTTCAACTTCTATAGCTTTAAGTACTGAATATTTTTTTAAAATTGAGATATAGGTGGATTTGATCGAAATCTTCAGTTTTCCTCAATCAAAATTTCCACAAAAAGCCTACAAAATTATACAGCTTCAAATTTGACTTTCTATTGACCTAACATGCGGATAATTATAATATATATAATTATTCTTAATAAAGTGGCCGTTAAGTTCGTATATCTAGCGTGCTCATGTGAATGACTGTATGTTGCCTATAATTAGAAAGCGAAGTACGCAGAATTGTGGTGAGTGCTGTAGCTCCTGTTGCCATCGTGGAAAGACAAATTAGCTTGAAAAATCAACAAACGTCTGCTATTTTGCCGTATGGCGGTAATTCACCAAGAACGACAGATATACGTAAGGCTGCTCCGTGCATATTGCCAGATCTACTTCCGTGTAAGAAGAGAGGCAGTGGCAGAAGCAATTCGTCATCGGTGAGAGAGCGAAAAGGTTTATTAGCTGACGATATTTGGTAGTCAAGAGGTATCTGCAGTTCCTCGAGCTCTGTAGAAGTGACAAGAGGTGACTGAACCTGTTTTTGGCACAGGGTCTTGATACTCACAGGTGCCAGGCCAACTTAGACAACTTATTTATACACAAGCCCTAAGGTATTCGAAACATTCTTGCAATCGTTCCCATTTCGGCTATTCTAATTAACCTTTGCAAAACGATTGTCTAGAGAGATAAAGAGAAAAGCTTTTGTTTCTTTTTAAATTTTGCTATAAAAAAATTCATTCAAGTTTCAGAGTCCATTCCATTCAGTAAACTTTCATACAGGTTCATTCAGTAAGTTTTCGTACAGGTATTATATGCAATGAAGTGAATGCAGCCACGAGATCGAAATGTTTATGCCGGATGGATATATTTAACCTTGCGCTACTCAAGTTTCAAAAAGTTACACCAGTGGTTCTCAACCTTTTATGCTTCACGTACCCCCCTGGAAATGTGTATGTAACTGTCGTAGCCTTGTATAGATAGATAAAACTATAGTTATAGTATAACAATGGGAATAAAATAAACATATATATATAACATTATATATATATATATCGTTATATGTATATATCTAGCGACTTTTGAGCTCTCACGGCTCCAAAAAACCCCAAAAAATTTGTACCTCAAAAAATTTTACCGCGTACTCCACGTTGAGAACTCTGAGTTACACCATTACTAAGATGGAGTGAGCACTCCATACGGATTTACGATTGTTTTTTATATTAGTACATATTTTAGAGTGTTGTTTATCTGATTAAGAATTTCTCCTAAAGAGTAAGAGGACCAGATTCAGTATACGTCTCCCTCTGATCGTAAAGTAAAACAACGTAAGGATTTTGGTTGTGCCATAAAACCAAAAAACAGAAAAGAAACAGAAGAGACTGAACGAGCCAGAAATGTAAGATGAACCTGGAGACAAATAGGATTGTTCTTCTGCCTGCAAGTGGATTGGTAGAAAAGGATTAAAAGCCTTAGAGATAAAAAGGATTGCTAGAAAAAGATTACTGTCTTAGAGATAAAAGGATTGTGCTAGAAAAAAAATTAAAACCTTAGTATAAAAGGATACAGTGGCAAAATTTAAGTAGTGGTCTGTTTTGGCACAATTAAAAATCAATGCTTAATGCAAGTAGGAAAAAATCTATTGTATATGAGATTGGTTATAACATGTTCTTTTAAATTATAATTAATGATAAGTTTTATATGGATAAAAAAAAGTACACTAGATGTAATTCGCACTTGAAAAAAATATTGCTAAAAATTAAACGGATAATTTTCAAAATTCCTTTTTTTTTTTCAAAAATAAGAAATAAAAATATTGAAAATCTACCAGATATTTTAGAGAATTTGCAATTATGAATTTAGTATTTGAATAATAAGTAATAATTAACTTTTTCCTCCTAAATCTAACTGAATTGAGGACCCGGGCAACGCCGGGGAAATCTGATAGAAATCATGAAATGCACTGAAGTAATCAGCTGTTGCTTTAACACCTAAAGAGCACATTTAAGTTTCGTGATATATATATAAATATAAGCGGGGGAGGGGGGTCTCAGTTGATAGCGCCCTAGACTCGTAATCCACGGTTCTCAGGTTCGAGTCCTACCTGAGTCAGCATTGATATTTATCCCCATGAAACTGTTCTCGGTCAGTAGGGGACACCGATGGGCTTGGAAATGCCGCCGTTCATTGGAGGGGACGAAAAGCCGTGGTCTGTGGGAGAGCCATACCCTGTGCATGTTAAAGATCACGCTGGATGGCCTTGACGGGAGGCTACCATCTGTCTCTTAACGGCTATCCAGTAGGTCTCCTCTCCCAATCTTCTCGGAGTCCTTGTGACCTGGCCATTTATCCCGTTGTGTGCAAAAAGTGCCACTCGGAGGTAAAACAGCCCAACCTGATATATATATGTACTGCTGTTTAATCAAAATTAAATGCATGATTTTTCACTTTTAGCATACAGCAGGGGTGGGCAATTGTTTTCGTATCTACACTGCGCATGCGTATTGACGTGGCCGTCCTAGTAGAAAATACGAGACGAATCTTCGGTCGCGCACGGGAAGGAAATCTCGGTTCAAGGCGGATTTTTCTGTCTTGGCGGGCCACAAAAAACTCTTAGCGGACCGCTATTTGCCCATCCCTGGCATACAGGAATATTTTTTTTTATGTTTGTGCCACCTGGATGAGCAACGACGTGTTAAATCGCCAGCGGCAAGCTCTCTCTTTTATAGTACAGAAAGTAAAAGTAATTTATGGCGGAAATTATAGAGAGCAACGACTCCACAGTTTTTTTTTTAAACGAGTAGCAGAATGTATATACAAATAAATACTTGTTCATTACTCCCGCTCCGACGAAAAAAACTGTTTTCAGGTAAAATTTGGAAAGCGGCCGCGCATGTTCATGAGTGGGGAAATATCCATCTGGAGAAGTACAAGCCGTTGCCTTGTTAAAGAAACTACCTCTACCCTGATTAGGGAAAAAGGATTTCTAATAAAGAGATTCGTATATGCGGCTGCATATTTACAGTTTATATTACAAATAATCATCATTTGCGAATTTTATATTCTAATAGTAAGCATATGATTTTAAGTCAATTGTTTGTAAAATATGTACAGTCGCTCAAAAAAGTATCTGAACGCTATGATTAATTACAGAATTCAGAAAAAATACCTGGCAACGATTTGTTTTTAGAAATTAGTGATCTGGCAACCTTCGTGTCACGTGATTACAGAATTCAGGAAAAATATCTGGAGCGTGTACATCAACTGTACACGTCCAATTACCGTTCAGTAAACTGGAGCGTGTGCAGTTACTGCACACGCTCCAGTTTGCTGTGAACGGTAACTGCACAAGCTCAATATTTCCGTGAGTGAGCCCACACGATCTAGTATCAAAATAATATGACCACCTACAGTCGCTCAAAAATATATCCGAACACTATGGTTGATTACAGAATTCAGGAAAAATACCTGGCAACGATTTTTTTAGAAATTAGTGATCTGGCAACCTTCGTGTCACGTGATTACAGAATTCAGGAAAAATATCTGGAGCGTGTACAGCAACTGTACACGCTCCAGTTACCGTTCACAGCAAACTGGAGCGTGTGCAGTTACTGCACACGCTCCAGTTTGCTTCGTGTAACGTGACACGAAGGTTTCCAGATCACTAATTTCTAAAATCAAATCGTTGCCAGATTTTTTTTTCTGAATTCTGTAATCAAACACAGCGTTCGGATATTTTTTGACCGACTGTAGAAATTGCTTACATTTGAAAGATACCAAGGTCTTAAATTTATAAGTTGTCTCATATTTAAACCGTTTATTGTCAGAGAAATTCGAATAAATTCTTTTTCACTAGCACATCGAAATTGGACAAATTTCTTTTGCAACTGCCCCATGCTTACAGGATATTTCCTGTGGTATTTGTTGTTGAGTAAACATTCGTTGGATCAGGGATGGGCAACGCGTGGCTTGCGACTAGCAAATGGCTCTTTACATAAATTTTTGTGTCTCTAGGATTTTATTTGTGGGTGGTGGGTGGAGGAGATGTGGTTTAAAGATAAGATGTAGGTGATAACATGATAATATCAAATGACAATATCAAAACGAAGAATATATAAAAGCATACTTTTATTCCTTAAAGATTTTTACGATATTATTAATTCCAGTTTTTAATTAGAAATATGCAGGCTCGTATCTAGAAGAAAAAAAAAAAGAGGGGGTGGGGGCGAGTCTAACATCCTTCTTTAAAAACTGGACCATTTTGTAAAAGGGACCTTGGCCCCTTTATCATCTGGTCCACGAGAAAAAGTTTTTTTTTTGTATGCGTCAAAAAGTAGGGACCAGTACAGTGAAGTGCTAGCGACCCTACATGTTGGCGATAGGCTTTCGGCCGCAGGCCGCCTAATAATGAAGGAGGTGGTTGAAGTTTGGTGCCAAGGAAGTGCTGCGTCGTAGTTTTGTGGCAAGGGGGTAGAGAGGGGAGAGATTTGGAGTAAAATTCTTCTGGGAGTGAAAATTGTAGCGTGTGTGATCACTGTGTGGCCCATGTTGGCCGGGAGTTGATAAGAAGGGTACAAGGAAAATATTCAAAATCGCCCCGAATCTCTTGCAATTAAGGCTGGCCTAAAATGGTCTGCAGATCTTAAAATTTCTGATTTAGAATATGCTGATGATTTAGCTCTTTTGGCAAATGATGTTCATGAGATGAACTCTTTCATTCGAGCTGTTGATGAGACTGGTAGTATAGTAGGTTTGGTTATAAACAGAGAGAAAACTCAAGTGATGAAAATTGGTCAGGCAGATGGTTTGCCACCACTAGTAATTATTTTTGAAAAAGGGTACTTTGGGAATTCTAGTCTATTGTTACAGAGTATAATTATATATATATATTTTTGAAAACATCAATACAATTGCACTAGGGAAATAAGGTGGTGCAATAATGTGTCCAAAATGCTTCTTTTTTGTCCCTTTGGATCTTTTTGGCATCTGGATCTTTTGGTGTCCAATGGATCTTTTGATGTCCAATGGATCTTTTGAGTAGGAGGTGTCTGCAGGGAGGAGAGTCATATTTCACATATTGAGATGAAGAGTCTGCAGGAAGTTGGAAGGTTAAAGGATTTTGCCAGTACTTTGTATGAAATGGGCCAGGGCCCTGAAATGTGATTTTGCCTTTGTATGGGTGGGGTTTAGGATGGTCTGTAAGGTGAATGTGGTGACTCCAAGTGTAGCAAGTTTGTGATAGAGGGTGTGTCTTTGTGTGTTGTATATTTGACAGTGTAGTAGGTAGTGGGGGATATCCTCTATCACTTGGCAGTTTGGGCAGAGTGCAGAATGTATTTTTCTAATCATAAATAAGTCTTTGTTGATGTTCGCTCTGCCAGTTCGGAGTCTGTGAGAGAATGAATTTCCATTGCAGTGTTGCATTCCTAAAACAGAAGGATGATTCCCCATCTTAGTTTTAGAGGTTTGTAAAAAAATTTCTTGAAAAATGCGTGAAATATGAAGAAGTTGAATAATTTTTTGCCCTCCATTACCGTTACTAGAATTCCTAAGCGTGGGGGGGGGGGGGGGGTGTTATTGTATGTGTTTATCCTTTTCAGTATATAGCTCTGAACGAGCCTCGGGGAAAGAAACTGGGCGTCTGTCTCAATTGAATATTGTCTTTGTATGATACAACTTGTATAAGATACGAGTAGCTTCCAAGTTTCTCAGGAGTTTTTTCTTTTTTCTAGCATATGGGAAAAAACCTAGCAAATATCATTAAATGAATTTAAATATATTAATGTGAATTAATTTGAAAGACATTGCAAGTGTATTGTAAGTTAGAAAGTTTATAAAATTGATTCCCTCTTGAAATTTGTTCATATCGTTTCTAACCAGAAATATTTTTGTTCCCCCAAAATACCCTCGCATACCACAGTTTGAGAATCACCGGTCTAGCCATTGAATATAATCCTTTTCTACCTCGCAGCCTCGTTTTCGTATCTTATTCCTCATTTATACAAGCTTAAGAATGACGATCAATTTTTCATTTTCCAATTTTCATTTTTGCTCCTTTTCTGAAGCCCAGATAATTAGTTCGTAAGCCGAATAATCGAGAGTTCACATCGATTTAACGTCTTGAACTCTTTAGTATCCCATTCTTCATTGAATTAGCATTAAAACTTAGAGCTCTTAACGGTGAAATCACCAGCGATGCCTTTTGTATGTCACTGATCCCTCTGGATGACGCCATAATATTTACATGAAGATCATCATCATCATCAATCGATCCTTGGGAAGCCATTGTCTACCATCTCGTAGCAAACACTCCCAGGCAGTGGCGCACCCAAAGGGGGGGGGGGGGGGCAAGGGGCCCTGGCACCCCCCAAAGAAAAAGGGGGGAAAAACACTAGAAAATTTTCCAAAAATCTTTCCCTAATTAAAATTCATTTTTTATATTTATGTTGTGTCGTATCTTCTATTTCTATACTACTTATGAGTTGGCGGTCACATAAGATGGGAATACCCTATAGCTCTCTGGAATCACGGCCGCTGTGAACACAAGGCGAACGAAGTAGTGCTCGGGCGGACCGAGCGCTACTTCGTTTGCCCGAGCCAGGCCCCTTAGCTCCCCCCAAGATTAAATCCTGAGTGCGCCACTGCTCCCAGGTATATATTTCAGACATCACTAAGAGTGAATATTAGGAACGATGGAAGTTAAAGAGAATTTCCGAAAAGTTGTACTATTTTGCATCTTCAGCAGAAGTTGAAGAAAACAATTATTTTTCCAATGATAATCTGGTGTTGAAATAACGTTCACCGCCTCTTAATGTTAGGTCTAGCGGGACTGCTGTTAAATAGTATGTATATAGATCAGATTTAATTTTTTGTTTAAAATTTTTTTTCAGTTCACAACGTTACTCTAAATGGTCTTCGGCATAGGGTTGGGTTGGGTTGTTTTACCTCTGAGCGGCACTTTTTTGCACACCATGGACTAAATGGCCAGGTCACATGGACCCCGAAGGCTCAGAGAAGGTTGTGGGAGGGGACACACTTAAACAGCTGTTGGGAGACAGATGGTAGCCTCCCGTCAAGGCCATCCAGCGTGTTCTTTAACGTGCACAGGGTATGGCTCTCCCGCACACGGGGCCACGGCTTAACGTCCCATCCGACGAACGGCGACCTTTCCTAGCCCATCGGTGTCCCCTACTGACCGTGGGCAGGGCGGGGAATTTTGCGGAGATAAATCTCAACGCTGACCCAGCTGGGACTCGAACCTGGGAACTACAGATTACGAGCCTGGCGCGCTACTCTTCGGCATAGACTAGGTTACTTCTGATTTATAAGGTTGAAGATGTACATTTTAGCTTTCCAATTCGCAAATGTTCTTTAAAATATTATTTCATCTAAGAATGATTGTTGTTGTGGATGTGAGGTGTCTGTTGAACAGAAGGATGATTCCTTATAGCGACCTCATACCAAGGAAATCCCTTGAACTGCATTTAAGCTACGATGAGAGAATACCGGTCTGATTTCTCCAGATTAAAAGAGTTAGCGGCAGATCTCCAACTGCTGGTGATCTCATCTGGCTGATAAAATCAGCTGACGTTTATTCACGATTGCAGATGCTACCATCATTAATGTCTCACCATCATTAATGTCTGTCTCACTTCCTGTTTTCACCTATGTACTATTTTCGTCTTCCACAACTCATTTCCCAGCAAATCCTAGCCACTCATATAGCCTTTTAGGCGAAAGGTAGAGCATCTCTATTAGTGGACAGATACAATTCAGACAGATCCTTCTAACATAGATTAATATTTTCCGGATCTTTCTTTCAAGATAACCAAACGCTGAGCAGAATCATCTTCAGGTGTCTCAGATTTGCTTATTAAGTTTGTTTCTTGTTCGAAAATGATATTAGTGATTACTAAAACTCCTGGCTATCAGTATACATTGTCCTAGAAGTGTATTATTGACATGGGCTAGGAAGATTTACCTTTCTCTCCATTGGAACATCTCAGACAACCGACAAATTCCTAATTTCGCTAAAAAAAGTCAATCACAAAGGTTCTTCCAGAGAAATGCTTAAAATCATCAAAAATAAAAAAAAATCTGTGGGTGTTAGCTTCAGCCTGGCATTAGATCCACCCAGCAGGTGCGGTGGTTGACTCTCCTGCACACAGATCACGCTTTACATCACATAACAGCGGCCTTTCCATTTCCTTTTCTTATCGAGAGCAGACAGGGATGAGCTACAAAAATCTCAGCGCAGGCACACCTCTGGTTAAGTTGGGTTGTTTTACCTCTGAGCGGCACTTTTTTTCACACCATGGGCTAAATGGCCAGGTCACATGGACCCCGAAGGCTCAGAGAAGGTTGGGGGAGGGGACCCACTGGAACAGCTGTTGGGAGACAGATGGTAGCTCCCGTCAAGGCCATCCAGCGTGTTCTTTAACGTGCACAGGGTATGGCTCTCCCGCACACGGGGCCACGGCTTAACGTCCCATCCGACGGACGGCGGTCTTTCCAAGCCCATCGGTGTCCCTTACTGACCGTGGGCATGGCGGGGAATTTTGCGGAGATAAATCTCAACGCTGACCCAGCTGGGACTCGAACCTGGGAACTACAGATTACGAGCCTGGTGTGCTACCGACTGAGCCACACCCGCCCCTCTCTGATTAAGAGTCTGAGCCACTACCAACACGTTAGCTGAGCGAAACAGGAATAGACTACGACGCAATGTTAGCTTAACCCTAAGCATTTTACGGTTCCGTATTCAGCTTCTTTTTCTCTTCTAGTTTCTTCTAAGGAACATAAATAGCGAAGAGACGTGAAAGGCAGGCAACCCACAGACTTAATGAGGACGAAGCGGTCTCTTTTGACATCTCCGAGATCGTTGCGACATCGCTGCACAAAAGGTCTGCTGTTTGCGGTTGTCTTCACAGTTAATGGAACAGCATCCGGCACACAGCCTCTTCGTGTGCTAATGCAACAGATGATGAGAAATGCCAAACGCATTAGAAATTTTGCTCCTCTTCCTTTAATCTCTCCGCGAAGCAAACAAAACGAATGGGTCGTCTGGGTCGAGCGTCGGGAATCGATTCTTTATATTAGGGGTTCTTAATGTGGGGTACGCGTTAAATTTTTTGGGGTACGCCATGAGAGCTCAAAAGTCGCTAGATCTAGTAACAAAGTAAAAATAACCATTGATATACTATAACTGTAGTTTTATCTATCTATACAAGGGGTAAGCAAGTTACATACTTATTTTCAGGGGGTACGTGAAGTAAAGGGTTGAGAATCACTGCTTTACATTAAAGCTAACCGATGATAACAGGCACAACAGCCCAAAAAGTAATCTTTGTTGCTTCTTGAAAGTCTTACTGGAAAGGATTGAGAGCGAAATGCCTTCAACTTCAGTTTCATCTTGCAATTCTCTGAACATATTTTTGTTATATTATTCTCAAGTAATTCCCTAATTGATTTAGGAAACAGAAAGCACTTCTTCTAATGATTAGAAAAGAGTTTTTTCCCAGACAAAATCCCCCGGAAATTTTGGACACTTTTTAAAGGATCACTCCCGACCCAAGGCAGCGAAGAATCCGATATCTGCCCGCCTGTTCGTTCGGAATTATGGCTATCATATAATATGATGATTTTACTTCTCCATTCCGTTTATTAGTATTCTCACAGGGGGATGGTCATGGGTCCTTGACCCTTCCTACTTCCCTAGATATGGCCTTCACTTTTAGTGTTTATAGAATATTTGCTTCCGAGGACGAAAAGATTTCGCATTTTCAAATTTAGCTTCCTGAAATGATGGAAATTCAAACTACTGAAAGATTCAAAAATTGAAAATAGCAATATTTTAATAGTGTTTATTGAACCCACAAAGGATTTTTAACTTATGTCTTAACAAAAGGCTGTGTCTAGCTCCCCCCCCCCGACTTTTTGGGAGGAGGAATGAGGGAACAGTCAGTGCTGCCAATGCAAACTCCTTGACTACCACATTCTACTAATAAAAATTCTGAATAATTTTTAGCCTGAATAGACTATTGGCTTAAAAATGGGCCATTTTTAGGGTTCCCGAAATCCTTTTGGAAACTCTAAAACCCAGCTTTCCCAAAGGTTTCTTGGAAAAGCTGAGAACATTTTTAGGGTTCCCAGCTTTTCCAAAATGAAAATCGGGACATTTCAGTAAATGTATCTGTTTTAGCGTACTGAAACCGGTACACAATAATCGGTTGAAATAAATTATTATTTTACAAATGAGCTATTTTTTATGCCTTTGTGGTTTGTGCATCAGCAGTCATTTGAGCTTTTGGTTCTTTTTAATTGGATAGATATTAATTAAATATTACTATTCGCATCTTCCGAAAATTTCCATTAGTTTGAGTTTCCACCATTATGGATCCCAAAAGGTTGAAAAACGTATAATCGTAAAAGGTTTATACTGGAAATTTGATACTTAGGTAATAAAGGCTGGTGATCGCGGGATTGACAGCAACAGATTTGCCCTTACTTCTTGGGGTTCAGAGGGATAATGATTTTTTGTTGTTGTTGTGAGAATGATCATGAGCCAGAAATGATGGGACTTTCAAGTTCTAAATTCGTTAACTTTGTTTGATCAGATAGATATTACTGTTTTGGTCACGTGAATAAATTCTTTCCATACTTCTGTAATTTTTGTCACACAATCGTGCATAATATATATCTAGACTGTTGTCTTATCTCTGAGCTGCACTTTTGTGCATACAGAGGCCTAAATGGCCAGGTCACAAGGACCCTAAAGACTTAACTAAAATTAGGGAAGAGGATTGGGTTGTTGGGTTGTTTTACCTCTGAGCGGCACTTTGGGCTAAATGGGCTAAATGGGCCAGGTCACATGGACCCCGAAGGCTCAGAGAAGGTTGGGGGAGGGGACCCACTGGAACAGCTGTTGGGAGACAGATGGTAGCCTCCTGTCAAGGCCATCCAGCGTGTTCTTTAACGTGCACAGGGTATGGCTTTCCCGCACACGGGGACACGGCTTAACGTCCCATCCGACGGACGGCGGCCTTTCCAAGCCCATCGGTGTCCCCTACTGACCGTGGGCAGGGCGGGGAATTTTTGCGGAGGTAAATCTCAACGCTGACCCAGCTGGGACTCGAACCTGGGAACTACAGATTACGAGCCTGGCGCGCTACCGACTGAGCCACCCCCGCCCCTAGGGAAGAGGATCCACTGGACAAATGGTAACAGACAAATGGAAGCCTCTCATCAAGGCCATCCAGCATGTTCTTTAATGTGCACAGTGTATTGCTCTCCTGGACTAGGGGGTCACTGCTTAACGTCCGATTCAACTGACGCAGCCTTTCCTAGCCCATCAGTGCCCCCTTTCTCACAGCAGGCAGGGGTGGGGATTAGCGGAGATAAATCTCAACACTGGCATAGGCTGGACTCGAACCTGGAAACTGCAGATTACGAGCCTAGCTCGTTATCGACTGAGCCAACTCCAGCAACTGTAATAGATCTATCAAGCGATTATATATTCGTATTAAAATAGTAGAGCAATAGGAGTACTTACCATTAACCTGGGATTCAGTCAAACCCTTACAAGCATCCTGGAAAGGGAAATATTAAACTGTTAGATCACAGCAGAGATGAGGCATTATACACAGAAATCTAAAGACCTTGTACTTTACAACAAAAATATAACTTTTTATGTAAATTATTAACTCCTTTCTGGTCAGAAAGATGTTTTCTTTTTCTTTAAAATTCCGTGTATTTTACTAGTCTAGATCAGTGGTTCTCAACTTTTTATGCTTCACGTACCCCCTGGAAATGTGTATGTAACTGGCGTACTCCTTGTATAGATTTGGGTTCGGTTGTTTTACCTCTGAGCGGCACTTTTTTGCACATAATGGGCTAAATGGCCAAGTCACAAGGACCCAAAGGTTCAGAGAAGGTTGGAGTAGGGAGCAGTTGTTGGGAGACAGGTGGTAGCCTCCCGTCAAGGCCATCCAGCATATTCTTTAACTTGCACAGGGTATGGCTCTCCAACACATGGGGGCCACGAC
This sequence comes from Ryuthela nishihirai, assembly GCA_038380435.1. NCBI lineage: Eukaryota > Metazoa > Arthropoda > Arachnida > Araneae > Heptathelidae > Ryuthela > Ryuthela nishihirai. Next base: position 26,915,480 of record JAWZYU010000018.1, read on the forward strand.
TTAACGTCCCATCCGACGGACGGCGGCATTTCCACCTAGTATAGATAGAGAGAAGTATAGTTATAGTGTAACAATGGTTATTTTTTACTTTGTTACTAGATCTAACGACTTTTGAGCTCTCACCACGTACCCCAAAAAAATTTTATCGCGTACCCCACACGTTGAGAACCCTCTAGTCTAGACGTTTAACATTGAACAGCAGATGCTAATTTTTTCGGCCTAAACATTTTTATTCGAAATTGACAAAACTAAATCATTACACAACTTAAAAAATAACATTTATTTTAGTAAAAGATTCGTTTTGTAAAAATAATTATTTGTGTTTTGACTTTTGAAGTCTCAAAAACCGTAATCAATCACTGAATTAATCGAAAGACATAAACAACAACGACCTGTGCCTAGAATACCTGAATACATCACTGATTTCAGCGCCACCACTACACGATATCGAGAAAGTCGGAATTCAAGACACTTTAGGTTTCTTTCACATCAGAGTCTCATTCTATTTTGGTTTAGCACTTTAAACTCTGAGACAATATCTAATTGTTGCTGTGCAAATTAATTTTGCAATATACAGGGTGAATCTGAAAAAGTGGGCAAAACTTTACGGGGTGGTAGAACGCAGCTATACGAGCAACATTCGTCATAGAACGTATGGTCGGAACGCAAGCGGTGAGAAGTTAAAAGGTAGTTTTCCACTATCACATTTAAAGAATGAACATAAGAAGGAGAGGAATACTTCAGAAAACATTTTATTAACAGGAATGTAATTGAGGTACATGCTCAAAGAAATTGCTCAAAAGAGCTGCCGCCAGCTGTAATGCAGGCTTCACACCTGCGGGATAGGGACCGACGCACATTTGTGAAGACACCAGGCATTTCCCGAATATCGCCGGCAACAACGGCGATCCTGGCGACTAGATCCATATCGGTTTCAATGGGGCACTCGTAGATTAGGCGTTTCATATGGCCCCACAGGAAAAAGTCCAAACACGAGAGATCCGGCGATCTTGGTGGCCAAGCTATGGGACCACCTCGACCAATCCATCGCCCTGGGAACGTTGCATGTAAAGTGTTCCGCACATCTAAGCTGAAGTGTGCAGGCGCACCGTCGTGCTGGAACCACATTCTCGACCTGCTGGAGGTTGGAATCGGACGCAGCAGCTCCGGCAACACCTCTCGTAGGAATGTGTTATACGATTTGCCGTCCAGACGGTGTGGCAGGAGGTATGGGCCAACCAAATGGTCATGGAGAATCCCTGCCCAAACATTTACGGTGAACCGCTGCTGGAACGAATGAGGACGTGTGGCATGCGGGTTCGTAGATGCCCATGGGTGTGAATTGTGGGTATTCAAAACGCCCTCACGGGTGAAAGTGCACTCGTCCGTAAACAGAACATGTGCACCAAAATCCGGCTGCGCTGCATTCTGCTGGAGGTACCAACGTGCGAAATCGACACGTGGCTGATAGTCCGTCGGTGACAACGCTTGTACCTTCTGTGTACGATAGGGGTGCATTCCTTCCTCCTGTAGCACATGGCAAACCAACATTTGGGACACGTGTACTACACGGGAAATCGCTCGCGTGCTAAATCCCGGTCGCTCTTCCACCCTACGCAGAATGTCCTCTGCAAGTTGCGGCATCCCGACACTCCTTTCACGAACTGTGTCTTGCTTGGCCGCGGCGAAGGATCCCATTTCACACAGCCGCCGATGCAAACGCTCGAAGGTTTTCTGATCTGGAGTGCATCTCATCGGCAACCGGATGCGGTAATGTCTCTGTGCTTCACTTGCATTCCCGTTGGCCGCACCGTACACAAAGTGCAAATCCGCCATTTTGTGGTTAGTATAACCAGCCATCCTCTCGGCAATCCACGGTAGAAATGCCATTGGGTGCGAGGATTGACCCTTTTATACCATTTCCAACGCCACCTAGCGGCTCGCCGTTGCGTTCCGACCATACATTCTATGACGAATATTGCTCGTATAGCTGCGTTCTACCACCCCGTAAAGTTTTGCCCACTTTTTCAGATTCACCCTGTATATAAAAAAGGAAACGGAATTACGTTTTATGAGTATGTAAAGAGGAATAAAAATTTACTAGCAGAACATATGTGGGAATCAAGAGTTCGCAATTTTAAAACAATATTTTTGCTCCTAGATTTATTTTTTTTTAGATTTCTATTATGAAATGATGAGCTATGTCAAAAATCGATACATGCAGTAACACAAAAAATATTGTTTTGTTCCAGAAGTTAAACGCTATTTGAAGGAAAAAAATCTCGAATTTAAAGTTTTATTGATTATAGACAATGCGTCTGGCAATCCTTTTTTGGAACACCCAAATGTGCAATTTTGTTTTCTGCCGCCTAATACGACATTCTTAATACAACCACTAGACCACGATATGCTGGAAAGCTATTTGGCCAGAATGTGTAAAAAGCAAAGATCCTGTACCCCCAAATACGACTGAATATCCTAACATCATCACTTTAGCAGATGCAGTTGGTGGTGAAGGATTCGATGATTTATCGTTTGCAGATATTGATGAATTGCTGGTTGACAAAGCTCTTAGCGAAGATGAAATAATAGAAGTTGTCCTTGAGACTCCTGAAGAAAAAGAAAAAAAGTGATGGTGATGATGAGGTTCCACTCACAGCAGGTTTAATTAAAGAAGGAATTCAAATGGCTAGTAAATTGGAAAGTCATTTTCTTACACATGATCCCATTGTTGTAAAGAGCTGAGCAAGTTTAAACGTGAACGGAAGTCATGTATGGTGCGTTATCAAGAATTATACGAAGATCTAGTGAAAGCAGGATCTCAGCGATTGATTACAGAGTTCGTTGTCAAAACTAATAAACTAAACTTCAGAACTTCAGAATCAGTTGTCTAAACTAAATTTCAGAATCACTGGAAACAAGTGATAATTTGGTTCCCCATGCCACAGAGAGCATTTCACCACTTGAGAGTAGTGAGTCCCCACTATAGGCCGACTTGCACGGTAAATTCTGTAAATTCTGTAATCCCGCCCACTTCCAGCCATGTGGTATGACCACGCCCCTTACGTAGCCGACCACACCCCTTATTAATATTCATAATTAATTAATAATTAAATAATCCCCCTTTATTTAAAAAAAAACCCTTTATTAAAAGCCCATGATGCCATCTAGTGTATATGATGAGTACTATTTTTAGAAAAAAAAACACAATTTTAGTCGTAAATTTTTGACTCCCTCTCATTAAAAATCTCCCTTATCAAAATTCCTCCCCTTTTATTAGAAATCCGTGGCGCCATCTAGTGTATATGATGTGTACTTAGGAAAAAGCCCTCTATTTTAATCGAAAATTTCCCAATTTTTGACTCCCCCTCATTAAAAAAACCCTTATCAAAAGTTCCTTCCCCATTATCAAAACCCCCTCCCCTTTATTAAAAAAATTCCTTATCAAAAGTTCCACCCCCTTTATTAAACTTCCTCAATCACAAACTCTCTTGGTATCTACACTCATCTGAAATTTTCCAAGTCCACTAAACTTTTTTTGGTGGCAACGCTCATCCCCGTCTCAGAACGATTGATGCAATCCTCAAAATAATTGCAAAACTAAACTTTCGTTGGCAACCCCTCGCTGAATGGCTGATGCAATCCTTGAACAAGGTCCCATATTTTGCGAATTCGACCTTCACTAGAATAAGGACTATCCTGCAGTAACTGTTTTAAAATAAAAGACTGTCCCGCAGAAAATGAAACGAAAAAATGCTATTGGGTAAAAAAATTAGTAAAAGGAAAACACCGAAAAAATCTGATTTAAAAATTATTCGTAATTATAAAAAATATTGAGAGGTAATATGGTCTGATGACCTGTATAGGCAACATAAAAGACCCGTGTTCGGAACCTCACCCCAGACCACGTTTTCTGACGGATGGTTTTAACAAAAGTCCTGCGAAATTAAAAAATATTATTCCTAACGGGGAATCACAAGGGTTTTATTGACGGATGAATCTTGGATCACCCCCTGCGCTGTCGATACCCCTTTGCTTCCATATCAGGCACGATGTCTTACAACATGAAAACCCACTCGCAGCATTGACCACTGTTTTAGGACTCGAAATGTTTCCAAGTCCAGAGACGGATGACACCCCCTCTGACTAAACCCATATTGTCTACCTCATTTCAATCTCCTTTCATTTCAGATCATCACAGGAGATGGAAACAATGTTTTCTCTTATCGAAACATCCCCTTTATGATAGGTCAGGTATTTGTTTACCCCTTCGGAAGAATTTCCCTTCGAGCCCCTAAACCTCGAAGAGTTGAGCTTCTCTTATTTAGTCTCCATCGGATTGATGCCATCAGATATCTGCACTTTCCATGTCAGAACTTGTGTTGGAAAGTGGTTTTACGTTAAATCTGCCATGTCTCAATTAATTATTCTCCATTAGTATATCAGTTACACGGCATGGTTTTATTCCTAATACTTATTACCGCTGTATCCTCAGTACATGATGCAAACTCTTTCCTAGGAAGTAACACTACTCTGAAGAAACATTAGCTATGGGAGTAGTCATTTTTTAAAAATCTACAAACGCCCTTACAGTTTTTAAAAATCGTCTCTTCCACCGTTTACCTGCGAACGTATGACTCATCACACTGATGAAATTCGCGTTGCGGCGTCAGTTACACGCTTTACAAGGTCGGTTGTTTTCATCGGGTAAATTCTGTAAAGAAACGCGGCAGAATGCTAAAAGTAGAATTCACATTTTCCGTTTGCATAAAAAACTTTAGTTCCAACATGAGTTAACGGAGTAGGGAACAATAGTTTTAACAAATACACTAATCTACTATAAAAAATAATACATAAGTCTCACGCGATCGCACCCTCTCAACTTACCTGAGCTAATTCTATATCCGTATATCTATGGAACAAGCTTCTTTGCCATCATAAAAATCCCACTAACTATGCTCTGATCGGGCCTGAAAATTCTGCACATATGCCGATGTTCTCACGTAGAGCGTACTAAGTGGCAGAAAAATACCTTTACAAACTAAGAGCGTGAAAAATCCCTGCAATACCCTTCTAAAAACAGAAAAATTCCCGTCATACATGCTCCCACTTCTTAAATCGACTCTATTACAAGTACCAAAAGCTTCTACTATCATTGTCACGTGATCTGCCGAAATGCTCGAGACACACCACGGCAAACAGGCAACCAATGATAAAGGTCACTGGGGCACTTGCGCTGACCTATGGGACAGCCCTTCATTGTGAAAACAGATAAAAGAATTAGATATGCTCCGGCTTACTTTGAGAAGAGCAGTCGCTCCGTGTTATGTTATATTCCTCGAGGATGCCCTAATGAGAAAGTTAAATAATTACTCGTTTCATGATGAAATGCAAAATAAGGAATTCTTGTCAGTAGATTAGCTTCTCAAGCACTTAAATATTGATAAGAATCTATGAAATTCAAAGTTCCAAGGGAGAATGCTGTGTATTTTTCCATATTATTGGGAATGCAATTAATCATACCGATTCCTTGCAGATGGCTGTCCTTTAGGTTATGAAATATAACTGGAATCGGAGAAGCGCTAGGGGAAGAAGACTGTATCTATGCAAACAGGCATTTAGAGTTAAAAACTGATTGCAAGTTTGCTTCACTGTCATACAATCTTAGAGATAAACTCATTATATAGCTTAATCTTCAGATGCATGTTTCTCAATATCTATTCTTTGCATTTCCTCATACATCTCACAAGATAATTAAAGTAACTTGCTTGAAAGAACACAATCACTGATTCATCTTCCCTTTGTGTATATTTACTTTCATATCACCATTTGCCGGAAAAGGTAAAATCGCAAGCATCATCTGAGTCAGATTATTATTTTTTCCATATATCTGCTTACGTTGAAAATCTCACAAAAGCCTGAAATGGACAGTACTTTACCCACGATACAGCTATAAGTTATGATAACCAACAGATTAAAAGATTTATCTCATAGACAGTAGGTTAATTACTTCTGATCTAAGAAACCTAGAGATCCATGGTAAGACATGAGTGTTGCTGAGCACCTACGTCGTATGAAAGGATTCTGTAGCCGCTATGACAAATAGTTGCATATATTTTTAAAGATACACTGATTTCGAACCCACTAAGATTATGCAATCAATAGAGATTTGCACTAAGAATATCTATATTTTGGCCCTCATGCTCTTTTCAGGGTTCTGTGTGTATTTCTACAGTTCCCTACTACGTTTCAATAAGCGCGTAAGTAAACTGCGTGTATAAGGGCGAAGGTGGTTATTTTTAGCTGCAAGCACACGTTTTTTCGACAATGATATGTATTCGTGTTTCTCACTACACGAGGAAATCTAACACTGTCTAAGAATCGGATTAATTATTTATTCTGCATGAGAATATTTCTACACTAGTGTGGAATTCTTAGAACAAGTGGTACTATGTTCGTGTGAAAGTGGTTCCAACAAGGACACGTTTTTTGATAATGTTATGGTGTTTCACTTTTTGGAAATCTGAAATAATACTGTCTATAAAGAGAACAGCATTACCCCAGTAAGCTAGTACTAATTACTCCTCGTTTCTGAGGGCTCCCAGTACCGATCTGTTAGACAATACTTTGCGTTTCAACCGTTTTCCGGACCTAGCGCATAAAGCGTTAAGTCTTTCAAAGGATATTTCACACTCCAAACACTCATCAAGACAATCAATATTGCAGAAGTAAGATTGAAAAGGAGAAGCGAAAGAAAAGCACCCTACCCAGCATTCTCACATTAAAAGAAAACGTAACGTAAGCATTCATCGCCTCAAAACAGCCCAATAGAGGGCGCCCTGTGCCAGCTTGAAAGGTAGCAAGGAAAATACATGTAACAATAGTTTAACCACTAGTATTTATTTTTTAAGTATTAGGTATTTCTTACAACAACGTTCATTTCTAGTGAAGATGGAACATTCACTTTTTGTGCGAGCATGTGAATATTACATTTCAGTTGTATGTGAAATTCACTTTTCCGAACATGGGTGAAATCGCTCCAATGGAGTGAACTACAGTGAAATCCTCACACAGGACAAGGTACTCGCATTGCAAATAGGTGATAAATCGTTCGAGATCAATAGCTGAAGGTTGACCAGAAAGTTGGGGGGGAGGAGCTGAATTAGAAGAGTTGGACCGGTAGCGGGCAGCGATGCTATTTATTGGTGAATTGCCAGTGCTAGCAGAGTTGGAAGAGCTGGTACAAGGTGTAGGCAAACCGGTTCAAACATATTTCGTGTCTGCTTCTTCATATCTATATACTATTCTTTCGAGCACAAATGTTAAAAAGGGAAGATGATACATGGAACAGTCGATTTTGGCATTTAACCAGCGCCATCTATCGGGTACAGGAATCCTCAAAACTAAGACACAAATACGCCTTTACTAGTAACGGGAAATCTATGAACAGTACTAGAAAAATCGTACATGCAACGCACGCACACACAAACATACAATAACAGAGACGTATGTGACAAAATAGATATGAAGAAAAACTTAGTCAATCGCATTCATGTATGCATAGAGACTTACACTTAGAAAGACATCTGTTGAATATGTATAATACCATTCATCTCTTGATTTGAACTTGAATACTCATATTTCAGTAGAATTTTTTTGAGCATGCCTGTCTTACGTTTTCTGTCAGATGCCTCGTAACAAGAAAATGGTTGAAATACACGAATATAAATGTTATGGTCAGTGATTTTTCTAGTACTGTTCATAGATTTCCCGTTACTAGTAAAGGCATATTTGTGTCTTAGTTTTGAGGATTCCTGTACCCGATAGGTGGCGCTGGTTAAATGCCAAAATCGACTGTTCCATCTATCATCTTCCTTTTTTAACATTTGTGCTCAAAAGAATAGAGATATGAAGAAGCAGACACGAAATATGTTTGAACCGGTTTGCCTTCACCTTGTAGCAGCTCTTACAACTCTGCTAGCACTGGTAATTCACCAATAAATAGCATCGCTGCCCGCTACCGGTCCAACTCTTCTAACTTAGTCTCCTCCCCCCAACCTTCTGGTCAACCTTCAGCTATTGATCTCGAACGATTTATCACCTATTTCCAACGTGAGTACCTTTTTCCTGTGTGAGGATTTCACTGTAGTTCTTCACTGTAATTAATTGAGACATGGCAGATTTAACGTAAAACCACTTTCCAACACAAGTTCTGACGCGGAAAGTGCAGATATCTGATGGCATCAATCCGATGGAGACTAAATAAGAGAAGCTCAACTCTTGGAGGTTTAGGGGCTCGAAGGGAAATTCTTCCGAAGGGGTAAACAAATACCTGACCTATCATAAAGGGGATGTTTCGATAAGAGAAAACATTGTTTCCATCTCCTGTGATGGCCTGAAATGAAAGGAATTGAAATGAGGTAGACAATTTGGGTTTAGTCAGAGGGGGTGTCATCCGTCTCTGGACTTGGAAAAATTTCGAGTCCTAAAACAGTGGTCAATGCTGCGAGTGGATTTTCATGTTGTAAGACATCGTGCCTGATATGGAGGCAAAGGGGTATCGACAGCGCAGGGGGTGATCCAAGATTCATCCGTCAATAAAACCCTTGTGATTCCCCGTTTGGAATAATATTTTTTAATTTCGCAGGACTTTTGTTAAAACCATCTGTCAGTAAAACGTGGTCCGGGGTGAGGTTCCGAACATGGGTCTTTTATGTTGCCTATACAGGTCACCAGACCATATTACCCCTCAATATTTTTCATAATTACGAATATTTTTAAATTAGATTTTTTCGCCGTTTTCCTTTTACTAATTTTTTTATTAATTTTTTACCCAATAGCATTTTTTCATTTCATTTTCTGCGGGGCAGTCTTTTAAAACAGTTACTGCAGGATAGTCCTTATTCTAGTGAAGGTCGAATTCGCAAAATATGGGACCTTGTTCAAGGATTGCATCAGTCATTCTGTGAGGGGTTGCCACCGAAAGTTTAGTTTTGTAATTATTTAGAGGATTGCATCAGCCTTTCAGCAAGGGGTTGCCACCGAAAGTTTAGTTTTGCAATTATTTTGAGGATTGCATCAATCGTTCTGAGACGGGGATGAGCGTTGCCACCAAAAACGTTTAGTGGACTTGGAAAATTTCAGATGATCGTAGATACCAAGGGAGTTTGTGATCGAGGAATTTTAATAAAGAGGGTGGAACTTTTGATAAGGAATTTTTTTAATAAAGGGGAGGGGGTTTTGATAAGGGGAAAGGAACTTTTGATAAGGGTTTTTTTAATGAGGGGGAGTCAAAAATTGGGAAATTTTCGATTAAAATAGAGGGCTTTTTCCTAAGTACACATCATATACATAGATGGCGCCACGGATTTCTAATAAAAGGGGAGGAATTTTGATAAGGGAGATTTTTAATGAGATGGAGTCAAAAATTTACGACTAAAATTGTTTTTTTTTTCTAAAAATAGTACTCATTATATACATTAGATGGCGTCATGGGCTTTTTATAAAGGTTTTTTGTAATAAAGGGGGTTAATTAATTTTTAATTAATTATTAATGAATATTAATAAGGAGTGTGTTCGGCTACGTAAGGGGCGTGGTCATACCACCTGGCCGGAAGTGGGCGGGGGCCAGTGACGTCATGGAGTCAAAGTCCAAGTCGGCCTATTGTGGGGGCTCACTACTCTGGAGTATGAACACGACGGCCAAATTGTTTCAAGCGATGAAAGTGATTGAATTCCAGTCTTACGCAAACGAATGCGTCTGTTGTCAGAAAGTGACAACGAATAAAATCTAGTTAATAAGCACATGTAAGTCATATTTTTTTGTATTCTTAAATTAGTGACATATTATTTTCTTTATTAAGGATAATTTACATGTCAATGGAAACATGGTCAATTTACCAATATCTCTCCACGTGACTCCTCCTCTACCTATCAGTCCACATGGCCTCTCTTCTACTTATATCTCTCCACATGGTTCATCCTCTACTTATATCTCTCCAAACGACCACTCCTCTACCTATATCTATCCATAATACCCCTCATCTAACTATATCTCTCCACATGACCTCTCTTCTACCTGTATCTATCTACATAGCCCATCCTCTACTTATATCTTTTCAAACAACTCCTTCTCTACCTATATCTTTTCAAACAACTCCTTCTCTACCTATATCTTTCCACACGACCCCCTCCACTACTTATATCTCTCCGCATAACCTTTCTTCTACTTATATCTTTCCACACGACCCCCTCCTCTACTTATATCTCTCCATATAACCTTTCTTCTACTTATATCTCTCCGCATAACCTTTCTTCTACTTATATCTCTCCACATAACCTTTCTTCTACTTATATCTTTCCACACGACCCATTCCACTACTTATATCTCTCCATGTAACCTTTCTTCTACTTATATCTTTCCACACGACCCCCTCCACTACTTATATCTCTCCATATAACCTTTCTTCTACTTATATCTCTCCGCATAACCTTTCTTCTACTTATATCTCTCCGCATAACCTTTCTTCTACTTATATCTCTCCGCATAACCTTTCTTCTACTTATATCTCTCCACGTGATCCCTTCTCTATCTATGTCTATCCACACGACCCCTTCTCCCCTTACCTCTTTTTCCGTCGTGACAGCGGAACTGTTTTCTTCGTCTTCATCAGTATCCGAATTCAAAGTGATTTCGCAGTTATCCATCATCGAGCAGCTTCAAACCACTCACGAAAAGTAAGTCTCAATCCTGCGCGCGAGGCGGAGCAGCGGTACCTTTCGTGTCTAAACTCCGGTGATGTATGTGCAAGTGCGCGGGTGTCGGTGGGCGCGAGCACAAAAAGCGATCTCAGATGATGATGTCTGCTAACTGCGACGGTAAATGATTCATTTGGAAGGTACCCCGAAGTTGCCTCATCAGTTCCTCGCCAACATTTGAGAGCCCCAAGGTGACACGTGTTTTTTTTTTCGCTGTGGTCCCATCAGATGAGGTAAGAGAATGCCACTCCCGAGGGTGTGGGTCGTCGCCGTCGGAAAACAATTCTTATGAATACTGGCCGTGGATCACGGCCAAAAGTATGGCCGCTGACATCCTCATACTTTCGTGGGTAGGAGCACAGACCGATCTACTGAAATGTCTCTTTACCTGTCATAAATATTATTAATGTAAATTTTAGCGTCGTAATGCACCATGTCTCAAAAAAAAATGAATGGCACTCGAGGCGGAACAGTAGTAGATTCTGACACGAATTATAACTATGGATGTCATTGTTACTTGGTTGCTATGGCGATTTTATAGCTAGATGTTTTATAGTTAATTGGTTGTTAAAGGAATATCTTGCATCCCGATGCCACCGTTAGTTGGTTAAGAAAATCTTGCATAAATTTACATCATTTTTTGGTTGTTAAGGATCTCATCCAAAGTCCTCACAGTTCCGGGTTCATAGCCTGATCCTCCCAGGTACGAGTCCTCAATGTGACTTGGTAGCTCATTTCTCTGCTGAGCCCCACTTTGCTCTTGGTGGGAAAGGTTATACGGATGAACTAGGAAGAGTCACCATTCTTTCAATGAGACATTAAAGTGGGTTGGGTTGTTTACCTCTGAGCGGCACTTTTTTGCACACCATAGGCTAAATGGCCAGGTCACATGGACCCCGAAGGCTCAGAGAAGGTTGGGGGAGGAGACCCACTGGAACAGCTGTTGGGAGACAGATGGTAGTCTCCCGTCAAGGCCATCCAGCGTGTTCTTTAACGTGCACAGGGTATGGCTCTCCCGCACACGGGCCACGGCTTAACTTCCCATCCGACGGACGGCGGTCTTTCCAAGCCCATCGGTGTCCAGTACTGACCGTGGGCAGAGCAGGGAATTTTGCGGAAATAAATCTCAACGCTGACCCAGCTGGGACTCGAACCTGGGAACTACAGATTACGAGCCTGGCGCGCTACCGACTGAGCCACCCCCGCCCCCAGGACAGTGCAGTAACAGAAGAACTAATTGTGAAATATATATCGGTTATAATTATTTCTTAATCACTGAAATGAAAAAAAAACACTGGTAGTTATTTATATTTAAAATCCTGGTGATTAATTTTAAAATATTCTTCAGTATCTTAATAAAATCGTAATAAATAAATTATTTTAATTTACGAGGTTAAAAATAAATAGCTTTTAATTAAATATTAGACAAATTAAATCACTTAAATTTTCATACATAATTAATTTCCATCCTTCTTTCCTTTTGGGGGCGGGGATGGCTCAGTCGGTAGCGCGCCAGGCTCGTAATCTGTAGTTCCCAGGTTCGAGTCCCAGCTGGGTCAGCGTTGAGATTTATCTCCGCAAAATTCCCCATGGTCAGTAGGGGACACCGATGGGCTTGGAAAGGCCGCCGTCCTTCGGATGGGACGTTAAGCCATGGCCCGGTGTGCGGGAGAGACACATCCTGTGCACGTTAAAGAACACGCTGGATGACCTTGATGGGAGGCTACCATCTGTCTCCCAACAGCTGTTCCAGTGAGTCCCCTCCCCCAACCTTCTCTGAGCCTTCGGGGTCCTTGTGACCTGGCCATTTAGCCCATGGTGTGCAAAAAAGTGCCGCTCAGAGGTAAAACAACCCAACCCAACTCCACAGATGCGATCTACTTTGAGTTCCTTTTCTAATCGCGCAACAAATAATGAATACTGAAAAGCCAACTTGGAATTTAGGGCAAGTTCTGTCGTAGCTGCTTCAAGAAAGTCTGACTATTGTTCAAAATATTTTAGCCTCATATCAATCATAGAAAACATCTTCCTATTTCCACCTGCCCTCAGCTAAGTCTTTACTCCCCCCCCCATCCCCGAGAGTGTTTGTGCGATTGCATTTGTCCTAAAACGATGTGTCCTTCTATTTCGGTGCCATCACAATCGCTAGCCTCAGCAAAGAGAGATCTGCGCCGCCATCTTGCAATGGGCCATTGACAGCTGCGACTGTCGTCCAGGTGGCATGAGGCCAAATGCTAAGATCAGAATTCTTGGCCACGGGATCACACGTGTGCAGACAACGAAGCAGTTGAGGCATAGTTTTTGCTCTCGTTGGTTAAATTCTTTCATCCTCGTTTGCATTCTCTCAGTCAAAACAAGTCGGGACTTGGCCACGTTTCTTCAAACTGCGTATGAATGCAGAACAAATACGTTTTATGACTCAAAAAGATACACGACATTGTGATTCAACTGTTGTGCCAACAATGGCTTAAAGACTGTCTTCACATAGTGGGAAGCACAGCCGGCTTAAGGACGATGGTACGACAGCATAGGGCGCCAAATTTATGGGGTGCATTTATGCGCCCCAAGTTCATGATAAATTCAATTCTAAGTTGAATGGGGCGCACCGGAAAATCTTGCACATGTGGGAAGAAGGGTAGCCCTGATAATAATACCCCTCTCAAGCAGCTGCTTGCCACAGAGGTCTGACAGGAGCCTGTCAATTTATATGCCATAGTAGGTCTGTGAGGATGGCAGGACCTCAGCAGAAAAACGACACATACATCCATGCCTTACCTTGGGCTCGAACCCAGATCATAGTAGGTCTGTGAGGATGGCAGGACCTCAGCAGAAAAACGACACATACATCCATGCCCTACCTTGGGCTCGAACCCAGGTCCCTCAGATCAGCAGCTAAGCGCGCTAACCACACTGCCACGGGACGGCTATAGAAGATCAAATTTTGGGCTATATACTAACTCAATACCCGCGCTAGGGTTATAACCTGCGCAAAGGGAGGAAGTTTTCATTCTAAAGAGGAAATCGTTGCCCTGTTTTGTGAGAACTGCAGATTTTAGTTAGCAACAATGTGTGCAGTGTAAATTTTTTATCAGTTTAGTTTTTGTTTAATCGTTGTTTGTTTTTAAACGAATGGGCCCGCATTTGCTAAGGCCGGGCCTGCACTCAGTAATCATTGAATTCCCCCCCTCCCTCTCTCTATGTTATGCCAATGGAAAGCTAAGTTTGGAGCTTTATAACTTCTAAAATAAGAGTTTTGTGGGAAACTGTGATTGAAGATGAATTAAAAGTTCTCAACCAACTCTAGTTAATTCTCAATTTTCCACAATATTCACTCTGCTTTTAGAGAGTTAGACACTAAGAAGTCCAAGGCCTGATTTAAATATTAAGAGGTCGAGGTCCTGATTTAAATATTAAGAGGTCGAGGTCCTGATTTAAATATTAAGAGGTCGAGGGCCTGATTTAAATATTAAGAGGTCGAGGGCCTGATTTAAATGTTAAGCGATCCAAGGCATTTATTTAAGCATTAAAATATCCAGGATCAAACAAAATTTAGATCCAGGAACTATAGAATTTAACTAATCGAAATTCTCACAACAGAATCCGCCTATTCGCAGTTCTTACAGAGCCCTCCTCCTACAACCTGACGATTCGTAGCTCCCGCAATATCTCTCCACTGCAATGCTTGCCGATTCATAGCTCTCCCAATATCCTTCATACTACAGGGCCTGTTTATACATAGTTCTCATAGCAGTAATTCTCATATTAACCTGCAACTGAAACAACATATATATATTTTTAGCTTTTCCCGAGTGAAATATCTCCACAAAACACTATTAGTAGTTAAGCAATTTAAATAATTTTTATTCGTTGATAACATTAGAATTCTAATTTTTTTTCGTTGATAACATTAGAGTTCTAAAAAAAAAATTTTCGTTGATAACATTAGAGTTCAAAAAAAAAATTTTTCGTTGATAACATTAGAGTTCTAAAAAAAAAATTTTCGTTGATAACATTAGAGTTCAAAAAAAAAATTTTTCGTTGATAACATTAGAGTTCTAAAAAAAAAATTTTCGTTGATAACATTAGAGTTCAAAAAAAAAATTTTTCGTTGATAACATTAGAGTTCTAAAAAAAAAATTTTCGTTGATAACATTAGAGTTCTAAAAAAAAAATTTCGTTGATAACATTAGAGTTCTAAAAAAAAAAATTTCGTTGATAACATTAGAGTTCTAAAAAAAAAATTTCGTTGATAACATTAGAGTTCTAAAAAAAAAATTTTCGTTGATAACATTAGAGTTCTAAAAAAAATTTTTCGTTGATAACATTAGTGTTCTAATTTTTTTTAAGTTGATGACATTAGTGTTCTAATTTTTTTTCGTTGATGACATTAGAGTTCTAATTTTTTTCGTTGATAACATTAGTGTTCTAATTTTTTTTACGTTGATGACATCAGAGTTCTAATTTTTTTTGTTGATAACATTAGAGTTCTAATTTTTTTCGTTGATGACATTAGAGTTCTAATTTTTTTTCGTTGATAACATTAGAGTTCTAAAAAAAATTTCGTTGATAACATTAGAGTTCTAATTTTTTTCGTTGATGACATTAGAGTTCTAATTTTTTTGTTGATAACATTAGAGTTCTAAAAAAACTTTCGTTGATAACATTAGTGTTCTAATTTTTTTTCGTTGATGACATTAGAGTTCTAATTTTTTTTCGTTGATAACATTAGAGTTCTAATTTTTTTTCGTTGATGACATTAGAGTTCTAATTTTTTTCGTTGATAACATTAGAGTTCTAAAAAAAATTTCGTTGATAACATTAGAGTTCTAATTTTTTTCGTTGATGACATTAGAGTTCTAATTTTTTTTTTGTTGATAACATTAGAGTTCTAAAAAAAATTTCGTTGATAACATTAGTGTTCTAATTTTTTTTCGTTGATGACATTAGAGTTCTAATTTTTTTTCGGTGATGACATTAGAGTTCTAATTTTTTTTCGTTGATGACATTAGAGTTCTAATTTTTTTTTCGTTGATAACATTAGAGTTCTAAAAAAAATTTCGTTGATAACATTAGAGTTCTAATTTTTTTCGTTGATGACATTAGAGTTCTAATTTTTTCGTTGATAACATTAGAGTTCTAAAAAAAATTTCGTTGATAACATTAGTGTTCTAATTTTTTTTCGTTGATAACATTAGAGTTCTAATTTTTTTTCGTTGATAACATTAGTGTTCTAATTTTTTTTCGTTGATAACATTAGAGTTCTAAAAAAAATTTCGTTGATAACATTAGAGTTCTAAAAAAAATTTCGTTGATAACATTAGTGTTCTAATTTTTTTTCGTTGATAACATTAGAGTTCTATTTTTTTTTCGTTGATAACATTAGAGTTCTAATTTTTTTTCGTTGATAACATTAGAGTTCTATTTTTTTTTTCGTTGATAACATTAGAGTTCTAATTTTTTTTCGTTGATAACATTAGAGTTCTAATTTTTTTTCGTTGATAACATTAGTGTTCTAATTTTTTTTCGTTGATAACATTAGAGTTCTAATTTTTTTTCGTTGATAACATTAGTGTTCTAATTTTTTTTCGTTGATAACATTAGAGTTCTAATTTTTTTTCGTTGATAACATTAGTGTTCTAATTTTTTTTCGTTGATAACATTAGAGTTCTAATTTTTTTTCGTTGATAACATTAGAGTTCTAATTTCATTGTCGAAGCCACACACTTTTTTGTTCGCAAACTTTACTGTGTTACTTACCAATGTAAAATAATTCTCATTAGAAATCTTTTAATGGCGATGAAATTGCGGTGAGGTGTACGGATCCATTTAATGAAGTCTAGGAACGTGATTGTGAATGCAATGCTCGTATATACTTCACTCTGTTGAAACAAGGATCGTGATGTGCAATAAGAGGGGAGATCTGTGAGGCGTTGAAGAGTTCTGGTTCCAGCGTCTGCTCATTTTGTATGTTTAAAAGTACGCTGAGATCGCTTTCACATAAAACACAAAAATATCGAACAATTAATCATTTTAAAGCTCTATAGATGCCGATTCCATGGAGGCGATAGTTTTCTGGGGGAAACTATCCAACTCTACCGCACGTGTGACCGATGCGACTGTACCAGGAGCCTTTTTTTTTTATCGGCGGCAATTTTTGAAACAAACTAGCGATCATAGCTGCAGTAAGGTTGCCGACTGTAAGTATGACCTAATTTTCAACAGATGATCTTCAATTACTTTTAAAAATGACATTAATTTTAGCTAAATGAATCATTACTATCAGACTCGGAGAACGGGGAGTCAGAGTCCGTGTTCGCTTCAAGTACTAGATATTCAAGTTCGCACAGGGTGGTAGAATAGCTAGCGCCGGCCATGCAGAGAACGTAAGTGTGACCCCTGTGCACGTTAAATAACACGCTGGATGGCCTTGGCGGGAAGGTACCATCTTCTCTTGACAGCTGTCCAGTGGGTCTGCTTCCTTCAAACTTCTCTGAGCCTTTGGGGTCCTTGTAACCTGGCCATTTAGCCCATTCTGTGCAAAAGAAGTGCCGCTTAGAAGTAAAACAACCAAATTCCAAATTCGAGTCCCAAATATGCTGCCATTGAGATTTTCTCTCCGCTATCCTGCACGTTGTTCTCGATGAAAAAGTGGACGGCTGTGGGGTTGGAAAAGCTGCCGTCGGTTGGATGGGTCATTAAACTGTGGCCCCGTATACAGGATAGCCATATACTTCACATGGGACCGTTATTTACGCAGAAGTGAAACAACCCAATATGTACCAATTCAACCTTTGATATTTTTCTTAAGTCGTGTCCTTTTTACGAATGATTTCGCTCTTACCCTTCATGATGGTGAGCAATTCAAGTATTTTCAGTTTCTACAAATCATTTTTAGTATTTTTTTTTGGTCCAAATAACACTAAGATTTCATATTTGGTCTTGAAACAAATATATCATTTTAAAATTTATAATAGCCTATATTACGAAGAATTAAAAAAAATTCTTATCGATAATCGGACTAATGCTTAATAATTATTGAAATGGTCCTGACAGGCCAGGTTTAATTACTTCGGCCTAGGCCGGACTCGGATTGGAAAATTTTAGGCCGAACTGATCTTTAGTGCAAAGTGCATGGTCTTTCCTAGCATGACTTACGTAGTTTAATATATAAAAAAATTATTTTGTAAGAAAGATTGGATTGTATATTGGATTGTTTTACCTCTGAGCGGCACTTTTTTGCACACCATGGGCTAAATGGCCAGGCCACAAGGACCCCGAAGGCTCAGAGAAGGTTGGGGGAGGGGACCCACTGGAACAGCTGTTGGGAGACAGATGGTAGCCTCCCGTCAAGGCCATCCAGCGTGTTCTTTAACGTGCACAGGGTATGTCTCTCTCGCACACGGGGCCACGTCTTAACGTCCCATCCGACGGACGGCGGCCTTTTCAAGCCCATCGGTGTCCCCTACTGACCGTGGGCAGGGCGGGGAATTTTGCGGAGATAAATCTCAACGCTGACCCAGCTAGGACTCGAACCTGGGAACTACAGATTACGAGCCTGGCGCTCTACCGACTGAGCCACCCCCGCCCCATTTTGTAAGAAAGAAGAAATATTAAGATTCATTAGCAGATTTCTCAATAATTTAACTAATTTACTTTCTTTGTGTGTTATTTACTAGAAATGAGTTTGAGCTCCAGCTTTGTGGGGTTCGGAATAGTTTAAATTTCAACATTTCTTGTAATTGTGAGAAAAAATCACAGAAATATATTTTTTTAATTATAATTTCAACTTTTTAATCAGTCTTTAAAAATTAAAAGTAAATCACCCTTTGATTTTTTTTACGTTCTCTAGCTTTAATTAATGAATGGTCAATGCGTTTATAATGATGCCACCCACGAACTAGTATTTCTAGCATTTTTCGTTGCAAACGGCATTAATATTTTAATTCTGTCATAAATGATTATAATTAATAATATAAGAATAGAATGAATTAGTGATTTCTATATATACTCAATGCTCATTGAATTTGAATTGAAATCTTAATTTAGAAGTCTATAACTTCTAAATTAAGAGTTTTATGAGAGTTTGGGTTGTTTTACCTCTGAGCGGCACTTTTTGTGCACACCATGTGCTAAATGGCCAGGTCACATGGACCCGAAGGCTCAGAGAAGGTTGGGGGAGGGGACCCTTTGGAACAGCTGTTGGGAGACAGATGGTAGCCTCCCGTCAAGGCCATCCAGCGTTTTCTTTAACGTGCACAGGGTATGGCTCTCCCACACACGGGGCCACGGCTTAACGTCCCATCCGACGGACGGCGGCCTTTCCAAGCCCATCGGTGTCCCCTACTGACCGTGGGCAGGGCGGGGAATTTTTGCGGAGATAAATCTCAACGTTGACCCAGCTGGGACTCGAACCTGGGAACTACAGATTACGAGCCTGGCGCGCTACCGACTGAGCCACCCCCGCCCAGTTTTATGAGAAAATGTAACTGAAGATAAATTAAAGATCTCAATCACATCTATCTAAGTCTCGATTTTCAACTATGTTCGCTTTGTACTTAAAGAGTTATGGAGTTTGAATATTTAACAGCAACAGTGCAAGTCTTACTAAAATTGAAAAATTATTTACATTATCTTTTCAGATATACATCAGTTGTATTTAAATGGTGTTATATAATACTTCTTATTCAAATTATAATTAACTTCTGAGTTAAATTCTAACATTAGGATTGCTGTTGTTAAATATTCAAACTCCCTTGACTCTTTAAGTACTAATGGAATATTGTTAAAAAACGAGATTTAGATACAGATTTGATTGAGATCTTTAACTTCAGTCTCATTCTGTCACAAAATGCTTAGTTTAAAAGTTTTAGAGTTTCAAAGTTAGCTTCCACTGAAATAACATGTAGGGAGGTGGTCATAATTCAGCGAGCACTGAGTGTATATGTCTCATGATACGTCAGAATTTTTCCCCCCCAAATCTCCTCGGGTTCAACAAATGTCGAAATGGTTCGAGCTGGAAGAATTGACCGCGAACTCTTCTGTATTATTCACACGTACGGGACCTGGGTTCGAGTCCCGGGTAAGGCATGGAGTTTCGTGTTGTTTTTCTGCTGAGGTCCTGCCATCCTCTCAGACCTTCTATTCTGGCATATAAACTGACAGGCTCCTGTCAGACCTCTGTGGCAAGCAGCTGCTTTAGAGGGTATTTATTTATTTTATTTATATTGCGCCAGCATGTTGGTCCTTCAAAGAATTCGAACTCTGATTAGATAAAACTTAATTTTGAGCCACGATCTAGGGGTTGTTGTTGAGTTGTTTTACCTCTGAGCGGCACCTTTTTGCACACCATGGGTTAAATGGCCAGGTCACATGGACCCCGAAGGCTCAGAGAAGGTTGGGGGAGGGGACCCACTGGAACAACTTTTGGGAGACAGATGGTAGCCTCCCGTCAAGGCCACCCAGCGTGTTATTTAATGTGCACAGGGTATGGCTCTCCCGCACACGGAGCCACAGCTTAACGTCCCATCCGACGGACGGCGGCCTTTTCAAGCCCATCAGTGTCCCCTACTGACCGTGGGCAGGGGCGGGGAATTTTGCGAACGATCTAGGGGAGTGGTCCCCAATTTCGCTGGTTAGGCTCTCATCTTAAACTTCACAAAAACATTTTGCCACTCACCTTATTCTCTTTTATTATAAGCTAAAATTAGAAATATAGAAATGTTTAAATTATTGAAATATTTGGTGGCCGAGTGGTTAGCGCACTTACTGATCTAAGGGACCTGGGTTCGAGCCCCGGACAAGGCATGGGTGTTTGTGTCGTTTTTCAGCTGAGGTCATGCCATCCTCTCGGATCTTCTACTATGGCATATAAACTGACAGGCTCCTGTCAGACCTCTGTGGCAAGAGCTGCTTGAGGGGGTATTTGTTTATTAGGTATAGTGGGATAGATGATGTTGCTTCGACAAATAAAAAAGGATGAATCGATGGCAGGATCAAATGATGTTATTTTTAACTTAAACCGAATGCACCGCACGTTTTGCTCCGATATTAATTTTTCGAAAGGAACATAAAGTTGGAAATGCTGATTCACACACAAATAGTTGTGGAAGACCATTAAGCATGGGGTGGGGGTGGCTCAGTCGGTAGCGCGCCAGGCTCGTAATCTGTAGTTCCGAGGTTCGAGTCCCACCTGGTTCAGCGTTGAGATTTATCTCCGCAAAATTCCCCGCCTTGCCCACGGTCAGTAGGGGACACCGATGGGCTTGGAAAGACCGCCGTCCGTCGGATGGGACGTTAAACCGTGGCCCCGTGTGCGAGAGAGCCATACCCTGCGCACGTTAAAGAACACACTGGATGGCCTTGACGGGAGGCTACCATCTGTCTCCCAACAGCTGTTCCAGTGGGTCCCCTCCCCCAACCTTCTCTGAGCCTTCGGGGTCCATGTGACCTGGCCATTTAGCCCATGGTGTGCAAAAAAGTGCCGCTCAGAGGTAAAACAACCCAACCTTTAAGCATTTTAATAATCAGAAATTTGAAGTACTCTTGCGCAGGAAACTTAAATGTAGAGCAATTCTCTTCGTATTTTTTTTTTGTAATTTTTACGTTAATATTCGCACCTCAAAATATTCTCGTGACCAATAATTTTGGAACCCTCTGATCAAGAGAAAATTCCTTTCATAAGAATATTTCATTCCCGAATGCACTTCATCAGCTGTGTCCGTTCCCCTATTCAATTCATATTAAAGGCAACATCCTGATCATCTGTTCTCACTCTTCCAATCAAATCTTGCGACATTTCTGCTCTTGCATCACTGTCATCACCATCTCTACAGGGACAAGGTCATTCTCGGCGGAGGAATTGTAAGTGGATAAAAAATAATATGCAAACATCCCGTTGCAAAGTGAAAAAAAAAAATCTCACGCAGAGAATGTGTTTTTTCTCGCTGGTGGCACGCTTTCGCTTTTGCAGCTTCTCAATATAGCAACCGCCCCAAATAGCAACAAACGCCAGCGGGACTGTTGTCCCTACGAACGTGCGCTCTAATGGCTCTAACCATCGAGAATGGCTGGTGCGTCATTTCGTAAAATAGTCGCCGCAGGGAGAATCGTTCCACAACATGGCAATGCTTCGCCTTACAAATTTAATGGATTGCGAGAAGATGGAGTCTGTACTTATTTATCCTTTATCATTTCGTGAAGAAGCAACCTTAGCTTCTATTCCAAGCTAAACTGTACACAGTAGATATATGTTTATGTTGGAACTGTATACTTCAAGCCGTTCCATGGCCGAGTGGTTAGCGCGCTTGGCTACTGATCTAAGGGACGGGACCTGGGTTCGAGCCCCGGGTAAGGCATGGATGTGTGTGTCGTTTTTCTGCTGAGGTCCTGCCATCCTCTCAGACCTACTATGGCATATAAACTGACAGGCTCCTGTCAGACCTCTGTGGCAAGCAGCTGCTTGAGGGGGTATTTATTTATTTTTATTTTGTATGCTTCAACTGCCCTAAGGGGCGGGGGTTTCATTCAGTCGGTAGGACGCAGAGTTCGTACTCTGCAGTTCCCAGGTTCGAATCCCAACTGTGCCTGCGTTCAGTTGGGATTCGAACCTGGAATCCTATTTTGCAATCGGTGAGAAAGACGACACCGATGGACTTCGAAAGGCTGCCATCCATCGGATGGGACGTTAAACCGTGACCCTGTGTGCAGGAGAGCCATACACTCTGCACGTTAGAGAACGTTCTGGATGGCCTTGACAGGAAGCTACCTTCTCTCTCCCAATAGCTGTCTGGTACGTCTCCTTCTTCCAACCCTCTCTGAGCCTTTGGGGTCCTTGTAACCTGACCATTTAGCCCATTACCTGCAAAAAAGGGCAGCTCAGAGCTAAAACAACCATTGAACAGCAAACCAACTCCGCTACGCTGAGTATAGAGACGGATTACGGGTCTCTCTTCCTTTATGTTGGGGGGAAAGGGCATAATAACTCCCCTCCCCCAACATAAGGGATATGTTGGAATTTATGATTAAAAATAAATATGAAAAATGTGTTTAATACGGAAGGTTAATTTATTAAACCATATTTAAAAGCATTGAACTATGCTTCTACAAATATGTCGAAGGAAATTTAAATAATCGGTAATGTCTACATTACCCTTGAATTTGGGGCGGGGGTGGCTCAGTCGGTAGCGCGCCAGGCTCGTAATCTGTAGTTCCCAGGTTCGAGTCCCAGCTGGGTCAGCGTTGAGATTTATCTCCGCTAAATTCCCCGCCCTGCCCATGGTCAGTAGGGGACACCGATGCACTTGGAACGGTCTCCACCAGTCGGATGGGACGTTAAGCCGTGGCCCCGTGTGCGGGAGAGCCATACCCTGTGCACGTTAAAGAACACGCTGGATGGCCTTGACGGGAGGCTACCATCTGTCTCCCAACAGCTGTTCCAGTGGGTCTCCTCCCCCAACCTTCTCTGAGCCTTCGGGGTCCATGTGACCTGGCTATTTAGCCCATTGTGTGCAAAAAAGTACCGCTCAGAGGTAAAACAACCCAACCGCCGTTCTAAATTCGCCGTTCTAATCATTTCACTTAAGAATAAGTGAAATATTTGAATATAAAGGTTTTAATCAATATTTAAAAGTAATTTATAATATAATTCGAAATAGTAATTTAATTTTCTTTTTCAGAGAAAAAACGAGCTAACATTTTCATTTTGTCGTCTGTCGATTTGTGTTCTTCCTTCTCTATCTTGTCTGTCTGTCCATCTGTAGACATCCAGTTGTTTTTTTGTTTATACAGAGATAGAAAATTATTTTTGTGTTGGATAGGTATTGACGAAATAGTACGATTCGTACTTTCGGAATCTTCCTATAACTATAATTACTCCCTCTAACCTTATTGTGTGTTATTTGAATAAATATAAAATAATAAATAATAAATACCCCCTCAAGCAGCTGCTTGCCACAGAGGTCTGACAGGAGCCTGTCAGTTTATATGCCATAGCAGAAGGTCTGTGAGGATGGCAGGACCTCAGCAGAAAAACAACACACACATCCATGCCTTACCCGGGGATAACCCATTAAATATTTTTTCTCTTTGAAATTTAATAATTACGTTCATAGAGAATTAAGATTTACTAAACTAATTTAAGTATTGATTTTTTTCAATCTTTTATTATTCTATTGCATGAAGTATAAGCTTTAACGGAAAAAAAACATTATGCTTAATAGATATTTCCTACTTTTCCATTCTAATTGGCATTCTACTTCGCCCTTCCTCCGAAAATATTCTGTTATATAAAACATTGAACAATTCAAAAGTAAGAGGTGTAATATTATCTATCCAAATTTGGAAATTTGTTTCTGCCGGAAATCGCTTCGCGGTTTCCCGCTGCATGCAAAGACGCGTCTTCAGAAGTTTAATTTGGGTGCTCGGCATCTGAGTGTTCTCAGTTGTAGGAAGAGTTTATTGCCGTTTGACGTCACTTAAGTATCGCTGGGTGCAACGGAATGCATCTTTTACGGCAGACAGACTTTCCGGTTGGAAGGCGCGAGCCTTTGCTTCCCTTCTTCGCCGGTTGCAATTACTCTGCGCTTGTTTAAACGTTTACGGTGGGAAATAACCGTAACTGTGCGCTGTTCCACAGTGGGCAAGTGGTGGAAGGAAACTCGCCTATTTATAAAACTGGGTTAGAGTTCATGTAAGCGAAAGGACTTGAAGATGGATGCGGATATATTGAAGCACAGCTGAAGACTGAAATCTAAATGTTTCTTATTCCAGCAGTGATATTTCAAAAATTCATTTTGGTTAAAAAAGGTGAACGACTGAAGTGAACTGTTTCGTATTATGTGAATGGAATGCCGAATTTGAAAATTAAAAAAATCAAATAAATTATCCCTCAAGCAGCTGCTTCTCACAGATCTGAGAAGGAGATTGTCAATATAATACGACAAAGAGATCTGTGAGAAAGGCGAGACCTCAGCAGATAGACAACAGATGAAAAAAAAATATCCATGTCTTATGCGGGACTCGAGTTGGGTTGTTTTACCTCTGAGCGACACTTTTTTGCACACCATGGGCTAAATGGCCAGGCCACAAGGACCCGAAGGCTCAGAGAAGGTTGGGGGAGGGGGACCCACTGGAATAGCTGTTGGGAGACAGATGGTAGCCTACCGTCAAGGCCATCCAGCGTGTTCTTTAACGTGCACAGGGTATGGCTCTCCCGCACACGGGGCAACGGCTTAACGTCCCATCCGACGGACGGCGGCCTTTCCAAGCCCATCGGTGTCCCCTACTGACCGTGGGCAAGGCGGGGAATTTTGCGGAGATAAATCTCAACGCTGACCCAGCTGGGACTCGAACCTGGGAACTACAGATTACGAGCCTGGCGCGCTACCGACTGAGCCACCCCCGCCCCTGCGGGACTCGAACTCAGGACCCTGTGATCAGTAGCAAAGAGCGCTAATCACTCGGGAAAAACTAGAAAGTCCACTCGTATTTGGAGAATATGGAAAGCTCGTTTTCAAAAAGGGAAAAAAAGTTGCGTTTATCCCCTTCCGCCAGGAAAGAAGAGGACAAGCCGTGACTGTCCACACTTTGAAAGCTACCATCTCCCCCCATAAATATTAGATTCAGAACATAGACTGTTTATAACAGTGATTCTCAAATTATTTTGTTCACGGCACTCGCCGTGAATTCTTGCGGCACACTAAAAATTGAAGTTGGCAACACTATTGGAGACCCGCCCATGTGCAGTTTGCTTCAATAATAGCCTTTTCTGAGGCTGCGTTTGTAAACGCAGAGCTTTTCTGTTCAAGTTCTGACGTGTATGGAGATTACTGCATACGCCGTACGTGTTATGTGTTGCTTTTGATTTTAACCTTTAGATTCAATATAGAAAAGTTTCTGATTAAACGGGAAAACTTAAATGAAGAATCAGTGGCAGAAAGTAGCAACAAACTGGCTAAAATTTCCTTTTATTTGCAGTCTCATCCGAAATGTCACTGCACACCCTTTGAGAATCACTGGTTTACACTATTCGTTTAAAGTTTTGCCATTTTTCAACTCCAGTGCCCATTAACGCTGGAAATTTAAAATAATGCATTCGGAAAATGCGAATAGTAATAGTTTGCTAACACCTATCCATCTCCCGAAAATAATTTTCAATTTGCCATCTACGTGGACGAGTGACTACTGATCAAGTGCGTTTTACTACTGATCAAAAGGACCTGGGTTTGAGCACCAGATAAGGCATGGATGTTTGTGTTGTTTTTCTGCTGAGGTCTCGCCATCCTCACAGATCTTCTACTATGGCGTATAAACTGGCAGGCCTCTGTGGACCTCTGTCAGACCTCTGTGGCAAGCATCTGCTTGAGGAGGTGTTTATTTATTTTATTTTATTCCCTTTAAAGCATGAAAGCCGAAAATGTGTACGGACTGACAAGAGAATAGAAATTTGGTACTGGATTTTTAAACAATTTATAGGAGAGTGTGGAAAAATATGGGCTAATAATATGGGCTTAATAAAATATAACACTAAAGGCTATTAACGTACATAGGTTCCTTTCCCCCGAAGTAAATCGGAGTTGGCAAAATTCGAAGTGACGTGGTAAAATGATGTGATGAGTAGTGAAAATTGGGATTATTTTTCGAAAACTAAGGAGAATTGGCAAAATCGAGGCAACTTGGCAATTTCTTGGGAAGTAGGCGAAATCTAGACAACTTGGCAAAATTTCGAGGAGTTGGCAAAATTCAGGTGAGGTGTGAAAATTGGAATTTCTTCTGTAAAATTATGGCGAGTTGGAAAAATTCAGGTGAGGTGTGAAAATTGGAATTTCTTCTGTAAAATTATGGCGAGTTGGCAAAATTCAGGTGAGGTGTGAAAATTGGAATTTCTTCTGTAAAATTATGGCGAGTTGGCAAAATTCAGGTGAGGTGTGAAAATTGGAATTTTTTCTGTAAAATTATGGCGAGTTGGCAAAATTCAGGTGAGGTGTGAAAATTGGAATTTCTTCTGTAAAATTATGGCGAGTTGGCAAAATTCAGGTGAGGTGTGAAAATTGAAATTTTTTCTGTAAAATTATGGCGAGTTGGCAAAATTCAGGTGAGGTGTGAAAATTGGAATTTCTTCTGTAAAATTATGGCGAGTTGGCAAAATTCAGGTGAGGTGTGAAAATTGGAATTTCTTCTGTAAAATTATGGCGAGTTGGCAAAATTCAGGTGAGGTGTGAAAATTGGAATTTTTTCTGTAAAATTATGGCGAGTTGGCAAAATTCAGGTGAGGTGTGAAAATTGGAATTTCTTCTGTAAAATTATGGCGAGTTGGCAAAATTCAGGTGAGGTGTGAAAATTGGAATTTTTTCTGTAAAATTATGGCGAGTTGGCAAAATTCAGGTGAGGTGTGAAAATTGGAATTTTTTCTGTAAAATTATGGCGAGTTGGCAAAATTCAGGTGAGGTGTGAAAATTGGAATTTCTTCTGTAAAATTATGGCGAGTTGGCAAAATTCAGGTGAGGTGTGAAAATTGGAATTTCTTCTGTAAAATTATGGCGAGTTGGCAAAATTCAGGTGAGGTGTGAAAATTGGAATTTTTTCTGTAAAATTATGGCGAGTTGGCAAAATTCAGGTGAGGTGTGAAAATTGGAATTTCTTCTGTAAAATTATGGCGAGTTGGCAAAATTCAGGTGAGGTGTGAAAATTGGAATTTTTTCTGTAAAATTATGGCGAGTTGGCAAAATTCAGGTGAGGTGTGGAAATTGGAATTTTTTCTGTAAAATTATGGCGAGTTGGCAAAATTCAGGTGAGGTGTGAAAATTGGAATTTTTTCTGTAAAATTATGGCGAGTTGGCAAAATTGAGCCAACTTTGAAAAATCTAGAAGAGTTGGCAAAATTCGAAGCCACTTGGTGAAGTGCAGATGAGTTGTGAAAATCGGGATTGGTTTTGTAAAATTAAGGAGAGTTTCGTGTTGTTTTCTGCTGAGGTCCTGCCATCCTCTCAGATCTCCTACTGTGGCATATAAACTGACAGGCTCCTGTCAGACCTCTGTGGCAAGCAGCTGCTTGAGGGGGTATTTATTTTATTTATTTTGCAAAATTCGAAGCCACGTGGTAAAATTCAGGTAGATGTAAAAATAGGTTTTGTTTTTTGTAGAATTTTGACAAGGTGGCAAAATCGAGGCAACTTGGCGAGATCTAGGGAAGTTGAAAAACTCTTGGGTATCTGTCAACCCCCCCCCCCCCCCCCCCCCACGGAACGATATCCTGGGAACGTCGCTGACACAGACATAATTAAATTATTAAATTAATGTAAAGTAATTATTTACTCATTTGGCAAAATTTGTTTCCCGAGTTGGAAAATCTTCGTTCTCCTCCCACCCCCCAAACCATAGTCCCTTCGCTAGTGCCTTGCCCTTGCTCCATAAATCTTCGAATAACTAACTTAAAGATTACAATTAGGTTATACAACAGTGGGGCGGGGGTGGCTCAGTCGGTAGCGCGCCAGGCTCGTAACTGGCCGCCGTCCTTCGGATGGGACGTTAAGCCGTGGCCCCCGTGTGCGGGAGAGCCATACCCTGTGCACGTTAAAGAACACGCTGGATGGCCTTGACGGGAGGCTACCATCTGTCTCCCAACAGCTGTTCCAGTGGGTCCCCTCCCCCAACCTTCTCTGAGCCTACGGGGTCCAGGTGACCTGGCCATTTAGCCCATGGTGTGCAAAAAAGTGCCGCTCAGAGGTAAAACAACCCAACCCAACTATACAACAGTTGGGTCCTTTCCAAAGTTAGTTAAGGAAGCGAAATATCCATCCTTTGTAAACAATATATAACAGGAACCTCGATACCTTTGATTCTGTGTGTTTACGCAGCATCTTGTGCATCAGATGGCTTGATCTTGTAAATAATGATGAGGTTAGGTGAATAATACCCCGTTGCATGAAAACAAATGGCGCACCTGGGAGAAGTAGGGTAAGGGAAGGGGCATTTTTTTAGTAGAATGTTTATAGGCTGGCAGTGACGTAACTAAGAAAATACGAGGTGAGCGATTACAGGAGATGTGTGTGTTGGGGGGGGGGGGGGGGAGGGAGACTTTAATCAGTATAATTATCAGTATGAATAATTTTAGTCGTAATAAATAATTAATCAAAATAAATAAATAAGGATCATCGCCCGTATGAAAATTTCAACGGAGAAAAAGAGGGGAATTATCATAAATCGAAAATTTAACTGTGGCTGCTATCACATTGTCCATAAGAATAATCTTACATTTTTTCAGTTGTAACTAGTTTCACTTTAGTGTTTTTCTAAAGTATGCCACGTATAAAGAATGCTATTAAAAAATTAGATTATTTAGTCAACATATTAATAGATTCTGCAACGAAATGAGATTTTGATTATGCAACCAGGCCAATTTGAGAAAATTAAGAAAGTGGGATGGGAGGTTCAGATCAGGATAATCCGGATATTCCTGATCTCTTAAATTCTCTTTTTAATCTCTAATTAATTCTTATTTATCTTCTAGAAAATATTATTATTATTCTTTAAAGAAATTGTTCTTCTTTAAGAAAAAAGAAATATTTTTAAAGAAATATTTCTTCATTAAGAAAGAAGATAATTAATTATCTTCTTTCTTAAATCTTATTTATCTTCTAGAAGCATTGTTAAGTTTAAATGCGAGGTTCGAATCTTGGTTTTTACAACAAAAATATTTTCGAAATTTATTTCTAATCGTACATCTCTATGCTGTGGGTAAGAGGACATAGTCGAAACAGGGCCCATGGATCCACCATCCATCTTTACTTCTTTTCATTCCTCCCATTTACTGAACATGCTGGGGCGGGGGTGGCTCAGTCGGTAGCGCGCCAGGCTCGTAATCTGTAGTTCCCAGGTTCGAGTTCCACCTGGGTCAGCGTTGAGACTTATCTCCGCAAAACTCACCACCCTGCCCACGGTGAGTAGGGGACACCGTTGGGCTTGGAAAGGCAGCCGCCCGTCGGATGGGACGTTAAGCCGTGGCCCCGTGTGCGGGAGAGCCATACCCTGTGCACGTTAAAGAACACGCTGGATGGCCTTGACGGGAGGCTACCATCTGTCTCCCAACAGCTGTTCTAGTGGGTCCCCTCCCCCAACCTTCTCTGAGCCTTCGTGGTCCATGTGACCTGGCCATTTAGCCCATGGTGTGCAAAAAAGTGCCGCCCAGAGGTAAAACAATCCAATCCAATAGTCGAAACAGGGCCCATGGATCCATCATCCATCCTTACTTCTTTTCATTCCTCCCATTTACTGAACATGCTAATTGAAAGCTGCAGTCATGTCTCATTATTCTGCAGTTTCTTTGAATAAATATGTGAAATAAACGCGAAGATGCCACTTTAACTCCACAAAATAATTATCACCGAAAAAACAGGAGTGGAATGCATACTTCAGATACACTCCCAGCTTCGAGATATCTTTTGTTTTTGTTCACCTGTTTATCTTTCTATATCAAATAACACAGAAGGTCTCTAATCTACTTACCATAGTGACTCGGCACAAGGACTAATGTTGGTGAGGAAGGACAAGGCCTTGTGAAATGAGGAGTCTGAGTTTTCTGAGCCCGATTCTTAGATTCTTCAAACCTCTCACTGTACACTTCTTTTCGTACTGAACTGCATAACCCGAGACCGGAGAGAAGACTCGACGCCAGGCCCCCCTGAAAGAAAGAGTGCAAAAAGAGTTGAGGAAGTGAGCAAACGATCACGAACTCCGAATATTATCTGCGAAATCACAGCAAAAGGAAGGCTCTTCGTTGCGATGCTGATAACGAGGGTCATGTGACAAGTCCATAAAGCACGCAGGAAGGTTTTTTTTATTTTGAAAAAGCATGAACTTCTCTTTGAATGATTCGATTGTATTCAAGTGAACCAGATAAAAAAAATATTTTCGCGCTCAGGCTGATTTTTTCAACAAGGTTATGAGGGAAAAATCTGGTTATGAGAGAAAAAGTAGTGTTAAAATAATGCTTCGATTCCAGAGTTATGATCTCGTTTTAAGTGTTTACATTTCAATAGCTGTTTATTCGAATGACACGCGCAGTACTTTTTATTTGCCCTTGAGAAAAATGAGTGCGTGGCTTGTGAGAGGTTGAGAGGTTAGAGTGTGTGTGGAGGAATCTTTCTGCCACTAAATCGCTACTCTGTTGGGTAAAACAGCTGTGTATTTTCAATGCTTCAATGCTGTGTTAACAACAACGCGTATCGTGAGTGGCTATGAGACTGCGCAGTTGACGCTTCGACGGTTCTCATAGATCATGCGTCAATTTTTATGTCACTGACCTATCTAATACATAGAGAAAGTTTGTTTGCATGTCTCTCCGCTTATAAACTCGACTCCCAGAAGAGCTAGAGGCACCAAACTTTGCATGAACATTATACGCCAGTTACATACACATTTCCAGCGGGTACGTGAAGCATAAAAGGTTGAGAACCAATGATATATATGTTTTATTTTATTCCCATTGTTATACTATAACTATAGTTTTATCTGTTTGTACTAGGGGTACGCCAGTTACATACACATTTCCAGGGGGTACGTGAAGCATAAAAGGTTGAGAACCAATGATATATATGTTTTATTTTATTCCCATTGTTATACTATAACTATAGTTTTATCTGTTTGTACTAGGGGTACGCCAGTTACATACACATTTCCAGGGGGTACGTGAAGCATAAAAGGTTGAGAACCACTGATATATATGTTTTATTTTATTCCCATTGTTATACTATAACTATAGTTTTATCTATCTATACAAGGGGTACGCCAGTTACATACACATTTCCAGGGGGTACGTGAAGCATAAAAGGTTGAGAACCACTGATATATATGTTTTATTTTATTCCCATTGTTATACTATAACTATAGTTTTATCTATCTATACAAGGGGTACGCCAGTTACATACACATTTCCAGGGGGTACGTGAAGCATAAAAGGTTGAGAACCAATGATATATATGTTTTATTTTATTCCCATTGTTATACTATAACTATAGTTTTATCTATCTATACAAGGGGTACGCCAGTTACATACACATTTCCAGGGGGTACGTGAAGCATAAAAGGTTGAGAACCACTGCTTTAGAAAGTTTCAGACCTCCTCTAGAAGAGGGAGTTAAAATTTTACCAGGGGTAGCGGGGGCTCGAATAGATCGTAATGATTTTTATGCCAATGAAAGCTTGCGACGTGGGGAATGCCATCTACCATCTACTTTAGAGAGTTTTCGACTGGAGCAACGCCGAGTAAATCTGCTAGCGATCTATAAGCAAGATGACCAGTTTCCCATAGATATAAACCGGAGCATTTCCGTAAATATTTGATTTTCAGGGCATTTTTTAAACTGGGACACTTTTCTTGGAGCACCCCCCCCCCCCCTCTCTTGCACATCCCAACGTTGCGTTTTAAATTCGTTTCCCCCTAAAATAAAACCCGATTTCGAACAATCAAATAATTCAATTAATCGAAAATACACCGAAAAATTGACACTAAAAAAAAATAAATACCCCCTCAAGCAGCTGCTTGCCACAGAGGTCTGACAGGAGCCTGTCAGTTTATATGCCAAAGTAGATTTGAGAGGATGGCAGGACCTCAGCAGAAAAACGACACGCACATCCATGCCTAATTCGGGGCTTGAACCCAGGTCCCTTAGATCAGTAGCCAAGCGTGCTAACCACTCGGCCACGGGACGGCTCTAAAATCACTAGTCATTATAAAAAAAATATATTTCTTACCAGATTTGTTCCGCAAAACACAGGCGATATAAATTAAAGGAAGCTATGTAGATACCACTCATGAAACCATATGCAAACAGACGCGCTGGATACAAACAAACATTGGACACACTAACTGGACATTGTTATTAATTAAGAAGCCACTGTTGTACAATAATTTCTTAGAGTAATTATTTGAAAGTAGTTGGTTTAGCATAACATAGGCTTCGAATACTGTTTTATTTTGCGTTTGGTGAAAAGGTTAATCAGTTAGTGATTTTATATGTGTTCATTTATTTACTAAATGATCATTTATTTACTAAGTATCAGCGTTGAGATTTATCTCCGCAAAACTCCCCGCCCTGCCTATGGTCAGTAGGGGACACCGATGGGCTTGGAAAGGCCGCCGTCCGTCGGATGTGACGTTAAGCTGTGGTCCCATATGCGGGAGAGCCATACCCTGTGCACTTTAAAGAACACGCTGGATGGCCTTGACGGGAGGCTACCATCTGTCTCCCAACAGCTGTTCCAGTGGGTCTCCTCCCCCAACCTTCTCTGAGCTTTCGGGGTCTTTGTAACCTGGCCATTTAGCCCATGGTGTGCAAAAAAATACCGCTCAGAGGTAAAACAACCACCAATTTATTAAGAAAATTATCATACTTCTTGTAGACAGCATTTTGTTTTATCTGTTAAATAAGTTCATTTAATATCAGTTTGATTATTTCGAACCCACTGCACAACACTATTAAATAATTATTACTGAAATTCCGCAAAAATATTTCCATTATTTTCTTTTAGCGAGTCAAATTTTAAAACCGGTCTGGGTTCGAGCCCCGGATAAGGCATGGCTGTTTGTGTCGTTTTTCTGCTGAGGTCCTGCCATCCTCTCAGACCTTCTACTCTGGCATATAAACTGGCAGGCTCCTGTCAGACCTCTGTGGCAAGTAGCTGCTTGAGGGGGTATTTATATTTTTTTAAATTATAACATTTAAAAAAAAAATTCGTAACACCAGGAAAAGAAGTTTGAAACTGGTAAGTATGGTCACCTTATCTGTAAGAACCGTCGTAGGGTCAACTAGGCAATCTCAATCTCCACAACTGACCTTTACGAAACATCAATTAGCAGTTCTCGCGGATGCATGAACATAGTTACGAATTAATTATGATTCTTTTATTACATAATTCCTATATTTTCCTTTTTTTTCCGTCACTTTGTTCCAATAAGTAAGTTATTTTAAATTTTACAAAAAGAAATAAATGCATCATTATTTGTTCTTTTCTCAGTTGATCCAAAAAAGTGAGTATTCTTTTGCGTGGGTCATGCTTATGAGAATAGATACGGTATAAAGCAACATTCAAGTATAGTGATGTAAAAGTTTTCGATTAAATGAAACTTTGGTTGAAAAGCAATAGCACTATGATATTTTCAATTTCCCCATATTTTTTCATGCCATCTCTTCAGTCTCCGTGCCCCCCCCCCCCCAATTAAACACTTTCTGTTATTGTATCTCTTTCTGAAAAGTGGTGCGTGTTGGTTCAGCAAGTAGCTCGCCAGGCTCGTCTCTCGTGCTACCTACTGAACTACTTACCGAACACTACTGAACTATTTTATCAAATATTCAAAATGTATAACTGCCTAGAAACTCTAATGTGCTTGATACCCTTTGATTTGCTGTCAGTTTAACGCGACCCTGTTTAAAGCAGAATTAAAATTAAGCAGAAAACGCAATTAATTAATTATGCATTATACTAATGAAAGTGAGTTACTTTTATGATATAAGAATGACCTCAAAATCTATTCCTGAAATTTTTTTCTGATATACGTACCTATACATGAAAAGCTTTCCACATCCAAGTACAGTATTATTATACCAATAGCAGAAAATTCCAAAGCCAGAATACTCAATTTTGTTCTCCAAAAGGCCTATCCTGTGCAGCGCGAGTTGCATTCGATGAAATTTCCATTTTACTCTCTCAATGCATACCTCTTTCTCGTGGGGCGGGGGTGACTCAGTCGGTAGCGCGCCAGGCTCGTAATCTGTAGTTCCCAGGTTCGAGTCCCAGCTGGGTCAGCGTTGAGATTTATCTCCGCAAAATTCCCCGCCCTGCCCACGGTCAGTAGGGGACACCGATGGGCTTGGAAAGGCCGCCGCCCGTCGGATGGGACGTTAAGCCGTGGCCCCGTGTGCGGGAGAGCCATAACCTGTGCACGTTAAAGAACACGCTGGATGGCCTTGACGGGAGACTACCATCTGTTTCCCAACAGCTGTTCCAGTGGGTCCCCTCCCCCAACCTTCTCTGAGCCTTCGGGGTCCATGTGACCTGGCCATTTAGCCCATGGTGTGCAAAAAAGTGCCGCTCAGAGGTAAAACAACCCAACCCTCTTTCTCGTTGCATATCTCTACGATTACTGTTATTAATTCTGTCTGCTAATCTGTCATAGTACATCTGGCAACATAATCGAACCAAACCAAGTGCTTCTTACTAAAAGGTGGTTAATGAATTCCTCATTTAATTAGTTGTTTGTAAATTTTTTGTTTCCCAAGATTTGCAAAGAAATTAAAGGCTTAATTAAATGGTTAGCATTTCAGTTGTGTAGTTCTTGAGCTATCTTTTTTTGGATGGAATGGCCTAGTGGTTAACAAGCTTGGCTGCTAATCAAAGGATCTTAGGCTCGGGCTCCAGATAATGTATGGATTTTTTCCTTTCTTGTGTTCTGCTCTTGCCGAGAGGACTGGGGTTGGCTTAATCGGTAGAGCTCCAAGCTCGTAATCTGCAGTCCCAACTTTTATCTCTGCTAAACCCCCACCTATCTCTCGGTCAGTAGAGGACACCGATGGACTTGGAAAAGCAGCTTTGGCTTCTTGTGCAGGACAGCCATACCCTGCGCACATTAAAGAACAGTCTGGATGGCCTTGACGGGAGGCTACCATCTGTTAACAGCTGCCTAGTGGATCCTCTTCTCAAACCTTCTCTCAGCCCTTGTGATCTTTGTGACCTGGCCTTTTAACCCATTGTGCACACAAAAGTGTAGCTCAGAGGAAAAACAATCCATCTTAGAGGTGTCGCCTAACTCACAGTTCTATATTGAGCATTATATGTTAAACTCCTGTGAAATCCTAATGATAAGCAGTGCTTGAGGATAAGTTAGACTCAAGCTTTATATTTTGTTACTAGATGGATCCTGTGTTTCATTTTCCGTTATTTCCTAGTTAGACTATATAATTTTACCTATTTTTGATTGAGAAGAAATTTCATCTTTTATCTGTCGTTTGGCTCGACATTTCATTTTACATTTCTATATGGACTGATATTTCTAAGTTAAGAAGAAATGGACACTGCTGTTGTGGAAAATTACTTATTATCATGACATTTTTTGTTTTCGCTTTTTACACATGAAAATTATCTGAATGGAAAAATTCTGTTTTCTATACATCACGAGAAAAAAAGTGATAGGAAAGATTAACTGCTCAAAGCAGTGACGACTTATCACCGGTTGATTACAGGTGACTGTAGTTGATCAGAAAGATTTATTTACTGTTACACATTTTGTGCAGTCACGAGTGTGAAAAAATAACAAAAACTGTTTCTAGATTTTTTTAACAACACGACCTTCGTACGTATCTCACTAGGACAGATCCAAATATCTTATTAGTTGTAACTTTATCTGCAGACACTGCCTATCCAACGGAATTGTAAGATTTGGCGTAGGGATACTTTCACCTAGTTCTTTGTGTGAAGAGGCTATTTGTTTTCTGCTCTATTGTCTGCTGAATTCGCAACTGCATCTGCTTTGCAGTAGATTGTTTTTCTTCGTCTCTTTTGCTACGAATAAGAATTTAATACTTATATGCAAAACATTACTATTAGGAAGAAAAGGCTCAGAAATCTGACTTCCCCATCCAGGATATTTAAGGCCGACTGATTGCTCAATTTCCCAGTCACGAAACCGTCATCAATTCCCTTTTTTTCCTCTTTAATGTCATTCCATTACCGATAACATTGAATCAGATATCGAATGTTACCTTTCTCTAATCTCCTTGATACACTCACCTGTTGCTCCGAGTTTAGTGATTAAAATTCTTGATATGAATTGTCTGCTCTTTGATTCACCTGTGCAAAAGTATCTCTCTAATTTCGTATTAATTAGCAAAGGAAAAAATCCTAATATCACAACTCCGTCTCTTTAGCTAACCCTCACGTGACTAGCGTCGTTACCAAGTGATCTAAAAACAAAGATAGCCAAAGAACTGGGTCCTAATTCCTCCCTGTTACCAATGGCGACTCTTCCCGCCCATCAAAGGTGGCAGACGACAGCGGTAAGGCATGCGCTCGCATCGCCCTCCCGCGGCAATTTCCGACAGCGGCACGTGCCGTCTTCGAGTTTTGATCTGTTGTTCTGCAGAGACTAGAAAGGAGAAACCATTCGGACATCCATCAAATGCCGACATCGCAATGAATGCTCGTCTCCTGTGTGCTGTGACTATTTTTTTTCACTCTCACATTTCTTCTAGTTTCCTCCAAGGAATACACGCCGTGGAAGCGAAACTCATCCAAGACGATATTTTGGCGACTCGCTCGTGGCTTAGCGTTTTATTTGCAAATGAACGTGAAAGTGTTGTTAAAGGGAACTGCAAGCTCCACTGATATCAACACGAGACAGATATGTTGCTAGCTGTCGTTGGTGGTGTTTTTTTGTCGTAGGCTGATTGAAACGTGCCATTGCATCCTAAGCGCCATTGTCATTTACAAGACTCATGACGTGAGCTTCGCCTAAATTAGCACTAGAGCTGTCAGGGTGAATTGAGGCTGTTCCATTTAACTTCTCTTGTTCGTAGTTTTGTAGCAAGTGGTTAATTGTAAGATGAGCCAGATCTTAAGGACATTCGTGACAAACGCCTTTTGTTACAAAGTGACCTACACTGGAAACGAGGGGCGGGGGTGGCTCAATCGGTAGCGCGCCAGGCTCGTAATCTGTAGTTCCCAGGTTCGAGTCCCAGCTGGGTCAGCGTTGAGATTTATCTCCGCAAAAATTCTCCGCCCTGCCCACGGGCAGTAGGGGACACCGATGGGCTTGGAAAGGCCGCCGTCCGTCGGATGGGACGTTAAGCCGTGGTGCGGAGAGCCATACCCTGTGCACGTTAAAGAACACGCTGGATGGCCTTGACGGGAGGCTATCATCTGTCTCCCAACAGCTGTTCCAGTGGGTCCCCTCCCCCAACCTTCTCTGAGCCTTCGGGGTCCATGTGACCTGGCCATTTAGCCCATGGTGTGCAAAAAAGTGCCGCTCAGAGGTCAACTGGAAACGATCAACATTCACTAATTAACGTTTTCTTCTTTAATTACTAAAAACGTGAATTCAGCCGATTCACTAAAATTTTTATTCATTGGTTGCTAATAACATGAATTGTTTTCCCTAGAAATTGAAATCTGGGATAAAGAGAATGGGTAGGATTTTCGGTTTAAATGTTTGGTTTTAAAGGATAACTAGAAAATCCAACTGCCACTGGCAAATATGTAATGTTCATTTTCAAAAACCAAAAAACAAAAAGTTGTTTACCCTACCCCTTCCCTGAGAGGAAGATAAACTTCCTTGACCGTCACGTTGTTACAACCTAAATTTCTTGCATCCACTGTTTTCAATATTGTTTTATAATTTCCAACTCTAGCGCCTTTAACGGTGTTACCTCAATCATGCAAGATTCGAAGAATGTGTGTGCGTTGTGTGTTCTTGTGTAAAATTTGAGTGGGGTCTCCTAATTACTAAATTATTCCACAGAATAGAACAGGAAAGGTTAAAATAATATTTTATATGGAATGAGAATTTATAATTTTTTTAATTTATTTTTATTGTCGGACATAAAGTATGGGGCTAAAATAAAATTATACAAAGGCAATCGTTTTGGATTTCAAAGCAGGTAGATAAGTTTGCGATTTGGTGTAAGACGATATAAGACGACAGGATTTTCTTGGTATGTCCCTGGTGTCGGCAGGGAAGGGAGCATATCATTTATTTTTATTTATTAATGCAGAAATATTTTCTATCTGCATTTTCAATAATAAGTTTCCCCTTTTCTCGTGGAGCGGGGCGCGCCAGGCGCGTAATCTGCAGTTCCCAGGTTCGAGTCCCAGCTGGGTCAGCGTTGAGATTTATCTCCGTAAAATTCCCCGCCCTGCTCATGGTCAGTAGGGGACACCGATGCACTTGGAACGGTCTCCACCAGTCGGATGGGACGTTAAGCCGTGGCTCAGTGTGCGGGAGAGCCATACCCTGTGCACTTTAAAGAACACACTGGATGGCCTTGACGGGAGGCTACCATCTCTCTCCCAATAGCTGCTCCAGCAGGTCCCCTCCCCCAACCTTCTCTGAGCCTTCGGGGTCCATGTGACCTGGCCATTTAGCCCATGGTGTGCAAAAAAGTGCCGCTCAGAGGTAAAACAACCCAACCCTTTTTTCGTTTGGTTTTCGGGCATCCTTAGTTGTATTATGGTATATATGCGTAATTGCTGTATTCACAACTGCGCTCATTAATGAACCCTCGACCTAAATATTTCACACCCCCGTGAAACTTGCCCCCCTGCCCTGAAAAAAATTTCTTTCCGACGCCCATGAGGGTCAGGCATTGCGAGTTATGTGCTAAATAAAAGCTTGTGATGTGTCGAGTGTCATAGGCTACCTCAAGCTATACCACCCATTTCTTCCACCCAAAAAGAGGGAGGGAAAGTTCCTGGGGGGGGGGGGTGATGGCCACAAGTTTATCTGATGAGAATGTCATGAACTATCTTGTAATGATACTCCTATTATGTTATTATGATGTGTAGAATATAGGGAAGATCTGGGAGGAGGGTTATCCCCTTTTGAAAATGCTAGCAACTCGATCTTCTTTCACTTGGATCACTCCCCCCCCCCCCCCACCTTATTTATTAATAAAATAGATTCGGGCCTGGTAGAGTATGATAGGGAATGTAGCAACTGTCTCCTCTAAGCAGGAGGAAAGAACTGTTTTAATAACAGTATTCCCTATGAAGTTGTCGAGGTGTGGGGGGCTCTGTCGGTAGCGTGCCAGGCTCGTAATCTACAGTTTCCAGGTTCGGGTCACAGCTGGGCCAGTGTTGTGATTTATCTCCGCAAACTCCCCCGCCCTGATTAGTAGAAGACACATGGGCTTGCTGTCCTTTGGATGGGATATTAAGCCATACTCTGTGCATGTTAAAAAATACACTGGATGGCCTTGACGGGATGCTACCATCTGTATCCCAACAGCTTTCCAGTGGGTCCCCTCTTTCGTTCTATGAGCCTTTGGGATCCTTGTGACCTGGCTATTTATCCATTGTGTGCAAAAAAGTGCCGCTCAGACATAAAACAACCCAACTCCATGAAGTTGCCACTAAAAGCAAAAAATCAAATGTATTTATATTTTTTAAAAGGAAAGAATGTACAGTCGCTCAAAAAAATATCCGAACATTATGGTTGATTACAAAATTCAGGAAAAAATATCTGGCAACGATTTTTTTAGGAATTAGTGATCTGGCATTCGTGTACTGTACACGGACTATTATCCATTGGAGGTAAAAATAAAACGTGTAAACCCATTCTATCACTAAAAGATATTCTAGAACTTTTGCACTATCTCCTTCTTTTTAACGGATATACATTATAAAAAAAAAGTGTCTTCCGTTGACTTTTTTTTGCCGATTCTATATTATTGCGAAAAATACGCAAAATTTAAAGTGGAGATGGCCTAACTGTTAGTGAAGCGGGCTTACGAATAAAATGAAGAGTTCTTTCGGATTTTATTACATCAACACATAGTTTTAAAATACAATTTCTTCTTAAGATGGATAGCCTTAAGTGAATTTGTAAAACATTTTATACTAGTCTTTTCCCCATTAATAATGGGGCGGGGGTGGCTCAGTCGGTAGCGCGCCAGGCTCGTAATCTGTAGTTCCCAGGTTCGAGTCCCAGCTGGGTCAGCGATGAGATTTATCTCCGCAAAAATTCCCCGCCTTGCCCACGGTTAGTAGGGGACACCGATGAGCTTGGAAAGGCCGCCGTCCGTCGGATGGGACGTTAAGCCGTGGCCCCGTGTGCGGGAGAGACATATCCTGTGCACGTTAAAGAACACGCTGGATGGCCTTGACGGGAGGCTACCATCTGTCTCCCAACAGCTGTTCCAGTGGGTCCCCTCCCCCAGCCTTCTCTGAGCCTTCGGGGTTCATGTGACCTGGCCATTTAGCCTATGGTGTGCAAAAAAGTGCCGCTCAGAGGTAAAACACAATAATAATTACTCCTCAAACAGTAGCTTGCCATAGAGGTCTGACAGGAACCTGTCAGCGTAATACGCCCTACAGAAGATCTGTGAGGAAGACGAGACCTCAACAGAAAGACAACTCTTGAAAAGAAAAGCTCATGTCTTATCCGGGGTCTCAAACCAGGTCTCTTCGCATCGTAGCTAAGCACAGTAACCACTAATTATCGATAAAAAATAACAGTTTTGGCAAAGAAATTCCTAAGCACATCTTCAGGGAGGAGAATAACTAAACCAGAAGCTATGATATTTGCAATAAGTAAAGCAGCACTTCTTGGCAAATAGCCACAGTGTCATTAGCTGCTGGCGTTTAAAGTTACCCAACATAAAAGGAGAGATGCTTACGTAGAGCATTGCAGTAGCAGTTTTTTTTTCTGTACCACCTGATGTAAACATAAATCAAACACGGAAAATAAAACTGAGAATATTAATTCAGAATTCTTAGCAAATATTTAGGTTTTCATTTACAGAACGAGGCTAGTAACTGTGCTTCTACCACTTCATTCAGTGCATATTTTGTGTGGGGTTCTTTAAAGGGTGAATTACAATACTCTGCAAGTTCAAGACACCATGTAGGTTTTCAATCTAGGAAAATAAATTGCAGCCTATTTTTAACATTAAGTTTTGTTTCAGGAAATACATTAAATAGGCATAACTTTTTTTTAGGTATGTTTGAATTCTCAGTTTCAACTTTCCGAAATAATTTTCTACATAAAGATATCCCCTGACTTATGCTGATTTCGTTTTAATGCAATTTTACATGAACGCTGATATAAATAACTACAGGTGGGCAAGACATCATCGTCAGAGGATTTCCTCTTTATTTTTTGGGTGAAGACAAAAAAAAAATAATTAAATGAACGCAAAGAAATAAGATACGTAAATAACTAAAGCGAATAGGATTAAAATTAGTTGATTTCTGAAGTTCATCCTGTTAGACGTTTTAGGCCAGTATCTTAGCAAGGTCTGCCTAGCACAATGCCATATTTGACGAGAAGGACCACAAATGGTATTGAAGATTCAAGGTAGTAAGGGAGTTGCCGAAAATTGTGTCTGCTGTAAAGATTGCTACAGCAGAGACAACTTCTTTAAACATCGTGAAAAAAAATTGAAACAATTATTATTGACTGTTTTCCGAATGAAGCTGACGACTGTGATTCATCATCAGTTGAAGACGTGAATTAGCTTGTTCATGATGATTCCTACCATAATGATGACTTCAGTTTCAGCTACCATCGTTACGTCATATTGGCGATTTGAACTTTTCAGCAAATGATATTGACGAGAGAACTCTTTCATTAAAGTTATTGATGAGATTGGTAATAAGAAAAACTAAAATGATGAAATTGGTCAGATGGGTAGTGCTTCAGTTCATTTGAATGGCTTGTTCTTCAACAAATTTCTCCGTTAAATTACCTTAGGAGTTGTATGACAGATACTGGTAGTGTGAGACATGATAGGAGCAGAATTGTCATTGCTAATGGACCTTTTAAGAATATGTGGAAAGTGCAGAAAAATAAATGTATACATTTAAAACTCTAAAATTAGTTTTAAAAAGTCTTTGTTATGGTAGCAAAACCTAGAATCTTTTTAAGCAATATAACAGTAAATTTGATACTTTTGATTCTTATATGCTTAAGCAGTATTCTGGGTATTATAAGTGGTTTGATCTTACAAGATGAGGTTAGACGAATGAGTCATCAATCACTTTGAGCATGTTGTTCAAAGTGGTTGATTGTGTAGAGAGAAACTGTATTGATTTCGCTATGTTACCCACATACAGAATAGAAATGTTGAATAGTTATGGAGAGTGTTCTCTTGTTGGGGAATACTCAGCAACTTTGAATGAATGCATTTTGCACCCTTGGAAAAAGCTTCCCAAGTTCCCTTTTAATTTTTCGAAACAACCAAAAATCGCATGGTGCAAGATTGGCTGAATATGCAGGATGAGGCAACTGTTTCATTTTTTTTTTTTCCTGCTCCATATTAGCTGTAACTTGAGGGCTTTTGTGAGCGCTGGAGGAGAAATCTTTGCACGCTGCTCCTTAACAATTTTGGGCAAAACAATGTTGTAGTGTTGGCCATTTATACTAATTTTTTCAGGTAAGGTATCCACGGCTACCATTCCTTGGGAATTTAAAAATTGTCAATATTCTTCCTTGAGCGAAATTCTTGGATTTATGGGCGTGGTTCATCTTCCACAACCCATAGTTGTCGATCATTCTGGGAGTTGTATAGTAATAAAAGCACATCTCATCACCTGTGATAATGTCTGTTAACCGTTTGGGGCTACTAGGTTCAAACATTGCCTTATCTCCTTGCACGAATCAACTCTAGCCCTTTTTTGCTGTTCTGTCATTCTGTGGGGACAGATCTTTCGCAATTTTAAATGTTGATGAATTGTTTCCACACTGTCAATCAATACACTGATATCTAAACTTATTACCTGAACGGTGATGTGTGGGTTTTCTTTATCGAGTTCCCGAACAGCTGCAATAGTTCTCCCATTCAAGGCCTCCATCGATCTTCCTGGAAGTCTTCGAGCTCTGCCGTCCTTCTCTGAATTTGCGTATCCCTTCCGTAATAGTACCATATGAACAAGCATGATCCCCATATCCTTGTGATAAATCTGCATGAATTCTTTCGCGTCATCCCCAAGCTGAATCCTTGTGAAAAATTTTCAGTCTTTAGTAGGCTCCACAGCAATGAACAGAGTTCGTAGGCTGAATTTTACGCGCAGTCAGCGAGACGAAAAAATGATAAGGCCTTTGCTTTTAACAAGTAATGACAAGCTTTCAAACAAGTGCTTGCTCGTAACTTCGGAGGAACAACTACAAATCTACAGGTACGTGTCAAGAACTTTTTTGATCGCCCTCCGTAAACGTTTAGAAATAGATTAAAAGTTATTTTTGAGTTGGAGAGTATTGACGAAATATTAAGATTCGCATTTTCCGAATCTCCCAAAATCTCTGGTTTTAATTTTGACTCTAATGGTGGAAAAAGTTGAAAATAGCAAAATGTTAAACGAATATTACAAGCGATATATTTATGTTATAATTCTTGTAATTTCTATGGTGAAATGTAAAGGCAGTTTGCATTGACAACCAATTTCTGATTAATGTTAGGTTCTGCCATCCTCTCAGACCTTCTACTATGGCATATGAACTGACAGGCTCCTGTCAGACCTCTGTGGCAAGCAGCTGCTTGAGGGGGTATTTATTTTATTTTTGTCCTCTAATCCACATAAGGAAGGAAAAACGCAACTTTTTTTTGTTTTAAGAAATTTGTTTTTTTTAGATAAATTTAAAATTCCTTTTGGGTTCAATACATATGTATGAAATGTTACGATTCACATGAATGATCGAAAAATCTTAATCGCACCTTCTAATACTGGAGAATTTCAAAACTTAAAATGAATATTGTAAACGGTAAATTTTTATGCTAGAAATATATTTTGGGGGTGGAATGTGATGATCTAGAGGTTTAGATTTACAGCAACGATTTTTCTATTCTCCTCCAAGGCAGGGGTGGGATGGATAGTAAAGTAGGAGCAGTGGCGCACTCAGGATTTCATCTGGGGGGGGGGGGCGCTAGGGGAAACGAAGTAGCACTCGATCCATCCGCCTTGTGTTCACAGCGGCCGTGATTC
Source organism: Ryuthela nishihirai (assembly GCA_038380435.1). Classification (NCBI taxonomy): domain Eukaryota; kingdom Metazoa; phylum Arthropoda; class Arachnida; order Araneae; family Heptathelidae; genus Ryuthela; species Ryuthela nishihirai. Next base: position 26,959,922 of record JAWZYU010000018.1, read on the forward strand.
CCGAGAGCCACAGGGTATTCCCACTTTATGTGACCGCTAACTCATAAGTAGTATAGAAATAGAAGACACGACACAACATAAATATAAAAAATGAATTTTAATTAGGAAAAGATTTTTGGAAAATTTTTTAGTTTTTTTTTCCTTTTGTTTTTTTTTTTGGGAGGGGGGGGGGCTCCTCTGGGTGCGCCACTGAGTAGGAGTGTCCATATTGCAGATTTTCAACACAATGGGAGGATAGTGAACCTTATATATAATAAGAGCATTTAAATGAATTTTCAATACAAACTTTTTGTTAAATAAGCAAAGACATTGAAAAAAATAAAATTCCTTTCACATTTTAATAAAAATGTACAGCAATTATATACAATTCAGTCTTAACATAGAGATACTAAGATTACAAGAGAAACAAAACATAATGATAGTATATAATTATTTTCTTTCTCACAAATGTTAATATGCATTATTACTTCTGTTAATCATGAAAAACAATCTCATATGGCTTGCAAATAATTCAAATTATCATTTCTTTAAAGGATATATTTTGTGCCCTGCTTTTCGGTATAAGGAAATACAAATTATTGTGGTAAAAATGCAAATAAAACAAAAATAGAATTGTACACATCAGGAATATTAACATGGTATAAAACATTGTGTAGCGTGAGGATTTTCATCCATTGACAGATGTCCCTCCAAACCTCTGCCGCAAATGGGCAGTAATGCATAACGTGTCCAATGTCTCCCGCAATACTGGCACGCAACGGTGCCATTGGACACCCAGTTACATATACCTACGAGGGTCGGAAGGACATTGTGCGCCGCAAGCCACACAATGTCTTTGATATCTGAAACAACACTACATTTACAAATATTGTCCCAGGCTTCTCTCCAGTCGAGTTGAGGTTCACGAATGGAGACGGGAGCCATCCAGAGCGGCAGAAAAGACATATACAGATCGCCCAGAGGCCTGTCACGTACCGGAGTAGTGTTACTGGGCCCCCCACACAATCTCTATAAGTCCGCCAGCTCGGCGTAGCGTTGGGCCTGTTTTGCGGCTCTCGGAACATGATAAACTGCACTTTGGCCGGCCAGCTCACAGAGCTTCCAGCCCAAGTACTGACTGAAAGCAGCACCTGGATGATGAAAACATTTAATATTATTAATGGCCTCTCGCAGGGAAACTGCTTTATGCCACGAGGGAAGATGTTTCATATTCTGACCACCTTCATCGCAGGGTCTGTGAATCAGTAGTCTCCTAATTGATTCTCGAGAGTCCTGCCAAAAGAACGAAAACAACAATTTTTTGAAATCCGAATAAAAGGAAGCTGGTAGTCTGAAAACGCAACCAACTGTTTGCCAATTTGGCTTTATTAGCGAAGGACAAGTTATTATTATTCCAACCTTCGCTTTCTGACTGTGCTGAGGCAAGAATTTCCTTTCACGTTTTCTTATGGCATCCTTTCCTATCAAAATAAACGCCTAATATTTTGATAGGAATCTTAATAGACACAATGATATTATTTGGATTACTTTTCCAGTTGCCCCATGTCAGAGCTCTTGTCTTATCCAGATTAAGCTCTGCACCAGTGGCTTTCGAATAAATTTTGAAAACATTAAAAAACCTATCTACAGAAAATTCAAAATTCATTCTCGAAAAAGAAATTTATGTCATCACAATAGGCGACATATTTTAGCTGTATGCTCATTTTCCAGGCAATTTGAATTCCCTGGAAAAGGGAGTCAGCTTGAATTTTCCTAGCTAACGTTTCAATGGTCAAAACGAAAACCAGAGGCGACAGAGAGCATCCCTGCCTTACTCCCTTGGAGACGGGGAAGAAGTCAGAGATGTTCCCATTCACACTGACACCACTTTCAATATTATACATACATACATATAATAATGTTTATAAAATAGTTGCCAAAGTTATGGGCCTTAAATAGGTGCTACAAAAAATTATGCGACACTCTATCGAAGGCCTTATTTTGATCAACAGAAAGTAAACAGCATTTCCTACGTTTTAAATTAACGTAGTCGATTACATCAGCAATCGTACTTAAATTTTGAGAGATTTTCCTTCCCCCTACAGAACTTGTCTATGTAGGCCAAATCAGGTCCGAAAGTACTTTACTTAATCTGATCTTTACAACCTTCGCAAAGATCTTATAATCACTATTCAATACGGAAATTGGTCTCCAATCATTTACGGTTGTTACAACCATCGGATTTTTTCCCAATTAGTGCAATCTTCGCTCGCCTCATATTGACCGACATTTCACCATTGAGTACACAATTATTATACATTTCGGCCAAAAGGGCCTTAAGCAGCACAATGAATTTTTTATAGAACTCAATCGGCAGCCCATCCGTTCCGGCTGCGCTGCCGTTGCGCATGCGACGCACTGCACTACTTCCGTTGGCGTGATCTGAGCGTCGAGCTGCACTTTGAAGGTCTCATTTATGCTTGGGCTGTGTTGCAGCCAAGCCAGCATGTCGTCTTCATGGAGATTGTTAATTTTTTTAAAACCTGTTTGTGCGGACAAACTGTTTTGTTTTTAAAACCAAAAAATCCCTCCAACCGCTCACGATAGAAGTGATGGAGGGGCCGTTAATTCAAACACAGAGGAAAAATTATCCTCTACCTGTATTCTGTTTACTGCTGAATTCTGTTTTGCTCGGAGGCCAGTAGTCACATAAATATCATTAATCTGCGAGCGAACAGTTTGCAGAAGCTGGTTATGAGCCGTGGTCTGGCATCCCCCTCTGTTGAGAGCCAGATGGACTCCTTTCAGGAAGTTTAACCTTTCCCTACATTCTCGCGCAAGTCGCCTTCCCTTTTTTTAAAAAATTCGCGTATCTTTCCCTTCAGTCCCACCCACCGAGAGCCCGAAAAAGTCAGATGGCATCGCGATATCGGAGCAAATCAGCTCTGAGAGACTGCTTCAAATTTTCATTTTCCAGATGAGAAATGTTCATTCTCCACAGACCCTTTTCCCTTCCACCCACGGGATGGTGAGACATCCTGAAATTATCCGATGGTCGCTGACGTAAATATTCTGGCTATTTACGTCAGCAATCTCAAAATTATGACACTGGTCAATGTACCGGCCGGAGACATAAATTCGGTCAATTCGACGCTTGATCTGGTCGTTTTGACACGTCCAGGTAGCATCGAATTGACCGTGTTGCCGTCGCCAGACATCGGAGAGATCGAATCTGTCTAGCAGTCTTTTCAGCTTGTTTCTACTGCTGTCAGACTGCACGACAGATCCACCCTCCACGTCCAGCTCCGGGTCCACGACTGAATTGAAATCTCCAGCCAGTATTAAGATATCATAATTATCACGAAGGTAATAATCTAGATTCTCAAAAAATACCACCCTGTCAGACTGACGAACAGGGCAGTAAACATTAATTATGCAAACTTTTGCATTGTTACAATCAATTATTATCTTTACTACGCGACCATCAGTGTCGCACGTATATTACGTAGAAATTTGGCTTTCGGCCACATATTGTGGCGACACCTCTGCTATTGGTGTCGCCAAATGAGAAGTGATATCGCCTTTTGTCGTGTCGGAGCAGTCTCTCTTGCAGGATATCGATATAGTTCAGTTCCATATATCCGCGGACCCACTCTTGCTTGTGAGCCGAGCGAGCGCTGCGGATGTTTAGGCAGGCGATCGTGCCACATCTGACGGCCGCCACACTGAACAATTTGTAATCCTAGCTGCGTTGGGAACTGTTCTGCGCCACTGTACAAACTACTAACACAACTGAAGCGCCACCTATCGGTGGCAAATGTAACTATTCTGGCAATAAAAATTTTCGTCATTAAAAAAAATCCCTCGTCTTTCTGTGCATTTGTGTGAAAACCGCATCGTGCTACTGTCTATACTTTTCGAATTATTGCATTTTTACTTTTTCTGTTACTTTTGGATCACCCAGTATATGCAGTAGTGTCATCCATCAGTTCGCACCATTTCGATCGAATCGACTTGTTTAACAAAATTTGGAAAAGAGAAATTATCGATTTTAATAATAATTAATAACGAAATACATATATATATATAAATAAAATTATTATGGTTGCTTTTTCTGCTATTGGATCTTTAAAATTGTGGTTTAAAAATAATAATGGAATAAAAATTGCAATTCGGAAACCCAGTTATGAATGCTTAGGATGGCACTACTGTATGTATTCTAATAACGTATGCAAGTCATACAATCGAAACTACTGAAGGCTGGAATGTACCAGGGTTTAGTTTCGGGGGGGGGGGGGGTAGTCTGAGAATAAGACGAGCAGAGTTTCCCATTTACTAAAATATTCTACCGAATAGGAAAGGTTAAAATGATAGTCTATATGGAATAAAATTTTATAGTTGTTTATATTTTTTTATATCTACTTTCAGTGTCAGCCATAAAATATGGGGGCTAAAATTATACAAAGACACCTGTTTTGGATTTCAAAGCAGGTCAACAAGTTTGAGATTTCGTATAAGAGGGCAAGCCCCCCCCCCCTTGGGTATGTCCCTGACTGAAGATATTTGCATCAAATGTCGAAATATTAACGTCATAATGCATAGTCGACGAAAATTAAAAAAATATTTAAAAATATTGAAATTGTAATGCAATCAATGTATTCCATTTTATCTATCGTTAGAGGCAAAATATCTTCTAATAATTTTGAATTCAAATTATTTCTTTTGTTAGAGAAAATCCGTTTAAGCATAGAAAAAACTCTACAGATACTTGAGTTGCAGGTACCGCTAAGTACAATTCTTGCAAGTCTTTGCAGTGTTTTGTCTTCATTTTTTCAGTAGTGAAAGATGTTTTCTTTTGTAGCAATTCTCTTTGCTCCCTCAAATTAATTTAATCATATTGAAATTTTTTTTCTTTCGCCTCCAATTTCTCGGTTTCATCAAGATAGATTTCCAGCAAATCCTTTGTTGAGTCGTTTGATGACAACTGAACTATTTTTATCGGTGCTTTCCTATAGAAAAGAGATAATGTGCTTTTGGATGTACTCATGCAAATCAATTAGAGTTTTCTCTGAAATAAGACTTCAAATCGCATAAAAATAATCGAATGAGTAAATATAAGTAGAGAAATTGAAAACATTACTTATTTAACTTTAAGCAGTCTGTTCTTAAACGAGCTGCAGAGAAGTATAAGATACCCATAGTCACAGCTCGATTAAAACATGAGAATTATCTCCTTTATTTTTCTCAACATTATGTACAAGATGAGGTTGTTAATGGATTTTCCGACATACAGAGTGGAAATGTTTCGTGAGGAAGAAGTCGAAGGTTTGATGGGAAGAATAAAACCGAAAGTTAAAACTACTGTGTCAAGACATTAATGATCCTTGCCTCCAATTCTCTATCCTATATCCAAATTATCCCACCTACATAGTTCCTTTTCTAAATGTCTAACGGGATCAAAGGGAATTGTAATATACTCGAATATACTCTATTGTAATTGCCCTGTTGCTTCCAAAATTTTTTTTGAATGTGTCATTGGGCAGTCACTGAACTCTTTGTACGTTGTTCGACAGTAAATTTCACATCTGTCTACTTCATATAAATTTCTAAGACTATCTTGTAAAGAAAAAATCTGAAATGTAGGAGTGAAAATAGCGATAAGACAAAATAATTTTTCCGTTTTTATTATGTTTTATCATTATAAATATTTTCAAATTCCGTTAATATTATTCATAACATTATTCAAAAATAATTTTGTTTAAACATAAAATCACTGTGTTTACCTGTTGACTTTTTAACGTCTATAAATCAATGAACATTTTGTGGACAAAATTTCGCCGACATTTTCACAAAATATTCATTAATCATTTCGTTATTTCGTTATTCCGTTACACGTTTGAACACTGGCCGAAAATGATGATAAAGAAATATGACGGGGAATAAAGCTTATTGGCCATAGCACATGAATTTAGTCTCTCAGTATCAACACTGAACAGATAGTAAAGGATGCTGATCACATAAATGAATACTAACAATCACTTTAAATACCTATTGCTAAAGAACAATGGGTGACTGAAGGATGGATCAAATTCCGACTTATGTAAGGGTTTTCAGGACAGAAAATTTATGTAAGTCACGAATGTCTGTATTAGAGAATATGAAATGAAAGCAACATGATAGACATTGCAAAATACAGAAGACCAAAAGTTGTTTTGTGGCAATTTATAAATTACAGCTGATTCAGAATGTAATTTTTGTATTTATGTTTCATATTATTGTTCAATAAAAAAGTAATGAATTTTGGTCACCAAGATGCAGAATACATGTTATATTTTTAACTGGATAGTATTTTAGTGTTAGAATTGCCATTTTAAAATATTTGACAAAAATTTTCTTAGCTTCAAAATACATTTGGCAATATATCATGTAACATTATTACATGACTGTATATTGATATAATGATTTTGTAATTTTACTGAATAACACTTACCTTAAGTGATTTCATTCTAGTTTGCTATATTAATGTTACCATTTTGTATATTTCAAGACTAGAAATTAAAAAAAATATACCTTTTTTTTTAAATTCTAATGAAGGAATTTACATCTATGGTGTAATTTTACAAGCCTTTATATTGAAACAAACATATCAACACATATTTTCAATTGTAATTCAGTATTATCTTGGTGACTAATATTTAAATAATAAATTATCCCTCAAGCAGCTGCTTCCCATAGAGCTCAGAGAGGAGGCTTAATATAATATATGCAATAAATGAAGCCTATGAGGAAGGCAAGGCCTTAGCAGAATTAAAACAAAGACAAGAAATATCCATCCCTATCTGGAGCTTGAATTTTTAGGTGACCAGTGAATATTCTTGAGTACAGAGGAAACATTGGTTATTAATCAGGAATCATTGGTCTAATAATAAATTGTGTTTGCCTGTTATTAGGCTGATGAATGTTGGAAAACTTGATTAGTAAATTATTACATTTTGAGCCTGCCATTTGTACCAGCATGGTTAGTGAGGTTAGACATAAATTATGCAATGCTGTTTTGTTGAATTTGAACCTTCTTCTCCTCCCCAATATAACAATAGGGGAGATTCTCCTCCCTGTCCATTATGTAATCTCTTTTATATGGATTTTCACTTTTTAAGCAGTAATCAGCATAGCAGGTTAGTGTTGTGGATAATAGTTAATTATAATAATCTGATATTTATCGTAAAAAAGCTTCCCAAAATATTTGCAGCAACAAATATAACATTTTAGCATTACATAACACCACTTTCAAACATATCATTGATGTAATACAGCAGAATCATTAATCCCTTATCACTGCATTATGTAATTTATGGAGACCTCTAAACTTATTTTGCTAAGATGCTAGATATCATACGATTACAACTCAAAGGGGAAAAGTAAAAGTTCAAAGTATGAAGGCGGTTGTTTTTTAAAGTTTAGGTTGAACAGTATAATCTCTGGTCTTGACATACTTAGACAAATACTAATACCAGACTCAAAAGTGTTGATGAAAAATTGTTACTTATTCTAATATAAATTTACAAGTTCCATATATGGAATTTGTTCTTTTGCAACAGTAGAATTAAAAATCCACTTGCAAATACAGAAAGCTGTAAGTTTCAAAAGAAATATGAGAAAAATACAGTATAATGAAGTTAATTATAAACAAACATAAAGAGATTTACTAACAAGGAATATTTTTCTCATTTTTACTACGTTTTTGCTTGACTAGTTTTAAACTACTCAAACTTTTTGTTACTTCAACCCTGAAAATTAATGTCTATATTACTTCTATCAGTTTTTTTATGCATTTACACTAATATGTGGGAGCAAACAACCTTCCAATGAAGAAATTGAGCTATACAGCATGTGTATACAAACTTCCTAAGTAGTTTTAGGGTATTAACATAAAAAAGTTTCTATTTTGTATTTTATACATGTAGTTTATTAAAAATCTGAATATTTCATTAGAATTATATATAAATATCTCTGAAATGGATCTTTGTGATGAAATTATTCGTTTTTAAAACTAAACTTATTTAACTATTCTAAACTTGTGATGGAAGTTGGAGTCTAGTAGCCAATTCGGAGTATGGTTTCCCACGTTCTTTAACAGCCTTTTTCTTTAGATGTTCTAGGCATCGAAGCTGCTAGGTGGAAAATATAATTATAGAACTCTGAGGTCTAACATAAGCCACATATATGAACAAATTCTGATTAGAAATAAAAAACACAATTTTAAATATTTGTTTTCTAATTAGTCTTTAGTAATTAATTATATACATGAGCTATTAATCAATTATTTCTCAAAATAAACCGAAAAAGTTTAGAATAATTTCTATATAAATAAACCAAACATTTTATCAAAACATATCCACTCATGAAATAATAAGCTGAAAAAAATTGGTTTTTTCCATGACTGCTGAATGCTGTAAAATGTCGAAGAGCTGTTGATATTCATTCTATTATATCAGCTAAATATTACTGTGGTTAGTGAAAATGGGTTCATTCTTGAGAGTATGAAAAATCTACAAATGTCATAAAAGCTACTTTGTGAAATCCAAGAATCTCGGTCTCTCTTTTTGTATGGAATGTTTCATCTTCTTTAACTCTATTTTGCAAATTATAGAAGCCCATATTAAAAATTAGTGAGTCACTTATTCAAGTACTGAGAATGTGGTCATTTTTGCAACCATAAAATTTCTTTGTACCAGAATGACAGTACAATTATTTTTACAAGCCAATTTTGAATACAAGTAAGTATCGTGAATTATATTAAGTATTACAAGTAAGTACTTCAATTAATCATAAGAGGAACTGGTAAAAGAGCATTCCAGCTATCACCAAGAAATAATTTCTAGAAAAATATAATGAAATTCCAATTTAACATAATTAATTATCGCTTAATGTATATTTCCATGTGTTTCATTCTGGAAGGACCTTGATGATTTTTAATCACGTTTGTACTGGAAGAATGCACACATTGAAAATTGAAAAAACTGACATGCATCAGCAGAACAAAAACCATTGCACTTACCTCAACAAAGCTTTTACTGTCTTTCAAAGTACTACCCTCCAGCATCTATGCAAAGTTGCAGATGTCTACATCAATTCTGGAACACTTGGTGGTATTCCTCTTGGGGAATACTCCACAACTCTGAATGAACACATTTTGCAAGGTCTCGCACCATTGATAAAGGTTTCCTAGCAAAGAAAACTTGCTTTTTAATTTTTAAAACCAAATTTTTAATTCCCTTTTTAATTTTTGGATACCAAAATTTGTATGGTGCAAGATTGGGTGAATATGCAGGATAGGATAGCTGTTTTTTTCTTGCTCCAGATAAGCTGTAACTTGCTGGCTTTTGTGAGCACTGGCACTGTCATGAAAAGGGAGAACCTTTGACATGCCTGTTACTGGATGTTTCTCCTTAACCATTTTGGCAAAAAATTCTTAGTTTAGTATTGGTCTTTTTAGTTTTCAAACAAGTCATAGTTTGTTAATTTCAGAAGAATGAGGGCAAATCTAGAGATCTAGATCATTAAAAATATTCTCAAAGCATTTTGAAAACTTAACTTGGGCTATTTAGATTTGCAAGGAAAAAAATTTCAGTAATTTTTTTAAGGTAAGGTATCCATGGCTAGCCATCCTTGGGAACTGAAAAACATTGTAAACAAGGAATTCTTCCTGCATGAGGAAGTCTTTCAAGCTCTGCTCCTTTTCCTTGAGTGAAAGTCTTATTGGATGATTTGGGGTTGCTGTTCATCTTCCACAATCCAAACATAGTTGTCAATTTCTGGGAGTTGTATAGTAATAGAATCACATCTGATCACCTGTGACAATGTCTGTTCACCATTTGGGGCCATTAGGTTCAAACACTGTTGGTATCTCCTTGCATGATTTGATTCTAGCCCTCTTTTGCTGTTCTGTCAGTTTGTGGAATAGCCATTTTGCACAGATCTTTCAGAATTTTAAATGCTAATGAATAATTGTTTCCACAATGCCAATTAATACACTGACATCTAAAACTTATTACCTTTATGGTGCTGTGTGGGTTTCCTTAATGAGTTCATGAACAGTAACAATGGTTCTTCCATTCATGGCCTCCTTCAGTCTTCCTGCATGAGGAAGTCTTTGAAGCTCTGCCATCCTTCTCTGAATTTGTGTATTCATCCTGTAACAGTGCCATATGAATATGCATTATACCATATCCTTGTGATAAATTGGCCTGAATTTTTTTCTGCTTCGTCCCCAAGCTGCACCCTTGTGAAAATGTAAAATCTTTCCCTGTTTTTAGTAGGCTCCAGAGCAGCAAAGCATAGATTTTGTAGACCAAATGTAACGAACTGCCAGCAAAGAGAGAAATGATGATATGGCCTTTGTTTTTAACATGTACTGATAAGTTTTCAAACAAATTGTAGATCATTAACTTAAGAGGAACAAGTGCAAATCTAGAGACATGTGTCAATAACTTTTTGAATGCCCTCCATACAAATCATAATTTTTTTTTATTCATTGAATGTTATAGGTTTTACAAATTTACTTTACCATTAAAAATAATAATTCATAATTTCAGCATTACCTGTAGACATTTAAATGTCTATAAATCAATAAATGCTTCAGTGGAAAAAAATTTGCTGACATACAGGATTCGAACCCGCATCCCTCCAGAAACATGCGAGAGTATTCTAACCTGTTGAACTAATGCTGGCTCAAGTCTTTTTTCCACTAATAATGACTATCACTCTTCCTGTGAATTTTGGGTGCCTACTTTTGGCACCATCTATGATCTCAGGTAGCAAATTATGAAGCCACATCATGCTATTTACAGTTATTAATGATTTAAATTATAATTGATAATCTCAGCATTACCTGTAGACATTTAAACATCTATAAATCAATAAATGTTTTTGTGGAAAAAAAATTTCCCCCCACAAAAACATTTATTGGTTTATTTGTGCAAAAAAAATTTTTTTTCCACAAAAACATTTATTGGTTTATTTGTGCAAAAAAAATTTTTTTTCCACAAAAACATTTATTGATTTATAGGCATTTAAATGTCTACAGGTAATGCTGAGATTATTAATTATTATTTAAATCATTAATAATACTGAATAGCGAGATGTGACTTCATTATTTATTACCATCTTACTCAGAGCACTAAAAAGAAACAGTTGCCACCTGAGATCAGAGATGGTGTCAAAAGGAGGCACCCAAAATTCACGGGAAGAGTGATAGTCATTATTAGTGGAAAAAAGACTGAGCCAGCATTAGTTCAACAGGTTAAAATACTCTGGCATGTTTCTGGAGAGATGGGGGGTTTGAATCCCATATGTCAGCAAAAATTTTTTCTACTAAAACCATTAAAACATTCTCAAAGCATTTTGAAAACTTAACTTGGGGCTATTAAGATTTGCATAAAAAATGGCATTTATTATAAGCTAGTAAATTACTAATTACTAGGGTGATTAATAAGTCTGTGCACTTTATTGTCTACTTGTGAAATGATTATTACAATAAAAAAAACCTTACTCAATGAAACATAAACAATCATTTTCAATAGTTTGTAGCAATCTGCTAGCAAGTTGTTCTTTTTCACTTTGATACTACGTTTGGTCCTTGGAGGTGAAACACTCTTGACATCATTTTCGACTTCCTGGAATGTTTGAAATTTACTACCTCAAAGAAAATGAGCCATGGAGCAAAGGAGATGGGAATCAGAAGGATCTCTAAGTTTTAATTTGATCTGGAGTGTGGCATTATTTTTTACATTGTCTTGTTGGAGTACCTGATGTCTGTTTACCAAACCTGGGTAGTATTGATACATCACAGAGAGTATGCACACTAGCTGTGCTGAATAGAGGTCAGCACTGATAGCACACCCTTTGGGAATCAGTTTGAAGTGCATTACATCCTCAAAATTCCACCAAACAGACAATATTGCCTTCGTTTAAAATTGTCCCCAATTTGAAAAAGAGAGTGCTGAGTCATATCACTGCTTTTGGATATTCAGATTGTTAAAAATTTCTAAAAAATACCAGTCTTCCTATATGCATTCTAAAAAGTAGAAAATAAACAAAAGATATCAATGGTGCAATCAGACACTTAATTTGTATTCACTTCAAAGGGAGACAGGGTCCCAGCAATCTTGTTGAGTAGGTAAATCAGCACCCTTGCTTCCTTCCTTCCTTTTTTTGAAGTGTCTAATTGCACCATTGTTATGCTTTAGGCTTATTTTTTACTTTTTAGGAAGCATATAGCAAGATTTTTTTAAAACTTTCGATTTATATATATGTTACCGCTAAAGTGCAGAAATCAGTTAATGTGCACATTACCTAGCTAATCTGCAGAATAACTAGAGTGATCTGTTAAAGTGCGGAAAATTGTTTCATTTCTCAAATTACCTAGGTAATCTGCAAATTACCTAGATAATCTGCACATTACCTACTAGGTACTCGTTAAAGTGAAAATAAGATCTTTGCTGGAACAACAGGAACGTTTCTGTACGCTTAAATTAACATAATGTTATTTATTTATTTTTCGATATCTAAAGAATCAAGTTTATACAAACAAACAATCAACAAATTAGTTGATATGTTACTGTTAAAGTGTATAATTCAGTTATTTCATAGAATACCTAGTTATTTCATGAAAAAACTGATCAAATCAGTTAAAGCGTGTAATAAATTAATAATTCCACACTTTAACTAGTTATTCTCTGAAATAACTAATGATAGACAATTAAAGTGTAAAATAAACAATCTGACTGAATTATACAGCATACAAAATGTTATTTATATAGACGCAATAAAATCATTTGTTACAACAGGGATTACTAAAATGGCATTTGGAATTGCCCTAATGTGCGAAGGCCAAGTAAGAACGAATCCGTAAAGTGGTGAATCTCTTGAATATGAATCTTCATGTCACGTGATTAAGTCGTCCGCATTATAAAAAATGCCCCAGATGAGCGGAGGCCAAGTGAGAATGAATCAGTAAAGTGATTCGTTCTCACTTGGCCTGCTCATTTTGGGGGCGTTTTTTATAATTCAGACGACTGATTCATGTTGACAGAGGGATGACCTGGTTTCAACTCTACTCTCAGACACTAGAAATAGTCTTTTTTTTTTTTACTTTTGAACTTTAACGATATGGAAGCCGTTAATGTGCACATTACCTAGGTAAAATGCGGAAAACTCTTGTTTCTGCACTTTAACGGAGCAAATCAGTTAATCTGCAGATTAGCTAGGTAATGTGCATATTAACGGCTTTCGAGCTTTAGCGGTAACATATATATTGTCACTAAAAACACCTACCTTCAGATACTTGAATTTAATGTTCAACTCATAAACATAGACATATTTTTCCTTCCCATTTTTTTTTGTGGGGATGGAGTTGAGTTTGAGGTAGCCACGACACTGGAGACATCATAAGCTTTAATTTCAGATGTAACTCATTAAGGTCGACCCATGTGAAATTGTTTCCTTTTTTGGGGGGAGGGGAGATGATGGGGGGGATAATTTCAAGTAGTATATGAAGGTCTTCATATGAGCTTTCATTTGATACATAACTTGTAACTTCAGAAAATATAGTAAAAGAATAGCTTTTGCAATTTCTTTTTTTAAGGGGGAAGAAAGCAAAGGGAGTATATTTTTATTGCCCATAACATTCCCCATGTCACAAGCTTACATTTGACATACAATTTGTTATATTCAGCCCTCACTTTCGAAAGATATAGTAGAACAATTGTTCTCATATTCCCCCTCACCTTTGGTGGGGATTTTTATAACCTGTGATGCTCCCCATGTCATAACCTTTCATTTGACATACAGACCATTACTTTTGACCCTTGCATTCTGAAAATATAGTGAAACAATCGTTTTCATATTTCCCCTTTTTAAGGGTGGCAAAAAGCATGAGGGGTAAATTTTTTATAATCTATGACACTTCTCGCTTCACAAGCTCAAATCTGACACATAAATCAATTTTTGCATTGCATTCGAAAGATATGGGGAGACAGCTGTTTTGACAAATCCACAAATGATGAGCAAAAAGCAATGGAAAGATAGATAAAAAAGATCCATTTTTCATTGCATATAACAATTTGCTTGATGAAATGGTGGTTGTGTGGATTAGCAAGGTGTTTTCTACAGACTTCAATACAAAAGTTTGATTCTTTAATAGTCAGTTGTTGTGGAACTCACTATTAAAACTGAAAATGAAAGCTGTGGCAACTCCTGGCTACCTTACCCATATGTTGCAGATGCCACACTACAGTTGCTTCTGAGCAATTAAGTTCAGACAAGAGCCTGCAAGTGCTTATCAATGGATCAGCTTCAACAGTGTGTTACAGAATGTTGTAATCTACTGATATTTGCAGTTCCAATCAAAGCTTACTTTTGAGGCTTGTGTCACCAACTTTGAACTTCTTGAAACCAAGCTTGAACAGCATGAAGAGAGACTGCCCCCTCACCTTCCACTTTGCATATTTCTCAGACCACTTTGGTAGCTTTTAATCTTTTTTCCAATAATGACATAAAAATGCAAGAATTTCTATACTCAACTCACTCTTGTACAGTGTTTCTAATGATGGAAACCAAGACTTCAATATTTGTAACAGTTATAGACTGACAATATATGACACAGTACCCTTAATACAGTTCAGAGGTATGCAAATGCAACATAATGATTTGTCACCATATACTTTTTTTTTAATGCAGACTTGTGAAATTATTTATGATCACTGAGTAATATATTAGGCAGTCATTTAAGACATACACAAATTTAATAAACTTTACAGCACAGAACTAATATGAATACTTAATCAAAATTATTTTGAAAAAAATCATACTTACAGAAAATTTCTGATCAAAACTTTCATGCCTATGTGCCAAAGTCCACAGATTATATGCTAAACTACTTAAGGAATTACTGGACAAATCTCCGTGTGATACAATACGGCTAAACAGTTCCAAAGCAAAATTACATTGCTTTTTAAAAGCCTAGAAATAAAAATCAAAAGCAGTTAACAAAGAATGTTACCATATTTAGAGGAGTTATATTTAAACAAAATCTTCATTTTATGATTCTTAAGGGACCATCCTACACAAACATAAAATTAAGGAAATGAAGTTCTGCATTGTGAAGAAAAAAAAAATGCACTTTACATCTTTACAAATAACATGCTACCAAGTTATCAGATTTTTTCAGCATTAGTTCATTCCTTTTTTTTTCATATCCTTTGAAATTACCCTTTTTTCTGTTCCCTTACCACTGCACTCTTAATTTTCAGCTTTACCGAATTTTTTGCCATTATATATACTTCACTTTCAATTTTACTGATAACTTTCATTATGTTACCATTAGGCTCAAAATACTTATGCCTTTGGATATGAAATTGCATTTTAAGTATTTTCTGGGTGAAATTGCACATTTGTAAGGTTTTGTTTTAAAATAAATATTTCTACAAATAATCAAGAAATAATGGCTTAGCTTGAACTTTACTCTCAGGTTAGGTAGTGTAATTACTTCTGTGCAAATAATCTAGCACTTTTCCATTTCACAGTCTTGTTTCATCTTTGTGTGCAAAAAACCAAATGACAAGGCCACAGTTAGTATGTGATCATGGTAATTCCTCTCACATTTAGCAATCTTTCCATTTTTGTTATTGCAGCGACCATGAAGACTCAGCCAATTCATTCATTTTTAAATGTTCTATATTTCAGCATATAAGGTAGTAACTAACATACTTTCAAACACCTCTCAGAGCAAATCTGGTTTAAAGTATTTTTCCTTATGGGCTATGCTAGTGAAACCATTTTCAGAGAACTTGCTAGAAATTAAAGCTAATTTCAATGAGACATCATCCATCAAAAGAAATATTCCCATAACTGTTCAAGCATACCAGCTATTTCTTTTATACATAGAGATGAGTTACATTCCCAACTTTTAGATATATCTCAATATTTTTAACAATTCAGCAGTCTTTCATTTCCATTGGTTACATATAAACTGAGTTAAAACAAAAATTGCCAATATGCTGAATGAGAAAAGATCAAAGTTTAGTAAAATCACAATAAAAGCTGTACAATAAATTGTATGAAATTACCTATCCTCAAACATAAGAAGTGCTTATAAAATATCCTTGTAATACATATATTACAACTATATTTGATCCTAAATTTTGTCAATCAATCTAAGTAATTCCTTATATTTACATAAAGTAAACTAGGTTAGTTGACAAATATTGATATTTACCAGTGATAATGGCTGGTGAATCTACTTGCATAGGCACATTAGATGTCTAACTTGACATAAAATTGCTGTATCAGACTTTGTGAACAGTCTTTGATATAAAGAAAGCAATTTAGGTGCTGTTGACAAGAAACCAGTCCTCAAGGGCTTGATGTTAAAGATGTCGTCTCATAATAATGTAGTACAGTTGTATTGTTGTACTCAGTCGGTAGCACACCAGGCTCATAATCTGTAGTTCCCAGGTTCGAGTCCCAGCTGGGTCAGCGTTGAGATTTATCTCCGCAAAATTCCCCGCCCTGCCCATGGTCAGTAGGGGACACCGATGGGTTTGGAAAGGCCGCCGTCCGTTGGATGGGACGTTAAGCCGTGGCCCCGTGTGCAGGAGAGCCATACCCTGTGCACGTTAAAGAACATGCTGTATGGCCTTGACGGGAGGCTACCATCTGTCTCCCAACAGCTGTTCCAGTGGGTCCCCTCCCCCAACCTTCTCTGAGCCTTCGGGGTCCATATGACCTGGCCATTTAGCCCATGGTGTGCAAAAAAGTGCCGCTCAGAGGTAAAACAACAACAACAACAACCCATATGCATAGTTCTTCAGATGTGTCGGTATTTTCCCAATGAAACATGCATCATCTATATTACTTGCAACAATAGAGTACTTAACGCTGTAGTTGTACCAATAAGTAATTATTATTTGATTTGTAGCACTTGCTTCTAAATCACTGGTGTATATCACAGGTGGATCCACAAAATGCACTGTCATTACTGTTTGACATATAGATGCGTACTTTTAAACATTTTAAAACCGATTACACAAGTATAAAAACAGGATAAAACTACTTTCATACCCCTGCCTCCAATGTTAAGACAGCGAACATTTTATCGGCACTACAACAGTTCATTTGAGCTACGCGTGTTTCTCTGTAGTTACATATTACGGCGTCATCAGGCTCTTATCATTATATTTAGAGAAAAGATCTCTAGTTAAATCACATTTATATCATTCAAATACAAATAAAAATAATACAAAACAAAAATTCTACTTTTGATCTAAGAAATGCCTTTAGAACAAGATTTTTTAATGATTCTGCCAATCTGTTATTCTTATATACATCTTTTAAGATACTTGTGCATGCACAGTTTGTCTTCAATAGTAGCAATTTCTATGGAGCTGTTTGTAAATGCAGAAATATTCTATTCAAGTTCTGGCATGTATTGCAGTTAGTGCATATACTGCAAATTAAGATTTAATATGGATAAGTTTCTGATTAAATGGAAAATCAGAGGAAGAAAGTAGCAACAAAATGGTTTATAAATTTCCTTTTATCTGCAATATCATTTAAAATTTCACAGCACATCTGGTGAATCTCGTGGCACATCCTTTGAGAACCACTGGTCTAAAGCAATAAATTTCAAAAAGTCAGAAAACACTTATGAGCTGCAATAAAAAACAAATTATATTGTGATAAATGGTACTAAAAAATTAGTACTGAAAATTTTTTATTTATGCCATTTGTAAACCTAAAGCTATTATCCCTTCTTTAAATATTATTATTATTGATAAAAATCTACTTAATACAGAACAAATATCTTAGAGTAACTTTAGATTCCAAACTCAAATGTAACTTGTTTGTTTGTATGTTAATGCAATGTGTATAACTCTCATGCATTAATATAAGTTTCATTGCATGTTTACTATTGAAGTTTATTTGAAATAAAAAAATGTGATTCATCAAAAAATACATACATTTAGCTAACTGGATAAAATAAATAAATAAATGTAATTGGTAAATGCTAAATTAAAATAAATGCAATATGAATACATGTGTGTATATATACATACTCATACTACTATAGTACATGCAAGGTAAGTTTGGGGCACCATTGTTCATTGTTAATAACTTTTGAGGAACATAACCCCAACAAAAATGATGACTTATTGTACATATGAAGGTAATCATATATTATCATAGTTTCTGAACATGAAATTATTAAAATCCAGAGTGGAAGTCAAATGAAACAATAATTAAGATCAGATTCTGAAACTTGGCACTTGGAGCATACCAGAAAAAATAAAATCCCAAATAAGGGGTCTGTGCATATGAGATTAAATATATATTACATGTATCAATGGTGTTTTACTCAGCAAAACTGTCATATTAATTTATTTGAATAATATAAAATAACACAAAAAAATCCTGTTAACTTACCCCTTTATCACCAAGCTGTTTCAAATATACTAAAATCTCATCTATCACAGTTGAACAAATTTTGTTGACTTCAGCAACAAACTTTGGATCATTTCCATAAAGAGCATCATTAGCATCAACTAAGGGAAAAAAATAGTTACCAGATTGCTTTCCTAAGCTATGTTTTAGCACTTGAAATAAAGTATGTCAACAAGGTAGCACCAAAAGATTAGTTTATGAAACACTTGAACAGAAAATCATGTTAAGCAAATGAACTTCAGAAATAAAGTTGCAATGTAAAGAACTCCATATATATTTATTCTTTTGCAATCTTTCATGTAACAGAACTTCCTAGACAAGTACGTCACAAACTGATTTTCTGGTGCTACCTTTGCTGACATCTAAAATGCTTATTTACTTTTACATCAAATGACAGATTTCTTGCAAAATTTTTTAATTTTAACAGTGGAATAGTGCATATTAATATTTTTTTTACTAAATATGGTACGTTGTTCTAAGTGCACTAAAAATAAGTTCAGTAACAGTTTGTGCTATACTTTCCAGTAATGAGTAAACCAAATCTGAAGTTCCACCAAGTGCAGCATCTTGTAAACCTAAAGTAAGAGTGACCAATCGTTCCATTAATGATTGTCTGGACCACTGGGCTTACAAGCTGTTACATTCAACATAATTTCAGATGTGTCCTACTTATTACTACAGGGTGTATGTTGAAAATATCACTAAACCTTTTTTTATTTCATAGCACAGGACATACGATCAACTAAGTATGTAATTATTGGGTTGATGCAAAGGTTCATCCCTTTTTTTTACAAGTTGTGCATCACAGAGGTCAAAATTTTCATCACAAAAATATCTGAACCATTAATGACACATGGAATCATCAACAGCACCCACTCCATATACAGTGCATATCTTTCTATGAGTCTGCAACCCGTTCTTGCCTTTTTGCAAATAAGAGTATGATATGCCAAAACTGCTCCTTATTTTCTGCCATCTTCACAATTTCATAAAATGCACAACATACAGCCAATCTCAATATGTTTTTTTTTTAAATGCTAGATGAAATGTCACCTTTCAAATGGCATATAAATGTTATATGTTTGAAGTTGTTATAACAGGCCAATTTTGTAACATGATGCAGCCAGGTGATAAAAACAGGATGAAGTTTTGCATCAACCGAATATAAGATTGGCTCACCTAGTGTGTGTATATTCTCATGTACACATAAAAGAAATCTATAATTGCTTATTGCAGGTGTTGATTTCTTGAACATTGGACCACATTATGTTGTCTTTCTGCATTACAGAAGAATTAATATATAAAAGATCTCAGAAGAATGAATATGAACCCTATAGATATTATTTACATTTAAAATGTTAACTTTCCCAATGCTTAAGAATTTAGGGTCTCCAGGCCACACTGTTTTTTTTTCTTGTATTTGACTAAAAATACCATAACTATTTATAATAAAAAAAGGGTTTCAAAATATTTTTGACACCCTTTTTTAAAGTGTGAATCACATGTGCACTTGCGTGGCATATAGGACAAAAATTTCAATACTGTGCCATGATTCGTGGGTTTGTAAGTTTGTACAGGATTTTTCAGAAGTTCATGCATGCAGTTTTCTAATGTATAAATACAGGAAAGTCTACTCATTGTTCAGCACTATCTGCACTAAACATGTTGACTTGTTCATGGGGTCACACTTTCTTATTGCTCATAAGCAACTCATTATAGCATGAATCATGGGTGAGCTATGAAGTCTGAACTAAAAATCTAGATGCAAAGCAAATATGATTCACATGCCATAGTCTAGAAGAAGTGCAAATCATATAAGATTCATAGAAGTCAAAGTGTTAATATCCAAAGAAATACAGTGAAATGTCAGCATAATGAAATCGAGTAGCTGACTAAAATATATTCATTATACTGAAATGAAATTAAAAAAAAAGTGTTATGATAGTTATACTACAAAATAATCATAATAAAAGAAATTTACTGTGTATTAAGAGTTTACTTTTTAAAAAAGCCAGAAATTTTTGAACTTTACTGTATTTATTGTACTGTATTTTTTAACTGTCTGTTCCAACAAGCATATATCATGGACCCAGCTTGCCTTGTAAACACAACAAGGTTCTGGAGGTGGTGTCATAGTATGGGGCATGTTGGTATGGAACAGGTCCCCTGATATTGATGAAAGGTCAGATGTCCTCCAAGGATTATCTGAGCATTGGAGCATTGTTGCCGATCAAGTACATCCTGCAATGTCGACTTCTTATACAGTAGGTGACAGCTGTTTCATGGACAATGCTACTGTCCATTGCGCAAGATGCGTTCAGCAGTGGTTCACTGAGCATGACAGCGAATTTCACCATCTTCCCTCCTGACCACCACAAATTCTGGATCTGAACCCCCCCCCCCCCCCCCCCCCCATTGAGAATGTATGGGACATGTTAGAAAA
Organism: Ryuthela nishihirai; assembly: GCA_038380435.1. Lineage (NCBI taxonomy): Eukaryota > Metazoa > Arthropoda > Arachnida > Araneae > Heptathelidae > Ryuthela > Ryuthela nishihirai. The sequence continues at coordinate 26,980,845 of JAWZYU010000018.1, forward strand.
ACAGATCTGGGAGCAAAGTCCTCTTCCATCAAATCTGAGCCAGTTAAAGGACTGTCTGGTGAATGCCTGTTATGGTGGAGATGTAAGGGCACTCCAACACCTTGTGGAATCTATGCCAAACTGCATATGTGCTGTAATTTGGGCTAAAGGAGGTCCAACTCAGTATTGAATAAAGGTTTCTAATTCAGTGGCTGGTGTGTGTAGTACCTCATGAAAAGAAGGTTCACTATTTGATCAAACGATATGAGGTCTCCAATTCTACTGGACTGTTCAGCATTTTTGCTTACATGTATATGTGTATTTCATAATAATACCTGAACTATTGCATGGATCATTTTCATTTTCAATGTTTAAATTCTTTATATAGAAGCCTCAAGTTCAAAGATTAGCTAGATTCACTTCTTAGAAACAAATATGGCAATAAAATCAGCTAAAGAACATACAATAAAAGCCAATATTTGCAAAAATATGCTAGCATAATACATATATTAGGTCTTTAGCATAACTGAGCACTGTAAATAGAGATTGGTAAAAAAATAACACTTCAAGTGCTGCAAAATTGTAATATTTACACTTTAACTATAATCAAACTCACCATAGTTAAATGGTTCACAATATGCTAATCATTTATGATAGGTTTCATTATGCTAATACTTTGATAGGATTTTAAAAAATACGCTAATCATTATGATAGGATTTTAAAAAATTAAATGTTTAGCGATTGTGTGACTTAGCATCCTAGTATATTAGACACTTGATTGGAAAGTTCCTTATTTCAGCTGCGTTATTTCGAAAAGACAATATTGGCTTTTAAATATGGGTAAATATTCCAACCAATAGTTTCTAATATACTTGCAATAAAGATAGTGGAGAATAACATAAAATAATGGAATTTATAATCTGTTTGACATTACTCACAAATTAAGATTGATGTTTGGCTAAGAAATATAAACAACTACATCTAGATGCCATTTACTTAATTGAATCAGACTTTTACTTAATGATAGTGAACTACTAATGAACTATCTTTGATATTAGAATAACCATTAGGATCATATTTAAATAATGTTCCAGAAATCTCCATAGTCTTGACATCTTTCTTCAAAATATCATATTTATGACTTGAGTCACTCACAGTTGTTTATATGTGATGCTTTATTTTCAGCACATATTGTGCCAAATATAATTTATGAATGTTAAATGTTTCGTATTACTTTGGAGTAATCCAATATTGTATATTACAAAAAATATACATACATAGATACATAATCCTCATGCAACCATAGGTTCTTTATATACCTCAGGCAAATCAATAGATTTCAATTAGTTGGATAAATTTAGAATCCAGATGCATCCATAAGACCAAATCACTGCTAAGTTAGTTATTTGCTTTGCGTTAAAATAAATAATAATGCATAATAATACACATAAAACAATAGTTCATAACTAGATTCTGGAGAACCTCTCTACAAAACTATAGTGTAGGCCTCATTTTATAAAATACTGCTTTGAACATTTTGAAATCATGGGTAACACAACACATGGCAACTCATCTCCATGATAAATATAATTATTATCAAATACTACCAAAGAATAATTATTTTTGAAACATTCACCTCCTTCTATATGCCAAAGAAAAGAATCCTGTGCCATTGCAGAGAGCAAGTTCAGAACATTCAGATAAACCATAACTTTGGAATCAATGCTATGATCCCAAGTATAATCTTCAATTACATTAAGTAGTCCTCTGATCAAATAAAGTGGTTCCTGCTCTGGATGATCCTGATAGAAAGAAATGGTATAAGAATTTTGGAATTCATAAGGCATATATACAGGATGATTATAAAGAAACTCTGCCACTTGGCATGATGATTACAGAGGTGAAATCTCTGTAATAGTAGGTCCAAAAGAACTGAAATTGCACAGTTATGTTTTCAGGAATATGTACTCAAGGATTGCACATTCCTAGCAGTGAGATAGATGGCACTAAGAGCATCTCATTTGCAAGTTTGCATGGTAAAAAAAGCACGAGAAGTACATGACTCACTCACACATGATAATCATGACATTAGCATGAGAGCAATGAGCTGAGTTAGTAAGGCTGCACTACACCCAAAGGAGTAATGTCCAGTCTGCTCTGAGAGAGTTTCATTGTACACATGGGGGCTCATTGTACACCTGCACAAGTCAAATAGTTGGAGACCTGATTAGTGTTTTTACAGAATTAAGTTGTACTCGCAACAGACCATGAACTAGGAGACCATCAATTCCAGTCACTGCAGTAGCAGAGATCCACAAAACGATAACAGAACAGGTTTGATAAGATGAAAGAGAAGTTGCCCATGTTCGTGGTATCAGCCATGGTCTTGACCTACCAATCTTGACTGTGATAAAGATGCTCTAAACCACTCTGTGAATGTTTCCATATAGATTTTAGCAAGTACACTATGCAAATGTGGATTGCAAGAAACATGTCTACTTCATATTACAGTTTTTAGTATGACTGCAAATGGATGACCAATGGCCCAGTAAATTCCTTATATAGATGAGATCCACTTCACTCAGTGATAGGATAAAACATGCAATTGCATAATCTGAATGGGGACATAGGGGTGAATATACACAACTGTCCAGACACCCTACATAAGAGTAAATAACAATTTAACATGGGTTCAATGATAATTGTGCATGGGCTGTTTTTCTTCAAAGTCAAAACACCATCTGGCACACTGTGGTAACAGTATTATGTACTTCTCCTGGAGGTGACTGTTTCTACATAGCAGTAGAAGATGTGCGGACAGAATTATGCTCATACAAGATGGTGCATTACCTCAAGGATCGTAGAGAATGTCCCGAGGATGTTCTTTCAGGATTGGATCACTTCTTGCTACTTCCCTATCAAATAGCTCCTTAGGTCTGATCTCACTCCAGTGTAATTCTGGCTTCAAGACTATCTGAAAGCATACATGTACCACTGCATTTCATGAACAAACTCTGTACTCAAAAATTCCATTGGCTGACAGCCATACTACCACAGCTGCATATTGTTGCAGTGGTGTACATCAGTCAATGTATGCAGTGCATGCTAGAATTTTAAAGGAACCATAGAGAACCTCTCTGGGTTAATTGTTTCAGCAAAGGCACAGGTATATCACCATATGTTGCTATCATACATGCCACATTTTGGTAAACACTACAATTAATGAATCTTTGGAATAACAATTAACTTTGAGTGCATGTCATTAGTGACATAGGTGCAAGTTCAGTGCTTTTGAATCTATAATTACTGAGATTTTCACCACCAAAATGGCAAAGCTTATAACTATTCCATATTTTTTCAGAAAACATATTTATAAATTATCATGGACAAATTGACAATATTTTAAACAAAACTAAACATTAAAGATTTTTAAAGTTATGGATACTTGGTTAAAGTTTTGGGGAAACATAACATTCCTTATACATATATAGCATTGCAGATCATTTGAATTCAAGTAGCATTATAAGATTATACACAGGTATTAAAAAATTCCATGTAAAAAATATCAGTGTAAAGAAATATTTAACACAGTGTATTGAGAATAAAATGCATTTAAAAACAACAATATTTACTACTTATAGAAGTCAAATAAGATAAATTATTTATTGCACCAACTATAAATAAATGACCAATTACCCAAAGTGCACTCATAATAAAATGAATGAAACTAATAATAAAACAACAGAAATAAAGATATGAAAAAACAAACAAGAAAAAGAAAAGTTATTTGTGATAAACAAATAGAAGCTAAATTCAAACATAAGTCATAACTATTAATTTCTAAATGTTCTAATTAATTTAATGACATTTTTGATTAATACAATTAATATCAGATACAATTACAATAATAATACAATTAATATCCTTCAAATTAGATGATTAACTTCAGTAGCTCAACAGAAATATACATTTTGATTTAAATTCATTAGCCTTAGCCAGTGGCCTATCTAAAGGGGTGGTAGTTTTGGGAGGAGTTCAAACCTCCCCCATTAACATTTTGCAACTAACATTTTTCAAAAAAAATGCATGCAATTTTTGAGCATGCACAAATTTGAAGTGCCACACTCTTCGGTGCAGCTTATCGTTGCCTCATAACTCAAAACTTCTCTCATCTGAAAATCCTGAGTATGCATTGACTTTAACATTATCAGGCCAAGGAGGTTAACTGACCCACAGTTTCATCTTTTTAAAAATTTGGTTAAAAATATTTTCAGAATCTAAACCAAATGAAATTGTTTCTTAATATCTTCGCTATATCCCCAAATACTAATTTTTAACATAAATCTGCATTTTTACTTACATAGACTACTAAGATAAATTGGGTTGGGTTGTTTTTACCTCTGAGTGGCACTTTTTTGCACACAATGGCTAATGGCCAGGTCACATGGACCCTGAAAGTTCAGGAAGGGTGGGGGAAGGGGGCCCACTGGAAAGCTGTTAGGAAATATGTAGCCTCCCATCAAGGCCATCTAGTGTGTTCTGTAGTGTGCACAAGACATGGCTTTCTCACACACAGGACCACTAATATAAATTGAAAAACTTTCTCAAGCCCACATGCAAAACAACTGAAGCACCACACACCTGACCTTGCTGATATCTTTATTACTAAAAAAATTTACCATGGTAATCATTTATCAAGAGGGCAATATTTTACTAAAATTTTTGAAATTGTGAATATTTCTGAGATCTTGAGTGAAAAACTGTGGTCTAAGCTAACCACATCACATCTGAAACCCTTATGGTTCATATCAAAGTTGTTCTTCAATCAAATGTTTAATTACATTAAAAACAATTATGTAAAGAGATTTACAAAGAGAGAAAAAGTAAACTGTTCACTTGTTGAAAAGGTAACTTTGCTAAACAAATGTAATGCCTTCATGTTTGCCTTAACTAATGAAGTATGATAAAAAAAGCTTAATTTTATCAAAATTTTGAAGAATATTAAGAATAATTCATAGACTATCATGCCTTCACCAACTGCAGTTTTTCAATAGTGTGCAGTCATTATTGAATGGCACAGAGATATAGATTTTCATTACTCTTACAGCCATACACTGTGCTAGTGTCAGTTAGAAGATTGGGAATTTTTAGTCATTACAGTTATCACAATATTAATTTTCATCACATTTAGAAAAGTTGCAAATTATTTTTTTTCAGCTAATTATTAATGCACCTCACTCTTTCCTATTTTAAAACATCAATTATAATGCTTTGAAATTGCAACTGCTTAATGCTAGTTAATTTTATATTGTTATGATACTGAAATTTTGTTTAATTGCTCTGTTGTTGCATTTCTGCCAGGTTAGTATTACTATTCTTCTGCATTAGTTTTGATTATATATATATATAATGAGCCATCACAGTGGTTGAGTGGTTAATATGCTTGGCTGTAGATCAAGGGATCTGTATTTGAACCCTGGATAAGGCATTGTTATTACTTGTCTTGTGCTGTCTTACTGCTATCTCCTTCCTCACAGATCTCTATGGTATTTCACTGACAGGCTCCTATTACACTTCAGTGGCAAGCAACTGCTTGAAGGGTAATTTATTCTTTATTTTTATAAGCTTAATAACATTAATATTCAGACAACTGCTGAAGTAAAATTAAACCTTCTTCCTATGAGACATGTATAATAATATAATTATACATATACAATAAAATATATTAAATGCACAGTTAGACTTTATTATTATTCATAAACATACTATAGCTCCATATCCCATTTTAGCCTAAATTAAATGAAAGCAAAATACCATTATATGAACTTACAGGAACAATAAGCAAGGTAGATAATAAGTTGTTTATATACAAGACAAGAAATGGCTCTGTAGATTTGTTTTTGCCATCAAGTTCAATTGTTGGTGGTACTTCAGGAATAAGACTAATGGCAGCTTTAAAAAATGCATCTGCTGCAATATATAAAAAGAAAAAGTTTTCATTATTTATATAACAGGAGGGAAGAAAAATAGAAACCAATTATTACTAAAAAAATCTTGCTATAACATTGCAATACAATTTTAAAACACAACAAAAATTACAAAAGTTAATATTTTGTGTTGCATATTTAGGTGATAGAAATATATTGATAGAAATAATACCTATGCAAATCTCCAGCATTTATAATCCCAGACTATTAGAAATTATAGCTTTTCATTTTGTAACTATTCTCTAGTGTTTCTTTTTCTCTTACTGGTGTGTTTTCTCTTGTTTGCTTCTCCATTTGCCACTTCACAGCAGCATTTAACCATAGAGAATTGTTCCACTCAGTCTTTTTTTTAAGTTATTTATGTCCTCTCTTTACCTTCAGCAAAAATATGTTTTTATCCACAAATTACAAAAAATACATCAATCAGAACAACTCATTTAGTAAATAGTAGGTATTCTGCTATATTAATGCTCATTTTTAATAATAATTGCATTCATGGCTGTCTTAGAATAGGTAGTTATCATACATTAAAAACTTAAGACAAATAGATTCACTTACTTAGAGTAACTTTCCTAATATTTCGACCCTTGACTGGGTTGTCATGTGAGGAGGTATTATATAATCCAGCCAAGCTGTCAGATTCCAAAAATTCTAATAAAAACAAAGAAGTACACCAAATCCCACCAAGAAAAACATTTCAGTGAAGGTGTTATCTGCAAGATAACTTCTAATACATGTCTTTTCATAATAAAGTGAAGTTTGAAATGGTGGGCAAATAAAAATTTTATATTGGAAAATGAGAATGCTAAACCTTTTTTTTTTTACAAGCTACAGATATGTCATATATATATAAAAGAGTAGAGGTGTGTAAAAGCAAAAAGCATGGCTCCCTAGATGCATTTCACCTGTCACCCGACAGCATCTTCAATAGTAGCCTCTGATAGCATCATGGCTATATTTATAGAGCTGGACCTCTAGTGTTGCTGCAGAGATTCTTCCAGCCTCTGATGCAAAAGTAGATTCCATGCTGGTGGGGGGTGGGGTGGGGGGTAATATCTGCATTACAGAAATTGTCTTTTTGCAGGTTCAAAAAAATTTTCTAGGTAATTAGGTTGATACTTCATGGGTGGTGCTGCAGTTAACTTTGGTTCTATATGAGTTATAGGTAATTTATGTTCCAAAATTACTTGAGTTAATACTTTTTTCTTGATTGCTTTTTGAGATCTGATTCATGTTCTTTTTGTCTTTCTTCTATTTGCCTAAATGTTTTTCCTATGTACTTATTTTCATTTTCTAATTTATGTTTGGCATCATCTATTTCAACCTGATATATGCCCCCTGTGGGTGTCATTCTATCTCAGTCATTTATACATAGTGATCTGACATTACATTATATAGTTATGGGGATAGTTAGTAGTTGTTTTGTAAAATGATTCTTAAAGTATTAGTCAATGCTCCATAATATGGAAATGGTGTGGTGTATTTTACTGTTTCCATTATCTGTTGGGCTGATGTAGGTTGTGTTTGTTTATTATATTTATATTTATTTGTTTTAAGAATTTTTTTCATATATTTCTCTTGATATCCTGCTTGCTGTCCTGTTTTATAAATATATTGCAGTTCCTGTTCCAATGTTTCTTTTGTGGAACAGTATCATAATGTTCTTATGAAATATGTGTTAAATGCTGCCTTTTTATAGTTAACTGGATGTGTAGAATTTATAGGTTTAATACTGGGTTATATGTTGATTTTCGATATACTTTAGTGTATAGCAGAGGCCCTGGAATCCACTGTCCAGCCCCATGATGATAGGCTCCCCAATGGCGAGGCGGCCAAAGGGGACCTTGCCAGTCACAAGCTGAGGAGAGAAGACGGGGACCCCCGAGCAACTACCAGGATCCTCCTTTCCTGGGACACGGGTCTCCGCATACCGTAAACATGCGGGTGAGAGTTCAGGACCCTGTGAAGGTACCCGACCCAGCAAAACCTTCACAGGGTGGTCCCCTCACTACCAGCAATACAACAGCAACAAATTTGGTATGCACGAGATATGGAATACATGACACTGAACAGTGATCCAGAAAGGAGTATGCCAGCCACTGCACAAAAAGACAGTGACTATGGTGAGACTTTGCTAACTACCATCATACAATCAATTAGCATTAAAATCAGCATTAAAAAGTAAATACATAACAAAACTCAGTTCTTTTTTTCAAATGGTAAAATTGATAACCAAAGTCAGTTGTAAAAAATATCAGTATCTGAGAACAGCTTAGAATTTTAACAGTGACTTTTTGTGAATTAAATATATTTAAACTTTATCACTGTTAATTTTAATATATTTAATGATAAATAAAATAATATACATAAAATTTATTATGCATTAAATTTATAAATATATATAAAATTTATTGTGCATTAGATCTGACATTTATGAAGATTAAACATGCAATTTTGAATAAAGTGAGTCATTTTGTGAGGTCTCAAATTCTCTAGTGAGAACAAGTTTGAATACATACATTTTATCATAAAAACAACTAAGAGTCATTATTATAACATGATGCATGCAAGCCACATTCAACAACTTTTTAAATAAAAACCATTATTACCATTTATTATAGTGGTGGTTGTGTTTAGCATTACTTATTGCTATTCATTTATTCCAGCAGTTACCAATTTTTTTGTATGTTTGGCCCATAAAGGGGGTATTGACCAAGTATTATTTTTAAACACCCCTATCAAAAAAAAAAATGAATAATGTTTCCTCTATAAAATTAGTTGAAAAAAATATATAAAATGTATACAAATTTATGAGCATTTTGATCCATGAAAATGTTTTTCTGTCAAAATGAAACATGCATAACTATGTTATTCTAATAAGTATTTGATATCATATTTAGTAATCTATTTCCAATAAGAAAATGCCTCAACAATTTCTAAAATGCCCTATAGGGGATGGAGGGGCTTGTTGGGGACCACTGCTTTATATTAATACTTCTTTAATATCACATTAGTATTGAAAGTGACAGAGCTGTGGCTAACCTAAGTAAGTTCAAGTTTGCACATATTAAAATTAATATGTTTGTAAAATTATTTGAATATTTCACTTTCATAAAAAAAACAGAATTAAGTGTTTTTTTGGTATTAGGGCCGTCCCATGGCCAAGTGGTTAGCATGCTTGGCTACTGTTCTAAGGGACCTGGGTTCGAGCCCTGGATGGAGCCTGGATGGACGTTTGTGTTGTTTTTCTGCTGAGGTTCTGCCATCCTCACAGACCTTCTACTATGGCATATAAACTGGCAGGCTCCTGTCAGACCTCTGTGGCAAGCAGCTGCTTGAGGAGGTATTTATGCTTTTTATTTTTGGTATTAGCAGAATTAAGTCTGCTAATACCAAATTAAGGTATTAGCAGACTTATTTCTGTTGATTGGTTACTTGTAAGATAAATTCTATAGTTCACTCTTTTGACTGAGCACTGTGACACACTCGCCTATAATTTCCAATGTCAGGACCCATATAGGGGGCCACTTGTGACAAACTCGCATCCTTTCATCTCCATTCTCACATATATTCCTTACATAAATCCTTGTAAAACTCCATAAATCTCCATCTTTCTTTATAAACTCAAATCCCCTTTAAATTCCTACAAATTCTACAGTATACTTCATATAAACCTCATCATCTTAAATCTTCAACATCATCTTTCATAAATCTGTCAAATTTCTGGCTATATTCAATACAGGGCCTCTAAGGGCCACTAAATCCCAGGGTACAACATCATCACAGGCAAAGGCCACACTATACATCAGTGAAGTGGAAGGGAGTATCAGATGACTGTAACCATAATATTTTTCATTTGGGCCACATGATTGTGACTACCAACCTCCTTCATTTCAAAGGTGAGCTATATTTCCTTCTCCTGCCACCTATTGGCCATTTTAACAACCTTCTTTTTTTTATATTTATCACCTAGATTCATGGTCATCTAGGCACAGAGCAGGGAACCAATATCTGAATTCATTAATTTTTTCTAATTCTGGCTGTACAAAAGAAATTCTTCCCAATATCTGAATCTCCATTATCAGACCTAGGTAGCTGCACTTGGAGAGGAGAATGCATCATGCAGAGATGAGGGTTCCCCTAGGTAGGATCAAACTGAGGTCCCTGAGGGAATTTGTCAAGTGCTGCTGAGAGGCAATGACTTAATCCAAAACGTCAAAAGGCTAGCTCCAAAGGGTGTCATTAAAATTAAGTACATATCAGTTCTCTATCATAACATCATACCATTACAGCACAGTTGACAAAAAAGTCTTGCCCTTTTGCAGAGTATGTCACTGATGAAAAACTACAGAAAAGTGATTTTTTTTTGTTTGATGTAAAAAAAAAAATTCCTATTATTCAGAAAGAAATTTCTATTCATGTGTATTATAATAATTATGATCCTTTATTTTCATAATAAATTCCTATTTGTCATGCCAGATTTTTTTTACTACATCACTAAAAAAAAGCCCTATTTAAATAAATACTATCCTCATTTTTGTTAAATATTTTATTTCCTTAAATTCCAGAATTAAATGCTATTTAATTTGGTATATACAATGATCTATTTCTGCTTATTACCTATTTGGCAAATAAGTTCTAAAGTTTTGTTTTTCAGTTGAGCACAATGAAAAAAATAGTTTGGTCGGTGGATTAACCCAGTATTTTAGGCTGGACACAGAAAGGATTAAAGAATTTCTGCTAATATAAGAACAAAGTGGACATTGTACTTTAGCAGGATTTCATTACTAAATTCAACTGTTCATAACTAAATGAATTTATATTAAGTATAAAACATTTTATTCTTTACCACTCATGTGACTGAGTTTTTATTGTTTTACTACTCTGAATTAAATTTTTCCTACAAGTTCAAAACAAAATGTTGGCAAAAACTTCTCATGGGGACTACGACTTAAAAGATTAGTACATTTAAATAGTGGCTTGTACAATTATAAATAAAACATGAATAAATTAAAGTTTTCAGGTCCTCATAATAGATATTGATATATGTTTCTTACCATAAACTACATTTTGAAAAAAAAATTGGATACTTCCATGTTATATAAATGGAAAGGCTCATTGAAAGCTCCCTAACTTTGAAAATAAGTTTTTTTTATGAAAACAATGTTCTTGAAGATAAATTGAAGCTCTCATTCAAGTCTCTCCAAATATCTATTTTCCACAATATTCATTTAATATTTAAATAATTATGGAAGCTGAAACATTTAAATTAACTTCTGCTACTTGTGAAAATTTACTTCAAAGGATAAAACACAACTGCTATAACAAATCGTTTATCAACATAAATGTAAATGCCCTGTTACTTTTTGTAATATAGTATACATCAAGGTCCTCTAGTTTATGTATTCAAATTTGGGACTTCTGACTACAATCAAGTGCATTAATCATGAGATAAAATCTAAGTTTGGAGAGATTAATTTATCCTTCATAGGAAGCATATTACATACCTTTAAGTCTCACAAAATAATAATGAGAAAAACTAGATACCTTGTGATAAACACTGATTTAATAGTGCTACTTGTCCAGAAGCTAAATAAAGCTCCAATCGACTGAAAACATCCATTAGAGAGGGAATTGTAATAAATGCATATGCTGCACAAGCCTGAAACAAGATACAGTCTATAGGAAGAACTCAGAATGAAATGATGACACTTGATTTATGTGAGTCATAATAAATTTTAATTATGCATTAAATTCATATATGCATAAAACTTTTACATTTATAATAAACACACACAAATAGGGTGATTACAAAGAAACTTTGCATCTTCAGAGTTAAATAACCCGGCAACAGTTTGTCCACAAGTTTTGAAATGTCACAGGTAGATTAATATGCACTCCCGAATGTCCCCTACTTGTGCTTTTCGTTATCCAGAAGACATTGATACCCTGCATGATGTATATGCAGCAGTGAATATATATATATATTGTCTTTGCTTTTCACCTTGAATTCTGAGAGTATATGACAGCTGTCATAATAGATATGTGCTTTCAGATATTTCAAAGTCAGAAATCCACTGAAATGAAATTGAGAAATATGATGGCCATTCAGATAATATCAGGAAATGATTCTGCTGTCAAATGAAGATGCAAAATGCTTTGATGTGCCATCTTACACAAAGAAAATGATATAAAACGTTCTTTCGAAACTTTTTTGCTTACCGTACTCTTAAGCCTATCTTCACGTTCCAAGGCACAACTACCTAATTTTTCTTCTACCTGGCAAGTTCATTAAAAACACATAGTAACAAAATTAAACTAGGTGCAATAAAATAATTTTAACTTTTTTATATGCAAATTAGGATGAAAGTTTTACTGCAGCCCCTCAGCAAAAGCTTCATGGCCACCTGGGGGGGGGGGGGGGGGAGGTATAAAACATAGTAAACAATGCCGTCATTTATCATGTCCTTAGTATGGTACAAAGCAAGTTTCTACACTTGAGGTGGACAAATCCAGATAGTGACTGATAGAATAAGTGCTAATACTTTCTGTTGTGCCTGTGCTAACCTCATTCATTAAGGTATGGTGCATTTTGGCAACTGGTTTTTGGCATTAGCAGTCTTTACATTCTTGGCCTACTATTTCAAAACTGTTGTCTCAAATTTACAAATGAAAAAAATATCATCAGACTGAGTTGAGTATGGTCCATAATTAATTCAGTGCAAATAGTAGCAATATACTCTGCTATCTAGGTATTGCTTCCATGGGTATTTTTTTTAGGAGAGTTGAATCATATATGATTTGTGAAACTAACTTAGGTCTTTGTGAGTCAATAATTTTGATATGTAAGAGAGCAAATAGTCTGCTTTAAATATATTAATAAATTTTTATAAACACTGTTAAAGTATTTTAAAAGAGTTATGATAATCAGTAGCCTTACAATATACACTGATCAGCCAAAACATTAAAACTACCTACCTAATATGATGTAGGTCCTCCTCTCACTGCCAAAAGAGCTCTCACCTGATGAAGCATAGATTCAACGAGATGTTGGTAGGTGTCGCTTGATATTTGGTACCATGACTGCAACAGAAGTTCCCGCAGTTCCTGTAAATTACATGGTTGGGGTGATGCTGCTCGTACCCATTTCTCCAACTCAAACCACAAATGCTCGATAGGATTCATGTCCGGTGAATTTGGGGGATATGGCAATAAATGGAATTCCTCATCATGTTCTAGGAACCATTCCTGAACCTTCTTCACAGTGTGACATGGAGCATTGTCTTTTTGAAAGATGCCATCTCTGCCAGGGAATACAGTCACCATAAAGGGGTGTACTTGGTCAGCCACAATGTTCAGGTAGGTGACAGCTGTCAGAGTTTGCTCTACAGGGATAATTGGTCCAAGCGTTCCCCAAGAAAATATTACTCAGGCCATCACACTCCCTCCAGCCACCTGGATCCATCCTACAGTGCATCCAGGTGAGAAGGCTTCTGTGGGTAAACGTCGCACACAACCTTGTCCGTCCACATGGTGTAACAGAAAATGAGATTTGTCTGACCATGTGATCCTCTTACAGTCTTCTATGGCTCAAAGTCAATGATTACATGCCCACTGCAAGCGTTGATGACAGTGAACAGCTGTGAGCATATCCAAGAGCTTAAGATGAATCGTGTGTTCGGACACATTGGGCCCTTTACCCAATTGAGATCATGGGTAATGTCAGCCACAGTAGTTCTCCTGTTGCTGCAGACAAGACGAGATAGCCTGTACTGACCTCTGGCATCAATGAGGAGTGGCCGACCGCCTTGTCGACGGCTTGAAGTGTCACCTGTTTTGGACCATCTTTGATAGGTATTAACTACTGCATAGCATGAGCAGCCTACCAACATCGCTGTTGGAGATGCTCTTACCAAGGCATCTTGCCATAATGATCTGGCCTTTGTCGAAATCAGATAAATCTTTTGCTTCTCCCATGTTGAGACAAAACAAAATACTGCCTGCGAGAGCTCCAACCCAGGTATTATATATATCATTTGTGACCTTGGCACGTGACAATGATTGGCTGCACGACCGCTTCTTTGCATAACGCAGAGGTGGTTTTAATGTATTGGCTGATCGGTGTATATGTATGTATAATACCTAGTCACTGTTATGATCAGAAGTGCAGCATGCTGAGAGATGGTAAGTATTCATTAAATTTATCATGTTTTACATGTCTAGTCATATTTCAACAGAATATTCATCACAGAGTCAGCTCTTAGATGAGCAGTCGCAGTTGAACATCAGATGATTTGTCTCAAATTTAAGTTGTATTGTCTCAGGTAAAGCTTACATATGTACGGCTAAGTAATGTTTGCATAGCAATGGTGAAAAGCACAAATGTGGCCTGTTGGAAATGATGATGATGTTAACATTGTAATACATTTTTTTAAAGACTCAGTGACACATAACTAAGAGTTTCTCATCGTCTTTTATAATGCATCATCAGCAGAAGGAGCAAAAAAATAAAGGTGTTATATGGTTTGGCATATGACATTAACATCTTGGTCCTAGTAACATACAGGGTGATTCAAAACTCTTGGGCCAAACTTTAAGGGGTGATAGAACACACCTAAACAAGCACTTTTCATCATACAATGCATGGTCGGAACTCAAGCGGTGAAGCGCTAGAGGGCGCTTTCCAGTGAACATTTATAAGTGCTGGTTTTCACACTTGTCGTCATTTCTACTGTGGATTGCAGAACGCATGGATTGTTTCATGAATCAGGAGAAGGTGGACATGCATTTCACATATGGAGCTGCAGACAAGAAGCCCAAAGACTGTACCGGGAGAACTTTCTGATCAGACACGTGCCTGATCGTAAAACCGTTCAGCGATTGCACCGGTATCTGTGTGAAATGGGCTCCTTTGTTAATGGCTTGCAGGATACAGGAATGCAAAGGAGTGTGAGGATGCCATGTGTTACAGAGGAAATTCTATGTAGGGTTGGAAATCATCTTGAATGTAGCATGCAAGCAATTTCCCATGCCATAAGTGTGCCCCAATCAACGATGTGGCGAGTTCTATGAGATGAACGATTACACCCTTACCATGCACAGAGGGTGCATGCCTTGACACTTGCAGATTATCGGCCTCGTGTGGATTTTGCACAGTGGTTCCTGCAACAGACTGCAGTGCAACCGGACTTTGATGCACGTCTTATTCACTGACGAATGCACCTTTACACGTGAGGGCATTTTTAATATCCACAATTCACATGTGTGGGCCACCAGTAATCTGCACACCATACGTTCACATTCGTACCAGCGGCGTTTCTTCATAAATGTTTGGGCTGGAATCCTCCAAGACCATTTGATTGGCCCATACCTTCTGCCAGCCCGACTGAAAGGGAGAATGTACCTCATATTTTTACAAGAAGTCTTGCCAGAATTACTGAACCTTGTTCCAGCAAACATTCAAACATGTATGTGGTTCCAACATGACGGAGTGCCACCCCATTTCAGCATGGATGTGCGGAATGCCTTGGTTGCAACATTTCCAGGACGATGGATTGGTCGGGGTGGTCTCATCGTTTGGCAGCCACGATCGCCCAATCTCTCACGTCTGGACTTTTTCCTATGGGGCCATATGAAAAGCATCATCTATGATAGCCCCATCGATTCCAATGAGGATCTTGTTGCCAGGATTTCTATTGCCGCTGCCACTGTACGAGAAATGCCTGGTGTTTTTGCCCATGTACGCCGAAGGTGTGAAGTCTACATTAATGTTGGTGGTTGCTCTTCTGAGCAGTTTCTGTAATTTCTTCAATAAAATTCTGTACTTTCTATTCTGTAATTTCTGCAATTGTTTCAAACCTATCATTCTTGTGTTTCTTAATTTCCTGACACAGTAACTGCTAACCCCTATGCTTCACCGCTTGAGTTCCGACCATGCATTGTATGATGAAAAGTGCTTGTTTAGGTATGTTCTATCACCCCTTAAAGTTTGGCCCAAGAGTTTTGAATCACCCTGTATAGTCAGAAAGGTGTTAGTAACAGTTTATGTGACTTCAGTTTTGTTCACTGCTCTGTGTTAATGTGCTTAAAAATGAGCTAATCTATGTTAACATGTTGAAAAAGGGAGAAAGTGACTTTAGCCCACATAAATATTGCAATATACATAAATACATACTCAAGTATAATTATAAAAGATAAAACGAAACTGAAACATGAAAATGCAATAACATGAAACATTACATTACTAACTGCATAAATATACCATTACTAATCACAGAAATATGTAGAGAGCAGAAAATGACTATAGTTTTTAACACTGTTCAATCAATATAATTTTATGATAAAATTTTAATTTTAATAATAATTTTATCATATACTTTAATTTGGCTAAGACAACTGAAAAATGCTGTCTACCTCTTTTATACAGATATATGTAATGGATTCAACAAATGCAATTATACATTACCATATATGTTGGCATGTAATATGTCTCTAATGAAATGAAACAAGAGGAACCATTAAAAGAAATTAGTAGAAAAGCTAAAAAAAAAACTTGAACACTAAACAGCTAAATGTGCAACAGCTGTTGTTTTTCTGTACTATACACAGAAAAGATAATCTAAGTTTTAGCTCATTTTCAAAAAAAAAAGCTAATATTTTCATTTCATTGTATGTCTGTCCATCTATAGACATTCAACTTATTTACTTTTAGAGATAAATTCAAAAATATTTTTTTTAGTTGGATAAGTATTGATGAAATATTACATTTTGCATTTTTCAAATTTTCTAATAGCAATAAAAGTGCCCTCTAATGGTGGAATGCCAACAAGTTTACATTGGTAGCAAAGATTCACTCAAACTCCCAGTGGGGGGTAAAATGCACCGTTTTTTGTTTTGAAAGATAAATGAAAAATTCTGTTTGCTTTGTGTAGATACTAATAAAATATTAATTACTATTTGCATTCCCCCAGGAAACCATTAGTTCCAATTTTCATTTTCAGAGGGTACTAATGACAGAAAATAAAGCCACTAGAAAAAAATTATATCCTTAGAGCTGCAGGAAAAATCCTCTACTTAAAAACATACATTTCAAATGAGCAATGAATTGGAAAAAAGAGAATGCTTTTAAGGAATCAAGAAAATATATTGATTCAAACACATAGTTTTAATGAGCACTATGAACTTTCAAAATTGCTTAAATATGCATCTTAAAATATTTGGTCAAAAAATTAGAAGAAATGAGGCATTTCAATATTTGTTTTATGAATTGTAAGTCCTCTTACAATGAGCCACAAGTTGGGCAGGTATACTTTAAATGAATATTGTAAGTGAACTACTTCTGCTAGGAATTTTGGTGATAAAGTTTTATGAATTGTAAGTCCTCTTACAATGAGCCACAGGTTGGGCAGGTCTACTTTAAATGAATATTGTAAGTGAACTATTTCTGCTAGGAATTTTGGTGATAAAGTGTGCTGGTCAAGAGGTTTACATTGGCAGCAATGATTTGCCACCTAACAACCAAGGGGGTAAGAAGATGCAACTTTATCATTTTAAGAGATAAATGAAAAATTCTTTTTATATTGTATAGGTAGTAATAAAATACTACAACTTGCATTTTCCTAATCATCCATTCATTTGAATTTACATTGTTAGTGGACATAAGAAATAAAAAGCTTTATCAGTTTGCAAACCATCATCCCCATATTCACCAGGCAATAAGTTATTAATCTCTTTTAATAATAAATTATACCTTAACAAATGCTGATGTTTTCCTTGTATGGTGTCCTTTTATGATTTGTCTGGTTCTCATAGACAATAAATTCACACTCTGCAATAAAACCAGAATGTTAAATAAGTGGTACAGGTGAAAGGGAAAAATTTAATTTACTTTTAACAATTTCATACACTGATTTTAATTTTTGTATGAAGAGGAATGAAAAGCCATTCAACCCCACTCAAGTTAATTTTACTAAATCATATAAGCTACAGAGGAAACAAATATTAAGGAATTTATTGATCAGATGGATTACTTATCCTAATAAATAAGAAATAGAACTGAATTATGATGAAAGATTAATTAAAGTAGTTAATTTCTGCCTCAGAATCCTAAATTCACTATACATTAACTTATAAGTCTATTGTAATAAATAATATTGTTGCTGCAAAGGCAGGTAATATAGCTGTTACAAAGAAGGAATAAAAAGAACTTTTTTCTTTCAGTAATGTTGTGAAACAGTAACTACTTTTAGTACAATAAATAATGATCTAATCAATTTCCATTTTAAGTGTTTTTAATATATTTTTCACAGAACACAGAGCTGATTACACGTGTTAATCCCATTCAAAATGGGTACAGAAAGCATTTGACTGGCTGGCTGAGCTTGGAAAAACGCTTACACAACACTCAGCATCTCTGATTATTCACAGAATGCATTATGTATTTTGCATTATGCATTTATTGATGTTTTTAAAATTTTGTTATAACAAGAAATACCAAGTTTTGTTTATAAAAGTGTAACTGAATTATAATTATATTTGAATTACATTTATTGTTATAGAAATTTATATTTTTGTATTATTTTAGTATGAATTACATTGTTTTTCTGTTTACTGACTATTTTTCTCTGGTAATAAATTAAATTTGTTCAATAATAACATACTTCATTGAAAAATTGGCTCATATCAATATGGATCCTCCAATAGACAAACTCTAGATGCAAAAGCACAACATGCAGCGATGTAACGATATGGAAATCACATGCATGTACAACAAGCAGCTAGGAAATCAGACTGGAATCATGCAAATGTACAACAGCCAGCCAGCAAAAACATATATTCATTAAAATTGATATGGCAATAGATCCAACTAAAGTACAACCAAAAATGCAACAGTATGGCACAGGCTTTTGGGTTGTTTTATCTCTAAGTGGCACTTTATTGTATATAATGGAGTAAATGACCAGGTCACAAGAACCCTGAAGGCTCAGAGAGGGGACCCACTGAAACAGCTGTTGGGAGACAGATCATAGTCTCCTGTTTAGGCCATCCAGCGTGTTCTTTAACATGCACATGGTATGACTCTCCTGCACATGGAGCCATGGCTTTATGTCCCATTCGACAGATGGCGACCTTTCCAAGCCCATCAGTGTCTCCTACTGACCATGACAGGGTTTTATAAAATATTGATTTAAATATTACTAACTTAAGATTTCCAATTTTTTAAAACAAAAAGTCAATTCCTTTAGCTTTAAATATAGCAGCTTTAATGGAAGTCATTAATAAGTTTTATTCTATCAAAAAATTAGATTATAATAATGTTAATTTTGAATTATTTTAACACTGTGTAGCTTTTATTTTCTTACATAATGACAAATTAAAAAAAATCACATGGCTGACACAGGTGGTGAAAGGCAATATACAAGACAGCTGTTAGGGTAGACAAATGCTTCTATTTATTATTAAGGGCCATCTAGAATTCTTTAACATACACATGATACAGTTCTTTTGACCAAACTCAATGTCTCACTGACAGATAGCAGCTTTACCAAGGCATTAGTGTTTCCTTTTTTTTTCTCCATTAGTATTTCCTTTCTCACTAGGAACAAAGTGCAGGTGAGAAGAGATAATCTTAACAATGGCACAGTTGGGTCTTGAACCTCAGGTTATTAGACAGAGTCATTCCATACAAATAATCAAATAGCTACGAAATAATTCCCTTGACAATATCTGATTTTCTTAACACTAAAAGTCTTGTAAATAAATAAAATCAGAACACTTTTACCTTGAAACTTTTGACTTTTTGCTCACCTAGGGTTAATTTAAAGTCAATGGAAAGCATAAATTTCATATTTAAAAAATTTTAAAAACCATTTATAGTTTTTAAATTGCTGAAGCTATTATGAAGACGATGAAAACGGTTTCAGAAAATGTGAAAGTTCAGCTTTCCATTAATAATAAATATATGTTGCAACAGAGTTTTTTAGTCTTGAGTTACACTTTTTTGCATGCAATGGACTAATGGTCACTAGGACCCAAAGGGCTTATTGAAGGTTGGGTAAGGGGAGATAGACAGCTGTTACAAGACAGATGGCATCTTCTTGTCTAGACAACCCAACGTGTTCTTTAACATGAACAGGGTATGTCTCTCCTGCACATGGGGCACACAGGTAGCAATTTACATCCCATCCAATGGATGGGTGCATTTCCAAGCCCATCAGTGTCCTCTTTCTGACCAAGGGCAGAGTGTGGTCTTAGCAGAGATAAACCTTGACACTGGCCTAGGTGGATGTTGCATTAGGACTCATATTTAAAACTCTAATATATGTGTGACAAAGATTATATAAAATACCCTAAAAAGCAAAAAATAAAACTTAGCATAGCAATGGTGCAATCAGTCACTGAATTCATTTTCACTTTGAAGGAAGATATGGTGCCTGCAATCTTGTTGAGTAGGTAAATTGACACCATATCTTCCTTTGAAGTGAATAAAAATTCAGTGACTGATTGCACCATTGATATGCTTTAGTTTTATATTCTACTTTTTAGGGAACACATATGAAAGTATTTTTAAAATTTTTCATTTATATTTTTCTTTGTCAGCAAAAATATTTATTTTCAGAAACTTTATTTGATATATGACTGATAAACATTGAGTATTTGAGGTAGCCTATGATATCGGAGACACCACAAGTCTTAATTTGAAATATAACTCATTAAGGTCAGCCCCTGGAAAAGCATTAGGGAAATAAGTAAAAATTATTAATAAAAATATTTTGCTCTCTTTTCACTCAGAAAGAAAATCTAATATTCTGATATATATATATTAGACATATATATATTAGAGCAAGCAGTCACTATTCAACAGCAGTTTGCCATATCTGTATTTACTACAGCTATGGTAGTGATCAATAATAGTAGCTGTGCAACATGAATATTGCACAGCTATTAGCATTGATCAAATTAACTTAACACTGTTTTATATATATGGGGCGGCTCAGTTGGTATCACGCCAGGCTCGTAATCTGCAGTTCCCAGGTTCGAGTCCCAGCTGGGTCAGCGTTTAGACTTATCTCTGCAAAACTCCCCGCCCTGCCCACAGTCAGTAGGGGACACCGATGGGCTTGGAAAGGCCGCTGTCCATCGGATGGGACGTTAAGCCATGGCCCTGTGTGCAGGAGAGCCATACCCTGTGCACGTCAAAGCACACTGGATGGCCTTGACAGGAGACTACCATCTGTCTCTCAACAGCTGTTCCAGTGGGTAACCTCCCCCAACCTTCTCTGCACATTCAGGGTCCTTGTGACCTGGCCATTTAGCCCATGGTGTGCAAAAAAGTGCCACTCAGAGGTAACACAACCCAACTGTTTTATATCACCGAACACTACACAATGGAAAAGAAATTGGGATATTTCAAGAGTACACTTTGCTATTGTTGATATTGCATAGGTAAATATAACTTCAGGGTTGAGTTACAGACTTCAGTGCTAAAAATTCAATTTTGTATTTTAAACATTTTTATACAAATAAATTTTGATTGCAATCTACAGCCAATTTTTTTTTTCAATATCTTCATAATATAAAAAAGCTATAACAATTTATGATCTATAGTAGTCACCTTTTTAAGAGTTTCAAACCAAGAAAACGATAAACAATTACCTGGACTAACTGAACCAAGGCAAGGTCAAGATTACTGAACGTGGCTCTTGATTCCACATAAAAGCTTAACTGCTGCTCAAAGTCTCTACCAAAACTAATTTTCCTTATAAATCCACAAATTAGAACTGCAATTTGCCTTTTTTCATCTTCCAGTGTAAGTGCACTGAAAATAATTTTATATACTATTGTTTATATTACAAAAATGAAATATTTTCATTGCTTGTAGAATAAATAGACTACAAGATTCATTCTTACTCTGTACTTATTATCTCAATTTGGCATACTACATATTTCAACATTGTAATGACTTTTAGATGAGATACATAAATTTTTAGTAGATACACTTTATATATTTATAAACTAGGATTTTATTTAAGCACATCTGAAATCAAACTGTTACTTTTGCCCTTTAAAGCAAAAACTGATCAAACTTTGTAAATTTAACCTGTCTCAATGCTACAGTATGCTGGCTCTAGCATTTGATTTCACTGTTTGCTGCATCCAGAGCAGAATTGGCTTTAAAGATGGTTTGGTCATTTGTGGTTTGATGGTACATTAGCAACAGTGGCTGTTATGTGCTAACTAGGTAAAAAGGTAAAAGATGAACAATCCAAAACCAAAGTTAAAAACAAAGACAAAAAAATGTATAGAATAGCAGACACAAACAGGAGAGAAAAAAAGGTAAAAATCTGCAAAACAATAAAGATATATATATATACACATAATATATGTAAATGGTAGCTATGTATTCACTAGAAGGAGTGCTATGTACCAATCCCCTGTGAAAATGCACAGAACCGGCCAGGCCTAGCACCTAAATTCTGATCCTGCCTTCTTCTGGTGCAGACCCTTTGCCTTTCAAAAAAGATACTCTCTTGTGGAAGGGAACAGAAGGTGAGGTGTAATGCTTCAAAGTATATTAATAATTACTTTGCTGAATAGCTGATTTCAGGACCAGGCAATTAATTTTGCCAAGAAATTAAAGAACGGTTCTTTATTTTCAAGAGCGTTAGACAACAAAAGAACTTAAAGGTAGATTGTCCAATTTAAACTCAAATATATTTAAGCAAAACTCTGCTCAAGCGAAAAAAAAAATGAATAAGTCAAAACCAAATTTCATAAAATAAGTTTATTGAATTCAAGACTCACCAATAAACATGCTGCACAAAAACTGACTACAAGTCACTCTTCTCCACCTCTTCAAGAAATTAACTCCTCACCTACACTTCCACTCCTCTCCAACATTATTACTATCCTACTACTCTGTCTCCAACATGCTCCTACTCCAACTAACAGCTGTCGCAACTCCCATCGTTTAGCCAGTCTGGCTTGCTAAAGTGGCACATGCGACATCATGTGGCAAAGCCACATTTCACCATTTGCTTATGGTGATTGGGCATTAACGATGACAATAAGTGGGCATGATTTTGTTCTGCGCATTTAGCAGCAATCAACCAAAATAAAGTTGTGCAATTGACAATGCTGCAGGTGGGGAGAAACTGATGATTCAAAGTAAAGAAATTCCTCAAAATAATAATTATAACATAAATAAATGAAAATTGGTTAAGGAAAAGTAAAAGTGAATGGTGAACCATCACAGAAGGCTGCCAGATGATTGTGGCCAACTGATCTGAACTATTATGGCTACTTTTCTTTTTTTTACCCTGCTGGGGAGTGGTCATCCACATAGGGTCTAGGTGCTGACCATATATACCAACTTCAATGGAATAATGGATCTGAGCTTGATTATGGATCCTGAATTTGCTGCACTGATGGGTTTCTGGTGGGGGGAAATCTTCCACTGTGTTTTCTGTTTGTTGGTGGGTTGACAGCCCCAAATTAATGGATTCACAGGACATGTTTCATCACTGGTGAATAATCCTGATCAGAGGCCATTGTGAGTACCTGACCCTTGCTTCTATGGTTCTACAGGCATTATCAAACCTACATTGGAGGAAGTCCTACCAATGTAGAAGGCTTCAGCTGCTAATAGCAGAAGGACAGGTCTTTGCCTCATGCCTGCAATTAGGGGGCTGTTTAATATTGTTGGTACATCCTCTCTCAATAAACATAATTTCTTTAAACATCCCACTAATCATTTTCTCTCCACAGGTTGTTGGAATGTGAGGACTCTGCACAGAGATTATTCTCTTGATATCCTCACACAAGAATTTCACAATTATAGCCTATATATTCTTAGCATGCAAGAGACCAGATGGACAGATAAAGGTCAGATACTTAAAAATAATCTTAAATTTCTCTTTTCAGGGCAGGAAGATGAAAAGCATCTTCAACTCATAGTTTTGCTTCTCAGCAGACACACTAGTGATGTTCTTCTAGGATATGAGTGCATTAACGAAAGGCTCCTTACAGCTAAATTTAAAACAAGTATTAAAGATTTGAATGTTATCTGTTGTTATGCCCCTAATGAGGATGCCAAAAAGAATGAGAAAGAGTTGGTTTGATGAATGAGAAGAGTAGGTTTTACAGACAACTTCAGAATATTTTGAGTTCTGTCAAAAAAGGAGGTATTACCAGTTAGGTGACTTCAGTGCTAAAGTTGGTACTGACTCTGACTTTTGGGGGGGGTGGGGGGTGGGGGGGGTGATAGACCCTTTTGGTATTAGTAACTGCAATGGGCAATGTCTCTGACAGGTAAGTAAACTTAATGGTTTCAGAATAACTAACACTTATTACAAACTGAAGCTTTGAAGGATCCAGTTATAGCCAAATCTTACCAAATCTTACACTAATGAAGTTGAGGAAGAATGGTACCAATTTAAACGAGCTTTTCTTAAAACTAACAGTACTTGTGTGGATAAAAAGGAGCAGAGAAGGCAAAATTATTTCAGTGATAAAGAACTGGATCTTATTTGAGAAAGAAAGAACTGTAGAAATATCCTTCATCAACACCATACTACTCTTAACAGAAAGTGTTACAAAGAGCTTATTAAATGTGTAAAGGATCAGTTAACAGTTGATAAGAATCTTTAGGTTGATAGCATGAATGACTGAGCAGAGGAAGCAGTTATACAGCTGAGAGCTGTGCCAGATAGTCAATGTTTTGTGTGAGAAGACATGGACAGGTATATAGGGATTAAAGGATAAACATGGTAATGTTACTGAAGGTGAGGATTTTATCATGTCCAGATGTATTGATGATTTCAGTGATGTTTTAAAGAATGTGGTTAGTTCTACTCCTATTTTAATGATGATAGATGCATTGCTGGCTTTAATGTTGGCCCCATATCACAGTCTGAAATTATTTTGGCTATTTTGAAACTTAAACTACATAAATCCACAGGGGTAGATGAAATTACTACTGAAATGTGTAGAGCTGGAAATGTTTCTCTTACCACATGGGTGACTGAAATTTTGAATATCTTTTATGATAAATGCATTGTTCCTAAGGATTGTACCAGAGCTATTATTATTATCCCTATTTTTAAAAAAGGGGACTACAGTTCTTGTGGAAACTATAGGGGTATCAGCCTACTTTATATAGTTGATCAACAATTGCATGATGAGTAGTGTGGATTGAGAAGTGATAGGGGGTGAATTGATCAGATTTTTTCACTCGGGCTAATTCTTGAGAAATATTTAGAGCTTCAAAAACCGGCAAATGTTCTGCCATATTGCATAACTGGCCCTAGCAGGTCCAGCTGACCAGCCCAGGACCTCCCATTTAACTGAAGCAGAGGTCACAGTAGTGTGTAGCAGTGACCCTCAAAATTGCTGACCAGCCCCATGATGAATAGGCTTCCAAACAGCAATATGTGCCAAAGCAGATTCCACTAGTCATGAGCTAAGGAGGGGGCGGGGGTGGCTCAGTCGGTAGCGCGCCAGGCTTGTAATCTGTAGTTCCCAGGTTCGAGTCCCAGCTGGGTCAGCATTGAGATTTATCCCCGCAAAATTCCCCGCCCTGCCCACGGTCAATAGGGGACACCGATGGGCTTGGAAAGGCCGCCGTCCGTTGGATGGGACGTTAAGCCGTGGCCCCGTATGCGGGAGAGCCATACCCTGTGCACATTAAAGAACATGCTGGATGGCCTTGACGGGAGGCTACCATGTGTCTGCCAACAGCTGTTCCAGTGGGTACCCTCCCCCAACCTTCTCCGAGTCTTCGGGGTCCATGTGACCTGGCCATTTAGCCCATGGTGTGCAAAAAAGTGTCGCTCAGAGGTAAAACAAGCCAACCCAACCCAACACGAGCTAAGGAGAGCATATGAGGACCTCCAAGCAATGACCAGGATCCTCCTTTTCAGGGACATGAGTCAACCAACACAGCAAACACACGTAGGAGAGTGTTTAAGAGCCTGTGAAGGTACTTGAACCAGCAGAACCTTCATAGGGTGGTCCCCTCACTAGTACAGGCACTCGCACTGAGGGGGGGGGGGGGGGGCTTTAAAGAACAGAATACATGCGTAAATGATTTATCTAATGGCCTTTTTTTCCCTCTTATTCAAGAGCAGCAAGAACTAGCACTACATAAAATCAAATATTAGTTACCAGAATGTTATGTTATCATAAACATCCATTGTAAACCTTTCCTTGATTTTTATGCACAGCCAAATCACATGATTATAAGACTGACATAAGGAAATTAGTAATGTGCAAAACTGCCAAATGGATAAGAATATGCCGAATTTTTCTACAAATAAAAATAAATTCTCTCTCAAGTAGATGCTTGTCACAGAGGTTTGACAGGAGCTTGCCAGTTTAATATGCCATAGTAGAAGGCTTGTGAGAATGGCAGGACCTCAGCAGTAAAACAACACAAACTTGGAGATATTATATTTTAATACATACTTGACAGAATCATGCATTGTTTTGCAGATAAACATAGCAGCATTAATGATAACAGGATCTGATGTAGGCTCCTGTTGGTATCTAGAAAAAAATGCAAAGGTTATATAGTTGAATACCAATAGAGCATTATATATTTTATGTAGTTTTTTAAAAAAAATTCAATGACATTCTAAATATCAATAGAAGCATTTTATAATTTCCATTTAAATATATTTTCCCCTCAAAAAGCAGTAAACAGTGATTTATAGATAACTATATAGTGCTTTTTTCCATATGTTATGACATCTAAAACAATTATTAATTTTAAAAAATATATAAATTTTTACAATAATTATTTATTTTGCTAAGATATCAAATTAGTCACCATTTAAAACAAATGTGATGATTCGTTTTTGGTTCTGTCACTTGAATTTCTATTTAACATGCCCAGTGTCACTGACATGGATTTACTAATAAATTACCATTTTGAAGTCAATTCAAAAAAAATTTTTTAGGGGAAAAATTGTTTTGAGCTAGATGGGATATGAACCCATGACCTCCTGATAACATGTCAGGTGCTCTGGACCACTGAGCTACCGGCTGCCGATCAACATCTCCTCTAATTAATGCTATGAACATTCTATCATGTCACATATAAGTGCTATTCAGGCAGTCTAGCCACAAGTGTCTTTCTATTTGCCTAATAGATGAAATGTATGTCTTACAAGTATACTGATGATAAATAATGATAGAAACTCGACTTATTTAGTATCTACTAATAAATTATCACTTTGAAGTCGATTCAAATTTTTAGAGGAAAAATTGTCTTGAGCCATGTGGGATATGCACCCATGACCTCCTGATAACATGTCAGGTGTTTCTGGACCACTGAACTACTGGCCGCCGATCAAGATCTCCTCTAATTAACACTATGAACATCCTATTATTTAAAAAAAAATTTGAATCGACCTCAAAGTGATAATTTATTAGTAGATACTAAATAAGTCTATAAGATTCTGGACCACTGAACTACTGACCGCCAATCAAGATCTCCTCTAATTAACACTATGAACATCCTCTTATTAAAAAAAATTTTTGAATCAACCTCAAAGAGATAATTTATTAGTAGATACTAAATAAGTTGAGTTTCTATCATTATTTATCATCTGAATACTTGAAAGACATACTTTCCGTCTATTAGGCAAATAGAAAGCCACTTGTGGCTAGACTTACATGTGACATAATAGAATGTTCACAGCAAATGGAAACTTGTGGTTTGGTAATTATTACTTCTCTTTTCAATACTAGATCACCTTTGTAAAGGAAAAGCATTTAGCAAATAATATAGCAGATGCATCATTAATTGATGCATGAAATAGGAAGTCTGTGTAGACTGTAATGAACAGCTGCCATGTTGGCACTTCAGCTGTGGAAATTTTACATGTCGTAATTTCAGGCACTCCTCTAGACTTTTAAGAGTTTAACATTTTAATGTACAGCTAAAATCATGGTTAATTAAATTGTACTAAACCAGCTGCGAGTTTTATTCATTTAATATCAGCAGACATACATTCATAGACAAAAAAGGTTGTCTTGGTATTCCCTATCTCCCATTGAAATTTCCACAGAGTTTTGAAACACCCTGTGTGTGTATATATATATAAATGATTAATTTAGCTAAATTTAATGTCATTTTAAAAACCCAATTGAAAATAATGTTGTATAATAGGTTGTACTTACACCAGTCAAACTTATGGAAACTATGATCATTAGATTGCTTTCAAATTTGCCATCCCTAAAACAATGTTGTCCAGTGCAGTTGATAAGGTTTCACATGCGGTATCACCACCCCTGTTTGGGATGACATCCTAATAATCTCCCTTGATGCTATACCACTGCTACTTTACAATAAATATTACACCTACACACAAAACAAAATTCTCAATCTGCACCATGCAAAACATAGTCTATAACTGTGTAAGTCGAAACTGGTTGCATTATTTTGACTGTGTAAAAACTGAAACTGTGTAAATCAAGGGACAGGTGTATTGAACATCTTGAATAAACATTTTGAATTGATTGATCCAACTAAGTAAACTGTGTGTCTCCATTCATGCAGTTATTTTTTATTGGTCATTCAAATAGTTCAAGGACTTTTCAGACACCCTATGTAACGATCTATTTGTATAAGGTTCTAAAGTTATTTTCCCCCTAAAAACACATAAAAATTAATTGTTATTAGGCAGAGATCATCGTTATAAACTCAACACATTGGGATAAAACATATAAAACTTCACATTTAGAGGTTTTATTTTTAGCTTATTCATATTTCTCACATTGCATTTACACAAAACTAGATCAGGGCATGATAGGTTCACTAACCACCACACCAACCTGATTCGCATAATTTTCTGTAGCTGAAAGGCTTAGTTCACCCTAATAAAGCTATCAATGCCATACAGAAAACAAGTTGTGAAGAATGTGAACACATGATGAAGTTATATGACTTCCTATTTTTAAATTAAAAAAACTAACATAATTGCAATAGCAGCTTACCTTACAAATGCTTCCATTATAGTTTTACACACATCTACTTTCACAGATTCCTTCTGTAATATATCAAGAAATGGCAGAAATTTGTCCATAGAAAACACAGTTGCAAAGTCATGCATATGTGCTAAGATACGGTCTACTACCCTTGTCAGCTGTGGATAATGATGCTCAAATGCTCTATCAGGTATAACATGCTTGATAATGTCTGCTAGGAATGTATTTACTTCTCGCTTCTGGAAAAAAAATTAAATGTTGATCGTCAAACATACAATAGTTTTACTTGACAGCTCAAGGATATACACGTTTAAAAAAAAAAGCAATATATACATAAAAACCACACTAAGCATTGATTTGTAGTTGAATCACTGGCAAATTATGGCCCATTTTCTGTCAGAGTATTGCAAAAATGAAAATATATTGGGTCAAAAACTGATTTTCTGTCTTATCTACATATTATATGCACCCAATGCACAATTTATTATACATACTGCACCTATCCACAAACCTGCCCTCCTCTACCACAATAATGCAGCCAGTCAAAATCCCTTGCAGACAATAAATAGGTCAGATACTTACCTGTTGTATAGTGTACCTGCAACTGTTATGATGGGTAAACATGGCAACCTGAGGGAGTTCGATGTGGGCAGATAGTCAGTGCGAGGAAAATGGGGTTCCCATATTCATGACTGCAGAACGTCTGGGATTTCTGTGTATGACAGTTGCATGTGTGCCAAGACTATATCAAAACTAGCAAAACCTGCAGCCTCCTGAAAAAAGTGTCATAATCAGGCAATTTATGTTTGAGGTGACCCATATTGTAACGTTGGAATGGAGGGCCACTGTGTAGATGCTAACATTGGCATTCAATGACAGGGCAGCTATGAAGGTTTCTGCAGAGACTACTCAACATATGATGGCACAACTGGGCTATGGCAACTGACACCCACAACAAGTGCCCTTGTTAACAGCACATTACTGGGCTATGAGGCTGCAGTGGGCAAAGGAACATCACCAATGGACAGTTGAAGACTGGAAATAGGTAGCTTTGTCTGATGAATTGAGGTTCCAACTACAACACACCAACAGGAAGTTGCATGTGTGGCATAGGCCACACAAGGCCAAGGACTCCTAATCTAAGTTGGGGTGTTGGAGACCAGTGGAGCCAGTGTGTTCTGGAACATGTTTATGTGAGCCCCTTAGGGATCCTTGTACCTACTGGGCTCACTATCACTGTACAAGATTATGTTGACATACTTGCTGACCACCGACACCTGTTCATGTCTATCCATTTCACACAGGATCACTTCTTTCAACATTTCCCAGTCTCATTGTTCCCATTTAGCGAAGGACTGATTGGAGGAGCATTCCAGTGAGATCTGTATTTGAACCCTATTGAGCATCTGTGGGATGAAGTGGAACAATGCTTTCGATCCCAAAACCAACCAAAGGCAACTCTTGGTGCTTTATGGATGGCTGTCCTGGAGTCATGGGCCGCAATACCACCTGAACATTTCCAACACCTAATAGATTCATGATGAGCTGCTGCTGTTTCGGGGGCAAAAGGTGGACCCATGTGTTATTAGGTGGTGGTAGTGGTGGTGGTGATGGGGGGGGGGGGGTATAATTAATTGTCCTTTCAGTGTATAACCTTGAAGGAAGGCAAATGTCAAGTGTATCTGAAACTACTAATTTATGTAAAAAAAATATTCTGTTCAGTAGACTCTGTAAAATTTCTTTTTCACCACCTCAGCATGCTGTTGAGGTAAGTAGTAGAGTCATCATCACTTCATATCAGAGTAACCATATAACATCTCCAGGAATATCAACTTATAACAACCAGGAAGTACATTGATTTGTCATTTCAATTTGCAATGTAATTTTCAGCAACCTAATCATGATATAAATTAAGGTTTTAGAGTGCATGTATATATAGATATATATACAGGGTTCAAAGGAAAGTCCTAAAACATCCAAATAACTTTTTTAATAAAGGGTCGTAGAGGTGTAAATTTTAGGTCTATCTATAGTGCCTGTAGTGCCCCTAGGGCAAATTTAGGAAGCTAACAAGCTTAACAAAGGGAGATATAGAAAAAACGTAAATTACAAAGTTGTAGAGCATCTTCTAATCAGCAGGATATGGTATATACAAAATGAGTGGATGGAACGCCAGAAACACTGATCATTCAAAATTTGAGGCTTGACACTTAACAACCACAATATGTTGTGACAACCCACTGACCATGGAAAGGGAAACACATACAACAGAAAGAGAGAGAATAGTGATGAAACCATTATTATACAAATTAATGATTACATTCCAATTCATTCGACAGTACAAACGAAACTCACAGACATGCGAGTCTAAAGTAGAGCCTGTTTGGTGTGCCCACCATCAGCTACAATGCACATCTGAATGCAAGAAAGAATACCTTGTTGTACAGCAACCAGGATTACATATGTCACTCTATCACAGGCTTCAATGATCCAATGTCAGAGATCTTGCACACTTGCAGGTTCTATAGTATACACTTGTTTTTTCAGATATCCCCAGAGGAAGAAATCCATAGGAATCAAGTCCAGTGACCATGAAGGCCACTCCACAGGATCACCAATACCCAAGGATCTGGTGTCTAAATGTGTCAGACAGGAAAGAACATATGTTTGCTGGTTGATGTACCATCATATTAGCACCACATGCATTGCACATCTATGAGGGGAAGACCATCCAACCAGTCAGGTATGCTCTGTAACAAATGGAGGATCTCTGACTTGTTAATTTTCCCTCATAGAATACAGGTCCAATGAGTGTGCTATTAACAGAGGTTAGTTGACCAGTAGATTTGATGCCTTGCCACTCGTACAAGGGATGGGTTGCTAAGAGTGCAGTAATGGGCATTCTGCCTGTTAACAATTCTAACCTGTGTCAGCTGCACTTCATTTCTTCCAAAGGATCTTAGACAAAAAAGATGAGTTATCCAAAGTCAATGTTTTATTTTATTCCCATTGTTATACTATAATTATAGTTTTATCTATCTATACAAAGGATACGCTAGTTACATACACATTTCCAGAGGGTATGGGAAGCATAAAAGGTTGAGAACTACTGCTGTAAAGTATTTAGCACCAAATTGTACAAATCTAAATGCCTCTGTTGGTCTCCTGGCATCAAATCATGCATCAGTACTCAGCTGAATGCACTTGAATACTTGATCCTGTTGGTCTGCCCGATTGTGAACAAGCCATTATGCTGTTGGCCTCTCTGAGCCATTGAACAACAACGACAAATGGTCACTGGAGTTGGATGTTAATCAACTGGAAAATGTGTGGCATACTGTGTGAAGCTTCCTGGGCATTTTGTCGACACTTGTCATACAGCAGCACTATCTCACAGTACTGATCATTAGAGTAGCCTACCATCTGGGTCTTCAACCAGTACACCCACAGAAACAGAGTAGGATGAGTACAGAGGGTCCACTCCCTATACTGCTAATGGCAACATTCTCCTAATATTAAACTCTCATAGAGCAGCACTCCAGTATCAGACTAGAGAACTAACATTAGAACTTTGGTTCCCGTAGCAACAGTGTGACAAATAACATCAGCTGTACCTTTTGTGCAGACAACCTCCACCATCAGTACAAAACCAAGACTTTTTTTAGAGATGTATTTAAAATTATTTTTTGGCTGGATAGATATTATGCAATTCAAAAATTTCTGAACCTCCAGTAGATTGAACAGTACCCTCTAACAATGGAAAAATATCAAAGCTTTATATGAATATTGCAAGCAATCTACTTAACCTAAAGATCTCGAATTTGATGATAGAGTACCATTCTTTTGAGGTTTACATTGGTAGCATTACTAATCCCATCGATATTTCATGGTAAGTAAAAATTCTTTAAAAGTTATTTTGGCAGATAGCAAAAGTTTACATTATTCCAATTTTTCATTATGTGCTTTGAGAATCTTATCTATTGCATACATAATTGCAAGTTAGATATCAGCAGAACATTCATATACACAATTTATATGACTACAAAAAAAAGAAATAAAATAATTATATCATCATTAATAACAATAGTGGCATATATTAGTGGTTTAGACCTAAGACCAAAGTGAACCACTATATGGGGGTGATCAATTATTTGTAATTATGTCCCTCTCCACACGACTATCATTATGGAGTTATTAATAAAATTGTATAATTATACTTATATTTACCATAGAAATAACAACTGCTATGAAAAAAAATGCTGCTTTACCTCTCTTACCCATAAAAAAAACTTTGTAATAAAAGAGACAAAAAGAAAGAAAAAACAGGAAAATATAGCATAGTTTGAAATTTTATATAAAAATAACATTGTATGTCTATGATTAAATACAGAATCTAACATATACTATAATAAGTCATTGAGTACTTGATATAAACATTGATTCTCAAAGTACATGGTGAAAAATCATGCTAAAAGAAGTTAAATATTAAAACAAAATGATATTTTATATTTGGAATTGTGCAAACTTTTACTAACTTTACCAAAAATTTGGAATTATTACTAACTTTGAAAGATCAGTTGGAAAACAATGTAGTCTTTCTTCAGTTGAGTTACATACTATACATTTAGTTTTCTTCATTCTGATGACAAAAGATTAAATACAAAACAATGAAAAGCTTGCTCACTTCTCACTCTAATACTAATTTGCTTCTAAAAAAAAAAGCGAATAAACTCAGCTTTGGAGGCACTATCAAACTTGAAAAACAAGGCACCAGCGACGAAGCGCAAAAATAGTTCTTTAGTTCAATGTGTGTGTGTGGCACTATTAATTGCCAGAAATTAATGTGAGTGAACACTCTGTACCCTTCCTATTCTGTTAATTCACCTAGTCATCTATATGAACTATATCATGTACTGCCATGTCTAACTTTAATCTTGTTTGGTGGTGCTATGTCACCATCTCATGTGCATATATTTGTGAATCTTTCTGCAGTGTTGCACATATTTTGGGGTGACTAAGCATTGAGATCCGATTTCAAATGATTGACATTAATAACCTTCCATCCATTCATTTTGTATTTACCTTGTCATTTCCTACTAATTAGAAGATGCTCTACAACTTTGCAATTTACATTTTTTTCCCTACCTCCCTTTGTTGATGAGTTAGATTTGTTAACTTCTTAAATTTATATGGTGAAGTAGTTCTATCAACATTGGGCAATTATTTTCAAACACTTTGTATCTATTATATAGAGATTAAAAAAAAAAAATAATATCTTACCCAAGTTTGGTATTGGTCCATTTTGTGTTATGGTAACAAGTTGCACACATTACAGTATGGAGTTCATTAATTTCTGGAAAGTCCCAGAATGAATGCTACACCACTCTTGTTGAATATCATTCATGTAGAAATGCAGCTGCCAGTTCCAGTATTGTTGAAGGTAAAAGATTATGTGATCAGAAAGTACATTCAATAGCCCATAAATGCTCTATTGGGATTTGGATCCAGCTACTGTGGAAGCCAAAACACAGACCATACTTCACTAATTTATGCTTTGAATACTTGCAAACACATGCTATAGAATGAAAAGTGGCTTTGTCATTCTTAAAGTGTCCACTGCTGTCTACTAAAAGTCGCACATGGAAGGTGCACTTCCAAGATGAAGAAAAATTCTATGACACTTTGCACTCCATTCCATTCAAAATAGCAGTGAGTTCAAGCCATAAGGTTTATTCAAATGAAAAGAGGAAATCAGAAATGAAGCATAAATTTGATCTGTTCAAATTCACCATGCTTATCAAGACATTTGTCCCAACAAAAAAATTATGACACAATACCCTCTTTCCTAGAGCAACTTTGGTTGTTGCATGAGGAAGTTGTGACAATGAAATGTACCTCTTTAATACCAACTTCCTTGTTTTCATGGAGTTTTTAGAGGTCCAGAAATGTAAAAAAAAAAGGAGATGCAAGGACACCATTACTTGGGTAGTATGGGAGTGGGCATTATTAAGCAACAAAACAAAAATATAATCAAACGAAAATTTAACTTGAAATGCATTTTTCATATAGCTTCTCTTGCTTTACAAATACTATAATGTAAATTTCTCATAACATTTCAGCTTGTTTGGTAGATTCAAGAATTCTACTGCAATAATTCCTAAAAGATCATACAAATATTTGTAATTTTTTTTAATTATTAAAACTTACAGTGAAATGTTTCACAGGATATTCTATCCATACTTCTGCACAGCTCATGTAGTCCTGTTAATAAAAATCAAGATTAACTTTTCCCATAATTTTAATCATTGCAATGAAACTATGATTTGATATTTTACATAAAAATTTATTTCTTTTTTATTTTATTCCCTGCTAAATATTATTGTTAATTACATAATGCATTTCCTTGATTCGAAATTGCATTTTTCAGTAATTGCCTTTCATTAAACAAAATGATGCAGTAAATGTCTATATTTAAACAAAAAATTATTTTTACTATAATCTTGATTTTAAGATGCCATCAACTATAAGATACACCTTGATTTCAAAAGCATTTAAAAGGGAAAAAAGGTTTGTCTTAGAAAAGGGGAAATACAATAATATAAATGATTGTATTTTGCAAAAACCCAACAAATTCTTGATAACATTTATTAAAAAATTTATTGCATGTGTATAAAAGATGCATCCAAACCAGCTATATGCATTACTTAAATATAAACAACTCAGTTGGATTAATCCATTTTACATATGAGTGGCACTATTTGGCACACAATAGGCTAAATGGACAGGTCACAAAGGCTCCAAAGACTTAGAAAAGGTTGGAAAAAAGGATTCACTGGACAGCTATTAGGAGATGGATGGAAACCACCCATCATGATCACCTAGTGTGTTCTTTAACCACTTCCATGATGCATTTTTTTAAAAATTAAGTTTCAAAATTACACTTTTTATTACATATTTCAAACCATTGTCACATCCAATAATGTGCTTTATTAAAAAAAGATTTAAAACAATTTTTTTATCATACAATACACTGGGAGGGGGGGGGCAGTAACATTAAAAACAGATAAGAAAATATCCATACTTAAAAAATATTCTAATAAAATCTAGTCTACGCAATCCTACCATGTCATGCCAATGGAAATCTAACTTTGAAGTTCTATGACTTCTAAAATATGCATTTAATGAAAAAAAGTGACTGAAGATAAATTAAAAAACATAATCAAATCTATTTAAATCTATATTTTCAACAATTTTTTCAGAATTTAAAAATAATAATTTTAAACCATTTAATAAAAGAAATGTATATTTAGAAGTTTGTATAATGATTATTTCAACATTAGACAATTATGAATGATTTTATAAAACATGATAGAATATTTAGCAATAAATTATCTATCCTCCATGACTCTTTTACTGATTGAATATTGATGAAATATTGAGTTCTAAATAGATTTCATTATGATGTTTAATTTATCAATCACATTTTCCCATAAAATGCATATTTTAGAAGTTATATAGCTTTAAAGTAAGATTCCCACTGGCATATTAATAGAATTCTCTAATATTTTGATAGGGCAGTGTGTAATAAAAAGAGTCATAAAAGTAGAAAAAAAAAAACACTGACAGATAGCACCTGTTGCACTGTGCTGATCTTTGCTTTGTCAATTACATAAATAAAATTAAAACTAAAACATAAAAAACCTTTCAAGGATGAAAAATAGTTTAGAAATGCTAGAGAACTTTAAAAAAAAAAAGATCATACATGCTTTCAAATTAATCTAATTTGTCTAACAGGGTTTGGGTACTGCAGTTTTGAAATGAAATTGATTTCTGAGCCCAGCTCATGCCATGGAAATGGTTAACATGCAAAGGATCTAGTTATCCTGTAGAGGAGAGAAGCATTCCCCCTATTCAGAATGTTAGTAAGGTAGTAAATATTTAGCAGAAAAAATTTTTTCCGACATACGGGAGTCAAACTTACATCTCTCCAGAAACATACCAGAG
Organism: Ryuthela nishihirai; assembly: GCA_038380435.1. Lineage (NCBI taxonomy): Eukaryota > Metazoa > Arthropoda > Arachnida > Araneae > Heptathelidae > Ryuthela > Ryuthela nishihirai. Next base: position 27,017,805 of record JAWZYU010000018.1, read on the forward strand.
TGTTCTTACCAGTTGAACTAATGCCAGCTCGTCTTTTTTCCGCTTATTTTAAGACTATACTCTATTAATCACCGAAAAATGTGGGCCAACCATTGGCACCATCTGTGGTCTTGGGTGGCAACTATTACCTTTATATTGCACAGAGTGAGATGGCCACCCGAGACCACAGTCTTACCAGTCGTCAATGGTTGGCCCGCATTTCTTGGTGATAAGAGTATAGTCTTAAAATAAGTGGAAAAAAGACGAGCTGGCATTAGTTCAACTAGTAAGAACACTCTGGCATGTTTCTGGAGAGATGCGGGTTCGATTCCCGTATGTCGGCGAAAATTTTTCCACTAAATATTTACTGATTTATCAATGCCAAAAGAGCATCAGGTCATGCTGCGATTATCATCTATGTTTAAATCATTAATAATGCTAAATAGCGTGATGAGACTAATATTTATTTCTATCTCACTCTGTGCAATATAAAGGTAATAGTTGCCACTCAAGACCACAGATGGCGCCAATAGTTGGCCCGCATTTCTCGGTGATAGAGTATGGTCTTAAAATAAGTAGAAAAAAGACGAGCTGGCATTAGTTCAACTGATATGAACACTCTGGCAAGTTTCTGGAGAGATGCAGGTTCGATTCCCGCATGTCGGCAAAAATTTTTTCCGCTAAATATTTACTGATTTATCAATGCCAAAAGAGCATCAGGTCATGCTGCGATTATCATCTATGTTTAAATCATTAATAACGCTAAATAGCATGATGAGACTAATGTTTATTTCCATCTCCCTCTGAGTAATACAAAGGCAATAGTTGCCACCCGAGACCACAGATGGCGCCAATGGTTGGCCCGCATTTCTTAGTGATAGAGTATAGTCTTAAAACAAGCAGAAAAAAGACGAGCTGGCATTAATTCAACTGGTAAGAACACTATGGCATGTTTCTGGAGAGATGCGGGTTCGATTCCCGCATGTCGGCAAAAATTTTTTCTGCTACTAAATATTTACTGATTTATCAATGCCATGCTGCGATTTCATTTATGTTAGTAAGGGTAAAAGAGGCAAAAAAATTATTAAACTTATATTTCATGCACATTTTTCAAGAAATTCATTAAAGATCTGTAAAATAGAGAGGAAATGTTATACTACATTGGAAATCCAGCCTATGGGGGTGGGGGTGGCTCAGTCAGTAGTGTGCAAGGCTCGTAATCTGCAATTCCCAGGTTCGAGTCCCAGCTGGGTCAGCATTGAGATTTATCTCAGAAAAATTCCCTGCCCTGCCCACGGTCAGTAGGGGTCACCGATGGGTTTGTAAAGGCCGCTGTCTGTCGGATGGGAAGCCGTGATCCCGTGTGCGGGAGAGCCATACCTTATGCACATTAAAGAACACACTGGATGGCCTTGACGGTATGATACCATCTGTTTCCCAACAGCTGTTCCAGTGGGTCCCCTCCCCCAACCTTCAGGGTCCTTGTGACCTGGCCATTTAGCTCATGGTGTGCAAAAAAGTGTCGCTCAGAGGTAAAACAACCCAACCAGTCTCTTGGCCCTTTTTCTCCTTTATTGTGCTCCCTCCCTCCCTCCCTCCCTCCCTCCCTCCCTCTGTTTTTTCCAGATCTGGGCCTGTTCCTGTATAAGGGCTATGGCCATCTGATGGATGGGAACCTTTCCAAGCCCATTAGTGTCCTTTTCACCAGGGATAAAACAAAAGTCAGCAGAGCAGAATATTCCTTTTTCTTTTACAATGCAGACATAGTTGAGAATCAAACCTGGAAACAACAGATTATGAGCCTGGCATGGTACCAATCTGGTCTATAAATGGTAGCTAGGTAGTCACTGGAAGGAGAGCTATGCACCAATCCCCTGTGATGATGATGATGCATAGAACCAGCCAGGCCTAGCACCTAATGTCCGACCTGCCTTCTCGTGGTGTAGACCGTTAGTACCTTTCAATAGAGATACTCTCTTGTGGAAGTGAACGAAAGGGGGAGGGCTGCCAGATTAGTGTGGCCTACTGATCTGAACATCTATGGCTACTTTTCTTTTTTTCTACCTTGCTAGGAGTGGTCAACCACACAGAGTCCTAGTGCTGACCATATATACCAACCTGAACGGAATTATGGCTCTGAGCTTGATTATGGATCCTGATTTTGCTGCACTGGTGGGCTTTTGTGGAGGGAAAATCTTCTGCTGTGTTTTCTGTTTGTTTGTGGGTTGACAACCCCAAGTGAATAGATTCACAGGATATGTTTATCAGCTGGTGGATAATCTTGAGCAGAGGTCATCACAGGCACCTGAACTCTTTGCTTCTGTTGGCATCGTCAAATTCTACATTGAAGGAAGTCTTCCAGTGTAGATGGCTTCAGCCTTTAGTGGTGGGGGAACGGGTCTTTGCCCCATGTCTGTGATTAGGGGGCTGTTTGATATTGTCGGCATTCCCTCTCTCAATAAACATAGTTTCTTTAAACAGCCCACTAACCATTTTCTCTCCATAGGTAGTTGGAATGTGAGGACTCTGCACAGAGCTTATTCTCTTTATGTCCTCACACAAGAATTCCACCGTTATAATTTAGATATTCTCGGCTTGCAAGAGACCAGATGGACAGATAAAGGTCAGATTCTTAAAAATAATCTGAAATTTCTCTTTTTGAGGAGAGAAGACAATAAGCATCACCAAGGTGTGGGTCTGCTTCTCAGCAGACACGCTAGTGATGCTCTTCTAGGATATGAGTGCATTAATGAAAGGTTTCTTACAGCAAAATTTCAGACAAGCGTTAAAGACTTGAATGTTATCTGCTGTTATGCCCCCACCGAGGATGCTGATGAGGATGAGAAGGATAGGTTTTACGGACAACTTCAGGATATTTTGAATTCTGTCAAGAAAGGATATCTCCTTTCTTGACAGAAACCTACCCTTGTTCTAGGTGACTTCAATGACAAAGTTGGTACTGACTCTGATCTTTGGGAAGGGGTGATAGGTCCTTTTGGTATTGGTAGTTGCAATGGATTGGCCAATGTCTCCTACAAATAAGTGAACTTAATGGTTAGAGAATAACTAACACTTATTACAAACACCCCGACATACATAAGTACACATGGGTTTCACCTGATGGGCTGCATAAGAATATGATTGATTATATATTAATTAACAGCAAATGGGCTAGTTCTGTTAGGAATACCAGGTCATATAGGGGAGCTGAAATTGGATCTGGCCATTATCTTGTTAAAAGTGTCTTGCAACTTAAACTTAAAAAGTGTTGTGATAAAGTTAAAAAACTTACCTTTAATACTGAAGCTCTGAAAGACCCAGTTAGAGCCAAAGCTTACCATGATAGATTACTTAGTCATTATGACAGTCATTGTATGCTTACTACTGAAGTTGAAGAATGGGATCATTTTAAACAGCCTTTTTTGGACACTAACAGTACTCTTTTAGGAAAAAAGGAGCAGAAGAGGCAGAATTATCTGAGTGATAAGGCACTTGAGCTTATTTTGGAAAGAAAGAACTGCAGGAATGTCCTTAATCAACACCCTACTAGTCCTAATAGAAAGCATTACAGAGAGCTTAATAAACGTGTAAACGATCAGTTAGCTGCTGATAAGAATCTTTGGCTTGATGGTTTGGCTGACAAAGCTGAGGAAGCAGTTAGACAGCACAACAGCAGAGAGCTGTACCAGATTGTTAATGTTTTGTGCGATAGAAAACGGACAAGCATACAGGGATTGAAGGATAAACAAGGTAAAGTTATAAAAGGTGAGGATTCTGTCATGGCTAGGTGGGCTGAGCATTTCAGTTATGTTCTAAACAATATGGTTAGTTCTACTCCCATTGCTTGTAATGATGATAGATGCATTGGTGGCTTTAATGTTGGACGTATATCACAATCTGAAGTTATTTTGGTTATTTCTAAACTTAAATTTCATAAATCCCCAGGGGTAGATGAAATTACTACAGAAATGCTCAGAGCTGGGAATGTTTCAGCTAGCACTTGGATGACTGAAATTTTGAATATCTTTTATGATAAAGGCATGGTTCCTAAGGATTTTACCAGAGCTATTGTTATCCCTATTTTCAAAAAAGGTGATCGCAGTTCTTGTGATAACTAAAGGGGTATCAGCGTACTCTCTGTTCCAGGTAAAGTTCTTTCCATTATTGTGCTTAATAGAATTAAGAATCTGGTTGACAGTCAATTGCATGATGAGCAATGTGGATTCAGAAGTGGTAGGGGATGTGTAGATCAGATATTTTCACTTAGGCAGATTCTTGAGAAATGTTTAGAGTTTCAGAAACCTTTGGTTGCTAGCTTTGTTGATTTCAAAAAGGTTTTCGATTCTGTTGATCGTCATAATTTGTGGTTGACTGTGAGATCATATGGTATACCAGACAAGTTAGTTAACATAATGAAAGCTCTCTATAATAACAATGAGTCGTGTGTGAGAGTTGGTAAGGCTTGTAGCAATTGATTTAGCATTACTTCTGGTGTTCAACAAGGGTGCATTTTGTCTCCTTTTCTCTTTAGCTTGGTTATTGATTTGTTATGTGAAATTCACTTCAAGGGAAAGATTTTGGCCTTTAATGGACTGGAGATATGAAAATTTCTGATTTAGATTATGCTGATGATTTAGCCCTTTTGGCAAATGATGTTGATGAGATGAACTCTTTCATTCGAGCTGCTGATGAAAATGGTAGTAGAGTAGGTTTGGTTATAAACAGAGAGAAAACTAAAGTGATGAAAATTGGTCAGGCATGTTGTGATTCAGTTAATCTGAATGGTTGCAGTCTTGAGCAGGTGTCACAGTTTAATTATCTTGGGAGCTATGTAACAAATAATGGTGATGTGCAGCATGAGATTAACAGATGAATAGGGATTGTTGCCGGGACTTTTAAGAATTTATGGAGAGTGTGGAGAAATAGGCATATACACCTAAAGACTAAAATTAGACTATATAATAGTTTGATTCTTTCTAGGGTTAGTTATGGTAGTGAAACTTGGACACTTTGTAAACAAGATAACAGGAAACTAGATGCTTTTGATTCCAGATGCTTACGCAGTATCTTGGGCATTAGGTGGTTCAACTTTGTAACTAATGATGAGGTTAGGCAAAGGAGTCTGCAACCTCCTTTAAGCAGCATATTGTGCAGTGAGAGACTCCATTGGTTTGACCATGTTGCCCATATGAATAATGATAGATTGGTGAATAGGGTTATGAACAATGTGCCTAAAGGCCTCAGAAAGAGGGGGAGACCTAGGATGTGGTGGACAGACAATGTCAAACAGGACCTTATTAGAATTGGTGAATGCAGTAGGTGTAGCTCAGAACACACTTGCTTGGAGAAGTAAATTGCACAGTCTGATTGGACCTCCGTAGTCATGGCTGCAGAGGATGATGATGATGATGGTACCAATTGAACCAATCCCTACCCTAAACAACTTCGTCATATACAAATAAGAATTATTATAAATAATCTGGTGAAATCACAAAAAAACTGTTAGCACAGTTGATCTTATAAAAGATTTGTGACAATATCAGCAAAAGCTCAGCTCTTTGGTTTAGAGTTGAGCAGATTCAAATCTAACCCAAAGAGATATCAAAAGTTCACAGAGTGGAACATTTGCTTTTAAATTTCTAGAGCTCATTCTAATTCAAACTTAAACTTCAGTAAAAAAAATCGATTTTTAACAATTAATCCTTAAAATGACATAAGATATTTTATGCTTTTCAAAAATCTCTACAATTGGTCTGCAACATTTTTCTCTAGCTTAGCTGTAGACTAATTAAACATTAAAGTTTTGACAGTCTTTTCTGAAAAAAAAAAGAGTAATTAAAATGAAAAGTGACCCACTTTCATTATCATAAAAAAAAGTTGGATTTTTGTACATTTTTGTTATTTACAACTTAATAAATATCTGAGAACAAAAGGAATATTTATTAGTTGACTGATTAATTTACTAAATGGTTTATTGAGAATCTTGATTATATTAAATACTAATTATTCTGTTATTTCTATATTTTGCCCATATCCTGCTAATTTTTATGTCGCTAAATAGGCTTCTTGCTTTTATACTACTGCAAATTGAAAAATAAAATCCCATATTAAGAATATGTAGATAATTTGAACTTACAGAGGAATTCTTGAGTTTTGTAACAGTCTTCCAAACATCATTCAGCACTTGTAGCCGTTCAGCTTCTGGTGGATCAGCTACAACTAAGCAGAGACCCAAAGTGCGAAATAAGAGATGCTGTTAGGGGAGGAAAAAGGTTTATATCTCTCAATCCCAAAACATGAAATAAATAAATACTATAAATTCTATGAAGATAATACAATATTTTATTTCACTCTGTAATAATTATTTACAGTAAGAGAAATAATTGAAGCATCCACAAAATAATTTGATCCAAAATTGCTGAAAATGAATTAAATTATAAAATCAATAACTAAGATTATTCATTTGTAGGACTGAGACAAATTCCAAAAGTAATTAAATGAGCTAAAAAATAAACTACCAATAAAAGTTGATGATGAAAGCAAATTCGAGTTTCATTCCATTCTGATAAACAACACAATTATTTCTTCTGCTAACAGTGTTAAGACATTATTATATTTCTATAGGAATTTTTAATATTTTTAAAATTTTGAAGGTAATTTAATGATTGCAACAAGTCCTTGAGAGAATTTATGAAATTCATACAATAACTGTGAAAAATATATGGTATATTTTTCTTTAAATATAATTTGAACAAAATTGCAATTCTGATTATTTTATACCCAGATCTGATTACCCTTATACCATATTTGATGAAAAAGTTCTGAGACCTTCAGATAAACATCAGAAGAGAACATATCATTCTCTGGCAAATATAAGATGCTCACTTTCAAAGAAAATGAAGTTTTCTATTTTGCAATTTCACGCTGTTTAACAGAAGTAATTTGTAATAATGAGTAATTGGAAAATGTAAATAGCAATAAATTATTCACCCTGTGCACACAAAAAAGAATTTTTGCCTTAAAATTAAAAATAATCCCTTAAAATAAGTTATTTTCTCATCTTTTAGGGTAAAGGGCAAATCATTAAGTGTATATAAAATAATTATTGCCATATTAAAATATTATTGAAAATTTTAAAATTAAGTACTAACATTTCAAAAATAAAGAGAAATCAATCGAATTTTACCAATAGTAATTTAAACACATATGAAGATAAATTACACTTCTTTAAGTTATCTGTTTCGATCAACACAGTTTACCTTTAAAAAATTTAATTTCTAGCATAACTATATCATTTGCAATATTACTTGAAGTTTTAATATATATTTTTGTGGAAAAAATAAGTTTTGGTGATGTGTGGGACTTGAACTTACATCTCTCGAGATACATGCCAGAATGTTCTAAGCTGTATGTATTTCAAGACCATGAACACACTGGAATGAATCTGGAGAGAAGAGGGTTCGAATCCCATGCATCAGAAAAAATTAGTTTTTCAAACCATTTGACTTTTATGTCAAACAGTTAACTGTGTGTATTTACTATTTATTGATTACTTCAAGTTTTACATTTTCTGCATTTAGTGCCCTAACCATGCAAATTAAAGCCTTTTGGAGGATTTGAAAACTATGAATAATCATATTTCATTAGTATCTATTAAACTAAAAAATTTTTTTTTTAATAATCCCTAAAAAAAGTTGCCTTTTCCTGCTCCTCTGGGGGTGAAGGGACAAATTATTGCTCCCAATGTATACCATCTGATCTCACACTCCACCACTAAAATATCAAATTTCTGGCCCAAATAAATCATTAGCAATATTTGTTTAAAACTTTGAATTTTTCAACATTTTCCACCATCAGAGGGAACAATTAAAATTTTGGGAGATTTGAAAAGTGTGAATCATAATAATTTATCAATACCTATCCAATCCAAAAAGAACTTTTAATTTATCTCTAAAAATAAAGAAGTTGAATGTCTACAGATTGGCAGGCAGACAGATGGCACATGTGAAAACATCAGCTCATTTTTTCCTGAAAATGAACTAAAAATCTGTTTATTTATGTAGCAAAAGTAAAAATTTATGGATTTTATAATTTTGATAACTTTTAAATGTTTGTAGTAATCTGGCAATATGAAGTAAAACATTATGTAAGTAATAGACTACTCTTTGCAAATGATATTTTGTTGAAGAGAAGGTTTTTAGGTGTAATAAATCTAAATAATATCCTATAAGAGGTAAGAGATGTGAACACTGAAGGTAATGTTGATGTTTACAATGTAAATGTTTACGAAGTACTAATTATTGTAGTATTTGGAATAAAATTTTCAGTTCTAAGAGTGATGTTTACAGCTACTTCCCACTTACCTCCACCTCTCAATCACCACCAATGTCATACACTCAATATGGACAAAAACAAGTTCAAGCATGGGCTGAACTTGGGAAATTAGAAATTTTTATCTGCAATATCTTAAATTTCTTCACTGAAAGTTTTAGATTTCATATAAATGCTTAAGCAAGAACTGAATCACATAATACATAGAAAGCAAACATTATAAAGAGATTGCTCACTGCAGATTTTTGGCTGTCTTGAAAATATCAAATGGACCAAATATTTTTGGGATATCTACCCATCGCCCATCCACCTTGTATCAAATGATATAGATTTTCTTAGAAAATGTAATTAATCTACATGACAAATTTATTTCTGCCCAATTCTCATTGCTTTTTCTCTGTGACTGGATTAATTTTCGAATTTCCAGCTCTAACAGTACACCTAAAAAAAGATAAAACTAGCATTTTTCTTTAGATCATATCAAAATTTTAATAGTGATGGAAATTTCTAATATATTTGTCTATACTTGATAAAGATATCATGCACACACAGTGTTTAAAAAAATAATGGTAGTCTAAAAATAAAGGACAACATAAAAAAGGAGGAAGGGGGTAGTCAATTTGTCTATATTGCATATTCTGGAGAAATATGCAATCAAGGGAATATTTTGAAGTGTTATTGCATTTTCACTAGTAAAGTGACATATACAGATGCCTACAGCTATAAGCTCTAGTGAATAAGGGCTTTTAGATCTAATAATGTCAAGGGAATATTTTGAACTGTTATTGTGTTTTCATTAGTAAAGTAACATATACAGATGCCCACAACTATAAGCTCGGTGAATAAGGGCTTTTAGATCTAATAATGCCAAGGGAATATTTTGAAGTGTTATTGTGTTTTCAATAGTAATGTCACATATGTAGAGATGCCCATAACTATAAGCTCTAGTGAAGTTGCATATGAATATAACAGAAGAAAGAAAATAAACATCCAATGCATAAAAGCATCTATGTACACTCAATGCTTATTGAATTATGACCACCTCCCTCCATGTTATGTCAGTAGAAGCTAACTTTAAAGCTTTACAACTTCTAAATTAAGCATTTTATGAGAAAATGTAACAGAAGACAGTTTGAAGATCTCAATCAAAGCTATCTAAATCTCGATTTTCAATAATGTTGGACTTTGAATATTTAACAGCGACAATGCAAGTCTTAGGAAAATTGAAAAATTATTTACATTAACTTTTCAAATATACATCTGTTGTATTAAATGGTGTGAAATAATACTTCTTATTCAAATTATAATTAAATTCTAATGCTAGGCATTGCTGTGTTAAATATTCAAACTTCCATTACTCTTTAAATACTAAGGGAATATAGCTGAAAATCGAGATTTAGATATATTTGATTGAAATCTTTAATTTATCTTCAGTCCCATTCTGTCACAAAATGCTTAGTTCAGAAGTTATAGAGCTTCGAAATTAGCTTCCACTGACATAACATGGAGGGAGTGGTCATGATTTAGTTAGCACTGAGTCTGTATAAAAAAAAGGGGTGTGTGTGGGGGGGGTGTTTGAGGCAGGCAAATCAACAGATAAACAAAATTGTGTTTTCAAATGCAAATTGAAAATTAAATGAATATTTGGGGAAAAATTTTACTTACTTTTGGAAAACCAGCATCATCACATTCTTTCATTATGTCCACAAATTCCAGAGCACGCTTAGCTATGAACTCAGGTTTAAATGCAGCCATGACAGAATTCAGAAGCAATGCACTAAATAAAAAGACATAAAAAAGTGAATTGCAAAGAATTTTGACTATTTCTATACTGAAACAAAGTAAAAGTTTTACAGAAATTAATTCATCAGGTAATCCTGAAGTGTACTGGAGATGTGTGATATATGCTGCAGTTGATGATGTCCTCCAAATACCATAGTATCTGTGCTTTCAAAAGTTCAAACCAGCAATTAATCTTAATGTAAAGTGAAGGTAGTGTTTTTGGTCAGTGTCTAAAATTTGAAGCAATTGTTTATTGTGAAAAAAGTGCACCATTTAAAAATTTAATGTCATGTAATAATGTCTTCAGGAGCATATATATTATTGATCATTGTGTTTTATAAAGAGTATAGTATAACAGAGTTAGCTATTCTACATTGTAAAATGGTTCTTCTTTGCAATCAAATCAGAACATTCTTAGAACCTTATGGGTTCTACATATTGAGAAAGTCGTGTTTGTCTATCATATTCTTTGGTTTGCTTCATCAAACGTCAACTCAGAGCTGTACATTTTGTATATCCAGCTTCCAGTATTGACACTGATACTTAAATCTTGCATCTGGTGCCTGTTATCTTGATTTATTGAAACATACCAGATAATTCTTGCTTTATGCTACCATTTTTTATTGCAACTAAATGCTAGTATTGGTTAAATGAGGTATTAGTTAAGGGATTGTGATATAAGGCAGTGCATTTTAGTTGTGGCTGATTAACAGTTTCATTAATCCAATAAATTATTTCCATTCAATATAATGCCTGATTAAATGATTTAATTTTGAATATTTTAAGTTTTTTTTTCTTTTCATTTAGTTTATTTACTTACCACCTGACACACATCACAGTGAGTTCAGTAAGTAAGCATTTCTACACCATGTCTAATTTATATAGGAAATATATCATAACACACAGATTTATAGTAACATGAGTAAATATTACTGTCAGTTGTAAAAAGTTATTCAATATTATAAGTTTATCACAAATTAAAACATGAGTACTATGTATAAGTTATATTGTGTTTAATATATAATTATTATATGTAGATTATTTATATGTAAAAGTAATACTATGATTTAAATTTAAATAATTTATTATATTTCTAGTCACATACATTAAAGAATAAGAAATCCATTGAGGAAATAATTTTAATAAAGCTGTAGGATTGAAATAAACTGTAGTCATAGCAACTGAATTCTGATTGGATAAAACTCTCTCAATTGTCCAATGAATCTGGCCAATCAGATCCTAGGATAGTTAGTCCTGAATAAGTAATGAAGCAGGTAACTGAAAGATGCATATCTGGCATCTATGTGATAATCGAGTAATGTTTGAATAGTGAATACATCAATGCCAAGATTCTTCAAATCTTTGAAATAAAGTTTTCTTTCTTCCTGATAGTGTAAACAAATCAGAAATACATGAATAACAGTTTCATCAAAGCAGCAAAAAAAGAGACATTTAGGACTGTATTTTTTTTTTATAGAATATAAATATTTGTTTAATTTTGCTGTTCCTGTCCTCATATAAATAATTTTACATTAGTTAATCCTGGACAATTTTAATTTTGGAAAATTTCAAATATTTCGATTTAAATGAAAAGGAAAGTTAAACTTTATTTAGCTTTGTGCCTCAAAATGCCCATTTAATTCATTACTTTCAGCAAACTTTAAACAATTTTTCAGTTTTATATTATATGTAGACAATGCTGTAATCATATCATTATTTTTAGATTCTTTAGCATAATAATTCACTAAAGTGTTTCCTGTCACATCACAAAGACTTGGTAACCATTGAAATACTATAATCCTTCCATTTTGAATCCAATAAGTACATAAATTAAGAATTTTGCAAATAATTCTTTTAAAATTTTAAATATTTTTTTTTACAATATAGAAGAGCAGATTTACAGCTGGAAAGAATAACATATTTTGAGACTTGAGGTTACTCTTGAATTCACTGTAATGATACAAATAAAGCAAAAAGCTCTGCTTGCAGAATAGTGTAACCTAGATTAAATTTGCAATTCCTTAAATAACTAAATTCTTCGATATGAAAGGCTGCCGTAGCTATTGATGTACCTGAAAAAAGCACCATCAGTAAAGATTTTAATAAATTCTTTATATTTCTCATAAATATAAAAAAATACTTAGGACTCTAAGTATAGAAACTTCAGTATATCTCTTTTCTTTTTTTTTGATAAATATTAGGAATAGTGGTAGAGATTTCAGGATGTACATACTTCCAGATTGGATCATCATTTAACCCTTTCACTACCATACCAGCCCAAAACAATCAAGATTTTAAAGACTTGCCAAACCAATGCTATTACTTCCTCTTCAATACCTCCTACCTGCAGCTTGGGCAGTTTTGCACCAGTATGGTAGTGAAAAGGTTAATAAATCTCCTTTAATCTTTTTTTTTTTCATTATATAACAATGCGTGCTTCATTTTATAATTTTATGGCTGGATGAAAGTATTTTTCTTGATTAGTTTGTTTATAATGAAATGATCCTCATGTTTAAAGTGTAACCTTGAGATAATATGTAATAACTGATAAAGTGCTCTTATATGAAATGGTGATATAGCTATCAATGCTAAATTAGGGGTATTTTTTGGACCAGTCCCAATCCTGTCAAATAAATTTATTTTGTATGATATTCAATTTTTTTTAATTCATGCTCAGCATTGCTGGCAATAAATTCCAATCCATACTCTATTTTAGGGTGAACCTAATTACAGTATAAATGTAACACTTTCATAGGTGAAGAACCCCATTTTTGTTGATATTAATCATGGCCTTTTAATTTTAATAATTGTATACAGGGTGAATCTGAAAAAGTGGGCAAAACTTTACGGGGTGGTAGAACACAGCTATACGAGCAATATTCGTCATAGAATGTATGGTCGGAACGCAAGCGGTGAGAAGTTAAAAGGTAGTTTTCCACTGTCACATTTAAAGAATGAACACAGAAGGAGAGGAGATATTTCAGAAAACATTTTATTAACAGGAATGTAATTGAGGTACATGCTCAAAGAAACCGTACACAAAGTGCATATCCGCCATTTCGTGGTTAGTATAACCAGCCATCCTCTCGGCAATCCACGGTAGAAATGCCGTTGGGTGCGAGGACCGACCCTTTTATACCATTTCCAACGCCACCTAGCGGCTCGCCGTTTGCGTTCCGACCATATATTCTATGACGAATATTGCTCGTATAGCTACGTTCTACCACCCCGTAAAGTTTTGCCAACTTTCAGATTCACCCTGTATAAAAATGACATCATGGAGAAATAAGAGGAACAATCTTCTACTTCTCTTTATTTGATCACATTTTGACTTCTTAAACTGTTGTGATCAAATAAAGAAAATCAGATCAATTCTTACAGTTTCTCCATGATGTTGCTTCTGTACACAAACCAAAATGTCATGATAAGCGATAAACACTAGCAAAAACACTTTATTCAAGTTGCTAGCAAATATTCTATGGGCTATACATATAAATGTACAATAAAGAAAGAACATATTTGTTTTCACTGTATCATTTTCATTATTTTTGAACAATGAATCCATCTTTTGCACTATAAAAAAAAACGCAATATAATAAAATCATAGTGTATGTATCACAAATTTAATAAAACTCTATAACACTGTATATTATATATAAATAAAACTTAGCAGAAGTAAGGTAGTATAATCCAAACAGTAGTGATAACAATGGCATATTTAGATCTGTGGTAACAAGAATTTACATGATGGATGCCAAAATGGCATATAAGATGTATTTGTTTATATTTCAGGTACAGATATATCTCCTTAACATAGAATGAACATTTCTATATCTCTATAGAATGGCCTTCTTTATGAGAGATAACATATGAGGTTTGTAGGTAAAGGTAAATGCCATGCAAGGCAAGTTATGTATTTGATGTTTTTTACAGTTTGTAACACTCCAAAGTATGTAATTTTTCAACTGCTGGACAGCTTGAAATTTGAGTGCCAGGTAATAAATCTTGCCAAAAAAATAGATTATTAGTACAAAATTTATTAGTACAAAAATTATAGAATTATTAGAACAAGCATATGAGAAGAAAAAAAATAGAGTAATCCAATATTACTACTCTTATCTCTGTTTAAGAGAAAAAAAAATTAAATCAAATACAATGTCACAAATTATAAAAGGTTTGAGTATAAACTCACCAAATAAATTCCTTCTACAAAACAATTCACATACCTGACTCTTCCACAAACTCAACCTTCAATACTCCTCTACTCTCTCCAACTACTTACTTAGCCCTATAATACATGTCGAACATCACACTTGTGAGCACAATTGCATATGAAATTGTGCATCAATGATTACGCAAGCAGTGGTGACCTTAATTGATGTCAGTGATTAGTGGTCAACAATCAAGCAAGAATTGTGCAATTGGCAACTTACTACCAGATGGAGAGAGGTAATGGTTGAAAAAAATTATAAGACACCAAAGTAATAATTACAATGTAAATAAATTAAACTGGTTAAGGAACATAAAAGTGAAGAGTAAACCATCACAAGTTCAATGGTTAATTTCAGGTGCACAGATAGCACTAACCAAAAAGGTCAGTAGCTTTGATAATATAAAGTCTGAGTGCACAAAACTGTTCTAAGTGGATGGTCTACTTTACTTGATCTATTATCTTACCCATTTCCTGACATGCTACCAATTTTAGACTAATAGCTACTATTGGAGCTTATGCAGATATCAGCTAATGCATTAGAATATACTTCATAATTTCTTTTTTTACTGAAATTAATGCTTATTTTAGTATTTTAAGATATTTAGAAAAAAGATTTTATGCATTACCATTTTGCTGTTGGATGTATCTGCTCTGCTATTTCAGTAAAAAAGAAAATATAAAATATATTTTAATACATTACCTGATGTCTGCATAAGCTCCAATAACTAGCTACTGTGATGGTTCACCATTCACTTTTATGTTTCCTAACTAGTTTGAATTTATTTACTATACAATCGTTATTTTGGGACCTTTCTTTCCTTTACACCATGTCTCTCTCCATCTGTAAATGTTGCCAATTGCATAACTCCATTTTGATTGACAGCCACTAACCACTGTGAGCAAGCCACAACCATTTACATCAGTATCATCACATGATCAAACATGCAAATGTGGCTTCCATAAGTGATGCAGACATATGCCATATTTGCTTTAAGCCAGTGTCTGGCTAAGCAGTAATAAGTGACAGTTTGCAGTTGGAGACAGTTGTAAGAGTTGTTGGAGGTGGAGAAGTATTTAGACTGAAGAGTTGTTTTGCAGAAAGCTTTATTTGGTGGGTCTATAATAATAATAATAAACTTTTATATATTTTATGAAATTGAACTTTGACTTTATTTTTTTTTCTCTTGAGCAAGGTTATTTAGTTATATTGAATTAACTTTTAATTTGGACAATCACTTATTTGATTTTTTCCTTATCTTATACTCATTTCATAAAGAACCCTTATTTAATCTTTGATAAGATTAATTGCCTGGTGCCCGAAATTCAGCAGAAAAATAATAACATACACGAGATTGTGCATCAATGATTATGGTGAGTTACAGTGATTATGAAAAGTTACGGTGATATACATCATCTATGATTACAAGAGTACATGATTACATGAGTGTTATGCTACATCATGTGTCTGGTCTTGTAAAAATTGGTAGTGCAGGTCAGGAAATGGGTAAGGTATTAGGTCACATAAGCAGACCTTGCTCACAGGTCTGCTTACTGAGCAGGGACATCATTTCATCACTGAACTGCAATGACTTTGATGATCTGTCCAAAAAGGGCAGATTATCAAAGACAAATATGTCTATATATGTCTTATACGCAAAATTTTGTGCTATATTTAAACTTAACCAATTCATTACAGTGACAACATACTTAGTTTTGGTGGTGTTTTATAATGCAGATGATGGATTCATAGCAACCACTGATTTTATCTATAAAGTTCAGCCCTTACTATTAAATTAATGTTTGCTTTATTACTCAATTGTGCCCTAGCCTTTTAATATGGACAACGGCATTTGTAATTCTGTATATTAAAACATATTAACCTTTTTTATTATGCATAATAAATTGCATACATGAAACCAATTCCATTTTTAGTTTAAGCAGATTTCTAACCCATTTCATAAATGGACTCTTTGTCACTGTTACTATTTTTGTTCACAGAACTTACATTAATATTCAAAACATTACTTTTAAACAATTAAACCTAAAACTTTTTCATAAAAGATGATTGCAGAGAAGCTAAACAAGTAATTAAAATGTGCAGAATACACTTTATACAATAGAAACTGACATATTTGTTTCAACGAAACATATACGTACAAGACAATAAATACATAAATTATTTTTAGCAAAGAAACATTTTTTTTTTTGTTTTTTTTATGCACCACCTTTTTGGATTTATTATTTTACACATGAACATAATCATAATTCTCACCTGTTGCATTGAATCCTACATTTTTGTAGTACTTCACTTAAAACAGGCTCTGAGGCTTTATAAGCTACACATTGCAAAATCCAATCTAAGGCTGGAGGATACAAAGTAAGGTAGACTGGAATATCCACATTCTGCTTTGTCAATGTCTGTTTCACAAAAGTATTTTGCAGCTGAATGAAAAACACATCAACCAAAGTTAAAATGAAATGTGTATATATATATACAATATTATTAATCTTAAAATACTGTCTCAAAAAATAAATATTGTATTATTAAGAATACATTTTTTTACACACACACACACATACATACCAGTGCAGCTATGTTTTTAATTTATTGTTTTAGGATTGGCAGTAAAATAAATGTTATCCAAAAGCAAATTAGTAGTTGCTAAATTCAGGGTAAGATACAATTAAATTGTTTCTACATTTCTACACTGCAAGAATTTTTAATGACTTAAGAACAAGATAGTTTGCACTGTTTAACAGTACCTGATTATATGTAGTCAGGAAATCCCAAAAGTTTTCTCGCAAATGCTCTTGAGCTTCTGGAGCAACTGTCATTCCTACCTAGAAAACATCATTTAAATATAATGATTTATATTTTTACATATATCAATATATACATTAAAATTTGTAGAATAAAAGACAACACTGCCAACAGATTAAAACTGTATTTAAAAATTGTTAATGAGAGTTCCATGTAATGTGAAAAAATGTTATTATCTTGGAATCACATTACTTTTATATTTTATATCTTTGGATGTAGTAATCTCTAAATGTCATTTCCATTAAAATCTATAGAAACAAATCAGTCCTTCTGTATTATGTATATCAATGTCCCATTTTCATATACTATATACTTCCTACTAATTTTAAGCACACTAATAATTTATCAGCTTAAGAAGAATATTTGCTTTTAAAATAACTTTAACTCTAACTCTTTGCACTATCTCTTATTTTAGGAGCAATTTTATTTTATCTACTTTTTCAATAATTCCTAGATGTCAATGAGCAATAACAAAATAGTATCCTAATGAAAACTTCTTGTATTTGCAATATAAGAAATGAATGGTTAAAAGATACAGTTGCATTAAGACCAGCAATTGCCTGAAAACAATTGGTTGCTTTACATCTGTGCTAGAGTAAGTTACAAAATAGTATATACAATAAAAGTATATTTAAGTTCAAAATTTCCACCTTGAGTCTAGTTAAAAGGAAAAAATTTCTCCAGCACATTGTAAAATATATTAAAAAATGCATGCCACTGAACTCTTCTTTAAATCTTCATATCATTGGTTATTACAAACTTCAAAATATTAATAATTATTGAATGAAAAAATTAAAGTATTAATGCTATTTGATATAAAATGCAAATATGTAACAAATCATAAATATTTAAATTCTTGAGTGATACCATTATAAGAGTGAGTAATTCATTCATTAATGAGGGAATATCTAAAAAAAGTAATATTCATTCATTAATGAGGGAATATCTAAAAAAAGTAATATTCATTCATTAATGAGGGAATATCTAAAAAAAATCAAAGGCTGAATGAAGCTTACTTTTAATTGTTGAAGACTGATTAATAAGTTGAAATTATAATGAAAGAAATTATAATCTTTTTACATATGTTTTAGAAATTACAAAATCAGTGATTACAAAAAAATTAGGAAACTAATTATGACTGAGCCTGGCCAAACCCAAACTCATCTCTGTTTTGAGAACTACACTTCATATCGTATAAGAATAAGTAGAGAGATAAACTCCAGGTCACAATACCAAAAAGGCTCAGAAGACCCATAATATATTTATTAGATATAACAGGAGCCTCTACTCCAATGATATCCCACACTTCTTTCAATCAGCAAAAGCATCCTGCAAACCTGAATGAATAGTAGAGCAATAATCCTGCTATCAGTATCTCCCTTCCAAACTGACATGCAATAATCATTTAAAAATCTTTATTTCCTTCTTTTTTTTTTGCTGTTCAAAGCATGAGGTTATTCAAATTAACTGTAGTTGCAAATACAATACATTCTATTTAACCTGGGAGTAGGCTTTTTTTTTTTGGTAACATTATGGGTGTATTTGGTTTTTCAGATACCTCTGACTGAAAGCTAATGCTCTATAAAATATTTTGATTTCAACAATCATTTTTGATTTTATTTTTTTGAAATAATGCACAAAAATTATATGCTTCATATTTTGGCAAAACATACAAAAATATTTTTTCATTTTATATAAATTTGAAATATTTACTATTGGTTTTTATATCCATAATTTACCAAAACACACCTTGAATGTTCATGTGACAAAATATGCCAGAATGCAATGGAAAAAACGTAAACCAAAATATAATTACTAATGACAATAGGTTCCAGTAGTCTTATAGATTCTACCCCCCAATGATTTTCCACACATCACAATGAAATGCATTATTTAAATGTCAAAAAAATTTTATGAGTAAATAATGGGAACATCTAAAACCAGCAAGTCAAATAAATATGTGCAAATGCCTAAGAATTCAGTTTTGGAAATCCAAAATGCCCATGCTGTGCTAAAAGATCAATGAGGGAGATGTCCCAGGTTAAATATCAGATACATTTGAGTATATTAGACATGAATAAAGGACAAAAAAAAAATAAAGTCAATATTCTACCTACCCTACACAAATAACATCTTGCATAAGCAGCAACAAGTGGATCTCCTATTCCTCTTATCATTTTTGTCAGCCGAACCAATGCTTTAGAATATTCCCTAAAAAGACACAATAAATATTATTTAAGAAAAGTACACAAATTAACAGCATTCATTTTAATACTAACAACTCCATTATATCTGAAAAAATAAAACTTAACAATGCATAATTCAGAGATAAATCTCAACAGTGGCCCACCTGGGAGCTGCAGACTATGAGCTGAGCACAAGTTCTTACAAAAAGAACATACAAACTATCAATAACTATGACCTTTGCACTAGTAGCTAAACAAACTCGAGGAAGCAACATATTGCATTATGCTCAGGACCAGATGCAAAGGTAAGGGGAGCTAATGGGGCCAAGAGAATGCTACTAAGGGAATAGCGGCAAAAAATTATTAAACTTATGTATATTTCATATATTTTTGAAGAAATTTTTTTAAAGATCTCTAAAAAGGAGGGAGAAATGTTATGCTGCAATAGAAATCCAGTCTCTTACTTTTCTCTCTTTTATTTTTTTTTATCGAAGCCTACATATACCATTTCTATCAAGCCACTGAAGAGGCCACACTATTGCAGCCAAGCAGGTTGCAAAACCAGATTTAAAAAATGTATCTATCATTAATACCCTTCCAATTTCAGGTTAAGGTTCATAAAATGCAAGGAAATATATGCAAATCAGAATCATAGTTTCATTTATACATATATTATATATATTATAGTTCATTTGCCAGAGAAATATGACAGGGACTTGTCAGTATCCAAAGTGACTGTGATAAAAACAGTACCTCACCATAAAGAGAACAGATCAGGGAACAGAGATAATTATGCCTTTTCTGATATTTAACCCAATGTCTTTTCATTTGTGGTCAAATATGTTAGCACTCAGCCATTAGGCTGAAAACCAAAACTGCAAGTTTAAACTCACTTATATTTCAAGCAACTAATAAATAGCATACATTTTCAATTACTATAAAAAATATAAATTTAAAATTTTTTAAAAATACATATCTTCCCAAAGGGCCCTAAAAAGCAGAAAATAAACCAAAAGCATATCGGTGGTGCAATCATTCACTGAGTTCATATTCACTTCAAAGGAAGATAGGGCACCAATTTACCTACTCCACAAGATTGTCAGCACTATATCTTCCTTTGAAGTGAATACGAACTCAGTGACCAATTGCACATCAATATGCTTTAAGTTTATTTTCGACTTTTTAGGGCCCTACAGAAAAATAGGTATTTTTTTTAAGTTTTTAACTTCTATTTTTCTGTTGTCACTAAAAACACTTACCTTCAAAAACTTTGATATATGACTCATAAACATTATGCACATTTATCCAGATCAGTCCCTTTTGGAGTCATGTTTAAGGTAGCCCATGACATTGGAGATGTCACAAATTTTAATTTGAGATACAACACGTTAAAGTGGAAAACTGCAAAAATTCCCCCTCCCATTTATCAGGGGGGAATAGTGGGGGGGAAATTCAAAATAGTTTACGACCATCATTATACACTTTCATCTGACACCTAGCTCATAACTGTAGGCCCTTGTATTTGGAAGATATAGTAGAATAACTTTCACATTTCTTGTTTTTTAGGGGGGGGGAGAGAATGGTGGGGTCAATTTTTTATAGCCCATGACACTCCCAGGGTCACAAGCTTTCATTCGACACACAGCTCATTACTTTCTGCACTCATGTTTAGGAGATACAAGGGAACAATTATTTTCATATTTCCCCTTTTTTAGGGTGGAAGGAAGCATGGGGGAGGATAATTTTCCATAGCCTACAACATTTCTCACGTCAGAAGCTTTTATTTGACATATAGCTTATAACTTTTGGCAGTCACATTCTGGAGATATAGCGAAACAATAGTTTTGCATTTGTCTTTTTTTGGGGGGGGAAGAAAGCATGGGGAGTTTTTTTTTTTTTTCATAGCCTAAGACATTCCCCATATCACAAGCTTTCATTTGGCATACAGCTCATTACTTTCTGCACTCGCATTCAGGAGATGAAGGGGAACAATCATTTTCATATTTCCCCCCCCCCTTTTTTTTTTGAGCAATGGGGTTTTAGAGCAATGGGTTTTAAAGCATGGGGGTTCAATTTTTCATGGCTTTTTCATAGCTTGTTACTTTCTGCCTTCGCGTTCTAGAGATATAGCTTAAGAATAGTTTTCACATTTCCCTTTTTTTAGGGGGGAAGAATGCATGAGGTCCATTTTTTATAGCCTATGACACTCCCCACTTCACAAGCTTTCATTTGGCATATAAATCATTAAGTTTCTCCATCACATTTGAAAGATGTGGTGGAACAACATTTTTCAAATCCACAAACCGACAAATGTCAAAGCCAAAAGCAATAGGAAGATAGGTAAAATTTTTAAGTATGTCATTTCATTTCTTCCATCATGAAATCTAGATGAAACAACTTTACACAATCTGCTTACATGAGCAGATGTAAAGAATCAATGTTTTAATACAGCAAATGGTGTATTGATAACAGATCATAAGTTACAGTCTGGGATGAGATCTTATGTTATCTTATTAACTTATTGATGACTAACTTGAGTTATTTTGGTAGAAGACAATGGTAGAATATTCTGGCATATTTCTGGAGAGATACAGGTTTGAGTCCCATATGTTGGCGAAATTTTTTCCACAAAACATTTATTGATTTACAGACATTAAAAAGTCAACAGGTAACTCTGTGATTGCCATTTACAGTTTAACTAAATAAGTGAAATGTGCCATGCTATATACCAAATTAAAGAGCATTTAATGCAGAATATTAATAAAATAAAATATTTCAGTTACATATGAACTCTTTTAATTTCAATAAGTTTTTTCTTTGAAAAATGCAGTAAAAATGTTTTTTATTTTGACTTTTTTTATCAAACTATTAATGAAGAAACCTATAAATCATTTATACAGAATGAAAGAGCATTAAATTCTGAATAAAATAATAACTAAGCAGTTGTTACAAATTTTCCACTGAATCTAGTTACCTTTGCCAAACGACGTCCAGAATCAGTTTCATGAAGCTGCAGCAAACCCTGACCATAAATATTACTTTGCTCTGCAATCTCTTCAAACATTCCATCAGTTAAAAATATTTTGAAAAAATCTAAGGGGATTTTAGCTTTCCTATGTTATTACCAGTTTGGGCTGCAAACACATGATGTACTGGAAAAATCTAACATTCTTCTTTAGAAAGCCTTTTCCAGCATCCTAATGGAGTAAGGTCATATCACCTTCATTCCAGTCTTCTGATACTGAATCATCAGGAAAAACTGAAAAAACTTCATCCCCATCAGAATGATGAAACAATTCTTCTCCATGGTATTCTGATGAAGTTGAAGATCTCGAATAAATTTCTGACCTAACAGATAAATTTTTGCTTTCTTTTTTCGAAAAACCAAGAAATTTTTCATCATCAATGAAATATTTCTCAAAAAGTCGGATTCTTGGGAGTAACTCTTGAAAGCAATTGGCTTTGGGAGCACAATGGTATGTTCATTGCATATATACACTGAAGTGCCATTGAATTAGGGATAGCAACCTAGTAATGTGTTGGATCCACTCTGGCCCTGATAACATCCACCACACGACGAGGCAAGGATTCCACAAGCTTGTGTAAATGTTCCACAGGTATGGTGACCCATGCATCCTCCAGAGCTGTCCACAATTCTCTCAAGGTCATCGCTGATGGGACATTAACCCAAACACTCTGCTCGACGGTATCCCAAAGATTTTTGATGGGATTTAAATCTGGGCTTCTAGGTGGCCAATTCATTATTTCAAAGTCAGCAGAATGCTCCTGCAACCATGCAGTAGCCAACCTGGACCTGTGAGATGAACAGTTGTCTTGCTGGTAGACGCCATTTTCTTTGGGATACCTGATGGCCATAAATGGGTGTAAATGGTCAGCCATGAGTTCTACGTACCGGGGATGCATTGAGAGTCATTGGTACATGTATCAAAGGTCCCACAGACATCCAGGATCCATGGCTTCATGGGGGGCATCATACCCTCAGTCTCCCATCAGTCACCCAGATGAAGTTTAAATCAGGATTCATCACTCCAGGCTATCTGTTGCCAAGTTTTGATGGTTCAGTTTCAATATTCTTTAGTCCAGGCAAGACGTTGACCCCAGTGTTGTGCTGTTAGAAGTGGGACTCTCATAGGTTGGCAGCTCCCGAAGCCGAGACGATGAAGTGAGCGTTGCACGGTTCATGTACTGACTTCCTGGCTGGAACCCACGTTCAGATGGGAGGTGATTTCAGATAATGTCCGGCCCCTATCAATCTGTACAATGCAAGTCAGATGGTGAAGCCCACGATCATTCAAGGCTGGTTGTCCTTTGCAGTTTGTCCGGGTGCTTGTGTTTTTGCCGGAATTTTCACATTCCCAGAACATTCTTGAAACTATCGTATAAGAAAATCCAAGTCGGTGACAATTTCGGAGATTGAGTTTCCCATCTGTCAAATGCATCTAAATCCCGCGCCTTTTCCATTACACTTCTCATGATGAATGCTTGGGGAAGCCAAAGCTGACAGCTATACATGACCAGAGTTTCAGTCATGCATGCGCATAAATGCGAGACTTGTGATACTGAATTTGGATAACGCTCCTATCCCTAATTCAATGACACTTCAGTGTATGTGCATATATATATATATATAAATATATATTTAAAAAAAAAAACTGAACATATTTAAATACAATCTTTGAAAAGCTAAGTAGCTATATAATTAAAAATAACAAAAATTTTAAGAAAAAACCTTAATTTCTAAGGTACTTTCTGAAATCAGAAGTATAACGGTCTGCAACAGTGCATCCCTTTGATTCCAGAACAAAAACTTCAGTTCTGGGAGTTTTTTTTAGATGATTACGATTCCTAAGTTACATTTCTATAAAGAATTATATATCTAACGAAATACTAATAAATGAAATCAATAAATAATAAGCATTAATGCTAGAATTCTAAATGCAAAACACTGTAATTTACAGCAAGTAAGCATATATGTGCCTTCACAGTGAATTTGAGTTTTAATGAACATAAATTTTCCATTAAAATGAGAAAGGATTGATATAAATAAAAGAAAAGAATAGCAACAGTTCTGATGACAACTCTTACAAAAAATCTAATTTTAGAATAGCTGAATAAAGAAGTAAACAGCCAGGACACTCAACATACTGACAAATGACTAAAATGGCATCTGATTCAACAATCATAATGAGGTATGGATATTTAAGAATATCATCAATTTTTCAAGCAGAATCAACATGCAAAAGATTATGTTAAAGTTTTGAATGTATTATGAATGTGTTTTTAATGCATTTGAAATTCCTATAAATTTTTTTAAATGCGGCTTTTTATTCAAAAAAATAAAAATTACAATCTTGCACTACAAAATGGTAGACTGACTCTGGGCCACTAAAACAGGAAAAAGAGAAAATGACATACCCAGCTTGGTCATGTAAAGGGTTAAAAGAACATGAATACACTTAAAGCATACTGTATTACCATAGAAAATGCTTTAAACTAGTAGGTTTGTATATGTTGCTACATTATGAATGAGAGACAAAATAGGTACTTAAGTTACTATATTTAGTGATGCCCTTGAGCATGTGAGCTGCAAATGCATAGGGCCATTGTTGCAGTAGCACAGAGAGAGTGCATTTTAGTGGGAGCAAATGCGTGGGTATAAAGTAGCAAAGCATTTTACTCAGTATAAAGTATGAATTGAACATACCTTTAATCATGATTACAAAGCTAATATAAATTTTTTGGTTATATTTTAGGAAAAAAAGTATTGCTTTATAATAAAAAAAAGCGGCATATCGCTTATTATGCAAATTTTTTTTATATGATAAAATATCCAATAATAAATCTACACATCATTAACAATACCCTTTATGCAATCTAATATGCTTTTATTGCAAAATATTTTCTTCCTGAATAACATTTGTGGTATGCAGTTTTTTAAAAATTCATCACAGCTTCAAAGAGCATTTCTATTAGGGTGTCTGATTTCTTGAGAATTTGGAATCATATATCTGAGCTCTCTAGAAATCTCGAGAATTCCCAAAAAAATCTAATTGTATATAAAATATATTTTTTTTACTTAGATTTTTCTTAAATCTTTTATTAAAAATTGCTAGAACTGAACTGCTAACAAAACAATGTACTAACTAAACTAAAAAAAAAATTTAATTATAAAACAAACATTTGTGTGCTTATTATATTATTATAAATCAAACCACCTGCATGTTTATTATATTAATTAGAAAACAAAAAAATATTATTATTAAACAAAACTGCTTTGTTTTATGTCTAGTTTTTAATATAATTTTAGTTAAAACAACTACATGCACATTATGCTTACACGATACTTTAAAAAACATAAGATATCGATTACTTTATCTGATAATCTTGTCATTTGTTTGAAGCGAAAATTCCTGAAGTCGAGTAATTTGTTTTCTGTTAATGTTGGTCTTATATTTTAAAAAACACTAAAAGAAGTTTTATGTTTTGTATTATTTTGTATGATACTTCATAGAACCTGTCAAGTATTAAATTAAGGGGCATGTATGTCATGATATTTTTAAATAATTTAGTAGCAAATGCCTTAAGAGAAAAAATTATTTCTCAAGAAACAGGTAGTTTTAAAAATCATATATTTCTTGAGAAAAACTAATTTCTGTATTAAAATTAACCTTGAAAATTCACCAGCCATAAAAATATAATATAGCTATGAGAAAGGAAGTATTTTTAAAATTCTATACTGTAATGCTTTATTCGCCAAAAATACAACACAGTTTAGTGATCGATTCCAATGCCCAATACAATAATATTCTACCTTATATGAAAAAATTGAAAAGTTATTTTGTCAAATACTATATATTAGGGAAAACATTTACTCACCCCTGTGTCAAAAAGCTGTAGGATTTTAAAATTGCTGTTTCAACATAAAATCTTGGAATTAGTTCCCTAATTGAAGCAATTTTAAAAAACCAGTTTCTACATGTTTCTTTGGCTAATTCAGGCACTTGATCAGGAGTGAAGTTTTCTATAAAAATGATTTAAATACTTACTCTCTTTACAGGTATTATAAATAGTTTGAGAAAAGTTATTTTAACAATCATTTTAAAATAGATGGATTTACTTTTTACTGAAGTACATGTGGACTATAAAGTTTATCAGTTTGCAATAGAACTTGACCTTTACATACAGTTGTAGTATGGGTATTTGCAGTTCAATTTTCAGGGAGTATTTAAATATCCATATATATTAATGATACACTTAGTGTTATTAACCCTTCTGGGTCCCACTTGAAAAATTGGTTTATGTACAGGGGCCCAGCTAATTTCAAGCTATGATCAGCCAAAAAAAATTAACTTAGAAATTTTTTGCCAAATAACCAATGAAAGGAATTATGGCATGTTATATACAACATTAATCAGCATTTAATTCTAGATTTTTTTTAAAATAAAATATTTTACAAAAAAGATTACCTTTTATTTTAATAGGGCTTTTATACAGGCATGTAGTAAAAAAAAATGGATCTAGCAATGCAAATAAAAATTTATTAAGATAAAACTAATGTACAGAAATGATTATAATGCACATGAACAGAAAGACTAGTTCTGAAAAAAACAACATGAAACAAGAAAATGAATTCCGTTTTGTTGTAATCTTTTTTTCAGTACCATACTTTGAGAAAAGTACAGGCTTTTGCCAACTGTGTTGAGTTATATCAACCAGTCAACTTTAAATTTTTTTAAAAACATGGTTATCTTTTTTAAAACCAAACTAGGTCAGTTGAAATAGGTCATGTTATATGCCAAATTAAACAGAATTTAATTACGAATTTTATTAAAATAAAAAATTTAAACAAATTTATACACAATAATTTTAATAAACTTTTTACAATGATGTAGGGGAAAAATAGATCAGACTATGTAATTAAGGCATAATTTTGGAAAACTTAATAAATAAAAAGAGTTAAATTATATAATAATGAAAAGTAAATTTCTTCCTGAATAATATTAATATTTACTTGAAACATGATTTTTATTTCTTTTAATGGTTCTTTTCAGTGTGGTATATTTTAAATCATCAGCCAATGTTACACAAGGTGACTTGAATTGCTCCCATTAATGCGAGCAATCCAGAAAATTCTGTGCTCAGTAGTAAAGAATCACAGGATAAGTCCTGTAGACATGAAAAAAAAAACTTTCTTCTCGGCCTTTTTTACTAAAAATTATGATTTTTTTTTCTTTGGGTGTTGAAGTCTGCCGATCTTTGCTTAGTGCAGAAAGGTCTGTGCACTAAGGGTATAAAAATAACATGTCTATATCATCATAGTGGCACAGCCAATATATTGGGGGAGTAATTTTTATTTTATTATTTCTTGTTTTTTTTTAGTAAAAAAACTTTGAGCTTGTGCTGTTTTTTGAAAATGAATGTCTTGGATACGGAAGCAAATAGACTTCCTTGCTATGGAAATCGTCCATCACTTGGGGGGGGGGGGGGGGCAATTTCGGGAAGGGCTGGTCCTTGGTGAACAAACTTTTTTGCACTTAGCCAAGATTACCGAATTTCAACACCCAAAGAAAAAATTCATAATATTTAGTACAAAAAAAACGCCTAGGAAGTTATTTTCTATTTCATAACCAGTTCAGAAAATCCCATGAATATGAGAGGCCAAGTCACGTTTATATAACGCTGGTAATGTTTAAAATATACAATACTGAAGAAAATCATTAAAAGAAATAAAAATCATATTTCAGGTTGAATATTACATTGTTTGGGAGGAAATTTCCTTTCGATAAATATATAATTTAACTATTTTTATTCAGCAGGTTTTCCAAAATGAAGCCTTAATTGTATAGTGCGATCTTTTTTTCACCACATCACATTGATAAAGGCTTATTAAAATCAATATGCTTGCAAATTTATTTACATTATTTATTTTCATAAAATTCGTAATTAAATTGTTTAATTTCATATATAACATGACCTATTTCCGTTGATTGGTTATTTTTTTTAAAAATTCTAAAGTTGACTTCTTTATTTGACTCAGCACAATTGGCTCAAAACCTGGAATTTTCTCAAAGTATGGTACCGAGGAAAAAATTACAAAACAAGAAAAATATTTAAAATCAAAAACAAATTTTTTTTGTTATTCAGAAATACATAGTTATTCTATTCACGTTCATTATAATCATTTTTGTCTATTAGTTTTTTTTAAAATAAATTTTAATTTGTGTTGCCAGATGCATTTTTTTACTACATGACTCTAAAAAAGTCCTATTAAAATAAAGCATATCGTCTTTTTTGTTAAATACTTGATTTTCAGAAAATTCAGAATTAAATGCTGATTAATTTGGTATACAACATGTCATAATTCCTTTCATTAGTTATTTGGCAAAAAAGTTCTAAAGTTAGTTTTTTTTGGCTGAGCATAGGCAGAAAATAGCTTGGCCCCTGGATAGAAACGTGTTTTTCAGCCTGGGCCCTGGAAGGATTAAGGCTGATTTTACATGATTTTTTGGTTTTCCATAGTACAGTGTGTCGGTTTTGTTTTGTTGATTTATGACAGGTATTCTGTAAAATACCATACACATCAGTGCATTCCCTAAAACATAAAAAGAGTGCATTAAGATGGGCATTCATCAGGAACAACAGATACTCCAGCAATAAAAAAGCATATGAAACCAAAAAAAAACAAACACAAAATGGCACAGAATGCCAACTACCCCTTGAGCTATTTAGAAAAATTGAAATTGAAGCAAAAACCATCACAAAACATAACAGCCAACCCAGCACAAGAACAAAAAGAAAATTATAAATACACCATAAGCATACCACCAATAACTTGGCTTGAAAAATCATTGAATAGAATTATGAAACCCCACAATTACATAGTATCCACAGCAGCAGCATTAACAATAGAAAGTAGCATAAAAGAAGACCGAGACGAGAAACAAAAAACGGCAGGAGTTTACAGAATACCTGTCATAAATCAACAAAACCGACACACCATACTACGGAAAAACCAAAAGATCATGTAAAATCAGATTTAAAGAGCACCAACAGGACATCAGATATAAAAGAGAGACAACAGCACTAGCCAGGTATGTGCAAAATCCAAACATAACACTGAAATTTGATCAAGCACAAATAATAGCAAGCCCCAAAATGGAATATCATTTAAATCTAGCCAAAACATATGCAATATATAGAAACAGGAAAACCTGCTGCAATGACGATATAGTGATCCCAGTACACCCATGGAAATTGCTCATGGATGAAGAGGATAGAAATACAGAAAGAAAGGAGCAATCCCTATTAATAGCAACACCCCCCAAAAAACATGGACCAACCCACCACAAGCAAATCAACCACACACAGAACATTCCAAATCAACAACTGCCATTAACCCCTACAACATGCCCAGAAGAAGATGTAACAACCTCTGAAGACGATGACAAAATGTCATCGAAACCGGTTAGGAACAAAAACTAACTGTAAATAATGCACGAGCTCATAAGTGCATCTCTACACCACAATATAGGATTTAGTGAACTGTACAGTGAAGGATGAGTGCCTGCAGAAAGTCTGTCACAACAAAGCATTATTAACAGCCAGTGGGAGGACCGACGATGGACCCCGACTGCACCAGATGCCAACAGAGCGAGGGAAGCAGACGCCCAAAATTAGTAAATCCTTTATGAGCTTGATCACATTATTTAATTGGTAATCTGTACAGGTTAAGAGTGAATCCATAGTTTATATTAAATCTAATCAAATCAATTATCCTGCATAAGAGAAAAAAAAATAGAAAAGTCAAAATATTTCATAAAACAGTTTATTTTAAAAAAAATTAAGACTCACCAAATAAACTGATGAATACAATATGTATCAGTATGTGCAATTATAGT
The DNA here is from genome assembly GCA_038380435.1 of Ryuthela nishihirai. NCBI lineage: Eukaryota > Metazoa > Arthropoda > Arachnida > Araneae > Heptathelidae > Ryuthela > Ryuthela nishihirai. The sequence continues at coordinate 27,048,036 of JAWZYU010000018.1, forward strand.
TTTGAAAGATTCCAAAAGTACAAATCATAATATTTTATCAATTCTTATCTAACCCTAAAGAAGGTTTTTTCATTTATATCTAAATACAAACAATTATCTGCTAAAACAAAAAGCCACAGTCCCTCGAACATCAAAGAAAGGGACTAATCTGGTGGCCATGGTGTGATGGTTGGGGCAGGGATCATGATGAATGGGCATACAAAGCTGCACTTCTTTTCGAATGACTCTGTTATTGCCTTGAAATACAGAGAGAAGTTCCTGAACCCCATATGTCAGGCCATTCTGGGGTGCCATCAGTCCAGGTTTTATTCTTATGGGCAATAATGCCTGCCTTCATCGAGCTCACGTGGTAGACAATTTCCTTGAAGAGGAAGATATTCACTGAATGGAGTGACCGCCCAGATCTCCTGACCTCAATCCCATTGAGCATGTATGAGATGCTCTAGGGAGACTCATTGGAGCTCGGCAGCCCTCTCCTAAAACACTCCACAAACTCAGAATAGCACTTATCGAGGAGTAGTCATTAATCCCTCAAGACATCACCAATACCATCATAAACAGCATGAGGAGTTATTGCTTGAGCTGCATGGCTGTCAGGGGTGATCATAACCCATATTAACATACTGCATGTCATATGAAACAAACTTTAAGTATTGTTCCATGGACTGCTCCTTCATGTCAATTGCATGATTGTGATCTTAGCGCATGCACATTATATGATTACGAGTTTCTTCTGCGTGATTTACATTTGTAATATAATAAAAAGCCTTTTTACCAAATTTCAATCCCTTAAAAATACTTTGAGTTATGTACAAATTTATACATTATCCTTTAATTTTGAGCACCAGTGTAGTTCAAATCAAACTCGTGGGCTTAAATCAAGAGGTTGTTTCAGCACAGAATAACGTTAACAAACAAATCAGCAATACCACATAGTGTTTCTAAGAAATGGCAATCAAGTGATTTTAACAAATTACTTATTATGTACTTTAATAAAATATGCATTAAATGAAAAAAAAAATTTCAAGCTTGAATTATGTATTTTTATACAATATATGTAACAAAATTTTCAAATAGCAGCAAAATGATAAATTTACCTACAGTAAAAATATTGCATTCTTGCACTTCTGAAATAATATTACATTTAATAAGCTGGCTTTTTAATATTATTAGATATGTGACATTATTTGTTAATTTGAAAATTATGGTTGCAAAAATTCTTTGTGAACTCTATGTATAGTGGTCACAGAATCTGATTTCTGTTTCAATGACATGTCTTTCTTTTCTACAGAACCTGGTTAAGCTTGAAGCAGCTTTTTTTTTCTCTCTATCCTGTGTTGCTTTTATAAAATAAAAAAACCCATGGAAATATATAATCTAAGTAACAAACAAGGAGCTGTCCACATTTGAGGACACCAATGTATTATGTATAAAAATATAAGCAAAATCCATACATCTTCAAATGTGGATATGATGCCTAAGAGAATTAACTGAAAAAAATTAAGGCACAATTTTCTTTCTGAGAGGAAGAGCATTTAGCTTAAGCAAGCTGAGGAAGAAATATTGGTCTATTTCAGACATTGCAAACTATTTAATGAATAAATTCAAAATATATTAAAAAACAATGTAAACAGCAATAACTATATAAAAAAACGACAGAGACAAGGAAATCAAAATTCATTTGAGAAAAAGCAATTGTATTTACAATAAATACTTACCAGGTAGTGGAATTGGGTTTCTGCTTCCTGGCTTGTAATGTTCAGCTTTGGAATGTATTCTCTGATAAACAAGGTTTCCTGATGATAATGGTAATCAATTAAAAAACTTTTACACATAAATACTGTTTAAAAAATCAATTTTAATATCTATGTTAAAATTATTAATATTCTGTTAACTGCCTGTTACCTTTGACTCTCAAAATAAATGATATTGCATAAAAAAAGTGTTTTTAGGATTTCAAAATAAAGACACCTGTGGAGCAGGATGATATCACTTGCATAATAAATGGGAAATCAAATGATTGCATAAAAATGGTTTCCATTTCACATAACATAGCTAGTAATGTTCTAGTATCCTATGAATGGCAAATAATAGCAGCTGTAGCAGTGAAACCATAAAAAACATTTGCACAAAATTAAATCATATTACATAATTGTTTTGCAAATCTTATGACTGCATAAGAACATGGAAGACAAAACAATGATAGTATCGCACAACAGTTTTGATACTTCACGTGATTTTACAGTAGTGACATGTGCAATGGATCTCAGCACTGTATGATATGAGCAGCAAATGCTGATGCAGTTGCATAACAAGAATCTGACAACTATGATTATACAGTGAAACAAATTGTGCAATCTCCTTAGAAGCTAATTGCATAAAAAACATGGGGAAAAAGAAATTAAGCTGTTGAAACTAAGAGCACTTTTAAAGAAATTATGGAGCTATATTGTAATGCAGCAAAATGAACTGCAATAAGACTCATAACTAAACAAATGGTGAGTAACTCTAGGTAATGTTTTTCTACTATACTTCATCTGCTATTGCTATAAATTCGAACCCAATGAGTTAATGATCATGGTTTTTTTTCTTAAATTTGTTCTTAGTTTGTGCACACAAGTTTACTAATTTTTGATTGGAAAATCAGACAGTAATAGGTCTAATTAAATGTCATAACAAAAGGCTCAATAAAGGATGAATTTGGGGGATTGGGGAATATTTTTCATTAGGTATCTTATACTAAAATTTTTCTGCATTTTTTTAATTGTGTGCCATGAGAAACTAGTCCTACTTAGAACTTCAGCACAATTTCTTTTAGCAATATACAGTACAGGAAACACTTGCCAATTGTTTCCTGTATTTGGAGATTGTGTTTTTGCAAAAATCTGTGGTTGGCAAAACCACTATCCACAATTCAGATTTATATGGAAAACATTAAAATGGAAAACATTAAAATTTCTACATATATGTGGGATAAACAAGAAAACGTCAAAATAAAATTTATATTCTTTTCAGTGAATTCAATAGCAAAACAGTAAAATTAAGAATGAAACTGTGTTTTATTATGCATTTTATTCACCAGTGGATACCCTAACACCTTTCTGCTAATGGCATAGATGCCAGTACACTATGAATGTGTTCATGTGCGTGAATACTATGTATGGTCAACTTATTTAATTGATGTTTCTGAGCAAGAGATACTGCACTCATAGTATCATTGATTTGTGAAAACCATTATCTTTCAGCTTAAGTCATAACTTTATATAAATTTTTATTGCATTACCATTTGAAGGGACTTTATATTTAAAAACTATAGTTCAATTAAATGAAGATTTATAGTTTTTTAAATTTAAAAAAATCCCACACAGAAAACAACCTTAATGGAAAAAGATAATAACTAAAGACAAAGAACACACACATACAAAAAACTGAGTGTGATTTTCAGGAAGAAATTCACATTAGCTTTTGATGTCACATGCTTAATATGCTATGTCTTAGAGCCATGTCTAATCCACTAATTCCTACTGATGCTAAATAACTCTTGTATATATGTCAACCATGTGAGACTATAGCAACTATTTTTGTGATCTACTTTCCATGCTATTAATGCTGGCATTTAAAGTATTACTGATATGGTACTTAATAAATGTGATATTACAAACTGCATATAATCAATTTTTTTCCATGCTCAGAAAATAAGTGTCACGTTTTAGAAAATATGTGCATATATTTAAATCTGTAACTGGCAAGGCTTACCTGCATTACAAAAATTACAACAAGCAAACAAATCACATGCATTCAACTTTTTAAAATAGCAAATTGCTATATTAAATAATTTTTAATACAAAATTTTTTAATACAAATTTATTATTTCTAAAGAAAATTTCAAAAAAAATTACCCCAATAAAAAAGTGAAGTTTTATTGAGTGAATTATAATTATGATCAATACATAATATGTAAAACAATTTATTACAAATACTGCAAAAACATAATGAATAAACTTACCAAAATTATCTAAGATATCTGTGATGAGAACAAATTTGCTTGGATAGAACTGGATAACTGAAGTATCCACTAAAAGTTTGGCACTCTACAATGACAATAGCTTTAAATTATATTCTAAAAATATATACAATAACTGGAAAATAATTAGTAATTATAAATCAATGAAGAGTAAATTATTACTAAAATTAAAACTTTCTAAAGTATGGCTTTTGCCAAAAACTTTCCTTAGCATTGAAATCAAAATTTCATACTATATAATTAATAGCAATATAAAGAATTGTGAGTGATCTGTAACAAATGAATGAAATCTGTAACAAAGAGGCTGAAAGACTTAGCAAAATGTTTCACTCTGATGAACATCTTACAATATAACAGATACTTATTTTCACAATGTGGATACACAAAAAAATCTGTATTACAAATAATTTGAATAAATCATAAAATATCAAGTGCTTTTGAATAAGGTATTTTAAACAGAACCTCGCAAAGCTATAGTTGTTATGACACAAGAGTGATAATGCTACAGTTATAGTCATACCAAACCCATGGCTGTGTAACATGATCATCTACCAATTGTTCTCAAATGTTTCAGTGAGAACAAAAGGAAAAGATAATTTTTAAAAGGAAAATCGTTTTCTTTTATTCACTATTTTTCAAACTGCAGTTTATAACAAAATATTTAGGATACTTGCTGGAAAAGTGCAAAGTGACCACACTTTACTATTGAATACAGAAACTGAAGCCGATAGTATTCTGACTCAACAACGAGAGCAAGAAGTAAACAGATCATGCTATGCTGCATATTTAGTTTGCTTACAAGCCATTTTGAAAACATTGCCTAACCCTTTATGTATCAGGTTTTTAAAGCTGAATTCACTCTGGTGGCTAGGTTAATTTTAATGTGCTTCCAGCAGAAAAAAAAACTAATTTAAAATCTTTTCATTTAGAAAAACAAAAAGCATTTAAATTATGAACTTTTAGAAAATATTTAATGGTCTGTAAATGGTAACTAGGCATATACTGGAAGCAGGGGCGTAGCGAACAACTATGGTTGGGGGGGGGGAGAAATCAAAAAATTTTGCCAACTGAGTAAACTTGCTTAGATTTCACTCTGTAGGGGGGGGGAGTTGAGACAGTTTTCACAAATCTCCTGCATTTTGCCATTTGACTTCCAATTTTCCCAACTAACCGTAATTTGACATTTAACTTTCAATTTTGCCAACTAGCCATAATTTCACAGAAATAATTAAATAATTCCAATATTTACATCTCGTCTGAACTGTAGCAAGTCAGTGCAGATTTTCCCTTGATTTGACCAACTCTCCTTAATTTCATGTAACTAATCCCAATCTTTACATCTCTCCAAAATTTGCCAAATCACTTCATACTTTTCAAACTCCCCATGGTTATGTCAAGTTTTCTCTATTTTAGTCATCTATCCTGAATTTCACAAACCCAATCCCAATTATCACAACTCACCCGTATTTTCCAAGTGGTTTCAAATTTTGGCAACTGCCTTACATTTTGTTAAGTTTCCTCAATTTGTCCAACACTCCTTAATTTCACAAAACAAATCTCAATTTTCACAACTCGTCTACATTTTACCAAGTGGATTCGAATTTTGCTAACTAGTCTAGATTTTGCCAACTCACCGTAATTTTACAGAAAAAAAAATCGCAATTTTTACATCTCTGAATTTGACAAGTCACTTCGAATTTTAACAACTCTCTTTAATTGCACAAGAAAGGCACAATTTTCTCAACTCCCCTGTATTTTATCAAGTGGCTTCGAATTTTGCCAACTCTCCTAGATTTTACCAAGAGTTTTTGGTTTTTCCAACTCTCCTTAATTTCACAAAACCATCCCAATTTTTACAACTCACCTGTACTTTACCAAGTGGTTTCCAGTTTTGCCAACTTCCCTAGATTTTGCCAAGTTTTCTCGATTTTGTCAACTCTCCTTAATTTCACAAAAACAATCCCAATTTTCAAAAATAAAATAAAAAAATAAATACCCCCTCAAGCAGCTGCTTGCCACAGAGGTCTGACAGGAGCCTGTCAGTTTATATGCCACAATCGAAGATCTGAGAGGATGGCAAGACCTCAGCAGAAAACAACACGAACATCCATGCCTTACCCGGGGCTCGAACCCAGGTCCCGCAGATCAGTAGCCAAGCGCGCTAACCACTCGGCCACGGGACATCGCCCATATTTTACCAAGTGGATTCGAAATTTGCCAACTCCCCTAGATTTTGCCAACTGCCCCAAGTTTTTGCCAACTGCCCCTAGATTTTACCAACTCCCTAAGTTTTCCCAACTCTCCTAGATTTTGCCAACTCACCATAATTTTACAGAAAAAAAAAATCAAAATTTTCACATCTCACCTGAATTTTGCCAATTCCCCACAATTTTGACAAGTCATTCCGAATTTTGCCAACTGTCCCTAGATTTTGCCAACTTGCCATAATTTTACAGAAAAAAATTCTAATTTTTACATGTTACTCCGAATTTTGCCAACTCCCCAAGATTTTACCAAGTCACTCCGAATTTTGCCAACTCCCTAAGATTTTGCCAACTCACCTGTATTTTACTAAGTGGCTTCAAATTTTGCCAACTGCTCTAAATTTTGCCATCTCTCCATTTTCCAAACTGCCTTAGATTTTCCAAGTTGCCTCGATTTTGACAACTCCGCTTAATTTGTCAAAAAAAAAATTACAAATTTTCACAACTCACCAAGATTTTACGAAATCGCTTCGAATTTTGCTAACTCTGAGTTACTTTGGGGGGGGGGGGATCATTTTTTACGCATGGGGATCATTTGCATTTTTTTCATCAGCATGGGGATCATTTTTTATAGCTTATGACATTCACCACATTAGAAGCTTTCATTTGACATATAACTTGTTACTTTCGGAACTCATGTCCTGAACATGTAGTAGAACAATAGTTTTCATATTTCCCATTTTTAGGGGGGAAGAAAGCATGGGGGGGCAATTTTTTATAGCTTATGATACTCCCGGTATCATAAGCTTTCATTTGACACACAAATAATTAAATTTCTCCATCACATTCAGAAGATATTTTGGAACAACTATTTTGACAAATCCACAAACTAATAAATGTCAAATCGAAAAGCAATAGAATGATAGATAAACAGTAAAAGGGTGAAAGAAAGACAACTGAGCCAGAAAAAAGTAAAAGGTGGGCAAGGAAAACAATTAAGCATTAAAAAAGAGGGGGGGGGGGGAGAGACTGGAGTAGTAATGCAGCAGAGCATTTCCCTCTCCTTTTTAGTGTTTTTCAAATGTATGAAAGCTAAGTGTAGCAATTTTGCCTGTATTACACTTACTAGCATACTCAAGAGGGAGGTTGGAAAGGTCCATTTGCTCCCCCTGATCTAGCTCTGTATGTATGTATGTACACTGAAGAGCCAAAACATTATGACCAGCATGATTTCATGCAAATCAACGCAACTGCAGGTTAACAACAGTGCATGTGAAGGTCATGAAATGATACAAATAACACCTGATACTGAGCTCTGTTAATCAGTGTTATTCTTGTTCTTCAGATGGGAAAGGCAGCGGACTTAAGTGAGTTTGACAAAGGGCAAACTGTAGTGGACAGACAACTGGGTCAAAGCATTTCTGAGATGGAAAGTCTTGTGGGGTGCTCGTGGTCAGCCATGGTTAGTATCTTCAAAAAAGTGGTCTGAGAAGGGAAACACCATGAACCCACCAGCAAGGTATGGGCCAACCATGGCTCATCAATGCTAGAGGTGAGTGAAGGCTATCCCATATAGTACAACCCGACAGATAGGATACTGTGGTGCAACTCACTGTGAATTTGAATGCTGGTGATGAGAGTAATGTGTCACAACATGCAGCAGTACATCGAACCCTGCTGAAAATGAGGCTGTGTAGCCATAGGCCTCTCCAAGTGCCCATGCTAACCTCAGTTCACCATTGAAAGTGCCTACAATGGGCACACAAGCATCAAAACTGGATCTTGAATGATTGAAAGATCATCATCTGGTCCAATGAATCTCGTTTCCTGTTGCACCATGTGGACAACCAGGTATGTGTGCATCATTTACCTGGGGAAATGTTGATACCAGAATGCTTTGGGTTGTTTCACCTCTGAGTGGCACTTTTTTGCACACAAAGGGCTAAATGGTCAGATCACAAGGACCCCGAATGCTCAGAGAAGGCTAGGAGAGGGGACCCATTGAGCAGCTTTCAGGAGATACATGATAGCCTCTTGTCAAGGCTATCCAACCTGTTCTTTAATGTGCACAGGGTATGGCTCTCCCCGCACATGGGGCCATGGCTTAACATCCCATCTGATGGATGGTGGCCTTTACAAGCCCATTGGTGTCGCCTATTGACCGTGGGCAGGGCAAGGAGTTTTGTGGAGATAAATCTCAACACTGACCCAGATGGGACTCAAACCTGGAAACTATAGATTACGAACCTAGCACATTACCGACTGAGCCACCCCTGCCCCCAGCACCAAGATGCAACGTGGGACAAAAACAAGCTGGTGGAGGAAGTGTAATGCTTTGGGCAATGTTCTGCTTTGAAACCCTTGGCTGTCATTCAATGTGCAGGAAACTATAACATCTACCACCTACCTAAACATCCCTGCAGACCAGGTACATCCTTTCATGGCAATGGTATTCCCCTCTAGTAATGCCTTCTTTCAGCAGGATAATGCACCATGCCATACTGCCCGGATTGTTCAAGAATGGTTCGTGGAACATGAGGAAGACTTTCAGGTATTGCCTTGACCTCCAAATTCCCCAGACATCAATCCAATCGAGCATCTGTAGTTTGTGTTGGAATAGTATATCCAATCTGTGGCAGCTCAACCACGTAACTTACAGGAGTTAAAGGATCTGCCGGTAACTTGTTGGTATCAGATACACAAGACACCTTTAGAAATCTTGTAGCATCCATGCCTCGCTCAGTAAGAGCTGTTTTGGTGGCACGTGGAGGACCAACATCATATTAGGCAGGTGGTCATAATGTTTTGGCTCTTCGGTGTATGTATGCATTCATGCATGTATTTGACGAAAAGTTCAGTATATTAATTTTAATTGGATTTGAACCTAATTCTAAAATAACTATTGAGCAAATTATGGCATTTTACATATATATATATAAAAACAGCATTTAACTTTACTTATATATATATACACAGAATTACCTTAAAAGGAAAATTATACATTTCCATTTTTTTTCTGCTGAAAAAATATTAAATAATTATAAACTAATTATTATTATTAAAAATAAATATAATCAATATGGTTTAATAAATTACATATTTTTATATTATTTATTATTAACATAATATTTTACTTTGTAAATATTTTTATAAACCTACAAATACTTAAATAATATATTAAATAACTATTAAGTTTCAATTTCAAACATTACTTAATCTAAATAATTAAATAACTTCAATCTAATTAAAATATTCACAATTCCTATGCAGAGAATAGCAAATATTTTATGAATGAGTCAGCTTAAAATAAGAAAATTAACTTGTAAATATTCATTTAAGGATGTGTTAACCCTTTCACGACGAAGGGAAACATTTTTCCCCATTTTAAAATTGGTGATTGTCGTATTTAATTATAACCTTATCTGCATTTTTTATACAGAATGTCAAAATAGAACGTATGCCAAACGCAATTACGTAACCGGGAACGTATAGTCCATGTCCATCTTTGCAATAATGTTGCATCTGTGCAATGTCCATCTTTGCTTCACAACCAAAAGAAATTGCTTTGCAGAATATCATAATTAGCACATCATTTTGTATAGTAATTTTATTTCATAATTTTGTATTATTTTAGTTAACATTTTGTTATAATAAACCAATAAATAAAAGACATTGCATAATAAGCCTAACTATAATTTGTGTTACCTTTATAGTCCATTTGGAAAAATATTTCCCATAAAATTCCAAAAAAACTACACATTGTTATGTATTTTTCTTATGATTTTTATTTATTTTACGTCTAAACAAACTAAAATAAACAGTTACATACTAATATTTACTCTTAGAAACCTTATGGTCCTGAAAGGGTTAAGAGAGAGATGGTAACTCTCTGCCCCCTTGACAGAATCAAGCCTGCAAACCTAAGGTTATGATTTTGTAATTCTCCTATTTAGGTTGTATGCTCTCAAAATAACTAATACATCAATTATCCTAAAAAATATAAATATGAGAATTCTAATATTTTTGTAGAAAATATTAAAATATAAATCATAACCTGAATGGCTATCTTCAAAGCTTTAACTCGTTGGTCTTGTTCCCATGATTCTCTTAGAGCTTGGTTTAACTCTTCAATTCGATTAACATATTCTTGTTGTGTGAGATTTAGCATTTCTTTTACAGAACCCTGCAATGAAATAATCATTATATTACAAATGTATTATAGTAACATCTTTCTTTCCAAAATAAAATCAGACATTTCAACATTTATTTCATTCTATACATAACATTTTACCTCAACATAGAATAAGAAAGTAATTTTGCACAAAGTAGCTGAAATTATCCAGAAATGAAACAACTTTACAGAAATAAATGTAAATAAAATTATCTGAAAACAAAATATAATGTTTCCATAAAAATCGAAGACTTTACCATTGTTGTTTAATGTCACATTCATTTTACTTATAATCATTCAGCAGATTAAAATACACTATAAATTATTTGTTGATTAATTACTAAATTATTCTGCAATCATTCTTCATGGCTATATTTTAGAAGCATGAGAAACTCAGCCTTGCATTTTCAATATTCAATGAAGCTAGTTAGAATAACATGAATAATTAATATTTACAAATAATTAATGAACTCAACTTATTTTGGGTACTCCCAAAATAAGTTGAGTTCATTAATTATTAATATTTATAATAACTGTTAAGGTTGGATATAATTTTATATTAGCCATCATTAATAATTTTAATGTTTTCAGTCCAAATTAAGAAAGAGCTGTAAAACATAATTACCTCTTCAAAATCATCCAATTGCTCTAGTCTTGTCTTCACTTTGTCACTCACAGAACTTTGAGTTTTGACGACCACTAAAAAAAAATTATATTTTTAACTGATATATTTCTAGAACTTTTAAATTTAATCATAAAACTATATATCATTATACAATGGTGCTCAATATTAAATGTTAATGTAGCATCTTAAAGAGTATTTTGGGTTGTTTTACCACTGAGTGGCACTTTTTTTGCACACAATGGGCTAAATGGCTGGTTCATAAGGACCCTGAGGGCTCAGAGAAGGTTAGGGGAAGGGACCCACTGGACAGATGTTGAGAGACAGATGGTAGCCTCCCATCAATGCTATCCAGTGTGATCTTAAAACTTACACAGGGTACAGCTTTCCCACACACAGAATCACAGCTTAATATCCTATCCGATGGACTGCAGCCTTTCCAAGCCCATCAGTGTCCCCTAATGACCAAGGGCAGAGTGGGAGTTTTGCAAAGATAAATCTCAGTGCTGGCCCAGATGGGAATTGAACCTGAGAACTGCAGATTAAGAACATGATGCACTATCTACTGATCCACTCCCACCCCAAAGAACATATAAAAGGCTTACATGAAATGTGATTTGTGTAAATTTTGTAATGCAGAAGAAAATGTATGCAAACTGGAACGACCATGAGCATGCAATTTAGGGTTGCTATAATAGAATGCATGGTTGTAGTTGCCACTCATTTACATTTCAGCCAGCTTGGTGTTAACTTGGATAAAATTTGATTCCATCATATCACAAAGACTGCAGATATGATTGTGTACAGTGTCAGCAAGTCAGTCCCAGACCAAAACATTGAAGGCTTTAAATATACCACAAAACATCCTCTCAAGGTTCTCAATGCTATTTTTACTTAAGTAAGAAAAATTACACCACATTTTTGTAGTAGAGAAAATCTGGAATAATGAAAGAATGGGTGAATGCTGAGAAGTAATAAAAACTGATTGTTAATTGACTAGGAATTATTAGCATGGTATCCAATTCAATTCACACCTTTTGTTCGTTGACTGTGGGATTTTTCTAATTGTTTTGACATTTCTTTGTTTTAAGGTTTATTTGTTCTACAAAAACTGTTTGCTGAATATTTTAGATATTTGGTTAGAAGATTTTTATAAAAAAGTATGTCTCAAGTTTGAAGATGAATTATATCTGCCAATTAAAAAAAACAAGGTGGTGACATCTCAGCAGCATGCAACAATCATAATAAAATTTGTTTAGCTCTAAATCCTAAACTAGCAGAGATGTTTGAAAACAGTTTTTCAGTATCATATACTTTATTCTTTTGAAATTATTTAACCTATTTACAGTAATGGGCTGTCTTATTAAATATATAGCTTTTCAATATGTTAAAAGATTTTGTGGTTTAGCTGAATACAAGTGTAGATAGTCTTTAAAAATTATTGTATTTTTTTACCATCAGTTTTTTCAGGTACTGCCAGTTGTTTGATTAGGCAATAATAATGCTCCAAGGAAGTATTTATGACAATTAAACATATGCACCTGCATATTCTCCTGATCTTGCTCCCACAGATCATCACCTCTTCTGGCATCTGAATCATTTCCTGGCGGAGAAGACCTTCCCAAATGATTGAGCTGTGTGTCAAGCCATTGCCACATTCTTTGCTCAGACTCCAGTTTTATCACTGTGGGATCCACAGCCTTGTAACCCATTGGCAGAAACATGTCGATGCGAGGGGGGAACTACTTTAACTAGGCTGGTAACGCTTCCTATTTTTATGAGGGTTTTGCAAGTGGCACTCTCATTTCATACATTTCATGTGCATCAACCCAATAGTTTAATATTATGTACTGGTGTTTTATTATTGGTTCTGATGAATGGTAGAATGACTGATTTTTCAGATGATATCTTTATCTTTTGCAGTATATTTTTATGTCTAATGATTTTTTGGAGTTTACATTCATTACTCCAATTGAACTGTACTATCTGAGATAGAAATGTTATCTGCAAAGAGTGACAGCAATACATCTGGGATATTTGCTTTATGTAGAAATGAAGGAAGATCATGAAAAATAAAGGTTAAAAATTAGAGGACTAATTATGCTGCCTTGAATGATTCCTTGCTTGAGGATAGTTTTTTCAGAGATATGGTTTCCCAGCTTGACTTGTATTATCTTTTTACTGATGATAAAGTGTAGAAACCTCATAATGTGCACATCAAGTCCCAGATTACATAATTTAAATAAAATCCCATCTCACCATACCCCATCAAAAGCCCCCTGCAGATCTAAGAAGATAGCTGCAAGAGGTCTTTTTGAGGCAAGGCAGTTCTATGCATCCATTATCAAATCAAGGATATTATCCTGAATGTTTCTATTTTGTCTAAATCCAGTGGACTTTTCATCCAGAATGTTGTTAGTTTTGATAACCAGTTTAGACTGTTTTTTTACCATATTTTCTAGCACCTTGAGTAGACAGGATGATAAAGAAATAGGCCTATATGAGCTGAAGTCACAGGGGTTTTATGTGATTTTTTTATTAGGATGATATGCACCATTTTGCAACTATCTGGATATTCATGTGATATTCAAATTATTAACAATGTTCAAGAGATGTATTTGGTTTTCAAGATTGAAGCTTTTTATGACTTTGTTAGCTATTTTGTCAGGTCCTGGGGGCTGTCTTTGTTTTTGAACTCTTGATGGCAGTCTGAAGTTCAATAGAGAAAACCTGTCATCAGTGGAAGTTCAAATAGAGTAAACGTGTCATCAGTAATAGGAGTCTGGATAATTTTTTCAAAGTGTTGTTTAACCTGCAAGCATATTTGTTTGTCATCTTCATTGAATATTTCTTTATTGTCTGGAGGTGAAGATGTGTTTTACAAATTTTGAAGCTAGTGTAGATGGATCTTTTTGGAGTTGTAATTCTATACTTTATCAATCTTGAGCTGGTTCTGCACATTTTTTTAAATTTAAAAAAATTCTCCAAATCTTAGTGGTGGGAGTATATACATGTAGGGTAGTTGCAAATTCTCTCTGTTTGCACTGTTTTGGTTCAGTTTCCTTTGTATAATTGATGTTATTTTATTTGTCTCTATAATGTATACAAATTGGCTAGAATTAATTAGATTCACAGCTATAAATTATACAATTTAATATACACGATATTAGCTGTAATTACAAAATTAAAGTTCTTGGCGACAGCTTAAGTGGCCCATATAGAAAAAGTAGAGCATTGATTACTATCTACTGGACTCTGCTTAATCTATACAAGTCACTTAAGCTCTACTCAAGAGTTTTAATTTTGTAATTACAGCTAATATTGTATATATTAAATTGTGCAATTTGTCAAGCTTTTCTTTGGTATTTTCTGTCGGTAGCTATCAGTATGTTGTCTTCTATTTTAAAGAAGGAATTTTTGCTTTTGTCTCTGTGACTGGTGGTATTATTTTTGTACTCTCGGGAGTGTATGTTTTTCATATGCCTCATAATTCAGATTGTTTCTTTCAAGTGCATTTTCAGTTAGGTCAGTATTGAATTTAGGCCAAGTTATTTTTCTGCAAAATTTCTTTTGTTTTTGAGAAGCTTCAGGTGGAAGCTCAATCAGAATTGGAAAGTGCCCACTTCCTATTGTGTCTGGGAGTGAACACTAATGGAAGTGATCAGAAATTTCCTTGGAGCAGTGTTAAGCCAAGAGCTGACTCCCTTGCTCTCACCACATAAAAGGTAGGAGAGCCATCATTTAACAAATTGTAGGGATGATTTAGAATAAGGTCTTCCATGACCTCTCCCCTGTGGTTGAGTGAGTGACATCCACAATTCTGCTGTGCACATTAAAATCAACACACAGCAGAATAAGTGGGGGGCATTGTGATATCACATCCAGTAGCGGGGATATATTGATCTCATTTCCAGGATTGTAAAGACTGACAATTGAGAGGTCCACTGAATTTAATCTGCACTGCTTCTGAATTTAAACTGTAGCTTCAAAGAGAGTGTAGGTGATCTTAAGATTAATTTCTCTCTCTGTGGCACTTGATTGTTAATAAACAACTCCTCCAGATTTGGGTCTGATCACTGTTGGTAAGGCACATAATTTTTTAATTGAATTCTTTTCTGAGTTCTAATTTCTTGAGTCATTTATTGAAAAGCAAATAACAAAGTACTAAATTTATCTGTCAAATGGTGTAGATCAGGGAATTTATGGTTTGTAGTTCTGCAGTTCCACTGAATTAGAGAATTTTTATTTTTCAGCCCCATGCTTTTCTTGGATGTCTAAGACTAGATTCATAACATTTCCAATATTGAATGGTTTGTTGTTGATCAAGTCAGTATTATATTGATTAGAAGGTTGATTACATTTTTGTTCTGTTCAGGATGTGTATTGGTTTCTATTTCTTCTTCTGTGTGATTATATTCCTCTTCTTGGGTTTCTCTGTTCTGTAGAGTACATGTTTGATTCTTGGTATACTGAAGGGTGATGGTTTGATCAGTAGTTTTCATTCCTATTTTTCTGGTCTATGCATTTTGTTGGTTTTCTGATGGGAAATTCTTGGATTTACAATGGGTCTGTCTTCCTCTGAAGAGGGAAGGTGGTATGTTCTATTTTCATGTGAGAGATTTTCCTGAATTTTTCTGATTTTCCTTCTGTTGGTTTTCTGATGGGAAATTCTTGAATTTGCAGTGGGTCTGTCTTCCTCTGAAGATGGAATGTTCTATTTTCATGTGAGAGATTTTCCTGAGAATAGGTAACCTTAGCTTTTTTGTAAGCCTCAGCCCAACTCTCTCTCTCTTCTATCATACTTTTATTGGCTCTATAGGCAATAAATTTATCAGGGCATCTTACCCATGTAGCAGGGTGATCTTCCTTACAGTTTGGGCAAGAGGGCCTTACCCCTTACCTCCCATGTGGATGCTCCACAATGCTTAGAAAAATGCCCCCACCACATCTCTTGCATCTTTTAGTATGATGACGTGATTGATATAGGTGTCCATGTCTCCAATAGTTAGTACACATGGGAGGTGGAGGGTTATACTGTTTGCCTGCAAATTTTGTAGCTCGAATGCAGTAGGAATTGTCTCAGAACTAAAACTGAGGACCACTTTATCAGTGGCATATTTAGCAACAGAAGTCAAACCATTTTCTAGTTCAAAAGAATGCATTCTTCTTGCTTTGGTTACATAGGGCTTTCTGATAGCTTCATATATTTGTTCATCAGAAAGGTTTCTAGGGACCACATTAATCATATCATGCAACTTTATTAGCTAGTTTGGTATTCTCCAAGTGACATTAAGGTCAAGCATTTCACTGATAATTTTTTAATGCTCTAAAGGTCTTATAAGTGAAGGAATTTATAAGTTGCCATTTAGAGTGTAATGGCTATCATATGTCTTACCTATTAGATTGTCCAGGCACTTAGTGACCATTATGAGATTAAGTTTATTTATCAAGTGTCCTATACCTCTAAAAATGATTGCGGCGGGGGTGGCTCAGTTGGTAGCGTGCCAGGCTCGTAATCTGCAGTTCCCAGGTTTGAGTCCCAGCTGGGTTAGTGTTGAGACTTATCTCCACAAAACTCCCCACCCTGCCCTCGGTCAGTAGGGGACACCGATGGGCTTGGAAAGGCCGCCATCCATTGGATGGGACGTTAAGCCGTGGCCCATGCTGGAGAGCCATACCCTGTGCATGTTAAAGAACACACTGGATGGCCTTGATGGGAGGCTACCATCTGTTTCCCAACAGCTGTTCCAGTGGGTCCCCTCTCCCAACATTCTCTGAACCTTCAGCATCCTTGTGACCTGGTCATTTAGCCAATTGTTTGCAAAAAAAGTGCTGCTCAGAGGTAAAACAACCCAACCCAACAATTAAAAATGATTATCCAAGTATAGTTTTCTGGGTGATCATATTCACCTTCTTCATAATCCTCAATCTCAGTAGGGAGATCATTGGCTTGCATCGTGCAATTCAAGCCATTAATTCTGGTAATAACACATAATTATTGTCAGGCTTAAGGGCTTTGTGACCTGTGTTGTTGTTCTTTGGGGAAGTAAGAATAAGGACTTTCTGTACGGCTTGTTCACTAACATGTTCCATAATTTCAGAGGATTCTTGTTCAATAATTTTTAGTAGATACAATACAGTATGAATTTCTTATTTCTTCTATTTCAATATCAGGTTTTTTAAAAGTTATCTCAGTGTCCACCCAAGTTTCATTATTAGTGGCTACTGTTTCGATATTTTCATACTCAGGATCAATTCATTCTGTATCAATGGTGAGATCTCCTTCTATGGACTGGGTTTATGGAATCTCCCACATGGGAATAACAGGAGTGAGTGGATGTAGATTTATCTATTGGTATTGGGTTTGAGAGTCCTCTGCACAGATATTCTGCTTTTTTAATGGGGTAGTTATAAATTTTGGTGGTTAACCTCAAAAAAATTTTCTTTCATCTTCTTCCCCTATATGTGGTTTTTTCATATACCAAAGTCCTTGTAAAATCCCAATAAACAAAATTTTAGAAAAAAAGAGCAAAAATAAAGAGAAAGAAAGGGTTGTTAGCATTGGCTAAATCACTAAATCCATCAAAAATAAGAGAGTTGACTCACCAGAGTAACAAAAGTAAAGCTTCAAATACTCATCAATCGATTGTGCCAACCTATCAGGATTGTCTGGCAATTTTGAATATAACCAATAATCAATCAAATCACTATGACAGCAAATACTAATTGATGAACTAATTATCACAACATGCTCTGAAAAGAACTGTTGAAAATTTATCTAAAATTTAGGTAAAGAATTAGGCTAACCTAAGCTAAAAGTTTCTTTGTGTGCATCTCCAACACTGTCTATCACCTTTGTCTACATCATAACTCTCATACAATTCATTCTCATTTATCCTTGAAGAGCACCATTCACTGAAGAATTGCAGGAAGATGTCTGCAAATTATGGACAAAGATTTCACTTGGCCCACTTAATCTGGCATTAAAAAGTTTCAATATTTTCTGGAGATGAATAATTTTGCTTGCTGTCTGTGTCATATTCACTTTGACTGCCCATAAATGAAGTGATTTTGATTTAGGCAAATTGCACATTAAAGAAATTTCCCATAAAGGTTGATATAAACAAACACAATGAGCAAGACATCACCTTCACAGTTTTTCATTAATTTTTTTAGTGACAACTAAAAAATATCAAAATTATTTGTCTAACCTAAAACAGTAGGATTCATAAATTACTAAAATGTATAGTATTAAATTGGAATGAATTACATATTTATCAGTGAAAGTTTAAGGCAGTGAAACCAGAGGAGTAACAAAAATAACTGCAAGTAAATAAAATTTTTGAACATATCAAATACCTTTGGGACAAGATATCAAAAAATATTTAAGTGAGCATCAAAGGTTACACAGGACAGTGATTCAAAAACCATTTATGGAGTCTCAGAGTCCAAATTACTATTAACATTTGATGTTAATAATAAAAAGTATTCCATGGCCAGTATTATTAGTTTATATAGCATGAAGTCAGAATTATTTAATAAATAATCCTATTTAGTAAATAATCATAGATGCATATCATTAAAAATAGATACAGACCTCAATTTTATATACTCATTCAAGATTTATCCAGCAAATATTGTAATAAGCTTTTTGAATAATTATCATTCAAATTTAAAATTTTCATTAATTTATGATTTGATTTGAATTTAAAAAATGAAAGTAGGAATTTACTTTTCAAGAGTAAAAATCTACAGTTTATTGTTTAATCCATAAATGAATTATTTTGTAATATATATGACAATTTAAAAAATTTAAAATCCCAAAAACAATTTTATTTTCAAAGCTGTTTGCAGAATTTTAATATTTGTATAAAAATGACAAAGATGCAAAGTAGCTCTGATTAATGAAAATAATTTTTATTTTCTCTTCTTTTATGAAGAATATTATTTTTCCAACTGAAAAGAAAAAGAGTTCTAAGTGAAGTAGTGCTCAGTTAAACTTGACTACATCTAAATGAGGCAGTTCTTATATGAGGCCTATAAAAGCTAAGAGTAGCTTCTAAGATTCTTCTATCTTATTACAAATGAAAAAACAGATGTGCATATAAACTTACATATATACAGATGTGTATGCATATACACAAGACCCAATTAATATCCCTATAATGCAAAGTCATTAATCAAATTTCTAGGTATACCAGTTACATTTTTTTTTTAATTTGAAATTGACCAAGAACTGTATTAAATGTCTTTGTTGGGGACCCATGATCTAAAGACATTGAATAGAATAAGTACTAAAGTTTTATCATTTCTTACCACACAATTAAAAAAAAATACTCACCTTTCTCTCCGCCAGATAGGAAACTTGTTGTAATTGATAGTTTTTCTGATGTTGTATATTTGCTCAGAATTGCAGACTTTTTTGTGGCCCAGGGCTCAAAATTATCATCTAAACGACATTTCCTAGATAATGAGAGTTCTTTCTGGAAAAAGAAATATTAAAATACGTTTTTTTTTCATTTTAGCTTCATAGGAACTTAACGCTTTAGCAGGTCAGATATTTCAAACAGATTTTCTATTTTAGTATTGCATATGTATATACACTAAGATGTCTATTTGCTAAGTACACCTACCTAGTAGCGTGTTGTGCCTCCTTTGACCTTCAGAACAGCCCAAATTTGTCAAGGCATGGAACTTATAAGATGCTGGATGTGTTGTAGAGGAATGTTGTACCGTGCGGAAATGACTGTCGCACAGTTACTGTAAATTGAACAGCGGCATAGTCTCACTGAAACAGCACTTACCACCTCATCTAAAAAATGTTTAATAGGGTTTAGATCTGTGGACTGTGCAGGTCAATGAAGCAAGGAAAACTTGTCGGCATGTTCCTGGAACCATTTTGTGATGATACATGCTTTGTGAGCAGGTGCATTATCATGTTAAATGTGTCCATCCAAGTGAGGATAAACTGTAGCCGAGGGGATGAACTTGGTCGGCAACGATTCTCAAATACGTTGTAGCATTCAGATGTCCTTCGATGGGAATCAGGGACCTAATGTGTGCCAGGAAAACATTCCTACCACTATCACACCACCACCACCAGCCTGTACTGTTGACACCAGACAAGATGGCTCTCTAGCCTCATGTTGTTTGTGCAAATTCTGATCCATCAGCATGATGCAAAAGAAACCTTGATTCATCTGAACAGGATACCTTTTCCCATTCCTCAATGGTCCATTGATACTCCTGAGATCTGAGACATGCTTTCATGTTCTTCACTGATAACACTGGCACTTGACATGGTCAGTGGCTGTTACAGCCCATTTATAATATGGTCTGATATGTTATGCATTCGAAGATAACTTTCTGCACACCATGTTTTAATTTTGCCGTGATTTGCATGGTTGCAGCTTGTCTGTTCATTTGCATGATTCTTGCCAATTTACTTTGACCCCTCTGATTCGTATGCTGTTTTTATCCACAGGATCACTGATCATTGGTAGTTTTTTGCTTTTTGCACCATTCGCTTTAAACCTAGAAATGGTTGTGTGTGAAAAGCCTAGAAGGACAGCTGTTTGGGAGAGATGCTAGAACCAGTATGCCTAGCATCAACTATCATGCCACATTCACCACATTCAAAGTCACTCAGATCCTCATTTTGATCATCCAACTTTAACTGATGCTCAAAGAGCTGGCCTGCCTGATTTATACCACACACATGGCCACAAGTTGGAATGAACCATTTAGGTGACAAGGGGTGGTGTACTTAATAAACTGACATCTCAGTGTATACAATGGTCACTCAGAAAGTAACACCCCCTGATATCTTAAGATCAACATATATTCTACTGCACTCTTACCTGTACAGTACATATATATATTGTGATGCCCCATCATTCACTTTTGCTTTACCTTAACCAGTTTTGTTTAATTTACGTTATATTTATCATTTTGGGGATTTTTATTTCCTTTTTGGCACCACAGTGCTCGTTTCTAGGAGTTGCGCATGTGCAACTCCGATCTTCTGACTGTCACCACTAAAGCGCGTGCACAAAGACATGCTCACTCGCGTCATAGATTGCATCGCTCGTCAAATTATGTAAATGTCTTTCCCGGCGTGCAACATGACACGTGCAGCTTTTTGTTAAAACCTGATGACATGTAGTCACAATAGCTTTTTTTTTGGTTGATTAGTATTTAACATTTACATTTTGACAATCATTTTTTGAATTCTTACTCATTAACGCTCGCGGTATTTTGAACCCTAATTTAACTTTATTTATTTATTTGGCAATTTGTTAATTATTGCCTGGTGCCCGACTGAACTATCCGGAGCATAAAACTATTTGGATCAGAAAAAGGGTCCAAACTTATAAGTATTTTGCATTTCTTTGGAGCATTACAATATATAGATCATTTAATTCATGGACTGCTGTTCCCAACAATTAGCAGCTTTTTGTATGAGTCAATACATATTATATGAAAACACAGTGACTCTTCAAGGGCATGGAGTAGTGTGTGCCAAGTTGAAACACCTTATGATACAGTCACAAGTAACAACAGAACAATACATAGTCAGTCTTTGCCACTTTCTCATTTTGGAAAGGTGCTTTTTTTGTGTGTGATTTATTGCAGGCTATGGCTGATCTGGATCTTAAGTCGTCAACAGACAGTCACAGAGATGACTTGTGTACGTATGGAAAACAGTGCTTGAAATGAAGTGGCACAAATGCTTCACAGATAGGTGCGATTACATGGAGAATGACCCAAGATTTTGGCAATCAAGCCTGTGTTTTCCATATACCTGAATCATTTCTACAACTGTCTGTGCACCACTTAAGTCTTGCCAAACACAATAACGTATTCACATAATGTTTCTCAGTTTTTCAGATCAGCCATTGTGGCCATGTGTATGGATATAGCCTTCAAAAAATCACACACACAAAAATGAACACCTTTCCAAACTGATAAAATGACAGAAATTGACTATGTACTGTTCTGCTGTTACTTGCAACAGTATTACAAGATGTTTCAACTTCACACACTGCTCCATACCCTTCAAGATTTCATTTGTTGCCACATCACTATTAACTCATATATAAAACTCTTAATTGTTGGTGATGGTAGTCCACAAATTAAATGATCCACCATCATTAATCACTAGAAACATAATCCCATTTTTCTCTATGATTACTGTCACATTCAACTGTCTTGCACCACCTCAGAACAAGAGTCTGTATGCCTTCATGGCAATACAGTTCTGAAGGGTAGGCATGTCCTCTTTTGCAGATGCCTGTTTGGCCCATCAGTTGTGCTGAGATCAACCCCATACACATTCTGCAGTTGTTTATGCGTGTTTTGAATAGTCTCTTTCTCAGACATCAAGAATTTATTAAGAGCATATTGCCTCAACTGATGTCCAGAAGAGCTGCCATGCTTTGTTTCTTCAGCAGCACCAAGTGTAAGATGTTATTGTTATAAAAAGCTAAAAAGTGTTGGATTTTAGAATGTTGGATTTATTAAGTTCTACTGTATATGCAATATACATTAATAAAGAAGCAAATGAGATGTACACTTTAACGAGAAAAAAATTTAGAATTGCATACATCTTTTCTCTTTCGAGCCATGATGATTTTTAGGAATTTTTAACACTAGAATTTTATCCTCTTTATACTTGTGATCTTTTGCTTTCATCCTTTGACTCATAGTATGCAAATAGCATACTCATTATGTTTATCATTACTGAATATCAGCTGTCAAAATAAGTCAACCAAATCAAGATCAACTGATTTCATACATAAACCTATTACTCATATAACTTATCACAGAGGTCTGATAAGAGCCTGTCACCATAATACACCACATAGAAATCTATGAGAAAGATGGGGCCTTAATTTGAAAGACAACATAAATCTGAAAAAAATCACATTTGGGATCCTAACCTAAGTACTTTTGCTTTGCAACCAAGTACATTAACCATTAGGGGGAAGCCACAGGAAATCTTTAGCTAGTGTTTACTTTTAGCTTCTGGCACAAGTTAAATTTATTTTAATGACAACTTTGCTGAATTTGTTTTACTGGTTTGTGGGGTATTTTTGCATTAACATTACAAATGTTAAGTTTACAACAATGAATGTATTTATATATAACCTTTTACAGCAGAAAAATAACTGAACTTCAAAACTTGTCCTGACATAAACAATAAACAGAAATAGCTCATGTTATATCCCAAACTAAAAGAAATTAATTCTGAATATTATACTAATAGAAATTAATGGGCAAGGCGGAGAGTTTTGTGGAGATAAATCTCAATGCTGGCCCAGTTGGGATTCAAACCTGGGAACTACAGATTACGAGCTTGGCATGCTATTGACTGAGCCACCCCTGCCCCTAACACCACAAAACAAGAAATATTGTAGATTGCATTCAAAAATTACAATGAAATACTTTTTAACACTGTGTTAGCATTATAAAAATACTTAAAAACTTGTTATCAACTATAAAGGGTCTCTGTTGAGGTTTTCTCTTCCTCACAAATCTTCCTATGGAGAATTATACTGACTTGCTCCAGTAAAACTTCATAAGCAGCTACTTGAGGAGTAATTTAATTTTGGTCATTACAGTGTCTTAGTAGTTAGTATGCTTGGCTGCAGGAAACAAGGTTCAAGTCCCAAATAAGGCATGGATGTTTTTCCCCTATATCCTTCTACTGAGGTCATGCCTTTCTCATAGAACTCCTCAATGAACTCCTCAATTCTCATAGAACTCCTCAATGAAATATAGTGAAGTTTTTAAAAAATACTACCAGAGAAACTGTAATATATAACAATTTATCATTAACTCATTAATATTACTCACTGCTCTTTCATGCTCCTCTGCCATTTGACTTAATGGATCAGATGCAGCAGCAAATTGGGATAATGGATCCATTCCATCCAATGCAGAACTGAGAGGATGAAGTGGAGACAAAGGATCTGCTCCTCCCCAATTAATGGTAGAGGTTTTTCTTGGTGTACCAGAAACAGATGATGATGCACTACTTGTCGTACTACTGCCTAATCGCCTTTTTATCTTGCTCTCTTGAACCTTCAAAACCAAAAAAAGTCAATCAAAACATATTACACTAAACACAATAGTTTAAAGCAGTGAAAATACCAAGATACTTTTCACATCTTTGTTAAAAAGGTATAAAATAAATCAATAAAACAATTTAAAACAAATGCAACATGTGAAAATTGAAATGGGAAAAAAAACCCACAGAATTAACATTTGACACTTAAGTTTCACAGCAAGAAAGAAAACTGTTGTCTATACTGAAAATTAAATAATTCATATCTGTTTCTTCCACAGACCTTTCCATCACAGAGCAAGATCATTAATAAAACAAAAATGGGGGATCAGAAGATTTATCTAACACAAGATATAAATATCCACTATTCTGCTTGGTTGAAATTTAGTTTGGGGAATGATAGTTTTTTTTTTCATCACTGGCAATACTGTCATTTGAAGCTTGAAAATAATCAATTTGTCAAATTAATAATTCACAGGAAACTGCCTATAGATTGAAAATTTTTTGGGAAAATTGTTTCAATCTGGTTGGAATATAAACGTAGAATCTTGAGTGGGTTGTTTTACCTCTGAGTGGCACTTCTTTGCCCATAATGGACTAAATGGTCAGATCACAAGGACCCCGAGGGCTCAGACAAGATTTGGGGGAGGGGACCTACTGGATAGCTCCAGAGACAGATGGTAATCTCTGGTCAAGGGCATCCACTGTGATCTTTAACATATACAAGGTATGGCCCTCTTGCACATTGGGTCACTGTTTAATGTCCCATCCAATGGATAGTGGCCTTTCCAAGCCCATTGGTGTTCCCTATTGACTGGGAGTAGGGAGGGGAGTTTTCTGCAGATCAATCTCAACACTGGCCCAGGTGAGACTCAAATTTAGTTCCTTGGGAACTGCAGATTAAATGCTACTGACTGAACCACCACACATAAAATCTTAGCAAGGGCTGGTATCTCAGTGATATCAGGTCATTAGATCATAGTTCACTTGGCACAAGAACAATTTTTCCATTAGCTTAAACTGGATTTATCACTGCAAAGCACTTTCAATGCTATTTCACTGAATGAGGCCACTTTCTATATGAAAGCCACTTTGAATGATAATACTATTTCATTTTTATAGGGCTTCTATTATCACAATGAATGCTTGTTCTCTTCTATAATCTTGCTAGATCTACAGAAACATCTTTGTGCAACTAATATTCTAAGTTCATGCAGCTGATGCCTCATTTTGATCAATACTGTATCAATCAAAAAATCAATTCAATGATTGCAAATTCAAACTACCATTGTCTTAAAAGATTCAACATTTTCTATATAGTCATTTGGAAAATGCTCTTGAAATCTATGCCATACCAGATATGTTCTCTACTTGAAAGTATAAGTTGTCTTCACTATACATGAGGTAGTACAAAAATAAATTTATGAGTCATACATTCTGGACTATTTATTTCTAGTTCTAATAAAAACAATACACATGCAAGTTTATGGCTGCCACTTTACTTTTCAATGTAGTCCCCACTGTCATTGAGGCATTTATCATATTGCAGGAGGTTTTTTGATTCCCTGTTGATAGAAGTCTAATCCTGCAATTTCAACCACTGCCTCACAGCTTTCTTCCCAGAGTCATCACTTTGAAATTTGTGGCTGTCAAGAAGATCCTTTAGATCAGGAAAGAGCTGGTAGTCACTTGGTACCAGATCAGGGCCATACACAGTATATTCCAAGATTTCCCACTGGAAGCACTGCAAAGTCGAGTCTTGTTGCCACTGTGTGCCAGAGCATTATCACACAGAAGCAAAACCTGTTTCGTAAGCAGCCCAGGACATTTTCATTTAATGGCAGCTCTTAATTGTTCTATTGTTGTACAGTATGCAGCTGCATTGATTGTTGTTCAATGTTACATAAAATCTGCCAACACAACTTTATGATCCCAAAACATGGCAGCCATCAATACCTCAGCAGACTTCTCAACCTCAAACATCTTTAATCACAGGGACTCTGGATATTTCCACTTCATGCTTTGTTTCTGGGGTGATGAATCCATGTCTTGTCTTCAGTGACAATGAGCTTCAGAAATTCATTACTACTAATGGTATATTGTTGCAAGAATGACAGGGCACAGGAACCCAGGATGTTTCCACTTCATGCTTGTATGTTTTGTTTCTGGGGTTATGAATCCATGTCAAATCCATGCCAGAGTATACTAACCACCATACTAGATTGAAACTAAGTTGCCTCTCCTGAAAATAGATGTCACCAGGTTCAGTGAAAGATATGTCACATTGGGGGAATGAATGACAGAGTTAATATCTAGAATAGTGGCCAAGTGGTTAGCATGCTTGGCTACTGATCTAAGGGACCTGGGTTCGAGCCCCGGATGCATGGATGTTTGTGTTGTTTTTCTGCTGAGGTTCTGCCATCCTCACAGACCTTCTACTATGAGTTTCGGTTGTTTTACCTCTGAGCGGCACTTTTTTGCACACCATGGGCTAAATGGCCAGGTCACATGGAACCCGAAGGCTCAGAGAAGGTTGGGGAGGGGAATCACTGGAACAGCTATTAGGAGACAGATGGTAGCCTCCCATCAAGCATGTTCTTTAACATTCGCAGGGTATGGCTCTCCCGCACACAGGGCCACGGCTTAACGTCCCATCCGATGGACAGTGGTCTTTCCAAGCCCATTTCTACTATGGCATATAAACTGACAGGCTCCTGTCAAACATCTGTGACAAGCAGTTGTTTGAGGGGGTATTTATTCATTTATTTTTATTTATAGTGGTTAATATACTCTGATATGAATCCAGAGAGATGTGGGTTCAAGTCCCACAATATTGGCAAAACTCATTTTTTCTGCAAAGATATTTATTGTATAAACAAGAATAATAACATCATAAAAAACACTAAAGATTGATGGTAAAGACTGGTGGTAAAGTTTCTTGTCAATAGAACTATAATATATTTAAACTAAGAAATTTATTAACAAATTAAATAATTTAAGAAAAATCCTTATCTACCGCAATCATTAAAAAAAATGCTGTTCACCACCTCTCAACTACGATGTACCTAGATTGTTTCTTCAAATAAAACTACACAAAGAAAACAACCCTCATGCCCTCTTGTCTCCAAACTAAAAAGTCCTACATACTTAGTTGAAAGAAAATTACTTGAAGAATTATCAACTATATTTTCAAAAACTAAATATATAACTAATTCCTCATATGATTTCATTGAATCCATTAAAAATTTATACATACCTGAGCATGCAAAACTATATTCCTTGGATGTTGTCAGTCTATATCCAAAAACTCCAATATTTTAATCAATTATGTTAATCAGAAAATACTTGAATTATGTAAATACAATATTTGTTTTTTTACAATTGCTGAAGCTCTGGATATCGTAAAAGATAGTATTTATTTTCAAGTTGATAAAAAATTCTACAAGCAAAATTTTGGTACTCCTATGGGATCACCACTATCAGGACTTTTTGCTGATGTCATAATGACATTGAAAATAAAATACTTAACAGAGTATTAAAGCCTTTATTGTGAAAAAGATACATCGATGATATATTTATTATATGGGAATATTCAAAAGAATCATTATTTGATTTAATATCAGACCTTAATAATGTATATCCTAGTATCAAATTCACTCTTGAAAGTGAAAAAAAAATTCCTCATATTCTTATCCAAAGATGTAATAATGAAATCATAGTTTCTGTATATCGCAAACCTACTTTTATAAACAACTTAATACCTTAAATTCATTGTATCCACGTCATACCTTTCTTCATCTCATAAAAATTTATTTACTAGAGCTGCAAAATTATGTAAAACAAATTATCACCTACAAACTGAAATCAAAATCATATATTCATTAGGAAGAGATGCTGGCTATCCACTGAATTTTATTCAAAAATGTCATTCATCTATATTTGGATTAAATAAGTACCATACCACCAATAAGTTAATAGACAAGATCTTTAAACATATCAACTCTATATCACATTTACCTACTTTGAATAATACCATAAAAATATCATGAAAACCTATAAATATATAATGCCTATCAAACCTTCCACCACTCTATTAAGATCCATCTTGAATGACAGATACCATTACATTCCTACAGGAGGTTTTACCCAATTCCTTTAAAAGATACCATTCCTATAATAATGTCAAATTACCACTTGGATACATCAGTATGACTACAAGAAACTTACCAGAATTAAAGAACATCAATATGATGTCAAGAAAAAAGTTAACAACAGCAATATGATGCCAAGAAAAAAATTAACAGCTTTATAGCACTGTTATCAACACGATGCTACTGCAATCTTTGAAAAAGCCAGAATTATTTCAAATCCTAATACTAAATTTATGCTTTCATAGAGCAAACAAATAATAATTTGTATCAACAAAGATTACTGCTGTAATGATGAACTACAGATTTTACCAACAGCTTGGAAACTCCTACGAAAAGAAATACCAAATATCCTCACTAACAACAAAAAGTACCACCAATTTTCTAATTAGATACAAAATGAAGTGCCATCGTGAATATCACTGATACTACATCTCATGCATGTGCATCTCAATAATATCTCTTACCTCAAAGTTTTTTTTCCAAATATACCTTCTCACAACATAATTTAACATAGAAACTACCACCATTTTGCTGAAGAAAAACATATTGTATGTTTCAAAATCTAAATCCTTCAAATATGTTATATGAACTTCTTCAAAAATTCCTTGTTAATATTGTGAGCGATTCTACAATGTTCTTGAATTATTACCATCAAGTTCATCAATCAAGAAGTCACTTTTTATTTCCATCTATTTGAACTGAAGTGTGAATACTACTTCATTAAACCAAACTTTACTGACTTATCTTCAGCATATCTCATCTGTGCACCTCTACTGACAAGAAACTTTCACAACGTACATCAGTCCTTACCTGTTTTTTAAGGTATTATTCTTGCATATCAAACTGGGACTTTTGAACTATTAAAGTATTTATTGAATCCTATACCAACAGGTAATCTGTGTACTTACTTTGATTGTTCTTTTTTTTTTCACACTGATTTATTTTACTCTTACTCAATTATAGGAAATAATACAATTTTTACTGGATCTACAATTATCTCTGTGTAAGAAATATTTTTAGTCCATGTTCCTAATGCCCAATGTTTCACTCATACTTTTATCTCCATCACATTTATTGAACTCTATTACACTTCCTAAAATACAAAGAAAAAAATGAATCAATTTTAGCTGTAAAAAGCTAATGCATAAATATAACTAATTTATCTGCATCTAAGAAATGTTATTTCAATTAATCCTAGTGAATAAACATACCGTAATTGTCAAAGGTTTAAGAGGATGATCAATGACTTCTTCCCCAAACAGCTGTCCTTGTTTTCTTTCTGCATTGTAATTTCTCTGGCGTGGCTGCCTATAAAAACAAAATTTTGAAGTTAGCTGAGAAACAACAAAGCTTTTTAATATAAAATTCATTCTAAATGCAGCTTTAGTAATTAAACAAATCTTTGTCACTGATGGACTTTTCTCATCTTAGTAATTAATTTTTTTGGAACTGAAGTATCTACTTTTGGAACCAGAAAACAGTGGGAACTCCAGAGAAAGGGGCACTTCAGCATTCCATCATTTTCCAATACACATGCAAACAAAAAGGTAACAAATAATCTGATTTAAAGATCATACAAATAGAACATGCAAAATTTTATTGTACTTCAAAATTACACATAAATGAAATAGAGGGTTATTGGCCATGACACATCAATTACAGTGTATCTGAAATTCCCCAAGTTCATTTATATTACTATACACAAAAGTAATTTTCAGTGATAATCATTTTATCCCTTACATAACTATTATTTTTCTAAACTTTTAAATAACTCGTTTGCCAAAATCTCCAATATTATTTGTCCTTCAAAAATTTGCACTTGTTTATAACAGCTTTTGAATGATGACATAAATCATTAAAATTTTCGATAAATTAGCTACATAAAAAGTATTTCTCAATTTCAAAAATGACCGAGATTCGCCTCTTGGAAAGAGAATGGTGGCTGCAATTAACCAAGGATTAAAAATTCAATTTTTTTTTGTTATTGGGGCTCGTGTAGTTTTAGTTAGCCACCAGTTGTTTCACAATCCACTAACTACATAAAAATACTGAAAACTATGTAATCTATAGAAATTTTTGTTTACTACATTGGAGGGCGTAAAAACGAGTTTTCAGTTTTTTCCAATAAGCTAATTTATCTCATTACTTCACGCTTTACAGAGTATATTAAAATAATAAATTAAACAACATGTTCCAATTCATTTAAATGCAACTGTTTAAATTAATTTAACTTTTCAGGAAAGAAATGTTTCAGCCTCATAATACATTTAAACCTACCATTCATAAGACATTTTGGAAAAACGTGTTGCCACTTAAAAGGGGACTTAATACTTTCGACCTTTCCTTGCAAACGCTTTGTTGACACTTAGAGTGCGCAACCGGTTCGAAAAGTT
The DNA here is from genome assembly GCA_038380435.1 of Ryuthela nishihirai. Lineage (NCBI taxonomy): Eukaryota > Metazoa > Arthropoda > Arachnida > Araneae > Heptathelidae > Ryuthela > Ryuthela nishihirai. The sequence continues at coordinate 27,078,670 of JAWZYU010000018.1, forward strand.
GAAGCAAATTGAACGATGTTTTGCCCACCCTTTACATGGCCGCCGTAATGTAAAGTACGGGTATTAATACACTAAGCCTAAGTAATTAAAGGTTTTTTTTTTTTCAAATTTACGCTAAGTTTTCGTTCTTAGGATAAAATCCAATCAATCATCTTAGTTGAACCTTTAATAACATATAAAAGTATTGTATTTAATAAAAAAAGAAAAATATCAGTTAAAAGATCGCGTTATTTCAAGACTTTTCTGAAAGTAAATATTTTGTCTGATACTACAATTTAATGAAAATAGAAACTGCTTTAATTATTAAGGCAAGTAAAAACAATACTAAGAAACGGTACCTGCTACATGATTGCCTATACTTTACGTGCTGGCGGCCATGTAAAGGGTGGGCATTAACGAGCTTACTTTAGCTTCAGACTGGGAGAGCTGTAACACAACTGCTTCTCACTCTATGTATTCTATCTCATTGCTATATACCTATTGTATTGAATACATACCATGGAGGTAGTAAAGAACAAGAGGGGAGCGTGTAGTTCTTACAGTCATGCCAAACTACGCGGTGCATTCTGGGAGATATATCTCCAGAAAAGTCTCGCTGTGCCATTTCTGTATTCATATCAATCATTGGACCATGGAGCTTATATAACATATATCTATTGAAATCCTTGGTTTACTTTAATTTTCAATATGTCACTCGTTATGCGTTACATATGGTTGTATTAACCGCTGCATTAAGAAATTTCCAGGAATAGGTGAATTTTTAATATTGCTCACTTTCGCGAACGTCGGAAACATACATTGGCCTAAATTAAATTTTATTGTTCATGATTCCTTGCATTAAACACTAAATAATACATATATGCTAGTCTCAATATTTTAAAAATATTCCCGAATACACGGGTTACCCTAAATTTCCATAAATAAATATGGGATATAAAAGATTTCAAATTTGAGGCTTGTTTGTATTTAGTTTAACTCCTGTAGTAATCCAATTAGGCCTATATAAGTGTAAATTTATCTGGTTTATATACAGCAATTTAGCTGGATTTCTCGTAAACCCTAAGTCAATTTTTATATTAAGAGCAACAACAGGTTTGCCTTCAAATATCTGCAGTACCTGTTATTTTTCTGCTGAGGTCCCATCTCTTCACAGACCTATGGCATATAAACTGACAGGCTCCTCAGACATCTGTGATAAGCAGCTGCTTGAGGGAGGTATTATATATTTTATTTATACCATCATTCCTACCTCAATGAATAGTACATGGATGTCAAACTCATAATGACTATGGAATAGTATGTTATGTGAAATCTATGTTTTAGTTGCTTTCAAAAAATTTTCAATACAAATATAGTGTATTATTTTAATTGCTCTCATATTTTCATTAGAGAATAGGAACCTTCTTATAAGAGAAATATTTCAAAATCTAGTAGAAAAACATATGGGGGAAAATACAATACAGAAGAAAATATTTTTCTGCATCTGAGTGAAAACATTTCTATTCCCAAGTCTTGGTTAACATATCTTTGGATATATACTATCCATATTTAAAAAAAATTATTCCAGCTTACATAAAATAGTCTTACCAGTGTGGCTCACCAAAAAACAGTTTGCAAGTTTGACACTTTGCCTAAAGTCATAGTTCTCATTTCCAAACTTCTAGGGGGCGGGGATGGCTTAGTCATCTCGTAATCTGCAGTTCCCAGTTCAAGTTCCAGCTGGGCCAAAGTTGATATTTATCTCCACAAATCTCCCCGACCTACCAACGATCAGCAGGGGATCCTGATGACCATGGAAAGAACGCCATTCGTCGGATGGTATGTTAAGCCATGGCCCCATGTCCGGGAGAGACATATCCTCTTCTCGTTAAAGAACACCATGGATGGCCTTGATGGGAATGGAAATACTTTTCTGAAAATGTAATAGACAACAAGAATAATTTTAGAAGTTTGTACACCAAAGCAATAGATTTTGAAGGTTAACGAGAGTGCACGGTAGTAATTTGTATTTAAAGTAATGTTATCTGAAAATTTTAGCGTGATATAAGGATTTTATAAAATTTTGTGAAATATAGAAATTCTTGTATCAAGGCAAGATTAAAGTAATTTTTTTTAATTGCAATCAAAGATCACTTTTAGATCTATTAAAATATCAATTGTCAACAATATTAGCTCGGTATTTAAGAGTTCAGAGTATAAATATTGAACATCAGCACTGTACCATTAAAAATTTTCAAAGGTTAATAAAGAGCATCTTATATTAAACCATTTACATGAATAAAAAATTTTTCTGAAAAAAAATAACTAATTAATTGGAATAAATATATTTCTCTACAAGTATTATTGTCTTAAATAGTTCAGCAGAAGGAAATAACCTAAATAAAACTTATTAAAACTAAATACCTAACAAATGTTGTAAAATGTGAAAAATGAAGAATTAATAAAATTTGTCCTTGGTTTACACTCCACTGACCACATTAATTCGAAACAAACTAGAACCTCTATCATAAACCTAAAAATAGCAATGTTGCAAGCAGCTCGATGAAAATACCACAAAGTAATGTATTTTATAAGTAAATTGATTTTAGTTATAGCAGTTGTGAGTTATGTATACACTACTATAAAGAATGAAATGCTCCATTGTATTCTATACGCTACATATAGATTTATATCTAAAGTGCAGAACAGCTCTAGTGAACGAAATGCAATCGTTGTCAAATGTTTCTTGGATACCAAAGAGGGGCGTGGCACCTCTACTGTCGTCATCAGCGTCTAGTACGGGAAACGACTCATATGCTCCCTCCTGTTCTTCCTACCTCCATGGCTACAACTTAACGGGTCGCACAAAAAGAAATTTACTTCAGGTCCATTTTATAGCGTTATCAACTTCACATATTAGTTTATATACTGAAATGCCATTGAATTAGAGATAGGAGACGTTATCCATATTCAGTACCACAAGTCCCGCATTTGGCGGAGCTGAAACTATGGTCATATATAGCTGTCAGCTTTGGCTTCCCCAAGCATTCGTCGTGAGAAGCGTAATGGGAAAGGCGTGGGATTTAGATGCATTTGAAAGAGGGCAGATCGTGGGTGCCCGACGGATGGGACACTCGATCTCAGAAATTGTCAACGCACTTGGATTTTTTCGTACGACAATTTCAAGAGTGTTCCTGGAAAATGAAAATTCCGGCAAAAAAACAAGCACCCCGATAAACTGCAAACGACAAACAGTCTTGAATGATCACGGGCTTCGTCGTCTGACCCGCATCGTATGGACCGATAGGGGCCAGACATTTTCTGAAATCACCTCCCATCTGAAGGCGGGTTCCAACTGATAAGTCAGTGCACGGACAGTACTGGTAGTACCGAATCATCTCGACTTCGGGAGCAGCTGACCTATGAGAGTCACACTTCTAACAGCAAAACACCAGGCTCAACACCTTGCCTGGGCTAAAGAAACATCGAAACTGGACCATCGAAAATTGGCAACGGATTGCCTGGAGTGATATAAACCTCATCCTCCGATCGGAGACTGAGGGTATGGCGCCAACCCCATGAAGCCATGGATCCTGCATGTCACGTCAGAACAGTACAAGCTGGTGGTGGCTCAGTGATAGCCTAGTGTGTCTTCAGTTGGATGTCTGTGAGACATTTGGTACGTGTACTGACAACTCTCAATGCATCCCAGTACGTAGAACTCACGCTGACCTCATACACCCATTTATGGCCGTCATGCATTCCAATCGAGATGGCCTCTACCAGTAAGACAACTGTTCATCTCACAGGTTGAGATTAACTACTGCATGGTTGCAGGAGCATTCTGCTGATTTTGAAATGATGAATTGGCCACCTAGAAGCCCAGATTTTTATCAAATCTAAAATCTTTGCGATACCGTGGAGCAGAGTGTTCGGACTCGTGTCCCTTTAGGGACGACCTTGAAAGAATTGTGGACAGCTCTGAATGATGCATGGGTCGCCCACAGAATAAGGAAGGTGTCGCCATACCTGTGGAACATTAACGCAAGCTTGTGGAATCCTTGCCTCGTCACGTGGCGGCCGTTTTCAGGGCCAGAGGGGGTACAACCAACACCACCTAGAGGAGAAGGCCCTACCAGTCGGTGACGCGATTCCGATGACGTCAATTTTAGTCGACCCGTAGCTAGTAGTGTCGCCTCCATCTTGCTTTTGTTCGTGTTTAGCTAGTTCGGCAAAACGTTTGATTTAGTGTGGTTTGTTATCATGTTCATTGATTTTTTTTAGCGAAATGCCATCGCGCTGCTGCATTCCTCAGTGCAGGATCAATTACGACATGGAAAAAATATTTTCAGTTTTTAAATTTCCAGAAGATATCGATTTGCGACAGAAATGGATTCGTTCAATACCAAGGCAAAACTTCTGTCCAACGAAAGCATCCAAGGTAAGAAGAACTTTATTCTGTATTAATATCTGTTATCATACTTATGAACTTCTAAAGTAAAAATTATCGTTTTAACTATGGTTTTAACGTTTGTATAATATACATATATAATATCATTGATCTGTTATGGATTAATTGGACATTATTTTTATTAAGTAAGAAACCTAATATGCTGGAATGAAAAATGTCGAATGTTCATATGTTAAAATGTTTAAATAGAAAAGAATATTTCACAGTGACCAGACTTTTTATTTAATAGATTACAGTAGTAAGTTAAGAAATTGGTACTTATGTTGGGATAGTGTCTAATGTTATATCACTATATTTATATATCCATAGAGTTCAAATATATCTCGTATAAGTTAATACGATAATACTGTTAAACTTGAAATACATATATAAGCCAAAGGCAAGATCATGGGAAAACCTACTTTTAAATACAAAATATCTGCATAAGTATTAGAAATTATTTTGGTGCTATTACTAGTATACTTGGATACAAATTGGACCCATGTTCAAAGCCTAGAGATGGCTTTGTGAATATGCATTATTTTCCTGCTGAAGTTTTGCCTACTCACACATCAGCTATTTTTTTAATAAAAGTAGGACAGGTAATGGTAAAAGTTCATTGTAGAAACTGTTGACAACAGTAAACTTCCTGACCAATCAATTCCTAATAACTTTCAGCATTAAATTAATCTGCATAATTATATCTCTGAAATCAGGTCAAGTTATAGTGGATATTAAAGAATGGGTGGGCTACATCTAGTGTACAGTCGCTCAAAAAAGTATCCGAACGCTATGGTTGATTACAGAATTAAAAAAATATATATGGCAACGATTTTTTAAAAAATTAGTGATCTGGCAACCTTCGTGTACTGTACACGAAGGTTACCAGATCACTGATTTCTAAAAAAATCGTTGTCAGATATTTTTTCTGAATTCTGTAGTCAACCATAGCGTTCGGATACTTTTTTCAGCGACTGTACACATGGATTAATAAATGAAAGGATATTTTGAAAAAGGATTTAATAGTAAAGTTAGAATTTTTGTACCTTCAAAGGAGTAATTTAAAGTGCATATATTTGCAATCACTCTCATTGTAAAATGAGATAAGTCAGGTATATTATAATAAAGGTATAACAGTCTACTGTCATATCTTTATTGCATGTGACTGCAGATTTTGTTGTAATTTTGTTACAAATGTATTCTATAATCATATTAGAGAATATTTGAGGGGATATCTGTCATTTCATCTATTATATGAATATAAAAATGTTAAACACCACAAATGCATACAATATTGTTTTCGAGTTAACGTCAAAGTTTATCCTCTGTACTGACCACTGGTTTGGATTTTACAACTGAAGAAATCCAAAAATTTTCACAAAAATTTGAGGTATTTTGATTTTACTGATATGTAATGGTAAAAGTTTATTGTAGAAACTGTTGACAACGGTAAACTTCCTGACCAATCAATTCCTAATACCTTTCAGCATTAGTATAATACCAGGTGCTGCATATATAAACAAATTTACGCCTAATAAACTGAAAATTACAGTAAGAGGAAATTGTCTGAAACAATAAACTTATTACTGGAGTTGTTTTCAGGCTCAAATCCTGGAGTGGAATATTTCAAATCTTTAAACGTTCATTCATAAGATTGTTGTTTTAAATGACTTTCAGCTCAGTATGATTTTTCGCATTTTATTTTACATTATCACCTTATAGTGGCATTACCAAAAGCACTTTATGGTTAGTACTAGCAGTGGAATGCTATTGGATGGTTATCATTAGCTTTCAAGGTGAACTATATATGATAAAAGAAGTGCTAGAAATATTGAGAAAAACCAGCTTACTGGTAGAATAGGTGCATTCCTTGGGAGAATTCATTCTTTTAACCATGGATTTTTATTGAAATCTTAGAAAATACACTGATTATAGAATTGTTTTGAATACAATTATAGCTTTTACTTTCGAAGGTAAAAAGTCTTCAGTTTTAAATAAAATTTTTTAGTGTATGGTGAACAGTATTCCTGGTGTTTGGATTTTTGTTTTAATGTTTATCATTCATCAGAGGTTTTTTTGTACATATTCTCAATATTTCTTTTCATACATAGGTGTGTGAACTCCACTTTGCACCATCTGATGTTGAAAGAGAAACCAGCATGTTTGACATGAAAACTGGGAGAAAGTTTTCTGACCTCTAAAGTATCCATATACTGATGGAGAGGTACTGTTCAACTACTTTTAAAGCATCCACAAATACAATTTAAAAAAATATTACGCCCAAAACTGAAATCATTGCTGACCACTACCTCAGTCAGAGTTTGAAGTAACAGAAAGTTTACCTTTTATGACAGTGCATAGTTACTAATCATTATGACACTTTAGGAGAAATAACCTTTGATTGTTTATGAAATAGGAATAAAAATTACTGCACCATATATTTTATAGTATATTTAATGAGTATTGTTTTTTTTTGACTCAACTGTTAGTACTTGGCAAAAAACTTAGTATGAAAAAACTTATTTTATTTCACAAAGAAAGCATGTCCTCCTTTTATAACACTGGCATCGAGTAACCCTACGTCTGGTGGTTATGTGTTTGGATCTCACCTGGCTCAAGGTAATTTTTCCACTATACTCATTATCAGCATAATACTTAAGGAGTTTGATAGTGATTAAATGTTAGTAAATCAATGAGGTACTGTGGATTAATTTGTGTATGTTACTTTCACTTTGAGAAAAATTATATTCAGATTTTTATACAATTTGATATTGTGTTAAAGTCAAGATGCTGATTGTCTAATTTCACACCTTAAAAATTACTCTTATGAGATTTAATATAATTCAAAAATTTATGTTTGGTAATCTCAATTATGTTACAAATTTGATATCAGTGGTTGATATTTTTAAGTAAATATTTTATTGAGTCCTGAATGCAATGTCTTAATTTCACCCAATGCAGATAATTTATTTTAAACGGTAAAATAAAGATAATTAAATAAATAAATTATTAATCTTCATTCATCTTTAATATCTGGAAAACAATTTCCACAGGCTTTTAGCCAGTAATTGAACATGGATCTTCTATAAAGCATGCTTTTTGATTTTTCATATTACAGAAGTCTTTGGATTGTCCATCTGCTCGTGTACTTGGTTAATCTCCAAGTATCTTAAAGTACCTAATGTTAAAATGAAGGTTAAGAAATATCAAATTTGGAGGGAGGTAAAAATAGTTGGTTGTCATTGTCATCAGTTAGCATGAAGCCTTTTGGAAAGTAATGATACACTGTAATGGAAAAGTCTCCACAACATCATAGACCCACCTTCAAATAATTATACCACAATAAGTACAATGGTGGAAAACCCTTTGGAATGGTGTGCTATTGTTTCAACCATTGTTTTTTAGACATAAAAATTGGTTAACTTTATTGTCAAATATTTTGCAATATTTTAGTGGAAATTTTATTGCATGCAAGCTGCAATAGCTATTTTCAGTTCCTTTAACTATATTCTGCTACTGTACAGGGTCTACTAGATTTATTTCATTTTTATTTTACTGATTTAACATGTCTTTTTTGGCTAAATCTATGATCAAAGGGAATCTCTACCTGCACTTGTCAGTAGCTTTTTTCTTAATTTTGTGTTTAGTGTTAGTTTTGAGTGATCTTTTGCCAATTCCACAACATTTTCACTTCCCACTATACTCTTATGGCTGGACCCCTGAAGATAAATTATATTTTGGTTGTCTTTAAATTTTTTTATCAATGTCCGTCCCATGGCCGAGTGGTTAGCGCGCTTAGCTACTGATCTAAGGGGCCTGGGTTCGAGTCCCGGGTAAGGCATGGCTGTCTGTGTCGTTTTTCTGCTTAAGTCCTGCCATCCTCTCAGACCTTCTACTGTGGCATATAAACTGACAGGCTCCTGTCAGACCTCTGTGGCAAGCAGCTGCTTGAGGAGGTATTTATTTGAGCCGTCCCGTGGCCGAGTGGTTAGCACGCTTGGCTACTGATCTAAGGGACCTGGGTTCGAGCCCCGGAATTAGGCATGGATGTGTGTGTCGTTTTTCTGCTGAGGTCCTGCCATCCTCTCAGATCTCCTACTGTGGCATATAAACTGACAGGCTCCTGTCAGACCTCTGTGGCAAGCAGCTGCTTGAGGGGGTATTTATTATTTTATTATTTATTAAATACTTGTGGTGGATGCTTTTGTTTGGAGAGCTATTCAGTACTGGATGCAGTATGTGACAGTATATGATATGATTTTCTTTCCAATCCATTTCATTGCTTCTGTTATACATGTACTTAGTGGGAGTTTGAAATTTATAATTTTCTGTAGGAACATATACCACCAGTTTCTGGATGAATCTGGTAGTATATGTTCATATACCATCAGTTTCTGGATTTTTTTAATACTTCAATTTGATTTGCACATTTGGAGTATACTGAATCATTTGAAACAGCTTGACCTCTCTATAAAAATATAAGAAAATTTTAGATGTTAAATATATCTATTCAATGTTAGTAAAATGTTCAATAGTTGATATATATTGCTGTAGTACTTTATTTTTACTTAATTCAAGTTTTGCAATGTCATTAAATCTAAGTTGCTGATGATGCTACAATTCTACTAATTATATATATAGCTGCAAATTTTACAGGTTAAATCTTTTCTTATTACATGTTATGTACAAATGTATTGTTATCATAAATATTTTAAATTCTGTGTTGTAAAAGTCTGTTTGGTGCCATGAAACTACCCCATATACACTGTTAATTATGACCACATAATCCCATGCTATGTCAATGGAAAGATAATTTTAAAGCTCTGTAATTTCTACAATCAACATTTCATGGGAAAATATGACAGATGATGGGGATGAATAGAATATCATAAAATGACTGGGATGAATGGGATATCTTAAAATTTTCCTTTTCAATTTAAATAGTATTGCACAATATTAAGTTCCTTCATATTGCTTAAAAATTCTCCCATATGATTGGTGAATTTTCCTGTTTTAATTGCACAATTTTCTTAAAAATAATGTAAACAATACAATGAAACAATATTTCATATCAATGTGTATCCTATATATATATTTGTTTTCTCATATTGTAAATAAAAGTATTTTTTAATGTGAAATTTGTTGGTTGTTTTTCTTAACATATGCAATATTGAAACATACTGTTTTCATTAAATAATGTTTTAGACCTAATATATACATACATATTTGTGAAAAACAATAGATATCTGTGGTATTTTGTAACAAGTAATATTTTTCTAAATATATTTCGCACTTCTAGAATCCTTCAAGAGTGAAAATTTAGTACTTGTTCAATACATTAATCGATCGTTTGCAAAATTAGTTAAAAGTTTTGAAATTTCCGAACATTTAAAGAGTGTTATTATCTAAATAATAATTCAAAGCAATCTGTATAATCGGAAACGGTAATTAATGGTTTATCTATACTAATCAAAGCAAAAAAAAAGTTCTATAAAAAAAATTAGGGAAAAAAGTGTGATTTTTTTTTATTATATGAAAACAAATTATTTTAATGATTTATTAGTGAATATTCAAAATCTAAATTGGAAGTTGTATTAACAAGGATAAGCTATCTCATTCTCTTCTGCCGGCAGTCCAGTCCAGTAATGCTGACGTCACAAATGAGTGGTACGGCCTTCTCCTCTAGGTGGTGTTGGTCCAACACGTTACTCCCAACACAACCACAGTATCCTTGAAAAAAAAAGGTATAAGAGAAAGCTAATGGATATCTTATAATTATTTTAGATATCTTATGGATTTTGCCTGGATATTGTGCTTGTGTGGGTAGGCTGCTATTTCTAATTCAATTGAACTTAAATAAAATAAATAAATACCCCCTCAAGCAGCTGCTTGCCACAGAGGTCTGACAGGAGCCTGTCAGTTTATACGTCATAGTAGAAGGATCTGAGAGGATGGCAGGACCTCAGCAGAAAAACGACACAAACAGCCATGCCTTACCCGGGGCTCGAACCCAGGTCCCTTAGATCAGAAGCTAAGCGTGTTAACCACGCGGCCACAGGACGGTAAAATCTTTGACTATTATTTGCGCCAATATAGCTGTGAAAGCAAGCAATAAATAATTTTATAATAAATACTTTTTACATTTTACTGTGTAAAATTCATTTTTCTGACTAATAGCCGACTTCCATTTTAGTTATACTTAAATAGAAACCAAAAATATGAAAAGAGATTAAATAATAAAAGGGATATAATAAAAAAAAAAATAGGACAGTTATAGTCGCTATGTAATGCAACTTAATTCACTTTATATTGAATGTCCCTTTTGAAAGCATTTTGAAAGTAAAGTAAATGTATTGCAGGATTGCACAATCTTTTTCATTTGCTCAAAACTTTTCTCTATTGCTGATAGATTTAATCCATATACCTCTCCAATACTACTGAAATTTTTCCAGTTCCCTTGCCAGTGATGGTGATTGCCCCCACCCCACACTTGCTGATAGAAATGTTTTCATGTTTGAAGCAATAAGAAATCCTTAAAAATTGTAGTATTATCCAGAGTGATTTTCTATTAGATATATTTAATTTTAATGCCGTTTTAATACTAAGTAGAAATTTCTTGGGCGATTGAGTTTTTTCTGCCACCATTTTGTGACCACCATCATAGTGGTCTCGAGCAAGGTAGGGTGATTGATAGAATCTTTGCTCTACGCAGTGCTGCGTAATCTGTTGTGTTGTCAAACTTCGGTATACTTTATTCCACAGGGTGACTTCATTGTGGGCCTTGATAACGTACAGTTAATTTTTCATATGGGGAATTATTCTGCGATGGGGAATTAGTTACCTTAGAGCTTTACACATTCTTTGACTTAGTGATCCGTGAACTTTGTAGAAGGGTGAAGTCAACCGAATGTCAAATTAACCTGCCACCCGGGGAGGCCGGCATGTTACAGAAAAACAGGAGAGAATATGTTAATGTTGTGATAAAAAAATTGAAGTATTTTAATTCGCATTCGAGAAGTTAGAAAAGAAATGTCTTCAGCAGAAGATATAAATACTGACTTTTTGCCTTTAGTGTATGATATCATGCGAAGGTGAGAATATTTTTCATTTAAATCTTTTGTACTGGAAGGTTACACAGGTAATAGTTTTTGAGGCAGAAGTACAGATCACGGTGCTCAGCCGCCTTTTTTTGACGCAAAGTAACAATACGGTCCTTTCAAACGCAAAGTACCGTTACCATGATATCGGTACTTTGGTTGTAAAAAAAAATGCGATTCCACTAAAAACATCCCACTCAACCACAAATTATGGAAAAAAAAAAACCCGATAAAGAAACCACAAAAGTTGCCTTCTCATATACTACAAATACTTGAAATACCCCCTCTTTTACCAATAATTAAAACACTCCACAAATATATTTCCACAAACTAAACTAATCGATCCAGTCACAAATAGAATAATTAGCCTAAATAAATCACCAGAATTAATGAAATCGAACACCAATCTCAAATCCAAAATCACCATTGACAATGCATTGCCGACTGGCATTAGAAAAAAGCCCCAAAACTAAATCTCATTGGTCATAACACATACCAAAAGGCAAAAAAATCAGAAACAGTGCACTGCTGACCGAATTATAAAAAAGCCCCCAAAACAATGTCCTCTCAGGGAACACAAACTAAAAAACATGAAAATCGGAAACAATGCACTACCGACCGAATTATAAAAAGCCCCCAAAACTAAATAATGTCCTCGCAGACAACACAAACCGAAAAACATGAAAATCGGGAACAGTGCACCACCAACCGAATTATAAAAAATCCCCAAAACTAATGTCCTCCCAGGGAACACAAACCAAAAAACATGAAAATCGGAAACATTGCACCGCAGACTGAATTATAAGCCCCCCCCCCAAATAACCCTCCCCTAGATTACTGATTATCTTCCCGAGTCCAACAAAAATTACCATGTTTTTCCACACCTGACAATTCTATAATACCTATAATTTCTGCGGCAGAGGTGGCAGAATCGGTATGGCGCCAGGCTCGTAATCTGCAGTTCTCAGGTTCGAGTCCCAGCTGGATCAGCATTGAGATTTATCTCTGCAAAATTTCCTGCTCTGGCACGGTCAGTAGGGGACACCGTAGGGCTTAGAAAGGTTGCCGTCTGTGGGATGGGACGTTAAGTCGTGTCCCCTTATGCGATAGAGCCATACCCTGTGCACACTAAAGGATAGACTGAATGGCCTTCACGGAAGGCTACCATCTGTCTCCCAACAGCTGTTCCAGTGGGTCCCCTCCCCCAAACCTTCTCTGAGCTTTCAGGGTCCTTGTGACCTGGACATTCCGCTCATGGTGTGCAAAAAAGTGCCGCTCAGAGGTAAAACAACCCAACCCATAATTTCTACATCAAAAAATGGTTTAACCAAACGCTTCCAGATATCCACAATAAATCATATAAGTAACTTTAAAAGACTCCAAAATATTTAAAAAATTAATAAATCACCATAATACACTAATAATTACCATACTATACGTGACTACTAAAAAACACTCAATTTATTCCAAACTACGGTAACGAAATGCACATGTTTGTTACTACTTCCATGTTCAGTCCCATACAAAAAAACTTCCAATATTCTTTCCCCAATATATACTTTCCTCCCACTGCATTAGAATCCTGTGAAAACTCTATATGTTTCACCAAAAACTATTAACCTAAAACCCTAACACTCCATAAAAAAACTAATTTTTTTTAACTTAATCACTCCACATTATAAACTTTTGTCATTTTCTTCCACTCACAACAAAACACATACTACTGCACCAAACTAAACACAAAAAAATTAAAATAATTCTATCTGGTTAACCACTCCTCTCTACCTCTTCAAATGTCGCTCACTCCAAACAACTTACAAAAACATTCCCCCCTACACACAGCAGTAAAAAGCTACCGAACTCCCTCTTCCAAACGATGTCACCTTAACATTACGAAACGGTTCACTAACACTATCAACAACCCTCCTAATATTAATTTCAATTCCAAAATACCTTTAATAACTTATTATTTACCATATCTTAATGAATTTTCCAAAAAAACATATTAATTATTTTAGCTATCACTAAAAAACCCCTCATTAAATATATGATACATATGCTCTTACCACTAACTGTACAGGCATGTTATCCAAACGAATTATAAAGCAAAAATGGCAAAAAAAATGAAACATAACTTCACACTCGTCAAATTACACACGACACGTGACTCCACATTTCCCACCCAAAAGAAAAATCAAGAGCCATAGGCTACCAACAACCAAGTTATGTTTCTACGTCATACTCATCGATATTGTACTTTACACTCCGACGTCATACGCCACTTGAGCAGTTGCCATCTGTTAGCTGAGGACCATAACCAATACACCGACCAAAAAAAGTGAATGTAAAGAAAAAATCTGAGACTAATATATTTGGATTCAGTCCCCAAAACGTTCCCTTAACAAATGGAAAGCATTTTTCTTAAAACTGGTTGAATACCTTGCTCCTTTCCAGATAAGTGTTATTATAACATAAAATACTTCAGTTAGATTTAAGCAGTGTAGCCAGAATTTCGGTGACAGAAGATATTCTTAACACTTGAAATAATTTTATTGAACTGTAAAATTTTGGTCGGTAAATGGTAGCTAGGTGGAAAGCTACTGGAAGGAAAACTATGCACCAATCCCCTGTGATGATATGTAGAACTTGCCAGGCCTAGCACCTAATGTCTGATCCTCCTTGTAGTGGAGACTGTGAGTACCTTTCAAAAGAGATACTCTCTTGTGGAAGTGAACAGAAGAGGAGGGCTGTCAGATCAGTATGGCCTATTGATTTAGGCTATGCAAAATTGACCTCCATGGTTGACCTCCATGACCAATTGACCCCCCCCCCCCCCCCCAAAAAAAAAAAAAAAAAAAAGAATGAAATATGAAAACCATTATCTGCTGTATCTTCCAAATGCAAGTTAGGTGTCAAATGAAATCTCATATGAGGACTGTCATAGACTACTTTGAATTTTCCCTTCCCCGTTTCTCTTCCTCCAAAAAGGAGGCTGATTTTTATGGGCGTGGATCTTAATGAGTAATATCTCAAATTAAAGCTTTTGATGCCTCCGGTGTCATGGGCTACTTTAAACTTACTCCAAAAGCAAGGAGGAAAAACGTGGTTGATGTTTATGAGTCATATATCAGCTGAAAGTTTTTGAAGGCAGGTGTTTTTAGTGACAAAGATAAAATATAAGTAAAAAATTAAAAAAAAAAATACCTGTCTTAAAATTAAATTGAAAGCTTTAATTATCTATGACATTGTTAAATGTTTTGAAGCACTTCAACAAATGTTCTATGCTATCAAGTATCAAAAGTTATTAAGGAGAAATTTATGTACCATCCCGCATATTGATGGGTAATAAGAACTTATGGGATGCATGGGAGTGACAAGTTAATCTTTGATGTTCTTGCTGGCAAGTGGCACCTCAGTAGAGTTTGAGAAGGCAGAGGGATGCCGATAATTTATTTGCTTAAGGTTTAGTGAAGGAAATAACCAGTAATACCTGTTGGTAGCATAGAATGCTTAAAAATGATGCATGTTTTGCACTCTTATTTTAGGTGCATCATCAGGTAGGAAGTAGCAGCTTTATATATTGCATGAGAGGCATTTGGTTGTTGAGTGTAGGAGAGGGGTGTGGTGCTATAAATTGCATTGTCAGTGGTTCAGCTCTGAGGTTTGGAGTGGCAGGCAGGTGGCTGTAATGCGATCTGCATGTAAAGGAGGTTGGAAAAAGGGTGTGGAGTTTTGAGAACTCTCTAAGATTAGTGAGTCTCGGGGGAAAACTTCATTTAGTGAGAACACAAATAATTTTCACATTGGGAATTGTGTGTGTAGGGAGGATATTTTAATTGCTGATTATTATTAGTGTGTATTATGGTAGTTTTTAATGGGTTTGGAATGTGGATCAACAATGAGAAATTGAGTGTATTTAGGGGGCATGTTATTTCCGGGTGTAGATTATATCCCTTAAGGATCAGACGTACACAAGGGGGACAATGCCTGTGTTGCAGAGTTCAGCTAATTTTACATTAATGAGATATGTGATGGCTAGTTTGAATTTTGTAGGTCGGGATATTATAATTTTAGCTGAGTGAAAATCGTTGGGTAGATTGTTTTCGGAAATTACTTGAGATAGTGCGTTTTTTGTAGTATATTTAAGACGTATTTATGCTGTTTAAATATCCCCCCACACACACACACAATTCCCAATATCCCTATCGATGTGAAAACCATTATTCGTGTCCTCACTAACATTTATTTTGAACCCATAATTTAGTTTATAAAATTAATAAAAAGTATCCCACTCATTATACTCCCAATGCAATGCACATGAAACCACAGGAGTTTTTTAAAGTACTCACAAAATGAAGTTTCCCTCAAGACTCACTAATCTTAGAGATCCCACCACCTTCTTTCCAACCTCCTTCACCTCCAGATCGCATTACAGCCACCTGCACATCTGCCAGCCATCCAAACCTCGGATCTGAGCCTTGCAATTTATGGCATCCCATCCCTCCCCTGTGCTCAAGAACCAACTGCCTCTCATGCAATATCTAAAGCTTTTCACTTCCCAATTGACGATGTGCCCGAAGTAAGAGCGTGAAATGCACTTCATGAAACTCAAAGTTTTTTGAGCACTCTATGCTACCAATAGTATTATTGGTTATTTCCTTCACTAAATCTTAAGCAAATAAAATATCAGCATCCCTCATCTCCTTCTCAAACTCTGCTGAGGCACCACTTGCCAGCAAGAACGTTGGAGGTTAAACTTGTCACTCGCATGCATCCCTGAAGTTCCTCTTATTACCCATCTTCTGCGGTAAGGTTTATGAATTTCTCCTTAATAACTTTTGTTACTTGATGGCATAGAATATTTGTTGAAGTGCTTAAAAACATTTAATAGTGTCATAGAAAATTAAACATACCTGTCTTCCCATATGCATCCTAAAAAGTATAAAATAAAACTGAAACCTGCCGACAGTGCAATCAGTAACTGAATTCTTATTCACTTTGAAGGAAGATAGGTTGGCAATTTATCTACTGAACAAGATTACTGACACCTTATCATTTGAAGCGAATACAAATTCAGTGACTGATTGCACTGTCAATAGGTTTCAGTTTTATTTTGTAATTTTTAGGGTGAATATGGAAAGATTAATTGTAATTTAAGAATACCCCCTTCCCATGTGTCCTGAATGGAGAAATTTTGCATTCACATGGTATCGTGGTTGCCTGTAATAAGGGTGGGTGTGGGAAAGAGGTAGCTTGCACTCTCCTGCATTTTACAAAAAATTAGTCATGTAAACACTAGTCACTATCACTAATTGATTTATTTTCATGTAACAGTTTTTAGTACAAAATGTGCATTCTCCTACCATATGATCCAGTATTAGTTTTTGGAAAGCTCTGACACCTGAAAAAGCCAAAAAAAATTTTGATAATTTTAGTATCACAGTTTTTAGAAATGTCCAGAGGAAAAAAACAATATTTGAAAATGAATCTGATTTGATATTGCATAGAATGTAAAATCCTAGCCACTCTGCCTGTGAATTAAAAAACAAAATGTTCAATCTACACTGATGGACAAATTATTATATACATCCCGATAACAATATGCAAAGCAGAAGTATTGTATCCAGTCACGTGGGATGCTGAAACTGGCAATGTCTATAAATAGCGCAGGTCTCTATGCATTTGAAACCAGTCGCAGAAAATCAGTCATGGGTAAAGGCAGCGATGTAACTAAGTTTGACTGTGGCCAGATAGTAGGTGTGAGGAAGGTAGGTTGTTCAATCACTGCAATTTCTGAAATGTTGGGATTTCCACATCAGACTGTTGCACATGTATACCAAGACTAGTGAAATATGGCAGAACTTTCAACCAGAGGGAGAAATGTGGACATAAACATGCAGTTGACCCTCAAGGTGAGTGTTGAATGTCCTGCATCATTACAAGAATTGCATGGTTACAATAGAGCAGATAATGTCGGAATTGATGAGGGCTATCCACAAGCTTGTGCACAAAGACTATCCATCCACCATGGAAAGAATAAGCTATGGTAGTCGAAATCCACATTGTGCCTTGTTGACTGCAAGGCACCAGAGCAGTTATAATGATCCAAAGAATATCAGTTTTCTCAAGTTGGACCTTTGGTCTGATCCAAAATAGATTTAAACTCCGGATAGCTTATCAGGTGCCAGACAATATTAACTTGCCAAATAAAGTTGAAATAGGGTTTGTTATGTATATAGTGTTACTTATCGTGCAAGAATTTGAAAAAGATTGTCAAATTTAATTAAAGTTATATCTAAATCAAAATAACTAATTGTTGCTCAAGATGAAAAAATAGCAAAGTCAAAATATTCATAAAGCAAAGTTTATTTCCAAAAAATTCAGACTCACCAATTCAGTTGATGAATACAAAAGTTGGAGTAACTAACAAAAAAAATCTCTAAATGCGACTCAAAAACACTGACTACTAACGTCTTCCTTCACCACCCTCCTACTAACATCTCCTTACTGACTAATTCCTTACTGACTCTGTGACAAACATCACTTAGTATCATGCGACTTACAATCCAGCATGTGTCTGTTGTACACTGGGAAAAGCATTTGCATAATCTGATGATTGTGTGCTAGCTATGATGCAAGAGAGGGCATGTCTTAAATGTGGGCATTTGTAGCTTACAAACGAAAGGTAGGAGTTGCTCATGAGCAACTCCTATGGCTTGGAAAAAAGAATTGTGATCAGTCAAAATGAAATAATAATCCCCAAAATGATAAATATAACATAAATAAAGTAAAACTGGTTAAGTAAAAGTGAATGGGTGGACCATCAAACAGTTTGCAAAGGCCTATCACAATTGGAGTGCGGAGGACTGGAAGCACATCATCTGGCCTGACGAATCATGGTTTCAGCTTTATCATGCCAATGGGAAGGTGCATGTGTGGTGTAAATTACACAAAGTGATGGACCCAGTTTGCCAAGTGGGTCATACAGGTAGGGTGGATTCAGTGTAACAGTTTGGACTTCCTTGAGGCTCCTCATACCTGTCAAGATCTCCATCACTGGCACTTGGTTTCTGGATCTCAACCCCATTAAGAATTTGTGGGACAAATTGGAAAAATCTGTTCTAGCCTCTCAACCCCCATTGGCAACTGTTGATGCTCTACAATTGGCAATCCTTGCTTCATGGGGGGCAGTACCACCTCAATGTTTTAAACACCTCATTGAGTCCTTACCAAGACATCTGGCTGCTGTTGGTGAGGGCAAAAGGTGGAGCAACAGGTTATTAGATAAGTGTATATAATAATTTGACCATTCAGTGTATTTCCATTAGTTTTGGTTGCAAAAGGGAAGAGGCCCAGTTTTGTTCTTTTGTATTCTCATGACCTCTCAGAGAAGCTGGTGCAATTGCAAAAATACCATAAAATGGTGGCACTTCCTTTGCTTTAAAAATGTCTAGCTCAGAAGCAAAACTCCAGGACTTTTGCTGTATGAGGGGATTCTATACCACCTCAGACTCCAATCAAAAGTTTTATAATTTGCTTTGCTCCCCCTCCCTCCCATGTAAATTTTTTAAAGGTGCTTACCCTGTGGTATGTATTAGAAGAGGTTGCTCATCCATTTCCAGGGCCACTTCAATTTACCAGTCCGCCACTGCATCTGCCCGTTATGTAGCATGTCTGTGTCAACTCTGTTCTCAGCTTTGTTGCTAGAATACACAGGTCTAATATTTAGAATGTACAGAGAAACATTAGGTATATTATATTGTATGATACAGGGACTGATTTAGTTCTCACAAGTGCATTTTTAACTATTATAGTTATATTTTCTTATGTCGTTTATTTAACATTTAACGTATGTACAGTCATATACAAACATATTAACAATAACATTTCTCTATTTACAAGAATTAGTAATCATTGTAATTCATTTGTGAAAATAAAAAAAAAATTATGTACTCAGTCCATTTTGGGCACCTCAGATTAACAGGCTTTAGACATGGGCCTAGTTTGCTTTTGTGAAGATGTGACCTTGAGCACACCATAATTTCATGATAAGTTATGACTCTTACAGACAGATGTCTCCTTTTATTATTATAGATTACTCTTTTATTAATATTACAATTTGCAGAATTTTGTCTCTTTCTAAGTATCGTTTTTAAGTTGTTTCAGGAAGTTGAATTTCATTAAATATATGTTTGCCTCAGACTTGAATCATTTTGATTTTGTGCTGCCTTTTTAAATAATATCTTTTAACATGTTATTAGATTCATAGGTGCTTGTGTTTCTGGGTAGGCATATTTTATTTGATGTTGAAACCATTTTTCTGGGGTTGAGTAAGTTCAGTGACCTTAATGTTACCATTCACAACATTGGCCACTGTTGCTTGGCTACTGATTAAGGGGACCTAGATTCAAGCCCTAGATAAGGCATGGCTGTTTTTGTTTTCTGCTGAGGTTTTGCCTTGCAGATTTTCTCTATGGCCTATTAAACTGACAGGTTCCTGTCAGACTTCTGTGGCAAACAGCTGATTAAAGGGGAATTTATTGCTGTTCTGGCCAAATTGTTGATGATGCTATAATGCATTACTTAGTATTTGGGAGTGGGGATCGCTCAGTTGGTAGCATGCCTGGCTCATAATCTGCATTTCCCAGGTGTGAGTCCCAGGTGGGTCAGTGTTGAGATTTACCATCACAAAACTCACTGCCCTTCCCACGGCCAGTAGGGGACACTGATGGGCTTGGAAAGGCTGTTATCCATCAGATGGAATGTTAAGCCATGGCTCTGTGTGCAGGAGAGCACATTAAAGTACATGCTGGATGGCCTTGATGAGAGGCTACAATATATCTCCCAAAGGCTGTTCCAGTGGATCCCCTTTCCCAAACTTCTCTGAGCCTTCGGGGTCCTTGTGACCTGACCATTTAGCCCATTGTGTACAAAAAAGTGCTGTTAAGAGGTAAAACAACCCAACAGTATTTGAATAATTGACACTTGACTATTAATTTTCACGAATTAAATGGACCAGAATTTAGCACATATGAATATCCCATTAACCTGATACTCCCATTATTTACAGACAACAGACAGAAATACTCTATATTTTTGTGTACCATATACCCTTGTGTAAGACATACATCCTATTTTTAGAGCCTCTTTTTTGGGAGGAATGGTTGAAAATAATGGACACCATGTAGGAGTAAATACTGTAAAAATCAAACCATTATTGGTTTGATGCCATATCTTATAACTCGTGTATGAAGGAAAACAAGTCGTATGTGCCATATTTTATAACTCGTGTATGAAGGAAAACAAGTCGTATGTGCCATATTTTATAACTCGTGTATGAAGGAAAACAAGTCGTATGTGCTTCCTAAAATAGTGACATACTGATCTTGTCATGGTTTGAGTCGGCAGAAGTTGTTGCCAAGGTAAGCAGCAGTTCCATTTGGCTATGTGTAAAAGCTTACCTTTATATAATGTGTGCGCCTTTTTATATGAGCATTAAATTAGGGCAAATATACGATATACTTAAAAGCCTTCTCACCTATTTTAGTTTATTCTGCTGAAATCAGTGCACTCATTACATGAAACCAAATTTTTTTATCATGCACTTGAGCAAATAATGAATTAAACCAGATTTAACAAAATGGTCAGCAAGCAAGAAACGTACAAGTAAAATAAATGAATGTATAAAAGTTGTTCAAATGAAGAGTGGACAAGTCAGAAATAAAATGTAAATAATTGATCTGTTGAAATTGATATATCGAAAACCTTCCAAGATTTATTCCATTGAAAATCAGTGCAGCCATTAAGCAAAACAGTTTTTTTTTATATAAATTGAATAAATAATAATTAAGAACCAAAGTATTAAATAACAAATTAAAGTGGATTTAACAAAATGTTTATCATGCAGAATACAGGAGAAACATCATACATAAAATACACATTATGTAGAGGAAACTATAAAGGTTGTTGAAAGACGGACAAATCAGAAATGTAATGTCATTTATTGATCTGTTCAAATTTGCTATGACCATTGAGACAGTACCAACATGAAATTAGCAGCATAATATGCTCTTTCCTATGTAATGGTTCACCCATTATGACCGAGAACACATACATACTTAATCGTAATAATGCCCTTAAGGACTAACCTCTTGTCATTGTGGATTAAGTCATTGCCTCTTAGCAGTGCTTGTGAACTTCCCTTGGGGTCCCAAGTTCAATCCCAGCTGTGGGAAGCCTCATCTCAGCATGATGGGTTCTCTTCTCAGAGTGGAGCTACCAAAGTCTGATTTGGCTGGTAAGCAGTGATATTCAGAGATTTGGAAGGATTTCTCTCGTGGAGTGAGAATTAATTAGATAAAAATTAATGAGTTGAATTCAGATGTTGGTTCCCTGCTCTGTACCTAGATGGCAGCGTTACTCAAGATGGCATTTAAAAGAACTCGCTCTGTAGGAAGAGGACAGTCACAAGCATGTGATCGCTGATGAAGTAGTAGAACCCTGAGATTTATTAGGCATATAGAGGCCCTTTGAGATGATTAGCCTGAATTTATATAGAGTTTATGATAGAGTATTTACAGAGGATTTATGAAGAGATTTTAACCTATAAATTACCACTTTGAAGTCAATTTAAATTTTAGAGGAAAAATTGTTTTGAGCCGGGTGGGATATGAACCCACAACCTCCTGATAACATGTCAGGTACTGACATGTTATCAGGAGGTTGTGTTACCTTCTGAAATGTTATCAGGAGGACCACTGAGTGACCAGCTGCCGATCAAGATCTCTGATTGATGATATGAACCATTTCAACCTACTTCCTATGTAGGGAGTTTCAGGCAATTTTCGCCATTTGTGGCAGACACATGCCATATAGATGGAAAGTATTTCCTACAAGTAATACAGTTGATAAATAATAAATAAACTTGACAGACTTGGTATTAAACTATAAATTACCACTTTGAAGTCTATTTAAATTTTAGAGGAAAAATTGTCTTAAGCTGGATGGGAGAGGTCCAGAGCACCTGACATGTTATCAGGAGGTTGTGGGTTCATATCCCACCCAGCTCAAGACAATGTTTCCTCTAAAATTTAAATCGACTTCAAAGTGGTAATTTATAGGTTAATACTAAGTATGTCGAATTTATTTATTATTTATGAAGAGGTTTATTTGAGAAGAAATTTGAAGAGATGTTTAAGGAGAATTTGCACATGTGAAGCCCTCATGTACAATTTTGAGTGATATAAGAAGGCAATTTAAGATGAAATGTCACACCTAGAGTGACTGTGACCCATGCACAAGCAAGTGTGTGACATGCACTACACCTCTTCGCCCAATCTCAACTTCTTTTCATGACATTTTTCAGAGATTCAGAAATGTGAAAATCTAATAGAAGATGCCAGGATTATAGGGAAGATGTTATAGCCTTTCCTAACCATACTTGTTCAGCATTGTTCTTGTTACTTGGGCAGTATGGAAGCAGACATTGTCATGCAACAAAACAACCATTTTACTTGAAAGTCCTGAGCACTTACATTATTGTCTTAAAGTGCCCATAGTTTTGTAATATTATTACAAATCAATTGTGTCACCATAGTCTGGAAACTAAACAGCAAGCGTTGACACTCAAAACATCAGCATTCTACATATTATTTAACTTTGGATGCGTCTATGTGTGTGTTTGGAAACCATACATTTATTACATTCAAGCAGATATTTGCCATTAATTCTGGTGTTGAGTTCCTTTTATTGTAATTTACATAATTAATAATTAACTTATTATTGATATGATGAGGCACTACTCGAGAGTTAGTGTCAAAGATAAATTATTAAAATTCAGATATAATTCAAAGATGAAATGTTTCCTAACATAAGCATGTTCCAAGGTTTGTTGCTTTAAAAAACTTGCTAATACTCAAAAATTCAAAGTGTTAAAAGATATTTATTTGCAGTAACAATATTTAATTCTAAGCACAAATGGAAATGAAAAAATACCTGTTGAACATAAAATAACAGTGTGGTCCTCACTCTATGTATAACCATTTCCCTGTGACCATGTGTTTCTGTGTGAGTGAAAGATCACTCTGTCCAGTTACTGAGATGTAGGAATTGTTCACTTTTCCTTTGAATGGTCCTTACAGAGTCAGCTAGTTCACAGCATATAGCAACAAAGAGTTAAGCAATAAAATATACACCACTCTCTCCATAGAAGCCAAATATACATCATACATATGATAACCATTTGTCTTATATTTTAAAAGACAATCCTATAAAATTATTAAACAATTCTTGTCTGAACTGCTGAAATAGTCTGAACTGCTGGCAAATTAGAAGTATTTGTATGTTCATTTTTTTTTACATTTTTAAATTTGTTTTTTCTTCTTTTTAAATAAAATTAATGTATACTTATTTGTTTTGTACTTTGTAGGATATTTGTTACTTTTCCAGGATGACTTTGTTAGATATGGTATAAAATTAATGGCATCATGACAAATAGTACTAATGACAAAAATTGGCAGAAATATATTTTTTAATGTCTCCTATATATTCCTTGAAAAAAAAATCACTGTAATTGTACATTAAAACTATCCATGTCCAAACATGGCTATAAAATTCTGTATTCATATATCAGGATCAAGAATTACAGTTCAGTAATTGGAAAAGTAGAAAAAAATCATTGTCCTCTTCTCCATGATGGTATATCCCGAATTTGGTTTCTAGTAAAAATTCCTGGCTGTTCTGTTTTTTTTTTTTTCTGAATTCCACACTCTTGGCTTTATAAAATATTAGCTTTTAACTGTTTAAAGCAGATGAGAACTCAAACTTTTGTATGTTTCTAAACTACTATATTCTTATATTGAAAGCATTTTCATGTGTTAGTGGTGTACTTATATTTTTATTGAACAAGTTTTTGTCATTTGTTTATGAGTAACATTTAACTTTTTTTCTGTAACAGTATTGAAAAGGATTCTTATGATGCCACTCAGAAACCTCGTGATTCCCTTGATAGCAGTCAGAAGATTCATGAGTTAAGGAATAAACTGCAACAATGCAGAGAGCAAATTCAAAAACTTCCTGGTATTGACTACACCAAAGAAGAGCAACTGAGAAGATTAGAAGCACTTCGAGAACAGCTAGTGCAAAAAAGGCAGCTGTTATTGAAATATAAAAATATGTGTCATTTTGATATTCCCAAGATTTGAATATTTTTCCATTGCTTTAAGACATTGTTTTAAAGACAAAATTTTCAACTACAGCTGCTATTTTTATGCAGTATACATTTGTAATATTTTAAAAAAAAATTGTAGATGCTATAGTGTATTTATCATCAATTCAGCAGTCATTATTCATAATTACAAAGTAGGAAAAATTGCTACTCTGCTAATTTATGAATGGATTTTTTGTAGTATTCTAAAAAAAAAAGAATTTAATCTCATGCACTGCATCATAATGCATATTATGCATTTTGTATCCAACATGCAAACATTAAATAATTGATAAACAGTTTAAATTATGGGAATCTTCATTGCTTATCGTATTTTCAGATTTTGTGAAGCAAAATTAAATTTGTGTTCCAATATGGTTCAAAATAATTGCACCAAAAATGCATCTTTGGTTGCAAAGAGTTTCCAAAACAGAGCAAAGTGTTTGAATAAATGTCAGTTGCGGCTTTCCCATAAAGGTAGCCATAAGCAGGTGTATGATCATTACTTTGAATTTTTTAGGAAGAATGATGAGTACAAGACAACAGTAGTACACATAGATAAAATCTTAGAACACTCAGAAATCACAAATGGAAAATACTCTGTAGTTTTTGATGGAAAGATATGGACACCAGATATGATATCTGCGTATCTTCCACAAAACAAAGGTCGAATGGTAAAGCTGTCTACTTCTGAAATACAGCATATTCTTTCTTTTATGTTGATTGCAGGTGGTCAGTTCAAAAGAAATAATGCAATGATTAAATGGTTAGATGAGCAATGTGTACTAAGGGCAAATAGTTGGTCAATAGATTTCACTTTATATATTTTAGACGCATGGTACTTACTCTTTGGTAGCAAAATATTCAAACATTCTTATTTTATGGATCTTACACGTATATGGAAAAGAAAACTAAAGTACTGTACAAAAAACAATGTTATTCAGATGTTGTATTTTGTTGGATTATCAAAATGTGCACCACAAACACTTTTGTCTGCATTGCAAAATAAGTTGGAAAGCATTATCTCTGAAGTATCAGATGTGGAATGGGCTATTGTGTGCATTAGCTATTTTAAATCTAACACTAAACTTAATTCATCTGTACTACTTGCAACTGTTTGTAAAGTGGCAATCAATTTTATTGAGAAAAATGAAAAATTCCACTTAATAAGTCTGCTGAAATGTTTAAGGCATGCACAGCACCATAATGAATTTTTGTTGCAGAAATTAAAAAAATATATCATTCAAGAATATTCTTCGTTGAATTTTGTTGAATGTACTCATTTTTTGGCTGCATTTGCATCTGTAAATTATTATGATCAATACTTGTTCAAGTGTTTTGAAAAACAAGGTATAAACTGTTTGGCAAGAGCAGAAAAAACATCCAGTGATCCTGTTATGAATTTAACATTGCATCCATCAGTTCAAAATCGAGCTAAAGATGTGGCAAGATTTATATGGGGTTTATTAAGTATGGGACATTTATGTGAAGAACATTCTGTGCAAACTATACTTAGAGATCTCTATCAAAAATTTTCCATTCAAGAATTTCATGAAGAGCCTCATTATCTCATTGACAGTCTTCAGTCTTTGGTATTTATACAGTGCTACCCACATGAGCTATTGAAAAAGGTTTTGACACCAGATTTTTTCCAAAAATGTTGTAAGTTAAAAAGAGATAAGCCTCTTTATCAACTTTGCTTTTTATCCACCTCCGTCGTTATTGAATGTCCAGAATTAAATCATGATTATTTTTTGAAGAATGAACTACATGATTGCTGGAAATATTTCCCAAGAAGCTTATATAAAGATGTTAAGGAAAGAGAAGGCTTGGAAGAAGTTATTTCATTATTAAAGCAGTATTTTAATGGAGATGATGATAATTTCAAATGTTGCTATGTTTTCCCTCATATCGCAATTGCAGGCATTTTAGTCAAATCTGTGATAAAAAAGGATATATTTTACCCTATTGGACACGAAAAACAGAATTTATCTCTCAATCAATGCCAAACATTAGGAGAAATAAATGTTTCTGATGGATTGATTCATGTTTTAAAAGGTGGCAATCCAAATATTGAGAATCATTCACGGATTGATGATACGTTTGTTAATAGAGAAAAGAAAAATAGCCAAACTCAGATATGTATCGAAGTGTTAGATTCGACTGTGTGTGTCCGTAACAGTGTAGAACCATTAGGATTGATGAAGACTAAAATTCGTCAGTTAAGACGGTTATCATACCACGTTGTGACTCTAACAGTACCAGAAATTAGAACACTAAGCAATCTGTCACCTTCAGAAAAAGCAGTTTATATGTCATTATTGTTAAATTTTTGATATTATTAATTTTAGTAGTGGTAACTAATTCTGTAACAATCTGCTGATTTATAATTATTAAAATTTTGAATCTTTAGATTCCCTAGAATAGAGGATCTCAACGTGGGGTACACAATGAGAGCTGAAAAGTCACGAGATATATGTTTTTAATTCCCATTGTCGTACTGTAACCAGTATTGTCTATACAAGGGGTAGGCCAGTTGCATACACATTTCCAGGGGGTATATGAAACATAAAAGGTTGACAACCACTGTCCTAGAACCATACCTCTAATGAGAAAACAGTAATGTTGGCCTTGGAAAGGCTAATATTGCCCTCTTTCTGCACATGTTAATGAAAAAAATAACATCAGAGGGCTCTTGGCAGTCCGTCCAATCAGACCTTTCCCTAATTTTGTTTTAAGCCCAATGACTTGGTCACGTGGGCTTAAAACAAAATCATTGGGCTTGGTCACGTGACACAACAAAGGAACATACGGGAACAAAGAGTAATCGGCCTATAACCAGGTTTTTGGGAATTTTAAAATTGATAATTTACTGTAAAAGGATGAATACTGAGCTTCATACAGACAACAGTAAATAAGCTACTTCTGTTAAGAATACCAGGCCATATATGGGAGATGAAATTGGGTCTGACCATTATCTTAAGTGTTTTGCAACTGAAGCTTAAGAAATGTTGCTCTAAGGTTAAAAGAATTGCTTTTAATGCACTGAAAGCTCATATAAAGTTAAACAGGGCCAGATCTGGTGGGGGCATGCCTCCTTTCAGAATAAGGGT
The DNA here is from genome assembly GCA_038380435.1 of Ryuthela nishihirai. Taxonomy (NCBI): domain Eukaryota; kingdom Metazoa; phylum Arthropoda; class Arachnida; order Araneae; family Heptathelidae; genus Ryuthela; species Ryuthela nishihirai. Next base: position 27,106,513 of record JAWZYU010000018.1, read on the forward strand.
AAAAGAGGAGAAAAGTTATAATTATTTAATTTCATGTTTTTTAATAAATTTACAAGACATTTAAAACGGAGGGCACAACGTTATACTACATTGAAAAACCAATCACTTTGCACTCCTTTCACATTTTTCCAGCTCCACTACAGTCCCGTGGCCGAGTGATTAGCGCACTACGCAACTGATCTAAGGGACCTGGATTCGAGCCCCGGGTAAGGAATGGATGTATGTGTCGTTTTTCTGCTGAGATTGTGCCATCCTCTCAGACCTACTATGGCATATAAACTGACAAGCTCCTGTCAGACCTGTGGCAAGCAGCTGCTTGAGGGGATATTTATTATTTATTTACTGTTATTTGCCTCCCCATCTCGATATTTTTCCTCAATCTGAGCTTGGCTCCAAAGTTTATTTTAGGCTATATGATAGTATAGCAATCGTGGTTTGTTTACTAATTAAGAATAGGAATACTTGAAACAGGCCGTTGAAATTAACAATACTCTTTTGGGTCAAAAGGGACAGTAATAAGGCACTGGAACTTGTTTATGAAATGTAGGAATAAACCGAACTATCACCCTACTAATCCAAACAGCATTACAGAGATCTTAATGTGCAATTAATGAAGCAAGGCAATACTATTAAAATTCATATAAACGTTAAAAAAAATTATATAAAAAGGTTCTGACATAAAAGTATTTTCAGAACTTCAACGATTTTAATAAATTTTGCATTTATATCAAAATTTCTTACATTCTAATAAATGGCACCAATTTACCAGGTTAGAGCTCTAGGACTAAGTTACGAGTTGGGTGTCAAATGGAAGCTTGCATAATGCTGTTATATAATGACGGTCGTAAACTCGACCCGCACTATTCGCCCCCTGATAAAATGTGAGGGGATAGAAAACTCCTGCAGAAAGATAATATCCATGCTGTATCCAGAGCTGAAAGCTGTGTGTCTTTGATACGCAGTCAAGCATTGCGAACCAGTCGGCCACTGTGGCAAGTCGTTTTTCCTTCGAGTGAGTTTCATGCACACAATTAGGCTAGATGGTCAAATCACAAGGATTCAAAGTTGGATAATTGAAGCAGAGCCACTGTTAGGAGACATGGAAACATCCTGCGAAGATCTTCCAGCGTATTGCATGTTTAATGTGTAGTTTTTCTGCTGAGGGCCTGCCATCGTCTCAGACCTACTATGGCATATAAACTGACAGGCTCCTGTCAGACCTCTATGGCAAGCAGCTGCTTGAGGGGGTATTTATTTTTATTATGTGTATAAGAGTTTCTTCTGCACATGGGTCCACGTGTTAACGTTCCGTCAGTCGAACAACTCTGTCTTTTTCTCACCTAGATCATAGTTTCAGAGGAAATGAAATTTCAAAGCACGCCCATTTGGAAATCGAACTTCAGAACAGTAGAATATAAGCAACCAGTGGAAAAGAAATTAATATACGCATAAAAGTTTGCACCAAAAGTTATATTTTTTATTACTAAACCAAAAGTTACTTTTTTATTAGATATCTTTTTTTATTACCTTTTCAGTCGTGTTGAGAGTAACCTTTGTGTTTCAGCATATGAAAGGGAAGTCTCAGTTTGTAGCTCCCCAGACTAGTATTTTGATCTTCCCAGTGTTGAGTTCCAACTATGGCAGCATTGAGATTTATTTCTGTAAGCCCATACCTTGCCATCGGAGAGAAAGGGGACACCATTGATCTTGGAAATATTGCCATCTGCTAGATGATACGTTATGCCGTGGCTACATGCTCAGGAGAACCCTATGTACATTGAGTTGGGTTTTACCTCTGAGCAGCACTTGTTTTGCACACAATGGGTTAAATGGCTAAGCCACAAGGACCCTGAGGGCTCACAGAAGTTGGGGGGGGGGGTAGGGAACCCATTGGACAGGTGGTAGAATCTTGTCAAGACCATTCAGTGAGTAACGTGCACAGGGATGGCTCTCCTGCATATGGACCACATGGTTATGTTCCATCCGTGGACAGTGGCATTTCTAAGCCCATTGGAGTCCCCTACCGACTGAAGGCAGAGTGGGGAGTTTTGTGGAGATAAATCTTAACGGTTGCCCAGGTGTGACTTGAATCTGGGAAGTGCAGATTAAGAGCCTGATGTTCTACTGACGGGTGGGGGTGGCTCAGTACAAAATGTTTGGGTGGACGTTGGCTCAACAATTACACAAATTGTTCAGGTAGATTAGGGCTTGACAATTCTTCGAACGGTTTGAACTAATTCGGGCAAACAATTGTCCAAATGGTTTAGACGTACTCGGGCAATTGTGCAATGATTCATGTGGATTATGGTTTGGACGTACAGTTGAAATTGTCAGATTAAGAAAGTCTCAGATGAGTTCAGGAGCCCATCTGATAATTATCGATTCTGCCAAAAAAGCCAGTGAGTTACTTTTTAGAGATCACAGGAAATATTCAAAAATTTGAAAATGAATGATTAACAGGAAAGTGAAAAGGAAGTAGCCATGTTGTTCTTGTAGCTTTTCAGGTGGTAAGTCTTCTCTACCAGGTAGATTTTGTATTAGTGCATCTCTACAGAAAAAAAAATGTGAGGCTATCTACCTTCAAATTTTTTTAGATGTCCTTAATTTTTTTTCTTCTTTAGTCATAAAAACTCTGCTTATGCTAGGCACCAAGGGTATATTCAAGTACAGGCTGGTCTGGCTAAGGCTCCTCAAGAACTCTTTATTGCAAATGCATCAAACATTTTTATTTAGGAAGTGCAAATATATAATGGATAGGTAGCCCGAAATATAATTGGGCTTTCTTACAAAAATGTTGCCTGAGTAGGGGTTTGCACTTGTTCCAGGAATTTTTCAAGAAGTAAATTTTGACATTTGTCAATTTTTTGTATTAGATTTGGGAATATACTAAGAGGCATTTTTTTTCTATGTAATGGGCTACGCAATGGTCACAAGGAAATTGATAAGTTTGGGAAAGGGACTCACTGCACAGGTGTTAGGATGCAGGTGGAAGAAACCCTATCTAGGCCAAGAGTCCTGTTCTTTAATGTGCACAGGGTATGGCTCGATCCTGCACGTGGAACCACGGTTTTATGTCCCATCTGACGTACATATAGCAGCCTATAAATCCCCATCGGTGCTCTCTTCTGACCAAGTGTGTGTGTGTGTGGGGGGGGGGGGGTTAGCAGATATAAATCTGGATGCTAGCCCAGGTGGGACTAGAACCTGGGAACTGCAGATTACAAGTTTGGCATGCTATCAAAGAGCCCCATCCCCTTGATATTAGATACAACAGTGATAGGTGTAATTTAGCAAAAGATTTTTTTTAATTGATAAACCTTGGATAAGGATGTTTCTTTTCTGGTGTCTTTGTGTTGACATATCACCTTAATCACAGACCTCAATGGAGTATTTAACAAACTACTACTGGACCTCTGCTTCTTGAAGGATAAATTTTTATAGACATTTTGTCAAATGAGAATTAAATCCAAATATTAACGATAATTAGTTGTTACATTGGATAGGGCCTCAAAATGTCTCGGTCCTCTCTGTAGCTGTAAGAGGACCTAACGGATATTATCTATCCTGCTAACAAATATAGTAAAACGTTTTTGGGATCACGACCTGAATTTGGGAGTAAAACAGTAAGAAAGTGAAATAACCAGGAGGCTTTTGACTGCAGCACCACAAGGCTGCAGATATACATTCTCTGCTTCAGGGAAGCTGCTTTTCGTGATCTCGTGGGTTAAGGTACTTGCATATTTGTTTCCATGAGAATTAAATTCGGCGTCTGTTGTTTTTAGTGCATAAGTTTTTTTTAATATGTATTATAAGCATTCGGGAATGTTTCACATTGCATGAAATATATGTTGTTGTTTTTTTTTGTTTCATTTTCTTTTTCTCCTTCAGCACTTTTGCATATGTTCCTGAAAGGAAATAGTAAAATCTTGATCGATACAATTTTTAATATATATATAGTTTTCAAATGCACTGCATTCCTTACTAACACCTCCAGATCTCTCACTCCACTTTCTTTTTGCTGTGTTCAAATTTATCTTTTTTTTTTTAGATGAATTTGTTATTGATATGAATATTTAATTTTCTGTTGTCTCGTACAATTCTTCCCAAATTTGTTTTATATTTATTTAATAAATATTCATTCCTGAAAAGGGGTGGGTGTGGCTCGGTTGGTAGCATTGCAGGCTCATAATCTGCAGTTCTCAGGTTAGAGTCCCAGCTGGGTCGGCGTTGAGACTTATCTCCGCAAAACTCCCTGCCCTACCCATGATCAGTAGGGAACACCGATGGACTTGGAAAGGCTGCTGTCCACCGGATGGGACGCTAAGCCACAGCCACATGTTCGCGAGAGCCATACCCTGTGCACTTTAAAAAACACTGGATGGCCTTGACTGGAGGCTACCATCTGTCTCCCAACAGCTGTTCCAGTGGGTCCCCTCCCCCAACTAGGGGTGGGTGTGGCTCAGTCAGTAGCGAGCCAGGCTTGTAATCTGCATTTCCCAGGTTTGAGTCCCAGCTGGGTCAGTGTCGAGATTTATCTCCGCAAAATTCCCCACCCTGCCCACTATCAGTAGGGGACACTGATGTGCTTGGAAAGACCGCTGTCCGTCGGATGGGATGTTAAGTCGTGGCGCCTTGTGCGGGAGAGGCATACCCTGTGCACGTTAAAGAACATGCTGGATAGCCTTGACGGGAGGCTACCATCTGTCTCCCAACAGCTGTTACAGTGGATTCCCTCCCCCAACCTTCTGAGCCTTGGGGTCCTTGTGACCTGGCCATTTAGCCCATGGTGTGCAAAAAAGTGCTGCTCAGAGGTAAAACAACCCAACAAGCTGAAACTGTCAAATGTCTACGTAAATCTTTCTCCTTTTTAGAATTTTAAAAATCACCGAATTTTTATAAATTTACATGTTGTGATGGTCCACCCATTTACTTCTACTTTTCCTTAAACAGTTTTACTTTATTTACGTAATATTTGCCTGCCGTAACTGCCAACATGGCTGCAAGGCTTAAGGTAAACCACGTGCATCTGGTAAGGAAGATTGCATTTGTAAAACTACACCTATATCGTTTAAAATCAAGCTTTTACTGACATTTTTTTTCTTGGAGTGGCAAACATATCAAATAAAATTACTGAAGTAGGAAAAAAAACATTCAACATTCTTGATATCCGACATTATCATCTGCTGTTGTTCCGAAGCAGCATGCTGAAAAGCTAGAATTCATGCATGCGCAGAGACAATTCAGCTCTAAGCTAACAACATCGTGTTTGCTGCATTGTCCCTATAAACACATTTCACGGGAGAGCGTGTATCTAGAGCTAAGTGGCGGTAGTAGCGACTCAGCTCCGGATATAAGAAGCCTTTCTTCTCTTTACATATTCTTTGGTTATTTTTATTCAAAAGTCGCATGATCTCGTTAACCGTTTGATGCCTGTTTGCATCTTCAAACGCTTGCAGAGCTGCTCGGTTGTCGGTATACAGCCGAATGTCATTGTAATGACTACCGTCATTGAGGGTCCACTCTTTGAACCGTCTGTGTAGACTTCAACTCCTCTTACCAATGGTAACTCCATAGACCATGGTGCATGTAGTCTCTTGGTGGAGTGTGTATCCTATTTAGCGGTTTTAATCTCGTAGATCTCGAGGGTCATACTGGACTCCGAGGAATGTTGCGTTTTTCCTTGCCTGCAGGACTCTAAATATGGTCGCTTCTTTGCCCACTCTCAAACACAGAGACTGGGATCCCTGCGATAAGCAAGAACTCGTGCATAGATGTAGTCCTACAAGCTCTGGTGATTATCAGTAAAGCTGGTCTCTCGGCTGCGAGTAGCTTTCTGCACATCACTGAGTGGTGCATCGTGTTCAGATGAATAATTGTTGAAGTCTCTACAGGTAATTTGTGAATTTACTATGAATGAATTTTTAATAATAAACGCTTAAGCGTGATTGACGTACTCAACATCGAAATCATTAGCAACAATAGGAAAAAGTTGCCTCTCCTGAAGTATATAGATGGTGCAAAGTCTGCCACATTTCAATAAAAAATTTATAGGTCTTATTCTTGAAGAATTTCGCGTCTGATGTGTGTTTAATGGTTAGAGCGCTCTGGCATGTATCTAGAGAATTGCGGGTACGATTTTCGCAGCTGCAATAATTTTTTCAGATGTTTTTAACAATTGCTGAAGTCTATTTCTACAATTAATCTGTGAATTTACTATGGATGGACTTCATTTATAGGCATCTTTATGGGTGGGTCGGATATTTGAAAGGAAACGTTAATAATTAAGTAAGTATTAAATTGTTAATAATCAAAGAAATGGAAAAAAAATCATGTAAATAGGCCATAATTTAAATATGAAATTTTATCAAGAGAATTACTCCAGACAGTGAATTGTTATCAAAGATATCTATCTTAATACTCTGAAGAAACTGCCACGAGGTAGCGTAATTTAATACGCTAATTTGCTATGGCTCGATCCTTGAGTTACTTTTGTCGTAAAAATTACACATTTGAATATAATTCTTTTTCTTTTGTAGTTATGTAATTTCCGCTATAAATATTCTGAATAATTTTTCGTCCACGATGATGAAAGCTTTAAAAAACGTTTTGCGGAAAAAGCAGGAGGGAACAATTTTGCAACCGTTACCAAGTAAATATCTTATTTAAAATTTTGCTCAAAAAATTAGTGGTAAATTTGGAAATTTCAGTGATATAATCTGCTGTTTTTCGTCTGAGAAATTTCAAACACTAACTTTTTTTTGGGGGGGGGGGAATTGCTAGGATGTGTAGCCATTGTGTGCATAAATTCGACGGTCAACAGAGTTTGACGGGATAAAGGAATGATCGGATCACCTAAGGTCGGTTAATGTAGGTTACTCTATATGTTAACAATTTGTTAATAATATCCTGATAACCTGTATAAAACCTAATATAATGACCTGATAACCTGAATAATAACTTAATATCCTGAGAACAGCAACTGAATAACAACCTGTGCCCCCCCTCCCTCTCAAGAAATATTTCTGGCTAATCTCCTGTCTCTAATGTTCGCAATTGTGGCGATTACATATCCAATGTTTCTGTGAACTTGAACAATACTTTTGCCACTACTGTTGACTATTTTGCTAAGATGTTGGAGTATTCTCGTGTGTTGTTCGCAATATTGATCAATGTGCAGTACAATCAACTGTTGAGCACCCCTTTAATCATGCTTTAATACGATTCAGAATGCTATATGCCCTCGCTGTACCTAGCAGTTGTTAATAATTCCCATGCTCATTGATAAACATTTTTGAATATGAATGTTGCAGATATAAGCAATTGAATCTGACTCACCTATTTTTGGGCTGAATATTCGACTACCTATTTGACTTAGTTTAACATAAATAAATAAATACCCCCTCAAGCAGCTGCTTGCCACAGAGGTCTGACAGGAGCCTGTCAGTTTATATGCCACAGTAGAAGGTCTGAGAGGATGGCAGGACCTCAGCAGAAAAACAACACAAACGTCCATGTGTAACTGGCCAAAGAAATGCAAATTACTTTTAAGTTTGGACCTTTTTTCTGATCCAATTAGTTTTATGCTCCGGATAGCTGAGACGGGCGCCAGGCAATAATTAACAAATTGCCAAAAAAATAGAATAAGTTAAATTAGGGTTCAAAATACCAGTGAGCGTTAATGAGTAAGAATCCAAAAATGATTGTCAAGTTTAATATTAAATAAAATCAAATCTTAATTCACGTTGCTCAAGAGAAAAAATTAGTAAAGACTCGAAAGGTTTAAATAACAAGTTTATTTCCAAAAATCAACTCACCAAAACTTCAATGAAGAAGATACATCAACTCAGCACTACATGCTTATGCTCTGACAACTCACTATGCTATGTGCTGCTACGCACTATGTGCTAGTGCTTGTGCTCTAAGTGCTTCTGTGACCACATGTCAGCAGACTTTTAACAAGAGCCGGACGCTTGTCATGTTGCACGCCGGTAAAGACATTTACATAAAATGATGAGCGATGCAAGCTATGATGCAAGAGGAGGCGTGTCTTTGTGCACGCGCTTTAGCGGGTGACAGTAGGAAGATCGGAGTTGTGCATGCGCAACTCCTAACTCTTGGAAACGAGCGCTGTGATGCCAAAAAGGAAATAAAAATCCCCAAAATCATAAATATAACGTAAATTAAACAAAACTGGTTAAGGTAAAGCAAAAGTGAACGATAGGGCATCACACATGCGTTATCTGGGGCTCGAACCTAGGTCCCTTAGATTAGTAGCCAAGTGCGCTAACCACTCGGCCACGGGACGGCAAAAACATAGTTTACCCAAAGCGCAAAGGCGATTAAAATTGCTCTCCACTGTAATTGGTATTTGAAAGAGGCTTACTTAGAAATTTAATATATAACCGTAACTGTAACTGTACGTGTTTATGATGGCTGACATTTCGAGAAGGCAAGCTAGGAAAAATAAAGAATTAGAGCGAATAATTTGCAAAGAACAAGAACGAGCAAAAGTGAAATTAGTAAGTTTATAATGAATATGAAAATATGTTAGGTATAAATTAAAACGTTTTGCTTGTTACCTATTTGTGGTAATAGTTATTAATGACAAGAATATCTAATGACTGATTTAGTGCATAACTTCTTTTTTATTTATTGTTATTCTTTTTGAATGCTGTATAATTATTTAAGAATTTTGTAATTTCTCGTGTTTGTTTTATGGATAAATTCTAAAGATATTTCGCAAATAAATGTAACTTTGAAGGTGATTTTGTACGAGAACCATGAAATAATATAGAATTAAAACAGAAATCATTTGACTGCAATTGAATTGGCTAGCATTTAAGATTTTATGGACTTACAAAGTTTTTATAGGCATTGTCCTGTGTGGAGTACGCAGTGGGTACCTTTCCACTGACCAATTCTTAGCTCTTTGATCTGGCCATTTGGTCCATTATAGAGCAAAAGTGCTGTTTTTGTTCAACACTGGGCAAAATATAACCTGTGTGTTGAATATTCAAGGATTTCAGATATTTATGTTTTACATGGTGCTTCTACAACTTTTAATAGTTAGAGTAACTTCAAAATTTATGACCATTTGTCAGAAGAACTGAATATTATATGATAGAAGTTGAATTTAGGGTCTCCTAAAAGTGCTGTCATTTTTAGGATATAATGTCACCTAATTAGATAAATATAGAGGAAAAATTAGCTGGGTGTGATCTGAACTCACAATTTCCTGATAACATGTCGTGCTCTGACCACTGATCTACCATCCGCCGATCAATCATCCTCTATTAGTGGCTGAAAATTATGGTCCAGAAGGCACTTTCCAGTTTAGTGCACTTGCCAATCCACATCAAGCATCAAGTGGCATAGTATTTTTATTTTTTAAGCCAACATGCCAAGTATTGAGCATAAGCATTATTGTTGAAATAATAGGATCTCTCAGATATACACCTGGTAGTAATATGCTAGATAAATATAGAGGAAAAATTGTCATTAGCTGGGTAGGATCTGAACTACCCACTTAGATAGTTGAAGTTGACACATAGAAACATCCAGACCTTATCTGGGACTCAAACCTTTGTCCCTTTTATCTGTAGCCAAACATGCTAACTACTCAGTATCTTGGATGATAATTTACCAAGTAATTTACTTTCCCCAACACATGCAAAATATTAAATTCTTCTTGAACTTCACACCGAAACTAAATTCATGGAACGTGCCTGATTTCTGGGTACAAATATAATGGGAAGTTGCCATCCATAGGGAGGAAAAGAACACCAAAATGAACACCTTTTACTATCAGAGAAATGTTCTGGAATCAATATATTGTGACGAATTGCCTGCTTTATATGGTACAGACATCAACACTGTATGGCATTCATGGTCACATCAGGATAAAGCTTCAAGTCAAACCTCAATGTTTATATGTGCACATTTTGTTCAATGGATGGCAGAGGAAACTAGAATATACACTATACCATTCAAAGGCATTCATGTTAAGTCACCAGATGTTCACCCATGGACTGTTGAAACAGGCTGTTGGTAAATGTTGATTGTAGATTGTTGACAAGTTATGGAAAGCTTATAAAGAGGAATAGGAACAGTTAGATATGACAGTGCTTTGCAGAAACCTACTACAGTTGAAGGTAAGCTTGTAGGGCAGTTGTTGCACAAGAGATTGAGCCTGATCAATGGTGGCTTAAAGGTATGTAATATTTTACGGGCCTCTGAAAACAGTGTCATATAATGTAATCAACCTCAGTACTTGATTTCATTGTTTATATGGAGTAGTATACATTACTAATCAATAATTATCTGCATATATATACTGCTCACAAAATTAGGGGATATATTATTGCTTCATATTCATTTTGAAATATCCCCTAATTTTTGTGAGCAGTATATTATCAATCAATAAACAACCTAACTTCCATATTTCTCAACACTGGTAAGAAGTAGCTAAATGTTGCCAAGAAAATGTAATAACCAATTGCTATCTATTTTTAGCTGAACCTGGTTACACATAAGGCATGAATGTTTAAGTTTTTTTAAGTTAACTGTAAGCATTCATCTTGGTGATATCGTCAATGGGTGAATCATAGTTTCAGGGGCTGAGTTCCTAGTTTTCTATTAATTATACCTGTTCTTAATGTAATATTTTCAGGTTTTTTCTGGGTTTTACCCATATTTTGAAAAAATGCTTTGGGAAGTAAAAATAGGGTATAGAATTGGGTAAATTGTAAAAAATATGTTTCCTACTTTTATGTAACTTATTATTGTTTCATTCTTAAAGCACTGGATTTTGTTTTTAGATGCACTAAAAGATAATATAGATCATTGCTTTTCAAAGTGGTGGTTTACAGACTGGTACTGATCTTTGAGCCATCAGTTACTAGTCTGCAGCAAGCCACCAGGAAAGAAAAAGTTATTTTTCAGAAGCATAACATTGATATGCCATAGTGCCAACATTCCAACACTCCAGATGATGTCACGTTGTGCTTGGTGAGGAAAGTTTCATACACATAGACATATTTTGTTTCTTGAAGCAATATGTGACTAGAAGCTCCACATGCATGCATGGTCAGTGGCTCTCAGAAGCAGTTTCCTGCCAGTCTGCCATATCAGACAGTTTGAGGAGCACTGATCTAGATTGTGTTAGTTTTATCCTGGACACTGATTTTCTGCTGTACAATTAGTTAATTGGGAATTTCTTGTAAATTATGTAATATTGTTTTTGCCAAACTTGAACCTTCTCATCCATCCCCTCTTTTCTCCATTATGTAATGCTTCCTTTTTTTTTAAATATCTTTTTTGTACAGTAAAATCATCCCAGTGGCCAAGCAGTTAGCATACTTGACTAGTGATCAAAGGAACCTGAGTTTGAGCCCAAGATAAGACATGGACTTTCCTTGTGTTATCCTTCTGCTGAGGTCTTGCCATTGTAACAGATTTCTCTATGGCATTATTATACTGACAACTTCCTGCCAGAATTCTGTGACAAACAGCTGTATGAGGGTTAATTAATTTTTTTTATTGGCATAGCAAGTGAGTATTGTGATAATAGTAATAATTAATTATAAATGATATGGAATAAATATTTTATTTTTTGTCATCAGAAAGCATGTGTGTAGGCTTCCCTTCAATTGTCAGGATGCATCATGCATGTGCTCGTTAACTGATGCAGAACATTTTGTAATTGTAATATTGTAAACCCCTGGCTAGGCATAACTGGTAGAGCAACTGGTACACAACCAGGAGGTCCCTCATTTGAGTTTGGGAAGTGGTACATCATTTTTTTTTGCACTTGCCTATTCTGATGAGCTGGGCTGTATCAACAATATGAATGTGATTCTCATTATTCCTGTTGAACATAAAAGCTTCTTGTAATGGTGATTAGTTTATGTGTTATTACCATCAAAGTAAAAATAATGCTTACTGTATTCATTTGCTAAATGTTCTTGCAACAATTTTGGATGGAAATCAATATCTACATCAGTGTAGCAGGGCATGTGTGTGAAAGTAATGATGACAATATCATCATGATCATAGTAATTTGGAATATGTAGTAGCACTAGAATTTGAAGTTCATTTGGTTTATGATATTTTGTGTTTTAGATAAGAAAGATACTGAGAAAACAGTTATGGGAAAGAACAGAAGAGGAGTTGAAAATATTAGAAGATTTGCCAGGAATGGTATGCCAAGTGCAGGAAAGAATGGAAAAGCATCACTGCCTAAAAGAAAGAACCAGAGAAGTAAGATGTGTAATTTTTACCATTGCAAATAGATTTATTATAATTCAAATTAATAATCCGATCACATGGCTATAACTATATATTGAAAACTTTTAGACTTTTTGAAACTTGGCATCTGTAGTCATTATTTCCTATAATAATAGCAATAAATACATATGTAATATCATAATTTGAAAATAAAACCAGGGACTCTTACATCAAACTAATTTGTTTTATTTTTTCTTAACATATTTTGTCTTATGCTGCCACAACTTATGAAACTGAGGGGAAGAGGGGCTCAGTTGGTGGTGCTCCAAGCTCATAATCTGTAGTTCCCAGATTCAAGTCCCAGCTGGGCCAGCATTAAGATTTATCTCCGCAAAACTCTACCCCCTGCCCATGGTCAGTAGGGGATACTGATGGGCTTGAAAAAGTTGCCATCCATCGGGATTGATGTTAAGCTGTGGCCCCGTGTATGGGAGAGCCATACCCTGTGCACATTAAAGAATGCACTGGATGACCTTGATGAGAGGCTACCATCTGTTTCCCAAAAGCTACCCAGTGGACCCCTTCCCCCAACCTCTGAGCCTTCGGGGTTCTTTTGACCTGGCCATTTAGCTCATTGTGGGCAAAAAAGTGCTGCTCAGAGGTGAAGCAACCCAAACAGCATGAACTGGTAAGAGGAACTGTAGCATCCTGGAACCTGATAGGAGTAGGATTTTTTTTTTTAATAATAATTGTTATTTTGTAGGAATTTCACAGAATTGAGGAAAAACTATTTTATGCATGTACAAATTCCCAAAGGAATAAATCTTGAAAAAGAAACCAAAGTTTTTATCACAATTTGTGCCCCCATTGCTACTACTGCGTCCCTGAAAAAAAACATAGGAGCGTGATATTGATCGCCAAACATCTTGTTTTATTTCAAACTTAGTGTGCATGTTAGGCTGTACACATCAGATATTTATACTGTGTTCAGAAAATACCAGTGTTTTTAATATATTTTAAATATAATTATAATTTGAAATAAATTTTTTGAAGACTAAAACCAATGGATATTATTAAGTTGAACTGAAAAACTGTGAGCTTTTTGTGAAATATTTCATTGAGTCTGATTTCGTTGACTCATCTGATTGAGAAAAGTCGCAACTGATTCAGATTAGTTATGACTTTTCTCAGATTCAGGAGGTAGATTTTGATCCCACTACTTCTATAATTATTTATATTGCTTCTCAAATATATATTGCAATTAGAAAGATTAATTATTTGAAGCTTGACTGAAAATTAAATCATTAGACATGAATGACTTAAAATGGTTAACTTACTTTAGGAAATGTATCATTAGAACATTATAAAGAAAAGTTTAATTTTTAAATAACAAGACTTAGTATAGTGCTATTTTTGATGTAATTTAATAATCAACATTCAGAATTTGTAATTTTTAAGTCAGGTTTTTCCTGTTTTTATAAAGGTCAACTTTTCCCTAGTAGTCAGTATCTAATGCAAATTGATCTTGAAGGATTCAGTCTCAATTTCAATGGTTAAAATAGATTATATATGCTTTGAAATATTTTTACTTAATATCTTCACAGCTCTTTATCCTTTTTTAGTTATTTAGTTTTCAGTTTTTTTTAAATTATCGTAATTTGAAGCAAAATAAATTTTTGTAGTACTGCTACCTTTAGTCTTAGGTTTGCCAATAAGGAAAAAATTGGCATTGTATGTTGTTTGTATAAATGACCAAATGATTTTGCAAAAATTATGCTAGTTAATATAATACAATTCACATAAAACAGAATGAGAACAGAACATCCTGAAGTAACTAATGAATAGAAATATGTCATGTTATATACCAAAAGGAAGAGCATTTAATTGTGCTTAATAAAATGGCAAAAATTCAAAGGAAAAAAAATGGCAGGTTAAAGTTTTAAGCATTTTTTGAAAACATTGCAAAATTTTACTGTATTTTTTTCCACGTTATCTTTAGTAAAATTTCAAAAAAATATTTTTTCCTTTTTTCTATATTATTTTATTATTCTAATATAAACAATTCATAATACTTCAATTATTGCTTAAATCTTTCATTTTTTCTAAATTATTTAGTCATTTATGCATATTTTTTACTTTTGACAATCTGCAAACTCTAAGCCAAAGCAAAGCAGTGTCATAAAAAAAAATTGTTTTAAAAACTAGATAATTTGAATAAAAAATGAATATGTTAGAGAAGTGATAAAGAACACTGAAAAAAAAAATAAATAAGAAAAATGTTTCAAAGCATTTAAAGTTTAATCAATGCACTGAATTTGAGAACGAGTCGCTACTTCTGTGGAAAAGTTTAATTCTAAAATTCCTGCAGAAATTTTGGTTAAAAATCACAATTTCCTGACCTTAATTTGTTTATATGCTTGAAATATAATAAAAAATAGTGATAAATAAAATCCTACCATTTAAAAATCATGCTCTGAGTAATCCTAATGCTTGTTTTGATTGCCACCATTATAAGGGAACCTTCAATTGTTTATAATAATTACCCTTTCTTTGCAATATCCATTTGAGAAGCAATAAAAAATAATTTTAGAAGCATTAAAGTAAATAAAAAAAAGTCTTTAAAATCGAAAGTTTGCTAAAATATTGATTGAAAGCTGATGTGTGTAGATCCCGGATGATGCAATTTCCTTTAGTAAAAAATCAATATCCTTATGTAAAAAAAAATTATGACTCTAGTAGAGCTATAAATAGCACAAATATGCAGAAACGCAACCAATTGATAATCTAAGTATGGAACGACAGAATAAAGACATAAACTAAATCAGAGCTTACTTGATGCTGTTTATGATGACAACATGCTCGTACATTTACTGCAGACTCAAATAGATTTGTTTTTAAACTTTGTTGTAATTTTTTCAAGTGGAATCAACAGGTAAAAAATATATGTCATAGATTTAAATGTTATTTTTGATATTTAGTTAGAAGCAGTTGAAAAAAAATTCAGATTTCTATTCGAAAAATGTTTGTTTCACAACCTTGTACTATGAGAGCAAAACTTCACTCTCCAATCACTAGAATTTGTAAGAAGAAAGTGATTCTTCAGGCTGCGATATGGTAAAGGTTAAGTAATGATTAGAAATGTTAAGAATTATATATATATATTGAGGTAGTGAAATATTTCAGGAAAATGGCAAAATAATTTTTTTAATAATTCTTTACTGAATTTGGAATGTAAAAAATACAGTAAAACCTTACAGTTTTCTTTAAAAAATGCTTATGAAATTTTACTTGCCTTTCTTTTTTTAAATTTTCATCATTTTCTTAACCCCAGTCAAATTTTTTTTTCTTTTGGTATACAACATAATCTATTTCTTCTCGTTGTTATTTTTCTAAAAAAATTCTATAGTCGACTTGTTCATTTGATTGGTCACAGCTTTCGAAAAGCCTTGACTTTCCCAAAGAATAGTACTGTGGAAAAAATTTGAAAAAACATTTCTTTCGTTTAAGAAATTTTTTCCCCTCTTTTTCATAAACAAAGTCTTTCTATTGATAGGCATCATAATAATTTTCTCTATTGTTTTTTTTTTAAGTAAATTTTTATTTGTATTGCCAGATGTATTTTTTACTACACATCTCTATAAAAGCCCTATTAAAACAAAACTAATCATCTTTATTTGTTAAATATTTTATTTTCAGAAAATCCAGAATTGAATGCTGATTAATTTGGTATACAGTATGCCATAATTCCTTTCACTAGTTATTTAACAAAAAATTCTAAAGTTTCTTTTTTTACTGAACATAGTTTAAAAAATATAAATAAATTAGAAAATTTAAAAAATACCTAATCTTTTTTTATGCACCATAAAAAGTAGAAAATGAAACTAAAGCATATCGATGGTGCAATCAGTCACTGAATTCTTCACTTCAAAGGAAGATAGGGCATCTTTTGAGTAGGTAAATTGGTGCCCTATCTTCCTTTGAAGTAAATACTAATTTAGTGATTAATTGCACCATCAATATGATTAAGTTTTATTTTCTATTTCTTAGGGTGCATGTGGGAAGATTGGTAATTTTTAAATTTATTTATATTTCTTTGTCACTAAAAACACCTACTCTCAGAAACTTTCATTTTATATGGACTCATAAACACCAACCAAATATTAGCTTTCCGTGTTTTTGGAGTTGTGTTTGAATAGCCTTAGTGACATTGGAGACATTACAGGCTTCTTTACTTTGTGATATAAGTCTTAAAGGTCTATCCTTGCGATCTTGTTACTTTCAGCCGTCATGTTTTCCAGATATAGTGAAACAATTGTTTTCATATTTCCCCCTTTTTAAGGAGGGGGGGGGGAGAAGGAAAGGGAGTGGAAATGTTTTGTCCTGTAATATTTCCCATGCCGCAAGCTTTTACTTGATGCACAGCTTGTTACTTTTGGCCGTCGTATTCCAAAGATATAGTGGAACAATCAATTTCATATTTCTTCATTTTTTAGGAGGGAAGAAAGCATGAGGCATCAATTTTGTATAGTCTGTGAAACTCTTCTTGTCACAAGCTTTCATTTGACACAGCTTGTTACTTTTGGTACTCGTGTTCTGAAGATAGAGGAATAATCGTTTCCATATTTCCCTTTTTTAGGAAGAAAGAAAGCATGAGTGGGGGGAGCCTTTTTTATAGCCTATGACACTCCCTGTATCATAAGCTTTCATTTAACTCATAAATCATTAGTTTTGCCTATTGCATTCCTGAAATATGGTGGAACAACTGTTTTGACAAATCCAAACTGACAAACTGGCAAATGTCAAGCAAAAAGCAATAGGAAGATAGGTAAAAAGCCTTGCCACAGGGTACAATTCAGTTTTCAGGCCTAGCATGATACGGGTTAATATTAAAATGCTAGATAATTGATAGCATACACTACCTTATAGTAATAGTAGCACTATTTTGGAACTTGAAGGAAATTTTATGTAGAATATGGACTTATGATCATATTTAATGGAGCTATTAAAAGTGATCATGGATGCATCCTTTATTAGTGTTTACAGCATGATCACAGCACAAGAGGATACCTATGGTTCATGAAAATAATTTTGGAAGTCATGATATGTGTCCAAGCACAGTTTTTATCACTGAAACAATGCTCTTGTCAGTATCATTGCATCTCTAATTCTCAACATTAAAAATATGAAGTTGATTCTATATATATATATATCTATTTTTCGACAAGAGCTCAAAAAACCAGAAATGGAATTATCCATGGCTCTAAAATCTCTGAATGGTTTTCAAATATTTTTACATGTTTTAATTATTTTTATATCACCTATTCTTTAACCCTTCTTTTGTCCAGGTCATATTATATATATATTTTAAAAATACATAATTCAAGCTTGAAAATTAAATTATAATATGAATAATTTGTTAAAGCCATCTGATATGCATTTCTAGAAGTACTTTACAGTATTGCTGATTTGTTTATTAACATTACTCTTTGTTGAAGCAATACCCTGATATAAGTTTACAAGTTAGATTTGAACTATTATCAGCAAATTTTTCTTTAAAGTTTAGAAAATTCCTGAAAATTAAGAAAAAACGTATTTTTAAAAATGGAAGATTTTGGAAGTAATTATGAAATATGTATCTTGTTTTTTTTTCTTGTTTTACATTCTTTTCTGCCTTAAACCTATTTTAATATTCCTAGAATTATTTTTATCCTTTATCCCAGCATTCTGTGTGTCTTTCCTGCTCTTCAAATCGAAACTATAAGTAAAAAGTCTTCTAAGCCAAAGGACAGGGCTCATTATTGTGAAGACTGCAGCTTAAACTATGTCGTAGCCTAACAGGTGCATGACCTAGTTAATAATTGCTGAAGCATGTGCAGAGTCGAGTAGCTACATAGTGGATTGTTTACAATGAGCATTGTTGGATCACAGATTGGATAATGTCACCATGCATCCAGTTAGTATTTATACTTTTATATTTAAACCTTCGTTTCCATTTCTGTAGATTTATTTTGTTTCTGTAAGTTATAATTTAATTTTTGGTTGGCTGATCTATTGATGGATTATTATCGATCTTTCAGAGTTATGTTACATCTGATAGCTGGCTTACAAGTTGTTACACATATTTTATTTAATGTTGTATTAGGTTATATGTTAATTTTTCTTTTATCATTTCTTCATTTTCCAGTAAAAACTTGATCTTGCATCGTTGTCTGAAAATGAATGAGGTCTTGGATTGGATATGGAAGTAAAAAGGACTTCTGTGGTATGGAAATCAGTCCTTATATGGGAGGGCAATTTCAATTTCAGCAAGGGTTTTTACCCCCTCCCCCCTCCCTGCTACACTCATTGAGGGCATTTTCCTCCACCCCTTGGCAAAATTTCATTAAAAAATTATGTTTTCTTTTAATTTTGTTTTGAATGATTAATTCAACATTAAGATCCCAAAATTCAATACCCAAAGAAAAATAAAATCATAATGTTTAGCAAAAAAATAGCCAAGAAAGTGTTCCCACATTTCATAACAGGGTAGAAAATTCCATTAATGTGAGCAGTCCAAGGCACCTTATATAATCCTGGCTCATGTTTTAAAATATACCACACTGAAAAGAATCATTAAAAGAAATTAAAACCATGTCTCAGGTAATATCATATTATTCAGGAAGGAATTTGCTTTTGATTAATATATAATTTAACTGTTTTTATTCATCATGTTTTCCAACATTAAACCTTAATTGCATAGTCTGATCTATTTTTTTCATTATATCATAGTTAAAAATTCTTAATAAAATCAGTATATTTCTAAATTTGTTTGAATTTTTGTTTTCATGAAATTTAGACTTAAATTCTGTTTAATTTGGTATATAACATGACCAATTTTGACTGATTGATTATTTTTCAAAAAAAATTCTAAAGCTGACTTGTTTGTATGACTCAGCACAGTTGGCAGAAAGCCTGGACTTTTCTCAACTATGGCACTGAGAAAAAAATTACAAAAAGGGAGTAATTTTCTTGCTTCAAGTAAATATTTATTTTTTGTTATTCAGAAATAAATTATAATATTCAGAATTTTTATTTGCAGTGCCAGATGCTTTTTTATTACATGACTCTAAAAATGCCTTTTAAAATAAGATTATCATTTTTAAAAAAAAATATTTTATTTTAGGAAATCTGGGAATAAATACTGATTAATTTGACATATAACATACCATAATTTCTTTCATTAATTATTTGTGGAAAAAGCTCTAAATTAAAAAATTTTTTGACTGAGCATAGTGAGCATTGGCCTTCGGATGTAAACCAGTTTTTCATTCTGGACACTGGAAGGGTTTAAGATGTCAACATGAGCTACAGATCAGAAGACATATTCTATAACCTGTATAATTGCTCTGCAAACACCATCTGTATTTGTAACCACATATTTGCAAAAGTGTTTTTCTTGGGTATGAATATGAGATTTTGAGCATATTGGCTTCATTGAATATGTATTGAGTGAAAATGAAACAGGCAAAATACTTCAGAGAACAAATATTCATGTGAATTATGGTTATTGTTATTTGTTCTAATTTGACATTTAAATTAATATTTTAGCATACGTTGGGCAAACGTTGGTGGGCCCCCATACCTGTATCTCTTGATGATGAGCTCCCCCTACTGACCATGATATAATGTGCTGAGTGACAATGTTATATGGTATGAAATGTGCTTGAGCAACTCAAACAATGAGATGCTAAGCCACTTAGTTTTGTTGTTTATACCATGAGTGCATTGCAGATCAGCTATTGACATTTGACCATTGACATCAATTATTCATGACTGCTGATTGCATTCACCATCATAACTGAACATGGGTAATCTTCATCATTGCCTACCCAACATGCAAGCTGCAGCTGCTCTGAAGTGTCAACACAATGAAAATGTTGAGCAAGACGAAAATTTGACAAAGATGAATAGAGTTTAGGAATTTTGCTAAAACAAAATAATAGTAGAATTTTTTAAAATAAAAATTGGTGTTTATAAATATTGATTTTGCATTAAATACCAGCAGATGACATGTGCACCATGTGCTAAAACAGAACTGCATAGGATAATGACTCATCTAACTTGGCACTACCATCCATATTCCATAATTCTCAGTTTTCTTTCTTACAAATAAGTGAGGTTTGTTGCATTGATTTTAAGTGTGGAACAAATTTTTGAATAGTTTATAAATATATATATATTTGAAATTCTGTTTAAGACTCGATATGTCTTGAAAGTTATGAACACTAAAAGATAAAGTAGAAGGGATAGATCATGCCAGGAAAGAAAGGTGTGGAGTTTGTAAGTTAGCTGAACATTTCAAAATAAACCAAACTTCAGCATCATAATCATTAAAAGTTGAGAGACTCTTAAACCAATGGCATGAAAATGGGAGTAATTGCAAAGGTTCGTGAGTGAATAAATTGACATTTAAGTAGTCTTGTATATGTAATAAAAAAAATCCCTATCTCACAGTCTATGATTCAAACAAAAGCTTTGGAAATGACTGCAGAAATTGGTGTGACTGGTTTTAAAGTCTCAAATGGATGGTTAGATAAGTTCCATTGACCATAATATTTCCTTCGAAGTTGTTTGTGGAGAATCTGCTGATGTAAATTTGGAAAATATTGAATGGGAAAAGGCTGCCATTAATACTTGAATCAAACTCTTTAGAAAAGATACTGAATGCAGAAGAAACAGGAGTGTTTTTCCATATAATTAAAAAAAAAATCTGCCTTAGAGGAGAAACATCCTGGGGGTGAAGTAGCAAAGGTAAGTAATCTCATTGTACTTTTGTGTGCAAGCACGATGAGCTATCTTAAAATACCTCTTGTTATTGGTAAATCAATGAAACCAAGACATTTTAAAGGTATTGACCCAAATAAATCTATTGATACTTGGAGACCAAACAATAAGCAATGGATGACTAGAGACAGTGATGGAATAGTTGACCCAGTTACATAAGGAATGATTTGCCAGAGCAGAAAAGTTATTTTATTTCTTGATATGCAACTTCTCAGCCAAAGATTAAATTGAACAATACTAAGTCAGTGTTTTTTCTTCCCAGCATCACTTCCATGCCTCTAAATAAAGGAATTGGACAGAATTTCAAGGCAAAATATAGATGTGGTTCTTAAACATCTGATTTCAAAACTGAATGATACAAATAGTGGGGCAAAATTTGGTAAATGTATTGATATACTTCAGGCTTTAAACTGGATTAATGTAGAGTGAAATGCAGTGATCCCTCTGCAATTAAAATCTGTTTCCAAAAAGCAGGATGTAATTGTAATTTAGGACAATGTGAATATATATCTGTATTTAATGGCTTGCTATAGACATTAGGAAATCCAACAGTAAGTACTGAAGAAGGCAACAGTAATACTTTCAAGTAGTACAGGCAACAGTAGTACTTTCAATAGGCTATAATGTAGTGGTAGAAGGTACAGATATTGAGTAAATACATTGTTAATAAATTTTTAATCAATGGAAAACATTAGGAAAAGGCTAAGGGGTAATGCAATCCAAATTGGAAAAAACATAATACATTAAATCACCTAACAACTTTAAGTGATTTTTATGTAAGCAAAAACCAGAATTAATAAGTGACAGTTATATAAAGTGACATTGAAAATTCAAAAATGAAATGCTCTAATTAAAGCATTTATTATCTTTGTTTTGCAGAAATTAAATACATATTTGTATTTACTTATTGCATTAGATTTCTTAATCTACTGTTGCTTTTAAAAATATTTGTATGCCTTAGTCAAGTTGGCCACACCTCTCCTAACTGAACAGCTCTGTATAGTGGATGCTTTATTCCAACCAGCTGATATATGCTTTAGGGAGTTTTCACTGTATATACTTACTACTTATAGCTTGAAGTTACAATCACCTAATCTTGGCAATGGCATTTTATTTATGCATTGTTCTGCTAATTACATTGTTTATTTGAACAGAATAGCACAGGATAGCCTAAAAAAGAATAGATACATTGAAAAGGTGATTTTTAACTTCACGTTGCAGGTGATAAGTTTTTTTCTGTAAAAAAAATATTTAATTCTATGTGAAATTTATAATTTACCTTAATGAATATAACTGTGTGTAAATTCAGGATGTATTAATATTAGCTCATAAATATTTTCTACATCATAGGTTACAGATCCTCTTGAAGTCTTTGTAGATAAATGTTACCAATTGGCACAAACTATTCGACAAGGAACATCTGTTGTGGTTTATACTGGAGCTGGTATTAGTACTGTAAGTCTTAATAAAAAAATTTAATGTGGAATTTATGTTTTTTCATAATATATTTAGTATTTTAAATTATAGCATTATCATCAGTGGGCCAGATGAGAATTTTTGAGTTAGGTAGGCCAGATGAAAATTTTTAAGTTAGGTGGGCCAGATGAAAATTTTTAAGTTAGGTGGGCCAGAACCGTACTTATTGCATTAAGCACTCTAAACTTACCCCCTCCCCCATGTCCAATACCCTGAGTAGATGATGTGAGTAAACAATTAAATTTTCTCTTATACCTATTTATTTCGGAAAGGAACATTTTCTTTTTATAATTTTAATGAAAAAAACTTTTATTGTTAATTAAAATTAGGATTAAATATGCAAGAAATTGAAAATAAACCACATAACTAGATAAAAAGTAAATGCATTTTGATGGTTTTAACATCTACTCTCGATGTAAATACCACTAATTAAGTTGCTTTAGAAACATTGGTACCTTTCATCAAGATCCAAAGAAAAAATATTCAAATTTCGATGCTAGCTCTATAATGGTATTTTTTAAATTGGCAGCAAGTTCATTGATACATCTGATTATGATGCTGTAGGATAAACTTATGTTATTATTTCTTCTCTTGACAAAACACCAAAATCTGTTGGCAGGCACTCCTTTACAAATTCGCCATCAGAATAATTGTAATATTTTGCCATTTTCTCACTAATAACAAAACTTGCACATACAATAGAATCAGAGTCTTCAGATCTTTGGGTGAAGATATTTTAATAATGTGTGAGATATAAAAATGTCTATGAATAAAATTCAGGAAACTTAAAGAAGTTCGGTTACAAAGGTCATTAAAAAAACTTCAAAACCACCTTAAAATGCATAAGTTGTAAAAAAAAATAATATGAATCTTATGTCACATTCAAGTCTGTTAGTAACACTGAATTAACATGTGAATTATTCATAAACAATCAGTCTTGAAGATGGTGAAACTCTTATAATCATGTACTAAAATAGAGATGCAATCTGTAATTCAATTTCACAATGCTGAAGAATCCAGCTTTTTTCATGGAATATGGCTGATTATTGTGGATGATGAATGAGTCAATTTCAAGTCTTTGAATATGTGGATAAATTCAAGAATGATGTATCAAATGTTTTGAAACTGTTCCACAATTGTACAATTAAAATTAGTTGTCTTGTTTCAAAAAATATTTTATTTTCAGAAAATCCAGAATTAAATGCTGAGTAATTGGTATATAGCAAGCTATAATTCCTTTTGTTAATTTTTTGGTAAAAAAGTTCTGAAGTAAATTTTATTTGGCTGAGCATAGGGAGAAAATAGCTCGGCCTCTGGATGTAAACCAGTTTTTCTAGTGGACCCTGGAAGGGTTAAAAAATAAATTTCTCTCTAACAATGTTGTGTTTTATTACCTTACATATTTGAGCATTTATTAAAATAATTGGTGTCAGTCACAGATTAATGTTCCACATGTTGTAGAGCTGCAGCCCAGACCCCTTCCATATGATGGCTCCACTATTGGAGTCAAACAATACTACACTGACTGCTGCTATGACTCTACAGTTGGAGCCATTACAATTAAATTGCTTTTGGGAAATATATATATAATTCGAAATGCTTACTTACGAGTTCCTGGAGGCTTTCGTAATGCTTATCAGTGATGACATCAAATATTTTTCAACCAATCAAAATTTACCACACCATATAAAGCCTGAGAGAGGGAGGCTAAAATTCAGTTGCCAATGAGCATTCAGGCAAATATGATGTGTTCTAATATGCAGCTAATCACAATTTAATTTTCATATTTGATTGAATAAAAATGCAATAAATATGGCACATGAAGAGGAATTTAGTGATAGTGAAAGTGAATATATTCCTGATGAAAGGGATATGGATTGGAGTGGTATTGATTTTTCTGAGCTTACTGATAATGAATTTGAAGATGAAGAGCAAGAACCCCAGAAATAGCAGGCAGTTGGAAGAGTGTAAAAAATAAATACCCCCTCAAGCAGCTGCTTGCCACAGAGGTGTGACAGGAGCCTGTCAGTTTATATGCCATAGCAGGTCTGTGAGGATGACAGGACCTCAGCAGAAAAAATGACACATACATCCATGCCTTACCTGGGGCTCAAACCCAGGTTCCTTAGATCACTAGCCAAGCATGCTAACCACTCAGCTGTATTCCTGAAGTATTTGATGATGTCAGACCTCAACAACAGCAACAATTATCAGAAATGCTATTTATTAAAAGTCCAATAAAATTCGTATTGTACAGCATGGTGCTAACATCAAGACTCGCAGGTTGGTTGTTTTACCTCTGAGCGGCACTTTTTTGCACACCATGGGCTAAATGGCCAGGTCACATGGACCCCGAAGGCTCAGAGAAGGTTGGGGGAGGGGACCCACTGGAACAGCTGTTGGGAGACAGATGGTAGCCTCCCGTCAAGGCCATCCAGAGTGTTCTTTAACGTGCACAGGGTATGGCTCTCCCGCACATGGAGCCACGGCTTAACGTCCCATCCGACGGACGGCGGCCTTTCCAAGCCCATCGGTGTCCCCTACTGACCGTGGGCAGGGCGGGGAGTTATGCGGAGATAAATCTCAACGCTGACCCAGCTGGGACTCGAACCTGGGAACTGCAGATTACGAGCCTGACGCGCTACCGACTAAGCCACCCCCGCCCCACAAGACTCACAGGAGGAGTTAAGGCACTCCTGCAGTATTTTGATTGAAAGTTGTATGTAGTTTTATATTTGTCTTTTTTTAGTGTGGATTTCATGTTGTTACATAGGTAGTTGCATTTCTTGTTCTTGTACTAGAGACAACATTGAATGATTATTTTTTCAGTGTTATTTATTATTTAATGGAATATTTGTAATATTTATATCTGGATTTGCTTATATGTAATAAATGTCTATTTTTGTGTAATGTGACAATTATTTATTCCATCTTGATGAATGGATATTCCTGAAGAAAGGTTTTTCAAAATAGAATTGCTGATTCATCCACACAAATATTCATTCACAATTAATTTTTTTCGCTTGCCTTTTAATAGTTTAACCATTGGTATTTCCAACTTTTCCAAAATTTTACCACTTTAAGTATTTAGTGCAGGTTTTTATTTCATTTTAACTTTTAAAATTTTCATCATTATTAACTACACCAAGTACTTAAGTTTGTTGGTTAGTATTTATAGGTTACATTAATGAAGAATACATCAGTGATAATGAAATTTATAAGATTCTGAATGCTCTGAGTTGAAGATAGATTAGTGCATCTTTAATTGCTTAGACATGGCATAAACCTCTAATAGAAATTGAAATAATCCAATTTATTGGATAGTTTTGATTATGTAATCATACTGACTTTTGTATAAACATGAATTTTTCAAAAAATACTAGAATTGGTAATCACATCTGGTAAATTATTTTTTTCAGTTTAATGAGGGAAAGTGAAAATTTTTATTTTTTCATATATATTAAATGGTCTTGGTGATTCTTTTCATAAACTTTAGTTTTCGAACAGTGAATCCAACTTTCAAGAAAGAAAATATGAAATGAAAATCACTAAAAATTAATGTTTCATCTTATTGGTAAATAAAATGAGTTTTATTTAATATTTTTATTTTATCATTAGGCAGCAAGTATACCAGACTACAGAGGGCCTGATGGTGTGTGGACTCTGTTACAAAAAGGAAGAAAAGTGCAGTATGTATGAGCATTCTGTTTTATCTACTCCTATTGCTTTTTGTCACTTTCAGTTTGTTCCTTGGTTTATGTTTGTCAAAGTGGTAGTTTCACCATATCTTCCCAACCTGCTTCTGATATGAGGAGTGTCACAGGCTATCAAAAGATTTATCCCTATGCTTTCTCCCAGGTGGGTGTTGGCTCAGTTGGTAGCCCACCAGTCTTGTAGTCTGCAGCTCCCAGGTTCAAGTTCCAATGGTGCCAGTGTTGAGATTTATCTCTGCTAACCCTTACCCTATCCTCAGGGAGAAAAAGGGCACTAATGGGCTTGAAGGGTCACTGCCTGTCAGATAGGATGTTAAGACATGACCTGCAGGAGATGCATGTGTTGACATGCACAGTACAGGAGAGCCACATACCCTGTGCATGTTGCAGAACAAACTGGTCACTTCAATGTATAGGTTTCCATTAATAGTTGTCCAATAAATACCCTTCCCAACCTTCTCTAAACTTTTAGGGTTGCTGTAACCTGGCCATTTTTCCTCTTTTGGTTAAAAAATAGTGCCACTCAAAAGTAAAACAATACCCAGTGATTTCTTCTACACCCCCTAAAAGAAAGAAATGTGAAAATCGTTGTTCCACTATATCTTCTGAATGCAAGGGATGAGAGTTGTAAGTTAGGCATCAAATGAAAGCTTGTGATATAGGAACTATCGCGGGCTACTTCAAATTTTGCCATCTCTGTAAAAAAAAAAGGCAGGGAGATAGAAATTTTATATGGATTAACATAAAATTAAAGCTTAAAGCTTGTGATGTCTGGAATGTCATGAGCTACCACAAATTATGCCCCCCCCCTTCTCTCCCCATAAAAAAGGAAGTAAATTTAACGGGGGTTGATTTTGATTAGTTATAGATCATGTAGAGTAGCAATGTACCAATTTTCTCTTCCAAAGGTAGACGTTTTTAGTGCCAGAGTAAAATATGTAAATTGAAAATTTAAAAACTACCTTTCTTCCTATATGCACCATAACAAAAAGTAAAAAATAAAGCTAAATCATAATGATAATGAAATTACTTACTGAATTTATATTCATTTCAAGGGAAGATTGACTTCAAAATTAATCTCTCATGCTGGATCACTAAATTGTTGGTGATAAAAAAGTCCTAAATGGGATAGTAGTTAGGTCTAATTCCAGTGGAATATTCCTATCTTCCTTTGAAGTGAATGCAAATTCAGTAAGTTATTTTCATCAAATTATAAAAGATGTTTAATGACACCATGTTACCTATCTTTCTGTTGCTTTTCATTTGTTATTTGACACTGTAAAAATGATTATTCCATCATATCTTCCCAATTCATTACCTGATTATAATGAATTTTGTGTCAAATGAAACTTGTGAAAAGGAGAGTGTCATAGCCTATAACAAATTTACCTTCCGTGCTTTCTTCCCACATTGAAAAGTGTAAAGTGAAAATCATTGCTACACTGTATCTTCTAATTGAATGGTTGATGAAAAAGCATTTTTTAATCGGAAACGTTTATCATTTTATTTGTTTTTGTTTCATTTATTTATTTTTCTTTCATATTGATGTTATTTTGATAATATCTGTTAAAACCCTATACATTCCTTCTGATAAGCTTTGGCTTAATGGGAATTTTTATGTAAAATAACTGTATAGGTGATACTTTTGGAAAATAAATTTGAATTTGAATGAATCGTGATGGTTGTTTGAGTGTTTCCTCCCATCCTTCTCTTCTCCCCCCCCCCCAAAAAAAAAGGATAATAAATTTCAGGGAAGCCAGTAGCAACAATATTACTGACTATTATTATACTCAAGCTGTGGTTCATGTATTATACCCAAGCTGTGGCCTCATGTATTGTGAGAGCCATATCCTGTTCACATTAAAGAACACGCTGGGTAGTCTTGACGAGAGACTACCATCTGTCTCCCAACAGCTGTTCAGTGGGCCCCCTCCGCAACCTTCTCTGAGCCTTCTGGGTTCTTGTGACCTTGCCATTAGTCCATTGTGTGCAAAAAAAGTGATGCTCAGAGGTAAAACAACCAACCCATAAAATATCACTAAAATTTGAAGTTTTAATGATATTTTTGGCAGAACTACAGAGTTTTTATTTTGTATGGAAAGAAGAAGGACACCATTTTTCAAGTCGCCTGGTTATTATCAGAAATCATTGTTAATATATCATATGTTAGTTACTATTATTTTGGTTGATTTATTATATAGCTGTTTTTTTTTTTTCTGAAAGTGAAAGTTTTCCTTTTTGAAAGCTTCTGTTTCATTGTGACTACATTCTTATGTGCTTAGTTACACATTAATCAGTAGTTTCTTTTTCTTTTAGATCATTATGACAAAGATTATTGCTTTCTCAAAGCTGCAGATTCGTGCATTTTCAGTTTTAATGTTAGTACTTTTAATTTTAATAAAATTATATTGTTTGTTTCACTTTTGTTTATACATTGGTTATACATATACATGTTATTGATTATATACTTATTTGGCTGCCC
Source organism: Ryuthela nishihirai (assembly GCA_038380435.1). NCBI lineage: Eukaryota > Metazoa > Arthropoda > Arachnida > Araneae > Heptathelidae > Ryuthela > Ryuthela nishihirai. Next base: position 27,135,232 of record JAWZYU010000018.1, read on the forward strand.
TACCTACCATTTCAGCTTCTTATGTAGATAGCCCTTTTATTTCAGTTTCCATTTGACTGGCCTTTTCATTTCAGTTTCCTAAGCGACCTTCAGCTGAAAAGTTTGCTCAGGACTGAACTAGGTCAAAGAGTTTTAATATTTCAATAAACTTTCCTATATTAATTTCAGTAGCTCAGTGTAAATAACATTTAGCATCATAAATGTATCTAATCTCATCATAAAGGCCTGCTAAAGCATGAAAAAAATCCCAATCCATTCATATGATATTTATTATTTAGAAATAAACAGTTTCCTGATACCAAACGTTTTTAGTATGATATCAGTAAAGAATAAAAGTATTTTTCTGAACCTTGTGTAGATAATTAGTCAGTAATTATGTATTAAAACTGAATGTGAAAGCTGTTAAACATGTACAATGCAAACTAAATAATACTAGTTTAATCAGATTAAAAATAATTTGGGTTTAGCTAGATAAGAAAAGTTCAAAGCAATTCACATATTTTATAAGCTAAGATGGTTTTTAATATTTTAGCTTTATTATTCTGTTATACTTGATTCTATCTTTTTGGTAAACAGGATACAGGATTTAAGTATTGCAGAACCCACTTACACTCATATGGCTATAAAGCAGCTCCATAAAGAAGGACTCATAACTCATGTGGTATCACAGAATTGTGATGGTCTTCATCTGAGAAGTGGCTTGCCTAGAAAAGCTCTCTCCGAAGTACATGGGAATATGTTCATAGAGGTAAATTTTATTTGTATTTTATGGTAATAATGAAAACAAAATTATATTTTATTTGGATCTAATTTTTTCAATTTTTGGTGTTTTAAAGAGTTTAGTATATTTTACTCAATAAAATTATTAATTTTTAAAATTTTGATACTATTTTGAAGCTATTAGTATTGCTGAGATTTTAAATTTCTGTTTGAAAGAGATTAATATTGTGAAAGAATGATATTCATAATCCTAGTTGTAATTTTAACAAGATATTACATCTTGGATTAAAAGTTGCACAGTTGATAGCATTATAGGTTTAAGTGAAACTCTGCCTGTCTCTCTGTTGCTCATTATGAGAATGAAGCTGCTGTTAATTGAATTGGATGTTGAGTCTTTGTCCCTGATGCAAATAAACCATGTGCTGTGCATATTAAAGAACAGTATATGCTGGATGTTATTAACAGTGGCTCTGTTTAACTCTTATAACTGTCCATTGAATTTCCTTTCGAATTTTATTCTGAGCTGTGGTCCTTGTCATTTAGCCTATTACAGAGGAAAAAAGTCACATACCAGCAAATATGCTAATTTGTCTTCATCAATAATTAAAATATAGCCATTTTAAAACTTCTATATTTAATAGGTGCACAATAGAGAAGAGTTTCAGGTCTAAATTTTTTAGTTTGAGCCCAAAATTATTGAGCCTGAGCTTAAACCTTTTCAATAATTACCAGCCCAAAGCCAGTTAGGGGAGAAAATTTCTCTGCTATCATAAAACAAAAATGCATGCTACTACACTGTTTTTTTAATTGTTTGCATTGTAGACTATTACAAACTTTAAAATAATTGCAATTATTTGATGAGAAAATTAAACTTCCATTATTTGAAAAAACAAATACTGAATATATTACATACACTGGCGGAAATTGAAAAAGTTGAATTAACAATTGATGCGTAATCTATGAGATTTATTTAGTAGAAACAACTTGTTGAGAAAGAACAGTGATCATACACGTGAAGTGATTCAATGTTTATTGTACTTTTTAATGAGTATTACATTTTACAGAAGGCACACTAATAAGGTGTTGAACTTCCTTGAGCAGCAATACAAGCTCGCAATCTGGCATGTAATTGGTTGTACAATTGCTGGATATCACGCTGGAGGATACCATTCCATGTGCTTTCAACTTGGATATGTAATTCAGTGATGGACATTGCTTGTTGCGGGCTGCAGAAGAGTCTTTCTCCAATCCAGTCCCAGATATGCTTGATTGGAGACAAGTCTGGAGAGCGTGCTGGCCAAAAGGAGTTGGTGCACTGTCTGAAGAGCATGTTGAGTTGCCCAGGCAGAGTGTGGGTGGGCATTATCCTGCTGGAATATCACATTTGGGATTACACTCAAATATTGCAGGACGACCGGCTGTATGATGTTGCTGACATACGTATTGCTGTGTACCCTGTGCAAACACCAGACGTACGAGAGTGATAGCTAATCGCTCCCCACACCATGATGCCCAACATGGGCCCTTTGTGTCACTGGCAGATGCACGATGGAAGAAGCTGCTCACTTTGTCACCTTTGGACGTGTGAACGACCATCAGATGCTCCTAAGCAGAATCGGCTTTCATCACTGAAGACCACAGACTGCCATTCTTCCCCCAATGAACTCGTTCTTGACACCACTGCAAACATGCGCGACAGTGACGAGGTGACAGTGGTAACCATGCCAGCAGCATGTGTGCCCTGTAGTCCTGTTTCCAAAAGAACATTGTGTATAGTTTTGTAGTCACACTTGGTATGACAGAGGATCAAATTTGTGATGCTGTAGCCATCCGCTCTGCCACTGTTGCCCTCCTGATATGCTGATCCTCTTGTGCGCCCGTAACTCTGTGTTGCCCGGAACCACGTCTGTGAGTGTGTGAATGCTCTTCTGACTATTGACACTACCATCATACCACTATCGATACCTCTCATCCAGCATGGTGTGCAATTTGATAAAAAGACCAACCTGCTTTCCAAAGACCCACTATATGACCTCGCTCAAACTCCGCTAAATGAGCAAATGTTATGTGCCTGTGTCATCCAGGCATGGTAGCTTCTTCAAAGAGCACTGAACAACACAAGACGAATAATTTCTTTCTTCATGCCCTGGTCCTTAAATACGCACTGCATACATTTGCATTTGTCGTCCTCAGTGACATCATTATTTCATCCAATGACTTTCAATCTTGGACCACAGTTTCTGCTGCCCTTAACTCTTAACATATTATAATATGACATTCCTAAAGGACTTCCTTTTGGGTGTTCTTTTTTCAATTTTTGCTATTGTAGAAACTGAAAATTATTGAGTATTGTCATAAGTGCTAAGAATGGTTGTGTAATAAAAGAAAATATCTATAAAAAATCAAATGATGAATGATGTTTGTTTTTAATCACTAAGTTTGATATTATAACTAAAAGAAGTAATTTTACTAATTTTGTTCACAATTGCAAAAGGAATTGGAAATTTATTTATGACTGAGCCTGAAGTTATCTGTGCCATTTGAAGCCCAAATCCAATCTATCCAAGCCAGAATTCATCTAGTGTATAAAATGTATAATTTAGATAATAAATATTATTAAAATGAGCTATTATAAATAAATTGACGATGAAAGACATTTAGATGTATTAAAATGATTTATTTAGGTGTAAAAGGCACCATGTAATTATAACTACTTACGTGGCATGAAAACACGTTAGGAATCACAATAATAAGTAAACTTAAAAATTTACTTTTAATGCAGAAAATATGTGGATTAGCCTGTAATTTATAAGACTGAAATATGGAATTTTTTTGTTCTGTTATCTTATGCCCATTCACATAAATATCTCGGTACTGTGCGTGCTTGGTGTGATAAATTTGACAAAAGCTGTTTAGTATTTAATATTTTTTGTTTATAATTTATTAAAGGAATCAAATATAAATGAAAATTGGGATAGCGATAAAATGATTATTGAATAACAAATATTATTTAATATTTCAAACATTGAATAATATTTATCAGTTCAGTATTTAAGCTAGAGAATTTGGTTTATTTCAGGTGTGCCCAAAATGCAAACCTCTGTGCCAGTATGTTCGTCTCTTTGATGTCACTGAGCACACTGGTCTTCATCGACACAAAACAGGACGCACTTGTTACAAATGTGGAGTTGAATTAATTGACACTATAGTTCACTTTGGTGAAAGAGGCACCATGCTTTGGCCATTGAATTGGAAGGGTGCTGCAAAGGCTGTAGATAAAACTGATACAATTATATGCCTTGGAAGTAGCTTGAAGGTAAGGTTTTTTTTTTGTTTATATTACAAATATTCTTTTCCCAAACTGTACAAAAATAATGAGTTGTAGAACATGCAGTGGAATAGTTGCATTTATGAAACTAAGTGTAATTTTCTGCCTTAGAATTTCCACTTAATATCTAAGTGAAAGCTTCATATAATATCAGGTATATAATATTAAAATTGTTACACACAAAATATTAATTTCTGCATTTTTGTCCATAGTTTTTAATTAACTAGCATAACATTTAAGTTGAAAAACAAAAGTGTATGCTGACATAGATAGGGCCTAGAGATCTGATATTGCATATAATGAGATTAATATGGACAAGAATATTAATTTTTTAAGTGCTAAACATAAACACATCCATATTCAAATCAAACTTGATTAGTGTCAAAGACTTCAAGAATAAGAAACAATGCAGAAAAAACAATTGAAGATTTGTTCATAATTGAAAAATAATGATTAGTTATAAACTTATGTGACAGTCTCCACTGAGAATGATAATTTTTAATGGTACATTCAATAGCATCTATTAGGCAGTCTTGATTGGTTGATTGTAAGGAGTGCTCTTGTAACAACATCTATGGTTGCAGCCTTTAATGCACTAGAGAATACAAAAAGCTAGAAAATATGAATGTAAAGAAAAAGGCAGAAAATAAGAAAAACAGTATAGTAAAATACATTGAAGTACCATTGAATTAGGGATAGGAGATGTTATTCAAATTCAGTACCGCAAGTCCCGTATTTGCATGCATGCGTGGCTGAAATTCTGGTCATATATAGCTGTTCAGCTTTGTTTATATATAGCTGTTTTTGTCATATATAGCTGTTCAGCTCCTCAAGCATTCATCGTGAGAAGCGTAATGGGAAAGGCTCAGGATTTAGATGCATTTGACAGAGTGCAGATCGTAGGTGCCTGATGGATGAGACCTCAATCTCCGAAATTATCAATGAACTTTGATTTTCTTGTACAACAGTTTCAACAGTGTTCCAGGAATATGAAAATTCCGGCAAAAAAACAAGCATCCGGACAAACTGCAAAGGACAACCAGCCTTGAATGATCGTGGGCTTCACCGTCTGACCCTCATCATATGGACTGATAGGAGCCAGACATTATCTGAAATCACCTCCCATCTTAACACGGGTACCTGTTGGGAAATCAGTGCATGAACCGTGCAATGCTCACTTCATCATCTTGGCTTTGGGAGCCACCGACCTACGAGAGTCCCACTTCTAATGGCATGACACCAGGCTCAATGCCTTGTCTGGGCTAAAGAACATCTAAACTGCAAAATTGGCAATGGATAGCCTGGAGTGATGAATCCCAATTCAAACTTAATCACACCAATGGGAGACTGAGGGTATGGCACCAACCCCATGAAGCCATGGATCCTGCATGTCAGGTCAGAACAGTACAAGCTGGTGGTGGCTCAGTGATGATCTGGGGTGTCTTCAGTTGGATGTCTGTGGGACCTTTGGTACATGTACCGATGACTCTCAGTGCATCCTGGTACGTAGAACTCATGGCTGACCATTTACACCCGTTTATGGCCATCATGCATCCCAATGGAGATGGTATCTACAAGCAAGACAACTGTTTATCTCACAGGTTGAGATTGACTACTGCATGGTTGCAGGAGCATTCTACTGACTTTGAAATAATGAATTGGCCACCTAGAAGCCCAGATTTAAATCCCATTGAAAATCTTTGGAATAGCGTCAAGCAGAGTGTTCAGGTCCGTGTCCCATCAGCGACGACTTTGAGAGAATTTTGGGTAGCTCTGGAGGATGCATGGGTTGCCACACCTGTGGAACATTTATGCAAGCTTGTGGAGTCCTTGTCTTGTCAGTGGCGACTGTTATCAGGGCCAGAGGGGGTCCAACACGTTACTAGATTGCCATCCCTAATTCAATGGCACTTCAGTGTATAATAGCAGTGCATCCAATTATATATATATAATACATAAAAATTTACTCCTGAAGCGGTAGGATAGTAGCAAATTCAGAAGGTTCAAAGGCCCACTACTGACAAAAATGCTTAAGGAGAATATAGAAGTAAGCTTGAATTAAAAGAATAAAATCAAAACAGAAGATAATATCAAATGTATATTAAAATTTGCTACTTTATTGAGGTAACATCATATTTTGGAAGCAGTATCTCAAACAATTTCTTATGAATATGAAATTTCTTTCTAGAAATAATAAAAATTATTAAGGTGTGCAGAAAATGTTTTATCTAAACTTTTAACAGGCAGAGTTGTTAACAGTGAACTTTGAGAAACAGCTGAATTAATTTTTAGGTATTTCAAACAGAAGCAAATTAACTTTAGAATCTTATTCTAAAATAAATATCAAACAGAAAGTAGTCCTTGATATATCCTCCCCCCCCCCCCCTAAAAAAATATGAAAAAAAATCCAGAAATAATTGTGCCAAAAAAAAAGTTTGTCATGAGTGGGGCACAAATCCACATTTCCCAGATACCTGCCAGGTGTTCTGACCACTAAACTATCAATGTCTTGTTCATTGATAAATGAAATAAAAATGGAATGGAAATAAAATTATCATTAGTATTAACACCCCCCCCCCCCCCACACACACACCACCATTTTCAGCTTGTTTTAACTTTATTATATGTTAATAAATATTCAACTTTTTTTGTTTTAATAAATAAAAATTATTTTTTGAGTTGCTCCCCCCCCTCAATGAAAAATTTCTATTACATATATAAGAAAATAAATATGTCTAGAATCCTGTTATTGTATGTAAGCCCCCTCTGAAAATTTAAAAACCTGGTGCCAATGGCTAGATATATTGAACAGGTTGTGTGATACATGTAAAGGCACAGCTAAGATCTAGAAAAGGTACACTTGCATACTCTTAAAAATCCAATGAGCAATAATTTGAAAGATCTGGCTGCAATGCAAAGCTGGTTTCACACATGATAAGTTCAAGGTTCAAGGTATTGTAAGATCATGGTGAAATTAGCCTCCAGTGAAGCTAATTATATTATACTTTGATATGTACATCAGAGAACTATTTTTACAATTCTTGGATGCTTAACATACACAGTTGTATCAGAATAATATGACCACCTACCTAATAATGGGAATAACCACCCTTGGCCCAGATAACTGTGATGAGACAGCGTGGCATGGATGCAGTGAGGCCCTGGAAGGTTGCCAGAAGCACACATGCCCATTTGGACTCCAGCAGAACACGGAGGTTCCGGAGATGACGTGGCTGTGAGTCTGCACGCTGAACCTGTTGATCCAAATGGTCCCACAAGTGCTCTATGGGATCTAGGTCAGGCGATTTTGCCAGCCAAGGGAGAATGGAGACATTGCTGTCGTGTTCCTGGAACCAGTCATGCACCACCTTAGCGATATGGCAGGATGCATTGTCCTATTGGTAGACACCATCACCACCAGAGTAAACGTCCAACATGAAGGGATGCATGTGGTCAGTGAGGATGGACAGGTAGCCATTGGCATTCAGGGACCATCCAGTGGTACCAGTAGTCCCAGGTCATACCAGGAAAACATCCCCCAGACATGCACACTGCCACTGCAGCCCTGTACTTGATGACAGGCGTGTCCAGATGTTGGTTCTCATGTGTCTGATGCCACTGCCCGTCACTTCTGTGGAGTAGAAACCTTGATTCATTGGAGAAAGCAACCCTTTTCCATTTTCGAATGACGGTAGTTCCTTGTGAACTGCAAGACCTTGGTTAACATGGCGCCTTTATGCAGTGTCGACTCCGGAGACCTATGAATAACAGGGTTCGCTCTACTGTTATCGGGGACATGTACCTGGGTTCCCCAGTGTTCATTTGAGTGGTCAATTGCTGCACTGTTGTGCGTTGATTACCCTTTACCACTCTGGAGGTGACGTTCTCCTCTGGGGTCGATGGCCTTTGGGGATCCACAGTTATGATGTCTGGAGGTACTTGGTGTGCCAACAGTCCATTCTTGGTACACCCTTACTACAACACCTTGCGAATAGCCCATGAAGTCTGCTGTTTCCGAGATGCTTCCACCCTTGGTACAGTAGCCAATGATCATTCCTTTTTGAACATCCGTCAAATCAATACCTCTACTCATTGTGCTCATGTTATGCACTATAGCTCATCTGTCCTGGCCGGCTGCTTATATCTCCATGTGGTTGACCTTGTCATATGCACTCTGTGATGCACCTGGGTGGGTACACTGTGATTCTGTGGGTGGTCATATTATTCTGATACGACTGTGTATGTGAAATGCTGTGCAAACAAAGAGGATGCCGTGTGAAAGGGAAATTGCATTAACTGAATTCCTTTTATGTTTTTAATAAGTAGTCATGTTTGTTTTATGGCATGGATAAACAGAGGGTACATTTTGATGACTTTATACTGTTCCATATTGAAAGTGTTGTTAAAAATAAATATTTAATTTAGGTTTTGAAGCGTTACCATTGTCTTTGGGCAACAGACAGGCCTTTTCATAAAAGACCCAAACTTTTCATAGTAAACTTGCAATGGACACCTAAAGATATTCATTCTACTTTAAAAATTAATGGTAAGTGACCCTAAAAATTCTTCATGTTAACTAACATAATAAAAAAATATATTAAATCATAATAAATGTGTAATTAAATAAATTGCAACTTCATTGCTTGTGATTTATATGATTACAAATTCAGGTCTTGAATGTTTTTTAAACAAACAGTGTGTTTAAGCAGAAACGATTTCACAGCTTTTTACTTAATATTTAGGCAAGTTTTGTGCTAATGCACTATTAAAGCTGTAAGACAGTTTAAGGTATACCCCTGCATTTGGTTAGATACGAGATTATAAATTCCTTTAGACACTGTTTTGGGATATTGCCAAAATCCAGTTCTTCAGAGCAGATTGTTTCCAAATGTTGAGTTGGGGGTTGCTACTTTTCAGTTTATTTTTCCAGATTTATCACGGTACTTTTTAGTTTGTTGATTCAAGTGTGTTATAAATTCACTTTTTTCACATATTGTCCAGTTGCATGATTGGTGCTTCCATTTTGTATTGTTTGCTATTAAATGTACAAGGATTATGGTGTTTTGATTATTTGGTTTTTAATTTTGATTATTAAATGTACTAGGATTATGGTGTTTTGACTATGGTGTTCAAAAAACTATGCAGTATTTTTGAAGTATCAGCAGTTTTTTATATTTACTATTTTTTTAAGTTTTTAGATTAAAGTTTACTGTTGGTGTTCATAGTAGCCCTTCTTAACTGGCTTTTTTTTACAATATTCCTAAGTGTGCTTACCAGTTTCAACCATCTCTGTGGTCAAATGCACTGGTTGTTGACAGTTGTAGGGGACTATATAGTACAATATAGTCCCCTATAACTGTCAACAACCAGTACTCATACCTAAGTGATGTAAGCACACTTAGGAATATTGTAAAAAAAAAGCCAGTTAAGAAGAGCTGCTGTGAACACAAACAGTAAACTTTAATCTAAAAACTTAAAAAATAGTAAATATAAAAAACTGCTGATACTTAAAAAAATTGTATGGTGCATAACAAAACATCATAGTACTCAGACATTTAATAGCAAACAATAAAAAATGGAAGTGCCAATCATGCAACCAGACTATATGTGAAAATAAGACTACAGGTGGGAAATGCAAGCAACATCACCATCCAATGATGTGTTGCTTGCATTTCCCACCTGTTTATCCAATTTTTGATGATGTTCTACTATCATTGGATGGTGATGATAGAAATTTTGTTGAAAAAGAAAATTGAGCAGTGTGGTGTCTTTTAGTTATAGTGCCTGCTTTTTCATTTCCATCAACTCCAATTTGGGAGGGGACCAATGTAGAGTTACAATTCCATCCTATTGCAAATATGATACTGTGATAAGTTACTTTCCTTTTGGTTGTCTGGATTTTGAGAGATAGCAAAGAGAGGTAATTTTTAGTCTGAAAAGATGTTGAGTTTACCCTTGTTTTGGACTCCCCTGCCCATGGTCAGTAGGGGACACCAATGGGTTTGGAAAGGCTGCCATCTGTCGGATGGGACATTAAGCTGTGACTCCTTGTGCAGGAGAGCCATACCCTGTGCACATTAAAGAACATATTGGATGGCCTTGATGGGAGAGTACCATCTGTCTTCTAACAACTGCCCAGTGGGTCACATCCCCCAACCTTCTCTGAGCCCTCAGGATCCTTGTGGCCTGGTCATTTCACCCATTATGTGTAAAAAAAGTGCCACTCAGAGGTAAAAACAACCCAACCCTTGTGTTGGTGACCATACAAAAGATTCTTTTGAGAATAGCTGCAATTTTTCTTGAGTGTAATGTTTTGAAGAATTTTGAGATTTATGTAATTTCTTTATTCTAATAGAGTGGTAGGCTGTACTTACTTGGTGAGTCTTGGGTATCATGGACATCATCTGTATAGATATGATTTATCATTGTTAAAAATAGAACTGTTAGTTTCCAAATCTGTTTGAAGGATTTCTCGAGTTATGTTCTTGTTTTTATTAAAGATGCCATTGGAGTTGGTCTTTTCAGGAGCTAGAAGAAAATTGAAAGGAGATGAAAATTTTCTCAAGAATAAAATAAACCTCGATTTCTAATGTTTCACACTGTTTGGGGAAGAAGAATGGATCCTCAGTGTTTTGAAAAATTAGATGTTGTGGGTGTGTATAATTTGGATATTTTTCCAAAATTTGATAGGAATTAGTTTAACATTTGCTGAGATGGCAAGATTTGGACTGACACGTTTAAATACAAGACAAATGGAAATAACGGTATTCTGAATAATTTTGAGCTTGTTCCAATTTTTTTCTGTGATTGTTTTAATGGTGAGACAACAAAATTCATTTATATGACAGCCACAGATGATTTTGGATGGGAAGAAAGCATTGTTCTGAAAGTTGTACCATTTTGAATTTGTTACTGTGTAGAGTATCTTTGACTGGGCATTGTTGAGTTTCTTTAAATTATCAATATGAACTTTCCATTTAAGTCTTTAATCTAGGAGAAGTACAAATAATTTCTGTTGCTTAGCAGCATTAAAAGTAATGAGATTGTTTGACCATGTTGATAGTAATGTTGATTTTTAATGAAGAAAGGCCCACTGGCAGTTTCTTCCTTTCAATAGACTGATCTTGCAATGAAATGGCCATATCCAATATATTTGTGAATTTGGTGATAGTGTTAAGTGCAATTTGCCAACGAACGATCTGCAAAAATTATGTCTATAATCTTGGTTGTAAATTGCAGTGAAGAATGTTTAAAAATTTGGGATTAAACAATGAACCTCAGGGATAGCTCAGGAGGTTCATATGTACTCTGTTTACATGTTAAATGTATATGTGTTGTAATGTGTAGTTCCAGGTTGGATTTGTAATTTTTTTGAAGTTTTTGATTAAGTTGAAGAGATTTTCTCTAATACCAATCTAATGGTTTTGATATAAGATGTTGTGACGTGAAGCAGATTTAAATTTAGATTTAGGTCAATGAATGCAGAGATCATGATATTTTTGGTGACAAGTTTGTTCTTCGTTTTAGTAATTATGTTGAAGAGGCTATCAGCTATAATACTTGAATCCAGAATGATGTGGAAAGACTGAATATTTGGCAAGAATAAAATTTTCCAAACACTTTTAAAATGAACAAAATGAGTGTAATCAGTCATTATAAAATGACATAGCACTCATTTGTGCATTAACAGATTAATTAATGAATTTTGAAAATGTGCTAATTAGTGCTAATTGTCATATGATTCCCTTTTGGTAGCTGCTTTCCAGGTTTCTAGATAGGGAATCTTTTGAATGCAATGGACACATTTAATGATTTATGTGTCAAATAGAAGCTTGTGAATCGGGAATGTCATAGGCTATAAAAAATTGATTCCCTGTTCTTTCTCCCCCCCCCCCCCTAAAAAGGGGAAATGTCAAAGCAATTGTTCCACTATATCTTTGTAATGTGAGAGCTGAAAGTAACAACTATGCATCAAACAAAAGTTTGGGACATGGGGAAATGTTACAGGTTAAAATATTTCAACCCCTTCTTCCGTACTAGAAAATGGTAAATATGAAAACAGTTGTTCTACTATACCTTCAGAATGTGAGAGCTTAAAGTAACAAGCTATGCATCAAATGAAAGCTTGTGACATTGTAAACATTATAGGCTTAAAAAATTCCCCCCACCCATTTCTTCACCCCCTAATAAAGGGAAATATGAAAAGGATTGTTCTACCTATATCTTTGAATGCCAGAGCCCACAAATTGCAAGTTAGATGTCAAAATGAAAGCTCATATCAGGACCGTCATAGACTGTATCAAATTTTGAACTTTGAAATTTGACTGCCCCCCAAAAAGAGGCAGATTTTTGCAGGGGTCAAATTTTATGAGTTATATTTTAAATTAAAGCTTGTGATGTCTCCAATGTCATGGGTTACCTGAAATACGACTTCAAAAATGGGGAAGGAAAATGTAATCGATGTTTATGAGCCCTATATCAAATGAAAGTTTCTGAAGGTAGGTGTTTTTAGTGACAAAGAAAAAATATAAATTAAACAAAATGCATATCTTCTCAAATGCATCCGAAAAAGCAGAAAATAAAATTAAAGCATATAGATGGTGCTATCAGTCACTGAATTTGTATTCACTTCAAAGGAAGATAGGTGCTGATTTGCGTACTCAACAAGATTGCCAGTGCCTTATCTTCCTTTGAAGTGAATATGAATTCAGTGACTGATTGCACCATCGATATGCTGTTGAATTGTAGGAATTATTGATGACCTCAGTGGAAATGAATTTGAATCGCTGAATTTGTATTCACTTCAAAGGAAGACTGATTTGCTTACTCAACAAGATTGCCAGTGCCCTATCTTCCTTTGAAGTGAATATGAATTCAGTGACTGATTGCACCATCGATAAGCTGTTGAATTGTAGGAATTATTGATGACCTCAGTGGAATTCACCCCATACAAGTTTTCTCTGAGTTTTTCAAATTAATGAAATTTTTGGTTCATAGACTGATTGTTTTGTCTACTGAATGTGATCAAGATAGAGGAGTGGTCACTTCTCCAAGTTGTCTCTGAGTTTTTTCAAATTATTGGGGCACTGAAATTGTGAAGGAAATAAAAATACATACTGCAGGTGCTTCACCATTGATTATCCTATAATTGATTTATAGTAATGTGGATTATGGTTTTAATTGGTTTTTCAGATGTTATGGTTATGAGCATATTTGGATAAGAGATGTTCTTGTGTATATTATGAATAATAATAAATAGTTCTGTACAGTATACAAAATGTCAAATAATCATTCATTTATGTGACAGATTGTTTAAAATAGTTGGGTCAATGTTGACACTGTTTTCACTCAATTCACATTGGAATAATAGTTAAGATTTAAATAGATGCAAAACAAATTTAATATATGATAAAAAAAAATTGCTGTGTTATGCTTCGAGTTTTGGTTTGGCTCATATTAACAATTTTTAAGGGAAATGTGATGATGTCATGAAGCAAGTAATGTCTCTCCTTGGAATTGAAGTCCCAGAATATAAGAGGTAAGCAGTTTAAAAAAATGCATTTAATAAATATTTGCTTGCTTACTAGTCTGAGAAGAAACTTGTGTGTGCAGTATATTTTGTATTGAGTGAGTTACTTGAAAATAGACTGTTAATAGAATAGAATGCTAACAAGTTTGCATTTATATATTATATAGCTTATGAATTTATGCTTGCAATTTTCTTATATTTTTATTATAATGTATTATTTGTCAGATGTAATTCTAGCTACAACAGAATGACACCTTTAATTATACGGAACAATTGTGAGGTAACATCAACTCTTAATTTTAATTTTCTGCATGGGAGGAAAAAAATGACTTCTTTAGTGTAGCAAGAAAATATGTACAAGAATATAACAGCATATGTTATGATGTTACTTATTTATAAGCTAATTTCAAATAATTTGTCCAAAAAAAATTGTTGTTCCACTGTATCTTCCCAATACAGTGTGACCAATTGTGATGAGTTGTGTACCAAATGTAAGCTTCTGAAGTGTGTGTGGGGGAGGGAGTTATAAGCTATAAAAAATAAAGCCATGTACTTTCTTTCCCTGTAAAAATTGTGAAATGTTTTCTATTGAATAAATATATAAAACAATAAATGAACCTATTGTTCCATATTGCTTTTGAATGCAAAGGCTAATATAAGTTATGTGGAAATAAAAGCTTCTGACATGGGGAGTGTCATAGGCTATAAAACTTTTACTCCCAATGCCTTGCCCCCCCCCCCCACCCTCCCCAAGAAAAGGGAAAAGTGTATATCATAGATCTATATTTTCTGAATATGACAGCTGGGCATATAAGTTATGTGTCAAATGAGAACTTGTGACATGGTGAGTGGCATAGGCTACTTATGGTTATATCCCCACCCCTTTGGGGCGGGGGTGGCTCAGTCGGTAGCGTGCCAGGCTCGTAATCTGTAGTTCCCAGGTTCGAGTCCCAGCTGGGTCAGCGTTGAGATTTATCTCCGCAAAATTCCCCGCCCTGCCCACGGTCAGTAGGGGACACCGATGGGCTTGGAAAGGCCGCCGTCCGTCGGATGGGATGTTAAGCCGTGGCCCCGTGTGCGGGAGAGCCATACCCTGTGCACGTTAAAGAACACGCTGGATGGCCTTGACGGGAGGCTACCATCTGTCTCCCAACAGCTGTTCCAGTGGGTCCCCTCCCCCAACCTTCTCTGAGCCTTCGGGGTCCATGTGACCTGGCCATTTAGCCCATGGTGTGCAAAAAAGTGCCGCTCAGAGGTAAAACAACCCAACCCAACCCCACCCCTTTATCCAAAAAAGGGGGAGGAAAACTACACAGGATCAATCACAACAAGTTGTATCTCAAATAACTACATCTATCATGCTAAGAGTATATTGATGAATACATTGTATTGTTGACTTCTAATGCTATTTATAGTTTAGCCATGTTTTGAGAATGAAGATAACACTTTAAAATATGGGTATTTTAGAGACCTCTCTTAAATGATTAAAGAACTGGGTCTGAACATATTCAGCCCTCATTCTGAATGTTTTTCCCAATCAAGGATTAACGAGGTCGACAATCTGAATGGAGTGCAGGAAACTACCATCATAATTGACAGGCAAAGTTATTAACTTGCATCCCAGATGCAAGTTAAAACACACTAGTATAAAATTTTTAGGTAGGGTGACCAGACATCCCCATTTTCTGGGGACATCCCTGGACGAAACTCTGTTGCTGATAATTACGTCCCTTGAAGTGTCCTTGGAATGTTTTTCAGATTTTTTTTAAAATATTGATTTAACTATATAGCATGAGCATATCTTTTACTAATGGAATAATAGTGGCAACACTGTTATAAAAAATTTTGGTTGGTAATACAAGTGACTGAAAAATTAGGGATAGAATTTTCTAATGAAAGTTGTTAATTGTGAGCTGTCAAATTAGTGTGAGCAGACATCCCCATTTTATGAGGACATCTCAATCCTTCAGATTCAATTTTCAAAAAGTCCCTGGATGTTTTCTTAAATCTGGTTACCCTAATTTACAGTTATTGTTAAATGATTAGTAATTAGCAAGAAGTTAGCTAACTTGCAAGAAATTTGAAGCTGTTGAAAGTTTATCAAATAGTGGATGGGAGAGCTAGTGAGCATTTGCCAAACTGCTGTAAATTATATGTTATGAGAAGAAGTTTTAATGGAATTTTATTTGTCAGACCATAGAAAATTTCTTGTTAAGTGATTTTTTTGTGTTATCTGTTTTACATTAAAAGAATATTTGTATAGGTAAAAGTATTGTCATCAGGACAAAGCAAACTTGAGTCTTTCATTAACCAATATTTTATCTTGTCCATTTTTGTGTTTTTTACTCTATATACTTTCTATACTGTATTTCGGGAATGTACGAACTAGGCTAAGATATTACCCTTTTCCTGGCCCTCGTGTGTTTAGTATTGGAGCACTCTTAATTGATCCACCAATTCAAATTTTAATTTTATCACATGCCAAGCATATTTTTTAATTTTCACAAAATAATCAATATATATTTAAAAAATAAATAAATATAGAATTAATCAAGCATTGAACAAACATGAATGGAAATACCATGGTAAATTAATTTAGCTATGTGCATATTTACTTGATATCATATACAAGCAAAAGCAGAAACAAGAGTAAAATGAAACTTTTAATAATACTGTATTAATATTTTTATTAATAAATTAAGTAGAAAGCAAAGACTTTGCTTAGATAGAAAAAATACTTTAAAGCCATGTCTGTATGTATAGGGGAGTAAGTGGTGGCTTGAACTGTTATCAAATACCCAAAAATATAGACAGGTAACGGGGTGAGGATTGACTTAGTTGGTAGTATGCCAGGCTTGTAATCTGCAGTTCCCAGGTTCGAGTCCCAATTGTGCCAGCATTGAAATTTATCTACTCTAACCTTTCTCTGTCCTTGGTCAAAAAGGGAACATTTATGGGCTTGGAAAGGCAGCTATTCATCCGATAGGTCATGGCAGGATCTATCTGATGTCCATGGTCCACATGCAGGAGAGCCATATCCTGTGCATGTTAAAGAATATGCTGGATGGCCATGATGAGAGGCTTCCATCTGTCTCCTAACAGCTGTTCAGTGAGTTCTTTCCCCGAAAGTTTTCTAAGCCCTTAGGGTCTATGTGCCCTGGCCATTTAGCCATTGTGTGTAAAAAGTGTTGCTCAGAGGTAACCTTTAGATAGGTAACATTAATTCACAGTAAGTTCATTATGTAAAATAATTTATTATGCATGAAGCCTTTTCATGAACTCATCAGAATGTTGGCATGTTTAAAGAAAAACAAACTTACTTTCAGCTTAGCTAAAAGAGCTGGAAGAACTTTATATATCTTCACAGTATCTACCAGATGAAACTCAACCTGTAATCCATCTTACTCTTTCACAGTGTAGAGACAGACAAGATGTGTTAGTGAGTAAGTGTAGAGTGCAAGTTAACAAGATCTTAACAAATAGAGTGCAAGTGAGTAGGTTTCTAACTTCCTCGCAATATCAATTAATTAATTCAATCAAGCTCATTAAATGAATGTAGAATGTTTTGAAAGTATAATTGATTGGCAACCACAGTTAGTGTGAAATTTTCATTTCTTCAGGAGTTAGAAAAGTTGCTTTTTGTCTTCAGAAGTTAGAAAAGTCACTCAAGATGTTATGAAGTATTGAAATGGCAGTAAACAATATATGTATAAGTTGACTTAGCATATTTTTGCAATACATTTTTGCATACAATGCAAAGAGTATAGTGTATAGAAATATTTTCTACTTGGTGATTGTATTTATTGGTATTTCATTAAAAAACAAAATTCAGCTTTAACAAGCTGTTATAAAAGTGTATCCCTTTCACTATCATACCTGCCCAAAACAGCCAAGATTTTAAATAGACTCTCTGATCAGTGTTATCCCTTCCTCTTTACTACCTTCTACCTGTAGTTTGGTACATTTTGGGCTGGTAATGGCAGTTGAAGGGGTTAAGCAAAGTGAACACAATTTATTAGAAACCCAAACCTATATTTTTAATTGCTAAGATACTATTTTGAGAAATAGTGAATGCTTTTTAATGGTGAGCCCTATGCATTAGAATTTGTTGGCACAGATAACCACACATATTGAAAATATTTGCAGAGAAACATATAAAAGAAAAAGGTACATTGTATTCACTTTCCATAATTTTCAGCTGTTCTGTTTATTTAATGTGCATTCTGCCTTAGGAATTTGTTTGTTTTCTAGCTTTGTAATTTTTTAGCATTACACATTTCACCATAATAGCTGCAATAAAATTATTGATAAGACAAAATTACAACTAAGAGTCTTTTTCACAGAAGACAGATTTCTCATATGTGCAAGATTATTTTAAATGATGCCTATGTTTTTGAAAAACACAGTTTCACAAGTAATTTTTCCTTAAAATTAAATAATATATAATTTAAATCACTCAGAATGAATAATAACTATCCCTTTGCATATTTGTTCTTAAATAAAAATTTAATATTCCTTCAAGCAGCTACTTGCCACAGAGGTCTGACAGGAGCCTCTGAGGAGTAAGTTTATATGCCATAATAAATAGAAGGTCTGTGAGGATGACAGGACCTCAGCAGAAAAATCACACAAACATCCATGCCTTACCCAAGGCTCAAACCCAGGTTCCTTTGATCAATAGCTAAGCATCTTGGCCATTAGCTATAGCATAATTAGTGTTGTTAGATATTCTTATTGTTCATAGGTTATTTTTGAAATTAAGGAGTGACAAGTTATAAAACTATTTTTTTTTGAGTTAGCATAAAAGTTGAATTTAAGCCACATGGGGTATGATATCATAACCTCATGATTATGTGACAGATGCATTTGCCATCTGAGTTATTGATCACTGCTGATTTTTCTACCAATTTTGACTGAAAGTTTCATACACTGGGCAAACAGTGACTTGGACTTGAATGAATGCATCCATTGTTCTCAAAAAGATGTTACTTTTGATTTCAAACATTGCAACTCAGTGTTATCTGTGGAAAATTTAATTATAATAACTAACAGGCAAATGGTTTGTTGTTGAATAAAGAAAAGTCTTTAGTCAGCAGAAAATCTAAATTTTTAACTCAAAATTATTCTTTGCTTAATAGGATACTATTTTTACCTGTGAATTTATGTATGTTGAATGTAATTGCTGATTTTTTTTTTTCAGAGAAAATGATCCTATATTTAAAATGGCAATACCACTCACACCAGAGGAGGAATATACAACAACAAGAACACAGCTTGTCTGCCCTGAAGAATTTTCTGAAATGAAATTGGATGAAGTAAAACAACAGTTGCAAAGTATAAAACCCATCAATGTTGATCTAGAACACAGCTATGCAAAAATGGAAATTCCTCATAATAGCAATAACAATGCTTCATTAATAGAGCGAACTATTAAAATTGAGTCAGATTCCAATGAGCATGGTGAATTTACAGAAGACAGTACTGGTAGTTGTGAAACAAAACTTTTAAACAATCCAACATTTTTATTACTTGCTGAACCTGTCGATACAGAAGGTGATAGCAACTTAGAATCTCTAGTTTCTAAAATTGAAGCTGACAATGATATGCATACCATAAGTGGTACTACAAAAGACTTAATTCCTGAAGAGAATGAAGAAACAAATAAGCTTTCTGGCTGGTTTGGCAAAGGTTATGCAAAGTGGAAGAAACCAAAGAAAAGAAAATTATGATAAAAGTATCAGTGATACAAGTGTTCTGAAGATATTTTATTGTGTACAGCAGATGGATTTTTAGTTTAATTCCTGTTTTTTCTATAGCATGCATTTTGATATGCACATTGTACAGTGAGAATAACATTCCCATATAATCATAAATTTTCATAGATCTGTATTTTGATCATGTTTATACTTGCAGTATATATATATACACACACATAGTTCACTTTCCATTGAGCCTAAAAGGAACATATTTAGGACAAAAAATATTGATTATTATAAATACTATATTGGGTAAGTTTTTTTTAATTGGGGGCAAACTGTAGTGCAATAGGAATACTGTTTTAATAACTATTTTTCTCAACTTCTAATACTTCAATTAATTAATAATTACTCAATTCTTCAACTACACTAATACATATCTTTTTAATCACCATTCAGAAAAGGGTTTGTGTATAGACAGAACTTCAGGTAATCTTTGTTCTGCATTTAAGTTGCCATATGTAAAAATCAAAGTATCATGAACATTGACAATATACTCAGTTATAATTTATATATTACTGTCAATATGCAAATGTATAGCTTTAGTTTTACCCAGTATTTATTGTTTAATTAAAATATTACAAGGCTTAAAAACAATCTAGTATAAAATCAGTTTTGGTGTATTACTCCAGACAAGCTAACTACTTGTGAACTTTATTAAATGTGAATTATTGGTAAATGTGAGTACTTGCTCACTGCTATATGCACATTCACAGTAATACTGGATGTATTAAATGCATATATATTGTAAAATTTCATTTTGATGATTATAGTGTCATTATATAATTATAAAAAATTCATAATCAAGATGCAAAATATTAGGTGAACAAATTACAATAGATTAATCTCTAGCACTTAACATTTCTGTAATAAATTCATCCATGTGTTGTGATTTTTGTAGCTTATAGATACAGTAACTTTGAATATGTGTAAAACGAAGATAAAGCATATTTTTTTAACCTTTCCAAGGTCCCTGTAAATCATAGATGTTAATAGAATTTGAAATGAGAAAAAGTTTAAAAAAACTCAAAAAAATTAACAAAAAAAACCCCTGCTATTTTTAAAAAGGCGATTTTGGAAGTAATTACAAAGTGGGTACTGCTATTTTTCCCTCTGTTTTACATTTCTTCTGCCATAAACCTATTTTAATATTCCCAGAATTATTTTTATCATTTATTTTAGCATTCTATCTGTGTCCTGCTCTTAAAATCCAAACTGTAAGTAACAATGAGCCTTCTTAGAAAGAAGAATCAAGCCTAAAATTGGTGTTATGAAGCTTCCTGCAGTGTAAAGTACATCATGGCTGACCAGTTGCAGTTACCTAGTTATTGCCCACATGTTCAGTAAAGTGGCTCTGAAATGGATGTTTACAGAAAGAGCTTCTCAGATATAGGATAATGTGATCATGAATCTAGTCAGTATTTATACTTTTATAATTAAACTTTCATTTTTATTTCCGTAAATTATTGATTGCCAGATTGATTGATCAGATTTCTGGCTTACAATTTGTTGTAGATGTTATTTAACATTGCATTAAGTTATATGTTGATATTTCTTTTTTTATTTCTTCATTTTCTTGGAAAAAAAAAACTTTGATCTTGTATTATTTCTTGAAAATGAATGAAGAATATGGAAGCAAAAAGGACTTCCTTGACACAGAAATTAATCCTCCTGTGTGGGTGGGGTGGTACAATTTTGGCAAGGTTTTTTTACCCCCCTCCCCAAGAATTTTTTTGTTTTAATTATAAGTTTTGAAGTTTCTCAATAGTTTTTAAAAAATTTCTCCCCCCTCCCCCAATATATTTGCTGTGCTACTCTGATGATACATACGATTTTTTTTTTGCTTTGGTTGACTGATTTTTTGGTACTTAGCAAAGATCACCAAAAATTTAACAACCAACGAAAAAAATTCATAATGTTTAGTAAAAAAAAGAAGCTGAGAAACTGTTCCTCCATTTCATAAATTGGACAGAAAATCCCATTGATGCGAACAATCCAAGTAACCTTGTATGATGCTGGCCGATGTTTAAAATATACCACACTGAAAAACATCATCAAAAGAAATAAAAATCATGTTTTATGTAAATATTATATTCAGGAAAAAAATTGCCTTTGATGAATATATAATTTAACTAATTTTATTATTCAGGTTTTCCAAAATTAAGCTTTAATTGCATAGTCCAATCAATTTTTTTTTTACTTTATCACTGTAAAAAGTCTTATTAAATTAATATACTTTAAAATTTGCTTACATTTTTTATTTTCATAAAATTCATAATTAAATTCTGTTTAATTTGGTATGTAATGTGATGTATTTCAGTTGATTAGTTACTTTCAAAAAAAAAATTCCAAAGTTGACTTGATATGATTTGGCACAGTTGGCAAAAAGCCTGGACTTTTTTCAAAGTATGGTACTGAGAAAAAAAAAAATTACAAAATGGGAGTTATTTTGTTGCTTCAAGTAAATGTTAATTTTTTTATTCCAAAATAAATAGCCTTCCTATTCATGTGCATTATAATCATTTTTATTAGTTTTTTTTAAATAAATTTTTATTTGCATTGCCAGATGCATTTTTTTTTACTACATACCTGTATAAAAAGCCCTATTAAAATAAAACTAGTCTTTTTTGTTGAATATTTTATTTTTCAGAAAATCGAGAATTAAATGCTGTTTAATTTGGCATGTAATATGCCATAATTCCTTTCATTAGTTTTTTGGCAAAATTCAGTTGTTTAATTCAGTTGCAAATTATCAGTAATTTTTTTTTCACTTATCATAGGGAAAAAATAGTTGTGCCTCTGGATGTAAACTAGTTTTTCAGGAGGACCTTGGAAGAGTTAAAAGTCTCACAGTGGGTCATTTGCTAGATAATGTATCTTATCAGTGTTGCATCAGATGAAATATCTGTCATGCTATACAACTGCAAAACAAAATGTTTTTTTTAAAGTTTTTATCTAGTTGAAATACATTGGATGGAATAATTTCTGCTGCTTGTTTAGTTAAATAACGAGTGGTTTTCATATTATGCAATTACATGTTTCATATGTATGGTGAAAACATTCCCTATGCTAATTTTGCTTTTTGCAGGTGAAATTAAACGTGGTTTCGTATTTGAAATGTGTAGGATTCTTGGTAGGAAACAACTCTTTGGTGCTGTTACTACTAATTGCTAAATGCTTGAAATTTCTTTGAAAAATTGTTGTAGTAACTCTAAAATTGTTTCAGCTAATTTAGCATAATATGACTGGCTCCTAAAACTTCATGGTAGTCAACATTATCTCTTTTTACCATTTCTCATAATAAAATGTATTTTAGTTTGTGCATTCTAGTTTTTGCTTTTGTCTGCAATATAGATTTTGAATCAATTATATACATCTGTCTGCTTATAATGAGCAATGTTTAATGAAAATTATTCACTCACTAAAATATCACATTAAAATGTAGAACAGTCTTTTTAAACATTGTTTAAAACTTGAAAGAAATGAACACAATTCAATAAAACAAACTCAACAAGCCACTCAAAACATAAATGCTATATTTCTGGCATCCAGTGTAAAATAATTACACCTCAAGCAGTTGCTTACCACAGAGGTCTGCAGGAGCCTGTCATTATAATAAGTAATAGAGATCTGTGAGGAGGATGGCAAGACCGCAGCAGAAATATAGCACAATAAAAAAGAATGCATCCATGCCTTATCTGGAGATTGAACTTGGATCCCTTTGTTCAGTATCCAAGCATGCTAACCACTCAGTCACTGGGGTCAGTATGGATGATGTTAAATTAATTAGCTAATAGAAATGTTAAGTTCAAAAATATAATCATTGAAGATGAATAATGCCTTTTTTGTAAAAAAAAAAAGTTGAATAAAGACTTTTTGTAAAAAAAAAACATTGCTGTTGTAATCAGTACTTAAGTACTCTAGAAAGGATATACTCTTGCATTCATCTTCTGCTGCTGATGATGGCGTTCCTTCCTTTTTGCTGTTACACCAGGTTTGACCTATCATTCTGGGTGGGGCAGGGGTGGCTCAGTCTGTAGCGCACCAGGCTCGTAATCTGTAGTTCCCAGGTTCGAGTCCCAGCTGGGTCAGCGTTGAGATTTATCTCCGCAAAATTCCCTGCCCTGCCCACGGTCAGTAGGGGACACCGATGGGCTTGGAAAGGCCGCCGTCCGTCAGATGGGATGTTAAGCCGTGGCCCCGTGTGCGGGAGAGCCATACCCTGTGCACGTTAAAGAACACGCTGGATGGCCTTGACAGGCTACCATCTGTCTCCCAACAGCTGTTCCAGTGGGTCCCCTCCCCCAACCTTCTCTGAACCTTCGGAATCCTTGTGACCTGGCCATTTAGCCCATGGTGTGCAAAAAAGTGCTGCTCAGAGGTAAAACAACCAAACCCAAATCTTTCTGGGTGTATGCTAACAGTGAGTCACTGATGAGTCTTTTTATCAGGAATATTGCAGGGTTATGTTTTGTTCATATGTGGACATCCTCAGGGTGTGTTGATACTATAAGTACTATGACAGTTATAGGCATGTGCATTTTTGCCCATGCACAACTGAGTTGATTTTGATTTTCATATTCTGTATCAAATGTTCTTTATTATGTATTTAGTTACATACTCTCATTTCATTAACAATCTTTTGGATTTCTGCCTTTTATTCTAGTGACCAGTTAGTCATTTTATGATTTTGGTAACCATAGCTTTTGTCAGTTTTGGTAAAAGCTATGCAATAATGAGTTTGAATTTGAAATAATACTGTTCCAATTTGGGTTTTTTCAAATTCTGAAGAGTATCATGATTGCAATGCTGTTGAAGTGAAGTATATGTTTTGCTTTTTTGGTGCAGATATCCCTGAGATTCTTTGTGCAGATATTATATGTATGCTTGATTTTTCCATGATATGGATTCTCCTGCTGTTCTTATTGTGTTAAAGGAATTTTATACAGTCCATTTTTTGCTTCATATTACCTTTACTTTGTTAAGAATGTTATTTGAACTAGCTATTAGTACATTGTATTTTTTATGGTGTCTAGCATTTTTCATAGTTCACATTACCAAGGGATGTTAACCCAGGATGAGAATAGCCAGGAACTTGTAACTATGTTTTTATGGGTTTTAGTGTATTTTAAAGTTAATGGCACTGTGCTGGAGAAGGCAGTATTTTTTGTGTGGGTCTTACAGCTTTTTAACTTTTATGAAATTACTTGGGTATCCAGCCTTTGGTGTGCATATAAGGCCTTGTAAATAGAACTTTTGGGGCGGGGTTGGCTCAGTTGGTAGCACACCAGGCTCGTAATCTGTAGTTCCCAGGTTCGAGTCCCAGCTGGGTCAGCGTTGAGATTTATCTCCGCAAAATTACCCGCCCTGCTCACGGTCAGTAGGGGACACCGATGGGCTTGAAAAGGCCGCCGTCCGTCGGATGGGACGTTAAGCTGTGCCCCCGTGTGCGGGGAGAGACATACCCTGTGCACGTTAAAGAACACGCTGGATGGCCTTGACGGGAGGCTACCATCTGTCTCCCAACAGCTTGTTCCAGTGGGTCCCCTCCCCCAACCTTTCTCTGAGCCTTCGGGGTCCATGTGACCTGGCCATTTAGCCCATGGTGTGCAAAAAAGTGCCACTCAGAGGTAAAACAACCCAACCCAAAATCCAGCCTTTATTGCAGTTTTGTATGTATTGTTTTGTTTTTGTAGCAGATTTGGTGATAGCTTATATGCAATTGCATATAAATGCATACTGTATGATTTTATAGGTAGTTTCATTTATATACTATACCCATAGTAATAGCATAATTCCAGCAACAAATTAATCAGAAGTGTATGGAGTAATATGGTGATAGCAGCTGGTTTGTAGTACACCTGTATATAGATTTTTTTTTTTGCTATTCTCTATGAGCATGTCTGAAAAGAACAATATTTGTTGTCATTATAGTGAAATTAATTATTGGGAATATGATTGGTTTGTTGGTTGGAATTATGTTGTTTTTATAGGTGTATATAATGATTACATCATCCACTTACCTTGCATGGAAGAGCAGTTTGCACAAGGAAGTATGGATGACTGCACAATCTATATATAATAATGCTATGTCTAATATTAGGATGGATAATAAAGAACCCCTTAATACCCTGCATTCCTGAAAGCATATCTCGGTAATTTTGAAATATTAGCTGTGATGAAGTTGAGCAGCCAAATAATAGAATTAAATTTTCACATAATCATTGTTTTACTGAACAAAATTTTCCAGTGGAACAAATTTACTTAATTACTTAAACCTTATTACAATATAAGGAAGTTGACATATTGTTATTCTACTTAGCCATTATAAATTTTTACATTGAATACAACGTTAACCAGTAAAACTATACTTATAAAGGAGAGAGGTTTTTACTAGTATAAGTCCTGTTAGTCCGAAGATTGCTAATGCAGTCAAGATTCTGTGGTTGAAGTTTTGAAGCTTTTCAACACATGTCAGTTCACTTTTTTGATGTTAGGTGTGCTCCTGATATTAATACTGTAGCATCCCAATATTAACATTGCTGGGGGAGTGTTGAAGATTTTCACCATATTTCTTGAGATGTCAGTCCAACTATTTTACACTTGTGTTATTTGCTAGATATTGAATTAGTTAGTGTGAGCTGGTTAACAGATGATGTTTTCATATAATCTCTTGTTCTCAATGCATGTATTAGCAACTTTAGTAACATAAAGATTGCCCACTGAACTATTGCTCTTTTCCATTACATCTAATTATTAAAAAGCATTAAAATAAAAAAAGACACAAAAGGACAAACCTGCTGCAATGCACATTTCATTTGACATTTTCAGGCATTGTGATGCTGCAAATATCTATAACCTAATAATACTGCAAATACCAGGGCTATTGATGCCATCAATCACTTCTAATTTTTTGCTGTCTTAATTGAATGAGGGTCATTAGCTAAATTTCATGATAATCTTTATAAATGCTGTATTAAAATTGAGGTTACATTAACATAAATGGTTGAACAATCAGGAAGTCTTACAAATACAGTTAACCCATTTCAAATCTGAATAACTTCCATGCTTTGTGATGTTAAGTGTAATGCAGGTAAGAGAATGTCCATTGTGAAATAGTCTTTGTTAGAACATCTTTACAGATATGTTACTATATTTTGGTAGTATTCCAAGAGACTTTGACAACAACAATTCAACAAAAGTCCTCAGGCAGCCATGGACTATGGGGGTCCTATCAGACTGCATAATTTTGTTCTGCAGATATGTCTATCCTGAGCTACATCTGCTGCATTTGGCCACTGTATGTCAAATTCTAGCAATGCCCTATTTGATATTGTCTGCCCATTGCATCCTAGATCTCCACATTTTTCTTGGGCCTTTAGGCACACTGTTCATAATCCTATTTGCCAATCTGTAGCTATGCATACGAGCAACTTGGCCAAACAATGCAGTCTCTCTTTGCACAAGAGGAGCTGACTCCTAACCTCATCATTACTTACAAAGCCCAAGATAAAAATAAACATCTAGAATCTAAGGTATCAAGTTTTCTGTTATCCTGCTTACAAAGGGTCCATATTTCGCTACTATAACTAACCTTAGAAAGAGCCAGCCTAATTTTAGACTTTAGGTGTATATGCCTATTTTTCTCCACTCTTCATAGATCCTTAAAAGACCCACAGCAATTAGTATTCTTCAGTTTATCACATGCCGCACATCACCAGTATCTATTACATAGCTCCCCGAGATAGACACTTGCTCAAGTGTGAAACTATTCAAAACAACTGAAGCACCATCTGCTTGATCAGTTTTCATCACTATGTTTATCTCAATGTTTATCACCAAACTACTCCATTACCAGTCTCGTCAACAGCCCCAATGCAGGAATTCATCTCATCAACATCATTATCTAACAGAGCCAAATCATCTGCATAATATAAATCAGCTATTTTAAAATCTCCAGACTATTTGAAGCCAAAATCTTCCCCTTGCAAAGAATTTTGCATAAAATAAGCAAATTAAAGAGAAAAGGAGACAAAATTCACCCTTGTCTAACTCCACTAGCAATGCTGAACCAATCGCTACAAGCCTAGCCAACTCTCACACACGACTCGGAGTTATAATAGGGAGCTTTCATTATGCTAAGTGACTTGTCAGGTATTCCGTAATATCTAAATATCAACCACAAAATTATGATGATCACCAGAGTCAAAGGTCTTGAAATCTATAAGCTAGTAACCACAGATTTCGAAAACTTCAAACATTTCTGAGCAATCTGCCTAAGAGAAATTTTTTTGATCTAAACATCCCCTGCTAATTCTGAATCCACACTGATACAGATCTCGTGTAGTTGTACATCAACCAGATTCTTAATTCTATTAAGCACGAGAATTCAAAGAACTTGAACTAGAACAGAAAGTAAACTAATTCCTCTATAATTCTTACAAGAACTATAGTCACCTTTTTTTTTTTAAATAAGGATAATAGCTGTAGTGAAATCCTTAGGAACAATGCATTTATCATAAAAAATATTTAAAATATCAGCCATGTGACAGCACAAAGTTCCCAGCTTTAACCCTTTCAGGACCATAAGGTTTCTAAGAGTAAATATTAGTATGTAACTGTTTATTTTAGTTTGTTTAGACGTAAAATAAATAAAAATCATAAGAAAACATAACAATGTGTAGTTTTTTTGGAATTTTATGGGAAATGTTTTTCCCAATGGACTATAAAGGTAACACAAATTATAGTTAGGCTTATTATGCAATGTCTTTTATTTATAGGTTTATTAGAACAAAATGTTAACTAAAATAATACACAATTATGAAATAAAATTACTATACACAATGATGTGCTGATTATGATAATCTGCGAAGCAATTGCTTTTGGTAGTGAGACAAAGATGGACATTGCACATAGTACATATATTATGCGTCCTGACAGTTCTGTTTTTGTTTTCTAAACGTTCCCGTTTACGTAATTGCGTTCGGCATACGTTCTATTTTGACATTCTGTATAAAAAATGCAGATAAGGTTATAATTAAATACGACAATCACCAATTTTAAAATGGGAAAAATGTTTCCCTTAGTCGTGAAAGGGTTAAGAATTTCAGTGGTGATTTTGTCCACTCTAGAAATTTATGTAGTTTTAATTTAGATAGCCAAAGTCTAAAGAATGTGATATATGGCCAATATCAGAACCAGTAATGCATAGATCCTCATTACAATGGGAATGAAATAGCCACATTGTTTTGAACATGTTTGAAATGCTCAGCCCACCTAGCCATGACAGAATCCTCACCTTCAAGAACTTGCCATATTTATCCCTGAATCCTTGTAAGTCAGCCTGTTTCTTATCCCAGAAAAGATCTTAGTACAACGAAAATATTAGTAATATCTTGATTGATACAATTTTTAATAATATATATATAGTTTTTAAATGCACTGCTTCCTTACTAACCCCTCCAGCTCTTTCACTCCACTTTTTTTTTTGCTGTGCTCAACAAATTTATTAGAAAAAGATTTTTTTGACATGATTGTTTAATTTTTTATTGTCTCATACAATCCTTCCCGATTTTTTTTTATATTAATTAAATCATTGCATATAACAAGCTGAACACTCTAAAATGTATACGTAATTTAGAATTTTAACAACATCGAGTTTTTATAAGTTGCTTACGTATGCAATGAATGTAGTTAAAAAAAGCAGAAAATTTAAGAAGTTTTCTGTGCTTGCACTGGGTGAACGATGTCCGAGTTCTTTAAACAATTGCATTACAATTTCCACTGTGATGCCATCATTGTCAGGAGCCTTGCCCCTGGCCATTACATTTATAACCTCTTCAACCTCCTCTACCGTGTCCGGTGGATCCTAACTATCCCCTCTCTAGAGTTTATGTTGGGCATTATCAGAGCTCCTGTCAACTTCAGGGAATAGTCCCTCTAACAGTGCCTGGATAGTTTCGCTGAATGGGGTGGTCCCCGACCCCTATCTTATTTGCGAACATATTCGATACCAGTGGCGAGCACCAGTGGCTTTCCTGTTGCCAGTTTGTACTGCAGAGTAAAAGGATTCTGTGCAATAACTTCATTGAAAAACCTTTTCCATGAGGCTAACTGAGCTTGACGGATGGCGAGCCTATATCCCACTTGCTCCTTATATATCTCTTCTCTGGAACTTCTCTCCCTATTATGACACCTTTGATATCTCTGTTTAAGAGCTTGGACCCTTTTTTGATTCTGAGCTCTGGTGTCCACCAGGGTACAGACTTCCTTTTAGGGAGATTACCCTTAAACCCAAAGGGTGTCTCGTATCCAGATCTTATACACTCGGTAATCTCTCTTATGATGTTCAGAGAATCCTCGTCACTGATACGGGTCATTTGCTTGCGGATCTTAGCCAACTCCGGTGCTACTCACATATGAACTTGCACCACTCAGGGTTTTTGCAAATTGAAAACCTTTTTATTATTATTGGAAGTGTGCCTCCTACAAAGAACTCGATATATTTCTGGTCGCTGTTAGTGACCTTGCTGCTGACGTGCCAACTTTAAATCAGTTGGATAATCTGAGGCATAGCTAGGATTGTCTATCCAGCTCTGGCCTCTAGGGCCATCAAAAGTAACTGGTATATCGTAATTATTTAATTCTATTAAATCAGCAGAACTGATAAAATCCAGAGTCAAGTCTCCTCTGACATCTTGTCTATTCGAGCCCCAAAGGGGGTGCTTCGCATTGTAGTTACTGCCCACCACAAGGTTCTTACACTTGATCTGAGTTTGGATGTTGTGCAACTTAGTCAACGAGTCTTCGATGCTATGACTCAGTAGACAGAGATGGCATGTGTATTTATGCTCCCATAGCCAATCTCTGGTACCACCATTGTGGCTGAGTGATATGTTAATACTGCATTCACCTTGGGGTTGAAAACAACAATTCTAGCTTTCAGCTTGGCTCCTTTAGTGCAAAATAGCCTGCTGTTCAGAGGGAATCCCTCATTATGTTCACTGTACAGTAAGGTTCCTGCACGAGAGCAACATCGATTCCTTCTTGTTTTACCTCTTGGCTGATTAGGGCTGTTGCAGTCCTTGCCCCACCTTGATTAATTTGTACAAATGTTTAGCTTGACCTGCTAGCACCATCTGGACCTCTACTGCCCATAGTCGGTGAACTTTTTCAGCAACTTCAGTTCTCTTACGATGGACAGTTGCTGTCCATCGCATTGTGCCATAGATCATATTTGGCACTGTGCTCCTTTTTAGCCTGTTTACACACTATGCATTTTCGCTTCTTTTTATTACAGTCATTGAATGAGTGCTTACCCACATATTGAGAGCACCGCTGAGTTTTAACTGTTGACTCTTTTTGCATATGACGGAAGCCATAGCATTTATAACATTGGAGTACTTTGATGTACTCCTTCACTTGGCACTGTGACAATGTCACATTTAACTTCCCACTGATATCAACTTTCTATGTGGCCTATAGGAGTTAGTTCATAGTATTGTCCCTGCCCTTCAGGGTGGACAGCGGGGTAAGGTCTGCATGCTCCTCCAAAAAGGCATTCTGTATCCTGATGACCTTATGAAGGTCGTCGTGGTGTACCTCCCTATCAACACTGTAGACTATCAGTTTCGGTCTCAGCCTTTTGGCTGGCTTTGCCTCAAATTCTTCCTTGAGCATCTCATGGCTGTCTACTGCCTGCTTTAGAAAGTCCATATATACCTGTGTGCCGCATTCGAAAATGACCCCATTTTTCCTCATGGGTTTAAGTGTAATTACCCAGAGATTCAGATCGGTGGGTTTTATGCATTTCTTTAGGTTATCCCTAACCTCCATAGCTGACTTCTTGTCTTTGTTTATGGTGGGTGGGCTCATGACCACCACCAAACCGACCTTTCCTACCCTATGCCTGCTAACAATATTGGCGCAGGTCGGTTTCGACCCCGTTATTTTTTAGGGACACATCACTCTTCTAGATGCCCTGTGAGGGTTGCTATGGTGAGCTCCTGCTCACAAACGATAGCGTGTAGCTTTTTAGCTATGCTCATAACCTCTCTTCTTACTGCCTTGTCTACCTGGTGCTGGAAGGTCACTGTTAACTCCTCCAAAAGATCTGTCACTGCCGACAGCCTCGCTGAACCTTCCTCGACTATGTTTTTAGGCTCATTATCATTGGAGGCCTCCTCAGTTGTTCCGTTCTGGCCCCATTCTTACCTTCCTCAACGCGATCCTCTTTAGATTTTGGAGACCCTTGCTGTGTGCTAGTTTCTTTAGTGGTCGGAGGGTTGGTATCTAAAACCTCCGTTTTCACTATAGGAGCGGCAGCCTCTTTGGGCTTGCTGTCTGTTCCAGTCCGCATCTTGGTAATATGTCCAGATGTGTGCACCACATTTATGTTGTTCATAGTTGTTTTGGGTCTTCCACCGAGGTGCGGTCCACCCACTATCGAACCCAACAAGGGGAGGTCTCCTAGTTAATTAGCCGTTCTTTGTACCTCATAGCTATGCCCGAGCTATACCCAAACTTAGGATTGCCCCTCAGATCAAAACTAGGCCCGAGCCCAGGCCGGACGGATCCGGTTCCCAGTCCGGACCTCTTTTCAGTCGTCAGAGCTCATCACTACCTGGTTTGAGGCAGACTGGAATGGACAGCAAGCCCAAAGAGGCTACCGTTCCTATAGTGGAAGCAGAGGTTTTAGATACCACCCTTCCGACCACTAAAGAAACTAGGTTGGCCCGTGCAATCGCCCCTGACCCACCCCAGGTTATAGGAGGTGGGACAGATGATGCTTCAGGGTCCTAAATGGCGTATTGGGCTTTACAGTTTTCTCACCCTTAGCCGTGAGGATCCTCTTTTCCACATTACGAGTCTCCGCCCATGGTAAACAGGTGGGCCACTCTTAGGCATGGCAACCATGATATTCCTCCCTCTCGCCCTCATTGGGCTCTTCAAATCCTAATCATACTGGCTTGCCACCAACTCTATTAGATATGTTGCTCAATTTCAGCAACCGAAAATGTCAGTTCACCATTTCAAGTCAAACTGCAGGTAGAAATAGCACACCAGCTAATGCCTAGGGAGGTATGCCTCCCTAGGTGAACTTTTACCTTGGACAGGTCCCTTTTTGATATTAGTGGAATTTTGAAAACGAAAAACCCAGAGTGGCCTAAGCCATTATGGGTGCAGTTGGTCCATGTTCATTGGCTCGAGGCGACCTTGTCGCTTCCAGAGCACATGTGACAATTCCTGTGATTTCAATCTCCAGGATACAAAGTCTATCTCTTATGTTCCTTGGACTTGAGCCCATTGGGTTGAGTTGACTTAAGGTCAACAGAAAACCACGGAGAAATTTGTGCTTGCCCCTGTGGATGTCATCAGATGGGGGAACTCTTAGTCTGATCTTTCTGCTTTGGCCTTCCTAACATGGGTAACCCTAGGCAGTATAGCCTTGAACTTCACTAATGTACGAAAGCTCCCTCATAACAATAAGGTGGTTCCTTTCGGGGTGAGGGGGGGGGGGCACAGCTGGACAGTAAAAATGTTAAATTTATAAAGGTAAATGGACAAAACTGACGGAGTTTCGCGAAGATCAATGTTATGTTTACCGTAAAAGTGGTCAAAAGATTAGAAATTCCATGGTTGGTGTACAAGGTTTATGAAGTAGCAAGATTTGGTTTTCAGGAAGAAAAAAAGTATCTCGAAAAAATCCGGAAGAATTGGACGAGAAGATAAAGTCGTTTCAAAAGTTTATTATTTAAAAGAGAAAGAGACATGACTGTCGGTTGGCATGCATTGGCAATATGGATAAAACACATGATTTTTAACATGCCACTAATTCAAGCTGTCAATAAAATAGAAAAAACTTTTCATCAAAGAGAAAACAAAGTTCAGTGTTCTTGTATGGCTGACGGGACAAAATAACCTCCAGTTGTCGTTATAAGTTACTTTTTCCACCTTTCGACTATCACATATGCCCAAAGCCATAAAACAATGCCCAAAGGTAATAATCCTGAAAGATATGATTGTTCACGTCCACGATAAGGGAAGGATGAGGCAGGTGTGCAACTTTGGCTGAAAAATAGTTTGGGGCTGATGACCAGAAGGGCTTCGAAATGAGAAAAGTCTCCTCGTCTGGGATGCGTTTAGATTTCATCTCGTGGAAAAGGTGACAAAAGAGATCAAGTGGGCGAATACAGAGATATTGCACTTATGTGGTGATTTAACAGTTATCCTACGACCACTCGACATATCGATTAATAAGCTTCTCAAAGACGTTATTAGGAAAAAGTAGAATCAGTCGTTGATGGAAGGTTAAAAAACATACAAAAGGAGGGAATATAAGAGCTCCTATATTGGCTACACTGTTTCAATGGATTATTGATGCGTGGAACTCGAAAAATAAAAAGAATTCAACAATTATCATCTGAAAAAACATTATCGCTGACGCGGCGGGACTCGAACCCACAACTCTCTAGATATGTTGTCAGGATGATCTAACCAGTAAAAATAACGGTTTTAGAATAACTTGACAAATAATTCCAAGATATGACCACCTCAATGGATAAGACCTATAAATCTTTCACTGAGATGTGGCGGATCTTGCGCCATCTATACTTCAGGAGAGGCAACTTATTTTCAATTGTTAATGATTTAGATGTTAATAAAGAGGTCACACACTTAAAAATAAAAAAAAATAAATATCCTCTGAAGCAGCTGCTTGCCACAGAGGTCTGACATTAGCCTGTCAGTTTATATGCCAAAGTAGATCTGAGAGGATGGCAGGACCTCAGCAGAAAAACGACACATATATCCATGCCTTACCCGGCGCCCGAACCCAGTTCCCTTAGATCAGTAGCCAAGCGGGCAAACCACTCGGCCATGGGACGGCTCACACACTTAAGCGTTATTATTAAAAATCCAACCATAATAAATACACAGAATACCTGTAAATATAGAATTTAAGTATTATTCATCTGAAAAATGTTTTTTAGATTTTAACATCTGAAACCATTAGCAACTTTGTTGGCGCTTAGTCTTTGGAATTGAAGGCAATATTATTATGTACGATGAAGAACTCAACAAAGTTAAACGCTTGTTAGAATAATATGGCAGAGTGCATTCAACAGAAATGAAATATAATTGACAATTTTTCCTTCCGACAATAAGGAAGCCAAGAAAATTTTCTAAGTAACTTAAGAACCTGGCTATTTAATATTTATGAAATGTAGTAGAAGTGTTTATTGCAGGTGATTTTAATGTGACGAAACCGTAGATATGCATTTCTATATGTGAACTCCCTAAACATGTGGAGTGATAACACGGACTAACATGCAATTCTCGGAAAGATTATTTCACTTCAGTGATGACAGCGATGTTGTAATATTGAATTATAGTTCTGATAGCAGTGATTTTTCTGAAACTGACATTCACGTTTGTAATGATAAATGCATAAACGTAAAAATAAGAGAGGTGCGTAAAATGGTTATTTTGCAGTTCGGGTTTTTCAGCTTTTAACGTTTCTTTTAATTAAAGTGACCACATTTTGAAAACTGGAAGGTTGAACATTTTATATTAAGAATTTTGAGGGGTGGCCCCTGGGCTGGACTTACGCATAAACTACAGTTTAGGTACACATTCACTACAGTTAGGTACTACATTTGAAACATTTCATTGCGACCCCTCACGATATGACTATATGATATTGCTACCAATGGTAGTTTTCACCACATCAGTTTCATGCTTAATTTTCAATGATCCCCTCAATCAGAATAGCTATATATATATATTTTGACTGGCAGAAGTGCAGTATAGGGTCCTCAGCTGCCATCTTGTTTTATTTATTACTGAGAATAATCTCATCGAAACAAAATTTTATTAACAACACATCACTACATAATGACCCTCGTTTGGCACTTGAAAAAAAAAACAAAAATTAAACAATTATGTCAAAATTAGATTTTATTAACAACTCTTGTCGCTAAAGAATAAGTCTTTTGCACTTAAAAAAAGGCCCCAAAAATAAATTATCTCATAAGAAAAATTTCATTAACAATGCTTATCGCTAAATAATGAAACCTCATTTCACACTTAAAAAAAGCCCCTAAAATATCAAAAGTAAATATTTTGTGGAATAATATTTATTATATTGACATTAAAATGTCACCCATGTAACACTGTGATTGTCACCTATGTATAAATCAAAAGTAAATTTCCTTAATAACACTCATTGCTAAAGAATCAAGTTAAGAAAAGCCCCGAAGCCAAATAATCTCATTAGAGAGAACTATTCTAAGCAGCATATATCAGTTGTAAACATCGGAACATGCAGATGGATATCATATTGCAACTCAATGTTACAGGTTTTCCTGGGGAAAAGTACAACATGGCGCCTGAGAACTTTATAATGCATCATAGCGTTTTGACGTTCGAATTTTTGGGGCCTCTTAAATATCTCTTAGTTTAGGGCCTCAGAAGAGAGCTATTCCATAGCAATTTTTGTAAAATTGGGGAATAATTAAGTTTTATATTCAAG
Organism: Ryuthela nishihirai; assembly: GCA_038380435.1. NCBI lineage: Eukaryota > Metazoa > Arthropoda > Arachnida > Araneae > Heptathelidae > Ryuthela > Ryuthela nishihirai. Next base: position 27,171,096 of record JAWZYU010000018.1, read on the forward strand.
GGACTGAGTATAAAAATTAATAGAAATTATTGTTTCTTACCATTGTATGTTTTAAGCTCATTGATTGTTCAATTAGCACTCAGAAAATTAACAAATGCAAAAGAAAACAAAAAGATTATCTTACAGACATGAACTTTGAATATTTTGGTAATGCTTTATTTGCTCCAACAGTGTATGAATATTGCAGCACCTAAATAACTGTCAGGCATTCTGTCTTATCTAAACTTCTGCTCAAAACATGCATGATTACTAGAAACTGTTGGCAGAATAAACATACTATCTGATAATGGGAAAATGTGTAATAAGCTGATTGAAATTGAAAAGTATGGAATATATATTTATATAGGTGAACTTAAATACAACAGCTTATATAAATTACAGTATATATTATTATAAAATAATTATTATTTAACCCACCATCCTCACAGACCTACTATGTCATATAAACTGAGTGGCTTATGTTGGACTTCTGTGGTAAGTAATTGCTTGAGGGGATATTTATTTACTTTGCTGTTCCAGTTTCGTTGGGTTGTTTTACCTCTAAGCTGCACTTTTTTTGCACACAATAGGCTAAATGGCCAGGCCGCAAGGACCCTGAAGGCTCAGAAAAGGTTAGGTGAGGGGACCCACCAGAACAGCTGTTGGGAGACAGATGGTAGCCTCCTGTCAAGGCCATCCAACATGTTTTTTAACGTGCACAGAGTAGGCTCTTCCACACATGGGGCCATGGCAGCCTTTCCAATCCCACTGGTATCTCTTACTGACTGTGGGCACGGTGGGGAGTTTTGCATAGATAAATCTCAATGCTGACCCAGCTGGGACTTAACCTGGGAACTGCAGATTATGATCCTGGCCTGCTACCAACTGAGCCAACCCTGCTCTGTGCTATCCCAGTGGCCGAGTGGTTAGCACACTTAGCTACTGATCAAAGGGACTTGGGTTTGATCCACATCAGTTTCATGCTTAGTTTTCAATGATCCCCTCAATCAGAATAGCTACATATATATTGACAGGCAGAAGTGCAGTCTTTCTGCTGAGGTCTTACCTTCCTTGCAGACCTATGGCATTCTAACTCTAAACTGGCAAGCTCCTGTCAGAGTTCTGTGGCAAGCAGCATGTTAAGGGGGTATTTATTTTTATTTATTTATATAATTTTAAATTATTATAGAATGCTTAATAATCATATGCATTTTTTTAGGTTCTTGATCCAAGCTATGGAATGTATGTGTGGCCATGTGCACCAGTTCTTGCCCAGTATGTTTGGTATAATCGTATACTGGTGAAAGGAAAAAGAGTATTAGAGGTATGTAGACTATAAAATGAGAAGTGAAGCATTGCCATGCTTTCATTATTAAATTGAGTTTTGGTGTTAAGGTTTATCAAAGTAAAAATATGTTCAAACATTATTATTAAGAAAACTAGAAGAAAAAATATGTAATTTGTTGACATGCTATTGATCTTAAGTATAAAACTATGTAGATTCTACAACAGTGATTGAAACTATCAGTAGTTTTTGCTTGAGAAAACAAAAGACCAATTGACTTTTTTTTTTGTCAAGGAATTCATTAAAGAGGGGGAAGTAAAGCTGAACATTGTATTTCTTAAGATGTAGAGCCTAAAATGCTTACTAGACTTACATTTCCTGAGAGTACTCAAGAAGAAGGCAATAAATGATTATTTTGCATTCTGTGTGGTGCTAATCAATGTATTAATACATAATATACATTTTTTCAATGTAGAGAGCCTCATATTGCTGTTTCATCTGTATACACAGGCACCAAATGATATATATAATCTTAAATACTGAAAATAAGGCCATCATTCTATTAAAAGAAAAATAAATTCTCTGTTTAGGGCATTGGATTATTGTGCTTAAAGGTCATCATTCTCTTTTTTGAGAAATTAACTGTCTCCATTGCAGGAAATGGTTAACTGTGTGGTAGTTAACCTTTTTGCCCCAAATGCAATAATTTTGTATAAGTTGGATAGTTATTAATTACTTAAAAGCCAGCAGAGAGTGTGAAATTATTTCCAACAAGAACCACCAACATAACCAGATATTCTTAGGGTATACTACCAAGCAATGATATACTCTGAAGATGTTCAATAACATCTTTTTTCTAAGCTGTACTAATTATTAAATGAGGTTAGAAGAACACTCATATTTGAGACTGTTCCTTTCACATCAAAGGACAGGTTTTGTCTTTTGGTGTGAAATAAAAACTTTTTTCACACCAAAAATTCTTTCATAAGAAAAAAGATCACCTTGCTGGAAGCTGTGTGCTAATGGCTAAAATGTACAGAAATGTATAGTTGCAATCAGGCCTGTGCTAAAGGTTAGGTGCTACTTGAGTGTAAAAAGTTTTTGCCATCCATTGCAATATGTATTAAAATACGACAATTATTTAGAATTGTATACTCCTGGTGACATTTTGTTCTCCGAAAGAAGTCTGAAACCCCATTCATTTTCATTCATCTTAACTTCAAAAACAAAATATGATCCCTATATCTAGGGAATAAAAAAGATTTTTTTGACAAAATTTATAAAACTCCAGAAAACCAAATAATTTTTTTAAAAAACTCATATAAAACAGCCAAAATAACTTTCAAAAACCTAAAAATTCTCCATTTAAACACCCCAAATTTAAGGTTTTTCAAAAAAAATGTCAAAGCATCAAGGATAGAAAAAAAAAAAGGAATATTGTAAAAAATGCCTCTACTGATTTGGCCCTACTCATCATTCTCAAGCAGCCATGGGTTACGGAGGTCCAACCAGACCGTGCAATTTAGTTCTCCAAGCAAGTCTATCCTGAGCTACATCTACTGCATACCAATTCTAAGAAGATCCTGTTTGACATTCTCTGCCCACCACATCCTAGGTCTCCCCTTCTTTCTGAGGCCTTTAGGCACACTGTTCATAACCCTATTCGCCAATCTATAATTATTCATACGGGCAACATGGCCAAACCAACGGAGTCTCTCTCTGCACAATATGCTGCTTAAAGGAGGTTGCAGACTCCTTTGCCTAATTTATCAAAGTTGAACCACCTAATGCCCAAGATACTATGTAAGCATCTAGAATCAAAAGCATCTATTTCCTTTTATCTTGTTTACAAAGCATTGCAAGTTTCACTACCATAACTAACCCTAGAGAGAACCAAACTATTATACAGTCTTCATTTTAGTGTTTAGGTGTATTCATCACAGATAGCAAATGTCAAAAAAGCAGAAAATTGTAAACAATGTACTGCCGATCTGCATTATATATATAAAAAAATCCCTGAAACTAAATAATCTCATCACAGACAGTATATGTAATAAAATATTATTAGTTATGGAATTGAATAACTATCCTTATTAATATTCATAAGTACAAATGTTAATGAAAATGTTCATAAAAGCAAGCCGAATCAAACCACCCTCCATCCATTAAAAGGCACTTAAATTTTTCGGTTTATCAACAAACCCCAACTCTTACTGCCTTATGTGGGACTACCGCTTTTTCACACTGATGATACCATAGATACAAATACAACTGTCAAATGCAGTTATATGTTACTGACAGATCATATTAATAATGCAAAGTGAAAAACAATCAATATCTAAAAAAAACAATAATAATTAACAATCTTGCCATTTCCATAATATTCACAAAACTTCTTACCTTTATACACACTACAGATATCCAAACTAGAAATTTCTTTGATGAACTATGATATTTTGCTCTATCTCCCACCCACATCACATTATGGGGAAAGAATACAATCCTTTCACCATACTCCTCAATATAATAAAATAATACCCCCTCAAGCAGCTTCTTGCCACAGAGGTCTGACAGGAGCCTACCAGTTTATATGCCACAGTAGAAGGTCTGAGAGGATGGCAGGACCTCAGCAGAAAAACAACACACATATCCATTCCTTACCCAGGGTTCGAACCCGGTCCCTTAGTTCAGTAGCCACGCGCGCTAACCACTTGGCCACGGGATGCAATGCATAATTAACAATTCTCTTAGGTACCCAGTCAACCACATGTCATGGCATACTTCTACAAAATATGCTTGATTTTGTATGCATTTCACCTGCAAAAAATAAATTAATGAATTAATTTGAACTCACCAAATACCAAAACTACACTCCTTCACATAAAAGATTGGGGTGGGAGTGGCTCAGCTGGTAGTGTGCCAGGCTTACTCTGCAATTACCAGGTTCAAGTCCCACCTGGGCCAGCATTTAAATTTATTTCTGCAAAATATTCTGCCCTGCCCTTGGTCAGTAGGGGGACACCAATGAGCTTGGAAAGGCCGCTGTTCATTGGATGGGACGTTAAGCTGTATTCCCATGCGCAAGAGAGTCATACACTGTACATATTAAAGAACATACTGGATGGCCATTATGGGAGGCTACCAATTGTCTCCTAACAGGTGTCCAGTGGGTCCCCTCCCCCAGCCTTCTCTGAGCCCTCAGCGTTCTTGTGGCCTGGCCATTTAGCCCATTGTGTGCAAAAAGATGCCTGCTCAGAGGTAAAACACAACCCACATAAAAGACAATCTGCTCCAATCTAATCACAATACTATGCCATTGTACCTTTTCATTGTATCCATCTACATCTATAGACCACAAAACTCAAATCCACAGACTTTACATTAGAAAAATTGTAGTACTCCCCAAAAAAGTGCCCCTTTAGACCAATTGGCATTGGATGAATTAATAAAGGAGGTTAGTATTGGTAAAGCATTAATAAAGGAGGTTAGTATTGGTAAAGAAAATATATGAGATGATTCAACCATTGCCTGCCTGTTGTCAAAATGCAAGATGAGGGGAATAAAATGAAATTTTTATGTGGTAAATTTGTTAATTTCTTATGATAATGAAATCTCAGATGCATTATATTGTAAAAAAAATTCTTAAATATTACCATTTAATTTTATGAGGAGTTTCCTAAATTAAAATTTAAATAGTAAGGAAGATAGGTTGTATAATTGCTTTAAATAGGATGTACCAAAGGTTTCAACATATATATACTTAGGCTAGGAAAGTTCAAGAAATATTATCTAGTCACCATTGTTTGTAATAGTTAACAGTTACTTGTATTAAATAATTTAAATACAGCTGAATTTTCACTTATTTAAAATATAAAGAGAAAATTTTCAATGCTTGCATCATATTAAAATTAAAGCTGTATGTTGTATGTAGTACTTAATTTTATATACCATGAAAAAAACTACAAAATCAAGCATAAATACTGAAACTCAGCATTTGATGAAGATCTAGCATACAGCAACTGTTCCCAATGTTAATATGACACTATCTGACCTATGCACCATTGAGGAATATTAGACTATGTGTGACATGCACTGATGATACTACACTGGTTTCCATAAATTAAGAAACATCCATATGTTAAGTCAATGGGAAGCTAACCTCAAAGCTCTATAACTTCTAAAATAAGTTTTTTGTTTTGAAAAATGTGATTGCAGATAAAGATCTCAATCAAATAAATCAATATCTCAGTTTTCAACAATATTCGTTCAGTATTTAATGAGTTACGCAAGTTTGAATATTTAACAACAGCAATGTCAGTCTTAAGAAACTTATACAAAAATGAAGAATAGTGAAAGAATTGTTTACACAAAGTTCTAAAATACAAACTTATTTTATTAAACATTCTGATACAATACTTATTACTAAGTTTTAATTAACTTCTGAAGTCAATTTTTGTGACTAGCATTGTTGCTAAATATTCAAACTTCCATAACTCATTAAATACTGAACGAATATTGTTGAAAATTGAGACATTGATTTATTTGATTAAGATCTTTATCTGCAATCACATTTTCAAAACAAAAAAACTTATTTTAAAAGTTATAGAGCTGTGATGTTAGCTTCCCATTGATTTAACACAGGGATTTTCCTTAATTTATGAAAACTAGTCTAGATGCACAATGATCTTTAACTACATATGCACACACATAGTGAAGTTGTTGGTTAATTGTTCAGTTTGTTCATATACTAAGCTCACCTGACAAAAAATTAGTCAACCCTGGCTGAATGTCACCTATTAGCACATAATGCCTCTGTGCGACCGAAGAACAGCCAAAATCTTGTCTGGCATGGATGCCACCAGTGTGCGGATGTTGTGCACATCAATATTCATCCACTCTTCCAGCAGCAAATGCCGCAGTTCGGCCAGATTGGCCGGGTGGCTGGGACGGCGCTTCACTCATTGCCCCACGGTCAGTAGGGGACACCGATGGGCTTGAAAAGGCCACCGTCTGTCGGATGGGACGTTAAGCCGTGGCCCCGTGTGCGGGAGAGCCATACCCTGTGCACGTTAAAGAACATGCTGGATGGCCTTGACGGGAGGCTACCATCTGTCTCCCAACAGCTGTTACAGTGGGTCCCCTCCCCCAACCTTCTCTTAGCCTTCGGGGTCCATGTGACCTGGCCATTTGGCCCATGGTGTGCAAAAAAGTGCCGCTCAGAGGTAAAACAACCCAACCCAAGCCTCATTGCAAAGCAATTTGCCTAACAGTGTGTGACACACAATAGCGGTCCCTATTGGTGAGCACAGTCTGCTGCAATTCTGGTGACGATTAGCAGTGGACTGTGATATACGCCACTGCTGGAAGACCCTTTGGACAGTACATTTCGACACACCTGCAAAGGCAGCAACTTCTTGTACACCATGCTCTTTGGCTCAGCCAAACGCAATAACACCTTTTTGCCACTCATTCATATCTTTGGTGTGACCATGTTTCACAGATCGACTAGCACACACATGGCACACAACCACTTCTTATCACTGTATGAACCCCGTAGCGCACAGCTATTTGTAGGATGCGTTTATTACTGGTATGCCCTCTGTTGCTGTTGAATGGATGTAACCCTCTTACAGCGGGACATGACTAATTTTTTTTGTCCAGTTAGCTTATCATTTAATGTATTTTTAATATTTTGTGTGTCAATTTTTAACTGTTAAAATAATTTTTCTTTTCCAGCTTGGAGCAGGTACTGCTTTGCCTCTTATAGTTGCAGCTAAATGTGGTGCTTATAGTATACTGACTGATGGAGAAAACTTTGCCCATACACTTGAGTATGGTCAACATAATTTGCATTGTAATAATATTCCACCAGATAGTACTGAGATTAGAGGAATCACATGGGGAGTTTTCAGTCCCAACTTGATAGAACTGAAACCTGTTGACATTATTCTAGGCTCAGATATTTTTTATGAACCAGATGGTTAGTTTTACTTTCATTTAATTTCCTTGCAATGTTTGTTCTCTACAGAATTATTCAAAACAGTCAATAGAAACAAAACATAATCCATATACATTAACATTTGCCATCTTTGAACAATATCCAAAATGTAAGATAAAACATCAACATATAATTACTTGGTGACAATCTCACAAGCATGATTGGACTGATTACATGATTAAATAATAATATTAAATTATTTAACTACATATGATCCAAAATGTAAGATGATATAATTTCAAAACTTATGATGATGTGTTCTTGACTTGTGAGCAAAGTAGAAAAGTAATACCATCAGCAAGTTTAGTTACATAGAGCTCATCTCTTAATGTACAGACATTTCATAATAGACACACCAGGAAGTATTTAGGATAATAAATTATAAAATGTTGCATGCTTGTTTAGAAATAAGTGGAAAGTTAGCAAAATGAGTTTTCATGTAATATATAAAACAAGACCTCTTTGTTCTGTGTCAGGTTCTCTTGATCTGTTAGGTTGTTATCAGTTTCCAAATTAATTATGACTATGCAGTTTTTTCTTGCAAAAGATGGTGTTATGTGCACAGCAAAAGAAAAAAATCTGGAAATGAGATTCATTCAGTACTTAGAGAAAGATAGTAATTTAATTCCAGGCATATAAATCCAATATTATTTTGAGAAATTCCATTGTAAATACTTATAGGTAAATGTTCTGGTGGAGCCTAAAGCAAGTGAAAAGGTAAAAATTAATTTTCACCTGACTGACATGTGAATCCAGAACCACCTGATTGATTATGGTCAAGTTATCTTACTTATTGAGCTATCAGGTCACCATTTACTTCCAGTAACTTGGTTTGTGTAGTAAATTTGTGAGACAAATGACATCAAAACAATACACTAAATATCTATCAGGAACAGAACTCATTCATTGCTTGATCAAATATCTATCAAGAACAGAACTCATTCATTGCTTGATCAAATATCTATCAAGAACAGAACTCATTCATTGCTTGATCAAATATCTATCAAGAACAGAACTCATTCATTGCCAGTTTCTCACTGATAATACTGGATTTGTGTGTGCAATTAAATTACAATTTTTCTGTGGACATTGAATGTGTTTCATTCCTGCTAATAATTTGCACTGTCTGTTAAGAGAAGTAAGTGTATAGATTTAGTAAAATAGAAATGACGTGAAAGTTTAGTAGGTATGAGGCATGCAATCAGAATGTCTTGAATTAAAAAGAAAAAATTTCAGTCAGGTAAAAGCTAAAATTTTCTGCTAATTCTTTATTTTTTAAGATAAATTATTTTACTATCTACTTATTGTCTTTACTGTTGAACATATTTGGAAAGGTCTTATATGGGAATAATGATATTCATAGTACAAAGAGCATATATACTCAACTCCTCAAATGATTCATGTGGTTAATCACCAAAAAAATGCTGAATAATATTCCTGACATATTGTGAATTATAATAGATCAACACAGTTGCTTTCAATTAAGTTGTGAATATCAACTGAACCAATACAAATCATGTTCGTTCAAGTTGTGGAAGATTTGATAAAATGTTTGTCCATGTAAAGTATCACACAAAAGTCTCATTGGTATTTAATGTATGTGAAGAAACATTTTTCTGAAAAGTTATTATATATAGAAAATATGATGCAAATACAAGTTAATTACAAATTAGCCTTACAATTTTGGATGTATGTAACTGTTTTATTTGTTAAAAAAACATAAATAAATAGCCCCTCAAGCAGCTGCTTGCCACAGAGGTCTGACAGGAGCCTGTCAGTTTATATGCCAGAGTAGAAGGTCTGAGAGGATGGCAGGACCTTAGCAGAAAAACAACACACACATCCATGCCTTACCTGGGGCTCGAACCCAGGTCCCTTAGATCAGTAGCCAAGCTTGCTAACCACTCGGCCATTGTTACATGAAGAAAAATAAATTGTCCGTGTACATAAAGTACCCCATGTGCAGGGAGAACTATAACCTTGTCACATTAAAGAACACATTAGATGGCTTTGATGGGAAGCTTCCATATGTCTCATAACAGCTGTTCAGTGGGCCCCCTTCCCCAGCTTTCTTTGAGTCCTTGGGGTCCTTTTGATCTGTTTATTTAGACCATTGACAATTGTGTGCAAAAAAAGTGCTGCTGAGAAGTAAAACAACCCAACCTATTAAATATTTGTATTTTAGATTAAGTGAAGCAATGAAAATAATTTAAGAAGCCAATTAGATTTGATCATCTATCTTTTCATGAAATTGATGGGATTATTTTCCCCTGGCACCATGTAAGAATGTCAATACCCAGATAAGTTTTATGTGCTTTTTCCATACAATAATTTGACCCCCTTATGGTTATCAACCCCAATTGGTGTGATTAAAAACTAGTGTATTGTGTACCACTTGGAAAAACAATTCCCCCATACTACCCTACCTCTTTGGGAGAAGGGGATATATATTCCATACCCTTATACCCCAATATTTGCAACAGCTATGGGTTGGGTATTCAAAAATGTAAAATGGCCCAGGCCCCAAACTGTCTTTGCAAGACCATGTTGACAAATAAAGTAGCTACAAAATGTTTGAAGTTTACAACTTCAAATGTTTTCAGTAATTGGAATAAAAGAAAAAAATAAAATTATTTTATCATACAAATTCTCCACAAAGAGAATGTTTTCAAACAAGTGCATCAGTATATAAAATGAAATTAATATCTTTAATTCTCTGACACTGTTAAATATTTTAAAGCACTTCAACAAAATACCTATGCTACCTATATAAAAAGTAATGAATGACAGATTTTATGTACTACTGACATGTCAGGTGGGAATATCTTGATAGAGAAAAGTTGATAGTAAGTGACAAGTTCATATTATAATGTCCTTGCCAGCAAGTAAATGAGACATAGTACATTCAAAGTGGAGAAGGTGAGGGATGCTGATGATTTGGAGCTGGTTGCCTAAAGTGAAATGGGGGCGGGGGTGGCTCAGTCGGTAGCGCGCCAGGCTCGTAATCTGTAGTTCCCAGGTTCGAGTCCCAGCTGGGTCAGCGTTGAGATTTATCTCCGCAAAATTCCCCGCCCTGCCCACGGTCAGAAGGGGACACCGATGGGCTTGGAAAGGCCGCCGTCCGTCGGATGGGACGTTAAGCCGTGGCCCCGTGTACGGGAGAGCCATACCCTGTGCACGTTAAAGAACACGCTGGATGGCCTTGACGGGAGGCTACCATCTGTCTCCCAACAGCTGTTCTAGTGGATCCCCTCCCCCAACCTTCTCTGAGCCTTTGGGGTCCTTGTGACCTGGCCATTTAGCCCATGGTGTGCAAAAAAGTGCCGCTCAGAGGTAAAACAACCCAAAGTCTAAAGTGAAATTTTCTTTTGATGTTTCTAACTGCAGTGGGGTCAGCTATGACTGATGATACTTATGATAGCATAGAATGCTTATAAACATTAAAAATCCATGACACATATTTTGCACCTGACTATGGGCACATTGTCAGGTGGAAGTGAGCAGCCTTAGGCATTGTGCTAGTGGTAGTTGTTTGTTGAACATGGGGTGAAATAGCAATGCCATTGGTTCAGTTCCAAGATTTAGAGTGGTCAGGAGATGTGTGGGTGGCCATAAAGTAAGGGAGGTGAATAAGAAAGCACAGAGTTCTGGTAACTCTCTGAGATTTGAGAATTTCGGGGAATGCTTCATTGTGTGAATAAATTAAAATTTGAAATACTGTCTGTTACATTTGGTTTATCATAAGTACGATAATTGTGTGACTAATTTAATAAATTGTTTGTTTTCTGTTGTTCAGAATTTATAATAAATGTGTTAATGAGAGAATTAATATTGGTTGAATATATAAACATAGTGGGTGTATAGGACAAGGGGGGGGGGGGGCATTGAAGCAAGGTTGGGGGTTTGGGGTTTGGGTGGTTTTTATTCTCTAATCACCGATTCCTAATATTTGTGATAGTTTAAGTATTTGAAGGAGGTCTGGGGATATGTACATAATAAGTTGGTGTGTTTGAAGAGGAGGGGGCATGATGATTAGAGGTAAGGATGGAGAGGCTTGTCAGGGGAGCATTATATCTCTGAGGGGTAGCTGATATCCCCTAAGAATCAAATACGAAGCTGGAGGAAGTGGGATGATGTCTGTGCTGCAGAATTAAGTTAATTTTATGTTAATAGGGATGTTTTATGTGATGGTGAGTTGGATCAACTTTCATCTATCAAGATCTTTGCACCTGTCATGTCAATAGTAGGTAAAATCTCAGTCATTTATTACTTTTGATACTAGGTAGCATAGATATTTTGTTGAAGGGTTTTAAAATATTTAACAGTGTTATTTAATTTTAATTACTACATTGTGAAACTCTACTGTAATTTTTGCATTAGTTTATAACATTCATTATTGTAAAGTCTTTTAATGAAAACCACATAAGTATAGTGACCATACACAATCTGTGCAAATTTGATGATGATTGCAAATTGTATTTTAAAAATTAAAAATAAAAGCTTTTATATTAAAATTTTTTTAAGTTTACCTAAGAAGTCTATACATATGTGCTTAGTATTTTATTCTTTTAATGCAGCCATGATGAATTTCTCATAGCCAGTAATGCAACCACAGTGAATTGTTTGTGGCCACTAATGTCGCCACAAGAAAATTTCTCATGAGAACCATTGTTCAAGAGCCTTTTTATTTAATTCATCAATCATACTCATATCTGAAACCTATCCATATAAGTGAAACTTATATAGGTATCTATGTATTCCTGCGTAGTTATTGCAATGGTTTAGGTAAGACAAACACTGATTTTTTAAGAATTCTTTAGGATGATTCTGATAAATTAATTTTTATCATTTGTATCAAGTAAAAGCATCATATCATATTGAATTCAATTCTGTTTCTGCTGCTACAGCTTCCATATGTATCAGGAAAAGGATTTCCTCTGCAAACCTGAGAGATCAAATAATTTTCTTCATTTGTTTGATAGTAGCTTAGATTAATGGTAGATTAATGGTACATTTATTAACTTGTGCATATGCCAGACTGTCAATTACTAAAATATTTTGAAGATAGCAATAATTTCTACTTTGTGTCATTCAAAAGAGACAACATGCCTTATTCAGCACATTTTCTAACTCAGGATGGCAAACCTTTTTACTTTTTTCTGCAATTTGCAACATATTATTTTCCCAACATATTATGTTGGAAAAGTTTCATGTACTATTCAGGATAAATTAACCCTTTGCACTCAAGATGTTTTTTTAGTTTGAGTTGCTAAATAGTATTAGTGTTGCCGTAGTGGTGCTATGGAGTGCAATGGGTTCAATATAGAAAAGCAAAAGAAAAAAGCATGCTACCAAGTTGGCCACTCCTGTTCAAGCTACAGGAAGCCTCAAGTTTAAATGGACTCTAAAATTGGGGAAAAGTTAAAAATAATTGGGAACGTTATGAATATTGTTTTTGACTATTGCATTAAATTAAAAGTCATGTAAGCCAAAAAAAACAACAACAAAAAAACTTGCATTTGAAACCTTACTTATTATGGCTTTTGATATAAATAAAAATTGTCTCTGACAGCTCTGGAATGCAAAAGGAAAATGAAATCTAGAAACATTTTAAAATTGCTAAAGTTCAGTGTTAGTGAACTTGCATAATAAACATCAGAAATGAAAGATTTTGATTTGCAAATTCCAGTTATTCTCTCTCAGGAAATTTGGAGTATGAGACATTGTTTATTTGGCCTTGATTGAAATGTCGATTGAATTGAGACGTGATTGAATGAGATGTGATTGTAAAGTGATTGTAATGATTATAAAGTGTTTAAATGTTTAGAAAATATGGGAGATTCGGAAGCCCTATTCAATAGTACCATGTACTTTGAGCTTAAAGTTCATTAGCATTACTTGTCAGCAATGGTATTTATTTTCTGTTTATTACTTCCTATTAATAGAAAAAGTGAGATTGTTATGGCATATAAAGGTTGTTTTCCATTAATGTGATTTCGCTAGAATAAGCTGTGGCCCTATGTATCACTAAAGAACAAATAGGTTCACTTTCTTGGTAGAGAGAGGTTCCTCTTTTCATCTGTTTGTTTTTCATCCATTCTACCCTGAACTTTGGCTATTCTAATGTGCAGTAAACAATCACTGCTCAGATAAAATAACATAAAAGATGGTAATAATTTATACTCCCTTTTGCGATGTAAAAAGTATTAAATTATTTTCAATGCTTCAACATAATAAAGAATTGTTTTTTCTTGCAGACAGTTAAATTTTTTTAGTTTTTCTTTTAATCTATGCAAAGTAACTTCTTCAACTTATTTTTACACAATGTTACAGTTTATCACTTAGATATATATTAAATTTCATCATGTGTTCTACATATTGATATGTATTATTTTTCAATTTTGATTAAATCTTTCTAATAACTTTTATTTAGATTTTGAAGATATAATTCTTACTGTTGCATACATTATGGAAAAGAATCAGAATACAGAATTCTGGTGTACATACCAGGAAAGAAGGTGAAATTTTTTGTAATATTTTTTTTTAATGCTTTTAAGTAAATTAAGAATGGTAATTTTTTGGTTTTAATCATTTTTTAATTTTAATGGTACAAATTTGATTTGTCGTGTAATGACCTATTACTACCACACCATATTTCCAGTGTTTAATATTCTAAACTACATTTAATCAGTAGAGCTGGTTCTTTGATCTAGTGGTTAGAATGTTAGCTTTCTAAGCTGATGATCCCAGGATCAGTTCCAATTGATATCATCAAGAATTATACTTAAGGCTCCTTCCACAAATATATCTATTGGTTTGAGTCAATGAAATGGTGGGAGATAATTTAAGTAAATCAATTCATTAGGAGAATTTCTAAGATTGATTGAATAATTTATATGTTCCACCTCACTCTTGATGTTAAAACCTGAAATAAGCTGGGGCCAGAAAAATCACTGTAGTACTATGTTAAAAAAAACCCAATGAATTGTCTTTTTTTGATATTTTTAAACCTGAAAGAAAAATTGAATTTAAAAATAAACAATTTAATATTTTATTTATTCAATTAGTTGATGAAATATTCGTGATTAAACATGACATTTTGAAAGTAGTGATGAAATGAATCTGAACGCTATTCTGATATTTCATTGGGCAGAAAGCAGATGGTATCTTGGGGTAGTTTATTATCTGTTTTTTCATTTTAGTAATACCATTTCCCACCTAAGGTGTCATACAAAAGTAACATCACATGTAGTAATAACAACATGTGATTGTACAGCTCCCACCATATCGTAGGAATGGCAAATGGTATCAAATGCCTCTTGCCATTTAGCTAGTTGCAAAGATGTGTTGTACAACTACTATACACTATATGCGGAGCCCAGCTCCTGTATTGATCTCTAATCTTACACCCAAAGTAAAGGTGGCAATCCTTTTTAATGACAGATGTTATTTTATGCTTCTGTGTCATAAAAGTAACTTCACCACAAATGTAAGAAAAATGGTCTGTTCACACAATTAAAAAATGCATTGTTCACACAAGAACAAAGCTCACATACAGCACCTGCATGCAATCATGAATGGATGATAACTAAAGAAGGGTAATCCCGAATGAGGCAATAGCTCCTGGGTCATTGCCTTGAATGATGCAATAGCTTCTGGATATGTTGCTTCGAATGATGCAATAGCTTCTGGATATGTTGCCTTGAATGATGCAATAGCTTCTGATTTGATTTGATTTGTCATGATTTGATTTGTCATGTAATGACCTATTACTACCGCACCATATTTCCAGTGTTTAATATTCTAAAATTTGTTGCCTCGAATGATGCAATAGCTCTCTGGTATTGTGTCACCTAGGCACTTCATACAGTGTGTGAAAGACAAATCAGTCTATGGACACACCCTCCTGTATTTTCAAAAATGTGCCAATCACCAATTTTTAATGTCATAATTGTGTTTGGCACCTCAAAATTAGAAAAAAAAAGCCTGTTTTCATTTCTAAAATATTTCCAGTGTTGTACAGTGTGTCCCCTCATAGCCATAGAATATGTTATGGTAAATGGGGAGTTATTTTAGTTCATATATGAAAATATTTTCAAGTCATGACAATTTGTACTCTGTGTTCGTTACATTTAAGAGATGAGAATGAACAGTAAAATTTCCAGAATATTTTACGTGAGCACTACCCTAGTCAGTATCTAGTTCCTTGCCATCTCAATAATCAGCGAGAGCTCCCATCTTAATGCTAACTTTTTTAAATGAAATTTTACTAGTTAAATACCTGTTGAGGATTCAGCAGGAAATATTACTGCAGTTATTGCTGTTTCCTCTTTGCTCTTTCTGTATGTCTTAAAAAAATTTTTTGTTAAAAGAAAACTTGTTTGACATTGGGTATTATGACCAACCTGTGCAGTCATGGCTCTCATGAATCACATAATTTGATGATCCTTGCATGCTCAATATTCATCACTTGGTGATATTCATGACTTTGATCGTAGCCCATACCTGGTCTAGTTGTTAGCATACCTCTGACTACTACCAATGGGCACATTCATGTGCATGTGTTTGTATATTGTATGAGAAACCAAGAGAAGCTCAATACAGCTTCTAGGTTATCCTGTCTTTTGTATAGGAAAGTACCTTCTTCATTTAAAAAATAATAAATTAACATTGCAAAACATCTAATCAAACAGCTGATTTGCTCACTAATATTATTTCTACACAAAACCAGTTCACTGCAGAATTATAATCATTTGCATATCTCAGGCAGAAAAATGCCAGGTGCAATTTGCATTTCAAGAGGTTGCAATTTCCATGTTTCTTTGGTGTATTTTTCAAATAGAAAAGAAATACACTCTTAGACAAAAAGAAATTGACACACCTCAATGGGATTCTTGCTTTGAGGCACATCTTTTTTGTCTAAGAGTATATATAAGTTTGAATTTATATTTTTGCATATTCAAAGTAAGAAGAGCAGTGTAGATATGATCCCCCCACAAAAAAGGGGGCAGAGAGAGAGAGCGAGACAAACAATCATGGTATTCATCTAAATGTATTGTTCATAGAAAGAAAGAGTTCTATAATTACTCTGTCCTTAAAACATGTGCTCCACAGATCGGCTACTATTTTGTCCTAGTAATTTAAGGAACTAATGGCAAATGATAGCAATAGTTTTATTATTGTAAACAAGAGATTGCTAAAATATAATTCAGTAAACTTTTATTATATATGGGTGAGTTTCCCAGTTTGCAGAATAACTACACTGGTTGACAAAATTAAAGTAACTAACAAAATGTGGCTGCTCAAGTGTAGAACAGCCAAATGTAATGATGAAAATATGATTGTATAATTTTTTGTGTATTTCTTAATTTGTTTTAATATTTGAATATTTTTTTTAAAAATTATTTTCAGTTCTGACTGGAATATTGACAAACTACTGGTGAAATGGGGTTTATATTGTGAAGAAGTTGCACTTGAAGAATTTGGTGCTAATGAAACTAACCTTGCTGGTTCGAATTTACCTGGAAGCTCTACTATTCATTTATTAATATTCAGACTTAAAAATAAGGATGCATCTTGAACTCGAAGTCATATGGAAGTTTCACATTTTTAAAAATTTAGACAATTTTAAAGAATTGAATATTTTTTTCCAGAAACGGATTTGCATCTTCTGGAATCTCTGAAATAAGTACTTGTAAATATACTAAAACAGAGTTTGGCACTTTTTGGGGCCATGAATTCTTTTTCAGAGGATTTGCTGTGTATTTTTGGAACCTGTTCTTTTATAACAAGCATCACAATTCTAACAGCACACATGAGCTGAACACAGAGCAATATCTGCTATCTACTCTTTTATTTCTGACCAGGCTCAGGTCTAGGAAGAAAATCGAGGGGGAGGGGGCAAGAAACACAATCAAGCCAAAAAAAATGTAAAGTCAAAGAGGGGGAGCACTTTGCATTTTTTTTGGTTTGATAAAAATTATTTGGTCAAATCAAAAAATGATCACCAAATTATCAAATGGTTTTTAAAAAATTTATTGAAAAATTCATTAAATAAAATAAATTTAATAATTTTTTGCCTCTTTTTATCTTTACTTGCATTCTGGCCTTGGCCCCCTTGGTTCCCCTAGATCTAGCCCTGTTTCTGACTTTTTGGGGTGGAGGTGGCTCAGTTGGTGACGCCAGTCGGTAGCGCTACAGATTAGGAGCCCAGACTCGTAATCTGTAGTTCCCAGGTTCAAGTCCCAGCTGGGTCAGCATTGAGATTTATCTCTGCAAAACTCCCTGTCCTGCCCACAGTCAGTAGGGGACACTGATGGGCTTGGAAAAGCCGCCGTCTGTCA
Organism: Ryuthela nishihirai; assembly: GCA_038380435.1. NCBI lineage: Eukaryota > Metazoa > Arthropoda > Arachnida > Araneae > Heptathelidae > Ryuthela > Ryuthela nishihirai. The sequence goes on from JAWZYU010000018.1 coordinate 27,188,701, forward strand.
GATGGGACGTTAAGCTCTGGCCCCGTGTACGGGAGAGCCATACCCTGTGCACGTTAAAGAACACGCTGGATGGCCTTGACAGGAGGCTACCATCTGTCTCCCAACAGCTGTTCCAGTGGGTCCCCTCCCCGAACCTTCTCTGAGCCTTCGAGATCCATGTGACCTGGCCATTATTTTAGCCCATGGTGTGCAAAAAATGTGTCGCTCAGAGGTAAAACAACCCAGCTCTATTTTTGTGGGAAATGTAGCCTTTTTATCCATATATTAGTACTCATTTACTTTGTTTACTTCATTAATGTAACTATTTTAGATGATATCTGTGATGTCCTGTGATTCGGATCCTGCCCGACTGAGCCAGATGTGATGACCGAGGAATCTTATCCTGTCAGACTAAGTCAGATGTGATGTCCTCCCTTTTTAAATCTATGAAGACAGACAGATGTGATGTACTCTCTTTCCGGAATGCGATGGGACTGGGCCAAATGTCATGGCTGCCGGAGAGCGATGCGTTAGTACTTGGAGAACTTCACTCTCACTTCGGTGAAAAGACAGATTTGCGGGTTTTTAGGCCCATGGCACTGTATGCTTGATGTTCACTGCGTTGAATGATGAATAACAATAGTCCATTAATTTACTGCATGAGAGTTAGATAAGGACGATTCAGTTTATTTACACTTTATATACTCAAATGCTGGGGATGCACTCAATTCCGTGGGCCTTTGCGGTCTTGTTGCTGCAAAAATTAATAATCAGGTGGAGAATCGCACACTCTGCAAGTTCTCACTTTACAGACCTCAAACTCGGCGAAAGGATAACCAACCTTAGCCTACACTGTGGTTCACTCTGAATCCACGAAACTATTATCAGATTCTCCAAGAATCTCGATTCCCTCTTGGAATCACACCCTCCCTTCATGGGTTACTTCGAGTAAGGCGCAGTGTCCTGACGTGTATCGAAACGACTCCCTCGTTCGAAAGCTCACACCAAAACTAATGCTTCAATCTCGCTCATGCTCAATTCCTCGTGCGCAGAACTCACGCCCCGGGCTATTCATTTTTAGCCATAAACAACTGCTGGCATTTGTCACCACTTATATGCAGCAGCTTCAGACCCGAAAAACAACAACAGTGAGTCGCATCCTAGCGCAAAACACACTTAATACATAAAAATATATACAACAATAAAATACATCAATAAATAAATAAACATAAAATTCGGGGGACATGACAATATCTCTGTCATTTCAAATTAAAAAGTGAAATTGTATTTCATCAGTTAATTTTGATTCAATATAGATTTTTGTTCAATCATTCTTTTTTCATCTAATCTTTCCTATGGGGTGTTTGTGGCACTCCACAAGTCAGAATTATCTGTAAAACCTTAGATTAAGTCATATATGCTATTTAGCCTATATTTTCAACCAGAAAGTGATACTTGTATTGCCTCAATGTCTGAAAGGCACCTGCTAAGCAAATGTTTTTAGTAGCATTTTTGACAAATCATGAAGGCATTTCCTCATAAACATTGAAGTAAACTGCTGGGCACTCTTATGAACAGCATGAGGCACCACTGAGAGGTCTGCATTGGATTGGATTGTTTTACCTCTGAGCGGCACTTTTTTGCACACCAGGCCACAAGGACCCCCCGAAGGCTCAGAGAAGGTTGGGGGAGGGGACCCACTGGAACAGCTGTTGGGAGACAGATGGTAGCCTCCCGTCAAGGCCATCCAATGTGTTCTTTAACGTGCACAGGGTATGGCTCTCCCGCACACGGGGCCACGGCTTAACGTCCCATCCGACGGACGGTGGCCTTTCCAAGCCCATCGGTGTCCCCTACTGACCGTGGGCAGGGCGGGGAAATTTTGCGAAGATAAATCTCAACGCTGACCCAGCTGGGACTCGAACCTGGGAACTACAGATTACGAGCCTGGCGCGCTACCGACTAAGCCACCCCTGCCCCTGAGAGGTCTGCTTAGTGGCAAGTGGTGACTACACTCCATATTGAACCATTTGGGCCCTATCAACGACCACCTTTATTTCATTGTCTATATTCATATACAATTTCAGGAATAAAGTGTTAGTCCATTTTTCAACTGTTACTTGCATAGTGTTTATATTCATCTATCTTCCATTTCACATGCAGCAGATCCAACAGATTTTCAAATTCTTCCTTAATTATGGAAATTAGTGTATGTCTAAACATTTATAATGTTCATCATGTTGGAAATGTTATCAGAACAGAGGCAAAAAAATGTCTATTACATATATTTTATAGATCACTAAAAGGGAGAGGAAAATGATACACAGGAACTATGAAAGTATGGCCCATTCCCACTCAATTAAGATGCGTTTAAATCTAGACCTGGATGGAGGTGATTTTTTTTTTTAACTTTTTAGAAAGCAAATTATTCGAACAGTACTTCAGGAATGAAGTATCCAATGTAAACCAATTTAACTTCTATTTTTTGTTGGATCATTTGCAAAATCAAATGAGCGAAGAAAATGCTACTTTCTAAAGAATAATATACATAAACTAAAAGAATAATACACCGAAGAGCCAAAACATTATGACAGCATGTCTTTAAGCAAATTGAAGCAGTTACAGGTAAACTATGGTGCTTGTGAAGGTAATGAAATGGTATAAATAACACCTGATACTGAGCTCTGTTAATCAGTGTTATTCTTGTTCTTCAGATGGGAAAGGCAGTGAACTTAAGTGAGTTTGACAAGGCCAAATTTTAATGGCCAGGCTACAGGGTCAGAGAGCATTTCCATGGTGGCAAGGCTTGTTGGGTGCTCACAGTCAGCCATGGTTAGTATCTTCAAAAAGTGGTCAGAGGAGGGAGAAACCACCATCTGCTGGCTAAGTGTGGGCTGACCACGGCTCGTCGATGTTGGAGGTGAGTGAAGGCTATCCCATATGGCATGAGTCAACAGAAGGAATACTGTGGCACAGCTCACCCGTAATTTGAATGATAGTGATGGGAGTAATGTGTCACAACACAATACATCGAACCCTGCTGAAAATGGGGCTGCATAGTTGCAGGCCACTCTGAGTGCCCATTCTAACCTCGGTTCACCATCAAAAGTGTCTACAATGGGCACACGAGCATCAAAACTTGACCTTGAATAATTGGAAGAAGGTTGTCTGGTCTGATGAATCTCGTTACCTGTTGCATTATATGGATGGATGTGTACATGTGTCGTTTAACTGGGGAAGTTCACCAGGATGCACAATGGAACGAAAATAAGCCAGTGGAGAGAGAGAGTAATGATTTGGGAAATGTTCTGCTGGGAAACCCTGTGTCCAGTAATTCATGTGCAGGAAACTATGATGTCGACCAGATACCTAAACATCATTGCAGACCAGTAGATCTTTTCATGGCAACTGTATATCCTTGTAGTAGTGCTCCTTTCAGCAGGATAATGCGCAATGCCACACTGCTCGGATTGTTTGAGAATGGTTCACAGAACATGAAGACTTCCAGGTGTTGCCCTGGCCTCCAAATTCCCCAGACATCAATCGAGCATTTGTGGTTTGTGTTGGAACAGCATATCCGATCTGTGGTGGCTCAACTACATAACTTATAAGAGTTAAAGGATCTGCTGGTAACGTGTTGGTACCAAATACCACAAGTAAATAATAAAAATAAATACCCCCTCAAGCAGCTGCTTGCCACAGAGGTCTGACAGGAGCCTGTCAGTTTATATGCCACAGTAGGAGATCTGAGAGGATGGCAGGACCTCAGCAGAAAAACGACACACACATCCATGCCTAATTCCGGGGCTCGAACCCAGGTCCCTTAGAGCAGTAGCCAAGCGTGCTAACCCCTCGGCCACGGGACGGCTGCAAAATACCACAAGACACCTTTAGAAATCTTGTCAAGAATCATGCCTTGCCAAGATTCTTGAATCATGCCTTGCCAAGATTCTTGAATCATGCTTTGCCAAGATTCAAGACTCATGCCTTGCCAAGAAGGAGCTGTTTTGGCGGCACATGGAGGACAAACATCATATTAGGCAGGTGATCATAATGTTTTGGCTCTTCAATGTATGTCGCTTCTGGTGAGTATAGGGTGCTTATTTACAAAGAGAATGAAGTTTTTATTTTCCACTCTTAATACCATCTTAATAGTGGAAAATCAAACTACAGTACTCTATGATTGCGAAAATGCATACAATAATTTATTAGTATCTTAAAACAAAATATTTTTCTTTTGTCTCTTAAGATGAAAACGTGTTTTGTCATGCTCCCTAGTGTTAGGGGGGGGGGGCAAATCATTGCCGCCAATTAAACCTCTTGACGCTTCACACTCTATCATCAAAATCTAGAACGTTGTTAATATTTATTTAAAGTTTTGCATTTTTCGACTTCTTTCCACCACTGTTGGAGAATTAGCAAAATGTGATTGAAATATATGATCAATATCTATCCGACCCAAAAAGAATTTTATAATTATCTCTAAAAATAAAAAATGAATGTCTGCAGACGGACTCAATAAGAAAAGTGAAAACACTTGCTCCTTTTTTTTTTAAACTACAATCCAAACATTATTTCACTGATAAATATTAAAAACATTTACCGATATTTAACCTTGTTCTTATCAAATTGCAATAAAATCGCATGTTTCGTTTCTAAATTTCTGTAACTGATTAAATCAATAGAATTATACTCTTTAAGCTGCACTTGAAAAAAACATTGATTTAAGGATACTTTTTAAAAAGGTTGTTTAAAGAGTACTCTTGCCCAGTGGCAGTTCGTGAGTTTTGTTGGTGCATATTACGGTGACCATATTTTTTTTGAGAAAATAAAGGACATATCAGAAATTGTTCATAATAAAAAAAAGCAGGTTGCGTTTATTTGTTTCACTAAAATTAAAAAGCTTTATAACATTTATTATAAAATATAAGCATATATACATAGCATTTTAAACAATCATATTATTAAAAAATTTAATTTTGATACTTTTCACAAGAAATTTTTTTAAAAATCAGGATTGTGTTTTAAAAATTCATAAAACTATACAATTCATGTCAAAGTTGTATATGGTATAAATGCATGCTTTCAATGTTTCGATTTTTTAATTTGGTTTTTTCACTGGTCCACATATTGTTTGCTAATCAAAATACTCATTCAGTGGGGGCATTAGATCCAGGGAGACATAAGCAAAATTCATCGTTTTTTAAAATGTTTTAAAAAGATACATTTTTAGCTAGAAATATTTAAAATTTTTAACCCATCTACCGCGTGCCAATACTCAGTTTACTATTTTAATTCACACAAAAAAAGGACAAAATGGCCATTTTAGAAAAAAAATAAATCTAAAGGACAGAGCAGTGAAATAATGGACTTATGGTCACCGTATGCTTAATCCAAACCAGTTGTATTCAGTAGCTTTCAGTTGTGTGTGTGTGGGGTTAACATGTTTAAGTCTCATTTGACATGCTCGAGTCTTGTTTTTAAGGCTGCATTGGAAAATATATTGAAGTCTGTGGTGGGTGAGGGAGCAGTAAATAAAACGAGTAGGGTTTCTCAATTACTAAATTTCGGTCCATAAGAAAGGTTAAAATGATATTAGACATTGAACAGCATTTTATAGTTAAGTTTTTTTAATCTCCTTTTAGTGTCAGCCATGTAACGTGAGGCTGAAAATGCAAAGGTACCTGTTTTGGTTTTCAAATCAGATAAGTTCAAGAGTTCGTACAAGACAACAGGATTTTAAGGGGAGGGGCTGACATTCCCTGGGTACATCTGCATTTGTAAAATATTTCCCCTGTGTCGAAACTTCCTCTAGTTTCAGTTCTTTCAGTTATCATTTCTAATATTTCATACGGTGAGCAGAGCTCATCTCTCGATCAAGTGGTGTACCTAAGAGCAGGCACGGATCTAGAAAAGAAGAATAAATTAAAGGGGGGTGGGATAAAAGACTGGATTTCCAATGCAGTTTAGCATTTCTCCGCCGTTTTACAGAGGTCTTTTAAAAGTTTTTTTGAAAAATTTAATATTTTTGAACCTCCCCCTAGATTTGGCCTTGTCTAAGAGGATGGGAGAAGAGGAAGAGCTATAACTCCTCTCCCATTGCATTCTTTAATAACATATTTCGTCCCAAGGGAACACTCGAAAATCAGACTCAAACATGTTAATCCTCCCATTAGGACTATACTCTATGTCACTGTTTCTGTATACTCTATACTATATGCACCTGTTTCTGACAATAAAAATAAAAAATCTATTCTAATACGTTTGATTTAAGTACTTTCTGAAAAATAATGGAAATTTCGGTTCATTGAAGTTGAGAGGACAATATACTTAAAGGGAGGACTGTCTCCAAAGTAATGGATCGTTGGCACCTTAGCTATCAGAGCAATTTATTTTAATCCTGATTTATACTTAAATTCAACAGTTATTTTTAAAAAAAAATTATTTCTTTGTTGATTTTCTTTTGCTAAAGTACTACTACTAATTTGCTAAATTCTGTTACAAATAGTTTTTTTCCTATATGTCAATCGACTACGTTTGAAGCTATTAAATGATTTCGTTTTCAAGAGATGGCGCCACTGGTAGAGAGGCTTCGAAGTTTTCTATTACATGGTTTCTTCGTATTGGGTATGTTGCTAATGCACTCTAGATCGTAATTTTTAAACAGGCTTTTACACAATTCTTTTTGGAAAAAATCTAATCATAATGTGTAATTGAAGCGATGGATTATACTTACTGAAAAATAACCCTCTCTATATTTTCGAGGTAAATAAGAAAGCAAAGAATGAAGATAGCATGAGGCCATGCGTTTCCGACGATGTTTGATAAACACAGTGCAGTGTGGCAACTAGCGGCCCGCGGACAGCATACGGCCCGCACAAGGTTTTTTGTGGCCCGCGAACAAAATCAAGTTTTTACTTGAAATTTTAAATAAATATGTATAATCCACCTTATAATTTTGTGTCAGCTTATATTACTTTACTTGATATGTAATCTTCAACTTACTCATTCTATTTTTATTTCCCAACAACTACGGCCACAATGCTCCAATTAAATTTATTAAATATTTGATAAGGTTTAAAAACTTTACATTGGTTTATTATTACTTATTATTTTTTTGTATAAGTAAAATAATTTTTGAGGTGACATGAACTGACTTTTCAATTACCTATCCTGTTCTTTTTTTTGGCCCGCGAAACATTGGCGAAAGAAAAAGTGGCCCGCGAAATATTGGCGAAAGGAAAAATGGCCCGCGGTTTAGAGAAGTTGGACAGCACTGATCTAGACCAGGCGTCGGCAACCTATGACCCGCGGGTCACCAAGTGACCCATTTAACAATTTCGAGTGACTCACTTGAGTTCCGCAAATAAAGTATAATATATAAAAATAAATTATAGTTTATTTGCAGAACTCAAGTGGGTCACTTGAAATTATTAAATGGGTCACTTGGTGACCCGCGGGTCATAGGTTGCCGACGCCTGATCTAGACGGTTCTGTCTAATCCTAAACCCCTAAATCTGTGGGTAGAACCGGTCGTTAGAAATGCTATTGATCGCCAAACGTTCTAAAAGAGAATGATTAAATTTTAAATAACAAATGAAACATATAAACACATATAAACACTAGAAATAAATACATATACGCATAAAGAGAACAGTTGTGGTAACTCCTTGATTCCTGAAAAAGTAATGCCCCTAAAAAGAGTTGCCTATTGTTGTCCTCATTTGTTCAAAATCGGATTTTCTAAGGTGGGTGCAGGAGATGCTATTTTCACTCCCACAATGGTATTTACAAAACATTTAATGAGGGTGGGGGGAGGGAGGATATCGATTTGCTTGAAGTCTGATTTACGGGAGTGTTTTAATGAATATATCATATAAAACCCTCAAGGTAAGGGGGTGATTCTTTTGAAGTGAATATGAATTCAGTAAGTGATAACGGCATTGGTGTGCTTACATGCATACCAATGACGACATTATATTTTTACTTTTCAGAGCACAAATAGGAAGATAATTTTTTTTAATTTGTCAATTTATTTTCATTTTTGCTTTTTAATAGTCATAGGAGACTTTGCAACTAAAACCACCTTTGCTTCTAGGGGGCACTCAATTGGTAATACTCAATTGGTAACGCGTCCGGCTCGTAATCTGCAGTTCCCAGGTTCCATACCCAGCTGGGCCAGCGTTCAGATTTATCTCCATAAAACTCCCCGCCCTGCCCACGGTCAGTAGGGGACACCGATAAGCCTGGAAAGGTCAATGTTTGTCGGATGGAAAATACCGCCTCAAGAAGATGCTTGCCACAGAAGTCTTCAGAAGCCTTCAGTTTATACGCCACAGTTATATCAATGGAATGATAAAATACGCCATGAACACAGCGTGCAGTTGACAAAAACTCTGCTGAGGACCCGCCATCCTCACAGATCCCTCCACTATGGCGTATTAAACTGACAGGCTCCTGACAGACCTCTGTGGCAAACAGCTGCTTGAGGAGGTATTTATTTATTTATAGTAGGTCTGTGAGGATGGCTGGATTTCAGCAGTAAAACGACACGAGCATCCAAGCGCTAACCACTCGGCCACGGGACGGCTGAAATGGTAAAGCAGGGACTAATACACGTGTCCCGAATTTTACCAATTCCTTCAGATGACAAAAAGACTATACTTTAAGAAAAGCGTTATGTAAAACGAATGAGGAGAAGAGATTATTAAGCGTTACCTAATGTTACTTAGTTGGGAGAAAAATTAATATTCAGGTGAGACAGATTTACCTAATTTATGGACCATCTCAAAAAAGGTCCGAGTGGGAGTAGACTGGCATTATCTTGTCAGCAGCGCGTGCGGAAATAATTTTGCCTCACCAAACAACTGTTCTCTTTTGGAGTCTAAACTAATTTTACTCTTTTTGTCACGTCTGTATAATTAATTTTTCGCTGCCCAAATTTACTTTTTCACGTCCAACAAAAATGAACTTTTTTTGCCGCTCTCTGGGAATGTACTATTTTTACTTCATAGCGGGAACGTAATTTTGACGCCGCAAGTGAATAGAGTTTATTTTATGATGAGAATATATATATTTTGCGTCCCTATGCAGGTTTGCTTCTTTGGTGCCTCAAGGAAATATGTTTTTTCGATGTTAGAGAGCACAGAAAAACTCTGTAAAACCCGGTAATTTACAATTCGGAATTCTTTAAAATTTGGCGCACTTTACAAAAAAAAATCCTTTCTAATCCGAAAACGTTAAGAAAAGAATCTGGCATTGACATTTACAATAGCATTTGACTGTAAGAATTTTTCACTTTCAAATGTTGGTGCTTTCCACGGAGGTATGAATCAGAGGAGACGTCCTAACGCTCTTTCCCTGTCCAAGGAAAATGATGCTGACGCAGCAGGGCGGTAGCCATATTGTTGCATTCAAAACAAACCGTCTGCCGCTGCAATCAAACCTACTTTTCACGTGCTATACTCAGTTTTACTGTGCGTTATATACGGGAAGATTATTTTTTTACGACTAAGAGAAAGCCCATTTAAGCTATTTGGAATTTATATTGCTTTTTTTAATGCAATGAATATTTCCATACAGAATTACTGTATAGCAGAACTATTTATGTATTTCGTTGAATACGACAATAACAAACAATTACCAGATTTTGAAAGTTTATTTGTACTGCACTGATAATAGCAGAAAACATTTTATGGATAAAACACTAAACATTATATGCAATAGCAGCATTTAAACTGCAAAAAAATCACATTTGTAACATTCAGAAAATAGCTGTAAGCAACTAAAAATTATATTAAGCAAAAATACTAAAAATTTAACAAAAAAGGAAAAAAAAAGAAAAAAAATATATATCCACAGGGTGAAGGGAATATAATATCCATTTAAAAAAAGGCAACGTTCCAGACAGTGGCTTGAACCCGACATCTCAGTGCCTGACTCCTCAGTCTCTCATACCTATCTTCATGTATGCCTAACCTACCCCTCAACCAAAGTAAAAATAAAATAACTACAAGCAATAAACTCGCTCTATTTGAAATCCATACAGAATTAAATAAATTCAGTATTCACCTTAAAAGGGACAATTAGAACCCTATCAGAAGAATTAACGAAAAGGAGAAAAGCATTACACTCTTCTCTCCTCTTTTAACTAAAATTATTTAAACAATTTGAAAAATATTCACCCTAACTAATGATCGCTGTCACTCACCTATGACAATTTACACCAGATATATTAAATTAATCTAAAATGAAATTCAAAAATATAAGACTCCAATCCAAGAAAAAAAGGGGGCATTTAAACAAAACCCTTCAATGCTATCCAAATTTAAAAAAAAAGAGAAAGAATATATTTCTCACCTTATGAAAATACTTTATTGTAATTTACTTTTCCCTTCTTACACTGAACTTATTAAATCATAAAGAGAGAGAAATTTAAACACTGAAACATTTAAACAAAATAATATCTAATACTTCCACCTAAAATAAAATAAAAAACAAAAAAGAAACTCCTTGATATTTTAATCACCTCTATATAAAAGTATGTAAATTTATCATTCATTAAATAGAATACACACTAATATTCAATTGCAGCCAACAAAATTTTTTAACTGAGAAAGCCTGCAGAAGGAATTCTCGAATAAGTGTAACGTAAAATCAATCAATCAATCAATCAATATAAGAAGTACATCTTCACATTTATCACTGAGTACAATCCGAAGAAAATAAAAAAAAAAAAATCTGGTGAAGAATCGAGGTTTGTAACTCGAAATAAAACCGATTTCATAGCGGCGTAATTTCAACACGAAGTTGCTTGTATCATTATATAATTATTTAAACTTTTATAAAAATGACAAACTTACCGATGAAAGGTAATTCCTGTTATCTTTTTTGAAGGGCGATTCGTGCAGCAGTAAGCTGAACAGGCTGCCATAATACAAATGTCGAAAAAAAATTAAATTTTTATAGCGCAACACTTCGTTACTCACCTATACTACTGCTCAATGTTTTGAATAGAACAACATGGCTGCCGCGCAGTCGCCGAAGCATCATTTTCAAGTGCTTAGGGCTCCTCCTGTTATCTTCCTACCTCCATGGTGCTTTCGGTTGCAAGCAAATAATCCTCGGCCATTATCGAAGTATTCCCTTGTACAATTTCATTTCGCTTGTGCTATTTTATCACCGAATTTCTCTCCCATTTTCCAATAATGGAAAGCAAAAATCAAGATGGAAGATGAGAGCAGAAGTGAAAGTACGTTTTATTTAATTTAGCTAAAAAAATGAAATTATAGAAATGCTAGAAAACATAAAAGAAAGCGACAAGCTTATGCAGGAATAGAATATCGGGTTGTAAACATCATCTAATATATACATTGTGATGACTCAAATAGAAAAATGTTCTGTCGGACTATGTCATAGGTATTGACCTGGGTTCAGATCCTGTCCGACTGGTCCAGATGTGATGTCCTCCCTTCTCAGATCTATGGAGACTGAGCCAAACGTCGGAGGACGATGCGATTGTTGCTTAATAATTACTTCACCCTCACTTGGGTAAAATTACAGGTTCTCGGGTTTTTAAGCCCGTCCCACTGCACGCCTTGAAGAAACTGGTGTTGAATGATGAATAACAACAGTTCATTAATTACTGCATGAGAGTTAGATAGGGACGACACAGTTTTATCTATAATATATACAGCTACATGTTGGGAATGCGGTCAACTCCGTGGGTCTTTGCTGCAAACTATAATACAATGAGGTGGAGAATCGCACACTCTGCAAGTTCTCACTTTACAGACTTCAAAACTCGGCGAAAGGATAACCAACCTTTGCCTACACTGTGGTTCCCCTGAATCCACAAAACTACTCTCAGATTCACCGCTCAACTCCGTGAGCCTTTGCTGCTTTGCTACTGCAAATATTAATAACGAGGTGGAGAATGGCACAGTCTGCAAGTTCTCACTTTACAGACCTCAAACTCGGCGAAAGGATAACCAACCTTTGCCTACACTGTGGTTCCTTCTGAATCCACAAAAATAAAACAGATTCACATCAGAATCTAGATTCCCTCCTGGAATCACACCCTCACCTCAAGGGTTAATTTGAGAAAGGCAGCGTCCCTTTGATGCGCGTCCAAGTGACCTCTTCGCTTGACAGCTGCGCACAGACTAATGTTTCAAATCTACCGCCTAGCCTCGTCGCTGCACTAGCGCCCCCTAGGCTAGTCATTATGACCGTAAACAACTGCTGGCATTCGTCATGGAGCAGCTTTAGTCCCGAAAAACAACAGTGAGTCATCCCAGCACAAACATTTTCAAGAACACATAAAAAATATATACAACAATAAAATACGACAAAAATATACAATAAATAAATAAATATAAAATTCGAGGGACATGACATACACTGAGACGCCAGTTTATTAAATACAGAACTCTCGTCACATAAATGGATCATTCCAACACATAATGCGTCACGTGACCATGTTGTGTGGCATAAATCAGGCAGACCAACTTTTCGAGCATCAGTTAGAGTTGGACTGAGCATCAGAATGGGCAAAACGAGCGACCTGAGCTACTTTGAACGAAGCATGATAGTTGATGCTATCATGCTTCTACCGGTTCTCAGTGCCTGACTCCTAGTCAGGCTAGGCGTACCGGTTCCAGCATCTCCCAAAAGGCCGTTCTCCTGGGCTTTTCATGCACAACCGTTTCAAAGGTTTACTGAGAATAGTACGAAAAGCAAAAAACTACCAGAGATCGGCGATCTTGTGGACGAAAAGTTTTTGGATCAGAGGGATCAAAAGAGTTGGGTTGTTTTACCTCTGAGCGGCACTTTTTTTGCACACCATGGGCTAAATGGCCAGGTCATATGAACCCTGAAGACTCAGAAGGTTGGGTGAGGGGACTCACTGGAACAGCTGTTAGGAGACGGACGGTAGCCTCCCGTCAAGGCCATCCAGCGTGTTCTTTAACGTGCACAGTGTACGGCTCTCTCGCACACAGAACCACGGCTTAATGTCCCATCTGACGAACGGCGGCCTTTCCAAACCCATAGGTGTCCCCTACTGACCGTGGGCAGGACGGGAAACTTTAAGGAGATAAATCTCAACGCTGACCCAGCTGGGAAGGATCAAAGGAGACTGGCGAGGATATTAAGGTGTCAAAGGAGACAACTTCTATCTTTTAGACATTATTAACTCTTTACAGATGTAAGCAGGTTCCATTGTTAGTGCTTAATATTAATTGAAATATGTTTCTCCAAAGCAGTCCAACACTACTCAACCACTAGGCATACTTCTCTAAAAGCAGGCAATTCTCAATCTCAAGGAGGCAGGATTTTAAGAGTTTACGGGAATTTTTTTTTTGTCGTAGCAAGGGATTTTGTTTAAGTCTACAAGCAAATTATGTTTTTTACATCTGCCAGGATAATTTCTCTTTCCACTTAGACTAAGCCGTCAGGTAAACAGTAAACAATTAACAGCATTTCGAAATTATTTTATCACCATTCATTATTAAAAAAATGAAATTCGAACGTAAAATACAAAATACCCAGGTCCTCATTAATTCACAAGAAAATGATAATTTAGGAACTACATGCTAACAAAATCGCGAAATAAAGAAGAGGAAGAATCCCCAACGGAGTCGTAATAAATAATGTCGACGTAAAGCAGTTTGCTTTCCCGGAAAATCCTGTCAACTTAGGCCTAATTATGCTAACCTTTTACTTATCTAGCTAGGAGAGTATTTAATTTCCATTACTACGAAAGCCTTGCGGTGAAAACTGCCACATTCCTCCTTAGACATCATTATACATTATACACACATGTAGCATAAATACATATTTCTACGTTCCTGAAATAGAGATGATAATTTTATTTTCTCACGAGTCATTTAATACAGGATTTAAAGCGCTAAACGCTTCTGGAAGTTGTTCTTGTTTTGCGCAGAATACGTTCCGAAGAAATGCATTAAACGCAAATTTCAATATTCGAGGAAAGTTATTTTTTCTGAAATTCTTTTTAGATAAGAAAGAATAGGAACAGGAAGCTTCTAGTAAAACATGCGGTAGGAGCCAGAAGAATTATTCCAAGCAAACAAGAGACGCTGAAGACACGGCACTGATCCCAGGCCAAGCATCCTGAAGTAAAAGAAGCAAGGTTGAATTATTCAACGTCAGCAAACCGTCATTGTTTTGGTTTTGTGTACCGTAGCGAAGTTGACGACAGTTGGGTTCTGTTGACTTAGGTGATTTACAGTGTTGACGTATGTATCTTGCTTAGTAAACGGGTGGCTTGCGCATGAAGACAGCCCCAGATGCTTTCTTGCTTTTGACATTGCATCACAAAGCCCTGCAAAATCCCATTAATCTGCACGTCAGCACATCGAACAATAAATTCAACTTTAGAAGCATTTATAGTTTAGTTGGGCGAAGCAAACTTCTTTGCGTGTCCATCTCACCGTATATGGGAGTTTATGTGGTCAGGAAAGAAGTCTACTTTATACAACTCCATATATTCTTAATATATGCCGCTGTCAGTAATTTATGACATCCAGGGATGTACAGGGGGGGGGGGGGGGAATCTCCTCCGAAAATCCGGTCGTCTTGTAACAATCTCAAACTTCTCTACCTGATTTTCAAATTAAAACAATTGTCTTTGTATAATTTTATTTTAGCCCAGTAGTATATGTCCTACATTAAAAATAGATTAAAAAAAACTATAAAATCTAATCCATAGAGAATATCATTTTAATCTTTCCTATCCGATAGAATATTTTAGTAACCGGGAAACCCTACTCAAGTGTTCATCTCAGACCCACCCCCACCCCCCTGAAACCAAATCTTAAGTACGTGCCTGATGACATCGGCACTAAGATAACGCTGAGGTCACAAATTATCAGTTGGAGCTAATGTTTTTCAGTGTTAGATTGTTTTACCTCTAAAAGATTTCTTTTGGAGCGAAACGGTCTGAAATGGTTGCGTCACAAGGTTTACGTTAAAGTTGCGAAGGAGATGTAGTAAACAAGTGATAGATGTTGCAAAACTAGTTTTCTTCCGCCATTTTCTTTCAGTTTTCTTTCAGAAACTTTTTAATAGCAAGATTTTTAACATTTATTCAATAGAATTCCGACTCTCCGGGAGAAAGGGGGGTTCGAGTTAATCCTGAAAATCGAACATCGTTAGTAGCGTGTTCAAAAAACTGAACAAAATTAAAAAAAAAATATAGCAAAATAGTATCTTTGAAATGCTTAGTATAATCTATTAATCAACAAAAATGCATAATATATATTCAGTATTCGACTGAATTCATCTCGTTCGCCGAGTTGGGCACTCTAGGCATCACAATATACACTAGTTTCCGTAAATTAAACAAAAATGAGAAAAATCGAGATAATTCGCCAAAAGAATTGTGCGATCATTACCAAAATTGTTCATGTAACCCGTAAAGTAATGCCGAGTGAGCATATCGCATGCAAATTAGTTTAGGTTGCGTCAATTTGTGGGGGCGGGGGGGGGGGGCTCAGTTGGTAGCGCGCCAGGCTTGTAATCTGCAGTTTCCAGGTTCGAATCCCAGCTGGGTCAGCATTAATATTTATCTCTGCAAAACTTCCTGCCCTGTCCAGGCTTGGAAAGGCCGCCGTCAGTCGGATAGGACATTAAGCCGTGGCACCGTGTGCGGGAGAGCCATAACATTTGCACGTTAAAGAACATGCTGGATGGCCTTGACGGAAGACTACCATCTGTTTCCCAACAGCTGTTCCCGTGGGTCCCCTCCCCCAACCTTCTCTGAGTCTTTGGGGTCCTTATGACTTGGTTATTTAGCCCATTGTGTGCAGAAAAGTGCTGCTCAGAGGTAAACCAACCAACCAACAGTCAATTTGCGAAATCGGATAACGGCATAAAAACGGGTTTTTTGGAGTGGATCGTCATTTTGTGTTGTAAATGTAAATAAAGTAACTCGAAATAGCCATTTTGTAGGAATGACCTTAAGACATCATTTGCCAAATGAACTGCGTTGGAGAGCTATTGGCCGGCTCGAAGCAGGCCAAAGTCAGTCAGACGTGGCACGATGGCTGATTGTGAGTCATTCTGTGGTCCATAGACTGTGGAATCAATTTCTTAGCACTGATTACGCATCTCGGAGGTTTAGCCGAGGAAGAGCTAGAGTCACGACCGCTGTACAAGATCGATATCTGAAATTAACAGCACGAAGGAGCAGGACGTCTACTCTCTCTCAGCTACGATCCTCTGTTGCAGCAGCCACTGGGAGAGTTGTATCAGCTTCTACGGTGCGTAGGAGGCTTCATGAGGGAGGTCTGTACACTAGAAGGCCAGTGATTTGTATCCCCCTCACGTCACGTCACAGGAGAGCGCGGTTGAATTGGGCACGCACACATGTTAACTGGAAAGAAGAGCAATGGAGGTCCATACTCTTCACAGATGAGTCCAGATACTGCTTGCAGAATGATTCTGAACATTGTTTGATATTGAGAGAATGAGGTACCCGCTATCATTCCAGTAACATCCGTCAAAGAGACAGTTATGGTGGAGGTAGCGTGTGTTGTTTGGGGTGGCATTTCCTTAGGTGGACTCAGAGATCTCTATGTGTTGACGAGTGGGAACCTCAATGCTCAAAGGTATAGAGATGACATCCTGGACCCTTATGTACGTCCTTAGGCTGGTGCAATAGGTGAAACATTCATGTTACAAGACAATAACGCTCGTCCACACAGAGCTCGACTTAGTGGACTTCAAGAGACCATTATGCGTATGGAGTTGTCAGTTCGATCTCTCTACCGAAATCCGATTGAGCATATGTGGGATGCTCTATGGAGACGCGTTCCTGCCCTCAACCTGCCACCTGACACAAAGGGGGAGCTTATTACTGCTTTAAAGTAAAAATAGTCGTTGCTCCTTACTGAGCTGATTCACATCATTATAAACAGCATGGAATTTTTGCATTGCGTCGTGCCTGCATTACTGTAAGGGGTGACCACATTAAAGAAATTTTCCCATTGCATTCTGACACCTCATTTTTGGACAAGATTCTGTAAGTGTTATTTTTTGACGAAAAACGCTTCTAGGGTAAAATATTTTATGCCATTCTGAAACTAAGGGGCGGGGGTGGCTCAGTCGGTAGCGCGCCAGGCTCGTAATCTGTAGTTCCCAGGTTCGAGTCCCAGCTGGGTCAGCGTTGAGATTTATCTCCGCAAAATTCCCCGCCCTGCCCACGTTCAGTAGGGGACACCGATGGGCTTGGAAAGGCCGCCGTCCGTCGGATGGGACGTTAAGCCGTGGCCCCGTGTGCGGGAGAGCCATACCCTGTGCACGTTAAAGAACACGCTGGATGGCCTTGACGGGAGGCTACCATCTGTCTCCCAACAGCTGTTCCAGTGGGTTCCCTCCCCCAACCTTCTCTGAGCCTTCGGGGTCCATGTGACCTGGACATTTAGCCCATGGTGTGCAAAAAAGTGCCGCTCAGAGTAAAACAACCCAACCCATTCTGAAACTATCATTCTCATTGATGTTTTCATCAAATTTCTTAAAATCATTCATATAGTTTTTTATTTATCATAATTTTTCCGAGTTTTCTTAATTTATGGAAACCTGCGTAATAAAGCATTGTTCAGACAATTTCTGGAGAGAAAATGAAACAGCGAAACGTAATCAGTGTAAATAGACAGAAAGCTGGAAATAACATCATGAAAAGCGTCCTTCTACTTGCTGGAGACAGAGACAAATGAGTGCAATATGTTATTAAAAATTAAAAACTGCAGTCTGGGTTGGCACAAATATATCTCTGCACGTGCGAGGGAAAGCTTTTGCTCTTAAACTGCGACAAAGGGTTCGGATAAGGCAAAAAAAGAAAACCGCACTAAGACGGCGTTATCACAAGGCAATGAAAAAAAAAATAAGGAAATTTCAACGTTCCTAATTCATAAAGAAACGAGCACATTTGTTAAAATGTCATGCCAATGAAAGAATCGCAAGAGAATAACAAAGCAAGTCAACAGCAAAGACATTTTTCTTTTGATGATTCTCCGCAGCAGAGAAAGGGAGTCTCCGGGAATGGCAACGGTGGTGACATGTCTTAGCACGCGAAGTGTCTCTGACGTAATCACAGTGAGTGGCAGATTGAACGACGGATTCCGGAAGGAAAGGAGAATAAAAAAGATGGTGACCGAGATTTACTCGCGATTTGAATAGACAGAAATGTCGTTTATGGTTCTGACATATGACTGGTCGATGTGAGCAAAAGTGGATTCTTGTCAGAATCCGTGATAAAGGGAAGAATGGGAAAGAATCTATTTCATGTTTTATGGAGCATCGGTATTTCGACTTGTTTGAAAAACGTTTGTTATTTCTACCTCGATATTTAGGAAAGAGCAAATTGATGTGTCTGCCTTTTTTCTCGTTAAGTTATTGTATTCTTTTATGCTATGCTGTGATTTTTTTTCTGTGGAGAATAAATCTACGTACGTCGCTAAAAAGAGCAAGTACATCCGCATTTTGTTTTCATAATTTAGTAAGATTGTAATCGAATGTAAGAATATCGCACGTAGAAGGGACGACATGTTTATAGATTTAGTTTGTTAACCAAGTTAGTCTTTTATGGAGTAAGATTTCCTTAGTTCTGTGCTGTTTTCAAAGCGTACTGAAAATTGAACGCATGAATAATAGGGACGGGGGTGGCTCAGTCGGTAGCGCGCCAGGCTCGTAATCTGTAGTTCCCAGGTTCGAGTCCCAGCTGGGACAGCGTTGAGATTAATCTCCGCAAAATTCCCCGCCTTGCCCACGGTCAGTAGGGGACACCGATGGGCTTGGAAAGGCCACCGTCCGTCGGATGGGACGTTAAGCCGTGGCCCCGTGTGCGGGAGAGCCATACCCTGTGCACGTTAAAGAACACGCTGGATGGCCTTGACGGGAGGCTACCATCTGTCTCCCAACAGCTGTTCCAGTGGGTCCCCTCCCCCAACCTTCTCTGAGCCTTCGGGATCCATGTGACCTGGCCATTTAGCCCATGGTGTGCAAAAAAAAGTGTCGCTCAGAGGTAAAACAACCCAACCCATGAATAATATAATTAAATTTGTTTGAGTTGTTGGGTTGTTTTACCTCTGAGCGGTACTTTTTTGCACACCATGGGCTAAATGGCCAGGTCACATGGACCCCAAGGGCTCAGAGAAGGTTGGGGGAGGGGACCCACTGGAACAGCTGTTGGGAGACAGATGGTAGCCTCCCGTCAAGGCCATCCAGCGTGTTCTTTAACGTGCACAGGGTATGGCTCTCCCGCACACGGGGCCACGGCTTAACGTCCCATCCGACGGACGGCGGCCTTTCCAAGCCCATTGGTGTCCCCTACTGACCGTGGGCAGGGCGGGGAATTTTGCGGAGACAAATCTCAACGCTGACCCAGCTGGGACTCGAACCTGGGAACTGCAGATTACGAGCCTGGCGCGCTACCGACTGAGCCACCCCCGCCCCAAATTTGTTTGACATCATCGGCATTTGGCTTATCTGATCTTATATCACAACCATCCAGAGAGTTGTTAGAAATTTCGAAATTCATTATTTTTCCTACTTCAAGACTTTTTTTTTTCAATAAATATTTTCTTGTTGCTGTTTTCACTTGGGATGTTTCTCAGTGTTTTTTTTTACTTTGACATACAAATCATTACTTAGCCTAAATAGCAAAAATCATCTTGCTTCAAAACTTGATTTAAAGGGATATTAGAATGCAAGCTGATGAAACGTAAAAGTGTAGATTTAAAAGAGAATTAGAGTGCAAAAATATAATAAAAAAATATTCCTTCAAGCAGTTGTTTGCCACGGAGTTCTGACAGAAGCCTGTCAGTTTAATACGTCACAGAGAAGATGGCGGGACCTCAGCAGAAAGACAGCACAAACCGGAGTCTCGAACCCAGGTTCCTTTAGTAAGTAAGCAACACACTAACCACTCTGCCACGGGTTGGGTTGTTTTACCTCTGAGCGGCACTTTTTTGCACACCATGGGCTAAATGGCCAGGTCACAAGGACCCCGAATGCTCAGAGAAGGTTGGGGGAGGGGACCCACTGGAACAGCTGTTGGGAGACAGATGGTAGCCTCCCGTCAAGGTCATCCAGCGTGTTCTTTAACGTGCACAGAGTATGGCTCTCCCGCACACGGCGCCACAGCTTAACGTCCCATCCGACGGACGGCGGCCTTTCCAAGCCCATCGGTGTCCCCCTACTAACCGTGGGCAGGGCGGGGAATTTTGCGGAGATAAATCTCAACGCTGACCCAGCTGGGACTCGAACCTGGGAACTAGAGATTACGAGCCTGGCGCGCTACCGACTGAGCCACCCCCGCCCCCTGCCACGGGTACTGAATAATTTTAGTGGTTAATAAAGAGGTGTTTTTTTTAATGTAGAGACAATTTTTGAATTT
The DNA here is from genome assembly GCA_038380435.1 of Ryuthela nishihirai. Lineage (NCBI taxonomy): Eukaryota > Metazoa > Arthropoda > Arachnida > Araneae > Heptathelidae > Ryuthela > Ryuthela nishihirai. Next base: position 27,209,102 of record JAWZYU010000018.1, read on the forward strand.
GACAGATTTGTCTGCCAAATCCCTCGTATTCGTACTTTCGGAAGAGGAGTCTTAAATTATTATTTTTCATATCTTAATACATAACATGGAATTTATGTCGTAAGTAGTACACTGAGGGAATATAATTTGAGATATCATGATACTCAAGAAAGAAGCTTTCATTTGATAACACAAGTCGTTACTCTCAGGAATCCTTTACTCATTTCCCTGGGGCGGGGGTGGCTCAGTCGGTAGCGTGCCAGGCTCGTAATCTGTAGTTCCCAGGTTCGAGTCCCAGCTGGGTCAGCGTTGCGATTTATCTCCTCAAAAATTCTCCGCCCTGCCCACGGTCAGTAGGGGACACCGATGGGCTTGGAAAGGCCGCCGACCGTCGGATGGGACGTTAAGCCGTGGCCCCGTGTGCGGGAGAGCCATACCCTGTGCACGTTAAAGAACATGCTGGATGGCCTTGACGGGAGGTTACCATCTGTCTCCCAACAGCTGTTCCAGTGGGTCCCCTCTCCCAACCTTCTCTGAGCCTTCGAGGTCCATGTGACCTGGCCATTTAGCCCATGGTGTGCAAAAAAGTGCCGCTCAGAGGTAAAACAACCGAACCCATTTCCCTATTTTTTAGAATGGGGTGGGGGGGGGGGAAGGGAGTAAAGGAAGGCTTGGGAAGATTATGTTGCTTTAAGTTGTAATCAGAGAAAACTATATCGAAATTGGTGGTCTGCGCACTTTTCGTTTAGGAGTTCTTTTTCCTTTCTTTGAGTCAATCCTTTTATTGGCGGGGAAAAATTAAGCGCCAAACATTTCTTTTAAAGTCTTAAATGAAAGATAGCTTCTATCTTTAAGTCGTAGATGGCAAATTGGCGGCCTCCATCCGACCAGCCAAACCGTTCGACTCTCCCATTCTTTGAGTCTCGCCTAGGCAAGCGTTGAGATTGACTCAGATGGGCTTCGAAAGGCCGCCGTCCGTAGGATCGTTAAATGGTGATTCCGTATGCAGAACAGCCATACCCTGTGCACGTTAAAGAACACACTGGATGGCAGGATACCATATGTCTCCTAACAGCTGTCCAGTGAGTCTCCTTAACCCTCTTTGAGACCTTGGGGTCCTTGCGACCTTGCCATTCAGCCTATTATGTGCAAAAAAGTGCCACTCAGAGGTAAAACAATCCAACCCAAATCTCCCTATTTGCCAAGGTAAAAAAAAGTACGTTGAATGTCTAGTCGTTCTGTTTTCTCATATTATAACCCTATCACATATCAGAAAATTACGGTTGCATGTCGTAACGATATAACATAAAAATAAAATGTAATAATTGTATTCATGGCTGTCTTAGAATAGTTAGTGTATTATAATTAAAAAACTTAAGACCAGGATTCACTTACTTCTGAGTAACTTTCCTACTATTTCGACCCCTGACTGGGGTTGGGTTGGGTTGTTTTACCTCTGAGCGGCACTTTTTTGCACACCATGGGCTAAATGGCCAGGTCACATGGACCCCGAAGGCTCAGAGAAGGTTGGGGGAGGGGACCCACTGGAACAGCTGTTGGGAGACAGATGGTAGCTTCCCGTCAAGGCCATCCAGCGTGTTCTTTAACATGCACAGGGTATGGCTCTCCCGCACACGGGGCCACGGCTTAACGTCCCATCCGACGGACGGCGGCCTTTCCAAGCCCATCGGTGTCCCCTACTGACCGTGGGCAGGGCGGGGAATTTTGCGGAGATAAATCTAACGCTGACCCAGCTGGGACTCGAACCTGGGAACTACAGATTACGAGCCTGGCGCGCTACCGACTGAGCCACCCCCGCCCCCCCTGACTGGGGACGTCTTCCGAGGAGGTTGCAGCTTTCGTGGAATTTTCTGTCTTTTGTAGTAGTGGTTGTCAGATTATAGGTAACCAATATAACCAGGTTGGTTGGGTATTTTTACCTCTGAGCGACACTTTTTTGCACACCATGGGCTAAATGGCCAGGTCACATGGACCCCGAAGGCTCAGAGAAGGTTGGGGGAGGGGACCCACTGGAATAGCTGTTGGGAGACAGATGGTAGCCTCCCGTCAAGGCCATCCAGCGTGTTCTTTAACGTGCACAGGGTATGGCTCTCCCGCACACGGGACCAAGGCTTAACGACCCATCCGACGGACGGCGGCCTTTCCAAGCCCATCGGTGTCCCCTACTGACCTTGACGGGAGACTACATCTGTTTCCAGTGCATCCCCAACCTTCTCTGAGTCTTCGGGGTCCTTGTGACCTGGCCATTTGCCCATTGTGTGCAAAAAGAGTGCCGGTCAGAGGTAAAACAACCCAACCCAAATCTCGGAAGTGTAAACATGCCGAAAACGTAACTAAATATAACTAATACAACGGAGCAATAAGTTGGGTTGGGTTGTTTTACCTCTGAGCGACACTTTTTTTGCACACCATGGGCTAAATGGCCAGGTCACATGGACCCCGAAGGCTTAGAGAAGGTTGGGGGAGGGGACCCACTGGAACAGCTGTTGGGAGACAGATGGTAGCCTCCCGTCAAGGCCATCCAGCGTGTTCTTTAACGTGCACAGGGTATGGCTATCCCGCACACGGCGCCACGGCTTAACGTCCCATCCGACGGACGGCGGCCTTTCCAAGCCCATCGGTGTCCCCTACTGACCGTGGCAGGGCGGGGAATTTTGCGGAGATAAATTTCAACGCTGACCCAGCTGGGACTCGAACCTGGGAACTACAGATTACGAGCCTGGCGCGCTACCGACTGAGCCACTCCCGCCCCACCAATAACCAGGCATATCGTTCATGGCGCCATTGCATTAATACTTCTGCTTTTCTTATGAATGCATTATTTTTTTTATTTTTAATTATTGTTGTTGTATTCCAGTCTATTTTATGATTAGATTTTTTAATGTGTCTGTCCAATCCTGCTTCATTTTGTTTGCTTTTTATTGCGGCTTTGTGTTTTTTTATTCTTTTTCTAGTGTTCTTTCTGTTTCTCCAATATATGGTTTTTTACATTCACATACTTTATAAATTATCCCACTTTCTCTGTATATAATTTTTTCTGGTTGTTTGATGTTTGGGGTGTATTTTTTTTTTCTTGTTCAGGTCTGGTGCTATTCATATATTGAATTTATTGCTCACTCTTTGGATTTTTTCAAAAAGACCTTTATGATAAGGCAATTTTTTTTTGTGAATTTTTAGCGGTTTTTCTTTCGTTTCATTTGATTTATCAACTTCTTTGTTTTTTTATCTTTAGGATGAAATTGGCTGGATAATGGTGGAAATGGTCCTCTGTGTTCGGAAACTGAATTTTCTTTATTGCTTGGTCGATTAAATTTTTCTTTATATATCTTGGGTGTTAGAGTGAAAGTCTACTATTTTTCCTGTATTGGTTGGTTTTTTATAATTAGTGAGTGTGATTTTTTCATCTGTTATTTTTAGCGTGATATCTAAGAAGTTGATGATGTTTCCATTTCCTATTTCTGTTGTAAATTTTAAATCTTTTCCCAATGAGTTAATTTTGTTTGAAAAATCAGGGAGGTTTATGTCGGTTGTTCTGAAGATGCAGAAGATGTCATCCATTGTATCTTTGGAAGAATTTTATTTCTGGCAGAGAAATGAAATATTTTTCCCAGTGATAGAGGTAAAAAAAACAGAATATCTAATTGCAAATTGATTAATATTGATATTTTGAAACTTTCACAAAAAATGTTTTCTTTTCCCTTCATGTTATGGGCAATTCAGGATGGTGTTAAAAATGATTTCTGAAACCTGGCAATACGAACAGTTGGTGGATTTAATATTTTAAATTTCAAACATATATTATTCATTATGCAGAATCCTATTTTTTTTCTTGTGAATTTTTACATATTCTCTGTTAAGTATAGTTGATATTGGTTGTGAAGTATTTTCTTGAACTATGCTGACTTGTTTTGTAGTCTTGAACTATGGTGACCTTCTCCCTAATCTTATCTAGACGTCTTACGCAATCTCGAGATGTTTGAATAACAGAAAGAGAAACACGTTCTCAAAATATACATAAGATGCCATTAAAAAATTCTTTCATTAAATGACCGTGGAAACATTTCATTGCTGCATTAAAGAAGTATTCTAAAAGACATTTTCTTTAGTAAATATTATTGGTGTGAAGAAAAAAGGAATTTGGATGATATCAAACTAATCAGGGCAAAAAATGTTTTGTTTTTTTACTAACACGAATTCCATTAGAGAAAACTAATTTTCACACTATTAAGAAAAGTTCGTTTTGGGATATAAAAAACAATCATGAAGCAAATTCTTAATTATCTTTAGAAATTTAGCATTCTTGCTGCAATCTCTTCCCCTATCAAAACTCCTTGCTCCCTTTAGCATGTGTCTGACGCGTAATGAGTTTTTCTTATTCATTTAATGAGCTCTCTTTTTATCGAAAGATTCCTTCTTTACTTCGTTGGCTAATAGATCGAGCGGAAATGACCTTTAGAGAGGAGTGATGATGATAAATCAGCCTTTATTAAGGTTGCAAACTTTTTGCTTTATTTAGGAATTAGCCGAGAAAAAGTTCGAATGCTAAGGGCTCCATTCTGAATCTTGAAATACTAAAATGAAAGAAGACAGTTCGTTAGCAACACATGAATCTTAAATATAGTGTTACTCATCTAAATGTAGCGTTAATAGACTTACTATCTATTTTAAATTTCTGATTAGTTAATAAATTGTTCAGCAATGTCTGCAGTTAATAAATTTTGTAAGTAAAGAGTAGGTAAATTGGGCAACTACTCGTGGCTCTACACTTCAGGAGTTTCCAATTTCTCTTGCACTTGAACTCTCAGGGACGTACCCGGGGGAGGGGGACCAGGAAATCCTCACCACCCCGAAATCTGATTGTCTTATACGAAATTTCAAACTTGTATACCTGCTTTGAAATTCAAAATAGTTGTCTTTGTATAATTTTAATTCAGCCCCATAGTATATGTCCGACACTAAAAATAGATTTAAAAATAACTATAAAATTTTATTCCATATAGAACATTATTTTAACTTTTCCTGTTCCGGTGGAACATTTTAGTAATTGGGAAACCTTACTCAAGTCATTCTGAGAACCGAAACTAAATCCTGGGTACAGTCGCTCAAAAAAGTATCTGAACACTATGGTTGATTACAGAATTTCTGGAAACGACTTTTTTAGAAATTAGTGATCTGGCAACCTTCGTTTCACGTGACACAAAGGTTACCAGATCACTAATTTCTAAAAAAAAATCGTTGCTAGATATTTTTTCCGAATTCTGTAATCAACCATAGCGTTCGGATACTTTTTTGAGCGACTGTACGTACCTGATTACCATAATGTGTATATTTTATGATTACTATGTATTTTAAACTTCTAAGAGTCCCAAAGAGATTTTTTCCCAGAGTCCTAAAATTCTTAAGTCTGCAGCATCAGTGTTAAGTGACACGTCTACCATTTGTGCTGGTTCAATTTAGAACTAATACTGAGCACAAACAATTCAAGTAGTCAGCAGTACCCACTACTAATGGGCACACACATGTAAGGTAAATTTCTCGTGAACTACGAAGATGGACCATTTAATTCGTGGACTGCCGTAGCCAACAGTTAACTGCATTTCGTATGTGTTCATAGGTATTATGGGGCAACACAGCGACTCTTCAAGGGCACGGAGCAGTTGTGCAAGTTGAGACACGTTGTGAAACAGTAGCAAGTAAGCTGTAGAACGGCACGCAGTCAGTCTCTGTCGTTTTCTCGCTTTGGAGAGGTGTTAGTTTCTGTGTGTGTGTGTTTTTTTTCAGGCTACGGCTGATTTGGAAACCGAGCAGTTGTTATTGTGTTGTTTTACCTCTGAGCGGCACTTTTTTGCACACCATGGGCTAAATGGCCAGGTCACATGGACCCCGAAGGCTCAGAGAAGGTTGGGGGAGGGGACCCACTGGAATAGCTGTTGGGAGACAGATGGTAGCCTCCCGTCAAGGCCATCCAGCGTGTTCTTTAACGTGCACAGGGTATGTCTCTCACGCACACGGGACCATGGCTTAACGTCACATCCAACGGACGGCGGCCTTTCCAAGCCCATCGGTGTCCCCTACTGACCGTGGGCAGGGCGGGGAATTTTGCGGAGATAAATCTCAACGCTGACCCAGCTGGGACTCGAACCTGGGAACTACAGATTACGAGCCTGGCGCGCTACCGACTGAGCCACCCCCGCCCCAAAACCGAGCAGTGATATGTGATAAGTTACTGTGTTCGGCAAGGCTTAAGTGTGCACAGATAGTTGCAGAAATGACTCAAGTTTATGGAGAACAGTCCTTGAAACGAAGCTCGATTTTCAAGTGGCACAAAAGCTTCACAGACAGACGCAATTCCATGGATTCTCAACATCTGGACAAGGAAACAGTGTTCTCCATACACTTGAGTCGTTTTTGCTACTGTTTCTACATCACTCAAACCTCGCCGAACACTGTAATGTATCACTGTTCAGTTTCCTAGATCAGCCATAGCCTGGAAAAAAATCACACACAGAAACGACAAAGACTGACTTGCATAACTTTCTTCTGTTACTTGCGACTGCGTCTTCACAACATGTTTCGACTTGCACACGCTGCTCAGTGCCCTTGAACATCCGCTCTGTTGCCACATTTCATGTATTAACTCGCACGAAAAGCTGCTAATTGTTGACGACGACAGTCCACGAATTAAACGATCCGCCTGCGTGCATTACTCTAGCTTTGAACTGCCAACCAGAAGTAATGGAACTCATCAGAAGCAATTAAATACTTTTGCATATAGGGCCAGCGCAAACAGCATAAGCATTTCAAAGCCATTGCTTTGGGAGGCAAAATATTAAGGAGGCATGTTAGTAATTGGATGGGCTTGTTCTAATATCAACTCAAAGTAAAAGTTGGAACGAGGTAAAGTGCTAAGATCTTTACATAACTTTCCATAATAATTTTGAGACCTTGTTAATGAATAGCTAACATTTTATTTCAAACCAGCTGAACTTCACTCGGCAGAGCCCGGGGCTCAGTTCTAATGTATGTACTGTATTCTTAATTTCACTGCAGGGTTGGGTTGCTTTACCACTGAGCGGCACTTTTTTTCACACAATGAGCTAAATGTCCAGGTCACAAGGACCCCAAGGAATCAGAGACTCACCCACTGGACAGTTGGAGACGGATGGTAGCCTTTCATCTAGGACATTCAGTATGCTTTTTGCATAGGGTATGGCTCTCCCATAGACGGGCCATGGCTTAACATTCCATTCGATGGACGGCGGCATTCCCAAACTCATCGGCGTCTCCTAGCGACCGAAGACAAGGAGGAGAATATTGCGGAGATAAATGTCAACGCTGGATTATCTGGGACTCGAACCTGGGAACTGCAGATTACGAACCTGGCGCTTAAATTAACGCAGCCTGAGCTACCCCCGCCCCTAATTTCACTGCAGCAAAGGTTAGTTTTTTCAGAACCATTTCCTGTACTTCCCCCCACCCTCGCCCCCGACCTTTTGGCACAGATTTAACACGAATTCCCACGCGTTTGCTCAGGTCATTGTTGATGTCAGCGAGCTGTCAGATTTTTATTCCATTTCGATGGGTTTAGGTACCTTGTGGTTCTCGAGATAGTAGGCCGAATGATACCAAATTTTATACGCGGGTTCCACCTGTGTGACCGATTTTGGTGAAAAAAAATCGGGTTCGTACTTCTAATGGGACACATTAATATAATAATGCCTTTGGGAATGTGGCGGATCTGCCAACGGCAGCTGGTTTAAATGTTTTGATTCTTACGTTCACAGTTAGATAGCAGCAAATGGCAACAAGGGATTTGGCAGCAATTACCGTTTTCCGTACGAATAGTAAGATAAATATTTTTACTTCTGGGAAGCTCCCCTTTCGGAATTTCGACTTTAAACTTGGCGCTGCAACTCGGACAAAACCCTCTGTTTCTGACATTCTGTGAAATTTTGACGCGTCTGCGATAATATTGCGATGTGTTATGTCTGCCACAGACAGACAAATATTTTTTATTATAGAGTGCAGGCAGAAAAGTATACCCATTTATAGAGTCACAAAAATGGTAAAAACGTTAAAGATCACAAAAAGGGTATGATCGCTTGAGGTTGCAAAAAAAAAAAAAAAAAAAAACTGGCTTCAGGGAATGCAATGTGTCTAATTTTATACTACTGACCTTAGGGAATGTAACAGGTTTAATTTTGTACTGCTGACCTTAGGGAACGCAACTGGTCTAACTTTGTTCTACTGGCTTCAGGGAATACATTGGGTCTAATTTTACACTAATGGCCTTGGGGAATGCAACTGGTCCAATTTTGTGCTACTGACCTCAGAGAATGCAACTAGTTTAATTTTGCGGTAGTCTCCTTAGGGAGTGCAAAAGGTCTAATTTTATGCTACTGGCCCTAGGGGATGCAAAAGGTGTAATTTTGTATTACTGCGCAACATGGAAATTGCAATACCAAGAAGTTAATGATGGAATTTTGACATCACTTATGCAGGCATCGAGAGAAGTGAGTGTTTCAAGTTAGAGAGAGAAAAGTGGAAAATATTTTTTTAAGTTTAATTACAACGTTTACCAAGCGGTACGATCACTTCTGGTGATACAGGTACTGAGAGGCGAGAGGCAACTGTCGGTCAAATCGTCAGTTGCACCCAGGGATTAACTTCGTACAGTCTGTCAAATAAATATTTGAACACTATGGTTGATTACAGAATTCAGAAAAAATATCTGGGAACGATTTTTTTTTTATAAATTAGTGATTTGGTAACCGTGTCACGTGACACGAAGGTTGCCAGATCACTAATTTCTAAAAAAATCATTGCCATATATTTTTTCTGAATTCTGTAATCAACCATAGTGTTCGGATATTTTTTAATATATATAATGCTTATGAATATATAATGCAATGAATATTGAGCGTGTGCAGTTACCGTTCACAGCAAACTGGAGCGGTTGCGGTTAATGTTCACAGCACATTGGATCGTGTGAGCTCACAAAGACCTGGATCGTGTGGGCTCACTCACGGAAATATTGAGCGTGTGCAGTTAACTGGAGCACACGCTCCAGATATTACTGCACACCTTCCAGTTTGCTGTGAACGGTAACTGCACACGCTCAATATTTCCGTGAAAAAAATGCCCACACGATCCAGGTCTTTGTGAGCTCACACGATCCAGGTCTTTGTGAGCTCACACGATCCAATGTGCTGTGAACATTAACCGCAACCGCTCCAGTTTGCTGTGAACGGTAACTGCACACGCTCGTTTGCTGTGAACGGTAACTGGAGCGTGTACAGTTGCTGTACACGCTCCAGATATTTCTCCTGAATTCTGTAATCACGTGACACGAAGGTTGCCAGATCACTAATTTCTAAAAAAATCGTTGCCAGATATTTTTTTCGAATTCTATAATCAACCATAGTGTTCGGATATTTTTTTGAGCGGCTGTAGGTGGTCATATTATTTTGATACTAGATCGTGTGGGCTCACTCACGGAAATATTGAGCGTGTGCAGTTACCGTTCACAGCAAACTGGAAGGTGTGCAGTTACTGCACACGCTCCAGTTTGCTGTGAACGGTAACTGGAGCGTGTACAGTTGCTGTACACGCTCCAGATATTTCTCCCGAATTCTGTAATCACGTGACACGAAAGTTGTCAGATCACTAATTTCTAAACAAATTGTTGCCAGATATTTTTTCTGAATTCTGTAATCAACCATAGTGTTCGGATATTTATTTGAGGGACTGTACGTTATCCCGCTTATTCATTCGTTTGGCACACGCCTATTGGTATATAATGATTATTATTAAGCAGAACTCGACAAACTAGAGAGACAGGTTTCTTAGAATGTTTTGAGTTGCGTCGAACAGATCCTTACATCACAATGGCAATTATTAACGGAAGTGTTGAGACTTATTTTCGGATACTTCAATTCAAATGCCTCTCTTACAAAATAACGACGGCGAAACGATGAATGTCTCAACTTGATCAAAATCATCCCCTTGTAACATTAATGCTACTTTATTTGCAACGATTTACCCCCCTCGCAGGAAAACAAACAAGATACAAAAAATTCTGCCTTTGGAAAGATTTCATATAATGATGTACATGTAAGCGTATTCGAATCCTCGTGGAGATAAATATTAAAACCAGTCCTACGAAGCCTCCGCGGCTCATCAGTATGCAAGCAGCATTAGCAGCTAGTTGTCAGACCCGAGAAAAGGCGAAGGAAATATCCCGTGAAAATTCAATATTCTGTTTGAATGTGTCCTGCCTCAACCGCAACCGAAGATCCGAACGATGCAGGAAATCTCTGTTTATCTTGCATGCCTGATTTCGTATTCTGTCCGGCATGCCCACTTTTTTTTTTCATTCTTTCATCTTCCTTCCTCTTTTGATGTTTCTATGACATATTGTTTGTGTTACTTCGGAAGCAGTTCGTGACGGGCTCATTTAAAAGTCGTATTTTATTAAAGTTTAATCTAGGCCAGGGAATGCTCCTGTTGACAAACATTTCGGTTGCAGTTGCACATTCTTCATTTAAATGCAGTCGAGGGACTACACCGATTTTCTACCTTTTTCTTGCGACTTTTGACAGAAAATGCGAAAAAAAAAAATAAAGAGGGAAACAAGCCGAAATTTATGTATTTACAATGTAAAGGTGTGCTCTTAATGGAGAGGGGCGGGGGTGGCTCAGTCGGTAGCGTGCCAGGCTCGTAATCTGTAGTTCCCAGGTTCGAGTCCCAGCTGGGTCAGCGTTGAGATTTATTTCCGCAAAATTCCCCGCCCTGCCCACGGTCAGTAGGGGACACCGATGGGCTTGGAAAGGCCGCCGTCCGTCGGATAGGTCGTTAAGCCTTGGTCCCGTGTGCGGGAGAGCCATACCCTGTGCACGTTAAAGAACACGCTGGATGGCCTTGACGGGAGGCTACCATCTGTCTCCCAACAGCTATTCCAGTGGGTCCCCTCCCCCAACCTTCTCTGAGCCTTCGGGGTCCATGTGACCTGGCCATTTAGCCCATGGTGTGCAAAAAAGTACCGCTCAGAGGTAAAACAACCCAACCCTTTTAATGGGGAACAGCTATTGCAGGGAAAATTCTGTAATTAACTTTTACTCTGCGAAATGCACAGTATGACAGAACGTAGACATTTTCGTAAGATATATCCTCACTTCATTTGTATATCCAAATGGTCATTGTAGTGATTGAATGATCATTTGCATGTAGTAATCAACAAAATATAGTTTCTAGATTAGAAAGTGCTAATCTAGAAAAAGCAAATCAAAATTAACCGTGATTGCTGAAAATTATCTCTTAAATATGTAATGTAAACAACACACGAAAGAAAGGATCTATCTGCTTCTCATTCAGCTTTCTCAATATTCAGAGAGGAATCCTCCAAAAAAGATGGATGATTGAGTCTCATTCAAAATGTGTTATAAGGTCAGGGAAAATTCTCATATATAGGAGACTTCCTATATTTCATTCAATATGTTCCGCGATCGAGGAAAACCTACTGAAAGGAGGCTTCTGGTTCATATTTCAGAGTGAGTCAGGCGAAATTCTTTTACAAAGTAGATGTCTTGAATCTCTTTGAGAGTGTTCCAGTGCCAAAGGGTGTCTTTATTATAGGATGCTTTCTGCATCGCAGCATCTTTAAAGGTCAGAGTAAATTCTCATGTAAAGGAGGCTACCTGCATCTCATTCAGATTATTCATGGATCAGTGGTAATCATCATATAAAGGAGGCTTCCAGCTTCCCAACATGCTTCAGGTTCAAAGGAAATTCTCTTATAAAGGAGGGTACGTCATCTCATTCATAACATTCTTGGATCAGTGGGAATCGTCGTATAAAGAGGAGGCTTCCTCTTTTTTTAGGCTTCCTCTTTTTTTAGGCTTCCACTTTTTCATCGTGTTAGAGTGCCAAGGGGAAAATCCTCATATAAAGGAATTTCCTTCGTCCCAGCATTTCTAGGGTCAGAAGAAATCCTAGTACAAAGGAGGATACCTGCATTTCATTCAGAATATTACGATCAGTGGAAACAGGCCTGATCTAGAAAAAAAATACAAGGGGGAGGATAGGCAAGAGACTAGTTTTCCAATTCGGTATGACATCCCCCCCCCCGTTTTACAGGTTTTTAAAAATTTCTTGAGAAATCCATGAAATATAAAAAAGCTTAAAATATTTTGACTCTATTACTAGCATTCTGAAATGGCTATGCCATGCTTGAAAAGGCATGCCCTTCCCCTAGATCCGGCTTTGAGCGAAAATCCTCGTATACAGGAGGTTTCCTCGTCTCTTTTAGCGTGTTCCAGCTTTTAGCGTTTCAGCGTGTTTCTCTTTTAGCGTGTTCCAGCTCTTAGCGTTTCAGCGTGTTTCTCTTTTAGCGTGTTCCAGCTTTTATCGTTTCAGCGTGTTTCTCTTTTAGCGTGTTCCAGCTTTTAGCGTTTCAGCGTGTTTCTCTTTTAGCGTGTTCCAGCTTTTAGCGTTTCAGCGTGTTTCTCTTTTAGCGTGTTCCAGCTCTTAGCGTTTCAGCGTGTTTCTCTTTTAGCGTGTTCCAGCTTTTAGCGTTTCAGCGTGTTTCTCTTTTAGCGTGTTCCAGCTTTTATCGTTTCAGCGTGTTTCTCTTTTAGCGTGTTCCAGCTTTTATCGTTTCAGCGTGTTTCTCTTTTAGCGTGTTCCAGCTTTTATCGTTTCAGCGTGTTTCTCTTTTAGCGTGTTCCAGCTTTTATCGTTTCAGCGTGTTTCTCTTTTAGCGTGTTCCAGCTTTTAGCGTTTCAGCGTGTTTCTCTTTTAGCGTGTTCCAGCTTTTATCGTTTCAGCGTGTTTCTCTTTTAGCGTGTTCCAGCTCTTAGCGTTTCAGCGTGTTTCTCTTTTAGCGTGTTCCAGCTTTTATCGTTTCAGCGTGTTTCTCTTTTAGCGTGTTCCAGCTTTTATCGTTTCAGCGTGTTTCTCTTTTAGCGTGTTCCAGCTTTTAGCGTTTCAGCGTGTTTCTCTTTTAGCGTGCTAAGGAGGAAATCCTCATATAAAGGAACCCAACTTACATTTCAAACCAAAAAGCTTGGGGGTCAATATATTTAGATTTCCAAATGCCATGTATTTCTCCTGCAGATACAATATATCTATACTTTTTCCAAGTACCAAGAATTTATCTCTGAGAATTTATGCATTGCGTCTCAAAAACGTTGCATTGATCTCAAAATAATCCACATTGATCCATCACTTCCTCCCTTAGATACCTTGTATTTCACCGTCAAATGCCACGCGTTCTTCCTTCAAGTACCATTTATTGATATTTCATAAACTACGCATTTTTCCATTGATCTCTCAAAAGCTCTCATTGCAGAGGAAATCCTATCGTTTAGTGAAAGAGAGAAATCTTTGCTGTTCGTCGAAGGCATGCATATTTCTTTATTACGTTAAAGTGAACAAATCCTGCTGTTGAGTGGAAAATCGCGTTATTCAATAACGGATTGTAAATATGTCTGTTTTTCAATGAAGGAGATTTCTCATCAGCTGAGGAGGGAAAAGGATTTTATCATTTGAAGGAAAGTAACTCCTTCTCTTTAGAAGGTGGGTTGTTTTATCCCTGAGCAGCACTTTTCTGCACAAAATGGTGCAGAAAAGTGTGCTTGTGGCCAGGTCACAAGGACTCCAAAGGCACAGAGTTCGGTAAGAGAAAGAGCCCCACTGAACCGCTGCTGGATGCAGTGCTTCGGAAACTATCTGATGTGGCGGATTGGCAATATTCTTCCCAGTGTGCCAGGGACTGGTATAAAGTTGCCAACTTGCGCGTTATTAAAAAAATTAAAATTGAAAAATAATTAAAAAAAATATTAAAGCAAGATATTACTTTCACTTAAGAGAAAGAAGTAAAAAAATTGCTGTCATATCAATGTTAAGCTTCTGGAAACATTTCTTTCTTTCCTGTGATGTGTACCACCACCGGTCCATGGACCACCACTTTCAGAAGCACTATCCTAAGAGACATATCGAAGACAAAGCTTTCCAGCGTGTTGTTTAACGTGAACAGTCCTGCACACGTGAACTGTGACATGAACTGTCCTGCACACGTGAACTGTGACATGAACTGTCCTGCACATTTGAACTGTGACATGAACTGTCCTGCACATTTGAACTGTGACATGAACTGTCCTGCACACTTGAACTGTGACATGAACTGTCCTGCACACTTGAACTGTGACATGAACTGTCCTGCACACTTGAACTGTGACATGAATTGTCCTGCATACTTGAACTGTGACATGAACTGTCCTGCACACTTGAACTGTGACATGAACTGTCCTGCACACGTGAACTCTGACATGAACTGTCCTGCACACTTGAACTGTGACATGAATTGTCCTGCACACTTGAACTGTGACATGAACTGTCCTGCACACTTGAACTGTGACATGAACTGTCCTGCACACTTGAATTGCGAAATGTGACGTGAACTGTCCTGCACACTTGAACTGCGAAATGTGACGTGAACTGTCCTGCACACTTGAACTGTGACATGAACTGTCCTGCACACTTGAACTGCGAAATGTGACGTGAATTGTCCTGCACACGGAGCCATGGCTTCAAGTCTCATCGAAAGCGACCTTTCCAAGTCTATCGTTGTCTCCTCTCACCAAGGCCAGGGTGCCGATGAGTGGAGATAAAACTCAAAGCTGCCAGGGCAGTGACTCGAATCTGGGAACTGCAGATCACGAGTCTGGTGTCCTACCGACTGTACCACCCGCTATTTACAAGTAATTCGCAAAAAAAAGTGGCTTTTAGAGACAACAGATACTATTGATCTCCTAAAATGAGCTCTCCATGGAATACATATCACTTATTTAATTTAAGCGAATTTCCTTCGAAGAATCATTCAACAAATGAAGCGCAACACTTGAACCCCACTGGTGTTTTGACTCGTGTCTTGATCTTCTGTGAAAATGCAATAAAGCGTCCTTCATTTTCATAACTAACGAAGACAGAAATCACCATTTTTTTTTTCCGAGCCATCTTTATCCAACATTTCAGAACCGAATCTCATTTCAGTTCATCAAGGCAACGGCAAAGGCTCGAGCGCTGATTCTCCGCGAGAGCGCATCATTACTCGTGCACCGCGAGATGAAGGAATAGGCGAGCAAAAGAGGCTTTGTTTTGCTCTTTTTCGCAAATAGTTCCAATACAATTGTGACGATAAATAAATAAACAGCGGAAGGGAAGCATTTCGCAAACGGGAGAGAAAACAAAGGAAAGAACGAAACAAACAACAGCGCACGAGGCAGGAAAAAACGAAAGAAAGAAGGAAACAAAAAAAAAAAAAAAGAAAGAAGGAGGGGGGGGGGGAGAAAGAAAGAGGAAGGAATCATTAATAACATCCATGCTTGCAGGTGACGTGTTTCGTAGAGTTCACCCAGATGTTCGGTTGGCGCTGCAATACTTCACTGAGAGCATTTCTGCTTCTCGAAAGA
Source organism: Ryuthela nishihirai (assembly GCA_038380435.1). Lineage (NCBI taxonomy): Eukaryota > Metazoa > Arthropoda > Arachnida > Araneae > Heptathelidae > Ryuthela > Ryuthela nishihirai. Next base: position 27,224,572 of record JAWZYU010000018.1, read on the forward strand.
AAAATGTTATTAAGGCTGTTGTTTGTTGTGGAGAGTCGGCCATTTTCTCTCTCTCTCCTTCAGCAATGAGAGGAAGAAGAAGAGGGTGCTTTCCTCCCAACTGTGTCGCCTAATATCGTTAGCCACGTGCCTTCAACCACTCTTAGGGAGTTGACACCTCGTGCGGTTTTTCTTTGCGGGAGTGATCTTTCCGGCTGAAATGACCTAGGTTCTTCAGCTCCATTGCAATACACACGAGGAGAAGATTCCTCTAATGGAAAAAAAAACCCAGAAAAAAAAAAGACTGAAAAAATAAAAAAGAGACACAGAGGAAGTTTTGTTTCTTTTTGGTTTGTTATTGTGCATCTTGTAAAGCGAGATTCTTGCGTAATTGGATTATTGTCGAAGTTTTATCTCTGCTCTTTTACTTAAGATATGGAAAATTCGTCTCAGGTTTGACTTTTGCTACCTTGTTTCGCGTGCTGTGTGGGGTTTTTTTTTTTCGAAATCTTTTTGGTACTTCTGTTGCAGAGGAATTGCCATTTCGCTGATTCGAGTTGAGATGAGTCAGGATTTCCCTTTCCGAATCCCCAGTGGAAGCCATTAGAGAACGAAAGTTTTGGCTCTGGCGTCGCTCCAAGTCCTTGTTCGCTTCGCCGGCTGCAATGAAGTTAAAAGAGAGAGAAGAAGAAAAAAAAACACGCGAAGGTATTTGATCTTTCTCGTCTGTCACTCACCCTAAAGTGGGAAATTGCTCCCAGAGTGGCGATCCTTGTCATTTTTGCACAATCATAAATGGCTCAGTCCATTAGGCTTAATTTTTTTTCTACCCCCCCCCCCCCCCGCCTTAAACCGTGTCTTTTATGCCACACGGTAAGTTTCAACTGTAGGATATACGCATCTGTAGTTCCCAGGTTCGAGTCCCAGCTGGGTCAGCGTTGAGATTTATCCCCGCAAAATTCCCCGCCCTGCCCACGGTCAGAAGGGGACACCGATGGGCTTGGAAAGATATCTATATCTGCTATCTTCCTTAATTTAAGGAAACCAGTGTAGTTTGGTTCTTTTTAGGGTTATTAACGGCGCCGTCCGTCGGATGGGACGTTTTTAGGGTTATTAACGCCGCCGTCCGTCGGATGGGACGTTAAGCCGTGGCCCCGTGTGTGGGAGAGTCATACCCTGTGCACGTTAAAGAACACGCTGGATGGCCTTGACGGGAGGCTACCATCTGTCTCCAAACAGCTGTTCCAGTGGGTCCCCTCCCCCAACCTTCTCTGAGCCTTCGGGGTCCATGTGACCTGGCCATTTAGCCCATGGTGTGCAAAAAAGTGCCACTCAGAGGTAAAACAACCCAACCCAACAGATGGACTTGGAAATGCCACCGTCCGTCGGATGGGACGTTAAGCCGTGGACTCATGTATAGGAGAGAGTCATGCTCTGTGCACATTAAAGAAGACGATGGATGACCTTGATGGGAGGCTCTATCTGTCTCCTAATAACTGTTCAATGGATCCCCTTTTCCAACTGTCTTTGAGCTTATGGTGTCCTTGTGACTTGGCCATTTAGTCCATCGTGTGGAAACAAAAAGTGCCATTCAGAAGTCAAAACAGCTCATCCTCATCCTCAAGCAGCCATGGGCTACCGAGGTCCAACCAGACCGTGCAATTTCCAAACACATCTATCCTGAGCTACATCTGCTGCATCTGGCCACTGCATACCAATTCTAACAAGGTCCTGTTTGACATTTTCTGCCCACCGCATCCTAGGTCTCCCCCTCTTTCTGAGGCCTTTAGGCACACTGTTCATAATCATTTTCCATATGGGCAACATGGCCACACCAAAGGAGTCTCTCTCTGCACAATATGCTGCTTGAAGGAGGTTGCCGATTCCTTTGCATAATTTCATCAATACTTAAATCATCTAATGCCCAAGATACGGCGTAAGCATCTAGAATCAAAAGCATCTATTTTCCTGTTATCTTTTTTAAAAAGGGTCTACTTTTCACTACCGTAAATAACCCTAGAAAGAACCAAACTACACTGGTTTCCTTAAATTAAGGAAGATACCTATGTTAAGTCAATGGGAAGCTAACGTCAAAGCTATATAACTTTTAACATAATTTCTTTTGTTTTGAAAAATATAACAGATAAAGATCTCAATCGAATAGAGCAATATCTCGATTTCTAACAATATTCGTTCAGTATTTAATGAGTTACGGAAGTTTGAATATTTAGCGATAACAATGCCAGCCACAAAAACTGCCTTTAGAAGTTAATTAAAACTTAGTTTTTGTATCAAAGTGTTTAATAAAATAAGTTTGTATTTTAGAAATTTGTGTAAAGAATTCTTTCACTGTTCTTCAGTTTTGTATAAGTTTCTTAAGACTGGCATTGTTGTTGTTAAATATTCAAACTTCCATAACTCATTAAATACTGGACGAATATTGTTAAAAATCGAGATCTTTATCTGCAATCACATTTTTCAAAACAAAAAAAAAACTTATTTTAGAAGTTATAGAGCTTTGACAAAACTTGCACCTTTAGGTGCATGTCAATCGCTCACAATCGTCTAATATATTTGAAGAAAAAAAAAATCGAAATTTCAATACCTACTACACCATTGAGTGTAAAAGAATTCTGAACGTTGAATACTTAACATCGTCAGTACAAATTACGATAATTGATCTGAAAAGTTAAAAAAGTTAAGACGAAAGTAATCCTCGCTCTAGTTAACGTTACTAGAATGTAAAAGCATATTTGTAGCAGTTGGCGTAAATATTAGTTCAACAATTCTCCAATCTAGAATGATTTTTGCAGAATGAGCAGCGTCGTTGAACGTTTCAGATGCTATAACTCTTTAAATGCCGAACGAAAGGCTAAAAAAAAATATGGAGATTTAATTTTAATTGATCGAGACTTTTAATTTATCTTCTGTGAGATTTTCCCTCAAAAAGATTATTTAAAAAAATCACTAAATCTGACTTCTGATTGACGTCGCATGAATCTGTTCCGAATCAAGTGGCCATTGAACGTCTCTCAAAACGCTCCATCTCCTATCAAAAGCTGAAACTTCATATTCCTCTATCCCCAGACGTTTTCGGATAAATCCCCTCCCCTTCATTCCCTAGAGATAATCACGCTCTCCTACAGCTGCAAGATATATCGCCAAGTGGATAACAAAAAAAAAGGGATGTTCAATCTAACTGCCGAAGGATATTTGAGAAACATTACTTTCTGTTGTTTAGTTTCTCAGACGAACATCAACGTTAACATTTGACAAAGCACAGATTGAAATCTTTCCAAATAACCTCTCTCTTGAAGGCGTCCTTCGTTTTTTTTTCTGACTCTCGTAGCACACTTATCTCAGAAAGGTTGCTCCCAAAAGAAAAAAAAGAGCCAACTGAAATAGATGGAAGTGTTGGAGATACGATCTCTGAGCTCTTAACCCTAGCAGGGCTATGTCTGTAATATAGACGATGTCTCACCGTCTCAGAGATAAGTTCTTCTGTTGCCTTTGGCACAATCGAACTCTTCCAAATAAATCACGTGGTTTTTGTCGTAAAAGCGAGTCCAGCGGTGAGAGTCACGGTGGCTCGTGATTTATTACCCAGGGCGGACGACATAAGATCTCAGAGTGTGCTGTGTGCCAGTCACGTGATAGTGCTGCTTGCGTTCCTGACCTAGCACGGATCTCGGGATTACCGCAATTCGTCTCCATCCTCCTCTCCATCCTCTTCCTCCGTCGTGGTGACCCCGAGAAGATGGCGTCATGTTGGCATTCTCCATTTTCATAAATTAAACGCGATTTATAAAATTCAAAGGCAAGCGTTTGTCCGAAACAGAGTTCCTTCGCAGACGGGGCTCTCGTGCGCACACGCGACTGTCTCTGACTTTTCCAATTCTCTCCTTGTGCCGACTGCTGACGTCATGGAAGATGGATGGAAGGGTCTTGCTTCATCTGTCTTTCTCGAATGACACGGGCAGACAGCGAGGGAATGTGCCGCCGCATCTTTTCCTCAACTCGACGAAGCGCGCCGATTTATTAAATGTATGCATGCTCTAGTAACGTCGCGATCAATTGCGCTTCTGTTTTATGTTTCGCCTCGTGCTTTGCGCTCGAGCTAATCTTAGATCTCTCATCGCCGGAGGAGGACGCTCTCTGCAGCGCGCCACATTTAAATGGAGAAGCTTCCACACTCTACCCGAGAATCTGCTCAGGGATCGGGAGATTTTCAGGGTGAAAGTTGCTCATCATCTAGTCAATTATTTTCATATCCCCGAGCGGTAATTCCTGGCACACAATGCGTTAATGGTCAGGTCATAAAGACCCCAAGGGCTTTGTAGGGAAAGGGACAGGAGAGACATAAAGACGTTCTTTAAAGCCATCGAGTGTGCATAGGGTAAGTCTATGTCGCACGCGGATCATGGCTGACGTCCGATCCAACTGATCCAATGATCTTTCCGAGTCAAACGATTAGACGTTTGATCCAGTCATTTTGATGAGTCATTTGACCGAGTCAAATTGATGAGTCGTTTGAGCGAGTCAAACGACACTCAGAGTCAGTTTACGATTAATTATACAGTTGTGGCCGAGTGGTTAGCGCGCTTGGCTACTGATCTAAGGGATCTGGGTTCGAGCCCAGGATAAGGCATGGATGTTCGTGTTATTTTTCTGCTGAAGTCCTTGCCATCCTCACACTATGGCATATAAACTGACAGGCTCCTGTCAGACCTCTGTGGCAAGCAGCTGCTTGAGGGGGTATTTATTTATTTGTATCAAAAAATAACGTTTTTTGACGAAATGCAATCTTGAGTGTTTTCTTTACGTTTTCTTCTGTTTTTGGATGCATATTATTTAAGTTTATTTATTAATATGAAAAAAAAAGACATATATCTTGAATAAGTTTCCCTTTCTTTGGGGGAGGGGGTGTTCGTTTTCCCTCATTCTTAGTTGTATTACGGTATTAGAAATCAATTGGCGCGGATGACGTCTCTTGATTTCTAGATCGTCACTACGACCCCTGTTTGACTTTGAACCCAGCACCTGATCCGAAATTCAAAAATTTTTAAGGTCAACGGCGCGAACTACGCGTACGCACCAATTGTTAGCTTTCTATCACCGGCATACCTTTGGTAGCGCGCCAGGCTCGTAAACTGTAGTTACCACGTTCGAGTCCCAGCTGGGTCAGCGTTGAGATTTATCTCCGCAAAATTCCCCGCCCTGCCCATGGTCAGTAGGGGACAAAAGATGGGCTTGGAAAGACCACCGTCCACCGGATGGATGGGACGTTAAGCCGTGGTCCCGTGTGCGGGAGAGCCACACCCTGTGCACGTTAAAGAACAAGCTGGATAGCCTTGACGGGAGGCCACCATCTGTCTCCCAACAGCTGTTCCAGTGGGTCCCCTCCCCCAACCTTCTCTGAGCCTTCGGGGTCCTTGTGACTTGCCCATTTAGCCCATGTTGTGCATAAAAGTGCCGCTCAGAGGTAAAATAATCCAACGTTAAAGAACACGCTGGATAGCCTTGACGGGAGGCCACCATCTGTCTCCCAACAGCTGTTCCAGTGGGTCCCCTCCCTCAACCTTCTCTGAGCCTTCGGGGTCCTTGTGACTTGCCCATTTAGCCCATGGTGTGCATAAAAGTGCCGCTCAGAGGTAAAACAATCCAAACACTCCGTTTTAGAGGTTTTTCAAAATGTGTTGGAAAACGCGTGAAATGCACACGTTTAGTAAATTTTTGCCTCCATTACTCTTACTAGCATTGTCAAAGGGGAAGGGAGAGGGTCATGTGACCCCTTGACCTCTCTCACCCTCCTGGATCCCTCCGATCGAAAATCCCGTCGTCTTATACGAAATCTCAAATCTCTCTTGTCTACCTGATTTGAAATCTAAATCAGATATTTTTATATAATTTTATTTTAGTTCCAGAGTATACACAGTCGTATCAGAATAATATGACCACCTACCATTAGCATTATTAAGTAGGTGGTCATATTATTCTCATACGACTGTATGTAGATTTAAAAAACAACTATAAAATTTTATTCGATATAGAATATAGATTATCATTTAAACTTTTCCTGTCCGACGGAATATTTTTTGTAATTGGGAAAGCCTATTCAAGTTTTTTCTCAGACCTATGTGTAGAAGTCTATATTCACACAAGGTTAGCCTATTGTGAAAAAAAATTTGCTCGGAGATTAAAACAATCTAACATTTTTTTTTTGTATTTTTTTCCTCGAACATCGCTCTGCACACTTTTGATTCTTTTGACTTATGTTTGCTTCAATTGACAAATGAAATTAATTTCAGAAAGAGATATCTTAATAAAAAAAAAAACCTCTCTAAACATCTCCTGGGAAATTCTGAGTATTTTTCTATTTACGTAAACACGCGTTCCCGACGTTTTGATGAGATTTTGGAAAATAAGATTTCTGCTTTATTCTATCGTCTCCGAATATTGTGTCCTCCTTGTATGTCAGGAGATATGGAATCGCCAGACATTTAAGTGAACTCTGTTGAGTAATAGACATTCGATCACTGAACACATATCTCGCATCTCCGTATTGCGTGTAATCCGCTTTTTTGTTTCTATTTTCGTCTTTTTAATGCATGGGACAAAAATCAGCATCTTCAAAGGTGATCGTCCTCTGAGTATCAGAGGAGATGCTGAACTTCTTGCTCTTCTAACCGAGCGTGTGTCGCTGGGAATGATGAATAATTTCTGTTGAATCCTTCTGGAACTACAAATACTTGATTACTAGCGCACATCTCCATCACTTTCCTCTTTCGTCCTTCTGTCTTGGGCTTCCTTCATCTTGTTGATGTAATCCATCAATGACAAGGAGATTTAGATTGGAATTCTTTAGGTGTTCCGATGATAGTTGCAAGTAAGGAAAATTGTACAGCAGGATGCATACTCTACGGAGGTCTTTAACGGTAGGAGGAAAGTCCAGACCCAGTGGTCGGATGGTGGTGGTGGTCGAGGTGGGGTTTTACATATGGTGTGGCTGTGGAAAAAAGATCTGTTCAAATAGGAGAGGGTGAAGAGTACTTTGGCATCAGCCTTATGATTTATCAGTTACGTTGGTTGTTTTACCTCTGAGTGGCACTGTTTCTGTACACCATGGGCTAAATGACTAGGTCACATGGACACCGAAAGCTCAGAGAAGGTTGGGGGAGGGGACCCACTGGAATAGGTGTTGGGAGACATATGGTAGCCTCCCGTCAAGGCCATCCAGCGTGTTCTTTAACGTGCACAGGGAAATGGCTCTCCAGCACACGGGGCCAAGGCTTAACGTCCCATCCACCGGACGGCGGCCTTTCCAAGCACATCGGTGTCCCCTCCTGACCGTGGGCAGGGCGGGGAATTTTGCGGAGATAAATCTCAACGCTTACCCAGCTGGGACTCGAACCTGGGAACTACAGATTACGAGCCTGACGCGCTATTCACTGAGCCACCCCCGCCCCCCAAAATCGTAGGAAGACTTTTAAATATTGAAATATTACGTAATGCAGTTCAAATTTAGGGAATATAACATGCGACGGCTTTGATGGGAGGTTTAGCGATATAGGCCATTTTAACAAACAAGAATCACCAATAATTGTTGGAGAGGTAGTCATTTTAACAAGAATTTATTTCTCACTAATATCTGTTAAATAATTATTTCAAAATTAGCCAATTTAAGAAGCATTTGTTGCTCACTAAAATCTTTGATAAAAATTATTGGAAATCAGTAAATTTAACAAGCAGTTCTTGCCGACTAATTTCAGGAAATAATTGTGGCAATGTCAGTCATCTTGCCCACTCATTTATAGGAAACAATTTTTATAGAGTCAGTCATTTTAATAAGTATTTGTTGCACACTAATTTTTTAAAATAACCGATCATTGCAGATTAGGCATTTTGGCAAGCACTTTTTGACCGCTTCCTTTTAGAAAATACTTGTTGCATATCAATCATTTTAAGAAGCATTTGACCAATTATTTTGAGGAAATAATTTTTGCAGAGACAGTCATTTTATCAAGCATTTGTTGTCCACTCAATTTTAGGAAATAGCTGGTGCCTAATCAGTTTTTTTTTTAGCAAACAAGAGTTTGGTAGAAATTTTTACCAATTACTTGTTTCTTAGTCAAACACTGAATGCAAACAGTTGTCCTATCAGTCATTTTGAACACAGTCGATTTATCCATTAATTCACTTTTAACCAACAGTTGTTGCCCAATCAATCATTTTCAGAAAAAAAAAAATTTATCCAGTGATTCACCTTTAACTAACAGTTGTTGCCCAATCAGTCATTTTTAGGAAAAGAACATTTATCCAGTGATTTAGTTTTAACCAACAGTTTTTGCCCAATCAATCATTTTTTAGAAAAAGAATATTTATCCAGTGATTTATTTTTAACCAAAAGTTTTTGCCTAATCAATCATTTTTAGAAAAAGAATATTTATCCAGTGATTTAGTTTTAACCAACAGTTTTTGCCCAATCAATCATTTTTAGAAAAAGAATATTTATCCAGTGATTCAGTTTTAACCAACAGTTTTTGCCCAATCACTCATTTTTAGAAAAAGAATATTTATCCAGTGATTTAGTTTTAACCAACAATTTTTGCCCAATCAATCATTTTTAGAAAAAGAATATTTATACAGTGATTTAGTTTTAACCAACAGTTGTTGCCCAATCAATCAATTTTAGAAAAAGAATATTTATACAGTGATTTAGTTTTAACCAACAGTTGTTGCCCAATCAATCATTTTTAGAAAAAGAATATTTATCCAGTGATTTATTTTTAACCAACAGTTGTTGCCCAATCAATCAATTTTAGAAAAAGAATATTTATACAGTGATTTAGTTTTAACCAACAATTTTTGCCCAATCAATCATTTTTAGAAAAAGAATATTTATCCAGTGATTTATTTTTAACCAACAGTTTTTTCCCAATCAATCATTTTTAGAAAAAGAATATTTATACAGTGATTTAGTTTTAACCAACAGTTGTTGCCCAATCAATCAATTTTAGAAAAAGGATATTTATACAGTGATTTAGTTTTAACCAACAGTTGTTGCCCAATCAATCATTTTTGAAAAAGAATATTTATCCAGTGATTTAGTTTTAACCAACAATTTTTGCCCAATCAATCATTTTTAGAAAAAGAATATTTATACAGTGATTTAGTTTTAACCATCAGTTTTTGCCCAATGAATCATTTTCAGAAAAAGAATATTTATCCAGTGATTTAGTTTTAACCATCAGTTTTTGCCCAATCAATCATTTTTAGAAAAAGAATATTTATACAGTGATTTAGTTTTAACCAACAGTTGTTGCCCAATCAATCAATTTTAGAAAAAGAATATTTATACAGTGATTTAGTTTTAACCAACAGTTGTTGCCCAATCAATCATTTTTAGAAAAAGAATATTTATCCAGTGATTTATTTTTAACCAACAGTTGTTGCCCAATCAATCAATTTTAGAAAAAGAATATTTATACAGTGATTTAGTTTTAACCAACAATTTTTGCCCAATCAATCATTTTTAGAAAAAGAATATTTATCCAGTGATTTATTTTTAACCAACAGTTTTTTCCCAATCAATCATTTTTAGAAAAAGAATATTTATACAGTGATTTAGTTTTAACCAACAGTTGTTGCCCAATCAATCAATTTTAGAAAAGGATATTTATACAGTGATTTAGTTTTAACCAACAGTTGTTGCCCAATCAATCATTTTTAGAAAAAGAATATTTATCCAGTGATTTAGTTTTAACCAAAAGTTTTTGCCCAATCAATCATTTTTAGAAAAAGAATATTTATCCAGTGATTTAGTTTTAACCAACAGTTTTTGCCCAATCAATCATTTTTAGAAAAAGAATATTTATCCAGTGATTCAGTTTTAACCAACAGTTTTTGCCCAATCACTCATTTTTAGAAAAAGAATATTTATCCAGTGATTTAGTTTTAACCAACAGTTGTTGCCCAATCAATCAATTTTAGAAAAAGAATATTTATACAGTGATTTAGTTTTAACCAACAGTTGTTGCCCAATCAATCATTTTTAGAAAAAGAATATTTATCCAGTGATTTATTTTTAACCAACAGTTGTTGCCCAATCAATCAATTTTAGAAAAAGAATATTTATACAGTGATTTAGTTTTAACCAACAATTTTTGCCCAATCAATCATTTTTAGAAAAAGAATATTTATCCAGTGATTTATTTTTAACCAACAGTTTTTTCCCAATCAATCATTTTTAGAAAAAGAATATTTATACAGTGATTTAGTTTTAACCAACAGTTGTTGCCCAATCAATCAATTTTAGAAAAGGATATTTATACAGTGATTTAGTTTTAACCAACAGTTGTTGCCCAATCAATCATTTTTAGAAAAAGAATATTTATCCAGTGATTTAGTTTTAACCAAAAGTTTTTGCCCAATCAATCATTTTTAGAAAAAGAATATTTATCCAGTGATTTAGTTTTAACCAACAGTTTTTGCCCAATCAATCATTTTTAGAAAAAGAATATTTATCCAGTGATTCAGTTTTAACCAACAGTTTTTGCCCAATCACTCATTTTTAGAAAAAGAATATTTATCCAGTGATTTAGTTTTAACCAACAGTTGTTGCCCAATCAATCAATTTTAGAAAAAGAATATTTATACAGTGATTTAGTTTTAACCAACAGTTGTTGCCCAATCAATCATTTTTAGAAAAAGAATATTTATCCAGTGATTTATTTTTAACCAACAGTTGTTGCCCAATCAATCAATTTTAGAAAAAGAATATTTATACAGTGATTTAGTTTTAACCAACAATTTTTGCCCAATCAATCATTTTTAGAAAAAGAATATTTATCCAGTGATTTATTTTTAACCAACAGTTTTTTCCCAATCAATCATTTTTAGAAAAAGAATATTTATACAGTGATTTAGTTTTAACCAACAGTTGTTGCCCAATCAATCAATTTTAGAAAAGGATATTTATACAGTGATTTAGTTTTAACCAACAGTTGTTGCCCAATCAATCATTTTTAGAAAAAGAATATTTATCCAGTGATTTAGTTTTAACCAACAGTTTTTGCCCAATCAATCATTTTTAGAAAAAGAATATTTATACAGTAATTTAGTTTTAACCATCAGTTTTTGCCCAATGAATCATTTTTAGAAAAAGAATATTTATACAGTGATTTAGTTTTAACCAACAGTTGTTGCCCAATCAATCAATTTTAGAAAAAGGATATTTATACAGTAATTTAGTTTTAACCATCAGTTTTTGCCCAATGAATCATTTTCAGAAAAAGAATATTTATCCAGTGATTTAGTTTTAACCAACAGTTTTTGCCCAATCAATCATTTTTAGAAAAAGAATATTTATACAGTAATTTAGTTTTAACCATCAGTTTTTGCCCAATGAATCATTTTTAGAAAAAGAATATTTATCCAGTGATTTAGTTTTAACCAACAGTTTTTGCCCAATCAATCATTTTTAGAAAAAGAATATTTATACAGTAATTTAGTTTTAACCATCAGTTTTTGCCCAATGAATCATTTTTAGAAAAAGAATATTTATACAGTGATTTAGTTTTAACCAACAGTTGTTGCCCAATCAATCAATTTTAGAAAAAGGATATTTATACAGTGATTTAGTTTTAACCAACAGTTGTTGCCCAATCAATCATTTTTAGAAAAAGAATATTTATCCAGTGATTTAGTTTTAACCATCAGTTTTTGCCCAATCAATCATTTTTAGAAAAAGGATATTTATCCAGTGATTTAGTTTTAACCAACAGTTGTTGCCCAATCAATCAATTCTAGAAAAAAGAATATTTATAGTGATTGACTTTTAACCAACAATTGCTGCACAATCAGTTATTTTTAGCAAACCATGTTTATATAATCATCTAATCGCAGCGAACAACTGTTAACCGATATCATTTTAGAAACAGTTTTCAGAGATTCAGAGGATCTCTGCAGTTGTTTCCCGATCAATCAGTTTCGGTTAATAATCGCTGCATAATCACTCATTGGCGCAAACAATTGTTATATACAATCATTGATTGGCTCATACATTCAGGGCCAAAGGATAGAGATCTGATCACAATGGATTCTGAGGCAAGTGCTGCATCGGAATCCATCTAAAACTTCTGCCTCTGCTGAAGCCCCTTTGATCCCAAATGTCTAACAACTGTCGTCAATCCCAGATGGGGTCAAGGACAATCTGCCTTCGATTGGAGCCCATTATTGCTTTAGTTCCCAATATCGCTGCAGAGACTCTCATGTATGCAATATATATCCCTTTCTGTCTTCCAACTAAGCGTAGCATTGGGATCGTTTATCTCGTGCTATTTTATGAGTGATGATGCCACGTGGCTCGATGCTGAAGTCGCCAATAATCGCCTTGATGAATGGGGAGATTACCATGGTTTGTCAAGGGTAAGATAACTCAAACACTGTAAATTCTCGATTATCAGGGTTTGCGGATTAAACCCTATGGATCATCTGAAACATTGATAATGATAATAATGGTCGAGCATTTGCTCGATGTGTCATGTAAACGTGTCTGTGGCGGATTACCTCATAGACACAGGAAGCTCTCTCCTCATGCCTCGACATTCATGGAGGCTTCAAAACTCGATTTTTGTCCTCCAACAATTTATTCAGTAAAATATTTCGGAATCCTTATAAACTACTACTTACGTACACATCTCGTTTATTTAAATTAGTACCGAATATAATGCGATTTTTGTTAAATACACTACAAAGGTTGGGTTGTTTTACCTCTGAGCGGCACTTTTTTTGCACACCATGGGCTAAATGGCCAGGTCACATGGACCCCGAAGGCTCAGAGAAGGTTGGGGGAGAGGACCCACTGGAACAGCTGTTGGGAGACAGATGGTAGCCTCCCGTCAAGGCCATCCACCGAGTTCTTTAACGTGCACAGGGTATGGCTCTCCTATACACGGGGCCACGGCTTAACGTCCCATCCCACGGACGGCGGCCTTTCCAAGCCCATCGGTGTCCCCTACTGACCCTGGGCAGGGCGGGGAATGTTGCGGAGATAAATCTCAACACTGACCCAGCTGGGATTCGAACCTGGGAACTACAGATTACGAGCCTGGCGCGCTACCGACTGAGCCACCCCCGCCCCACACTACAAAGAACAATTATTTATTTTTTACAACTTTTTATGTTTATTTTTCGGTATGCAAGTTTGTATAGTAAAAATAAATAAATAAATAAATAAATAAATAAATTACCCCTCAAGCAGCTGCTTGCCACAGAGGTCTGTAAGTTTACTACACCGTAGAGGAGAGAGAGGTCTGTAAGTTTACTACGCCACAGAGGTCTGTAAGTTTACTACGCCGTAGAGAGTATCAGAAAAATACGACCCCCAGCAGAAAGACAACACAGAAACGTGCATACTTTATACCGGGACTCGAACCCGGGTCCCTTTGATCAATAGCCAAGTATATTAATCATCAGCAACCTTCCCCCAGATTTGGCCCTGGTTCCGGGAGATGAGTTGACGACTGATCCACTATAATTGATGATAAATCTCAACGTTGGCACAATTGGGACTCGAACCTGGGAACTGCAGATTACGAGCTTGGCACGCTATCCACTGAACTAAATCCTGTCCGCAATATATTGTTATAAATTTAACGGATGGAAATTGAGCGTGAGTTCAAAAAGAATATTTAGCAACAATAATTCTAAAATAATGTAATTTATTACAAAAGTATGACGGAAAATATTTATATAAACTAAACTAAGAAAAATCTATATTTTCATCAATATGAAAATAAACCATGAGAAAAATATATAATCTTTTTACTATTCGTACAAATATTTGTTTCTAACAATCTCTACTCAAAGCATAAAATAAGGCTTTTTAATACTCAATATGTGGCAAAATCATACTTGCGAATAAACCTGAAACCTATCAAGAATAACCTGAACAATTCCTAAAACAAACGTAATAATTATACACGAAATGACTTTCTTCTAGGATTCCAGTCATCAAATACACCCAATTCTGTTTTTACACAATAGATAGGTTCCCGAAAAAACCGTGCAAAAATAAAAATTGTAAAAAAAAATACAGTGTATATGAAAAAATAGAAGATTGGTTCCAGATGTGAAAACCCAGTACGAATAATAAGTTGTTTTCAAACAAACCATATCAAAATCTTTAATTAAATCTTTATTTGATTTTTATTCATTTAAACACATTTTTTGTTTTATAAAGTTATAGAGATAATTATATGTACACATATAAAGTTAATTATCCTTCATAAATCAAAAAATATGTCACTGATTCAAGTATACAAAAGTGCAGAAAAAATGACACATGTGCTTATTAACTAGATTTTATTCGTTGTCACTTTCTGAGAATAGACGCATTCGTTTGCGTAAGACTGGAATTAAATCACTTTCATCGCTTGAAACATTTTGGCCGTCGTGTTCATACTCCAATGGTGAAATGCTCTCTGTGGCATGGGGAACCAAATTATCACTTGTTTCCAGTGATTCTGAAGTTTGATTAGTTTTGACAACGAACTCTGTAATCAATCGCTGAGATCCTGCTTTCACTAGATCTTTGTATAATTCTTGATAACGCGCCATACATGACTTCAGTTCACGTTTAAACTTGCTCAGCTCTTTACGACAATGGGATCATGTGTAAGAAAATGACTTTCCAATTTACTAGCCATTTGAATTCCTTCTTTAATTAAACCTGCAGTTGAGTGGAACCTCTTCATCACCATCACTTTTTTTCTTTTTCTTCAGGAGTCTCAAGGACAACTTCTATTATTTCATCTTCGCTAAGAGCTTTGTCAACCAGAAATTCATCAATATCTGCAAACGATAAATCATCGAATCCTTCTCCACCAACTGCATCTGCTAAAGTGATGATATTAGGACATGCAGTCGTATTTGTGGGTACAGGATCTTTGCTTTTTACACATTCTGGCCAAATAGCTTTCCAGCTGATAACGTCAATCCATCATATCTGATAAAATCTAAATTAAAAGATTTCTTCCACACATCAATACTGTTAGTGTTTTATCCTTATCTAGTTTATTCCAAATGTATTGGAATGTTCGTCTTACGTAGTAAGTTTTAAATGTGTCAATTACACCCTGGTCTAGTGGTTGTATTAAGTATGTCGTATTAGGCGGCAGAAAACAAAATTGCACATTTGGGTGTTTCGAAAACAGGATGGCCAGGCGCATTGTCTATAATCAATAAAACTTTAAATTCTAGATTTTTTTCCTTCAAATAGCGTTTAACTTCTGGAACAAAACATTTATGGAACCATTCATTAAAAATTTCCTTTGTAGCCCAGGCTTTTTTGTTTGCCATCCAATACATTTACAATTTATTCAAATCTACACCTTTCATTGACCGTGGTCTTAGAGATCGATTGATGAGCAGCGGTTTTAACACACGATCTCCTGAAGCGTTGCTGCAAAATAGAAAGGTCACACGATCCTTAGCTGCTTTAAAGCCACCAACAGTTTTTTTGTGATTTTGCTACGTAGGTTCTACTCGGCATTTTGTTTTCCAAAAAAAAGACCAGTTTCATCTGCATTACAAACTTGATCAGGAGAGTATCCACCATCTTCAATGATTTGGGCCAATATCCTTTAGCAGCCGGCTCATCTGCAGCAACTTCACATTTTATCGTTACATTGTGAAACGCGTGTCTTTGAAGAAATCCTGCAAGCCAACCTGTACTTGCAGAAAATTCAGAATTTTTGTTTAACTTAGCTGATGTGGTTGGTTCCATTTCTTGCATCTGCTTATATATTCGTAATGCCATCTGTTTGATAGTATTTCCGCCTAGAGGCATTCTTTTTTGCGAGTTATCTTCTATCCACATTACTAGTACCTTTTCCATCTTCACTTTTACAATATCTCTCGTGTACGATGACGACTTACCGCTCAATTTTGTTCCAGAAAGCACAGATTTTCTAATAGCATCTTCATTTTTCTTGATGATTCTTACGTAGCTTCGTTCAAACCAAAATATTTACCTGTGGATGTTGAACCTTCTCCAGTTGCAAGAAGATCTAAAATTTGGATCTTGGTATACAAAGAGATAGCTTTCCTTTTCTGCTTTTGTATAGTTGAATTATCCGACATCGTAGTAAGGCTTACGAAAAATATTTGAATTGGTAATTAATAAATCAGATGATGAAAAATTGTAAATTACCTATCAGCAAAATTTAATAAATTTTTATTATGCACACAAAACTTCAAAAAACAAAACAAAATTTTTTTCGACTTCTTATATAAACGTCTAAACCAGGCGTCGGCAACCTATGACCCACGGGTCACCAAGTGACCCATTTGATAATTTTAAGTGATCCACTTGAGTTCCGCAAATAAAGTATAATATATGAAATAAATTATAAAACATAAACATGAAACAAACACTTTGAGAAAGTATAAATAATAAGATTAACATTTTGGTTTGATTACAAAGTTGCAGAAATGAACATAGGCGGAATACAGCGACATTGTCCGAACGAATCTCATCATTACTCGACGAGCGTGGTTGGTTTATTCACGTTAAAGACGAAGTAGATGTAAACAAGAGTAGATGTGTGATCAGCACGTGATCAGGGCTCCTATTGGTCGGCTGGGCTCTCCGACTGCGTGCCACCTGCAGCCAACCAATAGGAGCCCTGCCCACCTGCTGATCACGCATCTGCTCTTGTCTACGTTTACTTCGTCTTTAACGTGAAGAAACAGTAGTTCAGAAGCGCGAGAACAGTTACCTAAGCGCAATAATTATTATTTTTATTACCATGGACAAATAAAAAGCAAAAAAGAGATTATTTCAAGATGTGTGGACTGAAAAGTATGGATGTATGGAAAATGGTGACAAATTGATATGTACTTTATGTACAGATATAAATACCGCCAGGACTTACAATATTGAGCGACACTTTTCTTCAAAACATACAGATGTGAGTGAAATGCCAAATGATGAAAAATATGAATATATTGCTAAACGTGTATTAAATTATGGTAAACAAAATCAATTTTTGAACAGATTTGTTACCAGCCACAATTACACTACATCTGCCAGCTTTATTGCAGCTCTTAGTATTGGTACCAACGGAAAACCGTTTACAGACGGCGAATTTTTGAGAAACGCATTCATAAATTGTTCCGAACACTTATTCAATGACTTCGCAAATAAAAAATAAATAATTGAGATAATTAAAGAAATGCCATTGTCGGCCAGAACAGTTCAGCGTCGCATTGAAGATATGGCAAAAAATATTGACGCACAGGTCAAAAATGCTTTGTTTTCTAGTGACGTAATTAGCATTGCACTCGATGAACGTACCGATGTAAATAGTATGGCTAGGCTGGCAATTATTATTAGATTTGCATCAATAAATAGTTCGAACGTCAATGAAGATCTATGCATTCTTACTTCAATGAATGACACGACCAAAGGCATTCATATTTTCCGTCAAGTACAAGAGTTTACAAATTTCATAAATGGGAAAATATTGGATTTAAAAAGTAAATTGTTTTTCATAACAACTGATGGTGCTCCAGCTATGAGAGGAAAAAATGTTGGATTTGTGAAACTAATGGAAAATGAACTTGGCCGCCCACTTTTATAGTTCCATTGTATCGTACATGAAGAAAATTTATTTGCAAAGGCATCTACGCAACAACTTAAGGATATAATGGAAAAGGTTGTTAAGATTGCAAACATAATAGTAGCACGATCTGCATTAACACACAGGCGCTTCAAAGCTGTTTTGGAGGAAATTGAATCGAAATAGGGAGATTTACTGTTACATGCTGAAGTACGATGGTTAAGTCGAGGCAAAGTTCTTAATAGATTTGTAGAGTGCTTTGATGATATACAAATATTTCTTTACGAAATCGGTGAAAATGATCTCGAGTTCAATGATAAACAATGGTTTTTAATAACTGTATATATATTGTTCTTAACAGACGTAATGAACCATTATAATGATTTCAACATACGACTCCAAGGAAATAACCACACAATTTTGAAAATGTACGAGGAATGGAAGAGTTTTTGTTCGAAATTAATATTGTTTGAAACTGACATAAAAACTAAAATATTTCTTTTCTTTCCCTTACTAAAAAGCCAACATGAGAAAGAAAATATCGATGAAAGCAATCTAAATATGTTCGAAAGTTGTATTTTGAAGATTAAAAGTGAATTTGAAAGCAGATTTCAAAGTTTTAAGAAGCACGGCGAAATGTTTACATTTATAATAAAGCCCGACGAAATAGAGGAAAATGTTTTAGATTTGCAGTATTTTGAATATCTTAAAATTGACAATTTAAGTTTAGAAATGATTGATTTTAAAAGTTCAACGTTGTGGACGGACAAATTCAAGACATTGCGGAAAGATTTAGAAAACACAGAAGGTAATCAACTTCTCATGATATCATCGTGTTGGGCATCACTTCCTACGAAGTTTTCATCTTTGAAAAAAAAATGGTTTCGCCATTTTGTCCGCGTTCGGTTCTACTTATAAATGTGAACAAATATTTTCACACATGAAATTTATTTTAAGTAAGAACAGGAGGCAGATTAACTACCGAAAATTCAGACGCTTGTATTCGTCTTAAGGTGACTAAGTAGGAACCAGACTTGACTAAATTGACGTCACAAATTCAGCATCAGGGGAGCCATTGATAATGAAGAGAACGCTTATAAATAAAGTTCATAAATTATTAATGAACTAAAACTTGACAATTGTATTTGTTTTTATAATAATGAGAATTATAATTTTTTTATGTTTTGAGTTTAAAAGCATATTGTAATAATTTTCTCAATAAAATTTATCTTATTAATCACTAACGGACTGTTTTAAAATGAAAATACCCATTGACCCGAACTGTCTTCTTAATAGTCACATTTTGGTTGATTTTGACCCGCAGCCAAAAAAGGTTGCCGACGTCTGGTCTAAACACTTCTAACTTTAAACACGAAATGAGAGACCAAGACTAACGTATGTATTGAAGATAAAATTGAGGGGAATTCCAGGAACTAAATGTTGTCACTTCATTCCGAATGAAGTAGGTTTTGTACAATTTTTCCATAAAATAGAGAATAAAATAGAGAAAACTTGTTGTGTCGTTATTTTAGTGCAGTTTTTATTTTGGGGATTTTAGTGCACAAAATGTGTACCTATAGTACATTTTCAAAGTTAAAACTACTTCAAAAAATGTGACCATAAAAGCTGCATCTTTGTTATAAATAAATAATTCTAGGAATTTTTTCTTGAATAGGAATATTTTTTCAGAATTAAATTCAAATGGAAATTTTTAAAAAGGCGCCGTTTGAACCGTGTTAGATCAAAATAAATAGTGTAAAAAGAGAATTGGAATTTTTTTTCTAAACTGTGCTAAATCAAAATCGTGTAAAAAAATCCGTGTAAAGACAGAATTGGGTGTACTCCAAAACTGCGGCTAAGTATACTGGTTTCTCAGAATCAAATCTTTTAAGACGTTTCTACTGACGCTTCTGAGGTTTGAATTCTTTTTCCTTACTATTTACTAACACGATCCACTCTAATTCTTCTTAATTACAACTCTCTTTTTTATTTCTAAATTAAGTTCGTTCGAAGTGGTTAGTGACGTAATTCTCACGCTGAAGCAAACGCGAGCATCAAAATGATACGTCACATCACGGTTTCATTATTGCTCGTTCATCTGTTGTAACAATATTGATGCCAACTGACGATTTGGAACTCACCCTTACGGCTTTGGCGCCATTGATTACACTGGGCAACAAATTTTCATAAAAGTCATGCCTCTGAGATAAAAGTAGCCATTTGTTAAAGATTTCAAGGTGCTGAACACGAATATGACAATGAAAATGCAAAATTTGGATACGATTTCTGAGAAATCCGCAATAGTTTCTTATATAATAGACTAATAGGTACATATGACATGTATTGGTAAAACTCCACTTTGACTTCCGACGTCGTTTTGCCCGTCGCTTGGGGGCGGGGGTGGCTCAGTTGGTAGCGCGCCAGGCTCGTAATCTGCAGTTCCCAGGTTCGAGTCCCAGCTGGGTCAGCGTTGAGATTTATCTCCGAAACATTTCCCCGCCCTGCCCACGGTCAGTAGAGGACACCGATGGGCTTGGAAAGGCCGCCGTCCGTCGGATGGGACGTTAAGCCGTGGCCCCGTGTGCGGGAGAGACATGCCCTGTGCACGTTAAAGAACACGCTGGATGGCCTTGACGGGAGGCTACCATCTGTCTCCCAACAGCTGTTCCAGTGGGTCCCCTCCCCCAACCTTCTCTGAGCCTTCGGGGTCTATGTGACCTGGCCATTTAACCCATGGTGTGCAAAAAAGTGCCGCTCAGAGGTAAAACAACCCAACCCAACCCGTCGCTTGTACAGCTGCTCAGGATCATCTCTGGCGAGCGTTCAACAGTAGTCAGCAAACATTGAAGTGGACCAGTTTCCCTGGTATCCTTTCTCCATCGTTGCAATGTCCTGGTGAAAAGGTTCACTGTGCTCATCAGTAACCATGCCGCAGTTGTCGGGAAAGAAACCTAATTGGGAATGGAGAAAGTGGATTTTTAAGGACATATTGCAGCCAAGTTTGTGATACAGAGACACCATGTTCTTAACCAGTTTCTTGTAGTTGTCTGCACTGACAATCTCGAAGAATTTAGTTGAAACCAGACGAAACGCGTCCCAAGCCTTTTTCTCGTCACCCTGAAGCAGGTTGTCGAACATCTGATCTCTAAACAGCTCGCGGATCTGAGGACCCACAAAAATTCCCTCTTTAATCTTCTTTTCGCTTAGTCGAGGGAATTTGTCACCCAAGTACTTGATAGCTGATGCAGTCCGGTCCATGGCTTTTACGAAGTTTTTCATAACACCGAGATTGATGTGCAGGGACGGTAGCAAGATTTTTTGCGTTTCTGCCAGTGCTGGGTGTTCCACATTCTTCTCTCCAATCTTCAGAGATTTCCTCTGAGGTCAGTTTCTCTTCACGTAGTGCAAAGTCTTTGCTCGGCTGTCCCATTCACATAAGAAACAGCCGTATATATCCCAGCTGCAGACCCATCAACGAAGCCACTACCTTCAAGTCACAACAGAGATGCCATCCATACTTGCTGTATTTAAGACAGTTCAACAGCTGTTTTAGGTTGTCCTAGGTTTCTTTCATGTAGACAGCGTGTCCGACCGGAATGAATGGAAGTCAATTTCCATTTATGCGCCATTCTTGAGGGTCATGTTTGATTCTGAGGGCATTCATCAGGCCATCTACATCGGAGCAGAACACAAGATCATCTTCCTTTCTGAAATAAGGTACAAACTGCTCATAATGAGTTCGAAACGAAGTCACTCGAACATTTTCCTTGAGAAGATTCCATTGTTTAAGTCTTGATCCAAATAACTCTGCTTTGACCTTGGACAGCTCCAGATCGTAAACAAGATCGTTCTTCAGTGAGAATGTGTGGGGCAGATGACGCACCATGGCAGACGTATGGATCATCATTAGACACCGAAGGCTGCGGAGAACCCGACACTGGTACGTCTCCCTCCTCATCATCTGAATCGATTGAATATTCTTTTGGAGGTTCGGGAATGGGAAGGCCTTCGCCGTGAGGAACTGGTCGGAGAGCAGATTGTATATTCGGGTACGCTATTGTCCACTTCTTTTTCCTTGTGATGCCTCCAGAAACAGGTGGAACCATGCAGAAGTAGCAGTCATTTGCATGATTGCTTGGTTCTCTCCAAACCATAGGAACAGCAAACGGCAATCACAACTTTTTCGCCTTTCAGCCACTTCGGAAGATTTCATGCACACTTACTGCAGCATATGTGTGGGGCCCAGGCCTTGTTCTGGTCCCCGATCTTGCATCCAAAATAAAACTCATACGCCGCTTTCACTATTGGAATGATGGCCCTTTTCTGGCTTGCAAACGTCACTTCCCCGGAAATGTAACAAAATGTATCTGCACTAGTAACACAGTTACGAGTCATCACTACTGCTGGATTAAAACTGCAAGGATCACTTGTGTTATACTTATGACTCAGGGGTAAATGAGAATCGCTCAAAAGACTTGCTCACCCTACGAGACATCGCTTACAACTAACGATTGCACCATCTTTTATCCGTGATCGTAAATCCGAGATGTCATGACTCAACTACATTGCATCAGACAATGATGCAATACCTCCGGGGGTTGTGTGTATGGCGGGCTGATGCAATACAACGCAATATGTTGCAATCTGGAGTTTAATATACAGCGTTGCGAAATGGTTACCTAATGTACTAAATGCAGACTGAGTCGTTTATACATGATCATCTCTGTCTCTCCTAGGGGCGGGGGTGGCTCAGTCGGTAGCGCGCCAGGCTCGTAATCTGTAGTTCCCAGGTTCGAGTCCCAGCTGGGTCAGTGTTGAGATTTATCTCCGCAAAATTCCCCGCCCTGCCCACGGTCAGTAGGGGACACCGATGGGCTTGGAAAAGCCGCCGTCCGTCGGATGGGACGTTAAGCCGTGGCCCCGTGTGCGGGAGAGCCATAACCTGTGCACGTTAAAGAACACGCTGGATGGCCTTGACGGGAGGCTACCATCTGTCTCCCAACAGCTGTTCCAGTGGGTCCCCTGCTCCAACCTTCTCTGAGCCTTCGGGGTCCATGTGACCTGTCCATTTAGACCATGGTGTGCAAAAAAGTGCCGCTCAGAGATAAAACAACCCAACCTAAAACAACCGAACCTGTCTCTCCTGAACAAGAGCCAATCGACAAATTTTATTGTCATTTTCGTGTTCAGCACCTCGAAATTAGTAAGGATTGGCTATTTTCATTTCAAAGCTTTTTATGTGTTGCCCAGTGTTACCGGCGCCGACGAGTCTCGCTTATGGCCTTGATTAATATTTTCGCCCTTAATTTACGAAATCAGAACTTTTTTTTTACATTTTTATTTACTTGAAATTAAAATAGACAGCACAAAAGAGCATGTCGAGGTAGTGAACGGAAAATAACTCACAAAATGATCCCTAGAAATTACTAATTATTTGTAGAACTCGACTTTCATCTGAGAGAATGACTCCAAAGGAAACAGACGAGTATCATTTGCTTGCAATGCAACATTGTTTTTTTGTGAAAATCTCATATTGTTCTGTCTTTATCTTTAAATCGTACATTTTCGACATCTGCAGCTACCAATTTGCTTTACCAGACAATTTATTTTTTTAGCTGGGGACGTTTACCATTCAAACTGCAGATGTCAAAAAAAGTTTTTTTTTTTAAAAGAAAAAGACGAACGAGACGCGACTTATTAAAACATTGTGGGAAATGTGTTTCGCAAAACATCTTTTTTTTCTTTTTCTGTTTCTCGTTTTCGCGTTTAAATTTAATAGCGTCAGTTATATTGCAGATTTTAAAAAAGGGGAAACTGGGAATTAAAAAATTAAAACCTCTGTCGTATCATTTACAATACATAAGCCATTTATAGGAACAAACTCGAAAAAAGAAAAATCCACCTCTTGTGTGCGAAGTTTCATTTTTTTTTCGTCTTTTAACACACTTCATCAAACGTTCTGTGTTTTGCTCAACTTGAAAGGTATCTCGAAAAATTTAATTAAATTGCATTCTTTATCTTAGTTGAATATCTCCTTTCCTTTCAAATGCGACAAGAAAACGTGCAAACACAAAGGGTATTCTAATGAGGCGTAAAAACGTCACAGTCGGATATTTTCTTCTGCGTTTTTTCACAAAAGTTATTTTGTCAACGCACACACAAACAGGGCAGAGAAAGTGTTCTTTGTTTGGTGCTGTACAAGCCTTTACTTTAACTACATTATTTATTCAATGTCTCTTGAAAGATAACGCCTCCAAATTCTTTGCATTTCCAGAGTGTCTGAGATTAGGATCTAATCTCCGCTGGAGATACAAAGGCAGAATCCATTTTCTAAAAAGAAACAACTCCACAGTTAATTACCCCGTTTTCTTGTTACACCAGAACAGGCTTCCCATTACAAGAAACTCTTAGTGTTGTAGGTTCACGCGCCATTGCTATGGAAGAAGTTCTCGCTTTCTCATTAGAACAGTTACAATGTCGCTACTGCTGCCAGATTGTAAAGTTTAATATCGCATCTGAAATCGGATCAAAGTGGGCCTGATATTCAGTTTTTTAATGTTCTTACTTCGTCGATTTAACAGGCTTAAAAAAGACTTTTTTTTATTCCTCCTGAGATGTACAAATGAAGTATCGAATGTACAATCTCCAGTGTCCGCAAAAAAAGTAGATGCGTTGAAATATTCAAAGTCGAACTTTAATATGTATGTGAAGCAAACTTAGATATCATCTGATGTAAAAAACCAAACGAATAAAAGAAGAAAACTTAGTACTGCAAAACGACGTAATAAGGTGTCATACATAATTTGTTACTTCTCAGGAACATATTTTAAACCAATTTAAATCTTTATTGGATAAAATGACGACTTTGGTCTGTGGTGAAATGTAAATACTTCAAGTTCATTTTTGGACGAAACTGTCCAATTTCACCAGAGGTGATTAAATGATTCTTGAGGGAATCTTTGATCAATCCCCAGTTGGGGGTGGATCAAGTATCACCTTAAAGATAATTTAACACATTCTGTGGTAAAAAAATTTAAAATTTTAATAACAATTGAAACGGGGGTTAAAAATAGTACGCATATATACATCACATATATTTTGAAGTTAGTGATCGAGTTGTTGGGTTGTTTTACCTCTGAGCGGCACTTTTTGCACACAATGGGCTAAATGGCCAGATCACATGGACCCCGAAGGCTCAGAGAAGGTTGGGTGAGGGGACCCACTGGAACAGCTGTTGGGAGACAGATGGTAGCCTCCCGTCAAAGCCATCCAGTGTGTTCTTTAACGTGCACAGGGTATGTCTCTCCCACACACGAGGCCACGGCTTAACGTTCCATCCGACGGACGGTGGCCTTTCGAAGCCCATCGGTGTCCCCTACTGACCGTGGGCAGGGCGGGGAATAGTGATCGAGACTTTGTGTTTAGTGATCGAGAAAATTTTTATTTTCTCGATCACTAAACATTTAAAAAAAAATAAACCACTAAAACGAAGGGAAAAAATATATATATTTTGCACATCTGAGCTTGGATTTGACTTTAAATCTCCATAAGTTTCGAGTCTGATTTAGTTATGTTCCGGTTCGAAATCAAGTTCTTTAAAGTCTATTATCAAAATAAATATTCACAATTCAACACGCAAATATTGAATAAAAGTAAATCCAAATCTTTGTTTCACTTCGATCTCCATTTTTTTTTTTGTAAAATTACTTTCCTAAACTTAAAATATCAGTCTTAAAGGCTGGAGGCAATATTTGAGCTTTAAGTCTTTCGTTCAATTCTGATGAAGTGCAGTTGAGATTTGTTTTTAATTTTCGGTTTTAAAGAGGATAGGACCATGTGGCATTATGGAGAGAGCAGACGTTTTTCCGATATTTTATTTCACCTTGCATACAGCTTGTGTGAAATGAAAGATTACACTTCAGACGTAATTAATTATTTGTTAAAGAACAGAAGGTGTTCCATTTTCTCGATCACTGAACAGCTCCCGAGTTTGGAATGAAGCAAACGAGGAGAATATTTTCCCACTGGAGATGCAAATTTCAGTCTTTTACCGATTCTATATGCCTTCTTGAAAGAATTCATTATAACGTCGCCAAAACAAAGAACGGCTTCAGAGGGGGGGGGGGGGGAGAAAAGGAAGTGGGGAAACCATGAGACACTTCCCCCTTGTACATTTTTAATAAACGGTAAAAGATGAAAAATCAGAGTGTAAAAACATTATTTCAAATAAATTGCCTCTGATAGATTTTTCGGAAATATTACTGCGGAGTCAATCACTTTTAGGGGCGGGGGGTGGCTCAGTCGGTAGCGCGCCAGGCTCGTAATCTGTAGTTCCCAGGTTCGAGTCCCAGCTGGGTCAGCGTTGAGATTTATCTCCGAAAAATTCCTCACCCTGCCCATGGTCAGTAGGGGACACCGATGGGCTTGGAAAGGCCGCCGTCCGTCGGATGGGACGTTAAGCCGTGGCCCCGTGTGCGGGAGAGCCATACCCTGTGCACGTTAAAGAACACGCTGGATGGTCTTGACGGGAGGCTACCATCTGTCTCCCAACAGCTGTTCCAGTGGGTCCCCTCCCCCAACCTTCTCTGAGCCTTCGGGGTCCTTGTGACCTGGCCATTTAGCCCGTGGTGTGCAAAAAAGTGCCGCTCAGAGGTAAAACAACAACCCAACCCAACTCAATCACTTTTAAAAAGCATTTGTTAGAAACCAAAATCATTTATAGTAGAGTTAAGCGAGGGCAAAAATACAGAAATTCTCTTACATTGAAGAGAATTTTGCCTCTTCATTTATAGTAGAGTTAAGCGAGAGCAAAAATACAGAAATTCTCTTACATTGAAGAGAATTTTGCCTCTTCATTGGGAAAATATTCTCGTTATTTGCTTCATTCCAAACTCGGGAGCTATTTAGTGATCGAGAAAGTGGAACACCTTGTGTTCTTTTACAATAATTAATTACGTCTGAAGTGTAATCTTCCATTTTACACAATTTTCAATCTTACACAAATATCATTTTTTGTGAATAAATGCTTTGCCGTTTGGATTATCAAATCTTGAGTAATTATTAATCATTAAATATTTCTTATTTATTAAATCATAAGAGTTAATAAAATAGCTCAAATCAGGGGGGACATTACCCCCTTCAGAATGCTTGCAAGGGTAATAAAAGCAAAAAAAAGATTAAACTTATGCATATTTCAAATTTTTTAATTTTCAAAATTTTTTTAAAGACTTCTAAGACAGAGTGCGATTTTTTATACTACAATGGAAATCGAGTCTCTTGCCCCCTCCTCCCCTTCCTTTTACTTTTTTACGGTTCGATAGAGTTTCCTGTCCCCAACTCCCATTATTTTCTTCCAGATACCGGCCTGGTACTCGCTATGGTCATTTCCACCGAACACGATTTTCAGACACTGCCATAGCGAAGAGTTGGGTTGTTGTTTTACCTCTGAGCGGCACTTTTTTGCACACCATGGGCTAAATGGCCAGGTCACATGGACCCCGAAGGCTCAGAGAAGGTTCGGGGAGGGGACCCACTGGAACAGCTGTTGGGAGACAGATGGTAGCCTCCCGTCCAGGCCATCCAGCGTGTTCTTTAACGTGCACAGGGTATGGCTCTCCTGCACACGAAGCCACGGCTTAACGTCCCATCCGACGGACGGCGGCTTCTCCAAGCCCATCGGTGTCCCCTACTGACCGTGGGCAGGGCGGGGAATTTTGCGGAGATAAATCTCAACGCTGACCTAGCTGGGACTCGAACCAGGGAACTACAGATTACGAGCCTGGCGCGCTACCGACTGAGCCACCCCCGCCCCTCCACAGCGAAGAGCATTGTTCAAGTTGCAAAATCTCTTACTGTCTGTGTAGCGAGAACATCGAAGGCCAGCGGACAGGTGAAGATGCCGAAGAACCGTAGGGTTGGGATTGGCTCAATCGAAAATGCCCCAGACTAGTAGTCTGCTGTTTTCAGGTTCGAGTTTCACCTGTGCCAGCGTTGAGATCTATCTTCACTAAACCACCATCCTGCCCTCGGCTAAAAAGAGGCCATCGTTGGACTTGGAAAGTCTCCGTCCGTCGGATGGGGCTTAAACCTGTGTTCTTGTGTGCAGAAGAGCCATACCCTGTGCACGTTAAAGAATACACTGGATGGCCTTGACGGGAGACTACCATCTGTGTCCTAACAGCTGTACAGTGTGCAGAAGAGCCATACCCTGTGCACGTTAAAGAATACACTGGATAGCCTTGACGGGAGACTACCATCTGTGTCCTAACAGCTGTCCAGTGTGTCCCCTTCTCCCAACTTTCTCTGAGTCCCTGGGGTCCATTGTGTGCAAAGAAATGCCGCTCAAAAGGTAAACAACCGAACAAATAACCCGAAGAATCCATTTTTGGCAGTCCAAAAAATGCAGAGTCATATAACAGATGATATACGAGGTGATGATATACGAAGGATAAGACGCACGTACTTTCGAATTAACTGTAGAGTGAAAAAGTATGAGTAGGAAAAGATTACAGTCGAGAAAAAAAATAGTAGGAAATGTGCAAAAACTTGGTTGATGATTGCCTAAAACGCGTAGCCGATTTATACCTTAAATACTACGTGGAAGAGTAAAACAAAATTAAATTTTCTGATTCAGTTTTCATCTCTGTTATAAAAAAAAAGTGCTGCAAGAGTGAGGAACCTTTTTTTATTGCAATATTGTTTTCAGTCTGGACAGAAGACAAAAATTAGAAGAAAAAAAATGCCTTTTGGATCCCCGGTTATTCCAACATAAGCGCTGCAGTTTTATGAGGGCTTCCAAATAGAAGAAGACAACCCATCTGAAGCAGATGAGTTCCTGACCATCAAGGATTGGTTCGAAAAAATTTGATAAAAAAAAGCGCCAAAATCTCCATATTACGTAAAAGAGAAGCAGCAAGAGATGATGAGGAGACGCTGCTTTATTTCGCAACACTTTTTAAGTGAGAGATTGCGGGTGAGGATTAGAAAACTTACCAAATCTTTAATTCAGATGAGACTGTTTTATTCTGGAAACGTATGTCAAATAGGATTTATCTGAGAAAAGAAAATGGAACTGAGACTGGATTTAAAACTTCAAACGACGGGCTAAGTGAAGCGGAGGAACTAGAACGCCGTTCTGTTACCCATCAAATAGGGCAATGTGTCGTTCTATGACCCCCATTTTAGTGGTCATTTAAAAATATTTTATAAAGAGTTATATTTTTTTGGAGGGTGGGAGGGGGTGTACTTCTTACGCCTGCCCTAGATCCGGTTCTGATTAAGCATTAGTAATTATTTAAATCAAATATTTTACGATATTTTGGAATTAATTTTAAGTTTTTTTCATGGGGTTGGGTTTGTTTTTCTTCTCTGATTATCAATTTTTTTGACCCCCTTAGCGTCAATTTTTTTGACCCTCTTAGCGTCAATTTTTTTACCATCTACGGATCACTTTTTTGTCCTTAACGCTAAATGACCACATCACAAGAATCCAAAGGGCTTCAGAAATGGTTGGTAGAAACGGATACACTGGAGAGCTCTTAAAAAACAAACAGAAGCTTCCCTTCAGGGGAGGGGGCGGGTAATCTGTAGTTCCCAGGTTCGAGTCCCAGCTGGGTCAGCGTTGAGATTTATCTCCGCAAAACTCCCCGTCCTGCCCACGGTCAGTAGGGGACACTGATGGGCTTGAGAATACCGCGGTCCCTCGGATGGGATGTTAAGTCGTGGTCCCGTGTGCGGAGAGAGCCATACCCTGTGCATGTTAAAAATGATGCTGTATGGCCTTGACGGGAGGCTACTATCTGTCTCCCAACAGCTGTTCCAGTGGGTCCCCTCCCCAACCTTCTCTTCGGTGTCCCCTATTGACCGTGGGCAGGGCGGGGAATTTTGCGGAGATAAATCTCAACGCTGACCCAGCTTGGACTCGAACCTGGGAACTACAGATTACGAGCCTGGCGCGCTACCGACTGAGCCACCCCCGCCCACCCGCCCCCTCTCAGGGAATACTTACTAGAATTCAGAAAGTGTGTGTGGGGATTCTCTAAACACGACCCTATTACAGGGTTATGACTCACCAGTACAAGGGGATTACCCAGAATGAGATTTTTAAAAAGTTGGACTTTATTTAGTTGAATTGTAATTAAAAGTATTGATAATTAAAGTAATTAAGGTCAGGAATTACGACTTTTAGACAAAATTTCTGCCGGAATTTTAGAATTAAACTTTTCCGTAGCAATTATGCAGATTCAGAGTAAAGCATCTTATTATCAAATTTAGTGCTTCAGTTAAACTTTAAATGCTTTAAAACATTTTATTGGAGGACACGTCTTAACGCTCCATTCGACGAAAAGCAATCTTTCCAAGCCCATCGGTGTCTTCCTTTTCTCACTGTGGACAGGGTCTCAATGCTGACAATTTGGGACTCGAATCTAGGAACTGCAGGTTACGAGCCTGGCACCCGCCCCAATAATAGGGTGAAAGGATATGGAAGAAAAGTTATTGCATTAAACGACACTAACGTCCATGCCTTATCCGGAACTCGAACCTAGATCCCTTAGATCAGTAGCCAAGCGCGCTAACCACTCGGCCACTGGATTCCCATTAATAAAAATGAAATTTGTTTTGACATACACCGCAATACAAAAGTTCCATACGATCCCAAATCACTTCACTGACCACAGTATACAATCCGTATACAAAAGTTCCATACGATCCAATAACTTCACCGATTACAGTATGCAATTCGTATACAAAAGTTCCATACGATCCCAAATCACTTCACCTACCACAGTATGCAATTCGTATACAAAAGTTCTATACGATCCCAAATCACTTCACCTACCACAGTATGCAATTCGTATACAAAAGTTCCATACGATCCAAAATAACTTCACCGACTACAGTATACAATCCATATACAATATTTCCATACGATCCAAAATCACTTCACCGACCACAGTATGCAATTCGTATACAAAAGTTCCATACGATCCCAAATCACTTCACCTACCACAGTATGCAAATTCGTATACAAAAGTTCCATACGACCCAAAATCACTTCACCGACCACAGTATACAATCCGTATACCAAAGTTCCATACGATCCCAAACCACTTCACCGACCACAGTATGCAATTCGTATACAAAAGTTCCATACGATCCCAAATCACTTCACCTACCACAGTATGCAATTCGTATACAAAAGTTCCATACGATCCAAAATAACTTCACCGACTACAGTATACAATCCATATACAATATTTCCATACGATCCAAAATCACTTCACCGACCACAGTATGCAATTCGTATACAAAAGTTCCATACGATCCCAAATCCTTCACCGACCACAGTATACAATTCGTATACAAAAGTTCCATACGATCCCAAATCACTTCACCGACCACAGTATACAATCCGTATACCAAAGTTTCATACGATCCCAAATCACTTCACCGACCACAGTATACAATCCGTATACAAAAGTTCCATACGATCCAATAACTTCACCGATTACAGTATACAATCCATATACAATATTTCCATACGATCCAAAATCACTTCACCGATCACAGTATGCAATTCGTATACAAAAGTTCCATACAATCCCAAATCACTTCACCTACCACAGTATGCAATTCGTATACCAAAGTTCCATACGATCTCAAACCACTTCACCGACCACAGTATACAATCCGTATACCAAAGTTCCATACGATCCCAAATCACTTCACCGACCACAGTATACAATTCTTATACAAAAGTTCCATACGATCCCAAATCACTTCACCGACCACAGTATACAATCCGTATACCAAAGTTCCATACGATCCGAAATCACTTCACCGACCACAGTATACAATCCGTATACAAAAGTTCCATACGATCCAATAACTTCACCGATTACAGTATACAATCCATATACAATATTTCCATACGATCCAAAATCACTTCACCGACCACAGTATGCAATTCGTATACAAAAGTTCCATACGATCCCAAATCACTTCACCTACCACAGTATGCAATTCGTATACCAAAGTTCCATACGATCTCAAACCACTTCACCGACCACAGTATATAATCCGTATACCAAAGTTCCATACGATCCCAAATCACTTCACCGACCACAGTATACAATTCTTATACAAAAGTTCCATACGATCCCAAATCACTTCACCGACCACAGTATACAATCCGTATACCAAAGTTCCATACGATCCGAAATCACTTCACCGACCACAGTATACAATCCGTATACCAAAGTTCCATACGATCCCAAATCACTTCACCGACCACAATATACAATCAGCATACAAAAGTTCCATACGATCCAAAATCACTTCACCGACCACAGTACAATCCGTATACCAAAGTTCCATACGATCCAAAATCACTTCACCGACCACAATATACAATCCGCATACAAAAGTTCCATACGATCCAAAATCACTTCACCGACGACAGCATGCAATCCATATACAAAATTTCCATACGATCCGAAATCATTTCACCGACCACAGTATACAATCC
Source organism: Ryuthela nishihirai (assembly GCA_038380435.1). Lineage (NCBI taxonomy): Eukaryota > Metazoa > Arthropoda > Arachnida > Araneae > Heptathelidae > Ryuthela > Ryuthela nishihirai. The sequence goes on from JAWZYU010000018.1 coordinate 27,256,702, forward strand.
GTATACAAAAGTTCCATACGATCCAATAACTTCACCGATTACAGTATACAATCCATATACAATATTTCCATACGATCCAAAATCACTTCACCGACCACAGTATGCAATTCGTATACAAAAGTTTCATACGATCCCAAATCACTTCACTGACCACAGTATACAATCCGTATACAAAAGTTCCATACGATCCAATAACTTCACCGATTACAGTATACAATCCATATACAATATTTCCATACGATCCAAAATCACTTCACCGACCACAGTATGCAATTCGTATACAAAAGTTCCATACGATCCCAAATCACTTCACCTACCACAGTATACAATCCGTATACCAAAGTTCCATACGATCCCAAACGACTTCACCGACCACAGTATACAATCCGCATACCAAAGTTCCATACGATCCCAAATCACTTCACCGACCACAGTATACAATTCGTATACAAAAGTTCCATACGATCCCAAATCACTTCACCGACCACAGTATACAATCCGTATACCAAAGTTCCATACGATCCCAAATCACTTCACCGACCACAATATACAATCCGCATACAAAAGTTCCATACGATCCAAAATCACTTCACCGACCACAGTATGCAATTCGTATACAAAAGTTCCATACGATCCCAAATCACTTCACCTACCACAGTATGCAAATTCGTATACAAAAGTTCCATACGATCCAAAATCACTTCACCGACCACAGCATGCAATCCATATACAAAATTTCCATACGATCCGAAATCACTTCACCGACCACAGTATACAATCTGTATACAAAAGTTCCATACGATCCAATAACTTCACCGATTACAGTATACAATCCATATGCAATATTCCATACGATCCAAAATCACTTCACCGACCACAGTATGCAATTCGTATACAAAAGTTCCATACGATCCCAAATCACTTCACTGACCACAGTATACAATCCGTATACAAAAGTTCCATACGATCCAATAACTTCACCGATTACAGTATACAATCCATATACAATATTTCCATACGATCCAAAATCACTTCACCGACCACAGTATGCAATTCGTATACAAAAGTTCCATACGATCCCAAATCACTTCACCTACCACAGTATGCAATTCGTATACAAAAGTTCCATACGATCCAAAATCACTTCACCGACCACAATATACAATCCGTATACCAAAGTTCCATACGATCCCAAACCACTTCACCGACCACAGTATACAATCCGTATACCAAAGTTCCATACGATCCCAAACCACTTCACCGACCACAGTATACAATCCGTATACCAAAGTTCCATACGATCCAAAATCACTTCACCGACCACAGCATGCAATCCATATACAAAATTTCCATACGATCCGAAATCACTTCACCGACCACAATATACAATCCGTATACCAAAGTTCCATACAATCCAAAATCACTTTACCGACCACAGTATACAATCCGTATACCAAAGTTCCATACGATCCCAAACCACTTCACCGACTGCAGTATACAATCCGTATACCAAAGTTCCATACGATCCAAAATCACTTCACCGATCACAATATACAATCCGCATACAAAAGTTCCATACGATCCAAAATCACTTCACCGACCACAGCATGCAATCCATATACAAAATTTCCATACGATCCGAAATCACTTCACCGACCACAGTATACAATCCGTATACCAAAGTTCCATACAATCGAAAATCACTTCACCGACCACAGTATACAATCCGTATACCAAAGTTCCATACGATCCCAAACGACTTCACCGACCACAGTATACAATCCGTATACCAAAGTTCCATACGATCCAAAATCACTTCACCGACCACAATATACAATCCGCATACAAAAGTTCCATACGATCCAAAATCACTTCACCGACCACAGCATGCAATCCATATACAAAATTTCCATAGATCCGAAATCACTTCACCGACCACAGTATACAATCCGTATACCAAAGTTCCATACGATCCAAAATCCCTTCACCGACCACAGCATGCAATCCATATACAAAATTTCCATACGATCCGAAATCACTTCACCGACCACAATATACAATCCGTATACCAAAGTTCCATACAATCCAAAATCACTTTACCGACCACAGTATACAATCCGTATACCAAAGTTCCATACGATCCCAAACCACTTCACCGACTGCAGTATACAATCCGTATACCAAAGTTCCATACGATCCAAAATCACTTCACCGATCACAATATACAATCCGCATACAAAAGTTCCATACGATCCAAAATCACTTCACCGACCACAGCATGCAATCCATATACAAAATTTCCATACGATCCGAAATCACTTCACCGACCACAGTATACAATCCGTATACCAAAGTTCCATACAATCGAAAATCACTTCACCGACCACAGTATACAATCCGTATACCAAAGTTCCATACGATCCCAAACGACTTCACCGACCACAGTATACAATCCGTATACCAAAGTTCGATACGATCCAAAATCACTTCACCGACCACAATATACAATCCGCATACAAAAGTTCCATACGATCCAAAATCACTTCACCGACCACAGCATGCAATCCATATACAAAATTTCCATAGATCCGAAATCACTTCACCGACCACAGTATACAATCCGTATACCAAAGTTCCATACGATCCAAAATCCCTTCACCGACCACAATATGCAATCCGCATACAAAATTTCCATACGATCCAAAATCACTTCACCGACCACAGCATGCAATCCATATACAAAATTTCCATACGATCCGAAATCACTTCACCGACCGCAGTATACAATCCGTATACCAAAGTTCCATACAATCCAAAATCACTTCACCGACCACAATATACAATCCGTATACCAAAGTTCCATACGATCCAAAATCACTTCACCGACCACAATATACAATCCGCATACAACAGTTCCATACGATCCAAAATCACTTCACCGACCACAACATGCAATCCATATACAAAATTTCCATACGATCCGAAATCGCTTCACCGACCACGTATACAATCCGTATACAAAAGTTCATACGACCACAATCACTACAATACTCTTCCATTGTCAACTATTAACGTGAATGTTCGTCATCGGCCTCAAAAATCTAAACGAACAAGTATAAGTTTCAATCCTAAAAGTTTCTTTAAGTTTTAAAATACCTCAGAAATTTCTTCGAACTATATAAATTCATATAAACATTTATGCAATGTAATGATCCTTGAAATCTGAATAATTCCTTGAAGGCGAATAAGAAGAACGATTCCAAGGACTTATATACGAAAATTCTTCTCTCACGGAATGTAAACATATCCCTCAAAATATTCTTTACAAATTCTTCATATTTGAAAAATCTTTCTACCTCTATCAGAAACTCAGCTTTTTCCATTACCATTGGTTCAACAACACGTACTTGTGCTTATCTGCAGGAACTAATCCATTTAGCTAGTAACCGACACGAATATCGCATTAAAGATGTCTCCTGAAACATTACCCAGATTACGTAAAAAAAAAAGATCCCAGTTTCTTCTCTGTTTAAAGCCGTTTACGACCAACTGCGCTACATTTCCCCTGTTTCACTCGGGTAGCCAGGACAAAAAAAAAAGAATTTTAGGGTAGACTATAACAAGGTTTATTCCCACCTTTCAAGAAGGGTATTATTCCCTTTCTATTCCGCATCTTTGTGTTTTCCTTTTACCGCATGGTACGTAGCGTTGAGAGCACGGCCACATAGAGAACGATTTTAGCGTTGTCAACATTTCAAAACCTTTTTTACCTCTGAAAACAAAATTATTACTAACAACGGAGGTGACCTCGTAGCAAACAGGAGCACGTGCTGCACGCGCTCCTGTTCGCTGCGTTGTTTTCAGAGGCCAGAAAGATTGAAAACGTTATTAACTCCGAAACACTGGAAACGCTTCTTGTGTGACCACATCCTAAGAGACTCTTCTATCTTACCGCCGTCGACAGCGACAAACGCTATTGATGCTTCTACTGTTGGTTATGGGAGAATAAAATCCCCTTCTTTTGAGTGTCAGAAAGCTGTTTACTCTCTGGCCCATACATGACAATGCTGTTTGCAGTGAGGACCCGCTAACAAGGTTTACAGTTGTGAACTAAAGACAAAGAAACAATAAGTACATTCAGAGTGTGAGCGAAGAAGTGTACTGATAGTTCGGCCGCTTTGTGCTGAGGGACTTTACGGTAGCTTGTTATGGGTCAACGACACCTGAAAAGCGCGAGGAATATTACAAACCCCAGTTTATTTCAAAGAAATGAAATAAAGAGGAAAATGTAATATATAATTGTCTTGTTTGAGCGGCACTATTTTGCATGGGGCGGGGGTGCTCAGTCGGTAGCGCGCCAGGCTCGTAATCTGTAGTTCCCAGGTTCGAGTCCCAGCTGGGTCAGCGTTGAGATTTATCTCCGCAAAATTTCCCGCCCTGCCCACGGTCAGTAGGGGACACCGATGGGCTTGGAAAGGCCGCCGTCCGTCGGATGGGACGTTAAGCCGTGGCTCCGTGTGCGGGAGACCCATACCCTGTGCACGTTAAAGAACACGCTGGATGACCTTGATGGGAGGCTACCATCTGTCTCCCAACAGCTGTTCCAGTGGGTCCCCTCCCCCAACCTTCTCTGAGCCTTCGGGGTCCATGTGACCTGGCCATTTAGCCCATTGTGTGCAAAAACGTGCCGCTCAGAGGTAAAACAACCCAACTATTTTGCACACAATGGCTAAATGGCCAGGTCACAAGGACCCTGAAGGATCCTTGTGACCTGGCCATAGGAAAGTTGGGAAAAGGATTCACTGCACAGCTGTTAGGAAACAGATGGGAGCCTCCCGTCAAATCCATCCAGCGTGTCCTTTGAGACAGATGGTAGCCTCCCTCAAGGTCATCCACCGTGCTCTTTCAAGTTCTTACCTGCCCAGGGTATGGCTCTCCCGCACACTGGCCACGACTTTACATCACGAACGACGGACGGCGGTATTTCCAAACCCATAGGCGTCCCTTTCTGACTCAAGGAAGGGAGGGAAGTTTCGCGGAGATGAATCTCAACGCTGGTCCAGGTGGAACTGGAAACTGCAGATTATGAGCCTGGGGTATTACCAACTGAACCATCTCCGTCTGAAATGGCCAGGTCACATGGAAAAGGGAACCCATTGAACAGTTGTTAGCAAAGAGATAGAAACCCCACGTCAAGGCCATCTAGGGTGTTCTTTAGCGTGAACAGGTTATGGGCATACGGAGCCACGACTTAAGGTCATATTCGACAAACGGCAGTCTTTCCTAACCTATGGCTAAGAAATCGGTGATACCTTTCTGACCAAGGGAGAGCAAGGATTTAGGGGACTTGGGTTGTTTTACCTCTGAGCGGCACTTTTTTGCACACCAATTAGCTAAATTGCCACGTCACAAGGACCCCGAAGTCTCAGAAAAGTTTGGGGGAGGGGACCCACTGGAACAGCTATTGGGAAACCGATGGTAGCCTCCCGTCAATGCCATCCAGCGTGTTCTTTAACGTGCACAGGGTATCGCTCTCCCGCACACGGAGTCACGGTTTAACGTCCCATCCTACGGACGGCGGTCTTTCCAAGACCATCGGTGTCACCTTCTGATGGAGGGCAGGGCTGGGAGTTTTGCGGAGATAAATCTCAATGCTGACCCAGCTGGGACTCGAACCTGGGAAGTACAGATTACAAGCCTGGCGCTACCGACTGAGCCATCCCCACTCCGGATTTAGTGGACATAGGAAGAGGGGAAACGAGGGGAGAAAACCTCAACGCAGGCACGTTTGGGACTCTAATCTGGGAACTGAAGATTACGAGCCTGGCGCATTGAGATGAGCAGTAATTCATTTCTTTCTGGGGCGGGGTGGCTCAGTCGGTAGCGCGCCAGGCTCGTAATCTGTAGTTCCCAGGTTCGAGTCCCAGCTGGGTCAGCGTTGAGATTTATCTCCGCAAAATTCCCCGCCCTGCCCACGGTCAGTAGGGGACACCGATGGGCTTGGAAAGGAAGTCCGTCCGTCGGATGGGACGTTAAGCCATGGCCCCGTGTGCTGGAGAGCCATACCCTGTGCACGTTAAAGAACACGCTGGATGGCCTTGACGGGAGGCTACCATCTGTCTCCCAACAGCTGTTCCAGTGGGTCCCCTCCCCCAACCTTGTCTGAGCCTTCGGGGACCATGTGACCTGGCCATTTAGCCCATGGTGTGCAAAAAAGTGCCGCTCAGAGGTAAAACAACCCAACGTTAAAGAACACGCTGGATGGCCTTGACGGGAGGCTACCATCTGTCTCCCAACAGCTGTTCCAGTGGGTCCCCTCCCCCAACCTTCTCTGAGCCTTCGGGGCCATGTGACCTGGCCATTTAGCCCATGGTGTGCAAAAAAAGTGCCGCTCAGAGGTAAAACAACCCAACGTTAAAGAACACGCTGGATGGCCTTGACGGGAGGCTACCATCTGTCTCCCAACAGCTGTTCCAGTGGGTCTCTTCCCCCAACCTTCTCTGAGCCTTCGAGGTCCATGTGACCTGGCCATTTAGCCCATGGTGTGCAAAAAAGTGCCGCTCAGATGTAAAACAACCCAACCCATTTGTTTCTACGCAATAGAAAAGGTAAACAAAACTTAAAAAAAAAAATTGGTTTTGCTTTGTTTTTGTTTCCTCCTGGTGCTCCTCAGCTCCTAAGGCGATTAGCACGCGTCTTCATCTTAAAAGAGGGAAAGAAAGCAATGCGTTGAAAACAATGAGTAAACTTTAATGGAGTTAATTAAAAAGGGAAAAGAAGTTTTTCTCATTGTTTGCGAGAAGAAGACTGAAGTTTTTTAAGTCGTAAATAAAAAGCAGTTGAATGCAGACCCTGTTGAATAAAAACTGTACATCTAAAATGACGTCATTCTTCGAGAATGCTATTTACTAGAGTGAAAAGCAAACCCAACGCAACAACGACGTGGAGTGGAAAAAAATGGTTAATGAAAAGTTTATTGAATTGTGGAAGAAAAACAACCATCGGAATTTGATACTGAGACGTTGGAAAAACTTTCATTTGAACCATGTAATAAAGGATTTGTTGTTGTGAACGGTTATTTTTGTGTGTGGTTTTCGGGTTGGGTTGTTTTACCTCTGAGCGGCACTTTTTTGCACATCATGGGCTAAATGGCCAGGTCACATGGACCCCGAAGGTTCAGAGAAGGTTGGGGGAGGGGACCCACTGGAACAGCTGTTAGGAGACAGATGGTAGTCTCCCGTCAAGGCCATTCAATGTGTTCTTTAACGTTGGGTAGTTTTACCTCTGAGCGACACTTTTTTGCACATCATGGGCTAAATGGTCAGGTCACAAGGACTCCGATGGCTCAGAGAAGGTTGGGGGAGGGGTTGTTGGGTTGTTTTACCTCTGAGCGGCACTTTTTTGCACACCATGGGCTAAATGGCCAGGTCACATGGACCCCGAAGGCTCAGAGAAGGTTGGGGGAGGGGACCCACTGGAACAGCTGTTGGGAGACAGATGGTAGCCTCCCGTCAAGGCCATCCAATGTGTTCTTTAACGTTGGGTTGTTTTACCTCTGAGCGACACTTTTTTGCACATCATGGGCTAAATGGTCAGGTCACAAGGACTCCGATGGCTCAGAGAAGGTTGGGGGAGGGGACCCACTGGAACAGCTGTTGGGAGACAGATGGTAGCCTCCCGTCAAGGCCATCCAGCGTGTTCTTTAACGTGCACAGGGTATGGCTCTCCCGCACACGGGGCCACGGCTTAACGTCCCATCCGACGGACGGCGGCCTTTCCAAGCCCATCGGTGTCCTCTACTGACCGTGGGCAGGGCGGGGAATTTTGCGGAGATAAATCTCAACGCTGACCCAGCTGGGACTCGAACCTGGGAACTACAGATTACGAGCCTGGCGCCCTTCCGACTGAGCCACCCCCGCCCCTTTGAACCAGATAATAAAGGATTTGTTGTTGCGAACGGTTATTTTTGTGTGTGGTTTTCGGTGTTGTTATTCTTGAACAAACAGCGTGCGAAAGATCTGGAAAAGCAAAATGAAATCTCAAGTTTGTTGGGAGAATTTGAAGAGTGCAACTGGCATAAAACAAACGTGTCCGTGGAAAGGCTAAAAATAGCTTTTGACCCATGGAATTTGCAAATGAATGTCTTATATATGGTGCCAAATATCGAGTGCAGTTTCGTGTGAAGAATTTTAATAACCGAAACTAAAGAGAAAAGTCAACCAACAAAACGGAAGAGAACAATATAAATTGAACTATTCAGCGAAAATTTTAAAAATTAAAATTAAAAATCTGGATCTCTGAATTTACTGATATTGAAAAACTGAAAAAAATGTTAATACTCATTATTAGAGAAACTTTATTTTTTGTCTTATTTGAATTTCTATCTTTTATTATAACTTTATTTTGAAAATGGCACTTTTTTTGCACACAATGGGCAGGTTGGGTTGTTTTATCTCTGAGCGGCACTTTTTTACACACCATGGGCTAAATGGCCAGGTCACAAGGACCCCGAAGGCTCAGAGAAGGTTGAGGGAGGGGACCCACTGGAACAGCTGTTGGGAGACAGATGGTAGTCTCCAGTCAAGGCCATCCAGCGTGTTCTTTAACGTGCACAGGGTATGGCTCTCCCGTACATGGGGCCACGGCTTAACGTCCCATCCGACGGGCGACGGCCTTTCCAAGCCCATTGGTGCCCACTACTGACCGTGGGCAGGGCGGGGAGTTTTGCGGAGATAAATCTTAACGCTGATCCAACTGGGACTCGAACCTGGGAACTGCAGATTACGAGCCTGGCGCGCTACCGACTGAGCCTCCTCGCCCTTGTCTTGTTTGAATTTCTATCTTTTATTTTAACTTTATTTTGAAAATGGCACTTTTTTTGCACACAATGGGCAGGTTGGGTTGTTTTACCTCTGAGCGACACTTTATGGCTAAATGGCAAGGTCACATGGACCCCGTAGGCTAAGAGAAGGTTAGGGGAGGGGACCCACTGGAACAGCAGTTGGGAGACAGATGGTAGTCTCCCGTCAAGGCCATCCAGAGTGGTCTTTAACGTGCACAGGGTAGGCTCTCCCGCACACGGGGCCACGGCTTAACGTACCATCCGACGGACGGCGGCCTTTCCAACCCATCGACCCAGCTGGGACTCGAACCTGGGAACTACAGATTACGAGCCTGGCGCGCTACCGACTGAGCCACCCCCGCCCCGCTCTAAGAGAAGGTGACCAACTGGAAAGATGTTAGGAGATAGACGGTAGCCTTCCGTCAAGGGACGTCCAGCGTGTTCTTTAACCTACACAGGGTATGGCTCTTCCGCACACGGAGCCACGGCTTAACGTCCCTTCCAATGGACGTTAGCCTTTCTAACGTCCATCGGTGTCCCCTACTGACCGTGGGCAGGGAGTTTTGCGGAGATAAATCTCAACCCTGTCGGGACTCGAACCCGAGAGCTGCAGATTACGAGCCTGACGCGCTACCTATTGAGCCACCCATGGAATATACTATGTTGATAAATGAATGGAAAATGATATCACATCTATAGATTTTGTATTGAACTTGTTGCCTTTTATAAGCTTTTTTACCAAATTGTATAAACCGAAATGCAATATATTTGAATTCTTGTGAATGCTTTCGGTATTCCTGAAGTTGAATGTATATTCTTTCAAAATAAGTTACGTAAAATACTTTATATGAAATATACTATTGTCGATGCAATGGGAATAAATCATTACTACTAAAAAAAAATGATTAAAATATACCTTAGTGACAATCTGTTCCTGCTCATCCCAGTCACTTTTTTTCTCCAGCACAAATTTTACATTTTTCTAACATCAGGGCTTACTTTTACGTATTAAATAAAATTCTTTTAATTAAATTAAATACCTCTTCAAGTAGCTGATGCTAATCACTAACTATAATCCTCTAATGTGCAAACTGCAAATGATGAAAGATTCTCAAAATGTGAATATTAAAATTTTATTAGTACCTGTCCAACGACAGAAATATTATTATATTTAACTATTAAAACAGAAAAATTTAATGTCTACAGCAGTGGTGTTAAACGTTTTAGTTGGATTGTTTTACCTCTGAGCGGCACTTTTTTGCACACCATGGGCTAAATGGCCAGGTCACATGGACCCCGAAGGCTCAGAGAAGGTTGGGGAAGGGGACCCACTGAGACAGCTTTTGGGAGACAGATGGTAGCCTCCCGTCAAGGCCATCCAGCGTGTTCTTTAACGTGCACAGGGTATGGCTATCCCGCACACGGGGCCACGGCTTAACGTCCCATCCGACGGACGGCGGCCTATTACCAAGCCCATCGGTGTCCCTTACTGACCGTGGGCAGGGCGGGGAATTTTGCGGAGATAAATCTCAACGCTGACCCAGCTGGGACTCGAACCTGGGAACTACAGATTACGAGCCTGGCGCGCTACCGACTGAGCCACACCCGCCCCAACTTTTTAGTACTGAGAGTTACTTTTTCTTCTGCAATCTTGCGATCTATCGGAATTTTTTTTTATAAAAATTAAATTATTATATTTTTTGATCATACTTTTCTTTTGCAAAAGCGCAGGCTATGACCAGGATACAATTACATACAGGCCATAAAATAAAATGAATTATTAATTTAAAAAAATTATCGAAATGTTAAACATTACAACAGATAAAACCTTTTATTTCATTAAAATCTAATGCAAAAAAAAATTCTACATTTAAGGGACGATCGACCAAAAAGTACGACTTGATCGACAGGTACAGTCGCTCAAAAAATATCCGAACACTATGGTTGATTACAGAATTCAGAAAAAATATCTGGCAACGATTTTCACGTGACACGAAATTAGTGATCTGGCAACTTTCGTGTCACGTGACACGAAGGTTGCCAGATCACTGATTTCTAATAAAATCGTTGCCAGATATTTTTTTTGGATTGTGTAATCAACCATAGAGTTCGGATATTTTTTGAACGACTGTTCACGAAGGTTTCCAGATCACTAATTTCTAAAAAAATCGTTGCCAGATTTTTTTCTGAATTCTGTATTGACCACAGTGTTCGGATATTTTTTTGAGCGGCTGTAGGTGGTCATATTATTTTGATACTAGATCGTGTGGGCTCACTCACGGAAATATCGAGCGTGTGCAGTTACCGTTCACAGCAAATTGGAGAGTGTGCAGTAACTGCACACGCTCCAGTTTGCTGTGAACGGTAACTGGAGCGTGTACTGTTGCTGTACACGCTCCAGATATTTTTCCCGAATTCTGTAATCACGTGACACGAAGGTTGCCAGATCACTAATTTCTAAAACAATCGTTGCCAGATATTTTTTCAGAATTCTGTATCAACCATAGAGTTCGGATATATTTTTGAGCGACTGTACTAGTTAAACCCACGGCAAAAGTTGGCGAGGAACATATATACATTGCTAATTCTTCAATCGATAATTTGATACACAGCTATCCACCGTCTACGTATTATTTGTAAGTGTTGTCGATGTTGCCCTACTCCATTCAAAAGGTAGGCGAGGGCAGCGCTCCAGGAAATTTCGGACACTTTTCGAGGATTACTCCCGACATACAGTAAAGCATTTAGGAACCAGATCTATTACCCTAACAAGATTAGAACTAAGTAGAACCCCCCCGCGAAATTTGGGACCGTTCCTCAAGTAGTTGGGACGGGGTGGCTCAGTCGGAAGCGTCCCAGGCTCGTAATCTCCAGTTCCCAGGTTCGAGTTCCGCTTGGGCCAGCGTTAAGGTTTATCTCCACAAAACTCCCCGTCCTTGGCCAGTAGGGGACACTGATGAGCTTGGAAATGGCGCCGTCCGTCGGATGGGACGTTAAGCCGTGTGTCCGTATGCGGGCGAGTCATACTTTGTGCATGTTAAGGAACACGCTGGATGGCCTTGACGGGAGGTCACCATCTGTCTCAAACAGCTGTTCAGTGGGTCCTCTCCCCCCAACCCTCTCTGAGACTTCGGGGTTCTCGTGACCTGGCCGTTTAGCCCATTGTGTGCAAAATAGTGCCGCTCAGAAGTAAAACAACGAAACACTCACATGCCGCAGAAACACACAGGGAAGCCGACAATATCTGCCCGGGTTGGGTTGTTTTACCTCTGAGCGGCACTTTTTTGCACACCATGGGCTAAATGGCCAGGTCCCCTGGACCCCGAAGGCTCAGAGAAGGTTGGGGGAGGAGACCCACTGGAACAGCTGTTGGAAGACAGATGGTAGCCTCCGTCAAGGCCATCCAGCGTGTTCTTTAACGTGCACAGGGTATGGCTCTCCCGCAAACGGGGCCACGGCTTAACGTCCCATCCTACGGACGGCGGCCTTTCCAAGCCCATCGGTGTCCCCTACTGACCGTGGGTAAGGCGGAGAATTTTGCGGAGATAAATCTCAACGCTGACCCAGCTGGGTTGGGTTGGGTTACCTCTGAGCGGCACTTTTTTGCACACCATGGGCTAAATGGCCAGGTCACATGGACCCCGAAGGCTCAGAGAAGGTTGGGGGAGGGGACCCACTGGTACAGCTGTTGGGAGACAGATGGTAGCCTCCCGTCAAGGCCATCCAGCGTGTTCTTTAACGTGCACAGGGTATGGCTCTCCCACACACGGGGCCACGGCTTAACGTCCCATCCGACGGACGGCGGCCTTTCCAAGCCCATCGGTGTCCCCTACTGACCGTGGGCAGGGCGGGTAATTTTGCGGAGATAAATCTCAACGCTGACCCAGCTGGGACTCGAACCTGGGAACTACAGATTACGAGCCTGGCGCGCTACCGACTGAGCCACCCCCGCCCCCGACCCAGCTGGGACTCGAACCTGGGAACTACAGATTACGAGCCTGGCGCGCTACCGACTGAGCCACCCCCGCCCTATATCTGCCCGGAATTACGGCTATTATATGGTATGATGATGATGAATTTACAGTTTGTATAATAAATAATAAAAATCGTGACATATTTTTGTTTTCACTTAGTATTTCCAGGCTTCTTTAACTAAGCAGACAGAATTTTAGCGTTATCGTTCAGGGAGACTCCGGGAGGGAGAAAAATCAGTAAGGAGGTTCGGGGGGGGGGGGGTCACTGCTACCCTTGCCTCGTTATATTTGCCACTTGAGAGTAGAAGAAGTTCTGAGAACTCTTCTATAGCCTCTCCAAGGTCAAAGCTCTAAGGGAGTTCATCTGCTCGTGTGGCAGTCACCGAATTCATATTCCTTCGGTTGAAACCCCGAAATGATAACCATTAGGCCACATCTCGTACACCAAGTGAGAAATGCAGCTGAACGCCATTAGGGGGCTTCCCAAGCCGAGACGGAAGCAGCAAGCGAAGGGTGAAGTTATTGATAATGATACGATTAAAAAAAAAAAAGGATTTTTCTTCGATAGAAATGGGCTACTTGTCGTTCGCAGATTCAGGGTGGTATTAAGTAGGTTAATACAGGAATTTGCCTGATATTCCCTCTGAAAAAAAACGAAGAAAAAAGGAAAGGAAATCAAATTGCATTAAGATGAAAAAAGATAAACATTTCAGGCAGCTGTTAAGAACTAGAAGCAGGGAAAAAAAACTTTTCTAAACCTTTTAACTTTTGTTAGTCGACGATGGTCATGAACCTTTGCTCAACTTGGAGACCTAGCCAAAGAGCGTTAGTTGCATTTGTACTTCTCGGTAACAAAAGGCAACGAAAAAGAGACGTCACTGTGAAAGTGAAGTGGGTGGGAGGAGGAGGAGGAGGAAGGAGGGGAGGGTGAGCAGTCAATAGGAGATGGAAGGTGAAAAACTCACACTCTGGAAGCAAGCTAAGTTAGCTGAGGCGGACACAATGGCCGGTCATGTGGAAAGTAGCAAACGGGGATCTGCGCACCGTGAACCTGGAGTGGTCTCTCGAAGAGAGAAAGGCAGTCGGAACGGTTTCCGGTTGCCATGGTAACGCAATCTTTGCTCCGTTTATGAGGACCGTTGAAACTAATCTCTTCAGTGAAATGCCGACACCGGATTTCCTTGAAAATGTTACAAGGTCGCGTGAGTTCGGCGTTAGTGAAGAGGTGAGATTGTAAGTGTGGTCTGAAGATGTTTGCTCCGAAAGAGGTTGCAACGGGGATGGAAATGATAAGAGAGAGGTTCTCAAGCCCTGCGATGCTCAAATTAATTTCTTCCTGGCATTTGTCTCGAAGATTCGGTGCCGCTTCGTCGTTTTCCAGTTCATGTGTGCTTTCAAAGGGAACGGACGAACTGGAACGAGGAGATGACTCTTAGCAGAGAGAGGAAAAAGTATTGTTTTAAGGAAACCATCATTCTTCAGTTGCATTCTTACTGAAAGGAGAGATAATGGGATTGATTAAAATGCGACTGTAAATTCACTGAATGTATCGAATGTACATGTTTGCATAATAAACGTTAAGGGAAAAAGTCATATCTTTTTAAAATTACGCAGGCTTGAGATGATTTATAATCTTAGATATTTTGTCTGCTAAAAAAATAAGCGCCTTCCCATGGCTGAGTGGTTAGCGCGCTTGGCTACTGACCTAAGGGACCTGGGTTCGAGCCCCGGGTAAGGCATGGATGTATGTGTCGTTTTTCTGCTGAGGTCCTGCCATCCTCTCAGATCTCCTACTGTGGCATATAAACTGACAGGCTCCTGTCAGACCTCTGTGGCAAGCAGCTGCTTGAGGGGGTATTTATTTATTTATAGTAAATGTTACATACTGATTCAGAATTAAAAAAAAAACAAATTTGTTAACAAATAGATCTTTTCAAAAAAAGTATCCGAACGTTATGGTTGATTACAGAATTCAGAAAAAATATCTGGCAATGATTTTTTTTTAGAAATTAGTGATCTGGCAACCTTCGTGTCACGTGACACGAAGATTGCCAGATCACTAATTTCTAAAAAAATCGTTGCCAGATATTTTTTCTGAATTCTATAATCAACCGTAGTGTTCGGATATTCTTTTGAGCGACTGTACTTTGTTTTGTGACTTAGCATGCAAGCACGCAGTAACAAGGATTTAGTGTCGGGGTGAGTGGGTTGGTGGTGGTGTGTGTGTGTGTGTGTGTGTGGGGGGGGGGGGGTCCGATAATTTAGTTTCAGAGGGAGGAGTTTAGAATAAGACTTGAGTAGGGGTTCCCAATTATTAATTTCTGAACGATTATAATAAGAGTTTTCGAAGTGTGTGTTGTGTGTGTGTGTGTGTGTGTGGGGGGGTCCGATAATTTAGTTTCAGAGGGAGGAGTTTAGAATAAGACTTGAGTAGGGGTTCCCAATTATTAATTTCTGAACGATTATAATAAGAGTTTTCGAAGTGTGTGTTGTGTGTGTGTGTGTGTGGGGGGGGGGGGGGGGCGGATGGCATAAAGAGTTTGAAGATTACTGATATTTATATTTTTACATTGGTGACAATAATTAAACCTCCTTATTCTCCAAGGGGTGGGAAAAGAAAACTTTTATGTTTTAAGATATAAATAAAAATTCTTTTTTCTGTTTAAAAAAAAACTTATAAAATGTTATTATATGCATTTTTCCAAATTGTCTTTTAGTTCGAATTTCCACTGTTAGAGGGTGGGTTGTTTTACCTCTGAGCGGCACTTTTTTGCACATCATGGGTTAAATGGCCAGGTCACATGGACCCTGAAGGAAGAAAAAAACTTTATTTTCTTTGAAAGCGGGGGCGAGTTACCAGCGCACCAGGCTCGTAATCTCTAGTTCCCAGGTTTGAGTCCCAGCTGGGTCAGCGTTGAGAATTACCTCCGCAGAACTCCCCGCCCTGCCCACGGTCAGTAGGGGACACCGATGGGCTTGGAAAGGCCACCGTCTGTCGGATGGACGTTAAGCCGTGGCGCCGTGTGCGGGAGAGTCACCCAGTGCATGATAAAGAACACACTGAATGGCATTGACGGGAGGCTACCATCTGTCTCATAACAGCTGTTCCAGTGGGTCTCCACCCTCAACCTTCTCTGAGCTTTCAGGGTCCATGTGACCTAGCCATTTATCCCATGGTGTGCAAAAAACTGCCGCTCAAGGGTAAAACAACCCACGTTAAAGAACACGCTGGATGACCTTGACGGGAGGCAACCATGTCTCCCAACAGCTGTTCCAGTGGGTCCCCTCCCCCAACCTTTTCTGAGCCTTCAGGGTCCATGTGACCTGGCCATTTAACCCATGATGTGCAAAAAAGTGAACGCTCAGAGGTAAAACAAGCCAACCCAATCTTTGAAAGCACGCATCTCATATTATTCTTGGAAATTATTTTACATTAGCTCGCGACTTTCCTGAAGGATCGTGATCCCCTCCCTATTATTGCGAAACGATTTAGTCCTCGTAAAATAAAAGAAGAGATTCAGGATAAGAGCAAACCGGATGTTTATCCTGGAAATAAGAGATTGATAACTAAGAAGTAAGTAATGTCGGGTAATTGCATCCCGGAACAAATGCGCCATTAATTTTGCAGAAGGTAATGAATCATCTCGAAGGGAAGGTAATTAACAACGAAGAGGAAAAGGAAAAGAAGAAGAGAAAATGGAATTTGGAAAATATCGCGAAGAAAAGGGAAAACAATTCGCGCAATCAGAGCGAGCTCAAATAACTGAAGGCGAACTAATAATTCATTTACTGCAAAAATGAATTTTATAGAGATCTTTTTGTCGTTCGGAGAGGAGTTATTTTGGCTTCGAATGACAGATAATAACGATCAGAAAAGTCGAATTATTCCAATTTGATGGCGGTTTCTCTTTCTAAGTGTGATACAGTCGCTCAAAAAAAGTATCCGAACACCATGGTTGATTACAGAATTCAGAAAAAATATCTGGCAACGATTTTTTTTTTAGAAATTAGTGATCTGGCAACCTTCGTGTCGCGTGTACAGCAACTGTACACGCTCCAGTTACCGTTCACAGCAAACTGGAGCGTGTGCAGTTACTGCACACGCTCCAGTTTGCTGTGAACGGTAACTGCACACGCTCAATATTTCCGTGAGTGAGCCCACACGATCTAGTATCAAAATAATATGACCACCTACAGTCGCTCAAAAAAGTATCCGAACACTATGGTTGATTACAGAATTCAGAAAAAAAATATCTGGCAACGATTTTCTTTCAGAAATTAGTGATCTGGCAACCTTCGTGTCACGTGATTACAGAATTCAGGAAAAATATCTGGAGCTTGTACAGCAACTGCACACGCTCCAGTTTGCTGTGAACGGTAACTGCACACGCTCAATATTTCCGTGAGTGAGCCCACACGATCTAGTATCAAAATAATATGACCACCTACAGTCGCTCAAAAAAAAGTATCCGAACACTATGATTGATTACAGAATTCAGGAAAAATATCTGGCAACGATATTTTTCAGAAATTAGTGATCTGGCAACCTTCGTGTCACGTGATTACAGAATTCAGGAAAAATATCTGGAGCGTGTACAGCAACTGTACACGCTCCAGTTACCGTTCACAGCAAACTGGAGCGTGTGCAGTTACTGCACACGCTCCAGTTTGCTGTGAACGGTAACTGCACACGCTCAATATTTCCGTGAGTGAGCCCACACGATCTAGTATCAAAATAATATGACCACCTACAGTCGCTCAAAAAAAAGTATCCGAACACTATGATTGATTACAGAATTCAGGAAAAATATCTGGCAACGATATTTTTCAGAAATTAGTGATCTGGCAACCTTCGTGTCACGTGATTACAGAATTCAGGAAAAATATCTGGAGCGTGTACAGCAACTGTACACGCTCCAGTTACCGTTCACAGCAAACTGGAGCGTGTGCAGTTACTGCACACGCTCCAGTTTGCTGTGAACGGTAACTGCACACGCTCAATATTTCCGTGAGTGAGCCCACACGATCTAGTATCAAAATAATATGACTACCTACAGTCGCTCAAAAAAGTATCCGAACACTATGATTGATTACAGAATTCAGAAAAAATATCTGGCAACGATTTTTTTTCAGAAATTAGTGATCTGGCAAACCTTCGTGTCACGTGACACGAAGGTTTTCCAGATCACTAATTTCTGAAAAAAAGAAAAAAAAATCGTTGCCAGATATTTTTTCTGAATTCGGTAATCAACCATAGTGTTCGGATACCTTTTTTTTGAGCGACTGTACCGTGAGCAGTGGAAATTAATTGATTAATAGAACAATCAAAATCAGTGGTAGAAAGCAAAGTTTTCTTCACCTTGTTTTCTTAGAAACTTTACTTATGAAGTTAGCAGTTAGATGTTTTGTCTGAAAGAAAAATTCCATTTATTACTCTGAAATGTTTGAGGCATTCAGCTCGATGTTCCCTATCATTGAGAAACGGTTTTCCACTTTCCTGTTAGGTGCTGTTTTGCTTATATACTTGACGACCGAGCTGAACGTGTTCGTCGAGGCTCGGCGGAGATAATAATTCACACGCTGAAGGAAAATCGCAGGTTCTTTACTGAAATAGGATGAAGAGCTTTTTCGCCGCCCCTCTTGGGAACAGGAGATGGTTTTGATGCAGGACTATTGAGCACGGGGGGGGGGGAACTCTCTCTTCTCTATCGGGCTATATCTGAGGTAAAAAGAAGAACAAACATTCCCTCGGTAGACACTGGCCAGTAACGAACTCCGAACTACAAACATTGAACAAAGAGGTAGAAGAGGTTTTCCCAGATTGTTCAGCCAATAGTTTGCTTATTTCCGACAAACGCATAAATTTCTCGGTATGGGCACTACGGGATGAAACGTCCAATTTCTTTATCTATAAAGAATGCAAAACCGAAGTAAAAAAAAAAACATGTCTCCAAGTATAAATCTCAGGCGGTGCAGTGCTTATTACTGTAGCGAGCGTAATAGCTCAGAGGAAGGAGTGAAAACTAGAGTTGGTGTGTAGGTGAGAGAACTGTCACTCGTTACTATGGTAACAGAGATGCCCTCTCGTTTTCTCTTCGCAGCAGTTTATTAGCGATGCTGATATTAATCCCGTGCAAGGCGTGATGATCTTGCGCGAGTTAGCGACACGTGGTAACGCTCTTGAAAAGATGTCGCACTGCTGCGCGTGCAATTATGGGTGCTTAGGGCATCGGAACTGGATTAGGGATGCTGCGGAAGAGAGGATGAGGAGCAAGAGAAGGAATGTTGCGGATCTGGATGTTGAGGATGCTCTTGAGTGTTTGAGACGAGTTGAAATGGATGGAATGCAAGGGGGAAAAAAGACGCTGGAATAAAATTAATGTTTTCAGATAAATTTTTTTATGGCTTGAGGGGGAAATTCAAGTTTTCTTTTTTGTTTCCATGTAAATTAGTTTTCTAAAAATCTGAGTGACTCGATCGATTATTGCAGAGTTTAACGTAGAAAGCATCTCAGAAACTTGTTAGTGTAGAATTACCTGAAAAGTGAGTTTCAGGTCCTTCCCCGAAATTGGGTGCATTAGTTTTTTTTTTTTTGGTTTTTTGGAAGAATCTTCTTTAACTGCTTTAAGAATTTCGATCGTGTTTACTATATATATATAATTCTGCAATGTTTATGTTTTCCTGGTAGGCACTTGCATAATAGACTGTTTAAATAAAGGGGAAAAAAGCAAATTCCTATTTTTTTTGAGTGTTTAAAAATGAACAAGGTAGTTATTTTTCATTCTAAAAATATAACTTTTACATTGATAATTAGTATATATATATATACAGGGTGTTTCAAAACTTTCTGTACAAATTTCTATGGGAGATAGGGAACACCAAGACAAAACTTTTTCGTCTATGAATGTATGTCCGCTGACGGAACCCTTCGGTGTTAGAGGGCGCTGTTTGGCGGCGTTGCAATTGGCTAGAGGGGCGAAGTGGGAGAAGGACTTGTGTTTGTCGTCGGCATCGTTAATCAGATACTTTACGTGTAAAATGGAGTGTTTCACGACTGCTGAGATGGCTGACATGCATCTGGTGTATGAGGCTGCCAATGGAAACGGAAGAGCTGCTGTCAGGCTGTACCGACAATTCTTTTCCAAACAGCGCCCTCTAGCACCGAAGGGTTACATCAGCGGACATACATTCATAGACGAAAAATGTTTGTCTTGGTGTTTCCTATCTCTCATTGAAATTTGTACAGAGTTTTGAAACATCCTGTATATTTATTGAACGAATAGTCCTTTCCTCCCCGAAGACTAAGATTATTTGCCCCATCACTAGGTACAGTCGCTCAAAAAAGTATCCGAACACCATGACTCATTACAGAATTCAGAAAAAATATCTGGCAACGATTTTTTTTTAGAAATTAGTGATCTGGCAACCTTCGTGTCACGTGAAACGAAGGTTGCCAGATCACTAATTTCTAAAAAAAAATCGTTGCCAGATATTTTTTCTGAATTCTGTAATCAGCCATAGTGTTCGGATTTTTTTTGAGCGACTGTATTATAGCAATTTGCAGTTACGTCACAAAGTCAAAATATAGGACTATATAAACCCATATTTAATCTATGGAGTTTATTATATCAATTATTATTTATATTTAACCCATCTTTATTCTTTCCGAGAAGAAAAATTCACTTTAACATCGCTTGGAAAATTTGTCATAGATTAACATGAAATCGCAATAACCCTTTATTGCAAAATACTACTAGCAATATAATATGCATCCAAATACAATTCCTGGAGTTCAGAAAAAGTTAAACTCTTCATTTTAAGAGATAAGCTTTCTTTCGCTGTTGGATAGATACTGATGAAATATTACTATCTGCATTTTCGCAATCATCCATTAGTTCTAATTTCCTCTCTTCGTAGGTTGCGAAAGTCTGAAAATACATAATTTATTCTCTTAGCAAACATACATTCCGTTTTCCCAAAAAGGAATTTTGTTATTCTTCTAATTTGAAATGCAAATGTGTTTATGTTCAATAATTAAATTATTAAAATAAAGCAGTCACATTCATGGACTTTCTAAAGGGAAGTGAAGAAAAAAAAAAGAAAAGAAAGCATTTGCTCTTGGAATTAAAAAAAACAACAAAAAAAAAATGGATTAATTAGAAAAGAAAAAGGGCGAACTTCAAAATATCTTAATTCTTCTTTCAAGTAATAGCCAAAAAATAAAAAATAAATAAATAAAAAAAAATAAAAATAAATTAGTAGAAAATTGCCATACCAAGGAATAACTGATGCATACAATTCTTGGAACTGGACATATTGTTTTACATCTGAAGAAGAATTTCTGTACATATAATGGGCTAAATGGCCAGGTCACAAGGACCCGAAGGCTCAGATAAGATTGGTGGTGGTGGTGGTAGAGGTTGTGATGTCCTTTCTCCGATCTATGGAGACTGAGCCAGATGTGATGATCGGTAAGCTCTGATCCCGTCAGATGTGATGATCGGTAAGCTCTGATCCCGTCAGACTAAGTCAGATGTGATGATCGGTAAGCTCTGGATCCCGTCAGACTGAGCCAGATGTGACGATCGGTAAGCTCTGATCCCGTCAGATGTGATGATCGGTAAGCTCTGATCCCGTCAGACTAAGTCAGATGTGATGATCGGTAAGCTCTGGATCCCGTCAGACTGAGCCAGATGTGATGATCGGTAAGCTCTGATCCCGTCAGACTGAGCCAGATGTGATGATCGGTAAGCTCTGATCCCGTCAGACTAAGTCAGATGTGATGATCGGTAAGCTCTGATCCCGTCAGACTGAGCCAGATGTGATGATCGGTAAGCTCTGATCCCGTCAGACTAAGTCAGATGTGATGATCGGTAAGCTCTGATCCCGTCAGACTAAGTCGATGTGATGATCGGTATGCTCTGATCCCGTCAGACTGAGCCAGATGTGATGATCGGTAAGCTCTGATCCCGTCAGACTAAGTCAGATGTGATGATCGGTAAGCTCTGATCCCGTCAGACTGAGCCAGATGTGATGATCGGTAAGCTCTGATCCCGTCAGACTAAGTCAGATGTGATGATCGGTAAGCTCTGATCCCGTCAGACTAAGTCAGATGTGATGATCGGTAAGCTCTGATCCCGTCAGACTGAGCCAGATGTGATGATCGTAAGCTCTGATCCCGTCAGACTGAGCCAGATGTGATGATCGGTAAGCTCTGATCCCGTCAGACTAAGTCAGATGTGATGATCGGTAAGCTCTGATCCCGTCAGACTAAGCCAGATGTGATGATCGGTAAGCTCTGATCCCGTCAGACTAAGTCAGATGTGATGACTTGCCTATTCGGAATGCGATGGGACTGGGCCAAGTGTCGGGCCGCCGGAGGACGATAAAATTGTTGCTCGATTACTTCACCCTCACTTCGGTGAAAAGACAGGTTGGCGGGTTTCTAGGCCCGTGGCACTGCATTCCTGATGTTCGCTGCGTTGAATTATGAATAAAAATAGCCCATTAATTAACTGCACGGGAGTTGGATACGGACGACACACTTTATTTACACTTTATACACTCAAGTGCTGGGGATGCGCTCAACTCCGTGAGCCTTTGCTGCTTTGCTTGCTGCAAACATTAACAATGAGGTGGAGAATCGCACGTTTTGCGAGTCCTCACTTTACAGACCTCAAAACTCGGCGAAAGGATAACCAACCTTTGCCTACACTGTGGTTCACTCTGAATCCACAAAACTGTTATCAGATTTACACAAGAATCTCGATTCCCCTTGCAATCGCACCCTCTCCTTCAGGTTCTTTTGAGTAAAGCGGCGTCCTTTTGACGCGTGTTGAAACGACCTTCTTCGCTTGACAGCTACGCACACACTATTCTTTCAATCTCCTCACCCTAGGGGGCGGGGGTGGCTCAGTCGGTAGCGCGCCAGGGTCGTAATCTGTAGTTCCCAGGTTCAAGTCCCAGCTGGGTCAGCGTTGAGATTTATCTCCGCAAAATTCCCTGCCCTGCCCACAGTCAGTAGCGGACACCGATGGGCTTGGAAAGGCCGTCCGTCCGTCGGATGGGATGTTAAGCCGTGGCCCCGTGTGCGGGAGAGACATACCATGTGCACGTTAAAGAACACGCTGGATGGCCTTGACGGGAGGCTACCATCTGTCTCCCAACAGCTGTTCCAGTGGGTCCCCTCCCCCAACCTTCTCCGAACCTTCGGGGTCCTTGTGACCTGGCCATTTAGCCCATGGTGTTCAAAAAAGTGTCGCTCAGAGGTAAAACAACCCAACCCTCACCCTAGCCTCGTGCGCTGACCTCGCGCCCCAGGCTAGTCGTATATGGCCATAAACGATTTCTGGAACTGATCTGATGCAAGCAACAAGCTTCAGACCCGAAAACAACATCCTATGAGTCACGCACCTCCCCATCCAGCATTCAAGAACACATTTAATACATAAAAATATATACAATAATAAAATACAGCAAAAATAGAGCAATAAATAAATAAAAGAAATCAGAGGGACATGACAGTGGTGGAGTGACCCACTGAACAGCTGTTGGGAGACAGATGGTAGCCTCTCGTCAAGGCCATCGAACGTTACGTTTTATTAACATACATAGTGTATGGGTCTCATGCACGAGGACCACGGTTTCATGTCCAGTCTGAGAGACGACAGCCTTTACAAGCCCATTGGTGTCCCCTATTGGCCAGGATTTTTTTGCGGAGATAAATTCGAAGTCTGGAACAGGTGGGATTCGAACCTGGGAACTGAAGATTATGAGCTGGAATAAATTTAAAGCAGAAATATTAAAATTAAGAAAATTTTCCGAAGTCACGTTTTAAAATTATGTCTTAGTGAAAAAGATTCTCAGATTCTGCGTAATTTTACTAACATTTGAATTGAAAAGCATTTTAGGGGTGGGGACTGTCTCAGTCGTTAGCACGTCTGACTCGAGTCTCACTTTTGCGTATTGAGGTTTTCTCGGCTGATTTCTACTCTGCTGCAGTGAGAAAAGCTGCCGTCTATCAGAGTAGAGGGGCGGGGGTGGCTCAGTCGGTAGCGCGCTAGGCTCGTAATCTTCAGTTCCCAGGTTCGAGTTCCACCTGGGTCAGCTTTGAGATTTATCTCCGCAAAACTTCCCGCCCTGCCCACGGTAAGTAGGGGACACCGATGGGCTAGGAAAGGCCGCCGTCCGTCGGATGTGACGTTAAGCCGTGACCCCGTGTGCGGGAGTGCCATACCCTGTGCACGTTAAAGAACACGCTGGATGGCCTTGACGGGAGACTACCATCTGTCTCCCAACAGCTGTTCCAGTGGGTCCCCTCCCCCAACTTTCTCTGAGCCTTCAGGGTCCTTGTGACCTGGCCATTTAGCCCATTGTGTGCAAAAAAAGTGCCGCTCAGAGGTAAAACAACCAACGAACCAACCGTCAGATTAGATCTTAATCAGTGAACACGTATGATGACAGCCATACTCTTTGTAAGTTTAGGACATGTTGGATGGTTTTGACAGGAATATGTCTCTAACAGCAAGATGACTCTCTCTTTGAGCTATCGGGGTCCTTGTGACATGGTCATTTAACTCATTATGTGTGTAAAAGAGCCTCCTAGAAATAAAACAACCGAACTTCAGATTCAAGACAATTTCATTTCGAATTGTAAATTGTGCACATCCAGTCAATCACACTACGGAAGAGATTTAAAAGTTTTTCTAAATTAGAGAACTTCCTTGAAAAATTTTAATTTCAAGACCAAAATGTGTGCCGCTCATTAAAATTTCTCCCTTGCTGCTCAAATGAAAGATTGAGCGGTTGGCTGATCATAATTATGATAAGTTCTGTCTATCTTTTAACCGACAACATAAAACGGAAACAAGGGACAGAGAACTTTTGAATGATGGTTGTAAAAAAGGGTCGCGTCTCTGAATGGCGATAGAAATAGGTCGCTGCCAATAAAAAGTTAGAAACCACCTCTTTAAACACGAGAAATCCGTTAGCTGATCACGTTTCTGTAGTAACAGCGTCAGGATGGACGTTAACCGTTCGAATATATCTAAGCAACGAAGCCTAAAATGTTTCTTTGGATTAATATTACTTAAGATATCACCGAATGAAAATCGTTTATCGTTTCAGGATGGATGTTTCCCCTCAATGCAGGCGGATATATTTATTTTTCTCTCGCTTGATCGTCTTTCGTTCCGAAAGGAACCGAGTCGACTTGTCAGCCGAGAAATCTTGCTGATCTGAGCACTTCTTGGAAGAATCGCAACAATTTATTGACTCCGACTTGCCTCACATCCCGGACTATAAAACAAGAACAAGACAAATTACAAGCGGCAGCTGTCTCGCTCTGTCTTTTTCTTTCTGGTGGATTCTGGCTGAAAGAGACAGAACGAAAGGAAGAAGAAGAATGGAAAGGGGAACACGTGTGGGATAGATAGAGGAAGAGCAAGAGACAATATGTCGGCGACATATTTAGAGTGAGCGTTATGGAGTGTGATGGGTCTCCAAGGGAGAAGAGTCCTTGGTAACCATGGCAACAGGACTCTGAATGTTCATGGGAGCTGGCGAAATGCATCATGGTCTGTCGAAGCGTGCTAACGTTGCAGGGAGTTGGTTAACTGTCTGAGGCAGTGGCGGCATTTTTCTTTAACTGGCGGCTTCTCTTCCTTCATCACTAGAGGGAAGTGAAGCTTGGGCGAGAAACAACGACAGCGAATGGAGATGAGTGATAAAGAGGCTGGGGTGACCAAATATAGGATCTTTCCTCAGAAGGTAGAAGAGGACCTAAAGGAAGATGTCCCGAGGTAGCGAAAGAAATAAAAATGCGAAAATGTTGGCAGCAGCGCGGTTCAACAAAAAACGTTTGATTTTTTTTTTCTCTCTCTCTTATGATCTCAAACGGAAAGGAAGGATAGTGACTCTTAGAGCAACAACATCATTAGATGACGTTTATGTTCTGTTGGTTGTCTGAGGATTTTGTATCGCTTTCGTTGGCGGGAAATGATGGGAATGCTGCCAACAACTTTCTCTTAAAAATGATAGTTTTTTCGATGTTTTTTTTTTTCTTCTTCTTTGATGTCTGCATCAAGAAGTAGAGAAAGTAATTTTACGGAAGTTTTCGGTTGGGTTGTTTATTATCTCTGATCGAACACACAGTGAGCTAAATGGTTAAGTTAAGAAGACCCCCAAGGGCTCAGAAACGGGAATACAGTATTGAACAACTGTTAAGTGAAATTCCGATTTCTCATTAAGTCTATGCTGCTTGTTTTTTCGCGTGCACAGAGTATGACTGTCTTCAACACGGAACCACGTCTTACTGTCCCATCGGATAGAGCCACCCCACCTCCTCACTCAGTTCTAAATATCTCCCCTTACCTTTTGTATTTTCCTAACAAACTAAAAACTAAAAACTCTTGGCTTTCCTTTGATATGCACTCATTACAACTAGACACCATATTGAGGAAATAGGTACAGGATAGGTTTAAAAACCTCACTGTGATGAAGCGCAATTTTTTTCGGTTATCTCTCGTATGGTTGGGTTGTTTTACCTCTGAGCGGCACTTTTTTGCACACCATGGGCTAAATGGCCAGGTCACATGGACCTCGAAGGCTCAGAGAAGGTTGGGGGAGGGGACCCACTGAAACAGCTGTTGGGAGACAGATGGTAGTCTCCCGTCAAGGCCATCCAGCGTGTTCTTTAACGGGCAGAGGGTATGTCTCTCCCGCACACGGAGCCACGGCTTAACGTCCCATCCGACGGACGGCGGCCTTTCCAATCCCATCAATGTCCCCTACTGACCGTGGGCAGGAAGTTTTGCGGAAATAAATCTCAACGCTGACCCAGCTCGTAATCAGGTGGGGCTCGAACCTGGAACTGAAGATTACGAGCCTAGCTTTTTACTTCGGTTTCATTATATTTCATTTTCGTACGGTAAAATGCCCAAATGTCGTCCCTTCGTGATCGAAATCGGGGCGGGGTTGACTCAGTCGGTAGCGAGACAGGCTCGTAATCTGCAGTTCCCAGGTTCGAGTCCCAGCTGGGTCAGCGTTGAGATTTATCTCCACAAAATTCCCCACCCTGCCCACGGTCAGTAGGGGACACCGATGGGCTTCCCAGTCGGAACCAAACAGTCGTGTGTTGCGCTTCTGCAGGTTTTCGCCAGAGGTACACTCTACCAGATTGGATTGTTTTACCTCTGAGCGGCAATTTTTTGCACATAATGGGCTAAATGGCCAGGCCACAAGGACCCTGAAGGCTCAGAGAAGGTTGGGGGGAGGGGACCCACTGGAACAGCTGTTGGGAGACAGATGGTAGCCTCCCGTCAAGGCCATCCAGCACAGGGGGGGGGGCTCTCCCGCACACGGGGGGAGCCTTCCCCGAAGGCTCAGAGAAGGTTGGGGGGAGGGGACCCACTGGAACAGCTGTTGGGAGACAGATGGTAGCCTCCCGTCAAGGCCATCCAGCGTGTTCTTTAACGTGCACAGGGTATGGCTCTCCCGCACACGGGGCCACGGCTTAACGTCCCATCCGACGCATGGCGGCCTTTTCAAGCCCATCGGTGTCCCCTACTGACCGTGGGCAGGGCGGGGAAATTTTGCGGAGATAAATCTCAACGCTGACCCAGCTGGGACTGGAACCTGGGAACTACAGATTACGAGCCTGGCGCGCTACCGACTGAGCCACCCCCGCCCCCACTCTAGCAGTGGTGGGAAGGAATGTGTTGCACGATTCATCAGACCAGATGACACGTTGCCAGTCTTTAGCATCCCAGTTTTTATATGCTTTTTACCACCTTACACGTTTTGTTGCATTGATGCTGGTAATCAGAGGTTTGTGGATTGCAGCACGGCCATAAATACCGGCACGATGATGTTCCCGACGAACTGTTATAACGGAAACGGGATCATTCCGACTGGTGTTCAACTCTGCTGCTATTTGCGGTGCCGTGGGCTTGTGCTTCCGTTGTACAATCCATGCCAACGTTCGCCTATCACTATCGGACAACTTCGTATGGCGTCCACAATTTGCACGTTTGGAGGCAACGCCCTGTACTTTTTGATAGGTAGTCATAATCTTCGATACAATTCCTCGTGTTACACCTACTATTTCCGCTGTTCTGGTTACTAAAGCTCCTTCAAGACGCGCACCAATGATCATGCCCTTTTGGAGGTCACCGAGATCTGACATTGTCGCCAATTACACCACAACATCTGTTTCACCTGCGCCTGTGGCACTTCTACGTGATAGCTGACATCGTATGTCTCCCCTTTATATACCTCACATTGTGGGTGACGTCATCCCTGTAATATGAATACGGCGCATTGCGTGTACTCCAGTCGCCGTAGGTGTTTCCGTTAATTTGATAA
The DNA here is from genome assembly GCA_038380435.1 of Ryuthela nishihirai. Lineage (NCBI taxonomy): Eukaryota > Metazoa > Arthropoda > Arachnida > Araneae > Heptathelidae > Ryuthela > Ryuthela nishihirai. The sequence continues at coordinate 27,284,881 of JAWZYU010000018.1, forward strand.
ATCCCTGTAACTAACACTTAACTGCATGTAAAATGCATAACACATAAAACCATGTAAAAGATATCAATCAGATCGTCTGGTCTTATGCACGTGTCCGTATAACTCTGATGAAGGGAATCTGCTACCGCACTGACAGCTTCTAGGTTGGGTTGTTTTACCTCTGAGCGGCACTTTTTTTGCACAACATGGGCTAAATGGCCAGGTCACATGGACCCCAAAGGCTCATAGAAGGTTGGGGTAGGGGACCCACTGTTGGGAGACAGATGGTAGCCTCCCGTCAAGGCCATCCAGTGTGTTCTTTAACGTGCACAGGGTATGGCTCTCCCGCACACGGTGCCACGGCTTAACGTCCCATCCGACGGACGGCGGCCTTTCCAAGCCCATCTGTGTCCCCTACTGACCGTGGGCAAGGCGGGGAATTTTGCGGAGATAAATCTCAACGCTGACCCAGCTGGGACTCGAACCTGGGAACTACAGATTACGAGCCTGGCGCGCTACCGACTGAGCCACCGCCGCAATTGACAGCTTCTAGAGTCTGACACCATGGTATAGGGATTGAGCATCAACAATAGGGATATCTTAATCTGCTGCACAAAGCTCAGTTGTCAGAGCACCTGACATATGATCAAGTAGACGTGGATCCCGCTCAAGACAATTTTATACTCTGTACTTATGTTATCAGGATATTTATCGTCGAAGACAGTGGGTAAAAAACAACCAAGTCGCTGTGGATATAAAGAATGAAAAGTCATCATTTCCTTTAAATATCTAATTACAGTTTCGACCTTCTCAGAGCATTGTTGAATAAAGTTCACTTTTTTACCTTTCTTTCACGAAAAGAAATAAGAAAAAGAAGAAAAAAATCGGTATTTAATCTCAGAAATTAGATTAATTATGATTGCTAGAAAAACATTGTTCCATTTGGAACACTCTACTTTAGAAACAACATCAACAACGAAAAAAAAACAACACAATTCTACCTGTCTTCAGCTTTCTTTTTTTTCGAACTGCAAATCGTTTTTTCCGTCTGTCGATTAAAGAAGCTACGTTTGTTTTCAACTACATCTCTTTTAGGAATGGTTTCTTCGTTGTACGATTAATTTTCACAATGTCTCGCAGCGTAAAAAATATTTTCTGTATGTTCTTTTTATTTTCTTAATTGCTTATAGACTCTTCTTAGAGCATTTGAAGATTTAATCTTCTTTCTTTAATTCTTTAAAGCTAATTATGCTGCAAAGCTGTTTGTCATGCAGCATAATGAACAACACTGTCGTGTCATAGAGAATGGAAGCTAAGAAGATGGTTGAATAAACTCACTAGTGAGTAGATGGGAGATTACTTTTAAGGTCATCGAGTCTCTTTCTAATATATGTGATGCATGATCTTCCTGCAGATAAAACCATTGATGTAATATGTGTAATCTACTACACGGAAACCTTCTTAAGGTCGACGGGTAAGAGTACCTTGGATTCAAGACCACTGCTCATGCTCAATGTGTAAAGTGTATGACTCCAGAGCATTCAAGGCCCCTGCTTAAGTGTGCAGCGTGCGACTTCAAATCATTCAAGGCCACCTCCTAATGTGTGCAACGTGTGACCCCAAAGCACTAAAGTCCACCACTTAATGTGTAGTATATAATTCAAAAGCATTCAAGGCCACTGCTCAATGTATGCATTGTGTGATTACAAAGCATTCAAGGCCACTGCTCAATGCGTGAATCCAAAGAATTCAAGGCCACTGCTCAATGTATGCAGTGTATAGCTCCAAAGAATTTAAGGGCACTACTTAATGTGTGCAGTGTGTGACTTCAAAGCATTCTAGGCCACAGCTCAATGCATGCAGTGTACAACTCCAAAGCATTCAAGGCCACTGCTCAATGCGTGAATCCAAAGAATTCAAGGCCACTGCTCAATGTATGTAGTGTATAGCTCCAAAGAATTAAAGGGCACTACTTAATGTGTGCAGTGTGTGACTTCAAAGCATTCAAGTCCATTGCTCAATGCGTGAAGTGTGACTCCAAAGAATTCAAGGCCACTGCTCAATGTATGCAGTGTATGGCTCCAAAGAATTTAAGGGCACTGCTTAATGTGTGCAGTGTGTGGCTCCAAAGAATTCAAGGCCACTGCTCAATGCGTGAAGTGTGACTCCAAAGAATTCAAGGCCACTGCTCAATGCGTGAAGTGTGACTCCAAAGAATTCAAGGCCACTGCTCAATGTATGCAGTGTATGGCTCCAAAGAATTTAAGGGCACTGCTTAAGGTGTGCAATGTGTGACTCCAAAGCATTCAATTTCGTCGTTATGCAGTGAATCATTCAGGATCTTTGCTTAAGCCTAGTATTTCTGAGAATCTACGATTCAAGATCATTATGTAATGCCCCTCCCTCTTTTCCCCGAAAAAATATTCGAAAAATGAATTTATGTCGAATAATATCACGTGTACCAGAAATTAATGTCATTTTTTTCGAACAATTTTTTTTTATCTTGAAGCACTGATTTGTTAAGTTCTGAAGTGTGGATTGAGAATTATACATCATTAATATCTATTTTATTGTATGTATAAGGCATGGACGTTTGTGTTGTTTTTCTGCTGAGGTCCTGCCATCCTCACAGACCTTCTACTCTGGCATATAAACTGACAGACCTCTGTGGCAAGCAGCTGCTTGAGGGGGTATTTATTTTATTATTATTTATATATACACAGTCGTATTGGAATAATATGACCACCTACCTAATTATGGGAATAACAGACAGTGGCGAAACGGTGTGGCATGGACGCAATGAGGCCCTGGAAGATTGCCAGAGGCACACGTGCCCATTCGGACTCCAGCAGAGCACTGAGGTTCCGGAGATGAGGTGGTTGCGGGTCTGCACGACCAACCTGTCGATCCAAATGGTCCCACAAGTGCACTATGGGATTGAAGTCGGGCGATTTCGCCGTCCAAGGGAGAATGGAGACATCGCTGTCGTGTTCCTGGAACCAGTCGCACACCACCTTAGTAACATGGCAGGGCGCATTATCGTGTTGGAAGACACCATCACCACCAAGTCCAACATGAAGGAATCATGTGGTCAGTGAGGATGGACAGGTAGCCATTGGCGTTCAGGGACCCATCCAGTGGTTTCAGCGGTCCCAATAAAACATCCCCCCAGACATGCACACTGCCACCACAGGCCTACTTGATGACAAGCGTGTCCGGGTGTCCGCTGTATCCGTCACTTCTGGAGTAGAACCCTCGATTCGTCGGAGAAAGCAACCTTTTTCCACTGTCCAATGACGGCAGTCACGTGCGAACTGCAGGCGTTGTTGCCAATGGACCTTGGTTAACATGGGCGCCTTTACGCAGCGTGGACTCTGGAGACCGATGCGTAATAGTTGAGTTGTTGTTGTTTTACCTCTGAGCGGCACTTTTTTGCACACAATGGGCTAAATGGACAGGTCACATGGACCCCGAAGGCTCAGAGAAGGTTGGGGGAGGGGACCCACTGGAACAGCTGTTGGGAGACAGATGGTAGCGTCCCGTCAAGGCCATCCAGCGTGTTCTTTAACATGCACAGGGTATGGCTCTCCCGCACACGGGGCCACGGCTTAACGTCCCATCCGACGGACGGCGGCCTTTCCAAGCCCATCAGTGTCCCCTACTGACCGTGGGCAGGGCGGGGAATTTTGCGGAGATAAATCTCAACGCTGACCCAGCTGGGACTCGAACCTGGGAACTGCAGACGCGCCGACTGAGCCACCCCCGCCCCATGCGTAACAGGGTTCGCTCTACTGCTATCGGGGAAACGTACCTGTGTGTCCCAGCATTTGAGGTACTCAGTATGCAAACGGTCCATTCTTGGTAAACCCTTACTACAGAACCTCACGGACAGCCCACAAAATCTGTTGTTTTTGAGATGCTTCCACCCTTGGCTCGGTATCCCTTTTTGAACGTCCGTTAAATCAATACCTCTACCCATTGTGCTCACGTTACGCACTAAGACTCCTCTGTCTTGGCCAGCCGCTTATATCTCCGTGTGGTCGACCTTGTCATGTGCACCCTGTGACGCGTCTGGGCAGGTACACCGTGATTCCATGGATGGTCGTATTATTCTGATACGACTGTGTATATTAAGTTGTACAGTAAATACAGTAAGTCCTCGTGGTTTTCGTCGGAGTTACAATCCTTAAAAACGGCTACGAACGACAGGGAAGACTTACTTTGCGTGTACTACACATTTTTAAAAAATAAATACAGGTTAAGTATTCAGTTAGCAATTGCATTTATTTATTTATTGATTAATTCATTTAGCTAAAAATCACAATTTTGTGATGAATTACTATTTTCTCATTTAAGACAAACTTCGATAGTAAACATTAAACAGTGAAAGTTGCACAAACACAATATTTGAATTGCTAGTCTAGAATTATTCCAAGATATTCATTCTGTTCTGTATCACGTAACAGATTTTCGTGAATAATATTGAAATGAGGAATAATAGCCTTAGGTCTATTGAATGATACAAATGAAGAATTTTCAGTGCCATTTATCACAATATATTTTTGACCTTTTTACATTGGACCTTGAAAGTTTTTTTTTTTAACTCTTGGAAATATTATTGTTCAGATCAAAAAATCAAATCTTCAGTATAGATTGGAAAATAATAAATAAAAAATAAATACCCACTCAAGCAGCTGCTTGCCACAGAGGTCTGACAGGAGCCTGTCAGTTTATATGCCACAGTAGAAGATCGGAACTGATATTTATTTATTTATTTATTATTTATTCAACGTTACAGATATTTGAGAGGTCCTTATACAGGTTTTCTCATCATACATTTTTTTAAAAATAATTAACTATAATACTTTTTTACTTAATTTTCATTTTACTCTTTTTGTTTTTGTTTATTTACTTACTTATTTATTTATTAATTCATTTATTTTTTAGATTCTGTTCCATAAATCTGCAGAAATTCAAATAAAATTTTATAAATTTTAATTTTAGAATCAAAATCTTTTTGGTTCAAAATTAAATCAGTTCTAATCTCCTGAAACCCATGTTCGTCTTGTGATTTAAAGAATTTTTTCCTTTGAGTTGCGTTGTTTATATAGTTAAGTAAAATATGAATTGTTTCGGGTACGTTACAGTTTTTGCAGTTTGGAGAGTTTGAAAGTTTAAGATAAGATTTTGTTTGATTTAGCATTGCTGTATTTGTTCTAAGTTTATAGAGGATACTTAATTGCCTTCTTGTAAACAGTAGATTTTGAATATAATTAATATTTTTTGAAAGAACGTATCTAAAGTTGTTATTTTTCAATGATGCTTCAATTTGAAAGAATTGTTCGGTCAATTTAAATTACGATTTATATACGTTTTATATGAATGAGGCCCGCTGCATCGTTTGCAGCGTACTCGACTTCTACAATTGTAGGCAACATGGCCCCAGCGAAAAGTTTCCACATAGAACTGGGGATCCAAAATATTCAGTAATATTAAAAAATGAGAAGCCTATGTAAGGACAATTAGGTAATTTGTTAAGCGTTGAATATATAACAACATTTTGAGTGGGAATTCTTAAATATCCATCATTTGTACTATTAGGAGTAAACCTGCACGTGCGTCGTACTTTGTAAACTTCATATTTCTGAAGGCATTGAAGGAGATAGTCATCTGTATATTTTTCATTAAAATTTACCAGCATTCCCATTGTGAAACTTCTATTTGGGATTCTAGAATCTACTTTTACATCAAGTATTTTATCAATTTGTTACATTTTAACCAAATCAGCTTCATGTCCGGAAATACAATAATATCACTTTTTTTGTGTAGCGACCTTTAACACTTTTATTGTGTAGCACACTCTTAAAAAAGTTAAAAAAAAAGTCAGTTACTTTGGTGTCATCAAGATTTGAAAGTTTTTCATTTTCATTGAAGAAGAAAAGTGAAAGTTCTTCATGATTAGTCTTCTTAATAGTAGAGTGTTTTTGTGTATTTTGCGATGGCACTGAATAATCTTGTATCCTGTTTTCGCGCGGTGACACTGAGCAAGTTGGATCCAATTCTTCTTCAGAATGAGATTCCTCTGGTCTGTCTGAATGTTCCGGTGAGTCCATGTTGGGAACAATTCTTCTTCAGAATGAGATTCCTCTGGTCTGTCTGAATGTTCCGGTGAGTCCATGTTGGAAACAATTCTTCTTCAGAATGAGATTCCTCTGGTCTGTCTGAATGTTCCGGTGAGTCCATGTTGGGAACAATTCTTCTTCAGAATGAGATTCCTCTGTCTGTCTGAATGTTCCGGTGAGTCCATGTTGGGAACAATTCTTCTTCAGAATGAGATTCCTCTGGTCTGTCTGAATGTTCCGGTGAGTCCATGTTGGGAACAATTCTTCTTCAGTATGAAATTCCTCTGGTCTGTCTGAATGTTCCGGTGAGTCCATGTTGGGAACAATTCTTCTTCAGAATGAGATTCCTCTGGTCTGTCTGAATGTTCCGGTGAGTCCATGTTGGGAACAATTCTTCTTCAGAATGAGATTCCTCTGGTCTGTCTGAATGTTCCGGTGAGTCCATGTTGGGAACAATTCTTCTTCAGAATGAGAAAGAATGAGAAATTAGTGATCTGGCAACCTTCGTGTCACGTGACACGAAGGTTGCCAGATCACTAATTTCTAAAAAAAATTTGTTGCCAGATATTTTTTCTGAATTCTGTAATCAACCATAGTGTTCGGATAAAAATTTTTTGAGCGACTGTATTAAACGCAAGTTTTCTAGTATCGAAAGACGGCATTAATACAGTTAAAAGACGATATCTCTTTAAACCTCACTGATTTTAAGTGAATTTCATTCAATTTCACTATTGTACTGATAAAATAGATTCTTTGATATGGTAAAAAGGCGCCTGTTAGATATCAAATTAATTGTTTATGAATCTTCATTTATTCGTTTAGGGATGCCAACGAAACAGAAGCGATTTTCACTTTTTATTTGATTGTTTTTTTTTTCTGAGGGGGCGGGGGATGAAAGCGAAGATGACAAATCAATAGAACTGCACATATTACATACCTGAAACATCCATAAAAAATTGCTTTCTTTTCTTCAATCATCATGTGCTCGTTGAGAACGTTTCTTTAAATTGAAACCGTTTTTCTTCTGCAAGGGCCGATTCCTCATGGGGAAAGCAGACGACGCTATTTACAGCGTCGAATGCTTACGTCTTCAGTTTGGAATAATTTCCCGCTCTTAAGCTAATGTCGTGTGGCTGCATGTGGAGCCCAAGGGGCCGCCATTAAAGCCCGCCTTTTTCTTCCCGGGGTTTTTACCCGATGCCAGATTTCCCGGAGCACGTTTTCCTGCAGACGATGGAAAATGCAAAACGTAATTAGATAAACAGACGGAGATGTCAAAATGCGTTCGATATTCGCAATCTTTTTTATGAAGCGAGAGTTGATAAAAAACATATTTATATATTTTGTTTACACATATACACGTTTCTGTAATAGGAGGAATGCGTTAAAAGAAAAGTTTTTCTGTGTTCGTGTGGTTTTTAATTTTTTTTTTCCACTTTAATTCTAAGCAGACGAGATTTTTTTTATGTTTTTTTAGGGTTGGTGGCTGGCAATGGATCCTTCGGGGATAAGGTGGCGTCCAGATTTGAAATAAATGATGACGTTAGAAGGAAAGAACACGCGGTTGTTTTAATTACTTTGATGACGTGTTAGTAGGAAAAAAAAAGAAATATAGCTTTTAATGCAGTATCTAAAAAAAGAAGCTTTTGTAAAAGAGATGGCTTCATAAATGGATCGGAACCATCTGTAAACAGCATAGAAATTCCTTTCATAATGTTAGATAAGTAAACACGGATTTATTTATCCCTAAAGGCGAATTTAAATTATAATGAAATCTTTACAAGAAACCTCGACGTCAAATAATCGCTTTTAGAATATTGGTGAAAAATATAGCTGTCTTTTGATCACAATTAAGCAAATTAAACATTTTTGCACTTCTATTTGTGTAAATATGAATATTCATGTGTGTAGAAAAAACGTTTGTTTGGAAAATCAAACGTGCAAGCAATTTCAGTACAGCCTTTATGAACGCAAAAAAGAATTATTGATTGCTAAATAGGAATAGGAAACGGCAGACCTGACTTTATATATCTTAGGAGTTAGTGTGTAGTAGGGATGGTGAATGGTTTTGTATTACTTTATATATAAATATATTTTAAATACGAATTAATGTTAAAATATTTATTAAACGTGTCAAATATCATGATATCTACCTGTAAGGAAGTAAAATAAAGAATATATTTCTTCTACTGTAAAAATCGTTTTTTTTTTCTGATTGCTGTATGCATTATAGTACTAATATTTGACTAAAACAACTAATTATGTACTTACTACATATTTTTAATTAATTATTTAAGTTATATAAACGGTTTATTAACGATTGATTTATATATCATTTTATAGAAAATTTGAGGAAGAATCCAAAAATGCAATCATATTTCCAGTCGGTTGATTGTTTGCTCAGAAAATAGATAAAATGTTGTGTCAAAGATATGCAAAAATTATTCCAGTTTTTTGCATTATAATTAGTTCATTGTTATTAATTGAATTATACAGGAAATAGAAGGTTAGAATGCTCGAACCAATTGAAGATGTTGTGTCTCTGAATCGACAGTCATTGGTTGGTTCAGGAAACCCAGCTGTTACCATTGGCTCCAGCATTCTAAAATTATATTGGCTAAATGATACGTCATTCGATCGTAAAGCAAGACTGTGTTGCCCTTGGGTTTGATACAATAACAGGAAGCTGTCTAACCAATAAATAGAAAAGGAGATGTACAGTCGCTCAAAAAAAACATAAAATATCATAAACATGAAAATATTTAACCGCAGCAGTGCTAGTTTAAATAATTGAGTTCAAAGATTCTTGAAAGTTGGCTCAGTCGGTAGCGCATCTGGTTTGCAATCTGCAGTTCCCAGGTTCGAATCCCACTTTGGTCAGTGTAGAGATTTGCTTCCGCTAAATCTCCACTTCGCTTTCGGTGAGAAAGGGTGGCACCGATGGGCTTGGAATGCCCGCCGTCCGTCGGATGGGACGTAAAGCCGTGGCTACGTGTGCTGGAGATCCTGTGGACGTTTAAAGAACAAGCTAGATGGCCTTGACTAGAGGCTACCATCTGTCTCCTAAAAGTTGTTCAGTGGATCCTCTTCCTCAACAGTCTCTTAAGTCCTTGGGATCTCCGCCCTGCCCACGGTCAGTAGGGAACACCAATGGGCTTGGAAAGGCCGCCGTCCATCGGATGAGAAGCCGTGGCCCCGTGTGCTGGAGAGCCATATCCTGTGCATGTTAAAGAACACGCTGGATGGCCTTGACGGAGACTACCATCTGTCTCCCAACAGCTGTTCCAGTGGGTCCCCTCCCCCAACCTTCTCTGAGCGTTCGGGGTCTTTGTGACCTGGCCATTTAGCCCATTGTGTGCAAAAAAGTGCCGCTCAGAGGTAAAACAACCAACCAACCAACCTTGGGATCCATGTGACCTGGTCGTTTATTCCATTGTAGACAAAAAAGTGCCGCTCAGAGGTAAAACAACCAACCAACCAACCTTGGGATCCATGTGACTTGGTCGTTTATTCCATTGTAGGCAAAGAAGTGCCGCTCAGAGGTAAAACAGCTAACCAACCTTGGGATCCATGTGACCTGGTCGTTTATTCCATTGTAAGCAAAGAAGTGCCGCTCAGAGGTAAAACAACTAACCAACCTTGGGATCCATGTGACCTGGTCGTTTATTCCATTGTAGGCAAAGAAGTGCCGCTCAGAAGAAAAACAACCAACCAACCAACCTTGGGATCCATGTGACCTGGTCGTTTATTCCATTGTAGGCAAAGAAGTGCCGCTCAGAGGTAAAACAACTAACCAACCTTGGAATCCATGTGACTTGGTCGTTTATTCCATTGTAGGCAAAGAAGTGCCGCTCAGAAGAAAAACAACCAACCAACCTTGGGATCCATGTGACCTGGTCTTTTATTCCATTGTAGGCAAAGAAGTGCCGCTCAGAGGTAAAACAACTAACCAACCTTGGGATCCATGTGACTTGGTCGTTTATTCCATTGTAGGCAAAGAAGTGCCGCTCAGAGGTAAAACAATCAACCAACCAACCTTGGGATCCATGTGACCTGGTCGTTTATTCCATTGTAGGCAAAGAAGTGCCGCTCAGAGGTAAAACAACTAACCAACCTTGAAATCCATGTGACCTGGTCGTTTATTCCATTGTAAGCAAAGAAGTGCCGCTCAGAGGTAAAACAACTAACCAACCTTGGGATCCATGTGACTTGGTCGTTTATTCCATTGTAGGCAAAGAAGTGCCGCTCAGAGGTAAAACAATCAACCAACCAACCTTGGGATCCATGTGACCTGGTCGTTTATTCCATTGTAGGCAAAGAAGTGCCGCTCAGAGGTAAAACAACTAACCAACCTTGGGATCCATGTGACTTGGTCGTTTATTCCATTGTAGGCAAAGAAGTGCCGCTCAGAAGAAAAACAACCAACCAACCTTGGGATCCATGTGACCTGGTCGTTTATTCCATTGTAGGCAAAGAAGTGCCGCTCAGAGGTAAAACAACTAACCAACCTTGGGATCCATGTGACTTGGTCGTTTATTCCATTGTAGGCAAAGAAGTGCCGCTCAGAGGTAAAACAATCAACCAACCAACCTTGGGATCCATGTGACCTGGTCGTTTATTCCATTGTAGGCAAAGAAGTGCCGCTCAGAGGTAAAACAACTAACCAACCTTGGGATCCATGTGACTTGGTCGTTTATTCCATTGTAGGCAAAGAAGTGCCGCTCAGAGGTAAAACAATCAACCAACCAACCTTGGGATCCATGTGACCTGGTCGTTTATCCATTGTAGGCAAAGAAGTGCCGCTCAGAACGAAAACAATCAACCAACCTTGGGATCCATGTGACCTGGTCGTTTATTCCATTGTAGGCAAAGAAGTGCCGCTCAGAGGTAAAACAACTAACCAACCTTGGGATCCATGTGACTTGGTCGTTTATTCCATTGTAGGCAAAGAAGTGCCGCTCAGAGGTAAAACAATCAACCAACCAACCTTGGGATCCATGTGACCTGGTCGTTTATTCCATTGTAGGCAAAGAAGTGCCGCTCAGAGGTAAAACAACTAACCAACCTTGAAATCCATGTGACCTGGTCGTTTATTCCATTGTAGGCAAAGAAGTGCCGCTCAGAGGTAAAACAACTAAACCAATCTTGGGATCCATGTGACTTGGTCGTTTATTCCATTGTAGGCAAAGAAGTGCCGCTCAGAACGAAAACAATCAACCAACCAATCTTGGGATCCATGTGACCTGGTCGTTTATTCCATTGTAGGCAAAAAAAGTGTGGCCCAAAGGTAAAACCATTCAGTACAAATGCTAAATGTAAAAGGATATAGTCAGAATTTTGAATCACTCGATAAATGAATGTTTAACATATTTAATGGATGATTTTGTGATCACCCCGTGTCCTTTATAAAACGGAAGAAGGAGTCATTGTGCATATTGTGAGCAGGAAGTGTATCTATAAACGTTTTAATGGGATGATACAGAGAGAAAAAGGTTCAAAAGAAGAAAAGCTTCTTTCCCTTCAACTCTTCTATAACAACTGATGATAAATCGATTTTCTTTAACTTTGACATTTTCGAGAAAAACTTGGCTAAGCCAACTGCCTCCCCCTTCTGTAAACAATCCTTTTCTCTGCCATAATGATCCTGACCGATCTCAGAACTCTTTTTCTTTTTCCAATGACGTTAACAGGAAAGTTTTCATCTGATTACGGAGACAACAGATCCATGATCAACGAGGAAGGAAAGCATTGTCTTCCATTTGTAGCCTTCTCTGTTTAGAGAAAAATAGATTTTTATGTTAAGAGAAATTTTGCGCCCCCCCCCCCCCCCCCGCAACTTCTGCCATCTTTTCGAGCTTGATACGGTCTCCGCGTGACATGCGAAAGTGGCCGTGAGTGGCATATTGACTGGCTGCCTGGCTCCACTACGTGAAGTATAAGAGCGCATGACAAGCACCTGACATCATTCTATCCCTTACCTTTCACCGAGGAGATTGGAATAAAATTATGGAGGAAGATAAACGAGTGAGGAGGGAGGGAGGAAGTGGAGATGACGAAGAGGAAAGGGGGGGGGGGCTGCAAAGAAAGTCGAAAAAGAAGATGAAAGGAATTCTCACGACGTATCGGTGAGTAGCAAATGCATCTTGTGGTGAAGGCACGAAACACTTTTGCACGAAATTCAGACTTCATTTTTTCTCTCTTAGAATCTATCTGTCAAGTGAAATTAATGTCTATAATAGAGTAAAAGAGAGAGAGAAAGAAAGGGAAAGATTCGGTTCTCTGAGAAGAAGGAAGGGGGGGGAGGAAAAAGAAAGCAACAGAAAGGAGTTAGAGTGCGCATTGGGAATACGAAGGGGAAGTGTGAAAGTAAAAATCTGGAATAATTTCATCATGGCTCTGGAGGAATTCTTCGTCTTAAGTGAGAAAGTTTCCTTTCTTGAAGTTCAGCTATTGCTCAGATGTGTTTGGCTTTTTACACGTCACCGGAAGAAGTGAAGCTGGAAGTCGAATTGATTTCCGTGTTTTTCTCTTCTTTTTTTTTTCTCTCTCAAAACTTCTTCTCGCTTCGCAACAGAAAAGAAAAATAAAGAGAAAGCAGAAAGAGAAACGCATTCATGACGTTGAGACATTCCGTGTTCAACTTTAAGGAGTTTGCATTTTCTTATTTTTATCTTCCAAAAAAAAAAAAGCCTAGGAGAATTTGGGATATAAATTTTTACTTTATGGAGATTTATTTATTGCTACTTTAAAATGGCGTTAAGGCATTCTTATTTTTTTTTTCGTTATCTATACGGTTTTCGAATTTAGAAATATAATAGTTTTTGTAATTTTTCCAATACATTGGAAAAGGAAACAAACTGCTGGGGATAAAAATGTGGATATGTACAGTCGCTCAAAAAATATCCGAACACTATGGTTGATTACAGAATTCAGAAAAAATATCTGGCAACAATTTTTTTTTAGGAATTAGTGATCTGGCAACCTTTGTGTCACGTGACACGAAGAAATATCTGGCAACGATTTTTACTGAAAAATATCTGTAAAATATTTTCGTACAGAAAAATATCTGGCAACGATTTTCTTAGAAATTAATGATCTGGCAACTTTTGTGTACGTACACGAAGGTTGCCAGATGGACAGCTTCCATAATCTTTTAAATACTGAACGGATAACATTGAAAATCTAGATTTAAATAGATTTGATTTAGATATTTAAATTATATTGAGTGAAAAGTTTTCATAAAAAAACATGTTTAAGAAGTTACTGAGCTGCTATTGAGATAACATGGGAATATACCCAATAAAGTGGTAGAAGAATGTACAGTCGCTCAAAAAAAAATCGGAACACTATGGTTGATTACAAAATTCAGAAGAAATATCTGCCAACGATATTTTTAGAAATTACTGATCTGGCAACCTTCGTGTCATCGTGTCACGTGACACGAAGGTTGCCAGATCGCTAATTTCTAAAAAAAAATCGTTGCCAGATATTTTGACACGAAGGTTGCCAGACACTAATTTCTAAAAAAATCGTTGCCAGATATTTTTTCTGAATTTTGTAATCAACTATGGTGTTCGGATATTCTTTTTTGAGCGACTGTACATACTATGAATAATAATAATAATAATACTGTAAGCCGTCCCGTGGCCGAGTGGTTAGCACGCTTGGCTTGTAATCTACGGGACCTGGGTTCGAGCCCCGGGTAAGGCATGGATGTGTGTGTGATTTTTCTGCTGAGGTCCTGCCATCCTCTCAGACCTTCTACTATGGCACATAAACTGACAGGCTCCTGTCAGACCTCTGTGGCAAGCAGCTGCTTGAGGGGGTATTTATTTATTTTTTTAATAATGTAATTTATTCTCAATCCTCAAAGGAAGTGCATGCAGAAATCATAGACATGAAATATTCGCAAACTTTGCAATATTTTCCTAAATATCTTGAAAAGAAATCTGAACAGAAAAAAATAAAAAAAAGGAAAAAAAAACAACTATAATTTTTTACACGTTTGAACGAATTGTTGAAGAACACTTAGATAAAACCCTAAACATAATTAAAGTCACAAGATAAGATATAAATTGAAAAGTGATCGATTAGACTGCGGAATCTGAATGCAACTGTTACGCAGAGAATGCAATTTCGCTCTTAGTTAAACTTGAAACACTGGATTGCAGCGTATCCGCTACATCAGCGAATCGATTCAGATAATAATAATCATTAGGAGAAAAAAAAATGCAAATGGAATCTTCTAATGATAGAAGGCTACTAATAGACCCAAACGATTCGCCCCAAGTCAGAAGAGAAGCCGTTTAAAATAGATCTTTTGCCACCGTAGAGAAAGATAAAAACATTTGGTGGGCCTTACAATTCCAAAAATAATTGCTCCCCCCCAACCTTCCACCTTTTTTCATTGTATTCTTCTTTACCTTAATGGCATCAGTTTTATCTTCTTGTGTCTCGAGTCTTTTTCCATCCGACCTTAAGTCCCATTCATTCCCTGGCCCAGGCGGAGTCCGCTATTTGCGTTAGCTTGGGACCCAGTTGAGAAGGGAAAGCTGCTCTTACAGGAGGACGGCGTTGCTACAAGAGTGGCAAAGGAAGACATCTATCTTGGAGGATTTAAAGGAATTGTGTGCCGCTGTAAATGAAAAAATCGATGGTCGTGAACGAAGTTAATGTTTTCTTTCTGTGAGAAAGATAGATGAAGTTGTCTTCCGAACATCCACCAGACAGAGGTTTTGATTTGCTTCCAAATTCTGAATGGCCTAGGAACATTCGTTTTCTAGCTAAGGGAGTTGGCGGAAGCTTTCAGAGAATAAGGAGGGACGGTGTTTTCTGTTGTTTTGTCAAAATCGAAGGAAAAAAGGTAGTGGAGGAATATTTCCTTTGTTGTGTGGAAAAGTTATATATTCTCGTTAATTCCAAACTGGGTGTCATGTCTCTCGAATTTTATATTTTATTTATTTATTGTATATTTTTGTTGTATTATATTATTGTGTATATTTGTATGTGTTCTTTGAAATGTTTGTGCTGGGATGACTCACTGTTGTTGTTTTCGGGTTTGAAGCTTGCTGCTTGTTGAAGAATAAATGCCAGAAGTTATTTGTGCCGTATATGACTAACTAGCCTACGGCGCGGATTGGGTTGGGTTGTTTTACCTCTGAGCGGCACTTTTTTGCACACCATGGGCTAAATGACCAGGTCACATGGACCCCGAAGGCTCAGAGAAGGTTGGGGGAGGGGACCCACTGGAACAGCTGTTGGGAGACAGATGGTAGCCTCCCGTCAAGGCCATCCAGCGTGTTCTTTAACGTGCACAGGGTATGTCTCTCCCGCACACGGGGCCACGGCTTAACGTCCCATCCGACGGACGGCGGCCTTTTCAAGCCCATCGGTATCCCCTACTGACCGTGGGCAGGGCGGGGAATTTTGCGGAGATAAATCTCAACGCTGACCCAGCTGGGACTCGAACCTCGGAACTACAGATTACGAGCCTGGCGCGCTACCGACTGAGCCACCCCCGCCCCTGCGGCGCGGAAGTTCGCGCATGAGGCTAGGGGAAGGAGTTGGAAGTATCAGTCTGTGCGTTAGTTGTCGAACGAACAAGATCGTTACGACACGCGTCAAAAGGACGCCATCTTTCTCAAATTAACCCTTGAAGTCAGGGTGCGATTCCAAGAGGGAATCCAGATTCTTGGAGAATCTTAACTTTTATTCTTGTGGTTCAGGAGGAGCCATGGTATAGGCAAAGGAAAATCATTTCAACGAGTTTTTGAAGTTTGTAAAGTGAGAAAATGCAGAGTGTGCAATTCTCCACCTCATTTTAGTAATATTTGCAGTAGCAAAGCAGCAAAGGCTCACGGAGTTGAGCGGTGAATTTGATAGTAGTTTTGTGGATTCAGAAAGAACCACAGTGTGAAGCAGCAAAGGCCCACGGAGTGGAGTTCATTCCCAGCACGTAGCTGTATATAGTGTGAATAAAAATTGTGTCGTCCCTATATAACTCTCGTGCAGTAATTGATGGACAGTTCGTATTCTTCATTCAACACCAGTTTCTTCAAAGGCATACAGTGGCACGGGCGTAAAAACATGCGAATCCGTGAATTCACTGAAGTGAATTAAGAAGCAATTGCGCCCTCTCTCTCTCCCATTCGGACCGGGTCATCACATCTGTCACAGTCTGACAGGATCCGAACTCAAGGGTCATCACACTGGACAAACGCGACGCTGGACAAAATATAGATTTTGAGTAAGGCACTTTAACTTTGGGCAAACCATATGGAAAATTATTATTGTATATAAATATTATATATATATATTGAAGCGAAATGTGCAGGTGCAGCAATGGATACGTGACTGTTTCACAAATACTATTTAAATATCTATAATAAAAAATCGCAGTCAATCGAAAGCATAGCTTTTTTCCTGTTGTTGAAATATATATAGTTCATCAAATTGTTCTTTTAAGGAAATTTATACAATATATATATATAAATTGAAAAATCACCAAATTTAATAACGATATTGCAATATATAACGTTAGTTAAAATTCTTGCCACTTATAAGGAAAAATCCTAATTTGTTTAAAGTCCCAAAGATAAAAAATAATCCAAAATAATAGTCGAAAGATAAATAAAAAGTCCCGAAGATAAATATATAAATCATTAAAAACATGTTAGCTAAGAACATCATTACGCAAAATTGGTTTTTTAGTCTTAAAATCGTTAACAATTCAAAAATTTTGTTTGTGCAGCATGAATATGTAGTACTTTTTTAATTTCCTAATTTATCTCGTTTTTCTGTCAAAGTGATACGTTCTTGTACAATGCACGAATTTCATGAATAAAAGTAAATTATCCCTTAATCAGCTTGCTTATGATAGATTTTTAAAAACGAGCTAAAATTAGGTTCCTAAATGAAATGATATTTGGTTTCTTTCTTAAAATGAACTAAAAATAGGGTTTCTTGAAACGAACTAAAATCAGGTTTCTTTTTTAAAACGAGCAAAAAATAAAAATTTTTAAAATGAACTGAATTTAGATTACTTTTTTAAAATTAGCTGAAAAAAAATAATGTTTCTTAAAACGAACTAAAATCGGGTTTCTTTTTTAAAACGAGCAAAATATAGAATTTCTTATAATCAACTGAAATTGTATTTCGTTTTTAAAATGAGCTTTAAAAACAGGATTTCTTGAAATGAACTAAAATTTGGATTTCTTTTTTAAAATGAGCTAAAAATAGGATTTCTCAAAACGAACTAAAATCGGGTCTCTTTTTTTAAAAAGAACAAAAAATAAATTTTTTTTAAAATGAACCGAAATTCGTTTTCTTTTTTAAAATGAGCTTTTAAAAACAGAGTTTCTTAAAACGAACTAAACTTTGGATTTCCTTTTTTAAAATGAGCTAAAAATAGGTCTTCTTAAAACGAACTAAAATTCGGGTTTCCTTTTTTAAAAGGGGTGAAAAATAAATTTTTTAAAAATAAACTGAAATTAGGGTTCTTTTTTAAAATGGACTAAAAAATAGGGATTTGTAAAACGAACTAAAATTGGATTTCTTTTCTTAAATGAGCTAAAAAATAAGGTTTCTTAAAACGAACTAAAATCGGGTTGTTTTTTAAAAAGAGCAAAAGATTGGATTTCTTAAAATGAACTGAAATTGGATATCTTTTTTAAAATGAGTAAAAAATGATGTTTCTTAAAACGAATCGAAAAGAAATCGTGTTTCTTTTTTTAAAAGAGCTAAAAATAGGGTTTCTTAAAACGAACTAAAATCAGTTTTTTTAAAACGAGCAAAAAATAGAATTTCTTGAAATGAACTAAAATTGGATATCTTTTTTTAAAATGAGCTAATGAAATATGGTTTTTTAAAACGAATTGAAATCGAGTTTCTTTTTCAAAACGAGCAAACATTAGGATTTCTTAAAATGAAATGAAATTGGATTTCTTTTTTATAATGAGCTAAAAATAGGGTTTATTAAAACGAACTAAACTCGGGTTTCTTTTTAAAAACGAGCTAAAATTTGAGTTTTCAAACGACTTAAAAATATGATTTCTTTTTTAAAACGAGCTAAAAATAGGTTTATTAAAACGAGCTAAAAACAGGTTTATTAAAACGAGCTAAAATTTGAGTTTTGGATGAGCTAAAAACAGGATTCTTTTTTCATAACGAGCTAAAAAAACAGGATTTCCCTTTTAAAATGAGCTAAAAAATAGGGTTTTTTTAAAATGAGCTGAAACTTGAGTTTTTAAACGAGCTAAAAATAGGGTTTCTTAAAACGAACTAAAATTGATTTTCGTTTTAAAACGAGTTAAAAAAAAATCGAGATTTTTGCTAAATGACACAAAATTTACTTTATGAGAAATAAAGCGGATGAGCTAACAAACAAAAATAAAACCCTAGCAACAACCAAAAGAAAACGAAATTTAAGCTTTCTTTTGTGTCATTCGCAATGCGTGCGTTGGAAGAGGAAAACTCTCAGTTGATTTCGCTGTCAAATAGCTTGAAAGGAGGAAGAAACTCATTTTGAAAGAGTTTCTTTATGAAACGTTATGAGTGGAGAAAAGGAGAGGAGAATATGACAGTTCCTTTAGCTGCTGGGGAGGGAGGAACGTTTCAGGGAGAAATCTGTGAATGACAGGGGAGGAAAGTCAGGGGGAGCGAAAAGGGAGGGAGGGGGAAGGCAGCAGGGAATAGGGATGGTGACAGAAGATGATCGAAATCGCTGCTCTGCTGACAACTGATGCAGAAGGGCAAATTCAGAAATATTTTGGAAATTTCTGTCACTTCTTTATTTTGGGAGTCTACGGGGTGGAGGTGGGAGAAGGGGAGGCCGAAGTAAATCGGTAAAAAAATGTGTTTTTTGAACGAAAGGGCACTTTTGTCACTTTATGGGGTCATCTGTAGACGCGTGAGGGGACTGAGAACTAGATTTCATTGAGTCAAGATTTCTCCGTCTGCGATCAGTGAAATATGGAGAATGATTTGTAACTGAGTTCAAAATGAGCCTATAAAATATTAGTCTACCTAAATTTTTCCTCTCATTGAATAGAAATAACTTATTCCTTAAAGCCACTTTGATGTATTAAATCTATTCGAAAGGAGAACTTGCATAGTTTTCGCTGCCTTCTCCCTTTCACAGGATGTCACTCTCTATTTAAAAAAAATGTCTTTTTTTGTGCAATACAGTTCCGATGATCTGAACTAATCCATACGAAGGCACGAAACTCTTTTGTTTATGTCTCACAATAGTGTCTGCTAGAGAGCATTAGAGAGCAGTGGTGTCTGCTAGAGAATATACTAGAGAGCAATAGAGTCTGCTACAGAACATACTAAAGAGCATACTAGGGAGCAATAGTGTCTACTATAGAGCAAACTAGAGAGCAATAGTGTCTTTATAGAGCTTACTCGACAGCAATAGTATCTACTGGAGATCATACCATAGAGTAACTGTGTCTGCTAGAGAGTAAACTAGAGAGCAATATCGTCTGCTAGAGATCATATTAGAGGACAATAGTGTGCTAGAGAGCAGAGTAGAGAGCAATAGTGTCTACTAGAAAGCAAACTAGAGAGCAATATTGTCTGGTAGAGAGCAATATCGTCTACTTGAGATCATATTAGAGAACATTAGTGTCTGCTAGAGAGCAGAGTAGAGAGCAATAATGTCTACTAGAAAGCAAACTAGAGAGCAATATTGTCTGCTAGAGAGCAATATCGTCTACTTGAGATCATATTAGAGAACATTAGTGTCTGCTAGAGAGCAGAGTAGAGAGCAATAGTGTCTACTAGAAAACAATAGTGTCTGCTAGAGAGCAATATCGTCTGTTAGAGAGCAGGCAAGAGAGCAATAGTATCTGCTAGAGATCATACCAGAGAGAAATATTTCTACAGAGAGCAAACTAGAGAGCAATCTTGCCTGCTAGAGAGCAGAGGCAATAGTGCTTTCTAGGGCCGGCGCCCACCCGAAGTTATTGAGTCCAATTACGCCTGAACCCAAAACATTTCGATAATAACCGAGTACGAGTCTGATTTTGGGTAAAAAATTTCCATGGTTCATGTTGACAGTGGCGCTGTGTGCGGGAGAGCCATACCCTGTGCAAAAGAAAGTTAAAGACGGTGATGGGTGACCTTGACACGAAGCTCCCATATGTCGCCTAATAGGGGGTCACCTTCCCTCAAACTTCTCTGAGCCCTTGGGGTCCTTGTGACCTGGCCATTTAGCTCATTGTGTGCATGAAAGTGCAGCTCAGAGGTAAAACGACCCAATCCAAGACAGATAAATATAAATGTATTTATGTCGCTAATTACTTATTTTAGTATTATATTATTAATAACAATCTTTTTTGACAAAACTAAAATGGTAATTTTATTTGGAGCGAAAAATATTAGAAATACCAGTGGAAAGTGAAAGTTTGTGGGTAACATAAATTATAGGTGTTTTGTTAAAAAATGAACATTTAAATTAATATCTAAATTTACATGTATCTTGGCTTTACTGTAACCCCCCTGCATGAACAATGAGAAATTGATTTATTAAAGACCGGAATGCGTAATAAATAATCAGAAGCCTCATGGTACTTATTTTCAAATGCTAAACACTAATAAAAAAGGTTAAAATTATAATACATATTTTGTACTTTTACTAATTTTTTTCCGCAAGTGCAAGCACTATTTTAAATTCAAATTATTCTGAGTCACTGCCCGAACTCATCTTTAGTATCTGCTTGCTGTGACATTACAGCTTGCTAGAATACGATGGCTGGAGATTGGCTAACTTGGTCACTCTAATTGGCGCAGTCGACAGGTTAGTAACATGATATTTCCACATTTAAGTCCTAGCACCTAAAGTCCGACCCCGCCTTCTCGTGGTGCAGGCCGTTAGTACCTTTCAAAAGAGATATTCTCTTTTGGAAGGGAACGGAAGGGGAGGGCTGCCAGTTCAGTATGGCCTACTGATCTGGTCATCTATGGCCACTTTTTTCTTTTTTTTCAACCCTGCTGAGGAGTGGTCAACTTCACAGAGTCCTGGTGCTGACCATTTATACTTACTAGACTGGACTTGTTTATGGATTTGAGCTTGATTATGGATCCTGGACTTGTTGCACTGGTGGGCCTCTGTTGAGGGAGAATCTGCCGCTGTGTTTTCTGTTTGCTTCTGGGTTGCCAGCCCTAAGTGAACAGAGGCATGGGATACCTTATATCAGCTAGTGGATAATCCTAATCAGAGCCCATCGCGGGTACCTGAACCTTACTTAGCTAGTTGGGCATCGTCAAGCCTAAACTGGAGTAATGTGTCTCAGGCAGGCCATATGGCTCTTGAAAAAGTCCACTTGAAAAGGTGGTGCCTGAAGTTCCTACCAGCATGGTGACTTCAGCCTTTAGCGGAGGAGGAACAGGTCTTTGCCCCATACCTGCGATCAGGGGGCTGTTTGATATTGTTGGCCCTACCAATCTCAATAAACCTAGTTTCTTTAAAAATCCTACTAATCATTTTCTCTCTGCAGGAACGTGTAACGTGAGGACATTATATAGAGATTATTCTTTTGATGTCGTCATGCAGGAATTCCAGCGCTATAACCTAGATATTCTAGGCTTGCAAGAGACCAGATGGACAGGTAAAGGTGAGATACTTAAAATAACTTTAAATTTCTCTTTACAGGGAGGGAGGATGGAAAGCATCACCAAAGCGTAGGTCTGCTGCTCAGCGGACATACTAGTGATGCTCTTCTAGGATATGAGTGCATTAATGAAAGGTTTCTTACAGCAAATTTCAGACAAGCATTAAAGACTTGAATGTTATCTGCTGTTATGCCCCCACTGAGGATGCCGATGAGAATGAGAAGGATAGGTTTTATGGACAACTTCAGGATATTTTGAATTCTGTCAAGAAAGGAGATATTACCCTTGTTCTAGGTGACTTCAATGCCAAAGTTGGTACCGACTCTGACCTCTGGGGAGGGGTGATAGGTCCTTTTGGTATTGGTAGCTGCAATGACAATGGGCAACGTCTCCTACAGGTAAGTAAACTAAGTGGCTTCAGAATAACTAACACTTATTACAAACACCGCGACATACATAAGTATAAATGGGTGTCCCCTGATGTGCTGCATAAGAATATGATTTATTATATATTAATTAACAGCAAATGGGCTAGTTCTGTTAGGAATACCAGGGCATATAGGGGAGCTGAAATTGGATCTGACCATTGTCTTGTTAAAAGTGTCTTGCAACTTAAAGTTAAAAAAGTGTTGCGCTAAAGTTAAAAAAAAAGAGCTTTAGTATTAAAGGTAACTTTAATACTAAAGCTTTAGTATTAAAGTTACCTTTAATACTAAAGCTCTGAAAGACCCAGTTATAGCTAAAGCTTATCATGATAGGTTACTTAGTCATGGTTTGCTTACTACTGAAGTTGAGGAAGAATGGGGCCGCTTTAAACAGGCTTTTTTGGAAACTAACAGACTTTCTAACTAACTAACTTTCTTTTAGGAAAAAAGGAGCAGAGGAGACAGAATTATTTGAGTGATAAGGCACTTGAGCTTATTTCAGAAAGAAGGAACTGCAGGAATGTCCTTAATCAGTACCCTACTAGTCCTAATAGAAAGCATTGCAGAGAGCGTATTAAACGTGTAAAGGATCAGTTAGCTGCTGATAAGAATCTTTGGCTTGATGGCTTGGCTGGCAAAGCTGAGGAAGCAGTTAGGCAGCACAACAGCTGAGAGATGTACCAGATAGTTAATGTTTTATGTGGTAGAAAACGGACAGGTATACAGGGATCGAAGGATAAACAAGGTAAGGTTATAGACGGGGAGGATTCTGTCATGGCTAGGTGGGCTGAGCATTTCAGTGATGTTCTAAACAATGTGGTTAGTTCTACTCCCATTGTTTTTAATGATGATAAATGTATTGGGGGCTTTAATGTTGGCTCTGTAACACAATCTGAAGTTATTTTGGCTATTTCTAAACTTAAACTTCATAAATCCCCAGGGGCATATGAAATTACTACAGAAATGCTCAGAGCTCGGAATGTTTCGGTTACCACTTGGATGACTGAAATTTTGAATAATTTTTGATAAAGGCATGGTTCCTAAAGATTTTACCAGAGCTATTATTATCCCTATTTTCAAAAAAGGTGATCGTAGTTCTTGTGATAACTATAGTGGTATCAGCCTACTCTCTGTTTCAGGTAAAGTTCTTTGCATGATTGTGCTTAATAGAATTAAGAATCTTGTTGACAATCAATTGCGTGATGAGCAATGTGGATTCAGAAGTGGTAGGGGATGTGTGGATCAGATATTTTCAGTTAGGCAGATTCTTGAAAAATGTTTAGTTTCAGAAACCTTTGGTTGCTAGCTTTGTTGATTTCAAAAAGGCTTTCGATTCTGTTGATCGTCATAATTTGTGGTTGATTGTGAAATCATATGGTATACCTGACAAGTTAGTTAACATAATGAAAGCTCTCTATAATAACACTGAGTCGTGTGTGAGAGTTGGTAAGGCTTATAACAATTGGTTTAGCATTACTTCTGGTGTTCGACAAGGGTGCATTTTGTCTCCTTTTCTCTTTAGTTTGGTTATTGATTATGTTATGCGAAATTCATTGCAAGGGAAAGATTTTGGCCTTAAATGGTCTGGAGATATTAAAATTACTGACTTTGATTATGCTGATGATTTAGCCCTTTTGGCAAATGATGTTGATGAGATGAACTCTTTCATTCGAGCTGTTGATGAAACTGGTAGTAGAGTAGGTTTGGTTATAAACAGAGAGAAAACTAAAGTGATGAAAATTGGTCAGGCAGGCTGTGATTCAGTTAATCTGAATGGTTGCAGTTTTGAGCAGGTGTCACAGTTTAATTACCTTGGGAGCTATGTAACTGACACTGGTGATGTGCGGCATGAGATTAAAAGACGAATAGGGATTGCTGCCGGGACTTTTAAGAATCTATGGAGATTGTGGAGAAATAGGCGTATACACCTAAAGACTAAAATTAGACTGTATAATAGTTTGGTTCTTTCTAGGGTTAATTATGGTAGTGAAACTTGGACGATGTGTAAACAAGATAACAGGAAACTAGATGCTTTTGATTCTAGATGCTTACGTAGTATCTTGGGTATTAGGTGGTTTAACTTTGTAACTAATGATGAGGTTAGGCAAAGGAGTCTGCAACTTCCTTTAAGCAGCATATTGCGCAGAGAGAGACTGCGCAGAGAGAGATGTTGCCCGTATGGATAATTATAGATAGGCGAATAGGGTTATGAACAGTGTACCTAGAGGCCTCAGAAGGAGGGGGAGACCTAGAATGCGGTGGGCAGATAATGTCAAACAGGCCTGGTTAGAATTGGTGTGCAGTGGCCGGATGCAGCAGATGTAGCTCAGGACAGATATGCTTGGAGAATTAAACCGCATAGTCTGGTCGGACCTCCGTAGCCCATGGCTGTTTGAGGATGATGATGATGATGATGTGTTAGCGCAGTGATTTTGTCCTATAATCCACACTCTACCTTCTGCAAGAAAGGGGACACCAATTGGGTTGGAAAGTCCACTGGATGGACTATCTTGTAGCAGATCATACTGGATGGCCTTGAAAGGAGGCTTCCATCTTCTTCCTAAGAGCTGTCCAGTGGGTTAATTTACTCAGATTCGAGTGCTTGTCACCTGGTCATTTAATGGTGGGACTGGTTCAGTCAAGTAGTGCATCAGGCTCATAATCTGAAGCTCCCAGGTTCGAGTCCCAACTATGCCTTCATTTTGATTTTTCTCTGCTAATCTCACCCTGCTCTAGGTGAGAAAGGGCCGGCCGTCTGTTGGATGAGACTTTAAGCTGTGAACCCATGGACAGGAGAGATTTGCCCTATTCACCTTAAAGCACATGCTGGATGGCCATGACTGGAGATTTTCATCTACACTCTGAGCAGGTGTCCAGTGGATAGCCATGACTGAAGACTTCCATCTATACATCTGAGCAGGTGTCTAGTGGATAGCCATGATTGGAAACTTCCATATACATCTGTGAACAGCTGACCAGTGGATGGCCATGACTGGAGACTCCCATCTTTATCTCTCAACAATTGTCCAGTGGATGGCCATGACTGAAGACTTCCATCTACAGCTCTGAACAGCTGTCCAGTGGATGGCCATGACTGAAGACTTCCATCTATACCTCTGAACAGCTGTCCAGTGTATGACATGACTGGAGACTTCCATCTACACCTCTGAACAGCTGACCAGTGGATGGCCATGACTGGAGACTTCCATCTACACCTCTGAACAGCTGACCAGTGGATGGCCATGACTGGAGACTTCCATCTACACCTCTGAACAGCTGTCCAGTGGATGGCCATGACTGAAGACTTCCATCTATACCTCTGAACAGCTGACCAGTGGATGGCCATGACTGGAGACTTCCATCTACACCTCTGAACAGCTGACCAGTGGATGGCCATGACTGGAGACTTCCATCTATACCTCTGAACAGCTGACCAGTGGATGGCCATGACTGAAGACTTCCATCTATACCTCTGAACAGCTGTCCAGTGGATGGCCATGACTGGAGACTTCCATCTACACCTCTGAACAGCTGACCAGTGGATGGCCATGACTGGAGACTTCCATCTACACCTCTGAACAGCTGTCCAGTGGATGGCCATGACTGAAGACTTCCATCTACACCTCTGAACAGCTGTCCAGTGGATGGCCATGACTGGAGACTTCCATCTACACCTCTGAACAGCTGACCAGTGGATGGCCATGACTGGAGACTCCCATCTTTATCTCTCAACAATTGTCCAGTGGATGGCCATGACTGGAGACTCCCATCTTTATCTCTCAACAATTGTCCAGTGACAACAATTGTCCATGACTGAAGACTTCCATCTCTACCTCTGAACAGCTGTCCAGTGGATGGCCATGGATGGAGACTTCCATCTACACCCCTGAACAGCTGTCCAGTGGATGGCCATGACTGGAGACTTCTATCTACACCTCTGAACAGATGTTCAGTGGATGACCATGACTGGAGACTCCCATCTATATCTCTGAGCACCTGTCCAGTGGATGGCCACGACTGGAGACTTTTATCTATATCTCTGACCAGCTGTCCAGTGGATTCTTTTTCCCAACTTTCTCTTGGCCTTTAGAGTCTTTGTGGCCTAGAAATTTTGCTCCTTGTATGCATAAACCTACCACTCAGAGGTAAAACAACCCAACATGTTTTGTCTATGGAATATATAACCTTGGAATTTCTTCCTTTTTTACCAAGGTCAGAAACGCCTGGAAAGGAGGGACGAAATCTTGATCTTGGTGTTCTTTAATACCCGAAAGCGAAGCATTGAAATATGACTGAAATTAAGCTGCTAAGCGTTCTTTAGAGGACAAAAAATATCTGTCGATAATGAAATATTTAAATTAGTCTTAGAAAAAAAAAATCACAATGAAACTTGGAAGAAAAAGAAGAAAGTAAATTTTTAATTCTTTTGTTTGGAATAAACACTTCCCCCCAGTGAAATCAGATGGAAGTCCTTCATTGGAGTATTCGTTTAGGGAATGAAAATCTTCTTTTCGCTGGGCCATGAAATCGTAAACAGGCGACATATTTTCATCTTTCAGCGTGCAAGTCACACAAACGCCGTCGTAGGTGTTGCACGAAGTAAACATTCTCCTCAGTTCCTCTTTTAACAAAGGCGCTCCTCGTAACAGTTTATGGGGACGTTGTTATTGCTCGTGCGCTGCTTATAGTTGAGAGATGTCCATTGTTAACTCGAGTAGAAACAAGCGTTGGTGACGATAAGCTCCACACTCCGAAATTATTTATTGAAAATATCTCGTTAATATTTTATTTCCCTGAATTGCAGCTAACCAAATCTATTGGGATCTCCAAAACTGGCTGTGCGAATTGCGCTAGTCGTCATGACAACAGAATGTGATTACGAGCGATAAAAATTAATACATATTTCTGTCATTCTCTTAGAAGGTGCACTTGTGTTATTGGAAAGAACATTAGAGGTTTATTTTGTTTCCAGCTACAACACATGATTATTTATTCAGCATTTATTTATTTATTATTCAGCTCACTTTTGTTGTATTTTCATTGTGTTTTGATAAAAGTGAATTTCGATTATTTTTCGTAATTATTTTTTGAATTGTGTTTGGACGACAGAAAACCTTTAAAATAAGACATGTGAAGTAAACAATTTCAATTATTTCGAATACTTCGTAATTTTCGCTGTCTATTTTTGCATTATTGAAAAGAAGACTAGATATAGAAAAACAATTCTATATACCGGTGGGGGGGGGAGGTTATTTATTTTTTTTCATGAATAATTATTTTGGTTAAAGAGTGCATTTTTTTCTCCTTTTCTCAAAGAAGAATTGATGATTTCACATTGTCTGTCCACGTCCGTCCTTCTGTCTGTCGGTGAATTTAGGTTATTAATGTCGCCGATAGAATGTTAATTGACGACAATACATGTTGGAAGGTTGTGTGATGTTTTATCATCGTAGTTTTTTATTAATTCAACTTTTTTGCTTTCGCAAAAAAATAAATTAACAAACAAATAATAAATAAATAATTATAATTAATAAATTAATTATTCTTCATGGGTTGCGTAAGTTTTGATGAAATATTACGAGTCGCATTAACAGATTCTCGCAATCGCTTTAATAGTCCTCTCTAGTCCCTTCAGGGGCTAGAGGACGAAACTCCCTAGGGGACAAAACTGAGGGGAGTAAGTTTTGATGAAATATTACGAGTCGCATTAACAGATTCTCGCAATCGCTTTAATAGCCCTCTCTAGTCCCTTCAGGACACTGGAGGACGAAACTCTCTAGGGACGAAACTGAGGGGAGTAAGTTTTGATGAAATATTACGAGTCGCATTAACAGATTCTCGCAATCGCTTTAATAGTCCTCTCTAGTCCCTTCAGGACACTGGAGGACGAAACTAAGGGGAGTAAGTTTTCATGAAATATTATGAGTCGCATTAACAGATTCTCGCAATCGCTTTAATAGTCCTCTCTAGTCCCTTCAGGACACTGGAGGACGAAACTCTCTAGGGACGAAACTGAGGGGAGTAAGTTTTGATGAAAATTACGAGTCGCATTAACAGATTCTCGCAATCGCTTTAATAGTGCTCTCTAGTCCCTTCAGGACACTGGAGGACGAAACTCTCTAGGGACGAAACTAAGGGGAGTAAGTTTTGATGAAATATTATGAGTCGCATTAACAGATTCTCGCAATCGCTTTAATAGCCCTCTCTAGTCCCTTCAGGACACTGGAGGACGAAACTCTCTAGGGACGAAACTGAGGGGAGTAAGTTTTGATGAAATATTACGAGTCGCATTAACAGATTCTCGCAATCGCTTTAATAGTCCTCTCTAGTCCCTTCAGGACACTGGAGGACGAAACTCTCTAGGGACGAAACTAAGGGGAGTAAGTTTTGATGAAATATTACGAGTCGCATTAACAGATTCTCGCAATCGCTTTAATAGTCCTCTCTAGTCCCTTCAGGACACTGGAGGACGAAACTCTCTAGGGACGAAACTGAGGGGAGTAAGTTTTGATGAAAATTACGAGTCGCATTAACAGATTCTCGCAATCGCTTTAATAGTGCTCTCTAGTCCCTTCAGGACACTGGAGGACGAAACTCTCTAGGGACGAAACTAAGGGGAGTAAGTTTTGATGAAATATTATGAGTCGCATTAACAGATTCTCGCAATCTCTTTAATAGCCCTCTCTAGTCCCTTCAGGACACTGGAGGACGAAACTCTCTAGGGACGAAACTGAGGGGAGTAAGTTTTGATGAAATATTACGAGTCGCATTAACAGATTCTCGCAATCGCTTTAATAGTCCTCTCTAGTCCCTTCAGGACACTGGAGGACGAAACTCTCTAGGGACGAAACTAAGGGGAGTAAGTTTTGATGAAATATTACGAGTCGCATTAACAGATTCTCGCAATCGCTTTAATAGTCCTCTCTAGTCCCTTCAGGACACTGGAGGACGAAACTCTCTAGGGACGAAACTAAGGGCAGTAAGTTTTGATGAAATATTACGAGTCGCATTAACAGATTCTCGCAATCGCTTTAATAGTCCTCTCTAGTCCCTTCAGGGCACTGGAGGACGAAACTCCCTAGGGGACAAAACTGAGGGGAGTAAGTTTTGATGAAATATTACGAGTCGCATTAACAGATTCTCGCAATCGCTTTAATAGTCCTCTCAAGTCCCTTCAGGACACTGGAGGACGAAACTCTCTAGGGACGAAACTAAGGGGAGTAAGTTTTCATGAAATATTATGAGTCGCATTAACAGATTCTCGCAATCGCTTTAATAGTCCTCTCTAGTCCCTTCAGGACACTGGAGGACGAAACTCTCTAGGGACGAAACTGAGGGGAGTAAGTTTTGATGAAAATTACGAGTCGCATTAACAGATTCTCGCAATCGCTTTAATAGTGCTCTCTAGTCCCTTCAGGACACTGGAGGACGAAACTCTCTAGGGACGAAACTAAGGGGAGTAAGTTTTGATGAAATATTATGAGTCGCATTAACAGATTCTTGCAATCGCTTTAATAGTCCTCTCTAGTCCCTTCAGGACACTGGAGGACGAAACTCTCTAGGGACGAAACTGAGGGGAGTAAGTTTTGATGAAATATTACGAGTCGCATTAACAGATTCTCGCAATCGCTTTGATAGTCCTCTCTAGTCCCTTCAGGGGACTAGAGGACGAAACTCTCTAGGGACGAAACTGAGGGGAGTAAGTTTTGATGAAATACTATGAGTCGCATTAACAGATTCTCGCAAAAGCTTTAATAGTCCTCTCTAGTCCCTTCAGGGCACTGGAGAACGAAACTCTCTAGGGACAAAACTAAGGGGAGTAAGTTTTC
This sequence comes from Ryuthela nishihirai, assembly GCA_038380435.1. Classification (NCBI taxonomy): domain Eukaryota; kingdom Metazoa; phylum Arthropoda; class Arachnida; order Araneae; family Heptathelidae; genus Ryuthela; species Ryuthela nishihirai. Next base: position 27,314,851 of record JAWZYU010000018.1, read on the forward strand.
ATGAAATATTATGAGTCGCATTAACAGATTCTCGCAATCGCTTTAATAGTCCTCTCTAGTCCCTTCAGGACACTGGAGGACGAAACTCTCTAGGGACGAAACTGAGGGGAGTAAGTTTTGATGAAATATTACGAGTTGCATTAACAGATTCTCGCAATCGCTTTAATAGTCCTCTCTAGTCCCTTCAGGGGACTAGAGGACGAAACTCTCTAGGGGACGAAACTGAGGGGAGTAAGTTTTGATGAAATATTATAAGTCGCATTAACAGATTCTCGCAATCGCTTTAATAGCCCTCTCTAGTTCCTTCAGTGGACTAGAGGACGAAACCCTCTAGGGGACGAAATTGAGGGGAGCTAGTTTTGATGAAATATTGCGAGTCGCATTAATAGATTCTCGCAATTGCTTTAATAGTCCTCTCTAGTCCCTTCACGGGACTAGAGGACGAAACTGATGAGAGTAAGTTTTGATGAAATATTACGAGTCGCATTAACAGATCTCGCAATCGCTTTAATAGCCCTCTCTAGTCCCTTCAGGGCACTGGAGGACGAAACTCTCTAGGGACGAAACTGAGGGGAGTAAGTTTTGATGAAATATTACGAGTCGCATTAACAGATTTTCGTAATAGATTTAATAGTCTCCTCTAGGGATGAAACTGAGTGGAATATGCTCCTGAAATGAACATGTTCCTGAATGCTAGTTTCAGAATAGCTAGGTTCGAGTCCTAGTTAAGCCAGTGTTCAGATTTATCTCTGCAAAACTCCCCGCTCTACCCACGGACAGTAGGGGACACCAATGGACTTGGAAAAGCATCTGTGTGTCCATCGGATGCGATGTAAAGCCGTGGCTCCGTGTGCGAGAAAGCCATACCTTGTGCCCATTAAAGAACACGCTGAATGGCCTTGACGGGAGGCTACAATCTGTCTCCCAACAGTTATTCCAGTGGATCCCCTAACCCAACCTTCTGTGAGCCCTCAGGGTCCTTGTGACCTGGTCATTTAGCCCATGGTGTGTAAAAAAGTGCCGCTCAGAGATAAAACATCCCAACCATCGACTGAAATTACATATATTCCTTTGGTTACAACAATTACAATTAACCTGAGCAGTATTTTTAAAGGCTCATTCATAATACTATGACTGTGACACAAATACATGGCTAATTTTCCCCCTCACAGCTTCTTTTCCTAAACATTACTTTGCTTCTAATAATATTATATTGAAGAGAGGGAATGTTTTGAGACTTTGGTTCAGTACTGTGCAAATTAGTTGGGACAATAGGAAAATGCAGTAACAAAGACACAACTAAAATATTTATTTGTTTAATAGTGTAGTTAATAGTGAATGTGACCCCCCTTAGCTTTAATTACTTCTTTCACCCTCTCAACCATTGATGCCACTAGCACACAACATATCTCCTTCATTTCAGGGTCGTGGTACCACACTTTCATGACACTTTCTATCATTTTGGTTTTCGTCGTGCAACCCATCTTAGATATGCGCGCTTTAATAATGGCCCACAAATTTTCAATGGGGTTAGATCGGGTGAATTTCCTGGCCACTCCAATACCTTCAAATGTTGGTGGGTAAAGAAGCTCTTAGCAAGCTTAGAATTGTGGCATGGAGCCAGATCCTGTTGAAACACCCCATCGCCGTTAGGAAACAGCTTCTGCAGTGTCGGGACCATTTTCGCCTCCAGAACGCCTATGTACTTTTTGCTGTCCATCATTCCTTCAATGGGGTGAAACGTCTGTGGCCCGAAAGCTGTGAAACATCCCCAAAACTCGACCTTGGGTGGGTGTTTAGGGGAATGCTGGATGTGGCCGATCGAAGAGGTTCTCCAGGCTTCGCTTGTCCCAACTAATTCGCACAGTACTGTACATAAATGGTTAAAGAATATTCTGGTTGAACTTGAAGAAAGGATCCCAGTTGTCTCCTAATCCAGGCGATCCTCTTTCCCGACCTTGTCTGACATCTTGGGGTTCTTGTGACTGCCCATTTATCCCATTGTGTGGATAATGGGCAAATACTTCCCTTAAGAGGCATAACAAATCAGCTCATATCTTTCACCTGATTTTTTTTCGATTTCATGATATTCATCATGCTTCCTAAAAATATTTCTATTAGAATATATACTGTCCTACCAAAAATATTAGAGAATTTCCATGTTTTGTGTCAAATGCCAAAAGGGAATCTAACTTGGAAGCTCTATAACTTCTAAAATATGCATTTAATGGAAAAAATGTGACTGAAGATAATGCAAAGATCATAATCAAATCTATTTTAACATCGATTTTTCAACAATATTCGTTCAGTATTTAAAGACTTTTGGAAGCTGGAATATTTAATAATAAATTATCTAATATTGAAATAATCATTATGCAGACTTCTAAAAGATATATTTATTTTATTAAATTTTTTGAAAGAATAATTTTTATTTAAGTTTTAATTAATTTTTGAGGGTAAATTTTGTGACATATTGCTGTTGTAAAATATTCCAGCTAACATAACTCTTTAAATACTGAACGAATATTTTTGAAAATCGAGATTTAAGTAGAATTGTGATCTTTAATTCATTTTCATTCACAGTTTTTCGTTTAACGTATGTTTTAGAAGCTATATAGCTTTGAATTTCAAATCCCATTGGCCTAACTAGGAAATTCTGTAATATTTTCACAGAACAGCGTATCACAGCACTATACTAAACATTGCTTAAATTTTGAAATAAATAGCGTTTAAATTTTACGTTCTTGGGTTGTTTTACCTCTGAGAGGCACTTTTTTTGCACACAATGGGCTAAATGACCAGGACTAAAGGACCCCGAAGGCTCAGAGAATGTTGGGGGAGGGGACCCACTGGAACAACTGTTGGAAGGCAGATGGTAGCCTCCCGTCAAGGACATCCAGCGTGTTCTTTAACGTGCACATGGTATGATTCTCTCGCACACGGAGCCACGGCTTAACGTCTCATCCGACGGATGGTGGCCTTTCCAAGTCCATCGGTGTCCCCTACTGACCGTGGCAGGGCGGGGAGTTTTGTGGAGATAAATTTCAACGCTGACCCAGCTGGGACTCGAACCTGGAAAGTACAGATTACGAGCCTGGCGCGCTACCGACTGAGCCACCCCCGCCCCTTACGTTCATGTATGTACACGTTGTGATCACGTGTTAAATACTTTACAGGCAATCTTCTGAAGTAAAGTAAAAGATGATCCGTCCGAAAGAAAAAAAAAATGCCGCTGACGTAAAATAAACTGTCGAGCATTTTTAACGCTTGGAAAAAAAAAACAAGTTGCATTTCTTTTTGTCTCTCCATTTCAAAGCTTGTAGATTGCACTGTATTAAAGGGAGGAACATTCACTCGGTACTTCGGATCTGTGAGTTATGGCGCAATCTCTTCGTTTGGTCATGGACAAAATCCCGCTGATCTGATGCTTAAATCTGCTGACGTTTAAGCAAACATCGCGAGGCTCTGACGTCGGGGATTTTAAGTTCAAAGGCTGAAAAATGCTCTTCAGTATGGAAAAATCGCGTGGCAATTTGAATCAGTTGGTTCTCACTTCAGAAAGATAAATCGTCCTTCTTCTTTTCGCGAACAAACCCTGTTTAATCCGGGAAATATTTCAACAGGGAGTGATGTTGGCTTAAAATTGTTTGAGCAAAAACACTACGCACAGACGTTGAACTTTCAACAAATATAACAATGATACAATGATGAGTATCTTATACATTGTGGGTTGGGTTGTTTTACCTCTGAGCGGCACTTTTTTGCACACCATGGGCTAAATGGCCAGGTCACATGGACCCCGAAGGCTCAGAGAAGGTTGGGGGAGGGGACCCACTGGATTAGCTGTTGGGAGACAGAAATAATATCGAAATATTGATATCTGTAAATTTTGGTAACAGGAAATCTGAGATACAGAAATAATATCGAAATATTGATAACTGTAAATTTTGGTAACAGGAAATCTGAGATACAGAAATAATATCGAAATATTGATAACTGTAAATTTTGGTAACAGGAAATCTGAGATACAGAAATAATATCGAAATATTGATAACTGTAAATTTTGGTAACAGGAAATCTGAGATACAGAAATAATATCGAAATATTGATAACTGTAAATTTTGATAACAGGAAATCTGAGATAGAGAAATAATATCGAAATATTGATAACTGTAAATTTTGGTAACAGGAAATCTGAGATACAGAAATAATATCGAAATATTGATAACTGTAAATTTTGGTAACAGGAAATCTGAGATACAGAAATAATATCGAAATATTGATAACTGTAAATTTTGGTAACAGGAAATCTGAGATACAGAAATAATATCGAAATATTGATAACTGTAAATTTTGGTAACAGGAAATCTGAGATACAGAAATAATATCGAAATATTGATAACTGTAAATTTTGGTAACAGGAAATCTGAGATACAGAAATAACATCGAAATATTGATAACTGTAAATTTTGGTAACAGGAAATCTGAGATACAGAAATAATATCGAAATATTGATAACTGTAAATTTTGGTAACAGGAAATCTGAGATACAGAAATAATATCGAAATATTGATAACTGTAAATTTTGATAACAGGAAATCTGAGATACAGAAATAATATCGAAATATTGATAACTGTAAATTTTGATAACAGGAAATCTGAGATACAGAAATAATATCGAAATATTGATAACTGTAAATTTTGATAACAGGAAATCTGAGATACAGAAATAATATCGAAATATTGATAACTGTAAATTTTGGTAACAGGAAATCTGAGATACAGAAATAATATCGAAATATTGATAACTGTAAATTTTGATAACAGGAAATCTGAGATACAGAAATAATATCGAAATATTGATAACTGTAAATTTTGATAACAGGAAATCTGAGATACAGAAATAATATCGAAATATTGATAACTGTAAATTTTGGTAACAGGAAATCTGAGATACACAAATAATATCGAAATATTGATAACTGTAAATTTTGATAACAGGAAATCTGAGATACAGAAATAATATCGAAATATTGATAACTGTAAATTTTGGTAACAGGAAATCTGTGATACAGAAATAATATCGAAATATTGATAACTGTAAATTTTGGTAACAGGAAATCTGAGATACAGAAATAATATCGAAATATTGATAACTGTAAATTTTGGTAACAGGAAATCTGAGATACAGAAATAATATCGAAATATTGATAACTGTAAATTTTGGTAACAGGAAATCTGTGATACAGAAATAATATCGAAATATTGATAACTGTAAATTTTGGTAACAGGAAATCTGAGATACAGAAATAATATCGAAATATTGATAACTGTAAATTTTGGTAACAGGAAATCTGAGATACAGAAATAATATCGAAATATTGATAACTGTAAATTTTGGTAACAGGAAATCTGAGATACAGAAATAATATCGAAATATTGATAACTGTAAATTTTGGTAACAGGAAATCTGAGATACAGAAATAATATCGAAATATTGATAACTGTAAATTTTGATAACAGGAAATCTGAGATACAGAAATAATATCGAAATATTGATAACCGTAAATTTTGATAACAGGAAATCTGAGATACAGAAATAATATCGAAATATTGATAACCGTAAATTTTGATAACAGGAAATCTGAGATACAGAAATAATATCGAAATATTGATAACTGTAAATTTTGGTAACAGGAAATCTGAGATACAGAAATAATATCGAAATATTGATAACTGTAAATTTTGGTAACAGGAAATCTGAGATACAGAAATAATATCGAAATATTGATAACCGTAAATTTTGATAACAGGAAATCTGAGATACAGAAATAATATCGAAATATTGATAACCGTAAATTTTGGTAACAGGAAATCTGAGATACAGAAATAATATCGAAATATTGATAACTGTAAATTTTGGTAACAGGAAATCTGAGATACAGAAATAATATCGAAATATTGATAACTGTAAATTTTGGTAACAGGAAATCTGAGATACAGAAATAATATCGAAATATTGATAACTGTAAATTTTGGTAACAGGAAATCTGAGATACAGAAATAATATCGAAATATTGATAACCGTAAATTTTGATAACAGGAAATCTGAGATACAAAAATAATATCGAAATATTGATAACCGTAAATTTTGGTAACAGGAAATCTGTGATACAGAAATAATATCGAAATATTGATAACCGTAAATTTTGGTAACAGGAAATCTGTGATACAGAAATAATATCGAAATATTGATAACTGTAAATTTTGGTAACAGGAAATCTGAGATACAGAAATAATATCGAAATAATGATAACCGTAAATTTTGATAACAGGAAATCTGAGATACAGAAATAATATCGAAATATTGATAACCGTAAATTTTGGTAACAGGAAATCTGAGATACAGAAATAATATCGAAATATTGATAACTGTAAATTTTGGTAACAGGAAATCTGAGATACAGAAATAATATCGAAATATTGATAACTGTAAATTTTGGTAACAGGAAATCTGAGATACAGAAATAATATCGAAATATTGATAACCGTAAATTTTGATAACAGGAAATCTGAGATACAGAAATAATATCGAAATATTGATAACTGTAAATTTTGATAACAGGAAATCTGAGATACAGAAATAATATCGAAATATTGATAACTGTAAATTTTGGTAACAGGAAATCTGAGATACAGAAATAATATCGAAATATTGATAACTGTAAATTTTGGTAACAGGAAATCTGAGATACAGAAATAATATCGAAATATTGATAACTGTAAATTTTGGTAACAGGAAATCTGAGATACAGAAATAATATCGAAATATTGATAACTGTAAATTTTGGTAACAGGAAATCTGAGATACAGAAATAATATCGAAATATTGATATCTGTAAATTTTGATAACAGGAAATCTGAGATACAGAAATAATATCGAAATATTGATATCTGTAAATTTTGGTAACAGGAAATCTGAGATACAGAAATAATATCGAAATATTGATAACTGTAAATTTTGGTAACAGGAAATCTGAGATACACAAATAATATCGAAATATTGATAACTGTAAATTTTGATAACAGGAAATCTGAGATACAGAAATAATATCGAAATATTGATAACTGTAAATTTTGGTAACAGGAAATCTGAGATACAGAAATAATATCGAAATATTGATAACTGTAAATTTTGGTAACAGGAAATCTGAGATACAGAAATAATATCGAAATATTGATAACCGTAAATTTTGATAACAGGAAATCTGAGATACAGAAATAATATCGAAATATTGATAACCGTAAATTTTGATAACAGGAAATCTGAGATACAGAAATAATATCGAAATATTGATAACCGTAAATTTTGGTAACAGGAAATCTGAGATACAGAAATAATATCGAAATATTGATAACTGTAAATTTTGGTAACAGGAAATCTGAGATACAGAAATAATATCGAAATATTGATAACTGTAAATTTTGGTAACAGGAAATCTGAGATACAGAAATAATATCGAAATATTGATAACCGTAAATTTTGATAACAGGAAATCTGAGATACAGAAATAATATCGAAATATTGATAACTGTAAATTTTGGTAACAGGAAATCTGAGATACAGAAATAATATCGAAATATTGATAACTGTAAATTTTGGTAACAGGAAATCTGAGATACAGAAATAATATCGAAATATTGATAACTGTAAATTTTGGTAACTGGAAATCTGAGATACAGAAATAATATCGAAATATTGATAACTGTAAATTTTGGTAACAGGAAATCTGAGATACAGAAATAATATCGAAATATTGATAACTGTAAATTTTGGTAACAGGAAATCTGAGATACAGAAATAATATCGAAATATTGATAACTGTAAATTTTGGTAACAGGAAATCTGAGATACAGAAATAATATCGAAATATTGATAACTGTAAATTTTGGTAACAGGAAATCTGAGATACAGAAATAATATCGAAATATTGATATCTGTAAATTTTGATAACAGGAAATCTGAGATACAGAAATAATATCGAAATATTGATATCTGTAAATTTTGGTAACAGGAAATCTGAGATACAGAAATAATATCGAAATATTGATATCTGTAAATTTTGGTAACAGGAAATCTGAGATACAGAAATAATATCGAAATATTGATAACTGTAAATTTTGGTAACAGGAAATCTGAGATACAGAAATAATATCGAAATATTGATAACTGTAAATTTTGATAACAGGAAATCTGAGATACAGAAATAATATCGAAATATTGATAACTGTAAATTTTGGTAACAGGAAATCTGAGATACAGAAATAATATCGAAATATTGATAACTGTAAATTTTGGTAACAGGAAATCTGAGATACAGAAATAATATCGAAATATTGATAACTGTAAATTTTGGTAACAGGAAATCTGAGATACAGAAATAATATCGAAATATTGATAACTGTAAATTTTGGTAACAGGAAATCTGAGATACAGAAATAATATCGAAATATTGATAACTGTAAATTTTGGTAACAGGAAATCTGAGATACAGAAATAATATCGAAATATTGATAACTGTAAATTTTGATAACAGGAAATCTGAGATACAGAAATAATATCGAAATATTGATAACTGTAAATTTTGGTAACAGGAAATCTGAGATATAGAAATAATATCGAAATATTGATAACTGTAAATTTTGATAACAGGAATTCTGAGATACAGAAATAATATCGAAATATTGATAACTGTAAATTTTGGTAACAGGAAATCTGAGATACAGAAATAATATCGAAATATTGATAACTGTAAATTTTGGTAACAGGAAATCTGAGATACAGAAATAATATCGAAATATTGATAAATGTAAATTTTGGTAACAGGAAATCTGAGATACAGAAATAATATCGAAATATTGATAACTGTAAATTTTGATAACAGGAAATCTGAGATACAGAAATAATATCGAAATATTGATAACCGTAAATTTTGATAACAGGAAATCTGAGATGCAGAAATAATATCGAAATATTGATAACCGTAAATTTTGGTAACAGGAAATCTGTGATAGAGAAATAATATCGAAATATTGATAACTGTAAATTTTGGTAACAGGAAATCTGAGATACAGAAATAATATCGAAATATTGATAACTGTAAATTTTGGTAACAGGAAATCTGAGATACAGAAATAATATCGAAATATTGATAACTGTAAATTTTGGTAACAGGAAATCTGAGATACAGAAATAATATCGAAATATTGATAACTGTAAATTTTGATAACAGGAAATCTGAGATACAGAAATAATATCGAAATATTGATAACTGTAAATTTTGGTAACAGGAAATCTGAGATACAGAAATAATATCGAAATATTGATAACTGTAAATTTTGATAACAGGAATTCTGAGATACAGAAATAATATCGAAATATTGATAACTGTAAATTTTGGTAACAGGAAATCTGAGATACAGAAATAATATCGAAATATTGATAACTGTAAATTTTGGTAACAGGAAATCTGAGATACAGAAATAATATCGAAATATTGATAAATGTAAATTTTGGTAACAGGAAATCTGAGATACAGAAATAATATCGAAATATTGATAACTGTAAATTTTGATAACAGGAAATCTGAGATACAGAAATAATATCGAAATATTGATAACCGTAAATTTTGATAACAGGAAATCTGAGATGCAGAAATAATATCGAAATATTGATAACCGTAAATTTTGGTAACAGGAAATCTGTGATAGAGAAATAATATCGAAATATTGATAACCGTAAATTTTGGTAACAGGAAATCTGAGATACAGAAATAATATCGAAATATTGATAACTGTAAATTTTGGTAACAGGAAATCTGAGATAGAGAAATAATATCGAAATATTGATAACTGTAAATTTTGGTAACAGGAAATCTGAGATACAGAAATAATATCGAAATATTGATAACCGTAAATTTTGGTAACAGGAAATCTGAGATACAGAAATAATATCGAAATATTGATAACTGTAAATTTTGGTAACAGGAAATCTGAGATACAGAAATAATATCGAAATATTGATAACTGTAAATTTTGGTAACAGGAAATCTGAGATACAGAAATAATATCGAAATATTGATAACTGTAAATTTTGGTAACAGGAAATCTGAGATACAGAAATAATATCGAAATATTGATAACTGTAAATTTTGGTAACAGGAAATCTGAGATACAGAAATAATATCGAAATATTGATAACCGTAAATTTTGATAACAAGAAAACATGCTACAGAATATTTCGAAATATCGATAATAGGAAATCTAATGCCACAAAGCAGTTGAAAATATTAATAATTGAAAAACTGATATACCGGAACATTTTTAAATATTGATAATAAGACAGAGAAACTGATGCTTGAAAGCATTTCAGAATGTTCACAACAGGAAAATTGATGTTGCAAAACATTTTTTTCAGCTGATACGCACGACATTGACATTTCGAAAACCTTTTTCATAATTCATCTGTGAAGTTCAGCTTTTAAGAGAAAGTACAAGAAAAAAAGATCTTTTCATCTTTTGTTGGACAGAATCTTGCCTCCAAATGACAAAATGTATCAAAGCTATAGGGGAGCGATGGAGGCAGAGCAGTGCACGTGGCGGCGGACAGTGCATAAATCAAGTCAGATATTCGTGCATATCCGACTGAGGCGCAAGGGCAAGCCAATAGAAAGGCCGTTAGAAAGTCCCGTGCAATGTGGAGATACGTATGTGGGCAGACGTCGTTACTGGATGTCGGGATCACTAGAAGATGGGGAAGATGGAGCGCAGAAGAGATCTCTCCATCACTCATCTTGCTGCGCTCTCTCGTCATCCGGGATCGCATTTCTTGCTTCTTTGGTAGCGGGGGTGGATCCAGACACTGAATGGATTATTCTGCGTAAGGAGTGAGGGAGGAGGGGGGATATATGAAAGAAGGGGGACATCACTGAAAGGATGCATAAATGGAAAGTGGACGGGTCATGATTTAGATAAGTGGAGAAAGCAGAAGGAGATCGGTGGAGAACTGGGAAGAAAGAAGAAATGGAAAAGGAGGATGAGAATGGATTAAAGAAGATCGGGGGCGAGAAAGGGATTATTAAGACATGATACCTTTCCAAGGGAAGTAAATGTTGCAATTTCAGTTCAAAGTAAATGCACTCGTTGGGGACGAGATAAGTCCACAACCCGAGACTATTTGGGGACGAGACAGGTTCAGGATACGAGATCATTTGGGACGAGAACGGTCCAAGATCCGAGATCGTTGGAAACGAGACAGGTCCTGGATACGAGACCGTTTGAGATGAGACCAGTCCAGGATCTGAGACTTTTGAGGACGAGATAAGGCCAGGTCTTGTCCATAACGGTCCGTTTCGGTACCTAACGTTCACAATGGATCAAAAGGATCTGAGACAGATCCAGGATCATAATATGTGGCCACAGGTTTGAGTATCATGATTTTTCCACCAGTCATAAAGAAGCCTTAAGCCTCTTCTTGATAAACGAGAAAGATATAATGATCACGTTGCGTGAGCTTCTCACAGATATCCTACTTTTGCAATGTGCCTCAACTTCTTTGTAAATATCCGAACGCTATGGTTGATTACAGAATTCAGAAAATATATCTGGCAACGATTTTTTTTAGAAATTAGTGATCTGGCAACCTTCGTGTCACGTGACACGAAGGTTGCCAGATCACTAATTTCTAAAAAAAATCGTTGCCAGATATTTTTTCTGAATTCTGTAATCAACCATAGTGTTCGGATGCTTTTTTGAGCGACTGTAGGTGGTCATATTATTTTGATACTAGATCGTGTGGGCTCACTCACGGAAATATTGAGCGTGTGCAGTTACCGTTCACAGCAAACTGGAGCGTGTGCAGTAACTGCACACGCTCCAGTTTGCTGTGAACGGTAACTGGAGCGTGTACAGTTGCTGTACACGCTCCAGATATTTTTCCTGAATTCTGTAATCACGTGACACGAAGGTTGCCAGATCACTAATTTCTGAAAAAAATCGTTGCCAGATATTTTTTCTGAATTCTGTAATCAACCATAGTGTTCGGATGCTTTTTTGAGCGACTGTAGGTGGTCATATTATTTTGATACTAGATCGTGTGGGCTCACTCACGGAAATATTGAGCGTGTGCAGTTACCGTTCACAGCAAACTGGAGCGTGTGCAGTAACTGCACACGCTCCAGTTTGCTGTGAACGGTAACTGGAGCGTGTACAGTTGCTGTACACGCTCCAGATATTTTTCCTGAATTCTGTAATCACGTGACACGAAGGTTGCCAGATCACTAATTTCTGAAAAAAATCGTTGCCAGATATTTTTTCTGAATTCTGTAATCAACCATAGTGTTCGGATATTTTTTGAGCGACTGTACCTGCGACTCCTTTTTTTTCGTCAGTCTTATGATCATTTGCGACATAACGATTAAGTATCTATTATTGTTTCATAATGAAGAAAAAAAAATATTGATTTCTATCCTTTTTTAATTTTTATTATATTTTGATTATTGTACAAGTAAATTGTGTCATTACAGGTGACCAGCAAGGCTTAAAGTTCGTCTGAAGGACATAAAATAATTACTTTTAGAATTCATTACAATAACATGATTAGCCTTCTTCCATTTATTGTCACTTAACCTCAATATTGCTTTACATTGTTATATAACACTGATCTGTATGATATTTGCAATTTTGGCATTAACACATGAAATTTTGAATATTTCACAATGAAATATTGACATGTGACGTTCATAATATTTGACATTGATTTGTGATATTTATAATATTTAACATTGAAATATTGCTGTCATGTCCCCCGAATTTTGGGGCGGGGGTGGCTCAGTCGGTAACGCGCCAGGCTCGTAATCTGTAGTTCCCAGGTTCGAGTCCCAGCTGGGTCAGCGTTGAGATTTATCTCCGCAAAATTCCCCGCCCTGCCCACGGTCAGTAGGGTACACCGATGGGCTTGGAAAGGCCACCGTCCGTCGGATGGGATGTTAAGCCGTGGACCCGTGTGCGGGAGAGCCATACCCTGTGCACGTTAAAGAACACGCTGGATGGTCTTGACGGGAGGCTACCATCTGTCTCCCAACAGCTGTTCCAGTGGGTCCCCTCCCCCAACCTTCTCTGAGCCTTCGGGGTCCATGTGACCTGGCTATTTAGACCATGGTGTGCAAAAACGTTCAGCTCATAGGTAAAACAACCCAACCCAACCCCCGAATTTTATGTTTATTTATTTATTGATATATTTCTATTGTACATTTATCATTGCATATCTTTTTATGTCTTAAGAGTGTTTTTGCGTTGGGATGTGACTCACTGTTGTTGTTTTCGGGTCGGAAGCGGGCTGCTTGCATCAAGGTCGATTCCAGAAGTTGTTTGTGGCCGTAAATGACTAGCCTAGGGCGCTAGTGCAGCGAGGAGGCTAGGCGGGATTTTTGAGACAACAGTTTGGTGTGCGCTTTCGAACGAAGGAGTCGTTTCGATACGCGTCAGAAGGACGCCGCGTCTTACTCGAAGTAACCCTTGAAGTGAGGGTGTGATTCCAAGAGGGAATCGAGATTCTTGGAGAATCTGGTAATAGTTTCGTGGATTCAGAGTGAACCACAGTGTAGGCAAAGGTTGGTCTTCCTTTCGCCGAGGTCTGTAAAGTGAGGACTCGCAGAGTGTGCGATTCTCCACCTCGTTATATTATTGTTTGCAGCAGTGAAGCAACAAAGACCCACGAAGTTGAGTGCATTCCCAGCACGTGGCTGTATGTAGTGTGAATAAACTGTGTCGTCCCTATCCAACTCTCGTGCAGTTAATCAATGGACTATTGTTATTCATCATTCAACACCAATCTCTTCAAAGGCGTGCAGTGCCACCGGCCTAAAAACCCGCGAACCAGTCTTTTCACCGAAATGAGGGTGTAGTTCTCTAAGTACTAATCGCATCGTCCTCCGACAGCCACGACATTTCGCCCAGTTCCATCGCATTCCGAAAAGAGAGGACATTACATCTGGCTCAGTCTCCCTAGATCGGAGAAAGGGAGGACATCACACCTGGCTCAGTCTCCCTAGATCGGAGAAAGGGAGGACATCACACCTGGCTCAGTCTCCCTAGATCGGAGAAAGGGAGGACATCACACCTGGCTCAGTCTCCCTAGATCGGAGAAAGGGAGGACATCACACCTGGCTCAGTCTCCCTAGATCGGAGAAAGGGGGGACATCACACCTGGCTCAGTCTCCCTAGATCGGAGAAAGGGAGGACATCACACCTGGCTCAGTCTCCCTAGATCGGAGAAAGGGAGGACATCACACCTGGCTCAGTCTCCCTAGATCGGAGAAAGGGAGGACATCACACCTGGCTCAGTCTCCCTAGATCGGAGAAAGGGAGGACATCACACCTGGCTCAGTCTCCCTAGATCGGAGAAAGGGAGGACATCACACCTGGCTCAGTCTCCCTAGATCGGAGAAAGGGAGGACATCACACCTGGCTCAGTCTCCCTAGATCGGAGAAAGGGAGGACATCACACCTGGCTCAGTCTCCCTAGATCGGAGAAAGGGAGGACATCACACCTGGCTCAGTCTCCCTAGATCGGAGAAAGGGAGGACATCACACCTGGCTCAGTCTCCCTAGATCGGAGAAAGGGAGGACATCACACCTGGCTCAGTCTCCCTAGATCTGAGAAAGGGAGGACATCACACCTGGCTCAGTCTCCCTAGATCGGAGAAAGGGAGGACATCACACCTGGCTCAGTCTCCCTAGATCGGAGAAAGGGAGGACATCACACCTGGCTCAGTCTCCCTAGATCGGAGAAAGGGAGGTCATCACACCTGGCTCAGTCTCCCTAGATCGGAGAAAGGGAGGACATCACACCTGGCTCAGTCTCCCTAGATCGGAGAAAGGGAGGACATCACATCTGGCTCAGTCTCCCTAGATCGGAGAAAGGGAGGACATCACATCTGTCGCAGTCAGACATGATACTGAACGGGAGAACATCACATTTTGCTCAGTCAGGCAGGATAAGATTCTCAGGTGATCACAATTGCCATATATTTGACAGTTGACTTGTGATAGTTATAATATTCGACATTGACATATTGCCATTGACTTGTTACGTTTTCAATATTTGACATGGACATGTGACGTTTACAGTATTTGACACTGAAATATTGTCATTGATTTACGAAGATTGTCGTTTGGTCCGTTTCAAGGAGGAAGCGAAGAACCTTCGGATTCCAAGACTGTTCGGGACGAATAACACCTGAAAGGAGGGGGCAATGAAGCGGACTATGAACGTGCAAAAATAAAAACGTGATCGCTCACTACGTTACGCTTGTGGGTTGGGTTGGGTTGTTTCACCTCTGAGCTGCACTTTTCTGCACACCATGCAATGGCCAAATGGCCAGGTGACATGGACCCCGAAGGCTCAGAGAAGATTGGGGGAGGGGACCCACTGGAACAGCTGTTGGGAAACAGATGGTAGCCTCCCGTCAAGGCCATCCAGCGTGTTCTTTAACGTGCACAGGGTATGGCTCTCCCGCACACGGGGCCACGGCTTAAGGTCCCATCCGACGGACGGCGGCCTTTCCAAGCCCATCGGTGTATCCTACTGACCGTGGGCAGGGCGGGGAATTTTGCGGAGATAAATCTCAACGCTGACCCAGCTGGGACTCGAACCTGGGAGTCGATTAAGGGAATAGAAGTAAAGATAAATGGTCGAATGAAGGCCCAGTCCGGTATATTCTCTATAAGGTCAAAAAGTTTGATAGAAGAAAATGAATTGATTATTGGATCTGATTTCAGTTGAATATTGTATTTTGAGAGAAAAATAGGATTGAATTTTTTTTTATAAATTGATGATCAGGCGTCTTAAGGTATAATTTTGAGAGATATTTTATCATTAATATTTTAATTCTAATGTGAAAGGGAGAAATAGCTGTTTCGGCAAGAATAGCAAGTGTGTGTGTGTGTGTGTGGGGGGGGGGTTATAGAGTCCAAAAACAATTTTGATACATTAGTTTTGTACGGTATTACGTTTTTGGAGTTTGCAATCAGAGATACCTAATAAGAATTCCGAGCCATATTCAATTTTAGATCTGATTAAATTTTTTTTATAGGGTAAGCATATGGGATGGGGGAACTCCCCAATTTATTGAAGCCAAAAACTTGAAAAAGTTAAGTAATTTATACCTTCTTGTAATTTGGTAATTTAAATGAGAATTCCAATTTAACTAAGAGTCAACGAAAATTCCGCGATATTTAAAATTTTGCAGATTGTTTAATTTGGATATTATCAATTTTAATGACTATTTCAGGTGGAAAAGAGTGGGATCCAACAAATGACATGCAAGTAGATTTGAGAGGGTTAATTTTTAGATCCCATGCTACGAAATATTTTTCAATTTTTTGATTTGATTTTGAAGGAGAGTTTGGAATTTTAAAGATTTTTGTTGTCAGTAGTTCAAATAATAAGAGTAGGGGACACCGATGGGCTTGGAAAGACCGCCGTCCGTCGGATGGGACGTTAAGCCGTGGCTCCGTGTGCGGGAGAGCCATACCCTGTGCACGTTAAAGAACACGCTGGATGGCCTTGACGGGAGGCTACCATCTGTCTCCCAACAGCTGTTCCAGTGGGTCCCCTCCCCCAACCTTCTCTGAGCCTTCGGGGTCCATGTGACCTGGCCATTTAGCCCATGGTGTGCAAAAAAGTGCCGCTCAGAGGTAAAACAACCCAACGTTAAAGAACACGCTGGATGGCCTTGACGGGAGGCTACCATCTGTCTCCCAACAGCTGTTCCAGTGGGTCCCCTCCCCCAACCTTCTCTGAGCCTTCGGGGTCCATGTGACCTGGCCATTAGCCCATGGTGTGCAAAAAAGTGCCGCTCAGAGGTAAAACAACCCAACTTTAAAGAACACGCTGGATGGCCTTGACGGGAGGCTACCATCTGTCTCCCAACAGCTGTTCCAGTGGGTCCCCTCCCCCAACCTTCTCTGAGCCTTCGGGGTCCATGTGACCTGGCCATTTAACCCATGGTGTGCAAAAAAGTGCCGCTCAGAGGTAAAACAACCCAACGTTGAAGAACACGCTGGATGGCCTTGACGGGAGGCTACCATCTGTCTCCCAACAGCTGTTCCAGTGGGTCCCCTCCCCCAACCTTCTCTGAGCCTTCGGGGTCCATGTGACCTGGCCATTTAGCCCATGGTGTGCAAAAAAGTGCCGCTCAGAGGTAAAACAACCCAACTCAAATAATAAGATCATCAGCATACAATAAAAATTGTACGTTGGGAAGAATAATAGAAGGAAGCTCATAAATATGCAAGTTAAAAAGTAAAGGGAAGACTGTTGAACCCTGTTGAAGTCCTTGCTTAATTCTGAGTTCGTCAGATAAGTGGGAACTTAATTTGGTTTGAGTATTTTTTCTTTATAGAGAATGTGAAAGTAACGTGAAAGTGTAATTAGTTTGAAAATTAAACCTTTTATCCAAATGGAGTCAAATGCTGAAGACAAATCTAAAAATCCGTGGAAAATGTGGAAAAAAAAGGTCTGAAATTGGGCTGTATAATAGTTTGGTGTTTTCTAAAGGATAATAGGAAATTTCATGGCTTTGATACTAAATGCTTACGCAGTATCTTCATTATTAGGTGGTTTGATTTAGTAAGTTGGATTGGGTTGCTTTTCCACTGAGCAGCCCTTTTTTGTACACAGTGGGCTATATGGTCAGGCCACAAGGACCCCTAGGGCTCAGAGAAGGTTGGGGTGAGGGGACCCACTGGACAGCTGTTGGGAGACAGATGGTAGCCTTCCGTCAAGGCCATCCAGTGTGTTTTTTAATGTGCATTGGGTATGGCTTTCCAGCATACGGGATCACAACTTAACGTTCCGTGCGACGGACGGTGACCTTTCCAAGCCCATCTGTGTCCCATACTGACTGAGGCCAGGGAGGGGAGTTTTTCGGAGATAAATTTGAACTCTGGCGCAAGTGGGACTCGAAACTAGGAACTGCGGATTACGATCAGGAAGCTACCGACTGAGCCATCCTGAATTCCTTTAAATAAGAAAATTTTCGAATCACCAAATTTCTTATGGGCCATCAAATTAAAACCTGAAAGGGGTCCTAGTGACCCTCTTGCTCGGGGACCCTAATGCGCACCTTAAGACAACTATTAGGGTGTAGTCACGAGGGGAGGAATCGAGTTTACAAAAATATCGATAACATCCTTAAGAAGGAAACCACTCTGCAAAATTTGTTTTGAAAGAGAAATTACTTCAATTCTTTATCATTTTACCGTAATATTTACTTTCCGAATTGACAAATACATTTTCCGAAAATATTTTTTCAGACAAAGCACTATCTCTGTGTGGCAAAAAAAAAAACTATAAAAAGCAAGAGCCGTAATGGCCTTTTCGAGCCGATTCCAAAACATCCCCCTCTGTTTCGGAAATGACAAAAGAGATTCTACATCTGTGGAATGGAAATCAAATGCACCTATTAAATTCTTGTTCTGTTCCATTTCCCTCGCGACACCGGCGGCGGTGACCAATTGGATCTCGGCAGCAGCGAGAGAAAAGGAAAAGAATTCTTGCGCTAAAGCAAACCACGAGCAAAATTCTCAAAAAGTCGATGCCACCTTTAATGTAAGTAAAAAGCCGAGTTTCCATTAACAGTCGCCTTTCATCCACGGGAGTTGCAATTGCGAGCTTTTTAGAGACTGCCAACAATAAAAGTAGAAACGGACAGACGAAAGACCGGTAAATATTTCCATGTCCCCATTTCTCACCCCCCCCCCCCCCCAGCCTCCTGTCGTGTGAAGTCCATCAGGGATTAATAGAGGAAGAAAATTTAATATGTTTTTCTGCGATCTTTTCTCCTTTGAATGTCTTCAACGGGAAATAAGGAACAGAAATGTCGTTCATTAAAGTTCTGAAATGGTAAAGAAGAAAAGTTGCATTTACAGCGAGGTATTTTCGGCATTGATTTTTTTTTTTCACTGTTTTTCTTTATTTCGATTTCAAAGTTTCTAAATAGATGGAATCGTTTCTTTGGGTAACCGAATTGTTTAGATGGGGGATAGGAATAACATGAAAGCATATAACGGCGGAGCTGGCGCAATTAAAACACAATTTTACTTTTTTTTAATGTGTTTTTCTGGTCGTCATTTAGAGGTTTGTAATTTTTTCTCCTCTGTAGGGGCGGGGGTGGCTCAGTCGGTAGCGCGCCAGGCTCGTAATCTGTAGTTCCCAGGTTCGAGTCCAGCAGGGTCAGCGTTGAGATTTATCTCCGCAAAATTCCCCGCTCTGCCCATGGTCAGTAGGGGACACCGATGGGCTTGGGAAGGCCGCCGTCCGTCGGTGGGACGTTAAGCCGTGGCCCCGTGTGCGGGAGAGCCATACCCTGTGCACGTTAAAGAACACGCTGGATGGCCTTGACGGGAGGCTACCATCTGTCTCCCAACAGCTGTTCCAGTGGGTCCCCTCCCCCAACCTTCTCTGAGTCTTCGGGGTCCTTGTGACCTGGCCATTTAGCCCATGGTGTGCAAAAAAGTGCTGCTCCGAGGTAAAACAACAACAACAACCCCCCTGTATGTGCATCGTGTTGTGAAGGGAATGAATTATAATAAGTCATCCCTCTTTTCTGTCGAGAGTTTTAGGCATTTTTTCCTTAATGGCAGAAGAAATAGAGAAAGTTCGGTAACAATGATGTTGAAAGAATGAATAGAGAAAGTGTTACCAACAACAATGGCATTGGGAAAAAAAGATGCAAAGTCAGTAATAATGGTGCTGAGAGAGAAAAAAAATTGGAATAGTGTCATGGCAAAAGAAATAGAGAAAGCTTCACAACAATGTCAGAAGAAAATAGAGAAAGCTTTAGAACAATGTCACAAGAAATAGAGAAAGCTTCACAACAATGGCACAAGAAATAGAGAAAGCTTCACAACAATGGCACAAGAAAATAGAGAAAGCTTCACAACAATGGCACAAGAAAATAGAGAAAGCTTCACAACAATGGCACAAGAAATAGAGAAAGCTTCACAACAATGGCACAAGAAATAGAGAAAGCTTCACAACAATGTCACAAGAAATAGAGGAAGCTTCACAAAATGGCACAAGAAATAGAGAAAGCTTCACAAAATGGCACAAGAAATAGAGAAAGCTTCACAACAATGGCACAATAAAACAGAGAAAGCTTCACAACAATGGCACAAGAAATAGAGAAAGCTTCACAACAATGCACAAAAATAGAGAAAGCTTCACAAGAATGGCACAATAAAATAGAGAAAGCGTTAGCAACAATGACAGCGAAATAAACGAGGCAACCTCGTTTATTTAATGTAATGGTGCTTTTAAGTAATGGTGCTGAGAGAGAGAAACAAATAGGAAAGCGTCTCAATAATGACACAAGAAATGGGGAAAGCGTTTCTGAAGATGATGACAATGGCAGAAGGAACCCTTAGCAAGGATTTGAGTTAGGAATAATGACACTTGCTGAAGAAAATAGAAAAGGAGTCAATAACAATAGCGTCAGGAAATCAAATGGGAAAACGTTAGCAACAGTGGCATTGACAGAAGCAACAGAGGAAGCGTTAATAACAATGGGATTGGCAGAAGAAATGAGAAAGCATTGACAACAATGGCAGGGAGGGCAAATAGAGAAAGCATTAGCAACAATGGCAGGGAGGGCAAATAGAGAAAGCATTAACAACAGTGACAGGGAGAGCAAATAGAGAAAGCATTAGCAACAATGACAGGGAGAGCAAATAGAGAAAGCATTAGCAACAATGCCAGGGAGAGCAAATAGAGAAAGCATCAACAAAAATGCCACACTTCATTGTTGCACTTCGTGAATTATTTGTATAGGCTGTATAATTGCTACAAAACACACAAAAAGTTAAATTCTGATGATTGATTTTTCTGAGGTTTGATTGATTTTACTCACCATCTCACTGATCAATCAGAGACTGCGATTGGCACATCCGGTACCATGTCAGGCTCGTCCTCTGCAGTTCCTAGGTTCAAATCCCAACTGTACCTTCTTTGAGATTTAGCGCTGTTAAACGTGGTCCTGCCCTCGGCGAGAAAGGGTACCCGTGTGCCCGATGTGCAAGGCCACCTGCAGAGGAGACATAGCCTGTTCATAGCCCCACGTGCAGGAGAGCCATACACTGCACACGTTAAAGAACAAGCTGATTTTGGTGCGAGGTTTATTGTCTGTCTCCTAACAGCTGTTCAACCTTCTCTGGGTCCTTGTGACCTGGCCATTTAGCCTATTCGGTGCAGAAAAGTGAAGCTCTGAGGTAAAACAAGTCGTCGTGGAGGAAAAATTAGAAGTTAGTTTGTTTTACCACTGAGCGGCACTTTTCTCTCTCCGCACAATGGGCTAAATGGCCAGGTCATAAAGACCCCTAGGGTTTAGAGATTGTGGGGTGGGGGGTGGGAACGAATTGGACAACTGTTAGTAGACAGATGGTAACTTCCCGTCAAGATCATCCAAGAGATTTGTTTAACGTGCAGAGGATATGGTTCTCCCCGTATACGGTGCCACGGCTTAACATTCCAGCTGACGGACAGCGGCCTTTCCAAATCCGTCGGTGCCCCCATTCTCATCGAGAGTAGGGGCGAGGAGGTTCGAAAATTAGGTGTGGGAAGGGATTAGATTTAACAGGAGAGAATTGTAATTGCGGGAATCTGATATATAGTGACTAGTACTACATTTGGTATGTTCTGGTTAAATCCAATCATCCCCCCCACCCCCGCATCGAAAAATCGAAAACATCTAAAGCTTTGAAACTGAAGGATAATGCATATTTTCCCCCTTTCGCTTGGCCAAGTGCTTCAAGTATGTGTATAAAAAGAAAATGATCGGAGTTCGAGTCTCAGATAAAGTTATCGACGTTTCTTTGGTTATCTTTCGACTGAAGGCTCACTTTCCCCACAGACCTGTGTTGTATTACGCTGACAGGCTCCTGGAAGAAGCTGCTTGAAGGCTAAATAATGTTATCTTTAAAGACTTTGGAAGTTTTATTCTGATCCAATTTTAGCTATTCAAACTGTCTAGTTAGAGGGAGGTGGTTAACGTCGGTCTTTCCGTACATCGACCATCGGCTTTTAGGTAATCTCGTATGTCCACGCACCTCGAGGGCTAAATGAAAGGAGAAAACGAGTCGCGGTAATATAATAAAGAGATAAAAGTTGCGCAACGGTACGTCATTCTTTTTCTCGAGCTGTAAAGCATTCGAATGACGTCACCTGTGCACTCTGTATCCGGCATTGTTTACGAATGACGAGTGAAGCGATTTCACGAGGTGGATTTTCGTTCATTTGATTGGGTCGTGAAACAAAGTGATTCAAAGGACGAATGATATAAAAAGGGAAAGAGCTGGTTGAAGTCACTTCTTTTTTTTCTTCTTTTACACTTCCGATCATTGAACGTTTTCCTCCTTTAGAAGAATAGGAGTTGCCTTTGTCTCTCTATCCTCTCTATTTTGCTGGCTCTTCTTTGTGCCGAGGGGCTCCATCAGTTGACGAAGGGGAGGGGGGGGGAGAGAGGGAAAGAGACTGATGGATTTTGGACTTTCTCCCGAAACTGAAAGTGAGGCTTTTCTTCTCAGAGCTTGATTGTCGAAAGTGGAGAGCGTCGAAATAAATGCGATGAACTCGAACCGTGGCGGTCGTGAACGGCGGGGCGGGGAGGGGGATGATCGAGGAGGCGAGAATCGTGTGACGAGGGTGCTTCGAGGAAGTTTGTGCTGACACTTTAGGGCAGTTTTTAGCGACTGGTTGGAGAGGTGAGGCTTCAAATAGAGGAAGTTGCTAAGTTTATATCGGGAGAGAAAGACAGAGAAGTTCATTTCATCAGCGCTGTAAACAAGGATGTCTATTTTTTATTTCTTTACATGAACGATTATCAAATTTTGGTCATTTCTCTTTTTGGTAAGAGTAATGTTTTTTTTATCTGTTCAGAGCTGTTGTTGGCTGGTTGTTTTACCTCTGAGAGAGGCTTTTGTACGTAATGAGATAAATAGTCAGGTCAGAAGGATCCCAAGGGCTCAGAGGAGGTTGGGTAGTTTTACCTCTGTGTGGCATATTTTGACAAATAATGGCCTAGGTGGCCAGGTCGTATGGACTTCAAGGGCTCAGAGAAAGTTGGGGAAGCAGGACCCAATGGATAGTCAGGTCGTATGGATCCAAAGGGGTCAGAGAAGGTTGGGGAAGGGGATCCAATGGATGGCCAGGCATTATGGACCCCATAGGCTCAGAGAAGATTGGGGAAGGGGATCCAATGGATGGTTAGGCAGTATGGACCCAAGGGCTCATAGAAGGTTGGGGAAGGGGACCCAATGGATGGCCAGATCGAATGGACCCAAGAGTTCAGAGAAGGTTGGGGAAGGGGACCCAATGAATGGACAGGTCGTATGGCCCCAAGGGTTCAGAGAAGGTTGGGGAAGGGGACCCAATGGATGGCCAGGCCTTATGGACCCCATAGGCTCAGAGACGATTGGGGAAGGGGATCCAATGGATGGCCCGGCTGTATGGACTCCATAGGCTCAGAGAAGGTTGGGGAAGGGGATCCAATGGATGATTAGGCCGTATGGATCCCATAGGCTCAGAGAAGGTTGGGGAAGGGGATCCAATGGATGGCCAGGTCGTATGGACCCAAGGGCTCAGAGCAGGTTGGGGAAGGGGACCCAATGAATGGACAGGTCGTATGGCCCCAAGGGTTCAGAGAAGGTTGGGGAAGGGGACCCAATGAATGGACAGGTCGTATGGCCCCAAGGGTTCAGAGAAGGTTGGGGTATGGGGACTCAATCGAGTGCTATTAAGAACGAGATTAAAGCCACTGGTCAAAGCCATCCAGCATGTTCATTAATGTACATAGGGTGGTGCTTTCCTGCACACAGTGCCATGACTCTACATCCCATTCGAAGGACGACGGCCTTTCCAAATCCATTGGTTTAAACCTTTCTGACCCAGGCAGGGTGGAGATTTAGCAGAGATAAACCAAAACTGGCACATTTGGGACTCAAACCCTGGAGCTGCAGATAACGAGCATGGCATGCTCCAGATTTGACCCCCCCCAAGTGGTTAGTGGGCTTAGTTTGGAGTGAAAAGACCTAGGTTTGAGTTGCGAACGAAAAGCAAGGTTGTTTTCTTTCTGCTGCGGTTCTGCCTCCTAATAAAATGTCTCTTTGGGTTATAATGCATTAAATTACAGAATGTGTTGATATAATTCCATGTTATAAGAATGTGAAATCGCACTCAAAGTTGTCTACAGTATGAAAAAAACAATGCCACCCTTCACCATAAAACGGTGAAAGTTTACACACCATAATATGGTGAAAGGTTACTGATCATAATATGGGAAAAGGTTACTCATCATTATATGGGTTGGGTTGGGTTGTTTTACCTCTGAGCGGCACTTTTTTGCACACAATGGGCTAAACGGCCAGGTCACATGGCCCCCGAAAGCTTAGAGAAGGTTGGAGGAGGGGGCCCACTGGAAGAGCTGTTGGGAGACAGATGGTAGCCTCCCGTCAAGGCCATCCAGCGTGTTCTTTAACGTGCACAGGGTATGGCTCTCCCGCACACGGGGCCACGGCTTAACGTCCCATCCGACGGACGGCGGTCTTTCCAAACCCATCGGTGTCCCCTACTGACAATGGGCAGGGCGGGAAATTTTGCGGAGATAAATCTCAACGCTGACCCAGCTGGGACTCGAACCTGGGAACTACAGATTACGAGCCTGGCGCGCTACCGACTGAGCCACCCTTGCCCCTCATCATTATATGGTGAAAGGTTACTGATCATAATAAGGGGAAAGGTTACTCATCATTATATGGTGAAAGGTTATTCACCATAATATGGTGGAAGGTTACTCATCATAATATTGAGAAAGGTTACTCATCATTATATAGTGAAAGGTTATTCACCATAATATGATGAAAGGATGAAAGGTTACTCATCATTATATGGTGAAAGGTTATTCACCACAATATGGTGAAAGGTTACTCATCATAATATTGAGAAAGGTTACTCATCATTATATGGTGAAAGGTTACTGATCATAATAAGGGGAAAGGTTACTCATCATTATATGGTGAAAGGTTATTCACCATAATATGATGAAAGGATGAAAGGTTACTCATCATTATATGGTGAAAGGTTATTCACCATAATATGGTGAAAGGTTACTCATTATAATATTGAGAAAGGTTACTCATCATTATATGGTGAAAGGTTATTCACCACAATATGGTGAAAGGTTACTCATCATAATATTGAGAAAGGTTACTCATCATTATATGGTGAAAGGTTATTCATCATAATATGGTGAAAGGTTACTCATCATAACATTGAGAAAGGTTACTCATCATTATATGATGAAAGGTCATTCACCATAATATGGTGAAACTTTACTCAGTGTAATATGGTGAAATATCACATTTCTTTAGTAAGTTCGACACATTTTATTTCTACTGATAGATTAAAACATATTTTATGGTTTTTATGGTGACAAAAAGTGGAATTCATTTATAGAAGAATTTACTGAGAGAGAGAGATTCAGGTTTTCAGTTGGATAGTGGCAACAGGTCGTCCTATCAGCATTGATGGGGAAATCCTGGAAATACAACATTTAATGGAGAACGTCTGGCTAGCTGATCAAAAAAAGAACCAGACAACTGATTGATACTGAGATGATTTACAGATGTTCAAAATGTTCAAAAATGTGAGTAGCATTTAAAGAAAAATTCTGGACCAGGACGACTAAGCAAAAAGGTAAGACATTCCCTTGATCTGGGCCAATGAGACGAAAGAAGAGTTTAGTTTGCGATTCACTTGGAAGAAGACGGATATTGTTTATTATGCAGAGTGTTGCATAGAGAGAAGTTTCTCTCTGCTCTTTGGGCAGATTGAAAACCAAACACCCCGATTTTTGTTTGGTTTGTTTTACCTCTGAGCGGCACTTTTTTTGCACACCATGAGCTAAATGGTCAGGTCACATGGACCCCGAAGGCTCAGAGAAGATTGGGGGAAGGGACCCACTGGAACAGCTGTTGGGAGACAGATGGTAGCCTCCCGTCAAGGCCATCCAGTGTGTTCTTTAACGTGCTCAGGTTATGGCTCTCCCGCACACGGGGCCACAGCTTGGAAAGTCCCATCCGATGGACTTTCCAAGCCCATCGGTGTCCCCTACTGACCGTGGACAGGGCGGGGAATTTTGCGGAGATAAATCTCAACGCTGACCCAGCTGGGACTCGAACCTGGGAACTACAGATTACGAGCCTGGCGCGCTACCGACTGAGCCACCCCCGGCCCACATCCCGATAATGGTGATTGCTTTTGATCACTTATACGATTTTCTGTGTACTCTCCTATTTGACTTTTCCTCATATTATTCATGTTAATCCTGCTAACGGTAGAAGTCTACACTACAAAACGGGGCAGGGGTGGCTCAGTCGGTACCGCGCCAGGCTCGTAATCTGTAGTTTCCAGGTTCGAGTCCAAGCTGGGCCAGCGTTGAGATTTATCTCCGCAAAACTCACCACCCTGCCCACGGTCAGTAGGGGACACCGATGGGCTTGGAAAGGTAGCCGTCCGTCGGATGGGACGTTAAGCCGTGGCCCCTTGTGCGGGAGAGCCATACCCTGTGCACGTTCAAGAACACACTGGATGGCCTTGATGGGAGACTACCATCTGTGGGACGGGGGTGGCTCAGTCGGTAGCGCGCCAGGCTCGTAATCTGTCGTTCCCAGGTTCGAGTCCCAGCTGGGTCAGCGTTGAGATTTATCTCCGCAAAATTCTCCACCCTGCCCACGGTCGGTAGGGGACACTGATGGGCTTGGAAAGGCCGCCGTCCGTCGTATGGGACGTTAAGCCGTGGCCCCGTGTGTGGAAGAGCCATACCCTGTGCACGTTAAAGAACACGCTGGATGGCCTTGACGGGAGGCTACCATCTGTCTCCCAACAGCTGTTCCAGTAGGTCCCCTCCCCCAACCTTCTCTGAGCCTTCGGGGTCCATGTGGCCTGCCATTTAGCTCATGGTGTGCAAAAAAGTGCCGCTCAGAGGTAAAACAGCCCAGCTACTATCTGTCTCCCAACAGCTGTTCCAGTGGGTCCCTCCTCTTTCTCTAAATCAATGGGATCCTTGTGACTTGGCCATTTAATCCATTCTGTGCAAAAAAGTGCCGCTCAGAGGTAAAATGCCAACCTAATGGACAAAAATTAAGTTGCAACCGTATGTTATGTAAACGGGAAGCTAACGTCGAAGCTTTATAACTCCTAAAATAATATTTTTTTTGAAAAATATGATAGGAGTTAAAGATTTCAATCAAATATATCAATATTTCGATTTTCAATGATAGGATATATCGTTCCTTTTTGCGTCGTTTCATTTTTTACCACACCTCGTTTACTGCAACATCTCCTTCACTGGTTTTGTGTTCCAGTTGAACTCCTCTTTAATGACATTCAACACAGTTCACCCGAAAGAGCTAAAAAAGCAACAACTGGCTTTTGCCGTTTCATTCCATTTCAGTTGCATCTTCGGCATCATTTTCTTCATTCCGAATACTCCCTTCCTCCTCCACCCCCATCCTGATATTTGCCTTGCTAATCGTTACCCAGAGAAGAGGCCACGGACGACAAATCTCATAGTCCTATCTGGCGCAGAAAAATGAATTCCGCTAACGACACAGCGACGTTGACTTCGAGTTTGTCTCAGTCATTAAAAAACGCTTAATACAAACGAATTTGAATTTCAAAAGGGTGTCCACGTTAAAGACGCTGTTGAGATATGTTAAGTGTCCCTGAGAGAGTTTAAAAAAATAATAATAGTTTACGAAGAAAGTTGCATTTTTTCCCTGGTTCACATCCTTTTTTCTTTCCGGTGTTTATTTTTTTCGTTTGGTGGTTAACAGAGTTTTTAATGAAGCGATTAACTACTGTTGCTACATTTTTCCATAATCGATTTATAGCTTGCTTCTCTGTCGATGTTGCAATATTACTTTACATGTTTTATTTTAAATATATTACAATATCCATCTTAGAGGCAATCGTTAAATTGTTGCTGATGACCCTTAAAGCTTGTCTCTAGGATATAGACTAATTTCAGTTACAAATCACTTTCAGTTTTTTGTACATAATTTTTAATACATGCATTTTTATATATTTATAAATATTTATACTATTTAATTACTAACAACTACGTTAGTAAGATGTAAGTGTTCTTAGTTCTCGTTAGGGTTCTTTTTTTTAGCAATTTTGATATTTTTATGCAGCATCTAATTTGAAAAATTCGATAAGTTTAGATTTAAAAATGAATAGCCCTTTAGAGATACAATCGCTCAAAAAATATTCGAACACTATGGTTAATTACAGAATTCAGGAAAAATATCTGGCAACGATTTTTTTAGAAATTAGTGATCTGGCAACCTTCGTGTCACGTGATTACAGAATTCAGGAAAAATATCTGGAGCGTGTGCAGCAACTGTACACGCTCCAGTTACCGTTTACAGCAAACAGGAGCGTGTGCAGTTACAGGAGCGTGTGCAGTTACTGCACACGCTCCAGTTTGCTGTGAACGGTAACTGCACACGCTCAATATTTCCGTGAGTGAGCCCACACGATCTACTATCAAAATAATATGACCACCTACAGTCGCTCAAAAAAGTATCCGAACACTATGGTTGATTACAGAATTCAGAAAAAATATCTGGCAACGATTTTTTTAGAAATTAGTGATCTGGCAACCTTCGTGTCACATGATTACAGAATTCAGGAAAAATATCTGGAGCGTGTGCAGCAACTGTACACGCTCCAGTTACCGTTTACAGCAAACTGGAGCGTGTGCAGTTACTGCACACGCTCCAGTTTGCTGTGAACGGTAACTGCACACGCTCAATATTTCCGTGAGTGAGCCCACACGATCTACTATCAAAATAATATGACCACCTACAGTCGCTCAAAAAAGTATCCGAACACTATGGTTGATTACAGAATTCAGAAAAAATATCTGGCAACGATTTTTTTAGAAATTAGTGATCTGGCAACCTTCGTGTCACATGATTACAGAATTCAGGAAAAATATCTGGAGCGTGTGCAGCAACTGTACACGCTCCAGTTACCGTTTACAGCAAACTGGAGCGTGTGCAGTTACTGCACACGCTCCAGTTTGCTGTGAACGGTAACTGCACACGCTCAATATTTCCGTGAGTGAGCCCACACGATCTACTATCAAAATAATATGACCACCTACAGTCGCTCAAAAAAGTATCCGAACACTATGGTTGATTACAGAATTCAGAAAAAATATCTGGCAACGATTTTTTTTAGAAATTAGTGATCTGGAAACCTTCGTGTCAAGGCAACCATAGTGTTCGGATATTTTTTTGAGCGACTGTACAATATTTCTTGGCAAGATTTTAAATGCATGTGGAATTTTGTAAGTACTAACACATTTTCCTTAATTATTAATGAAACATGGCAATTGATGATAATTTTTTTGTTTTAGTCTTGTATTCCAGTCATGTTGCATATTTTTTTTATGTTGTCGTTAAAAAGATTTTGGAGTACCAAGTCGTGTCTGTATAAGTTAGTGAAGGATAGAATGTTTTAGTGATTGAATCTCTCTTTAGGTGTTGTGAAATGTAAGCTTGGGTTCTTTTATCTATGAGCGGAACTTTTTTGCACACCATGGGCTAAATGGCCAGGTCACAAGGACTCCGAAGGCTCAGAGAAGGTTGGGGGAGGGGACCCACTGGAACAGCTGTTGGGAGACAGAAGGTAGCCTCCCGTCAAGGCCATCCAGTGTGTTCTTTAACGTGCACAAGGTATGGCTCTCCCACACACCGAGCCACGGCTTAATGTCCCATCCGACGGACGGCGGCCTTTCTAAGCCCATAGGTATCCCTACTGACCGTGGGCAGGGCGGGGAGTTTTGCGAAGATAAATCTCAACGCTGACCCAGCTGAGACTCGAACTTGGGAACTGCAGATTACGAGTCTGGCTCACTACCGACTGAGCCACTCCCGCCCCTTGAAATGTAAGCGTTTGTTGTAAAGATATATTTTGTGTAGCAATTGTAGGTTGAAACAGTTTTTTTTTTGTAATTTTTTTTGTGCCACATACTATTATCCCATGTGTTATAATTGACCCACAGATAGCTTTGTAAAGATGTTTGTATTTACTACGTATCATAGTTTGTATACATGTACGTATCATAGTTTATTGCACAAAATCTTAATTTCCCCTATACCTTCTGTGTATTCCAGCAAAACGTAGGTTTATACTTAAACGTAGGTTTATACATAAAAACGTTTATGACTTCGACAATATTTATATGTAAATTAGTATTGATTTTATACCCTGGTGAGGGGAAAACTTCCATTTCGTTTTTTTTACTGTTTAAATAGATTTTATTATGATTGAGTCAAACATAATAATGTTATAGTCTTCCTGTATTGTTTGCATTACGATTTATTGGTTTTGATTGTAGTAAGTCAAAACAATATCATCAGCATATAGATAAATTTAGCTTTTCAAACTTAAATTTGTAATATTCTTGATGTATGCTAAAAAAGCAAAGGTCCTAGAATTGATCCTTGAAGAACTTCATAATTTATGAGGCATTCAGCACTGTAAGTTTTAGCAATTTTTGTAATTGTGAGTCTGTTTTTTAAATAGCTTCTAAACCTAGTAGTGCATTCCCTCCGATTCCACACTTATGCAATTTGCCTTGCAGAATGTTATGCTCCAGTACTTCAAAAGCTTTCAGTAAGTCTAAAAACATTGCTGGGGCGGGTGTGGCTCAGTCGGTAGCGCGTCAGGCTCGTAATCTGCAATTCCCAGGTTCGAGTCCCAGCTGGGTCAACGTTGAGATTTATCTCCGCAAAATTCCCCGCCCTGCCCACGGTCAGTAGGGGACACCGATGGGCTTGGAAAGGCCGCCGTCCGTCGCATGGGAAGTTAAGCCGTGGCCCCGTGTGCGGGAGAGCCATACCCTGTGCACGTTAAAGAACACTCTGGATGGCCTTGACGGGAGGCTACCATCTGTCTCCCAACAGCTGTTCCAGTGGGTCCCCTCCCCCAACCTTCTCTGAGCCTTCGGGGTCCATGTGACCTGGCCATTTGGCCCATGGTGTGCAAAAAAGTGCCGCTAAGAGGGAAAACAACCCACAACCCAATAAAAACATTGCAACAGACTTTTCTCTCTGGTTCAAAGCAGTGCAAACATTGTCTGTAAACTGTGTTAGCAAAACAGTTGTGCTTTTTCCTTTTTGAAATCCGTATTATTTATCATTAATTATATCGTGTTTTTTGAAAATCTTGTACAAGATATTATATATATATATTTTTTTTCTAATATTTTATGCATAACCGGCAGAATTGCGATTGGCCATAGTTGGTGATATTCGATTTCTCTCCTACTTTATAAATTGGTCGAAGTATGGATTCTTTAACTCCTTAGGAACATTTCCAGTTGATATACAGTCGCTCAAAAAATATCCGAACACTATGGTTGATTACAGAATTAAGAAAAATATCTGGCAACGATTTTTTTAGAAATTAGTGATCTGGCAACCTTCGTGTACAGTCGTTCAAAAATATCCGAACACTATGGTTGATTACAGAATTCGGAAAAAATAGCTGGCAACGATTTTTTTAGAAATTAGTCTGGCAACCCTCGTGTACGTGGTACGTACACGAAGGTTGCCAGATCACAAATTGTGCAAATCTGGAAACCAACTATGACCCTCGTGTACGTGGTACGTACACGAGGGTCATAGTTGTACGTGGTACGTACACGAAGGTTGCCAGATCACTAATTGTGCAAATCTGGCAACCAACTATGACCCTCGTGTACGTGGTACGTACACGAGGGTCATAGTTGTACGTGGTACGTACACGAAGGTTGCCAGATCACTAATTGTGCAAATCTGGCAACCAACTATGACCCTCGTGTACGTGGTACGTACACGAGGGTTGCCAGACTAATTTCTAAAAAATCGTTGCCAGATATTTTTTCCGAATTCTGTAATCAACCATAGTGTTCGTATATTTTTTGAGCGACTGTACACGAAGGTTGCCAGATCACTAATTTCTAAAAAAATCGTTGCCAGATATTTTTCTGAATTCTGTAATCAACCATAGTGTTCGGATATTTTTTGAGCGACTGTACAATTTACTATTTAACCAGAATAGCCTTTGTAATGAAAAGAAATCGAAACTGCTTTCTCGTTCGTTCCGGTTCAACCCTATTTCCCCCCCCCACCACCACCACCGCTGAATTTTTCTAAACCTCAAGCTAATGAAAAAAACATCGTAAAAGTAGCCATTTTTTTGTCAGTATATTTGTTTATCTATCTCATTGCTAACGATTCCCTAACAATCGTCCCCCCCCCCCAACTCCCCGCGTTTTAGCGTACGTTGTCTGTAAACATTGAAAAGTTGAAAAGAAACGAAAGATATAAATAAAAAAAAACTGCAGAAACATTTCGGAATTCCTTTTTTTACACCCCTCGGCATCGGCTTTGAAAAAGCGTCACCACAAAAGACTGCGTTGCCAGTGAACAATGGTCTTGCTGGCTACAATGCAGCCGGCAAACATCAATGCGAATCGCCATTGTTAACGCCACCGATTGTTTAAACAACAGAGATATTAACCGATGCAAGTAAAGAAAGAAAGCCGAGTTTGAACTCGTATAATGCACCATAATTACCGCTCTTGCTTTGACCCGTAATGAGGCCATCAAGGGTCTCTTTTATGGCCGCCGATCCCGATAAAAGGACGGCTACTCACGACACGGAGCGAATTAGTGTCCAATATTTCAGACAGGTACATAAGTCTTGTTTACATAAGTGGTCTCGTTTACAGTTCGTGTAGCGACGAGACTCCTGAAGAGGACTGCATGCAACAGAAGCGTTGGGAAAAGAAGTGCTCCGAGATTTATTTGAAATTTATCGCGGATTAAAATTTCTGTATTGAGGAGTTGAGATAAAGGACGAAAGAAAAGAGAATTTTGACTTTTGTGGGAAGGAGAGTAGGAGGCAAGAAGTAGGATACTTGAAATTTCGATAAAAAGCGGAGGAGGCAAAAAGAGAGAAAGGATTTTGATCGCTTGAAGAAGAGAGGAAAAGGTGGTAAAAAAAAAGGATTGCGGCCTCTTTGAACAAAATACAAGGAGGCACAAGATGGAGAATTTTGACTTTCGAGAAAGAAAGGAGGATGAAAAGGATTTTGACCCTTTTGAAGAAGAGAGAGAGAGAGAGCGATAAAGAGGATTTTGACCTCTTTGAGGATATGAGGGAGGATTGTGACTTCTGGAGAAAGAAAGGAGGGAAAAAGAGACAGAGAGAGGATTTTAACTCTTGAAGAAGAAGGAAGATGATAAAAAAAGATTTAGACCTCTTTGAAGAAGACAGAGGGATGCAAGAAAGAAGATTACCTCTTGAAAAGAGAGGAGGAGGATAAAAAGGAATTCGGCCTCTTTGAAGAAAAAAGAGGGATGCAAGAAAGAGTATTTTTGTCCCATTTGAGGAAATGAGGAGGAAAGAAAGAGGATTATGACTCTTTCTGAGTAAATACAATGGAGGATTCTGGAGAAGAAAAGAAGGTGGCAAAAAAGAGAGGGGTGGGGGTATTTTTACTTCTTGAAAAGAGAGGAGGAGGATAAAAAGGAATTCGGCCTCTTTGAAGAAAAAAGAGGGATGCAAGAAAGAGTATTTTTGCCCCATTTGTGGAAATGAGGAGGAAAGAAAGAGGATTATGACTCTTTCTGAGTAAATACAATGGAGGATTCTGGAGAAGAAAAGAAGGTGGCAAAAAAGAGAGGGGTGGGGGTATTTTTACTTCTTGAAAAGAGAGGAGGAGGATAAAAAGGAATTCGGCCTCTTTGAAGAAAAAAGAGGGATGCAAGAAAGAGTATTTTTGTCCCATTTGAGGAAATGAGGAGGAAAGAAAGAGGATTATGACTCTTTCTGAGTAAATACAATGGAGGATTCTGGAGAAGAAAAGAAGGTGGCAAAAAAGAGAGGGATGGGGGTATTTTTACTTCTTGAAAAGAGAGGAGGAGGATAAAAAGGAATTCGGCCTCTTTGAAGAAAAAAGAGGGATGCAAGAAAGAGTATTTTTGTCCCATTTGAGGAAATGAGGAGGAAAGAAAGAGGATTATGACTCTTTCTGAGTAAATACAACGGAGGATTCTGGAGAAGAAAAGAAGGTGGCAAAAAAGAGAGGGGTGGGGGTATTTTTACTTCTTGAAAAGAGAGGAGGAGGATAAAAAGGAATTCGGCCTCTTTGAAGAAAAAAGAGGGATGCAAGAAAGCGTATTTTTGTCCCATTTGTGGAAATGAGGAGGAAAGAAAGAGGATTATGACTCTTTCTGAGTAAATACAATGGAGGATTCTGGAGAAGAAAAGAAGGTGGCAAAAAAGAGAGGGGTGGGGGTATTTTTACTTCTTGAAAAGAGAGGAGGAGGATAAAAAGGAATTCGGCCTCTTTGAAGAAAAAAGAGGGATGCAAGAAAGAGTATTTTTGTCCCATTTGAGGAAATGAGGAGGAAAGAAAGAGGATTATGACTCTTTCTGAGTAAATACAATGGAGGATTCTGGAGAAGAAAAGAAGGTGGCAAAAAAGAGAGGGGTGGGGGTATTTTTACTTCTTGAAAAGAGAGGAGGAGGATAAAAAGGAATTCGGCCTCTTTGAAGAAAAAAGAGGGATGCAAGAAAGAGTATTTTTGTCCCATTTGAGGAAATGAGGAGGAAAGAAAGAGGATTATGACTCTTTCTGAGTAAATACAATGGAGGATTCTGGAGAAGAAAAGAAGGTGGCAAAAAAGAGAGGGGTGGGGGTACTTTTACTTCTTGAAAAGAGAGGAGGAGGATAAAAAGGAATTCGGCCTCTTTGAAGAAAAAAGAGGGATGCAAGAAAGAGTATTTTTGTTCCATTTGAGGAAATAGGAGGAAAGAAGGAGGATTATGACTCTTTCTGAGTAAATACAACGGAGGATTCTGGAGAAGAAAAGAAGGTGGCAAAAAAGAGAGGGGTGGGGGTATTTTTACTTCTTGAAAAGAGAGGAGGAGGATAAAAAGGAATTCAGCCTCTTCGAAGAAAAAAGCGGGATGCAAGAAAGAGTATTTTTGTCCCATTTGAGGAAATGAGGAGGAAAGAAAGAGGATTATGACTCTTTCTGAGTAAATACAATGGAGGATTCTGGAGAAGAAAAGAAGGTGGCAAAAAAGAGAGGGGTGGGGGTATTTTTACTTCTTGAAAAGAGAGGAGGAGGATAAAAAGGAATTCGGCCTCTTTGAAGAAAAAAGAGGGATGCAAGAAAGAGTATTTTTGTTCCATTTGAGGAAATAGGAGGAAAGAAGGTGGATTATGACTCTTTCTGAGTAAATACAACGGAGGATTCTGGAGAAGAAAAGAAGGTGGCAAAAAGAGAGGGGTGGGGGTATTTTTACTTCTTGAAAAGAGAGGAGGAGGATAAAAAGGAATTCAGCCTCTTTGAAGAAAAACGAGGGATGCAAGAAAGAGTATTTTTGTCCCATTTGAGGAAATGAGGAGGAAAGAAAGAGGATTATGACTCTTTCTGAGTAAATACAACGGAGGATTCTGGAGAAGAAAAGAAGGTGGCAAAAAAGAGAGGGGTGGGGGTATTTTTACTTCTTGAAAAGAGAGGAGGAGGATAAAAAGGATTTCGGCCTCTTTGAAGAAAAAAGAGGGATGCAAGAAAGAGTATTTTTGTTCCATTTGAGGAAATGAGGAGGAAAGAAAGAGGATTCTGGAGGATTCAAGAGGTAAAATCCCCCACCCCTCTCTTTCTGAGTAAATACAATGGAGGATTCTGGAGAAGAAAGGAAGGTGGAAAAAAAGAGAGGGATGGGAGAAAAGAGAGAGATTTTACCTCTTGAAAAGAGAGGAGGAGGATAAAAAGGAATTCGGCCTCTTTGAAGAAAAAAGAGGGATGCAAGAAAGAGTATTTTTGTTCCATTTGAGGAAATGAGGAGGAAAGAAAGAGGATTATTACTCTTTCTGAGTAAATGCAATGAAGGGTTCTGGAGAAGAAAGGAAGGTGGAAAAAAAGAGAGGGGTGGGGGATTTTACCTCTTGAAAAGAGAGGAGGAGGATAAAAATTATTTCGGCCTCTTTGACGAAGCTAGAGGGATGCAAGAAACAGGATTTTGACCCCTTTGAGGGAATTAAGAGGAAAGAAAAGTGGATTGTGACTTGTGTAAAAAGAAAGGAGGGAAATAAGAGAGAGCTGATTTTTACCACTTGTTGAAGAGAAAAGGAGGAAAAAAAAGGAATTCGACTTCTTTGAAGAAGAGAGTGGGATGCGAGAAATCTTGCGACCAGGGCTTTTAACCCATTGCATGGAAAAAGTACCACTGGGAGTTGGGTTGGGTTGTTTTACTTCTGAGCGGCACTTTTTTCACACCATGGGCTAAATGGCCAGGTCACAGGGACCCCGAAGGCTCAGAGAAGGTTGGGGGAGGGGACCCACTGGAGCAGCTGTTGGGAGACAAATGGCAGCCTCCCGTCAAGGCCATCCAGCGTGTTCTTTAACGCACACAGGGTATGGCTCTCCCGCACACGGGGGCACGTCTTAACGTTCCATCCGACGGACGGCGGCCTTTCCAAGTCCATCGGTGTCCCCTACTGTACGTGGGCAGGACGGGAAATTTTGCGGAGATAAATCTCAACGCTGATCCAGCTGGGACTCGAACCTGGGAACTACAGATTACGAGCCTAGCACGCTACCGACTGAGACACCACTGGGAGATAAAATAACTAAACTCTGCTCTTGTGGGCTTGTGAACGATTGTGTTCTTCGGATGTGACATCAAAACACGGCCTCGTGTGTGAGAGAGAGCCATCCTCAATGCGTCATAAAACAGCATACTGAATGGTTTTCAAAGGAAGTTTTCATCTTTCTCGTGCCCAGTGGATTCCTCCAACCATCTATGACTCTGTGTGATCCTTATGTCCTGCAGATTAAATTCATTTCTAAGCAAAAAACGCTGTTCAGAAATAAAAAAAAAATCGATCTCAAGTTCCTACAGAAGTGTGACAGTAGCCTGTTAGTGCAATAATATGACATGATTAGTGCAATAATGTGACATAGAGGAGATCCGAACTAGGGAACCTCAAGTTACAAGCCTGGAGCGCTACCGAATGAGCCAACACCTCCTCTCTTCAAACACTCTTAGAATTATGATAATCTGTCTGTCGATCTACGAATGCTGATAAAAAACTTTGTGTTTTATTTAGAAAAAAAAGTGAAAGTCTTTCCGTTATTCCATACGATATAGCAACAAAAAAACACCGTTGTTAATCTCGAATGATATTTAAATGTAAAAAATTGCAGCTGATTGGTAAAAAAGTATTATTTGACGTCACACTATTATTTCAATCCCTTTCAGAATCCCAATTTACAGCTTTGAACTTCATTGTAAAGAAGAGATAGATTGGCTGTGTTCTCTCTCTTCTTTACAATGCTACTGTAATCATACTTCTTTACAACTTGAACTACAAAGAGGTTTTCTCATAATCCACCGGTGTATTGCGGAGAAAGCTCCTTACAATGGTCGGTGGCTTTTTACCTCTGAAGGGCAATTTTTTTCTCCATAAAATGTATTAAATGAACAAAGAATAAAATTCCATAGCGATGTTCCACAGTAAAATATAGTACTACATCTTATTGGGGGGGGGCGCTATGTTTTGACTTATCTGTTGCCAGATGAAACCTTCTGAGTAAATACAGTCGCTCAAAAAAGTATCCGAACATTTTGGTTGATTACAGAATTCAGAAAAATATCTGTCAACGATTTTTCAAGAAATTAGTGATCTGGCAACCTTCGTGTCACGTGACACGAAGGTTGCCAGATCACTAATTTCTAAAAAAATCGTTGCCAGATATTTTTTCTGAATTCTGTAATCGACCATGGTGTTCGGATACTTTTTTGAGCGACTGTAGGTGGTCATATTATTTTGATACTAGATCGTGTGGGCTCACTCACGGAAATATTGAGCGTGTGCAGTTACCGTTCACAGCAAACTGGAGCGTGTGCAGTAACTGCATACGCTCCAGTTTGCTGTGAACGGTAACTGGAGCGTGTACAGTTGCTGTACACGCTGCAGATATTTTTCCTGAATTCTGTAATCACATGACACGAAGGTTGCCAGATCACTAATTTCTAAAAAAAATCGTTGCCAGATATTTTTTCTGAATTCTGTAATCAACCATAGCGTTCGGATACTTTTTTGAACGACTGTAGGTGGTCATATTATTTTGATACTAGATCGTGTGGGCTCACTCACGGAAATATTGAGCGTGTGCAGTAACTACAAACGCTCCAGTTTGCTGTGAACGGTAACTGGAGCGTGTACAGTTGCTGTACACGCTCCAGATATTTTTCCTGAATTCTGTAATCACGTGACACGAAGGTTTGCCAGATCACTAATTTCTAAAAAAATCGTTGCTAGATATTTTTCTGAATTCTGTAATCAACCATAGTGTTCGGATACTTTTTTGAGCTACTGTACATATTCATGTGGTGGGCAGCAGGGAAAGATCTGGTGAACTGAATATTTATTACTGATGAAATCAGGGCGGGGGTGGCTCAGTCGGTAGCGCGCCAGGCTCGTAATCTGTAGTTCCCAGGTTCGAGTCCAAGCTGGGTCAGCGTTGAGATTTATCTCCTCAAAATTCCCCGCCCTGCCCACGGTCAGTAGGGGACACCGATAGGCTTGGAAAGGCCGCCGCCCGTCGGATGGGACGTTAAGCCCCGTGTGCGGGAGAGCCATACCTGTGCACGTTAAAGAACAAGCTGGATGGCCTAGACGGGAGGCTACCATCTGTCTCCTAACAGCTGTTCCAGTGGGTCCCCTCCCCCAACTTTCTCTGAGCCTTCGGGGTCCCTGTGACCTGGCCATTTAGCCCATGGTGTGCAAAAAAGTGCCGCTTAGAGGTAAAACAACCCAACTCAACTGATGAAATCAAGGTAAGTCTGGTTTTCGAATTTTCAACTTTTGCTAATTGCTACGGTTAAAAAGTAGGTGAAATTTCAATCAAAATGGAAAATGCCAAAACTTTTGAACTTATATAAAGGTCCATAAAATTCTAATTTTGAAAAGTTCTACACTTTGCATGTCTTACTTTTAAATTTTTTTTAAAAACCTGATTGAAAAGGAAGGAAAGGTCCGAGGGCATTCATCAGGCCATCTACATCGGAGCAGAACACAAGGTCAGCTTCCTTTTTGTGTTGGGTTGGGTTGTTTTACCTATGAGCGGCACTTTTTTGCACACCATGGGCTAAATGGCCAGGTCACATGGACCCCGAAGGCTCAGAGAAGGTTGGGGGAGGGGACCCACTGGAACAGCTGTTGGGAGACAGATGGTAGCCTCCCGTCAAGGCCATCCAGCGTGTTCTTTAACGCGCACAGGGTATGGCTCTCCCGCACACGGGGCCACGGCTTAACGTCCCATCCGACGGACGGCGGCCTTTTCAAGCCCATCGGTGTGCCCTACTGACCGTGGGCAGGGCGGAGAATTTTGCGGAGATAAATCTCAACGCTGACCCAGCTGGGACTCGAACCTGGGAACTACAGAATACGAGCCTGGCGCGCTACCGACTGAGCCACCCCCGCCCCTCTTCCTTTTTGAAGTAAGGCGCAAACTGCTCATGACGAGTTCGAAACGAAGTCACTCGGACATTTTACTTGAGAAGATGGGGCGGGGGTGGCTCAGTCGGTAGCGCGCCAGGCTCGTAATCTGTAGTTCCCAGGTTCGAGTCCCAGCTGGGTCAGCGTTGAGATTTATCACCGCAAAATCCTGCTCACGGTCAGCAGGGGACACCGATGGGCTTGGAAAGGCCGCCGTCCGTCGGATGGGACGTTAAGCCGAGGCCCCGTGTGCGGGAGAGCCATACCCTGTGCACGTTAAAGAACACGCTGGATGGCCTTGACGGGAGGCTACCATCTGTCTCCCAACAGCTGTTCCAGTGGGTCCCCTCCCCCAACCTTCTCTGAGCCTTCGGGGTCCATGTGACCTGGCCATTTAGCCCATGGTGTGCAAAAAAGTGCCGCTCAGAGGTAAAACAACCCAACCCAACTTGAGAAGATTCCATTGTTTAAATCTTGATCCAAGTAACTCTGCTTTGGCCTTGGACAGCTCCAGATCTTGAACAAAATCGTTCATTTCTTCTTCGGTTAGAATGTGTGGCGCAGATGACGCACCCTGGCAGACGTATGGATCATCATTAGACACCGAAGGCTGCGGAGATTTTATTGATTAAATGATTTATTTGAATTTGTCTGAATAAATAAATGATTTAAAATAAAACGAAACATTTTTTAGAAGTTCTCTTTGGGAATGCTTTTTTTGTGTCCTGTGGTACAGTCGCTCAAAAAAGTATCCGAACACCATGGTTGATTACAGAATTCAGGAAAAATATCTGGCAAAGATTTTTTTTTAGAAATTAGTGATCTGGCAACCTTCGTGTCACGTGATTACAGTAGTCAGAAAAAATATCTGGAGCGTGTACAGCAACTGTACACGCTCCAGTTACCTTTCACAGCAAACTGGAGCGTGTGCAGTTACTGCACACGCTCCAGTTTGCTGTGAACGGTAACTGCACACGCTCAATATTTCCGTGAGTGAGCCCACACGGTCTAGTATCAAAATAATATGACCACCTACAGTCGCTCAAAAAATATCCGAACACTATGGTTGATTACAGAATTCAGCAAAAATATCTGGCAACGATTCTTTTAGAAATTAGTGATCTGGCAACGATTCTTTTAGAAATTAGTGATCTGGCAAACCTTCGTGTCACGTGACACGAAGGTTGCCAGATCACTAATTTCTAAAAGAATCGTTGCCAGATATTTTTTCTCAATTCTGTAATCAACCATGGTGTTCGGATACTTTTTTGAGCGACTGTACGCTTCTTTATGTCGTCGTCGAAATGACTGGCGAATATGGTAGGTGTTGTGTTCTATCTTTGTGATTTCATTTTGGGGCAAAAATTGCTTCATCGATAATGATGAAGGAGAGAGATGCATTGTGATGAGCACATCCGGTTCGATTACACCTTTTCCTCTAAGGGCAATAACACGAGTGTTACATAAACTGGCGTAACACAGATCTTATTTAACCGATTCGAACATCCAAGTGATTGTTTGAACCAGAAAAAAAAAAGATACGAAAAGAAAAATATGCATGCTTTCTCTTTTCATTTTTGCCACACCTCTTGCAGATAGGTAAAACAGAACATGACAAATGAACGGACAGACTGACAGATAGAGAAGAGAAATAGAAAGAGAAGACAGACTAACAGAAAAATAAGACAGACGAAACAGACTGACAGAGAAGATAGAGAAAGATAAGACAGAGAAGATAGAATAACAGATGGAGAAGAGAGACTGAGAGACAGAGAAAACAAAGTGGCAGACAGAGAATACACTGACAGATAGAGAAGACAAACGGGCAGGCAGAGAATTTCGGTTTTTTTCACCGCTGAGTGGCATCATTTTGCACACATTGGGCTAAATGGCCAGGCCACAAGGACACCGAGGGTTCAGAGAAGGTTGGGGGAAGGGACCTGTGATGTCCTCCCCGCTCAGATCCTGTCCAACTGAGCCAAAGGTGATGTCCTCCCGCTCAGATCCTGTCCGACTGAGCCAAATGTGATGTCCTCCCGCTGAGATCCTGTCCGACGGAGTCAAATGTGATGTCCTCCCCGCTCAGATCCTGTCCAACAGAGCCAAATGTGATGTCCTCCCCGCTCAGATCGTGTCCGACTGAGCCAAATGTGACGTTCTCCCCGGTCAGATCCTGTCCGACTGAGTAAAAGGTGATGTCCTCCCCGCTCAGATCCTGTCCAACTGAGTCAAAGGTGATGTCCTCCCAGCTCAGATCCTGTCCGACTGAGCCAAAGGTGATGTCCTCCCAGCTCAGATCCTGTCCGACTGAGCCAAAGGTGATGTTCTCCCAGCTCAGATCCTGTCCAACTGAGCCAAAGGTGATGTCCTCCCCGCTCAGATCCTGTCCGACTGAGTCAAATGTGATGTCCTCCCCGCTCAGATCCTGTCCAACTGAGTCAAAGGTGATGTCCTCCCAGCTCAGATCCTGTCCGACTGAGCCAAAGGTGATGTCCTCCCCGCTCAGATCCTGTCCAACTGAGTCAAAGGTGATGTCCTCCCAGCTCAGATCCTGTCCGACTGAGCCAAAGGTGATGTCCTCCCAGCTCAGATCCTGTCCGACTGAGCCAAAGGTGATGTTCTCCCAGCTCAGATCCTGTCCAACTGAGCCAAAGGTGATGTCCTCCCCGATCAGATCCTGTCCGACTGAGTCAAAGGTGATGTCCTCCCCGCTCAGATCCTGTCCAACTGAGTCAAAGGTGATGTCCTCCCAGCTCAGATCCTGTCCGACTGAGCCAAAGGTGATGTTCTCCCAGCTCAGATCCTGTCCAACTGAGTCAAAGGCGATGTCCTCCCCGCTCAGATCCTGTCCGACTGAGTCAGAGGTGATGTCCTCCCCGCTCAGATCCTGTCCAACTGAGTCAAAGGTGATGTCCTCCCAGCTCAGATCCTGTCCGACTGAGCCAAAGGTGATGCCCTCCCAGCTCAGATCCTGTCCGATTGAGCCAAAGGTGATGTTCTCCCAGCTCAGATCCTGTCCGACTGAGCCAAATGTGATGTCCTCCCCGCTCAGATCCTGTCCAGCTGAGCCAAATGTGATGTCCCCTCAGCTCAGATCCTGCCCGACTGAGCCAAATGTGATGTCCTCCCCGCTCAGATCGTGTCCGACTGAGCCAAATGTGATGCCCTCCCCGCTCAGATCGTGTCCGACTGAGCCAAATGTGATGTCCTCCCCGCTCAGATCCTGTCCGACTGAGTCAAAGGTGATGTCCTCCCCGCTCAGATCCTGTCCAACTGAGTCAAAGGTGATGTCCCGCACACGGGGCCACGGCTTAACGTCCCATCCGACGGACGGCGGCATTTCCAAGCCCATCGGTGTCCCCTGCTGACCGTGAGCAGGATTTTGCGGTGATAAATCTCAACGCTGACCCAGCTGGGACTCGAACCTGGGAACTACAGATTACGAGCCTGGCGCGCTACCGACTGAGCCACCCCCGCCCCATCTTCTCAAGTAAAATGTCCGAGTGACTTCGTTTCGAACTCGTCATGAGCAGTTTGCGCCTTACTTCAAAAAGGAAGAGGGGCGGGGGTGGTTCAGTCGGTAGCGCGCCAGGCTCGTAATCTGTAGTTCCCAGGTTCGAGTCCCAGCTGGGTCAGCGTTGAGATTTATCACCGCAAAATCCTGCTCACGGTCAGCAGGGGACACCGATGGGCTTGGAAAGGCCGCCG
Source organism: Ryuthela nishihirai (assembly GCA_038380435.1). Lineage (NCBI taxonomy): Eukaryota > Metazoa > Arthropoda > Arachnida > Araneae > Heptathelidae > Ryuthela > Ryuthela nishihirai. The sequence continues at coordinate 27,358,257 of JAWZYU010000018.1, forward strand.
TCCGTCGGATGGGACGTTAAGCCGTGGCCCCGTGTGCGGGAGAGCCATACCCTGTGCACGTTAAAGAACACGCTGGATGGCCTTGACGGGAGGCTACCATCTGTCTCCCAACAGCTGTTCCAGTGGGTCCCCTCCCCCAACCTTCTCTGAGCCTTCGGGGTCCATGTGACCTGGCCATTTAGCCCATGGTGTGCAAAAAAGTGCCGCTCAGAGGTAAAACAACCCAACCCAACTTGAGAAGATTCCATTGTTTAAATCTTGATCCAAGTAACTCTGCTTTGGCCTTGGACAGCTCCAGATCTTGAACAAAATCGTTCATTTCTTCTTCGGTTAGAATGTGTGGCGCAGATGACGCACCCTGGCAGACGTATGGATCATCATTAGACACCGAAGGCTGCGGAGATTTTATTGATTAAATGATTTATTTGAATTTGTCTGAATAAATAAATGATTTAAAATAAAACGAAACATTTTTTAGAAGTTCTCTTTGGGAATGCTTTTATTGTGTCCTGTGGTACAGTCGCTCAAAAAAGTATCCGAACACCATGGTTGATTACAGAATTCAGGAAAAATATCTGGCAAAGATTTTTTTTTAGAAATTAGTGATCTGGCAACCTTCGTGTCACGTGATTACAGTAGTCAGAAAAAATATCTGGAGCGTGTACAGCAACTGTACACGCTCCAGTTACCTTTCACAGCAAACTGGAGCGTGTGCAGTTACTGCACACGCTCCAGTTTGCTGTGAACGGTAACTGCACACGCTCAATATTTCCGTGAGTGAGCCCACACGGTCTAGTATCAAAATAATATGACCACCTACAGTCGCTCAAAAAATATCCGAACACTATGGTTGATTACAGAATTCAGCAAAAATATCTGGCAACGATTCTTTTAGAAATTAGTGATCTGGCAACGATTCTTTTAGAAATTAGTGATCTGGCAAACCTTCGTGTCACGTGACACGAAGGTTGCCAGATCACTAATTTCTAAAAGAATCGTTGCCAGATATTTTTTCTCAATTCTGTAATCAACCATGGTGTTCGGATACTTTTTTGAGCGACTGTACGCTTCTTTATGTCGTCGTCGAAATGACTGGCGAATATGGTAGGTGTTGTGTTCTATCTTTGTGATTTCATTTTGGGGCAAAAATTGCTTCATCGATAATGATGAAGGAGAGAGATGCATTGTGATGAGCACATCCGGTTCGATTACACCTTTTCCTCTAAGGGCAATAACACGAGTGTTACATAAACTGGCGTAACACAGATCTTATTTAACCGATTCGAACATCCAAGTGATTGTTTGAACCAGAAAAGAAAAAAGATACGAAAAGAAAAATATGCATGCTTTCTCTTTTCATTTTTGCCACACCTCTTGCAGATAGGTAAAACAGAACATGACAAATGAACGGACAGACTGACAGATAGAGAAGAGAAATAGAAAGAGAAGACAGACTAACAGAAAAATAAGACAGACGAAACAGACTGACAGAGAAGATAGAGAAAGATAAGACAGAGAAGATAGAATAACAGATGGAGAAGAGAGACTGAGAGACAGAGAAAACAAAGTGGCAGACAGAGAATACACTGACAGATAGAGAAGACAAACGGGCAGGCAGAGAATTTCGGTTTTTTTCACCGCTGAATGGCATCATTTTGCACACATTGGGCTAAATGGCCAGGCCACAAGGACACCGAGGGTTCAGAGAAGGTTGGGGGAAGGGACCTGTGATGTCCTCCCCGCTCAGATCCTGTCCAACTGAGCCAAATATGATGTCCTCCCGCTCAGATCCTGTCCGACTGAGCCAAATGTGATGTCCTCCCGCTGAGATCCTGTCCGACGGAGTCAAATGTGATGTCCTCCCCGCTCAGATCCTGTCCAACAGAGCCAAATGTGATGTCCTCCCCGCTCAGATCGTGTCCGACTGAGCCAAATGTGACGTTCTCCCCGCTCAGATCCTGTCCGACTGAGTCAAAGGTGATGTCCTCCCAGCTCAGATCCTGTCCGACTGAGCCAAAGGTGATGTCCTCCCAGCTCAGATCCTGTCCGACTGAGCCAAAGGTGATGTTCTCCCCGCTCAGATCCTGTCCAACTGAGTCAAAGGTGATGTCCTCCCAGCTCAGATCCTGTCCGACTGAGCCAAAGGTGATGTTCTCCCAGCTCAGATCCTGTCCAACTGAGTCAAAGGCGATGTCCTCCCCGCTCAGATCCTGTCCGACTGAGTCAGAGATGATGTCCTCCCCGCTCAGATCCTGTCCAACTGAGTCAAAGGTGATGTCCTCCCAGCTCAGATCCTGTCCGACTGAGCCAAAGGTGATGCCCTCCCAGCTCAGATCCTGTCCGACTGAGCCAAAGGTGATGTTCTCCCAGCTCAGATCCTGTCCGACTGAGCCAAATGTGATGTCCTCCCCGCTCAGATCCTGTCCAACTGAGCCAAATGTGATGTCCCCTCAGCTCAGATCCTGCCCGACTGAGCCAAATGTGATGTCCTCCCCGCTCAGATCGTGTCCGACTGAGCCAAATGTGATGCCCTCCCCGCTCAGATCGTGTCCGACTGAGCCAAATGTGATGTCCTCCCCGCTCAGATCCTGTCCGACTGAGTCAAAGGTGATGTCCTCCCCGCTCAGATCCTGTCCAACTGAGTCAAAGGTGATGTCCTCCCCGCTCAGATCCTGTCCAACTGAGTCAAAGGTGATGTCCTCCCCGCTCAGATCCTGTCCAACTGAGTCAAAGGTGATGTCCTCCCAGCTCAGATCCTGTCCGACTGAGCCAAAAGTGATGTTCTCCCAGCTCAGATCCTGTCCGACTGAGTCAAATGTGATGTCCTCCCGCTCAGATCGTGTCCAACTGAGCCAAATGTGATGTCCCCTCAGCTCAGATCCTGCCCGACTGAGCCAAATGTGATGTCCTCCCCGCTCAGATCATGTCCTCCCATCTCAAATCCTGTCCAACTGAGCCAAATGTGAAGTACTCCCTTTTCCGATCTAGGGAGATTGAGCCAAATGTGATGTACTCCTTTTTGGAATGCGATGGAACTGGTCCAAATGTTGTGGCCGCCGGAGGACGATGAAATTACTACTTAATTCTCTTCACCCTCACTTCGGTGAAATAACAGGTTTGAGGATTTTTACGCCCGTAGCGCCGTACGCCTCAGATTTGCTATGTTGAATGATGAATAAAAATAGTCCATCAATTAACTATACGAGAGTTGTAAAGGGACGATACCGTTTATTTACACTTTATACAATCAGGTACCGGGAATGCGCTCAACTCCGTGGGCCTTTGCTGCTGCAAACATTAACAATGAGGTGGAGAACCGCACACTCTGTAAGTTCTCACTTTACAGACCTCCAACACGGCGAAAGGATAATCAACCTTTGCCTACTGCGGTTCACTCTGAATCCAAAAGACTGTAATCATATTCAAAAAAGAATCTCCATTCCCTTCGGAACGCATCCTCTCTTCAAGGGTTTCTTTCGAGCAAGGACGGCGTCCTTTTGACGCGTGTTGAAACGACCTTCTTCGCTCAACAGCTACGCACAAAACTGTTCTTTCCATCTCCCCACCTAGCCTCCTGCGCATACCTCGCGCCCCAGGTTAGTTGTAAAAGGCCATAAAAGACTTCTGCAACTGATCTCAATGCAAGCAGTCAGCTTTAGACCCGAAAACAACATCCTATGAGTCACGCCCCCCCCCCCCCCACCAGCACTTCCAGAACACACTCAATACATAAAAGTATCTACAAAAACAAAAATGCAATAAAATACAGCAATAAATAAATAAAAATAAATTAGAGGGACATGACAGGACCCACTGGATAGCTGTTTAGGAGACTGATGGTAGCCTCCCGTAAACACCATCCAGCGTGTTCTTTAACGCGCATAGGGTATGGCTTTCCCGCACACGAAATCACGATTTAACATACCATCCGATAGACAGAAGGTATTCTGACCCCATCAGTGTCCCCTAGTGACCGAGGACAGGGCGGGAAGTATTGAGTCAGACTGACAGACAAAGACGCAAGATTGACAGAAAAAGAAGATAGACTGGTAGACAAAGAAGACACTGACCAACAGAGAAGCCAGAATGACAGACAAAGAAGACAGACTAACAGAAAGAGAAGAAAGACTGACTGACAGAGAATCTGACAGACAAAGAAGACAGGCTGACAAACCGAGAAGTCAGACTGACAGACAAAGACACAAGATTAACAGAAAAAGTAGATAGACTGGTAGACAAAGATGACACTGACCAACAGAGAAGCCAGAATGACAGACAAAGAAGACAGACTAACAGAAAGAGAAGAAAGACTGACTGACAAAGAAGAGAATCTGACAGACAAAGAAGACAGGCTGACAAACCGAGAAGTCAGACTGACAGACAAAGACGCAAGATTGACAGAAAAAGAAGATAGACTGGCAGACAAAGAAGACACTGACCAACAGAGAAGCCAGAATGACAGACAAAGAAGACAGACTAACAGAAAGAGAAGAAAGACTGACTGACAAAGAAGAGAATCTGACAGACAAAGAAGACAGGCTGACAAACCGAGAAGTCAGACTGACAGACAAAAATCTGACAGACAAAGAAGACAGGCTTGACAAACCGAGAAGTCAGACTGACACAGACGAAAACGCTAGATTGACAGAAAAATGGGATAGACTGGCAGACAAAGAAGACACTGACCAACAGAGAAGCCAGAATGACAGACAAAGAAGACAGACTAACAGAAAGAGAAGAAAGACTGACTGACAAAGAAGAGATTCTGACAGACAAAAATCTGACAGACAAAGAAGACAGGCTAACAAACCGAGAAGTCAGACTGACACAGACGAAGACGCTAGATTGACAGAAAAAGGGGATAGACTGGCAGACAAAAAAGACACTGACCAACAGAGAAACCAGAATGATAGACAAAGAAGACAGACTAACAGAAAGAGAAGAAAGACTGACTGACAAAGAAGAGAATCTGACAGACAAAGAAGACAGGCTGACAAACCGAGAAGTCAGACTGACAGACAAAAATCTGACAGACAAAGAAGACAGGCTTGACAAACCGAGAAGTCAGACTGACACAGACGAAAACGCTAGATTGACAGAAAAATGGGATAGACTGGCAGACAAAGAAGACACTGACCAACAGAGAAGCCAGAATGACAGACAAAGAAGACAGACTAACAGAAAGAGAAGAAAGACTGACTGACAAAGAAGAGATTCTGACAGACAAAGAAGTCAGACTGACAGACAAAATAGACAGGCTGACAAACCGAGAAGTCAGACTGACACAAACGAAGACGCTAGATTGACAGAAAAAGGGGATAAACTGGCAGACAAAGAAGACACTGACCAACAGAGAAGCCAGAGTGACAGACAAAGAAGACAGACTAACAGAAAGAGAAGAAAGACTGACTGACAAAGAAGAGAATCTGACAGACAAAGAAGACAGGCTGAAAAACCGAGAAGTCAGACTGACAGACAAAGAAGCAAGATTGACAGAAAAAGAAGATAGACTGGTAGACAAAGAAGACACTGACCAACAGAGAAGCCAGAATGACAGACAAAGAAGACAGACTAACAGAAAGAGAAGAAAGACTGACTGACAAAGAAGAGAATCTGACAGACAAAGAAGACAGGCTGACAAACCGAGAAGTCAGACTGACAGACCAAGACGCAAGATTGACAGAAAAAGAAGATAGACTGGTAGACAAAGAAGACACTGACCAACAGAGAAGCCAGAATGATAGACAAAGAAGACAGACTAACAGAAAGAGAAGAAAGACTGACTGACAAAGAAGAGAATCTGACAGACAAAGAAGACAGGCTGACAAACCGAGAAGTCAGACTGACAGACAAAAATCTGACAGACAAAGAAGACAGGCTTGACAAACCGAGAAGTCAGACTGACACAGACGAAAACGCTAGATTGACAGAAAAATGGGATAGACTGGCAGACAAAGAAGACACTGACCAACAGAGAAGCCAGAATGACAGACAAAGAAGACAGACTAACAGAAAGAGAAGAAAGACTGACTGACAAAGAAGAGATTCTGACAGACAAAGAAGTCAGACTGACAGACAAAAATCTGACAGACAAAGAAGACAGGCTGACAAACCGAGAAGTCAGACTGACACAAACGAAGACGCTAGATTGACAGAAAAAGGGGATAAACTGGCAGACAAAGAAGACACTGACCAACAGAGAAGCCAGAGTGACAGACAAAGAAGACAGACTAACAGAAAGAGAAGAAAGACTGACTGACAAAGAAAAGAATCTGACAGACAAAGAAGACAGGCTGAAAAACCGAGAAGTCAGACTGACAGACAAAGAAGCAAGATTGACAGAAAAAGAAGATAGACTGGTAGACAAAGAAGACACTGACCAACAGAGAAGCCAGAATGACAGACAAAGAAGGCAGACTAACAGAAAGAGAAGAAAGACTGACTGACAAAGAAGAGAATCTGACAAAGAAGACAGGCTGACAAACCGAGAAGTCAGACTGACAGACAAAGACGCAAGATTGACAGAAAAAGAAGATAGACTGGTAGACAAAGAAGACACTGACCAACAGAGAAGCCAGAATGACAGACAAAGAAGGCAGACTAACAGAAAGAGAAGAAAGACTGACTGACAAAGAAGAGAATCTGACAGACAAAGAAGACAGGGTGACAAACCGAGAAGTCAGACTGACAGACAAAGACGCAAGATTGACAGAAAAAGGGGATAGACTGGCAGACAAAGAAGACACTGACCAACAGAGAAGCCATAATGACAGACAAAGAAGACAGACTAACAGAAAGAGAAGAAAGACTGACTGACAAAGAAGAGAATCTGACAAACAAAGAAGACAGGCTGACAAACCGAGAAGTCAGACTGACAGACAAAGACGCAAGATTGACAGAAAAAGGAGATAAACTGGCAGACAAAGAAGACACTGACCAACAGAAAAAGCCAGAATGACAGACAAAGAAGACAGACTAACAGAAAGAGAAGAAAGACTGACAGACAAAGAAGACAGGCTGACAAACCGAGAAGTCAGACTGACAGACAAAAACGCAAGATTGACAGAAAAAGAAGATAGACTGGTAGACAAAGAAGACACTGACCAACAGAGAAGCCAGAATGACAGACAAAGAAGACAGACTAACAGAAAGAGAAGAAAGACTGACAAAGATGACATATTGATAGACAAAGGAGATAGGCAGAGAAGACAAACAGATCTAAGTAGAGATAAAAAAAAGATAGACAGATGGACAGAAAAGCAGATGGACAGATAAAGATTTCCATCATTAGTAGTAACATCAACAACAAGGAAGTCGTTCCCATTTTAATGTTTGCTTCGTTTCATTTGTTTTAGTGGCCCAGGGCCAATTTAGAAGTAAGGAGGTGGGTGGGAGCGGGGGAGCTGAATGACATTTAGTTGACACAGCGGGCGCTAATGAGAAGTTTCCAAGCTCTGCGAATCTCATCTTCTCCCCTCCTCCCGCGTTCCTTCCACCCCCCACCCCCACCTTCACGTCTGAACGAAGCGTCGAAACTTCTCCATCTCACCGAGAAAGAGAAGGAAAAAGAGAGAGAAGAGCAAGAAAGAAAGAGCGAGAGAAGGGCAACTTCCTGTTTCCCACCAAAACCAAAATGTTAACAGGATTGAGTCGATGGAAGAGTCGACGAAAAAGCACGTGCTCAAGGCAGCTGACGTTTGCAGTTGGCAAAGCAGGCGCCGCCGGAGCGAGCGATAGAGAGAGGAGGGAAGTCTTCGGAGCGAGCGATAGAGAGAGGAGGGAACTCTTCGGAGCGTGTAATGCGAGACGAGAGAGGAAAGAGAAGTTTTAGTTGTTGAGTGCGATGTCCGTCTGCTCGTTTTGCTTCGAAGAAGAACTTCGCTCATTTGCATACATTATCATTTAAACCGTCGATCCTGAAAGAAAAAAGATTTCGGAATTTCGTTTCCTTGAGGGCAGATTAAGGGCGAGGGAGCGGGGGGGGGAGGGGGGACAACGCCTCCTTCTTTCGTGATTACTCACTTTATCAGCTTCTGCCATTGTTCTTCTCTCATTTAAAAGGGTTTCCCCAAAGGCCTCTGATTTCCGAAAATCTCAATTTGGCAAACGCGGCAACAGCTTGTTTGGTTGTGTTTACTCAACGAATCCTTCTTTCACTCAGTCTTAGCAGCACCCCCCCCCCCCCCAACCTTTTCATTCCCCACACCCAAACACCAAAGCATCTTTTGTTTGTCGGGATACAGAGTCAGAAGTTTTCCCGGATGTACTTTCTGCTCTTTAAAGATGAATCGTCCAGCCATGGGTAACGGCCACATAGAGGGCGATTTCTGCTTTTTTCCTTTTATCGTTATCAACATTTCCCAAGTTTTATGGCTCCTTAAAACAAAGCCATTACCAACAATGGATGCTGATTCGTTCATATGAACTGTAACGTGTGCAGCACAGTGGCCTAAATGTCCTAATGTAAAGCCATTGCTAAAAACGTCTTGTTGGAAGCTAAATTCGTGAGCAGTACCTGCTCACTTTCCATCCAGGAAGTTCCGTGGCCACTTCCGTTGTTGGTTACGTTTCATTCTGAGACATCATGCTGCGCAGGCTCCAGTTACCAGGGTTGGGTTGTTTTACATCTGAGCGGCACTTTTTTTGCACACAATGGACTAAACGGCCAGGTCATAAGGACCCCAAGGGCTCAGATACCATCTATCTCCCAAACAAAGTCTCAGAGGTTAACATCTATCTCCCAACAGCTGACCATTAGGAGTCAGCTGTTGGGAGATAGCTGGTAGCCTACGGTCAAGGCCATCCAGTGAGTTCTTTAATGTGCACACAGTGCCACGGCTTACGTCCCATCCGATGGACGGCTGCCTTTCCAAGCCTATCGGTGTCCCCTATAGACCGAGGCCATAAATTAACTTTCTGTGAAGTTACGTAGGTCAAAGAGAGGGTTTTTCGAGTCTCACTTGAGCTAATGTTGAGAAAGATTTGGGATTGGAAAGGTCGCCGTCCGTCGGATTTCATGCAAAGCCTGCAGGAGAGCCATATTCTGTGCACGTTGAAGAATAGGCCTTAAAGGGAGGCGTTCATCTGTCTCTTAACAGCTGTGCATTGAGTCCCCTTACACCAACTTTCACTGATCCCTTGGGAACTGGCCATTTAGCCCACTCCCAAAAAGGTGCCGCTCAGAGATAAAACGGCCCAAATTCCATTGGTAATATTTTTGATATAGTACACCAAGCTTCACACGTCCCACTTTGCCACGAAGCCTCTTCTATTATTGAAAATAGATTTGTTTCACAAGAGACGATTTGGGGCGGGGGTGGCTCAGTCGGCAGCGCGCCAGGCTCGCAATCTGTAGTTCCCAGGTTCGAGTCCCAGATGGGTCAGCGTTGAGATTTATCTCCGCAAAATCCCCCGCCCTGCCCACGGTCAGTAGGGGACACCGATGGGCTTGGAAAGGCCGCCGTCCGTCGGATGGGACGTTAAGCCGTGGCCCCATGTGCGGGAGAGACATACTCTGTGCACGTTAAAGAACACGCTGGATGGCCTTGACGGGAGGCTACCATCTGTCTCCCAACAGCTGTTCCAGTGGGTCCCCTCCCCCAACCTTCTCTGAGCCTTCGGGGTCCATGTGACCTGGCCATTTAGCCCATGGTGTGCAAAAAAGTGCCGCTCAGAGGTAAAACAACCCAACCCATCTCAAATCGCATCCTGTGCAAACCATGGCAAAGGCACTGATTCCTCGCAGGTCTCTTAGCTTGATGGAATCGCTTCGCTTCCAAAACAGCTTCCGCGAGAGAATGAGCTTTATCGCGTGACACCAGGAAGGAGAAGAGGGATTCGTCGTTGGTAAACAGACTCGAGGATGACGTGGACCAATCGGATTGCATGTCGAGAGTGGGAAGAGTCGATCTGGGCTGTGGCGCCAGCGATCAGACAAGCACTCCCTTGCTTCCTTTGCATATGTGCTCTTTGCAGTTCCTTTAAGAGAAGCTGCAGATTTTTAGATGCTCCTGAGACACGCGATTCCAAAGAAGTCGATTACGAAGTTATACATTGCCAATTGTTTCTCAACTGGATCACTAGGATCCAGTTCAGAAAGATCAGTAGGATCATAAAGTTGGCTCAGTCTGTCGCTTAACATTTCGGCGTATGTATCATGGCACAGTTGCCAAATTTCAAAACTTTCAGTTCGATGAGCATAGTTCTCATTAAAATGGATTTTGAAGTACTCAAAACGGTCATTCTCTCAGCTGATGAAACTGTTGCCGTAGAGTTCGTGAAAACAAACGCCTGTCTCTCAGAGCCTTATTCACATCGCATTCACCACGATTTCTAGACATCTTCTGAGACCGTTGTCATTTTCCATACACTTGGGATATTGAGCGCCCGTGATTTTTCACTGAATTCCATGCACTCGGTTTACGGATGATTCGGTTATTTAACCTCTGAGCTGCACTTTTTTTTGCACACAATGGGCTATTTGTCCACGTCACAAGGACCTCCAAGGGCTCAGAGAAGGTTGGAGTAGGAGACCCACTGGAATAACTGTTGAGAGGCAGATAGTAGCCTCCTGTCAAGGCCATCCAGTATGTTCTTTAGCTTGCGCATGGTATGGTTTTCTCACACACGCACGGCTTAGCGTACCATCTGATGGACGGCTGCTTTTCTAAGTCCATCGGTGTCCCCTACTGACCGTGGGTAAGACGGAGAATTTTGCAGAGATAAATCTCAACGCTGACCAAGCTGGGACTCGAACCTGGGAACTGCAGATTACGAGCCTGACGCGCTACCGACTGAGCCACCATCGCACCCCTCTGAGCGGCAAAAAAGTGCCGCTCAGAGGTAAAACAACCCAACTAATGTAAGTATTCTATGTTACTAGGAAGTCTTATAAAAGCCGAAAGGGAATCGTGGAAAACAAAGGTTGATCTGACTGACTTCGAAACGATTTTCCATCGTTGCAGAGAGATGAGCTTGAGCATCCGTAAGGGATCGTTGCAGAGAGCCTTCGGGGTCCATGTGACCCGAAGGCTCTCTCTCTGCAACGATCCATCGTTGCAGAGAGATGAGCTTGAGCATCCGTAAGGGATGCTCAAGCTCATCTCTCTGCAACGATGGAAAATCGTTTCGAAGTCAGTCAGATCGTTTCGAAGTCAGTCATCCGTAAGGGATCGTTGCAGAGAGCCTTCGGGGTCCATGTGACCCGAAGGCTCTCTCTCTGCAACGATCCATCGTTGCAGAGAGATGAGCTTGAGCATCCGTAAGGGATGCTCAAGCTCATCTCTCTGCAACGATGGAAAATCGTTTCGAAGTCAGTCAGATCAACCTTTGTTTTCCACGATTCCCTTTCGGCTTTTATAAGACTTCCTAGTAACATAGAATACTTACATTAGTTGGGTTGTTTTACCTCTGAGCGGCACTTTTTTGCACACCATGGGCTAAATGGCCAGGTCACATGGACCCCGAAGGCTCAGAGAAGGTTGGGGGAGGGGACCCACTGGAACAGCTGTTGGGAGACAGATGGTAGCCTCCCGTCAAGGCCATCCAGCGTGTTCTTTAACGTGCACAGGGTATGGCTCTCCCGCACACGGGGCCACGGCTTAACGTCCCATCCGACGGACGGCGGCCTTTCCAAGCCCATCGGTGTCCCCTACTGACCGTGAACAGAGCGGGGAGTTTTGCGGAGATAACGCTGACCCAGCTGGGACTCGAACCTGGGAACTACAGATTACGAGCCTGGCGCGTTACCGACAGAGCCACCCCCGCCCCCGAATACTTACGTTAAGAAGAAATTTTCCATACTTTGGCATGTAAAATTTAAGTTTCGAGAGAGAGCGTTCGTCGCTCGCATATTTAATGCCATCACAGAAACAAAAATTCGCCTTGTAATTTCAACGTTTAGAGAAACTGAAAATTATTTTTCGTTGTACAATCCCTCAAAATAGTATCCGAACACTGTGGTTGATTACAGAATTCGGAAAAAATATCTGGCAACGATTTTTTTAGAAATTAGTGATCTGTCAACCTTCGTGTCACGTGACACGAAGGTTGCCAGATCACTCAATTCTAAAAAAATCGTTGTCAGATATTTTTTTCTGAATTCTGTAAAAGTATCCACAGTATGGAGTATTCTCAAATGACAGATCATTTGACAGATAATCACAGATGAGTAATTCTCAAAAAAGTATCCACAGTATTCGGATACTTTTTTGAGCGACTGTACATATGAGTATATAATTTTTGAATGTTAAAGCTGCTTGATGACACATTCTTCTTTTCCCGCTGCATCTCGACCAACAGGGTGGTGGTAGGGGTGGCTCAGTCGGTAGCGCGCCAGGCTCGTAATCTGTAGTTCCCTGGTTCGAGTCCCAGCTTGGTCAGCATTGAGATTTATGTCTTCAAAACTTCCCGCTTGGTCAATAGGGGACACCGAAAGGCTTGGAAAGGTCGCCGTCCGTCGGATGGGACTTTGAGCCGTAACCCGTGTGAGGAAGAGCCGTATCATGTGCACGTTAAAGGACACGCTGGATGGTCTTCACTTGTTGGGAGACTACAATCTGTCTCCCAACAAGGGTTCAGTGGGTTCCTCCCCCGTAACATTCTCCGAGCCTTCGGGATCCTTGTGACGTAGCCATTTACCCATTATGTGGAAAAAGACGCCGCTCAACGGTTGGGTTGGGTTGGGTTGTTTTACCTCTGAGCGGCACTTTTTTGCAACACCATGGGCTAAATGGCCAGGTCACATGGACCGCGAAGGCTCAGAGAAGGTCGGGGGAGGGGACCCACTGGAACAGCTGTTGGGAGACAGATGGTAGCCTCCCGTCAAGGCCATCCAGTGTGTTCTTTAACGTGCACAGGGTATGGCTCTCTCGCACACGGGGCCACGGCTTAACGTCCCATCCGACGGACGGCGGCCTTTCCAAGCCCATCGGTGTCCCCTACTGACCGTGGGCAGGGCGGGGAAATTTTGCGGAGATAAATCTCAACGCTGACCCAGCTGGGACTCGAACCCGCTCAACGGTAAAACAACCCAACCTGACCAAGTCTTTCATTGTTCTTTCCTCACTGAGGTTAGAACATGGGGAAATTCTCAACCACAATACAACAGTGGGTTGGGTTGTTTTACCTCTGAGCGGCACTTTTTTGCACATCATGGGCTAAAGGGCTAGGTCACATGGCCCCCGAAGGCTCAGAGAAGGTTGGGGAAGGGGACCAACTGGAACAGTTGTTGGGAGACAGATGGTAGCCTCCGTCAAGGCCATCCAGCGTGTTCTTTAACGTGCACAGGGTATGGCTCTGTCCCGAACACGGAACCACGGCTTAACGTCCCATCCGACGGACGGCGGCCTTTCCAAGCCCATCGATGTTCCCTATTGACCGTGGGCAGGGGGGGGAATTTTGCGGAGATAAATCTCAACGTTGACCCAGCTAGGACTCGAACCTGGGAACTACAGATTACGAGCCTGGCACGCTACCGACTGAGTCACCCCCGCCCCCAATACAACAGTGGACACTCCAATTTGAAATTATGAGATATTAGAGACAGGCGAACTGTTGATCGAGCAAATTCTATTTCATTATTTTCTTTTATTTTTTAGAAATTATTATTTCAGAAGAATAGTACACGTGTCACTCTTTCTCCGTTTTAACATTTTTTTTTTACAAAACATTCTTGAAAAACATGGGTGATATATATTTGCAATATTTATTCTTGTGTTTCTTTATTGCAATTTTGAAGTGGATAAGGGGTCATGGTTACTTTTTTTCTTCTCTCCCCCTTTGGTCGAGGGTGGCTCAGTCGATAGCGCGCCAGGCTAGTAATTTGTAGTTCCCAGGTTCGAGTCCCAGCTGGGTCAGCGTTGAGAATTATCTCCGCAAAAATTCCCCGCCCTGCCTACGGTCAGTAGGGGACACCGAAGGGCTTAGAAAGGCCGCCGTCCGTCGGATGGGATGTTAAGCAGTGACCCCGTGTGCTGGAGAGCCATACCCTGTGCACGTTAAAGAACACGCTGGATGGCCTTGACGGGAGGCTATCATCTGTCTCCCAACAGCTGTTCCAGTGGGTCTCCTCCCCCAACCTTCTCTGAGCCTTCGGGGTCCCTGTGACCTGGCCATTTAGCCCATGGTGTGCAAAAAAGTCCGTTGGAAAGAAAAAAATGAAAAAGAAAGGATGTCCGTTGGAAATCCGCCGTCCGTCGGATGGAACGTTAAGCCATGGCCCCGTATACGGGAGAGAGCCATATCCTGTGCACATTAAAGAACACGCTGGATGGCCTTGACGGGAGGCTACCATCTGTCTCCCAACAGCTGTTCCAGTGGGTCCCCTCCCCCAACCTTCTCTGAGCCTTCGGGGTCCCTGTGACCTGGCCATTTAGCCCATGGTGTGCAAAAAAGTGCAGCTCAGAGGTAAAACAACCCAACCCAACCCACTTCAGCTGTCAGTCCAAATCTTGCTGTATCCCGTCTCCTTACAGCTGTTAGAGTCTGGCGACCGCAACTAAGTAGCTGCAGGTACAACAGGTATGCGAATGTCTGAAGCTGGTGCGATAGTGTCATCATAAGAGACCCTCGCTGGTATAACTATGCGAACAATGGGATGCAATTAAATCTCTTCACCATTCGCGCATAACTTTGTCCTTGAGCTGCGTTAAAACTGTTGTTAACACTGTAATTATGGCAGACTTTGCAATAAAGGAAGCGAAAATATTCCTCCGTCGCTGGTCCACTGAAAGAGGACATTCATATGCTAGATTTTTTTTCTACAGTGGGGGAGGGCTTAAAGAGTTACGCTCTTCGAATTTCTCCACTCCGGTTAACAAATGCTCCCTTTTGTTGGATTTCTCAAATGTTTGAAAAGTTTTCTTCACTCATAATAATCTCGTCCTTAAGGAATCTTGTAAGGGCAAGTTCATGCAGAGTTAAACGTGCATGATTTTTCTCTTGTTCGGTTGTTCAGTTCACTTTTCTGTTTGGTTTCGTAATCATGTTTCAGTGAAGATGTTCTGTTGTGCATTCATTGTTAGAAGAGGCAGAAAACAGATGATGGAATAAGTGGGTTGGATACTCTCTATAATAACACTGAGTCGTGTGTGAGAGTTGGTAAGGCTTGTAGCAATTGGTTTAGCTTTGCTGTTGGTGTTCGACAAGGGTGCATTTTGTCTCCTTTTCTCTTTAGCTTAGTTATTGATTATGTTATGCGAAATTCACTTCAAGGGAAAGATTTTGGCCTTAAATGGACTGGAGATACGAAAAATTCTGATTTAGATTATGCTGATGATTTAGCCCTTTTGGCAAATGATGTTGATGAGATGAAATCTTTCATACGAGCTGTTGATGAGACTGGTAGTAGAGTAGGTTTGGTTATAAACAGAGAGAAAACTAAAGTGATGAAAATTGGTCAGGCAGGCTGTGATTCAGTTAATCTGAATGGTTGCAGTCTTGAGCAGGTGTCACAGTTTAATTATCTTGGGAGCTATGTAACAGATAATGGTGATGTGCGGCATTAGATTAACAGACGAATAGGGATTGCTACCGGGACTTTTAAGAATCTATAGATATTGTGGAGAAATAGGCGTATACACCTAAAGACTAAAATTAGACTGTATAATAGTTTGGTTCTTTCTAGGGTTAGTTATGGTAGTGAAACTTGGACGATGTGTAAACAAGATAACAGGAAACTAGATGCTTTTGATTCTAGATGCTTACGCAGTATCTTGGGTATTAGGTGGTTTAACTTTGTAACTAATGATGAGGTTAGACAAAGGAGTCGGCAACCTCCTTTAAGCAGCATATTGTGCAGAGAGAGACTCCGTTGGTTTGGCCACGTTGCCCTTATGAATAATTATAGATTGGCGAATAGGGTTATGAACAGTGTGCCTAAAGGCCTGAGAAAGAAGGGGAGACCTAGGATGCGGTGGGTAGACAATGTCACACAGGACCTTGTTAGAATTGGTGTGCAGTGGCCAGATGCAGTAGATGTAGCTCAGGATAGACTTGCTTGGAGAACTAAATTGCACGGTCTGGTTGGACCTCCGTAGCCCATGGCTGCTTGAGGATGATGATGATGAATCGTTTAACAGAAAGTCCCTCAGATATCACGCTTTCGATCACACTCCCCTATTCACAAAGTTCCCGAGTTTTATTGATAGTGCCACGCCCCCTCTAAACATAGTGCCACCCCACGGAGGAAAGAATGAGAGGATATGCCTTAATACGCTTTCACCGTCCAAGCTCATGATGCCGCCGCAGCAGGGTGGCGGCCATATTGATGCTTCCAAAACAAACCTTCTACTGCCACAATCAAGCGTAGTTTTCGCATATTTTGCTCGTTTCTATTGTAATATTTACTACTTCTCCTATTAGTTCTATATTTTAGAAAAGTATATTTACATTATTTCGATTTAATGAAGATATTTTTTTCGGCAATTGATTGAATAACTGTAGCAGAGTACTATATACATTTTCCGTTATATAACTATTACTTTAGTTATCACAAACATTTAACAAATAGATAAATTTGAATGAATGGAATAATAACAAAACAAACGATTACGTCATTTTTTAAATTTTATTGATATGTGTAGCCAGTAAATAGTTGAAATGAGGTTTTTTTTTGAACACTGATAAACTCTACTTAACAAATACGTGTAACTACGTATTGTATAGGGCCGAATCTAGAAGGTAAGGATTACGGAGAGAAAAAACGTTATAAACTTGAGCATATTTCATGAATTTTTCAAGAATGTTTTTAAACACATTTTTTTAAGAGTTGGGTTGGGTTGTTTTACCTCTGAGCGACACTATTTTACACATCTTGGGCTAAATGGCCTGGTCACAAAGACCCCGAAGACTAAGATAAGGTTGGAGGAGAGGACCCACTGGAACAGCTGTTGGGAGACAGATGGTAGACTCCCGTCAAGGCCATCCAGCGTGTTCTTTAACGTGCACAGGGTATGGCTCTCCCGCACACGGGGCCACGGCTTAATAACCCATCCGAAGGACGGCGGCCTTTCCAAGTCCATTGGTGTCCCCTAATGACCGTGGGCAGGGAATTTTTCGGAGATAAATCTCAACGCTGACCCAGCTGGGACTCGAACCTGGGAACTACAGATTACGAGCCTGGCGCGCTACCTTTTTTTTAAGACAAAACAGAGCGAGAAATGTTATACTGCAGGGGAATCCAGTCTACTGACCCCACCCTTTTTACCATTTCTTGTGGGTCCCCCTCCCATCTTATTTTTTTTAATTTCGCGCCTGGTAATATGCAATAGCCGTCCCGTGGCCGAGTGGTTAGCACGCTTGGCTACTGATCTACGGGACCTGGGTTCGAGCCCCGGATAAGGCATGGATGTATGTGTTGTTTTTTATTTTTATATTTAATATACAATAGCGGAACTGAAATATCAAAATCACAGTGCTAACTGTTTCCTGTGCTAACTAAATTATTTTTTCTTATTGTACGAAAACAAATTGCATTTAATGAGATTAAAACTCGAAGATTGAATGCACAAACTTGTTATTCTTGAAAAGTCGATCAGCGGTGGAATATAACATAAAGTCTTGAGTCCATGTTATAAAGTTAAAGGGGATGCCGAATGTTAGGAGGTTTCATATCTTTCTGTCCACTAGCAGTTGTTGGAACTGAGCACTTCTCCAAATTTGACTCAATGGACCCTTTCGGAGAGATATTTCTCATATTGCGTGCACAAACGTGATGCTCAGAAATATATCTACCTGAAAAAACATAAGTTGAAACATATCAGAAGGTAAAACGAAATCGATGATAGGAAAACTCGAAAATGGAACGAAGAATATATCAAAATATCGTAGAACGGGAGATCGAATTATCGTAAAATACACAGAAATGATTGCTAAAATTGCATCAATATTAAAATATACCGAAATGTGTAGTGAAATAACTGCAAAATCACACAAAATACATTCGAGTGGATGGCAAGATATCTTTGCAATGTAGTGAGGTCGACGACAAGCTAACGGAAGAACAAAAAAATAACAGAAAGTACACTAAAATGAACGATGGAATAACACTGAAATTGCGCAAAGTACAGTCGCTCAAAAAAGTATCCGAACACTGTGGTTGATTACAGAATTCAGAAAAAATATCTGGCAACGACTTTTTTAGAAATTAGTGATCTGGCCACCTTCGTGTCACGTGACACGAGGTCACGTGACACGAAGGTGGCCAGATCACTGATTTCTAAAAAAATCGTTGCCAGATATTTTTTCTGAATTCTGTAATCAACCACAGTGTTCGGATACTTTTTTGAGCGACTGTACCTGGCAATGGGTTGTGTTGGGTTGTTTTACCTCTGAGCGGCACTTTTTTGCACACCATGGGCTAAATGGCCAGGTCACATGGACCCCGAAGGCTCAGAGAAGGTTGGGGGAGGGGACCCACTGGAACAGCTGTTGGGAGACAGATGGTAGCCTCCCGTCAAGGCCATCCAATTTGTTCTTTAACGTTGGGTTGTTTTACCTCTGAACGGCACTTTTTTTGCACACCATGGGCTAAATGGCCAGGTCACATGGACCCCGAAAGCTCAGAGAGTTGGGTTGTTTTACCTCTGAGCGGCACTTTTTTGCACACCATGGGCTAAATGGCCAGGTCACATGGACCCCGAAGGCTCAGAGAAGGTTGGGGGAGGGGACCCACTGAAACAGATATTGGGAGACAGATGGTAGCCTCCCGTCAAGGCCATCCAGCGTGTTCTTTAACGTGCACAGGGTATGGCTCTCCCGCACACGGGGTCATGGCTTAACGTCCCATCCGACGGACGGCGGCTTTTCCAAGCCCATCGGTGTCCCCTACTGACCGTGGGCAGGGCAGGGAATTTTGCGGAGATAAATCTCAACGCTGACACAGCTGGGACTCGAACCTGGGAGCTACAGATTACGAGCCTGGGGCGCTACCGACTAAGCCACACACGCCAGAATGGTTGAAAGAATTGTTTGAAAATAGTAAACTGCAGCAGAACGTAATGACAAAATAATTGAACAATCGCCCAAAACACAGAGGGATGATGGTAGAATATCTTCAGATTATAAAGGACTGAAAAGCACAACAGCTGAAAATACCATCCAATGACACATAATTGCCTTAAAAAAACAGAAAATATGCTGATGGAATAAGAGTGAAATGTAATGAAATGCACTGAAGTGGGCAGCAGTGAACTTCATGATTGAAAGCGATATCGAATGAGGAAACAATCATGGATCCACTATATAAGGGTTCTCAACTTGGGGTACGCGGTAAAATTTTTTGGGGTACGCCGTGAGAGCTCAAAAGTCGCTAGATCTAGTAACAAAGTCAGTGTTTTATTTTTTTCCCATTGTTATACTATAACTATAGTTTTATCTACAGTACTGTGCGAATTAATTGGGACAAGCGAACCCTGGAGAACCTCTTCGATCCGGCCACATCCAGCAATCCCCCAAACACCCACCCAAGGTCATGTTTTGGGGATGTTTCACAGCTTCCGGGCCACAGACGCTTCACCCCATTGAAGGAAAGATGGACAGCAAAAAGTTCATAGGCGTTCTGGAGACGAAAATGGTCCCAACACTGCAGAAGCTGTTTCCTAACGGCGATGGGGTATTTCAACAGGATCTGGCTCCATGCCACAATTCTAAGCTTGCTAAGAGCTTCTTTACCCAGCAACATTTGAAGGTATTGGAGTGGCCAGGAAATTCACCCGATATAAACCCCACTGAAAATTTGTGGGCCATTATTAAAGCGCACATATCTAAGATGGATTGCACGACGAAAACCGAAATGATAGAAAGTATCATGAAAGTTTGGTACCACGACCCTGAAGTGAAGGAGATGTGTGGAAAGCTAGTGGCATCAATGGTTGAGAGAGTGGAAGAAGTAATTAAAGCTAAGAGGGGTCACATACACTATTAACTACACTATTAAACAAATAAATATTTTGGTTGTGTATTTGTTACTCTATTTTCCTATTGTCCCAACTAATTTGCACAGTACAATATCTATTCAAGGGGGTACAGTCGCTCAAATAAATATCCGAACACTACCATTGATTACAGAATTCAGAAAAAATATCTGGCAACGATTTTTTTGGAAATTAGTGATCTGGCAACCTTCGTGTCACGTGACACGAAGGTTGCCAGAACACTAATTTCTAAAACAATCGTTGTCAGATATTTTTTTTCTAAATTCTGTAATCAACGGTAGTGTTCGGATACTTTTTTGAGCGACTGTAGGTGGTCATATTATTTTGATACTAGATCGTGTGGGCTCACTCACGGAAATATTGAGCGTGTGCAGTTACCGTTCACAGCAAACTGGAGCGTGTGCAGTAACTGTACACGCTCCAGATATTTTTCCTGAATTCTGTAATCACGTGACACGAAGGTTGCCAGATCACTAATTTCTGAAAAAAAAAACGTTGCCAGATATTTTTTCTGAATTCTGTAATCAACCATAGTGTTCGGATACTTTTTTGAGCGACTGTAGGTGGTCATATTATTTTGATACTAGATCGTGTGGGCTCACTCACGGAAATATTGAGCGTGTGCAGTTACCGTTCACAGCAAACTGGAGCGTGTGCAGTAACTGCACACGCTCCAGTTTGCTGTGAACGGTAAACTGTACACGCTCCAGTTACCGTTCTGGACTGGACTTACCTGTTCAAACTGGAGCGTGTGCAGTAACTGCACACGCTCCAGTTTGCTGTGAACGGTAACTGGAGCGTGTACAGTTGCTGTACACGCTCCAGATATTTTTCCTGAATTCTGTAATCACGTGACACGAAGGTTGCCAGATCACTAATTTCTGAAAAAAAAACGTTGCCAGATATTTTTTCTGAATTCTGTAATCAACCATAGTGTTCGGATACTTTTTTGAGCGACTGTAGGTGGTCATATTATTTTGATACTAGATCGTGTGGGCTCACTCACGGAAATATTGAGCGTGTGCAGTTACCGTTCACAGCAAACTGAAGCGTGTGCAGTAACTGCACACGCTCCAGTTTGCTGTGAACGGTAACTGGAGCGTGTACAGTTGCTGTACACGCTCCAGATATTTTTCCTGAATTCTGTAATCACGTGACACGAAGGTTGCCAGATCGCTAATTCCTAAAAAAAATCGTTGCCAGATATATTTTCTGAATTCTGTGCTCGACCATAGTGTTCGGATATTTATTTGAGCGACTGTACGCCAGTTACATACACATTTCCAGGGGTACGTGAAGCATAAAAAGGTTGAGAACCACTGCACTATATATTATACGAAAATTAGCAAACGAGTTTCTGAAAAATGCCTAAATTGACTATATTCCTCTAAATTATTTAATCGGAAATTTCCACTTCGAAGAGTATTTTGAGAGAGATGACGACTTAGAAAACTGAATTTCTGTCACAGGTAGTGAATTTATCATATTTAGTTACTTGTTAAAAAGCCCCCTTAATATTCAAATAAAGTTCTAGCAAAAAATAACACTTTTCCTCAAAAGTATATTCTAACTTGAATGACACAATGCTGAAGCGGGAGGAAAGAACACTTCAACTCTGTTGTCCGACATTCTGGGGGCGGGGGTGGCTCAGTCGGTAGCGCGCCAGGCTCCTAATCTGTAGTTCCCAGGTTCGAGTCCCAGCTGGGTCAGCGTTGAGATTTATCTCCGCAAAATTCCCCGCCCTGTCCACGGTCAGTAGGGGACACCGATGGGCTTGGAAAGGCCGCCGTCCGTCGGATGGGACGTTAAGCCGTGGCCCCGTGTGCGGGAGAGTCATACCCTGTGCACGTTAAATAACACGCTCAATGGCCTTGACGGGAGGCTACCATCTGTCTCCCAACAGCTCTTCCAGTGGGTCCCCTCCCCCAACCTTATCTGAGCCTTCGGGGTCCATGTGACCTGGCCATTTAGCCCATGGTGTGCAAAAAAGTGCCGCTCAGAGGTAAAACAACCCAACCCGACATTCTGATCTGATGTGACTGGAATCAACAAAATTGGAGTCTGGAACAAAATGGGAGTCTCAAGACAGGAAAACTCTCATACATTGCAGTTTTTTCCTCCAAGTGTCCTCACATCTTGAGGGTTGGATTGGATTGTTTTACCTCTGAGCGTCACTTTTTTGCACACCATGGGCTAAATGGCCAGGTCACATGGACCCCGAAGGCTCAGAGAAGGTTGGGGGAGGGAACCCACTGGAACAGCTGTTGGGAGACAGATGGTAGCCTCCCGTCAAGGCCATCCAGCGTGTTCTTTAACGTGCACAGGGTATGGCTCTCCTGCACACGGGGCCACGTCTTAACGTCCCATCTGACAGCCGGCGGCCTTTCCAAGCCCATCGGTGTAATCTACTGACCGTGGGCAGGGCGGGGAAATTTTGCGGAGATAAATCTCAACGCTGACCCAGCTGGGACTCGAAGCTGGGAACTACAGATTACGAGCCTGGCGCGCTACCGACTGAGCCACCCGCGCCCCCACATCTTGAGGGACAGAGAAACGAGGTCACGAGGAAAAGTTTGGGCAGAGTGCAAGAAATCCTTATCTGCTATTCTGCTCCAAGATAGCCAATGCTGTGATGAGTGATGGTTTTCAGTCACAACAACTGACTGATAAAAGTGTCCATGTCAATTGTAAAATCATAATGTGAAAGATGTCTGTTAGTCTAAGATAGCAATAAATGTTATATATCAAGACCCGTGGAACATCACTGAGGCTCTAGTGCCCACAATATTATATTTTATTAAATCGAAATCGGTAAAGATCACGGCCAACTTAAGACGGGAGTGGGATATTGCAAGTGCACCAAGTCTTTTCTTATCCTCCCACCATATAACATTGGCATCATCATTGCAGACCAGGTACATACTTTCATGGCAACTGTATACCCCTCTAGTAGTGTCTTCTTTCAACAGGATAATGCGCCATGCCACACTGGTGAGATTGTTCGAGAATGATTCGCGGAACATAAGGAAGACTTCCAGGTATTGCCCTTGCCTCCAAATTTCCCAGACATCAATCCAATCGAGCATCTGTGGTTTGTGTTGGAACAGCACATCCGATCTGCGGCTGCTCAACCACGTAACTTACAAGAGTTAAAGGATCTGCTGGTAACGTGTTGTTACCAGATACCACAAGACAACTTTAGAAATCTTGTAGCGTCCATCCCTCGCCGGGTAAGAGCTGTTTTGGCGGCACGTGGAGGACATCATATTAAGCAGGTGGTCATAATGTTTTGGCTCTTCGGTGTATGACAAAACAAACGATCACGCCATATCCAGGATTGGGATCGGGACTCGGCTGTCGCAGTGTCACTGCGAGTCAAAGCGATACCACTGAGCGACCGAGGCAACTGAAAAAAAGTTTTATTTATCAAAAATTATATCTTATGTTAATTACTGCATCTTGTGAGTTATTAACGAATCTTGTCTCTTAACAAGAAGTGGGCATCAATTGAGTGGTGATGAGGCCCGTATGTGGAGGGCATGCCTCCCCCAATTAACAAGATAGTAAGGGTAATGGAGGCCAAAAATAATAGGGGGCGGGGTGGCTCAGTCGGTAGCGCACCAGGCTCGTAATCTGTAGTTCCCAGGTTCGAGTTCCAGCTGGATCAGCGTTGAGATTTATCTCTGCAAAATTCCACGCCCTCCCCACGGTCAGTAGGGGACACCGATGGACTTGGAAAGACCGCCGTCCTTTGGATGGGACGTTAAGCCGTGTCCCCGTGTGCGGGAGAGCCATACCCTGTGCACGTTAAAGAACACGCTGGATGGCCTTGACGGGAGGCTACCATCTGTCTCCCAACAGCTGGTCCAGTGGGTCCCCTCCCCCAACCTTCTCTGAGCCTTCGGGGTCCATGTGACCTGGCCATTTAGCCCATGGTGTGCAAAAAAGTGCCGCTCAGAGGTAAAACAATCCAACCCAACAACCCAAAAATAATAAATAAATAAACAGCTAGACGACAAAGTAAAAACATTAGCCAGAAGAAAATGATTTGTGCAACGTTTGAGTTCTTGACAAACAAACAAACAGATAATAAAGAGATAGACGAAAACCGAATAACTGAATAAGCTAAGAAACAAATAAATAAATAAATAAGCAAGCAAGTAAACAAATAATGACAAAAGGTTGGTTAGATGAAGCATCCTTCCATTCTATGTTTCAATTATCACTTTTCCCATTGTGTTCTTTTCCTTTTATTGAATTTCCCAGAATGGGATTCCGAAGCGAAAATTTTTGCTCCTATTGTCTTACAGTCATAAAGAAATCTTCATCTTTGAAATGAAACAGATGTCAAGATGTTAGAAGGAGATTCGTGTCTATGCTGGCAGACAGAGATCGTCGGTAAAGGATACAAACGGATGAGGCTATCACACGATACCTCCTCCCGCTCACTTGAAGTAGGTGGGGAGGAGGAGACACTGGGGGAGCTGGCACCAGAACTTGCTAATGCTCCTCGGCGGAGAGATTAGTAACATTTGGCGGCAAACGAATTCCCGCGCTTCGGATTTGCAATGAATATTTCCTCTCTTCATCGTTTCTCGATTTGCGATTTCGCTGATGTCTTTTTCTTCCCAAATTGCTCTTTTGGCGACCGATGCTCTCTGCTCTCGACGACTCGTACCTTGAAGACACTCGAGGGAGCAGGAGAGCAAGACGCGATCACGTGATCATGTTCCGCTCTCTCTTCCATCATCGCCCACTTCTCCTGCTCATTTTTCCCTTACTCGATCCTCGATGAACACACGCTATACAGCTTCATCGCGGTGGTTTCAAATGTTCATCAGACATGGAAATGCATATGCTGCAGCCTCCCTCTTTAAGTCTTCGCCTTGTCTTGATGACAATGCCACTTCAGAAGTGCCCTTCAGGACACTTGTCGTCACGTGACTGATGGCGATATGATACGAAGGTAGGTGGGTGTCTTCATCTGCATCACTCCATCTCTTAGGTCTTCACTAACGTTGCTGAGAAATATCCAGAGCTTTTGAATTCCACGTGACTGGTTAATGTGATTTAGCATTTTCTTTGTCTTGATGCTACCAGATATTCGTTTTCTTCCTATATGACCAAACGGAACGAATATTATTCATTCTACTTAACATTATTGACACTTCACATTTGTTTGTAGGTTTATGGATTTTTCTGCCATGTTGTGTGTTTATGTATTTATTTGTGGGTTTATGGTTTTTGCGTGTGGTTTTCTTTTATGTGTGTTTATTGTTCTATTTGTGTGTGGTGTGTGCATTAAAGCATTAATTTGTGCGTGCTGTGTGATAATGCATTTATTTGTGTATTTATGGGTTTATGGTTTTGTCTGCCTGTGTTGTGTGTTTTTGGCTTTGTGTTTCTGTTGTGTGTTTATGGATTTTTTTGTATGTCTCTTGTGTGTTTATGTATTTATTTGTGGATTTATTTCTTTTGTGTGTGATGACCCAAAAAGGTTCGATGCTGTCGGACTAGATCCGATGTGATGACATGGGTTCGGATCCTGTCCGACTGGGCCAGATGTGATATTCTTCCTTCTCAGATCTATGGAGACTGAGCCAAATATCGTGGAGGACGATGTGATTGTTACTTAATAATTACTTCACCCTCACTTCGTACAGGTTCTCGGGTTTTTAAGCCCGTCCCACTGCACGCCTTGAAGAAACTGGTGTTGAATGATGAATAACAACAGTCCATTAATTACTGCATGAGAGTTAGATAGGGACGACACAGTTTTATCTATAATATACACAGCTACGTGCTGGGAATGCGCTCAACTCCGTGGGCCTTTGCTGCAAACAATAATACAATGAGGTGGAGAATCGCACATTCTGCAAGTTCTCACTTTACAGACTTCAAAACTCGGCGAAAGGATAACCAACCTTTACCTACACTGTGGTTCCCCTGAATCCACAAAACTACTCTCAGATTCACCGTTCAACTCCGTGAGCCTTTGTTGCTTTGCTACTGCAAATATTAATAACGAGGTGGAGAATCGCACACTCTGCAAGTTCTCACTTTACAGACTTCAAAACTTGGTGAAAGGATAACCAACCTTTGCCTACACTGTGGTTCCTCCTGAACCACAAGAATAAAAACAGATTCTCCAAGAATCTCGATTCCCTTTTGGAATCGCACCCTCACTTCAAGGGTTTCTTTTGAGTATGGTGGCGTCCTCCTGAAGCGTATCGAAACGACTCCTTTTCGTTCGAAAGCTCACGTCAAAACTAATCTTCAGTCTCCCTTCTTCTCTAGCCTCCTTGCTGCACTAGCGCTCTAGGCTAGTCATTTACGGCCATAAACAACTTCTGCAGCTGGTTTCATGACTCGCATGCAGCCGCTTTACACCCGAAAAACAACAACAGTGAGTCATCCTAGCACAAACATTTCCAAGAACACATAAAAATATATACAATAATGAAATAAAATAAAAACACAGCAATAAATAAATAAATATATAATTCGGGGGACATGACAGTGTGTTTTGTGTTTATGTTTTTCTTTGTGTGTATTCTGTGTTAATTGTTTTGTTTGTGAGTAATGTGCATTAATGCCTTTGTGGGTTTATGGATTTGTCTGCCTGTTTTGTGTGTTTATGGCTTTATTTTTGCATCTGTTGCGTGTTTATCTTTTTATCTTGTTTTTATAGTTTTTTTCTGTGTGTGGTGTGTATTAATGTATTTATTTTAGTATATGTAGGTTTATGAATTTGTTCATGTGTCTGTTCTGCCCATATCCCGTGCCCGTTAAAGAACTGACTGGAAGGCCTTAACTGAATGCTTCCCTTTGTTTCCTAACTACTATGGACTTCTATCATCGGGGTGGCTCAGTCGGTAGCGCACCAGGCTCGTAATCTGTAGTTCCCCGGTTCGAGTCCCAACTGGTCAGCGTTGAGATTTATCTCCGCAAAAATTCTCCGCCCTGCCCACGGTCAGTAGGGGACACCGATGGGCTTGGAAAGGCCGCCGTCCGTCGGATGGGACGTTAAGCCGTGGTCCCGTGTGCGGGAGAGCCATACCCTGTGCACGTTAAAGAACACGCTGGATGGTCTTGACGGGAGGTTACATCTGTCTCCCAACAGCTGTTCCAGTGGGTCCCCTCCCCCAACCTTCTCTGAGCCTTCGGGGTCCATGTGACCTGGCCATTTAGCCCATGGTGTGCAAAAAAGTGCCGCTCAGAGGTACAACAACCCAACCCAACTTCTATCATCTGTCCCTTCCCCAACCATCTTTGATCCCTTGGATACTTTAAGACCCTGCCATTTAGTTCATTGTATGCAAAACTAGAGGTAAACGTAGGCTTAGAGGTAAAACGACCTGCTCAGGTAAACGACCTGCTCAGAGCCGTCAAGGCCATCCAGCGTGTTCTTTAACGTGCACAGGGTATGGCTCTCCCGCACACGGGACCACGGCTTAACGTCCCATCCGACGGACGGCGGCCTTTCCAAGCCCATTGGTGTCCCCTACTGACCATGGGCAGGTGTGAGGAATTTTGCGGAGATAAATCTGAACGCTGACCCAGCTGGGACTCGAACCTGGGAACTACAGATTACGAGCCTGGCGCGCTACCGACTGAGCCACCCCCGCTCCCCTTTATTGAAGATAAAACAATCAGTTCAAAATATTACGTAAGAGTCACAAAAAAATTGCAGAGAAGAAAATCTGACAATGATACAACTAGAAAATTCGTCGTGTGGGCTCGCGAACTTTATGTGAGTTTTTCTGAGAGTTTGTTTTTGAATCCACAAATGACAATACCTCACAAACGGAAAGCGAAAAAACAGTGTTCCAACGAAGCGAACATCACTTTTAGTTCTTGAGATTTTTCGTACGATCCTGAGATTGGTAAGAAATAGTTTTCATAATGAATGAGAACTGAACGGAAAAAATATTATTTCGAAACCGCTCTTTCTGTTTTTGCAGCAGTTATTTGAAGTGCAAACCCTTTTTTTTTGCGTTAGTTGATTAAAAAATGAAACCCATGAAGGAGATTGACAAAGAAAGATTCCAGAATAAGATGAGAAACTAAAGAAAAAAAAAGCAGATTCGAGCTTCTCCGTCAAATTGGTCTCGGTACGTTCGGCTGCAAATTTGCAACTTTCCGTTGTGCGTGCTCAGAACTTCCGGCCGGCCCACCTCCTGCAGTCCCACTTCCGGTCTGCTCGACACTTCTCTAATCCAATCAGCGTTCTGTAGAAGTTCCGGTCGCATAAGTTGATCAGTCTCCACTCGGCTGCAGCATCCGCTCAATGCTCCTCGTCTTCTTCTCGTGCTCGATCTGTTTGGAGACATCTTTCTTTTTCCGCGGAGAGAAGACACCTCCCGGAGATGCGAATCAGAGCGGAGGAACTGAACATCATTTTTCTGAATCCTCATCATTTGTTTGCATGACTCCTCCTTTGGAACAACCAACTGGGGAATATTGAATTGCAATAGATATTATTCTCCTCTAGACAATTGGAAATATTTCCTTTTTTTTTGGTTTCTGTTGACTAAGGTTTCTGATATTATTGGAGCCTTTCAGGATTTTGCTTTTGTTTATATCAGTGAGCAGATTTCACTTATCAATTGAGGGAAGTAATTTCTACACGGTTGTCAAAAGTAAAGTTATAACCGTATATCATATTGTTGCGAATTTAAAAATGGATAGGCATTGAGCGTGAGTACTAATAACTATATTTTCAAACCAATTAGAAGGTTGGGTGACAGATGGTGGCTGTTGGGAGACAGATGGTAGCCTCCCGTCAAGGCCATCCAGCGTGTTCTTCAACGTGCACAGGGTATGACTCTCCAGCACACGGGGCCACGGCTTAACGTCCCATCCGACGGACGGCGGCCTTTCCAAGCCCATCGGTGTCCCCTACTGACCGTGGGCGGGGAATTTGGAGAGATAAATCTGAACGCTGACCCAGCTGGGACTTGAACCTGGGAACTACAGATTACTAGCCTGGCGCGCTCCCGACTAAGCCACCCCCGCCCCCAAACCAATTACAATAAAATGCAAATGGTTACAAAGATATGGATGAAGTATCTTACAAACAAATTAACCTTTTTGTATAGACCATACTATATCAGCTCTGTCTGTTGTGCTAAAATACTACCTCTTCACTTTGTTTACCATGTCACTTGAATACCTTCAGACGTAAACAAATTTCTCGTCCTGTGCTAGTTCACTAACTTTTGTTAATAACAACAGAAAACAAACACCCGCGCACACACTGATAAATATACTAATTATTTTCACTTAACGCGCACTGACTCATACTATCTGAACGTCCTCACAACTTTAACATACTTAACGCGTAAATACTCAGATGAACTTCTTCATATTTCACAATACCACGCACTACTGCATTACATTTCTCCCATTTTTATTCTTCCAAACTATTCTAAGTTCCAATTCGTTGGCTAAATTGAATCTCACGTAGAAGCACACGCGAGGGTTCAAGTTACGTTAAGTCATGAAGTCACTGTTGCTCGTTCATCTGTCGTAACACTGCCCCCTCCTTAGGTCAGTTCGTCTCGAAAAATTCTGGATTCCGAAGCTTCTTCAGTTCTTCGATGAAACGAGGCCAAACGATCCACGTGAACCACCTTGCACTTTGTAGTTGGACGTTGACGAATGCGATACATCACGTCGTTAATCCTGTTAACTACTGTATAAGGACCTCTCCAAGGTCTCTGAAGTCTCGGTGAAAGTCTCCTCTTTTCATGTGGAGTAGTTGGACGTCGACGAATGCGATACATTACGTCGTTAATCTTGTTAACACTGTATATGGACCTCCCCAAGATCTCTGAAGTTTTGGAGAAAGCTTCTTCCTATGTGGATTTGTTTTCTCTACAGCAGTAGGTGAACACCTATTTTGCTCCACTGTATTCAAAATACGGACGGCTGTCTTCTTTAGGAAGGTAACGAGTTTATTGCTTTTGTTTTGCTTCTGGTGATAAAAAAAACATTTTATTCTCACTTGTTTCCTCAGTTTATCCCACATGCCTGTGTCAAAATGGAAGCGAATCACATTGTGACGTAGATTTTTCTTCTCACTGAAGCCTCGTCCATAAACAGAACACGTGTAAGGCTTATAGCCCGTGTGAACACGTTTATGTCTCTGCAGGGAGAAGAATCGACTAAGAGTTTTCGTGCAAAACCTGCACTCGAAAGTTTTCTTCTTTGGTTTTTTACTTATGGCTCGTCTTGACTTTGGTTCTGATTTTACGTCTCCTACCATTTTGCTAGGCTATTCATAGCGAGGAATATCAGAGGCTGATTCACTTGACGACGCAATAGGACTCGCAGCTTTACGAAGAAGAGTCTCTGGTAATTGGAAGTGCTCCGAGCTCAGGGTTGTAGCTGTACCGTCAAGAGGATGAGAAAATGAAGCAATTTCCAATAGGACATCTATTTTATTCGACTTAGTTTTAGAATTCTGCCAAGTCAATTTTGTTTCTATGGATACTGTTTCTCTACTCTGTCCGTTCACAGAATCGATATTTCCTGGACACTGAAACTCTGATAAAGACAATTTTTCCTTATTATTCTTCTTACCAAGTTTAAGGGATATGGGATCATTTCTCATTTGAGACATTTTAGACCCTATGCTGTAGGCTTCTTCATCGACTTTCTTTCTAACTGATGTGTCTTCCTCCGAATTCACATTCTTGGAG
Source organism: Ryuthela nishihirai (assembly GCA_038380435.1). Classification (NCBI taxonomy): domain Eukaryota; kingdom Metazoa; phylum Arthropoda; class Arachnida; order Araneae; family Heptathelidae; genus Ryuthela; species Ryuthela nishihirai. The sequence goes on from JAWZYU010000018.1 coordinate 27,388,897, forward strand.
CTCTCATTGTAATTTGCCAGGGAAATATCAGTCATGATTGCCAAATTGTTGATTCTGAAGATCAGCGACGAGTTTTGTAATGTGATATTGTCCACTTTAGAGCTCTTGTAGTCGTGATAAAACTTTTCTGTATCCTTATAATTTAAATGATTATAATGTCCAAATCTGAACATCACTTCTCTCTGATCGTAACTCTGAGGCTTAGTTTCATCCAGAAAGTTACTGTTATCCGAGCACAATTTATTACTCATAAAAAAAGGAATATCTAAGTCAGTCTTTGAAGTACTGTCTCTGCCTGAAGCTCCTTTACTAGCATCACCTGTTCCGCTTCTACGCCATTCTTCGGAATTCCTCTTTCTTACATCCCCACTTTCTACAAACGATTCGAGTGTGGCTATATGCTTCGGAAAAATCTCTCCGACTTCCCCGGTAAAATCGAATGGCACTTCGTTTCTATGATGAATGGACGCCTCTTCTTTTTCATTGTCGACGATACGATCTGACGACTCTTCTCTACTCGAACCACTCTGCGAAACGTAAACTCTGTTTCGTTCCCCCTCACTACCACTCGTTACTCTGCCTTTGCGAGAATTGTCCATGACGCATTTGCTGACGGCGAGGAATAGAATACCTGTCGTGTGGATCTCTCTTCAGATCGTGCCAGACTTGTATACCTAGGTATTTTGAAGTGCAAAGCGTACTGTATAGTCTCACAGCTCTCTGATCTGTGTGATTGTTCCTCACAGTTCCTAGACATGTCACCAGCGACATAGACACTCTGCCATGCATCACCAGTAGTTGCGTGGTCAAAGGCATTATCTGCGCTATCTCTACGTTTCTTGATTTCCCGTAGCATATCCGCATTTCGAGATTCTCCTTTCTTGCAAAGATCTGATTCTTCTGTAGTCTCACTTTCTCCAACTCTCTCGAGTTCTCTTCAATCCATATGAAGGCTTCATCAGAACGCCGCTGCCCCAGCGAGCTTCTCCTGTCCGTCGAATTTTGTAAAAACGAATCGATTCTAAATTGCTTCTTTTTCAGATAGCGAAGAATCTTGGAATGTTTTCTGGTTTTCGCATCGTTTCTTTCCCGCATCAGCATTATGTTCATCTGTACTATAGCTCCCACTGCTGGAGATATATTCACCTTCAACCAATTTCGTTGTCTTAACTGTAACTGTAACAACATCTCTACCAGCTCTCGCTTCTTGCATAATTTTGTTCCTATAATTTTTATACTGCTCAACAATATTCTTATGGTTAGCATCTTTGAGACATTGGTCATCTATAATGTTACTTCCAGTGCTGTTAGTTTCGTAAATTTCACCTATTGGTTTGGGATTCACATTTTGATATGCGTTGCCTTTCTCTTTTTCTTTTTCATGTTTACGATCTAACTTAATACTGACAAGATCATCTTTTTCACTGACAATTTCAACCTTTAAACTATTACATGGTCTATTAAGTTAGGTTTTAATATCCTTGAACTGATCAATAATCTTACCAAATTGAGAAGCCATTTCGGCTCTCAACTCATTATTTTGAGCGGCCATTTAGGCTTTCAAGTCATCTTTTTGAGAAACTATCTCAGTTCTGAACTCATTATTTTGAGCGGCCATTTAGGCTTTCAAGTCATCTTTTTGAGAAATTATCTCAATTCTCAACTCATTATTTTGTGCGGCTATTTCGGCTTTCAAGCTATCACTTTGTCTAGCAAGGTCACCAATTTTGTTGCTTTGGGCAGCTATATTACCTTTAAGGTCAGTTATTAATTTTACTAACTCATCCATACTTCTAGTAAAAGGCATTCAAATAAATTATCTACACTCCTAGACACCAAATGTTGCGAATTTTAAAATGGATAGGCACTGAGCGTGAGTACTAATAACTATATTTTCAAACCAATTACAATACAATGCAAATTGTTACAAAAATATGGATGAAGTATTTTATAAACAAATTAACTACTATCATACATAAGTCATTAACCTTTTGGTACAGAGCATACAATATCAGCTCTGCCTGTTGTACTAAAATACTACCTCTTCACTTTGTTTACCATGTCACTTGAATACCTTCAGACGTAAACAAACTCTCTTCCTGTGCTAGTTCACTAAACTTTTGTTACTAACAACAGAAAACAAACACCCGCGCACACACTAATAAATTTACTAATTATTTTCACTTAACGCGCACTGACTCATATCATCTGAACGTCCTTTCAGATTAACACACTTAACGCGTAAATACTCAGATGAACTTCTTCATCTTTCACAATACCACGCACTACTGCATTACATTTCTCCCATTTTCATTCTTCCGAACTGTTCTAAGTTCCAATTCGTTGGCTAAATTGAATCTCACGTAGAAGCACACACGAGGGTTCAAGTCACGTTACGTCATGAAGTCACTGTTGCTCGTTCATCTGTCGTAACAATATTATAAAAAGGTAACAGACAGTTCCATATTATATGAATAATAAGCTTCCTTACTTTAAAAATAGTGAAAGCTTCCTAACTTTGAAAATAATATATGAAAGCTTCCTGACTTTCAAAATAAGTATGTTTTAGGAAAAAAAGAAAGTTACTGGAGGTAAAGATCTCACTGAAATCTCGCTAAATATCTATTTTACTCAATATTCTTTTAACATTTAGAGAGTTCTGGAAAGTGAAACATTACATTCTAACTTTTGCTACTGATGAAAATATACTTCAAAAGGCAAAAACAAGACAAACATCAGTGTAATATTTGAAATTTGTGTAAGAATTTTCTTAATTCTTTGTTTAGGAAGAGGATGACAGCTGCTTCTGTTGTTTAAATGCTCCAGCTTCAACAACTTTTTAAATATTAAGCGAATATTATTGAAAATTGAGATTTATAGGGATTTGAGTGAGATCTTCAATTTATCCTGAGTAACATTTCTTCTTAGAATGCTTAGTTTTAGCGAGCTTTGAATGTGGCCTTTCATTTACATAACACTGAAGTGTGCATTTACTTTTCATAACAGAGTGTTACGTTAATTGGAAGCTAACTTAAATACAATACTGTTATGAGAACTTTCACTTATGATGTACAATATAACGTAGTGTAAGCATCCGAATTGTATGATTTTTTTTAACAGAGATCGAGTACATGACTATTACAATAGATATTACAAAGTTAGATTTCCCCTTTAGAGTCAAGCTATTAGTCAACGATCAATAAGGTTTGTAAATTCCAGATTGTGGAATGACAAAATTTCGGATAATATTTCACCTTTTGATAATTAGAATAAATATACTTAAATGTTCTTATAAAATTATTCATTATTAATGAAAGAAATGGAGAAAAGTGTTATTTGAAATGCTTATACTATACATTTATTAGTGTTCGTTTACTTTTTAGTAGCTAATGAACGATTTTGGAATGGTAAGTTTCCATTAATGCATTTAAAATTTTACACTTATTTTGAGAAACATTGTTCTAAAAGATTCCGCTTCTTATGGTTTCCATTTTCATTTGTTTAATTGAGAAATTGTGTTATAATATTATTTAATATTTTAAGGAAATAAACAATTTCAATCAATCACTCTGAAAAGAATCCAGTTCCAGAGTTTTTAAACTCAACGTTCCCTTTCGCCAAGAATTTTCCAACGACCCTTTCCACCAAGTATTTTTTTCTAACGACCCATTTCACTAAGTATTATTTTCTAACCAAGAATTATTTTCTAACGACTCCTTTGACCGAGTATTATTTTCTAACGATCCTTCTAACCAAGTATTATTTTCTAATAACCCTTCTGACCAAGTATTATTCTCTAACGACCCATTTCACCAAGTATTTTTTTTAACGACCGTTCTAACCAAATATTATTTTTAACGATCCATTTCACCAAGTATTATTTTTTAACGACCGTTCTAACCAAATATTATTTTTAAAGATCCATTTCACCAAGTATTATTTTCGAACGACCCCTCTAATCAAGTATTATTTTCTAACGACCCCTCTAACCAAATATTATTTTCTAATAACCCTTCTAACCAAGTATTATTCTCTAACGACCCATTTCACCGAGTATCATTTTCTAACGACCATTCTAACAAGTATTATTTTCTAACGACCCCTCTAATGAAGTATTATTTTCTAACGACCCCTCTAACGAAGTATTATTTTCTAATAACCTTTCTAACCAAGTGTTATTTTCTAACGACCCATTTAATCAAGTACTATTTTCTAACGACACCTCTAATCAAGCATTATTATCTAACGACCCCTCTAAGCAAGTATTATTATCTAACGACCCCTCTAAGCAAGTATTATTATCTAACGACTCTTTTAACGAAGTATTATTTTTAACGACTCCTTTCATCAAGTATTATTTTCTATAGATCCTTCGTGTATAAAACTAGTTTACAATTATATGTGGTGCGTTGAAACGGTCATTCCCTTAAAGATGACAGAATTCGAAACGGTCATTCCCTTAAAGATGACAGAATTCATAACGGTCATCATAAAGATTTTCAAATGCAAATAGACATGTACTGAAAAGTCAAAACACTTGAAACAGACATCCTTTCAAAGACTAAAAAAGTTGAAATTGTCTTTTATTGAATGATAACAATTTGAAATGGTCATTCCTTTTAAAATCGGAAGTCCTTTTACTGCTCATTATTCAATGACAAGAACTTTCAAATGGTCATTTTTTCAAAGTTTTTTTCATAAAGGCGATCAAGGCAAGCAAATGCCGACTGAGTCGCATGAAGCAAAGAGACCTGGGTTCGAGTCACGAAAAGTCATGGATGGTTTGTCCTTTGAAGTTGGGGCGGGGGTGGCTCAGTCGGTAGCGCGTCAGGCTCGTAATCTGTAGTTCCCAGGTTCGAGTCCCAGCTGGGTCAGCGTTGAGATTTATCTCCGCAAAATTCCCCGCCCTGCCCACGGTCAGTAGGGAACCCCGATATGGCTTGGAAAGGCCGCCGTCGGTCGGATGGGACGTTAAGCCGTGGCCGCGTGTGCGGGAGAGTCATACCCTGTGCACGTTAAAGAACACGCTGGATGGCCTTGACGGGAGGCTACCATCTGTCTCCCAACAGCCGTTCCAGTGGGTCCCCTCCCCCAACCTTCTCTGAGCCTTCGGGGTCCATGTGACCTGGCCATTTAGCCCATGGTGTGCAAAAAAGTGCCCCTCAGAGGTAAAACAACCCAACCCAAAATCTTTTGAAGTTGATTTCCTGCTGGGTTCTCGCCTCCTTCAAAACACTTCTCTATGGTGTATATATTAAACTGACAAACTCATGACAAACCACCGCCGAGAATCAGCTGCTCGAGTTGCAGTTTCTTTGTAAAATCGAACCCAGCTGCTCGAGTTGCAGTTTCTTTGTAAAATCGAACCCAGCTGTAGTCGTGCCCATTAGTTTCTATTCAGACTCTCGTAGACACGACCTTGAAGAAATTTTGCATTTCATTTACGCGGTGCAGAGAGACGACTCTTGCAATTGTGTGGTTAGGATACTGTAAGAGAGCTCTTTTTCTTTCGAATGGTGGCAGCGGTTTCGAAACGTTTGTTCGGGGCTACGAGAGCATAATAGACATTGAAATTCATGTCATGTGACGTTTGAGTGGGAAATCGAGTTCTGCGTCATTTCGTGCGGGAAGCTTTCAGAAATATCTCTCGCCGCACAACTGGAATATCAAAGGGTATGGAAAACTGAAATCAAAATGAAATAAGGCGAAATTTAATATAACCAATATTAAATATGGGTTTCATAAAGGGTTTAAATAACTAGAGACTAATTTCAATGCTTTTACTTTCTCTTAAACGGGACAAAAATTGATGAAAAAAAGATTGTAGCTTTTTTTTTTACATCTACAAAAATGTTTTTCTGATTTATAGTTTGGGTAAAGAATGTTTAGATAAATTTTAAAAACTTAACAACAACATTTGCAAAGACATTAATAATGGTAAAACATTAATATACCTCATTGCCATTAAGAAAGCTTTTGGAACAGTGGATCAAGATGTTTTATTTTAAAAATGTATATCATAAAGCTCTAGGAATTTATTTCAAATGGTTTTAACTGTATTTAGAAGATAGATAACGATATGTGGAAATTGATAATATGAATCGTAATGTACTATAAAACGGGGCGTTCTTCAAGGTTCTGTCCTTGGGCCAATTATATTTCTAATTCATAAAAAAGTGTTTTTGCAATTTATGTCTGAATGGAAAAATTGTACTTTATGCTGATAATAGGACGATAACACATTCTGAAACTTACGATCAAATAATATTCCATAGCGTCAATATTGATTTAAAAGTTATAAATAGAAGGTTTTCAGAGAATAATTTGAAACTAATGCGAAGAGTAGAAATTTCATTTAATCTCGTTAAAAATGAAATGATTGCAGAATTCTGAATTCTGCAATCAACCATAGTGTTCGGATTTTTTTTGAGCGACTGTACAAAGAGACGCCAATATTAAATATCAGGAATCTGAATGTAATTTTGAAAATGAATGCGAGTGTCAAAATATAATGCAGGGGAAACGTATCAAGTATTTGTGGATACATGTAAAAGATAGCCTAAAATGGCTCACATTTATAAAGACTTTGGGTAAAAAAATTACGTTTTATGCAAACTGCATTATAATAAGATGTGTCTACCATAGTAAAGAATCACAGGAGACATGGAACCTGTAGACATGGAACTTATGAAATGATGAGCTGAAAAAAAAATGTTTTTGCCATGAGTTGGATTCGAACCCACGTCTCCAGGAAACAGGCCTGTTATGCTAGACCACTACACCATCAATGGCGAAACTTTTCTCAGCTTAGTGAGCTTATAAGCTTTCTGAATTTTATTTATTTGATTCGCACTAGTGGCGCCATCTTTCCAGGAAGTGGACTCTTTACTACTGAATTATTGATTTAACGCCTTGAGCGTGAGTGACAAATTTTAATTCCATCTCTAAAGAGTTGGGTTGGGTTGTTTTACCTTTGAGCGGCACTTTTTTTGCACACCATGGGCTAAATGGCCAGGTCACATGGACCCCGAAGGCTCAGAGAAGGTTGAGGGAGGGGACCCACTGGAACAGCTGTTGGGAGACAGATGGTAGCCTCCCGTCAAGGCCATCCAGCGTGTTCTTTAACGTGCACAGGGTATGGCTCTCCCACACACGGGGCCACGGCTTAACGTCCCATCCGACGGACGGCGGCCTTTCCAAGCCCATCGGTGTCCCCTACTGACCGTGGGCAGGGCGGGGAATTTTGCGGAGATAAATCTCAACGCTGACCCAGCTGGGACTCGAACCTGGGAACTACATATTACGAGCTTGGTGCGCTACCGACTGAGCCCCCCCGCCCCCCCATCTCTAAAGAGGCAACAGAGTTGTCCACTTCCTGGATAGATGGCGTCACTAGTGCGAATCAAATAAATAAAATCCAGAAAGCTTATAAGGTCACTAAGATAAGAAAAGTTTAGCCATTGATGGTGTAGTGCTCTAGCATAACAGGCATGATTCCTGGATATGTGGGTTCGAATCCCACTCATGGCAAAGCCAAATTTTTTCAGCTCATCATTTGAAGATGTGTCTTCTTTTAAAAGCTGCTATTTTAGTCTAATTCGTCTGGGTTAACTCCAGTTCAAATTATGAAATCGCAAATTGGGGAGGAGATTATTTCAAAAATGAATTACCCTTATTAAAATTGCATAACTAAGAGCGAGTAGAAATTTATGAAAAATGCGTAAATTTTAATAAAAGCACATTCAAAATTTATAAAGCATAAATATTACATAGTATAACAAAATAGAAAAATAAATGCATAAAATAATATACGAAAGATGAATACATCAAATAATATACGAAAGATGAATACATCAAATAATATACAAAAGATAAATGCAAGAAAAAATAATAATTCAAAAATATAAATATAGAAATTTCAATTTCAAAATCAAGAGGTAAATAACCCGTTCAGATTCGAATTTTGTTTGTAATTGATGCGGCAACATTTTATTTACTAAAATTTATCTGAATGGCAAATATCGCAAAAACTGAAAAATATTCAGATTGCTCAGATCTGCGAAGTTCAATTTTCGGAATTGATCTCTATGTTGCGATCTTGTGCAACCACGGCAATTCCCGGTTCCGCCTGACAGCACTACCTGGTTTAAGAAAATATTGAAACAAACATTCGCAATTTCCATTTATATACAGTTAGTTTCTTTTCTCTTTTGAAACCGAAAGGTAACGAATAATTTAGGTGCCAAGAAACTGCCTCTGAGGAATAGTGTTTTTTCCCTAAAGGAATTTCAACTATCAAACATATCATAAATAATATTTTGTCTTTAAGAATTATTTATATTTTAGATGTGCAATTTTTTTTTATTCAAAGATTAAGCTTGGATTTTTTTTAAAGGTAAGTAAATGACAAAGCAAGTAACTATAATATGAGATAATATTCTGAAATCTGAAATTATATTACTAAAAAAAACATATTATATACTTAAAAAATCATTGATATTAAATACGAAGATTGATTAAAAAATATTGAAGTGAAATAAGATTATATCTAACAAATATTAGAAATATTGAACACTTATGTCAGAATAAAATATAATGATACCAGGTTATTTATTAGTTAATTTATTTACGAAATCCACAATAATTAAGTGCAATTCGTGAATTATTTGCATAACTAAACATATTTGTTTCATTTCAACTTCTTCGTTTTCTAGTTTTTTTTTATTGTACTAATGCTGTTATAATCTAAATTATAAATTCTGAAAGATTTTTCCATTTAATAAATATGAGAATTATATTGCTATAAAATTAACCTTTAATTCATATTTCTAGAGTTTCTTTCCGAATGAGGTTGCAAATATATTTAATTGATGACAGTAGTGTTTTCAGTTGTTAGATGCTGCTAATAAATGCTACTGGTAGATGTTAACAGCTATGGTTTGGGTTATTTTAGCTCTGAGGGCACTTTTTCTGCACACCATAGTCACAAGGACCCCGAAGGCTTAGAGAAAGTTGGGGGAAGGACCCACTGGAGCAGCTGTTAGGAGACAGATGGTAGCCTCCCGTCACGGCTATCCAGCGTATTTTTTAACGTGCACAAGGTATGTCTCTCCCGCACAAGGATCCCCTTCTTATCGAGGGCAGGGCGGGGGTTTTAGCGGAGATAAATCTCAACGCTGAGAAAGCTGGGGTGGGGGTGGCTCAGTCGGTAGCGCACCAAGCTCGTAATCTGTAGTTCCCAGGTTCGAGTCCCAGCTCGGTCAGCGTTGAGATTTATCTCCGCAAAATTCCCCGCCCTGCCCACGGTCAGTAGGGGACACCGATGGGCTAGGAAAGGCCGCCGTCCGTCGGATGGGACGTTAAGCCGTGGCCCCGTGTGCGGGAGAGGCATACCCTGTGCACGTTAAAGAACACGCTAGATGGCCTTGACGGGAGTCTACCATCTGTATCCCAACAGCTGTTCCAGTGGGTCCCCTTCCCCAACCTTCTCTGAGCCTTCGGGGTCCATGTGACCTGGCCATTTAGCCCATGGTTTACAAAAGAGTGAGTGTCGCTCAGAGGTAAAACAACCAACCAACCAACAGACCGAGCTGGGACTCGAACATGGGAACTGCAGATTACGAGCCTGGCGTGCTGCCGACTGAGGCACCCCCATGTTCCATGTTAACAGCTTAATATACATATAACAGAATGCTTAAAAACTTTTGCCGGATACTTTTTCATTTAACAAAAGTTTCTCAATTACAATTTTAATATAAGTTGATGGAGAATCATCATTTAATTAGATTGTAAATACAATAAAAAATACCTCTCAAGCACTGCATGCCACAGAGATCTGACAAGAGTCTGTCAGTTTAAAACTCTATAGAGAAGATCTATCAGGTAGGCAAGACGTACAGCAGAAAGACGGCGGTTTCCTCCCTACTTTGGGTTGGGTTGTTTTACCTCTGAGCGGCACTTTTTTGCACACCATGGGCTAAATGGCCAGGTCACATGGACCCCGAAGGCTCAGAGAAGGTTGGGGGAGGGGACCCACTGGAACAGCTGTTGGGAGACAGATGGTAGCCTTCCGTAAAGATCATCCAGCGTGTTCTTTAACGTGCACAGGGTATGGCTCTCCCGCACACGGTGCCACGTTTTAACGTCCCATCCGACGGACGGCGGCCTTTCCAAGCCCATCGGTGTCCCCTACTGACCGTGGGCAGGGCGGGGAATTTTGCGGAGATAAATCACAACGCTGACCCAGCTGGGACTCGAACCTGGGAACTACAGATTACGAGCCTGGCGCGCTACCGACTGAGACCTCCCCCCCCCTACTTTGAAAATGCCACTAAAGGCAGTGGAGGCAAAGAAAGCTATTATACTGTTACGACAGATGAACGTGCTTGCAGTGACTTCATGAAAAACGTGACACGAACGTTCGCATATACTTGTGCGTGAGAATTATACAACAAAGGAATTTGAATGTAGAACCGACCTAAAAAAGAGAATAACAGAATTTCAACGCTGGAATTGAAGAGATCTATAAAGGAGGTACAGTCGCACAAAAAAGTATCCGAACACTATGGTTGATTACAGAATTGAGAAAAGATATCTGGCAACGATTTTTTTACAAATTAGTGATCTGGCAACCTTCGTGTCACGTGATTACAGAATTCAGGAAAAATATCTGGAGCGTGTACAGCAACTGTACACGCTCCAGTTACCGTTCACAGCAAACTGGAGCGTGTGCAGTTACTGCACACCCTCCAGTTTGCTGTGAACGGTAACTGCACACGCTCAAAATTTCCGTGAGTGAGCCCACACGATCTAGTATCAAAATAATATGACCACCTTCAGTCGCTCAAAAAGCTCAAACAGTCAGCTCAAACAGACCTACAGTCGCTCAAAAAAGAAATTAGCAATCTGGCAACCTTCGTGTCACGTGACACGAAGGTTGCCAGATCACTAATTTCTAAAAAAATCGTTGCCAGATATTTTTTCTGAATTCTGCAATCAACCGTAGTGTTCGGATACTTTTTTGTGCGACTGTATAAATTACCTGAGTCAGTGCACGATAAGCTGAAAACAAGAGATATTTTTATATGGTGTGCACGCGGGTGGTTGTTATGTTTTATTAGTATAATAAATCTAGTGAGTTAGCTCAAATAAAAGGATTCTCTACGCCTGAAATGAAGCGATTCAAGAGACTTGGCAATCAAAATGAAGAGGTAAAAATTCGGTCCAGCTGACAGAGTCGGTCTTAACTGTTCTGTAGAAAAAGGTTAGTAACTTATGTACGATAGTAGGGGCGGGGGTAGCTCAGTCGGTAGCGCGCCAGGCTCGTAATCTGTAGTTCCCAGGTTCGAGTCCCATCTGGGTCAGCGTTGAGATTTATCTCCGCAAAACTCCCCGCCTTGCCCACGGTGAATAGGGGACACTGATGGGCTTGGAAAGGCCGCCGTCCGTCGGATGGAACGTTAAGCCGTGGCCCCGTGTGCGGGAGAGACATACCCTGTGCACGTTAAAGAACACGCTGGATGGCCTTGACGGGAGGCTACCATCTGTCTCCCAACAGCTGTTCCAGTGGGTCCCCTCCCCCAACCTTCTCTGAGCCTTCGGGGTCCTTGTGACCTGGCCATTTAGCCCATGGTGTGCAAAAAAGTGCCGCTCAGAGGTAAAACAACCCACAACCTATGTACGATAGTAGTTAGTTTGTTAATAAGTTATTTCATCTATAAAAAAAAAATAAATACCCCCTCAAGCAGCTGCTTGCCACAGAGGTCTGACAGGAGCCTGTCAGTTTATATGCCATAGTAGAAGGTCTGTGAGGATGGCAGGTCCTCAGCAGAAAAACGATACAAACATCCATGACCTTACCCGGGGCTCGAACCCAGGTCCCTTAGATCAGTAGCCAAGCTCGCTAACCACTCGGCCATACAAATGTAATAATTTGTAATTTGTATTGTAAAAATATACTTAATTATACTCACGCTCAGTGCTTATCCATTAAAATTCACAACCATACTTATGCATCTCATATATCGCGCATTTCTCGAAAAACAATTTAGAAACCTCAAAAAGTGAGGAGAAAATGCTGCATTGGCATTCCATTGCAATCATCGCAGTCCATCATTACCCTTTTCATTTTTTTACCTGTTCCATAAAATCATTTGCCTGCCACCTCTCCTTATTTTTCTCCAGTTTCTGGTCTGTGCTTGTTGACATAAAACTTTCAGTTAATTGGTGTTGACTGAGAATTATAGAAAAACGAATATTCCCATCCTACCGAATTGTTCGACGGAAATTCACTGCATATTAATTCGGACTCAGTGCCTCTATCCAACTATAAAAGATTGTTCACTGCATAAATAATAATGAAAAAACCCCGCAACAAACATTGGTTGCAACGTCATAATTAAAAAAGAGCACACAAAAAAAAAATACATTCTAATGACAGGAAATCTTGTTTGCGAATCATGACTAAGAGAGCCAATGCTTTCGGAGTGCAGCGTTACATAAACATCCAGATCTTCGTCTGAAGACACTTTCCCTTTCTAATTAGCTCCGCAAAAGGACATGCAAGTTCTTTTTTTTTCACCGCTGAAAACCTGTTGTAGTCAAACGGCGAACGAATTCATTTCCATTATCTTCTCTCTCAGCTTTTTGAAAACCGAACAAAAGGAGGCGACGTCGAATTTGAAGAAGAAAATTCAATTCGTCATCTCCATCTTTTTTGACAGAACCTGCAAGCTTTCTATCTTAAAATTAAGAAACTCGTCATCTTATAAAACCGCATCTGCAATAGATATATCTGAATATTGATCGCTTTAAAGCTATTTTTGGGAGACTATAAAAAAAAAACACGCTCTTCTCCCAAATACAATCTTTCTTTCTTCACGTGTTTTTGCATTAGCGCTCTCTTTTCATTCTTCTAGAGGAAACCTTTCGGTTACTTTTTCTTCGATCCCAGCCCATCAAATTACAATTTCTTTTTCCTCTTCGAAATCTTCTCAGTACTTCATTACAGCTGCATTATAAAGACGACAACAACGACGACTAGGCCCACTCTTTCCTATCAAATAATCGTATTTTTGTAGATTACTTCCATATTTCCGATAACTCGAGTGGCAACAGCTTCTTCTTTTCAAAGCAGACGAGGTTTTGTTTCCGCGCAACAAAAGAGAGAGTGCGTATGTTGAGGACGGGGGGTACTCAGTGACATTGAGTGATGGCCATATGACCTCCCTCCCCTCCGCGACCGTTTGACTCGTGATGAAAGACGGGCTCGTATTCAATAGGACGCATTGAGCTGTAGTGTTTCTGAAGCAATCAGTTGAGCCTGTAATAATGCATTCCAGAGAATTATTGCATCAAAGTTGGTTGGGTTGTTTTTACCTCTGAGCAGCACTGGAACAACTGTTGGGAGACACATGGTAGTGTTATCAACTGATATTCCAATCCGTTCATAACTTCAAGGGAATATTCCGAATTGTAAGCCTCATCAGACCTTGGTATGTCCTTGATGGGCCTGATCTTTCATCCCTGAGGGGCAGGGGTGGCTCAGTCGGTAGCGCGCCAGGCTCGTAATCTGTAGTTCCCAGGTTCGAGTTCCAGCTGGGTCAGCGTTGAGATTTATCTCCGCAAAAATTCCCCGCCCTGCCCACGGTCAGTAGGGGACACCGATGGGCTTGGAAAGGCAGCCGTCCGTCGGATGGGACGTTAAAACGTGGCCCCGTGTGAGGGAGAGCCATACCCTGTGCACGTTAAAGAACACGCTGGATGGCCTTGAAGGGAGGCTACCATATGTCTCCCAACAGCTGTTCCAGTGGGTCCCCTCCCCCAACCTTCTCTGAGCCTTCGGGGTCCATGTGACCTGGCCATTTAGCCCATGGTGTGCAAAAAAGTGCCGCTCAGAAGTAAAACAACCCAACCCAACCATTCATCCCTGAAAGGGGGAGGGCGTAGGAATGCAAAAGATTTCGTTCCCTAAGAGGAAGCTGTAGATGACCACAGGGATGGTCACCGTCCACCCCGTATGTCGTTGAGGGGCAATAAAAGAACTGTAAAACTCTCAGCAGGAACATGCTTCAAAAGAGCCCGTGATCAGAGCAAAAGGTGGTCCATATTACACAAGCCCCCCCATAAAATGGCACCTGCAGAAACATCCCCAATTAGTGGACAGGAGAGGCAAATGCAAACTGCTCCCGTCCTGTTTTATTGGACTGTTTATGCCTCCTGCACTATTTCCAAGAGCTATAAATGCACAAAACAATAAAACTTTATAGCTGGGAGCTACAAATGCTGTCATCCCAGAAATCAAAGACCACATGGGCCTATGTAAATTTGTGGGAACCCTCCATTGGTCTGAATGCACGGGACTACGGACGATGGGGCAAGAGGGAGCGACCAATGAGGAAAGTGGAAAAAATAAACAAAGGAACTAACAAAGAATTCTGCACCGAAAACTTTTTGAGAGAGGAGATGGAAAAGAAAAAGCGAACGCTATAGTGGTCATCTGTTCTTGCTGATGTGTGTCCTCACTCCCTGGGGTGGGGTTGCTCAGTCGGTAGCGCGCCAGGCTCGTAATCTGTAGTTCCCAGTTTCGAGTCCCAGCTGGGTCAGCGTTGAGATTTATCTCCGCAAAATTCCCCGCCCTGCCCACGGTCAGTAGGGGACACCGATGGGCTTGGAAAGGCAGCCGTCCGTCGGATGGGACGTTAAAACGTGGCCCCGTGTGAGGGAGAGCCATACCCTGTGCACGTTAAAGAACACGCTGGATGGCCTTGACGGGAGGCTAACATCTGTCTCCCAACAGCTGTTCCAGTGGGTCCCCTCCCCCAACCTTCTCTGAGCCTTCGGGGTCCATGTGACCTGGCCATTTAGCCCATGGTGTGCAAAAAAGTGCCGCTCAGAGGCAAAACAACCTAACCCTCACTCCCTCTTAAAGTGCCGTCGCGCCAAAGTTTGATGGCTTCGCCAACGCTGGCAGACACAAATATAGACTCATGTTTTCCTGATCTTCGTCCCCTGCTTACGTGAGGACCAACAACCGCCAAAGACACGATCACAATATGAGGTAGGAGCTGATCCTGTTTTTCATATGCATTACAAAGTTCCAATGAGAGTTTAAATCAGCTCCGCGCGCAAAATTAAGAGACAGCAGCAGCAAACGCAAATAGAACTACAATCCATCATGGGCAAGAGAGAAACCCTTAAAAAATTTGATCAATTTTGTAAAAGTGTTATTTAAACTGGAGTCAGCATGGGTTGGTTGTTTTACCTCTGAGCGGCATGTTTTTGCACACCATGGGCTAAATGGCCAGGTCACATGGACTCCGAAGGCTCAGAGAAGGTTGGGGGAGGGGACCCACTGGAACAGCTGTTGGGAGACAGATGGTAGTCTCCCGTCAAGGCCATCCAGCGTGTTCTTTAACGTTGGGTTGTTTTACCTCTGAGCGGCACTTTTTTGCACACCATGGGCTAAATGGCCAGGTCACATGGACCCCGAAGGCTCAGAGAAGGTTGGGGGAGGGGACCCACTGGAACAGCTGTTGGGAGACAGATGGTAGCCTCCCGTCAAGGCCATCCAGCGTGTTCTTTAATGTGCACAGGATATGGCTCTCCCGCACACGGTGCCACGGCTTACATGGGCTAAATGGCCAGGTCACATGGACCCCGAAGGCTCAGAGAAGGTTGGGGGAGGGGACCCACTGGAACAGTTGTTGGAAGACAGATGGTAGCCTCCCGTCAAGGCCATCCAGCGTGTTCTTTAACGTGCACAGGATATGGCTCTCCCGCACACGGGGCCACGGCTTAACGTCCCATCCGACGGACGGCGGCCTTTTCAAGCCCATCGGTGTCCCCTACTGACCGTGTGCAGGGCGGGGAGTTTTGCGGAGATAAATCTCAACGCTGACCCAGCTGGGACTCGAACCTGGGAACTACAGATTACGAGCCTGGCGCGCTACCGACTGAGCCACCCCCGCCCCTCAAAATAGAGTAATTAGATGTATATTAAGAAAAAGAAAATATGATAGTATTAAATATTTTATAATGATCTTAATATTTTACCACTACGGAAAATGTATGTTTATAATGTGATCTTATATTTAAAAAAGCACTATAGAGAAAGTGACATTAAAAATGTAATGCAGAATACCAGAACAAGTGCACATATTAATTTCATCGTACCACTTCCGAAGAAAACTATTACGCAAAAACATTATATATTTTTGGCGCCTAAAATATTTAACAGTTTACCTGAAACTATAAAGGATGAAATAAATTCTGTTATGTTTTCTCGAAAACTAAGAGATTGGATTTCTAATATAGATGATATAGAAAAGATTTCTTTAGGTTGGAGGGTTTTGCCCTATATTTCTGATTTTAAAATTTTCTTTTTATTTGTTTGCTCTTTGGGTTGTTAAATTTTTGAATAAAAATTGGTGTATTTATAGTTTGTTATTGATTCTGTTACTATGTTGTTGATGTAACCATGACAGAAAATATTAATATAGTAATATACTTAAAATGTTGTTTCTAATGTTTATATATGTTTTTTATTTTAACCTTATACTCCGCGTGCGAGTCTAGGAACTTTTGTGGAGTTGTATATTTCCAAAATTTTTGTAAATACTTATATTGTATCAAAATTTAATATAAATGGAAATAAAGGATACTACTACTACTAAAAATTCCAGTACTAAGAAAGTAACAATTGTATTCTGGACTATCTTAGAATATATAGATTAATATCCTTTGGAACTTAAGACAAATAGATTCATTTATCTGTGGGTAAATATCCTAATATTTAGACCCCTTATTGTAGTCGAAATATTAGGAACACTTTGGTGGAATTTAACTTAAACAGCAAACATTCTTTCAAACCATTTAATAAAATAAACGTATTCGAAAGTTGGGTTGTTTTACCTCTGAACGGCACTTTTTTGCACACCATGGGCTAAATGGCCAGGTCACATGGACTCCGAAAGCTCACAGAAGGTTGGGGAAGGGGACCCACTGGAACAGCTGCTGGGAGACAGATGGTAGCCTCCCGTCAAGGCCATCCAGCGTGTTCTTTAACGTTGGGTTGTTTTACCTCTGAGCAGCACTCTTTTGCACACCATGGGCTAAATGGCCAGGTCACATGGACCCCGAAGGCACAGAGAAGGTTGGGGAGGGGACCTACTGGAACAGCTCTTGGGAGATAGATGGTAGCCTCCCGTCAAGGCCATCCACCGTGTTCTTTAACGTTGGGTTGTTTTACCTCTGAGCAGCACTCTTTTGCACACCATGGGTTAAATGGCCAGGTCACATGGACCCCGAAGGCTCAGAGAAGGTTGGGAGAGGGGACCCACTGGAACAGCTCTTGGGAGACAGATGGTAGCCTCCCGTCAAGGCCATCCAGCGTGTTCTTTAACGTGCACAGGGTATGGCTCTCCCGCACACGGGGCCACGGATTAACGTCCCATCCGACGGACGGCGGCCTTTCCAAGCCCATCGGTGTCCCCTACTGACCGTGAACAGAGCGGGGAATTTTGCGGAGATAAATCTCAACGCTGACCCAGCTGGGACTCGAACCTGGGAACTACAGATTACAAGCCTGGCGTCTTTTTCCGGTGGATAGGGATTGATGAAATATTACGATTCGCGCTTTCCGAATCTTTTCATAGCTATAATTGCGCCCTCTAACGGTGGAAAAATTTCAGTGTTGCAAAATTTCCAACGAATATTGCAAGCGCTGTTATTATGTTTAAGATTTGCAACCTTGGTTGTGAAATGCGAATACTACTGACTTATACGAATAAATCTTTCGCAAATAAAAAAAAAGGATTATGTTTACTAAATTTTCAACTCTTTCTTTCGTCTCTTGAATTTTGCACTTTTTCTATTTTCTTCTTCCTAGTTTCGCTATGCATTACTGATTATATTTCCAAATATTTATTTTCACTCTTAGAAGGTTTTTAAATGGAAAAGACTGTTTTTGTTATTAGAGGAGAAAGTCGAATATTGTTTTTGAATTTTCTTTCTTTTTAAAACATATTAAGTTTCTAATGAACCTGATTTCTCCTTCTTTGGTTGATTTAAAAATAAAATGTCAGAGTGTGAATTAGGCGAACTATCTCAATTTAATCTTTGATTACTTTCTTGGACATAATTTTTTTCTAAAAAACAAAGTGGATTTTTGTTTTCAATTATTAAAGAAATGAAGTTTAGGTTTCGAAAAGGAATACTTAATGATGACAAAAAAAAATTTGATTAGTGCGTTTTTTGTGCAGTTTTTTTTTGTTTTCTTTGTAAAAGCATTCTGGGCTTAAATGCAATTTTAATATTATGACGAAAAAAAGTTGATTAATAAACAATTTTGATTGACTTCTTTAATGCTAGAAATTCTTACCTTTTTGAGTTAATTGCCGTGTTTTAAAATTAATTCCTTTGTAATAGTTTTACTAATTTACAGATCTAGCTTAGTTTTCAAAATCACGATCTCTAGAATATTGTAAATTTCAAAACACATCTTTTAACTCATATTTCTCAGCCGAGACTTAAATTTTCTCACTGTTTTCACTTCCTAAACTTGTCCAGGAATATTATTTTTAACTCTTGGATTGTTTTTGACTTGGATATTCCGAGTTATGAACAGAATCTTTGGAAGAAAGGAAATTTTGGCAGAACAGAATCTTTGGAAGAACGGAATTCCGGAAGAGCAGAATTTGTGGAAGAACAAGCTCTTTGGGAAAACGGAATCTTGGGAGCAACGGAATCTTTGGAAGAACGGAATTTCCGGAAGAGCAGAATTTCTGGAAGAACAAGCTCTTTGCGAAAACGGAATCTTTGGAGCAACGGAATCTTTGGAAGAACGGAATTTATCGAAGAGCAGAATCTTTGGAAGACCTAAGATCTTCCGAAGAATAGAATCTCTGGAACAAAATCTTTGGAAGAATGGAAACTTTGGACAAACGGAATCTTCGGAAAAACAGAATCTTCAGTAGAACGGAATCTTTGGAAAAACGGAATTTTTGGAGGAGCAGAATCCTTGGAAGAATAAGATCTTCGGAAGAACAGATTCTCTGAGAGAACGAAATATTTGGAAGAACAGAATCTTGGAAGAATGGAATCTTCTAAATAACAGAATCATTTTGAAAAAGAATAAATCTTCGGAAGAACAGACAGAATCTTTGGAAGAACAGACAGAATCTTTGGAAGAACAGATTATTCAGAAAAACAGAAACTTTGGAAGAACGGAATCTTTGGAAGAACAGAATATTCAGAAAAATCGAAACTCTGGAAGAACGGAATTTTTGGAAGAAGAGAATCTCTGGAACGCCAGACTCGGGGGAAGAATAAAATCCCTAGAAGAATAGAATCTTCGGAGACATCGCGACTTTCCCAGGTGAAACATTTTTTAACACTTAATAATTTGCATTTCCCTCGTCCCAAATGTCCTCTAATCGAAAGCACATTGAAAATTACTTATTCTAATAGAAAATAAAATTTTAAGTTAGCTTTACAAAAGTTAGAACAAGAACTAATTAATCATTCCAAATTTTTGGAAAAAAAAATCAAATGATGTTGGTCATTCCGAAAAAAAAAAAAAATCGCATGTTCCTGAGTGGTCAGAATTTTTTACCATATACTATAAAAATAAAGCTGCTTTCCACAGAGGTCTGACTTGGATTGGATTGTTTTACCTCTGAGCGGCACTTTTTTGCACACCATGGGCTAAATGGCCAGGTCACATGGCCCCGAAGGCTCAGAGAAGGTTGGGGAGGGGACCCACTGGAACAGCTGTTGGGAGACAGATGGTAGCCTCCCGTCAAGGCCATCCAGCGTGTTCTTTAACGTGCACAAGGTATGGCTCTCCCGTACACGGGGCCACGGCTTAACGTCCCATCCGACGGACGGCGGCCTTTCCAAGCCCATCGGTGTCCCCTACTGACCGTGGGCAGGGCGGGGAATTTTGCGGTGATAAATCTCAACGCTGACCCAGCTGGGACTCGAACCTGGGAACTACAGATTACGAGCCTGGCGCGCTACCGACTAAGCCACCCCCGCCCCCAAAATTTTTCGAAAAAAAAAAAAAAAGAAAAAAAAATTATGTTGGTCATTCCGAAAAAAAAAAAAATCGCATGTTCCTGAGTGATCAGAAGTTTTTACCATATACTATAAAAATAAATACCCCCAGCTGCTTTCCCCAGAGGTTTGACAGGAGCCTGTAAGTTTAAATGCCATAGTAGAAGGTCTGAGAGGATGGCAGGATCTGAGCAGAAAAACGACACATACATCCATGCCTTACCCGGGGCTCGAACCCATGTCCCTTCAGCTGTTCCATTATTTCCCGTACTTTTAGAGTGTGAGCTAAAATTGAAATATTGCGACTCGCAGGTTTCTCTAAGTCGCTAGCAAAAATCTTCGAGTCAATGATTCCAGAGAGGGTATGACTTTGCTCGGGGTTGGGGTCGTTTTAACTCTGAGCTGATCGTTTTTGCACACCTTGGGCTAAAGGTTACGTTCACCCAACAAAGGAGTACAGTCGCTCAAAAAAGTATCCGAACACTATAGTTGATTATAGAATTCAGAAAAAACATCTGGAGCGTGTACAGCAACTGTACACGCTCCAGATATTTTTCCTTAATTCTGTAATCACGTGACACGAAGGTTGGCAGATCACTAATTTCTAAAAAAATCGTTGCCAGATATTTTTTTTGAATTCTGTAATCAACCATAGTGTTCGGATACTTTTTTTGAGCGACTGT
The DNA here is from genome assembly GCA_038380435.1 of Ryuthela nishihirai. Classification (NCBI taxonomy): domain Eukaryota; kingdom Metazoa; phylum Arthropoda; class Arachnida; order Araneae; family Heptathelidae; genus Ryuthela; species Ryuthela nishihirai. Next base: position 27,409,635 of record JAWZYU010000018.1, read on the forward strand.
ACAAGGCTCAGTACTAGATGGAGAAAAGATACCGTTAGGAAATAGATGGCAGCTTCCAGTTAAGGCCATCCAGAATGCTCTTTAACGTGCACAGGGCATTGTTTCCCAGTACACAGGATCACGGCTTAACGTATGACTTTCTGAAGCTCCTTGGTGTCGCCTTTCACGCCTACGGTTGGGTTGTTTTACCTCTAAGCGGCACTTTTTTGCACACCATTTTCTAAATGGCCAGGTCACAAGGACCCCGAAGGCTCAGAGAAAGTTGGGGGATGGGACCCACTGGAATAGCTGTTTGGAGACAAATGGTAGACTCCCGTCAAGGTCATCCAGTGTGTTCTTTAACGTGCACAGGGTATGGCTCTCCCGCACACTGGGCCACGGCTTAACGTCCTATCCAAAGGACGGCGGTCTTTCCAAGTCCATCGGTGTCCCCTACTGACCATGAGCAGGGCGGGGAATTTTGCGGATATAAGTCTCAACGCTGACCCAGCTGGGACTCGAACCTGGGATTATGATTGCAGATTATGAGCCTGGTGAGCTACCGACTGAACCACCCCCGCCCCAAACATGCCCACGGAAATGGGGAGGAAAGTTCAATGCAGACACAGGGGGATACATGATGAAATATATCTCCGCTAAACCTTGTCGGTCAGAAAGGGGATTCCGTTGGACTTGGAAAGAGAGTCGTCCGTCGGATGGGATGTAAAGTCGTAGTCCCAAGAACATGTTTGATGGCCATGATGGGAGGCTTCCATCTGTCTCCTAACATCTCCCCAGTACATTCCCTTCCCTCAATTTTCTCTGAGCCTTTGCGGTCCTTGTGACTTGGACATTTAGTCCATGATGTGTTAAGCAAACTGGAGCGTGTGCAGTAACTGCACACGCTCCAGTTTGCTGTGAACGGTAACTGGAGCGTGTACAGTTGCTGTACACGCTCCAGATATTTTTCCTGAATTCTGTAATCACGTGACACGAAGGTTGCCAGATTAGTAATTTCTAAAAAAAATCGTTGCCAGATATTTTTTCTGAATTCTGTAATCAACCGTAGTGTTCGTATATTTTTTGAGCGACTGTACCGTATCCTGGAGAGTCACAACCTGTGCACGTCAAAGAACACACTGGATGGCCTTGAATAGCCCTTGGAGACTTGGCTTTTTGTGACTTGGCCATTTAGCCCACTGTATGCAAAAAAATCTTCTTAATGCCAAAACATCCCAACCTTGATCATATCTTGAGCTTTGGTGATCTTTTGTGGTTTGGTCATTTTGCTCCTTTGAACTGGAAGACAAAAATAACGACTTAAGGGTGGAAGAAGCACAAAGCATTCTGGAAAAAAAAATCGCATACGAATAAGTTACAAACGAAGATGAATTTTTCATTTCAGTTTTCTTGTTTTTCAGTGTTATTTAGAATTGCTAAAAACGCCCGAGGTTTTGCAACAAAGTCCACATAAGGCATATAGCAGATATCTTGAAGCAGAGATTGAACGCTTCCCTTCAAAGATTCAGAAAACAACAACTGACTTGATCATGATTTGATAGCGATGTATCTGTTTGGGAAAGTTTTTTTTTAAATAGTAAAATTTTCTCAGATGTCAGAAAGTTCAAATATTCAAATGACATTCTATCTGACACAAATTTTTTTTTTTTGCTTTCCCACTTGAATTTATATCTTCCAGAACCGTAAGAGCTGGAAACTGAACGAATGCTCGAAATTATTGTTGTGTCTCCGATGTAAATTGCAACGAAATTTCTTTAAAAAAAAAACCTCACAGAGGGCAGCACTAATTCCGCCTTCAAGTCATGCTGAATCTGTCTTACGAAATCGAAACGAATCTATAAAAGATAAATCTATGGGTTGGGTTGTTTTACCTCTAAGCGGCACTTTTTTGCACACCATGGGCTAAATGGCCAGGTCACATGGACCCTGAAGGCTCAGAGAATGTTGGGGGAGGGGACCCACTGGAACAGCTGTTGGGAGACAGATGGTAGCCTCCCGTCAAGGCCATCCAGCGTGTTCTTTAACGTTGGGTTGTTTTACCTCTGAGCGGCACTTTTTTGCACACCATGGGCTAAATGGCCAGGTCACATGGAACCCGAAGGCTCAGAGAAGGTTGGGGGAGGGGACCCACTGGAACAGCTCTTGGGAGACAGATGGTAGCCTCCCGTCAAGATCATCCAGCGTGTTCTTTAACGTGCACAGGGTATAGCCCTCCCGCACACGGGGCCACGGCTTAACGTCCCATCCGACGAACGACGGCCTTTCCAAGCCCATCGGTGTCCCCTACTGACCGTGGGCAGGGCGGGGAATTTTGCGGAGATAAATCTCAACACTGACCCAGCTGGGACTCGAACCTGGGAACTACAGATTACGAGCCTGGTGCGCTAAAGACACACTGATGGCGCGCTAAAGACACACTGTGCACGTTAAAGAACACGCTGGATGGCCTTGACGGGAGGCTACCATCTGTCTCCCAACAGCTGTTCCAGTGGGTCCCCTCCCCCAACATTCTCTGAGCCTTCAGGGTCCATGTGACCTGGCCATTTAGACCATGGTGTGCAAAAAAGTGCCGCTCAGATGTAAAACAACCCGAACCCAAACAGAAAAAAAAAATTAATTTAGAAGTTGCAGAGCTTTGACGTTAGCTTCCCATTGACAATAACATAAGGTTCGTTCTTAATTTGTGGCAACCAGCATACTTCAGTATTGCGCTACAGCAATAAGATCGTTCTTACCGAAATAACTCTCAGAAAAGTTTGGCTATGTTCTGATGATAGTCACCGTAATCTGAAACCCTCAAGAAACGGCATATACGTGTCTAGCCGCGAATGGAAATAACAATCATCGACATCTAACTGCAAAAAAAAATCCTGGTTGAACAAGGATAATTGGCCGCAAAGGACGGCCTTTCCAACTCTGTGTTGTGTCAGATTCAATCTTGTAATTCGGCATTTGTCTAGTGATGGCAAAAACAAGAACCTGCTTTCAGGAAAGCAAGAGCGAACAAATATCAAATATTTCTAAGGATTTCTAAGAAGTTGTAACCTTGTTTACAACTTCTTAGTTGATAAGATATTTTGTGACTTTTTTGGTAGAGAGGTTGGAAATGTGTAAAGAAAAATTCCCACAGCACTGTAAAAAAATAAGGAGACTTCATGACGGTATTTTTCTGCCTTTGTGCAGCGGCTTTGATTTTTGTTCTCTGCACGGAAAGTTCGTTATGCCTTCAAATATATTTATATATTCATTATTCAGAAGTCATCAAATCGTAGGGAGGGGGGGAGGTGTTATTGGGGAGGGTTGTCCCGGTCGGTAGCGCGACCGGTTCGAAATTTAAGATTCCCAGGTGTTTGAGTGTCACCTGTGCCAGCGTTGAGATTAATCTCCGCTAAACCCATTCACTATCCTCGGTTTGAGAGGATACCTTATGCACGTTAAAGAACATGCTGGATGACCACGACGGGAGGTTTCCATTTGACTCCTAACAGCTGTTCAGTGGGTCTTATTTCTCCAACCTCCTTTGAGCCTTGTGGTGTTTGTAACTTAGCCATTTAATTCACAGTGCACTCTGCTGCTCAGAGGTAAAACAACTCAACCAAATCCACCCTCAGAGAGGTGGGCAAATATCCAGCTCTGATTCCTTGGGTTCCTTGTGGGTTGGGTTGTTTTACCTCTGAGCGGCACTTTTTTGCACACCATGGGCTAAATGGCCAGGTCACATGGACCCTGAAGGCTCAGAGAAGGTTGGGGGAGGGGACTCACTGGAACAGTTGTTGGGAGACAGATGGTAGCCGTTAAAACACGTTAAAGAACACGATGGATGACCTTGACTCCCGTCAAGGTCATCCATCGTGTTATTTAACGTGCACAGGGTATGGCTCTCCCGCACACGGGACCACGGCTTAACGTCCCATCCGACGGACGGCGGCCTTTCCAAGCCCATCGGTGTCCCCTAATGACTGTGGGCAGGGTGGGGAATTTTGTGGAGATAAGTCTGAACGCTGACCCAGCTGGGACTCGAATCTGGGAACTACAGATTACGAGCCTGGCATGCTACAGACTGAGCCCCCCCCCCCCCCCCCCTCAGAGAGGTGGGCAAATATTCAGCTCTGATTCCTTGGGTTCCTTGTGACTTGGACTTTTAATACTGTGCACATTGAGGTGTCGTCAAAGGTAAAACAACTGAACCAAATCCCCCCCTCAGAGAGGTCGTTAAATTTCTAGCTCTAAGTCCTTGGGGTCCTTGTGACCTGGATTTTTAACATTGTGTACATTAAGGTGTCGCTTAGAGGTGAAACAACTCAACCAAATCCACCCTCAGAGAAGTCGCCAAGTGTGGGAAACAGCGAATTTTATTGTGGATATTGTAAACATTCATACAAAGAAATTTAAAATTTATGTGATAGTGTTGTGCTGAAAAAGTTTACATTGGCAGCAGGGCAGTTTGTTACCTTGCACTTAGAGGTGGGTGAAAAAAACGCAATGCTGTTTAAAAAATAAGTAAAAAATGACTATTTGGATTGAATGGAAAATACTAACAGCTTAATATTTACCTCCTTCGAATTGATTAGTTTGAATTTCTTTCTTTATAAAGTGCCAAAGTTTGAACTAAAGTCTCAACACGTTTGTGACATATAGCACAAGTCTGATAACTTTTTGGATCGCCCTCGTATTATTATGGGAAGAAGAATTTTAACTTCTTTGATGGATTCAATCTCGATTTGCGCTCTTTAAAAAAGATTGAGAGGAAAGTGTAAGTTTTTTTAGTTTTTTTTTTGAAGAACACATTGGTGCTTTCAAATGTTAAAAAATGCTAAAAGAATATTCTTGAAAAATCGGGAAATTGGGGTGGGGGTGACGAAATTTGGCGGCATTTTTTGCACACAATGGGCTAAATGGCCAGGTCACAAGGACCCCGAAGGCTCAGAGTTTTTGGGTTGTTTTACCTCTGAGCGGCACTTTTTTGCACACCATGGGCTAAATGGCCAGGTCACATGGACCCCGAAGGCTCAGAGAAGGTTGGGGGAGGGGACCCACTGGACAACAGCTGTTGGGAGACAGATGGTAGCCTCCCGTCAAGGCCATCCAGCGTGTTCTTTAACGTGCACAGGGTATGGCTCTCCCGCACAAGGAGCCACGGCTTAACGTCCCATCCGACGGACGGCGGCCTTTCCAAGCCCTACTGACCGTGGGCAGGGCGGGGAATTTTGCGGAGATAAATCTCAACGCTGACCCAGCTGGAACTCGAACCTCGGAACTACAGATTACGAGCCTGGAGCGCTACCGACTGAGCCACCCCCGCCCCAAGATTATAGAAGGCTCAGAGGGGGTTGGAGGAGGGGACCCACTGGAACAGCTATTGGGACACAGATGGTAACCTATTGTCAAGGCCATCTGGCGTGTTCTTTAACGTGCACATGGTATGACTCTTTTGCACACGGGACCATGACTTAACGTCACATCCGACGGACGGAGGCCTCTCGAAGCCTATCGGTATCCTCTATTGACCGTGGGCAGGGAGTTCTGTGGAGATAAATCTCAACGCTGACTCAGCTGGGACTCGAACCTGGGAACTGCAGATTACGAGCCTAGTGCGCTACCTGCTGAGCCACCCCCGCTCCGAAATTTGGGGTTGAGATGCTCATAATTTAATGGTACTGAGAGAAATTACGTTGTATTTTTACTATTTCAACACATTTTCTTTGAGAAAACACAATTTCGGGTTACGTTTTAAAAAAGAAAAATCCCACACTGAGTCGTTCATTTCACTAGGATAACTTTTCAACCTTTCTCTTTCAATCCGATTTCCCGCCATCCCTTTGATTCCTCATCCACACGCGGCATCCACAGATGCTCTTAACCATCTTCTCTGACCGAAGACGCTAAGAGACAAAACAACGGCTTCGCGCGCATCCGAGGAGCAGAGAGAGAGCAAAAGTGATTGACGACGAGTAGGGCGCAGCATCTTCCAGAGATAGATTTCTCGACTTCATTTGCAAAAGATAGCAAAACGGAATCTTGCACGAGAAGTGTCTGCGAGCCATTTACGCTGAGCGCGTCGCAGGAATAAGGAAATATCGGAGATAAAAATTGACGCCGGTTGAAGGAGGAGACTGGAAACAGCGGAGCAATGGGAAGAGGAGGAAGGAAAGATGCGTCGGCGATGCCTCGAGGATAAGAGCTCCGACCTCTGTCTCTGGCCCGCGGCGATCGTCGCTGAAGTGAAAATCAATGGCTCGGCTTCGTCGCTGATTCCTCTCAGTTCACGTGTTTTTGTTTTGCGTAGGAAGAAGGAGACAGAGTGAAAAAGAAAGATCAGTCCCGGATGAAAATCTCGGATCACATCAAAGATTCTTTCTCTCAGAAATCTAGACTTTGTTTCACTTAATAGTATTTTCCCGAAACCACTCATTTTTGAGTGGTGTGGGTTGATTTGATTGGTAGCGCACTAGGCTCGTAAGGTTCATTCATAGGTTTGAATTCTCACTGCCTCGGGATGATATTTTCTCCGCTAACTTCCACTCTGCCTTTGATAAGAAAGGTGACATCGATGGGTGTAGAAACGCCGCCGCTGGTCGGATGGGAACTTTAAGCCGTGAATTCATTACGAAAAGGTTGGGTTATTTTACCACTGAGCACCACTTTTTTTGCATACAATAGGTTAAATGTCCAGGTTAAAAAGTCTCCAAGGGCTCGGAAAAGGGGACCCTCTGGACAGCCGTGAGGAGACAAACGGAAACCTCCCGTCAAGACCATCCAGCGTGTTATTTAATTTGCGCAAAAGATGCACACAGGTTACAAAGACCCTCTGGACAGCTGTGAGGAGACAAATGGAAACCTCCCCCATCAAGACCATCCAGCGTGTTCTGTAATTTGCATAAGAGATGTTACAAAGACCCTCTGGACAGCTATGAGGAGACAAATGGAAACCTCCCCCATCAAGACCATCCAGCGTGTTCTGTAATTTGCATAAGAGATGTTACAAAGACCCTCTGGACAGCTATGAGGAGACAAATGGAAACCTCCCCCATCAAGACCATCCAGCGTGTTCTGTAATTTGCATAAGAGATGTTACAAAGACCCTCTGGACAGCTATGAGGAGACAAACGGAAACCTCCCGTCAAGACCATCCAGCGTGTTCTTTAACTTTCACAAGAGATACCCACGGAATGACGCTTAACGTCCCATCCGACGGACGGCGCCTTTCCAAAACCCGTCGCTGTTTCCTTTCTCACCAAGGGTAGTGTGGGTGGAGTTTAACGGCGATAAATTTCAATGGTGACACAATGTAGGACTCCAGTCTGGTAACTGAAGATCACATAAGGGAATCTCACCACATAAAAGGAAGGGAGCTCACCACAGGTGCTATTCATTTGCTTTTCTTAGGCCAGAGTGAAAAGGTTTTGAAAAGGTTCCCGAGTTCTTGTCCGGGAGACCGATGGGTGGTATTTTTCGGAGTGGCATAATTACTGAAGATTTCATTTCTGGCGCTCTATACACTATATAATTAATTGGAAGTTGACACAATCTACGCGACTCACTAATCAACCGATATTATTACTAATAATCTTCGACCTACTTCTGTATGGCCCACTAATATTATTATTCCTGGACCCATTCCCATTAATTTATGGCCTACTACCATTATTGTGACCCACTACCATTATTTAACCAGACATGACTGGCTTTAATCATGACTACGCGTCATGATTAAAGCCAGTCATGTCTGGTTACGGGCAGTTGACAATAATCAGAGTTTGTAGTGAAACTGAATTACATTGTATTGATGGATGTAAAGAAAAAAAAGGATGCATCTCTGTTTGGAAAACTTGAATTCCAGGCAACTACTATATAGTGCAAAAAGTTGTTTCCAGTCTGTGGTCCGTGGATCCAGGTTCGTGGACCTGGGTCCACGAACCACAGACTGAAAACAACTGCCTTAATTATAATGAGTCGACGAACAATAATGGTAGTGGGCAATAAATTAATGGGAATGGGTCCAGGAATAATAATATTAGTGGGCCATACAGAAGTAGGTCGAAGATTATTAGCAATAATATCGGTTGATTAGTGAGTCCCGTATGAAGTAAGCTTTCTCTATTGCATTATTGGGGCGGGGGTGGCTCAGTCGGTAGCGCGCCAGGTTCGTAATCTGCAGATCCCAGGTTCGAGTCCCAGCTGGGTCAGCGTTGAGATTTATCTCCGCAAAATTCCCCGCCCTGCCCACGGTCAGTAGGGGACACCGATGGGTTTGAAAAGGCCGCCGTCCGTCGGATGGGACGTTAAGCCGTGGCCCCGTGTGAGGGAGAGCCATACCCTGTGCACGTTAAAGAACACGCTGGATGGCCTTGACGGGAGGCTACCATCTGTCTCCCAACAGCTGTTCCAGTGGGTCCCCTCCCCCAACCTTCTCTGAGCCTTCGGGGTCCATGTGACCTGGCCATTTAGCCCATGGTGTGCAAAAAAGTGCCGCTCAGAGTTTCAGAGGTAAAACAACCCAACCCAACCTATTGCATCATTGCTTCACCAATCAGTCTTTTGGCGCTCTTCAGTCGAAATTGAAAAACAAGTTGAGTAGCTTTAATGTCAGGCATCCCTATCTTGCTCTTAGCCCTTGGGGTCGTTGTGATCTGGACTTTTAACCCATTGTGTACATAAAGGTGTCGCTCAGAGGTAAAAACCCAACACAACCTAGCCTGAGGTCATTTCATTTTCGCATAACCACTCGGGTATTTAAATAACTAAGTAATCTCCAAGTTCACTACAGTGATCAGTTGATCACTGTTGTGGAAATACAAATGACTACAGTGATCAGTTGATCACCGATTGGTGGAAGGATAAAGAAATAAGAGAACTTGTAGATTACTTAGTCGATTGCATTGAGTAATTACTCTAACGGTAGAAAGTGAAACTTCAAAAATTCTTAAAACTCATTTACCACCACTCATAGGTTAACATTAAGTGTAACGAAAAATGTCTTGGGCTTGGAATTATCTTCACTAACCCCCCTCCCCCCACTGCCCTCGGTCAGAAAAGGAATGTCGATGTGTCTGAAACTACTGCTGTCTGTCGAAGGGAGCGTTAAGACGTTGTTCCATGTGCAGGAAAGTCGTAATCTTTGCATCATATTAAAGAACAAATCGTATTGAGTTGATGGGTTGGGTTGTTTTACCTCTGAGCGGCACTTTTTTGCACACCGTGGGCTAAATGGCCAGGTCACATGGACCCCGAAGGCTCAGAGAAGGTTGGGGGAGGGGACCCACTGGAACAGCTGTTGGGAGACAGATGGTAGCCTCCCGTCAAGGCCATCCAGCGTGTTCTTTAACGTGCACAGGGTATGGCTCTCCCGCACACGGAGCCACGGCTTAACGTCCCATCCGACGGACGGCGGCCTTTCCAAGCCATTCGGTGTCCCCTACTGACCGTGGGCAGGGCTGGGAATTTTGCGGAGATAAATCTCAGCGCTGACCCAGCTGGGACTCGAACCTGGGAACTACAGATTACGAGCCTGGCGCGCTACCGACTGAGCCACTCCCGCCCCATTGAGTTGATGGAAGATCTCCATCTCTTAAGAGGTATAGTGGAGTGAGCCATACTATCTGCAGGTTAAAGAACACTCTGGATGGGAATCTTTCATTTCCCAGCTAATGCCCATCACCAACTATCTCTCTGATCCTTCAGGATCCTTGTGACCTGACCTCTTATCCAGTCGTATACAAAAAGAAACAAAAACAAAAAAACCCGCATCATCAGAGATAAAACAATCCATCACATTCTGACCTCTAACCATCTTTTACAATTTCACCAGATATTATTATCTGACGAAGACAATAATGATCAGCATCTTCCGTTTGGATCGTCCCTTCTCAGTCTCTCACCACATTCTCTATGTCCCAACAGTCACAAACTCTGTCGACAGTCCTTTGTTCGATTCCATTGTTATGCGTCTTCCCCCTCAATTCACCCAGGTCGACAGTGTCATTGTTGCAAGTCCCTCTTTGGTTTTGTTGCGTCCAGAACATTGTTACCCGCGATAGTCGATCGCCATTTTTGTTGTTTCCTGCATTCAAAACCGAGCATTTGCTTTTCGCCAATAACGACATTTTAATCTGCAAAGCGAAATCCTTTGCCGATGCTGCTATCGCCCCATTCATAAATCATTCTTTCTCCGTCTGTTGTAAGGGGTAGGGAGAAGAAAAGCTTGGGTCGGGGAGAGGGAGGGGATGTTGGGGGTGCATCAGTAGTAGAGGGATGTGCTCGCGCTTTCCAGAGTGTCGTCATCGATTAAGATCTTTGTTGTCCACCGTGAAGTGAACCAGAGTGAATGATGGCGTACAGGAAGGGCCAGTTGCCATTAGCATATGTCTTTGCAGTCGTGTATTGACTGAGGAGAGAAGTATCGGCAAACATTTTAAATTCAAGGAGACTTTTGTTGTACGATGCCTTTTCTCGTGACAGAAACAAGTTGCGATGCCGTATGTCATCCGATCCCGGATCGGCCCATTTCTCTTCCCACGAAGATGGAAATGCGCATCACTTATCCAAGCGACATCGTTCCCCTCACTTCGCTGTCAGCTGCACTCGTCTGATGAAAGGATTGTCGGCGTAGGGGCAAAATCGTCGTCCGCTCCTCTTCTTGTTCTTCTTCGGGGTCTTCTGTTTTCGCTTCTTGGCGGGAGAGAGAGAGAATGGTGGATGCTGATTGCTCTTCTGTTCGACTGTTAACTCTGTTTCCTCCCTGAAAAGTGTTGTAATGAATAGAAATGAATGAATAGCAAACAGAATGCAATTTTCTGAATATAAGGGATTTGTTATTGTATTTTGTGTTCGTCATGGGTTGGGTTGGGTTGTTTTACCTCTGAGTGGCACTTTTTTGCATACCATGGACTAAATGGCCAGGTCACATGGATCCTGAAGGCTCAGAGAAGGTTGGGGGAGGGGACCCACTGGAACAGCTGTTGGGAGACAGATGGTAGCCTCCCGTCAAGGCCATCCAGCGTGTTCTTTAACGTGCACAGGGTATGGCTCTCCCGCACACGGGGCCACGGCTTAACGTCCCATCCGACGGACAGCGGTCTTTCCAAGCCCATCGGTGTCCCCTACTGACCGTAGGCAAGGCGGGGAATTTTGCGGAGATAAATCTCAACTCTGACCCAGCTGGGACTCGAACCTGGGAACTACAGATTACGAGCCTGGCGCGCTACCGACTGAGCCATCCCCGCCCCGTGTTCGTCATGAAATGCTCTTCAATTTAGAGAGGTAAAATTGCAATTATTTCCTATTGATGGAAGGATAAAGAAATAAGAGTTTTGTGGTTTGGTTTCACACGTGGTGCTGAATCAGGATTTAGTGTCGAGAGGGGTGGGGGTGGTGTCCAAGAGTTTAGTTTTCAGAGGGGTGACTGGAGGGGATCCAAGAATTTTGTTTCAGAGGTGGAATATGAAAATAAGATTAGAGTAAGATTTCCTAATCACTAAAATATTCTACTGCCGGTTGGGACAGGCTAAAATGACATTCTATGTGGAATAAAATTGTATAGTTGTGTTTCTTAATCTATTTTTGGTATCGGACATATACTATGAGGCTGAAATCAAATTATGCAAAGACGACTGTTTCGGTTTTCAAAGCAGATAGATAAGTTTGAGATTTCTTATAAGACGACCAGATTTTCGGGAGAGGGGTGCGGACCCCCTGGGTACGTCCATGTGTTGACTTATCATTTATCATTGCAGTCATTTCCCTCTTATTCGTTGGGGTTAAAGGAATTAACCCTTGAAACATCTGCTTTCCACACATGTCTGACAGCAGCCTTTTAATATAATACGCCAGAGTTGGGTTGGGTTGTTCTATCTTTGAGGCGGCACTTTTTTGCACACCATGGGCTAAATGGCCAGGTCACATGAACCCCGAAGGCTCAAAGAAGGTTGGGGGAGGGGACCCACTGGAACAGCTGTTGGGAGACAGATGGTAGCCTCCCGTCAAAGCCATCCAGCGTGTTCTTTAACGTGCACAGAGTATGGCTCTCCCGCACATGGGGCCACGGCTTTATATCCCATTCGACGGCGGCCTTTCCAAACCCATCGGTGTCCCCTATTGATCGTGGTCAGGGCGGGGAATTTTGTGGAGATAAATCTCAACGCTGACTCAGCTGGGATTCGAACCTGGGAACCATAGATTACGAGCCTGGCGCGCTACCGACTGAGCCACCCCCGCCGCAACACGCCATAGAGAAGGACTTCAAGGAAGGTGACACCTCGGAAAAAGAATAACAAAAGGGAGAAAATATCTATGGCTTATTCGGGGTTCGATCCCTTTGATCCGTAACCAACCGGGGGTGGCTCAGTCGGTAGCGCGCCAGGCTCGTAATCTGTAGTTACCAGGTTCGAGTCCCAGCTCGGTCAGCGTTGAGATTTATCTCCGCAAAATTCCCCGCCCTGCCCACGGTCAGTAGGGGACACCGATGGACTTGGAAAGGCCGCCGTCCGTCGGATGGGACGTTAAGCCGTGGCCCCGTGTGCGGGAGAGCCATACCCTGTGCACGTTAAAGAACATGCTGGATGGCCTTGACGGGAGACTACCATCTGTCTCCCAACAGCTGTTGTCCAGTGGGTCCCCAACCTTCTCTGAGCCTTCGGGGTCCATTTGACCTGGCCATTTAGCCCATGGTGTGCAAAAAAGTGCCGCTCAGAGGTAAAACAACCTAATCCAATCCGTAACCAAACACGCTAACCACTCGGCCACGGTCTTGAAACGTGCAAAAGATAAACAATAGACGAATAACGAAACGATTATTCGAATGGAGATTAATTCAACTCTGTAGAAGTTGTAAAGGAGGACGATATTTAGTAGTAACAATCTCTGGAGTGTTCTATGGCATCTCAATTTGAATTATGCTTTCTTCCAAAGGCGCACGTGTCCATCTTGCATACGCATCATTCTTGAACACACAAAGATGACGAAGTGCAGTTTTCTGAGTTTTGCAAATCTGTTGAAGAATCAACCATGAACCTGAAAGAAGAAAAAAACAATGCCTTTGCTATTTATGACACTTAGTTATGGAGGAAACGATAAACTACCCTGTCAAGTCTCTTCCTTCAACCTGATATTTTATATAAGGTCGCTGGTTCGTATTTCATGTGATTCAATACAACAGTTCGACAAATGTATGAGGATAGATTATTTAATTCGTGAAACTGACGATGTCTTAGATTTAATCTTCATCGCCGGGTTGGGTTGTTTTACCTCTGAGTGGCACTTTTTTGCACATCATGGGCTAAATGGACAGGTCACATAGACCCCGAAGGCTCAGAAAATGTTGGGGGAGGGGACCCACTGGAACAGCTGTTGGGAGACATATGGTAGCCTTCCGTCAAGGTCATCCAACGTGTTCTTTAACGTGCACAGGGTATGGCTCAGTCGGTAGCGCGCCAGGCTCGTAATCTGTAGTTCCCAGGTTCGAGTCCCAGCTGGGTGAGCGTTGAGATTTATCTCCGCAAAATTCCCCGCCCTGCCCACGGTCAGTAGGGGACACCGATGGGTTTGGAAAGGCCGCCGTCCGTCGGATGGGACGTTAATAGCGCGTGTCCAGGCGTCGGATGGGACGTCTCCCGTGTGCGGGAGAGCCATACCCTGTGCACGTTAAAGAACACGCTGGATGGCCTTGACGGGAGACTACCATCTGTCTCCCAACAGCTGTTCCAGTGGGTCCCCTCCCCCAACCTTCTCTGAGCCTTCGGGGTCCATGTGACCTGGCCATTTAGCCCATGGTGTGCAAAAAAGTGCCGCTCAGAGGTAAAACAACCCAACCCAACCCTTTAACGCCACCATGCTCCAAGTAGCCATACTCCAAGCCATATACTTCAAGCCATCATATTCCAAGCTAGAAAAATAAGGAAGATAAGTAGAAGAGCGAAAATAGCTTCGGTCTCGAAGGAGCGAGTCCCGGAGCCAGGTTTGAGTACCCCTGTACAGTCGCTCACAAAAGTATCCGAACACTACGGTGGATTACAGAATTCAGAAAAAATATCTGGCAACGACTTTTTTCAGAAATTAGTGATCTGGCAACCTTCGTGTCACGTGATTACAGAATTCAGGAAAAATATCTGGAGGGTGTACAGCAACTGTACACGCTCCAGTTACCGTTCACAGCAAACTGGAGCGTGTGCAGTTACTGCACACGCTCCAGTTTGCTGTGAACGGTAACTGCACACGCTCAATATTTCCGTGAGTATCACGATCTAGTATCAAAATAATATGACCACCTACAGTCGCTCAAAAAAGTATCCGAACGCTATGGTTGATTACAGAATTCAGAAAAAATATCTGGCAACGATTTTTTTTAGAAATTAGTGATCTGGCAACCTTCGTGTCACGTGACAGATCACTAATTTCTAAAAAAATTCGTTGCCAGATATTCTTTCTGAATTCTGTAATCAGCCATAGTGTTCGGATACTTTTTGTGAGCGACTGTACCTGCGTTGAAATTTTTATCAATAAACCCTAGTTCTTCTTTCGGCGAGAAGGGAGACAACGATGGACTTGTAAAAACCGCCGTCCATCAGATGGGGCATTAAAGCCACGATCCTGTCACGTGACATGAAGGTTGCCAGATCACTAATTTCTAAAAAAAAATGTTGCCAGATATTTTTTCTGAATTCTGTAATCAACCATAGTGTTCGGATAATTTTTTGAGGTTGTACGCGTTAAAGAACACGCTAAATTATTATGACGAGAGATACCATCTGTTCCCTAACATCTGTTCGATGAATGTCCTCTCCTTATTCGTCTCTGAGCTCTTGGGGTCTTCGTGAAGTGACCAATTTGCCCAATTTACGCGCGAAAATGATGCTCAGAAATTGAACTACCCACTTCACACTATTAATGCACGTAACAGAAATATCAACAGCAGTCATGATGTTTGTTCCAATTTTCTTGAACGCACATTACAATAATTATCACAACGAATCAAGTGGTTTTAGTCACTTACAGTAAAACCACCTCCTCACCATCAATCCAAAGATGTAGATGGCGTTTCAAAAGAGAAGATCATCCTTTCCGCCTTTTCTCAACTCCGTAGCCCGATTCTTCTGCAACGTGCACACCATTACCTGTTCACCCCCCTCCCCCCCAAAAATCATTATCCTCCTCCAATTAACCCTACGTCCAACGATACCTCTAATGGGGTCGCTGCTCTTCGTACTCCTCCTTATCTTCTCTACGCGAGCGGGAACAGTCTCGAGCCGAAACGACGCTCTCTTCGTTTGCTCTTCGAAAAGTCTCGCCTGGACACGCGCTATTACCCGCCATAATTGTTTCTGGCGCAAAACTGGGGGACATCATTAGAACCGCCGCTAATTCCATCTCCTTGACTAGTTCGTCGAGAAGCAAAGCCGGTGGTTTTGGAGCCATTTTTCTGCTTCCCCCCATCCTCCCTTTTACGTTGATTTCTTTTTCTTTTATTTTCCCCCGCTGTCTTTCCGTCGTCCGCACTTTTTACAACGATGCAAATGAAGTAATAAAGAAAGTAATCTGTCCTCCTCTGACCTGTTAATTGGTAATTGACCAAGTAATTATGCTGAGTCCTCCTACCCATTACACAGGTAATTAGAGAATGGGTTGTCCTCACCACATCATCTGTTTTGTTTGCGATGGGTGCTCGTGGAGAGGGGTCTGGAGCAACATTCATCCTCATCCGCTCATCATCAATACCAAAAGTTCTTCCTCTTTTTTCTGTTTTTCAAACTGTTTTCAACAAACTTTTGGTACGACCTTAGAAGTTCTGTGGGGTTGAAATGTACAGTCGCTGAAAAAATATCCAAACACTGTGGTTGATTAGAGAATTCAAAAAAAATATCTGACAACGATTTTTTTTTGAAATTAGTGATCTGCCAACCTTCGTGTCACGTGATTACAGAATTCAGGAAATATATCTGGAGCGCGTACAGCAACTGCACACGCTCCAGTTACCGTTCACAGCAAACTGGAGCGTGTGCAGTTACTGTACACGCTCAATATTTCCGTGAGTGAGCCCACAAGATCCAGTATCAAAATAATGTGACCACCTACAGTCGCTCAAAGAAGTATCCGAACACTATGGTTGATTACAGAATTCAGAAAAAATATCTGGCAACGATTTTTTTCAGAAATTAGTGATCTGGCAACCTTCGTGTCACGCCTTACTCCTTCTAAAGCCTTACTACCTAGCCTTACTCCTTCTAAAGCCTTACTACCTAGCCTTACTACCTAGCCTTGCTCCTTCTAAAGCCTTACTACTAGCCTTACTCCTTCTAAAGCCTTACTACCTAGCCTTACTCCTTCTAAAGCCTTACTACCTAGCCTTACTACCTAGCCTTACTCCTTCTAAAGCCTTACTACCTAGCCTTACTACCTAGCCTTACTCCTTCTAAAGCCTTACTACCTAGCCTTACTCCTTCTAAAGCCTTACTACCTAGCCTTACTACCTAGCCTTGCTCCTTCTAAAGCCTTACTACTAGCCTTACTCCTTCTAAAGCCTTACTACCTAGCCTTAATCCTTCTAAAGCCTTACTACCTAGCCTTACTCCTTCTAAAGCCTTACTACCTAGCCTTACTACCTAGCCTTACTCCTTCTAAAGCCTTACTACCTAGCCTTACTCCTTCTAAAGCCTTACTACCTAACCTTACTCCTTCTAAAGCCTTACTACCTAACCTTACTCCTTCTAAAGCACGGGAGATAACTGGTTTCAAAGTCTCTTGCGAATTTATCATTAAAAATAGCCCTAAATATCCCCCAAACAATTGAAAAACAAAAAATAAAACATATAGCATAGAGAAATTGAAAGAACAGATATAATCCTTTATGTATCCTAAAATTTTAAAATAAGAGTAAAACATATTGCCAATGATGAAATCGCTTTCTTAATTCATATGGACTTCAAAAGGCATCAAAACAGAATGTTTTTGTTCATCGAGAAAACAGCTGGAATTTTTTTTTACTTTTTTGAGGGCATTTAGGAAGTAGAAAATTTAGCTTTTTTCTAATTTATGTGATTTAAAAAAAATATCATCAGGCATATAATTTGCCCATTCTAAAAAGGTTCCTCTTTACTTAATCTTTTTCTTTTTCAAATATCTGTCTTGATTACAGACTGTTTGAGAGCAGACAACAAAACAAACAGTTTTTTTTGGGTGCTACAAGATGGCGGGCTTGCTCTTTTAATGGCTTCAAGTTCTTGCACTATGAAGCTCGTTGGGGTGCTATTCGTCATGGCTAATCCTCTCTCCATGGTTATAAAACAAGACGATTCAAGCCAAATATCATGTTTACGTGGTTGCTAAGCAACAAATCTGAATTGAACGAGTTGTTAAGTAATTTCTGTATTATATTCTTGGAAGCTTTCTTCTGATTGTTGGAAGGTAATAACGTTTATTTACCGAATGATAAATCTGCATATGTTCTCTTCTTTTAGACTATAGGTTTATTTATATTTCAAATGAATAGGAAAGCTTAACAAATACCTTTTCTATTAACGCAGTCCCATTTATCACAGAAATTAATAGTGAAAAGAGTTTTTATGAGCAGTGCTGGCTGATGATGTAGTATAATGGATTCTCACAGTTAAACTAGAAAATTCATTTTCCCTGGTATTGAGGCTATAAAGAATATGATTGTTTTGTCCTTTGGAACGTGTGTCTTGCTCACGTGTTTGGGTGAGCCATACCATTGCACAGGGTATGGCTCTCCCACACACGTGACCAAGACTTTACGTCCATCCGACAGATGGCGGCCTTTCCAAGCCCATTGGTGTCCTCGTTTCTGACCTAGGGCCAGACGAGGTAAAAGTCTTTAGGAATATTGCTGAATAATAAAAGAGCTCATTAATGAATAGTTCTTGATTTCAAAAATCAATTAATTTTGGATATTCCAAAGAGAATATATTATGAATGTTTTTTTTTTATCTCCGAGTAACATTTTTATGTACATGGACTAAATGGCCAGGTCGAAAAGACTCCAAGGGCTCAGAGTTGTGTAAAAGAAAGGTATACGTTGAACAGCTGTTCGCAAGCATATTAAAACCTCCTACGAAGGCCATCCAGTGTTTTTTGACGTTCACAGGGTATGGCTTTTCTGCATACAGCGTCATTGCTTAATATCCCATACGATGAGTGACGATCTTCCCAAGCCCCTTTTTCACCGAAGACCGGGAGGGGAGAGCTGGAATAAACATCAAAGCTGGCACTATCCTTAAACAAATGGAACTGATCTATAAAAATATTTCGGGGGAGAAACAATTGGATTATACCTGAACGGACTTGAAAACTGGTTTTTATTTTATTTTTATTTTTTTTCCAGAAAATATATTGCTAAGAATTAGTACAATGTAATTTTTTTCTCCTTCATCCTGTTAGATTTTTTAAAGAAACATTCTTGAAAAATCTTTGCCACATTTTCATAACACATCTTTACCCTCAATGCCCCCCCCCCCCCATCCTTAAACCCGGTTGTGAGGACAACATTTCTGTGCTGTGTTATCTTCTCTTACCGTTATCGGTATTACTTATCTAACATGAAATAAAGCATAGTTCAGTTTAAGAACTGTTTTTAAGACGACAGGAAAAACGTGGTTGAAACCTTAAACATAAGTTCATAAATACTAGGAAAAACGACAGTCAATCCTAGTATTAAATATTCAAATATTGATAAGTATGAGATTTTTTTACTTGAAAACTAAAGATGCAAAATTCCTAGATTAATCTTCTGGCTTGCGTTATTGAAACAAATAAAATTCCAAAGGACAAAACAATCATATTCTTTATAGCTTCAATACCAGAGAAAATGAATTTCCTAGTTTAACTGTGAGAATCCATTATACTACATCATCAGCCAGCACTGCTCATAAAAACTCTTTTCACTATTAATTTCTGTGATAAATGGGACTGCGTTAATAGAAAAGGTATTTGTTAAGCTTTCCTATTCATTTGAAATATAAATAAACCTATAGTCTAAAAGAAGAGAACATATGCAGATTTATCATTCGGTAAATAAACGTTATTACCTTTCAACAATCAGAAGAAAGCTTCCAAGAATATAATACAGAAATTACTTATAAACTCGTTCAATTCAGATTTGTTGCTTAGCAACCACGTAAACATGATATTTGGCTTGAATCGTCTTGTTTTATAACCATGGAGGGAAGATTAGCCATGACGAATAGCACCCCAACGAGCTTCATAGTGCAAGAACTTGAAGCCATTAAAAGAGCAAGCCTGCCATCTTGTAGGACCCAAAAAAAAACTGTTTGTTTTGTTGTCTGCTCTTAAACAGTCTGTAATCAAGACAGATATTTGAAAAAGAAAAAGATTAAGCAAAGAGGAACCTTTTTAGAATGGGCAAATTGTATGCCTGATGATATTTTTTAAATCACATATAAATTAGAAAAAAGGCAAAATTATCTACTTCCTAAATGCCCTCAAAAAAGTAAAAAAAAAATTCCAGCTGTTTTCTCGATGAACAAAAATATTCTATTTTGATACCTTTTAAAGTCCATATGAATTAAGAAAGCGAATTCATCATTGGCAATATGTTTTACCCTTATTTTAAAATTTTTAGGATCCATAAAGGATTATATCTGTTCTTTCAAATTCTCTACGCTATATAAATATTTTATTTTTTGTTTTTCAATTGTTTGGGGGATATTTAGGGCTATTTTTAATGGATAAATTCGCAAGAGACTTTGAAACCAGTTATCTCCCGTGCTTTAGAAGAAGTAAGGCTAGGTACAGTCGGTCAAAAAAGTATCCGAACACTATGGTTGATTACAGAATTCAGAAAAAAGTCTGGCAAAGATGTTTTTAGAAATTAGTGATCTCACGCCGATTTGCTTGGAAAGGTTGCCGTCCGTCGGATGGGACGTTAAGCCGTGAATCCGTGTGCAGGAGAGCCATACTCTGTGCACGTTAAAGAACTCACTGGATGGCCTTGACGGGAGACTACCCTCTGCCTAGGAACAGCTGTTCCAGTGGGTCCCCTCCCCCAACTTTCTCTGAGGCTAAGGTCCTTGTGACCTGGCCATTTAGCCCATGGTGTGCAAAAAAGTGTCTCTCAGAGGTAAAACAACCCAACCCATGCGACGGATGGCGGCATTTCTAAGTCCATCGGTGCCCTCCTACTCACCATGGGCAGGGCGGAGAGTTTTTCAGAGATAAATCTAAACGCTGACCCAGTTGGGACTCGGACCTGGAAACTGCATATTAGGAGCCTGGCGGCTACCAACCCGCCCCTTTAAACTTGGTTCATAGAGAGAAAATGAAAATCTTCTATTTTAGTTTCAAAAATCAAACGTCATTTCAGAAAATCAATTTTTTGAATTTAATTCTGGTGATCAAACGTTTTGAATCAATGCTCTGTTACTCTCCTAGATGTTCTACTGCGAATTCTTCTCTCGCTTCCCTATCTCCCAGGGAGGATGGAGGCGGGGATTAGAATCGAGAGGAGGAGAGGGGATATTTTCGTGATGAATGGACTTGGCCCACCCATCTGTCACTCGATGCATGACACAGACAGCGAAGCAGTCCACGATTTTCTCCTAGGAGCATGTTTGTCTTCGTTCAAACTTTTTTTCCTTTCCTGTCCGCTGAAACATTTTAGATTCCTTCTTTTTGCTACATCGGACAGAGAAAGCTTCTTGATTCTTCCAGTAGAAGGGAAAAATCAAAGAGCTGCTCTTAGCGTGTCTGGATTTCTTCTTACATGGACATTCAGACATAAGTTAGGCTTTGAATTGCTGAGTCAGTTGGGGCTAACACTTTTCTTATTATCGGCATATTACAAAGTAATATGTGCTTCGGTAACGAAATGGTGATATTTATAGGCCGTGGTGATCTGATATGTGATGACATCGACTTAGAAGAAGAAGATGTGTGACAACGCATTCACGGAATAAAAAGAAGATTTTAGAAATTAAAGACTTAGAATAGTAATTGTTAAATCAATTAAAAAAATATTCTGGGTACTGAAATTTGGTTTATTCCTTTCTCTATGAGGGGGGGGGGGGCTCAGTCGGTAGCGCGCCAGGCTCGTAATCTGTAGTTCCCAGGTTCGAGTCCCAGCTGGGTCAGCGTTGAGATTTATCTCCGCAAAATTCCCCGCCCTGCCCACGGTCAGTAGGGGACACCGATGGGCTTGGAAATGCCACCATCCGTCGGATGGGACGTTAAGCCGTGACCCCGTGTGTGGGAGAGTCATACCCTGTGCACGTTAAAGAACACGCTGGATGGCCTTGACGGGAGGCTACCATCTGTCTCCCAACAGATGTTCCAGTGGGTCCCCTCCCCCAACCTTCTCTGAGCCTTCGGGGTCCATGTGACCTCGCCATTTAGCCCATGGTGTGCAAAAAAGTGCCGCTCAGAGGTAAAACAACCCAACCCAAACAATTGTCTATGAGGGAACAGTTCAAAACAAGAGGTGTTTACGTTTAGAAAAAGTGTTATTTTTTTTTAGAGAAAAAAAAAGTTTGCTTGTCTCCAGTGAACAGGATATCTTATAACAGTTGGTGATTCTCCTTAACCAAAAACCATCGCAAGCACCTGAACCTTTACTTACACGGGATCGCCATCCTGCGCTGGATTGACGTGTCTCAGATAGGTAAGTTTCTATTTTGAGTTTGGTCCACTTTTAAATGTGATGCCTAAAGTTCCTTTACGCATTAATGACTTAAGCTTTTCGAGGTGAGGAAATTGGTCTTTTCCGCATTCTTGCGATTAGGGGGCTGTTTGATATTGTTAGTTGCTATTTCTCTCAATGAACCTAGTTTCTTTAAAAAATCCTGCCAACTATTTTCTTTCCATAGCTGTCTGAATGAAGGACCTTCTAGTCTTAACAGACAGCACTATAGACATTAATTGATTCATTGAGGTTTCTAAATAGAGATTATTCTCTTGATTTTTCCCGCAAAACCCTCACTCTGCCCTCGATCAGTAGGGGACACGAATGGACTTGAAAAAGCCGCCGTCCATCTGGTGGGACGTTAAGCCGTGGCACCATCTTCAGGAGAGCCACACCCTGTGCACGTTAAAGAACACGCTGGATGGTCTTGACGGGAGACTACCATCTGTTTCCCAACAGCTGTCCAGTGGGTCACCTCCCCCCAACGGGGCGGGGGTGGCTCAATCGGTAGCGCGCCAGGCTCGTAATCTGTAGTTCCCAGGTTCGAGTCCCAACTGGGTCAGCGTTGAGATTTATATCCGCAAAATTCCCCGCCCTGCCCACGGTCAGCAGGGGACACTGATGGGCTTGGAAAGGCCGCCGTCCGTCGGATGGGACGTTAAGCCGTGGCCCCGTGTGCGGGAGAGCCATACCCTGTGCGCGTTAAAGAACACGCTGGATGGCCTTGACGGGAGGCTACCATCTGTCTCCCAACAGCTGTTCCAGTGGGTCTCCTCCCCCAACCTTCTCTGAGCCTTCGGGGTTCATGTGACCTGGCCATTTAGCCCATGGTGTGCAAAAAAGTGCCGCTCAGAGGTAAAACAACCCAACCCAACCCTCCCCCCAACCTTCTCTGAGACTTTGGGGTCCTTGTGCCGCTCACGGGTAAAACAACCCAACTCTCTTGATGTCCCCACACGGGAATTTCAGCATTATAACCTAGTCATTTTAGGTTTGCAAGAGGTCACATGGACAGGTAAGCATCAGGTACTTAAAATAATCCTGAATTCTCTATTCAGAGCGGAAGGATAGTAATCAAATTAAGGTTAAAGTTTGCTTCTCGGCAGGAATGCCTTGCAGACAGATTGCCTTTAGACTTACCTAACTGTTGACACAAAGCATCTCTTGCCTAACAAAAGCTTTCAATCATGTGTTTTCGTACGAAAGAAGAAATTAAAAATATATTAGAAACTTAAAATAGCACTTCTTTTATTAAAAGACATTGGAAATTAGTCAAATATTCATGTATACGATTATAAATTTAATTGATGTATTTGTGTAGTCGATGTTACTTGGGCATATTGTATTATTTCACCGGGAGCCTGAGAGAAGGGACGGGGGTGGCTCAGTCGGTAGCGCGCCAGGCTCATGATCTGCAGTTCCCAGGTTCGAGTCCCAGCTGGGTCAGCGTTGAGATTTATCTCCGCAGAATTCCCCGCCCTGTCCACGGTCAGTAGGGGACACCGATGGGCTTGGAAAGGCCGCCGTCCGTCGGATGGGACGTTAAGCTTTGGCTCCGTGTGCGGGAGAGCCATAACCTGTGCACGTTAAAGAACACACTGGATGGCCTCGACGGGAGGTTACCATCTGTCTCCCAACAGCTGTTACAGTGGGTCCCCTCCTCCTCCAACCTCCTCTGAGCCTTCGGGGTCTATGTGACCTGGCCATTTAGCCCATTGCGTACAAAAAAGTGCCGCTCAGAGATAAAACAATCCAAAGCTCCAATTTGATTTTCTTTTCATAATTGAAACTGCTATCGAAGATTTCTCCAAACGCATGACCATTGCTCTCCTCTCATTGGTTGTTCGCAATACACACTTTTGGACCAATCAGCGAACTCTTGAAAGTTAATCAATGTCACCAAAGAAATTATGATAATAAAACATTTTTAAGTGCTAATTGCATTTTTTTTGTGTTTTATAGGTACAGTCGCTCAAAAAAGTATCCGAACGCTATGGTTGATTACAGAATTCAGAAAAAATATCTGGCAACGATTTTTTTTTGAAATGAGTGATCTGGCAACTTTTGTATCACGTGACACGAAGGTTGCCAGATCACTGATTAAAAAAAATCGTTGCCAGATATTTTTTCTGAATTCTGTAATCAACCATAGTGTTCGGATACTTTTTTGAACGACTGTACTGATAAACGATAATGATCTTTTGTTACGCGCCAGTTGCTATTCTACCACTTGACCTAAGGCCAGGTAAATTCACACTTTCTTAAGGAAGGTTATACTATGAAACTTTAGGATTGGGGTTTAAGCGTCGTGGCTACGATGCGCCATATATATATATACCGAAAAGAACGAAGCTTTTGTAACCACATATCACGTAATAATATATCTTGGATTATTCAGATGCACAGTATTGAAACTCTGGAGTGGCACCACCTTTCACGCTTATTAACTAAGTACAAAGTGATCGTCACTGCAGCAAGAGTTGGGATGCTTGACCTCTGAGCGGCACTTTTTTTTGCACACCATGGGCTAAATGGCAGGTCACATGGACCCCGAAGGTTCAGAGAAGGCTGGGGGAGGAGACCCACTGGAACAACTGTTGGGACACAGATGGTAGCCTCCCGTCAAGGCCATCCAGTGTGTTCTTTAACGTGCACAGAGTATGGCTCTCCCGCACACGGGGTCACGGCTTAATATCCCATACGACGGACGACGGGCTTTCCAAGCCCATTGGTGTCCCTTACTGACCGTGGGCAGGGCGGGGAATTTTGCGGAGATAAATCTCAATGCTGACTCAGCTGGGACTCGAACGTGGTAACTATAGATTAGGAGCATGGCGCGCTACCGACTGAGCCACCCCCGCCTCTCATCGGGAGTAATTCCTTCCTAATGAATTGGTTACGGGTTATGGCACGAGTTTTTCCAGTTTTCCATTATTTTGGCAAGTAACGAAGCATTCCTGGAATATTTAGAATTTCCCAATGGCGAAGAAAACAGTTCAATTGATCTGCCTGAGAAATCAATATACTTGACTGAGCCACCCCGCCCCACAATGCGCCTACTTGTGGTTGAACGTGCCTACCATAGTTGAAACGCTTAAAAAAAACGCTTAAAAAATGAGGCGTCCCAGTGTCTTTGTTGTAGGCTTTCGTTCCGTGTTTCAAGAAATCCACATTTCACACAAATGCAGAGAAAAAAACCGTTGAAACTGAAATGGATGTGGAAACGCGATGAGCAGCAGAAGAAAAAGTGTCGGCGGGCCGCTTGTTACCCAACTCTGGTTTATCTTGAAGGGAAAACTGTTTCGTTCTGCTCTTCATCGTACAGAAGAAAAGAGAGACTTTCTGAAAAATAAAAAGGAAACCACAAGAAAAATGAAATAAGGGGGAAGAAAGCCTAGTCTTCCCCCCATGGCTGTCAGAATTCTTCCGATTATTATCTCTGAGATTTCACAGTTCCGATTGACAAGGTCAGGTCCTCTTCCTTCTTTTGAGCTCGAGACAGAAACCGTAGCGCGTGGGCGGTGGCAACTCGGCGAATTCCGATTGATCGGGATGCGCTCGTAAAGAGAGGAGGAAGAGGAAGATGTGCTCGCTCTGGTACGAGATGGAAAAGTTATTTTAGGTTTCTATTCGGATAGAGGAAGGATGGGGGAGCTTGAAAGGAGCTGAGCTCATGGCACGCGACGAGGCTCAGTTAGCTCAGCTGTTGAGTCTTTGGAAAATATTTCCTTCTCTCACGATTCGAGAGTCCGTCTGTCTGAAGATGAGTGTGTGCAGTGGTAGGAAGATGTCGGAGTCGCGTGACGATAGGTTGGCGGGCGCCGATGAAGAGGTCGGATGCTTTCGGCGACATTTGTTGAAGTTCTGGTTCAATATGGACGAAGCGAAATGGCCAACATTGCCATTTTCTACGGATATTATTATTCCTTTAAGCGATTTTCTATTGCAGGGGGGGGGGGGGGGGAGGGGGATTTCGTTTGTACAGAAGTGTCGATGCACCCTAAGCCAAAAAAGTAATTTTAGAAGGATAAATCTTGTGCGTTGAAGTTTGGATCACTCGTCGAGTTCATCAAAAAACGTTTGGGTGTTTTTTTCCTTCTAGTTTCTGTGACGAGATTGAATTTTTTTTGTTGGCAAAGATATTTGATAACCAGGAGAAAGTTCTTTGACATTCAATAGAAAATGTTTAGATATAAAGTGTAGCAGCGAATTATTATTGTCAATAAGAAGTTTGGATTGCATTGTTTTACCTCTGAACTGCACGTTTTTGCACACCATGGGTTAAATGGCCAGGTCACATGGACCACGAAGGGTCAGAGAAGGTTGGGGGAGGGGACCCACTGTAACAACTGTTGGGAGACAGAGGGTAGCCTCCCGTCAAGGCCATCCAGCGTGTTCTTTAACGTGCACAGGTATGGCTCTCCCGCACACGGGGCCACGGTTTAACGTTCCATCCGACGGATGGCGGCCTTTCCAAGCCCATCGGTGTCCCCTACTGACCGTGGGTAAGGCGGGGAGTTTTCCGGAGATACATCTCAACGCTGATCCAACTGGGACTCGAACCTGGGAACTACAGATTACGAGCTTGGCGCGCTACCGACTGAGCACCAATAAGAAGAGAAAGTTTATTGTTAGCCAATAGAGTTTATTATTGTTCAACAGAGAATAATTATTGCTATCTGCCCGGTTTTACTCGTCGGGTCTCAATATATTGTTGCGAAGTTTTACCGTAATGTTTATTTGACAGCATTGTGTAGTAAGTTGGAATAAACCAAAAAGTGCTAGTTGTTAAACTTAGTGAACAGATAAAACGATTAGTTTTACGAGAAATATGAGCACTTAAATAATTATTTTAAGAATCAAATGAACTAACTGTGATCATTTTCTCTTACTCGCAAATATAAATGGAACAGAGCATTCGAAGTTTCAGTTATATGACATTCTAATCAACAACATAACTTTATAACTGAATACTAATGAAACATTTACCCTTATTTGACGTATACGCATGACCTCTTTATTTATGGGACGGGGGTGGCTCAGTCAGTAGCGCGCCAGGCTCGTAATCTGTAGTTCCCAGGTTCGAGTCCCAGCTATATCAGCGTTGAGATTTAATAAAAAAAATCAATACCTCCTCAAGCAGCTACTTGCCACAGAGGTCTGACAGGAGCCAGTCAGTTTATATGCCATAGTAGAAGGTCTGAGAGGATGGCAGGACCTCAGCAGAAAAACGACACGTACATCCATGCCTTACCCGGGGCTCGAACCCAGGTCCCGTAGATCAGTAGCCAAGCGCGCTAACCACTCGGCCACGCTCCGCAAAATTCCCCGCGCTGCCCACGATCAGTAGGGGACACCGATGGGATTGAAAAGGCCGCCGTCCGTCGGATGGGACGTTAAGCCGTGGTTTTGTGTGCGGAAGAGGCATATCCTGTACACGTTAAAGAACTCGTTGGGTGGCTATGACGTCAGGCTACCACATATTCCGTAATCAATGGGTTCCCTTCACCCAAACTTTTCGGAGTCCTTGTGACTTTCGGTACTCGATCCTAAGAACTGCAGTTTACAAGCGCATCGCTCTACCCATTGCCCCATTATTGTAAGCACAAGATTAACGAGAACCTGAGATAATCACTATCATCCGTGGGGCGGGGGTGGCTCAGTCGGTAACGCGCCAGGCTCGTGATCTGTAGTTCCCAGGTTCGAGTCCCAGCTGGGTCAGCGTTGAGATTTATCTCCGCAAAATTCCCCGCCCTGCCCACGGTCAGTAGGGGACACCGATGGGCTTGGAAAGGCCGCCGTCCGTCGGATGGGACGTTAAGCCGTGGACCCGTGTGCGGGAGAGCCATACCCTGTGCACGTTAAAGAATACGCTGGATGGCCTTGACGGGAGGCTACCATCTGTCTCCCAACAGCTTTTCCAGTGGGTCTCCTCCCCAACCTTCTCTGAGCCTTCGGGGTCCATGTGACCTGGCCATTTAGCCCATTGTGTGCAAAAACGTGCCGCTCAGAGGTAAAACAACCCAACCCTATCATCCGTAAAGACATGGCAATCAGAGAGCTCCACCATCATTCGGAAATGAATGGGTACTTTCGGTAAATCCTGATAAATATTTCTCTTCACACACTCTATCACGAAAAATGCCTTCAAAGGAAATAATACAAACGTATAACGATATTCAGAGACAATGTGGTTAAACAAAGACGCACGACCACTTATTCGTTCGTATTATGCGAAATAGGCAGTAACTGCAAAAGCAATAGAGGAATTCTTCTTACTTTATTTAAAGGGATATTTATTCCCCTTTTACCTATATGAAATGATCACCGAATGCTCTTTGAGAAGCAATTTAAATATCCCTCCTTCTAAACGGCTACAGTTCACGAAGTATCCGCTAATGCTTCTGATTGACAGATACGCCAGCATTCCTCCTTTCTAGCACTCTACCCTCCCTCAACATCTTCCCACCCCCGTTGCTGTTAGGTACGCCACGCAACAGACACTGAGGAAGAAGAGCATTCCATCTCTACACGTGGAAGAGAAACTACATGCAACATCACAGCCACGAACAGAAGAAAAGATGATTTGTTGGCAACCATCAATTGTGATGAACTGGAGAGAGTTCTTTGGAGGGAGGGAAGGGATTGTATGTGGGGGGGAGAGGAAAGGGAAAGAGGAGAGAAAGGTGCCTTAAGGGGAAAAAGGATTCTGCACGGAGCTTTGCCAATTTATTCCGAGTGATGAAATATGGATTCCTAACTATCGAGATGTGGTAGAACAAGACGAACTCCAGAAGTGCAAAGAAGGATGCAGGAGGGCTCGTGTTATTGGCCAACCGATTTCTACCCTCCATTTGACGCCTCCTAACTCGTCATAAATATGTAAGGAGAGGGTGAAATGAAATAACGATCGATCCCGAAAAGATCGGCTCGAGAGTTTGCAAGTGGGGTGCAAATGCGTCGTGCAACGGAAGAAAAGAATTTGAATCGTGATTATTTTTTTTTAGGAAGGCGAGAAAATTGTCTGGCTGGAAACAGATGATTGATCAGAAGATAAATGATTTGTTTTTTATCGCTTACTCTTTCTCTCTTCGCTTAAGATCTGGATTTTTGTTATTTTACTTCTGAGAGTAACGTTTGGGCACACAATAGACTAGATGACCAGATCATAAGGACCTCGAGGGCTCAGAGAAAGTTGAGAGAAGGAGAGCCATTGAATGCGTTAGGGTGCACAAGGTATGGCTATCCTGCACACAGGGCCAAGCTCGTAATCTGTAGTTCCCAGGTTCGAGCCCAACGACAAAATTTATCACCGAAAAGCTTCCCGCCCTCCCTTCGGTCAGTAGGAGACACTGATGGGCTTGTAAAGACCTTCTGGTGGGACGTTCAGCCGTGGCTCCGTGTGCGGGAGAGTCATACCCTATGCACCTTAAAGAACACGCTGTATGGCCTTGAGGGGAGGCTACTATCTGTCTGCTAACAGCTCACCTTCTCCCAACCTTCTCTGAGCTCTCGGAGTCCTCGTGACTTGGCCATCTAGCCCATTGTTTGCAAAAGAAGTACGACTGAGAGATAAATCAACTCAAGATTCATACATAAGATGTACGATGTCATCTTATGTACATCTTGATGTCAACATAAGATGTACGATGGCGTTTCCAAACTCGTCGGTGTCCCAATTCTCACTGAGAAAGAACAGAGTAAAGGTTAGCGCAGATAAATCTCAACGCTGGCACAGATGGGACCGGCACCGCTCCCGACCGAGCCAACCTTCTTCCCGAAGATTGGATGTGTCCAGTATAGTACAACCGATAAGAGCGGTTAATGATTCATCGTGTGGTAGCGAGTTCGATTCCCATCCTTCTAAAAACCTCACAACCTGAACTCTTCACTTGGGAAATGAGATTATTGTCCAAACAGTTTCTTTAGGTCGAGATTTTTATTAGTCTTCGGTCTGATAACAAAGCACCCTTGAAAGCTAAGACGACATCAGTCGGCGGCCATGTTTAGTTTGTCAGATACATTCAACTGGGCTGGTAATTGGAACGTCGCCTCGGCTTTGTCTTCCAGCATCCCATCCTTCATCCTGTCTCTCCTCCCATCTGCAAAGGCCCACTTCGAACTGTTGTGGACTTTACACATCTGCGTGGGGATGTTGATTGTGGCGCTAGCCCGGCTCTGTATCACGTGGCGTGGCAGTTCCATTATATGATAAGTTAGTGCGGAATTAAACTGTGATGAGATTTGGAAACGTACGCGACGCGCAGAATGGGCTTTCTGTGTATGTCGGGGGGGACGTCACCACTTTGCGTTCGCGAGCACGGACTAACTGCACGAGGGAAAATCACAATGGACACGGCAACGACTGCAACCTTAAATTGACTGTTAGAGACTGTCACCATGGATGCGGGTAGGCATAGTGGAATCTGTGGCAACAAAACTTTGTAGCTGGATCCGTTTGGCGATGCGTCGAACTCTGAGCATATATTCACATTCAGCATCAGAGTGATGATGCATTTAGCAGTGATTCATGCTGCAGGAATGAGAGATGCTACCTGCATCTGTGATCATCTTCCATCCCTCTGTATTTGCTTATTTAACGATCAGATGTAAATTAACAATCACACAATACTATTCCCCGTGTATGTTTTGACGAAGGTACACAATTCATGGATTCAGAATATTATCTGTGTGTAATGCTTAATGAAAGTGAATGATCTGAAAAATTGATCTGATCAATTCTTCAGTTCATCACTTTGATCGATTTGAAAGATTTGGCAATATATAAAGGAACAATAAATGATCATCTACTTACAGATATATCTGCGTAGGTGTGTGCCTCGTTTTGAAGTAATCTATATAATAAAAGAAGGTGTGTCTGTGTCAGTCATAACTCATCGGGAATTCAACGTACACACTCCAAATTTTCGGAGAACGTTTCTGGTTGTGGTCCGGATTACAGTGCCAAATTTTTGAGTCGAAAGTCCAAAAGAGGGGCTTGCTAGAACCAAACATATTTGCCATGCTATTCCTACGGTAAACGAGAATCGCTGTCAAATTTACTGTTGCCATTTATTGCTCCCTAACTGTGAAAGTAAAGTGTTAAAATAGCATTTAAATCTCTGCTGCAAATCTGATGCCGTTGCCAGATTCCCCACATTTCCAAAAGCACTATTTAGGCATTCCATTGCAGCTAGGGACCTGATTTTCTAACCAAAAATTGGGTCGGGCACGGGGAACCCGCGTGCGAAATTTGGGACCTTTCGGTGAAGTACGTCGGGAATTACAGAATGCCAAAATCTGATGAAATAAAATTTTCTCGATCGTTTGCCACGGGCTTTGAGAGCGCGCGCCGAATCAGCAATGACCTTTCCAACACCGGGAAATTCTTCGTGTTCAATTATCATAAAATGTCGGGGGGGGGGAGAAATACTTAGAAAACTAACCATTAGTGCACGAAACAAATTATGCAGATTAAAAGTGAGACACGAGCTGTCAGACTTTGTGTAGAAACGATGTCACGGGCCAAGTGAGAACCTGATTTTTCAACCAATCCCCGGTGCACACGGGGTACGCTGTGCATGAAATTTCCACCGTGCGGATGAATATCACGGGTGTCATAGGGCAAAAAAGTCTGTGGTAACGGAAATAAAAATCTCGATAGCTTACGCAAAAACTAAGCCACGGGCTACGAGAGAGCTCGCTGACGTCGACAACGATCCAAGTCAACATCAGGCAAATTTCTTCCTATTGAAAATCTGTGCTAAAATGTCGGGGGGAGGGGGGTAACTTACAAAATTTTCCTTTGGTGCAGTGAAAAGAATATACAGGTTAAAAGTGACACCCGGGCAGCGCCTGGTAAGCTTCAACTAGTACAAAAATAAA
Organism: Ryuthela nishihirai; assembly: GCA_038380435.1. Classification (NCBI taxonomy): domain Eukaryota; kingdom Metazoa; phylum Arthropoda; class Arachnida; order Araneae; family Heptathelidae; genus Ryuthela; species Ryuthela nishihirai. Next base: position 27,441,163 of record JAWZYU010000018.1, read on the forward strand.
TTAATACTGTCTTTAACTGTCTGCAGTAAATGTTATGTTTATAATATTTCTACGGTCGTTTGGAGTAACAGTTTCCCTCATGATCTTTTTTCCCTGTTTGTTCTATCTGGGCCAGCGTTGAGATTTATCTGGCAAAATCCCAACATACTCTGGGGTGGGGGTGGCTCAGTCGGTAGCGCGTCAGGCTCGTAATCTGTAGTTCCCAGGTTCGAGTCCCAGCTGGGTCAGCGTTGAGATTTATCTCCGCAAAATTCCCCGCCCTGCCCACGGTCAGTAGAGGACACCGATGGGCTTAGAAAGGCCGCCGTCCGTCGGATGGGACGTTAAGCCGTGTCCCCGTGTGCAGGAGAGCCATACCATGTGCACGTTAAAGAACACGTTGGATGGCCTTGACGGGAGGCTACCATCTGTCTCCCAACAGCTGTTCTAGTGGGTCCCCTTCCCCAACCTTCTCTGAGCCTTCGGGGTCCATGTGACCTGGCCATTTAGCCCATAGTGTGCAAAAAAGTGTCGCTCAGAGGTAAAACAACCCAACCCAACAAATCCTTTTCCTCAACCTTCTCTGAGCCCTCAGGGTCTTAGTGACCTGGCCATTTAGAGAACTGTATGCAAAAGAAAGTGCTGCTCAGAAGTAAAACCACCCAACAAGTTTATTTCAGAATCGAGCAAGACAATCTCAATACTGAGATAAAAGAGTTGGGTGACAATGAGTTTAAATGGTCGTCTCAAGGATTCCGAGGTCTTATAGCTAGGTAAAGGAAGGGATCCAACGAACAACTGACAAGGAACAAGATGGAAATTAACTGGCAAGAATATCCAGCTCATTGTTTCACAGGATTTGTACATGTTTGTTTTTTTTCTACCCAGACTGTCAAAATTATGTGATGAGACAGCTATTTGAGGTGAAATTTATTTTTTTTGTAATAGATTGCTAAAACAAAAAAAAAAACTAAATAGTTACAGTTGATATAGTGATTTGGGCAACTTGCTGTGAAGTTGCCCAAACCACTATACTAACTATGACTATCAGTTACTGCTATACTAACTACAACTTTTTTTTTAAAACCACTATACCAATTAAAACTATAACATTGCTGTGTAAGTTTTAACTGAGGCAGTTGTCAGAAGTACTTCGATATTAATGTGACATGTCCTTGTATGAGAGGGGCGGAGGGGGCTCAGTCGGTAGCGCGCCAGGCTAGTAATCTGTAGTTCCCAGATTCGAGTCCCAGCTAGGTCAGCGTTGACATTTATCTTCCCACGGTCAGTAGGGGACATCGATGGGCTTGGAAAGGCCGCCGTCCGTCGGATGGGACGTTTCGCCGTGGCTCCGTATGCGGGAGAGCCATACCCTGTGCACGTTAAAGAACACATTGAATGGCCTTGACGGGAGGCTACCATCTGTCTCCCAACAGCTGTTCCAGTGGGTCTCCTCCCCCAACCTTCTCCGAGCCTTCGGGGTCCTTGTGACCTGGCCATTTAGCCCATGGTGTGCAAAAAAGTGCCGCTCCGAGGTAAAACAACCTAACTCTTGTATGAGAAGACTTGTAAAAGCTAGGAGTAGCTTCCAGAATTCTTCTTAGTAATTTGTGATGCAAAAAACCTGATGATTTCTTGAGAATTGTTCCTTTGTCCATATCAACGGAAAAAACAAAGTAGAAATCATAGGAGATTCCATTGACAGTCCGTAAAGTAAATCTATCTGTACATCTCCACAAGGGATGGGCCGAGAAACGAAAAGAAGTGCAAAGAGTAGATTCGTGTTAGAGGAAAGAGGCGAAAGAGACAAAATAGAGTTTTGCTCTTGTCATGAAAGCAGAGGTAAACGTGAACGATTCGACTGTAAGCATTCGGCTGCCTCTGTCTCTGTCTTGTCTCGCGAAAGCGGTAATGAAGTTCCGATGATCGGGATTTGCAAGTCACGTGCACTAGTTGCGGACTCTTGCCGTTGCACGAGGGAGCGTTATGGGTTATTGAGCAGCTGGGGGAATTTGTTCACGTGAGCAGTTTTGCATGTTGGAGCTTTTGTCGGCGAAGTCTTTGCTCTTTGGAAGCAGATGCAGAAATGAAATCTTTTAAAATGATAAACTCAGGTACGAAAGTAAATGTTGGTTGTCGACGAAAAGGAAAAGAGAAAAGTTCTTTTAAAGGAAGGGAAAGTCCCCACGGGAGGGGGGAGGAGAAAATTTCGGAGGCGAGGTTAAGTTATAAATGGCAAGAATTGCTTCACAATGATATTTAAAGAAAATATGAGTTGGGTTGGGTTGTTTTACCTCTGAGCGGCACTTTTTTGCACACCATGGGCTAAATGGCCAGGTCACATGTACCCCGAAGGCTCAGAGAAGGTTGGGGAAGGGAACCCACTGGAACAGCTGTTGGGAGACAGATGGTAGCCTCCCGTCAAGGCCATCCAGCGTGTTCTTTAACGTGCACAGGGTATGGCTCTCCCTCACACGGGGCCACGGCTTAACGTCCCATCCGACGGACGGCGGCCTTTCCAAACCCATCGGTGTCCCCTACTGACCGTGGGCAGGGCGGGGAATTTTGCGGAGATAAATCTCAACGCTAACCTAGCTGGGACTCGAACCTGGGAGCTACAGATTACGAGCCTGGCGCGCTACCGACTGAGCCCCCTCCCCGTCTGTGGGAGAGCCATACCCTGTGCACGTTAAAGAACACGCTGGATGACCTTGACGGAAGGCTACCATATGTCTCCCAACAGCTGTTCCAGTGGGTCCCCTCCCCCAACATTTTCTGAGCCTTCGGGGTCTATGTGACCTGTCCGTTTAGCCCATGATGTGCAAAAAAGTGCCGCTCAGAGGTAAAACAACCCAACCCGGCGATGAAGATTAAATCTAAGACATCGTCAGTTTCACGAATTAAATAATCTATCCTCATACATTTGTCGAACTGTTGTATTGAATCACATGAAATACGAACCAGCGACCTTATATAAAATATCAGGTTGAAGGAAGAGACTTGACAGGGTAGTTTATCGTTTCCTCCATAACTAAGTGTCATAAATAGCAAAGGCATTGTTTTTTTCTTCTTTCAGGTTCATGGTTGATTCTTCAACAGATTTGCAAAACTCAGAAAACTGCACTTCGTCATCTTTGTGTGTTGAAGAATGATGCGTATGCAAGATGGACATGTGCGCCTTTGGAAGAAAGCATAATTCAAATTGAGATGCCATAGAACACTCCAGAGATTGTTACTACTAAATATCGTCCTCCTTTACAACTTCTACAGAGTTGAATTAATCTCCATTCGAATAATTGTTTCGTTATTCGTCTATTCTTTATCTTTTGCACGTTTCAAGACCGTGGCCGAGTGTTTAGCGTGTTTGGCTACGGATTGGGTTAGGTTGTTTTACCTCTGAGCGGCACTTTTTTGCACACCATGGGCTAAATGGCCAGGTCACATGGATCCCGAAGGCTCAGAGAAGGTTGGGGGAGGGACCCACTGGAACAGCTGTTGAGAGACAGATGGTAGCCTCCCGTCAAGGCCATCCAGCGTGTTCTTTAACGTGCACAGGGTATGGCTCTCCCGCACACGGGGCCACGGCTTAACGTCCCATCCGACGGACGGCGGCCTTTCCAAGCCCATCGGTGTCTCCTACTGACCGTGGGCAGGGCGGGGAATTTTGCGGAGATAAATCTCAACGCTGACCCAGCTGGGACTCGAACCTGGGAACTACAGATTACGAGCCTGGCGCGCTACCGACTGAGCCACCCCCGCCAAAGAAAATATGAGACTATGGCAGTTTTTTTAATCTGTTTTTCAGTAACGAAACACTAAAAATTAAAACAATGTGCAATAGTGAGATTGATATTTATTAGTATAACATAGGAAAAAGACATCCATAATTTAATCTACTGTAATTTTTTAGCACTTTCTTTAATGCATTTTGCCATCTGCCTGTAGCTATTAAACATTTCTTTAATACCATCAGATCCTGTGCACATTACAATGTATAGTCGCCGAAAAAATATCCGAACACTACGGTTGATTACAGAATTCAGAAAAAAATATCTGGCAACATGACACGAAGAAAATTATTATAGAATTAGAAAGTAGTGATCTTACAACCTTCGTGTCACGTGTCTTCGTGTCATCGTTGCCAGATATTTTTTCTGAATTCTGTAATCAACCGTAGTGTTCGGATACTTTTTGAGCGACTGTACATTGCAATGTACATACTGAATTTCAGTGAAATGGTGTTAAAAATTATTTTCGTGCATTGTTATTCTTCTTGTCATAAATGAAATGCATTTAATTGGAAACATTTTCTTTTCCCATAAACAAAAATTCTGTTCTAAAGGGATAAAGAGATAGAAAATTATTTTTGAGTTTGGATAAGTTGTAAGAAAATAGTAAAATTCGCATTTCTCATTCTTCCCAAAAGTCTGAATTTTCATCGGTAGAGGGCCGAAAATTTAAAAAATAGCAAAATTCAGATGAATGTACTAATGCGATACTACTGTGCCTTGGCGGTGAAGTTGTATCGCTTTGGATCCTCAGGATACTGCAGATGTCACAGTCTGGTTCGAGTTACGACATAGCTGTGCATTACTGGTAATTCCTGTTTAACCCGGATTCGCTATAACGGGTTTCTTTCCACTTTCTTTTTAGTGAAACGACTTTAATAAATCTTAAAATGGTGTACATATAGAAATAGGCTTAAATAATTGGTGTATCTGTCCGCCCGGTTGTTGTGACAGCGATGAAGTGTTGAATCCAACAGTGACGAGTTTTCGTGTCACATGATTACGCTTGCCAAATTATAAAAAATAGTCAGCAAAAAAAAAAAGAAAATGACACAGAAAAAGTGAATCAGTCAAAAAAAAAGTCGCAGAATAAGTGAATAAGTCAAAAAATGACACAGAATAAGTGAATCAGCCAAAAGAGTCACAGAATAAGTGAATGAGTCAAAAAAGTCACAGAATAAGCGAATCAGTCAAAAAAGTCACAGAATAAGTGAATCAGCAAAAAAAGTCACAGAATAAGTGAATCAGGGGGAAAAAAGTAAAAAGGAAAATGTCACAGAATAAGTGAATCAGCCAAAAGAGTCACAGAATAAGTGAATGAGTCAAAAAAAATCACAGAATAAGCGAATCAGTCAAAAAAGTCACAGAATAAGTGAATCAGCAAAAAAAGAGTCACAGAATAAGTGAATCAAGGGGAAAAAAGTAAAAAGAAAAATGTCACAGAATAAGTGAATCAGCCAAAAGAGTCACAGAATAAGTGAATGAGTCAAAAAAGTCACAGAATAAGCGAATCAGTCAAAAAAGTCACAGAATAAGTGAATCAGCAAAAAAAGAGTCACAGAATAAGTGAATCAAGGGGAAAAAAGTAAAAAGAAAAATGTCACAGAATAAGTGAATCAGCCAAAAGAGTCACAGAATAAGTGAATGAGTCAAAAAAGTCACAGAATAAGCGAATCAGTCAAAAAAGTCACAGAATAAGTGAATCAGCAAAAAAAGAGTCACAGAATAAGTGAATCAAGGGGAAAAAAGTAAAAAGAAAAATGTCACAGAATAAGTGAATCAGTGAAAAAAATCACAGAATAATTGAATCGGGGAAAAAAAAAAGCAGAAGAAACGAATCAGTAAAATAAAAACACAAAAAAAGTGAATCAGAAAAAAAAATGACAAGAATAAGTGAATCAGAAAAAAAAGACATAGAATAGGTGAATCAGTAAAAAAAAAAGGCAGAATAAGGAATCAGTAAAGCAATGACACAAAATAAGTGAATCAGTCAAAAAAATGTCGCAGAAGAAGTGAACCAGTCAAAATATGTTACAGAATAAGTGAATCAGTCAAAAAAATGTTGCAGAAGAAGTGAACCAGTCAAAATATGTTACAGAATAAGTGAATCAGTCAAAAAAAAAAAGTCACAGAATAAGTGAATCAGTGAACTGTAATCCGACTGAATCTGTATCTGTCAATTGAAGTCCTACATTCATGATTTCTCGCTTCTTGTGAATCCTTTGGTGAAAATCTTTTCTCCATATGAAAACCATAAAATCTAAACAATACATTGCTGACACGATCGACACATTGGCTACTGGTGTTATTTCTTATTTCCAAGGACATAAGAGAATTAAAATCTGTTGCAAGCACAACAGCTACTCCAAGAGCGAATTAAAAAAAATAAAACTGCGAATTACATTTATTTTTTTTAAACAAAACATCCATTATAACAGAAAGGAAAACCAAATATCAGAAAGATCAATAAGATATGCTTAAAACAAGGGGATTAAAAATACACCAGTTTAACAAGGGGACCGTATCTACCATGTTAAATGGGGGATGCCTGTTTTTAAGAAAACAAGACAAACCTAATGGATATCCTATGTCTTTAAAAAAAAACATTAAAATTATCTGCTAATGTTAGAGTTGTTGTTGGGTTGTTTTACCTCTGAGCGGCACTTTTTTGCACACCATGGGCTAAATAGCCAGGTCACATGGACCCCGAAGGCTCAGAGAAGATTGGGGGAGGGGACCCACTGGAACAGCTGTTGGGAGACAGATGGTAGTCTCTCGTCAAGGCCATCCAGCATGTTCTTTAACGTGCGCAGGGTATGGCTCTCCCGCACACGGGGCCACGACTTAACGTCCCATCCGACGGACGGCGGCCTTTCCATGCCCATCGGTGTCCCCTACTGACCGTGGGCAGGGGGGGGGGGGAATTTTGCGGAGATAAATCTCAACGATGACCCAGCTGGGACTCGAACCTGGGAACTACAGATTACGAGCGTGGCGCGCTACCGACTGAGCCACCCCCGCCCCACTAATGTTAGAAATTTGAAATTTGGGATATTAGATTTTCTCGTCAGCAGCGACTTGCCCAATTACCTCCAGTGGAGGATTTGAGGCAAATTTTTTTGATATTGAGACTATTTTATGAGCTCGAATTTTCATTGTTAGAAGGTGTTAAATTTGGAAAACGTCAAAAATACTTTTGTTGTGAAATTGCCATTAAAACGGACATTCCATATTAACCGTAGGTGGAGACGGACTTTCTAGTGCAACCTTGTAAGAGATATCAGTTCTTTAACCATCTTTCATTTTTTTTAAATAAAATTTCTGTAAAATTCATAGATGTTTAGTTGCAAAATCCTGCAATTTGCCTAAGAACTATCTTTCGAACAAAACACACACACTGGGATAGAAAATAATGTAGAAAAATATAAATCTGTTAAAAGAGGATTTAATATCGCAATATGCAGTAGTTACAAACACCACTTAACATTTTTTAGCAAAAGATTTTCTATGAAAACCATTGCACTGTTGCGGAATCCAATGTACAGTCGCTCAAAAAAATATCCGAACACTAGGGTTGATTACAGAATTCAGAAAAAATATCAGGCAAAGATTTTTTTTAGAAATTAGTGATCTGGCAACCTTCTTGTCACGTCACGTTCTTATTATGATGTGTGTCACGTCACGTTCTTATTATGATGTGTCATCACGTGACACGGAGGTTGCCAGATCACTAATTTCTAAAAAAAAAATCGTTGCCAGATTTTTTTTCTGAATTCTGTAATCAACCCTAGTGTTCGGATATTTTTTTTTGAGCGACTGTATGTGATTACTTCCAATGTTTATGACTGCGCTGAAGGGGAACTGGAAAACAAAAACGGATGAAGAGAAAAAGAAACGAAAAAAGTGAAGGGTGTTGATTTGCAGTAAGTGATGTGAATTTTTTTTAGAGCGAATATTTTTTCTTTGCGTGGTATAGAAAAATTGAGTTAATTTTTCTCCAAAGACTGATGCTGAAACCAAAAGAACCCGTGGGCACTGTTTAGATCGGTAGGATGCAGTTTATTTCGATACGACACCATTAGATTTATGTAGCATAAAATATCACAGTGTGGTACAGTCGCTCAAAAAAGTATTCGAACACTGTGGTTGATTACAGAATTCAGAAAAAATATCTGGAGCGTGTACAGCAACTGTACACGCTCCAGTTACCGTTCACAGCAAACTGGAGCGTGTGCAGTTACTGCACACGCTCCAGTTTGCTTAACTACATCATGGACTTTTTTCTAAGTGATAAATAGATTTGATGTTTGCTTATTATTAACAGTTCCAAAAATTGTTTTGATCATTTGGGTACTTTCGTATTTAACTCTGAGCAGTACTTTGCACGCAATAGGTTGAATGTTATTGTCACAATGACTTAGAGAAGGTTGAAAGCATGGACCCCCACTAAGCAACCGTAGCTTAGCGTCCTATTTAATAGACGGTGGACTTTTCAGTCATATCGGTGTCCTCTTTCTGATCGAGGGCAGTGTGTGTGGGGGGGGGGGGGGGGAGGGTAGCGAGAAAAATCTCACCGCTGGCAATCACAGTTGAGACTCGAACGTGAGAACTGCAGATTATGAGATTGGTTAGCAACCAACTGAGTGAACACATTTTTTTCGTTAGTCAGGTTACTGAATCTGTTGACAATATTTCACACTGGCACAGTTTTTTTTATTAAACAGCGATCAGTTAAAAAAATTAAAATCATTATGATGTGTCATCAACTGATTTATTTTTTGAAACCAATGACTCTATCACAAGTATCGTTTTGAATTATGTATAAAAGTTCTTTAAAAAGAGTGCCCATTATTAAAAGCATTAAAATTGATCTTTAAAAAATAGTGCCTATTATCAAAAGCATTAAAATTGATTAGGCAACAAACAGTTTACTTTTGTTAAAAATAAAACACTTTAAAATACGAGTTTTATTTCGTAAGATCCTGTATTTATTTTTCATTCAACCAATTGTTTCTTTTGGCATTTATTAGTAAAATAAATGCTTCTTCTCGAGTGGCAACTTCTTTGAATCAGTTTTTTAAATTCTTATTAATAGATATGTTATCAGTAGCAGTGCACAAGTAACAACTATCAGTCTCAATGCACAAGTCACAAGTATCAGTCTCAATGCACAGATCATAGGGATCAGTCTCAAAGTACAGGTCACAAGTATCAGTCTCAATGCACAGATCAAGAGTATCAGTCTCAATGCACAGATCAAGAGTATCAGTCTCAATGCACAGATCAAGAGTATCAGTCTCAATGCACAGATCAAGAGTATCAGTCTCAATGCACAGGTCACAAGTATCAGTCTCAATGCACAAGTCACAAATATCACTCTCAATGCACAAGTCACAAATATCACTCTCAATGCACAGGTCATGTGGATCAGTCTCGATGTACAGGTCACACGGAGCAGTCTCACAGCAGATTTAGAGAGCGAAAAATATTAAATGGCTGTTAAAAGTATCAGTCTCAATGCATAAGTCACAACTATCAGTCTCAATGCACAGGTCACAAGTATCATTCTCAATGCACAGGTCACAACTATCATTCTCAATGCACAGGTCACAACTATCAGTCTCAATGCACAGGTCACAAGTATCAGTCTCAATGTCACAAGGTCACAAGTATCAGTCTCAATGAACAGGCCACAAGTATCATTCTCAATGCACAGGTCACAACTATCAGCCTCAATGCACAGGTCACAACTATCAGTCTCAATGAACAGGCCACAAGTATCATTCTCAATGAACAGACCACAAGTATCATTCTCAATGCACAGGTCACAACTATCATTCTCAATGCACAGGTCACAAGTATCAGTCTCAATGAACAGGCCACAAGTATCATTCTCAATGCACAGGTCACAACTATCAGCCTCAATGCACAGGTCACAACTATCAGTCTCAATGTACATGTCACAAGTATCAGTCTCAATGAACAGGCCACAAGTATCATTCTCAATGCACAGGTCACAACTATCAGTCTCAATGCACAGGTCACAAATATCACTCTCAATGCACAAATCATATGAATCGGTCTCGATGTACAGGTCACACGGAGAAGTCTCGGACCAGATTTAGAGAACGAAAAATATTAAATGTCTGTTAAAAGCAGATAAAACGAGTTCATCCAGGTGGGATCTTTAGCTTGTGCAATGTAAAGCCCATATTAACATCCTATGCTAAGGACGGTTTCTTTATCAAGTCTTTCTCAGCGGAGACAGACAAGGAGCAGGTGGGGAGGGGACGGAGAGGGGAGAAAATCTCAATTCTGGCACTCTGTTGAGATCAGAAATTGAAAGTCAGATTACGATCCTCACGCTCCTGTAAATTGACACACTTGACAAATGCTGGAGACGTGTTCCATTTAACAAAGATATGCAAACATGCTCGTGTCGAAATCTATTTAACAAAGGTCTGTGACCTGCTCTCGTCTATCCATTTCGGAAAGGTTAGACACTGCACTGTTTTATCTAGCAAAGACCTGTGACTCACACTTATGTCGCAGTCTTTTTAGCAAAAATCCCACGTCAGTGTCAAGAACGATTTAAACAAGACTTGTAACACATACTCGTGTCGCGATCCATTTAGCATAAGTCCGAAACAAACATCAGGGTTCCATCTGCTTGTAAATGACTCGTGACTCACACTCATGTCATGATACACTTAGCAAATTGCCGAGACCCAAATTAGTGTCGCCATCCATTTAATGATTAAGAACGCTAGAGACTCACACTCGTATCGCGATCCGCTCAGCATTGGTCGAAGATCCGCAATAGCGTCTCAAGAAGCGATAGAGTAGCGATAGACCTAGCAAAGATCCGAGATCGGATCTTTGCTATCGCGACTATATCACTTGTATAGATGACTGTCTCCCCTCATTTAAAGAAAGGTTCGAAACGGAAATCATGTCTCCATGCATGTAAAGAAGGCTCTAGATCCACACACGTGTCGCGACCTAATTAACAGATAGACGAGACACGCAATCATCATCATCATCATCATCATCATCATCATCATCATCATCATCATCATCATCATCATCATCATCATCATCATCATCATCATCATCATCATCATCACCACCACCACCACCACCACCACCACCACCACCACCACCACCACCACCACCACCATCCTCCTCCTTCTCCTCCTCCTCCTCCTCCTCCTCCTCCTCCTCCTCCTCCTCCTCATCATCATCATCATCAAGCAGCCATGGGCTACGGAGGTCCAACCAGACCGTGCAATTTAGTTCTCCAAGCAAGTCTGTCCTGAGCTACATCTGCTGCATCCGGGAACTGCACACCAATTCTAACAAGGTCCTGTTTGACATTGTCTGCCCACCGCATCCTAGGTCTCCCCCTCCTTCTGGGGCTTCTAGGCACACTGTTCATAACCCTATTCGCCAATCATACGGGCAACATGGCCAAACCAGCGGAGTCTCTCTCTGCACAATATGCTGCTTAAAGAAGGTTGCAGACTCCTTTTCCTAACCTCATCATTAGTTACAAAGTTAAACCACCTAATACCCAAAATACTACGTAAGCATCTAGAATCAAAAGCATCTAGAATCAAAAGCATCTAGTTTCCTGTTATCTTGTTTACACAGCGTCCAAGTTTCACTACCATAACTAACCCTAGAAAGAACCAAACTATTATACAGTGTAATTTTAGTCTTCAGGTGTAGACGCTTATTTCTCCTCAATCTCCATAGATTCTTAAAAGTCCCGGCAGCAATCCCTATTCGTCTGTTAATCTCATGCCGCACATCACCATTATCTGTTACATAGCACCCAAGATAATTAAACTGTGACACCTGCTCAAGACTACAACCATTCAGATTAACTGAATCACAGCCTGCCTGACCAATTTTCATCACTTTAGCTTTCTTTCTGTTTATAACCAAACCTACTCTACTACCAATCTCATCAACAGCTCGAATGAAAGAGTTCATCTCATCAACATCATTTGCCAAAAGGGCTAAATCATCAGCATAATCTAAATCAGAAATTATCGTATCTCCAGACCATTTAAGGCCAAAATCTTTCCCTTGAAGTGAATTTCGCATAACATAATCAATAACCAAGCTAAAGAGAAAAGGAGACAAAATGCACCCTTGTCGAACACCAGAAGTAATGCTACACCAATTGCTACAAGCCTTACCAACTCTCACACACGACTCAGTGTTATTATAGAGAGCTTTCATAATGTTAACTAACTTGTCTGGTATACCATATGATTTCACAATCAACCACAAATTATGACGATCAACAGAGTCGAAAGCCTTTTTGAAATCAACAAAGCTAGTAACCAAAGGTTTCTGAAACGCCAAACATTTCTCAAGAATCTGTCTAAGTGGAAATATCTGATCCACACATCCCCTACCACTTCTGAATCCACATTGCTCATCACGCAATTGACTGTCAACCAGATTCTTAATTCTATTAAGCACAATCATGCAAAGAACTTTACCTGAAACACAGAGTAGGCTGATACCCTTATAATTATCACAAGAACTACGATCACCGTTTTTGAAAATAGGGATAATAATAGCTCTGATAAAATCTTTAGGAATCATGCCTTTATCATAAAAGTTATTCAAAATTTCAGTCATCCAAATGGTAACCGAAACATTTCCAGCTCTGAGCATTTCTGTAGTAATTTCATCTACCCCTGGGAATTTATGAAGTTTAAGTTTAGAAACAGCCAAAATAACTTCAGATTGTGTTATAGAGCCAACATTAAAGTCCCCAATACATTTATTATCATTACAAACAATGGGAGTAGAACTAACCACATTGTTTAGAACATCACTGAAATTCTCAGCCCACCTAGCCATGACAGAATCCTCCCCGTCTATAACCTTACCTTGTTTATCCTTCAATCCTTGTATGCCTGTCCGTTTTCTACCACACAAAACATTAACTATCTGGTACATATCTCTGCTGTTGTGCTGTCTAACTGCTTCCTCGGCTTTGTCAGCCAAGCCATCAAGCCAAAGATTCTTATCAGTAGCTAACTGATCCTTTACACGTTTATTAAGCTCTCTGTAATGCTTTCTATTAGGTCCAGTAGGGTACTGATTAAGGACATTCCTGCAGTTCTTTCTTTCTGAAATAAGCTCAAGTGCCTTATCACTCAGATAATTCTGGCTCTTCTGCTCCTTTTTTCCTAAAAGTGTACTGTTAGTGTCCAAAAAAGCCTGTTTAAAATGATTCCATTCTTCCTCAACTTCAGTAGTAAGCATACCATGACTGTCTTAATAACTAAGTAACCTATCATGGTAAGCTTTGGCTATAACTGGATATTTCAGAGCTTCAGTATTAAAAGTAAATTCTTTAACATTAGCACAACACTTTTTAAGTTTAAGTTACAAGATACTTTTAACAAGATAATGGTTAGATCCAATTTCAGCTCCCCTATATGACCTGGTATTTCTAACAGAACCAGCCCATTTGCTGTTAATTAATATATAATCAATCATATTCTTGTGCAGCCCATCAGGTGAAACCCATGTGTATTTATGTATGTCGCAGTGTTTGTAATATGTGTTACTTGTTCTGAAACCATTGAGTTTACTTACCTGTAGGAGACGTTGCCCATTGCCATTGCAGCTACCAATAGCAAAAGGGCCTATCACCCCTCCCCAAAGGTCAGTGTCAGTACCAACATTGGCACTGAAGTCACCTAGAACAAGGGTAATATCTCGTTTCTTGACAGAACTCAAAATATCCTGAAGTTGTCCGTAAAACCTATCCTTCTCATCCTCATCGCCATCCTCAGTGGGGGCATAACAGCAGATAACATTCAAGTCTTTAATGCTTGTCTGAAATTTTTCTGTAAGAAACCTTTCATTAATGCACTCATATCCAAGAAGAGCATCACTAACATGTCTGCTGAGTAGCAGACCCACGCCTTGGTGATGCTTTCCATCCTCCCTCCCTGTAAAGAGAAATTAATCAAGTTATTTTTAAGTATCTCACCTTTACCTGTCCATCTGGTCTCTTGCAAGCCTAGAATATCTAGGTTATAGCGCTGGAATTCCTGCGTGAGGACATCAAGAGAATAATCTCTATGTAATGTCCTCATATTCCACGTTCCTGCAGAGAGAAAATGATTAGTAGGATTTTTAAAGAAACTAAGTTTATCGAGATAGTTAGGGCCAACAATATCAAACAGCCCCCTGATCGCAGGTATGGGGCAAAGACCTGTTCCTCCTCCGCTAAAGGCTGAAGTCACCGATGTTGGTAGGAACTTCAGGCACCACCTTTTCAAGTGGACTTTTTCAAGAGCCATATGGCCTGCCTGAGACACATTACTCCAGTTTAGGCTTGACGATGTCCAACTAGCTAAGTAAGGTTCAGGTACCCGCGATGGGCTCTGATTAGGATTATCCACCAGCTGATATAAGGTATCCCATGCCTCTGTTCACTTAGGGCTGGTAACCGAGAAGCAAACAGAAAACACAGCGGCAGATTCTCCCTCAACAGAGGCCCACTAGTGCAGCAAATCCGGGATCCATAATCAAGCTCAAATCCATAAATATATCCAGTCTAGTAGGTATAAATGGTCAGCACCGGGACTCTGTGAAGTTGACCATTCCTCAGCAGGGTTGAAAAAAAAAAAGAAAAAAGTGGCCATAGATGACCAGATCAGTAGGTCATACTGAACTGTCAGCCCTCCCCTTCCGTTCCCTTCCAAAAAAGAATATCTCTTTTGAAAGGTACTAACGGCCTACACCACGAGAATGCGGGGTCGGACATTAGGTACTAGACCTGGCCGGTTCTGTGCATCATCACTAGGGATTGGTACACAGCCCTCCTTCCAGTTTATGCCTAACAATCTTATAGCGACTCAGTTATACCATGGATATGTGACCACGGATCATTGGTTTTTCCCTAGTCTAGGGGTTCTCAACCTGGGGTATGCGGTAAAATTATTTGGAGTACGCCTTGAGAGCTCCAGAGTCGCTAGATACATGTTATATTTACATATGTTTTATTTTATTCCCATTGGTATACTATAACTATAGTTTTATCTATCTATAAAAGAGGTACGCCAGTTACATACACATTTCCAGGGGGTACGTGAAGCATAAAAAGTTGAGAATCACTGATATATATGTTTTATTTTATTCCCATTGTTATACTATAACTATAGTTTTATCTATCTATACAAGGGGTACGCCAGTTACATACACATTTCCAGGGGGTACGTGAAGCATAAAAGGTTGAGAACCACTGATATATATGTTTTATTTTATTCCCATTGTTATACTATAACTATAGTTTTATATATCTATACAAGGGGTACGCCAGTTACATACACATTTCCAGGGGGTACGTGAAGCATAAAAGGTTGAGAACCACTGATATATATGTTTTATTTTATTCCCATTGTTATACTATAACTATAGTTTTATATATCTATACAAGGGGTACGCCAGTTACATACACATTCCCAGGGGGTACGTGAAGCATAAAAGGTTGAGAACCACTGATATATATGTTTTATTTTATTCCCATTTTTATTATATAACTATAGTTTTATCTATCTATACAAGGGGTACGCCAGTTACATACACATTTCCAGGGGGTACGTGAAGCATAAAAGGTTGAGAACCACTGATATATATGTTTTATTTTATTCCCATTGTTATACTATAACTATAGTTTTATATATCTATACAAGGGGTACGCCAGTTACATACACATTTCCAGGGGGTACGTGAAGCATAAAAGGTTGAGAACCACTGATATATATGTTTTATTTTATTCCCATTGTTATACTATAACTATAGTTTTATATATCTATACAAGGGGTACGCCAGTTACATACACATTTCCAGGGGGTACGTGAAGCATAAAAGGTTGAGAACCACTGATATATATGTTTTATTTTATTCCCATTGTTATACTATAACTATAGTTTTATATATCTATACAAGGGGTACGCCAGTTACATACACATTTCCAGGGGGTACGTGAAGCATAAAAGGTTGAGAACCACTGATATATATGTTTTATTTTATTCCCATTGTTATACTATAACTATAGTTTTATATATCTATACAAGGGGTACGCCAGTTACATACACATTTCCAGGGGGTACGTGAAGCATAAAAGGTTGAGAACCACTGATATATATGTTTTATTTTATTCCCATTGTTATACTATAACTATAGTTTTATATATCTATACAAGGGGTACGCCAGTTACATACACATTTCCAGGGGGTACGTGAAGCATAAAAGGTTGAGAACCACTGATATATATGTTTTATTTTATTCCCATTGTTATACTATAACTATAGTTTTATCTATCTATACAAGGGGTACGCCAGTTACATACACATTTCCAGGGGGTACGTGAAGCATAAAAGGTTGAGAACCACTGATATATATGTTTTATTTTATTCCCATTGTTATACTATAACTATAGTTTTATATATCTATACAAGGGGTACGCCAGTTACATACACATTCCCAGGGGGTACGTGAAGCATAAAAGGTTGAGAACCACTGCCCTACTTAGAAGAATTTTTAGGAAGGGGAACTCTCAAGGATATAAATCAATTCCCATCAAAAAACATTTCGTTAATCTTTTATATTCCTAACCTGGAAATTGAAATAAAAGTTTTATTTATGATTCGCATTTCACAGATAGGTTGTATTGTTTTTACCATATGTTTTACCTTACCCTGAATGGCCTTGATGAGTGGCTGCCATCTTTTTAGAGACCCCTCCTTCAACTTTCTCTGAGCCCTTAGGGTTTCTTATGATCTTGCCATTTAGCCCATTGTGTGCAAAAAATTGCCTTTAAAAGGTAAAACAACTCATTATCAAATTTTACAATTTTAAAGAAACAATTTCTTGGTACGCCATTAAAATACATTACTTCGTTAATAAGATAACAATAATTAACATTGAAAATATTAATCAACATCTCCCCTCGCATTATATGTTTTTAAAATGGCTATAAACGTAATTCCCACTAGATAACAGGTAGATTAATTTTAAGTGATTCCTTTTAAACAGAAGATTTCCAATAAACAAAGAAAGGAGATTGCTTTCCTGTCGTCATGGCAACCGGAGAGTACAACAGAGCATCTTCCCACCAAAAACCCTCGCATCCTTTTCGCTTTCGTTCCAAAATCGTTCTTTCGCTTCTCGTTGCGCAACCAGATTTTTCTCCCCTCTTTTTAATCCCCCCGCTTCCCTCTCTTACACGATTCTTTGACATTTTTGTTCCATTCTTCGATCTAAACAGAACAATGAAGAAAAAAAAAATGAAAAACTGATTTTTTTTCCCGCCAGAAGTTTAATGATTTGTCTGCAATGCTAACAATCGCTGAGATCTTTCGGCAAACATGCTTCTTCTAGCTCTGATGGAAGAGAATATCAGCGGGCTGAAGATATTTGCCGAGAAAGAGAGTTAAGTATTTTATTCCCTTTTTTTTTTTCTTCTTATTTCATTTGCCAATGAAGACATTTTTTTTTTAATTCGCACTCTTGGATATGTTAGAAGAGAGAGAACGAGAGAGAGAAAAAAATCTGAGGAAGAGTATTTTGCTTGAAATAAATCAGTGATCACATCGTGTGAAAACTGAAGACAAAAATTTGAATGCAAATTACAGAAAAAATAAGTTTTTGTTTTCTAAAAAGACTATAATTTCACCCTTTTTTTTAAATCAACATAAGATTTACAAAATATATTTGATGTACGATAACAGAAACCTACCTGATGATCTTTCAGTATCTGACCTTCCAGGGGTGGCTCAGTTGGTAGCGCGCCAGGCTCGTTGTCTATAGTTTCCAGTTCGAGTCCCAGTTTGGCCAATGTTGGGATTTATCTCCGCAAAATTCCCCGCCCATCCCACGGTCAGTAGGGGACACCGATGGTCTTGGAAAGGCCGCCGTCCTTCGGATGGGACGTAAAGCCGTGGCTCCGTGTGCGGGAGAGCCATACCCTGTGCACGTTAAAGGACACTCTGGATGGCCTTGACAGGAGGCTACCATCTGTCTCCCAAAATCTATTGCAGTGAGTCCCCCCCCAACCTTCTCTGAGCTTTCGGGGTCCATGTGACGTGGGCCATTTAACCCATGGTGTGCAAAAAAGTGCCGCTCAGAGGTAAAACAGCCCAACAGCCCAGTCTGACCTTCCAATCGCAAATGGCTGACAAGATTGAATTCCCTCCCCCCCCAAGTAAAAAAAAATACTTTATACCGGCAATCTTAAACTGTGGTTCGTAAAGCCCCGGGAAGCTTTTTTAAAAGTCTGAAAATTTCTATAAGTACCTTCACCTGTTTTAAAACAATACTTAGATGAGTCCAATTGTTGACAACATTGTACGAACAAGCAAAACAGTTGGGTCATAGAAAAAAAATCGTTGCAAAAAAAGTCGTAGCAAAAAAATCGATAAGAAAGGTTATAGCAAAAAAAGATAAGAAAAATATATATATCTTGTATCCACATGAGGCATCCACTTAATCTTATATCCACATGAGGCATCCACTTAATCTTATATCCACATGAGGCATCCACTTAATCTTATATCCACATGAGGCATCCACTTAATCTTATATCCACATGAGGCATCCACTTAATCTTATATCCACATGAGGCATCCACTTAATCTTATATCCACATGAGGCATCCACTTAATCTTATATCCACATGAGGCATCCACTTAATCTTATATCCACATGAGGCATCCACTTAATCTTATATCCACATGAGGCATCCACTTAATCTTATATCCACATGAGGCATCCACTTAATCTTATATCCACATGAGGCATCCACTTAATCTTATATCCACATGAGCCATCCACTTAATCTTATATCCACATGAGGCATCCACTTAATCTTATATCCACATGAGGCATCCACTTAATCTTATATCCACATGAGGCATCCACTTAATCTTATATCCACATGAGGCATCCACTTAATCTTATATCCACATGAGGCATCCACTTAATCTTATATCCACATGAGGCATCCACTTAATCTTATATCCACATGAGGCATCCACTTAATCTTATATCCACATGAGGCATCCACTTAATCTTATATCCACATGAGGCATCCACTTAATCTTGTATCCACATGAGGCATCCAGTTATCTTGTATCCACATGAGGCATCCACTTATCTTGTATCCACATGAGGCATCCACTTATCTTGTATCCACATGAGGCATCCACTTATCTTGTATCCACATGAGGCATCCACTTATCTTGTATCCACATGAGGCATCCCTTATCTTGTATCCACATGAAGCATCCACTTATCTTGTATCCACATGAGGCATCCCTTATCTTGTATCCACATGAAGCATCCACTTATCTTGTATCCACATGAGGCATCCCTTATCTTGTATCCACATGAAGCATCCACTTATTTTGTATCCACATGATTCATCCAGTTATCTTGTATCCACATGAGGCATCCACTTATCTTGTATCCACATGAGGCATCCACTTATCTTGTATCCACATGAGGCATCCACTTATCTTGTATCCACATGAGGCATCCACTTATCTTGTATCCACATGAGGCATCCACTTATCTTGTATCCACATGAGGCATCCACTTATCTTGTATCCACATGAGGCATCCAGTTATCTTGTATCCACATGAGGCATCCAGTTATCTTGTATCCACATGAGGCATCCACTTATCTTGTATCCACATGAGGCATCCAGTTATCTTGTATCCACATGAGGCATCCAGTTATCTTGTATCCACATGAGGCATCCAGTTATCTTGTATCCACATGAGGCATCCAGTTATCTTGTATCCACATGAGGCATCCAGTTATCTTGTATCCACATGAGGCATCCACTTATCTTGTATCTGTCACCGGCAAAGTTCGAAATCCGGCATTCTATAGAATACCTAGGCATTGTATATAATGCCTAAAACTAGCCGGCAATGTATGAAACGATTCATATTTCACACATTTCCTAGGCATTCTATAGAATGCCAAAAGGCAAATCGGCAAAGTATAAAATACTCCCGGCAGTGATGTTTAATGTCGCAATGCGAATCACGTGACTCTCGACGCTCGCCTCAAACAGAGAGCCAGAGCACTCAGTCCAATTCGAATTGACTAGTAAATGTTCCCCTGGGTCCCCTATAGGCTCACCCTGATTGCCAGATCCGCCAGTCCCTAGTTTCGGTAAAAAAGAGCGCCGTAGTTGGTCACTTTGGACACCAAAAAGACACCCTTCCATTCGGAAAAGCGCCCCCTAGCGTTGTAAGAGTGTAAAAGAGGGTTGCCTCAATAGGAATCCCAAAGTTTGAGAACCCTAGCTTCCATAGAAAGAGAGTTAAGGTCAAAAAACAGATTAAAAAAAGTCATCAAAAAACGACATATCACAAGCATCTCGGAACTCCACTGAAATAGATTTGACAAGTAGTAAAGTGAAATACGAGTATCCTAACTCGAATTGCAAACTTCGAATATTCAACACTTTACTGATTCGTTCTCTCTTGGCTTTACCTCATTTGGGGCGTTTTTTATAATGCGGACGACAGATTCATTACAGGTTATGATGTTAATATTTCTGGCGGTAGTTCAGCAATGGTATTTTTCTCTTTTGTAGAAAAATCCCGTATCTTATATTTTGTACTTCTTACATTTTCACATGCATCTTTTCAATAAAAGACTTTTTCATACTTTGCCGAAATAGTATTTGTCATTCTATATAATGCCTAGGTATTCTATACAATGCCTAGGGAAAGTATGTAATAATTCTCATATTTCATACATTGCCTAAAAATGCCCGGTATTCTATAGAATGCCGGCTTTACATACATTGCCGGTAACATATCCACATGAGGCATCCACTTATCTTGTATCCACATGAGGCATTCACTACCAGGCATCAACATGAGGCATCAACTCATCTCCTATAATCCACATGAGGCATCCACTATGAGGCATCAACTTATCTTGCATTCACATGAGACATCCACTATCAGGCATCAACTCATCTCTTAGAGTCCACATGATGCATCCACTATCAGGCATCATCAGGCATCAACTTATCTTGTATCCACATGAGGCATCCACTATCAGGCATCCACTCATCTCATAGAGTCCACATGATGCATCCACTATCAGGCATCAACTCAACTCATAAATTAACGTAATTATTACAGATTAACAGATGATTAATCGCCATTGATTTACGATATATGAGATCTGTAGAAGAATCAACTGCGCAGTTTCACAGTCTCCATCGTCTCCCTCCCCCTCCCCCCCTTTACACCAAGCCATTGGTTTAAGATGTGGATGTGCGTGTATTTGATTATTGCGAGTGAGGAAGAACATATTCCCTCCTCTTACTCGCTTTCTTAAACGCCTCTTTAAGGTCATATTTCGCCTCTGCAATCTTAAAATCTTTGAATCAAGTCTTCACAAAGAGAAATCTCGAAAATCAAAACCGGACTTAAAAAGAGAGGATGAAATCAACCACTACCATCTTCGGAATTGACTTCTCACTAAACCATAGATCTAACGTCTGGTAATTTGTCTGGGGAATTTCCTTTCTCATGATGCTGAAGGATGTCTCAGTAAGTCTTCATCTCCATCCTCTCACAGTCTTCGATGAGTTTGTTTACTCTCACAGAAGTTGAAGAGCGCTCTTGCTGCTACCTTGGTAACGACTTTGGAGCTTGAAGGGCGTGACCTCTGCCGTCTGCTTTCCATTTATCGAGGGGGAATGGAGATTGGATTAACAGAAACGGGCGTTGAAGGATTTGCCAAATGGATCGGAGTGAATCTTTGAAGATGCGGAGGAGGGAGATGAAGAAAGTGAAGAAGAGGAGTTTGGAGAGAGGGAAAAATCGTTTTCTTTTTTTTTCCTGATGGAGAGTGGACGATCAGTTAACGAGATTTATAAGAAATGAAGGAGGCAACTTTTCTCGAAGGCTGCTTTTCTCTCCTTTTAAGGGATAAATATGGAAAGATATGGAATTATCTATTTGAGAGGGAAAAGACGTAGAGGTAGGAAAATGTTTTAAAGTATCGACCACTGCAGACTGTTGAAATCTTGAATTGTCTTGGAAGGAATCGATCGGTTTATAATATCGCATAGGAAAATAAAGAGAATAAACCGAAAGACTGAGATTCTTCTCAATAAGTTTGAGCAAGGACCGGACGGAGTTTGAAGAAAGAAAATTAACTCGCCCAAGAATAGGAATAAGAACAATGTTACTTTCATTGTCACTGAAAGAGCAGCAACAAAGGAACTCAATAACAACTCAGAAAAATAAAACACTTTAACAATGCATCATTATGGATGGATATCCTTCCTATATGTGTAAGAGGCAAAGGGGTCCCTCAAGATATTCCTATTAATAAGCAAACCGTTGCCATAGAGGTCTGATAGGAGCCTGAGTATTAATAAGCCATATAGGTTAGGTATCAGTTTAATATGCCATATAGGTTAGGTATCAGTATAATATGCCTTATAGGTTAGGTATCAGTACAATATGCCATATAGGTTAGGTATCAGTGCAATATGCCATATAGGTTAGGTATCAGTTTAATATGCCATATAGGTTAGGTATCAGTTTAATATGCCATATAGGTTAGGTATCAGTTTAATATGCCATATAGGTTAGGTATCAGTTTACTATGTCATATAGGTTAGGTATCAGTTTAATATGCCATATAGGTTAGGTATCAGTTTAATATGTCATATAGGTTAGGTATCAGTTTAATATGTCATATAGGTTAGGTATCAGTGTAATATGTCATATAGGTTAGGCATCAGTGTAATATACCATATAGGTTAGGTATCAGTGTAATATGCCATATAGGTTAGGTATCAGTGTAATATGCCATATAGGTTAGGTATCAGTGTAATATGCCATATAGGTTAGGTATCAGTGTAATATGCCATATAGGTTAGGTATCAGTTTAATATGCCATATAGGTTAGGTATCAGTTTAATATGCCATATAGGTTAGGTATCAGTTTAATATGCCATATAGGTTAGGTATCAGTTTAATATGCCATATAGGTTAGGTATCAGTTTAATATGCCATATAGGTTAGGTATCAGTTTAATATGCCATATAGGTTAGGTATCAGTTTAATATGTCATATAGGTTAGGTATCAGTTTACTATGTCATATAGGTTAGGTATTAGTTTAATATGTCATATAGGTTAGGTATCAGTTTAATATGTCATATAGGTTAGGTATCAGTTTAATATGTCATATAGGTTAGGTATCAGTTTAATATGTCATATAGGTTAGGTATCAGTTTAATATGTCATATAGGTTAGGTATCAGTGTAATATGTCATATAGGTTAGGTATCAGTGTAATATGCCATATAGGTTAGGTATCAGTGTAATATGCCATATAGGTTAGGTATCAGTGTAATATGCCATATAGGTTAGGTATCAGTTTAATATGCCATATAGGTTAGGTATCAGTTTAATATAACATATAGGTTAGGTATCAGTTTAATATGCCATATAGGTTAGGTATCAGTTTAATATGCCATATAGGTTAGGTATCAGTTTAATATGCCATATAGGTTAGGTATCAGTTTAATATGCCATATAGGTTAGGTATCAGTTTAATATACCATATAGGTTAGGTATCAGTTTAATATGCCATATAGGTTAGGTATCAGTTTAATATGCCATATAGGTTAGGTATCAGTTTAATATGTCATATAGGTTAGGTATCAGTTTAATATGCCATATAGGTTAGGTATCAGTTTAATATGCCATATAGGTTGGGTATCAGTGTAATATATCATATAGTTTAGGTGTCGAAAGAGAACTGTCCAAGTGTTTCGAAAAATGTTCTGATTTTTTGTGACATAGAACTGGGTCTCGATTCGCGTGGATTTAATTAACGCGTGTTTGAATAACTCGGTCACTGTATTCTGAAACCTATTCTGAACATTATTTTTAAGATTCGTTTTCTTTAAATCCAGAACTGAACCTTCATTCACACTTTTTTTATAATTTATCTGTTCTGTTGATTAGGCATTTGTATGTCCGTTTGGTTTTAAAGTTTTTTTTTTACCAGTAGTTTAAATAGGTTTATGAATTATTCGAGGAAACATCCAATTCTGTTTTTACACGGATTTTTTTTACACGATTTTGATTTAACACAGTTTAGAAAAAAATTCCAGTTCTCTTTTTTCACGATTTATTTTGATCTAACACGGTTCAAACGGCGCCATTTTAAAAATCTCCATTTGAATTTAATTCTGAAAAAATATTCCTATTCAAGAAAAAAGTCCTAGAATTATTTATTTATAACAAAGATGCAGCTTTTATGGTCACATTTTTTGAAGTAGTTTTAACTTTGAAAATGTACTATAGGTACACATTTTGTGCACTAAAATCCCCAAAATAAAAACTGCACTAAAATAACGACACAACAAGTTTTCTCTATTTTATTCTCTATTTTATGGAAAAATTGTGCAAAGTCTACTTCATTCGGAATGAAGTGACAACATTGAGTTCCGGGAATTCCCCTCAATTTTATCTTCAATACACATACGTTAGTCTTGGTCTCTCATTTCTTGTTTAAAGTTAGAAGTGTTTAGACGTTTAATATAACAAATCGAAAAAAATTTTGTTTTTTGAAGTTTTGTGTGCATAATATAAATTTATTAAATTTTGCTGATAGGTAATTTATAATTTTTCATCATCTGATTTATTAATTACCAATTCAAATATTTTTCGTAAGTTTAGTACGATGTCGGATAATTCAACTATACAAAAACAGAAAAGGAAAGCTATCTCTTTGAATGCTAAGATACAAATTTTAGATCTGCTTGCAACTGGAGAAGGTTCAACACCCGTAGATAAATATTTTAGTTTGAACGAAGCTACCGTAAGAACCATCAAGAAAAATGAAGATGCTATTAGAAAATCTGTGCTTTCTGGAACAAAACTGAGCGCTAAGTCGTCATCGTACACGAGAGATCTTGTAAAAGGGAAGATGGAAAAGACACTAGTAATGCGGATAGAAGATAACTCGCAAAAAAGAATGCCTCTAGACGGAAATACTATCAAACAGATGGCATTACGAATATATAAGCAGATGCAAGAAATGGAACCAACCACATCAGCTAAGTTAAATAAAAATTCTGAATTTTCTGCAAGTACAGGTTGGCTTGCAGGATTTCTTCAAAGACACGCGTTTCACAATGTAACGATAAAATGTGAAGTTGCTGCAGATGAGCCGGCTGCTAAAGGATATTGGCCCAAATCATTGAAGATGGTGGATACTCTCCTGATCAAGTTTGTAATGCAGATGAAACTGGTCTTTTTTTGGAAAAAAAATGCCGAGTAGAACCTACGTAGCAAAATCACAAAAAACTGTTGGTGGCTTTAAAGCAGCTAAGGATTGTGTGACCTTTCTATTTTGCAGCAACGCTTCAGGAGATCGTGTGTTAAAACCGCTGCTCATCAATCGATCCCAAAGACCACAGTCAATGAAAGGTGTAGATTTGAATAAATTGTCAATGTATTGGATGGCAAACAAAAAAGCCTGGGCTACAAAAGAAATTTTTAATGAATGGTTCCATAAATGTTTTGTTCCAGAAGTTAAGCGCTATTTGAATGAAAAAAATCGCGAATTTAAAGTTCTGTTGATTATAGACAATGTGCCTGGCCATCCTGTGTTGGAACACCCAAATGTGCAATTTTGTTTTCTGCCGCCTAATACGACATACTTAATACAATCGCTAGACCAGGGTGTAATTGCCACATTTAAAACTTACTACGTAAGACGAACATTCCAATACATTTGGAATAAACTAGATAAGGATAAAACACTAACAGTATTGATGTGTGGAAGAAATCTTTTAATTTAGATTTTATCAGATATGATGGATTGACGTTATCAGCTGGAAAGCTATTTGGCCAGAATGTGTAAAAAGCAAAGATCCTGTACCCACAAATACGACTGCATGTCCTAATATCATCACTTTAGCAGATGCAGTTGGTGGAGAAGGATTCGATGATTTATCGTTTGCAGATATTGATGAATTGCTGGTTGACAAAGCTCTTAGCGAAGATGAAATAATAGAAGTTGTCCTTGAGACTCCTGAAGAAAAAGAAAAAAAGTGATGGTGATGAAGAGGTTCCACTCACAGCAGGTTTAATTAAAGAAGGAATTCAAATGGCTAGTAAATTGGAAAGTCATTTTCTTACACATGATCCCATTGTCGTAAAGAGCTGAGCAAGTTTAAACGTGAACGGAAGTCATGTATGGCGCGTTATCAAGAATTATACAAAGATCTAGTGAAAGCAGGATCTCAACGATTGATTACAGAGTTCGTTGTCAAAACTAATCAAACTTCAGAATCACTGGAAACAAGTGATAATTTGGTTCCCCATGCCACAGAGAGCATTTCACCATTGGAGTATGAACACGACGGCCAAAATGTTTCAAGCGATGAAAGTGATTTAATTCCAATCTTATGCAAACGAAATGCGTCTATTGTCAGAAAGTGACAACGAATAAAATCTAGTTAATAAGCACATGTAAGTCATTTCTTTTGCACTTTTGTATTCTTAAATTAGTGACATATTATTTTCTTTATGAAGGATAATTTACTTCATATATGTACATATAATTATCTCTATAACTTTATAAAACAAAAAATGTGTTTAAATGAATAAAAATCAAATAAAGATTTAATTAAAGATTTTGATATGATTTGTTTGAAAACAACTTATTATTCGTACTGGGTTTTCACATCTGGAACCAATCTTCTATTTTTTTCATATGCACTGTATTTTTTTACACTTTTTTTGCACTTTTTTTGGAGGAACCTGTCTACCGTGCAAAAACAGAATTGGGTGTATAAAGAAATAGTTAAAAAGGGAGGGGTTGTGTCGTTACCAAGGGCAAATTCAACCAAGTTCCAAAAATTTTTCTTTTACATGGCACCAAAGATTTTCATATCCCAATCTTTCGAAATCAAAAGGGCAAGTAATTATACAAGTTTCTCTAAACCACTGGTTCTCAACCTTTTATGCTTCACATACCCCCTGAAAATGTGTATGTAACTGACGTACCCCTTGCATAGATAGATAAAACTATAGTATAACAATGGGAATAAAATAAAACATATATATCAGTGGTTCTCAACCTTTTATGCTCCACGTACCCCCTGGAAATGTGTATGTAATTGACGTACCCCTTGTATAGATAGATAAAACTATAGTTATAGTATAACAATGGGAATAAAATAAAACATATATATCAGTGGTTCTCAACCTTTTATGCTCCACGTACCCCCTGGAAATGTGTATGTAACTGGCGTACCCCTTGTATAGATAGATAAAACTATAGTTATATAATAACAATGGGAATAAAATAAAACATATATATCAGTGGTTCTCAACCTTTTATGCTCCACGTACCCCCTGGAAATGTGTATGTAATTGGCGTACCCCTTGTATAGATAGATAAAACTATAGTTATAGTATAACAATGGGAATAAAATAAAACATATATATCAGTGGTTCTCAACCTTTTATGCTCCACGTACCCCCTGGAAATGTGTATGTAATTGGCGTACCCCTTGTATAGATAGATAAAACTATAGTTATAGTATAACAATGGGAATAAAATAAAACATATATATCAGTGGTTCTCAACCTTTTATGCTTCACGTACCCCCTGGAAATGTGTATGTAACTGGCGTACCCCTTGTATAGATAGATAAAACT
Organism: Ryuthela nishihirai; assembly: GCA_038380435.1. Taxonomy (NCBI): domain Eukaryota; kingdom Metazoa; phylum Arthropoda; class Arachnida; order Araneae; family Heptathelidae; genus Ryuthela; species Ryuthela nishihirai. The sequence continues at coordinate 27,468,705 of JAWZYU010000018.1, forward strand.
ATAGTTATATAATAACAATGGGAATAAAATAAAACATATATCAGTGGTTCTCAACCTTTTGTGCTTCACGTACCCCCTGGAAATGTGTATGTAACTGGCATACCCCTTGTATAGATAGATAAAACTATAGTTATAGTATAACAATGGGAATAAAATAAAACATATATATCAGTGGTTCTCAACCTTTTATGCTTCACGTACCCCCTGGAAATGTGTATTTAATTGGCGTACCCCTTGTATAGATAGATAAAACTATAGTTATAGTATAACAATGGGAATAAAATAAAACATATATATCAGTGGTTCTCAACCTGTTATGCTTCACGTACCCCCTGGAAATGTGTATGTAACTGGCGTACCCCTTGTACAGATAGATAAAACTATAGTTATAGTATAACAATGGGAATAAAATAAAACATATATATCAGTGGTTCTCAACCTTTTATGCTCCACGTACCCCCTGGAAATGTGTATGTAACTGGCGTACCTCTTGTATAGATAGATAAAACTATAGTTATAGTATAACAATGGGAATAAAATAAAACATATATATCAGTGGTTCTCAACCTTTTATGCTTCACGTACCCCCTGGAAATGTGTATGTAACTGGCGTACCCATTGTATAGATAGATAAAACTATAGTTATAGTATAACAATGGGAATAAAATAAAACATATATATCAGTGGTTCTCAACCTTTTATGCTCCACGTACCCCCTGGAAATGTGTATGTAACTGGCGTACCCATTGTATAGATAGATAAAACTATAGTTATAGTATAACAATGGGAATAAAATAAAACATATATATCAGTGGTTCTCAACCTTTTATGCTCCACGTACCCCCTGGAAATGTGTATGTAACTGGCGTACCCCTTGTATAGATAGATAAAACTATAGTTATAGTATAACAATGGGAATAAAATAAAACATATATATCAGTGGTTCTCAACCTTTTATGCTCCACGTACCCCCTGGAAATGTGTGTGTAACTAGCGTACCCCTTGTATAGATAGATAAAACTATAGTTATATTATAACAATGGGAATAAAATAAAACGTATATATATATACACACACACATCAAATTTTGCATTCATAAATTTCATTTATCGATAAACACTAAAAAATGACATTTTTGCACAGCAGTGTTGCCAACTTAGCGACTTTGTTACTGGATCTAGCGACTTTTGAGCTTGCACGGCTTACCCCAATAGGTTTTACCGCGTACCCCATGTTGAGAACCCATACTCTAAAGAATTAAAAATATGGTTGATGAGCACTTTGGGCATTGAAGACATGCTTCCGTTTACATTTTAATTTCATAGTGAAGGATGGTTAAGAGGAATCATATCCAGCTTGCACGGTAATCGTGTCGAGCTGTGATCTTTTAGTGTCTTGTTTTGCATTTATGCAAGAAGTGTTTGTGTTTTTGTTTTACAATTCACATAAGTTCTCTTCGTGAATAGCACCTTTAAAGGCTTGTTATACACATTTTTTATGTAATATATGAAGGAAATAAATTATTATAATTTTTGACTATGTCCTTTTTTAACCTACGTGCACATTTCTAGCGGAATAATGCAGTTTGCAGTGAGTATTAAAAATTTGGTGCACGCTGACGACGTAGTTCAGTGTTGTCGGCTAGTTGTGGACTCTACTAAAAGTATCGCACGTTAAGACTTCGAATTAGGTGTGCTACGAGACATGTCACCCCTCTCCAACACCGGGCGGGGGTGGCTCAGTCGGTAGCGCGTCAGGCTCGTAATCTGTAGTTCCCAGGTTCGAGTCCCAGCTGGGTCAGCTTTGAGATTTATCTCCGCAAAATTCCTCGCCCTGCCCACGGTCAGTAGGGGACACCGATGGGCTTGGAAAGGCCACCGTCCGTCTGATGGGACGTTAAGCAGTGGCCCCGTGTGCGGGAGAGCCATACCCTGTGCACGTTAAAGAACACGCTGGATGGCCTTGACGGGAGGCTACCATCTGTCTCCCAACAGCTGTTCCAGTGGGTCCCCTCCCCCAAGCTTCTCTGAGCTTCGGGGTCCATGTGACCTGGCCATTTAGCCCATGGTGTGCAAAAAAAGTGCCGCTCAGAGGTAAAACAACCCAACCTATTGCTCCGTTGTATTAGTTATATTTAGTTACGTTTTCGGCATGTTTACACTTCCGAGATTTGGGTTGGGTTGTTTTACCTCTGAGCGGCACTCTTTTTGCACACAATGGGCAAAATGGCCAGGTCACAAGGACCCCGAAGACTCAGAGAAGGTTGGAGATCCACTGTAAACAGATGGTAGTCTCCCGTCATGGCCATCCAGTGTTCTTTAACGTGCACAGGGTGTGGTTCTCCTGCTCACGGGGCCACGGCGTAATGTCTCATCCGACAGACGGCGGCCTTTCCAAGCCCATCGGTATCCCCTACTGACCGTGGACAGGGCGGGGAGTTTTTCGGAGATAAATCTCAACACAGATCCAGCTGGGACACTTCCGAGAAGAAAAGTCTCAATTTCAGTAAACCGAAATCGGAACTATAACAAAACTGTCCCGGTTTCATCTTTCTTAAAGAGGGATATTTACTGAAATGACTTTTGGGATATCAGCAGAAATACAGCGTAGAAAAAACAACAACAACAACATCAACAACATCCCTAGTTATAAAGCCAGGTCCCTTTGATTAACAGCCAATTTTCCAATCGAAAAAAATAATTCACAAACAGCATTATAATCCGTTCCAGCACAACTAATCACCCTAAATATTTTTTTCCATATCCAGCGCTTCTGCAATGTTCTAAAATAATAAAATAAGTTTGCTATTCAAAGTGAACATTTCGTAAATCTTTATACACTAAAAAAATTCACACACTACTCATATTTCCTCATCTTATACAGTCGCTCAAAAAAATATCCGAATCGTGTCACGTGACACGAAGGTTTGCCAGATCACTAATTTCTAAAAAAAAAATCGCCGCCAGATATTTTTTTCTGAATTCTGTAATCAACCGTAGTGTTCGGATACTTTTTTTAATATATATAACGTGTATGAATATATAATGCAATGAATATGGAGCGTGTGCAGTTACCATTCACAGCAAACTGGAGCGGTTGCGGTTAATGTTCACAGCACATTGGATCGTGTGAGCTCACAAAAACCTGGATCGTGTGGGCCCACTCACAGAAATATTGAGCGTGTGCAGTTACCGTTCACAGCAAGCTGGAGCGTGTGCAGTAACTACACACGCTCCAGTTTGCTGTGAACGGTAACTGGAGCGTGTACAGTTGCTGTACACGCTCCAGATATTTTTTCTGAATTCTGTAATCAACCATAGTGTTCGGATATTTTATTTTGAGCGACTGTACCTCTAATTGCTCGTTGGCCATAATCAAATGCGATTGGGAACACATTAAAAAATCCCGGCAGCTATCGTCGATCAACTGAGCAACCCATTTCTCTAGTCATCCTTAAATTTGAAGCCAACTGAACCATTTTCAAGATGAAACAAAAACAGAGTGTACAGGAGCCATTGTAAAAATGGGACGTTAGAAGAATGAGGACAAGAGAGGGATATTCAGTTTGAATTGCAGGAATTTCTTTTAATTTTTTTTCGTTTTTACCCCCCCCCCCCTCCATCCTCTCTTCAAGTAACAAAGGAAAAGAATTCACGGAAATGAGAGACGAAAACCACTTTTGGAGTTGGCCAGCACAACATATGACTCCGACTCTCAACAATTCCGCTTTTCTCAGCAGCGACTCCTGCCTCAAAAACAACGATACCTCTAAATCTTTTAAATGAGTCTCGATGTCCGTTGTCAGGATTATCGAGTGTGATGCGCGGCATCGAGACTTCGGCGGTGGAAGCTTTTACAGGACGACCCGGAAATTAGATGAGAAAGGAGAAGGAAAAAAAAAAGAGTCCAGAAGGAATGGTTTTTATACATTTAATCACCGAAACTTGCAGTTTCAACGGCAAAAAAAGCACAACGAACTCGTGTGTTCATTTGTCAGCTGTCCCCATTCCACTTCTTTAGCAGATATTTTTTTTGTCAGAAAAGACTCAGTTGTTTCGCTTTTGAATTGCGCTTTTTTTGTACATTTCGAATAAATGGCCAGGTCATAACGACCCTAAGGACTCAGAGCTGGCTAGGAAAAGGGTTAGGCCCTGTTGTCTCCCCTTTTGCTCACATAATGGACTAATTGGTGAGGTCCAAAGGATCCAAGGGTTTAGAGACTGTTCAAGGAGGGGAATCCACTGAATGGCTGTTAGGAGGCAGATGGAAGCCTCCCTCAAGCCATCCAGCGTGTTCTTTAATGTGCAAAGGATATAGATTTTTTTGCCAGTGGGCCACAGATTAACGTACAGTCGGTCAAAAAAGTATCCGAACACTACGGTTGATTACAGAATTCAGAAAAAATATCTGGCAGCGATTTTTTTAGAAATTAGTGATCTGTCAACCTTCGTGTCACGTGATTACAGAATTCAGGAAAAATATCTGAAGCGTGTACAGCAACTGCACACGCTCCAGTTTGCTGTGAACGGTAACTGCACACGCTCAATATTTCCGTGAGTGAGTCCACACGATCTAGTATCAAAATAATATGACCACCTACAGTCGCTCAAAAAAGTATCCGAACACTATGGTTGATTACAGAATTCAGAAAAAATATCTGGCAACGATTTTTTTTAGAAATTAGTGATCTGGCAACCTTCGTGTCACGTGACACGAAGGTTGCCAGATCACTAATTGGATCGTGTGAGCTCACAAAGACCTGGATCGTGTGGGTTCACTCACGGAAATATTGCGCGTGTGCAGTTACCGTTCACAGCAAACTGGAGCGTGTGCAGTTACCGTTCACAGCAAACTGGAGCGTGTAGAGTTGCTGTACACGCTTCAGATATTTTTACTGAATTCTGTAATCACGTGACACGAAGGTTGTCAGATCACTAATTTGTAAAAAAAATCTTTGCCAGATATTTTTTCTGAATTCTGTAATCAACCATAGTGTTCGGATAGTTTTTTGAGCGACTGTAGGTGGTCATATTATTTTGATACTAGATCGTGTGGGCTCACTCACGGAAATATTGAGCGTGTGCAGTTACCGTTCACAGCAAACTGGAGCGTGTGCAGTTACCATTCACAGCAAACTGGAGCGTGTGCAGTTGCTGTACACGCTTCAGATATTTTTCCTGAATTCTGTAATCACGTGACACGAAGGTTTGCCAGATCACTGATTTCTAAAAAAATCGTTGCCAGATATTTTTTCTGAATTCTGTAATCAACCGTAGTGTTCGGATACTTTTTTGACCGACTGTACATCCGACAGATATCGGCTTTTCAAGCCCCTCTGTGTCTCCTTTCTCACTGAAATCAGAGCGAGGATTAGCGGACAAAATCTCAACCCTGAGGCAGTTAGGACTCGAACCAGGGATCATTTGGTCAGGAGTCAAGATTGCTATTGACTGAGCCAACTTTCGCCGCTATAGGGAAACGGTATCCATTATGCAGCTGTTAAGAGACCGATGGTAGTCTCTCGTCAAGGCCATCCAATGCATTCTTTAAAGTGCACAGGCCATGACTCTCGTGGACACGGAACCACGGCTAGGCATCCCATCCGTGGGGGGCTGGGAATGGGGAGAGGCTCAGCCTGTAGATCACCTGCCTCGTAATCTTCAGTTCCCAGGTTCGAGTCCCAATTTTGACTCGTTGAGATTTATCTCCGCAAAACTCCCGCCCTGCCCTAGGTAATTAAGGGACACCGATGAGTTTGGATAAGCTGCCGTCCGTCGGATGGTACGTTAAGCCGTAGACCCCTGTTGTGGAGGAGAGCCATACTCTGTGCACGTTAAAGAACACGCTGGATGGCCTTGGCGAGACGCTACCATATGTCTCCTAGAGTGGTTCTGTATGAGAGAGAGAGCCATACCATGTACATTAAAGAACATGGATTGATTTGACGGGAGACTACCATCTATGGTTCGAGTCCCAGCTGGGTCAGCGTTGAGATTTATCTCCGCATAATTCCCCGCCCTGCTCACGGTCAGTAGGGGACACCGATGGGCTTGGAAAGGCAGCCGCCCGTCGGATGGGACGTTAAGCCGTGGCCCCGTGTGCGGGAGAGCCATACCCTGTGCACGTTAAAGAACACGCTGGATGGCCTTGACGGGAGTCTACCATCTGTCTCCCAACAGCTATTCCAGTGGGTCCCCTCCCCAACCTTCTCTGAGCCTTCGGGGTCCATGTGACCTGGCCATTTAGCCCATGGTGTGCAAAAAAGTGCCGCTCAGAGGTAAAACAACCCAACCCAACTACCATCTGTCTCCTAACAGCTGTCCAGTGGGTTTCTCCCCCAACCTTCTCTGAGCTTTCGGGGTCCATGTGACTTGGCCATTTAGACCATTGTGTGCAAAAAAAAGTGCCTCTTAGATGTAAAACAAAACCATCCATCTGATACACGATGGTTTTTCCAAGATCATCGGACCTCTTTTCCCACCGAGTTTGGGTTGGGTTGTTTTACCTCTGAGCGGCACTTTTTTGCACACCATGGGCTAAATGGCCAGGTCACATGGACCCCGAAGGCTCAGAGAAGTTTGGGGGAGGGGATCCATTGGAACAGCTGTTGGCAGACAGATGGTAACCTACCGTCAAAGCCATCCAGTGTGCTCTTTAACGTGCACAGGGAATGGCTTCCCCGCACACGGGGTCATGGCTTAACGTCCCATCCGACGGACGGCGGCCTTTCCAAGCCCATCGCTATCCCCTACTGACCGTGGACAGGGCGGGGAGTTTTGCGGAGATAAATCTCAACGCTGACCCAGCTGGGACTCGAACCTGGGATCTGCAGATTACGAGCCTGGCCCGCTACCGACTGAGCCACCCCCGCCCCTTTCTCACCTAGGGTAGAACGGACATTTTCTGAGAAAAATGTCAACGGTGGGACAGTTGGGTTTGTTTTACCTCTGAGCGACACTTTTTGCACACAATGGGCTAAATGACCAGTTATAAGGACCCCAAAGGCTCGGATAATGTTGGGAGAGGGGACCCACTGGAACAGCTGTTTGAAGACAGAGGGCAGCCTCCCGTCAAGGCCATCCAGTGTGTTCTTTGACGTGCACAGGGTATGGCTATCCGCATATAGGGCCATGGTTTAACGAGGGACAGTTGGGACTCGATCATGGGAACTGCAGATTACGAGCCTGACGCGCTACCGACTGAGCCAACCCCTGTCCCTGTAGGGAAAGAATATCTCGGATAGACTTTAGGACACAGATGGAAGTTGTCCATTAAGCTAACCCAGTGATTCTTTAAAGGGCACAGGGTATATTTTTCCTGCACTGGGATGGCGGGGGTGGCTCAGTCGGTAGCGCGCCAGGCTCGTAATCTGTAGTTTCCAGGTTCGAGTCCCAGCTGGGTCAGCGTTGAGATTTATCTCCGCAAAATTCCCCGCCCTGCACACGGTCAGTAGGGGACACCGATGGGCTTGGAAAGGCCGCCGTCCGTCGGATAGGACGTTAAGCCGTGGCGCCGTGTGCGGGAGAGCCATACCCTGCGCACGTTAAAGAACACGCTGGATGGCCTTGACGGGAGGCTACCATCTGTCTCCCAACAGCTGTTCCAGTGGGTCCCCTCCCCCAACCTTCTCTGAGCCTTCGGGGGGTCCATGTGACCTGGCCATTTAGCCCATGGTGTGCAAAAAAGTGCCGCTCAGAGGTAAAACAACCCAACAACCTGCAGTGTGAAACGGGACACCAAGAGGCTTGGGAAGGCTATCGTCTGTCCAATAAAGTCCAGTCTTTTTGGGCCGAAAGCTGACTTTTGTGAATATCAAATAATATTTCTTGTATAAAATGATTTCGAAAAGTATTTTCTCTATATGCAAATTTACGAGTGCTTTGATTTAATGAATTTCAAAAATTTTTCTGTTGAAATAAAACATGCGTAATTGTGTTGATCAAGTATTCAAGATTCTGTTTAATTTATTTCCTCACAGAAATTGAAGAAAACGCCCCTAGGGGGCGGTATCACTCCCGTTGGCGAACACTGGTCGAAAGGAACGTTAAGTGTGTAGGAGAGTCCTTTACATGTTAAAGAACAGGTTGGATGGTCTTAACTGCGAGAATTTCAGCCATCTCTTTAACATATGTCCAGTGTATAACTTACTCTGAACCTTTGGGGTCCTTGTGACCTGATCGTTCACCGCCCAATACGTCGCTCAGAGATTAAACAACCCAAGAACCACTTTAAAAAGAAATTAATTATTCCTCTTTCGATCTGACAAGTATGCTGATCTTTCCACTGCATCCTTCCGCTCATTTCCATCCTTCCGATCATTTTGCAGCATCAACCATCCCCTCCGTAATGCTTCCGCAGGAAAAAAGAATCTCTTCGGCATCATCCAGCTCCAATGAATGCAAACAACATTTCCTCTCTTTGTTCCTCCTCCTCACGCGATCTAATCCCCCCCCCTCAACAGGCCAGATGTCATGCGTGATCGACATGTAGAGTTCCCCCATCCTGTATGAACAAGAACATTCTTCCACTTCCCCTTATGGATCTACAGGGACTAGAAACAATGGATAACGGATCAAAGAGGCAATCTCCCATTCAAGCTATACACTATGTACATATATATATACATACCCAGAAGCAGCTACTCCGTGATGTTGCACTTCTCCAGCTCTTCTCTTTTCCCTATGCAAAATTGAAAAAGAAATGGGACCGCGATCTTCCAACACGCGTCTCGAGAGACAACGGGAGAGATTTCAGATGATGCATCACGTGTATTGTACATGGCATCGGTAGTGGATTTTCGCTTTCTTCTTCCTGGTGCTGGTGTGTTCATGCGTCTTTTGTGAATTCACTTTGGAGATATAGGCGACAGAGAGAAGAACACCTAGATGAACGTGAGAGGAATCCGATGCTTCTCCTTTATTTAGAGGTGTATTTTAGGATCATTGGACTCTGGGAGAGAGATACTTTGGACAGAACTGAAGGCCAAACTGATTGTGTGACAGAAATAACAAAAGCAGGCACCTCTTATCATATGCAGGTTTTCTTCTCATCAATATATTTCCTAATTAGCATTTCCTTTTCGCATTCAGATAATTCGGGTTTGAAATCGAAATATCTTCTATTTACAAAGAGAAAGCTTCTCTGATCAATAAAATATATAATTTTATTCTCAAGATGGCTATTACCCTTATCAAGGTAGCTTCTCCTTTCATAAAGATTATTCCTCTTCAAGAATCTCCTTTTTTTTATAAAGAGAGCTAATCGTCTCATTGGAAAGGTTTTCTTCGGAAGCGCTTTGCTCTTTTTAATAACTCTTTTTCAGAACAAAATGATCTTCTTCTCGTAAAAAGAGCTCATCTTCTCCTCAAAATAGCTCATCAAATAATCTTATCATCAAGACAGTTTCTTTTCTCCACAAGAAAGCTTATATTTTAAACAAATCATCTCTTTGCTCCCAAGACGACTCATCTTTTTAATAAGACAGCTACTCATTAAATCACCCTCAAGTTTTAATAAGACAGCTACTCATTAAATCACCCTCAAGTTTTATCAAGACAACTCCTCTGCTTTGCAAGATAACTATTCTCCTGAATAAGATAGTTCCTCTTCAAGATAGTTCCACTTCTGAAGAAGAGAGCTCCTCTACTCACCACGATAGTCTTCCTCATCAAAAAATTTTATCTTTTCATCAAGACAACTCTTCTTCTCATTGAGATAGCTCCTCTTCTTATCAAGATAGTTCCTCTTCTCTTAACATAACTTTTTATCAAGATCAACTATTTTCTTTCCATGAACGACCTATGTTCTTCAAGTTAACTCATTTCTATCGAAGTGTGATGATCATATCTAGATAGGTATACTTAGCATTGAGATAATTCCTCTGCCCATCAAGAGAGCTCTTATTCTCATCCCGATAGCTCCTATTCTCTTCCAGAAAAATCTTCTCTTGCACAAGAGCTCTCCTATTTGCTTTAAAATAACTCCTATGCTCTTAAACATAATTCATATTCTCTTACAAATAACTCCCTTTCTTAACAGGACAGCTCCTCCTCTCATCACTATAGCTTCCTTATTCATTAAGATTGCTCCTATTATAATCGTGACAGCTTCTCTTCTTCTCTAGATAACTCCAGTTTTGAACAAATCAGATGGACTTTTCAAGAAAAAACAATTCTTAACAAGATATCTCCTCCTCTTCCTCAAGATAACTCATCCTCTAATCAACATCATCAATATAACTCCTCCTCCAAACAAGATAACTCTTGTTTTCATGAAAGCAGCTACTCTTCTCATCAATATAACTCCTCTTCAAGAAAACTTCTCTTTTCATGGAGCTTTTTCCTCTTACTTTTAAGATAGCCCTATTTTCATGAAGCTAACTATTATCATATAAAGGATAATTTTTATATCGAAATAGTTCCTTTGAACATCGATATAATTCCTCTTCTCATGAAGATATCTCCTGTCTCACCCCTTCACGATAACTCTTTTGAACAAGACTGCTACTTTTTTCTTCAAGATAACTCTTTTGTTTTGAAGAAGATAGCTCTTTTTCTGGCTCAACGTAACTATCTTTGTTTAAGAATGCAGCTCTTTTTCTCTTCAAGAAGGAAGAAGAGCTCATCAAGACAGCTCTTTTTCTCTTCAAGAAGGAAGAAGAGCTCATCAAGACAGCTCATTTTCTCTTCAAGAAGGAAGAAGAGCTCATCAAGACAGCTCTTTTTCTCTTCAAGAAGGAAGAAGAGCTCATCAAGACAGCTCTTTTTTTCTTCAAGAAGGAAGAAGAGCTCATCAAGACAGCTCTTTTCTCTTCAAGAAGGAAGAAGAGCTCATCAAGACAGCTCTTTTTCTCTTCAAGAAGGAAGAAGAGCTCATCAAGACAGCTCTTTTTCTCTTCAAGAAGGAAGAAGAGCTCATCAAGACAGCTCTTCTGCTTATCAAAGTAGCTCCTATTCTCGCCAAAACAACTCCCTTGCTCTTAAAGATAACTGTTCCGGAGAAGAGAGCTCTACTTCTCTTCAAGTTAGTTCCTCTACTCAGCATGATAAATTTTCTTCTTCTCAAGATAGCTTCTATACTCTTCGATATAACCTATATTCCCTTCTACTTTTCAAGTAGTCCTATTTTCATCAAGAGAACCATATTTTCATATAATTTGGCCATCATATCGCTATAACTCCTATTTACAGAGAGATAATTTCTCTGCTCCTAAAAAAAACCTCTCATCTCATCAAAGTAGCTCCTATTCTCACAAAGACACCTATTCCGCTCTCCAAGAAAATTCCTCTTCTGAATAAGAAAAAAAAAATGAAATCATGACAAAAATCATGAAGAGAAGACTCCTCTTCTAAGAGCTAAGATGAGAATATGATGATCAGAATAGCTCATCCTCTCATTAAGACAACTCTCAATTCTCTTCAAAAATAGCACCTCTTCTCATCGACAGATCCTCTTCTTATCAAGATAGTTCCTCCCCTCTACAAGATCACTACTCTTCTTATCAAGATAGTTCCTCCCCTCTACAAGATCACTCCTCTTCTTTTCAAGATAGTTCCTCCCCTCTACAAGATCACTCCTCTTCTTTTCAAGATAGTTCCTCCCCTCTACAAGATCACTCCTCTTCTTATCAAGATAGTTCCTCCCCTCTACAAGATCACTCCTCTTCTTATCAAGATAGTTCCTCCCCTCTACAAGATCACTCCTCTTCTTATCAAGATAGTTCCTCCCCTCTACAAGATAGTTCCTCCTCTCTACAAGATCACTCCTCATTTTTTCAAGATAGTTCCTCCCCACTACAAGATAGTTCCTCCTCTCTACAAGATCACTCCTCTTCTTTTCAAGATAGTTCCTCCCCTCTACAAGATCACTCCTCTTCTTATCAAGATAGTTCTCCCCTCTACAAGATCACTCCTCATCTTTTCAAGCCCTATTTTAATCTGGTTAACTCATATTCTCATATAATATGATGATCTTTATATTGAGATTGCTCTTCTCAACCCATCGAGATAATTTCTCAGTTAATCGAGTTAGTTCCCATTCTGATAAAGATAGCTCTCCTCACTAATGAAGAATAAATGAAAATAAACAAATAAAAAATTTACACACAATTTGAAATAAAAAGAACCAAAACTACTGATAAGGACATCAACTATTAGACCTTTGTGATTTTAAATGAAGAATGTTTGATACTCTCTAAGAATGAGGGGCGGGGGTGGCTCAGTCGGTAGCGCGCAAGGCTCGTAATCTGTAGTTCCCAGGTTCGAGTCCCAGCTGGGTCAGCGTTAAGATTTATCTCCGCAAAATTCCCCGCCCTGCCCACGGTCAGTAGGGGACACCGATGGGCTTGGAAAGACCGCCGTCCGTCGGATGGGACGTTAAGCCGTGGCATCGTGTGCGGGAAAGCCATACCCTGTGCACGTTAAAGAACACGCTGGCTGGCCTTGACGGAAGACTACCATCTGTCTCCCAACAACTGTTCCAGTGGGTCCCCTCCCACAACTTTCTCTGAGCCTTCGGGGTCCATGTGACCAGGCCATTTAGCCCATGGTGTGCAAAAAAAGTGCCACTCAGAGGTAAAACAACACAACAACAACTCTAAGAATGTTTGATACAATTCTTCGCTAAAAGGTTCTGTATTACTCTGTGATTAATATGGTTTGAGTAAGCCATTTAATCATTAGCAGCATTTTTGTGCTTATTAACGTCTTTTCCAGAACATTTAAAAAGATAGGTAATTTTAAATTTATTTAGAGCTCACTGTAATCTTTGTTCGAGGATAAATCTATTTCTTTTCCTTTTCTAACTTCTCAAGATATAATAATCTTAGTACTGCCGTTCTTACTCCCCTCAGATAGAAAGAAGAAAAATAAAACAGACATATACCCTTTATTAATAAAAGTAGTCCCAACTTCTCAATTATTTTCAACAGCAATCTTGAGAACATTGCATCTCAAGATTTCTATCAGGAACTTCTTACTTTTTCATTCCTAATTCAAAATCTATCATTTTCTATTTTTCTAAAGTTTCTGTTCTTTAGTTTTTTAACCTTCTTTCAAAAAGCAGCTGTTCCCTTCCCTTTAGTTGCTTCTAAAGAAATTTATTTTGGAAGTTTTTTATGATATACCTCTTTCAGCTTCATCTTTTTCTGCCTTTCCCTTTTTCTTTGCTACACGTTCTCTAATTTTTTCTTCACTTTAGTCGTTTCGAACATCTAGTTCTTCTCTTTTAGTTCATCGCAAGTGTTTTTGATGAAAAAAAAAAAGGAAAACTTTCATGATATATAATTCTCTTTAGTCTTCTTTCAAGATACACATTTCTCTACATTCTTAAACATCTCGAAAATAAAGCCTTTTATCCTTCTAGTCCTCCATCAAAATATACCAATCTTTGACCATTTATTCTCTTTTAACAACGACGGCAGCTCTTTTTCCCATTTACTTCCCGGAGATTCTCTTCCCGTTTCTCCAAGTCAGACTTTCCTCTCTTCCCCCTTCCTCTCTCCTCTTTCACTTCCTTTTCTTCTCACATTTTTAACTTTAATCTTTGTGTCCTATTTTTTAATTTCCATCAGATTCTTCTCTTTTATTTTGGCTTCTGCCATCTCTTTTACAGATTACCCCACTCTGTCTTTCATTTCTCTGTTAATCTCCTTCCACTTCATCATTTTAGATCCCTTTATTCTCCTCTATCTATCCCTGTCACCTCCTCATTCCATCCCATGAATCTTCTCTCTCAATTCTTCTCCATCCTCCGTTGCATCCTTCATCTATCCTCATTACCTCAGGATTTATTCATTTTTATTCATTCCTTCCCGGCTAGCCTCGTAAAATATTCAATAAAACATTTGTCACACAATAACTTAATTTTAGCGTTTTTTTTCACCCTTTTAACAGCTCCGCGCCCTCTCAAAACCGCTTTCTAGTCAAATTTCATCTTTTATAATTTCCTCCTTCTGCATTTGCTTTCCCTCGAAGAATAATAGAGTCAGCGTCGAGGGGAAGAGAATTAAGTGCATTTTTATTTTTCAAGGATAAATTATTAATCTTGCTATTAGAGTAGCAACCTTCCTGTCTCAGCATTATGTTGACTTCCCAATAACAAATAAACGTTTTGACATCACCCAACAAGAATTCAGCTAGGCAGAATTAATTATTAGTAAAATCGCTTTTTTTCCCTAAGCATAACTAGAAGGGCGGGGGTGGCTCAGTCGGGCGCGCCAGGTTCCTAATCTGTAGTTCCCAGGTTCGAGTCCCAGCTGGGTCACCGTTGAGACTTATCTCCTCAAAAATCCTGCCCACAGTAAGTAGGGGACACCGATGGGCTTGGAAAGACCGCCGCCCGTCGGATGGGACGTTAAGCCGTGGTCCCGTGTGCGGGAGAGTCATACCCTGTGTACGTTAAAGAATACGCTGGATGGCCTTGACGGGAGGCTACCATCTGTCTTCCAACAGCCGTTCCAGTGGGTCCCCTCCCCCAACCTTCTCTGAGCCTTCGGGGTCCATGTGACCTGGCCATTTAGCCCATGGTGTGCCAAAAAGTGCCGCTCAGAAGTAAAACAATCCAACGTTAAAGAACACGCTGGATGGCCTTGACGGGAGGCTACCATCTGTCTCCCAACAGCCGTTCCAGTGGGTCCCCTCTCCCAACCTTTTCTGAGTCTTCGGGGTCCATGTGACCTGGCCATTTAGCCCATCGTGTGCAAAAAAAGTGCCGCTCAGAGAACAACCGAACTAGAAGAACATATCTCCTCTATCGAATATGGAATGATGGTTTTCAAAGAGGATGAAATTGTTTATTTTTCGTCTTAAGCACCCTCTAACAGTGCAAATTAGAACTAATTGATAATTGGGAGAATGCAAACACTAATATTTTATTAGTACTTATAAATCACAAAAAGGTTTTTTTTTAACTTTATCTCTTAAAACAAAAAAGTTGTGATTTCTCACCCCACTGGGAATAAGGCGGTAAATCATTATTGCCAATCTAAACCTCTTAGTCGTGACATTCCCTTACGAAAATCTGAAATCTCCATCGTAAATGGATCGTTTTTAACATTCGTTTATAACTAAATAAATAAATACCCTCTCAAGCAGCTGCTTGCCACAGAGGTCTGACAGGAGCCTGTCAATTTATATACCATAGTAGAAGGTCTGAGAGGATGGCAAGACCTCAGCAGAAAAACGACACATACATCCATGCCTTAACCCGGGGCTCGAACCCAGGTCCCTCAGATCAGTAGCCAAGCGCGCTAACCACTCGGCCACACATTTTGCTATTATGAACATTTTTCCATCTTTAGAGGGTACAGTCGTTCAAAAAAGTATCCGAACGAAAAAAAATATCTGGGAGCGATTTTTTTAGAAATTAGTGGTCTGGCAACCTTCGTGTCACGTGACTGTACCAACTCAAAACATCCCTAAACATCAATATTCAGGTTTCCTAGAGTTTGTAGATCAAGGTTTGACCCCTGCACGACCTCCATTTGTCCTCGACTTTTGGAGGACTTTTTGAGATTCTATTTCGGCCTCGGATCCAATTTTGACGTCGGAGGTCCTATGTCGGATCTGGCAACCTTCGTGACACGTGATTACAGAATTCAGGAAAAATATCTGGAGCGTGTACAGCAACTGTACACGCTCCAGTTACCGTTCACAGCAAACTGGAGCGTGTGCAGTTACTGCACGCTCTCCAGTTTGCTGTGAACGGTAACTGCACACGCTCAATATTTCCGTGAGTGAGCCCACACGATCTAGTATCAAAATAATATGACCACCTACAGTCGCTCAAAAAACTATCCGAACACTATGGTTGATTACAGAATTCAGAAAAAATATCTGGCAACGATTTTTTTTAGAAATTAGTGATCTGGCAACCTTCGTGTCACGTGATTACAGAATTCAGGAAAAATATCTGAAGCGTGTACAGCAACTACACACGCTCCAGTTTGCTGTGAACGGTAACTGCACACGCTCAATATTTCCGTGAGTGAACCCACACGATCCAGGTCTTTGTGAGCTCACACGATCCAATTAGTGATCTGGCAACCTTCGTGCCACGTGACACGAAGGTTGCCAGATCACTAATTTCTAAAAAAAAATCGTTGCCAGATATTTTTTCTGAATTCTGTAATCAACCATAGTGTTCGGATACTTTTTTGAGCGATTGTACTCACCATCAACTAGAAATATATTAAAAATTAACGTGTGCCTACTACGCCTATTAATTTCTAGACTACCACGCTGACTCGTATCTGACTTTGAAGGCGACATCGGATCCCAAATTTCTTAACATTTCTGAAATCTATAATCCGAAAGGCCGTCCCGTGGTCGAACGGTTAACGTGCTTGGCTACTGATATAAGGGACCTGGGTTCGAGACCCGGGTAAGGCATGGATGTATGTGTCGTTTTTCTGCTGAGGTCCTGCCATCCTCTCAGACCTTTTACTATTGCAAATAAACTGTCAAACGCTTGTGGCAAGCAGCTGCTTGAGGGGGGGGGGTATTCATTACTTTTATAATCTGAAATGGCTCTATGAACCAACGTTTAGCTCTTTATAGCACCGCTATATCGAAATTTTACGTCTAGCCTCGAATGATCCATAGGATCTAAAATTTTTACAACTTTTCTAAGAGCAGTAGGTAAGGTTAAGTTGTTTTACCTCTGAGCGGCACTTTTTTGCACACCATGGGCTAAATTGCCAGATCACATTGACCCCGAAGGCTCAGAGAAGGTTGGGGGAGGGGACCCACTGGAACAGCTGTTGGGAGACAGATGGTAGCCTCCCGTCAAGGCCATCCAGCGTGTTCTTTAACGTGCACAGGGTATGGCTCTCCCGCACAGGGGGCCACGGCTTAACGTCCCATTCGACGGACGGCGGCCTTTCCTAGCCCATCGGTGTCCCCTACTGACGGTGGGCAGGGGGGGAATTTTGCGGAGATAAATCTCAACGCTGACCCAGCTGGGACTCGAACCTGGGAACTACAGGTTACGAGCCTGGCGCGCTACCGACTGAGCCACCCCCACCCCATTTCTAAGAGCAGTAGGTAAAATTTGAGCTTTGATGACGGAGGATCGACCGGATCTCAAACTTCACAACATTTCTGAGACTTCTCTTTCAAAACTCAAAATACCTCCAGGAAACAATTTTTAGCTCTCTAGCACCAGTAGATCTCAATTTGACCTTTGACATCTTAAGACACTCCGGATTGAAAAATTTCATAACATTCCCGAGATCTAAAACGGGAAATTTCCACGTTTCTAGCAGTCGTATATCACGAGTCGGCCTCTGTGTGACCTCTATTTGACCTTGAAAGACACGTCGGAGGTCAAATTTCGGATTTTTCTAGAGACCTACGACCTGGATTATCCCTAGTTGCAACTTTTCAGAGCTCTACCATTTCTGCATCATAGTCAGAATTAGCGTCATTCCAAATTGCAATGTTCCTTAGATTATTCACTGATTGTCAGGCAGCCAATCACAGTCGTCGTCTATATATATATATTAGAATAATATGATGCATTTTCATGATCTTACCTGTTTCTTATGTCTGCTGATGAATTCTGATTAGCATGCTTATTTGTTTTAATCAAGTAGATATTTTTTATTTGCGAAAAATAGGAACAGACCTCACAGCCTGACTTTGGTAGTGCGTACATCTAATTTGTGTGTACTGTCGCTCAAAAAAAAATATCCGAACACTAGGGTTCATTACAGAATTCAGAAAAAAAATCTGGCAACGATTTTTTTTTTAGAAATTAGTGATCTGGGCAACCTTTGTGTCACGTGACACGAAGTTTGCCCAGATCACTAATTTCTAATGAGCGGCACCTTTTTGCACACCATGGGCTAAATGGCCAGGTCACATGGACCCCGAAGGCTCAGAGAAGGTTGGGGGAGGGGACCCACTGTAACGGCTGTTAGGAGACAGATGATAGCCTCCCGTCAAGGCCATCCAGCGTGTTCTTTAACGCGCACAGGGTATGGCTCTCCCGCACACGGGACCACGGCTTAACATTCCATCCGACGGACGGCGATCTTTACAAGCCATCGGTGTCCTTTACAAGCCCATCGGTGTCCCTGAACCAATTGGAAATGGTTCAGTAGGGGACACCGATGGGCTTGTTGTGGACACTAAATAAATAAAAAGAATAAATAAATGAATTAGATTTAAAAGAAGCGTTTCTTAGAGAAATTTGGCAAAGATTTGTCTCCAGTGACATTTCTCAATTTTTTTTAAAAAAGTAACCGAGCTTTGAATAGTTGTAACGTGGCATTCACATACATAGTCTATGTATTACACTCATAACTGAGCACTGCATATAAATAATGGGGCGGGGGTGGCTCAGTCGGTAGCGCGCCAGGCTCGTAATCTGTAGTTCCCAGGTTCGAGTCCCAGCTGGGTCAGCGTTGAGATTTATCTCCGCAAAATTCCCCGCCCTGCCCACGGTCAGTAGGGGACACCGATGGGCTTGGAAAGGCCGCCGTCCGTCGGATGGGACGTTAAGCTGTGGCCCCGTGTGCGGGAGAGCCATACCGTGTGCACGTTAAAGAACACGCTGGATGGCCTTGACGGGAGGCCACTATCTGTCTCCCAACAGCTGTTCCAGTGGGTCCCCTCCCCCAACCTTTTCTGAGTCTTCGGGGTCCATGTGACCTGGCCATTTAGCCCATGGTGTGCAAAAAAGTGTCGCTCAGAGGTCAAACAACCCAACCCAACCCATAACCTTCCTGATATAGATTTACATTTCGCCTCATTTGTAGAAAGAGAGTAATTTGTTAACAACAGCGCCATCAAGCTGATCACTACCGTCATTGGCAACATCTGACATTGGCGAGCCTCCATCTTCCTCGCCATCGTCTACTCCGCTTTCATCTCCAGAGCTTCTCCTCATCATTAGCGAAGCATTGCTAATCCCTTCGTTTATTGGCGCGATCAAAGGGAGAGAGAGATAGAGCAAACCTTCTCCTCTGCAGAAGAGATTTCAGACTGGAGAAGTCTCCTCACTTAGAAAGATAGAGAGCCGAGTCTTACTAAATGGTGAAGTGATCAGATGATCTGAATCTTCTGTTTTTGTGGCATTCGTTTGTGGTTTTGCGAAAACAGGAATCGTAGGAATGAAAAGGAAGATCAGAAGAAGTTAAGACGTTTTAATAGAAAAGCACCTAAGGACGATGGGGAAAAAAAGGTTCATACAAACACACTTGAGAAAACGCTAAAAATGTTTAAATGCAAATGCCTTGAGAAATCGTTAAAAAAATGTAGTTGCAAGCGAAAGAAATTGAAACGATTTTAAAACAATGGAGTCCCGAACTACTTGAAACGATGGAAAAATCATCACAAACGATCACAAACGAAAATACGAATTACTAAATGCAATAAAAAATCGCAAGCCACAATACAAACCACTTGAAACGATGCAAAAAAAGAATAACAAGATGCAATACGAGCCACTTCAAACGAGGCAAATAGGAGAATCACAAGATGCAATATGAGCCACTTGAAACGATGCAAAAAAAGAGAATCATAAGATGCAATACGAGCCACTTGAAACGATGCAAAAAAGCATCACAAGAGGCAGTACGAGTCACTTGAGATGATACAAAAAAATCACAAAACGGAACACGAGCGACTTGAAACGATGCAAACGAGCCACTTGATGCAATAAAAAATCACAAACCACAACACAAACCACTTGAAACGATGCAAAAAAGAATCACAAGACTCGATGCGAAGCACTTGAAACGATGGAAAAATCAATCACAAACAGCAATACGAACCACTTGATGAAATAAAAAATCACAAGCCACAATACAAACCACTTGAAACGATGCAAAAAAAAAAAAAAAAATCCCAAGATTCAATATGAGCCACTTGAAACGATTAAAAAAGGATCACAAGATGCAGTACGAGCCACTTGAAACGATGCAAAAAAGAATCACAAGACGCAGTACGAGCCACTTGAAACGATGCAAAAAAGCATCACAAGAGGCAGTACGAGCCACTTGAGATGATGCAAAAAAGAATCACAAGACGCAGTACGAGCCACTTGAAACGATGCAAAAAAGAATCACAAGAGGCAGTATGAGCCACTTGAAACGACGCAAAAAAGAATCACAAGAGGCAGTACGAGCCACTTGAAACGATGCAAAAAAAGAATCACAAGAGGCAGTACGAGCCACTTGAAACGATGCAAAAAAGAATCACAGAGGTAGTACGAGCCACTTGAAACGATGAAAAAAGAATCACAAGAGGCAGTACGAGCCACTTGAGATGATACAAAAAGAATCACAAGAGGCAGTACGAGCCACTTGAGATGATGCAAAAAAGAATCACAAGAGGCAGTACGAACCACTTGAGATGATGCAAAAAAGAATCACAAGAGGCAGTATTAGCCACTTGAAACGATGCAAAAAAGAATCACAAGACACAGTACAAGCCACTTGAAATGATGCAAAAAAAGAATCACAAGACTCGATACGAACCACTTGAAACGATGGAAAAAATCAATCACAAACAGCAATACGAACCACTTGATGAAATAAAAAATCACAAGCCACAATACAAACCACTTGATGAAATAAAAAATCACAAGCCACAATACAAACCACTTGAAACGATGAAAAAAAAAATCACAAGATGCAATATGAGCCACTTGAAACGATGCAAAAAAGATCACAAAATGCAATACGAGCCACTTGAAACGATGCAAAAAAGCATCACAAGAGGCAGTACGAGCTACTTGAAACAATGCAAAAAAGAATCACAAGAGGCAGTACGAGCAACTTGAAACGATGAAAAAAGAATCACAAGAGGCAGTACGAGCAACTTGAAACGATGCAAAAAAAGAATCGCAAGAGGCAGTACGAGCCACTTGAAACGATGCAAAAAAGTATCACAAGAGGCAGTACGAGCCACTTGAAACGATGCAAAAAAAGAATCACAAGAGGCAGTACGAGCCACTTGAAACGATGCAAAAAACCATCACAAGAGCCAGTACGAGCCACTTGAGATGATGCAAAAAAGAATCACAAGAGGCAGTACGAGCCACTTGAAACGATGCAAAAAAGAATCACAAGACGCAGTACTAGCCACTTGAGATGATGCAAAAAAGAATCAAAAGAGGCAATACGAAATGCTTGAAAATGTAATGTAATACAATATCAAATATTTTAAAAAATGCTAAATTAATTGAAATACAAAGGCATTTGTTAACGTGCGTTAAAAAGAAGTTACATAACAAATGCATTTAAACGCAAAATTTGGGAAAAAGATGTCGCAATATAAACTCGCATGGAAAAGTGCATAAAAGAAGTCGCAATATAAACTCGCATGAAAAAGTGCATAAAAGAAGTCGCAATATAAACTCGCATGGAAAAGTGCATAAAAGAAGTCGCAATATAAACCCGCATGAAAAAGTGCACAAAAGAAGTCGCAATATAAACTCGCATGGAAAAGTGCATAAAAGAAGTCGCAATATAAATTCGCACAAAAAAGTGCATAAAAGAAGTCGCAATATAAATTCGCACGAAAAAGTGCATAAAAGAAGCCACAATATAAACTCACACGAAAAAGTGCATAAAAGAAGTCGTAATATAAACTCGTAGGAAAAAGTGCAAAAAAGAAATCGCATATATACTCGTAAAAAGAAGCACAAGAAAAAAAAAAGTCTCAATGCAAATGCCGTTGAGGAGATGCTAAAAATAAAAAGTCACCATAACATAGATCAACACTTGAGGACTAAAGAGAGATATTAAAGAGAGAGGTGAAATAGTGACAAAAAGGGAAGATGTACAAACGAATGAAGTTACTACCAGTACGATTGGAACTTCAATTGCCGATATCACCTGAATTCCCTGCTGCCTCATTGTTTAAGTATGACACACAAGCCGTGCTTGCGTGCGCACCATCCCCGTCAGTCTCGAGCCGGAGTGCAAAGCGCTGTTCAGCTTCCGAAAGAAAGGAAAACGTGGAGGAGTTTAGTACCGAAAGCAAATGAGATCCGTTCTTGATTTAAGAGAAGCGAGTGTTTTGTTTGTGAGTTGGGGCTGTTAGGGAGAGTGTGCATTTAATGGCCGGGCTTTCCAGCCTTATGGTCGATGTTTAATGGTGTGTACTATGCGGGCTATTTATTTGCGGACTATCTCTCTCTGGCTGCTCCAGATGATGGGCGATGGAAACAGAGACACTATCAGCGATATCGCGGCGGCAGCGCGTGGTGAACGTTTCCGCGCTCATCCCGGGAGGATCTCGTGGACGTGGGAGGTTCGGGAGGGGACACGCGTCGCGAGAAATGCGGAGGAGGGAAAAAATTTGTCTTTGTCGGGTAGTTTGTTAAATGCTTCTAGATGGCATAAAATGGTAAATCGTTTGAAATAAGTGCTGAATAAACTAAGAGAGTCGGAATTTTTTTTATTGCCGCAACTTTTGAATAATCGTACTATTTCTGCGAAATGTAAATGTACTAAACTTTTATTTATTTGTTGGAGAAAAGGTCATGTTTTCTTAAGTATAGTCGCTCAAAAAATTATCCGATCATTATGGTTGATTACAGAATTCATAAAAAATATCTGGCAACGATTTTTTTTTAGAAATTAGTGATCTGGCAACTTTCGTATAGGTTGCCAGATCAATAATTTCTAAAAAATATCGTTGCCAGATATTTTTCTGAATTCTGTAATCAACCATAATGTTCGGATACTTTTTTGAGCGACTGTGCAAGCAAACGTAATTAGCATGCTATTCCTAAGAGAAACGCTAATCTCTGCCAAATCTGTGTTACCATTTAATGATCCCTAACAGTGAACCTAAGAGTCATAACATTTAAATCCGATGCCATTGCTAGATCCTCAACATCCCCAAAGGCATTATTATGTTAATGTGTGTCTCATTAATATAATAATGCCTTTATTCTAATTTTTTTTCGTATAAAAACCGTATGACTCTTAGGTTAACTGTTAGGGATCAGTAAATGGTATCCGCAAAATTCCCCGCCCTGTCCACGGTCAGTAGGGGACACCGATGGGCTTGGAAAGGCCGCCGTCCGTCGGATGGGACGTTAAGCGGTGCAAACACGCTGGATGGCCTTGACGGGAGGACAACGCTGGATGGCCTTGATGGGAGGCTACCATCTGTCTTCCAACAGTTGTTCCAGTGGGTCCCCTCCCCCAACCTTCTCTGAACCTTCGGGGTCCATGTGACCTGGCCATTTAGCCCATGGTGTGCAAAAGAGTGCCGCTCAGAGGTAAAACAACCCAACCCAACTCAGTAAATGGTAACATCTGATTTAGTAACCCTACACGGGATCACTCAGAGGGAAACCGATGGACAAAATCTGGGATCATTTGGTAACCGCAAAGTATCAAAATCTGTCGAAATAAGAATCTCGATAGTTTGCGACGTAACCATGGACTTTGAGAATGGCGCTGACGTTAGCAACGACTTGAGCAACGCCGACGACTCTTCGTGTTGAATCTGTGCTGAATGATCTGCGGGACGGGGAAACTCACAAATCTAACTTTCAGTCAGTGAAAAAGCAGATCATACTGATTAAAAGTATAAACCTGGCAGCACATGGCGCGTTTCAGCTAATTGGCAATACATTCACTAAAGTGTAAAAAAAATAAATACTCCCTCAAGCAGCTGCTTGCCACACAGGTTTGACAGGATTTGGGTTGGGTTGTTTTACCTCTGAGCGGCACTTTTTTGCACACCATGGGCTAAATGGCCAGGTCACATGGACCCCGAAGGCTCAGAGAAGGTTGGGGGAGGGGACCCACTGGAACAGCTGTTGGGAGACAGATGGTAGCCTCCCGTCAAGGCCATCCAGCGTGTTCTTTAACGTGCACAGGGTATGGCTCTCCCGTACACGGGGCCACGGCTTAACGTCCCATCCGACGGACGGAGGCCTTTCCAAGCCCATCGGTGTCCCCTACTGACCGTGGGCAGGGCGGGGAGTTATGCGGAGATAAATCTCAACGCTGACCCAGCAGGGACTGGAACCTGGGAACTGCAGATTACGAGCCTGGCGCGCTACCGACTGAGCCACCCCTGCCCCAGGTTTGACAGGAACCTGTCATAGTAAATGGGTCTGTGAGAATAGCGGGACCTCAGCAGAAAAACGACACATACCGGGGGGCAATTTCATGTTTCTACCCGGGGATCAATTTCATGTTTCTACCATTAGATAGATCACGTGCAACATTCGTTAAAAGCTTTGCTGTTTCCATAGTTAGCGATCTAGAAAGATATACATTAAACCTACCTAAGTATTTGAAAAAGACAAATTATAATATTTTGCCCAACCAAAAAGAGTTTTCCAATTATCTCTTAAAACAGTTGCGTTTTCCACACATCCTGGGGGGGTGGCTCAGCCGGTAGCGCGCCAGGCTCGTAATCTATAGTTCCCAGGTTCGAGTCCCAGCTGGGTCAGCGTTGAGATTTATCTCCGCAAAATTCCCCGCCCTGCCCACGGTCAGTAGGGGACACCGATGGGCTTGGAAAGGCCGCCGTCCGTCGGATGGGACGTTAAGCCGTGGCCCCGTGTGCGGGAGAGCCATACCCTGTGCACGTTAAAGAACAGGCTGGATGGCTTTGACGGGAGGCTACCATCTGTCTCCCAACAGCTGTTCCAGTGAGTCCCCTCCCCCAACCTTCTCTGAGCCTTCGGGGTCCTTGTGGCTTGGCCATTTAGCCCATGGTGTGCAAAAAAAGTGCCGCTCAGAGGTAAAACAACCCAACCCACACATCCTAGGTGTAAAGGGGGAACTCATTGCTGCCGATGGAAACTTCATGACATCGCACCACCAAAATTTTAAAATTCTGGCATAAATACATCATTTGCAACATTCTTTAAACATTTTACAATTTTAAATTTTTTCCAATGTTCGAATGCACAATTATAGCTCTTGCGATATTCGGGTAGTGCAAATCGCAATATTTCGTCAATACCTATAACACTGAAAAAGGAATTTTAATTTATTTCTAAAAACACAAAAGCTGCGTTCCCCCCCCCCCCAAAAAAAAATAAATATTAATTTCGTTGTTGCCATTGAAAAAACGTTGTTGTCATTAATAATCTTCACATTCCACCACGAAACTTCAGAATTTCTGGCATAAATACAGTCGCTCAAAATATATCTCAAAATATATATAAAAAATATCCAAATATATATATATCTCATAAAAATGATTCGTGTCACGTGACACGACGGTTGCCAGATCACCAATTTCTAAAAAAAATTGATGCCAGATATTTTATCTGAATTCTGTAATCAACCATAGTGTTCAGATATTTTTTTGAGCGACGGTACAGCGTTTGTAATATTTGTTTTAAATTTTCGAATTTTGAACTTTTACACCGTTAGAGGGCGCATTTATAGCTTTTGGGGAAATTTGGAAAGTTTAGATCGTAATATTGCATCAATACCTATGCAACCTAAAAAGAAATTTGAATTTATCTCCGAAAACAAACAATTATCTCTTAAAACACAAAAGTGGCGTTTTCCCACCCCCTTGGGTCTAAGAGGTCAACCAATTGTTGCTTATGGAAACTTCGTGCCCTTCCCATTCCACTACCAACAATTCATATACAGGGTGAATCTGAAAAAGTGGGCAAAACTTTACGGGGTGGTAGAACGCAGCTATACGAGCAATATTCGTCATAGAAAGTATGGGCGGAAAGCAAACGGCGAGCCGCTAGGTGGCGTTGGAAATGGTATAAAAGGGTCGGTCCTCGCACCCAATGACATTTCTACCGTGGATTGCCGAGAGGATGGCTGGTTATACTAACCACGAAATGGCGGATATGCACTTTGTGTACGGTGCAGCGGACGGGAATGCAAGTGAGGCACAGAGTATCTCCTCTCCTTCTTGTGGTCATTCTTTAAATGTGACAGTGGAAAACTACCTTTTAACTTCTCACCGCTTGCGTTCCGACCATACATTCTATGACGAATATTGCTCGTATAGCTGCGTTCTACCATCCCGTAAAGTTTTGCCCACTTTTTCAGATTCACCCTGTATATAGTATAGATACAAAATTTCCAATGTTGATTTGGAATTTGGGAATTTTTAAATTTTTGCTCAATTAGAAGGCGCAATTGTAGTATTTCATGAATCCCTATCCAATAAAAAAATAATTTCTAATTTGTCTCTATAAACATAAAAATTTGATGTCTACATTTGGGTTGTTTTACCTCTGAGCGGTACTTTTTTGCATACCATGGGCTAAATGGCCAGGTCACAAGGACCCCGAAGGCTCAGAGAAGGTTGGAGGAGGAGACCCACTGGAACAGATGTTGGGAGACAGATGGTAGCCCCCCTCAAGGGCATCCAGCGTGTTCTTTAACGTGCACAGGGTATGTCTCTCCCGCACACGGGGCCACGGCTTAAAGCCCCATCCGACGGACGGCGGCCTTTCCAAGCCCGTCGGTGTCCCTTACTGACCGTGGGCAGGGTGGGGAATTTTGCGGAGATAAATCTCAACGCTGACTCAGCTGGGGGCGGGGGTGGCTCAGTCGGTAGCGCGCCAGGCTCGTAATCTGTAGTTCCCAGGTTCGAGTCCCAGCTGGGTCAGCGTTGAGATTTATCTCCGCAAAATTCCCCGCCCTGCCCACGGTCAGTAGGGGACACCGATGGGCTTGGAAAGGCCGCCGTCCATCGGATGGGACGTTAAGCCGTGGCCCCGTGTGCGGGAGAGCCATACCCTGTGCACGTTAAAGAACACGCTGGATGGCCTTGACGGGAGGCTACCATCTGTCTCCCAACAGCTGTTCCAATGGGTCCCCTCCCCCAACTTTCTCTGAGCCTTCGGGGTCCTTGTGACCTGGCCATTTAGCCCATGGTGTGCAAAAAAGTGCCGCTCAGAGGTAAAACAACCCAACCCAACTGACTCAGCTGGGACTCGAACCCGGAAACTGCAGATTACGAGCCTGGCGCGCTACCGACAGAGTCCCCCCCCCCTTGATGTCTTCAGACGGACGACAAAGTGAAACTATTATCTCGTTTCTTTTGGAAACGGAAGAAAAAATTGATATGTTATAAAATGAATTAAAAAAGCAGATTAAAAGAAACTACAATGACAGCACTGGGATCGAAACGGAGACGAAGTTGAAAATCCCAAAAAAGAAACAACTTATATTTAGTTGCATGAGCTACATATTACCAACAAGGTGATATATATATAATATTAGTATAATATTAGTATAATATTAGTATTCTCTTGTATACCATACGTTCAACACATTTTATACTATTTTCACATGTAATGTTATTCTTAAATATTTCACGCTTAAATATCCTTCTTGGCCAAATAAAATGTGATTAGTCCAGTTCAAACATATCTTGTCAGGAAAGTTTAGGCTTTTTGTGCCTGCCACAGTCAAATGAAGATCTTCGCTAAGTAACATGATCTTCGACTATTGGTTGCTTTGGTTTAATCAGCCAATCAAGTGTCGCGGGCCACTCTAAAATGGTGACCGATCAACTCCAGTCATCACTATTGTATTTCAGAGTATGTGTCATCGCTATAATAGATGATGCTAAGATTCCGGAGGTTGGGTTGTTTTAACCTCTGAGCGGCATTTTCTGCACACAATGGGGTTAAATAAAAAGATCACAAAGACCCCGAGGGCTCAGATAAGGTTGGGAGGAGATGACCACTGGTCAGCTATTAGGAGGCAGATGATAGCCTCCGTCAAGGTCACCCAGTGTGTTCTTTAACGTGCACAAGGTATGGCTCTCCCACACATGGACGTAGCCAATGTTTTACGTCCCATCCGACGGACGGCGGCCTTTCCAAGCCCATCAGCATCCCCTACTGATCAAGGGCAAGGTTGGGTTGGGTTGTTTTACCTCTGACCGGCACTTTTTACACACCATGGGCTAAATGGTTAGGTCACATGGACCCCGAAGGCTCAGAGAACAAGGGCAAGGCGGTGAGTTTCGCGGAGATTGCCCAGCTGGGATTCCTTATTGTTCCCAGCTTCCTGTCAGTAAGGGACACCACTGGCCTTAGAAAGGCCGCCGTCCGTTGAATGTGACGTAAAGCTGGGACGCCATATTCAGCAGAGCAATTAATCTGCGCACAACATGCTGGATGGCCTTGATGGAAAACTATTATATCTGTCTGCTAACATCTGTCCATTGTGTCCCCTCCCCCAACCATCTTTGAGCTCTCGGGATCTTTGTGACCTGGTCATTTAGCCCATTGTGTGCAAAGAGAAAATTTAGTACTCTAAGAAATGAAATTCTAATAGTCAGCGTAAAAAATGATACAGTCGCTCAAAAAAGTATCCGAACACTACGGTTGATTACAGAATTCAGAAAAAATATCAGGCAACGATTTTTTTTTTAGAAATTAGTGACCTGGCAACCTTCGTGTCACGTGACACGTGCCAGGTCACTAATTTCTAAAAAAATCGTTGCCAGATTTTTTCTGAATTCTGTAATCAACCGTAGTGTTCGGATACTTTTTTGAGCGTCTGTACCTTTATTTCCTTAGATGATAAACGATTTGATCCTTTATTCAAATTGACGGATGAAATTTAATGACTCTGTTAGAACTGATTTGTTCATAATGATGATATTTCAAGTTAAAGTATTCCTGACATGCTATCAGAGGGGGGATCATAACATCCCCTCCAACACTAATAAAAATAAATTCTTTCTTTTTGCAGATTTTAAAATAATATAACGATAATTTTGACTGAATCACATCTGCTGATTTAGGACGCAACAGACTTCAAAAGGCAATGTCCATAATAATTCCAGGTATAAAAACGACCTGAAATTTGACGAACGAAACGAAAAATCTTGGCAATTCCTTTAAAAATTGGGGCGGGGGTGCCTCAGTCGGTAGCGCGCCAGTCTCGTAATCTGTAGTTCCCAGGTTCGAGTCCCAGCTGGGTCAGCGTTGAGATTTATCTCCGCAAAACTCCCCACCCTGCCCACGGTCAGTAGGGGACACCGATGGGCTTGGAAAGCCGCCGTCCGTCGGATGGGACGTTAAGCCGTGGCCCCGTGTGCGGGAGAACCATACACTGTGCACGTTAAAGAACACGCTGGATGGCCTTGACGGGAGGCTACCATCTGTCTCCCAACAGCTGTTCTAGTGGGTCCCCTCCCCCAACCTTCTCTGAGCCTTCGGGGTCCATGTGACCTGGCCATTTAGCCCATGGTGTGCAAAAAAGTGCCGCTCAGAGGTAAAACAACCCAACGTTAAAGAACACGCTGGATGGCCTTGACGGGAGGCTACCATCTGTCTCCCAACAGCTGTTCTAGTGGGTCCCCTCCCCCAACCGTCTCTGAGCCTTCGGGGTCCATGTGACCTTTCCATTTAGCCCATGGTGTGCAAAAAAGTGCCGTTCAGAGGTAAAACAACCCAACACAGCCTTTAAAAATTTTCCCTTTTGTCAAAAGTGCTTTTATTGGAAGTTATCTGCTAACAGACGTTGGACCTCGTTTAACATGTTTCTTTGCATCTGCCATGATAGATGGGATGGAGATCTTAAGAGAAAAAATGAATGCTAACGAGCTCATCTATTTCTCTTCTTTCCAACTGACATTTTTCATTCCTCGTCTCCTGCATCAACAAAGATAATCTATTTTCTTTTCTCCCATTCTTCTTCTTCTTCTTCACTTTGCATCGTAACCTTGGTGACCCAAAAAATGACGCTGCCAAACTCTTTCCCTCCTCCCTGCTTCAATCCTTCCTCTCCTCCCGTGATCATTTCATTTCTCGATGTTTGCCAACTCTAGGTGGGATGCGGGGGCTCTTGCCTCTGAAGAGCTCTCGGAGCTCCGCATCGTCAACCTTCGAGCTCAGAGTTCTGCTCCTCAGTTCTCCACGGCGAAAAGCGAAGATAATGCCATTTGGAAAAAAATTTGCAACGGTCGCAGCAAAAGCGATAAATGAAAAATCGATGATCTTCTCCTAGAAAGAGATATATCTATCCCTTTCTCTGTCTTCTTCTACTCCCCCCCCAACTCCAGAGTCCCCTCCCCTTCTCTCCCACCACCGGAGAGCGACAGATGAAGGAGCACGCGCGCACCATCAACGTGAACAGAAGGAAATCATATTGGGATCAGATTCCTCTCCTTGTACGGAGGCGAAGAATAAATTTTTTGCTTCCTTCCACTTCGTTGCCTTCATTTCACGAGGAAAGAAACAATTGCATGCAAATGTATGCAACAATAAATGGAGGCCTCGAGCCAGCAATGAAACGTTAAGGGAGGTAACAATCAACGGCACGAAAGAATGTATTGTTTACATCATTGTTTCTTTCCTGCTAAAGAGATGGTACGTCACGTTTTTGATGGATGGGCTTTTTCTTGGGGGGGGGGTGCAGTGAAGACGCATAAACAAAAGATATATTATTGAAAAAGTTTTCAAGACGATCAGCTTTAAAGCGGCAGGCGTTTTTAAAATTTTTCAAGGAAATTGTATCGATAATTAATTGAAGCAGAACTTGATTTCAGCTTATTCTTTCTACTTTATTTTTGTTTAGGTTTTTGCTTTGTCATCGCATTTTTTTTTTGCTTATTACAATCGTAAAAATGCAATTTTTTTAAATATTGTTTTTGGAGATAACTGTTGGAAGTGGAATTAAATTTATTTATAACTGAATGTTATGAGTAAGATTTCGGATTTACTAATTTGGCAACAAGAAATAGAAAACTAAGAAAGGAAGTAAAATTAACTTATTGATCGCCATCATTATCCACTACAACAGTAAAATAAATGTACTTTCATCATCAATGATAGCTTTGGGTTGGGTTGTTTTACCTCTGAGCGGCACTTTTTTGCACACCATGGGCTAAATGGCCAGGTCACATGGACCCCGAAGGCTCAGAGAAGGTTGGGGGAGGGGACCCACTGGAACAGCTGTTGGGAGACAGATGGTAGCCTCCCGTCAAGGCCATCCAGCGTGTTCTTTAACGTTGGGTTGTTTTACCTCTGAGCGGCACTTTTTTGCACACCATGGGCTAAATGGCCAGGTCACATGGACCCCGAAGGCTCAGAGAAGGTTGGGGGAGGGGACCCACTGGAACAGCTGTTGGGAGAGAGATGGTAGCCTCCTGTCAAGGCCATCCAGCATGTTCTTTAACGTGCACAGGGTATGGCTCTCCCACACACGGGGCCACGGCTTAACGTCCCATCCGACGGACTGCGGCCTTTCCAAGCTCATCGGTGTCCCCTACTGATCGTGGGCGGGGCGGGGAGTTTTGCGGAGATAAATCTCAACGCTGACCCAGCTGGGACTCGAACCTGGGAAGTCAATGATAGCAATGACAAGAAAAGCAAAAGCCCTCGTCATCTTGAATAATTGAAAGCGAATATCATGATCATCGTCATGAAATATAAAATTGACAAGAACAATGTGATTATTACCAATGACAGCATTGAGATGAACGATATCGTCGTCATAATCTTTACATCATCATCATTACTCACAAAATCAATTCCTCATCCCCATTATTCTCTGCTGGTTGACTCAATTGGTAGCGTGCTGGGCTCGTAATCTGCAGTTCTGAGATTCGAGTCCTACCCAAGATTTATCTTCACCCAAACCCTCATCGTGCCTTCACTCAAAAAGGAGACCTTTCCTCCGGAAGTGAGGATAAGCATGGAATCCGTGTGCATGAGAGCCATAAACGTTAAGAACAAGCTTGGCATCCTTGACAGGGAGCTTCCATTTGTCTCCTAGCAACTGTGCAGTTGGTCCTCTTTCCTCAACCTTTTCTGAGCTCTTGGGATCCTTATGACCTGGCCATTTAGTTCATTGTGTGCATAAAATAACTTCTCAGAGGTAAAACACACCAGTCTCTATTCTAAACGCTCCTTTAGACCATGACTCTTGCCAGAAGACCGATTTTGTGCATCAGAATTGGAATGTCTTTCCCATATTCTCCATAATAGCTTCTTCTCCCAATGAAAGTGTTTCCTACATTCTCCCCAGCTTCTCCCAATGAAAGTCTTTCCTACATTCTCCCCAGCTTCTCCTTCTCCCAGTGCAATCTTTCCCACATTCTGCATAACGGCTTCTTCTCCCAATGAAAGTCTTTCCTACATTCTCCCCATATTCTCCTTTTCCCAGTGCAATCTTCTCCATATTCTCCACAGATGTTCCTTCTCCCAGTGAAGGGAATGCCTTCACTGGGAGAGATAGTTCTTCTCCCAGTGCAATCTTCCCCACATTCACCGCAGCTTCTTCTTCTCCCAATGAAGTCTTTCCCCTATATTCTCCCCAGCTTCTCCTTCTCCCAATGAAGTCTTTCCCCTATATTCTCCCCAGCTTCTCCTTCTCCCAATGAAGTCTTTCCCCTATATTCTCCCCAGCTTCTCCTTCTCCCAGTGCAATCTTTCCCATAACGCAATCTTTCCCATTCTGCATAACGGCTTCTTCTCCCAATAAAGTCTTTCCTAATTCTCTCCATATTCTCCTTCTCTCAGTGCAATCTTCCCCACATTCTCCACAGATGTTCCTTCTCCCAGTGAAGACTTCCCCACATTCTACAGAGGTACCTCTTCTCCCAGTACAGTCTTTCCAACATTCTCAGCAGCTTCTCCTTCTTCCAGTGTAATCTTTCCTCCATTCTCTCCAACTTATCCTTCTCCAAATGAAGTATTTCCCATATACTTATTCTCCCTCAGCTTCTCCTTCTTCCAGTGCAATCTTTCTCACATTCTCCATAGCGGCTTCTTTTCCCAATGAGCTCTTTCCCACATTCTTCCCAGCTTCCCCTTCTCTCAGTGGTGCAATCTTTCCCATGTATTCTTCCCAGCTCCTCCTACTCCCAGTGAAATCTTTTCCACATTCTCCACACTGTACCTTCTCCGATTGATGCATTTCCCACTTTCTCCGTAAAGACTCCCTCTCCCATTGAGGTATCTTTCCCAATTCTCCATAAAGTCTTCTTCTCCCCGTGAAGTGTTTCTCACCTCCTCCTGACCCAGTACGTTCCTTCCGCCATTCTCCACATTCCAACCATCATCCACCACTCCTCCATCCTTCCACTCTTATCCAGTGCATTCCTTCTACCACCCTCCAGGGGATCATCGCAAGAGAGCCGCATCTTCATTACCTTCCGTACAGTCTTTTGCAGATTAGAATAAATATCCACCAAGGGAATTCCACGATGAATGCTCATTCAATTCACACTGCAAACATGCAACTCTCACCAAAACGTTTAGCAAATGGAGACCATTTCCAGAGAGAAAAGATCGCCTTAAAACTCCGAACAGTCTATTGAGTTCGTCGTTTCGACGAAGAGTATTAAAACTTCCGACTTGGACTCCGTTCTTCAAATACCGAAGGGGAGAGAAAGAGATCTTACCGGGATAGTCACAGCTTGCATCGGATGCTGAGCACCGGCGACGCCATTGTCGAATGAGCTTAAGTTGCCGCTCGACGAACAGAGATGCCTAAAACCTTTTGTCTGCGGGATGCGGACGATCCCTCAGGGAGCTGAGGACGTTGATTAGAAAGATTTCCAGAGGACAGAGTCTTCCCAGATGCAGCTAATACCTCCCAAGGCAGCAATCGAGAGGGAAAAGTTCGTGTCGGGTTCAACGTCGTTTTTCTTCGGACGTCTCAATTTAGTGTTCAAGTGGTGTTCAGAGATATCTGTGGTAAAACAGAAAAAAGAAACTTTAAAAAATTTTCTTCTTATTAAATTATCTCTGAATTGATTTTGAGATCGTTTTCACAACAGAAGAAAAACGAGCTAATATTTTCACCTTGTCGTCCGTCCAGTCCGTCTCTATACATTCAACGTTTTTTGTACAGTCGCTCTAAACAATATCCGGACACTATGGTTGATTACATAATTCAGAAAAGATATCTGGCAACGATTTTTTCAGAAAAAATATCTGGCAACGATTTTTTTTAGAAATTAGTGATCTGGCAACCTTCGTGTCACGTGACACGAAGGTCACTTTTTTGAGCGACTGTACTTCTCGTTTGGGGATGCACTAAGTGTCGTAATTTCCCTCGATCTTATGACTTTGGGATTTTTATTCATTTTGAACCTAAAATACCGATTATTTTGATCCGACATACGACTGCAGGCCAAAAAAAAACTATCTCCTTTGAAGAAGAGGAAAATATTCGAAACAATTCGATCAGAATTTCCGCCGAGAAGAAGAGTTTTTGTCATTTGACAGTCAAATAGTGTCGAAAGAGCTCGAATGAAGCGACTGGTTGAAGCGACGCAGAACACGTGTGAGAGATGCGCTGCAGCTTCCGGTATTTGTTGTCTTGCACATTGTGAAAGAGATTGACGGCGAGATAGAACGAATGTGCTGAACGGTTGAAAGTGGCGAAAATCGCAGATGGAACGAACGCGCCGAACGGGGAGGAAGTGACGAAAATCTTTCTCCCATCGTCAGCAATATTTCGCATCCTCTCTACCTGCCCTCGCGCTATCTGCTCGAGTTTATAGCGGCCCGCCGAACTCGCTCCCGCCGCCGCCGCCGTCGTCACCGCGCACGTGTCGTCGAATCGCTGCTTCTGCAGCGGATGGGTGGAAATCGCACGGCAACACAGTACGAGATAGGGGAGGGGCACGTGGAAAATGGCCGCAGGATGTGATGGAACAAAGGAACAGACGAAGCATCATGTCGTCCGATGATGCACCGGAGCGGACTTCCTGGTAACGGATGCTGCTGAACATCCTCTTCAACTGAGGAGGATAGATGATGGCTGCCTTCATCTGATGATGCTGAGTGGGACGTTCTGCAGAAAGGGCTCTCGAATAGCGAAGTGCCGAGAACCAATTTACAAAACACGTTTCATTCTAGGCTGTTGGATGTTTCCACAGATGGAGTCTAAGAGTCATTGTCTGCGCTACACTGGGCTTCAACTTTTCGAGCCGAAGGGCCGAATGCATCGTTACGAATTGCTGAATGGCAGGATCGCAGTTGACTTAAGCGTCCGTCGGATCAGTTCAGGAGAGATTGGTTCGATTTGACAATTGATGAAAAGGATTGGAGTGTTTGCATTCTGCATAGCTTTTCCATTTTTGCGTTTTCAGAGATTGTATAGTTTTATAACTCTATTGTTGAAGAGAAAAGAATTGTTTTCGAATGGATGGTTTCTATAATGTCACAAAATCACGTTGTGAAGAGAGGTTGAACAAAGGAATGAATACAATCAATCAATCAATTTTATTTCATCATCGTGTACAGTATACAATATCACTTACCAAAAAAAAAAATCAAAACATGGTTTGTCTGGGTCACTAAAGGAAATTAATGCTAGAACAGCAATTGCAAAAAACGCAAACAATATAATAAAAATAGATTTTTGAAATGTATATCTATAAATATATAGTGATCTGGTATAGTGATAAATATATAGTGATATATCTGATATAGTGATAAATATATAGTGATCTGGCAACCTTCATGTCACGTGACACGAAATTAATGCTAGAACAGCAATTGCAAAAAACGCAAACAATATAATAAAAACAGATTTTTGAAATATATATCTATAAATATATAGTGATCTGGTATAGTGATAAATATATAGTGATATATCTGATATAGTGATAAATATATAGTGATCTGGCAACCTTCATGTCACGTGACACGAAGGTTGCCAGATAAACTTAAAAGAACTTCACCGGATGCTCCAATCTGTCTCCTGATATTTGCCCAGTGGATACTCTTCTTTAACCTTCTCTGAGCCCTTGGGGTCTTGGTGACCTGGATATTTTACCCAGCGTGTGCAAAAAGAAATTATTTTCAGTGGTAAAACAACCAACTTGAACAATAAAATGAAAAAAACAAAACATAAACAAACTCTAACCAATCTCTAACCATCTTCAATTCTTGTGTTTAGTTGCCCAAATCACAAACCTCGACTCAACATCCACCGCCATCTTCTTCCATCGATTCGCTCCTTGTTTTCATTTCCAGAGATGACGGAATTCCCTTCTCAAAAGCTGAGCACTTCCTAAGTAAATCGTGCGAGTAATGCGCGCTAACTGCATCTTGCAATTCTCTGGATGACGCTGAAAAATTTTCTTTGCTTTCCTTCAGTACTTTTCCCGCATTTAATTATTTTTCGACGCAGTAAATTTTAATGCATTAATTACGCATTACATCTACGCATCTACCTAATTGAATTCCAACCTTTTCGCTTAATTTCTCTGCGAAATGTTAAAAGACATTTCATCCAACAATCCTTCGTTCCTCATATTCGAGCTATTTTTCGCAAAAATGTTTTTTTTCCCCGTTAAAGTTTATTCGCCGACAGAGAAATTTGTGGAATGAAATTAGCTACTAAAAGCTAATCAACTTCTGCACACTGTTTTGCATCGTTCTGTTTGATGACCGGGTAATATCTGCAATCGCTTTAATTCGGGCGCTTTAATAATATTCGCAACAAAGTGTTCCTCTTAAATATGTAAGAACCTGCTTGCATCTGTTTTAATCTTTCTTAAGAGCATCAACGCAGAATTTGTGTTTTGCATCCAATTCCCTTGATACTCGATCCCATCTTATTCCAGTTACAAATGTTTCAAGAACGAAAACTTCTTTTTCTATTAAAGGAATATTTGCCCCTAATTTTAAAGCTTTCTCTAACAACGAAAATTTAATTTTTTTTTTAATATTGGTAGACTTGCTTCTGATTCAACCATTTTCATTATTTAGTGAGATTAGCATACATATAACGATGTTGACATTTAAAAAAAAAAGTCATTTCACGTGTTTGTGTCGCGTTTTCAATAATAAATTGCAAACATAATAAATTTATAAAATATGAAGCACGACTTTTTTTTCAAGATTGTTACTAGCCTATAAAATTTTAAGTTTGTTATATTAGTAATAAATATTAATTATCTATACAAAGAATCTTTTTAATAGTATAAGTTGTGGATGACGTGGTAGTAATTTGATTACGTATAAAAGCTTTGGATTGGATTGGATTGTTTTATCTCTGAGCGGCACTTTTTTGCACACCATGGGCTAAATGGTCAGGCCACAAGGACCCCGAAGGCTCAGAGAAGGTTGGGGGAGGGGACCCACTGGAACAGCTGTTGGGAGACAGATGGTAGCCTCCCGTCAAGGCCATCCAGCGTGTTCTTTAACGTTGGGTTGTTTTACCTATGAGCGACACTTTTTTGCACACCATGGGCTAAATGACCAGGTCACAAGAACCCCGAACGGCTCAGAGAAGGTTGGGGGAGGGGACCCACTGGAACAGCTGTTGGGAGACAGATGGTAGTCTCCCGCCAAGGCCATCCAGCGTGTTCTTTAACGTGCACAGGGTATGGCTCTCCCGCACACGGGGCCACGGCTTAACGTCCCATCCGACTGACGGCGGCCTTTCCAAGCCCATCGGTGTCCCCTACTGACCATGGGCAGGGCGGGGAAATTTTGCGGAAATAAATCTCAACGCTGACCCAGCTGGGACTCGAACCTGGGAACAACAGATTACGAGCCTGGCCCGCTACCGACTGAGCCACCCCCGCCCCCGTTTAAAAGCTTCGACTGAGTTTTTTCCCCCCACGTGTAAGGGCTAGGGAGGATCGTGGAGGGGGGGGTTACGTTCCCCCGAGTATTATATATATATATGTATTATTCATATTTTTTCAAGAAATGTATTAACGACCTCTAAAATGACAGGAAAAACTGTATAGCGGAACGACGTTCCGGTTCATTCCGACTTGAACTTGTCTCTTCACCCCCCCCCTTCCCTGGCCTTGATTTTTTCCAGATGCAGTGAAAATTTTCGTTGTATGTAAAGAGTCGTGGAAATTTTTTTAACTCTGCTCCGAAGTACCGCAGAAATGTTTTGCAGTGTGTGAAGGTACCGAGGAAATGTTTTGAAAAAATACACGAGGGTGACGTGGAGCGTTTTGGTTCTCTGTAAGAGATCCGCGGAGCAGCGTGTGTAAAGTGTCGCGGACAATTCCGATTATGTGAAAAAGTGGCGGAGATATATTTAATTATATGTAAAGGTGTGTAGAACTCTTATTGTACACAAGAGTGACGTGAAGCGTTTCCATGAAGACCTTTGACGATGTGTAAAGACTGCTTCAAAATTTCTCACAGTATGCAAGAGTGTCAATCAGGGTTGGGTTGTTTTACCTCTGAGCGGCACTTTTTTGCACACCATGGGCTAAATGGCCAAGTCACAAGGACCCCGAAGGCTCAGAGAAGGTTGGGGGAGGGGACCCACTGGAACAGCTGTTGGGAGACAGATTGTTAAACTCCATCCACGTTAAACGCCATCCAGCGTGTTCTTAAACGTGCACAGGGTATGGTTCTACCGCATACGGCGCCACGGCTAATGTCCCATCCGACAGACGGTGGCCTTTCCAAGCCCATCGGTGTCCCCTACTGACCTTGGGCAGGGCGGAGAATTTTGTGGAGATAAATCTCAACGCTGACCCAGCTGGGACTCGAACCTGGGAACTACAGATTACGAGCCTGACCCGCTACCGACTGAGCCACCCCTGTCCCATCTAACAGAGGAAAATCTCTCGACTTCGGGAAAGTATAATTTGGTTGGGTTGTTTTATCTCTGAGCGGCACTTTTTTTGCACACCATGGGCTAAATGGCCAGGTCACATGGGCCCCGAAAACTCAGAGAAGGTTGAGGGAGGAGACCCATTGGGACAGCTGTTGGGAGACAGATAGTAGCCTCCCGTCAAGGCCATCCAGAGTGTTCTTTAACGAGTACAGGGTATGGCTCTCCCGCACACGGTGACACGGCTTAACGTCCCATCCGACGGACGGCGGCATTTCCAAGTAAATCGGTGTCCCTTACTGACCGTCGGCAGGGCGGGGAAGTTTGCGGAGATAAATCTCAACGCTGACCCAACTGGGACTCGAACCTGGGAATTGCAGATTACGAGCCTGGGGCGCTAACGACTTAGTCACCCCCACCCCGTGAAAATATAATAATATTCATTGAGTGAAACCCCAGTTTCACTCAATGAATTTAACATTGTGCTCTGAAGATTTTGTCTATGTGTCATTGTGCTGTGAAGATTTTGTCTACAGGGTAATTCAGAATTCATCATCAATATTTGGTGGGGAGGTAGGTAATAAGAAACGAAGGAGATTTCACATAGGAAAGCATGGGCGCATATGCCATGTAGTAGGGCAAAATGACCCCAGTTCAATGATGGAAAGAACACATAAGAAGGAAGAGGTAAGGAAAAAACATTTATTATCTTACATGTAACATTTCTTTGCATTTGTTGTACAGACTTACAAGAGGTGCTCGAACTGCCGACCATGTGCTAGAATGCATGACTCACAACGGCGTTGCATGGACAGCCGGACCCTGTGGAAGATGCCTGGCATTTCCCGGATGTTTGAGGCAGCAACTGATATGCGTGCTACAAGATCCATAGCACTATCAACAGGGGTCTCGTACACCATGTTTTTCATAGCACCCCATACAAAGAAATCGATTGGAGATAAATCCGGTGAACGTGGTGGCCAAGAAACCGGTCCACCGCGGCCAATCCATTGACCACCAAACTGTCTGCGTAGGTAAGCACGCACAGCATTTGCGAAATGTGCAGGAGCGCCGTCATGCTGGAACCACATTCGCCGGAGACTACCATCAGGAACCTCGTTCAGAAGATCCGGTAACACAGTCTGAAGAAATGTTAGGTACTTGGCACCGTCCAAACGGGATGGTAGTAAATACGGGCCCAACAAACAGTCACCGACAATCCCAGTCCACACATTGACAGCAAAACGTTGTTGCGCAGCTCCAGGTCTTGTACGTGTGGGTTCTGATGAGCCCACACATGCCAATTGTGTGTGTTGAAGACACCCTCTCGAGTGAACAACGCCTCATCGGTGAAAAGAACATACGTTGGGAAATTGGGATCAACGGCTGTTCTCTGCATGAACCACTGACAAAAAATAACACGCTTGGGATGGTCGTCTGCTGCCAATAATTGCACTCTTTGCAGATGAAACGGATGTAACCCTTCATCGTGTAATATCCGCCACGCTGTTGCTTGCGAAATTCCAAACTGCCTAGCCATACCTCGTGTGCTAGCACCAGGTTGTTCCTCGATTTCCTGTAGGACAGCTTCCTCTACTGCTACTGTCCGTGCCGATCTGCGCCTCCCTCGATTAACATTACTAGCAGCAAACGATCCTGTTTCACGCAGTTGGCGATGAATACGTGAAAACATTTGATGCTGTGGCACACGGTGGTTTGGTAAGCGCGCTGCATACAATTGCCTGGCTCGAAGACATCTTTCTCCTGCCGCATCGTAAGTTACATGCATATCTGCACATTCATTCCACGTATACCGGTTCATGTTACTTCTGCAAATTCACCTTGTCGAATGACAACTGACTGCACGCGTCAAACAGCTGTGCTTCTGTATGAGAGGTGTGTACACACAGCGCCCTCTACACCACCATGCGTTCGTCTGCCCCCATACTTTCCTATGTGAAATCTCTTTCTTTTCTTATTCCCTTCCTCCCCACTAAATATTGATGATGAATTCTGAATCACCCCGTATGTGTCATTGTCTTGTGAAGAATTTTGGTTCTCTGTCAGTGTATCGTGAAGATTTTTCACTCTGTGTCATTGTGCCATGTAGGCTTTTCGCTATAATAATGGTTTTGTGGAAATGATTTGGCTAAATACAAATGAGGCATTCCTCGAACCAATTAATTAAATTTGACGACGAACAAGTCAAACTACATTTAGGAATCGAGTGAGAAGTGTTACTGAGGGAATTGTGAATTATTTTCTCTACGCACTATTCGTAAATTTTGCAGTACACCTGAGAACTCCCTCGAAGCACCGGTATAAAAAAGTAAAAAATTCCAGATTCCTTTCGAACCAACCATCCTTCCAAAATTGGCACTCGAAAATCACACGATGCGCATCCTGTTCCCCCGCATCTGTTGCAGCGATGCGAAACGATTGGCTCCTGTCGGATGCAGGGAAAGACACGTGGACGAAACTCACATTCTACGGTTCACTAGCTGACCACGTGTTGCTATAGCAACAGTTGCCTCTCCAACTCCTGAAAACGCTCATTTGATCCCTAGCATCAATTGAGAATGGTACTCTTACGTTCCGGTGAGTATCGTAGTGCATTATGGGCATTGTTACGGAGCGGATCGTTGCATTCTTGATACGTGTCGTGGGTGTCACGTGATGATCGCCATACAATTCTGCACGTTACAGGAAGAAACGTAACAAACAAAACTCTTAGTATTGTTATTGTTGGATTTTCTTGCTTTAGCTTTGAATTACACTTTTGATCACGTAATGGGCTAAGTGGCCAGGTCACAAGGATCCCACAGTCCAAGGGAGGGGTAGGGGAAGGGAATCCACTGATGAAGTGGATGGAAGCAACCCATTAAGACCGTCCAGGTGTTCTTTAAGGAGTTTATTTTTTAGCCCAAAGTTCGCCATTCATAATAGATGTTGGATTAAAAAAAATACCCCCTCAAGCAGCTGCTTGCCACAGAGGTCTGACAGGAGCCTGTCAGTTTATATGCCACAGTAGAAGATCTGAGAGGATGGCAGGACCTCAGCAGAAAAACGATACATACATCCATGCCTTACCCGGGGCTCGAACCCAGGTCCCTTACACCCAGGTCCCTTAGATCAGTAACCAAGCGTGCTAACCACTCGGCCATGGGACGGCATGTTGGATTAGATAACGAAAATCCTTCTTTAATACTGAGACCAGGAATGCAGAAAGCACAGGATACTATTCCAGTTTCATCACTTCTAGAACCATCAGTAAAGATGTGGCAAAAACCAGCATATCTCCCACCAATATATTGCATGGTAAGAGCCCATAGTTCTTCAGATGGGTAGTGATGTTTTGAAATCACGTCAGGGATGTAAGGTAAAATATCTGGCCTAGAGATATTCCAAATGGGAAAATCGGGTATGCTGTCTCCTGCGATATTTCTGTAAATCAAATTTAAAAGGAAAATATTACTTTTGATACTTCTAAAAATGCTCGATCTTTTGCAGTTCAAAATTTTATCTAAGATTAGATTTTTATTGGTCTTGGTTTTCATTCTTGCAACACTTTAAAAAAGAATGGAATTTCTTCTAACGCTGAGTGGAGGTATGGCAGCTTCAGCAAGAGATGGAAGAGTTGGAGATCCAGGAAGTAATCCGAGGCAACATCTAATAGCTTTATTTTGACAGGTTTCAAGCTTTTTGCACAACGAATCGGAAGTATTAAGGTAAAGCTGGCTACCATACTCGAGAATCGGCCGTATTAAAACTTTGTAGAAAATAAGGAGAGTTTTAGATTTAGCTCCCCACGATGTACCAGTTAGATATCTCAGCGTATTCAATCTGCTATTAACTTTTTGACAGACTAGATTAATTTGAGGTTTCCAAATTAAATGATGGTCAAGAAGAACACCAAGGAATTTGTGTTCTTTAACAACTTCAATAGGCTCATTGTTAATTTGTAGTCTTAATGGGAAGTTCTTAGATCGTGGTCTGGAAATAATTAAACACTTAGTTTTATCTTGTGAAACTGAAAATCCCTATTCATATAAAAACTTATGGACTTGATTGACTGCTATTTGTAGATTCTTTTGAAGGATGTCAGGATCTCTTCCAGTAACCCAAACATTCAAATCATCAGCAAAAATTTAATATTTAATATTTTTGTTTAAGCACTTAGGTAGGTCCTGTGACGCATGATGTTGAAAAGCACAGGGTTGAGAACGCTGCCCTGTGGTAAACCCTCAGAAAAAGGGATAAGAGCTGAAAAAACATTTCCTAATTTTACTTGAATTTTTCTATCTTTCAGAAAATCCTTTATATAGTTAAACATATTGCCAGTTATTCCTAATTTTAAAAGCTTAAAAAGGAGCCCAAGATGCCAAACACTGTCAAAAGAATGTTGGATATCGAAGAAAACCACAGCCACTTTTTGTCTTATGGAAAGAGCATTTTGTGACTCAGCAATTAGTTGAAGTAAATTATCTTGAGATGACATTCCTCTCCGAAAGTCCGTTTGGAAAGGAGATAGCAGTCCAGAAGATTGAAGAAACCAATTGAGTCTGTAAAGTATCATCCTTTCAAATACTTTTCCAATACAAGAATTCAGTGAAACAGGTCTGTAGGAGCTAAGTAAATTACGTGGTTTCTAAGGTTTTACAATAGGAATGATCTGGGCTCTTTTCCAAGTATCCGGAATTGTGCCTCTGTTCCAGCATTCATTAAATAGTTTCAATAAATGTATGAGGCCTTACTGTGGAAGGGATTTAATAATAGTAGTGGTGATTCTATCTGGTCCAGAACTGCTCTTATTTTTGTTTTTTTTATAGCATTTTGAAGTTCCCATAGGTTGAAAGGAGTAT
Organism: Ryuthela nishihirai; assembly: GCA_038380435.1. NCBI lineage: Eukaryota > Metazoa > Arthropoda > Arachnida > Araneae > Heptathelidae > Ryuthela > Ryuthela nishihirai. Next base: position 27,512,049 of record JAWZYU010000018.1, read on the forward strand.
TCAAATATTCTGGAGACAGGGGCAACTCGTCCAAGACTGTTTCCATAAAATTGGAAATTTTATCTTTGCTATTTCTGAATGAATCAGAAGTAGGTAACTTATAATAAGAAGAGAAATGGTGGACGAAATATTCTGCTAGCTTCTCGGTTGTGCAATTTAAAGCTATAGTAAGTTGGGTCCAGATGGGAGTAGGTTCAGGAGCTGTTCCAATTTTCTTTATTTTCCTCCATATAGCTGACTGAGGAGTCTGGAAGTTAATATCCTTGCAAAAGTTTTGCCACTATTTTTTCTCAATATTTTTTGTTTCTCTTTTACTTTTAGCACAAACCTTTTGGTATTCTTCAATATCTTTTAAATTTCCAGACCTTTTAGCTTTTCTTTCACTTCTTTTCCTATTTGCAGTGATCGTTTTTACTTCTATAGCATAAAAACAAATTTTAACGGAAGCTTTGAATTCTTTAGTGTTACATTGATAGTTCCTGAAGAGAGAAGAACTAAATTCAATTAGATTAGGCTGGTTGTTTGCATTTTGCAGTTCAAATGAGATATTTTTCTTGAATTGGAACCAATTAGTAACTTTCAAACGAGGTTTAGATATTTTAGACCAAAAGTTTGCTGAAATAATTATTGGTAAATGATCGCTCCCAAGAGAATCATGATGTGTTGTCCATGCAAAATGTTTGGCAAAGGGAGCTGAGACAAGGGAGAGATCAATAGCATTCCTCTTCCTGGAAGTTTGAAAAAGGTAGGAAAGCCATCATTGTGCACAACCAGGTTAAGATTCATGATCAGATCATCAACGTTTCCTCTTCTGTCTGTAGAGGGGCATCCCCAAGTTCTATTGTGTGCATTCCAGTCTCCACAGATAAGCCATGGTTGGGGGATTGATGTAAAGTGTTTTTGAAATCTTCCAACGAAACATCATAACCTGGGGCGGGGTGGCTCAGTCGGTAGCGCGCCAGGATCGTTCTCAGGTTCGAGTCCCAGCTGGGTCAGCGTTGAGATTTATCTCCGCAAAAATTCCCCGCCCTGCCCACGGTCAGTAGGGGACACCGATGGGCTTGGAAAGGCCGCCGTCCGTCGGATGGGACGTTAAGCCGTGGCCCCGTGTGTGGGAGAGCCATACCCTGTGCACGTTAAAGAACACGCTGGATGGCCTTGACGGGAGGCTACCATCTGTCTCCCAACAGCTGTTCCAGTGGGTCCCCTCCCCCAACCTTCTCTGAGCCTTCGGGGTCCATGTGACCTGGCCATTTAGCCAATGGTGTGCAAAAAAGTGCCGCTCAGAGGTAAAACAACCCAACCCATCATAACCTGGATTATATAATATGAGATAATGCTGAAGGTAAAATCTTTAATTTTCACTTGCACTGCTATAATTTCGAGGAATTGATTTCGACAGGAGATCTCGATTGCAGCTTGGGTCAATTTGGAGTGCACATAGATAGCCACCCCACTCCTATTAGATCCATTATTCCTAGGTTTTAGATACGACACATACTGAGAGATCTTAGGAGCCTTTTCCACATATGTTTCGCTAAAAACTAGAACTGCGAAATGTTTATCCTGGAAAAGGTATTCAACTCAAGAATTTTATTTTTAAGACCTCTGCAGTTCCACTGAAATAAGAAGTTATTAGGATTGTGAAAAAGATCCATAAGAAATATTTTTTTCTTCTTTTTGCTAATAATGTTGCTATTCATATTTATCCAGTATCTGCAAAATTTTTTGCTTGATTCTAAACTTATTTATATTATTGCCCTCAGATGAGCTTTTCAGTAAGTTTGGGAGATCTGTTAGGCATTCCAGGACATAATTAATTTCAAGGAGGATGATTTCATCTTCAGTTTCTTCAAAAGATTTTTTTCCTGGGGATCGGAATTTTTGATGTGATCCTGGTTTTTCTCAACAGATTTTACAACGGACACTCTATAATAAGAAAGTTGATTTTTGACAACCTTTCTTGCTTCGTTGTGTAAAATATGTGTTGCATTAACTTGATCTGTAAGAGTATTACAAGTTTCAGTAGTATTAACTTGTAAAGTTCTTTTAGTGATGTAGGAATGATCCTCTTGTTGTATCTTTTTTAATGCCTGTGACCATGGTAGATTATTTTGGATCATCAATTTCTTTGCTCGACAGGCCTAAAGTCTCACTTGACATCCTGCATAAAGTGGAAGGGTGATCTCCTCCACAGTTGGGGCAAAAGAACGAAGCGTTTTTGCACTCTTTATGGTTATGATGTCCATTGCATCTTTTGCATCGTTGGGTTGTTTTACCTCTGAGCGGCACTTTTTTGCACACCATGGGCTAAATGGCCAGGTCACATGGACCCCGAAGGCTCAGAGAAAGTTGGGGGAGGGGACCCACTGGAACAAGCTGTTGGGAGACAGATGGTAGCCTCCCGTCAAGGCCATCCAGCGTGTTCTTTAACGTGCACGGAGCCACGGCTTAACGTCCCATCCGACGGACGGCGGCGTTTCCAAGCACATCGGTGTCCCCTACTGACCGTGGGCAGGACGGAGAATTTTGCGGAGATAAATCTCAACGCTGACCCAGCTGGGACTCGAACCTGGGAACTACAGATTACGAGCCTGGCTCTTTTGCATCGAGTTCTGCCTCTGCAGTATGCCGCGAAATGCCCAAATCTCTGGCATTATCACAAATTGGAGGCGGCCTTAGATATACATTCACTTTGTATTCTTTAAATCTAATTATTATCTTATCGGAAATCTTCTGATTGAAGGTTAAGATCATTTTCGAGATAGGATTCCCTCTTTCTCCAGTTTCATTCGTTGCTGTTTTGGCAAAATGTCTCATACGTCTAACATTTGTTACTCCTTGATCCTTGAGATAAAAGAGAGCTTCATCTTCGGTAATATCTAGTGGAATTTTATTAAAAATACCTTCTGGATGGGGTGGGGGTGGCTCAGTCGGTAGCGCGCCAGGCTCGTAATCTGTAGTTCCCAGGTTCGAGTCCCAGCTGGGTCAGCGTTGAGATTTATCTCCGCAAAAATTCCCCGCCCTGCACACGGTCAGTAGGGGATACCGATGGGCTTGGAAAGGCCGCCGTCCGTCGGATGGGACGTTAAGCCGTGGTCCCGTATGTGGGAGAACCATACCCTGTGCACGTTAAAGAACACGCTGGATGGCCTTGACGGGAGGCTACCATCTGTCTCCCAACAGCTGTTCCAGTGGGTCCCCTCCCCCAACTTTCTCTGAGCCTTCGGGGTCCATGTGACCTGGCCATTTAGCCCATGGTGTGCAAAAAAGTGCCGCTCAGAGGTAAAACAATCCAACCCAACCTTCTGGATGAATAATATTTCTGGGTCGTGTGATGAAAATAGCTAGAGTTTCAATATGAGAACACTTTAGAATGATATTAGCTTCATATTCTGATTTTAGATTTACCAAAAAGTCTCCTTTAGAAAGATATTTTCCTGTAACTCTTCTGCCCAGCTTTTCGTAAAAGAACTGAACTAAACTGGCGATACTCGGACTATTTTTCCCTGTAATACTTAAATTAATAGAAGTAGTTGAATGACTAGGAAATTTTCCAGAGATTGATTCTACCTCATGTTGTACAATATTAGGGTGAATACTAGTATGTAAATTAGCTTCAGAAGAAGTAATTAAATTGATAGGTTTAAATGTACTTTGCTCATCAGTCTTGTTCCTTAAAAAATATCCTTGAATCGGTTGAGAAGATAATTCGGAAGAAGAATTAGCTTGAGTATCTACAATGAAAGTGAAGTCATGTATGTAGGTGATCATATTATTTTGATACTAGATCGTGTGGGCTCACTCACGGAAATATTGAGCGTGTGCAGTTACCGTTCACAGCAAAATGGAGCGTGTGCAGTAACTGCACACGCTCCAGTTTGCTGTGAACGGTAACTGGAGCGTGTACAGTTGCTGTACAAGCTCCAGATATTTTTCCTGAATTCTGTAATCACGTGATACGAAGGTTGCCAGATCACTAATTTCTAAAAAAAATGTTGCCAGATATTTTTTTCTGAATTCTGTGATCAACCATAGTGTGTTCGTATACTTTTTAGAGCGACTGTACATCCTGATATTGCACTTCTACATGATCAGAGGTTTTGCTAGAAACAGACTGCTGTAAGGTATCGGATGAATCAGATTCAGGTGAATGTGTGAGATTAGAAAGAGAAGTAGCCACAGGAGTATTTTTTGACTTTCTTGTCCACTTTCTGTTTGCATTTAGGCTCGATAGTAGAGACCTTTTTACCTTTAGCAGACTTTTTCATGATTATAAGATACAATGACACAAAATGGTTTTTTGGTAAACTTAAAATAGTTTTCTTCAGTAGCAGCAAAAATGATGATAGAGAGCTTCTGGGACGTTCAGCCCTATTAATAACATGAAGTTACAAGATGTTAATAGGAAACTCGAATCCCATGAGCCAAATTTGAAAGATTCACAAATTCGGTCAATGTAATAGTAAGGGAAGAATTTTAACCTCTCGCGGCGGGAAATTTAAAAACGACCGTTACTTACCCGAGCAGAAGCGAGCTCGCGCCAGTCCTTTCCTCTGTCCTCCTTTCTCCTTTCTATATATCACTCTTGGTAGCGCGCCAGGCTCGTAATCTGTAGTTCCCAGGTTTGAGTCCCAGCTGGGTTAGCGTTGAGATTTATCTCCGTGAAATTTACCCGCCCTGCCCACGGTCAGTAGGGGACACCGATGGGCTTGGAAAGACTGCCGTCCGTCGGATGGGACGTTAAGCCGTGGCACCGTGTGCGGAAGAGCCATACCCTGTGCACGTTAAAGAACACGCTGGATGGCCTTGACGGGAGGCTGTCTCTCAACAGCTGTTCCAGTGGGTCCCCTCCCCCAACCTTCTCTGAGCCTTCGGGGTCCATGTGACCTGGCCATTTAGCACATGGTGTGCAAAAAAGTGCCGCTCAGAGGTTGGGTTGGGTTGTTTTACCTCTGAGCGGCACTTTCTTGCACACCATGGGCTAAATGGACAGGTCACATGGACCCCGAAGGCTCAGAGAAGGTTGGGGGAGGGGACCCACTGGAACAGCTGTTAGGAGACAGATGGTAGCCTCCCGTTAAGGCCATCCAGCGTGTTCTTTAACGTGCACAGGGTATGACTCTCCCGCACACGGAGCCACGGCTTAACGACCCATCCGACGGACGGCGGCCTTTCCAAGCCCATCGGTATCCCCTACTGACCGTGGGCAGGGCGGGGAATTTTGCGGAGATAAATCTCAACGCTGACCAAGCTGGGACTCGAACCTGGGAACTACAGATTACGAGCCTGGCGCGCTACCGACTGAGCCCCCCCCGCCCCCCCCCCCCCGCTCAGAGGTAAAACAACCCAACCCAACTCTGTCTTACATGGCAGTAGCGTCACCATGTGTATTAACGCCATGCCGTCAAAAATAAGTGGAACTTTGAGAGTCTCTTGATATTTTAGACCCACAATGGTTTTTGTTACTTAATTATTTTAAAAATATAACACTATTAATTATGGTTATTCTTTTATAATTACTCTCTATATTAGAAAAAGTATAAATCTGTAATTTTTTTTATTATTGAAGAAAAAGTGTATTTTAATCATTACAACGTAAACAAAGTGCACAAATCGTAAAGAAATAGATTTCATTGTACATTTGATTGCTATATGCCCAAAGGAAAATGAAGACTCCTCATTCAGAACTGAAAGTTTGATTTCAGGTCTTTTGCAGCAGCATCATTTTTTATATGTACTATTGAAAAGTAAAACTCCCTTTCTACTCCACCAGTTTCTTATTGAAGAGAAGCAAAAATTTTCGCTGACGCAGTCGGAATTCGGTGGAAACACTTTGGATTCAGTAATTTACCTCTGAACGGCATTTTTTGGCATTTTCAGAAAGAAATGTGTGTTATTACTCGCAAATTGATGCTTCGAGGCAGGAGTTCCAGTTACGATTTTCTCTGTTAACCCATATTCTGTCGTCATGTTGAAAGGCGTTACCTACGGGTTTGGAAGGGTCGTAGACTGGGACATTAATACTTGGCCCTGTGGCCAGGAGAAGGATCCTACCTCTGTGCACGTTAAAGAACATACTTGGCCCCGTGCCCAGGAGAGGGATCCTACTTCTGTGCACGTTAAAGAACACACTTGGCCCTGTGCCCAGGAGAGGGATCCTACCTCTGTGCACGTTAAAGAACATACGTGGCCCTGTGCCCAGGAGAGCGATCCTACCTCTGTGCACGTTAAAGAACATACTTGGCCCTGTGCCCAGGAGAGGGATCCTACTTCTGTGCACGTTAAAGAACATACTTGGCCCTATGCCCAGGAGAGGGATCCTACCTCTGTGCACGTTAAAGAACATACTTGGCCCTGTGCCCAGGAGAGGGATCCTACCTCTGTGCACGTTTAAGAACATACTTGGCCCTGTGCCCAGGAGAGGGATCCTACCTCTGTGCACGTTAAAGAACATACTTGGCCCTGTGCCCAGGAGAGGGATCGTACTTCTGTGCACATTAAAGAACATACTTGGCCTTGTGCCCTGGAGAGGGATCCTACCTCTATGCACGTTAAAGAACATACTTGGCCCTGTGTCCAGGAGAGGGATCCTACCTCTGTGCACGTTAAATAACATACTTGGCCCTGTGTCCAGGAGAGGGATCCTACCTCTGTGCACGTTAAAGAACATACTTGGCCCCGTGCCCAGGAGAGGGATCCTACCTCTGTGCACGTTAAAGAACACACTTGGCCCTGTGCCCAGGAGAGGGATCCTACCTCTGTGCACGTTAAAGAACATACGTGGCCCTGTGCCCAGGAGAGGGATCCTACCTCTGTGCACGTTAAAGAACATACTTGGCCCTGTGCCCAGGAGAGGGATCCTACTTCTGTGCACGTTAAAGAACATACTTGGCCCTATGCCCAGGAGAGGGATCCTACCTCTGTGCACGTTAAAGAACATACTTGGCCCTGTGCCCAGGAGAGGGATCCTACCTCTGTGCACGTTTAAGAACATACTTGGCCCTGTGCCCAGGAGAGGGATCCTACCTCTGTGCACGTTAAAGAACATACTTGGCCCTGTGCCCAGGAGAGGGATCGTACTTCTGTGCACATTAAAGAACATACTTGGCCTTGTGCCCTGGAGAGGGATCCTACCTCTATGCACGTTAAAGAACATACTTGGCCCTGTGCCCAGGAGAGGGATCCTACCTCTGTGCACGTTAAATAACATACTTGGCCCTGTGTCCAGGAGAGGGATCCTACCTCTGTGCACGTTAAAGAACATACTTGGCCCCGTGCCCAGGAGAGGGATCCTACCTCTGTGCACGTTAAAGAACACACTTGGCCCTGTGCCCAGGAGAGGGATCCTACCTCTGTGCACGTTAAAGAACATACGTGCCCTGTGCCCAGGAGAGGGATCCTACCTCTGTGCACGTTAAAGAACAAACTTGGCCCTGTGCCCAGGAGAGGGATCCTACTTCTGTGCACGTTAAAGAACATACTTGGCCCTGTGCCCAGGAGAGGGATACTACCTCTGAGCACGTTAAAGAACATACTTGGCCCTGTGCCCAGGAGAGGGATCCTATTTCTGTGCACGTTAAAGAACATACTTGGCCCTGTGCCCAGGAGAGGGATCCTACTTCTGTGCACGTTAAAGAACATACTTGGCTCTGTGCCCAGGAGAGGGATCCTACTTCTGAGCACGTTAAAGCACATACTTGGCCCTGTGCCCAGGAGAGGGATACTACCTCTGTGCACGTTAAAGAACATACTTGGCCCTGTGCCCAGGAGAGGGATCCTACTTCTGTGCACGTTAAAGAACATACTTGGCTCTGTGCCCAGGAGAGGGATCCTACCTCTGTGCACGTTAAAGAACATACTTGGCCCTGTGCCCAGGAGAGGGATCCTACCTCTGTGCACGTTAAAGAACATACTTGGCCCAGTGCCCAGCAGAGGGATCCTACTTCTGTGCACGTTAAAGAACATACTTGGCTCTGTGCCCAGGAGAGGGATCCTACCTCTGTGCACGTTAAAGAACATACTTGGCCCTGTGACCAGGAGAGAGATCCTACCTCTGTGCACGTTAAAGAACATACTTGACCCTGTGCCCAGGAGAGGGATCCTACCTCTGTGCACGTTTAAGAACATACTTGGCCCTGTGCCCAGGAGAGGGATCCTACTTCTGTGCACGTTAAAGAACATAATTGGCCCTGTGCCCAGGAGAGGGATCCTACCTCTGTGCACGTTAAAGAACTTACTTGGCCTTGTGCCCAGGAGAGGGATCCTACTTCTGTGCACGTTAAAGAACATACTTGGACCTGTGCCCAGGAGAGGGATCCTACCTCTGTGCACGTTAAAGAACATACTTGGCCCTGTGCCCAGGAGAGGGATCCTACATCTGTGCACGTTAAAGAACAAACTTGGCCCTGTGCCCAGGAGAGGGATCCTACTTCTGTGCACGATAAAGAACATACTTGGCTCTGTGCCCAGGAGAGGGATCCTACTTCTGTGCACGTTAAAGAACATACTTGGCTCTGTGCCCAGGAGAGGGATACTACCTCTGAGCACGTTAAAGAACATACTTGGCCCTGTGCCCAGGAGAGGGATCCTATTTCTGTGCACGTTAAAGAACATACTTGGCCCTGTGCCCAGGAGAGGGATCCTACTTCTGTGCACGTTAAAGAACATACTTGGCTCTGTGCCCAGGAGAGGGATTCTACTTCTGTGCACGTTAAAGAACATACTTGGCCCTGTGCCCAGGAGAGGGATACTACCTCTGAGCACATTAAAGAACATACTTGGTCCTGTGCCCAGGAGAGGGATCCTATTTCTGTGCACGTTAAAGAACATACTTGGCCCTGTGCCCAGGAGAGGGATACTACCTCTGTGCACGTTAAAGAACATACTTGGCAGTGTGCCCAGGAGAGGGATCCTACTTCTGTGCACGTTAAAGAACATACTTGGCTCTGTGCCCAGGAGAGGGATCCTACTTCTGTGCACGTTAAAGAACATACTTGGCCCTGTGCCCAGGAGAGGGATACTACCTCTGAGCACGTTAAAGAACATACTTGGCCCTGTGCCCAGGAGAGGGATCCTATTTCTGTGCACGTTAAAGAACATACTTGGCCCTGTGCCCAGGAGAGGGATACTACCTCTGCGCACGTTAAAGAACATACGTGGCCCTGTGCCCAGGAGAGGGATCCTACCTCTGTGCACGTTAAAGAACAAACTTGGCCCTGTGCCCAGGAGAGGGATCCTACTTCTGTGCACGATAAAGAACATACTTGGCTCTGTGCCCAGGAGAGGGATCCTACTTCTGTGCACGTTAAAGAACATACTTGGCCCTGTGCCCAGGAGAGGGATACTACCTCTGAGCACGTTAAAGAACATACTTGGCCCTGTGCCCAGGAGAGGGATCCTATTTCTGTGCACGTTAAAGAACATACTTGGCCCTGTGCCCAGGAGAGGGATCCTACTTCTGTGCACGTTAAAGAACATACTTTGCTCTGTGCCCAGGAGAGGGATCCTACTTCTGTGCACGTTAAAGAACATACTTGGCCCTGTGCCCAGGAGAGGGATACTACCTCTGAGCACGTTAAAGAACATACTTGGCCCTGTGCCCAGGAGAGGGATCCTATTTCTGTGCACGTTAAAGAACATACTTGGCCCTGTGCCCAGGAGAGGGATCCTACTTCTGTGCACGTTAAAGAACATACTTGGCTCTGTGCCCAGGAGAGGGATCCTACCTCTGTGCACGTTAAAGAACATACTTGGCCCTGTGCCCAGGAGAGGGATCCTACCTCTGTGCACGTTAAAGAACATACTTGGCCCAGTGCCCAGCAGAGGGATCCTACTTCTGTGCACGTTAAAGAACATACTTGGCTCTGTGCCCAGGAGAGGGATCCTACTTCTGTGCACGTTAAAGAACATACTTGGCCCTGTGCCCAGGAGAGGGATCCTACTTCTGTGCACGTTAAAGAACATACTTGGCCCTGTGACCAGGAGAGAGATCCTACCTCTGTGCACGTTAAAGAACATACTTGACCCTGTGCCCAGGAGAGGGATCCTACCTCTGTGCACGTTTAAGAACATACTTGGCCCTGTGCCCAGGAAAGGGATCCTACCTCTGTGCACGATAAAGAACATACTTGGCCCTGTGCCCAGGAGAGGGATCCTACCTCTGTGCACGATAAAGAACATACTTGGCCCTGTGCCCAGGAGAGGGATCCTACTTCTGTGCACGTTAAAGAACATACCTGGCCCTGTGCCCAGGAGAAGGATCCTACCTCTGTGCTCGATAAGAACATACTTGGCCCTGTGCCCAGGAGAGGGATCCTACTTCTGTGCACGTTAAAGAACTTACTTGGCCCTGTGCCCAGAAGAAGGATCCTACCTCTGTAAACGTTGAAGAACATACTTGACTCTGTGCCCAGGAGAGGGATACTACCTCTGAGCACGTTAAAGAACATACTTGGCCCTGTGCCCAGGAGAGGGATCCTATTTCTGTGCACGTTAAAGAACATACTTGGCCCTGTGCCCAGGAGAGGGATCCTACTTCTGTGCACGTTAAAGAACATACTTGGCTCTGTGCCCAGGAGAGGGATCCTACTTCTGTGCACGTTAAAGAACATACTTGGCCCTGTGCCCAGGAGAGGGATCCTATTTCTGTGCACGTTAAAGAACATTCTTGGCCCTGTGCCCAGGAGAGGGATACTACCTCTGTGCACGTTAAAGAACATACTTGGCCCTGTGCCCAGGAGAGGGATCCTACTTCTGTGCACGTTAAAGAACATACTTGGCCCTGTGCCCAGGAGAGGGATCCTACTTCTGTGCACGTTAAAGAACATAGTTGGCTCTGTGCCCAGGAGAGGGATCCTACTTCTGTGCACGTTAAAGAACATACTTGGCCCTGTGCCCAGGAGAGGGATCCTACTTCTGTGCACGTTAAAGAACATACTTGGCCCTGTGCCCAGGAGAGGGATCCTACCTCTGTGCACGATAAAGAACATACTTGGCCCTGTGCCCAGGAGAGGGATCCTACCTCTGTGCACGATAAAGAACATACTTGGCCCTGTGCCCAGGAGAGGGATCCTACTTCTGTGCACGTTAAAGAACATACCTGGCCCTGTGCCCAGGAGAAGGATCCTACCTCTGTGTTCGATAAAGAACATACTTGGCCCTGTGCCCAGGAGAGGGATCCTACTTCTGTGCACGTTAAAGAACTTACTTGGCCCTGTGCCCAGAAGAAGGATCCTACCTCTGTAAACGTTGAAGAACATACTTGACTCTGTGCCCAGGAGAGGGATCCTACCTTTGTGCACGATAAAGAACATACTTGGCCCTGTGCCCAGGAGAGGGATCCTACTTCTGTGCACGTTAAAGAACATACTTGGCCCTGTGCCCAGAAGAAGGATCCTACCTCTGTAAACGTTGAAGAACATACTTGACTCTGTGCCCCGGAAAGGGGTCCTACCTCTCTGCACGTTAAAGAACATACTTGGCCCCGTGCCCAGAAGAAGGATCTTGCCTCTGTAAACGTTGAAGAACATACTTGGTCCTGTGCACAGAAGAAGGATCCTACCTCTGTGGAAGTTAAAGAACACGTTTCACGAAAGTTTTCCATCTTTTTCTTAACACATTTGCACTGAATTCCCGTCCCTTGTTTAGGGCACGGTTTGGCTCAGTCGGTAGCGTTGCAGACTCGTAATTTGCAATTCCTAAGTTTGAGGTCCAACAGACAACGTTGAGGTTATCTCCGCTAACCCGCATCCTGCTCTCGGCCAGAAAGAGAACACCGATGGGCTTGGAAAAGCCACCTTCCGTCGGCTGAAAAGTTAAGCCATGGTGTTTTGTGTGAAAGAGAGCAATTCCCTGGGTATGTTAAAGGATACGCTAGATGGCCTTGACGAGTCGAGATATGCTTCAATATCTCTCCTTACAGCTCTTCTTTGGGATATCTCTCTCTCGATCTTCTCTGAGCCTTGGAGTTTTTTTGGCTTGGACATTTAGCCCATTAGGTGCAAAAAAAAAAAAAAAACTGACGCTCAGAGTTATAAAAAACCAAAATTCTTTTCCAATACCATCTTTCGCTGCTAAAACTCGTCTCCATGTCATCGGTGAATAGGGAACATGAATGGGCTTGGAAAGGCCGCCGTCATTCGGATGGGGCGTTTAGAGTGGCTCCGTGTGCGGGAGAGTCATACCCTGTGCACGTTAAAGAACACGCTGGATGGCCTTAACGGGAGGATACCATACGTCTCCCAACAGCTGTCCAGTGAGTACCCTCTCCCAACCTTCTCTGAGCCATCGGAGTCCTTATGACCTGGCCATTTAACCCATTGCGTGCCAAAAAGTGTCTTTCAGAGGTAAAACAATCAACCAACCAATATACCATCTCCGAACTTTTTAGGGTTTTTGTGAGCCAGCCATTTAACACACGTGTGCACAAAAATGCCACCCAGAAATAAAATAATCCCTCTGAAAAATCTCCGTTTTCCCCATCATCTATTGGTCTGCACCAATTATCTTCTGTCTTACGAGTTTCTTTCTTATTATTGAGACATCATTCTTGTCGTTGATCAAGAAGTCCCCTTCCGATAAAAAAAGATGTAATAAAAAAAGGAAAGGGAAAGCCTTTAACTTCGTGTGGTGACGCAACCGGAAGTTGACAGGCAGCGCCATAAATCATCCCGTGGCTAGGAACGATGTTCAATAAAATTGCTATCGGATAGTTCGTTGAGAAAATTGTATGTGTGTATACTTCGTAAGAAGTCGTAAACTTACCCTGTTTTACGATCCACTGTCTAAGGCAGATAGCGAGCACTTTTTGCTCGCCTCACTCGAAATCTGCTAGACGAGGATTTTTCTTTTTTAATTTCCTGTCTGTTTTAGGTACCATATTTTGCAGAGGAAGTTTTTAATAAACCGTAATTGATCGATAAGTCAGAGCTATTACTCGCCCAGCCAATAAAGTTAACACTGAGAGTGACAATGATTTATATCTGTCAGTATAACTGTTCTTTTTATTTATGTTTTCAGGAGCTCTCTTTTCTGTGAGGTTAAGACAGTTACAGAATCAGAAATAGTCAGAAACCGGGGGCGGGGGTGGCTCAGTCGGTAGCGCGCCAGTCTCGTAATCTGTAGTTCCCAGGTTCGAGTCCCAGCTGGGTCAGCGTTGAGATTTATCTCCGTAAATTTCCCCGCCCTGCCTACAGTCAGTAGGGGACACCGATGGGCTTGGAAAGACCGCCGCCCGTCGGATGGGACGTTAAGCCGTGGCCCCGTGTGCGGGAGAGCCATACCCTGAGCACGTTAAAGAACACGCTGGATGGCCTTGACGGGAGGCTACCATCTGTCTCCCAACAGCTGTTCCAGTGAGTCCCCTCCACCAACCTTCTCTGAGCCTTCGGGGTCCATGTGACCTTGCCATTTAGCCCATGGTGTGCAAAAAAGTGCCGCTCAGAGGTAAAAACAACACAACAACTCAGAAACCGGGGAAAGATTCTTTACGCTTTGTAGGAAATGAAATTTGTTTTTTAGTGGTGGGATGAAAGTTGCAATTGAGGATTAAGCGGATTAAAGTGGAAGGATGAGGATCAAACATTGGATTGTTTATCTCTGAACCGAACTTTTTTGTACACTATGGGCTAAATGTCCAGTTCACAAGGACCCTGAAGGCTAAGAGAAGGTTAGGGGAGGGAACCCATTGGAATAACTGTTGGGAGACAGATGGTAGCCTCCCTTTAAGGATATCCATTATGTTCTTTAGCGTGTATAAGATATGGCTCTCCTGCACAAGGAACACGGTTTAACGTCCCATACGAAAGATGGCGGCCTTTCCAAGCCAATCGGTTTTCCCTATCGACCGAGTTGGGTTGGGTTGTTCTACCTCTGAGCGACACTTTTTTGCACACCATGGGCTAAATGGCCAGGTCACATGAACCCCGAAGGCTCAGAGAAAGTTGGGGGAGGGGATCCTCTGGAACAGTTGTTAGGAGACAGATGGTAGATTTCCCCGAAGGCCATCCAGCGTGTTCTTTAACGTGCACAGAGTATGACTCTTCAGCAAACGGACCACGACTTAACGTCCCATCCGACGGAAGGCGGCCTTTCCAAGCCCATCGTGTCCCCTATCGACCGAGGGTAGGGCGGGGAATTTTACGGAGATGAAGCTCAATGCTGACTTAGCTGGGATTCGAACCTGGAAACTGCAGCTTACGAGCCTCGCGCTCTACCTACTGAGCCACCTTGCTCCCTATTGACCGAGGGCAGGGCGGGGAGTTTTGCGGAGATAAAGCTCAACGGTGACCTAGTTGGGACTCGAACCAGGAAACTGCAGCTTACGAGCCTGGCGCGCTACCGACTGAGCCACCCCGCTGCCTATCGACCGAGGGCAGGGCGGGGAGTTTTGCGGAGATAAAGCTCAACGATGACCTAGTTGGGACTCGAACCAGGAAACTGCAGCTTACGAACCTGGCGCGCTACCGACTGAGCCACCCCCGCCCCCTATCGATCGAGGACAGGGCGGGGAATTTTGCGGAGATAAAGCTCAACGCTGACGTAGTTGGGACTCGAACCAGGGAACTGCAGCTTACGAGCCTGGCGCGCTACCGACTGAGCCATCCCCGCCCCCTATTGACCGAGGGCAGGGCGGGGAGTTTTGCGGAGATAAAGCTCAACGCTGACCTAGTTGGGACTCGAACCAGGGAACTGCAGCTTACGAGCCTGGCGCGCTACCAACTGAGCTACCCCCGCCCCGAGGTATCAAATAGCTGATGAATATAAAAAAATTGTGAATAAGAGGAATGAATAAAAGAGAGCGAGGGAATTGAGCATGCTTGTAACCAGAATGGAGGTGAAAAAATTATTAAACACATTTTATATTATAGGTATTTTTCAAGAATTTTTTAAAAGACCTCATTATTGTCATTGATCTATAAATTCACTTTGGATTGGATGGGGGGGGACATCAGCTAGCACCACGCCAGGCTGGTAATCTGCAGTTTCAGGTTCGAGTCCCACTTGTGTGAGAGTTGAGATTTTATCTCCGCTAAACCTCCACCTTGTCCTCTCGGAAAGAGGACACCGCTGACCTTGAAAGGTCGCCGTCCTTCGGAGGAGATGTAATGTTGTGGTTCTGTGCAGGAGAGAGTCATGTGAACGTTAACTAGAAGGAAACGTATCGCCTCAGGAACATATGAGAATCTCGCTTCCAAAGAGAAAGAAGTTTTTTTTTTATCTACTCTTTCATTCCTTAAAAGTTTTAATTTGAACTAGCGGATGATGAAATTAGGAAAATGGAATTAGTATTCCATTAGTAATTCTACAACATAAAAGAATTCATCTTTTAATCCTTAAATCTAAAAAGTTGCATCTCCGATACCTCTCTAAGAGGATTTTGGTTGTTTCACCTCTGAGCGGCACTTTTTTGCACACCATGGGCTAAATGGCCAGGTCACATGGACCCCGAAGGCTCAGAGAAGGTTGAGGGAGGGGACCCATTGGAACAGCTGTTAGGAGACAGATAGTAGCCTCCCGTCAAGGCCATCCAGCGTGTTCTTTAACGTTGGGTTGTTTTACCTCTGAGCGGCACTTTTTTGCACACCATGGGCTAAATGGCCAGGTCACATGGACCCCGAAGGCTCAGAGAAGGTTGGGGGAGGGGACCCACTGGAACAGCTGTTGGGAGACAGATGGTAGCCTCCCGTCAAGGCCATCCAGCGTGTTCTTTAACGTTGGGTTGTTTTACCTCTGAGCGGCACTTTTTTGCACACCATGGGCTAAATGGCCAGGTCACATGGACCCCGAAGGCTCAGAGAAGGTTGGGGGAGGGGACCCACTGGAACAGCTGTTGGGAGACAGATGGTAGCCTCCCGTCAAGGCCATCCAGCGTGTTCTTTAACGTTGGGTTGTTTTACCTCTGAGCGGCACTTTTTTGCACACCATGGGCTAAATGGCCAGGTCACATGGACCCCGAAGGCTCAGAGAAGGTTGGGGGAGGGGACCCACTGGAACAGCTGTTGGGAGACAGATGGTAGCCTCCCGTCAATCCATCCAGCGTGTTCTTTAACGTGCACAGGGTATGGCTCTCCGGCACACGGGGCCACGGCTTAACGTCCCATCCGACGGACGGCGGCCTTTCCAAGCCCATCAGTGTCCCCTACTGACCGTGGGCAGGGCGGGGAATTTTGCGGAGATAAATCTCAACGCTGACCCAGCTGGGACTCGAACCTGGGAACTACAGATCACGAGCCTGGCGCGCTACCGACTGAGCCACCCCCGCCCCTCTCTAAGAGGATATATTATTGTTGTCAGTGGAATATCTCTTAAAAACTACCACTAATTTTTCAAATTTCTATTCTATAGATCTTATTTGTAAAACTTGAAACAGAGCACTGCCGTTTCTTTATTCAAGTGATCTGTAGAGAAATACTAAGTATTTTAAAATTCAGAATTATAGTATTTGATTAGTAACAATCAAATTAAAAAAGAGTTTTCTAATTATCATTTTCATTGTTTCCAATGGAAACTTCATGACGTTCACATTCCACCACCAAAATTTCACATTTCTATCATTAATACATCGTTGCAATATTCGTTTGAATTTTCGGAATTTTCAAAGTTTTCCACCGCTAGAGGGCGTAATTATAGCTTTTGAGAGATTCGGCAAGTGCATATCGTAGTATTTCATCCATACCTATCCAACACAAAAAGAATTTCTAATTTATCTCTGTAAACAAAAAAAAGTTCGATGTCTACAGACGGACAGACAGACAGACGAAAAAAAGCGAAACTATTGTCTCGTTTTCAAAGAAAACAAGATAAAAACATGCTGGATGACCTTAACGGGAGACTTCCATCTGTTTCTTAACAGCTGTCCAGTGGGTCCTCTTCCCCTCAAACTTCTCTGATCCCTCGGGGTCTTTGTGACGCGGCCATTTAGCCCATTGTCTGCCAAAAGGTGTCGCTCAGAGGTAAAACAACTCAATCTAACCCTTTCTCTTCTTTTGGAGAGAAATGTTGAGGTTCCAGTTAGAAATTAAGAGATTCCGTCGATTCGAAAAAGTTGTTTCGGTTGTTTTACCTCTGAGCTGCACTTTTTTGCACACCATGGGCTAAATGGCCAGGTCACATGGACCCCGAAGGCTCAGAAAAGGTTGGGGGAGGGGACCCACTGGAACAGCTGTTGGGAGACAGATGGTAGCCTCCCGTCAAGGCCATCCAGCGTGTTCTTTAACGTTGGATTGTTTTACCTCAGAGCAGCACTTTTTGGCACACCATGGGCTAAATGGCCAGGTCACATGGACCCCGAAGGCTCAGAGAAGGTTAGGGGAGGGGACCCACTGGAACAGCTGTTGGGAGACAGATGGTAGTCTCCCGTCAAGGCCATCCAACGTGTTCTTTAACGTGCACAGGGTATGTCTCTCCCGCACACGGGGCCACCGCTTAACGTCCCATCCGACGGTCGGCGGCCTTTCCAAGCCCATCGGTGTCCCCTACTGACCGTGGGTAGGGCGAGGAATTTTGCGGAGATAAATCTCAACGCTGACCCAGCTGGGACTCGAACCTGGGAACTACAGATTACGAGCCTGGCGCGCTACCGACTGGGCCACCCCCGCCCCCGATTCGGAAAAGATTCAGGAATGGGAGAAAACAGAAGTCACCATAAAAAAAAATGCCAAATTTCTCGATTACTTCCGCTACAAAGTAGAGAATAAGAATCGGAGTTATCAATTTGTTTCCCTATTGAATGATTGTAGTGATGAGATGAGAGAGGTGTCTGTGTGTATATGGGGGGTGGGTGGGTGGGGGACGATGAAGCAAAGAACCATCGCCTCAAAGAGAGCCAATATCCTTCTTTCACAGAAGAACCGACGAGATGACATATCTCGGTGTCACGTGTGGTGTCATGTGCTTATTGCGCGAAGACAGCGGAGTAGAGATGCGCGCATTCCATTGGGAGAGATATTCATTGGAGGATGACAATGAGGATGTGAAGATAGGAATGCGAGGAGATGGAAAGGTGGTTGAGGAGGATTCAGATCACGTGGCGTCATCGGAGAGATTCTCTGTTGATTTCAGGAATCCCCTGTTGAACGATCGCTTGGTTTCTTTCGTCTGAAGATTCGAACCCTTGTTCACGCAAAGAGGCCTGAATGTAGAAAGAAATTTAGGAATGGACAAGTGACAGGATTAAACCGGATATATTTAAGTTTTTTTCCACGTTCCGTGATATTTTTTTAAGATTTTATAGTCTTTGAAAGATATGTGAAGTATATACAGTATATGTATATATGTTTACTTTTTTATCTGTTGGGTTATTAAACATTCAAGAGAAGGTGAAAGGGATTGTGGGATTGTCTTTGTCTTTCGGCTCCACCGAAATCAGGAGGCAACACCTGTTTTCACAATTCTATCTTTAAGAAAAAATGCCAGGCGCCGTAAGGTTGCGATTTAGAAGATGTAAAACTCACTCGACCAATCAGGTAAAACCCACGTTCCCATGCGTGTGAGGGCGAGAGCTGTCTCAGTTCGAATCGCGCCAGTCTTTTAATCTGTAGATCCCAAGTTCGGGTCATTATTTTGGAAGCTTCGGGATTTGTCACCATTAACTCTCAAATTTACTCTCAGTTCGAAAGGGAACTATGATGGGTTTGAAAGGCCACTGCCTGCCTGACGGGCAGTTAAGCCGTGTTTCCGAGTGCGGGAGAGCTCTCTGTAAAGTTTAAGAGTTGCTCTCTTCAGGAGAGCTTTCTGTAAGTTAAAGAGCACAATAGGATGTCCTTGACGGGAAGCCAGTATATATTTCCTAATAGTTGCCCAGTGGATCTCCTTTCCCATATTTCTCTGAGTCCTTTGGGGTTCTAGTGACTTGGCCATATAACCCAATGTGTGCACAAAAGTGCTGCTCAGAAGCAAATCATCAATAGTGCAAACTGTCTTCTCCCCTTCCAAAAAGGAATTAAAATTTTCCCCAAGTTTGAGTCTACTTCTATGATAGGCCCACCTTTTCCGTTTGGTCCATTATAAACTCTAAGATTCACGTTGTGTGTTTTTCTATTTCCAGTTATCCAAGTCGTCCTAGTGTTGAAAACGAAACGAAGAAAACAGAAGAGGAAGATTTCTCGAAAACGAAACGAAGAAAACAGAAGAAGAGGATCTCCCGAAAACGAAACGAAGAAAACAGAAGAGGAGGATCTCATAAAAACGAAACGAAGAAAACAGAAGAAGAGGATCTCCCAAAAACGAAACAAAGAAAACAGAAAAGAAGGATCTCCCGAAAACGAAGAAAGCAGAAAAGGAGGATCTCCCGCACACGAAGAAAACAAAAAAAGAGGATCTCCCAAAACCGAAACGAAGAAAACAGAAAAGGAGTATCTCCCAAAACGAAACGAAGAAAATAGAAAAGGAGGATCTCCCAAAACGAAACGAAGAAAACAGAAAAGGAGGATCTCCCGAAAACGATGAAAACAGAAGAGGAAGATCTCCCGAAAACAAAACGAAGAAAACAGAAAAGGAGGATCTCCCAAAACAAAACGAAGAAAACAGAAGAGGTCGATCTTCCGAAAACGAAGAAAACAGAAAGGGAGGATCTCCCGAAAACGAAGAAAACAGAAGAGGAGGATCTCCCGAAAACGAAAAGAAGAAAACAGAAAAGGAGGATCTCCTGAAAACGAAACGAAGTAAACAGAAAAGGAGGATCTCCGAAAACGAAACGAAGAAAACAGAAAATTAGGATCTCCCAAAACGAAACGAAGAAAACAGAAAAAGAGGATCTCCCGAAAACGAAGAAAAGAGAAAAGGAGGATCTCCCGAAAACGAAACGAAGAAAACAGAAAAGGAGGATCTCCCAAAACGAAACGAAGAAAACAGAAAAGGGGGATCTCCCAAAACGAAACGAAGAAAACAGAAAAGGAGGATCTTTCGAAAACGAAGCAAAGAAAACATAAGAAGAGGATCTCCAGAAAACGGAACGAAGAAAACAGAAAAAGAGGATCTCCAGAAAACCATTTTCTCTGAACCGAAGGAGAGTGAAATCCGAACACGGTTTAAAAAGCGAATCCTTTGATAAAGATAATTTTTTTAAAACCGCTGCTGAACAATGGGACTCGCTTCAATACGAAGAAGAAAAAAATAGAAGATCTCCTCTTTCTTGCGACATCAGTCGGTGATACCTTTGTAAAATTACGACACTTAAGAAAAATATCAGCTGACAACATTGTGACATTTCTCAACTTTTCGACAGCTACGTTAAAATTTGTACACAAACAGAACAATAAACATTTTCTGGGTGTGTATGTGGGGGGGGGGGGAGATCTAGGCGGGGGTGGGGCGTTCGAGAATGCTTAAATTCGATCGCATTTGAAAGAATTTTTCCTGCCTCCTCTTTATCTTTTTTCACCGAACGTCTTCGATAAAAGCATCTAATACATTTAAAATATGTTTTCTTCTTCTTCATCATGTTCATAGTCTTCAGAGTTTTTCCCTAACATAATTGTGCGCGGATTCGCCTGAATGCAGTCGAATTCTTTCATCGTGGCGCGCGTTCTGTGCACGGGCGTTCCTTTTTCTTCTCCGTCTTCCATTAAAAGAAATTCACTCATCCGCTCGAGGAAGGATAAACCGTTAGAAGACGTTCCGAAGAAATGTTGGTTTTGGGGATGTGCGAATTCTTTTTCTATTTGTTCCCCATTTATTAATAGCGCCTACCGCAGCCTCATTTCTTGTGCATTTTGAATTCAATGGCTGATCGCGTGAATAGAAAAATTCCAATCACTTTTATCTGCTGAAAGTTAGGAAACGATAAGAGGTTATTTTGTCGTTAGGCACATTTTATGTTAGCCTTACGACGCATACGAAGGCGATGGATTTTTTACTTCGTAGAATGTTACAATACCCTCTTTTTTTTTTCTATTTCCATTTCAGTGACGAAGTTCTCTTCATTCCAAATGCAAAAAGTGTTTCTATTTTTTTTTCTCTTATTCTTTATCCGAAAGGACACAAAATACACTTTGCATTAAGAATTTTCCATGTTTTTGAAAATATGTGTAAATATAATCTGTGATTTCGAAAAAATATAAAAATCCTTTATTGTTTGAATATAATTTATTGAGAATTTGTTAGGTCTTGTGTTTTATTGTTTTAGCTGGGCTTTGTAAAATGCTTTGATGATGTGTTGTATTTAACAGTGTGTTGTACAGTCGCTCAAAAAAAATGTCCGACCAGTATGGTTGATTACAAAATTCAGAAAAAATATCTGGCAACGATTTTTTAGAAACTAGTGATCTGGCAACCTTCGTGTCACGTGATTACAGAATTCAAGAAAAATATCCGGAGCGTGTACAGCAACTGTACACGCTCCAGTTACCGTTCACGGCAAACTGGAGCGTGTGCAGTTACTGCACACGCTCCAGTTTGCTGTGAACGGTAACTGCACACGCTCAATATTTCCGTGAGTGAGCCCATATGATCTAGTATCAAAAAAATATGACCACCTACAGTCGCTGAAAAAAGTATCCGAACACTACGGTTGATTACAGAATTCAGAAAAAATATCTGGCAACTTTTTTAGAAATTAGTGATCTGGCAACCTTCGTGTCACGTGATCACAGAATTCAGGAAAAATATCTGGAGCGTGTACAGCAACTGTACACGCGTCAGTTACCGTTCACAGCAAACTGGAGCGTGTGCAGTTACTGCACATGCTCCAGTTTGCTGTGAACGGTAACTGCACACGCTCAATATTTCCGTGAGTGAGCCCACACGATCTAGTATCAAAATAATATGACCATCTACAGTCGCTCAAAAAAGTATCCGAACACTATGGTTGATTACAGAATTCAGGAAAAATATCTGGCAACGATTTTTTTAGAAATCAGTGATCTGGCAACCTTCGTGTCACGTGATTACAGAATTCAAGAAAAATATCTGAAGCGCGTACAGCAACTGTACACGCTCCAGTTACCGTTCACAGCAAACTGGAGCGTGTGCAGTTACAGCACACGCTCCAGTTTGCTGTTTACCGTTTCCAGTTTACCGTTCACAGCAACTGGAGCGTGTGCAGTAACTGCACACTCTCCAGTTTGCTGTGAACGATAACTGCACACGCTCAATATTTCCGTGAGTGAGCCCACACGATCTAGTATCAAAATAATATGACCACCTACAGTCGCTCAAAAAAGTGTCCGAACAGTGTGGTTGATTACAATAATTCAGAAAAAATATCTGGCAACAATTTTTTTAGAAACTAGTGATCTGGCAACCTTCGTGTCACGTGACACGAAGGTTGCCGGATCACTAATTTCTAAAAACAATCGTTGCCAGATATTTTTTCTGAATTCTGTAATCAACTATAATGGTCGATATTTTTTTGAGCGACTGTACTACTGAAAAAGACATAATACGATTCGAACGTGGGGATTTTTATGATAAGCAATACAATTTTGTTATCAAATACACCCAATTCTGTTTTCGCACGGATTTTTTTCCCTACGATTTTGATTTAACACGGTTTAGAAAAAGAAATTCCAATTCTCTTTTTACACGATTTATTTTGATCTAACACGGTTCAAACGGCGCCTTTTTAAAAATCTCCATTTGTATTTAATTCTGAAAAAATATTCCTATTCAAGAAAAAGTTCACAGAATTTACATTTATAACAAAGATGCCGCTTTTATGGTCAAATTTTTCGAAGTAGTTTTAACTTTGAAAATATACAGTCGCTCAAAAAAGTATCCGAACACCATGGTTGATTACAATAATTCAGAAAAAATATCTGGCAACGATTTTTTTAGAAATTAGTGATCTGGCAACCTTCGTGTCACGTGATTACAGAATTCAGGAAAAATATCTGGAGCGTGTGTAGTAACTGCACACGCTCCAGTTTGCTGTGGACGGTAACTGGAGCGTGTACAGTTGCTGTACACGCTCCAGATATTTTTTCTGAATTCTGTAATCAACCATAGTGTTCGGATATTTTTTTGAGCGACTGTAGATGGTCATATTATTTTGATACTAGATCGTGTGGGCTCACTCACGGAAATATTGAGCGTGTGCAGTTACCGTTCACAGCAAACTGGAGCGTGTGCAGTAACTGCACACGCTCCAGTTTGCTGTGAACGGTAACTGGAGCATGTACAGTTGCTGTACACGTTCCAGATATTTTTCCTGAATTCTGTAATCACGTGACACGAAGGTTGCCAGATCACTAATTTCTAAAAAAATCGTTGCCAGATATTTTTTCTAAATTCTGTAATCAACCATGGTGTTCGGATACTTTTTTGAGCGACTGTACTATAGATACACCATTGGAGTATGAACACGACGGCCAAAATGTTTCAAGCGATGAAAATGATTTAATTCCAGTCTTACGCAAACGAATGCGTCTATTGTCAGAAAGTGACAACGAATAAAATCTAGTTAATATGACTAGTCAAAAAAAATATGACTTACATATGCTTATATGTAAGTCATATTTTTTTTGTATTCTTGAATTAGGGACATATTATTTTCTTTATAAAGGATAATTTGCTTTATATATGTGCAGGGGTAGTTATTTATATTTTATATAATTATCTTTATAAGTTTATAAAAATTAAAAAGGGGTTTAAATGAATAAAAATCAAATAAAGATTTAATTAAAGATTTTGATATGATATGTTTAAAAACAACCAGTAGTGTTCGGATGCTTTTTTGAGAGACTGTACACATCTACAAATAATCCAAAGATTCCTTATTGTAAGAATTCATTTCTTGGTGAACAAAATTGAGCTGGAACAAGTAAGTCTTTTGTGGAAAGGTTGGTTGGTTGTTTTACCTCTGAGAAGCACTTTTTTGCACACCATGGGCTAAATGGCCAGGTCACAAGGACCCCGAATGCTCAGAGAAGGTTGGGGGAGGGGACCCACTGAAACAGCTGCTGGGAAACAGATAGTAGACTCCCGTCAAGGTCATCCGATGTGTTCTTTAACGTGCACAGGGTATGGCTCTCCCGCACACGGACCACGGCTTAACGTCCCATCCGACGGAGGGCGACGTTATCCAAGCCCATCGGTGTTCCCTACTGACCGTGGGCAGGGCGAGGAGTTTTGCGGAGATAAATCACAACGCTGACCCAGCTGGGACTCTTTTTGGAAAGGAGTGAATGTTAGAAATCATTATCAGCGAACATAAAACGGAACGTCATTAAAGGGTTGGGTTGTTTTACCTCTAAGCGGCACTTTTTTGCACACCATGGGCTAAATGGCCAGGTCACATGGACCCCGAAGGCTAAGAGAATGTTGGGAGAGGGGACCCACTGGAACAGCTTTTGGGAGACAGATAGTAGCCTCCCGTCAAAGCCATCCACCGTGTTCTTTAACGTGCACAGGGTATGGCTCTCCCGCATACGGGCCACGGCTTAACGTCCCATCCGACGGACGGCGGCGTTATCCAAGCCCATCGGTGTCCCCTACTGACCGTGGGCACGGCGGGGAGTTTTGCGGAGATAAATCTCCAAGCTGACCCAGCTGGGACTCGAACCTGGGAACTACAGATTACGAGCCTGGCGCGCTACCGACTGAGCCACCCCCGCCCCCACGCTGACCCAGCTGGAACTCTTTTTGGAAAGGAGTGAATGTTAGAAATCATTATCAGCGAACATAAAACAGAACGTCATTAAAGAAGCAATTAATAACAAGATAAACTTTTAAAACTGACATTTCCGTAAACTTGCTTCTATCTTGAAGAAACAAAACGTATATTTCACCGAATGTGTCGCCCATTTAGTAAGGGCCATTTTCTTTCAAGAATCATTTTACCTTTTAAGCGTTTTTTTCTCCCCTCTAAATGATCATCAGTTAAATTAAGAGGAACTCTTTAACAGAAAATAATTAGCGGAATGAAAATTAATTAGTACGTAATTAGTTTAGCATTTAAAAACCGAAAGAATTAAAATAATTAAAGCAAAAAGAAAAAGAAAAATTCACAAGTGTTTTGGTTTTCAGTCTCATCACGCCTCTTGGCGACGTTCCAGATTTGACTGACACAATAATTCGCGTAAAATCCACTGCGCATGCGCCTGCAATTGATATTTTCCCTTCTTTTTTTTTACCTCTAAAAATCCCGAACAGCGGTGGCATCAGTAGTTCCCCACTCTCCTCCCCCCTCCCACACACAAGAGCCGAAAAATCTTCTCTAACCTTTAATTACTCGAATTGTAACGGTTGCGGTTTCGTTAAAGCAGCGGCTCCATTAGGAAACCCCCGGATGGGGCCTCTCCATCACTGACGGGAGCACGTGCGCACGAGCGGGCTGAAAAGTCACCGAGATTTATTTATTTGGTTCCGAGCGCTTGCCTGCAATCGTCTTTGTGAGATGGTGGTGGGAAGATGAGCGATACACGAGGAAATGTTCCCAAATAAGAAAATGAAACGAACGTGAATGCTGCAGAACATCTCTGTTTTAATTAGACATTGTTTTTACATTGTCTTTTAGAAACTTTCATTTTATATCTTTTATTTTCGGTCGGCAGATTTCTGTTTGATGTTCAGCTGGGTTATAAGAATAAATAACAATGCTTATTTCACTAATAAAGATCCATTGCAATCAGTTTTAATATACCTCCGACTCCTTTGAGTGCTAGTATGGGTAATATAGGCAAAAATTTACTAAACTTATGTAGATATACACTACGTTGAAAAACGTGTCTGGACTTTTGGGTTGTTTTACCTCTGAGCGGCACTTTTTTGCACACCATGGGCTAAATGGCCAGGTCACATGGACCCCGAAGGCTCAGAGAAGGTTGGGGGAGGAGACCCACTGGAACAGCTGTTGGGAGACAGATGGTAGGCTCCCGTCAAGGCCATCCAGCGTGTTCTTTAACGTGCACAGGGTATGGCTCTCCCGCACACGGGGCCACGGCTTAACGTCCCATCTGACGGACGGCGGCCTTTCCAAGCTCATCGGTGTCCCTACTGACCGTGGGCAGGGTGGGGAAATTTTGCGGAGATAAATCTCAACGCTGACCCAGCTGGGTTGGGTTGGGTTGGGTTGTTTTACCTCTGAGCGGCACTTTTTGCACACCATGGGCTAAATGGCCAGATCACATGGACCCCGAAGGCTCAGAGAAGGTTGGGGGGAGAGGACCCACTGAAACAGCTGTTGGGAGACAGATGGTAGCCTCCCGTTAAGGCCATCCAGCGTGTTCTTTAACGTGCACAGTGTATGGCTCTCCCGCACACGGGGACACGGCTTAACGTCCCATCCGACGGACGACGGCCTTTCCAAGCCCATCGGTGTCCCCTACTGACCGTGGGCAGGTCGGGGAATTACCCAGCTGGGACTCGAACCTGGGAACTACAGATTACGAGCCTGGCGCGCTACCGACTGAGCCACCCCCGCCCACCAGTGTCTGGACACTTCCATGTTATGTGAATGGGAAGCCACTTTCAAAGATTCCTAACATTGAAAATAAGCCTTTCACGCAAAAACTGTTATTGGCGATAAATTGTAGATGCCACTCAAATCTCTCTAAATATATTTCCCGCAATATTCGTTTAATATATTTAAAGAATGAATCGAAGTTGAAGCATTTATCTTCAACTTTTGACACTTGTGAAAAAATATTTCAATTGATAAAACACAATTCTTCTAACAATTTGTTCACTAACATAAATTAGATATTTGAAGTTTATATGACGATTTTTTAAGATTTAATCAATTTGGAGGCAATGTGACAGTGTCAATTTTCAAGAATCTTCGATCAATATTTAAAGAGACATTGAAGCTGGACCATTTAACAGCAGACGACATTGTCACGTTGCCTCCAAATTGATGAAATCTTAAAAAATCGTCAAACAAACTTCAAATATCTAATTTATGTTAGTGAGCAAATTGTTAGAAGAGTTGTGTTTTATCTATCGAAGTATTTTTTCACAAGTGTCAAAAGTTGAAGAGAAATGCTTCAGTTTCCATTCATTCTTTAAATATTAAACGAATATTGCGACATCTACAATTTATCGCCAATAACAGTTTGTGCGTGAAAGGCTTATTTTTAATGTTATAGGAATCTTTGAAAGTGACTTTCCATTCACATAACATGGAAGTGTCCGAACACTTTTTCCAACGTAGTGTATTTCAAGCATTTTTGAAGAATTTTTTTAAATACCTAAAACGGCGAGGAAAATGTTATACTTTAACGGAATTCGTGTCTCTTGTTCTTTTATTTTTTTTCTTCTCGATCGAATCCCTTGGTTCATCCCCCCCATTGTTTCATTTTTTATGAAATGAAAAATAATGGTGTGCCCACAATAGGGTTACCAAGTTCTATTTGCCAAGTTGGGTTGGGTTGTTTTACCTCTGAGCGGAGCTTTTTTGCACACCATGGGCTAAATGGCCAGGTCACATGGACCCCGAAGGCTCAAAGAAGGTTGGGAGAGGGGACCCACTGGAACAGCTGTTGGGAGACAGATGGTAGCCTCCCGTCAAGGCCATCCAGTGTGTTCTTTAACGTGCACAGGGTATGGCTCTCCCGCACACGGGACCACGGCTTAACGTCCCATCCGACGGACGGCAGCCTTTCCAAGCCCATCGGTGACCCCTACTGACCGTGGGCAGGGCGGGAAATTTTGCAGAGATAAATCTCAACGCTGACCCAGCTGGGACTCGAACCTGGGAACTACAGATTACGAGCCTGGCGCGCTACCGACTGAGCCACCCCCGCCCCCTATTTGCCAAGGAATGCCATTTAAGGTTTTGCTAAGAAGGACATTTAATTTTCCCATGGATAAAATTATAGGACTTTTCACTTTTGAATGACACTTTTTTTTGCACACAATGGGCTAAATGGCCAGGTCACAACGACCCCAAGGCTCAGAGAAAGTTGGGGTCGTTCTTGTGACCTGGTAATTTCGTCTATATGTCTTTAGAAAAATGCCTTCAGAGGTTAAACAATCCAACCAATCATGACCAGAGATGTTTCTCTCGTGACTGTCGCTATGGCAACGGAGCGATGTCGTTGTACAAAGCCATCGTTTGACAGATGATTTTGCCATCGACGTTGTCTTTGTGAACACGACCCGATACTAGGAAAAAGATCGTTTGCTCCCTTGATAAAAGAGTAGAAAGGAAAAAAAAAAAGATGCCAAAAATAGGGATTGGTTTCGGTGGATGGACGGACGGACGTGGGGAGGTTAAGCAACATATTTCTCAATTTATAAATGTGTTTGTAAGTAGCAGCATTACCAACAAGGGCATTGTTGCGGAGCATTTTGTTTTGTGTAAGTTGAAGTATCGGAAACTAGAGTCATGACAGAGAAATAAAAAGAAGATATTTTAGTAAAAGAGTAGGGGGGTGGGGGAGAAAGGAAAGAAAGATGAGAAGAGAAAGGGAAGAGAAGATAAAAAAAAGGAAAGAAAGAATGAATGAAAGGCAAAGCCAAGAAGAGAGCGTGGAGGAATGTAGCAGAAAAATAGATAAGTTGTTTCGGCAAATGGCAAAACCGATACTGGAACAAAGATGTAAGTGATACATTGGTTGTCTCAAGTAAATTGATGACCTTAAGTGTTGCTTAGATATGGACTCCATCACTAAACATCGTCTCTTTGATCGTAACCACTGATCCGGATGCTCGGCATCCCACAGATACATGAGAGGGATGGAGGGGATGAGGATGAAGGAGAGAGAAAGAGAGGGCGGATGGTGGTAACAAATGGAGAAGGGCTCTTTGTAAGGGTGGGTTGGATGATGAGGAGAATGAGTTGATGAGGTGACCTGCTGGATTCTTCCATATCCTGAAGATAAAACATCTGTTATATGGTGGTGGTGGTAAAGAAACCAATACGGCGGAAGTCACTTGTATTACGCTCTGATGAATTGTTACGTATTTTGGTTTTATTGGTTAGTTATCTGGATGTTTTAGAAGAGACAGGTCCTGGTCAAAAACGTGGAAACATCTTTACGTTTTATCCATGAAGAATCATTTACCATTGACTAAAGTAACAGGAATTGAGAGAAGAATATTCTCACAACAGAACGCTCCGGACACGTATAGGGTGCAGCATCAGGAAGTTCTGGTAAAATAAGGGGCCTAGAGCGACCGATTGAAGAACCGAGGGACAAAGAGGTGGATGTGGGTTAGAGTTCCTGGGTGAGGGAAGAAGAGGAGGGCTTGTGTATAAGAGATGTTACAGTCGCTCAAAAAAGTATCCGAACACTACGGTTAATTACAGAATTCAGAAAAAATATCTGGCAACGATTTTTTTTTAGAAATCAGTGATCTGACAACCTTCGTGTCACGTGACACGAAGGTTGTCAGATCACTGATTTCTAAAAAAAATCGTTGCTAGATATTTTTTCTGAATTCTGTAATCAACCGTAGTGTTCGGATACTCTTTTTTGAGCTATGAATATATAATGCAATGAATATGGAGCGTTGGAGCGTGTGCAGTTACCTTTCACAGCAAACTGGAGCGGTTGCGGTTAATGTTCACAGCACATTGAATCGTGTGAGCTCACAAAGACCTAGATCGTGTGGGCTCACTCACGGAAATATTGAGCGTGTGCAATTACCGTTCACAGCAAACTGGAGCGTGTGCAATAACTGCGCACGTTCCAGTTTGCTGTGAACGGTAACTGGAGCGTGTACAGTTGTTGTACACGCTCCAGATATTTTTCCTGAATTCTGTAATCACGTGACACGAAGGTTTCCAGATCACTAATTTCAAAAAAAAAATCGTTGCCGGATATTTTTTCTGAATTCTGTAATCAACCGTAGTGTTCGGATACTTTTTTGAGCGACTGTAAAATCGCCCTCTCTCTTCGGAGTGTCGTAACAGAACGAGAAAAGGGACTTGTGATTTAGTTACTGAAGCGAGTGTTTATGACTCATTGAGCTGTGACCCTCATTTGTAATGAACGAAGTAGATATTTCATACATTACGCATTCAATTGTAAGCAGCTGCTATCCCCCTCTAAGATGCTCGCGACACCTTAAGAATCGCAAAAATCGCGCAAAATCTGAGAATTTCAAATTTCGCTCCATTAGACTTCTTTCTTTTTCGGGATTCATTAAAAACATCGTCCATTCAAAAAACAAAATTCACAGTTTAGAGCAAAGGATCACTGTAGCTATTCCAAGTGTTACACCAGACTTACTGAGTAGTGAATGGATGGAGTTGCACCTAATTGTGTATAGTGTTAATAAACTGTGTCGTCCCTATACAACTGTCGTGCAGTTAATTGCTCGACATATTTTTATTCATCATTTGATGCAGCAAATCTGAGGCATACGGCGGTACAGGCGTAAAATCCCGCGAACCTGTCATTTCACCGAAGTAAGGTGTAATTAAGTAACAAATTCATCGTCTTCCGTCGTCCGCGACCTTTGACCCAGCCCCATCGCATTCCGAATACGGAGAAGGACATCACATTCTAGCGCAGTCTAACAGAACTGACGCGAGGGCATCGCATCTGACGCAGCCAAATAGGAAACGAAAGGGAAGGGTTGGGTTGTTTTACCTCTGAGCGGCACTTTTTTCTACACCATGGGCTAAATGGCCAGGTCACATGGACCCCGAAGGCTCAGAGAAGGTTGGGGGAGGGGACCCACTGGAACAGCTGTTGGGAGACAGATGGTAGCCTCCCGTCAAGGCCATCCAGCATGTTGTTTAACGTGCACAGGCTCTTCCGCACACGGATCACGGCTTAACGTCCCATTCCGACGGACGGCGGCCTTTCCAAGCAAATCAGTGTCCCCTACTGACCGTGGGCAGGGCGGGGAATTTTGCGGAGATAAATCTCAACGCTGACCCCACCTGGGACTCGAACCTGGGAACTACAGATTACGAGCCTGGCGCGCTACCGACTGAGCCACCCCCGCCCCTCGAAAGGGAAGGACATCTCAATCTTTCAATCTTGGCTTTCTATTTTCCATTGTGATTAAAGGATACTTTCTTTTCCTGCAGATGATGCAGTTTTCGTGTATGAGTCGGAAAAACATTAAGAGCCAAAATTTTATGTTAAAAATGATGACCTACACTTACGTATCTGTCTAATAAAGATCCATATTCTTAAATTGCAAATTCAAAATAATCCTACAAACTAAATTTTTGAGAACAATTAAGTGTCTAAGTTTAAAAAAGTAACACAAAGGAAAGTAAATTTCTGGAATTTGAATCAATTAATAGAAACGTGAACATCAAATATCACAAATCTGACTATGAACAATCAATAGATTTGGTGATTTTGCACCAAAAAACTAAGGGGCTGGGGTGGTCAGTCGGTAGCGCGCCAGGCTCGTAATCTGTAGTTCCCAGATTCGAGTCCCAGCTGGGTCAGCGTTGAGATTTATCTCCGCAAAATTACCCGTCCTGCCCACGGTCAGTAGGGGACACCGATGGGCTTGGAAAGGCCGCCGTCCGTCGGATGGGACGTTAATCCGTGGCACCGTGTGCGGGAGAGTCATACCCTGTGCACGTTAAAGAACACGCTAGATGGCCTTGACGGGAGGCTACCATCTGTCTCCCAACAGCTGTTCCAGTGGGTCCCCTCCCCCAACCTTCTCTGAGCCTTCGGGTCCATGTAACCTGGCCATTTAGCCCATGGTGTGCAAAAAAGTGCTGCTCAGAGGTAAAAACCAACCCAATACCGCAAAATTCCCCGCCCTGCCCACGGTCAGTAGGGGACACCGATGGGCTTGGAAACGCCGCCGTCCGTCGGATGGGACGTTAAGCCGTGGCTCCGTGTGCGGGAGAGCCATACCCTGTGCACGTTAAAGAACACGCTGGATGGCCTTGACGGGAGGCTACCATCTGTCTCCCAACAGCTGTTCCAGTGGGTCCCCTCCCCCAACCTTCTCTGAGACTTCGGGGTTCACGTAACCTGGCCATTTAGCCCATGGTGTGCAAAAAAGTGCCGCTCAGAGGTAAAACAACCCAACCAAAATAATCGATACAACCGTTGGAAAAAATTTCGAAACAAACCAATAAAATCCATCACCGAAAGTACTAAAAATGCAGACCAAACCACCGCAGGGAAAAAAAAACACATACACAAAAAAGAAAAGAAATCTGAAACACACACACAAGCAAAAATTCGATCTCTAAACACACAAAACTATACTCGAAAAAAATTTAATAAAAACATAATGACAAAATCAGTTATGGAAGAAACATAGAGAAAAAACCGACATTGCAATTAGGAAAAAAAAAATACACCAAACTAGCTCTGGAGTGAACAAAGAAGAAAAGAAAACAACAACAATTTGCCAATCAAGCATACAGGCAAAACTATATTGTGAGGAGGGAAACATCGAAACAGAATTTGCTTCGGAAGAAGAGAAAACACGAAACCAACTCCATTTGCAAATAAGCATTTCAACCAAAATCACCATCAGAGCTAATAGACAAACACAAAAACCATCTGCTGAACAAACAAGCATCGACGGAAAACCAGATTCCGAGCAAACAAATAAACAAAAAATCTCCGGTACACGTAAATAGATGAAGAAAACCAGTTCAGTAACAATCACAAGAGAGGGAGAAAAAAAAATCAAAGATTAACCTATCGCCTCTAGCAAATAGGGGATGCTCGTTTTAAAAGAAAACGGAAGTCACAAAATAAAGTTAGAAACACAGTATGAGGTTCAAGAGTTCGTAAAGGTTTACTATATTGCTGTAGGTAAAAGTACGTATTTACGGGAGCCGCTGGTGTTGTTAGAGTGCCCAAAGGATTTGTTGCAGAGGGATTGTCAGGCTAGAGGCCTTTTTAGATATTTTTTTTGTTCAGGCTTTGCATATTTATTTTGGATTTCACCAACAAGGCATATGCTACGTGGGAGGCCCTCTGTCCCGGCATCTGGAAAGTTAATTGAAGTAACAGTGCCCAGAGGGGACGGAGGTCACCCCACTGCTCGCGGACACCCCAGATGGTCCGGAGCGGAGAGAGAAAGGAAGAAAGGGTTTGGCAACAGCGAGGAGAAAAAAGAGCCAGTCGTAGGACGAAAGCGAAAAGACGTGGAATTGTAAAGCTGGGAAATGCCGACTGGTAATAACAGCATTGGGCTCTGTGAATACAGCTGAACAGGCATAGTAAGCTGATGTTGTTGTAATCTATGTAATTGAGCATATGTCCTCGTCCATCAAGCATGTTTGGAAGGTTAAATAAATATTTGTTATTTTAAAGTAAAGGCTGAAGTTGAACCAATTTATTGGGGAGGAGCCTCAGTATTGAGTCCCTGCAATTGTGATAAAATCTTTGATTTTTGTTCCGAAAGACTCTTTCACTCGTCGCGTATTGCGATCGAACCGAGGGGACATTCCTAAGTGGTCCCAATAGACAAACAAACGAAGAAGCAACATCACAAAGTGGCGCAGCCGCCAGTACGCAACAGAGGTGAAGGTAGCGGCAAAGGTGACGGAAGAGTTCCGACATCCATTGTGAGCTGACCAGAACAAGGCTGATACTGCCAAGAGTGTCCTGCGGTGTGCTTCAGGTGATAGAGTAGCTGTGAAGGTACCTGAAGAATCGTGCATCATGTTCGAACTGTGGAAAAGCTGTGAAGGTGACGGAAAAGTTCAACATCCACTGGGAGCTGACCAGCGCAAGGCTGATACTACCAAGAGTGTTCCGACTGTGTGCTTCAGGTGGCAGACTGACGAGTCGGTTCGTTCCTGTCATCACATCGGAGGTAAGTATCCTCTTACTCTAGGGGCGAGTAATTAGATACGACAGAGGCCTGTAAGAGCTAAAATGGAGCTTAGGAGCGGTCGCGATAGGGAAAGGGATGAGTTAAGGCGAGGCAACACAGTCACAGAAAGGGATAGCGCGCAGGGTGGTTATTCAGGGAGTGACCGGGGAAGCGAGGAGGTGACAATAGACAGAGAGTCGGATGCTGCGGAAGACATGAGAGGGTTGAGGGATTATGGCAATGACAATGATACGGATATGCTGCAGAGCGGGACAAGAATGCAGAGAGCTAAAGAAAGGATTGGATATGATTTTGAATTAGAGAGGATGAGATTAGAGATGCAACTGAGAAGGGAAGAGAGAGAGGCGGCAGAAAGGGAAAAGGAGAGAGAGGCAACGGAAAGGGAAAAGGAGAGAGAGGCAGCAGAAAGAGAAAAGGAGAGAGAGCATGAGTATAGAATGCTGGAACTGCAAATGAGGAATGCAAACGAGGAGAGGGGTGATGTGCGAACAGTGGCAGTTTCTAGTAATCCAGCAGATGCGCGGCTGGCTAATTATATAAAATTATTGGGAAATATGTTAGCTGGAAGCCCTAAAAACCCAGAAGAGGTGATAAACCTCTTTGAGACAGTGGAAAGGGGATTTAAGATATATGAAGTACCAGAGGAGTTTCAAGGCAAAGTCATCATTTCTTTTTCAGATGGTAAATATGCAAATCACGTTTTTCGAAAATTAAGTGCAGAGGATTTTGCTAATTATAAAAAAGTTAAAGAGGCTGTATTAAAAGAGTTTAAGCTCACTCCCTCTGCGTACAAGAGAAAGTTTGAAACTATCGCTAAAGAACCGAATGAGTCATATAATCAGTTAGCCTCGAGACTCAGAAATAGCTGGGATTACTACGTCCGCAGTAGGAAAGTGACAAAATTTGAGGAGCTTATGGACCTGATAGTGTCGGATAAGTTACGTGATAGCCTTCCTCAAGACACTCATGCTTACGTAGTACAGAAAGAGGCGGAGTCATGGGTAAAAGCAGAAGAAATAGCCACGTGGGCAGAGATACACTCAGCCAGTGTGAGAGAGGACAGAAAACAGACAAAAAACTTTACTAAAGTGAATAGAGGGCCACAGCGAATAGGGGATACCCGTGGTAATAATTTCCAGCGAAGGAAGAATCTTAGGACAGACAGTCGATTCAGGCGCAATATCTCGGATAATTATCCCAGCAGTAAGGGTTCGCAAGGGTTGATAAGAAGATGCCATAAGTGCGGATCACAGGAGCATTTGATGCGTGTTTGCCCAGCTCGATCAAGAGAGTCCGGTGCTGGTAATCATCATGCAAAGGTGAATCGGGTGAGGGAAGCTGATTCACAGGCGGTAAAGCAGAACAGCGAGGCAATGATAGCCAGAGTTAAAATACCTTTAGGTGAAGTTCTCAGGAGGGAGAAAAGGTCGAAGTGGGAGAGGACGATTCCTGCTGATTATAAGCTGGTTCGAGTTAGATGCGGCGAGAAAACGGCGCAAGCAGTGGTCGATTCAGGGGCGGAGATAACGGTGGTCAGAAAAGGCATGCTAGAGGAAGAAAAACATATGGTGAAGAGCCACATAATAGTACGTGGGCCTTCGAAGAGACGAAACGAGCAGAGGTAAAGGAGCTTGCTTTGAGCCTAATAGAAGAGACTGATTCGCCCAAGGCCAGGGGTGGAAAAGTAAACGTATTATGCGCAGTAGTTGATGGACTACGGGAAGAAGTACTGTTAAGTGCAGAAACATTTTGTGATATTTTAGAGGAAAAGGAAAACGTACCTAGGACTATACAGCCCAAGGTACAAGCTGTTAATCAAGTGGCCGATCAACAGGAAGGTGAGGTACGAGAGGAGGAGCCTGAGGAGGTAGGAGCGAAAACGGAATCTCCCGAAGAAATAAATCCTCTCGCTACTAGGGATGTGAGACTGTTTAAGATTCAGCAGAGGAATGACCCCTCACTTAGAATAGCCCATAATGAAGCAAAAGAGAAGAAGAATAACTATTTTTATTTGGACGATTTGCTATACCATAAGGACAAGGTATTAGGAGAGTCTGTGAGTTCAGCTTGTAGTACCATTTGAAAGACGTCAAAAGATTTTAGAACTGGCACACGAGTCCGTATTTGGTGGTCATTTAGGTGCTAAAAAGAGTCAGGAGCGGATTAGATATTTATTATTTTGGCCTTCATGCAAGAAGGATGTTAGAAAGTTTTGCGACTCCTGTCTGAAGTGTCAGTTAAGGGAAAAGGTCAAAAAGCAGGATAGAATCCCCATCACACCTATAGCTCGCCCGAAATTACCTTTTGAAAGGGTAAATCTTGATGCTATTGGTCCGATAGACCCACCATCTGCAAAAGGGCACAGCTTCATATTGTGTCTGATTGATCAGCATACTAGATGGCCTGAGGCGGTATGCCTAACATCGCTTACAGCAAAGAACACCTGCGATGCTCTGTTAGAAATATTTCAGCGGACAGGCATTCCTTCGGTTATCGCAACAGACAGAGGGACAAATTTTACGGCAGAATTAACTCAAGAAATGGAAAAGAGAATTGGAGCTTCACCTCGATTTTCTACTCCGGGATACCCTCAAAGTAATGGTTTAGCAGAGAGATTTAATCAGACTTTGAAAAATATGTTACACCACGTCATTAGAGAGGAACCCAGGCAGTGGCACAAGGCCGTGCCATTTTTACTGTGGGCGTACCGGGAGGTACCCAACAGTACTACCGGTATATCTCCATTTCAGTTGATGTATGGGAGGCAACAAACAGGGCCACTCTCAATCCTAAAAAATAGCTGGACTGACGAACAGGTCATGCCTGTGGGTATTCCAGTTACTGCTGCTCAATATCTTCAAGAATTAAAGATCAGGCTAGAAATAGCAGCAGCACAGGTTAAGGATCTAGCAGAAGAGAATCAAAGGAAATATCCATATTATTACAATAGGAGTGCTCGGGTTAAGGAGTTTAAAGGAGATCAGGTGATAGCTTTAACGGCAGACTCAAATAACAAGCTGTATGCCAGGTGGATAGCCCCAGCAACAATAGTGCGACGCATATTTCCGCACAGTTATGAGGTAAGGTTAGCAGACGGGGCAACCAGACGTGTTCATGCGAATCGGTTGAGAGAATTAAAAGCTCGTTGTAATGTGGTAGGAGTGATCTTTGATGAAGATACCGAATTTGGAGAAATAAAAGAAATGCCTAGAGCAACAGCACAAGAAAGGGGTAGCAAGGTCGGGCTACAGCCGATGAATCATGCTTCTCCGAACCTGTCAGCAGAGCAAGCAAAGGAGCTGCATGAGCTATTGGACGAGTTTCCGAGGTTTTTTTCAAATCGTCCAGGCAGATGCAAACAAGGGCAACATAGCATTAGATTAAAAGAGGGCAGTCATTTGAAGACGCTACACCGGTACAAGGTACCACATGCGATGCGAGAACAAGTCGAAAGACAGGTAAATGAATTGCTGGAAGCAGATATGATAGAGCCAGCACAGAGCGAGTTCACGCATCCCATTGTGTGTGTTGCAAAAAAAGATGGGACCATGCGGTTATGCTATGATTTTAGAATGGTGACACAATACCTGATGCTTTTCCCATGGCCCATGTACCTGATCTATTATACAAGGTAGGCGCTGCTAATTACATCTCTACGATAGACCTGTTACGTGGGTACTGGCAGATAGAGTTGGCAGAGGGAAGCAGACCGCTAACTGCTTTTTCTACTCACAAGGCTCAGTACCAATGGAAAGTTCTCCCGTTTGGTTTGATTGGAGCGGCTTCCTGCTTTCAACGAATAATGAATTCCATATTAGCTGGGCATCAGGATTATTCTGTAACGTATCTAGATGATGTAGCCATTTATTCCGAAACCTGGGCAGATCATATGAGGCATCTGAGAGAGATGCTAATGGAATTAGAAAACGCAGGGCTTACAGGAAACTTAGCAAAATGCAGTTTTGCCCAAAATACGGTGAAATATCTAGGACATATAGTGGGGTCAGGCACCCATAAACCGGACCCGGAAAAACTTGGAGCTATACATCGTTTGCAGATCCCCAAGACGAAGAAAGAAATCCGTGGAGCTTTAGGGCTGTTCGGGTACTATAGGGATTGCATTGCTAGGTTCGTGGAAATAGCAAAGCCTCTAACAGAATTAACTAGGATAAAGGCTCCCGAGCGAATTATCTGGGCAGCCGAAGCGAATAAAGCATTTCAGACCCTGAAGGAAAGGTTATGTACCGCTCCAGTATTGGATGTACCAAAGCATGGGGAACCCTACATAATGTATGCTGACGCATCTAATTATGCAGTCGGGGTGTGCCTCGCCCAGACAGATGAAAAGAATAATATCAAACCTGTAGCTTATGCCAGCCAGAAATTGACAGACACACAAAGAAGGTGGGCAACCGTTCATAAAGAAGCTTACGCAATTATCTTTGGATTAAAAAAGTTCGAATCGTGGTTATTTGGTGTTCCAGTGAAGGTTATCTCCGATCATAATCCTTTAACCTATCTAACAACGGCGAGTCCACAAAGTTCGAAGCTGCAAAGATGGTCTTTAGCTCTTTAGCAATATCAGGTATCCATTGAGCATCGTCCGGGTTCCCAGCTCAAACATGTAGATGCATTGTCTAGACTCGAAGTCACTGATGAGCCAAATTGTCTAAGGGAGGGTACACTAACACCTTTTACAAATTTAAATGGTCAGGCCGACGCCAATGTCGACGACTTTCAGCCTGTAGAGTCAGAGGGTACGTACGGGAAGGTGATATCTAGGTATCTATAAAGGTGTGCATAGCCTTTCACATGGGATGTCACCTGTGAACGAATGAACACCGCCAGTACGGCATACCTTCGTCAAAGACAGTTATTAGTGAGAGAATTCATTTATAAACTGTGTACTCTCGGACAACTACTTCAGTCACCAGGTTTTTTTTTGTTTGAAGCAAAAAGACAATATTTAGACTCAGTGCACCGGGATATACCTAGAAGTTCTTCTATATTTAAGTGTAGTGTACATAGATGTGTAAAAGATGTGCCAATTCGCAGAGAATTTATAGAATTCTTAAAGCAACTTAGAACTCTGAATTTTGTGGCATTGAACTCTAAGATTAACGCGAAAATGAACTCTGATTTTCAACATTCAACTTGACTTTTTAGTCAGCAGTTAACAGGACTAACTACTGACTTCTGGCAGGGAGGTGTCAGGCTAGAGGCCTTTTTAGATATTTTTTTGTTCAGGCTTTGTATATTTATTTTGGATTTCACCAACAAGGCATATGCTACGTGGGAGGCCCTCTGTCCCGGCATCTGAAAAGTTAATTGAAGTAACAGTGCCCAGAGGGGACGGAGATCACCCCACTGCTCGCGGACGCCCCAGATGGTCCGGAGCGGAGAGAGAAAGGAAGAAAGGGTTTGGCAACAGCGAGGAGAAAAGAGAGCCAGTCGTAGGACGAAAGCGAAAAGACGTGAATTGTAAAGCTGGGAAATGCTGACTGGTAATAACGGCATTGGGCTCTGTGAATACAGCTGAACAGGCATAGTAAGCTGGTGTTGTAATCTATGTAATTGAGCATATGTCCTCGTCCATCAAGCACGTTTGGAAGGTTAAATAAATATTTGTTATTTTAAAGTAAAGGCTGAAGTTGAACCAATTTATTGGGGAGGAGCCTCAGTATTGAGTCCCTGCAATTGGGATAAAATCTTTGATTTTTGTTCCGAAATACTCTTTCACCCGTCGCATATTGCGATCGAACCGAGGGGACATTCCTAAGTGGTCCCAATAGACAAACAAACGAAGAAGCAACATCACAGGGATGAAAGACGAACTTACGAGAACCTCTAAAGAAAACTAAATGCAGTCTTCCCAACTATGGGGTGGGGGTGGCTCAGTCGGTAGCGCGTCTGGCTCGTAATCTGTAGTTCCCAGGTTCGAGTCCCAGCTGGGTCAGCGTTGAGATTAATCTCCGCAAAACTCCCCGCCCTGCCCACAGTCAGTAGGGGACACCGATTGGCTTGGAAAGGCCGCCGTCTGTCGGATGGTACGTTAAGCCGTGGCCCCGTGTGTGAGAGAGTCATACCCTGTGCACGTTAAAGAACACGCTGGATGGCTTTTCGGGAGGCTACCATCTGTCTTCCAACAGCTGTTCCAGTGGGTCCTCTTCCCCAAACTTCTCTGAGCCTTCGGGGTCCATGTGACCTGGCCATTTAGCCCATGGTGTGCAAAAAAGTGCCGCTCAGAGGTAAAACAACCCAATGTTAAAGAACACGATGAATGGCCTTGACGGGAGGCTACCTCTGTCTCCCAACAGCTGTTCCAGTGGGTCCCCTCCCCCAACCTTCTCTTAGCCTTCGGGGTCCTTGTGACCATGCCCATTAGCCCATGGTGTGCAAAAGAGTGCCGCTCAGAGGCAAAATAACCCAACCCAAAATAAGAAATCCAAATTCACAATTAGCTGTCCCAACATACCGTGGATTGTACGAAGGCTGCAAGCTATTGAAACGAATTCAAACAGATGGAAACTTAGCGTGAGTCTAAAAACAACAACTAGTAACAATAAAAAAAATAATGTGATTTAATACAAAAGTATGGATAAAAACATGTATATAAACTAAAGATACCGATGTTTAACTTATGTGCGAACAAATTTTTAATCTAACGAGAATCATATATGTGAATACTTGCAATATCTCGAGATTTGGGTTATTTTACCTCTGAGCGGCACTTTTTTGCACACCGTGGGCTAAATGGCCAGGTCACATGGACCCCGAAGGCTCAGAGAAGGTTGGGGGAGCGGATCCACTGGAACAGCTGTTGGGAGATAGATGGTAGCCTCCCGTCAAGGCCATCCAGCGTGTTCTTTAACGTGCACAGGGTATCGCTCTCCCGCACACGGGGCTACGGCTTAACGTCCCATCCGACGGATGGCGGCCTTTCCAAGCCCATCGGTGTCCCCTACTGACCGTGGGCAGGGCGGGGAATTTTGCGGAGATAAATCTCAACGGTGACCCAGCTGGGACTCGAACCTGGGAACTATAGATTACGAGCCTGGCGCAATATCTCGAGAATAACCTTTACCAAAACTTTTACATCCTCCCGCAATTTCGTTCCCCCACCTACGACAAGGCACTGATACATCTGCACTGTATATTGAACTGCTTCATCCACCAGGCGGCCTGCGGTCACATGCCTGTTCGCCGACATGTAGGGTCACTGGCACTTCACGGTGCTGGTCCCAACCATTGAACGAATTCAACTCCCAAAATTAAATTTTCTTATGGACCAGATGATAGAGGGGACAAGGTCCACCTTACAAAGTGGTTCAGAAGAACGAAGATAATGTTAGACCTAGGGATTCCACCTCCAAAACTTTGGGTCAGAAATACACCAGTGTGCATGCACTGCCTTAGGATCGTTAACCACTTCCACGTGTCCCAAATTTTGACTTTACACTTGAAAAAGCTGCTGCCGTAGAAGCAGTGAGACTGGTCCTGTGCCTCCATTGCATACGACAGCCGTCAAAGAAAGAGGAGAATTGGAAGCTGACTTGACCGCAACGCCAACGCATTGAAGTCAACTCTGAGTAATTGCTTCTTTCATCCCTCTGCAACAAATCCTTTGAGCACTCTAACAACAACAACGGTTGCCGTATATACGTACTTTTTACCTACAGCAATAGAGTGAACCTTTACGAACTCTTGATAAAGGACGTTTTCCATACCCTTTAACAGCAATAATTCCTACTTAATGGGTGACTGGAAAATGTTGGGTTGTTTTACCTCTGAGTGGCACTTTTTTGCACACCATGGGCTAAATGGCCAGGTCACATGGACCCCGAAGGCTCAGAGAA
Source organism: Ryuthela nishihirai (assembly GCA_038380435.1). Lineage (NCBI taxonomy): Eukaryota > Metazoa > Arthropoda > Arachnida > Araneae > Heptathelidae > Ryuthela > Ryuthela nishihirai. The sequence goes on from JAWZYU010000018.1 coordinate 27,553,574, forward strand.
GGTTGGTGGAGGGGACCCACTGGAACAGCTGTTGGGAGACAGATGGTAGCCTCGCGTCAAGGCCATCCAACGTGCACAGGGTATGGCTCTCCCCGCACAGGGGGCCACGGCTTAACGTCCCATCCGACGGACGGCGGTCTTTCCAAGGCCATCGGTGTCCCCTACTGACCGTGGGAAGGGCGGGGAATTTTACGGAGATAAATCTCAATGCTGACCCAGCTGGGACTCGAACCTGGGAGGTACAGATTACGAGCCTGGCGCGCTACCGACTGAGCCACCCCCGCCCCGAGCCAGTCTTGTGATTCAAACCTACCTAAACATACTTCAAAAGGTACCTCCTTCATTTAATTTTTTATCAATTCACACAATTTTTTATAGGCACATCCCCCACACACTCCCTCCCTCTCCCTACCACTCTCACCCCCCCTGACAATTTTCTGCAGGGGGGAGACTTTATGGAAAAAAATATTTTCAATCGCGCCCCCCTCGAGGCAAATCAAGTTAGACAGCTATTTTTTTTCTATTCCATGCACCTACCCCCTCTGTACCTCCCCCACCTCCCACTTTTGCACTCAGAACCCCTCCTCTTAAGATGGTGCGAAATCCAGTGTTTAGCAATTAACCTTCTCACCTGCCAACACAGGTCACACTTCATTGCAAAATTCAGCCGCAAGTCCCCTGAAAAACTTTTACATCCTCCCGCAATTTCGTTCCCCCACCTACGACAAGGCACTGATACATCTGCACTGTATATTGAACTGCTTCATCCACCAGGCGGCCTGCGGCCACATGCCTGTTCGCCGACATGTAGGGTCACTGGCACTTCACGGTGCTGGTCCCAACCATTGAACGAATTCAACTCCCAAAATTAAATTTTCTTATGGACCAGATGATAGAGGGGACAAGGTTCTCCTTACAAAGTGGTTCAGAAGAACGAAGATAATGTTAGACCTAAGGATTCCACCTCCGAAACTTTGGGTCAGAAATACACCAGTGTGCATGCACTGCCTTAGGATCGTTAACCACTTCCACGTGTCCCAAATTTTGACTTTACACTTGAAAAAGCTGCTGCCGTAGAAGCAGTGAGACTGGTCCTGTGCCTCCATTGCATACGACAGCCGTCAAAGGAAGAGGAGAATTGGAAGCTGACTTTACCGCAACGCCAACGCATTGAAGTCAACTCTGAGTAATTTCTTCTTTCATCCCTCTGCAAGAAATCCTTTGGGCACTCTAACAGCAACAACGGTTGCCGTATATACGTACTTTTACCTACAGCAATATAGTGAACCTTTACGAACTCTTGATAAAGGACGTTTTCCATTTTTCGCACCCTTTAACAGCAATAATTCCTACTTAATGGGTGACTGGAAAATGTTGGGTTGTTTTACCTCTGAGTGGCACTTTTTTGCACACCATGGGCTAAATGGCCAGGTCACACGGACCCCGAAGGCTCAGAGAAGGTTGGGGGAGGGAACCCACTGGAACAGCTGTTGGGAGACAGATGGTAGCCTCCCGTTAAGGCCATCCAGCGTGTTCTTTAACGTGCACAAGGTATGGCTCTCCCGCACACGGGGCTATGGCTTAACGTCCCATCCGACGGACGGCGATCTTTCCAAGGCCATCGGTGTCCCCTACTGACCGTGGGCAGGGCGGGGAATTTTGCGGAGATAAATCTCAACGCTGACCCAGCTGGGACTCGAACCTGGGAACTACAGATTACGAGTCTGGCGCGCTACCGACTGAGCCACCCCCGCTCACTGGAAAATGTAAATAGTAATGTATTATTAGCTCTATGCAACGCAAAAAGCATTTCTGATTTATCCCCTTAAAATGAAGAAGTTGCTCCTTCTTATCCCTAAGGGTTAAGAGTTAGATCAAGAAGTCTATAAAAATGATTATTACCATATTAAAATATCATTTAAAATTTTGAAATTAAATTGCTAACTTAACAAAAAAAGGAGCTGGCAGTAGAATTTTAAGAAATTACAATCTAATTAAAAGCACATATGAATGCAAACACTTTCTAACACATCCTCCCCCCCCCAAAAAAAAATAAATTTTAAACGTATCTCTAAAAATGAACAATTATCTCTTTAAAAAAATTGCATTTTTCCACCTCCGTTGGCAGTAAAGGTGAAATCACTGTTGTCGACGAAAACTTCATGATATTCACATTTCAAAATTTCAAATTTATAACATATTTTAATTACATCGCTTTCAACATTCGTTTGAAATTTTGCAACTTTTTCCACAGGTAAAGGGCACAATTATAAATATTTGTGAGATTCCGAAAGTACGAATTGTAAGATTTCATCAATTCCTATCCAACCCGAAAATATTTTTTAATTTATCTCTAAAAACAAGAAGTTGAGTGTTTATAGCCGGACAAACGATTGACAGACGACAAAAAGAAAGCCTTAGATCGTTTTTTCTGAAAGTGATCTAAAATAGCTTCAGGAAAAAAAAAACCTAGAAAATCAGCTCCGAGTGGATAAAAAAAAAACGTAGAAACCTGTGGAACAAAAGAACATACATAGTGAGTTTTGGAACAAACGAAAATACAACACTAAAAAGCAGAAAAAATCATTTCCGAAATGAACAAGCATACGAACAAATCCTACTCGTAGTAAAGAAAGGATTTTCGGAACTACAGTACTGTGCGAATTAGTTGGGACAAGCGAAGCCTGGAGAACCTCTTCGATCCGGCCACATCCAGCAATTCCCCAAACACCCACCCAAGGTCATGTTTTGGGGATGTTTCATAGCTTCCGGGTCACAGACGCTTCACCCCATTGAAGGAATGATGGACAGCAAAACGTTCATAGTCGTTCTGGAGACGAAAATGGTCCCAACACTGCAGAAGCTGTTTCCTAATGGCGATGGGGCATTTCAACAGGATCTGGCTCCATGCCACAGTTCTAAGCTTGCTATGAGCTTCTTTACCCAGAAACATTTGAAGGTATTGGAGTGGCCAGGAAATTCACCCGATCTAAATCCCATTGAAAATTTGTGGGCCATTATTAAAGCGCGCATATCTCAGATGGATTGCACGACGAAAACCAAAATGATAGGAAGTGTCATGAAAGTGTGGTACCACAACCCTGAAGTGAAGGAGATGTGTGGAAAGCTAGTGGCATCAATGATTGAGAGGGTGGAAGAAGTAATTAAAGCTAAGGGGGGTCACATTCACTATTAACTACACTATTAAACAAATAAATATTTTGGTTGTGTCTTTTTTACCGCATTTTCCTTTTGTCCCAACTAATTTACACAGTACTGTAATTCGTTTCGGAACAAACAAACATACAGACAAAACTAACCTCCGAAGAAACGGAAAAACAAAGTAAATAAAGAAAATGAACAAACAAGTAAATAAAGAAAATGATTCTCGGAACGAACGAATGAACAAACAAACCAATCACGGAACAAGCAAGGAAGCAAGCAAACAAGAAAATATCAACCTCAAAAATCCATCACGGGGGTTAGCAAACAAGCAAAAAAACGAATCACGGAGTAGGCAAACAAACAAATGACCCCAAAAATCAATCACGGAACAAGTTAGCAAACAAACAAACAAAGGAATCACGGGACAAACAAACAAACGAATCACGGGTTGGGTTGATTTTACCTCTGAGCGGCACTTTTTTGCACACCATGAGCTAAATGGCCAGGTCACATGGACCCCGAAGGCTCAGAGAAGGTTGGGGGAGGGGACCCACTGGAACAGCTGTTGGGAGACAGATGGTAGCCTCCTGTCAAGGCCATCTAGCGTGTTCTTTAACGTGCACAGGGTATGGCTCTCCCGCACACGGGGCCACGGCTTAACGTCCCATTCGACGGACGGCGACCTAAACTAAGAGTCATACCATTTTAATCCGCTGCAATTTCTAGATCCTCAACATCCCCAAAGGCATTATTATATTAATGTGTGTCCCATTAATATAATAATGCCTTTATTCTCATTTTTTTTTGTACAAAAACCGTATGACCCTTAGATTAACTGTTATGGATTAATAAATGGTAACATTTGACTTAGTAACCCTAAACGGGATCATTCAGAGGGAAACCGATGGACAAAATCTGGGATCATTTGGTAACCAAAAAGTATCAAAATCTGTCGAAATATAGGGGCGGGGGTGGCACAGTCGGTAGCGCGTCAGGCTCGTAATCTGTAGTTCCCAGGTTCGAGTCCCAGCTGGGTCAGCGTTGAGATTTATCTCCGCAAAATTCCCCGCCCTGCCCACGGTCAGTAGGGTACACCGATGGGCTTGGAAAGGCCGCCGTCCGTCGGATGGGACGTTAAGCCGGGGCCCCGTGTGCAAGAGAGTCATACCCTGTGCATACCCTGTGCAAATCTAAACCATCACGAAACAAAGAAACAAACACAAAACCCATCACGGAAGAAAGAACCAAACATAAACAAACATAAAAACCATCACGAAACAAAGTAACAAACGTAAACCATCAAGAAACAAAGAAACAAAAAAAAAACTCATCACGGAAAAAAGAAACAAACATAAACAAACATAAAAACCATCACGAAACATAGAAACAAACACAAAACCCATCACGGAAAAAAGAAACAAACATAAACAAACATAAAAACCATCATGAAACAAAGTAACAAACGTAAACCATCACGAAACAAAGAAACAAACACAAAACCCATCACGGAAGAAAGAACCAAACATAAAGAAACATAAAAACCATCACGAAACAAAGTAACAAATGTAAACCATCACGAAACAAAGAAACAAACACAAAACCCATCACGGAAGAAGGAAACAAACATAAAAAAACATAAAAACAATCACGAAACAAAGTAACAACGTAAACCATCACGAAACAAAGAAACAAACACAAAACGCATCACGGAAGAAAGAACCAAACATAAACAAACATAAAAACCATCACGAAACAAAGTAACAAACGTAAACTATCACGAAACAAAGAAAGAAACACAAAAACCATCACGGAAGAAAGAAACAAACATAAACAAATATAAAAACCATCACGAAACAAAGTAACAAACCTAAACCATCACGAAACAAAGAAACAAACACAAAACCCATCACGGAAGAAAGAAACAAAGATAAACAAACATGAAAACCATCACGAAACAAAGTAACAAACCTAAACCATCACGAAACAAAGAAACAAGCACAAAACCCATCACGGACGAAAGAAACAAACATAAACAAACATAAAAACGATCACGAAACAAAGTAACAAACCTAAACCATCACGAAACAAAGAATCAAACACAAAATCCATCACGGAAGAAAGAAACAAACATAAACAAACATAAAAACCATCACGAAAAAAAGTAACAAATCTAAACCATCACGAAACAAAGAAACAAACACAAAACCCATCACGGAAGAAAGAACCAAACATAAACAAACATAAAAACCATCACGAAACAAAGTAACAAACCTTTACCATCACGAAACAAAGAAACAAACAGAAAACTCATCACGGAAAAAAGAAACAAACATAAACAAACATAAAAACCATCACGAAACATAGAAAGAAACACAAAACCCATCACGGAAAAATGAAACAAACATAAACAAACATAAAAACCATCACGAAACAAAGTAACAAACGAAACCATCACGAAACAAAGAAACAAACACAAAACCCATCACGGAAGAATGAACCAAGCATAAAGAAACATAGAAACCATCACGAAACAAAGTAACAAATGTAAACCATCACGAAACAAAGAAACAAACACAAAACCAATCACGGTAGAAGGAAACAAACATAAAGAAACATAAAAACAATCACGAAACAAAGTAACAAAATAAAATATCACGAAACAAAGAAACAAACACAAACACCATCACGGAAGAAAGAAATAAACATAAACAAACATAAAAACCATCACGAAACAAGGTAACAAACCTAAACCATCACGAAACAAAGAAACAAACACAAAACTCATCACGGAAGAAAGAAACAAAGATAAACAAACATAAAAATCATCACGAAACAAAGTAACAAACCTAAACCATCACGAAACAAAGAAACAAACACAAAACCCATCACGGAGGAAAGAAACAAGCCTAAACAAATATAAAAACCATCACGAAACAAAGAAACAAACACAAAACCCATCACGGAGGAAAGAAACAAACATAAACAAACATAAAAACCATCACGAAACATAGAAACAAACACAAAACCCATCACGGAAAAAAGAAACAAACATAAACAAACATAAAAACCATCACGAAACAAAGTAACAAACGAAACCATCACGAAACAAAGAAACAAACACAAAACCCATCACGGAAGAATGAACCAAGCATAAAGAAACATGAAAACCATCACGAAAGAAAGTAACAAATGTAAACCATCACGAAACAAAGAAACAAACACAAAACCAATCACGGTAGAAGGAAACAAACATAAACAAACATAAAAACAATCACGAAACAAAGTAACAAAATAAAATATCACGAAACAAAGAAACAAACACAAAAACCATCACGGAAGAAAGAAATAAACATAAACAAACATAAAAACCATCACGAAACAAGGTAACAAACCTAAACCATCACGAAACAAAGAAACAAACACAAAACTCATCACGGAAGAAAGAAACAAAGATAAAAAAATATAAAAATCATCACGAAACAAAGTAACAAACCTAAACCATCACGAAACAAAGAAACAAACACAAAACCCATCACGGAGGAAAGAAACAAGCATAAACAAATATAAAAACCATCACGAAACAAAGTAACAAACCTAAACCATCACGAAACAAAGAAACAAACACAAAACACATCACGGAAGAAAGAAACAAACATAAACAAACATAAGAACCATCACGAACAAAGTAACAAACCTAAACCATCACGAAACAAAGAAACAAACACAAAACCCATCACGGAAGAAAGAACCAAACATAAACAAACATAAAATCCATCACGAAACAAAGTAACAAACCTAAACCATCACGAAACAAAGAAACAAACACAAAACCCATCACGGAAGAAAGAAACAAACATAAACAAACATAAAAACCATCACGAAACAAAGTAACAAACCTAAACCATCACGAAACAAAGAAACAAACACAAAAACCATCACGAAACAAAGAAATAAACACAAAACCCATCACGGAAGAAAGAAACAAACATAAACAAACATAAAAACCATCACGAAACAAAGAAACAAACACAAAATCCATCATGGAAGAAAGAAACAAACATAATCAAACATAAAAACAATCACGAAACAAATTAACAAACCTAAACCATCAGAAACAAAGAAACAAACACAAAATCCATCACGGACGAAAGAAACAAACATAAACAAACATAAAAACCATCACGAAACAAAGTAACAAACCTAAACCATCACGTAACAAAGAATCAAACACAAAATTCATCACGGAAGAAAGAAACAAACATAAACAAACATAAAAACCATCACGAAAAAAAGTAACAAATCTAAACCATCACGAAACAAAGAAACAAACACAAAACCCATCACGGAAGAAAGAACCAAACATAAACAAACATAAAAACCATCACGAAACAAAGTAACAAACCTTTACCATCACGAAACAAAGAAACAAACAGAAAACTCATCACGGAAAAAAGAAACAAACATAAACAAACATAAAAACCATCACGAAACATAGAAAGAAACACAAAACCCATCACGGAAAAATGAAACAAACATAAACAAACATAAAAACCATCACGAAACAAAGTAACAAACGAAACCATCACGAAACAAAGAAACAAACACAAAACCCATCACGGAAGAATGAACCAAGCATAAAGAAACATAGAAACCATCACGAAACAAAGTAACAAATGTAAACCATCACGAAACAAAGAAACAAACACAAAACCAATCACGGTAGAAGGAAACAAACATAAAGAAACATAAAAACAATCACGAAACAAAGTAACAAAATAAAATATCACGAAACAAAGAAACAAACACAAAAACCATCACGGAAGAAAGAAATAAACATAAACAAACATAAAAACCATCACGAAACAAGGTAACAAACCTAAACCATCACGAAACAAAGAAACAAACACAAAACTCATCACGGAAGAAAGAAACAAAGATAAACAAACATAAAAATCATCACGAAACAAAGTAACAAACCTAAACCATCACGAAACAAAGAAACAAACACAAAACCCATCACGGAGGAAAGAAACAAGCATAAACAAATATAAAAACCATCACGAAACAAAGAAACAAACACAAAACCCATCACGGAGGAAAGAAACAAACATAAACAAACATAAAAACCATCACGAAACATAGAAACAAACACAAAACCCATCACGGAAAAAAGAAACAAACATAAACAAACATAAAAACCATCACGAAACAAAGTAACAAACGAAACCATCACGAAACAAAGAAACAAACACAAAACCCATCACGGAAGAATGAACCAAGCATAAAGAAACATAAAAACCATCACGAAAGAAAGTAACAAATGTAAACCATCACGAAACAAAGAAACAAACACAAAACCAATCACGGTAGAAGGAAACAAACATAAACAAACATAAAAACAATCACGAAACAAAGTAACAAAATAAAATATCACGAAACAAAGAAACAAACACAAAAACCATCACGGAAGAAAGAAATAAACATAAACAAACATAAAAACCATCACGAAACAAGGTAACAAACCTAAACCATCACGAAACAAAGAAACAAACACAAAACTCATCACGGAAGAAAGAAACAAAGATAAACAAACATAAAAATCATCACGAAACAAAGTAACAAACCTAAACCATCACGAAACAAAGAAACAAACACAAAACCCATCACGGAGGAAAGAAACAAGCATAAACAAATATAAAAACCATCACGAAACAAAGTAACAAACCTAAACCATCACGAAACAAAGAAACAAACACAAAACCCATCACGGAAGAAAGAAACAAACATAAACAAACATAAGAACCATCACGAACAAAGTAACAAACCTAAACCATCACGAAACAAAGAAACAAACACAAAACCCATCACGGAAGAAAGAACCAAACATAAACAAACATAAAATCCATCACGAAACAAAGTAACAAACCTAAACCATCACGAAACAAAGAAACAAACACAAAACCCATCACGGAAGAAAGAAACAAACATAAACAAACATAAAAACCATCACGAAACAAAGTAACAAACCTAAACCATCACGAAACAAAGAAACAAACACAAAAACTATCACGAAACAAAGAAATAAACACAAAACCCATCACGGAAGAAAGAAACAAACATAAACAAACATAAAAACCATCACGAAACAAAGAAACAAACACAAAATCCATCACGGAAGAAAGAAACAAACATAAACAAACATAAAAACCATCACGAAACAAAGTAACAAACCTAAACCATCAGAAACAAAGAAACAAACACAAAATCCATCACGGACGAAAGAAACAAACATAAACAAACATAAAAACCATCACGAAACAAAAGTAACAAACCTAAACCATCACGTAACAAAGAATCAAACACAAAATCCATCACGGAAGAAAGAAACAAGCATAAACAAACATAAAAACCATCACGAAACAAAGTAACAAACGAAACCATCACGAAACAAAGAAACAAACACAAAACCCATCACGGAAGAATGAACCAAGCATAAAGAAACATAAAAACCATCACGAAACAAAGTAACAAATGTAAACCATCACGAAACAAAGAAACAAACACAAAACCAATCACGGAAAAAAGAAACAAACATAAACAAACATAAAAACCATCACGAAACATAGAAAGAAACACAAAACCCATCACGGAAAAAAGAAACAAGCATAAACAAACATAAAAACCATCACGAAACAAAGTAACAAACGAAACCATCACGAAACAAATAAACAAACACAAAACCCATCACGGAAGAATGAACGAAGCATAAAGGAACATAAAAACCATCACGAAAGAAAGTAACAAATGTAAACCATCACGAAACAAAGAAACAAACACAAAACCAATCACGGTAGAAGGAAACAAACATAAACAAACATAAAAACAATCACGAAACAAAGTAACAAAATAAAATATCACGAAACAAAGAAACAAACACAAAAACCATCACGGAAGAAAGAAATAAACATAAACAAACATAAAAACCATCACGAAACAAGGTAACAAACCTAAACCATCACGAAACAAAGAAACAAACACAAAACTCATCACTGAAGAAAGAAACAAAGATAAACAAACATAAAAATCATCACGAAACAAAGTAACAAACCTAAACCATCACGAAACAAAGAAACAAACACAAAACCCATCACGGAGGAAAGAAATAAGCATAAACAAATATAAAAACCATCACGAAACAAAGTAACATACCTAAACCATCACGAAACAAAGAAACAAACACAAAACCCATCACGGAAGAAAGAAACAAACATAAACAAACATAAGAACCATCACGAACAAAGTAACAAACCTAAACCATCACGAAACAAAGAAACAAACACAAAACCCATCACGGAAGAAAGAACCAAACATAAACAAACATAAAATCCATCACGAAACAAAGTAACAAACCTAAACCATCACGAAACAAAGAAACAAACACAAAACCCATCACGGAAGAAAGAAACAAACATAAACAAACATAAAAACCATCACGAAACAAAGTAACAAACCTAAACCATCACGAAACAAAGAAACAAACACAAAAACCATCACGAAACAAAGAAATAAACACAAAACCCATCACGGAAGAAAGAAACAAACATAAACAAACATAAAAACCATCACGAAACAAAGAAACAAACACAAAATCCATCACGGAAGAAAGAAACAAACATAAACAAACATAAAAACCATCACGAAACAAAGTAACAAACCTAAACCATCAGAAACAAAGAAACAAACACAAAATCCATCACGGACGAGAGAAACAAACATAAACAAACATAAAAACCATCACGAAACAAAGTAACAAACCTAAACCATCACATAACAAAGAATCAAACACAAAATCCATCACGGAAGAAAGAAACAAACATAAACAAACATAAAAACCACCACGAAAAAAAGTAACAAATCTAAACCATCACGAAACAAAGAAACAAACACAAAACCCATCACGGAAGAAAGAACCAAACATAAACAAACATAAAAACCATCACGAAACAAAGTAACAAACCTAAACCATCACGAAACAAAGAAACAAACAGAAAACCCATCACGGAAGAAAGAAACAAACATAAACAAACATGAAAACCATCACGAAACAGAGTAACAAATCTAAACCATCACGAAACAAAGAAACAAACACAAAACCCATCACGGACGAAAGAAACAAACATAAACAAACATAAAAACCATCACGAAACAAAGTAACAAACCTAAACCATCACGTAACAAAGAATCAAACACAAAATCCATCACGGAAGAAAGAAACAAACATAAACAAACATAAAAACCATCACGAAAAAAAGTAACAAATCTAAACCATCACGAAACAAAGAAACAAACACAAAACCCATCACGGAAGAAAGAACCAAACATAAACAAACATAAAAACCATCACGAAACAAAGTAACAAACCTTTACCATCACGAAACAAAGAAACAAACAGAAAACTCATCACGGAAAAAAGAAACCAACATAAACAAACATAAAACCCATCACGGAAAAAAGAAACAAACATAAACAAACATAAAAACCATCACGAAACAAAGTAACAAACGAAACCATCACGAAACAAAGAAACAAACACAAAACCCATCACGGAAGAATGAACCAAACATAAAGAAACATAAAAACCATCACGAAACAAAGTAACAAATGTAAACCATCACGAAACAAAGAAACAAACACAAAACCCATCACGGTAGAAGGAAACAAACATAAACAAACATAAAAACAATCACGAAACAAAGTAACAAAATAAAATATCACGAAACAAAGAAACAAACACAAAAACCATCACGGAAGAAATAAATAAACATAAACAAACATAAAAACTATCACGAAACAAGGTAACAAACCTAAACCATCACGAAACAAAGAAACAAACACAAAACTCATCACGGAAGAAAGAAATAAACATAAACAAGCATAAAAATCATCACGAAACAAAGTAACAAACCTAAACCATCACGAAACAAAGAAACAAACACAAAACCCATCACGGAGGAAAGAAACAAACATAAATATAAAAACCATCACGAAATAAAGTAAAAAACCTAAACCATCACGAAACAAAGTAACAAACCTAAACCATCACGAAACAAAGAAACAAACACAAAACCCATCACGGAAGAAAGAAACAAACATAAACAAACATAAGAACCATCACGAACAAAGTAACAAACCTAAACCATCACGAAACAAAAAACAAACACAAAACCCATCACGGAAGAAAGAACCAAACATAAACAAACATAAGAACCATCACGAAACAAAGTAACAAACCTAAACCATCACGAAACAAAGAAACAAACACAAAACCCATCACGGAAGAAAGAAACAAACATAAACAAACATAAGAACCATCACGAACAAAGTAACAAACCTAAACCATCACGAAACAAAGAAACAAACACAAAACCTATCACGGAAGAAAGAACCAAACATAAACAAACATAAGAACCATCACGAAACAAAGTAACAAACCTAAACCATCACGAAACAAAGAAACAAACACAAAACCCATCACGGAAGAAATAAACAAACATAAACAAACATAAAAACCATCACGAAACAAAGTAACAAACCTAAACCATCACGAAACAAAGAAACAAACACAAAAACCATCACGAAACAAAGAAATAAACACAAAACCCATCACGGAAGAAAGAAACAAACATAAACAAACATAAAAACCATCACGAAACAAAGTAACAAACCTAAACCATCACGAAACAAAGAAACAAACACAAAATCCATCACGGAAGAAAGAAACAAACATAAACAAACATAAAAACCATCACGAAACAAAGAAAGAAACACAAAATCCATCATGGAAGAAAGAAACAAACATAAACAAACATAAAAACCATCACGAAACAAAGTAACAAACCTAAACCATCACGAAACAAAGAAACAAACACAAAACCCATCACGGAAGAAAGAAATAAACATAAACAAACATAAAAACCATCACGAAACAAAGTAACAAACACAAAAACCATCACGAAAGAAAGAAACAAACATAAACAAACAGAAATACCATCACGAAACAAAGTAACAAACCTAAACCATCACGAAACAAAGAAACAAACACAAAACCCATCACGGAAGAAAGAACCAAACATAAACAAACATAAAAACCATCACGAAACAAAGTAACAAACCTAAACCATCACGAAACAAAGAAACAAACACAAAACCCATCACGGAAGAAAGAAATAAACATAAAGAAACATAAGAACCATCACGAAACAAAGTAACAAACCTAAACCATCACGAAACAAAGAAACAAACACAAAACCCATCATGGAAGAAAGAAACAAACATAAACAAACATGAAAACCATCACGAAACAAAGTAACAAATCTAAACCATCACGAAACAAAGAAACAAACACAAAACCCAACACGGACGAAAGAAACAAACATAAACAAACATAAAAACCATCACGAAACAAAGTAACAAACCTAAACCATCACGTAACAAAGAATCAAACACAAAATCCATCACGGAAGTAAGAAACAAACATAAACAAACATAAAAAATATCACGAAAAAAAGTAACAAATCTAAACCATCACGAAACAAAGAAACAAACACAAAACCCATCACGGAAGAAAGAACCAAACATAAACAAACATAAAAACCATCACGAAACAAAGTAACAAACCTTTACCATCACGAAACAAAGTAACAAACCTTTACCATCACGAAACAAAGAAACAAACAGAAAACTCATCACGGAAAAAAGAAACAAACATAAACAAACATAAAAACCATCACGAAACATAGAAACAAACACAAAACCCATCACGGAAAAAAGAAACAAACATAAACAAACATAAAAACCATCACAAAACAAAGTAACAAACGAAACCATCACGAAACAAAGAAACAAACACAAAACTCATCACGGAAGAATGAACCAAACATAAACAAACATAAAAACCATCACGAAACAAAGTAACAAACCTAAACCATCACGAAACAAAGAATCAAACACAAAATCCATCACGGAAGAAAGAAACAAACATAAACAAACATAAAAACCATCACGAAAAAAAGTAACAAATCTAAACCATCACGAAACAAAGAAACAAACACAAAACCCATCACGGAAGAAAGAACCAAACATAACCAAACATAAAAACCATCACGAAACAAAGTAACAAACCTTTACCATCACGAAACAAAGAAACAAACAGAAAACTCATCACGGAAAAAAGAAACAAACATAAACAAACATAAAAACCATCACGAAACATAGAAACAAACACAAAACCCATCACGGAAAATAGAAAGAAACATAAACAAACATAAAAACCATCACGAAACAAAGTAACAAACGAAACCATCACGAAACAAAGAAACAAACACAAAACCCATCACGGAAGAATGAACCAAACATAAAGAAACATAAAAACCATCACGAAACAAAGTAACAAATGTAAACCATCACGAAACAAAGAAACAAACACAAAACCCATCACGGTAGAAGGAAACAAACATAAACAAACATAAAAACAATCACGAAACAAAGTAACAAAAAAAAATATCACGAAACAAAGAAACAAACACAAAACCCATCACGGAAAATAGAAAGAAACATAAACAAACATAAAAACCATCACGAAACAAAGTAACAAACGAAACCATCACGAAACAAAGAAACAAACACAAAACCCATCACGGAAGAAAGAAACAAACATAAACAAACATGAAAACCATCACGAAACAAATTAACAAATCTAAACCATCACGAAACAAAGAAACAAACACAAAACCCATCACGGACGAAAGAAACAAACATAAACAAACATAAAACCATCACGAAACAAAGTAACAAACCTAAACCATCACGTAACAAAGAATCAAACACAAAATCCATCACGGAAGAAAGAAACAAACATAAACAAATATAAAAACCATCACAAAAAAAAGTAACAAATCTAAACCATCACGAAACAAAGAAACAAACACAAAACCCATCACGGAAGAAAGAACCAAACATAAACAAACATAAAAACCATCACGAAACAAAGAAACAAACAGAAAACTCATCACGGAAAAAAGAAACCAACATAAACAAACATAAAAACCATCACGAAACATAGAAACAAACACAAAACCCATCACGGAAAAAAGAAACAAACATAAACAAACATAAAAACCATCACGAAACAAAGTAACAAACGAAACCATCACGAAACAAAGAAACAAACACAAAACCCATCACGGAAGAATGAACCAAACATAAAGAAACATAAAAACCATCACGAAACAAAGTAACAAATGTAAACCATCACGAAACAAAGAAACAAACACAAAACCCATCACGGTAGAAGGAAACAAACATAAACAAACATAAAAACAATCACGAAACAAAGTAACAAAATAAAATATCACGAAACAAAGAAACAAACACAAAAACCATCACGGAAGAAATAAATAAACATAAACAAACATAAAAACCATCACGAAACAAGGTAACAAACCTAAACCATCACGAAACAAAGAAACAAACACAAAACTCATCACGGAAGAAAGAAATAAACATAAACAAGCATAAAAATCATCACGAAACAAAGTAACAAACCTAAACCATCACGAAACAAAGAAACAAACACAAAACCCATCACGGAGGAAAGAAACAAACATAAACAAATATAAAAACCATCACGAAACAAAGTAACAAACCTAAACCATCACGAAACAAAGTAACAAACCTAAACCATCACGAAACAAAGAAACAAACACAAAACCCATCACGGAAGAAAGAAACAAACATAAACAAACATAAGAACCATCACGAACAAAGTAACAAACCTAAACCATCACGAAACAAAGAAACAAACACACAACCCATCACGGAAGAAAGAACCAAACATAAACAAACATAAGAACCATCACGAAACAAAGTAACAAACCTAAACCATCACGAAACAAAGAAACAAACACAAAACCCATCACGGAAGAAAGAAACAAACATAAACAAACATAAGAACCATCACGAACAAAGTAACAAACCTAAACCATCACGAAACAAAGAAACAAACACAAAACCCATCACGGAAGAAAGAACCAAACATAAACAAACATAAGAACCATCACGAAACAAAGTAACAAACCTAAACCATCACGAAACAAAGAAACAAACACAAAACCCATCACGGAAGAAAGAAACAAACATAAACAAACATAAAAACCATCACGAAACAAAGTAACAAACCTAAACCATCACGAAACAAAGAAACAAACACAAAAACCATCACGAAACAAAGAAATAAACACAAAACCCATCACGGAAGAAAGAAACAAACATAAACAAACATAAAAACCATCAGGAAAAAAAGAAACAAACCTAAACCATCACGAAACAAAGAATCAAACACAAAATCCATCACGGAAGAAAGAAACAAACATAAACAAACATAAAAACCATCACGAAACAAAGAAAGAAACACAAAATCCATCATGGAAGAAAGAAACAAACATAAACAAACATAAAAACCATCATGAAACAAAGTAACAAACCTAAACCATCACGAAACAAAGAAACAAACACAAAACCCATCACGGAAGAAAGAAATAAACATAAACAAACATAAAAACCATCACGAAACAAAGTAACAAACACAAAAACCATCACGAAAGAAAGAAACAAACATAAACAAACATAAATACCATCACAAAACAAAGTAACAAACCTAAACCATCACGAAACAAAGAAACAAACACAAAACCGATCACGGAAGAAAGAAACAAACATAAACAAACATGAAAGCCATCACGAAACAAAGTAACAAATCTAAACCATCACGAAACAAAGAAACAAACACAAAACCCAACACGGACGAAAGAAACAAACATAAACAAACATAAAAACCATCACGAAGCAAAGTAACAAACCTAAACCATCACGTAACAAAGAATCAAACACAAAATCCATCACGGAAGAAAGAAACAAACATAAACAAACATAAAAACCATCACGAAAAAAAGTAACAAATCTAAACCATCACGAAACAAAGAAACAAACACAAAACCCATCACGGAAGAAAGAACCAAACATAAACAAACATAAAAACCATCACGAAACAAAGTAACAAACCTTTACCATCACGAAACAAAGTAACAAACCTTTACCATCACGAAACAAAGAAACAAACAGAAAACTCATCACGGAAAAAAGAAACAAACATAAACAAACATAAAAACCATCACGAAACATAGAAACAAACACAAAACCCATCACGGAAAAAAGAAACAAACATAAACAAACATAAAAACCATCACGAAACAAAGTAACAAACGAAACCATCAGGAAACAAAGAAACAAACACAAAACCCATCACGGAAGAATGAACCAAACATAAACAAACATAAAAACCATCACGAAACAAAGTAACAAACCTAAACCATCACGAAACAAAGAATCAAACACAAAATCCATCACGGAAGAAAGAAACACACATAAACAAACATAAAAACCATCACGAAAAAAAGTAACAAATCTAAACCATCATGAAACAAAGAAACAAACACAAAACCCATCACGGAAGAAAGAACCAAACATAAACAAACATAAAAACCATCACGAAACAAAGTAACAAACCTTTACCATCACGAAACAAAGAAACAAACAGAAAACTCATCACGGAAAAAAGAAACAAACATAAACAAACATAAAAACCATCACGAAACATAGAAACAAACACAAAACCCATCACGGAAAATAGAAAGAAACATAAACAAACATAAAAACCATCACGAAACAAAGTAACAAACGAAACCATCACGAAACAAAGAAACAAACACAAAACCCATCACGGAAGAATGAACCAAACATAAAGAAACATAAAAACCATCACGAAACAAAGTAACAAATGTAAACCATCACGAAACAAAGAAACAAACACAAAACCCATCACGGTAGAAGGAAACAAACATAAACAAACATAAAAACAATCACGAAACAAAGTAACAAAAAAAAATATCACGAAACAAAGAAACAAACACAAAAAAAATCACGGAAGAAAGAAATAAACATAAACAAACATAAAAACCATCACGAAACAAGGTAACAAACCTAAACCATCACGAAACAAAGAAACAAACACAAAACTCATCACGGAAGAAAGAAACAAACATAAACAAGCATAAAAATCATCACGAAACAAAGTAACAAACCTAAACCATCACGAAACAAAGAAACAAACGCAAAACCCATCACGGAGGAAAGAAACAAACATAAACAAATATAAAAACCATCACGAAACAAAGTAACAAACCTAAACCATCACGAAACAAAGAAACAAACACAAAACCCATCACGGAAGAAAGAAACAAAGATAAAATAACATAAGAACCATCACGAACAAAGTAACAAACCTAAACCATCACGAAACAAAGAAACAAACACAAAACCCATCACGGAAGAAAGAACCAAACATAAACAAACATAAGAACCATCACGAAACAAAGTAACAAACCTAAACCATCACGAAACAAAGAAACAAACACAAAACCCATCACGGAAGAAAGAAACAAACATAAACAAACATAAAAACCATCACGAAACAAAGTAACAAACCTAAACCATCACGAAACAAAGAAACAAACACAAAAACCATCACGAAACAAAGAAATAAACACAAAACCCATCACGGAAGAAAGAAACAAACATAAATAAAGATAAAAATCATCACGAAACAAAGTAACGAAACTAAACCATCACGAAACAAAGAAACAAACACAAAATCCATCACGGAAGAAAGAAACAAACATAAACAAACATAAAAACCATCACGAAACAAAGTAACAAACCTAAACCATCACGAAAGAGAGAAACAAACACAAAACCCATCACGGAAGAAAGAAACAATCATAAACAAACATAAAAATCATCACGAAACAAAGTAACAAACCTAAACCATCACGAAACAAAGAAACAAACACAAAATCCATCACGGAAGAAAGAAACAAACATAAACAAACATAAGAACCATCACGAAACAAAGTAACAAACCTAAACCATCACGAAACAAAGAAACAAACCTAAACCATCACGAAGCAAAGAAACAAATACAAAATCCATCACGGAAGAAAGAAACAAACATAAACAAACATAAAAACCATCACGAAACAAAGTAACAAACCTAAACCATCACGAAACAAAGAAACAAACACAAAACCCATCACGGAAGAAAGAAACAAACATAAACAAACATAAAAACCATCACGAAACAAAGAAACAAACAGAAAACCCATCACGGAAGAAAGAAATAAACATAAACAAACATAAAAACCATCACGAAACGAAGAAACAAACACAAAATCCATCACGGAAGAAAGAAACAAACATAAACAAACATAAATACCATCACGAAGCAAAGTAACAAACCTAAACCATCACGAAACAAAGAAACAAACACAAAACCCATCACGAAAGAAAGAACGAAACATAAACAAACATAAAAACCATCACGAAACAAAGTAACAAACGTAAACCATCACGAAACAAAGAAACAAACACAAAACCCATCACGGAAGAAAGAAACAAACATAAACAAACATAAGAACCATCACGAAACAAAGTAACAAACCTAAACCATCACGAAACAAAGA
Source organism: Ryuthela nishihirai (assembly GCA_038380435.1). Taxonomy (NCBI): domain Eukaryota; kingdom Metazoa; phylum Arthropoda; class Arachnida; order Araneae; family Heptathelidae; genus Ryuthela; species Ryuthela nishihirai. Next base: position 27,573,373 of record JAWZYU010000018.1, read on the forward strand.
AAGAAACAAACATAAACAAACATAAGAACCATCACGAAACAAAGTAACAAACCTAAACCATCACGAAACAAAGAAAGAAACACAAAACCCATCACGGAAGAAAGAAACAAACATAAACAAACATAAAAACCATCACGAAACAAAGTAACAAACCTAAACCATCACGAAACAAAGAAACAAACAGAAAACTCATCACGGAAAAAAGAAACAAACATAAACAAACATAAAAACCATCACGAAACATAGAAACAAACACAAAACCCATCACGGAAAATAGAAAGAAACATAAACAAACATAAAAACCATCACGAAACAAAGTAACAAACGAAACCATCACGAAACAAAGAAACAAACACAAAACCCATCACGGAAGAATGAACCAAACATAAAGAAACATAAAAACCATCACGAAACAAAGTAACAAATGTAAACCATCACGAAACAAAGAAACAAACACAAAACCCATCACGGTAGAAGGAAACAAACATAAACAAACATAAAAACAATCACGAAACAAAGTAACAAAAAAAAATATCACGAAACAAAGAAACAAACACAAAAAAAATCACGGAAGAAAGAAATAAACATAAACAAACATAAAAACCATCACGAAACAAGGTAACAAACCTAAACCATCACGAAACAAAGAAACAAACACAAAACTCATCACGGAAGAAAGAAACAAACATAAACAAGCATAAAAATCATCACGAAACAAAGTAACAAACCTAAACCATCACGAAACAAAGAAACAAACGCAAAACCCATCACGGAGGAAAGAAACAAACATAAACAAATATAAAAACCATCACGAAACAAAGTAACAAACCTAAACCATCACGAAACAAAGAAACAAACACAAAACCCATCACGGAAGAAAGAAACAAAGATAAAATAACATAAGAACCATCACGAACAAAGTAACAAACCTAAACCATCACGAAACAAAGAAACAAACACAAAACCCATCACGGAAGAAAGAACCAAACATAAACAAACATAAGAACCATCACGAAACAAAGTAACAAACCTAAACCATCACGAAACAAAGAAACAAACACAAAACCCATCACGGAAGAAAGAAACAAACATAAACAAACATAAAAACCATCACGAAACAAAGTAACAAACCTAAACCATCACGAAACAAAGAAACAAACACAAAAACCATCACGAAACAAAGAAATAAACACAAAACCCATCACGGAAGAAAGAAACAAACATAAATAAAGATAAAAATCATCACGAAACAAAGTAACGAAACTAAACCATCACGAAACAAAGAAACAAACACAAAATCCATCACGGAAGAAAGAAACAAACATAAACAAACATAAAAACCATCACGAAACAAAGTAACAAACCTAAACCATCACGAAAGAGAGAAACAAACACAAAACCCATCACGGAAGAAAGAAACAATCATAAACAAACATAAAAATCATCACGAAACAAAGTAACAAACCTAAACCATCACGAAACAAAGAAACAAACACAAAATCCATCACGGAAGAAAGAAACAAACATAAACAAACATAAGAACCATCACGAAACAAAGTAACAAACCTAAACCATCACGAAACAAAGAAACAAACCTAAACCATCACGAAGCAAAGAAACAAATACAAAATCCATCACGGAAGAAAGAAACAAACATAAACAAACATAAAAACCATCACGAAACAAAGTAACAAACCTAAACCATCACGAAACAAAGAAACAAACACAAAACCCATCACGGAAGAAAGAAACAAACATAAACAAACATAAAAACCATCACGAAACAAAGAAACAAACAGAAAACCCATCACGGAAGAAAGAAATAAACATAAACAAACATAAAAACCATCACGAAACGAAGAAACAAACACAAAATCCATCACGGAAGAAAGAAACAAACATAAACAAACATAAATACCATCACGAAGCAAAGTAACAAACCTAAACCATCACGAAACAAAGAAACAAACACAAAACCCATCACGAAAGAAAGAACGAAACATAAACAAACATAAAAACCATCACGAAACAAAGTAACAAACGTAAACCATCACGAAACAAAGAAACAAACACAAAACCCATCACGGAAGAAAGAAACAAACATAAACAAACATAAGAACCATCACGAAACAAAGTAACAAACCTAAACCATCACGAAACAAAGAAAGAAACAAACATAAACAAACATAAGAACCATCACGAAACAAAGTAACAAACCTAAACCATCACGAAACAAAGAAAGAAACACAAAACCCATCACGGAAGAAAGAAACAAACATAAACAAACATAAAAACCATCACGAAACAAAGTAACAAACCTAAACCATCACGAAACAAAGAAACAAACACAAAACCCATCACGGAAGAAAGAAATAAACATAAACAAACATAGAAACCATCACGAAAGAAAGTAACAAACCTAAACCATCACGAAACAAAGAATCAAACACAAAATCCATCACGGAAGAAAGAAACAAACATAAACAAACATAAAAACATTCACGAAACAAAGAAACAAAAACAAAACCCATCATGGAAAGACACATAACAACAGTTTCCAAACAAACAAATAAGTGCGATGTATGAAAAGGCTAAGTAAAATGGGTTTAAAAAAAAATCAACAAAATTTAGTAATATATTTTTTTCTGATATCACTTACGACAGATCGAAATAAGTCTCATTAAGCGTAGACATTTTTCACCATAACTGATGAACTTCAATGAAGGACAAAAGATCAGTTCGCCTAAAAAAAGAAATCAGTTTGTCCACTAAAACAACACTTCGTGACCAAACCTCTATCCACCACATCCTTCTTTGATCCAGCATTGGGGCGGGGGTGGCTCAGTCGGTAGCGCGCCAGGCTCGTAATCTGTAGTTCTCAGGTTCGAGTTCCAGCTGGGTCAGCGTTGAGATTTATCTCCGCAAAATTCTCCGCCCTGCCCACGGTCAGTAGGGGACACCGATGGGCTTGGAAAGGCCGCCGTCCGTCGGATGGGACGTTAAGCCGTGGCCCCGTGTGCGGGAGAGCCATACCCTGTGAACGTTAAAGAACACGCTGGATGGCCTTGACGGGAGGCTACCATCTGTCTCCCAATAGCTGTTTCAGTGGGTCCCCTCCCCCAACCTTCTCTGAGCCTTCGGGCTCCATGTGACCTGGCCATTTAGCCATGGTATGCAAAAAAGTGCCGCTCAGAGGTAAAACAACCCAACCCAAATGATCCAGCATTGAGAGACAAAATATCTTTAAACAAAACCAAAAGAGGAAAGAAAAGCCAGAAAAGTCTGTCTCTAATGACCTGGCAGCGTTCCCTTAAAATCAAAATAATCTTCCCAACATTTCCCCGGAGCGTTTGAGGCAACGAGAAATTGTCGTTTATTAATTAATTAATTGCACAACATTAATTTTTGGTTCCAGAGGAGGATGATTCGTGCGAGGAGGAGAACGCCATCATCCGAGAAAGGCTTCATCCAAAAAGTTACTGCAATACATCATGCAGAGGAAATTAATTAGAAAACTCCCAAACGTATCGCCTATTTTAAACAACATATGGCTTCCCTTGTTTGAGGGAGGGGGGGCTTACAGACGCTCTGGTACCTGTAGGGTCATTCAAATATGTTATTGATTCATTTACAGTGAGGATGAGAGTTGAAGGTTTCGGAGGGGTGGGATGGCAACGAAGGAGGAGGTTCGATAGACTGCTTTGCGCGTGTCACTGCACTTGTAATACCAGATAAACCCATCCGTTAGTGTCATTGGCATGCGGTAGGGTGTTTGATTTAGTTCTGCACTTTACGTTTGCAGCTTTTTCGTATCGGCCGTTGTTTGGAAGATTTGGAAGTATTGTGACTTCGCCGCAATCGGTTCTCTGCTCGTATTTGTCATTGTTGTCACTTTTCTGCCCCCCTCCTCCACTCCGTCCTTCCGAAACTCGGAGGCGTTGTTTAACAAGACGCTTTGCTCTCTGTTGATCGCTTGAGTCAACAGTGGTACAATGGCTGACAGTTTAAAACTCAACAAGGGACAAGCGAGAGAGGATAAACAAACGTCCGGAGCATTATTGTCGCTGAATTTGTAATTGATATGTGCTCGTGTTGATGATTCAATTGATTTTCGTCGTGATGGCAAGATGAGTTCCTTTGTTTGGGTATGATGATTATTGCACGCTCTCAGATGTAACCTGATCCATTCGCGTGAACATGACGAGGCGGCGTACAACGCAAATATGTATTCGTTAGTAAAATATGCTTAAAGCTATAAAATGATTTCGACTTAGTCGAAACCAGTACTTTGTTTTCTGTCATCTTGTCTATAGAGTGTGTGGGTTTTAATATCATTGTCAAATGTTAAATATGTGCTTAATTGATATGTTTAAAAATGTTTGATGTTGTGCAAGCCGTATTATTAATTACTGAGATTACTATCACGATGAATTGTTTCGAAGGATATGTCGAAAAAAGAGTTCTAGTCACACGAGCTCAGAGAAGATATCCTTTGAGACAGCTGTTAGGTTGGGTTGTTTTACTTCTGAGCGGCACTTTTTTTGCACACAATGGGCTAAGTGGCCAGGTCACATGGACCCCGAAGGCTCAGAGAAGGTTGGGGGAGAAGACCCACTGGAGCAGCTGTTGGGAAACAGATGGTAGCCTCCCGTCAAGGCCATGCAACGTTGGGCTGTTTTACCCTTGAGCGGCACTTTTTTGCACACAATGGGCTAAATGGCCAGGTCACAAGGACCCCGAAGCTCAGAGGAGGTTGGGAGTGAAGACCCACTGGAGCAGCTGTTGGGAGACAGATGGTAGCCTCCCGTCAAGGCTATCCAGCGTGTTCTTTAACGTGAACAGGATATAGCTCTCCCGCACACGGGGCCACGGCTTAACGTCCCATCCGACGAACGGCGGCCTTTCCAAGCCTATCGGTGTCCCCTACTGACCGTGGGCAGGGAGGGGAATTTTGCGGAGATAAATCTCAACGCTGACCCAGCTGGGACTCGAATATGGGAACTACAGATTACGAGCCTGGCGCGCTACCGACTGAGCCACCCCCGTCCCACAACTGTTAGGAGATAGAGATGGAAAAGCCATGTATAAGAGTGATTTCAAATCTTTTTCGGTTCAGTGTTCTTCTTTTCCAGCCGAATGTCTACTTTTATTTTACTAACACCTCGCTTCATGGAAAGTTAAGTAATCTTATAAAGTATTCAATACTCTATTTAATATCTTTCTAAAGAAAAACGTATTGAGAAAACCCCTAAAATTTCTAGAACTCTCATTAAGTGTGTGTGTGGAGGGGAGTTAGTACAGTCGCTCAAAAAAAATATCCGAACACTATGGTTGATTACAGAATTCAGGAAAAATATCTGGAGCGTGTACAGCAACTGTACACGCTCCAGTTACCGTTCACAGCAAACTGGAGCGTGTGCAGTTATTGCACACGCTCCAGTTTGCTGTGAATGGTAACTGCACACGCTCAATATTTCCGTGAGTGAGCCCACACGATCTAGTATCAAAATAATATGACCACCTACAGTCGCTCAAAAAAGTATCCGAACACTACGGTTGATTACAGAATTCAGAAAAAAATATCTGGCAAAGATTTTCTTTCAGAAATTAGTGATCTGGCAACCTTCGTGTCACGTGATTATAGAATTCAGGAAAAATATCTGGAGCGCGTACAGCAACTGTACACGCTTCAGTTACCGTTCACAGCAAACTGGAGCGTGTGCAGTTACTGCACACGCTCCAGTTTGCTGTGAATGGTAACTGCACACGCTCAATATTTCCGTGAGTGAGCCCACACGATCTAGTATCAAAATAATATGACCACTTACAGTCGCTCAAAAAAGTATCCGAACACTACGGTTGATTAGAGAATTCAGAAAAAAATATCTGGCAACGATTTTTTTTCAGAAATTAGTGATCTGGCAACCTTCGTGTCATGTGATTATAGAATTCAGGAAAAATATCTGGAGCGCGTACAGCAACTGTACACGCTCGTGTCACGTGACACGAAGGTTGCCAGATCACTAATTTCTAAAAAAAATCGTTGGCAGATATTTTTTCTGAATTCTGTAATCAACCATAGTGTTCGGATACTTTTTTGAGCGACTGTACATCCGTTGGGAACCACTGATCAATAGTGTTTTTTATAGTGCACAGGGTATGGCTCTCCTGCTCATGGGGTCATGGATTTTCGTCTCCCATAAGACGGACGTCTGTCTTACCAATCTCATCGGTGACCCTTTTTAACATTGGGGTTGGGGGTTCGCTCAGTCGGTAGCATGGCAAACTCGTAATCTGTAGTTCCCAGGTTCGAGTTATCTCCCTTAAACCGCCACCCTCGGTCAGTAAGGGACACCGAAAGGCTTCGAAAGGTCGTCGTCCGTCGAATCATAAAGCGGCGGCCTCATGTTCAGCAGAGAGATATCCCCGTGCACTAAAGGCGGGGGTGGCTCTGTCGGTAGCGCGCCAGGCTCGTAATCTGTAGTTCCCAGGTTCGAGTCCCAGCTGGGTCAGCGTTGAGATTTATCTCCGCAAAATTCCCCGCCCTGCCCACGGTCAGTAGGGGATACCGATAGGCTTGGAAAGGCCGCCGTCCGTCGGATGGGACGTTAAGCCGTGGCCCCGTGTTTGGGAGAGCCATACCGTGTGCACGTTAAAGAACACGCGGGATGGCCTTGACGGGAGGCTACCATCTGTCTCCCAACAGCTGTTCCAGTTGGTCCCCTCCCCCAACCTTCTCTGAGCCTTCGGGGTCCATGTAACCTGGCCATTTAGCCCATGGTGTGCAAAAAAGTGCTGCTCAGAGGTAAAAACCAACCCAACTCCGCAAAATTCCCCGCCCTGCCCACGGTCAGTAGGGGACACCGATGGGCTTGGAAACGCCGCCGTCCGTCGGATGGGACGTTAAGCCGTGGCCCCGTGTGCGGGAGAGCCATACCCTTTGCACGTTAAAGAACACGCTGGATGGCCTTGACGGGAGGCTACCATCTGTCTACCAACAGCTGTTCCAGTGGGTCCCCTCCCCCAACCTTCTCTGAGCCTTCGGGGTCCATGTGACCTGGCCATTTAGCCCATGGTGTGCAAAAAAAGTGCCGCTCAGAGGTAAAACAACCCAACCCAACCCCGTGCACTCTAAAGAACAAGCTGGATAGCCTTGACGTGAGCCTAACATCTATTCAGTGGGTCCCCTTCTCCCAACCTTTTTTGACCTTGTGATTCAGGTCCTTGTGACCTGGCCATTTAGACCCTTGTGTTAAAAAGAAAGTGCCGCTCAGGGGCAAAACAACCCATTTTCAGAGATGGCACAATGGGAGTGAGCGGGGATAAATCTAAAAATGAGCATATTTGGGACTCGTGCTTGGGGATTACGAGCCAGGCGCGCGACCAACTGGACCCGTTCTTTGCAATAGTTTTATGTATGTAATAATACATTTTTTAATGCGAATTTACAAAACAAGGCAGCAAAAGGTAAATTTTTAGATATATATGTAGTTCTTTATTAAATAAATCCTAATTATTTTCGCAAGAATATCGGCGATTGTTGAACTCTCTAGAGTTGGGTTACCTCTGAGCGTCACTTTTTTGCACACCACGGGCTAAATGGCCAGGTCACATGGACCCCGAAGGCTCAGAGAAGGTTGGGGACCCATTGGAACAGCTGTTGGGAGACAGATGGTAGCCTCCCGTCAAGGCCATCCAGCGTGTTCTTTAACGTGCACAGGGTATGGCTCTCCCGCACACGGGGCCACGGCTTTATATCTCATCCGACGGACGGTGGCCTTTCCAAGCCCATCGGTGTCCCCTACTGACCGTGGGCAGGGCGGGGAATTTTGCGGAGATAAATCTCAACACTGACCCAGCTGGGACTCGAACCTAGGAACTACAGATTACGAGCCTGGCGCGCTACCGACTGAGCCACCCCCGCCCTTGAACTCTCTAGAGAAATCTTCATTGTCGAATTGCTTCAGCGACAATGAGAAGATAAAGATGGCAGCATCCAAATGAGGAAAAGAAAAACGATCCACAAGACAATAACAAAGAGGAATATAATATATTTTTCTCTCGGCATCGTGGCGAATCACCTGACTCAAAGTTGTTGGAATTGTGCTCAAGAACAATCGGTGGCTTTCTCTCCGAAGTCGATCTTCATCTTCCTCGAGGCTGAGGACATCCTTTTTTCCCCCGTATTGGACGGAATGGCTCAGAAAACTGAATTATCCGTCCATCATTTCTGTAATGACATCTATTTGTTCTGTCTGTCAGTTCCTCCAGTTCCCAAATACCGCTGACGCTCCCAACAAACGGTCTTTAGTCTTAGATGATGCTTACAGACAATTGAAAGATTAGGAAAAATAACAGAAAAAAAAGTGGCCGAGAAAGACAGAGACTTAAAACAGTTTCATAGAAATGACCAATCTTTATCCTATTTTTTGTACCGTAGTGTTTTTTTTTTGCAGCAAACACCCTAGACTTTTCTAACTTTCGAAACTGAATTATAAATCTGTTCGGAAACTAAAGCTCTCACCGATTGGAAAAAAAAACAAAAGGAAAAAAGGGTTGTTGAGTTATTCTACCTCTGAGCGGTACTTTTTTGCACACCATGGGCTAAATGGCCAGGTCACATGGACCCCGAAGGCTCAGAGAAGGTTGGGGGACCCACTTTAACAGCTGTTGGGATACAGATGGTAGCCTCCCGTCAAGGCCATCCAGCGTGTTCTTTAACGTGCACAGGGTATGGCTCTCCCGCACACGGGGCCACGGCTTAACGTCCTATCCGACGGACGGCGGCCTTTCCAAGCCCATCGGTGTCCCCTACTGACCGTGGGCAGGGAGGGGAATTTTGCGGAGATAAATCTCAACGCTGACCCAGCTGGGACTCGAACCTGGGAATTACAGATTACGAGCCTGACGCGCTACCGACTGAGCCATCCCCGCCCCAAGGAAAAAAGGAGGAAAGAAATCCTGCGCAAGGACAGTTCGAATTCCTTTTATCTTACAAGAGAAACAACATTTTAATTTTCCGCAAAAAAATGAACGCAACTGATTGAACAAACGAAAATGGAAAAATCGTACGTAACGCGATAGAAGACGTGATTAGGACAAACAATTAGGGATTTCTGCTGTTGCGTTTGTTCTCAATGCTTTGTTGCGTCGCATTTAATTGTTATCGGAAGAAAGGCTCCAACGCGATCATTAAGAGAAGCATTTGGAAGCGTTTTTAAGACAACAAGAATTATGATGAAGTGCGTTTAATGATCGAGGGACAGGGAAAAAAAAGGAATGTGTGGGAAGAAGTAATTAAGATTGGACGATATAAATAACTGTGACCCATGAATATGTATGTCGAAGAGAATTTAATAGTCGTAAACATTATAATTAGAATGTGGTCGTTAAACACGAGAGAAAAAGCATAATAAGTGGGGTTAGAAACAGGGAAAGGATAGCTGTAATGGACATTAACAACAGTTTTTCCGGAAGAGAGTTACATTTATTTGTGTTACTTTCATTTCTTTTTTGAACTGAAGTGTACATGTGCAGGACTGGATCTTGAGGGGGAGAAGGACGCCGTGACCCCCATTTGATGATGATAATAAAAGTAATGGAGGCCAGTGATTATTTGGGGGGCGGGGGTGGCTCAGTTGGTAGTGCGCTTGCCTCGTAGTCTACAGTTCCCAGGGTTGCGAATTCCCCGCCCTGCCCACGGTCAGTAGGGGACACCGATGGGCTTGGAAAGGCCACCGTCCGTCGGATGGGACGTTAAGCCGTGGATCCGTGTGCGGGAGAGCCATACCCTGTGCACGTTAAAGAACACGCTGGATGGACTTGACGGGGGGCTACCATCTGTCTCCCAACAGCTGTTCCAGTGGGTCACCTCCCCCAACCTTTTCTGAGCCTTCGGGGTCCATGTGACCTGGCCATCTAGCCCATGGTGTGCAAAAAGTGCCGCTCAGAGGTAACCCAACCCAGGGTTGCGATTTAACTCCCAGCTCTCGGTCAGTAAGGGACACCGATGGCTTTGGAAAGGCTGCCGTCCGTTGGATGGGAGGTTAATCCGTGTGCGGGAGAACCATACTCTGTGTCCGTTAAACAACACATTCGATGGCCTTGATGAGAGGCCATCCAACGGACAGTCTCAAACAACTGTTCAGTCAACTGTCAGTCCAAACTGGACAGTCTCCAACAGCTGTCCAGTTTGTCCTCTCACACCAACCTTCTCGGGTCCTTGTGACCTGCCCATTGTGTGGAAAAGAGTACCGCTCAGAGATAAACAACACAAACATTATTAGATTTGGGTTGAATTTTTTACCTCTGAGCTGCACTTTTTCGCACACCATGGGCTAAATGGCCAGGTCACATGGACCCCGAAGGCTCAGAGAAGGTTGGGGGAGGGGACCCACTGGAACAGCTGTTGGGAGACAGATGGTAGCCTTTAACGTGCACAGGGTATGTCTCTCCTGGACACGGGGACACGGCTTAACGTCCCATCCGACCGACGGCGGCCTTTCCAAGCCCATCGGTGTCCCCTACTGACCGTGGGCAGGGCGGGGAATTTTGCGGAGATAAATCTCAACGCTGACCCAGCTGGGACTCGAACCTGGGAACTACAGATTACGAGCCTGGCGCGCTACCGACTGAGCCACCCCCGCCCCTCCATCCCTGTTCCATTCTTTATTTTGCTTCATAGAAAGCAAAAGAAAAAAAATTATTACGAAATAAAATCCAAACTTACTTTGAAAGCAATGCAGTCAACTCACATAGATATTTAATTGGCAAACAAGTACATCAATTTAAAAATTATGACTTTTCCAAAAAAGAAATAAATTTTATTACAAAATTAAAAACAAACAGAGCTTTAACTAATACTACATTATTTCAATATAGATTAAAAATTCACCCAATTGTCCTAATTGTCATACTCCTCACATATTAATTTTGATTGCAAACTTTATAATATTCAAAGACAAAATTACTGCAATAAACTTAACGAATTTAATATTTTTAATTATACCTTAAAAATATCCTACATAAAACAATCATAAAATAAAACTTACCTTATATCAATATATAATAGAATTCTTTAAAGAATGTTCCTTACTGAACATTATTTAACCTACCTTAATAATTAAATTTTTTAACACAAACAACATGAAAACTAGATAATCAATAATATTTTTCTTTTCCTGTTCGCATACAACATGAAGAATACATAACGCTTTTAATACTATATTTTCACAACAACATGAAGACTATACCTCAAATTTACTATTATTACGTTTGTTATTACCTGTCTTAATAATTATCTTATTATTAACATATCTTGAATGAGTTAGAACATTCTCTTTTTCTTGTTCTAGAATATTCAAATTTCAGGGACGTGCGATGATGATGATAATGAAGCTGAGTATAGGCCACTTCCCTTCTGAGAAAGGAAACAAAAACGTAACTCAACTTTCGCTTGCTCAATAATCAAGGGATTCTTCTATGCACCTGATTCTTTTTCGACTTGGGAGGCTCCCATTTTTCTATGCCATAGCACTCTGATTTCTTTTTGTCCCAAATCTCCAATTCTTGTGTCTCAGATCCGATTCCTTCAGTGTCTCAGATCCGATTCCTTCAGTATCCAGGGCCTTGCTTTTTCTCTGCTCCAGTTCCGTAATTTTTCTTTGTTCCAAATTCTGTTTTGATACACGTTTCAAATTCTTTAGTGACTCAAGCTTCCAATTCTTGTCCGTTTCAGGCTTCCAAGTTTCTTTGCACCAAGATCAAATTCTTCTCTGCGAATTCTTCCAAGCCTTCCTCTCAATTTCTGTCTGTCCATGACCCAAACTGGATACTTGGGACAGATCAAATTTGGACAAACCTCCAATTTGGGGACTGATTCATGCTTCTAATTCTTTTATGCCCTACAATCCAATTCTTCGCCTTAGTCATCCAATTCTTTATCCGAAGTCCCCCAATTCTTCTCTGCCCGAAGTTCCATATTACGTTTTGCAGCAGTCTCAATTTTTTCCTGTCTACAATCCAATCCTCATCTGCCCCAAACTCCCAAATCTTATCTGTTTCAAGCTCCGATTTTAATCTGCCCTAAGCTCCCAATTCTTCTGTGTTCCAAGTCCCCAATTCGTCTTTGTCCCAATCTCCCAATTCCTCTCTGTCTCAGACTACCAATTCTTATTTGCCCTAAGCCCATAATTATTTTCAGATACATGCTCCCAATCCTTTTCGAGAAGCGCTGAGTTTTTCTCTACCCCGAGCACCCAACTCTTTTTTGCATCATGTTCCAGATCGTTCTGCGTCTTTCCAAGGGCTAAGATTCTGCCCTTCCCTTCCTAAGAAAAACATTTGCTTTTGTGTCTCACGTTTCCAAGAATCAAATTCCAATCTTCCTAAGAGATTCCAGGTGGATCTTCCTCTTCAATCTGTGTTTTGGGTTTTCTTGTAATCTAGCATTTGTTTAGAGCATAGATTCTCAACGGGGGCGATAACGACCACCAGTGGGCGCTGGAGCCTTCCATGGGGGCGGTAGCGGATCCAGAGGCAAATGGGGGGCGTTGAGGCAGTCAAGAGGGGCGGTCAAATAAATAAATAAATTTAATGAAATTTTCTGTGACAACCTTTTTATCTCTTCTATTCTGTGGTGTCTTCCTGGTGATTCTGGTCATCCACTACCTCATCCGTCATGTACAGCTTTTCAACTGCAGCTTGGACAATAAGTTCCCTGCCACCGCCTACTAGCGTACTGGTACGTCTGAAGTCGACTGAGATGCTCTCAAAAGTTCTCTTCAAGATCACAGATTGGATATAAGCTTCAATATGTTTTCCCACTCCAAGTCGCTTTGAGTATGCTTTATGGTACGTAGTTACAATACCATCCCACGTCAGAACATAAGGTATAATATTAACATTACACTTGTGAATTAGGCTCAACTCATTAGCCAGCAGATTCCTCTTCTTTTCAACCTCTACTGTCGGCAGGTTATCCTGAGATGTTATTCCTACTTCAATAATTGTAATCTCATTCAATACCTTAACATGCACTACTATATCAGGTTTATTATGTTGGACATGTGTGTCCGTCCTGATAGGCAAATCAACCTTCATGGAATAATATAATAATAATAAATTTATTATATTTAATAGTTTTTTTTATAATTATTTTTTAACATAATAAAATACTTTGAAAATATCTGTTTTCATGAATAAATATTTTATCTAGCTATGTAAATTATCTTATTGTTATCGCGTTAATAAGCATTTTTAAATTAGCATTAGGTATACCTATACCTAATTTGTTTTAGTTTAGAATAGATTGATGGTGACAAGTCCTTGCAAGTTGGTAGGCAAACACGCTGTTCATGCAATTTAACATGTTTCGACAAGAATATGGGAGCTTGAAATGACTTGTTTACGGAGCAAGTGCGCCGGCATCGCAAACATACAAGTTAATGCGTGCACAAAATCAAATCTATAAAAGCGATAGCTCTAGGAATGTTTTATTATTTTTATGTGCTTCGCCGTGATAAATAGTCGTGAGTGATAAGTGTTAGAATATTTATAAACATTATTTTTATAACTATCTATAAATCTGTTGAGAAGTTAATTTGTATTTGAAAATGTCTGAATCTACATCTAAAAAGAAATGCCGGCAGTACAGTATTGAGTATTTGAAATATGGATTTACGTACTCTCCTACAAACCAATCATTACCTATGTGTTTAATTTGCCGAAAAGTTTTTTCAAATGAAGCTATGAAACCTTCTAGGCTACAAGAGCATTTAAATAAAATGCATGCTGATAAGAAGGACAAAGATTTATCCTATTTTCAAGAACTGGAAAAGCAATATTTAAAACAGCCAACTATGTCAAACCTTTTTGCGTCGTCTTCTAAACAAGATGATGATGGACTACGAGCCTCATATAACGTTTCATTGTTAATCGCAAAAGCAGGAAAACCACACACAATTGGCGAGGAATTAATTTTGCCGGCAGTCAAAGATATATTAAAAACTGTTCTTCATCATAAGACACCGTCAGATATCATCAAAAAAATTCCTCTCAGTAATAATTCAGTGCAAATAAGAATAGATGAAATGGCAAAAGACGTTGAAGTATCATTATGTGATTATTTAAAGACTTGCAAATTTTCCATTCAACTCGATGAATCAACTCTACCAAATAACGAAGCTCTACTCTTATCATACGTACGATTTATAAAAGAAGAAAAAATTCATGAAGAGTTATTATTTGCTAAAAATTTGGAATCTGATACAAAGGGAGAATCTAGCATTTAATACCATGGAAAAGTTTTTTCAAGAGAAAGAAATTCCTATTTACAATATTTTGTCTGCTGCTACTGATGCTGCTCCAGCAATGACAAGGCGTCATAAGGGTTTCATAGCGCATTTGAAACAAGCAGTACCAAATGTTCTCGCTGTACATTGTATTACTCATCGTCAGCATTTGGTTGCAAAAAATTTGAATGAACGTCTGCATACGTCGCTCCATTACGTTATTAAAGCAATCAATAAGATTAGAAGCAATTCATTGAATGACCGATTATTTGGTAAGCTTTGTAATGAAAATGATGAAGATTACAATCACTTGCTGCTGCACACAGAAGTACGTTGACTCTCTAAAGTTGCTTGTCTGAATCGTTTTTTCAATCTATTTGACTCAGTATTGGACTTTCTTGAAGACAGAGACGAAAAATTGCGCGAAAATTTGATTACGTCAAAAAATGACATCGCTTATTTGACAGACCTGTTTAAAATATTTAATCAAGTTAATTTACAATTGCAAGGTGATGAGTTGAATTTAATTAAAACAAAAAACGTCATAGCTACTTTTGCGGGAAAACTTCTTCTATTCAAACGAAATCTAGGTAGAGGTGAATACAACCACTTTCCCACATTATCAGCAGTCTCTGCAAAACCGGAAGATTTACTTACTTACTGCCAACACTTGGAAGTTCTTCATGTTGATTTTACGGAGCGTTTCCAAGATATTTTAAACATGAATATACCGAGTTGGGTTTTAGATCCTTTCGCAAACACAGATACTGAAGAATCATCAAATTTGGAAGAGGAACTCTTAGAACTCACGACTAACGAAGTACTCAAAGTAAAATTCAAACATGGATACCAAGAGTTCTGGCTTCAAAAATCAATACCAGTTCTCTACCCTGGATTGTGGGCAATAGTACGAAGTTTTAATCGCATTTCCTTCGTCCTATATGGCTGAGCGTGGATTCAGTGCAGTAGCTAATTTACTGTCAAAGAAGAGGAACAGACTACACATCACTGAACGTGGCGATCTGCGATTGATGTTAACGAAATTGGAACCCGACATTAACAAATTGTTAACACTCCACCAGCCTCAACCATCTCATTAATTTTTTTTATTTATTATTAATTTTGTGTTTATCTCATTATTTTTTATTTCTTATTGATTCTGTGTTTATTTTTAAAATTTTAATAAACAATTTTACTGTACATTTGGTTGTCGTTTTATTAATTTCTGCTTTATGATTTTAATAGATAAATAAACAGATAAATTAGGTACAGATAATATGCAACAATATTTTAATATTTCATATAAAATTAACTATTATGGATTAGGGGGGCGTTGAAATTTTTGTTCTCTTCTAAAGGGGGCGATGGTCCAGAAAAGGTTGGGAATCACTGGTTTAGAGAGAAAACAAAATCTGCCTTTAAGGATGAAAAAAAAACAACAACTAAACTTCGCATTTGACGCAAAGCATTGAAATACTGCATCCGACAGATCCTTCATTCTCTGTAGGAGCTCAGTACCGAATCCGAAAGTCCCAATAGAGTTAAAAATCTTGGAAAGATTCCACCCACCCCACTCCTAAAGTCATCGATTTTTATTTTCCGAACAGTTCTAACCATGAAGAGCGATTCCATTACTACTTTTTCCGTAATCAGAGACTGATTAAATAAAAAAAGACACCTTCAATGAAAAACACGGCGCCAACATCGTTAAGCTCGAACTCCGTTAACAACGTCAGCATCACTCACTCTCTTCAGCCTCCGATTCCCGATGCTTCTTCTCTCCGCGACCATTCAGGCATCTCACTCGGCATCTCGATCCTCATCACCTGGCCGCCGGAAAACGTGTCGCCTTCTGCGGCAACCATTCAACATTCTCTGGTGATTAATTCGTGCTCGTGAACCATCTGTTGCATTTGCAGAGCGTTAGCCGAATCCCCAAAACTTGGATCATTAGTGGTGGCCGTGTGCAGCAGATTGTATCCGCAAATGAGTATTCGGTTGGCGTCGCTTCATTAGTCAAGAGAATGTCGGAGTGTGATGTCATGGGGAAGGAATTGGAGAGGGGGGGAGGGAAGGAATTCGTTGGTACCGCAAAATGACGGAATTTGAAATAGCGACATATGAAATGAAGAATCTGTTATCGCTGATGGATGAGCTGAGGCAGAAGGTAATTTGAATATTTTGGAATTGGGACAGAACTGTGGGTCGAAGGAAGCTGGAGGACTGATTGTCGGTAGTTTGCGCAGACGCCGCATTGAGCTGAAGAAGCTGGAAGTTTGATTCTTCGAGGTTATATACAATAGCAACCATTTGTGTTGAAGAAAGTTGGAAGCTTTACTGTTCAAAGTTCATTGAGAAGCCATGTTGAATCGAAGTAAGTTGGGGGCTTGATTGTTCAGGGTTTACTTAGAAGTCAGGTTATATGGATGGAAGCTGGAAGCTTGATTGTTCAAGGTTTACACAGGAATCATATTAGATTAGAGTGAGCTGGTGGCTTTACTGTTTAAGGTATACACAGGAATCATATTGGATTGGAGTGAGCTGGTGGCTTTACTGTTGAAGGTTTACACAGAAGATTATTAAGAAACCAACAAAATATGACAAAAGTAATGTTTTGTTGAAGGAAGCTGGAAGCTTGATTGTTCAAGGTTTACACAGGAATCATATTGGATTGGAGTGAGCTGGTGGCTTTACTGTTGAAGGTAAACACAGGAATCATATTGGATTGGAGTGAGCTGGTGGCTTTACTGTTGAAGGTATACACAGGAATCATATTGGATTGGAGTGAGCTGGTGGCTTTACTGTTGAAGGTATACACAGGAATCATATTGGATTGGAGTGAGCTGGTGGCTTTACTGTTAAAGGTTTACACAGAAGATTATTAAGAAACCAACAAAATATGACAAAAGTAATGTTTTGTTGAAGGAAGCTGGAAGCTTGATTGTTCAAGGTTTACACAGGAATCATATTGGATTGGAGTGAGCTGGTGGCTTTACTGTTGAAGGTAAACACAGGAATCATATTGGATTGGAGTGAGCTGGTGGCTTTACTGTTGAAGGTATACACAGGAATCATATTGGATTGGAGTGAGCTGGTGGCTTTACTGTTGAAGGTTTACACAGAAGATTATTAAGAAACCAACAAAATATGACAAAAGTAATGTTTTTTTGAAGGAAGCTGGAAGCTTGATTGTTCAAGGTTTACACAGGAATCATATTGGATTGGAGTGAGCTGGTGGCTTTACTGTTGAAGGTATACACAGGAATCATATTGGATTGGAGTGAGCTGGTGGCTTTACTGTTGAAGGTATACACAGGAATCATATTAGGTTGGAGTGAGCTGATGGCTTTACTGTTGAAGGTTTACACGGAAGATTATTAAGAAACCAACAAAATATGGCAAAAGTAATGTTTTGCTGAAGGAAGCTGGAAGCTTGATTGTTCAAGGTTTACACAGGAATCATATGGGATTGGAGTGAGCTGATGGCTTTTCTGTTGAAGGTATACACAGGAATCATAATGGATTGGAGTGAGCTGGTGGCTTTACTGTTGAAGGTATACACAGGAATCATTTTGGATTGGAGTGAGCTGATGGCTTTACTGTTGAAGGTTTACACAGAAGATTATTAAGAAACCAACAAAATATGACAAAAGTAATGTTTTGTTGAAGGAAGCTGGAAGCTTGATTGTTCAAGGTTTACACAGGAATCATATTGGATTGGAGTGAGCTGATGGTGTTACTGTTGAAGGTTTACACGGAAGATTATTAAGAAACCAACAAAATATGACAAAAGTAATGTTTTGTTGAAGGAAGCTGGAAGCTTGATTGTTCAAGGTTTACACAGGAATCATATTGGATTGGAGTGAGCTGGTGGCTTTACTGTTGAAGGTATACACAGGAATCATATTGGATTGGGATGAGCAGGTGGCTTTACTGTTGAAGGTATACACAGGAATCATTTTGGATTGGAGTGAGCTGATGGCTTTACTGTTGAAGGTTTACACAGAAGATTATTAAGAAACCAACAAAATATGACAAAAGTAATGTTTTGCTGAAGGAAGCTGGAAGCTTGATTGTTCAAGGTTTACACAGGAATCATATTGGATTGGAGTGAGCTGGTGGCTTTACTGTTGAAGGTATACACAGGAATCATACTGGATTGGAGTGAGCTGGTGGCTTTACTGTTGAAGGTATACACAGGAATCATTTTGGATTGGAGTGAGCTGATGGCTTTACTGTTGAAGGTTTACACAGAAGATTATTAAGAAACCAACAAAATATGACAAAAGTAATGTTTTGCTGAAGAAAGCTGGAAGCTTGATTGGTCAAGGTTTACACAGGAATCATATTGGATTGGAGTGAGCTGGTGGCTTTACTGTTGAAGGTATACACAGGAATCTTATTGGATTGGAGTGAGCTGGTGGCTTTACTGTTGAAGGTATACACAGGAATCATTTTGGATTGGAGTGAGCTGATGGTTTTACTGTTGAAAGTTTACAGAGCAGATTATTAAGAAACCAACAAAATATGACAAAAGTAATGTTTTGTTGAAGGAAGCTGGAAGCTTGATTGTTCAAGGTTTACACAGGAATCATATTGGATTGGAGTGAGCTGGTGGCTTTACTGTTGAAGGTATACACAGGAATCATATTGGATTGCAGTGAGCTGGTGGCTTTACTGTTGAAGGTATACACAGGAATCATTTTGGATTGGAGTGAGCTGATGGTTTTACTGTTGAAAGTTTACAGAGCAGATTATTAAGAAACCAACAAAATATGACAAAAGTAATGTTTTGTTGAAGGAAGCTGGAAGCTTGATTGTTCAAGGTTTACACAGGAATCATATTGGATTGGAGTGAGCTGATGGTTTTACTGTTGATGGTTTACAGAGAAGATTATTAAGAAACCAGCAAATTATGACAGAAGTCATGTTTTGTTGAAGGAAGCTGGAAGCTTGATTGTTCAAGTTATATTTAGAAGTCCTACTCTGTTGAAATAAGATGGATGCTTGATTGTTCCAGGTTTATTAAGAAGCCGTATTGTGTTGAAGTAAGATGGGAGCTTGATTGCTCAAGATTTATATAGAGGTCACATTGTTTGGAGGAAGCTGGAAGCTAGATTTTTCAAGGTTTATACAGTAGTCATATGTGTTGAAAGAAGCTGGTATCTTGATAGGTAAAGTTTGTTAAGCAGCCATATTGTGCAGCCATATACTGTTCAAGGTCATTAAGAGGCCATATTGTGCTCAAGTAAGACTGAGACTGATCAAAGGGAAGTTTTCTATTTTTAATAAACATTGATTGTTCAAGGTCATTAAGAGGCCATATTGTGTTTAAGTAAGACTGAGACTGACCAAACGGCAGTCTTCTATTTTTAATAAACTTTGGTTCAAGGTCATTAAGAGGCCATATTGTGCTTAAGTAAGACTGAGACTGACCAAAGGGCAGTCTTCTATTTTTAATAAGCTTTGAATGTTCAAGGTCATTAAGAGGCCATATTTTGTTTAAGTAAGACTGAGACTGACCAAAGGGCAGTCTTCTATCTTTAATAAACCTTGATTGTTCAAGGTCGTTAAGAGGCCATATTGTTTTTAAGTAAGACTGAGACTGAAAAAAGGGCAGTCTTCTATTTTTAATAAACTTTGATTGTTCATTGTTCAAGGTCATTAAGAGGCCATATTGTGTTCAGTAAGACTGAGACTGACCAAAGGGCAGTCTTCTATTTTTAATAAACTTTGATTGTTCAAGGTCATTAAGAGGCCATATTGTGCTTAAGTAAGACTGAGACTGACCAAAGGGCAGTCTTCTATTTTTAATAAACTTTGACTGTTCAAGGTCATTAAGAGGCCATATTGTGTTTAAGTAAGACTGAGACTGACCAAAGGGCAGTCTTCTATTTTTAATAAACTTTGATTTTTCAAGGTCATTAAGAGGCCATATTGTGCTTAAGTAAGACTGAGACTGACCAAAGGACAGTCATCTATTTTTAATAAACTTTGATTGTTCCAGGTCATTAAGAGGCCATATTGTGCTTAAGTAAGACTGAGTGTGACTAAAGGGCAGTCTTCTATTTTTAATAAACTTTGATTGTTCCAGGTCATTAAGAGGCCATATTGTGTTTAAGTAAGACTGAGACTGACCAAAGGGCAGTCTTCTATTTTTAATAAACTTTGACTGTTCAAGGTCATTAAGAGGCCATATTGTGTTTAAGTAAGACTGAGACTGACCAAAGGGCAGTCTTCTATTTTTAATAAACTTTGATTTTTCAAGGTCATTAAGAGGCCATATTGTGCTTAAGTAAGACTGAGACTGACCAAAGGACAGTCATCTATTTTTAAAAAAGCTTTGATTTTTCAAGGTCATTAAGAGGCCATATTGTGCTTAAGTAAGACTGAGACTGACCAAAGGGCAGTATTCTATTTTTAATAAACCTTGATTGTTCAAGGTCATTAAGAGGCCATATTGTTTTTAAGTAAGACTGAGACTGACCAAAGGGCAGTCTTCTATTTTTAATAAATTTTGATTGTTCAAGGTCATTAAGAGGCCATATTGTGCTTAAGTAAGACTGAGACTGACCAAAGGGCAGTCTTCTATTTTTAATAAACTTTGATTGTTCAAGGTCATCAAGAGGCCATATTGTGTTTAAGTAAGACTGAGACTGACCAAAGGGCAGTCTTCTATTTTTAATAAACTTTGATTGTTCAAGGTCATTAAGAGGCCATATTGTGCTTAAATAACACTGAGACTTACCAAAGGGCAGTCTTCTATTTCTAATAAACTTTGATTGTTGAAGGTCATTAAGAGACCATATTGTGTTTAAGTAAGACTGAGACTGACCAAAGGGCAGTCTTCTATTTTTAATAAACTTTGATTGTTCAAGGTCATTAAGAGGAAATATTGTGTTTAAGTAAGACTCAGACTGACCAAAGGGCAGTTTTCTATTTTTAATAAACTTTGATTGTTCAAGGTCATTAAGAGGCCATATGGTGCTTAAGTAAGACTGAGACTGACCAAAGGGCAGTCTTCTAATTTTTAATAAACTTTGATTGTTCAAGGTCATTAAGAGGCCATATTGTGCTTAAGTAAGACTGAGACTGACCAAAGGGCAGTCTTCGATTTTTAATAAACTTTGATTGTTCAAGGTCATTAAGAGGAAATATTGTGTTTAAGTAAGACTGAGACTGACCAAAGGGCAGTCTTCTATTTTTAATAAACTTTGATTGTTCAAGGTCATTAAGAGGCCATATTGTGCTTAAGTAAGACTGAGACTGACCAAAGCGCAGTCTTCTATTTTTAATAAACTTTGATTTTTCAAGGTCACTAGAGGCCATATTGTGCTTAAGTAAGACTGAGACTGACCAAAGAGCAGTCTTCTATTTTAAATAAACCTTGATTGTTCAAGGCCATTAAGAGGCCATATTGTTTTTAAGTAAAACTGAGACTGACCAAAGGGCAGTCTTCTATTTTTAATAAACTTTGATTGTTCACGGTCATTAAGAGGCCATATTGTGCTTAAGTAAGACTGAGACTGACCAAAGGACAGTCTTCTATTTTTAATAAACTTTGATTGTTCAAGGTCACTAAGAGGCCATATTGTGTTTAAGTAAGACTGAGAGTGACCAAAGGGCAGTCTTCTATCTTTAATAAACCTTGATTGTTCAAGGTCATTAAGAGGCCATATTGTTTTTAAGTAAGACTGAGACTGACCAAAGGACAGTCTTCTATTTTTAATAAACTTTGATTGTTCAAGGTCATTAGAAGGCCATATTGTGATTGAGTAAGACTGAGACTGACCAAAGGGCAGTCTTCTATTTTTAATAAACATTGATTGTTCAAGGTCATTAAGAGGCCATATTGTTTTTAAGTAAGACTGAGACTGACCAAAGGGCAGTTTTCTATTTTTAATAAACTTTGATTGTTCAAGGTCATTAAGAGGCCATATTGTGCTTAAGTAAGACTGAGACTGACCAAAGGGCAGTCTTCTATTTTTAATAAAATTTGATTGTTCAAGGTCTTTAAGAGGCCATATTGTGATTAAGTAACACTGAGACTGACCAAAGGGGCAGTCTTCTATTTTTAATAAACTTTGATTGTTCAAGGTCATTAAGAGCCCATATTGTGCTTAAGTAAGACTGAGACTGACCAAAGGGCAGTCTTCTATTTTAAATAAACTTTGATTGTTCAAGGTCATTAAGAGGCCATATTGTGCTTAAGTAAGACTGAGACTGACCAAAGGGCAGTCTTCGATTTTTAATAAACTTTGATTGTTCAAGGTCATTAAGAGGAAATATTGTGTTTAAGTAAGACTGAGACTGACCAAAGGGCAGTCTTCTATTTTTAATAAACTTTGATTGTTCAAGGTCATTAAGAGGCCATATTGTGCTTAAGTAAGACTGAGACTGACCAAAGCGCAGTCTTCTATTTTTAATAAACTTTGATTTTTCAAGGTCACTAGAGGCCATATTGTGCTTAAGTAAGACTGAGACTGACCAAAGAGCAGTCTTCTATTTTAAATAAACCTTGATTGTTCAAGGCCATTAAGAGGCCATATTGTTTTTAAGTAAAACTGAGACTGACCAAAGGGCAGTCTTCTATTTTTAATAAACTTTGATTGTTCACGGTCATTAAGAGGCCATATTGTGCTTAAGTAAGACTGAGACTGACCAAAGGACAGTCTTCTATTTTTAATAAACTTTGATTGTTCAAGGTCACTAAGAGGCCATATTGTGTTTAAGTAAGACTGAGAGTGACCAAAGGGCAGTCTTCTATCTTTAATAAACCTTGATTGTTCAAGGTCATTAAGAGGCCATATTGTTTTTAAGTAAGACTGAGACTGACCAAAGGACAGTCTTCTATTTTTAATAAACTTTGATTGTTCAAGGTCATTAGAAGGCCATATTGTGATTGAGTAAGACTGAGACTGACCAAAGGGCAGTCTTCTATTTTAAATAAACTTTGATTGTTCAAGGTCATTAAGAGGTCATATTGTGCTTAAGTAAGACTGAGACTGACCAAAGCGCAGTCTTCTATTTTTAATAAACTTTGATTGTTCAAGGTCATTAAGAGGAAATATTGTGTTTAAATAAGACTCAGACTGACCAAAGGGCAGTCTTCTATTTTTAATAAACTTTGATTGTTCAAGGTCATTAAGAGGCCATATTGTGCTTAAGTAAGACTGAGACTGACCAAAGGGCAGTCTTTTATTTTTAATAAACTTTGATTTTTCAAGGTCACTAGAGGCCATATTGTGCTTAAGTAAGACTGAGACTGACCAAAGGGCAGTCTTCTATTTTAAATAAACCTTGATTGTTCAAGGCCATTAAGAGGCCATATTGTTTTAAGTAAGACTGAGACTGACCAAAGGGCAGTCTTCTATTTTTAATCAACTTTGATTGTTCACGGTCATTAAGAGTCCATATTGTGCTTAAGTAAGACTGAGACTGACCAAAGGACAGTCTTCTATTTTTAATAAACTTTGATTGTTCAAGGTCACTAAGAGGCCATATTGTGTTTAAGTAAGACTGAGAGTGACCAAAGGGCAGTCTTCTATCTTTAATAAACCTTGATTGATCAAGGTTATTAAGAGGCCATATTGTGCTTAAGTAAGACTGAGACTGACCAAAGGGCAGTCTTCTATTTTAAATAAACTTTGATTGTTCAAGGTCATTAAGAGGCCATATTGTGCTTAAGTAAGACTGAGACTGACCAAAGGGAAGTCTTCTATTTTTAATAAACTTTGATTGTTCAAGGTCATTAAGAGGCCACATTGTGCTTAAGTAAGACTGAGACTGACCAAAGGGCAGTCTTCTATTTTTAATAAACTTTGATTGTTCCAGGTCATTAAGAGGCCATATTGTGCTTAAGTAAGACTGAGACTGACCAAAGGGCAGTCTTCTATTTTCAATAAACTTTGATTGTTCCAGGTCATTAAGAGGACATATTGTGTTTAAGTAAAACCGAGACTGAGCAAAAGGCAGTCTTCTATTTTTAATAAACTTTGGTTGTTCAAGGTCATTAAGAGGACATATTGTGTTTAAGTAAAACTGAGACTGACCAAAGGGCAGTCTTCTATTTTTAATAAACTTTGGTTGTTCAAGGTCATTAAGAAGCCATATTGTGCTTAAGTAAGACTGAGACTGACCAAAGGGCAGTCTTCTATTTTTAATAAACTTTGATTGTTCAAGGTCATTAAGAGGCCATATTGTGCTTAAGTAAGACTGAGACTGACCAAAGGGCAGTCTTCTATTTTCAATAAACTTTGATTGTTCCAGGTCATTAAGAGGACATATTGTGTTTAAGTAAAACTGAGACTGACCAAAGGGCAGTCTTCTATTTTTAATAAACTTTGATTGTTCAAGATCATTAAGAGGCCATATTGTGCTTAAGTAAGACTGAGACTGACCAAAGGGCAGTCTTCTATTTTTAATAAACTTTGATTTTTCAAGGTCATTAAGAGGCCATATTGTGCTTAAGTAAGACTGAGACTGACCAAAAGGCAGTCTTCTATTTTTAATAAACCTTGATTGTTCAAGGTCATTAAGAGGCCATATTGTTTTTAAGTAAGACTGAGACTGACCAAAGGGCAGTCTTCTATTTTTAATAAATTTTACTTGTTCAAGGTCATAAAAAGGCCATATTGTGCTTAAGTAAGACTGAGACTGACCAAAGGGCAGTCTTCTATTTTTAATAAACTTTGGTTGTTCAAGGTCATTAAGAGGCCATATTGTGTTTAAGTAAGACTGAGACTGACCAAAGGGCAGTCTTCTATTTTTAATAAACTTTGATTGTTCAAGGTCATTAAGAGGCCATATTGTTTTTAAGTAAGACTGAGACTGACCAAAGGGCAGTCTTCTATTTTTAAAAAACTTTGATTGTTCAAGGTCATTAAGAGGCCATATTGTGCTTAAGTAAGACTGAGACTGACCAAAGGGCAGTCTTCTATTTTCAATAAACTTTGATTGTTCCAGGTCATTAAGAGGACATATTGTGTTTAAGAAAAACTGAGACTGACCAAAGGGCAGTCTTCTATTTTAAATAAACTTTGATTGTTCAAGATCATTAAGAGGCCATATTGTGCTTAAGTAAGACTGAGACTGACCAAAGGGCAGTCTTCTATTTTTAATAAACTTTGATTGTTCAAGGTCATTAAGAGGCCATATTGTGCTTAAGTAAGACTGAGACTGACCAAAGGGCAGTCTTCTATTTTTAATAAACTTTGATTGTTCAAGGTCATTAAGAGGCCATATTGTGCTTAGGTAAGACTGAGACTGACCAAAGGGCAGTCTTCTATTTTTAATAAACTTTGATTGTTCCAGGTCATTAAGAGGCCATATTGTGCTTAAGTAAGACTGAGACTGACCAAAGGGCAGTCTTCTATTTTCAATAAACTTTGATTGTTCCAGGTCATTAAGAGGACATATTGTGTTTAAGTAAAACCGAGACTGAGCAAAAGGCAGTCTTCTATTTTTAATAAACTTTGGTTGTTCAAGGTCATTAAGAGGACATATTGTGTTTAAGTAAAACTGAGACTGACCAAAGGGCAGTCTTCTATTTTTAATAAACTTTGGTTGTTCAAGGTCATTAAGAAGCCATATTGTGCTTAAGTAAGACTGAGACTGACCAAAGGGCAGTCTTCTATTTTTAATAAACTTTGATTGTTCAAGGTCATTAAGAGGCCATATTGTGCTTAAGTAAGACTGAGACTGACCAAAGGGCAGTCTTCTATTTTCAATAAACTTTGATTGTTCCAGGTCATTAAGAGGACATATTGTGTTTAAGTAAAACTGAGACTAACCAAAGGGCAGTCTTCTATTTTTAATAAACTTTGATTGTTCAAGATCATTAAGAGGCCATATTGTGCTTAAGTAAGACTGAGACTGACCAAAGGGCAGTCTTCTATTTTTAATAAACTTTGATTTTTCAAGGTCATTAAGAGGCCATATTGTGCTTAAGTAAGACTGAGACTGACCAAAAGGCAGTCTTCTATTTTTAATAAACCTTGATTGTTCAAGGTCATTAAGAGGCCATATTGTTTTTAAGTAAGACTGAGACTGACCAAAGGGCAGTCTTCTACTTTTAATAAATTTTACTTGTTCAAGGTCATAAAACGGCCATATTGTGCTTAAGTAAGACTGAGACTGACCAAAGGGCAGTCTTCTATCTTTAATAAACTTTGGTTGTTCAAGGTCATTAAGAGGCCATATTGTGTTTAAGTAAGACTGAGACTGACCAAAGGGCAGTCTTCTATTTTTAATAAACTTTGATTGTTCAAGGTCATTAAGAGGCCATATTGTGCTTAGGTAAGACTGAGACTGACCAAAGGGCAGTCTTCTATTTTTAATAAACTTTGATTGTTCCAGGTCATTAAGAGGCCATATTGTGCTTAAGTAAGACTGAGACTGACCAAAGGGCAGTCTTCTATTTTCAATAAACTTTGATTGTTCCAGGTCATTAAGAGGACATATTGTGTTTAAGTAAAACCGAGACTGAGCAAAAGGCAGTCTTCTATTTTTAATAAACTTTGGTTGTTCAAGGTCATTAAGAGGACATATTGTGTTTAAGTAAAACTGAGACTGACCAAAGGGCAGTCTTCTATTTTTAATAAACTTTGGTTGTTCAAGGTCATTAAGAAGCCATATTGTGCTTAAGTAAGACTGAGACTGACCAAAGGGCAGTCTTCTATTTTTAATAAACTTTGATTGTTCAAGGTCATTAAGAGGCCATATTGTGCTTAAGTAAGACTGAGACTGACCAAAGGGCAGTCTTCTATTTTCAATAAACTTTGATTGTTCCAGGTCATTAAGAGGACATATTGTGTTTAAGTAAAACTGAGACTAACCAAAGGGCAGTCTTCTATTTTTAATAAACTTTGATTGTTCAAGATCATTAAGAGGCCATATTGTGCTTAAGTAAGACTGAGACTGACCAAAGGGCAGTCTTCTATTTTTAATAAACTTTGATTTTTCAAGGTCATTAAGAGGCCATATTGTGCTTAAGTAAGACTGAGACTGACCAAAAGGCAGTCTTCTATTTTTAATAAACCTTGATTGTTCAAGGTCATTAAGAGGCCATATTGTTTTTAAGTAAGACTGAGACTGACCAAAGGGCAGTCTTCTACTTTTAATAAATTTTACTTGTTCAAGGTCATAAAACGGCCATATTGTGCTTAAGTAAGACTGAGACTGACCAAAGGGCAGTCTTCTATCTTTAATAAACTTTGGTTGTTCAAGGTCATTAAGAGGCCATATTGTGTTTAAGTAAGACTGAGACTGACCAAAGGGCAGTCTTCTATTTTTAATAAACTTTGATTGTTCAAGGTCATTAAGAGGCCATATTGTTTTTAAGTAAGACTGAGACTGACCAAAGGGCAGTCTTCTATTTTTAAAAAACTTTGATTGTTCAAGGTCATTAAGAGGCCATATTGTGCTTAAGTAAGACTGAGACTGACCAAAGGGCAGTCTTCTATTTTCAATAAACTTTGATTGTTCCAGGTCATTAAGAGGACATATTGTGTTTAAGTAAGACTGAGACTGACCAAAAGGCAGTCTTCTATTTTTAATAAACCTTGATTGTTCAAGGTCATTAAGAGGCCATATTGTTTTTAAGTAAGACTGAGACTGACCAAAGGGCAGTGTTCTATTTTTAATAAATTTTACTTGTTCAAGGTCATAAAGAGGCCATATTGTGCTCAAGTAAGACTGAGACTGACCAAAGGGCAGTCTTCTATTTTTAATAAACTTTGGTTGTTCAAGGTCATTAAGAGGCCATATTGTGTTTAAGTAAGACTGAGACTGACCAAAGGGCAGTCTTCTATTTTTAATAAACTTTGATTGTTCAAGGTCATTAAGAGGCCATATTGTTTTTAAGTAAGACTGAGACTGACCAAAGGGCAGTCTTCTATTTTTAAAAAACTTTGATTGTACAAGGTCATTAAGAGGCCATATTGTGCTTAAGTAAGACTGAGACTGACCAAAGGGCAGTCTTCTATTTTCAATAAACTTTGATTGTTCCAGGTCATTAAGAGGACATATTGTGTTTAAGTAAAACTGAGACTGACCAAAGGGCAGTCTTCTATTTTTAATAAACTTTGATTGTTCAAGATCATTAAGAGGCCATATTGTGCTTAAGTAAGACTGAGACTGACCAAAGGGCAGTCTTCTATTTTTAATAAACTTTGATTTTTCAAGGTCATTAAGAGGCCATATTGTGCTTAAGTAAGACTGAGACTGACCAAAAGGCAGTCTTCTATTTTTAATAAACCTTGATTGTTCAAGGTCATTAAGAGGCCATATTGTTTTTAAGTAAGACTGAGACTGACCAAAGGGCAGTCTTCTATTTTTAATAAATTTACTTGTTCAAGGTCATTAAGAGGCCATATTCTGCTTAAGTAAGACTGAGACTGACCAAAGGGCAGTCTTCTATTTTTAATAAACTTTGGTTGTTCAAGGTCATTAAGAGGCATTATTGTGTTTATGTAACACTGAGACTGACCAAAGGGCAGTCTTCTATTTTTAATAAACTTTGATTGTTCAAGGTCATTAAGAGGCCATATTGTGCTTAAGTAACACTGAGACTGACCAAAGGGCAGTCTTCTATTTTTAATAAACTTTGATTGTTCAAGGTCATTAAGAGGCCATATTGTTTTAAGTAAGACTGAGACTAACCAAAGGGCAGTCTTCTATTTTTAATAAACTTTGATTTTTCAAGGTCATTAAGAGGCCATATTGTGCTTAAGTAACACTGAGACTGACCAAAGGGCAGTCTTCTATTTTTAATAAACTTTGATTGTTCAAGGTCATTAAGAGGCCATGTTGTTTTTAAGTAAGACTGAGACTGACCAAAGGGCAGTCTTCTATTTTTAAAAAACTTTGATTGTTCAAGGTCATTAAGAGGCCATATTGTGCTTAAGTAAGACTGAGACTGACCAAAGGGCAGTCTTCTATTTTGAATAAACTCTGATTGTTCCAGGTCATTAAGAGGACATATTGTGTTTAAGTAAAACTGAGACTTACCAAAGGGCAGTCTTCTCTTTTTAATAAACTTTGATTGTTCAAGATCATTAAGAGGCCATATTGTGCTTAAGTAAGACTGAGACTGACCAAAGGGCAGTCTTCTCTTTTTAATAAACTTTGATTGTTCAAGATCATTAAGAGGCCATATTGTGCTTAAGTAAGACTGAGACTGACCAAAAGGCAGTCTTCTATTTTTAATAAACTTTGATTGTTCAAGGTCATTAAGAGGCCATATTGTTTTAAGTAAGACTGAGACTTACCAAAGGGCAGTCTTCTCTTTTTAATAAACTTTGATTGTTCAAGATCATTAAGAGGCCATATTGTGCTTAAGTAAGACTGAGACTGACCAAAGGGCAGTCTTCTATTTTTAAAAAACTTTGATTGTTCAAGGTCATTAAGAGGCCATATTGTGCTTAAGTAAGACTGAGACTGACCAAAAGGCAGTCTTCTATTTTTAATAAACTTTGATTGTTCAAGGTCATTAAGAGGCCATATTGTTTTAAGTAAGACTGAGACTGACCAAAAGGCAGTCTTCTATTTTTAATAAACTTTGATTGTTCAAGGTCATTAAGAGGCCATATTGTTTTAAGTAAGACTGAGACTGACCAAAGGGCAGTCTTCTATTTTTAATAAATTTTGATTGTTCAAGGTCATTAAGAGGCCATATTGTGCTTAAGTAAGACTGAGACTGACCAAAGGGCAGTCTTCTATTTTTAAAAAACTTTGATTGTTCAAGGTCATTAAGAGGCCATATTGTGCTTAAGTAAGACTGAGACTGACCAAAAGGCAGTCTTCTATTTTTAATAAACTTTGATTGTTCAAGGTCATTAAGAGGCCATATTGTTTTAAGTAAGACTGAGACTGACCAAAAGGCAGTCTTCTATTTTTAATAAACTTTGATTGTTCAAGGTCATTAAGAGGCCATATTGTTTTAAGTAAGACTGAGACTGACCAAAGGGCAGTCTTCTATTTTTAATAAATTTTGATTGTTCAAGGTCATTAAGAGGCCATATTGTGCTTAAGTAAGACTGAGACTGACCAAAGGACAGTCATCTATTTTTAACAAACTTTTATTGTTCAAGGTCATTAAAAGGCCATATTGTGATTAAGTAAGACTGAGACTGACCAAAGGGCAGTCTTCTATTTTAATTAAACTTTGATTGTTCAAGGTCACTAAGAGGCCATATTGTGCTTAAGTAAGACTGAGACTGACCAAAGGGCAGTCTCCTATTTTTAATAAATTTTGATTGTTCAAGGTCATTAAGAGGAAATATTGTGTTTAAGTAAGACTCAGACTGACCAAAGGGCAGTCTTCTATTTTTAATAAACTTTGATTGTTCAAGGTCATTAAGAGGCCATATTGTGCTTAAGTAAGACTGAGACTGACCAAAGGGCAGTCTTCTATTTTTAATAAACTTTGATTGTTCAAGGTCTTTAAGAGGCCATATTGTGCTTAAGAAAGACTGAGACTGACCAAAGGGCAGTCTTCCATTTTCAATAAACTTTGATTGTTGCAGGTCATTAAGAGGACATATTGTGTTTATGTAAAACTGAGACTGACCAAAGGGCAGTCTTCTATTTTTAATAAACTTTGATTGTTCAAGGTCATTAAGAGGCCATATTGTGCTTAAGACTGAGACTGACCAAAGGGCAGTCTTCTATTTTTAAAAAACTTTGTTTGTTCAAGGTCACTAAGAGGCCATATTGTGGTTAAGTAAGACTGAGACTGATCAAAGGGCAGTCTTCTATTTTAAATAAACCTTGATTGTTCAAGGCCATTAAGAGGTAATATTGTTTTTAAGTAAGACTGAGACTGACCAAAGGGCAGTCTTCTATTTTAAATAAACTTTGATTGTTCAAGGTCATTAAGAGGCCATATTGTGCTTAAGTAAGACTGAGACTGACCAAAGGGCAGTCTTCTATTTTCAATAAACTTTGATTGTTCCAGGTCATTAAGAGGACATATTGTGTTTAAGTAAAACTGAGACTGACCAAAGGGCAGTCTTCTATTTTTAATAAACTTTGATTGTTCAAGATCATTAAGAGGCCATATTGTGCTTAAGTAAGACTGAGACTGACCAAAGGGCAGTCTTCTATTTTTAATAAACTATGATTATTCAAGGTCATTAAGAGGCCATATTGTGCTTAAGTAAGACTGAGACTGACCAAAAGGCAGTCTTCTATTTTTAATAAACCTTGATTGTTCAAGGTCATTAAGAGGCCATATTGTTTTTAAGTAAGAGTGAGACTGACCAAAGCGCAGTCTTCTATTTTTAATAAATTTTGATTGTTCAAGGTCATTAAGAGGCCATATTGTGCTTAAGTAAGACTGAGACTGACCAAAGGACAGTCTTCTATTTTTAATAAACTTTGATTGTTGAAAGTCATTAAAAGGCCATATTGTGATTAATAAGACTGAGACTGACCAAAGGGCAGTCTTCTATTTTTAATAAACTTTGATTGTTCAAGGTCATTAAGAGGCCATATTGTTTTTAAGTAAGACTGAGACTGACCAAAGGGCAGTCTTCTATTTTTAAAAAACTTTGATTGTTCAAGATCATTAAGAGGCCATATTGTGCTTAAGTAAGACTGAGACTGACCAAAGGGCAGTCTTCTATTTTCAATAAACTTTGATTGTTCCAGGTCATTAAGAGGACATATTGTGTTTAAGTAAAACTGAGACTGACCAAAGGGCAGTCTTCTATTTTTAATAAACTTTGATTTTTCAAGGTCATTAAAAGGCCATATTGTGCTTAGGTAAGACTGAGACTGACCAAAGGGCAGTCTTCTATTTTTAAAAAACTTTGATTGTTCAAGGTCACTAAGAGGCCATATTGTGCTTAAGTAAGACTGAGACTGACCAAAGGGCAGTCTTCTATTTTAAATAAACCTTGATTGTTCAAGGCCATTAAGAGGCCATATTGTTTTTAAGTAAGACTGAGATTGACCAAAGGGCAGTCTTCTTTTTTTAATAAACTTTGATTGTTCACGATCATTAAGAGGCCATATTGTGCTTAAGTAAGACTGAGACTGACCAAAGGGCAGTCTTCTATTTGTAATAAACTTTGATTGTTCAAGTTCATTAAGAGGCCATATTGTGTTTAAGTAAGACTGAGACTGACCAAAGGGCAGTCTTCTATTTTTAATAAACTTTGATTTTTCAAGGTCTTTAAGAGGCCATATTGTGCTTAAGTAAGACTGAAACTGACCAAAGGGCAGTCTTCTATTTTTAATAAACTTTGATTGTTCAAGGTCACTAAGAGGCCATATTGTGCTTAAGTAAGACTGAAACTGACCAAAGGGCAGTCTTCTATTTTAAATAAACCTTGATTGTTCAATGCCATTAAGAGGCCATATTGTTTTTAAGTAAGACAGACTGACCAAAGGGCTGTCTTCTATTTTTAATAAACTTTGATTGTTCACGGTCCTTAAGAGGCCATATTTTTTTTGAGTAAGAGAGAGACGGACCAAAGGGCAGTCTTCTATTTTTAATAAACTTTGATTGTTCAAGGTCACTAAGAGGCCATATTGTGTTTAAGTAAGACTGAGACTGACCAAAGGGCAGTCTTCTAATTTTAATAAACTTTGATTGTTCAAGGTCATTAAGAGGATATATTGTGTTTAAGTAAGACTGAGACTGATCTAAGGGCAGTCTTCTATTTCAAATAAACTTTGATTGTTCAAGGTCATTAAGAGGCCATATTGTGTTTAAGTAAGACTGAGACTGACCAAAGGGCAGTCTTCTATTTTTAATAAACCAGCAACAGCCGACAAGTCCAGTAACAATGAGAGATGTGAAACCCAACAACAGCCGACAAGGCAAGTAACAGCGAAAGATGTTAAATGCAACAACAGCCGACAAGGCAAGCAACAGCGAAAAATGAGAAAATCAACAACAGCCGACAAGGCAAGTAACAGTGAAAGATGAGAAAAATAACAACAGCTGACAAGACAAGTAACAGCGAAAGATGAGAAAAGCAACAACAGCCGACAAGGCAAGTAACAGCGAAAGATGAGAAAAGTAACAACAGCCGACAAGACAAGTAATAGCGAAAGATCAGAAATGCAACAACAGCCGACAAGACAAGTAATAGCGAAAGATCATAAAAGCGACAACAGCCGAAAAGGCAAGTAACAGCGAAAGATGTGAAATGCAACAACAGCCGACAAGATAAGTAACAGCGAAAGATGAGAAAAGCAACAACAGCCAACAAGGCAAGTAACAGCGAAAGATGAGAAAAGCAACAACAGCCGACAAGGCAAGTAGCAGCGAAAGATGAGAAAACTAACAACAGCCAACAAGACAAGTAAGAGCGAAAGATGAGAAAAACAACAACAGCCGACAAGACAAGCAAACAGCGAAAGATGAGAAAATCAACAACAGCCGACAAGACAAGTAATAGCGAAAGATGAGAAAAGCGACAACAGCCGACAATGCAAGTAACAGCGAAAGATGAGAAAAGCGACAACAGCCGACAATGCAAGTAACAGCGAAAGATTAGAAAAGTTACAACAGCCGACAAAACAAGTAACAGCGAAAGATGAGAAAAGCAACAACAGAAGACAAGGCAAGTAACAGCGAAAGATGAGAAAAGCAACAACAGCCAACAAGACAAGCAACAGCGAAAGATGAGAAAATCAACAACAGCCGACAAGACAAGTAATAGCGAAAGATGAGAAAAGCGACAACAGCCGACAATGCAAGTAACAGCGAAAGATTAGAAAAGTTACAACAGCCGACAAGACAAGTAACAGCGAAAGATGAGAAAAGCAACAACAGAAGACAAGGCAAGTAACAGTGCAAGATGAGAAAAGCAACAACAGCCGACATAACAAGTAACAGCGAAAGATGTGAAATGCAACAACAGCCAACAAGGCAAGTAACAGCGAAAAATTGAAAAGCAACAACAGCCGACAAGGCAAGTAATAGCGAAAGATGAGAAAAGTAAAACAGCCGACAAGACAAGTAATAGCGAAAGATCAGAAAAGCAACAACAGCCGACAAGACAAGTAATAGCGAAAGATGAGAAAAGCGACAACAGCCGACAAGTCCAGTAACAGCGAAAGATGTGAAACGCAACAACAGCCGACAAGGCAAGTAACAGCGAAAGATGTGAAATGCAACAACAGCCGACAAGATAAGTAACAGCGAAAGATGGGAAAAGCAATAACAGCCAACAAGGCAAGTAACAGCGAAAGATGAGAAAAGCAACAACAGCCGACAAGGCAAGTAACAGCAAAAGATGAGAAAAGTAACAACAGCCGACAAGACAAGTAATAGCGAAAGATCAGAAAAGCAACAACAGTCGACAAGACAAATAATAGCGAAAGATGAGAAAAGCGGCAACAGCCGACAAGACAAGTAACAGCGAAAGATGTGAAAAGCAACAACAGCCGACAAGATAAGTAACAGCGAAAGATGAGAAAAGCAATAACAGCCGACAAGGCAAGCAACAGCGAAAGATGAGAAAAGCAACAACAGCCGACAAGGCAAGTAACAGCGAAAAATGAGAAAAGTAACAACAGCCGACAAGACAAGTAACAGCGAAAGATGAGAAAAGCAGCAACAGAAGACAAGAGAAGCAACAGCGAAAGATGAGAAAAGCAACAACAGCCGACAAGGCAAGTAACAGCGAAAGATCAGAAAAGCAACAACAGCCAACAAGACAAGTAATAGCGAAAGATGAGAAAAGCGACAACAGCCGACAAGGCAAGTAACAGCGAAAGATTAGAAAAGATACAACAACCGACAAGACAAGTAACAGCGAAAGATGAGAAAAGCAACAACAGAAGACAAGGCAAGTAACAGCGCAAGATGAGAAAAGCAACAACAGCCGACATAACAAGTAACAGAGAAAGATGTGAAACGCAACAACAGCCGACAAGGCAAGTATCAGCGAAAAATTGAAAAGCAACAACAGCCGACAAGGCAAGTAATAGCGAAAGATGAGAAAAGTAAAACAGCCGACAAGACAAGTAATAGCGAAAGATCAGAAAAGCAACAACAGCCGACAAGACAAGTAATAGCGAAAGATGAGAAAAGCGACAACAGCCGACAAGACAAGTAACAGCGAAAGATGTGAAAAGCAACAACAGCCGACAAGATAAGTAACAGCGAAAGATGAGAAAAGCAATAACAGCCGACAAGGCAAGCAACAGCGAAAGATGAGAAAGGCAATAACAGCCGACAAGGCAAGCAACAGCGAAAGATGAGAAAAGCAACAACAGCCGACAAGGCAAGTAATAGCGAAAGGTGAGAAAAGCAACAACAGCCGACATAACAAGTAACAGCGAAAGATGTGAAACGCAACAACAGCCGACAAGCCAAGTAACAGCGAAAAATTGAAAAGCAACAACAGCCGACAAGGCAAGTAATAGCGAAAGATGAGAAAAGCGACAACAGCCGACAAGGCAAGTAACAGCGAAAGATGTGAAATGCAACAACAGCCGACAAGATAAGTAACAGCGAAAGATGAGAAAAGCAATAACAGCCGACAAGGCAAGTAACAGCGAAAGATGAGAAAAGCAACAACAGCCGACAAGGCAAGTAACAGCGAAAGATTAGAAAAGCAACAACAGCCGACAAGGCAAGTTACAGCGAAAGATGAGAAAATCAACAACAGCCGACAAGGCAAGTAACAGCGAAAGATCAGAAAAGCAATAACAGCCGACAAGGCAAGTAACAGCGAAAGATGAGAAAAGCAATAACAGCCGACAAGGCAAGTAACAGCGAAAGATGAGAAAAGCAACAACAGCCGACAAGGCAAGTAACAGCGAAAGATTAGAAAAGCAACAACAGCCGACAAGGCAAGTTACAGCGAAAGATGAGAAAATCAACAACAGCCGACAAGACAAATAACAACGAAAGATTAGAAAAGTAACGACAGACCAGGGAGTACCCAGGGATGGGGTAAACATGAAATTCAGAAACCAGCCCCCCAAAAAAATAAAATTAAAAATTCCTTCGTCTTATGCGAAATTTTAAACTTGTCTACGTGATTTGATATAAAAAAAAAAGGTGTCTTCGTAAAACTTTAATTTAACCCCATGTATACGCCAGACATTAAAAATAGTTTAAAGAAATAAACTATGAAACTTTTCCCCTATAGAATATCATTTTAACTCTTCTTGTCCAGTGGAGTATTTTAGTAATTGGGCAACCTTACTCAAATCTCAATTTCGGACTACTTCCCCTACAAAAGTAAATCCTCTGAACCTGCTGGCAATAACCGACAAGGCATGCAACAAAGACAAACAAGATGAACAATAGTGACAAGTAAGAGACAACGTTGGGAAAGAGAAAGAATTGAAAATTGACATTTTGTTTTTATTTATTGAGAGGGAGGTACAAAAGCAAAGAAATATTTAGAATACCACAACAAGTGTTAACAATGTGGTTAATACTTTTTGTGGTCTACGTTGTGGTTAATACTTTGAGAACATATAATTACATACAAAAATAAGGTTAAAACTTAAAACATTTTAGAAATTTGGCTAAGTCGACTATATTTAGTCGATCTTTGAAAATACGCAAAGTTGGAGACAACAAAACATCAGGAGATAGAGAGTTCCAAACACGACCAACTCGGCATATGAAGGAACATAAACGTCGGAATAAAAGAACACAAAAAATGTCGAGATAAGAGAAGCAAAAACGTCGGTTAAAAGAGACGACAACGACGGGTGAGACAAAAAGTGGCGTTCAGAGATAAAACAATCCAATCCAGAACCTTACCAAGCTTTATGATCTGGTCTTATAGGGGCGGGGGTGGCTCAGTCGGTAGCGCGCCAGGCTCGTAATCTGTAGTTCCCAGGTTCGAGTCCCAGCTGGGTCAGCGTTGAGATTTATCTCCGCAAAATTCCCGCCCTGCCCACGTTCAGTAGGGACACCGATGGGCTTGAAAAGGCCGCCGTCCGTCGGATGGGACGTTAAGCCGTGGCCCCGTGTGCGGGAGAGCCATACCCTGTGCACGTTAAAGAACACGCTGGATGGCCTTGACGGGAGGTTACCATCTGTCTCCCAACAGCTGTTCCAGTGGGTCCCCTCCCCCAACCTTCTCTGAGCCTTCGGGGTCCATGTGACCTGGCCATTTAGCCCATGGTGTGCAAAAAAGTGACGCTCAGAGGTAAAACAACTCAACTCGTCTTATAATTGCTTAATAATTGCTCTTAAAGAATGGGCATATATTGCTTTTACCTCTGAGGTGCACTTTCTTGCATACAATGGGTTAAATGACCAGGTCACAAGGACCTCCTTGAGTGTTGCTTTCCTATACTCGAAGCCTCTCAGAAGTAGAGCAACACGATTAGCAGACACATTTGTGCTTTCTGTGGATCGAATTCTCGCTGTTTTTCTTCTGAATTAAAATTATTATTTAGGACTAATTTCACCATGGAGAAAATAATTTCTTTCCTTTGTCACGTAAGTCATGAAATGCGATAAGTTTGTATTCGTTACAATTAAACTTGGGACATGAATCATTGTTTGCAAATCGTTTGTTACGAAACGGAGCCAAAAGAGACTCTCAGTTCCATTCACTGTTTGCTTAACGACGCGAATATTACGCCAACTGACAATGTTGAGTAACAATGTCTGAGGACAGATTTCGATCTCTCTCTTAATGGTCCTGATAACACAAGAAATTCATCTGGTGAAATTCGAAAGAGCTAAAGTCGTACAGAAGGAAAAAACAGTCCCAATATTGCCAAAGCTTTCAAATGGGCAAAGCCTATTTAGAGACTGTCTTAAATCTCGTCTTTAAAAGCTTTTCCTTTCAATAATAGCCATACGTTTAAAAGCACTACACCGTTTTATTCTTTCCATTTCTTCATCAGCTATATTTCTTTCTTTAGAGAGTTGTTGCATCAGAATTGAGACAAGAACGTGTCTTCGAGAAGCGTTCTTGAGAAAAACGAGGTGCCAGCCACCGAGACTGGAGAGGAGGGGAGGGTGACACTGGCACCTCCTTCCTCCCTCCCTTCTGCGTTAATAAGTGACATTATCGTCGCAAGAAATATAACATTCAGATCGAAATCCCATTGGACATGATGTCCTATTGCTTATGCATTTGCTTCTCTGAAGGAAAGACTTTCTTTTGCACTTTATTCGCGTCCGCTTCCAAAATGGAAAAATCAATGGCAGACGGGAAAGCATCCGCGTGTCACGGACTCTGCTCCTCCGCGCGTCGAACAGATTTTTGTTTTCGGCGTCTTCTTCTTCTCGCCAATCACATAATCATTTACTGTCTGCCAATCCCCAGAAAGAGATTATACCCTTCTGCCACGAGACTGGAATAATTTCCTCCTTTTTTCCATGCGCGTGTCCGCTATAAAAACGGACACTAATTTTTATTCGCTTTCTCTCTATCGGAAAAAATTAGAGAATGATTATTTTCCATTTTCTAGACAAGGAACCTCTTTTAAAACCAATCCTCTTACTATTGAGGAAGGTTACGATACCCACTGCTCATCTTACTGTCCTATCATTTAACTCTGTCAGCACTCTTTGCTCGATAACTCCTTTTCTTCGTGTCGATCTTTGGAGTCTGCGTCGTAAAGATCTGCAGCGTTTGAGACTCAAGTTGTTGGTGGAGAGGAGCGATCAGGGGGGGGGGGGGATATTGACCCTTGAAGAATGAATCAAATTATAAAAATACTTTTGTATGATTCGTAGAATTTCATGAAATTATACGGTAGGAGATTCACTGCATTAGAGTAGCTAACTCCATACCTAGTGATTATGATCAAGATTTAAAGGCTTTAGAGTTTTTCTATAAACTGATCTTTACGTCAGTGATTCGAAACAATTTTCATATTTTTCTACAAGACGAAACTTTCTGATCAGCAAGAAAAGGACTCTTTAATACAGAGAAATTTTTTAACGGGGGGGGGAGGCTAGGATTAGGAAAAGGTAATAATATTTCAGTAGTAAATCAAGGAGCAGAAATTTGAAGAAAAAAAAGTGTGTGAAGGAAAGTAGAGGAAAACAAAGTTCAGAAGAATTCTAAGTGGAAAGAATCACAAATGTTGAATTTTTATTACAATTAACGAACGCATTTTTTTTTCCAAGATTTTAGAGACTTATATAATTTGCATATTTAAAAATTGGGAAATAGAGATAAATGAAGTTTGGTGAAAAAGTAAAACTTTTTATTATTTAATCCCCTTTTCAAGTTTCAAATTCTTTCCGAGATTTTGGAATTAGGATTTTTTTTCTTGCCGTTTCGATCTAATATGTGAATATAAAAATCTCATCTCTTCGTTGCAATCGAAAAAGAGCGATTTTTCGTCCATTGAAGTTAGAGATTGCATTTTTTTGCTTTCCTCTCTGGATAATTTATAAATTGCCTCTAAAAGAATTTTTTTTTCGACTGAGCAATGAATAGTTTTAAACGTGTCAACATCTTTGTCTTTTTTAGCTTTTCAAAAGCAGTAGCTTCCCCTCTTCGTCTGTTTTACGCTGATTTCTTCTGCCTTAAACATCTTCTCAACATTCGCAATGAAAGTTGGGTTGGGTTGTTTTACCTCTGAGCGGCACTTTTTTCCACACCATGGGCTAAATGGCCAGGTCACATGGACCCCGACGGCTCAGAGAAGGTTGGGCGAGGGGACCCACTGGAACAGCTGTTGGGAGACAGATAGTAGCCTCCCGTCAAGGCCATCCAGCGTGTTCTTTAACGTTGGGTTGTTTTACCTCTTAGCGGCACTTTTTTGCACACCATGGGCTAAATGGCCAGGTCACATGGACCCCGAAGGTTCAGAGAAGGTTGGGGGAGGGGACCCACTGGAAAAGCTGTTGGGAGACAGATGGTAGGTTCCCGTCAAGGTCATCCAGCGTGTTCTTTAATGTGCATAGGGTATGGCTCTCCCGCACACGGGGTCACGGCTTAACGTCCCATCCGACGGACGGTGGCCTTTTCAAGGCCATCGGTGTCCCCTACTGACCGTGGGCAGGGCGGAGAAATTTTGCGGAGATAAATCTCAGCGCTGACCCAGCTGGGACTCGAACCTGGGAACTGCAGATTACGAGCCTGGCGCGCTACCGACTGAGCCACCCCCGCCCCCTCAATGAAAGCATACACGATTGTGCAACAGAACGAAATCTTGCATAACAATGATTGCATCTACGGGCGAATGAAAATACAAGAATACCGATAATTTCTAGGCAAATCCCGCAGCAAAATAATTTGGTTGTGGCGCATACGATTAGACAACATTATGTATTATGATAGCATACCCATGTTGCAGTTGGGTTGTTTAACTTTGATGGACGTTTTTACACACACTGGGCTAAATGGCCAGGTCACAAGGTCCCTAAAGGCTCAGAGAAAGCTGTGGGGGAACGGAACCAACTTAGGAGACAGATTGTATCCTCCCGTCAAGGTCATTGCGTGTTCTTTAAAGTGCACAGAGTATGACTATCTACTGTAGTGGGGGGGGACTCCGTCGGTAGCGCGCCAGGTTCGTAATCTGTAGTTCCCAGGTTCGAGTCCCAGCTGGGTCAGCGTTGAGATTTATCTCCGCAAAATTCCCCGCCCTGTCCACGGTCAGCAGGGGACACCGATGGGCTTGAAAAGGACGCCGACCGACGGATGGGACATTAACCCGTGTCCCCGTATGCAGGAGAGTCATAACCTGTGCACGTTAAAGAACACACTGCATGGCCTTGACGGGAGGCTACCATCTGTGTCAAAACAGCTGTTGTAGTGGTTCCCCTCCCCCAACCTTCTCTGAGCTTTAGGGGTCCATGTGACCTGGCCATTTAGCCCATGGTGTGCAAAAAATTGCCGCTCAGAGGGAAAACAACCCAACCCGTAAATAGAACTCCTCATAGTCACTAGATGGCGCCAGGGGTTAAAAAAAAGGGGGTGGGGGTTAATAAGGGGGAGAAATTTTTAATAAAGGTGGAGTCAAAAATCGGGAAATTAGGGCTAAAATAAGGGTTTTTCCGAAAATAGTGCTCCTCATAGTCACCAGATATATATATACTCATAGTCACCTCATAGCCCGGGGTTAAAAGGGGAGAGGACGGTTTTTTTTTAATAAAGGGAGGAATTTTTAATAAATGGAGATTAATTAATTCTTGATTAATTATTAATTAGTTATTAATTATGAATTATTAATTAGTTCTTATTTTCAGTCTTCATTACCACACAATATTTTTCCCCAACAATCAATTTCTTATTTTCAGTCTTCATTAGTCGACAATATTTTTAATAATCAATTTCTTATTTTCAGTCTTCATACTACAAAATATTTTCCCCCCAACAATCAATTTCTTATTTTCAGTCTTCATTACTACACAATATTTTCCCCCAACAATCAATGGTTGGCTAATGAAGACTGAAAATAAGAAATTGATTGTTGGGGGGAAAATATTGTGTAGTAATGAAGACTGAAAATAAGAAATTGATTATTAAAAATATTGTCGACTAATGAAGACTGAAAATAAGAAATTGATTGTTGGGGGAAAATATTGTGTGGTAATGAAGACTGAAAATAAGAAATTGATTGTTTGGGGAAAATATTGTGTAGTAATGAAGACTGAAAATAAGAAATTGATTGTTGGGGAAAATATTGTGTAGTAATGAAGACTGAAAATAAGAAATTGATTGTTGGGGGAAAAATATTGTGTAGTAATGAAGACTGAAAATAAGAAATTGATGACTAAAAATATTGTCGACTAATGAAGACTGAAAATAAGAAATTGATTGTTGGGGAAAATATTGTGTAGTAATGAAGACTGAAAATAAGAAATTGATTGTTGGGGAAAATATTGTGTAGTAATGAAGACTGAAAATAAGAAATTGATTGTTGGGGGAAAATATTGTGTAGTAATGAAGACTGAAAATAAGAAATTGATTATTAAAAATATTGTCGACTAATGAAAACTGAAAATAAGAAATTGATTGTTGGAGGAAAATATTGTGTAGTAATGAAGACTGAAAATAAGAAATTGATTGTTGGGGGAAAATATTGTGTAGTATTGAAAACTG
Organism: Ryuthela nishihirai; assembly: GCA_038380435.1. NCBI lineage: Eukaryota > Metazoa > Arthropoda > Arachnida > Araneae > Heptathelidae > Ryuthela > Ryuthela nishihirai. The sequence goes on from JAWZYU010000018.1 coordinate 27,615,668, forward strand.
AAAATAAGAAATTGATTGTTGGGGGAAAATATTGTGTAGTAATGAAGACTGAAAATAAGAAATTGATTATTAAAAATATTGTCGACTAATGAAGACTGAAAATAAGAAATTGATTGTTGGGGAAAATATTGTGTAGTAATGAAGACTGGAAATAAGAAATTGATTGTTGGGGAAAATATTGTGTAGTAATGAAGACTGAAAATAAGAAATTGATTATTAAAAATATTGTCGACTAATGAAGACTGAAAATAAGAAATTGATTGTTGGGGGAAAATATTGTGTGGTAATGAAGACTGAAAATAAGAAATTGATTGTTTGGGGAAAATATTGTGTAGTAATGAAGACTGAAAATAAGAAATTGATTGTTGGGGAAAATATTGTGTAGTAATGAAGACTGAAAATAAGAAATTGATTGTTGGGGGAAAAATATTGTGTAGTAATGAAGACTGAAAATAAGAAATTGATGACTAAAAATATTGTCGACTAATGAAGACTGAAAATAAGAAATTGATTGTTGGGGAAAATATTGTGTAGTAATGAAGACTGAAAATAAGAAATTGATTGTTGGGGAAAATATTGTGTAGTAATGAAGACTGAAAACAAGAAATTGATTGTTGGGGGAAAATATTGTGTAGTAATGAAGACTGAAAATAAGAAATTGATTATTAAAAATATTGTCGACTAATGAAGACTGAAAATAAGAAATTGATTGTTGGGGAAAATATTGTGTAGTAATGAAGACTGAAAATAAGAAATTGATTGTTGGGGGAAAAATATTGTGTAGTAATGAAGACTGAAAATAAGAAATTGATGACTAAAAATATTGTCGACTAATGAAGACTGAAAATAAGAAATTGATTGTTGGGGAAAATATTGTGTAGTAATGAAGACTGAAAACAAGAAATTGATTGTTGGGGGAAAATATTGTGTAGTAATGAAGACTGAAAATAAGAAATTGATTATTAAAAATATTGTCGACTAATGAAGACTGAAAATAAGAAATTGATTGTTGGGGAAAATATTGTGTAGTAATGAAGACTGGAAATAAGAAATTGATTGTTGGGGGAAAATATTGTGTAGTATTGAAAACTGAAAATAAGGAATTGATTATTGGGGGAAAATATTGTGTAGTAATGGAGACTGAAAATAAGAAATTGATTGTTGGGGAAAATATTGTGTAGTAATAAAGACTGAAAATAAGAAATTGATTATTAAAAATATTGTCGACTAATGAAGACTGAAAATAAGAAATTGATTGTTGGGGGAAAATATTGTGTAGTAATTAAGACTGAAAATAAGAAATTGATTGTTTGGGGAAAATATTTTGTAGTAATGAAGACTGAAAATAAGAAATTGATTATTAAAAATATTGTCGACTAATGAAGACTGAAAATAAGAAATTGATTGTTGGGGAAAAATATTGTGTGGTGATGAAGACTGAAAATAAGAAATTGATTGTTGGGGGAAAATATTGTGTAGTAATGAAGACTGAACATAAGAAATTGATTGTTGGGGGAAAATATTGTGTAGTAATGAAGACTGAAAATAAGAAATTGATTGTTGGGGGAAAATATTGTGTAGTAATGAAGACTGAAAATAAGAAATTGATTATTAAAAATATTGTCGACTAATGAAGACTGAATATAAGAAATTGATTGTTGGGGGAAAATATTGTGTAGTAATGAAGACTGAAAATAAGAAATTGATTGTTGGGGTAAAATATTGTGTAGTAATGAAGACTGAAAATAAGAAATTGATTGTTGGGGGGAAAATATTGTGTAGTAATGAAGACTGAAAATAAGAAATTGATTATTAAAAATATTGTCGACTAATGAAGACTGATAATAAGAAATTGATTGTTGGGGGAAAATATTGCGTATTAATGAAGACTGAAAATAAGAAATTGATTATTAAAAATATTGTCGACTAATGAAGACTGAAAATAAGAAATTGATTGTTGGGGGAAAATATTGTGTAGTAATGAAGACTGAAAATAAGAAATTGATTGTTGGGGAAAATATTGTGTAGTAATGAAGACTGAAAATAAGAAATTGATTGTTGGGGGAAAATATTGTGTAGTAATGAAGACTGAAAATAAGAAATTGATTATTAAAAATATTGTCGACTAATGAAAACTGAAAATAAGAAATTGATTGTTGGAGGAAAATATTGTGTAGTAATGAAGACTGAAAATAAGAAATTGATTGTTGGGGGAAAATATTGTGTAGTATTGAAAACTGAAAATAAGAAATTGATTGTTGGGGGAAAATATGTGTAGTAATGAAGACTGAAAATAAGAAATTGAGTATTAAAAATATTGTCGACTAATGAAGACTGAAAATAAGAAATTGATTATTAAAAATATTGTCGACTAATGAAGACTGAAAAAAGAAATTGATTGTTGGGGGAAAATATTGTGTAGTAATGAAGACTGAAAATAAGAAATTGATTATTAAAAATATTGTCGACTAATGAAGACTGAAAAAAGAAATTGATTGTTGGGGGAAAATATTGTGTAGTAATGAAGACTGAAAATAAGAAATTGATTGTTGGGGGAAAATATTGTGTAGTAATGAAGACTGAAAATAAGAAATTGATTGTTGGGGGAAAATATTGTGTAGTAATGAAGACTGAAAAAAGAAATTGATTGTTGGGGGAAAATATTGTGTAGTAATGAAGACTGAAAATAAGAAATTGATTATTAGAAATATTGTCGACTAATGAAAACTGAAAATAAGAAATTGATTTTTAAAAATATTGTCGACTAATGAAGACTGAAAATAAGAAATTGATTGTTGGGGAAAAATATTGTCGAGTAATGAAGACTGAAAATAAGAAATTGGTTGTTGGGAAAAAATACTGTCGAGTAATAAAGACTGAAAATAAGAAATTGCTATTAAAAAAATTATTGTCGAATAATGAAGACTGAAAGTAAGATTTTTGATTGTTGTAAAAACTTTTGTCGAGTAGCAAAGATCACTAGCTGCAAGTTTGCACAGTTTGTACAATATGCGTGAAACCAACCAGGGTGAACTTGCATATGCATACATTATCATGGGTTAGTCACAATTAAAACGTTCTTCATTGTTTACAAATTTATTATAGCTATTTAAACACATCAATTTGTATAGGGAAATGTGAAAAACGTCTTGGAAATGGGGCGGAGGTGGCTCAGTCGGTAGCGCGGCAGGCTCGTAATCTGTAGTTTCCAAGTTCGAGTCCCAGCTGGGTCAGCATTGAGATTTATCTCCGTAAAAATTCCCCACCCTGCCCACGGTCAGTAGGGGACACCGATGGGCTTGGAAAGGCCGCCGTCCGTCGGATGGGACGTTAAGCCGTGGCCCCGTGTGCGGGAGAGCCATACCCTGTGCACGTTAAAGAACACGCTGGATGGCCTTGACGGGAGGCTACCATCTGTCTCCCAACAGCTGTTCTAGCGGGGATTCCCTCCCCCAACCTTCTCTGAGCCTTCGGGGTCATTGTGACCTGGACAATTAGCCCATGGTGTGCAAAAAAGTGCCGCTCAGAGGTAAAACAACCCAAATAACAACGTCTTGAAAATGCTTAAATTATGAACAAGGATAGGTGAAACAACGAAAGAGTCAAAGGTGGTATTCTTATATTGTAAATATAATAATAGAAGCAATTCTAATGATTTTTATTGACATTTAATAACAACAGCAAAACACAAGCAATTCCACATACATAAAGCCAGAAAGTCACGTGGGAAAAATTTTGAGCTTCTCAGGTCTTTAAGAAAAAACTTATTTTAAACCGAGCAATATCGATTAACAGAAAATTCGCTTACAAAGTTTGTAACTTATTTGGAGTAAATTTGTCTTAGCCCAAATACAGTTGATAGAGTTAAAGAAAAAGATATGTTTTAGATTTTAATCCCACATCACCCATGCAAGATGAAAAATCAGCATTTTGCTTATATTTGGAACACAATATACTTACAATAGGATAGTCGCCGACACACTTTTTTTATTTTTTTAAATTGGCCTATGTTGCGAAATATTGGCCTTTTCTGATTTATAGAAATCGACTATACTCTCAATAAAATACATCTATAATAGCTAGGACCGGACTTTGACCTTCTGAGGGCCTAGGCTACGACAAGTTTAAGGTGCCGTAAGCCCCCCGTGGCCGAATGGTTAGCGCGACTGGCTACTGATTTAAGGGACCTGGGTTCGAGTCCCGGGTAAGGCATGGCTGTGTGTGCTGTTTTTCTGCTGAGGTCCCTGCCATCCTCTCAGACCTTCTACTATGGCATATAAACTGACAGACTCCTGTCAGACCTCTGTGGCAAGCAGCTGCTTGAGGGGGTATTTATTATTTTTAATCTACAATAAATTTAAGAGGCCCCAAAATTTCGAAAGTCGAAATATGTTATTTATTATTCTGATTGGAGGAAATATTAAAAAAATAAATATGAAATTGATGTGGTGAAGACATTATATTCGGCTTAGCATATAATGATGACTGTGTATAAGATTTTCACAAAAGATTAATTTGAATATAAAAAAATATACTTGACAGTAAACTTCAGACTAAAATTTTTGTCATCCCACATGATCGCGAGGCCCTAAGCTGTAGCTTAGTTATCTCGTGCATCATCGGCCCCTGATAATAGCCTTCCCTTGAATCAAAATGTAAAAAGAGGTTTAGTTAACTCTGCAATTATCTGTTTAGTGGGGCAGGGGTGGCTCAGTCGGTAGCGCGCCAGGCTCGTAATCTGTAGTTCCCAGGTTCGAGTCCAAGCTGGGCCAGCGTTGAGATTTATCTCCGCAAAATTCCCCGCTCTGTCCACGGTCAGTAGGGGACACCGATGGGCTTGGAAAGGCCGCCGTCCGTCGGATGAGACGTTAAGCCGTGGCCCCGTGTGCGGGAGAGCCATACCCTGTGCACGTTAAAGAACACGCTGGATGGCCTTGACGGGAGGCTACCATCTGTCTCCCAACAGCTGTTCCAGTGGGTCCCCTCCCCCAACCTTCTCTGAGCCTTCGTTGTCCATGTGACCTGGCCATTTAGCCCATGGTGTGCAAAAAAGTGCCGCTCAGAGGTAAAACAACCCAACCCATTACCTTTGCTAGCATTCTCAAAAAAAGGGGAGGGGGTTCCTTCTCTCTCCCCCCCGATCCGTTCCTAGATACAAATGACATATTAATATTTGTATTTTCCCAGGTTATCCATTAGTTCGAATTTCCGAGAATTAATTAGAGAGTGTTATATGTGGAAAATAGAAAAACTTCATTCTCTTTGTAAACGCCGATACCCTATTCGCCCAACCCTGTTCAGTACTGAGTAATAATTTTTTTCTCTCAATTTGGTTGATGGCAATTGCAGCAAATGTGAGAGCTCAACGTTTTTTTTGTGACTTGTCGATCAGTCAACAATTTTTAGTGAGGGACAATAATAATCTATATGACAGAACAAACGATCGTGTTATACTGGGAATTCGAACCCGGATTCGGCAGCGTAACCGCGAGACCACTGAGCCACCGAGGCTGCTGCGTAATATTATTTACCTGCATTCTATAAATATACAGTTATAAATGTCGCTCAAATGAAACGTGGTCAATGCCATATCTGGATAGTATACTGAGTGATCTTTGTACTCTTACACAGGGAAAATGTATATGCACAGTCGTATCAGAATAATTTGACCACCTGCCATAGTATATGTATGGTAGGTGGTCATATTATTCTGATACGACTTGTATATATGTATAAGAAATGCATCTATGTATAGGGAACTCATCAATACTAGAATCAGTGGGTGGGAAGTATCTGTTTGAATGTGATGGATATTGTGGGATTCGATTCAAATTCCACAATGGAGGCATTCAGAGTTGAGTAGTGTGCACTTGGTGATGTTTTAACTCTCAGGGTCCTCTGTTGATTGAGTTTCTGAACCGTACTGACACTTTCAAATATAGCAATGATATTGCGATATTGCATTCTTGTTCACAGCAAACTGGAGTTTAACTATTTCTAAACAAATCGTTGCCAGATATTTTTTTCTGAATTCTGTAATCAACCATAGCGTTCGGATACTTTTTTGAGCGACTGTAGGTGGTCATATTATTTTGATACTAGATCGTGTGGGTTCACTCACGGAAATATTGAGCGTGTGCAGTTACCGTTCACAGCAAACTGGAGCGTGTGCAGTTACCGTTCACAGCAAACTGGAGCGTGTGCAGTAACTGCACACGCTCCAGTTTGCTGTGAACGGTAACTGGAGCGTGTACAGTTGCTGTACACGCTACAGATATTTTTCCTGAATTCTGTAATCACGTGACACGAAGGTTGCCAGATCACTAATTTCTAAAAAAAAATCGTTGCCAGATATTTTTTCTGAGTTCTGTAGTCAACCATAGCGTTCGAATACTTTTTTGAGCGACTGTACACCGAATTTGGATATTCAATTTACTAGAATATTCCCACTCGCCAGAGAATTTATTCCATCCTCATTAACAATTAAAAAGGTCTCATTAAATTTTGCAACAATAATATTAACATTTCAGAAATCTGACAAGAGAACTCCATCTCCATTTATCCTAAATAATCCATTTGCAAACTTTCGTTGTTTTCCGTTACCTCGATTACAATGATTAAATTTCTGCCCCTAGAGTTGTTTTTAAGATTTTAATTTAAGAAACCACTAAATTAATTAACCTTTTGTTTTGCTGTTTAAACTCTTCAATGTATGGATTATTTTACGAGCCTTTCCTCTTTATTTAATAAGACTCTTAATATCTTAATTTATTCACTTATCGCTGTTTTGATTCATTTTGCTTAGCAACAGAAGAGTATCTTCAGAGCAAGCTCGAAGGCTAAGCCTCTTCAAATGAAAATGGACTAAGTGAATTTAGTCAACTTTTATTTTTAAACATGATAATAAATCCCAATATTAGAAGAAAATTGTTAGCTGTATATAATAGATTATACAGGGTGTACCAAAAAGGCCTCGTTAATTTTATCTATGTTCGCTTTAATACACCTTTCCAAAGAGCTTGAGGGTATTAATCGAAACTAAAGGCTCCCGAAATTAATACCCTAAAGGCTAAAGGCTCTCGAAAATAATACCTCCACCTCAGTGGTTCTCAGTCCATCGTGCCACGGACGTAGGAAGAGACGAAGATCCTCTATCGCTTGGAAACTGTAATCGACTTCGCCATATTGCTCTTACTCGTAAATAATAAAAAAAAATACCCCCTCAAGCAGCTGCTTGCCACAGATGTCTGACAGGAGCCTATCAGTTTATATGCCACAGTAGGAGATCTGAGAGGATGGCAGGACCTCAGCAGAAAAACGACACACACATCCATGCCTAATCCGGGGCTCGAACCCAGGTCCCTTAGATCAGTAGCCAAGCATGCTAACCACTCGGCCACGGGACGGCTAAATAAATACCCCCTCAAGCAGCTGCTTGCCACAGAGGTCTGACAGGAGCCTGTCAGTTTATATGCCATAGTAGAAGGTCTGAGAGGATGGCAGGACCTCAGCAGAAAAACGACACACACATCCATGCCTAATCCGGGGCTCGAACCCAGGTCCCTTAGATCAGTAGCCAAGCATGCTAACCACTCGGCCACGGGACGGCTAAATAAATACCCCCTCAAGCAGCTGCTTGCCACAGAGGTCTGACAGGAGCCTGTCAGTTTATATGCCATAGTAGAAGGTCTGAGAGGATGGCAGGACCTCAGCAAAAAACCACACACACATCCATGCCTTACCCGGGGCTCGAACCCAGGTCCCGTAGATCACAAGCCAAGCGTGCTAACCACGCGGTCACGGGACGGCTCTTACTCGTAAGCGTGCGTTTTCTATGTTAACGAACGAAGGATTGTGCAAAAAAAAAATATTGGCACTTGAATAGCATATTTCTGAGAAACTAACCTGCGAAATAGATAAAAGGAATAGCATTTCATTGGTAAGAAGTTGAAAAAAAATTTTTCTTCCGGAATTTTCAAACTTTTGGTTATTTTAATTATATTGGAATGTAGTGTAAACAGGTGCTACTATTGCTATATGTTGCTAAAATTACTACTGGTTTGAAATGTCCCCTCTCTCCCTTTTTTCGCCTCGAATGGATTGCATTCCTTTTATTTGATATCTAATTTATGATGATAAACGTCGAATTTCGACTCCAACAACAGTTTTTAAAAACGCGGAAAAATAACCAATCGAAGATCAAAAAATAACAAAAAACATTTTTTTCGTAATATATTAAAATGAAATTTTTTCGATTGTGAAATAAAATTTCGATTTTATTCGACAATATTAACAAATTTGAAATTAGAAATAATTAACTAATTTTATCGTGGTGTTCAACTACAGTTTTTGCGATCACATTCAATCACAAAAAAAACAAAACAAAAAAGAGTTGGGTTGCGTTGTTTTACCTCTGAGCGGCACTTTTTTGCACACCATGGGCTAAATGGCCAGGCCACAAGGACCCCGAAGGCTCAGAGAAGGTTGGGGGAGGGGACCCACTGGTACAGCTGTTGGGAGACAGATGATAGCCTCCCGTCAAGGCCATCCAGCGTGTTCTTTAACGTGCACAGGGTATGGCTCTCCTGCACACGGGGCCACGGCTTAACGTCCCATCCGACGGACGACGGCCTTTTCAAGCCCATCGGTGTCCCCTACTGACCGTGGGCAAGGCGGGGAAATTTTGCGGAGATAAATCGCAACGCTGACCCAGCTGGGACTCGAACCTGGGAACTACAGATTACGAGCCTGGTGCGCTACCGACTGAGCCACCCCCGCCCCATAAAAAAAGAGTAAATTCCCATGTACCTAATGACAATACTACTGTTATTAGGAAATATTACTATTTAATTGCACCGATAATCATACAAAACATTCACACATACGATGACAACAGAGTTTTCAGTAAGAATCTCAAGGTAGGAGTAACATGGCAATTTCGGCTGCAGTAGCCAAATATGAAACTGATAATAAGAGTTGGGTTGGGTTGTTTTACCTCTGAGCGGCACTTTTTTGCACACCATGGGCTAAATGGCCAGGTCACATGGACCCCAAAGGCTCAGAGAAGGTTGGGGGAGGGGAACCACTGAAACGGCTGTTGGGAGACAGTCATGGTAGTCTCCCGTCAAGGCCATCCAGCGTGTTCTTTAACGTGCACAGGGTATGGCTCTCTCGCACACGGGGCCACGGATTAACGTTCCATCCGACGGACGGCGGCCTTTCCAAGCCCGTCGGTGTCCCCTACTGACCGTGGGCAGGGCGGGGAATTTTGCGGAGATAAATCTCAACGCTGACCCAGCTGGGACTCGAACCTGGGAACTAACTGATAATAAAGAGGGTCTCCTCATATTCCTATGTTCATGATCATGGCCGCATGCAGACACCAGATAATTTAGGTGCTGCCACCAGAAAAGTTCAATAATTGAAATAAAAAATATTGATTGTAATTTCTATTTATCATACATATTCTCCACAAGAGAAACATTTTCAAACAAGAGCATTAATACATATTGAATATTTAAACTTATAACATTAGTCATGGGGCGGGGGTGGCGCAGTCGGTAGCGTGCCAGGCTCGTAATCTGTAGTTCCCTGGTTCGAGTCCCAGCTGGGTCAGCGTTGAGATTTATCTCCGCAAAATTCCCCGCCCCGCCCACGGTCAGTAGGGGACACCGATGGGCTTGGAAAGACCGCCGTACGTCGGATGGTACGTTAAGCCGTGGCCCCGTGTGTGGGAGAGACATACCCTGTGCACGTTAAAGAACTCGCTGGATGGCCTTGACGGGAGGCTACCATCTGTCTCCCAACAGCTGTTCCAGTGGGTCCCCTCCCCCAACCTTCTCTGAGCCTTCGGGGTCATTGTGACCTGGACAATTAGCCCATGGTGTGCAAAAAAGTGACGCTCAGAGGTAAAACAACCCAACCAACATTAGTCATACACCGAAGAGCCAAAATATTATGACCAGCGTGTCTTTATGCAAATCGAAACAGATGCAGGTAAACGACGGCGCGTGTGAAGGTCATGAAACGGTATAAATAATACCTGATACTGAGCTCTTGTTAATCATTGTTATTCTTATTCTTCAGATGGAAAAGGCAGTGGACTTAAGTGAGTTGACAAAGGCCAAATTGTAATGGCCAGACCCCTGGGTCAGAGCATTTCCGAGATGGCAAGGCTTGTGGGGTGCTCACGGTCAACCATGGTTAGTACTGTCGCTCAAAAAAGTATCCGAACACTACGGTTGATTACAAAATTCAGAAAAAATACTACAGATATTTTTTCGGAATTTTGTAATCAACCGTAGTGTTCGGATACTTTTTTCAGCGACTGTAGGTGGTCACATTATTTTGATACTAGATCGTGTGGGCTCACTCACGGAAATATTGAGCGTGTGCAGTTACCGTTCACAGCAAACTGGAGCGTGTGCAGTAACTGCACACGCTCCAGTTTGCTGTGAACGGTAACTGGAGCGTGTACAGTTGCTGTACACGCTCCAGATATTTTTCCTGAATTCTGTAATCACGTGACACGAAGGTTGCCAGCTCACTAATTTCTAAAAAATCGTTGCCAGATATTTTTTCTGAATTTTGTAATCAACCGTAGTGTTCGGATACTTTTTTGAGCGACTGTACCTTCAAAAAGTGATCCGAGGAGGGAAAAACCTCGAACCGCCGGCAAGGTGTGGGCCGACCACAGCTCATCGATGCTAGAGGTGAGCGAAGGCTATCCCGATGGTACGAGCTAACGTAAAGGATATTTTGACACAACTCGCCCGTAATTTGAACGCTGGTGATGGGAGTAATGTGTCACAACACATAGTACATCGAACACTGCTGAAAATGGGGCTGCGTAGCCGAAGGCTACTCCGAGTGCCGATGCTAACCTCGATTCACTCGAGTGCCGATGCTAACCTACTCATACTCGAGTGCCGATGCTCACCTCGATTCACCATCGAAAGCGCCTACAATGTGCACGTGAGCATCACAACTGGACCTTGAATGATTGGAAGAAGGTCGTCTGGTCCGATGAATCTCGTTTCCTGTTGCACCAGGTGGATGGCCAGTACGTGTACAGGCGAAAACAAGCCGGTGGAGGAAGTGTAATGCTTTGGGCAATTTTCTGCTGGGAAACCCAGGGTCCAGTCATTCATGTGCAGGAAATTATGATGTCTACCACCTACCTAAACATCATTGCAGACCAGGTACATCCTTTCATTGCAACGGTATACCCCTCTAGTAGTGCCTTCTTTCAGCAGGATAATGCACCATGTCACACTACCCGGATTGTTCGAGAATGGCTTGCGGAACAAGAGGAAGACTTCCAGGTATTGCCCTGGCCTCCAAATTCCCCAAACATCAATCCAATTGAGCATCTGTGGTATGTGTTGGAACAGGATATCCGATCTGCGGCGGCTCAACCACGTAACTTACAAGAGTTAAAGGTTCTGCCGGTAACGTGTTGGTACCCAATACCACAAGACACCTTTAGAAATCTTGTAGCGTCCATGCCTCGCCGGGTACGAACTGTTTTGTAGGCACGTGGATGACCAACATCATATTAGGCAGGTGATCACAATGTTCACTTCGGGGTACCATAAAATAATACGCTATTTCTGTCAGTGTGTAACGAAATGCGGTTGCCAGAGGAAAGTAGTTGAATATAAGTCGCAATGTATTCTACTAGATTATCAAAAGATTAGTTTTCACTGAATGGCAACTTCATTTCACTGTCACAGTCACGGAGGTATGAATCAGAGGAGACGTCCTAGCGCTCTTTCCCTGTCCAAGGAAAATGATGCTGACGCAGCAGGGCGGTAGCCATATTGTTACATTCAAAACAAACCGTCTGCCGCTGCAATCAAGCCTACTTTTCACGTGCTATACTCAGTTTTACTGTGCGTTATATACGGGAAGATTTTTTTTTACGACTAAGAGAAAGCCCATTTAAGCTGTTTGGAATTTATATTGCTTTTTTTAATGCAATGAATATTTCAATACAGAATTACTGTATAGCAGAACTATTTATGTATTTCGTTGAATACGACAATAACAAATAATTACCAGATTTTGAAAGTTTATTTATACTGCACTGATAATAGCAGAAAACATTTTATGGATAAAACACTAAACATTATATGCAATAGTAGCATTTAAACTGCAAAAAAATCACATTTGCAAGATTCAGAAAAGCCTGTAGAAGGAATTCTCAAATAAGTGTAACGTAAAATCAATCAATCAATATAAGAAGTACATCTTCACATTTATCACTGAGTACAATCCGAAGAAAATAAAAAAAAATCTGGTGAAGAATCGAGGTTTGTAACTCGAAATAAAACCGATTTCATAGCGGCGTAATTTCAACACGAAGTTGCTTGTATCATTATATAATTATTTAAACTTTTATAAAAATGACAAACTTACCGGGGTTTTTTTTCGAATCTTTTTCTGAAAATCACACTGACACTCTCACCTATACCTCCGACTTAAAAAACGCGACTGATTAAGTTGGGTTGGGTTGTTTTACCTCTGAGCGGCACTTTTTTGCACACCATGGGCTAAATGGCCAGGTCACATGGACCCCGAAGGCTCAGAGAAGATTGGGGGAGGGGACTCACTGGAACAGCTGTTGGAAGACAGATGGTAGCCTCCCGTCAAGGCCATCCAGCGTGTTCTTTAATGTGCACAGGGTATGGCTCTCCCATACACGGGGCCACGGCTTAACGTCCCATCCAACGGACGGCGGCCTTTCCAAGCCCATCGGTGTTCCCCTACTGACCGTGGGCAGGGCGGGGAATTTTGCGGAGAAAAATCTCAATGCTGACCCAGCTGGGACTCGAACCTGGGAACTACAGATTACGAGCCTGGCGCGCTACCGACTGAGCCACCCCCGCCCCAATCCTATATAAATAACACGAGGGTTGGCTCATAACTGTAATTCCCAGGTTCGAGTCCCAACTGTGCCTGCGTTGAGACTATTTCTCTAAGCCCTCATCCTACCATCGGTCAGAAAAGGGACACCAATGGGCTTCTAAAGGCCGCCGTCCATCGCAAGAGACGTTAAGCCGTGGCCTCGTGTGATGGAGTGCCATACTCTGTGCGCATTAAAATGCTGGATGACCTTGACAGGGGACTTCCATCTGTCTCCTATCAGCTGTCAAGTGGGTTCTCTTTCCTCAACCTTCTCTGAACCCTTGGAGGCCTTGTGATCTGACCATTTAGCTCATTGTGTGGAAAAAGGTGCCTCTTGGTGATAAAACAAACCAATATTAATTCAATACCTTGATTCATCTTAGTCTATTATAGTTCTATTTCAGTCAATTAGAAATTTGTTTCCGTCTGTTAAAATTCTATTTCAGTCTCTTATAATTTTAATGCCTTTCAGTTTACTGTAGTTCTGTTTTAGTCCATTATAATTTTGTTTACGTGTATCATAGTTCTGTTTCAGTCCATTATGATTTTGTTTACGTGTATCATAGTTCGATTTCAGTCCACTATAATTTTGTTTCTGTGCATTACATTTTTGTCTCAGTCCACTATAATTTTGTTTCAGTGTATTATATTTTTGTCTCAGTCCATTATAATTTTCTTTCTGTGCAATATAGTTCTGTCTCAGTCCATTATAATTTTGTTTTGTGTATCATAGTTCTGTTTCAGTCCATCATAAATTTTGTTTACTTGTATTATAGTTCTATTTCAGTCCATTATAATTTTGTTCTGTGCATTATATTTCTGTCTCAGTCCACTATAATTTTGTTTCAGTGTATTATATTTTTGTCTCAGTCCATTATAATTTTGTTCTGTGCATTGTAGTTCTGTTTCAGTCCACTATAATTTTGTTTCTGTGCATTATATTTCTGTCTCAGTCCACTATAATTTTGTTTCAGTGTATTATATTTTTGTCTCAGTCCATTATAATTTCGTTTTTGCTCACTATAGTTCTGTCTCAGTCCATTATAATTTGTTTTGTGTATCATAGTTCTGTTTCAGTCCATCATAAATTTTGTTTACTTGTATTATAGTTCTATTTCAGTCCATTATAATTTTGTTCTGTGCATTATATTTCTGTCTCAGTCCACTATAATTTTGTTTTAGTGTATTATATTTTTGTCTCAGTCCATTATAATTTTGTTCTGTGCATTGTAGTTCTGTTTCAGTCCACTATAATTTTGTTTCTGTGCATTATATTTCTGTCTCAGTCCACTATAATTTTGTTTCAGTGTATTATATTTTTGTCTCAGTCCATTATAATTTCGTTTTTGCTCACTATAGTTCTGTCTCAGTCCATTATAATTTGTTTTGTGTATCATAGTTCTGTCTCAGTCCATTATAATTTTGTTTTGTGTATCATAGTTCTGTTTCAGTCCATCGTAAATTTTGTTTACTTGTATTATAGTTCTATTTCAGTCCATTATAATTTTGTTCTGTACATTATATTTCTGTCTCAGTCCACTATAATTTTGTTTCAGTGTATTATATTTTTGTCTCAGTCCATTATAATTTTGTTCTGTGCATTGTAGTTCTGTTTCAGTCCACTATAATTTTGTTTCTGTGCATTATATTTCTGTCTCAGTCCACTATAATTTTTTTTCAGTGTATTACATTTTTGTCTCAGTCCATTATAATTTCGTTTTTGCTCACTATAGTTCTGTCTCAGTCCATTATAATTTGTTTTGTGTATCATAGTTCTGTCTCAGTCCATTATAATTTTGTTTTGTGTATCATAGTTCTGTTTCAGTCCATCATAAATTTTGTTTACTTGTATTATAGTTCTATTTCAGTCCATTATAATTTTGTTCTGTACATTATATTTCTGTCTCAGTCCACTATAATTTTGTTTCTGTGCACTATAGTTCTGTCTAAGTCCATTATAATTTTATTTTGTGTATCATAGTTCTGTTTCAGTCTATCATAAATTTCGTTTAAGTGTATTATAGTTCTATTTCAGTCCATTATAATTTTGTTCTTTATATTTGTGTGCTTTATATTTCTGTTTCAGTCCAATGTAATTTTGTTCCTGTATATCATAGTTCTGTTTCAGTCCATCGTAAATTTTGTTTACTTGTATTATAGTTCTATTTCAGTCCATTATAATTTTGTTCTGTACATTATATTTCTGTCTCAGTCCACTATAATTTTGTTTCTGTGCACTATAGTTCTGTCTAAGTCCATTATAATTTTATTTTGTGTATCATAGTTCTGTTTCAGTCCATCATAAATTTCGTTTAAGTGTATTATAGTTCTATTTCAGTCCATTATAATTTTGTTCTTTATATTTGTGTGCTTTATATTTCTGTTTCAGTCCATTATAATTTCGTTTCTTTGTTGTATTATAGTTCTGTTTATGTCTCTTTCAGTCCTATTTCAGACTCTAGTAGTTATCTCTCAGCGTGTTTTAAATATTTCTCATTATTCCGTGCTTATTTGAGTAATCGTTTTTAACTTTGAGAGATGTTATTTGCTTCATTCTGCTATTCAATCATTCACCTCAGTGTTAGTTATCTTCGACCCGCATAATTTACAAACCTGAAAACAAAAATGAAAGAAATCTAAACCTGTAACCCTTTTCTTTATTCTGCAATGCAGGAATTATTTCCACTGAAGTTTTCTCGCAGTATTCCTTTCGCAAAAATAAATAACTGCAATGATTTGATTATTTCTTCTCTTCATACGGGAGGATCTTCAAATGTATCCATTCCCGACTCCAAGAATTCTTTTAAAAATAAGACAGAAAAAATAAATCTATTTTGACTGTCTCGTTTTTTCTTTTTGCCCCTTAAGAGTCAACAGACGTCCTTCTCCATTTGCAAGGCAAGCACCTTCGAGTAAAAGGAAGCGAGCACGAAATAGGAAGAAGAAGAAACAGAATTAACGACATCCTCAACTCCGTATTTTAAAGGACTCGAGAAACTTTCTGTCCTCTCTTTTATTGTCACTCGGCGAGTGTCCACTGCAGACCTTCAAAGCGTCCAGCATCGCCAGCAGCAGCCAAAAAGATTCAAGTGCTTAAAGATCGTCGATACTCTGAAGGCAAGCCAATTGTCTACTGTGACATCCGGTTAAAGGAACTGTATCCGTCCTCGTGTCTGCAGTCCGGAGAATTGACGGTACGACACCGCCCAATTGGGTTGAAAGGAAGAAGGAGTCTCTATTGATTTTATTTTTCTTTCTTCTCCATCAGATGGCGTTTGTTTAAAGCTCCCCCCAGTTCAGTTCTTTTGTCAGCCGAGGTCTATTGGAGGAATAAATGTTCACTAGGGAGGGGAGGAAATGCCGTGCGGGGGGGGGGGTGAGTGGAAGAGAGATTGTAAAGAGTTAGAAGATGTGAAAATGTTTTCATCTGGAAAACAATATTTTAGCTTTGAATGGCTTATTTTGATATGTAAAGGGAACTAATGCATTTCTTTTTTGTTGTCAGAACAGTAGCAGCATTTCTATGTTATTTTCAGAGTAGGATTCTTCATATACTTTAGCGTCATAATGGCCTGAATGTTATTTCTGCGTCGGCAGTAAAAGAAACAAAATTAAAGGGAAGGATAAACTTTAGAAACAAAAGAAGTGTGTATGTATTTCTTTTGTTTAGAAAGGTTACAATTTATTTTGAAATGATTCGATCCAGACGGATGGCCTTGGTGAGAGAGAGCCTTTGAGTTGGGTTGTTTTACTTCTGAGGGGCACTTTTGTCTACACAATGAGCTAAATGGCCAGGTCACAAGGACTCTCAACGGCACAGAGCAGATTTCGGAATGGGATTCCCTAAGAAATTGTTAGGAGATAGAGACAGCCTCCAGAGTCCAAGGCCATTCTGAGTGTCCTTTAACGTGCACAAGATATTGCTCTCTGCGTACAGGGGTCGCGACTTAAAGTCCCATCCGTCAGATCGCGGCCTTTACAAGGCCGGTTGGTGTAGCTATTCTCACAGTAGGAGGTAAGGTGGAAAGGGCCAGGAGGGACGGGGATAACTTTTTCTCACCGATGATAGGAGGTACGGTGAAAAGGGCCATGGTAGGAGGGACGGGAATAACTTTTTCTCACCGAGGAAGTATGGTTAAAAGGGTCAAGGTAGGAGGGACGAGAATAACTTTTTCTCACCGAGGGTAGGAGGTACGGTGAAAAGGGCCACGGTAGGAGGGACGGGAATAACTTTTTCTCACCGAGGAGGTACGGTTAAAAGGGTCAGGGTAGGAGATACGAGAATAACTTTTTCTCACCGAGGGTAGGAAGTACGGTGATAAAGGGCCAGTGTTGGAGGGACGGGAATAACGTTTTCTCGCTGAGGGTAGAAAGTATGGTGAAAAGGGCCAGGGTAGGAGGGATGATGATAACTTTTTCCCATCGAGGGTAGGAGGTATGGTGATAGAAGGCCAGGGCTGGAGGTGCGGGAATAACTTTTTCTTACCGAGGGTAGGAGGTACGGTGATAAAGGGCCAGGGTTGAAGGGACGGGAATAACTTTTTCTCACCGAGGGTAGGAAGTACGGTGATAAAGGGCCAAGGTTGGAGGGACGTTTTCTCACTGAACCTCCTACCTTCGGTAGAACGTTTTCTCACTGAGGGTAGAAAGTATGGTGAAAAGGGCCAGGGTAGGAGGGATGATGATAACTTTTTCCCATCGAGGGTAGGAGGTATGGTGATAAAGGGCCAGGTTAGGAGGAACGGGAATAACTTTTTCTCACCGAGGGTAAGAAGTATGGTGAGAAAGGGCCAGGGTTGGGGGGATGGGATAACTTTTTCTCTCCTAGGGTAAGAGGTACAGGAATAACTTTTTCTCACTGAGGGTAGGAGGTACGGTGATAAAGGGCCGGGTGAGACTCGAATATTGGATGGGAAGATTCCATTTGTCTCCTGGCATTAACAGCTGTCTCGTGTATACTGTATATAAAAAAAAAATACCCCCTCAAGTAGCTGCTTGCCACAGAGGTCTGACAGGAGCCTGTCAGTTTATATGCCATAGTTGAAGGTCTATTCTTCCATTAATAGCTGTGAGCCTTTGGAGTCTATGTGACCTGGCGATTAAATCCATTGTAAGTATCGTGACCACCCCTGTGTATTTTAGGGGTGGCTCGACGTTAGGGGCGAACTTATAAAAAATGAAGGGGTGTGAGAAAAAGGCGTTGTGACTTAATCAGGCCTAGCCTGTCCAGAGTGAGCCTGATACCGCAATGGTGCAGGAGGGACGGGGATAACTTTTTCTCACCGAAGGTAGGAGGTACAGTGAAAAGGGCCATGATAGGAGGGATGGAAATAACTTTTTCTCACCGAGGAGGTGCAGTTAAAAGGGTCATAGTAGGAGGCTGAGTAGGTCAGGGTAGGGTTGGGTTGGGTTGTTTTATCTGAGCGGCACTTTTTTGCACACCATGGGCTAAATGGCCAGGTCACAAGGACCCCGAAGGCTCAGAGAAGGTTGGGGGAGGGGACCCACTGGAACAGCTGTTGGGAGACAGATGGTAGCCTCCCGTCAAGGCCCTCCAGCGTGTTCTTTAACGTGCACAGGGTATGGCTCTCCCGCACACGGGGACACGGCTTAACGTCCCATCCGACGGACGGCGGCCTTTCCAAGCCCATCGGTGTCCCCTACTGACCGTGGGCAGGGCGGGGAATTTTGCGGAGATAAATCTCAACGCTGACCCAGTTGGGACTCGAACCTGGGAACTGCAGATTACGAGCCTGGCGCGCTACCGACTGAGCCACCCCCGCCCCCTGGTCAGGGTAGGTAGGGTGTGCCCATTGGAAAACAGAGTCTTTCTGAACGGTGGTATAAACCATCTCGGAGAAAGCAGGACAATCTACGGCTCCAAAAGTCCTCCGAGGACAGCGTGGCGGCGACAATTTACAACTAACATATGAGGGGAGACCAGATCAGAGAAAGACCCTACCCAACACCTTCTACAAGAGAAGGCCATACAATTACGTCACAGAAAAATGCCCACGTCTAGAGCCCCTATATACCAGGCCGACCCAGCGACGATCGGCGTTTAGCGACTACGGTAGTCGCCGATCTCGGTATTCCCGCACGGAGGCGGAGGGTTACGGCCGTTACGATCGAAGTTTGCGCATGCATATTTTATGATATTAACCAAACTACACGTAATCGTAAACGATGAATGACTACTAACTTAAATGTAGCATTCATCTACATATTACTAATCGATATATCACATAAATTAGCATTAAAATACAGAAGCAATTTGGGTTGGGTTGTTTTACCTCTGAGCGGCACTTTTTTGCACACCATGGGCTAAATGGCCAGGTCACATGGACCCCGAAGGCTCAGAGAAGGTTGTGGGAGGGGATCCACTGGAACAACTGTTGGGAGACAGATGGTAGCCTCCCGTCAAGGCCCTCCAGCGTGTTCTTTAACGTGCACAGGGTATGGCTCTCCCGCACACGGGGACACGGCTTAACGTCCCATCCGACGGACGGCGGCCTTTCCAAGCCCATCGGTGTTCCAAGCCCATCGGTGTCCCCTACTGACCGTGGGCAGGGCGGGGAATTTTGCGGAGATAAATCTCAACGCTGACCCAGTTGGGACTCGAACCTGGGAACTGCAGATTACGAGCCTGGCGCGCTACCGACTGAGCCACCCCCGCCCCCTGGTCAGGGTAGGTAGGGTGTGCCCATTGGAAAACAGAGTCTTTCTGAACGGTGGTATAAACCATCTCGGAGAAAGCAGGACAATCTACGGCTCCAAAAGTCCTCCGAGGACAGCGTGGCGGCGACAATTTACAACTAACATATGAGGGGAGACCAGATCAGAGAAAGACCCTACCCAACACCTTCTACAAGAGAAGGCCATACAATTACGTCACACAATTCAGTCACATTTTCACAGAAAAATGCCCACGTCTAGAGCCCCTATATACTAGGCCGACCCAGCGACGATCGGCGTTTAGCGACTACGGTAGTCGATCTCGGTATTCCCGCACGGAGGCGGAGGGTTACGGCCGTCACGATCGAAGTTTGCGCATGCATATTTTATGATATTAACCAAACTACACGTAATCGTAAACGATGAATGACTACTAACTTAAATGTAGCATTCATCTACATATTACTAATCGATATATCACATAAATTAGCATTAAAATACAGAAGCAATTTGGGTTGGGTTGTTTTACCTCTGAGCGGCACTTTTTTGCACACCATGGGCTAAATGGCCAGGTCACATGGACCCCGAAGGCTCAGAGAAGGTTGTGGGAGGGGATCCACTGGAACAACTGTTGGGAGACAGATGGTAGCCTCCCGTCAAGGCCATCCAGTGTGTTCTTTAACGTGCACAGGTTATGGCTCTCCCGCACACGGGGCAACGGCTTAACGTCCCATCCGACGGACGGCGGCCTTTCCAAGCCCATCAGTGTCCCCTACTGACTGTGGGCAGGGCGGGGGAAATTTGCGGAGATAAATCTCAACGCTGACCCAGCTGGGACTCGAACCTGGGAACTACAGATTAAGAGCCTGGCACGCTACCGACTGAGCCACCCCCGCCCCATACAGAAGCAATAGTCAGAAGTATATATTATAGAACGGTGTAAGCCTAATACACGTTCTCGGTCGAATTCTTTCAACCCACTTTTTTTAAATTTCATTGGAGCAGCTTGGAATTTAAACACTGTGCAATTGTTCCTATAGCTGTTTAGGCAATTCGCAGCTGAATATCTTCCGACAATAATTATTTTTTATATAATAAGGATTCGAAAAACTGCGGCGCACACGGCGGCTGCATTGACTATAACACTAAGTCACGTCACCAGTTGGCATGAGAATGGCGGATAGGTCGGCCTGGTATATAGGGGCTCTAGACGTCGGCATTTTTCTGTGACGTAGTTGTATGGCCTTCTCTTGTAGAAGGTGTTGCCCTACCTCGTTCCATTCCATGTGGGAGAAGATGAGCTTTCCTTTGTTTTTCCGCGGGCCAGTCTCTTACCATCTGGGCTACTGTGGACGATGTCATTGGTGTGTGAGGGTCAGCACGGGAACTGCTTGACCCATCTGGCACTTGCTTTTCCCGATTTGTTCATGTAGGTCCAGCCATCTGGGGTGCTTTTCTGGTCGAGTTTCTTCATTCTTGGGCTACGGCCGTCTTCTATGCTGTAGAAATTCTGAGCGGGAAAGGTAGAGTTGGTTGGGTTGGGTTGTTTTACCTCTGAGCGGCACTTTTTTGCACACCATGGGCTAAATGGCCAGGTCACATGGACCCCGAAGGCTCAGAGAAGGTTGGGGGAGGGGACCCACTGGAACAGCTGTTGGGAGACAGAGGGTAGCCTCCCGTCAAGGCCATCCAGCGTGTTCTTTAACGTGCACAGGGTATGGCTCTCCCGCACACGAGGTCACGACTTAACGTCCCATCCGACGGACGGCGGTCTTTCCAAGCCCATCGGTGTCCCCTACTGACCCTAGGCAGGGCGGAGAATTTTGCGGAGGTAAATTTCAACGCTGACCCATCTTAGACTCGAACCTGGGAAGTACAGATTACGAGGCTGGCGCGCTACCAACTGAGCCACCCCCCGCCCCGGGGAAAGGTAGAAAAAGGTGGTCACCATAGACTAGTGGTAACATGACAGATGGGGCTCAGCCCGTATAGATATGTCGTGCCCACATTTTAAAACAAATGTGAGCACGACATAAGCACTAATGGGGCGGGGGTGGCTCAGTCGGTAGCGCGCCAGGCTCGTAATCTGTAGTTCCAAGGTTCGAGGGCCAGCTGGATCAGTGTTGAGATTTATCTCCGCAAAATTCCCTGCCCTGCCCGTGGTCAGTAGGGGACACCGACGGGCTTGGAAAGGCCAACATCCGTCGGATGGGATGTAAAGCTGTGGTCCTGTGTGCGAGAGAGCCATACTCTATTCACGTTAAAGAACACCCTGGATGGCCTAGACGGGAGGCTACCATCTGTCTCCCAACAGCTGTTCTAGTGGGTCCCCTCCCCCAACCTTCTCTGAGCCTTCGGGGTTCATGTGACCTGGCCATTTAGCCCATGGTGGACAAAAAAGTGCCGCTCAGAGGTAAAACAACCCAACCCTAAGCACGAAAATGCTGCTCTGAGACAGAGCAATCCAAACATCACATCTTCTATCCTGTTCATGCTCTTAAAAATTCATTCTTCAGTCATTCAGTTTACCACACTCTTTGTTGGTTGCAGTTGTTCAGCAGAAGCAGTGGTATGCCAAATATTGTTTCGAGCTTGATTTTTTTGCAATTTCAGTCACATTTTCTCTTTTGGACTTCCACAAGCCAAATTGAATATTTTATTCAGTTATTGAGAAAAACAACTGACGCTGTTTAAATTTCCACTCGAATAACTTTAAACTTTAATTATATTTGTACAGTTTACACTGATAGTGAATATAACATCTGTTTAACGAGTTCAATCCAGAATGATGCGCGCCAGGCTCGTAATCTGTAGTTCCCAGGTTCGAGTCCCAGCTGGGTCAGCGTTGAGATTTATCTCCGCAAAATTTCCCCGCCCTGCCCACGTTCGGTAGGGGACACCGATGGGCTTGAGAAGGCCTCCGTCTGTCGGATGGGACGTTAAGTGGCCCCGTGTGCGGGAGAGCCATACCCTGTGCACGTTAAAGAACACGCTGGATGGCTTCGACGGGAGGCTACCATCTGTCTCCCAACAGCTGTTCCAGTGGGTCCCCTCCCCCAACCTTCTCTGAGCCTTCGGGGTCCATGTGACCTGGCCATTTAGCCCATGGTGTGCAAAAAAGTGTCGCTCAGAGGTAAAACAATCCAATCCTCGGTCAGTAGTGAACGTTCGTGGGTTTGGAAATGCTGCTGTCCGTCGAGTGGGACGTTAAGCAGTGACCCCGTGTGCGGGAGAGCCATACTCTGTGCATGTTAAAGAAAAGTAGTCTTGAAGGGAGATTTTTTTCTGCCCCCTCCAATGAATCCCCTATTCTGAGTCCTTGGGGTTCTTGTGACCTTGACCTTTAGTCCCCTTGCGTGCACAAATGTGCTGCTCAGAGACAAAGCAAGCATGCCATCAACATTTGAAATATCACAGAATTCAATGCATTCGAAAGCAGATTGTTTACAAGTATGCGTCTCATCTTTCAACTTTTCGTATTTTGCTTGCATTTTATTGTCTCCCATCTTCTATTTCCGCGACATTTACTCTTTTTCTCCCTTCTTCTCTTTCCTTCATTACTCATCCGATTTCCAATTCCACATCCGAAACGAGGAAATCAATATTCGGGCATCGGCAACGTTTTGTTTCCCCCGACAGATTCCAGATTTTTTTTTTTTTCGAGTGTTTCGTCATCCGGAACCCAATCGAACACCTGCCTCTCCAGACGATCTTTTGTCTCCCGCGCTCAAGCGTGAATTGTCTTCGCGTTCGTCGAAACATGAAAATAAAATCGAAACTAATAGAGGACTTTAAATGAAATCTGAAGTGATCTTTGTTTTGCTTAGACTCGTCGGGGAAATCGTAGCACGTAAAAGGAAAAAGTTGAGCAGTGAAATAAGAGCCAGAGATAAATATGCACTTTCAATCGTTCGTGGTCACTTAGATGTAGTAAACAATTGTAGGATATCAAAGCTGCTTTTTTTACATATCATCATTACGAAAGATGAGGCTCAGTTTTATGTCATTCAAAGATGAGGCCCAGTTTTATGTCATTTAAAGATGAGGCTCAGTTTTATACCATTCAAAGATGAGGCTCAGTTTTATACCATTCAAAGATGAGGCTCAGTTTTATACCATTCAAAGATGAGGCTCAGTTTTATACCATTCAAAGATGAGGCTCAGTTTTATACCATTCAAAGATGAGGCTCAGTTTTATACCATTCAAAGATAGTTTTATACCATTCAAAGATGAGGCTCAGTTTTATACCATTCTAAGATGAGGCTCAGTTTTATACCATTCAAAGATGAGGCTCAGTTTTATATCATTCAAAGATGAGGCTCAGTTTTATACCATTCAAAGATGAGACTGAGTTTTATACCATTCAAAGATGAGGCTGAGTTTCATACCATTCAAAGATGAAGCTGAGTTTTATACCATTCAAAGATGAGGGTGAGTTTTATACCAATCAAAGATGAGGCTCAGTTTTATACCATTGAAAGTTGAGGCTCAGTTTTATACCATTGAAAGTTGAGGCTCAGTTTTATACCATTCAAAGATGAGGCTCAGTTTTATGCCATTCAAAGATGAGGCTCAGTTTTATACCATTCAAAGATGAGGCTCAGTTTTAAACCATTCAAAGATGAGGCTCAGTTTTATATCATTCAAAGATGAGGCTCAGTTTTAAACCATTCAAAGATGAGGCTCAGTTTTATACCATTCAAAGATGAGGCTGAGTTTTATACCATTCAAAGATGAGGCTCAGTTTTATACCATTCAAAGATGAGGCTCAGTTTTATACCATTTCAAAGGAGTGATGATGATGTTCATGATTATCCAGTTTTCCTAATGACATTGTTGGAAAAGAAACGAATGTTTTAACAACAAAATTATTTTTTTCACATATTTTTACTTTGTATCTAATTAATAAAAAGAGGATGATGATGATTGAGGATTTCAACAACAGTATTGTAGAAAAAAATTAAATTGTAGCTAAATTTTGCAGAAGAAATTTAATTGTAATTAATTGAAAAAAAACAAAACAGTATTGCAGTATTGGGAAAGTCTTTAAAGATATTTTTTCAGAACATTAGGTTTTCATCGCATTTTTTAAAAAAGTCAAAAAGGGATGATGATTTAGACGTTTCCTAATGAAATGTTATGGAGGAGGTAAAATTTTCTCCGCATCATCATATTTTCATTTTTAAACTAGTCAAAAATGGTGATGATGATGAAAGATGTTCGGTAACGACCGTGTTGTGGAAGAGACGAGCATCTTCAGAAATAATTTTTTAACGTGATCATACGTTTATTTCGTTTTTAAGCCAATCAAAAGAGGGTGATATTCGAGATGATGAGACAGTTTCTCAGAGAGAGTTGTTGGGTTGGGTTGTTTTACCTCTGAGCGGTACTTTTTTGCACACCATGGGCTAAATGGCCAGGTCACATGGACCCCGAAGGCTCAGAGAAGGTTGGGGGAGGGGACCCACTGGAACAGCTGTTGGGAGACAGATGGTAGCCTCCCGTCAAGGCCATCCAGCGTGTTCTTTAACGTGCACAGGGTATGGCTCTCCCGCACAGGGAGCCACGGCTTAACGTCCCATTCGACGGACGGTGGCCTTTCCAAGCCCATCGGTGTCCCCTACTGACCGTGGGCAGGGCGGGGAATTTTGCGGAGATAACTCTCAACGCTGACCCAGATGGGACTCGAACCTGGGAACTACAGATTACGAGCCTGGCGCGCTACCGACTGAGCCACCCCCGCCCCATCCCAGAGAGAGAGTCTTGATGAAGGAAAAATTTCTTTATAAGATTGTTTTCATTCATAATATTTTTATTTCCTTAATTTCACTGAGGGTCTAGCTGCGAGAAAAAGAAGTACATTAATTTTTTTAAAATTTTTTTCAAAAGCCTAGCAAAATATTTTTTTGCATTATTAATTCTCAAACACGAAAGAGTCAAAAGCTGATCATATAAGCTTCTTTAACGATAGTGTTGTGGATGGAAAAATTTCTTTAAAGATGATATATTTCATATTTTCGCGTTTTTATTTCTTTGAAACCAAACAAGATGATGATAATGCACTTTTGCTTTTATGAAGTATATTGATGAGGAGTTTTATCTAAATTAAAAACGGTGATCAAGTTGGTCATAACCATTTTTTAGATGTCTTCCTATTGCTCTTCGCTCGTCATACATCGGCTTTTGGGTTCAGTTTGTCAGAACAATTCTTCCATCGGAAAAACTGAATTATTTAAGTTCCAAATGAAAGCTTGTGACTCGGGGAACGTCATAGACTATATAAAAAACATGACCCCCATGCTTTCTACCCCCCTAAAAAAAAGGAAATGTGAAAACAATTGTTCCTCTACATCACCGGAAGTCGAATTCCGAAAGTAACAAGCTATGCGCCAAATGAAAGCTTGTGACGCCGGAAGTATCAAAGACTATATACAAAGTTATCCCCCTTACGCATTCTTTCCCTCCTCTAAAAATCAATAAATATGAAAATGATTGAAAAGGGAAGGGCGAAAGTAACAAGCAATAAATGCTTGTGACATGGGGAATGCTACAGGTTAAAAAAATTCCTCCCCCTTCGATTTATTCCTTTTTAAAAAAAAGGCAAATATGGAAACGATTGTTCAGCTGTATCTTCCGAAGGCAAGGTCAGCTCCCAATTACGAGCTACGAATTTTTCGTATTGAATATGTACTAAAATGTCGGGCGGGGGGGGGGGTGAACACAAATACCAAACTAACCTATAGTGCAGTAAACAAGAGGATATGCAGATTAAAAGTGACTCGAGCTGTGACAATTTGCGTAGAAACGAGGCCTCGGTGACAAGTGGGAACCTGACTTTTATACCAATCGCTCGGACACATGGGGGAGCCTGTGCAGGAAATTTGGACCATGCAGTCAAATATCGTGGGAGCCATAGGGTAGAAAAATCTGTTGAAACGGAAATAAAAATCTCGATAGTTTAGGTGGTTCGTGTCACGAAGGTTGCCAGATCACTAATTTCTAAAAAAATCGTTGCCAGATATTTTTTCTGAATTCTGTAATCAATTATAGTGTTCGGATACTTTTTTGAGCGACTGTAGGTGGTCATATTATTTTGATACTAGATCGTGTGGGCTCACTCACGGAAATATTGAGCGTGTACAGTTGCTGTACACGCTCCAGATATTTTTCTTGAATTCTGTAATCACGTGACACGAAGGTTGCCAGATCACTAATTTCTAAAAAAATCGTTGCCAGATATTTTTTCTGAATTCTGTAATCAACCATAATGTTCGGATATTTCTTTGAGCGACTGTACCTACAAATTTACCTTTATTGCAGTGAAAATAAGAATATAGAGATTAAAAGTGAAACCCGGGCACTGCCGGTTCCGTTCAGCTAGTTAAAAATAAATGAATAACTTGAACTTTGACTTCCTGTCGCATTATCTTATTTTTCTTCATTACATGTTGTATTTTCTATCAACTGACAGCGTACCACCTGCGGTATACTTTGGTATACTTTGGGAACCTCTGTATTAGAGGATTTCGTATGAGCAGCGTTCCTCAAGATTCTCATGTGAACGTGTTTCGTAAGGACTTTATATAGGTCGAGTTTCTTAAGGATTTCTTATGAGCAGTGCTTCTGGAAGATTTGGAAT
Source organism: Ryuthela nishihirai (assembly GCA_038380435.1). Lineage (NCBI taxonomy): Eukaryota > Metazoa > Arthropoda > Arachnida > Araneae > Heptathelidae > Ryuthela > Ryuthela nishihirai. The sequence goes on from JAWZYU010000018.1 coordinate 27,642,892, forward strand.
GACATGGTTTCATTAAAATTTTGGAATTAAGGATTTCGTATGGCACGGTTTCTTAAAAATTTTGGAATTAAGGATTTCGAATGGCAGGATTTCTTAAAAATTTTGGAATTAAGGATTTCGTATTGCAGGGTTTCTTAAAAATTTTGGAATTAAGGATTTCGTATGGCAGGGTTTCTTAAAAATTTTGGAATTAAGGATTTCGTACGGCAAGGTTTCTTAAAAATTTTGGAATTAAGGATTTCGTATGGCAGGGTTTCTTAAAAATTTTGGAATTAAGGATTTCGTATGGCAGGGTTTCTCAAAAATTGTGGAATTAAGGATTTCGTATGGCAGGGTTTCTTAAAAATTTTGGAATTAAGGATTTCGTATGGCAAGGTTTCTTAAAAATTTTGGAATAAAGAATTTCGTATGGCAGGGTTTCTTAAAAATTTTGGAATTAAGGATTTCGTATGGCAGGGTTTCTTAAAAATTTTGGAATTAAGGATTTCGTATGGCAGGGTTTCATAAAAATTTTGGAATTAAGAATTTCGCATGGCAGGGTTTTTTGAAAATTTTGGGTTGGGTTGTTTTACCTCTGAGCGGCACTTTTTTGCACACCATGGGCTAAATGGCCAGGTCACATGAACACCGAAGGCTCAGAGAAGGTTGGGGGAGGGGACCCACTGGAACAGCTGTTGGGAGACAGATGGTAGCCTCCCGTCAAGGCTATCCAGCGTGTTCTTTAACGTGCACAGGGTATGGCTCTCCCGCACACGGGGCCACGGCTTAACGTCCCATCCGACGAACGGCGGCCTTTCCAAGCCCATCGGTGTCCCCTACTGACCGTGGGCAGGGCGGGGAGTTTTGCGGAGATAAATCTCAACGCTGACCCAGCTGGGACTCGAACCTGGGAACTACAGATTACGAGCCTGGCGCGCTACCGACTGAGCCACCCCCGCCCCCTTGAAAATTTTGCAATCAATGATTTCGTAAGGCAGGGTTTCTTAAAAATTTTGGAATTATGGATTTCGTATGGCAAGGTTTCTTAAAAATTTTGGAATCAAGGATTTCGTAAGGCAGGGTTTCTTAAAAATTTTGGAATTAAGGATTTCGTATGGCAAGGTTTCTTAAAAATTTTGGAATTAAGGATTTCGTATGGCAGGGTTTCTTAAAAATTTTGGAATTAAGGATTTCGCATGGCAAGGTTTCTTAAAAATTTTGGAATTAAGGATTTCGTATGGTTCTCGTGTGGTTCTCGTCCTTAAGGTTCTCGTGTGATCGTGTTTCTTAAGGATATCGTATGCAGAGTGTTTCTTAAGGTTTTCGTATTAGAAGTGCTTCTTAAAAATTTCCTCTGCGCTACTATTTTTTAATGATTTTGTATGAGCAGTGTTCCTTCGGTATTTCGTAGGCGATCGTATACTTCACTCTTCGAAGTTGTAGTACTTCACAAGCTCACGATCTTTCAATCACCCATTAATCATGTTTTAATTTATGAGAAATATCGAACCGCCAACTGCGCAGGCTCAAAGATTCTCCAATTGTCACTCCATGCCCCAGTATAAATTCGCATATTCAGTGGTCGGAAATTATCAGGAAAATATGAATGTCACCACAAATGTTCCTAACTATAGAGTGGGGCGGGGGTGGCTCAGTCGGTAGCGCGCCAGGCTCGTAATCTGTAGTTCCCAGGTTCGAGTCCCAGCTGGGTCAGCGTTGAGATTTATCTCCGCAAAATTCCCCGCCCTGCCCACGGTCAGTAGGGGACACCGATGGGCTTGGAAAGGCCGCCGACCGTCGGATGGGATGTTAAACCGTGGCCCCGTGTGTGGAGAGCCATACCCTGTGCACGTTAAAGAACGCGCTGGATGGCCTTGACGGGAGGCTACCATCTGTCTCCCAACAGCTGTACCAGTGGGTCCCCTCCCCCAACCTTCTGAGCCTTCGGGGTCCATGTGACTTGGCCATTTAGCCCACTGTGTGCAAAAAGTGCAGCTCAGAGGTAAAACAACCCAAGGTTAAAGAACACGCTGGATGGCCTTGACGGGAGGCTATCATCTGTCTCCCAACAGCTGTACCAGTGGGTCCCCTCCCCCAACCTTCTCTGAGCCTTCGGGGTCCATGTGACCTGGCCATTTAGCCCACTCTGTGCAAAAAGTGCAGCTCAGAGGTAAAACAACCTAACGTTAAAGAACACATTGGATGGCCTTGACGGGAGGCTACCATCTGTCTCCCAACAGCTGTTCCAGTGGGTCCCCTCCCCCAACCTTCTCTGAGCCTTCGGGGTCCATGTGACCTGGCCATTTAGCCCATGGTGTGCAAAAAATTGCCGCTCAGAGGTAAAACAACCCAACCCAACTCTTAACTAGAGAAACCAAAGAGAAAAAAAAAATCAAATTTAATCGCAGTCCCATAAAAATCCATATCCCCAAATAAATAAAGACTTATCATTATCTTTTCGAACTTCAAGTTTACCAGTAGTCGGTTTCGAATTTACCGATAAAATAAGATTAATTAAAGAGCCAGGGGTTCTTTCGTGTCCTCGTTTCCATGGATCCTTTATCGTTAATTAAAGAGTTTATCATTGTTTGGGAAAAATTATTTACCACGACTGTTAAATATTCAAATGGTCTTAAATTATTAAATGGATAAGAGTGAATTATTTATTGAAATGTAGCCAGAGGAAAAATGGAGGCTTCAAAACCAGCTTCAGTAAATTAATTAAGGGATAATATATTTTTTCTTTTAATGTTGGAAATTCTCTAGAGTAAGAAGACAGCTGCATACAAAGAGAAATTTCGATTCCTTCCAATATGCGCATTTTCTTATGAATGATTAAATTTGGGATATTAATTTTCCTTTTCGATTGTAAATGCGTTCCGAGTGAAAAATGTTTTATCGTATTAATTCCATGAAGGAACCAATATGAAGGTGCCCAGGTTTCTGAAAGATATTGGTTATCATTTCAGTAGGGAAAATGATGCCGGACATTTTTAAATCTTGATCTATCCCAAATGGCGAACTTTTGTCCTTTTCGTGAAATAAATAAGCTAATAGCAATCATCGTCATCATAATCTTCAGAGACTGTGGCAATTTGATGCGGTTGCCATGGAGAAAAAATCTTTATTTCATGAGATGACTTTGTTACGAACAGATGAAATGATAGGACATACTTTTGAGGTTTGAAATAGAGAACATCAAAGAATTGTGGGGTACTGGTGGTTAGAGAAAGATGATCTCACAAATCCGTCGAAATGTTACCTTATATATTTATTGAAACGATACATTGCAAATTAATTAAAATGATAATAAAATAAATATATATCAAAATATAACTCCGGAAAATTTACCGCCCTGCCAACGGTCAGTAGGGGACACCGATGAGCTTGGAAAGGCCGCCGTCCGTCGGATGGGACGTTAAGCCGTGGCTCCGTGTGTGGAACAGCCAAAACCTGTTCACGTTAAAGAACACATTGGATGGCCTTGACGGGAGGCTACCATCTGTCTCCCAACAGCTGTTCCAGTGGGTCCCCTCTTCCAACTTTCTCTGAGCCTTCGGGGTCCTTGTAACTTGGACATTTAGCCCATGGTGTGCAAAAAAGTGCCGCTCAGAGGTAAAACAACCCAACCCTATCAAAATATTAAAGAATTAGTATGAATCAATACCTTCGAAACTCTATAACTTTTAAAATATGCATTTAATCAAAAATGTGACAAAAGATGATATAATCAAATATTTTTTTATTTAAATCTCAATTTTTAATAATATTTCATCAGTATTTAAAGTGTTATGGAAGCTGGAATACTTAAAAATAAACTTTTTTTTATAAATGTTATTTATTAATGTCTAATAATGAAATAACCATTGCGCAAATTTCTAAAATGCGTATTTTGTTAAATGGTTTCAAATAATGCTTGTAATCATTATTTCACAATAATGTGAAAATAAAATCTTAGTTAATTTCTGAGGTAAATTCTTATGACACATTATGGTGTGAAATATTCCAGCTTCCGTAACTGTTAAAACGTTGAACGAATATTGTTGAAAATCGGGATTTAAGTAGATTTAATAGGATCTTTATTTTGTTTTTATTCACATTTTTTTAGTAATGCATTTTTTTAGAAGCTATAGAATTTGGAAGTTAGATTCTCGTTAATGTAACATTGAAACTCTCAAGTTGGGTTGTTTTACCTCTAAGCGGCACTTTTTTGCACACTATGGACTAAATGACCAGGTCACAAGGACCCCGAAGGCTCAGAGAAGGTTGGGGGAGGGGACTCACTCGAACAGCTGTTGGAAGACAGATGGTAGCCTCCCGTCAAGGCCATCCAGTGTGTTCTTTAACGTGCACAGGGTATGGCTCTCCCGCACAAGGGGGCACGGTTTAAAGTCACATCCGACGGACGCCGGCCTTTCCAAGCCCATCGGTGTTCCCTACTGACAGTGGGCAAGGGGGGAATTTTGCGGAGATAAATCCCAACGTTGACCCAGCTGGGACTCGAACCTGGGAACTACAGATAACGAGTCTGGCGCGCTACCGACGGAGCCACCCCCGTACCCGTGAAACTCTCGAATATTTTGGTAGCGCAATGTATAAATTTCCCTTAAGCAGCTGCTTGTCGTAGAGGTATGACAAGAGTTATTTTTGTTGGGTTGTTTTATCTCTTAGATGCACTTTTTTGTACACACTGGGTTAAATGACCAAGTCACAAGGACCCCGTGTGCTCAGAGAAGGTTGGGGAGGGAATCCACTGGACTGCTGTTAGGAAACAGAGGGAAGCTTCCCGTCAAGTCCATCCAGCGTGTTCTTTAACGTGCACAGGTTATGGCTCTCCCGCACACGGAGCCCCGACCTAATGTCCCATCCGACGGACGGCAAACTTTTCAAGCCCCTCGATGTCCCCTACTGACCGAAGGCAGAACGGTCGGTGTTTCGGAGATAAATTTCATCATACAAGTGGGACTCGAACCTGGGAACATGGGAACTTCAGAGCGCTATGGATCCATTATCGTGAATCCTTGACTATTATATATATAAAAACGATAAAGGATCCATACTAAATATATAATAATTTATATAATTTACTACATATATATATATATTGCTGAGGTCCTGCCATCCTCTCAGATCTTCTACTGTGGCATATAAACTGACAGGCTCCTCTCAGACCTCTGTGGCAAGCAGCTGCTTGAGGGGGTATTTATTTTTTTTTATTTATATATATAGTTCATTCCCGTAGCCGAGTGGTTAACACGCTTGGCTACTGATCTACGGGATCTGGGTATGGCATGGATGTTCGTGTCGTTTTTCTGCTGAGGTCCTGCCATCCTCTCAGACCTTATACTTTGGCATATTAAACTGACAGGCTCCTATCAGACCTCTGTGGCAAGCAGCTGCTTGAGGGGGTATTTTTTTAATAATATATTTATACATTATAATAATTTATATATATATATATACTAAAATATAGCTTTCGGGAAATTCGGTAAGTGCGAATAATAAAATTTCATCAGTGCCCATAAAAAATTTATAATTTGTCTCTATAAACAAAAAAGCTCGATTTCTACAGACAGACAGATCGATAAAGTGATACAATTGTCTCTTTTTTGAAAACAAGAAAAAGCATTTACTGTGTATACGAATTTACGAGTGTGTATTCTTCGATATTCTATTCGTACAGAAAAAAAACCCTCTTTGCAGATTTCTAAATGATCAGTGGTTCGAAACGCACTGGGGCTGGGGTGGCTCAGTCGGTAGCGCGCCAGGCTCGTAATCTGTAGTTGCCAGGTTCGAGGGGGCGGGGGTGGCTCAGTCGGTAGCGCGCCAGGCTCGTAATCTGTAGTTCCCAGGTTCGAGTCCCAGCTGGCTCAGCGTTGAGATTTATCTCCGCAAAATTCCCCGCCTTGCCCACGGTCAGTAGGGGACACCGATGGGCTTGGAAAGGCCGCCGTCCGTCGGATGGGACGTTAAGCCGAGGCCCCGTGTGCGGGAGAGCCATACCCTGTGCACGTTAAAGAACACGCTGGATAGCCTTGACCGGAGGCTACCATCTGTCTCACAATACCTGTTCCAGTGGGTACCCTCCCCCAACCTTCTCTGAGCCTTCGGGTCCATGTGACCTGGCCATTTAGCCCATGGTGTACAAAAAAGTGCCCCTCAGAGGTAAAACAACCCAACGAAACGCACTATTCATTGAATCATCAAGAATTCTGCCTTCAATACGTTGATTAGTATAGACAAAAATTAGGAGCAATAAATTTGAAGCCAGCAATAAAATTGATGCCTCAAACGTTTGAAAGACGTTGCCAAATTTATATCAGCTAAAATAAAAACTGCATGGTAAAAAAAAACCGAATCTAATATCTACATTTTTCCAAAACCCATAACAGGTAGTTTTATGTCCTTCATCGTACATAATTCATCTTCACACTGAATGTCACTCGACAAAAAAATGTTTTTTTTTACAGTTAATTTCATAAGGCTCGACAAATATTAACTAACTGCTTAGACGTAACTATCGTTAGAGATTCATTATTTCTTTGTCTTTTTTAAAGTTTTAATGTGCTTTAGAAATTTTTACTAAACAAATTGCGAAGATAAAATTCTCTCGTTTTTATTTTCGCATTTGAATCGTCTATCATAATCTTAAGACCAGTTCATAGAAATGAAATTCAAGAGAAAAAAACGGTGGTGAAAAAAAAACTAACAAGGAATTACTTTCGCTAAAATGTCGTGTTAATCTTCCATCCATAGCTACAGTCTTTTTATTTAAATTCATCTCCTACACGAATGACAAAGCAACAAAAATTAACGACCGAAGTCGCCCTGCTTGTCAGCAGTTTAGTTGTGAGGATTTTTTTTCTTTTGAGGAGGGGGGGAGAGCGCGAGCATCCTTTTCTTCCACGTCTTTTGTTTTAACTCCCGCTCTTCCGTCACCCATCATAATTGGCCGTATTTTTTAAGCACGTGCTTTGAACACCTTCCACGCGCTTCATCTCTGCCACGTGATGCGTGTGGTTCCGCTCTTCTCAAATGAGCGGGGAGCAACAAAATGGGCGACACTTAACGACATTAGCGACACATTTGGAGACCATTAAATTAGAGGCGTTCTCGTTCTTCGCCATTTACAGACGAGATTGTAGATCGTAGATTTCAGTCCGACTCCCCCCTCCCTATTCCAACCCCTCAGAAGTTTCCCAGAAACAAAATGAACTCTAGAGAAGTTTTTTTTTTTAATTCTGTTACATTTCTCCAGAGTTATTAGCTCTTTCGTAGAGAGAAGAAAAAAAAAATCTTGACGAGTTCATCTTCCGGCGTAATATGCTTAAAGAGTATTTTTTTTTATGTTGCATTCACGATGTTTAGAAAACATTATCTCTTGTGGTATATTTAATGGGCGAGTTCTTTTTATGATATGTAGTGTTGTCGTTTTTAATTCTGTTAATTGTGAATTTCGAAAAATGAGGGGAAACTTTGTAGGTTTAGCCGAAAATTATCACTGGAGGGGAGAAGGAGAATCTGCCTGACACCAACACGTTTTCTGTAGCGTGAGATCAGAAATCAAACTATATGTAATCCACTGGGATAGCATCTCTCAGTTGATTTGTAAATATTATCTTCAGAACATCAGGATCGAATTCGTTAAAGAACTCATCATCATCATCATCCTCAAGCAGTTGAGTTGGATTGTTTTACCTCTGAGCGGCACTTTTTTGCACACCATGGGCTAAATGGCCAGGTCACATGGACCCCTAAATCTCAGAGCGGGTTGGGCAAGGGGACCCACTGGAACAGCGGTTGGGAGACAGATGGTAGCCTCCCGTCAAGGCCATCCAGCGTGTTCTTTAACGCACACAGGGTATGGCTCTCCCGCACACGGGGCCACGGCTTAACGTCCCATCCGACGGACGGCGGGCTTTCTAAGCCCATCGGTGTCCCCTACTGACCGTGGGCAGGTTGAGGAGTTTTGCGGAAATAAATCTCAACGGTGACCCAGCTGGGACTCGAACCTGGGAACTGCAGATTACGAGCCTTGCGCGCTACCTACTGAGCCACCTCCGCTCCTCAGTATCCTTGAGCAAGGACGGCTGGGTTACTTCATTTCTAAAGGGTATTCTTCATTCGTTTGGTGCCAAGCAATAAGGATTCTTCATGCGATTAGAGATAATCAGTTTGGATTATCATGATCCTTGAGCTGGGGAATTGGATTCCTTCGTTTCTAGAACGTATTTGTCATGTGAATGAAGAAGTTTGGCCGATCAGAATCCTCAACTGTAACTGAATTGTTTTATTTTAAAGAAAGAGTGTTTATACGATTTAAAACGTGAAATTTGATTAACAGAACGGTAGAGAGTAATTGAATAGAAGGGTTTTCTTTCTAGAAAGTATTGTTGTTGAATTGGGTCTGTGGTGTTTGTCTCCAAACGATCCTTGAGCAACTTTGTCCTAAACGACTTGTTTTTCATTACCACGACGAATGCATCGATAAAATTTAATAAAAGCGATCACAGAAGAAAAGAAACGGCAAGAACAACTGCATCGCATGAAGTCTGATCTATAAATAGTCACTAAAATGTTTTTTTATGGTTGTGAAACCTTTTTTTAATCGTTGCAAGACAGAACGAGGAAACTTTAGTAGGGACACTTTTGGGTCTGAGAATTTTATTTTAAGGACAATAATATGATTTAAATAGCCCGATTTCTATTTCAGAAATGAAAGAATCACTGGTAGGAATGCTTTCTACGTTTTTATGATTTTTTTTGGAGGGAATATTTGAACTTCATCTGACCATTTAATGATTCCTCTGGGTCTTTTAACAACACGAATAATTGTGATATTTGTGAATGCATTCCCTAATTTCTGACCCTTTTCATTCCATAGCTTATCTGGTTGAATTTAAACCAATCTGCTCCAGTTTAGTGTTTGAAGTTTACTTCAGACTTAATTGCGCAAAACCTTTATTAGAGATCTTAGTATGACGATTAATACGCATTGTGCACTGTTGGTTTTTCCGTGCACTGTTGGTTTTTTCCGTGGACTGCTGGTTTTTCCGTGGATAAGTGCACTGTTGGTTTTTCCGTGGATAAGTGCACTGTTGGTTTTTCCGTGGATAAGTGCACTGTTGGTTTTTCCGTGGATAAGTGCACTGTTGGTTTTTCCGTGGAGTTCGAGATCACATTTAAATTATTAATATGGACTGATTGTTCTTCATTGGTTAGGTTGTTTTACCTCCGAGCGGCACTTTTTGATTCAACTGTGGGATAAACGGCCAGGTCATAAGGACCTCAAGGGCTCAGAGAAGGTTTTGGAAAGGGGACAAACTGGACAGCTGTTAGGAGAAATACAATTCTTTATCGTGCATAGGGTATGGTTCTCTCGCACACGGAGCCACTGCTTAACGTCTCATCCGACGGACGACGGCTTTTCCAAGCCCTTCGGTGTCCCCTTTCTCGCCGAGGGAAGGCTAGGTGTTAGCGGAGATAAATCTCAACGGAGACACAGTTGGGAATGGAACCCGGGAACTGCAGATTAGGAGCCTGTCACTCTACAGGTTGAGCCAACAACTATCGTTCGTTTTCAGTGGGATCGGACATCTTTTTCGGATGTTTGTTTTGCTTTGTTTTTGTAGTGGACCTGGAGTTTTTACAGAGCTGTTGCAACCACCCCTGTGTAGTTTGGAGTTGGTACAACATTAGAACGCCTCTAATTTAATGGTCTCCAACTCTACAGCCTGCCTGAGGCTGGTTCCCAGAAAAAAAAATGTTAGAGTGATACGCATATGCATATATTTAAACCAAGAGCAATTACATATGAAAAATAAACGTTTATTTAGCATACTTTTCAAACAAAATCAACAAGTCACTTAACATACTTTTCAATAGCTTTCCTTACAGTGTCCTCGGTGCAGAGGGGCGGGGGTGGCTCAGTCGGTATCGCGCCAGGCTCGTAATCTGTAGTTCCCAGGTTCGAGTCCCAACTGGGTCAGCGTTGAGATTTATCTCCGCAAAATTCCCCGCCCTGCCCACGGTCAGTAGGGGACACCGATGGGCTTGGAAAGGCCGCCGTCCGTCGGATGGGACGTTAAGCCATGGCCCGTGTGCGGGAGAGCCATACCCTGTGCACGTTAAAGAACACGCTGGATGGCCTTGACGGGAGGCTACCATCTGTCTCCCAACATCTGTTCCAGTGGGTCCCCTCCCCCAACCTTCTCTGAGCCTTCGGGGTCCATGTGATCTGGCCATTTAGCCCATGGTGTGCAAAAAAGTGCCGCTCAGAGGCAAAACAACCCAATTCTTTTGACTTGCAGGAAGAACTTGCCACAGATCCTCCTGCCTCGCTGTTCAGAGCCGAATTAATTCTTTGCGAACCTTTTTCGCCTCACCTTCTCTCGATTCGTGGCAGAAAGTTCATTCCCCAGCTATGCGTGGACACTGTTCATTGTTACGAGCGGGTCGAGGTGCCAATCCTTGACCCATCTGGCACGGGTTGTTTACAACAACAGGCCACGTAGGCTTCCTACCATCTGGGGCCCACAGGACCAAGCTGTAGAGTCTCTGTGCCGGTGACAGTGTTCTTTCTGGTGGCTGAACTGGATATCAAAAATGGAGGCAATGAAAAGGGCACATGTGGCTGAAGATAATGGCGGCCGAGGCTTTACGCGCCAAACCGTCGTGTCCACACTTTGAAACAAATGTGAGCATGACAGAGCAATGTAGAATCAGTTAGTTCTCGTACAGGGCGGTGTGGAAGTGGAACGTGCCGAGGTCCAACGGAAGGAGGGGCTTGCACTTTTCTTCACATCGCTTCTAAAACAACATTGTTCCATATGAAAACCTTTAGACTGACAAAATTAGTGTAATGGGTTGGGTTGTTTTACCTCTGAGCGGCACTTTTTTGCACACCATGGGCTAAATGGCCAGGTCACATGGACCCCGAAGGCTCAGAGAAGGTTGGGGGAGAGGACCCACTGGAACAGCTGTTGGGAGACAGATGGTAGCCCCCCCCCGTAAATTCCATCCAGCGTGTTCTTTAACGTGCACAGGGTATGGCTCTCCCGTACACGGGGCCACGGCTTAACGTCCCATCCGACGGACGGCGGCCTTTCCAAGCCCATCGGTGTCCCCTACTGACCGTGGGCAGGGCGGGGAATTTTGCGGGGATAAATCTCAACGCTGACCCAGCTGGGACTCGAACCTGGGAACTACAGATTACGAGCCTGGCGCGCTACCGACTGAGCCACCCCCGCCCCGGTCCAACGGAAGGAGGGGCTTGGACTTTTCTTCACATCGCTTCAAAAACAACATTGTTGCATATGAAAACCTTTAGACTCACAAAATTAGTGTAATGGTGAAAGGCAATGCTTATAATTTTAAAAGCGTTTGCTATATTTGGATATATGAAATTCCAAGCATCATTGATATTTAAGTTGAAGGAAATCGGATGCAATTTAGAATCCAGGTCTTCTATCTTAAAATTTTTAAATCGAATATTTCACATTTTCTTTCATCAGTCCACGTTACAACAATTTTGATCTCATAATGTCAGCTGTTTAATACTGTAATTCATAAAAAGAAAGAAAAGAAAAAGCCATCCAGCGTGTTCTTTATCGTGCACGTAAAAAACAAGAAAAAAAACAAAATAAAAAGGCCATCCAGCATGTTCGTTATTGTGTACAGGATATGGCTCTTCTGCACACAAGACCACACTGCGTAAACGGGATCACTCTTTTCTTTAACAAGAAAAAAAAAAAACAAAACAATACGAGCATCTGCCTCTTTTTTTGGTTCTTGACAAAAAAAAATCCAATTTTTATTTTGTTCGAGATTTTTTTTTTCTTTGTTCTCCCCCAAATATGGATTTTCCTTTCATCTGATTAGTTTCATATTTTTTGTTCCGATGGCGCATCCGTCGCTGATTTTCCCGATTTCATTTCTGACCGATCGACCGCTAATTTCTGCCAAGCCTTTCACCTTCAGCAACAAAAAAAAAGGCAACTTTCAAAAATCTCATAAGATCCAAATCTCATCCTAACCCCAAAGCTCAGTTCACCCTTTTTCTTCCTTCCGCATCCTCCCACACATCCCCACTCCTCCTCAACAATCACCGCATGAAAGCATAACACGCGGGCCCGGCGCCATTGTTGTGACGTCGAAAGGCGCGTGCCGAGTGGCGCATAACGAGTGAGCTCATTTACAAGCGATGTTGCCTCCTAGCCTCATTACATACAACAGGGAGAAAAACAAAACACCCGTAAAAAAAAAATAATTTCTGCGGAAAAGAACACTCTTTCTGTTTTTAACGGAGCCCAAGGTTAATTTTCCCGTTGAAAGAATTTGATTCGCTCCTTTAAGAATTTTTTTCTCTCCTCCTTTTACTTACCTTCTTTTTATCCGAACGCTTTTTTTTCCCTTTTGTTTCTGGTTGAGAGGATCTTTGAAATTTAAACTTCATTCGCTCTGCTCTTCTTGTAGTCCAGAGGTGTTGGATCAGTGATGGGGAAGGCGTCGACGTATTATTTCTCTTAAGGCGATGGAGGAAGCAATTAATGGACACCTGATGGAGGCACTGCACTTGCAGTCAAAGCTTTAGTTGAAAGGATTCGCTCAAGTCAGCGTCCGTCTCAGCGGCACGTGACCAAAATGCTTGGTGGGGCACTTCGACTACTACGTGAAGCACCCGGATGTAGAAAAAAATTGGGGAGATGCGTGATGTTCAGTTGAACAGAATAGGACTAAAAATTAGTCCGTAATGCATGTATTCGTTTTTTCTTCTAGTCTCAAAGCTCATTATTTAAGAAAAAATAACTTGAAAAGGTGTTCTTGTCCCCTGTTCTTCAATTCAGTACTTTTGCCTCTCTATACAAAGGATTGGATTGTTTTACCTCTGAGCGGCACTTTTTTGCACACCATGGGCTAAATGGCCAGGTCACATGGACTCCGAAGGCTCAGAGAAGGTTGGGGGAGGGGACCCACTGAAACAGCTGTTGGGAGACAGATGGTAGCCTCCCGTCAAGGCCATCCAGCGTGTTCTTTAACGTGCACAGAGTATGGCTCTCCCGCACACGGGCCACGTCTTAACGTCCTATCCGACGGACGGCGGCCTTTCCATGCCTATCGGTGTCCCCTACTGACCGTGGGCAGGGCGGGGAAATTTTGCGGAGATAAATCTCAACGCTGACTCAGCTGGGACTCAAACCTGGGAACTACAGATTACGAGCTTGGCGCGCTACCGACTGAGCCACCCCCGTCCCTTGTGTTGGAGACTACATGATCAACACATTTTTATATATAATGTTGTTCTTAAATTCTTCATGCATAAGCATCGTTGTTTGGAAAAATAAAAAGTTGCTTACCCAATTCACACACATCTTATCAGGAAAGTTTAGGCTTGTTGAGCCTGCCGCAGTCATTTGTTTATTTATTTATTAAACATAACGTACAAATGGGAAGTCAGTCTTCGTGCTTTCCCAAAACAATTTAAGAGAACAATATAAATATATTTCAATACATTATAAAGAGAATAGGTTACAAGAACTAAAATTACGAAAAGATCGTTATTGATTGGTTCAGAACAATTTCAACAAGATGAATACACAAGAAGATAAGGTTATAAAAATTGAGCAATTCAAATAACAAACAATTGGAATGAAATTTGAGTTAAATTCTTTCCCACAATGAAGACTGAAGGGGAAAGTCACCGAGTGCTTTATACAGGGTGAATCTGAAAAAGTGGGCAAAACTTTACGGGGTGGTAGAACGCAGCTATACGAGCAATATTCGTCATAGAATGTATGGTCGGAACGCAAACGGCGAGCCGCTAGGTGGCGTTGGAAAGGTTCCCAGGGCGATGGATTGGTGGAGGTGGTCCCATAGCTTGGCCACCAAGATCGACGGATCTCTCGTGTTTGGACTTTTTCCTGTGGGGCCATATTGAAAAGCCTAATCTACGAGTGCCCCATTGAAACCGATATGGATCTAGTCGCCAGGATCGCCGTTGTTGCCGGCGATATTCGGGAAATGCCTGGTGTCTTCGCAAATGTGCGTCGGTCCCTATCCCGCAGGTGTGAAGCCTGCATTACAGCTGGCGGCAGCTCTTTTGAGCAATTTCTTTGAGCATGTACCTCAATTACATTCCTGTTAATAAAATGTTTTCTGAAGTATCTCCTCTCCTTCTTGTGTTCATTCTTTAAATGTGACAGTGGAAAACTACCTTTTAACTTCTCACCGCTTGCGTTCCGACCATACATTCTATGACGAATATTGCTCGTATAGCTGCGTTCTACCATCCCGTAAAGTTTTGCCCACTTTTTCAGATTCACCCTGTATATTTATTTCTTTTAGCTTGATCACTGTAGAATAAAATATTTTCTGTGGTAAAATCATATATATTTATTTCTTGTGAAATCGTATATATTTATTTCTTGTAAAATTAGTAGAAATGCATTTCTTTCTGTTTCATATAGTGGACAATTAAGAGAATGTGATTAATCGTTTCTGGCAATTTACAGTGCTGACAATTTGGAGATTTAATTTTCTATATTTTATATAGAAAATGATTTAGGACAGGATGGCGAATTCTAAGTCTATTGATTTTTGTTTATATTTTTCTAGGCAGATTTGTAGGTGAATAATAATTTATATTATTAGATTGATTATATCTAAAATTGTTATAAAATGAATCATAAATTTTTAAATATTTATTTGTTGGATCAAATTCATATTTATTAATTTGTTTTTTAAGTTCTATATAAAAGGACGGAATTCCTGTGATATTTTGTAAGTTCGCAGCGCTTTTGGACAATTGATCAGCATAATCATTTTCCTAAATGACTGGGAATCCATTGTATTTTAATTAAATTATTATTTTCAATTAAGGTTTTTGAATTAAGATAAAAGAGATCATAAATATATTTTTGTAAGGTGTATAGTTGTAATCATAAAGGATTATTTGAAGAGCTCCTGTAGAGTCAGAAAAGATAATAATTTTTCTGATTTTTTTCATTTAATGTTATCCAATGAATTGTCTCAATAATTGCAAATATTTCTTCTGAAAGAATAGATTTATGTGCAGAAAGTTTGAATGATTTTTCAATATTTTTAGAGGGTAATAAAATGCTGCAGAGGTAGATTTTTTACATCTTGTACTGAACCCTCTGTATAGAAATCTATGTAGTTTTTATATTTTATATCGCAGTGAGCTTTTGCTATTTTTAAAACTATTTCTTGAGTTAGAGAATTTTTATTTTTTGTATTTGGAATGTCAATTGAGATTTCTGGTCTAGTAAAATTCCATGAATCTATATTTTCAGAAATATCTCCTAATAATTTAGATGAAAGAAAATTATTGAAAATTTATCATCTTTAATTATGATTTGGTACTTTGTAGGAAAATTTTTACTAAAGAAATTTTTTATGAAAGGTTGATCCGGAATTTTAAAGAATAATCTAGAAATATATTTGATCATTAAAATTTTTATTCTAATAGAGAATGGTGGAATAGCAGTTTCTGCAATTAAAGAAATATTAGGTGAAAATTTATAAAGGCCTAAAGTAATTTTTAAGCATTGGTTTTGAATGGTATTAAGTTTTTAATTTTTGTGACCGAAATTCCTAATAAAAATTCTGTTCCATATTCCATTTTAGCTCTAATTAGGTTTTTATATAAAGTTAGTAAATAGTATGTAGGGACTCCCCAATTTGTTGAAGCAATACATTTAAGAAAGTTTAATAATTTTTTATTACCTTTTAGGTGCTTGAATGTGTTGATTCCAATTTAACCAGGAATCTATGTGAATTCCCATATATTTCATAAAGTTTCCTTGTTGAATTTCAGTTATTAATTACAATGTTGACTTCTGGAGGAGTAGTACATGCTCCAACAAATCAGACAATTTTGATTTAGATAAGTTTAATTCTAAATGCCATTTTTGAATTCGATTTAGTTGATTTTGGAGTCTATATTGAATTTTTTCCAATTTTCAATCGGATGACCAAATAAGAATATCATCTGCAAAGCCTGAAAATTTAATTTGTGGTTCAATAATAGAGGCAAAATCTGATATATATATATAAATTAAATAATAAAGAAGAAAGAATAGAACCTTAAGTAAGACCTTTGTTAATTTTATAAATATCTGAGAGGTGATTATGTAATTTTACTAGAAATATTTTATTGTTCAGTGAAAAATCTAAAATTTTGCAATAAATTACCTGAAATACCACGAAGTAAGAGTTTATATATTAGTTCTTTAATCTTATCGAACAATCCAGGCAGTGTGGCATGGCGCATTATCCTGCTGAAAGAAGGCACTACTAGAGGGATATACCGTTACCATCAGAAGATGTACCTGGTTTGTAATGATGTTTAGAGAGATGGTAGACGTCAGTTTCTTGCACATGAATGACTGGACCCAGGGTTTCCCAGCAGAACATTGCACAAAGCATTACACTTCCTCCATATGCTTGTTTTCGTCTCACGATGCATTCTGGTGCCAACACTTCCCCAGGTAAATGATGCACACGTACCCTGTCGTCAACATGGTTCAACAGGAAATGAGATTCATCGGACCAGACGACCTTCTTCCAATCATTCAAGGTCCAGTTTTGATGTTCGTGTGCCCATTGTAGTCGCTTTGGATGGTGAACCGAGGTTAGCATCGGCACTCGTCGCGACCTGCGGCTATGGATCCAGATTTTCAGCAGAGTTCGGTGTATTGTGTGTTGTGACACATTACTCCCGTCACAAGCATTCAAATTGCGGGCGAGTTTCGGCACAGTATCCCTTCTGTTGGCTCGTACCATACGGGATAGCCTTCGCTCACCTCTAGCATCGATGAGGCGTGGGGCGGGGGTGGCTCAGTCGGTAGCGCGCCAGGCTCGTAATCTGTAGTTCACAGGTTTAAGTCCCAGCTGGGTCAGTGTTGAGATTTATCTCCGCAAAATTTCCCGCCATGCCCACAGTCTGTAGGGGACACCGATGGGCTTGGAAAGGCAGCCGTCCGTCGGATGGGACGTTAAGCCGTGGCCCCGTGTGCGGGAGAGACATACCCTGTGCACGTTAAAGAACACGCTGGATGGCCTTGACGGGAGGCTACCATCTGTCTCCCAACAACTGTTCCAGTGGGTCCCCTCCCCCAACCTTCTCTGAGCCTTCGGGGTCCATGTGACCTGGCCATTTAGCCCATAGTGTGCAAAAAAGTGCCGCTCAGAGGTAAAACAACCGAACCCAACTCGATGAGGCGTGGTCGGCCCACAACTTCCCGCGGTTCGCGGTTTTTCCCTCCTCTGACCACTTTTTGAAGGTACTAACCACGGCTGATCGTGAGCACCCCACAAGCCTTGCCATCTCGGAAATACTCTGACCCAGTCATCTGGCCATTACAATTTGGCCTTTGTCAAACTCACTTAAATCTGCTGTCTTTCCCATCTGAAGATCAAGAATAACACTGATTAACAGAGCTCAGTATCAGGTGTTATTTATACTATTTCATGACCTTCACATGCTCCGTCGTTTACCTGCATCTGCTTCGATTTGCATAAAGACGAGCTCGTCATAACATTTTGACTCTTCGGTGTACATAAACTAGGTTAAAAAAGCAAAACAGGATTGGTAGTGAAAGGGTTAATGCTTGGATCTGAGTTATTTTACCTCTGAGCGGCACTTTTGTGCAAATAGTGGATTAAATGTCCCGATCACAAAGATCCCAAAAAGATCGTAGAAGAATGGGAAGGAGACCCTTTGGACAACTGTTAGGAGATATGTAAAAAGCCTCCAGTCAAGGCCAAACATCTTGTTTTTTAACATTCCTCAGGGTACGACTCTCTCGTACACGGAACCACGTTTTCACATCCCACACGATGTACAGCTGCATTTCCAAGCCCTTCGGTATCCCCTCTTCTTCCCGACAGGAGGGTTGGAATTAGTGGAGATAAATCTCAACGTTTGCAAAGTTGAGACATGAACTCGCAAATAGCAGTTTACGATCCATTCCGAGATGGGGCGGGGGTGGCTCAGTCACCCCCGCTGTGAGGTGGCTCAGGTAGCGCGCCAGGCTCATAATCTGTAGTTCCCAGGTTCGAGTCCCAGCTAGGTCGGCGTTGAGATTTATCTCCGCAAAATTCTCCGCCCTGCCCACGGTCAGTAGGGGACACCGATGGGCTTGGAAAGGCCGCCGTCCGTCGGATGGGACGTTAAGCCGTGGCCCCGTGTGCGGGAGACCCATGCCCTGTGCACGTTAAAGAACACGCTGGATGGCCTTGACGGGAGGCTACCATCTGTCTCCCAACAGCTGTTCCAGTGGGTCCCCTCCCCCAACCTTCTCTGAGCCTTCGGGTCCATGTGACTTGGCCATTTAGCCCATGGTGTACAAAAAAGTGCCGCTCAGAGGTAAAACAACCCAACCCATTCCGAGATTTCATTAATATTACAGTAGTGACCGAAACCATATCATTACACTGTACAGGACAGAGCAAAATACGTTATAATTTAAAGCGTTTTAGAAAAGGCGATAAATAAAATCTTTTCATTCCAAAACAGAAAATATCAATGCTTGGAGAAGTGATAGTTTCGTGGTAGGGACGTTTCCTACTTTCCCCTCTGGAGTGAGTTCTTTTCTGCAATTTCTCTGCAAAGCATTTAATTCTTTTCATCTAAAGTCAGTGAACAACGATTCTTAATTTCAACTTTTAACACTTTCACGTTCGCTTACATTACACATTTCTCCAAGCAATCAATCTCCATTCTTCTTTTGCCGAAGGGTCACTGAGCGATCGCACTCACTGTGAGACGTTTTCTCCGTCTACATCCCTCATCCTCTTTCCACTCCTTTGCTTTTATTCTGATTACCATTAAGAGAAGAAGCTCCCTGATCAATTAGTGGTCCTCTTAAGTTCTCTTTCTTCCTGCATCTCTTTTCTCTCCACCCATATTACATTATCATCTGTCGTGATCTCTGCTGCTCTTAGCATCCATCCCATTCCAGTCGTTTGACAGATGATCCTTTGCCTCTTACTGTTGAAAACGATCTTTATCAGCATCCCTGCATAAAACCGAAAAACTAATTTCTTTATTTTGCCTTTAATTCAAGAATCTTCAATTTTAAGAAGTGCATTTTTTTCCAGGTGATAACTTTTCCCAAATGCCAAATTATCAATCAACATGAAAATGCAAAAATTTAAAATCATTTAGGAAGATGAGTTTCTTTATCTCTGAACGACACTTTTCTTGCACACAATGAGTTAAATGGTCAGGTCATAAGGACCCCTAGGGCTCAAAGAAAGTTGGGGGAAGGGAATCCACTCGATGACATTTAGGACACATGGTAGCTTCCCGTCGCTAGGAGCATTGATTTGGGTTGCTTACCTTAGCAGAACTTCTTTTCGCACGTAATGGGTTAAATGAACAAGTCAGAACTACTCTGAGGGCAGAGAGAAGATTGGGAGAAGGAGACCCACTGGACTGCTCTTAGGAGACGTGGCAGACTCTCGTCATCTAAGAACATCGAGTTGGGTTGCTTTATTACTGAGCAGCACTTTTTTTTTTGCACGTAATGGGTTAAATAGACAAAAAACACTTTGCACGTAATGGGTTAAATAGCCAAAAACACTTTGCACACAATGAGTTAAATAGCCAAAAACACTCTGCACGTAATAAGTTAAATAGCCAAAACACCTTTGCGCGTAATGGGTTAAATAGCCAAAAACACTTTGCACACAATGAGTTAAATAGCCAAAAACACTCTGCACGTAATGAGTTAAATAGCCAAAACACCTTTGCGCGTAATGGGTTAAATAGCCAAAAACACTTTGCACATAATAGGCTAAATTGCCATACGGTCCATGAGGGCTCAGAAAAGGTTGGTCAAGGGGATAGGACACATGGCAGACTCCCCTTATCTAGGAACATTGAGTTGGATTGCTTTAACTCTGAGCAACATTTTTTTTGTATATGATGAGTTAAACGATCAGATCAGAAGGATCCCGAGGGCACACAGAAGGTTGGGAAGGGGATACATTGGGGAGCTATTAATCTCCATTTATCAATAAATCCCCATTTAGGAACATTCATCAGTTTTTTCAAATAGAAAGTCGGTTTTCAGATCTCAATAACGTCTAGATTAAAATTTTTATAAAGAAATGTTACCTAAAACAAATGAAATATCTCCAGGAACTCTAACTAAATCTCGATTTTCAACAGAAGTCTTTTGCAATTTAAATAGCTTAATAAATACTTTAATAAAAATCATTTGCTTATTTTAAGCATTCTAGGCTATTATAATTATAAATTCCACATCCTCCAATTCTGTACCATTTTGGCAGAACAAACTAATTAGCAGTTGAATGTTTCAACATTTACATAATGGGTTAAATGGCCAGAAACACTTGGCACATAATGGGTTAAATGGCAAAAAATACTTTGCACGTAATGGATTAAATGGCCAAAAACACTTTGCAAGTAATGGATTAAATGGCCAAAACGCTTTACGCATAAAGGATTAAGTGCCCAAAAACACTTTGCACATAATGGATTAAATGACCAAAAACACTTTGTACATAATGGGTTACATGGCCAAAAACACTTTGCACATAATGGGTTACATGGCCAAAAACACTTTAACCTTTTTACAAGACACAACAATTATTGTTAAAACACAAGAATATTGTTAAAATACAAATATTGATATAAATCAGTTTGATCTGATTCAGATCGTTAATAAACTTGATATTTTTCTATTAAAAACTTTAATCTTTACATTTCAGAGATTTAGATTATCGGTTTCCTTGCTTTATGAAAGCTTTTCACGGGGAGGGACGGATATTTTGATCCACTGTATATAGCAGGGAATTATTTTGAGAAGATTTGTAAATGGTTTGCATGAACATTCTGTGAAAACGCTTGAATGATGTAGTGAGAAAAAGCAACATCACTTTCAGTTCGTTTAAAATCAACTAGAAGGGTAACACATCGAAGTTTTTCATTTTCCGAATTTTGCACCCTTTAAAAATAAGTAGTTCGTACTATTGGGCAATTGGAAGTGTAAATCCTAACGTATTTTTAGCCATAAAAAATTCAAAAAACATATCTGATTTATTCCGTAAAATGAAAAAAGTTGGATTTTTTTTATCCCCTCTGGTCAAGGGACAAATCATCCAGTACATGTAAAATAAAATATTTGCCTATTATTACAAAAATAATACCCCCTCAAGCAGCTGATTGCCACAGAGGTCTGACAGGAGCCTGTCTGTTTATATGCCATAGTAGAAGGTTAGAGAGGATGGCAGGACCTCAGCAGAAAAACGACACATACATTCATGCCTTACCCGGGACTCGAACCCAGGTACCTTAGATCAGTAGCCAAGCGCGCTAACCACTCGGCCAAGGGACGGCTGCCTATTATTACGATATTGAAATATTACTGAAAATTTTAAAATTAAGTGCTAAATATATCAAAATAATGTACAAACGGTCGAATTTTAATCAATAAAAAAAGTTAGTTAAAAACACATATGGCTACCAATTTTTCGGCTCTCGAAATGAGGTGGCTCAGTCGGTATCGCGCCAGGCTGGTAATCTGTAGTTCCCAGGTTCGAGTCCCAGCTGGGTCAGCGTTGAGATTTATCTCCGCAAAATTCCCCGCCCACGGTCAGTAGGGGACACCGATGGGCTAGGAAAGGCCGCCGTCCGTCGGATGGGCCGTTAAGTCGTGGTTCCGTGTGTGGGAGAGTCATATCCTGTGCAAGATAAAAAACTCAGTCGGTATCGCGCCAGGCTCATAATCTGTAGTTCCCAGGTTCGAGTCCCAGCTGGGTCAGCGTTGAGATTTATCTCCGCAAAATTCCCTGCCCACGGTCAGTAGGGGACACCGATGGGCTAGGAAAGGCCGCCGTCCGTCGGATGGGCCGTTAGGTCGTGGTTCCGTGTGTGGGAGAGTCATATCCTGTGCAAGATAAAAAAACATGCTGGATGGCCTTGCCGGGAGCTACCATCTGTCTCCCAACAGCTGTTCCAGTGGGTCAACTCCCTCAACCTTTTTTAAGCCCTTGGGTCCTTGTGACCTGGTCATTTAGCCCATGGTGTGCAAAAAAACGCCGCTCAGAGGTAAAACAACTCGATATACATATTTATCATTAGAATATCTAATTTCTTGCATAAATGTATCGTTTGCAAAATTATTTCAAGTTTTACATTTTCTACATTTATCCCTCCCCGAAGGGGCGGGGGTGGCTCAGTCGGTAGCGCGCCAGGCTCGTAATCTGTAGTTCCCAGGTTCGAGTCCCAGCTGGCTCAGCGTTGAGATTTATCTCCGCAAAATTCCCCGCCCTGCCTACGGTCAGTAGGGGACACCGATGGGCTTGGAAAGGCCTCCGTCCGTCGGATGGGACGTTAAGCCGTGGCCCCATGTGCGGGAGAGCCATACCCTGTGCACGTTAAAGAACACACTGGATGGCCTTGACGGGAGGCTACCATCTGTCTCCCAACAGCTGTTCCAGTGGGTCCCCTCCCCCAACCTTCTCTGAGCCTTCGGGGTCCTTGTGACCTGGCCATTTAGCCCATGGTGTGCAAAAAAGTGCCGCTCAGAGGTATAACAACCCAACCCACTCTTTTTTCTGAAAATGAATTAAAAAAACAATAGACGAACAAAATAATGTTTTCGCTTTGTTGTCTGTCTGTTCATTTGCGGACATTTTTGTTTCCACTTAAATGCAATATTTTTCGGCTGGATAACCATCGATGAAATATTATATTCCTCACTTACCTAATCTCCCACTAGTTCTCCCTAACTGTGGAACATAATTAAAAATGATGACATTTTAAACGAATATTGCCAACCATGTATTCATTTCACAAAATTAATGCATTGTTCAGAGTTACTAATCCGATCATGGACTGCTCATACTATTGTTTAATCACTTTCGGATTAGATTGTTTTACCTCTGAGCGGCACTTTTTTGCACACCATGGGCTAAATGGCCAGGTCACATGGACCCCGAAGGCTCAGAGAAGGTTGGGGGAGGGGACCCACTGGAACAGCTGTTGGGAGACAGATGGTAGCCTCCCGTCAAGGCCATCCAGCGTGTTCTTTAACGTTGGATTGTTTTACCTCTGAGCGGCACATTTTTGCACACCATGGGCTAAATGGCCAGGTCACAAGGACCCCGAAGGCTCAGAGAGGTTGGGGGAGGGGACCCACTGGAACAGCTGTTGGGCGACAGATGGTAGCCTCCCGTCAAGGCCATCCAGCGTGTTCTTTAACGTGCACAGGGTATGGCTCTCCCGCACACGGGGCCACGGCTTAACGTCCCATCCGACGGACGGCGGCCTTTCCAAGTCCATCGGTGGCCCCTACTGACCGTGGGCGGGCGGGGAATTTTTGCGGAGATAAATCTCAACGCTGACCCAGCTGGGACTCGAACCTGGGAACTACAGATTACGAGCCTGGCGCGCTACCGACTGAGCCACCCCCGCGCCCTTTATCACTTTCGATAAAAAGATGTAGTTCTGATTTTTCACACTCTTGAGTACGAAACTTGAGATCTGAAGCGAGGCCCAGGTCGTTAAAAGTGGGGGTGGGATGAGGGGTAAGAAACTCTGTCGAACCAGAAAAAAGTAAAAGATCCATTGCAGCGTAGAATTCGCATCTCCTTTTTACTTGATCTTTGAAACATTTCTTAAAAAATGCACGAAATGTACAGTCGCTCAAAAAAGTATCCGAACACTATAGTTGATCACAGAATTCAGAAAAAAATATCTGGCAACGATTTCTTTTAGAAATTAGTGATCTGGCAAACCTTCGTGCCACGTGATTACAGAATTCAGTAAAAATATCTGGAGCGTGTACAGCAACTCTACACGCTCCAGTTACCGTTCACAGCAAACTGGAGCGTGTGCAGTAACTGCACACGTTCCAGTTTTCTGTGAACGGTAACTGCACACGCTCAATATTTCTGTGAGTGAGGCCACACGATCTAGTATCAAAATAATATGACCACCGTCGCTCAAAAAAGTATCCGAACACTATGGTTGATTACAAAATTCAGAAAAAATATCTGGCAACTTTTTTTAGAAATTAGTGATCTGCCAACCTTGGTGTCACGTGATTACAGAATTCAGGAAAAATATCTGGAGCGTGTGTAGTAACTGTACACGCTCCAGTTACCGTTCACAGCAAACTGAAGCGTGTGCAGTTACTGCACACGCTTCAGTTTGCTGTGAACGGTAGTTAGTGATCTGGCAAACTTCGTGTCACGTGACACGAAGTTGCCAGATCACTAATTTCTAAAAAAATTGTTGCCGGATATTTTTTTCTGAATTCTGTGATCAACCATAGTGTTCGGATACTTTTTTGAGCGACTGTACATAATTTTAACCATTTTTTGTTTACCCCCTTTAGATCCGACCTGCCTGAAGTCTATTATTTCGAAAGTCAACATCAAAGGATTTTCTTGGTCATTGCAGTTACATCAATATGACGTTTGCTACCACAGGTGGCATGTGTTTGTTGTTATCTATTAGTGAATGGCGCCCAAATAAGCCCTCGAGGTCCTTCTTAGTGAAAATGATCACTCTTAGTTAGGAAAGCTTTTATCCGATAAGAAAGCAAGATAAGTGAAAAACAAAAAAGAAGACTAAAGAAGAACTATGCGTAGGAAGGTTTTGGCATTAAGGGAAAAGCAAAGAAAGAAAAAAGTGCAACTCTCTCTAGGGTGTTTCAGTAACGCAAAACGGAAGCTGAGGGAGGTAGGGAGTGACAGTAGAGACTGTTGCTGATGCTGAGAGATTTGCTGACAAATGTTTTACGATTCCCTTTCCACTCTGTTTGAGAGAATCACTGTTCATTCCCACACAGTGATGAATGGATGGTCATTTAGAAGATAAGTACAAAAGTGATGATGAAATGTTTCCACTCAAAGTGCAAGAAAAACGATGTTGGGATGTTTTCGTCTAAAGGAGGCGTGCCCAACCTTTTGACTTCCCTGGGCCACATTGAGTGAAGATGAATTGTTTTGGGTTGGGTTGTTTTACCTCTGAGCGGCACTTTTTTGCACACCATGGGCTAAATGGCCAGGTCACATGGACCCCGAAGGCTCAGAGAAGGTTGGGGGAGGGGACCCACTGGAACAGCTGTTGGGAGACAGAGGGTAGCCTCCCGTCAAGGCCATCCAGCGTGTTCTTTAACGTGCACAGGGTATGGCTCTCCCGCACACGGCGCCACGGCTTAACGTCCTATCCGACGGACGGCGGATACCAGCTCAGTCGGTAGCGCGCCACGCTCGTAATCTGTAGTTCCCAAGTTCGAGTCCCAGCTGGGTCAGCGTTGAGATTTATCTCCGCAAAATTCCCCGCCCTGCCCACGGTCCGTAGGGGACACCGATGGGCTTGGAAAGGCCGCCGTCCGTCGGATGGGACGGCGGCCTTTCCAATTCCTTTCCAAGCCGTGGCCCCGTGTGCGGGAGAGCCATACCGTGTGCACGTTAAAGAACACGTTCGATGGCCTTGACGGGAGGCTACCATCTGTCTCCCAACAGCTGTTCCAGTGGGTCCCCTCCCCCAACCTTCTCTGAGCCTTCGCTGTCCATGTGACCTGGCCATTTAGCCCATGGTGTGCAAAAAAGTGCCGCTCAGAGGTAAAACAACCCAACCCTTGTAAGAAAAACGATGTTGAAGTAGTTTAGGCTAGAACTTCAACTTAATGATCAGAGGTTTTTGCTCAAAAACTCGAAAGTGATAATTAGCCGTTTTCATCAAAAACATCCGAAAAAGACACCGATGGGCTTAGAAAGGCTGACTTCCATCGGATGCGACATTAAGGCAGGGTCCTGTGCGCAGGAGAGCCATACCCTGTATACGTTAAAGAACACACTGGATGGTTTTGATGGGAGGTTGCCATCTATCTCCTAACAGCTGTCCAGTGGGTTCCCTTTTCGAACCTTCTCTGACCTCTCGGGATCCATATAACTTAGTCATTTAACCTATTGTGTGAAAAAAGTGCCTTTCAGAGGTAAAACAATTTGATTTATCGAAAACATTCAACAGTTTTGGATTGGAATGGATTGTTTTACCTCTGAGCGGCACAATTTTGCACACCTTGGGCTAAATGGCCAGGTCACAAGGACCCCGAAGTCTCAGAGAAGGTTGGGAAAGGGGACCCACTGGAACAGCTGTTGGGAGACAGATGGTAGCCTCCCGTCAAGGCCATCCATCGAGTTCTTTAACGAGCATAGGGTATGGCCCTCCCGCACACGTGACCAATCCTTAACGTCACATCCGACGGACGGCGGCCTTTCCAAGCCCATCGGTGTCCCCTACGGACCGTGGGCAGGGCGGGGAATTTGTCACCTTTTCGTTCTCTAGTGGAGCGTTGGTTAGTCAGTCAGTAGGACATCAAATTCGTAATCTACAGTTCCTAGGTTCGAGTCCCACTTGGACCAGAATTGATACTTATTTATATCAGCTAATCCTTACTTTTCCCTCGGTCAGTTAGATGACACCGATGGGCTTGGAAGGCCGCCGTCCTTCGAATAAGACGTCAAGCCGTGGACACGTGTGCGGGAGAGTCATACCCTGTGCTCGTTAAAGAACACGCTGGATGGACTTGAAGGGAGACTACCATCTGTCTCCTAACAGCTGACCAGTGGGTCCCCTCCTCTGAACCTTCTTTGAGCCCTTGGAGTCTTTGTGACCTGTCATTTAGGGCGGG
The DNA here is from genome assembly GCA_038380435.1 of Ryuthela nishihirai. NCBI lineage: Eukaryota > Metazoa > Arthropoda > Arachnida > Araneae > Heptathelidae > Ryuthela > Ryuthela nishihirai. Next base: position 27,669,570 of record JAWZYU010000018.1, read on the forward strand.
GGTGCCTCAGTCACTAGCGCGCCAGGCTCGTAATCTGTAGTTCCCAGGTTCGAGTCCCAGCTGGGTCAGCGTTGAGATTTATCTCCGCAAAATTACCCGCAATGCCCACGGTCAGTAGGAGACACCGATGAGCTTGGAAATACCGCCGTCCGTCGGATGGGAGTTAAGCCGTGGTCCCGTGTGTGGAAGAGCCATACCCTGTGCACGTTAAAGAACACGCTGGATGGCCTTGACGGGAGGCTACCATCTGTCTCCCAACAGCTGTCTCCCCTCCCCAACCTTCTCTGAGCTTTCGGGGTCCTTGCGACCTGGCCATTTAGCCCATGGTGTGCAAAAAAGTGTCGCTCAGAGGTAAAACAACCCAACCCTGTCATTTAGCCCATTGTGTTCAAAATTAAAGTAAAAATGGTGCTCAGAGGTAAAACAACCCAACCCAAATCACAAAGCCGCAAACTCTCGTCATGTTTCCTATGGCACATGGCAAGTTTCTGTGGAAAGTACACTTGCCGAGGAGTAATTTATTTCATTACCTAGGTTTAAGACTATTCTTAGAAATTGTACGAATTTCAATCAAATTTCGTCTCCCGCGTCATCATACTTCAGCTTTGACTGCCTCTTCAAGAGCGAAAAAAGAAAACTTTCACATTTAACTATCTGATTTCTTCCGACATCCAAATCGAATTGTATAAATTTTCTTTCTCTGAGTTCACCTGTCGCAAGATCGTAGCGATGCATAATTTCGGAATAACCAGAGTTTTACTCGAACTGATGGCAATCGTTTTTTTTTTCCGTGGAGGGCATCAATGTGATGAAGTTGCCCCGGCATACACACCATTCATTTGCATCACAGATCAACATTTCCTCGATGGAAAGAATTATCACCTGAGGAATATATTCCTTTCTTATTTATTGCTGTTCTTGCTTAGTTCTTGCATTACACTAGGATTTACAGCCCCTTGAAGCATCACGTGTTCTCTTTCATCGTCTCCATAAATGTTTTTTTTAAGTCTATATCTTTCTACAGGGTTGGGTTGTTTTACGTCTGAGCGGCACTTTTTTGCACACCATGGTCACATGGACCCCGAAGGCTCAAAGAAGGTTGGGGGAGGGGACCCACTGGAACAGCTGTTGGGAGACAGATGGTAGCCTCCCGTCAAGGCCATCCAGCGTGTTCTTTAACGTGCACAGGGTATAGCTCTTCCGCACACGGAGCGACGGCTTAATGGCATCCGACGGACGGCGACCTTCCAAGCCCATCGGTGTCACCTACTGACCGTGGGCAGGCGGGGAATTTTGCGGAGGTAAATATCAACGCTGATCCAGCTGGGACCTGCATATTACGAGCCTGGCGCGCTACCGACTGAGCCCCCCCCCCGCCCCCAGAAGGACCACGAGGGCTCAGAGAATGTTGGGGGGAGAGGACTCACTGGACAGCTGTTAGGAGATGGATGGTAGCCTCCTGTCAAGAATAATAGCTGGACAATGCTATCAGTGTTCTGTATGCACAGGGTATGGCTCTCCCGCACACGGGCCATGGTTTAACGTCGCATCGTAGGGACGGCGGCCTTTCCAATCCTTCCCTTATTGAGAGAGGGCAGAGAGTTTTGCGGAGATAAATTCAACGATTGTCCAGGTGGTACTCGAACCTGGTAGTGGCAGATTACGAGCCTGGTGCTCTACCGACTAAGCTATCCCCGCCCCTGGGGGAAGGGAGAGGCACTGGATAGATTTTAAGAGCCAGATGGTAGCCTCCCGCCAAGGTCATCCAGCGTGTCCTTTAAAGTGCATAGAGTATAGTTTTCTTGCGTTGAGTTGGGTTGTTTTACTTCTGAGCGGCACTTTTTTGCACACCATGGGCTAAATGGCCAGGTCACATGGACCCCGAAGGCTCAGAGAAGGTTGGGGGAGGGGACCCACTGGAACAGCTGTTGGGAGACAGATGGTAGCCTCCCGTCAAAGCCATCTAGCGTGTTCTTTAACGCGCACAGAGTATGGCTCTCCCGCACACGGTGCCACGGCTTTATATCCCATCCGACGGACGGCGGTCTTTCCAAACCCATCGGTGTCTCCTACTGACCGTGGGCAGGGCGAGGAATTTTGTGGGGATAAATCTCAACGCTAACCCAGCTGAGACTCGAACCTGGGAACTACAGATTACGAACCTGGCGCGCTACCGACTGTGCCCCCCCCCCCCCCGAAGAAAGGAAAATTCTTAAACAAATACTATATAACAAATACACCTTTCCCCACAGTGAAAAACCTCTCTTCACAGAATATATCCATCAGTAGACGATTCTTTGTCTTTTCACAAATTTCATGTATGCATTTACTTTTTCTATTAACAGTCCCTGTTTCAAAAAAATTTCCTCTGAGCTTTAAGTATCTTAGCATTAAATATCTCAGTTTTAAGTTTTCTTTTATTTATCCAATTTACACAAAAAGTAACAACTGCCAAGTCCCATAATACATAGAAACAGTTTGTGTTCAAAAAAGTCCAGCCCGGAGGTAAAACAACCCAACTTTGAACATTTTTGGATAAGAATAAATTTCGGATAATTCTCTTTCAGATAACTAGTGTTTCAGTTGAAAAAAAGAAATAATGCTCTTAAGCTATGCGATGTAAAAAAAAAATATTCTGACTTAATAGAAATCTTCAGAATTAATAAAAAAAATGCTCTGAGTTAATAAGATAGCATTATGATTCAAGAGAAAAATATTCTGAATTAAGAAAACGTTCTGAAAGAAATGACTATCCATTTTGGAAAAACGCTTCAGAATTAATGAACAACACGAAACTTTGTGGACACATTCCTTTAAAAGAAAATAATTATCTTTCTAGATCACAGGAAAACAAGAATTATACACAATAGGCGATGATTTTATTTCGGGGTAGTACCTGAGCAAACATTGTGTTTAAAAGAAAGTTGTTGAAAAAATGGTAGTCTGTCGAAATTAAATCCCGACTTCCCTGACAGAACTAAAAACCAAACGTCATAGAAACAGCTTTTCTATATAAAGTTTTTTATTTCTTTAAATTTGATCATATAAAATGCAGTATTCTTTCATTAATATGAAACATTTGAGGCATCATACCTAAAAGACACGAGATTTATGTCCGTTAAAGATAAATGCTTTCTGAGATGAAAAAGGATGCATAAAAGTTGAGTGCTGACATTTTGTTAATTATTGACTACATACGTTAAGCTAAGACATTAAGTTGCTTGCTAACAATTCGTTAATTATTTAAAATAGCTGGAACATTAAGCTGTTAGCTATAGCATTTCGCTAATTACTTGAAACATGCAACAAACTGAAGAATTAATATTTTTTGCTAAAGGGTTTTTCGTTACATGTCTTACAATACAAATATATGCAGTTTTTTGTGTAGATTTTACGATTTTTTTCCGGAAACGTTATATCTGTTTATGCATATGCAAACAACAGTCGCTATAGTTCAGATTTTGTTAGTGATCAAGCTTGTTAGTCAACGATTTATAAAAAATAATTAATTTAGTAATCTGAAGGATTTCAGTTTTTCTTGAGAAAATAAATGAATTCTCTTCTCTTCATTATTAATTTATTCTGTATTATTGAATCAGAGACATTCTGCAAAAAAAAGTGTTGTTTACCAAAGTTAATTATTTATCTTTCTAATGAATGAACTTGGTCAAAGAAATCTAATCTAACTTCTTTGATAAAAAAATTATCTTTAGTTTTCCGACTATTCTTCAGATGGTAGGAAAAAAATTAAACGAAGAAGCAGATAGCACAGAGCAGAGAAAATGCTACAGTTTATAACTTACTTAACTTTATTAATCACAGTGCAACATTTTCTATAATCACAGTGCAACATTTATAACTTTATTAATCACAGTGCATCATTTTTTTTCCTAAACCATGGGGTTGGCTCAGTCGGTAGCGCGCCAGGCTCGTAAATCTGTAGTTCCCAGATTCGAGTCTCAGCTGGATCAGCGTTGAGATTTATCTCCGCAAAATTCCTCGCCCTGCCCACGGTCAGTAGGGGACACCGATGGGCGTGGAAAGGCCGCCGTCCGTCGGATGGGACGTTAAGCCGTGGCCCCGTGTACGGAAGAGCCAAACCTTGTGCACGTTAAAGAACACACTGGATGGCCTTGACGGGAGGCTACCATCTGTCTCCCAACAGCTGACCCAGTAGGTCCCCTCCCCCAACCTTCTGTGAGCCTTCGGGGTCCATGTGACCTGGCCATTTAGCCCATGGTGTGCAAAAAAGTGCCGCTCAGAGGTAAAACAAACCAAACAGCGTTGAGATTTATCTCCGAAAAATTCCCCGCCCTGCCCACGGTCAGTAGGGGACATAGATGGGCTTGGAAAGGCCGCCGTCCGTCGGATGGGACGTTAAGCCGTTGCCCCGTTTGCGGGAGAGCCATACCCTGTGCACGTTAAAGAACACGCTGGATGGCCTTGACGGGAGGCTACCATCTGTCTCCCAACAGCTGTTCCAGTGGGTCCCCTACCCCAACCTTCTCTGAGCCTTCGGGGTCCATGTGACCTGGCCATTTAGCCCATGGTGTGCAAAAAAGTGCCGCTCAGAGGTAAAACAACCCAACCCTAAACCATGATTACACAGTTCGAATAAGTAGGTCATGAAATTAGATGTATCTCTAAACGTTGATCATGAATCAAGTGGAGCTTTAAAAGGTAGATCATGAATCGGATGGAGATTCAAAGTGAGATAAATAATGAATCAGAATAAGATGAATAATAAATCGTAAAGTAGATGGAACTTTAAAGGTAGACCATGAATCAGACGTAATTTTAAAGAAAGGCCACGACATGAACCAGATGAAATTGAAAAGCAGATGATGAAACCCGAAAGGTATCGACAAGGGAAAATTTTCTTTGGTTAACTGATGTGTTCCTAAAGTATTTTGGTGTGGAAAATTTAAATCTGAGATCAGAACTGGCCTCTCAGGGCTTGTTTTAGAGATATAGATTTAGAGATATAGAGCAGTGTCTCGCAAACTGTGTGCCGCGAGAGATTTTCAAATTGACACTAGATATTCGAAAGATTTCATTTTGACTTGACTTGGGTTATCGACGTGCTTTAATATCGACGTGTTTTAATAAAAAACTTTGAGATTTTATCAACTGGGATCTTGTAAGTATTTATCAAGCTTTTTCCAAATTTTGGTATTAATTTTTGATTATTTCAAGCCATAGAATGGAAAAATATTTAAAACAAACACCGAGTTATGATTAATTATATTTATTATTATATTTATTTTAAATAAAATGCATTTAACGAAACTTCAATTTTCCTCTTTTTACGTAACCATCAAAAATTCTTTTTTAGGTGTGCCGCGGGAAAAAAATTACATTCAGTGTGCCGCGGAAAAAAAATTAGGTTCAATGTGCCGCAGAGTAAAAAAGTTTGCGAGACACTGATATAGAGATATAACACATCAATTTCATACATATTACTTGGGGAATGAAAATCAGCAAATGTTATATCAAAAAGAGTTGGCAACACTGACTTTTTTGCAATAGTTTATACTCACATTTGGCAACAATGTTATTCTATTCATAGTTTAGATTTGTGGTTCTGAACGTCGGGTACGTGGTAAAATTTTTTGGGGTACGTTGTAATAGTTCAAAAGTCGCTAGATCTGGTAACAAAGTCGCCATGATAAAAAAAAAATTTTCTATGGGGAAACGGAATTAAAAAGAACAGCTCTGACCAATTTCAGCGACTAGATTCATTTCTTAAAAAAATTACCAAACGATTGCATACTTCGAAGATATCAGACAACAAATATGCAATCGTTCGCTTAAGCACTCTTAAAACTCTTATAAAGCAGTATTTTCCAACCCCTGATAAAACGCAAGGATGGATTCGAGACCCCTTCACATTTGATTTGGAAAAATGTAAGCTTCCATTGTCCAATAAAAAAGAGTTCATTGAGATATCTTGTGACAATAGTTTAAAAAGCATTCATTCCAAAAAGCCATTGATAAATTTTTGGATTGAAGTGGAGAAGGAATATCCGACTTTGTCAAGAATTGCAGTCAAATATTTATTACCTTTCACAACAACTTATTTATGTGCAACTGGTTTTTCATCTTTAACTGCTTTAAAAAGATAAATATGGGAACAGGTTGGATGTTGAAGATGACTTGCGACTCTACCTTAGCAAATATAACCCCAACCACAGATGAACTGTGCAAGCGTAAACAAGCACAACCATTTCACTGATTACCCAGTAAAATGTTTATAATTTTATAAGATTTGTTAAATTGTTTATGTCTTTTTTGTGTTTATCGACATATGTAATTTATGAACACAAAATTTAATGTGTGTATATGTAATATATGTTTTATTTTATTCCCATTGTTATACTATAACTATAGTTTTATCTATCTATACAAGGGGTATGCCAGTTACATACACATTTCCAGGGGGTACGTGAAGCATAAAAGGTTGAGAACCACTGATATATATGTTTTATTTTATTCCCATTGTTATACTATAACTATAGTTTTATCTATCTATACAAGGGGTACGCCAGTTACATACACATTTCCAGGGGGTACGTGAAGCATAAAAGGTTGAGAACCACTGATATATATGTTTTATTTTATTCCCATTGTTATACTATAACTATAGTTTTATCTATCTATACAAGGGGTATGCCAGTTACATACACATTTCCAGGGGGTACGTGAAGCATAAAAGGTTGAGAACCACTGATATATATGTTTTATTTTATTCCCATTGTTATACTATAACTATAGTTTTATCTATCTATACAAGGGGTACGCCAGTTAGATATACATTTCCAAGGGGTACGTGAAGCATAAAAGGTTGAGAACCACTGATATATATGTTTTATTTTATTTCCATTGTCATACTATAACTATAGTTTTATCTATCTATACAAGGGGTACGCCAGTTACATACACATTTCCAGGGGTACGTGAAGCATAAAAAGGTTGAGAACCACTGATATATATATATATGTTTTATTTTATTTCCATTGTTCTACTATAACTATAGTTTTATCTATCTATACAAGGGGTACGCCAGTTCCATACACATTTCCAGGGGGTACGTGAATCATAAAAGGTAGAGAACCACTGATATACATGTTTTATTTTATTTCCATTGTTGTACTATAACTATAGTTTTATCTATCTATACAAGGGGTACACCAGTTACATACACATTTCCAGGGGGTACGTGAAGCATAAAAGGTTGAGAACCACTGATATACATTTTTTATTTTATTTCCATTGTTGTACTATAACTATAGTTTTATCTATCTATACAAGGGGTATGCCAGTTCCATACACATTTCCAGGGGGTACGTGAAGCATAAAAGGTTGAGAACCACTGATATATATGTTTTATTTTATTTCCATTGTTATACTATAACTATAGTTTTATCTATCTATACAAGGGGTATGCCAGTTACATACACATTTCCAGGGGGTACGTGAAGCATAAAAGGTTGAGAACCACTGATATATATGTTTTATTTTATTCCCATTGTTATACTATAACTATAGTTTTATCTATCTATACAAGGGGTATGCCAGTTACATACACATTTCCAGGGGGTACGTGAAGCATAAAAGGTTGAGAACCACTGATATATATGTTTTATTTTATTCCCATTGTTATACTATAACTATAGTTTTATCTATCTATACAAGGGGTATGCCAGTTACATACACATTTCCAGGGGGTACGTGAAGCATAAAAGGTTGAGAACCACTGATATATATGTTTTATTTTATTCCCATTGTTATACTATAACTATAGTTTTATCTATCTATACAAGGGGTACGCCAGTTAGATATACATTTCCAAGGGGTACGTGAAGCATAAAAGGTTGAGAACCACTGATATATATGTTTTATTTTATTTCCATTGTCATACTATAACTATAGTTTTATCTATCTATACAAGGGGTACGCCAGTTACATACACATTTCCAGGGGTACGTGAAGCATAAAAAGGTTGAGAACCACTGATATATATATATATGTTTTATTTTATTTCCATTGTTCTACTATAACTATAGTTTTATCTATCTATACAAGGGGTACGCCAGTTCCATACACATTTCCAGGGGGTACGTGAATCATAAAAGGTAGAGAACCACTGATATACATGTTTTATTTTATTTCCATTGTTGTACTATAACTATAGTTTTATCTATCTATACAAGGGGTACACCAGTTCCATACACATTTCCAGGGGGTACGTGAAGCATAAAAGGTTGAGAACCACTGATATATATGTTTTATTTTATTTCCATTGTTATACTATAACTATAGTTTTATCTATCTATACAAGGGGTACGCCAGTTACATACACATTTCCAGGGGGTACGTGAAGCATAAAAGGTTGAGAACCACTGATATATATGTTTTATTTCCATTGTTATACTATAACTATAGTTTTATCTATCTATACAAGGGGTACGCCAGTTCCATACACATTTCCAGGGGGTACGTGAAGCATAAAAGATTGAGAATCACTGATATATAAGTTTTATTTTATTTCCATTGTTATACTATCTATCTATACAAGGGGTACGCCAGTTACATACACATTTCCAGGGGGTACGTGAAGCATAAAAGGTTGATAACCACTGATATATATGTTTTATTTTATTCCCATTGTTATAATATAACTATAGATTTTTCTATCTATACAAGGGATACGCCAGTTCCATACACATTTCCAGGGGGTACGTGAAGCATAAAAGGTTGAGAACCACTGATATATATGTTTTATTTTATTTCCATTGTTATATATTCTATTTATACAAGGGGTACGCCAGTTACATACACATTTCCAGGGGGTACGTGAAGCATAAAAGGTTGAGAACCACTGATACATATATATATATGTTTTATTTTATTTCCATTGTTATACTATAACTATAGTTTTATCTATCTGTACAAGGGGTACGCCATTCCATACACATTTCCAGGGGGTACGTGAAGCATAAAAGGTTGAGAATCACTGATATATATGTTTTATTTTATTTCCACTGTTATACTATCTATCTATACAAGGGGTACGCCAGTTACATACACATTTCCAGGGGGTATGTGAAGCATAAAAGGTTGAGAACCACTGATATCTATATGTTTTATGTTATTTCCATTGTTATACTATAACTATAGTTTTATCTATCTATACAAGGGGTACGCCAGTTACATACACATTTCCAGGGGGTACGTGAAGCATAAAAGGTTGAGAACTACTGATATATATGTTTTATTTTATTTCCATTGTTATACTATAACTATAGTTTTATCTATCTATACAAGGGGTACGCCAGTTACATACACATTTCCAGGGGGTACGTGAAGCATAAAAGGTTGAGAATCACTGATATATATGTTTTATTTTATTTCCATTGTTATATATTCTATTTATACAAGGGGTACGCCAGTTACATACACATTTCCAGGGGGTACGTGAAGCATAAAAGTTTGAGAACCACTGATATATATATGTTTTATTTTATTTCCATTGTTATACTATAACCATAGTTTTATCTATCTATACAAGGGGTACGCCAGTTCCATACACATTTCCAGGGGGTACGTGAAGCGTAAAAGATTGAGAATCACTGATATATATGTTTTATTTTATTCCCACTGTTATACTATAACTATAGTTTTATCTATCTATACAAGGGGTACGCCAGTTCCATACACATTTCCAGGGGATACGTGAAGCATAAAAGGTTGAGAACTACTGATATATATACATATGTTTTATTTTATTTCCATTGTTATACTATAACTATAATTTTATCTACCTATACAAGGGGTACGCCAGTTCCATACACATTTCCAGGGGGTACGTGAAGCATAAAATGTTGAGAACCACTGATATATATGTTTTATTTTATTCCCATTGTTATACTATAACTATAGTTTTATCTATCTATATTCCATTGTTTTATTCATTTATTTTATTCCCATTGTTATACTATAACTATAGTTTTATCTATCTATACAAGAGGTACGCCAGAACGTGTCGTGACACGAAGGTTGCCAGATCATTAATTTCTAAAAAAAACGTTGCCAGATATTTTTTCTGAATTCTGTAATCAACCAAGTGTTCGGATACTTTTTTGAGCGACTGTACCCATGATATGGAGGGAACCAAAAGACCATTCCACACATTGCTACTTCTGTATGACTAGTATCCAGGGCTTTATCAGCAGAAAATCGAAGAGACATATTGATTTTTCCAACTTATCTTCTGCAATACGACCAGTACCACATTCTAAAACTTTGCCAGTTCCACTAACTCCAAGTCAAGAAACAGAAGATGAAGAGAGTGAAGAACGTGAATCCCCTCCAGAAAGAAGTGATCCTTCCTACGTGGCTACCACATATTCAACTCCACATTTTTTAATCTCCGCAAAATTCCCCGCCATGCCCACGGTCAGTAGGGGACACCGATGGGCTTGGAAAGACCCCGTCCGTAAGATGGGACGTTAAGACGTGGTCCTGTGTGTGGGAGAGCCATACGCTGCGCACGTTAAAGAACATGCTGGATGGCCTTGACTGGAGGCTACCATCTGTCTCCCAACAGCTGTTCCAGTGGGTCCGCTCCCCCAACCTTCTCTGAGCATTCGGGGTCCATGTGACCTGGCCATTTAGCCCATGGTGTGCAAAAAAGTGCCGCTCAGAGGTAAAACAACCCAACCCAACCCACATTTTTTAACGCAGGCAGATCTGAACGATTTGGTTCGTGATCTAGGGCTAAGCAAACAAAATGCTGAACTGCTGGGCTCTAGGTTGCAAGAATGGAATTTTCTCCAACCTAGTACAAGTATAACTTTATATAGGAATAGAGAACGGAATTTTGTTGCATTCTTTTCACATGATGGCCGATTGACTTTCTGTAATGATATTGCCGGTTTGATGACAGCTTTAGGCTTTATTCATGACTCACAAAATTGGAGGCTCTTTGTAGATGCATCCAATACTAGCTTGAAGGCAGTTTTACATAATGGTAATTAATGCCTACTGTTCCAGTTGCCTATTCTAGTATGGCAAAAGAATCATGTGAGATTCTAGATATAATGCTCAAATCCATTAAATATACTGGATTTCAATTGGAAAATAACAAAATTCCTCCATCTTCCAGAAGCAAAGATAAAAGAGGGCATATTTGTTGGCCCTCAAATAAGACAGTTGAAGATGTAAAATTTCACAAATTTCTAACAGAGAAAGAGAAACTTGCTTGGACCTGTTATAAGAAAGTTACAGACAATTTTCTTGCAAAAAAAAGAGGTCTAAAGGTTATAAAGATAATAGTAAACCAGATACTACATGCATATCGGGATTTAGATGTAAGATGTCTTTGAAAGTGCACTTCCTGCATTCATATCTGGACTACTTTCCGGAAAACGGCAGTGACGTCTTCGATGAACACGGTGAGAGGTTTCGCAAAGATATTTCGACAATTGATATAAAGGGAAGTGGATGCCTACAATGTTAGCTGTTTTTTTTTTGGACTCTCAAAAGAGACAGTACAGATAAACATAAAAGATTTACGTTTGGTATTTTTGTTATTTGATTCTGTATAATATTCTGTAAAATTTCTGTATTAATCTATACTCATTTTAATACTAAGGAAGCTAAGTATAATGATCCATAGTAAATACACATTACCTGTAGAGATAGACTTCAAACATTAGTAAAAATATTCTGAAAATAATTCATCGCCGACACGGCGGGAATCGAACCCGCATCTCTCCAGATTCATGTCAGAACGCACTAACATTGTACCACGTCTCGGACAATGAAACTTACAATTCTTCACTGAGACGTGGCTGACACAGCGCCATCTATACTCAAGGAGATGCAGCTTTTTCCAATCGTTGCTATTAATCATATGTACGCTTGAGCGTTATCGACCTTCTCATTAACATCTGAAATTCAATAGTAACGATTGGAAAGAGTTACATCTCTTTGAGTATAGATGGCGCTGTGTCAGCCACGTCTCAATGAAGAATTGTAAGGTCTTATTCTGAAAAGTTTTATTGTCCGAGGCGTGGTACAATGGTAGTGCGCTCTGGTATAAATCTGGAGAGATTCGGGTTCGATTCCCACCGTGTCGGCGATGAATTTTTTTCAGAATATTTTAGCTAAGAATAATCTCTTTTTTTTCCTATTATTATTCTTGTAAATCTAAGAATCAAATGAAAAATTAAAAATCGTCTAAATCGAAATTATCCCTGATAGAAAACATCTAAGCACAGATATGAAGTCTGCACTAAAAACCTTTAAGAATCACACAACTCTAACTTATAAAAAAGAATTTTTTTTGTAGAACAATGTAATTAACCAGATGGAATTTGGGTAAAGGAACAAGATGGAACTCTGTTGGAAGATCATGAGCCAGACGAAACATTAAGAGTAGCTAATGAATCAGATAGAATACTAAGAGTAGGTCATGGATCAGACAGAACCCTAAAGATAGATCATGGACCAGATAGAGCTCTAAGTATAGATCATGAACCAGATGGAACATTAAGAACAGATCATGACCAGATAGAGCTCTAAAGGTTGATCTTAAATTACGTGGAGTTCTAATGTCAGATGTAGGAGTCAGATGTAGCTAACGATATATCATGAACGAGATGGAACATTAAGAATAGATCAGGAATCAAATGGAACACTAAGAGTAGATCATGAACAACAAGACAGAAAAGATTAGAGCAGGATCTAACCAGCTCTAAGCATAGATCATAAAGCAGAAGGAGTTCTAAGTTACATCGTGAACCAGATAGAACTTTATGGGCAGATCACGAACCAGATGTAACATTTAGCTTAGATCATGAACCAGATGTAATATTAAGCTCAGATCATGAACCAGATGTAATATTAAGCTCAGATCATGAACCAGATGTAATATTAAGCTCAGATCATGGGTTGGGTTGGGTTGTTTTACCTCTGAGTGGCACTTTTTTGCACACATGGGCTAAATGGCCAGGTCACATTGGACCCCGAAGGCTCAGAGAAGGTTGGGGGAGGGGACCCACTGGAACAGCTGTTGGGAGACAGATGGTAGCCTCCCGTCAAGGCCATCCAGCGTGTTCCTTAACGTGCACAGGGTATGGCTCTCCTGCACACGGCGCCACGGCTTAACGTCCCATCCGAAGGACGGTGGCCTTTCCAAGCCCATCGGTGTCCCCTACTGACCGTGGGCAGGGCGGGGAATTTTGCGGAGATAAATCTCAACGCTGACCCAGCTGGGACTCGAACCTGGGAACTACAGATTACGAGCCTGGCGCGCTACCGACTGAGCCACCCCTGCCCCTCTCAGATCATGAACCAGATGTAACATTAAACTCAGATCATAAACCAGATACAATATTAAGCTCAGATCATGAACCAGATGTAATATTAAGCTCAGATCATGAACCAGATGTAATATTAAGCTCAGATCATGAACCAGATGTAATATTAAGCTCAGATCATGAACCAGATGTAATATTAAGCTCAGATCATGAACCAGATGTAATATTAAGCTCAGATCATGAACCAGATGTAATATTAAGCTCAGATCATGAACCAGATGTAATATTAAGCTCAGATCATGAACCAGATGTAATATTAAACTCAGATCATAAACCAGATATAATATTAAACTCAGATCATGAACCAGATGTAATATTAAGCTCAGATCATGAACCAGATGTAATATTAAACTCAGATCATGAACCAGATGTAATATTAAGCTCAGATCATGAACCAGATGTAATATTAAGCTCAGATCATGAACCAGATGTAATATTAAGCTCAGATCATGAACCAGATGTAATATTAAACTCAGATCATGAACCAGATGTAATATTAAGCTCATATCATGAACCAGATTAATATTAAGCTCAGATCATGAACCAGATGTAATATTAAGCTCAGATCATAAACCAGATATAATATTAAACTCAGATCATGAGCCAGATATAATATTAAGCTCAGATCATGAACCAGATGTAATATTAAGCTCAGATCATGAACCAGATGTAATATTAAGCTCAGATCATGAACCAGATGTAATATTAAACTCAGATCATGAACCAGATGTAATATTAAGCTCAGATCATGAACCAGATGTAATATTAAGCTCAGATCATGAACCAGATGTAATATTAAACTCAGATCATAAACCAGATATAATATTAAACTCAGATCATGAACCAGATATAATATTAAGCTCAGATCATGAACCAGATGTAATATTAAGCTCAGATCATGAACCAGATGTAATATTAAGCTCAGATCATGAACCAGATGTAATATTAAGCTCAGATCATGAACCAGATGTAATATTAAGTTCAGATCATGAACCAGATGTAATATTAAGCTCAGATCATGAACCAGATGTAATATTAAGCTCAGATCATGAACCAGATGTAGTATTAAACTCAGATCATAAACCAGATATAATATTAAACTCAGATCATGAACCAGATATAATATTAAGCTCAGATCATGAACCAGATGTAATACTAAGCTCAGATCATGAACCAGATGTAATATTAAGCTCAGATCATGAACCAGATGTAATATTAAACTCAGATCATGAACCAGATGTAATATTAAGCTCAGATCATGAACCAGATGTAATATTAAGCTCAGATCATGAACCAGATGTAATATTAAGCTCAGATCATAAACCAGATATAATATTAAACTCAGATCATGAACCAGATATAATATTAAGCTCAGATCATGAACCAGATGTAATATTAAGCTCAGATCATGAACCTGATGTAATATTAAACTCAGATCATGAACCAGATGTAATATTAAACTCAGATCATGAACCAGATGTAATATTAAGCTCAGATCATGAACCAGATGTAATATTAAGCTCAGATCATGAACCAGATGTAATATTATGCTCAGATCATGAACCAGATGTAATCTTAAGCTCAGATCATGAACCAGATGTAATATTAAGCTCAGATCATGAACCAGATGTAATATTAAGCTCAGATCATGAACCAGATGTAATATTAAGCTCAGATCATGAACCAGATGTAATATTAAGCTCAGATCATGAACCAGATGTAATATTAAGCTCAGATCATGAACCAGATGTAACATTAAGCTCAGATAATGAACCAGATGTAATATTAAGCTCAGATCATGAACCAGATGTAACATTAAGCTCAGATCATGAACCAGATGTAATATTAAGCTCAGATCATGAACCAGATGTAATATTAAGCTCAGATCATGAACCAGTTGGTCATAAATCAGACGGAGTTCTAAGTTTGATCACGAATGAGATGTAACTCTAAAAATAGTTCATGCCCCAGATGGAACTCTAAGATAAGATCATGAATCAGAAGAAACTCACTGAGTAGATCACAAACGATATGAAGCTCTAAGGGAAGATCATGAATCAGGAGAAACTCTCTGGATTGATCATAAATCAGATGAAATTTTAAGGGTAGATATTGAATCAGGTGGAATTCTCTGAATAGATCATGAATCAGATGGAAACTCTGATTAATGAATTAGAATTTGGATAGATCATGATTCAGATGTAAAAATCTCTGGATAGATATGAAACAGAAGGAACTCTCTGGATATATCATGAATCACAAAGAACTCTCTAAATAGACCATGAATCAGATGAAACTCTCAGGATAGATCATGAAAACAGCAGAAACTTTCTGGATAGATAATGAATCAGGAGGAGCTCTAAGGGTAGATCATGAATCAGAAGAACATCGCTGGATAGACCGTGAATCAGAAGGAATTCTCTGAATGGATCATGAATAAGATGGAACTCTCTGAATGGATCAAATAAGATGGAACTCTCTACATAGATCATGAATAAGGTGAAACTCTCTGGATAGATCATGAATCTGACGGAACTCTCTGGATAGATCATGAATCAGACGGAGCTCTCTGGATAGATCATGAATCAAATGGAATTCTCTGGATAGATAATGAATCATATGGAGCTCTCTGGATAGATAATGAATCAAATGGAACTCTCTGGATAGATAATGAATCATATGCAACTCTCTGGATAGATAATGAATCAAATGTAACTCTCTGGATAGATAATGAATCAAATGGAACTCTCTTTATATATCATGAATCAAATGGAACCCTCTCGATAGATCATTAACCAAGAGAAAAGAAATGCCTAGATCATAAAGAAAATAGAACTAAAGTTATATTCCGAAGCAGGAGAAATTGAAAAGACGGATCATGATGGAGATGAAACTCTGAGTGTGGATCATGAACCACTGGATATTTAAACTCAGATCATGAACCACTTGCATCTCCAAAGGTTGATAATGAACCACGGGGAACTTTAAAAGTATACTACGAATCAGGTGAACTTTACCATTAATTTCGCGATCTATCTATAAAGTAATGCCTTTCGCTCAATATCAGAGACGCACGTAGCGGGTGTACAGTCGCTCAAATAAATATCCGAACACTATGGTCGATTACAGAATTCAGAAAAAATATCAGGCAACGTTTTTTTGGAAATTAATGATCTGGCAACCTTCATGTCACGTGATTACAGAATTCAGGAAAAATATCTGGGCGTGTACAGCAACTGTACACACTCCAGTTACCGTTCTGAATTCTGAATTCGTAATTCGTTTTCTGAATTCTGTAATCAACCATAGTGTTCGGATACTTTTTTGAGCGACTGTACACCATACACCTACGACAGATGTTAAGACTCATCCTCACGCCAAATGTCATAATCCTCGGATTACAATATTTTACAAGCGCTTTTCAGCAATCGTCGAATTCCTAAATCTAAGAAAAATATTTGACGGTGGGTTCCGTGAAAGATATAAAAGAGTTTCACGACGAAAAGGAATTGAAAGAAAAGGTACAAAGTGAAAGTATTTTCCTTTCTAATTATGACTTTCTGAGAATTTTCTTCTTCTTCTTGAGTTTCTGTGGTTCTTCTTGATCTTGAAGCAAGCGAAAACCTTGTGGCTCTTTTCGCAATCTCTCTTGAAGCGATAACAGGGCATCGGCTCCACTGAACTGTGATGGACACATTACGACGACGCCGAGAAAAACGGGAACACCGCGAAGATAACGACGACGATGGATAGTTCGAGACTTTCTTTGCTCTTCCGTTTTCTGCCTCGCGTGGCGCAGGATGGAGACAAAAATGCTGGTTTTGCTGCACGAGGGGATTGCTTTTTCCCCTTCTTTATGTTTCACCATACTGTAAATTCGAATTACAGTGTTTTTTTTTTGTTGCTGAATTCCATTTGTTGTAGTTTTTTTCTGGTCCAAAAATGTTTAACCCATTGGGTTGGGTTGTTTTACCTTTAAGCGGCACTTTTTTTGCCCACCATGGGCTAAATGGCCAGGTCACATGGACCCCGAAGGCTCAGAGAAGGTTCGGGGAGGGGACCCACTGGAACAGCTGTTGGGAGACAGATGGTAGCCTCCCGTCAAGGCCATCCAGCGTGTTCTTTAACGTTGGATTGTTTTACCTCTGAGCGGCACTTTTTGGCACATCATGGGCTAAATGGCCAGGTCACATGGACCCTGAAGGCTCAGAGAAGGTTCGGGGAGGGGACCCACTGGAACAGCTGTTGGGAGACAGATGATAGCCTCCCGTCAAGGCCATCCAGCGTGTTCTTTAACGTGCACAGGGTATGGCTCTCCCGTACACGGGGCCACGGCTTAACGTCCCATCCGACGGACGGCGGCCTTTCCAAGCCCATCGGTGTCCCCTACTGACCGTGGGCAGGGCGGGGAGTTTTGCGGAGATAAATCTCAACGCTGACCCAGCTGGGACTCGAACCTGGGAACTACAGATTACGAGCCTGGCGCGCTACCGACTGAGCCACCCCCGCCCCAATATTTCAGTAGAACTGTATATAGACTATTAAGTTTTACTGAATGAAAACAATTAGAGGTTTTAATTTTAAAGACATTTTATGATTTAAAAAAAAAGAGATCGTACTTTTAAAGTTGTTTTTGTTAATTATATTTTAAAATCCTCTATTTCTTTGTTAACTCATTAAAAGCTATTTTTGTTTCACAGAATGTGTTTATTACGGAAAAATTAAAGTAAAAATACGTAATTATTAGAAAGAATAAGCAAGCTTTAGTGAAGAGAGATTATGAGTATTTTTGGTTTTAGTGGAATTTTATAAAGTAATTTTTGTTACGCAAAAACAGTAAAAAGAATAATCATAGATAAATACATGTCAAGTAAATTCTTTTTAGGGATAAATGGAAGCATATTTAAGGCCACAAACAAATAGGAACTATAAGTACTCATATGGACTCTAGCATTTAACAAATAGGAAATAGAAGTACGCAGATGGCCTATGGTATTTAATAAATAGGAAAGGGAAGTATGCATATGGCCTCCGACATTTAACCAATAGAAACTAGAAGTACGCACATGGCCTCTGACATCTAATAAATAGGAACTAGAAGTACGCACATGGCCTCTGGAATCTAACAAATAGAAACTAGAAGTACGCACATAGCCCCTGGAATTTAATAAATAAGAACGGAAGTACGCATATAGCCTCTGGTATTTAATAACTAGGAACTAGAAGTACGAACATGGCCTCTGGTATTTAATAAATAGGAACTAATAGAACAACCTTCGTGTCACGTGACACGAAGGTTGCCAGATTACTAATTTCTAAAAAAAATCGTTTCCAGATATTTTTTTTCTCAATTCTGTAATCAACCATAGTGTTCCGATATTTTTTTGAGCGACTGTACTTTGGCTGAGAGTTTAGGTTGTTTATTTTCGAGCAGCACTTTTTTTTTTTTGCTCTCAAATAAGCTAAATGTTCAGGTCACAAACACCCCGAGGATTAATATCTGGAAAGGGCTTCCGCTGAAGATATCGAAAGTTTATATGATATTATAATTTAATATTGTTAAAAATTTCTTTGATAATAGTTATAATAAATATGTGTGGCACGACAAGTTTACGAATAAAAAGTGAAACAGATTTTCGAAGCAGCCAAAATTTAATAATATTTATGAAAGTAACTTCAAAAGAATATCAAATACCTTACCAATTAAACTTGCTTCCCAGAAATATTAAACATTTAAGAACTTATTAATTATCACTAATTATTTGTGATAATTAAAAGTTTCAGTTACAATAGGAACGAAATAAATTAGTTCCAAGTCGAATATCCTTAAAGGTTTTAAAAATGTAAAGCAAACTTAAAAGCACCAGTCAATCTTTCAATGGGGGCGGGGGTGGCTCAGTCGGTAGCGCGCCAGGTTCGTAATCTGTAGTTCCCAGGTTCGAGTCCCAGCTGGGTCAGCGTTGAGATTTATCTCCGCAAAAATTCCCCGCCCTGCCCACGGTCAGTAGGGGACACCGATGGGCTTGAAAGGCCGCCGTCCGTCGGATGGGACGTTAAGCCGTGGCCCCGTGTGCGGGAGAGCCATACCCTGTGCACGTTAAAGAACATGCTGGATGGCCTTGACGGGAGGCTACCATCTGTCTCCCAACAGCTGTTCCAGTGGGTCCCCTCCCCCAACCTTCTCTGAGCGTTCGGGGTTCATGTGACCTGGCCATTTAGCCCATGGTGTGCAAAAAAGTGCCACTCAGAAGTAAAACAATCCAATCTTTCAATGCTGAAAACGACCACGAAATGAAAGCAATCGAAAGGAAATCCATCATATGATAATGACGATAAACAGGTTACCCCCAAATGCTATGAAACGTAGCAGAATGGATTTAATCTGTTTCGCCGTATTCAGCGAATCATGTTTCCCTAATCCTTCTTAAGAAGATTTCTCTCCCAACAACGATACTGCAATGGATTTAATCACGGATGAAATTAGTTTAGTGCTTACTTAGTTCGATTCAAAGGAGAAACTTTGAACACAGTTAAATTTTTGAATCGAGACAGAAGACGTCATTGGACAAATTCCGAGACCCACGAGAAAGACAGGCCACGACACTGGAATATCACGTGATCAACTTAGTCCGAGGTGCATGATACAGTCGCTTGCTTCGTTCATTGTGGAAACCGGGACTGCAATAGTTTTTGTCTTCAAACTACATTTGGATTACCCGAAAGAGGTAAGCATTTCTCCTTATTATTATTATTTGTAGCATGAAATATTTCCTGTAGTTAGTGGTTTGATAAAAGTAATTATTTAATGCTTGAAAAGTGTTTTGAGTGCATTGCTCTCTTAGGCCTAGTTTCAACGTTTTGAATGATGGTGTGTTGAATGATGGTCTTTCATTAAGTTAGAAACTTTTTTGGCTGCCCTTATATAACTTATCGCTGTTTTGATTGAAAAAATTGAAGGAATTAAACTTAGTAATAAACGTAATTTTTTATAGAGTGAAAAATTGAAATTGCCCTTATCGAAATATGAACTGCTACAATAGTTATTTTTGAATCCCTGATTTATTTTTTTAAGTATTAAACTGCAAATAAATTTTCCAATGTTTTGTATAGTAAAAACTATTTTTTCTAATATATGCTTTAAATTAACAGGTAACGTCGTAGGTTCCTTTGCTGAAATTAACTTTTAGAATTATTTCAGAGCAGAACTTAAATGTCCTTTAAATTTTTATATTTGAATAGTGCCATCGAAATAGCACAGTTGTGATATGAAATGCTATCAATAATCAAATGTACTATTTATGAATACTAAACCCAACTGTTCAGTAACTTTTATATATATTACTTGCATAGATATGATCATAAAATCTGATCTGAGCATAGGGACCTCTGGTACTAATTGACAATATTTTAAATGCAGAAATTGCAAAAACTTATTCTTTCATTGCTAATAACAGCATATTTTAATTTATCATTGATATTTTGCTATTAAACTCATGCCTCTTATCACTGGTTTATCAAATTACAGTTTTCTTAATGCTCTGGTAAGAGTCACATTTTAAAATGGCAGTGCAATTATACATAAATATTACTAATGTGTTATACAATTATTATATGAGTTGAGAAATGAGCAATTGCTTTTTAAAACTTAAGTAACATTTTGTTACGTGATTTTGCTTTGAGAGTAGCTACCAGATCTCTTGAGTAAATCATTTCTCTTTTGCACTGAGTTTTCTGATACAGACATGATATGGCCCTATATTTACCTACCTTTCTGTATCACCTTAGAGGTATTTTATAGTCACCATACTAATTATTGTCTGAGAAATCAATATTGAATTTTTCTGTGGCCTTCATTAGATTATTAGGGGAATAGCCAATTAATATATCCTGTTTTTCGAATCATATAAACAAAGCTTTGCTATAGAGTGATAGAATGTTCTGTTTAATAAACAATTGATCAATCATGATTTTTAATTCCTGCTGACAAGATTTTTTTTTAGATGTTAAGACAGTAAATTTCCTGCCTGGTACATGAGTTAATAATATTGACCAAATTCATAACTGACCTGTTTCTAATTGAAAATGATTTTGACTACTTTAACAGCACTGATAAAGCAGTATGAACAGAAATGTTACTTGTGCAGTGCAGTTAATAAATGATGCTTGTGTTGTTTTTATTTGTTTGATAACTGCTTTTTTTTTGTTTCTATGAATAACACCATATGAGACCTGCAAAATGTACAATGTATTACATTAATTCACAAATTTTTATTACTAAAAAAAATTCACTTATTATATAGAGCTGCACACTTTCCATTCTCTTGCATACCATAACTATTAAATATTAAGATTATGTATTACATTAGTTCCCAAATTTTTAAGATTAACAAGAATTTCAATCATTATATAGAGCTACAGACTTTTAATTCTCTTACATACCATGACTATTAAGATAATTAATGAATTATCTTAATAGTCATGGTATGTAAGATTGTTGTTGTGTATGTAAGAATAGTCATGGTATGTAAGATTTGTAGTAATATTCACATTTTATTCATCAAAGAATGAAAACCACATTTAATGTTGTAAGTTGCTCAGTACTTTTACTTTTTTGACATAAAGAGGAATGTGAATAGAATAATTTACTGGTCCCTTGCAATTCATAGGTGAGGAAATTAATCATGCCTAGACGTTGTAGTGCTGCTGGATGCCGGTCCAACTATGATGGAGAACAACATACCTCAACTTTTACTATTCCTAAACAAGAGCCCCAGCGCAGCGAATGGCATTGGAAAACTAATTAACTGAATTTTTTTTTCGACTTTATTGATGCAAATGTTTTACATGAAAGGCAATTATCATTTCTTTTACAACATAGTTTTCAGTAACATTGTGCGCTTAGTGATCGTGTATAAAAATTTCTAAAGATGTGAGGCTGATGTTCCTTCCATTATAATAAAAATATAAATACCTCCTCAAACAACTGCTTCCCACAGAGGTCTGACATGAGCCTGCCAGTGTAATATGCCTTAGAGGTCTGAGATGAAGGTGTGACCTCAGCAGGAAGGCACAATACAAACATCCATGCCTTACCTGGGACTTTAACCCATGTTCCTTTGATCACAAACACGATACAACTTGTTTGGCCTAGTTTTGAAGTTGAGAGCATGAATTATTTGATATTTTAACTACTCATATTTAATACTTTTGCAAATTGCTAGAAATGTGTGAATGATCAGGTTAATTACTGAATGCTAGCATTTTTCATTTCATAAACTGGGTTCGAGCCCCGGGTAAGGCATGGATGTGCATGTTGTTTTTCTGCTGAGGTCCTGCCATCCGCTCAGACCTTCTAGTATGGCATGTAAACTGACAGCTCCTGTCAGACCTCTGTGGCAAGCAGTTGCTTGAGGGGGTACTTTTTTATTTTTAAGGGGCAAACCAGATATTTGTCGTTGCCCACAAAAATTGTCGAGTCCATGTTTGATATTCTTTGCACAAACAATTCTCTTGGCAATCTTTTTTGTTTTTGAGCTAATAAGTTTTATACGTTGAAGGGAAAAGTAGTTTAGACATAAATATGCTATCAGCACTTGTTTGAACTACAAAATTTGTACTTGTTATTCTTATTCATAATATATATATATATTTCATCATATATCTAGGTAGAGAAACTATGTATCCATAGGAACAGGTTTTATCAGTCTTTAGAGTATATCATGTCGATCACAATTTTTGAAATTGAAAATGTCAATAAAAGGATGATTATTTATTATTTTATGTAGGTAAGATAATGGATGTTACTAATTAATGGCTTAGTCAGATTGAAATCCAATATGCAAAAGATATTGTTGAATCCAAAACCAGTTATTTTTCTTTCTAATTTAATTAATTTCTTCTAAATTTAAAACCCTTTAATTTTTGGTTATTCTATGGAAAAAAAAAATATTTTCATGTTGTTTTTATGTCCATGAAATAGCAGATAATGTCATTAAAGCTTAAATTCAAAAATAGTATGGAAACATTAAAATTTAATTAATCAGATATTAATTTATTTTGCTGAATACTTGTAGTGAGAGTGGACTTTCAGTTTATAACCATTACCTAATGAAAATTAAAGTTTTATTTACAAAATCATTCTAAAGGTTTATAAAAAAATCTAATGCAACACAAAATACAAAAAAATACCCACTCAAGCAGCTGCTTGCCACAGAGGTCTGACAGGAGCCTGTCAGTTTATATGCCATAGTAGAAGGTCTGAGAGGATGGCAGGACCTCAGCAGAAAAACGACACAAACAGCCATGCCTTACACCTGGGCTCGAACCCAGGTCCCTTAGATCAGTAGCCAAGTGCGCTAACCACTCGGCCATGTACTATGTATATATTAGAATACTATGTGTCTACCAGTTGTTTTTTATTAACCTCTGAATGGCACTTCCTTTTATACAATGGGCTAAATGGCCAGTTCCCAAGGGCTGATAGTTTAGGGGAGGAGCACACTGGAGAGGTGGTAACCTCCCATCAAGGCTATCCAGTGTGTTCTTTAACATACACAGGGTATGGGGCCCATGACTTAATGTCTCATTCTACAGATGGTGTCTTTTCCAAACCCATCAGTGTCCCCTATTGACAGATAAGATCCCAGATGGGATTCAAACCTGGGAACAGCAGATTATGAATCTGGCGTTCTACCAACTGAGCCACCCCTGCCATTGTGCTAGCAAGAGTTTTACTGCATTTTCACACGACAATACAGCTCTATGAGGTTGAGAGTATTTATGGACTGTATTTTAACAGTATTATATATATGAATATAGAATGCTTGCTTTTTCTGGCTGTGATTGCTAGCTAGAGATTTTCGAAAAGAAATATAATATATGTTGATATATATGAGCACATAATACATTTCTATAATTATAAAGAAGAAAAAAAGTTGGTTGTGGATTCAATATTATCTTTTGCATATTGGTATCCAGTTCCCAGGTTTGAATTCCCTAGTCAAGTCACTCAAAGAAAATTATATCATTTGGCAATTTTTGTACCTTGAACTTAATATGCCATTTACAAAAATCTATTAATTTTGACTTTGCAAACAGCAATCTTCTCTGTCTTAACATATTTATTACCTGAGCCTATGCAGTAAATAAATTATGCATGATTAACCATGATTAACTAATGTGTTCTCCCATTGTTATGCTTCAGGCTCATACATGTATTTGAAAGATGTAAAATTCGTATTCTCTTTAATTCATTTTCTCCTATTCACCTGAAAACACATAACCTTTAGAACCTTTAATATACCTTTTTAAAGAGTTATGAAAGCTGAATTTTACCAATATTCTGTGAAGGAAAAATGACACTAATTTTTATACCGTTTTAAACTGTTGTAACCAGTTTTGGGTTCAACATTATCTCTTAGATATAGGTGTCCAATCTGACTAGTCATCAATTTGCAACACCCATTATTTGCTCTAAATAAAATAATCATCCTTTTACTGACATTCTCAATTTGAAGAAATATTATCTGTATTATATATTGCTTATTTCAGATGCTTCATGAGAATTAGGTTGTATTGATCATTTTCAATATTAAATGACTGATCAGTTAATAAAATTTTGTAACTTCATAAATATGACTTTAAAAATAATGTCAACCTAGTCAAGTGTTTGCTTTTGAGTTGCTTATGTTGTTTATTATCATTAGAAATTCGGTAAGAAATTTAAACAAATTTATTGAGTGCCAAGAATGTTGGCAAAATTTAGTGTCTGAAAATTACTTTTGCAGTATTTTATGTTCTTTCAGAAGCTGTGATGTGTTATGTGAGTGCAAAATTAATGAATTTTAGGATATCTTTCATGTTCTAGATTATGTATGATTCTTTTGGAAGAGATACATAATTTTCATTAAAATCAATTTACTAGATAAATGTTTTATAATGAACTGATATTACATCATCTAATATATTTCTTGTCACATCTTCATTGGGCATCTTTTATGAGTTGAAAAGAAACAAAAAAAGTGTAGTGAAATATTTACTTCAATATGTTCCAAAGCTGTGATATACACTAGTATATTGTTAAAATCAATATGCAAAAAATCTTAATTTTTTATGAGTCTTGTAATTTTCTGTATCATATTCTAAAATATTACTGCTGAATACAGTACAAGTTTTATTCAAATCTGTATATTCCTCACTGTATTTGCATTATGTTGCCTCAGGAACATTATGCCCATGTTTGCACTGAAAATAATTTGTTGTAAACTACCTCAAATAAAGATGAAAAATATGTTCATTCCTATCAAATTCTGTTCATTAAACTGTCCTATTAAATGTGGAAATCAGAAGTGCTAAGCAGTCACTTTATTAGGTACACTCCTGTCAATAGGGCACAGCACTTTTTTCATTGTGCTTTTCATAGGAAAATGCAATTGAAAATAAACCATTAAATCTAGGTTTTTAGAAATATCAGGTTCAGTATTTAAATAGTTATGAAGGTAGAAATATTTAACTTAGTTCGTTCAAAATTGATGGAAATTAGTATGTGAACTATTAAAATGTATTCATACTTTTCACAGTATTTATCTTACTAAAGTTTAATGTACCGGTTATTGCTTCCATTTCAACCTGTTTACGCGACAGCAGTTATATAAAGTGGAATAACTGTTATTAAATATTCCATAATTAAATACCAAACGTGCAATTTTCTGTCACAATTTTCCTTAATAATTTTAAGAAGTTATTGCGCTGTAAAATCTCGATTACTGCTTGCATATCATGGAAATTTATCTAATAAGTGACCACTGAAAGTATATATTTTTTAAATTATATTTGGGTCGGGCGATTTCTTTTCCAAAAGATTAAAAAAATGTACTCAATAAATAAATATTAAGGATACCGCAACTGGTAAGTAAATAAAAACCAGTGGTGTATTCTGAATCAATGCCTTGCAGTTGTTAAATGTTTTAAAAAAAACATAAAAGAATTTAAAAATTATATGTATTTGTATATACATATCCCAAACCACCCGTTTAAATACACCTCTGGTTTTCTGATTTAGATCTTTATTCTAAACACTATAATATTATGCCTTTAATTTTTTTTAAGGAAACTGCTGGTATTTTAAGAATTATCACAAATTAGATTAAATGGGGTATGAAGAAAGAAAAAAAAATTAGGTTTCTTGTAAATTTCAGCTAGTTTTAGATTAACTATCAAATTTAAATTCGCTTATATAAAAGGCTAAACAAAAAAGTGGAAAAAGAATACAGCCATTATTTATTCTACACAAGGAATTTTTCATGTGATTTAATGTCGATACGAAAAAAACCGAAATAAAATTGCAAAAAAGGGATACAAGGTTCTGTGCGAACGAATCGAATGGCGTTTGCAGCTACCGGACTAAGTTGATCACGTGACGGTTGAGGATCGCCTCAGTGTCATGGCCTGTCTTTCTCGTGGGCCTCGACAAATTCTTCCAGTTGCCTATTTAGTGGTGTTTGCATTTAAAGAAGCAATTAGTAAAGGACTCAGTAACTTCGACATCTCCTTTAAAGAAGATTGATTCTCGATTCTTTAAAACCGGCGACAACACGAAATTAGTGAAGAGCCACTCTAAAAGAAACTATTTTCTTAAAGGGTCATTAGGAAAGAAATTACATTCTTAAAGAGCCACTAGGAAAAAAGCTATATTCTTAAAGAGCCATTGTGAAAGAAACTATATTCTTAAAGGATCATTAGGAAAGAAACTATATTCTTAAAGGATCATTAGGAAAGAAACTATATTCTTAAAGAACCATTAGGAAAGAAACTATATTCTTAAAGGATCATTAGGAAAGAAACTATATTCTTAAAGAACCATTAGGAAAGAAACTACATTCTTAAAGAGCCATTAGGAAAGAAACTATATTCTTAAAGAGCCATTAGGAAAGAAACTACATTCTTAAAGAACCATTAGAAAGAAACTACATTCTTAAAGAGCCATTAGGAAAGAAACTACATTCTTAAAGAGACATTAGGAAAGAAACTACATTCTTAAAGAGCCATTGGGAAAGAAACTATACCCTTAAAGAGCCATTAGGAAAGAAACTATATTCTTAAAGGGTCATTAGGAAAGAAACTACATTCCTAAAGAGCCATTAGGAAAGAAACTATATTCTTAAAGAACCAATAGGAAAGAAACTACATTCTTAAAGAGCCATTAGGAAAGGAACTATACCCTTAAAGAGCCATTAGGAAAGAAACTACATTCTTAAAGGGTCATTAGGAAAGAAACTATATTCTTAAAGAGCCATTAGGAAAGGAACTATACCCTTAAAGAGCCATTAGGAAAGAAACTACATTGTTAAAGAGTCATTAGGAAAGGAACTAGTCTTAAAGAGCCATTAGGAAAGAAACTATAGTCTTAAAGAGCCATTAGGAAAGGAACTATAGTCTTAAAGAGCCATTAGGAAAGGAACTATACCCTTAAAGAGCCATTAGGAAAGAAACTACATTCTTAAAGAGCCATTAGGAAAGGAACTAGTCTTAAAGAGCCATTAGGAAAGAAATTACATTCTTAAAGAGTCATTGGGAAAGAAACTACATTCTTAAAGAGCCATTGGGAAAGAAACTATACCCTTAAAGAGCCATTAGGAAAGAAACTATATTCTTAAAGGGTCATTAGGAAAGAAACTACATTCTTAAAGAGCCATTAGGAAAGAAACTACATTCTTAAAGTGACATTAGGAAAGAAACTACATTCTTAAAGAGCCATTAGGAAAGGAACTATACCCTTAAAGAGCCGTTAGGAAAGAAACTACATTCTTAAAGAGCCATTAGGAAAGGAACTATATTCTTAAAGAGCCACTAGGAAAGAAACTACATTCTTAAAGAGCCATTAGGAAAGGAACTATACCCTTAAAGAGCCATTAGGAAAGAAACTACATTGTTAAAGAGCCATTAGGAAAGGAACTAGTCTTAAAGAGCCATTAGGAAAGAAACTACATTCTTAAAGAGCCATTAGGAAAGGAACTATAGTCTTAAAGAGCCATTAGGAAAGAAACTACATTCTTAAAGAGCCATTAGGAAAGTAACTATACCCTAAAGAGCCATTAGGAAAGAAACTACATTCTTAAAGAGCTATTAGGAACGAAACTATACCCTATAGCTATTAGGTTAGAAACTAACATATATGGCTTAAAGGGCAATTAGGAAAGAAGCTACATTCTTAAAGAGCCATTAAGAAAGAAACTACATTCTTGAAGAGCCATTAAGAAAGAAACTATATTCTTGAAGAGCCACTCGGAAAAAACTATATTCTTAAAGAGCCACTAGGAAAGAAACTACACTGAAACGCCAGTTTATTAGGTAGACCACCCCTCGTCACATAAATGGTTCATTCCAATACGTAATACGTCACGTGACCACGGTGTGTTGTATAATTCAGGCCGACCACCTCTTCGAGCATCAGTTACGGTTGAATTGAGCGTCAGAATGGGCAAAACGAGCGGCCTGAGCGACTTTGAACATGGAATGATAGCTGGTGCTTGGCGTGCTGGTACTGGCATCTCCCAAGCGGCCGTCCTTCTGTGCTTTTCATGCACAACCGTTTCAAGGGTTTACCGAGAATGGTGTGAAAAGTAAAAAAAAAACTACCTGTGATGGGCGATCTTATGGACAAAAACAGCTTTGGGATCAGTGGGGTCTGGCGAAAGCGAACAGACTAGCCAACAACCAGGTAAATCACAGCAGAATTAAACTTTGGGGTACAGAAGGTCATCTCCGAATGCACCACATATCTGACCTTGTCGCGAATGGCCTACAACAGCCACCGACCACGTCGAGTACCGATGTTGCCAGTTAAGAAAACAAAAGCACGTGACCACGGTGTGCTGTAAATCAGACTCTGCAGAGGGTACAGGAGCATCATTACTGCACCATTGAGAGGCGAAAAAGGTACTCTGGTCGGAGGAATCAAGGTAACCTTTTGCATCATGCTGATAGAAGGATCGCAATTCGGCACAAGCAACTTGAGGCCATGGAGCCATCTTGTCTGCTGTCAACGGCTGGTAGTGGCGGTATGATGGTGTGGGGAATGTTTTCCTGGCATACATTAGGTTGGGTTAGGTTGTTTTATCTCTGAGCGGCACTATTTTGCACACCATGGGTTAAATGGCCAGGTCACAAGAACCCTGAAGGCTCAGAGAAGGTTGGGTGAGGGGACCCACTTGGACAACTATTGGGAGACAGATGGTAGCTTCCTGTCAAGGCCATCCAGCGCGTTCTTAAACGTGTACAGGGTATGTCTCTCCCGCACACGGGCCACGGCTTAACGTCCCATCCGACGGACGGCGGCCTTTCCAAGCCCATCGGTGTCCCCTACTGATTGTGGGCAGGGAATTTTTCGGAGATAAATCTCAACACTGACTCAGCTGGGACTCCAACCTGGGAACTACAGATTACGAGCCTGGCGCGCTACCGACTGAGCCACCCCCGCCCCGTTCTGAAGGTCAAAGGAGGCACAACACGCTACTACAGCAGGTAGGCGTATCAAATAAGACTTAAAGACTCAAGAAAAATTATCTTCTTAACAGCGAAACCGCGCATTTCTAATGACCCTTATTTTTTTTTCCAGATCCAGTCCTGTTCAGCAGTATTATCTTTTTCGCTTTCACGAAATTCTTTTAGTTCAAAATAGGATAGTCCTTATGACCAAATGGCAGGAAACACATTAATTCCTTCTACCGGGCTGTGAGCATCTGTAACCCTCTCCTAAACATTTCTTTATCCGAGCTGCATACTTTCCATTCCAGAGATCACAAGTAAATGCGACCTGACTTTTTCACTTGAGTCAGCGGATTGAATCGTTAAAACAGTTATTAGCCACAAAGATCTTTTTGGGCCTCGCGTTTTAACGCTGAACCAGAAATGGTCTTTTAAGAACATCCAAAATCCTTTGATAGGATTCACTTCAATAACAAAGCCATCTGAGGAACCAATGCTCGGCATTATGATTCTGCACAGTTTAGAATTGAGATATTCTCATAGATTAGGGTTGGGTTGTTTTACCTCTGAGCGGCACTTTTTTGCACACCATGGGCTAAATGGCCAGGTCACATGGACCCCGAAGGCTCAGAGAAGGTTGGGGGAGGGGACCCACTGGAACAGCTGTTGGGAGACAGATGGTAGCCCCCCGTCAAGGCCATCCAGCGTGTTCTTTAACGTTGGATTGTTTTACCTCTGAGCGGCACTTTTTTGCACACCATGGCTAAATGGCCAGGCCACAAGGACCCCGAAGGCTCAGAGAAGGTTGGGGAGCTGGAACAGCTGTTGTTGACCCACTGGAACAGCTGTTGGGAGACAGATGGTAGCCTCCCGTCAAGGCCATCCAGCGTGCTCTTTAACGTGCACAGAGTATGGCTCTCCCGCACACGGGGCCGCGGCTTAACGTCCCATCCGACGGACGGCGGCCTTTCCAAGCCCATCGGTGTCCCCTACTGACCATGGGCAGGGAATTTTGCGGAGATAAATCTCAACGCTGACCCAGCTGGGACTCGAACCTGGGAAGTACAGATTACGAGCCTGGCGCGCTACCGACTGAGCCACCCCCGCCCCTCTCATAGATTATTGCTTCTTTCAAGATGCTTTAGATTAACTCCTCTTCTTCCACTTCTTTTCTTTCTCCTTCGACCTACGCATTACTTTTTTCGCACACAATGGGTTAAATCGCCAAGTCACAAGGACCCACATGGCTCATTGCCGGATAGATCCACTTTAAGATGCTACTGGGTAGGATATAGCTGAAAGATCCCGTCAAGATCATTGAGCATATTAGTTGACGTATATAGGATATGAGTCTCATGCTCACGAGATCACTAATTAACGTTTCATCCGACGCAGAATTATCAAACTCATTGGGGTCCCTTTTCTTAAGTAACTTAGCAAGGGGTGGCTCAGTCGGTAGCGCGCCAGGCTCGTAATCGCAGTTCTACGGTTCGAGTCTCACCTGGACCAATGCTGAGATTTATCTGAACGATGTCCCTTAAAGCCTACGTGTGAGGGAGAGCCAAACCATGTGCACGTTAAAGAACATGCTGGATGGCTTTGACGGGGGAGTCCCATCTGTCTCCTAACAACTGTCCAGGGGGTACAGTCGCTCAAAAAAATGTCCGAACACTAGGGTTGTTACAGAATTCAGAAATTCAGAATTGAGAAAAAATATCTGGCAACGATTTTTTTTAGAAATTAGTGATTTAATTTATGTATTAATGATTAATTTATTAATGATTAGTGATCTGGCAACCTTCGTGTAAAAAAGATGTCCAAACACTAGGGTTGATTACAGAATTGAGGAAAAATATCTGGCAACGATTTTTTTAGAAATTAGTGATCTGGCAACCTTCGTGTAAAATAAAATATCCGAACACTAGGGTTGATTATAGAATTCAGAAAAAAAATATGGCAACGATTTTTTTAGAAATTAGTGATCTGGCAACCTTCGTATAAAAAAATATCCAAACACTAGGGTTGATTATAGAATTCAGAAAAAATATCTGGAAACGATTTTTTTTAGAAATTAGTGATCTGGCAACCTTCGTGTAAAAAAAAAATATCCGAACACTAGGGTTGATTATTGAATTCAGAAAAAATATCTGGCAACGATTTTTTTTAGAAATTAGTGATCTGGCAACCTTCGTGTAAAAAAAAATATCCGAACACTAGGGTTGATTATAGAATTCAGAAAAAATATCTGGCAATGTTTTTTTAGAAATTAGTGATCTGGCAACCTTCGTATAAAAAAATATCCGAACACTAGGGTTGATTATAGAATTCAGAAAAAATATCTGGCAACGATTATTTTAGAAATTAGTGATCTGGACTTCGTGTAAAAAAATATCCGAACACTAGGGTTGATTACAGAATTCAGAAAAAAATATCTGGCAACAGTTTTTTTAGAAATTAGTGATCTGGCACTTCGTGTAAAAAATATCCGAACACTAAGGTTGATTACAGAATTCAGGAAAAATATCTGGCAACGATTTTTTTTAGAAATTAGTGATCTGGCAACCTTCGTGTAAAAAAAATATCCGAACACTATGGTTGATTATAGAATTCAGGAAAAAAATATCTGGCAACGATTTTTTTAAGAAATTAGTGATCTGGCAACCTTCGTGTAAAAAAAAATATCTGACTAGGGTTGATTACAGAATTCAGAAAAAAATATCTGGCAACGATTTTTTAGAAATTAGTGATCTGGCAACCTTCGTGTAAAAAAAAATATCCGAACACTATGGTTGATTATAGAATTCAGGAAAAAATATCTGGCAACGATTTTTTTAGAAATTAGTGATCTGGCAACCTTCGTGTAAAAAAAATATCCGAACACTATGGTTGATTATAGAATTTAGAAAAAAAAATATCTGGCAACGATTTTTTAGAAATTAGTGATCTGGTATTTCGTGTAAAAAATATCCGAACACTAGGGTTGATTTCAGAATTCAGAAATTAATGATGCAGATCACTAATTTCTAAAAAAATCGTTGCCAGATATTTTTTTCTGAATTCTGTAATCAACCCTAGTGTTCGGATATTTTTTTGAGTGACTGTACCATCCCCCAACTTTCTTTGAACCCTCGGGATCCTTGTGACCTGGCACTTAGCTCATTGGGAACAAAAGAGTGCCCTCAAAGGTAAAACCCCAACTTTTTCTCACCTACGACAGAGTGTAGGATAGCGAAAAAAAGTCACCATAGACGCAGATGATCTCCAATTAGGGAACATCAAACTAAACCTGCCACTACTGACTGAGTAGGGGCGGGGGTGGCTCAGTCGGTAGCGCGCCAGGCTCGTAATCTGTAGTTGCCAGATTCGAGTCCCAGCTAGGTCAGCGTTGAGATTTATCTCCGCAAAACTCCCTGCCCTGCCCACGGTCAGTAGGGGACACCGATGGGCTTGGAAAGGCGGCCGTCCGTCGGATGGGACGTTAATCCGTGGCCCCGTGTGCGGGAGAGCCAACCCTGTGTACGTTAAAGAACACGCTGGATGGCCTTGACGGGAGGCTACCATCCGTCTCCCAACAGCTGTTCCAGTGGGTCCCCTCCCCAACCTTCTCTGAGCCTTCGATGTCCACGTAACCTGGCCATTTAGCCCATGGTGTGCAAAAAAGTGCCGCTCAGAGGTAAAACAACCCAACACAATTGACTGAGTACTATGAAGAATATCAAAGCCACACCTCCGCAGTCTCATAACTTAAATTGACATTTTCTACATTAATATAAGGGTGACTACTAAATGGCAAAACGATGATCATTAATTTTATCAGACCGCTTGATATTCTGCTTTCTTTAAGTGACGTGTTTTCCACTCAACGAGACTTATTCGCGTTATTTCCCCTTTCGGTATAAGGCTTTATTTGTTAAAAGGTTAAAATAACAATGCATTACAAATGATCACAAATCAGTTTCATTCATTAAATTCAATTGAAATACTGAAAATCATTTTCTTTATCAGCTGGCGTGAAACCATTTCAATAAGATTACTCGAAGCTTTCATCGTCGTGGTAGTCGTTAAGATCATCAATAATCTGGGAGCGAGGGTGACTCGTAATCTCAAGTTCCCAGGTTCGAGTCACACCTGGGCCAGAGTTGATATTTATCTCTGCAAAACTGCCCGTCCTACCTTCAGTCAGTAGAGGAAACCGATTGGTTTCGAAAGGCTGCCGTCCGTCGGATACGACGTTAAGCCGTAGTTCTTTGTGCGGAATTGTCATATCCTGTGCATATTAGAGAACACGTTGTATGACTTTGATGGGAGGTTACCACATGTCTCCCAACAGTTGGACTGGGTTGTTTTACCTCTGAGCAGCACTTTTTTTGCACACCTTGGGCTAAATGGCCAGGTCGCAAGGACCCCGAAGGTTAAGAAGGTTGGGGGAGGGGACCCACTGGAACAGCTGTTGGGAGACAGATGATAGCCTCCCGTCAAGGCCATCCAGCGTATTCTTTAATGTCCACAGGGTATGGCTCTCCCGCACACGGGCCTACGTCTTAACGTCCCATCCGACGGACGGCGGCCTTTCCAAGCCCATCGGTGTCCCCTACTGACCGTGGGCAGGGCGGGGAGTTTTGCGGAGTCTCCCAACAGCAGTCCAGTAGGTTTTCTCCTCCCAATTTTCTCAGAGCCCTCGGGGTCCTTGTGACCTGGCCATTTAACCCATTGTGTGCAAAACAAGTCCACTTTGAGAAAAAAAAGGATTAATTCCTTTAAAAAAAGGCAATTTATTTCCATTCATTTAATTAAAATTCGGAAAAAAAATTGCAATTAGACGTAATTTCAGAGTTAAGACAGAAACTGCAACAATTTTAAGGTTGATCTTCAAGAACCTACGTGGGCTCAATATTGGCTTTCAAGTAGCAAAGATGACTTTCGAACATTCTTTTAAGACGGCAGCACTTCATTACGAATCAAAATTAGTGGATGAGAGTTCGTAACTATGGATACGTGAAACGCAAATGAAAACAGCGCACTAGAGAAATTTGTCAAAAGTGTTGGTGGGGGGGGGGGGCTTGGGTTGGTTTGTTTTACCTCTGAGCGGCACTTTTTTGCACACCATGGGCTAAATGGCCAGGTCACATGGACCCCGAATACTCAGAGAAGGTTGGGGGAGGGGGCCCACTGGAACAGCTGTTGGGAGACAGATGGTAGCCTCCCGTCAAGGCCATCCAGCGTGTTCTTTAACGTGCACAGGGTATGGCTCTCCCGCACACGGGGCCACGGCTTAACGTCCCATCCGATGGACGGCGGCCTTTCCAAGCCCATCGGTGGCCCCTACTGACCGTGGGTAGGGCGGGGAATTTTTGCGGAGATAAATCTCAACGCTGACCCAGCTGGGACTCGAACCTGGGAACTACAGATTACGAGCTTGGCGCGCTACCGACTGAGTAATAATATAAAAAAAATAAAGTAATAATTTTTTTCTCCTTCACTCTCATTTGCTATAGCGATTTAAATTCTTAAACTTTCATGTCATACTTGGAAGCTGCTTTCGAAACTTTTCTGTCGTGCTGAAATTTTATTAAAAATTTCATTTATCTTTTTTTTTACCGTACATTTTTTCGTTTTTTTTAGATCTTGGAGTAACCACAAATGCTTCTTATTTCTGCTACTTTTATCACAAATGCTTTCTTTCAAGTCATTTGTGATGCAACGTTTATTATTTTTCTATGAAAATAAAATTTTACGATAAATTTTTTTAACTAAAGCAGTAATTATTTTGTGCATTATTACCCTAATTTTTATTCTTAAAAACACAATACGAGCTTTTAATAAACATTTGATAGGAAAATCCTAATTCATTTCCTATATCAGTACTACCATCACAAGTTGTGAACTAATAACATAATATTCCTCTTCCTCCCTCCACTTCTTCTTCTTCATCCTCTTAATTTCCATCCTCCTCTTCCTCCTCCCTCTTTTTCTTATTCTTCTTCATCTTTTCATTTCCATCCCTCTCTTCTACTTTTTCCTCTTTCTCCCCCCTCTTTTTTCTTCTTCTTCATCATCCTCTTCATTTCCATCCTCCTCTTCCTCTTTCTCCTCCTTACAAAAACAAATCACCTTCTTCCTCTTCTTTCTCATTCCTTCTCATCCTCCTCACAACAACAAATCATCCTCAACAACTCAGAAATAATATATCATTATTATCAGCAATAACAGTTTCATTCGTCGTCATCATCATCATCACCCTTCGGGACAAGAGAAACAGAAAACACCCCCCAACATTAACAGTGATGTCGACGAGGATTACACTCGCAAGAGCCAAAGTCTCGGTGTGCAAATTGGTGTTGGAAGTGATAATTGTTCATTGACCCAAGATGCTTGCTCTCCTCATCCAAGTCGCCTTGGCCGCGTTTTCTCCCAGGACGGCCACTTGCTGCTTCTGCACGCGCACATCCCTCGCCTGCCTCACAGAACATCGGCCCTTGTGCTGACAATCAACTCTCGAGACCTTGGACTGTCGTACACACACACATACTGCAGACGGTTGCCATAGCGACAGTGGTCAATTAGGAAGCCGTGGCTGAAGTCGAACGGCGGAGTGCCACTTTAGGCAATTTGTCCCGTCTCCCCCCCCCCACAACGTCTCTTAAGGCATCCTCCCACCCTGTCGTGACTTACGAGGAGTCCAATGATCAATCTGCATTGTGTGCATAGTGGGACGTCTCGGATGCTGGATAGAGACATCTCCTCTAATTGTGAGGATCTCTGTCGTCGTTTCAGAGTTCAGATGAAATCTCGGTCGCTGTTTGATGGGCTCAGCCAAACGCTGAATTATAGCGTCTTCTGCATTTTCATATGGGAAGGAGAAGTCGTAAAAGGGAACGCCCGATATTCAAACTGTCCCAGTAAATTGATGCAATTATAGAGTGCGATTCGTGGCGGTCTTCCGATCACTTAAATACATTTCATTTTAAAAGAAATGCATGTGCAAATACATTTCTTCTAATGGAAGATTAGAGAATTTACGTGTTATGTCAAATCTAGGGAAATCTAATTTCGAACTCTATAGCTTCTAAAACATGCATTTAATGGAAACTGAAGATAAATTAAAGATCACGATAGAAGCTATTTAAATCTCGATTTTCCACAATATTGGTTCAGAATTTTAAGAGTTATGTAAACTGGAATATTTAACAATAAATCGTATTGTTTTATGAATGAATGAATCAGTTATTCACTTAAATATCATTGTAAACATTACAGTAAAATTAACAATTTAATATAAGTGACAAGGGATAACATAAGAAGCCTAAGCTTTTAAAAAATGTTTCCCGAAACTTAATAAAGTATCAATGCATCGATGGCAGTCTACCATGCTGGAATAAAACGTCCCAAACTGAGTTTTTATTTCGTTTTAAAAAAAAAAACGAGATAATAGTTTCGCTTTATCATTTGTGTGTCCGTCTGTAGACATCTATTTTTTTTGTTTATAGAAATAAATTAAAAATTCTTTTTGTGTGGGATAGGTACAGTCGCTCAAAAAATATCCGAACACTATATGGTTGATTACAGAATTCAGAAAAAATATCTACCAACGATTTTTTTTTAGAAATTAGTGAATTGGCAACCTTCGTGTCACGTGATTAGAGAATTCAGGAAAAATATCTGGAGCGTGTACAGCAACTGTACACGCTCCAGTTACCGTTCACAGCAAACTGGAGCGTGTGCAGTTACTGCACACGCTCCAGTTTGCTGTGAACGGTAACTGCACACGCTCAATATTTCCGTGAGTGAGCCCACACGATCTAGTATGAAAACAATATGACCACCTACAGTCGCTCAAAAAAGTATCCGAACACTATGGTTGATTACAGAATTCAGAAAAAAATATCTACCAACGATTTTTTTTTAGAAATTAGTGATCTAGCAACCTTCGTGTACAGTACACGAAGTTTGTAATTTTAAGTAGTAAGGTTAGTAATTTTAAGTACCTTCATGTACAGTACACGAAGGTTGGCAGATCACTAATTTCTAAAAAAAAATCGTTGCTAGATATTTTTTCTGAACTCTGTAATCAACCATAGTGTTCGGATACTTTTTTGAGCGACTGTAGGTGGTCATATTATTTTGATAGTAGATTGTGTGGGCTCACTCACGGAAATATTGAGCGTGTGCAGTTACTGTTCACAGCAAACTGGAGCGTGTGCAGTTACCGTTCACAGCAAACTGGAGCGTGTGCAGTAACTGCACACGCTCCAGTTTGCTGTGAACGGTAACTGGAGCGCGTACAGTTGCTGTACACGCTCCAGATATGTTTTCTGAATTCTGTAATCACGTGACACGAAGGTTGCCAGATCAATAATTTCTAAAAAAAATCGTTGCCAGATATTTTTACTGAATTCTGTAATCAACCATCGTGTTCGGATACTTTTTTGAGCGACTGTACTAACTTAACTTGGTCAAAAGTGCTGAAAGTTTAAGCTCCCTGATATTCTTATTCATTGCATATATAGAGGGACAGATCCAGGGTTGGGGGCAAGTTTGCTGTGAAGGTTGGCACCGTTCACAGCAAACTGGAGCGTGTGCAGTAACTGCACACGCTCCAGTTTGATGTGAACGGTAACTGGAGCGTGTATAGTTGCTGTTCACGCTCCAGATATTTTTTCTGAATTCTGTAATCACGTGACACGAAGGTTGCCAGATCACTAATTTCTAAAAAAATCGTTGCCAGATATTTTTACTGAATTCTGTAATCAACCATCGTATTTTTTATCGTATTTTTTAGCGACTGTACTGCTGAAATATTACCATATGCACTTTCCGAATCTCTCTAAAGCTATAATTGCGCCCTCTAACGGTGGGGAAAAGTTGAAAATTCCAAACTTTCAAACGAATATTGCAACCGATATATTTAAGCTAGAAAAATGAAATTTGGTAGTGGAATGTGAAGGTTACTAAGTTTTCATTAATAGCAATAAAGTGACAATTAAAAAACTCATTTACTCGGATTGGTACTAATGAAACATATAATTCACATTTCTTCAATAGGTAATTTTAATTCGTGTCATTACAGATCAATGTAGAAACAGCAAAACTGCTAACGTAGATCGCATATCGTATAATCATATTCGATGTACCGGGTAATAATTTTACTTCTAACCATCTCCATCATAAAGATATGGGTTGGGTTGGGTTGTTTTACCTCTGAGCAGCCCTTTTTTGCACACCATGGGCTAAATGGCCAGGTCACATGGACCCCGAAGGCTCAGAGAAGGTTGGGGGAGGGGACCCACTGGAACAGCTGTTGGGAGACAGATGGTAGACTTCCGTCAAGGCCATCCAGCGTGTTCTTTAACGTTGGATTGTTTTACCTCTGAGCGGCACTTTTTTGCACACCATGGGCTAAATGGCCAGGTCACATGGATCCCGAAAGCTCAGAGAAGGTTGGGGGAGGGGACCCACTGGAACAGCTGTTGGGAGACAGATGGTAGCCTCCCGTCAAGGCCATCCAGCGTGTTCTTTAACGTTGGATTGTTTTACCTCTGAGCGGCACTTTTTTGCACACCATGGGCTAAATGGCCAGGTCACATGGACCCCGAAGGCTCAGAGATGGTTGGGGGAGGGGACCCACTGGAACAGCTGTTGGGAGACAGATGGTAGCCTCCCGTCAAGGCCATCCAGCGTGTTCTTTAACGTGCACAGGGTATGGCTCTCCCGCACACGGGGCCACGGATTAACGTCCCATCCGACGGACGGCGGCCTTTCCAAGCCCATCGGTGCATAAAGATATGCCTATTTGGTCATGAGTAAGAACAAAATATGGAAGTAAACCACCCTTAGGTGGGCCCCTAAGGACAAACATAAGAAAAGCTAAAAATAGCAGTAAAATTGTACAAGAAACCTAAAATGGGAAGGTCTCCTCAGAGAACGCTACCGTTTTAGGCCTCTTGTATTTATTCAAAACAGTATGATCGTAAAGAATCAGAGAAGAAATACTCTCATTGGGATTATTGCTTACAACCTCAAAAAAACTTTTTGAGATGCGTTTTATATGTGTAATATATATGGTCGATGTCCAGGTCTTTATGGAGTTGTCTGTTAGTGACAAACCAGGGGGCATCGACCGCAGTTCTCAAAATCTTGTTCTGTAAGACCTGAATCTTACGAATATTGGTGGGTGTAGTATTCGCCCATATGGTTGAAGAGAATCACCGGTCTGATGATCATATTAAAATTGCTAACGCCTTTTACAAATAACTTGTATAAAACAGAAATCTGAAATTTCGGTGGTAGTTTTTCAAGAGATATTCCCCTGACAGTAATAATGTGCCCACTTTTCTCAAAGGGATGTGAGAAATACAACGTTTTAAATTTAAGAAATAAAAAACAAAATTTTATATGTTGTATACTTACTAATAAAATACTACTTGCATTTCCCCCCCCCCCCCATCATCTGTTAGCTCAAATTAAAACTTTTAAGGAGTAAAAAAGTAGGTAAAGGAAAAGCTTCATTCTCTTTCAAAACCAGATTCCCATATGCGCCAGAGGCGATAGGCGTTCTTCTGGTTTTGAGTTACAATTACTAACACAACACAATACTACTGTATATTAACATTTCGAGTAAAAAAAAAATGTTTTATTTTCTACATTGAAAATAGAATATTTAAACTTGTAGTAAATAACAATGGATGATATATCATCTGGAATTTCGTCATTCCACAATCTGGAACCTACAAACCATATTGAACGTTGCTCAATAGTTTTCCTATAAAAGTGTACAGTCGCTCAAAAAAGTATCCGAACACTATATGGTTGATTACAGAATTCAGAAAAAATATCTGGCAACGATTTTTTTTTTAGAAATTAGTGATCTGGCAACCTTCGTGTCACGTGATTACAGAATTCAGAAAAAATATCTGGAGCGTGTACAGCAACTGTACACGCTCCAGTTACCGTTCACAGCAAACTGGAGCGTGTGCAGTTACTGCACACGCTCCAGTTTGCTGTGAACGGTAACTGCACACGCTCAATATTTCCGTGAGTGAGTCCACACGATCTGGTATCAAAATAATATGACCACCTACAGTCGCTCAAAAAAATATCCGAACACTACGGTTGATTACAGAATTCAGAAGAAATATCTGGCAACGATTTTTTTTAGAAATTAGTGATCTGGCAACCTTTGTGTCACGTGACACGAAGGTTGCCAGATCATAATAACATAATATCAGAATAATCAATAATATAATCATCATTGATGTCTAATATTGATTATGCAAACTTTAAAATGTATACAAAAATAAAAAGCAAAGTCCGTATCAAAGGATGATTTTAGATTCTGTTTATTACACAACTATCTTCCAGAATCTGAGAAGCAGTGTTTGGATTTTGCATCTAGTGGATATTTCATTGAAATTTCATCATCAGTCCTTTTGGTTCTTTCTAGGGTTAGTTATGGTAGTGAAACTTGGACACTGTAAATGTGATAACAGGAAACTAGATGCTTTTGATTCTAGATGCTTACGCAGTATCTTGGGCATTAGGTTGTTCAACTTTGTAACTAATGATGAGGTTAGGCAAAGGAGTTTGCAACCTCCTTTAAGCAGCATATTGTGCAGAGAGAGACTCCGTTGGTTTGGCCATGTTGCCCGTATGAATAATTATAGATTGGCGAATAGGGTTATGAACAGTGTGCCTAAAGGCCTCAGAAAGAAGGGGAGACCTAGGATGCGGTGGGTAGACAACGTCAAACAGGACCTTGTTAGAATTGGCGTTCAGTGGCCAGATGCAGCAGATGTAGCTCAGGACAGATATGCTTGGAGAACTAAATTGCACGGTCTGGTTGGACCTTCGTAGCCCATGACTGTTTGAGGATGATGATGAATCTTCTTCATCTCTTCTTTGGGAATTTGTCTTTGGACTATAAAGATAACACTGTAAAAAACAAAACTCTTAATATTTTAGTATTATAATTTAATAACAACTTTACACCTTGAATAACTGTTTGATCTGATTTGTTCATACGAACAGCTGAAGCTCAATTCAGTTTCGGTATAGTCGAAAGACATAGTGGTTAAATATTATAGCTAATGATTAAATTGAACCTACTTCTTACCTGAAATGGGACATTTTTGAATTAACTTTTAGAATATAATGTTTGTTTCTTACAACTACCTTCTACGCATAAATTTTGGGGATAAGTTTGATTTAAATCACTTAAAGAAATGTGGGTAATTTGTTTTAAAATGTGGGAAATTTGATTG
The DNA here is from genome assembly GCA_038380435.1 of Ryuthela nishihirai. Taxonomy (NCBI): domain Eukaryota; kingdom Metazoa; phylum Arthropoda; class Arachnida; order Araneae; family Heptathelidae; genus Ryuthela; species Ryuthela nishihirai. The sequence continues at coordinate 27,711,697 of JAWZYU010000018.1, forward strand.
ACTTAAAGAGTAGTAAAAGTTCAGAACCATTCTGATCAAAAGAAAATATAAGATATTCTCCTGTTATTTTTTATCTCAATAATTATAAGAAAACTGCTGACATCACGTTCATGAGGAGCATCTCTTTGTGAGTCTCAATTTTCTTTATAGCCTTGACGATGAAGAGGATCGCGCATTCTGTGCCGAGTCCTCTTCACTTGCTTTCACAACCAACGACTAAACTCACTTCTTTGATGCCGCATGCAATTTCTAGGAACACTAAACGGAAATAACATTTGCCAAGTTTACTTTTCACTCCCTTTCCTAACATCCTCATCCCTCCTTTGGCGATGTTGATGGATCTATCGGATCTTCCTTTCAGAAACAGCATCATTGTGCTCTTCGTAATCACTTCATCCTGCTTTTCAGCTGACTCTGTTGCTTCAAGTCGCAGTCTCTTATTTGGGACGAAGCGCGGGATGATGTCTCCTTTCACTATCATCATCATCATCATCATCATCATGACCTTCGTCTCTTTTTGCAATCAATTCTCGTATTCGCATTTTTGGTGGGTGCTGTTCAGCAGTGTTTTGCATCCGATCCGCTCGCGTTCCAAACATTGTGGAGATGGCTTCATCATCGCATCGAAGGCGTCCTTTCACAAATCTCCCTGGGATCTAACAAACTTACAGTCGGATGAGTTTCTTTTTTCTCTGAGTTGGCTTTTCTGCTTCTTCGAGATCCCGTTTCCAGGAAACAATTTCACGGATTCTGATTCTTCTCATCGCCTCTTTTCTTTGTAGCCTTTAGTTCGAAGTGAACTGCGATGCTCGCAATCTGCTGAAAAATTGCGATATCAGGGAATAATTTCCGAAGCAATGTTCCTAAAAGAACGTTAATGTTTGGTACAACACTGGAGAGTTCTTTTGCACCGGGGTTTATCTTTGGAATGATATTACGAAAAACTTAAACTGATGTGTTCGATGAAAGCTTTGATCATTTTGTATTTGCAAAATGATCAAAGCGATCAAATCACAAGGAACCCAATAGCATCAATTTAAAGATGGTTGAAATATTGCAAGGAGATCAACTGTAATGCAGTTAGAGTTGATAGGGGACTTATCGTCGAGAATTGGGTTGCTTTACCGTTAAACGGCACTTTATTTTACACACAGTGAGCTAAATGGTCAGGTAACAGTACTCGAAGGTCTCACAGAAGGTTGGAAGAAGGAGATCCACTGGACAGCTGTTAGGGAACAGATGGAAGACTCCATCCTTCAAGGCTCATCCAGCGTATTCTTTATCGTAAACAGGGCATGAATGTCATGTATACGGGCATTAATGTCATGGATACGGGCATGAATGTCATGGATACGGGCATTAATGTCATGGATATGGGCATGAATGTCATGGATACGGGCATGAATGTCCGGGATACGTACAGAGAATGAATGTCCGGGATACGTACAGAGAATGAATGTCCGGGATACGTACAGAGAATGAATGTCCTTAGCATCCCATCCGAAAGACGGCGGCTTGTCCAAGCCTACAGATGTCCAAATATGGTGGAGTTAGACGAGATAAATCTAAACACTGACACAGTTAGGACTCGAACCTGAGAACTGCAGATTACGAGCTTGCCTTGCTACTACTGAGCCACCCCCACCCCCCTTATGCCAATGAGGGGAAGTGTATGTTTTGATGTTCACTGTAAAGTCTTGGACGTTGCCTTGTACGCGAAGGCATGAAAATTCAGTGCGGAACTTTATTGTTACAGGCTACTGATGATTATGAATGGTACTTTATGGTTGGTGGCAAGGCAGATTTCCAAGGCAATGATAAGGGAGGGAGAGAGTGAGGGAGGGAAGAGGGGAGGGAGGGAGGGAAGAGGGAGGGAGGGAGGGACTCATCGAAGTGAAATTAAAAAAAAATACCAACAGTAGCTAAAACGCTGCAAAATATGAGAACTCTTGAAGAAACCGATAGTTATAGAAAGAGCAGCAGTTCTCGAAACAGATGGAGAAAAATTATCAAAATAAAAAAAAAATATTAGGAAAAGACCAGTCTCCTTAAGTGCGCCCTAATGGTAGCCAGGTAGTCACTGGAAGGAGAGCTATGCACCAATCTCTTGTGATGCTGCATTGAACCGTTCAGCCTAGCACCTAATGTCCGACCCCACCACCTCGTGGTGCAGACCGTTAGTACATTTCAAAAGAGATACTCTCTTGTCGAAGTGAACGGAAGGAGAGGGCTGCCAGATTAGTGTGGCCTACTTATCTGGAAAACTATGGCTACTTTTTTTTTCTACCCTTCTGAGGAGTAGTTAACCACACAGGACCTGGTGCTGACCATATAAACTTACCGGACTAAGACTGGAATAAGGCTCTGAGCTTGATTATGGATCATGAATTTGCTGTACTGGTGGGCTTCTACGGAGGGAAAATCTTCCGCTCTTTTTTTTTGTTTGTTTGTGGTTTGACAACCCCAATTGAATAGATTCACAAGATATGTTTTATCAGCTGGTGGATAATCCTGAGCAGAGGTCATCGCAGGTACCTGAACTCTTTGCTTCTATTGGCATCGTCAAATTCTACATTGGAGGAAATCTTCCAGTGTAGATGGCTTCAGCCTTTAGAAGTGGGGGAACGGGTCTTTGCCCCATGTCTGCGATTAGGGGGCTGTTTGATATTGTCGGCATTCCCTCTCAATAAACATAGTTTCTTTAAACCTCCCACTAACCATTTGCTCTCCATAGGTAGTTGGAATGTGAGGACTCTTCACAGAACTTTTTCTCTTGATGTCCTCACACAAGAATTCCACCATATAATTTAGATATTCTCGGCTTGCATGAGACCAGATGGACAGATAAAGGTCAGATTGTTAAAAATAATCTTAAATTTCTCTTTTCAGAGAGGGACGACAATAAGCATCACCAAGGCGTGGGTCTGCTTCTCAGGAGACACGTTAGTGATGCTCTTCTAGGATATGAGTGCATTAATGAAAGGTTTCTTACAGAAAACTTTCAGACAAGCGTTAAAGACCTGAATGTTATCTACTGTTATGCCCCCACTGAGGATGCCGATGAGAATGAGAAGGATAGGTTTTATGAACAACTTCAGGATATTTTGAATTCTGTCAAGAAAGGAGATATTACCCTTGTTCTTGGTGACTTCAATGCCAAAGTTTATACTGACTCTGACCTTTGGGGAGGAGTAATAGGCCCTTTTGGTATTGGTAGCTGCAAAGGCAATGGGCAACGTCCCTACCGGTAAGTAAACTTAAAGTTTTGAGAGTAACTAACACATATTACAAACACCGTGATCTACATAAGTACACATGGGTTTCACCAAATGGACTGCATAAGAATATGTTTGATTGTACATTGAAATGCCATTGAATTAGGGATAGAAGACGTTATCCAAATTCAGTACCACAAGTCCCGCATTTGCGCGCATGCGTGGCTGAAATTCTGGTCATATATAGCCGTCAGTTTTGGCTTCCCCAAACATTTGTCGTGAGAAGCGTAATGGAAAAGGCACAGGATTAGATGCATTTGACAGAGGGCTGATCGTAGGTGCCCGACGGATGGGACACTCGATCTGCGAAATTGTCAACGAACTTGGATTTTCTCGTACGATAGTTTCAAGAGTGTTCCGGGAATATGGAAATTCCGGCAAAAAAAAAAGCACCCGGACAAACTGCAAAGGACAACCAGCATTCAATGATCGTGGACTTCGCTGTCTGACTAGCATCGTACGGACCGAAAGGGGCCAGACATTATCTGAAATCACCTCCAATCTGAACACGGGTTCCAGTCGGGAAGTCAGTGCACGAACCGTGCAACGCTCACTTCAATGTCTCGGCTTCGGGAGCCGCCGACCTACGAGATTTCCACTTCTAACAGCACGACACCGGACTCAACACCTTGCCTGGACTAAAGAACGTCGAAATTGGACCATCGAAATTTGGAAATGGATAGCCTGGAGTGATGAATCCAGATTTAAACTTCATCACTCCGATGAGAGACTGAGGGTATGGCGTCAACCCCATGAAGTCATGGATCCTGCATGTCAGGTCGGAACAGTACAAGCCGGTGGTGGCTCAGTGATGGCCTGGGGATTCATCAGTTGGTCGTCTGTGGGACATTTGGTACGTGTACCGACGACTCTCAATGCATCCCGGTATGTAGAACTCATGGTTGATCATTTTCACCCATTTATGTCCATCATGCATCCCAATGGAGGTGGCGTCTACCAGCAAGACAACTGTTCATCTCACAGGTCCAGGTTGGCTACTGCATGGTTGCAGGAGCATTCTGTTGATTTTGAAATAATAAATTGGCCAACTACAAGCCCAGATTTAAATCCCATCGAAAATCTTTGGATATCGTCGAGCAGAGTGTTCGGGCTCGTGTCCCATCAGCGACGACCTTGAGAGAATTGTGGACAGCTCTGGAGGATGCATGGTTCGCCATACCTGTGGAACATTTACTCAAGTGTGTGGAGTCTTTGCCTCGTCGTGTGGCGACGTTTTCAGGGCTAGAGGAGGTCCAACACTTTACTAGGTTGCTATCTCTAATTCAATGGCACTTCAGTGTATATTAATTAACATCAAATGGGATAATTCTGTTAGGAATACCAGGTCATATAGGAGAGCTAAACTTGGATCTGACCATTATCTTGTTGAAAGTATCTTGCGACTTAAACTTAAGAAGTGTTGTGCTAGGGTTAAAAACATTACCTTTAATTATGAAGCTCTTAAAGACCCAGTTATAACTAAAGCTTACTATGATAGATTACTTAGTCTTTATGACAGTCATGGTTTGTTTACTACTGAAGTTTAGGAAGAATGGGACCGTTTTAAACAGGCTTTTCTTGAAACTAACAGTACTCTTTTAGGAAAAAAGGAGCAGAGGAGGCAAAATTATTTGAGTGATAACGCTCTTGAGCTTATTTCAAAAAGAAAGAACTGCAGGAATGTCCTTAATCAGTACCCTACTAGTCCTAATAGAAAGTATTACAGACAACTTAATAAACGCGTAAAGGATCAGTTAGCTGCTGATAAGAATCTTTGGCTTGATGGCTTGGCTGACAAAGCCGAGGAAGCAGTTAGACAGCACAACAGCAGAGAGCTGTACCAGATAGTTAATGTTTTGTGTGGAAGAAAATGAACAGGTATGTAGGGAATGAAGGATAAACAAGGTAAGGTTATAGAAGGTGAGGATTCTGTCATGGCTAGGTGTGCTGAGCATTTCAGTGATGTTCTAAACAATGAGGTTAGTCTACTCCCATTGTTTGTAATGATGATAGATCCATTGGTAGCTTTAATGTTGGCCCTATAACACATCTGAAGTTATTTTGGCTATTTCTAAACTTAAACTTCATAAATCCCCAGGTGTATATGAAATTACTACGGAAATGCTTAGAGCTGGGAATGTTTCGGTTACCACTTGGATGACTGAAATTTTGAATATGTTTTATGATAAAGGCATGATTTCCTCAGGATTTTGCCAGAGCTATTATTATCCATATTTCAAAAAAGCTGATAGCAGTTTTTGTGAAACTATAGGGGTATCAGCCTACTTAATGTTCCAGGTAAAGTTCTTTGCATGATTGTGCTTAACAGAATTAAGAATCTGGTTGACAGTGAATTGCGTGATGAGCAATGTGGATTCAGAAGTGGTAGTGAATGTGTGGATCAGATATTTTCACTTAGGCAGATTCTTGAGAAATGTTTAGAGTTTCAAAAACCTTTGGTTGCTAGCTTTGTTGATTTCAAAAAGGCTTTCGACTCTATTGATCATCATTATTTGTAGTTGATTGTGAGATCATATGGTATACCAGACAAGTTAGTTAACATAATGAAAGCGCTCTATAATAACACTGAGTCGTGTGTGAGAGTTGGTAAGTCTTGTAGCAATTGGTTTAGCATTACTTCTGGTGTTCGACAGGGGTGCATTTTGTCTCCTTTTCTCTTTAGTTTGGTTATTGATTATGTTATGTGAAATTCACTGCAAGGGAAAGATTTTGGCCTTAAATGGTCTGGAGATACGAAAATTTCTGATTTAGATTTTGCTGATGATTTAGCCCTTTTGACAAATGATGTTGATCAGATGAACTCTTTCATTCGAGCTGTTGATTAGACTGGTAGTAGAGTAGGTTTGGTTATAAACAGAGAGAAAACTAAAGTGATGAAAATTGGTCAGGCAGGTTGTGATTCAGTTAATCTGAATGGTTGCAGTTTTGAGCAGGTGTCACAGTTTAATTATCTTGAGAGCTATGTAACAGATAATGGTGATGTGCGGCATGAGATTAACAGATGAATAGGGATTGTTGCCGGGACTTTTAGGAGTGTATGGAGAGTGTGGAGAAATAGGCGTATACACCTGAAGACTAAAATTAGACTGTATAATAGTTTGGTTTTTTCTAGGGTTAGTTATGGGAGTGAAACATTGGCTCTTTGTAAACAAGATAACAGGAAACTTGATTGTTTTGAATTTAGATTAATTACGCAGTATCTTGGGCATTAGGTGGTTCAACTTTGTAACTAATGATGAGGTTAGGCAAAGGAGTTTGTAACCTCCTTCAAGCAGCATGTTGTGCAGAGAGAGACTCCGCTGTTTGGCCATGTTGCCCGTATGCATAATTATAGATTAGCGAAAAATTATCAACAGTTGTAGAAAAAACCCAAGTAACTGCATTGGTTTGGCCACATCGCCCGCATGCATAATTGCCGATTGTCGAATAGGATTATGAACAGTGTACCTAAAGGCCTCAGAAAAAGTGGAAGACTTAGGATACGGTGAGCAGACAATACCAAACAGGACTCATTGGAATCGGCCCACAGTTGAAAAATGCAACAGCTATAGCTGAGGACAGACGCATTTCGAGGAAAAAAATTATGGTCTGGTTGGACCTACCTAGCCTATGGCGGTATGAGGATTTTTTATAAGTATTTAGGCATGTATAAAAAAGAGCAGCAATAGGATTTGGGTTGGGTTGTTTTACCTCTGAGCAGCACTTTTTTGCACACCATGGGCTAAATGGTCAGGTCAAATGGACCCCGAAGACTCAGAAAAGGTTAGGGGAGGGGACCCACTGGAACAGCTGTTGGGAGACAGTTGGTAGCCTCCCGTCAAGGCCGCCAGCGTGTTCTTTAACGTGCACAGGGTATGGCTCTCCCACACACGGAGCCAAGGCTTAACGTCCCATCCGACGGACGGCGGCCTTTACAAGCCCATCGGTGTCCCCTACTGACCGTGGGCAGGGCGGGAAATTTTGCGGAGATAAATCTCAACGCAGACCCAGCTGGGACTCGAACTTGAGAACTACAGATTACGAGCATAGCGCGCTACCGACTGAGTCACCACCGCCCCTCAGCAATAGGAAAATTACAACAGCAGAAAAGAAGTAACGACTCTCTACGTAGCAAAAGTAGTGACAACAATATCGTATTTCTTCACCTTATTCGCAAAGTAACAGCGAAAAATAATCGTCGCCGTAACCATCAGCAAAACCAACCACCTAGCAATAAAGAAACAAAGCGTTGCTAACAGAGATAGCGATCGGGTAGGACCTCGGTAATGCTGATCCAATATTTGACTAGAGGAAAGGAATCCCGTTCTTCTTTTGCCTCTTCTGATCTTCTAAGTCACCCGATGATGTGATGCTACAGCATCAGTGAGCAATGTGGACATTGAGAAAAACCTCAACGTTAATCTTTCATGTCAGTCACGCGTAGAGGAATAGACAAATGTGCTGTGGGCATTACTGATGGGCACTGTGGCGATGGTACTTTTCCGAATAGAAATCATTTTACGGACTCAGAATCGACAATATGATATCCTAATATCTACCAGGGGGCGGTAGCGTGCCAGACTCGTAATCTGCAGTTCCCAGGTTCGAGTCCCAGCTGGGTCAGCATTGAGATTTATCTCCGCAAAATTCCCCGCCCTGCCCACTGTCAGTAGGGGACACCGATAAGCTTGGAAAGGTTGCCGCCCCTCGGATGGGACGTTAAGCCGTGGTCCCGTGTGTAGGAGACCCATACGCTGTGCACGTTAAAAAACACACTGGATGACCTTGACGGGAGGCTACCATCTGTCTCTTAAGAGCTGTTCTAGTGGGTCTCCTCCTCCAACCTTCTCTGAGCCTTCGGGGTCCATGTGACCTGACCATTTAGCCCATGGTGTGCAAAAAGGTGCTTCTCAGAGGTAAAATAACCCAACCCAACTCTGATTCTTCGGGGTCTTTGTGACCTGGCCATTTAGCCCATCTAGTGGGTCTCCTCCTCCAACCTTCTCTGAGCCTTCGGGGTCCATGTGACCTGACCATTTAGCCCACGGCGTGCATAAAGGTGCTTCTCAGAGGTAAAATAACCCAACCCAACTCTGAGACTTCGGGGTCCTTGTGACCTGGCCATTTAGCCCATGGTGTGCAAAAAAGTGCCGCTCAGAGATAAATCAACCCAACCCAACTCTGAGCTTTCGGAGTCCTTGTGACCTGATCATTTAGCCCCTTCGCCTGACTCGGTAAGTCACACCCTAACCTCTAGAGCGACGGAGGTGACATGAAACCCTTTGCTGGCGCTGTCTTCAGCGCTCATCCACGAAGGACGACTAATGAGCAACATTCCTATCTAAGACACTTCCGAAAATGCAACACATAACACAGATATGCACAATGACAATAAGTCAGTGAATGAAATGACGCGAAATAAATTCGAACTCTTCTCGCTTCTAAAATTAGGTCTAGTGATTAAGTCGCAATTTCGCTCCCTTTCATTTGGAACGAAACTAGAAGGATAACCAATCGCCTCTGGCGAATAGGTTATCCGCGATTGCAAAGAGAATGAAGTTTTTCTATTTTCCACATACAGCACTCTCTAACGTTGGAAATTCAAACTAATGGATAACCTGGGAAAATACAAATATTAATATGTCATTTGTATCTAGGAACGGATCGGGGGAGAGAGAAGGAACCATCCCCTGTACCCCCCTTTTTTTTGAGAATGCTAGCAAAGGTAATGGGTTGGGTTGTTTTACCTCTGAGCGGCACTTTTTTGCACACCATGGACTAAATGGCCAGGTCACATGGACCCCGAAGGCTCAGAGAAGGTTGGGGGAGGGGACACACTGGAACAGCTGTTGGGAGACAGATGGTAGCCTCCCGTCAAGGCCATCCAGCCTGTTCTTTAACGTGCACAGGGTATGGCTCTCCCGCACACGGGGCCACGGCTTAACGTCCCATCCGACGGACGGCGGCCTTTCCAAGCCCATCGGTGTCCCCTACTGACCGTTTGCAGGGCGGGGAATTTTGCGGAGATAAATCTCAACGCTGACCAAGCTGGGACTCGAACCTGGGAACTAGAGATTACGAGCTGTTCCAGTGGGTCCCCTCCCCCAACCTTCTCTGAGCCTTCGGGGTCCATGTGACGTGGCCATTTAGCCCATGGTGTGCAAAAAAGTGCCGCTGAGAGGTAAAACAACCCAACCCAACTGAAAACAAAAAAAAATATCTGGCAACGATTTTTTTTTAGAAATTAGTGATCTGGCACCCTTCGTGTCACGTGACACGAAGGTTGCCAGATCACTAATTTCTAAAAAAAATCGTTGCCAGATCACTAATTTCTAAAAAAAAATCGTTGCCAGATATTTTTTTGAATTCTGTAATCAACCACAGTGTTCGGATACTTTTTTGAGCGACTGTATACAGCGGCACGCACAGATTAGCGGAGGAGAGATTTTGTGGGGAAGAATGCGAGAGGGGACCGAAGGAAGAACCGAAAGTAAGAATAACTGAAACAGCTTTAGTTATCTTTGGCCCATAGTTGCCAAGGGAGAAGTTAGCCACCTCGACTAGCTTACAGCGCTGAGAACGTCTCCTTGTAATCAGCGCAGTCCAATCCCAAAGGTGTTGTGAGGGAGTATTGCAGCGGTCCCCCGAGAGACATCGGAACAGAACTGGCTCCACGAAAGCCGGAAGTCATTAGGTAATCCCCCTTTATAACAGCACGCACAGTGGAAGTTCATCAATGGAAACAAGGAGAGGGCGGCTCTAAAATCAATTGGCCGCTCCCCCGACATTAGCCGCTTTGAGGAGAGCAACTCGCCTTAGAGAAAAAAGATCACGTCAACCTTTTGGTATCGGATTCTGGCGCTCGATGGTGATGAAGAGATTTGGAGGAAGATGCCGACAGAGGAGATGGATGGAGGAGTAAGATGTCTCTCTTACCTGTTCAGAAGGAGATGATAATTGGTGATCTAACACCAATAGGGTTGTTAAGCAATCGCGTGAAAATGAAACTCTAGGATTGGATTGGATTATTTTACCTCTGAGCGGCACTTTCTTGCACACCATGGGCTAAATAGCCAGGTCACATGGACCCCGAAGGCTCAGAGAAGGTTGGGGGAGGGGACCCACTGGAACAGCTGTTGGGAGACAGATGGTAGCCTCCCGTCAAGGCCATCCAGCGTGTTCGTTAACGTTGGGTTGTTTTACCTCTGAGCGGCACTTTTTTGCACACCATGGGCTAAATGGCCAGGTCACATGGACCCCGAAGGCTCAGAGAAGGTTGATGGAGGGGACCCACTGGAACAGCTGTTGGGAGACAGATAGTAGCCTCTCGTCAAGGCCATCCAGCGTGTTCTTTAACGTTGGGTTGTTTTACCTCTGAGCGGCACTTTTTTGCACACCATGGGCTAAATGGCCAGGTCACAAGGACCCCGAAGGCTCAGAGAAGGTTGGGGGAGGGGACCCACTGGAACAGCTGTTAGGAGACAGATGGTAGCCTCCCGTCAAGGCCATCCAGCGTGTTCTTTAACGTGAACAGGGTATGGCTCTCCCGCACACGGGGCCACGGTTTGACGTCCCATATGACGGACGGCGGCCTTTTTAAGCCCATCGGTGTCCCCTACTGACCGTGGGCAGGGCGGGGAAATTTTGCGGAGATAAATCAAACTCTAGGAATGATCTCAGCAATCAGGAGGAGAATGAAACCTAATCCAAATCGTGTTTATAAAACACACATTTCATGTTTTGAAAATAATAATAATAATCACTTTGCTTATATATCAATACTATAATAAACTTAAATCGTCCAATGAATGGAAACATTAAAGTGATATTTAAAAAAAATAATCACAACTTTGTATTACATATACCAGTGAAACCAGCAGCAATTTTCACTCCTTCAACTGTTGGGGGGGGGGGGGGGGGTTGCTCAGTAGGTAGAGCGCCAGGCTCGTTATCTGTAGTTCCCAGGTTCGAGTCCCACCTGAGTCAACGTTGGGATTTATATCCGCAAAACTCCCCGCCCTGCCCACGGTCACCGATGGGCTTGGAAATACCGCCGTCCGTCGGATGGGACGTTAAGCCGTGGTCCTGTGTATGTGAGAGCCATACCCCGTACACGTTAAAGAACACTGAATGGCCTTGACGGGAGACTACCATCTATCTCCTAACAGCTGTTCCAGTGAGTCCCCTCCAGCAACCTTCTCTGAGCCTTCGGTGTCTTTGTGACCTGGCCATTTAGCCCATGGTGTGCAAAAAAGTAAACTCAAGATATGAAATGGTAAGGCTCAGTCACTATGTCGTTCCCAAACACAAAGCCGTTATCTACTAAAGATGGATTCGTCAGTGAAAACCAAGAAGTTCCCTTCATCCCACCTGTTATTCCATTCATTCTTCCATTCATCCCATCATTCTTCCATTCATCCCCATCATTCTTCCATTCATCCCATCATTCTTCCATTCATCCCATCATTCTTCCATTCATCCCCATCATTCTTCCATTCATCCCATCATTCTTCCATTCATCCCCATCATTCTTCCATTCATCCCCATCATTCTTCCATTCATCCCATCATTCTTCCATTCATCCCATCATTCTTCCATTCATCCCCATCATTCTTCCATTCATCCCATCATTCTTCCATTCATCCCCATCATTCTTCCATTCATCCCCATCATTCTTCCATTCATCCCATCATTCTTCCATTCATCCCCATCATTCTTCCATTCATCCCCATCATTCATCCCACCACTCATTCATCCCGCCCTCTAACGGTAGAAAATTTTCAAATTCCAAACTTTCAAATATTGTAAACGACATGTTCGATAGACACCAAAATGTAAATTTAGCTGTCTACACCAATGGATTAATGGGGTGGCTCAGTCGGTAGTGCACCAGGCTCGTAATCTGTAGTTCCCAGGTTCGAGTCCCAGCTGGGTCAGCGTTGAGATTTATCTCCGCAGGGCGGGGAAATTTTGCGGAGATAAATCTCAACGCTGACCCAGCTGGAACTCGAACCTGGGAACTACAGATTACCAGCCTGGCGCGCTACCGACTGAGCCCCCCCCCCCTCCGTGTGCGGGAGAGCTATACCCTGTGCACGTTAAAGAACACGTTGGATGGCCTTGACGAGAGGCTACCATCTGTCTCCCAACAGCTGTTCCAGTGGGTCAACTCCCCCAGCCTTCTCTGAGCCTTCGGGGTCCATGTGACCTGGCCATTTAGCCCATGGTGTGCAAAAAAGTGCATCTCAGAGGTAAAACAACCCAACGTTAAACAACACGCTGGATGGCCTTGACGGGAGGCTACCATCTGTCTCCCAACAGCTGTTCCAGTGGGTCCCCTCCCCCAGCCTTCTCTGAGCCTTCGGGGTCCATGTGACCTGGCCATTTAGCCCATGGTGTGCAATAAAGTGCATCTCAGAGGTAAAACAACCCAACGTTAAAGAACACGCTGGATGGCCTTGACGGGAGGCTACCATCTGTCTCCCAACAGCTGTTCCAGTGGGTCCCCTCCCCCAACCTTCTCTGAGCCTTCGGGGTCCATGTGACCTGGCCATTTAGCCCATGGTGTGCAAAAAAGTGCATCTCAGAGGTAAAACAACCCAACGTTAAAGAACACGCTGGATGGCCTTGACGGGAGGCTACCATCTGTCTCCCAACAGCTGTTCCAGTGGGTCCCCTCCCCCAGCCTTCTCTGAGCCTTCGGGGTCCATGTGACCTGGCCATTTAGCCCATGGTGTGCAATAAAGTGCATCTCAGAGGTAAAACAACCCAACGTTAAAGAACACGCTGGATGGCCTTGACGGGAGGCTACCATCTGTCTCCCAACAGCTGTTCCAGTGTGTCCCCTCCCCCAACCTTCTCTGAGCCTTCGGGGTCCTTGTGACCTGGCCATTTAGTCCATGGTGTGCAAAAAAGTGCATCTCAGAGGTAAAACAACCCAACCTTCAACTGTTATGCGACGTTAAGAAACGGAGACAAAAAGAAGACAGGAATTTCACCTTCGTCATGTGATTAATTATCACTACCGGATACTAAGAATAATTATTTTTTTCTTATTTTTTATTTTCCTGTATAGAGTTGCCAGAGTGTTGTCCAGCAATACTCTTACAAGCGCTGAACTTGTGGGAATTCACCAAATAAAACTGTAACATTGATTGAGACAGAAATCACAAAAGCTTCGTCGTTTTAACTTCCTACTGGTAGGTTTAACAACATAACGGAGAAAAAACAAGGCTAAAAAAATGTCGACATTTAAAATTTAGCAACCTGATCATGAATATTTAGAAAACTTTTAGTTATTTTTTTCCCTTTTCTTCATTTCGTCTCTGCTGCTCCTGGATGAGTGAGTGTCTTGTGCTGGCAACGTACGATGCTCACGAATTTAAAGATCACAGATTCCAGTTCCAACCGTGTGGGGCGGAGGTGGCTCAGTCGGTAGCGCACCAGGCTCGTAATCTGTAGTTCCCAGATTCGAGTCCCAGCTGGGTCAGCGTTGAGATTTTTCTCCGCAAAACTCCCCGCCCTGTCCACGGTCAGTAGGGGACACCGATGGGCTTGGAAAGGCCGCCGTCCGTCGGATGGGACGTTAAGCCGTGGCCCCTTGTGCGGGAGAGCCATACCCTGTGCACGTTAAAGAACACGCTAGATGGCCTTGACGGGAAGCTACCATCTGTCTCCCAACAGCTATTCCAGTGGGTCCCCTTCCTCAACCTTCTCTGAGCCTTCGGGGTTCATGTGACCTGGCCATTTAACCCATGGTGTGCAAAAAAGTGCCGCTCAGAGGTAAAACAACCCAACGTTAAAGAACACATTGGATGCCTTGACGGGAGGCCACCATCTGTCTTCCAACAGCTGTTCCAGTGGGTCCCCTCCCCCAACCTTCTCTGAGCCTTCGGGTCCATGTGACCTGGCCATTTAGCCCATGGTGTGGAAAAAAGTGCCGCTCAGAGGTAAAACAACCCATCCCTGTGGCCTCGTATATGGGAGAGCCATACCCTGTCCTCGTTAAAGAACACGCTAGATTGCCTTGAAAGGCTATCATCTGTCTCCCAACAGTTTTTCCAGTGGGTCTCCTCCCCCAATCTTCTCTGAACCTTCGGGGTCCATGTGATCTGCCCTTTAGCCCATGGTGTGCAAAAAGGTGCTGCTCAGAGATGAAAAACTCAACTCAAAGGCTAAACGACCAGGTCAAAAACGACGCCAAGGATTCAGAGAAAGTTGCTGCTGAAGGAGATCCTTTGTCTAGTTGTTAGGAGACAGATGGAAGCCGACAGTTAGGGAAATCCAGAGTTTTCTTTAAAGTGAACAGGGTTCGACTCTCCTTCATGCGAAGACCACGGCTTAAAGTCGCATCTGACGAATGGCGGCCTTTTCAAGTACTTCGATGACAGGGTAGGGGTTTAGCTGATTTAGAAATTTTCTCAGTTTTTCTGACCCTTGAGGTCCTTGTGACCTGGCCTTCTATTTACACGAATTGGATTAGTTTCATTTTGCTCCTCATTTATGCCTGCTGAGATTTTCATTGCTAAAATTTCGATTTTTCTCAGAATTTGATTCATTGGGTTTGGATTTTTTCGAGATTTCCATTTGTAGATTTTTGAACTTCTCGAGATTTTGATCCATCAAGTTTAGATTTTTCTGAACGTTTTCATTCATCCAGTGTGGATTTTCTAGAGATTTCGATTCTTCGATTTGGATTTTCTGGAGATTTAGTTTCGTCGAGTTTAGATTTTCCCGAGATTTGTATTCCTCGAGTCGGACTTTTGTCGGCTTTAATTCGAGTTTCCAGTTTCTCGAGATTTGTATTCCTCGAGTCGGACTTTTGTGGGTTTTAATTGGAGTTTCCAATTTCTCGAGATTTGTATTCCTCGAGTCGGACTTTAGCAGGCTTTAATTCGAGTTTTCAGTTTCTCGAGATTTGTATTCTTCGAGTCGGACTTTTGCAGGTTTTAATTGGAGTTTCCAATTTCTCAAGATTTGTATTCCTCGAGTCGGACTTTAGCAGGCTTTAATTCGAGTTTTCAGTTTCTCGAGATTTGTATTCTTCGAGTTGGACTTTTGTAGGTTTTAATTCGAGTTTATAGTTTCTCGAGATTTGTATTCCTCGAGTCGGACTTTTGTGAGTTTTAATTGGAGTTTCCAATTTCTCGAGATTTGTATTCCTCGAGTCGGACTTTAGCAGGCTTTAATTCGAGTTTTCAGTTTCTCGAGATTTGTATTCTTCGAGTCGGACGTTTGCAGGTTTTAATTGGAGTTTCCAATTTCTCGAGATTTGTATTCCTCGAGTCAGACTTTAGCAGGCTTTAATTGGAATTTCCAATTTCTCGAGATTTGTATTCCTCGAGTCGGACTTTTGCAGGTTTTAATTGGAGTGTTCAATTTCTCGAGATTTGTATTCCTCGATTCGGACTTTTGCAGGCTTTAATTCGAGTTTTCAGTTTCTCGAGATTTGTATTCCTCGAGTCGGACTTTTGTGGGTTTTAATTGGAGTTTCCAATTTCTCGAGATTTGTATTCTTCGAGTCGGACTTTTGCAGGTTTTAATTGGAGTTTCCAATTTCTCGAGATTTGTATTCCTCGAGTCGGACTTTAGCAGGCTTTAATTCGAGTTTTCAGTTTCTCGAGATTTGTATTCCTCGAGTCGGACTTTTGCAGGCTTTAATTCGAATTTCCAATA
The DNA here is from genome assembly GCA_038380435.1 of Ryuthela nishihirai. Taxonomy (NCBI): domain Eukaryota; kingdom Metazoa; phylum Arthropoda; class Arachnida; order Araneae; family Heptathelidae; genus Ryuthela; species Ryuthela nishihirai. The sequence goes on from JAWZYU010000018.1 coordinate 27,727,647, forward strand.
TCTCGAGATTTGTATTCCTCGAGTCGGACTTTTGTGGGTTTTAATTGGAGTTTCCAATTTCTCGAGATTTGTATTCCTCGAGTCGGACTTTAGCAGGCTTTAATTCGAGTTTCCAGTTTCTCGAGATTTGTATTCCTCGAGTCGGACTTTTGCAGGTTTTAATTGGAGTGTTCAATTTCTCGAGATTTGTATTCCTCGAGTCGGACTTTTGCAGGCTTTAATTCGAGTTTTCAGTTTCTCGAGTCGGACTTTTGTGGATTTTAATTGGAGTTTCCAATTTCTCGAGATTTGTATTTCTAATTTCTCGAGATTTGTATTCTTCGAGTCGGACTTTTGCAGGTTTTAATTGGAGTTTCCAATTTCTCGAGATTTGTATTCCTCGAGTCGGACTTTTGCAGGTTTTAATTGGAGTGTCCAATTTCTCGAGTTTTGTATTCCTCGAGTCGGACTTTAGCAGGCTTTAATTCGAGTTTTCAGTTTCTCGAGATTTGTATTCCTCGAGTCGGACTTTTGCAGGCTTTAATTCGAGTTTCCAATATCTCGAGATTTGTATTCCTCGAGTCGGACTTTTGTGGGTTTTAATTGGAGTTTCCAATTTCTCGAGATTTGTACTCCTCGAGTCGGACTTTTGTAGGCTTTAATTCGAGTTTCCAATTTCTCGAGATTTGTGTTCCTCGAGTCGGACTTTTGCAGGTTTTAATTGGAGTTTCCAATTTCTCAAGATTTGTATTCCTCGAGTCGGACTTTTGCAGGCTTTAATTCGAGTTTTCAGTTTCTCGAGTCGGACTTTTGTGGGTTTTAATTGGAGTTTCCAATTTCTCGAGATTTGTATTTCCAATTTCTCGAGATTTGTATTCTTCGAGTCGGACTTTTGTGGGTTTTAATTGGAGTTTCCAATTTCTCGAGATTTGTATTCCTCGAGTCGGACTTTTGCAGGTTTTAATTGGAGTTTCCAATTTCTCGAGTTTTGTATTCCTCGAGTCGGACTTTAGCAGGCTTTAATTCGAGTTTTCAGTTTCTCGAGATTTGTATTCTTCGAGTCGGACTTTTGCAGGTTTTAATTGGAGTTTCCAATTTCTCGAGATTTGTATTCCTCGAGTCGGACTTTTGCAGGCTTTAATTCGAGTTTTCAGTTTCTCGAGTCGGACTTTTGTGGGTTTTAATTGGAGTTTCCAATTTTTCGAGATTTGTATTCCTCGAGTCGGACTTTTGCAGGCTTTAATTCGAGTTTTCAGTTTCTCGAGATTTGTATTCTTCGAGTCGGACTTTTGCAGGTTTTAATTGGAGTTTCCAATTTCTCGAGATTTGTATTCCTCGAGTCGGACTTTTGCAGGCTTTAATTCGAGTTTTCAGTTTCTCGAGTCGGACTTTTGCAGGTTTTAATTGGAGTTTCCAATTTCTCGAGATTTGTATTCCTCGAGTCGGACTTTAGCAGGTTTTAATTCGAGTTTTCAGTTTCTCGAGATTTGTATTCCTCGAGTCGGACTTTTGCAGGCTTTAATTCGAGTTTTCAGTTTCTCGAGTCGGACTTTTGTGGGTTTTAATTGGAGTTTCCAATTTCTCGAGATTTGTATTTCCAATTTCTCGAGATTTGTATTCTTCGAGTCGGACTTTTGTGGGTTTTAATTGGAGTTTCCAATTTCTCGAGATTTGTATTCCTCGAGTCGGACTTTTGCAGGTTTTAATTGGAGTTTCCAATTTCTCGAGATTTGTATTCCTCGAGTCGGACTTTTGCAGGCTTTAATTCGAGTTTTCAGTTTCTCGAGTCGGACTTTTGCAGGTTTTAATTGGAGTTTCCAATTTCTCGAGATTTGTATTCCTCGAGTCGGACTTTAGCAGGTTTTAATTCGAGTTTTCAGTTTCTCGAGATTTGTATTCCTCGAGTCGGACTTTTGCAGGCTTTAATTCGAGTTTTCAGTTTCTCGAGTCGGACTTTTGTGGGTTTTAATTGGAGTTTCCAATTTCTCGAGATTTGTATTTCCAATTTCTCGAGATTTGTATTCTTCGAGTCGGACTTTTGTGGGTTTTAATTGGAGTTTCCAATTTCTCGAGATTTGTATTCCTCGAGTCGGACTTTTGCAGGTTTTAATTGGAGTTTCCAATTTCTCGAGATTTGTATTCCTCGAGTCGGACTTTTGCAGGCTTTAATTCGAGTTTTCAGTTTCTCGAGTCGGACTTTTGTGGGTTTTAATTGGAGTTTCCAATTTCTCGAGATTTGTATTCCTCGAGTCGGACTTTTGCAGGTTTTAATTGGAGTTTCCAATTTTTCGAGTTTTGTATTCCTCGAGTCGGACTTTAGCAGGCTTTAATTCGAGTTTTCAGTTTCTCGAGATTTGTATTCTTGGAGTTGGACTTTTGTAGGCTTTAATTCGAGTTTCCAATTTCTCGAGATTTGTATTCCTCGAGTCGGACTTTTGTAGGCTTTAAGTCGAGTTTCCAATTTCTCGAGATTTGTATTCTTCGAGTTGAACTTTTGTAGGTTTTAATTCGAGTTTCCAGTTTCTCGAGATTTTCGTTTACAGAATTCGAATTTTCCCGAGGTTTTGATTATTCGTGTTTGGATTTTCTCGAAATTTTGATTAATCAAATTGTTTGAAAAAAAGGGCTGCTGAGAAGTTTATCAATACATACCCTCATTCCCCCCCCCCCCCCCCCCGCTAAAATACCTGAGTCTTCTTCGTTTAATTGGCTTCATCCTTCCTGCCAACACATAATTCGTCGCCGAAGCATCATCTTCCATGAAGTTTTCGAATGCTTTTTCTCTTAACGAATTCATTTTCCCAACATCACACACGACACGTCTCATAAACTCTCACCAAGATCATTCACCACATCAGAAACGAACCCACATCAAGAACTCTGATATTGCATCGACAAACTTTGGATTAATTAAACTCTCTTTATCTCAAACAGAACAGCAGTGATAGAGAAAGAAAGAGAGTTATCATTTCAATAAAAAATCAAAAAATCTCTTTAATCAATCTCTTTCTGAGGTTTGGTTTCACATTCATTTCGTACTCGTTTTCCATCACGTTTGCTCAACCGCCCAGAAGGCTCTTTAATTTCTTTAAATCGAAACATTTTAAATCTTTCTGCTGGAGCGTCTCCCCCCCTCCCCCCTACCCCTCCCCCCTCTCCACTTCAACGAGAAGTTGGTGAAATAGCTCCTTTAGAAATCGCAGGAATGAATCACTGAAGTAACAGCAACGAATGTTTGTTCCGAACTAATCAGAAATTGCTACCAATCTTCGCTTTTAATGAATAGCGGACGACGGAAACGACAACATCAACGGATTTCTTTATTTAATTACTGTTGCGGGGCAAAAATTTATCAGTAAAAGTAAAACGAACAACGAACCTATATATATATGTATAAAGAAAAGGTTGCCGCAAATAGCAATTAAGAGAGACAAACTGGAAAGATGGGGAGGGTCCAGAAACTGAAAAAACAAAATGAGGGAATACAACAAGATGCGTTTAATGCTGTAAATAGAAGAAAATTACGTTTCAACTCAAAATCAATAAACAATTTGTTATTCCCCGTTAGCTCAGCTTTTCAAGTGGAAAAGTACAAGAGGAAGACAATGAAATTAATCATTTCTCAACGTTATCAGGATTCAACTTAAATTTTACATGCGTTGTTTTATCTGGCTCTTGATAAATTGGGAAATAATTGGTTTCGATGCAAAAAAAGGAAAAGGGAGAGATCCAATGTTAACCCGACGCAGCAGAAAGAAGTGGAATTGTTTTTAATTAACCCTTAAGCGTTGCGAAAGCGGAACCTAGAGGATCCAAGAGTGAAGGTACAGACGAATGATTGTTTTTATTTTCTGTCTGGAGACCGCGGCGTGGTTTGTTTGAATTCCGCGCATTTCAACCGGAATCGTTAAATTAATACAAGGATTCGTGTCCAAACGTCCGTATCTATGAAATGAATGTCCTTGTCAAATGAAGTGTTTCTGTTAACTCTGTTACGTAACGGATCTAAGAGTTCTCGTCTTTTGTTGTTGGAGGGAGGGGGGAGATTCTTTTTAAAATAAAGTAGTGCAGAAACTAGTCCGCAGTTGTTGGGTTGTTTTACCTCTGAGCGGCACTTTCTTTGCACACCATGAGCTAAATGGCTAGGTCACATAGACCCCGAGGGCTCAGAGAAGGTTTGGGAAGAGGACCCACTGGAACAGCTGTTGGGAGACAGATGGTAGCCTCCCGTTAAGGCTATCCAGCGTGTTCTGTAACGTGCACAGGGTATGGCTCTCCCGCAAACGGGGGCGGGGCTCAGTCGATAGCGCGCCAGACTCGTAATCTGTAGTTCCCAGGTTCGAGTCCCAGCTGGGTCAGCGTTGAGATTTATCTCCGCAAACTTCCCCGCCCTGCCCACGGTCAGTAGGGGACACCGATGGGCTTGGAAAGGCCGCCGTCCGTCGGATGGGACGTTAAGCCGTGGCCCATGTACGGGAGAGCCATACCCTGTGCACGTTAAAGAACACGCTGGATGGCCTTGACGGGGGCTACCATCTGTCTCCCAACAGCTGTTCCAGTGGGTCCCCTCCCCAACCTTCTCTGAGCCTTCGGGGTCCATGTGACCTGGCCATTTAGCCCATGGTGTGCAAAAAAGTGCCGCTCAGAGGTAAAACAACCCAATCCAACCCGCAAACGGGGTCACGGCTTAACGTCCCATCCGACGGACACCGACGGCCTTTCCAAGCCCATCGGTGTCCCCTACTGACCGAGGACAGGGCGGGGAGTTTTGCGGAGATAAATCTCAACGCTGACACAGCTGGAACTCGAACCTAGGAACTGCAGATTACGAGCCTGGCCCGCTACCGACTGGGCCACCCCCGCCCCCATTTAAACGGGAATCGTTAAACTAACACAAGGATTCGTGTCCAAACGTCCGTATCTTATGAAATGAATGCCTTATCAAATAAGTGTTTCTGTTAACTTTGTTACGTAACAGATTTAAGAGTAGTTCATCTTTTTTGCGGGGGGGAGGAGGGGGTTGAGATTTTCGTTAAATAAAGTAGTGCAGAAACTAGTTCGCAGCATAGCCAATGTGTTTGGATTACTGATGGGTTTTAGGCGGTATTAGCCCAGTTGGTAGTGCGTTAAGCTCGTAATCTCTAATTCTCAGGTTCGAGGGCAACTAGAGGATGGAAAGGCGTCGTCCATCGGATAGCACGTTAAGCCGTGGCCCCCGTGTGTTGAAGAGCCATTTCTTGCACACGTTAAGGAACACACTGGATGGCTTTGACTGGGGGCTATCATCTGTCTCCTAACAGCTGTCCAGGGGTCCCAACCTTCCAGGTGCGGGGATGACTCAGTGGGTAGCGCCCCAGGCTGTAAAAAGCAGTTCCCAGGTTCGAGTCCCAGCTGGATCAGCGTTGAGATTTATCTCCCAAAACTCCCCGCCCTACCCACGGTCAGTAGGGGGTCACCTATGGCTTGGAAAGACCGTTGCCCATCGGATGGAACGTTAAACCGTGATTCCGTGTGCGGGAGAGCGATATCCTGTGCACGTTAAGGAACACGTCGGACGGCCTTGACGGGAGGCTTCCATCTGTCTCCTAACAGCTGTTCAGTGGGTTCCCAACCTTCTCGGGGTCTTTGTAACTTGGTCATTTAGCTCATTCTGTACAAAAAATGTTCAGCTCAGAGTTAAAACAACCTAACTGATAGATTCTCATTACTGCGTAGTTCAATCATAAAATGAGTTCATATTAACGTACTTTTTTTTCCGTTATCTGTTGTTTAACGTTTAATATTTCCAAGTTTTTTTTTCGTAAAAAAAGAAGGCTACTCAAATTTTTAACTTTATCTTGAAGCAGTATTGCTTTTCAGCACGAATACACAGCAACATTTCTTTTTATTTTCTGTAACGTAAAAAAAAGTTACTTTTGTGGAAAACATTTTAAAATAATGCTAACAATGTACATACTTTTTTTTTTTATAAATTGAAGCATGATATTTAGGTTAAACGAAAGACAGATAATGAAAAGATTTCGCGAATATCTGCAAGGAAAATTAATGGTGACTATTTCGACAAAAGAGTGTGAAAAAGTATTTTACAAATTGATCTGACTATATCACACCAACCAGGTCTTCACTGTTGATGTCCAGTACAGTCGCTCAAAAAAGTATCCGAACACTATGGTCGATTACAGAATTCAGAAAAAATATCTGGCAACGATTTTTTTTTTAGAAATTAAAAAGAAATCGTTGCCAGATATTTTTTCTGAATTCTGTAATCGACCATAGTGTTCGGATACTTTTTTGAGCGACTGTAGGTGGTCATATTATTTTGATACTAGATCGTGTGGGCTCACTCACGGAAATATTGAGCGTGTGCAGTTACCGTTCACAGCAAACTGGAGCGTGTGCAGTAACTGCATACGCTCCAGTTTGCTGTGAACGGTAACTGGAGCGTGTACAGTTGCTGTACACGCTCCAGATATTTTTCCTGAATTCTGTAATCACGTGACACGAAGGTTGCCAGATCACTAATTTCTAAAAAAATATCGTTGCCAGATATTTTTTCTGAATTCTGTAATCAACCATAGTTTTCGAATACTTTTTTGAGCGACTGTAGGTGGTCATATTATTTTGATACTAGATCGTGTGGGTTCACTCACGGAAATATTGAGCGAGTGCAGTTACCGTTCACAGCAAACTGGAGCGTGTGCAGTAAATGCATACGCTCCAGTTTGCTGTGAACGGTAACTGTAGCGTGTACAGTTGCTGTACACGCTCCAGATATTTTTCCTGAATTCTGTAATCACGTGACACGAATTTTTCCATATCAGTAATTTCTAAAAAAAAATCGTTGCCAGATATTTTTTCTGAATTCTGTAATCGACCATTGTGTTCGGATACTTTTTTGAGGACTGTACCTTTCCTCAACCGTTTATTAGATTGGTTGGACCGGGCACATAGCAAAGATTTAGTTTTGAAGGGGGGGGGGGGAGAAGGAGAAAAAGAATTTTTCGGAGAGGTTTCGAGGTGGTGGTAGTGGGTTTCAAAAATAAGACTTGAGTAGATTTCCCATTTAAAAAATATGGATTAAATTGTTATAAATTAAAATATTATTTAAATAAAAATAGCCATGGTGTGTGTGTGTATGTGTCTCAGGTGTTAAATTGGGTTGGGTTGTTTTACCTCTGAGCGGCATTTTTTTGCACACCATGGGCTAAATGGCCAGGTCACAAGTACCTCGAAGGCTCAGAGAAGGTTGGGGGAGGGGACCCACTGGAACAGCTGTTGGGAGATAGATGGTAGCCTCCCGTCAAGGCCATCCAGCGTGTTCTTTAACGTCCACAGGGTATGGCTCTCCCGCACACGGACCTACGGCTTAACATCCCATCCGACGGACGGCGGCCTTTCCAAGCCCATCGGTGTCCCCTACTGACCTTGGGCACGGCGGGGAAATTTTGCGGAGATAAATCTCAACGCTGACCCAGCTGGGATTCGAACCTGGGAACTACAGATTACGAGCCTGGCGCGCTACCGACTGAGCCCCCCGCCCCCCCCTCCCCCAACTCCGGTGTGAAATTAAATGAATAAATGAAATAAAATTTTATACTTTTTTTTGTAAATCTATTATTAGTTTCGGACATCCTTTATTGGGCTAGAATAATATTATGCATAGACAAATGTTTTCAATTTCAAAGCACCTAGATAAGTTTGAGATTTCGAACAGACCACTGGATTTTTAGGAAGCCCCCCCCCCCCCCCCCACAGGGTACGTCCCTGGGTTGGATTTCCATTCCCACTTTTCAGTCCGAAGAAATATGTCACAATTCACGACTAGTGAAGTTCAGCATTCTGCATTGGACAATGGAAGTAAAAATAGGAATCGCTACAGAGACAGCAATGGAAACATAGTCTGTGTTTGGAATTCATTTATCTATTACTCTTTATGTTTTTAAATGATAGTATTCGGTAAAGCTTCAAACAGTCAGATTTTGATGAGTTCTTGAAATAAAACCGAACTCTCTCACAGGCAGCATTTTGGGTCATTCTATTCGTTTCGGAACCTAATTTTTTAGGAGAAACAAAACAGAAAACAACAAATTTTTTTTCTTATTCCGCCTCATTAAAAAATGGGGTCCCAGTCTTCAACTTAGGAAACGATATACCAAGAAGAAGCCAACTTCTCAGCTGCTTATCTATACATAGAATTTGCCCTATTAAAATATTAGAGAATTCCCTGTTATATGAATGAGAATTTAATTTCGAAGCTGTATAGCTTCTAAGACTGTCCCGTGGCCGAGTGGTTAGCGCGCTTGGCTACTGATGTAAAGGATCTGGGTTCGGACCCCGGGTAAGGCATGGATGTTCGTGTTTTTTTTTCTTCTGAGGTCCTCCCATCCTCTCAGACCTACTGTGGCATAATAAACTGACAGGGTCCTGTCAGACCTCTGTGTCAAGCAGCTGCTTGAGGGGGTATTTATTTATTTATTCTTTTATTCATAACTTCTAAAATATGCAAATATTCTAGCTTCCATAACCCTTTAATTACTAAGCGAATTTTATTAAAAATCGAGATTTAAATAAATTTGTTCATGATCTTTATTTATCTACAGTCACATCTTCCCATTAAATGCACGTTTTAGAAGTTATACAGCTTCGAAGTTAGATTCCCATCGATATAACATGGGAATTCTCTTAATATTTTGACAGAGCGGGTTGGGTTGTTTTACCTCTGAGCGGCACTTTTTGCACACAATGGGCAAAATGGCCAGGTCACATGAACCCCGAAGGCTCAGAGAATGTTGTGAGAGGGGACCCACTGGAACAGCTGTTGGGAGACAGATGGTAGCCTCCCGTCAAGGTCATCCAGCATGTTCTTTAACGTGCACAGGGTATGGCTCTCCTGCACACACACAGGGCCACACAGGGCACACACACACAGGGCCACACACACAGGGGCCACGGCTTAACGTCCCATCCGACGGACGGCGGCCTTTTTAAGCCCATCGGTGTCCCCTACTGACCGTGGGCAGGGCGGGGAATTATGCGGAGATAAATCTCAACGCTGACCCAGCTGCGACTCGAACCTGAGAACTGCAGATTACGAGCCTGGCGCGCTACCGACTGAGCCACCCCCGCCCCAATACAGGGCGGGTAATATGTCTTTTATCAGGCCCCATTTCGACCTGAGACGCAGAATTTGAAAACCACCTCTGGAATAAAATATCATATTGACTCCTACTACCACAACGAACGTGAGAAGTTCAGTAAGAAACCATTTTACGCCTGTGCGAATCGAACCCGGACCCATTCCACCTGAAAGCCCGATATAATCTCCGTTAGGCCACCTCCGGCAGTAGAAAATTTATTCAAGAAATTGAAATTCTCTCATTCCTCACCCGTAATATTTTGTGTGATCGAAACATCATTCGAAGTTGATCGAATAGACTTAAAAATTCCCGGATTTCAGACGTCGGGTTTTGCCTACAGCATCTGCTTAAGGTTGTAAACCCTGCTCTGTATTTTCCACTGAGATAAAAAAAGGAAAGTTTTCATTTCTCACGTAAAAAAATATTTTCTCAAAGTTGATTGTCGTAATGCTGCTGATTCCTTCAGGTAATTTATTCAGGATGACAAGAAATCCACCGAAGTATATCTGCTCGTTTTCCACCTGCAGATAGTCGTTGCGGAGGCGATCATGATCACTTGACATTTCATTTGGATCGATCACAGACGAAGTCTTTTCTTTCGTCGTTTAGGTGGCGGCACCGCCTCAGGCGCAGCCAATTCAGCCAATCGCTGTCTCCGCAGGTGAACGAAGAAGAGATGGTCTCGGACTCGATGCTCATTTCTTCATTCGCTCCATGAGAAGCACACGTAAAGGAGCGATGCATCTCACCGACGCAGAAAAGGAGCTTTGAGGACAGAAATCGTGTGAGGTGGGTGGCGGGAAATGGTACACTACCAGACTGCAGTGTAAAGGTATTCTCTAGAAGAGTGGTGCTTAAACTTTTCTGGGGTTGGGTTGGGTTGTTTTACCTCTGAGCGGCACTTTTTTGCACACCATGGGCTAAATGGGCAGGTCACATGGACCCCTAAGGCTCAGAGAAGGTTGGCGGAGGGGACCCACTGGAACAGCTGTTGGGAGACAGATGGTAGCCTCCCGTCAAGGCCATCCAGCGTGTTCTTTAACGAGCACAGGGTATGGCTCTCCCGCACACGGGGCCACGGCTTAACGTCCCATCCGACGGACGGCGGCCTTTCCAAGCCCATCGGTGTCCCCTACTGACCGTGGGCAGGGCGGGGAATTTTTGCGGAGATAAATCTCAACGCTGACTCAGCTGGGACTCGAACCTGGGAACTACAGATTACGAGCCTGGCGCGCTACCGACTGAGCCACCCCCGCCCCTTTTCTGGGGTAGAAACCCGCTACGAAGTTTAACTCTTTCTGCAGACCTTCTTCTCATCGTTACTTGATATGTCGTAATTAATTTATAAATTCTCCCAAAGAGGACTCTCTGAAAGTCCCAAAAAATGGATTGGGTTGTTTTACCTCTGAGCGGCACTTTTTTGCACACCATGGGCTAAATGGCCAGTCACATGGACCCACGAAGGCTCAGGGAAGGTTGGGGGAGGGGACCCACTGGAACAGCTGTTGGGAGACAGATGGTAGCCTCCCGTTTGATTGGGTTGTTTTACTTCTGATGGCACTTTTTTGCACACCATGGGCTAAATGGCCAGGTCACATGGATTCCGAAGGCTCAGAGAAAGTTAGGGGAGAGGACCCATTGGAACAGCTGTTGGGAGACTGATGCTAGCCTCCAGTTTGATTGGGTTGTTTTACCTCTGAGCGGCACTTTTTTGCACACCATGGACTAAATGGCCAGGTCGCATGGACCCCGAAGGCTCAGAGAACGTTAGGGGAGGGGACCCACTGGAAGTTGGGAGACAGATGGTAGCCTCCCGTCTAGGCCATACGACGTGTCTTTAACGTGCACAGGGTATGATCTCCCGCACACGGGGGTCATGGCTTAACGTCCCATCCGACCGACGGCGGCCTTTGGAAGCCCATCGGTGTCTCCTACTGACCGTGGGCAGGGCGGGAATTTTGAAGAGATAAATCTCAACGCTGACCCAGCTGGGACTCGAACCGGGGAACTGCAGATTATGAGCCTCGCGCGCTACCGACTGAGCCCCCCCCCCCAAAAAAAAGGGTTATACCTCTAGTTCTTCTATCTGCGGTGGCTATTTCGGTATTTTTTTGCTATTTTGGGTAATTTAGTATTTGTTCGCTATTTTGAAATTTGAATCTAAACATTTGAATGCAGAAATTCGATGTCCAAGAAATTAAAAATGCCATCAATAACGAATTGCATCTTGTGATCAGAATGAGATAGACACTGTTGCCATACTGAATTGACATGATTCCAACCAAAAGAAAAAAAAAACAGTGAGCATAGTTACGTAATCGACATAAATGTACTATTTCCGTTCGTGGTTTGTGAAATGTGAAAACAGCCGCGAATCCCCTTTACTGTATCCGCGAATCCCCTTTACTGCACAGGGCCCCTAGGGGACCCTGTGCGAATATAGGACACTAGGTCACTGTGTGAACCAGTGGGACTGTGTAGTCGGGGAGACTACAGTTTGTGAACTACTTGCTCTAGAAGTAACATTTAAGCACTTACTAAAAGTATAGTAAGATATCACTTTTTAGTAGAATCACCTAAACATTGGGGCCGGGGTGGCTCAGTCGGTAGCGCGTCAGGCTCGTAATCTGTAGTTCCCAGTTTCGAGTCCCAGTTGGGTCAACGTTGAGATTTAGCTCCGCAAAATTCCCCGCCCTGCCCACGGTCAGTAGGGGACACCGATGGGCTTGGAAAGACCGCCGTCCGTCGGATGGGACTTTAAGCCATGGCCCCGTGTGCGGGAGAGACATACCCTGTGCACGTTAAAGAACACGCTGAATGGCCTTGACGGGAGGCTACCGTCTGTCTCCCAAGAGCTGTTCCAGTGGGTCCCCTCCCCCAACCTTCTCTGAGCCTTCGGGGTCCATGTGACCTGGCCATTTAGCCCATGGTGTGCAAAAAAGTGCCGCTCAGAGGTAAAACAACCCAACAACAACCCGTATAAAATTCTTTTAGTAGAGAATTAACAAATGCTGCCTAGTGTTTCCACAACATTGCGCCTGATTCAGTTGCCAAGCCATAACAACCCTCAACTGCACTGTTAAAAAGAATTTGATGGGAAGTAATGGACGCAATGGGACTCTTCAACATTTGATAGTTAGCAATGGGGCGCTTTCTTGGCCGAAGTATTATTTTCAGGATATCTTCATGACAAGTCCTTCAGTACGCTAATTGTTTCTGATTGCACATCATCTTCCATCTTGCACAGGATATGGCTCTCCCGCACACTGGCCGCAGCTTAACGTCCCATCCTACGGACGGCACCTTTCCAAGTCCAGCGGTGTCCCCTACTGACCGTGGAAGGGCGGGGGGAGTTTTGCGGAGATGAATCTCAACGCTGACCCAGATGGGACTCGAACCTGGGCACTACAGATTACGAGCCAGGACTGTTTTATGGGTTGGGTTGGGTTGTTTTACCTCTGAGCGGCACTTTTTTGCACACCATGGGCTAAATGGCCAGGTCACATGGACCCCGAAGGCTCAGAGAAGGTTGGGGGAGGGGACCCACTGGAACAGCTGTTGGGAGACAGATGGTAGCCTCCCGTCAAGGCCATCCAGCGTGTTCTTTAACGTGCACAGGGTATGGCTCTCCCGCACACGGGGCCACGGCTTAACGTCCCATCCGACGGACGGCGGCCTTTCCAAGCCCATCAGTGTCCCCTACTGACCGTGGGCAGGGCGGGGAATTTTGCGGAGATAAATCTCAACGCTGACCCAGCTGTTTTATGGTATAATGTGTCTGAAGATCAATTAAAGATCTCAATATAAATATAATTGAAGATCAATTAAAGACCTCAATATAATAATTGAAGATCAATTAATGCTCTCAATATGAAGATAATTGAAGATCAATTAAAGATCTCAATATGAAGATAATTGAAGATCAATTAAAGATCTCAATATGAAGATAATTGAAGATCAATTAAAGATCTTAATATGAAGTTAATTTAATATCAATTAAAGATCTCTATATACATCTCGATTTTTTTCAGCAGTAATATCTAGTATTTAAAGAGTTATGGAAGCTGAAACATTTAACCTGAGTTATTCAACACTGCTATGAAACTCATACAATACGAGTATTGACGAATATTGAAAGAATTACTGACAAAAACATCTGAAACATTGGATTGGATTGTTTTACCTCTGAGCGGCACTTTTTTGCACACCATGGTCTAAATGGCCAGGCCACAAGGACTCCGCAGGCTCAGAGAAGGTTGGGGGAGGGGACCCACTGGAACAGCTGTTACGAGACAGATGGTAGCCTCCCGTCAAGGCCATCCAGCGTGTTCTTTAACGTACACAGGGTATGGCTCTTCCGCACACGGGGCCACGGCTTAACGTCCCATCCGACGAACGGTGGCCTTTCCAAGCCCATCGGTGTCCCCTACTGACCGTGGGCAGGGCGGGGAAATTTTGCTGAAATAAATCTCAACGCTGACCCAGCTGGGACTCGAACCTGGGAACTATAGATTACGAGCCTGGCGCGCTACCGACTGAGCCACCCCCGCCCAACATCTGAAACATACACTTATTTTATCGAACGTCCCGAAACAATACTTAGTATTTAAATTTTAAATAATTTTTGCGATGAACTCTTATGACTGCCATTGCTATTATTATAATCCAAACTACCATAATTCTTTAAACACCTAACGAATACTGCTGAAATTTGAGATTTGGACAGTTTCTGATCGTTAATTTATCTTCGCACATTTTACCGTAAGAGGCACATTTTACAAGTTAAAGAGTTTCGTTGTGAATTTTGTTATTGATATAAAATAGGATTGTAACTTAACTTTTCCTCACCAGGATAGTACAGTCGCTCAAAAAAATATCCGAACACTACGGTTGATTACAGAATTCAGAAAAAATATCTGGCAACGATTTGTTTAGAAATTAGTGATCTGGCAAACCTTCGTGTCACGTGATTACAGAATTCAGGAATAATATCTGGAGCGTGTACAGCAACTGTACACGCTCCAGTTACCGTTCACAGCAAACTGGAGCGTGCAGTTACTGCACACGCTCCAGTTTGCTGTGAACGGTAACTGCACACGCTCAATATTTCCGTGAGTGAGCCCACACGATTTAGTATCAAAATAATATGACCACCTACAGTCGCTCAAAAAAGTATCCGAACAATATGGTTGATTACAGAATTCAGAAAAAATATCTGGCAACGATTTTTTTTAGAAATTAGTGATCTGGCAAACCTTCGTGTCACGATAAAGCTGCCTCTTAATATACGATGAGAGAGTTAAAAGGTTTCCGCAGCACAATTCACCATAAGTCGAATGAAGAGAAAAAACAAACTTCTTCACTATCCTATTTCAAATGAATAAAGTAAGCCCATGCTCGATGTTTTCCAAAAAATTTTAAATTTTTGTATGTTTTAGATGAGTGAAGGATTAATTAAAAATTCGATTATCCGGGATTATTTTTTTTTTATTTTATTTTATTTCTTTCACTCCGTAGAATCGAGAGTCTATTTTGCTTCGACTGGATTCGAATTTCCCTGCTAGAGAATGGTAAAATAACACGTGACTCTTAACAATTTTCTCTTGGGTCTTTAAGAACGTAATTTTTTTATTGTTATTAATAGCCTTTCGTTAGGTTTGGGTTGCACAGCTGTAACATGAAATGACTATTGGGAGATTTCAAATTGAAATTATTGTTCCTTTCCATTCATTCAGTTTCATCTCTTCTTCGAATCGTTTTTTTTTTTGGCTTTCAACCATTTAAACTTTTTTTTATTTCACTCACTCGTGGTTTCTTTCTTTTTTCTCATCTCTTCTTCTTAATTTATTTCTCCTACTTCAATTTTTTCCCCGTTGTTTACTATCGTTCCACTTTTCTCTTCTACCCTTTCATTTTTTTTCTAATTTTTTTTTTCCTTTCCTTTCTTTTCTCTTACATTTTTAGTTCCCAGACTGTCAAATTCTCTCCATTTCGTTCTGAAACCTTTGCTTTCTCTATCCATCTATTTCACCTTTCAAAATGCTTTCTTTTCTACTTTATTTCCTTTTCTAAAGCTTGTTTACGTTCTCTCTTTTCATTTTTTTCATTTATTCTTCCTCTTTATTGTTTTATACCTAAATTTCCCTTTGTTTTATATATTCAAAAATTTCTTTTAAGTTTCTATTTCCCTCTTATTTTGTTTCCTCTTTCCACTTCATTTACATTTTCTTGTCAATAACTGTCTCATTTCTGCAAAGTGTTTTACTTTCCCATATTTTTTCCCCCATTTTTACTCAAAATCTTCCGACCTTTTTTCTTCTTTCACAATTATATAACATATGTTACCGCTAAAGCTCGAAAGCCGTTAATGTGCACATTACCTAGCTAATCTGCAGATTAACTGATTTGCTCCGTTAACGTGCGGAATCAAGAGTTTTCCGCATTTTACCTAGGTAATGTGCACATTAACGGCTTCCGTATCGTTAAAGTTCAAAAGTTTGTTTCTCTCATAGTGGTGAATCTCTTGAATATGAATCTTCGTGTCACGTGATTCACTCGTCCGCATTATAAAAAACGCCCCGGATGAGCGGAGGCCAAGTGAGAACGAATCGGTAAAGTAATTCATTCTTGATAACGAATCACTAAAATGATTCGTTCTCACTTGGCCTGCTCATTTTGGGGGCGTTTTTTATAATTCGGACGACTGATTCATGTTGACAGAGGGATGACCCTGGTTTCAACTCTACTCTCGGACACTAGATAAATAACATTATGTTAATTTAAGCGTACAGAAACGTTCCTGTTGTTCCAGCAAAGATCTTATTTTCACTTTAACGAGTGCCTAGTAGGTAATGTGCAGATTACCTAGGTAATTTGAGAAATGAAACAATTTTCCGCACGTTAACGGATCACCCTAGTTAATCTGCACAATACCTAGATAATCTGTAGAATAACTGATTTCTGCACTTTAGCGGTAACATATACATTTCAATTTCTCCTCATTTCTCCTTTCTTCTCCCATTTTATTCCGTTTAAAATTCTTCGTAAATTTTATTCATTTTTTTAACCTTTCATTATCCATTTTCATCGATTCCTTACTGCTTTTCATTGGTTCATATTTATTATCCAACATATCATCATTCATCTTTTGTCATCAATGCGAAAAAAGGGCACAGTTCCTCTTTTCCTTTTAATACGCTCACATTCCCTACTCATTCTTTGATACATTGATCATTCTGTATCAAATATTTGTCTGATCTTAAGAGTTCTTAATAAAGCTCTGCAATTTTTCTTGATGGACATTAAAAATATTCGCATCAGAAGTAGATTACTTTCCTCTGCAGACCTATTTCATCTCCTTCGGAAGCACTATCCCCTGTATACGATGTCTGAATGGGCTTGGAGGAAAGAGGATGTTATTATCTCTTCCGTTTGAAAAGGAGAGGACTGCAGTTCCGCCTCAGCATTGAAGCTCTTTGATGCAAAGCTAAATTACAAAGCACACTATCAAGCCTGGGATTTCCCCCCCCCCCTTTCCCTTGCGTGTAAAATGAGAAACGAAAAAAGAAGTTGAAATAAAAAGGTCGTTTTCAATTTAAATTTCCGAGTCTATTTAAATCGATCTCATCAGTTGCAAGGGCAAAGGATATCTCTCCCGGATCATCAAAGTTCTCAGCTGGCCTTTCTTCTACCCTTTGTCTGATGTCAAGGGGAAATGAAGGGCAGAAAAAAAAGAAAGGCTCGTGAAAGAGAGGGAATACTGAGAAAGAAAGTTTCTCTAATCTAACTTCTTAGCCTCATTCTTAGAACTAAATAAACAGTGAGTGAATATTTCTGAGAAACCGTGATGACCGAGATTTAGTTCTGAAGTTGCTTTATGGCATTTGATGAGGTCTTTATTCGATTCAAGCTCTTTCTCAGTTCTGGCTATTTTATCCTTTGTCGAGTATGATATTAATGCGAGTTTCTCTTCCTCTTTTCCCCATTTGTAGAAATGTCGTGTAAATGGAGACTTGGGTAATGAAATAGTTCATTCGGGTACACCCGATTCTCCGAGAAATGGTTTTAATACGAAGTAGTTTATCACCTTTTATATCCAAGAGATCTTATAAGAGATACAAAGAATAACATATCACGTCTGGTGAATATCAAATGCTCGTTTTCGAAGAGAATAAAGTTTTGTCATTTTCCTATTCTAACGATGACAATTCGAAGTAGCGGATTATTCTGAAAACGCAAAACGTAATATTTTATTAATGCTTTTATAGCCTAAAAAGGTTTTAAATTATATTTTTAAGAGGAAAAATGCGTTTTAGAACGCTCATGGGAGTTAGGGGTTAGGAGGGCTTTTCTGCCGTTAATATAAACTCCTTGATAACGGGCGTCGGCAGGAATTTTTTTCATTGGGGGGGGGGGGGTAAAATCCTTTCAGAGGAAGTTAAAAATTTCGAAGGGGGGGGGGAAGTGAAAAATACAAATCACTGTTTCAAGATAGAAACACTTAAGTAGAGAGATTGATAAATAAGAGCAATTGCAAATACAGTAATCAATTCCGGAAAAAAAAGAATGCTAATTATTGAAAAGTTTGAAAATGTTGAAAATGAGTAAAAATATTTTTTCACGTTAATAAATAGAAAAAAAATGTTCAAAAAAAATTAATCAAGATTACATTTAGTTAAGGGAAAAATTTCATTAATTTTTGGAACACTTGATATTAAGATATTGTTGCGAATTACAGAATGGATAGCACTGGGCGTGAGTATTAATAACTATATTTTAAACTCAATTGTAATACAATGCAAATCGTTACAAAAATATGGATGTAGTATCTCATAAACAAATTAACTACTAACATGCAAAAGTCATCAACCTTCCTGCACAGAATACACAACAACAGCTCTGTCTATTCTACTAAATACTACTTTTTCAACCTTGTTTACCATGTCACTTGAATATCTTGAGACGTAAACATATTATCGTCCTCTGTTAGTTCACTAAACTTCTCACACTAGCCAAAACAAGAGGACCGTCCGCGCACACAACACATAAAAGATACTTATTTTCTTCTACTTATCGCGCCCAGACTCAGACCATCTGAACATCCTTTCAAATCTCACAACTTTAACACACTGCACTGCTATATTTTCATTCTTCTTCTTCAGAACTGTTCTAAGTTCCAAATCGTTGGCTAATTGAATCTCACGCAGAACCACACACGAGGGCTCCAGTCACGTTAACTCGTGAAGTCACTGTTGCTCGTTCATCTGTCGTAACAATATATTAATTTCTTGATCAGTCTTTACGAGGTTGGTTTCAATGATTCACTAGAATTGTAGACCAATGACTTTTTTCCCCCACTTGCTTCATCGAATTTCACATTTCTAGTATGAATTGATCGCTCACAACTGTCACCAAAATTTTGTCGTTTTCCATCTCTAGCACCCTCTAATAGTCGAAATTAAAATTACTGATAGTTTGCGAAAATACCAAACGTAATATTTTTTTACTACCCATCCAACCAAAAAATAAATAAATAAATAAATAAATAAATAAAGTTTGCCCTTTATTTCTCAATACCAAAGAAAATTTGGATGTTTGCACAGGGACAGACAGACGAAGATTTGAATTGAATAGAATTTAAAAAGGGAAATAATAGCACGTGTTAGTTAGCGCGCTTGGCTACTGATCTGAGGGACCTGGGTTCGAGCCCCGGGTAAAGCATGGCTGTGTGTGTTGTTTTTCTGCTGAGGTCCTGCCATCCTCTCAGACCTTCTACTATGGCATATAAACTGACAGGCTCCTGTCAGACCTCTGTGGCAAGCAGCTGCTTGAGGGGGTATTTATTTTATTTATTTTATTTATGAAAACGAGTAAAAAATATCCGAAGAGAGGCCATTAAACATTCAAATGGGTCAAAGTCGATTGTTAGATCAGAGTTTAAAAATGATAAAATCCTGAACCTCGATGGGTTCTTTCTTTCATTATTAAGGGATGTGCTGATAGTTTTGTTCACTTTCTTTTAATATTATTTAATCTCTGAATTAGAACCAATAAGTTTCCAAGTGCTTGGAAAGAAACGAAAATTATATCCATAATTAAAAAAGGAAACAAATATGATATCGAAAATTATCGACCTCTTGCTATTTTATCACCATTTTTTAAGATCTTTGAATCCATAATACATACAAAAATTTCACAACAACTAAACAATTGGTTTTCTCCAAACCAACATGGATTTTTGCATAAACGTTCGGTGAATACCGATCTACTATGTCTTAGTAAAAATATTAGTCTCAGTTTATTGTGATAATCAGTTAGATGTTATTTACACTGACTCTTCGAAAGCATTTGATAAAATTGATTTCGGATTATTGTTGAACAAGTTAGTTAAAATCGGTTTTAGTTATAATGTAGTTGAATGGTTTTACTCCTTTTTATATGGTAGATCTCTTTAGGTTTTTTATGGTTCAGAATTTTACTACAATTTTTTAGTTGCCCTGGGTCCTTTGATATTTTTTATTTTCATTAATGATTTACCAAATATATTTATTTCTTGCAGTTGTCTAATGTACGGAGATGATGTAAAGATTTTACAGACGGATTGACTCAATTAACGACTGTCATTTACTACAGCCAGATTTGACTAAATTCCACAAGTGGACTGTTCTGAATTGACTCCAACTGAATATTTAAAAATGCTCAATTTTAAGCTATTCTCGTAAATTATCGCTATTCTCGTACCTCAGTCGGTAGCGCGCCAGGCTCGTAATCTGTAGTTCCCAGGTTCGAGTCCCAGCTGGGTCAGCGTTGAGATTTATCTCCGCAAAAATTCCCCGCCCCGCCCACGGTCAGTAGGGGACACCGATGGACTTGGAAAGGCCGCCGTTCGTCGGATGGGACGTTAAGCCGTGGCCCCGTGTGCGGGAGAGCCATACCCTGTGCACGTTAAAGAACACGCTGGATGGCCTTGACGGGAGGCTACCATCTGTCTCCCAACAGCTGTTCCAGTGGGTCCCCTCCTCCAACCTTCTCTGAGCCTTTGGGGTCCATGTGACCTGGCCATTTAGCCCATGGTGTGCAAAACAGTGCCGCTCAGAGGTAAAACAACCCAACGTTAAAGACCACACCGGATAGCCTTGACGGGAGGCTACCATCTGTCTCCCAACAGCTGTTCCAGTGGGTCCTCTCCCCCAACCTTCTTTGAGCCTACGGGGTCCTTGCGACCTGGCCATTTAGCCCATGGTGTGCAAAAAAGTACCGCTCAGATGTAAAACATCCCAACGTTAAAGACCACACCGGATAGCCTTGACGGGAGGCTACCATCTGTCTCCCAACAGCTGTTCCAGTGGGTCCCCTCCCCCAACCTTCTCTGAGCATTCGGGGTCCATGTGACCTGGCCATTTAGCCCATGGTGTGCAAAAAAGTGCCGCTCAGAGGTAAAACATCCCAACCCGTAAAAGGATTTTTGTTACGTATGATTATAACATGAACTCTTGTGCGATTCCACGGAATTGTTTTGTCCGTGATTTAGGTTGTTTGTTTGACTCGAACTTTAATTTTAATATGCATATTCAAGAAATTGCGAAGAAAACTAATATAAATTTGGACTTTATTGTTAGAAAAGCAAACTATTTTACTAATACAAGGGCTATAATCAATTTATTCAATTCATTAGTTCGTTCAAACATAGAATATGGAAGCTTAACCTGGGATTCTTACTATCAATATAATATTCATAATATTGTAAAAGTTCAAAATAAATTACTAAGATTGCTTTACTACAAGGACACAGGAATTTATTTTCGAGATTTTCCTACTGAACGACTTAGAAATATGCGTAATGTTTGCTTCTTTAGCAATAAAAGAAAAGCTTTGTATCTAATATTTTTTTATAAATTGTTAAACAGCATGATAGATTGCTCCGAGTTGCTGTTTTTTAATGAGCTTTGCGTTAACAAAGCATTCCACGAGAAATACTCCATTTTTTAGAGTTCCATTCCATAAATCCAAATACTTTGGTAAATTTCTCCGTGGTTAGGTTTTTCAACATTTTTAACTTGTACAGTCGCTCAAAAAAGTATACGAACACTATGGTTGATTACAGAATTCAGAAAAAATTTTTTTAGAAATTAGTGATCTGGCAACCTCCGTGTCACGTGACACGAAGCTTGCCAGATCACTAATTTCAAAAAAACGTTGCCAGATATTTTTTCTGAATTCTGTAATCAACCATAGTGTTCGGATACTTTTTTTGAGCGACTGTAGGTGGTCATATTATTTTGATACTAGATCGTGTGGGCTCACTCACGGAAATATTGAGCGTGTGCAGTTACCGTTCACAGCAAACTGGAACGTGTGCAGTTACTGCACACGCTCCAGTTTAACGGTAACTGGAGCATGTGCAGTTGGTGTACACGCTCCAGATATTTTTCCTGAATTCTGTAATCACGTGACACGAAGGTTGCCAGATCACTAATTTCTGAAAAAAAAAAATCGTTGCCAGATATTTTTCCCTGAATTCTGTAATCAACCGTAGTGTTCGGATACTTTTTTGAGCGACTGTACAACAATATCCTCGATTTATTTACAATGTCTTTAAAAAATTTCAATCACATTGTATGATTTACTTTGTTCTTGATTTCGTTTCAAATTATCTGTGTTTATGTAAGTGTATGTGGCACATGGCCTTATCCCTTTTTTGTATTGATTTGTTTATGTTTATTTATGTGAACTAATTTTGATTTATTGTCTTCGCGTGTGTCCATTGTTATTGGATCATTGTTCTGTTCTGAGCACATCAAATAAATAAATTATTTCTCACTGACGGGGGTGGCTCAGTCGGTAGCGCGCCAAGCTCGTAATCTGCAGTTCCCAGGTTCGAGTCCCAGCTGGGTCAGCGTTGAGATTTATCTCCGCAAAATTACCCGCAATGCCCACGGTCAGTAGGGGACACCGATGAGCTTCGAAATACCGCCGTCCGTCGGATGGGACGTTAAGCCGTGGCCCCGTGTGCGAGAGAGTCATACCCTGTGCACGTTAAAGAACACGCTGGATAGCCTTGACTGGAGGCTTCCATCTGGCTTCCAACAGCTATTCCAGTGGGTCCCCTCCCCCAACCTTCTCCATGTGACCTGGCGCTCAGAGTCCTTCTCCATGAAAGTGGCGCTCAGAGGTAAAACAACCTAAATCTCACTGACGGCAAGGTGAGGTTCAGCGAGGGCAGATTTCGGACCCTAATCTGGAAACGTCAGTTTTACGAGCCTGAACCTCTACCGACTTCGCTAACTCTCCATCCCCGTGTAAAGCTGGAACACCTCGGCTAAGATTTCCGTGGAGTGTATTTTTCACCCTCCAAATTGAAAAAACGACTCACTCAATCGTTTCGAGCTTGTGCCGTCGCTTCGCGTGTAAGTGAAAACGTTGAAGTGACTTCCTCACAGATGTCAACAGGAGTGAGCTCTGTTGGAAACAATCAGCAATTGGGCGTCATCTGCTCATCATTTATCACTCAGGGTGAAGATCTTTCTTTATTTCCCAAATCCGTCTGAAGCAGAAGAACACTTCGACTGCCAACTTTTAACTGAAGACTGACGGATTCTCTTCTTGCTTTACGAGGTTGGAAAATAAACAAGACAAATTGCTATTCTATGGAGAGCTGGGTTTTTTTACCTCTGAGCGGCACTTTTTTGCTAAATGGCCAGGTCACATGGACCCCGAAGGCTCAGAGAAGGTTGGGGGAGGGGACCCACTGGAACAGCTGTTGGGAGACAGATGGTAGCCTCCCGTCAAGGCCATCCAGTGTGTTCTTTAACGCACACAGGGTGTGGCTCTCCCGCACACGGGACCAGGGTTTAACGTCCCATCCGACGGACGGCGGCCTTTCCAAGCCCATCGGTGTCCCCTACTGACCGTGGGCAGGGCGGGGAATTTTGCAGAGATAAATCTCAACGCTGACCCAGCTGGGACTCGAACCTGGGAACTACAGATTACGAGCCTGGCGCGCTACCGACTGAGCCACCCCCTCCCCAATTCTATGGAGAGAAGAAGGGTTTCGTAATAATATCAAATGGTGTTAACGTGAATATTTGCTTAAGCGAAGGGTTATAAAAGCGTCATTATGTAAAGTTCGGCTGTTTACCTCTAAGCGGCACTTTTGTTTTTCTTGCACAGAATGGGCATAATGGGTTGTTGTTTGGGTTGTTTTACCTGTGAGCGGCACTTTTTGCACACCATGGGCTAAATGGCCAGGTCACATGGACCCCGAAGGCTCAGAGAAGATTGGGGGAGGGGACCCACTGGAACAGCTATTGGGAAACAGATGGTAGCCCCCTGTCAAGGCCATCCAGCGTGTTCTTTAACGTGCACAGGGTATGGCTCTCCCGCACACGGGGCCACGGCTTAACGTCCCATCCGACGGACGGCGGACTTTCCAAGTCCATCGGTGTCCCCTATTGACCGTGGGCAGGGCGGAGAATTAGGGCATAATGGCCAAGGCCTCAAAGGTTCAAAGAAAGTTATGGGAAAGTTCCCACTGAACAGCTGTCAGGAGACAGATGGTAGCCTCTCGTCAAGCTCATCCAGCGTGTTCCTTAACGAACACAGGATTAGTGGAGATAAATCTCAATGCTGACACTGGGACTGGAGCGCTACTGACTTAGACGTCCCCCTCTACCTCCAAACATTTTGGGACATTACCGTATTATACGAATGGAAAGCCGCATTTAAATTCCATAACTTTGAAAATTGATATTTACGGGAATATATCACTGGAAATAAATTAAAGATCACAAGATCTCATACAAATCTTGATTTTCAAAAGCATTCGTTAAATACCTGAAGTGTTTTTAAAGTTTGAAATATTTAACAGAAGATGCCTCTGTTCAGCATGTCCTAAAAGTTTTACTTTCAAAAATATCAAATGATAACCAATGAAGTTAACGATTCTACGCATTTGTTTAAAACAAAAAACTCTAAATGCACTGCCAAATCCTACATACTTTGAAAGAAATCATTTTTTTTCACATACCAGGAAAATATTACAAATATTCAATATGCTATCATGGGCCATCTTACATAGATACATCATCTGTAGGTGGATAATCCCATCCATCATAATCCCATGACCCTTACATAAACATTACTCCCCTACAGAAAACCCTCACATAAATCCTCACATAAGCATTACTCATCTACGGATGACCCTCACATAAGCATTATTCACCCACAAATGCCCTTCACACAAATGACACGTAGAGATGACCATCACATAAACATTGCTCATCTACAGCTGACCCTCACATAAAGATTACTCACCTATAGATGACCCTCACTCACCTACAGATAACCCTCACATAAACATTACTCACCTACAGATAACTCCCACATAAACATTACTCACCTACAGATAACCCTCACATAAACATTACTCACCTACAGATAACCCTCACATAAACATTACTCACCTACAGATAACTCCCACATAAACATTACTCACCTACAGATAACCCTCACATAAACATTACTGACCTACAGATAACTCCCAGATAAACATTACTCACCCACAGATAACCCTCACTCACCTAGACAACCCTCACATAAACGTTACTCACCTACAGATGACCCTCCCAGAAACATTACTCCCCTATAGCTGACCTCACCTAAACATTACTCACCTACAGATGATCCTCACATAATGTTGCCACTTGGTTTTACTTTGTCCATTTACCTCCTTGCAGTGTAAACAAAGTAACGTTCAAGGTTCACGTGAAGTTCACAACTCAAATCTTTTAATAAAAAAAAATACTCGGACAAAAAAAACCATTCATTTTCCCTCTTCTCTCATGGCTATCTTCTCCTTATCCACCAAAAGCATCCTGAAACCCTACAAATTTAATAGATTTAGTTTCTCGATGTGCAATGAAATTTCCCAAAATACATAAACTCCCCAGGATTTCTCCTTTACGTTCGACGAGGCGTCGAAAAAAGATGAACTAACTGCATCCTTCATTGCATTCCTCTTGCCTGTTCATCAGTTGTGTTCATCCAGGGCATCAGTTGTACGTTTCACGTGTCACTTTTGTCTCTTCCAGATCAAGCTGAGGCGAGACCTTTCCTCCATTCCCATGACAAATTGCTTCCTTCATCATTCCTCCGGTGTCATCACCTTTCAGTACTATGAAGATCCATTGAACTCCCATGATGATAAATAGCAGCCATAAAAAAAGAGCGGAAAACGATGCTTTACTCTCTCTCAGAGAGCCCCCCTCAAAGTATAAATCGCTTTCAGACATTGTTGCCGCTTGCCTCTGTTTGTCCCTCCCTTTTTCTAATGCAATCCTTGGTGCCTCGGGCCCACGTGATGAATAATCCAATAAAGATATTGTTGCGCTATTTGGTGACGTCAGTGGAGGAGTTGGTCTACGTTGCCAACTCTCGGCAAGAATCGTCGTCTCTGATAACGCATTGCAGTTTATCGTTCGGAGATCTGGAATCATTTCTGTTGCTGCCATGTGCTTTTTGCTTTCGTCATCAAAAAGCAAAAACATTTTTGAAAAGCGTTACCAGAAAATTGTGCAAGAAAATGCTTTCGATGAGCTAACGAAAAACTGTAAGTAAAAAAATTTTCGGCTGAAGATGTAGTTGTTGTTTGGTTGTTGTTGCTCCTGCTGATGTCTTCGTGGTCATTGTTTCTCCTGCTTATGTCTTCGTGGTCAGTGTTGCTCCTGCTGATGTCTTCGTGGTCATTGTTGCTCCTGCTGATGTCTTCGTGGTCATTGTTGCTCCTTCTGATGTCTTCGTGGTCATCGTTGCTCCTGCTGATGTCTTAGTGGTCATTGTTGCTCCTGCTGATGTCTTCGTGGTCATTGTTGCTCCTTCTGATGTCTTCGTGGTCATTGTTGCTCCTTCTGATGTCTTCGTGGTCATTGTTGCTCCTGCTGATGTCTTCGTGGTCATTGTTGCTCCTGCTGATGTCTTCGTGGTCATTGTTGCTCCTGCTGATGTCTTCGTGGTAATTGTTGCTCCTGCTGATGTTTTAGTGGTCATTGTTGCTCCTGCTGATGTCTTCGTGGTCATTGTTGCTCCTGCTGATGTCTTCGTGGTCATTGTTGCTCCTGCTGATGTCTTCGGGGTCATTGTTGCTCGCTATTATCGTTCGCGATGATGTCGTCGTTTCTACTGCTATTGTGGGGCGACGGTGGATCAGTCGGCAGTAGGCCAGGCTTGTAATCTGCATTTCTCAGGTTCGAGTCGCACCTGGGTCAGGATTGAGATTTATATCCACAAAACTCCCCATCTTGCCCTTGGTCAATAGGGAAAACCGATGGGCTTGGAAAGGCCACCGTCCGTCGGATGGAACGTTAAGCCATGGCCCCGTGTGCGGGAGAGCCATACCCTGTGCACGTTAAAGAACACGCTGGATGGCCTTGACGGGAGGCTACCATCTGTCTCCCAACAGCTGTTCCAGTGGGTCCCCTCCCCCAACCTTCTCTGAGCCTTCGGAGTCCATGTGACCTGGCCATTTAGCCCATGGTGTGCAAAAAAGTGCCGCTCAGAGGTAAAACAACCCAACCCAACCAACCAATGGTCTTGAAGAGGCCGCCGCCCGTCGAATGGAACGTTAAGCCGTGGTTACGTGTGTGAAAGAGCCTTTCCATGTGCACTTTAAAGAACACGCTAGATGGCCTTAACCGAATGTCGTGACCCAAAATGGTTCCGATCCTGTAGGACTAAGTCAGATGTGATGACCCGAAGAGAAAAGGTTCTGTGGCACTATGTCAGATGTGATGACCTGGGTTCGGACCCTGTCCGACTGGGACAGATGTGATGTCCTCCCTTCTCAGATCTATGGAGACTGAGCCAAACGTCGTGGCCGCCGGAGGACGATGCGATTGTTGTTTAATAATTAGTTCACGGGTTTTTAAGCCCGTGCCACTGCACGCCATTGAAGAAACTGGTGTCGAATGATGAATAACAACAGTCCATTAATTTACTGCACGAGAGTTGGATAGGGACGACACAGTTTTATTTATAATATATACAGCTACGTGCTGGGAATGAGCTCCACTCCGTGGGCCTTTGATGCTTCACTGCTGCAAACGTTAACAATGAGGTGGAGAATCACACACTCTGCGAGTTCTCACTTTACAGATCTGAACCTCGGCGAAAGGATAATCAACCTTTACCTACACTGTGGTTCACTCTGAATCCACAAAACTGCTATCAGATTCACCGCTCAACACCGTGAGCCATTATTGCTGCTGCAAACATTAACAATGAGGTGGAGAATCGCACGCTTTACGAGTCCTCACTTTACAGACCTAAAAACTTGGCGAAAGGATAACGAACCTTTGCCTACACTGGTTCCTCTGAATCCACAAAAATAAAACAGATTCACATCAGAATCTAGATTCCCCCTGGAATCGCACCCTTACTTCAAGGGTTACTTTTGAGAAAGATGGCGTCCCATTGACGCATGTCAAAACGACCTCTTCGTTCGACAGCTATGCACAGACTGATACTTCCAACTCCTTCCCCTAGCCTCGTGCGCTGCACTAGCACCCCTAGGCAAGTCATTTACGGCATAAACAACTGCTGGCATTCGTCACCACTTACACGGAACAGGTTTAGACACGAAAAACAACAACAGTGAGTCATCCCAGCACAAACATTTCCAAGAACACATAAAAATATATACAACAATAAAATAAAACAAAAATATAAAATAAATAAATAAATGTAAAATCCGAGGGACATGACACCGAAAGTTACCATCTGTCTCGTAACAATTGTACAGTGGGTCCCCTTCCCCCAACTTTCTCTGACCTCTCGAGGTACTAGTTATGTCGTAGAGGGACTGGTTGAGAAAGGGTTGGGTTACCTCTCAGCGGTACTTTTTGGACACCATGGGCTAAATGGCCAGGTCACATGTACCCCGAAGGCTCAGAGAAGGTTGGGGGAGGGACCCACTGAAACAGCTGTTGGGAGACAGATGGTAGCCTCCCGTCAAGGCCATCCAGCGTGCTCTTTAACGTGCACAGGGTATGGCTCTCCCGCACACAGGGCCACGGCTTAACGTCCCATCCGACGGACGGCGGCCTTTCCAAGCCCATCGGTGTCTCTCTTACTGACCGTGGGCTGGGCGGAAATTTTGCGGAGATAAATCTCAACGCTGACCCAGCTGGGACTCGAACCTGGGAACTACAGATTACGAGTCTGGCGCGCTAACGACTGAGCCACCCCGCCCCTGGTTGAGAAAGAACTTATACAGATTCAGAATTTATTAAACGATGTTTATTAGCTGTAATTGAAGAAATACGCTCAGAAAAGAAGACGTTATTTCAAGGTATTAGTTTATCTGCCCGGACTTGTGCAATGAGAGTAGAAGAAATCGGTACCAATTTATTCGAACAGCTTAAATTTAAAGCAAAATTATTTATTGTTACGCTCTGAAAATGAATGAAAGTACTGACGCGACAGACACTGCGCAGTTATTGATATTTATTCGGGGCATCGATAGTGACTTTAATGTTCGTGAAGAATTGGCCAGTTTGTGTAGTTTAAAAGGAAGTACAACCGGTAATGATTTGTTCATAAAAGTAAAAGAAACTATTGATTCTTTAGAATTGGACTGGAAAAAATTAAAAAGTGTGACAACCGATGGTGGAAGAAATATGTGTGGCTCTAAGACCGGTGTAGTAGGTTGAATTTGTGCGGAATTACAGATTTTAGGGGGGCGGGGGTGGCTCAGTCGGTAGCGCGCCAGGCTCGTAATCTGTAGTTCCCAGGTTCGACTCCCAGCTGGGTCAACGTTGAGATTTATCCCCGCAAAATTCCCCGCCCTGCCCATGGTCAGTAGGGAACACCGATGGGCTTGGAAAGGCCGCCGTCCGTCGGATGGGACGTTAAGCCGTGGCCCAGTGTGCGGGAGAGCCATACCCTGTGCACGTTAAAGAACACACTGGGTAGCCTTGACGGGAGGCTACCATCTGTCTCCCAACAGCTGTTCCAGTGGGTCCCCTCCCCCAACCTTCTCTGAGCCTTCGGGGTCCATGTGACCTTGCCATTTAGCCCATGGTGTGCAAAAAAGTGCCGCTCAGAGGTAAAACAACCCAACCCAACAGATTTTAGGTTATGATAATCCAATGGTTTTTCATCGCATCATTCATCAGGAAGCACTTTGTTGCAAAATTTTATCATCAATGAAAGACGTTATGGACACCGTGATATCAACTGTAAATTACATCCGACGCAATGGTCTGAAGCATCGCCAATTTAAAGAATTCTTGATAGAAATCGATTCCGAGTGTATGGACGTTTATCTACTGCTCAGCTGTTAGATGGTTAAGTAGAGTGCTGTTCTAAAAAGATTTTTAATATTCGTGTGGAAATAGATGTATTCATGGCGGAACACGAAAATACTGTCACACAACTATCGGATAAAAATGGATTATGTCTCTTGCATTTATGGTAGATATTACAACGTACAGTCGCTCAAAAAAGTATCCGAACGCTATGGTTGATTACAGAATTCAGAAAAAATATCTGGCAACGATTTGTTTAGAAATCAGTGATCTGGCAACCTTCGTGTCACGTGACACGAAGGTTGCCAGATCACTGATTTCTAAAAAAAATCGTCGCCAGATATTTTTTCTGAATTCTGTAATCAACCATAGCGTTCGGATGCTTTTTTGAGCTACTGTACCTTAATGAACTTAATTTGAACCTGTAGGGCCAAGGTAAATTACTAGCAGAACTGTTTTCTGACGTTAAAGCTTTTGAAGCCAAACTATGTCTGTTGAAGAAACATATGATGGAAGAAAATCTACATCATTACAAAAGGAAAATTTTTTTGGTATTATTGAAGTTTTACAAACGGAATTTTCAACAAGATTTGTGGATTTTCATAAAAATAGCATCGAAATGCGATTATTTTTCAAGCCTTTCCCGTGGCCGAGTGGTTAGCACGCTTGGCTACTGATCTAAGGGACCTGGGTTCGAGCCCCGGATTAGGCATGGATGTGTGTGTGTGGTTTTTCTGATGAGGTCCTGCCATCCTCTCAGATCTCCTACTGTGGCATATAAACTGACAGGCTCCTGTGAGACCTCTGTGGCAAGCAGCTGCTTGAGGGGGTATTTATTTATTTTAATGTCGACATTGATGACATACCAAACCAACTTCAGATGAAAGTTTTGGAATTGCAACACAATGAACCATTAAAAAACGCATTTTCGTTAGAAAATATCCAGAAATTTTATCGATGCTTACCAAAAGAATTTGAAGTATTAATCAATTTTGCAAAGAAGATGATAGTCGCATTTAGAAGCACATAATTTGCGAACAAACATTTTCTGCCACTAGTTTTAGAAAAAAAATTAATTTTCTTCTCGACTTACTGATGAACATTTGCATGCTTCGATTCGAATTTTGCACCTCAGGTTATAAAGTGGACATAGATAATTTGGCTAAGGGAAAACAACCACAAAAGTCACATTAAGCAGAAAGAGACACATATTGTGATGCATAAACTATATTATTTTGTTTTTACGCGATGATAATATTTCATTCGGTTTCATTTTCATGTTTGTTTCATATCTCGTACTTTAAATATTTCTTTGTTTTTTAAGATTGATATAATAAAAATTGATAACTTAAGTATTTTTTTCACTCACTATTTTCCTTAATTAAACGCTTGCGGCCCGATTATTAAAAATAAAAGTTGAATGTGGCCCGTAAGTCTGAAAAGGTTGTCGACTCCTGCTATAAACTAAAGCAGGCTTGGATTGTTTTACCTCTGAGCGGAGGCTCGTAATCTGTAGTTCCCAGGTTCGAGTCCCAGCTGGGTCAGCGTTGAGATTTATCTCCGCAAAAATTCCCCGCCCTGCCCACGGTCAGTAGGGGACACCGATGGGCTTAGAAAGGCCGCCGTCCGTCGGATGGTACGTTAAGCCGTGGCCCTGTGTGCGGGAGAGCCATACCCTGTGCACATTAAAGAACACGCTGGATGGCCTTGACAGGAGGCTACCATCTGTCTCCCAACAGCTGTTCCAGTGGGTCCCCTCTCCCAACCTTCTCTGAGCCTTTGGGGTCCATGTGACCTGGCCATTTAGCCCATGGTGTGCAGAAAAGTGCCGCTCAGAGGTAAAACAACCCAACCCAACCTCTGAGCGGCACTTTTTTGCACACCATGGGCTAAATGGCCAGGCCACAAGGACCCCGAAGGCTCAGAAAAGGTTGTGGGAGGGGACCCACAGCAACAGCTGTTGGGAGACAGATGGTAGCCTCCTGTCAAGGCCATCCAGCGTGTTCTTTAACGTGCACAGGGTATGACTCTCCCGCACACGGGGCCACGGCTTAACGTCCCATCCTACGGACAGCGGCATTTTCCAAGTCCATCGGTGTGCCCTACTGAACGTGGGCAGGAAAATTTTGCGGAGATAAATCTCAACGCTGACCCAGCTGGGACTCGAACCTGGGAACTACAGATTACGTGCCTGGCGCGCTACCGACTGAGCCACCCCCGCCCCACTAAAGCAGGCAACAAGGGACTGATTCTCAGAGTGAATACTACGATTGTCTATATAACACGGTAAAATAGATTACAAAACGATTTTGGGTGGTTATTGTTAGTGCGGGTGTTGTTTTTTGTTACTGCTGTGGTTGACATATTTTAAATTTCATTTAAATTAAAGTATCACGGGTATCGGTGTCGTTCAATCCAGCATTTGTTCTTGCAATCTGTGCAATTTAAATGTGTTTTTATTCTTTCGAACCTCGTTTTTCATTTACCGATTGATTACTAGTACAACTGATGTAAGAACAAAATTATCATTTGTTGGTCCATGTTGCGTTTGTAATGAAGATTTGTTTCGGATGTTCAGAATATATCAAAGAATTAAATCTCTGTAATATTTTGCTCTTAATTAATTTAGGGAGAAAAAGAATAAAATTTTATATATTGTCAATTTAATTTTCCGATCTTATTTAAAGAAAATATGAAATTCATTAACTTCAAATCCTGCAATCCCTTTTCTTGAGGTAATGTTGAAAAAAGAGGGTGGATATTTGAAGAGGGTGATTGTTCTGGATCATGATGGGGATAGGGGATCGATATTTGGGGAGCTCTGAGTCAGGTTGAAAGAAAAAAGAGAGATATTTAGGAAGGGAGAGTGTTCGATGAGATAGAGGAGACCGATAATTGGGGCTGGAGATTAGTGTGGACCGCGAAAAAAAAAGGAGCGATAGCTAGAAAGAGAGATTGCTCGATGTAACATAGAGGATCTATATCAGAGAAGAGAGATTGCTCTCTACCAAGTTAAAATATGAAGCGATATTTATGAAGGGAGATTTGAACAACATTTAGAGAACGAGATTGCTCTGAACCAAGTTAACATATGAAGCGATATTTATGAAGGGAGATTTGATCGATATTTAGAGAACGAGATTGCTCTGAACCAAGTTAAAATATGAAGCGATATTTATGAAGGGAGATTTGATCGATATTTAGAGAACGAAATTGCTCTGAACCAAGTTAAAATATGAAGCGATATTTATGAAGGGAGATTTGATCGATATTTAGAGAACGAGATTGCTCTGAACCAAGTTAAAATATGAAGCGATATTTATGAAGGGAGATTTGATCGATAATTAGAGAACGAGATTGCTCTGAACCAAGTTAAAATATGAAGCGATATTTATGAAGGGAGATTTGATCGATATTTAGAGAACGAGATTGCTCTGAACCAAGTTAAAATATGAAGCGATATTTATGAAGGGAGATTTGATCGATAATTAGAGAACGAGGTTGCTCTGAACCAAGTTAAAATATGAAGCGATATTTATGAAGGGAGATTTGATCGATAATTAGAGAACGAGATTGCTCTGAACCAAGTTAAAATATGAAGCGATATTTATGAAGGGAGATTTGATCGATATTTAGAGAACGAGATTGCTCTGAACCAAATTAAAATATGAAGCGATATTTATGAAGGGAGATTTGATCGATATTTAGAGAACGAGATTGCTCTGAACCAAGTTAAAATATGAAGCGATATTTATGAAGGGAGATTTGATCGATATTTAGAGAACGAGATTGCTCTGAACCAAGTTAAAATATGAAGCGATATTTATGAAGGGAGATTTGATCGATAATTAGAGAACGAGGTTGCTCTGAACCAAGTTAAAATATGAAGCGATATTTATGAAGGGAGATTTGATCGATAATTAGAGAACGAGATTGCTCTGAACCAAGTTAAAATATGAAGCGATATTTATGAAGGGAGATTTGATCGATAATTAGAGAACGAGATTGCTCTGAACCAAGTTAAAATATGAAGCGATATTTATGAAGGGAGATTTGATCGATAATTAGAGAACGAGATTGCTCTGAACCAAGTTAAAATATGAAGCGATATTTATGAAGGGAGATTTGATCGATATTTAGAGAACGAGATTGCTCTGAACCAAATTAAAATATGAAGCGATGTTTATGAAGGGAGATTTGATCGATATTTAGAGAACGAGATTGCTCTGAACCAAGTTAAAATATGAAGCGATGTTTATGAAGGGAGATTTGATCGATATTTAGAGAACGAGATTGCTCTGAACCAAGTTAAAATATGAAGCGATGTTAATGAAGGGAGATTTGATCGATATTTAGAGAACGAGATTGCTCTGAACCAAGTTAAAATATGAAGCGATATTTATGAAGGGAGATTTGATCGATATTTAGAGAACGAGATTGCTCTGAACCAAGTTAAAATATGAAGTGATATTTATGAAGGGAGATTTGATCGATATTTAGAGAACGAGATTGCTCTGAACCAAGTTAAAATATGAAGCAATATTTATGAAGGGAGATATGATCGATATTTAGAGAACGAGATTGTTCTGAACCAAGTTAAAATATGAAGCGATATTTATGAAGGGAGATTTGATCGATAATTAGAGAACGAGATTGCTCTGAACCAAGTTAAAATATGAAGCGATATTTATGAAGGGAGATTTGATCGATAATTAGAGAACGAGATTGCTCTGAACCAAGTTAAAATATGAAGCGATATTTATGAAGGGAGATTTGATCGATAATTAGAGAACGAGATTGCTCTGAACCAAGTTAAAATATGAAGCGATATTTATGAAGGGAGATTTGATCGATATTTAGAGAACGAGATTGCTCTGAACCAAATTAAAATATGAAGCGATATTTATGAAGGGAGATTTGATCGATATTTAGAGAACGAGATTGCTCTGAACCAAATTAAAATATGAAGCGATATTTATGAAGGGAGATTTGATCGATATTTAGAGAACGAGATTGCTCTGAACCAAATTAAAATATGAAGCGATGTTTATGAAGGGAGATCGCTCGATGAAAATTAGAGGAGTGGTATTTGGGGAGCAAGATTGCTTTCAACCATAATAATGAAGAAAGAAGCGAGATTTCTAATGGGAGATTTTTCGATGAAGGATAGAGAAACGATATTTGGGGAGCGAGATTGCTCTGAACCACTTTGAAAAGAAAAAGGCTGTTGTAAAGGGAAATTTCTCAGCGAGAAATAGAGATACAGTATTTGGTGAGAAAGATTACTCTGAATCAAGATAAAAATGAAAGGAATGATGTTTATTAAAAGAGATATCTCAATGAAAAATGGGGGATCGATATTTGAACAGCGAGATTGCTTTGATCCGGTCAAAATTGAAACTATATTTATGAAGGAAGATTGCTCGATGAAATATAGAGGAGCGAGATTTGTTGTGAATCATGTTGAAAACAAATGAAGTGATATTTTTGAAGTGAGACTTCCCGATGGAAAATAGAGGAACAGTATTTCGAGATCAGAATTACTTTGAACCACGATGAAAAGAATGGAGCGATATTTGTAAAGGGAAGTTTATCGATTAAAAATAGAGGATCGATATTTTGGGAGGGATATTGCGGCGAATCACATTGAAAACATTGAAGCGATATTAACGAAGAAAGATTAATCAATGAAAATACAGAGCAGCTGTATTGTGATAAGATTATTTTTGCCCCAAAAAATTGAAAGGAGTGATATTTGGGGAACGAGGTTACTCCAAAACACGATGAGAAAGGGTTGGTTTGTTTTTCCTCTGAGCGGCAATTTTTTGCACACCATGTGCTAAATGGCCAGGTCACATGGACCCCGAAGGCTCCGAGAAGGTTGGGAGAGGGGACCCACTTGGAACAGCTGTTGGGAGACAGATGGTAGCCTCCCGTCAAGGCCATCCAGCGTGTTCTTTAACGTGCACAAGGTATGGCTCTCCCGCACACGGGGCCACGGCTTAACGTCCCATCCGACGGACGGCGGCCTTTCCAAGCCCATCGGTGTCCCCTACTGACCGTGGGCAGGGCGGGGAATTTTGCGGAGATAAATCTCAACGCTGACCCAGCTGGGACTCGAACCTGGGAACTACAGATTACGAGCCTGGCGCGCTACCGACTGAGCCACCCCCGCCCCCGACGAGAAAGGAGAGATATTTATGAAACAAGATTGCTTTCAGTCACGATGGAAAAAAAGAGGAATTATCGAGTCAGATTTTGCACGTGAACGGCGTTTTTTTCCCCACCGAGTTTTTCCTCCACCTCCCACAGTT
This sequence comes from Ryuthela nishihirai, assembly GCA_038380435.1. Classification (NCBI taxonomy): domain Eukaryota; kingdom Metazoa; phylum Arthropoda; class Arachnida; order Araneae; family Heptathelidae; genus Ryuthela; species Ryuthela nishihirai. The sequence continues at coordinate 27,763,377 of JAWZYU010000018.1, forward strand.
CTGTCCCCTTTCACATTGAGGGTAGAGTGATGATTAACAGAGGAAAATTAAACTTAGGAACAATGGAAATTCAATCCTTGAGATTTATGCATCATTACACATGCCAATATTATTGGAAATTGAGTCCTCTTTCGCTTCTATTCGGTGAGACGCCAGAAACGGTAGGGGTTGGGGGGTTGGGTTGTTTTACCTCTGAGCGGCACTTTTTTGCACACCATGGGCTAAACGGCCAGGTCACATGGACCCCGAAGGCTCAGAGAAGGTTGGGGGAGGGGACCCACTGGAACAGCTGTTGGGAGACAGATGGTAGCCTCCCGTCAAGGCCATCCAGCGTGTTCTTTAACGTGCACAGGGTATGGCTCTCCCACACACGGGGCCACGGCTTAACGTCCTATCCGATGGACGGCGGCCTTTACAAGCCCATCGGTGTTCCCTACTGACCGTGGGCAGGGCGGGGAATTTTGCGGAAGATATATCTCAACGCTGACCCAGCTGGGACTCGAACCTGGGAACTACAGATTACGAGCCTGGCGCGCTACCGACTGAGCCACCTCCGCCCCAAGGGTTGGGGGGTGGGAGTTGGGTCAGTCGGCAGCGCGCCAGACTCTTAATCTGCAGTTCCCCAGTTCGAGTTCCACCTAGGCCACGTAACATTTATCTCCGCTAAACCTCCCATCTTACCCCTCGGTCAGAAACGGGACACTGATGGACTTGAAAAGTCCGTTGGATGGGACGTTAAGTCGTGGCCCTTTGCAACTCATAAAACCCGAATAGTGATCAGAAAGCAGTGTGAACAATTTTAGGAAGGTAGAAATGCTTACCTATGAAAACGAATAACTTGACGACAATCGACAATGATTTCGTATCATAGAGATCATATCAGATATATAACAATGATAATAAGTTTTTTTTGCCAATTGCAGAGGTGTCTGAGCAAGCGTAGGAAACCAGGACGAAAGACTTTACTGTTCAAGAAGTAACAGTACAATTTAAAGACAACTTAAAGGCAGTATAACGAAATTTAATCCATATTTTCTAATATCATCTAATGCCAGCATCTGAAGCGTAAAATTAACGAAAGAACCAAATGTTAGCTTATCAATTGATATCCGCAAAATTCCCCGCCCTGCCCACGGTCAGTAGGGGACACCGATGGGCTTGGAAAGATCACCGTCAGTCTGATGGGACGTTAAGCCGTGCAAGTTACCCTGTGCAAGTTTACCCTGTGCAAGTTAAAGAACACGCTGGATGGCCTTGACGGGAGGCTACCATCTGTCTCCCAACAGCTATTCCAGTGGGTCCTCTCCCCCAACCTTCTGTGAGCCTTCGGGGTCCATGTGACCTGGCCATTTAGCCCATTGTGTGCAAAAAAGTGTCGCTCAGAGATAAAACAACCGAACAACCCCCAACCTTCTCTGAGCCTTTGGGGTCCTTGTGACCTGGCCATTTAGCTCCTGGTGTGCAAAAAAGCGCCGCTCAGAGGTAAAACAACCCAACAACACCCAACCTTCTCTGAGCCTTTGGGGTCCTTGTGACCTGGCCATTTAGCCCATGGTGTGCAAAAAAGCGCCGCTCAGAGGTAAAACAACCCAACAACACCCAACCTTCCGTGAGTTTTTTTTTTTTTTTTTTTTTTTAACGCCCCCCATACTCCAAGTCCCCACTGGTCTCCTCTGAGACAAACTTAAACTTCTAGTTCCAGGCTTCTCATGCCAGCTCGTGTAGTGTCGGAAGACGGAATACGAGCTTTCCCCATGGTGGGCGGGTCCTTCGGGACCCGCCCCCCATCCCAATCGTTGAGAGGTACTCGAACCTGTGAACTGCAGATTACGAGTATTTCGCGCTATCGACTCCATAGTGATTACAACTGTCCTCTTTGCATTTATTGTCTGTTCTATTCAGTACGTTTTATTCCATTGAAGGAGAACTGCAACAATAATCGGCTATCAATCAAAAAACGGATTTTTAAAAATACAAAATACAGCGTGAATTTGAAAAAATATTTGAGCTGTGAAAGGAGGCAATAATATATATTATTGCAGGAATTTACCGTCTTGCAGACGAAACAAAACATTAAAAGACAGTTTATCAACGATACTGAAATGAAACTAGCTAGAAAAAAAAAATCTAGCTTGCCAGAAGGAACATTCTGGTGGTAACACTCACTCTAGTTCCTCTTTAATCTATCGCTGACTTAAACCTTTTTATCGTGGCTGAGGGTTTAAGTTGTTTAGCCGTAAGACCCGAAATGGTTAATAAAACTTAACAGTAATCCCCATGACCGAGTATTAGCGTGTTTCGTCACTGGTCAGAGAGACTCTAGTTTGATCATCGGATAAGATATTGATGGTTCTTTTTCTTGTGCTGTTTTTCTGTTGACGTTTCGCCTTCCTCACAGATTGCCACTTACTTTTTATATTCATGGGTTCTTATCAGATCTCTCTGGCAGACAGCTGTTTGAGAGATAATTTATTTTTATTTTTTAATGATGAACGAAATCTGTTCGTAATTACATATTCAAAAGTTAAAAAAGTTATTCTGGCTTTAGTTTTAGCTTGAAACGACAACCATCCAATGGATGGTTGTCGTTCCAAGCTAATCCAAGAGGACAACCATCCAATTGGATGGTTGTCCTCTTGGAATGACAACCATCCAATGGATGGTTGTCATTTTTTAACTTGTTTTTTTAAACTTGACTTGTTTTTTTAAACTTGACTGACAACCATCCAATGGATGGTTGTCATTCCAAGTTAAAAGGATCTCACTTTCTCACTGAGATTGTTTTTTTCACTGAGTTTAGCAGAGATGAATCTAAACGCAGGCGCAACTAGAGTTGGGTTGCTTTACCTCTGAGCAGCACTTTATTTCACACAATGGGCTAAATGAGCAGGTCAAAAGGACCCCGAGGGCTCAGAGAAGTTTGGAGGAGGGGACCCACTGGACAGCTCTTGGGAGACAGATTGTAGCCTCCCATCAAGTCTATACAGCGTGTTCTTTAACGTGCACAGATGGCTCTCCCGCACACGGGGACAGCGTATGGCTCACCTGCACACAGAACCACGGCTTAACGCCCATCCGATGGGCGTCGGTCTTTCCAAGCCCATCGTTGGTGCCCTCCTGCTAACATTTGCGGAGATGAATCTCAACGCTAGCCCAGCTGAGACTCGAACCTGGAGAATGCAGATTACCCAATGCCAACTTCCGCCCACCTGGTTTTCAGCGACTGCTATCACAATTGCGTTCAACAGTGTACATTTAAAAGATTAAATTGAAATCAACACTTTATTTTTATTTGTTTTCCTATCCTTTCTTTTTTTTTTCATCTTTCTTAATTGCACATTGCCTCCGATCTGCCATTAAAACTTCAAACATACGTAAACGTAAAAATATTATCTCTTCCCGAATGAAAAACCGAAAGCGCTGATCTGTACACTTCTTCGAAGTATTCGTTTCAGGCGCGTTCCTTCACTTTACGAAAATCTATTCTTTCCTATTCGTTTGCTATTAGACAAAGGAGGAAAAAAAAATTTCTCCAAAGTACATCTCTTCACACTGTGGACTTAATTTAAATGAAGGCACCTTCCACAGTAATTTGTTCTCTATTCTACCATCGCAGAAATCAAAAACGGACAAACAAACAAACAAAAAAAAACCAAGAAAGCAATTAAGTATGGATTAATTAACTTTCTTTATTTCTCTGCACGTGTTCGTTTCCTCGAAGTCTCGAGCGATGACGCAAAATTCTTGTAGATCGTTTCGGTTGAAAAGGATTAATTTTTTCTCTTCGTCAACACAGTACTAAAGGATGTGATAATATAAGCATAGTTAGGCTTCTGTGCAGAACATAGTGAAGGGGAACGTATGGTGAACACGATAAGGTACATCACCGGGAAAAAAAATCCCTACTGCTTCTTAGATGTAAAAAGAACCGAGTTGCACAAAACAATCATTATTTAGTTTCTCTTAAGTACATGAAGTATTATACACATTATTGTAGTTTTTTAAACATGTAAGAGTACAAATAACAAGCTTTTAAATTTTTTTTCCGTAGCATAAAAATTAAACAAGCAGAATACTTATGTTTTGCTACAGCAGCTTAGTGATGAAAGATTATTAAGAAGCATCTCGGAAGCTGTATGAAATGGGTATTAAAAAACGAAAAGCGTTGGATGTTTTAGTTATGCTTGTTTGTCATTAAACATTTCTGTTAGGTTTTTTTGTGTGTTTCAGTTCCTTGTACGTTTGAGTTTTTTTTATTACTTTCTTCTACGTCATTGGTGGGAGAGGGGGGGTAATGAGTAATCGAAAGTTGTGTTATGTTCGTAATCGGTATCCTCAGCAGCTATGGGAGGAAGGAATAGAGATGTTTTGTCGTTTGGGAAGAGACAATAATGGCTGACGACTGTGACTGAAGGTGGACCACGAGGCATGAAAATAAAGAAACCGAGCAAGACCGATTGCTAGAGACACAAATAACTATCAAGACTACTCAAAGAAAGTTTTTTGTTTGTTTGTAATGATTCCCCCCCCACCTCCCATTGGCATTCAGAAATTCTTATTTGTTCATAAATCCATTTTACATCTGATGGAAAAGGAAGTTACTTTTTTTCCCTTCAGGCACGCGCTGCTGAGATACCCTCTAGAAAAATGGGTATTTTCCATTTTTACATCTGATGAAAATTCGAATTAAATGAGTAAGTAAAAGAATAGGAAGTTACTTTTTTCCCCTTCAGGCACGCGCTGCTGAGATACCCTCTAGAGAAATGGGCATTTTCCATTTTACATCTGATGAAAATTCGAATTAAATGAGTAAGTAAAAGAATAGGAAGTTACTTTTTTCCCCTTCAGGCACGCGCTGCTGAGATATCCTCTAGAGAAATGGGAATTTTCCATTTTTACATCTGATGAAAATTCGAATTAAATGAGTAAGTAAAAGAATAGGAAGTTACTTTTTTCCCCTTCAGGCACGCGCTGTTGAGATACCCTCTAGAGAAATGGGTATTTTCTATTTTACATCTGATGAAAATTCGAATTAAATGAGTAAGTAAAAGAATGGGAATTTACTATTTTTCCCTTCAGGCACGCGCTGCTGAGATACCCTCTAGAGAAATGGGTATTTTCTATTTTACATCTGATGAAAATTCGAATTAAATGAGTAAGTAAAAGAATAGGAAGTTACTTTTTTTCCCTTCAGGCACGCGCTGCTGAGATACCCTCTAGAGAAATGGGTATTTTCCATTTTACATCTGATGAAAATTCGAATTAAATGAGTAAGTAAAAGAATAGGAAGTTACTTTTTTTCCCTTCCGGCACGTGCTGCTGAGATACCCTCTAGAGAAATGGGTATTTTCTATTTTACATCTGATGAAAATTCGAATTAAATGAGTAAGTAAAAGAATAGGAAGTTACTTTTTTTCCCTTCAGGCACGCGCTGCTGAGATACCCTCTAGAGAAATGGGTATTTTCTATTTTACATCTGATGAAAATTCGAATTAAATGAGTAAGTAAAAGAATAGGAAGTTACTTTTTTTCCCTTCCGGCACGTGCTGCTGAGATACCCTCTAGAGAAATGGGTATTTTCCATTTTACATCTGATGAAAATTCGAATTAAATGAGTAAGTAAAAGAATAGAAAGTTACTTTTTTCCCCTTCAGGCACGCGCTGCTGAGATACCCTCTAGAGAAATGGGTATTTTCCATTTTTACATCTGATGAAAATTCGAATTAAATGAGTAAGTAAAAGAATAGGAAGTTACTTTTTCCCCCTTCAGGCACGCGCTGCTGAGATACCCTCTAGAGAAATGGGTATTTTCCATTTTACATCTGATGAAAATTCGAATTAAATGAGTAAGTAAAAGAATAGGAAGTTACTTTTTTTCCCTTCAGGCACGCGCTGCTGAGATACCCTCTAGAGAAATGGGTATTTTCCATTTTACATCTGATGAAAATTCGAATTAAATGAGTAAGTAAAAGAATAGGAAGTTACTTTTTTCCCCTTCAGGCACGCGCTGCTGAGATACCCTCTAGAGAAATGGGTATTTTCCATTTTACATCTGATGAAAATTCGAATTAAATGAGTAAGTAAAAGAATAGGAAGTTACTTTTTTTCCCTTCAGGCACGCGCTGTTGAGATACCCTCTAGAGAAATGGGTATTTTCCATTTTACATCTGATGAAAATTCGAATTAAATGAGTAAGTAAAAGAATAGGAAGTTACTTTTTTCCCTTCAGGCACGCGCTGCTGAGATATCCTCTAGAGAAATGGGTATTTTCTATTTTACATCTGATGAAAATTCGAATTAAATGAGTAAGTAAAAGAATAGGAAGTTACTTTTCCCCCCTTCAGGCACGCGCTGCTGAGATACCCTCTAGAGAAATGGGTATTTTCCATTTTACATCTGATGAAAATTCGAATTAAATGAGTAAGTAAAAGAATAGAAAGTTACTTTTTTTCCCTTCAGGCACGCGCTGCTGAGATACCCTCTAGAGAAATGGGTATTTTCCATTTTACATCTGATGAAAATTCGAATTAAATGAGTAAGTAAAAGAATAGAAAGTTACTTTTTTCCCCTTCAGGCACGCGCTGCTGAGATACCCTCTAGAGAAATGGGTATTTTCCATTTTTACATCTGATGAAAATTCGAATTAAATGAGTAAGTAAAAGAATAGGAAGTTACTTTTTCCCCCTTCAGGCACGCGCTGCTGAGATACCCTCTAGAGAAATGGGTATTTTCCATTTTACATCTGATGAAAATTCGAATTAAATGAGTAAGTAAAAGAATAGAAAGTTACTTTTTTTCCCTTCAGGCACGCGCTGCTGAGATACCCTCTAGAGAAATGGGTATTTTCCATTTTACATCTGATGAAAATTCGAATTAAATGAGTAAGTAAAAGAATGGGAATTTACTATTTTTCCCTTCAGGCACGCGCTGCTGCGATACCCTCTAGAGAAATGGGTATTTTTTTTTCTAATTAGAAATCGGAAACTTCTCAAACTGAGTCTCCAAACTTTATAGGGGAGAATGCAGAAGATAATAATGTCAGATGCATGTGGTGGAAATTTTCAACTTGATGTAAAAGATTGATTTTATTTTGATATAAATTTACATTTTTATTACAATGTAAATAACCAAAGACAGTAAGTTCATTCGGGTTATTGTAACGTTTAATGCGTGAACAGAATAATGACATTTTTAGCATAAAGAGTAAACTCACGGTTTTCCGGAAGTTATGGGGAATGAGTGTTGGCTGTTAGATGAATTTACGGAGTGCACGAGAGATACCTTCATAGAAACCAAATACAATCATGTATTCAAGCTTCAGTTGGGGCGGGGGTGGCTCAGTCGGTAGCGCGCCAGGCTCGTAATCTATAGTTCCCAGGTTCGAGTCCCAGCTGGGTCAGCGTTGAGATTTATCTCCGCAAAATTCCCCGCCCTGCCCACGGTCAGTAAGGGACACTGATGGGCTTGGAAAGGCCGCCGTCCGTCGGATGGGACATTAAGCCGTGGCCCGTGTGCGAGAGAGCCATACCCTGTGCACGTTAAAGAACACACTTGGATGGCCTTGACGGGAGGCTACCATCTGTCTCCCAACAGCTGTTCCAGTGGGTCCCCTCCCCCAACCTTCTCTGAGCCTTCGGGGTCCTTGTGACCTGGCCATTTAGCCCATGGTGTGCAAAAAAGTGCCGCTCAGGGGTAAAATCAACCCAACTCAATCAACTCAAGCTTCAGTTGAAATTAAAATGCAGTTGGGAGAAGGGGTGGCTCAGTCGGTAACGCGCCAGGCTCGAAATCTGTAGTTCCCAGCTGTATCAGCGTTGAGATTTATCTCCGCAAAATTCCCCTCCCTGCCCACGGCCAGTAGGGGACACCGATGGGCTTGGAAAAGTCGTCGTCCGTCGGATGGGCACGTTAAGCCGTGGCTCCGTGTGCGGGAGTTTAACGTGTACAGGGTATGACTCTCCGACACACGGGACAACGGCTTAACGTCCCATCCGTCGGACGGCGGCCTTTCCAAGCCCATCGGTGTCCCCTACTGACTGTGGGCAGGGCGGGGAGTTTTGCGGAGATAATTCTCAACGCTGACCCAGCTGGGACTCGAACCTGGGAACTGCAGATTACGAGCCTGGCGCGCTACCGACTGAGCCACCCCCGCCCCAGCAGGTGGAAGGATACAATGGTAAAAATGGTGATTATGAAAAAAATTAATTTGTTTTATGAAAATTTCACATCCTCGCATCCCACTTGGAATTTCTTCATGCTTCCCAATTTGGGAACCCTTGATTTAGCCCTTGTGTACACAAAAGTGACTCTCTAGGACTAACCCAACCCTTTGAATTAGAGTTATTTTAACAGATAGATCGTATCTACGTATCGAAAAATTTCACGCGCTTATGATAGTATAAATGCATATATCTCGCAATTTTTACTGCTCTATTATTCACCGACATTCCGTCATAAAGGGTGTAATATTAACCAGTTGCTCTTACAGCAAAAAACCCCCAAATTCCAATCATTCAAGAATTATTATATAAAACAGATTCATCCAATATTTAAAGGGGCGGGGGTGGCTCAACTGGTAGAGCTATAGACCCTTAATCTACAGTTCCAAGTTCAAGTCTCACTGTGCCAGGTTTGAGATTTAATACCGCAAAACTCTCCGCTCTGCCTTCGGTCATTAAGGACACCAATGGGCCTGGAAAGGCCGCCGTCCGTCCGCTGGGACGTAAAGCGTGACCCCATGTGGGAGAGATACAAATCCTTTGCACTTTAATCAACACACTGAATGGCATTTACAGAGTGTTACCATTTGTCTCGCAACAGCTATCCAGTGGGTTCTTTCCTCCCAAACTTCTCTGAGCCATCGGGGTCCTTGTGACCTAGACATTTAGCCCATTGTGTACAAATAAGTGGCAGTATTCAAAACAATATTTGAATTCATATCGGTATAAACACTTCCCTCATCATGATACTAAACGTTATATTTATGTTATTTATCTTTATTATATGTACTGAACGTTACCTTTTAAAGACAAAATCTTTTTTAATACACAGATATATATCTCCAATATTTCTTTTCAAAGGGGTATTTGAATATTAAAAATTCTTACTCTAGAAGAATCTCTCGTTTCTTTTCTTCGAGATTCTGTAGAATCAGTATCGCGGAAAACGAAACCTTATTCATCTTCTTTCAAGTGTTTGAAATCAAAGATTTCTCGACACGAAAAGAAAAATGGGGGCATTTCTTTTTTGTCCAAAGAAGACTGAGCAGAAGTTATAAGTTTAAAAAGAGAGAGAGAGACAGTTGAACTGGGAAGGGAGTAAAAAAAGAACCATTCATGTACGTACGCATTTGAAACAAAGACACATTTAATAAATCTTGAATTTCCCGGAGGGAAAATACCGCGCCAGAAGAGACGAGATCTGCCATCTGTCGGGACATATTCCTCGTGTCGCAGATCCCGTGTCCTTGCCACGAGAGCAAGACGGATCGCGGAAGAAAAAAGACGCATCCATCACTTGCGATGTCAGACAGCACGAGGAAGGACGAAATTCCTTTTGAAGAAAACGATCATGTATTCCGAAAAAAGAGAATTTCTTTCTTTTTGGTTCTCTATCCAAGAAGAGAGGATAAATCATGTCTAATTTATGCATCTCTGGGAGCAAAGGAGAAGGCGGGTATTTCCCATTCACTTCTTATTGTAGCTGAGGTTTTTCTAGACGGAAGTGAGCTTGAGTGAAGCCAGAAAACTGGAGTTATATTGGCCTCCATTCAATTCTTTCGGTTCTCTGTTATCGGAGGACCAATAAAGGGATTGCTCTCCTTACCATTTAGCCATCTCGTTTGAAGAATTCTTACGTGGGATGAGAAGGAGAAGAAGTTTTTACTGCTTTGCCAAGGAACATTTGGGCATTGGTAGAGAAGCAAAGTATATGGAGTTATTGTGTAATATTGCCAAAGAAATGGATCACAAATGATGGCATTGAGCGATACACAGATCAGAATTCTCTTGGAGGGTCTCGGATATGAATCGGGACCACTTTATCTCCAGAAATCTTTTCTCTTCAAAGATGGAGAATTGAAGATATCAGTTGCTCAAATGCAGGAGATTGAAGGTTACTGAAACACCAAACCAAATCGATTTGTTTCTTCACCTAGTTCTTTAAGTTTTGTCGTCGCATTTTCTCTTCTTCCTGGTTTCCTAAGGGGAGGGGTGGCTCAGTCGGTAGAACGCCAGGCTCGTAATCTGTAGTTGCCAGGTTCGAGTCCCAGCTGGGTCAGCGTTCAGATTTATCTCCGCAAACTCCCCGTCCTTCCCACAGTCAGTAGGGGACGCCGCCGATGGGCTTGGAAAGATTTGGAAAGATCGCCGCCTGTCGGATGGGATGTTAAGCCATGGTCCCGTGTGCTGAAGAGCCATACACTCTGTACGTTAAAGAACACACTAGATGGCCTTGACGAAAGACTACCATTTGTCTTCTGACAGCTGTTCCAGTAGGTCCCCTCCCCCAACCTTCTCTGAGCGCTCTGGGTCCTTGCAACCTGGCCATTTAGCCAATGGTGTGAAAAAAAGTGCCGCTCAGATGTAACACAACCCAACTTGGTTTCCTAACCTTTGGATTTGCCTCCGCAGAACTCCTCGTCCTACCTACGGTCAATAGGGGACACCGATGGGCTTGGAAAGGGCGCCGTCCGTCGGATGGGATGTTAAGCCATGGTCCCGCGTGCTGAAGAGCCATACCCTCTGCACGTTAAAGAACACACTAGATGGCCTTGACGAAAGGCTACCATCTGTCTCCTGACAGCTGTTCCAGTGGGTCCCCTCCCCCAACCTTCTCTGAGCCTTCGGGGTCCTTGTAACCTGGCCATTTAGCCAATGGTGTAAAAAAAGTGCCGCTCAGAAGTAACACAACCCAACTTGGTTTCCTAACCTTTGGATTTGCCTCCGCAGAAATCCTCGTCCTACCTACGGTCAGTAGAGGACACCGATGTGCTCGGAAAGGCCCCCCCCCCCCGTTCGTCGGGTGGGACGTAAAGCAGTGGCATCCTGTTCATGTTAAAGAACATAATAATAATTTATTTCATGCAGGAGGTTACAATAAAGCCAACGTAGAAGTAATTTTGGATATTAATTTAAACTTTCAGGTGTCTTGATGCCCCAGTACATTTGAGAAATTAAAAAGAAATATTGAAGACAGTACAAAAATACAAACAGATTTACAGGAATTGCATAATTATTTGATACATATAAACAAAAACACAAGTTGCACAGACGAAGACAAACATATAATGCGAAATATGATAAAAAACATAGTAGTAAACTTAGGGGGAAGAGAAGGAAGGTTTCAGACAACAGAGAGTAATGTTAAATGAATGAACAGGAAGAAAAAAAAAAGATTGCGGATAATTCCGACAAAGGGCAAAGATGAGGAGTGGGAATAGGGTTGAGGAGATGTTGTTGGTCAAACGTTTCAATATTCTAATAGGGTTGGAGTAATATAGTTTTTTTAATTTTGTTTTGGAATTTAAAAACGTGATATCGCTCGGTAGAGAGTTCCAAGTTGAGGTTGCTTGAAAGGAAAAAGAAATTTTATCTTACTTTGAAAATCTTGGGAGTAGAAAACATTTTATTATCAGAGCGAAGGATGTGGCGATGTCGTAATCGAATATGGGGTATAAGAATCGAATGAAGGGGATGAGACTTTTTATAAGTAGTGTCGTGAATAAGGGTAATAATCCGCAGCTTTCTTCTAGATTCAAGAGTGGGAATTTGGTAGTTGGAACGAATATCAGTAAGTGTTAAGAGATTCTCGCTTTTTAAAATCGATTTTGCTGATGATTTTGAGAGCTTCATTTTGAACTTTTTCTAATTCATAAGAGTTCTTTTTATTAATACCAAAACCAGTGGAAGCACAGTATTCGAGTTTCGGTCGGATGTAAATTTTGTATTACATTTGGGCATATGAGGATATATAGTTTCGAATTACCTCAATGTATAAGTTCTTTTAGAAGCTGAAACGACGATTTTATTAATGTGAATTCCAAAGTCAAGATTATTATCTATCGTCATACTTCATGGAAGTGGAAACTAATATGGGTGTTATTAATTTTAATGTTTGTGTCAGGCGGGGGAGAATTTGCAGTTGAAAGAAAAACAATATTGGTTTTCTTGATATTGACCGTGAATTCATTTTTAGTATACCAATGAAGCACATCACGAATATTATTTTCTATTTCTTATTTTAAAGAAGTGAGAGAACTTGAGGTAAAAGAAAGATGACAATCGTCTGCATACATAAAAATATTGTAGTTGGTGGAGGATTTTAGAAGATCTTTAACAAAAAGGTTGAAGTGGGCTAAGAATGGTTCCTTGAGGTACTCCCCGATTGATTTGAAGAGGTGTAGAGATCTCTTTAGTGCTTAATTTAGTTCGGATAACACGGTCGTTGAGATAATTTTTAAACCAGGAAAGAGCTGAGAGCAGAGTTTTTGCAAGATAAGTTTGTGTTCAACTGAATCAAATTCTTTTGAGATGTCAAGGGAAACCAGTCCCACAACCGTTTTCACTTTTCTGTCTAAACCCAATCTCCATTGATTAACAAGAAGTGTCATGAGAGTTTCAGTTTACGATTTTTCCTAATGGGTTGGGTTGTTTTACCTCTGAGCGGCACTTTTTTGCACACCATGGGCTAAATGGCCAGGTCACATGGACCCCGAAGGCTCACAGAATTTTGGGGGAGGGAACCCACTGGAATAGCTGTTGGGAGACAGATGGTAGCCTCCCGTCAAGGCCATTCAGCGTGTTCTATAACGTGCACAGGGTATGGCTCTCCCGCACACGGGGCCACATCTTAACGTCCCATCCGACGGACGGCGGTATTTCCAAGCCCATCGGTGTCCCCTACTGACCGTAGGGGACACCGACGGCGGGGAATTTTGCGGAGATAAATCTCAACGCTGACCCAGCTGGGACTCGAACCTGGGAAATGCAGATTACGAGCCTGGCGCGCTACCGACTGAGCCACCCCCGCCCCGATTTTTCCTAAATCCGAATTGTCTGCACGAAAGTAAATTAAATTTTTCAACAAAAGTCGATAATTGTCTCTCAAAGGCTTTTTCTAAAAATCTGCTTAAAGCACATGCAACTGAAATAGGTCGATAGCCCAGAAGGTTAGAAGGATTTGAAATTTTAGGTATAGGTGAGATGATGGCTTCTTTCCATGGAACTGGGAATCATTAGAGTTAAATGAACAATTGATTAAATCACAAAGAGATGTAGAAATTAATGGAGAAAAATGTTTAGTATAAAGACAAGAATTACATCTGATCCGACACTGCGAGTGTTTTTTTAGCGAATTTATAAGGTTAAGAAATTCAATTTCGGTAACATATTTGAGCTTAAAGATTTCCAGATTATTAAATGATTTATTGGAATGAGATAATGACTCATTTGCGTTTGCATAATATTATGTAGAAGTGCAGAATTTACAGAATACATTACTTAAAACATTAGCAATGTCTTTAGGATCATAGAAGGAGTTGTCATTGTAAACGATCTTATTAATTTTGCTTTGGTTTCTTAAGTTACCAGTAATAAAACCAAAAATTCGAAATATTTCATCACCATTTGCATTAATAACAGAAAGTCGATTAAGAAAATATAAACGCTTGCCATTTTTAATACTACTGTTGACCAGATTACGGAAAGTTTCTGGTCAACAGTAGTTTTTCAACAACTGTTTTCTTTGGTCAACAGTAGTTTTCAGTTTTTTCAATTGTCTCCCAACAACTGTTCCAGTGGGCCCCCTCCCCCAACATTCTCTGAGTCTTCGGGGTCCTTGTGACCTGGCCATTTAGCCCATGGTGTGCAAAAAACTGTCGCTCAGAGGTAAAACAACCCAACAACCCCCAACCTTCTCTGAGTCTTTGGGGTCCTTGTGACCTGGCCATTTAGCCCATGGTGTGGAAAAAAGCGCCACTCAGAGGTAAAACAACCCAACAACCCCCAACCTTCTCTGAGTTTTCTGGGTCCAAAAACCCCCAACGTTCTCTGAGTCTTCGGGGTCCTTGTGACCTGGCCATTTAGCCCAGGGTGTGAAAAAAAGTTGCGCACAGAGGTAAAAACATCCAACAAACCTCAACCTTCTCTGAGTCTTTGGGGTCCAACAACCCCCAACGTTATCTGATACTTCGGGGTCCTTGTGACTTGGCCATTATCCCATGGTGTGCAAAAAATTGCCACTCAGAGGTAAAACAACCCAACAACCCCCAACCTTCTCTGAGTCTTCGGGGTCCTTGTGACCTGGCCATTTAGTCCATGGTGTGCAAAAAAAATATCGCTCAGAGGTAAAACAACCCAACAACCCCCAACCTTTTCTGAGTCTTCTGGGTCCTTCTGACCTGGCCATTTAGCCCATGATGTGCAAAAAGTGCCGCTCAGAGAGGTAACACAATCCAACAACCCCCAACCTTCTCTGAGTCTTCGGGGCCCTTGTGACCTGGCCATTTAGCCCATGTTGTGCAAAAAAGTGTCGCTCAGAGGTAAAACAACCCAACAACCCCCTACCTTCTCTGAATCTTCGGGGTCCAACAACCACTAACGTTCTCTGAGTCTTCGGTGTCCTTGTGACTTGGCCATTTAGCCCATGGTGTGCAAAAAGTGTCGCTCAGAGGTAAAATAATCCAACAACCCCAAACCTTCTCTGAGTATTCGTTGTCCTTGTGACCTGGCCATTTAGCCAATGGTGTGCAAAAAAGTGCCGCTCAGAGGTAAAACAACCCAACAACCCCAACCTTCTCTGAGTCTTCGGGTCCTTGTGACTTGGCCATTTAGCCCATGGTGTGCAAAAAAGTGCCGCTCAGAAGTAAAACAACACAACAACCCCCAACCTTCTCTGAGTCTTCGGGGTCCTTGTGACCTGGCCATTTAGTCCATGGTGTGCAAAAAAGTGCCGCTCAACCCAACAACCCCCAGCCTTCTCTGAGTCTTCTGGGTCCTTCTGACCTGGTCATTTAGCCCATGGTGTGCAAAAAAGTGCCGTTCAGAGGTAAAACAACCCAACCCAGATGATAGACAGATGTTACTAAGCATTTAATCACTTATTAACGTATTAAATAACAGGATGAAGATGGGTGTAGAGGGAAAAAATTGTGTTCAATCTGATGGTGGTGTTGGAGGATTCTGAACCCACGACTTCCTGATGACATGTCAGGTGCTTTGACCACTGAGCAACTAGACACTGATCCATCTTTTCTCTACTGCTAATGTTGTGCTATACACCATCTGTCAATCACTTCCTTTGAGTGAATTTAGGGACTCTGTTCTTTCAGAGCTATTCCAGGTATGTGTACTGTCGCTCAAAAAAGTATCCGAACACTACGTTTGATTACGAAATTCAGAAAAAATATCTGGCAACGATTTTTTTAGAAATTAGATCTGGCAACCTTCGTGTCACGTGACACGAAGGTTGCCAGATCACTAATTTCTAAAAAAAAATCTCTGGGGGCGTTTTTGGGCGTGACTTTTGGGGCTTTTTTTATACTGCGGACAGCTGGGGCCTGTCGGACCAATGGTGCGTTTTTGGGGTTTTTTGGGGTTCCTATGGGGTCACTTCCGGTGACCTTTGACCCCAGGGAGAGACTCGGTGACCCCTACCAGGGGGTCACTTCCGGTCACTTTCGGTCAATTAGGGCGCCCTCTGGGGGCGTTTTTGGGCGTGACTTTTGGGGCTTTTAAGGGGTCACTCCTGTTTGTTTTAGGGGTCACTTTCGGTGTTTTTGTGACCTTTTGGGGCGTTTTTTTATACTGCGGACAGCTGGGGTCCTAATTTCTAAAAAATCGTTGCCACATATTTTTTCTGAATTTTGTAATCAACCGCAGTGTTCGGATACTTTTTTGAGCGACTGTACACCGTTCTTGAAGATGTTTCTTTTCTCATGTTATCTTTCTACTGAGGTCTCGTCTTATTCACAGATTTCCTCTATGACGTGTGACACTGTAAAAATCCTCTTCAGACTTTTTATGCATTAATACAAATAATAAATAAGTGAATTGCCCCTCAAGTAGTTGCTTGCCACTGAGGTCTGACAGGACCTTTTCAGTGTCACAGATCCATATGCTACTTGGGGCTAGAACCCTGGCACGCACCAATCTCACGTTAGTGCCAAGGATAATACAAATATATTGTGATTTTTTGTTAAGTACCCTACAAAAAACAGATATTCATTTTGTTTATGTTTTTTCGTATTTTTCAGTAAGTTATTAAATTTCCTACTTATGGATATCTGCAATTCAATTTCTTTATCCTGCTGGATACATTTCTTTCCATTCGTAAGTTTTAAAATTCTGTGTGAATTGTAAACACTTCGAGCCGTCGCGGAGAGTTGGAGCCTTTCGAATCTTTTGCTCGTGGGCTTTCAAATACCTCAGGTTCGAGTCCCACCTGAGTCAGCGTTGAGATTTATCTCCTCAAAAGTCCCCGCCTCCTTCCGGTCAGTAGGGAACACTGATGAACTTGGAAACACCGCCGTCCAATCGGCCTTGTACATACTATGTGCGCGTTAAAAGGTTGGATTGGTCGTAAAGCCGGAACCCCCATGTACAAGAGAGCCAGTCTCTGTGCCCGTTGGGGCGGGGGTGGCTCAGTCGGTAGCGCGTCAGGCTCGTAATATGTAGTTCCCAGGTTCGAGTCCCAGCTGGGTCAGCGTTGAGATTTATCTCCGCAAAATTCCCCGCCCTGCCCTCGGTCAGTAGGGGACACCGATGGGCTTGAAAAGGCCTCCGTCCGTCGGATGGGACGTTAAGCCGTGGCCCGTGTGCGGGAGAGCTATACCCTGTGCACGTTAAAGAACACGCTGGATGGCCTTGACGGGAAGCTACCATCTGTCTCCCAACAGCTGTTCCAGTGGGTCCCCCCAATCTTCCTTGAGCCCTAGGGACCCTTGTGATCTGGCCATTTAGCCCATTGTGTGCAATAAAATGCAGCTTAGAGGTGCAACAACCCAACCGAACCCTTCAAATAATTTAATCCACTAACGAATCCAAGTCTTTTCGATTAGTCGCCAAGCACGCTAACCAATCTGTTATATTAACCTTTTGAGTTAGAAAAAACAATTACGAAATATTCCGGGGATATGGGAAAATTTTGTGAACAAGCAATATAACCTGGTGAAGAGGAAAATAACATTGCTTTTTTAGGTGTAAAACAGTTCAACTGCTGAGAAATAAATCTATATATAAATCATTATCTTAATGCTTTATTTATTTTCGCTTTAAAAGATTGTCGTGTTCTTTCCTAAACCCATTCTTAATACTGCATTTCTTGCATCCTGTTCCACACACATCAGAAGCAATCTTTTACAACTCAAGCAAAGCACTATTCCGCATTCTCTTAATTCCTACGTTTTTGCATCTTATCTCTCCTCAGTCATTCTCCTCTCTCATCTGCATCCTCCTCTCTCCTCTCCATCCTCCTCTCCCATCTCCATCCCTCTCTCATCTGCATCCTCCTCTCTCATCTGCATCCTCCTCTCCCATCTGCATCCTCCTCATAAGGATCGTGGAGAAGTGTTCGCACCGCAGCCTCCACCCCTTTCTCCTCCCAGCATAGGTGATAATCTAAAGTCTTTATCGGATAAATTAACACGTTGCCAACAAATCACCGAAAGCTAATTAACCAATGGCACGCTGTTCTGCGCGAAACCGCCTCATATATCTCCGCGAGGCAAAGGCACCAGACTGCGAGCTCTGCTACTCACGCACCTGCATTTCGGTGGCCACGTCTTCCCCGCCATTAGCCGACTAATGGAGTTTCCTGCGACAAAGAGTCGGTCATTACCTCTGTGGCGCGAAGAGTCACTCTCTGTAATCATGTTGCACGGGGATGGACCTAGCCAGCAAATAGACGGCTAATTGTTACGTGCTGTGCAGATGACACGAGACACGGGAGCTGGTGAAGAAGGCTTCTGCGCTAGTAAAATGCAGATCTTGCTATTCTCTTTCGAGAAGAATCGGGGGTATAAAACAAATGTTATCTGTCGCCTCAGGAGCGGAACGTGGAGTAGCATTTGGTTGTTTTTTTTTTTATTTTGAAACCATATATATGTTTCAAATAAATATTATGTGTGTTGAATTAATCCTGATTTTAAGTTCAAGTTGGGATTGTTCATTTTCGAAACGTTTTTTTTTTTTTGTTTTTCTCGCATTGATATACACCTCCTGATCAAATTATTATTGGTAGGGTTGTTTTACCTCTAAGCGGCACTTTTTTTGCACACCATGGGCTAAACGGCCAGGTCACAAGGACCTCGAAGGCTCAGAGAAGGTTGGGGTAGGGGACCCACTGGAACAGCTGTTGGGAGACAGATGGTAGCCTCCCGTCAAGGCCATCCAGTGTGTTCTTTAACGTTGGGTTGTTTTACTTCTGAGTGGCACTTTTTTGCACACCATGGGCTAAATGGCGAGGTCACAAGGACCCCGAAGGTTCAGAGAAGGTTGGGGGAGGGGACCCACTGGAACAGCTGTTGGGAGACAGATGGTAGCCTCCCGTCAAGGTCATCCAGTGTGTTCTTTAACATTGGGTTGTTTACCTCTGAGCGGCACCTTTTTTGCACACCATGGGCTAAACGGCCAGGTCACAAGGATCTCGAAGGCTCAGAGAAGGTTGGGGTAGGGGACCCACTGGAACAGCTGTTGGGAGACAGATGGTAGCCTCCCGTCAAGGCCATCCAGCGTGTTCTTTAACGTGCACAGGGTATGGCTCTCCCGCACACGGACCACGGCTTAACGTCCCATCCGACGGACGGCGGCATTTCCAAGCCCATCGGTGTCCCCTACTGACCGTGGGCAGGGCGGGGAGTTTTGCGGAGATAAATCTCAATGCTGATCCAGCTGGGACTCGAACCTGGGAACTACAGATTAGGAGCCTAGCGCGCTACCGGCTGAACCACCCCGGTCTCAGAAGAAGTCCGAGAATCGTGGCAAAGGTTTGAGGAAAAAGGCTCTGACAGACATGGACAGGAGTTTCTTGTTTAAACTGAGCAGTTATAGTTCATCAGCTGAGTTGGGTTGTTTTACCTCTGAGCGGCACTTTTTTGCACACCATGGGCTAAATGGCCAGGTCACATGGACCGCGAAGGCTCAGAAAAGGTTGGGAGAGGGGACCCACTGGAACAGCTGTTGGGAGACAGATGGTAGCCTCCCGTCAAGGCCATCCAGCGTGTTCTTTAACGTGCACAGGGTATGGCTCTCCCGCAAACGGAGCCACGGCTTAACGTCCCATCCGACGGACGGCGGCATTTCCAAGCCCATCGGTGTCCCCTACTGACCGGCAGATGACCCCTACTACGGGCAGAGCGGGAATTTTGTGGAGTCAACGCTGACCCAGCTGGGACTCGAACCTGGGAATTGCAGATTACGAGCCTGGCGCGCTACCGACTGAGCCACCCCGGTCTCAGAAGAAGTCCGAGAATCGTGGCAAAAGCTGGAGGAAAAAGGCTCTGACAGACATGGACAGGAGTTTGCGCAAACTGTAGAGCAAAAAGGAGCAGTTATAGTTCATCAGCTGAGAGAGATGATCTTTAGCAATGCTTCAAAACCAATTTCGATGAGAGCAGTGCACAGAGAATTGAACACTTGGAAATTCTGGAACTGTACCGTGATAAAAGATGGAGGGTTAGACAGGTGTTCATAATAATTTGCCTCTGGCAGTGTATTAGCATTGATATGTCGCTGAAATAACCAATCAAATATTATCAATTAAGAACATGTTTCTTTGATTTGTCAAACAACGTGAATTGACTACATTGACCAATCAAATATTGCTAATTGATGATAGATTTTTTTGCTGGCCAAAATTTTTCCAATTTATCATTCTTCTCTGATCATTCAAATATTATTTAATTGATGCCACATTTTTTTAACAATCTCTCTCTGACTCAATTTTATTCTCTGACATCTCTGATTCTCAACTGATAAGAGGGGGGGGGGGGGGGGGGCTCAGTCGGTAGTGCGCCAGGCTGGTAATCTGTAGTTCCCAGTTTCGAGTCCCAGCTGGGTCAGCGTTGAGATTTATCTCCGCAAAATTCCCCGCCCTGCCCCCGTCAGTAGGGAACACCGATGGGCTTGGAAAAGTCGCCGTCCGTCGGATGGGACGTTAAGCCGTGGCCCCGTGTGTGCTCCGTGAAGCAGTTCAAGGGCACGGCTGAATGGATTTGGCACCTAGTAGGCACGAGCCCTTTTCAAAGTCTGGGCCTCACTAAGAGTCTCCACCGCCGAGTGAACTTGGATTTACATATCCTTGTTCATGGCTAACCGGGGAACAGATTAAATTTTAGGTTTCTACCGGTGGTTAGCTTTCCTTCTATAGGACTGCTGCCATGTGAGGTTGGGGATGAGATGCATCTATATGGTGTATTCTTGCCCCTGACTCTAGATAGTCACGGCTTTCCGTTAACTTGGGGGGGCTCAGTCGGTAGCGCGCCAGACTCGTAATCTGTAGTTCCCAGGTTCGAGTCCCAGCTGGGTCAGCGTTGAGATTTATCTCCGCAAAATTCCCAGCCCTGCCCACGGTCAGTAGGGGACACCGATGGGCTTGGAAAAGCCGCCGTCCGTCGGATGGGACGTTAAGCCGTGGCCCCGTGTGTGGGAGAGCCATACCCTGTGCACGTTAAAAAACACGCTGAATGGCCTTGACGGGAGGCTACCATCTGTCTCCCAACAGCTGTTCCAGTGGGTCCCCTCCCCCAACCTTCTCTGAGTCTTCGGGGTCCTTGTGACCTGGTCATTTAGCCCATGGTGTGCAAAAAAGTGCCGCTCAGAGGTAAAACAACCCAACGTTAAAGAACACGCTGGATGGCCTTGACGGGAGGCTACCATCTGTCTCCCAACAACTGTTCCAGTGGATCCCCTCCCCCAACCTTCTCTGAGCCTTCGGGGTCCATGTGACCTGGCCATTTAGCCCATGGTGTGCAAAAAAGTGCCGTTCAGAGGTAAAACAACCCAACAACTCAACTGATAAAATCGTACACGATTCCAAAAGAAGATATCTCCATGTCTCTTTTGGTGTGGGGATGCGAAATATAGTGAAAGGGAAAATCCATTTATTTCGTCCTTGGCTTACCCCCCCCCCCCCGCCTTTCCCCCCATGAACAGAATATTTCTCTGTCTAAACAAATATTTTAACTGACCACACGTTTCTTTGTCCATTTAAATATTATTAACTGATGGCCCATTTCTTTCACCTGTTGGCTTGTTTTACCTCTGAGCGGCACTTTCTGGGGATATTGTGGTAAAAACAAACAGGCCACAAGGATTCCACAAGCTCAGAGTTGGGTAGGAGAATAGCATATTTTGGACAGATGTTGGAAGCCAGATGGAAATCTCCCATCAAAGCTATCCAGCGTGATTTTTAATGTGCAGAGGATATAGCTCTTCTGCACTGAGAGGGGGGAGGGAGGGGGAGGGCTCAGTCGATAGAGCGCCAGGCTCGAATAAGCAGTTCGCAAGTTCGAGTTCCTCCTGGGCCAGCGTTGAGATTTATCTCCGCAAAACTCACCTCTGTGCGCACGATCAGTAGGGGATACCGATGATTTTGGATTGGCCGTCGTCCGTAGGATGGGACGTTAAGCCGTGTCTCCGTGTGCGGGAGAGCCATATTCTGCGCTTGTTAAAAAACATACTGAATGGCCTTGGAAGGAGGCTACCTCTGCCTACCAACAGCTGTTCCAGTGGATTTCCTCTCCAATCTTCTCCGAGCCTTCGGGGTCCTTGTGACATGTCCATTTAGCCCATGGTGTGCAAATCCAACTTCGGAGCACTATAAGCTTCGGAGCTTCTAAAATATGTATTAAATGAAAAAATATGACTGAAAATAAATGAAAGATCATAAACAAATCATTTTAAAACTCGATTTTTCACAATATTGTTCAGTATTTAGAGAATTATGGAAACTAGATTATTTTCTAACACTAAATGCATCATACGAATTTTCTTGAGAAATTTATTAAAACTTAACAGATATTTTTTCAACCATTTAATAAAATGAATAAACATTTAAAAGTATGTGTAATTATTATATCAATATTTGACAATTGTGAATGACGTCTATAAAGCAAGATAATTCATTGTTAAACAGTCCAGCATTCGTAATTCTTTTGAACACCGAACGAATAGTTTTGAAAATAGAGATTTAAATAGATTTGATTATGATCCTTATCCTGAGTTGGGTTGGGTTGTTTTACCTCTGAGCGGCACTTTTTTTGCACACCATGGGCTAAATGGCCAGGTCACAAAGACACCGAGGGATCAGAGAAGGTTGGGGGAGGGGACCCATTGGAACAGCTGTTGGGAGACAGATGGTAGCCTCCTGTCAAGGCCATCCAGTGTATTTTTTAACGTGCACAGGATATAGCTCTCCCCTACACGGAGGGGCGGGGGTGGCTCAGTCGGTAGCGCTCCAGGCTCGTAATCTGTAGTTCCCATGTTCGAGTCCCAGCTGGGTCAGCGTTGAGATATATCTCCGCCCTGCCCACGATCAGTAGGGGACACCGATGGGCTTGGAAAGGCCGCCGTCCATCGGTGGGACGTTAAGCCGTGGACCCGTGTGCGGGAGAGACATACCCTGTGCACATTAAAGAACACGCTGGATGGCCTTGACGGGAGGCAACCATCTGTCTCCCAACAGCTGTTCCAGTGGGTCCCCTCCCCCAACCTTCTCTGAGCCTCCGCGGTCCTTGTGACCTGGCCATTTAGCCCATGGTGTGCAAAAAAGTGCCGCTCAGAGGTAAAACAACCCAACCCAACGTTAAAGAACACGCTGGATGGCCTTGACGGGAGGCTACCATCTGTCTCCCAACAGCTGTTCCAGTGGGTCTCCTCCCCCAACCTTCTCTGAGCCTCCGGGGTCCTTGTGACCTGGCCATTTAGCCCATGGTGTGCAAAAAAGTGCCGCTCAGAGGTAAAACAACCCAACCCAACGTTAAAGAACACGCTGGATGGCCTTGACGGGAGGCTACCATCTGTCTCCCAACAGCTGTTCCAGTGGGTCCCCTCCCCCAACCTTCTCTGAGCCTCCGGGGTCCTTGTGACCTGGCCATTTAGCCCATGGTGTGCAAAAAAGTGCCGCTCAGAGGTAAAACAACCCAACCCATCCCCTACAGGGAGCCACGGTTTAACGTCCCATCCGACGGACGGCGGCTTTTCCAAGCCCATCGGTGTCCCATACTGACCGTGGGCAGAGTCGCATTTTTCTATCAAATGCATATTATAGAAGTTATAGAGCTCCGAAGTCAGATGCGTATTTAGATAACAAGGCCTCTCTATTTTAATGGAGCAATGTAGATTTGTCGTTTGGAGCAAAACACCTGGGTCGGGGATGGCTCAATCGGTAGCGCGCCAGGCTCGTAATCTGCAGTTTCCAGGTTCGAGTCCCAGCTGGGCCAGCGTTGAGATTTTTCTCCGCAAAACTCCCCGCCCTGCCCACGGTCAGTAGGGGACACCGATGGGCTTGAAAAGGCCGCCGTCCGTCGTATGATATGCTAAGCCGTGGTCGCGTATGCTTGTGCACGTTAAAGAACACGCTGGATGGCCTTGACGGGAGGCTACCAACTGTCTCCCAACAGCTGTTCCAGTGGGTCCCCTCACCCCCAACATTATCTGAGCCTTCGGGGTCCTTGTGACCTGGCCACTTAGCCCATGGTATGCAAAAAAGTGCCGCTCAGAAGTAAAACAACACTGCCCACGTTAAAGAATACACTGGATGGCCTTGACGTGAGGCTATCATCTGTCTCCCAACAGCTGTTCCAATGGGTCCCCCTCCCACAACCTTCTCTGAGCCTTTCAAGGACCTTTCGGGGTCCTTGTGATCTGGCACATTTAGCTCATTGCGTGCAAAAAAAAAAAGTGCCGCTCAGAGTTAAAACAACCCAACTCATTATTGGAGCAAAACATTTTTCATGTAAGTGTTTATAATGACGGAGAATAATTCACTAAGCTTCAGGTTGGAATCCCATTAAAATAACACTGAAATTATGTAATATTTTGTTAGGGCAGTGTATTACATAACGTGTTTCTTGAGTGCTTACGTGAATAAATAACACTGTGTTGTGTTTGGGTTGTTTTACCTCTGAGCGGCACTTTTTTGCACACCATGGGCTAAATGGCCAGGTCACATGGACCCCGAAGGCTCAGAGAAGGTTGGGGGAGGGGATCCACTGGAACAGTTGTTGGGAGACAGATGGTAGCCTCCCGTCAAGGCCATCCAACGTGTTCTTTAACGTGCACAGGGTATGGCTCTCTCGCACACGGGCCACGGCTTAATGTCCCATCCGACGGACGGCGGCCTTTCCAAGCCCATCAGTGTCCCTTACTGACCGTGGGCAGGGCGGGGAATTTTGCGGAGATAAATCTCAACGCTGACCCAGCTGGGACTCGAACCTGGAAACTACAGATTACGAGCCGGGCGCGCTACCGATTGAGTCACCCCCGCCCCAATAACACTGTGATTCAGATGCATTTTGTTTTACTGAAGATAGCGAAACCATTTCTGTTTACGGAAAAAAGTGAAATTTTGAACCCAGGTTCAGCATTTTCATTGGTTGAATCGATGACAATGGCAATCCGAGAAGTAGATTTCTGTTTACCTTTGGATTTAGAAATAAAATCTTATTTAAATATTTGCTTCGATTGTAACCAAATTCTGACTGCTCAGTCTTATATCTACCTGAGGTAATTGTTAAAAGTTCTTCAGAAATGTTATAAACACGAATCGAAAGATCTCTGTCTTTATTTCTGTTACTTTTCATTTCATTTCTGTTATTCAACAATCTCATCAAAAGTTTTTTTTTCCGATATTGGTTCTTTTCTAACACCACAGAGAACACAAGAATATGTGAACAATATATAAATATTATTGTCTGATGATACTGCAAACAAGGAAAGATGATTTCACCGTGGTCTTAATTAAAATATTCGATGTCTGAATACTTTCGGATTTATTATTATTTTTCTTCTGATAATATGATTTCGCAAACAATATCTTCGGAATTTTCATCTACAATATTTATGCGACGTTTTTATTTGATTCTTAACGAAGGAAAAGCATTCTCTTATAATCCTGTTTTACTTCTTTGTTATTTTAGTGTTTAAAATTATTATTTGAAATGTTAAGCCAAAATTAATAAATTTCTACTCAGACAGTCTACTTGCACTGAGATCTGACAGAATCCAGTCAGTTGGTTTGTTTTACCTTTGAGCGGCACATTTTTTGCACACCATGGACTAAATGGCCAGGTCAAAAGAACCCCGAAGACTCAGAGAAGGTTGGGGGATGTTGGGATGTTTTACTTCTGAGCGATACTCTTTTGCACACCATGGGCTAAATGGCCAGGTCACAAGAACCCCGAAGACTCGGAGAAGGTTGGGGGTTGTTTTACATCTGAGCGACACTTTTTTGCACACCATGGGCTAAATGGCCAGGTCACAAGAACCCTGAAGGCTCAGAGGAGGTTGGGGGTTGTTGGGTTATTTTACTTCTGAACGATAGTTTTTTGCACACCATGGGCTAAATGGCCAGGTCACAAGAACCCCGAAGACTCAGAGAAGGTTGGGGGTTGTTGGGATGTTTTATTCTGAGCGATACTTTTTTGCACACCATGAGCTAAATGGCCAGGTCACAAGGACCCCAAAGAGAAGGTTGGGGGTTGTTGGGTTGTTTTATCTCTGAGCGACACTTTTTTGCACACCATGGGCTAAATGGCCAGGTCACAAGAACCCTGAAGGCTCAGAGGAGGTTGGGGGAGGAAACCCACTGGAACATCTGTTAGAAGACAGATGGTAACCCTACTGCCGTGGGCAGGGGAGTTTTGCGGAGAGAAATCTCAACGCTGACTCAGCTGGGACTCGAACCTGGGAACTACAGTTTACGAGCCTGGCGTGCTACCGACTGAGCCACCCCCGCCCCTAATCCAGTCAGTAGGATATGGACAATAGTGAAGATCTGTAAGAAAGGAGATGTCTTATTTAAAGAAAATACATTCTTATCCGGGGTTCAATCTCAGATCCCTTTATTCAACAGTCTAATGAGTTAACCTCTGAATTAATGAGATGATAGAAAGCATTTACTCGTAAAGTAAAGTTTACCATGATTTATTTCATGCAGGGTAAAACACTATGATGACGAAACAGGGATTATTAAGTTGTTTTACCTCTAAGAGGATCTTTTTTTGCTCACTGTGATATAAATATACAGGTTACAAAGACCCCCAACGCTTAGATTAGGTTGGGGAAGAGGACCCCCTGAACAGCTATCAAGAGCCAGTTGGTATCTTTCCGTCAAACCATCTAGCGGTTCTTCAACGAAGAAGGTATGGCTCAGCGGCCTAGCGGTCCATCAGACGTCCGGCTGCCTTTCCAAGACCATCGGCGTTCCCTACTGACCAAAGTTAGAGTGGGAGTTATAGCTGAGATAAATCTCAACGTTGGTACCGTTCCGACACAAACCTGGGAACTGCAGATTATGAAACTGGTGCGCTACCGACTGAGCTATCAGCCATCACCGTCCCATTGCATCCACGTGTGTCTGAATAATATCTCGAAAGATCACACGCGGTCTTTTCAGTCCATGTAGGTCGACACAATCTGAAGCCCGCAAAATGCAAATGCGGCATTCGATACTGCTTCGGGTGTAACCTTTTAGGTCTGTATGCTTACAAGTTGCAAGTGCAGGCAATTACTATATATGATAGATTAGCCCGGAAGGAATTTGCAGTGATTATGTTTGAGAAACTAGACGAAGACAACGAATTCCCAAGGAAAAGAATTATTGATCTCAATCACAATTTCTCAAACCGATGGACCGACCGAGCTGGTACCATCTTTTGACGGATCAGATCACCGGATATCACAGCCTGTGATTTTTTATTAAGGGGATACGTAAAAGACTGTGTGTACTAAACTTTGATGGTGGACATCAGCGATTTGAAAAACAGAATTGAAGCTGATATTGCAAAAGTCGACATCATGGTGCCCCGTTTGCAGAAGAGAGACATATGCTGTGCAAGTTAAAAACACGCTGGATGTCCTTGACGGGAAGCTACCATCTGTCTCTCCTAACAGCTGCCCAGTGAGTCCCTTCCCCCAACTTTCTCTGAGCCTTGGAGGTCCTTAGGATCTAGCCGTTTCGTCCATGTACAAAAAGGGTTCTGCTCAGAGGTTAAACAATCCAACCCAACCTTGCAGCATACATGGGTTGGGTTGTTTTACCTCTGAGCGGCACTTTTTTGCACATAATGGGCTAAATGGCCAGGTCACATGGACCCCGAAGGCCCAGACACGGTTGAGGGAGGGGACCCACTGTAACAGTGTTGGGAGACAGATGGTAGTCTCCCGTCAAGGCCATCCAGCGTGGTCTTTAACGTGCACAGGGTATGACTTTCCCACACACGGGGCCACGGCTTAACGTCCCATCCGACGGACGGCGGCCTCTCTAAACCCATCGGTCCCCTACTGACCGTGGGCAGGGCGGGGAATTTTGCGGAGATAAATCTCAACGCTGACCCAGCTGGGACTCGAATATGGGAACTACAGATTACGAGCCTGGCGCGCTACCGACTGAGCCACCCCCGCCCCCAGCATACATGGATGGAGCTTGAATATCATTTGGATATTTAAACATTGTCCAAATGTTGTGTTACACAGGTGTTGCAAATAGTGTCCATGTTGAAAGAGTTTGATGTTCGGAACAAACTTTGAGAGTTTCTCTCGCAGGTGAGGTGCTGGGGTGGTTCAGGCGGTAGTGCCAGGCTCAAAATCTGCAGTTCCTATTTTGGAGTCCCAGCTGGGCCAGCGTTGAGATTTATCTACGCAAAACCTCCCTGTCCTACTAAGATCAGTAAGGGACACAGATGGGCTTGGAAAGGCCGCCGTCCGTCGGATGAGACATTCAGGAGTGACCCGTGTATGACGTAGCTGGATGGCCTTGACAGGAGGCTACCATTTATCTTCCCCAACCTTCGCTAAACCCTCGAGGTCCTTGTAACCTGGCCATTTAGCTCATTGTATGCAAAAAAAAAAGCGTCGTTCAGAGGTAAAGCAACCGAAGACTAAGAACTTTTGTCCTCCAAACACGTCTGTCCTGAGTTGCACTCCTCCCCGATAGGGGACCACCTTGACGTGGTGGTGGTGGGGGGGGGGGGGGGGCTTCGGGCCCAGCAACCGGTCGAAGGCTTTGCTGACCGGATTGGGTGGCCGGTTGGACAGTGCGAATATCAACCGAGGTCGAAGACATCGCTGACCGGTTTAGTGGCCCGGTTGGACGGGGTCAAGACCACAACATCAGGTGCTCCGTGGAGCAGTTCAAGGGCACGGCTGAATGGAATTGGTTAAGGGTTAAGGTATAAAAGGGTTAAGGTATAAAGTTCAAGGGCACGGCTGAATGGATTTGGTCACCTAGTAGGCACGAGCCCTTTTCAAAGTCTGGGCCTCACTAAGAGTCTCCACCGCCGAGTGAACTTGGATTTACATATCCTTGTTCATGGCTAACCGGGGAACAGATTAAATTTTAGGTTTCTACCGGTGGTTAGCTTTCCTTCTATAGGACTGCTGCCATGTGAGGTTGGGGATGAGATGCATCTATATGGTGTATTCTTGCCCCTGACTCTAGATAGTCACGGCTTTCCGTTAACTTGGGGGGGCTCAGTCGGTAGCGCGCCAGACTCGTAATCTGTAGTTCCCAGGTTCGAGTCCCAGCTGGGTCAGCGTTGAGATTTTTTTTCCGCAAAATTCCCCGCCCTGCCCACGGTCAGTAGGGGACACCGATGGGCTTGGAAAGGCCGCCGTCCGTCGAATGGGACGTTAAGCCATGGCCCCGTGTGCGGGAGAGTCATACCCTGTGCACGTTAAAGAACACGCTGGATGGCCTTGACGCGAGGCTACCATCTGTCTCCCAACAGATGTTCCAGTGGGTCCCCTACCCCCAACCTTCTCTGAGCCTTCGGGGTTCATGTGACCTGGCCATTTAGCCTATGGTGTGCAAAAAAGTGCCGCTCAGAGGTAAAACAACCCAACCGTTAACTTGATAGTGTCGTGAGACGGAACCGGGGATTGCCGTGGTTGCTGAACATCTGACAAACAAATAGTACAATTGTCCTGAGTTATTACAGCTGTTTCATTTCATTGTAGATCAATTCTAACAAAGTCCAGTTTTACACTGTCTGCTTTCCGTATACACTATCTGCCTCCTTTAATATTAAAACAAAATGTATTCAAATGTTTGTGCATATATTTCGGAGTAAGATCATTCTCCTGTGTTGAGGAACTTTGGTCAATTTCAATCAGTCTGCTGTTGTTGGAGAGATTGCCAGTAACTGTAGAGCAGCTATAAGTGCAAGCGCAGTGGTAATAGGCGCAGCGAACAACATCATCGCTTTAGCATCACTTTACGCAGACGGAGTGGTCTAAAAGGGGTGAATGCGTAAAGGTCAATTTGAAACACATGGAGCCAAGGGAGCTCTCACATCAACGTTACATGTAGAGCAGACTTGCCACTTAGACCCTTTCAAGCTGCAGAGTTGGGTTGGGTTGTTTTACCTCTGAGCGGCACTTTTTTGCACACCATGGGCTAAATGGCCAGGTCACATGGACCCCGAAGGCTCAGAGAAGGTTGGGGGAAGGGACCCACTGGAACTGCTATTGGGAGACAGATGGTAGCCTCCCGTCAAGGCCATCTAACGTGTTCTTTAACGTGCACAGGGTATGGCTCTCTCCCGCATACGGGGCCACGGCTTAACGTCCCATCCGACGGACGGCGACCTTTCCAAGCCCATCGGTGTCCCCTACTGACCGTGGGCAGGGCGGGGAGTTTTCAAGTTGCAGAGAAGGCTAATGAAAATCTTACGGGTTTTAACCCTAAATAAGGTTTTCGGAAAATACATCATGTGCTCTATTTTTTTTATCACGTTTAGGAAAAAAAAACGAGGTACTGTGTTCACTTTGTCGTTTGTCTGTCTGTTCGTCTGTGGACATCCATTATTTTTTAATGCGGGGCGGGGTAGCTCAGTCGGTAGCGCGCCAGGCTCGCAATCTGTAGTTCCCAGGTTCGAGTCCCAGCTGGGTCAGCGTTGAGATTTATCTCCGCAAAATTCTCCGCCCTGCCCACGGTCAGTAGGGGACACCGATGGGCTTGGAATGGCCGCCGTCCGTCGGATGGGACGTTAAGCCGTGGCCCCGTGTGCGGGAGAGCCATACCTGTGCACGTTAAAGAACACGCTGGATGGCCTTGACGGGAGGCTACCATCTGTCTCCCAACAGCTGTTCCAGTGGGTCCCCTCCCCCAACCTTCTCTGAGGCTTCGGGGTCCATGTGACCTGGCCATTTAGCCCATGGTGTGCAAAAAAGTGCCGCTCAGAGGTAAAACAACCCAACCCAAAAATTATTTTTTAATTAGAGATAAATAAAAAAATATTTTTCGGTTAGATACGTATCGATGAAAATTACGATTGCACTTTCCAGAGCCCGTAAATGCCAAATAATTCATTTCAAATAAATATTTATTACTAAACTGAGTGGGGCGGGGGTGGCTCAGTCGGTAGCGCGACGGCTCGTAATCTGTAGTTCTCAGGTTCGAGTCCCAGCTGGGTCAGCGTTGAGATTTATCTCCGCAAAATTCCCCGCCCTGCCCACGGTCAGTAGGGGACACCGATGGGCTTGGAAAGGCCGCCGTCCGTCGGATGGGACGTTAAGCCGTGGCCCCGTGTGCGGGAGAGCCATATCCTGTGCACGTTAAAGAACACGCTGGATGGCCTTGACGGGAGGCTGCCATCTGTCTCCCAACAGCTGTTCCAGTGGGCCCCTTCCCCAACCTTCTCTGAGCCTTCGGGGTCCATGTGACCTGGCCATTTAGCCCATGGTGTGTAAAAAAAGTGCCGCTCAGAGGTAAAACAACCCAATCCAGAGCACGTAAATGCCAAATAATTCATTTCAAATAAATGTTTATTACGTAAACTGAGTTCCAAAACTTTTACCTTTTGATGGTACCAAACATTTTGAATTCCTTACGTCACGAAATGAAAACAATTTTCTCTAAGCAATTAAAGATATGGTTGACGGGCACTTCTGACATTGGAAATATGCTTCGGATTATATTTTGATTTTATAGTGAAGAATGGTTAAGCGAAAACATCCCCAGCTTGCACGACCACAGGCTTGCCTCTATGCAAGTCTAAGTGTGTTCAGCATTATTGTTGTGCGTCTTGTTTCACATTTCTACATCTCTTATTGGAGTTTTTTTTACTATTAACATATAAGTTATCTTTGTGAGTAATACCTTGAAAGGCTTGTTATACATATATCTGTATAGTATGTACAGTCGCTCAAAAAAGTATCCGAACGCTATGGTTGATTACAGAATTCAGAAAAAATATCTAGCAACGATTTTTTTTTTAAAATTAGTGATCTGGCAACCTTCGTGTCACGTGATTACAGAATTCACGAAAAATATTTGGAGCGTGTACAGCAACTGTACACGCTCCAGTTACCGTTCACAGCAAACTGGAGCGTGTGCAGTTACTGCACACGTTCCAGTTTGCTGTGAACGGTAACTGCACACGCTCAATATTTCCGTGAGTGAGTCCACACGATCTAGTATCAAAATAATATGACCACCTACAGGCGCTCAAGCCGTCCCGTGGCCGAGTGGTTAGCGCGCTTGGCTACTGATCTACGGGACCTGGGTTCGAGCCCCGGGTAAGGTATGGATGTTCGTGTTGTTTTTCTGCTGAGATCCTGCCATCCTCTCAGACCTTCTACTCTGGCATATAAACTGACAGGCTCCTGTCAGACCTCTGTGGCAAGCAGCTGCTTGTGGGGGTATTTATTATTATTTTTATTACAGTCGCTCAAAAAAGTATCGACCACTACGGTTGATTAGAGAAATCAGAAAAAATATCTGGCAACGATTTTTTTTTAGAAATTAGTGAGCTGGCAACCTTCGTGTCACGTGATACGAAGGTTGCCAGATCACTAATTTCTAAAAGAATTGTTGCCAGATATTTTTTTCTAAATTCTGTAATCAACCAATAGTTTTCGGATACTTTTTTGAGCGTTGTTGGGTTGGGTTGTTTTACCTCTGAGCGGCACTTTTTTGCACACCATGGGCTAAATGGCCAGGTCACATGGACCCCGAAGGCTCAGAGAAGGTTGGGGGAGGGGACCCACTGGAACAGCTGTTGGGAGACAGATGGTAGCCTCCCGTCAAGGCCATCCAGCGTGTTCTTTAACGTGCACAGGGTATGGCTCTCCCACACACAGGGCCACGGCTTAACGTCCCATCCGACGGACGGCGGCCTTTCCAAGCCCATCGGTGTCCCCTACTGACCGTGGGCAGGGCGGGGAATTTTGCGGAGATAAATCTCAACGCTGGCCCAGCTGGGACTCGAACCTGGGAACTACAGATTACGAGCCTGGCGCGCTACCGACTGAGCCACCCCCGCCCCCTTTTTTTGAGCGACTGTACTTGATTGCCACAGAGGTCTGACAGGAGCCAGTAAATGTAATAAACATAGAGAAAAATCTGTGAGGAACACGAGACCTCAGCAGAAAGAAAACGCAAGAAAGTATTCATGCCTTATCCGGGGTTTGAACCCGGATCCCTTTGATCAGTAGCCAAGCGCGCTAACCACTTGGACACTGGGACGCAAAATTATGATACTTTTATGAAGTTGAAAGTTAAAAGAAACAAGATATTACCATAAAAGTTCTTGACTGCTGTAATGGCTATAAATAAGAATTCTTAATTAAAAAAATAATATACGTATTACTGAAATAAACGTCCAAGGTAGCCGAATGTGATGAACCAATGTTGTCCAACTTTTAACCACGAAAAGGTCGTTTACGGTCGCTTTTCACTTAAGGAACCTACTCCATTGTCGTATCGTGGGGGGCGGGGGCGGGAGTGGCTCAGTCGGTAGCGCGCCAGTCTCGTAATCTGTAGTTCCCAGGTTCGAGTCCCAACTGGGTCAGCGTTGAGATTTATCTCCGCAAAATTCCCCGCCCTGCCCACGGTCAGTAGGGGACACCGATGGGCTTGGAAAGACCGCCGTCCGTCGGATGGGACGTTAAGCTGTGGCCCCGTGTGCGGGAGAGCCATCCCCTGCGCACGTTAAAGAACACGCTGGACGGCCTTGACGGGAGGCTACCATCTGTCTCCCAACAGCTATTCCAGTGGGTCCCCTCCCCCAACCTTCTCTGAGCCTTCAGGGTCCATGTGACCTGGCCATTTAGCCCATGGTGTGCAAAAAAGTGCCGCTCAGAGGTAAAACAACCCAACCCAACGTATCGTGGAAAGACGGTACTAACGTTCATATTTATCTCCGCTAAACCCCATTTTGGACGTCCTGTGGCCGACAAGTTAGCGCGCTTGGCTACTGATCAACGGGACCTTTGTTGGAACACAGGGTAAGGCATGGATGCTTGTGTTGTCATTCTGCTGAGGTCCAGCCATCCTCACAGACCTTCTACTGTTGCGAATTACTAATAGGCTCCTGTTAGACCTATGTGGTAAGCAGCTGCCTGAGGGGATTTTTCTTTATTTTCTTTCAAACCCCATTTTGTCCACAGTGAAAAAAGCGACGCCCGTTGGGCTTGGAAATGCCACCATCTGTTTGATGAGACGTTAAGCCGTGGCACTCTGTGCAGGAGAGCCATGCCTGTGCACATTACAGAACACACTGGATGGAGTTGACTTTCCATTTGTCTCCCAACAGCTGTGGATTTCCTTCTTCAACCTTTCATTAGCTTTGGAGTCCTTGTAACCTGAAGAAGAAACAATGTATTAGCAGTAACATTACTGAAGAAGAAACAATGTATTAGCAGTAACATTACTAAAGAAGAAACAATGTATTAGCAGCAACATTACTGAAGAAGAAACAATGTATTAGCAGCAACATTACTGAAGAAGAAACAATATATTAGCAACAACATTACTGAAGGAGAAACAATGTATTAGCAACAACATTACTGAAGGAGAAACAATGTATTAGTAGTAACATTACTGAAGAAGAAACAATGTATTAGCAGTAACATTACTAAAGAAGAAACAATGTATTAGCAGTAACATTACTGAAGAAGAAACAATGTATTAGCAGTAACATTACTGAAGAAGAAACAATGTATTAGCAGTAACATTACTGAAGAAGAAACAATGTATTAGCAGTAACATTACTGAAGAAGAAACAATGTATTAGCAGCAACATTACTGAAGAAGAAACAATGTATTAGCAGCGACATTACTGAAGAAGAAACAATGTATTAGCAGCGACATTACTGAAGGAGAAACAATGTATTAGCAACAACATTACTGAAGGAGAAACAATGTATTAGCAGTAACATTACTGAAGGAGAAATAATGCATTAGCAGTAACATTACTAAAGAAGAAACAATGTATTAGCAGCAACATTACTGAAGAAGAAACAATGTATTAGCAGTAACATTACTGAAGAAGAAACAATGTATTAGCAGTAACATTACTGAAGAAGAAACAATGTATTAGTAGCAACATTACTGAAGAAGAAACAATGTATTAGCAGCAACATTACTGAAGAAGAAACAATGTATTAGAAGCAACATTACTGAAGAAGAAACAATGTATTAGCAACAACATTGCTGAAGAAGAAACAATGTATTAGCAGTAGCATTACTAAAGAAGAAACAATGTATTAGCAGTAACATTACTGAAGAAGAAACAATGTATTAGCAGTAACATTACTGAAGAAGAAACAATGTATTAGCAGTAACATTACTGAAGAAGAAACAATGTATTAGCAGTAACATTACTGAAGGAGAAACAATGTATTAGCAGTAACATTACTGAAGGAGAAACAATGTATTAGCAGTAACATTACTGAAGGAGAAACAATGTATTAGCAGTAACATTACTGAAGAAGAAATAATGTATTAGCAGTAACATTACTGAAGAAGAAACAATGTATTAGCAGTAACATTACTGAAGAAGAAACAATGTATTAGCAGCAACATTACTGAAGAAGAAACAATGTATTAGCAGTAACATTACTGAAGAAGAAACAATGTATTAGCAGTAACATTACTGAAGAAAACAATGCATTAGCAGCAACATTACTGAAGAAGAAACAATGTATTAGCAGTAACATTACTGAAGAAGAAACAATGTATTAGCAGCAACATTACTGAAGAAGAAACAATGTTTTAGCAGTAACATTACTAAAGAAGAAACAATGTATTAGCAGTAACATTACTGAAGAAGAAACAATGTATTAGCAGTAACATTACTGAAGAAGAAACAATGTATTAACAGCAACATTACTGAAGCAGAAACAATGTATAAGCAGCAACATTACTGAAGCAGAAACAATGTATAAGCAGCAACATTACTGAAGGAGAAACAATGTATTAGCAGCAACATCACTGAAGGAGAAACAATGTATTAGCAGCAACATTACTGAAGAAGAAACAATGTATTAGCAGCAACATTACTGAAGAAGAAACAATGTATTAGTAGCAACATTACTGAAGAAGAAACAATGTATTAGTAGCAACATTACTGAAGAAAAAACAATATATTAGTAGTAACATTACTTAAGAAGAAACAATGTATCTGAAACCGATATCTGCTTTTACAATGATCATTTTTTAAGCAGAAGAACACAACTTAGAATTTGGACCATATGACCCTAAAAACATTTCAACTTTATAATATCACACTCTAATTTTAGAATAATATTTTCTATGTATGCCACATATAGGACATAAAAATCAAGAACCTACTCTGTTGTGAAATTTGTTACACAAGGTCTCTATAGTTTCATCTGTTTGTATTTTGCTAAGTACATCGACAAATTATGCTCCGAAAATGGACAATGCAATGGATACACATTCAATGAAAGAATATTAATGGATAGCAGTTTGACCCCAAGGATAGCGTCTGCCCCTTCATACCGCCAGTAGTGACAGCTTTTGAGCTAGACATTTCTATTACTGAATTCATTTTTCGCCTGAAGGCTATTTGCACCGCTACCTCCGTATAAATGCACGAAAGCTGACTTTACGTACACAAATCTATTGCTTCTTCATCTATTGGAGCAAAATAAACGTGCTAAATACTTGCATTTTAATTAATAAACTGATGTTTATAAAAAAGATCGAAAATTTATTGGCTATTATTACTGAAAGCTTTTGAATTATCGTGAAAGCAATTTATTCATAAACTTGTTACTTTTCAGTGACATTAATGAATAACAGATTTACTGCATCACACTATTCCATAGTTGTTTACAATTATGAATACAAACGATGATTTATGATTCTTTCTGGTCTGATTATTTTTTTTTTATATAACAGTACACAGAGCTCAAATTTACAATGACATATCTATAGTTCAAAACAGGCAGTACAAAGACAAGAAATGTAACAAAACTCACTAAATTTTGTCATAGTAGATGACTCAGATTTGTCACGATTTCTTTCTGAAGAAACATTTCTTTACATAATAACACTTTACCGCTAGAAAAAACACACCAGAAATCCGAAAGCAACTCTTTCTTCTCGCTAAGGATGAATCGAAACAATGGTTTACTTGTAAGTCGCCTTTTCCTAGGGGCGGGGGTGGCTCAGTCGGTAGCGCGCCTGGCTCGTAATCTGTAGTTCCCGGGTTCGAGTCCCAACTGGGTCAGCGTTGAGATTTATCTCCGCAAAATCCCCGCCCTGCCCACGCTCAGTAGGGGACACCGATGGGCTTGGAAAGGCCGCCGTCCGTCGGATGGGATGTTAAGCCGTGGCCCCGTGTGCGGGAGAGCCATACCCTGTGCACGTTAAAGAACACGCTGGATGGCCTTGACGGGAGGCTACCATCTGTCTCCCAACAGCTGTTCCAGTGGGTCCCCTACCCCAACCTTCTATGAGCCTTTGGGGTCCATGTGACCTGGCCATTTAGCCATGGTGTGCAAAAAAGTGCCGCTCAGAGGTAAAACAACCCAACCTTTTCCTCTTTTTATGTCTAATTCACACCTTTCTGCGAAAAATAATCTCAACATTTATCGATTCAAAGCTATTGCGCATTGTGGAGCAGCTGGAACCACAACGTCATAAACCAACAATATTATTATAATTTTTTTTCGAAAAAAAAAAGTAAAACGATGTAATGATTTCATTTTTTTCGCCTCTCTGTAGACATTCAACTTTTTTTGTTTTCAGAGATAATTTAAAAATTATTTTTGTATTGGATAGCTGTTGCCTATCTCTTCTGCCCAAAGGTCAAAATCATTGTACAGTCGCTCAAAAAAGTATCCAAACACTACGGTTGATTACAGAATTCAGAAAAAATATCTGGCAACCATTTTTTTTAAGAAATAGTGATCTGGTAACTTTCGTGTCCACGAAAGTTACCAGATCACTATTTCTTAAAATCTGGTAACTTTCGTGTCCACGAAAGTTACCAGATCACTATTTCTTAAAAAAAATGGTTGCCAGATATTTTTTCTGAATTCTGTAATCACCCGTAGTGTTCGGATACTTTTTTGAGCGACTGTACCAACTTCGTCACTTGAAATCTCACATCGAAAGAGTAATATCGTCTTTCTTGATAGAATTCAAAATATCCCAACGTTATCCGTAACATTAGTGCGAAAATTGCAACAGATAATATTCAAGTCTTTAATCTCTGCTTTAGAAATATTTCATTAAAGCAACTATAGCTCAAAATAGTATCGAAAGTGTTTCTGCTGAGAATCGTACTTATACCCTGCAACTGTTTGAAAAGAGGAGTATAAGATTATTTGCAAGTATCTGACTTTTAGCTGTCAACCTGATTTCTTGCAAACCCAGAATATCTAGATTATAAGAGTGGAATTCTTCTGGTAGGTCATAAAGAGATAATCTGAATGAGAGTCATCAGATTCCAGGTACAGTCACTCAAAGAAGTATCCGAACACTATGGTTGATTACAGAATTCAGAAAAAATATCTGGCAACGACTTCTTTTAGAAATTAGTGATCTGGCAACCTTTGTGTCACGTGATACGAAGGTTGCCAGGTGAACCAACCCAACCTTCGGTGAAATTACAAGTTCGCGGGTTTTTAAGCCCTTGCCACTGCACGCGTTTGAAGAAACTGGTGTCGAATGATGAATAACAACAGTCCATTAGTTACTGCACGAGAGTTGGATAGGGACGACACAGTTTTATTTATAATATATACAGCTACGTGCTGGGAATGAGCTCCACTCCGTGGGCCTTTGATGCTTCACTGCTGCAAACGTTAACAATGAGGTGGAGAATCGCACACTCTGCAAGTTCTCACTCTACAGATCTGAACCTCGGCGAAAGGATAACCAACATTTGCTTACACTGTGGTTCACTCTGAATCCACAAAACTGTTACCAGATTCACCGTTCAACTCCGTGAGCCTTTGCTGCCTTGCTGCTGCAAACATTAACAATGAGGTGGAGAATCGCACGCTTTGCGAGTCCTCACTTTACAGACCTCAAAACTCTGCGAATGATTAACCAACCTTTGCCTACACTGTGGTTCCTCTGAATCACAAGAATAATGAAACAGATTCTCCAAGAATCTCGATTCCCCTTTGGAATCGTACCCTCACTTCAAGGGTTACTTTTGAGAAAGGCGGCGTCCCTTGGACACATGTCGAAACGTCCACTTCATTTGACAGCTACGCACAGGCTGAAGTTTCAAATCTACCGCCTAGTCTCGTGCGCTGCACTAGCGCCCCTAGGCTAATCATTTACGGCATAAACAACTGCTGGCATTCGTCACCACTTCCATGGAACAGCTTTAGACCCGAAAAACAACCTCGTGAGTCATCCCAGCACAAACATTTCCAAGAACACATAAACTTATGTACAACAATAAAATATAACAAAAATACAGCAATAAATGAATAAACATAAAATTTGGGGGACATGACAGTAACATAAATTAGACATTTTACAACGTTAAAGTCTTGCCATTTTGAACTTGGACCCACCTCAATAATGGAAATTTAAACTAACAGAAGATTAAAAAATAATGCAAATCCTAATGCACCAAGTCCTCAACTAACACGGTAGTCACTTATTCTTCATAAATTTCTGGTAAAGTGAAATCGCGTTAGTCCAACACCAATTTCTTCTAACCAAATAATATAAATGGAGGATGAGGAGGGCATCCATTCCCGAATTCAAACGTGATTGGCAATTCTAATTTTAATCCATTATTATGACTACTTTGGTTAATGCTTTGTGTTTGCTAATTATGTATAGTGTATTTTTTTACATGTACAGTCGCTCAAAAAAGTATCCGAACACTATGGTTGATTAAAAAAATCAGAAAAAATATGTGGCAACGATTTTTTTTAGAAATTAGTGATCTGGCAACCTTCGTGTCACGTGACACGAAGGTTGCCAGACCACTAATTTATAAAAAAATCGTTGCCAGATATTTTTTCTGATTTTTCTAATCAGCCATAGTGTTCGGATACTTTTTTGAGCGACTGTATCTCTTTTTTTTACAGAAAAGAAACTGATAAAATTACAAAGAAAACACGACTAAATGTAGTGTTATTTTAATACATGGTACAGTCGCTCAAAAAAAGTATCCGAACACTATGGTTGACTTCAGAATTCAGAAAAAATATCTGGCAACGATTTCTTTTAGAAATTAGTGATCTGGCAACGATTTCTTTTAGAAATTAGTGATCTGGCAACTTTCGTGTCACTTGATTACAGAATTCAGGAAAAATATATGGAGCGTGTACAGTAACTGCACACGCTCAATATTTCCGTGAGTGAGCCCACACGATCTAGTATCAAAATAATATGACCACCTACAGTCGTTCAAAAAAAATATCCGAACACCATGGTCGATTACAGACAGTTTTACCTCTGAGCGGCACTTTTTGCACACCATGGGCTAAATGGCCAGGTTACATGGACCCCGAAGGCTCAGAGAAGGTTGGGGGAGGGGACCCACTGGAACAGCTGTTGGGAGACAGATGGTAGCCTCCCGTCAAGGACATCCAGCGTGTTCTTTAACGTTGGGTTGTTTTACCTCTGAGCTGCACTTTTTTGCACACCATGGGCTAAATGGCCAGGTCACATGGACCCCGAAGGCTCAGAGAAGATTGGGGGAGGGGACCCACTGGAACAGCTGTTGGGAGACAGATGGTAGCCTCCCATCAAGGCCATCCAGCGTGTTCTTTAACGTGCACAGGGTATTGCTCTCCCACACACGGGGCCACAGCTAAACTTCCCATCCGACGGACGGCAGCCTTTCCAAGCCCATCGGTATCCCTTACTGACCGTGGGCAGGGCGGAGAATTTTGCGGAGATAAATCTCAACGCTGACCCAGCTGGGACTCGAACCTGGGAACTACAGATTACGAGCCTGGCACGCTACCGACTGAGCCACCCCGTTTACATCAGTCGATAAGTGGCGCAATCATATTTATGAACAAACCTGCAATCTATTGAGAATAACCTTACCAATTACTAAACAACTAAATATAATGTTCAACCCTAATATAATAAATATAATGTTCAAAATTGAGATCAGCTGCTTGTTCGACTAACATATGACCTCTTCAGTCAGATTTTTAATATCCTAAGCATCCTTCTTTTTCTTGCAGTCCGGTAACAGGATCAACACTAATAAACTTATTTAATCTCCCGCGAACACACTAAATAAAAAAAAAACGTTTCTTCTTTTAACTATACCACACAGACTAAAACAAACTACGTCTTTATTCACATTCTAATTCCTCTTAGTTACAACAACTTATTCCTTATAATTTTTTAAATCACGTTCGTTCAAAGTAGTTAATGGCGTAATTCTCATGCTGTAGTTCATGCGAGCATCAAGTCGAAACATCACGGTTCATTGTCGTAACAAACAACTGTCGTAACAACTGTCGTAACAATATAAACGATCGAAGAGAAATTGCGTTAAATGGAAAAATCATTCGTGCTAGTCGAAAATAAACTCTACTTTAAAATACGTGTTAAAACGAAATAGTGTTGGTCTAAAACAACCCTGCTTTAAAATGGGTGTTAAATCGAAGTAGTGTTGGCCCAAAACCAACCCTACTGTAAAATACGTGTTAAACCGAAATGGTGAACGTCGAAAACTCGATGCATTTTAATAATACCTATCAAAAACAAAAATAACTTTTAATTTAGCTGTTAAAAAAATAAATATTTGCTAGCTGAAAGACAAGCGACAAAGTTAAAAATAAAGTTCGTTTTACGTCATTTAAAAAAATAAACTAATGAATACTTATCTTCATCATTCTTTCTGAAGGAATTCAAAAATAAAATGTGCCTATTTCTTGACTAAAAGATTCAGGGGAAAAATAAGAAGAGAAAATTACCTTTCTTTTCTTTTTTTAAGTCTGTTAAAATATTCTGCTTTGTCTAGTTTTCTATATTCGCTCCTACCAGTCTTTTCTTTATTCTAGCAATCGATCTAGCAAGCGTTCTTCGCCGACCTTTTTCAGCTGGAGGATTGACAGAGGGATTACACCAATAGACAGAAAGAGCAACTTAACTACACTCAGCAATTTCCCGGTGAGATTTATGTCTCAGGCAACGTGTACCGAGAGCCAACTACTCTAGCAAAAGTAAAAAAAAAACCTCAAATAATGGCCTTTCGTTCGTACCTCGCTCCACCGCCTCTTCGGGTTTTAAAATAATTTTCGATGAAATTGTTTTTTTTTTTGGCTGACATTATCTATCGCGAGCGTTTCGCTAGATATAGCTGACCGCAGTCATTATATCACTCTGACATAAAACATGCACGTACCTTACGAGATCCCTCTCACACGTGGGCAGGCAGTTGGGAGTTCCGTTAGCAAATGGACTCGGTTTGGCTGGTTTCCGGGATGCTCGGAAAGAGTTCAAAAACGACGTTGCTAGGGAAAATGGTTAGAAGGAAAAATAAAAAAGATGGTGGGCGAAACAGACCAACGGGTTATGATCAATTGTGAAGGGGGTAGAAGTTGCTCTGAAGGGGGAAAAAGTTGCTGTGAAGGTCATAGAGGGTATTGCTGCTGCAAAAGCAAAAAGTGAATAAAGATGGAGGAGGGAGGAAAGAGATGAAATTGAATCTAAGAGACAGCAGAGCACGTACCGAAAGATAAATGATTGCGAAAAAATAGAAAGATGATGCAAAACACGTGGAACAATTGTTGCTGCAGTCATCAAGAAGAAAGGGTGCGAAAAAAATACTTATGCAAAGTGGATGAAAAAGAACAGATGAGGAAAAAAAAGGTAAATGACAGAAAGGGAGAGATAAAAGTACCGGGAAGAAAAGAATCAAAAACAGAGCATACTGATGACCATTCATTGAATTGAAAGGAATTGACTTTTGAATTCTCTTCAGGATCAAATTGTGGCATTTGCCCAAAAGAATGCTCTCGCGTTTACGACTGAAAATCTGCAAAGCAATTTTGTTCAACGTGAGCTACATTTCTTTTTAAAACTTTCTTTAGTAGTATTTTTATTTCCTACCATGGTTCCTATCATAACTTCTTTCGTGTATCTCCTTTATAGTAGAGAGCAATTGCAGCTCTTGGAATACTAGATTCCCATAACATTTCTTAAATGGACAGTATATTTTGGCCCTAAAATGGTTTGAAAGCAATTTACAGTCTCAGGAAGGAGCCACCGAATTTATAGCTGAAGTGTTTTTATAGAGCTCTCATGTGGTGATTCGAGAGAAATTTAAATTCCTTACTAAGGTGACGCTGGAAAAGCATGCAATAGCTGAAGTTCTAGGCTTAAAGGAGGGCTGGAATCAGGTATACTAGCAGCTGTGCCAAGTTTGAGATTTTCTCCAGTTGCACGTTTCTTACTCTAGGAGAAGGAAAAAAGCGATAATCCAAATTTATTATCTGGTTGAGATTTTCTCCAATCGTAATCTTGGTGCACAAAGAGAGGAAGAATAGTCATGATCCTTATATACGTGGGACGGGGGTGGCTCAGTCGGTAGCGCGCCAGGCTCGTAATCTGTAGTTCCCAGGTTCGAGTCCCAGCTGGGTCAGCGTTGAGATTTATCTCCGCAAAATTCCCTGCCCTGCCCACGGTCAGTAGGGGACACCGATGGGCTTGGAAAGGCCGCCGTCCGTCGGATGGGACGTTAAACCGTGGCCCCGTGTGCGGCAGAGCCATACCCTGTGCACGTTAAAGAACACGCTGGATGGCCTTGACGGGAGGCTACCATTTGTCTCCCGACAGCTGTTCCAATGGGTCCCCACCCCCAACCTTCTCTGAGCCTTCGGGGTCCATGTGACCTCGAAGGCTATTAGCCCATGGTGTGCAAAAAAGTGCCGCTCAGAGGTAAAACAACCCAACCCGTCAGATGGGACGTAAAGCTGTGGACCCGTATGCGGGAAAGCTATACCCTGTGCACATTAAAGAACACGTTAGCAACATACAATAACATGTTGTATGGCCTTAACTGGACACTACATCTGTCTCCTAATAGCTGTTAGTGTTCCCTTTCGCTGAGTTCTTGGGGTTCTTATGACCTGGTCATTATGTGCAAATAAGTGTCGCTCAGAGGCAAAACAACCCGCCTATTGGTGCTTGATTAAACATGCAAATGTAGAAAGCGAGTTAACGTTTTTTGAAAGTTGGCTTTTATTGACGGCACAAAAATACAAAGTTTAAAGCTCACAAATCATCTTCTTCTAAGATATTTTAGGGGCGGGGGTGGCTCAGTCGGTAGCGCGCCAGGCTCGTAATCTGTAGTTCCAAGGTTCGAGTCCCAGCTGGGTCAGCGTTGAAATTTATCTCCGCAAAATTCCCCGCCCTGCCCACGGTCAGTAGGGGACACCGATGGGCTTCGAAAGGCCGCCGTACGTCGGATGGGACGTTAAGCCGTGGCCCGTGTGTGGGAGAGCCATACCCTGTGCACGTTAAAGAACACGCTGGATGGCCTTGACGGGAGGCTACCATCTGTCTCCCAACAGCTGTTCCAGTGGGTCCCCTCCCCTAACCTTCTCTAAGCCTTCGGGGTCCATGTGACCTGGCCATTTTAGCCCATGGTGT
This sequence comes from Ryuthela nishihirai, assembly GCA_038380435.1. NCBI lineage: Eukaryota > Metazoa > Arthropoda > Arachnida > Araneae > Heptathelidae > Ryuthela > Ryuthela nishihirai. Next base: position 27,807,441 of record JAWZYU010000018.1, read on the forward strand.
GCAAAAAAGTGCCGTTCAGAGGTAAAACAACCCAACAACCCAATCTAAGATATTTTAAGAGCATTCCTTTCAGTGGTGATTTGCTGAATAAAACCCTCAATTCCACTTGTGCAACTATTTCATAAATTACTTCAGCCATCAGGTTTCGTATTTCTCATTGTGCCGATGGACCCACAGACACCTCGGTGCATTAATGACGGAACTTTGTAAATAAGTCCTGCTCTTCCATCCAACGAAGTTCAGGAACACGAACCTTTCTTTTTTTTCCCCCTCATTGCACCATTCATCCTCATCTTACTTACTTCCTCATTGCACTCGATCTTTCCAAGATGTAAAGATGTAACAGAAGACATCATTCGCAACTTTTGATCGCATCACGGAACAGAATTCTGAAAGCTGATCTCTACATTGCCGTAAACACCTCTCTCTGAAAGACCGCACTTTGTGAAAAATAAAAAGCCCAGAACCTTTTGCAAATGGAGCTCCAACTATCTCTTCACGTTCTTCGATCCTATATCCATTTTTCCCATAATTGCTGTTGGATAACGAATTTGATAGATTTATGCTGAAAACCGATCTTTTCCTCTTTCAATAGAAAGCAGTTTGTCATTACGTTAACTTAAACTGAGGATTATCGACGTAGTGGCTCATGTTTCGAAAGCCCTTTAACAGATTTAAGCTGCTTATTGGCAGAATTTGGAGGAGGTTTAAGATGGAAGGCCTCGCTTTCTCTCTTGATCTGTCACCAATGCCCTCTAAATTGAAAGCTCAAATGAAATATGAGAGACTGTTAATTGGGTAGTCAAATTATTTTATTCGATGAAATTCAGCCAAATCATTTGCAAAGGAAATTAATGGATAGTGATGAGTATTAAGTAGAGTAGTATTCTACTAAGTAAGATCGATAGTATTTCATGTTACAGAGTCCTTCCAAATCATTAGAGTGCATCCAAGTAATGCTAACGTAAAGCTGAATAGAAAGATCGATTTCGCCAACAATAAACGTTTTATGGAAAGGCGATTGAAGGTAACTTAAAGACTAAAATTACGTCTATTTAAATCTTGGATTTCAGCAATGTTTTCTCGGTATTTGAAGAGTTTTGTCAACTGCAGTATTTAACAGCCGTGTCGATACTTCTGGTTGTTTTGGGTTGTTTTACCTCTGAGCAGCACTTTTTTGTACACCATGGGCTAAATGGCCAGGTCACATGGACCCCGAAGGCTCAGAGAAGGTTGGGGGAGGGGACCCACTGGAACAGCTGTTGGGAGATAGATGGTAGCCTCCCGTCAAGGCCATCCAGCGTGTTCTATAACGTGCACAGGGTATGGCTCTCCCACACACGAGGCCACGGCTTAACGTCCCATCCGACGGACGGCGGCCTTTCCAAGCCCATCGGTGTCCCCTACTGACCGTGGGTTGGGCGGGGAATTTTGCGGAGATAAATCTCAACGCTGACCCAGCTTGGACTCGAACCTGGGAACTACAGATTACGAGCCTGGCGCGCTACCAACTGAGCCACCCCCGCCCCCGATACTTCTGAAATAACTGAGTTAGAATTCGCGAAAATTAAAAGAATTATTACAAGAACTTCTAAATAAGCAATTATTTCATTAAACTGTTTAATGTAACAGTAATTTTATTACTTGCGTTTTGATTAAGAGATAAAAGGTCACAAAACTCCGAGGGCTCAGCGAAGGTTGGGGTCTCACTAGACAGCTGTTAGGAGAGTTCAAGGCCGTCCAGCGTGTTCTTTAAAGTTCGCATGGTATGGCTTTCCCGCACCGGTTCCACGGCTTAACGTCCCAACCGACGGATGGCGCCCTTTCCAAGACCATCGGTGTTACTTACTGACTCAGGGCAGCGCGGAGAGTTTTGCGGAGATAAATCTCAACGCTGGTCCAGGTGGGAGTTGAACCTGTGAACTGTAGATTAAGAGACGGGCGCGCTACCGACTGAGCCATCCGCATTCCCCCCCCCATCCCCACACTTGTCGGAAGATAAGGAAAAAATTAACAAAACTTCACAAAATAAAACTGGGGTAATTAAGGGAAATTATAAGAAATATTCAGGAAAATTACAAAGGTGCACTAGATAAAATTGGGAAGATTGAAAAAATGTCAGTGTGGAAAGAGTTGGGTTGTTTTACCTCTGAGCGGCACTTTTTTGCACACCATGGGCTAAATGGCCAGGTCACAAGGACCCCGAAGGCTCAGAGAAGGTTGGGGGAGGTGACCCACTGGAACAGCTGTTGGGAGACAGATGGTTGCTCCCGTCAAGGCCATTCAGCGTGTTCTTTAACGTACACAGGGTGTGACTCTCCCGCACACTGGGCCACGTCTTAACGTCCCATCCGACGGACGGTGGCCTTTCCAAGTCCATCGGTTACCCTACTGACCGTGGGCAGGGCGGAGAATTTTGGGGAGATAAATCTCAATGCTGACCCAGCTGGGACTCGAACCTGGGAACTACAGATTACGAGCCTGGCGCGCTACCGATTGAGCCATCCCTGCCCCTAGAATAATGTTTTCACTACATGAGTTTGGTATTTATTTATTTTTAATGCTCCTTAAAACAGAATAAGAAGTATATATTTTGACTTTGGAATTTTTGGGGCTCCTTGAACTTGCTATAACTTGGGACCTATTAAATCTGCCATAGCGTAAGGCCTCAGAAGGCCGAAGTCCGGCCTTAGGAACCTACTTTCGGTCGGTAAAATTCTTTGAATTTTTGTTCTTAACATTATTAAGAATTTGGTTGATGGACAACTGCGTGATGAACAGTGTGGATTCAGAAGTGGTAGGGGATATATTGATCAAATATTTTCACTTAGGCAGAATCTTGAAAAACGTTTAGAGTTTCAGAAACCTGTGGTTGCTAGCTTTATAGATTTCAAAAAGGCTTTTGACTCTGTTGATCGACATAATTTGTGGTTGATTTTTAGATCATATAGAATACCTGATAAGTTAGTTAGTGTAATGAAAGCTCTCTATAATAATACTGAGTCATGTATGAGAGTTGGTACGTCTTTCAGCGATTGGTTTAGCATTGCTAGTGGCGTTAGACAAGGGTGCAATTTGTCTCCTTTCCTGTTTTGTTTGGTTATTGATTATGTTATGCGAAATTCTTTGCAAGGGAAAGATTTTGGCTTTAAATGGTCTAGAGATTTGAAAATTTCTAATTTAGATTATGGTGATGATTTGGCTCTGTTGGCTAATGATGCTGGTATGATGAATTCTTTCATTAGGGCTGTTCATGAGACTGGTAATAGAGTAGGTTCGGTGATAAACAGAGAAAAAACTAAAGTGATGAAAATTGGTCAGGCAGATGGTGCTTCAGTTGCTTTGAATTGCTGTACTCTCGAGCAAGTGTCTCGGTTTAATTAACTTGGGAGCTATGCAACAGGTATCGGTGATGTGCGGCGTGTGTAACAGGTATTGGTGATAAAAGAATAGGGATTGCCACTGGGACTTTTAAAAGTTGGTTCTTTCTAAGATTAGTTATGGTAGCAAAATATCGACGCTTTGTAAGCAGGATAACAGGAAACTTGATGCCTTTGATTCTAGATGCTTGCGCAGTATCTTGGGCATTAGGTAGTTTAACTTTCTAAGTAATGATGAGGTTGAAAGAAGGAGTTATCAATCTTCTTTAAGCAGCATTTTGTGCAGAGAGAGATCCATTGGTTTGACCATGTTGCCCGTATGGATAATCATAGATTAGCGAATAGGGTTATGAAGAGTGTGCCTAAAGGCCTCAGAAACAGGAGACAATGTCAAACACGATCTAGCTAGAAATGGCCTACAGTATCAAATGCAGCAGCTGTAGTCAATCCAGATATGTCTGGAGAACATAATTATACAGTCTGGTTGGACCCCCAGCTGGGTCAGCGTTGAGATTTATCTCCGCAAAATTCTCCGCCCTGCCCACGGTCAGTAGGGGACACCGTTGGGCTTGGAAAGGCCGCCGTCCGTCGGATGGGACGTTAAGCCGTGGCCCGTGTGCGGGAGAGCCATACAATGTGCACGTTAAAGAACACGCTGGATGGCCTTGACGGGAGGCTACCATCTGTCTCCCAACAGCTGTTTCAGTGGTTCCCCTCCCCAAACCTTCTCTGAGCCTTCGGGGTCCTTGTGGCCTGGCCATTTAGCCCATGGTGTGCAAAAAAGTGCCGCTCAGAGGTAAAACAACCCAAACAACCCAACCCTGGTTGGACCACGGTAGCCCATCGCTACAGGAAGATTTTGTTGTTGTTCTTGATGATGTGCCAACCAAAAAAAAAGCTTCTTTTATGCGTAGAAAAAAATTTTAGATTTCAAAATTTTCTATTGTTACGAAACATTGTTTAGGTCACTTGTTCGCATTTTTTTTTAGCAAAGCGCCCCCTTTGCACTTCGTAACACTCTCTTTACATTTTCTAACATTCACAGAATTAGAAATATTTTTCACTGTATGAAAATATTTACCAATATTTTGCTACTCATAAATTTTTAACTTTTGCCTGTCGGACAAAAAAAAAAGGAATAACTTTGTTAATGTAATCGAAATTCTATGTAATATTTTTTCAATGGGTATTTACATATTTCTCTCATACTATTATGCTGTCTGTAATGTATTATGTTGGTCTGTAAATGGTAGCTAGGTAGTCACTGGAAGGAGAGCTATGCACCAATCCCCTGTGATGATGCATAGAACCGGCCAGGCCTAGCACCTAATGTCCGACCCCGCCTTCTCGTGGTGCAGACCGTTAGTACCTTTCAAAAGAGATACTCTCTTGTGGAAGTGAACGGAAGGGGAGGGCTGCCAGATTAGTGTGGCCTACTGATCTGGACAACTATAGCTAGTTTTCTTTTTTTTCTACATTGCTGAGGAGTGGTCAACCACACAGGGTCCTGGTGCTGACCATATAAACCTACTGGACTGGACAGATATATGGCTCTGAGCTTGATTATGGATCCTGATTTTGCTGCACTGGTGGGCTTCTGTGGAGGGAAAGTCTTCCGCTGTGTTTTCTGTTTGTTTGTGGGTTGACAGCCCCAAGTGAATAGATTCACAGGATATGTTTATCAGCTGGTGGATAATCCTGAGCAGAGGTCATCGCAGGCACCTGAACTCTTTGCTTCTATTGGCATCGTCAAATTCTACATTGGAGGAAGTCTTCCAGTGTAGATGGCTTCAGCCTTTAGTAGTGGGGGAACGGGTCTTTGCCCCATGTCTGCGATTAGGGGGCTGTTTGATATTGTCGGCATTCCCTCTCTCAATAAACATAGTTTCTTTAAACATCCCACTAACCATTTTCTCTCCGTAGGTAGTTGAAATGTGAGGACTCTGCACAGAGCTTTTTCTCTTGATGTCCTCACACAAGAATTCCACCGTTATAATTTAGATATTCTCGGCTTGCAAGAGACCAGATGGACTGATAAAGGTTGGATTCTTAAAAATAATCTTAAATTTCTCTTTTCAGGAAGGGACGACAATAAGCATCACCAAGGCGTGGGTCTGCTTCTCAGCAGACACGCTAGCGATGCTCTTCTAGGATATGAGTGCATTAATGAAAGGTTTCTAACAGCAAAATTTCAGACAAGCGTTAAAGACTTGAATGTTATCTGCTGTTATGCCCCCACTGAGGATGCCGATGAGGATGAGAAGGATAGGTTTTATGAACAACTTCAGGATATTTTGAATTCTATCAAGAAAGGAGATATTACCCTTCTTCTTGGTGACTTCAATGCCAAAGTTGGTACTGACTCTGCCCTTTGGGGAGGAGTAATAGGCCCTTTTGGTATTGGTTGCTGCAATGGCAATGGGCAACGTCTCCTACAGGTAAGTAAACTCAATGGATTCAGAATAACTAACACTTATTACAAACACCGCGACATACATAAGTACACATGGGTTTCACCTGATGGGCTGCATAAGAATATGATTGATTACATATTAATTAACAGCAAATGGGCTAGTTCTGTTAGGAGTACCAGGGCATATAGGGGAGCTGAAATTGGATCTGACCATTACCTTGTTAAAAGTGTCTTGCAACTTAAACTTAAAAAGTGTTGTGCTAGGGTTAAAAAATTTACTTTTAATACTGAAGCTCTGAAAGATCCAGTTATAGCCAAAGCTTACCATGATAGGTTACTTAGTCATTATGACAGTCATGGTTTGCTTACTACTGAAGTTGAGGAAGAATGGGATCATTTTAAACAGGCTTTTTTGGACACTAACAGTACTCTTTTAGGAAAAAAGGAGCAGAAGAGGCAAAATTATCTGAGTGATAAGGCACTTGAGCTTATTTCTGAAAGAAAGAACTGCAGGAATGCCCTTAATCAATACCCTACTAGTCCTAATAGAAAGCATTACAGAGACCTTAATAAACTTGTAAAGGATCAGTTAGCTGCTGATAAGAATCTTTGGCTTGATGGTCTGGCTGACAAAGCCGAGGAAGCAGTTAGACAGCACAACAGCAGAGAGTTGTACCAGATAGTTAATGTTTTGTGTGGTAGAAAACGGACAGGCATACAAGGATTGAAGGATAAACAAGGTAAGGTTATAGAAGGGGAGGATTCTGTCATGGCTAGGTGGGCTGAGCATTTCAGTGATGTTCTAAACAATGTAGTTAGTTCTACTCCCATTGTCTGCAATGATGATAGATGCATTGGTGGCTTTAATGTTGGACCTATAACACAATCTGAAGTTATTTTGGCTGTTTCTAAACTTAAACTTCATAAATCCCCAGGTGTAGATGAAATTACTACGGAAATGCTTAGAGCTGGGAATGTTTCGGTTACCACTTGGATGACTGAAATTCTGAATATCTTTTATGATAAAGGCATGGTTCCTAAGGATTTTACCAGAGCTATTGTTATCCCTATTTTCAAAAAAGGTGATCGCAGTTCTTGTGATAACTATAGGGGTATCAGCCTACTCTCTGTTCCAGGTAAAGTTCTTTCCATGATTGTGCTTAATAGAATTAAGAATCTGGTTGACAGTCAATTGCGTGATGAAGAATGTGGATTCAGAAGTGGTAGGGGATGTGTGGATCAGATATTTTCACTTAGGCAGATTCTTGAGAAATGTTTAGAGTTTCAGAAACCTTTGGTTGCTAGCTTTGTTGATTTCAAAAAGGCTTTCGACTCTGTTGATCGTCATAATTTGTGGTTGATTGTGAGATCATATGGTATACCAGACAAGTTAGCTAACATAATGAAAGCTCTCTATAATAACACTGAGTCGTGTGTGAGAGTTGGTAAGGCTTGTAGTAATTGGTTTAGCATTACTTCTGGTGTTCGACAAGGGTGCATTTTGTCTCCTTTTCTCTTTAGCTTGGTTATTGATTATGTTATGCGAAATTCACTTCAAGGGAGAGATTTTGGCCTTAAATGGGCTGGAGATACGAAAATTTCTGATTTGGATTATGCTGATGATTTAGCCCTTTTGGCAAATGATGTTGATGAGATGAACTCTTTCATTCGAGCTGTTGATGAGACTGGCAGTAGAGTAGGTTTGGTTATAAACAGAGAGAAAACTAAAGTGATGAAAATTGGTCAGGCAGGCTGTGATTCAGTTAATCTGAATGGTTGCAGTCTTGAGCAGGTGTCACAGTTTAATTATCTTGGGAGCTATGTAACAGATAATGGTGATGTGCGGCATGAGATTAACAGACGAATTGGGATTGCTGCCGGGACTTTTAAGAACCTATGGAGAGTGTGGAGAAATAGGCGTATACACCTAAAGACTAAAATTAGAATGTATAATAGTTTGGTTCTTTCTAGGGTTAGTTATGGTAGTGAAACGTGGACACTTTGTAAACAAGATAATAGGAAACTAGATGCTTTTGATTCCAGATGCTTACGCAGTATCTTGGGCATTAGGTGGTTCAACTTTGTAACTAATGATGAGATTAGGCATAGGAGTTTGCAACCTCCTTTAAGCAGCATATTGTGCAGAGAGAGACTCCGTTGGTTTGGCCATGTTGCCCGTATGAATAATTATAGATTGGCGAATAGGGTTATGAACAGTGTGCCTAAAGGCCTCAGAAAGAAGGGGAGACCTAGGATGCGGTGGGCAGACAATGTCAAACAAGACCTTGTTAGAATTGGTGTGCAGTGGCCAGATGCAGTAGATGTAGCTCAGGATAGACTTGCTTGGAGAACTAAATTGCACGATCTGGTTGGACCTCCGTAGCCCATGGCTGCTTGAGGATGATGATGATGATGATTATGCTGCATTTATTCATATGATGACAAAGATAGAGAGGAAATATTGCCTTTCTCCTAGTGGGTTCTGAACTGAAGTCCTGCCGATAACATATCATGTGGTTTGGGTTGTTTTACCTCTGAGCGGCACTTTTTTGCACACCATGGGCTAAATGGCAAGGTCACATGGACCCCGAAGGCTCAGAGAAGGTTGGGGGAGGGGACCCACTGGAACAGCTGTTGGGAGACAGATGGTAGCCTCCCGTCAAGGCCATCCAGCGTGTTCTTTAACGTGCACAGGGTATGGCTCTCCCGCACACGAGGCCACGGCTTAACGTCCCATCCGACGGACGGCGGCCTTTCCAAGCCTATCGGTGTCCCCTACTGACCGTGGGCAGGGCGGGGAATTTTGCGGAGATAAATCTCAACGCTGACCCAGCTGGGACTCGAACCTGGGAACTACAGATTACGAGCCTGGCGCGCTACCGACTGAGCCACCCCCGCCCCAAACATATCATGTGTTCTGATTGCTGAGTTACCATCATCCGAGCAGTCATCTTCTATAGTCGATGTTAAGCATTTCAGTCTCAAGAAGACGTCTTTGAATGCATTTGGAGACTCTGTCCTACAAGATATGTACAAGAGCCTTCTAGGCAAGTGTACGGACGCTCGAAAAAATATCCGAACACTATGGTCGATTACAGAATTCAGAAAAAATATCTAGCAACGATTTTTTTTTAGAAATTAGTGATCTGGCAACCTTCGTGTCACGTGATTACAGAATTCAGGAAAAATATCTGGAGAGTGTACAGCAACTGTACACGCTCCAGTTACCGTTCACAGCAAACTGGAGCGTGTGCAGTTACTGCACACGCTCCAGTTTGCTGTGAACGGTAACTGCACACGCTCAATATTTCCGTGAGTGAGCCCACACGATCTAGTATCAAAATAATATGACCCCCTACAATCGCTCAAAAAAGTATCCGAACGCTATGGTTGATTACAGAATTCAGAAAAAATATCTGGCAACGATTTTTCAAGAAATTAGTGATCTGGCAACCTTCGTATCACGTTACTGGCACGTGATCTGGCAACCTTCGTGTGGTTGCCAGGTCACGTGCAAGTCACATTGTGCATTTGTATATTGCATGAAAAATGCACTAATTTTAGAGTTAGTGATCTGGCAACCTTCGTGTCACGTGACACGAAGGTAAAAGAAAAATCTAAAAGAAAAATTTTCTAAAAGAAAAATCGTTGCCACATATTTTTTCTGAATTCTGTAATCAACCATAGTGTTCGGATATTTTTTCGAGCGACTGTACGCGAGGGCACGCTCACGAGCGACCCAACTAGCAATTTTTGAGCAAAATCTCAATCAATATTCTAATGTTTTGGTGAATCAGTAGTTAATACTGCGTGATAATTATCGATGTCCAAAACATTAGAAGATTGATTGAGATTTACTCAAAAAAAAAACGTGGTTGTTGCTCCCGATGGTGCCCATCACGTCACTTGTCTAGAAGATTCAAGAGAGGGGGCGGGGGTGGCTCAGTCGGTAGCGCGCCAGGCTCGTAATCTGTAGTTCCCAGGTTCGAGTCCCAGCTGGGTCAGCGTTGAGATTTATCTCCGCAAAATTCCCCACCCTGCCCACGGTCAGTAGGGGACACCGATGGGCTTGAAAAGACCGCCGTCCGTCGGATGGGACGTTAAGGCGTGGCCCCGTGTGCGGGAGAGCCATCCCCTGTGCACGTTAAAGAACGCGCTGGATGGCCTTGACGGGAGGCTACCATCTGTCTCCCAACAGCTGTTCCAGTGGGTCCCCTCCCCCAACCTTCTCTGAGCCTTCGGGGTCCATGTGACCTGGCCATTTAGCCCATGGTGTGCAAAAAAGTGCCGCTCAGAGGTAAAACAACCCAACCCAACCCTTAAAGAGAGAGTCTCCAAATGCAGTCAAAGACGGCTTCTTGAGACTGAACTATAGTGTAAAGCTTAACATCGCAAATAGAGGACGCTTACTCGACTGTTGGTAGCTCAATAGTCAGAACACATAACATGTTCCATATTATGGAAGCGAGGGTTCGGATCTCACCTGACCAAAAATAATTTTTCCTCTATACCTTTATCATGATATGAATAAATTGCAACGTAATAATGTGTGAAAGAAGTAAATGCCCATTATAAACCGTGAATATAATTAATATCTCTATAATCTGCTTATACCGAAAACAAATGCTCCCCAAAACTGTTAAAACGTTCAGAACCAGAGATTTAGTGAGTTGAATTGTACAGTCGCTCAAAAAAGTATCCGAACACCATGGTTGATTACAGAATTCAGAAAAAATATCTGGCAACGATTTTTTCAGAAATTAGTGATCCGGCAACCTTCGTGTCACGTGACACGAAGGTTGCCAGATCACTAATTTCTAAAAAAATCGTTGCCAGATATTTTTTGAGCGACTGTACGCCACTGACCATAGCATCCCGGGAGACTCGAACCCAGACTACGCAGCTGTTGTGTCACCACAAGCTAACGAGATATTATTGCGCACTGAAGAGGAAACTTCACGAGAAAGATAAAAAAAAAACATTTTATTTCATCCGGGACTCAAACGCAGGTCCCTTTCATCAGCAACCAAAAATGATACCAACTTGGCTACCGCGATGGTATGAAGACTAAAGTAAAAATAAAATTTAAAAAACGAAAGCATTTTTTATAAAAGTTTACACTAGAATATGCAAGAAATAAACCCTGAAATCAAACATGAAAGACTGGTACAAGCACGAATCACTTAGTAGTGTCGATAATAATAGAGTCATTATTACTTGAATGAACATTGATTGATGTGCTCAGCTGTCATCACCATCAGCATTATCGTCAAACAACGACATCATTAACAACAACAGCAACTGTGATAACTACAGGAGCAACAATTATTCATGCTTTGTTGTTATGAATGCTAAAGCATAGCAGAATTATGGATTTCTGAAATGTTTATTCTGAAATAAGTATTCCGGAAATGTTTATATCGAAATAAAGTGTTTCTGAAGAGTTTATTCTAGAATAAGTATTCATGAAATGTTTATACTGAAATAAGCATTCCTGGTATGCTTATTTTGGAATAAGCATTCATGAAATCTTTATTCTGGAATAAGTACTCCTATAATGTTTATTCTGGAATAAGTACTCGTATAATGTTTATTCTGGAATAAGTATTGCTGAAACTTTTATATCGAAATAAAGTGTTTCTGAAGAGTTTATTCTAGAATAAGTATTCATGAAATGTTTATACTGAAATAAGCATTCCTGGTATGCTTATTTTGGAATAAGCATTCATGAAATCTTTATTCTGGAATAAGTACTCCTATAATGTTTATTCTGGAATAAGTACTCCTATAATGTTTATTCTGGAATAAGTATTGCTGAAACTTTTATATCGAAATAAAGTGTTTCTGAAGAATGTATGTTTATACTGAAAGAGAAATGTTTATACTGAAATAAGCATTCATGAAATCTTTATTCTGGAATAAGTACTCCCATAATGTTTATTCTGGAATAAGTACTCCTATAATGTTTATTCTGGAATAAGTATTGCTGAAACTTTTATATCGAAATAAAGTGTTTCTGAAGAGTTTATTCTAGAATAAGTATTCATGAAATGTTTATACTGAAATAAGCATTCATGAAATCTTTATTCTGGAATAAGTACTCCTATAATGTTTATTCTGGAATAAGTACTCCTATAATGTTTATTCTGGAATAAGTATTGCTGAAACTTTTATATCGAAATAAAGTGTTTCTGAAGAATTTATGTTTATACTGAAAGAGAAATGTTTATACTGAAATAAGCATTCATGAAATCTTTATTCTGGAATAAGTACTCCTATAATGTTTATTCTGGAATAAGTACTCCTATAATGTTTATTCTGGAATAAGTATTGCTGAAACTTTTATATCGAAATAAAGTGTTTCTGAAGAGTTTATTCTAGAATAAGTATTCATGAAATGTTTATACTGAAATAAGCATTCATGAAATCTTTATTCTGGAATAAGTACTCCTATAATGTTTATTCTGGAATAAGTACTCCTATAATGTTTATTCTGGAATAAGTATTGCTGAAACTTTTATATCGAAATAAAGTGTTTCTGAAGAGTTTATTCTAGAATAAGTATTCATGAAATGTTTATACTGAAATAAGCATTCCTGGTATGCTTATTTTGGAATAAGCATTCATGAAATCTTTATTCTGGAATAAGTACTCCTATAATGTTTATTCTGGAATAAGTACTCCTATAATGTTTATTCTGGAATAAGTATTGCTGAAACTTTTATATCGAAATAAAGTGTTTCTGAAGAATTTATGTTTATACTGAAAGAGAAATGTTTATACTGAAATAAGCATTCATGAAATCTTTATTCTGGAATAAGTACTCCCATAATGTTTATTCTGGAATAAGTACTCCTATAATGTTTATTCTGGAATAAGTATTGCTGAAACTTTTATATCGAAATAAAGTGTTTCTGAAGAGTTTATTCTAGAATAAGTATTCATGAAATGTTTATACTGAAATAAGCATTCATGAAATCTTTATTCTGGAATAAGTACTCCTATAATGTTTATTCTGGAATAAGTACTCCTATAATGTTTATTCTGGAATAAGTATTGCTGAAACTTTTATATCGAAATAAAGTGTTTCTGAAGAATTTATGTTTATACTGAAAGAGAAATGTTTATACTGAAATAAGCATTCATGAAATCTTTATTCTGGAATAAGTACTCCTATAATGTTTATTCTGGAATAAGTACTCCTATAATGTTTATTCTGGAATAAGTACTCCTATAATGTTTATTCTGGAATAAGTATTGCTGAAACTTTTATATCGAAATAAAGTGTTTCTGAAGAGTTTATTCTAGAATAAGTATTCATGAAATGTTTATACTGAAATAAGCATTCATGAAATCTTTATTCTGGAATAAGTACTCCTATAATGTTTATTCTGGAATAAGTACTCCTATAACGTTTATTCTGGAATAAGTATTGCTGAAACTTTTATATCGAAATAAAGTGTTTCTGAAGAGTTTATTCTAGAATAAGTATTCATGAAATGTTTATACTGAAATAAGCATTCCTGGTATGCTTATTTTGGAATAAGCATTCATGAAATCTTTATTCTGGAATAAGTACTCCTATAATGTTTATTCTGGAATAAGTACTCCTATAATGTTTATTCTGGAATAAGTATTGCTGAAACTTTTATATCGAAATAAAGTGTTTCTGAAGAATTTATGTTTATACTGAAAGAGAAATGTTTATACTGAAATAAGCATTCATGAAATCTTTATTCTGGAATAAGTACTCCCATAATGTTTATTCTGGAATAAGTACTCCTATAATGTTTATTCTGGAATAAGTATTGCTGAAACTTTTATATCGAAATAAAGTGTTTCTGAAGAGTTTATTCTAGAATAAGTATTCATGAAATGTTTATACTGAAATAAGCATTCATGAAATCTTTATTCTGGAATAAGTACTCCTATAATGTTTATTCTTTAATAAGTACTCCTATAATGTTTATTCTGGAATAAGTATTGCTGAAACTTTTATATCGAAATAAAGTGTTTCTGAAGAATTTATGTTTATACTGAAAGAGAAATGTTTATACTGAAATAAGCATTCATGAAATCTTTATTCTGGAATAAGTACTCCTATAATGTTTATTCTGGAATAAGTACTCCTATAATGTTTATTCTGGAATAAGTATTGCTGAAACTTTTATATCGAAATAAAGTGTTTCTGAAGAGTTTATTCTAGAATAAGTATTCATGAAATGTTTATACTGAAATAAGCATTCATGAAATCTTTATTCTGGAATAAGTACTCCTATAATGTTTATTCTGGAATAAGTACTCCTATAATGTTTATTCTGGAATAAGTATTGCTGAAACTTTTATATCGAAATAAAGTGTTTCTGAAGAGTTTATTCTAGAATAAGTATTCATGAAATGTTTATACTGAAATAAGCATTCCTGGTATGCTTATTTTGGAATAAGCATTCATGAAATCTTTATTCTGGAATAAGTACTCCCTTAATGTTTATTCTGGAATAAGTACTCCTATAATGTTTATTCTGGAATAAGTATTGCTGAAACTTTCATATCGAAATAAAGTGTTTCTGAAGAGTTTATTCTAGAATAAGTATTCATGAAATGTTTATACTGAAATAAGCATTCATGAAATCTTTATTCTGGAATAAGTACTCCTATAATGTTTATTCTGGAATAAGTACTCCTATAATGTTTATTCTGGAATAAGTATTGCTGAAACTTTTATATCGAAATAAAGTGTTTCTGAAGAGTTTATTCTAGAATAAGTATTCATGAAATGTTTATACTGAAATAAGCATTCCTGGTATGCTTATTTTGGAATAAGCATTCATGAAATCTTTATTCTGGAATAAGTACTCCCTTAATGTTTATTCTGGAATAAGTACTCCTATAATGTTTATTCTGGAATAAGTATTGCTGAAACTTTTATATCGAAATAAATTGTTTCTGAAGAGTTTATTCTAGAATAAGTATTCATGAAATGTTTATACTGAAATAAGCATTCATGAAATCTTTATTCTGGAATAAGTACTCCCATAATGTTTATTCTGGAATAAGTACTCCTATAATGTTTATTCTGGAATAAGTATTGCTGAAACTTTTATATCGAAATAAAGTGTTTCTCAAGAGCTTATTCCAGAATAAGTATTCATGAAATGTTTATACTGAAATAAGCATTCCTGGTATGCTTATTTTGGAATAAGCATTCATGAAATCTTTATTCTGGAATAAGTACTACCATAATGTTTATTCTGGAATAAGTACTCCTATAATGTTTATTCTGGAATAAGTATTGCTGAAACCTTTATATCGAAATAAAGTGTTTCTGAAGAGTTTATTCTAGAATAAGTATTCATGAAATGTTTATACTGAAATAAGCATTCCTGGTATGCTTATTTTGGAATAAGCATTCATGAAATCTTTATTCTGGAATAAGTACTCCCATAATGTTTATTCTGGAATAAGTACTCCTATAATGTTTATTCTGGAATAAGTATTGCCGAAACTTTTATATCGAAATAAAGTGTTTCTGAAGAGTTTATTCTAGAATAAGTATTCATGAAATGTTTATACTGAAATAAGCATTTCTGGTATGCTTATTTTGGAATAAGCATTCATGAAATCTTTATTCTGGAATAAGTACTCCCATAATGTTTATTCTGGAATAAGTACTCCTATAATGTTTATTCTGAAATAAGTACTCCTATAATGTTTATTCTGGAATAAGTATTGCTGAAACTTTTATATCGAAATAAAGTGTTTCTCAAGAGTTTAATCTAGAATAAGTATTCATGAAATGTTTATACTGAAATAAGCATTCATGAAATCTTTATTCTGGAATAAGTACTCCTATAATGTTTATTCTGGAATAAGTATTGCTGAAACTTTTATATCGAAATAAAGTGTTTCTGAAGAGTTTATTCTAGAATAAGTATTCATGAAATGTTTATACTGAAATAAGCATTCCTGGTATGCTTATTTTGGAATAAGCATTCATGAAATCTTTATTCTGGAATAAGTACTCCCATAATGTTTATTCTGGAATAAGTACTCCTATAATGTTTATTCTGGAATAAGTATTGCTGAAACCTTTATATCGAAATAAAGTGTTTCTGAAGAGTTTATTCTAGAATAAGTATTCATGAAATGTTTATACTGAAATAAGCATTCCTGGTATGCTTATTTTGGAATAAGCATTCATGAAATCTTTATTCTGGAATAAGTACTCCCATAATGTTTATTCTGGAATAAGTACTCCTATAATGTTTATTCTGGAATAAGTATTGCTGAAACCTTTATATCGAAATAAAGTGTTTCTGAAGAGTTTATTCTAGAATAAGTATTCATGAAATGTTTATACTGAAATAAGCATTCCTGGTATGCTTATTTTGGAATAAGCATTCATGAAATCTTTATTCTGGAATAGGTACTCCCATAATGTTTATTCTGGAATAAGTACTCCTATAATGTTTATTCTGGAATAAGTATTGCTGAAACCTTTATATCGAAATAAAGTGTTTCTGAAGAGTTTATTCTAGAATAAGTATTCATGAAATGTTTATACTGAAATAAGCATTCCTGGTATGCTTATTTTGGAATAAGCATTCATGAAATCTTTATTCTGGAATAAGTACTCCCATAATGTTTATTCTGGAATAAGTACTCCTATAATGTTTATTCTGGAATAAGTATTGCTGAAACCTTTATATCGAAATAAAGTGTTTCTGAAGAGTTTCTTCTAGAATAAGTATTCATGAAATGTTTATACTGAAATAAGCATTCCTGGTATGCTTATTTTGGAATAAGCATTCATGAAATCTTTATTCTGGAATAAGTACTCCCATAATGTTTATTCTGGAATAAGTACTCCTATAATGTTTATTCTGGAATAAGTATTGCTGAAACCTTTATATCGAAATAAAGTGTTTCTGAAGAGTTTATTCTAGAATAAGTATTCATGAAATGTTTATACTGAAATAAGCATTCCTGGTATGCTTATTTTGGAATAAGCATTCATGAAATCTTTATTCTGGAATAAGTACTACCATAATGTTTATTCTGGAATAAGTACTCCTATAATGTTTATTCTGGAATAAGTATTGCTGAAACCTTTATATCGAAATAAAGTGTTTCTGAAGAGTTTATTCTAGAATAAGTATTCATGAAATGTTTATACTGAAATAAGCATTCCTGGTATGCTTATTTTGGAATAAGCATTCATGAAATCTTTATTCTGGAATAAGTACTCCCATAATGTTTATTCTGGAATAAGTACTCCTATAATGTTTATTCTGGAATAAGTATTGCTGAAACCTTTATATCGAAATAAAGTGTTTCTGAAGAGTTTATTCTAGAATAAGTATTCATGAAATGTTTATACTGAAATAAGCATTCCTGGTATGCTTATTTTGGAATAAGCATTCATGAAATCTTTATTCTGGAATAAGTACTCCCATAATGTTTATTCTGGAATAAGTACTCCTATAATGTTTATTCTGGAATAAGTATTGCCGAAACTTTTATATCGAAATAAAGTGTTTCTGAAGAGTTTATTCTAGAATAAGTATTCATGAAATGTTTATACTGAAATAAGCATTCCTGGTATGCTTATTTTGGAATAAGCATTCATGAAATCTTTATTCTGGAATAAGTACTCCCATAATGTTTATTCTGGAATAAGTACTCCTATAATGTTTATTCTGGAATAAGTATTGCTGAAACTTTTATATCGAAATAAAGTGTTTCTCAAGAGTTTATTCTAGAATAAGTATTCATGAAATGTTTATACTGAAATAAGCATTCCTGGTATGCTTATTTTGGAATAAGCATTCATGAAATCTTTATTCTGGAATAAGTACTCCCATAATGTTTATTCTGGAATAAGTACTCCTATAATGTTTATTCTGGAATAAGTACTCCTATAATGTTTATTCTGGAATAAGTACTCCTATAATGTTTATTCTGGAATAAGTATTGCTGAAGCTTTTATATCGAAATAAAGTGTTTCTCAAGAGTTTATTCTAGAATAAGTATTCATGAAATGTTTATACTGAAATAAGCATTCATGAAATCTTTATTCTGGAATAAGTACTCCTATAATGTTTATTCTGGAATAAGTACTCCTATAATGTTTATTCTGGAATAAGTATTGCTGAAACTTTTATATCGAAATAAAGTGTTTCTCAAGAGTTTATTCTAGAATAAGTATTCATGAAATGTTTATACTGAAATAAGCATTCCTGGTATGCTTATTTTGGAATAAGCATTCATGAAATCTTTATTCTGGAATAAGTACTCCCTTAATGTTTATTCTGGAATAAGTACTCCTATAATGTTTATTCTGGAATAAGTATTGCTGAAACTTTTATATCGAAATAAAGTGTTT
Organism: Ryuthela nishihirai; assembly: GCA_038380435.1. Taxonomy (NCBI): domain Eukaryota; kingdom Metazoa; phylum Arthropoda; class Arachnida; order Araneae; family Heptathelidae; genus Ryuthela; species Ryuthela nishihirai. Next base: position 27,825,619 of record JAWZYU010000018.1, read on the forward strand.
CTCAAGAGTTTATTCTAGAATAAGTATTCATGAAATGTTTATACTGAAATAAGCATTCCTGGTATGCTTATTTTGGAATAAGCATTCATGAAATCTTTATTCTGGAATAAGTACTCCCATAATGTTTATTCTGGAATAAGTATTGCTGAAACTTTTATATCGAAATAAAGTGTTTCTCAAGAGTTTATTCTAGAATAAGTATTCATGAAATGTTTGTACTGAAATAAGCATTCCTGGTATGCTTATTTTGGAATAAGCATTCATGAAATCTTTATTCTGGAATAAGTACTCCCATAATGTTTATTCTGGAATAAGTACTCCTATAATGTTTATTCTGGAATAAGTATTGCTGAAACTTTTATATCGAAATAAAGTGTTTCTCAAGAGTTTATTCTAGAATAAGTATTCATGAAATGTTTATACTGAAATAAGCATTCATGAAATCTTTATTCTGGAATAAGTACTCCTATAATGTTTATTCTGGAATAAGTATTGCTGAAACCTTTATATCGAAATAAAGTGTTTCTGAAGAGTTTATTCTAGAATAAGTATTCATGAAATGTTTATACTGAAATAAGCATTCCTGGTATGCTTATTTTGGAATAAGCATTCATGAAATCTTTATTCTGGAATAAGTACTCCCATAATGTTTATTCTGGAATAAGTACTCCTATAATGTTTATTCTGGAATAAGTATTGCTGAAACCTTTATATCGAAATAAAGTGTTTCTGAAGAGTTTATTCTAGAATAAGTATTCATGAAATGTTTATACTGAAATAAGCATTCCTGGTATGCTTATTTTGGAATAAGCATTCATGAAATCTTTATTCTGGAATAAGTACTCCCATAATGTTTATTCTGGAATAAGTACTCCTATAATGTTTATTCTGGAATAAGTATTGCCGAAACTTTTATATCGAAATAAAGTGTTTCTGAAGAGTTTATTCTAGAATAAGTATTCATGAAATGTTTATACTGAAATAAGCATTCCTGGTATGCTTATTTTGGAATAAGCATTCATGAAATCTTTATTCTGGAATAAGTACTCCCATAATGTTTATTCTGGAATAAGTACTCCTATAATGTTTATTCTGGAATAAGTATTGCTGAAACTTTTATATCGAAATAAAGTGTTTCTCAAGAGTTTATTCTAGAATAAGTATTCATGAAATGTTTATACTGAAATAAGCATTCCTGGTATGCTTATTTTGGAATAAGCATTCATGAAATCTTTATTCTGGAATAAGTACTCCCATAATGTTTATTCTGGAATAAGTACTCCTATAATGTTTATTCTGGAATAAGTACTCCTATAATGTTTATTCTGGAATAAGTATTGCTGAAGCTTTTATATCGAAATAAAGTGTTTCTCAAGAGTTTATTCTAGAATAAGTATTCATGAAATGTTTATACTGAAATAAGCATTCATGAAATCTTTATTCTGGAATAAGTACTCCTATAATGTTTATTCTGGAATAAGTACTCCTATAATGTTTATTCTGGAATAAGTATTGCTGAAACTTTTATATCGAAATAAAGTGTTTCTCAAGAGTTTATTCTAGAATAAGTATTCATGAAATGTTTATACTGAAATAAGCATTCCTGGTATGCTTATTTTGGAATAAGCATTCATGAAATCTTTATTCTGGAATAAGTACTCCCTTAATGTTTATTCTGGAATAAGTACTCCTATAATGTTTATTCTGGAATAAGTATTGCTGAAACTTTTATATCGAAATAAAGTGTTTCTCAAGAGTTTATTCTAGAATAAGTATTCATGAAATGTTTATACTGAAATAAGCATTCCTGGTATGCTTATTTTGGAATAAGCATTCATGAAATCTTTATTCTGGAATAAGTACTCCCATAATGTTTATTCTGGAATAAGTATTGCTGAAACTTTTATATCGAAATAAAGTGTTTCTCAAGAGTTTATTCTAGAATAAGTATTCATGAAATGTTTATAGTGAAATAAGTATTTCTGGTACGCTTATTTTGGAATAAGTATTCATGAAATGTTTATTCTGGAATAAGTATTCCTATAATATTTATTCTGGAATAAATATTCATGAAATGTTCATTCTGGAATAAGTACTCTTTAAATATTTGTACTGAAATAAGTATTCCTGAAACTTTTATATTTAAATAAAGTGTTCCTGAAGAGTTTATTCTAGAGTAAGTATTCATGGAATTTTTATACTGAAATAAGTATTCCTGGTATGCTTATTTTGGAATAAGTATTCATGAAACGTTTATTCTGGAATAAGTATTCATGAAACGTTTATTCTGGAATAAGTATTCCTATAATATTTATTCTGGAATAAATATTCATGAAATGTTCATTCTGGAATAAGTACTCTTTAAATGTTTATACTGAAATAAGTATTCCTGAAATGTTTACATTGTAATCAGTGTTCTTACAAATCTTTGATCTATAAGCCACAAATTCAAAGACATTTAAAAAAAACAATTAACGAATTTCCTTTATTCAAATGAAATGTTTTACAGTTTGGACAACGTTTGCAAGAATTTATTGTTAATTTTCTTCTTAGGGAATCTTAATATTCGTTTATAAACACGATCTACAAGACTTTTAAATTCCAGTTATTAAAAACATCTTTGCTGAACGTGAAGAGAATCGCATGGAGTTTGCTCTGCTGTGTAGAAATACGTATGGTAATAATAATAACATTTTTGCGTTATGGCTGATACCAGCAAAGCAATTTAAAATAGGAATAAATTTAGTTCAGTGGCAACATCAGCGCTGCGCCAGCTGCTCCAAAGAAATGGAGTTTGTTGTTAATGTTCAGACGAAAGAGTTATGAATTTCTCTCTAATAATTACTAATCTTTTCGGATTAAGCTGATCGAGAATGAAAGATTTTCAAATTAGTTTTATTCATGCGTTTGGTATATGGGAGGGAAAATGTCGGCCAGAGAAAACGTGATTAACTTGTGCTTGTTGTACCTTTATGGGACTTAATGTTAACACACGTTGCTGAATTGTATAAGGAAAGAAAAAAGGCAATTGTTTTGGAAAAAGAAATGAGCAAATAAAGTAATCGTTTCTTGAAGAGAAGTTCCTGCAGTTTCTGATAGATTTTGGTTATTTCTTTCGAATTAGAAGATGACGACATCCAGAAGTAATTTAGGGATATTTTTTTTAACAATTTTAATATGGAAAAGGAAAAAAATTATTGTTTCGAACTAGTTCAAGATTCTTTCTGTCGGAAACATTTCGTTTATCAGCTTTGGACTGAATATGTTTTAAGGACTAACGTTAATTAAACAGGTTAAAGTTGGGTACGGTTGTTTTACCTCTGAGCGGCACTTTTTTTGCACACCATGGGCTAAATGGTCAGATCACAAGGACTCCGAAGGCTCAGAGAAGGTTGGAGGAGGGGATCCACTGGAACAGCTGTTGGGAGACAGATGGTAGCCTCCCGTCAAGGCCATCCAGCGTGTTCTTTAACGTTGGGTTGTTTTACCTCTGAGCGGCACTTTTTTGCACACCATGGGCTAAATGGTCAGATCACAAGGACTCCGAAGGCTCAGAGAAGGTTGGAGGAGGGGATCCACTGGAACAGCTGTTGGGAAGACAGATAGTAGACTCCCCATCAAGGCCATCCAACATGTTCTTTAACGTGCACAGGGAATTTCTCTCCTGCATACGGAGCCACGGCTTAACGCCCCATCCAATGGACGGCGGCCTTTCCAAGCCCATCGGTGTCCCCTACTGACCGTGGGCAGGGCGTAGAATTTTGCGGAATAAATCTTAACGCTGACCCAGCTGAGACTACAGGTTAAAGCTAGTAGAAATATTTTAAATCGACTACGGTTAATTACCAAAATTATAGTTTTCAAAGTTCAATAACTTTTTCAATGTTTAACTTAAGGTAACTAGGTTAAGAATGTTGAAAGTTCAGACATTGTATTTTATCACTCAAGTTAATTTAACTGATCAAAGTTCTTGTAAGTGCACTATTGTTTTTTTAGAGACTAAGGTCAATCACACAGACCAAAATTTCAAACATTATTGCTTTATCGATTAAAGTTAATTAAACAGGCCACGTTTTAAGGCGTTTAGTTTTAACAACTAAGGTACAGTGGCTCAAAAAAGTATCCGAACACGATGGTTGATTACAGAATTCAGCAAAAATATCTGGTAACGATTTTTTTAGAAAGTAGTGATCTGGCAACCTTCGTGTCACGTGACACGAAGTTGCCAGATTACTAATTTCTAAAAAAATTATTGCCAGATATTTTCTTCTGAATTCTGTGATCAACCATAGCGTTCGGATACTTTTTTGAGCGACTGTAGGTGGTCATATTATTTTGATACTAGATCGTGTGGGCTCACTCACGGAAATATTGAGCGTGTGCAGTTACCATTCACAGCAAACTGGAGCGTGTGTAGTAACTGCACACGCTCCACGCTCCAGTTTGCTGTGAACGGTAATGGAGCGTGTACATTTGCTGTACACGCTCCAGATATTTTTCCTGAATTCTGTAATCACGTGACACGAAGGTTGCCAGATCACTAATTTCTAAAAATAATCGTTGCCAGATATTTTTACTGAATTCTGTAATCAACCATCGTGTTCGGATACTTTTTTGAGCGACTGTACTAACTTAACTTGGTCAAAAGTGCTGAAAGTTTGAGCTTCCTGATATTCTTATTCATTGCATAATATAGAGGGCCAGATCCAGGGTTGGGGGCATACCTCCTCCTTCTCTCAGAATGCCATTAAAGGTAATATAGATCAAATTATTAAATTTGTGCATATTTCACGTACACTATATTGCAAAAAATGTCCGGACACTTTCATGTTAAGTAAACGAATAGCCACATTCAAATCTACCTAACTTTGAAAATAAGCTTTTTACGAAAAAAAGTCACTAAGCATAAATTGAAGATCTCTGTCAGAGCTCTCTAAATCTCTACTTTCTATAATATTAATATAATATTTAAACAGTTATGAAAGCTGAAACATTTAATTGAAACTTTTGCTAGTTTTGAAAATTTACTTGAAAATTTTAAATAACAACTGTTATAACAAGTTGTTCGCAAAATAAATGCGATATTTGAATTTTGTATAAAGATTTTTGAAGCTTTCATTAATTTTGGGGGAAATGTTTTGGAAATGTGGTGTGATAACATCTGTTGCTAAATATAATAGCTTCCATAACTCTTTAAATATTAGATTAATATTATAGAAAATAGAGATTTAGAGAGCTCTGACCGAGATCTTTAATTTATGTCTAGTGACCTTTTTTCGTAAAAAGCTTATTTTCAAAGTTAGATAGATTTCAATGTGGCTATCCGTTCACTTAACATGAAAGTTTCCGAACCCTTTTTGTAATATAGTGTATAAATATGTTGGTATTTTAATAAGGAAACACCGTTAAATGCAGAGTTGCCAACTCCGAAAGATGAAATCACATCTAAATTTTAGATAATGGCAACAGTGGATTCGGTAGCGATTACTACTGAAACTTGGATGACAACCAAAAACTAAATCAAATTTTGAATCGTCTAACACGATTTCTCCATTATATCTAGCTGCCACAGACACAGACTATTTTTATTTTTGTGGATAGCATTATAGGACTTAATGAGCAGTTTCTTTATGTATCAAAAAGATCACAAGAAAGGGTAATTCCGTTTTTTATGTGAAGGGAAATGATTAAAATAGGAGGGAGGCAATGTATCCATGGCACACAGAATTTCTCTAAACACTCTCTACACCACTTAGTTTACTTTTGGGCATATGCATTTACGTTAGAAATGGAAGGCCAGTAAATGTGGGATGGGGGTGGCTCAGTCAGTAGTGCGCCAGGCTCGTAATCTGCAGTTCCCAGGTTCGAGTCCCAGCTGGGTCAGCGTTGAGATTTATCACCGCAAAACTCCCCGCCCTGCCCATGATCAGTAGGGTGGCACCGATGGGCTTGGAAAGGTAGCCGTCCGTCGAATGGGACGTTAAGCCGTGGCCCCGTGTGCGGGAGAGCAATACCTGTGCACGTTAAAAACACACTGGATGGCCTTGACGGGAGGCTACCATCTGTCTCCCAACAGCTGTTCCAGTGGGTCCCCTCCCCCCAACCTTTTGTAAGCCCTTGGGGTCCTTGTGACCTGGCCATTTAGCCCATGGTGTGCAAAAAAGTGCCGCTCAGAGGTAAAACAACCCAACAACCCAGAGTCAGTAAATGTAATTTATATCTAATTGTTTTATACTATTTATTATATAATTTCCTATACATACACTGTCCTACCAAAATATTGGATAAATCACATGTTATGTGAATGGAAATCTAATTTGGAAGCTCTATAAGTTCTAAAATATGAATTTATTGGGAAAATAGGACTGAGGATAAATTAACGATCAAAATCAAATCTATTTAAATCTCGGCTTTCAACACTATTCGTTTAGTACTTGAAAAGTTATTGAAATTTTCATTTAACACCTTTCAAACCTTCTGCCCTCTAAAGTTTCTAAATACTACCTATCCGATAACGAAAGCTATTCATTTATTAAATTGTTTAGATACAGCGATATACTATTCACTTCTATATTGCACTCCATATACTTTTAGTCAGCTTAATTATCTGCATAAAGATGATGAAAGTGATCATCATCATCATCCAGCACCGCTTCGTGTCTTTTCGCGCGTAAATCGTTTAAGATTAATAGAGTTAGGTGCTTTCAGTTCAATTCTCAATGCACAAGATTACCCTAAGCACTTCAGGGAGGATGTTTCATTAAAGCAATCACCATTTCTCTAAACATGGAGGGAGCTTCCGATAAAGATCGCTTTTAGTTCTCCTGGCCTCCATCAGAAAAGAAGCTTTAAAAAGTTTACAAAGGATCCCAAGACCAGAAATTAAGAAACGCCTCAAGTATAATAAAACCATCATGCGTTGTATTTGCTTTAAAAATACATTCCCGATTGACAATGGGGCCTCTCACATTGGTTCCCAGATTTTATTAGTGATCTTAGGTTGGAGTTGTTTTCTCTGTTTTGCGTTTAAGTGGCCCTTTTGTTGCACACAGTGGTCCAAATGGCCAGGTTGCAAGGATCCCCAAGGGTTCAGAGAAGGTTCGGGATAGGAGACCAACTGGAAAGATGTTAGGAGACAGATCCTGTCAAGGCCATCCAGGGAATTTCTTTAACGTGCACAGGGCATGGCTCTGCTTCACATGGGAGTGGGGAGGCTCTGCTTCACATGGGAGTGAGGTGGCTCTGCTTCACATGGGAGTGGGATGGCTCTGCTTCACATGGGAGTGGGGAGGCTCTGCTTCACATGGGAGTGGGGTGGCTCTGCTTCACATGGGAGTGAGGTTGCTCTACTTCACATAGGAGTGAGGTGGCTCTGCTTCACATGGGAGTGGGGAGGCACTGCTTCACATGGGAGTGAGGTGGCTCTGCTTCACATGGGAGTGGGGTGGCTCTGCTTCACATAGGAGTGGGGTGGCTCTGCTTCACATGGGAGTGGGGAGGCACTGCTTCACATGGGAGTGGGGTGGCTCTGCTTCACATGGGAGTGGGGTGGCTCTGCTGATATCACGCCAGGCTCGTAATCTCGAGTTGATCCCTGCGAATTTCCACCCTTACCTCGGTGAGAAGGGGACACCGACGGTCTTCGAAAGACCACCATCTGCTGATGGGACATTATGCCGTGGTCCCTTTGTGTAGGAGACATTTACCTCTACGTACGCTAAAGAACACGCTGGGTGTCTTGGACGGGAGGATACCATTTGTCTCTTGCCAGAGATCCAGATTGGATTGTTTTGTCTCTGAGCTGCACTTTTTTGCACATCATGGGCTAAATGGCCAGGTCACATTGACCCCGAAGGCTCAGAGAAGGTTGGGGGAGGGACCCACTGGAACAGCTGTTGGGAGACAGATGGTAGCTTCCCATTAAGGTCATCCAGCATGTTCTTTAACGTGCACAGGGTGTGACTCTCCCTCACATGGGGCCACGGTTAATATCCAATTAGATGGAAGGCGGCATTTCCAAGCCCATCGGTGTCCTCTACTGATCGAGCCAGGACAGGGAGTTTCGTAGAGATAAATCTCAACGCCGACCAGTTGGGTTGAACCTGGGAACTGCAGATTACGAGCCTGGCGCGCTACCGAGTCAGCCACTCCCGCCCTAGCAGGGTGGGAGTTAGCGGAGATAAATCTCAAAGCTGGTATATTTGGGATTCGAACCTGGAAATAGTGGATTACGATCCTGGTGTGCTACCACTAGGGTGGGGTTTGAGTCAGTTCGTTAACGTGCAAGGTTTTGTGTTACTAAGTTCGAGTTTCCAATGCCTCTTAGTTGAGTTCTCCATTAATACCGTCTCTGTCTTTTTGTTTTGAGAATGAGGACATCGATAAGCTTGGAAAGGTCGTCGCCCATCGGAAGGAACGTTAATTCGTGATTCCGGATGAGACAGAAAAAACAAAAAAAAAACGCCATTTTTGGATGATCTTGACGAGAGGCTTCCATACCACAGTAAACATTCAGTGCAGTTGATACCTTTCTACAATTCAGCACTGAGCTCTTGGGAGTCCTGTGACCTGACCATTTAGCCCATTAAGTGTAGAAATGATTACTGAGAGGTAAATCAACAGAACTTAATTTAAATATCCTCAGAATGCTTTGAATGTGCTTTGAATGATACTCTCGCTGAACAACCTAATCTCGATAAAAAAAAAGTTACACTGGTTTTCACAAATTAAGGGAAATCCCTATGTTAGATCAATGGGAAGCTAACATCAAGGCTCTATAACTTCTAAAATAAGATTTTTGTTTTGAAAAATATGATTGCAGATAAAGATTTCAATCCAATAAATCAATATCTCGATTTTCAACAATATTCGTTCAGTATTTAATGAGTTATGGAAGTTTGAATATATAGTGATAACAATGCCATCCACAAAAATTGACTTCAGAAGTCAATTAAAACTTAGTAATAAGTATTTTATCAAAGTGTTTAATAAAATAAGTTTGTGTAAAGAATTCTTTCACTATTCTTCAGTTTTGTATAAGTTTCTTAAGGATTGTTTTCAGGACAGTTTTGTATAAGTTTCTTAAGGACTGTTTTCAGGACAGTTTTGTTTAAGTTTCTTAAGGACTGTTTTCAGGACAGTTTTGTTTAAGTTTCTTAAGGACTGTTTTCAGGACAGTTTTGTTTAAGTTTCTTAAGGACTGTTTTCAGGACAGTTTTGTTTAAGTTTCTTAAGGACTGTTTTCAGGACAGTTTTGTTTAAGTTTCTTAAGGACTGTTTTCAGGACAGTTTTGTTTAAGTTTCTTAAGGACTGTTTTCAGGACAGTTTTGTTTAAGTTTCTTAAGGACTGTTTTCAGGACAGTTTTGTTTAAGTTTCTTAAGGACTGTTTTCAGGACAGTTTTGTTTAAGTTTCTTAAGGACTGTTTTCAGGACAGTTTTGTTTAAGTTTCTTAAGGACTGTTTTCAGGACAGTTTTGTTTAAGTTTCTTAAGGACTGTTTTCAGGACAGTTTTGTTTAAGTTTCTTAAGGACTGTTTTCAGGACAGTTTTGTTTAAGTTTCTTAAGGACTGTTTTCAGGACAGTTTTGTTTAAGTTTCTTAAGGACTGTTTTCAGGACAGTTTTGTTTAAGTTTCTTAAGGACTGTTTTCAGGACAGTTTTGTTTAAGTTTCTTAAGGACTGTTCAGTTTTCTTAAGTTTTCTAAAACTGGCATTGCTATTGTTAAGCATTCAAACTTCCATAACTCATTAAATACTGAACGAACATTGTTGAAAATCGAGATATTGATATATTTGATCGAGATCTTTATCTGCAATCACATTTTTTAAAAACGAAAAAACTTATTTTAGAAGTTATAGATCTTTGACATTAGCTTCACATTGAAATAACAGAGGTTTGTTCCTTAATTTATGGAAACCAGTGTAATTGTTATTAAAATATTGCAAGGTTTGATCAATACTATCTCCTTCCTTGTCCTCCCTCTTATATTTCCTTTGCTGATATTCTAAATTATTCGCAATTTTTTTCTCCTATTTAACCACCTATCTTTACTCTCTGTTTTTCTTAATTTTTTTGTATTTTTTTCTGACTCTTACTTTGCGTTTCCTTAATTATCCCCTTTCACACTGTTACAGATTTTAGCAATATTTATTTGGCAACGGTGAGTGAATTCGTAATAAACAAAGAAATAGTAAATGAACTATTTAATAAAACAATCAATTTAGCAAATGCAAATGGATTATCTAAACTAGGGGTTCTCAACGTGGGGTACGCGGTAAAATTTTTGGGGTACGCGGTAAGAGCTCAAAATTAGATCTAGTAACAAAGTCAGTGTTTTATTTTATTCCCATTGTTATACTATAAATATAGTTTTATCTATCTATACAAGGGGTACGCCAGTTACATACACATTTTCAGGGGGTAAGTGAAGCCTAAAAGGTTGAGAACCACTGATATATAAATGTTTTATTTTATTTCCATTGTTCTACTATAACTATAGTTTTATCTATCTATACAAGGGGTACGCCAGTTACATACACATTTCCAGGGGGTACGTGAAGCATAAAAGGTTGAGAACCACTGATATATATGTTTTATTTTATTCCCATTGTTATACTATAACTATAGTTTTATCTATCTATACAAGGGGTACGCCAGTTACATACACATTTCCAGGGGGTACGTGAAGCATAAAAGGTTGAGAACCACTGATATATAAATGTTTTATTTTATTTCCATTGTTCTACTATAACTATAGTTTTATCTATCTATACAAGGGGTACGCCAGTTACATACACATTTCCAGGGGGTACGTGAAGCATAAAAGGTTGAGAACCACTGATATATATGTTTTATTTTATTTCCATTGTTATACTATAACTATAGTTTTATCTATCTATACAAGGGGTACGCCAGTTACATACACATTTCCAGGGGGTACGTGAAGCATAAAAGGTTGAGAACCACTGATATATATATGTATTATTTTATTTCCATTGTTATACTATAACTATAGTTTTATCTATCTATACAAGGGGTACGCCAGTTACATACACATTTCCAGGGGGTACGTGAAGCATAAAAGGTTGAGAACCACTGATATATATGTTTTATTTTATTTCCATTGTTATACTATAACTATAGTTTTATCTATCTATACAAGGGGTACGCCAGTTACATACACATTTCCAGGGGGTACGTGAAGCATAAAAGGTTGAGAACCACTGATATATAAATGTTTTATTTTATTTCCATTGTTCTACTATAACTATAGTTTTATCTATCTATACAAGGGGTACGCCAGTTACATACACATTTCCAGGGGGTACGTGAAGCATAAAAGGTTGAGAACCACTGATATATATGTTTTATTTTATTTCCATTGTTATACTATAACTATAGTTTTATCTATCTATACAAGGGGTACGCCAGTTACATACACATTTCCAGGGGGTACGTGAAGCATAAAAGGTTGAGAACCACTGATATATATATGTATTATTTTATTTCCATTGTTATACTATAACTATAGTTTTATCTATCTATACAAGGGGTACGCCAGTTACATACACATTTCCAGAGGGTACGTGAAGCATAAAAGATTGAGAACCACTGATATATATGTTTTATTTTATTCCCATTGTTATACTATAACTATAGTTTTATCTATCTATACAAGGGGTACGCCAGTTACATACACATTTCCAAGGGGTACGCCAGTTACATACACATTTCCAAGGGGTACGTGAAGCATAAAAGGTTGAGAACCACTGATCTAAACTAATAGCTAATTACTGTTGCCATACATCAATATAAATTGATAAAAGAACATAGCACTTCAAAGTGAACCACGGTAGTTTCTTTATTCAAATCATAACAACGATTCTTAGCAATGATAATTCTAATTTTGTGCACAATGTGCCACTGAGGACAATATTTCTCATCAACGACGAAAATCATTTCAATTCTTCACAACTGAAAACTCTAATAGCAATAATCCTGGTTAACGCAATCACGTTTTATACAACTCTAATCCAATCACTCCTGACTGCCTTTTATTTTCTTCAAACTTAACTTTCTTCTATTCACAATTCTGTCGTACAGTTTTATACTACCAGTATTTGTAATAATACAGTCACGCTACCATTATTTTATGTTCACATTTCGCTTCAATATTCTACGTTTGTCTTCGTCTATATAGCTTGTCGCCATTTTATTTATGTATCAAATAGCTATGCATATCTTTGTTCATGTTTGGATTTTTCTATTTTCTTTGGAACTTCTTTTTATTCTCCAAATGTACCGAGACATCAAGCCACTTGAACATGTGAACTGGTCTCTAAAGTTTCCTTATATTGGCTCTGTTGTAACCCCACGGTGGGTTGTTTTACCTCTGAGTGGCATTCTTTTGAACACAATGGTATAAATGACCAGGTCACAAGGACCCCGAGGGCTCAGGAAAGGTTGGGGGAAAAATAAATTCATATTTTAGAACTAAAAAATGTTGAGAACACACTGGACAGCTGTTGGAATTTAGAACATATGGGATACAGATGGATACGTATACAGATGGATACGTATGGGATACAGATGGATACGTATGGGATACAGATGATTTTAGTTGGGATATAGATGTAATTTAGAACATATGGGATACAGATGGATACATATGGTATACATATGGGATACAGATGAATACATATGGTATACATATGGGATACAGATGGATTTTAGAACTAAAAATTCTGTTGAGAACCCACTGGACAGCTGTTGGGATACAGATGGTAGCTTCCCGTCAGGGCCATCCAACGTGTTCTTTAACATGAACAAGGTATGACTCTCCCGCACATGGCGTCACGGCTTACTTACGACGGACGGTGACCTTTCCAAAAACGTCTATGTCTCCTACTGACTGAGGGCAGGGCGAGGAGTTTTGCAGAGAAAATCTCAACGCTGGCCCAAGCGGAACTCGAACCTCATATCACGGTGTAAATCATCATTATTATTATATATAATATTGTAAATTGATTCATTTTCATTCGCTAATATTATTTTATAAATGGGACTAAGGTTTGGATCAGTCGGTAGCGCGCCAGACTCATAATCTGTTTCTTCCCAGGTTCGAGCCCCAACTGCGTCTGCGTTGAGATTTATCTCCCCCAAATCCTATCCTGCCTAATAACTCAACAACCCATCTCCTTACAAATTGAACTACCCCTCTTTAAATTGTTGTCCTTCCATAATTTTTATTATTGAGGAAAAAACCGAAATATTTTTCACGTCTCTATTAGCTGCTTAAAGCTATCTGAAACAAGTCACTATTTTTTCAGAGGTCCATCATCAAGCTTGGCACCAATCCGTGAAGATCCTAATCTTACCAATCTTGATGTCTTTGAGCAAAGCGCATCCTTCATCTCCCGCTGTCACCTCACAATAAAACCGTCCTATCAGCATCCTTTCCCTCCCGCTCTCCCTCCTCCCTCCCGCACCCTCCAATTCTTTCTTGACCTAATTCACACGCTCCGGTAGAAGAGCAGAAAAGGCCGTCGACACCATCTAATTTCCGTTAGTGAAAGAACGGGAATTAGGCAGTCTTTAATTATCTTAGCAGTGCTCGAAGATGGAGGAAAAACAATTATGGAAAGGTAATGGGCTAGAGGAGAAGAGTGATGCAATGGTTTCTGGGAACGAAGTCATTTCTTTGTGAAGTTGATGGTTCGGGGGGTGGAGGGGTGGGGGGGTGGGTAGAGAGTGAAACGAAAACGAGATGAGTTGAGAGATGAGTGTTCATTGCTTCACGAGCAAACGTTGATGCATATCCAAGGTTGGGTTGTTTTACCTCTGAGTGGACTTTTTTGCAAACCATGGGCTAAATGGCCAGGTCACAAGGACCCCGAAGGTTCAGAGAAGGTTGGGGGAGGGGACCCACTGGAACAGCTTTTGGGAGACAGATGGTAGCCTCCCGTCAAGGCCATCCAGCGTGTTCTTTAACGTGCACAGGGTACGTCTCTCCCGCACACGGAGCCATGGCTTAACGTCCCATCCGACGGATGGCGGCCTTTCCAAGCCCATCGGTGTCCCCTACTGACCGTGGGCAGGACGGAGAATTTTGCGGAGATAAATCTCAACGCTGACCCAGCTGGGACTCGAACCTGGGAACTACAAATTACGAGCCTGGCGCGCTACCGACTGAGCCACCCCCGCCCCTCCATATCCAAGGTTGTTTGTGATTGGTTATATCTCTAACGATGTACTTTTTTGCTTATGCTTAATTGGGGTAAATAGCCAGGTCACAGGGACCCCAAAGACTAAGAGCCAGATAGCGGAAGGTGATTCACTGAACAGTTATTAAGAAAGAGGTGTAATTCCTTCCTCCCACTTCAAGGCGTTCGGAGTGTTCTTTAATTAACGTGCACAGGATGCGTCTTTCTTGAAAAAGGGGCAACTGCTCCCATCCGACGAACGGCCTCATTTCCAAGCCCATTGGTGTTAACTTTCTCACTGAGGGCAGGTTGGAAGTTCATTGGAGAAACATTTCTACGCAGAAGATGCGAAAAAAGGGAGAAAAAGGCCACCCACCCACCTTCAGGACTGGAACACGAAATCACCTAGTTACGCGGCAGTTACTCTACCACTAGGGCGGGGGTTGGCTTGGTCGGTGGCTCGCTACGCTCGTACGTTTGAATCTCACCTCGGCCAGAGTTAAGATTTATCTCCGCTAAACCCCTGCCCTCGGTCAAAAGTGGACACCGATGACTTGGAAAGGTCGACGTCCATCGGATGAGACGTTAAGCTGTGTGTGGGAGAACCATACCCTGTGCACTTTAAAGAACACAATGGATGGCCTTGACGGAGGCTACCATCTGTCTCCTAATATGATGTTCAGCGAATCTCCTTACCCTAACGGGGCGGGGGTGGCTCAGTCGGTAGCGCGCCAGGCTCGTAATCTGTAGTTCCCAGGTTCGAGTCCCAGCTGGATCAGCGTTGAGATTTATCTCCGCAAAATTCTCCGTCCTGCCCACGGTCAGTAGAGGACACCGATGAGCTTGGAAAGGCAGCCGTCTGTCGGATGGAACGTTAAGCCGTGGCCCTATGTGCGGGATAGCCATACCCTGTGCACGTTAAAGAACACACTTGATGGCCTTGACGGGAGGGTACCCTCTGTCTCCCAACAGCTGTTCCAGTGGGTCCCCTCCCTCAACCTTCTCTGAGCCTTCGGGGTCCATGTGACCTGGCCATTTAGCCCATGGTTACATTAGAGGAAGTCTTCCAGTGTAGATGGCTTCAGCCTTTAGTGGTGGGGGAACCGGTCTTTGCCCCATGTCTGCGATTAGGGGACTGTTTGATATTGTCGGCATTCCCTCTAACCATTTCCACTAACCATTTTCTCTCCATAGGTAGTTTGGAATGTGAGGACTCTGCACAGAGCTTTTTCTCTTGATGTCCTCACACAAGAATTCCACCATTATAATTTAGATATTCTCGGCTTGCAAGAGACCAGATGGACAGATAAAGGTCAAATTCTTAAAAATAATCTTAAATTTCTCTTTTCAGGGAGGGACGACAATAAGCATCACCAAGGCGTGGGTCTGCTTCTCAGGAGACACGTTAGTGATGCTCTTCTAGGATATGAGTGCATTAATGAAAGGTTTCTTACAGAAAACTTTCAGACAAGCGTTAAAGACCTGAATGTTATCTACTGTTATGCCCCCACTGAGGATGCCGATGAGAATGAGAAGGATAGGTTTTATGAACAACTTCAGGATATTTTGAATTCTGTCAAGAAAGGAGATATTACCCTTGTTCTTAGTGACTTCAATGCCAAAGTTGGTACTGACTCTGACCAACTGTGGGGAGGAGTAATAGGCCCTTTTGGTATTGGTAGCTGCAATGGCAATGGGCAACGTCTCCTACAGGTAAGTAAACTCAATGGATTCAGAATAACTAACACTTAGTACAAACACCACGACATATATAAGTACACATGGGTTTCACCCGATGGGCTGCATAAGAATATGATTGATTATATATTAATTAACAGCAAATGGGCTAGTTCTGTTAGGAATACCAGGTCATATAGGGGAGCTGAAATTGGATCTGACTATTACCTTGTTAAAAGTGTCTTGCAACTTAAACTTAAAAAGTGTCGTGCTAGGGTTAAAAAATTTACTTTTAATACTGAAGCTCTGAAAGATCCAGTTATAGCCAAAGTTTACCATGATAGGTTACTTAGTCATTATGACAGTCATGGTATGCTTACTACTGAAGTTGAGGAAGAATGGGATCATTTTAAACAGGCATTTTTGGACACTAACAGTACTCTTTTAGGAAAAAAAAAGGAGCAGAAGAGAGAGAATTATCTGAGTGATAAGGCACTTGATTTTATTTTGGAAAGAAAGAACTGCAGGAATGTCCTTAATCAATACCAGCTGTTCATTCGAGCTGTTGATGAGACTGGTAGTAGAGTAGGTTTGGTTATAAACAGAGAGAAAACTAAAGTGATGAAAATGGTCAAGCAGGCTGTGATTCAGTTAATCTGAATGGTTGCAGTCTTGAGCAGGTGTCACAGTTTAATTATCGTGGGAGCTATGTAACAGGTATTGGTGATGTGCGTGTGTAATAGGTATTTGTGATAAAAGAATAGGGATTGCCACTGGGACTTTTAAGAATCTATGGAGATTGTGGAGAAATATGCGTATACACCTAAAGACTAAAATTAGACTGTATAATAGTTTGGTTCTTTGTAGGGTTAGTTATGGTAGTGAAACTTGGACACTTTGTAAACAAGATAACAGGAAACTAGATGATTTTGATTCCAGATGCTTACGCAGTATCTTGGGCATTAGGTGGTTCAACTTTGTAACTAATGATGAGGTTAGGCAAAGGAGTTTGCAACCTCCTTTAAGCAGCATATTGTGCAGAGAGAGACTCCGTTGGTTTGGCCATGTTGCCCGTATGAATAATTATAGATTGGCGAATAGGGTTATGAACAGTGTGCCTAAAGGCCTCAGAAAGAAAGGGAGACTTAGGATGCGGTGGGCAGACAATGTCAAACAGGACATTGTTAGAATTGGTGTGCAGTGGCCAGATGCAGTAGATGTAGCTCAGGATAGACTTGCTTGGAGAACTAAATTGCACGGTCTGGTTGGACCTCCGTAGCCCATGGCTGCTTAAGGATGATGATGATGCAAAAAAGTGCCGCTCAGAGGTAAAACAACCCAACCCTTACCCCAACATATTTCGAACCCCCTTTGGAGTCCTTGTGATCTGGCCATTTATCTCTGACGGGATAACTTGCTTCAAAAAATATCCACGGGATAACTTGCTTCAAAATATCTAAGGGATAGCTTGCTACAAAATATCCACGGGATAACGTGCTTCAAAATGTCTGCAAGGAATAAAATTTTGCACCATAATGTCGAGTAGAAAAACTGGAGTAATCTTTACAATAAATCTGCTTTCACCGTGGTACTAATGATCATCAGCACTTTTCTTCTTGTTTACTTTTTTAAAGATTTGTAACTCCTCTCGTTTTGAACGAGAAACAATTTCATAGTTCATTTCTCGCTTTCTTTGCGAAATGAGATTATCTCCTTCCTTTAGGGAAATATTGCAATTTTCGCAGTCGCCTTACGAAAATACGAGAATGGTTTTTGATACGGACTTTTCATGATTTCTTGTCAGGTATCAACATTATACCTCAAAGTCATACTGAAAACAATTCTCAAAAAAGCATAATTCTCTCATTCTGAAAACAACAATGTTGCTTACTCTTCTGCAGATTAAATGCTGTCCTCTGTTCTTCAAGCATTAATTAGTAGTTTTCTCCGAATATTAAAGGAGCTGAAAGCAGCAAGTTTTTGCTCCCACAGTGGAATGTAATTTGTTTGGGATCAGGAATGTTTTACACGTAATGTATCTAAATAATCTCAGTTCTTCTAGCATTAATATTCGAGAAGCAATGAAATCCCTTTCTTGTTATTCGCGACTTATTTAATCCAACTTCTCGCTGGTGATTTCCACTGCAACTCAGTTAAGAATAATGCTTTGGAAGTTCTACAGCTTCGTCTTGAATTAATTACCTTGGGAACCCAAATCTGGAAAGTCAGCAATTTATCATGAAAGAAAATAAGGAAGTTCACCTCACAAGGAAAAAGAGGAGAAAGATTTCGAAGACGAGGAAGATATTCAGGCTTATCGCCTACGTAATTCTGTCCTATTTGGTACATCTAATAGAATCATTCGCAACAGAGCTAAAAGTCTTCGAAAAATAGAAATTACCTTTTCTCTGTTTACGTATAATAGAATCTATCCCGATAATTATAACAATATCATTTTCTGTTCTCGATTCGGTATTCGACATTTGCGACTGTTGGAGAGAGAGAGAGATTTTGAAGTTTATCCTACCAACAAATAGTCTAATTGGACCAAATAAATGCAAGAAAACAATTCTAGACCGACTCTTCTTGCAAATAATCCTTAGATGTAATTCCTGGCTCTTCACAACGTGAAGTTCGGAAATTATCAATTTCAGAAGACATAGAATGCACAGAATTTCGTATAAAAGTGTCGTGACTACCCCTGAGTATTTTGGGGATGGCTCGACGCTAGGGCGAACTTTAAAAAAATGAGGGTATATGAGAAAACAGAGTTGTGATTTCATTATGCCGAGCCTTCTAACAAAAGTGAGCCTGATGCCGCAATAATTTTATCCAGGAAGGAAGATAGTTACCAACTCCATCTTAGGCCGTCTGCATATCTCCAAGTGCGTTGTGGGTTGTGTTGTTTTACCTCTGAGCGGCACTTTTTTGCACACCATGGACTAAATGGCCAGGTCACATGGACCCCGAAGGCTCAGAGAAGGTTGGGGGAGGGGACCCACTGGAACAGCTGTTGGGAGACAGATGGTAGCCTCCCGTCAAGGCCATCCAATGTGTTCTTTAACGTGCACAGGGTATGGCTCTCCCGCACACGGGGCCACGGCTTAACGTCCCATCCGACGGGCGGCGGCATTTCCAAGCCCATCGGTGTCCCCTACTGACCGTGAGCAGTTCAGGGAATTTTGCGGAGATAAATCTCAACGCTGACCCAGCTGGGACTCGAACCTGGGAACTACAGATTACGAGTCTGGCGCGCTACCGACTGAGCCACCCCCGCCCCTCTCCAAGTGCTGAAACGGACACAGAGATATTACACATATACATTTTTAGGCATGAAATACTTTAAAAACAAACACATTTATTTAGCACATCTCTCAAAGAACTTTCACTACAAGCAATTTCGTTTCCACTCTCCTTCGAGTAAATAGCTACATGCACATTGCAAAACAGAATCTCCTGAAAATGGATCCGGTAGGATAAACCACTCGGAGAAAGCCGGACAATTCTACGGCTTCAAAGTTTCCCCGATGACACCGTGGCAGCGTCAATTTACAGCTAACATGTGACATCCACCAGATTGGAAAATTACCCTACCTCGTTCCATCCGAAGTGGGAGAAGATTAAATACTGGCTCTCTCCTCTTCCCGCACGCTCACGACAGAGCTTCCCTCGTCTTGGACTTCTTAGGCTCGTTCACGGGGACATCAACGGCGGTAACGTCTCGAACGGCGTAACTAGTGTTCATCAATCAGGTTCACTTCTATGACAAGACTTTTGTTGCATCTCACAGAGGACCACTGGACACGTCCTTCTGTCTCTCAGTTCCAACACAAGTCCTCAGAAATTTGCTTCTCTTCCGCGCTCCTTGGCTTTCACTGCAGGCCAGTTTTCCACCATCTGGGTGACTTTGGATGACAGTCATTCGTTGGTTGGGTTGTTGGGTTGTTTTACCTCTGAGCGGCACTTTTTTGCACACCATGGGCTAAATGGCCAGGTCACAAGGACCCCGAAGGCTCAGAGAAGGTTGGGGGAGGGGACCCACTGGAACAACTGTTGGGAGGCAGATGGTAGCCTTCCGTCAAGGCCATCCAGCGTGTTCTATAACGTGCACAGGGTATGGCTCTCCCACACACGGGGCCACGGCCCAACGTCCCATCCGACGGACGGCGGCATTTCCAAGCCCATCGGTGTCCCCTACTGACCGTGGGCAAGGCGGGGAATTTTTGCGGAGATAAATCTCAACGCTGACCCAGCTGGAACTCGAACCTGGGAACTACAGATTACGAGCTTGGCGCGCTACCGACTGAGCCACCCCCGCCCCACAGTTATTCGTGCACTAGGGTCAGCACGGGAATTGCTGGACCCATCTGGCACTTGTTTTGCTCAAGTCAATCACGTAGGCCCGACCATCTGGAGTGCTTTTCTAGTCGAGTTTCCCCGTTCTTGGGCCTACAGAATGTTCTTCCATGCTGTAGAAATTCAGAGCCAAAATGGCAAAAAAGGCAGGCACCATAGACTGGTGACAAAATGGCGGAAGGTGCTTAGTCTATATAGATACGTCGTGTCCACATTTTAAAACAAATGTGAGCACCACAAAAAGACTAGATATATTTGATGTAAGATCGATTTCATTTTAACTTGGATATTACACTCTTATTCGGTAGGTCGAGCCGAGTTCAAAAAGTTCAAAATCCTTTCGTATTCTTCGCTCGTGGTGTTGGGGCGATGTTGACTCACTCGATAGAACGCAGGTTCGATAGAGCAGGAGGGGGGGATTCGAACGCCAGGTTCGAATCCCCCCTCCCACCCTGGACCAGCGTGAGATTTATCTCCACGCCTTCGTGAGATTCGTGACCTTCGTGAGATTTATCTCCACGAAACTTCTCACCCTGTCCTCGGTCAGTAGGGGGACACCGATGGGCTTGGAAAGGCCGTCGCCCGTCGGATGGGACGTTAAGCCGTGCCCCCTTGTGCGGAGAGCCTTACCTGTTCACGTTAATAAACATGCTAGATTGTCTTGACCGGAGGCAACCATCTATCTCCTAACAGCTGTCCAATGAGTCCCCTCTCCCCCAATCTTCTTTGAGCCCTTGGGGTCCTTATGACCTGGCCATTTAGCCCAGTGCATCAAAAAAGGCCACTAAGAGGTAAAACATCCCAACAACTTGTGATAGTACAGAAGACGTCCAAAATTTAAAGAAAACAGAAACCGAGCTTGAAATATATTTTGATTTAGTGACTCTGTTTCCTTCAATAATGTAATGATGACATCATTTCAGTTAACCCTTTCAGGACCATAAGGTTTCTAAGAGTAAATATTAGTATGTAACTGTTTATTTTAGTTTGTTTAGACGTAAAATAAATAAAAATCATAAGAAAAATACATAACAATGTGTAGTTTTTTTGGAATTTTATGGGAAATATTTTTCCCAATGGACTATAAAGGTCACACAAATTATAGTTATTCTTATTATGCAATGTCTTTTATTTATTAGTTTATTAGAACAAAATGTTAACTAAAATAATACAAAACTATGAAATAAAATTACTATACAAAATGATGTGCTAATTATGATATTCTGCGAAGCAATTTCTTTTGGTAGTGAGGCAAAGATGGACATTGCACATAGTACATATATTATGCGTCCTGACAGTTCTGTTTTTGTTTTCTAAACGTTCCCGTTTACGTAATTACGTTCGGCATACGTTCTATTTTGACATTCTGTATAAAAAATCAGATAAGATTATAATTAAATACGACAATCACCAATTTTAAAATGGGAAAAATGTTTCCCTTAGTCGTGAAAGGGTTAATAAGGCGATGACTTCGCTTAACTAAATGATGCGATGACTTCGCTTAACTAAATGATGCGATGACTTCCCCTAATCGAATGACGCGATGACCCCGTTTGAATGATGCGATGACTCCGTTTAACCGAAAGACGCAATGACTTCATTTAACTGAATGACGCGATGACTCCGTTTAACCGAAAGACGCAATGACTTCATTTAACTGAATGACGCAATGACTGTTTAAATGAATAACGTGATTTAAAAAACAAATATCCCTGTTTACTGCTCCCTAACAGTGCAAATTTCAATTAATGGATGATTAAAATATGCATGTTGCAATATTTTATTTAGTACCTGACAAACATCAAAATAATTTTTCTTTTAAAATAAAAAAAAATTGCTTTTTCCCTCCCCGCCTGATGATCAGGGAACAAATCATCGCTGCTGATGTAAACTTCTTTCCATTCATTCTCTACCAGCAAAAATTAAACCTTCTATCGTAAAAAATCGTGGGAAAGTTCTCTTAAAATTTTACATTTCGAAATATTTCCCCCGTTAGAAGGCGCTATTAACGCAATTGGGAGATTCTGAAAATGGCATTCATAACGTTTCATCAAATCGTATCCAACCCACTAAATATTTTAAAAAGACCTCAAAAAAGTGGTTAAAGTTCACAACCAAACATACAGATAGACAGACATCTATCTGTATGTCACCTATTATCACGACGATTGGCACGGGGGTGGCTCAGTCGGTAGTGCGCCAGGCTCGTAATCTGCAGTTTCCAGGTTCGAGTCCCAGCTGGGTCAGCGTTGAGATTCATTTCCGTAAAACTCTTCGCCCTGCCCACGGTCAGTAGGGGACACCGATGGGCTTGAAAAGGCCGCCGTCCGTCGGATGGGACGTTAAGCCGTGGCCCCGTGTGCGGGAGAGCCATACCCTGTGCACGTTAAAGAACACGCTGGATGGCCTTGACGGGAGGTTACCATCTGTCTCCCAACAGCTGTTCCAGTGGGTCCCCTCCCCCAACCTTCTCTGAGCCTTCGGGGTCCTTGTGGCCTGGCCATTTAGCCCATGGTGTGCAAAAAAAGTGCCGCTCAGAGGTAAAACAATCCAATCCAATCACGACGATTAACAAAATTTACTTATTTTTGCTCTCCCTATAGAGTTAAAAAAAGTTAACTTCAGAAACACTTCACTCTATATAATAACTGTGATAAGTTACCACGGTGAGGTCTCTGACGAAGCAAACGAGTCGCTATCAATCTGTATGTTTCTTCAAGGAATTTTTTTAACATTTGTTGTCTCAGGAGGAATGTCCTCTGCGAAAAGAAAGTGTCAGCAGTTTCGGGAGTGTTGGCAACCCTATTAGAAGCTGAAAGGGATTCGGTGAGACTTGCAGGGAAGTAAAAGAAATGTTAGAGTGAATCGACCGTTGTAAGAGAAGCTAATTAAATGGGAAACTCCCTACGGGGAATTAGGAAAGATGAGAAGAAAAAAAATGAGGAATTTTTAAACAAAAAAAACACACACACACACACGTCAATGATCATCACCACGGTATAGATTGATGCTATTTCACCAAATAATCCAAGGGGTTTTTTAGTGAACATTTCGAATTAATAGGAATAATAGAATGAGGGGAAAGAAATTCTGACGTCACCACTGTCTGTGCATATTGGAAGAGCTGTGAGAGAATAAACACTTCTTTTAGTACGCTTGTTGGGGTGGCTTGTTGTGAGTGGTGTAGCCGTCCCGTGACCGAGTGGTTAGCACGCTTGGCTACTGATCTACGAGACCTGGGTTCGAGCCCCGGGTAAGGCATGGATGTATGTGTCGTTTTTCTGCTGAGGTCCTGCCATCCTATCAGACCTTCTACTGTGGCATATAAACTGGCAGGCTCCTGTCAGACCTCTGTGGCCAGCAATTCAATTCAAATACTTCACAGGGATTGGGAGGTCCTTCTTCAGACTTTCCCATACAGTATTTAGTTTTCTTAAAGGTGGTATATGGTTTTTTTTTTGTTTCAGAGGTTTTTTTTTCTCTCTTATTCTTTAAGAGAGTAATTTTTTAATATTTTTTTTTTCATTTTTCATATTTTTTTCATACAAATATTTTTTTTTTATATTTCATTTTCTTTTCTCTTTCTTATTCTTTAAGAGAGTAATTTTTTAATAATTTTTTCCCCATTTTTCATACAAATATATTTTTTTTATTTCATGTTTTTTTAGGGTTTTTTTTTATAGATTATTCGATATGTTTGTTGTTTTAAGGAAGTCAAGCAAGAAGCCAAATATTTTGATTTGAGTATGTGAGATAGGATGGTTTAAAATAGAGTTTAAATTGAAGTCCTTTATATCTATACTTTCAAGATTTTCAAAAAAAATTTTTCTTTGAATATTATATTTTTCACAATTTAAGATTATGTGGGAAGAATTTTCAATTAGTTTACATTTTGAACATTTGGGGGAGTTGCTTAAATTAAGTAAAAATTTTGATTTATTTAAAAATATAGTATCAGTTCTTAGCCGAAAAATAGTTTTCGATTCATGTCTTGAAAATTGAAGTTTTAATATAGTATTAATTTTGTTAGAAAGTTCTGATCTAAAATTTGGTTTGAACTGTGGCCAGCAGCTGCTTGAAGGGATATTTATTGGGAGAGCAGCTTGGGAGATTATGTGACTTCGCAGCTGACGGTTCTTTACTATTCATTGATCAATGATATATTAATCAACTTATGATTTGTAAAACATGTCGAAGCATCAATTGCAAAGTCGCATAGTCTCCCCAGTTTTCACTCACGTGACTAATTTAATCCTTAAGGGGAGAGCCATGCCATGTGAATCAGAGATGAGTTCCCGATCAGAAATATTTAAGTTCAGTTGTTGAAAAATAAAAACAAAAAATATTTCTAATTATTATTTCAATCTTATAATCAGTTTTTAGTAATTAAAAAATAAATAATATGCGATCTTTTATTATTTTCTATGTATTTTCTGTCTTGAATAAATGAACAACTCTTAGCGTTGATAATGATGTTATCCAAGACATTTCAGTTTCTATTAATATTTCTATTATTTTTTTCCTAATAGTATAAAAAGTTCTTTTTTTGATTATAATTATTTTAAAATTTGTAATTAACGTATAATATAAAGTATTAAAACATTTATTTAGTGACATGAATTTCTGTATATAAAATGTTCAATATGGACTTATGTTTTATGGATGCAGGAGATAATTTTTTTCTGCAATTCAGACCCGGGAGGACTTGGGCTCAATAGTTGTGGAAGTGGTTCTGCTTCGGGTTCGATCTCAATAATTGTTGAAGTGGTTAGGTCTCGGGCTCAATATAAGTGTGGAAGTGGTTCTGCCTCAGGCTCAATAATTGTGGAAGTAGTTCTGCCTCGATCTTAATAATTGTGGAAATGGTCCGGCTTCTAGCTCAATAATTGTGAAAGTGATTCGTCCTCGGGCTCAGTAATTGTGAAAGGGGTTCTGCGTCGGGCTCAATAAATGTGGACATGGTTCTGCTCCGGGATCAAAAATTGTGGACGTGGTTCTGCTCCGGCTCAATACCTGTGGAATTGGTTCGACTTGGGTTCAATAATTGTGGAAATGGTTCTGCCTCGATCTCAATAATTGTGGAAGTGATCCGGCTTCTAGCTCAATAATTGTGGAAGTAGTTCTGCCTCGATCTTAATAATTGTGGAAATGGTCCGGCTTCTAGCTCAATAATTGTGAAAGTGATTCGTCCTCGGGCTCAGTAATTGTGAAAGGGGTTCTGCGTCGGGCTCAATAAATGTGGACATGGTTCTGCTCCGGGATCAAAAATTGTGGACGTGGTTCTACTCCGGGCTCAATAACTGTGGAATTGGTTCGGCTTGGGCTCAATAATTGTGGAAATGGTTCTGCCTCGATCTCAATAATTGTGGAAGTGATCCGGCTTCTAGCTCAATAATAGTAGAAGTGGTTCGTCCTCGGGCTCAATAATAGTGGAAGTGGTTCGTCCTCGGGCTCAATAATAGTGGAAGTGGTTCTGCCTCGGGCTCAAAAATTCTAGAAGTGATTCTGCCTCGGGTTCAATAATTGTGGAAGTGGTTCTACCTGGGCTCAATAATTGTGGAAGTTGTTCGGTCTCGGACTCGAAAAATTGAATCGAACTCATCTCTCCTCTGCATGATAAAAACACACTAGGTGGCCTTGATGGGAGGTTTCCATCTGTCAGCCATGGACAGTGGTCATCCAATGGACAGTGGCTTTCCAAACTACTGACGTCCCTTTTCTGGTCGAAGGCGCTGTGGGGGGTTTAGCGGAGATAAATCTCAACGTTGACACAGATGCGACTCGAACCTATGAATTGCAGATTACGGTTATGGCACGATACCGACTTAGACAACCCGCGTCCCATTGATTAAGGGGCAAGTTTCATCTATTTATTTATATTAGATTGCGACTTATCATTGTACTGGAAAGGGTTGTTGTTGGGTTGTTTTACCTCTGAACGGCACTTTTTTGCACACCATGGGCTAAATGGCCAGGTCACATGGACCCCGAAGGATCAGAGAAGGTTGGGGGAGGGGACCCACTGGAACAGCTGTTGGGTGACAGATGGTAGCCTCCCGTCAAGCCCATCCAACGTGTTCTTTAACGTGCACAGGGTATGGCTCCCCTGTACACGGGGCCACGGCTTAACGTCCCATCCAACTGACGGCGGCCTTTCCAAGCCCATTGGTGCACCCTACTGACCGTGGGCAGGGCGGGGAATTTTTGCGGAGATAGTACTGGAAAGGAATTACTTGCACGGCTACTAACACCTCTTACGAGACGTAGATGAATAGGAGAAAATCTCAAAGGTAGCAAAGGGACGGATTTAATTTTGAGAGAGAAAAATTACAAATTTGTACTGTGAGGATCAGAAGTGCAGCGGAATCAGACATGGAGAGTAAAAATAAAACTGTACACTATAGAAAGAGATTTACACTATATTCCAGTTCTTCCCATATTTTCATTGGTGTGTCAGTGTCAGCAGATGTCTTATTATTAATTATTACCTGCAATGAGTTTAAGGAACGGCTTGGGTTAGGTTGTTTTACCTCTGAGCGGCACTTTTTTGCACACCATGGGCTAAATGGCCAGGTCACATGGACCCCGAAGGCTCAGAGAAGGTTGGGGGAGGGGACCCACTGGAACAACTGTAAGGAAACAGATGGTAGCCTCCCGTCAAGTCCATCCAGTGTGTTCTTTAACGTGCACAGGGTATGGTTCTCCCGCACACGGGGCCAGGGCTTAACGTCCCATCCGACGGACGGCGGCCTTTCCAAGCCCATCGGTGTCCCCTACTGACCGTGGGCAGGGTGGGTAATTTTGCGGAGATAAATCTCAACGCTGACTCAACTGGGACTCGAACCTGGGAACTACAGATTACGAGCCTGGCGCGCTACCTACTGAGCCACCCCCGCCCCCTTAAGGAACGGCAAATATCGAATCATTGCGTTTGTTGATATAGAAGCAACAAGTATTTGCGTTGTTTACCTCTGAGCGGCACTTTTTTTGCACACAATGGGCTAAATGGCAGGTCACAAAGACCCCAAGGACTCAGAGGAGGTCCCGAAAGGTTACCTCTTCTGAGTCCTTGGTCTTCGCTTGACAGCTATCTCAGTTGACTCTGTCTCACAGCTATATTCACAGCTATTTCATATAGTTATCTGACAGCTATATTCAACCATCAAGGCCATACAGAGTGTCTTTAGGTACGCAGGGTATGGCTCTCCTGCGCACAGACCCACGGTTAACATCAATCCGACGGACGGCGGCCTGTCCAAGCCGTTTCTCGCCTAAAGCAAAACGTAGAAGAAAAAAACTTTCCAAGTTAGGCCCAGTTGAGATTCGAATCTGGAACTGCAAATTACGAGCTTGGCGCTTTACCGACTGACTCAATCCCCGTCTTAGGGGAGGAACTAAATTATAGTGTGGATGTATGGAAGTTCAACCATTTTAGCATATTGAACTTGGGGCGAGGGGTGGCTCAGTCGGTAGCGCGTCAGGCTCGTAATCTGTAGTTCCCAGGTTCGGGTTCCAGCTGGGTCAACGTTGAGATTTATCTCCACAAAATTCCCCGCACTGGCCACGGTCACTAGAGGACATCGTAGGCTTGGAAAGGCCGCAGTCCGTCGGATGGGACGCTAAGCCGTGGCACCGTGTGCGGGAGAACCATATCCTGTGCACTTTAAAGAACACGCTGGATGACCTTGACGGGAGGCTACCATCTGTCTCCCAACAACTGTTCCAGTGAGTCCCCTCCTCAAACCTTCTCTGAGCCTTCGGGGTCCATGTCACCTGGCCATTTAGCCCATGGTGAGCAAAAACGTGCCACTCAGAGGTAAAACAACCCAACCCAAAGCCATATTGAACATTTGCAACCTTCTTGCTATGTAAAAGTTTTAATAAATATTCTCTCAAAATAAGTAGGATTTGCTGATTTGCATTTATAGCTTTTGTGTAATAAATATTTAAAATCGTTACATTCCTTTCCAATCAACAGGTACAATACGTATTAATAATGCAACACACTTGTAGATATTTAAGCGGATTTTGTTGCACCGAGCATATCCAATTGATACTGCATTTCTTCCATGCCTGTGTCAGCATGACTCTGGTAGGGGCGGGAGTGGTCAGTCGGTAGCGCGCCAGGCTCGTGATCTGTAGTTCCCAGGTTCGAGTCCCAGCTGGGTCAGCGTTGAGATTTATATCCGCAAAATTCCCCGCCCTGCCCACGGTCAGTAGGGGACACCGATGGACTTGGAAAGACCGCCGTCCGTCGGATGGGACGTTAAGCCTTGGCCCCGTGTTTGGGAGAGCCTTACTCTGTGCACGTTAAAGAACACGCTGGATGGCCTTGACGGGAGGCTACCATCTGTCTCCCAACAGCTGTTCCAGTAGGTCCCATCCCCCAACCTTCTCTGAGCCTTTGGGGTCCATGTGACATGGCCATTTAGCCCATTGTGTGCAAAAAAGTGCCGCTCAGAGGTAAAACAACCCAACCCAGCATGACTCTGGCAAGTGTGACGAATGTTATGCTTGGCGCATCTTCAGGTCATCAGTTTCCTTCATCTTTTATCAACACGTCGCTTTTTCACTTATCTTCTCAAAAAGAAGTCACGCAATCGATTTATTTCCCAAGATCCATTTGTCAGCAAACGTTGCATTCAAATGGTCAGCCATAATCCAGGCACGATTTTTAAATTTTTCTCGGAAAGTTTTCAAGTTTGTCTCCTAAGCACAACAAACCGTGTTATCCATCTTCTGCAGATATTTCTTTTTCATTTCGAGTTCCATGTGACCAAGATCAATTGGCCCACCTCTTAATAAGATGCATACAGCTTATTAAGATAGGCTGCAAGCACGCTAATTTAATATCTCATTAAGAAAGGGTAGCATCGTGAGCACAAACTATCTTATTCAGATAGGAAATTCACTTTCCTCTTCATGATGATTCCGATTTCCTCTATGAATCGGGGCGGGGGTGGCTCAGTCGGTAGCGCGCCAGGCTCGTAATCTGTAGTTCCCCGGTTCGAGTCCCAGCTGAGTCAGCGTTGAGATTTATCTCCGCAAAATTCCCCGCCCTGCCCACGGTCAGTAGGGGACACCGATGGGCTTGGAAAGGCCGCCGTCCGTCGGATGGGACGTTAAGCCGTAGCCCCGTGGGCGGGAGAGCCATATCTTGTGCACGTTTAAGAACACGCTGGGTGGCCTTGACGGGAGGCTACCATCTGTCTCCCAACAGCTGTTCCAGTGGGTCCCCTCCCCCAACCTTCTCTGAGCCTTCGGGGTCCATGTGACCTGGCCATTTAGCCCATGGTGTGCAAAAAAGTGCCGCTCAGAGGTAAAACAACCCAACTCTTTGACTGGCTTTGCTTTCCTCCTGTGATATTGCGATTTTTTTCTGTGATTTTTTCCCTCTGACAGTATTCGCTTTATTCTTCTAACAGACATTGCTTTTTTTTCTCTCAGGTTGGGTTGTTTTACCTCTGAGCGGCACTTTTTTTGCACACCATGGGCTAAATGGCCAGATCACATGGACCCCGAAGGCTCAGACACGGTTGAGGGAGGGGACCCACTGTAACAGTGTTGGGAGACAGATGACACCCTCCCGTTAAGGCCATCCAGCATGTTCTTTAACGTGCACATTGTATGGCTCTACCGCATAAGGGACCACGGCTTAACGTCCCATCCGACGGACGGCGGCCTTTCGAAGCCCATCGGTGTCCCCTACTGATCGTGGGCAGGGCGAGGAATCTTGCGGAGATAAATCTCAACGTTTACCCAGCTGGGACTCGAACCTGGGAACTACAGATTTTTTTCTGTCGGGATTTTCTCCACCAATAATTTCCGCTTTCCCTCTCAGAAGGACCAGCAGCATTCTCTGTCAAATTTCCCTTTCTTTCACTGAAATTTAACTGTGAACGAACTCATCTCTGCTCCGCATGATGAAAACACACTAGATGGATTTTGCCTTTTTCTTCTGTCGAACTTCGCTTTACACTTTTGGTGAATTTCATTTCCCTTGTCTGACAGAGTGTGATTCCTCCACTGATGAATCACGATTACATCCTCTGAAGACTTCCATCAGAGGAAAATTGTCATCCGTCAGAACTTCTTTGACTTCTTCTTTTCTTTCGTCAGAACTTCTCTGAAATGGAAGTCCGTCAGAAAAAGTGAGATTTACCTCTCTTTTCTGACGGACTTCTCACTTTTTTGACGGACTTCCATTTCTTCTGATGGATTTCGTTTTCCTTCTCTGATGGCATAGCTTTTCATTCTTAAAGGAATTCAGTTTCTTCTCATCGATTTCGTTTTCCTTTTCGAAGGCATCATTTCCGCTTTCAACGGACTTCCATTTCTTTTTACGAATTTCGCTTTCTTTCTCTGACAGCAGGGCTTTCGCTTTTTAAGAGACTTCCATTTCTTCTGATGGATTTTGATTTCGTTAGCTGATGGAAGGGACGTAGCTAGTGGGGGGGAAGGACGGGTGATCCGGATTCCCCCTGAAAATCCTCAAACTTCTCTATCGGCTTTGAATTTCAAAACAGTTGAGGTTCTGCCATCCTCTCAGACATTCTACTATAACATATAAACTTACAGGCTCCTGTCAGACCTCTGTGGCAAGCAGTTGCTTGAGGGGATATTTTTTTTTGT
This sequence comes from Ryuthela nishihirai, assembly GCA_038380435.1. NCBI lineage: Eukaryota > Metazoa > Arthropoda > Arachnida > Araneae > Heptathelidae > Ryuthela > Ryuthela nishihirai. The sequence goes on from JAWZYU010000018.1 coordinate 27,856,488, forward strand.
CCATATATAATTTTATTTCAGCCCCAGATTTTATATCCGACACTAAAAATTTATTTAAAAAAAGCTATAAAATCTTATTCCATATAGAATATGATTTTAACCTTTCCTATTCGTGAAATATTTTAGCAATATGGAAACTCTACTCAAGTCTTAATCTCAGATACCCTCCCGCCCCGGGAAACAAAATTCTCGAACCCTCCGCGAAACATAATTCTGGCCCCTCCTCTTCTGATGGCATAGTTTTTCGCTTTTAAAGGACTTCCATTTCTTCTGATGGCATGGCTTTTCGATTTTAACGGACTTCCGTTTCTTCTGATGGAATGATTTTCGCTTTTAACAGACTTCCGTTTCTCCTGATGGCATGGTTTTCGCTTTTAACGGACTTCCATTTCTTCTGATGGCACGGCTTTTCGCTTTTAACGTACTTCCATTTCTTCTGATGGCATGGCTTTTCGCTTTTATTAAACTTCCACTTCTTCTGATGGCATGGTTTTTCGCTTTTTAACGGACTTTCATTTTTTCTGATGGCATTGGTTTTCGCTTTTAACGGACTTCCATTTCTTCTGATGGCATGGCTTTTCGCTTTTAACGGACTTCTATTTCTTCTAATTGCATTGCTTTTCACTTTTAAACGTACTTCCATTTCTTTTGATGGCATGGGTTTTCGCTTTTAACGTACTTCCATTTCTTCTGATGGCATGGCTTTTCGCTTTTAACGGACTTCCATTTCTTCTAATTGCATGGCTTTTCACTTTTAAACCGACTTCCATTTCTTCTGATGGCATGGCTTTTCGCTTTTAACGGACTTCCATTTCTTCCGATGGCACGGTTTTTCGCTTTTAACCTATTTCCATTTCTTCTGATAGCATGGCTTTTCGCTTTTAACGTACTTCCATTTCTTCTGATATCATGGCTTTTCGCTTTTAACCGACTTCCATTTCTTCTAATTGCATGGCTTTTCACTTTTAAACGTACTTCCATTTCTTCTGATGGCATGGCTTTTCGCTTTTAAACGTAATTCCATTTCTTCTGATGGCATGGCTTTTCGCTTTTAACGTACTTCCATTTCTTCTGATGGCATGGCTTTTCGCTTTTAACGGACTTCTATTTCTTTTAATTGCATGGCTTTTCAGTTTTAAACGTACTTCCATTTCTTCTGATGGCATGGGTTTTCGCTTTTAACGTACTTCCATTTCTTCTGATGGCATGGGTTTTCGCTTTTAACGGACTTCTATTTCTCCTAATTGCATGGCTTTTCACTTTGAAACGGACTTCCATTTCTTCTGATGGCATGGCTTTTCGCTTTTAACGGACTTCCATTTCTTCTGATGGCACGGTTTTTCGCTTTTAACGTATTTTCATTTCTTCTGATGGCATGGCTTTTCGCTTTTAACGTATTTCCATTTCTTCTGATATCATGGCTTTTCGCTTTTAACCGACGTCCATTTCTTCTAATTGCATGGCTTTTCACTTTTAAACCTACTTCCATTTCTTCTGATGGCATGGGTTTTCGCTTTTAACGTACTTCCATTTCTTCTGATGGCATTGCTTTTCGCTTTTAACGTACTTCCATTTCTTCTGATGGCATGGCTTTTCGCTTTTATTAAACTTCCACTTCTTCTGATGGCATGGGTTTTCGCTTTTAACGGACTTCCATTTCTTCTGATGGCATGGCTTTTCGCTTTTAACGGACATCTATTTCTTCTAATTGCATGGCTTTTCACTTTTAAACCGACTTCCATTTCTTCTGATGGCACGGTTTTCCGCTTTTAACGGATTTCCATTTCTTCTCATGGCATGGCTTTTCGCTTTTAACGTACTTCCATTTCTTCTGATATCATGGCTTTTCGCTTTTAACCGACTTCAATTTCTTCTAATTGCATGGCTTTTCACTTTTAAACGTACTTCCATTTCTTCAGATGGCATGGCTTTTCGCTTTTAAACGTACTTCCATTTCTTCTGATGGCATGGCTTTTCGCTTTTAACGTACTTCCATTTCTTCTGATGGCATGGCTTTTCACTTTTAAACGTACTTCCATTTCTTCTGATGGCATTGCTTTTCACTTTTAACGTACTTCCATTTCTTCTGATAGCATGACTTTTCACTTTTAACGTACTTCCATTTCTTCTCATGGCATGGCTTTTCACTTTTTACGTACTTCCATTTCTTCTGATGGCATGGCTTTTGACTTTTAACGTACTTCCATTTCTTCTGATGGCATGGCTTTTCGCTTTTAACGTACTTCCATTTCTTCTGATGGCATGGCTTTTCACTTTTAACGTACTTCCATTTCTTCTGATGGCATGGCTTTTCCCTTTTAACGGACTTCCATTTCTTCTGATGGCATGGCTTTTCACCTTTAACGTACTTCCATTTCTTCTGATCGCATGGCTTTTCACTTTTAACGGACTTCCATTTCTTCTGATGGCATGGCTTTCACTTTTAACGGACTTCCATTTCTTCTGATGGCATGGCTTTTCGCTTTTAACGTACTTCCATTTCTTCTGATGGCATGGCTTTTCGCTTTTAACGTACTTCCATTTCTTCTGATGGCATGGCTTTTCACTTCTAACGTACTTCCATTTCTTCTGATAGCATGGCTTTTCGCTTTTAACGTACTTCCATTTCTTCTGATTGCATGGCTTTTCACTTTTAACGGACTTCTATTTCTTCTGATGGCATGGCTTTTCACTTTTAACGTACTTCCATTTCTTCTGATGGCATGGCTTTTCGCTTTTAACGTACTTCCATTTCTTCTGATGGCATGGCTTTTCACTTTTAACGTACTTCCATTTCTTCTGATGGCATGGCTTTTCATTTTTAACGTACTTCCATTTCTTCTGATGGCATGGCTTTTCACTTTTAACGGACTTCCATTTCTTCTGATGGCATGGCTTTTCGCTTTAACGTACTTCCATTTCTTCTGATGGCATGGCTTTTCACTTCTAACGTACTTCCATTTCTTCTGATGGCATGGCTTTTCACTTTTAACGTACTTCCATTTCTTCTGATGGCATGGCTTTTCACTTTTTACGTACTTCCATTTCTTCTGATGGCATGGCTTTTCGCTTCTAACGTACTTTTCTTCTGATGGCATGGCTTTTCGCTTTTAACGTACTTCCATTTCTTCTGATGGCATGGCTTTTCACTTTTAAACGTATGTACTTCCATTTCTTCTGATGGCATGGGTTTTCGCTTTTAATGTACTTCCATTTCTTCTGATGGCATGGCTTTTCGCTTTTAACGGACTTCTATTTCTTCTAATTGCATGGCTTTTCACTTTTAAACGTACTTCCATGTCTTCTGATGGCATGGGTTTTCGCTTTTAACGTACTTCCATTTCTTCTGATGGCATGGCTTTTCGCTTTTAACGGACTTCTATTTCTTCTAATTGCATGGCTTTTCACTTTTAAACGGACTTTCATTTCTTCTGATGGCATGGCTTTTCGCTTTTAACGGATTTCCATTTCTTCTGATGGCACGGTTTTTCATTTTTAACGTATTTCCATTTCTTCTGATGGCACGGCTTTTCGCTTTTAACGTACTTCCATTTCTTCTGATGGCATGACTTTTCATTTTAAACGGACTTCCATTTCTTCTGATGGCATGGTATTTAACTTTTAAACGTACTTCCATTTCTTCTAATTGCATGGCTTTTCACTTTTAAACGGACTTCCATTTCTTCTGATGGCATGGCTTTTCACTTTTAAACGTACTTTCATTTCTTCTGATGGCATGGCTTTTCGCTTTTAACGTACTTCCATTTCTTCTGATGGCATGGCTTTTCACTTTTAACGGACTTCCATTTCGTTTTGATGGATTCTCCTTTCTCCTTCTGATAAACTTTGCTTTCCTCCCCTCGTTCACTTCACTTTCCATCCCTGAAGAGAATTCGCGGTCGCCGCCCATTCAGTCATTCGCCAGCAACAGAGAAGCCAAGAGGTTCAAAACGCTGACAACCGCACCACGCGCGCGATCCCGAAACGCACGATTCGGCGCCACGCGCTCTGCTTTCTCTTCCTCGTGCTCCTCCTCGACACGAGCGACGTAACGAGCTGATGAAAGAAGCGAGCCGCGAGCATCCCGTGTGCTTTTAAACCCCGTAATTAATGAGGGCCGAGGCCTCGCCCCGACACACGTGAGCCATATTCGCGCGCGTGAGCTGTGTGTTCATGGATGTGGAGAATAAATCACGTGGACCAGGTGGAGCATGTGACACGTGCTTCATCATCAGCCATTCGCAATGTGAGGAAGTAACAGCGACGAGGGACCATCTGCTGGTTTGTAGAGGAGGGGGGGGGGGAGGTAGAACAATTAAAAGAAGTCTCATCCGTGGAGATCATCGCCCTGTTCTATATTTACTTTCAGATAGGTGTAGAACGTTTTCAGATTGCTATTTCGGAAGATTAGGAAAAAAATAATGAAATATTTTAATTTTAAAGATAAAATGATTGAAGGTTTTGAAAGCCACTTTTTCATTATTGTAGAATTTGGTAAAGCTGTAAGAGTAGGTGTTGAGGTTTTCAGGAAAAAAGGAAACAAAGATAAGCTTTAACTTTCTATGTTTTTATATTTAATTTTTGAAATTATCGATTTTAGCTTTCGTACTGCATAATTTTCGTCGAAAGTAATTAATGAAGGGGGCGGGGGTGGCTCAGTCGGTACCGCGCCAGGCTCGTAATCTAAAAAATTCCCTGCCCTGCCCACGGTCAGTAGGGGACACCGATGGGCTTGGAAATGCCGCCGTCCGTCGGATGGGACGTTAAGCCGTGGATCCGTGTGTGGGAGAGCCATACCCTGTGCACGTTAAAGAACACGCTGGATGGCCTTGACGGGAGGCTACCATCTGTCTCCCAACAGCTGTTCCAGTGGGTCCCCTCCCCCAACCTTCTCTGAGCCTTCGGGGTCCATGTGACCTGGCCATTTAGCCCATGGTGTGCAAAAAAGTGCCGCTCAGAGGTAAAACAACCCACGTTAAAGAACACGCTGGATGGCCTTGACGAGAGGCTACCATCTGTCTCCCAACAGCTGTTCCAGTGGGTCCCCTCCCCCAACCTTCTCTGAGCCTTCGGGTCCATGTGACCTGGCCATTTAGCCCATGGTGTGCAAAAAAGTGCCGCTCAGAGGTAAAACAACCCAACCCTAATTAATGAAGGTCGAGTCCTCGTTATAGCGCGTGAGCCATTAGCTCAAAGAATGTAATTTTTCAACTGCAAGAATGTAATTTTTCAGTCCTTTAAATGTTTTTCAGGATGAGAGTTTACGACTGCCCGATCCTTGCAATCCTAAGTTGAGAGTGAGTTTTCGGTAGGAATTAATAACTTATCATTCTGTGCAACTGGAATAAATTATTCTCAGTCTCAGAGGAGTGCAGTTACTCGGTCGATAGCGCGCCAGGCTATGTAATCTGTAATTCTCAGGTTTCAGTCCCATTTGAGCCAACGTTGAGATTTATCACCTCAAAACCCCATCCTGCCCATGGTTAGTAGGGATACCAAAGGGCTTGAAAAGATAGCCCTCCGTCCGATGGTACCTTAAGCCCTGGCTCTGTGTGAGGGAAAGACCTACTCTGTGTACGTTAAAGAGCACGCTAGATAACCTTGACGGGAGGCTACCATCTGTCTCCTAACAGCTATTCCAGTGGGTCCCCTTCCCCAACCTTCTCTTAGCCCTCGGGATCCTTATGGCCTAGTCATTTAGCCCATTGTGTGCAAAAAATTGCCGCCCAGAAGTAAAACATCCCAATCCCATCCTGCACACGAGGCATTTTTTTCCATTTGAAAGTTTTAAAATATTATACATATTGTAGACCTACAACCCCTCCCCGAGAGTTGGAGCCTCCCGAACCTTTTGCTCGAGGGTTTACAGATACCTCAGGTTCGAGTCCCACCTGAGCCAGCTTTGAGATTTTTCTCCTCAAAACTTCCCGCCATGCCCTCGATCAATAGGGGACACCGATGAGTTAGGAAAGCCGGCCGTCTGAGCGGCCGTAGCCATACCTTTTGCACGTTAATGGGTTTGGATGGGTTTTAAAGCCGGGGCCCCATATGCAGGAGAGCCATTCCCTGTGCACGTTGGGGCGGGGGTGGCTCAGTCGGTAGCGCGCCAGGCTCGTAATCTGTAGTTCGCAGGTTCGAGTCCCAGCTGGGTCAGCGTTGAGATTTATCTCCGCAAAATTCCCCGCCCTGCCCACGGTCAGTAGGGGACATATATGGGCTTGGAAAGGCCGCCGTCCGTCGGATGGGACGTTAAGCCGTGGCCCCGTGTGCGGGAGAGCCATACCCTGTTCACGTTAAAGAACACGCTGGATGACCTTGACGGGAGGCTATCATCTGTCTCCCAACAGCTGTTCCAGTGGGTTCCCTCCCCCAACCTTCTCTGAGCCTTCGGGGTCCATGTGACCTGGCCATTTAGCCAATGGTGTGCAAAAAAGTGCCGCTCAGAGGTAAAACAAACCAAACCAAACCTGTGCACGCTAAAGGTGGTCTTGACGGTAGGGTACCATCTGTCCTCTCCTCCCAACCTTCTCGGGGTCCTTGTGACCTGGGCATTTAATTAGTGTGTGCAAAATATTGCCGCTCAGAGGTAAATCAGCCCCTCTCAGTGTCAATATCTTAATCCATTCAAAAGTCATTCAAAGATCTGCTCAAGAGTTTAGTTGATCACTTTTTACCCATCTTCCTATTGCTTTTGGCTTTGACATTTTTCTATTGGTGGGTTTGTCGGTTTGTGGATTTGACAAGACGTTAATCCTCTTCATCATGACTGTGATCTTCAGTCGTCATCGCCTTCGTCATAAACAATATCATTATTGATGAGCGAAATGATGATTGAATGAATAAATAAGCTCATTATGGACGGCTACGGTAGCTTCGATGCTAACGAAGATAATAATTGCGTTGCCAACAGTAACGACGTAGATAAATGACTAAGATGACACAATGATGATGATGATGACAGCAACAACAATAACGATGACCAGAAAATATGTCAGACAATAAATAACGACGGTTGAAACATGATCATGTGTGATGACGTTACTTGCGATTTCGAAGATAACAAAAATGATTACCATGATCATGTGTGACGACGTTACCACTGATTTCGAAGATAATAACAATGACTACCATGATCATGTGTGATGACGTTACCTCTGATTTCGAAGATAACAATGACTACCATGATAATGTGTGACGACGTTACCTCTGATTTCGAAAATAATAACAATGACTACCATGATCATGTGTGATGACGTTACCTCTGATTTCGAAGATAACAATGACTACCGTGATCATGTGCGATGACGTTACCTCTGATTTCGAAGATAACAATGACTACCATGATCATGTGTGACGACGTTACCTTTGGTTTCGAAGATAACAACAATGACTACTATGATCATGTGTGACGACGTTACCTCTGATTTCGAAGATAACAGTGACTACCGTGATCATGTGCGATGACGTTACCTCTGATTTCCAAGATAACAATGACTACCATGATCATGTGTGACGACGTTACCTTTGGTTTCGAAGATAACAACAATAACTACTATGATCATGTGTGACGACGTTACCTCTGATTTCGAAGATAATAACAATGACTACCGTGACCATGTGCGACGACGTTACCTCTGATTTCGAAGATAACAATGACTACCGTGATCATGTGCGACGACGTTACCTCTGATTTCGAAGATAACAATAACTACCATGATCATGTGCGGAGACGTTACCTCTGATTTCGAAGATAACAATGACTACAATGATCATGTGCGACGACGTTACCTGCGATTTCGAAGATGATAACAATGACTACAATGATCATATGTGACGACGTTACCTCTGATTTCGAAATGGCAATAACTTCCACGACGGTATTAATTATAGGCGTCACTTTTAAAACGAAAACAATTTCTTTGTCAAGAAGTTTTCCATGAGAACATAAAATAAGGCGAAACCTTCTCACAGGAAATGCTGAAGCTCAGCTGATGATCATGATAAATAACCTTAACACCGGATCATCACTAGAGGTTAGAATGCATATCACCCAGAAAAGTAAGGTTCTTAGAAGACGCCAAAAACAAGCCTATTCTCCAAAGTCCCATAGAAAGAGCAGTGAACGCAACATCCTGAGTGAGCCTCGTCTCATCTGCAAAGAGGTCACGTTTTGTTTAACGTCACGATCTGTTCCGACGATCGTTAATCGGCGTCATTTGCGATCGTTTTTCTCTGAGATGCTGCGCGGAAAACAGATCTCTACGGTGTCGGGGTGAAGATGCTGCTGCTGCGTATAGAGTCACTTGACGCCAACAATCATTATTGAACACGCGGAGAAAGGATGGATGCGATTGTTAGGAGAGGACAGAAATTTGCTGAACAAGTTCGTGAAGAGGTCGGTGTCCTTACGTTTCATCTACTCTTTGATCTTGGTAAGATGGATGCAATAATACCAATTAGCGTTGGTTGTTGACGAAAGCATTTCTCACTTAACCGATTCGTAGGAGTGAGGGATATCATAAGTCAACTTCATAGATAAAATATACAAGTAGTGGACGCAAAAATGGAGACGAGACATGTCTAGGTCACAAGGACCCCCAAGGTTCAGAGAAGGTTGGGGGAATGGGATCAATTAGAGAACTTTTAGGAAACAGATGAGTCTCTCGTCAAGACTATTCAGCGTGTAATGTGCACAGGGTATTGTTTAGCTACGCTTAGTTGGGATGCACTTTCATGCACACAATGGGCTGAATGACAAGGTTACAAGGACCCCAAGGGCTCATAAAGGCTTGGAGGAGGGGGGATCCACTGAATAGCTGTTAAGAGACAGGTGGAAGCGTCGAGTCAAGGCATCCAGCGTATTCTTCAACTTGCGTCCGGTATAGTTCTCCTGCACCCAGCATTAAATGTCTAGGTCACAAGGACCCCTAAGGCTCAGAGAAAGTTGGGGGAATGGGACCAATTAGACAGCTTTTAGAAGACAGATGAGTCTCCCGTCAAGGTCATTCAGCGTGTTTTGTAATGTGCACAGGGTATTGCTTAGCTACGCTTAGTTGAGATGCACTTTCATGCACAGAACGGGATGAATGACAAGGTCACAAGGACCCCAATGTCTCAGAAAGGGTTGGAGGAAGGGGGATCCGCTAGATAGCTGTTAAGAGACATGTGGAATTGCCGAGTCAAGGCATCCAGCGTGTTCTTCAACTTGCGTCCGGTATAGCTCTCCTACACACAGCGTTAAATGTCTAGGTCACATGGACCCCCAAGGTTGTTGACCCCCAAGAGAAAGTTGTGGGAATCGTCCGTCGGATGGAGTCGGATCACAGCATTTCCAAACCTATTCGTGTCCCTTTTCTGACCGAATATAGGACGAGGGCTTAGCGGAGATAAATTTCAACGTTAACACATGTGGGACTCGAATCTCGGAACTGCAGGTTTTAAACCTGGACCGCTACCGACTAAGCTAAACCCCTCCCCGCCCCCCAACCCCAAGAAGAAGTGGAGCGAGATTGAGATAAGAAAGACGTTACGAAGATTAATGAGAAATTTAAAAAGGAATCACTCTGCTTTTGCGTTATATAAATAACAAACTCAGAAGAGAGCAAGGAGAGTAAACAATTAAGCATTTAAAAATTATGGAAGAAGAAAAAGAAGAAAAATGCACACTTGGAAATTGAAATGATAAAAAAAAATGCAAAGTTGAGAACAATTTGAAAATATGCGTTGAAATGCATCCAATTACGTAAAAATCCTCGATTTCTTAAAAAAAAATGGTAAAAATCATATCACATTTGACATTGCAAAGGAAAGAAATTATTCATTGAAACAGAGAACTTTTGTGAAATGAAAAAAAAGAAAACAGAGTTGCTTTCATTCTAAGGAAATAATCTTGTATGTCGATAACAAAGTAAAATACTAAATAGATTATTTGCGCGAAAGAAAAAGAATTGAAATCGAAATGCAAACTAGTATACAAGTAATAACATTAGTGTTTTCTAAACTGGTTATTTCAGTCTTGGCAGTATTTTTTTTTTGCTACAAATGATAATGGGACGTTTCAGAAATTTGAAGACTGGTTCGTAGGCGGGGTCGTATATTTCGTATATTCCGATACATTGTAAATATTTTTCCAACCAGATTTACCCGGGAATAGTAATTTATTTTTCACGAAGGAAATTATAGAAAAATAATACTTAAATAAAAAAGGTTATTAAGCTAAAGAAAAGAGAACGTTCAGTTCAAAATGTTGACGTACAGCTCAAATGGGGTGTTCATCTTATGCGAGGAAATTCAGCTGAAAAAAGGAGCATTCAGTGCAAAAAGGGGTGTTCATCTTATGCGAGGAAATTCAGCTGAAAAAAGGAGCATTCAGTGCAAAAAGGGGTGTTCATCTTATGCGAGAAAATTCAGCTGAAAAAAGGAGCATTCAGTGCAAAAAGGGTGTTCATCTTATGTGAGGAATTTCAGCTGAAAAAAGAAGCATTCAGTGCAAAAAGGGGTGTTCATCTTATGCGAGGAAATTCAGCTGAAAAAAGGAGCATTCAGTGCAAAAAGGGGTGTTCATCTTATGCGAGAAAATTCAGCTGAAAAAAGGAGCATTCAGTGCAAAAAGTGGTGTTCATCTTATGCGAGGAAATTCAGCTGAAAAAAGGAGCATTCAGTGCAAAATGGGGTGTTCATCTTATGCGAGGAAATTCAGCTGAAAAAAGGAGCATTCAGTGCAAAAAGGGTGTTCATCTTATGCGAGGAAATTCAGCTGAAAAAAGGAGCATTCAGTGCAAAAAGGGGTGTTCATCTTATGCGAGGAAATTCAGCTGAAAAAAGGAGCATTCAGTGCAAAAAGGGGTGTTCATCTTATGCGAGGAAATTCAGCTGAAAAAAGGAGCATTCAGTGCAAAAAGGGGTGTTCATCTTATGCGAGGAAATTCAGCTGAAAAAAGGAGCATTCAGTGCAAAAAGGGGTGTTCAGCTCAAAACGGGGCATGAAAGTTTGGGAACCACTGCTCTAAACAAACATCACGCAGAAACTTCCAAGATTTGGGCGCGTTTTTCTTGGGTTGTTTTACCCGAGAGTGGTATTCTTTCTGGCACATAATTGGGTTAAACAGCGAGATCAATAGAGTCCCAAACATTCAAAGCTGGGTAGGCGATAGGAACCCATTGAAATGCTCTTAAAGACAAGATGAATCCCTCCGTCAAGGCTATTCAGTGTAATATTTAAAAATGTGCACAGGGTATTTCTTCTCTGAATATGTAAAGACACGGATTAATGTCACCTTTCCCTGCTACTGACGGTGATATGTTTGGGTTGTTTACCTCTGAGCGTCACTTTTTTGCACACCATGGGCTAAATGGCCAGGTCACAATGACCCCGAAGGCTCAGAGAAGGTTGGGGGAGGGGACCCACTGGAACAGCTGTTGGGAGACAGATGGTAGCCTCCCGTCAAGGCCATCCAGCGTGTTCTTTAAAGTGAACAGGGTATGGCTCTCCCACACACGGGGCCACGGCTTAACGTCCCATCCGACGGACGGCTGCCTTTCCAAGTCCATCGGTGTCCTCTACTGACCGTGGGCAGGGCGGGGAATTTTGCGGAGATAAATCTCAACGCTGACCCAGCTGGGACTCGAACCTGGGAACTACAGATTACGAGCCAGGCGCGCTACCAACTGAGCCACCCCCGCCCCAACGGTGATATGTTCAAGAATTTATACGTCTGCTTTCTCGCTGAAACCAGAATGGTGGTTAGCGGAGTAAATTTGTCTTGAAAAAAAAAAATCCTTTTTTTTTAAGTGCTGAATTTTGGAAGTGCTAATTTCTGCACTTCCATAACAATTTAATTAGCGTAATTAAAGCAACATAAATAATTATTAAGTTATTTTTATTTAATCCTCTCCCATTCATCTCTAAAGCTATCCAGTGGGTTCTTTCGCCCATAATGGGCTAAATGGTCAAGTCGCAAGGATCTCAGGGGCAGGGCTGGCCCAGTTGGTGGCGTGCCAGGCTCGTAATCTTCAGTTCCAGGTTCGAGTCCCAGCTGGGCTAGCGTTGATATTTATCTCTGCAAAACTCTTCGCCCTGCCCTCGGTCAGTAGGGGACACCGATGGGATTGGAAAGGCCACCGTCCGTCGAATGTGATGTTAAGCCGTCGTCCGTGCGCGGGATAGCCATAACCTGTGTAGGTTAAAGAACACGCTGGATGGTCTTGACAGGAGACTACCAGTGGTACTGGAACAATATGAAATCAAACCAAGGAACAAATATTACGAGCTGGCACAACCGATTCAGCCAACGCCAGCTACACTATTAGAGAGAATATGATAATAACAGCTGTACGGTGGGTCCATAACCTTCTCTGAGCCTTCGGAGTCCTTCTGACCTGGCCATTTAGTCCATTGTGTGCAAATAAGTGCCGCTCAGAGGTAAAACAACTGAGAACTACTTTTATCGACTCACTAGCAGTTATTTTCCCTGCAAAACAAAATTATAATTTTTTTCACCTTTCGAAGAATTCAAAATGGTCGATTCAGACAACTTTTCTGACATCGGATTATAACAAACAGTATTTATAGAGTTGTTTTTTTTTTTTTTTTTTTGAGGCACTTTTTTGCACACCTTGGGCTAAATGGCCAGGTCACAAGGACCCCGAAGGCTCAGAGAAGGTTGGGGGAGGGGACCCACTGGAATAGCTGTTGGAAGACAGATGGTAGCCTCCCGTCAAGGCCATCCAGCGTGTTCTTTAACGTCCACAGGGTATGGCTCTCCCGCACACGGAGCCACGGCTTTACGTCCCATCCGACGGACGGCAGTCTTTCGAAGCCCATCGGTGTCCCCTACTGACCGTGGGCAAGGCGGAGAATTTTGCGGAGATCAATCTCAACGCTGACTCAGCTGGGACTAGAACCTGGGAACTACAGATTACGAGCCTGGCAAGCTACCGACTGAGCCACCCCCGAGTATTCACAGAAATAAATGATACTGTAAAGGAATATTTTGGTCACCAAAACAAGCTTTTTCTGTGATTCCATTTCATGAGGTAAAGGCCCATTTAGTAAATGAAGTTTGGAAGAATCCAATTGATTGGACCGAACCTGAACAGAACACAACTAAATCCTTGTAGTTCCTTGATATTTTTCTCTCTAAGTAGTGATCTCAGCTCGTAATCAATGTTCCGCTGGTTTGATTTCACATTGCTCCAGTTTTCAGATTTATCTCCGCTAACTCCCCACTTTAAGAAAGAGAAATTAATGGGCTTTGAAAGGCCACCGTGTGCCGATGGCACGATAATCCGTGTTCAAGAATGTCATGGGCCCATTAAAGGACACGCTGAATGGCCTTGACGTATTCTAACAGCTGCCTAGTAAATCCCCTACTCAATACTGAGCTTTGGACGTGCTCCTGACTTATCGACTTAATTCATTATGTGCACAAAAATTACTCTCAGATGTAAAAGAACTCATACGTCAACCCAAAGACTGAAATGCATCTTTTAACTCATCTTTCGAGAGTTGCTTCAAAAAACAATTGGGCGGGGGTGGCTCAGTCGGTAGCGCGCCAGGCTCGTAATCTGTAGTTCCCAGGTTCGAGTCCCAGCTGGGTCAGCGTTGAGATTTATCTCCGCAAAATTCCCCGCCCTGCCCACGGTCAGTAGGGGACACCGATGGGCTATAAAAGGCCGCCGTCCGTCGGATGGGACGTTAAGCCGTGTGTCCCGTGTGCGGGAGAGCCATAACCTGTGCACGTTAAAGAACACGCTGGATGGCCTTGACGGGAGGCTACCATCTGTCTCCCAACAGCTGTTACAGTGGGTCCCCTCCCCCAACCTTCTCTGAGCCTTCGGGGTCCATGTGACCTGGCCATTTCGCCCATGGGTTGGGTTGTTTTACCTCTGAGCGGCACTTTTTTGCACATCATGGGCTAAATGGCCAGGTCACATGGACCCCGAAGGCTCAGAGAAGGTTGGGGGAGGGGACCCACTGGAACAGCTGTTGGAAGACAAATGGTAGCCTCCCGTCAAGGCCATCCAGCGTGTTCTTTAATGTGCACAGGGTATGTCTCTCCCGCACACTGGGCCACGGCTTAACGTCCCATCCGACGGACGGCGGCCTTTCCAAGCCCATCGGTGTCCTCTACTGACCGTGGGCAGGGCGGAGAATTTTGCGGAGATAAATCTCAACGCTGACCAAGCTGGGACTCGAACCTGGGAACTACAGATTACGAGCCTGGCGCGTTACCGACTGAGCCACCCCCGCCCCAGATTTGAAAGAACTCATACGTCAACCCAAAGACTGAAATGCATCTTTTAACTCATCTTTCGAGAGTTGCTTCAAAAAACAAACTTGCAAAATATGCTAATGTTCACTTCCGTTACTCTTTCGGAAATTTTCAAAAATTAGGTTGTTTTACCTCTGAGTGGCTCTTTTTTTTGCACGCAATTGGCTAAATAGCCAGGTCACAAGGACCCCAAGGACTTAGAGAAGACTGGAGGGAAAAGGGGCCACAGTTTACAACACCCCAGATTTCGCTGGGGCATAAAGGAACCCACTCGACTGGGGATCCTTCCAGTCGACAGGCCCTCAGTAAAGCCTCTCCATCGGTGCACCAAGACGACCTAGGACTTCGCAGAGGTCGGCCGATAAGTCTACTCGACTCGGGACTTCGGTCCCAGTCGGCTGACCCCCAGCCAGCCCCTCCATCGAGGCCGCAAAGCACGCAGGAAACACCGACGAGCCGGCACCCAGTTTCACAGAGGCACCTTCAGATCCTCCACCATGTATTTTCAGTAACCTAATCTTGGCAGCCAAAAGAGTCATTGGGGGCTCTTAGTTTGGTTTTTCCATCGATAAGCCCGCTGACCAGGGTGGTTGCCCCTAGTCGCGAGCCTCCAACTTCGTCCTCTCCATTGTGAACGGGCCGAAGCCCCAGTGAACAGTACTCCGACCCCAGTATCACTGAGACTGCATCGACGAGCCCACAGGACGAGTGCACGAAGGATGTATGCAGCTCAGTCCGCGGTATCCGCCAAGTACGGCCCTTCAACCGGGGCTGCAACTGCCAGCTTCTCAGCGGACAAGTCAATGAGTCCACTGGGCCGGTCCCCCACAAAAACCAGTCCGCAGACCCTAGTCCGGCCCCCTCCACCGGGGGCAACAAGACATCTGAATTCCAGAGAGCCAGCGATCCGAACCCAACTTCTCAGAGGCACCGTAGCCCTCCCCCCAACATCACCACAACAAGGTGTTCCCCCTCGGGGGGGGGGGGGGGGGCTGCTAGGAGACAACGTAATAATATGTGACAATCCCGGTGCACCGCAGTACGAGGACTGCATATCACCATTGGGAGTTGCCACTGAAATACCCATCGACTAACTAGATTCCTATCAGATTAAGCTGACTTACATTGTTCTGCCTACAGCGGGAGAAGACTTAGTGAAGAGGCTTGGGTTGGGTTGTTTTACCTCGGAGCGGCACTTTTTTGCACACCATGGGCTAAATGGCCAGGTCACAAGGACCCCGAAGGCTCAGAGAAGGTTGGGGGAGGAGACCCACTGGAACAGCTGTTGGGAGACAGATGGTAGTCTCCCGTCAAGGCCGTCCGGCGTGTTCTTTAACGTGCACAGGGTATGGCTCTCTCCCACACACGGGGCCACGTCTTAACGTCCCATCCGACCGACGGCGGCCTTTCCAAGCCCATCAGTGTCCCCTACTGATCGTGGGCAGGGCGGGGAATTTTGCGGAGATAAATCTCAACGCTGACCCAGCTGGGACTCGAACCTGGGAACTACAGATTACGAGCCTGGCGCGCTACCGACTGAGCCACCCCCGCCCCCCTGAGTGAAGAGAAAAACACTGCTCGGGATTTTATAGCCTGTCTGTGAAATAATCATTGAAGTGCAGTGAGAGTGGGATCTTTTAGGAATTTAGAAATAGTGCCTAGGAAAATGCCCAGCACTCACTGGATTTTGTCCAAAAATCTGCCAAATATAAATCAGATGGTATCTTTTGAATTTTGAGCCAAAAACTGATGTAGAAGTCCTAACTTTTTGAGTCCTCCGCAGTAGAGGCTCCTAGGCACTTCCATCGATAGGCCGCACCTAATCGGGTGACCAAGCCTTTCAGCATGACCTTCAACTCTGTCCTCTCCATCGAGCCGGGCAACCACAGCCCTGCTCGCCGTCTCGGCCTTAGCCGTGCCGAGGCCGCGTCGGGGACACCTGACCGGGGAACCACCCGAGGCCGGTCGGCGGCCTTCCAGCAACCCCGACAAAGCCGTTAGCCAACCCGCAAAAATTCCCCGCCCTGCCCACGGTCAGTAGGGGACACCGATGGGCTTGGAAAGGCGCCGTCCGTCGGATGGTACGTTAAGCCGTGGCCCCGTGTGCGGGAGAGCCATACCTTGTGCACGTTAAAGAACACGCTGGATGGCCTTGACGGGAGGCTACCATCTGTCTCCCAACAGCTGTTCCAGTGGGTCCCCTCCCCCAATCTTCTCTGAGCCTTCGGGGTCCATGTGACCTGGCCATTTAGCCCATGGTGTGCAAAAAAGTGCCGCTTAGAGGTAAAACAACCCAACCCAACCCGTTAGTCAACCGGGGCTTACATGACTGCAGCACCCGGACCCCACTTCGCAGTGTTCTTCCATTGTTCACGGGTATGGCTTTCTTTTGCGCACAATGAACAAAATGGCCAGGTTACAAGGACCCCAAGGACTTAGAGAAGACTGGTGGAAAGGAGACACAGTTTACAACTGTTAAGAGACCGAAGGGAGTCTCCCGTCAAAGCCATTCAGCGTGTTCTGCCACTCGCACAGGGCATGGGTATCTTGTGCAGTCGCTCAAAAAAGTATCCGAACACTGTGGTTGATTACAGAATTCAAAAAAAATATCTGGCAACGATTTTTTTTAGAAATTAATGATCTTGCAACCTCCGTGTCACGTGACACGAAGTTTACCAGATCACTAATTTCTAAAAAAAATCGTTGCCAGATATTTTTTTTAATTCTGTAATCAACCACAGTGTTCGGATACTTTTTTGAGCGACTGTACACGGTGTCCTATAGACATCGGTCTTTCAAAGCCCATCGGCGACCCCTTTATGATCGAGGGCAGGTTAGGAGGTTTAGCGGAGATGAACCCTAACGATGAGACATGTAGGATTCGGACCTTGGAACTTCAGATTACGAGCCTCGTGCAGCGAACTACATTACCCCATAATTTCCTAAAGAACTGCACTTTTGCTCCTCAAACTAACTCTCTGGTTGAGAGACACAGATACAAATTTTTTTCTGAATTTTCAGTCATTTATTTGCTATCCAGATCCACAACTAGTTTTGACTCTATTTAGAGCTCATTCTTCACAGCGGAGGATTTATTACTCTAAATTTTTAGATTTCCAAGATAAAACGGAATCAACACTGACTTTGATACTTTACTGAAATTTGGAGAAACTAACAAAGGAAGAAAAAAAAAATTCTGTTAAATGAAAGTACAAATATTTGTCGTGACCTCGCTATTTTTTTTCACAATCTACATTGCTTACAATTCAACTAGAAGATAAGGAACTAAGAATCGAAGTAAGTTTCTAGTTGGGTTGTTTTACCTCTGAGCGGCACTTCTTTGCACACCATGGGCTAAAATGGCCAGGTCACATGGACCCCGAAGGCTCAGAGAAGGTTGGGGGAGGGGACCCACTGGAACAGCTGTTGGGAGACAGATGGTAGCCTCCCGTCAAGACCATTCAGCGTGTTCTTTAACGTTGGGTTGTTTTACCTCTGAGCGGCACTTCTTTGCACACCATGGGCTAAAATGGAAAGGTCACATGGACCCCGAAGGCTCAGAGAAGGTTGGGGGAGGGGACCCACTGGAACAGCTGTTGGGAGACAGATGGTAGCCTCCCGTCAAGGCCATTCAGCGTGTTCTTTAACGTTGGGTTGTTTTACCTCTGAGCGGCACTTCTTTGCACACCATGGGCTAAAATGGCCAGGTCACATGGACCCCGAAGGCTCAGAGAAGGTTGGGGGAGGGGACCCACTGGAACAGCTGTTGGGAGACAGATGGTAGCCTCCCGTCAAGGCCATCCAGCGTGTTCTTTAACGTGCACAGGGTATGGCTCTCCCGCACACAGGGCCACGGCTTAACGTCCCATCCGACGGACGGCGACCTTTCCAAGCCCATCGGTGTCCCCTACTGACCGTGGGCAGAGCGGGGAATTTTGCGGAGATAAATCTCAACGCTGACCCAGCTGGGACTCGAAACTGGGAACTACAGATTACGAGCCTGGCGCGCTACCGACTGAGCCACCCCGCCCCATTACGAATCAGTGAATGATCCGGACTAGTAAAGCAAAAGTTGATCATAAAAATACGAAAACTTTGAACACAAATAAATGGATAATTAATAATACTGATCTTATAAATAAATATGCATTAATATGTATGTAAATGAAGAGTCACCTTCTCTATTTACAATGAAAGGACAATTTATTAAGCAGACCCACCTAAAAACATGTGGGTCCATCTTTCACTTCACAACACCAACAACACGTTTTCCCATGGACCCTAACAGGTGTTTGAAACGTTTGGGTGGCATCACAGCCCATGAATTTAGGACAGCAGTCGGTAATCATCAATAGTTGCCGGTGGTGGCTTTCGACCACTTCGTCCCAGAGATGCTCAATAAGGTTGAAATCCGCAGACTGAGAGGGCCATTCGAGGGTTATATACTCACTGGAATGCTCCTCCAAGTAGTCCTTCGCCAAACGGGAACAATGAGACGGGGCATTATTTTGTCGAAAGAAGGCATCGTGCTGTGGGGAATGGGCAGCCATGAACGGGTGTAAGTGGTCGGCGACTACGTCAACATAGTCTTGTGTGGTGATGGTAGTCTCAATAAGTACAAGGGACCGCAATGTGGCTCATATAAACATGCCCCCGAACATTGCACTGTCTCTACCAGTCTCTAACACCCCGACTTGACTGTTGGGTTAGGTTGAGTTGTTTTACCTCTGAGCGGCACTTTTTTGCACACCATGGGCTAAATGGCCAGGTCACATGGACCCCGAAGGCTCAGAGAAAGTTGGGGGAGGGGACCCACTGGAACAGCTGTTGGGAGACAGATGGTAGCCTCCCGTTAAGGCCATCCAGCGTGTTCTTTAACGTGCACAGGGTATGGCTCTCCCGCACACGGGGCCACGGCTTAACGTCCCATCCGATGGACCTCGACCTTTCCAAGCCCATCGGTGTCCCCTACTGACCGTGGGCAGGGCGGGGAATTTTGCGGAGATAAATCTCAACGCTGACCCATCTGGGACTCGAACCTGGGAACTACAGATTACGAGCCTGGCGCGCTACCGACTGAGCCACCCCCGCCCCCTTGACAGTTGGTGTCCATGCCATACACAAATTCTACAGTCGGGCAGCGTACCAGGCTTGTAATATGCAGTTCCCAGGTTCGTTGGTTTGAGTTGTTTTACCTCTGAGCGGCACTTTTTTGCACACCGTGGGCTAAATGACCAGGTCACAAGGACCCCGAAGGCTCAGAAAAGGTTGTGGAAGGGGGACTTACTGGAACAGCTGTTGGGAGACAGATGGTAGCCTCCCGTCAAGGCCATCCAGCGTGTTCTTTAACGTGCACAGGGTATGGCTCTCCCGCACACGGAGCCACGGCTTAACGTCACATCCGACGAACGGCAGTCTTTCCAAACCCATTGGTGTCCCCTACTGAGCGTGGGCAGGGCGGGGAATTTTGCGGAGATAAATCTCAACGCTTACTCAGTTGGGACTCGAACCTGGGAACTACAGATTACGAGCCTGGCGCGCTACCGGCTGAGCCACCCCTGCCCCATTTCCCAGGTTCGAGTCCAAGCTAGACCAGTGTTGATACTTATCTCCACAAAACTACCTGTGCTGCCCCCAATCAGTAGGGGACACTGATGGGCTTCGAAAGGCTGTCGTCCATTGGATGGGCCATAGAGCCTTGGCCCACGTGTGGGAGAGCCATATCCTGTGCATGTTAAAGAACATGCTGGATGGTCCTAACGGGAAGCTACCATCTATCTCCTAACAGTGTTCATTGGATCCCCTATCCACAACCTTCTCTGCAACCTCGGCGTCTTTGCGACTTGGTGAT
This sequence comes from Ryuthela nishihirai, assembly GCA_038380435.1. Lineage (NCBI taxonomy): Eukaryota > Metazoa > Arthropoda > Arachnida > Araneae > Heptathelidae > Ryuthela > Ryuthela nishihirai. Next base: position 27,876,612 of record JAWZYU010000018.1, read on the forward strand.
TTTGCCCATTGTATGCGAACAATGTGCCACTCAGAGGTAAAACAACCCAACCCTATCTCCTGTCAGCGTATTGTAGCTGGAACTTCAATTCGTGGAACCAAGTTACGGTTTTCCAGTCTTCCATGGTCCATTGGCGAAGTTCCTTTGCTCACTTCAGCTGGCCCAGTGACGTGCTTTTAACAAGGGTACTCGATGTAGACGTCAGCTGCCACAGCTCAGTTATGCCATCACCTTGAGTATCAAGGTGATGGCTATGACCACATTTTTCCTGGTGGCTGCAGGTTTTGCTGGTTTGAGGTAGGACTGGTAAACATGTGCGATGGTCGCATTGAGAAAATTCCAGATGTTCTGCAGCCGTGGATACGGAGCATCCCATCTTCCTCGCACCGACTATCTGCCCACGATCGAACTCGCTCAGGTCATTGGGTTTACCCATCGTTACAATCGCAGGTACGCTATACAGTGGTAGGTATATGGGTTTATCAAAATAGTGGAAACACGTACTACCACCTGTAGCATTTACAACAGCGCAATTCGACGTAGAATAAACTTATACAAGTCATGCATATACGGTTGGGGCGGGGGTGGCTCAGTCGGTAGCGCGCCAGGCTCTTAATCTGTAGTTCCCAGGTTCAAGTCCCAGCTGGATCAGCGTTGAGATTTATCTCCGCAAAATTCCCCGCCCTGCCCACTGTCAGTAGGAGACACCGATGGGCTTGGAAAGGCCGCCGTCCGTCGGATGGGATGTTAAGCCGTTGTCCCGTGTGTGGGAGAGACGTATCCTCTGAACGTTAAAGAACACGCTGGATGGCCTTGACGGGAGGCTACCATCTGTCTCCCAACAACTGTTCCAGTGGGTCCCCTCCCCCAACCTTCTCTGAGTCTTCGGGGTCCATGTGACCTGGCCATTTTGCCCATTGTGTGCAAAAAGTGCCGCTCAGAGGTAAAACAACCCAACCCAAAGCATATACGGTTATGGAATGTGGGACCATTCTTCGTGTAAAATATGGCTCTAACTATACCAGTGATGCTGGAGGTGGAAAGTGTGATCTGACCTTGTGCACTAGATATTCCTACAAATGTTCAATAATATTGAGCAGTAGACATTGAGGTGGCCAGAGTAGCAGCTGTACTTCATCCAAATGATCTGCAAACTAGAACTTGACACGCTTCGCACAATGCACGGGTATATTATCCTCTTGAAACCATGGAAGGTCATTAGGGAACAATGACCGCAACATTGGGTGCAGGTGACCCCCGAAAATGGATTCTTATTTGCGGATGTGACACGACCCTGCATAATAACTAATGGCCCTAAGGAATGCCATGATATGGCACCCCATAGCATCAGGGATCCACTTCCATTTGCTCACAGTCGGAACCAAACAGTCGAAGTGGTACATGAACAGATGACTCAAAAATATTCTAAGGTGGTTCAGTAATAATGACACTAAAATCTGAAATCAATACCAAATGCTTCATAAATTTTCTTTCAGAAGTTGTTAAAATTTTCTATCACTTTCAACTTGTTAAAATTTTCTATCACTTTCAACTTGTTAAAATTTTCTATCACTTTCAACTTGTTAAAATTTTCTATCACTTTCAACTTGTTAAAATTTTCTATCACTTTCAACTTGTTAAAATTTTCTATCACTTTCAACTTGTTAACGATAGTTAAGGTAACACGTTTTCTTTTCATACCACTTTTTAACAGCTTAGCACTTATAACGAAATCCAGCATTTGAACTTAATTAAATAGCAGAACTCAAATTGTGAATTATAGACAATAACACTCTTCCGTCATAAAAAAATAAAATAAATACCCCCTCAAGCAGCTGCTTTCCACAGAGGTCTGACAGGAGCCTGTCAGTTTATGTGCCAAAGTAGAAGGTCTGAGAGGATGGCAGGACCTCAGCAGAAAAACGACACATACATCCATGCCTTACCCGGGGCTTGAACCCAGGTCCCTTAGATCAGTAGCCAAGCGCGCTAACCACTCGGCCACGGGACGGGCTTCCGTCATAGAGCTAACACAACTGAACACTCCAAAAGAAACACGTTTTTGAGCTCGTTGAGCAATAATGTCCGTCCGTCAATCCGGATTAGTTGTATCCAGACTATAAATAAATAAATACCTTCTCAAGCAGCTGCTTGCCACAGATGTCTGACAGGAGCCTGTCAGTTTAATTCGCCATAGTAGAAGGATCTGTGAGGATGACGGATCCTCAGAAGATTTTTAGCTAGGGTTTATTGTTTTCTGAACCGTCCAACAGCTTTAATATAACCTCGTAACGGTGGAAATTTTTGGATAGGGCCAAAACGTTTACCTAATATTGCAAACGATCTTTTTATTCGAGAAATTTCAAATTTCTGTGGTAGAGTGTGATATGGTCAAGAAGATAACGATGTTAATAATTATTTAACGGCTAAAAAAAATGTGATAATTTTTTTCTTGGACTCTCAGGGAAAAACGTTCACGAATTCTTATTCAGATATAAACTGTCGAATATCAATATCTGAAAACTCTAATCTTGATTTGTTTAATTTGATTTGAATAGCATTATGCAGATTTCTTAAATATATCGGCTTTTTTATTCCTTTGTGTTTACTATCTTCTACCTTTTTCTGAGATTTCTTGAACCTGATTTTATACGGTGCCGTTGACTTTCGTTTTTATCACACAATGAAAGGTCATCAGTTATACTTAGCGCGTCAGGTTCGTAATCTGTAGTTCCCAGGTTCGAGTCCCAGCTGGGTCAGCGTTGAGATTTATCTCCGCAAAATTCCCTGCCCTGCCCACGGTCAGTAGGGGCCACAGATGGGCTTGGAAAGGCCGCCGCCTGTCGGATGGGACGTTAAGCCGTGGCCCCCTGTGCGGGAGAGCCATACCCTGTGCACGTTAAAGAACACGCTGGATGGCCTTGACGGGGGGCTACCATCTGTCTCCCAACAGCTGTTCCAGTGGATCCCCTCCCCCAACCTTCTCTGAGCCTTCGGGGTCCATGTGACCTGGCCATTTAGCCCATGGTGTGCAAAAAAGTGTCGCTCAGAGGTAAAACAACCAACCAACATCAGTTATACTCAATTACAAATTGCAGGTCTCTAAGCAAATAACAACCTCAACTGAATTTTAAAACTTAATACACGGAGCAAATTCAAATCTCAGCATCATAGGCGAAACTTAATGCTCGACCTTAATATAAATCTCAACGCTCAATCAAACGAAATTTGAAAACTAGTATACCAATGCAAAATCTTAACGATCGAAACAAATGGAAATTTCGATGATCAATCCAAATCCAAATCTCAACGCTTAATTCAAAATAAGATCTCAATGCCAATTTCAACGCAGACCTAAATCTCATTATTAATATTAATGCTAAACACAAATAGCAACATTAAAGAGAAATCTCAATTCTGAACGACTTAAATCTCATATGCTAAATACAAATCGAAATCTGAACTTCAATGCAAATTCAAAGCACAATACTAATACACATCTCAACTCTCAACGCAGATGCAAACCCAAACATTCAATGCCAATAGACATCTTAACGCATATGCAAATCTCAGCATTAAATACAAATACAAATCTCAACACTAAACACAAATACATATCTTAATGCTCAATACAAATCCCGATGTTCAAGACGAATGCAAGTATCAACCCACCAATACAGTTGTAAATCTCAAAGCTTAAGTCAAATGCAAACCTCAGCAATCAGTTCGAACGTAAACTCAGTTTAAATCTCAGCCAGTCTCAAAGTTCAAAGCACATATCAACGCTCAATGAGTAAACCAAATCTCGAGGCTTAAAGTGAATTCCAACGTTCAACACAAATATAGTCTTTATCTAGGCAGCGTTGTCCTCTGACTGTGAGAGCCTCACAATCACAATCCTCGAAAACCATGGACCAAAATAACGAAATTGAGCCTCAATGCTCCGACATTTTATAGCACTCTTTCTTCTTCCAAACCTAATTTGCAATTTCTTCACTTCACCTATTTGATTTGACTCGAAAGCACATTTTTTACCACATTAGATGAAGAAGAAATGTTTTGCACTAATCCTTCCTCTCTTAAACGTGGTTAGGGTAAGATTAGATTCAAATGTTAAAGGTTAAAATAGAGCAATCTAAAATCAACTCATCTACGTCGAAAAACAATTCCTTTGCGCAGTCGGCAGCCATTATTTATTACCTAGCTTTTCCGCTGTATTGGCCTATGCTCACTGGCGTCTCTGCAGCTTCTAACATCCACCCACTTGTTGCTCTAGAGCTCCTGGTGCTCTGATTCTGCAAGCAGCGCATGGCACAGATGACGAGCTAGGTCTACATTTTTTTTATGCACATTTTTTTTTTCATTGCCTTTAGCTTCAAAATATCATGCAACAAAACATAGACCTAAGACTCTTACTACACCGTTAAGCTAAAGGTGCAACACCAAAAGAACATTAACCTAAATAAAAACGAAACACTTACTTTGTCGCGTTTTTGCTGCATCCCGCTAGAGAGCGCTGTCTTCGTTTTGCTTTCGGTCCTCCTGGATCATGAGCATCATCGCCAGCCCAGACAACATCCCAGAGATCGTGCCTAGCAGTCAGATCAATGTGATGCAGGCTGGTCGTGTGGCCACCCCAAGGATGTATCGCTAAGACTGGCGCAGAACTATCTCGTTTTTCTATCCATTCTGGTAACTCATCGCTTACCACTCCTTTCAGAATACCTTGAGTCCTGTCAGAAGTGGATAGATTGATGGATGATAACGGAGAGATGAATGAGTGAGCGCGCGGGATAAAAGGGTTGTGAGTGACGTCGCTGTGACGCAACAAACAGGTAAGCGATCTTTTAAACATGATGCTCTTTTGTGTTCGTGATCAGTGCTTGGATAAGGAAAAATTCTAGTGTGAATTGTGCATTCTCTTAAGAAGCATGTAAGAAAATAGTCCCGATCGTATGAAGAACTAGAGAAACGAAAAGGATAAATTTGCGTTCGTGTATAGATAGTTTGGTTATTGAAAAGAAGCAAAACTACGTTCAGGTTTTTTCTTTATAAATTGCTTAGCATATATGAATATGAAATTATTTCATGTATAAAGGTGATTTTTGCATCGGTTAATATTAAACATTGTGTCTCAGATTACTCTAAATGGATCATAAATAGGAAAATGTATAGTTTTCATTTTCCATTCTGGTGAATCATCCAAATTTATTAAACAGACAGAAAATCTTATATTTATTAAGCGGAATCCTTACGTTAGATACCAAGACTCAAAATTCTTTTTCCCATTTCAGAAGAATATTATTTTTCCTTCGTGTCATGAAATATCTGCAAAGTATATCTTTCATCTCGAAAAAGTGTTTTGGGAAGAACTTAATAAACATGACTTAAAAAGGCAAGATTAATTTTTATTTACTCTTACAAATTAGCACCAAACATTGGCTGGAAATGCGAGTATTTTTACGTGGGATAGTACAAACACAGGTTTTCACTCAAATATTAAATATCTATCAACAGCAGAAAGGTGTAGTAAATAGTGTTTATATTATATTAGGTATTGATGTGTAGATATTTCTAAAAATTATGATAAGCATTATGTTTAGCTAAATAAAGAAGATTTGCTTTTAGCATTGCACAAAGTTGAAAAAAATACACTAATTTCCTAGGTGAAAAATCTGCAACCTTTCATAAAAGGATCTTCAACAAAAATATGAATACCTCCACCCATACATATACATATATATCGTCGTTACATATATATCTGTCGTAACATCATATATATCGTATATACATATATATCTGTCGTTCGAAAGCTGATCTATGTTGGGAAAAATTCCTGTCATTTATATTTTCATAGAGGACTTGGGGACTTATGTCTCTCACTTATCTCTTTTGCTTTTAAAGGGAGTTAATGTAAGAAAACAACTTACCCCGAAGTATGCCGATTCAAGTAGTTAGATAAAACCTAAATGCTCGTTTCTTCAGTTCTCTTCATTTGTACAGCAAAGGATATATGCAAAGTGGTATTGCTTTTAAATATTATTCCTGTTATCCTGAAGATTTTCTTCGTAACAATATTTTTATCGAAAAACTTCATTATCCATCGTTATTATTATGATAACAGTAACTGTATTTTTTTGCGATTCATTTTAGGATTAATAAGGAGGTCACATGTATCAACTACAATCACACAACACTCGCTAGCCACAGTAAATGTATTTTTTTTGCGATTCATTTTAGGATTAATAAGGAGGCCACATGTATCAACTACAATCGCATAACACTCGCTAGCCACAGTAAATGTATTTTTTGCGATTCATTTTAGGATTAATAAGGAGGCCACATGTATCAACTACAATCGCACAACACTCGCTAGCCACAGTAAATGTATTTTTTTGCGATTCATTTTAGGATTAATAAGGAGGTCACATGTATCAACTACAATCGCACAACACTCGCTAGCCACAGTAAATGTATTTTTTTTGCGATTCATTTTAGGATTAATAAGGAGGCCAAATGTATCAACTACAATCGCATAACACTCGCTAGCCACAGTAAATGCATTTTTTTGCGATTCATTTTAGGATTAATAAGGAGGCCACATGTATCAACTACAATCGCACAACACTCGCTAGCCACAGTAAATGTATTTTTTGCGATTCATTTTAGGATTAATAAGGAGGCCACATGTATCAACTACAATCGCACAACACTCGCTAGCCACAGTAAATGTATTTTTTTGCGATTCATTTTAGGATTAATAAGGAGGCCACATGTATCAACTACAATCGCACAACACTCGCTAGCCACAGTAAATGTACTTTTTTGCGATTCATTTTAGGATTAATAGGGAGGCCACATGTATCAACTACAATCGCACAACACTCGCTAGCCACAGTAAATGTATTTTTTTGCGATTCATTTTAGGATTAATAAGGGGCCACATGTATCAACTACAATCGCACAACACTCGCTAGCCACAGTAAATGTATTTTTTTGCGATTCATTTTAGGATTAATAAGGAGGCCACATGTATCAACTACAATCGCACAAAACTCGCTAGCCGCTAGTGGAATTACAAACCCTTGGAATTACAAATTAAATGAATGTTTTCGTTCTTTTTTTTTCTCTCGTGAATTTTATCATTTGAGATGTTACGATTCAGAGTTTCATTCTCGAATCTGCAAACGAAATTCTACGTATCACACACAAGTTACGATGCAAAAGCGTAGAAATAATTTTAATGATTTTTCCAGTTGTCAAAGGAAATGCGAACAGAAACATTTATTACACACTACCCTAATAAAATATTAGAGAAGTTCCATAGTAAATCAAATGGGAATCTAACTACGAAGCTCTATAACTTCTAAATGCATTTAATGGAAAAATATGGCTGAAGATAAAAAAACCATAAATAATAATAAAATAAATACCCCCTCAAGCAGCTGCTTGCCACAAGAGGTCTGACAGGAGCCTGTCAGTTTATATGCCACAGTAGAAGATCTGAGAGGATGGCAGGCCCTCAGCAGAAAAACGACACATACATCCATGCCTTACCCGGGGCTCGAAACCAGGTCCCTTAGATCAGTAGCCAAGCGCGCTAACCACTCGGCCACGGGACGGCTTAAATAAAAAAAAAAACCATAATCAAATTTTATTTAAATCTCGATTTTCAACCCTATTCGTCCAGTATTTAAGAAGCAAGAATATTTCACAAACAGTAAGGCATCTTAAAAATTTACCTAAAAAAATAAACCTAAATAACAAGTATTTTTTTTTAAACCATTTATTTAAATAAATGAGCATTTTAGAAGTTTGGGAAATGATTATTTCGGTATTAGACAATAATGAATGATTTTTATAAAACAAGATAATTTATTGTTAAATATTACATCTTCTGTAACTTTTCAAATACTGAATGAAAAGTGCTGACAATAGAGATGTAAATAGATTTGATTCTGATCTCTAACTTATCGTATAATTTTTTCCCACAAAATGCATATTTTAAAAGTTATAGAGCTTCGAAGTTAAATTTTCATTGACATAACACGGGAATTCTTTGACATTTTGGTAAAGCAGTGTACAGTCGCTGAAAAAAGTATCCGAACACTATGGTTGATTACAGAATTCAGAAAAAATATCTGGCAACGATTTTTTTTTTAGAAATCAGTGAATTAGAATCATTAATTTCTAAAAAAAATCGTTGCCAGATATTTTTTCTGAATTCTGTAATCAACCATAGTGTTCGGATACTTTTTTGAGCGACTGTAGGTGGTCATATTATTTTGATACTAGATCGTGTGGGCTCACTCACGGAAATATTGAGCGTGTGCAGTTTGCTGTGAACGGTAACTGGAGCGTGTACAGTTGCTGTACACGCTCCAGATATTTTTCCTGAATTCTGTAATCACGTGACACGAAGGTTGCCAGATCACTAATTTCTAAAAAAATCATTGCCAGATATTTTTTCTGAATTCTGTAATCAACCATAGTGTTCGGATACTTTTTTGAGCGACTGTAGGTGGTCATATTATTTTGATACTAGATCGTGTGGGCTCACTCACGGAAATATTGAGCGTGTGCAGTTGCTGTACACGCTCCAGATATTTTTCCTGAATTCTGTAATCACGTGACACGAAGGTTGCCAGATCACTAATTTCTAAAAAAAAAATCGTTGCCAGATATTTTTTCTGAATTCTGTAATCAACCATAGTGTTCGGATACTTTTTTGAGCGACTGTAGGTGGTCATATATTTTTTACATTGCTTAACAATGATTGCATCACAGCCCGGTATTTTACAATAATTATTTCATGCAGGACAATGAAAAGGAAAATCATCATTAGCATTTACAATTCAAAGTTGGACTTAAAAAAAGTGCAATTTTTTGTCATCTCTATTTTAGAAACATTTGTAAGAGTTGTTAATGGAGGCTTCGAATCATTCGCTAATTAAACTATATATTTCTTTTCTGAAATGTCTATATACTGTATATAATTATGAATGATGGCAGCAAAACACAAGTGTAGAATATGTTATTGTTCTTTTCATGGATTGTTACAGTCAAGGATGTCCGCAGAGGGGGGCAAACGAGCACTTGCTCCCCTGCTCCCCACCCCCCTGGGATCGAGTAAAAAATTCCACTAGTCGTAACAATTTAAACATAATTAATTTATTTACATTATGTATATGTTTTTGTATTGATGCAATGCTGTATTCTATAATCTACTTGTGAAAAAAACCCCTAAAATGTTAAATAATTAAATAAAAATTTATTGATGTAATTATTTGTCTCCAAGCTTTGCCCCTCCCTGGAAAATTTTCTGCGGACGCCCATGGTTTCAGTTAAAAAACGTTTATAACTTTTGAGAGCTAATATATCCTCCAAAAAAGTAACCCAACACTTTCATATTACGCGAGTGTAAATCCACATTCGAAGCTCCCTAACTTCGAAATATGTTTTTCACGGAAAAATGTCACCAGAGGTAAAATGGTCTCTATAAATATCTATAAAAAATTTTGTAAAAAAATCAAATCTCTCTAAATATCTATATTACACAATATTTGTTTAATATTTAAAGAATTATTGTAACTGAAACAGTTAACTGTGATTTTTGCACAATTATGCTTTGAAGAAATCTTCTTCAAAGGATAAAGCTATTTTTAACACATTGTCCCCTAACGTAAATGTAACGTTTGAACTTTATGTAACGACTTCTTAAGTTTCAATCAATTTTTTTTTGGGGGGGGAGGAATGTTTAGGAAGAGTGTGAAAATGGAGTCTGCTATTAAATGTTCCAGCTTTAATAACTCTTTAAATATCAAAGGAATATTTTTTCAAATTTATTTTCCCTTGAATTGGGTGTTGTTGTCATGTTTTTTTTTTTCTAAGAATACTTTCCAGGCTTTTGTACAGGACTTGCAGGATACGACAGAATCTTTATATCTACCATATGGTGAAAAAATAATTTTAAAGATAGTTACTGCAGGAGAAATTGTCGAATTTTACTTTTGAGACAACAATAAAATGCGATCAAGCGAAATGGCGACAACATTAATGATGCAGAATAGAAAGCAACACTTGCGTTTGATAGCACCACGTGCGAATCCCACATAAGACGAAAGTCTGTCAACTTCAACTGAGTTTACTCTGTGTAAACAACACAGATTTTCAAGCTTAGAATTCTTAGGAGAATGACATTTTAAACTCTGTTCTCGCCTTTAAAAGTTTGGTTTTGATGCTCATGATTAATTTCAACCTCGTTTTTTTAAACGCTTCTAAAATAGTTGACGATGGGCAAGGTTAGGACAGATCAGCATATATTTCGGAATCATATTAGAGATTTCTAATTGCACGGAGTCGAAAATTATGTCTAAGTTGATAGATATCCTTTTGAAACATTGGACCAAAGATCAAGTTGTTAATCGTGCAAAATTAAGCTTCACGCTCTCACATAGCATTTTATTTCGGTATTCTGTAAATTTATTAATAATTGTTGTTTTGTAATAACAGCTTCATTTGATCCCTATCTTGTTTGTCATTTTCCATTTTCTTTTAAATTTTTACATTAAAAATTATGACTTCTAAAATATAATTATTTACGTTTGAAACGAGATCAATGTTCATTCGTAGTAAATATACAGATTATGTGTAGATATAAAGTTCAATAATTATTTAGTTTCTGAAGGACGCAACCGGTTCTGCAAACCATTTCTCAAGCCAAGAGCATGTGGGTTGAAGACTGTTAACGGAATTAAAATCGACTATGATACCTTCAATCCTTAATAAAATGGATTGCATTCACCCTGTTCAATTAGAATGCCCTAAAAATGACATTTAATGCTTAATAAAATTCTAATTCATCTAAATAAGGGCTGTTCAAATCCACTGTAGAGCAGCATTGTGCTTTAGGTACAGTCGCTCAAAAAAGTATCCGAACACTATGGTTGATTACAGAATTCAGAAAAAATATCTGGCAACGATTTTTTTTAGAAATTAGTGATCTGGCAACCTTAGTGTCACATGACACGAAGGTTGCCAGATCAATAATTTCTAAAAAATATGGTTGCCAGACATTTTTTCTGAATTCTGTAATCAATCATAGTGTTCGGATATTTTTTTGAGCGATACCCGTTGACGGTATTTTACAAAATTATATGCTGTACATACATATTTTAAAAATATGTATCGATTTTTGACATGATCAATTTTTTTAATTTTGAAGGAGAAACTTACATTTAAGAAATTAACAAATTGTGTCTAAAAACATTAATTTATAAAATTTAAGCAATAAATATTAATTTAAGATCTTTTCGTATATTTTCTACGCACAGAACAGAGATATCCAATGCTACTGTATAATGACTTTGAAAAATAAGGTCCCTATATATTCAGCAGTATGTACTTTGTGAACGTTTCTACAAATTTTAATAAAAGCAGGAAAATATCTTTAAACAGACATTCAGTTGGAAGGGCATTACGCACTAGGCGGTATATAATGGACAACTTTAGCTGATTCATGATTGTAAAAATGGGTTGTCTCACTGTAAATGAGTGTTAAAATGGATCAGGTCTCACACAATGATTGCTAAAAGGGTCAATGGTAACAATGATTGGTAATGGTGGTGGTCAATGGTAACAATGATTATTGGTAATGGTGGTCAATGGTAACAATGATACAAAATGATTGGTAATGATGGTCAATGGTAACAATGATTGGATAAAAGGTAACAATGATTGTTAAAAGTCAAGTCCCCCAAAACGATACTTTAAAAGGGTCACATCCCTCCAAACTTTTGTTAAAATGGATGACATTCCCTCCACATAATTGTTAAAATGGATCCCATCCCCTCCCCATGATTGTTAAAATGGGTCGCATCGCTTAAAATATTTGTTAAAATAGATCACATCCCCTCCACGTGATTGTTAAAATAGATCACATCCCCTCCACGTGATTGTTAAAATGGGTCACATCGCTTAAAATGTTTGTTGAAATAGGTCACATCCTTAAAAATGATTGTTAAAATGGGTCGCATATCTCGAAATGATGGTTAAGATGGGTCGTATCCTACATTAGTTTAAATGAGTCAGAGCCTTTCAGTTATTTCGCGTCCATCTTAAGGACTGTTGAAATGGGTCGCATCTATCTAAATAATTTTTAAATGAGTCACGACCCTTGAAAATTTTGAATTCCACGCTAAATAACTTTCGCAGAAGTTCTATAATGTTGGTCTACTCTGATGAAATTTCCTATCATTTATTTCGTTTCCTAATTTATGCTCCCAATTTTAGACTCAAAAAGCTGGAAGAATCGAAGTTCGTAAATTAGCATCTTACTAATAATGTTTCTGTTTCAGAAATTCTTATTATCTCTCATAGTAACTCCTAAGATATATTATTTCAGCTAAATTGCATTACATTATTGAGAATATATTAATTGTTTTTGATATTTCCTCTTACGTATTACCATGACTTAACCACACGCATTATATCGAAACTAATGATGGTAAAAAAAAGAGAACTAAAAAGTAAACAAATAACTATTTTTAAAGATATTTGAATCGGCTAATTTGGGAACAATTATTTTAACCTACCTTAGAAAGCTACTTAATAATGTTAAGTACGCATTTCTTTTCGTAAAGGTGATAAAATGTTTAATATGATAAAATATTTAAAAAGTTGATAAATAAATGCGAGCTCGTATGTGCATTATAGTAACATAATTTTGTTATCTATAATAATAAAACACGTCTGTCTTTCTGTGGCAGCCATAACTCATTGGGAAATCGTGGTAGAGACTTCAAGGTTTCACAGTGTGTTCCTGGTCACCATCCGGATTGCAGTGGGGAATTTCAAACCAAAATTCCAAAAGGTCGTGAAAAATTCCTAGATGTAAAAACATTTAACACGCTATTCCTATGGCAAACAAAAATTCCAAAATAGGGTGGAAAATTCCTAGATGTAAAAATATTCACCACGCTATTCCTATGGCAAACAAAAATTTGAAAAGGGGGTGAAAATTCCTAGATGCAAAAACATTTTACACGTTATTCCTATGTCAAACAAAAATTTCAAAAGAGGGTGGAAAATTCCTAGATGCAAAAAATATTCACCACGCTTTTCCTATGGCAAACAAAAATTCCAAAATAGGGTGGAAAATTCCTAGATGTAAAAATATTCACCACGCTATTCCTATGGCAAACAAAAATTCCAAAAGGGGGTGAAAATTCCTAGATGCAAAAATATTTTACACGTTATTCCTATGTCAAACAAAAATTCCAAAAGAGGGTGGAAAATTCCTAGATGCAAAAAATATTCACCACGCTCTTCCTATGGCAAACAAAAATTCCAAAATAGGGTGGAAAATTCCTAGATGTAAAAATATTCACCACGCTATTCCTATGGCAAACAAAAATTCCAAAAGGGGGTGAAAATTCCTAGATGCAAAAATATTTTACACGTTATTCCTATGTCAAACAAAAATTTCAAAAGAGGGTGGAAAATTCCTAGATGCAAAAAATATTCACCACGCTTTTCCTATGGCAAACAAAAATTCCAAAATAGGGTGGAAAATTCCTAGATGTAAAAATATTCACCACGCTATTCCTATGGTAAACAAAAATTCCAAAAGGGGGTGAAAATTCCTAGATGCAAAAATATTTTACACGTTATTCCTATGTCAAACAAAAATTTCAAAAGAGGGTGGAAAATTCCTAGATGCAAAAAATATTCACCACGCTTTTCCTATGGCAAACAAAAATTTCAAAAGAGGGTGGAAAATTCCTAGATGCAAAAAATATTCACCACGCTTTTCCTATGGCAAACAAAAATTCCAAAATAGGGTGGAAAATTCCTAGATGTAAAAATATTCACCACGCTATTCCTATGGTAAACAAAAATTCCAAAAGGGGGTGAAAATTCCTAGATGCAAAAATATTTTACACGTTATTCCTATGTCAAACAAAAATTTCAAAAGAGGGTGGAAAATTCCTAGATGCAAAAAATATTCACCACGCTTTTCCTATGGCAAACAAAAATTCCAAAATAGGGTGGAAAATTCCTAGATGTAAAAATATTCACCACGCTATTCCTATGGCAAACAAAAATTCCAAAAGGGGGTGAAAATTCCTAGATGCAAAAATATTTTACACGTTATTCCTATGTCAAACAAAAATTTCAAAAGAGGATGGAAAATTCCTAGATGCAAAAAATATTCACCACGCTTTTCCTATGGCAAACAAAAATTCCAAAATAGGGTGGAAAATTCCTAGATGTAAAAATATTCACCACGCTATTCCTATGGCAAACAAAAATTCCAAAAGGGGGTGAAAATTCCTAGATGCAAAAATATTTTACACGTTATTCCTATGTCAAACAAAAATTCCAAATGAGGGTGGAAAATTCCTAGATGAAAAAATATTCACCACGCTCTTCCTATGGCAAACAAAAATTCCAAAATAGGGTGGAAAATTCCTAGATGTAAAAATATTCACCACGCTATTCCTATGGCAAACAAAAATTCCAAAAGGGGGTGAAAATTCCTAGACGCAAAAATATTTTACACGTTATTCCTATGTCAAACAAAAATTCCAAATGAGGGTGGAAAATTCCTAGATGCAAAAAATATTCACCACGCTTTTCCTATGGCAAACAAAAATTCTTAAAGAGGATGGAAAATTCCCAGATGCAAAAATATTCATCACGCTATTCCTATGGCAAACAAAATTTCCAAAAGAGGGTGGAAAATTTCTAGATGCAAAAATATTCACCACGCAATTCCTATGACAAACAAAAATTCCAAAAGGGGTAAAAAATTCCTAGAAACAAAAATATTCACCACGCTATTCCTATGGCAAACAAAAATTCCAAAAGAGGCTTGAAAATTCCTAGATGCAATAATATTCACCACGCTCTTCCTATGGCAAACAAAAATTCCAAAAGAGGATGGAAAATTCCTAGATGCAAAAAATATTCACCACGCTATTCCTATGGCAAACAAAAATTCCTAGATGCAAAAATATTCACCACGTTATTTCTATGGCAAACAAAAATTCCCAAATGCAAAACCATTCACCACGCTATTCCTGTGGGGAACAAAAATTCCTAGATGCAAAATATTCAACACGCTATTCCTATGGCAAACAAAAATTCCAAAATAGGGTGGAAAATTCCTAGATGCAAAATATTCACCACGCTATTCCTATGGCAAACAAAAATTCCTAATTGCAAAAATATTCACCACGCTATTTATATGGCAAACAAAAATTCCCAGATGCAAAAATATTCAATACGCTATTCCTATGGCAAACAAAAATTCCAAAATAGGGTGGAAAATTCCTAGATGCAAAAATATTCACCACGCTATTCCTATGGCAAACAAAAGTTCCTAAATGCAAAATATTCACCACGCTATTTATATGGCAAACAAAAATTCCCAGATGCAAAAATATTCAACACGCTATTCCTATGGCAAACAAAAATTCCAAAATAGGGTGGAAAATTCCTAGATGCAAAAATATTCACCACGCTATTCCTATGGCAAACAAAAGTTCCTAAATGCAAAAATATTCACCACGCTATTTATATGGCAAACAAAAATTCCCAGATGCAAAAATATTCAACACGCTATTCCTATGGCAAACAAAAATTCCGAAAGAAAGTGAAAAATTCCTAGATGCAAAAATATTCAATACGCTATTCCTATGGTAAACAAAAATTCCAAAATAGGGTGGAAAATTCCTAGATGCAAAAATATTCACCACGCTATTCCTATGGCAAACAAAAATTCCAAAAGAGGGTGGGAAAATTCCTAGATTCAAAAATATTCACCACGCTATTCCTATGACAAACAAAAATTCCTAGATGTAAAATATCCAACACGCTATTCCTATGGCAAACAAAAATTCCAAAAGATGGTGAAAAATTCCTAGATGCAAAAATATTCACCACGCTATTCCTATGGCAAACAAAAATTCCAAAAGAGGGTGAAAATTCCTAGATGCAAAAATATTCACCACGCTATTCCTATGGCAAACAAAAATTACAAAAAAAGGGGTGAAAAATTCCCAGATGCAAATATATTCACCACGCTATTTCTATGGCAAACAAAAATTCCAAAAGATGGTGAAAAATTCCTAGATGCAAAAATATTCACCACGCTATTCCTATGGCAGACAAAAATTCCAAAAGATGGTGAAAAATTCCTAGATGCAAAAATATTCACCACGTTATTCCTATGGCAAACAAAAATTCCAAAAGAGGGTGAAAAATTCCTAGATGCAAATATATTCACCACGCTATTTCTATGTCAAACAAAAATTCCTAGATGGAAAAATATCCACCACGCTATTTCTATGGCAAACAAAAATTCCCAGATGCAAAAATTTTCAACACGCTATTCCTATGGCAAACAAAAATTCCAAAAGATGGTGAAAAATTCCTAGATGCAAATATATTCACCACGCTATTTCTATGTCAAACAAAAATTCCTAGATGCAAAAATATCCACCACGCTATTTCTATGGCAAACAAAAATTCCCAGATGCAAAAATTTTCAACACGCTATTCCTATGGCAAACAAAAATTCCAAAAGATGGTAAAAAATTCCTAGATGCAAAAATATTCACCACGCTATTTCTATGGCAGACAAAAATTCCAAAAGATGGTGAAAAATTCCTAGATGCAAAAATATTCACCACGCTATTCCTATGGCAGACAAAAATTCCAAAAGATGGTGAAAAATTCCTAGATGCAAAAATATTCACCACGTTATTCCTATGGCAAACAAAAATTTCAAAAGAGGGTGAAACATTCCTAGATGCAAATATATTCACCACGTTATTTCTATGTCAAACAAAAATTCCTAGATACAAAAATATCCACCACGCTATTTCTATGGCAAACAAAAATTCCTAGATGCAAAAATATTCAACACGCTATTCCTATGTCAAACAAAAATTCCAAAAGAGGGTGTAAAATTCCTAACTGAGGGTTTAGTTTTAAAGTAATTGTTCTATTTTCCCCCTTAGTACATTCTCCACTAAGTCCTTACTAATGTTACCTTTGGGTAAAAGGATCCACTGGGCAAATATCAAGAAATAGATGGGATCTTTTTGACCTAACCATCCGAGCTAAGTTGGGTAAAAGCATCTGGCAGATATTTAGGCACACAGATATTAGGACACACGATCCTTGTGCCCTTCACATCAGACTGGTTTGAAGAAAACTCTTACGAGATGGATGGGAGCCAAAGCCATCCATTGATTCTTAAACTGTGCAGAGTTTATGGATTTTCCTATCATGTAACATCCATCGGATGAAATGTTAAGCCGTGCTCCCTTGTACAGGAATGCCATGTTCTGTGCACTTTCAAGACCGCAATGAATGTCCTTGACTTGATGCTTGTATCTACCTCCTAATAGATGTCAAGTGGCTACCCAACTCTCAGCCTTTGGTATCTTTGTAACCGACCATTAACACCCTAACAACAACCCTATCATTGCTTAAAATTCCATCACAAAAGAAGCAATCTTTTCAAATCCATCGGTGTCCTTTCTCACCCACCGCTTAATCTCATCCTTGTCAGAAAGAACACACAGTGGGCTTAAAAAGGACCCAGTGGATGAATGTAAAGTCAGTCTGTGTGAAGGAAAACCACATCTCTATAGGTCAAAATACACCGGAAATTGCTTTAACATTGGCTTCCATCTGTCTCGTAACAGCTGTCCAACGGAACTCCTTTCCTGATTCAACTCTGAGCCATTGAGGTCCTTGTCACCATCTGGCCCTTTGCCCATTGTGTACATAAAGTTTCTATTCCAAGCTATCATTGTCTCGTAATTTGTAGTTCACAAGCTCAAATCCCAAACTGCTCCAGGAATGAGAATTTTCTCCATTAACCCACCCACTACCCTCAGTGAGAAAGAAGAAATCGTTAAGCTTAGAAAAAACGCCGTCCGTCGGATGGAACGTTAAGTCGTGACCCCTGTGCACGTTAAGAACATGCTGGATGGCCTTGACGAGAGAATACCATGTATTTTATAACATATGTTCAACAGATCCCCTTCCCCAACCTTCTCTGAACTATTGGGATCCTTGTGACCTGGGGCGGGAATGGCTCAATCTGTAGCGTGCAAGACTCGTAATCTGTAGTTCTCATGTTCAAGTTTGAGATTCATTGGACAGCTGTTACGAGACAGATGGAAGTCAACCGTTAAAGCAATTTCGGGTGTATTTTTACCGGAGCCAAAGTTGGGATTTATCTCCGCAAAACTCTCGTCCCAGTCCTCGGTCAGTAGGAGACACCGATGAACTTGGAAAGGTCGCCGTCCGTAGAATGGGACTTTAAGGAGTGGTCCGTGTGCGAGAGAGCAATACACTGTGCACGTTAAAGAACACGACAGATAGCCTTGATGAGAGGCCACCATCTATCTCCTAACAGCTGTTCCAGTGAGTCCCCTTCCCCCAACCTTCTCTGAGCCATCGAGATCCTTGTGACCTAATCATTTAGCTCATTATGTGCAACAAAAATGCAGCTCAGGGGTAAAAATAATAACCTAATAACCAAACCTATACCTGCTTCAAAGAAAACCTGTTTTTTGTTTGAGTACAAGTAGGAACACTGTGGAATATCGAAGTAGGTATATGTTCCCTTTCTCCACAAGAAAACGACTATTAGTTGGAGAACAGGTTCTTTTTCCTCAAAGGAAAACTCCTATGAGTGGGAGGGCGGGGATGGCTCAGTCGGTAGCGCGCCAGGCTCGTAATCTATAGTTCGCAGGTTCGTAGTTCACAGCTGGGTCAGCGTTGAGGTTTATCTCCGCAAAAATTCCCCGCCCTGCCCACGGTCAGTAGGGGACACCGATGGGCTTGGAAAGGCCGCCGTCCGTCGGATGGGACGTTAAGCCGTGACCCCGTGTGCGAGAGAGCCATACCCTGTGCACGTTAAAGAACACGCTGGATGGCCTTGACGGGAGGCTACCATCTGTCTCCCAACAGCTGTTCCAGTGGGTCCCCTCCCCCAACCTTCTCTGAGCCTTCGGGGTCCATGTGACCTGGCCATTTAGCCCATTGTGTGCAGAAAAAAGTGTCGCTCAGAGGTAAAACAACCCAACCCAAACAACCTATGAGTGGGAGTGTAGATGGTTCTTTTTCGTTTTGATTTTTTTTTTCATTAATTTAAAATATTTGTGATAAATTATTTTATTAGTCGGAATGTAGCTGGCCCTTCTTCGTTTTGATTTTTTTTTATGAAGCTTTTTGTTGTTTAAAGGAAATGTGATATTGATCAGAGTGTAGTCTCTTATTCTTTCAATGAAAATCCTTCGGGGAGGAAAAAAGATCTTCGGACAAAAAGAGAAAAACCACTTTCCCCAAAATTAACGAAATACTTTTTATACTGCTTATTCCTAAACTCCACTCACTCTCCACGTGCGCCAATCTCTCCAGCACACTTTTCTTTTTACCTCATCTCTTTTTATTATCCGCCATCATTAACATTTTATTACTTCATGTTTAACTTTTATTCCTACACCTGCTTTTGCACATTATTTACTCTTTAATCTTTTCCTTCATTTAAAAAAAAAATCCTTTTTTTCCCTTCTTTCATTTTCGAATATTTCCATTTTCTCCTTAAGCTCACATTTCTTCGTCATCAAGTCTTCTGTTCTTCCTCAATTTAATTTGTGTTCGATTTTTTTTTATTTTTTTTTATTTCGAGTGGAAATACCTTCCCCCTCCCCCGATCTTCCCCAGTACTTTCCCCTCTACCCCACTCTGGGCTCCAACACTTTCTTAGAAGCGTAATATCGCCGAACGATAAAGGAGACATTGACGACTCTCTAATAAATCATTAACGTAATTAATGACTTTCTTAATTACCAAAAGCTATCATTGTATGCACATCCTCCTCCTTTCGCATCATCATCTGCTACTCTCTCTTTCGTGCCCTCGTCGGATCGCATGGCACGAGACAACTGAAAAATGATCTTCCCTTCTCCTCGAGGCTCAAGATTTCTCCGATGGCGATCCTCGGTGCCCAAGGCTCTGGAGCTTGACCTCAGTTCTGATGAAAAAGAGAGCGCCTGCTAATTTCTGAAAAGTGTTTTAATAAATCTCGGAACTTAACCCATCAGTGAATGTGAGAGTAATTAGCTCTAAAACAGACACAGGAGCCTTATTTATAAGACGCTGCGTGTTGTTTAAAGAAAAAAAAAAGAGTTTTTAGTAAGGTTGAAAAATTCAAGGCAAAGAGAAGTTTCCTTTTTTTTGTACTCTTGTAAAAACTGCAAAAGTGTGCTTTTCGTCTGACAAAAAAGAAAAAAAAAATTAATATTCTATCCCAACAAAGAATTTATTTTTTTAATTCTGAAGCAGATATCAAGCTATCGCTTTATGAAATTGACAATTTTGCAAGTTTTTATTTTTATTTACACGCTGGAAATTTCATTAAATGGTGAATATAATGAATACGTAATGGCAATAGAATTAAAATTGTGACAACGCACAACAGGCTTCCAGCAGTTTCAATTATGCAGTCATTTGGAGAGCTTTTGTTGCCTTAGCAAGAAATATTACTGGCAATATACTCCGCAAAAGAAAAACATTTTTTTTTTTGCTTCTTATCGTGTTTGGCGCTATATAGTTTCATTTGCTCATTCTATTAAATCCCAATCAATCCAACTCCTTAAAATTGATAGTGAAAAAAAAAATACACGAGCCGCTAAAAAGAATACATTAAAATATAAATAATCAAAAAATTATAATATAAAAAACGTAAAAAATAGTTGTTTAATAAATTATATATACTGATAATTAATTTGTAATTGGTTGGCTTAGTAGGGTGCCAGGCTGTAGGAATCCAGGAACTACAGTTCCTGGATTCGAGTCCCAGCTATGTCAGCGTTGAGATTTATCTCCGCAAAATTCTCCTCCCTACCCACGGTCAATAGGGGACACCGATGGGCTTGGAAAGGCCGCCATCCGTCGGATGGGACGTTAAGCCGTGGCTCCGTTTACGGGAGAGAGCCATATCCTGTACACGTTAAAGAACACGCTAGATGGCCTTGACGGGAGGCTACCATCTGTCTCCCAATAGCTGTTCCAGTGGGTCTCCTCCCCCAACCTTCTCTGAGCCTTCGGGGTCCTTGTGACCTGGCCATTTAGCCCATAGTGTGCAAAAAAGTGCAGCTCAGAGGTTAAACAACCCAACGTTATAGAACACGCTGGATGGCCTTGACGGGAGGCTACCATCTGTCTCCCAACAGCTGTTCCAGTGGGTCTCCTCCCCCAACCTTCTCTGAGCCTTCGGGGTCCTTGTGACCTGGCCATTTAGCCCATAGTGTGCAAAAAAGTGCAGCTCAGAGGTTAAACAACCCAACGTTATAGAACACGCTGGATGGCCTTGACGGGAGACTACCATCTGTCTCCCAACAGCTGTTCCAGTGGGTCTCCTCCCCCAACCTTCTCTGAGCCTTCGGGGTCCTTGTGACCTGGCCATTTAGCCCATGGTGTGCAAAAAAGTGCCGCTCAGAGGTAAAACAAACCAAAACCTAACAACTTATTCAGTGGATCACCTTCACTCAACCTTCGCTGAGCTTTGTGGACCCTTGTTATTCAGTCTATTTCTTGCAAACGAAGTGTAGCTCAGAGGTAAAAACAACCCAACTCAATCCCCAGTTGTAACTCATGATGCTGCTTCTGTTATAAAGTGAGGATTTCGACATATTCAGACTTAAAAAGCGCTTTCACTGGAAGGATTAGTTCATTTGAAAATAAGAAGGAACGATACAACTAAATTGTTAAGAAACACGAAATTTGGAAATGTTGTAGATCCATGACTCGGTACACGTACTACTAATGGCACGTGAATCTTCTGCCAGTGGTGGGGACGGGGGTGGCTCAGTCGGCAGCGCGCCAGGCTCATAATTTTTAGTTCCCACGTTCGAGTCCCATCTGGGTCAGCGTTGAGATTTATCTCCGCAAAACCCCCTGTCCACGGTCAGTAGGGGACACCGATGGGCTTGGAAAGGCCGCCGTCCGTGGGATGGGACTTCAAGCCGTGGCGCCAAGTGCGAGAGAGCCATACCCTGTGCACGTTAAAGAACACGCTAGATGGCCTTGACGGGAGGTTACCATCTGTCTCCCAACAGCTGTTCCAGTGGGTCTTCTCCTCCAATGTTCTCTGAGCCTTCGAGGGCCATGTGACCTGGCCATTTAGCCCATGGTGTGCCAAAAAGTGCCGCTCAGAGGTAAAACAACCCAACGTTAAAGAACACACTGGATGGCTTGACGGGAGGTTACCATCTGTCTCCCAACAGCTATTCCAGTGGATCTCCTCTTCCAACGTTCTCTGAGCCTTCGAGGTCCATGTGACCTGGCCATTTAGCCCATGGTGTGCCAAAAAGTGCCGCTCAGAGGTAAAACAACCCAACCCCAAGCGCCTTGCATCCCAGATAATCCTCTCTTTTCATTCTCTTCAATCAAGGACGGGGAGAAACAACTGCGATAAAGACTGAAAAAAACACCCATTTTTTTTCCTTCTCCAGAGTGGACTGAGATGCGATTACCACCAAATGATTGATACATCGATTTAGCTGCTGTTCGCTCGTGCAACACCGCAACCGGCACCGCCATTAAAACGAGAGAGCGAGAGAGAGCACCTCGCCCGTTTCTAGAACCCGGCAGCCCACACAGAACGGTTTCAAACTCCGTTTGATTAATGACTTACCATATTCGTTCTTCGGGTTCGGTTTGTGATCCTTTACTGGGCCCTCTCATTACGTACAGGAAATTGGCCTCGCTGCCCGTCGCTAATTATGTCGTTCATTTCGGCGGAAACCGAGTTAGAGAGAGGTAGAGAGAGCCCCGAGCAAAGGGAAGGTCTGGTGGGCGCCTTGCTATTGATGACACACACAGGGAGGTTTCACAGAGATGTCAGTTGGCTATTGAGAGATATATTGCCATTCAAAGCGGCGCTTTTCAGTAGCAATTGGAAGATGAGGATAAATCCCGATTTCAGATATGCAACTTCATCTCCTAATATCGAATCGAATTATCCGTGGGTTTTATTTTCTTATTAAGAGGTGGTGAAGCGAAGAGTGGAAGTAAACATTTGAGAAGTGGTTTGAAAATATTTTTGCGTGTTGTTAAGAGAGAGTTTATTAAGGAGGTGATGATGGAATGGATGGGTTGAAAGCGCATCAATATTATCGAGCAGAATTTTGTATGGGCTCTATTTGTGTATTGTGTGGGAGGGTCTGGAGGGATGAAGAAATATGTAATTGGTTGCGTTGTAAAGATGTATATGGATGCAAGAGAGAGTTGACAAAATTAACGAAAAGAGAATGGACGAGTGGGTTGGGTTGTTTTACCTCTGAGCGGCACTTTTTTGCACACCATGGACTAAATGGCCAGGTCATATGGACCCCGAAGGCTCAGAGAAGGTTGGGGAGGGGACCCACTGGAACAGCTGTTGGGAGACAGATGGTAGCCTCCCGTCAAGGCCATCCAGCGTGTTCTTTAACGTGCACAGGGTATGTCTCTCTCGCACACGGGGCCACGGCTTAACGTCCCATCCGACGGACGGCGGCATTTCCAAGCCCATCGGTGTCCCCTACTGACCGTGGGCAGGGCGGGAAATTTTCCGGAGATAAATCTCAACGCTGACCCAGCTGGGACTCGAACCTGGGAACTACAGATTACGAGCCTGGCGCGCTACCAACTGAGCCACCCCCGCCCCAAAATGGACGAGTGAAGTGATGAAATTATCTCTGAGTTGTTTTACTTCTGAACGATGCCTTTTTGCACAGAACGGGCTCAATGACCAGGTTTACAAGAACCCCAAAGGCCAAAAACGTCCTCAGAATTTAGTTTCGGTGATGGAAAGACTTTAGTAGGGTTTCCCAATTGCTAAAATACTCCACCGGAGAGGAAAGTTTAAAATTATATTCTACATGGAATAAAAAGTATATTGTTGTTCATGTTTTAAATCTATTTTTATTTTCAAACATATATCATGAAGCTAGTTCGAGAGTTCGTATAAGACCACGAGAATCGGGGGGCATACCCCCCTCCGCCATCCCTGCCAAGATTTCAGAGAATTTTGGGTCAAGGGGATACCACTAGACAAGTATTAGGAGACAGGTGGTAGCTCCAGTTAAGGACATTTCGTCCAACATGTTCTTTAACGTGCAAAGGATATGGCCCTCTCTCACACAGGGCCACGGGTTAACGTCCCATCCGACGGATGGCGGCATTTCGAAGCTCATCGCTGACCCTTTCTCACCGAGGGCAGCGTAGGGGTTTAGCGGAGATAAATCTCAACTCTCAGCGAGACTCGAAACTTGGAACTGCAGATTACGAGCCTTCAATTTATTTCCATTCACATTTTACCGTAAAAAATCTTATTTCAAAATTATGGAAGTTTCCATTCAAATTGCATGGAAGTATTCCAATGTATTCAGTAAAGTACTGTACGCACTTACATAAACATTATTCACCATTCTGTATTTTCTACATACAATTTTCGTCATTTGTCTAGTTTAGTTAGATCAGTCTGTTTTTCACTCCTTCATCTTATGATAATCGTGACATTAAACAGATTCAGAGTGGAACTAAGGAAGAAAGTTTGATCACAAAGCGAAACTCTGGAGTGTTTGACCTTTTCCCCCATCCCAGGAACGCTTGGATGCTATTCCCGCAGCTTCTGTTGTCCATAAACTCTGCACCGAGGGACAGGCATTGTGCTTGGAGCTGAACTCTCTCCAAGTTTCCGCTAACAGTGCCAAGTCAATGAACGAGTGGAAGGACCTTGTTCCCGCTCGTTTGATAGAGACCACTTCCTCTAGTTTATGGTGGATCAGTGAAGCTGGCAGGAGAGAGCGAGCGGAGTAGAAAGAGGAAACTGGGGAATGGTAACTCAGTTAACTTGGGAAAGCAGTATTTGTTTCAGAATGGCGAAGACGTTGTAGGTGCTTGAGATGGTCTCTCATAGCATCGCCACCACACCACTCTTGCAAACTTAATGGCTGTAATTAGAGAAAGCTTCACGCTCGACTCTTCCACTCCTATGCTTTCACCCTCCCCCACAGCACAATCCTTTTTCTCCGACAAACCACTTCCAGTTCACTATTCTCTTTCGTCCATTTCTTTTTTTTTCACTCTCTTCTTGCTCCTCTTCATCTTGCTCTTTTGCTCTCCAGGCTTTATGGTCAAGAGTGCTCTCAGTGCATTTGGCGGTTGCACAATCGTAATTACGAAAGAAAGAGTATGGGGGAAACGAAGATGAGGATTTCGCTCGTGTTGCTGTCGAGAATGTAGGTTTCTGCCATCTGGCTGGAGAGGGGGTTGCTCAGTCGGTAGCGCTCCAGGCCCGTAATCTGTAGTTCCCAGGTTCGAGTCCCAGCTGGGTCAGCGTTGAGATTTATCTCTGCAAAATTCCCCGCCCTGCCCACGGTCAGTAGGGGACACCGATGGGCTTGGAAAGAGCCGCCGCCCGTCGGATGGGACGTTAAGCCGTGGTCCCGTGTGCGGGAGAGACGTACCCTTTGCACGTTAAAGAACACGCTGGATGGCCTTGACTGGGGCTACCATCTGTCTCCCAACAACTGTTCCAGTGGGTCCCCTCCCCCAACCTTCTCTGAGCCTTCGGGGTCCATGTGACCTGGCCATTTAGCCCATGGTGTGCAAAAAAAGTGCCGCTCAGAGGTAAAACAACCCAACCCAAAGCCCTCTGGCTGCTATTGGTGACTCATGAAATGCTGTTAAGACTCTCTACGATATTGTAGAGGAAAGGCTTGTTTGTAAATCATCTTTGATACGAGACAGTCATCATGAAGGATGTTTATTGTTCTGTTATTATCCAAACAAAATTGGAGAAAATTTAGCGTTCAGAACTGTAGGATTACAGAGGTTTATAGATGAATAAGATGTCACTTACACTCCTTTAACATTTTTTCCATTCTCTCGGTTATGGCTTCGAGAAACGCATGCGATTTTAAACTCCGTGTCTCTACGAAACAAACCACAAATTCGAATCATGACGAAGTTGATGTCGGCTAATTGCTCTCTCGAAGAGAAGTGTTACTCTTTACACTTAGGTTTCGTGATCTGAGTTGAAGGCCTTTCCTAGTGAGGTGATCACAGTTCAAAGCTATGTCTTTCACATTTTGTTGACGCTTGCTCAGGGTTGGGTTGTTTTACATCTGAGCGGCACTTTTTTGCACACCATGGGCTAAATGGCCAGGTCACATGGACCCCGAAGGCTCAGATTAGGTTGGGGGAGGGGACCCACTGGAACAGCTGTTGGGAGACAGATGGTAGCCTCCCGTCAAGGCCATCCAGCGTGTTCTCTTACGTCCACAGGGTATGGCTCTCCCACACACGGGGTCACTGCTTAACGTCCCATCCGGCGGACGGCGGCTTATCCAAGCCCATCGGTGTCCCCTACTGACCGTGGGCAGGGCGGGGAATTTTGCGGAGATAAATCTCAACGCTGACCCAGCTGGGACTAGAACCTGGGAACTACAGATTACGAGCCTGGCGCGCTACCGACTGATCCACCCCCGCCCCTCGCTTGTTCAGGATTTCTGTCTAATTAGAAAGAGTTGGAATTTCTAAATTACAATGTAAACAAGAGTAATATAGAAGGTTGGAACTTGAGGGAAAAATTTCAAAACATTGCAGAAGTACAGACATCCTTTACACTACAATATAAGAACAAAAACTTATATTTTCATAATATTATATACGAGAGGCGTTCGAAAGGTTCTTGGCATTCTTCTACAGAACAAAACCATTGCACTTAACGAAACTCTTACTGTCTTTCAAAGTATAGTCGCTCAAAAAAATATCCGAACACTGTGGTTGATTACAGAATTCAGAAAAAATATCTGGCAACGATTTTTTTTTAGAAATTAGTGATCTGAAATTAGTGATCCTTCGTGTCACGTGACACGAAGATTGCCAGATCACTAATTTCTAAAAAAATCGTTGCCAGATATTTTTTCTGAATTCTGTAATCAACCACGGTGTTCGGATATTTTTTTGAGCGACTGTACTCCCCTCCAGCATCTACGCAAAGTTTCAGACGTCTACGACAATTCTGGAACGCTTGGTGGTATTCCTGTCGGGGAATACTCCGCAACTCTGAATGAACACATTTTGCAAGGTCTTGCA
Organism: Ryuthela nishihirai; assembly: GCA_038380435.1. Lineage (NCBI taxonomy): Eukaryota > Metazoa > Arthropoda > Arachnida > Araneae > Heptathelidae > Ryuthela > Ryuthela nishihirai. The sequence goes on from JAWZYU010000018.1 coordinate 27,903,786, forward strand.
CCCTTGAAAAAGGTTTCCCATCAAGTTCCTTTTTAGCATTTTTTTGAGGCAACCAAAAATCGCATGGTGCAAAATCGGGTGAATATGGAGCATGTGGTAGCTGTTTTTTTTTTTTTTTCATTTTCCAGATGGGGCGTAACTTGCCGTGTTTTGTAAGCACTGGTATTGTCACGAAGATTGAGAACCCTTGACACGCCTGTTGTTGGATGCTGCTCCTTCATCTCCTTAACCATTTTGGACAAAACAATGTTGGTGCAAACAATGTTGGGCATTTACAGTAATCTTTTCAAGTAAGGTGTCTACTGATACCACTTCTTGGGAATTGAAAAAAACAATTGTGGACCTCTCCCCTGAGAGACGAAGGACTTGTCGGAGGATTTGGGGATGTGGTTCATCTTCCGCAGCACAAACATAGTTGTCGATCTTTCTAGGGTTGGGTTGTTTTACCTCTGAGCGGCACTTTTTTGCACACCATGGGCTAAATGGCCAGGTCACATGGACCCCGAAGGCTCAGAGAAGGTTAGGGAAGGGGACCCACTGGAACAGCTGTTGGGAGACAGATGGTAGCCTCCCGTCAAGGCCATCCAGCGTGTTCTTTAACGTGCACAGGGTATGGCTCTCTCTCGCACACGGCTTAACGTCCCATCCGACGGAAGGCGGCCTTTCCAAGCCCATCGGTGTCCCCTACTGACCGTGGGCAGGGCGGGGAATTTTGCGGAGATAAATCTCAACGCTGACCCAGCTGGGACTCGAACCTGGGAACTATAGATTACGAGCCTGGCGCGCTACCGACTGAGCCACCCCAGCCCCGATCTTTCTAGGAGTTGTATAGTAATAAAACCATATCTCATCACCTGTGACAATGTCTATTAATCGTGTGGAGTCACTTGTTTCAAACATTGCCAACGTCTACTTGCACGAGTCTATTTCTTTTTTGCTGTCTGTTAGTTTGTGGAGTATCCGTTTGGGCCAAGTCTTTCGGAACTTTAAACACTGAAGAATAATTGTTTTCACATTGTGAATGGATTCACTGATATATAAACTCATTACCTGAATGGGGATGTGTGAGTTTTCCTTAATGAGGTCAAGAACAGTAATGATTCTCTCGTTCACGGCCTCCATCGGTCTTCTTGCACTAAGGAGGTCTGCTAGTACTTGATCGATCGGTCCAAAATTTGGTGTGGTGGTCCCATTTAGTTATAGCCCTGTTTGGTTAAGAGATCTCGTTCCAGCTGCTGTGAGTCGGAAGTAATCCTTCGTAAAGTGTTTCATATTCCTGGGGACACTGCCGTCGTCTATCTTTGAATACAGTAGTACGTTGTGCGTAGTACGGTAATGGTGGAAAACTTTGAATGAAGTTATGAAGGGGAGCAGTATCAATAGACATAGGTTTCTGCTAAACTTTTGGAGCGGGTTTAGCTAGTATTGTTATTAAGGTTATTACTAGTATTGTTATATTATTAGGGTTAACACGGAATAAATATGGATATTGTGTGGTTGCATTGAATTGGGTTGGGTTGTTTTACCTCTGAGCGGCACTTTTTTGCACACTATGTCTAAATGGCCAGGTCACATGGACCCCGAAGGCTCAGAGAAGGTTGGGGGAGGGGACTCACTGGAACAGCTGTTGGGAGACAGATGGTCCTTGTGACCTGGCCATTTAGCCCATGGTGTGCAAAAAAGTGCCGCTCAGAGGTAAAACAACCCAACGTTAAAGAACACACTGGATGGCCTTGACGGAAGGCTACCATCTGTTTCCCAACAGCTGTTCCAGTGGGTCTCCTCTTCCAACCTTCTCTGAGACTTCGGGGTCCATGTGACCTGGCCATTTAGCCCATGGAATGCAAAAAAGTCCCGCTCAGAGGTAAAACAACCCAACGTTAAAGAACACACTGGATGGCCTTGACGGGAGGCTACCATCTGTCTCCCAACAGCTGTTCCAGTGGGTCTCCTCTTCCAACCTTCTCTGAGACTTCGGGGTCCATGTGACCTGGCCATTTAGCCCATGGAGTGCAAAAGAGTGCCGCTCAGAGGTAAAACGATCCAACCCAACCCTACCAATTGAGCCTTCCCCCTCCAACGAGCAATCTAATGAATCAGGTGTTCCCGCAATTGATTGCAATATAAAGAAATCAGATTCAAAAGGTCAGAAAAAGATTGATTATATTTACTGTCTATTTCCTTGTTCCCCATCGAAAATGATGTAGAATTTCCTGCTTAGAACAAGAATAGTCAACATTGAAGGAATGTTAACAATCTTTTGGGTTACGTTCGAATATTCTGCACGATGATGTCTTGAAAAACGTAGAGTGGACGAGAAACATTTAAATAATACAGATTTATTCTCTTTCGTGATATCAAAGTGATTATTAAAATAAAATCACTTAAACATTCCTCCAGTAGTTATTTATCCTAAAGCTTCCATTAGTTACGAAATCATCGGTGCAATTATCTCTGGAGTGAATGTTGACTCAGTGAGTAACATCAAGTTCACAATCTATGATCATCGACTATAGTTTCAATTATGCCTCTTTTGTGATTTTTTCCCTATTCTACGTGTTCTACTCCCGTTAAGAAAAGGACATCAATGGGTTTGAAAAGTTTACCATTCATCGGATGGTACAGTCGCTCAAAAAAATATTCGAACACTATGGTTAATTACATAATTCAAAAAAATATCTGGCAACGACTTTTTTTTAGAAATTAGTGATCTGTCAACCTTCCTGTACAGTACACGATTTTTTAAAGAAATTGGTGATCTGACAACCTTCCTGTACAGTACACGATTTTTTTGAAGAAATTGGTGATCTGACAACCTTCCTGTACAGAACACGATTTTTTTAAAGAAATTGGTGATCTGACAACCTTCCTGTACAGTACACGATTTTTTTAAAGAAATTGGTGATCTGACAACCTTCCTGTACAGTACACGATTTTTTTAAAGAAATTGGTGATCTGACAACCTTCCTGTACAGTACACGATTTTTTTAAAGAAATTGGTGATCTGACAACCTTCCTGTACAGTACACGATTTTTTTGAAGAAATTGGTGATCTGACAACCTTCCTGTACAGTACACGATTTTTTTAAAGAAATTGGTGATCTGACAACCTTCCCTGTACAGTACACGATTTTTTTAAAGAAATTGGTGATCTGACAACCTTCCTGTACAGTACACGATTTTTTTGAAGAAATTGGTGATCTGACAACCTTCCTGTACAGTACACGATTTTTTTGAAGAAATTGGTGATTTGACAACCTTCCTGTACAGTACACGATTTTTTTAAAGAAATTGGTGATCTGACAACCTTTCTGTACAGTACACGATTTTTTGAAGAAATTGATGATCTGACAACCTTCCTGTACAGTACACGATTTTTTTAAAGAAATTGGTGATCTGACAACCTTCCTGTACAGTACACGATTTTTTTTAAGAAATCAGTGCTCTGGCAACCTTCGTGTCACGTGACACGAAGGTTGCCAGATAACTGATTTCTAAAAAAATCGTTGCCAGATATTTTTTCTGAATTCCGCAATCAACCATAGTGTTCGGATATGTTTTTGAGCGACTGTATCATTAGACGATCACCGTGTGCAAGAAAGTCAATTTCTGTGAACCTCAAAGATCACGATGTATATTCTTAATAGGCTCCTACATGTGATGTGCTACAGAGCACTCCTTCCTCTGTCTTAGTGAGATCCTTGTGACTTGATCATTTGACCATATGCAATAAAAAAAAATGCGACTCAGATGTAAACAGTCCGAAACAAAAGGGGGCGGGGTGGCTCAGTCGGTAGCGCGCCAGGCTCGTAATCTGTAGTTCCCAGGTTCGAGTCCCAGCTGGGTCAGCGTTGAGATTTATCTCCGCATAACTCCCCGCCCTGCCCACGGTCAGTAGGGGACACCGATGGGCTTGGAAAGGCCGCCGTCCGTTGGATGGGACGTTAAGCCGTGGCCCCGTGTGTGGGAGAGCCATACCCTGTGCACGTTAAAGAACACGCTGGATGGCCTTGACGGGAGGCTACCATCTGTCTCCCAACAGCTGTTCCAGTGGGTCCCCTTCCCCAACCTTCTCTGAGCCTTCAGGGTCCATGAGACCTGGCCATTTAGCCCATGGTGTGCAAAAAAGTGCCGCTCAGAGGTAAAACAATCCAATCCAATCCGAAACAAAAGCAATTACAGCTTTTGCGTTTTTCCTTATTAATAACTCCTAACAAATAATTTAAATGATTTTTGCCTTTTACGAACTCTACAAAGTAGTTATCAAAAAACAAACAAAATCCTCACGACAAGAATTTTATCTCTGAAAATAGAAAAAAAAAATCGATTTAGCAACGAATAGTTTCATCTCAAGCAATATATATATGCAAAAAAAAAAGCGAAAAAAAAAAGAGCTAACGAAAAGAGGAGGTAAAAAAAAAGTCATATAGGAGGTTGTAGATGTATTAGGCCAAGGAAATCCTGTTATTAAAAGAACCACAGCGTTGCAGCATGTTTCGGTTTAAGTATGCAAGAGAGATTTTTTTTCTATATATATCGCTGCGCCTCTGGGGAGGTTGTGCTTTAGATTTCTATCAGGGATCCGCGCAGGAGAGTCAAGACAGAGAGAAATTAGCCCTCTCCGCGAAAGTTTCATAATCCTTGTCGCCACAATGCATCGAAGGAGAAGGAGGATTGGAGAGGCTGCCAGCTTTAAGAGTAACGGATGGCGAAGAGAAGAACCTCTTGTGGGTTGTCTTGCCTCCTCCCTTTTTTTCTTCTTTTTTCCTCTTTTTTTTTTCTCGTCGCTTATTTTTCTCTTCCCTTCTTACCCTCCCTCTCTCTCTTTCCTATGACGTAGAGTTTTCTAGAGACGAACATTAGAATCGTTCTTTCTATTCCCTCTCATTTCATTTCCTGTTCGTCTCGTCTCGTGTTTTCTTTCGCCAGGCGCGTGCACAGAAACAAAACGACAACTACAAACGAAATGCATCTTGTATTCGTGTATTTCCGGTCGACATGTGAGGAAATGCGAAAAGGAGAAGTTGAGTTTTTTTTTTTTGAGGGGAAGTGTGAGGTGAGTAGGTTTTCAGAAGAGGGTGAGAATATGTATCAGATGCTAAAAGGCACAAAAGTTTGATTTCTGTTGTCATATTCTTTATCGTACTATCTACATCTGTCATTTCTCTCACTTTTAAAGTCGCAGCCATCTTTGAACTTAATAACTTACCCCACCTACAGCAATCCTCTCAAACTGAACAAGTTTCGGTCATTTCTTTCGCGTTACCCTCTAAGTTTGCAAGTATTAATATAATCTCACCTTTTTGAGTCTGTCAATATCAATAGAATCTCCACCCCTTTGATCTGTGTAGTTCCCAGGTTCGAGTCCCATCTGGGTCAGCGTTGAGATTTATCTCCGCAAAATTCCCCGCCCTGCCCACGGTCAGTAGGGGACACCGAACCACCGCCGTCCGTCGGATGGGACGTTAAGCCGTGGCTCCGTGTGCGGGAGAGACATACCCTGTGCACGTTAAAGAACACGCTGGATGGCCTTGACGGGAGGCTACAATCTGTCTCCCAACAGCTGTTCCAGTGGGTCCCCTCCCCCAACCTTCTCTGAGCCTTCGGGGTCCATGTGACCTGGCCATTTAGCCCATGGTGTGCATGTGACCTGGCCATTTAGCCCATGGTGTGCAAAAAATTGCCGCTCAGAGGTAAAACAACCCAACCCAAAGTACAAGGATTCTTATCAAATGATTACAATGTATCTTACTAAAGATAAATTTAGGTCCAATTATAAAATTATATTATTAATAAATTATATTATTATATTATTAATAAAGTTATTAAGTTCTCTGTGATAGTTTTTTGTGTTGTTCTAGATTGGATTGTTTTACCTCTGAGGGGCACTTTTTTGCACACCATGGGCTAAATGGCCAGGTCACATGGACCCCGAAGGCTCAGAGAAGGTTGGGGGAGGGGAACCACTGGACAGCTGTTGGAAGACAGATGGTAGCCTCTCATCAAGGCCATCCAGCGTGTTCTTTAACGTGTGTTCTTTAACATCCAGTGTGTTCTTTAACATCCAGTGTGTTCTTTAACAGGGTATGGCTCTCCAACACGCGGACCCACGGCTTAACTTCCTATCCGACGGACGGCGGCCTTTTCAAGCCCATCGGTGTCCCTTACTGACCGTGGGCAGGGCAGGGAGTTTTGCGGAGATAAATCTCAACGCTGACCCAGCTGGGACTCGAACCTGGGAACTACAGTTTACGAGCCTGGCGCGCTACCGACTGACCACATCACTTTTCTAGAATAGTATGTGGTTACTTTCCAAATCACTGCTGTCTGCTGTCAAATTGTTTGTATAAATGTACACATCAATCCTGCAACAAATGTACGTAAGATGCAATATTCTTCTTCAAGTTCCATTTTTAGTACAACAAAAACTTAATTGTACTAGTTGAATCACCGCTGCAAACGCGGGAAATGAGCATTAGTTTAAAGTGCTGATTTGTGAAATGTTGAAATGGAAACGGAACTAAAATTCCTAGCCTTTTACAACTCCGTACATTTCAACGGAAATTGCCATCTTATAACGTTTTCCGGACAAATTCACAGCGTGGAGTTTAATGGAGGAGGAGGGGGGGGGTTAATACAGAAATTTCCTCTTCCTAATATCTTTTGTTGACCCAATAGGACATGGTTATGTTGTCATAACAACATTTCATCCAGGATTTTGCGGTTAGATGCTGTCAGGTACAGTCTGACACCTGACGTTTGCTAACCAAAATCTGTCCCTTTGATGTTGTAAATGGCGATCCTGTTTGTGGAGTGTTAGGTTTCTGGTTTGCTCCCACTTTAAGAGTGAGACCACTTCAAACACACAATCCCATCTGCTGCGGCGCCCAACCGCTTTACTGCAATCAATACGGCGATTATTAATTTCCGAGAATCGAGCCGAAAGCTTAATATGCAAACGTCACAGTTGTCAGAAATTCCTCTCTGAAACTTCGGAAAAGATGTTCAGCCACACAGCTAATACTCGAACTTGGTGCAGGCAAGGAAGAATATATGTGAGATAGAGAGAGACACACAGAGAGAGAATTCTTGTTTGCATAACAGATTTCGCGTTCTCCTGTACGAAGAGGGATGTAAAAGGAGGAGGAGGAGGAGGAGGCGGAGGAGACGTGTAGGAGGAGAAGGAGCCAGAGGTGGCGGAGGAGGAGGAAGGGCTCAGTAATCGCTAAAGAGAAGTCAGTGAGAGGTTCAGAATAATTGATGTCCAGACGGAATAGAGAGACGTATTGACATTCAGCCAGTGGATGCGAAAAGCATATTTAGCCCTTCATGTAATTTGCTGCGTAATTCTGCGTCTATAATGCATCCACATAAATATCGGAAGAGCAACATGAAAGAGAACGAGCTCATCAGTCTGGCATGAATATTCATATTTGATGTCGTCTCTCTGCAGAACGAAGAGACGAGTCAGCGACGAACAAGCCTCGACATCAGCCGAGATGTTCTTTGTATAGGAGTGCTTGTGTTCAAAGATGATGCGGCGGACTCTGGCATGTTCTTCGTAAGTCTCTAGTGTAACATCAACGCCACAGCTACCTTGGCTAATCATTTAACTCTCTTCGCCTTCTTGTTATTATTGAGTGGCATACGATTAGAATGAACGACGTGCAGTACCGAGACTTTTGAGGAAATGTTTGCTCTTCAAGTTGTAAGCCTGATTTGCATATCAGCCATTAATTTTCTTTGGTGTTTTGTTTCTTCGTTACCACGGTGACGTGTCGTCATCCTTCATGAAACGTGTTCACGCGCAGACGAGGCGTGCAGATTAATCAGCTGTGATCTTTTAGTTCCAAAGGATGCAGATGTTAGTTTCATAATCCTTTAAATCCTTTACACTTCAGCGACGGAGATAATCGAAACTAGTTTATTAAATCATGCTTCAAAATCGTTTACACTTCAATGACGGAAACAATCGAAACCATTGTATTAAAATCGTGTTTCAAAATCTTCTAGCTTCAATGACGGAGATAATCGAAACTACTATATTAGATCATGCTTCAGATCTTTTACGCTTCAATGACGGAAGTAATCGAAACTAATATGTTAAATCATATTTCAAAATCTTTTACATTTCAACGACAGAGATCATCGAAACTATTATATCAGATCATGCTTCAAATTCTTTTACACTTCAACGACGGAAATAATCGAGACTATTGTATTAAATCATGTTTCAAAATCTTTTAGCTTCAATGACGGAGATAATCGAAACTTCTATATTAGAGCATGCTTCAGATCTTTTACGCTTCAATGACGGAAGTAATCGAAACTAATATGTTAAATCATATTTCAAAATCTTTTACATTTCAACGACGGAGATCATCGAAACTATTATATCAGATCATGCTTCAAATTCTTTTACACTTCAACGACGGAAATAATCGAAACTATTGTATTAAATCATGTTTCAAAATCTTTTAGCTTCAATGACGGAGATAATCGAAACTATTGTATTAATTCATGTTTCAAAATCTTTTAGCTTCAATGACGGAGATAATCGAAACTACTATATTAGATCATGCTTCAGATCTTTTACGCTTCAATGACGGAAGTAATCGTAACTAATATGTTGAATCATACTTCAAAATCTTTTACATTTCAACGACGGAGATAATCGAAACTATTATATCAGATCATGCTTCAAATTATTTTACACTTCAACGACAGAAAAAATCGAGACTACTGGATTAAATCATGCTTCAAAATTTTTTACACTTCAACCATGCGGATCATTGGAACTAGTTTATTAAATCATGTTTCAAAATCTTATACACTTCAGTGTCGGAGATCATTGGAACAAGGGTACATTTTACACTTCAACCATAAAGAATATAAATCAAAACACTTCAGAAAATGGCAACAATATATTTGGAAGTGATTATCGTTTTCTAGGAAAAGCATTGCAAATTCCCCCTCTTCCCTTTATTTTTTCGTGAATTTCAACATAAAACTGGCCACTGCAACTCGGACGACAACCAAAAACATTCTGTGAAATCGTGACGCTTTCATCACGATTTCCCTGGGAGTTACGACTGCCACAGATACACAAACATCTTTTATTATTATACTCATAAATAAATATGCTTATAAAATTTGAGAAACACAAATAAAAATTATTCCCCCTCTATCAAATTTTCAATTCCTCCCCTATTTATTTCATTTTTGACCCCCTCAACCAAAACAAAAATACTTTCTGGCCCACAGAAAGGAAAATTCTATTCTTGTTTTCTTTTGGTATTTTCGAACTATAACTTTGATCACAAAATTTATTTAATATACCCAGCAACTGCGCATCGTTATGCACTTGTGGTTCTAACCTCTCTATCCTCCAATAATCTCTCTTGTTCCATCATCTTCCCATAAGCATTTAGCATAAGGTCAGGTCTATTCTAGTCCCAAGTAAAGGCATGAACTTCTCACTCCCCGAGACTATCCCCAAGAGGGTGATTGGCAAGCACTCAACGCCTAGTCAGTTCCATGAAAATGTCATCCGAATCCAACCCAAGCATCATCGGTTCCTACAAGTTCTTTCCCCCCCCCCCATCACCCTGCCACCCTTTCCCACTTTAACCGAACGAGAATGAGCACCTGACATGTGGGCCAACAGAAGCTGCGAATGTCGTTAGAGGATGTGCGACAGCTGTTAGTTCAGTTCCTGTCACCACCAGACTCATTCACCTCTTTGCTCTGCCTCCGAAGGCAAGACCGGGAGCGAGATCGTCATCGGGGCCCTGTCGCTGATGCTTCTGCTTGCTATGGTGTCTGTGTGTAGGAGAGAGAGAGACAAGTTTGGAGTCTCTCTTCTCACGACGCCCAATCTCAGGGGAACAGCCGCCGAATGCGTGATCTGTGCTTGACTTCTTTGTAAACGTCTTTCGCACTGCAAATCAGTGAAGTAGCTTCTGGAGAGACTGGTACACTAAATCTCCCTCCATATAAATTGTAGAGTCTCGTACTCTCCCGCATTTCCACTAACGCTACGCCATTGACGATGACGTAAGGCACTGAGGATCCTGTAGGACGGCAGTGCCCAACACGTAGCTCGCTTACCACATGTGTCTCGCACAACAATTTAAAGTTTCTCGTAAAGACTACATCTATCCCTCGATTTAAGCGAAGTCCATTTACGTAGTCAGACAACGCAACCAGTTTCGATTTATACAGTGATATACTCAGTTTACATGGTGAAGAAAAATGCAGCCACATCCATTTTACACGATTATAGACTCGGGTCTATACGGTAATCATTATGATTTTTATGTATGTAGTTGGGTTGTTTTACCTCTGAGCGGCACTTTTTTGCACACCATGGGCTAAATGGCCAGGTCACATGGACACCGAAGGCTCAGAGAAGGTTGGGAGGGGACCCACTGGAACAGCTGTTGGGAGACAGATGGTAACCTCCCGTCAAGGCCATTCAGCGCGTTCTTTAACGTGCACAGGGTATGGCTCTCCCGCACACGGCACCACTGCTTAACGTACCATCCGACGGACGGCGGCCTTTCCAAGCCCATCGGTGTCCCCTACTGACCGTGGGCAGGGCGGGGAATTTTGCGGAGATAAATCTCAACGCTGACCCAGCTGGGACTCGAAACTGAGAACTACAGATTACGGGCCTGGCGCGCTACCGACTGAGCCACCCCCGCCCCCGCCCCCGCTAACTACTGGGACAAAGGAATGACATCATTTCTTAAATCACTTTTATTAATGCTTAGAAATATTTCTGACGTTTTATTAAGAGCCATTTTTTTTCTCACGTCTTTCGGCGAAAAATCCTAAAAATTGTAGCTAAAAAATGAAGTTAGAAAAAAAAAATCCGTTTTCTGTTGAAAACGTTGGAAAAATGGCGACTTAAAAATACACTTTGTTAAATAAAAAAGACGCTTAAAAAAACTTTTTTTGTGTGAAATAAAAAAATGAACATATGACGTTGAAATTTTAATTATGATGGATTTATTAAAATTTATTTCCTCTTTTGAGGGGATGTAATTCAAATAATACCCAAATGAATTGTCAAACAAAACTGTTTATTACGGGTAACAAAAACAATGCATCAAGAACGGATTTGGAACTATACATCAAAAAGAATTAAAATGTGCTTATTTATTATATATCTGCATGATGAAAAAAAACCTAAATTGATAAAATGCAGAATGAAAACTCTGTGTAAAGATAAAGTGCTTTTATCATTAAGGTAATAATAATGATAAAAAAAAAAGGCTCTCACATAATCAGTACCTTGATAGTCGAAAGAGTTTTTCACAACTCGAGTCTCAATGGGAATTAAAGATGCTCATTTGAAAGGTTTTTATTTCTGAGGAATTCTTTCAGATTCCTGATGGCCATCAAAAGAGGACGATCACGAAGCGTCCAAAAAAAAAAGGAAGAAGTTTTTTAATTAAGCAAAAAAAAGAAGCCTTAAACTCCAGCTGTTAAATTTAATAGCGGTATTAACAAATGCAAAATAAAGAGCGATGATTTCTCTTGTTTATATTTGAAACCGCTTATTTTAATTGACGGAAGTAATTTTGTCGAGACGAGGACATGGAAATCGTAAACTCTTCAGCAATCGAATTTTCTTAATGGAAAGCAACGGTTCCATCGTATGCTGAGTGTTGATGATGATCTGATAATGGTTTGGCAAATAGGTTCGTCGCACTCTTTCAGCAAATGAAATTGCCGCATTCTAGAGCACTTTGAAACTTTTCCATACTCAGATGATTGGATCAGTCGAATTGGATTTTCATAGGACACAATTCCTTTTGTTCATTAAAGACTTATTTTCACCCAGTGTTTGAGCTCGGAAATTGCAAAGATAAAATAATTCTTAATATTTCCTAAAAGGAAAAATTTCGACAGAATTGAGCATATTACTCGGTTTTTTTTTTGCGAGGTGAATGTTTGTAATTCAAATACACTCGATTCGTGGGGCGGGGGTGGCTCAGTCGGAAGCGCGCCAGGCTCGTAATCTGTAGTTCCCAGGTTCGAGTCCCAGCTGGGTCAGCGTTGAGATTTATCTCCGCAAAATTTCCCCGCCCTGTCCACGGTCAGTAGGGGACACCGATGGGCTTGGAATGGCCGCCTTCCGTCGGATGGGACGTTAAGTCGTGGCCCCGTGTGCGGGAGAGCCCATACCCTGTGCACGTTAAAGAACACGCTGGATGGCCTTGACGGGAGGCTACCATCTGTCTCCCAACAGCTGTTCCAGTGGGTCCCCTCCCCCAATCTTCTCTGAGCCTTCGGGGTCCTTGTGACCTGGCCATTTAGCCCATGGTGTGCAAAAAAGTGCCGCTCAGAGGTAAAACGATCCAATCACTCGATTCGTAATCTGATGTTTTCAGTTTCGGAGTACCCAAGTGGAGAGGGGGGTTATAGAAATAGTGGAGATAATACCAAGTGGAGAGGGGGGTTATAGAGTAATACCCCCCCCCCCTCCATTCCCTCTCCTTCTTCTATTATGCTTGAATAACATACATTACCTAAGGCAGTTGATAGCAAATACACGGATTACCTATTGACGTAGAATTCAGAAAATAACTTTGCTTAAAATATTGAGGTTTGACATAAATGGCATTCGAACCACATCGAACCCGCAAACTGTGATTATAAATCTTCCGGAACTTGTTGCCATCTATGATCGGGTTGGATTGTTTTGCCTCTGAGCGGCCTTTTTTTTTGAACATAATGGGCTAAATGGCCAGCTCAGAGGGACCCCAAAGTTCAGAGAAGGTTGGGGGAAGGGACTCACTGAACAACTGTTGGGAGACAGATGGTAGCCTCCCGTCAAAGCCATCCTGCGTGTTCTTTAACATGCCCAGCGTATTTTTTCTACTGCACATTGGGGGGGGGGGGGCATTGTTTAACGTCTCAACCGACGGAGGAGGCCTTTAAAAGTCCCTCGGTATCCGTTACTGACCGTGGGCAGGGCGCAGAATTTTGTGGAGATAAATCTCAACGCTAGTCAAACTGGATTCAAACCTGAGAAAATTCCCTGCCCTGCCCATGGTCAGTAGGGGACACCGATGGGCTTGGAAAGGTCGTCGTCCGTCGAATGGAACGTTAAGCCGTGGCCCCGTGTGCGGGAGAGCCATACCCTGTGCACGTTAACGAACACACTGGATCGCCTTGACGGGACGCTACCATCTGTCACCCAACAGCTGTTCCAGCAGGTCCTCTCCTCCGACCTTCTCTGAGCCTTCGAGATCGTTGTGACCTGGCCATTTAGCCCATGGTGTGCAAAAAGTGCCGCTCAGAGGTAAAACAACATACAACTCGAACCTGAGAACTGTAGATTACGAGTCTAGTGCGCTACCGACTGAGCCATCACTAAGACACATAAAGTCTGAAATGGGTAGAAGTGACTGAGCTTTGAATCTGACCCTATTCGTGAATCTGACTCTTTTTGATATAATGATCGGGCTGTCCCTAATAAAGTGACAGCTGATGAAATTTCCAATGTCAGCTCCTAACAGTGAAGCGTAGAGAATGAAGATGCCGACGCAGAGGATTCTGCCTTCGTAACTGCTCGATTCTAAACACTGACAAAGCATCGATTTTTCTCGCAGAGTCTGGGCTGTCTTCCTCTTCGGGATACGTGAATATGATACACCAAATTAGGAATTACTCTCCGCGTTTCGTAGCTCGAATGAAATTCCAGTTTCCTCATAACTTTGTTATACACTAAGTTTCGAATTACCTTCTTCGTGATAATGTTTAGGTGGTTTTAAAACTATTCAACGAACGCTGAGGAATATTTAATAACCACTTTAACTATTTGATCTCTGTCTCCATTACACACGACAGAATATTGATTTTTGAAAGTCATTTTTGCTTTCGTGTGGGTAAATTGAAAAAGGGATTTCACATGTTTGCCATAACTTTAGATGATTTATTTTTCCTACAACGCTAGACATTGAATTGTTTACCATACAGTGGATATAAATATTTATACATTTTACTCTTACAATATTTTTAGAGTGTTATTCTTTTTAGCTATGAGTGGCTCTTTTTTGCACACAATGGACTAAATGGTCAGGTTAGAAGGACCCCCAAGTGCTCAGAGAACGTTGGAGGAACAGGACTTACTGGGCAGCTTTTAGGAGACAATGAATCTCTTGTTGCGATGTTATGCAACCACGGCAATTCCCGGTTCCGCTTGTACAGCACTACCTGGTTATGAAGAGCCATGACCATCTAGAGCCGGGGGCAAGGAATACGCCCTATAGGCGCACCTCAACCCCAGCCTCACATGGCAGCAGTCCTATAGAAGGAAAGCTGACCACCGGAAGAAACCTTACTTTAATCTATTCCCCGGTTTGCAAATGTGCAAGGATATATAGATCCAAGCTCGATCGGCACCCGGGGTGGAGACTCTTAGTAAGACCCAGACGTTTTGGACAGCTCGTGCCTACAAGGCGGGCTCAGACCTTTCGGCAGAGCCGTCGAACAGACCACACAGGTCTCCTGAGAGGTGAGGTCTCCAATGCCGTCACCATCCGACCGGCAATCAAGCCGGCCAGCAGCATCTTCAACCTCGGTTGGCCTTAGCCATGTCCAACCGGGGGACCAATCCGGTCGGCATAGCCTTCAGCCGGGTTGCTGGGCCCTAGGCCCCCCCACCACGACAAGGTGGTCCCCTATCGGGGGAGGGGGGGGGCTTTTAGGAGACAGCGGGAAACGTCTCGTCAAAGCCATTCAGAACCGCAAAAAACTGTTCACGGTCAGTGGGGAAACCGATTGGCTTGGAAAGGCCGCCGTCCGTCGGATGGGACGTTAAGCCGTGGCTCCGTGTGCGGGAGAACGTTAAAGAACACTCTGGATGGCCTTGACAGGAGGCGACCATCTGTCTCCTAACAGCTGTTCCAGTGGGTCCCCTCCCCCAACTTTCTCTGAGCTTTCGGGGTCCTTGTGACCTGGCTATTTAGTCCATGGTGTGCAAAAAAGTGCCGCTCAGAGGTAAAACAACCAACCAACAGCCATCCAGAATGTTCTTTAACGTGCGCAGGGTATGACTCTCTAGCACTCGAATATCATACGTTGGACTCGAACCGTAACTGCGGATTACGATCCTCACGTGCTACCACTGGAACAACCCTCGCTGTTATAGCATCTATCGTTCCGAATAAAGTGGACGTTGACTCTATACACTAAAGATAAAAATTACGGCTGAACAAACTACTCTTATGTTTCCCTACAACGCACAGTGGCTCAAAAAATATCCGAACACTATGGTTGATTACAGAATTCAGAAAAAATATCTGGCAACGATTTTTTTAGAAATCAGTTATCTGGCAACCTTCGTGTCACGTGACACGAAGGTTGCCAGATCACTAATTTCTAAAAAAATCGTTGCCAGATATTTTTTCTGAATTCTGTTAGCAACCATAGTGTTCGGACACTTTTTTGAACGACTGTACGTAATTGACTTTTTGTATTAATCTCTACGAGGTTTATTTTATTCGGTAAATACAAATTATGTAGAAATGGGTTTTTATTTGGCAATCTAGGATGGGTTGGGTTTTGGCTGAGTTTGTAACGCGCCAGGCTCATAATTGTAGTTTCGAGGTTCGATTCCCACTTGTATCACCGTTGAGATTTATACCCGCTAAATCTTCAAACTGCTCTTGATCAGTAGGGGACGACGATGGACTTGGAAAGGCAGCCGTCCGTCGGATGAGACGATACGCCGTGGCTCCGTGTTTGGGAGAACCATACTCTGCGTAAATATAAAAAAACACGCTGGATAGTCTTGAAGAAAGACTTCCCCTATCTCCAAACAGCTGTAAGGTGGGTCCCTTTCTTTGAACTTTCTCTGAGCTTGTGATCTGGTCATTTAACCCATTGTGACTCGTAATCTGTAGTTCCCAGGTTCGAGTCCCAGCTCGGTCAGCGTTGAGATTTATCTCCGCAAAATTCCCCGCCCTGCCCACGGTCAGTAAGGGACACCGATGAGCTTGGAAAGGCCGCCGTCCGTCGGATGGGACGTTAAGCCGTGGCCCCGTGTGCGGGATAGACATACCCAATGCACGTTAAAGAACACGCTGGATGGCCATGACGGGAGGCTACCATCTGTCTCCCAACAGCTGTTCCAGTGGGTCCCCTCCCCCAACCTTCTCTGAGCCTTCGGGGTCCATGTGACCTGGCCATTTAGCCCATGGTGTGCAAAAAAGTGCCGCTCAGAGGTAAAACAACCCAACCCAACTTTAACCCATTGTGTGCCAAAAAATTGTCGCTCAGAGATTAAACAATCCAACCCAAATACTAGTATTCTTAACAATTGGAATTCCTTTTATCACAAAATCTCGGTAGTATGTCGTCATCTTGAGGAGTCATATATGTGACAGAGCAAGGGTTGAAAGCATCAATGCCTTTGGTTGTATTCTTAAAACCCCATTTCCGTAGAGCTTTATTGTATACCATATTTCGAATCTTTTTATCTGTCTTAACATCTTCTGATACGAAACTAATTGACGGACACTTAACACTGACTGCCCACGCCACTCCTTTTTGCTTTCCATTGCAGAGAGCACAGAATTTATTTTGGTACGTCAGTTGCGTTCGGATATCAGTTATTGGGAGATAAGTATCGATGTGATTTTCAAAATCTTTCACTGAAACGCATCTGTCTCGAATCTCCGACTTTCCGTTCCAACTCTTAGGGCAAGAAGAACTAGCAAACACTGTCACTCCGCTATGAGGCAATGTTGTACATTCCACATCACTTCGTTTCTTCGTCGAATCTTTAGAAGGAGCATCTGCACAGCAATCGCCGTAAATTGAACACAGCTTGTCACACTTACATTCATTCCCTCTTTTTGGATAAGGGTTATTCTTGCAAGAATTCTTCGGGCATCCTAAATCTCCTACTGCACGTTTTTCTCTAATTTTCGCGTTTGAGTTTCCAGGCTGTGGATTGTCAAACGGATTTGCTCCCAAAAAGCCAATACTGACGATAGTAATAAATGAGAGATAAAGATTCAGTCGCTTCATAATGAAGTGACGATTTTCACTCTTTTCAATAATTTTGGAAGGTTTTTATTTGACTCGATACTCCTATACAGCGAAGAAAAAGAAAAAGAACGTATTAATTAATCTTAAAATTTTTTTGGCGATTAACATTCATGCAGTTTTACTAATATTGATATTTCTGATAAGGTAAGGGTGGAGCAAACGAACGTCATAAAGAAAAACAGAGATTAACCAAAATTTAACTTTTATTTTAATTAAATATAATTTTTGTTTTAAGTCTAATATATTAAAAGCTGAAATCGGAAATGACATTGTTTTGTGATCCATATATATTAGATTAATAGCGATTTAAAAAAAAATAGGTGATGTTTGTTTGCTCCACCTGGTGGGGAAACAGACACAACAGCATGAAGCGAATAAATGTTTGAATTTATTATTGTCTCTTCCGCATATCGTACAAACAAAATATGGGCTGCTCCATCCTTTGCACAGATCACATGACATCACACTAAACATTCCAGACATTGGACACATTGCTCATCTTCATTTTAAGATTTCATTGAGCAGATCATATGACAACACACTAAACATTCCAGACACTGGACACAGTTTTCATCTTCATTTTACAGATTTTTTTTTTTGTAATCACATGACACCACACTAAACATTCCAGACACTGGACCAGTCTTCATTTCCATTTTGCAGATTTCTTTATGCAGGTCACATGACAACATACAAAACATTCCAGACACTGGACATACTCTTCATCTTCATTTTACAGATTTCTTTGTGCAGATTATATGACACCACACTAAACATTCAAGACATTGGACCACTCTTCATCTTTATTTTGCAGATTTCTTTGTGCAGATTATATGACACCACACTAAACATTCAAGACATTGGACCACTCTTCATCTTCATTTTACAGATTTCTTTGTGCAGATTATATGACACCACACTAAACATTCAAGACATTGGACCACTCTTCATCTTCGTTTTACAGATTTCTTTGTGCAGATTATGTGACACCACACTAAACATTCAAGACATTGGACCACTCTTCATCTTCATTTTACAGATTTCTTTGTGCAGATTATATGACAACACATTAAACATTCCAGACACTGGACCAGTCTTCATTTCCATTTTGCAGATTTCTTTATGCAGGTCACATGACAACATACTAAACATTCCAGACACTGGATCCACTCTTCATCTTCATTTTACAGATTTCTTTGTGCAGATTATATGACACCAACACTAAACATTCAAGACATTGGACCACTCTTCATCTTCATTTTACAGATTTCTTTGTGCAGATTATATGACAACACATTAAACATTCCAGACACTGGACCAGTCTTCATTTCCATTTTGCAGATTTCTTTATGCAGGTCACATGACAACATACTAAAACTTTCCGACACTGGATCCACTCTTCATCTTCATTTTACAGATTTCTTTGTGCAGATTATATGACACCACACTAAACATTCAAGACATTGGACCACTCTTCATCTTCATTTTACAGATTTCTTTGTGCAGATTATGTGACACCACACTAAACATTCAAGACATTGGACCACTCTTCATCTTCATTTTACAGATTTCTTTGTGCAGATTATATGACAACACATTAAACATTCCAGACACTGGACCAGTCTTCATTTCCATTTTGCAGATTTCTTTATGCAGGTCATATGACCACATACTAAACATTCCAGACACTGGATCCACTCTTCATCTTCATTTTACAGATTTCTTTGTGCAGATTATATGACACCACACTAAACATTCAAGACATTGGACCACTCTTCATCTTCATTTTACAGATT
Source organism: Ryuthela nishihirai (assembly GCA_038380435.1). NCBI lineage: Eukaryota > Metazoa > Arthropoda > Arachnida > Araneae > Heptathelidae > Ryuthela > Ryuthela nishihirai. The sequence goes on from JAWZYU010000018.1 coordinate 27,922,652, forward strand.
TCTTTGTGCAGATTACATGACACCACACCAAACATCCAAGACACTGGACCCAGTCTTCGCCTTACAGATTTCTTTGCGCAGAGCACATAATACCACGCTAAACATTCTAGACACTTATTTTTATTTTGAAAGGGAAAAAGGTATCCCTTACACAAAGGTCGGGGATAACCTAGAAGTTCTATTTTGCTTGTCCTGGTTTCTCATACGGAGTACAACATACAAACACAAGGACATGCTAGCTGGTTTAGTAGACAGGTACGCCAACCACTAGACCAGTTATGAGGTTGGGTTGTTTTACCTCTGTTTTACCTCTGAGCGGCACTTTTTTGCCCACCATGGGCTAAATGGCCAGGTCACAAGGACCCCGAAGGCTCAGAGAAGGTAGGGGGAGGGGACCCACTGGAACAGCTGTTGGGAGACAGATGGTAGCCTCCCGTCAAGGCCATCCAGTGTGTTCTTTAACGTGTACAGGGTATGGCACTCCCTCACACGGGGCAACTACTTAACGTCCCATCCGACGGACGGCGGCCTTTCCAAGCCCATCTGTGTCCCCTACTGACCGTGGGCAGGGCGGAGGAATTTTGCGAAGATAAATCTCAACGCTCACCCAGCTGGGACTCGAACCTGGGAAGTACAGATTACGAGCCTGGCGCGCTACCGACTGAGCCACCCCGCCCCCCAGTTATGAGGAAACTGACCTGACCAACAGAACGGAAACAGACTGAATCCAATCTTCATTCAGAGATATCTACTGGTACCGCAGATGTCTTTAGAAGTGCTTTTCTTCTTCCCTTTCTTCGATTCTTCCGATTTTTCTTCTACCTGGTGCTTTCTTCTTCTGTTTTAAACTTTAAACATAATGTTGATCAGATAAAGCTGCTGCTTCTCCCGAAATCATTCTTTCCTTTCTGGCTTCATACGAATAACTGAGTATAGTACTTAGGTCCTGAAAACTAGGAGGAGGGGGCGGAGGTGGCTCAGTCGGTAGCGCGCCAGGCTCGTAATCTGCAGTTCCCAGGTTCGAGTCCCAGCTGAGTCAGCGTTGAGATTTATCTCCGCAAAATTCCCCGCCCTGCCCACGGTCAGTAGGAGACACCGATGGGCTTAGAAAGGCCGCCGCCCGTCGGATGGGACGTTAAGCCGTGGTCCCGTGTGCGGGAGAGCCATACCCTGTGCACGTTAAAGAACACGCTGGATGGCCTTGACGGGAGACTGCCATCTGTCTCCCAACAGCTGTATTTATCTCCGCAAAACTCCCCGCCCTGCCCACGGTCAGTAGGGGACACCGATGGGATTGGAAATGCCGCCGTCCTTCGGATTGGACGTTAAGCCGTGGCGCCGTGTGCGGGAGAGCCATACCCTGTGCACGTTAAAGAACACGCTGGATGGCCTTGACGGGAGGCTACCATCTGTCTCCCAATAGCTGTTCCAGTGAGTCCCCTCCCCCAACCTTCTCTGAACCTTCGGGGTCACTGTGACCTGGCCATTTAGCCCATGGTGTGCAAAAAAGTGCCGCTAAGAGGTAAAACAACCCAACCCAACCTGAAAACTAGAATTTAGCATGTTTTGATGACTGTTTCTCTTTAAATGCAACCTTCCTTCGTTGAAGCTGGTCGTTTTTCATCTATTAATTCATCTGTAGGTCTCATTTGGTTATGTAGCGTACCTGGTACAAAGAAATCATCTAGTAATTTTTCTGGTTTAAACGGAAAAATGCTGCGACCAAAAGTTGAATTTTTATTTTTATAAAAGAAGGTGGAATTTATAACTTAAAAAATACATCATAAAATATATATTCTGCATTTAAACAAATTTAAGTCTTTAATAAGCTCATTCATTCATAGGAAGGCATAAAATTCAATTAAGTACTTTTGCCCCAACCTGTACATGTCCGACTGCCCCTACTTGCAAAGTGTTTCAAAAAGATCCCAAAATGCTAATAGATGAAAGAGGATGTTCAATTTAAAGCACTCTTCATGCAACTAATGTTTAGGATTATTTTTGGAGAAAATTCACGTGACACAAAAGTTGCCAGATCACTAATTGCTAAAAAAATCGTTGCCAGATATTTTTTCTGAATTCTGTAATCAACAATAAGTGTTCTGTCTAAGTCAACAATAAGTGTTTTTTGAGCGACTGTACATAGAAAAGCAGTTTCTATGCAAATGTTGATTTGAATTTCGTATATGATAGTAATAAAAGAGACTGTCGGTCCTTTTGTTTGCTGTTGTCGTTCTTTAACATACCTATATAGCGAAGCATTTTGTGAAACAAATACGGCTTAAAATTTATGTAGTATCTATTGCACGAAAACAATTTTTAAAAAAATTGCTTTCACAACACAAATGCAAAAAATAAAACTAACGTTTATTTCAGTTACATCTATTTGTCTCATAAGGGCTGGTTTTTTAATAAGTTGGTGAAAGTTGTTATGTTTAATTTCTATGATGCCAAATTAACATATTGTCTAAAAATGCAGAAAACAGAAATTTAGACATCTGTTCTTATTAGCTAGCTGCGCTGGGGTGGTTCAGTCAGTAGCGTGCCAGTTGTTTACTCATAATCTGCAGTTCCCAGGTTCGAGTCCCGTCAGGGCCATCGTTGAGATTTATCTCCGCAAAATCCCGAGTCTTTCCTTGATGAGAAAGGAGATACCGATGGGCTTGGAAAGTCCGTCGGATGGGACGTTAAGCCGTGGCCCCGTGTGCGGGAGAGCCATAACCTGTGCACGTTGAAGAACACGCTTCCCTTGACGGGAAGCGACCATTTGTCTCCTAATAGTAGCTGTCCAAAGAATCCCTTTCCCCAAACTTTCTCTGATCCCACAAGGTCCTTGTGAACTGGCCATTTAGCCCATTGTGTGCAAAAAAAGTCTCGTCAGAGGTAAAACAACCCAACTTTTTTTTTGCCTCAGATCAACGGCGAATTAATGCATAGGCGCATGATGCGCTCGTCTAGAGCCTCGACTCTCATGGAGGCCCCAAACCTGTTTTTTTCTTATTCTATTTTCGAGCATTTTATCGAGTAAAATATTTCAAAATCCGTATAATCTACTATTTACATAAATATTTCGCATTTTTACTTAAGTTAATACCAAATATGACGCGATTTTTGTTAAATACATTAAAACCAACAAATATTTAATTTTGTTCATAATTAGTTGAATTTTTTGTTTATTTTTCGGTATGAGCTAATTTATACAATGCACATTAAATATTCTATTTAAGCATTTCTGAAATTCAGTTTATTTAACCTAAATATCTATCTAGGTAGGTAATCTATTTTTGGAGAGTGATACCCCCAAATATTTCTGGGCACCAAAGGCGCAAAGAATCGGGACTTTCGAATCTTTGCTTTCGAACCTTAATCCCCTACTGCTAGCAATGAACTAATCATTTATTACTCAATAAATTCTCCTACATATCGGAGATCCTATTCATCGAAGGATATTATTTCGAATTAGTTATTTTATTTAAAAAGTTGATTAAATGAAATAGTTAATTGGAACCTCTCAAATTAACGATTGTTGTAAGGTTTGTATATCGATAAGGAATCGCATTATGGTATTTAAAAAAATTATAAAGTATATTTCAAATAGTTCAGCTTCTCCGTTTATTTCTATAATTTATCAATACGGTAATTTAACGTAAAGTTTTTGTCGATATTCATGCCTAAATATTCAGTTTCTAAAACAATTTTGATACATGGACCCTGAATAATAATAGTAGGCAATAACAATAGTGTCTGGGGGGGGGGGAAATTCTAGATCATCATCCCCGAAAATCTTTAAACTTATCTACTTGCTTTTAAGTCCAAGCCAGGTTTTGTATAATTAAATTTTAGCCCCACAATATATGTTCGATTCTAAAAATAGATTTAGAAAACAATTGTAAAATCTCCTTCCATGTAGAATATCGTTTAATTTTTCTTGTCCGGTGGAATATTTAACAATTGGGAAAGCTTACTCAAGTCTCATTCTAAGATTCCCCCCCCCCTCCTCCCAGAAACTGGGGCCATTTAGCTCGAAAAACTGAGGCCATTTCTCTCTAACCCTTCCCGAAACGAATTTTCGGACACCCCAAAACTTAATTCCTAAACTAAATCCTGGATACTGGTAAGAGCAATCCTGATAATGGTTACACCTCATGAAGGGCCTTCCTTTTTAAGGAGGGAAATATTTAGAATAATTGAAGAAGGTCCCGACGAAAAAGAGAAAGATCCGAATAAAAAGTGACAGACTATAGAAAAGAAGCAATGAGAAATCCGAAGCTAATGAAAGCTTAGAATCCATTCGTATGATATCTCTTATCTTTCTATCAGACTATAGAGAAGCAATGAGAAATCCGAAGCTAATGAAAGCTTAGAATCCATTCGTATGATATATCTTATCTTTCTATCAGACTACAGAGAAGAAGCAATGAGAAATCCGAAGCTAATGAAAGCCTAGAATCCATTCGTATGATATCTCTTATCTTTCTATTAGATTATAGAGAAGAAGCAATGAGAAATCCGAAGCTAATGAAAGCTTAGAATCCATTCGTATGATATCTCTTATCTTTCTATCAGACTATAGAGAAGAAGCAATGAGAAATCCGAAGCTAATGAAAGCTTAGAATCCATTCGTATGATATCCCTTATTTTTCTATAAGAGACCTAATATTGTTGTCCATGGGCGTCCGCAGAAAATTTTCCTGGGGGGGGGGGGAAGGCTTGGAGACAAATAATTACATCAATAAATTTTTATTTAATTATTTAATTTTTTAGGTTTTTTTCCCAAGTAGATTATAGAATACAGTATTGCATCAATACAAAAACACATACATAATGTATATAAATAAATTACGTTTAAATTGCTACGATTATAATTTGTGGAATTTTGAACTCGATCCTAGGGGGGCAAGTGCTCCGTTTTCCCCCCTCTGCGGACGCCCATGTTATTGTTCCATTCACGCGACGGTAGATAAGACTAACTTAAATACATCTGCAACTCTTCATAATGTAATTAATATTTTTTAGCTATGCAAAAAATGTTAACTGGTTTTCGTTATTTTTAAGTGAAATTGCAGATGTAATTTTTATAAATGAAAATAAATAAGTGAGAGGGGAAAAATTATACTTATTAAAACGACAATCTTTTTCTCCCTCTCGTAACAAACAATTTAATATTTAATTTTCTAAAATATATAATTTTAGTAATTTTTCATTTACTAAAATATTCCATCGAACAGAAAAGGTTAAAAAATGATATTCTACATGGGATAAGATTTTACAGTTGATTTTTAAAACTTTTTTTAGAATCGGACATATATTGTGGGGCTAAAATTAAATTTTTTCGGGTGATTTTCATTATTCTTTCGGGTAATTATTGCTCCATGTCTATTGGATACTTTACATTTGTCCATGTCTATTGGATAATTGTTAATCGGGCCCTGACTGAACAGTTAATGTGTAGAACAAAATCAGCAAATTTTTGTTATTGGGGACCCCCATTAGAACTGTGGAATTTGTAAGCAGTAGCATTAGAGCGGGGTTCTCAACGTGGGGTAGGCGGTAAAACTTTTTGGGGTACGCCGTGAGAGCTCAAAGGTCATTAGATCTAGTAACAAAGTCGCTAAGTTGGCATTATTATACTATAACTATAGTTTTATCTATCTATGCAAGGGGTACGCCAGTTACATACACATTTCCAGAGGGTACGTGAAGCATAAAAGGTTGAGAACCACTGATATATATGTTTTATTTTATTCCCATTGTTATACTATAAATATAGTTTTATCTATCTATATAAGAGGTACGCCAGTTACATACATATTTCCAGGGGGTAGGTGAAGCAAAAAAGGTTGAGAACCACTGATATATATGTTTTATTTTATTCCCATTGTTATCCTATAACTATAGTTTTATCTATCTATACAAGGGGTACGCCAATTACATACACATTTCCAGGGGGTACGTGAAGCATAAAAGGTTGAGAACCACTGCTATATATGTTTTATTTTATTCCCATTGTTATACTATAATATAGTTTTATCTATCTATACAAGGGGTACGTCAGTTACATACACATTTCCGGGGGGTACGTGAAGCATAAAAGGTTGAGAACCACTGATATATATGTTTTATTTTATTCCCATTGTTATACTATAACTATAGTTTTATCTATCTATACAAGGGATATGCCAGTTACATACACATTTCCAGGGGGGTACGTGAAGCATAAAAGGTTGAGAACCACTGATATATATGTTTTATTTTATTCCCATTGTTATACTATAAATATAGTTTTATCTATCTATATAAGAGGTACGCCAGTTACATACATATTTCCAGGGGGTAGGTGAAGCATAAAAGGTTGAGAACCACTGATATATATGTTTTATTTTATTCCCATTGTTATCCTATAACTATAGTTTTATCTATCTATACAAAGGGTACGCCAATTACATACACATTTCCAGGGGGTACGTGAAGCATAAAAGGTTGAGAACCACTGCTACATATGTTTTATTTTATTCCCATTGTTATACTATAACTATAGTTTTATCTATCTATACAAGGGGTACGTCAGTTACATACACATTTCCGGGGGGTACGTGAAGCATAAAAGGTTGAGAACCACTGATATATATGTTTTATTTTATTCCCATTGTTATACTATAACTATAGTTTTATCTATCTATACAAGGGATATGCCAGTTACATACACATTTCCAGGGGGGTACGTGAAGCATAAAAGATTGAGAACCACTGATATATATGTTTTATTTTATTCCCATTGTTATACTATAAATATAGTTTTATCTATCTATATAAGAGGTACGCCAGTTACATACATATTTCCAGGGGGTAGGTGAAGCATAAAAGGTTGAGAACCACTGATATATATGCTTTATTTTATTCCCATTGTTATCCTATAACTATAGTTTTATCTATCTATACAAGGGGTACGCCAATTACATACACATTTCCAGGGGGTACGTGAAGCATAAAAGGTTGAGAACCACTGCTACATATGTTTTATTTTATTCCCATTGTTATACTATAACTATAGTTTTATCTATCTATACAAGGGGTACGTCAGTTACATACACATTTCCGGGGGGTACGTGAAGCATAAAAGGTTGAGAACCACTGATATATATGTTTTATTTTATTCCCATTGTTATACTATAACTATAGTTTTATCTATCTATACAAGGGATATGCCAGTTACATACACATTTCCAGGGGGGTACGTGAAGCATAAAAGTTTGAGAACCAATGATATATATGTTTTATTTTATTCCCATTGTTATACTATAACTATAGTTTTATCTATCTATACAAGGGGTACGCCAGTTACATACACATTTCCAGGGGGTAGGTGAAGCATAAAAGGTTGAGAACCACTGATATATATGTTTCATTTTATTCCCATTGTTATACTATAAATATAGTTTTATCTATCTATATAAGAGGTACGCCAGTTACATACACATTTCCAGGGGGTAGGTGAAGCATAAAAGGTTGAGAACCACTGATATATATGTTTTATTTTATTCCCATTGTTATCCTATAACTATAGTTTTATCTATCTATACAAAGGGTACGCCAATTACATACACATTTCCAGGGGGTTCGTGAAGCATAAAAGGTTGAGAACCACTGCTACATATGTTTTATTTTATTCCCATTGTTATACTATAACTATAGTTTTATCTATCTATACAAGGGGTACGTCAGTTACATACACATTTCCGGGGGGTACGTGAAGCATAAAAGGTTGAGAACCACTGATATATATGTTTTATTTTATTCCCATTGTTATACTATAACTATAGTTTTATCTATCTATACAAGGGATATGCCAGTTACATACACATTTCCAGGGGGGTACGTGAAGCATAAAAGGTTGAGAACCACTGATATATATGTTTTATTTTATTCCCATTGTTATACTATAAATATAGTTTTATCTATCTATATAAGAGGTACGCCAGTTACATACATATTTCCAGGGGGTAGGTGAAGCATAAAAGGTTGAGAACCACTGATATATATGCTTTATTTTATTCCCATTGTTATCCTATAACTATAGTTTTATCTATCTATACAAGGGGTACGCCAATTACATACACATTTCCAGGGGGTACGTGAAGCATAAAAGGTTGAGAACCACTGCTACATATGTTTTATTTTATTCCCATTGTTATACTATAACTATAGTTTTATCTATCTATACAAGGGGTACGTCAGTTACATACACATTTCCGGGGGGTACGTGAAGCATAAAAGGTTGAGAACCACTGATATATATGTTTTATTTTATTCCCATTGTTATACTATAACTATAGTTTTATCTATCTATACAAGGGATATGCCAGTTACATACACATTTCCAGGGGGGTACGTGAAGCATAAAAGTTTGAGAACCAATGATATATATGTTTTATTTTATTCCCATTGTTATACTATAACTATAGTTTTATCTATCTATACAAGGGGTACGCCAGTTACATACACATTTCCAGGGGGTACGTGAAGCATAAAAGGTTGAGAACCACTGATATATATGTTTCATTTTATTCCCATTGTTATACTATAAATATAGTTTTATCTATCTATATAAGAGGTACGCCAGTTACATACACATTTCCAGGGGGTAAGTGAAGCAAAAAAGGTTGAGAACCACAGCACTAGAAGAATAAAGAGGGTGTAGAATGCGTACAAAACTTAGCGTCTTATTTTTTTACGTACCAGTTTATTATTGCAAAAATATTTATATATATGTGCAATATATCTATGGTTATTTATATCTAAAAAAAAGGTAAGTTCTCTTGTAAGCTGGCGAAAGCAATTGCCATTGCTGCCGAGAATCATTTGAGAAGTGGAAATGCAGAATTTGAAAGTCTTGCAAAAATTACGCTAATTCGACAGATTTTAATGATTCTGAACATGCCGTTCGCTTGTATATCAAATTTGTCGAAAAATAAAAATATTTCACATCGTTAAAAAAAAATTCATTCATTTTCAATATTGCTCGCGGGCAGGGTTGCCAGATTTTCAGAAGGCAATAACAGTACATTTCGCCTAAAATTATCGTACTTAAGAGATAATTATCCTATTTATACGAATTATTTTATAAGTACTAAAATTTATCTTACATTTCCCATTAGTTAATTATTTATATATTATTTTAATTAATTATTCATAAATTATTCATATAGCATTTTAATCAATTATTCATAAATTATTCATATAGTATTTTAATTAATTTTTAATAAATTATTCATGTTGTATTTTAATTAATTATTTATATGGTATATATATATATATACACACACACACATACACCATATAAATAATTAATAAAATGTTATATAAATAACTAACAAGTAATATAGATATAGCATATCATTTATTAATTTATTTATATAGTATCATAATTAATTATTTATTTAGTGTTATTGTGTTATTATTATTAGTAGTAGTATATTATTTAGTGTTATTATTATTATTATTAGTAGTAGTATATTATTTATTAAATTATTTATATAGTATTTAAATTGACTATTAATTTAGTGTATTATTATTTATATAGTATTTTAAATCAAAATTATCGTACACCTTATGATTTGGCAATTTTCGCTAATATTTGCAGCGGAGCAACGATTTATCAAGCGAACTACAAACAGTCAACGGACTCAGAACTAGTATATTAAAAGAAAAGCACTTACTAAGAGAAAACAAGAAAACGAAAATCACGTCTTAACGACATTGCCTAAAATAAGAAATGCATAAAAAAAATTCATATTCCAAAAACTTGAAATAAAAATATACCGAAGAATTCTTTATCTCCGATACAGTATACCATTCTAATAAAATAAAAATAAAAATAAATAAATAAATAAAATGAAGAGTGTTTATTAACAATAATCTCTATAAAGGAAGCGAAGCTTTATCGAAAATTTTAGAAGACTTAAGTTTAAAAACATCCGCAAATATTTTAAAAATGAACTTTGATACCACTTACCCCAATTCTGCAAATTCCCTTGAAAGGCCGAAACACATCAAATACACCCAAAAGTTCGTTGCAGTGTTCTTCACCAAGCAACTATCAGTCAAATGCCAGAAGACACCACAAACCTCATAAGAAACCGTCTTTCCAGAACTTCTGAAAACTCCGTGAAACTAGATGCCAGACACGACTCAAATCCTGAAACTCTAACCTGCTGATGGCCAAGCTAAAGCCCATAATAGACTTTGATCCGGTTCGTGAGATATTTGTGAGATTAGCAAATAATAAAGTCAAAATTTTGAAATTTATATTCTCGTTAATACATATTTAGTCTGTATTAAATTTAAATCTTTGTAACTTTAGCGCGGCTTGAAAGATGAAAACGCAGGAAATTATTTTTAATTAATTTTGATCCCTTTAATAATATTACACATCGCTACTAGCCCATGAGGGACGGGGGTGGCTCAGTCGGTAGCGGGCCAGGCTCGTAATCTGTAGTTCCCAGGTTCGAGTCCCAGCTGGGTCAGCGTTGAGATTTATCTCCGCAAAATTCCCCGCCCTGCCCACGGTCAGTAGGGGACACCGATGGGCTTGGAAAGGCCGTCGTCCTTCGGATGGGACGTTAAGCCGTGGCCCCGTGTGCGGGAGAGCCATACCCTGCGCGTTAAAGAACACGCTGGATGGCCTTGACGGGAGGCTACCATCTGTCTCCCAACAGCTGTCCCCGTGGGTCCCCTCCCCCAACCTTCTCTGAGCCTTCGGGGTCCATGTGAGCTGGCCATTTAGTGGTGTGCAAAAAAGTGCCGCTCAGAGGTAAAACAACCCAACCCTCCACACTTTTCCTTTTTTCGACTCGATTGCGTTGCTCTCCCTAAGTACCCCTCCCCCCCCTGTCGTTTCGAGGACGAGTGTTGGTCGACTCCCGAACTTCCTTTTAATTTCTCTGCTAATTAATTATTCCAATTAATTAAGTTTCACCCGTGATCCTGGGTGACATTACAGATCCGTCGGTTTTATACCCGTGCTTAGATGTATGTCGACGCTCCGTGTCTTCGATGAAATAAATAGATATCCAATGCATTTAGTAGAGGACGACACACTATTTATTTATAACATTTGGAGCAGAAATATGTTCTCTTGTGTGCACCTCAACTGTGCTGAACACTTTACTGAATGAAATGGCTTAAATTGATATTCCTTGGAGAGTAACTCCAATCGAATGCTTTGCCTTTTGCAGACATTCACTTAATGAGGTAGAAATCTGTGTTTTCCCGCACAGAAATCGCTTTACATATCTCAACACTCGGCGAGAGGATATCCCAATCACAGCCGCTCAAAAAGGTATCCGAACACTACGGTTGATTACAGAATTCAGAAAAAATATCTGGCAACGATTTTTTTTAGAAATTAGCGATGTCGCAAACCTTCGTGTCACGTGACACGAAGGTTTGGAGCTGTGTGCAGCAACTGTACACGCTCCAGTTACCGTTCACAGCAAACTGGAGCGTGTGCAGTTACTGCACACGCTCCAGTTTGCTGTGAACGGTAACTGCACACGCTCAATATTTCCGTAAGTGTGCCCACACGATCTAGTATCAAAATAATATGACCACCAACAGTCGCTCAAAAAAGTATCCGAAAACTATGGTTGATTACAGAATTCAGGAAAAATATCTGGCAACGAAATTTTTTTTAGAAATTAGTGATCTGGCAAACCTTCGTGTCACGTGACACGAAGGTTGCCAGATCACTAATTTCTAAAAAAAAATCGTTGCCAGATATTTTTTCTGAATTCTGTAATCAACCATAGTGTTCGGATACTTTTTTTTGAGCGACCGTACATAACCTGGTTCACACAGAACCGAATCCTGTTCCTTTAGGGTTTTTGAGAAAGAGCTACGTCACTTTAACGCACTAAACGAACATGACTTCTACATTCGTAAGCAATACTCATTCTGATTGTTTTTTTCTGCCTGTCCCGTCGCTGCTCTTGATGGTGACTCTCATCCTAGAGCCTCAGGCTACAAGTTGGGAAGAGTGATGGGAGAGCAATTAAACCATTCGCCGGCACTCGTTTCCTTGAGAATATGGAGATTGCACATCTTGATCTCGAATGACGATTAATGAGCAGCATTCACACCTGAGACACTTCTGAATTGGGTTGTTTCACCTCTGAGCGGCACTTTTTTGCACACCATGGGCTAAATGGCCAGGTCACAAGGACCCCGAAGGCTCAGAGAAGGTTGGGGGAGGGGACCTGTTGGAACAGCTGTTGGGAGACAGATGGTAGCCTCCCGTCAAGGCCATCCAGTGTGTTCTTTAACATTGGGTTGTTTACCTCTGAGCGGCACTTTTTTTGCACACCATGGGCTAAATGGCCCGGTCACAAGGACCCCGAAGGCTCAGAGAAGGGGACACACTGGAACAGCTGTTGGGAGACAGATGGTAGCCTCCCGTCAAGGCCATCCTGCGTGTTTTTTAACGTGCACAGGGTATGGCTCTCCCGTACACGGGGCCATGGCTTAACGTCCCATCCGACGGACGGCGACCTTTCCAAGCCCATCGGTGTCCCCTAATAACCGTGGGCAGGGCGGGGAACTTTTGCGGTGATAAATCTCAACGCTGACCCAGCTGGGACTCGAACCTGGGAACTACAGATTACGAGCCTGGCGCGCTACCGACTGAACACCCCCGCCCCAAAGACACTTCTGAAAATACTCTTATAATATAGATATATGCAAGAACAATAAATGAGAAAATAATATAAATTAGACGGACACGCTCCCCATCCTTATTTTTGTTTAGATCCAGTCCTGTTTTGGGCCCATTTGACTCTCATCTGACCCTGAAGTGATCCTCCTGTGGGGCTTCTTGCTCTCATCCAACTATTCGCATGGGCTAAATTTTAAAAATTTAGTAAATTAATAATACTACCAGCCTCTGGGTCAAGGTAAAATTATGTTTGGCGAGAGAGCCTTCTGATCAGGTCCCCAATACCAAAATATTAGGAGAGATAAGAGAGTCGAAAAATATACTTCCAGCGTACCTTTAATATGCTCAGGGTATAACTCTCCTGCACACAGAACCACGGTTTTACATCTCATTGGAAGGAAGGCGGCTTTTCCAAGTCCATCGGAACTAAGGCGGCTTTTCCAAGTCCATCGGAAGGAAGGCGGCTTTTTCAAGTCCATCGGAGTCCTCTTTTGACCGAAGACAGTATGGGGACTAGATGAGATAAACTTCATAGTTCCGATTCGAACCTGTGTACTGCAGATTACGATCCTGGCGCGAGATCGACTGAGCCAGCTCCTGTCGTATTGGATAAGAAAAAAAATTTGTTTCCCATGTTGTTAGAATTCAAAGCTACACAAAAGAAAAAAAAAAGTCTAAACTTATATCGACGAAATGAATTGGTCAACAAACTTTCGACAATTAGGGAAGTAGGATAGGAGTCGCAACGGCTTTTGATGTCAGAACCAGAAGAAAATTGGAAACCAGTGACACAGCCCATAAAAACAGAAATTCAACCATTGTTTCAATCAGACCGGAAAAAACAATCTTCAGAAGCTGTTGTTTTATGCATAGACTTGAGAATAGACCAGTTTCCTCCATTTTATTCGTCGTCCATTCCTCCATTTGATCCAAAAGACGCTAGTAAAATTCCAGAAACGTGTGTTGAGTTTACAAAGATGGCTGCCTCAACTTCTGCAGCCGTTGGGCATCTAGAGAAAGGCCACACGAAGGTCAACCCTCACTTACCCCTCTCGCCATAAAAACAGTGGCAATAGAAACACGACGACTAAGCATATTCCGGATTTCCAGCCACAAGAAGAACTGCATGCACATTCTTCTTGCACGAAGATCGTCTATGCCGATCTCCAAAACAACACAACGAACAACAGACGAGCATATTCGACGAAACCATCGGGATTGACGAAACTCCCCCAATCTCCACTTTCCATTATTATTGCAGTCTTCTTTCTTTTCTCTGTGGCAACCCACTGTGATCCGCAACTTTGGACAAGCAAATATTGCTATTAAGTCTGCCAGTGAGTTATAGTTCTGTCCCAACCCGTAATGGCTTGGCCTAGTCCCAAATGCTTCAGCATTTCCAGCAGCTGTAATAGTCTCTCTACATATAGATCCCACAGAGCTTGAAAGAGAGACATCTTCGCTTTTTTTTATTTTATCTTTTGCCCCCTCGCTCCCACCCCTTCAAGTCCGTTTTTTCAATGCAAGCATTTCGTAAAAACTAATTTGACTTCAGACGTTATTACGCCAAACTTTTACACTTGCTCCTTTTCAGTTTGATCTGATTTGTTTGATGTTCGTTCTCTCTCTCTCTTGTGTGACCCTTTTTTTTTTCTTTAGTTCTTGTTCTGCGGAACCCAACGATCGTTCTCTTTGTCTTGTGATTGATTTTTTTCCCAATTACTCAGCAAAACCGTCCGTGTTCAGAATGAAATGTACGTCAATAATTATAGAAATGAACAACTTTAAAGGAAACAATAGAAATATTATAATACTAAACATTTTTTACACATAATTCTATTTGACTCTAACTTGGTTTTACTCAGCAGTTTTTTGGGATATAGACATATTTCTGTGCAGATCAAGTTTGCATACTTAATCTCTAAATTTTTGGTGTAGAATTAGGTTATTTTACCTCTGAGCGGCACTTTTTTGCACACCATGGGCTAAATGGCCAGGTCACATGGACCCCGAAGGCTCAGAGAAGGTTGGGGGAGGGGACCCACTGGAACAGCTGTTGGGAGACAGATGGTAGCCTCCCGTCAAGGCCATCCCGTGTGTTCTTTAACGCGAACAGGGTATGGCTCAGCCGCACACGGGACCACGGCTTAACGTTCCATCCGACGGACGGCTGCCTTTCCAAGCCCATCGGTGTCCCCTACTGACCGTGGGCAGGGCGGGAAATTTTGAGGAGATAAATCTCAACGCTGACCCAGCTGGGACTCGAACCTGGGAACTACAGATTACGAGCCTGGCGCGCTACCGATTGAGCCACCCTCGCCCCTAGCTCATTGTGTGAACAAACCGCCGCTCAGAGGTAAAATAACCCAACCATTTCAATCCGCTTCTCTCCCCAATTCTGAGCTCTTGAACCCATGGAGATTTCGTGATCTTGTCATTTATCCGATGGTGTGGGGGAAAAAAAGAGCCTCTCATAGATCAAACAGCTTCACCGGAGACAAGAAACTACTGACTTAGTAAATGATGCAGCTGATTATGGTCGGGCTTGACGAATATTAAAAAAAAAGGATCTGAGCTCCCTTCAAATGTGTGTCAACTCTCTCTCCATGCGGTCGATTATCGCCTCGGCTTTGTGTCGGTTACAAAAGAAGCCTCTGTGGATGTTTAATAAAGAGGAAACTTTCCCCGTTGAACCTCACTTGGGCGATAAAAGTGATGCATTATATACCCGTTTACTTTTCAGCCTATTTAAAAAGAAATTAAATATCCTATATCATAATAATAATAATACCTTTATTCAACTAGAATAAACTACAAAATAATCAAAAGCGAAACTAGAAGAACTCATATCGCATTGGGGCATATGGGAATCTCGTTTTCGAAGAGAATGAAGTTTTTCGTTTACCAAGTTTTGCACTCTTTCAAAATTTGAATTTCGAACTTATTGGTGAGTGAGAATATGCAAATATAGCAGTATTTTATTAGTTCCGATAAAAGTGATGCATTATATACCCGTTTACTTTTCAGCCTATTTAAAAAGAAATTAAATATCCTATATCATAATAATAATAATACCTTTATTCAACTAGAATAAACTACAAAATAATCAAAAGCGAAACTAGAAGAACTCATATCGCATTGGGGCATATGGGAATCTCGTTTTCGAAGAGAATGAAGTTTTTCGTTTACCAAGTTTTGCACTCTTTCAAAATTTGAATTTCGAACTTATTGGTGAGTGAGAATATGCAAATATAGCAGTATTTTATTAGTTCCGATAAAAGTGATGCATTATATACCCGTTTACTTTTCAGCCTATTTAAAAAGAAATTAAATATCCTATATCATAATAATAATAATACCTTTATTCAACTAGAATAAACTACAAAATAATCAAAAGCGAAACTAGAAGAACTCATATCGCATTGGGGCATATGGGAATCTCGTTTTCGAAGAGAATGAAGTTTTTCGTTTACCAAGTTTTGCACTCTTTCAAAATTTGAATTTCGAACTTATTGGTGAGTGAGAATATGCAAATATAGCAGTATTTTATTAGTTCCGATAAAAGTGATGCATTATATACCCGTTTACTTTTCAGCCTATTTAAAAAGAAATTAAATATCCTATATCATAATAATAATACCTTTATTCAACTAGAATAAACTACAAAATAATCAAAAGCGAAACTAGAAGAACTCATATCGCATTGGGGCATATGGGAATCTCGTTTTCGAAGAGAATGAAGTTTTTCGTTTACCAAGTTTTGCACTCTTTCAAAATTTGAATTTCGAACTTATTGGTGAGTGAGAATATGCAAATATAGCAGTATTTTATTAGTTCCGATAAAAGTGATGCATTATATACCCGTTTACTTTTCAGCCTATTTAAAAAGAAATTAAATATCCTATATCATAATAATAATACCTTTATTCAACTAGAATAAACTACAAAATAATCAAAAGCGAAACTAGAAGAACTCATATCGCATTGGGGCATATGGGAATCTCGTTTTCGAAGAGAATGAAGTTTTTCGTTTACCAAGTTTTGCACTCTTTCAAAATTTGAATTTCGAACTTATTGGTGAGTGAGAATATGCAAATATAGCAGTATTTTATTAGTTCCTATACAATATAAAAAATATTTGCCTTTTCTTTCTTAAATTTAAAAAGTTGCTTTTCTCACATCCCTCTGGGAAAATGGGATAGATTGTTGCTATCAGCGGAATATCTCTTGGCACTATACCACCTTGATGCTAAACTTCAGTGGAGGAGAGAACATTTGCCCTTTAAAACTCAAGAGTGAGTATTGGCCTTTTAGCCTTCCCATAGGCATTTTCGGATTCCCACAAAGGAATTCTTTGGTATCTGCATGTGTCTAGTTGGCCTTGAATGTTCTCACTACTAAATAAAAATAATTTTCGATTTGAACAGTGTTTTGCTGTGTTGTGGCCGAGTGGTTAGCACGCTTGACTACTGATCTATGGGACCTGGGTTCGAGCCCCAGGTAAGGCATGGTTGTGTGTGTTGTTTTTCTGCTGAGGTCCTGCCATTCTCACAGACCTTCTACAGTGGCAAATAAACTGACAGGCTCCTGTCAGACCTCTGTGGCAAGCAGCTGCTTGAGGGGATATTTTTTTTTTATTTTGCTGTGTCAATGTGGGAGTCGTTATTTGTCCGAGTGGTTAGCTCACTTGGCTACTGATCTAAGGGACTTGGGTTCGAGCCCTGGGTGAGGCATGGATGTATGTGCCATTTTTCTGCTAATATCCAGCCATCCTGTCAGACCTTCTGCTATGGCATATAAACTGACAGACTCCTGTCAGACCTCTGTGGAAAGCAGCTGCTTGAGGGGGTATTTAAAAATTTTAAAACCGATCACTTGCAACATTCGTTGAAAGTTTCGCTGTTTCCGCATTTAGTGATCTAGAACGATATAAATTAAAATTACTTAAGGTTTTCAAAATAATGCGAATTCATTAATACCAAGTAAAAAAAAAAGAGTTTTCCAATTATCTCTTAAAATAAAAAAGTTCCGTGTTCCAACTACCCTGGGAGTAAGGGGTCAACTCATTGTTGCCAATGGAAACTTCATGACCTTCAAAATCCACCATCAAAATTCAGTTGCGATATTCGTTTAAAAATTTTGAATTTTCAATTTTTTTCCACCGTCACAGAGAACAATTATAACTTTAGGGGGAATTTGGAAAGTGCGAATGGTAATATTTCATCAATATCTATCCAAATCAGAAAAAAATTCACTAATCTCTAAAGACAAAAGAAGTTCGATGACTACAAGAGACAAAGTGACCACCCTTTCTCTTTTTTTTTTCTTCCTTGAAAACGAGATGAAAATCAAAAATATCGCTACAATTGAAACCAAGGGGTCACGTGATCCGTCCAGATTTCCATTTACACAAGTTAAAACTTTGCATCATAATTGCATAAATAATAAAATTTGGGTTGGGTTGTTTTACCTCTGAGCGGCACTTTTTTGCACACCATGGGCTAAATGGCCAGGTCACATGGACCCCGAAGGCTCAGAGAAGGTTGGGGGAGGGGACCCACTGGAACAGCTGTTGGGAGACAGATGGTAGCCTCCCGTCAAGGCCATCCAGCGTGTTCTTTAACGTTGGGTTGTTTTACTTCTGAGCGGCACTTTTTTGCACACCATGGGCTAAATGGCCAGGTCACATGGACCCCGAAGGCTCAGAGAAGGTTGGGGGAGGGGACCCACTGAAACAGCTGTTGGGAGACAGATGGCAGTCTCCCGTCAAGGCCGTCCAGCGTGTTCTTTAACGTTGGGTTGTTTTACCTCTGAGCGGCACTTTTTTGCACACCATGGGCTAAATGGCCAGGTCACATGGACCCCGAAGGCTCAGAGAAGGTTGGGGGAGGGGACCCACTGGAACAGCTGTTGGGAGACAGATGGTAGCCTCCCGTCAAGGCCATCCAGCGTGTTCTTTAGCGTTGGGTTGTTTTACCTCTGAGCGGCACTTTTTTGCACACCATGGGCTAAATGGCCAGGTCACATGGACCCCGAAGGCTCAGAGAAGGCTGGGGGAGGGGACCCACTGGAACAGCTGTTGGGAGACAGATGGTAGTCTCCCGTCAAGGCCATCCAGCGTATTCTTTAACGTTGGGTTGTTTTACCTCTGAACGGCACTTTTTTTGCACACCATGGGCTAAATGGATAGGTCACATGGACCCCGAAGGCTCAGAGAAGGTTGGGGGAGGGGACCCACTGGAACAGCTGATGGGAGACAGATGGTAGCCTCCCGTCAAGGCCATCCAGCGTGTTCTTTAACGTTGGGTTGTTTTACCTCTGAGCGGCACTTTTTTGCACACCATGGGCTAAATGGCCAGGTCACATGGACCCCGAAGGCTCAGAGAAGGTTGGGGGAGGGGACCCACTGGAACAGCTGTTGGGAGACAGATGGTAGCCTCCAGTCAAGGCCATCCAGCGTGTTCTTTAACGTGCACAGGGTATGGCTCTCCCACACACGGGGCCACGGCTTAACGTCCCATCCGACGGACGGCGACCTTTCCAAGCCCATCGATGTCCCCTACTGACCGTGGGTAGGGCGGGGATTTTTGCGGAGATAAATCTCAACGCTGACCCAGCTGGGACTCGAAACTGGGAATTACAGATTACGAGCCTGGCGCGCGACCGACTGAGCCACCCCCACCCCAATGAAATTTGGGTGCCATTAATATAAATATACAGTATATTGAATTGCAATTATATTAACATCTTCCTCTGTTTCTAAATAAAATACAGTGAAGAAATTAAAAACTGAAAAATCAATATCAGTAAATCACAAAGAATGAGCTTAATGAAATGTAAAAAAGGACTCAATATCAAAAATACTCGACCAATATAGTTTTCATTTCCGTTTAAATTTTACCTCAGAAGGGTTCTTTCTCAGATTTATATATAAATAATTACATAATCTACGAGCAACTTTAAAAAATGTTTCTGCATTATACCTTTGTGTGCCATTGACACCTTAAATAATGAGGAATAAAAATGTTCATTAAATAACGAACATTTCAATTTTGTTTACCATTATCTCTTTTTTTTTTGAAAAAGTAAAATAAAATAATGAACATTTCAATTTTGCTTACCATTTTTTTAAAACAAAAAAATGAACATTTTAATTTTGCTTACCATTTTTTTAAAACAAAAAAATGAACATTTTAATTTTGCTTGCTGTTATCGTTTTGAATCCAATGTTGATCTTTAAACCAAAAGGGGCAATTGTCTAAGCAAGTATAATTGGCTGGCATTAAAAATATCGTTAATATTGAATAAATTCGGTCACATTTGGCAACTCCATGAGAGAAAACAAATTCTACTAGTCTCTTATGAAAATAATTTTTAAAATTAGTTTTATAGATACCCCACCTCAATTGCCTTATACTGTCGCTCAAAAAAGTATCCGAACACTACGGTTGATTACAAAATTCAGAAAAAATATCTGGAAACGATTTTTTCAGAAATTAGTGATCTGGCAACCTTCGTATCACGTGACACGAAGGTTGCCAGATCACTAATTTCTGAAAAAATCGTTGCCAGATATTTTTTCTGAATTTTGTAATCAACCGTAGTGTTCGGATACTTTTTTGAGCGACAGTACCATTCTGGAGTCTAGCATATGCCCAAGAAGAAAATATAGATAGATAGATAGTTTTATTATTTCTCAAATATACAATGTGTAATTGACATGACATTGTGATATTATTCAATATGAATGCATTGTTATTAATAACAAAGTATTAAAATTTGCAAACTCAGTAACATACAATTGAGTAAACAATTAATAATTCCAATTGAGTAAAAACTCGTATTTTGGAAATAATTAGGCTAAATAATAACTTGATTTTTGAAACATAAAAATAATGTATATTTACATAACATATATTTATTTAAACACAAACAGAATATTATTGTAAAAAAGTATTTATATTCCAAAACTATTAAAATTTGATATATTTTATACTAATTTAATAGATCTTGTAAGTTAATCATAAGAAACTAGTGAAATATGTTTAGAATAGTATATTAATATTTACTATGTTTAAAACCCATATTTTTGCATTCTTAATTAATTCTCTTTCCTTCTTTATCTGTTCTGCTTTTTCTGGTGGAGCATATCTTTGGGTCCTTGTATCTCGACAGTTATGGGTGGCCTTGACGGGAGGCTACCATCTGTCTCCCAACAGCTGTTCCAGTGGGTCCCCTCCCCCAACCTTCTCTGAGCCTTCGGGGTCCTTGTGACCTGGTCATTTAGAACATGGTGTGTAAAAAAGTGCCGCTCAGAGATAAAACAACAATCCAACCCACAATGAGCTAAATGATTAAGTCACAAGGATTCCGAGGGCTCAGAGAAAGTTGGGATAAGGAAATCCATTGGACAGCTATACACGGGGCCGTGGCATTACGTTCCTCTGATGACAATGGACTTTCCAAGCCCATTTTCGTGCCCTTTTTCAGAGAGGAAATAATGGAAGTTTATAGGAGATAAATCCCAAAGGATTCGAACTTGGGAACTGAAGATTGCGATCCTGGTTCACTACCATCTGAGTAAACACCCTCCCCAGGCACAGATGGGATTCGAACCTAGAAACATAAGATTATGCTCCTAGCTAGCTATTCACAAAGTCAACACAGCTCTCCAAGTTGAATATAATCTAGAAATGAAGAAAAGAAGAAGTAGGGCATAGTCAGACTTTGAATGGGCCAGTGAAGTTTTATCTATTCAATTTTTTCAATTTATTTGTACAGTATTTAAATATATAGTCAATACATAGTCAACTTCCACAAGAGTAATATTTAATTCGCAAGTGGATATTTACAAAACATAATATATCTTGAAGTCCTGAGTACATCAATATATAAATATAGAAAAAAAAAACATTTCAGCCTCTGTAATATATAAAATGCTGCTGAGGTCCTGCCATCCTCTCAGACCTTCTACTATGGCATCTAAACTGACAGGCTCCTGTCAGACCTCTGTGGCAAGCAGCTGCTTGAGGGGGTATTTATTTTTATTTAATATATAAACCTATCTCCTACTACTCATACCTCATTTCAAGACAATTAGTTAAAACAGTAAAAAACACATCAGTGGCGATCTCAATCATTTTTTTAGTTCTTTATAATAAATAATAAATACCCCCCTCAAGCAGCTGCTTGCCACAGAGGTCTGACAGGAGCCTGTCAGTTTATATGCCACAGTAGAAGGTCTGAGAGGATGGCAGGACCTCAGCAGAAAAACAACACGAACATCCATGCCTTACCCGAGACTCGAACCCGGGTCCCTTAGATCAGTAGCCAAGCGCGCTAACCACTCGGCCATTAGAGAAATATATTTTATTCTTTTAAAATTTCAGGTTATTTGGCAGTGAGTTGAATAGTTTTAAGAAAATCTATCCATAATACTTTTTGAATAACTCTTTGTTTGATTTTGGAATGCAAAAATCCTGAGCCATTACTGCTATGTAAAATATTTCTTAATCACGATATCAAACTTGCCTTTACTTTTAAATACGTATATTGCTAAAGGTATTTTGTATATTTGCTTTAAGTGTTTCAAGTTGGGTTGTTTTACCTCTGAGCGATACTTTTTTGCACACCATGGGCTAAATAGCCAGGTCACATGGACCCCGAAGGCTCAGAGAAGGTTGGGGGAAGGGACCCACTGGAATAGCTGTTGGGAGACAGATGGTAGCCTCCCGTCAAGTCCATCCAGCGTGTTCTTTAACGTGCACAGGGTACGGCTCTCCCGCACACGGGGCCACGGCTTAACGTCCCATCCGACGGACGGCGGCCTTTCCAAGCCCATCGGTGTCCCCTACTGACCGTGGGCAGGGCGGGGAATTTTGCGGAGATAAATCTCAACGCTGACCCAGCTGGGACTCGAAACTGGGAACTACAGATTACGAGCCTGGCGCGCGACCGACTGAGCTACCGACTGAGCCATCCCCGCCCCAATGAAATTTGGGTGCCATTAATATAAATATACAGTATATTGAATTGCAATTATATTAACATCTTCCTCTGTTTCTAAATAAAATACAGTGAAGAAATTAAAAACTGAAAAATCAATATCAGTAAATCACAAAGAATGAGCTTAATGAAATGTAAAAAAGGACTCAATATCAAAAATACTCGACCAATATAGTTTTCATTTCCGTTTAAATTTTACCTCAGAAGGGTTCTTTCTCAGATTTATACATAAATAATTACATAATCTACGAGCAACTTTAAAAAATGTTTCTGCATTATACCTTTGTGTGCCATTGACACCTTAAATAATGAGGAATAAAAATGTTCATTAAATAACGAACATTTAAATTTTGCTTACCATTATCTCTTTTTTTTTTTGGAAAAAGTAAAATAAAATAATGAACATTTCAATTTTGCTTACCATTTTTTTAAAACAAAAAAAATGAACATTTTAATTTTGCTTGCTTATTATCGTTTTGAATCCAATGTTGATCTTTAAACCAAAAGGGGCAATAGTCTAAACAAGTATAATTGACTGGCATTAAAAATATCGTTAATGTTGAATAAATTCGGTCGTTAATGTTGATTAATAATATCGTTAAATATTCATAAATTCGGTTGAATAAATTCGGAAATAATTCGGTTGAAACAAATTCTACTAGTCTCTTATGAAAATAATTCTTAAAATTAGTTTTATAGATACCCCACCTCAATTGCCTTATACTGTCGCTCAAAAAAGTATCCGAACACTACGGTTGATTACAAAATTCAGAAAAAATATCTGGCAACGATTTTTTTAGAAATTAGTGAGCTGGCAACCTTCGTGTCACGTGACACGAAGGTTGCCAGATCACTAATTTCTGAAAAAATCGTTGCCAGATATTTTTTCTGAATTTTGTAATCAACCGTAGTGTTCGGATACTTTTTTGAGCGACAGTACCATTCTGGAGTCTAGCATATGCCCAAGAAGAAAATATAGATAGATAGATAGTTTTATTATTTCTCAAATATACAATGTGTAATTGACATGACATTGTGATATTATTCAATATGAATGCATTGTTATTAATAACAAAGTATTAAAATTTGCAAACTCAGTAACATACAATTGAGTAAACAATTAATAATTCCAATTGAGTAAAAACTCGTATTTTGGAAATAATTAGGCTAAATAATAACTTGATTTTTGAAACATAAAAATAATGTATATTTACATAACATATATTTATTTAAACACAAACAGAATATTATTGTAAAAAAGTATTTATATTCCAAAACTATTAAAATTTGATATATTTTATACTAATTTAATAGATCTTGTAAGTTAATCATAAGAAACTAGTGAAATATGTTTAGAATAATATATTAATATTTACTATGTTTAAAAGCCATATTTTTGCATTCTTAATAAATTCTCTTTCATTCTCTATCTGTTCTGCTTTTTCTGGTGGAGCATATCTTTGGGTCCTTGTATCTCGACAGTTATGGGTGGCCTTGACGGGAGGCTACCATCTGTCTCCCAACAGCTGTTCCAGTGGGTCCCCTCCCCCAACCTTCTCTGAGCCTTCGGGGTCCTTGTGACCTGGCCATTTAGCACATGGTGTGCCCAAAAAGTGCCGCTCAGAGATAACACAACAATCCAACCCACAATGAGCTAAATGATTAAGTCACAAGGATTCCGAGGGCTCAGAGAAGGTTGGGATAAGGAAATCCATTGGACAGCTATATACGGGGCCGTGGCATTACGTTCCTCTGATGGACAATGGACTTTCCAAGCCCATTTCCGTGCCCTTTTTCAGAGAGGGAAAAATGGAAGTTTAGAGGAGATAAATCCCAAAGGATTCGAACTTGGGAACTGAAGATTGCGATCCTGGTTCACTACCATCGGAGTAAACACCCTCCCCAGGCACAGATGGGATTCGAACCTAGAAACATAAGATTATGCTCCTAGCTAGCTATTCACAAAGTCAACACAGCTCTCCAAGTTGAATATAATCTAGAAATGAAGAAAAGAAGAAGTAGGGCATAGTCAGACTTTGAATGGGCCAGTGAAGTTTTATCTATTCAATTTTTTCAATTTATTTGTACAGTATTTAAATATATAGTCAATACATAGTCAACTTCCACAAGAGTAATATTTAATTCGCAAGTGGATATTTACAAAACATAATATATCTTGAAGTCCTGAGTACATCAATATATAAATATAGAAAAAAAAAACATTTCAGCCTCTGTAATATATAAAATGCTGCTGAGGTCCTGCCATCCTCTCAGACCTTCTACTATGGCATCTAAACTGACAGGCTCCTGTCAGACCTCTGTGGCAAGCAGCTGCTTGAGGGGGTATTTATTTTTATTTAACTATCTCCTACTACTCATATCTCATTTCAAGACAATTAGTTAAAACAGTAAAAAACACATCAGTGGCGATCTCAATCATTTTTTAGTTCTTTATAATAAATAATAAATACCCCCCTCAAGCAGCTGCTTGCCACAGAGGTCTGACAGGAGCCTGTCAGTTTATATGCCATAGTAGAAGGTCTGAGAGGATGGCAGGACCTCAGCAGAAAAACAACACATATATCCATGCCTTACCCGGGGCTCGAACCCAGAGTCCCTTTGATCAGTAGTCAAGCGCGCTAACCACTCGGCCATTATAGAAATATATTTTATTCTTTTAAAATTTCAGGTTATTTGGCAGTGAGTTGAATAGTTTTAAGCCAATCTATCCATAATACTTTTTGAATAACTCTTTGTTTGATTTTGGAATGCAAAAATCCTGAGCCACTACTGCTATTGTAAAATATTTCTTAATCACGATATCAAACTTGCCTTTACTTTTAAATACGTATATTGCTAAAGGTATTTTGTATATTTGCTTTAAGTGTTTCAAGTTGGGTTGTTTTACCTCTGAGCGGCACTTTTTTTGCACACCATGGGCTAAATAGCCAGGTCACATGGACCCCGAAGGCTCAGAGAAGGTTCGGGGAGGGGACCCACTGGAACAGCTGTTGGGAGACAGATGGTAGCCTCCCGTCAAGGCCATCCAGCGTGTTCTTTAACGTGCACAGGGTATGGCTCTCCCGCACATGGGCCCACGGCTTAACGTCCCATCCGACGGACGGCGGCCTTTCCAAGTCCATCGGTGTCCCTTACTGACCGTGGGCAGGGCGGGGAATTTTGCGGAGATAAATCTCAACGCTGACCCAGCTGGGATTCGAACCCGGGAACTACAGATTACGAGCCTGGCGCGCTACCGACTGGGGGGGGGGCTGTGGTAGCGCGCCAGCAACTTGAAACACAGGGGGGGGGGGTTGTATTTCAAGTTGTTTGAGACTTTGTTCAGACGAGTCGTACTTTCTTTTAAATGTCATAATCTTTGCTGCATATATATTACATTTGCTGCAATTGATTTAAACAACATGAAGATGCTCATCCCAAATTAGAATTGCATACTGTATTCTGGAATAGATTAATGCATAATATACGTTTTTTAAAATTTTCATATTCATCATATCTCTTAAAATATACATCTTTAGAATTATTCGTTTCATTTTTAATACTACTTTTTGAATATGATCATGCCAGGTGTTATAACAGTCGAAATTAACTCCTAAATATTTTATTGTTTTAGTACTTTTAATCCTTGGAGCAAGCACAGTTTAGAAACTCAATTTTACCTTGTTCGAAAAACTTCATCATACAATCACTCATATAATAAAATAAATCTCCGAGATCTCTATACTATCCTCTTACAGTATTAAAACACATGTACAGCATGTTCGTCGCACCAACACTCCACAGTTAGTGGAGGTAGTGAGCAGGAATTAATAACCGCTTTAAATAAAAAAAAAAGAATCTTTAATAACATATCAAAAGGTATTATTGTTTTATCTCTGAGCGACACTTTTTCTTGTACACAATGGGATAAATGACTAGGGTCACAACTCCTCAAAATGCTCAGAAATCTGAAGGGAATCCGTTGGATAACTATTATAAGACAGGGTTGGGTTGTTTTACCTCTGAGCGGCACTTTTTTGCACACCATGGGCTAAATGGCCAGGTCACATGGACCCCGAAGGCTCAGAGAAGGTTGGGGGAGGGGACCCACTGGAACAGCTGTTGGGAGACAGATGGTAGCCTCCCGTCAAGGCCATCCAGCGTGTTCTTTAACGTTGGGTTGTTTTACCTCTGAGCGGCACTTTTTTGCACACAATGGGCTAAATGGCCAGGTCACATGGACCCCGAAGGCTCAGAGAAGGTTGGGGGAGGGGACCCACTGGAACAGCTGTTGGGAGACAGATGGTAGCCTCCCGTCAAGGCCATCCAGCGTGTTCTTTAACGTGCACACGGTATGGCTCTTCCGCACACGGGGCCACGGCTTAACGTCCCATCCGACGGACGGCGGCCTTTCCAAGCTCATCGGTGTCCCCTACTGACCGTGGGCAGGGCGGATTATAAGACAGAGAGAATTATCCGTAAAGTCCATCCAGCATATTTTAACATGAACGGAATATGGCTCTCCTGCATACAAGGACCGACTTAATATCTCATCTGGTAAACAGTGGCTCCTTCTAAGTCTATCGGTGATTACTTTCTCAATGACGGGCAGAACTAGAAGTTATCAGAAAAAATCTCAAAGCAAAGAGTGGGGGCTCAGATCCTTTTTTTTAATATTCGTCATGCCCGACCGTAATCAGCTGCATCATTTACTACGTCAGTAGTTTCTTGTGTCCAGTGAAGCTGTTTGATCTCTGAGAGGCTCTTTTTTTCCCCACACCATCGGATAAATGACAAGATCACGAAATCTCCATGGGTTCAAGAGCATATCTCAATCATTTTTTTAGTTCTTTAGAGAAAATTAGCCGTCCCGTGGCCGAGCGGTTAGTGCGCTTGGCTAATGATCTACGGGACCTGGGTTCGAGCCTCGGGTAAGGCATGGATGTATGTATCGTTTTCTGCTGAGGTCCTGCCATCCTCACAGACCTTCTACTATGGCATATAAACTGACAGGCTGCTGTCAGACCTCTGTGGCAAGCAGCTGCTTGAGGGGGTATTTATTATTATTTTATTTTTAGAGAAAATTACTTTTTTGAGCGACTGTACAGGAGTGTTCTGAATTATTCGACAACCATCCACGGATCTGTTCGCAGACAGCTTGTGTAGGAACCGGGGTAGCGTAAAGATCAGCCTTGACGTGTCCCCATAAGAAGAAATCCAGCGAATTCAAATCGGAAGAGCTGCAGGCCATGCAGTTGGTCCACCTCCACCAATCCCATGGGCAGGATACGTACGATTGAGATCACACAAACGTGACGGAGTTTTGTTCAATATTTGCATACATCTAATAAGACGTCAGACAGCAAATGATGCAAATTTACCTAGCATCGTACCTTTTGACAGACTTCCTTACCTACACTCTTAAAATGTGCTATAATTCGGAAGAGAAGTGTTCCCAATGTTCATAGGAACTGTTTTCGTCAATGCGCAGTAAAACACATTCCCAAGCTTGAGTACACCTTTTTGAAATACCCTGTATTTTGTGCCCATCACCATAAATGGGGGATATGCAATTGGCACAATCAATAGCAACTCAGGTTCGTATCATTTCAGCGACTGTACTTTTCGAACGTGTTCGATAGTCGATGAGAAGAAGCTGTGAGGCGTGTATCGCTGCTCAGGGAAGCCGTTTCGAACACTTGCTCTGATATAGTCGTTCACAATTGTTTTCATCGATCACTTACAGTGTGCTGTAATAACTGGAATAAAAACTAATTAACTTCAAAGTCTCTCTTACTTGTGGGGCGGGAGTGGCTCAGTCGGTAGTGCGCCAGGCTCGTAATCTGTAGTTCCCAGGTTCGAGTCCCAGCTGGGTCAGCGTTGAGATTTATCTCCGCAAAATTCCCCGCCCTGCCCACGGTCAGTAGGGGACACCGATGGGCTTGGAAAGGCCGCCGTCCGTCGGATGGGAACGTTAAGCCGTGGCCCCGTGTGCGGGAGAGCCATACCCTGTGCACGTTAAAGAACACGCTGGATGGCCTTGACGGGAGGCTACCATCTGTCTCCCAACAGCTGTTCCAGTGGGTCCCCTCCCCCAACCTTCTCTGAGCCTTCGGGGTCCATGTGACCTGGCCATTTAGCCCATAGTGTGCAAAAAAGTGCCGCTCAGAGGTAAAAAAACCCAACGTTAAAGAACACGCTGGATGGCCTTGACGGGAGGCTACCATCTGTCTCTCAACAGCTGTTCCAGTGGGTCCCCTCCCCCAACCTTCTCTGAGACTTCGGGGTCCATGTGATCTGGCCATTTAGCCCATGGTGTGCAAAAAAAGTGCCGCTCAGAGGTAAAACAACCCAACGTTAAAGAACACGCTGGATGGCCTTGACGGGAGGCTACCATCTGTCTCCCAACAGCTCTTCCAGTGGGTCCCCTCCCCCAACCTTCTCTGAGCCTTCGGGGTCCATGTGACCTGGCCATTTAGCCCATGGTGTGAAAAAAAGTGCCGCTCAGAGGTAAAACAACCCAACTCTCTTACTTGAATTCCCAAAATGTGCTCCAACTAGAAAGGGGAAGCGTTTCTGATCTTTGTTCACAGGAACTTTTTTTTTTATCAGTATGCGCAGTAGAATACTTTCCCAAAGCTTGACAAGATCTCTTGAAAGTGCCCCTTGGTTCGTTTAACTTCAAGATTTCTTCTCTGAAGGACAAAAATAAGAGGTATTTGAATTTAATATGCTGCAAAAACAAATCTAGTTGCATTCTGATGACTCGAATAATATTAGTGGAAGAACTGTGAGTAGAGTCAGTTCAGAAAACATTGGAAGCGATTCAGCTTTTGTTATTGCATTTTATTATGCGGGAAAAAATCCATTTTAACTCAACCGCTCAATGCTAAAGAATGGCAGAAATACTTCCTAGAGAAGGCTGGGTTGGGTCGGGTTGTTTTACCTCTGAGCGGCACTTTTTTGCACACCATGGGCTAAATGGCCAGGTCACATGGACCCCGAAGGCTCAGAGAAGATTGGGGGAGGGGACCCCCTGGAACAGCTGTTGGGAGACAGATGGTAGCCTCCCGTCAAAGCCATCCAGTGTGTTCTTTAACGTGCATAGGGTACGACTCTCCTGCACACGGGGCCACGGTTTAACGTCCCATCCGACGGACGGCGGCCTTTTTAAGCCTATCGGTGTCCCCTACTGATCGTGGGCGGGACGTGGAATTTTGCGGAGATAAATCTCAACGCTGACCCAACTGCGACTCGAACCAGGGAACTACAGATTACGAGCCTGGCGCGCTACCGACTGAGCTAGGTCCCCCTCCTAGAGAAGGCGGACGGAAAATTTTGATCCCTTTTTTGTGATTCATTTAAGTCACTCAAGAGAAAAAGCCTATTTACTGAACTTTTTCTTTTTGCTTATGCATCATTAAAATTCATGCTGAGCTATGTTAAACTATCATTCTTTGAAATTACAGATTTTTTACTTTTTATTTTTATCGAAACAAAGCATGTATGTCGCATTTTGTTATCATTGGGTGGCACTTTTTCGCACACAATGGTTTAAACTGCCAAGTTACAAATACCCCAAAGGGAAGGGAAGGGGTGGCTCAGCCGGTAGTGCACCAGAATCGTAATATGCAGTTCCCAGGTACGAGTCCCAGCTGGGTCAGCATTGAGATTTATCTCCACAAAACACCCTGCCCACGGGGGTGGCTCAGTCGGTAACGCGCCAGGCTCGTCATCTGCAGTTCCCAGGTTCGAGTCCCAGCTGGGTAGGCGTTGAGATTTATCTCCGCAAAATTCCCCGCCCTGTCCACGGTCAGTAGGGGACACCGATGGGCTTGGAAAGGCCGCCGTCCGTCGGATGGGATGTTAAGCCGTGGCCCCGTGTGCGGGAGAGCCATACCCTGTGCACGTTAAAGAACACGCTGGATGGCCTTGACGAGAGGCTACCATCTGTCTCCCAACAGCTGTTCCAGTGGGTCCCCTCCCCCAACCCTCTCTGAGCCTTTGTGGTCCATGTGACCTGGCCATTTAGCCCATGGTGTGCAAAAAAGTGCCGCTCAGAGGTAAAACAATCCAATCCAATCCGTGAAAGAGTATATTTAGCAGTTCGCATGATAATTATATTATTTCTTTGCCAATTTTCGAATGATATTTTTTGTTGCAGAACGAGCAACTGGCTAAATGGTTCAGTTTCCATAATTCTTTAAATACCGAACGCATATTGTTGAATATCGAGATTGAAATTGATAGAATAGAAATCTTTTATGTTTCTTCAGTCGTAGAATGCTTATTTAAGAAATTATGGAGTTCTGTATCTGAGTTATTGTGACATAACGGAATACTGATTAAGTGATCGTTCAGTATAATTATTTAGATATTATTTAATCACGTAAATACCATAATTCTGATGTTTTAGAGCACTTTTGTTGTTTTAGAAACTTGTCTGACTCTAGCTGGGTTGTTTCTTTTGTTGGTCCAAAACGATAAATGCCCAGATAAGAAAAAAAGTTCTTAGAACCAGACAAGGGAAAGAGATCTAACTGGGCAGGTGTTACGAGACGTGAAAGCCTTTCATGAACGCAATACGGTATTTTTAACGTACAAAGGATATGGCTCCCCGCGCACGTAGCCATGGTTTATTTAAAATCCGATGGGTTGGGTTTACCATCTGAGATGCAGTGTTTTGCACACCATGGTCTAAATGGCCAGGTCACAAAGACCCTCGAAGGCTAAGAGAAGGTTGGGAGAGGGGACCCACTGGTGTTGGCAGACAGATGGTAGGTCCCGTCAAGCCATCCAGCGTGTTCTTTAACGTGCACAAAGTATGACACTCCCGCACACGGGGGCCACTGTTTAAAATCCCATCCGAATGGACGACTCCTTTTCAAACCCATCGTGTCTCCTACTGACCGTGGGCAGGGGGTTGGATTGGGTTGTTTTACCTCTGAGCGGCACTTTTTTGCACACCATGGGCTAAATGGCCAGGTCACATGGACCCCGAAGGCTCAGAGAAGGTTGGGGGAGGGGACCCACTGGAACAGCTGTTGGGAGACAGATGGTAGCCTCCCGTCAAGGCCATCCAGCGTGTTCTTTAACGTGCACAGGGTATGGCTCTCCCGTACACGGGGCCACGGCTTAACGTCCCATCCGACGGACGGCGGCCTTTCCAAGCCCATCGGTGTACCCTACTGACCGTGGGCAGGTCGGGGAAATTTTCCGGAGATCAATCTCAACGCAGAACTCTTTCACGGATGAGTAAAGTTTAGTAAAACTGTTATTGCTACCGTTTTAACTTGTTTTTATTTCCTTTTGAAAGCAGTGAAGCTGTCATTGTTGCTGTTAAATATTCCAATAAATTAATTTCTGTAAATGTTCTAATCTTCTTTAAGAAGTTATTGATTTACTATTCACATAACATGAAACTGTACTTAAAAAAGTAGAAATCGCTGAGTGTATAGTCTTTAAATGTGAAGGTGGTTCAGTCGGTAGCGCGCCAGGCTCGTAATCTGTAGTTCCCAGGTTCGAGTCCCAGCTGGGTCAGCGTTGAGGTTTATCTCCGCAAAACTCCTCGTCCTGCCCACGGACAGTAGGGGACACTGATGGGCTTGTAAAGGCCGCCGTCCGTTGGATGGGACGTTAAGCCGTGTACAGGGGAGTCATATCCTGTGCACGTTGAAGAACACGCTGGATGGCCTTGACGGAAGGCTACCATCCATCTCTCAACAGCTGTTCCAGTGGTCCCCTCTCCCAACCTTCTCTGTGCCTTCGGGGTTCATGTGACCTGGCCATTTAGCCCATTGTGTGCAAAAAACTGCCGCTCACAGGTAAAACAACCCAACGTTAAAGAACACGCTGGCTGGCCTTGACGGAAGGCTACCATCGATCTTCCAACAGCTGTTCCAGTGGGTCCATTCCCCTAATCTTCATTCCCCGCCCTGCCCACGGTCAGTAGGGGACACCGATTGGCTTGGAAAGGCCGCCGTCCGTCGGATGGGACCTTAAACCGTGGCCCCGTGTGCGGGAGAGCCATACCCTGTGAACGTTAAAGAACACGCTGGATGGCCTTGACGGGAGGCTACCATCTGTCTCCCAACAGCTGTTCCAGTGGGTCCCCTCCCCCAACCTTCTCTGAGCCTTTCGGGTCCATGTGACCTGGCCATTTAGCCCATGGTGTTCAAAAAAGTGCCGCTCAGAGGTAAAACAACCCAACCCAACCCCCAACCTTCTCTGTGCCTTCGGGGTCCATGTGACCTGGCCATTTAGCCCATGGTGTGCAAAAAAGTGCCGCTCAGAGGTAAAACAACCCAACTTTTAAATGTGATTGAACAATTTTATCCAACAACGAATGAATCTCGTTGTTTTCTTCCTATATCCCCCCCACATTTTAATTTTTTTCCTTAATTTTCTGTCCCCCCTTGGGTTCCCTTTTTCCATTAGTCACCGACATCCTCGACTGAGATTTTACACTGGCACGCGCAAGTCTCTCTCTCTCTGTCCCCCGACTGCTCCACGCTCTCACGCACCAGCAACTTTCACGCTTTAGCTAACTTCGTTGACATAATCAAGCCATCACCCCTGGCGTCCCTATCAAGTGCAGACATCTGTGAGACTGAGCGCAGATTATCTCTTCATCGGAAGGGGTTCTTTCGGCACTCCTTCGTCGTACAGGCATCACTCGATCTGGCATTTATCGGATCGGCAGCTCTCGTAGAGTGAGTGAGTTGTTAATGGATGAAGAGCGGGACCGAATGTCACGTGCCGCAAAAGAATCACTGCCTTGAGGTCGAGGTCACTTACTTCCCCGTTATTCAGGCGATTCGAAAAAAAAAATGATTTTTAAAAAAAAAAGAAATCTAAAAATAATTAGAATGGTAAATGAGTTGACGTATGGAATATAAAAAAGAGTGGAAGACTGTTTTTTTTTCATTTGAGACTTATGCGGTTTGGACTCTGTTTAGCACTTTCGTGGGAAGTATCACCCTTAGTTTAAACGTCGATATCAAGTGTTAGCGGTAAAACTGTCTGAGCCGGGTGGGATGTGAACCCACGTTCTCTTTTTAACGTGTCAAGTGCTCTGATCGCTGAGCCACCGACCATGGTCTCCTCTAATTGATGTTAAGAACTACCTACCTACAGTATAGTCGCTGAAAAAAGTATCCGAACACTATGGTTGATTACAGAATTCAGGAAAAATATCTGGTAACAATATTTTTAGAAATTAGTGATCTGGCAACCTTCGTGTCACTGACACGAAGTAACTGCACACGCTCGTTTGCTGTGAACGGTAACTGGAGCGTGTACATTTGCTGTACACGCTCCAGATATTTTTCCTGAATTCTGTAATCACGTGACACGAAGGTTGCCAGATCACTAATTTCTAAAATAATCGTTGCCAGATATTTTTTCCTGAATTCTGTAATCAATCATAGTGTTCAGATACTTTTTTCAGCGACTGTAGGTGGTCATATTATTTTGATACTAGATCGTGTGGGCTCACTCACGGAAATATTGAGCGTGTGCAGTTACCGTTCACAGCAAACTGGAGCGTGTGCAGTAACTGCACACGCTCCAGTTTGCTGTGAACGGTAACTGGAGCGTGTACATTTGCTGTACACGCTCCAGATATTTTTCCTGAATTCTGTAATCACGTGACACGAAGATTGCCAGATCACTAATTTCTAAAATAATCGTTGCCAGATATTTTTTCTGAATTCTGTAATCAACCGTAGTGTTCGGATGGATACTCTTCTGAGCGACTGTACTCGTAACAGAATGAAATGTGCCAGAATCTACTCCTAATAGAAAGAAACGGATCAGAATGTACTCCTGATACAATGAAACTGATCAGAGTAGACTGCTAAATGGAATGAATACGTCAATTCGGAATCGAAATTGTTCTACTCGTAAGAGAATGAATCGACCATAATAAAATGAAACGGGTCAGAATCTATTCCTAATAGAATGAAACCAATCAGCATCTACTCATAATGGAATGAAACTTGTAAGAATCAACTCGTAATAGAATGAAACTTGTAAGAATCAACTCGTAATAGAATGAAACTTGTAAGAATCAACTCGTAATAGAATGAAACGTGTCATATTCTACTCCTAATGAATGAACAGGTAATTATCTTCTCCTATGAGGATTAAACCGGTCGGAATCTACTCGAAACGTATGTGAAAGGGGTTAGAATCTACTACAAATAGAATGGAACTAGTCAGCTAACAAAACGGAACAAGTCAGAATGTACTCGTAATGGAATGAAAGGGTTCAGAATCTACTCTTAATAGAATGGAATAAGTCTTGAGCTACTCATATTAAAATTAAACGTGCCAGAATCCACTCCTAATAGAATTAAACGGATCAGGGTCCACCGCTAATAGAATGAAGTAGTCCCGAACCTTCTTCTAATGGAATGAACAGGGTCAGAATCTACTCTTATCAGAATGAACAAAGTCAGAATATACTCTTATGAGAATGAAGCAGGTCATAATCTACTCTTATCAGAATGAACAGGGTCAGAATCTACTCTTATCAGAATGAAGCAGGTCAGAATCTACTCTTATCAGAATGAACAGGGTCAGAATCTACTCTTATCAGAATGAAGCATGTCAGAATCTACTCTTATTAGAAAAAAGTGAGCCCAAATTTACTCCCCATAGAATGAAGTGAGCCACAATATACTCCAAATAGAATGGTGTGGGTCAGAGTCCATTCATATTGGAAGGAAACGGATCAGAATATATTCCTAATACAGTGTAATGAAGTAGGCCCGAACCTTACCCTAATAGAATGAACCGGGTCAGGATCTTATGTTATTAGAATGAAGTGAACATTAACCTATTCCTAATAGAATGAAACGGGTCATAAACTATTACTAATACGATGAACTAGGTCGGAATCTATTCTATTAGAATGAAGTGAGTCATAATATACTCTTATATGAATAAAGTGGGCCAGAATATAATCAATATTGAGATTAAATTATTAATTATTTATATAATATATTTGACAAATAGTCTTACAAAATATGTGTAATAATATACGTTAGCTATTCTCTGCGTATCCGTTTCTCTTTTTAAAATTCTCCCCGCTAGGGATTTCCTCTTCCCGCTTTAATATCAATGCTCTCGTCCACCACAAGGAAAAAGCCTCATCTTCTGTAATCTAACAGCAAAAATGCTCTGAAGTTTAAAGTATATAATAAATTCACTTGACAAGCCTTCTTACTAAGCAACTTTAAAAGGTTTGAGCAATGATGTTCTAAATCATGATAATGGATCTACAATCAGATGGAAATATAATTATCTTTTGGATTAAAAAGATCTGTCGGGGTACAAATGTCAGTGATACTTAACAGTTTTTAATAAATAAAATTCCCCGTTTTAATGTTCTATTACCAACCTGATTAAAACGATCATTCGATCAGGAGTAAATCGTGATCGAACTGAACCCATGCTGATTAAATGTTCTTCGTACCGCAACTATTTTAAATTTGTTAGTGCATTTTCCAGATGAGACAAACTGTCAGTGAAATTAAATGAAATTAACCACAGACAATGCGGCACTCATTTGAATAAGAACATAAACTTTATTTATTCCGAATTACAGTTGAGAGTAGCAGAGAGAAGCGGAGGAGGAATTACATAGTTGGGCATGAGAGTTTTGTTTACTGATAACTCAAACAATACCCACTAGAGAGATTTGCATATGAATCTTGAAATTTCGAGACTGCTGCTTTCAGACAAAATAGCGATGTGTCCTGAGAATTCTTCCGAGTTCTAAGCAAGTTTCCAAGGGAAGCTTATCTAAATTTGTGTTTTGAAATCATTGAAATTATTTTTTAATAAATTTAATTTAAAGTCAGGTGGTGCGTGTTTTTGTTCAGGCCTGTCGGGACGGGGGTTGATTCAATCAATAACGAAACAGGCTCGTTATCTGAAGTTTCCAGATTCGTGGGTTCCTTGTGGCCTAGCCATTTAGCTCATTATGTGTGCGAAAAAACGCGGCTCAGAGGTAAAATAACTCAATGTGAAATTAAATTCTCTTTCAGAAAAGAAATAGAATTGTGCAAGCGGACAGACAGACAATAAATTGCAAACAATAACTCGTGTTGTTTATAAAAAAAACGAGCAATTTATAAAGAAATGAGCTAAATAGAGACTGTGCTTCTAGAGGCTGAGAACACCTGGGACAATGCCTGCATGAGACACAGAAAACTGTGTACAGTCGCTCAAAAAAATATCCGAACACTATGGTTGATTACAGAATTCAGAAAAAATATCTGGCAACGATTTTTTTTTTAGAAATTAGTGATCTGGCAACCTTCGTGTCACGTGATTACAGAATTCAGGAAAAATATCTGGAGCGTGTACAGCAACTGTACCGCTCCAGATATTTTTTCTGACTTCTGTAATCACGTGACACGAAGGTTGCCAGATCGCTAATTTCTAAAAAAAAATCGTTGCCAGATATTTTTCCTGAATTCTGTAATCAACCTTAGTGTACGGATACTTTTTTGAGCGATTGTACACTCTGACCCGTTTCATTCTATTAGAAGTAAATTCTGACCATTCATTTTATTGGGATCTAATAGGAGTAGAATCTGACGCACTTCATTCATTTAAGAGTAAATCTGACCTATGTTATTCTACTAGGAGTAGAGTCTGTCCCACTTCATTCTACGGGAATTAGATTCTGTCCCGCATCCATATTTGTGTTGTGACGTAGTCTTTTTTCTTCTTTTGCCGTGGCCCCATGTACAGGAGAGAGAGAGCCATAGCCTATGCACGTTAAAGAACACAAAAAATAACCCCTTCGAGATCTTCGAACAGACACTCTCATCAGTGAATTAAAAATAACGTTTTACGACAAAACAACCAAAAATCCGCCTCAATAATATCACCTTTTTAAAATATTAAATTCGTAATCACAGCTCCAAAAAGCAAGATTTCGAATCGCAAATTACTCCTCTCCCCAAATATTCCATCCCGCCCTTAAAGTTTAAAGACCAGGTGGAGGAGTGTGCCTCGAGGATGAATGCTTTTAACCCAAAAAACGAAACAAAAAAAAAAACTCCTCCATCAGACCTCACAGCAGCATAATTTGGCGAGACCATTTCTCTTTCTGGTAGTCAACAGCAGAACATTCAGTTTTCCCATCCAATGCAACCTTTCCAAATATGACCACAAGATGACAAATATCTCTCTCCACAGCCTGTACTCGTTACTCGGCTCCGAAACAGTGGAGAGAGTGCTTTCTCTGGGGAAGGATTCCTTTTTCTCTTCTACAACTTACAACATCCTTCCGTGACTACTCTCCTTCATACACACACATTTCCTCCCCCCTCACACCAACCCACCTACCCTTCTTCTATCAATCATTCTCTGACTGGTTTACGGTTATTGATCGGTCATCAGAAAAGAACGGGTCGATGGCCAGCACTTGCAGCACAGCGGATGGTGGCCCCTATCGATTATCTTTAGAATCCCCCCCTACAGAGAGACATGCCATCACTTAGAAGCAGATACAAAATAAATACGCAGTGCAACTTCTCCGGGGTTTCACGGATGTAAAAACCCTTCCCCAGAAATGTATCGTCACACTTCAGTGAAGATGCTCTTAACAACTGAAGGAGGACTTTCACTTTTCACGTGGCTGTGGGTGATTTATCAACTCTAATCTATATTCAGCTTCGCCTGAATCTAGATATTTCTCTTCTTGAGCCTTCTTCGTTTTCTTTGTGATTTGTGTGTGTGTGTGTGAGTGTGGGTTTGTGTGTGGGAGGGGGGGGGGTGTTGTGAGTTTCGAAATTTTTAAAAGTGTCGTTTAATATCGTTGTTTAGGAAAAGTTTTCGCTGTGGGTTGTTGTTTATAGTAATGTTTTAAAAGGCACCGTTATTTCCATACGTGTTTTACAATGTGGCTTCATTCTTTGAACTGTTTACAATGTAGATACTTTCTTTGAAATGTTTACAATGCAGCGGCGTTTATTTTTTAAATATTTACAATATGGAATCATCTCTTTAAATGTTTGCAATGTGGAATCATCCCTTTAAATATTTACAATGCAGCGGCGTTTATTTTTTAAACATTTACAATATGGAATCATCTCTTTAAATGTTTGCAATGTGGAATCATCCCTTTAAATATTTACAATGTGTAATAATCACTTTAAATATTTATAAATGTGGAATCATCGATTTAAAATGTTTTCAATGTGGAAACATTTTTCAAATATTTACAATGTGCTAATCCATCTATCAACTGTTTGCACTGTGGCAACATTTGGAATGATATTTTTTCCATTTTTTTTCAAAATGTTGCGAATATTTCCAATATGTCATAGGTTCTTTCATATGGTTTGGAATGTGTCACCCTTCTTGCATAATGTTATTGGAGAGATCTTATTTTTTATCAAAATTTATTCGGTGGATTATTCTTTACGAAAGGTTCTGTATTTTGAGAGTATCCTGCAACATGAAAACATTTTTTCAGAAATGTTTCTAATGTATACTGAAATATTTTCAGTGTAATATTACTCTTTTCACAAATATATATCTATATACATAGTATGCTTCAATATAGGTTCATTGTCTCCAGAAATATGTTGAATGTAGCATTAATCTTTATAGAAACCTTTCAAACGAGACGTTATACTTTACATAAACGTTTTAAGAATAAAGCCTTTAAATAAATGATTTCAGAGTTGAAATTGTTTTAAATGAAGCCTTTAAATAAATGATTTCAGAGTCGATATTTTAAAAATGAAGCCTTTGAATAAATGATATTAGAGTTGAGATTTTAAAAATGAAGTCCTTAAATAAATGATTTCAGAGTCGAGATTTTAAAAATGAAGCCTTTAAATAAATGATTTCAGAGTCGAGATTTTAAAAATGACGTCTTTAAATAAATGATTTCAGAGTCGATATTTTAAAAATGAAGTCTTTAAATAAAAGATTTCAGAGTTGAGATTTTAAAAATGAAGTCTTTAAATAAATGATTTCAGAGTCGATATTTTAAAAATGAAGTCTTTAAATAAATGATTTCAGAGTTGAGATTTTAAAAATGAAGTCTTTAAATAAATGATTTCAGAGTTGAGTTTTTAAAAATGAAGTCTTTCAATAAATGATTTCAGAGTCGAGATTTTAAAAATGAAGTCTTTAAATAAATGATTTCAGAGTCGAGATTTCAAAAATGAAGTCTTTAAATAAATGATTTCAGAGTCGAGATTCTAAAAATGAAGCCTTTAAATAAATGATTTCAGAGTTGAGATTTTAAAAATGAAGTCTGTAAATAAATTATTTCAGAGTCGAGATTTTAAAAATGAAGCCTTTAAATAAATGATTTCAGAGTCGAGATTTTAAAAATGAAGTCTTTAAATAAATTTTTTCAGAGTCGAGACTTTAAAAATGAAGCCTTTAAATAAATGATTTTAGAGACGATATTTTAAAAATGAAGCCTTTGAATAAATGATTTGAGAGTCGAGATTTTAAAAATGAAGCCTTTGAATAAATGATTTCAGAGTTGAGATTTTAAAAATGAAGTCTTTAAATAAATGATTTCAGAGTCGATAATTTAAAAATGAAGTCTTTAAATAAATGATTTCAGAGTTGAGATTTTAAAAATGAAGTCTTTAAATAAATGATTTCAGAGTCGATATTTTAAAAATGAAGTCTTTAAATAAATGATTTCAGAGTTGAGATTTTAAAAATGAAGTCTTTAAATAAATGATTTCAGAGTCGAGATTTCAAAAATGAAGTCTTTAAATAAATGATTTCAGAGTTGAGATTTTAAAAATGAAGCCTTTAAATAAATGATTTCAGAGTTGAGATTTTAAAAATGAAGTCTTTAAATAAATGATTTCAGAGTTGAGATTTTAAAAATGAAGCCTTTAAATAAATGATTTCAGAGTTGAGATTTTAAAAATGAAGTCTGTAAATAAATGATTTCAGAGTCCAGATTTTAAAAATGAAGCCTTTAAATAAATGATTTCAGAGTCGAGATTTTAAAAATGAAGTCTTTAAATAAATTTTTTCAGAGTTGAGATTTTAAAAATGAAGCCTTTAAATAAATGATTTTAGAGACGATATTTTAAAAATGAAGCCTTTGAATAAATGATTTCAGAGTCGAGATTTTAAAAATGAAGTCTTTAAATAAATGATTTCAGAGTTGAGATTTTAAAAATGAAGTCTTTAAATAAATGATTTCAAAGTCGATATTTTAAAAATGAAGTCTTTAAATAAATTATTTCAGAGTCGAGATTCTAAAAATGAAGCCTTTAAATAAATGATTTCAGAGTTGAGATTTTAAAAATGAAGTCTGTAAATAAATGATTTCAGAGTCGAGATTTTAAAAATGAAGCCTTTAAATAAATGATTTCAGAGTCGAGATTTTAA
This sequence comes from Ryuthela nishihirai, assembly GCA_038380435.1. NCBI lineage: Eukaryota > Metazoa > Arthropoda > Arachnida > Araneae > Heptathelidae > Ryuthela > Ryuthela nishihirai. The sequence goes on from JAWZYU010000018.1 coordinate 27,963,765, forward strand.
AAATGAAGTCTTTAAATAAATTTTTTCAGAGTTGAGATTTTAAAAATGAAGCCTTTAAATAAATGATTTTAGAGACGATATTTTAAAAATGAAGCCTTTGAATAAATGATTTCAGAGTCGATATTTTAAAAATGAAGCCTTTGAATAAATGATTTCAGAGTTGAGATTTTAAAAATGAAGTCTTTAAATAAATGATTTCAAAGTCGATATTTTAAAAATGAAGTCTTTAAATAAATGATTTCAGAGTTGAGATTTTAAAAATGAAGTCTTTAAATAAATGATTTCAGAGTAGATATTTTAAAAATGAAGTCTTTAAATAAATGATTTCAGAGTTGAGATTTTAAAAATGAAGTCTTTAAATAAATGATTTCAGAGTCGATATTTTAAAAATGAAGTCTTTAAATAAATGATTTCAGAGTTGAGTTTTTAAAAATGAAGTCTTTCAATAAATGATTTCAGAGTCGAGATTTTAAAAATGAAGTCTTTAAATAAATGATTTCAGAGTCGAGATTCTAAAAATGAAGCCTTTAAATAAATGATTTCAGAGTCGATATTTTAAAAATGAAGTCTTTAAATAAATTATTTCAGAGTCGAGATTTTAAAAATGAAGTCTTTAAATAAATGATTTCAGAGTTGAGATTTTAAAAATGAAGTCTTTAAATAAATGATTTCAGATTTGTTTTTAAAAATGAAGTCTTTCAATAAATGATTTCAGAGTTGAGATTTTAAAAATGAAGTCTTTAAATAAATGATTTCAGAGTCGATATTTTAAAAATGAAGTCTTTAAATAAATGATTTCAGAGTTGAGTTTTTAAAAATGAAGTCTTTCAATAAATGATTTCAGAGTCGAGATTTTAAAAATGAAGTCTTTAAATAAATGATTTCAGAGTCGAGATTCTAAAAATGAAGCCTTTAAATAAATGATTTCAGAGTCGATATTTTAAAAATGAAGTCTTTAAATAAATTATTTCAGAGTCGAGATTTTAAAAATGAAGTCTTTAAATAAATGATTTCAGAGTCGAGATTAATTAATTTTAGAGTTAATTATTCTGTTATATTTCATAAAAGTTATGGTATATTTCATATTGTACAATGAAAATTTCAATGCCAATGTTATATTTCATGTTGTGCAATGAAACTTCTATAAAACACTTCGACGATAGAAGAAAAAATATTCCTAATATCTTTTCTGCTCTCGTAGATAAATTGAAGATCTCCTCAAATCTTTCTAAATATCTATTTCGCGCAATATTCGTTTAATATTTAAAGATATATGGAAGCGAAAACATTCAAGGGTTGGGTTGTTTTACCTCTAAGCGGCAATTTTTTTGCACACCATGGGCTAAATGGCCAGGTCACATGGATCCTGAAAGACTCAAAGAAGGTTGGGGGAGGGGACCCACTGGAACAGCTGTTGGGAGACAGATGGTAGCCTCCCGTCAAGGCCATCCAATGTGTTCTTTAACGTTGGGTTGTTTTACCTATGAGCGACACTTTTTTGCACACCATGTGCTAAATGACCAGGTCACAAGAACCCCGAAGGCTCAGAGAAGGTTGGGAGAGGGGACCCACTGGAACAGCTGTTGGGAGACAGATGGTAGCTTCCCGTCAAGGCCATCCAGTGTGTTCTTTAACGTGTACAGGGTATGGCTCTCCCGCACACGGGGCCACGGCTTAACGTCCCATCCGATGACGTCTACCTTTCCAAGCCCATCGGTGTCCCCTTTTGACCATGGGCAGGGCGGGGAGTTTTTCGGAGATAAATTTCAACTCTGAGCCAGCTGGGACTCGAACCTAGGAACTGCAGATGACGAGCCTGGCGCGCTACCGACAGAGCAACCCCCTGAAACATTCAACTGTAACTTTTGCTACTCATGAAAATTTAATTCAAAAGATAAAACAAAACTGTTTTTAACAAATCGTTCACGAACATAACTGAAATATTTGAAGTTTGTTTAACGACGAAATTTGTAAAACCCACGATATTCAGTTTTCATCAATTAGGAGGAAAAAATGTTAAGGAAGAGTATGACAGCGGCGTCTGCTATTAAACATTCCAGCTTCCATAATTTTTTTAAAATAGTAAGCGAATATTATTAATAATCCTTTCGAATTTATGCAATTACGTATTTGTGGCGACGTACTTGAATCTGAGTGTTGTTGGGTTGTTTTACCTCTGAGCGGCACTTTTTTGCACACAATGGGCTAAATGGCCAGGTCACATGGACCCCGAATGCTCAGAGAAGGTTGGGGGAGGGGACCCACTGGAACAGCTGTTGGGAGACAGATGGGAGCCTCCCGTCAAGGCCATCCAGCGTGTTCTTCAACGTGCACAGGGCATGGCTCTCCCACACACGGGACCACGGCTTAGCGTCCCATCCGACGGACGGCGGCCTTTCCAAGCCCATCGGTGTCCCCTACTGACCGTGGACAGGGCGGGGAATTTTGCGGAGATAAATCTCAACGCTGACCCAGCTGGGACTCGAACCTGGGAACTACAGATTACGAGCCTGTCGCGCTACCGACTGAGCCACCCCCGCCCCACTTGAATCTGAAATCAATATAAAAAGAAAAGTAAACAGCGCAAACCCTGTCATGAGGAGAAAGACAAAAGAAATAAAAAATTTTGAAAAAGGACGAAACTATGGAACTCTCATCCTTGTTTTCGTACGAAATTTGAATGTTTCAAAAGTTTGGTCAGAAAAAAAAAATCACAACCTAGGTTGTGATTTTTTTACGTAACCCCCCCCCTCACAACACCCATCGTAAATATTAATAATCCCATCGAAAACATAAAACCTCTCCATCTTAGGTCTTCTCGTAATGAAATTCCTCGTCAGTATCTTCGTTGACAAAAGAGAATGAGCTTAAAGCTAGTAAATACAAGAAAAAGTAAGCGAAGAAGAAAGTTATCGATCGCTTCCTTTTTCTTTCTCCTCCTCTCCCACGCTTGATGACCAGACTAACACTTTGGAATCCCAACGAAGCCAGAGTCTTTAATCGACACCGCTGTATGCTTCTTTCGTATCGACTGGTGATCACCGACGCGTGAAGTGAGCCATCGGAAGACCTCCCTCATACCCCTCGTCGCTGCACATTCTCCCTCCGGAAAGAAAGCTAACCTTTACCAACCGAATCCGGGAGACTGGAGACCCGTGCTAACGAGACCGCGTGGGGCAGGAGGGGGGGAGGAGGAGAAGGAGGAGGAAGTGGTAGAGGTGATGGGGAGGGTGGACGAACAGAGAAGAAGCTTTCGACCAGCCCCGGTAACGTCCTATGCTGAGACAAATTGGAGAGTGTGTGTATCGGCGGGGTTTGAGCACCATCCGCAATATTAATGGCGACCAATATGTCTGCTGTCACGCGCAGTGTCTCCTGGGGTTGCGAGACGTCGGCCCGGCACCCATATATCATAACTGGACCGGTTGTGGGAACAGAAAGGGGTGGGATGGACACATTTGGTCAGGTTTGTTCTGTATTTTGCCAGCGGTCTGTTTGGAAGTTTTCCTTCGAAAGTTAGAGATGAGGTGGAAGTTCAAACTCCCCCCCACCACCACCATTCTTGTTCAGTTCTGGGAGTCAAAAGGAAATCTCTTGAGTGCAGAAGTTGCGAAATTTATAATTCCGGCAACAAAACAAGGAAAGGTGGAAAGAGATGTTATTGAATTTGGAGAGCTGGAATAAAGATTGAAAAATACGATGATTGTAATTCAGAAGAGACTTAAATCACTTTAGGAAGCGATCCATGTGATGATTTTGTTGAAGAAGTTTTTTTTTTTAATTTTAATTGCACTATTCGAGAAATCAAAAAGAGGATCCTTAATGCGCAGATGAGTGCGCAGATCAATAGGTTGCCAAAAGGGTTAGGTTGTTTTAGTGGAAGCTGAGTAGAAGCTTTCGAGTGAGCAATACCATATTATCGCTCTTCCGTATACCGTGCCACGGCTTAACATCCCTTCTGACGGACGGCGGTCTTTCGAAGGCCAGCGGTGTCTCCTACTAATCGTTGGCAGGACGGGGAGTTTTTGCGTGTTGTCAAAAGGATATGCAAAGATAAATAGATTATTTTTTTAAGTAGAATCATGGTTTAAATCCGCAATGCGCCAACAGTGAGATTTTTTCCATTTGACAACTCTCTGATGTAGGTTAAGTTAGCTTAAAGAGATAAAGATAACAGCTATTATTCTACATTGGGTTTTAAAAGTTAATGCTAAAAAATATGTATCATCTTATGAAATCAACGTCGTAGGAAGGCACGGAAACAGTTCTTTGTTCGCCAGTATTATACAAATTTCAAAGAATAAAATCTGAGGGATGTAAAAAACTTAAGATTATTCGTGTAGATCACGGTCAATTCGGACAGTAACTTCTACTTTTCATCATACAAATTATTTTGTAGCATATCTACAAGCCACTCTGCAGTCATCATACAAATTACTTTTCAACATTCAAGCCACTTTGCACTCGTACAAATTACTTTGCTGCCATCCTATAAGCTATTCTGCAATCATCACACAAATTACTTTGCAGAAAACCTACATACCATTCTGCAGTCATCATACAAATTACTTTGTTGCAAACCTATAACCACTCTGCAGCCATCATCGAAATTTCTTTTCAGCCACTCTACAAGCCATTCTGCAGTCATCACACAAATTATTCTGCAGAAAACTTACAAGCCACTCTGCAGTCATGATACAAATTAATTTGCTGCCAACCTATAACCACTATTCAGTCATCATCCAAATTTCTTTTCAACCACCTTATAAGCCATTCGGTAATCATCACACAAATTACTCTGCAAAAAACTTACATACCACTCTGCAATCATCGTAAAAATTACATTGTTGCCAACCTATAACCACTCTGCAGTCATCATCCAAATTTCTTTTCAACCACCCTATAAGCCATTCGGTAATCATCACACAAATTACTCTGCAGAAAACTTACAATCACTCTACAGTCATCACACAAATTACTTTGTTGCCAACTTGTAACCACTCTGCAGTCATCATCCAAATTTCTTTGCAGCCACAAGATCTCTCCACCTCTACCAATCCAGCGATTTGGAAATTTAGTCATTTGAAACATTACTTCATTCACATTAACTTCAGGGGCGGGGGTTGCTCAGTCGGTAGCGCGCCAGGCTTGTAATCTGTAGTTCCCAGGTTCGAGTCCCAGCTGGGTCAGCGTTCAGATTTATCTCCGCAAAATTCCCCGCCCTGCCCAGGGTCAGTGGGAGACACCGCTGAGCTTGGAAAGACCGCCGTCCGTCGGATGGGACGTTAAGCCGTGGCCCCGTGTGCGAGAGAGCCATACCCTGTGCACGTTAAAGAACACGCTGGATGGCCTTGACGGGAGGCTACCATCTGTCTCCCAACAGCTGTTCCAGTGGGTCCCCTCCCCCAACCTTCTCTGAACATTCGGGGTCCATGTGACCTGGTCATTTAGCCCATGGTGTGCAAAAAAGTGCCGCTCAGAGGAAAAACAACCCAACGATAACTTCAATAACAAGGAAACGCTGGCAGTTTCTTAACATTTTGGTGACACAATTGCTTTCGTAATTTAATTTTTAAATAATAAATAACATTTTAAAACAAGAATATTCTTTTTTAATGACTTTGGATAATTAAGATTTAAAGCGAAATTACGCACTTAGACTACTAACACTTAGCACTACTTAACATTTAGTACATTTCTTTACAATGTTTTATCATTTCATTTCTTTGCAAAGCAATTTTAACTTTCTGTTCTCCTGGAAAATAATTTCCATAAATTGAATCTTCATTAGTACTTTTCTTCGCATTCAAATCAGACACTATTGTTTCTTAATTATTTCAATTGCATTTTATTTTAATACTTCTTTAATTTTAATAACAATTTTAGTAATACTAATTCAAATGCAAAGACTTGCAAATATAAGTCTGAAAAAATAAGTACAAATCAAATCAAGAAACAATAAAAAATATGCAAAAGTAAATCAAAATAAACATTTAGATTTTAGCAGACCTGTAAGCAAGCTATAAAAGTATAAGAAGCTGACCTTTGAGCTCATTCAGGATGACAAATTGCATTCTTAAAGTGTTCTAAAAATCAATATCTTCTGTGGCAAAAAAAAGGGTGTTCATTTAAGTTGGAAAACAAAAATTATTATTTCCTAACTTTAACGTAATAATCAATATTTCAAGTGGCAATAATAACATTTTTTATTTTTCATTTAAAAATACGTTCATCTCTAATATCAAGAGATAGGGAATTAAATATTCTCTTTTAAACTTTATATTACTTACTTTTAAATTACTTTTAATTAAACTTCTTTATTGTTTAAAATAAGTTGTTAATAAATAAAAAGTTCTCACCATAAGAAAATAATTCTTTCGGGTTCTTTGTGACCTTGGGATTTAGCACGCTCTGCTTCAGTAAAGTAGGAAACTATATATGACGAGGCAACGGTATTTGTTTGCTATTGAAGGTAATTTTAATTGAGCATTTTTTGATTGCCCACAATAGCAAACAAATATTTATTAGACTTGCGTCTAAACCCTCAACCTAAAAACAAAGTATTCAGTTTCAGTGTTTAAACATTACGTACTCCTTTCGACGTACAGTCGCTCAAAAAAGTATCCGAACACTACGGTTGATTACAGAATTCAGAAAAAATATCTGGCAACGATTTTTTTTAGAAATTAGTGATCTGGCAACCTTCGTGTCACGTGATTACAGAATTCAGGAAAAATATCTGAAGCGTGTACAGCAACTGTACACCCTCCAGATACCGTTCACAGCAAACTGGAGCGTGTGCAGTTACTGCACACGCTTCAGTTTGCTGTGAACGGTAACTGCACACGCTCAATATTTCCGTGAGTGAGCCCACACGATCCAGGTCTTTGTGAGCTCACACGATCCAATGTGCTGTGAACATTAACCGCAACTGCTTCAGTTTGCTGTGAACGGTAACTGCACACGCTCCATATTCATTGCATTATATATTCATACGCATTATATATATTAAAAAAAGTATCCGAACACTATGGTTGAGTACAGAATTCAGAAAAAATATCTGGCAACATTTTTTTTTTAGAAATTAGTGATCTGGCAACCTTCGTGTCACGTGACACGAAGGTTGCCAGATCACTAATTTCTTAAAAAAATCGTTGTCCGATATTTTTCCTGAATTCTGCAATCAACCATAGTGTTCGGATACTTTTTTGAGCGACTGTACTATCTAGATCTCAGGAAAAAGACTATCTTCTCCGTAGCCAAGAAAGCTAACCTTTCGCTTATTTAAAGTCATCAAATGGTTGTTGATTGCTTATAATTAGTAGAAGAGGGGAACGAGGGTTGTGTCAGTCGGTAGCGTTTCAGACTCTTAATTTGCAGTTCCCAGGGTCGAGTCCCAACTAGACAGCTTTGAAACTTATCTCCGCTAATCCCCACCCTGTCTGCGGTAAGAAAGGGAGATACCACCGGGCTTGAGAAGGCCACAGTCCGTCGGATAGCACACGTTAAGCCGGGACACCTTGTACAATCGAGTCATACCCTGTGCACGTTGAAAAACACGTTGGATGGTCTTGACGTGAGGCTATTCTCTGTTTCTCCACACCTACCCAATGGATCGCTCTCCCCAATTTTTTCCGAGTCTTTGGGGTCATTGTGTCCTGGTCATTTAGACCATTATGCGTGAAAACGTGCTGCTCAGAGGTAAAACAACCCATTCCTGTAAGTAGTTCTTTATTTTATTTTTCACTTTTTCTTGTTATCCAGTTACCTTTTAGAAAAGTTTCGTCATCTAATTCTAACTGAAATTGGGGCGGGGGTGGCTCAGTCAGTAGCGCGCCAGGCTCGTAATCTGTAGTTCCCAGGTTCGAGTCCCAGTTAGGTCAGCGTTGAGATTTATCTCCACAAAATTCCCTGCCCACGGTCAGTAGGGGACACCGATGGGCTTGGAAGACCGCCGTCCGTCGGATGCGACGTTAAGCCGTGGCCCCGTGTGCGGGAGAGCCATACCCTGTGCACATTAAAGAACACGCTGGATGGCCTTGACGGGAGGCTACCATTTGTCTCCCAACAGCTGTTCCAGTGGGTCCCCTCCCCCAACCTTCTCTGAGCCTTCGGGGTCCATGTGACCTGGCCATTTAGCCCATGGTGTGCAAAAAAGTGCCGCTCAGAGGTAAAACAACCCAACCCAACCCCCAACTTTCTCTGAGTCTTTCAGGGTCCTTGTAACCTGGCCATTTAGCCCATGGTGTACAGAAAGTGCTCAGAGGTAAAACAACCTAAATCTAACTAAAATTCATCTCTCAGATAGCTTTCGATAAAGTTTCAATAATAGTATTCTTTTTCCTATTTATTCAAAATTCGTCTCTTTTCACCTGGTAGCAATGACGTAAGGTGAGGAGAACTGAGGAGACAACGAGATTGAGCATCTGTTGCTTCGTCATTTCTCATAGAAGTGATTGATAAATAATTAATCTATGATCTACGAGAACAGTTGAATTTTCAACTGCGTAATCTCATAGTCTCCCATTGCCAATCTCATAGTCTCCCATTGTCAATCTCATAGTCTCCCATTGCCAATCTCATAGTCTCCCATTGTCAATCTCATAGTCTCCCATTGCCAATCTCATAGTCTCCCATTGCCAATCTCATAGTCTCCCATTGTCAATCTCATAGTCTCCCATTGCCAATCTCATAGTCTCCCATTGCCAATCTCATAGTCTCCCATTGCCAATCTCATAGTCTCCCCTTCCCATTTGTCAATCACACTGCGCCACTGTTAATGTAGATTCACTATTTCGTTTCTACATTCCTGTTTCTATTTTAAAAAAATGGAATTGAATTACATCCTTTTTTTATTTTCTCAACTAAATTGCATAAACTGACATATTCTTCCTCTATTCAATTTTGATTGGGTCTTTGATGAAATTGTGTTCTGGAAAAATAAACGTAATCAATCAAGCATTTTAATCGTTATCGAGCTGCCCTTAATCAACAGAGTAAAGATGGGTATAGAAGAAAAATTATCTTGGGCATGGTGGAATCAATCCATGTCCCTCCAATATTTTTTTTATTTAAGCTAAGGTCATTGAATTAGTCTGAAAATTTGGTGCAAACTATAAAAGAGTAATATTATGTCCTTCTAAAATACTAGGGTAATTCCTAAGTGTGTGCGCTTTTTGGCATGCAAAATGTTGGGTTGGGTTGTTTTACCTCTGAGCGGCACTTTTTTGCACACCATGGGCTAAATGGCCAGGTCACTGGACCCCGAAGGCTCAGAGAAGGTTGGGGGAGGGGACCCACTTGAACAGCTGTTGGGAGACAGATGGTAGCCTCCCGTCAAGGCCATCCAGCGTGTTCTTTAGTGTGCACAGGGTATGGCTCTCCCACACACGGGGGCACGGCTTTACGTCTCATCCGACGGACGGCGGTCTTTCCAAGCCCATCGGTGTCCCCTACTGACCGTGGGCAGGGCGGGGAAATTTTGCGGAGATAAATCTCAACGCTCACCCAGCTGGTACTCGAACCTGGGAACTACAGATTACGAGCCTGGCGCGCTACCGACTGAGCCACCCCCGCCCCGCCCCTCCTTCGAAATAATGTGATGGGGCTTGGCCCAATGTCGTGTCCGCCGAGGACGATGAATTTGTTTCTTAATTGCCTTCACCGTTTACTTCGGTGAAATGACAGGTTCGCAGGTTGTTACATCCGTGCCGACGTGTGCCTCAGACTTGCTATGTCAAGTGATGAATAAAAATATGTCCAACAATTCACGCACGAGAGTTGTATAGGGACGATACAGTTTGTTTACACTTATATAAAATCACGTGCTGGGGATGCTCTCAACTCTGTAGGCCTTTGCTGCTTTACTGCTGCAAACAATTACACAATGAGGTGGAGAACCGCACACTTTGTAGGTTCCCGCATTACCGACCTCAAACTCGACGAAAGGATAATTAACCTTTGCATACAATGTGGTTCACACAGAATTCACAGAACTGTAACAGATTCATCAAGACTCTCGATTCTCACTTAGAATCGAACCCTGTCCTTAAGGGTTTCCTTCGAGTAAGGGTGGCGTCCTTTTAACGCATATCAAACGTCCTTCTACTTTAACAGCTACGCTCAAAACTGTTGTTTCATTATTGCGTGCTAGCAACCTGCGCTGACCCGCGCGTTGGGGCGGGGGTGGCTCAGTCGGTAGCGCGCCAGGCTCGTAATCTGTAGTTCCCAGGTTCGAGTCCCAGCTGGGTCAGCGTTGAGATTTATCTCCGCAAAATTCCCCGCCCTGCCCACGGTCAGTAGGGGACACCGATGGGCTTGGAAAGCCGCCGTCCGTCGGATGGGACGTTAAGCCGTGGCCCCGTGTGCGGGAGAGCCATACCCTGTGCACGTTAAAGAACACGCTGGATGGCCTTGACGGGAGGCTACCATCTGTCTCCCAACACTGTTCCAGTGGGTCCCCTCCCCCAACCTTCTCTGAGCCTTCGGGGTCCATGAGGCCTGGCCATTTAGCCCATGGTGTGCAAAAAAGTGCCGCTCAGAGGTAAAACATCCCAACCCAACCGTGACCCGCGCGCCCCCGGCTAGTTGTAAAAAGGCCATAAAAAAGTTTCTCGGCCCCGTCACACAATGCAGACAGCCGGCTCAGACCAGAAAACAACATATATGAGTCACATCCCCACAATAGCACTTCCAAGAACACACTCAATACATAAAAATATCTACATTAAAAAAAAATACAATAGTATGCAACAATAAATAAAAATAAATAAATTAGAGGAACATGACAAACATCTAATATCACGTACAGTCGCTCAAAAAAGTGTCCGAACAGTATGGTTGATTACAGAATTCAGAAAAAATATCTGGCAACGTTTTTTTTTCAGAAATTAGTGATCTGGCAACGATCACTAATTTCTAAAAAAATCGTTGCCAGATATTTTTTCTGAATTCTGTAATCAACCATAGTGTTCGGATACTTTTTTAACCGACTGTACAAGAAATACTGAAATACAAATTAGCTATTATATATTTAAGCATTAATAGTAGTAAATGTCATTGGCATAGTGGAATTGGTATTTGAAAAGTTATAAAAAAAAATACCCCCTCAAGCAGCTGCTTGCCACAGAGGTCTGACAGGAGCCTGTCAGTTTATATACCACAGTAGGAGATCTGAGAGGATGGCAGGACCTCAGCAGATAAACGACACACACATCCATGCCTAATCCGGGGCTCGAACCCAGGTACCTTAGATCAGTAGCCAAGCGTGCTAACCAATCGGCCACGGGACGGCTTGAAAAGTTATAGAATGAACGAAAAATAGATTTAAAAACCCATAATGCTCTCTTTATATCAAATGGGATGATCATGTGCAGCGCTTCCAATTATTTGATATCGAAGAAAAGGAAAAGAAAGGTTTAAAGAACTCTTAGAAATACAACGAACAGTATCCCGAAAAAGCGAATTAAAAATAGAATTTCTACAGAAAATTTTCGGAACTCTCAGAAGAATCTCCTACATGTGAAATGAAAGAAATCTCATTCTACATGTAAGAAATTCTCATTCTTCTTCAGAGGTGTGAAAAAAATCTCAGTGTAGCATAAAGAGGAATTTCTCAGAATTGTAAGAGAAATTCTCTGAACTATAAAATATAATAAATTCAGGAATCTGATGGAAAATGTCAAAACATTAAAATATGTAAACAATTTAATAAATAAATGAAATAAAAATATCAAGTTTGCGTTTTGAAATATATAGTATATCAAGAACAAAATTTCAACGACATAAAAGGATAAAGTTTCAGATTCGAAATAAATTTTCGAAGATGTCATAAATAACCTCTCAAAGATGTGAAAAGGAATACCCCTGATAGATAAGCTCCAGAGCTGAAAAGGAATATTTCCAAATGTATAAGGGAGAAAAACTCGGATATGCTAAAACGAAGCTTTCAGGAAGCGACAAGGAATCAGATTTATAATGAAGAAGAAAAAACTTTACAAATAAATTCTCTAAGGCAGAAATAAGCAATTTTTAGAGAAGTATGGAAATTTCAAAAGTAGGAATAACTCACTGATTAGAAAACATTAATTTTCCTGTGAAAAAACAAGAAACTTTAAATAGGTGAACTCTTAGAGACAAAAGTAAGCAATTTTCAGAGGAGTACGACAGAAACAACTAACGGAAATGCTCAAATTACTATATATATTTTTTGTGAAAAAACAAGAAACTTTCAATAGGTCAACTCTCAGAGACGAAATTCCCCGCCCTGCCCACGGTCATAGGGGACACCGATGGGCTTGGAAAGGCCGCCGTCCGTCGGATGGGACGTTAAGCCGTGGCCCCGTGTGCGGGAGAGCCATACCCTGTGCACGTTAAAGAACACGCTGGATGGCCTTGACGGGAGGCTACCATCTGTCTCCCAACAGCTGTTCCAGTGGGTCCCCTCCCCCAACCTTCTCTGAGCCTTCGGGGTCCATGTGACCTGGCCATTTAGCCCATGGTGTGCAAAAAAGTGCCGCTCAGAGGTAAAACAATCCAACGTTAAAGAACACGCTGAATGCCTTGACTGGAGGCTACCATCTGTCTCCCAACAGCTGTTCCAGTGGGTCCCCTCCCCCAACCTTCTCTGAGCCTTCGGGGTCCTTGTGACCTGGCCATTTAGCCCTTGGTGTGCAAAAAAGTGCCGCTCAGAGGTAAAACAACCCAACACAACTCAGAGACAAAATTAAGAAATTTTTAGAGAAGTACGCAAATTTCAAAAACGGAAACAACAAACTGAAAAGCACAAATTAATTTTCCTAGGAAAAAGCAAGAAACTTTAAATATGTGAACTCTTAGAGACAAAAATAAGCAACTATTAGAAGAGTGCGAAACCAGAAAAACAACTAACGAGAAAAAAGCTCAAATTATTTCTTCTGTGAAAAAACAAGAAATTTTCAATAGGTCAATTCGCAGAGACGAAATTAAGAAACTTTTTTGGTTGGTGAGAGAAAATTTGTTGGCTGAGGGTACCCACTGGACAGCTGTAGGGAAAAGGATGTTAGCCTCCCGTCAAGGCCATCCAGCATGTTCTTTAACGTGCACAGGGTATGGCTCTCCCACACACGGCCATGGCTTAACCTCCTATCCGACAGACGGCGGCCTTTCCAAGCCCAACAGTGACCCCTATTTATTATGCGCAGGATAGAGAATTTAGCAGAGAAGATCTCTATACTTGCCCATCTGGGATCGGAACCTGGGAACTACAGATTACGAGCCAGGCGGGGTGGGGATTTGCATCAGTCAAATTCAGTGTACGGCCATTTGCATCGATTCCGTTTAGTAAGATAAAATTTTCAGTGATCAAAAATGGTACGAGGCCATTTTTTCATTGATGAAATTTGTTGGTTGACCGTTTTCAGCGATTGCCATTGGTGAGATAAGGGTTAAGTTGTTTTATCTCTGAGCGGCACTTTTTTGCACAGCAAGGGCTAAATGGCCAGGTCACATGGACCCCTAAGGCTCAGAGAACGTTGGGGGAGGGGGACCCACTGGAACAGCTGTTGGGAGACAGATGGTAGCCTCCCGTCAAGGCCATCCATCGTGTTCTTTAACGTTGGGTTGTTTTACTTCTGAGCGGCACTTTTTTGCACACCATGGGCTAAATGGCGAGGTCACAAGGACCCCGAAGGTTCAGAGAAGGTTGGGGGAGGGGACCCACTGGAACAGCTGTTGGGAGACAGATGGTAGCCTGCCGTCAAGGCCATACAGCGTGTTCTTTAACGTGCACAGGGTATGGCTCTCCCGCACACGGAGTCACGGCTTAACGTCCCATCCGACGGACGGCGTCCTTTCCAAGCCCATTGGTGTCCCCTACTGACCGTGGGCAGGGCGGGGAATTTTTGCGGAGATAAATCTCAACGCTGACCCAGCTGGGACTCGAACCTGGGAACTACAGATTACGAGCCTGGCGCGCTACCGACTGAGCCACCCCCGCCCCCTTGGTGAGATAAGACTTACTTCATAAATTGTAATAATTCTCTATTTAATTAACCAAATTCCTGTCTAACCTTTTCCACTGTTCAAATCTGAAAGTCGCGATGTAATCGAGTTTGATTATACAGGGTGATTCAAAACCTATCGTTCAAATTTCGTGGGGATGTAGGGAATACGTCAGGAAACCGATTTCACATAGGAAAGAATGTCCGCAAATGTACGCATACGTATGTAGAGGGCGCTGTGTGTACCCAACCAGTGTACAGCTCGCCCGACCACTCCCGCTGTCATCAGTGTACGAGCTGACTTACTAGTCTCGTACACATGGCCATGAAAGACCATGTGTACGAGACTCCCGTCGACAGTGAAATGGACCTTGTTGCACGAATAGTGGCCGCCGCAGGCATTGTCCGTGATATGCCAGGCGTTTTTGAAAATGTTCGGCGGTCAATGCAACGGCGCTGTGAATCCTGTGTCCGTGTAAATGGTCGCAATTTTGAGCACCTACTGTGAACCTGTACTTTACCTTGTTGGAATAAAAGTCACATTCGTTACCACTTAACTGTACTGTTTCCTTGTGTTCACTTTACTTGTCCATTTTGTTCATGTAGATGACGTTTGCGGACATACTTTCCTATGTGAAATCGGTTTCCTGACGTATTCCCTACCTCCCCACGAAATTTGAACGATAAGTTTTGAATCACCCTGTATAACCGGTTGGCATTACTCTGTTCGAATCTTATCAATAGTCACTTCCTTTGCCGAAATTTGATGGAATATCTTTTCTTTTTATCAACTTAATGGGTCACCTAGAACGCATTTTATTTGAACTTTTAAAAAAATTGTCTTGCTAACAGTTTGCTTGAACTTCTCTGGAATAAATTTTAGTATACAGCAAAGTGTTAAAATAAGTTCCAAAATATTAGCGGTTCTTGAATTTAAGTTTCTACTTCTTCGTTCTTCTTCCTTTCTCCTTCTCTTCTTCTTCTTCTTCCTTCGTCTATTCTCTTCACCTATTCCTCTTCCTTCCTTCGTCTATTCTCTTCACCTATTCCTCTTCCTTCCTTCGTCTATTCTCTTCACTTATTCCTCTTCTTCCCTCGTCTATTCTCTTCACCTATTCTTTTTCTCCTCCTCATTTTTACGTCATTTCCCACTTTCCTAGTTATCCATCGTTCTCCTCTTCTTCTTTCTCCTTCTCTTCCTTAACTTTCTTCTCCTTTTGTTCCTTCCTTCTCCTTCCTTCATCCTACACTTCCTTAAAACATTTTATCTTCCTTCTTCTCCTCCCCTTTTTCCCTTTCTCTCCTTCCTCCTGCTTTTTTAAATCTTTCCCACCTTGTCTCTTTATTATTCGTCCTCCCCTTCTTTCTCTTGATATTCTTGCCTTTTCCCCTTTTTTTCACCATACTCTTTCTTCCTTCCTCCTTCCTAATTCTCTTCTTTCCAAATTCCACCTCTTTCTTTATTCTTTTCCTCTGCTTTCTCCGCCTCCTATTTTTCTTTCCTCACCCCCTCTTCTTCCTACCCCGTTCCTCACACTTTTCTTTTCTGTCTTCGTTTTTTCTCTTCTTTTTTCTTCTCCTTTCTTCTCCTTTCCTTCTTTCCTCCGCCTCCTATTTTTCTTTCCTCACCCCCTCTTCTTCCTACCCCGTTCCTCACAATTTTCTTTTCTGTCTTCGTTTTTTCTCTTCTTTTTTCCTCTCCTTCCTTCTCCTTTCCTTCTTTCCTCCGCCTCCTATTTTTCTTTCCTCACCCCCTCTTCTTCCTATCCCCGTTCCTCACACTTTTCTTTTCTGTCTTCGTTTTTCTCTTCTTTTTTCCTCTCCTTTCTTCTCCTTTCCTTCTTTCCTCCGCCTCCTATTTTTCTTTCCTCACCCCCTCTTCTTCCTACCCCGTTCCTCACACTTTTCTTTTCTGTCTTCGTTTTTTCTCTTCCTTTTTCCTCTCCTTTCTTCTCCTTTCCTTCTTTCCTCCGCCTCCTATTTTTCTTTCCTCACCCCCTCTTCTTCCTACCCCGTTTCTCACACTTTTCTTTTCTGTCTTCGTTTTTTCTCTTCTTTTTTCTTCTCCTTTCTTCTCCTTTCCTTCTTTCCTCCGCCTCCTATTTTTCTTTCCTCACCCCCTCTTCTTCCTACCCCGTTCCTCACACTTTTCTTTTCTGTCTTCGTTTTTTCTCTTCTTTTTTCTTCTCCTTTCTTCTCCTTTCCTTCTTTCCTCCGCCTCCTATTTTTCCTTCCTCACCCTCTTCTTCCTACCCCGTTCCTCACACTTTTCTTTTCTGTCTTCGTTTTTTCTCTTCTTTTTTCCTCTCCTTTCTTCTCCTTTCCTTCTTTCCTCCGCCTCCTATTTTTCCTTCCTCACCCTCTTCTTCCTACCCCGTTCCTCACACTTTTCTTTTCTGTCTTCGTTTTTTCTCTTCTTTTTTCTTCTCCTTTCTTCTCCTTTCCTTCTTTCCTCCGCCTCCTATTTTTCTTTCCTCACCCCCTCTTCTTCCTACCCCGTTCCTCACAATTTTCTTTTCTGTCTTCGTTTTTTCTCTTCTTTTTTCCTCTCCTTCCTTCTCCTTTCCTTCTTTCCTCCGCCTGCTATTTTTCTTTCCTCACCCCCTCTTCTTCCTACCCCGTTCCTCACACTTTTCTTTTCTGTCTTCGTTTTTCTCTTCTTTTTTCCTCTCCTTCCTTCTCCTTTCCTTCTTTCCTCCGCCTCCTATTTTTCTTTCCTCACCCCCTCTTCTTCCTACCCCGTTCCTCACACTTTTCTTTTCTATCTTCGTTTTTTCTCTTCTTTTTTCCTCTCCTTTCTTCTCCTTTCCTTCTTTCCTCCCCCTCCTCTCCTCGTTCCTCTCCCCTCTTTCTACACATTTCTAGAACATCCTTCGCGAACCAAAAGTCTCAGTGTGCATCCATTTCAATACACAACGCAACAGGTACATAAATTAACAGACAGCTAAGATGCGCACCCATTAATTGACACCTCCCAAACTGCTAACGACGAAGCAAACAGCAAAGCATTATATACCTCTTTCTCTCTCTGATCGTTTCAACACTTCTAATAGCTACAATGCGCGCTAGGAGGATCTGAAAGACAAAGAGGACTTTACAGCAATCGCATTAGTGCTCACGGTTTGATATTCACAAGTTCCTGCGACATCAGCAAACAGAAATCGAGCGAATCCACTTCCTGAAATCATTAGCGACGAAGAAGTGAGATAACGTCGCGAACAAAACTGCTGTAGAGTCAAAGGATTTTCGGGCTTGCGCACGAGGTGCAGCTACAACCATTAAAGGGTTTCGGCAAAGCACAGATTGATGATAAAAGGGAATGCACGAGCGGAGTGAGGAGATCTCTGCACGGAAAGTGGCCAAGAGCAAGAGTGAGATGAAGACATCTACATCGCTGTATAACTCAGAAGACTTAGTTGGGGAACCCTTCAAGTAGTATAACCTTTATATCTTAAACAAGTCTGTGCCTTTGTATGCAAATTTCGAAGGGGAACACTGGTTGAATTGCATTATTAGAGCATCAGGCACACGTTGCTACTCAAAGCTAATTTAAGTAACTGGTGGGAAATCTTTCCCAGTGTTCGACTGACTTAAGGAGGGAGGAGAGTTGTTGGGTTGTTTTACCTCTGAGCGGCACTTTTTTGCACACCATGGGCTAAATGGCCAGGTCACATGGACCCCGAAGGCTCAGAGAAGGTTGGGGGAGGGGACCCACTGGAACAGCTGTTGGGAGACATGTGGTAGCCTCCCGTCAAGGCCATCCAGCGTGTTCTTTAACGTTGGATTGTTTTACCTCTGAGCGGCACTTTTTTGCACACCATGGGCTAAATGGCCAGGTCACATGGACCCCGAAGGCTCAGAGAAGGTTGGGGGAGGGGACCCACTGGAACAGCTGTTGGGAGACATGTGGTAGCCTCCCGTCAAGGCCATCCAGCGTGTTCTTTAACGTTGGATTGTTTTACCTCTGAGCGGCACTTTTTTGCACACCATGGGCTAAATGGCCAGGTCACATGGACCCCGAAGGCTCAGAGAAGGTTGGGGGAGGGGACCCACTGGAACAGCTGTTGGGAGACATGTGGTAGCCTCCCGTCAAGGCCATCCAGCGTGTTCTTTAACGTTGGATTGTTTTACCTCTGAGCGGCACTTTTTTTGCACACCATGGGCTAAATGGCCAGGTCACATGGACCCCGAAGGCTCAGAAAAGGTTGGGGGAGGGGACCCACTGGAACAGCTGTTGGGAGACAGATGGTAGCCTCCCGTCAAGGCATTCAGCGTGTTCTTTAACGTTGGATTGTTTTACCTCTGAGCGGCACTTTTTTGCACACCATGGGCTAAATGGCCAGGTCACATGGACCCCGAAGGCTCAGAGAAGGTTGGGGGAGGGGACCCACTGGAACAGCTGTTGGGAGACAGATGGTAGCCTCCCGTCAAGGCCATCCAGCGTGTTCTTTAACGTGCACAGGGTATGGCTCTCCCGCACACGGGGCCACGGCTTAACGTCCCATTCGACGGACGGCGGTCTTTCCAAGCCCATCGGTGTCCCCTACTGACCGTGGGCAGGGCGGGGAATTTTGCAGAGATAAATCTCAACGCTGACCCAGCTGGAACTCGAACCTGGAAACTACAGATTACGAGTCTGGCGCGCTACCGACTGAGCCACCCCCGCCCCTGCGGGAGGAGAGATCATCCAAGGCACTGCAGAAGTATTAATCATGCGTTATCGACAAATTATTAGACTCTTGAAAACACTAAATACATTCGCCGATTTTAGAGGGTCAATTTTAAGGTTCATCTAAAATCACATTATATGCGTACAGTCGCTCAAAAAAATATCCGAACACTATGGTTGATTACATAAATAAGAAAAAATATCTGGCAACAATTTTTTTAGAAATTAATGATCTGGCAACGATTTTTTTTTAGAAATTAGTGATCTGGCGACCTTCGTGTACGTACAACAAAGGTACTAAAATTAGTGATCTGAAAAAGATTTTTTTTTTTAGAAATTAGTGATCTGGCGACCTTCGTATACGTACAACAAAGGTTCTAAAATTAGTGATCTGAAAAAGTTTTTTTTTTAGAAATTAGTGATCTGGCGACCTTCGTGTACGTACAACAAAGGTTCTAAAATTAGTGATCTGAAAAAGTTTTTTTTTTAGAAATTAGTGATCTGGCGACCTTCGTGTACGTACAACAAAGGTTCTAAAATTAGTGATCTGAAAAAGATTTTTTTTTTTTTTAGAAATTAGTGATCTGGCGACCTTCGTGTACGTACAACAAAGGTTCTAAAATTAGTGATCTGAAAAAGATTTTTTTTTTTTTAGAAATTAGTGATCTGGCGACCTTCGTATACGTACAACAAAGGTTCTAAAATTAGTGATCTGAAAAAGATTTTTTTTTTTTTTTAGAAATTAGTGATCTGGCGACCTTCGTATACGTACAACAAAGGTTCTAAAATTAGTGATCTGAAAAAGATTTTTTTTTTTTTTAGAAATTAGTGATCTGGCGACCTTCGTATACGTACAACAAAGGTTCTAAAATTAGTGATCTGAAAAAGATTTTTTTTTTTTTTAGAAATTAGTGATCTGGCGACCTTCGTGTACGTACAACAAAGGTTCTAAAATTAGTGATCTGATAACGATTTTTTTTTTGTTTTAGAAATTAGTGATATGGCGACCTTCGTGTACATACAGTCGCTCAAAAAATATCCGAACACTATGGTTGATTACCGAATTCAGAAAAATATCTAGCAACGATTTTTTTAGAAATTAATGATCTGGCAACGTTTTTTTTTTAGAAAATAGTGATCTGGCGACCTTCGTGTACGTACAACGAAGGTTCTAATATTAGTGATCTGATAACGATTTTTTTTTAGAAATTAGTGATCTGGCGACCTTCGTGTACGTACAGTCGCTCAAAGAAATATCCGAACACTATGGTTGATTACCGAATTCAGAAAATTATCTGGCAACGATTTTTTTAGAAATTGGTGTCCGGCAACCTTCATGTACAATACGCGAAGGTTACCAGATCACTAATTTCTAAACAAACGTTGCCAGATATTTTTTTCTGAATTCGTAATCAACCATAGTGTTCGGATATTTTTTGAGCGACTGTACACGAAGGTTCTAAAATTCGTGTACGTACACGAAGGTTGCCAGATCACTAATTTCTAAAATAATCGTTTTCCAGATATTTTTCTGAATTCTATAATCAACCATAATGTTCGGACATTTTTTTGAGCGACTGTACGGTGTGAAAACGAATGTCGCTAGCAGCGATGCCAGTGCGATGATCGTTGTTGGGTTGGGTTGTTTTACCTCTGAGCGGCACTTTTTTGCACACCATGGGCTAAATGGCCAGGTCACATGGACCCCGAAGGCTCAGAGAAGGTTGGGGGAGGGGACCCACTGGAACAGCTATTGGGAGACAGATGGTAGCCTCCCGTCTAGGCCATCGAGCGTGTTTTTTTACGTGCACAGGGTATGGCTCTCCCGCACACGGAGCCACCGCTTAACGTCCCATCTGACGGACGGCGGCCTTTCCAAGCCCATCGGTGTCCCCTACTGACCGTGGGCAGAGCTGGGAGTTATGCGGAGATAAATCTCAACGCTGACCCAGCTGGGACTCGAACCTGGGAAGTACAGATTACGAGCCTGGGGCGCTACCGACTGAGCCACCCCCGCCCCACGCGATGATCGTTCAAAAGTTTCGATGCCGTTCTCCAGTTCTCCTGCGAAATACGAGGTGGAGGTTTCGAAATAACAGATTTGTTTGGTATGTCTAAAAATAATAAATAAATAAATACCCCCTCAAGCAGTTGCTTGCCACAGAAGTCCGACAGGACCCTGTCAGTTTAGTACGCCATAGTAGCGGGGGGGGGGGGGGGGGGGGGGGGGGGGGCTCAGTCGGTAGCGCGTCAGGCTCGTAATCTGTAGTTCCCAGGTTCGAGTCCCAGCTGGGTCAGCGTTGAGATTTATCTCCGCAAAATTCCCCGCCATGCCCACGGTCAGTAGCGGACACCGATGGGCTTGTAAAGGCCGCCGTCCGTCGGATGGGACATTAAGCCGTGGCCCCGTGTGCGGGAGAGACATACCTCTGGACGTTAAAGAACACGCTGGATGGCCTTGACGGGGGGGAGGGCTACCATCTGTCTCCCAACAGCTGTTCCAGTGGGTCCCCTCCCCCAACCTTCTCTGAGCCTTCGGGGTCCATGTGACCTGGCCATTTAGCCCATGGTGTGCAAAAAAGTGCCGCTCAGAGGTAAAACAACCTAACCCAACCACCATTTAATGGGAAAATGTGACTGACGATAAATATTATAATCGAATATATTTAAATATGGATTTTCAATAATATTCGATCAGTATTTAAAGAGTTATGGAAGCAAAAATATTTCACAAGAAAATGCGTCAGAAGATTTGACCTCAGAAATTAATTAATACTTAAAAAAATAAATATTGTTTCAAACCATTTATGTAATGAAATATATATATATCGAAAGGTTACGTAATGATTGTTTCAATATTAGACCAATTGCGAATGATTTTTATAAACCACGATAATTTACTGTTAAATATTCCATTTTCGATCGCCCTGTAAATACTGAACGAATATTAAAAATCTATTTAAATTAATTTATGATTTTAATTATGACCTTAAATTTATTGTCAAGTCACTTTATTTCATTAAATGCATATTTTAGAAGTTATAGAGCTTCAAAATCAGATTCACATTGACGTAACATGCGAATTCTATGATATTTTAGCTGGGCAGTGTATTTCGATTATTGGATTGGATTGGATTGTTTTACCTCTGAGCGGCACTTTTTTGCACACCATGGGCTAAATGGCCAGGTCACATGGACCCCGAAGGCTCAGAGAAGGTTGGGGGAGGGGACCCACTGGAACAGCTGTTGGGAGACAGATGGTAGCCTTCCGTCAAGGCCATCCAGCGTGTTCTTTAACGTGCACAGGGTATGGCTCTCCCGCACACGAGGCCACGGTTTAACGTCCCATCCGACGGACAGCGGCCTTTTCAAGCCCATCGGTGTCCCCTACTGACCGTGTGCAGGGCGGGGAGTATTTCGATTACCGAGACTATATCTCTTGCTACTTCATAAAAAAAAGTCAAATTCACAATACTTGGATAGAAGAAATACGAAAATGTAATTATTGACGGTGACCTGCCATATTGTTTCAGTGATCCAGTACTGCAAGGTGAAGGCATTCAATTTGCATATTAGTGGTTGGATGCCTTTGCCTTTTCTTTCTCTTGCGAGGAACTCACTGCCGAACAACGAAGTCAATCTCCCGAATGTTCCATTGCATTAGCACTTCGGCGATGTCTTTATTTATTTTTCTCCTTTCCTCTTCTCATTTCACCCGCCCGGAGTCGAGCTAGATGAATTCTCAATGCAGTTTAGATTTCGGTGCATCCTTCTTTGCAATGAATAAATACATACGGAGGAATCCCATCTTCAGCTTCCTGAACATCCTCATTCCGTGAACATTGTTTCATTCCATGTTATATATTGTTTATGTGACATCCCCCCCACCCCAACCTTCTTTCCCATTTCTTATCTTCCTTCCACTTCCTTAGCGAAATGATTTTCTCTTTCCTCTGTTTCAATCGCATCTACGTTCGTAAAGAATAGGAGAATTATAATGTAGAAGTAATTTATAGCAACTTGAGATTTTTCCAAAGTGTCAGATGTTCGCAAAAAAAAAAGGCGCAGTTTTAAAGTGCATAATTATATCTCAAAATCCGATTGTGACTGAGTTATGGTGGTAGAGAGTGTGTTTTGTTTTTCCGTTGTTTTGCTCCTGAGAGACTTTCTTTTGCACACAATTTTCACAAATGGCCAGGTCACAAGGTACAGAAAATATTGGGGGGAAGGAGACCACTGAATAGCTGATAGAAAACATATGGAATCCTCCCATCAAGGGTTGGGTTGGGTTGTTTTACCTCTGAGCGGCACTTTTTTGCACACTATGGGCTAAATGGCCAGGTCACATGGACCCCGAAGGCTCAGAGAATGTTGGGGGAGGGGACCCACTGGAATAGCTGTTGGGAGACAGATGGTAGCCTCCCGTCAAGGCCATCCAGCGTGTTCTTTAACGTGCACAGGGTATGGCTCTCCCGCACACGGGGCCACGGCTTAACGTCCCATCCGACGGACGGCGGCCTTTCCAAGCAAATCGGTGTCCCCTACTGACCGTGGGCAGGGCGGAGAATTTTTGCGGAGATAAATCTCAACGCTGACCCAGCTGGGACTCGAACCTGGGAACTACAGATTACGAGCCTGGCGCGCTACCGACTGAGCCACCCCCGCCAATCCCGTCAAGGTCGTCCAGTGTATTCTTTCGGACAATGGCCAACAAATGGATGGTTACAAGGGCACAGAGAAGGTTGGGGGAAGGAGACCACGGAATAGCTGTTAGGGAACAGTCGGATGGGATGTTAAGTCGTGGCCCCGTGTGTGGGAGAGCCACACCCCATGCACGTTAAAGAACACGCTGGATGGCCTTGACAGCTGTCCAGTGGGTCCCCTCTCCAGCCATACTTGTATCCACGAGAGTTCGGAACTCGGGCATTAGTCCCAACTATTCGATTTCATGGTAGCGATAATCATTTTTTTTTATATAATAAAAAACAAAGCTCGGGATTTCCCCTTGAAAACGATCGACTCTAGACACAATTCAGTTACAGAGTTATTGTGTATATTCCGAATTTATCGCTACCAATCCCTATTGGCAATAATTCCTTGGCACAGCTCAAAATTCAAAAAGTGTCCATTTTCTTGAATTGAAGGTACAGACGGAATTAGACAATTATTGTGAAATACAGATCTCTTCGAAAGGTTCCTTCTCTGCTGCTTTGCAGCTTTAATGTCAGTTTTCCTTTTGGGTCGATCAGCACACGAGAGTGACATGTGGTGCCTTCCATTAGATGTAGTACAGTCGCTCAAAAAAGTATCCGAACACCATGGTTGATTACAGAATTCAGAAAAAATATCTGGCAACGATTTTTTTAGGAATTAGTGATCTGGCAACCTTCCTGTCACGTGACACGAAGGTTGCCAGATCACTAATTCCTAAAAAAATCGGATCACGTGTCACGTGACACCGTCACGTCACGTCACGAATCACCTTCGTGTCACGTGACACGAAGGTTGCCAGATCACTAATTCCTAAAAAAATCGTTGCCAGATATTTTTTCTGAATTCTGTAATCAACCATGGTGTTCGGATACTTTTTTGAGCGACTGTACTATCCTGTATAATTGAGCATCGGATGGCATCACTTAACCGTATTTCCAACCGTCAACATCATTCAATGTGTTCTTTGCGACAATGGCTGGGTTGGGTTGTTTTACCTCTGAGCGTCACTTTTTTGCACACCATGGGCTAAATGGCCAGGTCACATGGACCCCAAAGGCTCAGAGAAGTTTGGGGGAGGGGACCCACTGGAACAGCTGTTGGGAGACAGATGGTAGCCTCCCGTCAAGGCCATCCAGCGTGTTCTTTAACGTGCACAGGGTATGGCTCTCCCGCACACGGGGCCACGTCTTAACGTCCCATCCGACGGACGGCGGCCTTTCCAAGCCCATCGGTGTCCCCTACTGACCGTGGACAGGGCGAAGAATTTTGCGGAGATAAATCTCAACGCTGACCCAGCTGGGACTCGAACCTGGGAACTACAGATTGCGAGCCTGGCGCGCTACCGACTGAGCCACCCCCGCCCCTGCGACAATGGCCAACAAATAGCCAGACCCAGAATGCTTCATCTCTGAGCAGTGTACAAAAGCGCTGCTCAGAGATGAAACAAACAAACCTATCTCTGGGTTCTTGGGGTCCTTATGAGCTGGCCATTTATTCCACTGTGTACAATAAAGCTCTTACACCATTCAGTCCAGTGGCTTTTAAAATAAGCATTAAAAAAACCGTATTCAAATTCCATCCCACCACGAATTCCATGAAAAATAATCTTAATACATCAAGACCTGAAGTCTATAATCACTTAAAAGAATTCTTCGTTCAGAACGCTTATCACATAAAAAAAACGGCAAAAAAAAAACACCCGGTCTTTTAAAAAGAATGAAAAAAAGAGTCTCAAATTATCCGAGTCCGAATGCGAAACCTATATAAATAAAAAAAAAACTAAAAAGGGAAACGAGAAAGTTGAAGAGAAACCGTTTCTCGATAGCAGAGAAAGAGGAAGATCAAATCAAAGAAAGAAATTGTCTCTTGCTACAGACGAGGAACTATTTGGCTAGCTGTTCTTCCGGCGACCAAACAGAAGAGTAATGACACACATTGTGCAAAGCAAATTACACAGAAACAAGCAGAATTTATTAAGTCGTCAATCGGGCCCAAAGCAAAGCCACTGTTCGGTGGGGGTCGTGATTTATGTCCCCATTATCTGGCTCTGCTGTCCAGATCGACCGCAAAGTGGCGCTGCGCGTTGCTACTATACGTGCTTCCGTTCGCGTTGCCAATCGCTACTGCGAAAACTTTTGTTATTAACTGCGGGATATTTTTCGAGCGCGTCTAGCACAACTCCCTCTCCCTCCCCCCGCCTCTTTTCCGATGACCCCCCTATCTCATCGCGGCATATGGCTCCCAGTAAAGAGAACGAATTTTTCTCCAGCTTCGAAATAGAGTGAAGAAAGGAGAGGACTAACATCGAGTGTTCTTAGATTTGGTTTATTCCGAGCAAACATCGAGGCATTCGCAATGTAATCGTCGATGTAGTTGCTGACGCGTTAGCGAAATGGTTGATTGGAAAAGAATTGATATGATTTTGGTACAAGGTTTCTATCGAGCCATTGGGAGGTTGTTTTAGTTGCTGCTCTTTAAATCCCCAAGCCGAGTTGGGTTGGGTTGTTTTACTTCTGAGCGGCATTTTTTAGCAGACCATGGGCTAAATGGCCAGGTCACATGGACCCCGAAGGTTTGGGGAGGGGACCCACTGAAACAACTGTTGGGAGACAGATGGTAGCCTCCCGTCAAGGCCATCCAGCGTGTTCTTTAACGTTGGGTTGTTTTACCTCTGAGCGGCACTTTTTAGCAGACCATGGGCTAAATGGCCAGGTCACATGGACCCCGAAGGCTCAGAGAAGGTTGGGGGAGGGGACCCACTGGAACAGCTGTTGGGAGACAGATGGTAGCCTCCCGTCAAGGCCATCCAGTGTGTTCTTTAACATTGGGTTGTTTTACCTCTGAGCGGCACTTTTTGCACACCATGGGCTAAATGGCCAGGTCACATGGACCCCGAAGGCTCAGAGAAGGTTGGGGGAGGGGACCCACTGGAACAGCTGTTGGGAGACAGATGGTAGCCTCCCGTCAAGGCCATCCAGCGTGTTCTTTAACGTGCACAGGGTATGGTTCTCCCACACACGGGGCCACGGCTTAACGTCCCATCCGACGGACGGCGACCTTTCCAAGCCCATCGGTGTCCCCTACTGACCGTGGCCAGGGCGGGTAATTTTGCGGAGATAAATCTCAACGCTGACCCAGCTGGGACTCGAACCTGGGAACTACAGATTACGAGCCTGGCGCTCTACCGACTGAGCCCCCCCCCCCCCCCCCCCCCAAGCCGAGACTGAACCGGTGTTGTAAAGAGAGAACAAGTAGTGATATTTCGTCACTGAAAGACTTAAGAGCAAGCAAAGAGAGTTCTCTCTTTGCTAAATATTCTCTTGAAGATTTATCAGAGATTTTAAAGAAAATAGACTAAATCTGGAAGTAGTTTGTTCACTAAAATACAGAGTGATTTAAAAAAAGTTCTTGGAGGTTTGTATTTTTTTTAAAGAACTTAATGGCTCAAAGAAATAAAAAAAAAAGCTCACCCTTCGAAAGAGCAATTCAAAACTTTTTTTGGCGTTACAGCGAATTTCAATGTGTGGGTTTGTTCAAGTTTTAGATTGAAGTTCAGTCGATGGATGGAACGCGTCCCATTTTCCTATCTTCTGCATTAACCGCATGTGACCCCAATTCGAGTTCTGCCTGTGAGACTTTCTCAAAAATGAAGTTTATGTTCTAGCACTGCCTGGAATTTTGGGTTTACCTCTAAGAAGTACATGTTTTCAAACAATGGACTAGAACTTCAAGGGCTCAGAGTAAATTGGGAAAGAGCTTGGGTTATTTTACCTCTGAGCGGCACTTCTTTTGCAAACAATGGGATAAATGACTAGATCACGAGGGCTCAGAGAAGGTTGGGGGAGGGGTCCCACTGGAACAGCTGTTGGGAGACAGATGGTAGCCTCCCGTCAAGGCCATCCAGCGTGTTCTTTAACGTGCACAGGGTATGGCTCTCCCTCACACGGGGCCACGGCTTAAAGTCCTATCCGACGGACGACGGCCTTTCCAAGCCCATCGGTGTTCCCTACTGACCGTGGGAAGTTTTGCGGAGATAAATCTCCACGCTGACCCAGCTGGGACTCGAACCTGGGAAGTGCAGATTACGAGCCTGGCGCGCTACCGACTGAGCCACCCCCGCTCCTGATGTATCTGGAGTAACAAAATAGAACTTGAATAGTATAGAAAATGAATAAGCAAATATATTTTTGAGTTCTTCTCATGGTGTTTCATTTCTGAAAATGAATTTTTGCAACCTTTCAGATCAGTTGTGATTAGTCTTTACATCATGCAGAAAATCTGTGAAGGAGACGATACCTCAGCTGAAAGGAAATGGTAAGAAATCTAACGTGTGTTGTCAGAAATTGGGAATCAGGGGTTTTCTCAGCCGTAGCACCCCAAGCTCTTAATCTGCAGTTCCCAGGTTCGAATCCGGGCTATGCCAATGTTCAGATTTAACTCCGCAAACTTTCGCCCTGTTCTGGGTGAGAAAGGCGATGTAAAGTTTTGTCGTATTGGATGTAAAGCCATGGTCCCTTACGCACTGTGTACGTTAAATACACGCTGGTAGTTAACGACTACACACAAACACTGTGTACTTTAAAGAACACGCTGGATGGTCTTGACGGGAGGCTCCCATCTGTCTTCTAACATCTATATAGTAAATTCCCTTCACTAACGGGGCGGGGGTGGCTCAGTCGGTAGCGCGCCAGGCTCGTAATCTGTAGTTCCCAGGTTCGAGTCCCAGCTGGGCCAGCGTTGAGATTTATCTCCGCAAAATTCCCCGCCCTGCCCACGGTCAGTAGGGGACACCGATGGGCTTGGAAAGGCCGCCGTCCGTCGGATGGGACGTTAAGCCGTGGCCCCGTGTGCGGGAGAGAACCCTGTGCACGTTAAAGAACACGCTGGATGGCCTTGACGGGAGGCTACCATCTGTCTCCCAACAGCTGTTCCAGTGGGTCCCCTCCCCTAACCTTCTCTGAGCCTTCGGGGTCCATGTGACCTGGCCATTTAGCCCATGGTGTGCAAAAAAGTGCCGCTCAGAGGTGAAACAACCCAACCCTTCACTAACCTTTTCTGAGTCCTTGGTGTCGTTGTGACCTGGCCGTTTAGCCCATTGTGTGGAAAATGTTTTGCTCAAAGGCAGTACAACCCAGTAATGAATTGCGACCCAGATTCCTTTGCTCTGCCAAAAGGATTAGTTGCGGTTGTTTTGCCATTCAGCTGCATTTTTTTCATTGCTGCAACGAACTAATTGTGTAGGTCACAAGGATCCCAAAGTGCTCAAATATTTTGAGATTCCTAAAGGGGAAGAAGATTCACACTCAGCTGTTACGAGACAGAAGGAAGCCTCTTGTCAAGATTATCCAACATGTTCTTTAAAGTGTAAAATAGTTGGTTCTGCTTCACACAGAATGACGGCTTAACGGCCCATCCGACGGAAGGCAGTCTTTCGAAGCCCATAATTGTATGTTTTATCAATGAGGACAGAGAGGGAATTAATCAATCAATTAAAATTTCGATGCTGGAAGATCGAATCTTAGAATATCACATTACGAGCTTGACACGCTGACGACTGAACCAATCCCAGTGTTCAACAAAAAGTTGGATTTTGGGTTGTTGTTTTACCTCTGAGCGGCACTTTTTTGCACATCATGGGCTAAATGGCCAGGTCACATGGACCCCGAAGGCTAAGAGAAGGTTGGGGGAGGGGACCCACTGGAACAGCTGTTGGGAGACAGATGGTAGCCTCCCGTCAAGGCCATCTAGCGTGTTCTTTAACGTTGGATTGTTTTACCTCTGAGCGGCACTTTTTGGCACACCATGGGCTAAATAGCCAGGTCACATGGACCCCGAAGGCTCAGAGAAGGTTGGGGGGAGGAGACCCACTGGAAGAGCTGTTAGGAGACAGATGGTAGCCTACCGTCAAGGCCATACAGCGTGTTCTTTAACGTTGGATTGTTTTACCTCTGAGCGGCACTTTTTCGCACACCATGGGCTAAATGGCCAGGTCACATGAACCCCGAAGGCTCAGAGAAGGTTGGGGGGAGGAGACCCACTGGAAGAGCTGTTGGGAGAGTGATGGTAGCCTACCGTCAGGTAGTCAGGGTATGGCTCTCCCGCACACGGAGCCACGGCTTAACGTCCCATCCGACGGACGGAGGCCTTTTCAAGCCCATCGGTGTCCCCTACTGACCGTGGGCAGGGCGGGGAATTTTGCGGAGATAAATCTCAACGCTGACCCAGCTGGGACTCGAACCTGGGAACTACAGATTACGAGCCTGGCGTGCTACCGACTGAGCCACCCCCGCCCACCAAAAAGTTGGATGATGTTGGATGATAAATGGGTCTTATAAGGACACTTCAAATAACGGAATTGGTGATGGAGTGAGCTCACCATTGAAAAGCCATTAACAAAGGATACGCCAAATGATATTAATATTTTATTGATGAAAGGTTTCTGAAATGTCAATTCCCCTTAAAGAGGCTGAGGGAAAATCTGGCCTGTTGCCCGTATGAATAATTATAGATTGGCGAATAGGGTTATGAACAGTGTGCCTAAAGGCCTCAGAAAGAAGGGGAGACCTAGGTAGCAGTGGGCATACAATGTCAAACAGGACCTTGTTAGAATTGGTGTGAAGTGGCCGGATGCAGCAGATGTAGCTCAGGACAGACATGCTTGGAGAATTAAACTGCACAGTCTGGTTGGACCTCCGTAGACAATGGCTGCTTGAGGATGATGATGATGATGATGATGATGAAATCCTGGATCACAGTACGTTACTTATCCAGGACTGAAAAGTATTTTCACAACAAGTCATTTGAATTTTTTTGCTTAATATTTATCATACAGTTTTTCCCTTAGGACAGACTCAAACGAAGATGAGAAAGACTGTAGTCTGTGCTCGACGGGCCCCCTTTATAAGGGCTCCTATGACACCGCGTTCGTGGGGGCCCCCTGAACCATGAATCCATATCACAACAAATTCTCAGGTTTGAGCTTTCGTCATGTGTGTGTGTGTGTTGAGATTTTAATTAATTGATTGATCCATGCTCTATCCTCGATAAGAAAACAGACACTAATGGGTTTTGAAAGACTACCGTCCGTCGGATGGGTCGTTTAACCGTTTTTCTCTGTGCAGGAGAGTTATACATTTTACACGTTAAAGAACATATTTGTAGTATTTCCAAGAAGCTTGGGGCGGGGGTGGCTCAATCGGTAGCGCGCCAGGCTCGTAATCTGTAGTTCCCAGGTTCGAGTCCCAGCTGGATCAGCGTTGAGATTTATCTCCTCAAAATTCCCCGCCTTGCCCACGGTCAGTAGGGGAAACTGATGGGCTTGGTAAAGGCCGCCGTCCGTCGGATGGGACGTTAAGCCGTGGCTCCGTGTGTGGGAGAGCCATACCCTGTGCACGTTAAAGAACACGCTGGATGGCCTTGACGGGAGGCTACCATCTGTCTCCCAACAGCTGTTCCAGTGGGTCCCCTCCCCCAACCTTCTCTGAGCCTTCGGGGTCCATGTGACCTGGCCATTTAGCCCATGGTGTGCAAAAAAGTGCCGCTCAGAGGTAAAACAACCCAACAACAACCCAGCTGGATCAGCGTTGAGATTTATCTCCGCAAAATTCCCCGCCTTGCCCACGGTCAGTAGGGGAAACTGATGGGCTTGGTAAAGGCTGCCGTCCGTCGGATGGGACGTTAAGCCATGGCTCCCTGTGTGGGAGAGCCATACCCTGTGCACGTTAAAGAACACGCTGGATGGCCTTGACGGGAGACTACCATCTGTCTCCCAACAGCTGTTCCAGTGGGTC
Source organism: Ryuthela nishihirai (assembly GCA_038380435.1). Classification (NCBI taxonomy): domain Eukaryota; kingdom Metazoa; phylum Arthropoda; class Arachnida; order Araneae; family Heptathelidae; genus Ryuthela; species Ryuthela nishihirai. Next base: position 27,994,916 of record JAWZYU010000018.1, read on the forward strand.
CCCTCCCCCAACATTCTCTGAGCCTTCGGGGTCCATGTGACCTGGCCATTTAGCCCATGGTGTGCAAAAAAGTGCCGCTCAGAGGTAAAACAACCCAACCAACCCAAGAAGCTTCCGTCTGTTTCCTGACAGCTGATTAGTGGATTCTCGTTTGCTATTCAGACCTCGACAGAATGCGATCTGTAATCGGATCAGTGTCTATAAAACATTCCATTATTTTCTTTTAATTTAAATTAAAAAATGAAGTCTGTTTCATAAAAATACGAACACTAATTTCACGGACATTGCTATTTGCTCTCCTGTATTTTGGAACATCAGGATTTCATTCTTTGTTTTATTTCAGTGTTGCAAACAGAGTCATATTATCCGTTTTACAGCAGATATTGGGGGCAGGGGGGACTCAGTCGGTAGCGCGCCGGGCTCGTAATCTGCAGTTCCCAGGTTCGAGTCCCGGCTGGGTAAGCGTTGAGATTTATCTCCTCAAAACTCCCCACCCTGCCCACGGTCAGTAGGGGACGCCGATGGGCTTGGAAAGGCCGCCGTTCGTTGGATGGGACGTTAAGCCGTGGCTCCGTGTGCGGGAGAGCCATACCCTGTGCACGTTAAAGAACACGCTGGATGGTCTTCACGGGAGGCTACCATGTCTCCCAACAACTGTTCTAGTGGGTCCCCTCCCCCAACATTCTCTGAGCCTTCGGGGTCCCTGTGACCTGGCCATTTAGCCCATGGTGTGCAAAAAACTGCCGCTCAGAGGTAAAAAAACCCAACGTTAAAGAACACGTTGGATGGCCTTGACGGGAGGCTGCCATCTGTCTCCCAACAGCTGTTCTAGTGGGGACCCTTCCCCAACCTTCTCTGAGCGTTCGGGGTCCCTGTGACCTGGCCCATTTAGCCCATGGTGTGCAAAAAAAGTGCGGCTCAGAGGTAAAACAACCCAACGTTAAAGAACACGCTGGATGGCCTTGACGGGAGGCTACCATCTGTCTCCCAATGGCTGTTACAGTAGGTCATCTCCCCCAACCTTCTCTGAGCCTTCGGGGTCCCTGTGACCTGGCCATTTAGCCCATGGTGTGCAAAAAACTGCCGCTCAGAGGTAAAAAAACCCAACGTTAAAGAACACGTTGGATGGCCTTGACGGGAGGCTGCCATCTGTCTCCCAACAGCTGTTCTAGTGGGGCCCCTCCCCCAACCTTCTCTGAGGTTGTGACCTGGCCCATTTAGCCCATGGTGTGCAAAAAAAGTGCCGCTCAGAGGTAAAACAACCCAACGTTAAAGAACACGCTGGATGGCCTTGACGAGAGGCTACCATCTGTCTCCCAATGGCTGTTACAGTAGGTCCTCTCCCCCAACCTTCTCTGAGACTTCAGGGTCCCTGTGACCTGGCCATTTAGCCCATGGTGTGCAAAAAACTGCCGCTCAGAGGTAAAAAAACCCAACGTTAAAGAACACGTTGGATGGCCTTGACGGGAGGCTGCCATCTGTCTCCCAACAGCTGTTCTAGTGGGGCCCCTCCCCCAACTTTCTCTGAGCGTTCGGGGTCCCTGTGACCTGTCCCATTTAGCCCATGGTGTGCAAAAAAAGTGCCGCTCAGAGGTAAAACAACCCAACGTTAAAGAACACGCTGGATGGCCTTGACGGGAGGCTACCATCTGTCTCCCAATGGCTGTTACAGTAGGTTCTCTCCCCCAACCTTCTCTGAGACTTCGGGGTCCCTGTGACCTGGCCATTTAGTCCATGGTGGGCAAAAAAGTGCCGCTCAGAGGTAAAACAACCCAACCCTTATTGAAACGTAAAAAACGAAGCCATTATTCGCTTTTTTCCACTGCAATCCTGCCAAATCGGACACTAAAACTTTTTTCTCTTTACCTCTTCTTTTTCATCACGCGATGCGAAACGAAATCTTCTTTTCTCTTTCAACTGATGACTCATAAAATCCCATTTTGCCTCAGGTCGCAATGGATGCAATATTTTCAATTGTCCAATAACGTCGAGAAGCAAGAGGCAGCCCACCAGCATCGTCATCATCATCATCATCATCGGGATAAAACACGCGATGGCCACGAAAGAGAGAGAAAAGGTCCTCCTTAGCCTCACTAATCTCATCGAGGCCGGCAATTATTATTCACGAGCGTCCGTAGCACCCGGGAGAACGGGCGGTTATTCTGCACGCGTCACATGAGCCCATTCTGCACGTAGAAGCCACTAAACGATTCGAGAACTGTTCCTTTGGAATATTAATGGAATAAAAACTCTGCATCTCGACGATAACAAAGGTGAGTTTGTTTCAAAATAATCCACTCACATGTGGAAAAGAAGAATAATCCCTTGGGGAAGAAGTCGTGATGCAAGCCGGTATCTGTTCCTCGCACCTGGCTTTGCTTAGTTTCTTTTATTTTTTTTTACTCTTCCCCTTCTGCCTTTTCGATTTTTATTTTCGTGTCTTTCTTTTCTGTTCTCGTTTGTCCTTTCTCCCAAAATCGCAACGTCCATGATGAAATACATTAGATGGTAAAAAAACAGGGTTCTCTCTCTCTCTCTGAACAGCTCTGTAATTCTATTTGAAATTCCCTATTTTTTTAACTTTTTTTTTGCACAATAGAGTAAGCTTATTAAGAGCTTAGAATCCATCTGAATAGATGCACATATTTTGTTTCATAGTTTTTTTTAACTGGACAGCCTGTTTTTTTCGCTTCCTTGTTTTCAAAAGGAAAAAAGAGGGAAAAACGAGCTATGGATTTTACTCTGTCGTTTTTTAGTAGCATTCGACTCTTAATTTTTTTAAAGAAGTGTAAATGAAAATGTATTTTTTAGTTTGGTTATATACAAATAAAATATTACTATTCGCCTTTTTTTAAGCTTTCCTTAAAATTGAATTTCCAAATGATGACAAAACTTTAATATTTTGAACAGTTTATTTGTTCTAGATGTTTGATAATGAGGTGACGTAGTCTGTTGATCAAGGGAGTGAGAGACGCGACTGACATCATCCCAAAGGGAAAACGCGATCATTTTGAAAACGAGAATTTCGTATTCTCTAACGAACACTAAACTTTCCAGTTTAGATTTTTTAACTCTTTTTAAAAAAAAATGGATGAGTTCAGGTATAGACTTTGTTATCTGCAGGTACTCAATAATTTGCTTTTTTTTTTTAAAAGACATTTTTTTTTGGGGGGCGGATTAGATGAATGTTAAAATATTACTAGTTATTTTAGTCGTTAGATCAATCTATTTGTTTCGCAGTTATTCAAGTGATCAATCAGTAAATCATGCAGTTGATTAATTGGGCACTTAGTCATGTCAATCGATCAGTCAATCAATTAACCAGTTAGTTAATGATTCAGTCGGTCATTCATTTGCTCAATTAATTATTTAGTCCTGTCGGTCCTTCGGTTAATCGATCAGTTGGGGAGTTGGGTAATAAATCAGTCAGTAATTCATTTGATCAGTTGTCGTTCAACATGTTAGTCGGTAGGTCAATCGATCAGTCTGAAAATCAGCCAGGTGATTCAGTTGGTCATTCAGTCATGTTAATAGATAGGTCAAGTAATCAATCAGTCAGTCAGTCATTCAGTCATGTTAGTAGATAGGTCAAGTAATCAATCAGTCAGTCAGTCATTCAGCATGTCAATCTGCACATCAATCAATCAGCCTGTCATTGAATTTGTCAATTTGTGATTCAGTCATGTCAGTCGGTCTATCATTCATCAGTCTGTTAGTCTGTTAATCATCTGTTAGTCATCAATCGATTAGTTGGCGAACTCATTCAATCGCATCGCATTGTTCGGCAGGTAATCGATAAAATTGGTCAGTTAGTCAGTCAGGCGATCAGATGATCAACTGTTCAGTAAGTTAGTAAGAAATAAACAATCAATAATAGATTAGTAACGAAAACTGAAAATTTTCGATTGCATATGCGTTCTAGTAACAATTTATGGGAATGAAAGGGACAGGGGGACAGCATAACAAAGTCATCAATATTTAAAAAATGGCTTTGCCAGTTCTCGAAGAACATCTGTTTACTGAACTTTATGTTAGAAGCGTCGCTGAGGTAAATCACCAGAATTCTCTTTTCAGTTAATAAATCCTCTTTACAGAAGAAGAATGAAAAGCACCTTCACATTTGGACATAAAACGTCATCTGAATATAAAACATAATTTGAATAGAGAGACATGGCTATTAAATCTGTCTCGAACCAGAGATCATCATTTCCATTACGAAAAGAAGCAAGAGTTTCGTACTCATTTTTTTCACCCTGGGGTTGGAATTTACCATCTTCTATTTCTGCCAACGGAAGAAAATGAAGAATTCTCTTCCTTCAGACTTAATATAGAAACAAATAGACAGATAAATAGACAGAAGAAAGAAAGAAATATCCAGAAAGAAATCAAAAACAATAAACTTCGAAGCAATCCTAGCATATAAATAAATAGAATGAAAAAGTGTAGTCTTTGACAGATATTAAAATACTCAACTTGGTAAAAAAAAAGTATTTTTTTTTCATTTCTTTTTAATTTCCTGTTTTTCGCGATCGTTGGGGATATTAAAGTGTTCGTTTTTAATATTGCGCTTTTTCTTTTTCTTTTTTTTCCCCCACGAGTCTGCATAAAACGACCGGAGCTTGGAATCCAGCAACTACCCCTTATTTGGCTTGACAGCTGATGCATGAGGGGGGAGATCAACCCTCCCCCCTCCCCTCACGTGGTCAGATTTTGCAGGCGGCTGGTTTATTGCAGCAGTGGAAGCGACAACAAATAAACTCGACGCGGAGCTCCTCGCGCCAGGCTAGCTCGCTCCCTCGCTCGCTCCCTCGCCATGCAAACCCGCATAACGCTGTTATCGCGTGACTTGCAAGCAAGTGCGGTATGGCTTTAGAGTCCGCCGGACCTACCAGCTCACCAACCCGCCCTGTGGACGATGAAATGTCAAGAACTTTGCATATGGAGCGGTGACATCACAGATGATAACCCTTGAGATTGATACGAGGTGGAGTGTAAGAGGCATTCTGGGAAGGCAGTAGTTGTGATGCGCAATGGACTACCCAGATGGGTGCATCTGCATTGAATGGGTTTTCTTCATATCTTTAAGATGCATGGCCGCTAAAACTCAGCAAACTATTTTTTTTTCTCCAGTAAGGGATTTGGTAAGTGCAGTTCTAGGTTCTTGTAAGCTGAGGGCTCAGGATTCGAGTTTGCTTTTGCTCAATGTCCAGATTTTTTTTTTCATATTCAGTTATTCAATCGTAACTTCATTTTCCAATGTTCACGTGAATGTATTGATATTTGAACTGCTCTTGTGTTTTCTCCTCTACAGTTCACTCTGTCCTGCATGAGAAATGGGGACACCGATGGGCTTGCATCAGTGGAGGTCTCAAGGGTGGGGAGGGCATTAGTGGCAGTCGTCCACCCACCCACCAAAGGCTAAAAAAAAAGTCAGGGTGAACAATCGCAAAATTCAAATGAATTCCGTTTTGAGAGTTGTTCTCTGCACCCACTCACCCTCCCTACACCAAATGTGGTTCTCGAATCCTCCATTGACTTGCAGAGGCCACCGACCGTTATATGGGATGTTAAAATGTGGTCATATGTGCAGGAGAGCCGCATCCTTTTCAAGTTAAGGAACACTCTGGACCGTCTGGATGGGAACAGTCTTTCTATTCTTAACGACTGCCAAATGGATTACATTCTCATACCCAGCTGCGAGATTTTGGGGTCCTTGTGAACTGGCCGTTTAGTATATTGCAAGCAATAAAAAAAGGCTTTGCTCAGAGATAAATGGGGCGGGGGTGGCTCAGTCGGTAGCGCGCCAGGCTCGTAATCTGTAGTTCCCAGGTTCGAGTCCCAGCTGGGTCAGCGTTGAGATTTATCTCCGCAAAATTCCCGCCATGCCCACGGTCAGTAGGGAACACCGATGGGCTTGGAAAAGCCGCCGTCCGTCGGATGGGACGTTAAACCGTGGCCCCGTGTGCGGGAGGGTCATAACATGTGCAGTTAAAGAACACGCTGGATAGCCTTGACGGGAGGCTACCATCTGTCTCCCAACAGCTGTTCCAGTGAGTCCCCTCCCCCAACCTTCTCTGAGCCTTCGGGGTCCATGTGACCTGGCCATTTAGCCCATGGTGTGCAAAAAAGTGACGCTCAGAGGTAAAACAACCCAACTCAGAGATAAAAGCAAAACACTCAGGATTAAGAAGAAACGGAAAAGACGATGATGATTATAAAAAGACTGATCTCCTTTGGAAGGGATGTTAAATAATGGATCTGCGCAAGACTGAATCTAAAACCCATCTAGTAGGGAAAGTTCGGCGGGGGTGGCTCAGTCGGTAGCGCGCCAGGTTCGTAATCTGCAGTTCCCAGGTTCGAGTCCCAGCTGGGTCAGCGTTGAGATTTATCTCCGCAAAATTTCCCGCCCTGCCCACGGTCAGTAGGGGACTTGATGGGCTTGGAATGGCTTGATGGGCTGTCTCCCAACAGCTGTTCCAGTGAGTCCCCTCCCCAACCTTCTCTGAGCCTTTTGGGTCTCTGTGACCTGGCCATTTAGCCCATGGTGTGCAAAAAAGTGCCGCTCAGAGATAAAACAACACAACTTACGTAATAAAGTTGCATCTTTTTGCATTTATTGTACTATTTTACTATTTCATTTGAAAACTTCAATGCTGAATTTTTTATCCTTTTTTTTCCATTTCGAATATTTCATAATCACATTCTGATTTTTTATATTCACTTTCAGCATTACAGAAACTGTTGATAAATGTTAATTTTAATTTCCTAATTCATTTTTAAAAATCTATTGCCAGGTTCCATTATAAATAGAGACTTATAGCTTTAATGCAATAAATTTTATCGTTTAAAATCAACCAATCCTTAACATACACACACACAATTAAGTGGTAAATAAAATAGATTTTAAACTCAAACTCGTGTTCTATCATAGACAAAGACTTAAAGTTTAAATGCAACACAATGTGACAGGGGATATACCCGCAGAAATAATTAAATATATATTTATAAATTGAGTACTTTACATATTAATGACCAATGCTATATTTATCATAGGTTAGTTGGCTAGATGTGTTCAAGATTGCGATTTGTAGTATTTAAAATTAGGAAACTTGTTTGTTAATGCACAATTAACCGTTTTAGTATACAAAGTACTTTCTGAATCTATAATTTGATATGGAAAACAGTTTATGAAAAAGCTTATAAGACAGAATTAAATGAAATTGAAAGAATACAAATTAGTCTACTGAGAGGGTTGAGTTGAGTTGTTTTACCTCTGAGTGGCACTTTTTTGCACACCATGGGCTAAATGGCCAGGTCACATGGACCCCGAAGGCTCAGAGAAGGTTGGGGGAGGGGACCCACTGGAACAGCTGTTGGGAGACACACGGTAGCCTCCTGTCAAGGCCATCCAGCGTGTTCTTTAACGTGCACAGGGTATGGCTCTCCCGCACACGGGGCCACGGCTTAACGTCCCATCCGGCGGCCTTTCCAAGCCCATCGGTGTCACCTACTGACCGTGGGCAGGGCGGGGAATTTTGTGGAGATAAATCTCAACGCTGACCCAGCTGGGACTCGAACCTGGGAACTACAGATTACGAGCCTGGCGCGCTACCGACTGAACCACCCCCGCCCCCTACTGAGAGGATTATGTAAGTCAGAAGTAAAACATTTTCTTATAACAAATCCAGTGTGTTCTTTAACGTGCATCCAGTGTGTTCTTTAACGTGCACAGGGTATGACTTTTCTATGCACTCGGGGCCACGGCTTAACCTCCCATCCGACGGACGGCGGCCTATTCTAAGTACATCGCTGTCCCCTACTGACCGACTGAGCTACCCCCGCTCCGCACTGCCGACTGAGCCACCCCCGCTCCGTTTGTGTTATCAATAATTTTTTTATTAATATCTACAAGCAAATTACTAGAAAAAAAAAACTGAAAGTTTACTAGAAAGAAGGCTAAGGGTTCTTTTTTTAAACAACCAAAATTTTATAATAATTACGATAGAAATTCCAAAGAATATTAAATTCCCTATTTACTTAACTTGCTTCCTAGAAACATTTTAAACTTAAGTAAAATTTCCGATATTAAAGAAAAGTTATTTTAGTGGTTGATGAAAAAGTGATGTTTTTAATCGGAAACATTTATCGTTTTATTCGTTTTTTTATTTATTCCTGTTTTTTCTCCTTTATTTAATGTCATGATATTGATGTAACCTATATCATATACTATGCATTTAGTTTTAACATTATGATATACGTTTAGTAATGCATTAGTAATGCATTTAGTTTTAACATATATGATATGACTATATCATATATGTTAAAACTAAATGCATTCGCCCTGATAAGCTTAGGTTTAGTTGGGGTTATTTAATGTAAAAATTATTGTACAGATGATACTTTGCAAAAATGGGGCGGGGGTGGCTTAGTCGGTAGTGCGCCAGGCTCGTAATCTGTAGTTCCCAGGTTCGAGTCCCAGCTGGGTGAGCGTTGAGATTTATCTCCGCAAAATTCCCCGCCTTGCCCACGGTCAGTAGGGGACACCGATGGACTTGGAAAGGCCGCCGTCCGTCGGATGGGACGTTAAGCCGTGGCCCCGCATGCGGGAGAGCCATACCCTGTGCACGTTAAAGAACACGCTGGATGGCCTTGACGGGAGGCTACCATCTGTCTCCCAACAGCTGTTCCAGTGGGTCCCCACCCCCAACCTTCTCTGAGCCTTCGGGGTCCATGTGACCTGGCCATTTAGCCCATGGTGTGCAAAAAAGTGTCGCTTAGAGGTAAAACAACCCAACCCAACTTTGCAAAAATAAATTTGAATTTCATATTTTTATTTTATTTCATCCATGACAGAAAAAAATATAGTCTATAATTTTGGTCAAAACTACCTTAAATTGCTTCGATATTTTTTTTTTCAATCAATCAATCGAACAATTTTTTTCATCGTCATGTGCATTTTACGAAAACATTAAAAAACGTTTACAGTGACTACTAAAAACATAAAACCAAATTTACATAAATTAACAACAAACTCTAAGAATAATACTTACCGAAGTCGGGGGGGGGGGGCGTTAAATTTTCAATCTTTCAATATTTATATCGGATAAAAAACGATTCGAGGTTTTACATCGATTTCTGGGGCGGTGTGGCTCAGTCGGTAGCGCGCCAGGCTCGTAATCTCTAGTTCGCAGGTTCGAGTCACAGCACCACAAGCTGGGTCAGCGTTGAGATTTATCTCCGCAAAATTCCCCGCCCTGCCCACGGTCATTAGGGGAAACCGATGGACTTGGAAAGACCGCCGTCCGTCGGATGGGACGTTAAGCCGTGGCCCGTGTGCGGAAGAGCCATACCCTGTGCACGTTAAAGAACACGCTGGGTAGTCTTGACGAGAAATTACCAAATGTCTCCTAACAGTTGTTTCAATGGGTCCCCTCTCCCAACCTTCTCTCAGCCTTCGGGGTTCATGTGACCTGGCAATTTAGCCCATGGTGTGTGCCGCTCAGAGGTAAAACACACCAACCCAACCTGTCCCAAATTTAAAATTTATTACTGCGAAGCCCTCACTCTGCTGGGTCAGAAAAGAGACATAGATTTGCTAGGAAAGGCACCGGTCCATCGGATGGGACATTAAACCATGGTCCTGTGTGTAAGACAACCATTCCCTAAGACACGCTGGATGACTTTGATGGAAAGCTTCCCTCTGTCTACTAACAGCTGTCCACTAGATTCTCTTCCTGCTACATTCTCTGAGGCCTCGGGTTCCTTGTGAACTTGCCATTTAGCCCACTGTGTGCAAAAAGGCAGTTCAGAGGCTCTCCCGCACACGGGGCCACGGCTTAATGTCCCATCCGACGGACGGCGGCCTTTCCAAGCCCATCGAGTCCCCTACTGACCGAGGTCACCGCGGGGAGTTTTGCGGGTTAAAATCTTTGGACAGGGATATTTCTTACTGGACGTTCAAGAAGTGAGTGATGTAAATAAATAAATAGCGAGAATCAAGTTTTTCATTTTCTAAAATTTTCGACCTCTGACGATGGAAATTCAAACTAACGGGTGATCGAAAAAATGCAAATAGTAATATTTATTACCAACTATAAAAGGCAAAGAATTTTTCAGTTTATCGCTCAAAATCTCCTGAAGGTAAGTGTCTCCTGAAGGTAAGTCATTATCACCTGAAGGTAAGTGTCTAAATCGCTGTTTTCGCAATAATCTCTTTCAACACCACACTCTATCAACAAAAATTTCGTGTTTCCAGCATAAACAGATCGGTTAAAATATTCGTTCAACATTTCGCCAGTTTCGAAATTTTTTTCTCCATTAGAGGGCGCTATTAATGCTATTGGGAGATTTAGGAAAAGAAAAATCAATAAATAGTTTTATGGGGGGGAAAGAGCTTTGCCTATGAGAGGGATTCGAACCCAAGTGTCTCCAGTTTCATAACCAGAGTGTTCTGACCAATAAATGAACACCATCTTCGTCATTCATCCACTAAAGTGACTTACAGATCCTCCCGACCTTGAGTGTCACCTTTTTTCACAGAGCAGGCTAAATGGCCAGGTCACAAGGACGCCAGGCTCGTAATCTGTAGTTCCCAGGTTCGAGTCCCAGCTGGGTCAGCGTTGAGATTTATCTCCGCAAAATTCTCCGCCTTGCCCACGGTCGGTAGGGGACACCGATGGGCTTGGAAAGGCCGCCGTCCGTCGGATGGGACGTTAAGCCGTGGCCCCGTGTGCGGGATAGCCATACCCTGTGCACGTTAAAGAACACGCTGGATGGCCTTGACGGGAGGCTACCATCTGTCTCCCAACAGCTGTTCCAGTGGGTCCCCTCCCCCAACCTTCTCTGAGCCTTTGGGGTCCATGTGACCTGGCCATTTAGCCCATGGTGTGCAAAAAAGTGCCGCTCAGAGGTAAAACAACCCAACCCAACAACGACGCCATGGTCTCAGAGAAAGTTGGGGAAGGGGACCCACTGGACATCAGTTAGGAAACAAATGGAAGTCTCCCATCAAAACCATTCAGTGTGTTCTTTAATGTGCACAGGGTATAGCTCTCCCGTACACAAACTCGCGGTTTAAAGTCCCTATTGACGGACGGAGACCTTTCCAAGACCAACAGTGTGTCCTACTGGCTGAGGGCAAGAAGGGGGTTTGCGGGTTGTCAATGTTTGTTGTCAATGTCAATTGTTGTTGTTTTCGCGGGTTGTCAAAAGGACATGCAAAGATAAATAGATGAGTTGTTAAGTTCATAATATTAGAATCATGGATCAATTCCGGAATGTGCCAGCGTTAGGATTTTTTCCGATTTACAACTCTCTGATGTAGTTTAAAATAAGTTATAAGGATAAAAATAGCAGCTATTATTCTACATGCGATTATACTGATAATTACGATTCTACATGTTAGGAGACAAAGGAAAGCTTCTTATCAAGGTCATTCATTCTCATCAAGGTCATCCAGCTTGTTCTTTAACATGCACAAGATATGGCTTTCTCTCCTGCACACGTAGAGCGGGGGTGGCTCAGTCGGTAACGCGCCAGGCTCGTAATCTGTAGTTCCCAGGTTCGAGTCCCAGCTGGGTCAGCGTTGAGATTTATCTGCGCAAAATTCCCTGCCCTGCCCACGGTCAGTAGGGGACACCGATGGGCTTGGAAAGGCCGCCGTCCGTCGGATGGAACGTTAAGCCGTGGCCCCGTGTGCGTTAAAGAACACGCTGGATGGCCTTGACGGGAGGCTACCATCTGTCTCCCAACAGCTGTTCCAGTGGGTCCCCTCCCCCAACCTTCTCTGAGCCTTCGGGGTCCATGTGACCTGGCCATTTAGCCCATGGTGTGCAAAAAAGTGCCGCTCAGAGGTAAAACAACCCAACTTTTACACGTAGACACGACTTAACGTCCTAACCGACGGATGACGTCTTTTCCACGTTCAGCGGTGTCTCTTTCCATATTCATCGGTGATTGAGAACAGGTGAGATTTTTTGCGGAGATAAATCTCAGCGCTAGCACGGTTTGAGAGTAGAACTTGGGAATTGCCGATTAGCAGCACGGACCGTTATCGACCGAGCCTATCCAAATCCCGATAGCACAGGGAATTCATTATTTGGACAGAGAGGAGCCTGGCACGATATCTATTGTGCTAACGAGCCTCTTATAACTGGGGTTGTTGTGACCTGGCTGTGTAACTCAATGTAAAAAAAAGTTCTCTCAATGATGGCTTAATTCACACTCACATGCGTGCCTAAGAGTAAAACTCAGAATCTTAATTCATTTCAATTTCATTTACAAACACAATCGCCAGTTTGCAAAAAATTCGTCCAAGAAGCATCCTTAAACAAAAGTGCATCATTTTTCCTCCTTGAGATCATCCACACGTTCCTGGAGAACAACATCCCCTCCTGCATCCTCAGCTGGAGGATGACAAAGCTATGACGGATGCTAAAGAGTAGCAAACGCAACGTAATTAATCTTCTCCGTTTCGTAATCACGTCGCAGCTGCATCCTCAGATGATAAACGAACCCCTTGTGATAGTGGTGGCGATTTCTTCTCCTCTCTCTCTCTCTCTTGGCATCCTCCTCTTCCTCCTCTTTGTTACTCCTCTTTCGTCTGTTAGAGCGATCCGACTTGAAACATAAAAGAAGGAGAGAGTTTCTGTCAGCCAGGCATTTGCAAATTTCTTTATATTTCAATTATCTCCGTATAAGACAACGCGAGATCTGCTTTGCGGCTCCTATGCAGCCTGAGTCTTAACTCTGCTATTTTCGATATGAGTGGAATTTCGTTATGAACGTTATCAGCAAGGATAATAAATTACCCCGCTAGAGTTTCATTAGAGATTCTACGACCTCCACGTCACGGTCTCCTATTTCATCGAAAGCATTCTTGGACCCTGCTTTTCCCGCTTGCAGGGTTGCTATCTGCAAAAATTGTTGACTTTTGGGATCATGCAACGAGGTGGTTAGAAAATTATGATCTCTTGCGATGAAACTTTTCTTTAGAGTAATAATAATAATTCTTCGTAGCCAATGTGCTGATGAAAATAATTATCGTCGAGGAAGTTTTAGAAGTTCGGGTTTATTGAATTTCGGTTGGTTTCGTTTCGCTTTTATTAAGAACCACGAGAATCGGTATGGAAATTTGGTAATGATTGATTTTTATGCGGAGTGTTAATGGTGTTAAATGTATCAAGCCCAGTTAAAAAAAAATAAGTGGGGAAGTTCCGCAATCGAGGAGAAAAACAGATATAGCTACGCAATCGAGGAGGGAAAAAAATAAGTGGATAAGCAACGCAATCGAGGAGGAAAAATAAGTGGGGAAGCTACGCAATCGAAGTGGGGGGAAAATAAGTGGATAAGCAACGCAATCGAGAAGGAAAAATAAGTGGGGAAGCTACACAATCGAAGTGGGGGGGAAATAAGTGGATAAGCAACGCAATCGAGGAGGAAAAATAAGTGGGGAAGCTACGCAATCGAAGTGGGGGGGGGGGAAATAAGTGGATAAGCAACGCAATCGAGGAGGAAAAATAAGTGGGGAAGCTACACAATCGAGGAGGGGGGGAAATAAGTGGATAAGCAACGCAATCGAGGAGGAAAAAAATAAGTGGATAAGCAACGCAATCGAGGAGGAAAAATAAGTGGATAAGCAACGCAATCGAGGAGGAAAGAAATAAGTGAATAAGCAACGCAATCGAGGAGGAAAAATAAGTGGATAAGCAACGCAATCGAGGAGGAAAGAAATAAGTGGATAAGCAACGCAATCGAGGAGGAAAGAAATAAGTGGATAAGCAACGCAATCGAGGAGGAAAGAAATAAGTGGTTAAGCAACGCAATCGAGGAGGAAAAATAAGTGGATAAGCAACGCAATCGAGGAGGAAAGAAATAAGTGGATAAGCAACGCAATCGAGGAGGAAAGAAATAAGTGGATAAGCAACGCAATCGAGGAGGAAAAATAAGTGGATAAGCAACGCAATCGAGGAGGAAAGAAATAAGTGAATAAGCAACGCAATCGAGGAGGAAAGAAATAAGTGGATAAGCAACGCAATCGAGGAGGAAAAATAAGTGGATAAGCAACGCAATCGAGGAGGAAAGAAATAAGTGAATAAGCAACGCAATCGAGGAGGAAAAAATAAGTGGATAAGCAACGCAATCGAGGAGGAAAAATAAGTGGATAAGCAACGCAATCGAGGAGGAAAGAAATAAGTGAATAAGCAACGCAATCGAGGAGGAAAAATAAGTGGATAAGCAACACAATCGAGGAGGAAAGAAATAAGTGGATAAGCAACGCAATCGAGGAGGAAAGAAATAAGTGGTTAAGCAACGCAATCGAGGAGGAAAAATAAGTGGATAAGCAACGCAATCGAGGAGGAAAGAAATAAGTGGATAAGCAACGCAATCGAGGAGGAAAGAAATAAGTGAATAAGCAACGCAATCGAGGAGGAAAGAAATAAGTGGATAAGCAACGCAATCGAGGAGGAAAAATAAGTGGATAAGCAACGCAATCGAGGAGGAAAGAAATAAGTGAATAAGCAACGCAATCGAGGAGGAAAAATAAGAGGATAAGCAACGCAATCGAGGAGGAAAGAAATAAGTGGATAAGCAACGCAATCGAGGAGGAAAAATAAGTGGATAAGCAACGCAATCGAGGAGGAAAGAAATAAGTGAATAAGCAACGCAATCGAGGAGGAAAAATAAGTGGATAAGCAACGCAATCGAGGAGGAAAGAAATAAGTGGTTAAGCAACGCAATCGAGGAGGAAAAATAAGTGGATAAGCAACGCAATCCAGGAGGAAAGAAATAAGTGGATAAGCAACGCAATCGAGGAGGAAAGAAATAAGTGGATAAGCAACGCAATCGAGGAGGAAAAATAAGTGGATAAGCAACGCAATCGAGGAGGAAAGAAATAAGTGAATAAGCAACGCAATCGAGGAGGAAAGAAATAAGTGGATAAGCAACGCAATCGAGGAGGAAAAATAAGTGGATAAGCAACGCAATCGAGGAGGAAAGAAATAAGTGAATAAGCAACGCAATCGAGGAGGAAAAATAAGTGGATAAGCAACGCAATCGAGGAGGAAAGAAATAAGTGGATAAGCAACGCAATCGAGGAGGAAAGAAATAAGTGGATAAGCAACGCAATCGAGGAGGAAAAATAAGTGGATAAGCAACGCAATCGAGGAGGAAAGAAATAAGTGGATAAGCAACGCAATCGAGGAGGAAAAATAAGTGGATAAGCAACGCAATCGAGGAGGAAAGAAATAAGTGGTTAAGCAACGCAATCGAGGAGGAAAAATAAGTGGATAAGCAACGCAATCAAGGAGGAAAGAAATAAGTGGTTAAGCAACGCAATCGAGGAGGAAAAATAAGTGGGTAAGCAACGCAATCGAGGAGGAAAGAAATAAGTGGATAAGCAACGCAATCGAGGAGGAAAGAAATAAGTGGATGAGCAACGCAATCGAGGAGGAAAAATAAGTGGATAAGCAACGCAATCGAGGAGGAAAGAAATAAGTGAATAAGCAACGCAATCGAGGAGGAAAGAAATAAGTGGATAAGCAACGCAATCGAGGAGGAAAAATAAGTGGATAAGCAACGCAATCGAGGAGGAAAGAAATAAGTGGATAAGCAACGCAATCGAGGAGGAAAAATAAGTGGATAAGCAACGCAATCGAGGAGGAAAGAAATAAGTGGATAAGCAACGCAATCGAGGAGGAAAAATAAGTGGATAAGCAACGCAATCGAGGAGGAAAAATAAGTGGGGAAGCTACGCAATCGAAGTGGGGGGGGGGAAATAAGTGGATAAGCAACGCAATCGAGGAGGAAAGAAATAAGTGGATAAGCAACGCAATCGAGGAGGAAAGAAATAAGTGGATAAGCAACGCAATCGAGGAGGAAAGAAATAAGTGGATAAGCAACGCAATCGAGGAGGAAAAATAAGTGGATAAGCAACGCAATCGAGGAGGAAAGAAATAAGTGGATAAGCAACGCAATCGAGGAGGAAAAATAAGTGGATAAGCAACGCAATCGAGGAGGAAAGAAATAAGTGGATAAGCAACGCAATCGAGGAGGAAAGAAATAAGTGGATAAGCAACGCAATCGAGGAGGAAAGAAATAAGTGGATAAGCAACGCAATCGAGGAGGAAAGAAATAAATGGATAAGCAACGCAATCGAGGAGGAAAGAAATAAGTGGATAAGCAACGCAATCGAGGAGGAAAAATAAGTGGGGAAGCTACACAATCGAAGTGGGGGGAAAATAAGTGGATAAGCAACGCAATCGAGGAGGAAAAATAAGTGGGGAAGCTACGCAATCGAAGTGGGGGGGGGAAAATAAGTGGATAAGCAACGCAATCGAGGAGGAAAAATAAGTGGGGAAGCTACACAATCGAGGAGGGGGGGGAAATAAGTGGATAAGCAACGCAATCGAGGAGGAAAGAAATAGGTGGTTAAGCAACGCAATCGAGGAGGAAAGAAATAGGTGGTTAAGCAACGCAATCGAGGAGGAAAGAAATAAGTGGATAAGCAACGCAATCGAGGAGGGGGGGGAAATAAGTGGATAAGCAACGCAATCGAGGAGGAAAGAAATAAGTGAATAAGCAACGCAATCGAGGAGGAAAGAAATAAATGGATAAGCAACGCAATCGAGGAGGAAAAAGGTAAGGATTTCCATTAGAATGTAACGTTTCCCCTTTTTAGTGGTTTTTAGAGAAATTCTTAAAAAAAGGCGTGAAATCTGGACAAGCTTAATAAATTTTGGCCTTCATTACACTTTGCCTCCACTTCCGGATAAGGCTCTGAATATATATGTGAGTGTGTTTTAAAGGTGTTTTGTATTTGAACTATAGAAGACGGGGTTTGGCTAAGTGGGGAGCGTACTAGGCGTAATCTCTAGTTGCGATATTAGGAGTCTCATCTGTGCTATCGTTGAGATTTATTTTCGCTAAACTTCCACTCCGTTCTCGATCAGAAAGGGGACATGGATGGGCTTAGAACGCCACCGTCCGTCGGGTTAGGGCGTTGGGTTGTTTTACCTCCGAGCAGCACTTTTTTGCACACCATGGGCTAAATGGCCAGGTCACAAGGACCCCGAAGGCTCAGAGAAGGTTGGGAGAGGGGACCCACTGGAACAGCTGTTGGGAGACAGATGGTAGCCTCCCGTCAAGGCCATCCAGTGTGTTCTTTAACGTGTATGCCTCTCCCGCACACAGGGCCACGGCTTAACGTCCCATCCGAGGGACGACAAGCCTTTCCAAGCCCATTGGTGTCCCCTTCTGACCGTGGGCAGGGCGGGGAATTTTGCGGAGATAAATCTCAACGCTGACCCAGCTGGGACTCGAACCTGGGAACTACAGATTACGAGCCTGGCGCGCTACCGACTGAGCCACCCCCGGCCCCTAGGGTTAGGGCGTTAAGAGCGTAAGGTTTAAGACGTGAAGGTTCAGAGTACATGAGGGTCATACCTAGTACGTTAAAGAATATGCTGGATAGCCTTAACAGAAGGTCTGTCTCCTCCTAACAGCTTTGGGGCGGGGGTGGCTCAGTCGGTAGCGCGCCAGGCTCGTAATCTGTAGTTCCCAGGTTCGAGTCCCAGCTGGGTCAGCGTTGAGATTTATCTCCGCAAAATTCCCCGCCCTGCCCACGGTCAGTAGGGGACACCGATGGGCTTGGAAAGGCGCCGTCCGTCGGATGGGACGTTAAGCCGTGGCTCCGTTTGCGGGAGAGCCATACGCTATGCACGTTAAAGAACACGCTGGATGGCCTTGACGGGAGGCTACCATCTGTCTCCCAACAGCTATTCCAGTGGGTTCCCTCCCCCAACCTTCTCTGAGCCTTCGGGGTCCATGTGACCTGGCCATTTTGGTGTCCAGGGTCCATGTGACCTGGCCATGGTGTGCAAAAAAGTGCCGCTCAGAGGTAAAACAACCCAACCCTAACAGCTTTAAAATGGGGGTAAAATTCTTCCAACTTTCTGTGAGACCTTGGGGTCCTTGTGGCCTACCCATTCAGCCCATTGTGTGCAAATAAAAGTACTTCTAAGAGATAAAACAGAAAGTCTTATCAGCGGTCGAAGCCTTTAGCTATGAGGCGAAGAGACGTCATAGCTCAGAGCTCAGCCACAGAAAAGGAAAAGTGCCCAAACCGAAAAGATTTATCGATACATGAAACAAAGGAGAGGGTGATAAAGGGAACACCGTTTTCAAAATGAAGCCACTGAAAGTCAAAACAAACATAGAAACTAACTGAAGTTAAAACAACTTAATAAAACTTTATGTATTTCGTTGCGTCAAAAAACAACCAATACACAGATGGAAAAGTAAAACAAAAGCAAACATTCCCATAACTTCAGAATAACTAAGTTAGTGTTTTCGTGGACACAGACAAATCCCATATGCTCGGTCCAAACCTTCTTCTTATTGTTTTAAACCTTTTTCTTCGTTTTTCTTCTATCTGAAAAGATTTGCCCATAGTGCTTTCCAGTAAGCATCTCAACATATGCCCAAAGAGTCGACTAAAAAACAAAGCACTCTTGTCAGACTTACGACGTCTGGCCACGTGGTACCATTCTGGAATTCTTTTTCTTTACCTCTAGTTTCGCCCTCTACGCTGCACGTTCGATCCACCGTTACCATGGCTACAACTGCAATGGGATAACAGCGCGTTCCCAGAGCATGGCCTTTTCTGGCATATTTGGCAGTTTATTGGCAAAGAAAGGGTTCGGGACCTGCAGTTGAAGGAGCGATAAACCAAGCATCATTTTATTTGCTTAAGAGACCGGTAGATAAACCGCACTATAGTTTACTAGCGGGAGTCGCACAAGCCCTCGGGTTAATGCTGAAGGGAAACACAAATATTGGTCATTTTAGTTCGGCGATACGGAGAAGGGAGGGGGGGGGGGATAGGAAATAAAGGGAAGGCGCGCTGAGTTTATTGTGGATTTAGAGAAAGGTAAATCATCAGAAGTTGAAAAGCGAAAGTAGTAGACGGTTTAAATCTAATGCGAAAGAATGGTTCTAAAAACGCTGTAAAAATCGTTGTGTTCATAATTTAGGTTGGGTTGTTTTACCTCTGAGCGGCACTTTTTTGCACACCATGGGCTAAATGGCCAGGTCACAAGGGTTGGGTTGGGTTGTTTTACCTCTGAGCAGCACTTTTTTGCACACCATGGGCTAAATGGCCAGGTCACATGGACCCCGAAGGCTCAGAGAAGGTTGGGGGAGGGGACCCACTGGAACAGCTGTTGGGAGACAGATGGTAGCCTCCCGTCAAGGCCATCCAGCGTGTTCTTTAACGTGCACAGGATATGGCTCTCCCACACACGGGGCCACGGCTTAATGTCCCATCCGACGGACGGCGGCCTTTCCAAGCCCATCGGTGTCCCTTACTGACCGTGGGCAGGGCGGGGAAATTTTGCGGAGATAAATCTCAACGCTGAACCAGCTGGGACTCGAACCTGGGAAGTACAGATTACGAGCCTGGCGCGCTACCAACTGAGCCACCCCCGCCCCTAAAAGCGAAAGTAGTAGACAGTTTAAATCTAATGCGAAAGAATGGTTCTAAAAACGGTGTAAAAAAGGTTGTGTTCATAATCTAAGAAAAGGAGTTTCTGTGAAAAAAAGAAATGTTCTAAATGCGCGAGTTTTGTTATTCTCTTTTCTTTGCAATTTCTTTGTAAAAATGTTTCACTTTTTTTTTTTGCCGTCCAGTGGAGCAACTTTCAAACCGCGTGTGTGTGACAATTGGTCGTGGAAAGAGTTTGGAAGTTGCAAACAGTGGGAAGCTAACGTAAAGCTCTGTAACTTCTAAAATAGTTTTTTTTTTTGGTTTCGAAAAATGTGATTGCAGATAAAGATCTCAATCAAATATATCAATATCTCGATTTTCAACAATATTCGTTCAGTATTTAATGAGTTATGGAAGTTTGAATACAACAGCAATGCTATTCTTAAGAAACTTATACAAAACTGAAGAACAGTGAAAGAATTCTTTACACAAACTTATTTTATTAAACACTTTGATACAATACTTATTCCTAAGTTTTAATTAACTTCTGAAGTCATTTTTTGTGGCTGGCATTGTTATCGCTAAATATTCAAACCACCATAACTCATTAAATACTGAACGAATATTGTTGAAAATCGAGATATTGATTTATTTGATTGAAATCTTTATCTGCAATCACATTTTTCAAAACAAAAAAAAATTATTTTAGGAGTTAGAGTGCTTCGACATTAACTTCCCATTAACATAAGGTTGTTCTTATTTTTTTGGAAACCAGCATATATGTTAAAAGTTCGTTTCGAATTACGGGAAATCTTCAAAACTCACAATTAATTACCTAATGTCTTCTGTGACAGATCTTAACCGTGTGTTTTAAGATTTGAAACCGAATTCTGCGTGGAGTGATATTTTCTCCGAAAATATCATTTCTATTCTTGGGGTGAAAGGAAATACCAACTGTCTTGGAATGACCACAATCGCTTCCAATAAGGGTTGGGTTGTTTTACCTCTGAGCGGCACTTTTTTCCACACCATGGGCTAAATGGCCAGGTCATATGGACCCCGAAGGCTCAGAGAAGGTTGAGAGAGGGGACCCACTGGAACAGCTGTTGAGAGACAGATGGTAGCCTCCCGTCAAGGCCATCCAGCCTTTTCTTTAACGTGCAAGGGTATGGCTCTCTCCCGCACACGGGGCCACGGCTTAACGTCCCATCCGACGGACGGCGGCCTATTACCAAGCCCATCGGTGTCCCTTACTGACCATGGGCAGGGCGGGGAATTTTGAAGAGATAAATCTCAACGCTGACCCAGCTGGGCTCGAACCTGGGAACTACAGATTACGAGCCTGGCGCGCTACCGACTGAGCCACCCCTGCCCCTATGTGTTCAAGAGAATCATTCATGTGAGTGTTACAAGACACACTAGATGGCTTTGATGGAAGACTCCCATTTTTTCCTAATAGATGCCAATAGATCCTAATCATCTATTCAACGTTGAGCCTTTGAGGTCCTTGTGAAATGGAATTTAACCCATTTTGCACATAAAAGTGCTGCAAACAGACGAAATTTCGTGATTGTTATATAAGGGAATCTCTATTTACATTTCTTTTTCTATATTCAAATAAATAAATAGGATTTTGTGTTGATCCAACTTTAAAACGAAACAACACCATAGATTCTCTTTGTGCTTAAAAAAATAACATCATTCCACTAAAAATATTTGCAACAAATGAAAAAAAATTTTATGACTAAGTAGAATTCATAACTTTACATCTTAGAACAGGTACAGTCGCTCAAAAAAAAGTATCCGAACACTACGGTTGATTACAGAATTCAGAAAAAATATCTGGCAACGAATTTTTTAGAAATTAGTGATCTGGCAACCTTCGTGGTACGTGACACAAAGGTTCCAGATCACTAATTTCTGAAAAAAATCGTTGCCAGATATTTTTTCTGAATTCTGGAATCAACCATAGTGTTCGGATACTTTTTTGAACGACTGTAGGTGGTCATATTATTTTGATACTAGATCGTGTGGGCTCACTCACGGAAATATTGAGCGTGTGCAGTTACCGTTCACAACAAACTGGAGCGTGTGCAGTTACCGTTCACAACAAACTGGAGCGTGTGCAGTTACCGTTCACAACAAACTGGAGCGTGTGCAGTAACTGCACACGCTCCAGTTTGTTGTGAGCCCACACGATCTAGTATCAAAATAATATGACCACCTACAGTCGCTGAAAAAAGTATCCGAACACTATGGTTGATCACAGAATTCAGAAAAAATATCTGGCAACAATTTTTTTAGAAATAAGTGATCTGGCAACTTCTTGTCACGTGACACGAAGGTTGCCAGATCACTAATTTCTAAAAATATTGTTGCCAGATATTTTTTTCTGAATTCCGTAATCAACCATAGCCTTCGGATACTTTTTTCAGCGACTGTAGGTGGTCATATTATTTTGATACTAGATCGTGTGGGCTCACTCACAGAAATATTGAGCGCGTGCAGTTACCGTTCACAGCAAACTGGAGCGTGTGCAGTAACTGCACACGCTCCAGTTTGCTGTGGACAGTAACTGGAGCGTGTACAGTTGCTGTACACGCTCCAGATATTTTTCCTGAATTCTGTAATCACGTGACACGAAGGTTGCCAGATCACTAATTTCTAAAAAAATCGTTGCCAGATATTTTTTCTGAATTCTGTAATCAACCATAGTGTTCGGATACTTTTTTGAGCGACTGTAAGATTTATCTCCTCTAACCCTCGTTTAAAAAGGTTACAACTACTATGGTCTTGGAAAAAATCTCGTCCATAAGATGGTACGTTAAGCTGTGGCCCCGTGTAGAGAAGAGTCATACTAGCTGATCGTTAAAGAACATGGCCTTGACGGAAGCTCCCATCTGTCTCGAAACAGCCGTCCAGTGGGTCCCCTCCCCCAACCTTCTCTTAGTCTTTGGGGTCTTTGTGAACTGGTTATTTAGCCCATTGTGTGAAAAAATGTGCCACCTAGAGATACCTAATGAACTGAATACTCATTTCAAACAGTAGACATATTATTTCATGCGAGATAAAACTTCATTAAATTCTTTCAAAGTAAGAAGCCATTTATATCACTGCAACTTAAGATTTTGACAATACGAGAATTTTGATTTCTTCACATTTAAATTTGATTGAGTCTTGATTTATTCCGTTTTTTATCGACCACAAAATTATTCTATAGTTGCTTCGGTAAACTGTCTTTGGACAATTAGCAGGATATCTCTTCATAGAGTTTGATAATTACAGTAGAACAGTAGTTCCCCACTATGAAGGAAAAGATTCGAACCCAAGGACTGATCTTGACCTCGATATCATGAATATCGAGATTAGTAGCTTTTTGTACAAAATGGGCTAAATGGCTAGACCTCAAGACCTCAGGAACTAAGAGAAGGTTTGGAAAGGGAACTCCCCTTCCCAAACCATTCGTCTAAACCTCAAGACCTCAGGAACTAAGAGAAGGTTTGGAAAGAGAACTCACCTTCCCAAACCATTCGTCTAAACCTCAAGACCTCAGGAACTAAGAGAAGGTTTGGAAAGGGAACTCCCCTTCCCAAACCATTCGTCTAAACCTCAAGACCTCAGGAACTAAGAGAAGGTTTGGAAAGGGAACTCACCTTCCCAAACCATTCGTCTAAACCTCAAGACCTCAGGAACTAAGAGAAGGTTTGGAAAGGGAACTCACCTTCCCAAACCATTCGTCTAAACCTCAAGACCTCAGGAACTAAGAGAAGGTTTGGAAAGAGAACTCACCTTCCCAAACCATTCGTCTAAACCTCAAGACCTCAGGAACTAAGAGAAGGTTTGGAAAGAGAACTCACCTTCCCAAACCATTCGTCTTTTTTTTTCACAGTTTGCTGTGAACGGTAACTGGAGCGTGTACAGTTGCTGTACACGCTCCAGATATTTTTCCTGAATTCTGTAATCACGTGACACGAAGGTTTGCCAGATCACTAATTTCTGAAAAAATTCGTTGTCAGATATTTTTTCTGAATTCTGTAATCAACCATAGTGTTCGGATACTTTTATGAGCGACTGTACAGAGTCAGATGAAAATAGATTCTTAAAAAGAGACAAAAAGAGTAATTTACACCTTTTTTTTCCCTCGTGTCACTTTACACAGCATTCGCGTGTTTTTTGCTGTTCGCTCTCCTCCTCTCTTTGTAATTGAAAATTGGTTTCTCAATCGAGAGCAGAAATGAGCAGCAAGAGTCCAAAAAGACAGTAACCAAGATGTGCGACCGAGCAGGTGCAGAGTACACACGGAGAGCAGAACGTGGACTTAAATGCTTGGCAAACACGCTCCGCTCCGCATCACTTCGTGCTCTCTGGGATCTTCCGATGCGCGAGAGGAGAGAGAAGACGCCACCCTCCTCCAGGTATCGATGATGAGGAAGGAGTATTTACCGTTTCTCGGAGGATGGAGAGCGAAAGCTGGGAGACAGAGTTCCGTCGGAGTTGCTTTCAGTTTCTGTTGACATTTCGAAGGGTTTACTACTTCGCGGAGAAAGTGAGACAAGTTCCGAATATTGGCACGAGAGGTTGGACTCGCGGCAAATATCGGAACGAAAGTACATCACACACACGACTGTGGTCCACTTCCTCCCTCGCCTTCTGCTCCTCGCCATCAGGAGGGAGATATCGGGATGAAACTCGCCATCACTTGAGAACGGAGATTTATGGAGTGTTGCGAGAGTTTGGAAGAGGCTTCTTCTTGAATTTATTCTGTGAGGGTGGGGGATGATTTGATTGGCTGCTTTTGCATTAAGGGTGAGAAGAGGGAGAAAACAACAACAGTTTTATACACTGGTTTTCATAAATTAAGGAAAATCCCTATTTTAAGTCAACGTGAGACTAACGTCAAAGCTCTCTAACTTCTAAAATAAGTATTTTTGTTTTGAAAAATGTGATTGCAGATAAAGATCTCAATCAAATAAATCAATATCTCGATTTTCAACAATATTCGTTCAGTTAGGTTGGGTTGTTTTACCTCTGAGCGGCACTTTTTTGCACACAATGGGCTAAATGGCCAGGTCACATGGACCCCGAAGGCTCAGAGAAGATTGGGGGAGGGGGCCCACTGGAACAGCTGTTGGGAGACAGATGGTAGCCTCCCGTCAAGGCCATCCAGAGTGTTCTTTAACGTGCACAGGGTATGGCTCTCCCGCACACGGGGCCACGGTTTAACGTCCCATCCGACGGACGGCGGCCTTTCCAAGCCCATCGGTGTCCCCTACTGACCGTGGACAGGGCGGGGAATTTAGCGGAGATAAATCTCAACGCTGACCCAGCTGGGACACGAACCTGGAAACTACAGATTACGAGCCTGGCGCGCTACCGACTGAGCCACCCCCGCCCCTAAGTCAATCTGAGACTAACGTCAAAGCTCTCTAACTTCTAAAATAAGTTTTTTTGCTTTGAAAAATCTGATTGCAGGTAACGATTTCAATCAAATAAATCAATATCTCGATTTTCAACAATGTTCGTTCAGTATTTAATGAGTTATGGAAGTCTGAATATTTAACAACAGCAAAGCCAGTCTTAAAAAACTTATACAAAACTGAAGAACAGTGAAAGTACCCTTTACACAAAGTTCTAAAATACAAACTTATTTTATTAAACACTTTGACACAATACTTATTCCTAAGTTTTAATTAACTTCTGAAGTCAATTTTTGTGACTGGCATTATTATCGCTAAATTATCGCATTACACTCGCATTATACTCGCAGAGAGGACTCCCTAAGAGTCACAGTAAGGGGCTATCTCTCTAGTTCTTTATCTGCAGTATCCATTTTGGTTAATTTGGAATTTATTGGATATTTTGCAATTTGAGGGGCGAACTTCAATGCTCCAGAAATTCTTATGTTCAGCATGAGACAGGGATGGGGATGGCTCAGTCGGTAGCGCGCCAGGCTCGTAATCTGTAGTTCCCAGGTTCGAGTCCCAGCTGGGTCAGCGTTGAGATTTATCTCCGCAAAATTCCCCGCCCTGCCCACGGTCCAGTAGGGGACACCGATGGGTTTGGCAAAGGCCGCAGTCCGTCGGATGGGACGTTAAGCCGTGGCCCCGTGTGCGGGAGAGCCATACCCTGTGCACGTTAAAGAACACGCTGGATGGCCTTGACGGGAGGCTACCATCTGTCTCCCAACAGCTGTTCCAGTGGGTCCCCTCCCTCAACCTTCTCTGAGCCTTCGGGGTCCATATGACCTGGCCATTTAGCCCATGGTGTGCAAAAAAGTGCCGCTCACAGGTAAAACAACCTAACCCAGCATGAGACAGTCAATGTTGCCATACTAAATTGACATAATTCCAGCCAAAAACAATAAAATTGTACTCTATTATGTAAACTCGGAAAATGTATCATTTTCGTTAGAGGTTTCTGAAATATTGAATTCTCCCTTTCTTGCTCCTTTAGGAGTCCACGTTCAGTTGGATTCTTTTTTCCTCTGAGTAGCACTTTTTTTGCACAAAGTGAACTGAACAGTCAGGTCACAAAGACCTCTAGAGCATAGAGAATTCTGGGGAAGTGGATCCACTGGTTTTAGTTTGGTTTACCTCTGAGCGGTACTTTTATGCACACAATGGCCTAAATGGCCAGGTCACAAGGACCCCGAAAACTCTGAGAAGGTTGGGGGAAGTGACCCACTGGAAGAGCTGTTGGGGGACAGATGGTAGCATCCCGTCAAGACCATCCAGTGTGTTCTTTAACGTTGGGTTGTTTTACCTCTGAGCGGTACTTTTATGCACACAATTGCCTAAATGGCCAGGTCACAAGGACCCCGAAAACTCTGAGAAGGTTGGGGGAGGTGACCCACTAGAAGAGCTGTTGGGGGACAGATGGTAGCCTCCCGTCAAGACCATCCAGTGTGTTCTTTAACGTTGGGTTGTTTTACCTCTGAGCGGTACTTTTATGCACACAATTGCCTAAATGGCTAGGTCATAAGGACCTCGAAAACTCTGAGAAGGTTGGGGGAGGTGACCCACTGGAAGAGCTGTTGGGGGACAGATGGTAGTCTCCAGTCAAGGCCATCCAGCGTGTTCTTTAACGTGCACAGGGTATGGCTCTCCCGCACACGTAGCCACCGCTTAACGTCCCATCCGACGGACGGCGGTCTTTCCAAGACCATTGGTGTCCCCTACTGACCGTGGTCAGGGCGGGGAATTTTGCGGAGATAAATCTCGACGCTGACACAACTGGGACTTGAACCTGGGAACTACAGATTACGAGACTGGCGCGCTACCTACTGAGCCACCCCCGGAGGATAGTCAAGAAATAATCTTGTGGAAAAGATGATTCACCCATGAGTGGAATTCGAACCCACGCCTCCCTGTTACATTAAAGATGTCGTAGTCACTTAACTATACGTGTTATGTCATTTATCCAGTTATTTGTGGTTATTGTGACCTTAGGCAAGTTGGGTTGGGTTGTTTTACCTCTGAGCGGCACTTTTTTGCACCCCATGGGCTAAATGGTCAGGTCACATGGACTCCGAAGACTCAGAGAAGGTTGGGGGAGGGGACCCACTGGAACAGCTGTTGGGAAACAGATGGTAACCTCCCGTCAAGGCCATCCAGCGTGTTCTTTAACGTGCACAGGGTATGACTCTCCCACACACGGGGCCACGGCTTAACGTCTCATCCGACGGACGGCGGCCTTCCCAAGCCCATCGGTGTCCGCTACTGACCGTGGGCAGGGCGGGGAATTTTGCGGAGATAAATCTCAACGCTGACCCAGTTGGGACTCGAACCTGGGAACTATAGATTACGAGCCTGGCGCGCTACCGACTGAGACACACCCACCCCCCTTGGGCAAGGCGGGAGTTTTATGGAGATGAATCTCAATGCTGACCAGCTTGGACTGGATCCACTGGACAACTATTAGGAGATGGATGGAAGACCATCCAATGTGTTCTTAAAAGTACACAGGATATGGATCCATGGCACCATGGCTTAACGTCCCATGAAAAGGATATCGGCTTTTCCAAGCCCATCGGTGTCCACTTCGCAAATCCCCATTCCCTTTCATGTTCTACACAATTTTTAAAAACAGTTTTATTTATATATAATATCTAAACTGTAGTCAAAACAAATTTGTCAATATTTCAGGTTAAGATTGATATTTATTCAGTTTATGTATAACGTGTGACATTATTTTTAGAGATTTGGTGCAATTTTCTGTAAAGATTCCTCTTCAGGAAGCTGGAAAAGGGTTGGGTTGTTTTACCTCTGAGCGGCACTTTTTTGCACACCATGGGCTAAATGGCCAGGTCACATGGACCCCGAAGACTCAGAGAAGGTTGGGGGAGGGGACCCACTGGAACAGCTGTTGGGAGACAGATGGTAGCCTCCCGTAAATGCCATCCCGCGTGTTCTTTAACGTGCACAGGGTATGGCTCTCCCGCACATGGGGCCACGGCTTAACGTTCCATCCGACGGACGGCGGCCTTTCTAAGCCCATCGGTGTCCCCTACTGACCGTGGGCAGGGCGGGGAATTTTGCGGAGATAAATCTCAACGCTGACCCAGCTGGGACTCGAACCTGGGAACTACAGATTACGAGCCTGGCGCGCTACTGACTGAGCCACCCCCGCCCCAGCTGGAAAAGCAATGTTGCAAAATAGTTATTATCATCAAGCAGTGGGTATTTCCCACCTGCGTCATCCTCTCTTTCCAACATATGCGATTTATTTTTTTACCAGATATCTATGTAATAATAAAAAAATGTGTGTGTGTCTTTGGGAGCTATAACTCATAGGGAAATCGTGATAAACACTTCAAATTTTAAGTCTTTGTGGTTGCAGTGCTAAATTTTAAGTCCCAACCCCAAAAGTGCGGCTTGCTAGGATCAAACATATACTGATTTCCATAATTAAGGAACAACATTATGTTATGACAAATGGAAACTTACTTCAAAGCTCTATAACTTTTAAAAATAAATTGTTATTTTTTTTAAAAAAATGTGTGGATGTCAAACTACGATCTACGAGTGCGTGTTAGAAACATGAAAACTGGTGTCTTAGGATGTTTCGGATTCTAGATTTAGGAAATGTCGCAAAATTTGCTTCTTCGAGGTTGTTTCGAGGACGAAGGTCAAATTTTAAGAGAGCTAAAAATCCGTTCCTGCGAATGTATTGAATTTTAGATCTCGGGAATTATGCCAAATTTTGCACGAGATAGGTCCTTCTAGATTAAAAGTCAAATTCCACATACTGCTGCTGGAGATGTAACAATTGGTGAATGTGGCTATTTCGGGGATCATAACTCAGAAACGAGAGGAATTTTCAGATATTGTGTCGCATTCAAGGTCAAATAGAGGTCGGAGTGAGGGTCTAGAAATGAAGAGATGCTGAAGGCTCCAATTGATTTTTAGCATCACTATATCTTTAATAAATGAGTTGTTCTCATTTATGTGATTTTAAATTAAATAGATTTAATTAGGAATTAAATCTCTCGTGATTTTTTCCATTATTAAATTCCCCATCCTTTCGATATTGAGGTGTTCAGTCCTGATAACATCTAGATGGCTTTGACAGTGCGTAGGTGAATCAGAGGAGAAAGTATCAACACAGGTACGTAGGTGGTCATATTATTTTTATACTAGATCGTGTGGGCTCACTCACGGAAATATTGAGCGTGTGCAGTTACCGTTCACAGCAAACTGGAGCGTGTGCAGTTACCGTTCACAGCAAACTGGAGCGTGTGCAGTTACAGTTCACAGCAAACTGGAGCGTGTGCAGTTACCGTTCACAGCAAACTGGAGCGTGTGCAGTAA
The DNA here is from genome assembly GCA_038380435.1 of Ryuthela nishihirai. Classification (NCBI taxonomy): domain Eukaryota; kingdom Metazoa; phylum Arthropoda; class Arachnida; order Araneae; family Heptathelidae; genus Ryuthela; species Ryuthela nishihirai. The sequence continues at coordinate 28,024,208 of JAWZYU010000018.1, forward strand.
CTGCACACGCTCCAGTTTGCTGTGAACGGTAACTGGAGCGTGTACAGTCTCCAGATATTTTTCCTGAATTCTGTAATCACGTGACACGAAGGTTGCCAGATCACTAATTTCTAAAAAAATCGTCGCCAGATATTTTTTCTGAATTCTGTAATCAACCATAGTGTTCGGATATTTTTTGAGCGACTGTAGGTGGTCATATTATTTTGATAGTAGATCGTGTGGGCTCACTTACGGAAATACTGAGCGTGTGCAGTTACCGTTCACAGCAAACTGGAGCGTGTGCAGTAACTGCACACGCTCCAGTTTGCTGTGAACGGTAACTGAAGCGTGTACAGTTGCTGTACACGCTCCAGATATTTTTCCTGAATTCTGTAATCGCGTGACACGAAGGTTGCCAGATCACTAATTTCTAAAAAAATCGTCGCCAGATATTTTTTCTGAATTCTGTAATCAACCATAGCGTTCGGATATTTTTTTGAGCGACTGTAGGTGGTCATATTATTTTGATACTAGATCGTGTGGGCTCACTCACGGAAATATTGAGCGTGTGCAGTTACCGTTCACAGGAAACTGGAGCGTGTGCAGTAACTGCACACGCTCCAGTTTGCTGTGAACGGTAACTGAAGCGTGTACAGTTGCTGTACACGCTTCAGTTTCTGAATTTTTTCTGAATTCTGTAATCCCGTGACACGAAGGTTGCCAGATCACTAATTTCTAAAACAAAATCGTTGCCATATATTTTTTCTGAATTCTGTAATCAACCTTAGTGTTCGGATACTTTTTTGAGCGACTGTACACTCGAAAGAAGAACATAGGAACAAAGGAATACGAATCAGTCGCCCTAATTACGGAGCCTACCAATTGCTCCACAACAGAAACCGAAATTTACATGTATGCACACCATGTTATTTACATGTATGCACATGTTGTTCAAGAAGTTGGCTGTGTTCCTCACACAACAAATTTTCTTTCAAATCACTTCCGAATTTGATTCATCAACATGATGAAAAGTTTAATTACGGGGACACCTGAGCACTTCTCCCTACAAAAATCTTTCGTCCCTTAACACCCAAAACGACGCGAAGAGTACGACGAAGTTCTTCACCTATTCAAAAGCAAACTGCGTGTTCTCTGGTACCAAACACAATTCCTCTCTTTCTAAAAATAAAGTACCTCGTTCAAGAATCACAATGGTTCTGCTACTTACAAAGTCATGCTCTTTCATTTTAACTCGTCTATACGAAATACTTCTACCGAACTCTTCCTACACATGCAATAACACTGAATCGCAAACAACAAACACAACGGCTGGTGCATCCAGCCAGCTGCTAACTTTCTGCCCACAAGCGATAAACATTACTTCAAAAGCCTTCTTTCGATGAAGCTGACATCCAAGAATGTGGAAGCTTAGAAGGGTGCAGAACATTCTCCCCCCCCAACACCAAACTCTTTCATACACTGTCTCTAGCCCCCAAACCACCGACCTTCCAGAGGAAATTTTTTGCCCTCACTTTACACCATGTTCCAAGAGTCTCTAAATTACCCTAATCACCTGTTGTCGGCATCTAACCTCAGCCTCCCAAAGTCCCTCTTCCCCAGTCGATCTCATTAAAACTTGTACAAGCCGTGTTGCTATTAATAGACTTAATATCCTTTCGATCGTAGCCTATAGGAGGAGAAAGCAAACTTTCATTATGTCATGCTCTTCTTCTTGTTCCTCTTTCATCTCGCAGCATCCCGGAGGAGTAAATTCTTCTCATCCGTTAATGAAGTTTTCTGTTTTGCCAATAACTTGGGATCTCTCCTTTACTAGCATCACTACGATGCCACTGCCATATCCTTTTTTCCTCTCGTTTGCGTCATTCCCTCATCCCCCTCCCTCCCCAAATTTCGTTCTTAACGTTTCATCGCGGGATTTTTTCGTTCTTTCAAAACCCCTGTTCGGTTTCAAAGTCAGTAAGAAAAATCTTTTTTACCTTGGATGACTTCCAAACTTTTCCTCCGTGTGCTAATCGCCCTCTGGTCATAATGCTTTTCGTTCCTGACCCAGAAATTCCAATGGTCTTGATTTGTTTTGCTCTTGAACTTTCTTTTGTCAAATGATTTTGCCAGACTTATTGCCTGACATTAATTAGAAGATCTCTCACGTTTTACTCTAAGAAAGAGATAAAAAAGAAACTTTTTTTTTTTGAATTAGATGAGTATATTCAGAAAAAAAAAATTTTCTCAATCTTTCCCGGGTTCTTTATCTCACCTTTCAGAGAATATCAGCTGACTTCATTGTTAAGAGTGAACTTTGATTCTGATGTGGTTGGGTTGAATTTGAGGTCGTGGAAATCTTACGAGCTGTATAAGACTGAAGAAATACGCCCAAAGATCAGATGAAATCATCATCCTTTGTTTTAAAATAAGGGGGTGGGTGGCTCAGTCGGTAGCGCGCCAGGCTCGTAATCTGTAGTTCCCAGGTTCGAGTCCCAGCTGGGTCAGCGTTGAGATTTATCTCCGCAAAATTCCCCGACCTGCCCACGGTCAGTAGGGGACACCGATGGGCTTGGAAAGACCGCCGTCCGTCGGATGGGACGTTAAGCCGTGGCCCCGTGTGCGGGAGAGCCATACCCTGTGCACGTTAAAGAACACGCTGGATGGCCTTAACGGGAGGCTACCATCTGTCTCCCAACAGCTGTTCCAGTGGGTCCCCTCCCCCAACCTTCTCTGAGCCATCGGGGTCCATGTGACCTGGCCATTTAGCCCATGGTATGCAAAAAAGTGCCGCTCAGAGGTAAAACAACGCAACGCAGCGTTTTAAAATAAATAAAAACGACGCGTGCTTCAGAAGCCGCGACATTCATTCGATATGAAACTCCGAAAGTTGAGGATGTGTTATTTGCGAGACTTCTTTCTGTACCAGGATTAATCCTAAGCGAAACTCAATTTGTTTTTCATCAACACTGAAAGGGAACGTTTTAGAGTTAGCAGAGAATGGGATCCGAAATCACGACCTCCTCATGATATATCAAGTGTTCGACCACTCAGCTGTCCCAAGACTACTTGAACTGGTCATGTTAAATATTAAATTCCTACATTTTCTGTCGCTCGTGGCCCCACGAGCTGTTAATCGTAATGGAACAGACTAAAATTCCTAATCGGGATTGAAATAAATAAATTGTGTATTCCAATCCTGATTTTCGAGAGGAGATTAGATCTAGAATGTCTAGTCTGTTCCATTTCAGCTAATCTTATGTGTGGCAATGGTCAGTCTCTTACATTTGGATCAATAATCTGTGTGACAAGGTCCAGTCTGTTTCGTTCCACATCTAATCTTCAATGTGGCAATGGCCAGTTGGTCTCATTCCAGTCTAATATTCAGTGTGACAATAGCCAGTCGGTCTCATTCCACTCTAATATTCAGTGTGACAATAGCCAGTTAGTCTCATTCCAGTCTAATATTCCGTGTGACAATAGCCAGTCGGTCTCATTCCACTCTAATCTTCAGTGTGACAATAGCCAGTCGGTCTCATTCCACTCTAATATTCAGTGTGACAATAGCCAGTCGGTCTCATTCCACTCTAATATTCTGTGTGACAATAGCCAGTCGGTCTCATTCCACTCTAATGTTCCGTGTGACAATAGCCAGTCGGTCTCATTCCACTCTAATATTCTGTGTGACAATAGCCAATCGGTCTCATTCCACTCTAATATTCAGTGTGACAATAGCCAGTCGGTCTCATTCCACTCTAATATTCTGTGTGACAATAGCCAGTCGGACTCATTCCACTCTAATATTCAGTGTGACAATAGCCAGTCGGTCTCATTCCACTCTAATATTCAGTGTGACAATAGCCAGTCGGTCTCATTCCAGTCTAATATTCCGTGTGACAATAGCCAGTCGGTCTCATTCCAGTCTAATATTCCGTGTGACAATAGCCAGTCGGTCTCGTTCCACTCTAATATTCAGTGTGACAATAGCCAGTCGGTCTCGTTCCACTCTAATATTCCGTGTGACAATAGCCAGTCGGTCTCATTCCACTCTAATATTCAGTGTGACAATAGCCAGTCGGTCTCATTCCACTCAAATATTCAGTGTGACAATAGCCAGTCGGTCTCATTCCACTCAAATATTCAGTGTGACAATAGCCAGTCGGTCTCATTCCACTCTAATATTCAGTGTGACAATAGCCAGTCGGTCTCATTCCACTCTAATATTCAGTGTGACAATAGCCAGTCGGTCTCATTCCAGTCTAATATTCAGTGTGACAACAGCCAGTCGGTCTCATTCCAGTCTAATATTCAGTGTGACAATAGCCAGTCGGTCTCATTCCAGTCTAATATTCAGTGTGACAATAGCCAGTCGGTCTCATTCCACTCTAATATTCAGTGTGACAATAGCCAGTCGGTCTCATTCCAGTCTAATATTCAGTGTGACAATAGCCAGTCGGTCTCATTCCACTCAAATATTCAGTGTGACAATAGCCAGTCGGTCTCATTCCACTCTAATATTCAGTGTGACAATAGCCAGTCGGTCTCATTCCACTCAAATATTCAGTGTGACAATAGCCAGTCGGTCTCATTCCACTCTAATATTCTGTGTGACAATAGCCAATCGGTCTCATTCCACTCTAATATTCAGTGTGACAATAGCCAGTCGGTCTCATTCCACTCTAATATTCTGTGTGACAATAGCCAGTCGGACTCATTCCACTCTAATATTCAGTGTGACAATAGCCAGTCGGTCTCATTCCACTCTAATATTCAGTGTGACAATAGCCAGTCGGTCTCATTCCAGTCTAATATTCCGTGTGACAATAGCCAGTCGGTCTCATTCCAGTCTAATATTCCGTGTGACAATAGCCAGTCGGTCTCGTTCCACTCTAATATTCAGTGTGACAATAGCCAGTCGGTCTCGTTCCACTCTAATATTCCGTGTGACAATAGCCAGTCGGTCTCATTCCACTCTAATATTCAGTGTGACAATAGCCAGTCGGTCTCATTCCACTCAAATATTCAGTGTGACAATAGCCAGTCGGTCTCATTCCACTCAAATATTCAGTGTGACAATAGCCAGTCGGTCTCATTCCACTCTAATATTCAGTGTGACAATAGCCAGTCGGTCTCATTCCACTCTAATATTCAGTGTGACAATAGCCAGTCGGTCTCATTCCAGTCTAATATTCAGTGTGACAACAGCCAGTCGGTCTCATTCCAGTCTAATATTCAGTGTGACAATAGCCAGTCGGTCTCATTCCACTCTAATATTCAGTGTTACAATAGCCAGTCGGTCTCATTCCAGTCTAATATTCAGTGTGACAATAGCCAGTCGGTCTCATTCCACTCAAATATTCAGTGTGACAATAGCCAGTCGGTCTCATTCCACTCTAATATTCAGTGTGACAATAGCTAGTCGGTCTCATTCCACTCAAATATTCAGTGTGACAATAGCCAGTCGGTCTCATTCCACTCTAATATTCAGTGTGACAATAGCCAGTCGGTCTCATTCCACTCTAATATTCAGTGTGACAATAGCCAGTCGGTCTCATTCCAGTCTAATATTCAGTGTGATAATAGCCAGTCGCTCTCATTCCAGTCTAATATTTAGTGTGACAACAGCAAGTCGGTCTCATTCCAGTCTAATATTCAGTGTGACAATAGCCAGTCGGTCTCATTCCAGTCTAATATTCAGTGTGACAATAGCCAGTCGGTCTCATTCCACTCTAATATTCAGTGTGACAATAGCCAGTCGGTCTCATTCCACTCAAATATTCAGTGTGACAATAGCCAGTCGGTCTCATTCCACTCAAATATTCAGTGTGACAATAGCCAGTCGGTCTCATTCCAGTCTAATCTTCGGTGTGGCAATGACCAGTCTGTCCTATTCAAGGTTAAATCTTACGTGTGACTCTGATCAGTCTGTTCCATTTCAGATCTAATCTTCTGTGTGTGAGTGACCAGTCTATTCCGTTTTATCCACAGAAGGAAACAATTATTTTTTTCTTACAATATGGAAAAATATTTTTTCTAGTTCCATTTCATTTTTGGATACATCTTTTCGTGAGACCTTATTGCATTAATAAAACTATTATGCCAAATTAAATACGCTTCTTTTGCTGATAAATGATATTGCGATTATATTTCTTGAGGTTTTAAAATTAATAAATAACTTGTTCATTTAATCACTGTTTGCAGTCTACTCCTCATTGCAGCTTCATTTGCTGTAAAGCGCACTTTACAAGATAGCATATTTCTCCTAAATAGCGGAGGGTAGTCGTTGAGTTGGGTTGTTTTACCTCTGAGCGGCACTTTTTTGCACACCATGGGGGACCCACTGGAGCAGCTGTTGGGAGACAGATGATAGCCTCCCGTCAAGGCCATCCAGCGTGTTCTATAACGTTGGGTTGTTTTACCTCTGAGCGGCACTTTTTGCACACCATGGCCTAAATAGCCAGGTCACATGGACCCCGAAGGCTCAGAGAAGGTTGGGGGAGGGGACCCACTGGAACAGCTGTTGGGAGACAGATGGTAGCCGCCCGTCAAGGCCATCCAGCGTGTTCTTTAACGTGAACAGGGTATGGTTCTCCCACACACGGGGCCGCGGCTTAACGTCCCATCCGACGGACTGCGGCCTTTCCAAGCTCATCAGTGTCCCCTACTGACCGTGGGCAGGGCGGGGAATTTTGCGGAGATAAATCTCAACGCTGACCCAGCTGGGACTCGAACCTGGGAACTACAGATTACGAGCCTGGCGCGCTACCGACTTAGCCACCCCCGCCCCCTAATCACAGAGGGAAATTACATGAATAGCAACTATCAAGATGTTTCCTAATAAGTGAAACCTTGAAATTTTATTGTATCTAATGAAGGAGATAGGAATAGCAAGAGAGGGAAGGATGGTAGGAGAAGTAATGGAAAAAAAAGGTGGTAAGAATAATAAGAGAAAGAAAGAAGAAAGATGGGAATAGCAAATGAAAATAGGTTGGTAAGAGTAGCAAAAAGAATGAACGAAAACAGTTATAACAATAGAAAGAAGGATGGTAAAAATAGCACGAGAAAAGAGGAAGATAGGAATAATAATAGAAATAAGAAAGATGGCAATAACAAAAGGAAGAAAGGTGATAGGAATAACTATGTAAAGAAGAAGGGTGATAGGAATAACTATGTAAAGAAGAAGGGTGATAGGAATAACTATGCAAAGAAGAAGGGTGATAGGAATAACTATGTAAAGAAGAAGGGTGATAGGAAAACTATGTAAAGAAGAAGGGTGATAGGAATAACTATGTAAAGAAGAAGGGTGATAGGAATAACTGTGTAAAGAAGAAGGGTGATAGGAATAACTGTGTAAAGAAGAAGGGTGATAGGAATAACTATGTAAAGAAGAAGGGTGATAGGAATAACTATGTAAAGAAGAAGGGTGATAGGAATAACTATGTAAAGAAGAAGGGTGATAGGAATAACTGTGTAAAGAAGAAGGGTGATAGGAATAACTGTGTAAAGAAGAAGGGTGATAGGAATAACTATGTAAAGAAGAAGGGTGATAGGAATAACTATGTAAAGAAGAAGGGTGATAGGAATAACTGTGTAAAGAAGAAGGGTGATAGGAATAACTATGTAAAGAAGAAGGGTGATAGGAATAACTGTGTAAAGAAGAAGGGTGATAGGAATAACTATGTAAAGAAGAAGGGTGATAGGAATAACTGTGTAAAGAAGAAGGGTGATAGGAATAACTGTGTAAAGAAGAAGGGTGATAGGAATAACTATGTAAAGAAGAAGGGTGATAGGAATAACTATGTAAAGAAGAAGGGTGATAGGAATAACTGTGTAAAGAAGAAGGGTGATAGGAATAACTGTGTAAAGAAGAAGGGTGATAGGAATAACTATGTAAAGAAGAAGGGTGATAGGAATAACTATGTAAAGAAGAAGGGTGATAGGAATAACTATGTAAAGTAGAAGGGTGATAGGAATAACTATGTAAAGAAGAAGGGTGATAGGAATAACTGTGTAAAGAAGAAAGGTGATAGGAATAACTGTGTAAAGAAGAAGGGTGATAGGAATAACTATGTAAAGAAGAAGGGTGATAGGAATAACTATGTAAAGAAGAAGGGTGATAGGAATAACTATGTAAAGAAGAAGGGTGATAGGAATAACTGTGTAAAGAAGAAGGGTGATAGGAATAACTGTGTAAAGAAGAAGGGTGATAGGAATAACTATGTAAAGAAGAAGGGTGATAGGAATAACTATGTAAAGAAGAAGGGTGATAGGAATAACTGTGTAAAGAAGAAGGGTGATAGGAATAACTGTGTAAAGAAGAAGGGTGATAGGAATAACTATGTAAAGAAGAAGGGTGATAGGAATAACTGTGTAAAGAAGAAGGGTGATAGGAATAACTATGTAAAGAAGAAGGGTGATAGGAATAACTATGTAAAGAAGAAGGGTGATAGGAATAACTGTGTAAAGAAGAAGGGTGATAGGAATAACTGTGTAAAGAAGAAGGGTGATAGGAATAACTGTGTAAAGAAGAAGGGTGATAGGAATAACTATGTAAAGAAGAAGGGTGATAGGAATAACTATGTAAAGAAGAAGGGTGATAGGAATAACTGTGTAAAGAAGAAGGGTGATAGGAATAACTGTGTAAAGAAGAAGGGTGATAGGAATAACTATGTAAAGAAGAAGGGTGATAGGAATAACTGTGTAAAGAAGAAGGGTAATAGGAATAACTGTGTAAAGAAGAAGGGTGATAGGAATAACTGTGTAAAGAAGAAGGGTGATAGGAATAACTATGTAAAGAAGAAGGGTGATAGGAATAACTGTGTAAAGAAGAAGGGTGATAGGAATAACTATGTAAAGAAGAAGGGTGATAGGAATAACTGTGTAAAGAAGAAGGGTGATAGGAATAACTATGTAAAGAAGAAGGGTGATAGGAATAACTGTGTAAAGAAGAAGGGTGATAGGAATAACTGTGTAAAGAAGAAGGGTGATAGGAATAACTATGTAAAGAAGAAGGGTGATAGGAATAACTATGTAAAGAAGAAGGGTGATAGGAATAACTATGTAAAGAAGAAGGGTGATAGGAATAACTGTGTAAAGAAGAAGGGTGATAGGAATAACTGTGTAAAGAAGAAGGGTGATAGGAATAACTATGTAAAGATGAAGGGTGATAGGAATAACTATGTAAAGAAGAAGGGTGATAGGAATAACTGTGTAAAGAAGAAGGGTGATAGGAATAACTATGTAAAGAAGAAGGGTGATAGGAATAACTATGTAAAGAAGAAGGGTGATAGGAATAACTGTGTAAAGAAGAAGGGTGATAGGAATAACTGTGTAAAGAAGAAGGGTGATAGGAATAACTATGTAAAGAAGAAGGGTGATAGGAATAACTATGTAAAGAAGAAGGGTGATAGGAATAACTATGTAAAGAAGAAGGGTGATAGGAATAACTATGTAAAGAAGAAGGGTGATAGGAATAACTGTGTAAAGACGAAGGGTGATAGGAATAACTGTGTAAAGAAGAAGGGTGATAGGAATAACTATGTAAAGAAGAAGGGTGATAGGAATAACTATGTAAAGAAGAAGGGTGATAGGAATAACTATGCAAAGAAGAAGGGTGATAGGAATAACTGTGTAAAGAAGAAGGGTGATAGGAATAACTGTGTAAAGAAGAAGGGTGATAGGAATAACTATGTAAAGAAGAAGGGTGATAGGAATAACTGTGTAAAGAAGAAGGGTGATAGGAATAACTGTGTAAAGAAGAAGGGTGATAGGAATAACTATGCAAAGAAGAAGGGTGATAGGAATAACTGTGTAAAGAAGAAGGGTGATAGGAATAACTATGTAAAGAAGAAGGGTGATAGGAATAACTATGTAAAGAAGAAGGGTGATAGGAATAACTGTGTAAAGAAGAAGGGTGATAGGAATAACTGTGTAAAGAAGAAGGGTGATAGGAATAACTGTGTAAAGAAGAAGGGTGATAGGAATAACTATGCAAAGAAGAAGGGTGATAGGAATAACTATGTAAAGAAGAAGGGTGATAGGAATAACTGTGTAAAGAAGAAGGGTGATAGGAATAACTGTGTAAAGAAGAAGGGTGATAGGAATAACTATGTAAAGAAGAAGGGTGATAGGAATAACTGTGTAAAGAAGAAGGGTGATAGGAATAACTGTGTAAAGAAGAAGGGTGATAGGAATAACTGTGTAAAGAAGAAGGGTGATAGGAATAACTATGTAAAGAAGAAGGGTGATAGGAATAACTGTGTAAAGAAGAAGGGTGATAGTAATAACTATGTAAAGAAGAAGGGTGATAGGAATAACTGTGTAAAGAAGAAGGGTGATAGGAATAACTATGTAAAGAAGAAGGGTGATAGGAATAACTATGTAAAGAAGAAGGGTGATAGGAATAACTATGTAAAGAAAGAAGGTCGGAATAGAAATAAGGAAGAAAGATAGGAATAGCAAAAGCAAGAATAAAGATGGTAATAGCAATAGAAAGAAGGAAGACGAGAACAGCAAGAGACGGAAGAAAGATGCAAATAACAAAAAGAAAGAATGGTGGTAGGAATAAAAAGAGAAAAAAGGAAGATATGATTAACCATAAAAGGAAAGAAGATAGGAATAGAAGTAGAAGAATGGAAGATCGGAATAACAGAAGGAGGAAGTAATACTTTAATATTCATTAGCTTTAGAATAGCAGTAAAAGGAAAGAACAATTTTAAGGAAGTTGAAATTATTTACTTCCCATACTACGTATAAACAACTTACTGCTAGGAGGGGTTTTTTGAGAGAATTCAGGGGAATCAAACTTCACTCTCTTGTAAAGATATCACGGCCAAGTATTATTTGTTTTTCCTGTACCGATTACGAAGTGGATGTGTGGGGGGTGGGAGGAGGAGGTGGGGGGGGGGGGGTGTTAGAGCAAAATTCTTGCCCTCATAATTCAGACTAATGAATTTACAGTACAGAAGAGTTATTACAGTAACAGAAAGTGTTGTTGCTGTAAAACGTTGCAAGACAAAAAGAGCAAGACCAATTGAAATGGAAAGGAGGAAGACATGACTGTCAAGAACAGTTGCAACAGAAAGATAAGAACAATAACGACTCTAGGAATAGGAAGAAAAGAAAAGCTATAGTAATAGAACGAAGAAGGATAGGAATAATAGAAGCCATAACATTACAATGAAAGTAGATAGGGACATCTAGAACTGGAACAATAGAACGAGAGGAGTAGAAATGCGGACTGAAGAACAAGAATGAAGGTGGGAGGGGAAACGACTATAATAGGAAGAAAGGTATAACAATATGAAGAACCGCAGAAAAAGAAGGTTGAGTTCTTTTACCTCTGAGCGGCACCTTTTTGCATACAATGAGCTAAATGCCCTGGTCACAAGGACCCTGAAGGCTGGGGATGTAGACTCACTGGAAAAGCTGTTGGAAGACAGATGGTAGCCTACCGTCAAGGCCATTCAGCGTGTTCTTTAACGTGTACAGGGGTATTGCTCTCCCGCACATGGTGCCATGGTTTAACTTCCCATTCGACGGACGGCGGCTCATCGGTGTCCCCTAACTGACTTTGGCAGAGAGGGGAGTTTTGCGGAGATTAATCTCAATGCTGGCCTACCTGGGACTCGAACCAGGGAATTGTAGATTCCGATCCAGGCGCGTTACCAACTGAGTTACCCCTTCCCAGGAAAAAAAAAGGGAAGATAGAAATAGCAATTGAAGGAAGACAGCAATAGAACGAAGGAAGATAAGAATCGCAATGGAAGGATTATAAAAATAGTAATAGAAGAAAGGAAGACAGGAATAGCAGTAGAAGGAAGAAAGAGATGAATAACAACAGAAGGAAGGATGGTAGGAATGGCAACAGGGAGGAAGGAATAGAAGAATATTAATAGAAGAAATTAGGATAGGAATGGCAACAGGGAGGAAGGAATAGAAGAATATTAATAGAAGAAATTAGGATAGGAATTACAGCAGAAGGAAGAAAGAGAGAAAGTGAAGTAAAAGGAAGGAAGCTAAGAATAGTAAAAGAAGGGAGGAGGATAGGATTAGCAATAGAAGGAAATATGATAGGACTAGTAGAAACGAATTGCAAGAATCATTATGTAAGTGGAACGAAGGAAATAATTTTTCAAACAGTAAAATAAGAAATGTCTGCATATGAAAGAAGATATCTAGTTTCAAAAAGAATAAAGTTAGTCTAGTAAACCTAACTGACAGTTTATCATACATATACAGTTATTTGAAAGCAAACAGCACTACAGAAAATAAAAGTTCTACTCGGGATAAACTGCCAAAGTTTAAAGTATCATTTGTGAGTTAAACCAAGCGCATTTCTTTACTCTCAAATACCACTTCTTCCAACGATTATTACTGCAAGTTGTTCGTTTAAAATCCACTTTCCCTCTCACTAAACTGATCCTCCTACTTCATAAATGTTCCTCGGTATCCATTTAACTTCCTGCATTACTCTTCATTTCATCTCGAGCTTGGCTAATACAAACAGTTCAATTTTTCTTTTCCCTGATAACCCTAACTCGCAATCTGGCTGCTAATTTAATCAGGTCCTAGAAATTCCGTACCCAACTGAGAACTACATCGCACATACCGTGTAGTAAAAATCCCCCCCCCCCATGCGATGTACTTAACAGCACATCTCTCTCCGTGTTATCCCCCTCATCAAGCCGCAAATCTCCGGTCCGAACATTTGCAGGAAGAAAGAGTCTGATTCAGCCATTAGCATCTTTTCTTCCTGTTTTTATTCTTCTTCTGCTTTGCGTGGTGCTTAAACTAAAGGGAAATTAATGAGGCTTTGCCATTAATAAGTAATTTTTCACTCACTGGCTTTAAAAGTCATTAGCATCTCTACTTTCTTTAAGTTATGTTCTTGTGAATGGGAAGATTCAGGTTTTCCAGCTCTGAATTAATTAGGCTCTCGCTGGAGGCTCTTTTTTGTCGCTCAAATGCAATTTCCTTCAAGTTCCGATGTAAATAAAAACAAAATGCACAGCTGCATTTACAACTAATCTCATTTCACGGTTAATATCACTCAGATTTTGATAGCGGATGCGTTTATACTGCCTCCTAAATGGGTCATTAAAAATTTAATCTGCTAATCTGGAATATTTAACTGATTTATTCGCCATGATGAATAGTTAAAGGATCAAATGAAAGTTATTAGGAGAGGCGAAATCTCATTCTTAAGAAAAAAAAATTCAATTTTTATCCGTCGTTTCTCTCTCGCTGAAATAAAATCTGTGTTAATGTTTTATGAGACGTTTGCGAAATTGGACAGCTTCGACATGTCCAGACATTTCCTAGTGAGGGGTGGTTTTTTTTGATAAATAACAATAATATCATCCAAGTGAATATTTCAATAATAATTAGTCTGATGTAGGTTTGGTTGACGACTTATTTCTTTTCAGGTGAAGCACAATTTGAAGTTATTTTACTGCTACTAAAATATTTGCTGCGTTTTAGTATAAATATCATAAAAAAATAAATAATCCTTAGATCAGCTACTTGTCACAGATATCTGACAGACGATTTCTAATACACTTGTTGGGAAAAAGTTAGGTTATGTAAATGAGAACAAATAAGTTATGGAATTTTGAATATTTAACAATACCAATGCCAGTCCTAAGAAATCATACAAAATTGGCAAATACTGAAAAATTAATTTGCACAAACGTAACGTATAAAATATATACTTATTTAAAAGAAATAAATAGTTTGAAATAACAATACTTATTAAGTCTTAGGTCTGAGATCAATTCTTATGACTGGCACTATTTCCGTTAAATATTCAAATTTCTATAACTCATTAAATATCGAAAGACTATTTTTAGAAATCGAGACATTGAGATATTTGATAGGGATCTCTATCTGATCTCACATTTTTCGAAAAAAAAAAAAAACAATGCGAACTTATTTTAGAAGTTGGAGATCTTCGACATTAAATTTCCATTTGCATAAGTTTCTAATTTAACTTTTGTCCATCAATTTATAACACGCCATAGAGAACCATGCAGTAACTGCACACGCTCCAGTTTGCTGTGAACGGTAACTGGAGCGTGTACAGTTGCTGTACACGCTCCAGATATTTTTCCTGAATTCTGTAATCACGTGACACGAAGGTTGCCAGATCACTAATTTCTAAAAAAATCGTTGCCAGATATTTTTTCTGAATTCTGTAATCAACCATAGTGTTCGGATACTTTTTTGAGCGACTGTAGGTGGTCATATTATTTTGATACTAGATCGTGTGGGCTCACTCACGGAAATATTGAGCGTGTGCAGTTACCGTTCACACCAAACTGAAGCGAGTGCAGTAACTGCTCACGCTCCAGGTTGCTGTGAACGGTAACTGGAGCGTGTACAGTTGCTGTACACGCTCCAGATATTTTTCCTGAATTCTGTAATCACGTGACACGAAGGTTGCCAGATCACTAATTTCTAAAAAAAATCGTTGCCAGATATTTTTTCTGAATTCTGTAATGAACCATAGTGTTCGGATACTTTTTTGAACGACTGTAGGTGGTCATATTATTTTGATACTAGATCGTGTGGGCTCACTCACGGAAATATTGAGCGTGTGCAGTTACCGTTCACAGCAAACTGGAGTCCCTCTTTAACTTAAACTACCCGCAAACTGGAGCGTGTGCAGTAACTGCACACGCTCCAGTTTGCTGTGAACGGTAACTGGAGCGTGTACAGTTGCTGTACACGCTCCAGATATTTTTCCTGAATTCTGTAATCACGTGACACGAAGGTTGCCAGATCACTAATTTCTAAAAAAATCGTTGCCAGATATTTTTTCTGAATTCTGTAATCAACCATAGTGTTCGGATACTTTTTTGAGCGACTGTAGGTGGTCATATTATTTTGATACTAGATCGTGTGGGCTCACTCACGGAAATATTGAGCGTGTGCAGTAACTGCACACGCTCCAGTTTGCTGCAAACGGTAACTGGAGCGTGTACAGTTGCTGTACACGCTCCAGATATTTTTCCTGAATTCTGTAATCACGTGACACGAAGGTTGCCAGATCACTAATTTCTAAAAAAATCGTTGCCAGATATTTTTTCTGAATTCTGTAATCAACCATAGTGTTCGGATACTTTTTTGAGCGACTGTACAGTATATGTAAATAAATAAATATTCTTCCGGTATACGTACTTTGGAAAGACCCGGAAACAGTGAGCTCTTATCCCCATCCGTCCACCTCTCAAAACTCCTGCCAAAATAAGTCAGCGAAATTAAAAATTATTAGATAGAAATTAACAGTTAGCAAAAAAGCAAATTGTTCAATTTTCTGCGTATAGCAATTGCAACGATTTTCCAGGCCTTTAGAAATAGTTCCAACTTGTATTAAGATTAAGTATCCATCATTATTGACGATTATCTTCCACGGTTCCATTCTCAGAAGCTTCCTGCCAATTAGTGCCAAACTAAATTACAGTACGCGCAACTTTCGGCTAATATACAGCTTGCGAGATTTAATTCGGTGTATAATACACGTCTGCACACTTTATCAACTGTTAGAATGCAGCGTTGTGTCGTTGAATAACTTATGCGATTATGACGTAGATGTTTCAAAGCTCTGTCTGTAATTATTGGCTTTGGGAATGTAAATATTTATCTCAGAACTTTAACAGTCTATAACTCTAAAAAAAAATTCTCAGATACTTTTTAATTGCAGTTTATTTGAGGTTTTGTTAAACAAAACTAGAAATGTTTTAGTTTAAGGGATTTCTATGATTCTGTTTTAAAGTTAAAGGTTAGTTTAAGTTAAATAGTCACTGAATTTTCGGTTTTAAAGCTTTTAATTTCGATGTTGCTTAAGGGTTAATTCCATGGTTAATTAGGGTTATATTATTGTGTTGCTTTACAATGAGTGCTGTTGCTAAAGGTATTTGGTATTGGTTGCTAAAAGTATTGGTACCATTATTAACCATCTCCATAAATGGATTAAATTTCATTTTCAACCACTATCTCATCGGTTCATCAGGAAAGGATTCCTCATTCCAATCTTGCACTTTTAAATACCATTCCTTATAGGAGATACTTCTGCATTTTACAAAAACATTAAAAAACGTTTACAGTGTTTGCTAAAAACATAAAACCAAATTTACAAAATTAACAACAAACTCTAAGAATAATACTTACCGAAGCCGGGGGGGGGGGGCGTTAAATTTTAAAACTTTCAATATTTATATCGGATAAAAAACGATTCGAGGTTTTACATCGTTTTCCATTACACTTTTAAGTTTTAAGAAAATATGGGGGTTGAAACAGGGACAACCACTAATTAAATTATTAAATTAATTGTTAAATTGATTAAATTAATTAGATTAGAGAAGAGATGAAACAATTTCAACAGTTGTATCGTAAATGAAGTTCTCGGCAACAACAGATTTGCTGTCCAAACGATTCGAGAGCTGCCAAAAGTTGCGTCAGCATATTGTGGAAGACATACAATCGCTCAAAAAAGTATCCGAACACTATGGTTGATTACAGAATTCAGAAAAAAATATCTGCCAACGTTTTGTTTAGAAATTTGTGATCTGGCAACCTTCGTGTCACGTGACACGGAGGTTGCCAGATGACTAATTTATAAAAAAAATAATCGTTGCCAGATATTTTTTCTAATTCTGTGATCAACCATAGCGTTCGGATACTTTTTTGAGCGACTGTAGGTGGTCATATTATTTTGATAGTAGATCGTGTGGGCTCACTCACGGAAATATTGAGCGTGTGCAGTTACCGTTCACAGCAAACTGGAGCGTGTGCAGTAACTGCACACGCTCCAGTTTGCTGTGAACGGTAACTGGAGCGTGTACAGTTGCTGTACACGCTCCAGATATTTTTCCTGAATTCTGTAATCACGTGACACGAAGGTTGCCAGATCACTAATTTCTAAACAAATCATTGCCAGATATTTTTTTCTGAATTCTGTAATCAACCCTAGTGTTCGGATATTTTTTGAGCAACTGTACTTCCTTCCTTTAGACAACGACTGCATTTGGAAACAGATCTTGCGGACCTTTGTCACGAAACGCGCATGAAACGCATCGTAATGTCTCATCAAGTATACTCCAACTTAACTAATTAGTTCGGCGAATTTTTTTTTTGTATTCGCTTGGTTGCCTCCAAAAAAGGTTTGCCACCAGTAGCTTCTTTTAGGTCTTGCTTAATAAGCAAGAAGAGTATCATTTCATTAATTAAAATCTCTGAGCTGAAGGAAAAAGGAAAAACATTCTGTTTCTCTTTTCATGCCCACAGTAATGCCGCAAGAAAAAAAACTCGCTGATATGATACTGATATATACTTACTGTTCTTTTTTGGGGCTGGGGTGGCTCAGTTGGTAGCGCGCCAGGCTCGTAATCTGTAGTTCCCAGGTTCGAGTCCCAGCTGGGTCAGCGTTGAGATTTATCTCCGCAAAATTCCTCGCCCTGCCCACGGTCAGTAGGGAACACCGATACGCTTTGAAAGGCCGCCGTCCGTCGGATGGGACGTTAAGCCGTGACCCCGTGTACGGGAGAGCCATACCCTGTGCACGTTAAAGAACACGCTAGATGGCCTTGACGGGAGGCTACCATCTGTCTCCCAACAGCTGTTCCAGTGGGTCCCCTCCCCCAACTTTCTCTGAGCCTTCGGGGTCCATGTGACCTGGCCATTTAGCCCATGGTGTGCAAAAAAGTGCCGCTCAGAGGTAAAACAACCCAACGTTAAAAAACACGCTGGATGGCTTGACGGGAGGCTACCATCTGTCTCCCAACAGCTGTTCCAGTGGGTCCCCTCTCCCAACCTTCTCTGAGCCTTCGGGGTCCATGTGACCTGGCCATTTAGCCCATGGTGTGCATAAAGTGCCGCTCAGAGGTAAAACAACCCAACGTTAACAAAAGACGCTGAATGGCCTTGACGGGAGGCTACCATCTGTCTCCCATCAGCTGTTCCAGTGGGTCCCCTCCCCCAACCTTCTCTGAGCCTTCGGGATCCATGTGACCTGGCCATTTAGCCCGTGGTGTGCAAAAAAGTGCCGCTCAGAGGTAAAACAACCCAACCCAACTACCCAACTGTTCCTTTTTGTTTAATGTTCTTCGTCTCTAGGGGTGCATGGTTATAAACCTCTATTCCCAGAGCTTTTAAAAGTTATATTTAGTGCATTCTGCTATTCACAAAAACCGAAAGTTTTTCGACCCTTTCGTAAAACGTTCACGAAAAGGCAACTAACGAAACTCCGTAACCTTCGAAAATGTGAACGAAATTGCTAAATATTTTTACAATGAATTTAAAGATCTAAAACAGTTCTATCTAAATCTTTATAATTTATAGAATTGTGGATGCTATAGTATCCAACACTGAAATTGCAGTCATAAGGTTTTCGCTTAATCGGAGACTACGAGAATGCGGATTTAATGCTTTAACTGTACAGTCGCTCAAAAAAGTATCCGAACGCTAGGGTTGATTACAGAATTCAAAAAAAATATCTGGCAAAGATTTGCTTTAGAAATTAGTGATCTGGCAACCTTCGTGTCACGTGATTACAGAATTCAGGAAAAATACCTGGAGCGTGTACCGCAACTGTACACGCTCCAGTTACCGTTCACAGCAAACTGGAGCGTGTGCAGTAACTGCACGCGCTCCAGTTTGTTGTGAACGGTAACTGCACACGCTCAATATTTCCGTGAGTTAGCACACACGATCTAGTATCAAAATAATATGACCACCTACAGTCACTCAAAAAAGTATCCGAACACCATGGTTGATCACAGAATTAGAAAAAATATCTGGCAACGATTATTTTTTTTTATAAATTAGTCATCTGGCAACCTCCGTGTCACGTGACACGAAGGTTGCCAGAGCACTAATTTCTAAAAAAATCGTTGCCAGATATTTTTTCTGAATTCTGTAATCAACCCTAGTGTTCGGATATTTTTCTGAGCGACTGTACTTATAGGTCAAAAGTTTGGTATTAGGTCATAGCCTTTTATGGATGTGGAAGATCCAAATTTGTTTAGAATTTTATGCTGAAAAAGAAAGACAATTCACAAATCTGCACCACTGATTTTTAGTTCGTTTTTTAAATACGAAAACTCTAATAATTTCACTGCTGTCTGTAGTCATTTGATTTGTTTCCTGTTTATAAAGAGAATTTAAAAATCCCTTTTGGGTTAGTAGGTGTTGATGAAATATTAGGATACGTTTTTTCTAATATCTCAAAATAACTTTAATAACTCCCTCTAACTGTAGGGGCGGGGGTGGCTCAGTCGGTAGCGCGCCAGGCTCGTAATCTGTAGTTCCCAGGTTCGAGTCCCAGCTGGGTCAGCGTTGAGATTTATCTCCGCAAAATTCCCCCCGCCCTGCCCACGGTCAGTAGGGGACACCGATGGGCTTGGAAAGGCCGCCGTCCGTCGGATGGGACGTTAAGCCGTGGCCCCGTGTGCGGGAGAGCCATACCCTGTGCACGTTAAGGAACACGCTGGATGGCCTTGACGGGAGGCTACCATCTGTCTCCCAACAGCTGTTCCAGTGGGTCCCCTCCCCCAACCTTCTCTGAGCCTTCGGGGTCCATGTGACCTGGCCATTTAGCCCATGGTGTGCAAAAAAGTGCCGCTCAGAGGTAAAACAACCCAACCCAACCCTCTAACTGTGGAAAAAGATGGAATATGAAAAAAAAAATTAACAAATATTCCACGCGATCTATTTATGCTAGAAGTTTTAGATTTTGGTACTAAGACGTCATGATGGTGATGTTTTGTTGGTGAAGTTTATATTAACAGCAATGATTTGTACACTTACCACCGGGGCGGGGGTGACTCAGTCGGTAGCGCGCCAGGCTCGTAATCTGTAGTTCCCAGGTTCAAGTCCCAGCTGGGTCAGCGTTGAGATTTATCTCCGCAAAATTCCCCGCCCTGCCCACGGTCAGTAGGAGACACCGATGGGCTTGGAAAGGCCGCCGTCCGTCGGATGGGACGTTAAGCCGTGGTCCCGTGTGCGGGAGAGCCATACCCTGTGCACGTTAAAGAACACACTGGATGGCCTTGACGGGAGGCTACCATCTGTCTCCCAACAGCTGTTAAAGTGGGTCCCCTGCCCCAACTTTCTCTGAGCCTTCGGGGTCCATGTGACCTGGCCATTTAGCCCGTGGTGTGCAAAAAAAGTGCCGCTCAGAGGTAAAACAACCCAACCTACACTTACCACCAGGAGGGTGATAAAAGAAAACTTTTTCTTAAAAGGAAAATTAAAACGTGCACAGGGTATTTTCGTGTTTTATAGGCACTGATAAAATATTACTCTTTTCGTTTTCGCAAACAACCTTTAGTAGGAATTTCAAATGCTATAGGGTTATAAATGCTGAAAATAAAAAGTTCATTCGCTTTGAAAACGGCCATTACATATTGCAAGAGGCCATATGTTATTTTTCAAGTTTACTAATACAGAAAGAAAAGACCCCAACAATAGCCTAGGTAATTGTGGACTTCTACCCTACCTTTGGTAGGACTCCATCTCAACGCTGAGGCGGGGATAGCTCAGTCGGTAGCGCGCCAGGGTTGTAATCTACAGTTCTCACGTTCGAGTCCCAGCTGGGCCAGCGTTGAGATTTATCTCCGAAAAACTCCCCGCCCTGCCCTTGGTAGGGGACGCCGAAGAGCTAGAAAAGGCCGTCGTCCGTCGCTTGCGACGTTAAGTGTGCGGGAGAGCCATACCCTGTGCACGTTAAAGAACACACTGGATGGCGTTTACGGGAGGCTTCCATCTGTCTCTTAACAGTTGTCCAGTTGGTCCCCGCTCCTCCACCACCAACTTTCTCTGAGCCCTCAGTGTCCTTATGACCTGGCCATTTAGCTCATTGTGTGTTAAAAATGTGTCGCTCAGAGTTAAAACACTCAAACCACCTTAACTTTTTTCTACTGACAATAATATTCTTGCAGGAAGGATTTGGGTTGTGTTGTTTTACCTCTGAGCGGCACTTTTTTGCACACCATGGGCTAAATGGGCAGGTCACATGGACCCCGAAGGCTCAGAGAAGGTTGGGGGAGGGGACCCACTGGAACAGCTGTTGGGAGACAGATGGTAACCTCCCGTCAAGGCCATCCAGCGTGTTCTTTAACGTGCACAGGGTATGGCTCTCCCGCACACGGGGCCACGGCTTAACGTCCCATCCGACGGACGGCGGCTTTTCCAAGCCCACCGGTGTCCCTTACTGACCGTAGGCAAGGCGGGGAATTTTGCGGAGATAAATCTCAACGCTGACCCAGCTGGGAGTCGAACCTGGGAACTACAGATTAGGAGCCTGGCGCGTACCGACTGAGCCACCCCCGCCCCCCTTTCTTGCAGGAAAAACAAAGGTGACCTTGACACAGTAGATCGTTGAACAACAAGAGAGAAAAAAGGAGGGGAGGCAAATACGCATAAAAATTTAAACCCTTTAGTTTATCTAAAATGTTACTAAAATCCATTTATTTCTGAATTACGTAAATCAAAATTCAATTGAAATTGCTATGTATTTAAAAATTAATTCTTCTGTTACTGCACTGTTCAGGCCTGGTATGATGCATGAGGTTGGAAAGACCCACCCCAATGTGACTACCATTACAAACTTCAATAACGCATATCACCTCTGGCGAATAAGGGAACCCGTTTTCAAAGAGAATGAAGTCTTTCGTTTACCTACTTTTTCGCTCCTTAAACATTTTTAATTCGAACTAATGGATGATGGGGAATAATGCAAGTCGTAGCATTTTATCAGCAATTTCGAAACATGAAAAAAAGTATTCGTCTTTTACGTCTTAAATTTAGAAGCTCTCTTTTCTAACACCGATCTGAGAAAAGTAGGCAGATTGTTGCTGACAATGGAATATTTTTCGACCACCGGGTTGGGTTGTTTTACCTCTGAACGGCACTTCCTTGCACACCATGGGCTAAATGGCCAGGTCACAAGGACCCCGAAGGCTCAGAGAAGGTTGTTGGAGGGGACCCACTGGAACAGCTGTTGGGAGATGGTAGCCTCCCGTCAAGGCCATCAAGCGTGTTCTTTAACGAGCACAGGGTATGGCTCTCCCACACACGGGGAAACGGCTTAACGTCCCATCCGACGGACGGCGGCCTTTCCAAGCCATCGGTGTCCCCTACTGACCGTGGGCAGGGTGAGGAATTTTGGTGAGATAAATCTCAATGCTGACCCAGCAGGGACTCGAACCTGGGAACTACAGATTACGAGCCTGGCGCACTACCGACTGAGCCACCCCCGCCCATCTCGACCACCGGAAATTTCAAATTTCAACCACAAACGTACCACTTGCAACATTCGTTAAATGTTACGCCGTTTCCACATTCAGTGATCTATAATGATGTAATTTTCAAAATTTTCGATCGTTAGACGAAAGCTTGAGAGGCAAACGCAATTAGAGCATTCGCGAGATTTGGAAAGTGCGAATCGTAATGCTTCCTCAACACCTGGTGGGGCGAGGGTGGCTCAGTCGGTAGCGCGCCAGGCTCGTAATCTGTAGTTCCCAGGTTCGAGTCCCAGCTGGGTCAGCGTTGAGATTTATTTCCGCAAAAATTCCCCGCCCTGCCCACGGTCAGTAGGGGACACCTATGGGCTTGGAAAGGCCGCCGTCCGTCGAATGGGACGTTAAGCCGTGGCCCGTGTGCGGGAGAGCCATACCCTGTGCACGTTAAAGAAAACGCTGGATGGCCTTGACGGAGGCTACCATCTGTCTCCCAACACGCTGGATGAAAACGTTAAGCCGTGGGCCGTGTGCGGGAGAGCCATACCCTGTGCACGTTAAAGAACACGCTGGATGGCCTGACGGGAGGCTACCATCTGTCTCCCAACAACTGTTCCAGTGGGTCCCCTCCCCCAACCGTCTCTGAGCCTTCGGGGTCCATGTGACCTGGCCGTTTAGGCCATGGTGTGCAAAAAGTGCCGCTCAGGGGTAAAACAACCCAACGTTATAGAACACGCTGGATGGCCTTGACGGGAGGCTACCATCTGTCTCCCAACAGCTGTTCCAGTGGGTCCCCTCCCCCAACCTTCTCTGAGCCTTCGGGGTCCATGTGACCTGGCCATTTAGCCCATGGTGTGCAAAAAAGTGCCGCTCAGAGGTAAAACAACCCAACCCTCAACACCTGGCCAACATAAAATATATATATATATTTTTAAATTTTTCTCTAAAAACAAAATTATTCGATGTCTACTTATTGACAGTCAGACAGACAAGAAAAAGAAAATATTATCTCGTTTCTTTTTTTTGTAAATAGAGATAACAAAAGTTTTGATGAAATGGACACACGTAATGTTTGCATTTTTTCTTACAGTACAGTCGCTCAAAATATATCCGAATACTATGGTTGATTACAGAATTCAGAAAAAATATCTGGCAACGATTGTTTTTAGAAATTAGTGATCTGGCAACCTTCATGTGACACGAAGGTTGCCAGATCAGTGATTTCTAAAAAAATCGTTGCCAGATATTTTTCCTGAATTCTGTAATCAACCATAATGTTCGGATATTTTTTGAGCGACTGTACGCAACTAAACGATGTATCAATTGAGAAACAATTTTCCTGTGATGATTCTCTCTGTTGTTGCTCCCAACTTTGGGCCATTTGTGACCTTTCTATTTTATCCCAATTCATCATAAATAGATAAATCCAGTACTAAAAGAACGCTATATGAAATTCCCAATTTCTTTTACAACTTTTGCACCATTTTTTAAAACTCTTATCTAAAAACCCTTCTAATTCATCTCCGAACATTTTCTGCATCTTCTTTCCACTCCATCCTCCTCTTCCTCATCCATCCTCCCGAGCCTCTCTCCTTTCTTCTTCATCTTACTTCTTCCCCCAGCATCCCAAACCAACTGCTTACGACAGGCGTCAATCCATAACGGACCCCGGGGTCGAAGTGCCTGAAAGAAAATTAATGATGACGAAAATGGCCCCCAAGGAACTGTCTCTGTTGCTGTTCCTGAGCTTCCACCCTCCCCCCATTTCCCCCCTCTTCCTCCTCCGGGATGTCGACGTGTTCCGCGGAGGAGCAACATCTGTCCAGCACCAATCAATCTGGGCCGTCTTTGCCGCGGGTTATTAACTGGCCGCTCTGCGGACTGCTCGCCCTGCTCGGGCTATTTGTCTCTGCCTTAAGCAGCTGGCTCGTGCATTTCTTCTTCCCTATTGAACGTTGACAATTGCTTCATAACACGATTAATCGGTGCATTGATCAGCAATCCATCACTTAATCGATTTATGCCGATCAGTCGAATGTGTCGGTTTCAATTTTATTTCTGAATTTATGAGCCAAGTTTTGTTTGTTTAGTTTATCGTTTGTCTCTAAAGCAAGCGTCGAATTGTAATCAATTTGTACACGTCACTGTTCCATACCATTGGGCTAATCAATAAACGTTTATTAATATCCTGTCACTTTAATGTGTCACAGTGCAAGCAGTCGCTTCATTTTGTATTGCATATCGTCTACACAGTAAATTATGTATAGGACGTTATTGGCATTATTGGTACTTAAAACTTAAACCTATTCGCTTCGCTACAAACTACAGTGATTAATGTCTCTCTTACTGCTTCATATCATTCTCCATTCTTCTCAATTTCATATACATTGAGTTCTGAATGTCTTGACACCACTGTTCATACGTCTAACGAGCAACAGATTCGACAGTGGTTCTTGAAGATGATTTATCATGGATGTTTTCTTACTCTACGTTTACTTTGCGTTTATTCCTCGCGGCATTAAACGCAGAAAACGGTTCTTCAGTATTCTGACGGGGCGGGGGTGGCTCAGTCGGTAGCGCGCCAGGCTCGTAATCTGTAGTTCCCAGCTGGGTCAGCGTTGAGATTTATCTCCGCAAAATTCCCCGCCCTGCCCACGGTCAGTAGGGGACACCGATGGGCTTGGAAAGGCCGCCGTCCGTCGGATGGGACGTTACGCCGTGTACAGGGGAGCCATACCCTGTGCACGTTAAAGAACATGCTGGAGAAATACGCTGGAGGAAATCGCTGAGTGTATAGTCTTTTAAATGTGGAGGTGGCTCAGTCGGTTGCGCGCCAGGCTCGTAATCTGTAGTTCCCAGGTTCGAGTTCCAGCTGGGTCAGCATTGAAATTTATCTCCGCAAAACTCCTCGCCCTGCCCACGGTCAGTAGGGGACACCGATGGGCTTGGAAAGGCCGCCGTCCGTCGGATGGGACGTTAAGCCGTGTACAGGGAAGCCATATCCTGTGCACGTTGAAGAACACGCTGGATGGCCTTGACGGAAGGCTACCATCCATCTCCAAACAGCTGTTCCAGTGGGTCCCCTCCCCCAACCTTCTCTGAGCCTTCGGGGTCCATGTGACCTGGCCATTTAACCCATAGTGTGCAAAAAAGTGCCGCTCAGAGGTAAAACAACCCAACCCAACCCAGTATTCTGATGTAATACGAAAATCACTCGCCTACGAAAGTGCATAAAACAAAATATTAAAAATTTAACTTAAAAAAAGATACTAAGGTATATATTATAGAATTGATTCATTTAATAGAGATCCTAGGAATTTTGTGTGGCATTCAGTTTCTATTCTGTGGTTATACGAGAAAAATGGTTAAACTGCCCAAAAATAAACTTTGTTCCATCGATGATTTAAAGTTAATACTACCCAGGTAATTGTTTCCATGTATACCGGGGGCGTGGGTGGTTCAGTCGGTAGCGCGCCA
This sequence comes from Ryuthela nishihirai, assembly GCA_038380435.1. Lineage (NCBI taxonomy): Eukaryota > Metazoa > Arthropoda > Arachnida > Araneae > Heptathelidae > Ryuthela > Ryuthela nishihirai. The sequence continues at coordinate 28,049,902 of JAWZYU010000018.1, forward strand.
GGCTCGTAATCTGTAGTTCCCAGGTTCGAGTCCCAGCTGGGTCAGCGTTGAGATTTATCTCCGCAAAATTCCCCGCCCTGCCCACGGTCAGTAGGGGACACCGATGGGCTTGGAAAGGCAGCCGTCCGTCGGATGGGACGTTAAGCCGTGGCCCCGTCTTCGAGAGAGCCATCCCTTGCACGTTAAAGAACATGCTGAATGGCCTTGACGGGAGGCTACCATCTGTCTCCCAACAGCTGTTCCAGTGGGTTCCCTCCCCCAACCTTCTCTTAGCCTTCGGGGTCCATGTGACCTGGCCATTTAGCCCATGGTGTGCAAAAAGTGCCGCTCAGAGGTAAAAAAAACCCAACGTTAAAGAACACGCTGGATGGCCTTGACGGGAGGCTACCATCTGTCTCCCAACAGCCGTTCCAGTGGGTCCCCTCCCCCAACCTTCTCTGAGCCTTCGGGGTCCATGTGACCTGGCCATTTAGCCCATGGTGTGCAAAAAAAGTGCCACTCAGAGGTAAAACAACCCAATCTATGTATACCGAACATTGTATATGAAACATTGTCAGGCCCTTGTTCCATATTCAAGAGAGCCAATGACTATTTTTTCCATGACAGGCCCTTGTTCCATGTCCAAGAGGTACCATGACTTTTTCCCATTGTAGCCCTTGTTTATGAAGAGCAGTAGGGCCATTTGGACCACGCCCTTGATCTGGAGGGGGGGAGGGATATGCATGATATTGTCAAATAATGTGTCAAAAAAAATGAAAATAATGTGCGAAACAAATCAAAATGATGTCCAAATTAAGAAACAATCTCAATCGTTTTATTATATGATTTAAAACTTTTTTCAATAAATTATAGAAAAATCTGACTTTTTAAAGCATCTATCAAATATATACATATGTTTTTAGGGCTTTCAGAGTAGGGTGGGCCCACACATTTGTGACCATACTGGTTCCGTCTCACCTCCTTTAGGACCTAAATATGAGTATAATTATGTTTAGACTCTGGAAAACAACTTTCAGAACCTAATGCAATTGTGATCATTTTGTAAGGAACTGTTGAGATCAGTTGTAACTAAATTCAAAGAAATCGGTTCATACACGAAGAGGGGAGGGGGTGGCTCAGTCGGTAGCGCGCCAGGATCATAATCTGCAGTTCCCAGGTTCGAGTCCCAGCTGGGTCAGCGTTGAGACTTATCTCCGCAAAAACTCCCCGCCCTGCCCACGTTCAGTAGGGAACACCGATGGGCTTGGAAAGGCCGCCGTCCGTCGGATGGGACGTTAAGCCGTGGCCCCGTGTGCGGGAGAGCCATACCCTGTGCACGTTAAAGAACACGCTGGTTGACCTTAACGGAAGGCTACCATCTGTCTCCCAACAGCTGTTCCAGTGGGTCCCCTCCCCCAACCTTCTCTGAGCCTTCGGGATCCATGTGACCTGGCCATTTAAGCCCATGGTGTACAAAAAAAGTGCCGCTCAGAGGTAAAACAACCCAACCAACCCATACATGAAGAAAATAGCCAAATTTTATGAATATGTACTTAGCCACTCATCGTGAATTTTAGGAAACTATCCGGCCATTTACATGTTCTGCAAACGGAAAATCAGATTCAAAACTTCGAAGAGATGCAATGGAGGAATTCTATTCATCGATTACTATGAATTATTACTAAACCTCGTTCCAAAATGAATATCAATTTACCAATTTCCTTCCTTCCTTTGATGAAGAAACGGAACAGACTCTTTCGAAAAACTGAAGCAGCCCCTCTTGAAATAAAAATGATAATCACTCCCCCTATAAAATAAAACTTTCAGCACCAAATTAAGATGGATATAGGCACAAAAGACCTCTCAAAATGAAGCAACACTTTAATGTAGAAACAATAGACTATTAAAATAAAACCATATCTAAATATTGAAACAATAGATTCTTAATATAAAAACACCTGCATAAAATGTAAACACTGCAAGATATAAAAAAAACAATTCTTAAAACACAAATAACGGCAGTTTGATTTAGAAACAACATTCGCTTAAGATCCATAACACCTCCTTAAAATATAAATATCAGTTTAATACAGAAACAACAAAATTCACCTCATAAACTACAAACACCACCATGATATAAAAATCACCTTTTTAAAACTAAACAACGACAACTTAATATAGAAAATAAACACCCTTAAACTCTAAACAATTCTCTAGTACTCTAATACAATACAGCTTAAATTGTAAACAACACCTTTTTGTAAAAATAACAAATCCCTTAAATAAACAATCCTTATAAAAAACAAATAAAACAACACTTCAGTGTGGAAACAATATCAGCTTAAAATATAAATAACAACAGCTTATAAGGAAAACAGACCCTTAAAATGAAAACACCACAAAAACGCGATAATACAGAAATAACAAGCCCTTTCCAAAAGAAATCAAAATATTTTTACACTTTCAGTCCCCAACTTGGGGGATGAATCCCCCAAGTTGGGGGGGCGGGGGTGGCTCAGTCGGTAGCGCGCCAGGCTCGTAATCTGTAGTTCCCAGGTTCGAGTCCCAGTTGCGTCAGCGTTGAGATTTATCTCCGCAAAATTCCCCGCCCTGCCCACGGTCAGTAGGGGACACCGATGGGCTTGGAAAGGCCGCCGTCCGTCGGATGGGACGTTAAGCCGTGGCCCCGTGTGCGGGAGAGCCATACCCTGTGCACGTTAAAGAACACGCTGGATGGCCTTGACGGGAGACTACCATCTGTCTCCCAACAGCTGTTCCAGTGGGTCCCCTCACCCAACCTTCTCTGAGCCTTCGGGGTCCATGTGACCTGGCCATTTAGCCCATGGTGTGCAAAAAAGTGCCGCTCAGAGGTAAAACAACCCAACCCCCAAGTTGGGATTTGAAGATGTTCCCTCATCCCCAACTTGGAATGTCTATGCCCCCTCCCAGCGGTGCACCCCTGCTCTAGAGGTTTGAGAAGAATAGGAAAGGAGCTTCACTAGACAACTGTTAGGAGACTGTTGGAAGACTCTAGTCAAGATTGGATTGGATTGGATTGTTTTATCTCTGAGCGGCACTTTTTTGCACACCATGGGCTAAATGTCCAGGTCACAGGGACCCCGAAGGCTCAGAGAAGGTTGGGGGAGGGGACCCACTGGAACAGCTGTTGGGAGACAGATGGTAGACTCCCGTCAAGGCCATCCAGCGTCTTCTTTAACATGCACAGGGTATGGCTCTCCCGCACACGGAGCCACGGCTTAACGTCCCATCCGACGGACGGCGGCCTTTTCAAGCCCATCGGTGTCCCCCTACTGACCGTGGGCAGGGCGGCACTCTAGTCAAGGAACTCCAGCTTGTTATTTAACGTATACAGGATATGACTCTCCCGCATATGGCACCATGGCCCATCCGACGGACGTAGACCTCTCCAAGCCAAGCGGTGGCCCCTTTCTGACTGAGAGTACCGTGAAGGTTAGCGGAGATAAATATAGGACTCGAGCGTGGTAACTGCAAACTACGACCTTGGTGCGCTATCGACTAAGTTTACCATCACCCTAATTGGAGATTCGTAAAAATGGCTGAAACGTGGCCTGCCGCGTCCCGTGGCCGAGTGGTTAGCGCGCTTGGCTACTGATCTACGGGACCTGGGTTCGATCCCCGGGTAAGGCATGGATGTTCGTGTTGTTTTCTGCTGAGGTCCTGCCATCCTCTCAGATCTTCTACTGTGGCATATAAACTGACAGGCTCCTGTCAGACCTCTGTGGCAAGCAGCTGCTTGAGGGGGTATTTATTTTATTTATTTAACTAGAGATGAGTTCGAACTCTCACTGTCAGGATCAAGCTCAGTTCATAATTTAAACTTCTAATTTTTTTATGTATGTCACTTGGCCCAATGCAAATTTGTCCAAAGAGGACAATTAAGCCGAAGGAAAATAACTCCAAACAGATCTACAGATTACAAAGTGAAAGCACTTCATAGGTTGGAGTCCCTCCTGGGCCAGAGTTGAAATTTATCTTCACTAAACCCGCACCCTGAACTCGGTCAGAAAGCGGATACCGATGGGCATGGAAACACCGGTCTCTGTCGCCTAACAACTTTCCAGTGGGTCCCCTTTCCCCAACTTTCTCTGAGCCCTTGGTATCTTTGTGGCCCGGTCGTTTAGTCCATTTTGTGCAACAACGCGCAAAAAAGAATTTTTAAAGTAACAACCGCGCAAAAAGGAATTTTTAGAATATCTCTAACAACATTGGATTGGATTGTTTTACCTCTGAGCGGCACTTTTTTGCACACCATGGGCTAAATGGCCAGGCCACAAGGACCCCGAAGGCTCAGAGAACAAAATGGTTTATAAATTTTGCTTTATCTTTCAATAAAAGTACTACAGTGGTTGGAAAGGAAAAATGTATGTTACCATAAATAGAAGAACTTCTTCAGACATCAAACTAATATTGTTGAAAAATCGAGATTTAGAGGGATCTGACTGAGATCTCCGTTAATAGTCTTCGTAAAAGGATTATTTTTAAAGGTGAGAGTTGGGTTGTTTTACCTCTGAGCGGCACTTTTTTGCACACCATGGGCTACATGGCCAGGTCACATGGACCCCGAAGACTCAAAGAAGGTTTGGGGAGGGGACCCACTGGAACAGCTGTTGGGAGACAGATGGTAGCCTCCCGTCAAGGCCATCCAGCGTGTTCTTTTACGTGCACAGGGTATGGCTCTCCCGCACATAGGCCACGGCTTAACGTCCCATCCGACGGACGGCGGTCTTTCCAAGCCCATCGGTGTCCCCTACTGACCGTGGGCAGGGCGGGGAATTTCGCGGGGATAAATCTCAACGCTGACCCAGCTGGGACTCGAACCTGGGAACTACAGATTACGAGCCTGGCGCGCTACCGACTGAGCCACCCCCGCTCCTCTCTAAAAACAAAAAAGTGAATATCTATCTACGAAGAGACGGAAGAGAAAGTGAAAAACTTTCTCTCGTTTTTCTCTGAAAACTAACTAAAAATTTACCGGGCTTGAAAAATGTGATCGAGTGTCCCTCGTCGCCACTAATAGACGAGTTCGATCTCATAGAAGACGGAAATCGCAATTGGTGTTATCAACTCAAGACTTGGGAACGCTTCTGTCGCACTTTGTTCTCGCCGAAAGAACTCTCAGTCATTTATCCATTAGCCGACATTTAAAGGCATTTTTTCTGGGGAACTCAGGCAAGGTTAGAAAGAAGCGTCGAGTAGAAATGGATGCTGTGGATTCAATTGTCTCTTGCTGAGGTGAGGGGACGTGCAGGAAAGAGTTGCAGACGATGCATTGGAAACTCGAGGGTCTTCTGCCCAGAGAAGCGATTCCTCGAAGTTGTTTCGATCCCGAGGGACTTCGTCCGGAGCTCGTTAACTTAATGACCGTTCGCCAAGACAAAGGACGAATCCTTTCCTCCAAGTAGACAATGAGCAGAATGAATAGCTCTGAAAAGGAGAAGAAGTCATCACTATTTCCCGTCGAATTGATGTTCAGCAACAGCAGAGACATGCACGCACTGGTCGAAGGCGGATTTTTCTCAACTACAAGATAAACAAAGTTATAACCGTACTCAAGGAAACAGTTTCAAAGGAATCGTGGGCGGTTCTACAGCAGTGTTAATTATTACCTCGAGTTTAGAATTTCTGATGTTCACTTAGGGAGAGCAAGTTTAAAAATGACACAAAAGTTGGCTATTTTTGCTGTTCTTTTATACACCTGTCAAGATTCTCGCTACGTCTTGTGATTTGGAACTTTTCGCAACGATAATATTGTAGCGAATTACAAAATGGATAGGTACTGAGCGTGAGTATTAATAACTATATTTTAAAACCAATTACAATACAATGCAAATTGTTACAAAGAAAAATATGGATGAAGTACCTTATAAACAAATTCTACTATCATGTATAAGTCATTAATCTTTTTGTACAGAGCATACAATATCAGCTCTGTCTGTTCTACTAAATTATCTCTCTTCACCTTGTTTACCACTTCACTTTGTTTCCTCTTCACTTTGTTTATCATGTCACTTGAATATCTTCAGACGTAAACAAACTCTCGTCCTGTGCTAGTTCACTAAACTTTTCACACTAACAAAAGAAAACAAACACCAGCACACACATCACATAAAAGATACTTATTTTCACTTAACGCGCACTGACTCAGCCATCTGAACGTCCTTTAAGATCTCACAACTTTTTTTTACACACTGCACTGCTATATTTTTCATTCTTCTGAATCGTTCTCAGTTCCAATTCGTTGGCTAATTGAATCTCACGTAGAAGCACACACGAGGGCACCAGTCACGATAAGTCATGAAGTCACTGTTGCTCGTTCATCTGTCGTAACAATATGTTAAACACAATTCGTTGTGTACATACATCAAACAATGTAATACAGATTTTCAACAGTATTCGTCCAATATTTAAAGAGTTATGGAAGCTGAAATATTTAAGAATAAATTATCCTGTTTCACGAAACATTCAAATTTTTCTAATGTCGAAATAATCATTACGGAAAGTTGTAAAATGTATATTTATTTTTTTAAATGGTTTTGAAGCAGTACTCATTATTTAAATCTTAATTTCTGAGTTACGACGCATTACGGTTGTGAAAGAGTTCCAGTTTTCATAATTCTTTAAATAATGATAGAATAGTTTTGAAAAATCGAGATTTAAATTAATTTCGTTATGATCGTTCTTTCGCGTTCAGTCGCATTTCTTTTTTCATTGAATACCTGTTTTAGAAGTTATAAAGGCGCACACCGCCGCAATTTGCAACAGCATGTGACTGATGATAAATTAAGGGATCATAATCAATCGGGGATCCTCCTTTAAGGATCATTTTATGACTGTACCTAAAGGTTCTTAGAATTTTAAAGGTTTATGAAAGGTCCTAAAGGGTTCATGAATACTCCTAAAGGTACTTAGAATGTTCTATGAATGTTATTAGAGTGCATTTTAAAGAAGCAATTTCAATCGTCGTCACATTGTTGTTACAAATTTCGGCGGTGTGCGAGTAGTAAGAAGAATGAGGGTTCTGACACAATGTTAAAGTATAGGGAAACCCATGTTAACCTATAGGGAAGATTTCGGGGGATGAGGGACTAAACTGATTTTCACACACCACTTTCTGAAAAATTAGTTTAACCCTTCATCCCCCAAAATCTCCCCCATAGGTTAACATGGGTTTCCCTATTTGGTTGGTTGGTTGTTTTACCTCTGAGCGGCACTTTTTTGCACACTATGGGCTAAATGGCCAGGTCACATGGACCCCGAAGGCTCAGAGAAGGTTGGGGGAGGGGACCCACTGGAACAGCTGTTGGGAGACAGATGGTAGCCTCCCGTCAAGGCCATCCAGTGTGTTCTTTAACGTAAACCAGCGTGCACAGGGTATGGCTCTCACGGACACGGGGCCACGGCTTAACGTCCCATCCGACGGACGGCGGTCTTTTCAAGCCCATCGGTGTCCCCTACTGACCGTGGGCAGAGCGGGGAATTTTGCGGAGATAAATCTCAACGCTGACCCAGCTGGGACTCCAACCTGGGAACTACAGATTAGGAGCCTGGCGCGCTACCCACTGGGAGACAGATGGTAGCCTCCCGTCAAGGCCATCCAGCGTGTTCTTTAACGTGCACAGGGTATGTCTCTCCCGCACACGGGGCCACGGCTTAACGTCCCATCCGACGGACGGCGGTCTTTCCAAGCCCATCGGTGTCCCCTACTGACCGTGGGCAGGGCGGGGAATTTTGCGGAGATAAATCTCAACGCTGACCCAGCTGGGACTCCAACCTGGGAACTACAGATTAGGAGCCTGGCGCTCTACCCACTGGGAGACAGATGGTAGCCTCCCGTCAAGGCCATCCAGCGTGTTCTTTAACGTGCACAGGGTATGGCTCTCCCGCACACGGAGCCACGGCTTAATGTCCCATCCGACCGACGGCGGCCTTTCCAAGCCCATCGGTGTCCCCTACTGACTGTGGGCAGGGCGGGGGTTATGGGTAGGGATGGCTCAGTCGATTGCAAGAAAGGCTTGTAATCTTATATTAATAGCTCTATTTAAATATATATGTATATTTCTTTCAGCCAATAATCACTGTGTACCCGTATCAGGCTCGTATTCTGTAGTTGCACGGTTCGAGTCCCATCTGTCCCAACGTTAAGATTTATTTTCCACGCTACCCTAGGTGAGAAAAACGACACAATTAGGCTGGTAAGCCGTGGTCGGTGTTCAGGAGAGCCATACTTTCTATACGTTAAAGAACACGCTGATGGCCATGATGCGAGGGACTTCCATCTATCTCCTAACAGCTGTCCAGTGGGTTCCCTTCCCCCATCCTTTTATGAGCCATTTGGGTCCTTATGACAATGACGTTTCATTCATTGTGTACGGTCAGTGGTTGTTGGGTTGTTTTACCTCTGAGCGGCACTTTTTTGCACACCATAGGCTAAATGGCCAGGTCACATGGACCCCGAAGGCACAGAGAAGGTTGGAGGAGGGGACCCACTGGAACAGCTGTTGGGAGACAGATGGTAGCCTCGCGTCAAGGCCATCCAGCGTGTTCTTTAACGTGCACAGGGTATGGCTCTCCCGCATACGGGGCCACGGCTTAACGTTCCATCCGACGGACGGCGGCCTTTCCAAGCCCATCGCTGTCCCCTACTGACCGTGGGCAGGGCGGGGAATTGTGCAGAGATAAATCTCAACGCTGACCCAGCTGGGACTCGAACCTGGGAACTACAGATTACGAGCCTGGCGCGCTACCGACTGAGTCACCCCAGCCCCACGGTCAGTGGTAAAACAACACAACTTGTAAGTTACGTACAGAACTTCTTTTGATTTTTCTATCCTGTGGATGACCAGTGACATAGCGTGAGTGGGAACGTTTGAAATTATGAGACTGAGCACTTATCTCTTCCAGAGTTCTCACGCATCCCAGATCAATGAGCAATCATTCATCTCAATCAACCTATGACACTGGGCAACACACAAAAAGACTTTGAAATTGAAATAGCCAATTTTTACTAATTTCGAGGTGCTGAACACGAAAATGACAATAAAATTTGTCGATTGGCTTTTGTTTAGGATAGACAGAGATGGTCATGTATAAACGACTCAGTCTTCATTTAGTACATTAGGTAACCATTTCGCAACGCTGTATTTTAAACTCCAGATTGCAACATATTGCGTTGTATTGCATCAGCCTGCCATACACACAACCCCCGGAGGTAATGCATCATTGTCTGATGCAATATAGTTGAATCGTGACATCTCGGATTTACGATCACGGATAAAAGATGGTGCAATCGTTAGTTGTAAGCGACGTCTCGTAGGGTGAGCAAGTCTTTTGTGTGATTCCCATTTACCCCTGAGTCATAAGTATAACACAAGTGATCCTTGCAGTTTTAATCCAGCAGTAGTGATGACTCGTAACTGTGTTACTACTGCAGATACATTTTGTTACATTTCCGGGGAAGTGACGTTTGCAAGCCAGAAAAGGGCCATCATTCCAATAGTGAAAGCGGCGTATGAGTTTTATTTTGGATGCAAGATCGGGGACCAGAACAAGGCCTGGGCCCCACACATATGCTGCAGTAAGTGTGCATGAAATCTTCCGAAGTGGCTGAAAGGCGAAAAAGTGGTTATTTCCGTTTGCTGTTCCTATGGTTTGGAGAGAACCAAGCAATCATGCAAATGACTGCTACTCCTGCATGGTATCACCTGTTTCTGGAGGCATCACAAGGAAAAAGAAGTGGAGAATAGCGTACCCGAATGTACAATCTGCTCTCCGACCAGTTCCTCACGGCGAAGGCCTTCCCATTCCCGAACCTCCAAAAGAATATTCAATCGATTCAGATGATGAGGAGGGAGGAGAACCAGCGTTGGGTTCTCCACAGCCTTCGTTATCTAATGATGATCCATACGTCTGCCATGGTGCGTCATCTGCCCCAAACATTCTCACCAAAGAAGAAATGAACGATCTTGTTCGCGATCTGGAGCTGTCCAAGGCCAAAGCAGAGTTACTTGGATCAAGATCAAGACTTAAACAATGGAATCTTCTGAAGGAAAATGTCCAAGTGACTTCGTTTCGAACTCATCATGAGCAGTTTGCACCTTATTTCAGAAAGGAAGATGATCTTGTGTTCTGCTCCGATGTAGATGGCCTGATGAATGCCCTCAGAATCAAACATGACCCTCAAGAATGGCGATTATTCACAGACTCCTCGAAATTGAGTCTGAAGGCGGTGTTGCTGCATAATGGAAATCGACTTCTATCCATTCTGGTCGGACATGCTGTCTACATGAAATAAACTTACGACAACCTGAACTAGCTGTTGAACTGTCTTCAATACAGCAAGTATGGCTGGCATCTCTGTTGTGACTTGAAGGTAATGGCTCTGTTGATGGGTCTGTAGCTGGGATATATACGAAGTACTGCGTGGGGGACAGCCGAGCAAAGACTTTGCACTATGTGAAGAGAAACTGGCCTCAGAGGATATCTCTGAAGGTCGGAGAGAAGAATGTGGAACACTCAACACTGGCAGAAACGCACAAAAACTTGCTACCGTCCCTACACATCAATCTCGGTGTTATGAAAAACTTCGTAAAAGCCATGGACGGACTGCATCAGCTTTCAAGTACTTGGGTGACAAATTCCCTCGACTAAGCGAAACGAAGATTAAAGAGGGAATTTTTGTGGGTCCTCAGATCCGCGAGCTGTTTAGAGATCAGATGTTCGACAACCTGCTCCAGGGTGACGAGAAAAAGGCTTGGGACGCGTTTTGTCTGGTCTCAACTAAATTCCTCGGAAATGTCTGAGCAGACAACTACAAGAAACTGGTTAAGGACATGTTGCCTCTGTATCACAAACTTGGCTGCAATATGTCCTTAAAGATCCACTTTCTCCATTCCCACTTAAATTTCTTCCCCGACAACTGCGGCATGGTTTGTGATGAGCACAGTGAACCTTTTCACCAGGACATTGCAACGATGGAGAAAGGATACCAGGGAAACTGGTCCACTTCAATGTTGGCTGACTACTGTTGGACGCTCGCCAGAGATGATCCTGAGCAGCTGTACAAGCGACGGGCAAAGCGACGTCGGAAGTAGAAGTGGAGTTTTATCGATACATGTCATATGTACGTAATACTTTATTACATAAGAAACTATTGAAAAATTTGTCAGAAATCGTAGCCAATTTTGCATTTTCATTGTCATATTCGTGTTCAGCACCTTGAAATCTTTAAGAAATGGCTACTTTTATCTCAGAGGCATGACTTTTATGAAAATTTGTTGCCCAGTGTGATCTTTTAGAACTTCTGAGTTCTAAAAGGGTTTCTCTCAGACTCGAAGAGTCTGAGCAGTGGAAGCATCAACTTCGCATTCTCTTAGTCTCCGCAGCTGTTACTCACGCTACGCCATTGAAAATGATACAACCCTTTTTTAAACGCCCTCTCTGAGATGCATTTTTCAGCACACCTTGGGGGTAAATGGCCAGGTCATAAGGACCCCAAGGACTCCAGTGGGTTTCCTTTCCCTAAGAAAGTTAGGGAAAGGAAACCCACTGGACAGTTACTAGGAGACAGATGGAAGCTCCCCCTCAAGGTCACACAGTGTGACCCTTACACGCACAGGGTATGGAGCTCCTGCACACGATGCTACGGCTTAACATCTTCTCAGATAGATGACAGTCTTTCGAAGCCCATCAATATTCCCTTTTCGGCCTAGGTCGGGGTGAGGGTTTCGGGTAGGATAAATATAAACGCTGACACAATTGAGACTTGAACTTTGGAACTGAAAATTAAGAGCCTGGCGCCCTCTTCCGACTGAATCACCCCCTCGGATAACTTGACAAACGCATCATCGGCAGGGGCGGAGGTGGCTCAGTCGGTAGCGCGCCAGGCTCGTAATCTGTAGTTCCCAGGTTCGAGTCCCAGCTGGGTCAGCGTTGAGATTTATCTCCGCAAAATTCCCCGCCCTGCCCACGGTCAGTAGCAGACACCGATGGGCGTGTAAAGGACGCCGTCCGTCGGATGGGACGTTAAGCCGTGACCCCGTGTGCGGGAGAGCCATACCCTATGAACGTTAAAGAACACGCTGGATGGCCTTGACGGGAGGCTACCATCTGTCTCCCAACAGCTGTTTCAGTGGGTCCCCTCCCCCAACCTTCTCTGTGCCTTCGGGGTCCATGTGACCTGGCCATTTAGCCCATGGTGTGCAAAAAAGTGCCGCTCAGAGGTAAAACAACCCAACCCAACCCCCAACCTTCTCTGTGCCTTCGGGGTCCATGTGACCTGGCCATTTAGCCCATGGTGTGCAAAAAGTGCCGCTCAGAGGTAAAACAACCCAACCCAGCATCATCGGCGCTCTATTATGATTCTCATTCAGCATTAATCGAAAAAAATTAAAGAAATAGAACACCATCCTCTTTGTCATTTGCTTCGTAATAGGGAGCAAAAAAGAAATCGTGATATTTGATTTCAAGACTAGCGTTGTTTTAACAAGTCACTTTTGCAAAAATCTCCCATTTTTTCACCCTTTGCTTCAGCGGTATCAGCCCAAAGTCAAGCACTGCATTCTGTCAATGAGCACTAGCATAGTTCGGTAGGTTCTGTAACAAACTGAAGATATTGCGAACAAGTGAAGCCTGAAGATTACACTTCGAAGAGTTAGTGGAGCGACAAATCGACAGAATTAAACACTGACGAGAGAGAATGTCCGATGCCGTTTCCAACGAAGTGGGGAATCGGACAGAGAGAACTAAAAATAATAATAAAAGAATAAGAGAGAAAATATTTTCTTTTCTACTTGTTGACTTGTTAGTCGTTCCGTAACTCTAATGGTGGTTCTTCAGACCAACTCCCAACTTCTACTCTTTTTTTAACCCTTTTTGCGTCTTTCCTCTCCGCTCAAGAAGAAGAAGATGATTTCTTCCAACTCAGTTAATGCTGCGAACAAAGTTAGGAACCTGTCTCTGTCTTCCTAGCCCCCCCCCCACCATCGCCCCCCCCCCACCCACCCCTCTTATTCTTCTCTATATCGTCATTGCAACAAAAATTGTTTTCGCGCTTGGTTTGCTGGAAAAAACTTCGAGAATTATTGCTTTCCTCTTTCTGAATCGATGTTTTTGATCAGTTTTAGAAGGAATAAAGAACATTAAGCGATATCTTAAACTCTGAGCTCTTGATATTTCAGTGGGGGTGGGGGTGGCTCAGTCGGTAGCGCGCCAGGCTCGTAATCTGTAGTTCCCAGGTTCGATTCCTAATTCTTCCAACATGGAGATTAATGTTCATTATCTCCCAACTTGCCCTCGGTGAGAATGGAGACAACGATGTCCTTAGAAAACATACCGTCCATCGGATGAGACGTAAATCTGAGGCATTTGGGTTGGGTTGTTTTACATCTGAGCGGCACTTTTTGCACACCATGGGCTAAATGGCCAGGTCACATGGACCCCGAAGGCTCAGAGAAGGTTGGGGGAGGGGACCCACTGGAACAGCTGTTAGGAGACAGATGGTAGCCCCCCCGTCAAGGCCATCCAGCGTGTTCTTTAACGCGCACAGGGTATGTCTCTCCCGCACAAGGGGCCACCGCTTAACGTCCCATCCGACGGACGGCGGCCTTTCCAAGCCCATCGGTGTCCCCTACTGACCGTGGGCAGGGCGCGGAATTTTGCGGAGATAAATCTCAACGCTGACCCAGCTGGGACTCGAACCTGGGAACTACAGATTACGAGCCTGGCGCACTACCGACTGAGCCACCCCCGCCCCTAAATCTGAGGCACTCTGTGCAGGATAGCCCTGTGTAACTTAAACAACACACTGGATGATCTGAACCCTCAATTTTCTCCGATATCATGGGGTCCTTGTGACCTGGCTATTTACACACAATGGGCTTTAGCCCATTGTGTTCAAAAAAGTGCCCCTTAGAGGTAAAACAGCCGAACCCAATTTTCTTTAGGCGTACAGTATTTAATTAACCATAATAAGAAACCAAAACTAAAACTGCTATTTCATTGTTTTTCGGATTTTTCTTCACCTAAAAATGCAGCTACAATTATGTAAACAATTACTGTGTTGTTATTTCAGTTTTGAAAACTCTAACTAGGTATTATTGTAGTTTATAACAACTAGCATAAACAACTATACTGCAAGTTAAACCTACCACAAAAGTTACGCATGAATGTATAGCCATCAACTAATTCTTTCACAACTTTCCACCTTTAAACCAATCTTTTACCTCAACAGGACTTGATATAAGTGGGACCAATCTACCAAATTTGGTCACGTTAATGATTATGGGGCGGGGGTGGCTCAGTCGATAGCGCGTCAGGCTCGTAATCTGTAGTTCCCAGGTTCGAGTCCCAGCTGGGTCAGCGTTGAGATTTATCTCCGCAAAATTTCCCCGCCCCTGCCCACGGTCAGTAGGGGACACCGATCTCTCAAGCACCTGCGGTCAGTAGGGGACACCGATCTCTCAAGGACCTGCGGAACCACAGGGAAAAAAAACATTTCTGCAACCGGTGATGTTACACGTGCTCGCGCACCCGGTCGTTCGTCCGGAGTTTCATTTATTATATAATAAGATTGATTTTATTTCGATGACTTTTTGCATTTTTTTACCTAGGGGGAATAAATTATTGAATTTCTGGAGCCCAAAAACAGTTGAAATCTTTTACATTTGAATGAATGTAAAACAGTTTTTGATTTATGAATTTTTTAAGTTACGAACAGTTTTAGAGAATCGAATTGACGATAATCATCTTTTTCACTTTGATGAATATTTGATGATTATTTTCCTTCTATTCACTTTCACAGATTTATGTCTTTTGTTTTCTTTCATTTTGACGGTTAATCACTTTTACGGTTTTTTTGCCTTCTCTTTGCCTTGGCGATACTTATCTCACTTTCACTTTTACGATAACTTGTCTCCTTTTTACAATTAAGGATTATTCTTATTTTCACCTTCACGGTGTCTTTCTTTCTCTTCACCTTGATAAATACATATTTTCCTCATTTTCCCCCTTAATGGTTATTTTTCATCTTTTCAACTTGAAAAATATATCTCTTCTTTTCACCCTTGATGATCATTTGCCTCCTTTTCACCAGTAAGGATTAATTTTCATCTTTTCATTTTGATAAATATTTGCCTTCTTTTTATCCTTGATGATTAATTGCCTTCTTTTCACCCTTGATGATTAATTACTTCCTTTTCACCAATAGCGATTATTTTTCATCTTTTCATTTTGATAAATATTTGCCTTCTTTTTATCCTTGATGATTAATTGCCTTCTTTTCACCAATAGTGATTATTTTTCATCTTTTCATTTTGATAAATATTTGCCTTCTTTTTATCCTTGATGATTAATTGCCTTCTTTTCACCCTTGATGATTAATTACTTCCTTTTCACCAATAGCGATTATTTTTCATCTTTTCATTTTGATAAATATTTACCTTCTTTTTATCCTTGATGATTAATTGCCTTCTTTTCACCAATAGTGATTATTTTTCATCTTTTCATTTTGATAAATATTTGTTTTCTTTTCACCCTCGATGATTAATTTGCCTCCTTTTCACCAGTAGTGATTATTTTTCATCTTTTTATCTTGATGAATAATTGCCTTCTTTTTCACCCTTGATGATTATTTGCTTCCTTTTCACCAGTAATGATTATTTTTCATCTTTTAATTTTGAGAAATATTTATCTTCTTTTCACTCTTGATGACTCTTTGCCTACTTTTCACCAGTAGTGATAATTTTTCATCTTTTCATCTTGATAAATATTTGCCTTCTTTTTACCCTTGATGATTAGTTTTGACTTCTCTTTAGCTTGATTATTTTTGTCCCTTTTTCACGTTAATGATTATGGGGCGGGGGTGGCTCAGTCGATAGCGCGCCAGGCTCGTAATCTGTAGTTCCCAGGTTCGAGTCCCAGCTGGGTCAGCGTTGAGATTTATCTCCGCAAAATTTCCCCGCCCTGCCCGCAGTCAGTAGGGGACACCGATGGGCTTGAAAAGGCCGCCGTCCGTCGGATGGGACGTTAATCTGTGGCCCCGTGTGTGGGAGAGCCATACCCTGTGCACGTTAAAGAACACGCTGGATGGCCTTGACGGGAGGCTACCATCTGTCTCCCAACAGCTGTTCCAGTGGGTCCCCTCCCCCAACCTTCTCTGAGTCTTCGGGGTCCTTGTGGCCTGGCCATTTAGCTCATGGTGTGCAAAAAAGTGCCGCTCAGAGGTAAAACAAACGTTAATGATTATTTGCCTTCTATTCAGAATGATAAATATTTGCCTCCTTTTCACTTTAATGATTATTTTTGTTCCTTTCACCTTAACGATTAAAAAACTGATGTTCACCAAAAATCAGAACACGCTGACATTTGAGGGTTCAGTGTAGTGAAAAATAATTGCAATATTGAAGCGATTGGAGAGTTACATACAGAGCTGTTTAATAATGACTGTGTCCACCCCTTTCTGGTATGACTTTGCTGTACACGCCAAGGCATGGAATCAAATATTTGAAGCTGAACTGTGGAAGAGCCGTCCAAGCACTACCGTGCATTGATGCTGTATACCTGGTCCGAAAACACTTCTCTCAGTGATTCTCACCAACCCTTCGGCAGACGAGATTCTGCCATCGTATTCGAACAGACATCCATCAGTGAAGGGGATGTTGCACCATTTGTTGCGTCACTGCCGTTGTTCGATGCACCATTGTAGTCTGGCTGATTTGTATTGGAGTGTCAGAGGCAGTCTGAGCAACGGCCGACGGGCGTGCAGTCCGAATTGCAATATACGGCGTCGAATTGTTACTGTCACATTGGAAGGTGCGTTGCTGACATTCACTGTTGTGCCAAGGCTGTTGACGATCCTCCAGAGCGATCTGTTATAGCCTGGGGCGGGGGTGGCTCAGTCGGTAACGCGCCAGGCTCGTAATCTGTAGTTCCCAGGTTCGACTCCCAGCTGGGTCAGAGTTGAAATTTATTTCCGCAAAATTCCCCGCCTTGCCCACGGTCAGTAGGGGACACCGATGGGCTTTGAAAGGCAGCCGTCCGTCGGATGGGACGTTAAGTCGTGGCCCCGTGTGCGGGAGAGCCTACCCTTGCACGTTAAAGAACACGCTGGATGGCCTTGACGGGAGGCTACCATCTGTCTCCCAACAGCTGTTCCAGTGGGTTCCCTCCCCCAACCTTCTCTGAGCCTTCGGGGTCCATGTGACCTGGCCATTTAGCCCATGGTGTGCAAAAAAGTGCAGGTCAGAAGTAAAACAACCCAACTCTGTTAGAGCCAACTTTCGAAGATGGCGATCTTCCCGTGGGGAAAGATCGCCATCTAAGGAACGGGAAGCTATGGAAGAGGTCCAGAACCTTCCAGACGTGTTCGTTGCCCATCTTCGAATCATTCTCTATATATCTAATGCACAACAGATACAATACGTCCCACACGACCCACAATTTCTCGATATGAAAGATTGTCTTCTATCATACCAACATACGCCTTCTGTCTCACTAGTTCACATGGAGATACGGAGCACACACTAGGCTGCGTGGCATATCTTAAAAACACCTGTACAAAAAACAATACACTTAACACGCCTACCGTCTCTTTAAACACTTGTGGGAAGGGTTAGTCCCACTCTTTCTCACAATGTTCTCATTGGCCTGTAGACAACACAACTGCGCAGATGACCTTAAAAATCTAATCACTTCTTCAATAGTGGAATAGAAAAGTGCCAAACATGCCCCAAACCTTACTCTATTCCTTCCTTGTGTTCTGATTATCATGAACAGCAGTATATATATTCCTGTTTCACCTTTTTTCCCCTTAATGATTCTTCCTTTTACCTTTTTCTTACTTCACGATTATTTCTCTGATTGTCATTTTGAATAATATTTTTCCTGACGAGTGTTTAATATTTTCATATGTTTGAGGGGCGGGGGTGGCTCAGTCGATAGCGCGCCAGCCTCGTAATCTGCAGTTCCCAGGTTCGAGTCCCAGCTGGGTCAACGTTGAGATTTATCTCCGCAAAATTTCCCGCCCTGCCCACGGTCAGTAGGAGACACCGATGAGTTTGGAAAGACCGCCGTCCGTCGGATGGGACGTTAAGCCGTAGTCCCGTGTGCGGGAGAGCCATACCCTGTGCACGTTATAAGAACACACTGGATGGCCTTGACGGGAGGCTACCATCTGTCTCCCATCAGCTGTTCCAGTGGGTCTCCTCCCCCAACCTTCTCTGAGCCTTCGGGGTCCCTGTGACCTGGCCATTTAGCCCATGGTGTGCAAAAAACTGCCGCTCAGAGGTAAAACAACCCAACGTTAAAAAACACGTTGGATGGCCTTGACGGGAGGCTACCATCTGTCTCCCAACGGCTGTTCCAGTGGGTCCCCTCCCCCAACCTTCTCTGAGTCTTCGGGGTCCCTCTAACCTGACTATTTTGCCCGTTGTGTGCAAAAAAAGTGCCGCTCAGAGGTAAAACAACCCAACATATGTTTCAGGATCATTTGTTGACTAAACTAACATCTGCTCACATTCTTGATTGTCTCATCATCAAGTTATCTTCATTTCAGTATTTTAGCACAATATTTCCAACAACAATTCAAAAAGCCTGTCTTAGAAATATATTCCTTTTGGGAAAGAAACATTTTCCTCCACGAATCAATTTCTTTTCTAAACGTTTTTTCTTTCAAAGCTAGAACTTTTTCCTTTGAAAAAGTGCCTCAATACTTTCAGTAAATCATCAACCGATTGAAATATATATCTATACCTAAATATTCCCTTTAACATTCATCTTTATTCACCCCAAGAAAACTTTAAAATCCTTTTACGAAAAAAAGGTATTTTTTTTGCACCAATCGCGATACTGAAATCATACAATCTGCTTCCCTGAATTCCACGCGAAATTTACTACCTTTGGCTATTCTGATTGGTGCTTGCGGTAAACTTCATAATAACAGAAGCTATTTTTGCGCAAACTGTGTAAAGGAGGCAAAAAGAAGTGAAAAAAAAAAAATCTTCCTCCTCCTCCTCCTTCTCGTTGCGGTCGGTATTTGTCCATCAGCTTCCAATGGCGGCAAGAAGCTTATTGCCTCGTGGCTGCATCTTCCTTCTTCACGAGACAGCTGGCTGGCTTTCGCTAACAAAGCTATTCACGAGGGCCTGCGACACCTTGCGAAAATGGCTCGGCAGAGAGCATTCTCCCCGCTGAATGTCACTCACTCACGGTCTACGTTGATATCGCCACACAACTCCGAGCATGGTGCAAGGAAATTTTTCACTTTACATGCCACGGAAGAAGAATACGGAGAGGCGACGAAAAAAAAGAAAGCAAAAATAGCAGGACAAAGACGACCATTCCATTTCTTGGATCTGTTTTTAATGCTCGTGCGCGCCAGATTGCTTCTATCAACACAACAAGAACCATTCGTTCGATCTCCCCTATTTGAAAGAGCAGGCGAAAAAGAAGAAAATAAAAAGAGGATTCTCTTATTAGGTATCTAATTTTTTTTTTTTTTTGGGGTGTTTTTGGTGTTGCCTTAGGATGCGGAGTATCTACTCTTTATCATCTATATCCTCAGAGTCTGTAGATCCACCTTTCGGTTGCGGGTTTGTGAAAATGTGCTTTTAGATCTTTCTCATCGTTTCATTCTCTTCCATCTCTATCATTTCCAAGTGCTGCTCGAATATTAATAACTAAATGCAATTGGTGTTCCGTGTTTTACCTCCCAGCTACACTTTTTCTTATGCAAAACGAGATAAATGGACAGATTCCAAAGACCCCAAAGACTCGGATCAAGTTGGGAGAAAGGGACCCACTGCACAGCTGTTAGGGTTGGGTTGAGTTGTTTTACCTCTGAGCGGCACTTTTTTGCACACCATGGGCTAAATGGCCAGGTCACATGGACCCCGAAGTCTCAGAGAAAGTTGGGGGAGGGGACCCACTGGAACAGCTGTTGGGAGACAGATGGTAGCCTCCCGTCAAGGCCATCCAGCGTGTTCTTTAACGTGCAAAGGGTATGTCTCACCCGCACACGGAGCCACGGCTTAACGTCCCATCCGACGGACGGCGGCCTTTCCAAGCCCATCGGTGTCCCCTATTGACCGTTGGCAGGGCGGTGAATTTTGCGGAGATAAATCTCAACGCTGACCCAGCTGGGACTCGAACCTGGGAACTACAGATTACGAGCCTGGCGCGCTACCGACTGAGCCACCCCCGCCCCACAGCTGTTAGGAGACAGATGGTAGCTTCCTGTCAAGACCATCTAGCGTGTTCTTTATCGCGCAAAGGGTATGGCTCTCCTGCACACAGAGCCTCGGTTTTCCTGTCAAGACCATCTAGCGCAGGCATGTCAAACTCGTTAACCACCGAGGGCCATATTAAGTATTATATATTAAATCGCGTTCCGCAAAACAAAAAAAACAGATGAAAATTGTTATGTGCAAACTAGACTAGAACGCAGTATTCGTTCCCTGACTGCTAACGAATAGCTTCCGACTCTACTGGCATTTCGTGACTCATTGCCATGCGCAAAGTACGTACATTTGAATGACCTCGAAACATGTGTATACATGTCGGAGCCCGATCGTAGAATTGCTGATATCATGAAATGCCACTATTTCATGAAATGATCGAGCATTTTGATGCTCAATAGTTTCCCTTATATATAAATGGAAATGATTTCGGAAATACGTTTATTTAATTCATGTACCGTGTACGTACTTATAATTTTAATTAAAGAATCCAGTGTTGTCAAAAGTTAAATAAACCTATTGGTATCAATCTTGACGGGCCGCAGAACAGTTCCCGGCGGGCCGCGTATTTGACATGCCTGATCTAGCGTGTTCTTTATCACACAGAGCCTTGGCTTTAGATTCCCTCACAAGAACGGCGACCTCTCTAGCCTATCAACGTCCTCCTTCTCACAGAGAACAGAATGGAGACAAAAGAAAGATAAATCTTAATCTTCTAGGTTCGGACTCCAACCTAGGAACTGCAGATTACGAGCCTGGCACACTTTTGGTTGAATCCCCCCCCCGCCCTATAAAAGAAGTAGAACTTCTATTATCTATATCAGGGTTGGGTTGTTTTACCTCTGAGCGGCACTTTTTTGCACACCATGGGCTAAATGGCCAGGTCACATGGACCCCGAAATTCAGAGAAGGTTGGGGGAGGGGACCCACTGGAACAGCTGTTGGGAGACAGATGGTAGCCTCCCGTAAGGCCATCCAGCGTGTTCTTTAATGTGCACAGGGTATGGCTCTCCCGCACACGGGGCCACGGCTTAACGTCCCATCCGACGGACGGCGGCCTTTCCAAGCCCATCGGTTCCCCTACTGACCGTGGGCAGGGCGGGGAATATTGCGGAGATAAATCTCAACGCTGACCCAGCTGGGACTCGAACCTGGGAACTACAGATTACGAGCCTGGCGCGCTACCGACTGAGCCACCCCCGCCCCTATCTATATCAGAGGTTCTCAACGTGGGGTACGAGGTAAAAGTTTTTGGGGTACGCCGTGAGAACTCAAAAGTCGCTAGATCGTAACAAAGTCGCTAAGTTAGCATTATTATACTATAACTATAGTTTTATCTATGAATACAAGGGGTATGCCAGTCACATACACATTTCCAGGGGGTACGTAAAGCATAAAAGGTTGAGAACCACTGATCTGTATGAAACAGATTGGATTGTATTACCTCTGAGAGAAGTCCTTTCCGCACCCAAAAAGCTGAAAAGCCAGGTAACAAAGACCCCAAGAGCTCAGAATTGAATTCACTGGACAGCTATGAGGAAACAAATGGTAGTTTCCTGGTCAAGGCCATCCAGCATCTTCTTTAAAGTTTGCTCAAGGTTTTGCTTCCCTGCACTGAGGGCCACAGCTTAACGTCCCATCTAACGGACGACGGTTTTTCCAAGACCTTTGATGTCTCTTCTCTCATGGAAGGTAAGGAAGGTTAAGTGGAGAAAATCTCAATGTAGGTTCAGTGGAAACTCAAACTCGGAATATCAGATTATTTACGTTCCCTACTGAACCACGCTTTTTATCTTGATAAAACTCTGAGATATCCGGACTGACTAAAACCTTGAAAGTGGAAAGAAAAAAAATATCATTGAGATATTTCATAAGTACAGTCGCCCAAAAAAGTATACAAACACTATGGTTGATTACAAAATTCAGAAAAAATATCTGGGAACGATTTTTTTAGAAATTAGTGATCTGGCAACCTTGTGTACGTACAGTCGCTCAAAAAAATATCCGAACATTATGGTTGATTACAGAATTCAGAAAAAATATCTGGCAACGTTTTTTTTTTAGAAATTAGTGATCTGGTAACCTTCGTGTACTGTACATGAAGGTTGCCAGATCACTAATTTCTAAAAAAAATAGTTGGCAGATAATTTTTCTGAATTCTGTAATCAACCATAGTGTACGGATATTTTTTGAGCGACTGTACAGTAAGAGTATTAATTCTTTTAGCATTTATTTATTTATTTTTATTTAGAATTCATTTATTTTTACTTATTTAGCAGTTAGCCAAAGCATTTATTTTATTCATTTAGCTAAAATAGGCGATTTTGTTTTAACGAATTGCATTCTTCATTTAAAATAATCTCCCATAACATACATTGTACAATGAAGGTTATACACAAACATTCAAACAAACAAAAAGTGGAAAATTTGAGATTGAAGTCACTCCAAGATATTTTTTTTTTGTTCTATATTAGATAACGCATTTTCCTCAAAAATATTATTTAATTGAGGGATAAAAGCTGTGGTTAAAAAAATCAGCATAAAGTTTTTAGAAACAATTTCAAGCGCATTAATAAATAAATACCCCCTCAAGCAGCTACAGAGGTCTGACAGGAGCCTGTCAGTTTATATACCACAGTAGAAGATCTGAGAGGATGGCAGGACCTCAGCAGAAAACAACACGAACATCCATGCCTTACCCGGGGTCGAACCCAGGTCCCGTAGATCAGTAGCCAAGCGCGCTAACCACTCGGCCACGGGACGGCTTAAGCGCATTTATCATAATAAATTTTTTCCTTTTGTTTTATTAACGCTTGTAAGTTCTTTTGAACGTTTTGGTGACTTTCTTACTTCAAACCAGAGGGTCAAATCCTCAGACTATATAGATTGAAAATTTGACATTTTTGCTAATAACTTGCTGAACGCCACTGCCCAAGTCCCACTTTCAATCTATATATTCTGATTCTCACTGCACTACAGTGCCTTGGAATAGGCCTCCGTCTGTCATGTGGGATGTTAAGCAGTGACTCCATGGGCAAGAGAATCATACACTCTGCACGTTACAGAAAACGCTGGATGGTCTTGACAGAAGGGGGGCGGGGGTGGCTCAGTCGGTAGCGCGCCAGGCTCGTAATCTGTAGTTCCCAGGTTCGAGTCCCAGCTGGGTCAGCGTTGAGATTTATCTCCGCAAAATTCCCCGCCCTGCCCACGGTCAGTAAGAGACACCGATGGGCTTGGAAAGTCCGCCGTCCGTCGGATGGGACGTTAAACCGTGGCCCCGCGTACGGGAGAGCCATACCCTTGACGGGATGCTACCATCTGTCTCCCAACAGCTGTTCCAGTGGGTCCCCTCCCCCGACCTTCTCTGAGCCTTCGGGGTCCATGTGACCTGGCCATTTAGCCCATGGTGTGCAAAAAAGTGCCGCTCAGAGGTAAAACAACCCAACTTGACAGAAGGCTACCATCCCAGCAGCTGTCCTAGTAGGTAGTCTTTCCTCCAACCTTCTCTGAGCCCTCGAGGTCCTTGTGAACCGGCTATTTTTGTCCATTGTGTGCAAAAAGGTGACGCTCAGGGGTAAAACCATGGAACCCAACTGCACTACAGGTTAGATCTGCATGTAAATATCCCACATTATCCCTACCTTTATCATTAAGCACAGATTCGACACAAGAATTTCCCGGCATCGTTACTGACGTCAGCGCATGTTCTCGGAGCCTGTAGCTTCGTGTCTACTTTAACATCAAGATTTTATTTCCGTTTCCACAGATTTTGGTACCCTATATCTCCAGGTGCCGTTCACCTTACGGTTCCAAATTTCGTACGTGGGTTCTCTCTGCGTGACCATGTTGGGTTTAAAAAAGAAGCAAAACAGGTCATGCACGTAGGAACGTACATTAGAGCATATTAATATAAAAATGATCTTGAGGGTGTGAGGGATCTGGGAACTGCTGCAGATTTAAAAGTTGCTATGACTTACGTTGGCCGTCCTTACGTTAGCGCGCTTGGCCACTGATCTAAGC
Organism: Ryuthela nishihirai; assembly: GCA_038380435.1. Classification (NCBI taxonomy): domain Eukaryota; kingdom Metazoa; phylum Arthropoda; class Arachnida; order Araneae; family Heptathelidae; genus Ryuthela; species Ryuthela nishihirai. The sequence continues at coordinate 28,074,171 of JAWZYU010000018.1, forward strand.
AACCTGGGTTCGAGCCCCGGGTAAGGCATGGCTGTTTGTGTCGTTTTTCTGCTGAGGTCCTGCCATCCTCTCAGACCTTCTACTGTGGCATATAAACTGACAGGCTGCTGTCAGACCTCTGTGGCAAGCAGCTGCTTCAGGGGGTATTTATTTTTTATTTATGACTTACGTTCACAGTTAGGGGAGCAGGAAATAACAACAGATTTGGCAGCGAACACCGTTTCCCGTAAGAATAGAATGATAAATATGGCGGTTTCTATAAATTTAGGAACAACACTATGATATGTCAATGGGAAGCTAACGTCCAAGCTCTATAACCTCTAAAACAAGTTTTTTTTGTTTTGAAAAATGTGATTGCAGATAAAGATCTCAATCAAATATATCAATATCTCGATTTTCAACAATATTCGTTCAGTATGTAATGAGTTATGGAAGTTTGAATACAACAGCAATGCCATTCTTAAGAAACTTATACAAAACTGAAGAACAGTGAAAGAATTCTTTACACAAACTTATTTTATTAAACACTTTGATACAATACTTATTACTAAGTTTTAATTAACTTCTGAAGTCATTTTTTGTGGCTGGCATTGTTATCGCTAAATATTCAAACTTCCATAACTCATTAAATACTGAACGAATATTGTTGAAAATCGATATTGATATATTTGATTGAAATCTTTATCTGCTATTACATTTTTCGAAACAAAAAACTTATTTTAGAAGTTATAGAGCTTCGATGTTAGCTTCCCATTGACATAGGGGCGGGGGTGGCTCAGTCGGTAGCGCGCCAGGCTCGTAATCTGTAGTTCCCAGGTTCGAGTCCTAGCTGGGTCAGCGTTGAGATTTATCTCCGCAAAATTCCCCGCCCTGCCCACGGTCAGTAGGGGACACCGACGGGCTTGGATAGGCCGCCGTCCGTCGGATGGGACGTTAAGCCGTGGCCCCGTGTGCGGGAGAGCCATACCCTGTGCACGTTAAAGAACACGCTGGATGGCCTTGACGGGAGGCTACCCTCTGTCTCCCAACAGCTGTTCCAGTGGGTCCTCTCACCCAATCTCCTCTGAGCCTTCGGGGTCCATGTAACCTGGCCATTTAGCCCATGGTGTGCAAAAAAGTGCCGCTCAGGGGTAAAACAACCCAACCCAATCCCATTGACATAACTTAATGTTGTCCCTTAATTTATGGACACCAGTATACATTTGCTTCTAGCAAACCCCCTTTTGTAATTTTGGCTTGAAATTCCTCACTGCAACCCGGACCACAGCCAAAAACAATCTATGAGATTTTGAATTATCTTCCACAATTTCTCTACGAGTTACGGCTGCCACAGACAGACACACATCTTTTATTATTATTATTACATATATTTCTAGTAAATTACATACATATGCATATGTTGAAAAGGCGGCGCGACACCGGCAGAATATTAACGAAACAACGAACAAAGAGACGACGAACAACCAGGACTTTCTGTATTCTGTTTTCGTGCGAGAGATCTTGAGTGTAGGTGGTGTGGCGTTTTGCTGAAGTTTTTCTTTAGAATAAATCGAAACCTACTAGTTTCCAAGAACTTTATAGTTCAGCGCAATTTACAAGTCATTTTAAAAATGTACAATCGCTCAAAAAAGTATCCGAACACTACGGTTGATTACAGAATTCAGAAAAAATATCTGGCAACCTTTTTTTTTAGAAATTAGTGATCTGGCAACGATTTTTTTAGAAATTAGTGATCTGGCAACCTTCGTGTCACGTGATTACAGAATTCAAGAAAAATATCCGGAGCGTGTACAGCAACTGTACACGCTGCAGTTACCGTTCACAGCAAACTGGAGCGTGTGCAGTTACTGCACACGCTCCAGTTTGCTGTGAACGGTAACTGCACACGCTCAATATTTCCGTGAGTGAGTCAACACGATCTAGTATCAAAATAATATGACCACCTACAGTCGCTCAAAAAAGTATCCGAACACTACGGTTGATTACAAAATTCAGAAAAAATATCTGGCAACGATTTTTTTTAGAAATTAGTGATCTGGCAACGGTCCGTGTCACGTGACACGGAAGGTTTCCAGATATGTTTCTGGAAACTTTTTTGAGCGACTGCACATTACATTGGCATCTGAAATTGAAAATCAGAAAAATAATAACAAAGTTGCGTAATGGTAAAACACCTTATTATGCAGTCAGAATTTTAAAAGAATATTTTTAAATGTCGTGTGAAGTTAACTAACCTTTTGAGAAAAAATTATATATAAATATACATGATTCTTTTATAATTTAAACTAGTACAGTCGCTCAAAAAAGTATCCGGACGCTATGGTTAATTACAGAATTTAGAAAAAAATATCTGGCAACGATTTTTTTAGAAAGTAGTGATCTAGCAACCTTCGTGTCACGTGACACGAAGGTTGCCAGATCACTAATTTAAGCACTTTTCAAAGAGCTGTGAAACTGAGGAGGAAATATTATACTCCATTGGAAATTCATTCTCTTTCATCCCACACTTTACCTTTTTCCAGCTCGATTTTATTTCTTACCCCCCCCCTCCCTCGCTTATTTTTTTAGATCCGGCCTGTCTCTCGATATATATTAGATAATTTCATAATCAGATTTTATGATTGTCAATATGAATAATTAATACGAAAATACAAATCAATTCATTTGAAAATACAGTCGAAACCTTTTTAGTGTATGAAATAAGAACAGTTCAAGTTTTACAAAGTTCAAAAAAAGTTTTAATGGGTAAAAATAATTACCAATAGGAAACTACATTGAGATTCCGTAAAGCAAAACTAAGAAACTGTCTGGCGTTTGACAAGATGGTTAGAGATATCTGCTCGCCTAGGTTGTTTTACCTCTTAGCGGCACTGTTTTGCACACCATGGGCTAAATGGCCAGGTCACATGGACCCCGGAGGCTCAGAGAAGGTTGGTGAAGGGGACCCACTGGAACAGCTGTTGCGAGACAGATGGTAGCCTCCCGTCAAGGCCATCCAGCGTGTTCTTTAACGTGCAAAGGATATGGCTCTCCCGCACACGGGGCCACGGCTTAACGTCCCATCCGACAGACGGCTGCCTTTCCAAGCCCATCGGTGTCCCCTACTGGCCGTGGGCAGGGCGGGGAATTTTGCGGAGGTAAATCTCAACGCTGACCCAGTTGGGACTCGAACCTGGGAACTACAGATTACGAGCCTGGCGCGCTACCGACTGAGCCACCCCCGCCCCTCTGCTCGCCTAAATAATCATTAAATGATGCTTCCAGTGGAATCTAAGCTAATTAACACAAAAATGGAATATCTTAAAAGCTCTCTAAGTTTGCATTAGTGTCTCATAAAGCTGCTTTCATTTTTTATATTTTTCATATTTCATTTCACCATCTGTCTCCCAACAACTGTTCCAGTGGGTCCCCTCCCCCCACCTTCTCTGAGCCTTCGGGGTCCATGTGACCTGGCCATTTAGCCCATGGTGTGCAAAAAAGTGCCGCTCAGAGGTAAAACAATCCAACGTTAAAGAACACGCTGGATGGCCTTGACGGAAGTCTACCATCTGTCTCCCAACAGCTGTCCCAATGGGTCCCCTCCCCCAACCTTCCCTGACCCTTCGGGGTCCATGTGACCTGGCCATTTAGCCCATGGTGTGCAAAAAAGTGTCACTCTGAGGTAAAACAACCCAACGTTAAAGAACACGCTGGATGGCCTTGACGGAAGTCTACCATCTGTCTCCCAACAGCTGTTCCAATGGGTCCCCTCCCCCAACCTTCTCTGAGCCTTCGGGGTCCATGTGACCTGGCCATTTAGCTTATGGTGTGCAAAATAGTGCCACTCAGAGGTAAAACAATCCAACGTTAAAGAACACGCTGGATGGCCTTGACGGAAGTCTACCATCTGTCTCCCAACAGCTGTTCCAGTGAGTCCCCTCCCCCAACCTTCTCTGAGCCTTCGGGGTCCATGTGACCTGGCCATTTAGCCCATGGTGTGCAAAAAAGTGCCGCTCAGAGGTAAAGCAATCCAACGTTAAAGAACACGCTGGATGGCCTTGACGGAAGTCTACCATCTGTCTCCCAACAGCTGTTCCAGTGGGTCCCCTCCCCCAACCTTCTCTGAGCCTTCGGGGTCCATGTGACCTGGCCATTTAGCCCATGGTGTGCAAAAAAGTGCCGCTCAGAGGTAAAACAATCCAACGTTAAAGAACACGCTGGATGGCCTTGACGGAAGTCTACCATCTGTCTCCCAACAGCTGTTCCAGTGGGTCCCCTCCCCCAACCTTCTCTGAGCCTTCGGGGTCCATGTGACCTGGCCATTTAGCCCATGGTGTTCAAAAAAGTGTCACTCTGAGGTAAAACAACCCAACGTTAAAGAACACGCTGGATGGCCTTGACGGGAGGCTACCATCTGTCTCCCAACAGCTGTTCCAGTGGGTCCCCTCCCCCAACCTTCTCTGAGCCTTCGGGGTCCATGTGACCTGGCCATTTAGCCCATGGTGTGCAAAAAACTGCCGCTCAGAGGTAAAACAATCCAACGTTAAAGAACACGCTGGATGGCCTTGACGGAAGTCTACCATCTGTCTCCCAACAGCTGTTCCAATGGGTCCCCTCCCCCAACCTTCCCTGACCCTTCGGGGTCCATGTGACCTGGCCATTTAGCCCATGGTGTGCAAAAAAGTGTCACTCTGAGGTAAAACAACCCAACGTTAAAGAACACGCTGGATGGCCTTGACGGAAGTCTACCATCTGTCTCCCAACAGCTGTTCCAATGGGTCCCCTCCCCCAACCTTCTCTGAGCCTTCGGGGTCCATGTGACCTGGCCATTTAGCTTATGGTGTGCAAAATAGTGCCACTCAGAGGTAAAACAATCCAACGTTAAAGAACACGCTGGATGGCCTTGACGGAAGTCTACCATCTGTCTCCCAACAGCTGTTCCAGTGGGTCCCCTCCCCCAACCTTCTCTGAGCCTTCGGGGTCCATGTGACCTGGCCATTTAGCCCATGGTGTGCAAAAAAGTGCCGCTCAGAGGTAAAACAATCCAACGTTAAAGAACACGCTGGATGGCCTTGACGGAAGTCTACCATCTGTCTCCCAACAGCTGTTCCAGTGGGTCCCCTCCCCCAACCTTCTCTGAGCCTTCGGGGTCCATGTGACCTGGCCATTTAGCCCATGGTGTGCAAAAAAGTGCCGCTCAGAGGTAAAACAATCCAACGTTAAAGAACACGCTGGATGGCCTTGACGGAAGTCTACCATCTGTCTCCCAACAGCTGTTCCAGTGGGTCCCCTCCCCCAATCTTCTCTGAGCCTTCGGGGTCCATGTGACCTGGCCATTTAGCCCATGGTGTTCAAAAAAGTGTCACTCTGAGGTAAAACAACCCAACGTTAAAGAACACGCTGGATGGCCTTGACGGGAGGCTACCATCTGTCTCCCAACAGCTGTTCCAGTGGGTCCCCTCCCTCAACCTTCTCTGAGCCTTCGGGGTCCATGTGACCTGGCCATTTAGCCCATGGTGTGCAAAAAACTGCCGCTCAGAGGTAAAACAATCCAACGTTAAAGAACACGCTGGATGGCCTTGACGGAAGTCTACCATCTGTCTCCCAACAGCTGTTCCAGTGGGTCCCCTCCCCCAACCTTCTCTGAGCCTTCGGGGGCCATGTGACCTGGCCATTTAGCCCATGGTGTGCAAAAAAGTGCCGCTCAGAGGTAAAACAACCCAAATCTCTTTCCACTTAAAATCAATATTGACTAAATTCCCAGTTAAAACTTGTTTGATGACATGCAATTCAAACTTGGTGGACCAGGGCATGCTGATATCACTCGGCATTTTCTTTCAATCATCATGCTTACAAGTTCGTTTGCTTTTTTTTTTTCTTTTGAAAATATACGAACACGTTCTCACGTAGGAATTTCATTTCATCCACGAAGATTTTTTTTTTAACTTTTCCAAACGGAAGATTGACTCGCAGTCGGATTTGTTTCACAATTACAATACTGAAATAAAAACACAAAAGTAGCGCGCTTTCACGGAATACTTCATATGCAAATTTTAAAGTGAAACATGTTTGCTTAACAAACAACTTTTGCTAAAAAAAAATTCCAAGTAAACACACAAAAATTCGAAGCCATTCCCTTATGGATTATAGTGGCTGAAACAAATCTGGTGCCTAAAATAAACAAGACTAAAGAAACTAATTTATAATTACCTAACTAGAAGGCTACCCTTAAAATTCGCACAATGCAATAAATATGTATATACCTCCTGAAAAATATACTGAATGTTTTCGATAAAGAAATATCCCCAGAGGAGAACAGTCATTTCTAAACAATATCCCTAATAGGATAGGTTATTTTTTATTATATATATTATATAACAAAAATAACTTAAATATATATGTTACCGCTAAAGCTCGAAAGCCGTTAATGTGCACATTACCTAGCTAATCTGCAGATTAACTGATTTGCTCCGTTAAAGTGCGGAATCAAGAGTGATCCGCATTTTACCTAGGTAATGTGCACATTAACGGCTTCCGTATCGTTAAAGTTCAAAAGTAAAAAAAAAGACTATTTCTAGCGTCCGAGAGTAGAGTTGAAACCAGGTCATCCCTCTGTCAACATGAATCAGTCGTCCGAATTATAAAAAACGCACCCAAAATGAGCAGGCCAAGTGAGAACGAATCACTTTAGTGATTCATTCTCAAGAATGAATCACTTTACTGATTCGTTCTCACTTGGCCTCCTCTCATCCGGGGCGTTTTTTATGATGCGGACGAGTGAATCACGTGACACGAAGATTCATATTCAAGAGATTCACCACTTTACGGATTCGTTCTTACTTGGCCTTCGCACATTAGGGCAATTCCAAATGCCATTTTAGTAATCCCTGTTGTAACAAATGATTTTATTGCGTCTATATAAATAACATTTTGTATGCTGTATAATTCAGTCAGATTGTTTATTTTACACTTTAATTGTCTATCATTAGTTATTTCATAGAATACCTAGTTATTTCATAGAATAACTAGTTAAAGTGTGGAATTATTAATTTATTACACGCTTTAACTGATTTGATCAGTTATTTCATGAAAAAACTAGGTATTCTATGAAATAACTGAATTATACACTTTAATGGTAACATATCAACTAATTTGTTGATTGTTTGATTGTATAAACTTGATTCTTTAGATACCGAAAAATAAATAAATAACATTATTTTAATTTAAGCGTACAGAAACGTTCCTGTTGTTCCAGCAAAGATCTTATTTTCACTTTAACGAGTGCCTAGTAGGTAATGTGCAGATTATCTAGGTAATTTGCAGATTACCTAGGTAATTTGAGAAATGAAACAATTTTCCGCACTTTAACGGATCACCCTAGTTAATCTGCAGATTAGCTAGGTAATGTGCACATTAACTGATTTCTGCATTTTAGCGGTAACATATATTTAACCACTTTTATACACACAATAGGCTAAATTAGGGGTTCTCAACGTGGGGTACGCGGTAAAATGTTTTGGGGTACTCCATGAGAGCTCAAACGCGCTAGATATTTGTTACATATATATGTGTTTTATTTTATTCCCATTGTTATACTATAACTATAGTTTTATCTATCTATACAAGGGGTACGCCAGTTACATACACATTTCCAGGGGGTACGTGAAGCATAAAAGGTTGAGAACCACTGATATATAAGTTTTATTTTATTCCCATTGTTATACTATAAGTATAGTTTTATCTATCTATACAAGGGGTACGCCAGTTACATACACATTTCCAGGGGGTACGTGAAGCATAAAAGGTTGAGAACCACTGATATATAAGTTTTATTTTATTCCCATTGTTATACTATAAGTATAGTTTTATCTATCTATACAAGGGGTACGCCAGTTACATACACATTTCCAGGGGGTACGTGAAGCATAAAACGTTGAGAACCACTGAAATATGTTTTATTTTATTCCCATTGTTATATTATAACTATAGTTTTATCTATCTATATAAGAGGTACGCCAGTTACATACACATTTCCATGAGGTACGTGAAGCATAAAAGGTTGAGAACCACTGATATATATGTTTTATTTTATTCCCATTGTTATATTATAACAATACTTTTATCTATCTATACAAGGGGTACGCCAGTTACATACACATTTCCAGGGGATACGTGAAGCATAAAAGGTTGAGAACCACTGATATATAAGTTTTATTTTATTCCCATTGTTATACTATAAGTATAGTTTTATCTATCTATACAAGGGGTACGCCAGTTACATACACATTTCCAAGGGGTACGTGAAGCATAAAACGTTGAGAACCACTGAAATATATGTTTTATTTTATTCCCATTGTTATATTATAACTATAGTTTTATCTATCTATATAAGAGGTACGCCAGTTACATACACATTTCCAAGAGGTACGTGAAGCATAAAAGGTTGAGAACCACTGATATATATGTTTTATTTTATTCCCATTGTTATATTATAACTATAGTTTTATCTATCTATATAAGCGGTACGCCAGTTACATACACATTTCCAGGGGGGTACGTGAAGCATAAAAGGTTGAGAACCACTGATATATATGTTTTATTTTATTCCCATTGTTATACTATAAGTATAGTTTTATCTATCTATATAAGAGGTACGCCAGTTACATACACATTTCCAGGGGGGTACGTGAAGCATAAAAGGTTGAGAACCACTGATATATATGTTTTATTTTATTCCCATTGTTATATTATAACTATAGTATTATCTATCTATATAAGAGGTACGCCAGTTACATACACATTTCCAGGGGGGTACGTGAAGCATAAAAGATTGAGAACCACTGATATATATATATATGTTTTATTTTATTCCCATTGTTATATTATAACTATAGTTTTATCTATCTATATAAGACAGTGATTCCCAACCTTTTCTGGACCATCGCCCCCTTTAGAAGAGAACAAAAATTTCTACGCCCCCCTAATCCATAATAGTTAATTTTATATGAAATATTAAAATATTGTTGCATATTATCTGTACCTAATTTATCTGTTTATTTATCTATTAAAAATCATAAAGCAGGAATTAATAAAACGACAACCAAATGTACAATAAAATTGTTTATTAAAATTTTAAAAATGAACACAGGATCAATAAGAAATAAAAAATAATGAGATAAACACAAAATTAATAATAAATAAAAAAATTAATGAGATGGTTGAGGCTGGTGGAGTGTTAACAATTTGTTAATGTCGGGTTCCAATTTCGTTAACATCAATCGCAGATCGCCACGTTCAGTGATGTGTAGTCTGTTCCTCTTCTTTGACAGTAAATTAGCTACTGCACTGAATCCACGCTCAGCCATATAGGACGAAGGAAATGAGATTAAAAACTTCTGTACTATTGCCCACAATCCAGGGTAGAGAACTGGTATTGATTTTTGAAGCCAGAACTCTTGGTATCCATGTTTCAATTTTACTTTGAGTGCTTCGTTAGTCGTGAGTTCTAAGAGTTCCTCTTCCAAATTTGATGATTCTTCAGTATCTGTGTTTGCGAAAGGATCTAAAACCCAACTCGGTATATTCATGTTTAAAATATCTTGGAAACGCTCCGTAAAATCAACATGAAGAACTTCCAAGTGTTGGCAGTAAGTAAGTAAATCTTCCGGTTTTGCAGAGACTGCTGATAATGTGGGAAAGTGGTTGTATTCACCTCTACCTAGATTTCGTTTGAATAGAAGAAGTTTTCCCGCAAAAGCAGCTATGACGTTTTTTGTTTTAATTAAATTCAACTCATCACCTTGCAATTGTAAATTAACTTGATTAAATATTTTAAACAGGTCTGTCAAATAAGCGATGTCATTTTTTGACGTAATCAGGTTTTCGCGCAATTTTTCGTCTCTGTCTTCAAGAAAGTCCAGTACTGAGTCAAATAGATTGAAAAAACGATTCAGACAAACACCTTTAGGGAGCCAGCGTACTTCTGTGTGCAGCAGCAAGCGATTGTAATCTTCATCATTTTCATTACAAAGCTTACCAAATAATCGGTCATTCAATGAATTGCTTCTAATCTTATTGATTGCTTTAATAACGTAATGGAGCGACGTATGCAGACGTTCATTCAAATTTTTTGCAACCAAATGCTGACGATGAATAATACAATGTACAGCGAGTACATTTGGTACTGCTTGTTTCAAATGCGCTATGAAACCCTTATGACGCCCTGTCGTTGCTGGAGCACCATCAGTAGCAGCAGACAAAATATTGCAAATAGGAATTTCTTTCTCTTGAAAAAACTTTTGCATGGTATTAAATATAGATTCTCTCTTTGTATCAGATTCCAAATTTTTAGCAAATAATAACTCTTCATGAATTTTTTCTTCTTTTATAAATCGTACTTATGATAAGAGTAGAGCTTCGTTATTTGGTAGAGTTGATTCATCGAGTTGAATGGAAAATTTGCAAGTCTTTAAGTAATCACATAATGATATTTCAACGTCTTTTTCCATTTCATCTATTCTTATTTGCACTGAATTATTACTGAGAGGAATTTTTTTGATATCTGACGGTGTCTTATGATGAACAACAGTTTTTAATATCTCTTTGACTGCCGGCAAAATTAATTCCTCGCCAATTGTGTGTGGTTTTCCTGCTTTTGCGATTAACAATGAAACGTTATATGAGGCTCGTAGTCCATCATCATCTTGTTTAGAAGACGACGCAAAAAGGTTTGACATAGTTGGCTGTTTTAAATATTGCTTTTCCAGTTCTTGAAAATAGGATAAATCTTTGTTCTTCTTATCAGCATGCATTTTATTTAAATGCTGTTGTAGCCTAGAAGGTTTCATAGCTTCATTTGAAAAAACTTTTCTTAAATTTTCAACAAATCTTAAACTTTTGCATAGCTGACATGAATATGAATAAATAAAAAAAATATATTTTATATTTTATATTTATATATATATATTTTATATTTTATATTTTTATATATTTTATATTTTCAAAAAATTTACACAAAAGTACGTAAATCCATATTTCAAATACTCAATACTGTACTGCCGGCATTTCTTTTTAGATGCTATTCAGACATTTTCAAATACAAATTAACTTCTCAACAGATTTATAGATAGTTATAAAAATAATGTTTATAATGACTTCTAACACTTATCACTCACGACTATTTATCACGGCGAAGCACATAAAAATAATAAAACATTCCTAGAGCTATCGCTTTTATAGATTTGATTTTGTGCACGCATTAACTTGTATGTTTGCGATGCCGGCGCACTTGCTCCGTAAACAAGTCATTTCAAGCTCCCATATTCTTGTCGAAACATGTTAAATTGCATGAACAGCGTGTTTGCCTACCAACTTGCACGGACTTGTCACCGTCAATCTATTCTAAACTAAAACAAATTAGGTATAGGTATACCTAATGCTAATTTAAAAATGCTTATTAACGCGATAACAGTAAGATAATTTACATAGCTAGATAAAATATTTATTCATGAAAACAGGTATTTTCAAAGTATTTTATTATATTAAAAATATAATTATAAAAAAATATTAAATATAATAATTTAATATAATAATAAATATAATAATTTTATTATTGCATCAAGGTTGATTTGCCTATCAGGACGGACACACATGTCCAACATAATACGCCTGATATTGTAGTGCATGTTAAGGTATTGAATGAGATTACAATTATTGAAATAGGAATAACATCTCAGGATAACCTGCAAACAGTAGAGGTTGAAAAGAAGAGGAAGTATGATCTGCTGGCTAATGAGTTGAGCCTAATTCACAAGTGTAATGTTAATATTATACCTTATGTTCTGACGTGGGATGGTATTGTAACTACGTACCATAAAGCATACTCAAAGCGACTTGGAGTGGGAAAACATATTGAAGCTTATATCCAATCTGTGATCTTCAAGAGAACTTTTGAGAGCATCTCAGTCGACTTCAGACGTACCAGTACGCTAGTAGGCGGTGGCAGGGAACTTATTGTCCAAGCTGCAGTTGAAAAGCTGTACATGACGGATAAGGTAGTGGATGACAAGAATCACCAGGAAGACACCACAGAATAGAAGAGATAAAAAGGTTGTCACAGAAAATTCCATTAATTTTATTTATTTATTTGACCGCCCCTCTTGACTGCCTCAACGCTCCCCATTTGCCTCTGGATCCGCTACCGCCCCCATGGAAGGCTCCAGCGCCCACTGGGGGGCGGTATTGCCCCCGTTGGGAATCTATGATACAAGAGGTACGCCAGTTACATACACATTTCCAAGGGGTACGTGAAGCATAAAAGGTTGAGAACCACTGATATATATGTTTTATTTTTTTCCCATTGTTATATTATAACTATAGTTTTATCCATCTATATAAGAGGTACGCCAGTTACATACACATTTCCAAGGGATACGTGAAGCATAAAAGGTTGAGAACCACTGATATATATGTTTTATTTTATTCCCATTGTTATACTATAACTATAGTTTTATCTATCTATACAAGGGGTACGCCAGTTACATACACATTTCCAGGGGGTACGTGAAGCATAAAAGGTTGAGAACCACTGATATATATGTTTTATTTTATTCCCATTGTTATATTATAACTATAGTTTTATCTATTTATATAAGAGGTACGCCAGTTACATACACATTTCCAGGGGGGTACGTGAAGCATAAAAAGTTGAGAACCACTGATATATATGTTTTATTTTATTCCCATTTTTATATTATAACTATAGTTTTATCTATCTATATAAGAGGTACGCCAGTTACATACACATTTCCAGGGGGGTACGTGAAGCATAAAAGATTGAGAACCACTGATATATATGTTTTATTTTATTCCCATTGTTATATTATAACTATAGTTTTATCTCTCTATATAAGAGGTACGCCAGTTACATACACATTTCCAGGGGGGTACGTGAAGCATAAAAGGTTGAGAACCACTGATATATATGTTTTATTTTTTTCCCATTGTTATATTATAACTATAGTTTTATCCATCTATATAAGAGGTACGCCAGTTACATACACATTTCCAAGGGATACGTGAAGCATAAAAGGTTGAGAACCACTGATATATATGTTTTATTTTATTCCCATTGTTATACTCTAACTATAGTTTTATCTATCTATACAAGGGGTACGCCAGTTACATACACATTTCCAGGGGGTACGTGAAGCATAAAAGGTTGAGAACCACTGATATATATGTTTTATTTTATTCCCATTGTTATATTATAACTATAGTTTTATCTATCTATATAAGAGGTACGCCAGTTACATACACATTTCCAGGGGGTACGTGAAGCATAAAAGGTTGAGAACCACTGATATATATGTTTTATTTTATTCCCATTGTTATATTATAACTATAGTTTTATCTATCTATATAAGAGGTACGCCAGTTACATACACATTTCCAGGGGGGTACGTGAAGCATAAAAGGTTGAGAACCACTGATATATATGTTTTATTTTTTTCCCATTGTTATATTATAACTATAGTTTTATCCATCTATATAAGAGGTACGCCAGTTACATACACATTTCCAAGGGATACGTGAAGCATAAAAGGTTGAGAACCACTGATATATATGTTTTATTTTATTCCCATTGTTATACTCTAACTATAGTTTTATCTATCTATACAAGGGGTACGCCAGTTACATACACATTTCCAGGGGGTACGTGAAGCATAAAAGGTTGAGAACCACTGATATATATGTTTTATTTTATTCCCATTGTTATATTATAACTATAGTTTTATCTATCTATACAAGGGGTACGCCAGTTACATACACATTTCCAGGGGGTACGTGAAGCATAAAAGGTTGAGAACCACTGATATATATGTTTTATTTTATTCCCATTGTTATACTCTAACTATAGTTTTATCTATCTATACAAGGGGTACGCCAGTTACATACACATTTCCAGGGGGTACGTGAAGCATAAAAGGTTGAGAACCACTGATATATATGTTTTATTTTATTCCCATTGTTATATTATAACTATAGTTTTATCTATCTATATAAGAGGTACGCCAGTTACATACACATTTCCAGGGGGGTACGTGAAGCATAAAAGGTTGAGAACCACTGATATATATGTTTTATTTTATTCCCATTGTTATACTATAACTATAGTTTTATCTATTACAAGGGGTACGCCAGTTACATACACATTTCCAGGGGGTACGTGAAGCATAAAAGGTTGAGAACCACTGATATATATGTTTTATTTTATTCCCATTGTTATATTATAACTATAGTTTTATCTATCTATATAAGAGGTACGCCAGTTACATACACATTTCCAGGGGGGTACGTGAAGCATAAAAGGTTGAGAACCACTGATATATATGTTTTATTTTTTTCCCATTGTTATATTATAACTATAGTTTTATCCATCTATATAAGAGGTACGCCAGTTACATACACATTTCCAAGGGATACGTGAAGCATAAAAGGTTGAGAACCACTGATATATATGTTTTATTTTATTCCCATTGTTATATTATAACTATAGTTTTATCTATCTATATAAGAGGTACGCCAGTTACATACACATTTCCAGGGGGGTACGTGAAGCATAAAAGGTTGAGAACCACTGATATATATGTTTTATTTTTTTCCCATTGTTATATTATAACTATAGTTTTATCCATCTATATAAGAGGTACGCCAGTTACATACACATTTCCAAGGGATACGTGAAGCATAAAAGGTTGAGAACCACTGATATATATGTTTTATTTTATTCCCATTGTTATATTATAACTATAGTTTTATCTATCTATATAAGAGGTACGCCAGTTACATACACATTTCCAGGGGGGTACGTGAAGCATAAAAGGTTGAGAACCACTGATATATATGTTTTATTTTATTCCCATTGTTATATTATAACTATAATTTTATCTATCTACATAAGAGGTACGCCTGTTACATACACATTTCCAGGGGGGTACGTGAAGCATAAAAGATTAAGAACCACTGGGCTAAAGATCCGATCACACGAGGTTCTAAAGGCTCAGAGAAGGTTGAGGGAAAGAAGTAGAATAATCTATTATCAGCTAGATAGAAGATTCGTTTTCTTTTAATGGCCGTTTTTAAAGATTCCCAAATGCGAAATGGATGATGTTACAAGCATTCCCAATCGTACCTGTTTAATGTTATTTAATGTTACTTGGTTAATAAGGGAATGGATGCTTTCGTGCATCAAGATAACAGTTTTACTCAGGAGTCGTCAACGCTCCGAATTTACTGCTTTCCTCCAAATGCTCATAGGTTCGCAATATCTTTGTCAATTGATGGTGTCGCCAAGGTCCAGAGATTCAATCAACAGCAGACTCTGACAGTCAAATTAAAACAGCATACCAAGAATTGTTCGACTTTGTGTGCATCCACGTGCGATTTCCCTGGAATCCTCCAAGTATCTATCACGTTCAAGCCGATACTTGCCACTGATTCTAGGGTTGATGAATTCCTTATATGACTACCCGTTTCTCTGTGTGACGTCACAAAGATCTTTCAGTGCATCACTCGGATATAGTTGTCCACTTTTGATTTCAAACGACCTTTATATTTTTAAAATTCTGAACGTATAAACTTTAAAGTTTATATTTAAGCACACTGTTAGTAAAACAGCAATCTGTAAGTAGTAGTTTCAGAATTGTTGAAGGAAAAAGCAAAATGATTTTAACCTGGAATACAAAAAACAATCATTATCTTTGATTTTGCGTCATCCAATATACTTTCTGAAAAATAATTCCATCTCTTATGAGGGCAGGAGTTGTCTCAGTCAGTTGCGCCAAGCTCATGTTCTTAGCTTCAATTAGCATCTTTATCATTAATTAACATAATATGAATTAAAGGAACGGGTTGGGTTGGCTTGTTTTAATTCTGAGCGGCACTTTTTTGCACACCATGGGCTAAATGGCCAGGTCACATGGACCCCGAAGGCTCAGAGAAGGTTGGGGGAGGGGACCCACTGGAACAGCTGTTGGGAGACAGATGGTAGACTTCCGTCAAGGCCATCCAGCGTGTTCTTTAACGTGCACAGGGTATGGCTCTCCCGCACACGGGGCCACGGCTTAACGTCCCATCCGACGGACGGCGGCCTTTCAAAGCCCATCGGTGTCCCCTACTGACCGTGGGCAGAGCGGGAAATTTTGCGGAGATAAATCTCAACGCTGACCCAGCTGGGACTCGAACCTGGGAACTACAGATTATGAGCCTGGCGCGCTATCGACTGAGCCACCCCCGCCCCTAAAGGGACGGGAGTAGCTCAGTTGGTAGCGTACTAGAATCGTAATTTTCAGTTCTCAAGTTCGAGTCCCATCTGTGGCCATCGTTGAGATTTGTCTCCTTTAAATATCCCCGCCCTGCCCACGGTCAGTAGGGGACACCGATTGGCTTGGAAAGTCAGCCGTTCGTCGAATGGGGCGTTAAGACTTGGTCCCGCGTGCCGGAGAGCCATATCCTGTCCACTTTAAAGAGTACGCTATCATCTGTCTCTTAACAGCTGTCCAATGAGTCCCCTTCCCCCAACTTTCTCTGAGTCACTGGGGTCCTTGTGGCCTGGCTATTTAGCCCATTGTGGGCAAAAAAGTGGCGCTCAGAGGTTAAGCAACCCAAAGTCTCTTACTATCTTCTTCTTCATCGGAGCAAAAAAAATTTCTTAATAACTGGTTGTTGGAAAAATCGAAGAAGCCGGTTTCATCTGGAGATAAACTGGATGAATGCAAACTCGACATCTCGTCTCATCTCTTGGCAGAGTCTTTCGAATTTGAAATGTTTATTAAGACAAGTGTTTCCATTTGATGACATCTGTGCCTATGAATGCTTTTAATCTATTCGTTGATGTGTCGGCAGATAATCGCTGTCATCATTAGCAACTCACCATCCCATTTATTGCAATGGGATTAATTTCATGACTGAGTGAATTAATCTGTGCGAGTGTAGCATCTGCACGTTAGGAGGATACATACGTGGAGAGATAGACATTGGAATGAAACGAACGCCGCCAGTCGCATGGGAAAGGAACTCGACAACATGAGATTCAATACGAAATTCTGTTTTAAATTGCACCAGTGCTGTCTAACTATTGGGGGCGGGGGTGGCTCAGTCGATAGCGCGCCCGGCTCGTAATCTGTAGTTCCCAGATTCGAGTCCCAGCTGTGTCAGCGTTGAGATTTATCTCCGCAAAATTTCCCCGCCCTGCCCACGGTCAGTAGGGGACACCGATGGGCTTGAAAAGGCCGCCGTCCGTCGGATGGGACGTTAAGCCGTGGCTCCGTGTGCGGGAGAGCCATACCCTGTGCACGTTAAAGAACACGCTGGATGGCCTTGACGGGAGGCTACCATCTGTCTCCCAACAGCTGTTTCAGTGGGTCCCCTCCCCCAATCTTCTCTGAGCCTTCGGGGTCCTTGTGACCTGGCCATTTAGCTCATGATGTGCAAAAAAGTGCCGCTCAGAGGTAAAACAACCCAACCCAACTGTCTAACTATCGAAGCGCAGTCCATAGACTCTCTATTTGCCATACACGCTTGCCACTGACTGAACGGGGGCGGGGTTGGCCGTGATTACCGTCACGTATTGGCTCAGTTTGGTAGGAAAATTAATACTCGGATTCGCCGAGCCAATCGGTGTCCCCACGGTCAGTAGGGGTCAGTAGGAATTATTTTTTTGGTCACGTATTGGCTCCGTTTGGTAGCGAGCCAGGCTCGGAATTCACAGTTCCTACTTTAAGTTTCATCTGGGCCAGAGTTGAGATTTATCTCCTCAAAACTCCTCACCCTGGTCCTCTGTGAGTAGGGGACACCAATGACCTTGTTACCTGGTCATTTAGCCGTACTGTATGCAAAAAAAAAGGCCTCCCAGGGTTTAAACAATCCTTCACACCGAACATTTAATGCCTAGTTTGAAAGACGGTGTTTGGGCAATTTCCTTATTATCTATTTTCTACAAGAGGGTTGGGTTATTTTACCTCTGAGCGGCACCTTTTTGCACACCATGGGCTAAATGGCCAGGTCACAAGCACCCCGAAGGCTCAGAGAAGGTTGGGGGAGGGGATCCACTAGAACAGCTTTTGGGAGACAGATGGTAGCCTCCCGTCAAGGCCATCCACCGTGTTCTTTAACGTGCACAGGGTATGGCTCTCCCGAACAAGGAGCCACGGCTTAACGCCCCATCCGACGGACGGTGGCCTGTTGCCAAGCCCATCGGTGTCCCCCTACTGACCGTGGAGTTTTACGGTGATAAATCTCAACGCTGACCCAGCTGGGACTCGAACCTGGGAACTGCAGATTACGAGCCTGGCGCGCTACCGACTAAGCCACCCCCGCCCCTTCTACAAAAGTATAAAGAAAGAATATAAGAGAGAGAAAAAGAAGTTGACTCTGGAAAAAAAATCAAAAATTCGATCTTGGTCATATTGGATCGCAAACGTCTTGCGCTACATAGTGGACTGAAGGTTTGTTTGCTTTACCGATGAACGACCTTATTTTTTGCACACAGTGGGCTAAATTGCCAGGTCAAAAGGACCCCAAGGTGTTCAGAGAACGTTGAGCGAATAGGGTCCACTATGTAACTGCCAGGAGACAGATGAAAGCTTTAATATGCACTGCATATATGGCTCTCCTTCACACAAGGTCACAACCTAACATCCATCCCTAACGGCAGGGATTCTCAACGTGGGGTACGCCGTGAGAGCTCAAAAGTCGCTAGATATATGTTATATTTATATGTTTTATTTTATTCCCATTGTTGTACTATAACTATAGTTTTATCTATCTATACAAGGGGTACACCAGTTACATACACATTTCCAGGGGGTACGTGAAGCATAAAAGGTTGAGAACCACTGATATATATGTTTTATTTTATTTCCATTGTTATACTATAACTATAGTTTTATCTATCTATACAAGGGGTACGCCAGTTACATACACATTTCCAGGGGGTACGTGAAGCATAAAAGGTTGATAACCACTGATATATATGTTTTATTTTATTCCCATTGTTATAATATAACTATAGATTTTTCTATCTATACAAGGGGTACTCCAGTTACATATACATTTCCAGGGGGTAAGTGAAGCATAAAAGGTTGAGAACCACTGATATATATGTTTTATTTTATTTCCATTGTTATACTATAACTATAGTTTTATCTATCTGTACAAGGGGTACGCCAGTTACATACACATTTCCAGGGGGTACGTGAAGCATAAAAGGTTGATAACCACTGATATATATGTTTTATTTTATTCCCATTGTTATAATATAACTATAGTTTTATCTATCTATACAAGGGGTACGCCAGTTACATACACATTTCCAGGGGGTAAGTGAAGCATAAAAGGTTGAGAACCACTGATATATATGTTTTATTTTATTCCCATTGTTATACTATAACTATAGTTTTATCTATCTATACAAGAGGTACGCCAGTTACATACACATTTCCAGGGGTACGTGAAGCATAAAAGGTTGAGAACCACTGATATATATGTTTTATTTTATTCCCATTGTTATACTATAACTATAGTTTTATCTATCTATACAAGGGATACGCCAGTTACATATACATTTCCAGGGGGTAAGTGAAGCATAAAAGGTTGAGAACCACTGATATATATGTTTTATTTTATTCCCATTGTTATACTATAACTATAGTTTTATCTATCTATACAAGAGGTACGCCAGTTACATACACATTTCCAGGGGTACGTGAAGCATAAAAGGTTGAGAACCACTGATATATATGTTTTATTTTATTCCCATTGTTATACTATAACTATAGTTTTATCTATCTATACAAGGGATACGCCAGTTACATATACATTTCCAGGGGGTACGTGAAGCATAAAATGTTGAGAACCACTGATATATATGTTTTATTTTATTCCCATTGTTATACTATAACTATAGTTTTATCTATCTATACAAGAGGTACGCCAGTTACATATACATTTCCAGGGGGTACGTGAAGCATAAAAGGTTGAGAACCACTGATATATATGTTTTATTTTATTCCCATTGTTATACTATAACTATAGTTTTATCTATCTATACAAAGGGTACACCAGTTACATACACATTTCCAGGGCGTACGTGAAGCATAAAAGGTTGAGAACCACTGATACATATGTTTTATTTTATTCCCATTGTTATACTATAACTATAATTTTATCTATCTATGCAAGGGGTACGCCAGTTACATACACATTTCCAGGGGGTACGTGAAGCATAAAAGGTTGAGAACCACTGATATATATGTTTTATTTTATTCCCATTGTTATACTATAACTATAGTTTTATCTATCTATACAAGGGATACGCCAGTTACATATACATTTCCAGGGGGTACGTGAAGCATAAAAGGTTGAGAACCACTGATATATATGTCTTATTTTATTCCCATTGTTATACTATAACTATAGTTTTATCTATCTATACAAGAGGTACGCCAGTTACATACACATTTCCAGGGGTACGTGAAGCATAAAAGGTTGAGAACCACTGATATATATGTTTTATTTTATTCCCATTGTTATACTATAACTATAGTTTTATCTATCTATACAAGGGATACGCCAGTTACATATACATTTCCAGGGGGTACGTGAAGCATAAAAGGTTGAGAACCACTGATATATATGTTTTATTTTATTCCCATTGTTATACTATAACTATAGTTTTATCTATCTATACAAGAGGTACGCCAGTTACATATACATTTCCAGGGGGTACGTGAAGCATAAAAGGTTGAGAACCACTGATATATATGTTTTATTTTATTCCCATTGTTATACTATAACTATAGTTTTATCTATCTATACAAGGGGTACACCAGTTACATACACATTTCCAGGGGGTACGTGAAGCATAAAATGTTGAGAACCACTGATATATATGTTTTATTTTATTCCCATTGTTATACTATAACTATAGTTTTATCTATCTATACAAGGGGTACGCCAGTTACATACACATTTCCAGGGGGTACGTGAAGCATAAAAGGTTGAGAACCATTGATATATATGTTTTATTTTATTCCCATTGTTATGCTGTAACTATAGTTTTATCTATCTATGCAAGAGGTACGCCAGTTACATACACATTTCCAGAAGGTACGTGAAGCATAAAAGGTTGATAACCACTGATATATATGTTTTATTTTATTCCCATTGTTATACTATAACTATAGTTTTATCTATCTATACAAGGGGTACGCCAGTTACATACACATTTCCAGGGGGTACGTGAAGCATAAAAGGTTGATAACCACTGATATATATGTTTTATTTTATTCCCATTGTTATAATATAACTATAGATTTTTCTATCTATACAAGGGGTACACCAGTTACATACACATTTCCAGGGGGTAAGTGAAGCATAAAAGGTTGAGAACCACTGATATATATGTTTTATTTTATTCCCATTGTTATACTATAACTATAGTTTTATCTATCTATACAAGAGGTACGCCAGTTACATACACATTTCCAGGGGTACGTGAAGCATAAAAGGTTGAGAACCACTGATATATATGTTTTATTTTATTCCCATTGTTATACTATAACTATAGTTTTATCTATCTATACCAGGGGTACGCCAGTTACATACACATTTCCAGTGGGTACGTGAAGCATAAAAGGTTGAGAACCACTGATATATATGTTTTATTTTATTCCCATTGTTATACTATAACTATAGTTTTATCTATCTATACAAGAGGTACGCCAGTTACATACACATTTCCAGGGGTACGTGAAGCATAAAAGGTTGAGAACCAGTGATATATATGTTTTATTTTATTCCCATTGTTATACTATAACTATAGTTTTATCTATCTATACAAGGGATACGCCAGTTACATATACATTTCCAGGGGGTACGTGAAGCATAAAAGGTTGAGAACCACTGATATATATGTTTTATTTTATTCCCATTGTTATACTATAACTATAGTTTTATCTATCTATACAAGAGGTACGCCAGTTACATACACATTTCCAGGGGTACGTGAAGCATAAAAGGTTGAGAACCAGTGATATATATGTTTTATTTTATTCCCATTGTTATACTATAACTATAGTTTTATCTATCTATACAAGGGGTACACCAGTTACATACACATTTCCAGGGCGTACGTGAAGCATAAAAGGTTGAGAACCACTGATACATATGTTTTATTTTATTCTAATTGTTATACTATAACTATAATTTTATCTATCTATGCAAGGGGTACGCCAGTTACATACACATTTCCAGGGGGTACGTGAAGCATAAAAGGTTGAGAACCACTGAAATATATGTTTTATTTTATTCCCATTGTTATACTATAACTATAGTTTTATCTATCTATACAAGGGATACGCCAGTTACATATACATTTCCAGGGGGTACGTGAAGCATAAAAGGTTAAGAACCACTGATATATATGTTTTATTTTATTCCCATTGTTATACTATAACTATAGTTTTATCTATCTATACAAGAGGTACGCCAGTTACATACACATTTCCAGGGGTACGTGAAGCATAAAAGGTTGAGAACCACTGATATATATGTTTTATTTTATTCCCATTGTTATACTATAACTATAATTTTATCTATCTATGCAAGGGGTACGCCAGTTACATACACATTTCCAGGGGGTACGTGAAGCATAAAAGTTTGAGAACCACTGATATATATGTTTTATTTTATTCCCATTGTTATACTATAACTATAATTTTATCTATCTATGCAAGGGGTACGCCAGTTACATACACATTTCCAGGGGGTACGTGAAGCATAAAAGTTTGAGAACCACTGATATATATGTTTTATATATATATGTTTCACCTTTTCTTCATCAACAATTGTCTCGGTCAAAGCTAAGGAGTCAATACAGTTAATTACTTACACAGACAAAGTGAAATTACAACAAGGCTTCAAGGACTATAGTTGGAATCATATACAAAATTATTATGACATAAATGAAGCTTTTGACCATTTCTTTGAGGACTTTAAAAAATTAGTTAAAAAAGCTACAGTAAAGAGAAATGTGAATAAAAAATTAAAAAATTTAAAACCGTGGATAACCACAGAACTTATTAAGTCAATACGGTACCGAAATCATTTACATAAATTATGGAAAAAAAATAAAATTGATGCTAACTATTATAAAAGTTACAGAAACTCCTTAAATAGCATAATATCAAAAGCTAAAAATTCATATTTTCAAGAAAAACTAGCATATGCTGGAAATAATACAAAGAAGAAATGGGATATTATAAACGAAGTAATTAATACAAATAGTAAGAAAAAAAATCAAAATCGTCTATTTGAAATGAGCTTAAATAATAAAATGGTATATTTTACAGATAGTTCCACTGAAATAGTTAATGCTTTTAATGATTATTTTGTAAATATAGCTACTGAATATGAAACTGGTAATTTGGAATCAGATTTGGTAGTGCCTGAAGATCTTAAGTTAAAAGACAGAATAATCATTTCCCAGGGCAATTCAATGGGTCTGTTAGCAATTTCTTTAAAAGAATTAGACAGCATAGTAAAAAATTTGAAAAGGACTTATTCAATTGGCTGGGATGACATAAACGTGGATAATTTTAAAGCAATATATCCATCGATACGAACAATATTGTGCTACTTGTTTAATATGTCTTTATCTTCTGGTATTTTCCCAAATGCCTAAAAATGTTCAATAATAGTTCCTATTTACAAAAAAGGAAGCAAAATTCTTATAAAAAATTATCGACCTATTGCTTTACTTCCGATAATGTCAAAAATATTGGAAAAGTTATTTTCTGTCAGGTTGAACAATTTTTTATTAAAGTTTAATATAATAGCAAAAAACCAATATGGATTTCAGCAGAAAAAAAGCACAGAAGATGCTATTTTACATTTAATAAATTCACTAACGTGGTCTCTGGATAAAGATTTTAAAACACTCGCAATTTATTTGGACTTATCAAAGGCTTTTGATTTGGTAAATCATGAAATATTGCTGGCTAAACTTTATAAATATGGAATCAGAGGTACCAGTTTTACATGGCTAAAATCCTACTTGGAAAATCGTTCAGAAATCGTTAGGATAAATGATATATATAGTTCTATGAAAAATATTAATACAGGTGTACCACAAGGTTCTGTACTGGGAATTCTGCTATTTATATTATACGTAAACGATATATTTGACAAAAATTTTGAGGCAGAAATTATTTCTTATGCTGATGATATTGTTTTGTTATACAAAAGTAACACCAACGAGCAATTATTCCAAATGACAAACAGAGATATTCATCGTTTCTATCAATGGCTAATGTTGAATAAATTAAGTTTAAATAAAGCTAAAACATGCTATATAAAATTCCAGTTGAAGGCATCAACTGATGGTAGCAGTGACTCTGGAGTGGTTTCTCATCACAAGGACTGTTACAACATCCTAAATTGCAGTTGCGAACGTCTTACGAAGGTTGACCAAATTAAATACCTAGGAGTGATTATTGATAAAAGACTTTCATGGAAGTATCACACTGATTATACTGTGGACAAAATAAAACCATTCATAGCAAAATTTTATACACTAAGATTCTTACTCGATAAAACAAGTTTAAAAATGTTGTATTCTGCTTGTGTATATAGTCAGCTACAATATGCAATAAAAGCCTGGGGAGGAGCTGCAAAAACAAATTTAAACAGGCAGTTGATTCTGCGAAAATTTATAGTTAGAATTATTGACCATAAAGGTCGCTTCTCTGAATCTCGTCCTATATTTAAGAAGTTGGGGTTACTGACTCTGTCTCAAATTTACATTTTAAAAATTATTGAATATGTCCATTTCAATTTACATCTATTTCAGGTTCGACAGACATATATACCACTTAGAGACTCATCATTTAAATTGCAAATACCACGCATATCAAAGCAAGCTACTAACCGTAATATAAACTATATTGGGCCTAAATTATACAACAGTATTCCAGATACAATGAAGAAAATTACTTCTAAATATTTATTTAATAAATCTCTTTCTGAATGGATACTAAACAATGAATGATAGCTGTATGTAAAGCCAATTTTTTGACTTCTACATCATTGATTGTTTCAATTATCAATTGTTGCCTTGTTAATTATTTTTTTTTGTATTTATATTTTTGTCATAATTATATACCAGCGCTCAAGTATTCAGTTGCTTTAGCTGGGTATATTTCATAAATTTTTGTATTGATACATATCTATGTTGAATAAAAATTGAATTGAATTTTATTTTATTCCCATTGTTATACTACAACTATAGTTTTATCTATCTATACAAGGGATACGCCAGTTACATATACATTTCCGGGGGGTACGTGAAGCATAAAAGGTTGAGAACCACTGATACATATGTTTTATTTTATTCCCATTGTTATACTATAACTATAATTTTATCTATCTATGCAAGGGGTACGCCAGTTACATACACATTTCCAGGGGGTACGTGAAGCATAAAAGTTTGAGAACCACTGATATATATGTTTTATTTTATTCCCATTGTTATACTATAATTATAGTTTTATCTATCTATACAAGGGGTACGCCAGTTACATACACATTTCCAGGGGGTAAGTGAAGCATAAAAGGTTGAGAACCACTGATATATATGTTTTATTTTATTCCCATTGTTATACTATTACTATAGTTTTATCTATCTATACAAGGGGTACGCCAGTTACATACACATTTCCAGGGGGTACGTGAAGCATAAAAGGTTGAGAACCATTGATATATATGTTTTATTTTATTCCCATTGTTATGCTGTAACTATAGTTTTATCTATCTATGCAAGAGGTACGCCAGTTACATACACATTTCCAGAAGGTACGTGAAGCATAAAAGGTTGAGAACCACTGATATATATGTTTTATTTTATTCCCATTGTTATACTATAACTATAGTTTTATCTATCTATACAAGGGGTACGCCAGTTACATACACATTTCCAGGGGGTAAGTGAAGCATAAAATGTTGAGGACCACTGATATATATGTTTTATTTTATTCCCATTGTTATACTATAACTATAGTTTTATCTATCTATACAAGGGGTACGCCAGTTACATACACATTTCCAGGGGGTAAGTGAAGCATAAAATGTTGAGAACCACTGATATATATGTTTTATTTTATTCCCATTGTTATACTATAACTATAGTTTTATCTATCTATACAAGGGGTACGACAGTTACATACACATTTCCTTGGGGTACGTGAAGCATAAAAGGTTGAGAACTGCCTTATGGAAGCGCTCGAGGACATGCGGCCTTTACGTAGGTGTCTCCGCTTTCCAAACGAGGATCGGTGGAGATAAGTCTCAACGCAAGTGGGGGCGGGGGTGGCTCAGTCGGTAGCGCGCCAGGCTCGTAATCTGTAGTTCCCAGGTTCGAGTCCCAGCTGGGTCAGCGTTGAGATTTATCTCCGCAAAATTCCCCGCCCTGCCCACGGTCAGTAGGGGACACCGATGGGCTTGGAAAGGCCGCCGTCCGTCGGATGGGACGTTAAGCCGTGGTCCCGTGTGCGGGAGAGCCATACCCTGTGCACGTTAAAGAACACGCTGGATGGCCTTGACGGGAGGCTACCATCTGTCTCCCAACAGCTGTTCCAGTGGGTCCCCTCCCCCAACCTTCTCTGAGCCTTCGGGGTCCATGTGACCTGGCCATTTAGCCCATGGTGTGCAAAAAAGTGCCGCTCAGAGGTAAAACAACCCAACCCAACTCAACGCAAGCACAGTTGGATCTCGAACCTGGGAACTACGGATTACGAGACTGACGCACAAACCGACTTTGTCAACCATCCGCCCTCGAACCTGGGAACTACGGATTACGAGACTGACGCACAAACCGACTTTGTGAACCATCCGCCCTCGAACCTGGGAACTACGGATTACGAGACTGACGCACAAACCGACTTTGTCAACCATCCGCCCTCGAACCTGGGAACTATGGATTACGAGACTGACGCACAAACCGACTTTGTCAACCATCCGCCCGTTTTGTGGTGGCCGAAACTCCAGAACATAATTCTAAACTATAGTATATAATTAATTGGAAACAAATTCAATCGTAAAATGTGAAGAAAAAAAAAACGCCTCAATAGAGATTCAGAAAATATTTCGCCATATTCGGTATCTTTATTCAACTCCTATGCGAAGGGGCGGGGGTGGCTCAGTCGGTAGCGCGCCAGGCTCGTAATCTGCAGTTCCCAGGTTCGAGTCCCAGCTGGGTCAGCGTTGAGGCTTATCTCCGTAAAACTCCCCGCCCTGCCCACGGTCAGTAGGGGACACCGATGTGTTTGGAAAGGCCGCAGTTCGTCGGGTGGGACGTTAAGCCATGGCCCTGTGTGCGGGATTGTCATACCCTGTGCACGTTACAGAATACACTGGATGACCTTGACGGGAGGCTACCATCTATCTCCCACCAGCTGTTCTGGTGGGTCCCCTCCCTCAACCTTCTCTGAGCCTTTGGGGTTCTTGTGACCTGGCCATTTAATCCATGGTGTGCAAAAAAGTGTCGCTCAGAGGAAAAACAACCCAACGTTAAAGAACACACTGGATGGCCTTTACTGGAGGCTACCATCTGTCTCCCAACAGCTGTTCCAGTGGGTCTCCTCCCTCAACCTTCTTCGAGCCTTTGGGGTTCTTGTGACCTGGCCATTTAGCCCATGGTGTGCAAAAAAGTGTCGTTCAGAGGAAAAACAACCCAACGTTAAAGAATACACTGGATGGCCTTGACGGGAGGCTACCATCTGTCTCCCAACAGCTGTTCCAGTGGGTCCCCTCCCTCAACCTTCTCTGAGCCTTTGGGGTTCTTGTGACCTGGCCATTTAGCCCATGGTGTGCCAAAAAGTGTCGCTCAGAGGAAAAACAACCCAACGTTAAAAAACACACTGGATGGCCTTGACGGGAGGCTACCATCTGTCTCCCAACAGCTGTTCCAGTGGGTCCCCTCCCTCAACCTTCTCTGAGCCTTTGGGGAACCATGTGACCTGGCCATTTAGTCCATGGTGTGCAAAAAAAGTGCCGCTCAGAAGTAAACCCAATCCATCTCCTATGTGATTCTTTCTCCTTCTATCCCCCCCCCCCCTCTCAATTCCCTTTAACCTTGACAGTGTTGCTTCCCTGCTAACGGAAGAGTTGTGCTCGAATCTATTTTTTCGATCTTTCTGTCACGGGTTTTACTCCCTCCACCCCCCCACCCCCACCCCCCACGCATTTCACGTACGACAGGGCATGGCCAGCCGACCGCGTGCATCTCTGTCTAGAGTGAACCAATTTTTTTAACCTTTTTCGTTTGCTTTCTGAACTTTCATTTTCTTTTTCGTGCTTTTTTTTTTCGTTTGCTACTTTTCCGTTTCGTTTTTGGTGATTAACGTCCCCTAATATCGGCCATCGAAAGGACAGATATGTTGTGATTACCGCCGCATGGCGGCGAAACTGTTTTCAGCATCAAAAGAAAATGTAAAATAAAAAAAAATATATTAAAAGCATTTTTTTTTTGCTTTTATTTTGTCTGAGTATTATTGGATGAAGGATCATCTAATTTACCTCTCGCATCAATGCCCAGTATTTGTTGGCAGAAGACCTTTATTACTTCTCATTCTTCCCCGCCCTGCCCACGGTCAGTAGGGGACACCGATGGGCTTTTAAAGGTCGCCGTCCATCGGATGGGACGTTAAGCCGTGGCCCCGTGTGCGGGAGAGCCATACCCTGTGCACGTTAAAGAACACGCTGGATGGCCTTGACGGGAGGCTACCATCTGTCTCCCAACAGCTGTTCCAGTAGGTCCCCTCCCCCAACCTTCTCTGAGCCTTCGGGGTCCATGTGACCTGGCCATTTAGTCCATGGTGTGCAAAAAAGTGCCGCTCAGAGGTAAAACAACCTAACCCAACTCATCATTCTACTTTTCAGTATCTCTTACAATTTCGTTGACGAATCTAATCTAATTAAAAAGAAAAATCGATTCGCGTAACGAGATAAAGAAAAAAAGGAATTTGCGCTCTCAATTTTGTGCAACCGTAAGCGTATGAGAAGAAAAAAGACTTGTGAAAGTGGAACCATCGATTAAGAAACGGCGTGGTAATTTTAAAATAATGTATTTCCAGATATTAGAGTGAGGGATAGGGGATATAAAAGTAGAAATATTGATGAAGGAATGACAGGACAATTTTAAAATAAAAAATGTCATTTCCATTTAGTTTCTTTGAAAAGACTCAATTTGGAGTTAGGAAGTTGAATTTGGATGCTTATACTTAAATGGATCGATTTGTATTCACTAGGTGAATGACAAAGAATAACGGACTTGAGTCGTGTGCGATGAGAACCCACAACCTCCTGATAATATGTCAGTTGTGTTTTAAACCACTGTCCTACGATCAGGATTTCCTCTATGAAGAGATCTGATTGGTTCGGTTCCGTCCAATCACGTTCGGTTACAGGGAGCGGGAGGGCAAAGAGGCCATCTCATTCCCCTCCCTCGAGAATGCTAGTAAGAGTAATGAAGGCAAAAAAATCATTAAACTTGTGCATATTTCACATATAATTATAACACACTCTGGATCTGGATCACACACTCTGGTCGGATGGGACAATTACAACACACTCTGGTCGGATGGGACTTTAAGACGTGCCCCCGTGTGCGGGAGAGCCATACCCTGTGCACGTTAAAGAACACGCTGGATGGCCTTAACGGGAGGTTACCATTTGTCTCCCAACAGCCGTTCCAGCGTGTCCCCTCCCACAACCTTCTCTGAGCCTCCGGGGTCCTTGTGACCTGGCCATTTAGCCCATGGTGTGCCAAAAAGTGCCGCTCAGAGGTAAAACAATCCAACGTTAAAGAACACGCTGGATGGCCTTGACGGGAGGCTACCATCTGTCTCCCAACAGACGTTCCAGCGTGTCCCCTCCCACAACCTTCTCTGAGCCTCCGGGGTCCTTGAGATACTTCTTACCACGGACTTCGTGAAACAACTCGAAATTCTTCCCATTTTTTTTCGCCTTATGCTGACATAAAACACGTTGCTTTCTCGTAACGTCAACGCGATATCAAAGAATCCCACTTCTCAGAACCTTCTAAATAATGAAAGGCCTTAAGCTGTTCCTCACTAAGTTTCTCCAGATCCTTAATCCTCTTATTCAGTTTTCTTCTTATTCCCCCCCCCCCCCCGATTTCTTCGAAGATATCCTTAATTGCTCGGAGACAGATCAAACTCACTGTGCGATGCAACTGTGCGGGTCTGCAACAGTTAAACTGTTGCAGACCCGCACTTCAAACCACGTTCTTCTCAAAATTCTCCAGATGGCTGAAAAACTTTCTTCGCCAAAACTTTCTTCACAATTCAGACGAAAACAAAGAGAGCAGAAAAAAAAAATAAGCTGCGATATTTTTTCTCTGTTTTACTTTTACCTGCTCATGTCATAAAAACAATTTACTATAACCAAAAAAAAAAGAGGAGAAAGAAAAAAAAACTTCTTAAATCCTCTCCTTGCAAGCATAAAAACAAAAAAAAAAGAGCGGGACCAAAAACAAAAAGTAGAAGACGGCGAAAAAAAAAAGATAGAAGAAGGGGAAAAAAAAGAGAGAAAAGTATTGATGAAGTACAATGACAAAAGAAAGGACGGTAAAGGAACAGCCTCATTAATACAGGGATGAGGATAGAAAAGAGACGAAAGAGTAATCGAAGGAAGTAAGAAAAGAGAAAAGGCTACATCTTGCATCCGATGGACAAGCATCTGTGGCCTGTCTTCAGCTGCTGGATCTCAGTGATCATTGGAGCGAGGCATGACGCGAAAAAGAAGAGCAAGAAGATGAGATGCGGCATGATTCTGGCGATGTGGGCTCTAACATCTTTGTTGCTCTGCTGGACGAGTCGAAAAACTGCTGGCCTTGAAAAGATTTCCTACGTTTCGGTGCTTTTTACGCTTTGGGGGGGGAAGGCCGGGGGGAGGGGGGGGAGGGGGGAGCTGCTAGCAGAGGAAATAAGTGACCAGAGACAGGACGTCGTCTTGCTGTCGATTTTTTTTTTCTCTTGAGTTTGAGATTCATTCTCTTTGAACGCTGTCCGATACAGTTTAGTCTTGAGACAAGAGAAATTACTTTTTCCTCCTATTACCGATATTTTTTTTCAGGTATTACTCTCTTCTGAGCGTGTTGTTGCAGTTTGGATGAGTTTTGAAAATGTTCGAAGAGAGTTAGATAATTTTTACGAGAAACAGAAAAAAAGGTTTTTTGTGATGAAAGCCAGAGTGCCAAACTTCAAGATCTGGAGCGGGGAATTGCTGAAGTCGGTAGCGCTGTAAGATCGTAATCTGCAGTTTCCAGGTTCGAGCTCCAACTGTGCCTGCGTTGCGATTTTTTCCGCTTAACCCCCACTCTGTCCTCGACGAGAAAAGGAATGCAGAAAGGCTTTGAAAGGCTGACGTCGGTACGTTGAATGATACTTTAAAACTGTGGTACCTCATGAAGGAGAGTCACACGTTTTGCACATTAAATGAGAGGCTGGATAATTTTCAAGGAAGGATACCTTATTTCTCCTAGCAACGGTCCAGTGGATTCCCTTCTCTTAAACTTCTCTGAGTCCTTGGAATCTTTATGATCTGGCCATTTAGCCCATTGTATTGTAAAAAGTGCTCTTAGAAGTAATTAATTGCTCGGATGCAGATCAAACTCATGAAGATCGTAGAGACTCAGACCAAGGCCACCTTGACATACCAGGTTGGGTTGTTTTACCTCTGAGCTAAACTTTTTTGCACACCATGGGCTAAATGGCCAAGTCACATAGATCCCGAAGGCTCAGAGAAGGTTGGGGAAGGGGACCCACTGGAACTGCTGTTGGGAGACAGATGGTAGCCTCCCGTCAAGGCCATCCAGCGTGTTCTTTAACGTGCACAGGGTATGGCTCTCCTGCACACGGGGACACGGCTTAACGTCCCATCCGATGGACAACGGCCTTTCCAAGCCCATCGGTGTCCCCTACCTACCGTGGGCAGAGCGGGGAGTTTTACGAAGATAAATCTCAACGCTGACCCAGCTGGGACTCGAACCTGGGAACTGCAGATTACGAGCCTGGCACGCTACCGACTGAGCCCCCGTGCCCCCTGACATACCGGGCCTGGACAGCCTTGAGTAAAAGGAAGGAATAAAGGAGGATATTAATTATAAAGAAGGGATAAAAATTCAAGTGATATTATTTGCTTAAAATTTATTTAAAGCTGTTTATTTTTAAAACAATTAAAATAAAATTATTTATTCGTAAGGATTTTACTAAAATAATTAAGAATATTTTAAAATTAACTACTAGTTTTTTAAAAATAAGAATTAGCAGTTGAATTTTTAGGAGTTAGTGGTTAGCGCGCTTGGCTACTGATCTACGGGACCTGGGTTCGAGCCCCGGGTAAGGCATGGCTGTTTGTGTCGTTTTTCTGCTGAGGTCCTGCCATCCTCTCAGACCTTCTACTGTGGCATATAAACTGACAGGCTCCTGTCAGACCTCTGTGGCAAGCAGCTGCTTGAGGGGGTATATATATAATATAACAAATACTGCTATATTTCTTCAAAATTAGGTCTTATGTTACTGTAGCGTCCAGGTGGCCTTGCTCAAACTCATTATGCCAATGTAGGAATCTAATATTTTGATGCTTTCATATGATATCGGGCTTGACTCAGTCAGAGGCGTCGAACTGGAGAACCACCCTGCTGTTCTCCAGTTCGAGTCCTCACTCGTACAGGAGGACGGCCTTGACGGGAGGCTTCAACTCTCTCCTAACAGCTGTTGAGTAGACCAGTTTCCGTTATCGAGCTTTGAGGCTTTGGGGTCCTTGTGCGCCAACGATGAATGGCATCAAACAACGTCCAACAGTCCTTGAATCACGTTCTACATGTGCGGTGATTTGACTATTCGGTTCACACGGCCCTACCATCTGACCACAATGATATTTCTTCACCCGCTGATATGATTGGCCAAAGAGCCATCCTGGGGTCTTCTACATTTTGGGGGCGGGGGTGGCTCAGTCGGTAGCGCGCCAGGCTCGTAATCTGTAGTTCTCAGGTTCGAGTCGCAGCTGGGTCAGCGTTGAGATTTATCTCCGCAAAATTCCCCGCCCTGCCCACGGTCAGTAGGGGACACCGATGGGCTTGGAAAGGTCGCCGTCCGTCGGATGTGACGTTAAGCCGTGGTCCGTGCGCGGGAAAGCCATACCCTGTGCACGTTAAAGAACACGCTGGATGGCCTTGACGGGAGGCTACCATCTGTCTCCCAACAGCTGTTCCAGTGGGTCCCCTCCCCCAACCTTCTCTGAGCCTTCGGGGTCTATGTGACCTGGCCATTTAGCCCATGGTGTGCAAAAAAGTGCCGCTCAGAGGTAAACCAACCCTTCTACATTTTGTGCTCAATATCTGCTATCAACACTCTTCCGGAGTTTGCTGAACAACTACAGCCTCTGAAGCATTTGGTTCACCTACTCATCTTTTGTCCTTTACCTCCCACAGATACCATGTGTCATTTGCATGATATGTCACATGACACTCACAGGCTGATTTGCATGTGCAAATCCGTCCACTCCTTCTGGATGGTGCAATTTCAATGTCACAGAGTATATATATATATACTGAAGTGCCATTGAATTAGTGATAGCAACCTAGTAACGTGTTGGACCCCCCCTGATAACAGCCGCCACACGACGAGACAAGGACTCCAGAAGCTTGCGTAAATATTCCACAGATATGGCGACCTTATGCATCCTCAAGAGCTGTCTACAATTCTCTCAAGGTCGTCGCTGATGGGACACGGACCTGAACACTCTGCTCGATGGTATACTCAAAGATTTTCGATGGGATTTAAATCAGGGCTTTTAGGTGTCTAATTCATTATTTCAAAGTCAGCAGAATGCTCCTGCAACCATGCAGTAGCCAACCTGGACCTGTGAGATGAACAGCTGTCTTGATGGTAGACGTCATCTCCATTAGGATACATGATGGACATAAATGGGTGTAAAAGGTCATCCATGAATTCTACCTACCGGGATGCATTGAGAGTCGTCGGTACAAATGTCCCACAGACGACCAACTGATGACTCCGCAGGCCATCACTGAGCCACCACCGGCTTGTACTGTTCCGACCTGACATGCAGGATCCATGACTTCATGGGGTTGACGCCATACCCTCAGTCTCCCATCGGCGTGATGAAGTTTAAATCGGGATTCATCACTCCAGGCTATTTGTTGCTAATTTCTGATGGTCTAGTTTCGATGTTCTTTAGCCCAGTCAAGGCGTTGAGCCAGGTGTCATGCCATTAGAAGTGGGACTCTCGTAGGTCCACGGCTCCCGAAGCCTAGACGGTAAAGTGAGCGTTGTAAGGTCCATGACCTGACTTCCCGGCTGGAACTCGCGTTCAGATGGGAGGTTGGGTTGGGTTGTTTTCCCTCTGAGCGGCACTTTTTTGCACAAAATGGGCTAAATGCCAGGTCACATGGACCCGGAAGGCTCAGAGAAGATTGGGGGAGTGGATCCACTGGAACAGCTGTTGGGAGACAGATGGTAGCCTCCCGTCAAGGCCATCCAGCGTATTCTTTAACGTGCACAGGGTATGGCTCTCCCGTACACGGGCCACGGCTTAACGTCCTATCCGACGTACGACGGCCTTTCCAAGCCCATCGGTGTCCCCTACTGACCGTGGGCAGGGCGGGGAATTTTTGCGGAGATAAATCTCAACGCTGACCCAGCTGGGACTCGAACCTGGGAACTACAGATTACGAGCCTGGCGCGCTACCGACTGAGCCACCCCCGCCCCCAGATGTGAGGTGATTTCGGATAATGACTGGCCCCTATCGGTCCGTACGATGCGGGTCATATTCCCGGAACACTCTTGAAACTGTCGTACGAGAAAATGCAAGTTCGTTGACAATTTCGGAGATCGAGTGTCCCATCCGTCGGGCACCTGCCATCTGCTCTCTGTCAAATGCATCTAAATCTCGCGCCTTTCCCCATTACGTTTCTCGGAACGAATGCTTGGGGAAGCCAAAGCTGACAGCTATATATGACCAGAGTTTCAGTCACGCATGCGCGCAAATGCGAGACTTGTGGTAATGAATTTGGATAACGTCTCCTATCCCTAATTCAATGGCACTTCAGTGTATATACAGGCTCGAATCTAGAAAAAAAATCAAGGGGTGGGTGGACAAGAAACACAATCGAGCCGAAAAAATGATAAAAAGCAAGAGACTTCATTTCCAGTGCAATGTGACATTTCACCCTCCGTTTTATGGCTTTCAACCTTATTTTTTTTGCCTTTTTTTTACCCATACTCACATTTTGAAAGGAAGGGATGGCCCCCTTCCCTCCTAGATTCGGCCCTATATACAGGGTGAATCTGAAAAAGTGGGCAAAACTTTACGGGGTGGTAGAACGCAGCTATACGAGCAATATTCGTCACAGAACGTATGGGCGGAACGCAAACGGCGAGCCGCTAGGTGACGTTGGAAATGGTATAAAAGGATCGGTCCTCGCACCCAACGGCATTTCTACCGTGGATTGCCGACAGGATGGCTGGTTATACTAACCACGAAATGGCGGATATGCACTTTGTGTACGGTGCGGCGGACGGGAATGCAAGTGAGGCACAGAAACGTTACCGCGACCGGTTTCCGATGAGATGCACTCCAGATCGGAAAACCTTCGAGCGTTTGCATCGGCGGCTGTGTGAAACGGGATCCTTCGCCGCGGCCAAGCAAGACGCAGGGCATGAAAGGAGTGTCAGGACGCCGCAACTTGCAGAGGACATTCTGCGTAGGGTGGAAGAGCGACCGGGATGTAGCACGCGAGCGGTTTCCCGTGCAGTACACGTGTCCCAAATGTCGGTTTGCCGTGTGCTACAGGAGGAAGGAATGCACCCATATCGTACGCAGAAGGTACAAGCGTTGTCACCGGCGGACTATCAGCCACGTGTCGATTTCGCACGTTGGTACCTCCAGCAGAATGCAGCGCAGCCGGATTTTGGTGCACATGTTCTGTTTACGGACGAGTGCACTTTCACCCATGAGGGCGTTTTGAATACCCACATTTCACACACGTGGGCATCTATGAACCCGCATGCCACACGTCCTCATTCGTTCCAGCAGCGGTTCTCCGTAAATGTTTGGGCAGGGATCCTCCATGACCATTTGGTTGGCCCATACCTCCTGCCACACCGTCTGGATGGCAAATCGTATAACACATTCCTACGAGAGGTGTTGCCGGAGCTGCTGCGTCCTATTCCAACCCCCAGCAGGTCGAGAATGTGGTTCCAGCACGACGGTGCTCCTGCACACTTCAGCTTAGATGTTCGGAACACTTTACATGCAAGGTTCCCAGGGTGATGGATTGGTCGAGG
The DNA here is from genome assembly GCA_038380435.1 of Ryuthela nishihirai. Taxonomy (NCBI): domain Eukaryota; kingdom Metazoa; phylum Arthropoda; class Arachnida; order Araneae; family Heptathelidae; genus Ryuthela; species Ryuthela nishihirai. Next base: position 28,110,600 of record JAWZYU010000018.1, read on the forward strand.
TGGTCCCATAGCTTGGCCACCAAGATCGCCGTATCTCTCGTGTTTGGACTTTTTCCTGTGGGGCCATATGAAAAGCCTAATCTGCGAGTGCCCCATTGAAACCGATATGGATCTAGTTGCCAGGATCGCCGTTGTTGCCGGCGATATTCGGGAAATGCCTGGTGTCTTCGCAAATGTGCGTCGGTCCCTATCCCGCAGGTGTGAAACCTGCATTAGAGCTGGCGGCAGCTCTTTTGAGCAATTTCTTTGAGCATGTACCTCAATTACATTCCTGTTAATAAAATGTTTTCTGAAGTATCTCCTCTCCTTCTTGTGTTCATTCTTTAAATGTGACAATGGAAAACTACCTTTTAACTTCTCACCGCTTGCGTTCCGACCATACATTCTATGACGAATATTGCTCGTAGAGCTGCGTTCTACCACCCCGTAAAGTTTTGCCCACTTTTTCAGATTCACCCTGTATATATAAATACACACGGAGAAAGTAGTAGCGCACGAGGTTCATAATCTGCAGTTCCCAGTTCGAGTTACACCTGAGCAAACGTTGAGAATTATCTCCGCAAACATCCCACCTGCCCTCGGTCAGTAGGGGACACCGATGGGCTTGGAAAGGCATCCGTCCGTTGGATGGGCCATAAAGCTGTGGCCCCCTTTGCACAGGAAATCCTGAACTCCACCTGACCCAACGTTGAGAATTATCTTCCCAAAACATCCCACCTGCCCTCGGTCAGTAGGCGACACCGATAGGCTTGGAAAGGCATCCGTCCGTTGGATGGGTCATACAGCTGTGGCCCCCTTTGCACAGGAAAACCAGAGCTCCACCTGAGCAAACGTTGAGAACTATCTCCGCAAAACATCCCACCTGAGCCAGGGCTTGGAAAGGCAACCGTCCGTTGGATGGGCCATAAAGTTGTGGCCCCCTTTGCACAGGAAAACCAGAACTCCAACTGAGCCAACGTTGAGAATTATCTCCGCAAAACATCCCACCTGCCCTCGGTCAGTAGGGGACACCGATGGGCTTGGAAAGGCATCCATCCGTTGGATGAGCCATACAGCTGTGGCCCCCTTTGCACAGGAAAACCAGAGCTCCACCTGAGCCAACGTTGAGAATTATCTCCGCAAAACATCCCACCTGTCCTCGGTGAGTAGGGGACACCGATGGGCTTGGAAAGGCATCCGTCCGTTGGATGGGCCATAAAGTTGTGGCCCCCTTTGCACAGGAAAACCAGAACTCCACCTGAGCCAACGTTGAGAACTATATCCGCAAAACATCCCACCTGCCCTCTGTCAGTAGAGGACACCGATGGGTTTGGAAAGGAATCCGTCCGTTGGATGGGCCATAAAGCTGTGGCCCCCTTTGCACAGGAAAACCAGAGCTCCACCTGAGCCAACGTTGAGAATTATCTCCGCAAAACATCCCACCTGCCCTCGGTCAGTAGGGGACATCGATGGGCTTGGAAAGGCATCCGTCCGTTGGATGGACCATAAAGCTGTGGCCCCCTTTGCACAGGAAAACCAGAACTCCATCTGAGCCAACGTTGGGAATTATCTCCGCAAAACATCCCACCTGCCCTCGGTCAGTAGGGGACACCGATGGGCTTGGAAAGGCATCCGTCCGTTGGATGGGCCATAAAGCTGTGGCCCCTTTTGCACAGGAAAACCAGAGCTCCACCTGAGCCAGGGCTTAGAAAGGCATCCGTCCGTTGGATGGGCCATAAAGTTGTGGCCCCCTTTGCACAGGAAAACCAGAACTCCACCTGAGCCAACGTTCAGAATTATCTCCGCAAAACATCCCACCTGCCCTCGGTCAGTAGGGGACACCGATGGGCTTGGAAAGGCATCCTTCCGTTGGATGGGCCATAAAGCTGTTGCCCCCTTTGCACAGGAAAACCAGAGCTCCACCTGAGCCAAAGTTGAGAATTATCTCCGCAAAACATCCCACCTGCCCTCGGTCAGTAGGGGACACCGATGGGCTTCGAAAGGCATCCGTCCGTTGGATGGGCCATACAGCTGTGGCCCCCTTTGCACAGGAAAGCCAGAGCTCCACCTGAGCAAACGTTGAGAATTATCTCCGCAAAACATCCCACCTGAGCCAGGGCTTGGAAAGGCATCCATCCGTTGGATGGGCCATAACGTTGTGGCCCCCTTTGCACAGGAAAACCAGAACTCCAACTGAGCCAACGTTGAGAATTATCTCCGCAAAACATCCCACCTGCCCTCGGTCAGTAGGGGACACCGATGGGCTTGTAAAGGCATCCGTCCGTTGGATGGGCCATAAAGCTCTGGCCCCCTTTGCACAGGAAAACCAGAACTCCACCTGAGCCAACGTTGAGAATTATCTCCGCAAAACATCCCACCTGCCCTCGGTGAGTAGGGGACACCGATGGGCTTGGAAAGGCATCCGTCCGTTGGATGGGCCATAAAGCTGTGGCCCCCTTTGCACAGGAAAACCAGAACTCCACCTGAGCCAACGTTGAGAACTATATCCGCAAAACATCCCACCTGCCCTCTGTCAGTAGAGGACACCGATGGGTTTGGAAAGGAATCCGTCCGTTGGATGGGCCATACAGCTGTGGCCCCCTTTGCACAGGAAAACCAGAGCTCCACCTGAGCCAACGTTGAGAATTATCTCCGCCTGAGCCAACGTTGAGATTTATCTCTGCAAAACATCCCACCTGCCCTCGGTCAGTAGGGGACACCGATGGGCTTGGAAAGGCATCCGTCCTTTGGATGGGCCATAAAGCTGTGCCCCCCTTTGTACAGGAAAACCAGAGCTCCACCTTAGCCAGGGCTTGGAAAGGCATCCGTCCATTGGATGGGCCATAAAGCTGTGGCCCCCTTTGCACAGGAAAACCAGAACTCCACCTGAGCCAACGTTGAGAATTATCTCCGCAAAACATCCCACCTGCCCTCTGTCAGTAGGGGACACCGATGGGCTTGGACAGGCATCCTTCCGTTGGATGGGCCATAAAGCTGTTGCCTCCTTTGCACAGGAAAACCAGAGCTCCACCTGAGCCAACGTTGAGAATTATCTCCGTAAAACATCCCACCTGCCCTCGGTCAGAAGGGGACACTGATGGGCTTGGAAAGGCATCCGTCCGTTGGATGGGCCATAAAGCTGTGGCCCCCTTGCACAGGAAATCCACACTCTCAGAGATAAAACAACCCAACTCACATACTTTATACATAATATTGTCGTATAAAGTTTTTTATTCACATAAAGAAAACCCCCTCAAGTAGCTGTTTGCCACAGTGGTCTGACAGGAGCCTGGCAGTTTATATGCCAAAGTAGAAGGTCTGGGAGGATGGCAGGACCTCAGCAGAAAAACGACACATAAATTCATGCCTTACCCGTGGCTGGAACCCAGGTCCCTTTGATCAGTAGCCAAGCATGCTAACAACTCGACCAGGGGAGAGCATATTTTCCCCCAACAAAATTTTTGCGAAAGCTTATTTCTTAAAAAGAGCTTTAATCCAAAAGAATCTTTCGGGTTGGGTTGTTTTACCTCTGAGCGGCACTTTTTTGCACACCATGGGCTAAATGGCCAGGTCACATGGACCCCAAAGGCTCAGAGAAGGTTGGGGGAGGGGACCCACTGGAACAGCTGTTGGGAGACAGATGGTAGCCTCCCGTCAAGGCTATCCAGCGCGTTCTTTAACGTGCACAGGGTATGGCTCTCCCGCACACGGGACCAGGGTTTAACGTCCCATCCGACGGACGGCGGCCTTTCCAAGCCCATCGGTGTCCCCCTACTGACCGTGAGCAGGGAATTTTGCGGAGATAAATCTCAACGCTGACCCAGCTGGGACTCGAACCTGGGAACTACAGATTACGAGCCTGGCGCGCTACTGACTGAGCCACCCCCGCCCCAGAATCTTTCGGAATACAAAGCATATTTACATTAATTAAGCAAAAATATTGCATTAAGTCTACAAAACATCGCTGATTGTCAAAAAAATAAGTAAATAGAACTGCTACTTCCAACATTTTTTCAAAGGAAAAACCTTCAGTGTGAGCTTCTGCCCACAAAGAATCACTCCAACATTCTTTGGCAAAACTTTCACCATAACCTTTGCCAAATCTCGTCCATTGAAGCTCTCACCGAGCATAAATCAAAATCATTTCATTCTTCTCATTCTGTTCAAGGACAGTTGTCCACAAAAAGAAACAACCATCGTAGTCGTGAAAGCCGAAATGTCACTGTCTTTTTTAACAGAAACCAGCCAACGGGCTGCGAAATGACCAATTGATCTTACTCATGTGTTTCACCTGGTACAACAAAGGCTAACGACTTTCCTATTTTCTACTACATTCTGAAACATTGCTTTTTTTTCCTACCCATTCAAATCCTGTCTTCTGTCAAGAATGAAACATGATAGGTTTGGATTTGGGTTGTTTTACCTCTGAGCGGCACTTTTTTTGGCACACCATGGGCTAAATGGCCAGGTCACATGGACCCCGAAGGCTCAGAGAAGGTTGTAGGGAGGGGACCCACTGGAACAGCTGTTGGGAGACAGATGGTAGCCTCCCGTCAAGGCCATCCAGCGTGTTCTTTAACGTGCACAGGGTATGGCTCTCCCGCACACGGGGCCACGTCTTAACGTCCCATCCGACGGACGGCGGCCTTTCCAAGCCCATCGGTGTTCCCTACTGACCGTGGGCAGGGCGGGGAATTTGGCGGAGATAAATCTCAACGCTGACCCAGCTGGGACTCGAACCTGGGAACTACAGATTACGAGCCTGGCGCGCTACCGACTGAGAAACCCCCGCCCCAAGTAAAATGAGAGAAATGGCTTTTGCTATCCTCATTCCATCAACAAAAGCGGAAGAAAACGTTTTCCCTGAACGCATGCGCAGTCCTACTTTTCGAATGAACTCGGATACACGTGCAATTTGTTATGACAACTTTTTTACCCTCTGCAAAGCAATGCAGATTAGTATAAAAGGTTGCAGAATGTTTACTCCAAAAAGAATTTACCCCATCTGTATGTATAGTAAACTACCTACTTGACTAATACTTTTCCTCGGAGTTGCATAAAGGGTTTTAATTTCTTAAGTACATCTATCTTTCTTCCTTTCCAAGTTGCTTTTTTTCTCAACAAGAATAATTAAGGAAGAAGAAAAAAAAAATCCCAAGACTTCTTTACCGCTGTTTACTTCTTTGCAATGAATATTCAGATGTAACATTATGGATTACTGTAATTAAGCTGCTTGTAATGATTAACCGAGTTAGTAATTAATAAGTTCCACTTCTCGGCCGTTTATGTAAATTTCCTTGTGGCACGGGCGAAAGACCGGCTCTCATGCTTCACCACAAGGCACCCATTTAGCAGAGGTAATTTAAAACGTGGTCGCCGAAATATAATAACTTCACCTCTCAGTACAGTTTCTCGAAATGAATTGTTTATCGGGTTATTAGCACCGCATTACGGAGTGCAGGATGGCTTTTTGGGAGATCATCTATTCAGCTGCAGGAGCATGGCACTTAAAAAGGTTCCCTTTCTCCCTTGGAAATCACGCCGTTAATCATTTTTATGGTGCATTTTTAAAAGGGCTTTTTATGCCTTGTGTTGCTGTTAAGGTAATACGAACTGATTTACTGTGTCTCCTTCTTCCTCGTTGCTGCTGAACAACATAAACAGAATATTTTCGGCCACAAAGGCCTTCTCATCAACCGTTATTTAACTCCGTAGGAAGCTTTGAACTCAGTAAGTCTCTCTTCTCCTTTTTTTTTGGCATACGTTTTTAAAAATGGTGCTAGTTCTTGATGTTGGTTTTTATTCTTTTTTATAAGTTCTGCGCATTGTGGATCTTCTTAAAGCGATAAATAGGAATGAATTTTTTTTTAATGCTTATTGATGAACTTTATTCGTTGATTCACGTGTAATATTTTCTTCTCCATCAGGTTATACTTTTGATAATTTAATTCTTCAATCCGGTGACGTAGCGTGAGTGGTAATTGGGGAGTAGGAGATTGCGCAGTTGATGTTTCGACCCTCCTCACAGTTGACTGATAGGTTGGGTTGTTTTACCTCTGACTTTTTTGCACACCATGGGCTACTTTTTTGGCTACACAAGGGCACTTTTTGGCTACACACACTTTTTGGCTACACAAGGGCACTTTTTGGCTACACAAACTTTTTGGCTACACAAGGGCACTTTTTGGCAACACAAACTTTTTGGCTACACAAGGGCACTTTTTGGCTACACAAACTTTTTGGCTACACAAGGGCACTTTTTTGCACACCATGGGCTAAATAACCAGGTCACAAGGACCACGAATGTTCAGAGAAAGTTGGGGGTTGGGTTGTTTTACCTCTGAGCGGCACTATTTTGCACACCATGGGCTAAATGGCCAGGTCACAAGAAACACGAATGTTCAGAGAAAGTTGGGGGTTGGGTTGTTTTACCTCTGAGTGGCACTTTTTTGCACACCATGGGCTAAATGGCCAGGTCACGTGGACCCCGAAGGCTCAGAGAAGGTTGGGGGAGGGGACCCACTGGAACAGCTGTTGGGAGACAGATGGTAGCCTCCCGTCAAGTTCATCCAGCGTGTTCTTTAACGTGCACTGGGTATGTCTCTCCCGCACACGGGGCCACGGCTTAACGTCCCATCCGATGGACGGCGGCCTTTTCAAGCCCATCGATGTCCCCTACTGACCGTGGGCAGGGTGGAAATAAACCTTAACCCTGACCCAACTGGGACTCGAACCTGGGAACTGCAGAATACGAGCCTGGCGCGCTACCGACTGAGTCACCCCCCCTCCTCGACTACCATTGGTATTTTGGATATTATCCATTATCGTAAATATGCTGCCCTTTAAGAAAATGCCATTCTCGACAGTTGCTTAATCTGCTTAATGAAAAATGTACAATCGCTCAAAAAAGTATCCGAACACTATGGTTGATCACAGAATTCAGAAAAAAATATCTGGCAACGACGTTTTTCAGAAATTAGTGATCTGGCAACCTTCGTGTCACGTGATTACAAAATTCAGGAAAAATATCTGGAGCGTGTACAGCAACTGTACACGCTCCAGTTACCGTTCACAGCAAACTGGAGCGGGTGCAGTTACTGCACACGCTCCAGTTTGCTGTGAACGGTAACTGCACCCGCTCAATATTTCCGTGAGTATGTCCCCTTTATTAGAGGTAGTGATTCTTTTTTTTTTTTTGACTGAAGATAGTTGGGTTGTTTTATCTCTGAAGCACCTTTTTGCACACAGTGGGCTAAATGGCCAGATCACAAGGGTCCCGAAAGCCACACGATCTAGTATCACACGATCTAGTATCAAAATAATATGACCACCTACAGTCGCTCAAAAAAGTATCCGAACGCTGTGTGACACGAAGTTGCCAGATCACTAATTTCTAAAAAAAATTGTTGCCAGATATTTTTTTCAAAATTCTGTGATCAACCATAGTGTTCGGATACTTTTTTGAGCGACTGTACTCCTGTACTCTTTATTAAAGAATAAAATTGTTCTTTTTGCATCAGGCCCTTCATTTTCTGCTTGTCGTTATTATTATTACAGATAGCCTCCCGTCAAAGCAGTTACAAGTCCCATCAATGCTACACAAGTTAAATTATCTTAATTCTCTTCTTTATTCTCAAATAAAATGGTGTTGGCATCAGAAGCAGTGAACTCATCCTTAAATTCTATTTCGAACGTGATCAATAATCATAACTACGTCGAAATTAATCAACACATTATTACGATCATCAGTCATCGTGAAAGTAATCCATCAAGTTCACATCTTGAAAGTAAATCTATCAAGTTCGCATCTTTTCGACACCATGAACAGCTAGCGGCAGGAGTATGAACTGATCTCAGTGAATTTACTTGTGTAAGTGTCCTAATTTTCCCTCCCGCCCTGCCCACGGTCAGTAGGGGACACCGATGGGCTTGGAAAGGTCGCCGTCCGTCGGATGGGACGTTAAGCCGTGGCCCCGTGTGCGGGAGAGCATACCTTGTGCACGTTAAAGAACACACTGGATGGCCTTGACGGGAGGCTACCATCTGTCTCCCAACAGCTGTTCCAGTGGGTCCCCTCCCCCAACCTTCTCTGAGCCTTCGGGGTACATGTGACCTGGCCATTTAGCCCATGGTGTGCAAAAAAGTGCCGCTCAGAGGTAAAACAACCCAACCCAACCTAATTTTCCCTCTACTGAGTTGGCGGGATTGCTATCTCCGCTAATCTCCACCCTGGATTTGGGAGACGAGTGTGGCTCAGTCGGTAGCGTGCCAGGCTTATAATCTATAGTTATCAGTTTCGAGTCCCAGCTTGTCCAGCGTTGAGAGTTATCTCCGCAATATCTCCGCTATGCCCACGGTCAATAGGGCACACCGATGGGCTTGGAAATGCCTGCGTTCGTCGGTTGGGACATTAAACCGTGGCCCCGTGTTCAGGAGAGCCATACCCTGTGCACGTTAAAGAACACGCTGGATGGCCTTGGCGGGAGGCTACCATCTGTCTCCCATCAGCTGTTCCAGTGGGTCCCCTCCCTCAATCTTCCCTGAGCTTTCGGGACTCTTGTGATCTGGCCATTTAGCCCACTGTGTGCAAAAAGGTGCTTCAGAGATAAAACAACCCAACTATCTTCAGTCAAAAAAAAAAAGAATTTTCAGTCAAAAAAAAAAAAGAATCACTACCTTTAATAAAGGGGAGAGGGTGGCTCAGTCGGTAGCGCACCAGGCTCATAATCTGCAGTTCCCAGGTTCGAGTCCTAGCTGGGTCAGCGTTGAGACTTATCTTCGCAAAACTCCCCTACCTACCCACGTTCAGTAGGGGACACCGATGGGCTTGGAAATGCCGCCGTCAGTCGGATGGGACGTTAAGCCGTGGCCCCGTGTGAGGGAGAGCCATACCTGTGCACGTTAAAGAATACACTGGATGTCCTTGACGGGAGGCTACCATCTGTCTTCCATCAGCTGTTCCAGTGGGTCTCCTCCCCCAACCTTTTCTCAGCTTTCGGGGTCCTTGTGACCTGGCCGTTTAGCCCATGGTGTGCAAAAAAGTGCCGCTCAGAGGTAAAACAACTCAAAATCCTCACAGATCTTCTCAATGTCGTTTTATACTGACAGTCTGCTGTCAGACCTCTGTGGCAAGCAGGTTGCTTGAGGGGAAATTCATAAATTTTATTTAATTCAACCAATAACCGGAGAAAACTGAAACTGTGTTAAATGCAAAGTCATCTCTTAACATATCTTGAAGTAAATCTTGCGCTAATTCAAAAAGTGATAAAAAAAAGTCACATTTCTTCAATTTTAAACGTTTGCAATCATAACAACATGTCTCATAACTGGGTTGGGTTGTTTTACCTCTGAGCGGCACTTTTTTGCACACCATGGGCTAAATGGCCAGGTCACATGGACCCCGATGGCTCAGAGAAGGTTGGGGAAGGGGACCCACTGGAACAGCTGTTGGGAGACCGATGGTAGCCTCTCGTCAAGGCCATCCAGCGTGTTCTTTAACGTGCACAGGGTATGGCTCTCCCGCACACGGAGCCACGGCTTAACGTCGCATTCGATGGAGCGGCGGCCTTTCCAAGCCAATCGGTGTCCCCTACTGACCGTGAGCAGGGAGGGGAAATTTTGCGGAGATAAATCTCAATGCTTACCCAGCTGGGACTCGAACCTGGGAACTACAGATTACGAGCCTGGCGCGCTACCGACTTAGCCACCCCCGTCCCAGAGGGTAAAGTAATCGCTTGCAAATATCATCTCCAAATTCCAAATGTCTAGCACGAATGCATCACTTACAATATTCTTTTAAAGTTTTGCCATTTTTAGAAAACTATAAAAGGTGGCGACAACCATTATTGCAATACTTCGAAAATGCATTAACCCGCATTTAAACGACATGAAGTTCTTTTGTGACGTAGAAAAACAAAAGCTTTGCATATCGGTAAATTTCGTTTTCTCAACTGTTAAGCCATTAACGTTCTCATCATCCCAATAATGAAAGAAATTGAAAATTTAATATCAAATTCTTAGCTTGAAACGGAGTCTTATGAGAGCATTGTTGCTTGCATTTCAATATCACTCAAAGGATGTTGAACTGTCTTCGTTGTTCGAACGACGTTTGCAGACTGTCTTTGTGGCCCAAACAAAACTGAATAGCAATGACATTGTTGCTGAAACGGTACAGCAAAATCATTGTTGCTAACCCAACAGCTAGTAATCTGCTGAAAGAATATTGAACAACTCTCTCTTTGTCGCTTAATTGATATTTCCCAACGATATCTGTTGCTAACACGATACATAACAGCACTTTCTGTTGCTCAACGATATCTGTTGCTAACAAGATGCCTAACCCAACGATATCTGTTGCTAACAAGATGCATAACACAACGATATCTTTTGCTAACAAGATGCCTAACCCAACGATATCTGTTGCTAACAAGATGCCTAATCCAACGATATCTGTTGCTAACACGATACATAACAGCACTTTCTGTTGCTCAACGATATCTGTTGCTAACAAGACGCCTAACCCAACGATATCTGTTGCTAACAAGATGCCTAACCCAACGATATCTGTTGCTAACAAGATGCATAACCCAACGATATCTTTTGCAAACAAGATGCCTAACCCAACGATATCTGTTGCTAACACGATACATAACAGCACTTTCTGTTGTTCAACGATATCTGTTGCTAACAAGATGCCTAACCCAACGATATCTGTGGCTAACAAGATGCCTAACTCAACGATATCTGTTGCTAACAAGATGCCTAACCCAACGATATCTGTTGCTAACACGATACATAACAGCACTTTCTGTTGTTCAACGATATCTGTTGCTAACAAGATGCCTAACCCAACGATATCTGTTGCTAACAAGATGCATAACCCAACGATATCTGTTGCTAACAAGATGCCTAACCCAACGATATCTGTTGCTAACAAGATGCCTAACCCAACGATATCTGTTGCTAACAAGATGCCTAACCCAACGATATCTGTTGCTAACAAGATGCCTAACCCAACGATATCTGTTGCTAACACGATACATAACAGCACTTTCTGTTGCTCAACGATATCTGTTGCTAACAAGATGCATAACACAACGATATCTTTTGCTAACAAGATGCCTAACCCAACGATATCTGTTGCTAACAAGATGCCTAACCCAACGATATCTGTTGCTAACACGATACATAACAGCACTTTCTGTTGCTCAACGATATCTGTTGCTAACAAGATGCCTAACCCAACGATATCTTTTGCTAGCAAGATGCATAACCGAACGATATCTTTTGCTAACAAGATGCCTAACCCAACGATATCTTTTGCAAACAAGATGCCTAACCCAACGATATCTGTTGCTAACACGATACATAACAGCACTTTCTGTTGCTCAACGATATCTGTTGCTAACAAGATGCCTAACCCAACGATATCTGTTGCTAACACGATGCATAACCCAACGATATCTTTTGCTAACAAGATGCCTAACCCAACGATATCTGTTGCTAACAAGATGCCTAATCCAACGATATCTGTTGCTAACACGATACATAACAGCACTTTCTGTTGCTCAACGATATCTGTTGCTAACAAGACGCCTAACCCAACGATATCTGTTGCTAACAAGATGCCTAACCCAACGATATCTGTTGCTAACAAGATGCATAACCCAACGATATCTTTTGCAAACAAGATGCCTAACCCAACGATATCTGTTGCTAACACGATACATAACAGCACTTTCTGTTGCTCAACGATATCTGTTGCTAACAAGATGCATAACACAACGATATCTTTTGCTAACAAGATGCCTAACCCAACGATATCTGTTGCTAACAAGATGCCTAACCCAACGATATCTGTTGCTAACACGATACATAACAGCACTTTCTGTTGCTCAACGATATCTGTTGCTAACAAGATGCCTAACCCAACGATATCTTTTGCTAACAAGATGCATAACCGAACGATATCTTTTGCTAACAAGATGCCTAACCCAACGATATCTTTTGCAAACAAGATGCCTAACCCAACGATATCTGTTGCTAACACGATACATAACAGCACTTTCTGTTGCTCAACGATATCTGTTGCTAACAAGATGCCTAACCCAACGATATCTGTTGCTAACACGATGCATAACCCAACGATATCTTTTGCTAACAAGATGCCTAACCCAACGATATCTGTTGCTAACACGATACATAACAGCACTTTCTGTTGCTCAACGATATCTGTTGCTAACACGATACATAACAGCACTTTCTGTTGCTCAACGATATCTGTTGCTAACACGATACATAACAGCACTTTCTGTTGCTCAACGATATCTGTTGCTAACAAGATGCCTAACAGCATTCTATGTTGCTCAACGATATCTTTATTGTAAATCGGAAAGTGCCAAAAGAAAGAAATCGAATTTATCACGACTTAGGCTATTTATTTGCAAACATGTTCTTATATTATCAATCGCATAAAAATTAATAACAGCCTGAATGAATTTCGGTTGATAAGTTTTTATTACTTTATGTTCGTATTATCTTGTTAAGAACTTTATGTTTCTATTGCTTGTGAGGTATTTTAACTAAGTACAATCAGTAACCCTGTGTAATGATGTTAAAATCTCTAACTAGCAGAGTATTCTTCTCCTCCTATATGTTGGAAATAACTTTTTTTAAATCTCTCTTTTTTTTTATCTCGTTTTCAATCAAGTATTATCGTCGCAATTGTCAATTGACATTCAACATTTATTGTTTCTAGAGATAAAAAAAGAACACTTGTTGGATTGTACAGTCGCTCAGAAAAGTATCCGAACGCTACGGTTGATTACAGAATTCAGAAAAAAATATCTGGGAACGATTTTTTTTTTAGAAATTAGTGATCTGGCAACCTTCGTGTCACGTGATTACAGAATTCAGGAAAAATATCTGGAGCGTGTACAGCAAATGTACACGCTCCAGTTACCGTTCACAGCAAACTGGAGCGTGTGCAGTTACTGCACACGCTCCAGTTTGCTGTGAACGGTAACTGCACACGCTCAATATTTCCGTGAGTGAGCCCACACGATCTAGAATCAAAATAATATGACCACCTACAGTCGCTCAAAAAAGTATCCGAACGCTATGGTTGATCACAGAATTCAGAAAAAAATATCTGGCAACAATTTTTTTAGAAATTAGTGATCTGGCAACTTCGTGTCACGTGATTACAGAATTCAGGAAAAATATCTGGAGCGTGTACAGCAACTGTGCACGCTCCAGTTTGCTGTGAACGGTAACTGCACACGCTCAATATTTCCGTGAGTGAGCCCACACGATCTAGTATCAAAATAATATGAGCGACTGTACGTATTCACCAGAGGCAGTGTATTATTCTTCTAGTTACAGTTGTCTGACAATTGTGACAATGCCAATAACAATTGTGCTGACAATTGGTCGGAGACTTTTTGGTTTTGAAATAGCATTGATAATGTCAACGACTCAGGCAATAGAAAAACAATGTTTACATGTACCCTGCTATCTGTAAAAGTTTCTTGTATCGTGCTCTCCTTTTACTAAAAAGATATTTATGCATAAACAAATTAGGTTTTAAGCAAGAATTGTAGAAGAACTAATACAGCGTCTCTATTTCTCTTTTTTCTGATAATCTTCTCATTAAATATGCTGCAAGTGTCGCACCAGACATCATTATTTTGCAGTCGTGAAAAAAACAACATGAATTCATTTATTTCTTTTCTTGTGCTTCTTTGATATCCGCTCGCATTTTCTCTGTCTTTGTCAGTCGCTGAGCTTTAAAAATGTCTAAAGAAGAAGAAAAAATAATAAGAATTCCTGACAGAACTCGAATTGTGAGCGTTTCACACGTGATACTGTCATTTCTTGAACAATCGTTTTTAGCGACAGCCATTTCCTCAACGCCTCTATTATTCATTTTGATCGCTGAAAATACCGGACCTTGCTATTGGGAGAATCTGAATGAAAGGTTAGAAATGATACCGGAAAAAAAAAACATGTTCACATTGATGATGCATCGTAGACAGAACGTGCTATCATCATCAGCATCATCATTTTTGTCTTCCAGTTTCTACCGTGAAAATGGAAAAACATCAATGTATTTCATTATATGTAGATATTATTTTCTTTCTGGTGTTTGTGTTCTTTATTTGTTTTTTTAGATGAAATTTTTTTTACTTCCCACTCGAAGTTTATTTTTCCCCCTAACACTATATAGTGTTCATCAAAGTTCATCTATGCGTCAATGAGATTGTCAGTCGTTTGAAAGAGACTATACGCAAAAATTCATGAACTGAAGGGATAAAAAAGATGACAATGGTTTATAGGATACATGTATTGTATAAATAAAAAAAACTTTCTAAAAAAGAGAGGTTTTTTTATCATACATCTGCGCATCAGTAGGTAAAATGGTAATGATGATATTATACTTAAAAACCGTAGATTGAAGAATGATTTCTAGGAAGAAAGATTTTGTGTGAGATTTGCTTTAGGAGTCAAAATGATAATCCAAGTAATAAATATATAGATAGAGATTCACCAAATGATCACGCCTCACCTGAAAGCTTTTTTCCATCATAAAATGTTTCGTTGGCTTAGTCCTTCACGGTTTTCTGCTACACTTCTTTTTCTTGTTGTAAAAGATAAAGTTTTTCATTATTTCACGCATTGGACTACGTAAATTTGATGCGCAGTGTTAAAATGGATGTGGTAATGTGGTACAGTCGCTCAAAAAAGTATCCGAACACTATGGTTGATCACAGAATTCAGAAAAAATATCTGGCAACAATTTTTTTTAGAAATTAGTGATCTGGCAACCTTCGTGTCACGTGATTACAGAATTCAGGAAAAATATCTGGAGCGTATACAGCAACTGAACACGCTCCAGTTTGCTGTGAACAGTAACTGCACACGCTCAATATTTCCGTGAGTGAGCCCACACGATCTAGTATCAAAATAATATGACCACCTACAGTCGCTCAAAAATATATCCGAACACTACGGTTGATTACAGAATTCAGAAGAAATATCTGGCAACGATTTTTTTTAGAAATTAGGGATCTGGCAACCTTCGTGTCACGTGACACGAAGATCACTAATTTCTAAAAAAATCGTTGTCATATATTTTTCTGAATTTTGTAATCAACCAAAACGTTCGGATATTTTTTAATATACAGGGTGATTCAAAACTTATCGTTCAAATTTCGTGGGGAGGTAGGGAATACGTCAGGAAACCGATTTCACATAGGAAAGTATGTCCGCAAACGTCATCTACATGAACAAACTGGACAAGTAAAGTGAACACAAGGAAACAGTACAGTTAAGTGGTAACGAATGTGACTTTTATTCCAACAAGGTAAAGTACAGGTTCACAGTAGGTGCTCAAAATTGCGACCATTTACACGGACACAGGATTCACAGCGCCGTTGCATTGACCGCCGAACATTTTCAAAAACGTCTGGCATATCACGGACAATGCCTGCGGCGGCCACTATTCGTGCAACAAGGTCCATTTCACTGTCGACGGGGGTCTCGTACACATGGTATTTCATGGCCCCCCACAAAAATAAATCCATGGGCGATAAATCAGGTGACCTGGGTGGCCAAGCGATCGCTGATGACAGCGGGAGTGTTCGGGCGAGCTGTACACTGGTTGGGTACACACAGCGCCCTCTACATACGCATGCGTACATTTGCGGACATACTTTCCTATGTGAAATCGGTTT
Source organism: Ryuthela nishihirai (assembly GCA_038380435.1). NCBI lineage: Eukaryota > Metazoa > Arthropoda > Arachnida > Araneae > Heptathelidae > Ryuthela > Ryuthela nishihirai. Next base: position 28,126,313 of record JAWZYU010000018.1, read on the forward strand.
CCTGACGTATTCCCTACCTCCCCACGAAATTTGAACGATAAGTTTTGAATCACCCTGTATATAATGTGTATGAATATATAATGCAATGAATATGGAGCGTGTGCAGTTACCGTTCACAGCAAACTTTTGAGTCATGCTAATATTTACGCTCTGCCGCAAAAAACAACAAAACAACAACAACCATCCTTAGAAATAGGTTTCATCATTTCTTTTCCTGCTTCTCGTCGTGAACATTTAAAAAGTTGCCTTTTCTTTGGTCCCAGAGCATCCCTCGTGACTTTAAACGTAAACTCTCTTGATCTCTCTTCCGTGTGTTGGTGGATTTTTGGAGGTGAATCCTCTTCAGCTGAAGTGGTTGACTACGGAAGCTGCCAAATGACCCTTGGTGGAGGAAATGACCCGTCGCTCCTCAGGTGATCAGTGTCTCCCAGAAGGTCCGTACATCACGCGGTTCGTCTGAGTTTAAGAAAAGAAAAAAGAATGACAATGAATACAGCGAAGTCAAAGAAGTCTTATGCGGGGAAGAACAAAACGATGTGGGTTGTTTTAGCTCTGAACGGCACGTTTTTTTTTGCACACAATGGGCTAAATGGGCAGGTCACAAGGACTCCGAGGACTTAGAGAAGATTGGCAAAAGGACAGATGGTATGTTACAAGACAGATGGTAGCCTCCCGTCGAGGCCATCTGTTATGTTGCTTCTTCGTTTGTCTGTCTATTGGGATCACTTAGGAATGTCCCTCCGGTTCGATCGCAATACGCGACGGGTGAAAGATTCTTTCAGAACAAAAATCAAAGATTTTATCACAATTGCAGGGACTCAATACTGAGGCTCCTCCCCAATAAATTGGTTCAACTTCAGCCTTTACTTAAAAATAACAATTATTTATTGAACCTTCCAAACATGCTTGATAGACAAGGACCTATGCTCAATTACATAGCATTACAACAACAGCTTACTATGCCTGTTCAGCTGCATTCACAGAGCCCAATGCCGTTATTCCCAGTCGGCATTTACCAGCTTTACAATTTTACGTCTTCACGCGTTCGTTCCTCTACTGGCTCTGTTCTCCTCCTCGTTGTTGCCAACCCTTTCTCTTTCTCTCTCCGCCTCGACCATCTGGGAAGTCCGCTAGCCTCCGGGTTAGGAGTCACTTGTCAGCAGACGCTAGCCGTTCCCCGGACACTGCTACTTCAATTAACTTTCCAGATGCTGGGACAGAGGCCCTCCCACGTAGCATATGCCCATTTTGGTGAAATCCAAAATAACATACAAAACCCGAACAAAGAAAATATTTAAAAAGGTCTCTAGCCTGACATTCCATTGTATTTTTCAATGTGTGCAGTGTATAGTTCTCCCTCGCACGGAAACACGGTTTAACTTCTCATCCGACGGACGGTGACTTTTCCAAGCCGAGCAGTGTCCCTACTGATCCAAGGCAGAGTAGGAGTTTTGCGGATAAATATCTCAACGCTTGCCCAATTAGGATTCTAACTTGGAACCGGGGTGGCTCAGTCAGTAGCGTGCCAGGCTCGTAATCTGTAGTTCCCAGGTTCGAGTCCCAGCTGGTTCAGCGTTGAGATTTATCTCCGCAAAATTCCCCGCCCTGCCCACGGTCAGTAGGGGACACCGATGGGCTTGGAAAGGCCGCCGTCCGTCTGAAGGGACGTTAAGACATGGCCCCGTCTTCGGGAGAGCCATGCCCTGTGCACGTTAAAGAACACGCTGGATGGCCTTGACGGGAGGCTACCATCTGTCTCCCAACAGCTGTTCCAGTGGGTCCCCTCCCCCAACCTTCTCTGAGCCTTCGGGGTCCATGTGACCTGGCCATTTAGCCCATGGTGTGCAAAAAAGTGCCGCTCAGAGGTAAAACAACCCAACCCAACTACTCAGAACCTGTAGATTTCGAACCTGGTGCGCAAGCGACTGAGCCAACCCCGCCCCAGCAAGAGGATAGTGACACAAAATCGACTACTTGATAGTCACTGGGTACGAATCGTTGGAAGTACGTCACAGAGGTTAAGGTGGGATCTTAAGCGGGAACGCTTCTTTTTCATTCTTGGCCCGTCTCAAGAATATTTGATCAGGCAAGTTGGGTTTTTTGGCCTCTGAACTGCCTTTTTGCACACAGTGGGCTAAATGGCAAGTTCACAAGGAACCTCAGAGAATGAAAGCCTCAGAGAATGTAGCAGGAAGAGAATCTAGTGGACAGCTGTTAGTAGACAGATGGAAGCTTTCCATCAAAGTCATCCAGCGTGTCTTAGGGAATGGTTGTCTTACACACAGGACCATGGTTTAATGTCCCATCCGATGGACCGGTGCCTTTCCTAGCAAATCTATGTCTCTTTTCTGACCCAGCAGAGTGAGGGCTTCGCAGTAATAAATTTTAAATTTGGGACAAGTTGGGTTGGTTTGTTTTACCTCTGAGCGGCACACACCATGGGCTAAATTGCCAGGTCACATGAACCCCGAAGGCTGAGAGAAGGTTGGGGGAGGGGACCCATTGAAACAGTTACAATACAACTGTTAGGAGACATATGGTAGCCTCCCGTCAAGGCCATCCAGCGTGTTCTTTAACGTGCACAGGTTATGGCTCTCCCGTACACGGCGTCACGGATTAACGTTCCATCCGACAGACGGCGGCCTTTCCAAGCCCATCGGGGTCCCCTACTGACCGTGGGCAGGGCGGGGAATTTTGCGGTGGTAAATCTCAACGCTGACCCAGGTGGGACTCGAACCTGGGAACTACATTACGAGCCTGGCGCGCTACCGACTGAGCCACCCCCGCTCCTTAGAAGGTCTGTGAGGATGATAGGACCTTAGCAGAAAAACAACACAAACGTCCATGCGATGTTAAGAGGTCTCAGAAAGGTCGCGGCCCCTCTAATGGTATATTAAGCTGTAGGACTTGTTTAAAAGAACCATGCTCTGAGTTAAAAAAAAACACGCCCTTCTCAGGAGGTTTTCATCTTTCTGCTAGCATCCTTGTGGCCAACTCCTTTCGGTGGTAGACCTTAGTCGGTTGCGCTCCAGATTCGTAAATTGCAGTTTCCAGGTTCAAATCCAACTGTGCTAGCGTTGAGATTTCTCTTCGATAATCCCAGTCCTGTCCTCGTGAGAAAGGGGACACCAATGGGCTCTGAAATGCCCCGTCCGTCGGATGGGACGTTAAGTTGGGTTGGGTTGTTTTACCTCTGAGCGGCACTTTTTGCACACCATGGGCTATATGGCCAGGTCACATGGACCCCGAAGGCTCAGAGAAAGTTGGGGGAGGGGACCCACTGGAACAGCTGTTAGGAAACAGATGGTAGCCTCCCGTCAAGGCCATCCAGCGTGTTCTTTAACGTGCACAGGGTATGGCTCTCTCACACACGGGGCCACGGCTTAACGTCCCATCCGACGGACGGCGGTCTTTCCAAGCCCATCGGTGTCCCCTACTGACCGTGGGCAGGGCGGGGAATTTTGCGGAGATAAATCTCAACGCTCACCCAGCTGGGACTAGGGACGTTAAGTCATGGCGTCGAGTGGAAGAGAGTCATACCCTGTGCACTTTAAAACAACCTTAGATGTTCTTGACGGGAGGCTTCCATCTACCGCCTAACAGCTATTCCAATGGGTCCCCTCCCCCAACATTCTCTGAGCCTTCAGGGTCCTTGTGACCTGGCCACTTAGCTCATTGTGTGCAAAAAAGTGCCGCTCAGAGGTAAAACAACCCAACCAACCAACCAACCTTTCACTCAACCTTCCCTGAGCCCTTAGGGTCCATGCCACTCGACCATTTAGAGGTCAGCTCGCAAAAATCCATTGCTGTCACAATCGAAATGACCAGGTCACAGGACCAAGGACTTAGAGAAGGTTGGGTGAAGGGAACCCACTGGATAGCTGTTACGTGACAGATAGAATCCTCCCATCAAGACCATCCATGACAATGTGTGTAAAATAATGCCTCTCAGAGGTAGAACAACTGAACTCAACTAACTGCGCCTGCATTGAAATTTATCCTCATTAATCCCCACTTAGCCCCCTGGGAAAAAAAAACTCCTTTGGTCTTGGAAAGTCTACCCTCCGTCTGATGGGATTTTAATACATGGTCCCATATGTAAGAGAGTCATGTTTTCGCACGTTAAATAACAGATTGAATAGCCTTGACGAGAGGCTACCATCTGTCTCATTACAGCTCTCCAATGAGTCCCTTCTCTGAAACCTTCTCTGAGCCCTAGGGGTCCTTATGACCTAGCCATTTAGCACATGTGTGCAAAAGAGTGCCGCTCCGAGATAATTATTCCGCTCAAATAGGGGCGGGGTGGCTCAGTCGGTAGCGCGCCAGGCTCGTAATCTGTAGTTCCCAGGTTCAAGTCCCAGCTGGGTCAGCGTTGAGATTTATCTCCGCAAAATTCGCCAGCCTGCCCACGATCAGTAGGGGACAGCGATGGGCTTGGAAAGGCCGCCGTCCGTCGGATGGGACGTTAAGCCGTGGCTCCGTGTGCGGGAGAGCCATATCCTGTGTATGTTAAAGAATACGCTGGATGGCCTTAACGGGAGGCTACCATCTGTCTCCCAACAGCTGTTCCAGTGGGTCCCCTCCCCCAACCTTCTCTGAGCCTTCGGGGTCCATGTGACCTGACCATTTAGCCCATGGTGTGCAAAAAACTGCCGCTCAGAGGTAAAAAAACCACAACCCGCTCAAATAAGGCCTCTCCTACAGGGATCAGACAACATGTTTGTCGCCGGTTTTCAAATGAAACCATCACGGAATCTCTTTATGTGAATATCGATTACGTTTCGATGCCTTTTACAAGTTACACGACCAGAGATATTTCTCGAAAGATCATCTTCATCAAAGTGCATCAAATTCTCATCCATTTTTCTCGTTTTAATGCCTCGATATTTGGTTCCCTGTAAACCAATTTGGTAATCTGTAACCACCGGCGATTGCAAGATCGAAACATGCTTTCCACTAAACCAACAGGTGTTATCCATTATTCAATAGCTCCTAGCGTGCTGATAAAATATGCATGAATACGTACCGAACGGGCATATCGTCTTATCATCAAAATCTGATGTTTCGAATAGATTGGATATTATGTATGAGGGTAAACAAATGAAGTCTGAACCTTTCAACTAATAAAGGAACCTTTCAGAAGCTGGAAGTTTGATAACTGCCATCATACCGCAGCGCAGTAACCTTACGATAAGTAATCCATAATTCATAACCTACACGTCGAATTAGATTGAATTAAACCTGGACACAATCTCCTTTTTTTTTTTCTGTTTCATAGCGCAATTTTACTGGAGAGAATCTGTCCACCCTATGAGAAGGTGAGTTGCATTGAGTTGTAACCAGTACACATTCAACGCATCTGCATCTATATGCAGTGCGGAATCACCTGTGCCTTAAGAGTCTTAAGTATCTTACGGCTGTAGAAAAATATTCATAAAGCCTGAGAGAGGATTTCCTTAATCTCTTACCGCAAACCATTCGTGCTCAGCGAGAGACTGAGTAGTATTATTTAAGCACTTTACCTTCAATTCTCTCTCTCCAATGTGTTCTAAGCATTCAGCTCTCCAGGACCAAAAGGTTTCCAGTGTTATTTCTCGATAATGGACTGGTGCTTTCTGGAAAATGCATGATCCATGCTTTAAAGATTACTTTTCAGTATGGTGATCTCTATTTTTATTGTGTTACAGAAATGACATTTTTGAACTTGAAATAGGAGACATAGACTTGAAACACGTTGCATTTTTATGAATCATATTTGTCACTTTGAGAAAGATCTTGTATTCAAGCTCGTTTTTTGGAGGGGGAGGGGGTTAGATCGTAGCGTGCCAGGCTCTTAATCTGCAGTTTCCACATTCGAGTTCCAACTGTACCAGCGTTGAGACGGAAAAGAGTTTTGAGAACTAGGTGGGCACTCCAGAGTCAGTTGAAAAGAAACTCCCTGGTGAAGTTAAAGAATACGTATAGACATCTGTTTAAAAGCCCAGGAATTTTGACCTGTGGACCACCCCCTTATGACCAAATATCATAAGGGGGTGGACACACATACAATGAATCTATTTCTTGTCGTTAAATATAATATACGGTATCAAAAGAAAAAAAAACTTTGTAACTAGGGGAAAGACGTCCACCCACGTTCCCCTTCATTTCCTGCCCTCGGTAAGAAAGGGGACACCGATGATTTTGGAAAGACCACCATCAATCGGATGGGATTGTAAACTGTGGCTCCATGCGCAGGAGACACAAACCCTATGCACGTCAAAGAGCAAGCTGGATAATCTTAACAGTTGGCTTCCTTCTGTTTCCTAACAAGTTTTCAGTGGATCCCCTTCCCCAACCTTCTCTGATCTCTCAGGGTCCTTGTGACCTGGTCATTTAGTCCACTGTATGCAAAAAAAGTGCCGCTCAGAAATTAAACAACTCAACAAATCTGATTTTCAGATGCATTGATTGCATTAGACCAGGGGTTCTCAACGTGGGGTACGCGGTAAAAATTTTTAGGGTACGCCGTGAGAGCTCAAAAGTCGCTAGATATATGTTATATATATATATGTTTTATTTTATTCCCATTTTTATACTAAAACTATAAACCTATAGTTTATAAACTATAGATTTATAGTTTTAGTGTAAAGTTAAGCTTGAACTATAGTTAGGTTTTTATATAAGTTAAACTATAGTTAGGTATGATAGTTATTGAACTATCATACCTAACTATAGTTTAACTTATATAAAATAAATTGAGTTATGAACTATACTTAGGTATATAAGTTAAGCTTTGAACTATAGTTAGGCTTTTTAGTTAGTTTTATAGTTTAACTATAAAGTTAAGCTTGAACTATAGTTTTGTATAAAGTTAAGCTTGAACTTAAGTTAAACTAAAACTATATTTTATCTATCTATACAAGGGGTACGCCAGTTATATACACATTTCCAGGGGTTACGTGAAGCATAAAAGGTTGAGAACCACTGCATTAGACAATGGGACTAATTAATTCAAAAATAGTACTTGTGGAAAGAAATTTAATCACGCTTTAACCTTTCAGTCTCGTATCTACTTCTAGAACAACGTCTCAGCAGAAGCCGTCTTTTTTTCTTTGTAAAGGGAAGTGTCGATTTTAACTGAAAATGCACAGAAATTGAACTGTCGCATACAACACTACATATAAGAAGAGAGAGTTTAAAAAACTGTTATTTAATAATAAAATGATATTTAAAATATACTTATATTCTATATTCATTCGCGCAATAGTTAAATTTAAATACCTTAGACAGCTAATGCGTTCGCTATAATGCCGAATACAATTTTAAACTTTCAAACCACAAGAGTTTACGACTATGATCCAGATATTTTTAATTGATATACAATTCACTTAAATCTATTAACAACTGTTTAAACATTGCAGAAAGAAAATTTATATATTGTAATAAATAAAAATAAAAAAAATAACCAAAGTCGAAGTTTATTTACTCAATTTTTGTTTACATATTGGCTACATAAATTCGATCCTGCTAAACCAAAGGCTTATCAGCAGATCTATATAAAATTGCAAATGGACCAAGTTAATCTCCTAATATATCCCTATACATACATACAAACATACATACAAAATCCTCATGCAGCCATGGGCTACGGAGGTTCCAACCAGACTGTAATTTTGCTCTTCATACATATATGTTCTGAGCTATTGCTGCTGCATTTGGCCACTCTAAGCCAATTCTAACAAGGTCCTGTTTAATATTGTCTGCCGTCGCTTCCTAGGCCTTCCCCTTTTTCTGAAAACCTTAGGCACACTATTCATAATCCTGTTTGCTAATCTGCAGCTATGCATACATGCAACATGGCCAAACCAACGCAGTCTCTCTCTCTCTCTGCACAATATGCTGCTCAAAGGAGGTTGATGACGCCTTCTTCAAACCTCATCATTACGTACAAAGTCAAACCACCTAATGCCCAAGATACTGCGTAAGCATCTAGAATTAAAGACATCAAGTTTCTTGTTATCCTGCTTACAAAGGGTCCATGTTTTACTACCATAACTAATCTCAGAAAGAACCAAATTATTATACAGCCTAATTTTAGTCTTTAGATGATCACGCCTATTTTTTCACATTCTCTATAGATTCTTAAAAGTCCCAGCGGCAATCCCTATTCTTCTATTTATCTTATGCCGCACATCACCAATATCTGTTACGTAGCTCCCAAGTTAATTAAACCGAGACACTTGCTCGAGAGTACAGCAATTCAAACCAACTGAAGCACCATTTGCCTGACCAATTTTCATCATTTTAGTTTTTTCTCTGTTTATCACCAAACCTACTCTATTACCAGTCTCATCAACAGCCTAATGAACAGCCCCAACATCATTAGCCAACAGAGCCAAATCATCAGCATAATCTAAATTAAACATTTTGAAATCTCTAGACCATTTAAAGCCAAAATCTTTCCCTTGCAAAGAATTTCGCATAACATAATCAATAACCAAACAAAACAGAAAAGGAGACAAAATGCACCCTTGTCTAACGCCACTAGCAATGCTAAACCAATCGCTGAAAGACGTACCAACTCTCATACATGACTCAGTATTATTATAGAGAGCTTTCATTACACTAACTAACTTATCAGGTATTCCATATGATCTAAAAATCAACCACAAATTATGTCGATCAACAGAGTCAAAAGCCTTTTTGAAATCTATAAAGCTAGCAACCACAGGTTTCTGAAATTCCACACATTTCTCAAGATTCTGCCTAAGTGAAAATATTTGATCAATATATCCCCTACCACTTCTGAATCCACACTGTTCATCACGCAGTTGTCCATCAACCAAATTCTTAATTCTATTCAGTATAATCATGCAAAGAACTTTACCTGAAACAGAAAGAATTCTAATTCAATATTTTATCTAATTCCTCTATAATTATCAAAAAAACTGCGATCACCTTTTTTAAAACTTGGGACAATAATAGCTCTAGCAAAATCCTTAACACCTTTTTCATAAAAATATTCAAAATTTCAGTTAGCCATGTGACAACACAAATGTTCTCAGCTCTAAGCATTTCAGTGGTGATTTCATCCATCCCTGGGGATTTATGCAGTTTTAATTTAGAGATAGCCAAAGTGACTTAGGAATGTAATATAGGACCATCTTTAACGCCAATAATGCATCTATCCCTATTACAAACAATGGGAGTACAAATAATCATATTATTAAGAACTTCTCTGAAGTGCTCAGTCCATCTAGTCATCACAGAATCCTCACTTTCAACCACCTTGTCATGTTTATCCTTAATCCCTGTGTACACGTCTGTTTCTTCCCGCATAAAACATTAATAATCTGGTACAACCCCCTGCTGTTTTGCTGTCTAACTGCTTCCTCTGCTTTGTCAGTCAAGCTATCAAGCCAAAGATTCTTATCAGCTGTATCAGCTGTTAACTGATCCTTTACACGTTTATTAAGCTCGTTGTAATGTTTTCTGTTAGGACTATTAGGGTGTTGATTGATATTAATCCTGCACTTCCTTCTTTCAGAAATAAGTTCCACAGCTTTATCACTTAAATAAATTTGTTTACTCTGTTCCCATTCCCTTTTACCCAAAAGAGTACTGTTGATTTCAAGAAAAGCCTGTTTAAACTGATTCTTTCTGCTGAGGTCCTGCCATCCTCACAGATCTTCTACTATGGCATATAAACTGACAGGCTCCTGTCAGACCTCTGTGGCAAGCAGCTGCTTGAGGGGGTATTTGGTTTTGTTTTTTTTATAAATTTTTCTTTAGGTACTTGGTTGAACACGGGTGGTATTTGAAAATGTTTAGCACAGCTTTCATAATTATTAATAACATTTTTTTAACCTACTGAAATGTTTTACTACAAAATGATAATTTATACATTATTAATATTATTAAACCAAACCACAAAGGAATTACAAAAAACTTATGTTTTAAAACAATCGATCTGCATTTTCCTTTTTTGATTAAATTAGATAAAAAATTAAATTCTTTAGGATCTGGGTTGGGTTGTTTTACCTCTGAGCGGCACTTTTTTGCACACCATGGGCTAAATGGCCAGGTCACATGGACCCCGAAGACTCAGAGAAGGTTGGGGGAGGGGACTCACTGGAACAGCTGTTGGGAGACAGATGGTAGCCTCCCGTCAAGGCCATCCAGCGTGTCCTTTAACGTGCACAGGGTATGGCTCTCTCACACACGGGGCCACGGCTTAACGTCCCATCCGACGGACGGCGGCCTTTCCAAGCCCATCGGTGTCCCCTACTGACTGTGGGCAGGGCGGGGAGTTTTGAAGAGATAAATCTCAACGCTGATCCAGCTGGGACTCGAACCTGGGAACTACAGATTACGAGTCTGGCGCGCTACTGACTGAGCTACCCCCTTTAGGATCTGACGAAATGCAATGTTTTCGAACAATAGTTTTTTTAAGTAATGGTATTTAATCTGGTATTGTAATAGGAAAGCTTTACGACTTATTCAGACTGATAATTGAACGTATACATTGAGCATGAATGTGCTTATAATTCCCTAATAACATTTCATGGAGATTGATGAGGAGAAGCTTGTGTCTGACTCTAAAATCCATTCTGCGGATACGGATTGAAAAAAAAATATATCTGTTTAGCTGAAGACGTTGAAGGAAAGATTGCCTCTGACATATTGAAAGTGGAAACATTAGAAGAGTGACTTCGGATGCCGATATTAGATTAAGTCGACTCCTACGGTGCAACTGATTGGCTTCTCGTTCAGGCGTGCAATCCCACTAGATAGATCTGGATGCGGGAAATCGTATTACAAGGGTTTGTGTAGTCAGTAGGATCAATGCGGTTGTTACAGGAAAGTGTGTTTTCTTTACATCGCTTAAGAGTGATCATCTGCTTGTACAGCACATTCAGAAGCGTATTTGGGTTGGGTTGTTTTACCTCTGAGCGGCACTTTTTTTGCACACCATGGGCTAAATGGCCAGGTCACATGGACCCCGAAGGCTCAGAGAAGGTTGGGGGAGGGGACCCACTGCAACAGCTGTTGGGAGACAGATGGTAGCCTCCCGTCAAGGCCATCCAGCGTGTTCTTTAACGTGCACAGAGTATGGCTCTCCCGCACACGGGGCCACGGCTTAACGTCCCATCCGACGGACGGCGACCTTTCCAAGCCCATCGGTGTCCCCTACTGACCGTGGGCAGGGCAGGGAATTTTGCGGAGATAAATCTCAACGCTGACCTAGCTGGGACTGGAACCTGGGAACTACAGATTACGAGCCTGGCGCGCTACCGATTGAGCCACCCCCGCCCCAAGTTCGTAGGGTCTCCGCAGAAATAATGAGACTTCGTAGGAAATTCGAAGAAAGAATGAGCCTTCGTAGGAAATTCGAAGAAAGAATGAGACTTCAAGGGATGTGTGCAGAAAGAATGAGACTTCGCAGGGGTCTGCAAAAGGAATGAGACTTCGTAGAAGGCTTGCAGAAAGAATGATGCTTTGCAGAGTGTCCGCAGAAAGAATGCGGCTTCGTAGGAGATCCCAAGAAAGAATGAGACTTCGTAGGAAATTCGAAGAAAGAATGAGACTTCAAGGGATGTGTGCAGAAAGATTGAGACTTCGCAGGGGTCTTCAAAAAGAATGAGACTTCGTAAAAGGCTTGCAGAAAGAATGATACTTTGCAGAGTGTCCGCAGAAAGAATGCGGCTTCGTAGGAGATCCGAAGAAAAAATGAGACTTCGTCGAGGAATCAAGTATGGTAAATGATCCTAACATTCATTAAATACTAACTGATGAACCAATATAGCATTCAAAAACCGAAAAACCAAATCAAAACGTAGATACTATTCTTACCAATCATCTTTCACTGGTTATATGTAACATTTTTTTTTGGCCGTCTGAGACACCGAGTGGTCAGCGTGCTTGGCTACTGCGTGCTGCGTGCTGATCTAAGGGACCTGGGTTCGAGCCCAAGGTAAGGTATGGGTGTTGGTATTGTTTTCCTGCTGAGGTCTCGCCATCCTCACAGACATTAAACTGGAAATTCTCCTGTAAGACCTCTGTGGCAAGCATTTACTTGAGGGGGTATTTATTTTTTTAATTATTTTATCACGTATGAGAGAAATGATACTCTACACCAATTAAAGACGCACTACATCGACAATATTAAGTCATCGCACACACACCAAATGAAATCCTTTTTCACACTAGTACAGCTTTCTATCGTCATTGGGGGCAGGGGTGGCTCAGTCGGTAGCGCGCCAGGCTCGTAATCTGTAGTTCCCAGGTTCGAGTCCCAGCTGGGTCAGCGTTGAGATTTATCTCCGCAAAATTCCCCGCCCTGCCCACGGCCAGTAAGGAACACCGATGGGCTTGAAAATACCGCCGTCCGTCGGATGGGACGTTAAGCCGTGGCCCCGTGTGCGGGAGAGCCATACCCTGTGCATGTTAAAGAACACGCTGGATGGCCTTGACGGGAGGCTACCATCTGTCTCCCAACAGCTGTTCCAGTGGGTCTCCTCCCCCAACCTTTTCTGAGCCTTCGGGGTCCATGTGACCTGGCCATTTAGCCCATGGTGTGCAAAAAAGTGCCGCTCAGAGGTAAAACAACCCAACCCTTCTATCGTCATTATTTATGTCAATCGTGGTCCAATCTATTCATGACGTAATTACCACTCTGTGAAGTGTCTCGTAGTACCACAGTCTCGTTTTCATTGTTCCACGTGTAGATTCTGTTTCAATACTCATTTTGGTCATGACACTGATTTTTAATAAACCATCTTGGGTGGTTCATTCTCTTCTCTGAACCATTGGAGTTCTTGTGACTGACCATTTAGCCTATTATAAACACAAAAGTGCTTCTCAGAGATAAAACAACACAACTAAAACGTTCAGAGATGTCCTCGCTTGGTCAGCTATTTAAAAAAAGCATACAAACCCAACAACCTTTCTATTTAAAGCAAAGTCATCTTTAACCCTCAACATTTAATGGTTTTAGCAGTTGAATAATGAGAATGGCGATCGCATTTCGTCTTCCAAGTTCTCTCTTAAAAATAACAACAACAAAAAAAAAATGCTGAACTCCTATGACACGAATGCTTTTGCAGGCGTTTCACTTCAAACTTAAAAACAGTTATTAAAAAAACAACAACTTACAAACGCTCCAAATTCCATTATTACGGTTTTCTCCCATTATTAATATTTACAAATTTTGATTGCTGCATACCAAAACACCAGCATACTGAAACGAAAAAAAAAAAACAATTTATCATTACCGTGATTCTTCCACGTTTCCATTACGAAACGAAGAAACCTTTCTTTTTCATAGCAATTTAACCTCCTGGAAGCCAGACAAGTCCATTTGACAGGAAATTGAAACCCATAAAACGAATAAATAGCAAAGGAATTTCCTCATCGACGGTTAATTCGTGCCAATGAAACTTCCCGCGTCGTAGCATTCCACGAACATTTAATCCATTACACTAATTATCTAATAAAAAAACAAAACCACCATAAAAAAGAGCCAAGTTTCGCTTTTAGTTCCTGAAGTAGAATGCGATATTCCCTCTTATTTGTGAGCCTCTCCTCTCCCTCCTCATTTGTGAGCTTTCCCTCTTTCATTTAATCGACCTGCTCTTTCTAGAAACTGACTTTCCCACTTTTTCGTGTATTCGGAGATTTTTGTTAGCGTATTATTAGTAAAGGATATTTCGCTAGGAATCCAATTAGCTTCCGTTGCTCGAGACGTGATGTTTCGAGAAGAATGTGTTTTAAGCAAAAGAAAATCCTTATGAGCCATTCCCGAACATGACAGAGATGATTAGCGATTCGTTCTCTGGAGTTATAAGATGAATAAGGATTAAGAATTGTTCGTACAATTAAGTTAAACCAGAAACCTTTTTTTTCCTTCCTTTGGTAAATCTTGTTCTTTTCTTGGTTGTCTTCTTATTCTTTTTCGTTTGCCATTTCTCGGTTTATGTGTATTGGTTAAACGATACTTTCGGGTTGGGTTGTTTTATCTTTGAGCGACACTTTTTTGCACACCATGGGCTAAATGGCCAGGTCACATGGACCCCGAAGGCTCAGAGAAGGTTGGGGGAGGGGACCCACTGGAACAGCTGTTGGGAGACAGATGGTAGCCTCCCGTCAAGGGCCATCCAATGTGTTCTTTAACGTTGGTTGTTTTACCTCTGAGCGGCACTTTTTTGCACACCATGGGCTAAATGGCCAGGTCACATGGACCCCGAAGGCTCAGAGAAGGTTGGGGGAGGGGACCCACTGGAACAGCTGTTGGGAGACAGATGGTAGCCTCCCGTCAAGGCCATCCAGCGTGTTCTTTAACGTGCATAGGGTATGGCTCTCCCGCACACGGGGCCACGGCTTAACGTCCCATTCGACGGACGGCGGCCTTTCCATGCCCATCCGTGTCCCCTACTGACCGTGGGCATGGCGGAGAATTTTGCGGAGATAAATCTCAACGCTCTCTGAGCTGGGACTCGAACCTGGGAGCTACAGATTACGAGCCTGGCGCGCTACCGACTAAGCCACCCCCGCCCCCAGTACTTTCGGTATATATTTCCAAACCATTCACGTAATATCGACGATATGTATCAAATGAAAGCTTATCAGCAGGTTGGTTTGGTTGTTTTACCTCTGAACGGTACTTTTCTGCACACAATGGACTAAATGGCCAGGTCACAAGGACCCCGAGGCTCAGAGAAGGTTGGGGAATGGACCCACTGGAACGGCTGTTGGGATACAGATGGTAGCCCCCGTCAAGACCACCCAGCGGGTTCTTTAACGTGCACAGGGTATGTTTCTCCCGCACCCGGCGCCACGGTTTAACGTCCCATCCGACGGACGGCGGTCTTTCTAAGCCCATCGGTATCCCCTACTGACCGTGGGCAGGGGGAGGAGTTTTTCAGAGATAAATCTCAACGCTGACCCAGCTGGGACTCGAACCTGGGGCACTACCGACTGATCCACCCACGCCCCCACTTATCAGCAGGGAGTGTCATAGGATTTGAAAATATTTAAGCCCACCATCCCGCAATTTATCCCTCCCAACTAAAACAGTGCGAACATGTAATCAGTCTTTTACAATATCTCCCTGAGGCAACAGCCCACAGTTACGAGTTACGAAATGGGGGTTACTCAGTAGATATCACGCCAGTTTCGTAATCTGCAATTCTCAGGTTGGAGTCCCTGCTGGGCCGGCGTTGAGATTCATTTCCCCAAAACACTCGGTCCCTAGGATACACCGATGGGCTTGAAAAGGCCGCCGTCCGTCGGATGGGACGGTAAGCCGTCGGCTTGTGTGCGGGAGAATCATACCCTATGCAGGTTAAAGAACACGCTGGATGGCCTTGGCGGGAGAATATCATCTGTCTGCTAACAGCTGTTACAGTGGGTCTCCTCCCCCAACCTGCTCTGAGCCTTCGGGGTCTTTGTGACCTGGCCATTTAGCCCATGGTGTGCAAAAAAGTGCCACTCGGAAGTAAAACAACCAAACACAAGATAAAAAAATTAACTATCGAGTTAACTATCTATCATGATTACAATTTTAGCTCCAGAGCTAATTTGTAATTCCTCGAAGACCTCCACTTGGGGCGGGGGTGGCTCAGTCAGTAGTGTTCCAGGGTCGTAATTTGCAGTTCCCAGGTTCGAGTCCCAGCTGGATCAGCGTTGAGATTTATCTCTGCAAAATTCCCCGCCCTGCCCATGGTTAGTAGGGACACCGAAAGCCTTGAAAAGGCTTTGGACGGAAGGCTACCATCTGTCTCCCAACAGCTGTATCAGTGGGTCCCCTCCTCCAACCTTCTCTTAGCCTTCGGGGTCCATGTGACCTGGCCATTTAGCCCATTGTGTGCAAAAAAGTGCCGCTCAGAGGTAAAACAACCCAATGTTAAAGAACACACTGGATGGCCTTGACGGGAGGCTATCATCTATCTACTAATAGCTGTCCAGTGGGTACCCACCCCCAACCTTCTCCAAGCCTTCAGGGTCCTTGTGACCTGGCCATTTAGCCCAATGTGTGCAAAAAAACACCGGTAAAACAACCGAGACCAAAGTCACGAGTCAGGTGTCAAATGAAAGCCTGTGATGTGATGACTGTCGTAGGCTACTTTAAGTTATGCCTACCTTTCTATTTCCACAAAATGGAGGCGGAAATTTCACTGCATCAATTTCAATGAATTGCATTTTAAATTAAAGCTTATCATTTCTCGGTTTCTGCGTTTGCCCAAACGGTTGTTCCATCATCTTCCCCCAACCCATTCACCGATATCGACGACTCTTGTATCAAATGAAAGCTTATCGGCAGGAGTGTCATAGGCTATAAAAAAAATATCACCCTTTGCGTTCTTCTCTCCTTAAAAAGATGCGAGGATATGAAAACCGTTCTTCTGCTGTACAGTCGCTCAAAAAAATATCCGAACACTATGGTTGATTACCGAATTCAGAAAAAATATCTGGCAACGATTTTTATTTAGAAATTAGTGATCTGGCAACCTTCGTGTCACGTGATTACAGAATTCAGGAAAAATATCTGTAGCAACTGTACACGCTCCAGTTTACCGTTCACAGCAAACTGGAGCGTGTGCAGTTACTGCACACGCTCCAGTTTACTGTGAACGGTAACTGCACACGCTCAATATTTCCGTGAGTGAGCCCACACGATCCAGGTCTTTGTGAGCTCACACGATCCAATGTGCTGTGAACATTAACCGCAACCGCTCCAGTTTGCTGTGAACGGTAATTGCACACGCTCAATATTTCCGTGAATGAACCCACACGATCTATCAAAATAATATGACCACGTACCGTCGCTCAAAAAAGTATCCGAGCACTATGGTTGATTACAGAATTCAGAAAAAATATACGGCAACGATTTTTTTTTAAGAAATTAGTGATCTGGCAACTATTGATTCTGGCAATTAGTGATCTGGCTATTTTTGGATTCGTGTCACGTGCCACGAAGGAGGGAGGTAAGTCCATTACAGACCCATTTCACTGTACACAAGAGTACAATTATTGTAATTAAATTATAGCAAAGGAATTTCCTCATCGACGGTTAATTCGTGTCAATGAAAATTCCCGCGTCGCAGCATTCCGCGAACATTTAATCCATTACACTAATTATCTAATAAAAAAACAAAACCACCATAAAAAAGAGCCAAGTTTCGCTAACATAGACGTAGTTTTCAACATTAAATATACAGTAGTAATGTCTGCATACAGATACATTTATCGAGTCCAATTTTCTTATTTACAAGAGTAACTATGACTCGCATGTGGATATTATTTAACATAACTAATTCATGTATACATTGGGTTGGGTTGTTTTACCTCTGAGCGGCACTTTTTTGCACACCATGGGCTAAATGGCCAGGTCACATGGACTCCGAAGGCTCCGAGAAGGTTGGGGGGGACCCACTGGAACAGCTGTTGGGAGACAGAGGGTAGCCTCCCGTCAAGGCCATCCAGCGTGTTCTTTAACGTGCACAGTGTATGGCTCTCCCGCACACGGGGCCACGGCTTAACGTCCCATCCGACGGACGGCGGCCTTTCCAAGCCCATCGGTGTCCCCTACTGACCGTGGGCAGGGCGGGATTTTTGCGGAGATGAATCTCAACGCTGACCCAACTGGGACTCGAACCTTGGAACTACAGATTACGAGTCTGGAGCGCTACCGACTGAGCCACCCCCGCCCAGTGATCTGGCAACTTCGTGTCACGTGACACGAACTTTAATGGTTTAATAGTAGACGAAATCGTTCCTCCCCGTGATAGAATACCATATGAGAGATAAGAGTTAACCCCTGCATTTTAAACTATTAACAAGGTAGAAATGTCAAAAAAATTCCTCATAAAATAAATTGTTGGAATAATCGAATTTATTTTTTCGAAATATCAGCTGCTTGTGGTTTCCAAGATAATTGACTGTCCATGATTACTGCCAGATATTTTATAGTATCCACTCTTTCAATTCTGTCACAATGGCAAACTTTTTTATTACTATTTAACTCGTGAATATAATTTTGTTTCGAAAAAAAGGGTCTTCTTTATTTATTCTTAATCTAAAATTTACGCATGTAGTCTTGGAAACGTTTAGGACCATTTTATTTCTGTTAAACCAATGTCTCAAATTTAGTAAGTCAGAATTCATTTTTTGCATAATTTCATTTTCACTTCCTGATGGATTTGAATGAACGAATGTGTTACTCATTCACAGTCTCAAAAAATATTTTGAAAAGATCATTAAAAGGAAGCGGGTTGGGTTGTTTTACCTTGGAGCGGCACTTTTTTGCACACCATGGGCTAAATGGCCAGGTCTCGTGGACCCCGAAGACTGAGAGAAGGTTGGGGGAGGGTTCCCACTAGAACAGTTGTTGGGAGACAGATGGTAGCCTCCCGTCAAGGCCATCCAGCGTATTCTTTAACGTGCACAGGGTATGGCTCTCCCACACACGGGGCCACGTCTTAACGTCCCATCCGATGGACGGCGGCCTTTCCAAGCCCATCGGTGTCCCCTACTGACCGTGGGCAGGGCGGGGAATTTGGCGGAGTTAAATCTCAACGCTGACCCAGCTGGGACTCGAACCTGGGAACTACAGATTACGAGCCTGGCGCGCTATCGACTGAGCTACCCCCGCTCCAGAAGGAAGCGGCAATAAATAAATGGATCTGTCATAAATTAAATCTCTAACTCCAAACAAAAAGTTGAAAAAATAAAACTACATCTTTCTTAATCATATTTGAATAAATTTATCACGGGGGAAACATCTCTAACAATTGAATTGAGTATTTCAATCTTTCAACGAAATGTTCTTTAAAATTTTTTGAAAATATGCAGGTTTTGAAACAAAATTATAAAAACGGAGATAATAGGTTCTGCTTTTTACAAATCCATATATAAAATATTTAGTAAAAACAATGAGAATAAATGAAATATTCCTGGTTTGTTCCGGTTCAATCCAGACAATTTCCCATTCCATGACTTCTATCCTCCGTAAATTTCCTTTTTTTGATCTCGTCTGTCTCCTTATATCTAGGAAGATATTTCTAAGAAATGGAATTGCATAAGACGGGGGGCGGGGGTGGCTCAGTCGGAAGCGCGCCAGGCTCGTAATCTGTAGTTCCCAGGTTCGAGTCCCAGCTGGGTCAGCGTTGAGATTTATCTCCGCAAAATTCCCCGCCCTGCCCACGGTCAGTAGGGCACACCGATGGGCTTGGAAAGGCCGCCGTCCGTCGGATGGGACGTTAAGCCGTGGCCCGTGTGCGGGAGAGCCATACCCTGTGCACGTTAAAGAACACGCTGGATGGCCTTGACGGGAGGCTACCATCTGTCTCCCAACAGCTGTTCCAGTGGGTCCCCTCCCCCAACCTTCTCTGAGCCTTCGGGGTCCTTGTGGCCTGGCCATTTAGCCCATGGTGTGCAAAAAAGTGCCGCTCAGAGGTAAAACAATCCAATCCAATGCATAAGACGGTGAAAAATTACGTAAGAAAAATTTAAGTATTTTGATACGAAAAAAAGCAAGAATAAGAAAAATATGTATTTAAATATATCGCCGAATAAAAAAAAAATGACAACATGAAAAAAAAACAACTCAGGTTCATCTTTCCACGTGTAACGAATGACTTATGCCCGGCATATAGCATATATTTAAATGTCAAAGCTCAGGGAGATAATAGTCACTATTACAATGAGCCCAAAAGTATTGGCACGTTGGATACTCTTTGGCATTATGCCCACAAACTTGAGCGGCGGAATTCGAGCTTTGGTAAAAAGAGCATGGCCACACAGAGAGCATTTTCAGCATTTTACCGTTATTAAAATTAGCAAACTTTCTGAAGTCTCAAACGAAACTGTTACCAACGACGTTGCACGTCATACTGGAAAGCGTTCAATAACTGCACGCGTTCCTGTTGCATACTTTCCAGTTATTGCACGCGCTTCAATTTTCTAACGCTAAGAAGTTCCAGTCGCTTTCTATGTGAGAGTACCAAAAAGGCAATCCGGTTTCACAGCACGGCACTTGGAATGACTCTCTAACTGTTGGTGGCGCTGGTGTCGTGACTGGAATGATTCCACAGAAGAATTTTCTCTACACAACAGCAGCTCATGGGTTGATATATTGGAGAAGGGAGAAATTGCAATTATTTAAGGCGTTAAAGGGAATTTATCACAAACTCTTCGATATTTCTAGAAATAAAATAAGGTGTATGATAATAAATCGCAGCCTTTAAAATTACTGGTTGGGTTGTTTTACCTCTGGCGGGAACTTTTTTGCACATCATGGGCTAATTGGCCAGGTCACAAGGACCCCGAAGGCTCAGAGAAGGTTGGGGGAAGGGACTCACTGGAACAGCTGTTGGGAGACAGATGGTAGCCTCCCGTCAAGGCCATCCAGGGTGTTCTTTAATGTTGGGCTGTTTTACCCTTGAGCGGCACTTTTTTGCACACAATGGGCTAAATGGCTAGGTCACATGGACCCCGAAGGCTAAGAGAAGGTTGGGGGAAGGGACCCACTGGAACAGCTGTTGGGAGACAGATGGTAGCCTCCCGTCAAGGCCATCCAGCGTGTTCTGTAACGTTGGGTTGTTTTACTTCTGAGCGGCACATTTTTGAACACCATGGGCTAAATGGCCAGGCCACAAGGACCCCGAAGGCTCAGAGAAGGTTGGGGGAGGGGCCCCACTGGAACAGGTGTTGGGAAACAGATGGTAGCCTCCCGTCAAGGCCATCCAGCGGGTTCTTTAACGTGCACAGATTATGGCTCTCTCCTGCATAAGGAGCCACGGCTTACCGTCCCATCCGACGGACGGCGACCTTTCCAAGCCCATCGGTGTCCCCTACTGACCGTGGGCAGGGAGTTTTTCGGAAATAAATTTCAACACTGACCCAGCTGGGACTCGAACCTGGGAACTGCAGATTAGGAGCCTGGCGTGCTACCGACTGAGCCACCCCCGCCCCCCGTTACTTTTGTAAGTTAATTTTTTAATAAAATATAAGACTTTAACACGTGGGTATTCATTCATGATGACCCTGTATATGTTTACTATTTTTTCACCTCCGATATGCTTATTAAAATTCTCTAAGAAAAATTATTTCCTCCCTCCTCACTGTATGGAAATGCGGAATATCAAAATAGCTCTTACCTCAAGACCTACCAACTAATTTTTAAGCTGTACAGAGTATGCTGCACTTGTATACTGTGCCATGGCATAACGTCCCAGCAGACGGATGGTGATAATTCCAGGGGGTAAACGTTTTCTCCTTCAGAGTGTAATGTTTTGTGAGAAAAACATCTCATAACAAACAAGGGGTAGGATTAGATACTTCAAAACTACAGATTTACGAGCCTGGCACTCTTCCTGTTGAGACATTTTCTGTGACTGATGAAGGTCAGTCGGTAGCGCACGAGGCTCGTAATCTGCAGTTCGCGGGTTCGAGTCCCAGTTGGGTTGGGTTGTTGGGTTGTTTTATCTCTGAGCGGCACTTTTTTGCACACCATGGGCTAAATGGCAAGGTCACATGGACCCCGAAGGCTCAGAGAAGGTTGGGGGGAGGGGACCCACTGGAACATTTGTTGCTTGGGTTGTTTTACCTCTGAGCGGCACTTTTTTGTACACCATGTGCTAAATGGCCAGGTCACATGGACCCCGAAGGCTCAGAGAAAGTTGGGGGAGGGGACCCACTGGAACAGTTGTTGGGAGACAGATGGTAGCCTCCCGTCAAGGCCATCCAGCGTGTTCTTTAACGTGCACAGGGTATGGTTCTCCCGCACACGGGGCTCAGAGAAGGTTGGGGGAGGGGACCCACTGGAACAGTTGTTGGGAGACAGATGGTAGCCTCCCGTCAAGGCCATCCAGCGTGTTCTTTAACGTGCACAGGGTATGGTTCTCCCGCACACGGGGCCACGGCTTAACGTCCCATCCGACGGACGGCGGCCTTTCCAAGCCCATCGGTCTCCCCTACTGACCGTGGGCAAGGCGGGGAATTTTGCGGATCCCAGTTGGGTGAGCGTTGAGATTTATCTTCGCAAAATTCCCCTCCCTTCTCTCGGTCCGTAAAAGACCGCCGCCGTCAGATGGGGCACTAAGCCGTGGCTCATTGTGCGGAAAATCATTCATTGTGCACATTAAAGAACAAGCTGGATGGCCTTTACGGGAGACTACCATCTGTCTCCCAATAGCTGGCCAGTGGGTCTCTCCCCACAACTTTCTCTGAGCCATCGGGGTCCTTGTAACCTGGCCATTGTGTATAAAAAATTGCTGCTCAAAGGTAAAACAACCCAACTTTGTGATGGATTACCACATAGTAGCACGAGACACTCGCTTAGTGCCTTGAAATTGATAAGGGGGAGCTTCAGATCAGTCAAAACTCGTTTTATGTTTCCATTTGTTAAAATATTTCACAATCAGTATAATCTACTACTTACGTGCGTATCTTGTGTTTTACTTAGATTAATAGAGAATATGTGATTTTCGCTAAATACATTACACGGAACAGATATTCATTTTCATTTTAAAATTCATTTAATTTTTGTTTATTTTTCATAGTGCAAGTTCCAATAATACACGTTAAATTCTCTATTCCTGCAATTCAAATTATTTAATGTGCTGAATACATTTTTTTTCATTGGTAGGTTGTAAAACGTTTCGTACAGTCGCTCAAAAAAGTATCCGAACACTATGGTTGATCACAGAATTCAGAAAAAAATATCTGGCAACAATTTCTAAAACAATTGTTGCCAGATATTTTTTTCTGAATTCTGTGATCAACCATAGTTTTCGGATACTTTTTTGAGCGACTGTACATTGAATACCCTCGGCATCGAGGTGGGGGGGGGACTCTATGACTTTTTGTGCCTGGAGACCGTAGGTATCTTCATCTGCCACTTTATGTTTTCTTTATTTCATTTTACTTCATTGAGAGGAACGTATATATTTTCTTATTACTTTCTTTACAAAGGGGGCGGGGGTGGCTCAGTCTGTAGCGCGCCAAGCTCGTAATCTGTAGTTCCCAGGTTCGAGTCCCAGCTTGGTCAGCGTTGAGATTTATATCCGCAAAATTCCCGGCCCAGGGTCAGTAGGGGACACCGATGGGCTTGGAAAGGACGCTGTCCGTCGGATGGGACGTTAAGCCGTGGCCCCGTGTGTGGGAGAGCCGTACCCTGTGCACGTTAAAGAACACGCTGGATAGCCTTGACGGGAGGCTACCATCTGTCTCCCAACAGCTGTTCCAGTGGGTCCCCTCCCCCAACCTTCTCTGAGCCTTCGGGGTCCATGTGACCTGGCCATTTAGCCCATGGTGTGCAAAAAAGTGCCGCTCAGAGGTAAAACAACCCAACTTCTTTACAAAGGGTCCACATTTCACTACCATTACTAACTTCAGAGATGACAAATTATTACATAGACTAATTTTTGTCTTTAGGTGTATATACCTATTTCTCCATAACTCCATAGCCCTTAAAATAGCGGCAACAATCCCTATCCTTCGATTTATCTCGTGGACGCAACCACCAGTATCTGTTATATAGCTCCCAAGAGAAATAAACTGAGACACTTGTTCAAGAGTACAGTAATTCAGAGCAACTGCCTGACCAATTTTCATCACTTTAGTTTTAGTTTCTCTGTTTGTCACCAAATCTATTGTATTACCAGTCTCATCAACAGCCTTAATGAAAGAGTTCATCTCATCAACGTGTCGAAGGAAAGAGTTCATCTCATCAACATCATTTGCCAAAAGGGCTAAATCATCAGCATAATCTAAATCGGAAATTTTCAAATCTCTAGAACATTTAAGCCCAAAATCTTTCCCTTGGGGTGAATTTTGCATCACATAATCAATAACCAAACTAAAGAGAAAAGGAAACAAAATGAGCCTTTGTTGAACACCAAAAGCAATGCTAAACCAATTGCTACAAGCCTCACTAACTCAGCAGTGTTATTACAGAATGCGCCTATTTATACACCAATTTTTCCACACTCTAAAGCTCCTTAAAAGCTCTCAACAGCAGTTTCTATTCTTCTGTTTATCTCATGCGGCATATCATCAATATATGTTAAGTAGCTCCCGAGATAATTAAAATGAGCCACTTGCCCAATGGTTTAGCCATTCTAAACAACTGAACTACAACCTGCCTGACCAATATTCATCACTTTAGTTTTTTCTCTGTTTATCACCAAAGCTACTCTATTAACAGTCTAATCAACAGGTCTAATGAAAAAGTTCATCTCATCACCATCATTTTCCAAAAGAGTAAAATCATCGGCATAATCTAAGTCAGAAATTCGTATTAATGGGTTGGGTTGTTTTACCTCCGAGCGGCAATTTTTTGCACACCATGGGCTAAATGGCCAGGTCACATGGACCCCGAAGGCTCAGAGAAGGTTGGGGGAGGGAACCCACTGGAACAGCTGTTGGAAGACAGATGGTAGCCTTCCGTCAAGGCCATCCAGCGTGTTCTTTAATGTGCAACAGGGTATGGCTCTCCCGCACACGGGGCCACGGCTTAACGTCCATCCGACGGACGGCGGCCTTTCCAAGCCCATCGGTGTCCCCTACTGACCGTGGGCAGGGCGGGAAATTTTTGCGCAGATAAATCTGAACGCTGACCCAGCTGGGACTCGAACCTGGAAACTACAGATTACGAGCCTGGCGCGCTACCGAGTGAGCCACCCCCGCCCCCAGTGACAGCAAAGAAAAACCTCGAACTATATGTCTTGCAACTTACTTTTTGACCAATCTTCGTACATAAGCAACCGGTGCTAATCTAACACCAAGGGGCGGGGGTGGCTCAGTCGGTAGCGCGCCAGGCTCGTAATCTGTAGTTCCCAGGTTCGAGTCCCAGCTGGGTCAGCGTTGAGATTTATCTCCGCAAAATTCCCCGCCCTGCCCGCGGTCAGTAGGGGACACCGATGGGCTTGGAAAGGCCGCCGTCCGTCGGATGGGACGTTAAGCCGTGGCCCCGTGTGCGGGAGAGCCATACCCTGTGCACGTTAAAGAACACACTGGATGGCCTTGACGGGAGGCTACCATCTGTCTCCCAACAGCTGTTCCAGTGGGTCCCCTCCCCCAACCTTCTCTGAGCCTTCGGGGTCCTTGTGACCTGGCCATTTAGCCCATAGTGTGCAAAAAAGTGCCGCTCAGAGGTAAAACAATCCAATCCAATCCAATCTAACACCAAGCCGACTAATTCACACTTCACAAACCAACAGAGTGCATATTATTAAACTCACAAAACCATTCAACAAAATTGGTCATTAAACTGAGGGCCATTTTGCGCACAATGTGAGTTAAGTTTCGTGACATACAACCACTCCAAGCATTGTACCACTGATCACTCTTACGCCAACAACAACAGACTTATCTTCGTAATCACTTCGTTTACAGAATGAAGGAATGAAATGAATACAATGTTTCATTTGTATCGAATGGCATCACAAAAGTTTCTTTGTGATCCTCGGTTGCCACATTTCTCGCAACAGCTGCATATGATGAGTCCAATCGTGGAGGAAGCTTGCTTGCAGTAATCACTTACTTTGCGAGAACGAGGAAATGTAGCTTCTGATTTTCGGGGGGGGGAGCATGCCTACAAACAGCATTCTTCCCCTGAGTTACTTCCCAGACACCTACCGCAACAAGCAGAGCCTAATTCGAGTGTGGTGATAAAATAAATGAATACCACCATTGCTAAGATGAAGCCATTTGTAGCAGTAGTCGTCTATGAACGGAACATCTGGACTATTCATTTCTTCTTCGATTTGTAAAGAGAAAGACCTCTACTGTTATCTTTCACGTGAGGCTACACTGGAATATTTATTTCATGGAGTTTTTTTAAGCGCTTAGAGAAAGTTAGGGAAAGGGTTCCACCAAATAGCTGTTAGCAGACAGATGGAACCCACGAGTCAAGGCCATCCAGCTTCTTCTTTAATAGACAGAGAGTACGGCTCTTCTGCATCCTGTAGGTGCAGAGAGTACGGCTTTTCTGCATTTTGCAAGTTAAGAGTACGGCTCTTCTGCATTCTCTAGGTGCAAGAGAGTACGACTCTTCTGCATTCTCTAGGTGCAAGAGAGTACGACTCTTCTGCATTCTCTAGGTGCAAGAGAGTACGACTCTTCTGCATTTGTCGGTGCACAGAGTACGGCTCTTCTGCATTGTAGGTGCACAGAGTACGGCTCTTCTGCATTGTAGGTGCACAGAGTACGGCTCTTCTGCATTCTCGAAGTGCAAAGAGTATGGGCTGTTCTGAAGGTGCAGAGAGTACGGCTATCCTCTATATACTGTACACTGAAGTGCCATTGAATTAGAGATAGCAATCTAGTAACATGTTGGAGCCTCTATGGCTCTGATAACACGACCACACGACGAGGCAAGGACTCAACGAATTTGTGTAAATATTCCACAGGTATGACGACCCATGCATCCTCCAGAGCTGTCCACAATTCTCTCAAGGTCGTCGCTGATGGGACACGGACCGAACACTCTGCTCGACGGTATTCCAAAGATTTTCGATGGGATTTAAATCTGGGCTTCTAGGGGGCCAATTCATTATTTAAAACTCAGCAGAATGCTCCTGCAACCATGCAGTAGCCAACCTGAACCTGTGAGATAAACAGTTGTCTTGATGGTAGACATCATCTCCATTGGGATGCATGATGGCCATAAATGGGTGTAAATGGTCAGTCATTAGTTCTACGTACCGGGATGCATTGACAATCGTCGGTACACGTACCAAAAGTCCACAGACGTCCAACTGAAGACACCCCAGGCCATCACTGAGCCACCACCAGCTTGTACTGTTCTGACGTGATATGTGAGATCCATGGCTTCATGGGGTTGGCGCCATACCCTCAATCTCCCATAAGGGTGATGAAGTTTGAATCGGGATTCATCACTCCAGGTTATCCGTTGCCAATTTTCGATGGTCCAGTTTCGATGTTCTCTAGCCCAGGCAAGGCGTTGAGCTCCTGTGTCGTGCCGTTAGAAGTCAGACTCTCATAGGTGGCTCCTGAAGCCGAGACGAAGTGAGCGTTGCACGGTCCGTGCACACACTTCTCGCCTGGGAGGTGATTTCAGATAATATCTGGCCCCTATCAGATTGCACGATGCGAGTCAGACGGTCGAAGCCCACGATCATTCAAGGCTTATTGTCCATTGCAGTGTATCCGGGAGCTTGTTTTTTTGCCAGATTTTTCATATTCCCGGAGCACTCTTGAAACTCGTATGAGAAAATCCAAGTTCGTTGACAATTTCGGAGATCGAGTGTCCCATCCGTCGGGCACCTATGATCTGCCCTCTGTCAAACGCATCTGAATCCCACGCCTTTCCCATTACGCTTCCCACGAGGAATGCTTGTGAAAGTCATCAAAGCTGACAGCTACATATGACCAGAGTTTCAGCCATTCATGCGCGCAAATACGGGACTTGCGGTACTGAATTGGATAACGTCTTCTATCCCTAATTCAATGGCACTTCAGTGTATATAACGTCATTGTTCACATTCTCGTTCGGCGGCCTTCCCATTCTCATGGGCAGCGGGGAAAAATATCAATGCAGGCACAATTGGGGCTCGAACCTCGAAACATTAGATTATGAGTCACGCACTACTGACTGTGTGAACCCCAACATCCTTTGAAATCTATTAAACATGATTAAATCACTATCTTGTTTCTCAAGTATAAAAACACATACATCATCATCATCATCCTCAAGCAGCCATGGGCTACGGAGGTCCAACCAGACCGTGCAATTTAGTTCTCCAAGCAAGTCTATCCTGAGCTACATCTACTGCATCTGGCCACTGCACACCAATTCTAACAAGGTCCTGTTTGACATTGTCTGCCCACCGCATCCTAGGTCTCCCCTTCTTTCTGAGGCCTTTAGGCACACTGTTCATAACCCTATTCGCCAATCTAATTATTCATACGGGCAACATGGCCAAATCAACGGAGTCTCTCTCTGCACAATATGCTGCTTAAAGGAGGTTGCAAACTCCTTTGCCTAACCTCATCATTAGTTACAAAGTTGAACCACCTAATGCCCCAGATACTGCGTAAGCATCTGGAATCAAAAGCATCTAGTTTCCTGTTATCTTGTTTACAAAGTGTCCAAGTTTCACTACCATAACTAACCCTAGAAAGAACCAAACTATTATACAGTCTAATTTTAGTCTTTAGGTGTATACGCCTATTTCTCCACACTCTCCATAGGTTCTTAAAAGTCCCGGCAGCAATCCCTATTCCTCTGTTAATCTCATGCCGCACATCACCATTATCTGTTACATAGCTCCCAAGATAATTAAACTGTGACACCTGCTCAAGACTGCAACCATTCAGATTAACTGAATCACAGCCTGCCTGACCAATTTTCATCACTTTAGTTTTCTCTCTGTTTATAACCAAACCTACTCTACTCCAGTCTCATCAACAGCTCGAATGAAAGAGTTCATCCCATCAACATCATTTGCCAAAAGGGCTAAATCATCAGCATAATCTAAATCAGA
Organism: Ryuthela nishihirai; assembly: GCA_038380435.1. Taxonomy (NCBI): domain Eukaryota; kingdom Metazoa; phylum Arthropoda; class Arachnida; order Araneae; family Heptathelidae; genus Ryuthela; species Ryuthela nishihirai. The sequence goes on from JAWZYU010000018.1 coordinate 28,154,803, forward strand.
AATTTTCGTATCTCCAGCCCATTTAAGGCCAAAATCTTTCCCTTGAAGTGAATTTCGCATAACATAATCAATAACCAAGCTAAAGAGAAAAGGAGACAAAATGCACCCTTGTCGAACACCAGAAGTAATGCTAAACCAATTGCTACAAGACTTGCCAACTCTCACACACGACTCAGTGTTATTATACAGAGCTTTCATTATGTTAACTAACTTGTCTGGTATACCATAAGATCTCACAATCAACCACAAATTGTGACGATCAACAGAGTCGAAAGCCTTTTTGAAATCAACAAAGCTAGCAACCAAAGGTTTCTGAAACTCGAAACATTTCTCAAGAATCTGCCTAAGTGAAAATATCTGATCCACACATCCCCTACCACTTCTGAATCCACATTGCTCATTACGCAATTGAATGTCAACCAGATTCTTAATTCTATTAAGCACAATCATGGAAAGAACTTTACCTGGAACAGAGAGTAGGCTGATACCCCTATAGTTATCACAAGAACTGCGATCACCTTTTTTGAAAATAGGGATAACAATAGCTCTGGTAAAATCCTTAGGAACCATGCCTTTATCATAAAAGATATTCAGAATTTCAGTCATCCAAGTGGTAACCGAAACATTCCCAGCTCTAAGCATTTCCGTAGTAATTTCATCTACCCCTGGGGATTTATGAAGTTTACGTTTAGAAACAGCCAAAATAACTTCAGATTGTGTTATAGGGTCAACATTAAAGCCACCAATGCATCTATCATCATTGCAAACAATGGGAGTAGAACTAACTACATTGTTTAGAATATCACTGAAATGCTCAGCCCACCTAGCCATGACAGAATCCTCACCTTCTATAACATTACCTTGTTTATCCTTCAATCCCTGTATACCTGTCCGTTTTCTACCACATAAAACATTAACTATCTGGTACAGCTCTCTGCTGTTGTGCTGTCTAACTGCTTCCTCAGCTTTGTCAGCAAGGCCATCAAGCCAAAGATTCTTATCAGCAGCTAACTGATCCTTTACAAGTTTATTAAGGTCTCTGTAATGCTTTCTATTAGGACTAGTAGGGTATTGATTAAGGGCATTCCTGCAGTTCTTTCTTTCCGAAATAAGCTCAAGTGCCTTATCACTCAGATAATTTTGCCTCTTCTGCTCCTTTTTTCCTAAAAGAGTACTGTTAGTGTCCAAAAACGCCTGTTTAAAATGATCCCATTCTTCCTCAACTTCAGTAGTAAGTAAACCATGACTGTCATAATGACTAAGTAACCTATCATGGTAAGCTTTGGCTATAACTGGATCTTTCAGAGCTTCAGTATTAAAAGTAAATTTTTTAACCGTAGCACAACACTTTTTAAGTTTAAGTTGCAACACACTTTTAACAAGGTAATGGTCAGATCCAATTTCAGCTCCCCTATGTGCCCTGATATTCCTAACAGAACTAGCCCATTTGCTGTTAATTAATATGTAATCAATCATATTCTTATGCAGCCCATCAGGTGAAACCCATGTGTACTTATGTATGTTGCGGTGTTTGTAATAAGTGTTAGTTATTCTGAATCCATTGAGTTTACTTACCTGCAGGAGACGTTGCCCATTGCCATTGCAGTTACCAATACCAAAAGGGCCTATTACTCCTCCCCAAAAGTCAGAGTCAGTACCAACTTTGGCATTGAAGTCACCAAGAACAAGGGTAATATCTCCTTTCTTGACAGAATTCAAAATATCCTGAAGTTGTTCATAAAACCTATCCTTCTCATCCTCATCGGCATCCTCAGTGGGGGCATAACAGCAGATAACATTCAAGTCTTTAACGCTTGTCTGAAATTTTGCTGTAAGAAACCTTTCATTAATGCACTCATATCCTAGAAGAGCATCGCTAGCGTGTCTGCTGAGAAGCAGACCCACGCCTTGGTGATGCTTATTGTCGTCCCTCCCTGAAAAGAGAAATTTAAGATTATTTTTAAGAATCTGACCTTTATCAGTCCATCTGGTCTCTTGCAAGCCGAGAATATCTAAATTATAATGGTGGAATTCTTGTGTGAGGACATCAAGAGAAAAAGCTCTGTGCAGAGTCCTCACATTCCAACTACCTATGGAGAGAAAATGGTTAGTGGGATGTTTAAAGAAACTATGTTTATTGAGAGAGGGAATGCCGACAATATCAAACAGCCCCCTAATCGCAGACATGGGGCAAAGACCCGTTCCCCCACTACTAAAGGCTGAAGCCATCTACACTTGAAAACTTCCTCCAATGTAGAATTTGACGATGCCAATAGAAGCAAAGAGTTCAGGTGCCTGCGATGACTTCTGCTCAGGATTATCCACCAGCTGATAAACATATCCTGTGAAGCTATTCACTTGGAGCTGTCAACCCACAAACAAACAGAAAACACAGCGGAAGATTTTCCCTCTACAGAAGTCCACCAGTGCAGCAAAATCAGGATCCATAATCAAGCTCAGAGCCATATATCTGTCCCGTCCAGTAGGTTTATATGGTCAGCACCAGGACCCTGTGTGGTTGACCACTCCTCAGCAGGGTAGAAAAAAAAGAAAAGTAGCCATAGTTGTCCAGATCAGTAGGCCACACTAATCTGGCAGCCCTCCCCTTCCGTTCCACAAGAGAGTATCTCTTTTGAAAGTTACTAACGGTCCGCACCACGAGAAGGCGGGGTCGGACATTAGGTGCTAGGTCTGGCCGGTTCTATGCATCAGCACAAGGGATTGGTGCATAGCTCTCCTTCCAGTGACTACCTAGCTACCATTTACCCATTCAAACATTTGTTTATGCAATGTCCTATCAATAAATTAGGGTTGGGTTGTTTTACCTCTGAGCGGTACTTTTTTGCACACCATGGGCTAAATGGCCCGGGTTGGGTTGTTTTACCTCTGAGCGGCACTTTTTTGCACACCATGGGCTAAACGGCCAGGTCACATGGACCCCGAAGGCTCAGAGAAAGTTGGGGGAGGGGACCCATTGGAACAGCTGTTGGGAGACAGATGGTAGCCTCACGTCAAGGCCATCCAGCGTGTTCTTTAACGTGCACAGGGTATGGCTCTCCCGCACACGGGGCCACGGCTTAACGTCCCATCCGACGGACGGTGGCCTTTCCAAGCCCATCGGTGTCCCCTACTGACCGTAGGCAGGGCGGGGAATTTTGCGGAGATAAATCTCAACGCTGACTCAGCTGGGACTCGAACCTGGGAACTACAGATTACGAGCCTGGCGCACTACCGACTGAGCCACCCCCGCCAAAATAAATTAGAGAATTTCCCTTCCATGTCAATGGGAATCTAACTTCGAATATTTATAAGTTCTAAAATCTGCATCTAACAGAAAAATACATGGCAACTGAAGCTAAATTAAGATCAGAGTGAAATCCATAGATCTCGATTTTCATATATAATCATTTAGTATTTAAAGAGTTATGGAAGCTGAGATATATATATCATAAGATTTCACTTCAGAAATTGATTAAAATTTAAATAACTATTATTTCAAACCATTTAATAAAATAAATAAACTTTAAAAGTTTGCGTAATGATTATTTTAATATTAGAGAATTACAAATGGTTTTTATTAAGATAATTTATTGTGAAATATTCCATCTTCCATAAACTCTTTAACTATTAAACAAATATATTTGAAAATCGAGATTTAAATAGTTTTGGTTAGGTTCTTTAAATTGATCATAAGATATGTGGCTCGACTGAAATTAAAAATGAGTTGTTGTTTAAGATTAACAATGACTTAAAAAGCAAAAGAAATTGATTTAGTAGCAATAAACTTGAAATAAATGTGGATAAAACAAATTTTATCTATTTCGACTTAATGAATATAAGTAAAGGGATTATCATAAAATACCATAATTCTGGTTGTAATTTGGTAAATGGATGTGTATGTAGAACGATTGAACAGGTCGAATGTGTTAAATATCTAGGGATTTATGTTGAACAAAATCTATATGGTAGAAACATGTAGATATAAATAAATAAAAAATAAATACCCCCTCAAACAGCTGCTTGTCACAGAGGTCTGACAGGAGCCTGTCAGTTTATATGCCACAGTAGGAGATCTGAGAGGATGGCAGGACCTCAGCAGAAAATGACACACACATTAATGCCTAATCCAGGGCTCGAACCCAGGTCCCTTAGATCAGTAGCCAAGCGTGCTAACCCCTCGGGCCACGGGACGGCTATATGTAGATACAGTGTGTGAAAAAAAATAGGATTTATTTTGTACAAATTACATTATCTTAAATCATGTTCTCATAACAAGTTGTTAGTTTTAGTTTATTTCGCTTGGGTTCAGTCAATTTTAAGCTATGGAATTACTTGTTTGGGGGGGGGAGACTATATATCGAACCTACTCCCTCTAGTGAAATTGCAAAATAAAATTATAAAACTAGCTTCATACAGCAATATTAGCAATGTAAATTATCATTACATAAGCAATGATATATTACCCTTGAGAAAGTTATATTTTATATAGAAGTCTTTTGTTTCTACATAAAAACAACAATTGGATTGAAAACCGTTCATCCCATAAGATACCAGATGTTCTACAAACATGTTTCATATTGTGAAATCAAAGAAAGAAATCATTCATAAGCATTTTAATTTTACTGCACCAAAATTATATTATTCTTTACCTAAGAGTACAAAAAAAGAAAAAAGAGAATGTAATTTTAAGAAAAAAAAAATTATTTTTTAAATATTCATCATCATCATCATATACAATTTATTTCATCATCATATACAGTCGCTCAAAAAAGTATCCGAACACTACGGTTGATTACAGAATTCAGAAAAACTATCTGGCAACGATTTTTTTAGAAATTAGTGATCTGTCAACCTTCGTGTCACGTGACACGAAGGTTGCCAGATCACTAATTTCTAAAATTCTAATTTCTTAGAAATTAGTGATCTGGTAACCTCTAAAATTCTAATTTCTTAGCCAGATCACTAATTTCTAAAATTCTAATTTCTTAGAAATTAGTGATCTGGTAACCTTCGTGTCACGTGACACGAAGGTTACCAGATCACTAATTTCTAAAAAAATCGTTGCCAGATAGTTTTTCTGAATTCTGTAATCAACCGTAATGTTCGGATACTTTTTTGAGCGACTGTACAATTTATAACATAGAAAAATATGGGTGAAACCAAAAACCACATGGTTTGTCTGGGTCACTAAAGGAAATTAATACAAAATCAATAACGACTTACTCATGATAAAGATTTACAAATAATATGTGTCATTTTTCCGTAATTTCTTAGTTTTTCTTCCATTGCCAAAGATTTTCGTTTACAGTCGAATTTTGTTTTTGTAATCTGTAAGAGTTGTTTTTTGTAACTCATAGATTACACATAGATACTTGTTAAGTGTACGTTTCTCTCAGTTCTGTTTTTTTTTATTTTTAATCGTTTATTTTATTTTATGTTATTTCCTTTAGCATACCATATAAATTTGGAGCTTCCATCCAAATTTGATGATAAATTTTTGTGTTGTAATGTTTCTATAAATGAGTACGGAAATAAATCAAAACTCTGATCCGCGTTATGATTTTTGGTGCAGCGCCGTCAAGTAAAGACTTAACAAAACACTCAAATTATTGTGGATCAGTAGGTGAATCAAGAGCGAATTGACAAAGTTGAAGCCATGAAAAAATGTTTTAATAAACAGGAGGATCATTTTAGTGACCCGCAGAGAAAAACCTTTCTCCACCCCTGATTTAAAACTTACCTTTTTCAAGCTATCTAGCACCGTTTATGTATAGCATTTGTTATACTGATTATGTTGTTAATGAGTTTGTTAGCAATGTTTGCACTTTTTTCCACAGATGGTGTGGAATGCAGCAAGATCAGAGATGGCGTCTGAACGATAGCCAGGTCGTCGTTCTGGCTTCCTCCACCACCTCCTAATGTCATGAGTTGGTCAACCGACACTTAGAGGCCATAGGGGCCCGCGGAGGATCATGGGATGGCAACACTTCCTGCCTCCCCTGTTGCTCCTGCTATCGTCACATCCGGCCCGCATGACCCCTACTTCATCTTCTTCCTCATCGTCTTCCTCTGCTTGTAAGATGTCGGAGTTCACGTGCGAAAACGGCCTCTGCATCGGACTCAACAGATTCTGCGATGGAACGGATGACTGCGGCGACGGAACAGATGAGATGATTGGTTGCACCAGTGAGTTCTTCTTTGTTACATTTTCTGTGGGGTCTAAAAACGGGGGAGGACTCCCTCTTACCCTTAAAGGAACTGTCAATGATATTAAAAATATCTCCAGCCATGCGTTCACGTACCTATTGGAAATTCAATATCATCAGCAATGCGTTTAAGCATCCAGTGGAAATTCAAATACGATTGCAAATACTTTTAGTCAATCGATTACAGAACACCTCGACTTTCATTACAATTGCAAATGCTTTCAGTCCCTCTCAGCTAAAGCACCAAATGATGGCGAAATAGAATTGCAAAAATTTCCAGCTCTCGGACATGCACCACATGGAGATTCAATACAACTGCATATACTTCCAAACACTCTATTACGCATCATCTGGAAATTAAATACAGTTGCACATACCTCCAGCAACTCGATTAAACACCATATGGATTTCAACACAATTCCACATACCTCCAGCAACTCGGCTAAGTACCATATGGATTTCAAAACAATTACACATACCTCCAGCCACTCGGCTAAGTACCATATGGATTTCAATACAATTGCACATACCTCCAGCAACTCGGCTAAGTACCATATGAATTTCAATACAATTGCACATACCTCCAGCAACTCGATTAAACACCATATGGATTTCAATACAATTGCTCATACCTCCAGCATCTCGGCTAAATACCACATGGAGATTCAGTACAATTGCAATACCTGCAGTCACTCAAATACACACCTATATTGACGCTCAACAGAAGTCCCATCCTTCCAGTCACTTGGCTATAGACCACATCGAGGTTAAATAAATTTGCAAATGTTTCCAATCACTCGGTTATGCACCACCTAGAGACTCAATACATTTGCAAATAAGAGTCCAGCATTTGTTTCAGCATCCATTAGAAGTTCAATAGCATTAAAAAAAAAGAGTGGAAAGGGTTTAAAGGATGGGCAGCTAAATTATACAAAATGAAATGCGTAATAGATATAGAAAGTGAATTTGATTTTATATAGCTATTTGGTAATACCTTATTAATTGTGGCATAAGTACATACGCTTCTATACATATAAATAAGAAAAATAAATACCCCCTCAAGCAGCTGCTTGCCATAGAGGTCTGACAGGAGCCTGTCAGTTTATATACCACAGTAGAAGGTCTGAGAGGATGGCAGGACCTCAGCAGAAAAACGACACATACATCCATGCCTTCCCGGGGCTCGACCCCAGGTCCCGTAGATCAGTAGCCCTTCAACACAACAGAATACAAGTTCTAAAGCCGAATTTCATCAGTTACCAACCTTTATCAATAATTATTGTAAAAGCATAAGAACCTTTTCGAGGCCATTTTTTATTCAGTCAGGTAATCAAAGAAATATATTTATAGAACAATTTCATCGATATGAAAAGTTGACACAAAAAAATATGCAAATGTAAAAAATTAAGTTTAACCAACTAATAAAATTAAAAATATTTTATAGAGTTTTTTAAGAAAATTAGCCTTGGACCCCTATGCAGAAGAGTCATACCCTGTACTCGTTAAAGAACAAGTTAAATGCCTTGACTTGAGGCTGGGTTGGGTTGGGTTGTTTTACCTCTGAGCGGCGCTTTTTTGCACATGCATGGGCTAAATGCATGGGCTAAATGGCCAGGTCACATGGACCCCGAAGGCTCAGAGAAGGTTGGGGGAGGGGACCCATTGGAACAGCTGTTGGGAGACAGATGTTAGCCTCCCGTCAAGGCCATCCAGCGTGTTCTTTAACGTGCACAGGGTATGTCTCTCCCGCACACGGGGCCACGGCTTAACGTCCAATCCGACGGACGGCGGCCTTTCCAAGCCCATCGGTGTCCCCTACTGACCGTGGGCAGGGCGGGGAATTTTGCGGAGACCTTGACTTGAGGCGCCATCTGTCATCTAACAGCTGTCCAGTGGGTTCCCTTCCCCAAACATCTCTGAAACTGGATTCGAGATCGAAGTTTTATTTCAGTCGTACCTAAAATTAACTTTTTAGGTTGGGTTGTTTTACTTCTGAGCGGCACTTTTTTGCTCATAATGGGCTAAATGGGCAGGTCACAAGGACCCCGAAGTCTCAGAGAAGGCTGGGGGAGGGGATCCACTGGGTTGGGTTGGGTTGTTTTACCTCTGAGCGGCACTTTTTTGCACACCATGGGCTAAATGGCCAGGTCACATGGATCCCGTAGGCTCACAGAAAGTTGTGGGAGGGGACCAACTGGAACGGCTGTTGGGAGACAGATTGTAGCCTCCCGTCAAGGCCATCGAGGGTGTTCTTTAACGTGCACAGGGTATGGCTCTCCCACAAACGGAGCCACGGCTTTACGTCCCATCCGACGGACGGCGGCCTTTCCAAGCCCATCGGTGTCCCCTACTGACCATGGGCAGGGCGGGGAATTTTGCGGAGATAAATCTCAACGCTGACCCAGCTGGGACTCGAACCTGGGAACTACAGATTACGAGCCTGGCGCGCTACCGACTGAGCCACCCCCGCCCCAAAGGGATCCACTGGAACAGCTGTTGGGAGACAGATGGTAGCCTCCCGTCAAGGAAATCCAGCATGATCTTTATTGTGCACAGGGTATGGCCCTCCCGCACACGGAGCCACGACTTAACGTCCCATCCGACGGACGGCGGCCTTTCCAAGCCTATTGGTGTCCTCTATTAATCGTGAGAATGGCGGGGAATTTTGCGGAGATAAATCTCAACGATGACCCAGCTGGGACTGTAACCTGGGAACTACAGATTACGAGCCTGGCGCCCACCACCTCTGGAAATACTCCAAGATATCAAGAGGTTAATTGCGAAAGGGACTTCCGCAAGAGCTACCCTCTCGGAAATGGTCAAGAGATTACTAGATACCATACAACAGATTAAGGGGGCTATATAGAAGATTACAAAAATATCACTAGGCTACCGAGGAAACATTAAAAAAAACCTATATATTAGTTTGTATATTTGATAAACACATACTAATTAGCATCGACCCAATCGCATTTAACATTCCAAATATCGGTTTGGTAATACGTACATTTATGGGTTGGGTTGTTTTACCTCTGAACGGCACTTTTTTGCACACAATGGGCTAAATGACCAAGTTACAAGGACCCCAATGGTTCAGAGTTAGTTATAGGGAAGGATATCTATTGAACATATGTTACGAAACAGACCTCATATGTTACGAAACAGCCTCCCGTCAGGGGCGGGGGTGGCTCAGTCGGTAGCGCGTCAGGCTCGTAATCTGTAGTTCCCAGGTTCGAGTCCCAGCTGGGTCAGTGTTGAGATTTATCTCCGCAAAATTCCCCGCCCTGCCCACGGTCAGTAGGAGATACCGATAGGCTTGAGAAGGCCGCCGTCCGTCGAATGGGACGTTAAGCCGTGGCCCCGTGTGCGGGAGAGCCATACTCTGTGCACGTTGAAGAACATGCTGGATGGCCTTGACGGGAGGCTACCATCTGTCTCCCAACTGCTGTTCCAGTGGGTCCCCTCCCCCAACCTTCTGTGATCCTTCGGGGTCCATGTGACCTGGCCATTTAGCCCATGGTGTGCAAAACAGTGCCGCTCAGAGGTAAAACAATCCAACTGTAGCCTCCCGTCAAGGCCATCCAGATTGTTTCTTAGCGCGCTTAGGGTATGGCTTTCCTACACACGGAGCTACGGCTTTACGACAGATGGCGGCTTTTACAGCCCATCGGTGACCCTTTTCTGACCAAGGACATCGTGGGGGCTCCGCACCTCACATATTTTAGAATCAAAAATAAACTTAGCGTTCTTCATTTACAATTTAAAGTCTGTTCAACAATCTGCTGAGATCTCGCCATCATCACAGACTTTCTACTATTGCGTATAAGCTGACAGGTTCCTGTTAGACCTTATAACAAGCAGCTGCTTGAGGGATTGTTTATTTTATTTTTCAACTTGCTATTAAGCACGAACTTAATATGAATATTTAAGTTTGTTTAAAAAATGAAACTTTCTCTACCAATCTAAAACAGGTAAAAAGAGAACATTGTATCATTCGTAAAGAGGTCATTGTCGATTTTTCACACCTACTCAAAAGATGGACTGCTTAACCAAAAATCTTTCATTTCAGATCAGTGTGAACCCTTCTTGTTTCCGTCCTGGGGGCGGGGGTGGCTCAGTCGGTAGCGCGCCAGTCTCGTAATCTGTAGTTCCCAGGTTCGAGTCCCAGCTGGGTCAGCGTTGAGATTTATCTCCACAAAATTCCCCGCCCTGCCCACGGTCAGTAGGGGACACCGATGGGCTTGGAAAGGCCGCCATCCGTCGGATGGGACGTTAAGCCGTGGCACCGTGTGCGGGAGAGCCATACCCTGTGCACGTTAAAGAACACGCTGGATGACCTTGACGGGAGGCTACCATCTGTCTCCCAACAGCTGTTCCAGTGGGTCCCCTCCCCCAACCTTCTCTGAGCCATCGGGGTCCATGTGACCTGGCCATTTAGCCCATGGTGTGCAAAAAAGTGCCGCTCAGAGGTAAAACAATCCAATCCAAAATTTCGTCCTGCGCGTTGCAACTTCCCCATTGCTTATTGTCGAACAACGCCTCCTCGCAGACCCTTGGCGAGCTTCCAGTTGGGGAGACAAACTCAGAGAATCCGACAGCAACAATCACAATACGCAATTACAAAGCAGAGACTCTTTTACAGGTTTTAATTCCCTCTACCAAAAAGAAAAAAAACACGCTGAGATTCATCCTAAGACTCTGAAAGCACACGTGCACCAACTGTGAGAATATCTTTTTTAAGGAACAAACCGAAAAGAGAAAAATTGCACGAGAAAAAAAAAAGAACAACAGAGATTAGGAAATTTCTCCTATGTCGTCATCACCTCGGAAGTAGAGTCATTAGCGAAGAAAGTAAAATGATCGAGTTTAGTTAGAGCAAGAGCAGTTAATGAGTGTTTCGACAACACTTGTACTTGTGAAGCGAATGGTCCAACTGATTGCTTTAGTGATGGATGATGCTGAGACAAAAAGAAATGAAAGAGTTGAGGGAGGGGGGGGGGGAGCGTAAAGCTCATTCTAATTCCGCTGGTTTCATCACCAAATGAGAATGTTTTCTTTTTACTCCTTCTCCCCCCCCCCCTCAGTTTAAAGGATTCAATTAACGACACCTTCGAGGAAAACAGAAATTAGATTTACACAACCGGCATAATCTCGCTCCATCATTCTCTTCGTCGAGCGAAGCGTTTGTTATTTATTTCACATTTCTAATATACTAAAAGATGAGGTAGTTGGCTTACTCGCGACTCGTGTGTGATCCTGCATGCATTAGCAGAAATCTTAAGCGATCCTTTGTTAACTTCGGACGCAGGAAAAAAAAGGGATGTCGGTAGATAAAGGATGCTGAGGTATGTAGGCTAAGTACCGTGATCTCTTGCATCCTCACCTTTCCACCACTATCAGCAACGCAGGATGAAATAAAGATGGTGATTAATTACTTTTAGCGCTTTAAGTATCGTGCGGTTTCTTTCGGAGGAGGAGATTTGATTGCGAATTGCGGTGAAGAAAATGAGGTCATTGGTTCGCTCAACAAATTCGTTTTAAAAGGTCTGAAGAGGATTCATTACCTGCCTTACCTCTGTTCCTTGAAATCTGTTCTGAAATCATTCTTTTCATCACTATTTGTAACGCGACCCCACAGCACATTCTTTCAATTTCTATTTGTACCCAACAACGCATTCTTTTCCTCTTCATTTCTAGTTGGACTGAATACTTCATTCCTTTTCTTTTCTATTCCAGTCGGACTGAATACTTCATTCCTTTTCTATTCCAGTCGAACTGAATACTTCATTCCTTTTCTATTCCAGCCGGACTGAATACTTCAATCCTTTTCTATTCCAGTCGAACTGAATACTTCATTCCTTTTCTATTCCAGTCGAACAGAATACTTCATTCCTTTTCTATTCCAGTCAGACTGAACACTTCATTCCTTTTCTATTCCAGTCAGACTGAATACTTCATTCCTTTTCTATTCCAGTCGGACTGAATACTTCATTCCTTTTCTATTCCAGTCGAACTGAATACTTTATTCCATTTCTATTCCAGTCGGACTGAATACTTCATTCCTTTTCTATTCCAGTCGAACTGAATACTTTATTCCATTTCTATCCCAGTCAGACTGAATACTTCATTCCCTTTCTATTCCAGTCGAACAGAATACTTCATTCCTTTTCTATTCCAGTCAGACTGAACACTTCATTCCTTTTCTATTCCAGTCAGACTGAATACTTCATTCCTTTTCTATTCCAGTCGGACTGAATACTTCATTCCTTTTCTATTCCAGTCGAACTGAATACTTTATTCCATTTCTATTCCAGTCGGACTGAATACTTCATTCCTTTTCTATTCCAGTCGAACTGAATACTTTATTCCATTTCTATCCCAGTCAGACTGAATACTTCATTCCCTTTCTATTCCAGTCGAACTGAATACTTCATTCCTTTTCTATTCCAGTCGAACTGAATACTTCATTCCTTTTCTATTCCAGTCGGACTGAATACTTCATTCCTTTTCTATTCCAGTCGAACTGAATACTTCATTCCTTTTCTATTCCAGTCGAACTGAATACTTCATTCCTTTTCTATTCCAGTCGGACTGAATACTTCATTCCTTTTCTATTCCAGTCGAACTGAATACTTTATTCCATTTCTATTCCAGTCAGACTGAATACTTCATTCCCTTTCTATTCCAGTCGAACTAAATACTTTATTCCATTTCTATTCCAGTCAGACTGAATACTTCATTCCCTTTCTATTCCAGTCGAACTGAATACTTCATTCCTTTTCTATTCCAGTCGAACTGAATACTTCATTCCTTTTCTATTGCAGTCGAACTGAATACTTCATTCCTTTTCTATTCCAGTCGGACTGAATACTTCATTCCTTTTCTATCCCACTCGGACTGAATACTTCATTCCATTTCTATTCCAGTCGGACTGAATACTTCATTCCTTTTCTATTCCACTCGGACTGAATACTTCATTCCATTTCTATTCCAGTCAGACTGATTACTTTATTCCATTTCTATTACAGTCAGATTGAATACTTCATTCATTTCTATTCCAGTCAGACTGAATACTTCATTCCTTTTCTATTACAGTCGGACTGAATACTTCATTCCTTTTCTATTCCAGTCGAACTGAATACTTCATTCCTTTTCTATTCCAGTCGGACTGAATACTTCATTCCTTTTCTATTCCAGTCGAACTGAATACTTCATTCCTTTTCTATTCCAGTCGGACTGAATACTTCATTCCTTTTCTATTCCAGTCGGACTGAATACTTCATTCCTTTTCTATTCTAGTCGGACTGAATACTTCATTCCTTTTCTATTCCAGTCGAACTGAATACTTCATTCTTTTTCTATTCCAGTCAGACTGAATACTTCATTCCATTTCTATTCCAGTCAGACTGAATACTTCATTCCTTTTCCATTCCAATCGGACTGAATACTTCATTCCTTTTCTATTCCAGTCGTACTGAATACTTCATTCCTTTTCTTTTCTATTCCCGTCGAACTGAATACTTCATTCCTTTTCTATTCCAGTCGAACTGAATACTTCATTCCTTTTCTATTCCAGTCGAACTGAATACTTCATTCCTTTTCTATTCCAGTCAGACTGAATACTTTATTCCATTTCTATTCCAGTCAGACTGAATACTTCATTCCTTTTCTATTCCAGCCAGACTGAATACTTCATTCCTTTTTTATTCCAGTCAGACTGAATACTTTATTCCATTTCTATTCCAGTCAGACTGAATACTTAATTCCTTTTCTATTCTAGTCGGACTGAATACTTCATTCCTTTTCTATTCCAGTCGAACTGAATACTTCATTCTTTTTCTATTCCAGTCAGACTGAATACTTCATTCCATTTCTATTCCAGTCAGACTGAATACTTCATTCCTTTTCCATTCCAATCGGACTGAATACTTCATTCCTTTTCTATTCCAGTCGTACTGAATACTTCATTCCTTTTCTATTCCCGTCGAACTGAATACTTCATTCCTTTTCTATTCCAGTCGAACTGAATACTTCATTCCTTTTCTATTCCAGTCGAACTGAATACTTCATTCCTTTTCTATTCCAGTCAGACTGAATACTTTATTCCATTTCTATTCCAGTCAGACTGAATACTTCATTCCTTTTCTATTCCAGCCAGACTGAATACTTCATTCCTTTTTTATTCCAGTCAGACTGAATACTTTATTCCATTTCTATTCCAGTCAGACTGAATACTTCATTCCTTTTCTATTCTAGTCGGACTGAATACTTCATTCCTTTTCTATTCCAGTCGAACTGAATACTTCATTCTTTTTCTATTCCAGTCAGACTGAATACTTCATTCCATTTCTATTCCAGTCAGACTGAATACTTCATTCCTTTTCCATTCCAATCGGACTGAATACTTCATTCCTTTTCTATTCCAGTCGTACTGAATACTTCATTCCTTTTCTTTTCTATTCCCGTCGAACTGAATACTTCATTCCTTTTCTATTCCAGTCGAACTGAATACTTCATTCCTTTTCTATTCCAGTCGAACTGAATACTTCATTCCTTTTCTATTCCAGTCAGACTGAATACTTTATTCCATTTCTATTCCAGTCAGACTGAATACTTCATTCCTTTTCTATTCCAGCCAGACTGAATACTTCATTCCTTTTTTATTCCAGTCAGACTGAATACTTTATTCCATTTCTATTCCAGTCAGACTGAATACTTCATTCCTTTTCTATTCTAGTCGGACTGAATACTTCATTCCTTTTCTATTCCAGTCGAACTGAATACTTCATTCTTTTTCTATTCCAGTCAGACTGAATACTTCATTCCATTTCTATTCCAGTCAGACTGAATACTTCATTCCTTTTCCATTCCAATCGGACTGAATACTTCATTCCTTTTCTATTCCAGTCGTACTGAATACTTCATTCCTTTTCTTTTCTATTCCCGTCGAACTGAATACTTCATTCCTTTTCTATTCTAGTCGAACTGAATACTTCATTCCTTTTCTATTCCAGTCGAACTGAATACTTCATTCCTTTTCTATTCCAGTCAGACTGAATACTTTATTCCATTTCTATTCCAGTCAGACTGAATACTTCATTCCTTTTCTATTCCAGCCAGACTGAATACTTCATTCCTTTTTTATTCCAGTCAGACTGAATACTTTATTCCATTTCTATTCCAGTCAGACTGAATACTTCATTCCTTTTCTATTCTAGTCGGACTGAATACTTCATTCCTTTTCTATTCCAGTCGAACTGAATACTTCATTCTTTTTCTATTCCAGTCAGACTGAATACTTCATTCCATTTCTATTCCAGTCAGACTGAATACTTCATTCCTTTTCCATTCCAATCGGACTGAATACTTCATTCCTTTTCTATTCCAGTCGTACTGAATACTTCATTCCTTTTCTTTTCTATTCCCGTCGAACTGAATACTTCATTCCTTTTCTATTCCAGTCGAACTGAATACTTCATTCCTTTTCTATTCCAGTCGAACTGAATACTTCATTCCTTTTCTATTCCAGTCAGACTGAATACTTTATTCCATTTCTATTCCAGTCAGACTGAATACTTCATTCCTTTTCTATTCCAGCCAGACTGAATACTTCATTCCTTTTTTATTCCAGTCAGACTGAATACTTTATTCCATTTCTATTCCAGTCAGACTGAATACTTCATTCCTTTTCTATTCTAGTCGGACTGAATACTTCATTCCTTTTCTATTCCAGTCGAACTGAATACTTCATTCTTTTTCTATTCCAGTCAGACTGAATACTTCATTCCATTTCTATTCCAGTCAGACTGAATACTTCATTCCTTTTCCATTCCAATCGGACTGAATACTTCATTCCTTTTCTATTCCAGTCGTACTGAATACTTCATTCCTTTTCTTTTCTATTCCCGTCGAACTGAATACTTCATTCCTTTTCTATTCCAGTCGAACTGAATACTTCATTCCTTTTCTATTCCAGTCGAACTGAATACTTCATTCCTTTTCTATTCCAGTCAGACTGAATACTTTATTCCATTTCTATTCCAGTCAGACTGAATACTTCATTCCTTTTCTATTCCAGCCAGACTGAATACTTCATTCCTTTTTTATTCCAGTCAGACTGAATACTTTATTCCATTTCTATTCCAGTCAGACTGAATACTTCATTCCTTTTCTATTCTAGTCGGACTGAATACTTCATTCCTTTTCTATTCCAGTCGAACTGAATACTTCATTCTTTTTCTATTCCAGTCAGACTGAATACTTCATTCCATTTCTATTCCAGTCAGACTGAATACTTCATTCCTTTTCCATTCCAATCGGACTGAATACTTCATTCCTTTTCTATTCCAGTCGTACTGAATACTTCATTCCTTTTCTTTTCTATTCCCGTCGAACTGAATACTTCATTCCTTTTCTATTCCAGTCGAACTGAATACTTCATTCCTTTTCTATTCCAGTCGAACTGAATACTTCATTCCTTTTCTATTCCAGTCAGACTGAATACTTTATTCCATTTCTATTCCAGTCAGACTGAATACTTCATTCCTTTTCTATTCCAGCCAGACTGAATACTTCATTCTTTTTCTATTCCAGTCAGACTGAATACTTCATTCCATTTCTATTCCAGTCAGACTGAATACTTCATTCCTTTTCTATTCCAGTCAGACTGAATACTTTATTCCATTTCTATTCCAGTCAGACTGAATACTTCATTCCTTTTCTATTCCAGCCAGACTGAATACTTCATTCTTTTTCTATTCCAGTCAGACTGAATACTTCATTCCATTTCTATTCCAGTCAGACTGAATACTTTATTCCATTTCTATTCCAGTCAGACTGAATACTTCATTCCTTTTCTATTCCAGCCAGACTGAATACTTCATTCCTTTTTTATTCCAGTCAGACTGAATACTTTATTCCATTTCTATTCCAGTCAGACTGAATACTTCATTCCTTTTCTATTCTAGTCGGACTGAATACTTCATTCCTTTTCTATTCCAGTCGAACTGAATACTTCATTCTTTTTCTATTCCAGTCAGACTGAATACTTCATTCCATTTCTATTCCAGTCAGACTGAATACTTCATTCCTTTTCCATTCCAATCGGACTGAATACTTCATTCCTTTTCTATTCCAGTCGTACTGAATACTTCATTCCTTTTCTTTTCTATTCCCGTCGAACTGAATACTTCATTCCTTTTCTATTCCAGTCGAACTGAATACTTCATTCCTTTTCTATTCCAGTCGAACTGAATACTTCATTCCTTTTCTATTCCAGTCAGACTGAATACTTTATTCCATTTCTATTCCAGTCAGACTGAATACTTCATTCCTTTTCTATTCCAGCCAGACTGAATACTTCATTCCTTTTTTATTCCAGTCAGACTGAATACTTTATTCCATTTCTATTCCAGTCAGACTGAATACTTCATTCCTTTTCTATTCTAGTCGGACTGAATACTTCATTCCTTTTCTATTCCAGTCGAACTGAATACTTCATTCTTTTTCTATTCCAGTCAGACTGAATACTTCATTCCATTTCTATTCCAGTCAGACTGAATACTTCATTCCTTTTCCATTCCAATCGGACTGAATACTTCATTCCTTTTCTATTCCAGTCGTACTGAATACTTCATTCCTTTTCTTTTCTATTCCCGTCGAACTGAATACTTCATTCCTTTTCTATTCCAGTCGAACTGAATACTTCATTCCTTTTCTATTCCAGTCGAACTGAATACTTCATTCCTTTTCTATTCCAGTCAGACTGAATACTTTATTCCATTTCTATTCCAGTCAGACTGAATACTTCATTCCTTTTCTATTCCAGCCAGACTGAATACTTCATTCTTTTTCTATTCCAGTCAGACTGAATACTTCATTCCATTTCTATTCCAGTCAGACTGAATACTTCATTCCTTTTCCATTCCAGCCAGACTGAATACTTCATTCCTTTTTTATTCCAGTCAGACTGAATACTTTATTCCATTTCTATTCCAGTCAGACTGACTTTTCTTTCCTATTCCAGATGGCGCTAATCCATTTCTGTCTATTTCCATCTGGATAGAACAATTTCCTTGCTTCCATTTCTAGTTCAATCGAAATCCCCATTGCATTGCCGTTTCCCTTCAGTTCAACGAATTTAGCATTTCTTCCATCTGGATCAAACATTGCATGGCTACTGATCAAAGGGAGGTTCGAGTCACGGTAATGGTGTGGATATTTCTTTTCCCGTGTCTCTGCTGAGGTCTCGCCTTGTAATCTCCTCTGTAGCGCATTAAAATGCGCGGATCGTGTCAGAACTCTATGGCAAGCACCTGCTTAAGAGGTATATTATTTTCATTTTACTATTTGTAAATTAAAAACCAACACTGCATTTTTTTCTTGTTGTTGTGTGCTGAATACAATATTGCATTCCTATTCACTCCATTTCGAAATGAATCCAAATGCATTCTTTCTTTAGTTCTTCCTTTCTAGATGTATTCAAATGCGTTGCTTTTCACTTCACTTCTAAATGGGTCCAATATTACATTATTTTTTCTCTGTATTTCGAGATGGGTTCAACATTGCACTCTTTTGCTCTTTATTTCTACGTGGGTCCAACATTGCATTCTTCCTGTATTTCATTCTTCATAGATGGATCCGAATACATTCTTTTTCCCTTCATTTCTAAATAGATCCAAATGCATTCTCTCTTTATTTCATTTCCAGTTTCATTAGTACAAGAGTTCGCTCTGTTTATTTCATTGCTGGTCTTAACACGGCATTTTTTCCCTACCTAAACCCAATATTTTACTATTTTTCTCTTTATTTCTATCTGGACCTATTTTTAAATTTCTTTTTTCTTCATTTCTAGATGGATCCAAATGAATTTCTCTTCATTTCTAAATGGATACAAATGAATTACTCTTCATTTCTAGATCGATCCAAATGAATTTTCTTTTCATTTCAAGATGGATCCAAATGAATTTTCTTTTCATTCTAAATGGATCCAATTGAATTTTCTTTTCATTTCTAGATGGATCCAAATGAATTTTCTCATCATTTATAGATGGATTTAAATGAATTTTTTCTACATTTCTTCCTTTCTAGATGGATCTAAATACATTTTTCCTGTTCATTTCTATATGATTAGAAGATGATTATAGGCAATTTCTGTTTATTTCTATCCTGGTCTCAACATGACTTTTTTCCCCCTACCTGAAGCCAATATTTTATTTTTCTCTGTTTATTTCTATCTGTACCCACCTTTATATTCTTTTCCTGTGTTTACAGTGGACATATCCCTTAAAGAAATAGGAAAACTATTTCCTACCCGCAGCAAGTAAAGTTGTCTTTCTGGACACATCTATTAAATTCAAATTCATCTTCCTCTTTGCATACATTGAATAAATAGTGATATATCTTGACATGCCAATAAGAGATTTCTTCCTGGACAGATTCAAGGCAAAAAATGATTAAACTTGTGTATATTTCCCGAATTTTTAAAGAAAATTTTAAAATAGTAAAGAATCGTAGGATGTATCCTGTGGACATAAAACTCATGAAATAATAAGCTGAAAAAAATTGGTTTTGCCGTGGACCCCTAAAACGGGGAAGAAAATATTATCTTGCAAAAGAAATCCAATCTCTTTCTCCTCATTTCACTTTTTTCGTCTAGATTGTGACACTTGGGCCCCTCTCCCTTTAGGGGCGGGGGTGGATCAGTCGGTAGCGCGCCAGGCTCGTAATCTGTAGTTCCCAGGTTCGAGTCCTAGCTGGGTCAGCGTTGAGATTTATCTCCGCAAAATTCCCCGCCCTGCCCACGGTCAGTAGGGGACACCGATGGGCTTGGAAAGGCCGCCGTCCATCGGATGGGACGTTAAGCCTTGGCCCCGTGTGTGGGAGAGCCATACCCTGTGCACGTTAAAGAACACGCTGGATGGCCTTGACGAGAGGCTACCATCTGTCTCCCAACAGCTGTTCCAGTGGGTCCCCTCCCCCAACCTTCTCTGAGCCTTCGGGGTCCATGTGACCTGGCCATTTAGCCCATGGTGTGCAAAAAAGTGCCGTTCAGAGGTAAAACAATCCAATGTTAAAGAACACGCTGGATGGCCTTGACGGGAGGCTACCATCTGTCTCCCAACAGCTGTTCCAGTGGGTCCCCTCCCCCAACCTTCTCTGAGCCTTCGGGGTCCATGTGACCTGGCCATTTAGCCCATGGTGTGCAAAAAAGTGCCGTTCAGAGGTAAAACAATCCAACGTTAAAGAACACGCTGGATGGCCTTGACGGGAGGCTACCATCTGTCTCCCAACAGCTGTTCCAGTGGGTCCCCTCCCCCAACCTTCTCTGAGCCTTCGGGGTCCATGTGACCTGGCCATTTAGCCCATGGTATGCAAAAAAGTGTCACTCAGAGGTAAAACAACCCAACGGTAAAGAACACGCTGGATGGCCTTGATGGGAGGCTACCATCTGTCTCCCAACAGCTGTTCCAGTGAGTCCCCTCCCCCAACCTTCTCTGAGCTTTTGGGGTCCATGTGACCTGGTCATTTAGCCCATGGTGTGCAAAAAAGTGCCACTCAGTGGTAAAACAACCCAACGTTAAAGAACACGCTGGATGGCCTTGATGGGATGCTACCATCTGTCTCCCAACAGCTGTTCCAGTGAGTCCCCTCCCCCAACCTTCTCTGAGTCTTCGGGGTCTATGTGACCTGGCCATTTAGCCCATGGTATGCAAAAAAGTGCCGTTCAGAGGTAAAACAATCCAATCCAATCCCTCTCCCTTTATTTTTTCTAAGTCCTGGACTGCTTTCAGTACTTGAAACATCAAGAGAACGAGCAATTACCATACAATTACAATCTGAATCGTGCGACTACATTTTGTATCGATTTACGTTAACACTTATGACAAAATTTGCGCAATGTGTGTTGCAAATCGTAGTTATTTTTTTTCCTATCACAGTTTCAATTATTGCGCATAATTTTTCCCAATCAATACATTTGTAATGCCGAAAGCAGCAATCAGACATATTGATCTTTAATGCACGTAATCATACATTACCCTGCTATTGTATTAGTAGGAAAGAGAGCTTTTCGTGGATAATAAAAGGTCATTGCTTTTAGCGGAATGTTTCTTATTTAAACTATTGAATTACAAATCTGCTAATGAATAATTAATTTATCGCCTTTGTTAATCCTGAATAACAGTTCCAACTCCTTCTCTAAGAGATCTGTTAGCTAACATTCGCATTCCAGTTATCATTACAATCCTGCCAATCTAGATGAACCGAAATGGTATTTTTGCGAGCGAGAGCATACAACAACATTGATTTTCGCAAAACAAAGGCTAAAAATAGTTAACTGGGATGCTTGGATGCAGCGCAAACACGTGGCAGATGGAAATCTTTCCTCTTTCATCTTTTTCCCACTCTGTATTTCTCCTCTTGACAGCCGTCTAGTGCAACGAAACGCAGAGACCGAAAATTAGAAAATTAATGCGCCTTAGAAACGATATTAACGCGTAGGAAAATTGTCTAATGGTTAGTCAATAATAGTTATTAGGCAATAATAGTTGTAACTTTCGCATTTTATGGAAGGATGTTTTAATGCAAATCGTGGTTCTATGGTTAGTACAATAGTGTGGGTGTATGCTGATTCATAAATGTGTTTGACCCTTACGCTAGCATGAAAAGTACTTTAATTTTTTGAGGCGGGGGTGGCTCAGTCGGTAGCGCGCCAGGCTCGTAATCTGTAGTTCCCAGGTTCGAGTCCCAGCTGGGACAGCGTTGAGATTTATCTCCGCAAAATTCCCCGCCCTTCCCACGGTCAGTAGGGGACACCGATGGGCTTGGAAAGGCCGCCGTCCGTCGGATGGGACGTTAAGCCGTGGCCCCGTGTGAGGGAGAGCCATACCCTGTGCACGTTAAAGAACACGCTGGATGGCCTTGACGGGAGGCTACCATCTGTCTCCCAACAGCTGTTCCAGTGGGTCCCCTCCCCCAACCTTCTCTGAGCCTTCGGGGTCCTTGTGACCTGGCCATTTAGCCCATGGTGTGCAAAAAAGTGCCGCTCAGAGGTAAAACAACCCAACTTTGATTTTTATTTTCACCGAAGACAAAAAACCGACATTTCTCAGGGCCGATATAATGGAATGCTGATATTTTAACAGGCCTATGGCGGAGTGGTTTGCGCGCTTGACTACTGATCAAAGAAGCCTGGGTTCGAGTCCCTGGTAAGGCATGAACGTCTGTGTTGGCCTTCTGTCTCATGGATTTTCTCTGTGATGTATTAAACTGACAGGCCCTTGTCAGACCTCTGTGGCAGTTGGAGGGGTAATGATATATATATGAATGGGCTATATATTATTAAATAATCAGTTAGCAAAAGTAACAAAATGTTAACAAAATCTCAGTCGAAAAGACTTCAATATGGACTTCATTGGTGGCGTGATATTCAACTTCCGCCCATACTCGATTCCTCACAAGAGACGGGGGTGGCTCAATCGGTAGCACGCCAGGTTCGTAATTTGCAGTTCTCAGGTTCGAGTCCCAATTGGATCAGCGTTGAGATTTATCTCCGCAAAATTCCCTGCCCACGATCAGTAGAGGACGCTGATAGGCTTGGAAAGGCTGCCGTCCGTCGGATGGAACGTTAAGCCGTGACTACGGTAAAGAAAAGCTATACCCTGGGCACGTTAAAGAACACCCTGGATAGCCTTGACGGGAGGCTTTCATCTGTCTTCCAATAGCTGTTTCAGTGGATGCCCTCCTGCAACCTTCTTAGGGTCCTTGTGACTTGGACATTAGTCCATCTCTGGTAAAACAACTCAACGGTTCGTCAAATCTGCTTTAACACTTGCAACAGCTTCAATGATTCTTTCCTTTAAACGCTTTAAATTAAGAATTTTCATAGGAATAAACAATGTTTTTAAAGTATCTCCATAAAAAGAAGTCCAATGTTATCAAACCAGGACTACTCAAGGCCACAAGATAGATCGATTTCCTCCAACGCAGAAATTTAGAAATTTGGCATTTAACACATTACACGACATACTGGAGCCACCATGTAATATTAAACCCATGCCGTCAGAACAAGGGCGAGGGTGGCTCAGTCGGTAGCGCGCCAGGCTCGTAATCTGTAGTTCCCAGGTTCGAGTCCCAGCTGGGTCAGCGTTGAGATTTATCTCCGCAAAATTCCCCGTCCTGCCCACGGTCAGTAGGGGACACCGATGGGCGTGGAAAGGCCCCCGTCCGTCGGATGGGACGTTAAGCCGTGGCCCCGTGTGCGGGAGAGCCATACCCTGTGCACGTTAAAGAACACGCTGGATGGCCTTGACGGGAGGCTACCATCTGTCTCCCAACAGCTATTCCAGTGGGTCCCCTCCCCCAACCTTCTCTGAGCCTTCGGGGTCCATGTGACCTGGCCATTTAGCCCATGGTGTGCAAAAAGTGCCGCTCAAAAAGTGTGCGGGAGAGCCATACCCTGTGCACGTTAAAGAACACGCTGGATGGCCTTGACGGGAGGCTACCATCTGTCTCCCAACAGCTATTCCAGTGGGTCCCCTTCCCCAACCTTCTCTGAGCCTTCGGGGTCCATGTGACCTGGCCATTTAGCCCATGGTGTGCAAAAAGTGCCGCTCAAAAAGTGTGCGGGAGAGCCATACCCTGTGCACGTTAAAGAACACGCTGGATGGCCTTGACGGGAGGCTACCATCTGTCTCCCAACAGTTATTCCAGTGGGTCCCCTTCCCCAACCTTCTCTGAGCCTTCGGGGTCCATGTGACCTGGCCATTTAGCCCATGGTGTGCAAAAAGTGCCGCTCAAAAAGTGTGCGGGAGAGCCATACCCTGTGCACGTTAAAGAACACGCTGGATGGCCTTGACGGGAGGCTACCATCTGTCTCCCAACAGCTATTCCAGTGGGTCCCCTCCCCCAACCTTCTCTGAGCCTTCGGGGTCCATGTGACCTGGCCATTTAGCCCATGGTGTGCAAAAAGTGCCGCTCAAAAAGTGTGCGGGAGAGCCATACCCTGTGCACGTTAAAGAACACGCTGGATGGCCTTGACGGGAGGCTACCATCTGTCTCCCAACAGCTATTCCAGTGGGTCCCCTTCCCCAACCTTCTCTGAGCCTTCGGGGTCCATGTGACCTGGCCATTTAGCCCATGGTGTGCAAAAAGTGCCGCTCAAAAAGTGTGCGGGAGAGCCATACCCTGTGCACGTTAAAGAACACGCTGGATGGCCTTGACGGGAGGCTACCATCTGTCTCCCAACAGCTATTCCAGTGGGTCCCCTTCCCCAACCTTCTCTGAGCCTTCGGGGTCCATGTGACCTGGCCATTTAGCCCATGGTGTGCAAAAAGTGCCGCTCAAAAAGTGTGCGGGAGAGCCATACCCTGTGCACGTTAAAGAACACGCTGGATGGCCTTGACGGGAGGCTACCATCTGTCTCCCAACAGCTGTTCCAGTGGGTCCCCTCCCCCAACCTTCTCTGAGCTTTCGGGGTCCATGTGACCTGGCCATTTAGCCCATGGTGTGCAAAAAAGTGCCGCTCAGAGGTAAAACAACCCAACCCAGAACAAGGAAACTTTGAGAGTTTGTTGACATTTTAGACGCACAAATATTTTTGTTACCTAATTATTTAACAAAACATAACACTCTAAAATAAAGGTAATCTTTTATAATGACACTGTTTAATACGAACATGAAAAAAAAAGCCCCTAGTGAGGACGCATCAACAAAACAAAAACGCAGACTGAATAAATTCTGACATAAAAAGTGAATTTAATATTTTTTTCTTCCTCACTCCATAATTCCATACATTTACAT
The DNA here is from genome assembly GCA_038380435.1 of Ryuthela nishihirai. Lineage (NCBI taxonomy): Eukaryota > Metazoa > Arthropoda > Arachnida > Araneae > Heptathelidae > Ryuthela > Ryuthela nishihirai. The sequence goes on from JAWZYU010000018.1 coordinate 28,179,810, forward strand.
ACATCGCTTACGTATTTTCGCATACGGCTTTGATTCGTAAAGTACAGTCGCTCAAAAAAAGTATCCGAACACTATGGTTGATTTCAGAATTGATAAAAAAATATCTGGCAACGATTCTTTTAAAAATTAGTGATCTGGCAACCTTCGTGTCACGTCTTCGTTGCCAGATCACTAATTTCTAAAAGAATCGTTGCCAGATTTTTTTTATAAATTCTGAAATTAACCATAGTGTTTGGATACTTTTTTGAGCGACTGTACATATTAAACACGAGCAACAATCTGAAATTTAAGATGATCCTTAATGTCCCAATTGGCGATGCAAATTAAAGTAAGTGCTTTTATCTTTCCAGACTGCAACAAGACTTTGTTCGGCGACGTCGGTACTAAATACCCTCTGAGGATCACAGAACCGTTCCAGAGGAATCTTCCTTTCGTTTGCACCATCTTCTTCATAGCCGGAGGGCAACAATACGGAGACATCGTCGAAGTTACCTTCCTCTCATTCCAGATCGGATCTCTGAACCTAGGAAGGTAAAAAATTAACTGTTTTATATTAAAATGTATATTTTATTTGCACGAGAAAATTTTTTATTGAAATTTGACTATTTGTGGGGCCAACAGCCTCGAGAAATGCTAATAATTTGAATTTGGGGCATCTTGGGTTGGGTTGTTTTTGGGTTGTTTTACCTCTGAGCGGCACTTTTTTGCACACCATGGGCTAAATGGCCAGGTCACATGGACCCCGAAGGCTTAGAGAAGGTTAGGGGAGGGGACCCACTGGAACAGCTGTTGGGAGACAGATGGTAGCCTCCCGTCAAGGCCATCCAGCGTGTTCTTTAACGTGCACAGGGTATGTCTCTCCCGCACACGAGGCCACGGCTTAAAGTCCCATTCGACGGACGGCGGCCTTTCCAAGCTCATCGGTGTCCCCTACTGACCGTGGGCAGGGCGGGGAATTTTGCGGAGATAAATCTCAATGCTGACCCAGCTGGGACTCGAACCTGGGAACTACAGATTACGAGCCTGGCGCGCTACCGACTGAGCCACCCCCACTACGGGGCATCTTGAGTTACAATTGGGGAGACTGCAGTTGATGCTTTGTCAGGTCTAATAGATTATGGGTCAATGACCCAGTAATCATCCTTCAATCAATTAATGCTCTATGCGTCAGCTGTGCCTTTGCATAATCTCCCCAATTTTCATTAACGTTGGATTGCTTTACCTCTGAGCACTGGGGCGGGGGTGGCTCAGTCGGTAGCGCGCCAGACTCGTATTCTACAGGTTCGAGTCCCAGCTACGCTATCGTTGAGATTTTTTCACCACAAAACTACCTGCCCTCAGCCGGCAGTTAGGCAGCGATGTGCGAGAAAAGATTTGCCATCTGTCGCACGCGACGTTAAGCTGTTGACCCCATATGCGAGAGAGGCATACCCTATGCATGTTAAAGAATACGCTGGATGGCTTTGATGGGAGGCTACCATCTGTCTCTCAACAACTGCCATGTGGGTCTTCTCCCTCAACCTTCACCGAGCCCTCGAGTTCCTTGTAAACAAGACACTGAGCCCATTTTGTGCAGAAAAGTGCCACTCAGAGGTAAAACAACCCAACTCTCTGAGCGGCACTCTTTTGCACAGAATGGACTAAATAACAGACCTAATCACAAGGACCTCAAGTGCTCAGAGAAGATTGAATAAGGAGACGCAATGGGCAGATGTTAGGAGAGCGTTGGTAGTCTCTCATCAAGACCATCCAGAGTGTTCTTTAACGTGCACAGGTAATGGCGCTCATGCACACGGAACTATGGCTTTAAGTTCTATCTGTCATGGGGCGGGGGTGGCTCAGTCGGTAGCGCGCCAGGCTCATAATTTGTAGTTCCCAGGTTCGAGTCCCAGCTGGGTCAGCGTTGAGATTTATCTCCGCAAAATTCCCCGCCCTGCCCACTGTCAGTAGGGGACACCGATGGGCTTGGAAAGGCCGCCGTCCGTCGGATGGGACGTTAAGCCGTGGCCCCGTGTGCGGGAGAGCCATACCCTGTGCACGTTAGAGAACACGCTGGATGGCTTTGACGGGAGACTACCATCTGTCTCCCAACAGCTGTTCCAGTGGGTCCCCTCACCAAACCTTCTCTGAGCCTTCGGGGTCCATGTGTCCAGGCCATTTAGCCCATGGTGTGCAAAAAAGTGCCGCTCAGATGTAAAACAACCCAACCCATCTGTCAACGCTGGCCTAGTAGGGACTAGAACGATTTACGCTGCTGGTAATTAACTGCCAGTTGATACTTCGGCAGACTAATCAGACTTGTTGAACCCAAACTTAGTGAAGAACCACCAAGAAAAAAAAAGATCTGCAGGAAAAATTCCCTACTTAAAAACAAAAAACTTACATTCCTGATAAGTAATAAATTGAAAAAAAAACTTTATTTTTACTTTTTACTTTTTTGAAAATATCTTGATCAAGAAATAAAAATATGCATACTTATTGAGTACTGTGAATTGACAAAATCGTTTCGTTATGCATCTAAAAACCTGTGGTAAAACAAATTCGAAGAAATAAGCCAGATTGAGTATAATAATTTTTTTTTTTTGTTTTATGAACCGAGGATTTGATGACATAGCAAAAGAGAACAAGTCAGTGACCGATTATTCATCCATCAATCAAATAATGATCTATAAAGACTGTCATGTGTCAGCTTTTCAAATCTCCGCAAAATTCCCGCCCTGCCCACTGTCAGTAGGGGACACCGATGGGCTTGGAAAGGCCGCCGTCCGTCGGATGGGACGTAAAGCCGTGGCCCCGTGTGTGGGAGAGCCATACCCTGTGCACGTTAAAGAACAAGCTGGATGGTCTTGACGGGAGACTACCATCTGTCTCCCAACAGCTGTTCCAGTGGGTCCCCTCCCCCAACCTTCTCTGAGCCTTCGGGGTCATGTGACCTGGCCATTTAGCCCATGGTGTGCAAAAAAGTGCCGCTCAGAGGTAAAACAACCCAACTCAGCTTTTCAGTCTTATTATCTCCTCGGTTGCCACTTTTTTAACGGGGCGGGGCTGGCTCAGTCGGTAGCGCGCCAGGCTCGTAATCTGTAGTTCCCAGGTTCTGGTCCCAGCTGGGTCAGCGTTGAGACTTATCTCCGCAAAACTCCCCGTCATGCCCACGGTCAGTAGAGGACACCGATGGGCTTGGAAAGGCCGCCGTCCGTCGGATGGGACGTTAAACCGTGGCCCCGTGTGCGGGAGAGCCATCCCCGTGCACGTTAAAGAACACCCTGGATGACCTTGACGAGAGGCTACCATCTGTCTCCCAACAGCTGTTCCATTGGGTCCCCTCCCCCAACCTTCTCTGAGCCTTCGGGGTCCATGTGACCATTTAGCCCATGGTGTGCAAAAAAAGTACCGCTCAGAGGTTAACAACCCTAAAACGATTGGAAATTTTTACACTGCAATAGAAACCCAGTCTCTTGACCCCCCCCCCCCACCTCTTTTTTTTTTTCAACCTTTTTTCCACTCCACTGTGTAGCTTGCTCCCCCCCCCCCTATTTTTTCCAGTCTCGGGCCTACATCCAACTAAATTTATCAACGTCTTGTCGTTTTCTCAAATTATTAAATCTCTCAAATTAAATTATTGCAATGTTGACTTTGAAAATATTTGTGAAATTCAAACCGTAATGCACACCGGAGATCTGCATATAAAGATAGTCGCAATCATCTTAAAAACACCTTAAACATGCACAACACCAAAACAAAATTTGCACGAACTTCATCACATTGTTCCGCATAAGAATTTACAACCCAACGAATGCATCCCATTAATTTTCTTTCTGAAATCCCACAATTTCGAGGGAGATTAAATTTACATTGGCATTGGTAACAGAAAGATCGGACTTCTACGCCATACTAGCCATTTAGCTTCGGGCAAGTGTTCAACCACATGAACTATTCAGCTCTCCATCCTCCCTCATCCTCCCTCGTCTCCCGCTTGTCGACTTCGTTATCCGCGAGCTCTTCCTTCATTATTGCCAAGAGTTTGTTGCATCGCGTGCGAATGCTGCAAGTTTGCACGATGAGGAATTAGGAGTGACGCCTTGATCGTTGACGATGCACGTCCAAATATAATTTAATTATTAATCTCACGATGATGAAGCATGCTCGTGACTCTGGAGACGAAAACAAACGCTAGTTGTTGCCGAACTGAGAACGAAGTTAAATATCCGAAAATGTTTGCGTTCTTCGGTGACGAATAGAAAATAATATTGGCTAGGGCCTGGGAAGAGGAATCTTCTCATTTTATTGACGTAAATGTGGATTTTTCCTTTCTCATTTTATTGACGTAAATGTGGATTTTTCCTTTCTCATTTTATTGACGTAAATGTGGATTTTTCCTTTCTCATTTTATTGACGTAAATGTGGATTTTTCCTTTCTCATTTTATTGACGTAAATGTGGATTTTCCTTTCTCATTTTATTGACGTAAATGTGGATTTTTCCTTTCTCATTTTATTGACGTAAATGTGGATTTTCCTTTCTCATTTTATTGACGTAAATGTGGATTTTTCCTTTCTCATTTTATTGACGTAAATGTGGATTTTTTCCTTTCTCATTTTATTGACGTAAATGTGGATTTTTCCTTTCTCATTTTATTGACGTAAATGTGGATTTTTCCTTTCTCATTTTATTGACGTAAATGTGGATTTTTCCTTTCTCATTTTATTGACGTAAATGTGGATTTTTTCCTTTATCTATTGCAAAGTAGAGATCGGGAACTTATTAAGTTAGAAGGAAGTTGATTTAATGAGCAGACCGTCAAGCTCATAACCTGAGTTTCTAGACTGTATTCTTAACCCTTTCACGACTAAGGGAAACATTTTTCCCATTTTAAAATTGGTGATTGTCGTATTTAATTATAACCTTATCTGCATTTTTTATACAGAATGTCAAAATAGAACGTATGCCGAACGCAGTTACGTAAACGGGAACGTTTAGAAAACAAAAACAGAACTGTCAGGATGCATAATATATGTACTATGTGCAATGTCCATCTTTGCCTCACTACCAAAAGAAATTGCTTCGCAGAATATCATAATTATCACATCATTTTGTATAGTAATTTTATTTCATAATTTTGTATTATTTTAGTTAACATTTTGTTCTAATAAACCAATAAATAAAAGACATTGCATAATAAGCCTAACTATAATTTGTGTTACCTTTATTGTCCATTGGGAAAAATATTTCCCATAAAATTCCAAAAAAATCTACATATTGTTATGTATTTTTCTTATGATTTTTATTTTTTTTACGTCTAAACAAACTAAAATAAACAGTTACGTACTAATATTTACTCTTAGAAACCTTATGGTCCTGAAAGGGTTAACAAGGTTTCTTTTTTTAGAAATATACGATTTTCAAATTGCTCGCTTCTCGAGAAATTTCCTAGTTAATTTTGTTTCATTATAATAAAAATTATTTAAAAATATAATGTGTCACCACTTATAAGTGACCTTATTTTAATACCTGACAGGTTCTGTGAAATATACAAAGTAACACGCAACGTCTTTTGTCTGTTCTTTTAACATATAAGACCAACATCCACACAAAACGAAAGAAATTTCTCGTCTTCAAGATTTTTTATTTTAAAACAAAGAGCTAGATTATAAGATGAAGTGAGTTGTTTTACCTCTGAGTGGCACATTTTTGCACACAATGGGTTAAATGGACAGGTCACAAGAACCCCGAGGGTTCAGAGAAGGTTGGGGAAGGGGACTCACTGGACAATGGCAGTCTTCTGTCAAGGCCATCCAGATCAGATCATGTGATCGATATCTTATGATTTTTAAAGTAGCACTTTAAACGCAATGCTTAATAGTCGTTTTATCTAAAATTGTTGTATTAAAAACTAAGCATAAAACTGAAAACTGTTTTGTTTAATAATAATATTTTTTGTTTTCCATAATAAATATAATACACCTATCCCTCGATTTACACGGTACTCAGTTCACACAATTTTGGCTCTGCACGGTCAAAAAATGCAACCAGTTTCGATTTACACGGTACTGACTGAGACGTACTTAGAAAGGAAATCTCAGTCAGTACCGTGTAAATCGAAACTGGTTGCATTTTTTGACCGTGCAAAGCCAAAATTGTGTGAACTGAATACCGTGTAAATAGAGGGATAGGTGTATTATATTTATTTTGAAATTATTAGCAGCATATAATTATAAAAAAATATACAAATGTGTGTTTTATAACTGCAATTTTGTTGTCTAGTTAGTAAGTTGTTTTATTACGTAGTTATTATAATTTTAGTGGTTTTAATAAAAGATTGAGAAAAATCTAAAGAAAAAAAAAACAATAATTTTATATTCAAATACATTTTTCGGGAATTGCTCGATGTCTAATTCCCGAGAATTTAAAATTGTCGGATAATCAGAAAACCAAATTCTACAGCTGTCTGTATTTCGTGATTTTCGCCACTAGATCTCAGTGAGAATGGGGATACCTGCGAGACTTGGAAATGTCGTTCTCGATTGGATGGGGGAGGTGGCTCATTCGGTAGCACGCCAGGCTCGTAATCTGCTGTTCCCAGGTTCGAATCCCAACTGGGTCAGCGTTGAGGTTTATCTCCGCAAAACTCCCCGCCCTGCCCACGGTCAGTAGGAGACACCGATGGGCTTCGAAAGACCGCCGTCCGTCACATTGGATGTTAAGCCGTGTTCCCGTGTGCGGGAGAGCCATACCCTGCGCACGTTAAAGAACACACTGGATGGGCTTGACGGGAGGCTACCATCTGTCTCCCAACAGCTGTTCCAGTGGGTACCCTCCCACAACCTTCTCTGAGCCTTCGGGGTCCACGTGACCTGGTCATTTAGCCCATGGTGTGCAAAATAGTGCCGCTCAGAGGTAAAACAACCCAACGTTAAAGAACACACTGGATGGCCTTGACGGGAGTCTACCATCTGTCTCCCAACAGCTGTTCCAGTGGGTACCCTCCCCCAACCTTCTCTGAGCCTTCGGAGTCCTTGTGACCTGGCCATTTAGCCCATGGTGTGCAAAATAGTGCCGCTCAGAGGTAAAACAACCCAACCCAACTCGGATGTATTCCAGTCATAAGTCACGGATTGTGCGCTTTAAAGAACACGCTGGATGAGTGAACTGAAAGATTCCATCTTTCATTTCACTCATCCAGCGTGTTCTGATCACTGCAGCGTGTTCATCCAGCGGTTTATTCACCAAATATTGCAAAACTGATGCTAAAACATAAAAATAATCTCTTTTATCCTGCAGCTCCTTCTGAATAACCTACTTATTTCTCACTAACCTTTTACTTCTTACCGATTCCTTAGAGGTCACGGATTGGTGCAGACAGTAGCGCGCCAAAGTCGCAATCTGCAGTTTCCAGGTTCGAGTCTCAGCTCTATCAGCTTTGAGAGATCATCTGCCTAACTCCAACCTTGTGCCTGTGAGAAAGGGAACTCGAAAAGACGACCGTCCGTCGGATGGAACGTTAAATCTTCGTTTCCGTGCACACGTTTCTCACGGAGACAGGCTGGACTTCCAGCGGTCTCCTAACGGTTATCCAGTTGATTAGCTCTCTGTACGGATTGGGGTGGCTCAATCGGTAGAGCGCCAGGCTCGTAATCTGCAATTCCCACCTGGCCAGCGTTGAGATTTATCTCCGCAAAACTCCCTGCCCCGTCAATAGGAGATAGCCGATGGGATTGGAAAGGCAGCCGTCCGTCTGATGAGACGTTCTGTGGTCCCGTGTACGGGAAAGTCATATCCTGATCACGTTAAAGAACACGCTGGATGGGCTTGACGGGAGGCTACCATCTGTCTCCCAACAGCTGTTCCAGTGGGTTCCCTTCCCCCAACCTTCTCTGAGCCTTCGGGGTCCGTGTGACCTGGCCATTTAGCCCATTTTGTGCAAAAAACAGTGCCGCTCAGATTTAAAACAAGCAAACCTTGTTGTACATTGAGCGCGTGGAGTCCTTGTAACCTGGCCATTTAGCCCATTATGTTCATAAAAGCGCTTCTCAAAGATAAAAACATCCCAATTCCGCAGTTCTCTTAGAAGAATTCCAAAGGAACAGAGGCAACAACTCCCAAATGTTAATTTGCAGCATTCATGGAAGAATGCTTAAAAATTCATTTTTTGCCTTTTCGCTGTTTCAAAACACCCGTTCAAGGATTATATTTCCTGCACCATTTCCTTTTAAAATTTTTACCCCTTTTGTGAGAAAGGAACTGCTCTTCTTCATTTATTAATTTTTAGCTCACACTTCGTTAAAACCCGATTGAATATTTCTTTGTTTCCCCCCCCTCCCTCCGTTTCCAATCGTTTTCTCTCCTGCAAGTGTGTCTGCGTGTTCCGCTCAACAGGAAAGCAAATTTTAACGAACACCTTAAGCTGTATAATTTGCATACATATTTTGTTAGTGTAATACTAAAACGATTGATCGTGTCTTCTGTCTTGGAGAAAAACGGGAAAAAAAAGTTCTTTTTCCAAAAAAAAACCTTTAGAGTTTTAATTTTCCGCCCTGAGTGATTTATTGCTCCTGAATGCCTTTTTTTTTTTGGTGTTTCGCTTCCCCTGCAGGCTTCATCACCTTCAGGCGAGAGCAGCACCTCCCTTGAGACATCAAAATCGAGATTTTTAGGGAGGAAAGGGAAATTTTTAATTACGCGCGAAAAACCGGTTCGAGGGAGGAGGAAGAGGAGGAGGAATATTTTTAACATAAAATTTCGAACTTTCTTCTTTTAATGAAATTCAAAATGTTAATACTCTTATTAAACATTCAGAAACACACACACACGAAAAACAAACTGTGTGGAAACTTTAAGTACAATCAATTTCTTTTCTGGACTTCATGTTAGATCAATTTGCATCATTTGCAGGGTAAATAGGTACTTGACGCGTACACTGCGAAAAAAAATGGAACCTGATATCTTGCTTCTTCCACAGAATGTAAAATATTTGAAAGTCAGAGACTCTCTGATTAGCGGTTTTCGGTCAAAACCTTGAAATTGCAGGTCCTCTTGCATTAGTGAAAATCTTTGAGAGATGAAAAGAATGCTTTAAGAGAGGAAAAGAAAGCGTTGAGAGAGGAAAAGAAAGCGTTGAGAAGGAAAAGACAGCTTTGAGAGAGGAAAAGAAAGCGTTGAGAAAGGAAAAGAAAGCTTTGAGAGAGGAAAAAGAAAGCTTTGAGGAAGAAAATGAAACTTTAAGAGAGAGGAAAAGAAACCTTTGAGAGAAGAAAACAAGGCTTTGCGAGAGAAAAGAAAGCGTTGAGGAAGGAAAGCTTTGTGAGAGTAAAAGAGAGCGTTGAGAAAGGAAAATAAAGCTTTCAGCTATGAAAATAAAACTTTGTGAGATGAAAAGAAGCTTTGTGAAATGAAAAGATAGCTTTTGAGAGAGGAAAAGAAAGCTTTGAGAGTGGGAAAGAAATATTTGAGAGAGGAAAAGAAAGTTTTAAGAGAGGAAAAGAAACTTTTGCGAGAGGAAAAGCAACCTTCAGAGAGGGAAAAAAAGGCTTTGCGAGAGAAAAGAAAGCGTTGAGGAAGAAAATGAAACTTTAAGAGAGAGGAAAAGAAACCTTCTAGAGAGGAAAACGAGGCTTTGAAACAGAAAAGAAAGCGTTGAGGAAGGAAAGCTTTGTGAGAGTAAAAGAGAGCATTAAGGAAAGGAAAATAAAGCTTTGAGCTATGAAAATAAAGCTTTGTGAGATGAAAAGAAGCTTTCTGAAATGAAAAGAGAGCATTGTGAAATGAAAAGAAAGCTTTTGCGAAAGGAAAAGAAAGCTTTTGAGAGAGGAAAAGAAAGCTTTTGTGAGAAGAAAACAAGGCTTTGCGAGAGAAAAGAAAGCGTTGAGGAAGGAAAGTTTTGTGAGAGAAAAAGATAGCGGTGAGAAAGGAAAATAAAGCTTTGAGCTATGAAAATAAAGCTTTGTGAGATGAAAAGAAGCTTTCTGAAATGAATAGAGAGCTTTGCGAAATGAAAAGAAAGCTTTTGAGAGAGGGAAAAAAAGCTTTTAGAGAGGAAAAGAAAGTTTTGAGAGAGGAAAAGGAACCTTTGAGAGAGGAAAACAAGGCTCTGCGAGAGAAAAGAAAACGTTGTGGAAGAAAATCAAACTTTAAGAGAGAGGAAAACAAGGCTTTGCGATAGAAAAGAAAGCGTTGAGGAAGGAAAGCTTTGTGAGAGTGTTAAGAAAGGAAAATAAAGCTTTGTGAGAGTGTTAAGAAAGGAAAATACAGCTTTGTGAGAGTGTTAAGAAAGGAAAATAAAGCTTTGTGAGAGTGTTAAGAAAGGAAAATAAAGCTTTGTGAGAGTGTTAAGAAAGGAAAATAAAGCTTTGTGAGAGTGTTAAGAAAGGAAAATAAAGCTTTGTGAGAGTGTTAAGAAAGGAAAATAAAGCTTTGAGCTATGAAAATAAAGCTTTGTGAGATGAAAAGAAGCTTTGTGAAATGAATAGAGAGCTTTGTGAAATGAAAAGAAAGCTTTTGAGAGAGGAAAGTAAAACTTTTGAGAGAGGAAAAGAAAGCTTTGAGATAGAAAAAGAAAGCTTTGTGAGAGGAGTAAAAGAAAGCGTTGAGAGATAAAAGGAAAGCTTTGTGAGTGTAAAAGAAAGCGTTGAGAAAGGAAAATAAAGCTTTGAGCTATGAAAATAAAGTTTTGTGAGATGAAAAGAAAGCTTTGTGAAATGAAAAGAAAGCTTTTGAGAGAGGAAAAGAAAGCTTTATGAGAGGAGTAAAAGAAAGCTTTGAGAGAGAAAAAGGAAAACTTTGTAAGAGAAGTAGAAGAAAGAGTTGAGAAAAGAAAATAAAGCTTTGAGAGATAAAAAGAAAGCTTTGTGAGAGGAAAAGAAACATTTTGAGAGAAGAAACTAAAGTCTTGAGAGAGGAAAAGAAAGCTTTGAGAAAGAAACAAAAAGTGTTAAGAGATAAGGCTCTGCCATCAAATATTCCGCTGAAAGAATTAGTGCCAAAGAATATTCCGAAAACCTTTAAAAATATTAATGTAATAAATAATAGTCATGAATGTCAACTCCTTATGGAACGGGGGGGCGGGGGGAAGGGGGGGGGGGGCTCAGTTGGTAGAGCGCTAGGTTCGTAATCTGTAGTTCCCAGGTTCGAGTCCCAGCTGGGTCAGCGTTGAGATTTATCTCCGCAAAATTCCCTCAAAATTTATCCTGCCCACGGTCAGTAGGGAACACCGATGGGCTTGGAAAGGCCGCCGTCCGTCGGATGGGACGTTAAGCCGTGGCCCCGTGTGCGGGAGAGCGCCATACCCTCTGCACGCTAAAGAACACGCTGGATGGTCTTGACGGGAGGCTACCATCTGTCTCCCAACAGCTGTTCCAGTGGGTCCCCTCCCCCAACCCTCTCTGAGCCTTCGGGGTCCATGTGACCTGGCCATTTAGTCCATGGTGTGCAAAAAAGTGCCGTTCAGAGGTAAAACAATCCAACCCAACCTTATGGAACGGAATTGTTGAACGAGTCAAAGAAAATGAATTTCGACTTGTTGAAAAAATTTGAAATCTAACATTGTTTTTTCAGATGAATACCTTCGACATGTCTTATTCAGATTCGAACTGATACAGCGGAGTAGTTATTGTTTAAAAAAATTATATCCCTAATCAAGCTGATTTCGGGCTCAATTTTTCGAACCTTAGCCCGATTTGGTGCAAAACTAATCTGAAGCGTTCATAAGACATAAACACCCAACCCCTGATTTACACGGTTTATAGATTCTGCAAAATCACCGTATAAATCAAAATCCTCTGCAAATCAGACCATTATCTTATGAAATAAAGGGGGAGGGGTCAATTCCTAAAAGACGTTATTAATAAATTGCATTAAAAGCTCTTTTATGTATATTTATCGCACATTCGTTTCAACGCTAATAATAAACATTAATGTAGCATTATTCCTTATTTTATTTGCACGATATTTAAGTTATTATATATTAAGCCTAATATTTACGTTTCTTACATATGTATTTTTCTGATATTTAGGATGATATATACGAAGCATAAATAGTAGACTTGTGAACGAACTTTGGATGCAATGATTTGTTCCCTTCCTTCTAGATAAATGGGAAATTCTTTCTATTTCAGTACTAATAATATTTGCTTCCGTATCCGACCAACCTAGAGGTAACGGGAGTAATCATTCCATAACGACCATGGGGAAGACCATAGAGGGGTCGCTAAGTTGGTAGCGCGCCAGGCTCGTAATCTGTAGTTCCCAGGTTCGAGTCCCAGCTGGGCCAGTTTTGAGGTTTATCTCCACTAAAACTCCGCCCTGCTCACGGTCAGTAGTGGACATTTCTGGGCTTGGAAAAGCTGTCGTCCGTCGGGTGCGACGTAAAGCCATGGTCGCGTATGTGGGAGAACCATAACCCTAGGAACTTTTAAGAACACGCTGGATAGCCTTGACGGGAGGTATCATCGATCTTTTAACAACTATCCAGTAGGTTCCTTTTCCCCAATCTCTAAGCACTTGGGGTCCTTCTGATCTGGTCATTTAGTTCATTGTGTGTAAAAAAAATGCCATTCAGAGGTGAACATCATCATCATCATCATCCTCAAGTAGCCATGGGCTATGGAAGTCCAACCAGACCGTGCAATTTAGTTCTCCAAGCAAGTCTATCCTGAGCTACATCTACTGCATCTGGCCACTGCATACCAATTCTAACAAGGTCCTGTTTGACATTGTCAGCCCACCGCATCCTAGGTCTCCCCTTCTTTCTGAGGCCTTTAGGCACACTGTTCATAACCCTATTCGCCAATCTATAATTATTCATACGGGCAACATGGCCAAACCAACGGAGTCTCTCTCTGCACAATATGCTGCTTAAAGGAGGTTGCAAACTCCTTTGCCTAACCTTATCATTAGTTACAAAGTTGAACCACCTAATGCCCAAGATACTGCGTAAGCATCTGGAATCAAAAGCATCTAGTTTCCTGTTATCCTGTTTAAAAAGTGTCCAAGTTTCACTACTCAGTTTATTTCGTGAAATATATCGGCGCTCTGCTGGAACATATTTGCGCCCTATTGGAACTACTCATTATCATCCATGCTTCAGGAAAAACGAGATATCTTTACCCAAAAGCCAACATAAGCAATCCACACTTTATTTGAATTCCGAACCGAAATCCTTTCCAACAAGAAATCTTAACAGGATAACGAATCGCTCTCTGATACAGCTGTTTAAGAGCAAGTGGCAGTTAATAATAACTGAACTGAGGATTTGAGATTTATTCCTCATTTATCAAGGCTCGAGGGATTATCCCACTTGCAGCCGATCCATTTCGTTTTCTCAAGAGATGAAACAGACAGAGCTCATCCATCTTTGCCATCGGCTGCTCAAACAACTCCTCTCTTCTCAGCGTCTGCTCTGACGTAACAACGTATCTTTGGAATTTCATCCCTTCCACAGCATCCGTCAATGGCTTCACTACTGACCCTTGTCAGTCTGGAACTATATCAAATACGAAATATTTTTATTTTTTAATCCCACCAATGGTAAAGAAAATAACACTCACTCGAGAAAATGTAGAGCGAAATCGAAATGAGGCTTTTAATCCTACATTGTTTACGATCTCGTGTTATGTTAATGAGAAATTAACATCCAAACTCAGAATTGCATAATAAGCGTTTTTGATAAAAAAAATAAGACTGAAAATAAATTAGATCTATTGATAATCACAAGGGTTGGGTTGTTTCACCTCTGAGCGGCACTTTTTTGCACACCATGGGCTAAATGGCCAGGACACATGGACCCCGAAGGCTCAGAGAAGGTTGGGGGAGGGGACCCACTGGAACAGCTGTTGGGAGACAGATGGTAGCCTCCCGTCAAGGCCATCCAGCGTGTTCTTTAACGTGTACAGAGCATGGCTCTCCCGCACATGGGGTCAAGGCTTAACGTCCCATCCGACGGACGGCGGCCTTTCCAAGCCCATCGGTGTCCCCTACTGACCGTGGGCAGGGCGGGGAATTTTGCGGAGATAAATCTCAATGCTGACCCAGCTGGGACTTGAACCTGGGAACTACAGATTACGAGCCTGGGTGCTACCGACTGAGCCACCCCCGCCCCAATAATCACAAGCAAAACAAATCAATCCTTGACAGCATGTAGCAATTGTAGTGTGTAGCTTTCTATAACGTAAGACAAATTTTCATACTTCTCCTTTCAAAAACTGCATGATTTACATAATTTGCATGTGTGTGGACTTTAAATGAGAAATTTTTAAATCATTACATTCATTCGTACATTGCATTACAAGTTCGAGTCCCAGCTGGGTCAGCGATGAGATTTATCTCCTTAAAACTCTCCACCCTGCCCACGATCAGTAGGGGACACCGATGGGCTTGGAAAGGCCGCCGTCCATCGGATGGGACGTTAAGCCGTGGGTCCGTGTGCGGGAGAGCCATACCCTGTGCACGTTAAAGAACACGCTGGATGGCCTTGATGGGAGGCTACCATCTGTCTCCCAACAGCTGTTCCAGTGGGTCCCCTCCCCCAACCTTCTCTGAGTCTCGGGGTCCATGTGACCTGGCCATTTAGCCCATGGTGTGCAAAAAAAATGCTGCTCAGAGGTAAAACAACCCAACGTTAAAGAACACGATGGATGGCCTTGACGGGAGGCTACCATCTGTCTCCCAACAGCTGTTCCAGTGGGTCCCCTCCCCAACCTTCTCTGAGCCTTCAGGGTTCAAGTGACCTGGCCATTTAGCCCATGGTGTGCAAAAAAGTGCCGCTCAGAGGTAAAACAACCCAATCCAACCCTGACACCTTTTGCAATATAGTATACATCTCATATTTTTAAGAACATCTCTTTATAGTTAATCTTTCACTGAAACCCTTTATACTTGAGTAGAAACTTCTGAACACTTGGGGCCCTTGTGACCTGTTCATTTAACCCACTACGTGTCCAAAAATGCATCTCTGAGGTCCAAAATCCTCAAATGAAGACAACATAAAGGTACTCCTTAAAGGACGCGAAAAAAGAGAAACTAAAACGATGAAGATATTCGCTTATTATTTATCGAAGCTGTCATAATCACAACTCAGCATCTAGCTGAAGAACTTCCCACAATTGTCTACTGGGAAACAAAAAAATGTGGACGACTACTGAGCCCGAGATGCTCATTTCCGGTGCAGTCGCAAGACTCCCAGATAATTTCCGGTTCTTCTGCCTGAAGCGTAAGTACCGAAACATCGCCGAAAAAAATGAAAATAAGTTCAAAAAAAAAGAAAACAAAGAAATAAGGAAAAGTAAACAAACCTTTTGTTTACTAGGTGAGCACCTCAGTTCCTAGAGTTGTTTCTTCTGTTTCACCACCTCCTGGATTGGTGGAAGATGGAAGGATTCCTTTCCTAAGAGGGGATTTTTGGGTTGGTTGTTTTACCTCTGAGCGGCACTTTTCTGCACAGCATGGGCTAAACGGCCAGGTAACAAGGACCCCGAAGGCTCAGCGAAGGTTGGAGGAGAGGACCCACTGGAACAGCTGTTGGGAGACAGATGGTAGCCTCCCGTCAAGGCCATCCAGTGTGTTCTTTAACATTGGGTTGTTTTACCTCTGAGCGGCACTTTTCTGCACAGCATGGGCTAAACGGCCAGGTAACAAGGACCCCGAAGGCTCAGCGAAGGTTGGAGGAGAGGACCCACTGGAACAGCTGTTGGGAGACAGATGGTAGCCTCCCGTCAAGGCCATCCAGTGTGTTCTTTAACATTGGGTTGTTTTCCTCTGAGCGACACGTTTTTGCACACCATGGGCTAAACGGCCAGGTAACAAGGACCCCGAAGGCTCAGCGAAGGTTGGAGGAGAGGACCCACTGGAACAGCTGTTGGGAGACAGATGGTAGCCTCCCGTCAAGGCCATCCAGTGTGTTCTCTAACATTGGGTTGTTTTCCTCTGAGCGACACTTTTTTGCACACCATGGGCTAAACGGCCAGTTAACAAGGACCCCGAAGGCTCAGCGAAGGTTGGAGGAGAGGACCCACTGGAACAGCTGTTGGGAGACAGATGGTAGCCTCCCGTCAAGGCCATCCAGTGTGTTCTTTAACATTGGGTTGTTTTACCTCTGAGCGGCACTTTTCTGCACAGCATGGGCTAAACGGCCAGGTAACAAGGACCCCGAAGGCTCAGCGAAGGTTGGAGGAGAGGACCCACTGGAACAGCTGTTGGGAGACAGATGGTAGCCTCCCGTCAAGGCCACCCAGTGTGTTCTTTAACGTTGGGTTGTTTTCCTCTGAGCGACACTTTTTTGTACACCATGGGCTAAATGGCCAGGTCACACGGACCCTGTAGGCTCAGATAAGGTTGGGGGAGGGGACCCACTAGAACAGCTGTTCGGAGACAGATGGTAGCCTCCCATCAAGGTCATCCACAGTGTTCTTTAACGTGCACAGGGTATGGCTCTCCCGCACACGGAGCCACGGCTTAACGTCCCATCCGAAGGACGGCGGCCTTTCCAAGCCCATCGGTGTCCGCTACTGACCGTGGGCAGGCCTACGAGAGGAACGTGATGACATATTTCTGTTGTGTTGTGCTATTTCACTTCTAACATGAACCTTTTTTTTTTATTTGGCTACTACAATAGTAGAATATATATCTACCGTACAGTCGCTCAAAAAAGTATCCGAACACTATGGTTGATTACAGAAGTGAGAAAAAATATCTCGCAACGATTTTTTTTTTGGAAATTAGTGATCTGGCAACCTTCGTGTCACGTGACACGAAGGTTGCCAGATCACTAATTTGTAAAAAAAAACGTTGCCAGATATTTTTTCTGAATTTTAGAATGAACCATAGTGTTCGGATATTTTTTTGAGCGACTGTACCTGTATACACAGTCGTATCAGAAAAATATGACCACCTACCTAATAATGGGAATGGGGATGTGGTCATATTATTCTGATAGCACTGTATGTAGCGAATCCGCTTCCCCGACGGAAATCTGACGCTTTGGGAGCCCTTGTGACTGGACATTTAACGTTTTGTGTGCACAAAACGCCACGTAGAGGTTGGATTGAGTTGTTTTACCTCTGAGCGGAACTTTTTTGCACACCATGGGCTAAATGGCCAGGTCACATGGACCCCGAAGGCACAGAGAAGGTTAGGGGAGGGGACCCACTGGTACAGCTGTTGGGAGACAGATGGTAGCCTCCCGTCTTGGCCATCCAGCGTGTTCTTTAACGTGCACAGTGTATGGCTCTCTCGCACACATGGCCACGGCTTAACGTCCCATCTGACGGACGGCGGCCTTTCCAAGCCCATCGGTGTCCTCTACTGACCGTGGGCAGGGCGGGGAATTTTGCTTAGATAAATCTCAACGCTGACCCAGCTGGGACTCGAACCTGGGAACTACAGATTACGAGCCTGGCGCGCTACCGACTGAGCCCAACCCCCCCGCCCCCCACTTAAAGGTAAAAATAAAAGTAACACAAGAACTATAAAAATTCCAACAACACTTCTCTTAGAGAAATCAACTTCCGCCTTCATGGAACGCGGGGAAGGGGGGGGGGGGGGGGGGGAGCGGAAGTGCGCGCGAAATTTAAGGGAAAAATAAAAGGAAGTCCCGCAGAAACAGACCGAAATGATTTTAATGTCTGGCACGTCTTCAGAGAAAGAGAAAAGTTGTTTTAAAAAAAAAATCATAATAATCGATTTTGCTGTTTTAAAATCAGTTTCTTAACTTTCTGCATACTTTAAGGGAGTGGGTTTGTGTATATAGGCGTTGGGGGATGAGAATAATCATTCCTTCCATTATTTTCACTTGACGATTTCAGAAACGCATCTGTGGAGAAACAGAAAAATCGTGACCTTTGGATAAATCTCTGGAAAATAATTCTTCACGTAAAGCCTTTAGCCACTTTGCTAGAACAATTCATACAGCCTTTCCCTTGTATTTTTTTTCACGCCTTTTTTTTCTCGTACAGATAAAAAGGAAAAGAAGCCAGTCTCCCGTACACAGTGCCATCTGTTTTTCTATATAATTCCAACAGTTGCTCAATTTCCCACGTAAGAAATCATTAAGTCAGGTCATCCCAGGTTTTTGCCCCGTCCATGCAATGTTTTTCAACTAGATGGCTTCACGAATTCCAAATCAGCTGTATTATTCAACAGAAGAACCGGGAGAATGAAGGAAATATTCGTCTCCCTCTTGCACCCAACAGCGCATGGAATGTATTCCCGCCAAATAGTTTGGCTTTCTTCGAAGCATTTTGCAACAGTACACTTAACAGATGTTTTATGGATCAGAAAAAAAAAAACACATAAAAAACAATCTACGCCTCCAATCCGGTAGACCAGTTGGTGAGCGAAACTGAAAAGGAGATTTTTTTTCGCTTAAAGGTCATAGAGTAGAGTCATTATTCCTAGGTTTTTTTTTGTTACTTTTGAGCGGAACTTTTTTTGCACACCATGGGCTAAATGGTGTGCAAATCGGTGTCCCCTATTGACCGTGGGGCAGGGAATCTTGCGGAGATAAATCTCAAAGCTGACCCAGTTGGGACTCGAACCTGGGAACTACAGATTACGAGCCTGGCGCGCTACCGACTGAGCCACCCCCGCCCCACATTAGGCAGCGTTTTTGCAATTACAGAACCGTCGGAAACTATCACAACAATGTTGCTCTGCAATAGATTCCAACAATGACCATAATACATAAACTTTATTATGCAATAAACAGTTCGTAAGCAGTACTCCTATTTGGGTTACAATTAATCATGCAATAAAAAATTTCAATTTTTCTTCAGTGGCACTTTTTTTTGCACCGAATGAGCTAAATGACCAGGTCGCAAGGACCCCAAAAGTTCAGACAAGTTTGGGGAAGGGGATCTACTGAACGCTGTTAGGAGACAGATGGTAGTCTCCCGTCGAGGCCATTCAGCATGTTCTTTAACGTGCAAAACGGTATAGCTCTCTTCTACACGGGGCCATGTCTTCACGTCCTATATGACGGACGGCGTTCATTCCAATCGTTCCCTTTCTCATCGGGTTGGACCATTGGAAGACAAATTTCATCGCTGGCACAATTGGGACTGCAGATTGCGAACGGGGCGGGGTGGCTCAGTAGGTAGCGCGCCAGGCTCGTAATCTGTAGTTCCCAGGTTCGAGTCCCAGCTGGGTCAGCGTTGAGATTTATCTCCGCAAAATTCCCGCCCTATCCACACCGATGGGCTTGGAAAGGCCGCCGTCCGTCTAATGGGACGTTAAGCTGTGACCCCGTGTGCGGGAGAGCCATACCCTGTGCACGTTAAAGAACACGCTGGATGGCCTTGACGGGAGGCTACCATCTGTCTCCCAACAGCTGTTCCAGTGGGTCCCCACCCCCAACCTTCTCTGAGCCTTCGGGGTCCATGTGACCTGGCCATTTAGCCCATGGTGTGCAAAAAAGTGCCGCTCAGAGGTAAAACAACCCAAAGCTTCCTAATGCGATATTTTTTCCGGTCTCTATCTGTTGTCACTGTCTCTTGGTGTAATTCTTGTGTAAGCATTTGTTGCGCAACTTTTAATAATAATCTTTATTTTATTTTATTCCACCAGTCAATACAATATACATTTACATAGCATAATTATCTAATAACAATTAATATATACATGAGAAAAATTGAGAAGTGAAATAGCTGAGAAATATTAACTGCATCAGAAAAGGTAAATAACAATCATATTAAATATTAGTGTTTAATAGGAAAGGCGAAACAAAAAAGGAGAGCATAGTAAGCTGACGCTTATTTTTAGTTAATGCTCCCTATTTCCTTTAAAGTTCAATTATGACAACAGTAATGTATACAATAATTCAATAGTACAATAATTCAATAGTATAAAAGGTCAAATGGTTATGAGACATATTACACTGATACATAGAAGAAGGTTTCATTGCTTTGTAAGAAGAAACGTTCTACATTTGATTTTAAATAATTTTAAAGATTTTTCCTATTTAACATCATCTGGAAATTCAGACCAAATTTTTACTGCATTGTATTTGATAGATCTCTGCCCAATTGACAATCGACACATAAGTATACTCAGATCCTCTCTATGACGTGTTTCATAATTATGAAAATTCGAAACACTCTGAAAATAGTCTTTAAATCTATCCAATTTAATCAATCTCTTGTAATCGAATACACAAAGTTTCCTGATATCAGTTTGTAATTATTATAGACATTAAGAATTTTAACCTCAGAAAATAAATGTGCCACGGGATCATAATATCTTTTACCCACAATATATCCAACAATTCTTTTCTGAAGACGATATATAGCATTCAGATTATAGTCAAAAGTATTACCCCAGACTAAAATTCCATCTGTTATATAAGAATAAATGAAAGAGTAATACAAATTTGTCAAAATTTGTTTGTTAACCAGATGACGTATTTAACCAATCATACGAATATTCCTCTACAGAGTGATTCTCAGCTGCTTTACGTGAAATGACCAGTTCAGATTTTCATCGATCCATATTCCTAAGAATTTATATTCAGTGCATCTATTTAGCTTAATTTCATTAATCTTCACATCGAAACATTTCTCATCGATATTTTTGTTTTTATAAATCATGTATTTGGTTTTCTTGACATTTAATAATAAATTGTTATGTCTGCACCATTCAGATATAATATTTAGAGAGTAGTTAACACTGCTAATCAGGCTTGCAGAATCTTGGTTGAAATCGATAATACTTGTATCATCAGCATATAATAACATTTTTGAATTAATGTGTAGCTTTGCTAAGTCGTTAAAGTAGGAAAAGGATCGGACCAAGAATCGAACCTTGAGGCACACCTCTATAAATAAAATTTTTTGTTGCACAGTCGAGCCTATCATTAAATTTTTTTAGTCATAAATAGCGAAAGTAATGTTGGGTTGTTTTACCTCTGAGTGGTACTTTTTGCACATCATGGACTAAATGACCAGGTCACATGGACCCCGAAGGCTCAGAGAAGGTTGGGGGAGGAGACCCACTGGAACTGCTGTTGGGAGACAGATGGTAGCCTCTCGTCAAGGCCATCCAGCATCCCGCCACGGGCCATCCCGCACACGGGGCCACGGTTTAACGTCCCATCCAACGGACGGCTGACTTTCCAAGCCCATCGGTGTCCCTTACTGACCGTGGGCAGGGCGGTGAGTTTTGCGGAGAAAAGACCTAAGAGTTATAGTTATGTATTTATCACTTTAATGAAAACGATACGGTATGCATGTATTCTATGCACGTTATCACAGTTTTTACAGATTTGTGAACCAATGCATTTATTCTATTGGTTGGCTAAAAAAGCAGCTTGGTTCGTTATTACATCATCCGTAAATACAAATTTTCATATGGATTTTTTTTTATGAGTCACTTCTCTGGATGGAGCGAGCAAGGCGGACCAACAACGACATTCTACAGGGTAGAGAGGCAATGCTGTCAAAATTAGTGTGGGTGGGGGAAGCGTTGCCCCCCCCCTCATACACACACATACACACACTAATTATTGTTAGGTTGGGTTGTTTTAGCTCTGAGCGGCACTTTTTTGCACACCATGGGCTAAATGGCCAGGTCACATGGACCCCGAAGGCTCAGAGAAGGTTGGGGGAGGGGACCCACTGGAACAGCTGTTGGGAGACAGATGGTAGCCTCCCGTCAAGGCCATCCAGCGTGTTCTTTAACGAGAACAGGGTATGGCTCTCCCACACACGGGGCCATGGCTTAACGTCCCATCCGACGGACGGCTGCCTTTCCAAGTCCATCGGTGTCCCCTACTGACCTTGGGCAGGGAATCTTGCGGAGATAAATCTCATCGCTGACCCAGCTGGGACTCGAACCTGGGCACTACAGATTATGAGCCTGGCGCGCTACCGACTGAGCCACCCCCGCCCTAATTATTATTGTTAGGAGCACCTTATTAAAAATAATTACAACAAATGAATGTTGCTACAAAATGTTAATTATTGAATTCTAATTTTTAGCCAAAGTGTAGAAAATACTCATTTCAATTTAATACATTTTTTTTAAGGATTTGAAAATTCAGTGAAGCCTTTTAAAATGAGAAATGATTCCGGGAAACTCCGATTCAAAAACGCTTTTTTTAAATACCGAACAAACGTCGTTAAAAATCCAGATTAGAAATATTTTATTCATTGTTATTTTCAACACATTTTCAGTTTTTCTCTCTCTCATAAAATCTTATTTTGGAAGCTATAGGGATCTATATTCGTAGAAATCTAAGATTCTGAAAATCGATCATTCAGTTTTCTTCGCTCATTAAAAAGCTTATTTCGAACCTACAGAGATCTATATTCGTAGGAATCAAAGAATTTGGACATGAAACTTTCCGTTTCCTTTGCTCAAGAAAATATCTTTTTGGAAGCTGTAGGAATTGGAATTTGTAGGAGAATTTGCGAGTTTGTTTGTAGAAATTTGGATGGCGGGCTTGACTTTCCTCCTTTCTCTTCTTCATCTCTTAGGTCAATACCTATACTACTAATTAGGTCACAACCTATACTACTACCTATACTACTAATTGAAATGAGTATTTTCTACACTTTGGCTAAAAATTAAATAAAAAATAAATAAATACCCCCTCAAGCAGCTGCTTGCCACAGAGGTCTGAAAGGAGCCTGTCAGTTTATATGCCACAGTAGAAGATCTGAGAGGATGGCAGGACCTCAGCAGAAAACAATACGAACATCCATGCCATATCCGGGGCTCGAACCCAGGTCCCTTAGATCACTACCTATACTACTACCTATACTACTAATTGAAATGAGTATTTTCTACACTTTGGCTAAAAATTAGAATTCAATAATTAACATTTTGTAGCAACATTCATTTGTTGTTATTATTTTTAATAGGGTGCTCCTAACAATAATTAGTGTGTGTATGTGTGTGTATGAGGGGGGGGGGGCAACGCTTCCCCCACCCACACTAATTTTGACAGCATTGCCTCTCTACCCTGTAGAATGTCATTGTTGGTCCGCCTTGCTCGCTCCTTCCAGATTGGGTTGGGTTGTTTTACCTCTGAGCGGCACTTTTTTGCACACCATGGGCTAAATGGCCAGGTCACATGGACCCCGAAAGCTCAGAGAAGGTTGGGGGAGGGTACCCACTGGAACAGCTGTTAGGAGACAGATGGTAGCCTCCCATCAAGGCCTTCCAGCGTGTTCTTTAACATGCCCAGGGTATGGCTCTCCCATACACGGGGCCACGGCTTAACGTCCCATCCGACGGATGGAGGCCTTTCGAAGCCCATCGGTGTCCCCTACTGACCTTGGGCAGGGAATCTTGCGGAGATAAATCTCAACGCTGACCCAGCTGGGACTCGAACCTGGGCACCACAGATTACGAGCCTGGCGCTCTACCAACTGAGCCACCCCCGCCTCTACAATAATTAGTGTATGTATGTGTGTGTGCAACGCTCTCCCCACCCACACTAATTTTGACATTTGTTGGTCCGCCTTGCTCGCTCCTTCCAGAGAAGTGACTCATAAAAAAAAATCCATATGAAAATTTGTATTTACGGATGATGTAATAAACAACCAAGCTGCTTTTTTAGCCAACCAATAGGATAAATGCATTGTTCTGGTTTCCACAAATCTACTTACTTCCCATGAAATCTAAAAGTGCTTCCTAGAAGCATTGCATCTCCTTAAACAGTGCTTTTATGGCAGAGTAAATGAAAGTAGTTCTAACAATTCAGTCAAATCTACGTAAGTCTCGATTTTGAAAAATATTCATAAAACAGTTATTATCAAAGCTGTAATTTTTAACAAAACATTCCATTCCTAAGAGTCTTTTACGAAATTGACGAATATTGAATATTGAAAGAAATGTTTCGACAGACTTCTAATAGATATATTTTTTTAAGAATTTGAAAAAAAAAATATTAAGTTTTAATTAAATTTTAAGGAAAATTTTTCTAACAAATCGCAGTTGTTAACTATTCAAACATCGATGATTGTTTTAATAACAGACGAATGTTATTGAATATTGCCAATTTGAAAAATTTGAGAAAGATATTAGTAGATTATAAAAAAAAAATACCCCATCAAGCAGCTGCTTGCCACAGAGGTCTGACAGAAACTTGTCAGTTTATATGCCGTAGTAGAAGGTCTGTGAGGATTGGCAGGACCTCAGCAGAAAAACGACACAAACAGCCATGCCTTGCCCGGGACTCGAACCCAGGTCCCTTAGATCAGCAGCGAAGCTCGCTAACCACTCGGCCATGGATTATCAGCAGAAATAATTCATTTTTAGTCTTATTTTTCAACAAAAACTCTTATAATGCAATTCTGAGTTTGGATGTTAATTTCTCATTAACATAACACGAGATCGTAAACAATGTAGGATTAAAAG
Organism: Ryuthela nishihirai; assembly: GCA_038380435.1. Lineage (NCBI taxonomy): Eukaryota > Metazoa > Arthropoda > Arachnida > Araneae > Heptathelidae > Ryuthela > Ryuthela nishihirai. Next base: position 28,204,151 of record JAWZYU010000018.1, read on the forward strand.
CCTCATTTCGATTTCGCTCTACATTTCCTCGAGTTACCATTGGTGGGATTAAAAAATAAAAATATTTCGTATTTGATATAGTTCCGGACTGACAAGGGTCAGTAGTGAAGCCATTGACGGATGCTGTGGAAGGGATGAAATTCCAAATACGTTGTTACGTCAGAGCAGACGCTGAGAAGAGAGGAGTTGTTTGAGCAGCCGATGGCAAAGATGGATGAGCTCTGTCTGTTTCATCTCTTGAGAAAACGAAATGGATCGGCTGCAAGTGGGATAATCCCTCGAGCTTGATAAATGAGGAATAAATCTCAAATCCTCAGTTCAGTTATTATTAACTGCCACTTGCTCTTAAACTGCTGTATCAGAGAGCGATTGGTTATCCTGTTAAGATTTCTTGTTGGAAAGGATTTTGGTTCGGAATTCAGATAAAGTATGGATTGCTTATGTTGGCTTTCAGGTAAAGATATCTGTTCCTTCTAGATATGAGAACAGAATCAAATTTTCAAGCCAAGGCCTAAAATTATTGAGCCTGTTCCTGAATCATTTCCATAATTGCTGTTGACCCGAATCATTTCCATAATTATTGAAGCCTGATCTCGAATCATTTCCATAATTATTGACTCCTGATCTCAAATCGTTTCCATAATTATTGAAGCTTGATCTCGAATCATTTGCATATTTATTGAAGCCTCATCTAGAATCATTTCCATAATTATTGACTCCTGATCTCGAATCATTTCCATAATTATTGGCACCTGATCACAAATCGTTTCCATAATTACTGAAGCTTGATCTCGAATCAGCTCCATATTTATTGACGCCTGATCTCGAATCATTTCCATAATTATTGAAGTCTGATCTCGAATCATTTCCCATAATTATTGAAGTCTGACCTCGAATCATTTACATAATTATTGAAGTCTGATCTCAAATCATTTCCGTAATTATTGAAGCCTGATCTCGAATCATTTCCATAATTATTGACTCCTGATCTCGAATCATTTCCATAATTATTGGCATCTGATCACAAATCATTTCCATAATTACTGAAGCTTGATCTCGAATCAGCTCCATATTTATTGACGCCTGATCTCGAATCATTTCCCATAATTATTGAAGTCTGACCTCAAATCATTTCCATAAATATTGAAGTCTGATCTCAAATCATTTCCGTAATTATTGAAGCCTGATCTCGAATCATTTCCATAATTATTGGCTCCTGATCTGGAATCATTTCCATAATTCTTCAGCTTAGTCCCGAGCCGGAAAAAAAGTAAATTGAGAAGGTCTAAGAGACTGGATTTCCATATATAAAGAGTTTTCTTCGATTCAGAGTCTTTCAAACATTTCTTCAGAAATGCTTGAAATATGCATACTTTTAATAATTTTTTACCTCCATTTACCTTAATAGAATTGTGAAGTGGTTAAAGAGGACAAGTCCCTTCGAAACCTCCTTCCATTCTAGATGTGGACTGCAAGAATGAACTGAAAGTAGTTAAACAACTAAGTCTCGATTTTGAAAAATATTCTTCCTATTTTTAAACAGTTATCAAAGCTGTAATTTTTAACAAAAGTGATTCCAGTCCTCAGATACTTTAGGAAATTGACAAATATGGAAAGAAATTTTTTGACAGACCGCTAAGCGCAGTCTGCAGAATAATGAGAAATATATGCTTTGAATTCTTTGTATTGTACATTAATGCAAACTATAAAATGGTTACAATTTTCTAACCACAAAATTAAAATCTTACTGCTATTTAGAACAAAAAATGTTTAACATTATTTGTAGAAGTTGAAAACTCTTCAAGTACGTCGTTATAAATAATAAAATAAATTAATAAAAGAGAACGAATAAACAGAAAAATCAAAGTCTGAATGCACTTATTTTTAATCGGTAAAAACGGAGTAAAAATTTAATTTGCAATAAAAATTAATATATTTTTCTATTTTTACTTGTTGTTATCAAAATTTCAAGGGTTCAGTTGGGTTGTTTTACTTCTGAGAGTCACTTTTTTTTTGCACACAATTTGGTAAACGGTCACATTACAAGGACCCCGAAGGCTCAGAGAAGGTTGGGGGAAGAGACTCACTGGAACAGCTGTTGGGAGACATATGGCAGCCTCCCAAGGCCATTCAGCGTGTTTTTTAACGTACACTGGGTGTTGCTCTCCCGTACACGGAGCCGTGGCTTAACGTTCCATACGACGGACGGCGACCTTTCCAAAAGTCGTCGTCCGTCGTATGTGTCCTCTACTGACCGTGGGCAGAGCGGAAGTTTTGCGAAGATAAATCTCAGCACTGGCCTAGCTGGGACTCGAACCTGGGAACTATAGATTACGAGCCTGTCACCCATCACAATTGCAAGAAAATCAGATTTGTGAATAAGCATGATTCTGCCCGAGGCCGGAGTCGTCTGCGTTATTTCAAACTCTCTCCCCCACAAACCGTTCTCTCTCTTTCTATTCGCAAGCATGAATGATGGAAATTACAGTTTGAGGTAAAAATTCATTTGATAAAATTCATGAAAGAGTTGGATTGTTTAACCTCTGAGCAGCAATTTTATTAAACACAAAGGTCTTAGTGGCCAAGTCGGATTGGGTTGGGTTGTTTTACCTCTGAGCGGCACTTTTTTGCACACCATGGGCTAAATGGCCAGGTCACATGGACCCCGAAGGCTCAGAGAAGGTTGGGGGAGGGGACCCACTGGAACAGCTGTTGGGAGACAGATGGTAGCCTCCCGTCAAGGCCATCCAGCGTGTTCTTTAACGTGCGCAGGGTATGACTCTCCCGCACACGGGGTCACGGCTTAACGTCCCATCCGACGGACGGCGGCCTTTTCAAGCCCATCGGTGTCCCCTACTGACCGTGGGCAGGGCGGAGAATTTTGCGGAGATAAATCTCAACGCTGACCCAGCTGGGGCTCGAACCTGGGAACTACAGATTACGAGCCTGGCGCGCTACCGACTGAGCCACCCCCGCCCAGGCCAAGTCGGAAACCCTCAAAAGCTCAGAACTGGTCTAAGTAGCATGGATTCCTGGTCAGGTGTAAGAAGATGACTAAAGCCTCCATTGAATTATATAATTTAACTTGAAAAAAATTATCTCCTACATTTGGTGCCCCGGCTTATTGTCTAATTCGATGGATGGCGCCTCTCTTTAGCCAATTAGTGTTACATTTCTCACCGATGTTAGAAAAGGATGGGTAGTTTTATCTCCAAGGGGCGCATCGTTTGAACAATAACTCCGAGGGTTCAGCCTAAGGTTGGGAGTTATTAATACACAGATGGTAGCCTCCAGTTAAGACCGCCCAGGGTGTTCTTTAACGTGCATAGGGCATAGCTCTCCTGCACAGGGTACTTAACGTCTCATCCGTTGGACAGAGGCCTTTACATATTCCATTCCTTTCTCACCGAGGGGAGGTGGGTGTTAGAGGCTTGGGTTGTTTTCTTATGATTGTCGCTTTTTTTCACACAATTGGCTAAATGGTAAGGTACAAGGACCCCGAAGGCTCAGAGAAGGTTGTTGGAGGGGACCCACTGGAACAGCTGTTGGGAGACAGATGGTAGCTTTCCGTCAAAACCATTCAGCGTGTTCTTTAACCTGAAAAAGTGTCTCTCTCCCACACGAGGCGATGACTTAACGTCTCATCCGACGGACGGCGACCTTTCCAAGCCCATCGGTGTCTCCTACAGATAGAGGGCAGGGCGGGGAGTTTTGCGGAGATAAGTAATATCGTTTTATGTTGTTTAGTCTCATCATTTACATTCCTTTTTGGCGGCAGAACTCGAACACCCCACCCTCGGGGCTGGGGTGTTTCAGTCGGTAGCGCGCCAGGCTCGTAATCTGTAGTTCCCAGGTTCGAGCCCCAGCTGGGTCAGCGTTGAGATTTATCTCCGCAAAATTCCCCGCCCTGCCCACGGTCAGTAGGGGACACCGATGAGCTTGGAAAGGCCGCCGTCCGTCGGATGGGACGTTAAGCCGTGGGGTCGTGTGTGGGAGAGCCATACCCTGTGCACGTTAAAGAACACGCTGGATGGCCTTGACGGGAGGCTACCATCTGTCCCCAACAGCTGTTTCAGTGGGTCCCCTCCCCCAACCTTCTCTGAGCCTTCGGGGTCCATGTGACCTGGCCATTTAGCCCATGGTGTGCAAAAAAGTGCCTCTCAGAGGTAAAACAACCCAACCCAACCCCACCCTCTAGTGACCAGAAAACATATTTGCATATCCAGAACAACGCATCGTTTGCAATACATTACCTACTTACCCAAGATGCATCGCCAAGATATTTCTCTCCCAAGTGCGCCATTTGTGTTAGATGCAAGATATCAAATTACTTTTAGCAACGGAGTGTACAAACGCAGTATTATCAAGTTTACTTTCTTAAGCGAATCGCTTCTGTAAATGTTTGCGTTTAATGCGGTAGACGAAATTCACCTGCCACCGCTGTTTTAATTAGTCCCCTACTTGGACACCTGGCTAGTTGATAAACCTGTTAAACATGACCATTAATCTTGAGTAATTGGGGTGAACAGACTCAAGTGCTTGAGGCAACAGTCTTTGTAACACGAAAGCAAGTTTCAGTAATTTGGATGGAACAAATGAAAACATCACAGTTCATTAATTCTTGTAAACAACCTACTTACCACTTTAATGATCGTTGCTCTAGGGATAAAATGAAACTTTTCTTACTTCGAGAAGCAATCAATATTCGTGTTTTTGTTCCATTTTAACAGCCATTTTATTACATTTAATGGAAATTAATGAATTGCAAAATCGCTAGGGTACTAAAACAGTTTCTTAGTGTGCTGGTTTTAGTTTTTTGTTTTTTCATCGTTGTTGTTGTTTGCACAGTAGTTTTTTGTTCTCGAAATGAACTTTCAGAGATTACTTAATTTCTGATCTTACTAAAAAGCCACATAAGCTATAATTGATTTAAATGGGAGAAGATTTTGGCTCTTAGATGGCGTTCACATCGAATGCATCACAAATAGCGGACATTTCGAAGAACAACACCTGCGATTCTATATGGATCAGGGGGAAAAAAATCTCATATGCAGAATATGAAGGGGGAAAAAAATTCTCATATGCAGATGTGAAGGGAAAAAAATTCTCATATGCAGAAGGGAAGGGGGATAAATTCTCATATGCAGAAGTGAAGGGGGATAAATTCTCATATGCAGAAGTGAAGGGAGAAAATTCTCATATGCAGAAGTGAAGGGGGAAATTCTCGTATGCAGAAGTGAAGGAGAAAAAATTATCATATGCAGAAGTGCAGGGAGATAAATTCTCATATGCAGAAATGAAGGGGGATAAATTCTCATATGCAGAAATGAAGGGGGAAAATTCTCATATGCAGAAATGAAGGTGGATAAATTCTCATATGCAGAAGTGAAGGGGGATAAATTCTCATATGCAGAAGTGAAGGGGGAAAATTCTCATATGCAGAAGTGAAGGGGGAAATTCTCATATGCAGACGTGAAGGGCAAAAAAATTCTCATATGCAGAAGTGAAGGGGGATAAATTCTCATATGCAGAAATGAAGGGGAAAAATTCTCATATGCAGAAGTGAAGGGGGAAATTCTCATATGCAGACGTAAAGGGCAAAAAAATTCTCATATGCAGAAGTGAAGGGGGATAAATTCTCATATGCAGAAATGAAGGTGGATAAATTCTCATATGCAGAAGTGAAGGGGGAAAATTCTCATATGCAGAAGTGAAGGGGGAAATTCTCGTATGCAGAAGTGAAGGGGGATAAATTCTCATATGCAGAAGTGAAGGGGGAAAATTCTCATATGCAGACGTGAAGGGCAAAAAAATTCTCATATGCAGAAGTGAAGGGGGATAAATTCTCATATGCAGAAATGAAGGGGAAAAATTCTCATATGCAGAAGTGAAGGGGGAAATTCTCATATGCAGACGTAAAGGGCAAAAAAATTCTCATATGCAGAAGTGAAGGGGGATAAATTCTCATATGCAGAAATGAAGGGGGAAAATTCTCATATGCAGAAATGAAGGTGGATAAATTCTCATATGCAGAAGTGAAGGGGGATAAATTCTCATATGCAGAAGTGAAGGGGGAAAATTCTCATATGCAGAAGTGAAGGGGGAAATTCTCATATGCAGACGTGAAGGGCAAAAAAATTCTCATATGCAGAAGTGAAGGGGGATAAATTCTCATATGCAGAAATGAAGGGGAAAAATTCTCATATGCAGAAATGAAGGTGGATAAATTCTCATATGCAGAAGTGAAGGGGGATAAATTCTCATATGCAGAAGTGAAGGGGGAAAATTCTCATATGCAGAAGTGAAGGGGGATAAATTCTCATATGCAGAAATGAAGGTGGATAAATTCTCATATGCAGAAGTGAAGGGGGAAAATTCTCATATGCAGAAGTGAAGGGGGAAATTCTCGTATGCAGAAGTGAAGGGGGATAAATTCTCATATGCAGAAATGAAGGTGGATAAATTCTCATATGCAGAAGTGAAGGGGGAAAATTCTCATATGCAGACGTGAAGGGCAAAAAAATTCTCATATGCAGAAGTGAAGGGGGATAAATTCTCATATGCAGAAGTGAAGGGGGAAAATTCTCATATGCAGAAGTGAAGGGGGAAATTCTCATATGCAGACGTGAAGGTCAAAAAAATTCTGATATGCAGAAGTGAAGGGGGATAAATTCTCATATGCAGAAGTGAAGGGGGAAAATTCTCATATGCAGAAGTGAAGGGGGAAATTCTCATATGCAGACGTGAAGGGCAAAAAAATTCTCATATGCAGAAGTGAAGGGGGATAAATTCTCATATGCAGAAGTGAAGGGGAAAAAATTCTCATATGCAGAAGTGAAGGGGGGAAAATCTCATATGCAGAAGTGAAGGGGAAAAACTTATTGATTTTTTTACTGTTTTGCCCTGAACGGCACTGTTGTACTCATAATGAGCTCAATAGCCGGATCAGAAGGATCCCAAAGACACCCAGAGAGTTCAGGAATGGGATCTTATATAAAACATTATTTTAGTAACATTATCTTAGGTAAGGCTTATTATCCTAGGTAGTCGCATTGTCCTAGACAAGGCTCATTATCTTAGACAGGGTTTATTACCCTAGGAAGAGCTCATCATCATAGGTAGGGTTCATTATCCTAGACAGGGCTCATCATCTAGGACAAGCTAATTATCCTATACAGGCTTATTATCCTAGACAAGTTTATTATCCTAGGCAGAGCTCATCATCCAAGGCAGGGCTTATTAAGGCTCATTATTCTAGGCAGGTCTCATTATTCTAAGCAGACTTATTATTCCAGCAGGTCTCATTATCCTGGGCGACTGGGCGAGGCTTTATTACCCTAGGCATGGCTTATTATCCTAGGTAGGGTTTATTATCTTAGACAGAGATCATTATCCTAGGTAGGGTTTATTATCTTAGACAGAGATCATTATCCAAGGTAGGGTTTATTATCTTAGACAGAGATCATTATCCTAGGTAGGGTTTATTATCTTAGACAGAGATCATTATCCTAGGTAGGGCTTATTATCTTAGACAGAGATCATTATCCTAGGTAGGGTTTATTATCTTAGACAGAGATCATTATCCTAGATAGGGTTTTTTTTATCTTAGACAGATCATTATCCTAGGTAGGGTTTATTATCTTAGACAGAGATCATTATCCTAGGTAGGGTTTATTATCTTAGACAGAGATCATTATCCTAGGTAGGAATTATTAACTTAGGCAGAGATCATTATCCTAGGCAGGGCTTATTATCTTAGACGGGATTTATTATCCTAATAATAATATAAATATTATTATTTTGTAAATGGATATGTGAGGAGAATTGATGGGGGTGGGAAAACAATTGATTGGGGTGGGAGGATTCCATAAATTGCTGCAAGGGGTGTGGGACTATGAAAAAGTTAAGAACCCCTGTACTAGAGAATTGTTATGAGACAGATGGATTCTCCCATCAAGGCCATCCAGCGTGTTCTTTAACGTGCACAATGCCCTCCTGCATACGGGCCACGGCTTTACGTCCCGGATGGAGTCATTTGCAAGCCCATCAATGTCACCTTTCTCTCCGAGGGCAGTGGGTGATAGCGGGTAACTTGTTCTTTACGTTTACCAGAAAAATAATTAAGAAATGGCTGAAAACCTTTCAGAATTTGCACATCAAATTGGCTTATTAATAATAATCAGAATCTCAGTTTGATGAAAATAAAACTGACATCCTCATCGTATTGTTCTGTTATGAATGAACGGTAAAAATTGCTTTATGCAAAAAAAACTGATATCCCTGGTAAATTGCTGTTTTAATATCAACCTATGAAACTCAGTTTTTTTAATAATGGAGCTTCAAATCGCTTTATTTAAAAAATATTCTGCAAAACTAGATTTTATAATAAAATGAAATATAATCATATTGCTCTTTTAGGAATAAACTGTGAAACTCAGTTTTATGTTAAAAAAATTTTCATCATTCTCAAATCGATCCCTTAATATAAATCTGCAAAACTCGGTTTTGTAATAATGGAATTAACATTCGCTTCGAATTGCACTTCATAAGAAGGATCTGCAAAACTCAGTTTTGTAATAATGGAACTAAAATTCGTTTCGAATTACACTTTATAAGAAGGATCTGCAAAACTGAGTCTCAACAGTAAAATCATCATCCTCATCGTATTTGCTGTCGTATAAAAATAATTCGAAATTATTTTAGGCTGAAAAAATGAAACTAGCATCCTTGTCCAATTGCTCTCTTACGAAAAATGCGTGAGCTTCAATTTTGCAACAATAAAAGTAACATCATAATCATTAATCATCCTCGTGCTTTAAAACATGACTTTCATTTTCACATTCTCGATTAATTGCTCGGAAGCAACATCTGCGCTATTGTCCAGAACATTTCAAAACATCGCGTCACAAAACTTTCTCGTAGCAAGAGAAAAGCTGAGCTTTCCTATTAATCCAGTATTAATGCGAACAACGCAGTTCCAACGCTCAAAGCCTCTTAACTGAAAATATCAGAGCGATCCGAAAAAGAGTTTGACTAAGCCCAGTATACATCCATTCAATAATCTTTTTACGTAGTCACCACGGTTTGAAAACGAAGGTACAAATTAGGAAGCTTCTCCTCTGTTCTAAATAACGTCACATCCTCTTCCTGTACTGGAGAGATCATTGTATGACGTTGGGTAGCTCGAAGAGAAGTGCGTTGTGGTGTCACTCTCGAGAACCTGGAACTGCAACGTTCCCACTCAGATCGGGATCTAATTAAGTTGACTCTCTGCTGTGTTCGGAATTGGATGAAGATTTGCTTATTGGGCAAGTCTAATCTACTGCGTCTCACAATCTATCAGTTCTCCTCTCTGTCTATCTTTTTTCTTGAGTGTGAAAAATCGTAATTACTTTTCAGGTCTCCATCTCAACCTGGCGTGATCATTAGGATTAAATTCTGTGCGATGTAAATCCGTTTGGCACGACTAATCAAGATGATGGAATTGTTCCCCATTTATCAGCACGAAATAGAGCGAAACTAAATCGTCGATGTCATCTGTTCCGGATCACTGGGCTAGATAGTTTGATAACCGGATAGTTTCAAAGAGATTCTTTGGAAAAATCAAATTAATTCTAATAGTCTGCTCAAGACCTATTTCGTCAGACACTGATCTATAGATTACTGGCGGAAATGATTCGTTAGCAGACGTTAGGGAGAGGTTTGCAGGGGGAAATATAACTGTTCTGAGTTGGGTTGGGTTGTTTTACCTCTAAGCGGCACTTTTTTGCACACCATGGGCTAAATGGCCAGGCCACGAGGGCCCAGAGAAAGTTGGGGACCCACTGGAACGGCTGTTGGGACACAGATGGTAGCCTCCCGTCAAGGCCATCCAGCGTGTTCTTTAACGTGCACAGGGTATGGCTCTCCCGCACACGGGGCCACGGCTTAACGTCCCATCCGACAGACGGCGGCCTTTCCAAGCCTATCGGTGTGCCCTATTGACCGTGGGCAGGGCGGGGAATTTTGCGGAGATAAATCTCAACGCTGACCCAGCTGGGACTCGAACCTGGGAACTACAGATTACGAGCCTGGCGCGCTACCGACTGAGCCACCCCCGCCCCAAGCTGTTCTGAGAGGAGAGGATTTTGCTGTAATTGAAATTCAAGATTGGAGTGAACTAAAAAAAGCATTTTTCACTTATTTACTTGAATGAATGTAAAAAAACGATTGTTGTTTATTTACACTTTGAATTCACACAGTTATTGTTGTTCATTAATTTGATGACTGAAGCTAACCAGCGGTTGTTTCTTATTTATTACCACGTAGCTGAACGTCAGTCAGCCTGTGCTGCACCCAGCTGGGTCAGCGTTGAAATTTATCTCCACAAATCTCCCCGCCCTGCTCACGGTCAGTAAGGGACACCAATGGGCTTGGAAAGGCCGCCGTCCGTCAGATGGGATGTTAAGCCGTGGCCCGTGTTCGGGAGAGCCATACTCTGTGCACGCTGGATGGCCTTGACGGGAGGCTACCATCTGTCTCCCAACAGCTGTTCCAGTGGGTCCCCTCCCCCAACCTTCTCTGAGCCTTCGGGGTCCTTGTGACCTGGCCATTTAGCCTATGGTGTGCAAAACAGTGTCACTCAGAGGTAAAACAACCCAACGTTAAAGAACACACTGGATGGCCTTGACGGGAGGTTACCATCTGTCTCCCAACAGCTGTTCCAGTGGGTCCCCTCCCCCAACCTTCTCTGAGTCTTCGGGGTCCTTGTGACCTGGCCATTTAGCCTATGATGTGCAAAAAAAGTGCCGCTCAGAGGTAAAACAACCCAACCCTGTGCTGCATGGGTCTCACTTTTAATCATCATATTCTGATTGTCAGTGCACTGTAGGAGAGTTTTGATGTAAATACTGCACTCGCCGACTCCCCTTAACATATATTCAATGCGAGGAATTGCCCGCCATTGTTCAGATCGCTGATGACGTCCGTTTCGACTCTAACTATTTAGTTTTTTATTTCCATTTCGACAGATTTTGGTACCATGTGGTCCCGAGATACTCGACCAAATGGTCCCAAATTTCTTACACGTGTTCCCAGTGTGTGAACCTGTGTTGTGTTAAAAAATCAGGTTCCTTTTCACAATGGGGCACAGTAATATAATAACGCCTTTGGAAATGTGAGGGATCTGGCAACGGCAGTAGATTTAAATATTATCGTGACTCTTATGTTAGTTAGAGAGCAGTAAATGGCAACATTGGATTTAATAATGATTATCGTTTCCCGTAAGAATAGCGTGGTAAATGTGTTTTTGCTTGTAACAACCTCCCCACACTTCCACCGTTCGCTTTGGGAATTTCGACTTAAAATTCGGTACTACAACTGGGACAACAACCAGAAACAATCTATGAAAGTTTGAAGCTTCTACCATGATTTCCCGATGAGTTATGGTTGCCACAGGGAGACTCATAAACATTCATACACTTGCAGACATCTTTTATTATTATAGACCGGCTGAACGTCACCAGGCACTGCCCGGGTCACACTTTTAATCACTATACTCTGATTTACACTGCACTTTAACTTTTGTGTGCATTTTAACCTATGTGTGTGTGTGTGTATTTTTAGGACACGCTAAGTGTTCTTTTAAAATAACATTTAGTGTTTAAGAACTCGCTGCATGGCCTTGGGTTTGGTTGTTTTACCTCTGAGCGGCACTTTTTTGCACACCATGGGCTAAATGGCCAGGTCACATGGACCCCGAAGGCTCAGAGAAGGTTGGGGGAGGGGACCCACTGGAACAGCTGTTGGGAGACAGATGGTAGCCTCCCGTCAAGGCCGTACAGCGTGTTCTTTAACGTTGGGTTGGGTTGTTTTACCTCTGAGCGGCACTTTTTTGCACACCATGGGCTAAATGGCCAGGTCACATGGACCCCGAAGGCTCAGAGAAGGTTGGGGAAGGGGACCCACTGGAACAGCTATTGGGAGACAGATGGTAGCCTCCCGTCAAGGCCATCCAGCGTGTTCTTTAACGTGCACAGGGTATGTCTCTCCCACACACGGGGCCACGGCTAAACGTCCCATCCGACGGACGGCGGCCTTTCCAAGCCCATCGGTGTCCCCTACTGACCGTGGGCAGGGTGGGGAATTGCGGAGATAAATCTCAACGCTGACCCAGCTGGGACTCGAACCTGGGAACTACAGATTACGAGCCTGGCGCTCTACCGACTGAGACACCCTCGCCCCTGGATGGCTTTGACGGGCGACTTTATTTTTCTCCTGATACCTAACGAATGAGTCCACTGCCTCAACACTTCTCTTGGACCTGAACTCTTGGAATCCATGAACAGTTGGACACTTAGCTCACTGCGTGCAACGGACATTCAGAGATAACCCAACCATCGTATTAAAGGAACAAAGAATTTTCTAATTGGAATATTTCTTGTTAAATTAAAAATAATAAATTAACTACATATTTTATTTCATTTATCTTCGTAAAACTCCCCGCCCTGCCCACGATCAGTAGGGGACACCGATGGGCTTGGAAAGGACGACGTCCGTCGGATGGGACGTTAAGCAGTGGCCCCGTGTGCGGGAGAGCCATACCCAGCGAACGTTAAAGAACACGCTGGATGGCTTTGACGGGAGGCTACCATATGTTTCCTAACAGCTGTTCCAGTGGGTCCCCTCCCCCAACCTTCTCTGAGCCTTTGGGGTCCATGTGACCTGGCCATTTAGCCCATGGTGTGCAAAACAGTGTCGCTCAGATGTAAAACAACCCAACCCAAATCTCCGCAAAACTCCCCGCCCTGCCCACAGTCAGTAGGGGACACCGATGGGCTTGGAAAGGCCGCCGTCCGTCGGATGGGACGTTAAGCCGTGGCGCCGTGTCTGGAGAGCCATACCCTGTTGACGTTAGAGAACACGCTGGATGGCTTTGACGGGAGGCTACCATCTGTCTCCCAACAGCTGTTCCAGTGGGTCCCCTCCCCCAACCTTCTCTGAGCCTTCGGGGTCCATGTGACCTGCCATTTAGCCCATGGTGTGCAAAAAAGTGTCGCTCAGATGTAAAACAACCCAACCCAAATCTCCGCAAAACTCCCCGCTCTGCCCGTCAGTAGGGGACACCGATGGACTTGGAAAGGCCGCCGTCCGTCGGATGGGACGTTAAGCCGTGGCCCCGTGTGCGGGAGAGCCGTACCCTGTGCACGTTAAAGAACACGCTGGATGGCCTTGACGGGAGGCTACCATCTGGCTCCCAACAGCTGTTCTATTGGGTTCTCTCTCCCAAACTTCTCTGAGCCTTCGGGGTCTTTGTGACCTGGTCATTTAGCCCATGGTGTGCAAAAAAGTGCCGCTCAGAGGTAAAACAACCCAAGTGACCCAACATATAGTAGTGTACAATACATAAAGTGCTTTGGAGGAAACTTTTCATGCAATACTGTTCAGAAGAAAGGGGTAGAAACTTTTGAGTTTTGCAGTGCGTGTAAATTTCCACTTTCTACTAATGAAAGGGAGGCTGATGATAGAAAAAACTACCTCTTCCTAATTTCATGGCAGTTTAACGGTAACTGGAGCGTGTGCAGTTGCTGTACACGCTCCAGATATTTTTCCTGAATTCTGTAATCACGTGACACGAAGGTTGCCAGATAACTTATTTCTAAAAAAATCGCTGCCAGATATTTTTTCTGAATTCTGTAATCAACCGTAGTGTTCGGATACTTTTTTGAGCGACTGTAGGTGGTCATATTATTTTGATACTAGATCGTGTGGGCTCACTCACGGAAATATTGAGCGTGTGCAGTTACCGTTCACAGCAAACTGGAGCGTGTGCAGTAACACGCTCCAGTTTGCTGTGAACGGTAATGGAGCGTGTACAGTTGCTGTACACGCTCCAGATATTTTTCCTGAATTCTGTAATCACGTGACACGAAGGTTGCCAGATCACTAATTTCTAAAAAAAATCGCTGCCAGATATTTTTTCTGAATTCTGTAATCAACCGTAGTGTTCGGATACTTTTTTAAGCGACTGTACCCGTCCAATTCAAAAAAAAAAGAATTGCTCATTTATCTCTTTAAAGCGAAAAAAAAAAAGTGATTAAAATGTAAACATTATCTCATTTTATTTTGCAAAACGAATTTAAATAATAAAGCGAAAACGAAACAAGACATAATGGAGCACGAGAACCCCTAATGAATTGACGAATGAAACAACAATGAAGTCACTCTTATTTAGAAAGACAACACAGATTAACGACCTCCTAAGATTCCAACCACGCTGATTTTACCAGTAACCTTAGCAAATGACATCATTTAGGATGGAGAGAGGTTAAAAAAAGAAACCAAATCCTTACTTAACCCTTCCTCCGCATCACGGGGGGTGTAGAACGAGATCGTCCTTTAACTACCCCTTTCGCTGCGCACGTGCGGCGGCCGGGGCGCCGCCACCAGCTACGGCGGAGCATCAGCAGGAGACATCAGAGGAGGTATGGATTTCCTCTGTCAGCAGTTTGCGCCGCAGGCTCGCGTTTTGTTTTCTTTCTTCCATTCTCTGCGATCCCCTTTTGTTGCTGATGCTCCAGATCTTCCTCCTCCTCCTCCTTCTTCCATCTGCTTTGCAGAGAGCAAAGCATACTCGAATCGTTGAAGCAGCAGGGGAAAGGAGAGTCAAACTCTGTGGAGTGACGACAGATCGACCCACCTTTCGCTCAGCAGTGAAACTTGCACGAAACTTTTTTTTTTTCTGGCGGAGAAGATTCTCACCTTGTTCTCGAGTTCCGTCTTCTTTCACTCCTACTCCCCCCCCTCTCCCCATCACCATAACTTTTTTTTTCTGCCCTTCGTAGATTTGAGTACTTGCGGAACGCAAATATGGTCGTCAGTGGTGGAAAAGAGCCTAATTTGAACTTCCGTTAGTTTTTGTAAAGTCGATCAAATTTTCGATGGCATGTCTTACTAGGTAATTTTTTTCTTTTTACTCATGGTAATTTTTTTTTCCTTTCTTAGGCATGACTTACTAGGTTTTTCTTTCCTAGATAGAACTTATTATCTTAGGCAGGGTTTATTTTTAAGGCATGCCTGTTAGGTTTTTCCTTCTTAGGCATGCTTTAGTGTGTTCCTTTTCCTTTCTTAGGCATGGTTTATTGGGGTTTCCTTTCTTAAGTACGGTTTATTAGGGTCCTTTTCTTTCTTTGGCATGGATTATCAGGTTTTATTTTAATTTCTCGGGTACTGGGCAAAACAAATGGGAATAGTTCCATGTTATCTCAATAGAAAATCCCATTGGATTTGGGTTGGGTTGTTTTACCTCTGAGCGGCACTTTTTTGCACACCATGGGCTAAATGGCCAGGTCACATGGACCCCGAAGGCTCAGAGAAGGTTGGGGGAGGGCACCCACTGGAACAGCTTTTGGGAGGCAGATGGTAGCCTCCCGTCAAGGCCATCCAGCGTGTTCTTTAACGTTGGATTGTTTTACCTCTGAGCGGCACTTTTTTGCACACCATGGGCTAAATGGCCAGGTCACAAGGACTCCGAAGGCTCAGAGAAGGTTGGGGGAGGGCACCCACTGGAACAGCTTTTGGGAGACAGATGGTAGCCTCCCGTCAAGGCCATCCAGCGTGTTCTTTAATGTTGGATTGTTTTACCTCTGAGCGGCACTTTTTTGCACACCATGGGCTAAATGGCCAGGTCACATGGACCCCGAAGGCTCAGAGAAGGTTGGGGAAGGGGACCCACTGGAACAGCTGTTGGGAGACAGATGGTAGCCTCCTGTCAAGGCCATCCAGCGTGATCTATAACGTGCACAGGGTATGGCTCTCCCGCACACGGAGCCACGGCTTAACGTCCCATCCGACGGACGGCGGCCTTTCCAAGCCCATCGGTGTCCCCTACTGACCGTGGGCAGGGCGGGGAATTTTGCGGAGATAAATCTCAACGCTGACCCAGCTGGGACTCGAACCTGGGAACTACAGATTACGAGCCTGGCGCGCTACCGACTGAGCCACCCCCGCCCCAATCCCATTGGAGCTCGATAACTTCTTCAATATAATTTGTAATGGAAAATATGTCTAAAGATAAATTAAAGATCCTAATCAAATATAACTAAATCTTGACTTTGAAAATATTTGTTCAGTATTCATAGAGTTATGAACGATGGAATAATTTAACAGGCTACAAAATATTGAATCCAAAATTTAATTAAAACATTAAAACAGGTTAAGAGATCATAGTTGACTCTATCTCTCTCTTTTTAAACATAAGAAATGAAGGCCGAACTTTTCGCTAAATACAAGAAATAGTGACAATGAAATTGATGGCTAAATGTTGAATATTTATATTAATGGAATTTAGCATATGATAAGATATAAGGGAAGCAGAGAGCTTAAAAAGTCAACTTTTGTGACAAACGATTTTTCCTAGTAGGATGCATCAAAGTTATACTTAGTGACTATTTTATTAGAAGCATCAAAGTTATGCTTAGTATAATTTCATTAGGAGCATCAAAGTTATACTTAATGACAATTTCATTAGGAGCATCAAAGTTATACTTAGAGATTACTTTATTAGAAGCATCAAAATTACACTTAGTATAATTTATTAGGAGCATCAAAGTTATACTTAATGACAATTTCATTAGGAGCATCAAAGTTATACTTAGTGATTACTTTATTAGAAGCATCAAAGTTACACTTAATATAATTTTATTAGGAGCATCAACGTTATATTTAATGACAATTTCATTAGGAGCATCCACATATTAGATCAATCGAAAGCCAATTCCGAGCTCTGTAAGGTTTTAAATAAGTTTTTTTATGGAAAAAATGTTAATAAGGATGAATCAAACGTCTCAATAAAATCTTTTTGAATTTGGTTTTCCAACAGAGATTCTTTTGTCAGATTATTTTGTCTCTGAACTGCATTTCTGTGGGGCGGGGGGGGGGGCTCAGTCGGTAGCGCGCCAGGTTCGTAATCTGTAATTCCCAGGTTCGGGTCCCAGCTGGGTCAGCGTTGAGATTTATCTCCGCAAAATTCCCCGCCCTACCCACGGTCAGTAGAGGACACCGATGGGCTTGGAAAGGCCGCCGTCCGTCGGATGGGACGTTAAGCCGTGGCCCCGTGTGCGGGAGAACCATACCGTGTGCACGTTAAAGAACACGCTGGATGGCCTTAACGGGAGGCTACCATCTGTCTCCCAACAGCTGTTCCAGTGGGTCCCCTCCCCCAACCTTCTCTGAGCCTTCGGGGTCCATGTGACCTGGCCATTTAGCCCATGGTGTGCAAAAAAAGTGCCGCTCAGAGGTAAAACAATCCAATCCTGCATTTCTGTGCATAAAATGGGCTAAATAGCCACAAGATCCCAAAGATCCCAAAGATTCATAGTTGGATGGAGAATCTACTGGACATCTATTAGGAGAAATATGGAAGTCTCCTGTCAAAGTCATCTAATGTGTTCTTAAAAGTACATTGTTCTCCCACATGCGGTAAAACGGCATAACGTCCCATCTGGCGGACGCCACATTTCAAACAGCATATCTTTATATTTCTTATTTACAGTTATGCTTATCTAGTAATCATTTCCTTAAATAATTTTCGAATAGAGCAACTCTTAATTTCATGGGCTTGGGGTGGCTCGTCAGTAGCGCATCATATTCGAGTCCCAACTGTGACAGGGTTCAGAATTATCTCCGCTAACCCCTTATCTGTGCTCGCCGAGAAAGGAGACACCGAAGCGCTTAGAAAGACCGCCGTCTGTCGGCATAATATCAATTCAGATTTCAATTCAAATTTATTTCACACTTTTGATATATTACAAACATGTAATTTAAGACTTATAATAACAAAAGGAATAAATGTTTTTTTTTTATCCAAAGTAAATAGACAGTTTTGAAAGTGTAAAATTCAAAACTCCACATGAGCCAAAACTCGTTTGTGGAGATATTAGATTAAGAAAACATAAAATATTGAAAACCAACACTACCAACTTATTTAACACTGACATATAATAAACTCGTTAACATTATGACTCAAAATATGTATTGAGACATTATAATCATGCAAGGCATAATTACTATAACATATTTTCTACCTTTGGCTCGAGTATCCATTTCATAATTAATTTTTTAAAAAGATAAAGATTTCTTTCATTTTTTTATGTTGTAAGGTAAATTATTGAATATTTTAGGAGCCAAGTATACATAATATTTGCAAAAAGCTGTTTTTCTGGGAGTAATCACATTTAAATGTACAACTGTTGAAAGTCTCGTATTTTTATTGAAAGCTTTTACATTTGAATCACCCCAATTTTTGACAATATGTGTTAACAAATGGTAAATATATAATTTTCGGACTTGTAAAATTTGTAAAGAAGTATAATAATTTTGAATGCTATCAAACTTTCGTTTCTTGAGCATGCACCTCAACGCACAGTTTTGGAGATTCTGAATAGGTCTCAAATTTGATTCATAAAGGCCACCCCAAAAATAAGTGTTCCGTAGACAGGAAAACCATCTGTGTGCAAGTTAAAGAACACTCTGGATATATTTGACGGGTTGGGTTGTTTTACCTCTAAGCGGCACTTTTTTGCACACCATGGGCTAAATGGCTAGGTCACAAAGACCCCGAATGCTCAGAGAAGGTTGGGGGAGGGGACCCAAAGGAACAGCTGTTGAGAGACAGATTTTAGCCTCCCGTCAAGGCCATCCAGCGTGTTCTTTAACGTGCACAGGTAATGGCTCTCCCGCACACGGGGTCACAGCTTAACGTCCCATTAGACGGACGGCGGCCTTTCCAAGCCCATCCGTGTCCCCTACTGACCGTGGGCAGGGCGGGGAATTTTGCAGAGATAAATCTCAACGCTGACCCAGCTGGGACTCGAGGATTTGACGGGAAGCGTTCATCTGTCTCTTGGTGTTCATCTGTCCTTCTCGAACCTTCTTTGAATCCTTGAGTTCCTTGCGAACTGGTCATTAGCTCATTGTATTTAAAAAAAAAAAGCGCCGCTCAGAAAAAAAACAACCTAACTTACTCTGATTTGATTTTCCTTTTCCACAACACACGGAGTATACTTACGCGAAGGAAAAAAAAACATTTCTCTAAATAATTAATGCTTTTTTCCCCATCCTTCCTCCCATTCAAAGAATCCCCAGATCAGCTACTTGTCTTGAATCAGCTGCGAGAGGAACTCATCTCCAACAAACGAAGCGGTCTTGTTCGACGACCTTTTCTCTCTATATTTGATGACAGATAACTGCGAAGTGCCCCGATGCAGTCACAGAGGAGACTTCATCAGAGAGAGGGGGTGTGGCTACAGCTGCCCACGACAGCGGGGCCACCGATTGGTCGACAAAAAAAAACCCACAGCACACATTAGTGACCTTTGGGTCGATGTTCCAGCTGTGCATGGGCGTGGCCGAAGCAGAGAGATGACCGGAATTTGCCCACAGTCTGACAGTGCCTTGTCAAAGACAGCAGAGCCCTTCCATTAAGCACATCAAAGCCTGCATAGAAAGCTCGGGCAATCTGGTGTATTGTTCTTGTTGGTCCTTTTTTTTTTCGGATTTCCCTTTGCTTTGGGTTGTTTTCTCGTCAAGGATCTCCGTGGGCGATCCGAAGACTGCTAGAGCAATTCGACCTGTACCGAAAATAGTTCACGCTTTTATATCTATATCGGTAGTCTATTTTGCTTGTAACATTTTTATACACGTGTAGGGGAAGGTAGCGAGAGAAAAAGCGCAATAGCATAAGATGAGAGTTTTTAAAACTAGAACTATCGAATTTTCTGAATGAATTAAAAGTACACGATGTCGGTTGGGTTGGATTGTTTTACCTCTGAGCGGCACTTTTTTCCATACCACGGGCTAAATGGCCAGGTCACAAGAACCCCGAAGGCTTAGAGAAGGTTAGGGGAGAGGACCCACTGGAACAGCTGTTGGGAGACAGATGGTAGCCTCCCGTCAAGGCCATCCAGCGTGTTCTTTAACGTGCACAGGGTATGTCTCTCCCGCACACGAGGCCACGGCTTAAAGTCCCATACGACGGACGGCGGCCTTTCCAAGCCCATCGCTGTCCCCTACTGACCGTGAGCAGGGCGGGGAGTTTTGCGGAGATAAATCTCAACGCTGACCCAGCTGAGACTCGAACCTGGGAACTGCAGATTTCGAGCCTAGCGCGCTAGCGGCTGAGCTACCCCGCCCCCACGATGTCGGAGAGTAGACAGAAATGAAATTAATACGTCTTTGGAATTTCAGTTTGTTTTAAACTTTCTTTTCCTCAAAAAATATTTTGCAAAAATTGTCATTTTTAAGAGTAATTTGTCTTGGAATTTTGGATGGGCACACCTTTATTGAACTGGGTTGTTTTACCTCTGAGCGGCACTTTTTTGCGCCGAATGAGCTAAATGTCCAAGTCGCAAAGAACCCCAAATGCTCAGAGAAGGTTGTGGAAGAAACCCATTGAACAGCTGTTAGGAGACAGGTGTAAGTCTCTTGCTAAGGCCATCCATCGTGTTTTTTAACGTGCACAGATTATGGTAAGGCTCTACCACATGCGGACCGCGACTTATGGTCCCATCCGACGTATGACGCCCTTTCCAACCCCATCGGCGTCCCCCTTTCTGGCCAAAGACAAGGTCTCCACCTTATCCTTAGTTAATTCAGTAGAGATAAATCTCAACGTTGGCCCAGGTGGGATTCGAACCTGGAAACTACAGATTACGAACCTGAGGCGGGCGCACAGTGATTCCTGCTTGCAAAAGAGGAGTAAAATAGTATATATATAAATAACAGCGGGATTCCAACGGTCTTTTGTGAGGTGAAAAACACAGTCGGTAGAGGGCCAGGATTCGTAACCTGATGTTCTCAGTATCGAATCGTCGCTGTACAGTCGCTCAAAAAAATATCCGAACACTATGGTTGATTACAGAATTCAGAAAATATATCCGGCAACGATTTTTTTTGGAAATTAGTGATCTGGCAACCTTCGTGTCACGTGATTACAGAATTCAGGAAAAATATCTGGAGCGTGTACAACAACTGTACACGCTCCAGTTACCGTTCACAGCAAACTGGAGCGTGTGCAGTTACTGCACACGCTCCAGTTTGCTGTGAACGGTAACTGCACACGCTCAATATTTCCTTGAGTGAGCCCACACCATCTAATATCAAAATAATATGACCACCTACAGTCGCTCAAAAAAGTATCCGAACACTATGGTTGATTACAGAATTCAGAAAAAATATCCGGCAACGATTTTTTTAGAAATTAGTGATCTGGCAACCTTCGTGTCACGTGATTACAGAATTCAGGAAAAATATCTGGAGCGTGTACAACAACTGTACACGCTCCAGTTACCGTTCACAGCAAACTGGAGCGTGTGCAGTTACTGCACACGCTCCAGTTTGCTGTGAACGGTAACTGCACACGCTCCAGTTTGCTGTGAACGGTAACTGCACACGCTCAATATTTCCTTGAGTGAGCCCACACCATCTAATATCAAAATAATATGACCACCTACAGTCGCTCAAAAAAGTATCCGAACACTATGGTTGATTACAGAATTCAGAAAAAATATCTGGCAACGATTTTTTTAGAAATTAGTGATCTGGCAACCTTCGTGTCACGTGACACGTATGTACTAGATAGTATTGCATACAGTAACGCAATGTGAATAGCAATTTGGGGACTGCTCCGTTGGCATAGAGGCAAATCTCATAGGTCAGTCAATTGCTAGGTGATTGATAGGCCACTGATGTGTGATCTATGAGAACAGTCGAAGCATCAACTGTGCCCCCTTCCCATATTCTGCACAGTTGCCACACTCTTGCAATGCTACAGCCATCATGCAAAACTAAACAGTTGATAATTGAATAATTTTAAATACATTATTTTAAAATACACTTCAAGTTACAAACCTATTTTATATGAATAGGAAACTAATTTCGACACCACGTAACATATAAAACAAGCTTTAATTATGGTCAAATGTGACTGAAGATAAATCAAAGATCTCAAGCAAAAGAAAAATCAAAAGATGATATAAATCTCGATTTTTCAGTCGTAATAGCGGTTGTTTAACGAGGTATTGAAGTTAGAATATTTAACATCAATAATGCACTGCTATCAAACTCATACGAATATTGAAAGAATTACTGACACAAATATCGAAAACATTACTTATTTTATTGAATGTCTCGAAACAATATTTATTATTTAAATTTTAATTCACTTTTAAGGTGAAATTTTATGACTGCCATTGCTGTTGTTATAATCCAAGCTTCCATAACTCTTTAAATACCTAGCATATAAGGGGCGGGGGTGGCTCAGTCGGTAGCGCGCCAGGCTCGTAATCTGTAGTTCCCAGGTTCTAGTCCCAGCAGGGTCAGCGTTGAGATTTATCTCCGCAAAATTCCCCGCCCTGCCCATGGTCAGTAGGGGACACCGATGGGCTTGGAAAGGCCGCCGTCCGTCGGATGGGACGTTAAGCCGTGGCCCCGTGTGCGGGAGAGCCATACTCTGTGCACGTTAAAGAACACGCTGGATGGCCTTGACGGGAGGCTACCATCTGTCTCCCAACACTGTTCCAGTGGGTCCCCTCCCCCAACCTTCTCTGAGCCTCCGGGGTCCATGTGACCTGGCCATTTAGCCCATGGTGTGCAAAAAAGTGCCGCTCAGAGGTAAAACAACCCAACACAACCCTAGGATATAAACCTAACGAATACTGCTGAAATTTGAGATTTAAATAGCTTGATTGAGATCGTTAATTTATCTTCACACATTTCACCATAAAAAAATTATTTTACAAGTTACAGAGTTTCGATGTTAGTTTTCTTATTGATATAAAATTGAGTGTAACTTTTGTCTACTAGTGTGCATTTCTATTCTTCCACTTTGCAGGAATCAAAAATATATTGATATTTGTCACCTTTTTAAATAAATTTCTGATTGCAACACACACTAAACGATTGATATTTGTCTCCTTTTTAAATAAATTTCTGTTTGCAGCACACACTAAACAATTGATATTTGTCTCCTTTTTAAATAAATTTCTGTTTGCATCACACACTAAACAATTGATATTTGTCTCCTTTTTAAATAAATTTCTGTTTGCAGCACACACTAAACAATTGATATTTGTCTCCTTTTTAAATAAATTTCTGTTTGCAGCACACACTAAACAATTGATATTTGTCTCCTTTTTAAATAAATTTCTGTTTGCATCACACACTAAACAATTGATATTTGTCTCCTTTTTAAATAAATTTCTGTTTGCAGCACACACTAAACAATTGATATTTGTCTCCTTTTTAAATAAATTTCTGTTTGCATCACACACTAAACAATTGATATTTGTCTCCTTTTTAAATAAATTTCTGTTTGCAGCACACACTAAACAATTGATATTTGTCTCCTTTTTAACGAAATTTCTGTTTGCAGCACACGCTAAACAACTGATATTTGTCTCCTTTTTAAATATATTTCTGTTTGCAGCACACACTAAACGATTGATATTTGTCTCCTTTTTAAATAAATTTCTGTTTGCAGCACACACTAAACAATTGATATTTGCCTCGTTTCTTTAACAGTTTACTTAATTTCTCTTTGCAGGAACCAGACCCAGATATGTCAAAAAGGATATCTGAGAGTGACTGAGTCTCCAAAGAGCGGTGAGTCCCTTCGCAGCCAACAGACTCGGGGTTTCTCCCAGCTCATCTCGGCTCTCAAAGAGCCCCCAACGCAACTCTCATCTCTCTACGACACTGCCAGAGAAGCAGACTTCGGACAGTTCTGTGGTCACATGATCGGCCGCAGCGTTTCCTTCTACTCCATCAGCAATAACGTCAGCTTATCCATCGTGCTCCCGAGCAGGTCAACGATGGGTTCTCATTCCTTCTCTCTCTACCTCACCTACAAATACCTTCCTGGGATGCCAGCCGTCACTCGTTACGGCCTCGACAATGCCCCCTTCTATTTCGGAACCACCGTTCCTAACACTTACTGCGACAGAATCCTCGTCAACTGCGACAGGAAGCGATGCAAGATTCGTTCTCCTAATTTTCCCGGACTTTATCTGAGAAACTTCACCTGCAACTTCCTCATCAGACAGGACTACGTCCCTCCGCGGAAACACGCCCAGGTGATACTCTTTCAACCGAACGAGTACAAGATTTCAGTATACACTGGCGGCACCAGTACGGACTCGGTTTCGAGGAACGGGCTCACCACCGACTGTTTCAGCGACGTAGTGAGAATTTTCGACGGCGCCAGCATGACAAGTTCCCCGCTGCTCACCGAGTTCTGCGGGGCAGGAGCTCTGCCCAACATCACGGCCAGTGGACCCGAAATGCTGGTTCAACTGTACAGCGCCCCTTTCCAAATGCTGTACAGCTCAAGGCTGGAGCTGGACGTGACTGTCCAGTTCGTGAACGTGTCGGAATTTCGACTGGATAATGGCAAGTGTGAAATGCACGTGAACGGTACAGAGGTGCGCGAAGGACTCATTCGCAGTCCTAGTCACACGATGCCCCGCAACACAACTTGTGTCATCTACTTACATGGTGCTTCTCCCTCGGACAGAGTGTGGATATATTTTCTCTCCTACTTTGTCAAAGACGAACACCAGTGGGGTACGGAAGACGTCTGCGACATCAGCACACTGGAACTGTTCGAGTTCTCTTTCACCGCTCTCCGAAACTCGTCGGTAAAGAGAGAAGACTCGTGGATTTCCCTGAGCGAGTCTACGTTCAGATTTTGCGAGAAGACTGCTCCGGTGATGTGCGCCAGAGCGGCGGATTACTCTACTCACGTTCCCCGCCGACCCTGCCTCTACCCTGCGGAGAGTTACCTGACGAACGGCACAGACGCTGTTCTCAGGTACAACTTCTTCCGATCCAGCGAGGTTGCTGCGAGCGCCAGCACGTTCGTCGCCCGCTTCGAATTCGTCGATTTCCGACAGGAAGGCCTACCTGTAGACGAGCGCTCAGCATCTTCCAACCCCCCCTGTGACAGAAGGATCTCGAGCGCGTGGAAGAAAAACGGAACTATCTCCTCACCCAAAAATGTGTTTCTTTACGGGCGTGGTGGGAGTAGCAAACTCCTGTGCACCTACCACTTCGATGTTCGTAGCACAGAAAAAGTAATCATCCAAATCACCAACTTGTATTTAAAGTCGGACAACTGTGAGACTTACTACGACAAAGTCCTCCACCGTTTTATGTGTAACTTTACCGATGGCATGTCCTCGAACATGACCGACGATAACAGACACGCTTTTCTCTATTCCATCGAGAGCGGGGGATCTCCATCACCATCCTCATCCTCATCTTTTATCGGCTGCATGTGTGGGAACTTCACTAAAACTTCCAATCACCGTCCCTTCATCCTCCACTCGACGAGTGGAAGCACATTCTCTTCATCCACCTCGATCTCTTCTTCGTCGTCATCATCACAGCAGTCATCATCATCATCCGTCATCGCCACCACGACTAAGCTCATCTTTGACGTATCTGGGATGACACCTTTCGAAGACTTCCACGACTTCGGCTTCGAGGTCACCTTCCGCTTCGTGACTTCCATGGAGTGTGATAAGGGTCTGTATCTGAAAAACAGGAGCAGCGAGGGTGAACTCGTGTTTCGCGCCGGTGCATCCAGCGAGAAAGAGAACGGGGATCGCGGCGTGGATACGGAAGAAGATGGCTTATCTCTGATCTCGCCTCCGCTCCGATGCCGTTGGGTTCTCCAATCATCGCCAGAAACGTATCTTTACCTTCAGTTGAGAGGGAGAGACGGTTCTCTCGGTTGTCATGGCGAAAACCGTGTGATCATCTACGCCGGAGAAAAGACCCTCCAGCCCCAGGCAGTGGTGTGCGTAGCGGATGACACTAGTAACGTTATCAACGGCAGAGAAGGCGGCGTCGGCAGCCACGACGCCGACGAATCTCACGAGAGTTTCGATTTCTTCTCCGTCTCTTGGAACAACGATTCTCATCACCACCAACCTCCGGATCAGACGGAGATGGGAGCGGACCGAGAACTAAGGACGAGACGTGATCGAGTGGTAGTAGAAATTGTCGCTCTCCGACCGGGAACGTTCGCCCTCCGCTGGCTGGAAGTCATTAAACCCTCCCTCAAGACCCACGGTGGGAGGACAATGAGAAACGTGAACTGTCTCTTCGAATGTCCCGAGTTGAGCGCGTGCATCAATCCCGAACTCTGGTGTGACGGGATCGTCCACTGTCCTCACGGCTTTGACGAATCCCCGGACAATTGTCAGAAGGCGCAGACATTGTACGCAGCTATTGGGGGGGGCCTCGGGTGCCTCGTGGTGCTCGTCGCTGTGGTCGTGGCAACCAGACATTTTCGGCGTCGATCCAAGAAGAAGAAAAAGAAGAAGAAAAAACCTCAACAGAGCTCATCTTCATCTTCCTCTAGCTTGAAGAAGAGCAAGGATTCTCTGCCCAGACATATGCAGGCCGTTGAAGTGCGACTGTCGAGTTTACATATGTGACTTCAAAGCCAATCTTTTTTTAGCATGCCACCTTTTCTTTTATCCCACCAGTGCTGTTCAAAGAAAAAACCACATAAGGAAAATAAACGTTTCTTAACTAGAAAGATGAAAAAAATACTCATCTTTCTTATAAAGAAGAACATGTGGAGAAAGAGAAAATTTCTCTTTTATCTATATTGGTGCTCTCTTTCTACCTTTGCGCGAAGATTTAGGCGTAAGATTGTATGTGTTTCAATTTCCATAAGCCACTTCCAGTGCTTACAGTGTGACACTTTCAATGCAGTGATAAGACACAGTGAATTCAACACTTCTGATGCGACACTTTCAACACAGTGTGCGACATTATTATCAAAAGGGTGATTCCCATACAACAATGCTATCAGCACATTGTTTGAGAAGCGATAGCAATGAACGATGCAAACAACAGTATAAACACTATAGATACGGTGATATGACACCACCTATATAACAATTCGACGCTATTAGCAAATTTTGCGTCATTATCAACACAGTGTTATGACACTATCAGTAAATTCAAATTTAAAAAATATTCAAATTCATTTCTATAGTACATCTATGCAAATTTTTGCACAAAAAAAACAATAAACCGAAGCTTATTAGCGGGAATGTACACCATTTTAACAAAATTTGAGCTAGATGACATCAGTATCATGACATAAATGGAATAAATAAATAAATGAAACATGAAAGAGAAAAAACCGATAAAACTATATTAGACAAAAGGAGAGGATTTAGGGTTATTATTCACCCCCCCACACACACCAATTTAGCAGATATTTTCTATGGCTGTCTTTGAAAATCAGACCCAAGTACGTTAATGAGGCTCAAACAAGTCAAATTTATTTTGAGCACCCCCCCCCCAACACATACAAACATTTATTTGGAATTTCCTCAGCACGTTATTAGATACTATCCGACAGCTTTAAGATGAGATACTAACAATGAAATGATACGACAATATGAAAACTATGCTTACAATAATACTTTATCAATACAGAACTATGTCACTATCTGCAAAGTGATGCGGCATTATTAACATAATTATGCGATACTATCAAAACAACTGTATGATACTATCAATATAATTGTACGACACTATGAAAACAACTATACAACACTATCAGCACAATTGTATGATACCCTCAAAACAACTGTATGATGTGCGACTGTCGACCTCAAAAATATGTCAATATAAATATGATAAATATAATATAAATATGATGTCAATATCAATACAATTGTACGACACTATCAAAAAACCGTACAACACTATCGACACAATTATACGATGATATCGACACAATTATACGATGATATCAAAACAACTGTATGATACTATCAATATAATTATACGACACTATGTAAACAACTATATCAATATTATCAGCACAATTGTAAGATACCCTCAAAACAACTGTATGATACTATCAATACAATTGTACGACACTATCAAAAACTGTACAACACTATCAACACAATTGTACGATACCATCAAAACACCTGTATGATACTATCAATACAATTGTACGACACTATCAAAAAACCGTACAACACTATCAACACAATTATACGATACCATCAAAACAACTGTATGATACTATCAACACAATTGTATGATACCATCAAAACAACTGTATGATACTATCAACACAATTGTACGATACCATCAAAACAACTGTATCATACTATCACCACAATTGTACGATACCATCAAAATAACTGTATGATACTATCAATATAATTGTACGATACCATCAAAATAACTGTATCATACTATCAACACAATTGTACGATACCCTCAAAACAACTGTATGATACTATCAACATAATTTTACGATACCATCAAAATAACTGTATCATACTATCAACACAATTGTACGATACCATCAAAACAACTGTATGATACTATCAACACAATTCTATGATACCATCAAAATAACTGTATGACATTATCAATATAATTGTACGATACCATCAAAATAACTGTATGATACTATCAACACAATTGTACGATACCATCAAAACAACTGTATGATACTATCAACACAATTGTACGATACCATCAAAATAACTGTATGATACTATCAACACAATTGTACGATACCATCATAACAACTGTAAGATACTATCAACACAATTGTACGATACCATCATAACAACTGTAAGATACTATCAACACAATTGTACGATACCATCAAAACAACTGTATTATACTATCAACACAATTGTACGATACCATCAAAACAACTGTATGATACTATCAACACAATTGTACGATACCATCATAACAACCGTATGATACTATCAACACAATTGTACGATACCATCAAAACAACTGTATGATAGTATCAACACAATTGTACGATACCATCAAAATAACTGTATGTACTATCAACACAATTGTACGATACCATCAAAACAACTGTATGATACTATCAACAAAATTGTACGATACCATCAAAACAACTGTATGATACTATCAACACAATTGTACGATACCCTCAAAACAACTGTATGATACTATCAACACAATTGTACGATACCATCATAACAACTGTAAAATACTATCAACACAATTGTACGATACCCTCAAAACAACTGTATGATACTAACAACACAATTGTACGATACCATCATAATAATTGTACGTTACCATCAAAATAACTGTATGATACTATCAACACAATTGTACGATACCATCAAAACAACTGTATGATACTATCAACACAATTGTACGATACCCTCAAAACAACTGTATGATACTATCAACACAATTGTACGATACCATCATAACAACTGTAAAATACTATCAACACAATTGTACGATACCCTCAAAACAACTGTATGATACTAACAACACAATTCTACGATACCATCATAACAACTGTATGATACTATCAACACAATTGTACGATACCATCAAAACAACTGTATGATACTATCAACACAATTGTACGATACCATCAAAACAACTGTATGATACTATCAACACAATTGTACGATACCATCAAAACAACTGTATAATACTATCAACACAATTGTACGATACCATCATAACAACTGTATGATACTATCAACACAATTGTACGATACCATCAAAACAACTGTATGATACTATCAACACAATTGTACGATACCATCATAACAACGGTATGACACTATCAACACAATTGTACGATACCATCAAAACAACTGTATGACACTATCAACACAATTGTACGATACCATCAAAACAACTGTATGATACTATCAACACAATTGTACGATACCATCAAAACAACTGTATGATACTATCAACACAATTGTACGATACCATCGTAACAACTGTATGATACTATCAACACAATTGTACGATACCATCATAACAACTGTAAGATACTATCAACACAATTGTACGATACCATCAAAACAACTGTATGATACTATAAACACAATTGTACGATACCATCATAACAACTGTAAGATACTATCAACACAATTGTACGATACCATCAAAACAACTGTATGATACTATCAACACAATTGTACGATACCATCATAACAACTGTATGATACTATCAACACAATTGTACGATACCATCAAAACAACTGTATGATAGTATCAACACAATTGTACGATACCATCAAAATAACTGTATGATATTATCAACACAATTGTACGATACCCTCAAAACAACTGTATGATACTAACAACACAATTGTACGATACCATCATAACAACTGTATGATACTATCAACACAATTGTACGATACCATCAAAACAACTGTATGATACTATCAACACAATTGTATGATACCATCAAAACAACTGTATGATACTATCAACACAATTGTACGATACCATCAAAACAACTGTATGATACTATCAACAATTGTACGATACCATCATAACAACTGTATGATACTATCAACACAATTGTACGATACCATCAAAACAACTGTATGATACTATCAACACAATTGTACGATACCATCATAACAACTGTATGACACTATCAACACAATTGTACGATACCATCAAAACAACTGCATGACACTATAAACACAATTGTACGATACCATCAAAACAACTGTATGATACTATCAACACAATTGTACGATACCATCAAAACAACTGTATGATACTATCAACACAATTGTACGATACCATCAAAACAGCTGTATGATACTATCAACACAATTGTACGATACCATCATAACAACTGTATGATACTATCAACACAATTGTACGATACCATCAAAACAACTGTATGATACTATCAACACAATTGTACGATACCATCAAAACAACTGTATGATACTATCAACAGAATTTTACGATACCATCGTAACAACTGTATGATACTATCAACACAGTTGTACGATACCATCAAAACAACTGTATGATACTATCAACACAATTGTACGATACCATCAAAACAACTGTAAGATACTATCAACACAATTGTACGATACCATCAAAATAACTGTATGATATTATCAACACAATTGTACGATACCATCATAACAACTGTATGATACTATCAACACAATTGTACGATACCATCAAAACAACTGTATGATACTATCAACACAATTATACGATACCATCGTAACAACTGTATGATACTATCAACACAATTGTACGATACCATCGAAACAACTGTATGATACTATCAACACAATTGTACGATACCATCAAAACAACTGTATGATAATATTGATACAATTGTGCGATTCTATCAAAACAATTATACAACACTATCGACGCAATTGTACGGCACTACTGACACAATTATGCGGCACTATTGACACAATTGTACGACACTAACCAAACTACTGTATGAACTATTGACACAATTGTATGACACTGTCAAAACAATACAACACTATCAACACAATTGTATGAAACTCTCGAAACAATTGGACACATCTGTGCGACATTATGGACATTATTTAAGTTGGGGTAGTAGCAATACAATAAGACGACACTATTAACAAGTGATTTAAAATACATTATCAACACAGTGGATAGTGTTATCTGTAGAGAAAGACTCGAAAGCACTAATACAGTCTGGAAATACTATCAACAGAGTGCTAAGTTTGCAACACAATCATATAATACTGTAACACCACCAACACAATGATTATAACGACACTACTACTATAGTGATTATGGGTTGGGTTGATTTAACTCTGAGCTGCACTTTTTTGCACACCATGGGCTAAATGGCCAGATCACATGGACCTCGAAGGCTCAGAGAAGGTTGGAGAAGGGGACCCACTGGAACAGCTGTTGGGAGACAGTTGGTAGCTTCCCGTCAAGGCCATCCAGCGTGTTCTTTAACGTACACAGGGTATGGCTCTCCCGCATACGGAGCCACGGCTTAACGTCCCATCCGACGGACGGCGGCCTTTCCAAGCCCATCGGTGTCCCCTACTGACCGTGGGCAGGGCGGGGAATTTTGCGGAGATAAATCTCAACGCTGACCCAGCTGGGACTCGAACCTGGGAACTACAGATTACGAGCCTGGCGCGCTACCGAGCCACCCCCGCTCCGCTTCACGTGTAGAAGAGAGTTAGAGAATAAGCTGGATGACCATGACGGAAAGCTTCCATCTGTCTCCTAACATCTGTGAAGTGGATCCCCTTTCAACAACCTTCTCTAAACCCTTGGTGTCCTTGTGGCCTCACCATTTAGTCCATTGTGTGCAAATTTCTGCTCAGACGTTACATAATTCACCCACTTCAGCGTTCGTGGAAAACAAACAACTGTGTAACTGATATGTTGCATAAAAGTCATAGAAAACTAGATACACCTATCGTGAAGAGGATTTCCACATGTCACATTAATACAGAAATCGATCTGTCTAACAACTGCCTCAATCAGCACTAACACCACATCCACGATATATCAGGGAGAAGATCTACAAATCGACAACGTTTGGCGAATCTCGTTCCGCCAACTGTGAATTAGTATCACCCCTAGTTCAGAACATGATGGGCCGGGGGTGGCTCAGTCGGTAGCGCACCAGGCTCGTAATCTGTAGTTCCCAGGTTCGAGTCCCAGCTGGGTCAGCGTTGAGATTTATCTCCGCAAAATTCCCCGTCCTGCCCACGGTCAGTAGGGGACACCGATGGGCTTGGAAAGGCCGCCGTCCGTCGGATGGGACGTTAAGCCGGGGCCCCGTGTGCGGGAGAGCCATACCCTGTGCACGTTAAAGTACACGCTAGATGGCCTTGACGGGAGGCTACCATCTGTCTCCCAACAGCTGTTCCAGCGGGTCCCCTCCCCCAACGTTCTCTGAGCCTTCGGGGTCCATGTGACCTAGCCATTGCCCATGGTGTGCAATGCCCATGGTGTGCCCATGGTGTGCAAAAAAGTGCCGCTCAGAGGTAAAACAACCCAAATCAGAACATGTTCGTTGGCAGAAACATTTTCAAAGAAATTCAGAGAGAGAGAGGGGGGCCCTACCAGTAAGCCCCCTAGTTCCAAATCACGCTAAGCAACTAATTGTCAATCACCAGAGAAAGTCTGTATGAAACCTTAGAGTACATGAAATCTTTTCACATTTATTGCATTGTATATTTATCTGATATAATTCAGCGTTGTCTCTATAAACAGAATATTCCACCGGATTCTTACAATAGAAACGCATTTTTAAATTCAGTATTTCCGGAATAGCATATTTATAAAGAAAAAAACAGTTATATTTCGCTCTTTTGTTTTTTAAGTTATTCAAATCATCACCAGCACTGAATTCCAAATCAACATATTTCTCAGATGGACATAACAACAGAATGTTCAGACTCATTCTGATTAAATATTATCCCAGGTCAACACGTGACTTGCAAAAAGACCCATGAAATATGGACGTCAATAAAAAAAAATCACTTAGCTTCAAAAAAAGAAAATATCGGTTGGACTTTTTTTTTCTTTTCTGAGCAAACAACTTTATTACTAACTCAATATTTGCTCTGGATTTGTAAAAATCCTTTCCCAAATGTTGTCATTGTAACAGTCGTGAGTCATTTTAATGTTTGACGTTTGCTAGAAGGTTTCCATTTCTTTCGCTTCACTAAAAATCCATAACGTGATGTTTGATAATGTGTGCAATTCATATTACATTCGATGCATGTTTACTAAATTGTGAAGATAAAAAACTGTTTTGCTTCCAGTTTAGCGATTTCTGTTTACCCATCATCATTCTTTTCAAACACTGCAAAACCATTTCTTTGTCTTCATCATTAATCGTATTGATTGTTTCAATTTGCCAAGTAATTTTGGCTTTGCTCGATGAATCATAACACTAACCTCCAGGGATTGCACTTTCTGAAATTCTCCCCACCTGCCAAGCTGATTAAAACAGCAGTTGTCTTGCACTGGGAGCGTTCAGGTTTGTTCGTTACGTTTTTCGAAATCTATTTATATGTGGTGGAAAAAGAATATTTTTTCAAACTACAGCAGTGAAAAGACGTATAACCGTAAAGTTATACTTAAAAGTAAAGTCGTACTAAGTCAGGAGTTTTTGAACAAATAATAAGACAGGTTTTTTTTGTTTTTTTAGCAAATGGTAGGACGGGACTCTTTGAACAAATGGCAAGACTGGATTCTTTGAACGAATGGCGAGACTGGATTCTTTGAACGAATGACAAGACTGGATTATTTGAACGAATGGCGAGACTGGATTCTTTGAACGAATGACAAGACTGGATTCTTTGAATGAATGACAAGACTGGATTCTTTGAATGAATGACAAGACTGGATTCTCTGAGCGAATGACTGGATTCTTTAAACAAAGGGGAAGACTGGATTCTTTGAACTAATGGAGAGACTGGATTCTTTGAACTAATGACAAGACTGGATTCTTTGAATGAATGACAAGACTGGATTCTTTGAATGAATGACAAGAATAGATTCTTTGAATGAACGACAAAACTGGATTCTTTGAACGAATGACGACTGGATTCTCTGAGCGAATGACTGGATCCTTTAAACAAATGAGAAGACTGGATTCTTTGAACGAATGGCGAGACTGGATTCTTTGAACGAATGAGAAGACTGGATTCTTTGAACGAATGACAAGACTAGATTCTTTGAATGAATGACAAGACTAGATTCTTTGAATGAATGGCAAGAATAGATTCTTTGAATTAATGACAAAACTGGATTCTTTGAATGAATGATAAGACTGGATTCTCTCAGCTAATGACGGCTGGATTCTCTGAGAGAATGACTGGATTCTTTAAACAAATGAGAAGACTGGATTCTTTGAACGAATGGCGAGACTGGATTCTTTGAATGAATGACAAGTATAGATTCTTTGAATGAATGATAAGACTCGATTCTTTGAACGAATGACAAGACTGAAATCTTTGAATGAATGACGACTGTATTCTCTGAGCGAATGACTGGATTCTTTAAACAAATGAGAAGACTGGATTCTTTGAACGAGTGACAAGACTGGATTCTTTGAACGAATGACAAGACTGGATTCTTTGAACGAATGACAAGACTGGATTCTTTGAATGAATGACAAGAATAGATTCTTTGAATGAACGACAAAACTGGATTCTTTGAACGAATGACGACTGGATTCTCTGAGCGAATGAATGGATTCTTTAAACAAATGAGAAGACTGGATTCTTCGAAGGAATGGCGAGACTGTATTCTTTGAATGAATTACAAGACTGGATTCTTTGAACAAATGACAAGACTGGATTCTCTGAACGAATGACTGGATTCTTTGAACAAATGGTAATCTTTGAACAAATGACAAGACTAGGTATTTGGTTTTTAACAAAACCGTTTAGAGTTTTTGGCAATGAAAAGGCTAGATTTTTTCGGAATTGACAAGTCTACGTCTAGTTTTTTTGGAAATAACAAATCTTAGTCTGGATATCGCAAGTCTAAGTCTGGATTTTTTTTTTATCAAATACATGGCCTGAGAATATTTTTCTCACATTTATGATACTTGCAGGTGTCCCGTGGTGCATTTGCGAGACTTACCAGACTGTGTTCGATTTCTGTGATATTCTCGAAACGGGCACCTAAAATCAGTAAGATTTTAAACATTCCTCGAAAAAAGGGAAAAACAAATGGTTCGTTCACGTTGTAACCAAACAATAGACAACAACAGACTTTGTTGTCAACAGATAAAGATCATCAACAACAAAGTCTTAACAGCTTCTTCGTTGTATAGTGAGCAACTTTCATCCTTCGTGCGCAGGAGCTTCTCTGTAATGCAACCTCTCCAGCAGCAAGCGAACGACGACATTCGGCGAACTCTTGAACCAACCTCTTGTTGTGTCTCCTCAGCTCTTGCATTTTGGGACAAAGGATTCCGTTTTAAGTGCCTGAATATTTAAAACTAAAAAAACTTTTGCGTCATCATTGTAGAATGAGAGAACTATGCTTGATATGATGATGGAATCTTCTGGAGACTCATTCGGTTACGTGGAAAAAAACTGACGGATGTGATGAAAGAGATAACCAACGATGACGAAACAACAAATATTCAACAAACGCTCATTGGATATTATTGGATAGATTTTGTTGACGTCACAGTGTTTGACGTGATGTGTAAGAAACTGATAATGTTACTTTTTTTACCAAATAATTTTTTGAATAAATACCTTTATCCCCTATGTGTTGTACATTTTTGCGTTATGAGTATTGTTACTGGTTGACTGGCTGATTGACCTATGGGAAATTCGGGTCGTAAATATCGGAGAAAATGCAAATTTGACCTCCGACGTGTCTTTCAAGGTCAAATAGAGGTCGCATAGAGGTCAAATCATAATCTATCAGTGTTAGAAACGTGAAAATTGGTGTCGGTTGTAGATGTCGGAAACATGAGATATTTCGGATCCGGAAGGTCCTGCCAGTTCAAAGGTCAAATTTGGACCTACTGGTGAAAGAGAGCTAAAATTTCATTCCTGGGGATGTTTTGAATCGCCAAATAGAGGTCAAATTCAACGTCAAATGGAGGTCGCATAGAGATCAAATCATAATCTTACCAGTGCAAGAAACGTGAAAATTGGTGTCTGGGCTGGGAGGGATGGTTGTAGATGTCGGAAACATGAGAAATTTCAAATCAAGAAGATCCTGCAAGTTCAAAGGTCAAATTTGGACCTACTGGTGAGAAAGTACTGGTGTGAAAGAGCTAAAAATTCATTCCTGGGGATGTTTTGAATCGTAGATCTCAGAAATTATGACAAATTTTAGGTGCGATGTGTCCTTCGAGGTCAAAGGTAAAATATAGGTCTCCCCAGGCCTGAATGTAGAAAAAAAATCAAAGGGATGAGGAGCGAGGGCAAGAAACAAAATGGAGGAGAAAAAAATGTAAGGAGCAAGAGATGGGGTTTTCAATACAGTATACTATTCCCCCCGCCTCCGTTTTAGAGATATTTTGAAAAATTCTTGAAAAATGTATGAAATATAAATAAGTTTAATAATTTTTGTGTCTATTACCATTACTAGCATTCTGAAGGGAGGGACATGATTTCCTCCTCCCCTGCTCCCCAGATCCGACCCTGGATTTTTATGTGCTAGAAGGGATAAAATTGATGCCTTAGGGCAGGGGTGGGCAATTGTTTTCGTATCTACACTGCGCATGCGTATTGATGTGGCCGTCCTAGTGGAAAATACGAGACGAATCTTCGGTCGCGCATGGGAAGGAAATCTCGGTTCAAGGCGGATTTTTCTGAATGACTTGTAGGGCCACAAAAAACTCTTAGCGGGCCGAATGTGGCCCGCGGGCCGTTATTTGCCCACCCCTGACTTACGGTATTTTGAGTCATATATCTCAGAAATCATGCTAAATTTTAGCTGCGAGGGTTTTTTGAGGTCAAATGTCAAATTTCGATATCCCAGTGCTGGAAAGCTAAAAAATTGGTGAATAGGGCTATTTGGGGCTTTGAGTTGGGTTGTTTTATATCTGAGAGGCGATTTTTTCTCACAATGGGCTGACTGGCCAGGTCACAAGGGCCCCGAAGGCTCAGAGAAAGTTGGGGGAGGAGACCCACTGGAATAGCTGTTGGGAGACAGATGGTAGCCTCCCGTCAAGGGCATCCAGCGTGTTCTTTAACGTGCACATGTACGGCCCTCCCTCACACGCGGCCACCGCTTAATATCCCATCCAATGGATGGCGGCCTTTCCAAGCCCAGCGATGTCCCCCTACTGACCGTGGCAGGGCGGCTATTTGAGGGAGTAAAACTGAGAAATGAGAGGAATTTTCAGAGATCCTGTGTCGCGTTCAATGTCAAATTAGGGATCAGAATGACAGTCAAGAAATCAAACAGGGAAGGACATAAAACCCCTGGATATTTAATATGCATGCAAAGAGGATGGGTCCAAGACCACCTCTTTTTTCAAAACTATCCAGGTGTTACTAGAGGGGTTATTCCCTGACGATGATAGGAGCTCTGATAATGCCCAACATCATCTCCAGAGTTTCACTGGACACGGAAGATGACGTTCAGTTTACGGAAGAGGAGGTAGGAGAGGATTGGATTGGATTGTTTTGGATTGTTTTACATCTGAGCGGCACTTTTTTGCACACCATGGGCTAAATGGCCAGGCCACAAGGACCCCGAAGGCTCAGAGAAGGTTGGGGGAGGGGACCCACTGGAACAGCTGTTGGGAGACAGACGGTAGCCTCCCGTCAAGGCCATCCAGCGTGTTCTTTAACGTGCACAGGGTATGTCTCTCCCGCAAACGGGGCCACGGCTTAACGTCCCATCCGACGGACGGCGGTCTTTCCAAGCCCATCGATGTCCTCTACTGACCGTGGGCAGGGCGGGGAATTTTGCGGAGATAAATCTCAACGCTGACCCAGCTGGGACTCGAACCTGGGAACTACAGATTACGAGCCTGGCGCGCTACCCACCACCCCCGCCCCTGGGTAGGAGAGGTGACCAATGCTATGGCCAGGGGTAAAGCCCCTGACCACGATGATCTGACAGTGGAGATTGTGATGCAGTTGTTTAATGAACACGAAGATCTGTTCACCCACCTCTTTAATAGATGTCTGAGGCTGGGAAACTTCGCAAAGGCCTGGAAACAGGCCGACCTAGTCCTATTCAACAAGGCGGGTAAAGGTCTGGCAGACCTTAAGATCTTATAGACAAACTGCTCACAAATAGGATGTACTACCATTGTAGTAAGAACAACTTCCTGAACAACAGACAGTTTGGGTTCAGGACAAACCAGTCCACCAGTGCCGCTATCAAACAGGTGGTAGACATTGTTAAGGTGAACAAGGATAACAAATTAGGGGACACTCAGAAGGGGACTCTGATGGGCTTGGAAAGGCCGCCGTCCGTCGGATGGGACGTTAAGCCGTGGCCCCGTGTACGGGAGAGTGCACGTTAAAGTGCACGTTAAAGAACACGCTGGATGGCTTTGACGGGAGACTACCATCTGTCTCCCAACAGCTGTTCCAGTGAGTCCCCTCCCCCAACCTTCTCTGAGCCTTCGGGGTCCATGTGACCTGGCCATTTAGCCCATGGTGTGCAAAAAAGTGCCGCTCAGAGGTAAAACAACCCAACCCAATCACTGTGGCTACCCAATGACTGAGGCCTCAACAAGAGGTACTCGATCTTTAAACTTAATGGCAATAATATCAGCCATATTACGACTTTCGAAATACTTGGGGACAACTCTGGATGAGAGAATGAGCTGGATCCCGCACTTGCAGGACTTCAAGGTAAAATGCACCAAAGTTATGTGAAAACTTTGGCGTATGGGTCGCGTCTCATGTGGACTCAGGGGGGAGTCCTCAAAGAAATTTATTTAAGGAGAACAGAGAGAATCCTGACTTATGGAGCTGGCGCTTGGTGGCGCCCAACAGACCACTCCATCACGTGCAGAAAGCTGCTCGCAGCCCAGAGGTCAGCTTTACTGCGAATCACCAGGGCTTATAGGACCTCATCTACGAATGCTCTCCTGGTGATAGCAGGGATCCCACCTCTGTATTTAACGGTTGGCAAAAAGCGACCATATTCCGAGTCCTGCTGGATAGAAAAAAGGCAACATTTCTCGGAGTCCAGTATCATCCTGAGGTTTATGAGGCTCAGACTTGCAGTCTCATGGTGGGATACTCATCCCACCAAGAGACTGCAAGTCTGAGCCACCTCCTCCCTCCCCCTCCCACCTTCACTCATATCACCTGACCCCTCTCCCTCCCCCTCCCACCTTCACTTATATCACCTGAACCCCCTCCCTCCCCCTCCCAACTTCACTCATGTCCCCTGAACCCCCTCCCTCCCCCTCCCAACTTCACTCATGTCCCCTGAACCCCCTCCCTCCCTCCCCCTCCCACCTTCACTCATATCACCTGAACCCCCTCCCTCCCCCTCCCAACTTCACTCATGTCCCCTGAATCCCCTCCCTCCCCCTCCCAACTTCACTCATGTCCCCTGAACCCCCTCCCTCCCCCTCCCACCTTAACTCTTATCACCTGAACCCCATCCCTCCCCCTCCCAACTTCACTCATATCCCCTGAACCCCTTCCCTCCCCCTCCCAACTTCACTCATGTCCCCTGAACCCCCTCCCTCCCCCTCCCACCTTCACTCATATCACCTGAACCCCCTTCCTCCCCTCCCAACTTCACTCATATCACCTGAACCCCCCCTCCCCCTCCCAACTTCACTCATGTCCCCTGAACCCCTTCCCTCCTCCTCCTCCCACCTTCACTCATATCACCTGAACCCCCTTCCTCCCCCTCCCACTGTGATGGCCCTGGGGAATAAAATTACTTAAGTCACTTCGGTGAATTCACAGATTCGCGGGTTTTTAAGCCCATGCCACCATATGCCTCAACTTCACTGTGTTGAATGAAGAATAACAATGATCCATCAATTACTGTACGACAGTTATATAGAGACACACAATTTTTATTCACTCTATACAGCTACGTGCTGGGAATGAACTCCACTCCGTGGGCCTTTGCTGCTTCACACTGTGGTTCTTTCTGAATCCACAAAACTACTATCAAATTCACCGCTCAACTCCGTGAGCCTTTGCTGCTTTGCTACTGCAAATATTATTGTAACGAGGTGGAGAATTGCATACTCTGCAATTTCTCACTTTACAGACCTCAAAACCTCGGCGAAAGGATTTTCCTTTGCCTACACTGTGGCTCCTCCTGAACCACAAGAATAAAAGATTCCCCAAGAATCTGGATTCCCTCTTGGAATCACACCCTGACTTCAAGGGTTAATTTGAGAAAGGCGGCGTCCTTTTGATGCGTGTCAACGCGACCTCTTCGCTTGACAGCTAACGCACAGACTGATACTTCCAACTCCTTCCCCTAGCCTCATGCGCGAACTTCCGCGCCGCAGGTTAGTTAGTCATATACGATACAAACAACTTCTGGCATTGATTCTTTCAACAAGCAGCAAGCTTCAGACCCGAAAACAACAACAGTGAGTCATCCCAGCACAAACATTTCAAAGAACACATAAAAATATATACAATAATATAATACAACAAAAATATACAATAAATAAATATAAAATTCGAGGGACATGACACCACCTTCACTCATATTACCTGACCCCCCTCCCCCCTCCCATCTTCACTCATATCACCTGAACTCCCTCCCCCTCCCTCTTTCACTCATATCACCTGACCCCCTCCATCCCTCCCTCTCCCACCTTCACTCATATCACCTGACCCCCTCCTTCCTTCTCCCATCTTCACTCATATCACCTGACCCCTCCCCCTCCCATCTTCACTCATATTACCTGAACTCCCTCCCCCTCCCACCTTCACTCATTTCAGCAGACCCCTCCCTCCCCCTCCCACCTTCACTCATATTACCTGAACTCCCTCCCCCTACCACCTTAACTCATTTCAGCAGACCCCCTCCCTCCCCCTCCCACCTTCACTCATATCACCTGACCCCCTTCCTCCTTCTCCCACCTTCACTCATATCACTTGACCCCTTCCCTTTCCCTCCCACCTTCACTCATTTCAGCTAACCCCCTCCCTCCCACTCTCACCTTCACTCATATCACTTGACGCCCTCCCTCCCCTTCCCACCTTCACTCATATCAGCTAAATCCCTCCCCCTCCCACCTTCACTCATTTCAGCTAACCCATCCCTCCCACCTTCATTCATTTCAGCTGACCCCCTCCCCCCTCCCACCTTCACTCATATTACCTGAAATCCCTCCCCCTCCCACCTTCACTCATTTCAGCTGACCCCCTCAATCCCCCTCCCACTTTCACTCATATCACCTGAACTCCCTCCCTCCCCCTCCCATCTTCACTCATATTACCTGAAATCCCTCCCCCTCCCACCTTCACTCATTTCAGCTAACCCATCCCTCCCACCTTCATTCATTTCAGCTTACCCCCTCCCCCCTCCCACCTTCACTCATATTACCTGAAATCCCTCCCCCTCCCACCTTCACTCATATCACTGGACCCCCTCCCTCCCACCTTCACTCATTTCAGCTGACCCCCTCAATCCCCCTCCCACTTTCACTCATATCACCTGAACTCCCTCCCCTCCCATCTTCACTCATATTACCTGAAATCCCTACCCCTCCCACCTTCACTCATTTCAGCTAACCCCCTCTATCCCACCATCACTCATTTCAGCTCACCCCCTCCCTCCCCCTCCTACCTTCACTCATATCACCTGACCCCCCTCCCCCTCCCACTTTCACTCATATCACCTGAACTCCCTCCCTCCCCCTCCCACCTTCACTCATATCACTTGACGCCCTCCCTCCCCTTCCCATCTTCACTCATATCAGCTAACTCCCTCCGCCTCCCACCTTCACTCATTTCAGCTAACCCCTCCCTCCCACCTTTATTCATTTCAGCTGACCCCCTCCCCCCCTCCCACTTTCACTCATATCACCTGAACTCCTTCCCTACCCCTCCCACCTTCACTCATATCACTTGACGCCCTCCCTCCCCTTTCCACCTTCACTCATATCAGCTAACTCCCTCCCCTTTCCACCTTCACTCATATCAG
Source organism: Ryuthela nishihirai (assembly GCA_038380435.1). NCBI lineage: Eukaryota > Metazoa > Arthropoda > Arachnida > Araneae > Heptathelidae > Ryuthela > Ryuthela nishihirai. Next base: position 28,246,625 of record JAWZYU010000018.1, read on the forward strand.
CTAACTCCCTCCCCCTCCCACCTTCACTCATTTCAGCTAACCCCTCCCTCCCACCTTCATTCATTTCAGCTGACCCCCTCTCCACCTCCCACCTTCACTCATATTACCTGAAATCCCTACCCCTCCCACCCTCACTCATTTCAGCTGACCCCCTTCCACCCCTTCCCACCTTCACTCATACCACCTGACCCCCCTCCCCCTCCCACTTTCACTCATGTCGCCTGAACTCCCTCCCTCCCCCTCCCACCTTCACTCATATCACCTGACCAATCAAAATTGTCACTTTGATTTAATAAATACCGGAAGAGCTCAATATAATAATAAATAAATTATTCCTCAAGCAGCTGCTTGTCACAGATGATTTAAGGGTGCGGGGGTGGCTCAGTCGGTAGCGCGCCAGGCTAGTAATCTGAGTTTCCCAGGTTCGATTCCCAGCTGGGTCAGCGTTGAGATTTATCTCCACAAAACTCCCCGCCCTGCCTACGGTCAGTAAGTAGGGGACACCGATGGGCTTGGAAAGGCCACCGTCCGTCGGATGGGACGTTAAGCCGTGGCCCCGTATGCGGGAGAGTCATACCCTGTGCACGTTAAAGAACACGCTGGATGGCCTTGACGGGAGGCTACCATCTGTCTCCCAATAGCTGTTCCAGTGGGTCCCCTCCCCCCAACCTTCTCTGAGCCTTCGGGGTCCATGTGACCTGGTCATTTAGCCCATGGTGTGCAAAAAAGTGCCGCTCAGAGGTAAAACAACCCAACAACCCGATTCAAATTGTTCCATCTTCCCGCTGTAAAGATCCTGGATAAAACGAGGAGGTGCATCAAATAAAAAAGAAGAAGAAATGAAAGTTGATAAAAGCTTAAAAGCCCCCCAACAAAAGAAAGGTAAGATGCAATTCAGGAAATGGACAAATAGATGCTAACGATGGATGCAACAAAACAGGGAAAAATGCATTTAAAGGTTTATGTCTGGAAGTAATCCAAATTTTAAAGGATTTGGTTTAAAAAAAACCACAAGGAGGACACTCAGATGCATTCGCATGTTTCAAAGGGATGTTTTGCAGCTGGGGTTTTTATTTTTTCACTGGAAAATTTTGAGGTGTTTTTAAAAATAACAGTTTCATATTTCTTTCCATTTTCGGCATTTCATTTATAAAGGTTTTCGAAACGTAAGTTTGTTCAGAGATCTTTCCAAACCGAAGACGATTCTTTTTGCACATAAGAAAGCTGAAATTGAAAAAGTTAATTTTGTCGTTAGTGGAAAAAGAATGAGATAAACGCATTTTACGATACATGTTATAATTAATTTATTTATTCACAATTGAAAAAAGAAAAGAGTATTAATCCCTCAAATCGCTTATTGATTTCATTGCTGATATATACAGGGTGTCCGACAAATAATGATGGGTTTTCGGGAAACACTATCTCCACAGGGGCTGGGGTGGCTCAGTCGGTAGCGCGCCAGACTCGTAATCTGCAGTTCCCAGGTTTGAATCCCAGCTGCGTCACAACTTTGAAACTTTTCTGCGCAAAACTCCCCGCACTGCCAAGTCAGTAGGGGACACCGATGAACTTGGAAAGGAAGCAGTCCGTCGGATGTGACGTTAAGTCGCGACCCGTGTGTGTGTGGAGAGCCATACCCTGTGCACGTTAAAGAACACATTGGATTAACAGTGTGTGGATAACACACTTGATGGGAGGCTACCATCTGTCTTCCAACAGTTGTTCTAGTGGATTCCCTCCCCCAACCTTCTCTGAGACATCGGGGTCCATGTGACCTGGCCATTTAGCCCATGGTGTGCAAAAAAGTGTCCCTCAGAGGTAAAACAACCCAACAATCTCCAAATGTACAAAAGGCCTCACACTGAATGTTGTACTTATACATTTTCCCATTCTCCCCCACTGGGGCGGGGGTGGCTCAGTCGGTAGCGCGCCAGGCTCGTAATCTGTAATTCCCAGGTTCGAGTCCCAGCTGGGTCAACGTTGAGATTTATCTCCGCAAAATTCCCTGCCATGCCCACCATCAGTAGGGAACACCGATGGGCTGGAAAGGCCGCCGTCCGTCCGATGGGACGTTAAGCCGTGGCCCCGTGTGCGGGAGAGCCATACCCTGTACACGTTAAAGAACACGCTGGATGGCCTTGACGGGAGGCTACCATCTGTCTCCCAACAGCTGTTCCAGTGGGTCCCCTCCACCAGCCTTCTCTGAGCCTTCGGGGTCCATGTGACCTGGCCATTTAGCCGATGGTGTGCAAAAAAGTGCCGCTCAGAGGTAAAACAACCCAACCCAACAACCCATTCTCCACCACTGAAATAGGTCGGGAATGGCTCAATGGATGCTACATCAGGGTCGTAATCTGCAGTTCCTCGGTTCGAGTCTCGCCTGAACCAGTGCTAAGATTATCAGCGCAAAACCGCCCGCCTTGTCTTCAATCAGTACATGACACAGATGGGCTTACACACAATCATACCCTCTGGACATTAAAGAACTCGCTGGGTGGCCTTGAATCTATCTGTATTCTAACAACTGTCCAATGTGTCCTTCTTCTCTGAGTTCGGTTGTTTTACTTCTGAGCGACATTTTTTTTGCACACCATGGGATAAATGGCCAGGTAACAAGGACCCCGAAGGCTCAGAGAAGGTTGGGGGAGGAAACCACTGGAACAGCTGTTGGAAGGCAGATGATAGTCTCCCGTCAAGGCCATCCAGTGTGTTCTTTAAGGTTGGGTTGTTTTACCTCTCAGCGGCACTTTTTTTGCACACCATGGGCTAAATGGCCAGGTCACAAGGACCCCGAGGGCTCAGAGAAGGTTGGGGGAGGGGACCGACTGGAACAGCTGTTGGAAGGCAGATGGTAGTCTCCCATCAAGGTCGTCCAGTGTGTTCTTTAACGTGCACAGGGTATGATCTCCCACACACGAAGCCACGGCTTAACGTCGTATCCTACGGACGGCGGCCTTTCCAAGCCCATCGGTGTCCCCTATTGACCGTGGGCAGGGCGGGGAGTTTTGCGGAGAAAAATCTGAACGCTGACCCAGCTAGAACTCGAATGTGGAAGGAATTTCGGAGTTTCCATATCTTTACACAAATCATGTAAATGGTCGAGATCCTTGGATTTTGGCCAACTTCCTCTCAGCTCTTACAGCAGAGGGAACACTGAGGTTTCAACAGCTGACTCTGCTTTAAAAATTAAAAATTACAAGTTCGCTCAATAACCAACTTAAAAGGGCGACATCAGCTATCGACATCAATATTTGCTTTTAAGCAAATTGCCTTGTAACAGAGCTATAAAAAAAAATTAAACTTCGTTGATGTTAAACAACCTAGCAATGTGGGTGAATCGTTTTCAAGAGAGAGCTTCTTGTTAATCAGTAATTTAAAAACATCGCTGCTACGTAAAACGTGAGCAGCAAATCTTTCTAGTCAATGCAAGATTATTGATTTTGATCTTCAAACAACATTCACAATTCCAGTTATTATATTTACGTTATATTTACTAGATTAATGAATTTACATTCTAAAAAGCTTCCTCAAAGATTTTTAACGAAGTACAGTCGCTCAAAAAAGCATCCGAACACTATGGTTGATTACAGAATTCAGAAAAATATATGGCAACGATTTTTTTAGAAATTAGTGATCTGGCAACCTTCGTGTCACGTGATTACAGAATTCAGGAAAAGTATCTGGAGCGTGTACAGCAATTGTACACGCTCCAGTTACCGTTCACAGCAAACTGGAGCGTGTGCAGTTACTGCTCCAGTTACACGCTCCAGTTTGCTGTGAACGGTAACTGCACACGCTCAATATTTCCGTGAGTGAGCCCACACGATCTAGTATCAAAATAATATGACCACCTACAGTCGCTCAAAAAAGTATCCGAACACTATGGTTGATTACAGAATTCAGAAAAAATATCTGGCAACGATTTTTTTAGAAATTAGTGATCTGGCAACCTTCGTGTCACGTGATTACAGAATTCAGGAAAAATATCTGGAGCGTGTACAGCAATTGTACACGCTCCAGTTACCGTTCACAGCAAACTGGAGCGTGTGCAGTTACTGCTCCAGTTACACGCTCCAGTTTGCTGTGAACGGTAACTGCACACGCTCAATATTTCCGTGAGTGAGCCCACACGATCTAGTATCAAAATAATATGACCACCTACAGTCGCTCAAAAAAGTATCCGAACACTATAGTTGATTACAGAATTCAGAAAAAATATCTGGCAACGATTTTTTTAGAAATTAGTGATCTGGCAACCTTCGTGTCATGTGACACGAAGGTTGCCAGATCATCAATTTCTAAAAAAATCGTTGCCAGATGTTTTTTCTGAATTCTGTAATCAACTATAGTGTTCGGATACTTTTTTGAGCGACTGTACAATATTTTTTTTCTCCATAATACTTCTAAAATTTGAAACCCCCCCCCCCACTGGCAGAGTGGATAAAGTGTTGACTTGTTGTTAGGTTATTTTACCTCTGAGCAGTACTTTTTAGTACACAGTGGCCTAAATGGCCAGGTCACAAGGACTCCAAAGGCTCAAAGGAGCTTTGGGAGGGTTGGGGTCGTTTAACCTCTGAACGGCACTGTTTTTGTACACCATGGGCTAAATGGCCAGGTCACATGGATCCCGAAGGTTCAGAGAAGGTTGGAGGAGGGGACCCACTGAAACAGCTGTTGGGAGACATGGTAGCCTGCCGTCAAGGGCGGCCTTTCCAAGCCCATCGGTATCCCCTACTACCGTGGACAGGGCAGGGAATTTTTCGGAGATAAATCTCAACGCTGACCCAGCTGGGACTCGAACCTGGGAACCCACTGGACAGCTATTAGGAAACAAATGGAAGCCTTCCGTCAAGGCCATCCAGCATATTACGTATCTCGTGACACGAAGGTTGCCAGATCACTGATTTCTAAAAACATCGTTGCCAGATATTTTTTCTGAATTCTGAAATCAACCATAGTGTTCGGATATTTTTTTGAGCGACTGTACGTTAAAGAACATGCTGGCTGATCTTGACGGAAGGTTACCATTGGTCTTCTAACAGCTGTTGTTGGTCCCCTTCCTCCAACTTCTGAGCCTTCGGGGTCTTAGTGATCTGTTTTAGCTCATTGTTTGCTAATATAATACCGCTCAGAGGTATAACAACCCAACCCTGAGCCTTTGGAGTTCTTGTGACCTGTTCGTTTAGACCATTGTGGTCTATCAGTTGATGCACTAACTTAGAGGTGAAACAACCGAAATCAAGAGATTTGATAAATCCTCAAACCAGTCGATAAATCACACAACAAAAAATGGAAACATGGTAAAAAGAACTGTCATCATCGACAATAAAGTTCACGTGCAGAAAGATCTAATTTAAATTATTATCCCCATTACTATCATTCTGATTTGGAATTCTTGTCTCAAGAGATCACTGACTTTTCACAGCATCTTTTAAGAGACTTCGAAACAAAAATCTTCCTGATCAAATGCCTCAATAACAAGCCCTTTCATGCCTTCGGGTCGTCATAATGAGCAGCGTTATTCCCTTCAGAAGACCCAACGACTCTCTCTCCGTTAGGTTTTTTATTCTTGCGTCTTCCCAGAATCTGATTTATGGATGGCTAATGACGAACCTCTGACATCACGAGCCTCTGATCATCACCTCGGTGGTTGAAGAACTCTTCTTCGCCTGCGGGGATGAAAGAGGCAGAACATGCTTCCTTCGGAGAAAGAGCCTCCTCGGATCGTAATCCTTACAACGATCTGCACTCCCGGAGTTAATGAAAATGACAGTCCTACGGACAACTGTGATGGAAAATCTCGGGAGAATCCAGAAGAAATTAATATGCGTATTAAGGAGAGGTGTGTTGTTTGTTGCTTTGCGTATTCGTCAACATTGGAAGAGTTTGATGACGTTGAAAGGTATTAGTTATAAGGGAAAAGAAACAAGAAAGTTGAGAATCTTAGTCTTTGTTTCGCCTCTAAGATGTGCTTTTTCTCCACACAATGAATTAAATGGCCAAGTCACAAAGACCCTAAGGGCTCAAAGGAGATGATGGGGGGAAGGTTGGGTTGGGTTGTTTTACCTCTGAGCGGCACTTTTTTGCACACCATGGGCTAAATGGCCAGGTCACATGGACCCCGAAGGCTCAGAGAAGGTTGGGGGAGGGGACCCACTGGAACAGCTGTTGGGAGACAGATGGTAGCCTCCCGTCAAGGCCATCCAGCGTGTTCTTTAACGTTGGATTATTTTACATCTGAGCGGCACTTTTCTTGCACACCATGGGCTAAATGGCCAGGTCACATGGACCCCGAAGGCTCAGAGAAGGTTGGGGGAGGGGACACTCTGGAACAGCTGTTGGGAGACAGACGGCAGCCTCCCGTCAAGGCCATCCAGTTGTTCTTTAACGTGCACAGGGTATGGCTCTCCCGCACACGGGGCCACGGCTTAACGTCCCATCCGACGGACGGCGGCCTTTCCAAGCCCACCGGTGTCCCCTACTGACCGTGGGCAGGGCGGGGAATTTTGCGGAGATAAATCTCAACGCTGACCCAGCTGGGACTCGAACCTGGGAACTACAGATTACGATCCTGGCGCGCTACCGACTGAGCCACAAGGCTTCAGTTCCGAACAAATGGTGTCAATTAAATCCTTAATATACCATTCGGTTAAACAGGCAATGATTGAATGCATGGGTGACCTGAAGAACAATATCGTGGAACTTACCAAATCGTTAGATTTTTTATCAGGAAAATATGATGAATTGCGAGATAAGGTTGAAAATGTGATTCAGGACCTATTTCTCTGCAGACATGAAAATAAGAATTTATTAGCTAAGAATCAGAAATTGGAAAATACGATTGAAAATTTATCAGAAAGGGTAAATGATTTGGAACAGGAAAGCAATGTGTGCAACTTAGAAATTCAAGGTATACCTGAATTATTACAAGAAAATGCAAAGAACATCGTACGGAAAATTGCTAATTTCCTAAATGTTAACTTTAAATCCAAAGAGGTACTGGAATGTTTCAGAATTGGTAAAAAGGAAGAGACTTCAACACGTCCAAGTACAATCTTGGCAAAATTTAAAGACCGAGCCCTACGAGATGCTTTTCTTGACAAAGTAAAAGAACATCGTGATTTGAATACCAAAGATGTAGGTATTGTTAATGAAAAGCATATAATCTACATCAACGAACATTTGTCAAGATTTTATAGAGATCTCTTCCACAAGGCAAGAAGAGTCAAAATAGAAAAACAATACAAATATATTTGGGTAAAAAATGGGAAAATATTTCTAAGAAAGGAAAACGGAGCACAATGCCGCCTTGTTAAATCTGAACGAGATTTGTTATCATTGTATTTTTTTTTTTTGTTCACAGTGAAATATCTTTCATCTTTTAATGGCTACACCTAATTATGTTCAGTCTGAAAATCTCAGTCTGATTTATGGTAATTGCTTTAATAAATCAACTTTTTCTATTTTCTCACTCAACTGTAGAAGTCTGTACAAAAACCTTGATGAGATCTTGGTAACTTTAGAAAGTAGTAGTTTTCTATTTGATTCTCTTGTATTTGTGGAAACGTGGCAAAATCACAATATTCCACATATCAATGGTTATACTGGTGTAGGTTTGGGAAGAGAGGCTCGTAAAAGTGGAGGAGTAGCACTTTTTTCAGAGAAAGCTTTTCTTTCAAAATATTAAACCATTTGTCAGTTATTACTGATGATTACGAGATTTTGCTTGCTAAATCAGGAAATCTGATTGTGGGCAGTATTTATCGACCACCTCAGGGTAATGTACAATTATTTCTGTCACATCTAGAATTTGTTTTAAACTCATTACTTAAACTGAAATCGATCTTTATATTAATGGGTGACTATAACCTTGATATTATGAACCAAGGTAAAAATGTATTAAATTTAATAGACCTAGTTAATTCATATGATTGTTTTGTTTTAAACAGTGGATTACCAACTAGAGTTGGAAATCAAAGTTCTACACTAATTGATTATGGAATTTCGAATGTAGATTGCCAAAATGGAGTTCTGATGTCAAAAATTACAGATCATTTCCCCACATTTTTTCTGGTCCAAAGGACAAATTTTCAAATGCTACCTAGCAGTTATAGATATAGAGAAATCAAGGATAATAATATTCTGCAATTGCAATATAAATTAAATCGTATTGATTGGCAATTCCTTTACTTAATCAGCGATGTAAATGAATTACATAATTATTTCATAAATATTTTTATAAATCACTATAATAAATATTTGCCCACGGGTATTAAGAAGTTCCAAAGGCCAAATAAATATGCTCCTTGGATGACGAAAGATCTGAAAAAATTAATAACTAAAAGAGATAATTTATACAAAAAAGCAAAAGATACCCAATTAGAGGATGACAGTTCTGCGTATAAAGAATTTCGTAATTTCGTTACTGCCCAAATCAGACAAACAAAGAACGCCTATTATAACAGTAGATTTGATTCTAGCAAAAATTCTAAACAGAAATGGAAATATCTCAACGATGTTTTGGGTAGAAATAAATGTAAGTCAATAGTAGGAGACATTTCTTCTGATGATGCAATTATTGCTGATGACTATGCGAAGTCCAGTGCCTTCAATAGCTATTTTCATGATACCGTTAACGAATTGATACTGAACCAAACTGAAACATTTTATGGCAAATATAAATATCAAATTGAGTGCATATACCAGACATTTTATGTTGCCAATTGTTTACTCAAGAGATCTGTAACATAGTGAATGATCTAGGAGCTGATAAGTCACCAGGTATAGACATAAATATTAATGTAATTAAAAAGGTTATACATAAAATAAAAGAACCTTTGTGCTATATATTTAATTTATCAATAATAAACGAAGTATTCCCGGACAAACTGAAAATTGCCAGAATTCTTCCCATACTTAAATCAGGTGAAAAAGAAAATATAGAAAACTACAGACCTATTTCAATTTTGACAATCTTCTCGAAAATCTTTGAAAAGCTAATTTGTACACGTATTACTAAATTCCTAGATAATATGAAAATTATCACACAACAACAATATGGTTTTCAAAATAAAAAATCCACTCAGACAGCCATTGCAGATTTATATGAGCATATTGTCGATCATTTGGATGCAGGTCACATTGGATTAGCTGTATATCTTGATTTTACAAAAGTATTTGACAGTATTAACCACGAAATTTTGTTAAAGAAAATTGAATTTTATGGCCTGAGAGGTAAAATAAATAACTGGTTAAGAAGCTACTTATTTCAGAGGAAAGCTTTTGTAGAAGTAAATGGTAGTATATCAGATGAACATTTTATTTACAGAGGTGTGCCTCAAGGTTCGATTCTTGGTCCGATCCTTTTCCTACTTTACATTAACGACTTAGCAAAGTTACACATTAATTCAAGGATGTTATTATATGCTGATGATACAAGTATTATCGATTTCAACCAAGATTCTGCAAGCCTGATTAGCAGTGTTAACTACTCTCTAAATATTATATCTGAATAGTGCAGACATACCAATTTATTAATAAATGTCAAGAAATCCAAATACATGATTTATAAAAATAAAAACAAAAGTATCGATGAGAAATGTTTCGATGTAAAGATTAATGAAATTAAGCTAAAGAGATGCACTGAATATAAATTCTTAGGAATATGGATCGATGAAAATCTGAACTGGTCATTTCACGTAAAGCAGCTGAGAATCACTCTGTCGAGGAATATTGGTAGGATTGGTTAAATACGTCATCTGGTTAACAAACAAATTTTGACAAATTTATACTACTCTTTCATTTATTCTTATGTAACATATGGAATTTTAGTCTGGGGTAATACTTTTGACTATAATCTGAATGCTATATATCGTCTTCAGAAAAGAATTGTTAGATGCATTGTTGGTAAGAGATATTATGATCCCGTGGCACATTTATTTTCTGAGGTTAAAATTCTTAATGTCTATAATAATTACAAACTGATATCAGGAAACTTTGTGTATTCGATTACAATGAGATTCATTAAATTGGATAGCTTTAAAGACTATTTTCAGAGTGTTTCGAATTTTCATAATTATGAAACACGTCATAGAGAGGATCTGAGTATACCTATGTGTCGATTGTCAATTGGGCAGAGATCTATCAAAAACAATGCAGTAAAAATTTGGTCTGAATTTCCAGATGATGTTAAAAATGCAAAATCTTTAAAATTATTTAAAATCAAACGTAGAACGTTTCTTCTTACAAAGCAATGAAACCTTCTTCTATGTATCAGTGTAATATGTCTCATAACCATTTGATTTTTTATACTATTGAATTATTGTACTATTTGAATTATTGTATACTTTACTGTTGTCATAATTGAACTAAAGGAAAAGGGAGTATTAACTAAAAATAAGCGTCAGCTTACTATGCTCTCCTTTTTTGTTGCGCCTTTCCTATTAAACACTAATATTTAATATGATTGTTATTTACCTTTTCTGATGCAATTGATATTTTTCAGCTATTTCACTTCTCAATTTTTCTCATGTATATATTAATTGTTATTAGATAATTATGCTATGTAAATGTATATTGTATTGACTGGCGGAATAAAATAAAGATTATTATTATTATTATGGTAGACTCTAGCCAAGGTCATCAGCGCATGGGGCGGGGGTGAATCAGCCTGGTTTGGGGTGACCCCAGGCTCGTAATCTGCAGTTCCCAGGTTCGAATCCCAGTTGGATTAGCGTTGACTCCCCGCCTTTCCCACGGTCAGTAGGTGGCACCGAGGGCTTGGAAAGGCCGCCGTCCATCGGATGGAACGTTAAGCCGTGGCCTCGTGTGCGGGAGAGCCATATCCTTTGCACGTTGAAGAACACGGTGGATGGCCTTGACGGGAGGCTACCATCTGTCTCCCAACAGCTGTTCCAGTGGGTCTCCTCCCCCAACCTTCTATGAGCTTTTGGGGTCCATGTGACCTGGCCATTCAGAGGTAAAACAACCCAACCCATCCAGCGCGTTCTTTAACGCGGATAGGTTATGGTTCTCTTGGGCTGGGTTGTTTTACCTGTGAGCGGCACTTTTTTACACACAAAGGACTAAATTCCCAGGTCACAAGGGGTATGAGAAGGTTGGGAGAAGTCCCATCGGTGTCCCCTTTCTCACCGAGGATAGACGGTGGGGAGGGGGGTTAGCGGAAATAAACTTCAATACTGGCACAGTTGGGACTTGAACTTACTGGAACATCTGTTGGGAGACAGATGGTAGCCTCCCGTCAAGGCCAGCCAGCGTGTTCACAGGGTATGGCTCTCCTGCACACGAGGCCACGGCTAACGTCCCATCCAATGGACGACGGCCTTTCCAAGCCCGTTGGTGTCCCCTACTGACCGTGGGCAGGGAGGGGAGTTTTGCGGTGATAAATCTCAACACTGACCGACCTGGGACTCGAACCTAGGAACTGCAGATTTCGAGCCTGGCGCGCTACCGACTGAGCCACCCCCGCCCCCTACCTAGTTCTGAGTCTTGGGGTTCTTGCTGTCTGGCCACTTAGCCCACCATGCACAAAAAAATGCCTCTCAGCGGTGAAACAAAACCAACTTCCTCCTAGCTTTTTTTTTTCCTTTTTAATCATCTTCAGTTTTATCCAGAAATGCAGTTTGTGTGTTTGTGTTTTGATGTATTAATGTGGTTTGATTTATTGCAGCGGGGTAAGATAAAACTCCAGTGGTTCGCAAAAGCCGAAACAACCCAGCGCCGATGAGTAATGGAAGAGGACGAGGGGCATCAAATGAGGCTTAGAAGAGAATGCCATGAATGATTTTACATTTATCATTTCTCTAGTTTCCCCTTTTTCTGTTTTGCGTATCGATTGAAGGCGAATAAATATCACCGCTTAATGTACGTTCTTTATGAAAGAAATGGATGACTACGAAAAACATTGATCAGGGTACTGCTTAAAACAAGTATGACAATGACATCAAATATCAGTCAACTCTTTAAAACAAAAAAAGTTGGGTTGTTTTACCTCTGAGCGGCACTTTTTTGCACACGATGGGCTAAATGGCCAGGTCACATGGACCCCGAAGGATCAGAGAAGGTTGGGGGAGGGGACCCACTGGAACAGCTGTTGGGAGACAGATGGTAGCCTCCCGTCAAGGCCATCCAGCATGTTCTGTAACGTTGGGTTGTTTTACCTCTGAGCGGCACTTTTTTGCACACGATGGGCTAAATGACCAGGTCACATGGACCCCGAAGGCTCAGAGAAGGTTGGGGGAGGGGACCCACTAGAACAGCTGTTGGGAGACAGATGGTAGCCTCCCGTCAAGGCCATCCAGCGTGTTCTTTAACGTTGGGTTGTTTTACCTCTGAGCGGCACTTTTTTGCACACGATGGGCTAAATGGCCAGGTCACATGGACCCCGAAGGATCAGAGAAGGTTAGGGGAGGGGACCCACTGGAACAGCTGTTGGGAGACAGATGGTAGCCTCCCGTCAAGGCCATCCAGCGTGTTCTTTAACGTACACAGGGTATGGCTCTCCCGCACACAGATCCACGGCTTAAACATACCATCCGACGGACGGCAGCTTTACAAAGACCATCGGTGTCCCCTACTGACCCTGGGCAGGGCGGGGTTTATGCAGCGATAAATCTCAATACTGACCCAGCTGGGACTCGAACCTGGGAACTGCAGATTACGAGCCTGGCGCGCTACCGACTGAGCTACCCGTGCCCCCAGATGTTAACGGGAACCTAACATCTATCTCCCAACAGCTGTTCCAGTGAGTCCCCACCCAAAACGTTCTTTGAGCATTCGGGGTCCTTGTGACCTGGCCATTTAGCCCATTGTGTGCAGAAAAATGCCGCTTAGAGGTAAAATAATCCAACCCAACTCAAATAATAATAATAATCTTTATTTTATTCCGCCAGTCAATACAATATACATTTACATAGCATAATTATCTAATAACAATTAATATATACATGAGAAAAATTGAGAAGTGAAATAGCTGAGAAATATCAACTGCATCAGAAAAGGTAAATAACAATCATATTAAATATTAGTGTTTAACAGGAAAGGCGAAACAAAAAAGGAGAGCATAGTAAGCTGACGCTTATTTTTAGTTAATACTCCCTTTTCCTTTAGTTCAATTATGACAACAGTAAAGTATACAATAGTTCAAATAGTACAATAATTCAATACTATAAAAGGTCAAATGGTTATGAGACATATTACACTGATACATAGAAGAAGGTTTCATTGCTTTGTAAGAAGAAACGTTCTATGTTTGATTTTAAATAATTTTAAAGATTTTTCCTTTTTAACATCATCTGGAAATTCAGACCAAATTTTTACTGAATTGTATTTGATAGATCTCTGCCCAATTGACAATCGACACACAAGTATACTCAGATCTTCTCTATGACGTGTTTCATAATTATGAAAATTCGAAAGACTCTGAAAATAGTCTTTAAATCTATCCAATTTAATCAATCTCATTGTAATCGAATACACAAAGTTTCCTGATATCAGTTTGTAATTATTATAGACATTAAGAATTTTAACCTCAGAAAATAAATATGCCACGGGATCATAATATCTTTTACCAACAATATATCTAACAATTCTTTTCTGAAGACGATATATAGCATTCAGATTATAGTCAAAAGTATTACCCCAGACTAAGATTCCATATGTTATATAAGAATAAATGAAAGAGTAGTATAAATTTGTCAAAATTTGTTTGTTAACCAGATGACGTATTTAACCAATCATACCAATATTCCTTGACAGAGTGATTCTCAGCTGCTTTACGTGAAATGACCATTTCAGATTTTCATCGATCCATATTCCTAAGAATTCCTAAGAATCCTAAGAATTCTTTGTCTATTCCTGTAATATATTTATCTACTTGTTCAATGTCTTTGTCACCCACCTCCCATGTAACTCGCAGTTGGGCCAGCGTTGATAATTATCTCCGCCAAATTTCTCACTTGTCCTTCGTGAGCAGGGGACACCAATGGGCTTGGAAAGGCCGCTGTCCGTCGGAAGAGACTTTAAGCCGTGGCTCCGTGTGCGGGAGAGCCATCCCAGTTCAAGTAAAGAAGGATCCAGATACGAAGACGAATCTTTAGTGGGTGGTCATTTGTACAGATAAATCATTAGCAGGTGTGGTCTTTCACAAAGATGAATCTTTAGTGGGTTGTCATTTACAAAGACAAATCTTTAGTGGTGAGTCGTTTACAAAACTACTACTACAGTGGTGACTTTTTCTGAGGCGCATTTTTCACAAATGAATCTTTAATTAATCACACTCTTTATAAATGAATCATTAGTGGATTGCTGTTTTCACAAATGGACCCTTAATAGATCGTCAATTGTATAGATAAATCTTTAACGATTGTTTATTTCAATAAATATAATTTCAGTAAGCCGACTTTTGTGCAAAGTGACTTTTCATTTCCATAAATCCATCTTCTCTTAATCTCCTTTTAAAGATGAATCTTCAGTGAATCGCCATTTGTCCAAGTGATGTTTTAATGCATCGCAGACAACATAAAGAACAGGATCATTACCCCATAGAATGCTTCATTCATTTAATCCTTACACCCGGAAAAATTGCGGGCTAGGGTGGCTCAGTCGATAGCGCGCCAAGCTCGCAATCTGTAGTTCCCAGGTTCGAGCCCCAGCTGGGTCAGTCGTTGAGATTTATCTCCGATAATTTCCCCGCCCTGCCCACGGTCAGTAGGGGACACTGATGGGCTTGGATAGGCCGCCGTCCGTCGGATGGGACGTTAAGTCTTTGCCCCGTATGCGGGAGAGCCATACCCTCTGCACGTTAGAGAACACGCTGGATGGCCTTGACGGGAGGCTACCATCTGTTTCCTAACAGCTGTTCCAGTGGGTCCCCTCCCCCAACCTTCTCTGAGCCTTCGGGGTCCATGTGACCTGGCCATTTAGCCCATGGTGTGCAAAAAAGTGCAGCTCAGAGGTAAAACAACCCAACCCAAATCTCCGCAAAACTCCCCGCCCTGCCCACGGTCAGTAGGGGACACCGATGGGCTAGGAAAAGCCGCCGTCAGTCGGATGGGACGTTAAGCCGTGGCCCCGTGTGCGGGAGAGCCATACCCTGTGCACGTTAAAGAACACGCTGGATGGCCTTGACGGGAGGCTACCATCTGTCTCCCAACAGCTGTTCCAGTGGGTCCCCTCCCTCAACCTTCTCTGAGCCTTCGGGGTCCATGTGACCTGGCCATTTAGCCCATGGTGTGCAAAAAAAGTGCAGCTCAGAGGTAACACAACCCAATTCAGTACGAATTCCTCTCTCAGATGCTTCTAAGTTCAACCTTCCCGGCATTCTCTCTGCTACACGTCACAGAACGCAACACCAAATTTATCAAGATCTCTGTCTTCATTTACCTTTTCTCCTCTCCTTACAATTATTGGTTTAAAGAAAACTTCGAGATCGGGCGACTCCTTGAATTCCGCAGAGAAAATGACCGAAAGCAGAGACGAACAGATCCTCTGCCGAGTAAGGAGTCTTGTACGACAGAGAGGCAAATATTGTTCATACAAAGATGCAGCTCACGAAGAAGAGCAGCTGGTTTCTGTCGAGGATTAGGCAGCCCCAAGGTCCCACTAATCCCGGTGGCGAGCTTTCACAAAAGCGGCACTATACACCATCGATCTCGCTCAGCACTTGTTATGCAACGATTCCAGAAGATGCACGCGTATCTCCCACACTCTCTCCTCACCCTATCTCTATTGTCGTTACGTACCTTAATCCCGCCAGTTGTTATCTTGGCATTACGATGGCTTGTCCCTATTACTCTAGAGCACCATCCTCGGGAAGTGTACTACTATCCTTTTCATATCCTCCAGACTGTGTGTTCCTTAAGCTTCTGAAAATTTCTGACAGATTTGCATTCTTTGAGAAGGATTCATCTTCCTCCTCCCTATAAGACGATGGCGTGCTGAGTAAAGACGAAAGTTTTTGTCGTCAACTTCATTTTTCTTTTCATTCGAGAAGTGAACAGAAGACGAGGTAGTGAAACAAAGAAAGAATATGTCGACTTGGGAAATGCCTTTTTCTTTTGTTTTTTAGTTTTTATTCTATCAGCAAGTATAAAAGAATATTCTCTTTCTACGTAGCTTTACATTCTGCAGCTTTATATCATAAATCTAATGTCTAAAGCAGTCCTTTTTTGTGTATGTCTTCTCAGACAGTTCAAGTCTACACTGGACATGGAATTTGTAAAGGAGCTCTACAATGGGATTATAAGGGAACGAAATCTTTTTTTTCCAGCTAACAAGCACGCGGGTACGAAGCTGCTAGTGAGCCCTCGTCCTCGATGTTGCTGAGAGCAACAAGTTTAAGATGTATTTGTTCTCTTTCTTACGGCTGTAAATAGAGGGCATCCCTATCATGATCCACTTTATGTAAGAATCACACGGATTGTTCGTTCACGTGACTACTCCAATGGAGGAAATGCTTTATAAATAGACAACGAGATGTTTGTTGGGGTTGGTTGTTAGGATGAGAGGTTTCCGGTTGCTATGGCTAAAAGGGAGAGTTTGCGACAACAAATGTCATCTTGAGTGACGTGTTTGGAAATAATACTACTGTGTAACAACGAAAAAAAAAGATATTTAGATCAAAATAACCAACTATGTGTCTGTCACCTTATAGTGTTGACACCTACTGTTGTGACAAGAGTAATATCCAATCAAATGCAAAGAATGGAATAATAGTTATTTAATATAAAGGGTTTTCATATTTTTCAAGAAAAATAAAATGTCTAGTAATACCTAACATTTTTTTCACGATTTTCATTGTTCATTATATTAGTGAATTGATTCATTATATTATTCATAAATAATACAATGAATTAATTCAATTTTTAAATTTAATATGATTCAAAAATAAAAATTATTATATTATTATAGGAGTGAATTAATTATTATATATATTAGTGAATATTAATTATTATATTAGTGAATTTAATAATGACATTAGTTTTTATAGCACCCTTTTTTTTGGGTACACGAAAAGTGTTTGCTTTTTTTTTTGGTAGTGCGCTGAATTTGCAACATAATGTTCCGGGTTCGATTCCCTTGCATGTATTGAAATTTTCCCCCAATAATGCCTTCCCCACCTCCCCCGCCAGTGACAAAGAGTACATCGATTGGGACTTTAAGTCAAGGGATCATGTACAGTCGCTCAAAAAAGTATCCGAACACTATGGTTGATTACAAAATTCAGGAAAAATATCTGACAACGATTATTTTTAGAAATTAGTGATCTGGCAAAATTAAAAGAAATTAGCAGATCACTAATTTCTAAAAAAAATCGTTGCCAAATACTTTTTCTGAATTTTGTAATCAACCATAGTTTCGGATACTTTTTTGAGTGACTGTACATAACAACTATAACTCCTTTCGAAAAAGAACCCGTGTGATGGATTGCGTTGATGGGAGGCTTCTCTCTCTTTCCTAACAGCTGCATCAGTTGATCCTATTCGTTCACCAACCCTCAGCACATGGGTTCCTTGTGACTTGGTCATTTATCCCATTTTTCGTACAAATATTCATTTTTCATACAAATATTTTTCGTATAAATATTCATTATTCGTACAAATATTTTTCGTATAAATAATCTCAGATTACCAGCTGTGCATTATTGGAACGCTTAGAGTCTCAGATTACAAGATGTGCACGCATGCCGAACATGAAAATTCGAAGATTACGAGCTGTAGGGTTGTGGGTTGTTTTACCTCTGAGCGGCACTTTTTTGCACACAATGGGCTAAATGTCCAGGTCACCAGGACCCCGAAGGCTCAGAAAAGGTTGGGGGAGAGGGACCCACTGAAACAACTGTTGGGAGACAGATGGTAGTCTCCCATCAAGGTCATCCAGCGTGTTCCTTAACGTGCATAGGGTATGGCTCTCCCACACACGGGACTATGGCTTAACGTCCCATCCGACGGACGGAGGCCTTTCCAAGCCCATCTGTATCCCCTACTGACCGTGGACAGAGCAGGAAATTTTGCGAAGATAAATCTCAACGCTAACCCAACTGGGACTCGAACCTGGAAACTGCAGATTACGAGCCTGGCGCGCTACTGACTGAGTCACCCCTGTCCCTACGAGCTGTATAGTACTGGAACATTTAGAACCACAAAGCAGGAACTATGCATGCGAAACACAGAACTTCGAACTTAGGATTACGAGCAGTGTACTACGACTAGAGCGCGCACCTTTAGAAACTCGGATTACCAGCTGCGCTCTGGAAGAACACGCAACTTCGTCCTCAGATTACAAGCCGTGTACTACTGCAACCCGAACCTTGGAATCTCGGATTTCGAGCTAGGCGCACCATTTTATTACCAAATGACGAGAAAGCGAAAGCTCTTTTTGGAGATACGGAAAAGGGAATTGAGGACAATTCAATAAAATGCTGTGGCTCCATCGGGCAGATTTGTCTCTATTGGAAAGCGAAGCTGACGTGTTCGGCTGCCATGGCGCTGAGTCGGGAGGCGATGACGACCGGAAAGGGGAGAAAAAGGGAAATGAACTCTTCAGCTTTTGGCGACGGGAGAAGAGAAACCAACACAGGAATCGATAACGAAGAGGAGGAAAGGGTGATGGGAAAAAAAACGACATCGGTTAAGTGGGGGATGCGGCAATCAGAGATTTTAAATAATGGCAAAATAAATGAAAATGAAGTGATCGATTGTGTCGGAATTTTTTTTTTCCCAAAGACGGATTTGTTTTTATCATCATCATCCTCAAGCAGCCATGAGCTACGGAGGTCCAACCAGACATGCAATTTAGTTCTCCAAGCCAATCTGTCCTGAAATACATCTGCTGCATCTGGCCACTGCACACCAATTCTAACAAGGTCCTGTTTGACATTGTTTGCCCACCGCATCCTAGGTCTCCCCTTTTTTCTGAGGCCTTTAGGCACACTGTTCATAACCCTATTCGCCAATCTATAATTATTCATACGGGCAACATGGCCAAACCAACGGAGTCTCTCTCTGCACAATATGCTGCTTAAAAAAATACCCCCTCAAGCAGCTGCTTGCCACAGAGGTCTGACAGGAGCCTGCCAGTTTATATGCCATAGTAGAAGGTCTGAGAGGTTGGCAAAAGGAGGTTGCAAACTCCTTTACCTAACCTCATCATTAGTTACAAAGTTGAACCACCTAATGCCAAGATACTGCGTAAGCATCTGGAATCAAAAGCATCTGGAATCAAAAGCATCTAGTTTCCTGTTATCACATTTACAGTGTTCAAGTTTCACTACCATAACTAACCCTAGAAAGAACCAAACTATTATACAGTCTAATTTTAGTCTTTAGGTGTATACACCTATTTCTCCACACTCTCCATAGATTCTTAAAAGTCCCGGCAGCAATCCCTATTCGTCTGTTTATCTCATGCCGCTCATCACCATTATCTGTTATATAGCTCCCAAGATAATTAAACTGTGACACCTGCTCAAGACTGCAACCATTCAGAGTAACTGAATCACAGCCTGCCTGACCAATTTTCATCACTTTAGTTTTCTCTCTGTTTATAACCAAACCTACTCTACTACCAGTCTCATCAACAGCTCGAATGAAAGAGTTCATCTCATCAACATCATTTGCCAAAAGGGCTAAATCATCAGCATAATCTAAATCAGAAATTTTCCTATCTCCAGCCCATTTAAGGCCAAAATCTTTCCCTTGAAGTGAATTTCGCATAACATAATCAATAACCAAACTAAAGAGAACAGGAGACAAAATGCACCCTTGTCGAACACCAGAAGTAATGCTAAACCATTTGCTACAAGCCTTACCAACTCTCACACACGACTCAGTGTTATTATAGAGCGCTTTCATTATGTTAACTAATTTGTCTGGTATACCATATGATCTCACAATCAACCACAAATTATGGCGATCAACAGAGTCGAAAGCCTTTTTCAAATCAACAAAGCTAGCAACCAAAGGTTTCTGAAACTCTAAACATTTCTCAAGAATCTGCCTAAATGAAAATATCTGATCCACACATCCCCTACCACTTCTGAATCCACATTGCTCATCATGCAATTGCCTGTCAACCAGATTCTTAATTCTATTAAGCACAATCATGCAAAGAACGTTCCCTGGAACAGAGAGTAGGCTGATACCCCTATAGTTATCACAAGTACTGCGATAACTTTTTTTGAAAATAAGGATAATAATTGCTCTGGTAAAATCCTTAGGAACCATGCTTTTATCATAAAAGATATTCAAAATTTCAGTCATCCAAGTGGCAACCGAAACATTCCCAGCTCTAAGCATTTCCGTAGTAATTTCATCTACCCATTTGGATTTATGAAGTTTAAGTTCAGAAACAGCCAAAATAACTTCGGACTATGTTATAGGACCAATATTAAAGACAGTAATGCATCTATCATCGTTGCAAACAATGGGAGTAGAACTAACCACATTGCTTAGAACATCACTGAAATGCTCAGCCCACCTAGCCATGACAGAATCCTCACCTTCTATAACCTTATCTTGTTTATCCTTCAATCCTTGTATACCTGTCCGTTTTCTACCACATAAAACATTAACTATCTGGTACAGCTCTCTGCTGTTGTCCTGTCTAACTGCTTCCTCGGCTTTGTTAGCCAAGACATCAAGCCAAAGATTCTTATCAGCAGCTAACTGATCCTTTACACGTTTATTAAGCTTTCTATTAGGACTCGTATGATATTGATTAAGGATATTTGTAAAGTTCTTTCTTTCCGAAAAAATGCTCAAGAGCCTTATCGCTCAAATAATTCTGCTTCCTCTGTTCCCTTTTACCTAAAAGAGTACTGATAGTTTAAAAAAAAAGCCTGTTTGAAACGGTTCCATTCTTCCTCAACTTCAGTAGTAAGCGAACCATGACTGTCATAATGACTAAGTCACCTATCATGGTAAGCTTTGGCTATAACTGGGTCTTTCAAAACTTCAGAATTAAAGGCAAATTTTTTAACCATAGCACAACACTTCTTAAGCTCAAGAGCTCTTGAGCTTAAGAAGTGTTGCAAGACACTTTTAGCAAGATAATGGTCAGATCCAATTTCAGCTCCCCTGTATGACCTGATATTTCCAACAGAACTAGCCCATTTGCTGTTAATTAACATACACTGCTCACAAAAATTAGGGGATATTTCAAAATGAATATGAAGCGATAAAAAAAGAAGCATTTGATTTTTTTTTATTAAACAAGAACATCAGAAAAGCAAACGACAAGTCAAAGAGAGTTGTGCGTATATGCAAATGAGATGCAAAACCAACTTTTATTTCATTGGTGAAAATGCACTATACAAAAGGCTGAAAGTACTGGAGTATCTGCACGTTCCCTGATCTTGAAATTGCACATCCAGCAATTTCCCAGCCCTTGCAATGCCCCTGTAACACGATTTACCCAAATGCAAAGCCTGGAGAGCCATGGGACGTCTTGAAGATGGTCAAACACAGACGACAGTGGCAACAGCACTTGGAACATCCCAAAGCGTGATTAGCAGACTGTGGAATCGCTTTCAAGAGACTAGCGCAGTACGAAGAAGACGAGGGCAGGGTCGCCCATCTGCCACAACAGCAAGAGATGACCGCTACTTGACCTTATTGGCAAGAAGGAACAGGCGCAGCAATGCAACAGAGCTGCGGGGACAGTTTCTTGCTGCCACTAGACGACGGATATGCACCCAGACCATACGAAATCGGCTCCATCGTGTTGGACTGAATGCCCGGCGACCAATGGTATGCATTCCGTTATCTGCTGAACACCGTAGAACCCGTAGAAGGTGGGCTGATGAGCATCGTCATTGGACCCATGATGAGTGGTCAACTGTCCTCTTCTCTGATGAGTCACGCTTCAGTCTGCAGCCTGACAATTACCGTGTCCTGATCTGGCGTGAACGAGGAACACGGGAGAATCCACGTTTCATGCGAGAAAGGGACTCCTTCGGTGGTGGTGGAATCATGGTGTGGGCTAGCATCAGCATTGGTGGTCGTACCGATCTCACGTCATCAGAAACGGATCGCTGACTGCTGTCAGATATCGAGATGAGGTCCTGCACCCTATAGTGGTACCCTATGCTGGAGCAGTTGGAAACAACTTTCTTTTCATGGACGATAATGCAAGGCCCCACGGTGCGCATCTCGTCAACAACAAGCTTCAGGAGGCAGGAATCGAACGCATGGACTGGCCTTCACGTTCTCAAGACCTGAATCCCATTGAACATACTTGGGATGCACAGGGAAGACGTCTGGCAATCCGTCCAATGCCTCCCACAACTCTTCTTGAGCTGGAAGTTGCCCTGGAGCAAGAGTGGCAGAGGATCCCACAAGAACTGCTGGACATTCCGATCCTGTCCATGCCCCATCGCTGTCAGTGTGTTTTGGCAGTCTTGCGTGACCATACACCCTACTGAACAGTCAATGCGTGCCACTCTCGTCCAGTTTGGCATGCTTCTGTTCACCCCCACCAATATGTCACTTGCTACTCAATCAGGACAATTGAGTTTGATCTCATTTGCATAATCGAACAACTTTCTTTGACTTGTCGTTTGCTTTTCTGATGTTCTTGTTTAATAAAAACAATTCAAATGCTTCTTTTTTTTATCTCTCCATATTCAGTTTGAAATATCCCCTAATTTTTGTGAGCAGTATATAATAAATCATATTCCTATGCAGCCCATCAAGTGAAACCCTTGTATACTTATGTATGTCGCGGTGTTTGTAATAAGTGTTAGTTATTCTGAATCCATTGCGTTTACTTACCTGTAGGAGACGTTGCCCATTGCCATTGCAGCTACCAATACAAAAAGGGCCTATTACTCCTCCCCACAGGTCAGAGTCAGTATCAACTTTGCCATTGAAGTCACCTTGAACAAGGGTAATATATCCTTTCTTGACAGAATTCAAAATATCCTGAAGTTGTTCATAAAGCCTATCCTTCTCATCCTCATCGGCATCCTCATCCCCTCATCCTCATCAGCATTCCTCTCATCCTCATCGGCATCCTTAGTGGGGGCATAACAGCAGATAACATTCAGGTCTTTAACGCTTGTCTGAAATTTTGCTGTAAGAAACCTTTCATTAATGCACTCATATCCTAGAAGAGCATCGCTAGCGTGTCTGCTGAGAAGCAGACCCACGCCTTGGTGATGCTTATTGTCGTCCCTCCCTGAAAAGAGAAATTTAAGATTATTTTTAAGAATCTGACCTTTATCTGTCCATCTGGTCTCTTGCAAGCCGAGAATATCTAAATTATAATGGTGGAATTCTTGTGTGAGGACATCAAGAGAAAAAGCTCTGTGCAGAGTCCTCACATTCCAACTTCCTATGGAGAGAAAATGGTTAGTAGGATGTTTAAAGAAACTATGTTTATTGAGAGAGGGAATGCCGACAATATCAAACAGCCCCATAATCGCAGACATGGGGCAAAGACCCGTTCCCCCACCACTAAAGGTTGAAGCCATCTACACTGGAAGACTTCCTCCAATGTAGAATTTGACGATGCCAATAGAAGCAAAGAGTTCAGGTGCCTGCGATGACCTCTGCTCAGAATTATCCACCAGCTATTAAACATATCCCGTGAATCCATTCACTTGGGGCTGTCAATCCATAAACAAACAGAAAACACAGCGGAAGATTTTCCCTCCACAGAAGCCCACCAGTGCAGCAAAATCAGGATCCATGATCAAGCTCAGAGCCATATATCTGTCCAGTCCAGTAAGTTTATATGATCAGCACCAGGACCGCTCCTCAGCAGGGTAGAAAATAAAGAAAAATAACCATTGTTACGTGTTTGTTATTTTGATAATTTTTATACGCTGGGTTGTGTTACCTCTGAGCAGCAGTTTCTTGCACAGAATGGGGCTAACTGGCCAGGTCACAAGGACCTTGAAGGCTCAGAGAAGGTCGGAGGAAAGGGACACGAAGGTTTGCCAGATCACTAATTTCTAAAAAAAAAAATCTTTCCCAGATATTTTTTCTGAATTCTGTAATCAACCATAGTGTTCGGATACTTTTTTTGAGCGACTGTACACGCTGTCCTCTTTGCAAATTATTCTAACTTTGTCCCAGATTTAATCGTTCAGAAAAACGCAATGTAACTACAATCTATACACCTGGCGTTGTTCTAATTCTTTCCATAAATTTGCAGGCAATTCCTGTCATCAAGTGGAAGTGGAGTTGACTCAATCGACAACGCTCCGAATTCCTAATCTGAACTCCTATGGTTCGAGTGACAACTGTGCCAACACCGAGATTTTTCTCCACAAACTTCCTTCCCTCCCCGCCTTCTCTCTTGTCTCGATGAGCAAGGCAATGATGGGCTTGGCAATGGCGTCGTCCGTCGGATAAGACCTTAAGTCGTGATCCGCTGTTCTGGAGAACCATACCTGTGCACATTAAAAAACACGCTGGATGGCCTTGATGGAATGATACCATCTGTCTCCTAACAGCTGTCCAGAGGATCCTCTTCCCCCAAATCTCCGAAAAACTCCCCCGCCCTGCCCAGGGTCAGTAGGGGACACCGATGGGCTTGGAAAGGCCGCCGTCCGTCGGATGGGACGTTAAGCTATGGCCCGGTGTGTGGGAGAGACATACCCTGTGCAAGTTAAAGAACACGCTGATGGAATTGACGGAAGGCTACCATCTGTCTCCCAACAACTGTTCCAGTGGATCCTCTCCCCCAACCTTCGCTGAGCCTTCGGGGTCCTTGTGACCTGACCATTTAGCCCATGGTGTGCAAAAGAGTGCTGCTCAGAGGTAAAAACCAACCCAACTCCGCAAAATTCCCCGCCCTGCCCACGGTCAGTAGGGGACACCGATGGGCTTGGAAAGGCCGCCGTCCATCGGATGGGACGTTAAGCCATGGCTCCGTGTGTGGGAGTGTCATACCTTGTGCACGTTAAAGAACACGCTGGATAGCCTTGACGGGAGGCTACCATCTGTCTCCCAACAGCTGTTCCAGTGGGTCCCCTCCCTCAACCATCTCTCAGCCTTCTGGCTCCATGTGACCTGGCCATTTAGCCCATGGTGTGCAAAAAAGTGCCGCTCAGGGGAAAAACAACCCAACCCATCAAGTTGTTCTTTTCCCTTTCTACCCTACTCCGTTTCCTGTTGTTTTTTCCCATTTGTTTACTCTAAAAAACACCTCACAAAACCTGCGTGAATACCATATATATAGATATGTGAATTAGTGCGAAAAAAAAATGTATTTTAATCATAAGCGCCTTTGTTTTCTAAATTATCATATTTAGTTAACTATGACATTACAATTCTTCTTCCTGGCTTGTAATTTCGTGTGTAATCAAATATTACTCTTGTTTCAATGAATAACGTATCGACTTCAAGATTATTACGTGTTAAATTACGCCTAATGTGATGTTTGACATTTTATTCATTCCGCTGGATTTACTTCCGCTCCGAAATGTGTCATGATAAAAGTTCGTAAAAAAAACGTTGTAATCATCAGTGGCAACGAACTGTGGAAAAACAAAGTTGATTGAAAAATTAACAGCTTCCTTTTCTGTTTTAACTTGCTTTTTTCTTTTCAAACGGATTTCATTTGTGCCAGGGGCGGGGGTGGCTCAGTCGGTAGCGCGCCAGGCTCGTAATCTGTAGTTCCCAAGTTCGAGTCCCAGCTGGGTCAGCGTTGAGATTTATCTCCGCCAAATTCCCCGCCCTGCCAACGGTCAGTAGGGGACACCGATGGGCTTGGAAAGGCCGCCGTCCGTCGGAATGGATGTTAAGCCGTGGCCCCGTGTGCGGGAGAGCCGTACCCTGCGCACGTTAAAGAACACGCTGGATGGCCTTGACGGGAGGCTACCATCTGTCTCCCAACAGCTGTTCCAGTGGGTCCCCTCCCCCAACCTTCTCTGAGCCTTCGGGGTCCATGTGACCTAGCCATTTAGCCCATGGTGTGCAAAAAAGTGCCGCTCAAGGGTAAAACAGCCCAACGTTAAAGAACACGCTGGATGGCCTTGACGGGAGGCTACCATCTGTCTCCCAACAGCTGTTCCAGTGGGTCCCCTCCCCCAACCTTCTCTGAGCCTTCGGGGTCCATGTGACCTGACCATTTAGCCCATGGTGTGCAAAAAAGTGCCGCTCAGAGGTAAAACAACCCAACGTTAAAGAACACGCTGGATGGCCTTGACGGGAGGCTACCATCTGTCTCCGAACAGCTGTCCCAGTGGGTCCCCACCCCAACCTTCTCTTAGCCTTCGGGGTCCATGTGAGCTGGCCATTTAGCCCATTGTGTGCAAAAAAGTGCCGCTCAGAGGTAAAACAACCCAACGTTAAAGAACACGCTGGATGGCCTTGACGGGAGGCTACCATCTCTCTCCCAACAGCTGTTCCAGTGGGTTCCCTCCCCCAACCTTCTCTTAGCCTTCGGGGTCCATGTGACCTGGCCATTTAGCCCATTGTGTGCCAAAAAGTGCCGCTCAGAGGTAAAACAACCCAACCCAAAAATCGATCTGGGAGTTGGCTAAAGGTTTGAGGCGTGGGTATGACGGTGACGTGTTTAGATCAAAGTACTGCTACAGATTTTTAGTTGTATTTTTAAATTTGACAACCGTGCTCGAATGGTAATAAACAGACAAATTAGTTAATCAACCTATTTAAAACCTAAGGCAATAAACTTACATCAATAACATTAAAATTTCAACCATTTCAAATTCTAATTGATAATCGAAAAGTATATTCAAAAATCTTACCAATCATGTGTCCACTGTTAGAGCAATATTTGGGAAAGAAATAATCCTAGTAGATAATCTTTTATCAATGGGCACAACACAAAACGAAATCTTTTTTTTTACACACGTCAAAACACTCTATTGTATTATCATCCTTCCTTAATCTCGTTCCAATCCATTTATAACGTAATTCACGTCCGTCGGATGGGACGTTAAGTTGTGGCCCCGTGTGCGGGAGAGCCATACCCTGTGCACGTTAAAGAATACGCTGGATGGCCTTGACGGGAGGCTACCATCTGTCTCCCAACAGCTGTTCCAGTGGGTCCCCTCCCCCAACCTTCTCTGAGCCTTCGTGGTCCATGTGACTTACACAATGTGTTGTGTTTCGTAGTAAACGGACACACTTTCATTGTTGCGCGTTCATAGTCCGCTTCAGTATTTCGTATTGGCAGGAAAACATAGTGATGCTGGCAATACACTATTGTGATGCTGACAAGACACCATTTTGATGCAGGTAAGTCACTATTGTGATATCGGCGGGACAACATTGTGATGTCAGCAGGCAATATTGCAGGCTGGACACAATATCAAGTGGGCTGTAAAGCGAAAAAGGACAGGACAACGACGTGACTAGACAGAACAGAATTGTGGATAGGACAACGACATGAAGTGGGCAGAACAGCATTATGGGTAGGACAATGATGCAATGTAGGCAGAAGACAAATGTGGGCAGTACAACGATGAAGTGTAAGCAGTACAATGATGAGGTGTGGGTAGTACAACGATGAGGTGTGGGCAGTACAACGATGAAGTGTAAGCAGTACAATGATGAGGTGTGGGTAGTACAACGATGAGGTGTGGGCAGTACAACGATGAAGTCTTGGGCAGTAAAACAGTGTGGTGTGGTTGGGCAGTAAAAACTATGTGATGTAGGCCAGAAAGTGATGTAGGTCAGAAAACGATATGGGCTGGAAAGCAATGAGAGCCGGAAATCGAAGAGTGCTGGAACACGATATGGGCTAGAAAGCAATGTGGGCTGTAAAACGATGTGGACCAGAAAGAAATGTGGGCTGAAACACGATGTGAGCCAGAACGCAAAGTGGGGATTTTCCTGCACGCAAAGTACAGGAAAGTGGGTGGGTCATAAAATGATGAGGGCAGGCAAGTGATGTGGACAGGAAAGTGATGTGGGCAGTAAAACGCTGAGGACAGGTGATGAGGGCGGGAAGAAGATGTGGGCAGGAAAGTGATGAGGGCCAAAAAACAATGAGAGCAAGAAAGTGATGTGGGTCGGAAAACGATGAGGGCAGGAAAGTGATATGGGTCGCAAAACGATCAGGGCAGGAAAGTGGTGTGGGTCGAAAAACGATGAGGGCAGGAAAGTGATGTGGGCCGAAAAACGATGACAGCAGGAAAGTGGTGTGGGTCGAAAAACGATGAGGGCAGGAAAGTGGTGTGGATCGAAAAACGATGAGGGCAGGAAAGTGATGTGGGCCGAAAAACGATGACAGCAGGAAAGTGATGTGGGCCGAAAAACGATGAGGGCAGGAAAGCGATGAGGACTGGAAAGTGATGAAGGCCGGAAAGCAATGAAGGCCGGAAAGCGATGAGAATCGTTAAAGTGAATGTATTGATATTGGCAGAATAACAATCTGATCTTGAATAATCACAATCAAAAATTAGATGATGCTACAGATCACCTTCTCAATTCAAATGTCATCCATAATTTCCAACTCTTCTTAGAAGAATTCCAGGCCTCCATTTCCTAACATTAATTAGGAGTCTTTAAACCTGCGAAGGTGAGGGATGAAGGGAAATGCCGCGGCATCATCAGCCACCAGAACTGGTATTAGCAGCAGCCTCATCCCTCGCATTTAGAAAGGGCCGTTGGAACGCGTTTGTTAC
The DNA here is from genome assembly GCA_038380435.1 of Ryuthela nishihirai. Taxonomy (NCBI): domain Eukaryota; kingdom Metazoa; phylum Arthropoda; class Arachnida; order Araneae; family Heptathelidae; genus Ryuthela; species Ryuthela nishihirai. The sequence continues at coordinate 28,275,246 of JAWZYU010000018.1, forward strand.
TTACCGAGGTAATGTCCGAAATTTGTTATCTCTCCTTCTGTCACGTGACTCTGTCGAAGACGAATACAACAGCAGCGGAAATTCATTTTCAGCTGAACCATTTCGGTAAACCAACTCATAAATCTCTTGCCACAATCATTTTAAAACGTTCGCTTGTGCCTATTCTGAATGATGGAGTTCCGGTCAGGAACTCTCGGATTCATGCTTGTCCCCGGGAACCCAGCACTTCGGAGTACGGAGATTGAACAAAGGAGATGATGAAAATAGAGAGGTGATTTGACGTCATAATGAACTACACTTAACAACGGAGATTTGTTTGTTTACCGCACGGAATTCAACTATTCAAGACAAAGTTACTGTGGATCGATTTGTCGCTATGTACGTTCGAAGAGAGTCCAGAAACAATGCCAACAATATGGCCGCGACTGTTTGCGAAGCAACGAACGGAGCAAATGAGGGTAGGAACGAGTTAGTGAAATGAGGTGATTGATGATCAAAGGGGACTCTTCGTTTGGAGTTATTTAGGGGCAAAGTCCCAATGTAGTCTGTGAGTAAAGGTTACTCGGATTTCTCCTATATATTTTAGCGGTAAATTGTTTACTTTTATGTAGAACCGTTTACTTGTAATCAGTCATAGTTGGCTTTAATTTGTGACCGGTGTCCTCTCATTACGAAACGTTTACTGTAAAATCACTGTGAAGAATTGCGATTGCAACAGTATGAGTTTGCATGTCATTTTAAATGCTTAACTCTTCTCTCTACAGCTCTCTCTACAAATGCATGCTTAACTGCTGTTCTCTCTCTACAGATGCATGCTTAACTGTTGTTCTCTCTCTACAGGTGCATCTTTCTTTAACTGTTGTTCTCTCCTTAACTGTTGTTCTCTCTCTACAGATGCATCTTTCTTTAACTGTTGTTCTCTCCTTAACTGTTGTGCTCTCTCTACAGTTGCAGGCTTAACTGTTGTTCTCTCTCTACAGATGCATGCTTTACGGTTGTTCTCTCTCTACAGGTGCATGCTTAACTGCTGTTCTCTCTCTACAGGTGCATGCTTAACTGCTGTTCTCTCTCTACAGGTGCATGCTTAACTGTTGTTCTCTCTCTACAGGTGCATGCTTAACTGTTGTTCTCTCTCTACAGATGCAGGCTTAACTGTTGTTCTCTCTCTACAGATGCATGCTTTACTGTTGTTCTCTCTCTACAGGTGCATGCTTAACTGCTGTTCTCTCTCCACAGGTGCATGCTTAACTGTTGTTCTCTCTCTACAGATGCAGGCTTAACTGTTGTTCTCTCTCTACAGATGCATGCTTTACTGTTGTTCTCTCTCTACAGGTGCATGCTTAACTGCTGTTCTCTCTCTCTACAGGTGCATGCTTAACTGCTGTTCTCTCTCTACAGGTGCATGCTTAACTGTTGTTCTCTCTCTACAGGTGCATGCTTAACTGTTGTTCTCTCTCTACAGGTGCATGCTTAACTGTTCTTCTCTCTCTACAGGTGCATGCTTAACTGCTGTTCTCTCTCTACAGGTGCATGCTTAACTGTTGTTCTCTCTCTACAGGTGCATGCTTAACTGTTGTTCTCTCTCTACAGGTGCATGCTTAACTGTTCTTCTCTCTCTACAGGTGCATGCTTAGCTGTTGTTCTCTCTCTACAGGTGCATGCTTAACTGTTGTTCTCTCTCTACAGGTGCATGCTTAACTGCTGTTCTCTCTCTACAGGTGCATGCTTAACTGTTGTTCTCTCTCTACAGACGCATGCTTAACTGTTGTTCTCTCTCTACAGACGCATGCTTAACTGTTGTTCTCTCTCTACAGACGCATGCTTAACTGTTGTTCTCTCTCTACAGACGCATGCTTAACTGTTGTTCTCTCTCTACAGACGCATGCTTAACTGTTGTTCTCTCTCTACAGATGCATCTTTCTTTAACTGTTGTTCTCTCCTTAACTGTTGTTCTCTCTCTACAGATGCAGGCTTAACTGTTGTTCTCTCTCTACAGACGCATGCTTAACTGTTGTTCTCTCTCTACAGACGCATGATTAACTGTTGTTCTCTCTCTCTACAGACGCATGCTTAATTGTTGTTCTCTCTCTACAGATGCATGCTTAACTGTTGTTCTCTCTCTACAGGTGCATGCTTAACTGCTGTTCTCTCTCTACAGGTGCATGTTTAACTGCTGTTCTCTCTCTACAGGTGAATGCTTAACTGCTGTTCTCTCTCTACAGGTGCATGCTTAACTGTTGTTCTCTCTCTACAGGTGCATGCTTAACTGTTGTTCTCTCTCTACAGGTGCATGCTTAACTGTTGTTCTCTCTCTACAGGTGCATGCTTAACTGTTGTTCTCTCTCTACAGGTGCATGCTTAACTGTTGTTCTCTCTCTACAGGTGCATGCTTAACTGTTGTTCTCTCCTTAACTGTTGTTCTCTCTCTACAGATGCATGCTTAACTGTTGTTCTCTCTCTACAGATGCATGCTTAACTGTTGTTCTCTCTACAGATGCATGCTTAACTGTTGTTCTCTCTCTACAGATGCATGCTTTACTGTTGTTCTCTCTCTACAGGTGCATGCTTAACTGCTGTTCTCTCTCTACAGGTGCATGCTTAACTGCTGTTCTCTCTCTACAGTTGCATGCTTAACTGTTGTTCTCTCTCTACAGGTGCATGCTTAACTGTTGTTCTCTCTCTACAGCTGCATGCTTAACTGTTGTTCTCTCTCTACAGGTGCATGCTTAACTGTTCTTCTCTTTCTACAGGTGCATGCTTAACTGTTGTTTTCTCTCTACAGGTGCATGTTTAACTGTTGTTCTCTCTCTACAGGTGCATGCTTAACTGTCCTTCTCTCTCTACAGATGCATGCTTAGCTGCTGTTCTCTCTCTACAGGTGCATGCTTAGCTGTTGTTCTCTCTCTACAGGTGCATGCTTAACTGTTGTTCTCTCTCTACAGGTGAAATGCTTAACTGTTGTTCTCTCTCTACAGGTGCATGCTTAACTGTTGTTCTCTCTCTACAGGTGCATGCTTAACTGTTGTTCTCTCTCTACTGGTGCATGCTTAACTGTTCTTCTCTCTCTACTGGTGCATGCTTAACTGTTCTTCTCTCTCTACAGGTGCATGCTTAACTGTTCTTCTCTCTCTACAGGTGCATGCTTAGCTGCTGTTCTCTCTCTACAGGTGCATGCTTAGCTGTTGTTCTCTCTCTACAGGTGGATGCTTAACTGTTGTTCTCTCTCTATAGGTGCATGCTTAACTGCTGTTCTCTCTCTATAGGTGCATGCTTAACTGTTGTTCTCTCTCTACAGACGCATGCTTAACTGTTGTTCTCTCTCTACAGACGCATGCTTAACTGTTGTTCTCTCTCTACAGACGCATGCTTAACTGTTGTTCTCTCTCTACAGACGCATGCTTAACTGTTGTTCTCTCTCTCTACAGACGCATGCTTAACTGTTGTTCTCTCTCTACAGATGCATGCTTAACTGTTGTTCTCTCTCTACAGATGCATGCTTAACTGTTGTTCTCTCTCTACAGGTGCATGCTTAACTGCTGTTCTCTCTCTACAGATGCATGCTTAACTGTTGTTCTCTCTCTACAGGTGCATGCTTTACTGTTGTTCTCTCTCTACAGGTGCATGCTTAACTGTTGTTCTCTTTCTACAGGTGCATGCTTAACTGTTGTTCTCTCTCTACAGGTGCATGCTTAACTGTTGTTCTCTCTCTACAGGTGCATGCTTAACTGTTGTTCTCTCTCTACAGGTGCATGCTTAACTGTTGTTCTCTCTCTACAGGTGCATGCTTAACTGTTGTTCTCTCTCTACAGACGCATGCTTAACTGTTGTTCTCTCTCTCTACAGACGCATGCTTAACTGTTGTTCTCTCTCTACAGATGCATGCTTAACTGTTGTTCTCTCTCTACAGATGCATGCTTAACTGTTGTTCTCTCTCTACAGATGCATGCTTAACTGTTGTTCTCTCTCTACAGGTGCATGCTTTACTGTTGTTCTCTCTCTACAGGTGCATGCTTAACTGTTGTTCTCTTTCTACAGGTGCATGCTTAACTGTTGTTCTCTCTCTACAGGTGCATGCTTAACTGTTGTTCTCTCTCTACAGGTGCATGCTTAACTGTTGTTCTCTCTCTACAGGTGCATGCTTAACTGTTGTTCTCTCTCTACAGGTGCATGCTTAACTGTTCTTCTCTCTCTACAGGTGCATGCTTAACTGTTGTTCTCTCTCTACAGGTGCATGCTTAACTGTTGTTCTCTCTCTACAGGTGCATGCTTAACTGTTGTTCTCTCTCTACAGGTGCATGCTTAACTGTTCTTCTCTCTCTACAGGTGCATGCTTAACTGTTCTTCTCTCTCTACAGGTGCATGCTTAACTGTTCTTCTCTCTCTACAGGTGCATGCTTAACTGTTCTTCTCTCTCTACAGGTGCATGTTTAACTGTTCTTCTCTCTCTACAGGTGCATGCTTAACTGTTCTTCTCTCTCTACAGGTGCATGTTTAACTGTTCTTCTCTCTCTACAGGTGCATGCTTAACTGTTCTTCTCTCTCTACAGATGCATGCTTAGCTGCTGTTCTCTCTCTACAGGTGCATGCTTAGCTGTTGTTCTCTCTTTACAGGTGCATGCTTAACTGTTGTTCTCTCTCTACAGGTGCATGCTTAACTGCTATTCTCTCTCTACAGGTGCATGCTTAACTGTTGTTCTCTCTCTACAGACGCATGCTTAACTGTTGTTCTCTCTCTACAGACGCATGCTTAACTGTTTTTCTCTCTCTACAGACGCATGCTTAACTGTTGTTCTCTCTCTACAGGTGCATGCTTAACTGCTGTTCTCTCTCTACAGGTGCATGCTTAACTGCTGTTCTCTCTCTACAGATGCATGCTTAACTGTTGTTCTCTCTCTACAGATGCAATAACCTGATGCACCCAATTCGATGTCCTGTTGTGTCTCCGTTGAAATTGGGCGTTTCTGTTCAACTACTTCCTCTTTGGTGAAAGAGGGGACATGATAGGTTTCAAAAAGACTATCAGTCTGACGGCATGTTTTAAGGTTGGGTTGGTTTCATTTGCCTTACCTCTGAGAGGCGCTCTTTTTAAACACAATGGGCTGAAAAACACTGGGCGTGCATCACAGATCACAAAGACCTTAAGATTGGGTTGTTTTACTTCTGAGCGGCACTCTTTTGCACACCATGGGCTAAATGGCCAGGTCACATGGATCCCGAAGGCTCAGAGAAGGTTGAGGGAGGGTACCCACTGGAACAGCTGTTGGGAGACAGATGGTAGCCTCCCGTCAAGGTCATCCAGCGTGTTCTTTAACGTTGGGTTGTTTTACCTCTGAGCGGCACTTTTTTGCACACCATGGGCTAAATGGCCAGGTCACAAGGACCCCGAAAGCTCAGAGAAGGTTGAGGGAGGGGACCCACTGGAACAGCTGTTGGGAGACAGATGGTAGCCTCCCGTCAAGGCCATCCAGCGTGTTCTTTAACGTTCGCTGTGTATGGCTCTCCCGAACATGGGGCCACGGCTTAACGATCCATCTCACGGATGGCGGCCTTTCCAAGCCCATTGGTGTCCCCTATTGACCATGGAAATGGCGGGGAGTTTTGGGGAGATAAATCTCAACGCTGACTCAGCTGGGACTCGAACCTGGGAATTGCAGACTACGAGCCTGGCGCGCTACCGACTGAGCCAGCCCCGCCCCTTGACTTTAAGTACTCAGAGTACGTTGTGAAAGAGGATCCAATGGATAGCTGTTGGGAGACAGATGGTAGTTTCTTATCGAGGCCATCCAGCATGTTCTTTAATGTGCGCAAGATATGGCTCTCCTTCACACAGAGCCGTGGATTAAAGTTCCATCCGACGGACGGCTACTTTTCGAAAGCCGTTAGTGTCCCCTTTCTCACCAGGGTGTGATATAGGATTGTTTTACTTCCGAGTGGTACTTCTTTTGCACACCATGGTCTAAATGGCCAGGTTACAAAGAACCCCAATTGTTCAGAGAAGGTTGGGATGGGGACTGAGCGGCTTTTAGGAGATATATAGTAGCATCCCATCAAGGACATCCATTCACAATTTTTAAAACAAGATTTAAGAAATTAAGATTTCGGCTAGGGATTAGCAAATTATGGTTTATGTTAGGATTTAGGAAATTAAGAATAAGTTAGGATTTAAAGAATTTGAGTAAGGATTTGGAAATCAAGATTAAGGTCAGGATTTAGGAAACTAAGATTTATGTTTAGAATATCATCCATATTTTCTAACAGAGGTGCAAAGGATCTCCTACCCATCTCTGGGCTTTCGGGATCTTTGTAACTAGCGTTATAGACCATTGTAAGGAGGGGAAGAAATACTCAGATTGTAAAAAAACGCTAAACATTGTTTCCTTCAAACATCTACTATAAGCTCAACAGTTATTTTTTTTTTCATTTCGGCTACAACAAAATTTTTCGACAAGAAAAAAAATACCTGCTAATCTTAAATGCGCTACTATTTTTTTTATGAAAGACAAAACTATTTCACATGTTGCTTACATAAAAAAATTCCCTCTGAAGCCTTACTTTCAAAAAAGTTCCTCCCAAACTTATCAGGTAATTCGCGATACAATTCCTGTTTCACTTCCTCTCCTTATGACCCCATCATTCCATCTGGACGCCCCAAGTCTCTACACACACACACACATCAAGAGTCATCGCCTCTCTTCCCTGCAGGTACAGCTCTCCAGAGCCCCACCAGCACCATCGCCGCCACCACAATATGACGCAGTTGTGGCAAGGTTTGACAGGCAAGAAGCGGCCATTACAGCAACGAGCGGTCATTTTGACCACTGCCAGCCGTGACCTTAATGGTACCCAATAAATGTTGGTACGGCTGTAACGCTGTCCGATTCCTTTCTTGTTCCTTTCTTGGCCACCCATTCACTCTCTACAAGTCACTTCTTGGATTTTTTTTTTTTGCTTTCCTCTCTCTCTCCTTGATGCAGCCAGATCGAAATTCAGACTCTTAAAACTCTCCAGACACTCGGCGAACATAGCCTCGGGGCATCGAGGAGACGAAGAAGCTGTTACTTCTCATTCTCTTCCCCCCCCCCCATTTTTTTTAGGCACACTTACTTTCCCAATATTCGCTTCCTTTTTTTTTCTGTTCAGTGCTCTTCATCCACTTCATACTTGGATTTCGTGTGAAAACAAGACAGGTTGGGTTGCTTTACCTCTGAGCGCCACTTTTTTTGCACACCGTGGGCTAAATTACCAGGTCACATCGACCCCGAAGGCTCAGAGAAGGTTGGGGGGAGGGGACCCACTGTAACAGCTGTTAGGAGACAGATGGTAACCTCCCGTCAAGGCCATCCAGCGTGTTCTTTAACGTTGGATTGTTTTACCTCTGAGCGGCACTTTTTTGCACACCATGGGCTAAATGGCCAGGTCACATGGACCCCGAAGGCTCAGAGAAGGTTGGGGGAGGATACCCACTGGAACAGCTGTTGGGAGACAGATGGTCCCGTCAAGGCCATCCAGTGCGTTCTTTAACGTGCACAGGGTATGGCTCTCCCGTACACGGGGCCACGGTTTAACGTCCCATCCAACGAACGGCGGCCTTTCCAAGCCCATCGGTGTCCCCTACTGACCGTAGACAGGGTGGGGAGTTTTGTGGAGATAAATCTCAATGCTGACCCAGCTGGGACTCGAACCTGGGAACTACAGATTACGAGCCTGGCGCGCTACCGACTGAGCCAGCGCCGCCCCACAAGACAAGTAAAAGTGTTTTGTGTTTTCATATTCCCCTTTTTTAACAATTGCATAAAGTTGAATATCCTAACCTTTATGGTGTGGAGGATGTAACAAGTCAAAAAACCCGTGATATTTTCGAATCCTCAGTGAGTATGTTTTGAGATTTTCTCCGCTTTGTCTGCTGATCTAAGGGACCTGGATTCGAGCCCCGGATAAGGCATGGATGTTCGTGTTGTTTTACTGTTGAGGTCTTGCCATCTTCTTAGACCTTCTATTATGGCAACTAAACTTGCAGGCTCCTGTCAAACCTCTGTGGCAAGCAGCTGTTTGAGGGGGAATTTATTTTTTATTATTATTTTTTTAACCCTAACCCTGCCCTCGGTCAGTAGGGGACATCGATCAGATGGACGTTAAGTCGTGGTTCCGTGTGAGATAGAGCCATATGTTTCCACCGTTAAATAAAATACACTGGATGGCCTTGATGGAAGGCGTCCTTCTGTCTCCTAAAAAACGTTCAGTTCTCTTCCTCAGTCTTCTCTGTATTCTCATGATCTGGCCCATTGTGTGAAAAAAAGTGTCCCTAGGAGATAGAAAAGATCACCCTAATGTACAGTCGCTCAAAAAAGTATCCGAACACTATGGTTGATTACAGATTTCAGAAAAAACATCTAGCAACGATTTTTTTTAGAGATTAGTGATCTGGCAAACCTTCGTGTCACGTGACACGAAGGTTTGCCAGATCACTAATCTCTAAAAAAAAATCGTTGCCAGATATTTTTTCTTAATTCTCTAATCAATCATAGTGTTCGGATATTTTTTTGAGCGACTGTACAGTGAAGAAATAGAAAAGTACCGATTTCTTTCAGCTTTCTGATAAAAGGGCGTAGATAAAAGGGTGTTAGATAAAAGGGCTTTTAGTGTACTTTAAAATAACTTTTTTGTTTCCTAGATTTAACATTCCCTTCATCTTGGAAGCCCCAATGGAGCAAGAATACCTTTAAGTGCAGATGGATCAATCCATCAAGTCCATTCAGACAAGTTATTCAAAACGAACGTATGTGGATAGGAATGGCTCTTCTCTAAACGGATTGTTCGGTTATTGTGTAACTTCTAAGAGGCACTTTTACAGAGACGATGGGTTCGGTTGTTTTACCTCTGAGCGGCACTTTTTTGCACACCATGGGCTAAATGGCTAGGTCACATGGACCCCGAAGGCTCAGAGAAGGTTGGGGGAGGGGACCAACTGGAACAGCTGTTGGGAGACAGATGGTAGCCTCCCGTAAAGATCATCCAGTGTGTTCTTTAACGTTGGGTTGTTTTACCTCTGAGCGGCACTCTTTTGCACACAATTGGATAAATGGCCAGGTCACAAGGACCCCGAAGGTTCCGAGAAGGTTGGGGGAGGGGACCCACTGGAATAGCTGTTGGGAGACAGATGGTAGCCTCCCGTCAAGGCCATCCAGTGTGTTCTTTAACGTGAACAGGGTATGGCTCTTCCGCACACGGAGCTACGGCTTAACGTCCCATCCGACGGACGGAGGCCTTATCCAAGCCCATCGGTGTCTCCTACTGACCGTGGGCAGGGTGGGGAACTTTGCGGAGATAAATCTCAACGCTGACCAGTGGCGGCTCGCGTATAGGCACTGAGGAACTGAAGCACCCCCAATTTCAACTTGATATTATCGATAACATTTAGTATATTGAGTCCTTTTTTCTTTAATTCTTTCTTTATACTTGTACAATATATAATCCATAAGCTCAATGTCAGTAGCCATCCCCCAGTTTATGAAAAAGATACAAAAATCTTTGTATGGAACTGTGCGCTTCACAGTACTAGCGGCAAGGTGTTTGACTGTTGTGCGCATGCGCACATAGGAAGCTACACCCAAGCCTGCAAGGGAGAGAGAGCACTGTCGTTCCCGCAGTGCCGACCCTGGCGTGCTGGTTGAAGGTAGTTTTTTTTTACTCCGCGTGTGTTGTGCTTAAAAACCGTGTACCATATTCTTGAATGTGATAAAGTGTAGAATTAGATTATTATCCTGCTTCCAGCTATTCTATTTGATTCATTTTTTTTTCGCGCAAATTAAAACAAGAAGAATGGATTTAATTTTTAAATGAATAGATTAAGCTTGGACTGTAACAATTTAGGTTAAAGTAAGTAAAAAATGTTTGATTTTGTTCTTTTAGGATTTTATCAAGTTTGTGAATAAATTTTCTTTTTATACATGTTTGTTTCCTTTTACACAATTTTAAAACAAAGGCTAAAAATTTTCTGAAGCAGCACCCACACTAATTTTAGCTACGAGCCGCCACTGACGCTGACCCAGCTGGGACTCGAATCTGGTAACTACAGATTACGAACACAGCGCGCCCAGTGTTCAGGAGAGCCATACCCTATTCACGCTAAAGGACATGCTAGATAGCCTTAACGATAAGCTTCCATCTATCTCTTAACAGCTCCCCAGTTGAACCCCTTCCGCCAACCTTCTCTGAGCCCTTGGGGTCCTTTTGACCTGGCCATTTAGCCCATTGTGTGCAAAAAAAAAGTGCCGCTCAAAGGTAAAACAGCGCAACTCATTAAGATCCAATTGTTTTTTAATATTGGTTCTTCGTAAACTTCTTAATGAATCCTGGCGAAAATTACTAAATGTCAGAAAATGTATAGTCGCTCAAAAAAAAAGTATCCGAACACTATGATTGATTACAAAATTCAGAAAAAATATCTCGCATTTTTTTTTTTGGGGGGGGGGGTTGTTGTTTTTTTAGGAATTAGTGATCTGGCAACCTTCGTGTCACGTGACACTAAGGTTGCCAGATCACTGATTTCTAAAAAAAAATCGTTGCCAGATATTTTTTCTGAATTCGGTAATCAACCCTAGTGTTCGGATCCTTTTTTGAGCGACTGTCTGTTGTTAATAAAGATTAATACTTGTGATGAGTTCTGTTGATTTAAAGTTTCCTGGCAGTGATTCAACTAAAAAAAAAATAAGCAAAAAAAACCTCCTATTTCAAGCATTAGATATCCTGCCCCGTAAAAAAATCGCAAATAGCGAGAATGTATTTATTTCTTCAAAGTTCTTTTTATCCCCTTTCCTTTTCATTGGTCCGATAGGCTTCCATCATTGTCAACGACATCAAAAGCAGGCGACATTCAAAAGCAGCAGTGCAAGCCAAAATTCCATCCTGGTCAATGTTTGACTTGCCCCCCACCCCCACCCCCACCCATCACACCACTCGCACACTTCCTCACTCGGGTAACACTAAACCACTTCTCACTTTTCATTCCCCCACACCAAAAAGCTCGCTACTACAGCAGGCCACCAAACAACAACAACGACCAGCGCAGAAAGAGCATCAGCAGCAAGTAACAACAACACAGGCGATGGCAGCAGCTTCAACAAAATGGAGAAAGTATCCTTGTGATAAGTTGCCCCCACTGCTCACCATTACCGAACGCACTGTGGTGACGACAGCAACAAAAAACCCGAAAGAAAAACTCAGTGCTTCATTCATTCACACGAGATCTTCCTCCACCTCTCTCCTCGTCTTCTCACTTCCTCACACGATTTCATCCGAACAATGTTCCACGCTCCCCCGGTATAAATCACGCGGATGCGGCACGTGATGCTACCCACCATCTCCCGCTCCAACGCCGTCACATCTCGCCACGTGTGACGTCGACTTCGCGGGATGTGTACGAGCTGACGTAGCCACCAGCCAGGTCTGTGGAACCACAGCAGAAGCTTCGCTCTCAAATTGCTGGCAGGATTCCAGCTCTGGGCGCTGATGTCGCAGCCACATTAGAGAACGAGATGCGAGAGAATGGAGGGATGCTGATCAATGGATGATGCTCAGGAGCTCTTCACTCTGCAGTGTCCGAGGAGATGCTCCCAATCGTTCTGGAATTCTGACTGTCTAGGAAAGGTTGTTTATGCCTGTGGGTTGGGTTGGGTTGTTTTACCTCTGAGCGGTACTTTTTTGCACACCATGGGCTAAATGGCCAGGTCACATGGACCCCGAAGGCTCAGAGAAGGTTGGGGGAGGGGACCCACTGGAACAGCTGTTGGGATACAGATGGTAGCCTCCCGTCAAGGCCATCCAGCGTGTTCTTTAACGTGCACAGAGTATGGCTCTCCCGCACACGGAGACACTGCTTAACGTCACATACGACGGACGGCGGCCTTTCCAAGCCCATCGGTGTCCCCTACTGACCGCGGACAGGGCGGAGAATTTTACGGAGATAAATCTCAACGCTGACCCAGCTGGGACTCGAACCTGGGAACTACAGATTACGAGCCTGGCGCGCTACCGACTGAGCCACCCCCGCCCCAATTATGCCAGTGGATACCGGGGAGGGTGAAAGGGAGAAGTGGAGGGAAGACAGAGATGTGTGGGTAGGGGGGGAGGGGGGGTTACTAGAGAGAAATTTTTAAGTGATTCTCTCAACAAAAGATAAAATGGGAGTAAATAACGTATACAACGATTGCAGTTAAGGTCAGAGTAAAAAGTAAAGTTTTCATTTACTTTGAGCAACATCATTCTTTGGCAGTCGTGCAATCGAGAGGAGTCGTAAAAAGCCTCCGAGATAATGAAGCTCTTTACAAGAGCGATAAAGAGACAAATGCGCTAAAGAAAAAAGCACCTAAACTAAATAAGAGGGTTCACAGCTATTGTTAAGTACGTGACGTGAAACGTTAAAGGACACACAACAATTTCTGTGGAATGTTTGCGTGAAGAGTTAGGATGTTGTTTTTTTCTCTCATTTGTTTGGGAGTTTTATTTCGGCGTTCTTCGTTCGTTTTCTAAATTGTATCCACTCTGTACGAAACAATCGTTAAGTAACGAAATTGGAGAGATGACGCGACAGGGAAGCAGGTGTTGCCATTTTATTTTTTGTAATGGGAATTGTAGTTTCTGCCGTTACGTGAAATTGGGGTTGATAGCATGTTAGTGTATACAGGGAGGATGTAAATTGGATTGTTTTACCTCTGAGCGGCACTTTTTTGCACACCATGGGCTAAATGGCCAGGTCACATGGACCCCGAAAGCTCAGAGAAGGTTGAGGGAGGGGACCCACTGGAACAGCTGTTGGGAGACAGATGGTAGCCTCCCGTCATGGCCATCCAGCGTGTTCTTTAGCGTGCACAGGGTATGTCTCTCCCGCACACGGGACCACGGCTTAACGTCCCATCCGACGGACGGCGGCCTTTTCCAACCCATCGGTGTCCCCTACTGACCGTGGGCAGGGCGGGGAAATTTTGCGGAGATAAATCTCAACGCTGACCCAGCTGGGACTCGAACCTGGGAACTACAGATTACGAGCCTGGCGCGCTACCGACTGAGCCACCCCCGCCGCTAGGGAGGATGTAGAGAGAAAGGGAAGATGGTGCCGTATTGTAAATGACGGACTGGGGACCATAAATATTTTATTTATCAATTAAATTTACTGTTTTTGATAAGTATATAAGATACGATATTAAAGTGTTCACAGGAAAATGTCCTGTAGACAAGAAACACTTTGAATAATTTGGTGGGGGGGAAAATTGGTTGCACTGAATAGATTAGGACACACGTTTTTCAGAAACATGTAAGTTTTTTTACCCTGTAAAATCGCCTCTAAAATAGCCTGCGTCTTGCACAAAACTAACAAAATGAGTAGAATGCATCTTCTCCCCCCCCCCCACTGAAATGTAGGTAAATAATCGATCTTTTATATTAATATGAAACTTGGTCTATGTTGTATTATTAATTAATAAACTACTATTATTAGTATTAAATATTAAACCTGCCCTAAACTGATATATTTCGTTTCGTTTCATTTTTACATATTACTGATATAAAAAACGCCAAATCAATCGAGAATAACGGAAGATTGTTATCGAAGGTTTTAATGTTTTTTAAATTCATAATTTTACGATTACCAAATAAAGAAGTGAAATATAAAAATATATGACTAAGTTAAATATATATTTTTTTTAATATAAGGCGGAATACTTATTGGATTGTACATATCGCACAAGCTATACTATTTATTTGAAATTTCTATGGTAAATTTACAAAGGAAGTATTAGAAAAATAAATATTTTTGAAACGAAATTTGTAAGATACTTATTTTTAGTTTTCCTATGAATATACAGGGTGAATCTGAAAAAGGGGGCAAAACTTTACGGGGTGGTAGAACGCAGCTATACGAGCAATATTCGTCATAGAATGTATGGTCGGAACGCAAGCGGTGAGAAGTTAAAAGGTAGTTTTCCACTGTCACATTTAAAGAATGAACACAAGAAGGAGAGGAGATACTTCAGAAAACATTTTATTAACAAGAATGTAATTGAGGTACATGCTCAAAAGAGCTGCCGCCAGCTGTAATGCAGGCTTCAGGATGCCGTTTCACACAGCCACCGATGCAAACGCTCGAAGGTTTTCCGATCTGGAGTGCATCTCATCGGAAACCGGTCGCGGTAACGTCTCTGTGACTCACTTGCATTCCCGTCCGCCGCACCGTACACAAAGTGCATATCCGCCATTTCGTGGTTACTATAACCAGCCATCCTCTCGGCAATCCACGGTAGAAATGCCGTTGGGTGCGAGGACCGACCCTTTTATACCATTTCCAACGCCACCTAGCGGCTCGCCGTTTGCGTTCCGACCATACATTCTATGACGAATATTACTCGTATAGCTGCGTTCTACCACCCCGTAAAGTTTTGCCCACTTTTTCAGATTCACCCTGTATATTTCTTAATGCTTTTAATTCAACTGCTCAATAACTAGTTTTGATTCTAATCGACTGTTTTTACAAAATATTTGTTGTTGTTTTTTCTAATGCGTCTTACTTATGTAGCGAAAATATTCTTTTTTTTTCTCGAACCTGGGAGATGCAGATAACGACCTTGACTCGCTATCAACAGACCCATCCCACCTGACACCGAAGAAAACATGTGCGTCGGAGATAATATTAAGATCTCAGGTAAGCAGTAGAACCATAAATTAAAACTTTTAATGTTCCATGAGAAGGTGAAATAGTTGAAAATATCTTGCATAAAGTTTACCATATTTCCGACTAGTTACTGGGTCCGTTTTACTGATGAGGATGACGAATCACGAACTAAGAGACGAACTCAGTTCCATTCCCCATCGGGGCGGGGGTGGCTCAGTCGGTAGCGCGCCAGGCTCGTAATCTGTAGTTCCCAGGTTCGAGTCCCAGCTGGGTCAGTGTTGAGATTTATCTCCGCAAAATTTCCCCGCCCTGCCCACGGTCAGTAGGGGACACCGAACGGCTTGGAAAGGCCGCCCTTCCGTCGGATGGGACGTTAAGCCGTGGTCCCGTGTGCGGGAGAGTCATACCCTGTGCACATTAAAGAACACGCTGGATGGCCTTGACGGGAGGCTACCATCTGTCTCCTAACAGCTGTTCCAGTGGGTCCCCTCCCTCAACCTTCTCTGAGCCTTCGGAGTCCATGTGACCTGGCCATTTAGCCCATTGTGTGCAAAAAAAGTGTCGCTCAGAGGTAAAACAACCCAACGTTAAAGAACACGCTGGATGGCCTTGACGGGAGGCTACCATATGTCTCCCAATAGCTGTTCCAGTGGGTCCCCTCCCTCAACCTTCTCTGAGCCTTCGGGGTCCATGTGACCTGGCCATTTAGCCCATGGTGTGTAAAAAAGTGCCGCTAAGAGGTAAAACAACCCAACGTTAAAGAACACGCTGGATGGCCTTGACGGGAGGCTACCATATGTCTCCCAATAGCTGTTCCAGTGGGTCCCCTCCCTCAACCTTCTCTGAGCCTTCGGAGTCCATGTGACCTGGCCATTTAGCCCATTGTGTGCAAAAAAAGTGTCGCTCAGAGGTAAAACAACCCAACGTTAAAGAACACGCTGGATGGCCTTGACGGGAGGCTACCATATGTCTCCCAATAGCTGTTCCAGTGGGTCCCCTCCCTCAACCTTCTCTGAGCCTTCGGGGTCCATGTGACCTGGCCATTTAGCCCATGGTGTGTAAAAAAGTGCCGCTCAGAGGTAAAACAACCCAACCCATTCCCCATCGAAAGAAAAATTCACCTCGTTGGTCAATACCTTGAGATCAAAAATCAATTTCATTCCTTCAATTAGTTGCTTTGGTGCACTCTCCTTCCTCTGAGAGTCCGTGTGACCAGAAATAACTTTGGTTAAGTTCCACTAACAAACCGGCTCCTCGAGGATCCAACATCAATTGGAAAGTGATAAGGAGAGTCAACGTCAGCTCCATCAACAAAAATAAAAGCAGCAACATCTCTCCCAGAGGTGGTGGCGACTCAGCATCTGGAGAGAAAAGAAGAAAGGATTAGTTTGGGAGGATCCCAAATCTATCTGTGGCAAAGCAGTGCGGGTCTGGCGACGTCCAGAGTGGTGGTTTATGGCCGTAATGATCTTGGAGCCGTGTAATATAGACAAAGCACGTTTACCGAATCCAACTATAAAACTCTATCAGCTGAGATGGTCACTGCGGGCTTCGATTCAGCTTCATTTTCGGAAGCAGCCCACTCCGATTCCCAAAGACAAAGACTGTCCCATAAATTTGAAGATAACCGGTGCAATCCTGTCAAGCTGTTACATTAATGGGTCCCCGTTGTTCAGGGGAGATTCTTGACATTTGGCCTGAAGACAGAAGCTTTACCGAGTAGTATCGATCGTCGTCCGCTGCCGCTTATGGGTTGTTTTTTTAGGGGGGAATGGGGGAATAGAGCTGCATCTCTTTCACAGCTGCAGACGCCTCTTGGCTTCGAACTGAAACGGCGTCTGCCACTGCCGACAACAGCAGACGATAACTGCAGCTCGCGCGGAGTGGGAGCAGTTACCGCCTTTTTTTTTTATCTTTTCTCTATTTATTTATTTCATGTTTTGTTGGGACCAGTGGTTGGGACATTAGAGAGAGCCATTATTTTTTGTTCCTCGTGTGTCCCGCCGAGAGTCGTAAAAGTTAATTTAATGCCGCTTCAAAAATGCTGCAAATCCCTTTTACAGAAGCAATGAAAACGAGGTTGACATTTTCCCTCTGCGCGCCAGACGCCCAAAGTCACTGCGCATGCGCATCACGGTCGGGGCAATTTATAGATACAACCGAATGCAAGTCAAAATAGTGACATCAAAAGAAATTCGACGTTTGTAAGCATCTAAATGACTCTTAAGAAAAGTTGGTTTCCAGACAAAGATTTCCTCCCCCACCCCTGAGCTCACTACCCACATCTTTTTTTTTTTACGCTTTCACACACATTTCGTTTCCAACTTAGTTTGCATCTGAACGATCTTATTCTGAAAACTTATAGTTTTAATGTCATCTTCTGACCATTAAATAAGCTGTTGTGGCTTTTTGGCCACGTCTCGTTTAATATTGGGGCTGTTTGGCCAGGTCTTCAGATTAATATTCTAGCTATTTTACCAGGTCTTTAGTAAATGTTGTGACTGTTTGACACCAGGTCTTCAGTTTAATGTTGTGGCTCTTTGACACCAGGTCTTCAGCTTAATGTTGTAGCTCTTTGACACCAGGTTTTCAGCTTAATGTTGTGGCTGTTTGACACCAGGTCTTCAGCTTAATGTTGTACTCTTTGACACCAGGTCTTCAGCTTAATGTTGTGGCTGTTTGACACCAGGTCTTCAGCTTAATATTGTGGCTCTTTGACACCAGGTCTTCATCTTAACATTGTGGCTCTTTGACACCAGGTCTTCAGCTTAATGTTGTAGCTCTTTGACACCAGGTCTTCAGCTTAATGTTGTACTCTTTGACACCAGGTCTTCAGTTTAATGTTGTAGCTCTTTGACACCAGGTCTTCAGCTCAATGTTATGGCTGTTTGACCAGGTCTTCAGCTTAATGTTGTGGACCTTTGGCCCAAATATCCAGCTTAATGTAGTATCTGTTTGACCAGGTGTCCAGTTTAATGTTATGGTTGTTTAATCGAGTCTTCAGTTTAATATTGTGGCTGTTTAATCAGGTCTTCAGTTTAATGTTGTGGCTCTTTGACACCAGGTCTTCAGCTTAATGTTGTAGCTCTTTGACACCAGGTCTTCAGCTTAATGTTGTGGCTGTTTGACACCAAGTCTTCAGCTTAATGTTGTACTCTTTGACACCAGGTCTTCAGCTTAATGTTGTGGCTGTTTGACACCAGGTCTTCAGCTTAATGTTGGGGCTCTTTGACACCAGGTCTTCAGCTTAATGTTGTAGCTGTTTGACACCAGGTCTTCAGCTTAATGTTATGGCTGTTTGACCAGGTCTTCAGTTTAATGTTGTGGACCTTTGGCCCAGATGTCCAGCTTAATGTAGTAGCTGTTTGACCAGGTGTCCAGTTTAATCTTATGGTTGTTTAATCGAGTCTTCAGTATAATATTGTGGCTGTTTAATCAGGTCTTCAGTTTAATGTTGTGGCTCTTTGACACCAGGTCTTCAGCTTAATGTTGTAGCTCTTTGACACCAGGTCTTCAGCTTAATGTTGTGGCTGTTTGACACCAGGTCTTCAGCTTAATGTTGTACTCTTTGACACCAGGTCTTCAGCTTAATGTTGTGGCTGTTTGACACCAGGTCTTCAGCTTAATGTTGTAGCTCTTTGACACCAGGTCTTCAGTTTAATGTTGTAGCTCTTTGACACCAGGTCTTCAGCTTAATGTTATGGCTGTTTGACCAGGTCTTCAGTTTAATGTTGTGGACCTTTGGCCCAGATATCCAGCTTAATGTAGTAGCTGTTTGACCAGGTGTCCAGTTTAATGTTATGGTTGTTTAATCGAGTCTTCAGTTTAATATTGTGGCTGTTTAATCAGGTCTTCAGTTTAATGTTGTGGCTCTTTGACACCAGGTCTTCAGCTTAATGTTGTAGCTCTTTGACACCAGGTCTTCAGCTTAATGTTGTACTCTTTGACACCAGGTCTTCAGCTTAATGTTGTGGCTCTTTGACACCAGGTCTTCAGCTTAATATTGTAGCTCTTTGACACCAGGTCTTCAGCTTAATGTTGTAGCTCTTTGACACCAGGTCTTCAGTTTAATGTTGTAGCTCTTTGACACCAGGTCTTCAGTTTAATGTTGTAGCTCTTTGACACCAGGTCTTCAGCTTAATGTTATGGCTGTTTGACCAGGTCTTCAGTTTAATGTTGTAGCTGTTTGACCAGGTGTCCAGTTTAATGTTATGGTTGTTTAATCGAGTCTTCAGTTTAATATTGTGGCTGTTTAATCAGGTCTTCAGTTTAATGTTGTGGCTCTTTGACACCAGATCTTCAGCATAATGTTATGGCAGTTTAATCAGGTCTTCAGTTTAACGTTGTGGCTATTTGGTCAGGTCTCCAACTTAATAAGATGTTGTATCTGTTTAAAGACCAATGTCGTAACACTATTGACAATTCCTACACATTGGTCAATGACCTGTCAATCAGAAGTCAATCAACCTATTTGGATCCACAGTAAATAGTCTCATAAATGATTTCTAATCATCGGCTTAGACCATTTGCAAATCTGATGTTCTTAGATTCGAGTCTCTACTCTGTCTGAGTTGATATTTTTTCCGCTACCCTGTTCTGCTCTAAATGAGAAAGGGAACAGAGATGGGCTTATAAATGTCACCATTCATCAGATGAGACTTAAAGCCGTGGTTCAGGGTGCAGAAGATCTATTCAATGTGCATGTTACAGAACTCATTCCATGAAGGACTGGTAGGGGCGGTTGGTAGTCGGTAGCGCGCCAGGCTCGTAATCTGTAGTTCCCAGGTTCGAGTCCCAGCTGGGTCAGCGTTGAGATTTATCTCCGCAAAATTCCCTGCCCTGCCCACGGTCAGTAGGGGACACCGATGGGCTTGAAAGGCCGCCGTCCGTCGGATGGAACGTTCAGCCGTGGTCTCGTGTGCGGGAGAGCCATACCCTGTGCACGTTAAAGAACACGCTGGATGGCTTTGACGGGAGGCTACCATCTGTCTCCCAACAGCTGCTCCAGTGGGTCCCCTCCCCAACCTTCTCTGAGCCTACGGGGTCCATGTGACCTGGCTATTTAGCCCATGGTGTGCAAAAAAGTGCCGCTCAGAGGTAAAACAACCCAACCCATCCCCCAATCTTTTCTGAGCCATCGGGATCCTCATAATAATAATAATAATATTTATTCTCTTCTGCCAATCAGTACAATATACGTTTACATACCATAATTATCTAATAACAATTAATACATACATGAGAAAAATCGAGAAGTGAAATAGCTGAGAAATATCAATTGCATCAGAAAAGGTAAATAACAATCATAAAAAATATTAGTGATTAATAGGAGAGTCGAAACAAAAAGGGATAGCATAGTAAGCTGACGCTTATTTTTAGTTAATGGTTCCTATTTCCTTTAAAGTTCACATATGACAACAATAATGCATACAATAGTAAAAGATCAAATGGTTATGAGACACGTTACACTGATACATAGAAAAAGGTTTCATTGCTTTGTAAGAAGAAACGTTCTACATTGGTTTTTAAATAATTTTAAAGATTTTACACTTTTAACATCATCTAGAAGTTCAGACCAAATTTTTACTGCATTATATTTGATAGATATCTACTCAATTGACAATAGACACATTCTGTCTATAACGGGTTTCATAATTATGAAAATTCGAAAAACTCTGAAAATAGTCTTTAAATCTATCCAATTCAATCAATCTCATTGTAATCGAATGCACAAATATTCCTGATATCAGTTTGTAATTATTATAGACAATAAGAATTTTAACATCAGAAAATAAATGTGTCACAGGATCAGAATATTTTTTCCCAACAATATATCTAACAATTCTTTTCTGAAGACGACACATAGCATTCAGATTATAGTTATAAATATTACCCCAGACTAAAATTCCATTTGTTATATAAGAGCCTATTGTGAGCAAAAAAAAGGTGCCTCAAAACCAAAACAAACTCCTTTCCGGACCCGACTCCCAGTTAATCTGATTCTTTTGACTCGCCATTAAGCCTATTGTGAGCAAAAAAAGTGCCTCAAAACAAACTCCTTTCCGGACCCGACTCCGAATTAATCTGATTATTTTAACTCGCTGTCAGGCTAGAGGCCTTTTTAAATATTTTTTTGTTCGGGTTTTGTATATTATTTTTGATTTCACCAAAAAGGCATATGCTAAGTGGGAGGTCCTCTGTCCCAGCATCTGGAGAGTACTTGAAGTAGCAGTGCCCGGAGGGACGGAGGTCACCCAAAACGCTGGCGTTCGCTGACAAGTACCCGGAGACTAAGGGACTTCCCAGATGGTCCGGAGCGGAGAGAGAAAGGAAGAAACGGTTTGGCAACGAGGAAGAGAGAGCCAGTCGAGGCACGAAAGCGTGCAGACATAAGATTGTAAAGCTGGGAAATGCCGACTGGTAATAACGGCATTGGGCTCTGGGAATACAGCTGAACAGGCATAGTAAGCTGGTGTTGTTGTAATGCTATGTAATTGAGCATATGTCCTTGTCCATCAAGCATGTTTGGAAGGTTCAATAAATATTTGTTATTTTTAAGTAAAGGCTGAAGTTGAACCAATTTATTGGGAAGGAGCCTCAGTATTGAGTCCCTGCAATTGTGATAAAATCTTTGATTTTTGTTCCGAAAGACTCTTTCACCCGTCGCGTATTGCGATCGAACCGAGGGGACGTTCCTAAGTGGTCCCGATAGACCGACAAACGAAGAAGCAACATCACACTCGCCATTAAGCCTATTGTGCGCAAAAAAGGTGCCTCAAAACAAACTCCGAACCCGACTCCGAGTTAATCTGATTCTTTTGACTCGCCATTAAGCCTATTGTGAGCAAAAAAGGTGCCTCAAAACAAACTCCTTTCCGAACCCGACTCCGAGTTAATCTGATTCTTTTGACTCGCCATTAAGCCTATTGTGAGCAAAAAAGGTGCCTCAAAACAAACTCCTTTCCGGACCCGACTCCGAGTTAATCTGATTCTTTTGACTCGCCATTAAGCCTATTGTGAGCAAAAAAGGTGCCTCAAAACAAACTCCTTTCCGGACCCGACTCCGAGTTAATCTGATTCTTTTGACTCGCCATTAAGCCTATTGTGAGCAAAAAGGTGCCTCAAAACAAACTCCTTTCCGGACCCGACTCCGAGTTAATCTGATTCTTTTGACTCGCCATTAAGCCTATTGTGAGCAAAAAAGGTGCCTCAAAACAAACTCCTTTCCGGACCCGACTCCGAGTTAATCTGATTCTTTTGACTCGCCATTAAGCCTATTGTGAGCAAAAAAGGTGCCTCAAAACAAACTCCTTTCCGAACCCGACTCCGAGTTAATCTGATTCTTTTGACTCGCCATTAAGCCTATTGTGAACAAAAAAGGTGCCTCAAAACAAACTCCTTTCCGGACCCGACTCCGAGTTAATCTGATTCTTTTGACTCGCCATTAAGCCTATTGTGAGCAAAAAAGGTGCCTCAAAACAAACTCCTTTCCGGACCCGACTCCGAGTTAATCTGATTCTTTTGACTCGCCATTAAGCCTATTGTGCGCAAAAAAGGTGCCTCAAAACAAACTCCTTTCCGAACCCGACTCCGAGTTAATCTGATTCTTTTGACTCGCCATTAAGCCTATTGTGAGCAAAAAAGGTGCCTAAAAACAAACTCCTTTCCGGACCCGACTCCGAGTTAATCTGATTCTTTTGACTCGCCATTAAGCCTATTGTGAGCAAAAAAGGTGCCTCAAAACAAACTCCTTTCCGAATCCGACTCCGAGTTAATCTGATTCTTTTGACTCGCCATTAAGCCTATTGTGCGCAAAAAAGGTGCCTCAAAACAAACTCCTTTCCGGACCCGACTCCGAGTTAATCTGATTCTTTTGACTCGCCATTAAGCCTATTGTGAGCAAAAAAGGTGCCTCAAAACAAACTCCATTCCGGACCCGACTCCGAGTTAATCTGATTCTTTTGACTCGCCATTAAGCCTATTGTGAGCAAAAAAGGTGCCTCAAAACAAACTCCTTTCCGGACCCGACTCCGAGTTAATCTGATTCTTCTGACTCGCCATTAAATCCATTATTTGCAAAAACAAATTTCAACGCAGAGGTGAAAAAAACTAAACCTAACCACCTTAGCTCTATCCTTGAGATATATTACAAAAGCAAAAGATATTGATTTTAAACAATTTCCAACAATGTTTATGAAATTTAATTTGAACAGATTTTTCCTTGACAATTTCGATTGTCAGGCATTCAATGAGAGGAACCACATGAAAGAAAAATTTCCCTCTATAGGGAGTTATTTATTACAAAGTACAACCGGAGCAAATGCTCGTGTCTGTATTCCGTTGCAGCTCAGTAAGCTGCAAGTATCAACCATCTGCATCCCCTCAAACAAGCATTCCTTGTTTGCTCACAGAAAAAGCGTTCGTCGGTACAGGAGGATTTGGGTTGGGTTGTTTTACCTCTGAGCGGCACTTTTTTGCACACCATGGGCTAAATGGCCAGGTCACATGGACCCCGATGGCTCAGAGAAGGTTGGGGGAGGGGACCCACTGGAACAGCTGTTGGGAGACAGATGGTAGCCTCCCGTCAAGGCCATCCAGCGTGTTCTTTAACGTGCACAGGGTATGGCTCTCCCGCACACGGCTTAACGTCCCATCCGACGGACGGCGGCCTTTCCAAGCCCATCGGTGTCCCCTACTGACCGTGGGCAGGACGGGGAATTTTGCGGAGATAAATCTCAACGCTGACCCAGCTGGGACTCGAACCCGGGAACTACAGATTGCGAACCTGACGCGCTTCCGACTGAGCCACCCCCGCCCCCGGTACAGGAGGAAGTCACGGAGTTATTAAGTTAGAAAAGAACACCAAAAGACTAGAAACACACACAAAAACGTCTCAAATTACGATTTTTTTTTTCCTCCTCGAATCCCTTTTCTGTTTTGCTAGTCAGACACAGTTCTTGTTTTACTTTTTTTCTCTCTCTCTTGTCCCTTGACTTAATCTGCAGTGAGTTGCGAAGACGAAGAAGAGAGGACACTCTCATCCGAGTTAATGGCTAAGCGAACTCAACACAAATGGAGAGCTAACTACCGTGCACTTAGAGAGATCCCTAAATTACCTCCCATCCAATCTTCGCTGCACATCCTCCTCCTCTTCCTTCTCTATCCCTTATCGGGATGTGACAAGCATACCAGATAGACGGATGGATGAAGGAAGAAACGAGAGTGGGGGAAAGCGAGACGAATCTGGAAAATCTCCTCTCATCTTGACGAGACACCGATGCCCACATTCCTCCGCATCTTCTACCTTTTGTCCTCTGTTTTTAAGAGGGTTGTGGAAGAGTAAGGAAAGCCAACGACTTCGAAGACATGTAAATCTCCATCCTTCCTTCATCCTTATCTCCATCAGCGAGGGTACATTCCCATTCCTCCTCTCGTCTCTTCTCTCGCTGCCTCTTCATTCTGTAATCAATCGCCACTGTTTCTATGGCAACCGATTCGGAGGCTCGTTTGCATAAAAAAAGAAACCTCACTCACCCACCTCATGAAAATAGAGTAATATAAACGACCCTATTTGTCGAGGCAAAGCTATTTAAAGTTTCATTGTGCTTTGGGTCACATCATTTTAATGTCTGTTGCGGGGAAAAAAAATAATCCAATACGCAGAAATAAAAGAAAACAAAACCCCACCAAAGGAAAAGAAAAATACAACATGAAAACAAATCAACGTCAAAACTTCGATATGGAGATGCCCATCAAAGGTTTGTTAGCATCTTTTTCAAGATATTGGGTCTAGAGATTCGAGGAAATTTAATCAAAGGAAGAATTCATTTTTTTCCTCCCTTCCTCGTTCTTTTTTTTTTTTCAGTTAGTTGGCAATCAAGAGAGTCCCTCATTGTTCCCGATTGGCTTTTGTTGTAAATTTAAATTTAGATTGGAAATCAGACGGGGGGCGAGAAGAAGGGGGGGGGAGAGCGTCAGCTGAATACTTGGAAGAAGTGAGAATTTATATTTACACTTAACAAGTATTGCCTGTGATAAATAATTTATAAAAATCTTACCGAGTGGGAGATATTTTTTTATTTCTTTTTTGTAGCCTCACATTAGGTTGCATTGGGTTGGATTGCTCCAAAGTGGATGATGACGCATTCGGTAATTGGGACGCTTGCCCTGGCAACAACGTCGCGCTCATGAGGAATGAGAAAAGGGAATCTGGCATCGAGCCCACGAGGAACAATTAATGATGAAAGTGATGAATATCATTAAGAGGAATAAAAGGAAAATCGTCACGGTACGGAGTGTGACTTTCACTTTTCAAATTTGTAATCGCAATCTTCGCATTATCAGAAGACCAAAGTTAGTTATTGTAGGTTTCAAGATATACCAATCAATATTTGGGGGTGGCTCAGTGGGTAGCGCGCTAAGCTCGTAATCTGTAGTTCCCAAGTTCCAGTCCCAGCTGGGTCAGTGTTGAGATTTATCTCCGCAAGATTCCCCGCCCTGCCCACGGTCAGTAGGGGACACCGATGGGCTTGGTAATGCCGCCGTCCGTCGGATGGGACGTTAAGCTGTGGCCCCTTGTACGGGAGAGCCATACCCTGTGCACCTTAAAGAACGCACTGGATGACCTTGACGGGAGGCTACGTCTGTCTCCCAACAGCTGTTCCAGTGAGTCCCTTCCCCCAACCTTATCTGAGCCTTCGGGGTCCATGTGACCTGGCCATTTAGCCCATTGTGTGCAAAAAAGTGCCGCTCAGAGGTAGAACAACCCAACCCAGTGTATTCCCTTCCACAATCTTCTTGAGGTTCTTGTGACCTGGTACTTAGAAAGCGTGTACAAAACAGTGCCGCTAAAAGGTAAAGCAACCCAGATGCCAAAACGTCAACTGCACACATAGTCTCCCCATTTTCCCTCGATTTATCCCACTTCTCCTTTCTTTGCAGAAATAAAAAAGAACCTTACAGAGAATTCGATCAACGCGCTGGATGATAAGTCCCCAGAAATCCGCTTTTAACGATTTGTTATAGCGGCCATCCGTGGTATGTCTTCGACCCAGTCGAGAAGCATTATTTGGACGCGCGTGCAACTCTTTTGTTAGAAGGGAAGGGGGGGGGGGAATTCGGGGAATGGATGAAGAAATAAAACAGGAAAAAGTTGGAAAAAGCGATGATAAGAGAGATTCTTAAAGCTCCTTTGCAGCTTAATTCTTAGACGAAATGGTCTAATGTCTGGTGCCGAAACATAATTCGTAGATGAAATTGATCCATTAAATATTTCGCGAATCTTTAAATTCTTTGCTGGCGATGATTCAGACTCATTAAGAGCTCGAGATGACGTCAGCATTTCGTAGGATGACGTCGCCTCATTCGATGAAGAGGGCGATTAAAGAAGAGGCGTTAAAATGGAGAAGAGATAAAAAAAATAAAGTAGAAATAGATGTTTGTTTTCTGCTAACAAGAGAATCGATTCTGTAGTTGGGCAGAGTTTTCTTGCCCGGCATAATATGTAAATTCTTTTTGTAATATGTATGCAATTCATTTCGAGAAAGTTATCATTCGAAAAAGTTGTAATTTGAAAAATTGACTCTGAAAAACTCGTCAATCGAGCAATTGATTTTCGGGAATGTTACCTTGAACCTACCAAAATGGAAAATTTCCGTGTTATTTCAATTGGGACTGTGACCTAGAAGCTCTATAACTTTCAAAATATGCGTTTAATGGGAAAATGTGACTGAATATAGAATAAAGATCGTAATCAACTCTATTCAAATCACGATTTTTAGCAGTATTCGTTCTGTATTTAAAGAGTTACGGAAGCTGGAATATTAAACAATAAGTTATCTTTCAGGAACTACTCTTATCATTTGATAATAAAAGCGAAGTTGTTGTAATTGGTGATTTAAATATGATATACTAGGAAATTATCGCTATTCAAATTAATATCTAAATTTGTTGTCATCAAATGGCTTTCAAAGTTTCATAAATTCACCGACCAGAGAAAGTATGATATCTTCTACTTGTTTAGATCACATTTTTGTTAAAAGCAAAATCGAAAGTTCATTCAAGAGTAGTATTGTTAAATTAGCAGTGACTGATCATTATCCCATTGCCTTAACAGTTAATTTTAACAATAATGTGAATATTCAGTGTGATAATTATACAGAGCCTATTCTTTATCACTACATAGACTATACTTTATTGAACAGGCTTTTAAGTGAATGTTCCTGGGACGAGGTATTAACTCTTAACGATGCCAATGAAGCTCATAATAAATTTTTAACCACATTTAATCTCATAATTAAAGATTCAACTTGCGAAAGAAAAATTCAAAATAAATCACAATCAGCAAAGCCATGGATTACTTCCGAAATTCTGAACTTATTAAAAGAAAGAGATAAGCTATATAAAAAAACACAAAAAATACCCTTTAAATGAAACTTACGAAAGTAGCTTTAAAAACTTTAAAATCAAATAAATTATAAAATTCGAGATGCAAAAAACAGTTTCCTTGCAACTCACTTTCAAAATTGTGATGGAAATATATCAAAGCAGTGGAAATTGATAAGAGAGATAATAAATCAGAAGAAGGTAAAAAATAAATATCCAGAATTAGAAAGTGGTTCTGATTCAACTGAAAATGCTAAGTTATTGGCAAACCAATTTAATGAATGCTTTGTAAATATAGCAGTAAATCTGTCAAAGAATAGGATTGTAAGAAATCAAAATATCCATATGAGTAAAAATGCCAAATCCATGTTTTTAGCTCCAACTTGTAGAAAGGAATTGACTGACATTATAAAAGGTTTTAAAAAATAAAAAAATCTGCTGGGTATGACAATATTTCCATTATTGCTGTTAAAAAATATTCTTTTAACTTGATTCAACCATTTGTTCACATTTGTTATTTATCCCTCGAAACAGGCACTTTTCCAGATTTAATGAAGAAAGCTATTGTAATTCCAGTTTGCAAAAAGGGAAATAAAAATCATTTTAAAAATTATCGACCGATATCTCTTTTCCCAGTATTTTCAAAAATATTAGAAAATCTAGTTAATAATAGGTAATAATTTGGTAATAAATTTTTTAGATAGTTTTAATTTTCTCTCTGAAAACCAATTTGGGTGTAGGAAGGGTAGAGGTACAGAAACTGCACTGTTAAATTATACGTCAAAGGTGTTTCATTCCATAGACAATAATCAATTTACTCTATCCGTATTTATGGACTTGGAGAAAGCTTTTGACACCATTGATCACGAAATTTTAATTAGCAAACTAGAAAATATTGGCATTCGTGGTGTTGTATTAAAATGGTTTAAAGACTACTTACAGCACAGAACGCAATGTGTTAGTCTTTTTAATACACTTAGTAACCCAAACATATTTCATGTGGCGTACCACAAGGTTCAGTCCTGGGACCAACCTTGTTTCTGATATTTATAAATGATCTATGTAAATTAAAAATAAATAGCTCTATTAACACTTTTACAGATGACACATCATTAACTTTATGTGCTGATTCTCTGGAAAATCTCCTTTATAACATGAACACTGATCTAAAATGTGTGATGAAATGGTTGGATTTAAATGGATTACATTTAAATACGAAAAAGACTTAGTATATTCTATTTAACCTAAAAAAGAAATCATACAATCCAAATTTGATTAAATTAAAATTGCATCCATTTTCATGCAATAATTACTCAGCTTGTTGCTGTGAAGAAATTGATCAGGTTCAAAGTCTACTCTACCTAGGAGTTTATATTGATAGCTCACTAAGTTGGAAAATGCATATTGGAAAACTTACAAACACACTTAGACAGATGTTATATAAATTTTATTATTTAAAAAAAATCCTCAGTAATGAAATGTTAATAATGTTATACAAATCTTGGGTCCAGTCTGCTATACAGTATGGTATTACAAGTTGGGGAGGAACATACATTTCATCATTAAGGAGTCTAATCTCAATGCAAAATAAATTTATATTTCAAATTTTACCAAATAAATATAAAACTGTTACCATCTTTTGTAAGTATACCATTCCAGGTGTATTTCCACTGAGACATTTATTTGTTTATAGAACATTAAATTACTTCTTTAAAAACAATAATGCAGTACTGCATTATACAAATTATTCTATGCGAGATAATGGGAAAAGGTTTCTGTTACCACTTGCAAATAAAGAAATTATGCACAAACACTTTGATTATTTGGCCCCTAAAATTTTTAATTCTTTACCGATTATAATTCGAAATGAAACTAATTTTACGCATTTCAGATCTCTCACTGCTAATGATCTAATGAGCATTACTAATGCTGACAGCCTGTTTTCAGTTTCGTTTTTATAAATTCTGTGTTGTTTTGGTATATATATATATTTTCTTTATGTAAAGTTGAGTGTCAGTGTTGCCAAAATTATGTATTTAAATAATTTGTAAATTAACCTACATGAGCTTAGATGCTCTTGGGTTAATAAGAGTATTACAAATATATGTTGTTTGTAACCTTATTATAATAATAAAACTGAACTGAACAATAAAAAAAATCATTCATAATTGCCTAACGTTGAAATAATCCTTAAAGCTGCGAAAATTTTAAAAGGGCATATTTTATTAAATGGTATGAAACAATGTTTGGTATTTAAATTTTAATTAATATCTGAGGGAAATAGTTATGGCGCATGTTTTATCTCTCAAAGTTGAAATTAAATCATTGTCTCTAGGTAGTTCATTTGAGCACAGATGCAGAAAGTCAATAAAATCCTACCTCTATCGCTGCGATGAATTGACGTCGCGATGAATTGATCAAGATGAATTGACGTCGTGATAAATTGACGCTGCGGTGAATTGACGTCGCGATGAATTAACGCTTCAATGAAATGATGTCGCGACTAATTGACACTGCGATGAATTAACGTCGCGATGAATTGACGCTGGAATAAATTAACGTCGCGATGAAATGACATTGCAATGAATTAACGTCGCGATGAATTGACGTTGCAATGAATTAACGTCGCGATGAATTGACGCTGCAATGAAATGATGTCGCGATGAATTGACGCTGATTTGAATTAAAGTTGCGATGAATTGACGCTGCAATGAATTGACGTCGCGATGAATTGGCACTGCAATGAATTGACGTCGCGATGAATCGACGCTGCAGTGAATTGACGTCGCGATGAATTGACGCTGCAATGAATTGACGTCGCGATGAAATGACGCTGCAGTGAATTGACGTCGCGATGAAATGACGCTGCAGTGAATTGACGTCGCGATGAATTGACGCTGCAGTGAATTGACGTCGCGATGAATCGACGCTGCAATGAATTGACGTCGCGATGAATTGACGTCGCGATGAATTGACGTCGCGATGAATTGACGTCGCGATGAATTGACGTTGCATTGAATTAAAGTTGCGATGAATTGACGCTGCAATGAATTGACGTCGCGATGAATTGACGCTGCAGTGAATTGACGTCGCGATGAATCGACGCTGCAATGAATTGACGTCGCGATGAATTGACGTCGCGATGAATTGACGTCGCGATGAATTGACGCTGCATTGAATTAAAGTTGCGATGAATTGCTGCAATGAATTGACGTCGCGATGAATTGGCACTGCAATGAATTGACGTCGCGATGAATCGACGCTGCAATGAATTGACATCGCGATGAATTGACGCCGTGATAAATTGACGCTGCGATAAATTGACCGCGATATATTGATGGGACACCCACAAGGTTTGCGTGGATATTTCGAAATGAATGGCTGATTATGTAGAAAAAATTGACTCAAACTCGATATTAATTTCCACTTTTCTGAATTTCTTCCTTTCATGAGTCATATACTAAAAGGTATGGCTGGATATAGGGGGAAGGTTTTAAGGGAATGCATGCTCCCCCCCCCCCCTTTAGAATGCTAGTAACAGCTATCTTTTCCAAACAAAAAATTATTATAATGGAGGCAAAAAATTATTATACAGTAAACCCTTGCCGAGCGCGGATTTGAAGAACGCGATTTTGCACATACAAGTTATCTTAATTGTTTCCATTTAATTTGTCCAACGCTAGAATTTCATTCATACGCGGTACGCTGCAGAGCGTCGGCCGCGTTGCCATAACAACGTACCCTTTACAAGAGACCACCCACGCGCGCATCTGACAACCCTGCTTGGCGCTGCCCGCTAGCTGAGTGACCCAGATCGAGTTGCGATCATTTCACTCACGTTCGCAGAGCTGTAATCACGTATTGATCAGTGTTTATCGTTCTTCTCCTTTTGCATTTGTATTTCTTTTAATTTCAAAAATTCAATATGGCATCTAGAAGAATGAAGATGACAAAGCAGCAAAAAGACACAAAATTTTGACATTATCTCAGAAAATTGAAATTTTAGATAAGTTGAAAAATGGTACACGTGTTTCATCGCTTGCAAGAGAACTAGCTATAAACGAATCAAACATAAGAACAATACGGGAGAATGGAGAAAAGATTCGGTCTAGCGTCAAAGCTTCAGGCGATACTTGGGCAAAGGTTGCTCAAGTTTCAAGAAGAATTCCGCAATTGGAAAAGATGGAAAAAATATTAATTGCTTGGATTGACAATCAAGTAAACGTAAAAAGCTCAGTTGTGGATGGTGTTGCTATTCGAAACAAAGCTTTAGATTTGTTTTCTTTCGTTTTAAATAAAGATGGCCAATCGTCAGAGAAAATTGACTTTCAAGCAAACAAAGGTTGGCTTGAGAACTTTAAGCATAGTTTTAATTTGCATAATGTAAAGAGTCAGGGAGAAGTTGGCTCTGCAGATAAAGAAGCCAACGGTTAAAATGTATGCTCTTTCTACGACACTGTTACTCAGTCACTGCGGAATATCCCAATGTATGTAAAAGAACTCTAACAAATATCCCACAGTTACTAATACTAATCTTACATAAGCAATTGGGAATCCCAGCTGCTCTAATCTCAAGACTATGAAACAACTGGTTTTTTATCAGGAGATTCTGCGTCCGTGATTCAGCAGATCCGTAATAATATTGGGTAGAGTCCTTATTCCTATCAAGAACGGATTGTTTTACCTCTGAGCGGCACTTATGTGCTCAAAATGGGCTAACTAACGAGGTCACAAAAACCCCAAAGGCTTAGTTCTGGATTTTGAAAGGAAGTCACTTAAACGTCTGCTATGAGACAGATTTAAGCCTCACGCCACGATTATTCAGCGTGGCTTCTTTAATGTGCTCAGGATGTGACTCTCCTAAGCACGGGATCAAAGCTTAACGTCCCATCCGACGGACGGCGATCTTTCCAAGCCAATGGGTGTGCCCCTTCTCACCGAGGACATAGGGGATCTCAAAGCTTGCGCAGTTGGGACTCGAACTTTGAAGGATCAGATAAACGACTCCTGAGTCAATTCCAGCCCCATCCAGCCACGAAAGATCCCCAATCGAATCCTTGATATTCAATCTTCAAATCATGGTAGCTCTCTCTTTCGAATACAGGAGACGCTGATTTTTTAACACTTTACTAATGTGTTATTAGTCCTAATTTGTTTCCGTTCAGTTTAGTAACGATTTCTCTCTCCCATCATCTCAGTTCATCTACATTCAAGACTTCTCTCTTTCCTCCTCCCTCCTCCCCTCCTTCTCATCATTCTTTTTCCCCTAATTCACCTCCCCTCTCCCTCTCCCCTCCTCTCTATCTCCCACTCCTTTCCCCTTCCCTTCCTTCCTCTTCCTCTTTTCCTTCTCCTTCCTCCTTTTTTCCCATCCTCTCTCTCTCTCCTCTCTCCTCTTCCCGTCTCCTCTTCCTCCTTTCATCCTCCTCATTTCCCTCCTCCTTCCTCCACACTCTCCTCTTTTCATTCCTCCTCCTTCTGACACACTCTCCTCTTTCTCATTCCTCCTCCTCCTCCTCTTCTTCTCATCTTTGTACAAATCATTTCTCCTCTCTCATTTCCCCCACTTTCAATCAGTGTTAATTAAATACCACTCATTAATTCCTAATTAGTACTCATACCTTTCCCCTCAAGCATTCTCTCATCATCTCTTTCGCTAAGCCTTTCCAAAACTAATATTGACATTCCAAATCTTCTTCTCAGACGAAACTCCCTCTTTTCTTCTGTGGAAGACTCCATTTGTTTCTGTTTTGCGGCTTCTTGCATTCCTCTCCAAACTCCTTTCTTTTTCTTCTTCTCTTTATTTTAATTCATTTGAATAAAACCCAATCGCTCTGTCCACTCCATCATTAAGTTCCCTTTTCTATTCCCCAACCCCACAAAAAGGTTTTTTGCCCTTGCTATAGGCTGCTTCATTTAAATAAGCTTTCCTCTTCCTTGGCTCGCATCTCTTCTCGCAAAACCCCTTCGGTTTGATTCCAAACAATCGAGGAATCGGTTCCTCAGATACACTGAAGGGATTTTAATTCATCCATATAAAGCAAGCGCTGTTTGTTTTTTGTCGACTTGCTTCTGATGCATTCGCTTTATCTATTGAGGAAAGTTGAGACCATAGAGTTGTATTTAAAACATTCACTAATGGATTTAATACGAACCTTCTTCTTTCGAGTGACAGTTTCAGAGATTATTTGATGCAAATGCTCTCCCTCGTATAATGTAACCAGACTGATTTAACATCGGAATCCAGAAGGGGTAAAAGGACAGGTTTGATCGTAAATGCATGAGAAAATAAAACTTATTCAAATCCAGAAGTATCTCTCTGGGGAAGGGGGGGGGGTTAAACTTTACGTACATTTTTCAAAAGATAAACATGCACTTTGGAAAGAATGAGAGTTTGTTTTTCATTTCGTCTCTCGAATATATAAACAGAGGCATTCATTTGCAAGTCATTAAAAACGAAACGATGCAGTAAACAAATTATTTAGCGAAAGCGAAAGAATAAGTAACTTTTTGTCAGTAAATCTTCACCTGAAAGAAAAAAAAACGGAAATATTTTTCGAAATTAGCATAAATACAGTACAGTGCTGTTGAGTCATTTCATACATATGCAACACTTTCTTCTTGAAAATAGTGGGATACCTGGCAGATGCAGAAACATTTAGGAAAAGCTAATGCGACTTTATTATAAAAAAAGTCATCTTTTTTAAGGGGTTTAGGGAGAAGTGATATATCTTCTACTCTTCCGACTGGAAAATGACTTATAGGGGTATAACTTTTTTTTTCTTGGGGGAGGGGACTCGTCTTCCAAAGAAATCATTTCACAAAATGTGAAGTTGAACCCGAAATTTTTACCCCGATTTTTTAAAGACATAGTCTCCTTACAGCCCACTCGTCTCCAACATCCCCTACAACGGACTTTTAGTCTTCATATGGTTGTAGGAACACGCTGGATGACCTTGACGGGAGGCTACCATCTGTCTCCCAACCTTCAAAAACTCGTCTCGTCATACACCTTCTCTATGGCACCAACACTTTGCAATAATGGATTTACAAGGCAAATGCTATACTTAAAGTAACAACACATCGATGAAAAAGAAAAATAAATAAAAATTATCTCCTAAATAACTCTAAGTAATCCCCTCTCGTGACAGTCATTAGGATTGGGTTGGCATGTTTTACCTGTAATAAATAAATAAATGTCCCATCAAGCAGCTGCTTGCCACAGAGGTGTGACAGTTTAATACGCCATAGTAGAAGGTGTATGACCTCAGCTAACATGAATGGTGCAACCATTCATATTACACTGTTTAAGTTGTTTCTCTTACAGTTTATTAATCCGCATTAAGAAAAAGTATTTTCATAAAAAAATAGCAATACCCTGATGAATCATAGTGGGTATACCCCATGCTACCCTACCGGTGGCCGAGTGGTTAGCGAGCTTACTACTAACTCAAGGGACCTGGGTTCGAACCCCGATAAGGAATGAATGTTCTTGTCGTTTTATACGGAAGTCTTGCTTTCCTCACAGACCTTTTACTGTGGCGTATAAACTGACAGGCTCCTGTCACACCTCTGTGGCAAGCAGCTGATTGAGGAGGGGATGTTTTTTATACCCCTACACACACTCAAGCCCGGATCTGGAGAAAGTTGGGTTGGGTTGTTTTACCTCTGAGCGGCACTTTTTAGCACACCATGGGCTAAATGGCCATGTCACATGGACCCCGAAGGCTCAGAGAAGGTTGGGGGAGGGACCCACTGGAACAGCTGTTGGGAGACAGATGGTAGCCTCCCGTCAAGGTCATCCAGCGTGTTCTTTAACGTTGGGTTGTTTTACCTCTGAGCGGCACTTTTTTGCACACCATGGGCTAAATGGTCAGGTCACAAGGACCACGAAGGCTCAGAGAAGGTTGGGGGAGGGGACCCACTGGAACAGCTGTTGGGAGACAGATGGTAGCCTCCCGTCAAGTCTATCCAGCGTGTTCTTTAACGTTGGGTTGTTTTACCTCTGAGCGGCACTTTTTTGCACACCATGGGCTAAATGGCCAGGTCACAAGGACCCCGAAGGCTCAGAGAAGGTTGGGGGAGGGGACCCACTGGAACAGCTGTTGGGAGACAGATGGTAGCCTCCCGTCAAGGTCATCCAGCGTGTTCTTTAACGTTGGGTTGTTTTACCTCTGAGCGGCACTTTTTTGCACACCATGGGCTAAATGGCCAGGTCACATGGACCCCGAAGGCTCAGAGAAGGTTGGGGGAGGGGACCCACTGGAACAGCTGTTGGGAGACAGATGGTAGCCTCCCGTCAAGGTCATCCAGCGTGTTCTTTAACGTTGGGTTGTTTTACCTCTGAGCGGCACTTTTTTGCACACCATGGGCTAAATGGCCAGGTCACATGGACCCCGAAGGCTCAGAGAAGGTTGGGGGAGGGGACCCACTGGAACAGCTATTGGGAGAGAGATGGTAGCCTTCCGTCAAGGCCATCCAGCGTGTTCTTTAACATGCACAGAGTATGGCTCTCCCGCACACGGAGACACTGCTTAACGTCCCATCCGACGGACGGCGGCCTTTCCAAGCAAATCGGTGTCCGCTACTGACCGTGGGCAGGGCGGAGAATTTTGCGGAGATAAATCTCAACGCTGACCCAGCTGGGACTCGAACCCGGGAACTACAGATTACGAGCCTGGCGCGCTACTGACTGAGCCACCCCGCCCCAAATCTGGAGGAAAATGATACCCCTTGGGGGGGGGGGGGGGGTAGAGAGTTGATTTCGTTTGCGATGCAATATTGTTCCCTCCGTCTGTTTAAAAAATGTCGTAGAAAAAGCATGAAATATTATGAAGTTCAATAATTTTTTTTGCATTCCTCAACGGGAGGCATTTTATAATGCTTGAAACTTCCCTCAATTTTGTAGAGTGAGGGTTAAATCGAAGCACTATTTACCAAGAAGAAAGGTATTTCTATGATGTACTGTGTCTTGTTTTCATTCTCCTGAAACAGTTTCATAGGAATCAAAAATAAAATAAAATCTCCCCCTTCTCTTTCAAAAAGAAGAGAGAGCAATTTTTTTTTACCAGGAAAAAAAAAAGTTGTCGAGGATACAGAGTGTCCCTCCCCAGTTGGATTCGATTTTCCCCCCAAATCAAACACCAAAAAGGAAAAGATAACTGAAGGAATTCTCGCCGAGGGAGCTCAGAGGCTTTAGATGTTGTTTCGGAGATTTCCTCTGCTCCCTCCCCTCCCTCCCCCCCAACACCAGATTTGTCCACGTCTGCTCTTGCCAGAAAATGTCTCACCAAAACAGACTGCAACCGAGGAAGGAGGGAAAAAAATGTCACGTTTTTGGCTCTTTTTTTTTTATCTGTTTCGTTCTTTTGTTCCCCCGACGCTAGGCAGGGGATTTAATCTCTGAGATCTGGAAACGTTTACTGGGAAAGCTCCTATCAATCTCCTCGCTCGTGCCTCGTGAGGAGATGGGGGGATGAAATCTCTTCCCCCTCCCTCTTCTACCATCAATGTTCCTATATGTTGCACTTTCACTATCTTTCTAAACCCCAACTCGTCGCACCCTCATTTTTCCCTCTTTTTCCTCCCCCCTTTTCCACAAATGCAGTAGAGGTAATTTTAAGCTCGACTCCAGCTTCGTCGGTGCATTTGCTCCTTGCTGTTTTATGGAAATGAGATGGATTTTTTTTTTTTGCGGGAGAAGTCGGGGAGAAGGAAAGAAGCCGAAATTTTGTCAGGGACCGTAAATCACAGCTCCAGTGCCCCCCACCCACAGAGTAGTTGTAAGGAGGAACGGGGAACTCGGGGGAAACGTATCTTGGCAACGACGATCAGACATTATGGCAAGGAAGGTGGTATCGAGAATATTGTTTTTTTTTTGCTTTTTTATCAACTGTGATTTGCTTTTTTATCACGACCCGAAAAATATTATTTCAGTGTCACGTGAACGAAACGATGCGTGAAAGTTCAAAGAATTAAAATTAATCTTCAAAATTTTTATTATACAGGGTGATTCAAAACTTATCGTTCAAATTTCGTGGGGAGGTTGGGTTGGGTTGTTGTTTTACCTCTGAACGGCACTTTTTTGCACACCATGGGTTAAATGGCCAGGTCACATGGACCCCGAAGGCTCAGAGAAGGTTGGGGGAGGGGACCCACTGGAACAGCTGTTGGGAGACAGATGGTAGCCTCCCGTCAAGGCCATCCAACGTGTTCTTTAACGTTACACATTACACAGCGTGTTATTACATAACACAGGGTATGTCTCTCCCGCAAACGGGGCCACGGCTTAACGTCGTATCCGACGGACGGCGGCCTTTCCAAGCCCATCGGTGTCCCCTACTGACCGTGGGCAGGGCGGGGAATTTTGCGGAGATAAATCTCAACGCTGACCCAGCTGGGACTCGAACCTGGGAACGACAGATTACGAGCCTGGCGCGCTACCGACTGAGCCGCCCCCGTGGGGAGGTAGGGAATACGTCAGGAAACCGATTTCACATAGGAAAGTATGTCCGCAAATGTACGCATTCGTATGTAGAGGGCGCTGTGTGTACCCAACCAGTGTACAGCTCGCCCGACCACTCCCGCTGTCATCAGCGATCGCTTGGCCACCCAGGTCACCTGATTTATCGCCCATGGATTTATTTTTGTGGGGGGGCCATGAAATACCATGTGTACGAGACCCCCGTCGACGGTGAAATGGACCTTGTTGCACGAATAGTGGCCGCCGCAGGCATTGTCCGTGATATGCCAGGCGTTTTTGAAAATGTTCGGCGGTCAATGCAACGGCGCTGTGAATCCTGTGTCCGTGTAAATGGTCGCAATTTTGAGCACCTACTGTGAACCTGTACTTTACCTTGTTGGGATAAAAGTCACATTCGTTACCACTTAACTGTACTGTTTCCTTGTGTTCACTTTACTTGTCCATTTTGTTCATGTAGATGACGTGTGCGGACATACTTTCCTATGTGAAATCGGTTTCCTGACGTATTCCCTACCTCCCCACGAAATTTGAACGATAAGTTTTGAATCACCCTGTATATACTGTATATATACGGATTTAGGGGAAATAACACTGGGCAACACACAGAAAGGCTTTGAAATGAAAATAGCCAATCTTTACTATTTTCGAGGTGCTGAACACGAAAATGACAATAAAATTTGTCGATTGGCTCTTGTTTAGGAGAGACAGGGATGGTCATGTATAAACGACTCAGTCTGCATTTAGTACATAGGTAACCATTTCGCAACGCTGTATATTAAACTCTAGATTGCAACATGTTGTGTTGTATTGCATCAGCCTGCCATGCATACAACCCCCGGAGGTATTGCATCATTGTCTGATGCAATGTAGTTGAGTCATGACATCTCGGATTTACGATCGCAGACAAAAGATGGTGGGTTGGGTTGGGTTGTTTTAACTCTGAGCAGCGCTTTTTTGCACACCATGGGCTAAATGGCCAGGCCACAAGGATCCCGGAGGCTCAGAGAAGGTTGGGGGAGGGGACCCACTGGAACAGCTGTTGGGAGACAGATGGTAGCCTCCCGTCAAGGCCATCCAGCGTGTTCTTTAACGTGCACCGGGTATGGCTCTCCCGCACACGGGGCCACGGCTTAACGTCCCATCCGACGGACGGCGGCCTTTCCAAGCTCATCGGTGTCCCCTACTGACCGTGGACAGGGTGGGGAATTTTGCGGAGACAAATCTCAACGCTGACCCAGCTGGGGCTCCAAAAGATGGTGCAATCGTTAGTTATAAGCGATGTCTCGTAGGGTGAGCAAGTCTTTTGAGCGACTCTCATTTACCACTGAGTCATAAGTACAACACAAGTGATCCTTGCAGTTTTAATCCAACAGTAGTGATGTCTCGTAATTGTGTTAATAGTGCAGATACATTTTGTTACATTTGCAGGGAAGTGACGTTTGCAAGCCAGAAAAGGGCCATCACTCTAATAGTGAAAACGGCGTATGAATTTTACTTTGGATGCAAGATTGGGGACCAGGACAAGGCCTGGGCTCTACACATATCCTGCAGTAGGTGCAAAAAATATTCCGAAGTGGCTGGAAGGCGAAAAAGTGACGATGCCGTTTGCTGTTCCTATAGTTTGGAGAGAACCAAGCAATCATGCAAATGACTGCTACTTTTGCATGATTCTACCTGTTTCTGGAGGCATCACAAGGAAAAAGAAGTGGACAATAGCGTACCCGAATATACAATCTGCTCTCCGACCAGTTCCTCACGGCGAAGGCCTTCCCATTCCCGAACCTCCAAAAGAATTTTCCATTAATTCAGATGATGAGGAGGGAGGCGAACCGACGTCGGGTTCTCCGCAGCCTTCGGTGTCTAATGATGATCTATACGTCTGCCATGGTGCGTCATCTGCCCCACACATTCTCACTGAAGAACGATCTTGTTTACGATCTGGAGCTGTCCAAGGTCAAAGCAGAGTTACTTGGATCAAGACTTGAACAATGGAATCTTCTCAAGGAAAATGTTCGAATGACTTCGTTTCGAACTCGCCATGAGCAGTTTGCACCTTATTTCAGAAAGGAAGATGGCCTTGTGTTCTGCTCCGATGTAGATGGCCTGATGAATGCCCTCAGAATCAAACATGACCCTCAAGAATGACGACTATTCATAGACTCCTCGAAATTGAGACTCAAAGCGGTGTTGCTGCATAATGGAAATCGACTTCTATCCATTCTGGTCGGACATGCTGTCTACATGAAAGAAACTTAAGACAACCTGAAATAGCTATTGAACTGTCTTCAATACAGCAAGTACGGCTGGCATCTCTGTTGTGACTTGAAGGTAATGGCTGCGTTGATGGGTCTGCAGCTGGGATATATACGAAGTTCTGTTCTTTCTTATGTGAATGGGACAGCCGAGAAAAGACTTTGCACCACGTGAAGAGAAACTGGCCTCAGAGGAAATCTCTGAAAGAAGGCACTACTAGAGCGGAATACCGTTGCCATGAAAAGATGTACTGGTCTGTAATGATGTTTAGGTAGGTAGTAGAAATCATAATTTCCTGCACATGAATGACTAGACCCAGAGTTTCCCAGCAGAAATTGCCCAAAGCATTACACTTCCTTCATCGTTTTGTTTTCATCCCATGGTGCATCTTGGTGCCAACACTTCCCCAGGTAAACGATCTAGCCGTCCACTTGGTGGAACAGGAAACGAGATTCGTCGGACCAAACGACCTTCTTTCAATC
Organism: Ryuthela nishihirai; assembly: GCA_038380435.1. Classification (NCBI taxonomy): domain Eukaryota; kingdom Metazoa; phylum Arthropoda; class Arachnida; order Araneae; family Heptathelidae; genus Ryuthela; species Ryuthela nishihirai. The sequence continues at coordinate 28,315,510 of JAWZYU010000018.1, forward strand.
ATTCGAGGTCGAGTTTTGATACTCGCGTGCCCTTTGTAGGTGCTTTCAAAGTGAACCGAGGTTAGCATGGGCACTCGAAATGGTCTGCAGCTATACACCCCCATTTTCAGCAGGGTTCGATGTACTGTGTGTTGTGACACATTACTCCCGCCACCAACATTCAAATTACGGGCGAATTGCGCCACAGTATTCCTTCGGTTGGCTCGTACCCCCCCCCCCTCCCAATAGGGGACCACCTTGACATGGTGGGGGGGCCTAGGGTCCAGCAATCCAGTTGAAGGCTGTGCCGACCAGCGTGGCTGCACCGGTTGGACACAGCCAAGACCAACCGACGTTGACGATGCCGCCGACCGGTTTCCTAAGCCGGTTGCAGGGTGACGGTATCTGAGACCTCACCTCTCAGGTGCTCTGGGTGAGCAGTTCGAGGGCTCTTCTGAAAAGATTTGTCCCCCAGTAGGTCGAGCCCTCACCAAAGTCTGGACCTTACTAAGAGTCTCCACCCTGGATGCCGAGCGAACTTGGATTTACATATCCTTGTTTATGGCTAACCGAGGAACAGATTAAAGTTAGGTTTCTTCCGGTGGTTAGCTTCCCTTTTATAGGACTGCTGCCATGTGAGGTCGGGGTTGAGGTGCGTCTATATGGCGTATTCCTTGCCCCCCCCCCCCCCAGCTCTAGATAAGCAAGGCTTTTCCTAACTGGTAGTGTCGTATTGGCGGAATCGGGAATTGCCGTGGTTGCTTAAGATCGCAACACAAGATACCATACGGGATTGCCTTCGCTCACCTCTAGCAACGATGAACCATGGTCGGTCCACACCTTGCCGGCGGTTTGTGGTTTTTCCCTTCTTGGACCACATTTTGAAGGTACTAACCATGGCTGACCGTGATCACCCCCATAAGCCTTGCCGTTTCGGAAATGCTCTGACACAGTTATCTGGCAATTGCAATTTGGCCTTTGTCAAACTCACTTAAGTCCGCTGCCTTTCCCCATCTGAAAAACAAGAATAGCACTGATTAACAGAGCTCAGTATGAGGTGTTATTTATACCGTATAACACCTGACCTAAGGGGTATTTATTTTATTTTTTCACACGCGTCGTCGTTTACCTGCAGTTGCTTCGATTTGCATAAAGACGCGCTGATAATAACGTTTTGGCTCTTCGATGTATATATATATATATAATAAAAAAAATAAATACCCCCTCAAGCAGCTGCTTGCCACAGAGGTCTGACAGGAGCCTGTCAGTTTATATGCCACAGTAGGAGATCTGAGAGGATGGCAGGACCTCAGCAGAAAAACGACATACACATCCATGCCTAATCCGGGGCTCGAACCCTGGTCCCTTAGATCAGTAGCCAAGCGTGCTAACCACTCGACCACAGGACGGCTAAATAAATACCCCCTCAAGCAGCTGCTTGTCACAGAGGTCTGACAGGAGCCTGTCAGTTTATATGCCACAGTAGGAGATCTGAGAGGATGGCAGGACCTCAGCAGAAAAACGACACACACATCCATGCCTAATCCGGGGCTCGAACCCAGGTCCCTTAGATCAGTAGCCAACCGTGCTAACCACTCGGCCACGGGACGGCTAAATAAATACCCCCTCAAGCAGCTGCTTGCCACAGAGGTCTGACAGGAGCCTGTCAGTTTATATGCCATAGTAGAAGGTCTGAGAGGATGGTAGGACCTCAGCAGAAAAACGACACACACATCCATGCCTAATCCGGGGCTCGAACCCAGGTCCTTTAGATCAGTAGCCAAGCGTGCTAACCACTCGGCCACGGGACGGCTAAATAAATACCCCCTCAAGCAGCTGCTTGTCACAGAGGTCTGACAGGAGCCTGTCAGTTTATATGCCACAGTAGGAGATCTGAGAGGATGGCAGGACCTCAGCAGAAAAACGACACACACATCCACGCCTAAATCCGGGGCTCGAACCCAGATCCATTAGATCAATAGCCAAGCGTGCTAACCACTCGGCCACGGGACGCTATATATATATAGCATAACATATTACATTTTGACAATGACTATAACTTATGTAAGTGCGTTTCATAATAACACAATTATATATTGATTATATAACATTAATATTTGAAATTTACATATCACTATCTAACACCCAAGATTTCAATTTGATTTTTAAAGTATAAAGCCTTTCTAAACAGATATTTTTTAGAATTATAAAATACATGTTTTATAACTTTCCCGTTTTCTAATTTAAGCACAATCTAACGGCGAAAATCAAAACGAGAACAGGCAATGAAGGGGAAGTAAGAGTTAGTTTGTTTTTAAGTGGAAGGCAATGAGCAAGATGATGAAGCTACTGAACGTGACAAAGTGATTGAAAAGTTGGATAATGAGAAGATGATTGTCCTTAAAATGCGAATTTGAGTTGGGGAGGAGACAGCAGGAAAAGGAAAGGGAAACAGATGGGCTTCTTTCGAAACAGTGTCCTGACGACAAGAAAAAATAACCCCTCTCAAATTTATTGATTTCTTTCAGCTTTTATCGCATTGAGCAGAGTTGGGTTGTTTTACCTCTCAGCGGCACTTTTTTGGCGCACCATGGGCTAAATGGCCAGGTCACATGGACCCCGAAGGCTCAGAGAAGATTGGTGGAGGGGACCCACTGGAACAGCTGTTGGGAGACAGATGGTAGCCTCCCGTCAAGGCCATCCAGCGTGTTCTTTAACGTGCACAGGGTATGGTTCTCCCGCACACGGGCCCACGGTTAAAGTCCCATCCGACGGACGGCGGCCTTTCCAAGCCCATCGGTGTCCCCTAATGACCGTGGGCAGGGCGGTGAATTTTGCGGAGATAAATCTCAATGCTGACCCAGCTTGGACTCGAACCTGGGAACTACAGATTACGAGCCTGGCGCGCTACCGACTGAGCCACCCCAGCCCCTAAAACCTAAGAAGGAAGTCGTTTAGTGTATAGTTATTTAGTTGTTTAGGAATTGGTAAGGAAATTCTCGTTACATTGAATATTTATTATTAATTGAATGATATTAGCCTCGTTTTGTGATTTGGGTGTGAATAGAATTGAGATAATGGATTCTTCTGAAAGTTGATCTTTGTATTTTTATAGAGCTTCGTGCCGATTGACTTAGTTTGTTTATATATAATTTCATCCATGCTTTTGTAATAAATTGCATCGTTTTGTAATTTTCATTGACCAATTTTTACAACTCAGGATCAATGATCATCCATTTTAATTTGCAACAATATATTAACGAATAAAGATATCTACGAGTATAGACGAATAAGATATCTCCATGGGAAGAAATCACCCACAAATGACAGATTTACGCAGGTAGAAGTGGCCTCAAATCCTCTTTCTATATTTCGTGCTTTTTCTTTTAGAAACGTTCGTTCATTTTCTAAGAAAAAAAATTTAATTTTTTTCATTTATGGAAAACTTTTTCGTTTTCCGATTTCAAACACACTTTGTGATAAAGAAACCAAAAAAAATTCAAGAAGAAACCGAGTGAGTTTGGCAAAAAAAGCTTCGTATGTCGTACAGTCGCTCAAAAAAGTATCCGAACACTATGGTTGATTACAGAATTCAGAAAAAATATCTGGCAACAATTTTTTTTGAAATTAGTGATCTGGCAACCTTCGTGTCACGTGATTACAGAATTCGAAAAAAATATCTGGAACGTGTACACACGTTCCAGATATTTTTCTATATCTATATCTGGTAAAAAAATTGGAAAATATCTGGTAAAAAAATTGTTACCAGATATTTTTTTCTGGAACGTGTACAGCAACTGTACACGCTCCAGTTACCGTTCACAGCAAATTGGAGCGTGTGCAGTTACTGCACACGCTCACTGGAAAAAAATCCAGTTTTTAAGTTTCTCCGCTCCAGTTTCTAAAAAAATTGTTACCAGATATTTTTTTCTGAATTCTGTGATCAACCACAGTGTTCGGATACTATTTTGAGCGACTGTACTAAACCTGGACACTGCAATAACAGAAAATTTATTTTCAAATACTTAGCTGATCTTTTAAATTTTAAATTTTTATAACTTTGCTGGTAGTTGTTGATTTTTAAAAACCTAGTAATTAATTTCAAAAACGGTCGAAAATATTTTAATATAGTCATAATGTATAAATTATTTTATTTTATGTGATTTAAAAATGATGAGATTCTAGTTAAATTTAAAAAAAATTTAATCTCTTAACTTTTTACGAACGTTTAATTTCCCTTATCTCTTTTCGCTCAGTGGCAGTCTGGGCCTCGTGCATGAAGGTGACCTTGGCACAACAAACACAATCCATCAGTCAAGAGGAAAACCGCAACATTTTTATGCTCGATCCAGGTGAAAGTGATCTAAATTTTCTTCATTCTCACAAGAAAAAAAATTAAAACGAGGTTTACGTTCTAAAAACTCTTTAATGAATCTTATTTCTTTTATCAGTTGGAAGATATTTTTTTTCTTAACAGAAGACTAGAAAAAGAAGTCCTTTGAAGATCGAAATTTCGCGATGCGACCCAGATAGGAGTTTTTCAGCCTTTCCCAGCCACTGGCCGCAGAGGAACAATTCCCAAGTTTCAACTTCAGTTTCCCTCTCTGCTAGGTAAATAACATTAGTTCGTGTTTACGGAGTCACGTGATTGGAGCGAAGAACGTGAAGAGCATCCCCCTCCCTCCCCCCTCTATCTCGCCCCAATCCCTCCCACTTTATCGCCATGATCCCCTCCAGGGTACGCCGAAAGTTTCAACAACCTCTTCGGTTCCGAGTTTCTTTCTCTTTCTGTTTTTCTTTTCTTCTTCTTTCTCGCATTTCGTTCACTTTTTGGAAGGCAATTCCTTAATGTGACTAACAGTTTTAAATGCCCATTGATTCCTTTTTTTTGCGTAAGGGAGAAAGAATTAGCAAAACAGGAGTTTGCAAACTTTTGCGGAGATGCGATTCTTTAAGAGGAGAGATGCGATTCTTTAAGAGGTGAGATGCGATTTTTTAAGAGGTGAGATGAGATTCTTTAAAAGGTGAGATGCGATTTTTTAAGAGGTGAGATGCGATTCTTTGAGGGGTGAGATGCGATTTTTTTTAAAGATGAGAGATGCGATTCTTTAAGAGGTGAGATGCGATTTTTTTAAAATGAGAGATGCGATTTTTTTAAATGAGAGATGCGATTCTTTAAGAGCTGAGATGCGATTCTTTAAGAGGTGAGATGCGATTTTTTAAGAGGAAAGATGCGATTCTTTAAGGGGTGAGATGCGATTCTTTAAGAGGTGAGATGCGATTCTTTAAGAGGTGAGATGCTGAGGGTCTATCTCGCATGTCGTGGTAAGAGATATCTGCCAGTTAATTTCAAGTCTTTGGTGTTTTCTGTATCGAACAGGGAGATTATAGAAAACGATTTCAGTGTGCGGATGAAAAAAAAAGTGATTTTCATAAAGATTTAATCACCATGTTTCGAGTTGCTTTTAAATGAAAACTAAAGTTGTTTTTCTTGTTACAAACTAATCTTAATTTTTTGATTTCGTTTTCTAGACTACTGTTAATTTTTACTCATCGAAATTTGATACATTTTACTTTACTGCGGGGTTGGCTCAGTCGATAGCGCGCCAGGCTCGTAATATGCAGTTCCCAGGTTCGATTCCCAGCTGGGTCAGCGTTTGAGATTTATCTCCGCAAAACTCCCAGCCTTGCCCACGGTCAGTAGGGGACGCCGATGGACTTGGAAAGGCCGCCGTCCGTCGGATGGTACGTTAAGCCGTGGCCCGTGTGCGGGAGAGCCATACCCTGTGCACGTTAAAGAACACACTGGATGGCCTTGACTGGAAGCTACCATCTGTCTCCCAACAACTGTTCCAGTAGGTCCCCAACCTTCTCTGAACCTTCAGGGTCCATGTGACCTGGCCATTTAGCCCTGGTGTGCAAAAAAGTGCCGCTCAGAGGTAAAACAACCCAACCCTTCCTCCAACCATCTCTGAGCCATTAGGGCCCTTGTTACCTCTCCCTTTAACCCACTATGAGCACAAAAGTGGCTCTCAGAGGTTTCAACAACCCAACAGCTTGATCAATGTTAAAAACACCCGAGATGGCCTCAGAGAGAAAACATTTTTTCAAATAGCAAATAATGAAATATCGCCCTAGGACAGTAATGAAATATCGTCATTTCGATCATTTCCCGGACAATATTTCCATCCTAGGGGATCTTTGTGACTTGGCCATTGAGCTTATTGTAGAGGAAGAATTGGTGCGGGGGTGGCTCAGTCGGTAGCGCACCAGGCTCGTAATCTGTAGTTCCCGGGTACGAGTCCCAGCTGGGTCAGCGTTAAGATTTATCTCCGCAAAATTCCCCGCCCTGCCCACGGTCAGTAGGGGACACCGACGGGCTTGGAAAGTCCGCCGTCCGTCGGATGGGACGTTAAGCCGTGGCCCCTAGTGCGGGAGAGCCATACCCTGTGCACGTTAAAGAACACGCTGGATGGCCTTGACAGGAGGCTACCATCTGTCTCCCAACAGCTGTTCCAGTGGGTCCCCTCCCCAACCTTCTCTGAGCCTTCGGGGTCCATGTGACCTGGCCATTTAGCCCATGGTGTGCAAAAAAGTGCCGCTCAGAGGTAAAACCACCCAACCCAACCTAGAGGAAGAAATGTGCAAGGGTAAAAGCATCTCAACTCACGTTAAAGAACACGCTGGATGGCCTTGACGGGGGCTACCATCTGTCTCCCAACAGCTGTTCCAGTGGGTCCCCTCCCCCAACCTTCTCTGAGCCTTCGGGGTCCATGTGACCTGGCCATTTAGCCCATGGTGTGCAAAAAAGTGCCGCTCAGAGGTAAAACCACCCAACCCAACCTAGAGGAAGAAATGTGCAAGGGTAAAAGCATCTCAACTCAGGTCACGGGATTGAACGTCTTTTCTAAAATTTCTTCCACTCATAGATTGAAGTAAAAAAAAACTGGAGATTGAACTTCTACACTTTAATAGCGCGGTAGTTGGAAGAAAGGGAAAAAAAATCCATGGCCGAAAGAGACCAAGCCGGTAAGATTTGGTTTTCTAATTTATCTCTGCCTAGTACACTTTATGGACCATTAGAGAAGCAAGCCGAAGAACCTTTCAGACATCCATCACTATTTTGACAGTGGGTTTTGGAGATCAAGCTCTAAGAAACACGGTTGCTCTTTTTTCTTCTACTTTCTCTCTTTTTTGAAAACTTTCATGCTTGTATTCCTCTATCTAATGAAAAAGAGCGAGAGGGGAAGGTGTGGGGGAAGAAAGTGGGGAAAAGAAAATGAGTTCGGTTGGTTTATCTCTGAGCGGCACTTTTTTGCACACTATGGGCTAAGTGACCAGGTTACAAGGGCACTCGAAGGCTCAGAGAAGGTTGGGGGAGGGGACCCAGTGGAAAAGCTGTTGGGAGACAGATGGTAGGATCCCGTCAAGGCCATCGAGCGTGTTCTTTAACGTGCACAAGGTATGGCTCTCCCACACACGGAGCCATGGTTTAACGTCCCATCCGACGGACGGCGGCCTTTTCAAGCCCACAAGGGCTCAGAGAAGGTAGAGGAAAGCAGATTGTATAAAAAGGATATTTGACTATAACATTGCCAAGGTTATATTTACTATATTTTACAAAGGATATTTATAAAAAGCGAGAGCTATTCGAAGACAAGTGTTCTTTAGCATGCACAGCGTGTACAGCAACTGTACACGCTCCAGTTACCGTTCACAGCAAACTGGAGCGTGTGCAGTAACTGCACACGCTCCAGTTTGCTGTGAACGGTAACCGCACACTCTCCAGTTTGCTGTGAACGGTAACTGCACACTCTCCAGTTTGCTGTGAACGGTAACTGCACACGCTCCAGTTTGCTGTGAACGGTAACTGCACACGCTCAATATTTCTGTGAGTGGGCCCACACGATCCAGGTTTTTGTGAGCTCACACGATCCAATGTGCTGTGAACATTAACCGCAACCGCTCCAGTTTGCTGTGAAACCGTAACTGCACACGCTCAATATTTCTGTCTCTCCCACACACGGAGCCACGGCTTAACGTCCCATCCGACGGACGGCGGCCTTTCCAAACCCTTCGGTGTCCCCTACTGACCGTGGGCAGGGCGGGGAATTTTGCGGAGATAAATCTCAACGCTGACCCAGCTGAGACTCGAACCTGGGAACTGCAGATTACGAGCCTGGCGCGCTACCGACTGAGCCACCCCCGCCCCCAGTATACATAGATACCCCGGTATACATTTTAATGAAATGAGCACCAGTTGGGTTGATTGAAGCACCAGATGGTGTTGAAATGAAGCACCAGAGGGTGTTGAAATGAAGCACCAGATGGTGTTGAAATAAAGCACCAGATGGTGTTGAAATGAAGCACCAGATGGTGTTGAAATGAAGCACCAGATGGTGTTGAAATGAAGCACCAGATGGGTTGGGTTGTTTTACTTCTGAGCGGAACTGTTTTGCACAGCATAGGATAAATGGACAGGTCACAAGGACCCCGAAGGCTCAAAAAAGTTTGGGGGAAAGGACCCACTGAAACAGCCTCCCGTCAAGGCGATCCAGTGTGTTCTTTAACGTGCACAGGGTACCGCTCTCGCGCACACGCGGCCACGGCTTAATGTTTCATCCAACGGACAGCGGCATTTCCAAGACCATAGGTGTCCCCTACTGACCGTGGGCAGGGCGGGGAGTTTTGCAGAGATTGAAGCACCAGATGACTCAAAAAATATTGGGTAGAGAGAACCCACTAGACTGCTGTTAGGAGACAGATGGTACTTCTCGTCAAGCCATCCAGCGTGTTCAGAGTATGGCTTTTCGGCACACGGAGCAACGGCTTAACCTCCCATCCGACAGACGGTGACCCTTTCAATTCCATCGGTGTCTCCTACTGATCGAAGGCAGGGAGTTTTCCGGATATAAATCTCAACGCTGGTCCAGTTGGGACTCTTGGGGCGGGGGTGGCTCAGTCGGTAGCGCGCCAGGCTCGTAATCTGTAGTTCCCAGGTTCGAGTCCCAGCTGGGTCAGCGTTGAGATTTATCTCCGCAAAATTCCCCGCCCTGCCCACGGTCAGTAGGGGACACCGATGGGCTTGGAAAGGCCGTCGTCCGTCGGATGGGACGTTAAGCCGTGGCCCCGTGTGCGGGAGAGCCATACCCTGCGCACGTTAAAGAACACGCTGGATGGCCTTGACGGGATGCTACCATCTGTCTCCCAACAGCTGTTCCAGTGGGTCCCCTCCCCCACCTTCTCTGAGCCTTCGGGGTCCATGTGACCTGGCCATTTAGCCCATGGTGTGCAAAAAAGTGCCGCTCAGAGGTAAAACAACCCAACCCACTCAGTAATACTACACTGATCCGTAAGTCGTTGTGTTTTTCGCCATCCAAAATGTGTACGGTGACACATCACCCTGTTGCATTTCCATGCCTCTGAATGTAGTACTAAGGGAAAGTATCTATAAAGTCCACTGCATCAGTCCATAACCATTACAAGTATTAGAGTCTTGATTTCTATCGTTAGAAACATTGTACAAATGAGAGAGTTGTCTTGAAATTCGTGCAATTTTACGTCACTGCTGGGAAAGAGGATTAAACAGTTACCGAAGTGGCCCGAGAAATGTGAGAAGTGAAAAACGAGGGAGCCACACTGTTGAAGCTGATCCATCGACAAGAAAACTCAGGCTCTTCTCCGAACTTGGCTGCTCACAGGCAACTCTAATGTGGCATCTGCAACGCATCGGTAAGGCAGCTAGGAGATGCCCAAGTCTTTGTTCCACATGAACTGACTATTGAACAAGCAAACCGACGTATCGAAGTCTGCAGGACACTCCACCAGCCCTCACATCCTGTCTCAAAGAGGTGATGATTCTAAACGAAGGCAATGTTGTGTGGGTGGTAGAATTTTGAGGGTGCAGTACACTTAGAACTGGATCCCGATGGAAGGGACATCAGTGCTGACCTCTACTCAGCACAACTGGATAGCGTACAAATGTATGATGCTTCAACACAACATTACTACCCAGGATTGGAAAATAGATATCAGGTACTCCTCCAGCAAGACTCCAGCAAAAATTTTCGACAACTGGCGTTTGAGCTTCTTCCTCACCCAGCGTATACTCTGGACCTAGATCTTCCTCACCAAGCGTATAGTCTGGACCTAGCTTCTTCCTCACCCAGCGTATAGTCTGGACCTAGCTTCTTCCTCACCCAGTGTATAGTCTGGACCTAGCTTCTTGCTCACCCAGCGTATAGTCTGGACCTAGCTTCTTCCTCACCCAGCGTATAGTCTGGACCTAGCTTCTTCCTCACCCAGCGTATAGTCTGGACCTAGCTTCTTCCTCACCCAGCGTATAGTCTGGACCTAGCTTCTTCCTCACCCAGCGTATAGTCTGGACCTAGCTTCTTCCTCACCCAGCGTATAGTCTGGACCTAGCTTCTTCCTCACCCAGCGTATAGTCTGGACCTAGCTTCTTCCTCACCCAGCGTATAGTCTGGACCTAGCTTCTTCCTCACCCAGCGTATAGTCTGGACCTAGCTTCTTCCTCACCCAGCGTATAGTCTGGACCTAGCTTCTTCCTCACCCAGCGTATAGTCTGGACCTAGCTTCTTCCTCACCCAGTGTATAGTCTGGACCTAGCTTCTTCCTCCCCCAGCGTATAGTCTGGACCTAGCTTCTTCCTCACCCAGCGTATAGTCTGGACCTAGCTTTTTCCTCACCCAGTGTATAGCCTGGACCTAGCTTCTTCCTCATCCAGCGTATAGTCTGGACCTAGCTTCTTCCTTACCCAGTATATAGTCTGGACCTAACTTCTTCTTCACTCAGCGTATAGTCTTGACCTAACTTCTTCCTCACCCAGTGTGTAGTCTGGACCTAGCTTCTTCCTCACCCAGCGTATAGTCTGAACCTAGCTTCTTCCTCCCCCAGCGTATAGTCTGGACTTAGCTTCTTCCTCACCCAGCGTATAGTCTGGACCTAGCTTCTTCCTTACCCAGTATATAGTCTGGACCTAACTTCTTCTTCACTCAGCGTATAGTCTTGACCTAACTTCTTCCTCACCCAGTGTGTAGTCTGGACCTAGCTTCTTCCTCACCCAGCGTATAGTCTGGACCTAGCTTCTTCCTCACCCAGCGTACAGTCTGGACCTAGCTTCTTCCTCACCCAGCGTATAGTCTGGACCTAGCTTCTTCCTCACCCAGTATAGTATAGTCTGGACCTAACTTCTTCTTCACTCAGCGTATAGTCTTGACCTAGCTTCTTCCTCACCCAGCGTGTAGTCTGGACCTAGCTTCTTCTTCACTCAGCGTATAGTCTTGACCAGCTTCTTCCTCACCCAGCGTGTAGTCTGGACCTAGCTTCTTCCTCACCCAGCGTATAGTCTGGACCTAGCTTCTTCCTCCCCCAGCGTATAGTCCGGACCTAGCTCCTTCGTCACCCAGTATATAGTCTGGACCTAGCTTCTTCCTCACCCAGCGTATAGTCTGGATCTAGCTTCTTCCTCACCCAGCGTATAGTCTGGACCTAGCTTCTTCCTCACCCAGCGTATGCACCCCTTTTGACTTCATGACTCATTTTCTTCGAGATAGGCAGTTTCAAACATTTCAGCAAGTCAAAAACGGAGGTTGGTCGTTTTTCGTATCCAAGGATCAAGCATGGTATAGAAAAGGAATAGAAGAACTTGCTGACAAATGGCAACGAAGTATTGAAAATAATAAAAAAATAATAAAAATCCACTTAAACAGCTGCTTGCCACAGAGGTCTAACAGGACCCTGTGAGTTTAATACGCCATAGTAGAAGGTCTGTGAGGATGGCGAGACCTCAGTAGAAAGAGAGAAATATCCATGCCTTGCCCATGTCTCGAACCCAGGTTCCTTCGCTGAGTAAGGTTCGTTATTTATAATGTAATAAACATTTCTGAGGTAGATGATAAAACGCGCAGCCTTATTAATCACCTTTGAATAAATATATCAAAATATTTCAAACTACCAATTATCTGAGGGCGGATTTTCACTACCCGTAAAAATAAGAGAATCTTTTGAAGGGTTGCCTAACGTAAAAAAATTATTGTATACTTTAACACATACTGAAAATTTATTGTGCAGTTTTAAAGTGCATTAATATAACTTCTTAATTATTATTATTATTATTATTATTATTATTATTATTATTATTATTATTATTATTATTATTATTAAAATTTAATTGTTCTTAATTACTCTTAATAAATGGTAAAATTACTTTTATAAACTCAGTAAAAGATTTTTAAACAATCCACTGGCTCCAATTTTTCTAGCTCTCTTGCAATAATCTGCAGTTCCAAGGTTCGAGTCCCAGCTGGGCCAGCGTCCTCTGCCGTTCCCCACCTTGCCCTCGGTCACTAGAGGACACCGATGGGCTTGAAAAGGCCGCCTTCCGTAGGATAGGACATAAAGCCGTGGCCCCGTGTGCAGGAATTACACGTTAAAGAACATGCTGGTTCCATCATGGATGGAACAGAGATTTCCATCTCTCTGGTAACAGCTGTCCAGAGGTTCACCTTTCCCAACCTCCTTTGATCCCTCGAGGTCCACGTGACCTGGTAATAGGCCTATTATAATAGGCCTATATATATGAATGTGTGCAATATTATAATAGGCCTTTATATTTGTGTGCAAAAGAAGTGCCCCTCAGAGGTAAAAAAATCCACTTGCAATAATATTAAAACGAAAAATAATCGGTTCTAAAATTCTTTCTCCGGTTATAGTTCCATTCACAGCAATTGCTGTACATTAGAGCTCAAGTGGTATTATCAATAAATTTATTCATGGATAGATAAGTACGACATTAATCGGGGTTCCTAATTCAGTGGCGGATCGATGTTAATTCTATGGGATTCACAACCAATGTGTTAAAGGCCCACTTCTTTAAAGGCTGAAGTTACATAGTCAATGTCGAACCAAATTATCCAGCTGTCATGGATGTTTTGGTCAGACAATGATCCACCGCCGATTTGAAACATGTGGATGGCGGATCCTATAGGATCAACATTGATCTATGGCCGCTTTGAAACACTTGGTTGCGGATCCCATGGGATCAACATTGATTCGCCTTTGCTTTGAAACGCGTGGATGACGGATTCCATAGGATCAACATTGATCCATGGCCGCTTTGAAACACTTGGTTGGCGGATCCCATGGGATCAACATTGATCCGCCTTTGCTTTGAAACGGGTGGGTGGCGGATCCCATAGGATCAACATTGATCCATGGCCGCTTTGAAACACTTGGTTGGCGGATCACATGGGATCAACATTGATCCGCCTTTGCTTTGAAACGCGTGGGTGGCGGATCCCATGGGATCAATATTGATCCATGGCAGCTTTGAAAACTTGGTTGGCGGATCCCATAGGATCAACATTGATCCGCCACTAAATTAGAACCCTCATTAACCTTCTACTTATGTATCTTTCTCTAACCAATCACATATCAGTTTACTTTCAAATTTAGTGATACTTCTAATGTGATTTTTTATTCACATATCATGAGAATGTCCAAGTACTTTTGTCATTGTAGTGTATATGGAAAAAGTTCATTTTAAGACCCAAAACGAAAAATTTTTTCTTACAGCACGACTATAAAAAAAGAAACTCAAAAACCGTTTGAAAATATGCTATTTTCCTCCTCCTTCCAAACTTTCCACATCTTTTTATCAGGACGATCAGAATTTAAACCGTCTTTTCGTATCTCCTGTAATTTTTCTAAGTCTCCAAGAATCCTGTTCTCTCTCTCTCCTCTTCCAAAGAGGAGACGGAGCATGCGGAGAATAGAATCCCTGGATGCGGCGGGAGGTGATGTATAATGTTTGGAGAGCATCTGACGTCTGCAGCCAGAGAAAGGGAAAGGCCGGAATACCTCCTTAGGTCATTATGGGGAGGAGAAAGATGGAGAAGAGACGAAGACAGGAGAGGACTTTACCTTGAAGGATGGGGTCGTAGGTCCCCGAAGCAAGAAGAATGTTTCTTGCAAATAGGATGGGGGCTCTGATGGCGTTCTTTCTCTACAGTCGAAATGGTGATGGCTGTTTGGCTCGCTGTTGCCCTGTTGAGAACAGAATCTTCGAGATTTTTTGTGTGTGCTTTCTTGTGTCAGGTTAAGGACAGATGTCCGTCCTCCTCCTCCTCATCCTCTATATGATATATATATATATATTCGAGTTATTTCTTAAAGTACGAAAAGGTGGAAGAAGACTGCGAAGAGAAGATGTTGCTACTGCTGCTGTAAGCCAAACCAATCAAGGAAGAGGGAGGAAGAGTAGATCATGCGATTTACGAGAATGGGAGGAGAAACGGATGAGGATGGATAAGATTCGGGAGGAGAGAAAAGAATTGGAGAGAGAGGAGAGCATCTTGGAGAGAGACAGAGACGTAAGGGAAAAGCACGTGGAAGAACCAATCATCTGAAAAGTTCCGCATATGAGAGCAGCTTCTTCTTCTTCATCTTCTTTTTTTTTTTGAGGGTGGAGGGAAAAGATTGAAAAAAGTTAAAGGAGAGCCAGGATGCTCTAAAGGATGCTTCAGAGAATGCTCAGAGAAGTACACAAGGTACACACAACTTCTACTACACAAACATTTTGTTCCTCGTTTTCTCTCAGCATTGCAGTATATAATTCAAGAACAAAATAAGACAAGAGGGCCTCACTATAAAGTTAGATTATTGCGACTTTATTCCATTGATCGGAACTCAATTTATGGCATAAGTGAGGACAGGGGCGATACATTCGCGGTCGCATAAATGATTGCAGTGTTACTTTCCACTTTTACATTTGTCTCTTAGGCTCTTCTCTTTCTTGGGTATTAGGAAGAGGCTGGAGGATGAAGGAGCTAAGTCGCTTTAAGGATGCTTCACGGGATGAGCAGTCCTCTTCCACCTTTCAGTACCTTAAGAAATTCATTCTGCAGTTCCCAGGTTCAAGTCTCAAGTGTGCTTGGTTTGAGGTTCATTTCCGCTAATCCCCACCTTACCCTGGATGAGAAAGGGAACAACGATCGGCGTGGAATAGCAGACGTCCATCGGATGGGACGTTAAGCCAATGCGCCGTGTGCAAGAGAATCATACCCTGATACCACTGGATGGTTTGCGGGTGGCTACCATCTCTCTTTTAACAGCTGTCTAGGGATCCCCTTCCCCAAACTTTCTCTGAGCCATTGGTGTCGCTGTAACTTGACAATTTAGCCCGTTAGGTGCAAAAAAAGTGCGTTCAGAGTCAGAAAAAACACCTTTAGTCGGTCGTCTGCTTTCCTTCCCTTCTAAGTTGGTCTGACAACTATTGATGAAAAACGTTACGTTTATTTGGCGCCAAAGTTTTTAAACTATTTACCAGAGGACATTAAAGGAAAAAGGAGTGATAACATTTTCTTTAAGGATTTAAGAAAATGGATTTTAAATATAGAAAATATTGACACTATAAAAAATAAAATAAATAAATACCCCCTCAAGCAGCTGCTTGCCACAGAGGTCTGACAGGAGCCTGTCAGTTTATATGCCATAGTAGAAGGTCTGTGAGGTTGGCAGGATCTCAGCAGAAAAACAGCACGAACATCCATGCCTTACCCGGGGCTCGAACCCAGGTCCCTTAGATCAGTAGCCAAGCGTGCTAACCACTCAGCCATGGGACGGCAATTGAGACTATGTTTTAGAAAAAATAAAGAAAAGAATTAAATGTAATATAAATGCATTAGACACAAAGTTGCTATTAAAATGCTCAATAATGAACGGATCTTGACCATTTATTGATGCACATATTCAATATTTTTTTTTGTTTTCTACTAAGTAAGGTTTCCCTTTTAATTTATTTTTAACTATAGTTTTTGAACTTTTAAATTGGTGAATATTTATGATTTTTATGCTGAAGCTAGGATTTGGGTTGGGTTGTTTTACCTCTGAGCGGCACTTTTTTGCACACCATGGGCCAAGTCACATGGCCAGGTCACATGGACCCCGAAGGCTCAGAGAAGGTTGGGGGAGGGGACCCACTGGAACAGCTGTTGGGAGACAGAGGTAGCCTCCCGTCAAGGCCATCCAGCGTGTTCTTTAACGTGCACAGGGTATGGCTCTCCCGCACACGGGGCCACGGCTTAACGTCCCATCCAACGGACGGCGGCCTTTCCAAGCCCATCGGTGTCCCCTACTGACCGTGGGCAGGGCGGGGAATTTTGCGGAGATAAATCTCAACGCTGACCCAGCTGGGACTCGAACCTGGGAACTACAGATTACGAGCCTGACGCGCTACCGACTGAGCCACCCCCGCCCCTCTGAAGCTAGGAAAATACGACGAAACGAAGCATGTTGCCTTTTCATTAAAACATAAAATTATAAATTTATCTTCCACAAGCGAGTTTTTACTCTCGTGGAAGATTGAACATTTTTTCTCAGATTGAACATTTTTTCTCAGATTGAACATTTTTTCTCAGATTTCCACCGAAAAATGTACGCAAAATTATAAAACTTCGATGAAATATAATATTAGATATTTATATATATTGGTACGAATGAAAATATGATTTTTACTAAAGAAACAATATAAAGAAGAATATGTATATTAAAAAAAGATATAATACTTTAAATTTGTGTATATAGGATATGCAAGATTGTATGTATTTTGCTGTAATTCTAATTGTATGGTAAAAACATGTAAACATAAATGTAATGTTATTACAGATTCTGAGAATAAATATATCTATCTATCTAACTTGAACTTTTCAGGAACCGCTAATCATGGTGTCCAAATTTTCCAGAACACTTAGGCACGGTCACCACCTTTTGCTTCACCCTTAACAGTTTGGACTAGTCCAAATAGTGCTACATCTTTGCCTTTACTACCCTCTACCCTTCTGAGAATTCTTTGGCGTTAAAGGGTTAAACCAATAATTCACATTCTCCAGAGTTTTCTTTTATCATCACTCCGTTTTCATCTCTTTATTTTTAAGTGAATTTCAAAAGCAAACTGAGCTTCCCTCTTCACTCTTTTATTTTTAAGTGAATTTCAAAAGCAAACTGAGCTTCCCTCTTCACTCTTTTATTTTTAAGTGAATTTCAAAAGCAATCTGAGCTTCCCTCTTCATTCCTTTATTTTTAAGTGAATTTCAAAAGCAATCTGAGCTTCCCTCTTCACTCCTTTATTTTTAAGTGAATTTCGAAAGCAAATTGTGCTTCCCTCTTCACTCCTTTATTTTTAAGTGAACTTCGAAAGCAAACTGAGCTTCCCTCTTCACTTTTTTATTTTTGAGTGAATTTCAAAAGCAAACTGAGCTTCCCTCTTCACTCCTTTATTTTTAAGTGAAATTCCAAAACAAACTGGGCTTCCCTCTTCACTCCTTTATTTTTAAGTGAATTTCAAAAGCAAACTTGGCTTCCCTCTTTACTCCCGCAAAAAAAATCGCATTTCAATCCATCCAAAATATTTCTGAGTTTTAACTAGAACAACAAAACCAAAGGCAAACCGTAAGCTCTATAATAGTGTTCAAAGTTTAAAACATTTTTAAAAAATAATAAATACCCCTCAAGTAGCTGCTTGCCACAGAGGTCTGAGAAAAGCCTGTCAATTTATATGCCATATTAGAAGGTCTGTGAGGATTAGCCTAATTAAATACATATTCCTTAACGTTATTTTGCGAAAATTTCTCGCCACAACTGAATTATTCCTATTTCTAAAAGGACCACTAAGAAATAATCCTCAAACTGTCCTTTTTATCATTACAATTGCCTCTAGCCTCTTTGCACTGAATGTTTCCAAAAATAGAACAACTCCACTTCGTTTCCCCATCTCTTCCGCTCTTGATCATCTCTAACATCCCCTCGGATCATCAGAAGCAGAGTGGAAATCATCCCAATCTTTTCCCTCTCACCCCCCCCCTCCCCCACCGAAATCCAATGACACCACAAAACTCAGTCTATCGAAACTCCCAGGTTAAGAAAACTTCTGCTGCCTCCTCATTCTTAACAGAGCGAGGGACGATCTGCGCACGCGCACATCCATCGCGAGTGGCAGCCAATTATCTCCGGGTCACGAGCCATTTGGGTAAGCAGCCTAGCATTTGTTCCACGCGTCATTTTGCTGTTGGAGGAGACAGCAGGATAACCTTCCATCCCACACGCGCACAGACACGTAACACAGCCTATCTCCATTACAGGCTTCTTACCCATAATCACCAACGTCGTCAACTTAGGAATGACGTCTTCCACGTAACTAATACTTTATCTCGTTTCCAGCCCGCTCAGGCACGGTACATCCCTGTAATCATAGCCGTCCCTCCGTCCCGTTCCATTGGCCATTGGACGAGGGATGCCTCTGCCCAGCGAAGCTTAACTCGAAACGAAAGAAGGAGCGGGAATTGGGTACAAGGCAAGAATGAGAGAAAGTTGGAGTTACGTTTCAAATCAAATTGAGCAGCATCCTTTTGACGTAACCCCTGACGACGGTGTCCGTGCGTCGCTAGGAGACGCGAGAGTCCGAGCTTCTAGAGAGAGATGGAGGAAATGGACCATGCTCTTCTAAATGGAGCTATCTCGTCTCTTGCTCATGTCGCAAATGGCTAGATGGACCCGGCAGCAAATGACAACTGGGCGTGTGCGAGCCTCGATATCAAAATGAGCACATTGTCAGCTCGATGAGTCTGGCTTTTTTTTATCACTTGCTTTCTTTATATATATGTATTGTTTTCTCAACTTTTCAGATGTTCGTTTTGTTTTTGGAGCTCGTTTCTTCCTGCTAGGTTTTTCATTGGCTGGCCGACAAAGAGAGGAAAGATTTCTTTGTTCTAGTTCGCAGAGGAAAAAAATAGCATTAAATAAAATCAGAACTTCTGACGAAACATTCAGACATTGGTGAGTTTTTTTTATCCCAACGGGGTCGATTTGTTTTCGTCATTTTTCGTATCGATAAGCCGATTTTTGGACCCATCTTTTTCTACAATGATCGATTGTTGCAGACCGATTGTTGGCGCTTTTTTTTTTTGTGGCGAGAGTTGGTGAAATTTTTTCTACACGAGTGGCAGTTTTTTAGCTTCATTTTTATTATTAAATGTGATGGGGGAGGGGCTCATCGATTAGCGCGCCAGCTCGCAATCTGCAGTTCCCAGGTTCGAGTCCCAACTGAGCCAGCGTTGAGATTTATCTCCGCAAAATTCCCCGCCCTGCCCACGGTCAGTAGGGGACACCGATGGGCTTGGAAAGGCCTCCGTCCGTCGGATGGGACGTTAAGCCGTGGCCCCGTGTGCGGGAGAGCCATACCCTGTGCACGTTAAAGAACACGCTGGATGGCTTTGACGGGAGACTACCATCTGTCTCCCAACAACTCTTCCAGTGGGTCCCCTCCCCCAACCTTCTCTGAGCCTTCGGGGTCCATGTGACCTGGCCATTTAGCCCATGGTGTGCATAAAAAGTGCCGCTCAGAGGTAAAACAACACAACGTTAAAGAACACGCTGGATGGCCTTGACGGGAGGCTACCATCTGTCTCCCAACAGCTGTTCCAGTGGGTCCCCTCCCCCAACCTTCTCTGAGCCTTCGGGGTCCATGTGACCTGGCCATTTAGCCCATGGTGTGCAAAAAAGTGCCGCTCAGAGGTAAAACAACCCAACCCAAACAACTACTCTAGCCTGAGAACTGCAGATTACAAGCCTGGCGTGCTGCAGACTGAGCCATCGCAATCCTCATCAATGCTATTCTAACGTTAATATGGAAAATGAGGGGCGAACTTATTTCAAATGGGGCGGTGAATTAAAAAAGTATGGGGACCACTGATCTGATCTAATTTGTGTAGCACGTTGGTGAAAAAATAAATAAATAAATGGAGACCACTGCTCTAAATTGTGTAACACACTGATGGGGAAAAATGGAGACCGCTGCTCTACACTGTGTAACATGTTGATGAAAAAAACAAATGGAGACCAATGTTCTAAATTGTGTAACACAGGTCATGAATCTACAATACGTTTTGAAAAAAAAAACAATTGAAAAGATGATTGCTACACAGGTCATGAATCTACAATACGTTTTTGAAAAAAAAATAGAGACCGCTGCTCTAAATTATGTAACACATTGATGGAAAAATCAAATGGAGACCGCTACTCTATATTATATATCACATTGATGGAAAAATCAAATGGAGACCGCTACTCTATATTATATATCACATTGACGGGAAAAAAAACAAATGGAGACCACTAATCTAAATTGTGTACACTTGATGGGGAAAAAATGGAGACCGCTGCTCTAAATTGTGTACACATTGATGGATAAAAAACAAATGGAGACCGCTGCTCTAAATTGTATATCACGTTGACGGAAAAAAACAAATGGAGACTCCTGCTCTAAATTGTGCCTCATGCTGATGGAAGAAAAAAAATGGAGACCACTCTTCTAAATTGTGTAACACGTTAACGAAAAAACAAATGGAGACCGTTGCTTCTAAATTGTGTAACACATTAACGAAAAAACAAATGGAGACCGCTGCTTCTAAATTGTGTAACACGCTGATGAAAAAAAAATGAAGACCATTGCTCTAAATTGTGTAACACGTTGATGAAAAAAAGGAGACCATTGCTCTAAATTGTGTGACACGTTGATGAAAAAAATGGAGACCATTGCTCTAAATTGTGTGACACATTGATGAAAAAAATGGAGACCATTGCTCTAAATTGTGTGACACATTGATGAAAAAATGGAGACCATTGCTCTAAATTGTGTGACACGTCGATGAAAAAAAATGGAGACCATTGCTCTAAATTGTGTAACACGTTGATGGAAAAAAATGGAGACCATTGCTCTAAATTGTGTGACACGTTGATGGAAAAAAAATGGAGACCATTCCTCTAAATTGTGTGACACGTTGATGAAAAAAATGGAGACCATTGCTCTAAATTGTGTAACACGTTGAAGAAAAAAAAATAGAGACCGTTGCTCTAATTTGTATAGCACGTTGATAAAAGAAAAGAAAGGAGACTACTGCTCTAACTTGTTTAGCCCGTTAATAAAAAAAGAGATTGAATCAGACTCTCCAAGCTCAATAACTGACATTTGTTTACATGAACGGCAGGTTGCGTTCAGAATTTTGTTCGGAAAGGAGTTTTTTTTTTCATAGACTTATAATCGAACAGATAGTTAGGCTTCAGTTAAATTTTCAGGGATGGAGAAACACTTTTGTTGCTGCAAAGAGAGAAAAATATCTTCCCCACGAAATGTGAAAAAAGAAAAAGTTTTTTACCTCTAAGATGCACTTTCTTCTCTTTGGAAACATTGGACTAAAGGGCCAGGTTAGAAGAAGGTTAGTTGGGTTGGGTTGTTTTACCTCTGAGCGGCACTTTTTTTGCACACAATGGGCTAAATGGCCAGGTCACATGGACCCGAAGGCTCAGAGAAGGTGGGGGGAGGGGACCCACTGCAACAGCTGTTGGGAGACAGATGGTAGCCTCCCGTCAAGGCCATCCAGCGTGTTCTTTAACGTGCACAGGGTATGGCTCTCCCGCACACGGGGCCACGGCTTAACGTCCCATCCGACGGACGGCGGCCTTTCCAAGCCCATCGGTGTCCCATACTGACCGTGGGCAGGGCGGGGAATTTTGCGGAGAAAAATCTCAACGCTGACCCAGCTGGGACTCGAACCTGAGAACTACAGATTACGAGCCTGACGCGCTACCGTCTGAGCCACCCCCGCCCCTAGAAGAAGGTTAGAAAAGGATACCCGTTGCACAGTAAACAGATGGAAGCGGATGGAAGTAGATGGAAACCTTTCGTCATGGCCGTCCAGCGTGTTTTTTAAGGTGCACAGAATTTGGTTCCCTGCATATGGGAGCACGTTAAACCTGCCATCTAAGGGAAGGCGGTCTTTTCAAACTCATTGCCAAAAGGGAACTCATGCTTAGGGAGTCTTTCTGCTTATGCTTGGGATGGCTTAGCCGGTTCTCGGGTTCGAGTCCACTTCGGCAGCATTGAGAATTATCTCCGGTAATCCTGCCCTCGGTGAGAAAAGGGACACCGATGGACTTGGAAAAGCCACCGTCCGTTGTATGGCAGGTAAAGCCGTGGTCTCGTGTACAGGAGAGAATTATGTCCTGTACACGTTATAGAACACACTGGATGGCCTTGACAGGAGGCTACCATCTAATCCTAATCCATCTGTGTCCTACCAGCTTTCCAGTGGGTCACCAATCTTCTCCGAGCCCTTGAGGTCCTGTAGCCTGCCTATTTAGCCCATTATGTGACAAAAAATACTTCTGAGCGGCACTTTTTTCTACAATTGGGCTAAACTGCCAGGTCACAAGACACCCAAGGGCTCAGAGAACATTGGGGAAGGAGATCCACTGGGCAGCTGTTAGGATGCAGATGGTAGCTTCTCGTAAGGCCATCCAGCATGTTCTTTAATGTGAGCTGGGTTTGGTTGTTTTACCTCTGAGCGGCACTTTTTTGCACACCATGGGCTAAATGACCAGGTCACATGGACCCAGAAGGCTCAGATAAGGTTTGGGGAGGAGACCCACTGGAACAGCTGTTGGGAGACAGATGGTAGCCTCCAGTCGAGGCCATCCAGCGTGTTCTTTAACGTGCACGGTGTATGGCTCTCCCGCATACGGTGTCAAGGCTTAACGTCCCATCCGACGGACGGCGGCCTTTCCAAGCCCATCGGTGTCCCCTACTGACCGTGGGCAGGGCGGGGAATTCTGCTGAGATAAATCTCAACGCTGACCTAGCTGGTACTTCAACCTGGGAACTACAGATTACGAGCCTGGCGCGCTACCGACTGAGCCACCCCCGCCCCCTCTTTTTTCTCCCCCGACCCAGTTGGGACTTGAACCTGGGAACTACAGATTACGAGCCTGGCGCGCTACCGACTGAGCCACCCCCGCCCCCTCTTTTTTCTCCCCCGTCCCAGCTGGGACTTGAACCTGGGAACTACAGATTACGAGCCTGGTGCGCTACCGACTGAGCCAACCCCCGCCTCTCTCTCGCGCGCGCTACCGACTGAACCACCCCCGCCTCTCTTTCTTGCCCTGTGTCAACCCTGTTCACAGGGTTGACACAGGGCAACGACTTAACGTCCCATCCGATGGACTTCAGACTTTTGAAGCCCATCGGTATTTGATGGGCTTGAAAAGTCCCCGATGGCAGTGAAGGGGGAGGGGAGGGGGGTAGTGAAGATAAATCTCGAACTTGGAAACGCAGATTACGAGCCTGGTGCGCTGCCGGCTGAGACATCCTACGCTCCCCACTCAGAGGTTAAACAACACAACACAAAATGAACACAAACACTCGAATGAATGCTTTTTGAAATTTAGATTTAAAAAGATTTGAGTGATATTTTTAATTTATGGGCAGTGACTTTCTTCTTTTCAAAGGGCTGGGAGTGGTTCAGTCGTTAGCGCGTCAAGCTCGTAATCTGCATTTCCCAGGTTCGAATCCCAGCTGGGCCAACACACTGGATGGCCTTGACGGGAGGCTATCATCTGCCTCCCAAAAGCTATCCAGCGGTCCCCTCTCCAACCTTCTCTAAGCCTACAGGGTCCTTATGATCTGGCCATTTAGCCCATTGTGTGCAAAAAAGTGCCGCTCAGAGGTAAAACAACCTTTCCCTTCAAAGCCAATTTTCGTAGTTAGGGAGCTTAAAATGTGTCTTTCCTTTCACGAAACAAAGAACTGTTCCGGAACATTTTGTAGCGTGAAAAGCAGTGCAAAGCGAACATAGAAAATAATCATTGCAATGGCCGTTTCGGCATTGCTATTGAGCAGCAGGATCTGTGAGATGAATGTCAAAGAGTATAATAATATCCCCAATAGTATCCGTCACAGTGGCAGAGCGCATGCTCCAAAGATGCTTTGTAATCGGGAGAAGCAAAAAGATGCGGAGAAAGATCACTCACCTCTTCGTGTAATGACAAAATACGAAGACGTTGATGTTGGCCTCAGCATCCTGAAATCATCATTAGTGGATGGGATTGGAAATGGATTGTTCCAGGTGTTCGAGGAAGGAAACGTGGAAGCGTTCGTCGAAAAATAATTTTTCGTTTCTTTTACTGGCGTTAATAAATCCTGAAATGAGTATTAGAAATTCAGTAGTTTATCTTAAAGATGAATAAAATTATATCAATGGAGAAGAATATGTGAGAACTATCGAGGCAACTGAAAATACGATTCCTGCCCAGGTCATGAATCTTCAATGGGTGACTGGAAACTATCGAAACAATTGAAAAGATGATTGCTACACAGGTCATGAATCTACAATGGGTGACTGGAGACTATCGAAACAATTGAAAAGATGATTGCTGAACAGGTCATGAATCTGCAATGGTTGACTGGAAACTATTGAAGCAATTGAAAAGATGATTGCTACACAGGTCATGAATCTACAATGGGTGACTGGAAACTATCGGAACAATTGAAAAGATGATTGCTGAACAGGTCATGAAACTGCAATGGTTGACTGGAAACTATTGAAGCAATTGAAAAGATGATTGCTACACAGGTCATGAATCTACAATGGGTGACTGGAAACTATCGAAACAATTGAAAAGATGATTGCTGAACAGGTCATGAAACTGCAATGGTTGACTGGAAACTATTGAAGCAATTGAAAAGATGATTGCTACACAGGTCATGAATCTACAATGGGTGACTGGAAACTATCGAAACAATTGAAAAGATGATTGCTGAACAGGTCATGAAACTGCAATGGTTGACTGGAAACTATTGAAGCAATTGAAAAGATGATTGCTGAACAGGTCATGAATCTACAACGGTTGATTGGAAACTATCGAAACAATTGAAAAGATGATTGCTGAACAGGTCATGAATCTACAATGATTGACTGGAAACTATCGAAACAATTATTAGCAACCTTCGTGTCACGTGACACGAAGGTTGCCAGATCACTAATTTCTAAAAAAATCGTTTCCAGATATTTTTTATGAATTCTGTAATCAACCATAGCTTTCGGATACTTTTTTGAGCGACTGTACACGGTTTCTCATACCACGGTTCTACTAAGTCAGGTTTTTCCTAACCACTGTCTCAGAGCTAACACGTTATTTCCTTGAAACAGTACAAAACTCCCTAAACAATTGAGCTCATTATACACTGCTGTATCAAAATATTAAAGAATTTTCATGTTATGTCAATGGGAATCTAACTTAGAAGCTTTATACCTTCTAAAATATGCTTTTTTAATGGAAAAACGTGAGAGAAGATAAAGATCATAATCAACTCCATTCAAATCTCGATTTTCAAAAATTTTCGTTCAGTATTTAAAGAATTCTGAAGGCTAGAATATTTCACAATAAATTATCTTTTTTCATGAAAAATAATTTCTAATTAGCTAATATTGACATAATCATTACGCCAATTTCTGAAATATTTATTTATCTCGTTAAATGATTTGAAACAATATTTATCATTTATATTTTAATTAATTTCTGAGGTAAATCCTTATGACCCATTACTTTTGGATTGGTTACCTCTGAGCGGCACTTTTTTGCACACCATGGGCTAAATGGCCAGGTCACAAGGACCCCGAAGGCTAAGAGAAGGTTGGGGGAGGGGACCCACTGGAACAGCTGTTGGGAGACAGATGGTAGCCTCCCGTCAAGTCCATCCAATGTTCTTTAACGTGCACAGGGTATGTCTCTCCCGCACACGGGGCCACGGCTTAACGTCCCATCCGACGGACGGCGGCCTTTCCAAGCCCATCGGTGTCCCCTACTCACCGTGGGCAGGGCGGGGAATTTTGCGGAGATAAATCTCAACGCTGACCCAGCTGGGACTCGAACCTGGGAACTACAGATTACGAGCCTGGACTTCCGACTGAGCCACCCCCGCCCCATTATAGAGCTTCAATCTTAGATTCCCATTGACATAAGAACGAAAGTCTCTAAGATTTTGGTAGAGCAGGGTGTAATGACAGTGGCATAAAACACATTTATTGTAAGGACACAAATATCGTTCAGTATTAATACTGTGCTTTCATGCATTTACAATGGCGAAGATATATTTAATCATAACTTGAGTGGACGAACAATAAGAATGAAGAAACAAAGATCTGGGCATGAGGATATTGAAATCGGTTGTGTGTGGTAGACTTCAAGTCGAATTTGTAAAACTTGAGGATAAACATCACTTCCTTAATTTAAACGTTTCTGAAGACTACTTACATCAATGATTGCATAAATATTACTTGCAACGATGATATAATGAATATTGTTCACGAAATGTTACTTCGATAACACATCAGAACATTCACAGAAAAGATGAATATCTCTCATGTGGACAAATTAATGATTTCGTGATAAAAGTCCATTTTCTCCATACTGCACTTCATCATTCTCGATACATATCCATCGTCCTCAAGGCAGATCACATGAACGTCATGTTGGTTTGCAACCGAAAGAGGCAATATACGTTGTGTACAACTGGCGA
The DNA here is from genome assembly GCA_038380435.1 of Ryuthela nishihirai. Lineage (NCBI taxonomy): Eukaryota > Metazoa > Arthropoda > Arachnida > Araneae > Heptathelidae > Ryuthela > Ryuthela nishihirai. Next base: position 28,341,917 of record JAWZYU010000018.1, read on the forward strand.
CATCTGTTGGAAGAATAACGAAATAATACAAATAAAGACTACTGGACGGCAAGATTGTCAAATGTCCACGAAACGAATGATATCGACAAATCTTTAAAAATTAAACTAGACATTTTTTTTTGTCAGAGGATCTGAATCATACCACTTATTTGCCAGAGGACTTACAGCCATCCCACTTCTATTCAGAAAGGATCTGAAATTATTCCACTTATTTATCAAACAATCTTAAATCATTTCATTTGTTTACCAAAGGACCTAAATTTATCCCACTTATTTGTCAAGGGATCTAAAATTATCCCTCTTATTTTCTATTGAACCAGAAACAATCCCATTTACTTTTCAGAGAACCTGAAACCATCTCACTTATGCACTTTTCAGAGGACTCTAAACTAAAATAAATAAATACCCCCTCAAGCAACTGCTTGCCACAGAGATCTGACAGGAGCCTGTCAGTTTATATGCCATAGTAGAAGGTCAGAGGGATCAGAGAAGGTTGCGGGAGGGGACCCGCTGGACAGCTGTTAGTAGACAGATGGTAGCTTCTTGTCAAGGCCATCCAGGGTGTTCTTTAAAAAGTGCACAGGATATGGTTCTCTCGAACACGGAGCCACAGCTTAATGTCCCATCCAAAAATTAAATATCTGAAGTTTATATGACGATTTTTTAAGATTTCATCAATTTGGAGGCAATGTGACAGTGTCAATTTTCAACAATCTTCGATCAATATTTGGGGGCGGGGGTGGCTCAGTCGGTAGCGCGCCAGGCTCGTAATCTGTAGTTCCCAAGTTCGAGTCCCAGCTGGGTCAGCGTTGAGATTTATCTCCGCAAAATTCCCCGCCCTGCCCACGGTCAGTAGGGGACACCGATGGGCTTGGAAAGGCCGCCGTCCGTCGGATGGGACGTTAAGCCGTGGCCCCGTGTGCGGGAGAGCTATACCCTGTGCACGTTAAAGAACACGCTGGATGGCCTTGACGGGAGGCTACCATCTGTCTCCCAACAGCTGCTCCAGTGGGTCCCCTCCCCCAGCCTTCGGGATCCATGTGGCCTGGCCATTTAGCCCATGGTGTGCAAAAAAGTGCCGCTCAGAGGTAAAACAACCCAACACAACTCGATCAATATTTAAACAGTCATTGAAGCGGGACCATTTAACAGCAGACGACATTGTCACGTTGCCTCCAAATTGATGAAATCTTAAAAAATCGTCATACAAACTTCAGATATCTAATTTATGTTAGTGAGCAAATTGTTAGAAGAGTTGTGTTTTATCACAATCTCTATCGAAGTATTTTTTCACAAGTGTCAAAAGTTGAAGAGAAATGCTTCAGCTTCCATTCATTCTTTAAATATTAAACGAATATTGCAGGAAATATATTTAGAGAGATTTGAGTGGCATCTACAATTTATCGCCAATAACAGTTTGTGCGTGAAAGGCTTATTTTCAATGTTAGGAATCTTTGAAAGTGGCTTCCCATTCACATAACATGGCAGTGTCCGAACACTTTTTTCAACAGAGTGTATATATATATATTTATTATGAGTGGAAATAAATGCTACTGCTACTACTAGAAGAAATCTCGAGTATCTTTTTCTTCTCATGATGTTTTCTTTTGCACATTTTCCTCCCGTTATTTCTACTTTTTTGTCCACTAATTTTTATCTTTCGCTGTTGCGGGTGAGCCCTTTATAAGCGCGGGGTGTCGCCTTTACCTTAAGGGAGAGCCTGGCGGAACCCACTTGTAGAATCCTTACAATTGTGACAATTCACTGATCATGTGTCCTCTGAATCTTATAGAAGGTTCCCATTCCTCCAATGCCAACCTCCCCGTTACGAAAAAAAATATTGATCGTTAATTGAACTCATTATAAATCGCAAAACAGAGTTGCTTTTTGGGTTGTTTTACCTATGAGCGGCACTTTTTTGCACACCATGGGCTAAATGGCCAGGTCACATGGACCCCGAAGGCTCAGAGAAGGTTGGGGGAGGGGACCCACTGGAACAGCTGTTGGGAGACAGATGGTAGCCTCCCGTCAAGGCCATCCAGCGTGTTCTTTAACGTTGGGTTGTTTTACCTCTGAGCGGCACTTTTTTGCACACCATGGGCTAAATGGCCAGGTCACATGGACCACGAAGGCTCAGAGAAAGTTGGGGGAGGGGACCCACTGGAACAGCTGTTGGGAGACAGATGGTAGCCTCCCGTCAAGGCCATCCAGCGTGTTCTTTAACGTTGGGTTGTTTTACCTCTGAGCGGCACTTTTTTGCACACCATGGGCTAAATGGCCAGGTCACATGGACCCCGAAGGCTCAGAGAAGGTTGGGGGAGGGGACCCACTGGAACAGCTGTTGGGAGACAGATGGTAGCCTCCCGTCAAGGCCATCCAGCGTGTTCTTTAACGTGCACAGGGTATGGCTCTCCCACACACGAAGCCACGGCTTAACGTCCCATCCGACGGACGGCGACCTTTCCAAGCCCATCGGTGTCCCCTACTGACCGTGGGCAGGGTGGGGAATTTTGCGGAGGTAAATCTCAACACTGACCCCGCTGGGATTCGAACCTCCGAACTACAGATTACGAGCCTGGCGCGCTACCGACTGAGCCACCCCCGCCCCCGCAAAACAGAAGATGTTAATCTTTGGAAGTGCAAATTAGAAAAGATCACCTTATAAAGAAAATCTCCAAATTAGGTTGCTAGAAACTGTAAGACCACAACAACAACAAGAAAAAGAATCCTCTACTCGATTTGTTACACATCAACCAACCATAAAGTGGGGAAGGGTTCAAACTCGCAAATCTTTCCCCGAGTCAACAACAACAGCAACTTCTCTGATCTGACGTCGTATCTGTGTCGCATCATTAACGACTCAGAGCATTTCAATTACGAGAGTGGTAGCGAGGCGCCCCCTAACACCGAGCGCCAGATGACAAGCAATATACAAGGAAGGAAGCTAATCGACTGCCTCCGTAAGATACGCTGTTCTGGTCCTGGCCAGGGATAATTGAATGGAAGATACGGGGAAAACAATGACAATTCTCACGAGACAACTCTGAAAGGAGCCCTTCGACCTGAGACGATATTAATCAAAGTTTTCGACTCTAGGGAGAACCAACTCCGGTGACATACAATCACGAAACCACGAAATGTTCTCTTCACGTCACTGATCTCTAAGGGTTCTTCTTCGAAGACTCGTCTCCGCTCATAATCATAGCCCCAAGAGGTGACGAAGTTCTTCCGGAATTTCAACAGTGGAGAAAGACCCGAACGACTTCGTACTAATTGGAGCTGACAAGCAATTAAAAGTGAAAACTCAGGCAGTTTCAATTGTCTCGAAAGTAGAGAGAAAGCTAGCTGTGTTGTCGCTCCATTTTCGCTCCATGGTGTCGTTCGAGTTTTGGAATATAGATGGGTTTTTGCTTCATTTTTCACATCGTGTTATGGGGCGGGGGTGGTTCAGTCGGTAGCGCGCCAGGCTCGTAATCTGTAGTTCCCAGGTTCGAGTCCCAGCTGAGTCAGCGTTGAGATTTATCTCCGCAAAAATTCATTGCCCTGCCCACGGTCAGTAGGGGACACCGATGGGCTTGGAAAGGCCGCCGTCCGTCGAATGGGACGTTAAGCCGTGGCCCTGTGTGCGGGAGAGATATACCCTGTGCACGTTAAAGAACACGCTGGATGGCCTTGACGGGAGGCTACCATCTGTCTCCCAACAGCTGTTCCAGTGGGTCCCCTACCCCCAACCTTCTCTGAGCCTTCGGGGTCCATGTGACCTGGCCATTTAGCCCATGGTGTGAAAAAAGTGCCGCTCAGAGGTAAAACAACCCAAACAACCCATATCATGTTATCGTTTGTTTTGCATACTCTTTCTCAGGGTCATGGGCCCTAGTGGAAATATTTCCTAGGGTAGGTAGGGGGAGATGCTTTTTTAAGATATCCAGGTTGTGTTAGTTAAGTAGCACTTTTTTTTGCACAAAATGGGCTAAATAGCCAGATCACAAGGACCCCAAGGCCTGAGACAGAGACCTACAGGATTTTCCGAGGAGTTCCGAGAAGTCTCCTCCACCCGTCCGTACCTCCCCCAAAACTAAATCTGGGTACGTTCCTGCTCCGTGGGCTCAGAGAAGATCAGTTAGACAACTCTTAGGAGTTAGATAGAAATTTCCCATCATGCCCATCCAGCGTGTTCCGTAACGTGCACATGATACGGCTCTTGGACTTAATGTCTTCTATGATGGACGACAGTATATTCTGAATTTTTTTTCCATTAGAGCATACCAATATTACATATCAGTTACAAAAAGTGTGCTCCCGAAAAAAAATTAGAAAACTACTAGAATAGAGGGATACGTGATATCGAAACATGCATTAAAGTATACCTGATGTCTAAGAAACTGTATTGAAAGATACGTGATGTCTAATAAACTGGATTAAAAGGATAACTAATGTAAAAAAATGGATCAAAAGGATACGTGACAGAAAAAGACTGAGAAATTCTCTTCTACCCCTCAATGACAATTTTGAAATTCTCTTCTACCCCTCAATGACAAACCCCTCAATGACATTTTCAAGTAGCCATATCCTTTCTTTCATATCGAGCGATTTTTGTGAGGACAAATTCCCCGCCCTGCCCACGGTCAGTAGGGGACACCGATGGGCTTGGAAAGGCCGCCGTCCGTCGGATGGGACGTTAAGCCGTGGCCCCGTGTGCGGGAGAGCCATACCCTGTGCACGTTAAAGAACACGCTGGATGGCCTTGACGAGAGACTACCATCTGTCTCCCAACAGCTGTTCCAGTGGGTCCCCTCCCCCAACATTCTCTGAGCCTTCGGGGTCCATGTGACCTGGCCATTTAGCCCATGGAGTGCAAAAAAGTGTCGCCCAGAGGTAAAACAACCCAACCCACTTGTGAGGACAAAAGTGGACTGAAAACATGCCTTGCTAAAAGTCGAGATAAAAGAGAGATTTATTATAGCTACGTTTCCAATTTATCACTCACTCGCTTTTTTTTTCTTTACACTTAATTTGCGAAAACTAATTCGTTTCTTGTTTCTTAGTTTTGAATTATTCACATAGTCACCGTGCAAAAAAAAAACAATATTTTAATTGCTCATCACTTCTAGATATTGAGGCGTATTGAGAAGAAGAGTTTCCATCCAGTAGAATTTCCGGCAAAGGAGAAGTGAAACTCCACGATATAATGTGGGCGGGGGTGGCTCAGTCGGTAGTGCGCCAGGCTCGTAATCTGTATTTCCGAGGTTCGAATCCCAGCTAGGTCAGCGTTGAGATTTCACTCCGCAAAATTCCGCGCCATGCCCACGGTCAGTAGGGGACACCGATGGGCTTGGAAAGACCGCCGTTCGTCTGATCTGGCGTTAAGCCGTGGTCCCATGTGCGGGAGAGACATTCCCTCTGCACGTTAAAGAACACGCTGGATGGCCTTAACGGGAGGCTACCATCTGTCTCCTAACAGCTGTTCCAGTGTGTCTCCTCCCTCAACCTTCTCTAAGCCTTCGGGGTCCATGTGACTTGGTCATTTAGCCCATGGTGTGCAAAAAAAGTGCTGCTCAGAGGTAAAACAACCCAACCCACTGCTTTTTAGGGATGGATGAGAGAATTTCGTTAAACAATAAAATAATAAATAGCCTGTCAAGCAGCTGCTTGCTACAGAGGTCTGATAGGAGCCTATGAGCTTATACGCCACAGTAGGAATGTCTGTGAGGATGGCGAGACCTCAAAAGAAAGATAACACAAACATCCATACCATAAACTGGGACTCGAATCCAGGTCCCTTTGATCAATAGCCAAGCACTTTGACCACTCGGCCACGGTACGGAATGTTAAACAATACCTTGGTGATAATTAATACAGATCGAAAAATCTTCATTCATATTGAATATAATTTTGCGAGTTCGAGTCCCACTTGGGCCAGCGTTGAGATTTATGTGTGCAAAACTCCACTCCCTGCATTCGGTCAGTAGAGGACACCGATGGGCTAGAAAAGCCACCGTCCGTCGGATGGGACATTAAGCCGTGGCACCATGTACAATAGAACCACACCCCTGCACGCTATAGAACACGCTGCTGGATGGCCTTGATGCGAAACTTCTGTCTCCTAACAGCTATCTAGCGGGTCCTCTTAACCTTCTCCGAGCTCTTGGGAGTCCTCGTGACCTGGCCATTTGGCCCATTGTGTTCAAAATTATTGTCGCTTAATTCAACCCATCCACTGAAGGACATGTCAGAGGTGGGTTTGTACTCCCACCCCCTCCCGAAAATCCTGTCTTATACTATATCTCACTTGTCTGCCTGCTTTGAAATCCAAAACAGTTTTCTTTATATTACCCCCATATTTTATATCGAACAGTAAAAATAGAATAAAAATAAAACTATAAAATATTACTCCATTTAGAATATCATTTTAACTTTTCCTGTTCGATGGAATATTTAAGTAATTCGGAAACCCTACTCAAGTCTTTTTCTCACTCACTCCTCCCAAAAAATTAAATCCTGGGTTGGGTTGTTTTACCGCTGAGCGGCACTTTTTTGCACACCATGGGCAAAATGGCCAGGTCACATGGACCCCGAAGGCTCAGAGAAGGTTGGGGGAGGGGATCCACTAGAACAACTGTTGGGAGACAGATGGTAGCCTCCCATCAAGTGTGTTCTCCACACACTGTTAATCCAATGTGTTCTTTAACGTGCAGAGGGTATGGCTCTCCCGCACACAGGGCCACGGCTTAACGTCCCATCCGACAGACAGCGGTCTTTCCAAGCCCATCGGTGTCCCCTACTGACCGTGGGCAGGGCGGGGAATTTTGCGGAGATAAATCTCAACGCTGACATAGCTGGGACTCGAACCTGAGAACTACAGATTACGAGCCTGACGCGCTACCGACTGAGCCACCCCCGCCCCAAATCCTGGGTACATGCCTGCATTGAAGTAGAGAGAGGTGAATACTCATTATCTTGATTCCTGGCGCATAGAAAGCACAAAGAATGAACAGTGTTTTCCACAGAAATTAAAATCAATAAAGGTGTATCTACACAAACTACCAGGGTTAGATAAAGTACAGGTATCCTCTGACTTACGCAAATGCTGCGTTCCCAAGATTGATCGAATAACTTGAAATTTTTATTTCCCGATAGGAATGACGTTATTAATGGTGGTTGCTAACTGAACATTTGTCTACATTTACTTTTAAGTAAGAAATTAAGGTTTTTCTAATTTTGAACATTATTATTTATCGTTAACCTTAACTCTCATTGCTGATTGCTTGGGAATAAAGCTGATGAAATACGTTTTTCAAATTTTGTTGCTCATTTAAATGTAGTTGATATCCTTTCTCATGACAATTTAATTAGTAATTCAATTTGTTTACTTTCATTTTTTGTTGAACCTCTTGTTTCTACCTCAGATTTTTATCGAAAAACAAATAATCCGTTTAAATTTAATGCCATTTATTTTATGTTCATTTACTAATTCTTTTGTTTTTTACGTTAAACAAATAATGCAGATGATTTTTAGCCTTTCCTAAAAAATTAGCAGGGAAAAGCTGCAAGGGTGATGTCTTCTTGACCATTTGTTTCTATATGCCAACATTCCTAAGAAACCGCGGATGTTGGGTGATGCTTGTAGTGCTGAGAGCTATATTATCCCATATTAACACAAATATTGAACATCTCACTTGAAATAATTTGGTTTCGTCTTGAGTGGGGTTCGAATCTATATCTCTCACAAGCATGCCAGGCGTCATAACCGCTAGACCACCAGAGACTAACCGTATAAGCGAATAAGCATTCCCGCATATTTTGTTGATTCGCCACTTGCGCCATCTGTCGGGAATCAGACAACCAAGTTGCCTCATATGATGGTAGTAATATTTGTCACTCACGCTCACAAAATAAAAACCCCCTCAAGCAGCTGCTTGCCACAGAGGTCTGACAGGAGCCTGTCAGTTTATATGCCATAGTAGAAGGTCTGAGAGGATGGCAGGCCCTCAGCAGAAAAACGACGCAAACAGCCATGCCTTAACCAGGGGCTCGAACCCAACGGTATATAAATAATTCAGTAATGAAGTATCACAGGAAAATGTCCTTAGACGAAAAACATGCCCAAGAAGCTTGCTTCTAGGAGACGTGGGTTCGAATCCCACTCAGAACGAAACCAAATATTTTCAACAAATTATTACAAGTATTTCTTGTCTACCAGATATTTTCCTGTGATACGTTATTATTGAACATTTCTCTATGGTGTTTTACTGTTAAGCAGTGGCGTAACTAATGGTGCAGAGAGTGCGACGACATGCAGGATCAGAAAGAATAGGAGTTCATTCACGACCTACGTCTTTTGCCTCTTTTATCAATCTCCATGCTATTTCGGGATTTTTCATGCCTTAATAAACTTTTCATGTAACTACTAACTGATAACTCTCGTTAAATAAATTCCCTTGTCATTGTTATTCTAGCTGTAAGAGAATTTTTATATTTATTTCAAAGCATTTTTTTAGAAATATTTTTATGTAAAACTTTTACTTGTATTTTCAATAAGTTCCTTTTATTGTCTTTTTTTTCCCGGGCATCCTTAATTGTATTATGTGGTTCCTTATTTGCAACATTTTTCTGGAATTTATGACTTATTTTTATTCTGGAAATATTGTTTTTCCACCGGCTTCCCCCTCCCTTCCCCAAAAAGATTTTACTGCAGTCAATGCCAGCTGATTAATAATATATAAAATAAAAAAATAAATACCCCCTCAAGCAGCTGCTTGCCACAGAGGTCTGACAGGAGCCTGTCAGTTTATATGCCACAGTAGGAGATCTGAGAGGATGGCAGGACCTCAGCAGAAAAACGACACATACATCCATGCCTTACCTGGGGTTCGCACCCAGGTCCCTTAGATCAGTAGCCAAGCGTGCTAACCACTCAGAGTTCCTTAGTTTGACAGAATTTTGAAGTTTGTCAAAATTCTGTCAAACTAAGGAATTTCTAGGACATTGCAGGGCATTGCTTTCTAGGCATTGACTGCAATAAAATCTTTTTGGGGAAGGGAGGGGGAAGCCGGTGGAAAAACAATATTTCCAGAACAAAAATAAGTCATAATTTCCAGAAAAATGGTGCAAATAAAGAACCACATAATACAACTAAGGATGCCCGGAAAAAAAAAAGACAATAAAAGGAACTTATTGAAAATACAAGTAAAAGTTTTACATAAAATATTTCTGAAAAAATGCTTTGAAATAAATATAAAAATTCTCTTACAGCTAGAATAACAATGACAAGGGAATTTATTTAACGAAAGTTATCAGTTAGTAGTGCCAGCTGATTAATAATATATAGCAAACTTCAAAATTCTGTCAAACTAAGGAACTAAGAGTTCCTAAATTTTGGAAACCATACATTTTGATATAATTGTTTCAGTCTGTACCATGAAAATATTACTTTCAATAGGAGTATACGAAATGTAAACTCTAAAAGTTGCTATTAGTGTATTTATCAAAATACACTAATTCTAGTAGGGCAGGGATGGCTCAGTCGGTAGTGTGCCAGGCTCGTAATCTGCAGTTCCTAGGTCCGTAAATTGCAAGCCAGCTGGGTCAGCATTGAGATTTATCTCCACAAAACTCCCTGCCCTGCCCACGGTCAGTAGGAGGGCTTGGAAAGGCCATCTGTCGGATGGGATGTTAAGTCATTGCCCCAAGTGGGGGAGATCTATATCCTGTGCAGGTTGGGTTGTTTTACCTCTGAGCGGCACTTTTTTGCACACCATGGGCTAAATGGCCAGGTCACAAAGACCCCAAAGGCTCAGAGAAGGTTGGGGGAGGGGACCCACTGGAACAGCTGTTGGGAGACAGATGGTAGTCTCCCGTCAAGGCCATCCAGTGTGTTCTTTAACGTGCACAGGGTATGGCTCTCCCGCACACAGGGCCACGGCTTAATGTCACATCCGACAGACAGCGGCCTTTCCAAGCCCATCGGTGTCCCCTACTGACCGTGGGCAGGGCAGGAAATTATTGCAGAGATAAATCTCAATGCTGACGCAGCTGGGACTCGAACCTGGGAACTGTATATTACAAGCCTGAGCCACCCCCCCTCCCGTGCACATTACAGAACATGCTGGATGCCGTTGATGAGAGACTGTCATGTCTCCCAAAGCTGTTCCAATGGGTCCACTCCAACAACCTTCTCTTAGCCTTGTGACCTGGCCATTTAGCCCATTGTGTGCCGCTCAAAAGTAAAACAACCAAATAATAATTCTAGCATACATAAGAAAATTTTTCTTGCCTATATTTTCATCAGTGGTGGTCGTGACTACATTTTTGTCGGAAGCTTTGACTCTTACAGGTTGGGCCCGGATGTAGGAAAAACATTGAGATCCCTGATATTGAACCAAATAGGACTGAAAAGACGTTTCGTAATGCACATTTTTTTTTTTGTTATTCTCAAAACGTATTAACAAAAAAAACTCTAAAAAAGTGTTTTTTTCCTTTCTAATTCAGTATTTCGTCACTCACCTATAAAAATTACCTACATATGTATTTTTGTTCTGCATTCTAGTGGTATTTGAATAAACTACTCGTGAAAATTATGTCTAACATATAAATTTACACCCTTTGCCTCCATTTATTACACATATTATATTACAACAAATTAAAAAATATGATATGACTATAAAATTGAATTATTAAAAAACTATAATGGTAGCGGCTAGGATCGAAACCGGAGACCTTTAAATTGCAGGCCAAAAAAAAATGCGTTTAGCCGGCTGAGCTACATATTACAAATGTTAAAATATCATATTGGCATTATCTTATAGACAATGTATTCAACACATTTTATACACTACAGGAAATAAAAAATGCAACACTTGCAAGAAGTTAAATCCAACCAAAGCTTCCTCATTAACAAAACGTTGTAGAGATTGTTCTAAACAGTTAAGATGTCCTTTCGCAGACACCGACAGCCGTTCAAACAGTTAACAGACTTTGAGCGTAAAAGAATCATTGGTCTTAGAGAAGCTGATTTGTTCTACAGAGATGTGGCCAACCTGGTTGGCCGCAATCCCAGAACCATCATACACATATGGAGACAGTGGGTTCAAGAAGGATCCATCACACACACACCAAGGATCAGGAAAACGTACGTATGATCACAAAGTGACAGACAAAAGACGTATGATCACAAAGTGACAGGACCGCCATTTGCGACGCATGGCATTGCGTGACAGATTCACGACTACAATGCAACTGCAAAGGGACTGGCAACACATCGAATACCTGTTAGGTGGACGTTAAACAACAGGCTTTTAGTTTTCATTGTGAACCAATTCTTCGGCACTGCTTTTGCCCTTTACATCTGTCCATATGCAAGCACGTCTTCAATTTTTTTCCTGTAATGTATTTGCATATCTAATGTTTGTAACCTTCATAGATAATAATGTATATTCCTTAGTAGCAAAATAAAAAGTTACCAACCCAGTTCAAACACATCTTGTCAATAAAGTACAAGATTGTCAAGTCAAGCCTGCCACAGTCAAACTTTTCTTAAACATTACATCATTCTGAGAAGTCCTTCAGGCTGACCCAATAACCGTTGATGAAATGCAAACAGTAAAATGAAGATATTTGCTAAGTAACAAGATTTCGACATTGGTTGTAATGGTAGAATCAGCCAATCAAGCGTCACTGGCCACTACAAAATAGTGACCCACTTCCTGTAGTTCAGCATTATTGCATTTCAGTGCATGCACTTTTGTTTTCATTATAATACATAATGCTAAGATTCCGGACGGTGGCCATAATGTTAAAATTCGTATTGACAATGTGAAAGCAGTCGATGTAACTCCGATTCCAGAGTAAATGCTGTGATTGTCTACATAACATGGAATATATTTACAAAACGAATATAAAAATATTTTGTTTCGACATGACAAATAATTAATACTAAATTTCAAATTATTTTTTGTAATTATTTTTGGTAGGGCCATGCCCCAGGTGACCTAATTTGGTTATGCCTAATATTGGATTCACTTTGCCTTGACACACCTAGTTCTCATTTACTTACTTGTTTGCACACGTACTACTGGTTCACTTCCTTGCTGCACATCTACTACTGGGTCCACTTCCTTGCTGCACCCTAATATGAGGTTCACTTTGTCAAAGCACGTCAAGTTAATATATTTTAGTAATTAAAAACATTTTTGTAGTGACAGATTGAATCAACTTCATTCACAGAATGTCAGTGTGCCATTTCCAGTTAAAAACCTGCTTTATTTTTATTGTTAAATTTGAAAAACATGAGTACAATCTACCAATTTCTGCTTTATATATTTGCATTTAATGTAATTTACCATTAAACTTAGACCAGATTTTTCAATATTTTTAAAATATTGAAAAATATTGAAAAACTTGGTTCACACATGACACTGCTTCTTCCTGATTTGGAACATCAAATTATTTTGATTCATGTGAAGGTTACAGTACACTTGATGCAGGCTCACCTGTTGAGAACCATTGGACTAGGATCTGCACATTCCTTAGAACCCTTAGTGAAAATGTCAAATACAGTTCAATACTGGACATATTAATTTTAAATATAACAGTACATGCAAACAGTGGGCCAAATATTCCAGAGAATTCATTTTGAAAAAACAATGCCCTTTAATCAGAAAGTGTCTTCCAGAACAATTTAAAATCGCAAGTTTTGCATCTTGCACACAGTAGGCAAGGGTTGTCTTTTAATAAAATGCACTAGTGTGCCAAGAATGCTATCTTAATATTGCAACAGCTTCTTTATGAAAATTTAACAAAACCTGCATTTTAAAATATAAGAATTAGGAAGCCACCTGATTAAAGGGTCTTACAAGATAATCTGCAAGCAGCTGTTCTCAACATAATTCACTTCATGATCTAGCAACTATGTGGCTCAGTTTTTAAATCTAGTACTCTTTAAATCTGAACTTCCTCCTTGTCGTGTCCCTCTATTTTATTACTGTTATGATAACTATGTTATCAATGTATTTTCAGAAATGTCTTAGATGGGAATGTAGCTCATTAATCATTCGGGGACAAGCCGGGCTATTCTCCATATGCTCACAGAGGCAAGTGCACCAAATGACTTTATGGTATCTCTGTCATTCAGCACCACTTGTAGCCGGAGGGACTAGGGTGTGATTCACAAAGAGAAGTGAAGGGAGATTCAGAAATAGACAAATCAGAATGTGTGTTGTTTACGAATGGAGGTAACATTTGTTTAGCACTTCAAAGTGACATAACTCTTTCTTGAAAACTTTTAAGGAGCAGGGTTCAGTTCTGTGCGAACCAGGTTATGCAGGGATTAGGATATCCTCTCACTGAGGTTTGAGGTCTGTAAAGCGATTTCTGTATGGGAATGATTGGAGAGTCTCCAAAGAATATCAATAAAGCCATTTCATCCAATGAAATGTTAAGCACAGCTAAGGCCCACAGAATCGAGCACATTCCCATACGTCTGTATATATATTTGGGAAATTAGTGTGTGGTCCATCCTCTATTCAGTGTACTGGACTTTTTTTTTTCATAAAATGCACATCTGACACACACTTGAGCACAGATGTAAAAAAAACAGGGATCTGTGATTTCACCCATAATTACGAGTGAAGATTAATTGGAACAATTAAAAGAAAAATGAAAATGAAGTTCGAGGGTTGACAATCACTTTTACCGACATGACACCCCTCCTGACAAAGCATCATTATTTTTGAAAGCAATGAACACTTAATTAACATAAAATATATTGCAATCAAATGATATTTAAGAAACATTTTAAGGCATTACATCCCAGAATATTTAATTTCAATACATTCTAGAATTCAGGGTATATTTTTTACAATAAAAAATGACCTTGTGTTAGGAAACCAATTTATTGTGTATTTAACCAAAGCTATAATAATGAGCATTTTCTTAACAATTCCACCTAGAGTCAAGTGCTTTTATTCCCACTCTGCATATGCAAAATTAAAAGCTATTAACATCGAAACAAATGATGGTCAGCATACGTAAAAATACCTCTTTTAATTACTAATTCCCCCACAAAAAATAATTGCAAAATTAGTATACAATATACATAGTGAGTGTTACCAAGTTCATCAAACAAGGAAATGTTTTATTAGTGTGCAGTTACACTTATCTAATATGCATACAAAGTCACTAGTCATCAAATTGAAATCTTAACAACTGTACATTCATAATACTGCAACTGCTTCTACAAATCATTAAGAAATAAGAAAAACTAATGAATCAACTTTGGATTATCCATATGACATCAGTAAGTAGTATTTCTTCTTTCCTGAAATATAAAGAAAATATTTTTGTTAAAGTTTTTAACTGACCCACAAATAAATAGAATTTCAGTGCGCTATTATGAATGTTAATAATGTCTAAAGTAACATGGCACATATTAGATATACAGTATATAATGACATCTTGTATTTCTTCTATGTGCTTTGCAATTATTTTATGTATTTTTGTGTCAAGCAAATTCGAATCAATAAGAATCAAATACAATCTGAATTTAAATCATCCTCAAAGTTCTCCCAAAATATACTTTGCATTTGTATAACAAGTTATTACAGACTAAAAAGACTCCTTTAAAATATTTTGGTTGATTAGATTTAATGATGCAAGAGCAAACTAACAAGATTTTTAAAAAAAAATCACCAAACCTACAAATATAATTAAAAATTGAAAGACAAAGAATATAAAACAATAAGAGTGATAAAAACAATATAAATAAAATAACAATGGGTGTAAAAGACTCACGTAAAATGCAAAAAACAAAAACAATAAAAAGGTAAAGTTAAAATTTAAATATAATTAAATATCAAAGAAATTTTAAAAACTCAAAGACAGGGTTCAAACTGATTTATTAGATAAAAGATATCTGAGCATAAGAAGCTCAAATAGAAGATCTATTAATGAATGGATGTATTTTAAGTAGTGTTTACAACATAATTGGAAATACTATGGGGGGGGGGGGATAATCAAAAGAAATTTATTTATTTTTTTTACACTTAAAAGAAATATTAGAAATTTAAATTATGACCATGCCCAAGATTGAAGCCACCTGCACTATTTTGAGCCTGATCTCATCTCTACATAACATTTGAAATCCTGTGCGAAACATTTGGATGCCTAAAAAGTTTAGGGATTTACACTAAGTTGAAGCATCTGCTAATATGCTAGGTTACTTATTATACTACTGTATAACATGTTTGAATCTATAATCAATGCAACATATATATTATGTACACTATCAATGAATTTTGCAAATAACACAATTGCTCTCCAAATATAATTAAATATAAATCTAAGCAACAATATCGTGGAATATAGGATTCTCCTATATTCCACGACGGTCGCAGCTGACATCACAGCATGTTCCAGACATGTTCAATAGAAGAAAGATCTGGGGACCTGGCTGGCCAAGGGAGGGTTGCAACACTATGGAGGCACTTCTTGGAGAGGCAAGTCATTATGTGGCCAGGCATTACCCTGCTGGTAAATGGCACCTGGCAGATGACATGAAAGGCAAGATGACAGGATCTCTTGAACATATCGCAGTGCTGTCAATGTCCTTGTTACCACAGTTAGGGGAGATCAGCTGTCATAGGATATGACTCCCCACACCATAACACCACTAGTGGTGGTGGTGTACTGCTCCACAACAGAGTTCAAATGTGAGCACTGCCCAGTCCTCCATATGCGAATGCAGTGGCCATCCACTCCAAGGCAGAAGCAGGATTCATCACTAAAAATGATTCCAATCAGAGCAGTTTTTTTTTGCACACATTGGCTAAGACCCTGAAGGCTCAGAGAAGGTTGGGAGGGGACCCACTGGAACAGCAATTGGGAGACAGATGGTAGCATCCCATGAAGACCATCCAATGTGTTCTTTAATGTGCACAGGTATGGCTCTCTTGCATACAGGGCCATGGCTTAACATCCCATCCAATGGATGGCGGCCTTTCCAAGCATAATGCTGTCCCCTACTGACCACAGACAGGGTGGAGAGTTTTAGTCTTGCAAGCCTGAACCACTCCAATGGCTTCCCTGTCCACCATCCAGCAAGATGAGACCAGCTGGTTGGCATTCAAATTACAAGCCTGAACCACTCCAATGGCTTTCCCTGTCCACCATCCAGCAAGATGAGACCAGCTGGTTGGCATGGAGGCAGGTTTGAGTACCAGCTGGGTCAGTGTTGAGATAAATCTCAACACTGACCCAGCTGGTACTCAAACCTGCCTGGCGTGCTACTGAGTTATCCCCACTCCAATGTAGGGTGATTAATGGAAGATGTTGAAAGGGGCGACGAGAATGGAGTCCTGCCATTGCAAGTCATCTCACAATGGTGTGCAATGATACAGGATGCTGCCTAGAGGCTGCTACATCTTGCTGGATGGTGGACAGGGAAGCCATTGGAGTGGTTCAGGCTTGTAAGATGATCCTCTCTCCCAGTTGTCTGCCTGGGCCAACCAGAACCTTTTTGGCATGTATTTGTGCCCTCATGTACCCTCTGCTCTCAACACTATCTCACTGCTGCATCACTACAGCTCAAATGGTGGGTGATTCATCAACACTACCAGCCTGCTTCCTGCAGTCCAACGACGTGGCCCCTCTCACATGTGCTTGGCTGTTCATAGGATCTTAGTGTCACCAATGCACGATTAGTGGCAACTGAATATGATAATGCAGCCAGAATGTTCAGAGTGAGCATCTGACAGCCCTTATCTAGGCCACTGGATGTGTGATTCAAATATGCTCTGGGAATGACCTGTCATTCATTGGCAATTAAATTTTAGTCATTTACATGCCGTGCCAAGAGGTATTTGCATACCGGCTTTCATGGTTCACAGATCATTTCATTGGGGTGTATCTATTTTTTTATCGAGTGTATAATCCACAAAAACAGAAATGTCTCTCAGAAACTGTTGAATTTTTCTGGAAAACAAAGATATAAGTAAAATAAAAGCATTTTTGAGTCTCAAAACATGGGGACATCTCTCTCTACAATGGAGGATTATTTGGTCTTCTGATTGGATTATGAAAACAGTTTTTATGTGATGACCAGAATTATTTTGTTCAAAATTTCTGGATATGCCATATATGGAGTGACACAAAACAATCCAGGAACAAGACCATATATATCAGTAAATTCAGTGTTTGAGAAGTGTTCTTTCAAGAAATGCAATATATTATTATATAACCAATATATACATAACATAGTCCAAAAACTGTATTCTTGCCCAAAACCTATCTGTCCTGGCTGGAGGTAAAGTTGTTTGACTTGTACAACCATAAAAGAATATTGTAAATGGTTTATATAATTAACTTTACTTTAAACATTTCATCTCTAAAACTAGTAATTTTCTAAAATACCCAGACAGATGAGGATGTGTACATATGTATATAATAATCAACCAGTGCCTTCAGTACCTCTTGATTTCTAGACCATCACTTCAGCCCCTATTTGACCTTGATTTCGATACCAGATTTGAAAATTTCTCACATTTCTGAGTTTTACTGCCTGAAATAGCCCTATTCACCAATCTTTAGCTCTCCAGCACCAGTATATATCGAAATTTGATCTTGGGACCTCAAAGGACCTATCACATCAAAAATTTGACAAAATTACTGAGATCTATGACTCAAAATACCACCAGGCACCAATTTTCAAACCTCAAGTGCTAATAGATCAATATTTGACCTTTAACCTTAAAGGACTCATCACAATTCTACAATATTTAAGATCTACAACCCAAAATACACCAAGAAACCAATTTTCAGCACTCTAGCACGATAGATCTAAATTTGACTTTTGACCTTGAAGGCCCTCCATATCCAAAATCTTGTAACATTTCAGACATCTACAGCTAAAACATCCCTATGCATCAATTTTCATGCATAGCATAAATTTCAATAGCACTCAGAGATCATAGTTTGACATTTATTTGAAAGACATGTCGGAGATCAAATGTTGGATTTTTTCCAAGATTTACAATCTGGATTATCCTTAGGTGCAAGTTTTCAGAGTTCTACCATTTCTTCATAATAGTTAGAATTAGCATGATCCTATCAACCATCAGTAAAAATTCACAATCATCTATATATATTAGATATAAAATAAAAAAATAAATACCCCCTCAAGCAGCTGCTTGCCACAGAGGTCTGACAGGAGCCTATATATAGAATATATATAAAATAGTTTGCATTTATTGATAAATATCAGCCTAATTTTGCAAACAAAAATAAAAATTAACAGTATTTGAAAAAAATAGAAGTATTCCTATTTATATTTCACTAAACTTAAAGCAGAAGGATTATGGCAAATATTTCAGCACTTTAACCTTGCAGAAAATTTAATGTCCTTCAGAATAAAGAGCTATATTGAGTGCCCTTGCTAATTGAAGAAGTTTTACTCATGATCGTTTATAAATGTCCAAAACACAAGCACAAATGAAAAAAAAAGCACTTATATATGTTACAAGTGATCTGTAAGAACCAAGTTTTTATTAATTTTAGCACAACCATTGGACTTTTCTCAGACAATTAGTGACATTTAGATCTTGATCTCATGTGCCCTACCTAGTATACAATAGTTAGCATATGTGACTACTAAAATCAGTGGAAGTGCTCTAAGTGTTTGTATACTGTATGAGAAACTAGAGGAAGCCTGATAAAGCTTCTAGGTAATCCCTCCCTTGTGTTGGAGACCAAGCTTCCTTTTAAAATAAGGAATAAAAAGGTTTTCCAGAAAGTTTTTGTATCTAAAATTTTGGCTGGATGCCAGGTGCATTCTTTGCGTTTTCAGAAATAATCTATTAGATATATTATGTTTTAAAATTATAATCATTATACAAGTAAAATGATGGCCTATTTTTGTGTAATAAATGTGGAATAATTATTTGGTTGTTAGAAATGCCTTTTAATAAAATTATCCACGGTGCCCTTGGTTGGGGAAGTTCAGTATTACAACAGTAGATCTGATTGAAAAAAATTTTAATTCTTTCTGTATAAGATAGCTTGAGGTTGTTGTTTTACCTCTGAGCAGCACTTTTTTGCACAACATGGGCTAAATGGCCAGGTCACATGGACCCTGAAGGCTCTGAGAAGGTTGGGGGAGAGGACCCACTGGAACAGCTGTTGGGAGACAGATGGTAGCCTCCCGTGAAGGCCATCCAGTGTGTTCTTTAACATGCACAGGGTATGGCTCTCCCACACATGCGGTCATGGCTTAACGTCCCATCCGACAGACGGCGGCCTTTCCAAGCCCATCGGTGTCCCCTACTGACCATGGGCAGGGCGGGGAATTTTGCAGAGATAATCAATCAGCAGACACTTTTACGTCGATTTTAGTTTTTGAGGAAAAATTGTCTTGAGCCGGGTGGGATACGAACCCATGACCTCCTGATAGCATGTCAGGTGCTCTGGACCACTGAGCTACCGGCCGCCGATCAAGATTTCCTCTAACTAGCGCTATGAACATTCCTTCTATGTTTCCCATTGGCGCTTTTTGCCGACAATATTTCCAGCCACAAGCGGCACTTATATTGCCCAATAGATGAAAGCATATACGATAAGTATGCAGATATAGTTAATTAATGAAATGACTTCATTAATGAAATAACTCATCAGAGTTAACTCGACAGATATTCAAATCAATCAGCAGACACTTTTACGTCGATTTTAGTTTTTGAGGAAAAATTGTCTTGAGCCAGGTGGGATACGAACCCACGACCTCCTGATAGCATGTCAGGTGCTCTGGACCACTGAGCTACCGGCCGCCGATCAAGATTTCCTCTAACTAGCGCTATGAACATTCCTTCTATGTTTCCCATTGGCGCTTTTTGCCGACAATATTTCCAGCCACAAGCGGCACTTATATTGCCCAATAGATGAAAGCATATACGATAAGTATGCAGATATAGTTAATTAATGAAATGACTTCATTAATGAAATAACTCATCAGAGTTAACTCGACAGATATTCAAATCAATCAGCAGACACTTTTACGTCGATTTTAGTTTTTGAGGAAAAATTGTCTTGAGCCGGGTGGGATACGAACCCACGACCTCCTGATAGCATGTCAGGTGCTCTGGACCACTGAGCTACCGGCCGCCGATCAAGATTTCCTCTAACTAGCGCTATGAACATTCCTTCTATGTTTCCCATTGGCGCTTTTTGCCGACAATATTTCCAGCCACAAGCGGCACTTATATTGCCCAATAGATGAAAGCATATACGATAAGTATGCAGATATAGTTAATTAATGAAATGACTTCATTAATGAAATAACTCATCAGAGTTAACTCGACAGATATTCAAATCAATCAGCAGACACTTTTACGTCGATTTTAGTTTTTGAGGAAAAATTGTCTTGAGCCGGGTGGGATACGAACCCACGACATCCTGATAACATGTCCTGACATGTTATCAGGATGTCGTAGAAGATAGAAGGAATGTTCATAGCGCTAGTTAGAGGAAATCTTGATCGGCGGCCGGTAGCTCAGTGGTCCAGAGCACCTGACATGCTATCAGGAGGTCGTGGGTTCGTATCCCACCCGGCTCAAGACAATTTTTCCTCAAAAACTAAAATCGACGTAAAAGTGTCTGCTGATTGATTTGAATATCTGTCGAGTTAACTCTGAGTTATTTCATTAATGAAGTCATTTCATTAATTAACTATTGCAGAGATAAATCTCAACGCTGACCCAGCTGGGACTCGAACCTGGGAACTACAGATTATGAGCCTGGCGCGCTACCGACTGAGCCACCCCATAAGATAGCTTGAAGTATGAGGACAAACTTGCAATGATGAAGGCATTACTAAAATAAGGTATGGCACCATTTATTATGCTACAGTAGCAAGGGTTCTAATTGGATGATTTAGACCAATATTTCCATGTTCCTTGATTCTTTCTGAAAGACTTCTTTGAGTTTATCCTAAGTAAGCTGGAGAATTACTTAAATTGTGAACAACAATTACAATATAACATACAATACAACATATAACAATTACAACATGTTACAATATAAGGATGTAGAATTGGCACCAGTATATAAATATATATTCTTCTGGTATTAAGTGTTAAAAATCTGTCACTTTATGATAAAGATTAGATATTTGGTTGTAAAGTGTAGTTATAATTTTTCAAGATTGTTAGAGTATTGCTAATTAGAAGAATGGCGTTAACAGAACAGGTGATACAGATTAACTAAAGTATACACTTTAGTTAATCTGTATTTTTGACCTCAGGTAGAATGTTGATTTTTTTTACATTAAAATGAACTTTATTTTGTTGAAGTGATTTGGATATCTTGCTTCTTTGCAAAGTAGGTACATAAGAATATTTCTCTTAGTGTATATGCTAGACACCTGTATGCTCTCAAGAATAAAGTTAATAAAAGAAACTCACTGATTACAACTAAGTGAATTGAAAAGTATTAATGAAGAAATGCTTTCTGTACACCATAGTTTGGAGTTTATAATCATTTCAGTATATTAAAATATATACATAATTTTTTATCATTCAGCATACCCACCACAAAGTAAATTACTGGATTTAAGTGCTATTATTAGATATTAGAACAAAGAAATTTTTAAAGATTGTAAATACAAAAAAAAAACTGCAATGTACATTAGGGATAAGCATGCCTCACCTAAAACAACCAAATATAATTAGTGAAAAGAACTTGTTTTTGCCACCAACATTAAACATACAAAATCTATAAATTCCATTCTCAATATATTACAGAAATTATAAGTTCTTGGTAAGTCCAGTTATGCAGGGGGAAAAACAGGAATTACTAGAAATGAAACATTTTTAACTTTCTAATAATATCTATTTTTTTTCACCTAATAGTGGCCTTCCACATCTATTATCAGAATACATGGTATAGAACAATAATAAATATTCTTAAATATGCATTTCACCTTCTACTGCGATTGACTTTCTTCTTTCTGAACTACATAGTTAACTATATCTTGTGGCCTTAGTAGTTTCTCAGCATCTGCATCAGGAATCTCAAAGCCTAAAAATTTCAGAATACCATTAAAATCATTTAAAAACTTTTAGTTGCACAAAAATGCAACAAAAATAAAATGCTAGTATAAAAATTCTTTAAAACAGACATGCTCCACAACTAAAATAAGCTTACTAAATATTAAAAATAAAAAACTTTTAATGTTAAAATTCAATAAATATTAAGAGCAAAATCTTGCAGTTAATATGCCAGTAACGAAATAATTTCAAAATGTGTTTCAAGAAATCTTCAGGCAACTAGTCATCAAAGTACTGGACAAATATATTCAAAAATTAAATTAGTTTTGTTTGCAAAAATTTGTGGCAATAAAAATGTCAACCTTGCAACATTTGCTTTCCTGAGATTTACAACAAAAAATATATTTAATACCTTTCTGTCTTAAATGACACAAAACAGCAAGTAAAGGGTAGTACAGACCAATGAACACTGCAGAATGTGAGTGGTGACAAGTTTGTCTAAATGTTATTTAGAAATAGATACAGAAGTGTAAAGAGAATCAACAGGATTTCAAATATTTTGCTTGGCCAAACTATTGTCTTCACTACTGCAAGCATTTCAGAAATACACAAATTGATTAGACATAATGTAAAATTAAAGAAAATTAACTACAATTTCAGGTAACTGTACACATTCTAGTTACATCTGTTTGCTCCCTTAAAAAGGCTCTCACAGAATATATTTCAATACTGAAAAGGGTGTGAAATGTTCAGTAGAGTGGCTTGACTGTACATCTAACCAAAAAATTCTTCTGGGATGACACTGAAGAATGGTCATTCACTGGAATGTGTAAAGACAAAGGTGAGTGGGGAGCAGTGGAGTATGCTGAGAAGCAATACAATTTTATATCTCGAAATCAATATATGTCAGAACTAAATCATCTTCATCTGAAATATGCTGATATATTTCAGCTATACATTACTGTCTTTTTTTGTATATTTTATATCCAACTAATATATTATATGTTTAGTTAATTCATATACACAAAAACAGCAAAAATATTTAGTGTTTTAAGTATACCCAAAATATGGATGCATTTAACCATTGAAGTACCAGCTTTTCAAAACTGAACTTAGTCTGGTGAAAGTGAAGTGTTTTCAGTATGGAAGTAAAAAGAATACAATCTTATCCTGAAGGAGCTAACACTAATAAGTCATTACATAACAAAAGTAATTTGCAAATGTCCAAAGTTAATGTAAAAGAAAAACTTAAAAACATAATTTTTAAGGGGGGGGGGGTAATAAAAACTTAGCACATAGTTTGAGAACTGGAGTTTTCAGAGACTAAAACTTACTCTGAGACTTTAGCCCTTTAAGAGAAACATTGAGCAAGTATTTTATGACATATCTTATGGTTCTACATATCAATGAATCTTGTCAGTCTTCATAAGTGCTGGTCCACCAACAACACATTGGAGCAAAACTTCATTTTATTTTACAGCAATTAAAAACATTTCTGAAAAATATGTTGCTAATCTGTCATTCTAGAGATTAAAAATGAAGGCATATGAAAGATTATAAATTGCAAACTAATTGTGCAATCTCTTAAATGCACCACAAAATGATAGATTTAAACATAAGTGAAATGGTTGAATAAACTATTAGTTATTTTCATTATATTCAAATTATGCATATTATGTTCAGCTATTTTAAAGTAATAGCAAGAAAATATTGTGCTTTTGATCATCTGAACAATTAGATTATTAATGCTGCAGCAAAAAACTAGAATGCTTCATATTTTTCAAGTACAATAATAAATTTCACCTTATGCAACTGCTTTCACAAAGTCTGACAAAGGCTTATCAATGTAATATGACACCGTAAAGTTCATGCCACCCTAGATAAGAAACAACTGCCACCTATTCAGTGATTCAATTATTAATTTTCAGATTACCATAAAACCTTATTAAATGTGTAGACTGAGAATAGTGAGATCAGAATTGCACATACTTTACAATACTTCTTTTCTTAAACATAATTTTTTTTTTTCTTTGAATAGCTTCTCTGAATAAATTTCTTTTGGAAAGACAGAATACATGCATACTTTGAGACTTGCATAATACCTCAAAAGATTAGAAGACTTAAAATGGAATTAAAAAATTATTTGGTATTTTCTAGTTAGCTGATTTTTATGTGTTGTGTTTTGTGGATTTATTTGATGTACACCATTTTTGTGGCTGAATGACTTATGTTAATATAATTTATTCATTTTCCTGCAGATAAGCTATTTAGCTTTGCAGGTCAAAGTGTAAATGTATTTGTATTCTTTACTCTTATGAATAAAAATTATATTCTAAAAAAAAAAGAAGATAACTCTATGAGGAACTCAAAAGAGGGTAACAATTCCCCACAATGGGAGAGATCAAGTCTAGACACAATAGTACACATTTTGATGGACAGAAAGCAAGCTACTATAGAACATAATCAGACACTAAGTTTATGAATCACAGAAATAAGATCTAACAATATAATAAAAAATGGAAAAAAAATACCAAAATGATAATAAATTGCAACACTGTTTTTAATAATTTTTTTTTTTTCAAGAATACTTATCACTGTTTTCATACGTATTAACAATTATCTCTCTCAGAATATTATCCACTATTGAAAATATGCTGCCCTTTAAAATTTGCTGTTATAGTAACTACGTAATCTACCTAATGAAAAAGGTGCCCCTGCAAAGAGAATACCTAATAAGAAAAACAAAGGCTCAGGAGAAAGGAAATATACATAAATATAAAAAAAAAATCCTTACTCAAACATGGGCCAAGGTTTCTTACTCCCTAACTAAACAACTGACACTGGGATGATTAAAAAAATTAAAATTTGAAATAGTGTTAAATTAATAAAAAAATAAATACCCCCCAAGCAGCTGCTTGTCACAGAGGTCTGACAGGAGCCTGTCAGTTTATATGCCGTAGTAGAAGATTAGACAGGATGGCAGGACCTCAGCAGAAAAACAACACACACATCCATGCCTTACCTGGGGCTCGAGCCCAGGTCCCTTAGATCAATAGCCAAGTGTGCTAACCACTCGGCAACAAAACATTAATAACCAAAAGTTAATGGAGGAACATAATTTTGGAAAGCCTCTAAATAACTTCATATACTATACAGTACAAATGAAAAAACTTTTACTTACTAAATTCATCTTCTATATTCATGATAAGCTCCACATGATCCAAGCTGTCCAACCCTAAATCATTCATAAAGTGTGATTCTAGTGAAACCTAACAGAAAAGTTTAATTATTAAAAAAACATACTTAAATATTTACTTCACTTTATGCTTTTCAAAAAAAATATTGATGAAACTAAAAATGGAGATTTATATAAGGCAGCTAAGTTAATAGTTCAGAAATTATTCTTGTAAAACTATTTGAAAATTCTAATAAACTACATTCTATGTAGAATGAAGTCTATATCAAGATTTTAAAACTAAAAAACATATTTACAATTCATATAGAATATGCAGCAAGATGAAAAACTTTTCCTTCCTCAGGTGAAAGTTATATTTTATGATTCAACATTTGTCTGCTATTATTAGAAATTTTTGCAAAAGCTATAAAAATGCTTCACTGTACTTCAGATATCATATACTTCAGTTCAATGAACTTCAGATGGAAAGATCACAAAGTGGGATTTCAAGTTGTTTATAACCTAAAAAGTAGAAAATAAACCTAAAGCATATCAATGGTGCAATCGGTCACTGAGTTTGTATTGACTTCAAAGGAAGATAGGGTGCTGGCAATCTTGTCAAGTAAGTAAATTGGCACCCTGTTTCCTTTGATGTGAATACGAACTCAGTGAATGATTGCACCATCGATATGCTTTAGGTTTAGTTTCTACTTTTTAGAATCTTATAGGAAGATATAAAAATTTAAAAATATACTTTTTTTTGTCACTAAAAACACCTACCTTCCATAACTTTCACATACGAGTCATAAACATCGAACACATTTACCCCCTTTTTGGAGTCACATTTGAGGTACACCACAACATTGGAGACATCACAAGCTTTACTTTGAGATTCGACTCATTAAAGTTGTCCCCCAAATCGCATACACACATTTTATCAGGGGGACAGTGGGGGCAAAATTCAAAAGAGTTTATGACCATCATTATATGAGTTTTCATTTTATGTCTAACTCATAACTGTAGGCCCTTGCATTTTGATGATATAGTAGAACTACTTTCAGATTTCTTGTTTTTAGGAGGGGATAAAGCATGGGGATCAGTTTTCTATAGCCTACAACACTATGTCACAAGCTTTCATTCGACACATAGCTCACTACTTTCCACACACTGCATTCAGGAGATATAGAGGAAGAATCATTTTCACATTGTCCCCCTTTTATAGGGGGAAGAAAGCATGGGGAGTCAATTTTTCATAGCCTATGACATTTCCAGTGTCAGTCAGAAGCTTTCATTCAACACATAGCTTGTTATTTTCAGCATTCACATTCTGGAGATATAGCACAACAAATGTTTTGCATTTCACTTTTTTTAGGGGGGAAGAAAGTGGCCAAACTTACCAACTGACAAATGACAAAAGCAATAAGAAGATAGGTAAAAAGACAGAGCTAGTGTTAGTTTAGTGGTCATAGAACACTGACATGAATCAGGAGAGGCTTGGGTTTGAATCCCATACATCAGCAAAACTAATTTTTTCCACAAAACTATTTAAATTGTCTGATCACAAGAAGTCTTTTTACAATATTAATACATACAACCATACAAGTTATATAGATGATTAACTACACACCTTAGTGAGAAGGGGGGCGGAAGGACCAGAAGAATTAAAAAAAATTACTTTCTTAATATATAGCTTACCTTATCAGAAGGTATTTTATCAAAGTTTTTACATGTGTCCATAACTCTCTGAGTGATAACTTCCACTGTGAGCTTTGTTTCCACACTGAATTTCTTAATCTGTGACAAACACACCTGAAAAAAAAAAAGAGCAAACTTTGTTGGTAGTAGGTAATTCTGCACAGATGGACTTTAAAAACACAATTAATAAACGTTTATTTCTGAACAAGAAAGTCTACTAAATAACATTCTGGTCACATTCATAACCCTTCCAGCTTTTATTATTGCCCTACCTTGAAAAAAATAGTGTGAACCAGAAACACTTCCCTTCAAGTTATAGTGCATTTTGAGAGTGCAAGTAAGGAAGCCCATCGAAAGGTATGATGCTAGCTAAATTTGCATGTCTGAGGCATAGTAGATGTATGCAAATATTGGGCAAAATTCCACCATTCCTGGGTGAGGCTACATAAATTGAGTTGGCAATTGTTCTGCTAATTAGTTGTTCTGAAGTTACGTGTAAGCGAATCAGTAGTCTTGTTATTATCATTCCATGTATAATTGGTGGCCTTGACCTCGAAAAATCTATTCTCCAACACTAAACTGCCCAACATTCATTTCATTTATGGATAAGTGCACAGAAACTGCAGTGAAGTTCAGGGTCTCTACAGGATAGCGTTTCTGCATCAACAGTGTCCAACCAGGAATACTTTTGCACCCATCCATTGACATTTTCAAGAGACTGGATACTTTTTGCCTCATACTGCACATTGGGAGCAGGTTATACATGTCCAAACAACTGCTTTATAGGAACAGATGCCAAGAATGGTTACAGAGGATCCCAGGACTAGCCCAAGAAGAGTAGCAGCACACAAACATGCTTCACATTCAACTATAAGGAGGATTTGTCATCATAACCAAGTCTATCCATATTATGTGCAGTGAGGCCCTTCACCAGCTGATTTTCATCTACAAGTCATGTTTTTGCAATGGCTTCTGCAGCAGTGTATTACACCTGGTTTCTCCATTGTCTGCTCTTCACTAATGAATCACAATTCATAAGAGATGGCAGTGTGAATTTTTATAACATTCAGCATTGGGTAAGGGAAAATCCTCATGAAATCACTCAATCTCAGCCAGCATCATCAGAAAATTCATGTTAATGTTTGGGCTGTCATCATTGATGACTACCTGATCGGTGCATTTTTCCTGCAACTAATGCTCAATGGCCAGCATTACACACGTTTTTTGGAGGCAGAACTTACCTGTATTGCTGGGAAACATTCCATTGCATGTGGTTCATGCATGACATAGCTCCAACAGATTTTAACCTTACTGTTCGAAAACATCTCAATCATACTTATCCTGCCCATTGAGTCCCAGCTGGGTCAGCGTTGAGATTTATCTCCGCAAAATTCCCCGCCCTGCCCACGGTCAGTAGGGGACACCGATGGGCTTGGAAAGGCCGCCGTCCGCCGGATGGTACGTTAAGCCGTGGCACTGTGTGTGGGAGAGCCATACCCTGTGCACGTTAAAGAACACGCTGGATGGCCTTGACGGGAGGCTACCATCTGTCCCCCAACAACTGTTCCAGTGGGTCCCCCCAATCTTCTCTGAGCCTTCGGGGTCCATGTGACCTGGCCATTTAGCCCATGGTGTGCAAAAAAGTGCCGCTCAGAGGTAAAACAACCCAACCTGCCCATTGAATTAGTAGAGGTAGACCAACTGCACGGCCTGCACATTCTCTCACTTTGAATCCACTGCATTTCTTCTTATGGGGACATGTTAAGGCTGATATTTACCAGTTTCTAAATACACAAGGTCTCCATGAACATATATGGATGGTTGTCAAACAATTCAGAACACTGTGGGACTTTTTGAACATGTTCGACAGTCAATTAGAAGATACTCTGAGGTGTGTATTGCTGATCAGGGAGGCCATTTCAAACACTTACTCTAATGTAGACTCACAAAATTGTTCTCAAGCTATTAAAATAACTTTTACATGTTTAATGAAATTTATCAATGTTTTACACAAAATAACTTTACTCTGATCTTTTTAATCATGAGAGAATTGCTGTGTCTATATAAATTTCTTATTCCGTGACACTGACTTCATTGGAAACAAATTACTATTATCAAACAATGTGGCAGAAATATGTTTAAATTTAAACTACTGACTCAGGGAAGCAATGAAAATCAACTACAAATTGCAAGTATTAAATATTTAACCATATTCTGAAAAACAAAAACTTTGATTATAAATATCCCCAAAATTTAAATTATTCAATTACACTGAAGATTTAAGCTTCAACTGATAATAACTGGAATTAAAACTAATTAACCAAAATTCCATTCTCAAAATGTGCTATAACTCAGAAGGAAGTGTTTGTGGCTGTGTTCATGGGAAATTTTTTTTATCACTATTTGCAGTAGAAACATTCCCAAAATTCAACTACATCTCCAAGATTTGAACTGACCCTGATTTTGAATTGACCCTGTTTCCAATGCCTTTTTTTGCTGAGAAGTATTGGCAGAACATGTCCAAAGCTAAAAATATATCTTCCTTTTACAAATGTGTCATGATCATCTTCTCTTATGTTATTATAGTTGCTTAATGGCTGTGATCACAAGAGCATAATTTTTACAATTTTTTAAATAATTATTTATTTTCATTCACCCTTGATACAGGAATGAGAAAGAATCAAACTTAGCAGTACATACTTACTTTCCAAATAATAATAATTATACTAAATATATACACATTGTGAATGAATTCAGTTAATTAATATTAATAAATAATTCTATTAAATTTAACAGGGGCACTTGTCCCCAGCCAGGTGGATCCAAGAGGACACATGTACTCCTCCACCCTTTGGATCTGACACTGGATGTTTGCCAAAATTTTCTCCTTCTAACAATAAGCAGTCATCAAAAAAGATTTCAAAGAGTCTTCAAGACTACAATAAAGCTAAAAAATTGGCAAAATTAGAGATAACAGGTTTTATCCCTTATTGCCAGTGGGCTGCTGGGATACCAGGTGATATCCCAGTTGGCCTATATGTGGGCTATTATCCAATTAAAGCAGCACATTTTATAAAATTTTATTTTTTTTTACATATTATAATGCAAATTTTTTATATTCTCATCTTCATAAATACTAGGTAACTGATATTGATGTTGTACTAACTTCAGGTGCACAATTGAACTTTTTGTTGAGAAAATGAACAATGCATCTAAAGAATTTGACACCAAGAAGCAATAAAAACAAGTCTTCTGGTAACAAAAATTCTTAGATATTGAGATATGAGGCCAGAAAAGAGCAACAAAGAAAAAAGAATTGTGGGGGACATGGCAAAATCTAAACAAAAATAGCTTTCTAAATAGGATCAAAATATGTATATGAAACAGCCAATTCCAAGGATTTAAAATCCCAGATGCATTACAATTACCTCTCTGAAACAACTTAAAACACATGAAAGAAGGGATGGCAAGTTTAATAGACTGTGTTATGACAGTAACCATTCTGGTGGCTAGCATACTTGGCTACTAATCAAAGGAACCCAGTTTTGACCCCTGGATAATGAATGGCTGTTTCCTTTTTATTAAAAGGCAAAACACCTAAACGATTTTGACCTATTGCTGAAATCTTTCCTTCCTCACAGACCTTCTCTATGGAGCATTATATGGAACAGGCTTCTGTCCTATGGCAAGCTGTTACTTGAGGTGTAATTTTTTTTATGCCACTGTTAATCATGTTATTCAGTATCCAATTGCTGAATTGTAACTTGCATGTTGAAAATAAAAATAAATAAATACCCCCTCAAGCAGCTGCTTGCCAGAGGTCTGACAGGAGCCTGTCAGTTTATACACCATAGTAGGTCTGTGAGGATGGCGGGACCTCAGCAGAAAAACAATACGAACATCCATGCCTTACCTGGGGCTCGAACCCAGGTCCCTTAGATCAGTAGCCAAGCGTGCTAACCACTCAGCCATGGGACAGTCAAGCAGATTGTTAAATACGATATTTTTCTATTAGTAAATTGCTATTTGCACAGTTAAAAAATCTACTATGAAAAACTGCATCTCTCAAAACACCTAAATTTCAAGACTGCAGTCATGCTAAAAAATTGGTAAAATTAGAGATAACAGGTTTTATCCTTTAATAGACCTGTTTAATAGACTTGTTTTGCCCATTCTGACACTCAATCTAAAAAGAACTGGCTGTTTCATTTCCATATTTTGATCCTATTTAGAAAGCTGTTTTTGTTCTTCAGATTTTGCCATGTTCCCTCCAATTCTCTTTTTTTCTTTGTTGCTCTTATCTGGCCTCATATCTCAATATATAAGAATTTTCTCTCAGAGACTGTTTTTTATTATTATTATTATGTTGGGTCATAAGAAATGGAATTTCATAATTTTTTTATGGACTGGTGATAAAAAAGTTTTTATATTTCTTGTTCCCCCCACCACCACCACCACCAAACCTTACCTATATTAAAATCAAAAATCTATTCTATGTTTTTTTTTGTAGTAAAAAGTTTATGTTCTACACAACGAGATTAGTTTATTAGGTACACCACCCCTTGTCACATAAATAGTTCATTTCAGCACATAATACGTCACATTCCAACACATCATCATCCTCAAGCAGCCATGGGCTATGGAGGTCCAACCAGACCGTGCAATTTAGTTCTCCAAGCAAGTCTATCCTGAGCTACATCTACTGCATCTGGCCACTGCATACCAATTCTAACAAGGTCCTGTTTGATATTGTCTGCCCACCGCATCTTAGGTCTCCCCTTCTTTCTGAGGCCTTTAGGCACACTGTTCATAACCCTATTCGCCAATCTATAATTATTCATACGGGCAACATGGCCAAACCAACGGAGTCTCTCTCTGCACAATATGCTGCTTAAAGGAGGTTGCAAACTCCTTTGCCTAACCTCATCATTAGTTACAAAGTTGAACCACCTAATGCCCAAGATATTGCGTAAACATCTGGAATCAAAAGCATCTAGTTTCCTGTTATCTTGTTTACAAAGTGTCCAAGTTTCACTACCATAACTAACCCTAGAAAGAACCAAACTATTATACAGTCTAATTTTAGTCTTTAAGTGTATACACCTATTTCTCCACACTCTACATAGATTCTTAAAAGTCCCGGCAGCAATCCCTATTCGTCTGTTAATCTCATGCCGCACATCACCATTATCTGTTACATAGCTCCCAAGATAATTAAGCTGTGACACCTGCTCAAGACTGCAACCATTCAGATTAACTGAATCACAGCCTGCCTGACCAATTTTCATCACTTGAGTTTTCTCTCTGTTTATAACCAAACCTACTCTACTACCAGTTTCATCAACAGCTCAAATGAAAGAATTCATCTCATCAACATCATTTGCCAAAAGGGCTAAATCATCAACATAATCTAAATCAGAAATTTTCGTATCTCCAGGCAATTTAAGGCCAAAATCTTTGCCTTGAAGTGAATTTCACATAACATAATCAATAACCAAGCTAAAGAGAAAAGGAGACAAAATGCACCCTTGTCGAACACCAGAAGTAATGCTAAACCAATTGCTACAAGCCTTACCAACTCTCACACACGACTCAGTGTTATTATAGAGAGCTTTCATTATGTTAACTAACTTGTCAGGTATACCATATGATCTCACAATCAACCACAAATTATGACGATCAACAGAGTCAAAAGCCTTTTTGAAATCAACAAAGCTAGCAACCAAAGGTTTCTGAAACTCTAAACATTTCTCAAGAATCTGCCTAACTGAAAATATCTGATCTACACATCCCCTACCACTTCTGAATCCACATTGCTCATCACGCAATTGACTGTCAACCAGATTCTTAATTTTATTAAGCACAATCATGGAAAGAACTTTACCTGGAACAGGGAGTAGGCTGATACCCCTATACCTATCACAAGAACTGTGATCACCTTTTTTGAAAATAGGGATAACAATAGCTCTGGTAAAATCCTTAGGAACCATGCCTTTATCATAAAAGATATTCAGAATTTCAGTCATCTAAGTGGTAACCGAAACATTCCCAGCTCTAAGCATTTCCATAGTAATTTCATCTACCCCTGGGGATTTATGTAGTTTAAGTTTAGAAACAGCCAAAATAACTTCAGATTGTGTTATAGGGCCAACATTAAAGCCACCAATGCATCTATCATCATTGCAAACAATGGGAATAGAACTAACCGCATTGTTTAGAATATCACTGAAATGCTCAGCCCACCTAGCCATGACAGAATCCTCACCTTCTATATCCTTCAATCCCTGTATACCTGTCCATTTTCTACCACACAAAACATTAACTATCTGATACAGATCTCTGCTGTTCTGCTGTCTAACTGCTTCCTCGGCTTTGTCAGCCAAACCATCAAGCCAAAGATTCTTATCAGCAGCTAACTGATCTTTTACACGTTTATTAAGTTCTGTGTAATGCTTTCTATTAGGACTAATAGGGTATTGATTAAGGACATACGAATTTGTGCAGTAAGGAAATTTGATTTTCTAGCAACAGTTAATCGTGTTTCTAACAAATATATCTGCAGATCGCCCAGAAAAATACAAGGACTATCATTCAACGTGTGAATAAATGATTATGTTTCATTTATTTAAAATAATCAATCATTTATACCACATGGTGTGTGGTATAAATCAGGCAGGCCAGCTCTTCGAGCATCAATTAAGAGTCAGATTGAGTGTCAGAATGGGCAAAACAAGTGACCTCAGGGGCTTAGAACATGGCATGATAATTGGTGCTAAGGCATACCAATTCTAGCATTTCCCAAACAGCCATCCTCTTGGGTTTTTCAAGCCCAACTATTTCAAGGCTTACTGAGAATGGTGAAAAAAGAAAAAAACTACCAGTGATCAATGATCCCATGGACGAAAACAGCTTATGTATCAGAGGGGTCGAAGGAGATTGGCAAAAACTGTGCAAGCAAACAGATGCTCCAACACCCAGGCTTATCACAGCAGAATTAAAATTTGGTGTGTAGAAGGTCATCTCTGAATACACCAAGCATCAGACTTTGTCGCGAATGGGCTACAACAGTCACTGGCCGTATCGAAAGCTAATGTTGTCAGCAAAAAACATGAAAGGGCATGAGTTTGTAAGGTGGCATCTCCAGTGGGAGCAGGAGCATCAACACTGGACCATTGAGGACTAGAAAAGGGTAGCCTGGTCAGAGGAATCAAGGTTTCTTTTGTATCATGATGATGGAAGGATCAGAATTTGGTGCATGCAACATGAGGCCATGGAGCCATCTTTTCTGTTGTCAAAGGTGTGAAATAGTTGTGCTGGTGGTGGTGATGTGATGGTGTGGGGGGGAATGTTTTCCTGGCACACATTAGGCCCCTTGATACCCATTGCAGGACATCTGAACACCACAGTATATTTGAACATCATGGCTTACCAAGTTCATCCCTTCATGGCTACAGTTTATCCTCATTCAGATTACATGTTCAGCATGATAATGCACCTGCTCACAAGGCACGTATCATCACCAAATGATTCCAGGCACATGCCGATGAGTTCTTCTTGCTTCATTGGCCTGCATACTCCCCAGGTGTTTCACAAATAAATTTTTATATTATTTAACCATCTAAAATGAAACTATTCTAATAAAGTGCTTTCTGAGATTTTAAAATTTTATTATTTTACCAAAGGCAAAACAATTAAACTATTAATCAATAACAAATTCACAAATTACCTGTTGACATAAAATTCAAGAAAATTTTGTGGGGGAAAAAATTATTTGCCAATGAGTGGGATTCGAATCCATGTCTTCAGGTTACATGCCAAGTGCTCTAACCACTAAGTTACCACCAATTCTGTTATTTAGCCACTTAAAGTCACAACAGTAAGGGGTAAAAACAAAAGAAAAAGAACTGTGAACTGAGAGGAACATTGACTCATATTTCAGGGAATATGCCTGAAAATAGTGCACTTCATTATTAATGGCACAAAATGTTTTGAGCCCCATAATGGTTTTTGATTGGTCTTGTTATTTCTCGTAGTTAAAAAGTTATGGATTTGGGTTGGATTCTTTTACCTCTGAGTAGTACTTTTTTTTGTCCACAATGGGTAAATGCCCAGTCACAAGCACCCCAAGGAGTCAGAAAAGTTGGGTGAGAGGATACACTGAACAGCTGTTAAGAGACAGATGGTAGGCTCCCATCAAGGCTATTCAGTGTGTTCTTTAACATGCACAGGGTATGGCTCTCCCACACAAGGAGCTACAGCTTTACATCCCATCTGACAATGGTGGCCTTTCCAAGTCCAACTGTGTCCCCTACTTGACAGATAGCAGGGGGGGGGGGTGCAGAGATAAATCTCAACACTACCCCAGGTGGTAAAAAGGTGTGGGTAATGGCAAAGCAGAGCAAAGAGGCCTAAATTCAAATTTTGGATATGATATTTGTTTTTAGCATATGCTTCCTGAAGATGTCTTATCTTTCTCACATTCTTCTCTATTATGCTGAGAGCTTTCTGTCCGACCAATGTAACAAGTAAACTGCTTGAGGGGCAATTTTTCTTTTCAAGCACATAAAGTTACATTATACAATTGAAGAATATTTTATTTCGTAATCTTTAGGAATACACTGGTTTCCATAAATTAAGGAAAAGCCCTATGTTATAAGTCAATGGGAAACTAACATCAAAGCTCGATAACTTCTAAGTTTTTTTTTTTTTTTTTGAAAAATGCAATTGCAGATAAAGATCGAAATCAAATAAATCAATATCTCAATTTTCAACAATATTTGTTCAGTATTTAATGAGTTATAGAAGTTTGAATATTTAACAATAGCAATGCCAGCCACAAAAATTGACTTTAGAAGTTATTTAAAACTTAGTAATAAGTATTCTATCAAAAAGTTTAATAAAATAAGTTTGCATTTTAGAACTTTCTGTAAAGAATTCTTTCACTATTCTTCAGTTTTGTATAAGTTTCTTAAGACTGGCATTGCTGCTGTTAAATATTCAAACTTCCATACTCATTAAATACTGAACAAATATTGTTGAAAATAAAGATGCTGATTTATTTGATTGAGAACTTTATATGCAATCACATTTTTCAACAGAAAAAAACTTTAGAAGTTATAGAGCTTTGACGTTAGCTTCCCATTGACTTAACATAGGGATTTTCCTTAATTTAGAAACCAGTGTAGTTCTGGTATATATTTAACAAATGGTACTGATGTTATTGAGGGTGTGTGGGATTTGAAATCATGGTAAATTGGTGTGTTTTGGTTATTTAAACTTAGATCTGAAAGATCCTCCATAGCCCATGGCTGCTTGAGGATGATGATGAAAAATTGTGCTCCCAGCACTAAACAGAATCACTGCAGCATGCATTTTGACTTACTTTTTTTACATGAATTAAAAAAGGCCTTGCTGAGAAATTAATTAAAATAAATTAAAATTCTCTGCCATTGAGCAATAAAATTTTTAAGTTTATCCTTCACACTATTTGCATGTTAAAAGATTTTAGGAGAAACTAAAAAGTTTTTCGTAGCTAAGACAGCACTTCGTTTTCAGTGAAGTGGCACTATGTGGTGATAATTAAAGCTGTAAAGAGCTTCTTTCTACATGTCATGAAAGGTGATTCCAGTGTCTCAGTTGCAGGTAGGGATGAACAAACTCATTATTTCAATAGTCTCACAAACTATGGTTCCAGAGTAAGTGGATGCACATGCTAGCAGTGTGGCGTGCTGTATTGCCAGCTCAACAGTGGCAGTTATAAGCTTGCTTTGACAGACATCTGTTTGATACTCTGTGAATCTCTCCTTAGCGAACGTATAGTTTTTCTGATATAGTAGACGACAGAATTATCTGGCAAATGTAGGGGAAATCTACATATGCCTGATTTTTGAAAGAGTCTAAATATATCTCTGTCCCTTTCTATACTTTTCTTCAAATTTGGAGCTGGGCTGAAAATAATTTTGGTATTTTGGACTCGAAGTAATTTGCAGATTCATTCAGATAGGACAGGAATATAAGATATAGATCTGGAAAAAGTTGCCCATTCAGAGTCGATGATCAAATGGAGAGCCGAATCTCTTCTGTTGTCATTTTAATACTTGGTGATTAGCTTTACAATTGTTGCTGGTTAAAGGCCATGGGATGCAGCAATGGAATGAATGTTTTGAATTTCTTTTTTAAGGAAATGCTCCTTTGATGACATGGTGAAGTACTATGGATGAGAGAACAGAAAACTGAAATTTTCTTGGGAGAGATGGGCAGATTCTTGAGTTTGTTGAGAAATTCTGTAAATTTCTATTATATTTATTTAGATGTTTTTATCCATAAAAATGATGCAGGAGTTTTGATGACATCAATATACTGAAAGCCTACCTTCCATCCTCTCATCCATAGGGGCTTCACCATATCATCAAATGAACACTTGGTTAAAAAAGAAATTCGAAACATTTCGTCCATTGCTAATCCCATGGCTTCCAACCAATAACAATTGAAAAGTTAATCACCAAGTATAGAAATGACAACAGAAGAGATTTGGCTCTCCTTCCAATCACTAACTAAGAGTGGGCAACCTTTGCCAGATCTATATATTACGTTCCTGTCCTATGTAAATCAATCCGCAAATTACTTCGAGCCCAAAATACAAAAATTGTTTTCAGCCCAGCTTTAAATATGAAGAAAATTACAAAAAGGGGCAGAGTTATATTTAGCCTCCTTCAAAAATCAGGTGTATGTAGATTTCCCCTACTTTTGTCGGATAATTCAGTCATCTACAATATCGGAAAAACCGCACATTCGCTACAGAAGTTCACAGAGCATCAAAGAGATGCCAGCCAAAACAAGCTTATGACTGCTGCTGCTGAGCTGGCAATACAACACACAGCAACCATAGACTGGGCAGCACACCACATGCTAGCATGTGCATCCACTTACTATAGAACAATAGACCGTGAGGCTATTGAAATGACCTTGCCAGCAAGGTCATTGAATAGGTCTTCAAATATCTCAGTTCCCCACCTGCAACCAAGACATTGGAATCACCCTTCACATGTGGAACATGCCCTATCACACAGTGTATAAACAGAATGATGACAAATGCCTTTAACACATTGGATTCAAAATTTCATCTTTTGATTTTTGAGTGTAGTTGCAAAGGTACTCCATACCTACTAATCAAGTTATTTACTATCATCTCTGCAACTGTTGTTGCCTCCTGATCTTGAATGGGATAGTCTTCAGGCCACTTCGTAAAATAACCCATTACCACTAATAAATAGCAATTTCCATCATCAGTCCTAGGAAATGGACTCATTACATCAATGGCTAT
This sequence comes from Ryuthela nishihirai, assembly GCA_038380435.1. Lineage (NCBI taxonomy): Eukaryota > Metazoa > Arthropoda > Arachnida > Araneae > Heptathelidae > Ryuthela > Ryuthela nishihirai. The sequence goes on from JAWZYU010000018.1 coordinate 28,380,135, forward strand.
TCTCTCAAAACTCTTTAAGCCCTATGTCACACATAATGTCACTTCACTGAAGGAGGAACACTATCTTTGCTCTGAAAAGCTTTGGAGTTTCTCCTAAAAACTTTTAACGTGCAAATAGTTTGATTAAACTTAAAAATTTTATTGCTCAATGATAGCAAATTTTAATTTAAGGACCTTTTTTCCAGATGAATTTAAATATTAATTAAGAATGGATGATGCAAGTTTCGTGAATTTATTAAGTTTAGTAAATGACAATCTGAAAAAAGGACACAAAAATGTGTCAATCAGTTCAACCAAAATAATATCTAATTGCCAACCTTAGGTTTTTACTAGTTGCTGATATTATAATATTATTTATAGTTTTCTGTGGGGATTGCTTTCAGTAAATTTTGGGATATCTTATACCAGAAACATGCCAGGAGCTGTTTTTGTTCCACTAATACTTGTCCACTATACAAAACAACAGAAGGGAATGCAAGACGATTTTTTTCTCATGGATTAAGAATTTTACTCCTTACATTATTCCAGTGTGCTTTATGAGATTAATTCAACCGACAAATCTGCAGGCACATTTGCAAACTTTCCAGTTGAATGCATCAAAAATTAAACAGCTAAACTTTATTCAAACAAAATTTTATTTCAAACTGTCCCCAAGTTAATTTATTTTCAAGCAAATTGATAAAAAACATTGTTGAAAACTAAACCACTCTAATTGGCTGATGTACTGCTTTCACTTTTCAGAAATCTCATCACTTCAGTTCAAATGTATTTCAAAGCTTGTGGCATTGAAATATGTTAGTCTATTTTTCGCTTTTTGCTCATAAAATTTACAAAATTTTAGAAAAAAAAAACTGTCCCTTTTGATTACATTAAACAACAACACAATTTCTTTACTGACAAGGTAACAAAAATCAATGAAGCAATTAATATTTCCCAACATTTGTAGGGAGCATTATACTACTCAATGAATTAGTATTACACTTTATAATAGCGCTCAAACAACTTTAACTGCGGCGTGATGCATATCCAATGTACTTTTATAAAAATACAAAGAGGAAATATATCTACCTCAGGTGCTACAAGTATTTTGGTACCAAACATGGATGCATTTTGTTTGCAATTGAGCTGACGAATATCTGAATTAGAATGAAAATATTTCATTGAAAGTTTGGAGGTAGAAATTATTCTACATCTTGAAATGCTCGAACTATAACAACAAAACTTAAATATTGGCTGCAAACACCTCATTGAAGCCGCCATTTTCACAATATATGCGGTTGCCAGATTGCGAGTACTGATAGGTACGGGTCAAAAGTACAATGCTTTGTGGTACTGCCTTGGTACTGCATGGTCAACGGCCATTTGTTTGTAGTTACCGAGCCTGGCCAGCGAGTTGTGTGGAATTTGTGCAGTAAGGAAATTTGATTTTCTAACAACAATTAATCGTGTTTCTAACAAATATATCTGCAGATCGCCCAGAAAAATACAAGAAATATCATTCAATGCGTGAATAAATGATTAATACGTTTCATTTATTTAAATAATCGATTATTTATACAAATTAATGCATTACTATGAATTCAATTTCGGAAATTTAAAGGCGATTTTCAGAGTTAATAAGTTTAACTTCAACACTATGAAAAGTAAAAACCATGTAGTTACATTTGTTTGTATTTCACCTAATATGATATTTCATTAAACGAAGCTTAGAAAATTCCAAGTACGATTTACTGATGTCCGTATCAGGTAAGAAATTCAACTCGTCAAACGGCAAAATATCGTGTTCCCAATATATTATTATGAATTTAACGGAAAAAAAATTGAGCGCAAGTTCAAAAATGGTATTTAGTAAAAATAATTCTAACATAATGTAATTTATTACAAAAGTATGAATGAAAACATTTATATAAACTCAACTCAACTAACGTAAATCTATATGAATATGAAAATAAATCTTCAGAAGAACTTAGCACTTTATTACTATTCCTACAAAGAGTTGTTCCTCTATAATTCCTACAATCTACACACAAATCATAAAATAACGCTTTTTACATCATTTAATAAGTGGTACAATCATATTTGTGAACAAACCTATAATATATCGAGAATAACCTTACCAATTCCTAAACAACTAAATAACTATACACCAAATGACTTCTATTCTAAGGTTTTAGTCATCAAATGAAAATTGGTCAGGCAGGTTGTGATTCAGTTAATCTGAATGGTTGCAGTCTTGAGCAGGTGTCACAGTTTAATTATCTTGGGAGCTATGTAACTGATACTGGTGATGTGCGGCATGAGATTAACAGACGAATAGGTATTGCTGCCGGGACTTTTAAGAATCTATGGAGATTGTGGAGAAATAGGCGTATACACCTAAAGACTAAAATTAGACTGTATAATAGTTTGGTTCTTTCTAGGGTTATTTATGGCAGTGAAACTTGGACACTTTGTAAGCAAGATAACAGGAAACTAGATGCTTTTGATTCTAGATGCTTACGCAGTATCTTGGGTATTAGATGGTTTAACTTTGTAACTAATGATGAGGTTAGGCAAAGGAGTCTGCAACCTCCTTTAAGCAGCATATTGTGCAGAGAGAGACTCCGTTGGTTTGGCCATGTTGCCCATATGGATAATTATAGATTGGCGAATAATGTTATGAACAGTGTGCCTAGAGGCCTCAGAAGGAGGGGGAGACCTAGGATGCGGTGGACAGACAATGTCAAACAGGACCTTGTTAGAATTGGTGTGCAGTGGCCGGATGCAGCAGATGTAGCTCAGGACAGATATGCTTGGAGAATTAAACTGCACGGTCTGGTTGGACCTCCGTAGCCCATAGCTGCTTGAGGATGATGATGATGATGATGAGTCATCAAATACTGCAAAACTGCAGCTAAGTATACTTGTTTCTCAGGACCAATTCTTTTCAGACGTTGATCACTACGTTTCAAAAGATGAATTCTTCTCTTCATTTACTAGTTTACTAACACGATCACACTAATAAATTTATTTAACCTACCGCGAACACACCAATTAAAAAATTTCTTCTTTATACTATATTGAACAGACTAAAACAACTACGCTTTCCTTCACACAATTTCCTCCTAATTACAACTCCCTTATTCCTTTTTTTTTTCGAAGTTAAGTTCGTTCGAGTGATTAGTGATGTAATTCCCAAGCTGAAGCACATGAGAGCATCAAAATGATACATCAAATCACAAGTTCATTGTAGCACGTTCACCTGTCATATCAATATATTTCTTAAATATCTATCCAACTCAAAAGGAAATTATAATCTATTTCGAGAAACAAAAAAGTTTAATGTTTACAGATAGACACGACAAAGTGAATAGCTCATGAAATAGTTAGCTGGAAAGAAATTTGGTTTTGCCGTGAGGGGGATTCGAACCCACGTCTCCCAGTAATATACAGGAGTGATAACTACTACACTATCATCAGCTGATGTTTTCAACACTATAAGTCACATTAGCTGTTGAAAAAGTCTGCAGGGAATTATTATTCCCGAAATGTTACTGGTAGACGTGGAATTGAATCCACGTCAACCAGTAACATGGCTCTGGTATTATTTACCAGCGAAACAATTTTTTTTATTATGGCAAAACAAATTTTCTTGAGATAACTATTTCAGGAGTTAACTTTGTCGTGTCCGTCTGCAAATATTAAACTTTTAGAAACAGATTAAAAATTACTTCTGAGTTAGATGGATATTTACGAAATGCTAGGATTCGCATTTTTCGAATTTCCTAAAAGCTAAAATCTTAATTTTCACTCTTAGCGGCAGAACAAATTTAAAATGGCAATATTTTAAATGAATATTACAAGCAACGAATTCATGCTAGAATTTTTCAAAATTTGGTGGAGAGACGGAAAGATCATGAAGTTTGCATTGACAACCTACTTCGTGATTGATGATTGTCCCCTTACCCAAATGGGGTTAAAAACGTAATTTTTTTGTTTTAAGATATAACTTTTTTAGGAAATATTAAAAATTTTCTTCGGTTAAACAGTTATTGATAACATGTTACTATTCACACATATGACCTAAAAGTTTTAATTACACCCTTTAACAAAGGAAATTTTTGAAAATATGAAAACTTTGAATGAATATTTTAAACGATCATTTTGAAATCTGATATTCTGGTTGTGGAGCATAATGATCAATGTTTATACATTAGTAACAAAGATATATCTTCTTCTCTTGGATAGGGGCGAATCCCAACCATTTAAGATAAGATGGAAAATATTTTTCATTTGAATGGATACCAACGAAATATTTCGATTCATATTTTTAAATCCTCCAAAAGTCTTTCATTTCATTAAAATTTTATTCATTCAAATTCTTTCATTTAAATTTTCACAAATCTCTTGCATTTTCCCGTGTAACTTCCAATTTTGCCAAATAGCCATAATTTCACAGTAATAATTCCAATACTTGCATCACGCCTGAATTCCAGCATGTCAGTGTGGATTTTTCCAACTCCCCTTGATTTGGCCAAATCTCCTTCATTTTACAAAACCAATCCCAATCTTTACATCTCTCCTAAATTTGCCAAGTGTTTTCAAATTTTTCAAACTCCCCAAGATTTTGCCAAGTTGCCTCAATTTCGCTACCTCTCCTTAATTTCACAAAACCAATCCCAATTTTCACAGCTTATCTGAACTTTACCAAGTAGTTTCCAATTTTGCCAAGTTGCCTCGATTTTACCACCTCTAATTAATTTTGCAAAAACAACCCTAATTTTTACATTTCTCCTGAATTTGCCAAGTCACCTAAAATTATTCGAACTCACCAAAATTTTGCCTACTTTTGTCGATTTTGTCAATTTCCCTTAATTTCACCAAAACAATCGCAATTTTCACAACTCGCCCGTATTTTATCAAGTGGATTCGAATTTTACCAACTCGCCACAATTTTATAGAAAAAAATCCCATTTTTACATCTTACCTAATTTTTGCAAAGTCACTCTGAATTTTGCTAACTCCCTAAGATTTTTCAACTCTCCTAAATTTTTACGTAGTTGTCAACACGCCATAATTTCACAGAACCCCAAAATTTTGCCAATTCCCTACGATTTTGCCAAGTCAATCCGAATTTTGCCAAATCCCTACGATTTTGTCGTCACTCCGAATTTTGCAAACTCCCCAAGATTTTGCCAAGTCACTCCGAATTTTGCCAAATGCCCCTAGATTTTACCAAATTTCTTCAATTTTGGGAACTCGCCATAATTTTACAGAAGAAAACCTCCAATTTTCACATCTCACCTGATTTTTGTGGTCACTCAGAATTTTGCCAACTCGCCATAATTGTACAGAAAATAATATCCCAATTTTTACATTTCACCTGAATTTTGCCAACTTCTCACGATTTTGCCAAGTCACTCCGAATTCTATCAACTCCCCAAGATTATATCTAGTCACTCCAAAATTTTTCAACTGCCCAAGATTTTGCCAAGTTGTCCCGATTTTGAAAACTCATCTGTATTTTACTAAGTGGTTTCGAATTCTACCAACTGCTCTAGATTTTGCATCTCCATTTTCCCAACTCCCTAGATTTGCCAAGTTGCCTCGATTTTGACAACTGCCCCTAGATTTTGCTAACTCCCCTTAATTTTACAAAAAAGATTACTTATTTTCACAACTCACCTAGATTTTACGAAGTCGCTTCGAATTTTGCCAACTCCGAGTTATTTTGAGGGAGAGCCTACCCCCCACAGCTCCGCCCATGGCTGTATATGCCTATTTCTCCATGCTTTATATAGATTCTTAATAGTCCCAGAAGCAATCGTTATTCGTCTGTTAATGTCATGCCACACATCGCCACTATCTGTTAAATAGTTCCCAAGATAATTAAACTGAGACACTGCAGTCACTCTCAGATTAACTCAATCAGAGCCTGCCTGACCAATTTTCATCATTTTAGTTTTCTCTGTTTATCACCAAACCTACTCTACTACCAGTCTCATCAACAGCTTGAATGAAAGCGTTCATCTTGATGTCATTGCTAAATCATAAGCATAATCAAAATGAGAAATTTTAGATTTCTAGACCATTTAAGGCCAAAATCTTTCCCTTGCAATGATTTTCGCATAAATCCTAACCAAACTAAAGAGAAAAGGAGACAAAAATGCACCCTTGTCGAACACCAGAAATAATGCAAAACCAATTGCTACAAGCCTTACGAACTCTCACAAAGTACTCAGTGTTATTATAGAGAGCTTTCATTATATTAACTAACTTGTCTAGTATGCTATACGATCTCACAATCAACCACAAATTATGACGATCAACAGAGTCAAAAGCCTTTTTGAAATCAACAAAGCTAGCAACCAAAGGTTTCTGAAACTCTAAACATTTCTCAAGAATTTGCCTAAGTGAAAATATCTGATCCACACATCCCCTACCACTTTGGAATCCATATTGCTCATCATGCAATTGATTGTCAATAAAATAATAAAAAATAATAAATACCCCCTCAAGCAGCTGCTTGCCACAGAGGTCTGACAGGAGCCTGTCAGTTTATATGCCACAGTAGAAGATCTGAGAGGATGGCAGGACCTCAGCAGAAAAACGACACATACATCCATGCCTTACCCGGGGCTCGAACCCAGTTCCCTTAGATCAGTAGTCAAGCGCGCTAACCAGCAGATTCTTAATTCTATTAAGCACAATCATTCAAATAACTTTACCTGAAACAGAAAGTAGGCTGATACCCCTATAGTTATCACAAGAACTGCTATCACTTTTTTTTAAAATAGGGATAATAATAACTCTGGTAAAATTCTTAGCAACCACGCCTTTATCATAAAAGATATTCAGAATTTTAGTCATCCAAGTGGTAATCGAAACATTCTCAGCTCAAATCATTTCCGTAGTAATTTCATCTACCCCTGAGGATTTATGAAGTTTAACTTTAGAAAAATATATAAATATTCCTTTAAGCAGCTGCTTACAACAGAGGTCTGACAGGAGCCTATCAGTTTATGTGCCAGAGTAGAAGATCTGAGAGGATGGCAAGACTAGAGGTCCTGTATAGTTAGAGGCTGACCATCTTGGTGATTCACTGCCATTGGTTGATTGAGTTACGTGGTTTATGGGCGCCATGTTTTGTCGTACCTGAGACGAAAGCGTATGAGTTAGCGTGTAAAGTTAAAACTTAATTGCTATTGGTTTATACATTTCTACCATTTTTTTGTCTATAAAACTGTCATATTTTATGAATGCCTCACTACGCTGAATTTGGGTGTAAAAATTTCACTCAAAGAAATAGATCAATGAATATTTTTTCCCGAGAAGCTCCATCAGAAGACATCAATCAGCTGCAAAAATGAAACGAGCTAACTGGAAACCAACAAAATACTTCTTTTAAGGTTCGTTTGAAAAACGAGCTAATGTTTCACTTTGTCGTCTGTGTATGCCAGTATTTGTTCGTCTCTCTATCTCTCTGTTGACTGTTGTCTGTCCTTCCACCTGTCTGTTGGTCTATGGAGAATAATCTTTTTTACCTTTAGAGCCAAGTGAAAATTTTTTGTGTTGGATAGGTGTCGAACAAATTTTGCGATTCACAATTTTGAAAAATTTCCATAGCTTTAATAGCGCCCTCTAGCGATGGGAAAAGATGGAAAATGCTAAAATTTCAAACGAATATTACAAACTATTTGCACTGGAAATCTGAAATTTTGGTAGTAGAGTGTTATGGTCAGAAGGTTTACAGTGGCAACAAGGCTTTGTAGTCTTAGCCAAAAGGGAGTGCGAAAATGAAACTTTTTTTTAAGAGATAAACAAAACAATATATAGTGCCTGTAAAACAAAAAATAATACATACATATAAATATATCACTTAGTTTTCCTAACACAATATTAATGATTTAAACAATATTTGATAATTTCAGCGTTATCTGTAGAAGTTTATACGTCTATAAATCAATAAATGTTTTCTTGTGAAAAAAGCCGGCATAGTTCAACAAGTTAGAATACTCTGTCATGTTTCTGGAGAGATGCGGATTCGAATCCCGTATGTCGTCGAAATTTTTTTCCACAAAAATATTCATATGTACATTTTTCGAATCCCCATCAGTTGGAATTTCCAGTGTTACAGAGTGCTAATGGTGGTAAATAAAACTCGAAAATCGCCCTCTAGCGGCGAAAAAAAGCTTGAAAATGCCAAATTTTTAAATAAATATTGCAAACGATCTACTTTTGCTAGAAACTTGTATTTTTGATCATAAAGTGTAATGATCAAGTGGTTTACACTGAGTAATGATTTGTCCCATTGGTAAAATGCAAATTTTCTGCTTGAAGAGATAAATTAAAAACTTTTTTTTGCACATTACAGAATAATAAAATATTAATAGTATATTTTCTTAATTATACAGTAGTTCGACTTTCCACTGGCAGAGGGTACTGAAAATGTATAATAACTAGAAGAACACATATCTTCTCTGGTGCATATGGGAATCTCATTTTCAAAGAGAACGCAGTTCTACCTTTTCCTTCCTTAAAAGTTTTAATTATGGATGTTCGTATATTTTTGCTGAGGTCCCGCCACCCTCATGGAACTTCTACTATGGCATATAAACTGACAGGCTCCTGTGAGACCTCTGTATAAGCAGCTGCTTGATGGGTTATTTATTTTTTAATATATGATGGGAAAAATGCACATAGTAGTATTTTATTAGTAATTATAAAACATAAGAAGTATTTGTCTTTTAGTTCTTAAATTTAAAAAGTTGGTTTTCTCTCGCTCCTCTGAAAATAGTGGGCAGATCATTGCTGTAAGTGAAATTTTTACTTTCTCTACACACCGAAATTTCTATCATAAACAGATTACTTGAAACATTCGTCAAAAGTTTTGCAGTTTCGATATTTAACGATCTCTATTGATATAAATTAAAACTACTTTTGAAAATGGGAATTACATTTCATTAGTAACTAGCTTAAAAAGAGATTTTCAATTGTCTCTTAAAACAAAACCGTTCTGTTTCTTACCTACCTTGGGCTTAGGGTGAACTCAATGTTGTCAATGGTGTTTTCAAGACACATTCCACGACCAAAATTTCAAATTTTTAGCATAACTACATCGTTTGCAATATTCCTTTTAAATTTGTGGATTTTTCGTTTTCCACCGTTAGAGAGCGCAACTATAGCTTTTGGGATATTCGCAAAATTCAAATTATATTTCAATACTTGTCCAACCCAAAAAGAATTTTTAATTTATCTCTAAAAACATACTTTTTGTTAAAACAAAAAAAAAGTTGCATTCACCTACCCCTCTGGGGCTAAAGGGTCAAGTGATTGTTGCCAACGGTATCTTCGCAACCTTCATATTTCAACACCGAATTTCCAAAAAAAAAAAATTCAAATACATCGTTTGGAATATTCGTTTGATACTTTGGAATCTTTAAAACTTTCCACCGTTAGAGGGCGCAGTTATAACACTTGGGAGATTCGAAAAATGCAGATTGTAATATATCATTAACACCTATCTAACAGAAAAAGAAATTTTTTATTTATCTGTATAAACAAAAAAGTTCGATATCTACATACGACAGACAACAAAGCGAAATTATACCTTTATAAAAAAAAAACCCTAAAATTTACTTTTCCTTTTTCAGCCGTTTTCTAAAGTGCTTCCAATCATGAACACTGAAATCTGTATCAAATATTACCCTACCTTTTTCCGGAATCCATAAGTAATGTGCAATACCATTTAGCTTTGCACGCTAAACATTCCTAGCAACGACAAAACATGGAGTCCAATTTTGAGATGGCCAACCTCTACCTATATAGGGCCTCTAGGTAGGACTAGTGGTCCTGTATAGGGAGAGGTTGGCAAACTGCGTTCATGGACGCCATGTCTGTGCTCTGCGAGTGTGTCAGTTAGGTCAGCTGACTGATTATCTATCTTCGTCAACGCACACATGAGGACGAAAGTACTATTTAATAAGTTTTTGTTACTTAAAAATCATGGAAATGCTTTCTGTTCTCAGTAATTTATACTAATATTTATTGATTAGTTAATAAGAATTACTTAAAATAATAAAAATTAAAGCGATAACTGTTCTTTCATACATTCAGTCCTAGATATTAAATTTTTACTTAAAAAGTAAAAATGCTTAACATTCCTGAAAAGATATGGCAATATTTTTAATTTGGGCTCTGATTTGTTCTTTTAGAAAATTAATATTCAAATTCTATTCAAAAATAATAGTTGAACATTTGTAGCATAAGCAAGCTTTATAAAAATATTTTTACATATTCTGAAATCTGTCAAAATTATGCTATATATAAAAAAAACTAGAACATTCTAAATAATTTTTCCCTTTATTACACTATAATAATATAAATCAATACAGTACCCTTAAGCAGCTGCTTGTCACAGAGGTCTGACAGGAGCCTGTCAGTTTAATATGCCACATTGGGTAGATCAGTGAGGATGGTGGGACCTCAGAAGAAATACAACATAAACATCCATGTTTTACCCGGGGCTCGAACCTAAGTCCCTTTGACCAGTAGCCCAGAACGCTAACCACTCGGACACTATGCTGTTTATAAATATATCACTAAGTAGGAGAAAAATTTCATCTACCCAGTTTTGGCAATTAATTTACTTTTGAAATTTTCAATCTCATTACAACACATTTGCTTGACTTTTCATTCTGTTTCTGCCTTTTTAAAAGCCGCTTCATTCTATTAACCAAATTCTCATACGAAACACAAAACGATATATTAGTTTCTGCTTAATATTATGAAAATTTGGAAGCTGAAATTATGAGCCAAATTCTTTTTATATTTCTGCAGCAATACTTTTTGATGTTGGGAAGTTTTAAAGTTTGTACATCTGTTGAAGTTTACGAAAATATTTTTCACACATTGTGAACAGGTTGTAAATTTCTGCACTAGCCTTCCCGTTTTCTTTATACCTTCTCAGTTCGTTTAGTGATTCATACTCAGTAGTCAAGATCGTTTTACTTTGCAATGGATTACAAACATTCAGAACAAACTTTTTCATTTGAAAGAACTTGTGATATTATATAACCTGAAATGTGATATAATACATTCTTTTCTGACAATGACAGATTTGAATGAGTATTCAAATTTTTTGGTAGCACTGTTATATACTTTTTTGTGTGACATTTCAGGCTTTTCAGAGTGATTGCAAATTTGGAAGGGTCTAAGAATTCAACTAAAAACTGTGTCATCTTCATCGTAGTTCCCACATGATACATATTTTAAATATTGGGCATGCAAATTAAATTTAAATTGGATTTAAGTTGCAATGCTGAGGGTACTGGATGAATTGCAGGAACACTTGAAATGAGGTTTTCAAGACAGTCTTGGGAAAAGTGAGACATTAAGAGGAAAATGTAATTTTCTTTCTCTAAAAACAATTCCTGTAAATCAAGGACTGTCTGAATAGCAAGAACGACACCACTTTGGCATGTCTTCCAATGCCCTTATGGAGCGAGGGTGGCTCAGTCGGTAGCGTGCCAGGCTCGTAATCTGTAGTTCCCAGGTTCGAGTCCCAGCTGGGTTAGAGTTGAGACATCGCAAAACTTCCCACGGTCAGTATGGTAGCACAGTCAATATATTTTTACTTTTTAAGTAAAAGTTTAATATCTGGGACTGAATGTATGAAAGAACATTTAATTTTTAAGTAATTCTTATTAACTAATCAATAAATATTAGTATAAAATACTGAGAACATAAAGCATTTCCATGATTTTTAAGTAAAAAAAACTTATTAAAGAGTACCTTTGTCCTCATGTGTGCGTTGACGAAGCTAGATAATGTCAGCTGACCTGACGCACTCGCAGATCAGACATGGCGTCCATGAACGGAGTTTGCCAACCTCTCCCTATATAGGACCACTAGGTAGGACCTCAGATATGCGGGAGAGCCATACCCTGTGTACGTTAAAGAACACGCTGGATGGCCTTGACGGGAGGCTACCGTCTCCCAACAGCTGTTCCAGTGGGTCCCCTCCCCCCCAACCTTCTCTGAGCCTTCAGGGTCCATGTGACCTAGCCATTTAGCTCATGGTGTGCAAAAAAAAGTGCCGCTCAGAGGTAAAACCCAACCCAGGTTCCTTAGATCAGTAGCCAAGCGTGCTAACCACCCGGCCATGGGACGGCAACAGGGTAAGATTAATCCTCGAGTCTGGCGCCTTTGACAGCTCGGCCATTCTGATTACTATTTCGAATTAGATTATAAATTACTTTTATATATTGATTAAAAACTTTATGTACAAATATTTCACTTATTCTTAAGTGAAATTATTAGAACGGCGAATGGGGTTCCTCGAGACCGCTATGCTCTCCCTATTCCACCACCTCCATGAAAAGTACTTTCACCACTGTTCGTCAGTGGGGAGAGTCCGTTCGGTGCCCATGGTTTAGAGAGAGAGAGACTCATTTAGGCTGAATTCAAGGGTAATATAGGCATTTCAGATTATTTAAAATCCCTTAGACATATTTGTAAAAGCACAGTTCAATGCTTTTAAATATGGTTTAGTAAATTAACCTTCCATATCAAATACATTTTTTCATATTCATTTTTAATCGTAAATTCCAAGATATCCTTTGTATTGGGGGAGGGGAGTTATTATGCCCTCTTCCCCCGCATAAAGGAAGAGAGACCCGTAATCAGTCTCTATACTCAGCGTAGCGGATGTTTTAGCTCTGAGCTGCCCTTTTTTTGCAGGCAATGGGCTAAATGGCCAGTTTACCAGAATCCCCAAGGGCTCAGAGAGGGTTGGAGGAAGACGTATCAGACAGCTGTTGGGAGAGAGGAAGCTTCCTGTCAAAAAACTACATATCCCTACATATGGAAACGGCAAGGCTGTTAAAAATTTTTACGAACATGTATATAAAAGAAATTTTAGCGGCAGCTTTCCACGATATTCGACTAATAACAAAATTCCACCCATTTTCCTAAGTGTCGAAAATACCTTTTAAATTTAATTAGTTATTCTGGAAGATTTCAGCGTCTGATGCGTGGTTTAAAAGGTAGAGCACTCTGGCAAGTATCTAGAGTGCGAGTTTGATTCCCGCTGCATCAACGATAATTTTTTTCAGATATTTTTAATAATAGTTGAGTCTATTTCTTCAGATAACCTGTGTATTTATTATGGATGGATTTTAAATATACGCTTGTTTCATTAACATCTAAAATCATTAGCAACAATTGGAAAAGTTGCCTCTCCTGAAATATAGATGGCGCAAGGTCCGCCACATCTTAGCGAGATTTATGTCTTATTCTGGAAGATTTTTGCGTCTGATGCGTAGATTAACAGGTTCGATTCTCGTCGCGGCAGCGATAATTTTTTTTCAAATGTTCTTAAGAATACTCTTATGTTGCATAATTTCTAATACTATTTGCATTCCCCCCCCCCCCATCATCAATTAGCTCAAATCAAATCTTTTTAAGGAGTGAAAGAGCAGGTAAAGAAAAAATTCAATCTCTTTGAAAAAAAAAAAATTCTTATATGCGCCAGAGGCGATATGAGTTCTATTTCTTACAAAAAAAAAAATCATTAAAGAATTATTTTCATTTTGTGCGGTTTTGATTTACATTGTAGTTTTGAAGAATGCATTAGCCATACAAATCGAGAGCCACCTGTATCTATGCAACACACTATTTTTTGCTCTTTAATGCACAAGTTTTCTATAGTAAATTCTATTTATATACAGTATTTCTCTAGTAATTTCTAAACAAAACAGACAAGTGTATTTTTTCCCCCTCAGCAAAGTATACATCAATTTGCTGTTGGGAAGATTGAATTATCAATTAAGTTCTTTTTTCAACTTTAAGAGTTTTTTTTTTCAACAGAATCAAATAAATGTATTTTATTATAACAAACCAGATTTGTAATAGTTTCTACAGTAGAGTAAGAAATATATTTTATGTTTTGAAACAAATCCAACTTAATGAAAAAAACTTTAGCGAGCATCATGAATAGAGAAAAAGTTTTATGAAGTCAAACTGTCAGAAGTTTGGTAAACTACGAATATTGCTAAATTTCAATGTGTCCTATATTAAAATGCCCATTGGGATATCTAGTACTAAGGAATAGCACATTCTCAGAAAGTACTTAGAGTTTCTGAGTACAGTGAAAATGTCAGTATAACAAAAACAGGCAGGCAACTAAAATATATTCGTTATACTGAAGTGCTATGTTAGTTACACACTAAAAAATCATATTTTTTTAAAGAAATTTGCTGTATATTAAGTTTACTTCTTAAAAAAAAAGTCTGCTTTTTAACCTTCTGCTCCAACAAGCATTTCTTCGTGATATGATTTTTACAACTCTCCAACACATCACATCGCCAAGGATATCTTTCTCTGCCATTATTAAATGAAGACTCTTATGCCATATTGGCTGCTAATAAATAATTAACATACTTAACTAAAACAAGAATAATAAATTTAAGATGTTGCATTTGTTCATTAACGAAGGATAAAAATGAGTGAATCAGAACTGCTTTGAAAGAACTTTCGTTGATGCTACTGTTACTTGCAATGCCAACAGAATAAAACATATCTAAAAGTTTAAAAATCTGTTATTCTAGGATAATATGGAAATGCTGTTTTAAAGCTTTATACCTCACAGCAAAATCCGCAAAATGTATGCCTGGCACTGGCAATGTACAATACCTTGATTTATAACACTGCGATTGGTTAGGTTTCACAGCACTTAAACCATTGTAGTATTACCAGATGCTAAAACGTACATATCGTTTAAAAGTTTTTTACATTTTTTATTATACGGATTTTTTTAAGGATAAATTTCTATTTTGTGAAACTGATATCTTCATTCTATTGGTATTTGTTAAAATGATGCATTTTTACATAGGGATGCAATAGTAAATTGGCCAGGATTAAAAAAAAATTATTTATACTGATATTTCATTATTCTGGCATTTGCTATATCAACATTTTACTAATCTATTATGGTGATGAATTAATTTCAAAGCGGGTTGGGTTGTTTTACCTCTGAGCGGCACTTTTTTGCACACCATGGGCTAAATGGCCAGGTCACATGGACCCCGAAGGCTCAGAGAAGGTTGGGAGAGGGGATCCACTGGAACTGCTGTTGGGAGACAGATGGCAGCCTCCCGTCAAGGCCATCCAGCGTGTTCTTTAACGTGCACAGGGTATGGCTCTCCCGCACACGGGGCCACGGCTTAACGTCCCATCCGACGGACGGCGGCCTTTCCAAGCCCATCGGTGTCCCCTACTGACCGTGGGCAGGGCAGGGAATTTTGCGGAGATAAATCTCAACGCTGACCCAGCTGGGACTCAAACCTGGGAACTACAGATTACGAGCCTGGCGCGCTACCGACTGAGCCACCCCCGCCCCTTAATTTCAAAGCAAAAAACGGATAGTCAGTATGCCATCAAACATAATCACTCTATTTTTGTCATGGTATTATAAAACTAATAACAGTAAATTTTTTAGCCTAAGATAGGGCTTATTTATACACATATAATAGTGGCTACTGTAGTGTCAAATGCTGAATTGGCAACATTAGGCTGTCTTAATAGCATTTTTTGTTTACAAATCTGATTGCTCAACTAAAGCAAATTTTTTAATTAAGAGATTATTATTTAAATGTGATGGCTACAACCTTATATGGTGCAGTGGTGTGTGAGCAGCAGTTGGAGACTATGCAGTTGATGCTTTGACAGTTCTAATAAATTAACTGATCTATGAGAATTGATTAAGCATAAATTGTGGTCTCAAAATCTTCCCCAGCTGCCACTTTGTCAATGACATGGTATTAAACTAAAATGGGTTATGCTGACACAAGTAATAGACATATCACTATTGAATAGGCTGACACAAGTAATAGATATATCACTATTGAATAGGCTGACACAAGTAATAGACATATCACTATTGAATAGGCTGACACAAGTAATAGATACATCACTTTTGAACTTCATGCTGTGTTGCCTACATCTCCAAAGACATTTAGTCTAGATATTTTTTCCGAGTTGAAAGTTATTGTGAGAAATTCTAATGGGTTAGCAAGAACTACAATTCTATGTTATACATAAAACAGTAGTACTGAACTTATAAGTATTCGGATATTATCATACACATATCAACTCACGATGATATAATCATTGTGATTTGAAAAAACGAAATATGAATTTTATAGCTATACAGAAGATGTTCTTATATGCTATTAGAACTTTCAAAATCTTCTGTGGCACTACATCCCCCTCTCTCATGTTTTGGAGAATTTCGATTTAGGCTCTGGCAATCTTAACTTCAATAATACATATGGATTGGTATATTAAGTTTTAACACAATTTTCACTCCGAAATGTGTTTTAGTTAATATCAGAAACTTTATTTCAAGTTTGTAGTAAGTGACAAAGTAGCTTGTTTGTTTTAAATTTTATTAGCATTTAAACATTTATCAATATTATTAAATAAATATATTAAATATAAAGTTTTAGTTCTTAAATCACTAGCAAATAATACTCCATTCATCTTGTTCCTTATGATGAAGTTGAGATTTCTTTGGTTTTAAAAATGCATGATATAATATATTAAATATACACATATAAATGAGCTTCAGAGTGAAGATGAAAGACAATGGTAAGTCTAAACTTTGGTTTCAGTCCAAAAACACTGACAATGATAAGCTTAAAAGAGGCCACTACTTTTAGTTGTCTGTTTGCACACCAATCAAATATTTGTTAATAGCATAAAAATGGCAAGTGGCACCAACGTTGACAAATAAGTGCCAAATTGCATGAGCACAAGGGATCCTACCATCCGACTTAAAGAACACAACACCAATTATGTACACAGCACCTCCAGCAGATAATTCTCCTAGTCCAGAACATTCTCTCTGCAATAAACATGATAAAGTTATTCACAAATATGATATTATTTTAAGCATTGATATTGTTTTATATATACTGTTTTAAAATAAATATATGCCAAAGTATTTTATGCTTCCTTCATTTGGTGTTTTATCATCATAATAGTAGCAATCATCTCACCATTCATATGATTCTGGCTTTCATTCTAGAAATACTTAAGATTAAATTACAAATGTAAATTGAAATGCAATCTCGCACAAGAAGAAAGCACTAAAATCAAAATGAAATTGTGTCCTGTTTGTTTAGTGTTTTAAACATTCTGCAAATATCAAATTTTGAACCACAGTAGCAATTGATCAAATGGCTGCAACCAAGAAACTGGATATCACATACCACTTTGCAATTTAATGAATTTGAGTTTAAATGTATAATTATGCTGAAGACATTAAAATAGTATAATTTTTTTACAGATTTTGAATTTTTATAGGTTTCAGCTATCTACATAAACTGACAGGCAGTTTGTTTCTCAACAATTAGGCAAGTGAGAAAAAAATCTTGCAATATTTCTCTCAGATACAAACATGATCTCTCTTAGTTACACACCAGTCGCTCTATCAGTTAAACTAAAGTGAGCTGATTCACATTTGCTTAAAATTAGCTGAAGGGGAGTTTGAGTTATTGAGATGCAATTTAATGTGCTTATATTAACTCTTTCATTATCATAACAATCCAAAATGGTAGAAATTTTAAATGGAATAGCATGCACTCAATGTTATTCCTTCTGCTTCACTACTTCCTAGCTGCAGTTTGGGCCAATATGGTAGTAAAAGGGTAGTATCTACCAATATGGTAGTATCTACAATGACTTGGAACTCCCTTTAACTACAACCTTACTTAAAGCAAGTATTAATATTACCATTTTAACTCAACTGGTAGAACAATGGAACATAATCAAAAGATCCTGGTAGGAATCCAGGAAGACAATTGGTAGGTTTTTACACAATTGCTTAATTGTTTAAACTAAATGTATCTTATACTATCACTAATGAGAATTCCATTGCTTCGTTTTGTCTGTTAGTATAATCGTATTTTGTGCAATAATACTATATTAAAAATAGTACAATGATCCCAAACATTATGCTTTTTATGTAAATGCTTTGACTACAGTGAAACACCCTCTTTGTCATAAGTGATGTAAAAAGATTTTTTTTTCAAAATAATTATAAAAAAAAATCATTAAAACTTTGCTTTTGGGGCAAAGTTTCTAACGAATTTTTTCTGAGGTTTCCTCTGATCCAAAGGAAATAATTACCCTTTTTACATACACCTATATACAGTATATGGTTCTTAGTAAGGTAGATATATATTGAGTTGGCTTTCATTAGCAACACCCCCTTGTATAAGAATGGATCAGTCTTGGTACTGGTGATGGGCCAATATATGATTGTAGAGCACATATATGGCAATTGGTTTCACAATACTTTGAAGAAGACTGAGTCAGCATCATGATCTTTCTGAATTTGTACATTGCATATTGTGAGGGCACGATATTCAGGTATCAGTATTTCGACAACAGCTACCATTGTGAGCTGCAGTATTCTGTTATGTCACAAGTCTACCAAGACAGGCTAATATTGACAACTTGACATAGTAAGATACTCTTACTATGTCAACTAATCCATATTAGAAAATACAATAAATATCAGCAACAAACCGAAGTAAACAAAAGTATGTTTAATCAGTAACATAAAAAATTAGCACATACCAGAAACAACAGCATAGCAAAATATAACTTCAAGCTTCCTTTGTATAACAGCAAAAAAAAAATCCTTATATATGTCAAAATGACAAATTAAATTACTTCACAGGAGGTATCTACTAATACCTTTACCTCATCAGTAAGGACAAGATATAAAATAATTAATGGAGCAATCAGAAAGATCACTCCAAGAATGCCTAGAATACCAACAGCATTTTGGAAGAAAAACAAAACTGAGCACAGCATTATCACAAAACAACCACAGAAAAAGAGAACTCTACAAATATGATAAAGCAAAAGAACATTTGAATAAAATTTACACTAGTATCTACAAAAATGTTAAAGTTTATCATAATATACAGGGTGATTCAAAACTTATTGTTCAAATTTCGTGGGGAGGTAGGGAATACGTCAGGAAACTGATTTCACATAGGAAAGTATGTCCGCAAATGTATGCATGCATATGTAGAGGGCGCTGTGTGTACCCAACCAGTGTACAGCTCGCCCGACCACTCCCGCTGTCATCAGCGATCGCTTGGCCACCCAGGTCACCTGATTTATCGCCCATGGATTTCTTTTTGTGGGGGGCCATGAAATACCATGTGTACGAGACCCCCGTCGACAGTGAAATGGACCTTGTTGCACGAATAGTGGCCGCCGCAGGCATTGTCCGTGATATGCCAGGCGTTTTTGAAAATGTTCAGCGGTCAATGCAACGGCGCTGTGAATCCTGTGTCCGTGTAAATGGTCGCAATTTTGAGCACCTACTGTGAACCTGTACTTTACCTTGTTGGAATAAAAGTCACATTCGTTACCACTTAACTGTACTGTTTCCTTGTGTTCACTTTACTTGTCCATTTTGTTCATGTAGATGACGTTTGCGGACATACTTTCCTATGTGAAATCGGTTTCCTGACGTATTCCCTACCTCCCCACGAAATTTGAACGATAAGTTTTGAATCACCCTGTATACTGTTGCAACCATTACCCCTTCCTCCAATACCATGAAAAGTGTTATAAAAGAACATTCTCCAAAGAAAATCAACCAGAGAATCACCCTATGAAGAACAATAAAATTTCCCATTTATCCATCATGGGTATAAACAACAGCTAGGTCACAAAAGCATAAAAAAAGAACGAAGATGGCATAATTGTGTCAAAAATTCAAGATCTGCCAGTTTGTAATTTTCATAAGAATCCTTGTCTCTTTTACCCACTTCTTTTATCCATTTTTCTGTTAGAAAATCTCTAAAGCAAAGAAGCACTGACTGCCATTATCACTGAAAGCAACATTCAATCCAATTAATTCACTTCAATTCCAAACAGTGGTACAGAAAGGTAGAGCAAGAATTCTTACAAGGGGAGTGTTTAAATTTTGGCATATAAATGCTTATAAACAACACATTTATTTTACTCATGTTTTAACTTTGCCATTGGTTTTAAGCATAGTGATATAAATATACATTGTATCTAACTGATTGGGTTCAGAATTTAAGCCTAATATAAAGTATTAGTTTAAAATCAACATTTCTAACCAAAGTTGCATTCCTAGGTTGTTTTTTTTTTAAGAAAAGGAGAGCTAATGTTTTTACTCTCATCTGTCAGATATTGACTTTTTTTGTTTCTAGGGATAATTTAAAATTTCTTTTTGGGTTAGTTAGGTATTGATGAAATATTGTGATTCATATTTTCCAAATCTCTCTAACTTTAATAATGCTATGTAAAAGTGGAGCAATCAGAAAGATCACTCAAAGAATGCCTAGAATACCAAAACAGCATTTTGGAAGAAAAACAAAACTGAGCACAGCATTATCGCAAAACAACCACAAAAAAAAAAAGAGAACTCCACAATTAGATAAAGCATTTGTGATAAGAACATTTGACCCAAATTTACACTACTATCTACAGAAATACTAAAGTATATCAAAATAAATACTGTTGCAACCATTACCCCTTCCCTCAATACCATGAAAAGTGTCATTTTTTTACATACATACACATAAATTGGAAAATGCCAAAACTTGAAATGAATATTGCAAACAATCTATTTATGTTAGAACTTGAAATTTTGGTGGTAGAGTGCCATAATGAAGAGGTCTACATTGGTAGCAATGATTTGTCACCTTATTACAAGAGGCATGATAAAAGCCATTTTTTTTAAAGATATAATTCAAAAATTGTTTCGTTTCATAGATACTCGTAATCCTTTTTGCATTTCCCAGTCATTCATTAGTTCAAAATTTTCGCTGTTAGATGGTTTTAAATGTGGAAAACAAAAATTTCAATTTCTTTATAAACAAGCATTCCATATTACCAGATCTGATATGTTTATTCTTCTACAGCAGGGGTTCTCAATGTGGGGTACGTGGTAAAATTTTATGCCATGAGAGCTCAAAATTCGCTAGATCTAGTAACAAAGTCACTAAGTTGGCAACACTGCTGTGCAAAAATGTCATTTTTTGTGTTTATCGATATATGTAACTTATGAATACAAAATTTAATGTGCACATGTTTTATTTTATTCCCATTGTTATACTATAACTACAGTTTTATCTATCAATACAAGGGGTATGCCAATTACATACACATTTCCAGGGGGGTACATGAAGCATAAAAGGTTGAGAACCACTGTTCTACAGAGTTCACTAATTGGAAATACTTCTTATGACTTAAACATTATTATACTGTAGCTCTGAAAATAAAAATGCAACTTGAGCAACAGATTATTTATTTGCACATAGCTTTATATTTTTGCTAGCAGCATAAACAATTTACAGACTGATTGCTTTTTGGTGGCTTTATCTTTACCTACAGACTATTCTCTTTGGCAAGGCATTTCAGAATGAGAATATGCTGCTAGAATTAGTAGATATCAGCTTATTTACATCATGAGAAAAATTAAAAATGCCACCATTTCTAAATTAAAGTACACCAAGCCTTGAAACATCATGAAAGAGCTATATTAAATAATAAGCACTTTTTAAAGACGTTTTCAGATCTCAGCTTTCACAAGTTAAAAAAAAGCAAAATATGGAACCTTGGGTAATAATAAATTTTCCTTATCTTCTTTTAAATAATCATTGATGATTAATTATAGAAATTTTTCATTAAACTAAAATGAGCTTATTTTTACTGAAAGCATGTGTACATAAAAATATTTTAACCATTAATTATCACAGAAACACAGCATGTATAACAAGAATTAAAAATATGTTTTCAATAAAGCAACATTTGTACTGCATAAAGATATACAAAAACAGTTATATGTGTATAGGTGGTACACTTAAATATTTGCATTATTGGCATTTTAGTATTTTGTTTGGTTCTCTTTAAACAAATTATGTTAATACTTAAAAAGCAATTTAAAGAAGATTACCATGCAAAACACAGCTACAGCAGGAGATATACCCATTATTAAATAAAATATGGTTTCTAGCATCTTGTATCTGAAAAGGAAATGAAAGATAAGTAGTGCCAAAGCAACTGACTTTTTACATTAGCATGTTGTGATCAAAAAGTAAACGTTAATAATAACGTGTTATTAGTTTTTATTTAGGAAGTTTTTATAGCAAATACTATTTTAAAACATTATACTTCAAACCAATGTTATTTTGGTTTTTAATCTTTTAAGTGTCCAAATACCAGTTCATGATTTTTACCTCTCTTCTTATTGCTTTTTTTCTCATCATTTGTTTGTTTGATTTGTATGCTTGTCAAAACAGTGTTTTCACCATATTTTTTTAATGTGAGGACCAAATTTAACAAGTTATATGTCCAATGAAAGTTTGTGATGTGGATTGTCATAGGATATAAGAAAAATTATTCACATGCTTTCCTCTCTCTAAAAAAGAAATGCTTAAGTGATTGTTCCATTACATTCTTCTGAAGGCAAAGGCCAAGATGTGTGAAAAGAAGGCATTATAAAAAATTTACTTCCAACTTTCTCCAACCCCTAAAAAAGGGGGGAGGTCTAACTGATTGGATCTTGCTATGAAAGATGTAAACAAATATAGTGAGTTAGATGTCAAATAAAACACTTGTCATATGAGGAGGTCAGAGGTTATGAATAATTTGCCTTCAAGTTTGTAATGTGTAGAGTGTCACAGATAGAAAAAAACTTATTCCTATGCTTTCTCCCCCCCCCCCCCAAGGAAGATTTAAATGATCGTTTCATTATATTTTTCTTATACAAGGGCATAAAGAAACAAGTTAGATGTCAAATGAAAGCTTTTAATGTGGGGACTTTCAATAGGCTACCTCAAGTTTTGTACCCCACTCTTCTTCCTCCCAAAAAAGGACAGGAAAAATTCACGGGAGTTGATCTCAACAAGCTATATCTGAAATGAAAGCTTGTGACACTGAGAATGTCACAAGCTACCTCAAAAATTACACTTCTTTCTCCACCCCTAAAAATAAAGAGGGGAATTTAACAAGGGTCAACCTTTACAATTCATATACCAAGTGAAAACTTAAGATAGACAGACAGCATAAGGAATATAGCAATTTTGTTCTTTGAATCAGGGGAAGGATAGGGGTTTTTAGTGGCATAATTTCCTGCATAGCTGCCACTAAAAATATATATAACCAATGAATTAAAACTTAGAAAAAAAATCTTATCTTCCTATAATGCATACTAAAAAGTAATACATAACAGTAAAGATATCAATGATGGAATTGCTTACTGAATTCACATTATCTTCAAAGAAAGATAAGGTCCAGAGCTAATTTCTCTTACCCACTGAACAAAACTTGCCAGCAGCAATAAGAATTCAGTAATATTTCATCATTGGTATGATTTATGTCTTTTCAGTTTTTAGGGTACATACCAGAAAAATATTTTTAACCCTTTGCACGCGAAAGTTTTTTTTTCGCTACAGAAAAGTAGCAACTCAAAGTTTTTTGCTAAAAATTGACTAAATTTTTTACGACATAAAAAATAAATCATACATAAACAACGTAAAATCAAACTCATCTTCACTGCTACCAATTTCATCATTTGGTCCATTTTTATAACCACTAAAAACAGACTAAGTTTAAAATAATAATTTTAATTAAACACAATGCTATACTATGAAGTGCACATAGACATAGATTTACACATTTAAAATGTAAAGAGGAAAGATATCTGTTCGTAAAACAGTTATTGTTGCCTCTCAGTCGCCATTCGAGTTGCTGCATCAAACCATGTGGTGACTGAGGGTTGCCTCCCGAGTGCAAAGGGTTAAACATTTTCAATATCAGGCATAATTTATTCAAATTACGGATAGCTTTCTCGGGCGCCAGGCAATATTAATTTACCAAATAAAGTTGAAATAAGATTCGTTTTGCATATCTAGCGTTATTTATCAAGTAAGAATTCAAAAAGGATTGTCAAGTTTAATTAAACTTTAAATCCAATCAAAAAATCAATCAATGTTGCTCAAGGGAAAAATTCAAAAATCCAAAAAATTTCTAAACAAAATTTATTTTTAAAAAATTCAAAGATTTGCCAAATTCAATGGAAGAATACAAAAGTTAGAGTACTAACAACTCACATCTATCTAAATCTCTACTTCCACTAACAATACTACATCTCCACTGACAATTCTCATTCTTTCCGCAAACTATACTGTCAATTCTACCTCTTACTCTGTGATCTAACGTCACTTAGTTATAACATGCTGTGTACAAATCCAGCACATCTATTGCATGCCGGGAAAACATTTGAATAATTTGACAATCGTGCTAGCTAGGACGTAAGAGGGGTCATGTCCTACACGTGCACATTAGTGGTTGACAATCAAAAGGTTGGAGTTGCACATGTGCAACTCCTATGGCTCAGAAACGAGAATTGCGATGTCCAAAAAAATAATCCCCAAAAATGATAAATATAATGTAAATAAAGCAAAACTGGTTAAGGAAAAGTAAAAGTGAATGAGTGGACCATCACAAAACTAATTCATTACATAAAATAAATGATCAAAGATAACTTATTTGGTAGTGATTACACAAGTAGCTTTTTTCTGCCTTTTTTGGGGATGTGGGTGGTTCAGTTGGTAGCATGCCAGGCTCGTAATCAGCAATTCACAGGTTCGAGTCGCAGTTGGGTCAGCGTTGAGATTTATCTCCGCAAAACTTCCCACCCTGCCCACAGTCAGTAAGTAGTGGACACTGATGGACTTGGAAAGGCCACCGTCCATCAGATGGGAAATTAAGCCGTGGCCCCATGTGCGCGAGAGCCATACCTTCTGCACGTTAAAGAACACTGGATGGCCTTGACGGGAGGCTACCATCTGTCTCCCAACAGCTGTTTCAGTGGGTTCCCTCCCCCAACCTTCTCTGAACCTTCAGGGTCCTAGTGACCTAGCCATTTAACCCACTGTGCTAAAAAGTGCCACTTAAAAGTAAAACAACCAACTAACCAATCTGCCTTTTTGGTTTTCAAATTAACCTAACACTTTCTCTTTCAGTACATTAAAAAAAAATGTATTTACCCCCCCCCCTCTCTCTCAAGCAGCTGCTTGCTACAGAGGTCTGGTAGGAGCTGTCAGTACAAGATGCTACAGAAAGCTTTGAGCAATGCAATTTCAACAGAAAGACAATAAAAATATTAAGGCCATATCTGAGGATAAAACCCAGGTTTCCTTGATCCACAGCCAAGCACACTAACCACTTTGTGTTACACAATAATTTATTTCACACATTTTAAAATGATAGCAAACGATTTTAAGTAAAAGAAGGATGGTTCAAGAACAAGAAAATATTTATTTGCAGTAAAGCTAATTCAAACAAGTCCTTGATCTTTAAAGAGTTTTCTCTTATAAGTTTAAATTCTGTAGAATTTTTCCCCATTTTCCAAGTTAAAAAGATTTTACACTCCTTGAAGAATGTTTTCATGTGTGAAAGAAAATTGCAGAATTAGGCAATAATTACTCCCCCCCCCCCTCTCAAGCAGCCACAGGGGTGTGACAGGAGCCATCCTTCAAGATGTGAAAGTTTGATCTATTTGAAACATACACTGCTATTCATGAATATTCATGAAAATTGGAACACTGAGAAGGAACAGAATAAGGTCCATGACTTGTATGGAGCATGTTTAGCACAAACTACTGAAGTGATTAGAATTTCAAAGTCATCAGTGCAGTCAAGTTCCTACAGGCTAATGAAAATATTCTGGAAAGTATGTAATTGACAGATAAACTGAACATGGTTACTGCCCCTTTACCTGTACAGGTAAAAGAGCAGTAGCCACGTTCAGTTTATCAGTTCTTGTGGAGGTATTGTTAAGATATGGAGCTTGCACTGGTCTGCATGACATATCTCCAGGTGTGCGAGTTCGACAGAAGACATGCGTGAGAGAAGGCAATCTTTTGTATTGAGAAATTACACTATGTCTCACACGAGATACATCTGTTGTACATTAAATATGCAGAGAATGATTCAAAGATGAGCAACAAATGCATCAGGGAGATTATGGACTTTGCCCACAAACAACTCCCACAGGAAGATCGCCATTTTGGGAGGTTGGCTATAACATCGGCCTGTCCCATCTATAGCCATGGCCCAACAGTAGAGGTCAGTAACACACCTTCCAATGTTGGCAATAACAATTCAATACTGTTTATTGCAATTCAGACTGCACAATCGTTGGCCATTGCCAAGCCTGCCTCTGACACCCCAACACAAAGCAGACTACATACTAAGTCTGCTGCTTTGTGTTGGAGATGCATCAAGTGATGGCAGTGGTGCAACAAATGGTACAACAGCCTTTTCCAATGAAGCACACTTCTGTCAGTTTGAATCTCATGGCAGAATCCTTGTCCACTGATGGGTTAGTGAGAGGCACCAAGGAATGCATTTGAATGAGGCATACAGCACCAACATGTGGGATTATGGTGCGGGGTGTGATTAGTTGTGAAAGCAAAACTTCCCTAGTACAGATCCACAACATTACCAGTGCGTTACATCCAGGACATTTTACAGCCAATATCTCTTCTATAATTACAGACTGTATGACCTACCATATTTCAGCAGGACATTGTAAGATCCCGTTTAGCTACCACCACTGTTGAGTATCTGAGGCAAAACAATGTGCAATCCTTCCATGGTCCTGTTAGATCCTCGAATTTGTCACCCATTGAAAATATGAGATATAGTGAAACACGAGGTTATGGCAAAACCAGCACATATTAGCAAATGTAGACAAATTGTGGCACAGGTGCATAGCACTTGGATGGCTATTCCACAGTCTACTATCAAACATTTGTTTGACTCTATGCCTTGCTGTGTATAGTAGGTCATACAAACAAGGGGTGGATAGTCATTATTAAACTTGGTATGTAACTCTCCAAGTACCTCCTTATTGTTGTCATTTATTACTACAATAAAGCTACATTGAACCCCATATATGAGCAAGTTCTGATCCTTCTTGGTGTTCTGATTTTTGTGAGTGCCCATTTCTTTTAAAGAATAGATTGCAATTTCAAAACAGATTAGTATGAAATAACCCTATAAGATGCCAACTTTTACTATAATAATCTGATAGACTATATAATAATCTATATGCAATATTACTTTTACCTCAGTGCTTTTGATATACACACTGCAGCATTTTTAAATGACAGTTCTCAATATTACAAACTTGCCTTTCACCATTAAGAAAACTGCCTTTCACTAGTGAAAAAAATACTTTATTTTTAAAATCTGAACTGTGTTCGTACTTCCTGATGTCCAATCATTAAAATTTATTTTATTCCTGGTGACTTTAATGTGAATGCAAAATTTTTTTGCTTATGTTTTTAGTATCTGTGAACATCCATCATACAACAGATACAAGCCTGAAAAATCCATGCTAATCATACATAATCGATTTCTAAATAAGCATGATTTGGGTCAGCAAATCACATTAGAATTTTATTTCATTCTGAACTTTTAGATGCCAATAACTTTTAAACCAATTTTGTTACACTGGTGTAAACTTTACCTACTAAAGATCATAAACTGTTTGTATATTAAAAGTATTTAGGATAAATATAGTTTTGCAAATAGATTACTGTATAATTTTTCAGAATGTTACAGTAAATATTGGCATCTCATCCCCCTTAACTCTTCATTTTTTATTCAGTTTGATGTTTGAAAAATATCGACTTGTTCATTGAAATGAAGAGCAATTTAGCAAAGTCTACGTAAACAGAAAACACCCAATTATTCTTGCAGCAGATTATCAATGCACCAAAAACAAATGACAGAGCAGTAATAATTATGTCATTCTGCTAATTCATAATAATCAATAACAGCAATGTAGTATAATAACCAAAAAGAACATGGAATAAATATAATGTCATTTCATAACAATTCAATAGCAGAAAATGCTTCTCTTTGTATTCATGTCACATTGTTTCATATTCATATTTTTTGATTCGTCCTTTTTCAATACTAACACAAATAACTGAGAATTTAATATTTAAACAAAAATAACATTAGTTTGATAATTTTTTTACTATAAAATATTCCTATTATTGCAATTATTATATCTCCTAAGAGTTTGCAGCATTCAAAGCTTACCTTTCATGGAAGAAGTATTGGTATGTAATGCCCATAATTGCCATCAACCATACTAACCACCACAGATTTTTGCCCCAGAAATTGGGCTCCATTTCCTTCAGAAGTAACCTTAGGAGATAAATATGTAAAAATATTCACACAAAATATTCATCCTAATGCAAAATTCACTGATTTATAATTAGGAATATAGAAAATAGAGAAGAAAATTGTTTAAGCAGGCCAGGTTATTAAATGTAAAATTTCAACTTCAAACAACCCTTATCAGGTGAAAAAATAATAGATGTTAGAAACATTAAGCACTAATAGAGTAACATATAAGAGCAAAATAAGATTAGTACTTGTTCGGAGACAGAATGAGCGAAAAACCACATATACACCAAAGAACTACTCACTGAAAAGAAAAGTAGCATAACTGTAGATGCAAGCAGGAAGAGCACTAGCTATATTGATGCTCAGAGCAAACCTGAATATCTGCCACCTGGAGTGAACTTGGATATCACTATTTTTTTTTCTGCTCTTAAAATGTTGATTAATTCAGCTAAAGTTAAAATCATTTTAAGAGTAGCTGAAGATCATCTTGCTGAAAAAAAAACAGATTATACTTAACCCATCATAGCTGGTGAAAGGTTGACAACCTTTCACCAGTTATGGCCATTAGTTCATGTGCTGCCTGTTGTGGTAGCACAAGCCTTGATGCAAAGTACATAAAATTAGCAAAACTATGTATGATCATGGACACAAGGCTAATTTTATAAATAAAACGCTTTTAATATCCAGAGAAAGACAAGTTCACAAGAATTTTTTTTATATATAAATATTATCTTTGTATACTTGCAACTTATCTCAGTGTACAAAAGTCTTGAGCCATAGTTGTACTGGCATCTACTACAGTCATATCCCACTATTTGTTGATTCTTGAATCATTGCTTACATACTTATCCAAATATTATTTGTTTGTGTGCAGCCTAGCATTATCCTGATGAAACTTGATGTCCTGCCAATTGAGGTGTGGTCTTTTGATTTTCAGAGCTCAATTAAGCTTTTCCAGTGACAAGCAGTATCTTTGTTGATGATTGTTCCAAGAAATCGATAAAAATTATTCCATTGTTATCCCAGAAGAAAGTAGCCATGAGTTTGTTTGCCGATCTGGAAAGTTTTGACTTTTTCTTTGCAGGTGATGCCTGCTGTTTTCATTCCATGCATTACTGTTTGGTTTGTGGGTCATAATGAAAAAGTCATGTTTCATCACATGTGATGTCCCTGTTAAAGCATTCAGGACTGGCAGCACCCTAAACCTCGAGATCTTCACAGATCGCTTTCCTTGTAGCCATCATCTCTCATGTGAGCAGTTTAGGCATCAAGAACAGAGTTTTCTGTACCCCAGTCTGTGGGTGATGGCACAACCTACCCTTTGCCAGTTGCAGAGTATCCATCAGTTGTTTCATGGTTATGCACTTATCGTTCTGAATGAGCTGGTCACTGAATTATTTGTTTTCACTGTTTGTGACAGATTGGTCCCCCACTCTTGGTTTGTCTTTGGTATCGAAATCACCATTCTGGAACTGTTGAAGCTACCTTTGGACATTACTTTGATCAATTGTCTGGTCCCCATAGACTGTTTTTTGATGGATTGATGTGGCTAACTGATCACCTGATTTGAATAGGAATTCAATCACTGACCAATGATGGATATGGCTGTCACTTGGTCCATCCATATCTTCTTTCTTAAAAAAAAATCCCCTCAAGCAGCTGCTTGCCACAGAGATCTAACTTTAACTTGTTAGTTTAATATGCCACAGTAGAAGGTGTCTGTGAGGATGGCAGGACCTCAGCAGAAAGAGGCTGGGTAAGGCACAAATATCCATGCCTTACCCAGAGCTCGAACCCAGGTCTCATCGATCAGTAGCCAAGTGTGCTAACCATCGGCCATGGGATCGTCATACTTATGAAACAAGAGAAAAAATTATATTCAGTGTGGTATTTAGTAGTACAAGTAATCAACCATTAATTATCCCCTCTCTCTTATACATGCACGCATGACAAATTATGCATTACTTATTGACCACCCTTTGTATGAAGTGCTATATTATAAAAAGATGTTTACAATATGTTACCTATAATATTTCAACAATGCCTACTACAACAATGAAAAGCCTCTGACTTGCCTAAACTGCAGTACAAAGGAAAAAAATAATCAGTAGCATTCTGTTTACCAAACTTTAACTTCAAGAAATTGCAATATGAGACAAATACACTGAAGAGACAAAACATTATGACCACCTGGCTAATATGATGTTGGTCCTCCACATGCCACCAAAACAATTCTTACCCAGCAAGGCATGGATGCTACAATATTTCTAAAAGTGTCTTGTAGTATCTGGTACCAACACATTACCAGCAGATCCTTTAATTCTTGTAAGTTAATTGGTTGAGCCGATGCAGATCGGATATGCTGTTCCAACACGAACCAGATGCTCGATTGGATTGATGTCTGGGGAATTTGGAGGCCAGAGCAATACCTGGAAGTCTTCCTCGTGTTCCACAATTCATTCTTGAACAATCTGGACAACATGGCATGGCACATTATCCTGCTGAAAGAAGACACTACTAGAGGGATATACCGTTACCATGAAAGGATTACCTAGTCTGCAATGATGTTTAAGTAGATGGTATACGTCATAGTTTCCCGCACATGAATGATTGGACCCAGGATTTCCCAGCAAAACATTGCCCAAAGCATTACACTTCCTCCACCAGCATGTTTTCGTCCCACAATGCATCCTAGTGCCAAAACTTCCCCAAATGAATGATGCACATGTACCCAGCCGTCCATATGGCTCAACAGGAAATGAGATTCATCAGACCAGGCGACTTTCTTCCAATCTTCAATGTCCAGTTTGATGCTTGCCTGCCCATTGTAGGCACTTTTGATGGCAAACAGAGGTTAGCATGGGCACTCTGAGTGGTCTGCAGCCCCATTTTCAGCAGGGTTCGATGTACTGTGTGTTGTGACATATTACTCCCATCACCAGCATTCAAATTATGGGCGAGTTGCGACACAGCCTTTCTATTGGCTCATAACATACGGGATAGCCTTCGCTCACCTGTACATCGATGAGCCATGGTCGGCCCACACGTTGCTGGCGGTTTGTGGTTTTTCTCTCCTCAGACCACTTTCTGAAGGTACTAAACCATGGCTGACCATGAGCACCCCACAAGCCTTGCCATCTTGGAAATGCTCTAACCCAGTCATCTGGCCATTACAATTTGGCCTTTGTCAGTCAAACTCACTTAAGTCCCATGTCTTTCCCATCTGAAGAACAAGAACACTGATTAACAGAGCTCAGTGTCAGGTGTTATTTATACTGTTTCATGACCTTTCGACATGCTGTCGTTTGCAGCAGTTGCTTCGATTGCATAAAGATGCACTGGTCATAATGTTTTGACTCTTCAGTGTAAAACACAAACGGTAAGCTAATATTTTAAAAATTGTATTGTACTGTTATCAAGTATAGAAAAAATGTGTCAAATACAGCACTGCTGTTGTGAGTGTACATTTTAAAGTTTTAGAACCTATTTTCCTCTATTAAATTTTTGTAAATAAACGCTTCCATTATTCATTTATTTGTTATCTTTTGCACTCTTTCAGGAATCAATAATTTTGTGGAAAAAATGAGATTCACCAACATGTGGGATTCAAAACAGTGTTTCTCCAGATTTATGCCAGAGTGTTCTAAGATCCACTAATCTAAGGCCACCTGTCTTTTTTCCATTATTATGACCTATCAATTTTTCATCATTGTTGCTGCTGACACCATTTATGATGGAAAATTGATAGGTCAAATTAGTGCAAAAAGTCAATTAGTCAATTAGCAAATTAGTCAAATTAGTGCAAAAAAAAAATAAAAATCCCCAAAATTATAAATAACATAAATTAAGCAAAACTGGTTAAGGTAAAGTAAAAGTGAATGAGGGGGCATCACAAAAGCAACAGAAAGAATTCATCACTGAAAATTTAAAAAAAAATTCTTCTTTCAGTAGTGATAAGAGAAAAATAAGTTGTGTACAAGTACTACTATAATGGACAAGTGCATCCAGTAGTTTTACTGAAAAAAATCATGTTGCAAATGTGAAATACCTATCTTGAATACAATAGGAAACAAGAATATCTCACTCTTAACAGAATCCCTAACATTAATGATTACTAGATATTTAACAGAATTGCTTCGTATTTAACAGTTAATGGTGACTAAACTCCAAAGCAAAAGTGGGGAAATTTCTAAATGAAATCATGGTAATGATGCAATAATAAAATATTAAGTATAAAAATTGATTAAAATTCTACCCAACATTTATTGAATGTTCCCTATACAAAAATATTTAAAAACTGGGAACAATGAATAAAGGTTTATTAAATATGTAGAAAATATCATGAATACTTTACTGGTAATGTTTGATGTCATATTAGAGAAGTTTTTAAAAATTAAAATGTACTGTATTTCTTCGATTCTAAGACGCACTTTTTTTCCCCATATGTCTCTAAAAACAGGGTGCATCTTAGAATGAAGACATATGGTATATCACATACTTTTGAAAACCAAAAGTGAAGCTCCACAATAATTGGCAACAAAATGTCCCTTTGTGTGTCACTGGAATATTTGTATTTTCACTCAAGTTTAAGGGATAAAACACACAACAAAAGAATGCTCCATTTGTATAGAATACAAAACAAATATACACACCCACTCTCCTGCATTACACTATAGTAGAAATCCTATATAATGGAACATACCTTGACACCTAATTTGCAATGCCAGGGTTCACCAGGCAAGTTGCACACGTTTTTCACTGGTTGTAGTAAAAATTGACTGGACTGCCTTTACAAGTACCAAAGCAAATCTGCCAAACCTTTGTCCTGACACCCCTAACATCAGCTAAGATTTTGTCACCCAAAGTCATAAAAGTAATTTACCACTTTCATTCAACTGCAGTACTGTATGTTTGTAAGGTTGGGTATAATGGTTGAATCTCTCTCTTTGCTCCTTTACCCAATGGATACCTATTGGTAGATTTTTGCATTTACTTGTTTATGACTAAACACACAAAATATCTGTTTCTTATGTGGTTGGGAAAATAACCTTACCTTGCATCATGATGAAATCATTATGTTTGGGTCAATAACAGTATATTATTACATGTTTTCAATTGATGCATGAGAAATAACTTTTTCACTGTGTATATTTATATAGCATATGATTTTAGTTATTTTAATACATATTTACCATGGTGTATAAGAGGCTGCAATGAATACATAAATGATGGCTCTATCACACCGATGTAAAATTTCTTTCCACAAACTAAAAATAGAATCATTATTATAAATATACATAATACTGAATGAAACAAATATAAAGTTACTTGACATCCATAAGCTCACAATATTAGAAAACACATACTTTATTTTAGAAGTTTATCAAAATGTTTTAATTATTTGCATTATTCAGCTTCAGTGGCAGCATTAGGAACAAAATATTTGACATTATATTCTTACCAACTGTTCTGTTAAAGTTTAGAACATGCTTTTATATCATAAGTATTGATCTTATTGCAATGTGATTCCCTAAACAACTTTAAATGTTTTAAAAGATCAAGTTGTAATGCCCTATATCCAGGAAATTAGCCAAATGATATGAATATACTATAAATGAAGCGAGTATCTGAAATAATGTGATTATTTTATAAGTATTTAGCATTTGGTATCAATTATGGAGATTTTGAATGCTTGATTCAAATTGCTTTTCAAAAAAGAATGAAGCCCATTCTATTTGTTGGATATCTTCTTTCTCA
This sequence comes from Ryuthela nishihirai, assembly GCA_038380435.1. Lineage (NCBI taxonomy): Eukaryota > Metazoa > Arthropoda > Arachnida > Araneae > Heptathelidae > Ryuthela > Ryuthela nishihirai. The sequence continues at coordinate 28,414,143 of JAWZYU010000018.1, forward strand.
AAAATTCGTTGGTGTGTTGTTTTGTGTGGATAGGCATTATTGTCCATTAAGAGGAATTTGCCATCTAATACACCAGCATAGTGCTTGACATAGGGATCAAGGATCTCGTCCTGATATCTTAGAGCAGCGTTCTTGAACTTTTTTGGGTTTTGGAACCTGTTTTAATGGTGAAAAGTTATGCAGAGTCCCTGTCACAACTTTGCTTCCATAATATAACAAATGCTAAGTGCACTTATCTCTAATAATCCGAAAGCCATTTAATATTAGATAATTTAATATAAGATTTTTTTCCACAATTCGAACGACTCTGCCAGCACACTTCGAGAAACACTGTTTTAGAGCCTTCATAGAACCTCCTTCAAACACATGGTTAGCATGGTCAATCACTGAAAATCAGGCCCTCACAATCAGACCTTTATCATCAAATGCATTTCTCCCAATGATGTTATGGAGCTGGTTATAGGTTTCATCTCTCTCTCCAGGCCAGTACATTTGCTGTCTGATTGTAGACAGCAAATGCATTGTAGAGAATATCTGTACATGTCCACAAACAGGATGATTCCATTGTTCTCAGGTCCAGGCTAGGTGATTGCAATACCATTTCAAATAGGTCCATCTGTATCTGGAAATTACAGGGACACATACAACAGGCATCAAGTCTAGTTTTGTGAAGCCTTCCTGTACAGTGGAGACATACCTACCTTTGTGTGACTGCAGTGGGATCTGAATGCAGCGATGATGCTGTTGCTTTCCTGTTCCATTTGGACTATAGTTTAATAGAGTGATCATCTTGGCGGGTTGCAACCTTAGGACACACTTGAACAAATCTTGTTTGGATTATTTGGAATTGCTGTGTCTTTTGATAACAGAATAGTGGAACCAAAGAATATGATACCCCTACAATTGCTTGACCAGCCTTTAACCTTCCAATAGCTCTCCATTGCTTTGATTTGTAAAAAAAAAATTGAGACATCATGAAGCAATCAGATATTTCAGACTGACAATGTAGTATTTCAATTTGTAATGATCAAACATTTACAAGGTTACTCCTTTTATAGGGTATCCGTTTACTGCATGTTAAATTACTAGATATGCTGAAAAGCTTCAATTTATCTCCAGCATTAACTTTTTTTATTCATATTTTGGTGATCCAAACTTAACCTTTGACAAGCAGTTATATCTTCAATATTACAAATTACATCAATAATATATATATTGAACATGTAAAGAATTTATTTATGCACAAAAACAATTTCAATTGAATCTTTAAGTTGTTCATGTGTACTATGTATTTTTTTTGTTTGATGTACTTAATAGTTTAATTCAGGTGAAATTTTTTATTAATAAGATACTTGCTATTAATAATATTAATACTTTTTTATATAATTAAGTTCTATTTGATGCCATTCTCTACAGTACGATTGTAATGTAATGTTTTAAGAAAGAGTGCACTGAATGTAAATGAAAATAATAAATACAGTGGACCTTCGTTATAGCGCTATAACCGAGTGCGCTATAGACTGCGTGTGCTTACCGACCGCGCTATAATAAATACAGTGGACCTTCGTTATAGCGCTATAACCGAGTGCACTATAGACCGCGAGTGCTTACCGACCGCGCTATAACTGAGTGCGCTATACCGCGCACTCGGTTATAGCGCGGGCAATGTTCGCGATAAGTTCAAACATGTTTATACAGGTCCGTGCAGCGTTAGTGAGTATCGCATTTTATTGTTACTGAGTATTGAGTAATTGTGTATGTATTGAGTTCCTGCATGTATTTTGAATAGTGTTTAATTATTGTATGCATGATGAGTAAAAGAAAAGCTTACAGTGTGAAATTTATTGTGTCGCCACCGCGCCGCTCTGTATAACGCGGTTCACCTTATAACACGGGTGTTGTTTCCCGCCCGACATGTGTTATATCGGGGGTCCACTGTACTATGTACTTTTTGAAACAGACATGTAAAGCTTTATACTTTTACACTAACTCCTTCATAAAGCAATTATACAGCAACTAGATTTTCTCAAAACCAATGTATAAAAGTTATTGGCAAATATTTAAAACAATATACAATTCATATATTCTTTTATTATTATAAATTCACTTACCCGCAATATCCCATGTAGAATACTGAGTGGAAGACTGTAGAGACAGTGAATAGAGCTATCAAGGAAATTCCATATATGATAGCACTAACATACTGTGAGCTACTAGATGATTGTTGGACTAGAAACACTGTTCCTAGTAATGAAGGCACTACCCAAAGCTGTAAAAAAATATTTTAAACAATTATATTTGAATAAAATTATTTTTTATGCCTCATAAATTTTAACTACTTCGAAAGCTTACAATTACGGATAAACAAAGTAATTTTAAATACTATTTCTCTCATCAGAGCTAATGGTATCTCTTACTCATATGAAGTCATGGTGGCACTAATGTTTTTCAGAGAAGATGGAGAAAGAATAAATAGTAGCTTCTGCAAGTGAAACATTTGAAACATTTCTATAAAATATGCTTAGAATATTGGTAAGCATGCTATTTTTTAAGACTGGTGTTTAGATATACATAGTTTGCACTGTATAGTATATTTTAAAGATTTTTTTTTTACAATTTCATGCATTTTTATTAAATTCTTAACAGCATGAACATGAAAAGCACTCAAATTGCTTGCAAAATAGTCACTGACTTACAAGCAAAACCGAATGCCTACCAATACTCCACTATTTTAGCAAAAGTGTCAGATTAACAATGCTAAAATACATGTTATGAAAGACAGGCTCTAAGGTATTTGTTTTTCAGATCGGCCTTGTCTACAGGCTGTTATGGTGGCTCAAAAAACAAAGTGGTTTATGCAAAATCATAGCAATGGCAAAATAAATTAACAGTTGTCAAGGTCTATCAATCAGCTGTCTGTTCATCTTAATCTGAACAAATGTTTTCAAATCAAAAGAATCTTTATTGCACCACATTGTTTTAACAATGATTTCAAAGAATCTAATCTTTCTCATTGTATCTGCCAAAACAAATATTTCAATCTTACAACTACCAGCTGTATAAGCTTTAAAATCTCGAACTTTTTCTATCAGTGATAGTCACTGATAGTAAAATAAATGTTGGAGATTCTAGGCTCAACTAGTAGCAGATTCTAACTGTGGTTAAGGTGAAATACTTAATATTCTATCTGTAATTTGGTTAAGACAATTAGTTTTTTTAGTTTAACGTACCATTTTATTAACTCCCAGACTCTCTTGGGTTTTTCAGCATCTTTAACCCTTTAATGACCATAATGCCCCCAAAATGGGCAAAATTTTAAATGGAGTAGTCCAAATAGTTCTATTCCTTTGTCTTTAACACCTATAACATTTTCTGGGCCATCATGGGCATTAAAGGGTTAAAAGGTTTTGCACAATTTTCAGATCATTTGAAAAAGTATACCAAATTCAATGAATTTTTCCTACAGTTTGAACACAAAAATGTAAAATATTTGAGTTAAGCAATCAATACAGCCAATATTTTCTTTTTAAAAATATATTTAACAGTATAGTATAATAGCTACATTGCTTCAAGTTCAGCAGAAGTTTAAAATAAAGGGTTCTACAACAAATTAAATAGGTGAAAACCACATGTTCAGTGGATAGTTAGGATTGCCTAATAAACCAAATTATTCTTGGTTGAATTTATCTCCATGGAGAAGTATCAAGCATTATATACAAGGTTTGACATGAAAAAAAGAAATACACTCATGGAATCTGATTAATTTGTCAATTAAAAAACAGATTAAAAACTAGAATTAAATAAGAAATTGTTGTATCTGTGTTAATTGTGCAATTGCTGTAATCTTAACTGTGAGCAGTTATTTATCCGATGTGAGTAAAATTACTGGAAACAAGTTGTGAAGTTAAAAATATCGAATAAACCTGATGAAGCTACCTGTCAGGTAGAAATCACCTGAAGAACATCTAAAGAAATAACCCCTTAAAATATGCTTCTGAAAAGAAAATTGTGTTGGGTTGCTTTACCTCCGAGTGGCACTTTTTTGTACACAATGGGCTAAATGGCCAGGCCATTAGGACCCTGAAGGTTCAGAGAAGGTTGGGGGAGGGGACCCACTGGAACAGTTGCAAGGCAGATGGCAGCCTCCCATCAAGGCCATCCAGCATGTTCTTTAACATGCACATGGTATGGCTCTGCTGTACATGGGACCATGGATTAAAGTCCCATCCAATGGATGGCAGCCTTTCCAAGACCACTGGTAAAAATTAATTGAATTCTGTATTTATTTTACCTTTACTAAAACTAATCTACTTTAGAAATGATGCTATTCCCCCTTTTAATTGTATGTGATTGATGTGGATTAAGAGTTCGAGAACTTCCTCTAATTTTGTAGTTTTCTAAATTACCTCAAGGAAATATTTTTAACCTATTTTGAGACAATATTTTGTTAACTTGGTGAATACAATCAGAATGAAATAGACTAATACACATATATACATAAGAATAGTAAAGAAAGCCCATAAGCATGGAATGTTATAAATGTATAATGTTATAGAAATATTAGTGATGGGTACTGTATTAATGTTAAGAACATACAAAAGGATGGCAGAAATTAATCAGAACACAATTTACTGCAAATATTCATATTAGTCGAATAATTCTCATGATTTCGGATATATTCATATCCATATCAGATTTAAGTAGATACTGAGGTTACACAAGATATTATATCATTTAAATTGCATGAGAACAATATAATGCAGGCAAGATTTGAAGTATCGCATGGTAAATATATGTCCAGGAAGTGGAGTTTTTTTCTGTAACATTTGTGACATCATGGAATAAATTCATTTTATTATGCTTCTAAGGACATTCTGACTTTCATGATGTATTCCTTTTATCTTGAAGACATCATTTTCATATGAACATTTAACATCTTCTGTGCTGGGATCAGTTAAAAATAGCTGGTCCTCCAGATGTAAAAAAGTTTCAAGCAGGACTCTGGAAGGGCTAATACCAGAACATGCACTGTCTTCTCATTAACTGCAGTGGGGATAAGCTAGAGCATAGACAACATTTGTATCATTAAGGCATAGTCAGCTTATCTGTGTGCATCCTATCAACTGACAAGATTAACATTCAATACTGTGACATTTTCTGTTGCATGGTCTATTTCCTTAACTTTATGTAACAATTAACATGAGCATTGCAGTTACATTCTCCATGTATATCTCACACATTTCAGCATTTGAATACACAGGTATGATATTCAGTGTTTTATCAGTGTTTCTCAACAGAAAAGCGACAGTAATTTCTAAAAATTCAACTTCATCCTAAAGAAAAATTTACTTTACAATCCTTTGTGTCCTCTGTATCATCTGCATTTTCCTTTCTGATAATGTAGAGTTAGCAATTCTACTCATTAGGCACATGTGCACTTATCATTATTCCTGTAGCATTGTGTTTTTTAAAATATTCTTCTGATTATGGGCTTTTTTTAGTACTGTATATATATACGTATTGAGTACTAATTTGATGTGCTGATGTACTAATTTGAGTGGTAAAGCAGTATCTTGGCTACAATTTAATGTGAAATTTAAATTATGCAAACAAATTTTTTTTATATTAGTAATTCTCATATTACTACCAAAACAAATATACTTACTGCATGTGTAATGACATTAGCTATATGCTCCAAATCAGTTGGAATATATGCTTGATTGTTGTTTGCTTTCATATTCATGCATCTGAAACACATACATATACTGTTTCACACATTTCTGACTAAAGAAAAAAACATCATTGATTTAAATTCCAGATTAGCAAATTTCTATTCTTCAATTTTAATGTTAGCAGGGAATTATAGAACTGAGTGATATAAAGGCATCAACATTTCCACCAACAAAGGCTATGAAGGGATCTGATCAAAGAAGCATCACTTTGCTTCTCAATTGATTATGGAACACATTTAACATCTGCATTTCTTGGTTTGTTTGGGGTTTTATGATGCAAAAACAACTAAGGTCATGTTGTGCCAAACAAGATATAAAATAAAAGAATAATTTTTTTTAAAAATTATTCAAATCCACAGTTAAAAGGAAAACACAAAAAGAATAAATGACAAAGAAAATAAAATTGTATAATAAAAACAACGGGGTATAAAAAAGCCTATATATAAAATAAGGATAAACAATTGTATAATATAAAAATCAACAATGACTGACTGAAATCAACAACAACAATGAATTGTATAATATAAAATTCAACGTAGGTATAGTAAATCCTATAGAAAGCAACAAGTGTAAAAAGCAAAAAAAAAAAAATTTAATATGCTTAAAATAATAAGTATATCATAAAACTCACAATTTAGCATCTGGAACCTCAGTGGGCAGAAGAAATACATGCTGCTGTTAGTAGGTCTTGGGGTATCTCACCCAGCTCCCAATAATCTTCCATTAACTTAAAAATTGTTTTTCTATTTGTAGATAATTACAAACAATTTTTTTAAAATAAGTTTCCATTCTTTATTAGGAAACTAGAATAAGTTCAAATGGATAAGAAGAGCAAGAATTTGACAATACTTGGATCAACATCCTGGTGGCAGAGTGGTCAGTGCAGCTATGGATCAAAGGATTACACTCTGGATAAGGCATGAATATTTTTTCTTAATTTTTCTTTTGAAGTCTTACCTTCCTCACAGGTCTCTACAGCATGTTATAACAGATAGGTTTCTGTCAGACATCTATGGAACTGCTTGAGGGATATTTAATTTTGTTTATAAGCAAATTTGCTTACCATATGAAAGTACCTTAATTCATATGGTAAGCAAATTTTTAGAAGCAATGTTTTTAACACACATGAATTTTCACTATATTAGCTATATGATTAGAGCAATTAGCACATAAGCAGATTAAATCCAGAAAAGAATTTTTATTTTTTATTTTTTTCAGAAGCTAATTTCACAATGTTCTTACAACTCCTTGTATCTTGAATTTTCATTCTGTGAACTCATTCTCAATGTTAGACTAGACATTTAGTATAATATAAAACAAACTAAAAGCATCAGATTATCTAGTTTGTTATAGTTAATATGAAGTAATATAAATGAAAGTTAAACTTATTTCTCACTAATTATAATATACATAGATCCAAGCAACAGTTGATTATAACAATATGCAAATAAAAAATGAATTTTACATTCAAATATAAACAGAATAGAAAGGATGTTTTACCTCTGAGTGGCAGTTTTGTGTACATAATGGAATAAATGGCCAGGGCATAGGAATAACAAGGGCTCAGAGAAGACTGAGAGAAAACGACTTGCTGCACAACTGTTAGGAGACAGATGGAAGCCTTCTGTCAAGGCCATCCATGTTCTTCTGCATATGGGATCATGGATTTATGTACCATAGCAGCTTTTCCAAGACAATTGGTGTTCCCATTCCGAGTGATGTGACCGGTGAGGGTTTAGCATAGATAAATCTTAATGTTCCACAGGTGGGATTTGAACCTGGGAACTGTTGATTACAAGCCTGGTATACTATTTACTGATCCAACCCTTGCCCCCAACAATACAGTACATAAAGTATCCAAGGAAAAATAAGCTGAGTAAATTTTTATCATATACTTGAATTATAAATTTGCTCTTCTATTATGTGCAAAAGGTATATCTTTTATTTTCTTAAAAATATATATTCCACCAACAAAATTTTGAAGCTCCTTAGATAAAACATTAAAACCTTTAGGTGAATATAATTTTAGATAAATATGAAATGTGCTTATGTAACATTTCCTTTTTTTTACATGGGAACTAGAAAAAGAGAAGCAAAAAAAAAAAACCTGAAGTATATGTATGCAGAATGGGGCATTAATTCTTAGTATGAAAATTAAAACTGATTGGATATGAAACTCCTTGTGTCTAGTAGAGAAGATATGAAGAAAAAAAAATATTGAATGTTATGACGTTTACCATATTTGGGTGAAGATTATCTGTTCCTCTTACAAAAAATTCTTCTAAGCAATCAATAAAAAATTTTTGTGTAATGATTCACTTTACTTTCACTTTGTAAGCAAGAAATAATACATGTACTTTATATTGAATTGTACAGTGCAAACACTAAAAAAATACACAAAACATTTAATTACTAGTACATAAAAATTATAAAAAAAGGAAATTTTATTTTCATAATTACCAAATAAACACAGCTCATTGTTGAATAGTCCATTATAATCAATTAAAGAAACACTTCCTTTCAAATATATTACATTATTTCAGCTATCCAGAACTGTTAGTTGCTTTCTCGTAACACGTAATGGAAAAAAAAATTGATATCAAGCCGCAAAAACGCCTCTGCATATCATAAAGTCGCGCGTTATTAATGCTGCCAGATTCCATGAGCTTATTTTTGAAATTCCTCCACTGATGTGGCATTCCCATTCCAGTACCACATCGAAGGCTGTGGTATCATGTGACTGATGTAAACAAAGCCGATTACGTTCCTGTTGTGGATTTGCTTATTCCACAAAATTTGTCAAAGGAGGAACAAATTACATTTCGCAGATGAATAAAGAAATTTCAATTCAGATCGTTATGTCAATTATTTATGACTATTATTGTTAATAATTTTAAATTAAGTAATTTAAGACGTTTTGCTTCACTCGCATCCAACCATTCAAGGTTACTTTTAACATGGCTACAGAATTCAGTAAAAATGAAAATATTGACTACTGAATTATTTTCTTAGGATGGACACAATAAAATAGATTTCTTAATCATATTTTATTGTGTTTCTAAACTGTGAGAATTCTAATCAGCTTTTGACAAACTTCTGACAGTTATTGTCCCATGGAAGAGTGGTTAGCGCGCTTGGCTACTGATCTAAGGGACCTGGATGCTTGTGCTCTTTTTCTGCTGTCCCTACTGGTCTCCCCTAAGACCAACCTTTATCTTCTACTTCCAGACTTCTCATGCCACTCGTATAACCCGCCCCCCACTCCAATTAGCTCTCATGCCACTCGTGTAACCCGCCCCCCACTCCAATTACTGATTGGGGAGGGGGTGGCCCAGTCGGTAGCGCGCCAGGCTCGTAATCTGTAGTTTCCAGCTTCGAGTCCCAGCTGAGTCAGCGTTGAGATTTATCTCCGCAAAATTCCCCGCCCTGTCCACGGTCAGTAGGGGACACCAATGGGCTTGGAAAGGCCGCCGTCCGTCGGATGGGACGTTAAGCCGTGGCCCCGTGTGCGGGAGAGCCATTCCCTGTGCACGTTAAAGAACACGCTGGATGGCCTTGACGGGAGGCTACCATCTGTCTCCCAATAGCTGTTCCAGTGGTCCCCCAACCTTCTCTGAGCCTTCGGGGTCCATGTGACCTGGCCATTTAGCCCATGGTGTGCAAAAAAGTGCTGCTCAGAGGTAAAACAACCCAACCCAACTCCAATTACTGAGACCTTTTACTATGGCATATAAACTGACAGACTCCTATCAGACCTCTGTCCCGCAAGCAGCTGCTTGAGGGGGTATTTTTTATTTTTTGGGGGGCTGAATTTTTATTTCCCTTAAACAGAGTTTGGAATTACCAGCAAATGTTATTGCACGAGTTCCATCATTGGAGTAAAGTAATATTATATATATTTCATTAACTGTGCACTATTATTATTGGAGCAGATCCTTACAAATTTTTCTATAAATAAAAAAAAAATTACTAAATTCCTCTATGTGCCCTAAAGGTAGAAAATAAATCAAAAACATCGATGGTGCACAATCAGTTGCTGAATTCGTATTCACTTCAAAGGAAGATATGGCGCCAGCAATCTTGTTGCGTAGATATCTTGACGACATTCTTATTACTCAGGATTTAGTTTCGGGAAGGGGAGGTGGGGACGGTGATCGGATCTGAGAATTTTGCTTCGGGGGTCGGAGAATGCGACTTGAGTAGGGTTTCCCAATTATTAAAATATTCCACCAAAATGATATTCTACTTGGAATAAAATTTTACACTTGTTTTTTAAATTTATTATTATTTAGTGTCTGGCACATACTATGTAGCTAAGATAAAATTTTACAAAGACAAGTGTTTTGAATTTCAAAGTAGGTAGATAAGTTTGAGATTTCGTATAAGACGATTGAATTTTCGGGGGGGGGGGTCCCCCTCTTCCATACTGGGTACATCCCTGTGCAACTTCATATGTTTTAAGTGTATTTTTTGCTTTTTCGGGTGCATATAAGAAGTTTTTTTTATTTTTCTTTCTCGCAAAAAACGCCTATCTTCAGAAACTTTCAATTGATGTATGGATTTTTCAGTCATATGTACAGTTATAAAAACTGACATAACGATTAAAGTCAAAATTGCTAAGAAAAAAGAACAATTGCATAAAATTGACATAACGATTAAGTGAAAATTCTAAGAAAAAAGAACAATTGCATTTCACAGGTGAATAACACCTGTGAAATGAAATTGTTCTTCCTTCGATAAATCTTGTGGATCAAGAAATCCATAAACAAATACTCATAAACAAGGATCATATTTTTCTTCCCCTTCATTTGGTGTCACCTTTGAAGGACCCCACGACATTGGAGACGTCACAAACTGATATTAACTTTTTAAGGTCGGCTTCCGCCAAATTTCCGTTCCCTTTTGAGGAGAGGGGAGAAAAGTGGGGGGCATAATGACTGTTCTCCTATGAGCTTCCAATACACCTAACTCGTAAATGTGGGCCTTTGCATTCGAAAGATATAATAACTTTCATCAAATATCCTCTTTTTTAGGGAGGGAAAAGCAGCGGGGGAAGGGGGGGGGCTATATTTTTATGACAGACAGCATTCCCCACTTCATCAGGCCGAATATAGGGGGGGGGAAAAACTGAGGGTCTAGCGGTGGGCAAGAAACAAAATTAAGTTAGATAATGCAAACAGGGGGCCAAGTGACTGGGCTTCCATTGTAGTATAACGTTTCGCCCTCCGTTTTACAGATCTTTAAAAACATTCTTGAAAAATGCACAAAATAGAAATAGGTTGAATAATTTTTTGCCTTTATTACTCTTACTAGCATTCTGGAAGAGGGGAGGACATGGCCCCTATGCTCTCCCCCCCCCCCCCCTAGATCCGGTCCTGAGTAGAACAATCCTTCACATATTTTCATCTTTTTTTTTGGAAGAGAGTAGGGGGAAGATTTATAACCTGTGACGCTCTCCATGTCAAAAGGTTTCATTAGACGCATAACCACTTTTTTTTACGGGGATGAGGCATAGGGAGTAATTTGTTAATAGCCTATGACACACCCCAAGTCCTTAAATTATGATATCTCATTGCATATTATGTGAATGGCAGAAAAATTTCGAATAGCTATTTATTCTAAAATATATATGGAAAAATGTGACCCAAAATAATTTACAGATCCAGTCAAATCTATGTATTTAAATCTCACTTTCCAATGTATTAAGCATTTATAGAGTTACAGAACTTGGAAGGTTTAACAGCAACAATATCAATTTAATTGTTCTGATAAATTAATAAAAACAAGTTAAAACGAGGGCAATAACCGCTGTACTAAATTTATTATGTTAATGTTTTTTTGTCGAATTAACGAACTTTCCAAATGTTTCTGCTTCCATAACTCTTTAAATATTGAACGCATGTTGTTGAAAAATCGAGATTTAAATAAATTTGATTGAGATCTTTAACTTATAATCTCACATTTTTTCAGCATTGATTCATAAAAAGAATATTTTAGGAATTATAACAATTCATACATTTCCATTCATATAACATGGAATGGAGCAGAATTCAATGACCATTTTAGTGTAAATGTTACTAAGATATTATTTTGTTTTTGATATTGTATTTTAAATAAAGATTTTATCCAATATCTTGTGTACATTTTATTTACCAACAAGTTCATCTCATAACACTCATAGTAATTTGGTGCTGGAAATCGAAAAAAAGGAACCAATCCCTTATAATAAGCTATGTGGATATTACCTCCTGCAATCTGTCATGTGAGAAACGAGTCTCCAGATATCGGCACGTTTCCGCTCCCGGGATTACTGCAGCGAAGCAGAGTTTATTTAATTTTATGGCCTAAGTCCTGATCTGTGCCATTGGCAAGGGGATAGCTGTTTAATTGTGGAATAAAGGAACTAGAGTTCAAATCTCTGAAAAAGTCACGACTGTTTGTAATTTAAACTGCAAGAATGCAAACGCCTTTTGTAATCGACAACGTATTAACCCTTTCGGGACCATAAGGTTTCTAAGAGTAAATATTAGTATGTAACTGTTTATTTTAGTTTGTTTAGACGTAAAATAAATAAAAATCATAAGAAAAATACATAACAATGTGTAGTTTTTTTGGAATTTTATGGGAAATATTTCTCCCAATGGACTATAAAGGTAACACAAATTATAGTTAGGCTTATTATGCAATGTCTTTTATTTATTGGTTTATTAGAACAAAATGTTAACTAAAATAATACAAAATTCTGAAATAAAATTACTATACAAAATGATGTGCTAATTATGATATTCTGCGAAGCAATTTCTTTTGGTAGTGAGGCAAAGATGGACATTGCACATAGTGCATATATTATGAGTCCTGACAGTTCTGTTTTTGTTTTCTAAACGTTCCCATTTACGTAATTGCGTTCGGCATACGTTCTATTTTGACATTCTGTATAAAAAATGCAGATAAGGTTATAATTAAATACGACAATCACCAATTTTAAAATTTGAAAAATGTTTCCCTTAGTCGTGAAAGGGTTAAATAAATAAATACTCCCTCAAGCAGCTGCTGGCCACAGAAGTCTGACAGGAGCCTGTCAGTTAATATGCCATAATAAGTTTGAAAAGATGGCAGGAACCCAGGTCCCTTAGATCAGTAGCCAAGCGCGCTAACCACTCGGCCGACAACGTATTCCACTCAGCATAAGCAAACTAAGCTACAGCTTAGGGCTTCACGATTATGAGTGGCCTCAAAAATTTCAGTTTGAAGTTTATATTTACGAATTTTTCTTCTATATTCAAATTAATCTATTGTGCAAACACTGTTCATATCAGTTTCACACAGTCATTATTATATACCAATGCAGTATGTTTTCACCATATCAACTACAATTACTAATATCAATCTAATATTTAGTTTTTAATGTTCATTTCAATCAGAATAATAAATATATAGTTTACTTCGACTTTCGAATTTTGAGACCTCTTAAACGTATTATAGCTTAATGCCTCAGAAGGCAATGATTACAATCCATTCACACCCTTCGATCGATACCGTACTACTCCATTCGCAAGGTAGGTGACGGCAACGCCCCCAAAAATTTGGACACTATCAGAGGATTTACTCCCAACCCACTGCAGCTAGGAACGGATCTTAATCCAACGTACTAGAATTAAGTGGAACCACTACACCAGATTTCGGACCGAGAATTACCACAGGAAACCGCGAATTTCTGCCACCGATGACGTCACACTTGTTTAGCCTTTCCGACAGACTTTCTTTAATGACTATCAGGGTCATAGGCAAGTAATCCCCCACAATAAAAATCTGTTATTGCAAATACATATTTTTTTTACGTAGAAAAGTGCAATTGTCTAAACTAACCCGAAATATTACAGAAGAGTAACTGTGTTACAAAACTGTCGCCAGATTAGGGGTTTTAGATCAAAATGAATACACCCCTCAAGCAGCTGCTTGCCACAGAGGTCTGACAGGAGCCTGTCAGTTTATTTGCCACAGCAGAAGGTCAGTGAGGATGGCAGGACCTCAGCAGAAAAACAACACATACATCCATGCCTTACCCAGGTCCCTTAGATCAATAGCCAAGCGCGCTAACCACTCGGCCATAAAACAGTGTATTTTCTATTTTTTGGTGCCTGGGGGAATCTAAAGGACATTTTATGAAGTGCTCTGTGCAGTTCTTGCTGTGAAGACTAATTGTGGCGATCAAATGGACCATTGTGATTCTAAAACAGTATCTAATTATTCTAAAACAGTATCTAATTGCAACTGCCGTTCGATTTGATAATATCAAAACCCAAACGAAATCAAATAATTGGATACTATTTCGTGTCTGTGGTATTTAGTAATCGAACGACAGAAATTGAGATTAAGAATGTCTCCTCATAATATGTATAAAAGAAGAGAACAACATTCTCCCTCCCTTACACTCGTTCCGAGCCCATCTCAGAGTTATCGATTCTGCCAACAAAGTCAGTGGAATATTTTTTGGGGACCACGAAGTGAACTTGCAACAAAGAATTAGGAAGAAAAGATTAATAGGAAGTGACCAGGCGGCTCTTGCAGGTCTTGAGGTAGTAGTCGATGTCAAGTGGATTTTGCATTGGTGCTACAGCTGACTTTTCATCGGGACTCTCAAGGTAGGAGTAACATGGCAGTTTCGGCTATAGTAGCCACTATGCTAACTGATAGTAATGGCGCCTCCCTATTCCTACCTCCATGGTTCTATTAGTTGTTACAGTAGTTAGCAAAACTATAATTTTTTTTAAGAGCAATAATATTTTTCACCTTAATTTTTTATTTCACCAGATTCATCCACAATTAGTAGGCTTCTTACTACTTGATAAGTTCAATCATCCTTTATTACCTGAGGTAAATAGGGCGGGGTGACTCAGTCGGTAGCGCGCTAGGCTCGTAATCTATAGTTCCCAGGTTGGAGTCCCAGCTGGGTCAGCGTTGAGATATATCTCCGCAAAATTCCCCGCCCTGCCCACGGTCAGTAGGGGACACAGATGGGCTTGGAAAGACCGTCGGATGGGACGTTAAGCCGTGGCCCTGTGTACGGGAGAGCCATACCCAGTGCACGTTAAAGAACACACTGAATGGCCTTGACGGAAGGCTACCACATAACAGCTATTCCAGTGGGTCCCTCCCCCAACCTTCTCTGAGCCTTCGGGGTCCATGTGACCTGGCCATTTAGCCCATTGTGTGCAAAAAAAGTGCCGCTCAGAGGTAAAACAACCCAACCCGAGGTAAACGAGATTTCAAATCAATTGGACTGTGCTTTCCGGTGTAATTAGGAGTGGCATACTAACAAATAGATGAAAAAAATGTTCATTCAGCGTCGAGTACAAACTCACTTTGCACACTAATAAGAGTCGTTTGCAGCAGAGTCCTTCATAATTGTCTGGGAGATAAAACTACAAACTCTTGCATATGAATGAAGTAATAACCAGAGTATTCTCCCCCCTCCCCCCCCCGTTACGGTTCTAATTTCATTTCATAATGGTTCTTTAATGTTTGAGGCATTTAACGTCCGTGCAATTCGGAATAATTAAATGGTCGTTTCACTGCTTTAATCTAGCGCTTTACACGCTGAATTTTTGATCTGGAGCATGTTATCGATCGAATACAAGGAAAATAACAAAGCTCCTCCCATTCCGTTTGCTGGATACTACGGGAGCAATTTGCATGCTTAACAGGAAGCTTTGCAATGTCTAGTAATGTTGATGAATAGATCCCGTGGGACATGGTCAGCCGTTATAGGCTGACATCATCCACACCGGAAGTTCTTCTATGACTCATAAGTATAGATGACGTGGGTTTGGGCGATTTTCTCTTCCAGAGAACGATGAAACACAGATTGCAAAACGCCGCTAATTTAAATTTTAGGTACAGAATTTACAGACAAAAAATATAGAGAAGGAATTTTCAGTAGCCAAGTGGGATCGGGACCCAGGACCTACTGATAACATGTCAGACACTCTGACCGCTGAGCTACCCGGGCGCTGATCAACATCTCCTCTACTGGTGGCTTTAAGCATTATTCCATGGAGTTAGGCAGATTTCAATGACTGACAGTAATTGGGTTGGGTTGTTTTACCTCTGAGCGGCACTTTTTTGCACACCATGTGCTAAATGGACAGGTCACATGGACCCCGAAAGCTCAGAGAAGGTTGGGGGAGGGGACCCACTGGAACAGCTGTTGGGAGACAGATGGTAGCCTCCCGTCAAGGCCATCCAGCGTGTTCTTTAACGTGCACAGGGTATGGCTCTCCCGTACACAGGGCCACGGCTTAACATCCCATCCGACGGACGGCGGTCTTTCCTAACCCATCGGTGTCCCCTACTGACCGTGGGCAGGACAGGGAATTTTGCGGAGATAAATCTCAACGCTGACCCAGCTGGGACTCGAACCTGGGAACTACAGATTACGAGCCTGGCGCGCTACCGACTGAGCCACCCCCGCCCCATGACAGTAATTGAAGACTCTAGTATAGAAGGCATCTTCCAGGTTGGGTTGTTTTACCTCTGAGCGGCACTTTTTTGTACACCATGGGCTAAATGGCCAGGTCACATGGACCCCGAAGTCTCAGAGAAAGTTGGGGAGGGGACCCACTGGAACAGCTGTTGGGAGACAGATGGTAGTCTTCCGTCAAGGCCATCCAGCGTGTTCTTTAACGTGCACAGGGTATGTCTCTCCCGCCACGGCTTAACGTCCCATCCGACGGACGGCGGTCTTTCCAAGCCCATCGGTGTCCCTTAGTGACCATGGGCGGGGAAGGGGAATTTTGCGGAGATAAATCTCAACGCTGACCCAGCTGGGACTCGAACCTGGGAACTACAGATTACGAGCCACCCTCGCTCACTAAGATAGCGTTCAATACTTTACAGAATTTTTTTTTTTAATATTCACATATTTCGTAGTTACAATCTGCATTTTCTGTTTATAAATGTCGTCCGTGCTCATCTGACAGTGATTGAATTTATTTCAGTTCACGTGTGCGAACATTGCTGTCAGAAGTTCAGGGCGGATTAACGTACATTAAGGCTCTAGGCGCAAAATGCCAAAAATTCTCCGGGTTGGGCTCTTTTACCTCTGAGCTGCACTCTTTGGCACACAATGGACTAAATGGCCAGGTCACAAGGACCCAGAGGGTTCAGAGAAGGTTAGGGGAGGAGCCCAGCTGTTGGGAGGACAAATGGTAGCCACCCATCAAGGCCATACAGCACGTTCTTTAATGTGCACAGGGTATAGCTCTCCCGTATACGGGTTTCACCGCCCTGGCCACGGTCAGTAAGGGAAACCGATGGACTTGGAAAGGCCGCCGTCGTCGGATGGGACGTTAAGCCGTGGCACCGTGTGAAGGAGAGCTATACCCTGTGCACGTTAAAGAACACACTGGATGGCCTTGACGGGAGGATACCATCCGTCTCCTAACAGCTGTTCTCATGGGTTCCCTCCCCCAACCTTCTGAGCCTTCGCGGTCCATGTGACCTGGCCATTTAGCCCATGGTGTGCAAAAAAGTGCCGCTCAGAGGTAAAACAACCCAACCCTGTACACGGGGGCATGGCTTAACGTCCCATCCAACGGACGGTGGTCTTACCAAGCCCGTCTGTGTCCTCTACCGACCGAGGGTTTGGCGGGAAGTTTCACTGAGATAAATCTAAACGCTGGCTAGCCAGCTGGGACTCGAACCTGGGATCTACAGATTACGAGCTTGAGTCGCTATCGACTGAGACATCTCTGACCCATTGGTAAATCCGGTTTTGATTGTTATCCTCGTAAGATACGGAATAAAATCGCCTGATGTCCCTGATTATATAATACCACTTTTGATAACTGGTGAAGAGAACGAAAGTTAAGATCGTCTGCTTCTTTTGCAATCTTAAACGACTTAGAATTGACTCTCCATGTGGTTGAGAAGCGACACAAGGTCAAATGCATTACATCTCAATCACCCACTGCCACTGAGAATTGGATCTCCTATTGGCGACCTTTCCGTAACAGTCGAGGCAACAGGAATTTCGTATTGGTTAAATGTTCTCCGTTTGGACAAATCGGATGCAATGCAAATGACAGGATGTTGAAAAGTAGTTCGAATAGAGTCTTAAATTTCTTACCACTTTAGATTGACGCTTTTCCGGTGGCGTCATTTTAAATTCGGAAACGACAAAGCACTGTGGGTTGGGTTGTTTTACCTCTGAGTGGCACTTTTTTGCACACCATGGGCTAAGTGACCAGGTCACAAGAACCCCGAAGGCTCAGAGAAGGTTGGGGGAGAGGACCCACTGGAACAGCTGTTGGGAGACAGATGGTTGCCTCCCGTCAAGGCCATCTAGCGTGTTCTTTAACGTTGGGTTGTTTTACCTCTGAGCGGCACTTTTTTGCACACCATGAGCTAAATGGCCAGGTCACATGAACCCCGAAGACTCGGAGAAGGCTGGGGGAAGGGACCCACTGGAACAACTGTTGGGAGACAGATGGTAGCCTCCCGTCAAGGCCATCCAGTATGTTCTTTAACGTGCATAAGGTATGGCTCTCCCGCACACGGGGTCACGACTTAACGTCCCATCCGACCGACGGCGGCCTTTCCAATTCCATCGGTGTCCCCTACTGACCGTGGGCAGGGCGGGGAATTTTGCGGAGTTGGGTTGGTTTTTACCTCTGAGCAGCACTCTTTTGCACACCATGGTTAAATGGCCAGGTCACAAGGACCCCGAAGGCTCAGAGAAGGTTGTGGGATGGGACCCACTGGAACAACTGTTGGGAGACAGATGGTTGCCTCCCG
The DNA here is from genome assembly GCA_038380435.1 of Ryuthela nishihirai. NCBI lineage: Eukaryota > Metazoa > Arthropoda > Arachnida > Araneae > Heptathelidae > Ryuthela > Ryuthela nishihirai. The sequence goes on from JAWZYU010000018.1 coordinate 28,432,670, forward strand.
TCAAGGCCATCCAGCGTGTTCTTTAAAGTACACAGGGTATGGCCCTACCGCATACGGGCCACGGCTTAACGTCCCATGCGACGACGGCGGTCTTTCCAAGCCCATCAGTGTCCTTTAGTGACCATGGGCGGGGGGGAATTTTGCGGAGATAAATCTCAACGCTGACCCAACTGGGACTCGAACCTGGGAACTGCAGATTACCAAAGCACAGTGGAGATGGTTCACATAATAGTGACGCCAGTGCCGTTCAGTTAACACAGTGTCTCGCAAACTGTGTGCCGCGAGAGATTTTCAAATTGACACTAGATATTCCAAAGATTTCATTTTGACTTGACTTGTGTTATCGACGTGCTTTAATATCGACGTGCTTTAATAAAAATCTTTCAGATTTTATCAACTGGGATCTTGTAAGTATTTATCAAGCTTTTTCCAAATTTTGGTATTAATTTTTGATTATTTCAAGCCATAGAATGGACAAATATTTGAAACAAACACAGAGTTATGAATTAAAGAACGAGAGCAAATCTTCAAGTAAAACCAGGCTGATGACTTCAACAAAGCGCAAATATAATGACGATTATATAGAGTCTACTTTTATTCTTTTTTAGGTGTGCCGCGGAAAAAAAAATTAGATTCAGTGTGCCGCAGAGTAAAAAAGTTTGCGAGACACTGAGATAACAGAAGGTCGATTTCACTGTGGTAAAAGGGGTGGGGATTGAATTATTCGGTAGAGCTCCAGGCTCTTAATATGCAGTTCCTAGGTTCGATTCCCTCCTGTGTTAGCTTTGAGATGTATCTCCGCTAATTCACACTCTCCACGGTCAGAAATGCGACACCGATAGGTGTGGCAAGGCCGCCGTCCGTCGGATGGGACCCGTATGCAGAAGAGCCACACTCCTTGCACGCTGGACAGCTTTAACGGAAGGCCTCCACCTGTCTCCTAACAGCTGTCCAGTGGGTCCCTCAACCTTCTCTGAGCCTTTGGGGTCTTTGTGACCTGGCCATTTCGCCGATTGTGGGCAAAAAAAGTGCCCCGGAGAGTTTGGTTTGTTTTACAGCTGAGCGGCACTTTTGCAGACAATGGGGTAAATGGCCAGGTCACAAGGACCCTGAGTGCTCAGAGAAGGTTGGAGAAAGGGGACCACTGGACAGCTGTTACGAGACGGTAGCCTCGTAAAAAAAAAAGTGCCCCGGAGAGTTTGGTTTGTTTTACAGCTGAGCGGCACTTTTGCAGACAATGGGGTAAATGGCCAGGTCACAAGGACCCTGAGTGCTCAGAGAAGGTTGGGGAAAGGGGACCACTGGACAGCTCTTACGAGACGGTAGCCTCCCGTCAAGACCATACAACATGTTCTTTAACCTGCAGCGTATGGCTGTCCCGCACACGGGGATTGTACGTTCCATCTGATAGGCGGCCTTTCCAAGCTCATTGATGTCCTCTACTGATTAAGGGCAAGGTGAAGGTTGTTTCGGACACCCTCACCCCTCAGCTCAGAGGTAAATACTAAACACAAATCAACCCTGAATCTTTGGTCTCATTGTGACCTGGCCATTTAGCCCTCCGAGGTCCGAGTCCCACCTGGAATAGCTTGAGATTTACCTCCTCAAGGTCGATATGGACACCGATGGCCTTGCAAAGGTCACCGGATATCTGATGGGTCGTTAAGCCGTGGTCCGTATGCGGGAGAGCCTTTATACCCTTTGCACGTTATAAAGAACATGCTGCATGGCCTTAACGGGAGGCTACCATCTGTCTCCTAACAGTTGTCCAGTTAGTCTCCTCCCCCAAACCACCTCTAAGCCCTTTGGTTCCTTGTGACCATTCAGCACATTGTATGGAAAAAAAAATAGGGCGGGAGTGGCTCAGTCCGTAGCGCGCCAGGCTCGTAATCTGCAGTTCCCAGGTTCGAGTCCCAGCTGGGTCAGCGTCGAAATTTATCTCCGCAAAACTCCCCGCCCTACCCACGGTCAGTAGGGGACACCGATGGGCTTAAAAAGGCAGCCGTCCGTCGGATGGGACGTTAAGCCGTGGCCCCGTGTGCGGGAGAGCCATACCCTGTGCACGTTAAAGAACACGCTGGATGGCCTTGACGAGAGGCTACCATCTGTCTCCCAACAGCTGTTCCAGTGGGTCCCCTCCCCCAACCTTCTCTTAACCTTCGGGGTCCATGTGACCTGGCCATTTAGCCCATGGTGTGCCAAAAAGTGCCGCTCAGAGGTAAAACAATCCAACGTTAAAGAACACGCTGGATGGCCTTGACGGGAGGCTATCATCTGTCTCCCAACAGCTGTTCCAGTGGGTCCCCTCCCCCAACCTTCTCTGAGTCTTCGAGGTCCATGTGACCTGGCCGTTTAACCCATGGTGTGCAAAAAAGTGCCGCTCAGAGGTAAAACAACCCAACCCATGTAATGGGCCGTAATATAATCCCTAACTCCCCCCCCCCCCCACTTCCCGAAGGCACTACGCAATTTCTGGACGCTTCAGTCTATCAAATACGTACTGCCAAAAAATTTCTGCCGCCAGAAATTTCAACCCTTCCGATAGCTGCAATTCCACTGGCAAGTACTCTGTATTTATAAACTGCCCTGGAAATTATGATAAGCATGACATTTACAGAGAAGTTATTTTTAAATTCAGGAAATTACGCGGTGGTTCAGAATAATTTGTCTCTGCCTGAACATTCTCCTTTATATATATAACCCTCGGCTATTTCAGCACTTTCCTGTAAAAACTTTAGCAGAATGACTCATTATAGCAAACAAGGCGAATCGCCCTGCCATTACTTTAACCAGTGTACCGAGGCGACGGTGAATATCGGCCCACTGGGCAGGCGACCCGAAGGTCATTCCCCCCTTCTCGTGAGAATTTAGGTGATGGGAAAATCTGCTTTTTGAGCACGTGGCCAATTAAAACATCTGCAACAGTTACGGTTAGCGGGTATGATTCTTGATGCCAGTGAGCGTTTGTTATGTACAGGTTGCAGATTGTGGGTTTGGATTGGGTTGTTTTAGCTCTGAGTAGCAGTTTTTGCATACAATGGGCTAAATGGCCAAGTCAGGAGGATCCCGAGAGTTCAGAAGGTTGGGGGAAGAGGGACCCACTGGACGGCTGTTAGGAGATAGATGGTAGCCTCTCATCAAGGCCATCCAGCGTGTTTTTTAATGTGCACAGATTATAGCTCTTTCGCATACGGATTGGATTGTTTTCCCTCTGAGCGGCACTTTTTTGCACACCATGGGCTGAATGGCCAGGTCACATGGACCCCGAAGGCTCAGAGAAGGTTGGGGGAGGGGACCCACTGGAACAGCTGTTGGGAGACAGATGGTAGCCTCCCGTTAAGGCCATCCAGCGTGTTCTTTAACGTGCACAGGGTATGGCTCTCCCGCACACGGGGCCACGGCTTAACGTCCCATCCGACGGACGGCGGCCTTTCCAAGCCCATCGGTGTCCCCTACTGACCGTGGGCAGGGCGGGGAAATTTTGCGGAGATAAATCTCAACGCTGACCCAGCTGGGACTCGAACCTGGGAATTACAGATTACGAGCCTGGCAAGCTACCGACTGAGCCACCCCCGCCCCATAGATCAATAGTAGAGTCTGCAGAGGAAGAGAAGAATTCAAGCATCAGGAGACCTTGGGACTGCTCTTCAACATTTTTAATAAAAAAAGTTTAAAATCAATTGTGCTGTTTTATTTTAATATTTACTCCTGTAGTCCAACAGCGTTAAAACGTGGATCCTATTCCCTTGTATAAAGAAACGGGGACTGAGTTAGTCGGCAGCGTGCCAGACTCGTAATCTACACTTCCGAGGTTTGGGCGGGGGTGGCTCAGTTGGTAGCGAGCCATGCTCGTAATCTGTAGTTCCCAGGTTCGAGTCCCAGCTCGGTCAGCGTTGAGATTTATCTCCGCAAAATTCCCCGCCCTGTCCCATGGCCGAGTGGTTAGCACGCTTGGCTACTGATCTAAGGCACCTGGGTTCGAGCCCCGGGTAAGGCATGGCTGTTTGTATCGTTTTCCTGCTGAGGTCATGCCATCCTCTCAGGACCTTCTACTATGGCATATAAACTGACAGGCTCCTGTCAGACCTCTGTGGCAAGCAGCTGCTTGAGGGGGTATTTTTTGTCCACGGTCAGTAGGGGACACCGATGGGCTTGGAAAAGCCACAGTCCATCGGATGGGACCGTTACGCCTTGGCTCCGTGTGCGGGAGAGCCATACCCTGTGCACGTTAAAGAACACGCTGGATGGCCTTGACGGGAGTCTACCATCTGTCTCACAACAGCTGTTGCAGTGGGTCTCCTCCCTCAACCGTGTCTGAGCCTTCGGGGTCCATATGACCTGGCCATTTAGCCCCATGGTGTGCAAAAAAGTGCCGCTCAGAGGTAAAACAACCCAACCTATGCAGTTAAAGAACACGCTGGATGCCCTCGTTGGAAAGTTTCCATCTCCTAACAGCTTTCCAGTGGTTACCATTTTCGTATTAAACTGCGAGCCCCTGGGGTCCTTGTGACCAGGGAGAAGGAGTTAGCTTAGTCGGTAGCCCGTCAGACCCGAAATCTGTTGTTCCCAGGTTTAAATTCCAAATGTACCAGCGGTGAGATTTATCTTCGCTAACCCCCACACTGCCCACAGTCAGAAAGGGGACTTGTTGGGTTGTTTTATCTCTGAGCGGCACTTTTTTTTTGCACAGAATGGGCTAAATAGCCAGGTCACTAAGACCCCGAAGGCTCGGAGAAGATTAGGGATGGGGACCCACTGGAACAGCTGTTGGGAGACAGATGGTAACCTCCCGTCAATTCCATCTAGCGTGTTCTTTACCGTGCACAACATATGACTAGCACATATTAAGCCACGGCTTAATATCCCATCCGACGGACGGCAGTGATTCCAAGCCCATCGGTGTGATGACCGTGGCTCTGATAAATCTCAAAGCTGGACCAGTTGGGACTTGAACTTGGGAAATTCAGATTACGAGCCTGGCACGCTACCGACTTAGCCACTAATGTACTTGGAACTGTTGCGGTCTATAGGATGGGACGTAAGGACGTCGCCCCGTGTACAGAAGAGCTGTACCTTGTCAAGTGATGGAACACACTGGAAGTTAGGAACCACAAGAGCAGCTCAAAGTGCGATGATTGGAAGACACCATTGTTAGGGTTGAGTTGAGTTGTTTTACCTGAGCGGCACTTTTTTGCACACAATGGGCTAAATGGCCAGGTCACATGGACCCCGAAGGCTCAGAGAAGGTTGCGGGAGGGGACCCACTGGAACAGCTGTTACAGTGGAAGATGGTAGCCTCCAGTCAAGGCCATCCAGCGTGTTCTTTAACGTCACGGTGTATGGCTCACCCGCATACGTGCCAAGGCTTAACGTCCCATCCGACGGACTGTAGCCTTTCCAAGCCCATCGGTGTCCCCTACTGACCGTGGGCAGGACGGGGAATTTTGCAGAGATAAATCTCAACGCTGACCCAACTGGGACTCGAACCTGGGAAGTACAGATTACGAGCCTGGCGCGCTACCGACTGAGCCACCCCCGCCCCATAAAAAACATTCCCTCCTCAAGCAGCTGCTTGCCACAGAGGTGTGACAGGAGCCTGTCAGTTTATACGCCACAATAGAAGGTCTGTTTTAAAGGTATCGAGTTCAAATTTCCGGTAAGACATGGATTTTTTTTTTTTCATTTTGGGAAACGTTGAAGCAAAGTATATCTTCATAATAAAAATAAACCAAGACCTTTCATCGAAGCTGGAGAAAGGAGTTATTGCGATATTGGCTGTCGCGATTTCCTGTGCAAGAATCGAATTACCACTCAATGCTTTACACAAGTCAGCGTGATCGAAATTCAATATGAGAATGAAGTCACTTAATCCTTCTGTAGGCAAATGCTATGAAGAGAGCTGTTTGTAATCGCACCTATTCGACTGCATATTTCTTTCCTTGGTAGAGGAAATGCTATACGCTGTCTGCAATTCTATCAGCGGTAGACTTCGTTCGACGTCGACGATTTGTAGACTCAGTAGTGGGAATGATCCTTCTCACCACGACAACAGGAGCGAGGTCTGAAAGTTTGACGTTTTAACTACAGAGCGTTTGTGTATTGCTCATACTCCGAAAAATAAGTGGGGCGGGGGTGGCTCAGTCTGTAGAGCGCCAGGCTCGTAATCTGTAGTTCCCAGGTTCGAGTCCCGGCTGGGTCAGCGTTGAGATTTATCTCCGCAAAACTCCCTGTCCTTGGTCAGTAAGGGGCAACTATAGGCTTAGAAAGGCTGTGGTCCTTTGGATGGGATGTTAAGAAGTGGTCCCGTGTGCGGGAGAACCAACCCTGTGCACGTTAAAGAACACGCTGGATGCTCTTGACGGGAGACTACCATCTGTCTCACAACAGCTGTCCCAGTGGGTCCCATCCCCCAACCTTCGGGGTCCTTTTGACCTGGCCGTTTAGCCCAAGGTGTGCAAAAAAGTGCCGCTCAGAGGTAAAACAACCCAACCCGAAAAATAAGTAACTTATGCGATTAATAATAATACAATTTTATTCTTTCTCTGTGTATGTATCGTTATTTTCTATCAGCTGCTATTAGAGTTGGGTTATTTTACCTCTGAGCGGCAGTTTTTTGCACACATTGAGCTAAATGGCCAGGTCACAATGACCCCGAAGGCTCAGAGAAGGTTGGGAGAGGGGACCCACTGGAACAGCTGTTGGGAAATAGACGATCCTTCTCACCATGGCAACAGGAGCGAGGTTCCCGTTAAGAGCCATCCAGCGTGTTCTTTAACCTGCACAGGGTATGGCTCTCCCACACACGGGACCACGGTTTAACGTCCCATTAGACGGACGGCGGCCTTTGTTATTTGGTTTTTTCACCTCTAAGCTGCACTTTCTTGCACACAAAGAGATAAATGGCCAGGTCACAAGGACACCGAAGGCTCAGAGAAGGTTGGGGGAGGGGACCCACTGGAACAGCTGTTGGGTTGGGTTGTTTTACCTCTGAGAGGCACTTTTTTGCACCCCATAGGCTAAATGGCCAGGTCACATGGACCCGGAAGGCTCAGAGAAGGTTGAGGGACCCGCTGGACAACTGTTAGGAGACAGATGGTAGCCTCCATCAGCGTGTTCTTTAACGTGCACAGGGTATGGCTCTCCTTCACATTCCATCCGACATACGCGGCCCTTCCACGCCATCGGTGTCCCCCTACTAACCGAGGGCAGGGAGTTTTTACGGAGATAAATCTCAACGCTGTCTCAGCTGGGAATCGAACCTGGTAACTACAGATCATGAGCCTGGCACGCTATCGACTGAGCCATCTCCATCCCACTTACCGCAAAATTCCCCGCCCTGCCCATGGTCAGTAGGGGACACCGATGGGCTTGGAAAGGTAGTCGTCCGTCGGATGGTACGTTAAACCGTGGCCCGTGTGCGGGAGAGACATACCCTGTGCACGTTAAAGAACACACTGGAACACACAGAGCACAGACATGACGTCCATGAACGGAGTTTGCCAATCTCTCCCTATATAGGACCACTAGGTAGGACCTCAGATATGCGGGAGAGCCATACCCTGTGCACGTTAAAGAACACGCTGGATGGCCTTGACGGGAAGCTACCATCTGTCTCCCAACAGCTGTTCCAGTGGGTCCCCTCCCCCAACCCTCTCTGAGCCTTCGGGGTCCATGTGACCTGGCCATTTAGCCCATGGTGTGCAAAAAAAGTGCCGTTCAGAGGTAAAACAACCCAACGTTAAAGAACACGCTGGATGGCCTTGACGGAAGGCTACCATCTGTCTCCCAACAGATGTTCCAGTGGGTCCCCTCCCCCAACCCTCTCTGAGCCTTCGGGGTCCATGTGACCTGGCCATTTAGCCCATGGTGTGCAAAAAAGTGCCGCTCAGAGGTAAAACAACCCAACCCGTCCCACTTACCAAAGAGCATTCTCGTTGGTTTAGTAATCAGGTAGCTAACCACTTAGACCAAATAAGGTTAGCTACTCTTCAAACATTTACACTATATATTATTATGCACATTTCGCAATTATTATGTAACTATAGAGTAAGGGAGGAGAAGTATTCGTGTGTGTGTCCCTCTCCCCCCCCCCCCCGGTAAACATGCGTCTTCCGATTGGCCAAAATTCTACCGGCTACCAAAATTCTACACTTTCAACGAAGAGGTTGTTGCCACTCTAACGCAGTGATACCAAGTCTTTATGTGTCGTCAAAGCTCTATTTCTGTCTTTCCTTTTATGATCTATTTCAGCTGGCTTATAAAGTGATGAACAATCGTTTCTGATCGGAAGACCATTTCCGGCAAATCCAATCTCTTTTCGGTCCACATTCACGAGAAAAACAAAATTCGATCCTCTCACGGGCCAATAGTTCATTGATGATATTATGAAACGTGTGACACTGAAATAGGTGTTTTCTCACCCCCCCCCCTCTCCAGAATCCTTGATAAATTGATCCGTGTACGACGGCTTTAGTAGATTGTAACGCTCAGATCTTTTTATCGTTGTCTTCTACAGTGCTATAAAGACAACGATAAAAAGATTCTGAACGTCAAAATCTACTAAAGCCGTCGAGAGAGAATTTCCATGTTACATCAATGGGCTGTTTTACCTCTGAGCGGCACTTTTTTGCACACCATGGGCTAAATGGCCAGGTCACAAGGACCCCGAAGACTCAGAGAAGGTTGGGGGAGGGGACCCACTGGAACAGCTGTTGGGAGACAGATGGTAGCCTCTCGTCAAGGCTATCCAATGTGTTCTTTAACGTTGGGTTGTTTTACCTCTGAGCGGCACTTTTTTGCACAAAATGAGCTAAATGACCAGGTCACAAGAACCCCGAAGGCTCAGAGAAGGTTGGGGGAGGGGACCCACTGGAACAGCTGTTGGGAGACAGAGGGTAGCCTCTCGTCAAGGCTATCCAATGTGTTCTTTAACGTTGGGTTGTTTTACCTCTGAGCGACACTTTTTTACACATCATGGGCGAAATGGCCAGGTCACAAGGATCCCGAAGACTCGGAGAAGGCTGGGGGAGGGGACCCACGCGAACAGCTGTTGGGAGACAGATGGTAGCCTCCCGTCAAGGCCATCCAATGTGTTCTTTAACGTTGGGTTGTTTTACCTCTGAGCGACACTTTTTTGCACACCATGGATTAAATGGTCAGGTCACAAGGACCCCGAAGAAGGTTGGGGGAGGGGGAGGTGACCCACTGGAACAGCTGTTGGAAGGGTCAGAGAAGGTTGGGGGAACTTACCCCGTCAAGAGTGAGGTTGGGTCAGGTCACAAGGACCCCGAAGGCTCAGAGAAAGTTGGCGGAGGGGACCCACTGGAACAGCTGTTGGGAGACAGATCGGGAGAACCTCGAGAGAAGATGGTAGCTTATCGTTGTCTTCTACAGTGCTATAAAGACAACGATAAAAAGATTCTGAGCGTCAAAATCTACTAAAGCCGTCGAGAGAGAATTTCCATGTTACATCAATGGGTTGTTTTACCTCTGAGCGACACTTTTTTACACATCATGGGCGAAATGGCCAGGTCACAAGGACCCCGAAGGCTCAGAGAAAGTTGGCGGAGGGGACCCACTGGAACAGCTGTTGGGAGACAGATGGTAGCCTCTCGTCAAGGCCATCCAATGTGTTCTTTAACGTTGGGTTGTTTTACCTCTGAGCGGCACTTTTTTGCACAAAATGAGCTAAATGACCAGGTCACAAGAACCCCGAAGGCTCAGAGAAGGTTGGGGGAGGGGACCCACTGGAACAGCTGTTGGGAGACAGAGGGTAGCCTCCCGTAAAATTCATCCAACGTTTTCTTAAACGTGCACAGGGTATGGCCCTTCCACACACGGACCCAGAGCTTAACATCTCATCCGATGGACGTCGACTTTTCCAAGCCCATCGGTGTCCCCTACTGAGCGTGGGCAGGGTGGGGAGTTTTGCGGATATAACTCTCAACTCTGACCCAGCTGGGACTCGAACCTGGGAACTGCAGATTAACTGCATAGGATTACGATTACGAGCCTAGCGCACTACCGTTTGGGGCCCCATTCATCCCCTCCCCTCCCCCGCCCCTCCCCGTCAATGGAAATGTAATATTTTAATTGAACAGTATAATAAAACGACTTAAAAATTTAGGGCCCAAAGTATGTGACTGGATTCAATTGTAACGGAATAGAAAGCTTTTCCACAATATTTAAAACAATAAATCATTGCTATATACATGTGTTCTATTATTTTTTTCACCTCTGTTTTCATCATTAAAACTTTCCGGGCGGACGAAATATTTTCTTCCCTCGTTCCCCCTAAGAAGCAGTGGGTGGCTTCACCTGTAGCACGTCAGGCTCGTAATCTGATGCTCCCAGGTTCGAGTATTAAACGTGCCTGCATTGAGATTTTCTCCGCTAATCTCCATCCTACATGAGAAAGAGAGACGCCGATATTCTTGGAAAGGCTATTGACATTCGTAAGTGTTTTAAATTGTGGTTCTGTGGACATGAAAGGGGGGGATGCCCCCTCTCGTATTCTAACCCCCAATTTGGAAATGCTGGTAAGGGTACTGGAGTCAAAATTATCATTAAACTGTACCCGTTTCATGCATTTTTCAAGAAATTTAAAGACTTTCTAAAAGAAACGTTATACAGCAAAGGAAATACAGTCCCTTGCCCCTCCCCATTGGGGAGGGGGTGGCTCAGTCGGTAGCGGGCCAAGCTCGTAATCTGCAGTTCCCAGGTTCCGAATCCCAGCTGGGTCAACGTTGAGATTTATCTCCGCAAAACTCCCCGCCCTGCCCACAGTCAGTAGGGGACACCGATGGGCTTGGAAAGACCGCCGTCCGTCTGATGGTACGTTAAGCCGTGGCTCCGTGTGTGGGAAAGCCATACCCTGTGCACGTTAAAGAACACGCTGGATGGCCTTGACGGGAGGCTACCATCTGTCTTCCAACAGCTGTTCTCATGGGTCCCCTTCCCCAACCTTCTCTGAGCCTTCAAGGTCCTTGTGACCTGGCCATTTAGCCCATTGTGTGCAATTAAGTGCTGCTCAGAAGTTGGGTTGGGTTGTTTTACCTCTGAGCAGCACATTTTTGCACACCATGGGCTAAATGGCCAGGTCACATGGACCCCGAAGGCTCAGAGAAGGTTTGGGGAGGGGACCCACTGGAACAGCTGTTGGGAGACAGATGGTAGCCTCCCGTCAAGGCCATCCAGCGTGTTCTTTAACGTGCACAGGGTATGGCTCTCCCACACAAGGGGCCACGGCTTAACGTCTCATCCGACGGAAGGCGGCCTTTCCAAGCCCATCGGTGTCCCCTACTGACTGTGGGCAGGGCGGGGAGTTTTGCGGAGATAAATCTCAACGTTGACCCAGCTGGGATTCGGAACCTGGGAACTACAGATTACGAGTTTGGCCCGCTACCGACTGAGCCACCCCCGCTCCCCTTGTCATTTAGCCAACTGTGTATGCAAAAATGTCATTTAAAGATAAAAGACTCCCTTACTTTATCCCCGTATCTAGTCGCCCATTTTAAATGAAAAATTCGCAATCTGTGCTCTGCATAATTATTGAGGAATCTCCATTGATATTTTTACAAAAGTTATTTTTCTGTTAGAACAAAATAAGCCACTCTTATAAAGATGATTTCACATGAAAACAAGTTACTTCAAAAAAAATAACGTACTTCTATCTTTTGTATAGATATTAATTTTAACTGAAGTAATATTAGCTTATTATTAATACTCCGTTCACGTAATAAGTATGATTAAGAATCAATTACAGTACGAAGCTATTAGTTGCTTACATGTTGGTCTTCCAGGGCCGAAAATGGAATTGGGAAAGATGAGGTTAATAGAGATAAAATATTATTAAACTTATTTATATTTCATGCATTTTTTTTTTCATGATTTTTTTTAAAGACCAGTAAAACGGAGGGGGAAATGTTTTGCTGCATTGTAAATCCGGTCTCCCCCCCAGCTTTACATTTTTCCTTTCCCGCTTGGGGATGGGGGTGGCTCAGTCGGTAGCGGGTCAGGCTCGTAATCTGCAGTTCCCAGGTTCGGGTCCCAACTGGGTCAGCGTTGAGATTTATCTCCGCAAAATTCCCCGCCCTGCCCACCGTCAGTAGGTGACACCGATGGGCTTGGAAAGGCCACCGTCCGTCGGATGGGACGTTAAGCCGTGGCCCCGTGTGTGGGAGAGCCATACCCTGTGCACGTTAAAGAACACGCTGGATGGCCTTGAATAGGAGGCTATCATCTGTCTCCCAACAGCTGTTCCAGTGGGTCTCCTACCCCAACCTTCTTCGAGCCTTCGGGGTCCATGTGACCTGGCCATTTAGCCCATGGTGTGCAAAAAAGTGCCGCTCAGAAATAAAACAACCCAACCCCTGCTCATGTTTTTGTCTAGATAAGCTCCCATGGTTTACTAATGAATATTTTTCTATTTTTAGGGTTGCAATAACATCTGACAACACAAAAAAAAATCCACTTAAAGAGGAAGCGAGTTTTCAGGATTGTAAAAGAAAAACACTTTCGATCGTAATCTCTGTTGTTGACGTCACGTAAACGTTCTGGGGCACGTTTTTATTTCCCCGTTGTCATCAACAAACATTAGAAAACAACATAGACAGGTTAACAATAGTTCCAAAGGTCGTGTTACTGCGATTGTTACGGGTTTAACGTGAAATCTTACTCAGAGAATTAACACACGATTGATTAGTACAGTTTGAGGGGCAGAATTTTATACGTAGAGGTATGTAGAGGTGTTTGAAGCCCCCTGAAATGATAAGAAGTACGAAATTTTGCATGAATTTTCTCTTCAAACAGGGGAAGATTATTGGCTATGTGCGAACCCAGAACCTAGAATCAATCAAAGCCGGCATTGACCGAGTTGAATTCACTGGCATTTTTTTTTTATTTGCGACATATAGGACAGAGAAGAATCCTAGAAGCTACTCCTAGCTTAATACAGGCCTCATACAAGGACAAGCCCTACTACGACCGAAGTCACTACTGACCACTGCCTTAGTTAGAGCTAACACAACACACAAAGTTTGCCTTGCTGGAACAGTCGCTAGCTGCCTAACCACTATGCCAGTTAGGGCTTCCCATAGATTTCACATTAGCTATTATTGGAATTATTATCATAATCATTTTTGTCTTTAAACGAATTATTTCTATGAAGTTCTTGCTGCTTTCACGAGATAAGGCCCTTGTTTAAGAAATGGGTAAATAAATATTTTAAATCAGGTTGGTTGTTTCAACTTCTGGGCGGCGGGGCGGGGGTGGCTCAGTCGGTAGCGCGCCAGGCTCGTAATCTGTAGTTTCCAGGTTCGAGTCTCAGTTGGGTCAGCGTTGAGATTTATCTCCGCAAAATTCCCCGCTCTGCCCACGGTCAGTAGGGGACACCGATGGGTTTGGAAAGGCCGCCGTCCATCGGATGGGACGTTAAGCCGTGGCCCCGTGTGTAGGAGAGCCATACCCTGTGCACGTTAAAGAAACGCTGGATGGCCTTGACGGGAGGCTACCATCTGTCTTCCAACAGCTGTTCTCATGGGTCCCCTTCCCCAATCTTCTCTGAGCCTTCAAGGTCCTTGTGACCTGGCCATTTAGCCCATTGTGTGCAAAAAAGTACCGCTTAGAGATAAAACAACCCAACCCAATTAGCTAAATGACCAGGTCACAAGATCTCCGAGGGATCAGAGAAGGTTGGGGGGAGGGGACCTACTGGAACAGCTGTTGGGAGACAGATGGTAGCCTCCAGTCAAGGCCATCTAGCATGTTCTTTAACGGGCATAGAGTGTGGCTCTCCCACACACGACACCACGGCTTAAAGTCCCAGAAGATGAACGGTGGTCTTTCCAAGCCCATCGGTGTCGCTTACTGACCACAGGCAGGATGGGTTGTTTTACCTCTGAGCGGCACTTTTTCGCACACCATGGTTAAATGGCCAGGTCACAAGGACCCCGAAGGCTCAGAGAAAGTTGGCGGAGGGGACCCACTGGAACAGCTGTTGGGAGACAGATGGTAGTCTCCCGTCAAGGCCATCCAACGTGTTCTTTAACGTGCACAGGGTTTGGCTCTATCGCATACGGGGCCACGGCTTAACGTCCCATCTGACGGACAGTGGCCTTTACAAGTCCATCGGTGTCCCTTACTGACCGTGGGCAGGGAATTTTGCGGAGATAAATCTCAACGCTGATCCAGCTGGGACTCGAACCTGGGACCTATAGGTTAAGAGCCTGGCGCGCTACCGACTGAGCCACCCCCGTCCCAGGGGAGTTTTGTGACCAGCATGATCACATAATAGTATCGGAGTCTTGAGACCTTTAGATAAATAAATAAATTTTAAAAAATTTTCGAGTGCTTAATGCACCATAAGTTTCTGAAATGTTTTTCCTGTGATGGTTTTGGAAACTTTCGAAATTAAAATGTTGACTGATGTAGTAGTATTTCTATTCGAGTGGCAACTGAGCTCTTCAATCGGTGGGGCGGGGTGGCTCAGTCGGAGTTTCCAAGCTCGAGTCCCAGCTGGGTCAGCGTTGAGATTTATCTCCGCAAAATTCCTGACCCTGGATTGGATTGTTTTACCTCTGAGCGGCACTTTTTTGCACACCGTGGGCTAAATGGCCAGGTCACATGGACCCCGAAGGCTCAGAGAAGGTTGGGGGAGGGGACCCACTGGAACAGCTGTTGGGAGACAGATGGTAGCCTCCCGTCAAGGCCATCCAGCGTGTTCTTTAACGTGCACAGGGTATGGCTCTCCCACACACGGGGCCACGGCTTAACGTCCCATCCGACGGAGGGCGGTCTTTCCAAGCCCATCGGTGTCCCCAACTGACCGTGGGCAGGGCGGGGAATCTTGCGGAGATAAATCTCAACGCTAACCCAGCTGGGACTCGAACCTGGGAACTACAGATTACGAGCCTGGCGCGCTACCGACTGAGCCACCCCCGCCCCATCCTGACCCTGCCCACGGTCAGTAGGGGACACCGATGGGCTAGGAAAGGCCGCCGTCCGTCGGATGGGACGTTAAGCCATGGCCCCGTGTGCGGGATAGTCATACCCTGTGCACGTTAAAGAACACGCTGGATGGCCTTGATGGGAGGTTACCATCTGTCTCCCAACAGCTCTTCCAGTGGGTCCCCTCCCGCAACCTTCTCTGAGCCTTCGGGGTCCATGTGACCTGGCCATTTAGCCCATGGTGTGCAAAAAAGTGCCGCTCAGAGGTAAAACAACCCAACAACTTCAATCGGTAGCTGAACAGTGCATTCAAAGAACACTTTCAAAAACAATGAAAAGGTAAATTGAGAAAGAAAAAAATTGGTATTCCGCAAAGTACTTTAAGTACAAGAGATAAATATAATAATTTGCGCGGCAATATTCGAGGGCCGCAGGTTGGCCATGTATATTAGGAGACAGATGGAAGCTTTCCGTCAAGGCCACTGGCAACGGGTTTTTAAATTCTCACATACAATAACAGGATACCAGACATATTTTATAATAGAAACTGATCACTGTATTGTGCACGAGGTATGGCTCTCCTGCACATGCGTGTTGGTGCGCCAGCTCGCAATATGCAATCCCAACCGTCCCGTGGCCGAGTAGTTAGCGCGCTTGGCTATTGATCTAAGAGACCTGGATTCGGCCCCGGATAAGGTACGGACTTTTGTGTTGTTTTTCTGTTGAGGTCCTGCCATCCTCATAGACCTTCTACTATGGCATGGGGCGGGGGTGGCTCAGTCGGTAGCGCGTCAGGCTCGTAATCTGTAGTTCCCAGGTTCGAGTCCCAGTTGGATCAGCGTTGAGATTTATCTCCGCAAAATTCCCCGCCCTGCCCACGGTCAGTAGGGGACACCGATGGGGTTGGAAAGGCCGCCGTCCGTCGGATGGGACGTTAAGCCGTGGCCCCGTGTATGGGAGAGGCATACCCTGTGCACGTTAAAAAACACACTGGATGGCTTTGACGGGAGGTTACCATCTGTCTCCCAACAGCTGTTCCAGTGGGTCCCCTCCCCCAACCTTCTCTGAGCCTTCGGGGTCCATGTGACCTGGCCATTTAGCCCATGGTGTGCAAAAAAGTGCCGCTCAGAGGTAAAACAACCCAACCCTTCCGAGAAAGAGTGGCCTTTCCAAGTCCATCGGAGTCCCCTTTATGATCTAGGGGATGCCCAGCCGAGTATTATTACAACGTGGGGCGATTAACAGGTGAAAGTGTTAAAAGGTGCAAAGTTAACACATTCAGTGCTGGTCATAATTGTATAACCACATTTCCAGGCGGAATCGGAAGTTTCTATATTTTCGTGTTTTGTTAACCAAAATAACACTGTATAATACAGTCCTCTAACAGCATAGAACTGCTTCGAAATTAAAACAGCGAAACACTATTTTTTTTTATTCAGATGATGTGTCTGAATTCTTACACGCCACTTCCGAGATAGTTATCTTCCTGCAAACTGGTAAAATTGTTAAAAATAAACCAGTAGTTGGACACAAGCCAAGGAATATTTAGGGAGCGCCCAAAATTAAAAACACGACTAAGAAAAAAAAAAATCGATATATGTGCAATATTTCTTATTTATTCCTTGTTGAAAATTATAATTACATGAAATCGAACAATAGGTTAACAACATAGAGATATGAAAATGGTGTTTATTAAAACTTAAACCTCTTACTTAAAAAAAAAATATATAAAAATACCTCTTCAAGCAGCTACTTGTCCCAGAAGTATGGCCGGAGCCTATCAGTTTAATGTACCATAGAGAAGATCTGTGATGAACACGAGAGTTGGTTTTTTTTTTATCTCTAAGCGGTATTTTTTGCACACAATGGGCTAAATGGGCAAGTCACAAGGACTCCGAATAGTTCAGAAAAGGTTGGAGGGGTCACACTGGACAGCGGTTTAGACAGATGTAAGCCTTCCGTCAAGGTCATCCAGATGGTTCTTAACGTGCCCAGGGTATGTCTCTCCCGCGTGGAACCACGGCTTAAAGTCTATTCCGAAGGGGGCGGGGGTGGCTCAGTCGGTAGCGCGCCAGGCTCGTAATCTGTACTTCCCAGGTTCGAGTCCCAGCTGGGTCAGCGTTGAGATTTATCTCCGCAAAATTCCCCGCCCTGCCCACGGTCAGTAGGGGACACCGATGGGCTTGGAAAGGCCGCCGTCCGTCGGATGGGACGTTAAGCCGTGGCCCTGTGTGCGGGAGAGCCATACCCTGTGCACGTTAAAGAACACGCTGAATGGCCTTGACGGGAGGCTACCATCTGTCTCCCAACAGCTGTTCCAGTAGGTCCCCTCCCCCCCAACCTTCTCTGATCCCTCGGAGTTCTGGTGACCTGGTCATTTAGCTAATTGTGTGCGAAAAAGTGCCGCTCAGAGGTAAAACAATCCAACCCAACTATTCCGACGGACAGTGGCCTTATCCAGGCAGGGCGGCGAATTTTGCGTATATAAATCTAAACGCTGGTACAGGTGGGACTCGAACCCGGGAACTTTATGAGCCTGGAATGCTACTGACTGAGCCAACCCCGACCGCGAAAGGACGACACTTCAGCAGAAAGATAATAAATAAAGACCCTCTTAAGCAGCTGCTTGTCGCAGAGCTCTAGACGGGAGCCTGTCAGTTTATACTCCATAGTAGAAGGTCTGTTGGGTTGGGTTGTTTTACCTCTGAGCGGCACTTTTTTGCACACCATGGGCTAAATGGCCAGGTGACATGGACCCGAAGCCTCAGAGAAGGTTGGGGAAGGGGACCCACTGTAACAGCTGTTGGGAGACAGATGGTAGTCTCCCGTCAAGGCCATCCAGCGTGTTCTTTAACGTTGGGTTGTTTTACCTCTGAGCGGCACTTTTTTGTACACCATGGGCTAAATGGCCAGGTCACATGGACCCCGAAGATTCAGAGAAGGTTGGGGAAGGGGACCCACTGGAACAGCTGTTGGGAGACAGATGGTAGCCTCCCGTCAAGGCCATCCAGCGTGTTCTTTATCGTGCACAGGATATGACTCTCACCTGGGACCACGGCTTAACGTCCCATCCGTCGGACGGCTGCCTTTCCAAGCCCATCGGTGTCCCCTACTGACCGTGGGCAGGGCGGGAATTTTGCGGAGATAAATCTCAACGCTTCCCCAGCTGGGACTCGAACCGGGGAACTAAAGATTACGAGCCTGGCGCGCTACCGACTAAGCCACCCCCGCCCCTAGAATGACTGTGAGGGTGATTGGAACTAAACAGAAAAGCAACACAAACATCCACGTCTTACCCGGGGCTCGAACCCAGGTCCCTTTGATCTGAGGCCCAGCACATCAACGGAAGGTCAACGCCATTTACCGCCCTCCC
The DNA here is from genome assembly GCA_038380435.1 of Ryuthela nishihirai. Taxonomy (NCBI): domain Eukaryota; kingdom Metazoa; phylum Arthropoda; class Arachnida; order Araneae; family Heptathelidae; genus Ryuthela; species Ryuthela nishihirai. The sequence goes on from JAWZYU010000018.1 coordinate 28,450,989, forward strand.
CTCTCCCCCCACATCACACAACCCCTGACTATGCGCCTGCCAGTAGTAATAAGGTTGCCACCGAAACGCACCCCTATAAACAACAGCAAAAGACCGGAATTTTTATTTTCAATAAGTATTATCTATAATTATATTACATAAAAAATCCCACTAAGACGAAGCTTAGTGGGATTTTTTCGGGGCGGGAGTGGCTCAGTCGGTAGCGGCCAGGCTCGTAATCTGCGGGAGTGGGTCAGTCTGTAGCGCGCCAGGCTCGTAATCTGCAGTTCCCAGGTTCGAGTCCCAGCTGGGTCAGCGTTGAGATTTATCTCCGCAAAATTCCCCGCCCTGCCCACGGTCAGTAGGGGACACCGATGGGCTTGGAAAGGCCGCTGTCCGTCGGATGGGACGTTAAGCCGTGGCCCCGTGTGCGGGAGAGCCATACCCTGTGCACGTTAAAGAACACGCTGGATGGCCTTGACGGGAGGCTACCATCTGTCTCCCAACAGCTGTTCCAGTGGGTTCCCTCCCCCAACCTTCTCTGAGTCTTCGGGGTCCATGTGATCTGGCCATTTAGCCCATGGTGTGCAAAAAAGTGCCGCTCAGAGGTAACCCAACCCGGAAAATATTCAAATTAGCAGTAACTATTTTTGCAGTCCAATTAAAAACCTGGACGAGAGATAAAAAAGAGAATAAATAACATCTCCTTACCTTGTCTTTAGTGCCGTGAATCTATTTTTGTCTTTAATCAGCCACACGGCTTGCAGAGTGCCCCACGACAACATTTCAACTCCTTTGAAGATGCGCCTGCTGGGGTTCAAAAACTGCATCTCAAATCAAACAGCCAGTCCCGTAGTTTCGGCTCCATGATCACAGAAGTTGGCGATGCCTGTCGAAAGGTGGACGATCCCCCTTTTCACCATTTCCGAAAGAGGAGCGTGACCATAGTAGACACAATGGCCCGCCAGCTCGGTCATGACCACAGCCAAACGTTCGCCTCTCGTGCTGTCATTGTTGTTATGCGACCGGGGGCATCTGGCGTGGCCCAAGGCACGACGGCGTCGCGCGTGTCAAGCGCCCTCTGTTCAATGCGATTCCTTTTTCCCGCTTCAGTTGGATGGCGGCCATTTTAATTTTCCCCAACCCTGCTACGGGAAACGTTAACAGTGAGGACGAAAGTTTGGAGACGCACGAGTTTTGAGAACGGCAAAAAAATAATGAAAGTCAGAATCGATTCCCGGGAACAAATATAGCTTAATTTATTCAGAGCTCGTTTAAATATATCGTTTGTATTTTTTAAAATTTGTTTTTATTGCCAGATGCTAACAGTGGCGAAATGGTAAACAGAAACGGCCTTGGAAATTGTCATTTGGGTTGTTTTACCTCTGAGCGGCGCCTTTTTGCTCACAATGGGCTAAACGGCCAGGTCACAAGAACCTCGAAGGCTCAGAGAAATTTGGGGGAGCGGACCCAATGGGTAGCTGTTGGGAGGACAAATGGTAGCCTCCCATCAAGGCAATCCAGCACGTTCTTTAATGTGCACAGAGTATGGCTCTCCCGCATACGGGACCACGGCTTAACGTCCCATTCGACGGACGGTGGCCTTTCCAAGCCCATCGGTGTCCCCTACTGATCGTGCGCAGAGCGGGGAATTTTGCGGAGGTAAATCTCAACGCTGACCTAGCTGGGACTCGAACCTGGGAACTACAGATTACGAGCCTGGCGCGCTACCGACTGAGCCACCCCCGCTCCTTAGAAGGTCTGTGAGGATTATTAGTGTTGGGTTGTTTTACTTCTGAGCAGCACTTAATTGCACACAATGGGCTAAATGGCCAGGTCACAAGGACCTTGAAGGCTCAGAGAAGGTTGGGGGAGGGGACCCAGTGGGTAGCTGTTGGGAGGACAAATGGTAGCCTCCCGTCAAGACCATCCAGCGTGTTCTTTAACGTGCACAGGGTATGACTCTCCCACACACGGGGCCACGGCTTAACGTACCTTCAGACGGACGGTGGTCTTTCCAAGCGCATCGGTGTCCCTTACTGACTGTGGGCAGGGCGGGGGGTTTTGCGGAGATAAATCTGAATGCCAGCACTCGAACCTGGAAACTGCAGATTACAATCCTAGACATGTTACCGACTGACTCCTTTTTTTAACAAACAATTGTAAAAATGTAATAAATAATGTTGTGGTAAGGATTTTTAGTCTTGCTGTTGCAAAATTCAGCGCACAGACATTTCTTGGCATCCTAGTCATTTCTTGAACGATGTCACGTGTGTTCTTTTCGTTTGGTATTCAGCAGGAATAATCATGGTTTTTTATTTAAATTGGAACCAGTCTCTCTGCCTTTTTGTACTCATTTCTGAATGCAACTGCTCTATGAAGCAACGTTAACAGGAAAGAACTTTATTATTTCTATTTCCTCTTATTTTGAATGCAAACCACGAAAGAATAAACAAAACTGCAAGTGATGAAATTATCAGTAAACTTTGTGTCCATTAGGCAAAACAAACCAACCCGGTTCATTAAGCAAAACCTAAAAACAAACCCACCCACCCGGTTCATTAGGCAAAACAACTCTATCCGGTTCAGAAAAAAAAATTGAACCGGATTGGGTTGTTTGCTTATGAGCCACTTTTCTGCCCAAAATAGGATAAATAGCCAGGTCACAAGAACCCCGAGGGCTCAGAGAAGATTAGATGGAAGATGCTGAACAGCTGTTAAGAGACAGATGGGAATCCAGCGTATTCTTTAACGCGCACCGTTATGCACACGGTGGTAGTAGTGGTGGTGGTAGGGGGAGATAGTGCAGTTGGTAAAGCGTCAGGGCTCGCAATGTGCAATTTTCGGTTCGAGTCCCACTTGGCCCAGCGTTGAGATTTATCGCCGCAAAACCCCCACTCTTTCCTCGGTGAGTAGGGGCGGGGGTGGCTCAGTCGGTAGCGCGCCAGGCTCGTAATCTGCAGTTCCCAGGTTCGAGTCCCAGCTGGGTCAGCGTTGAGATTTATCTCCGCAAAATTCTTGACCCTGCCCACTGTCAGTAGGGGATACCGATGGGCTAGGAAAGGCCGCTGTCCGTCGGATGGGACGTTAAGCCGTGGCCCCGTGTGCGGGAGAGCCATACCCTGTGCACGTTAAAGAACACGCTGGATGGCCTTGATGGGAGGTTACCATCTGTCTCCCAACAGCTCTTCCAGTGGGTCCCCTCCCGCAACCTTCTCTGAGCCTTCGGGGTCCATGTGACCTGGCCATTTAACCCATGGTGTGCAAAAAGGTGCCGCTCAGAGGTAAAACAACCCAACGTTAAAAAACACGCTGGATGGTATTGACGGGAGGCTACCATCTGTCTCCCAACAGCTGTTCCAGTGGGTTCCCTCCCCCAACCTTCTCTGAGCCATCGGGGTTTTTGTGACCTGGTGCTCACTGTGTGCAGAAAAGTGCCGCCCAGAGGTAAAACAACCCAACCCAAATCCTTGGCGTTCCGTACGGCGGATTTGGAAAGACGCCGTATGTCGAAGGGGGGGGGGGGTGAGATACTTTGTGCACATTAAAGAACACCCTGGATGGCCTTGACGGACTGTCTCCCAACAGCTGTTCCAGTGGGTCCCCTCCCTCAACCTTCTCTGAACCTTCGCGGTCCATGTGACCTGGCCATTTAGCCCATGGTGTGCAAAAAAGTGCCCCTCAGAGGTAAAACAACCCACCCAAATCTATTGAGAGAGACTGCGACCTGTTCGCATTCCTTGTTGATCTCTTCCACGTTTCAGTTAATGCATTGCAAAACCTTGTAAATGCCGATACCCGCTCCTGCAGAGAGAGCGGAAGAACACTCATGTAATGACAGATCCCGATAGCATGCAGGAGCTGATGAGTCACTAGTCCGAAGAACGACCTTAAGATAACTGAAACGCTATTTTGAAATTTATACGTTGGACTCATTACATAAGAAAAAAAAACAGACTTTCATTTCATGGGATCATTTACTGAAATTCAAGACAAAGCGAGCTAAAAATATTGCCAAGTGAAATGCAACTGCAGATATCGAAGTGAAAGTAGAAGTGTAATAACACAATCTGAAAAGAAAGATTTCAGTATTTAGATAATCAGTTAAGGTTCGGTTGTTTTACCTCTGAGTGGTGGGGCAGGGGTGGCTCAGTCGGTAGCGCGCCAGGCTCGTAATCTGTAGTTCCCAGATTCGAGTCCCAGCTGGGTCAGCGTTGAGATTTATCTCCGCAAAATTTCCCCGCCCTGCCCACGGTCAGTAGGGGACACCGATGGGCTTGGAAATGCCGCCGTCCGTCGGATGGGACGTTAAGCCGTGGTCCCGTGTGCGAGAGAGCCATTCCCTGTGCACGTTAAAGAACACGCTGGATGGCCTTGACGGGAGACTACCATCTGTCTCCCAACAGCTGTTCCAGTGGGGCCCCTCCCTCAACCTTCTCTGAGCCTTCGGTGTCCATGTGACCTGGCCATTTAGCCCATGGTGTGCAAAAAAGTGCCGCTCAGAGGTAAAACAATCCAATCCTCTGAGTGGCACTTTTTTTGCACACCATTGACTAAATGGCCAGGTGACAAGGACCCCGAAGGTTAAGAGAAGGTTGGGGGTGGATATCCACTGGAACAACTATTGGGAGACAGATGGTAGCCTCCCGTCAAGGATATCCGGCGTGTTATTTAACGTGCACAGGGTATGGTTCTCTCACACACGGGGCCACGGCTTAAAGTCCCATCCGACGGACGGCGGCCTTTCCAAGCCCATCGGTGTTCCCTACTGACCGTGGGCAGGGTGGGGAGTTTTGCGGAGATAAATCTCAACGCTGACCCAGCTGGGATTCGGAACCTGGGAACTGCAGATTACGAGACTGGCGCGCTACCGACTGAGACATCCCCGACCAGCGCCATTGTGAGACAAACGATTTCACTCCGAGATAAAAATAATCCAACGCCCCAAGTGCCAACTGGTTTGTTTTGCATATTGCATCTTCGTTCCTAATATTAAATCTCTACTAAAATACTTTCAAATATATTATATATTATTTTAAATAAATATGGATTTCAAAATTCTGCTCTATTCTCATAATATGGATTAACATATATATGGAACTTATCATATGAGAAGATTATGCGATCTGTGGGACCCGAGTTCGAATCTTGGGTAAAGTACGAATATTTGTGTCGTCTTTCTGCTGAGGTCTTGCCATCGTCACATTATCGTTTCTATAGCGTGTTATACAGAGAGGCTCCTGTCCGAGCTCTGTGGCAAGCAGCTGCTTAAGGGATAATTTATTCATTTTTATGCAGTATCTTTAGTCTCAATTTGAACAATCCATTTTAAGTAGTGGCCCTCAACCTTTTTGGACTCCAATTACTAACTCTCCTTTTAACTAAGAACTATTTTATAACATACCCTTTCACTATAAATTATTTTGTAACACCCATTGCACCAACAATTATTTTGTAATACCCCCTTTCACCAAAATTTTTAGGAACACCCATTACATCAAAAATTATTTTGTAACATCCCCTTTCACCAAGAATTATTTTGTAACATTCCCTCTCACTAAGAATTGTTTTATAACATCATTTCACCAACAATTATTTTGCAATACCCCCTTTCACCAAAATTTTTAGGAACACCCATTGCACCAAAAATTATTTTTAACACCCCCTTTCACCAAGAATTATATTGTAACATTCCCTCTCATTGTTTTATAACATCATTTCACCAAGAATTATTTTGTAACACCGTCTTTCACCAAAATATTTAGGAACACCCATTGCACCAATAATTATTTTGTAACATCCCCTTTCACGAAGAATTATTTTGTAACATTCTCTCTCACTAAGTATTGTTTTATAACATACCCTTTCACCATGAATTATTTTGTAACACCCATTGCACCAAGAACTATTTTGTAACACCCCTTTCACCAAAAATTTTAGGAACACCCATTGGACCAAAAATTATTTTTAACATTCTCTCTCAGTAAGAGTTGTTTTATAACATCCCCTTTCACCATGAATTACTTTGCAACACCCATTGCACCAAGAATTATTTTATAACGCCCCCTTTCACCAAAATTTTTAGGAACACCCATTACACCAAAAATTATTTTGTAACATCCCCTTTCACCAAGAATTATTTTGCAACATTCCCTCTCACTAAGAATTGTTTTATAACACCCCCTTTCACCAAAACTTTTAGGAACACCCATTGCACCAAAAATTATTTTGTAACATTCCCTTTCACCAAGAATTATTTTGCAACATTCCCTCTCACTAAGAATTGTTTTATAACATCATTTCACCAAGAATTATTTTGCAACACCCCCTTTCACCAAAAATTTTAGGAACACCCATTGCACCAAAAATTATTTTGTAGTATCCCCTTTCACCAAGAATTATTTTGTAACTTCCCTCTCACTAAGAATTGTTTTATAACATCATTTCACCAAGAATTATTTTGTAACACCCCCTTTCACCAAAAATTTTAGGAACACCCATTGCACCAAAAATTATTTTGTAGCATCCCCTTTCACCAAGAATTATTTTGTAACTTCCCTCTCACTAAGAATTGTTTTACAACATACCCTTTCACCATGAATTATTTTGTAGCACCCATTTCACCAAGAATTATTTTGTAACATCCTCTTCCACCAAAATTTTCAGGAACAACCATTGCACCAAAAATTATTTTGTAACATTCCCTTTCACCAAGAAGTATTTTGTAACATCCCCTTTCACGAAGAATTATTTTGTAACATTCCCTCTCACTAAGAATTGTTTTATAACAATTCTTAGTGATTGTTTCATTTCACCAAGAATTATATTTTTTAACACCCCCTTTCACCAAAATTTTTAGGAACACCCTTTTCACCAAGAAGTGTTTTCTAACACCCCTCCATAGAAATGAAGCTAATTTTTTCTGTGAAAAACTAGTTGAAAACTATATAGCGGTTACCGCTTCCATTACCTATTGCAAACAGCCCCGCAGATTTCTAAAACGCCCCATTGCGAACCATTGATTTGAAGCACGAAGATCTTGAGTTATCTGTCATAATCCTTGACAAGACAGGAAAAAAAGTAAAACCCCAGTCCCAAAAATATCCTTAATATAAACCGATAGTTTGCTTATAATCTGAATATTCTTGGCTGTTCATGAGGAAGTCAAACTCCTGTTTAATTAGGTGGGTTGCATTATGTTTTTTTGCGGATAATTTGCCTTCACTGGATGTCTGCGCAAGTGTCAGCCGTGTCGCAATATTCCCCACTGTTTACCGCCCCCCTCTAGTTTCTTTTACTTCTTTATTCCATACAATTCATCCCATTCTCTTCATTTCTATTGCTGTCTGCCTTGAGGAAATTTGTCAAATGCCTTCCGCAATTCATTTCGTTTGTGTCTATGTACATAAATTGTCTCATTACAATTAATTTTCGGAAATGTTCATTCCACAATAGAAATCAAAAGTTTTTCTTACAAGATCACGAAAAACAGCACTTCTTAAACTGCTCTTAACTCTGCACTTCTTAACAGGAAAAAGGCATTATCTCAAAAAAATAAAGATATAAAGATTTTCCATTGTGTTGTTTTTACCTCTGAGTGGCACTTTTTTGCACACAATGGTCACAGGTCACAAGGACATCGAAGACTCAGATAAGGTTGGGGGAGAGGACCCACTGAAACAGCTGTTGGGAGACAGATGTTCTTTCAGTGTGTTCTTTAACGTGTGCAGAGTATGGCTCTCTCCGGCACACGGCGCCAAGGCTTATCATCCCATCCGACGGACGGCGGTCTTTCCAAGCCCATCGGTGTCTCCTACTGATCGTGTGGGCAGAGCGGGGGTTTTGGGGAGATAAATCTCAACGCTGACCCAGCTAGCACTCGAACTTGGGAACTACAGACCACGTCCTTGTTTTATAACACCCACTGGACGGATGTTAGCATACAGATCGATTCCGAAACATGTTCTTTAACGTGCACAAGGTATGGTTCTCCTAGGCATGGGGCCAAGGCTTACCCTCCCATCCGAAGGACGCTTCCACAGAGGAGACTCGAACCTGGGAACTAAAGGTTACGAGTCTGGCGCTCTACCGACTGAGCCCCCACTCCGATTTTGCACTAGAGTTACGTTTAAGGAGTTTTCTCAACCCGAAAGTGCGATTTCGTAATGCTATTTACCTATATACACAGTCATATCAGAATAATGTGACCACAACAATACACATACTATGGTAGGTAGTCATATTATTCTGATATGACTATGTAATCACCGCAGATATTCACTGCTTAAATTGTTCATTCTACCGAATAGATATTTCATTTTCTTCAACTAGTTTTCAAAAACAGCTGAAAGAATACATATCACCTCTGACGAAATGGGATGCTCGCTCTCAAATGAAATGAATCTTTCTTATCGGACTCTTGCGCCCTCTAACGGTGCTAATTCGAACTAATGGATGATTGGGAAAAATGTAAATAGTAATATTTTATTTGCTCTTTTGAAACACAAAATGAATTTCTCATTAATCTCTTAAAACGAAAAATTGCGCTTTCCCATCCACCTTAGGTCAAAGGGAGATGGGAAGTTCCCAGGTTCGGATCCCTGCTGGGCCAGTGTCGAGATTTATCTCCGCAAAACTCCCCGCCCTGCCCTCGGTTAGTAGGGGAAACTGATGGAGTTGGAAAGGCTGCCATTCGTCGGATGAGACGTTAATCTTTGATCCAGTGTGTGAAAGAGCCATACCCTGTGCACATCAAAGAACATGCTGGATGGTCTTGATGGGAGGCTACCATCCGTCTTCCATTGAAGTTGTCAGAAAATATTTGTAGGAGAGGACCCACTCTGATTTTCGGAGACTTCCTTAATCATCGAAAATTAGGGAGAAGAGAGAAAATATCCTCTATAAAGTTTACACGGAGATCTGTACTTTAAATAAATTTAAACACTATTATCTCCAAGATATCATTGTCAAGGTTATTCTCGTTGAGATGATTCCTTCTGTGTGCCAGAAACTGATTTCCTTTCGTCTCTACGACATCAAACTCCAGGTAATCCTTTCAAGTTGGACTGCCTAAGCACACGTAAAAAGTATAAGTTGTTTGGGTTGTTTTACCTCTGAGCGGCAGTTTTTTGCACACCATATGCTAAAAGGCCAGGTCACATGGACCCCGAAGGCTCAGAGAAGGTTGGGGGAGGGGACCCACTGGAACAGCTGTTGGGAGACAGATGGTAGCCTCCTGTCAAGGCCATCCAGCGTTTTCTTTAACCTGCACAGGATATGGCTCTCTCGCACTCGGGAACACGGCTTAGTACCATCCGACGGACGACGGCCTTTCCAAGCCAATCGGTGTCCCCCACTGACCGTGGACAAGGTGGGGAAATTTGCGGAGATAAATCTCAACACTCACCCAGCTGGGACTCGAACCTGGGAACTACAGATTACGAGTCTGGCGCGCTACCGACTGAGCCATCCCCGCCCAAAAAAGATTATAAGTATACATAGGATACTGCATGATAGAGTTTGCAAGTCAAGGTTTCACGTTACGGAGATAAGAGTGATTAAATTTATTAAGAAAAAAATATACGTTATTTATCCTTCGGGGTTAACCCCAAACCTCACCCGGTTGGATAAGCCACTGGAGTGGGAACTGTTGTTAGTATCCCTAACCCCACTTTTCCCTTGCGGCCGACGAGGTACTGCTTGATATTCCGTTTAAAAACGTCAGTACCATGATATTGAAATGAATAACCTCCACTTTAAAAGAAAATACGAACCAGGTGAATAAATCAACCTTTTTAGGTGCGAACATTGTATTCCCCACCCGTGATCGTGAATCATCTTGGCACTTAAAGTATTAAACTGAAAAAAATAACAACAGAAGATGACGACTGACGGAAAGATTCTTTTTCTGACGTCATAGGTTTGTACCAGATCTTATCTAAGCCGTGCTCGCTCTGTTTTTGTCTAGGGCAGCTCACGGAGACTTGAAAGATCTTTAAAAATTTGGCACTTAGCCCTGAGGCCCTTCAAGGTCACACAGATGGCCAAGAGACTGGCGTTTGGCAGATGGCGCTTTAGTAACATTGAGGAGTGTGTCTGGGCTTTTAAAAATTAAAGTACAAATGGTCACCATCAAGGCAATTCAGGAAAAATAAATTCCACGCTCGAAGGGTGACCTTTAGGACATAAAATTTCCTCATCTCATTTTTTGCTTTTGTGTACAATACTAGAAGCTAGTTTGCCCTTATTTATAAACGAAAATTGTGCTCGCATTAACTTAGTGTGACCAGATTTAAAGAAAAAGATCCGGAATTTTTGAATATTCATTTTAAGAGATTGACCAGATAGTTCTGGAAAACGGGGACGTCTCGTAACCCTAATTGAACTGTTTGCAATTGGAGATTTTCATTTTAAAATTCTAGCTTTAAAAATCTGCTCATGATATAATATTAAAAAAAAATATCTGAAACGAAATCCAGGAATATTCATTCGTCGAGGACAGAGCTTCCCATCCAGGAACTGTCCTTGGAAAACGGAGACGTCTGTCACCGTACATAAAAAAAAATACCCCCTCAAGCAGCTGCTTGCCACAGAGGTCTGACAAGAGCCTGTCAGTTTATATGCCACAGTAGAAGATCTGAGAGGATAGCAGGACCTCAGCAGAAAACAACACGAATATCCATGCCTTACCCGGGGCTCTAACCCAGGTCCCGTAGATCAGTAGCCAAGCGCGCTAACCACTCGGCCACGGGACAGCTTCCGTATATAAAGCCTCTGATGAATTCGAACGATCGTTTCCAAAGAGAATAAATGTTGTCGTTTTCTGACTTTTACACCTGTAAAAATTCGAACAATGTAAATGGTATTATTTCGTTAATATCTATTTAACCTTAAAATGAATTTTTCATTTATATTTTGGAACAAAAACGTTGCCTTTTAACTTAAAATCAAACTTCAGATTTCTAACATTCATAGATTATTTACAATGGTGATTTAAAGTATGGTCAAATTTCAGCTTTTCTCACCAGTAGATTCAGTAAATACGAATCCTAATATTTCGTTAGTATTTATCGAAAGGAAAAATAATTTTTCTTTAATCTCTAAAAGCCGAAAAGTTAATGTCTATAGAAGAACAGATGGTAGACAGACAAAGTGGAAAGAGTAGCTTGTTTTCAGCCGAAAATATAATAAAATAGTTTTTTTCATAATTACGAAGACCTTTTAATTTATACTCGGTTTAACTATTTAGCAAATGAAAATAATAGAGCAAATTAGGTTGCCAACTTTTATGTACAAATATCTTTGGAATTTAACATCTTATCGTATTGCTTGTTCAACTATTTTAGATAGATATTAAACACTTTTTTGTAAATATAGATCAGTGGTTCTCAACCTTTTATGCTTCACGTACCTCCTGGAAATGTATATGTAACTGGCGTACTCCTTGTATAGATTGATAAAACTGTAGTTATAGTATAACAATGGAAATAAAATAAAACATTGACTTTGTTACTAGATCTAGCAACTTTTGAGCTCTCACAGCGTACCAAAATTTTTTTTACCGCGTACTTCACGTTGAGAACCCTTATTATAGATCATAAAAATAAATAACAGACTTAAGTTCGGTTAAAAAATATCTCTTATCGCTAAAATCAGTTATCAGTATAAATCAGTGCAAAAAATGTGCAAAAATAAGCCAATTCAGGAGTTTTAAAATCAGTAGTGTACTAAGGAATTCAGTGTGGAAGGTCACCCTAATTTAAGCGTCAAATTTTCCGCTATCTTAATATAAAATATAGAAATGTTAGATTCCTTGGTTGATTTAACTTATGTATATAAATTTTACTCTCTAGTCTGGCAGAACGTTTAACCTGCTTGGCTGCAGATATAATGTTATCAGCTGAAGAATTATATTTTTTTCACGATTGTTCTTTGCTGAAACTATCGCCTCCAAAAAAATATATTTCTATGACAGACGTCTCTGACTGCCTAAGGAGAATTTAATTTATATACTTGATGGATGCATTAAACAAGCCTTGTTGAATCTGCTATTCTTTGTCAAAATTTACAACTATTCTATTATAAGGCTTTTGTGTTACCATAGAACCAGTGATGTAGGCATATATTAAGTAGGCTTTGTTGCATCTACTATAAAATTTACAACCATTTTATTGTGAGGTTTGTGAGTTACTTTACAGCCAGTATTGTAGTTGTAAGAAAACGCAGAGTAAATTATCGGTCTATCACATAGAGCCCCGCCAACATTAGTGGTCCACAATTACCTGGTAATGATGTGACAGGTATGAAAACAGTTTTCTCGCCGAAAGAATCGAAAGCTTGTTTAAAGACAGTAATGCCAGAAGTTCATGAAGTTACGAAGCATTTGTGTTGAACTTGCTTCGCCCCCCCTACCTTCCTCCCAAATCGTACCATGATTGATTAAAATTTGAAAACAGTTTGGCCATGGGAAGGCATCTAGCAAGAATAGACTCTTAGAACATTCGCCAAATTTTGTCACTTTTTAATATTTGGAGTTTTTAATTGTAGAAATTAATATTATTGGAAATTCGAAGAAATGAATCATAACATTTTAATGTTACTTATTCACCCCCCGCCCTCGGAAAAAATTGTTTGGAAAGGAGGCCAATTATCTTAATTTTCATAGTATTTTTTATGAACGTTTTCTGAATTTAAAGCATTTAGCATGTTCGGTATGAGAAAAAGTTAGCACAAACCGTTTTCAAATAATATCTTCGGTGACCATTTTTTTGTTCTTTTCGAGGAAAATGTAGGACACTTATTGAAAAATATATTATCTGGAAATTTTTGTCATCAATGTTATTTGTTGGTCATTTTCAGTCGTGATACTATTGATTCTTCGCTATAACTAGTAAAGTCATTCTCGAAAAGTGGTAAATATCCTAAAAAGTTCTAAAACGTAACAAACGACATGTATACGTTAACTTTATTTTTCAAAAATAAAAAATTATTTAACAACGCAAAAAAGAACAAACATTTATTTATCAACGGGTCAAAATATTACAAGAATTATTTAATAATTTAGCGTAATTAAGTAATTCTGAATATTAAAGTTTAATGCTATTAATTCCTCATTGACATTAACAATGTTAAGAAAAGAATTATAAAAATCAGTGGTAAGACAGATCAATTTTTATTTGATATGAAAAATATAGGACTTTTAAAGGACAAATCAAAATATATAAGACAAAACGCGTTTCTGAAATTTCTATAATTATATAGGATAAAACCCTAAAATATAGGATTGTCCTTTAAAATACAGGAAGAATGTTTAGTTTCGATTTAAAGTTCGACATTTAGCTTATTACTCAGCATGTTTGGTAAGAATGATTAAAATATGCATCTTCATTTGGAAATGAAAAACACATTTGGTATTTGTATAATCTTTTCGTTTTCCCATTGCTTATATTTCTGATGACATGAGACCGTCGTTTGCATTAGGTATTTTAATCGTTACCCCCATAATGAGGGCGGGGGTGGCTCAGTCGGTAGCGCTCCAGGCTCGTAATCTGTAGTTCCCAGGTTCGAAAGCTGGGTCAGCGTTGAGATTTATCTCCGCAAAATTCCCCGCCCTGCCCACGGTTAGTAGGGGACACCGATGGGCTTGGAAAGGCCGCCGTCCGTCGGATGGGACGTTAAGCCGTGGCCCGTGTGCGGGAGAGACACACCCTGTGCACGTTAAAGAACACGCTGGATGGCCTTGACGGGAGGCTACCATCTGTCTCCCAACAGCTGTTCCAGTGGGTCCCCTCCCCCAACCTTCTCTGAGCCTTCGGGGTCCTTGTGACCTGGCCATTTAGCCCATGGTGGGCAAAAAGGTGCCGCTCAGAGGTAAAACAACCCAACCCAGTGATTAAATGCTTAATTTTTATTATTTATCATTCTCTTTCTTTTCCCTTGTCTGTTGTATGCTTGTATATTTGTCAAGACAGTTGCTCCACCAAAGCTTCCGAATTTAAGGGTCAAACTTAATGTATTATATGTGAAATGAAAGCTTATGACTTAGGGAGTGTCACAGGCTACAAGGTGATCAAAAAGTCGCACAACCCAAAATAAGCACACATATTTTGCGAGGTTAATGATAAGCATATATAAAATTAAACAGTTACAAGCACAAGTTGTAATCTGACCATTCTAACAAAGCAGAATATAAATGCCATTGCAATATATGTTGAAAATGGCCTTGTTTGTGGATTGGGTTAGGTTGTTTTACCTGTGAGCGGCTCTTTTTTGCTCACCATGGGCTAAATGGCCAGGTCACATGGACCCCGAAAGCTCAGACAAGGTTGGGGGAGGGAACCCACTGGAACAGCTGTTGAGAGACAGATAGTAGCCTCCTGTCAAGGCCATCCAGCATGTTCTTTAACGTGCAGAGGGTATGGCTCTCCTGCACATGGATCCACGTTTTAACGTCCCATCCGACGGACGGCGGCCTTTACAAGTCCATCAGTGTCTCCTACTGACCATGGACAGGGCGGGAAATTTTGCAGAGATAAATCTCAATGCTGACCCAGATGGGACTCGAACCTGGGAACTACAGATTACAAGCCTGGTGCGCTACCGACTGAGCCATCCCCGCCCCTCTTGTTTATGGATGCAAGCACAAGCTCTTTTTATTGCGTTTAATGCCACCTTGTGAAACACCTGAAGACATTTTTGTGATCGCTGTTGTAATATTCGTCTTGAGTTATCCAGTGTGTGAGGAATATTTTGATACACGACTCCTTTGAGACACCCCCAGAGAAAAAACTCTGCAGGTGACAATTCCGGTGATCTTGGAGGCCACAAGCCTTTAGAAATGAGATAGTCACCGAAAAACTATTGCAAAAACTGCATGGTTTCATTTGGCTTGTGGCACATGGCACTGTCTTACAGCAACCAGCAATAACATTCATTGACTTCAAGGAATGCAATGAACTGTGTAATGATGTCTTGGTATACTGCACTACTCACTGTTGTATTGGCTTAGTCGGTAGCGCACCAGGCTCGTAATCTGTAGTTCCCAGGTTCGAGTCCCAGCTGGGTCAGCGTTGAGATTTATCTCCGCAAAATTCCCCGCCTTGGCCACGGTCAGTAGGGGACACCGATGGGCTTGGAAAGGCCGCCGTCCGCCGGATGGGACGTTAAGCCGTGGCCCCGTGTGCGGGAGAGCCATACTCTGCGCACGTTAAAGAACACGCTGGATGGCCTTGACGGGAGGCTACCATCTGTCTCCCAACAGCTGTTCCAGTAGGTCCCCTCCCCCAACCTTCTCTGAGCCTTCGGGGTCCATGTGACCTGGCCATTTAGCCCATGGTGTGCAAAAAAGTGCCGCTCAGAGGTAAAACAACCCAACTGTTGTATCAAAGGAAATGGGTCCTATTATGCGATGATGTGATACCACACACCGTATTCCGTTTTTTTGAGAGGGCAATGGTTGTTCATGAAAAACATGTGGATTTTCGGAGAACCAAATCCTATTGTTTTGATTTTTCACACAGCCACTTAAGTAGAACCAAGCCTCGTCACTGAAAGAACTCTATCAAGCTGCATTATACCGTGTCCTTCAGCAAATAATCAAAGCTATCAAAAATTCGGCAACATTTCTTCCTTTATTTGGGTTCTTCAGTTCCTGGACTGAGTGTACAGTCGCACAAAAAAGTATCCGAATACTATGGTTGATTACAGAATTCAGAAAAAATATCTGGCAACGATTTTTTTTAGAAATTAGTGATCTGGCCACCTTCGTGTCACATAACACGAAGGTAGTGTCACGTAACACGAAGGTAGTAAAATATTCCTACTTTCTTGCACAGTTGTGAGTTTCCTGATGATTTTTGTAGGGAATTGCTGCAATGCTCATTGCACACCATTCAATTTAGTGTTGGTCAACACAGTAGGTCTCCTGGAGCATCACTTGTCAGCAACAGATCTCACTAATCTGGACATCGTCGACTTCTGAGGGACTACAGGAGCTGGATATTTCTTGTGAAACTCATTCGCAACGTGTGCATACGAATGAGTACCAAAATAATGTTCCAAAATGGAACTCGTTGTGCCTGGGAAAAAGTCATTTCACTTCCTCTATGAACATAGCTACGCTGATGATATCCTGTACCTGTCACAGGGCAAGTCAGCATCTCCGATAGTTTTCAGTAGTCTTATGGTGCCATCTAATGGGCGGGAGAACAATTACAACGATTTGGAAAAATTTACTTCAACTTTGGCGCTACTTTCGATCACCCTTTATAAATAATTTACTCCCAGTTCTTTCTTCCTCCCTAAAAAAAGGGGAAAGATGAAAATGATAATTTTTATTATATCGTTGGAAGTATCTAAGTAAAATAGTTATGTGTCAAATGGAAACTTGTGATGCAGGAATTGTCACAGGTTATAAAAAAATTAACATCTCCATGCTCTCTTCCTACTAAAAAAAGGGGTTTAAATATGTGAAGATTATTCTATTATATCTTATGAACTAGAGGGCTGAATGTAATAAATTGTGTATGAAATAAAAATTTGTGACATAGAGAGTGCTGTAGTTATAAAAATTCTCCCCATCCTTTCTTCTCACCCTTAGAAAGGAGAAATATCAAAATCATTTGTCAACTATACCTTCCGAGCAAGAGGGCCCAGAGTTGCGAATTTGGTGTCAAACAAAAGTTTCTCGTGTTGAGACTGTAGTTGTCTACTTCGAATCTTTCTTTAGTAATCCTTTCTTGTAAGATGGGAAAGGACATTTTACGGAGGTCGGCTTTTGCTTGTGATGTCTACAGTGTCAGGGGATACCTTAAAACATGTCCTCCCCCCAAAAAAATAATCGATATTTAAGAGTCTTAAGTCAAATGAAAGCTTTTGCAAATAGGTATTTTTATTGACAAA
Source organism: Ryuthela nishihirai (assembly GCA_038380435.1). Taxonomy (NCBI): domain Eukaryota; kingdom Metazoa; phylum Arthropoda; class Arachnida; order Araneae; family Heptathelidae; genus Ryuthela; species Ryuthela nishihirai. Next base: position 28,467,867 of record JAWZYU010000018.1, read on the forward strand.
GTAACAAAGTATAAATTAAAAAATTCCTATCGTCCTCTGTAAACACTAAAAAGTAAAAAATAAAATTAAGGGATACCGATAGTGCAATCTCACTGAATTTGTATTCACTTCAAAGGAAGATAGGGCGCTGATTTATCTACTCAACAAGATTTCCAGATCCATATCTTCGTTTGAAGTGAATACGAATTTAGTGTCTGATCTTGTCAACATTGATGCTACCTATGGATTAGGCACATCGAAGCCCCTGCTCATTGCAAAAGAACCTGCAGTTCATGAAACAAATAATCGATGCATTGAATCTGGCTCATTTCTTCCAGCATTTTGAGCAAATATGTTTAGGCGCATAACAACGTTGGTACATAACTGAAGGATGTTGCCAATTCACAATTACTTGATTAGTTAAAAAATATATATATTAAAATTGATTAATCATTACAAATGTATGCTTTTGTTTTTAAGTAATGGATATTTTCTGTTGCTCTTTAAGAATGCTGTTTTTCCCATTGATTCTTCAGAAAGTTTGGGTTGGACTGCTTTAGGCAGTGAGAGAATGATAAAAGCATATTTATGGATGATGACATGGAGGTCTTCGTTGAATGCAGGTGTGGCTGATCTGTCTTCAAAACAAAGGGCAAATCGATTTTGAAATACAATGATTCTCTTAGGGAAGATCTGCTCAAGATCTAGTCAATTTAATATTAAAAAAAAATTATTTAAAAACCGAATTCTGGGATGTAGCATGTAGCATAATTATGATTTTTCGAAGTACCAGGATAAAAGATCCCATAACCTTCTCCATCTGAGGATATCCAATAAATGGCATGAGTCGCAAAGGACAACACAAAAATCACCAAAAGGTGAGCCCCAAGGGGCAGAAAAACAATGATAAAAATGGTAGATCAAGGTACTAGACCAAACAGTGTTCCTGATCGAAAACCAATGGTCTAGCCATCTTGAATCTGCTAATAGAATCATGATCCTACTTTGAAATGTTAATAATGAAATCGTGAGGATTCGTGTCCACAACTTCTAAGAATTTCTTAGAGATCTGCTTTATATGGGTATATTTTATATAAATATAATATATACCCATATAATATATACTTTATATAAATATGTTGGACCCCATGTATTTGTCTGTTGGTCACAAACCATGGGGCATTTACGGCCTGTCTCAAGATTTTATTTTGATAGATCTGGAGTTTCTTAATATTTCCCTCTGTCGTGTTAGCCCATATGGGGGGCTGCATATGTTATAACAGGTCTAAGAACTATATGGTAAAGTAATAACTTATGATCAATGGAGAGGATAGAATTCCTCCCCATCAATGAATGGGCCAAGTTGTCATCGAATCATGTTTGCTTTTTGCAAAACATTTTCAATGTGCTTGTCCTATCTGAGCTTGCTATGCAAGGTAACACCCAGATAATTAACAGTTTTCTGCCAGTTAAGTGGTGTATCGAAAAAGTTGAGAGTCTGGGGTTAATGACTCTTTTGCTGGTAAATATAAGTGAAGCACTTTTCTCAACATATATTCCAATCTTCCATTTACTGTACCATTGCTCTATCTTATCCAGGCCTTGCTGTAATCTATGAATAGCAATAGATGCGCTCAGCGAGGGTGAGAGAAGAGCAATGTCATCAGCATACATAGCAGTAGTGATTCTGTTAATAACAGGATAATCATAAAGGTAAATAGAAAAGAGCACTGGTCCAAGAAGGGAGCCTTGTGGTACTCCGTCTTCGATGGGATGTATCGTAGAAAGGCTCGTTTTAATTCCGGGAATAGTTCTGGGGGACATTTATTCGTCAGGGACAGAGCCTTTAATCCAGGAACTTTCCCCGGAAAACGAACATGTATGGCCATGTTTCCCTCTTTGAGAATGAAATCCATCCTGGGAAGTGCGGATTACCAGTCTGGCGAGATACTGACTGATCCGCCCCGTCGCTTTTAGCCACCCAGCGCCCTCTAGCGGGAGAAACGTCTTTGAAATGAATATTTATTTTTCTCGAATCGACAGGCAGTGTCTTAGAGGAGGTAGTATTAGGGCACATGCAAAAGACACAGAGGGTAATTTTGGGTAATCTTAGCTCCTTTTAAATAATCTACATCGACGTGGTAAACTCCCATATTTTTGTGAGCCAAGAACGGTAGAACATGAAACTAATTTCAATTGTATAATACTGTTCACAGCCATACTACTACAATTCTTGCCGTTTAGAGGATTATAAATATAATAAAAAATTTGTTATGACTGTATAAACGTAAAAATTATAATTATTATATATATTATATTATAATTATAGAATAATTTAAAATTATATATTTATAGCTTTTAAAAATAAATACCTAACTGTAAAATTTTTAAATTGTAATATTAATGCTATGGTTGGATTAAATTTATTTGTACTCTCTCAACGAACCTTGGATTTATTTCTGGCCGAACAGTTAAAAGCATTGCCAACAAATCCAGATGTTGAAAGAATTTAAGGTCCACAGAGTAAAGTTTTAATTTCTGTGGAGATATATTTATCTGCGAAACGAATAAAGAGAATAGGATTAGCTCCTAAATTTTCTTCAGTCATTAATTCTGTTCAAAGGGTATTCTGTCGAATGCTTATTTTGTGGAAATTAGTTGCCCACAAATTGGCACGCTGCTATCTGAGAATTAACATTGTGGGAATGTTGCCATTAGAGTAGAAATATTACTTTGAGGTTACCCTATTTGTCTATTACTCTGCGCTTTCGGGCTCGTGTGACCACTATTTAAAATATTTTGTCGCGAAGTATGAGAGCGGAAGATGAGTTTCGTTATATCCCGTATAAACTATATTTATTGTCATAGGTAAATACCTACGTTATATTTGTAATTGAATTAATTTCAAACATTGTAAGTGATTAATGAGAATAAAATTGCAGTAGTGAACGTATATAATTGCATAAAAATACAATAATTTGCGTGTTGTGATTTTTTTCAAACATTTCTTGCGCTGCGTATAGCAGACGATTTTTGTGCTGTTGCCGGAAGAACCGCCATTGTTCTTCATCAGCTGCTCCGAAGAAAGAATGACTCACTTCACCAATTCCTTGTTATAATTTCTGTAATATTGTGATTGCTTTGAAATAAAAAGTAAGAAACATTTCATGTTATCTTCTAATCTATAGAAGTATAGGAATTTAGTAGATTTGTTAATTGCTTTTTATTTGTTTAATATAGATTTTTTTCAATCGACAAGTTAATCCTTATAGCCGGAACACAACATCAACAACTATTATACATTATACTTCCGGTATCACTGTCGTAGGAACCGTGATTTCATGTTTACAATATTCATTACTGTTTCTTTAAGGTTATTATATTTCGCTTTGTGAGTTTAATAAGTTTTGTTTTTTCATTATAAATTTAAGATTTTTGTTGTTGCAGGAAATAAATGTTTTTTTCTATTGGCAATTTACACCAAAGTGCAAATTTATATGGTGTTTAGAGAAAAAACGAAACTTTGATATCAAAGTAAAGGAGATCTGGGGACGTTTGAAAATTATACCAGAAGGATTGATTTTATTTAATCAGGAATATCAGATTTAAATGCTCCACATTTGCAAAGCTGTTTGATTCTAATACAGGTTGGGACTAATACAGGTTAGTCCCAACCTGTAATGCATCCCATTACAGGTTGGGACTAATTTTTTAATTCAATATAGGGTTTTTAAGGGATTCTATGTCTATTAAAACAGACATAGAAGTTACTGAACTTGCATAGTAATTAAGCTAGTGTCAACCATAAGGCACTTGATGGCACCAGCAAACGGAAGAAAGACATGCATTGCCTACTGGTGTCTGCAATCATTATGATACTATGGATACCACAATGATTATGATGATTCTAACCACAATTTTTCAATCACCTGTATTGCGAGCAAAATTTTTTATAATAATGTTACTACTACTGTTCTATTAGTAAAATCTGCTGAAGCTGTATAGTCAGTTTAATATTTAATTTTCTGCTGAGGTCCTGCCTTTGTCTCAGACCTTCTACTATGGCATATAAACTGACAGGCTCCTGTCAGACCTCTGTGGCAAGCAGCTGCTTAAGGGGGTATTTATTTATTTATCTAAAAATGAATTCGTGGGACACTTCAGGGACATTTATTTATCAGGAACAGAGCCTTTAATCTGCGAACTGTTCATGGGAAACAAGGATATATAGTACCCTAGTTGATTGGCAGTTGTAAACTTGAACTCGCCAAGAAAAAATAACATTGAAGTTTTTTTCCAAAATTTTAATTCTAAATTCTTATTTACATATGATGAAATGGATAGAACATATTAGAAGTCGGTAGCGCACCAGGCTCGTAATCTGTAGTTCCCAGGTTCGAGTCCCAGCTGGGTCAGCGTTGAGATTTATCTCTGCAAAATTCCTCGCCCTGCCCATGGTCAGTAGGGGACACCGATGGGCTTGGAAAGGCCGCCGTCCGTCGGATGGGACGTTAAGCCGTGGCCCGGTGTGCGGGAGAGCCATACCCTGTGCATGTTAAAGAACACGCTGGATGGCCTTGACGGGAGGCTACCATCTGTCTCCCAACAGCTGTTCCAGTGGGTCCCCTCCCCCAACCTTCTCTGAGCCTTTGGGGTCCATGTGACCTGGCCATTTAGCCCATGGTGTGCAAAAAAGTGCCGCTCAGAGGTAAAAGAACCCAACCCAACTAGAGCCCCGGGTGAGGCATGGATGTATGTGCCATTTTTCTGCCGAGGTCCCACCATCCTGTCAGACCTTCTGCTATGGCATATAACTGACAAACTCTTGTCAGACCCCTGTGGCAAGCAGCTACTTGAGGGGGTATTTATTTTATTTTTTATCATATCTAAATTAACATAATATTTTTATTTTAGTGTGTCATCTTAGGAGTTCAAAAGACCATAATGTCTGCTGATGATAGATATTTTTCATCATGATTTATTTGCTTTTTCCATTGAATTCTTATATATTTTTCAGATAAGTATTCATAGTAGATAAATTGTATCAAAAAGCCATATTTAAGTATTGCAAATGCATATGGAATTAAAATAAAGTATAGTAAAAAGAAGTGTTAGTTTTATATTTTTTTATTACTTTTGTTTAAAAAATATTATTTATTTATGTATTCTTTCAAAAAGTAATGAAGTTATAAGAAATGAAAAATTAAAAAATGATTGTTTAGAGCAAACCTGGTTATGAAACTAGAAGAATAACATGATGTATATGGGATACTGTAACATCTCTCAGGGATGGTCATCCATTAAAAAAAAATCACAAGAAATAATTAAAAAATTTCAATTTTTTTTTTATTATTATTTGCCCAAGTGGTTAGAGTGCTTGGCTAATGATCTAAGGGACCTGGGTTCAAGCCCCGCATGAGGCATGGATGTATGTGTCGTTTTTCTGCTGAGGTCCAGCCATCCTCTCAGACTTTCTACTATGGCATATAAACAGACCTCTGTGGCAAGCAGCTGCTTGAGTGGGTATTTATTACTTTATTTTTTTTTATCATATCTAACTTAACATAATATTTTTATATTTGTTTTGCAATTATTTGTCTTGTCATGTGAAAAATTGCAGCATTTTTGAACCATTGCTGTGTCATCTACTTTAGCTTATACAATATGAACATTATGGACACTTCCCAGAATCTTAACATTATCTATTATAGCAATTACACAAATACTCATGTGCTGAAATAAAATAATGATGAACTGCAGAAGGTAAATCCCTAATTCAAGGCTGCAGGTGACATTTGATTGGCTGATTCTACCAATGCAACCAATATCTCAAGGCTTGTTACTTAGTGAAAATTTTCATATGACTGTAGGCTGCAAAGGCCTAAATTTTCCATTCAAAATGTGTTTGAATTGAACTGGATTATGAACTTTTATTTTGCTAAGGAAGGATATTTATATATGAACAATAAAAATATTAGATATGAAAATATAAAATATGTTGAAGATTTGGTCTACAATGGAATGCTAATAATAAATTTTAACAAGATGTTTCATTATCAGTGTTTAGTTCAGTGCAATGTCTTTTGACTTGCAACTCTGAGGGCTCAGATTTGATACCGGCATCATTTGTTGTTACAATAGTTTTTTTTTTTTTTCAGTCTTTTTTTTTTATATAATTTATTTTATGATAATTTACTATGAGTAATTCAGTTTAAAATAATAAATTTATAATTGAAATGGAGTAAAAACTATATTAATAATTAATAAATATAATTAAATTATATAATATATTTTTTATGAATATTAAAAAACTTTAGAATGGAGAGGAAAGATACACACACACATATATAGGTAATTATTATAGGGCAGACCCAAAAAATACTGAATATAACTAGAAACGATCAAAATGCTTTTCTGTATTTTTTTTTGCTGAATTTTTTGTTGAATAATGCATTTTGAGAATAGTAGGAAAAAAATATGCATTATAGAATGTCTTTTCAGTCCGATTCGGTTCAATATTAGGCATCTCCCTCAAATTTTTTCTAACATATGGACCTTTCCTGTGCTAGTCAAAGTGTCCCACCAAAACTTTTAGTCATGAGCTGCCACTGATTTCTCTGGTGAATATTGGATGCTTATTTTCAAAGAGAATTAAGTTTTTTTTCCATGATTTTAGCAGTCTCTAACAGTGGAAATTAGAACTAATGGATGAGTGGGAAAATGAAAATAATAATGTCTTATTAGTACCCATACTACTCAAAAAGAATTTTTTTTCATCTCTTAAACTTTGAAAGCTGCATTTTACTGCCCCCTGAGGGTAACAGGTGAAATCACTGCTGTCAGTGTGGCCCCTTGGTTACTACACAGTTACACTGAAGCAAAATTCTAATATTGAACTAGAATTATTTAATATGGTTTGCTCTGTGTATTTTGGGGCATTGTTTCCCAAAACCCCACCATTATTTGTCAGACACATTGTATTTTGAAATGAAGTGCTAATTTAGTGTAATTATGTTTCTTTAATTTGACTATTTTTACTATACTCTTGCAAGTAACAGTGCCACTGATCATGAACCTGACTGATTTTTAGGATTTGGAAACTGTAACTAACCCAAACATACTAACAACTTCTCCTTGCCAACCTTTTTAACAACTTCGTTACTGATCTGCATCATTTAGGTTTACAATGAATACGAAGTTTATCTAAAGGAAAAGTATGACAGGATTGCATCATTTGATTATGCACACTAGAAGAGATCTCAAAAATTAATTTACTCTTGTCAAATTTTACAATGCAACTATTCTAGTGTGTTCAAAATAATTCCCTTAGATTTTTTGCTTTTACAGTCACCAAATGACCTGTGCAGTGCCTTATATGTATTTTACAATTTATGTAGTCATAGAAGAGTACAACCAGTTTTTAATCCTGTTAATAAATGTTGTCACTACTATTATGCGGTATATCCAAAATTGGGGAATCACTCATCACACTGAGAGAATTTTTTGTCTTGTCAAGTAATTTAAAGCTGAGAACACTTCCAACAGTGAAATATTTCCGGAAGTGAACATTCCAAGAATCAGACCTGGAAGTCTAAGACATCCAGGAAGTATCCATTTTCAGTGTTTTTCACTTTACCATTGAATACAGTATCTTTAATTTTGTTTCATACTCTTTTCTAATGCACATGAATGCAAGAAAAATGTTTTGCCCCTCCCTCTCATGTTTCTACATGTCTTTGCTCTGGCTTCAGGTAGAAACTATTGACTCCTAATTTTTCTCAATTTCCCCCTCTCTTGAAGTATCTAGTGTGCAGACAGCAGTGTGCTGTTAAATAGTGTAAATAACTACCACTACAAAGCTAAAAGTTAAATTCACTTATATGTATCCTAACCTGAGAGTAGTCTTCTAATATTATAAACTAGAAATTAAAAGTTATCATATGTAGCACCATAGGAACTCCAGGTTTCTTTAATGTTTATGTTTTGTTTGGTTTTAGTTACATATGTATTTTTTTATTATTATTAATCACCTATATTTTTTAGGTTAAAGAAGCATGGAAATTTCCTATATTTATACCAAAAAGAGGAAAACATTTGGTAAATCATGCCATTTTGTGGATGCTGGACCCCATGTAGTGGTTGATATTCCATCAGAACCATATCTTATGGATAACTATGTTGAAGTACCTAGTTTGGAAAAAGAAGCTTCATGCACCAAGGAAATGTCTAAACATGAGGTACACCTATTTAAAGATTTTTGTGTTTATTAAACCTCAGAGAGGAACTGACATGTTTTACTTTATTTCTTAAGTGTAGAGTTAAATCAGTGGTTTCTAAACTTTCAACAGTTTTGATCCCTCGTAACCTGTCATTAATTGCATAATGTTTTGTGACACCAGAGATTATGTGGGATATAGTGTGCCCCATTTTTCACTTTTCTAAATAAAGTGTATATTATTTTTAATAATTAACCTTTTGATAATCGGTAAACATTTGTTGCATACAGGTAATAAATTCTACAAGAGTTTATTTTTTTGAATGGAAATATGCAGTCTTTTAAAATTCAGTGGTTATTTTCTGAATAAATTGAAATTTAAGGTCTAGTCTAGGATTTCACCCATTTCCCTTTATATATTTAAAAAATATATACAACTAAATTATTCAAAATTAGTAAAAATTTTCATTTTAGATGACTCAGAAAATTAAAGTGTTTTGAAAATTTAGTTTATAGTACAGTGAAAAATAAACTTTACATTTAATTTTTTTAGAAAATAACCAGAAATACCAGAAATCTTTGAATGAGTAGTGGGAATATCAAAAACGAAAGTATATTTTATAAACCAGTCCACTGTCTGCTTCTAATTTGGATTTTATTTTATGGTAAGTCTCAGACAAATGATCCACTTCTTCTGAAACCTCTTAATCATAATTATTTTTATTCAATTCCATGTTTAGCTTAGCAGAAATATGTTTAATTCTTTTGTGCACTTCTCCATCATGTCTTCACATGTAAAGAAATAAATAGTTTGTCAAAAAACTAATGCAAATAAGTGTGTTGAGCACTTTTTAATCTAAAGACAGTTCTACAAATCAACACAGCTTAGAAGCAAGATTTGAATTGACTGATGGTGTGGGCATCATCAAACTGGATGACTTTACATCCCAATGGACTAATGGCTAGGGTTGCCTAGCAGCTCGTTTCACTGTCTTGTCCTTTGTCTTGGAATTTTGTGCTAAGTAGAGGTTGGCATTGATGGTATGTCCATCGGAACCAGTTCTAAGTTCACTACATCCTTAAATTTCCAATAAACACTCAACATGGCTTTCATTTTGAATCATCCCCTCTTTGGGACAGAAAGAGTGAGCTGGTTTGGACCAAGCCACTGCTTTTGGGTGTTCGGATGGTTGAAAATTTTTTTTTTGTCATATGTAACAGTTTACTTGATGAAACATGGTCATGGGGTTTAGCAAGGAATTTCCTGCATGCTTCATTATGGCAGTGTGCTTCTTCAGTAGGCAGTTCATTTGGAACACTTTGGCAACTCCTGGCTACCTTATTGATACAGAACATCACTGCTCTTTTTGAACTCGTTAAGGAAATTCCACACATCACCATTCAAGTAATAAGTGTAGATGCCAGTGTATCAATTGGCAGCATGGAAACAGTTATTCATCAACATTTAAAGTTTCAAAAGATCTGTGTCAAATGAGTACCCCCACAAACTGACAGAACAGCAAAAAAGGGGCTGAGTCGATTCTTGCAAGGAGATGCTGGCATTGTTTGAACCTAGTGGCCCCAAATGGTTAACAGACATTGTAACAGGTGATGAGACATGGTTTTATTACTATACAACTCCCAGAAAGATCAACAATTATGTTTGGGTTGTGGAAGATGAACTGCATCTCCAAAGCCTCTGACAAGACCCACTTAAAGAAAAGGATGTCGTAATTTTTCTCAATTCCCAAGGAGTGGTAGCTATGGACACCTTACCTGAAAAAATGACTGATACTATACCAATGGTGTTTTGCTCAAAATGGTTAAAAAGATGAAGGAGCAGTGTTCAACAACAGGTGTGTCAAGGGTTCTCCTTCTTCATGACAATGCCAGTGTTCACAAAATCTGGTAAGTTATGACCTATCTGCAGCAGGAAAAAAAACAAACAGCTACCCCATTCTGCATATTTATCCAATATTATATCATTTGATTTTTGGTTGTTTTCAAAAATTAAAAAATAACTTGCTGAGAAGCCTTTTTCAAGGGTGCAAGACCTTGCAAAATGCATTCATTCAGAGTTGTGGAGTATTCTCCAATCGGGGTACCCCCAAGCATTCCAGAATTGGCACAGATGTTTGCAACTTTGCATAGTTGCTGGAGGGGATACTTTGAAGGACAGTAAAAGTTTTGTTGAGGTAACTGCAATAGTTTTTGTTCTGCAGATGCATGTCAAGAACTTTTTGTTCTTGTAAATAAATAAAAGGGCAAGTTAATAATTGCAGCTTTCCTGTTCAACTGTTCATGACATTATCTATAAGTACAAGTGTTTAAAATGCATATAAGATGTAGCTTCATCACTATATCATGCCATAATTTATAATAATATTTGTCTCAGGACAGAGTTTAAATTTCAGATATTCCACTCATTGATAAGAGCAATTTGTATCTGGATATTGCTGGATTTGATTCTCTGACAAGGCAACCTCTCCCTGTACAGCAAAGACAACAGGTACAAATGTCACATATAAGGGCCTGTGAACACCTCATATTGTGTTAAGACATAAAATGATACATCAAAAGTGAATATTTGGTGTAGGCTTATGAAAAATTATCATTGATCCCTTTTGCATGAGGTAGAAATATGTATCTGGACATGATTTATAGTTTTGCTGTTGACTGTATTCCTCAAGGATCAATGTCTCAACAAAATGCACTTTTCCTTACCATATCTTGGCTTGAACATTTCTTAATCAGAGGTTTGACAGGGTCAACTCACTAGACTTCTTTTTCTGAGGAGTTGAGAAGAGCATCATGTATCAAGAGGAAGTGTGAAATTTAGAGGAGTGAGGAAATGCAAAAATGTAGTGGTATAGATCACCTGTAACTTGCTGAAAAATATATAATGGGAAGTTGAATATTGTCATGATATTTGCTCAGCAATAAGAGATGCACACATTGAGTTGTACATTAATATAATTGTAAACTTGGAAAGTTGCTACATCATACCATGTAAGTGTATATTAATAAACCCATTAATAGTTAATTGAAAAAAATTGAGTTTTGCTGTGAGTGGGATTCAAACCCACATCTCCCATTTACATTACTATTGAATAAACCCTTAGTTTACTCAGTTCTATCTATCTCAATACCTTTAACCTGGATACCGTGCATAGAATAGCACTGTTCATCCATTATGCTTGGCTGGCAAATGTGTAATAGCTGTAGTAGCAACAACATATAGTAGCCAAGAACAACAGTTTATACCAGTAAGGTCATTATAAAGATCTACAATATCAAGATCAACAATATCATGTGATTTCATAAAGGCTGTTTTTAAATATGAAAAGCTTGTAGATTAATTTGCTCAAGGATAAGAGCAACTAAGATTAACTTGTTTGCACATTAATGACCTATCTGGGTTGCAAAAATTTTTCTTCAAAAGCTTTTGAGGAATTTTTCTTGGGTGACAAAAAAGGGAAGGTATTCACATAGTGAAAAAACTTATGTGAATACCCCTAAGTAGGAAGTGGGAATAAGGTATGAGTGTTTTTTTGAATAGCTTTCTGAAAATCTTTTTAGTAAATAATATTTTAGCAGTGTAATGTGAACAGTGATCTCCAAAATAATTAAAAACTTTTAAAGAAATTTTCAAGATGGAGTTATCAGTTTCTTTTATTATTATTTGCTGCAGTTGTGTCTTTACAAAATTGTATTAACTGTAATTGGCAACTTCAGTATTTTATTTTTGACTGCATTCCAACTTCAGTATTTTATTTTTGACTTCATTCCAATAATACTTTGTACTACCCATATATCAACTTTTTGAACACTATTATACTGTAGGTCAATGTGGGCATAGAGGAAGATTGTCTTGAGCCAGGTGGAATCAGAAACCATAAATTATTAATTTTACATTTTATGTGTCAATGAAATAGAATATACACAAGATTGTATGCTTCCCAAAAATCTCCTGACTGGACAAAATTTGCATCTGCGAGTTGAAAAAAGTAAATCTAGAGTGCTGAAAAGCTGGCTCTGATTCTGCCACTCATATCCTGTTCAACAAGCATTGTGCTTATGTTGGTAGAACATTTAAACAATTAATACAGTAAAAACAGTATTGCATAAAGACATGAATGATTTTACACATGGCAGAGCATTCTGTACTTTAGAGTGCATCTGATCTTCGATCTGGTTAGGACTGTAAATATTCCATAATCAGTGCTTTCAAGACTCCAAAGAATCTTTCATCAAGAATTGCTTGAAAATGAGGACATCCAGCAGATGGAGTGACCAGTTTTTCACTTGGCCTGAACCTCTAGAGCAGGCGTGTCCAACCTTTTGACTTCCCTGGGCCACATTGAGTGAAGATTTGACTTCTCTGGGCCACAATGAGTGAAAATGAATTGTTTTGGGCCACACATAAAATATATAATATAGTTAATGTATATGAATAATAAAACTTCATTTATTTTCTTATGGTTTTTATTATAAAATTAAAAAAAGGGCAACATAAAACAAGTGGGATATCAAAACTCGCTGAAAATCACATAATCATGTTGAAAGCTTATGTCGTAAACACGTAAACTTTACAGTTTTGTGGGCCACATTACTAGCTGTCCAGGGCCGTGGGTTGGACATGCCTGCTCTAGAGCATGTGTGTGAGGCTTGGGGGAGACTTTTGGAGGTTGTCAACCCCCCAAAGAACCCTCCACAAGCTCTGATCTGTTCTCTGAGAAGAGTGATGACATATACTGCCACCAGACCTCATGACCAGTGTGGTAAATAGTATGAGAAGCCATTGTGATGTATGTGTAGCTGTTCAGAGTCATCATGCATGTATCAACCTCTGTTCTGTTGAAACAGTTCCCTTATCAATGGACACTCCTGCATTCATTTGCATAATTCATGAAAATCATGCAGTTGGTTTTGCTCTGTGCCTCACTGTATTTTGCATCATATAACAATGCCTTTTCACTCCAAATTTCATAGCATTCAATTGTTGCATTTTGGAAATCTTCCAGAATTTGTTGGCTTAGGTTGGGTTGTTTTACCTCTGAGTGGCACTTTTTTGCACACAATGGGTTAAATGGCCAGGTCACAAGGACCTGAGGGCTCAGAGAAAGTTGGAGGAGGGGACCCACTGGAGCAGCAGTTGGGAGACAGATGGTAGCCTCCTGTCAAGGCCATCCAGCATGTTCTTTAACATGCACAGGGTATGGCTCTCCCACATATGGGGCCACGGCTTAATGTCCCATCTGATGGATGACAGCTTTTCCAAGCCCATCGGTGTCCCCTACTGACCATGGTTAGAGCGGGGAATTGTGATCCAGAATTTGTATATGAGCTTTGGGACACCAGTGTAGATGACAGTATTAATTTGTAAAATACTTAAGGTTAGAATATTGGGGAAACTAACAACGAATATACTTCTTTAGTTATAGCAAATCACTGCACAGTTGGGATTATATTGGAGCAACTGTAGTCCATAAAATGCATTAACTTAACTGGACTGGTACATCTCTTGAATAATTTATTAACTGCAAATAGCAAAGACAAGACTGAAGAGGTATTTTTTTCTTTCATTGCCTACTATTTAAAAAAATATTATATAGTAATAGTTTTCTATAAACCAAGTTTGCTAAGTGTTACAATTAAAAATATTTGTAATTGATCAAAAATTTTTCATGCTATTACCCTTAGGTGGAGACTATAAAAATCCCTACTGAATGCCGTGGCATGAATCATGAAGAAGGAGGTTGGCCTGCTGATGTAGACCCAAAAGATGATGACCAAGTAGCAAGATACAAAAAGAAAATAGAAAAAGATGAAAATTATGCTACTGCCGTAATGGCTCTTGGAGAAGTATGATATTATTATAATATTTATATTTCTTGTTGGAATTATTTAATTGCAAAGCATAACAAAGCAGTTATGTTTGTTTCTGTGCAGGCATATGTTTCTAATATGAATGTACACAATTTTTTAAGTCGTTCTATCTCATAAATTATGAACCCATATAGAAATATTAATTTTCTTTGGTGTTTCATAATGTATATCAGTGTACATGAGTATAAGTCAGTAAACATTTGATGCAATCTAAAAATACTTGAATTTTATGGCTATTATAAGTTTGTGAATGATATATGAAACTCTACAGAATGATAATTAAAAATTCTGCAAAAAGACCTTTATGAAATGTTAAAAGTAGTATATTCCAAGACAGTGTGTAGTAGGAAAACAAAAGTGGTATATGTGAATCCTTAAAAACAGATTGAAGGGTGGGTGGAGAAATTGTAATTTGTTTGTTGGAGTTTTTTATGTGAGGCATGGAAGAAAGGAATAGGTAGAAAAGAACATAAAGGAAATATGACAGTGAAGTTCGGAAAAGTGAAATTACATTTTTAAAAGATTTTGTTCCTTCCAAAGTTGATAAGTACTTTTCTACTTATAATTTGTGTATTTTCCTTTTCTACCTTGCCTTTTTTTGGCATTCTTCTACACTTTGGCTTATCCTTGTATATTTTTATATAAATTTATATTTCCAAAACTTTTATTCCAAAAGTCAAACATTTGGTTAACTGAATATTTTATGAAGCATGCTGTTTTATTTGTTATTTAACTTTTTTATTGTTATAAACTTTTAGTTTCAATGATGAAAATTCATCACAATTTATTTTTTATTCTTACTCAATCTCAGGGCAGTTTTATCCAATACTTAGCTGCCAATGAATTTAAGTTATCGGTGTTAATTATGTGTAAAGTTGTCTATTCTTTGTAGAATCTTAGTAATTCAAATATCACTTTTTTTAATATGAATCAGTATTCTGAGTGATGATTTTTTTGGTAATCATAGAAGGTGTTTGACATGAAGGGATTGTGCACAGCCTTCATATGAAATTTTTTGAGGTAATAATATTTTGTCCGTAAACTAAAATCCTTTTGTGATGTAAATGTTTTTGTTCAAATATAAGAACTGTATAAGTAAAGTTTTACTAATATTAAATACTTTGTTTTGAAACCAAAGTTTCAGTGATTTCAGTTATTCAAGCAGTCTTGTAACCTGCTTGAACAAAAGGTGAAATTTTAATTTTAATTTTGACCCCAATTTTAATTTTTGACTATATTTGATTTAAATAACAACAATAACAGATATTTGTTTTTATTAAGAATTTGCTGACAGTAAATATTCATTTTTTTAAAGCAAATTTTTGTTAAATCATTGTAAATGTGATTTTACTGCCACTAACAAATGATCCCATTCGTCAAAACATTTTAGCAACAAACATAATGTAGATGAATAATGTTGATATTCATAGAGAAATATATTTTTGCAACATTTAATGATGAAATGTACTATTTTAAATGCACAACATATATGCTCAGTTGATCAGCTTCCAGACAGATGTATGTTCTGTACACTAGACAGACAGGGGTCATGAAATCTTTCCAGACTTTCTTTCCAAAAATGTAAATTTTTTTCAGACATTTTTCAAAAGTGACAAAAAAAGTGCTGTTATTGAAACATGGAAATCACATGTAGGAAATATTTGTTTAATACTTATCATTCTGCTTCACTTAGATATAACTCATTTTGATGACAAAACATTTGTCACCATTAATACATGGCTTTAAAACTTTAGAAGACACTAATGTCAGATTATATCTTTAATAGGAAGTAGAAATCTCCTTTCTGTGTTCCTATACCACACATCCACCAAACTTGTCCCTGTGAACATTGTGATGGTTGATTCTTGGCTTTCTTTCTGCATATGCTGACATCTTCTCTCCTAACTCTTACTCTATCTCAATGAGAAAGGTGGCACTGTTGGTTTGGAATGACAATTGTTGAATGTGGTAGTAAGCTGTGGCTTATGCAAGGAGCAGAGCTATACCTTGTGCACATTATAGAACATGCCTGAGAGGTTTCCATCTATTCTCTAACAGTGTCCAGTGAATCCTTTTCCTTACCAGCTCTGATCCCTTGGAATACCTGTGACGGCTATTTAATCCATTGTGTGTGAAATAGTGCTTCTCATAAGTAAAACTACCCAACTTTATTAACGTTGTAGCTTTGCATTTGTGCATATGTTACAAGCACTGACCAGGTGGGATTAGCTCTCTTTCCATGTCACTGTCATTACTCTTTGAGTAAAACTATAAAATATATAGTAGGAACTATATATATTTTATAAAACTAAAAACTATGTATTTCGTAGTAAACTCAAATGATAGTAACATTTAGCCTGGGAAAAAAATTTTGTGGCCTGCAGAGAATGTGTGAAAAGCACAAAAAATATAAATGAAACAAGAAATATATTTCAGTAAATGTTTAGTGTAAAAATGTTTTTCTGACTCATGAATGAAAAGAATCAATACGAAAAAAAAACTAGAATAAAAAGTCATACTAAGTGGAAAAAGACAGAGCTGGCATTAGTTCAATGAGTAGAATACTTTGGCATGTATGTCTAGAGAGATGCTGGTTCGAGTCCCGTATGTCAGCGAAAAGTTTTTGTCCACTAAACATTTATTGATTTATAGATGTTAAAAAGTCAACAGGTAACTCTGTGATTGTTATTTATTGTTAGAAATATTTTTGTTTTTACAAATGAAATGTGAAAGAGCAAAAGTGAGTTGGAAATATGAAACATATTATATAAATGTTATTGTTTGAGTTTCTTTCTCTTCTGATCTGCATATTTTGTTTTTACCACTGGTTTACAAAGGGGTGGAAATTGGTCCAGTTGGAAGCATGCCAGGCTTGTATTCTGCAGTTCCCAGGTTCAAGTTCTAGCTGTGCCAGTGTTGAAATTTATCTCCACTAACCCCCATCCTGCCTTCGGTGAGAAAAGGGATAACAATGGACTGGGAAAGGTTGCTATCCATCAGTAGGGTTGTTAAGCCATAGCCCCTTGTGCAGGAGAGTCATACCCTGTGCACGTTAAAGAACACTCTGGATGGCTTTGACAGGAGGTTTCCATCTGTCTCCTAACAGCTGGCTAGTAGATCCCCTTCTCCAACCTTTTCTGAATCCATGGGTCCTTGTGATGTGGCCATTTAGATCATTGTGTGCAAAGAAGCACTGCTCAGAGGTAAAAGAATCCACTCAACTGGCTCACAAAAATGCTTAGAATTAAAAAAAAATTAAAGCATATAACCCATTTGAAAATTTCATTGAGTAACATTATAGTAAGATGAGAAAGTTCGTTCAATGAAACTTCACAATGCTTTGTGTGTGAGTAGATGTGTATACTTATTGAGCACTGTAAATATATTCTGTTAAGAAATTAGATGGATAATATTCTTGATATAAAATACCTCCATCCTGCCTTCGGTGAGAAAAGGGAGAACAATGGGCTGGGAAAGGCTGCTATCCATCAGTAGGGTTGTTAAGCCATAGCCCCTTGTGTAGCATGTTAAAGAACACTCTGGATGGCTTTGACAGGAGGTTTCCATCTGTCTCCTAACAGCTGGCTAGTAGATCCCCTTCCCCAACCTTTTGCATTATGTGATGCTGAATAATACACTATAGATGGATATATATTCGTAATATAAAGACAGTGATTTGTAAGGCAAATTTTTTTTTATTTTTAGATTATGGAATATTATGTGATGCTGAATAATACACTTTAGATGGATATATATTCTTGATATAAAGAACAGTGATTGGTAAGGCACATGCAGGTGTTTTTGAGATCCCTGGTGTAGGATGTGCAGTGTTTTATAGCAAATTTATTCATTTTTTAACATTACATTGATTTTACCTTAATAGTAATTATTAGTGTATTTTTTTTTTATTTTTAGATTATGGAACATTATGTGATGCTGAATAATACACTAGAAATATGTAAAGAGTATTTTGCTGATGAAACTGAAGTAGAAGAAGATGAGACAGCAACAAAGATAATAAATGTTTTTAGGTATTGCACTTTTACACTTTACCAGTTCTATAATTTTCTAGATAATGCAAGCTAATTTTATATTGATTTAAACATGCATATATCTTTTTTTTTTATCCCCATTCCCTCCAAATATTTAAATATTTTTGGTTATAGTAACTCACAGGCAGGTGTCCCTTGAATGTAGAAAAAATGGAAAATTAGCTACCGAGTGGTTAGCGCACTTGGCTACTGATCTAAGGGACCTGGGTTCGAGCCCCGGGTAAGGCATGGCTGTTTGTGTCGTTTTTCTGCTGAGGTCCTGCCATCCTCTCAGATTTATTTATTTATTTTTTTAAATAAAATTTAAACCCATGATCTTCTGTAAACTTATCAATTGCCCTTAGAACCTGAGCTGTTCCAGACCCACTCAAGTCCTTAACTGACAATGATTGTGAAGATATTCTTCAATGTTCATTCAAGAAAAATTTACCAAATCTTTTATCCATTTTATTAGTACAGTTATAGGAACTTTATAATCAAGCCACTTCCTTTAAATTTTAATTAATCATTTTATGCCATGTAAATTGAAAACCTAACTTTATTTTTAATGCATTATTTGGAAAAAATATATATATATATATATGCTGAAATAGAATAAATTTACAGTGCTCAAATTAATTTCATACTGTTTTAAATTATCAGCAGAAGACTTATTGTAAAATAATTCTGGTATATAGCACACCTGGAATTTGTTGCTGAAAATACTAGTGTACAGACAGTAACACTGGTCTTTAAAATATTTTGTTTCATTGTATAGTAATTGCATGAAAAGTTTTGAATTAAAATAACTGCATGAAAATTTTTTGATTGATTGGTTATAAATATGTCTGAGTAGTATGTATTTTTGTAACTTTTCAGATTATGCTGCATTTTTCAAGATATAATTTAAACAAAATTTTGCAACTAAAGTGATTTATCTGGTAATATACTTTTATATTGTACAGATGGATGCATGTACCTTTCATCCCGCTTTCCCATCCATTCACATACCAATTGTCTGCTGAGTTCTCATCTTGTGTAATTTAGTTCTTCAAATATGTCAATCCTGAGTAGTAGCTACACTTAACTGTTGCAGATCAATTCTGATAAGATGTTATACAATATCTACTCATCTCATTCAATTATTACTTTTTTCTCAAGCCTTTAGGCACACTTTTCATAGCCCTGTTTGCTAATCTATTGTTAGGCATGTGAATAACATGATTAACCAGCTCAATTTATCCATGCACAATATACTGCATAAAACTGGTTAATGACTCTTTTGCCTAACTTCAAAATTGCTTGCATAATCAAACTTATCAAGATGATGCATAAGTATTTGGAATTAAAAGCATGATCTTTTCCCCTAACTTGCTTACAAAGAATCTAGATTTTACTACCATAGCAAACTTTAGAGATTGCTACAGTAGAGCCTTAAAAATTTCCTACACATATATCTGCCTATTTTCCTACACAATCCATAGATTCTTAAAATTTCCAGCCTCAGTGTCAGTTTTCCTGCTTATCTCGTGTTGCTGGTATCTTATCACACAACTCCCATGATAATTAAGTTGAGAAACTTGCTCTAAAATGCAACAATTTCAAAGAACTGAAGCACCATTTACCTGATTAGTTTTCTTCACTCTAGTTTTCTCTTAGTTTTTCTTTAGTGTTTATCCAAAATCAAGCCTACTATCAGCCTCATCAACAGCTCCAATGAAAGAGTTGATAACTTAAGCATTTTCTGAGAGGGCCATACCATTAGCAAAATGAAGTCATATATTCAGATCTCTAGACCAGGGTTTGCAAACCTTTTCACCCCTAATCGGAAACTTGTTTTGCTTATCTTCTACTCTTGTGATAGACACTACAAAAAACTCTTCAAGATTGCTTGCAAGTGCCAAGTCCTGCTCTAGATTATCTAAGCCCCCAATCTTTCCTCACAATATAATCAGTCACCAGACTAAAGAGAAAAGTACACATTCATATCAGAATAATATGACCACCTACCATACATATACTATGGTAGGTGGTGATATTATCTTGAAGAGTTTTTTTCTGGTAGACACCACAAAAAACTCTTCAAGATTGCTTGCAACTGCCAAGTCCCTGCTCTACATTATCTAAGTCCCCAATCTTTCCTCACAATATAATCAGTCACCAGACCAGACAGTCATATCAAAATAATATGACCACCTACTATACATGGTAGGTAGTCATATTATTCTGATATGATTGTGTATAGCTTTATGGTAATACTAAGCCAATCACTGCAGGTTTTACCAACTCCCACATAGGAATGGCCCAATCTTATAACATGGAATCATCAATGCATTTTTCACTTTTCAAGTATTCTGTAAGACCTCACAATCAATCATAAATTATAATAATACCACAAAATTATGTCCATCTGTAGTTGAAAGCATTATTAAAGCCAAATAAGCTAGTAATTATAGTCTTCTGAAACTGAACATTTCACAAGAATGCAAAAAAATTAACAGATTTAATATTATATGTCACTGATAAGAATTTGTATGAGCGAAAAAATTCAGACTATGTAACTCCTACTGCTTTTGAACTCATGCTGCTTATCTTAAAGTTTTCTATCAGCCAGATGTTTGATTGATTCTATTAAGCACAATTATACAAATAGCTTTATCAGCTATTTAAATTTATAATCTCGGCTATTTATATTATCAGCTATTTATATTTATTAATGGAAAATCGACTGATGCCTTTGTAATTATCTCATTAACTGCAATCATTTTTTTTTTTTGAAAATAGGAATGATCATATATCTAGTAAAATCTTGTGGAAAAACACTTTTATTATAAGAACTATTCAAGACTCAAGTCAACCATATGACAAGAAATCATTTCAGCTCTTACCACTACAGCAGTAATTTTGTCTACCTCTGTGACTTGTTTTAATTTTGAAATGCCAAAGTAACTGTAGATTGTGATATAGGACCAGAAATGCATGTTTTTTCATTGTAAACAATGAGAACAGAACTATCAACATTATTCAGAACATCATTGACAATAACAGTCATCCTTATCCATCAATCCTTGTGTACCATTCTGCTTTTTCCACCACACAAAATATTTATTATGTGTTACAACCTTCTGTTGTTATTCTGTCTAGCTGCTTTCTATAGTTTGTCATTTAGCCTATCAAGACACAGATTATTGTTAACTTTCAACCGATGCCTTAAGTATATATAATAAGCTCCCCATAATGCTACCTATTAAGACTAATAGGGTATTCATTCTGCTAGTCACTGCACTCTTCTTGGTTAAATAAACTGTATGACTTTCTCACCTTTCTCCACTGCATTGACTTTATATGTGAAATTTCATACTCAACAAACTGTATACACAATATTGGTGTTTTTAAATTCTCATCACCTTTAAATGTAATAATTGCTATCAATGTTTTATGTTTCCTATCGGTGTTTATCAACTCCTGCTGTCAAGTTTCTTTTTAAAGTTAAAAGCCTTTTTTTTTATTAGGCTTTTAGCCATTATTTATATTTACACCATTTCAATGAACTGACTATACTGGGCATTTCTTACATAATTGAAACATTTCAGAATGAAATGTGCTCTGTATTGTTGTCATAACAATTTGTTCATTTATCATTTAGAAAAAGGATTCTATTTATGATTTGAGGAGATACACATAAGTACAAGGAATTGCTGAGTGCATTGCTGATGCCACGATACAAGAAAACTATATTCCTCCATTGATCTATCATTGTATAGTTTATTGGCTAGTACTCTGCAGTCAAGTTATGAAATGGAGTTTTGTAATGCAAATCATAATTACAATCATTAATTTACAAAGGAAAGCATGGTCTGACTCACCATCAATTCTGGCAATTTTATGGAAAAGTTGAAGCAGAATTTAGAGTTGTTCTTTATGACACCAAAATGAGACATCTGAGTAAAAGTGTTCTAAAGATTCTCCCAATTAAGGACAGAAACCAACATATTTTAAAATTGCAGATCAATACCATTTTTTGCATATCTGTGTTTTGCATTACAGTTATAGTAATAGCACATGATTTCTAATTTTTTGGCCAGGCAGTGCAAGTAAAGATTAAAATTAGTATTCTATTTTTCATCATAATTCAAATTGTAGATCAGTTAGTAGAAACTGGGTAAACTTTGTATCTGAATTCACCAGATTTAAAGGGAGTAATGATTAAATAATTTACTTGATAAGTGTTTTTGAAAATTATCATTATGAATGAAATTAACCAATAGTACAGAATTACTGTTGACATAGAACCTGAGAAATGCATTTTATGCAAAAAAATGAGTTTTTTACTCACAATTAGTTAAGAAATGAGAACTAGTTAGTGATAGTTTAGTGTCCTAGAACATTCTCCCAATGGATGGAATCCATTGGGAGAATGTTCTGGTGATACTACTGGAAGATGCTATTGTTGATGCTGGAAGATGTGGATTCAAATCCTACTCATTGGCAAAACAAATTTTTCCACAACTGTAGCTCATGAATAAAATTGTAATTAGTAGAAATTTGTATGCGAATTGTAGTTGTGAAAGCAGTCTTTGCCATTAGCAAATACAGATGTAATTTTTTAGTCCTACTCATTATTTATAATCTTTAGTTACTTAAGTTTATGAATAATAAAATACTTATTATATAATCTACAGAGTGATTCAAAATTCACACAATTCGAAATGTAAATGGTTATTATTTCACACCAACTGAACAGAATTAAATACCAATTATAATGTTGGCAACCCTGCAGTCACTGACATATGCAACAATGTTAGTTTAGTTCTTTTGCCATCAGTTCTTTGTTGATGATGTATATTGTACTAATTGCCTATAATGAAATTTTCCCAGTCTGAACATGTATACATAATTGAATGTTATTTAACAAACAAATCATTTTTAACTGCTCAGGCTGACTTCAATGAACAGTTTCCTGATTCACTTTCAACACCTATTGTAACCTATGTTAACAATTTGTAAGTATAAATTTAGAAGAAATGAAATTTTCTAATATGGCTTGTGCAAATTTTGAATCACTCTGCATAATAGAATACTCAAGTAACAAAAGTTTTAAATTGAATTGCTTGATAAAAAGCTGATATTTTATAAATTATTGTTTAGGTAAATTCCTTTCCTAATTGGGTTGTGTTACCTCTGAGTGGTTGCATACACTGTGCTAAATGGCCAGGTTACAAGGACCCCAAGGGCTCAGATAAAGTTGGGAGAAGGGGATCCATTGGAAGTTTTTAGGAGACATTTAGGACAGATGAAATTCTCCTGTCAAGGACATCCAGTGTGTTCTTTAATGTACACAGTGTATGGCTCATCTGCCCATGGGACCACAGGTTTATTTCTCATCTGATGGATGGCAGCCTTTTCAAGCCCATCAGTGTCACCTTTCTGACTTAGGGCAGGGTGAGGGTTAACAAGGATAAATCACATTGCTGGCAGAGGTGGTACTTGAACTTGGGAACTACAGATTATGTTTGTTCACTACCGATAGAGCCAACCCCCTGGCCTCTTTCCTAGTATTGTTGCGCATATTCTGGTATCAGTGTTAGAACTTTGTCTTAGGTTTTTAGTTTTATAAAATGTAATGATTTATGGAAATAAATTATTTGGTGTTTATCATTATTTTAAAAAAAAAATTATTGCTACTAAGAACACAATTTTTTAAAACAACTCTGTTTTTTAAATCTGAAATTCTGTATTAGGGACTATAATTTTGATCATCGAAATATATCTGACATCTCTTGGTCAACTGATGGACCACCTAGACTTGCTGTATCATATTCTTTTAAGGAATTTCAAGGCTCCCCAGATAAAGTGTGCAATGACTCCTATGTATGGGAATTAGGTAAGCTTTTTTGTGCTTCAGAAATATATACCAAGCATACACAGAAATTTCATTTCTACATTTTAACCTTTTCACTACCATAATGTTCCAAAGCATCTCAAACTGGTGATAGAAGTTTATGAAGAAGAAACAATAGCATTGTTTGGGTGAGTCCATTTAAAATCTTAGCTAGTATGGGCTAATTTGAGCCATTATAGCACTGAGAGAATTAATGCAGTAAAAATTTGTTACAATAAGGTTGAAAGAACTGCAAAAAAAAAAAAAAAAAAAAAAAAATTGCTCTATTGGACATTTTGTTATATAGGACAAATCCTTCATTTTCTCTTATTTGGATAAAAACATGAAAAAACAAATTTATTGCATTGTAATACATTATATAAATGAAATATCACCCAGTCAAGTGTTTTTGAACGTATTATAATGGGTACTTTCATGGTCTCGTTTTCAAACATTAAAGCACATATTAAATCTATTGAAAAAGTAGAATGTTGTGGCAATGATAATGATACATTTTAATTGACATATTATTTTCCAGGGATGTGATACATATCTAAAATGCATTAAGAAACAAATGACAGATTTAAGGATATTAAAAATATTATGGATTATTTTTATTCAAAAATGAAACAATTTGGAAGAAAAAAGATAAAATAAGTTAAATTTCTTTTGCTCTAGGTGAAACAAAAAGAAATGTAGTAGTTCATTGTTAGAAATTTAGTACATTTAAGGTTAAGTAATGATTTAGTGTACCCAGCCAAAGAGTATGAATCTGAGCTATGTTTAGCATGCAGTTGTAATCTTTATCTAGGATATGCTTCAACCCACTAACTGAAATCCCATAATATTTCACTGCAGATAGCACTTTCATATATTCAGGTGGCAATGACAAGCTTTTGGAACTGTTTTGGATTTGTTCATCATGCTTAGTTGCGTTATGGTCACAAAGAGTTATAAGCTGGAAATTATGGAAATGGTATGGAATTTTGTGAAAGAATTATTATCAGTTAACTGATATGTAAAGAAATTTATATAATGGTCACACTCTCTTGTTAATTGCTACATAGGATATCTCTTATTTTTTCCCCTTTTTGCCTCCTTCACCTGGGGCGGGGGTGGCTCGGTAGTGTGCCAGGCTTGTATTCTGCAGGTCCAAGGTTCGAATCCCAGCTGGGGTAGCATTGAGATTTATCTCTGCACAACTCCATGTCCTGCCCATGGTCAGTAGGGGACATCAGTAGGCTTGGAAAGGCTGCCATCCATTGTATGGAACATTAAGCCATGGTCCCATGTGTGGGAGAGCCATACCCTATGCACATTAAAGAACACATTGGGTGCCCTTGACAGGAGGCTACCATCTGTATCCCAACAGCTGTCCAGTGGGTCCCCTCCACTAACCTTCTCTGAACTCGAAGGTTCAGAAGAATGGGCCTTATGATTTGGCCATTTAGCCCATTGTGTGCAAAAAGTGCCACTTAAAGGTAAAACAACCCAACCCTCCCTCACCCTATTCTTGTTCTGCCCATTCTACCTTCATTGCCATTATCACCATGTCCCTCTTCTTATAGACAGCAGCAACTGCAAGTGTGAAAAATATGGAAGCCCTTATGTCTTTCAACCTTCACTCATTGCCCTTGGGATTAATAATACCATGTTAAAGTAGTTGACACTGTATTGAGATGTATTGTATTTTTAACTTAAAAAATACAATACATCCCAAACTTTTACCATTAAAGTTAAATTAATATTTTGGTATGATGAAAATAACATCTGAAACACCTACAGAGATGAACAAAAAAGTTTTCAAATTAAAGATCTACAGTAGCCATATTTAGATAATTAGTTCACTATAGGGTACAGTAATAAAGCTTGTTTAAAAAAAGCAAGTGACCAAAAAGAGTGTCATTGCACATTGTAAATGTTTAAAAGACCTGTATATCTTGTGCTTTAAAATAATAAACCACAAATGACACTGAATAAGAGAATATTATTTTGGCTTGAATAGAGTTCTCATCAAAGTTGATACTTCTGTCCCCACTGTACTGTTACAATTACTGTTCTACTCTCTGTTAAATTGGCAGTTGATTTTACTCAAATTGCATTGCTGCATTAAAGTGCAATAAATTTATTGCTAATCTAGTGAATTTCAGTCCAGCAACTTTTCTTAATTCAATAAGGTTTTTAAATATCTTACTTTTGTAGTCTGAAGTGCTATTAGCTGGAAGAGTTGGTAAAATTATTAGTGTGAGGTTGTTTTACTTCTGAGCAGCACTTAATTGCACTCAATGGGCTAAATGGCCAAGTCACAAGGACTTGAGGTCTCAGAGAAAGTGTGGGGAGGGACCCACTGGAACAGCTGTTGGGAGACAGATCATAGCCTCCCATAAAGGCCATCCAGTGTGTTCTTTAATGTGCACAAGGTATGGCTCTCCCACACATGGGGCCACGGCTTAGTGTCCTATCTGACTCACAGCATCCTGTGCAAGCCCATCGGTGTGTCTCCTACTGACCTTGCACAGGGCGGATAATTAACAGCGAAAGAGAGCAATATTTTAAGGGATTCAAATGTATGCCCAGTTGAAACAAGGATTTTTCAACCTTTTGTTAAGTAATATATATATAATGAGAGGCCCAATACTGTAAGCTGAGGAAAATAATCATGAAAGAATGAAGTATATGATCCTGAAAGTTGCTTTTAAATATAATCTACTGGTTTAAGATATAAGAACTACAAAAAAAATTAGAATTTCTGCATGCCAATATGATATTTGCAATTAACATGGATTATATTTGAAAGCAACTATCAGCTTAATTATTTGGTTCTTTTTAGGGTTAGTTATGGTAGTGAAACTTGAACCTTTTGTAAGCAAGATAACAGGAAACGATGCTTTTCATTCTTAGATGTTTATGTAGTATCTTAGGCATTAAGTGGTTTGACCTTATAAGTAATGATGAAGTTAGAAGTAGGAATTGTTTGAGCAACATATTGTGCAAAGAGAGACTATTGGTTTTGCCATGTTACCCTTATGCATAGCTGTAGATTGGCGAATAAGGTTATGAACAGTGTGCTTAAAGCCTCAGGAAAAGGGGGAGACCTAGGATGTGATGGGCAGACATTGTCAAACTGGAATTTATAAGAATTTTCCTGTAGTGGCTAAATGCAGCAGCTGTAGCTCAGGACAGACATGTTTGGGGAATGAAATTACACAATCTGGTTGGACTTCTGTAGTCCATGGCTGCATGAGAATTTTATATGTATATATCAGCAACATGGACTTCATTTCTTTTGTGATTATTTCCACTGCTTAGAGAAATGGGCCTCTTATTAATTATGTCATGTAGCAATAAGTTGAAAATCTTTTGTTGCCACTGAACATACATTTGAATATTCTTAAGATATTGTTTTGATATCAGTTTTATCAAACACTTTCAGTTAATATCACGTCAAAGATCTCAAAAGTAGAGCATTTTCATTCATTCATTTGTTCATTTTAAATATGACCTCTGAGCATTTCATGCAAAATATCTTTTTACATCATACACTACATGATGAAGTGATGTTGCTTAAAATGATCATCATGGTGAATGTTATGATGCTTTTTTTATTCATTATTTTGATGTTAAAAAGTAAAAACAGGAAAGTGTGCTTCAAAACAGCTACATAAAAAGCAAAAATAATAAGTTGCAACTTTTGTTCCTTTAGAGGAGTAATAGAGTATGAACGAGAACCAAAGTAAAATGGGCTAAAACATTTAAAATCTAGATTGGTGCTTATTTCCTTTTTAATTTTTTCAGTCTGCAAAGTTAGCAGGAGATCTACAGGTTATGACAGACACAAGTTGCCTGTCATCAATGCAGGTTTCAGACTTGCTTCCCAACAGTTGCAATGTCACCTTGAGCAGACATGCTACTATTATTCCTTCATAACAGTTCTCAAAGAATATTCATCAAAACTACAGAAAGTTTAGGAACATATTCAATTTTATAGGGGGGGAAAGAATGGGGAAGAATTTTTTCTATATCTAAATGGCTATTTCGAATTTCTTTACTCATATTTACAACACAAAATAATGATCCACTCCAAAACACCCATTTTTATTCCACCATTGATGCAATCTAGAGTATTTTGAATATGATATGCTCACTCGGCATTACTTTACTAGTTACACAAACAAGTTTGGTGAGGATCGCACAATTTTTTGGTGAATTATCATGATTTTTCTCGTTTTTCCTTAATTTGTAGAAACTATTGTATATATTCGATGGTCTTTTTGGGAGATAATGTAATTTATGTACATGTAAGAAACTGATATATGTATTCAGAGTTAGTTGATTTATTGTAGGTAATCTACCTCTATTATGATTTCTAACCATAACATGTAATCTTAATAAAATAAATATAAAACTGACCTTATAGGATGCCATCTGGGCAATGCCATGGTATGCCCCTAATAATGAATATCTAGAATTGGGGCCCCATTGTAATTAATGAGTAAACTCCAAGTCCAGAACAAAGTAAAAAGCAAAACCTTATTTTAAATGTAGTACTCCTTCACTATAAGGTAAAAGAACCCATATCATCAATGAAATTAAAATATCTAAAGTTAGTCCTAAAGAAAACTAGATTACATTTGAGATTTCCGTGCTAAATAATTTTACAGCATCAGCAAAAGGCTGCAAAATTCCAATAGCTCCTACCTTATTAAGACCCATATAACATTGGATATAACCCAAAATTTTCTGTTCTGCTACAGTAAAAAGCTACTCCTACTAATACCAAGATCAAAATAAATAAATATCTTACCACATGTATTATTAACAGGTTTTCTATTTAAAGAGCTTAAATCTTTAGTATTGATCTCCACATTAACTACTAAATAGAATATCCTTAATCATATTCTAAATATGATGCAATTTTCTGCCAGTTTAAGTGTTTCAGTTGATGAACTATCTCGATATATGTAACATGCTATTTTTTACTCCAAGCTAAGAAGGTACAAAAAAAATTGTTTTGATAAAGTCAATCATGTAGTGAATTTTAAGTAAAACAATGATAGGAGGAGTCTTCAAAGTCTTTCAGTATTGAAATACATTTGCAAATACCAAGTGCTTTTCAGTTTCATTTGCAAATAATTTTAGCTGAAATGAAGTACTCCTTTCTGAAAATACTTATGTACCAAAAGTTCTTTTCATGTGATTTGCACTGGGTTTGCATTTCCAAGTGAATTTAGGTTCAAGCACTATCTTAGTCTATTCAGCAGTGAATGGAATTTCCCAACAATAAGTTACTTTCGTGTTCCAAAATTTATGCCTTCAGCAAAATATAATTATTGACTATGTTTTTTAGGGCTATCAAATTATTCTTGACAATAGTTTAATTTACTTGTATAGTATATTTATGTACATAATTCTGTTTCATTGCAGATAATCCTAATCAGCCAGTCTATACTTTAAAACCAATTGCAGCTATAAATTGTATTGATTATTGTCCTCGAGATACCAACTGTTTGGCTGGAGGTTATGATAATGGGCAAATAGGTGAGAAATTTGACATTATTTATAAACTATATGTTTAATGTTTTTTTTCTCTTTGTTTTATGAAAGTACTTGTGTGTAAGTTCTTTTTCTGTCAATGTGGGTCAAAGTTTATTTTTGGAAATTTAAAAGGATAATAAAAGAAGAATGAATCAAAACTCTTATGTATATTATATTTGTAATTTTATAAATTTGTATTATGTAAATTTTTTTGCATTTCTATCAACAGGTTAAAAATTTAGTACTGACACAACAAAGTAATCTATGAAAAATTATCTTCCATATAATATTTAAAAAGCTTAGGTTCTACCATCCTTATAGAACTTCTACTATGGCTTATTAAACTGACAGGCTCCTGGCAGACCTTTGTGGCAAGCAACTGTTTGAGGGGGTATTTAGTTACTTTGTTTACTTTTTGTTTTAAAACACAATACATAATCTAAGTTATTTAAAGACATTAAGTAAAGATTAAAAGATTTACGAAGCCAATGCATACCCTTAATAAAACATCTATGGCTATTTACATAAACAAAGTAGAACTCAGTACTTAATGTGCTTCATCAATAAAGTAGCCACAAAGGGACTTAGGTTCCTAAGATCAGTAGCCAATTAGCTAACCACCCAGCCACTTGTACACTGACAAACAAATGGTTTTTTAAAAATAAATTTCATTAACGAGGGGCAGATTGCACCTTTAGTTACTAGACTGCAACGAGATGCCAGCTTGTTAGGTACACCACCCCTCATCACATATATAGCACATTCCAACATGTAATACATCATGTGACCTGGTGTGCAATATAAATCAGGCAGACTAGCTGATCATCAGTTGAGCATCAGTTAGAGTTGGATTGAGCATCAGAATGAGCAAAATGAATGACCTCTGAGTGACTGAATGTGTCGTGATAGTTGGGGTTAGGCATGATCTCAATCAGGTTCTTGCTTCTCCTAAATGGCTGTCCTCCTGGACTTTTCATGCACAACTGTTTCAAAGGTTTACCAAGAATGATGTGAAAAGCAAAAACTACCAGTGATTGGCAATCCTGTGGGTGAAAACAGCTTGTGGATCAGAGGGGTCAATAAAGACTGATGAGAACTGTGAAAGCACATAGCCATGCCACAACCTGGAAAATAACAGCATAATTAGCATAATTCAAAACTGGTGTGTAAAAGGTCATCTCTGAACGCACCACATAGCAGACTGTTGCAAATGAACTACACAGCCATCAGCCATATCAAACACGTGTTGTCAGCAAATAACATGAAACTGTGCATATGTATATAATACTAATATTTCAATAATATTTGATTTAAAAAGTATAGAAATACTTGCACTCAAAGATTCAGAAACATCAACAGCTGGAATAGTGTTCCAGTTTAATGATTTGGAAACATTGAGTACCAGAACAGGATTCTGATTTGGTTTGCAGCACTGGTTGGGAAAGCAGTTACCATAATTGGTAATTGCATCCTCTACTCAAAAGGTCATGCATCACTACTGATAATATTAAAGATGTTCCATGTTTGTGGGAAAAGTGCTTATGTGTCACTTCATTTTCTTGATCAGTATATACGAGTACAGTGCAATCACTTATTACTAAATAAGTTAAAGAAAACCTGAACTAGGTTACTAAAACTGATTTGTTTAACAATAGAGCAGCTTAGATGTTTTTACTGACATGGTTCAAATACCACTTGATCTGATTACTCTTTTCCCCTTGCTAAAGTAAATATATAATAAGAAGTCACCATATTAAATGGTTTTCCACAACCCAAATGTTGTAAATTAAACTCTTCCATTCACTCCTGTTTTTGCACTCTTCATCTCTTAAATTTATTTCATTATTTTCTTCATTTCCCTCCCATCCACAATTTCTTTTGTGTTGCTTTTACTAGAATCATTTTGTGTTGCTCTAGAATCATTTAGGTATTCATCCATATCATTCCAATTGTTTCTTCCCAATCATCTCAATAATATTCCTTTCAGTTTTTGAAGTTTTTGATAACAATCTCTGCAACTTAGATTGTACTGAATAATTATGTTTTATAAACATTGATGTGTCCAAATGCAGCAGCTGTTGCTCAGGCAGACATGTTTGAAGAACTAAATTGCACAATTTGGTTGGACTTCTGTAACCCATGGTTGCTTGAGGATTTTGATTGTAACACTGATATTCAAACCCTACTTGTTATATTCATTTAACAACTTCCAAAAGAGAAAGTTCACATCCTCACAGTCTTCATCAATTACCACCTGATCATCAACAAGCTACATATTGTGCAACTTTAAACTATTTCTGCTTTGGCAAACCCATGGGCTAGTATTTTCTGGACCAGTTACCTAGGGCTGCTTCAATGAAGATTTTATGCAAAGTTAGTGACATACTATACTTTGTAAAAGAGCTTCTTTTGTGCAAAATTCTCTATGCACAACATTATCAATTTTCACACTACATTTATTGTAGTTATATAATGTTTTAATAATATTAATAATTGAACAGATGATACTAATTTTTTTCCAAGGCTTTGTGAAGCATCTTCCTAGGCACACTATCATATGCTTTCTCAATATTTATAAAAATCATTCCAATTTAATTTAGTTTGACATTTTTCTAATATATGTCTGATAGTAAATATGTGGGCAATGTGTGATCTTTCTGCTGTAAATCCACATTGCTTTTCTGAACTACTAAATTCCAGCTTTAGCTTAT
This sequence comes from Ryuthela nishihirai, assembly GCA_038380435.1. NCBI lineage: Eukaryota > Metazoa > Arthropoda > Arachnida > Araneae > Heptathelidae > Ryuthela > Ryuthela nishihirai. Next base: position 28,500,108 of record JAWZYU010000018.1, read on the forward strand.
TTCTTACATTTCTAGTAAGAATTCTTGTTATGTGACTACTTACAAAAAATCTTTTATAACCTGAGACAGTCCTTGTTGGTTGCATGATAATAAAGCTGATTAAACAGGTTTTCCAAAATTCTTCCAGTGTGACTTTTGATCTTCTTTAAATGTCTTTGACATTCTGATAACATTTCAATTAGTAATTTTTTAGAAATTTTCATTTTCTTTCAACTTCTTTTATTACTCCTCCTGTTTCACTGACACTTACTGTAGCCCGAGTGTGAAGCCTAGATGCAAATGCACACAATGCATCCATTTCTCAACAATGCTGGGTAAAGATAATGCAAAAGTTTAGGATTTTGATACATTTAAAATAACATTCACTGAGAAAGTCATTGTTTTTTTTTTCATTTGGACATATAGGACAGAAGAATTTTTTAATAATTTATTTATTAAAATAGTATCAAATAAATCATTTCTATTTACAATTATCTCATAAAACTAACAGCTTATCTGCAGGAGAACTAGGAGTAGATTCTCCTAGAAGCTACTCTTAGCTTTTACAGACCTTCTCATACAAGGACATGCCCTACTAAGACTAAAGTTACTGCTGACCATCCCCTCAGTTAGAGCTAACACACACAAAGTTTGACTTACTAGAACAGTTTGCTAGCTCCCTAATCACTATGCCAGTTAAGGCTATTAATTGGATAATTAAAAAAAATGACTGGAAAACATTATTTTTGAAAATAAAGTAAGACTACACAAATTTCAGATTTAAATGAGAATTGTGTGTCTGCTTTTATGCAGCAATTTTAGCAATATATTTGTCAGAATGTTAAATGAATTTTGTAGTTTGTTATTTGCTTCGATGGCTGGATTACCAGTCTTTGCAGGCCATATTTTGAAAACCCCTGATATAGGTAAAAACAGTATGAAGAATTAAATTACAAAGATTATTCTATATAAGCTATAGATACTATACTAATTATAAAGTATCAGTAAAAAAAATTTCACTACCTCTAACTTCTTTCAAGTCAACAATAACACATATCACCTGAACCAAAGGAGTCCTGGTGGGATTGTGTCTTTCAGGTATCATGGGAGATGTAACCCTCCACCATACTGAGGACATCATTCTTGGATACCCCCAGCCTTAAACCAGTATTATGAACCCAGTACACCAATGACATAGTTCTGGTGTGGGAGAACCTCCTCCAAACTTACAGATCTTTTAAATTATTTGAATTCCATAATTCCGTCCATAAAATTCACCATGAATCAGAAATCAATGGCAGCATCTCATTTTTGATATTGCAATAGATTCAATAATTCCATAAACACAACTGTTTCCCATAAACCTACCTTCAATTCATTTTATTCATGCAGAGTCAGCCAACCTCATAACATATAAAAGATCAGCATTTAATACTTTATTTTTAAGAATCAATCAATAGTAAATACACAGAATTACTTGTTAACATAAAATCCAAGAAATGCATTTATGGAAAAATGAGTTTTGCTGATGTGGGATTCGAACCTACCTCCCCCAGTTGAGTCTCACTCATTAGCAAAACTCATTTTTCCATAAATGTATTTCTTATTTTTAAGAGCTCTCAGATACTGCTCAACTGATGATCTTCAAACAAAAATAAAATACATAATGCCTCAGTTTATGAATTTTTTTGCAAAAATGAACAAAGCAAATTTATATCTATTTTTGAAGGTAAAAACACAGTGTGCTGAATTAAAGATGGATTAAATTAACTCTGTAAACCCTGTAGGTGTTTGACTAGTCTTGTGTTATCACGACAAACAATCAGCTCATTGATGCTAATAGGGTATTGATGGTTGTAGATTGGTGCAGTGAAGTTTAGGTTAAATTGGCATACCTGCATTTTCTTCGTTCTTCTAGAGGTAGTTTCACATTTTGCTCAACGAGGACAATTCTGGGTTGTGTGCTGTTCTTGATACCTGATGTTTTCACAGGTCTGGTACTGTTGCCTCTCATTTGGTTATAGAGTTCTTATGTGCAGTGGTGTTATATTTTGCTGCCTCTGTGGTATGAGTCACTGGATGTCATTCTAAACTTTGCACTCCTATTAGTGTGCTGAGCCGGTTGCCTGTATGAGATGTTGGTGACCAGGTATTGTGATACGTTTCATGCCATCCACTTCAGAATGTTGTGAGGCAAGCACTTCAGCATGCCATGAGCCTGCCTAGGCAATGTTTTGAGCAGCACAAGATTTTTTGTTACAAGAAAAAATATTAATCTGTAAATATGTTGGTTAAAATTCATGTGATGTTTCAGAAACGAAACATTTTGATATGTATACAATCCATTGAAGTTTGTGAAACAAAACTATAATCACTCCTTCATTATTTTGCAACATCACATGACAAAGAGTTTCCAAATTGAATTGTTTGAGTGCTGCTCTGTGGGAATTATTGGCAATTAGTAGTTAGCAGTTAATTATGTAAACTATACTGTGCTGCTTCATATAGTTAGGAAAATGCTAACTAGATACTACTCTAGTTGTTTTTGAACAATTATTTAATATTATAGCATACACGGAGAATAAATTATTGAATTACTGGAGCCCAAAATCTAGTCAGAATTTTTACATTGAAATTAATGAGAAATAATTGTTTGGTTTCCAAATTTTGCATCATGAGCATCTTTAGAGGAACAAATTATGTGTGTAAATTGAAGAATGGGTCTACATTAAAGATGCAGAGATACAAGTTGGCTATTGAGATATTTTTATGGATGTCATTTACTATAAAGTACAGAGGCAATACAAAGGTAGTCAGGTGGCTCCACTTGCTGAACAACCCAAAACAAAATACACAATAGCTATTCCATATTTACACAATTGTTACTTAACTAACACTACTAACATTAGCAATGCCTTAACTAACATTGTGAACAGTACAGGTTTAAAATACTCATATCAGTTATAAATACTATCTCCAATGTAGAAAGGAAAGACTGAGATGAAAGAAAGCCATATGCCAGAATTTATGATTCTTTTAAATGATCCCAACAGCCTACTGCAGGATAAAGACAGATTATAAATAAAATCTTCTGAGCGTTCAAGTTCCCCTGAAGGAGCACTAGCTGGTGTACCAAAATAAGCTGCAACTTACTGCTCTCACTCAAACTGCTACTACTAATAAAATGACCCCACAGTTTGACTTGGTTAGATTACTAAGCTCATTCCTTCTAAATATAAGTTCAAAGTAATAGAAAATTTATTCATTTGTATTAACAGAAATTTAATATGTAATACCAATAAAATGCCTTTCCCTTCAGCTTGGAGATTACTACTAGAAGGGATGGACATATTACTTATTTAACAACAGAAAAACCTTAAACAGCATTTTGTCAATGTTCAGGCCTGGCTGACACTTTCAGCTAAAGCTGAAACTCCAACATGTATACTGGGAAAAGGGTGGATGGGTTTAGAGATGAGTGGATAGGAGAAAGGAAAGTGAAACAGAAAGGAAACAACTGTCGAACATATCATGTAATAAACTTCAGAAAGTTAGATTTTTTCAGAATTTCCTTATCTCTGCAAATATGTATTACCAATCTCTTAAAAGCAGCTATTTTTGCACAATTTGATAATAATGTTATTTAAATTGCATTTTTGTTTATGCACCATATGTGAGTAACCTATTTATTAAAGAGTTTTTTTTTTCTTTCACCAATTTCAACCTTTATTACTCTTCAGCATTGTGGGACTTAAGAAGAAAGGATGGGTTACCAGTGGAGCATACTACAGTTGATTGGAGTCACAGTGATGCAGTTTGTGACATAAAATGGATTAATTCTAAGTGTGGAACAGAATTTATATCTTCTTCTACTGATGGCAAGGTAATTTTTAGCATGAATATTGATATGGAATCTTCTAAAAAAGAAAAAGAAAAAGTCATGGATAGTTTTAGGCAAAAACTTTTTATAAATTTGACATGTCATCAAAAATTCAGAAGTTTTTATCCCACTGAGCTCAGGACACTTAAAAAAAATATTATTGTTGTGTAAGAGGAACTTCATGATCTTCAAATGAACTTCTGCATTTGCTTGTGTGAAAATAAAATCTTGCTTGTATGCATTTTACTGTAAAATGTTAAATGGCGTTTTCATTTTAGGTAGTCTAATTAAGAAAAGGTTTTTCCACATGTATTGGCACTATAAGTTAAAATTTCACAAAAAAATTAGCCATACATTTTGTGATTACTTGTCATGCAATATGTTGAGTGTGGCTTGTGAATTACTCACAGAAATTTAATATATTCAGATTAGAATATAAAAGTATCATTCCGATAGAACAATCATCACCAGTGGTGTATCTAAGATAAGGTTTACCTCCCTTCCCCCAGAGAAGAAATTGTAAAAGAAAAAAAAAATCATTATTTATCATTTATCAATTTACATAAAAAAACCTGTTCCACAAATTTGTGGCTAATCCATCGTACACTGCTGATTTTCATTAATCATTAAAATGTTTTGTACAATAAGACAACCATACTTTTATGCATCATTGCCTCAGTAACGTTAAATGTGTGCAAGTACATTGCTTGTCAAAAGTTAGGCATAGATTACAAAAATGTGAATTAAAAAATTATTGTTAGGGATAGGTAATTTAGTGTTAGTTTCGAAAATTTGACTTTTAAATCCCTTATGTTATAGAATATGTAAAACAGATACTGTATAGAAGTAGTACATTCATAGATATTTGATAGTTTTGAATTGAAATGCCACATAGTTAATCTAGAATAGTTAACTGCTTCATGATGCCTCAAAGAAAACATTTAAACAACTAAAAATGATAGAGAGCTGTTGGAAGGTTGGAAACATGAAACAATCATAGAAGTGTCATATTCCTTGGTGCCCACCATTCTGTTATCTCAAGAGTATGGCAACAATTCCAAACAATCCAAACAGAAGACCTGTTTAAAGCTCCTGGGCTAGGGTTACAACCCCTCAAGAGGATTGCCATGTTAGGGTTGGGTTGTTTTACCTCTGAGCGGCACTTTTTTGCACACCATGGGCTAAATGGCCAGGTCACATGGACCCCGAAGGCTCAGAGAAGGTTGGGGGAGGGGACCCACTGGAACAGCTGTTGGGAGACAGATGGTAGCCTCCCGTCAAGGCCATCCAGCGTGTTCTTTAACGTGCACAAAGTGTGGCTCTCCCGCACACGGGACCACGGCTTAACGTCCCATCCGATGGACGGCGGCCTTTTCAAGCTCATCGGTGTCCCCTACTGACCGTGGGCAGGGCGGGGAATTTTGCGGAGATAAATCTCAACACTGACCCAGCTGGGACTCGAACCTGGGAACTACAGATTACGAGCCTGGCACGCTACCGACTCAGCCACCCCTGCCCCGTTGCCATGTTAGATTACAGTCCAAATTGAACAGGAGAACTGCAGCAGCTTCTCTACATTCACACCACATTATAGTCACATGAAGATAGGTATATCTCAATTGTAAGCAGAAGGCTTTACAGAACTTGTACTTTACTTACTTGAAGACTATCAACTTGCTGTATGTCCCTTTAACCTCCAGATATAGACAAGCCTTCTTGAGATGGTGTACGATCACATAACCTATACCTGAGAACAATGGAATCAAGACCTGTTCACAGACAGTAGATTTTCTTTACAATTGGATGTAAGGCATGTACTGACATGCAGAGAGGTGAAACCTATAAACAACCCCAATTTGATAGTGGATATCTGACTGTCTAGTCTGAGTTTTCATTGGTTGGCTGTATCCACCTCATGTGTTTGATGGAAATTCGTGTAAATACTCTGAGATATTGGGATGAGACCCTTGATCTCCATGTTAAGCCTTATCCTGATGTAGTAGGTGATGAATTCCTCTTAAAGGGTGATAAAGTCTGTCAACAAAGAAAGACTGGCCAACAGATATCTTGAGAAAGTAGGTATCCAACAAATGAAGTGTCCTGCATTCTCTCTGGATCTCAATAAAAAAAAATGCCTTTGGGAGATGTGTCATTGCCCTTCAACCTTCTCCCTGAACCCTACAGGACCTCAGGACTGCTCTTGTTGCTCAGCGGACTTTATTGCCCTCCCATTCTTTGGATTATATTACTGAGGGCATGAATTAATATTATCAGATGCATTAGTGCCAGAATGGGTTGGGTTGTTATACTTCTGAGTGGCACATTTTTGCACACTATGGGCTAATGGGGCAGGGGTGGCTCAGTTGGTAGCGCGCCAGGCTCATAATCTGCAGTTCCCAGGTTCGAGTTCCAGCTGGGTCAGCGTTGAGACTTATTTCCGCAAAACTCTCCACCCTGCCCTTGGTCAGTAGGGGACACCGATGGGCTTGAAAAGGCTGCTGTCTATCGGATGGGACATTAAGCCATGGCCCCATGTGTGGGAGAGCCATACCCTGTGCACGTTAAAGAACACACTGGATGTGACGGGAGGCTAACAGCTGTTCCAGTGGGTTCCCTTCCCCAACCTTCTCTGAGCCTTCGGGGTCTTTGTGACCTGGCCATTAGCCCATGGTGTGCAAAAAAGTGCCACTCAGAGGTAAAACAACCCAATACACCATGGGCTAATAGCCAGGTCTCAATGATGCCGAAGGCTCAGAGAAGATCTTTCTGAAGTTGTCTATTAGTAACAAACCAAAGGGCATCGACCGCAGATCTCAATATTTTGTTTTGCAAGACCTGAATCTTGTGTATATTTGTGGAGGTGGCCATATAGGTGAAGCTTAAGAGATTATGGGATGAATAATCATGTTGTACAATAATAATTTATGGTCAATCATCAAGACAGCATTTCTCCAAAGGAAATAAAGAGATGTTATCGAGTTTTACAAATCATACATATAGAATAGAAATTTGAAAAATTAGTGGTAGTTTTTAAGAGATATTCGACTGACAGTAATAATCTACCCTCTTTTCTGAGAGAGTTGTGGGAAATGCAACTTTTTAGATTTCAGAATTAAAAGACAAATGCTTTTATGTTGTATAATTTCCAATAAAATACTATTTGCATTTTTCCCATCATCTGCAAGCTCAAATTAAAACTTTTAAGAAATGAAACAGTAGGTAAAAGAAAAACTTCATTCTTTTTGAAAATGAAATTCTAATATGTGCCAGGCGATATGCATTCTTCTTGTTAGGTTATAGGTACCTATGAAGAGGATCATTGTCCTCTTGTAATGGGATAAGGTTGCAATGATTCATCATTATGACATTGGATGCATATGTACTTTATCTTAAGAACACCCTTCAGTGCTAATCTATCACTGTGAATAAAGACATTGGGTCTTTCAGTGGCACTTGCCCAATATCTCATTTCTCATTTCGATCCAAAGTGAGGAAACCTCATCTTAGCATTATGGATGGAGCTCGTTGAGTGGAACTGCCCAAGTCTGATCTGGCTGATAAACAATGATGTTTAGAGATTTGGAGTATTTCTCTGATATTAAAAATGTTAATTAATCAAAAATTAATTATCTCTGAATTCATATACTGGTTCCCTTCTCTATGCCTAGATGGCAGTATGGACAAAAAGGGAAAGCAGCATGGACCAAAGACATTTCAATATAAATTGAAGGGGATTTGAAAAATGGAAGGATATATTTAATTAAGCCAATAGATGAAAGTATGAGGTAGAGAAGACTTGAAATGAAGATTGATTGAAATAGAGATTTGGAAGTAAAGGTGAAATAAATACAGCAGAAGTACTATGGAAATAAATTGAAGTCTCTGTTCAAGAATTTTTGGAAGATTGATGATGGAGGAAAATGAGAGAGAGAGAGAGTAATGAATAAAGGAGTTGTAATTACAAGGTCGGAGACCACAAAGCAATGACAAATGAATCATTTCACAGTGATAAGCTTTTGATGGCTTCCCACAATAAAATATTATAATTGAAATAGGAAATTTTCATCTCCCATTACAATGTAGTGCTCCCACAGCTGGGATTTACCTAAGGTAGGAGAGTGCTCAATGTGAAGAATTCTTGATTGGTGTGGGCTTTGGGAGGCATCACAAGTGGAGCCTTAATCACAAGGAGTCATAAGATAAAGATAAAAACTGTAAAATCATGAATTTTGTGTATTGTGTCATTCTACCCATGAGCTGCAGTTTTTTTGCACACATTTTGTTAGGGCTTATCATCTTGAAATAATTTAATGATAGAGATAAAAGAAAATAATATTTATCATGCACACTTGCAACCATTGCTGTATGTTAGTTTCCATTACATTTTTCTTTTTATTTAGGTTATGTCTTGGGATACTAGAAACTTGTCTGAGCCAACAAAAATTTTCTACTTAGATCCAGACAAAGTAGATGATGATGAAGAAATTCCTCTTTTAAATAAAGTGTATGCTGTAACATGCCTTGAGTATGATCCAAGTCTGGTAAGTTCATATTCTGTAATGCTTCAAATTTTATTCAATATTGATATACAGGTAGTTCTTGCTTAATGAATTTTCACTATAACAAATTCTTACTATAATGAATTATTTTAAATGACACTCTTTTATATGATTTCTCAATTCTCATTCTGAAGAATTGGAGGATAATGAGTTTGTGCAAAAGAAGAGAGTCAATGCAGATCCTTTGATTCCAGAAAGTGTGACAAAGAGCACTCTTATGATAAGGATTAAATGAAGCATTTCACACACTTGGAGCAAGCTGAACACACGTTTGAGAGGAAGGACTTCAACTTTGGGAGGAGCATGAGAGTTTGTAGGGGCGGGGTGGCTCAGTCAGTAGCGTGCTAGGCTCGTAATCTCTAGTTCCCAGGTTCGAGTCCCAGCTGGGTCAGTGTCGAAATTTATCTCTGCAAAACTCCCTGCCCACAGTCAGTAGGGGACACCGATGGACTTGGAAAGGTTGCCATCCATTGGATGGGATGTTAAGCTGTGGCCCTGTGTGTGGGAGAACCATACCCTGTGCATGTTAAAGAGGACCAGTTACAGTCGAGTCAAAAAATAAAGGCCCTATCACACGACATGAACCAGGCCTTGATGGGAGGCTACCATCTGTCTCCCAACAGCTGTTCCAGTGGGTCCCCTCCCCCAACCTTCTTTGAGCCATCGGGATCCATGTGACCCTGGCCATTTAGCCCATGGTGTGCAAAACAAGTGCCACTCAGAGGTAAAACAACCCAACCCAACGCATGAGAGTTTGCAATGGCATTGACCAGAAAGTTGCATACTACCAACAAATATTACATGAAAGAAGAAGGAAGGCCAAACAAATGACTTGAACTCCTACTTTAAGAGACCAGTTTCTGCTGCTACTAGATCCTCTAGTGATCCATATGATACTGGAAAAAAAAATCTTCCGTTTAATTCTTTTAAATGTACAACAGATATTTATATATAAATTATATTTTTAATATGTGTGTGTAAATATATAATGTTTTTAATATTAATATGTTTTTAAACTGATTTTTCCCTATATTTTCTGTTATTCAGTATGCTAAGAATGGATAAACTAATTACTCTTACATTACTAAATAAATAAATAAATACCCCCTCAAGCAGCTGCTTGCCACAGAGGTCTGACAGGAGCCTGTCAGTTTATATGCCATAGTAGAAGGTCTGAGAGGATGGCAGGACCTCAGCAGAAAAATGACACACACATCCATGCCTTACCCAGGTTTTGAACCCAGGCCCCTTAGATCAGTAGCCAAGCGTGCTAAGCACTCGGCCACAGGACGGACATTTATTCTCATGTAACAAATTTTCGTTTAACAACTGACATTCTAAAATCAATTCATTATAGTGGGAACTTCCTGTATATTTAAATTACAGCATTGTATTATGTTGCAGAACATTTTATTGCTTGAAAATATTAAACATATTTTCAGCTCATTTAAATAGACTTAATTATACAGGGTCATTATAAGAGAATACTTGTATTTTGAAATGTTATATTGTATTAAATGTTTAAGTAGTTAAAGTAATTCTTTGTTGAAAATGTCAAGAAACTCTCAAGATTTTCATGTTATTATGGTGTGGAGTTAGTATCATGTGTAATGTCTTGAATGGCAAATTTTCAAATTGTTTGGTAGAGGTGGATGATCTGTGTCCCTCAAGAAGTCTTAATAAGACACCATTGGGCTTCTATTTTTGGGGAAGGGGAGTACATTAAAAGCATTGTTTAGTCTAAAAAAATCGTAATTTTCAGCATTTATAGGTAATAATCAATGCAGATGTTGCAAATGTTATACCAGACATGCTGAGTATTGATGGTAGTTGAATATTCATAGATTGACACACATTGTGTTGTATTAAACACAAAATGAAATTGAGAGTTTCTTGACATTTTGTACACAGTTATTTTTGTTAATTATTTAAAAAATTATAGCACTTTGAAATATGTTTTTAAAAAATAATATCTACTATGTTAGGAGCTAAAAATACAGGGTGTTTCAAAAAGGATGCAACCCTCTGTTGTATTTTTCTATTGAACTTGACAAAAGACACAAATTTGCAGCCACCTTTCTTAATGTTTGTTTTCTTATGTTTAAAATCTCTCTTTCAATGTTAGCCTTCAAGTCTTCAAGTCTATGAGGATTGTTTTGAAACATTACACATTTGAGATATCCCCAAAGGAAAAAATCTGAAGGAGAAAGATCTGGGGTTCTTGGGAGCCACAAATTTTTTGAAATCAAATGATCACCAAAAAATTCCTGCAACATGACCATTGTGTCATTTGCAGTATGGACAGTCACGTCATCTTTCAAAACCAACACTCTCATTCATTCACATCCAATAGTGCAATAAACTTTTGGATGAGGTCATGATAAATTTCACCAGTTACAGTTGAGTCAAAAAATAAAGGCCCTATCACACGACAATGAGAAATTGCACACCAAACACCAATTTTCCGTGTGTGTAATGGTCATTCATGAAAAGTGTGAGGATTTTCACTGCTCCATATTCAACTGTTTTGACTGTTCACATACTCATACAAGTGAAACCAAACCTCGCCACTGAAATAAACACTGTTCAACACCTCAATTCCATTTTCATCAACAAAAGAACGAAACGAACGACAGTACCATAAACGTTTTTCATGGTCTGGTTCTTTCAGTTCATGAATGACACCAATGCAGTAGGCATGAAATTTTAACTTCTTTGTAGCCCTGAAAACAGTAGCTGGTGATGATCCAATCTGTGAAGATAACTTTCTAAGAGATTTTCTGAGTGAGCGAGTTAAATGCTGAGACACATCATCAAGACTTTGGCAGTTAACAGTGATGGCCAGCCTGGGCTCTTTTGATCCTGTACAGACCCAGTGTCACGAAATTTATCAATCAAACAAGATATTTTCGACTTGTTGGGAACTGCAGACTGAGGAAACTTCCACTCAAACTCCTCTCTCACACGTTTGTAAGATTTGTATGCACAATAACTCTCAACAATAAATACACGTTCGTTTTTGGAAAACAACATAGCTGACATAAAGGAATGAATGCTTGAGTGAGACTAGCGCATGACAAAGTCATTTGAACTGCTAAAGGCTGTTAACCTTGAGTACAGTAATGCCAACTGACTAATATTATGGCATAAAATGTACATGCAGGTATATTTATTATATTTAGGGTTGTTATATTATATTCAGGTTGTTTTATTATATTTAGGTTATTTTAGCTCTCTTATATTTAGGGTTGCATCCTTTTTGAAACACCCTGTATTAACTGTTATGATTGTTGATCTCAATGATAAGTGTTTCTTCACCTTTAGGTATTTTTTCTTAACACATTTGCTGTTGCACATATGAGTAAAGCTGCTCTTACTGTACCTGTCAGTGATGCATATGAGCATTATGGTACTTTCAGTGGAATTCTGTGGCTTAACTGATCAGCATTTCAGTTATAATATAATGTCAGTAACATTGATATTCAAGTCACTTATACATGATTTGGTTTTTATTCTTGTGACTCAACTCTGAGCCTTCACTACTATGACAACTACTATGATGTGTTGCAATAAAAACTTGCAAGAAAGGTGAAATTGCAGATCTATTACAACAGTATCGAAATACTAACAATGAATTCAGCAACTTCAGTGAGTTGGGTTGTTTTACCTCTGAGTGATGTTTTTTTTGCACACAATCCTATCTGATGGACGACAGTCTTTCCAAGCCCATCAATATTCCTTTTGTGAGTGAGGGCAGGGTGGGGATTTAGTGAAGATAAATCTTAATGCTGGCACAGGTGGGACTCGAACCTGGGAACTACACATTACGAGCCTGGTACACTACTGATTGAGCCAACACCTGTCTTCCAGTTTCAGTGATAAAGAAAGCTACAACAAACTTGAAAATCAAAATGACTTTTCTACAAGTGCATCTATTTTTATTATTCATATTGAAAAAATAGCTAACTCAAATACTTCTTGATCTTCAGCAATGAGTAAAATTAATTTTGCTAGTGTAGCTACATTATATCTCACATAAACTGATCAGTCATGGAAATATTAAAGTTGCAATAAATGTGTTAAAAGAACAAGTTGCAATGTTAAGGAGAGAATTTTAAGAAATAAAAAAATACATATATTATCTTAGGATTGCACATAAACACCTAATGTAGAACTAATCTTTTTCCATATGGCTTCTAACATACCACGTGTAAATATTAACTATTTCTTTTATGCTGGGTAGCAGTTGGACACTAAGCAATTCTTGCTTAATTGCCAAAAGGTTTGAAATCACCTTATTGGGTGATTCAGTGAAGAGTTCAATCTATTCTTACTATGTGATTGCCCAAAACATTTTTATGTTGCTGCTAATCGCAGTTTGTTGTAATAAAACCTTACCCTACACTCAAGAAAAAGATACAATCAAATGCAATAGCTAAAATCAAGTTCATTCTTACTCACTGAATGAAACTTCAGTAAGAAAGGAACTATAAGACAATAAAACAATACTAATTACACTGTTGCTACTTACTTAAACCCTAACTATACACTAACTTTTAAATGGTATCTTTACCATAATTTACTGACTGTCCTTGATAATTACATGGGGCACACATGCTTCTAGGATATAATATTAACATATCACAGTTGCAAGATGTAATGATATAAGTGTATTTTGTGACCTTGCACATATGTATGATGTGTGGTGATGGTGGTGATACAAATTAAGACAATGGAGGAGTTGTGCAATTATTCACTAATCTGGTGGAGGTCATGTGGGAATCTGAACAGAAGTAGTACCTGGTTAAGGAACTAAAGAGTAAGTAGTTAGAAAATAACCAGTTATAAAAATAAAAATTAGAATGTGATCCTTACAAGCTGTTGAGTTGAAATTATGCTTTAAGGCACTATTTAAAATTTTTACATACTTTTACCCTAAAACCTTTGAAAGTGTAAAAAAAAAATCCCCTAAAAAGTTGCCACAGAGTTGACAAGAGCCATAGTATAATATGCATAGAAGATCTGTTAGGGAGACAAGACCTTATCCACAATACAACACAAGAAAGGAAACATCCATGCCTTATCTGGGACTTGAACCCATGCCCCTTAGTCTGCAGCCAAGCATGCTAATCACTTGGCCACCAGGCAGTATAAAATTGGTTTTAATAAACTTATTTTAGTAAAATATTTTAATACTTTGTTCATCGGTTTGCATGAATTTCACATAATGTTCACTTCATTACTGAGACAGTATTTGATTAAATGAGTTGTTACTGATTTATTTTCTCAATCATGTATTGCATATATTATTGAAACCCAATTTTAGAGGCTAAAATCTATAGATGATAAATCATTAGTATATATATATATGGTATTTAACACTGAAAACAATGATTAGCACTATGTGGTACATTGTTAAACAATGTTATCTGTGCTTGAATTCCATGACAAAAGTTCTTTTTATCCTATTACTGAATAGTCCTATTAGTAGATTTGAGTAGGAAAGTATTTCGTGGATGTGCAGTTGTTTAATTTTTCATCCTTGTGTGCCCTAAGTCGTGTAGTGTCTCTTACTATATATGATCTAACATATCCCAAGGCTTGTAAATAGACAGCTTTAGCCATTTTTCTTTAGGAATTTAAAAATATTATTAGTTACTTTCTAATTTATAACAAACTTTCTTATGCAAGGTCTCACTTTCAGCCATTTAGGTTTATGATAGGTACAGAACAAGGAACAGTTATGTCTTGCAATCGCAAACCTAAGACCCCAGCTGAGAAAATAGTTGCATTATATGAAACTCACATGGGACCCTTGTTTGCTGTTGAGAGAAATCCATATTTCCCAAAACATTTCGCTACCATTGGACCATGGGTAGTTAAGGTATATATTTTTCTTTGCATTAAATATTATTCTAGAAATAATTTTATGTATGTGATGACATAATAAAAAGTAAGTCAGTTTTTTTATGTGTTAGAATTGTTAAAATTACCTTGTCTTTTTTATGCATATTATTAATATTTAGACTACTTGTTTAAAATTATTGCAACACTTTCAAGAAAAACGAATAATGCTTTTCAGTGAGTTTGTATTATTTAACACATACTTTGTTTATGTACATTTCATAGACCAATATGCTCACTTCCCAAATGCAAGGAGAGTACTTCATGAAATATATAGCACTATAACGATGTATAATTTTTATTTCATTAAATCTTAGCAACTTCCTTTTTATTTTTAAATATATACTTGTGTTATTTCGAGGTAATAAGGCATAATTTTTGCCTAAAAGTCAGTAATTGCTTTCATGGATGGACTGACACTATTTTAAGGAACATAGCTGCAGAAGGGAGAGGTGGGGTTGTGATAAATTGTTTTTCAATATTTCAGTCCTTATTCTTTTGACAGTTCGTACATGAAGCTGAAAATTTAAATATTATAAAGTTAGAATGTTTTTCCCAATTCTATGGAATTTCTGTAAAAAATAAATGTTATTAAAAAAAAAATCCTGCTCCTATGAGGTCTCAGTGTCCCACAACATTAAGGGCCCAAGAAGCTACAGTGCCCCTTATCAGTCCATGCCTGATTGCTTTGAATTTGTGATGACCACTGAAATTTAAGCATTTCAACCTGACTTTGTGACTATGCTGGTGCAGTGAAAGACATACATACACTGCTCGACATTGAAAGTGCTCCACCCAGAAGGACATGTCCTACAAACATGCAAATAGAAGGGTGGATGTGCACAGTTGAGATATACAAATGATGATAATCTGGTGCAATGATGTGTGTGGCTCAAGAGATAAAAGGTGCAAGAAGGAACAGGGATGGTATTGTGTTTATGCAGGTGTAAGTCATGCGAATGGTTGAGATTAAGTGGTTCCACTTGGAAATTGTTCAACGAAAGCCAAAAATGCCTGGTACACACTGTCGGTAGATTTATCGCCATTTGGATGCTTTTGAGAGAGGAAGTATTATAGGCCTATTTGAAGCTGGATGGACTATGTGTCGTGTCACTGCTCATGTTCATCAGGATGCATGAACTCTTGGATGCTGTTGGCAATAGTGGCGAAATGAAGGTTCTAGCTGTGTTGCAGAGGGAATGGTGCGATTCAACAGACATCAGCATGACTTGATAGGTGAATTGTTCGACATGCTCATTCGTCACCACAGAGCACTGCAGGTGATATTTGATGGGCTGTGTCAGCAGCCATGAATGTCCCCATAATGACCCGGATGGTAAACCGAAGGTTGCATGAGGCACACCTGCACTCTAGGCAACTGTTACGTCGACTGCCATTGACTGCAAACCATTGCAGCTCTCATCTGGCTTGATGCCGAAGTTGTGCGAACTGGGGCCACAAATGGAACACTGTTGTGTTTAGTGATGAATCCCATTTCTGTCTGGCTGCTGATGATTGACAGGTCCGTGTAATGGCGGCAACCTGGTGAGAGGATGGCTTTAGCTTTTGTTGGTGACTGGCACACTACCATATAACATAAAAATGTGATGTGCTAAATTTTTTAAGGCCAGATCTGAAATCAGCACCTGAAAAATGATTAAAAGAAGTTACAATTCTTCATGTCAGGGGTTCTCAATGTGGGGTATGCGGTAAAATTTTTTGGAGTATGCTAGGACAGCTCGAAAGTCACTAGATATATGTTTATATATATGTGCTTTATTTTATTCCCATTGTTATACATTAACTATAGTTTTATCTATCTATACAAGGGGTGCGCTAGTTACATACACATTTCCAGGGGGTATGTGAAGCATAAAAGGTTGAGAACCACTGGTTCATGTTATAAAAGCCTTGTAATCCAGTGTAATTGGTCAACTTTCTGTGTCAGGTAGTGGTCTTTGCATTATTTTTCTCAATAGAATTAAGAATTTGATTGATGGACAACTGCGTGATGAGCAGTGTGGATTCAGAAGTGGTAGGGGATGTATTGATAAGATTTTTTTGCTTAGACAGTTTCTTCAGAAATATTTAGAGTTTCAGAAATGTGTGGCTACTAGCTTTGTAGTTTTCAAAAAGGCTTTTTACTCTGTTGAATGTCATAGTTTGTAGTTGATTGTGAGATTGTGTGGCATACCTGACAAGTTAGCATCATGATAACTCTATAATAATACTGAGTTGTGTGTGACAATTAGTAAAGCTTTTAGTGATTGGTTTAGCATTACTACTGGAGTTAGACAAAGGATACATTTTGATTCATTTTCTCTTTAGTTTGGTTTTTGATTATGTTATGCAGAAATCACTTCAAGGGGAAGATTTTGGTCTTTAATGATCTAGAGATTGAAAATTTCTGATTTGGATTATGCTGATGATTTCGCTCTTTTAGCTCTTTCATTAGAGCTGTTGAAAAGACTGGTAGTATAGTAGGTTTAGTGTTAAGCAGAGAGAAAACTAAGTAATGGAAATTGGTTGGGTTGTTTTTATCTGTGAGCATCACTTTTTGCACACAATGGAAATTGGTCAGGCAGGATGTGGTTCAGTTTTTTTTTGAATGGTTAACACTTGATCAAGGGACTCAGTTTAATTGTTTTAGGAGTTGTGTAACAGATACTGATGAGGTGTGGCATCAGATAAACAGAAGGATAGGGATTGTTGCTTGGGAATTTTAAGAGTCTATGGAGAGTGTGGAAAAATAAGCATATATCTAAAGACTAAAATTAGGCTTTACAATAGTTTAATTATATCTAAAGTTAGTTATGGTAGTGAAATGTGGAGCCTTTGTAAGGAAGATAACAGGAAACTTGATCCCTTGATTCTAGTTGTTTTTTCATATCATGGTCATTAGGTAATTTGACTTTGTAAATCATGATGAGATTAGGCAAATGAGTCAGCAGCCTTTTTGATATTATGCAGAGAGAGAGCTGAGTTGGTTTGCCCATTTTGCTCGTGTGCATAGCTATAGATTACTGAATAGGGTTATGAGCAGTTATTTTAAAGGCCTCGGGAAAAGGGAGAGAGTAGAATGCAGTAGGCAGACAATGCCAAACAGGACTTTGTTAGAATTTACAGGACTTTGTTAAATTACACTGTTCAAATGCAGCAGCTGTAACTCA
Source organism: Ryuthela nishihirai (assembly GCA_038380435.1). NCBI lineage: Eukaryota > Metazoa > Arthropoda > Arachnida > Araneae > Heptathelidae > Ryuthela > Ryuthela nishihirai. The sequence continues at coordinate 28,517,600 of JAWZYU010000018.1, forward strand.
GGACAGATGTGTTTGTAAAACTGAATTGCACAGTCTGGTTAGATCTCTGTAGCCCATGGCTGCTTGAGGATTTTGTATGTATGCATGTATTACAATGTCAGGGAAATTTCTTGAAGGACCATGACTCATAGGGTTAATAGATTTAGTAATGGCAAATTTACTTATTGAGAAATGTATCTTCTTGATCTTTACATTCTTTTTTGTCTAGGAATTAAAAAGGTTTATACAATTTTTCCCCCCCCCCAAGAAATTAAGCAATAGATGATTTTAAGGTTTGGTGTTTGAATGCAAAGAACTATTGTTAACTTTTTATATCAATACTAATAAAGGCTTGAAAATTTTGAAGACATCTTGATTCATTAATAATATAAAATATACTCACTAAACAGATCACACTTTGTGAAAGAATTGCAGATATGTTATTTTACCATCAATATGTGGGCTGGCATCACTGGAGATATGTTCATTGACCTATATTTTTTTACCACACACTTCGGAGGTCCAGATTACTAGCACTTCCTTGATACCATTTTTCACCAGTTGTTTGACAATGTACCATTGACCCAGTGACACCACTTGCAGTTTATGCATGATGATATGTAGACTGCCACACTTCAGTAGGTGTGTGCAACAGTGTCTCCCAGGACCCCGACATTCTGAAGCAGGCCCCCAGGCCAGGATCTTTGGTGCCCCCCTCCCACCTACTGTTAAGGTTAAAGGTAGTGTGCTACTCTACAGGATTTAGGATCTAATAAGTTAGTTTAAATGATGACACAAAAGTGATATTTATATTTATTAAAAAGAAACTATATGGATTTACATAATAAAAACTTACAATAATATAAAAAATTATCTCAAAGTATATTTTCTACCTTTGGTCGTCGCAAATTTTTCAGTAACTTCGGTAAAATCAACTTGCTTAACTAAATCATTTTCGATGCACAAAATTGTCGGATGATTAAGTCGCTCTTGACTAGTTGTGCTTCTTTGCCATGTTTTCAATGAATTTGCCAGTCTGATGAGCGATCTTTCAGCTGAAGAAACAGTAACTGGTACTGTACAAAAGAGTTTAATGGTGAGGCAAATATTAGCAAATGTACATTGCGAAACAAAAAGTTGGTATGATGAGAGAATAATGTAATGTGCCTAATAAATAATTAATTTTTAGTTGGATGGACAAAACAAAAGTCAATATTTTATAAAGTCACTTTTTATCTTCTGTTCATCTCACTTAGCTGGCCGACCCACCATGCTGACCCCCCCTAATCCCAGGCCCCCAGGCTAGAGCCCTGTCAGCTCTCCCTTGTGGGGGCTATGGTGTCTCCAGGACCACTGTTCTCAATGTTGGATTGGGCAAGGTCCCAAGGCTCCTGTAAACTGACCTGCTTCCTTGCTAGACCTGAACCCACTGGACTTTATGGGGTCAAGTCAAAACAGTCGTTTATGTCTTACATGTAAACAGTGTAGAATTACATGTAAATAGTGTAGAAGAGTTGTGGCATTGTGTGCAAGATGTGACAGAACATGTCCAAAATATGCCTGGAATGTTCGAATGCATGCAACAGCCCTTATGTCACACTGCTGATGCCTGTATATGTGTCAATGGAGTCAACTTTGAGCATATGTTGTGATGCTACCATTAAATAACCCATTTTTTTCTCCAGAAATTGCATGTTTTCATATCTCATTTCACTAATGTGTCCAGTCATTTGATGTTTTCATGTGGAAGAATGTGTTGTTTAGAGTTTGCATTTGCACATGATATCATGTTAGACCTACTTACCTATGGGATTTGCATTGGGCTCTGTACAGGACAGGTAGTTTAAAAGAGTTGTATATCCATAATGATGTATTTTTAATACCATGTTTACTAGATTTTTTTGACTCAGTTTCATGCCTTGATGCTGCTCCCAGATATGTGTATGACATACCTTTCCAAGTCACTCTGTATATTTATTCAACAGATGACAGTGTTTAAAATTTCTAGTTCAAAACACTAGATAGAAAAATACACTAGACAGGAATTTAATGTATTTATAATTGTTTCACACACTGCGATCTATTTAGTGAATATATTTTATATTATTAGTTTATTAGATGTTTTCAATGATTTCAAGCATTTATAGTACTAAGTGATGGAAAAACTTAGTACTTATTAGACATACTTATTAGACATTCATTACACATAGTAAAACCATTTTTTTCTTAACATATGCATAGTAATACATAAAGTTAATGACTTGGTGTTATTGTACTCTTAAAATCTTAAGGGAATAGAAAAAATTATTATTAATTAATATCATATGTTTTATGTAGTTGTTCTTTAAAGCATTGTTCTTGAAACTTGTTCATAATGGGTTTTATGCCAGACTTTGCCATAAAAAGAAATAGAAGTGAATTTTTATTGCTCAGCTCAGACAGCATGATTTATATTTTTTTTCAGTTTTATATAAATATCTTTATGTTAATTTTGATATGATAACACTAGTTAGGTGATGATGTATTTTAAGTTACTAGTGATAAATATTTTGAAGAAAATTATCTTTCCATGAATGTTCTGATAAACATGTTATTGATCTATTCCATAAAACATTTTGCTTTAGGGAATAGGAAATGAATGCCAAATAAGGAAAAAAAACTGTTGATGAATTGATTAAAAGTTAATATTTTTTATTAATTATTAATAAATTTACTTATTAATTTATAATATTATTAAATTTATCTTATTGAGTGTACAGTCCCACTTGTTCAATAGCACAATAGAATTGAATGAATGAATGAATACCCCCTCAAGCAGCTGCTTGCCACAGAGGTAAAAAAACTAATTTCTGTTTCCAAAATAAAATTAACCATTTCCTTATATTCCTTATATTCTAGTTATGTGATTAAAAAACTTGTTATTTAATGTGGCAGTAATATCTGCTTGTATTAAGCTAATTTTATTATTTGCGTGATTATTTGTTTTAGGTCTGGTCTGAAGATACAAAAGAATCACCTCTGTTAAATTTACCGTGAGTTATGTGTTTGATAATAAATTAGTGTGTCTAAAATACTTACTTTTTAGTGATGCAAAAACCAACAATTTTATTAAGTTTTGGAACAATATGCAGTGGGCTCTTGGCAATCATGAGAGATGTTCTGAAGAATCACATAAATGGCGAATTAGCAAGATTAAAAGACTATGGAAAGAAGTAAGATTAGCAATCAATACTGCAGATAGCCAACACGTAGCTTGAGTTAGTTGTGTGAATACACATAGAATTTTATTTTGCATGCAGAGACCTGCAAAAGTATTTTGTATGACCTGCAGTATATTTAAAATCTTTTGAATTTTTTCTATATGCTTTATATATTTTAAAATTAAAAACCTGCAAATACAAATTTAAATAAATTTACAGGTTTAGAAGAAAAGAAAGTTGCCCCATCCATGGGTGACTTCAATTCATATTTTACATATTTCTATGCACATTACATAATTTTTCATATAAAGATACATATAATAAAATCTTTCTTTTAGTGGATATCTTTGAAAATCCCAATAAGTCCCTCATTATGTCATCCCACTCATGATTGACAGGCTGCCTGGCCTAGCAGCTCAATCAAGGATTTCCTATTATGGGGGCATTATTAATTGAGTCACTGAATTTTGCAGTTCATCTTTAGTATATATTAGCATATTTCATTAAGTTTTATACTACTCTTACACAAATATTTAAAACCAGATAACAGCTCTTGAATTAAAAAATAATTCAAGAATTGAATTTTAAAAGTAAATTTTTTTACTCTTTTAAAATTTCCTATCAATTTAAAATTAGTTGAAATATGGCTGACAAAAATAATTTTTTTTCCCTCTTGAAAAGTAAAATTTTTTGATTTAATTTTTTGTAAATTTAGGCAGTGTTATCAATTAAAAATAACTTCAAATCTAAATATTAATTAATCAGTCAAACATTATGTACAACTTTGAGATAACTCTTGAATCATTGGTTTTCAACATATATATATAGTTTCAGTGATACATGACTTCTGATCTAATTCCAAATGCAACCCATGGCCAGGATTAGTATTAAAATGTAGCTTGTGGATTACAATCTTTATTCTTCTGTGTATCTTGTGCTGTGCCTCCACTAGTATCTGTACATAACTACCTAGATTATGGGTTCTCAATGTGAGGTACATGTTAAAATTTTTTGGGGTATGCCGTGAGAGCTGTTTCACTGATTACCCAGTAAAATGTTTGTAATTTTATAAGATTTGTTAAATTGTTTATTTCATTTTTTGTGTGTATCGATATATGCAATTTATGAATACAAATTTAATGTGTATATATATATGCTTTATTTTATTCCCATTGTTATACTACAGTACTGTGCGAATTAGTTGGGACTAGTGAAGCCTGGAGAACCTCCTCGATCTGGCCACATCTAGCAATCCCCCAAACACCCACCCGAGGTCATGTTTTAGGGATGTTTCACAGCTTCTGGACCACAGGTGCTTCATCCTATTGAAGGAATGATGGACAGCAAAAAGTACATAGGTGTTCTGGAGGCGAAAATGGTCCCAACACTGCAGAAGCTGTTTCCTAACGGTGATGGGGTATTTCAACAGGATCTGGCTCCATGCCACAATTCTAAGCTTGCTAAGAACTTCTTTACCCAGCAACATTTGAAGGTATTGGAGTGGCCAGGAAATTCACCCGATCTAAACCCCTTTGAAAATTTGTGGGCCATTATTAAAACACACATATCTAAGATGGATTGCACAACGAAAACCAAAATGATAGAAAGTGTCATGAAAGTGTGGTACCATGACACTGAAGTGAAGGAAATGTGTGGAAAGCTAGTGGCATCAATGGTTGAGAGGGTGAAAGAAGTAATTAAAGCTAAAGGGGGTCACATTCACTATTAACTACACTATTAAACAAATAAATATTTTAGTTGTCTTTGTTACTGCATTTTCCTATTGTCCCAACTAATTTGCACAGTGCTGTATAACTACAGTTTTATCTATCTATACAAGGGGTATGCCAGTTACATACCCATTTCCAGGGGGTATGTGAAGCATAAAAGGTTGAGAACTACTGACCTAGATAATTAAAGAGGCAAGGTGGCTCAGTTGATAGCATGCCAGTTCATAATTTTCAGTTCCCAGGTTCGAGTCCCACCTGTGCCAGCATTAAGATTTATCTCCACTAAACCCCTATCCTGCCTTCACTCAGAAAGGGGACATCGATGGGCATGAAAAGACTGCCATCTGTTGGATGGAACTTTAAGTTGTCAACCCTGGTGCAGGAGAGCCATACCTTGTGCACTTTAAAGAACATGCTGGATGGCCTTGATGGAAGGCCTTGCTTACATTATCTGTCTCCTAACAGCTGTCGAGTGGGTTCTTACCCCAACCTGCTCTGAGCCCTTGTGGTCTTGTGTGACCTGACAATTTAGTCCATTGTGTGCAAAAAGTGCCCTTCAGAGGTAAAACAACCCAACCCTAGATAATTAAACAGACACATGCTCAGTGGTGCAACCATTCAAACAAAATAACTTGCCTGACCAATTTTCATCATTTAGTTTTCTGTTTATCACCAAACCTGTTGGGGACTCCTGCTGCACAGCATATGAGAATGTGCAATGTTTATTGTACTACAGTGGTGGCTCTTGAGTTTTATCAGTGGAAATGCACAAGTCAGGTCAAAGAAGATAGTAAAAGTAATGAAATATTGTCCCCAGTTTAAAATACTAATTAATTGTAAAGGTGCTATTGCTTAAAATACTAATTAATTGTAAAGGTGCTATTGCTTAAAATGCTAATTAATTGTAAATGTGCTATTGCTTAAAATGCTAATTAATTGTAAATGTGCTATTGCTTAAAATGCTAATTAATTGTAAATGTGCTATTGCTTAAAATGCTAATTAATTGTAAATGTGCTATTGCTTAAAATGCTAATTAATTGTAAATGTGCTATTGGTTAATTGTTTAAATTGGTAATGAATTTTATAGAGGTGTGTTTCATTTACTGGGCAAATGTTAATAAATGAAAGTAAAGAAACATAATAGAAGATTAAAATAATTCAGGAGTTTTAAGGTGAAATGTGTTAAAGTATAAAAATGCAATAACAAAAATTAGAGTAGGGGTACACAGTGTGGTAATTAAAATTAAAGCTATTTAATTCTCTATGACACTGTTAAATGTTTTTAAGCACTTCAACCTCCTCTGCACTCAACAACCAACTGCCTCTCCTGCATTAGCTTAAGTTCCTCACTTCCCATCTGACAATGCACCGAAAGGAAGGGTGCAAAATGCGCATCGTGGATCAAAAACTTTTTTAATTACTCTATGCTATCAAACATATAAATGATTATTTCCCTCACCAAGGCAGGTAAACCATTGACAGCTGTTATCCTTCTTTTAATCTCCACTGAGACGTCACTTGCTGGCAAGAATGTTGATTATTAAATTTGTCACCGAAAGCATCCCGAAAGTTCCTATTACTACCCATCCTCTATGGCATGGTACATAAATATCTCCTTAATAATTGTTGATACTTGATAGCATAGCCCATGTGTTGAAGTGCTTAAAATATTTAACAGTGTCATAGATAATTAAATAGCTTTAATGCAGTAACATTTTCTAACTTAGCATAATAAATGTAGCATAGTCTCCTTAAGACTAACATTTGCATATAATTTTTTATTATTAAATGAATTATTAAAAATTTGGCTAGTAATGTTATATCAAATATAAAAGTATACTGATAAAATAATCGTGCTTCTAATTTAATTAAAATATATTTAATTTGTTTTTTGATAAAATATAAATTTTTGCGTAATTAAATTTCATTTTTTCCTTAGGAGTAATAAAGGTTACATAACAGATGGAAGTTGGAGCCCTACACGTCCTTCAGTACTCTTCTTGACAAAGACCACTGGTGACTTAGAAATATGGGATATTTTATTCAAACAGCATGAACCCACAATGTGTATAAAAGTAAGATATCTATAATGTTAGAGGTTGGTGAATTCTAGTTATCAGCAAATTGGTTAGAGAAAGAATTTTATTGTTAGTAATAAAGAAAGATATGCATATTTAAGCAGCCAATGTTGAATCCTGATAAAGAACTAAGAGTGCAAATATTATAAAGAGGCTGATTTTTATTAAAATTGTTAAAGGGCCATTATATTTAATTTATATTACAGCTGGCTGTTATATTATCACTGGCACAAAAGGATTTTGGTTCAATTCCTGTTATATAAAGATTCTTAACATTCATGCTATCTTTCTGCTTAGAGCTCATCTCCAAAGGTTTTCTCTGGTTATTTGTGTAAATAATATCTATTCAATCTCCATGGAAGTGGTTATATAAAAAAAAATATTATTTAAGTACATTGAAAAGACAGAACATTTTAGCAAAGCTAGTGATTATTTAGCTTTCTAGATGTTATTTTAGTGACAAAATAAATTAATGGCTTTATCATTGTTGGATTGGGTTGGGTTGGGTTGTTTTACCTCTGATTGGCACTTTTTTGCACACTATGGGCTAAATGGCCAGGTCATATGGACCCCGAAGGCTCAGAGAAGGTTGGGGGAGGGGACCCACTGGAACAGCTGTTGGGAGACAGATGGTAGCCTCCCGTCAAGGCCATCCAGTGTGTTCTTTAACGTGCACAGGGTATGATTCTCTTCACACACGGGGCCACGGCTTAACGTCCCATCTGATGGACAGCAACTTTTTCAAGCCCATTGGTGTCCCCTACTGACCATGGGTAGGGCGGGGAATTTTGCAGAGATAAATCTCAATGCTGACGGCTTTATCATTGTTGTTGTTGTTGTTGTTGCTCTGTTATAATAAAGTATTTACAATATTCAGATTTCTTTTTAATATATTATTGATATTGATTTTAAAGATTTGATAGGAATCCTCATAAACTTTATTGGTTTAGTTTCATAAATTTTAGTGAAACTGGATTTTTCTGTTTCATTTAAATTTGCATGCTTACTTTATTGATGAATAGTGCTATAGTTATTATGTTAGTTTTTGCTTTAAAGTCATTAATACACAAGGTTAACCTCTTGAATAGTGATCGTGAATATTTCTTTTTTATTGGATAGGATTAGTGTGATGATCCTATCCAATATGAACTCATAAACTCTCTAAATCATCAATCTTAAAGAATTGTTAAGGAAATGCCCAGCTTTGCAGTATCGTAAATAAACTGTCCTTGAAATTCTTCTTTCAACACAAGTTGTAGGATTGAGGGTAACTGTCAGAAAGTTACGCCATACTTCGATATTTTTAAGCATTGCTTTGTTGCTCCAGACTAGAGAGAGAGAGAGACTGGACTAGAGCTATCAGGAATGAAGAATGGCAGTGCAGTGTCTTCAGTGATGAAGGATGTTGCCATTCCTCATTCCATGTAACTCTAACCTGATCCAGGTCCAGCCAAGCCTGACAATGGTACAATGTCAAAGTCAGTCTATGAAATGGATGCCTAACCCACTGCCTTGCATCTAGCAGTCTCATGGTAACTGTTCTAATTGTGACTAAGCTTCCATAGCAGCAGTTACACTTCATCAAATGGTAACAATGGCTGTAATTGAGTCTTTTACCATCTGCCTACAAATTATGTTATTCACCCATACTATTGTGCATCTGGCAGCACCTGACCCTTTGCAATGACTCAGTACCTTTGGGAGATGATTGATACCAACAATGTTGAACCATCCTTGCATCACAGTCATGGCATTCAACTTCAGATATCTCTGAAGTCTAACCACACTGAAATGTCGAACTGCTGATAATGATGGTAAACGATTCATCCTGGTATATTCTACTCTTTGCCTCAGTATCTGTTCTCAACATTTTTTCATAGCTTGCTACAGACAGATACAGCACTTGAAACATTTGGCATAGCCACTTGGCTTTTGTCCTGTGATCTTCCACTGATATCATGTGGTTATTTGCATATATCTGTCTGGAAGGTATATCTAATCTGGAAGCAAGAAGAGTATGCAGTTAGTCTCTGTAATTTTCTTGCTTTGCAAAGGTGTTTTTTTTTTTGCAGACTATGGTTGATCTGGAAACTGATTATGTGTGCCCTGTATTCACTTGCTGCTTTGCATGTGAATCCATCATCTCCTTTTGGGTGGTGTAATTTTGATATCACATAATGACATTCCAGTATATAGTACATGGAAAATATATTAATTTCCAAGCATATATATCAGAAAAAAAGATAATGATAGTGTTGTAATAACATGATCAATCATACAAATCAATGTTGCCAAATTTTCAGCCAAACCAGTTAGAAGATGCAGAGCCTGATCGATTTAGTAAGAAACATTCATCAGCTGAAAAATTTGAATGTACAAGTTTCAAATGAAGTTAAAAAGTAGCAGCCAGTTAGTTATGGACGTGCAGTTTCAATGAGGCCACTGTCTTCAACAATGCATGAAAAAAAGGAGGGTGGATCATTTAATTTGTAAAATGCTCTTTCCAAGAATTAGCAGCGTTTCATATGAGTTAATATATGTGGCAACGAAACGACTCTTCAAGTGCATGGAGTGTGTGCAATTGAAACATGCAATATTGCAAGTAGAAGCAGAACGGTATGCAGTCAGTCTCTGTCATTTTCTTGCTTTGGAAAGGGGCTTTTTTGTGTGATTTATTGCAGGCTATGGCAGCTGGAAACTAATCATAGGTATGTGATATGTTACTGTGTTTGATGAGGCTTAAAGCTGCACATAGACATTAATAGAAATGACTCATGTATGTGGAGAACAGTACTTGTTTGTCCATCTTGGATCATCCTCCATGGAATCATGCCTGTCTATGAAGCATTTTTGCCACTTGAAACTTGCCCTTAATTTCAAAGCATTGTTCTCCATATACATGAATCATTGCTGTGACTATGCACCACTTAACCCTTTTGGCCCTGCCAGTGGCATTTGCCACCTTAATATATAAAGAGTTCTAGCTACTGGCTGAGTATCTAGTTTTACCATAAAGCACTACAAAGTATGTGAATCACATTTCATCACATGGTTCAACAAGAAGTGAGTGTTTACATATCTGAGTGACCTGTATTGTTCCGCTATTCAAGATGAATGCTAATAACCTGGACACCATGTTTGGTAAGTACCGATCTAAAATCGAAATCAAAAAATTATTTCAAAATTTTTCACACAAAATAATTTGATAAGATCTTTGTATAAAAACATTATTTAAAATGAATAAAAAATATGTTTACATTTTTATCTCTAAGACCTGATGGTGGCATTTGCCACGATTTCCTAGTTTCTAAACCTATGGCGGAAACTCGCTCAAACTTACTAGGGGAGCCCTTGTATGTCTTACATTCAATTATTGATGATCAAAAAAAAATTATTTTTCATATTAAAAATTCAGGGCTGAAAGGGTTAAGCCTTGCTGACCACAATAATATATAGCATATTGCTGCTTAATTTACGAATTAGCCAAAGCTCATGAAAAATCACATGCACAAAAACTAACACCTTTCCAAAGTGAGAAAATGGCAGACTGACTGCTTACTGTTCTTCTGTTACTTGTGACCTTATTGCAACACATTTCAGCTTGCTCATACTGCTCCATTCTCTTGAAGAGTCACTGCATTGCCATCTGCCATGCATTAACTTGTATGAAAAGCTACTAATTGTTGACAGTGACAGTCCACAATATTAAATGATCTACCTATGTAACTCTGCCTATTTGCTTGGTCATTGACATTTGGTGCTGTAACAGTGTGTTCTAGGTCCTGCACAAAATGGCATATTGTTTTTCTAAATGAAGGAAAATATCTTGGTTGTTTTTTTTTGGATTTTGTGATGCAAAGTAAAAAGTCTTGGACTTCCATTCTGTTCTCTTGTGTGGTTAGAAGTGGACCATCATTCCATTGTTTGTCCAGCATGCTTACAAATTTTTCCAAATTGATGGGTCATAAATATAATTGTGTGTTTTTAAAAAAAATCAAGTAAACTTTTCATAGCAATGATGCTTTGTCATCTCTTTGATCATCAACATATCTGTGCTAAATCTTTAAATGCAAAAGCAAGTGGTATTGTTAGTGATATCTATAAAATATCACTTCATTAGAACAATTATGTCATACATTCACTGCCAAACATTTCAGATGACTTAATTATATTGCTGGTAAGATCTGATAGCAGAAAGAAAATTATGTTTATTTCCTTATAAGATTTTATTTTTTTGAGCTTTTTATTAAAGAATGCAGAATTTGATATAATATATTTTTGTCAGTAACTATTCTGGAAAGTTAGTATAACCATAAATCTCTCTATTAGTTAGAAGATGAAGGTTTGACTTGTGTTAGACCAAATGAACAAGGTGATCTTGTGGCCTGTGGATCAGTGAATGGAACAGTTCATCTCCTAAAATTGGCCCCAAGTTTTAGAGTGATACATAAAAATGAGAAGAATTTAATGGGCACAGTAAGTATTGAATTTTTGCACATTAATAAAAGTAAAGCAAAAAAAGTATGACATGATGATATGTAACGTTGATATGCAAGTAAAATTTATTAAATATTATGAGTGCAAAAATTTCTCTAGTAAGAAGACTGGACATAAAAATTATTTCTGTATCTTAGTTCTTTATATGTTGGATAAAGTTTTTGAGTAATATTCCTTTGCACAGAATAGTTCAATTGAAAATTATTCGTGAAACCACATTATATTTTAGAGAATTTATATATAATCAAGAACTCTTAAACAGTAAAAACTAATATCACCAAAATTGATATTAAACTTCCTCTTATAAATTAAAGTGACATAAGGGTTTGAACCCTCAAACTCCCTCCCTCCCCCCAAAAAAATGGGAGGAGAAGGGGGAGGGAAAAGAAGACTTAAAGAGGAAGAGTTAGGGCCACCAAATTTGGTATGCAGCTTCCTCTTATCATGAAGCAACATAAGAGTTTGCCTTCCAATTTTCCCCTCCCAAAATAGGGGGAATGATAAACAATTGCCATGCAACAAATTATATCTGAAATGAAAGCTTCTAATGTGAGATAATTTGGGTATCATGGGCTACCTAGAATTGTCCCCTCTTTTCTTTCTCTCAAAGTGGAGAAAAATTTCACTGGAATGGATTGTAATGAGTTTTATGTCAAATGAAAGCTTGCTGGATAGGTGTGTCAGCTACATATTATATAGTTTTGGGAGTTTAATATAATTGTATTAAAGATCTGAGCAAATGCTGGGTAAATCTACTAGTTTTTTTTTCCTAGAAGTAATTTTTCAAAATTTGACCTGTAATGTAATACTTAGATGTTTGCATCAGGGAAGGAAATGAACTAAATCTGATGATGTAGGAGCAGTTCAGTAAAATGAAATATTCTGAAAAAACACTTTCAGAAGTGAGAGGAGTTAATGTAATTTAGCTCCTCTCGCTTCTGAAAAATTGGAAAAGACAGTTCCCTGTGCAAAATAGTATTATTATTTTGGCTACTATTCTTATGTAGTTTTTATTTATTTGAGAAATCTGAAAAATTGCTTTAAGTCAAGACTTAGAAACTTAAATATTATTTTAATATTGTCCCAAGTCATTGCTGCTGCCAGTCACAGAGAAAGTTTTTGTTTCATCACTTTCTGTCCAATTTTTTGGCTCTTTCACTCCAACTAAATTATTTTTCTCAAAGGTGTATTCATTGTTTTGGAGAACATGTTTTAATCATTGAATAATACATTAATTATGAATCACTTAACTGTTAGGATAAATTTAAGCATTGTTTTGGAAGCTGTAAGCAATCAAAATCAGTAATATGAAAGTTTGAAGCAATTCTAGGAAACCAGTGCTGTAATGAAGATGTTCATTATAGTAGAGTGTGGGCAACTTTTAGCGTTTTATGGTAAGGCAACCAGGGAAATGAAGTGACCAGATTTACTTTGAAGTGACATTATGGGTAATAACCAGGGATGAAGCTACCATGGTTCCAATGGTTCAGCTGAACCAGGACTTGCTTGACATATTTTTTTTAGAAACACTTCTTTATTATGCATTGTGTGTTGCCTTTGATAGCCAGTTGACAACACAAAAAGGGCAAATCTCATACCTTTTTATCCTCCTATTTTTTTCCCCAAAGGAATATTTTTAAGGAGGGGGAGAGAACCTTGTAAAAAAGTTTCAAACCAAAACCTGGCATCACCTTGTTACAATACTGGTAATAACAGACTTTAAGTATGTAAAAAGAAATGCTAATTTTTTTGTTTGCCTGTACCTGCATCCTTTTATTTCTTAGTAAGGAAGATTGACGACAGCTGATGTGAGATGTATTTTTGTATCATATTTTTTTAACATACAGAAAGAGAAATTTTCATGAATATAGCGGTGAGAATAGTGAGAGTAGTTTCAAATAGTTTAAAAAATTTCTTAAAAAGCCAAATTTACTTTCCTGCATTTTTAAATGTAAATGTCATTGTAGCTGTATCTTCTCCTTTTCCCACATATTCATCTAAACTGTTTTACTAGATCTAAAAATGAAATTTTGTATCATAGTCTCTATAATTGTACTGTTTACAGCATTAGATAACTAATTAAAATCCCAATTTCTGCAGTTACATTCTATACATTGAGATGTTTCTTCTATTGCTTTCTCATTAAATTACTGATATACACATAATGGTCAAAAGTTACAAAATACTCTTCAATGATGAGTTAGACTATTTCTTGTGTGATGACAGCCCATACTGAACACAAAATGAACACCACAAGTATCTTGTATATAATTGTGGAGAATCTCTAACCATTTCTGGATCACTTTTAAATGTGCATTATTGATGGGATCATCATATAACACACAAAACCAATCTATAACACCTCAAAAATGCTCTGTGCCAGGGGTCTGTAACCTTCTTTGAGAGAAGAACACCAAATCATCTAATAGCAGACTTGGTAAGCTCTAAATAAATTTCAATGGCCTTTTTTTTTCTAAGTAGTAAATAGTATGAAAAGTTTTTGCAGTTCAACTGTTTATCATAATTTTTAAGGGCTATGATGACAAAATATTTTAAATAAAAAAATTTAGCATTTTTTAAACATTGTTACTGAAATGTGGAATGCCAACTACATTGCTTTGATAAATAAGATAATTTTTTTATGTTTAAGTGTAAGATTACAGTATTAAATGCAATTTTTTAGGTTTGCCATTAAAACTTTTATGATAGGGATGATTAAATTTAAGAAAAAACGATAATAATAATAATAAGATTAGGAACCACTGGTTTATTTTATACTGATATATTTACTGATTGTTAAAATTTGATATTTAAACAATGTAAGCAGTATGAAAGAGAAATTTATGAAAGTTACTTACAAAAGAAATATAATACTTGTGATAATAATTAATCACAGTTTTTAGCATTAAATATAATACTATCACTAACAGCAGATGATATTGTGTGTTGTGATCCTGCTTGTGAGCACTAATAAAGGATGCATTAGGAAGTAGTTTTAATAGCTCCTTGAGACATGATGCTCATGAGCAATGGGTTGCACATCTCTTACTCTGTAGGATTTAGATGTTGTGACAGAGCAGGACATTGGGGGTGAGTAAATTCCTGGCTTTTCTCTCCCAGTCATGATGTGATAATGTATTGTTGCCTTGAATCCCCATGAAGATAGAAATGTTTCATGGGAGGCTGCGTGAGATCTTTCACAATCCACAAATGCATATTATTCCTGTCTGTCTCTCAGAGTTACAAGAGTAACTTTAAGATTAACTACACAGCCTTTTGAGCATTATCAATCATCTCATATCTGAATAGTGTTGATGATACAGTGTGAGTTCAACATGCATAATCATCAGTACAAAACAAAGCGAAAGGAAATCCTTTAGACTACATAACCTTTTTGTCTAATTGCAGTACTCTGACATAATTGAAACCATTTGGTCTTTTTTCTGCAGAGACTAATGACTTATAAACGTGGTATTGCAAATAATAAGATTCTGTTTTTTGTTATCTGCTTTAATTGGGTGGAATAGCTTGAGCCCTTCCTAGGTTAAGGTTGGCAGTTGGTTGCTGTGCAATACCTACTGTATATATAAAGAATGGCTTGCAACCTTTTGATCCCTCTCCTATAGAAGTCACTTGCAAATACAGTTGCTTTTATGGTATATTATGGGCCATTTCCTTTCCACACTTAGTAATCTTGAGGAAATGGTTAAACTCATATGATAACCACTGTATAAAATTATTGTATCAGTGATACATAAACCTATGATACATCTTTATTAACTCTGAGATGTTAACCTCCCCCACCCCCCACCAATTCTGACTTTCTGCTTGCTCATTAATTTCAAAGAGGAGCCCCATCTCTGCTCTTTGTGAGAAAGAGGGACACTGATGGTCTGGAAAGGTCTGTTGAATGAGATGTGAAGCTTTGGCTACCATAGAAGAACTATACTTTGTGTACATTAAATGAATATTTTGGATGATCTTAATGAGAGACTTTTATCTATTTTCTGTCAGCTGTCCAGGGAGTGTTCTTTCCCTACTCAGTTCTGAGCACTTGGGGACTTTGTGACCTGGCCATTTAGTCCATTGTGTTCACAAAAGTGCCACTCAGAAATAAAAACACCCAGCCTTTTCAAACTCTAGTTTACAATCTTCTCACTAATTTCTCTTTCAGCCCTTTCTTCATCCTGGCTTTTGCACCTAAATTTTTGCCTCACTTCCTCAGTCACCTAATTTTGTAATGTAGTGTATCAGAAAATGTTGGTAACCATATCTTTATGATCTTTTATCTAAACACAGCGTGACAGTGTACTGAATATACAGTGACTATCTTAGAAATTAATAACTGTTCTGTTTTCTTCTTCTACAGACCTTTGAAAGCTTGGTGTCTGTATATGACATGGAAATTTAGCTTATGTTACAGAAAAAATATTATTGGAAAAGCAGAATTCATTAATCACCATACCTTGTGCATGCTAAGTGGATGGCCTTGACTGAAGGTTATCATGTGTCTCCTAATAGTTGTCCTGTGGGTCCCCTCCCCCTAACCTTCTCTGAATCCTTGGGGTCCTTGTGATCTAGACATTTAGCCGATTATGTGAAAAAAGTGCTGCTCAGAGGCAAAACAACTCAAATACATGCCAAAAGTATGATATGCCACTGAATCAAGTATATCCATATAGGTACATTTTTACAACTTCACATTAAGTAATTTTAAGTTCACATATTAAAACCAAAAGAATTCTAAAGAATCAAAAGAGTTTATTATTAGCATTATTGCATCTTATGTCTTGCTTATCATCCCAAATAATTTATCAGGTTGAAATTTTGTTGTGAGAATCACTAGGTTTTAAGGTTACAGCCCTTCTGTCAAGAACACTGATTTTGATTTGTTTCATTGATGAAAAGTCTTCTTTTGCAGAGATAAGTACTTGCAAAATAACAGATACACCACTGCACAAATTTTCTGAAATTTCGAAAAATTTCATAAAGCAATAACTTTCAAAACTGAATAATTTCAAAAAATGTTATGAAGTAATAACTTTTAAAACTGGATAATTTCGAAATTTTTTTATAAAACAATAACTTTCAAAACTGAATAGCATTATTTGCTATAGGAATTAGAAGGAATTATTCAAATTTCTCTCTTAATATTGTTTCAATTCAGTCACTTTATTTGCATTTTTGGCGACATATCTATATACAGGGCTTTATCAAAATAATGGAAACATTGACAGCGACTGGGTAATGCAATGCACCGTATGCATATCACAGAGATGACTCACCTATGATGTGAGGTATATAATCGGGAGATGTATGATGTCAGCTATCATATAGCAGTGCCACAGGCACAGGTGAAACAGCTGTTTTGATGTAATTGTTGACAATATCAGATCTCAGTGACCTCGAAAAAGGCATGATCATTGGTGTGCTTTTTGCAGGAGCTTCAGTAACCAGAATGGCAGAAATAGTAGGTGTAATACGAGGAATTGTATTGGAAGATTATGACTACCTATCAAAAAGGACAGGGCATTGCCTCCAAACATTCAAATTGTGGGTGAGATACAAAGTTGTCAGATAGGGATAGGCAAATGTTGGCATGGATTGTACAACAGAAGCACAAGACCACAACACCACAAATAGCAGCAGAGTTGAACACCAGTCAGAATGATCCCATTTCCATCATAACAGTTCATTGGGAACTTCATTGTGCCGGTATTTATGGCTTGCTGCAATCCACAAACTTCTGATTACCAACATCAATGCAACAAAAGTGTAAAGTGGTGCAAAGCACATAAAAACTGGGATGCTAAAGACTGGAAACATGTCATCTGGTCTGATGAATTGTGCTACACATTGTTTCCCACCACTGGTAGAGTGTACGTCTGGCGAAAACCTGCAGAAGCATACCACCCTGACTATTTGATTCCGATTGTGAAACATGCAGGTGAATCCCTGATGCTGTGGGGCCATTAGTTATTATTCCTTAGGGCCATTAGTTATTCTGCAGGGTTGTGTTACATCTGCAACATACGAATCCGTTCTTGGGCACCACCAGCACCCAATGTTGCAGGCATTGTTCCCTAATGACCATCCCTGGTTTCAAGTGGATGATGCACCCGTGCCTTGTGCAAAACATGTCATGTTGTGGTTTTCAAAGCATGAGGATGAGATATAGCAGCTACCCTGGCCTCAATATTACCTGAACTAAAAATTATTGAACATTTGTGGGAATATTTGGAGCACAAGGTCAAATCACCCTTTCCACCTCAAGCAACACTGGCACAGTTGTACCATATTTTACAAGAAGAATGGTCCAACATTCCATTACTGTATGTGCATGACTTGTATAAGTCTATTCCACATCGAATTGCATCTGTTCAGAATGCCCGAGGCAGGTCTACAGCTTATTAATAAAATGTTCTCCACAAACAGTATGTGTATCCATTATTTTGATAAACCCTTGTACATTCTGGTGGTGTATCTAACCATGAGTGCATAATTTATAATATTTAAGCTCAGATGCCATCTTTAAATCAGATCACTACAAAGTGTCTGTTTGGTAAAATTGTTATATTATGATTGCATTTCTGCCAAAAAGTAAAAAGGATGCACAATTCGCCAATACAGTGAAATCTCCCTAAAGCGGACACCAATGGGACAGTATAAAGTGTCTGCTATACCTAAGCATCTGTTTAAGGGAGTTGTGGCCAATTTGACGAAGGTAAACAAATTAAAAGCATAAAAATGAAATTGTACAGCAGAAATAAATGAATAAATTTTATGCAAAAAAAGTAAATATGTATTTAATGTTGGCAAAATAAAATTAACTCTTCTCTTTAGAGCATTTCGTTTTTTGTATTTTCACTTTCACTTCATTTCCGTCAATGTAATGTGTAAAATGTAAGTGTAATCACTGTAAAGAAATTCTGTAAAGTCATTTCTGTAAAGAAATGTTAATATATGTGTAAGTAAATCACTTATTAATTCAGTCTAAATCATCATTCATTGCTTACATAAGAGTCTCTTAAGGTTGTTAAGGTGATTTAATGCATCAATATGTTTTCAGAATTTGGATTCACATTGACCTTCAAGCCTTTCCTTCTTTGTGTTCTACATTAATCTTAGAAATGTTTACTACCTAAATTTTAATATTTTCTATGACTGCATTATAATCTGTTGAAACATTCCTCACCACTTATTGTTGGATTTCCTAATATATAGCAAGTCATTAAGTATATAATTATTAGATACATCTTCAATATCGTCACCATCACATTGCCCTAAATTAGAATTAAATCCTACTTTTTTGGGAAGAGTTTTAAGTTGTAGAGAACTCACTACATTCTAGGTTTTATTAATCCAGGTTAGAGCCTGCAACTGCCTATATTTTGACCAAGTTTTGGCCCACTATTTCTATTATTAATTTTTCAAGCATATGTTTAAGAGCCATTTGTTGATATTTTACCTTTAATTTTTTTTATTTTTTTTTTACCTTTTGTATAATTCCTTGATCTAGAGGTTGAGAAGTGGATGTGACATTAGGGGGCAAAAGTACTATTTCAGTATTTTTTAATTTAATCTTTGGATGATATGTTGCATTACCAAGGATTAAAATACCTTTTTTCTTTTGGCAATGACTTTTTTTTATTTAACCAAGTCAACTATTCCACCATCAAGCCTCTAGTCATTTACACCTTATTCTTTGTGCTCCAAGTAACAATAAATTTTTGTCAATACTTTCAAAGCATCTTGGTTTCAGAGCTTTGCTAATGACAATGGGCTTATGTGAAATTCACATAAGCCCATCATGCCTGTATAAAAGAAGCTACTTTATCCTAGAGTAGGTAGTGCTCCACACTTGTAATCTGCAGTTTCTAAGTTCGCCCATTTGTGCCAGTATTGAGATTTATTTTTGCTAACTCCCACCCTACCCTTGGCAAGAAGGAGACACCAATGGGTTTGAAAAAGCCATCTTCCATTGGATGGGACATTAAACCATTGCTCTGTGTTGGAGAGCTATACCCTCTGCACTTTAAAGAACATACTAGACAACCTTGATGGGAGGCTATCATCTATCTCTCTACAGCTGTCCAGTGGGTTTCCATCCCCTAGCATTCTCTGAGCTCTTGAGGTTCTTATGGCCTGTCCATTTATCCCATTGCGTGGAAAAAAAATGCCCCACAGAGGTAAAATAATCCAATCCTAGTTTACCCCCAGAACATGTTTCCCCTCTAAGGAGCATCATTTTTTTCAGAATTGTGGAAAAAGAGATCCATTTCATTTGTGTTATGTAAGTTTAATGGAGAGTATGATTCAAGCATTGATGTCAGTCTTTCTTCCCATTCAATAATAGTTTCCAAAATATTACATCAGGTGACCTCCACAAAAAGCTTTTAAGGAAATATTGTGACATCTGCAAAACTTCTTTAACCATCCATTAGAGACCTTAAAATTTGTTGCACACATTTTTTGAAGCCATTTTCAGAGTATTTGTTTGAATCATAGGCCCAGAGATAGGAATTTTTTTTATTACATACAGGACAAAACCACTTCAATGTCAATTTAGCCATTGAAGGACCTTTGCTATTAGAAAATGTGGTATAGTTTTCCATTCCCATTCTCCCACCACTGCTTTCAGAAGTCTCCTGATTTTATTTGATTAAAGCTACTAAAGTTTTACCTATTTTGAAATGTTCAGCTAACCTATGAACCCCACATTTTTCTTCCCCATGCTGTATAACTTTAACTTTATATTTTAAAGTTAAGAATTTTTCAAGATAAGTCGAGTCCTTACCTGGGTCTGGATCTATAAAATTCCTATAAACTCTCCAAAAATTCACTACACATTTGAAATCGATGACAACAACTACACACTGACTTATAAGGAACACATCTGAGCATTAAGGATGGTAGTGTTAGTTAGATGAGTCATCTTTTGTACATGCAATGACTATCAGTCTATTTAACAGGTACAGTTGACTCAGAGAGTAGAATATTTCATTAAACCCAAAATTTTTACTTTGAGATTCATAGTGTCAGAGAACATTTCTATCAGTAGGCCTGTTATTATGTAAGTAATTTTAACATGCTAGCTTAATTTCTTGGTTTCTCTGTCCTGTGTGTTTAACATTTTTAAGTAATCTAATAATCTTTGGGTTGAATTATTTTGAAAGTGTGGATTTGAAGTTCAAATCAGTGATCAGAAATTGTTTAAATTTGTAGATCTTATAATAATTGTTTCATTTATAATGAAATAATAATATGGATAGATGTTAATTAGTGACTTCAATTTATTGTAATTTGCATTAACGAAATAGCTTCAACTTGGATACATGTTTGGAGGTCTTATCCATCTGAATTATTAAGCTGCTGCTCATTCTTTCTTATAAATTTATATGATGAAAGTTCTAGAAAACAAAGAGCAAACTGAAAAAGGCTGTAATCTATCCAGTGTGTGTTAAGATCATAATTTTAATAAGAAAGTATGCTAATCTAGCATATTAATATGAAACTAAGTCATAACTTAGAGATTGGAATGAATAGCTTAAAAAAAAAAAGCATTAACTAATAGTTCAGATGTCAAGTGTGCTTGGTTTATTGTAGATGGTCATAGGATCATGCCTCATTTAGCCGAAACTTAACCGTTTTTGCTAACTCAATTATTGTTTTTTATGTTGAGTATCATATCTTCCTTGAGTTCTTGCAGTTTGGCATTATAAAAATACTGTTATTAGAATATCAATTTTAGTTTAGTAATTGAATTTTGTGTATTTTTGCAAACTTAGACACAAAATTCTAGTATTCATTTTGTGCACAGTTTTTAAACTTTGTGCATAAAATCACAAGATTTGTTTTATGCAACAGATATCACTAATTTTAGTTTCTGCTAGTAGATTAAAAGTTCTCTTATAGTGCTAATTATATCATGATAAAAATGTTTAATGCATATTCAGTGCACTATGATTATATTGTACTGGTACTAAGAAAGGCATTGGCAAGAAAATTCTTAATTCCTAATTAACAGTTTGAACCTTTTAACATTTGTAAACACCACTAATAAACAGCATTAAAAGAACTTTAATATATCTCAGTGTGTGTGCAATAGTAACATTTTGCTTATTTCTGTTGCACATAGTGTGCAAATTCATTCTCACTATATTTCGAAATTTTTTGTTAGATAAATAAATAATTATATATTTTCTTTTATTTAGATGTTAGACAGAGAAGGGAAGCGAGAAAAAATACTTGAGACCAAAAGTAGAGAACAGAGGTTGAAGGATCTAGCAGAAGAAGCAGCAGCTAAAGAGGCTGCAAGGCTCAAAGAATTGGAAATTAATATAACTTGGGAGCCCACTGATGAAGGAGACAGAATGTATACAGAGGTGGCAGAATATGAATCTGAACTGTTTTCTAAAGATGATTTGGAAAATGATGAATTAAGTAAACTGGAAGAATTAAAGGTAGAATCAGAGTATGGTGAAACAGAATTTTTGGAAGAACTCGAGAGGGATGTTGCACTGAAATTTACAATGCAAAAGATTCTAAGTACTGTTTCTTATGAAGTTGACAAGAGCTTGTTCCAGTATAAAGAAATAGTTATTGAGGAAGAATTTGGGGAAGAACAGTTTTTGAAAGAATTAGATCAAGAGGTAGGCAGTGCTTTGGTATTGGAATCAGTGGTGCAGCAAGTGTCTTTAGAATCACAGTCACCTCTAGATAATACAGATATGCCTTTGAAAAATTTTGATTTGCCTTTAGAAAATCCTGATTTACCTTTGGAAAATTCAGATTTGCCTTTAGAAAATTCTGATATTGATGATTTTGCAACTGACTCCACATGACTGTGAATAATTATGGGACACAAATTTGTACATAATAATTTTTCGTGTTCCTGCTAAACTGATTCAAGGCATGAAAAAGAAACAAGATTAATTGAAAGTTATTATGCACCACGCATCGAATTTCACTTTAATAGTAATAATGCATATAACTTCTGATCTGAGAACTAGTTATTTATATTTCAGGGAATGTGATTGAAATTGTTGATTTTTATTTATTGGCTGTCAGTTATCTAACAACACCTTATATGAGAATCATATAGTCAAACAAACTTGGCATGCAGGAGTGGTGCTACCGCACATGTAACCGGTGTGACTGCACAGGGCAGCATTTTTTTAGGGGCAGAAAATTTGCAAACAAAAATAGAACTACAGCTGCAGTAAGGTTGACTGGAGTATAACCTAACAATATTTTCAATTACACCTAAAAATGACATTAAATTTAGAAAAATTAATCAATGATATCTAAGATCAGATTAGAGAAAGGGATGGTAGAATCCAATCTTGTTCCAGGTGGCAGATATCCAAGTTCATTCCAGGCAGCAAAATAGCTAGTGCCAACCATGTTGGCATGTCTGCTTTTTCCATAAAAAGTTAAGACCACAATGAGAATCTATAATGCACTCCATATAAGAAGTTGAAGGTCTAACTATTTGTTATTATATATATATTATAACTGTAGTTATAATTAACAATAGTTATTGTCTAAACTTTTTAGATAAAAATTTAAATAGAAAAAATAAGGTAATTCTCTGTTGAATTATAGTTCCGATTCTTAGTTAAGCTTGTTTCAAAACTTGCCATTTTCAAACTTTCATCAACATCAGAAGCAAATCATGCCATGTCCACTGACATGAGAAGGAAAACTTGCTAAGTTCATCAGCATGAGAAACAAAATTTATTCTGTTCATCAGCATGAGAAGCAAAACTTGCCATGCCCAAATTATATTCCAAAATAATAGAACTATATATGTCAAATATTTACAAAATAGCTGTTAAAATTACTATATAAGCCCAAAGTTGATTTTGCTTACATTTTTCTAAGAAAATATTCTCTAATCATAATCATTCCCCCCCCCCCCCCCCCAATTTTTCTCAAAATGTGACAAAGTAGATATGGTAAGTTTTCTAACTATATGATTCATGTATACACTACATTAGCAAAAGCATTTGGACACTTTCATATTGTGTGAATGGGAAGCCACAATTCAAGCTCAATATCTTTGAAAATAAGCTTTTTATGGAAAATGTTACTAGAAATGAAGATCTCA
Source organism: Ryuthela nishihirai (assembly GCA_038380435.1). Classification (NCBI taxonomy): domain Eukaryota; kingdom Metazoa; phylum Arthropoda; class Arachnida; order Araneae; family Heptathelidae; genus Ryuthela; species Ryuthela nishihirai. The sequence continues at coordinate 28,541,197 of JAWZYU010000018.1, forward strand.
CTCAAATCTCAAGATCTCAATTTTCAACACTGTTTAATATTTAAAGAGTTACTGAGTCTGGAACATTTAATAGCATTACTAGTAATAAGAGTTTACCATAAAAAGTAACTAAATTACAATAGTTTTTCTGATAACTCTTTGCTAAAGTAAATTTAAATTTAGAAGTTTGTGTAGTGATTAATTTTTGCCAATTTTAAAGAGGAAAGTGTTTTATGACAAGCATGGTGGCTGGGTTGTTTTACCTCTGAGCGACACTCTTTTCAAACAATTGGTTAAGTGGCCTGGTCACAAGACTGAGGGCTCAAGGAGGGCTCAAGGAAGGAAGGTTAGGGGGGAAGGGGGACCAATTGGACAGCTGTTAGGAGACAGATGATAGCCTCATGTCAAGACCATCCAGTATTTTTTTACGCTTAGCAACAAGTTTTTTTAACCTGCCTAGGTTATGGCTCTCCTGCACACAGGACCACTGCCTTGCATCCCATTTGATATTTGACAGACTTTCCAAACCCATCTCAATGCTCACCCAGGTGGGACTAACCTGGAAATTACAGGTCATGACCCTAATGTGCTACCTGCTGAGCCACCCCCATCCAAAAAACATGATAGCAGTATCTGTTGTTAAACATTCTTGCTCTAATAACTCCTTAATATTGAACGAATATTGTTGACAATTGTGATTTAGAGAGATCTTAAGTTTATCCCCAATTGCATTTTTCCATGATAAGCTTGCCTTTGATGTTTTTAAAGCTTGAATGTGGTGTTCCATTCACATAATATGAATATGTACCAAATGTTATGGTAATATAGGGCATTTCTTACTATTAAGGTGAGTAATCATTAACTTGAAACTGCTGTGAACTTTAAACTTCATTCATCACTGCACATTTAAATGAATAAAATATATTTTTCACCAAAAGCATGTGCAACATTTTGTAATTTCATAAAATTATGGTTTATTTTTGAAATATATTGGTAGCTTTTATGTCAGATGTTTTAAACTTTCCTTGTGATGACAACATGAAATAGTCTTTCAAATGATGTTTCATTATGCAATGCAATAGATCTCAAGTCAGTGCAGTGATTCCATAAAGAGCAGCGCAGTAATAGCAAATAAAAATTGAATAAAATATCCAATACATTGAGAACCAAAGTTACACCATAATTTCTTTTAGAAAGGATCTAACTCAGTTGTTGGTGGTTTGGGCAGAAGTGGGAAGAGACAACCAAGTAGTCAATTTAGTTAAGAGAAAGTCTGTATTGTCCAAAAGTACTAAAAGTTTTCAAAAACGAAAATTGCATGCATGTTTTCTCTCCCAAAAATGTTAGTTTGTGAGGTTTGAACTCCCATAACTACTTCTAGATGTACCCAAGATTCAGACATGGGATCAGAAAGGGCTAATAATCTGTATTGTGAAGGTGTAATTTGTAAAAATAATAGTTTTTAATTATTGGTAGATTAGGAAACAGAATTGTAAAAGCAGTGTTATTGTGGTTTATTGTTTTAGCATTATGAATTAAATTTAAGGATGCAAAATCTCCAAATATTCTGATGCGTAAAATGCTTTCTGATGTAGAGGATGCTAGATATAGAGATGCTTCAATATATAAATCTGTTAAGATCCTTGCTATTATAATCTTCATATAGTCGACATAAAAATCAGTGATGGGTGATCTGGGAAAGTGCACTTTCTACAGAAACATTGATATAAAATAGATGATGTAAGTTTAAAATGCCATTTTTCAAGGTGTCCTAGCATCAGAGTTACATTGTTACTTGGAAGGAGTTAATTATTACTAGTCTTTACAGGTAATTGTAATGTCTAACAACATTACAAAAAAGTGTGTGATAATATTTACAATGTATTATAATGTCATTAAAATAGTTTTCAAATGAATTAAAACTTGGTTAAATGAAAGGTTATAAAAATCGAAGGTAATGAAAAGAAATATTTGTATATTATTGAGTGTAATGTATTATTCATTGCAATATAACTACTCCATTTTTGTAAGTTAGTGACAAAAATATTTTTCAAATGATTTTTATACCCCATAAATATATAACCATCTCATTCAAGGAGCCTCTGTTTGAGTAACTTTTTAAAACCTTTTCAACCACAGTGTGGACTATGTAGTAGAGATTTTTAGTCTTTTTGAAGTCACAAGACTTTTATTTAATTTTTTGCTCCATTTGTATTTTATTTTACACCAGAGAACAAAATTCTAAAGATTGTATTAATTTTCATAGATATTCATAAAATTTAATACAATGAATATAAAAATTAATTTTTTTGCGTTTCTCCACCTGATGCTACTTATACAAAAGTACGTAAATGAAAAATACGTAATGAAAAAAGATTAGATGTTCAATCCATTTTAGTAATGTTCAATAGTGATTTTTTTCCCTCCTTGTAAACCTTTGGAGACTTCTTGCAAAACTCTAGGATTCCTTGAAACACCATTGAACAAAACATTTATCTTTTAATTCAACTGAGGCGACATGGAGTCACCACATATTTCTTCTATTCCATTAGGGGTTTTTTTTTAAGTAAATGTTCCCTACACTTCCACCGACATAATCATTTGGTTTTTACTCTTGGAATAAAAACTTTTTGTTTCGTCTTTTCGATGATAAATTTAGTCAATCCTACTACATATACAAAAATGTTATTTTTCATGTCATTGTTACTATTTCTAGACAAATGGTGTTTATTTATTTATTTATTTTCTATGTCTGAGATTTCCATTTGAGTATATTTTGTTTTCACGCTCATCCATTTGTACTTGGTGAGTCATACCTAGCAAGTTATAGTTGTCACCATTGTGCTCTGGCCACCTGACTTGTCAGTAACTGGCCAATAAGAGATAAACAGCTTGGATTTGCCAATTTGTAGAAAGGAAAGAAAGTGAAAAGTTGTTTAACTGCAATTATTTTTTATTAGTTTGGAAATGTTTAATATGCTGAATGCTGAGTAATTATGATTTTTAATACTTACATTTTCTTACTTAAACATTTTAAAAATTTCATTTACAAATTTCTGTCTGCTGTTTTGTATTACTCCCAGAAGTTTGAAAATCATTTGTACCCAAACTTGGTTAAGTAATATGAAATACAGTTAATTATTATGAAAAAAAATGAGATGAAAAATTGCTTATTGTGTTAAAAAGCTTAGTGCTATTGTATTTTTGGCATAATTTCAAATCTAAGCTTCTAATTCTAAGTAAAGAGAAATGTAACAGTAGCTACCAGCAATTTTAAAACAGTTTCTGCAGGCATGGCAAAGGAAATAATTATAAAACCTAAATATAAATCAGGTGAACTGTAAGTAAAATTAACACGTAATTCCAGTACAAGGATTCCATAACATGCAGATGCAAATCAAATAGCATTTTTTGTGGACATAAGTAAAATACATTTTATCACAATAAACTGCGATGTTCGGTCAATCATGTTTATGAATTCATTCGGTGTTTATTCAATGCAGTAGTGCAATAAATGATTTTGGTTGCGTATTCACATTTTTTTTTGTTAGTTACTTGTTTTATTCTACTGATTATCCCTAAGCAGATTTTTTCACGCCTTTATTCAATATTTCTTTCCTAGACATAATGTGGAGCCTTTCTATGGTGCTTGATGGTTGCACATTTAGAGGATTGGCCGAGTCCCTAGATAGTGTTTCAGTCTCAAAATGTGATATTTCCTGGTTTGAGGCTCACTATACTTGAATTGAGGTTTTTTTCTGGTAATCCAAGCTCTGTCTTCTGTGAGGTATGGGCTTAAAAAGGCCACCTTTGTTCAGGAACACCATACCCCTCACATACCCTATCTATGCATGTTAATTGCTTCTACTCAGGCTAGACCTGATATTTAAAGTTTTGTTTCTAAGCAGGGCCGTGCCTAACCAATTTTTCACCCGGGGCAAAAGTTATTTTGCAGTCTATCAAATAGCGTTTGCATATAGCAATAAATTTGACCATGTAATAATTTGAAGTTGCACCCTAGGTTTGGTTTCCGCCATGGGCAGATGCCCCTTGGTACAGCCCTGATTTTTAGTTGAAGTCAAAATTTTCCTTGACAGAATAAAGATGGAGTCCACTGTTAAGTTGTTGAAGAAGCTGCAAGATTGATTATAATGTGGTTGGCCTTTTCGTAAATAAATTATATGGAATTATTAGATCCATTGTCTAATGTTACAATGTATTAGTCAAGCAATCAATACTTTTTAAAATGGGAATGGAAAGGATTGAAGAATATGCTGGGTGATCTTGATGGGAGATTTCCATCCGTCTCCTGACAACTGTCCTTTGTATCCTCCTTATCCTATGGGAACAGACGTTGACTCACTCAGTAACTGATGTGCCAGATGTGCTCAGTTTCGAATCCCTGTTACACTTGTGTAGAACCTTTCTCTCTTATTTAATGGTATGATTAACTAAGAGAATCTCTTAGTTAATGGTAATGGCTTTCCATGACAAAGGGGTTCATCTGTCAGATGGGATGTTAAGCCATGACCTCTTGTGCAGAAAAACCATACCCTATGCATGTTAAAAACATGCTAGATAACTTTGATGGAAGGTTTCCATCTGTCTCCTAACAGCTGCCCAGTGGGCTCACTTTCCTTACCTAGCTCTGAGCTTTTACTTTCCTTGTGACGACCATAGTTCATTGTGTGCACAAAAGTTCCTTTCAGTAACCCAGTAACTAAAACAATCTATCTCAAGCACATTTAAGGATCAAATTTGAAGTGACAATTGTAAGTGATTTGCAATTCAACTAGCATTATTACTTCCGATGCAGCTTAGTCTACACATGACTTAGTTAAGACTATTTTAATTTTGCGATCTTAGATTTACAAGTTCAATCTTTTTATGAGTACTTATTCTCAACAATTTAGAATCGAATATTCTTGATAAGAATTTTTTTTACTAAATAATTGAGATTCCTTTCATTTTTATTACATTGAGAAAGGAAAAGCTTATGGCTTGCTTATAAGTCCTTGGGTGAATTAATAAGTTGTGTCGAGACCCATCTTCATATCTTCGTTAAAAGGCAATAATGGAAGGCCTTGTGGAGACATTCACTACTTTGAAAACTTTCCAGCGGGCCCCTTTAGTCCTAAGTCATAAGATGTTCATGAACAGGTCATTTAGTCTATTACGCAGCAAAAACTGCCTTTTATCTCAGGAATAAAATAGCTCAATGAGATCTAAAGGATTTTTTGATATGGCAATGGAAATTATTGTGTATTTTTAAATAAAAAAAATTTGGATAAGAATATAGTAAAGGTATGTAATATATTGAAATGTCTTTTTAAAAAAAATTAGATAAGAGTATATAGCAAAAGCATGTAATATATTGAAATACTTGAACACTTCTTTGTATTATTAAGGTTTTATTAAACTTATTACAAAAATTGTGTCAGAAGGTTTTATTAAATACAACATTTCAACAATTACTGTAAAGAAAAGTAGAATTTTGGAGGAAAATCTATGTAGAGTATCATTTATATTTTTATATTGGGTAGCTACGTAATGCAATAAATTTTAAGACTGTGTATTTTCGATAGTGTATAATATTCAGGAGAATCGTTCTTACTCGTATGTAGTAAAAGAAAAAACTTAAAAAGTTGCGTTTTATTATCATTTTGCTGATTTCTTTTCCATTTGATAGGCTAGCATTAGTTGAGAAGTCCATAATTTATATTTATCGGTATGATTTAGTATTTGTGCAGTTGTGCTCAAACATTTATGCTAAAGAAAACCGAAAACATAATCAGTGTACGGAGGGCGTTCAAAAAGTTCTTGACACTTGTCTGTAGATTTGCAATCGTTTCTCCGAAGTTAACGAACTACGATTTGTTCGAAAGCTTGTCTAAACTTGTTATTACATGTTAAAACAAAGGTCGTAATGATTTCTCTCTTTGCTGGTGGCGCTTAAAGTAATAAATAAATACCCCCTCAAGCAGCTGCTTACCACAGAGGTCTGACATTCCACGTTGGGTCGGATGGGACGTTAAGCCGTGGTCCCGTGTGCGGGAGAGCCATACCCTGTGCACGTTAAAGAACACGCTTGATGACCTTGACGGGAGGCTACCATCTGTCTCCCAACAGCTGTTCCAGTGGGTCCCCTCCCCCAACCTTCTCTGGGGTCCATGTGACCTGGCCATTTAGCCCATGGTGTGCAAAAAAGTGCCGCTCAGAGGTAAAACAACCCAAATCCAAATTTTGGTATTAATTTTTGATTATTTCAAGCCATAGAATGGACAAATATTTAAAACAAACACCGAGTTATGAATTTAAGAACGAGAGCAAATCTTCAAGTAAAACCAGGCTGATGACTTAAAAATAGCGCAAATATAATGACGATTATATAGAGTTTGCTTTTACTCTCTTTTTAGGTGTGCCGCGGGAAAAAAATTAGAAATCAGTGTGTCGCAGAGTAAAAAAGTTTGCGAGACACTGATGTAACCGTTAAAAAGATGAATTCTAATATAAATGCAAATTTTGTGCTCTTTTATTTTCGTAGTCTGACGAATCCTACACTGTAGGGTACTTACTGAAGTTGGGTTGTGTTTTACCTCTGAGCGGCACTTTTTTGCATACCATGGGCTAAATGGCCAGGTCACATGGACCCCGAGGGCTCAGAGAAGGTTGGGGGAGGGGAGCCACTGGAACAGCTGTTGGGAGGCAGATGGTAGCCTTCCGTCAAGGCCATCCAGCGTGTTCTTTAACGTGCACAGGGTATGGCTCTCCCACACACGGAACCACGGCTTAACGTCCCATCCGACGGACGACGGCCTTTCCAAGCCCATCGGTGTCCCCTACTGACCGTAGGCAGGGCGGGGAGTTTTGCGGAGATAAATCTCAACGCTGACCCAGCTGGAACTCGAACCTGAAAACTATAGATTACGAGCCTGGCGCGCTACCGACTGAGCCACCCCGCCCCACTTACTGAAGTGGTGTTGAGTTTCTACGTTTGAAAATCTGGTCACTTCATATAAATAGTGTTTTGCAAACTATATTTTTTAATATTTATTATGCCAATATGCAAATGCAAACGTAAAAATTCCAGGGTTTAATTTCTAAAATTGGATTATGGGCATGAAAAATTTAAATAGTGAATAGGATTGTTTACTTCAAAGTGATATATATGTATTTATGATCGACGTGTTTTTTGCACACAATGGACTAAATTGTTAGTCACAAGGTCTTGGAGAAGATCATTAAAGGCGATGCAGTCGACAGCTGTTGGGAAACGGGCTTTTCATTAAATCATGGATTAAAGGAATCCAGCGTGTACTTTAACTTGCACCAAATATAGCTCTCTTGTTACTGGGGAGACGAGACTGAACGATAAAAATGCTACCATTCGATGGATGATAGCATTTCCAAGCCCAGTGGTATCCCCTTTCTCGCCGAGGCAGGATATCTGAGACAAGTCGAGGAAGGGAACTCCTAAGATAGCTCTTAGGCGATATATGAAAACCTTCCTTCCTTGGGGAGGTGGTAGCTCAATCGGTAGGTCACCAGGTACGTAATCTGCGCTTCTCAAGTTCGAGTCCCACCTGCATCAGTGTTAAGATTTATCTCCACAAAAATTACACCCTTCCCACGGTCAGTAGGAGATACCAATGGGCTTGGAAAGGCTGCCATCCGTAGGAAGGGACATTAAATCGTGGTCCTGTGTGTGGGAGAGCTATACCCTTAGTGTGTTAAAGAATATGCTGGATGGCCTTATGGAGAGTACCATCTGTTATCTAAGATGTCCAGTGGGTCTCCTCCCACAACCTTCTCCGAGCCCTTGTGATTTGGCCATTTAGCACATTGTGTGCGAAAAAGTGCCGCTCGAGTAAAACAACCGAATCCTTCAAGACCATCTAATGTTTCATTAATGTGCACAATGACTCTACACTGTGTCACAGAATAGTATTCCATTCGATGGACCTGCTTTTCTAATCTTGTCGGTATTCCCTTTGTTACCAAGAATGCATATTGCTGAAAATTGAGATTTAAATCTGTTTGATTATGATCTTTAATTTATCTTCCGTCATATTTTCTCATTAAATGCACATTTTAAAAGTTACACAGCTCCGAAATTAGATTTTCGTTTGAAATAATATGGAAGTTGTGTAATATTTTGGTAGGGCAGTGTATGTATATGCATATATTTCTTTTAAAACTACTTGTATAAACTGAAGACATACATTCTTGGGTGTTTAGATAATTCGAAAAGATCGAAATCTCAGTGTGCTATTTTGTGAGTACTGATTTAAATAGAAAAAAAGACCGTTATCAAAATTTTCAATTTGTTTCATCCTTCTGTACATTTGAAACGGGAGCCGCTTGAAGAAGAGACTGGAATTTATTGATAGAGGAAATCTCATATGTAATCTCTCTGAAGATAGGAGATTAGTTTCGTAATAGAAAATAACCTAAATCTGCATTTTCTGAAACTGAGCTTTTCAGATATCGCCGATTGGAAACAAAAGCTCTAACGAACCAAAGGCAGGTAAAGGATCGAATCCAAAAGCGGAGCTTAATTTAGCATTTAAGCAAACGTTGAAAGGTCTTCATTCTCATTCAAATGGAAAATGGTCTTCCTCGCTGCTTTTCGAATTTAAGCTAGTTTTGATGGTGTTTATTGATGAAATCTGATGGATGCAAATTAATTTACATGGAAGGTATACGAAATTTGTCGTCTATTCTGGAATAATTGTGCTTTATGCGACTTTATTTTCTTTGGAAATAAGAGCATAACTGAACTCGTTTCGCTTTTGAAAATTATTTTTGCTTTGAAACGAGCGAAATAGAAACAGTTTATAAGGATGATTTGCAATAAATTCTTTGGGTTGTATATAGGAATTAATGTTGCTTGAAATAATAATGATGATAAAAAAATATTTCCGTAACTTTAAATATTTACGTTTTGGGATTTAATGATTTTTATACTCCTAGAAAGGGGCGGGGGTGGCTCAGTCGGTAGCGCGCCAGGTTCGTAATCTGTATTTCCCAGGTTCGAGTCCCAGTTGGGTCAGCGTTGAGATTTATCTCCGCAATTCCCCACCCTGCCCACGGTCAGTAGGGGACACCGATGGGCTTGGAAAGGCCACCGCCTGTCGGATGGGGCGTTAAGCCGTGGCGCCATGTGCCAGAGAGCCATACCCTGTGCACGTTAAAGAACACGCTGGATGGTCTTGACGGGAGGCTATCATATGTCTCCCAACAGCTGTTCCAGTTGGTCCCTTCCCCGAACCTTCTCTGAGCCTTTGGGGTCCAAGTGACCTGACCATTTAGCCCATTGTGTGCAAAAAAGTGCCGCTCAGAGGTAAAAACAACAACTACTAGAAATCATGGATCATACAATGAATACTTAATTGCTGAAGTATTACATTTTCTTTTAAATATATGTTTTTTATTCCAACTAAAGCTGACTATTTTTATTATTAGGAAATCGGTGTTTATGAATTTATTGATTTGTTTATGTTGCAAATATTTTTCTTCGCAAGACTTAACGTTTTGATTTGTTGAAGAAGTGAAAATAATTGAAGTTAATAACTGCATTGAACTAGACGTTTTTGCTTTTTTTTTCTCTATGCTCTAGTTTGATTAATAAGAGAGTCGTTTTTACCTCTGAGCGGCGGCATTTTTGCGCAGATAGTGGGCTAAATGACTAGGCCAGAAGCACTCCAAGACTCAGAAAATTTTGAGGAAGGGAATCCACCAGATATGAGACGGAAACCTCCCATCAAAGCCACCTGCGTTGTTCTTTAACGTATACAGGGTAAGGCTCTTTTGGGCTGCCACGGCTTAGCGTTCCATCCGATGGACGGCGGCTTTTCCAAGCCTATTCGTGTCTCCTGTCTCACTGAAGGCAAGGGGGGGGGGGGTAAGCGCAGAAAATTCTCAAAGCTGGTGAGTTTGGTTGGGTTCAGTTGCTTTACTTCTGAGTTACTTTTTTTGCACAAAATGGGCTAAATGGCCAGGTCACAATAACTCCGAGGGCTCTGAGAAGGTTGGGGGAAGGAGATCCACCAGACAGCTGTTGGAAGACATGGTAGCCTCCCGTCAAAGACATATAGCGTGTTGTTTAACGTGCACAGGGTATGATTCGCATATGGGGCCATGGCTTAACATCCCTTACGATGGACGGCAGCCTTTCCAAGCCCTTTTTCTTACATCGGTGTACGCTACTGACCGTGGGCAGGGCGGGGAGTTTTGAAGAAATAAGTCTTAAGGCTGGCCGAAGTCGGACTTGAACTGCAGATTACGAGGCTGGCGCATTACCGACTGAGCCACCCCACCCACTTGTGGTCCTGATGTATTTTGAAACGCTATATATATTATTCCTCAAATGGTATCACGACGAAATGCCCCCGGAAAAACGCCGACAGCAAAAATGTCTACTATGCAATTCACCGACAGCAAAACCATCGACAAAAACGCCGTCGTGACAATACGCCGACAATACGCTGAGACAAAACAATGCGCCGACAATACGCTGAGACAAAACAATGCGCCGACAATACGCTGAGACAAAACAATACGCTGAGACAAAAACAATACGCTAAGACAAAACAATGCTCCGACAATACGCTGTGACAACACAATACGGTAACTGTGATGTGAATAGCACTCCTAAAAATTTCTGTGTCTGTACATTTTTAATTGAATCATTTGTGAAGTTGCATTTATAATGAGGAATTTTGCTTCCAAGGTACAGAACACTAGATTTGTCTTTTGATATAGGTAGTTTGTACTTTAAGTTCCATTGGTAAATGGCGTCAAAAGCAGTTTGTAATGAACTACATTCTTCTTTATTGCTGGAAGTGCAAAAGAAATTGATGTCATCTGCATATGCTGTAGATTGGATAGGGTTGGGTTGTTTTACCTCTGAGCGGCACTTTTTTGCACACCATGGGCTAAATGGCCAGGTCACATGGACCCCGAAGGTTCAGAGAAGGTTGGGGGAGGGGACCCACTGGAACAGCTGTTGGGAGACAGATGGTACCCTTCCGTCAAGGCCATCCAGCGTGTTCTTTAACGTGCACAGGGTATGGCTCTCCCGCACACGGGGCCATGGCTTAACGTCCCATCCGACGGACGGCGGTCTTTCCAAGCCCATCGGTGTCCCCTACTGACCGTGGGCAGGGCGGGGAATTTTGCGGAGATAAATCTCAACGTTGACCGAGCTGGGACTCGAACCTGGGAACTACAGATTACGAGCCTGGCGCGCTACCGACTGAGCCACCCCCGCCCCCCTAGATTGGATAGGACAAAGAATACTAGTAATTCCAGAGCTGAAGATTACGAAGTACAATGCGCCTAGAAAAGATCCTTGTGCACTGAAATGTCATTGAATTAGGGATAGCAGCCTAGTAATGTGTTGGACCCCCTCTGGTCCTGATAACGGTCCGCCACACGACGAGGCAAGGACTCCACAAGCTTGCGTAAGTGTTCCACAGGTATGTCGACCCATGCATCCTCCAGAGCTGCCCACAATTCTCTCAAGGTCGTCGCTAATGGGACACGGGCCCGAACACTGCTCGACGGTATCCCAAAGTTTTTCGATGGGATTTAAATCTGAGCTTCCAGGTGGCCAATTCATTATTTCAAAGTCGGCAGAATGCTCCTGCAGCCATGCAGTAGCCAACCTGGACCTGTGAGATGAACAGTTGGGTTGGGTTGTTTTACCTCTGAGCGGCACTTTTTTAAACATCATGGGCTAAATAGCCAGGTCACATGGACCCCGAAGGCTCAGAGAAGGTTGGGGGAGGGAACCCACTGGAACAGCTATTGGGAGACAGATGGTAGCCTCCCGTCAAGGCCATCCAGCGTGTTCTTTAACGTTGGGTTGTTTTACCTCTGAGCGGCACTTTTTTGTACACAATGGGCTAAATGGCCAGGTCACATGGACCCCGAAGGCTAAGAGAAGGTTGGGGGAGGGGACCCACTGGAACAGCTATTGGGAGAGAGATGGTAGCGTCCCGTCAAGGCCATCCAGCGTGTTCTTTAACGTTGGGTTGTTTTACCTCTGAGCGTCACTTTTTTGTACACCATGGGCTAAATGGCCAGGTCACATGGACCCCGAAGGTTCAGAGAAGGTTGGGGGAGGGGACCCACTGGAACAGCTGTTGGGAGACAGATGGTAGCCTCCCGTCAAGGCCATCCAGCGTGTTCTTTAACGTTGGGTTGTTTTACCTCTGAGCGGCACTTTTTTGTACACAATGGGCTAAATGGCCAGGTCACATGGACCCCGAAGGCTAAGAGAAGGTTGGGAGAGGGGACCCACTGGAACAGCTGTTGGGAGACAGATGGTAGCGTCCCGTCAAGGCCATCCAGCGTGTTCTTTAACATGCACAGGTATGACTCTCCCGCACACGGGGCCACGACTTAACGTTCCTTCCGACGGAGAGTGGCCTTTCTAAGCCCATCGGTGTCCCCTGCTGACCGTGAGCAGGGTGGGGAGTTTTGCGGAAATAAATCTCAAAGCTGACCCAGCTGGGACTCGAACCTGGGAACTACAGAATACAAGCCTGGCACGCTACCGACGGAGCCACCCCCGCCCTGAATGTCGCGGAAGAAAGCATTCCGATGCTAGTATTACATAAAAATTTTAGTTTTTTAGATTCGTTATCTTCCACAGCCTTGGTATACTTTGTTAAAGCAATATTGAATTCTTTTCTGTTTCCGTCAGAGCGATCAAGCAGCTGCTTGCCCCAGAGGGTGACGGGAATCTGTCAGTTTAATGCGCCATAGAGAATATCTGTGAAGAAGTCGAGACCTCTGCAGAAAGTCAACACAAGAAATGAAACATCCAATCACCAACACTGAACTGTGAACGAAATCGGATTACTGGAACGTCATCCACCTCCTACACACGGGGCGGGGGTGGCTCAGTCGGTAGCGCGCCAGGCTCGTAATCTGTAGTTCCCAGGTTCGAGTCCCAGCTGGGTCAGCGTTGAGATTTATCTCCGCAAAATTTCCCGCCCTGCCCACGGTCAGTAGAGGACACCGATGGGCTTGGAAAGGCCGCCGTCCGTCGGATGGGACGTTAAGCCGTGGCCCCGTGTGCGGGAGAGCCATACCCTGTGCACGTTAAAGAACATGCTGGATGGCCTTGACGGGAGGCTACCATCTGTCTCCCAACAGCTGTTCCAGTGGGTCCCCTCCCCCAACCTTCTCTGAGCCTTCGGGGTCCATGTGACCTGGCCATTTAGCCCATGGTGTGCAAAAAAGTGCCGCTCAGAGGTAAAACAACCCAACCCACCGCCAGGCTCGTAATCTGTAGTTCCCAGGTTCGAGTCCCAGCTGGGTCAGCGTTGAGATTTATCTCCGCAAAATTCCCCGCCCTGCCCACGGTCAGTAGGGGACACTGATGGGCTTGGAAAGGCCGCCGTCCGTCGGATGGGACGTTAAGCCGTGGCGCCGTGTGCGGGAGAGCCATACCCTGTGCACGTTAAAGAACACGCTGGATGGCCTTGACGGGAGGCTACCATCTGTCTCCCAACAGCTGTTCCAGTGGGTCCCCTCCCCCAACCTTCTCTGAGCCTTCGGGGTCCATGTGACCTGGCCATTTAGCCCATGGTGTGCAAAAAAAGTGCCGCTCAGAGGTAAAACAACCCAACCCACCTCCTACACTGGAACACGAAAAAGAAAAAAGCACACCAATACGACAGCAGGTGAGTTGTTAGCATTGATTTACCCTTTTCGCTCCCCATGAGATTTTCTAAAGCCAGTGACCCATACTGCGAGGTGTTATCCTTTTGCTCTTAATCGCTTCGTGACGGGGGAGGGGAGATGAAAATTAATTATTGCGTGAAGGATTCGCTCTGTCTTCTGCAGCAGCCAGACAGACCAAGAAGACAAACGACTTCGCCGTCGGAGAAGAAAGAGCCACCGTTACTTTCCAGCTATGACGTACTTCCGGCTTGTTCAACCGGTACATTCAGAACTGTCTCACGTCTCCATTCATCACGTAGCATGTCTGCGTGCGGGCACGTACCACTAACTCGGCTCTTGTGGACTCTTCTAGCTCAAAGAGCTCTTCAGAGAAGACAAAGCTCACGACTGGGAGGTTTTGAGAAAAGAAAAGACCTCTTGAAGCAAGAAAAGTTTGAATCGAGATTTTCTGCTTTTTTTTTTTGGGGGGGGGGGGGGGCTTTTTTTTTTCCTTCTTTTGCAAATGAACAGTTGCGTGCAGATTTCGAAACACGAAACGTTCGTTTTTGTTGCGAAAAAATTTCATTTTAGGTATTGAAAATATTGTTGAAAATTCGACGAGTGGCTGATATTGTGAATTCCGGATAAGGAAATCATTTCAGGGTTTCTTCTATCAAATATGGAATTTTTTGGTGAAGGTCTTATGGAGGTGGAGAAATGGTCTCTTGCCTAGGGAAGGAAGAAACTTCGTTTGTTTTACCTCTGAGCCACACTTCTTTTGCAGACAATGGGTGGGTGGGTGGGCGGGGGGTGGCTCAGTCGGTAGCGCGCCAGGCTCGTAATCTGTACTTCCCAGGTTCGACTCCCAGCTGGGTCAGCGTTGAGAATTATCTCCGCAAAATTCCCCGCCCTGCCCACGGTCAGTAGGGGACACCGATGGGCTTGGAAAGGCCGCCGTCCGTCGGAGGGGACGTTAAGCCGTGGCCCCGTGTGCGGGAGAGCCATACCCTGTGCACGTTAAAGAACACGCTGGATGGCCTTGACGGGAGGCTACCATCTGTCTCCCAACAGCTGTTCCAGTGGGTCCCCTTCACCAACCTTCTCTGAGCCTTCGGGGTCCATGTGACCTGGTCATTTAGCCAATGGTGTGCAAAAAAGTGCCGCTCAGAGGTAAAACAACCCAACCCAGACAATGGGCTAAATGGCCAGCTCACAAGGATCCCAAGAGATCAGAGAAAGCAGGGAGAAAGGGACCCACTGGACAGATATTAGGAGACAGATGGTAAAAAAAAGACGGACAGAAAAAATTTAACTTTACTTTTTTTTTTCTCTATGCTCTACTTTGATTAATAAGAGAGAGTCGTTTTACTTCTGAGCGGCGGCACTTTTGCGCAGATAGTGGGCTAAATGACTAGGTCACAAGCACTCCAAGGACTCAGAAAAATTTGAGGAAGGGAATCCACCAGATATGAGACGGAACCCTCCCATCAAAGCCACCTACGTTGTTCTTTAACTTATACAGGGTAAGTCTCTTTTGGGCTGCCACGGCTTAGCGTTCCATCCGATGGACGGCGGCTTTTCCAAGTCTATTGGTGTCTCCTGCCTCACTGAAGGCAAGGTGGGGTAAGCGCAGGAAATCTCAACGCTGGAGAGTTTGGTTGGGTTCAGTTGTTTTACTTCTGAGTGACTTTTTTTTTGCACAAAATGGTCTAAATGGCCAGGTCACAAGGACTCTGAGGGGTCTGAGAAGATTGGGGGAAGGAGACCCACCAGACAGCTGTTGGGAGACATGGTAGCCTCTCGTCAAGGACATATAGCGTGTTGTTTAACGTGCACAGGGTATGATTCGCATATGGGGCCATGGCTTAACATCCCTTACGATGGACGGCAGCCTTTCCAAGCCCTTCTTTTTCTTACATCGGTGTACGCTACTGACCGTGGGCAGGGCGGGGAGTTTTGAAGAAATAAGTCTTAAGGCTGGCCGAAGTCGGACTTGAACTGCAGATTACGAGCTTGGTGCACTACCGACTGAGCCACCCCACCCCCTTGTGGGCCTGATGTATTTTGAAACGCTATATATATATTATTCCTTAAATGGTATCACGACGAAATGCTCCCGGAAAAACGCTGACAGCAGAAATGCCGACTATGCAATTCACCGACAGCAAAAACATCGACAAAAACGCCGTCGTGACAATACGCCGAGACAAAACAATGCGCCGAAAATACGCTGAGACAAAACAATACGCCGACAGTACGTTGAGACAAAACAAATGCGCCGACAATACGCTGAGAAAATAATACACCGACAATATGCTGAGACAAAACAATGCGCCGACAATACGCTGAGACAAAAACTAAACAGCTGCTCCAGTGGGTCCCCTCCCCCAACCTTCTCTGAGTCTTCTGGGTCCTTGTGACCTGCCATTTAGCCCATGGTGTGCAAAAAAGTGCCGCTCAAAGGTAAAACAACCCAATCTAACCCCTACTAGATTTCTAAGTTTCTCCTTGAATGACCCCCCTTGGGCCCTCACAATCTTGATCGGTAGGCCATAGATCTATCTCCTCCTAAATCTAGATCCGTAGCGCCCCCCTCCCGTCGCTAAATCCTTGGGTCGTAAATCTATTTAGATTGGATATTCGAAATTTGCATGTAATGATGCTTATAATATCGTATTTTTACCTTCGGCGATGTTAAAATTAAAATTCTAATAGAAAACGCTGTGTTACCTTCATTTTGACAACCAGTGTATTCGTTGTAATTTTCTTCTTACGCGTCTGCAAATCTACAATTTAAAATGAGCAGGGATTGTGGGTTCACGAGGTTTTTATCATGAAAAACGCTCAAGTTTAAAGAACTGCGAAACTAGCGATTCAAATCGGGAATTACCCTATCCTCTTTCAGTACGTGAATAAAACCTCTTTCAGTGAATAACATAAAGAAAACGTCTCGTAATGACTGTCAAAGATTTCAGACTACTTCATTTTCTTTAACAACTGACACGCCCTCGTAAATTTCGCTGTTTGAGTCCTTTTTTTTATCTGTTTACTGCTCACATTGAAGTTCTGATACGAAATTCCCGATCTCTCGAATGTTGAAGTGGACTCAATCACTTCTTCAGCAAAACGCCAGGCGTCTTTAAAAGCTTTCTCTTAATGTAATAGTTCAGCTGTAATAAAGAGAGAATGATAACAAAGGCAGTTTCCTTGTCATCCCAAAGTTGACTATTCTTATTGAGGAAAAAAAAGTATCCTTGTTCATGTTCTCCTTTTACGCGGAGACGCTTCAGAAGTCTTTCAGCAACCCAACAGCGTCAACTGCAGTAGATGTACGGAAGTCAATTTGGACTTCTTATAGCGAACATAAAACTTGCGATACCACAACGCAGTGCAGCAGCTATTGGAGGTTGTATCCTTTTATACTGTCTATTTATGGGCACTTTCGCTCTCGTGAAGGATCATCTTTGTCTCGTGGCTCGAGTCGCCTGCCAGACGTCATGAAGAAGGGTCATATCAAAGACATCTTGTACTCTTAAGATTCGAATTTTAATTTCGTTGCAGATGGTTGAAGGGAAGATTTAGCACTCTGGTTAGATGGCGTCTTCCCATTGACGAGACTAGCTTTGATACTTCGCGGAGAAAAAAAAAGAGGCGATGGAAAAGGTTGGGTTGTTTCACCTCTGAGCGGCACTTTTTTGAACACTATGGGCTAAATGACCAGGTCGCAAGGACCCCGAAAGCTCAGAGAAGGTTGGGGGCCCACTGGAACAGCTGTTAGGAGACAGATGGTAGCCTCCCGTCAAGACCATCTAGCGTGTTCTTTAACGTGCACAGGGAATGGCTCTTCCGCACACGGAGTACGTCTTAACGTCCCATCCGACGGACGGCGGCCTGTTCTAAGCCCATCGGTGTCCCCTACATGGAAAAGGTTCTCTGTAGAGAATATTCAATGCGAATATTACAGAGAAGAAAACTTGATTTTGTTTGTTTGTTTTACCTCTGAGCGGCACATTTTTTGCACACAATGGGCTAAATGGCCAGGTCCCGAAGGCTCAGAGAAGGTTGGGGGAGGGGATCCACTGGAACAGCTGTTGGGAGACAGATGGTAGCCTCCCGTCAAGGCCATTCCTTTAACGTGCACAGGGTATGTCTATCCCGCACACGGGGCCATGTCTTAACGTCACATCAGACGAACGGCAACCTTTCCGAGCCCATCGATGTCCCCTACTGACCGTGCGCAGGGCGGGGAATTTTGGGGAAAAATCACTTGCTGAATTCGCATTCGCTTCAAAGGTAGAAAGGGGGTAGATATTTTTGTTGAATAGGTAAATAGGCGGCTTTGTTTGTTTCATAGATAAATTGGCGTCATTTTTTGTTGAGTACTCATATAGGAGGTATTTTTTGTTGAATATATAGAAGGCATTTTTTGTTGAGTAGATAGATATATAGGAGGCATGAAATAATGAGGTGGAAAAAAAATAGGAGGCTTTTTTTGTTCAGTAGATAAATAGATGACATATTTTGTTGAGTAGGAAAATAGGCGCTTTTTTTGTTGAGTACTTATATAGGAGGTAAATTGGCGTCATTTTTTGTTGAGTATATAGGAGGTAAATTGGCGTCATTTTTTGTTGAGTATATAGGAGGTAAATTGGCGTCATTTTTTGTTGAGTATATAGGAGGCAAATTGGCATCATTTTTTGTTGAGTATATAGGAGGCAAATTGGCGTCATTTTTTGTTGAGTATATAGGAGGCATTTTTTGAGTAGGTATCTCAGATCTTCTACTGTGGCATATAAACTGACAGGCTCCTGTCAGACCTCTGTGGCAAGCAGCTGCTTGAGGGGGTATTTAATTAATAAATAATAATATAGAAGGGCATTTTTTGTTGAGTAGGAAATTAAGCGGCATATTTTGTTGAGTAGGTTAAGAAAAAAAAAATGGTTAAGAAAAATATCGTCACTAGACATTATGTTTACTTAGCTGAAAAAATTTAAAATCTGATCCCAAATTGTATAAAACATTTAATATATAAAAATGAATTTATGAAAGAAATTAAAAAATAGATAACGTTTGATCTAAAGCTTGAAAATCTTCAATATTTTTAAATAAACTTCTATATTTTTATACCACGGTTGCTGGTAATAAACATAAAATTATAAGGCACGTGTGTAAAATGATCGTTTTTAATCAATAATATTACTACCCTACAAACGAGTTTATTCGCGTGGGTATATACTAAATTGTAATAACATAGAGTGCACTGTACGTTACATTGCTGTAAATGTATTGTTAAAATGAAATGTAAAAATATTACAATGATTCCTGTAAGCAAATTACAAATGAGGAATGTAACAATGCACTGTACTCGAAAAATGTGAATAGATTGTATTGTATTATTCTATTGGTAAATAGGCAGCATTTTTTTGGTTGTGTAGATAAATTGGCGTCATTTTTTGTTGAGGATATTTTTGTATAGGAGGTATTTTTGCTGACGACACTTGCCTGACATATACTGGTTCTGATTCTTCGATTATTTTTAAACAAGCAAATAGTGATCTAGAATTAATTAGAAACTGGACCACGAGTAATTTTTTAACAATTAATCTGACAAAGACAAATGCAGTTTATTTCTACTTAAAGAAAAATAGTTCTGCTACAGATATTTTGCACCTCAATCAATTGAAATATCATGATACGAATTGTTCATCGAAAAATCACTGTAATTGTCCTCAAATTCCTTTTGTGCCGTCCGTGAAATATTTAGGTATTTGGATTGATGTAGGCCTAACTTGGAAAGTGCATGTAACATGGGTAAAAAGAAAGGTCATCCGTAACCTGGCCCGCTTATATCTTGTAAGACATTTAGTTTCATTTAAATTTATGTGTACACTGTATTATGCATTAATCCATTCTCAGCTAACATATGGTATAAAATCTTGGGGAGGCATGTATTTCAATAATTTTAAACAACTTTTAGTGCTGCAAAAGATATTTATTCGCTTATTAACTAAAAGCCCCAAAACGCAACCTTCATTACCTTTGTTTCGAGAAGCAGGAATTTTTCCTTTACGCTATGATTATTTTTTCGAAATAATTAAATACTTTTACTTTAGAAATGATAGCATCAAAACTGACACGAATAATAATTACCAATTACGACGAGATAAAAACATAAATTATGAAATTCCTGCTTACATAAGAAAATTTTTAGGCACTATTATTTGTATTTAGCACCGAAATTTCTTTCCTCTCTCCCAGTCAGCATGAAAATTATCACGAATTATCATTTGTTTTCTAAAGTTCTCAAGAAATACATTTTGAAACTGGATGATGTGGAAACTTTTTTGCATTAATCTACTACAACTGTTTATATGTAACATGGATATTGAATGTTTCTGACTTTCACACTTCTGGATTACTAGAAATTTTTTGTTTTGAGTTGTTTTCGTTTTTTTTTGTGTATTATTCAATGTGACGACTGATGTTTTCAATTGAAATTGTTTCTATATTGAGATCTCACGAACGAGCCTGCTCTTGTGAGACTTCAAAAGTTTTTGTATACTGTAAAACATTATCTGAAATAAAAATTATCTAATTATCTTATCTAATTTAAGATATAACTCGTTAGGGTCAATTCCAGCGAGTTGAGTTGTTCCCAACTCGCTAGCTATTTGGATTGTTGGGCTTAACGTTCCCATCCGACGGACGGTGTGTTTTCAAGGTCATTGGTGTCCTTTTTCTGACCGAGGACAGGGGCGGGGGTGGCTCAGTCGGTAGCGCGCCAGGCTCCTAATCTGTAGTTCCCAGGTTCGAGTCCCAGCTGGGTCAGCGTTGAGATTTATCTCCGCAAAATTTCCCCGCCCTGCCCACGGTCAGTAGGGACACCGATGGGCTTGAAAAGGCCGCCGTCCATCGAATGGGACGTTAAGCCCCCTGTGCGGGAGAGCCATACCCTGTGCACGTTAAAGAACACGCTGGATGGCCTTGACGGGAGGCTACCATCTGTCTCCCAACAGCTGTTCCAGTGGGTCCCTTTCCCCAACCTTCTCTGAGCCTTCGGAGTCCTTGTGACCTGGCCATTTAGCCCATGGTGTGCAAAAAAGTGCCGCTCAGAGGTAAAACAACCCAACTCTGACCGAGGACAGGGATGGGGATTTAGGTGAGGTAAATCTCAACGCTGGCACAGGTGGGACTCAAACCGGGAAAATGAAGATTACGAAGCTGGTCCGCTACCGAATGAGCAAACCTCCTACCCCAAAAATATGCGTAATCATGCTATGTTTGTAATTGCATAGAATAAAATGGGGATCGCTTTATATTGAGAAACATTCTCTTAACAGTGTTCAGAGCCTAGAGGATTTGGAAAAAGAAGGCTAAAATAATTGTTGGTCCTAAATTTAAATAGTTTTTTTTTGCTTCTTTTAATTTTATGCCAGATATTGTTGAGTATGATGAGGTAGATAAGGAATTGTATTGTGATGACTTAACTGATGTGAATGCTTGGTTTCAAAGGTCGGGTGATAAAATGTTAAAATTGATGTATTTAAATATTAGATCACTGAAAAACATATTGGGATAATTTACTAGTTCATATTGAACTTCTTGAATTCCAGTTGGATTTGATTATTTTGGTTGAAACTATGGTAACTAAACAGGAATCAGCTACATTTGATATTGAAGGGTATAACAAGCTTATTTTAACGGCAAAAGAAAATAAACATCGTGGGATCATTATTTTTTATCTAAACAAAATTAATTTAGTACAACTGGATGAAACTATTGGAGAATCAACAGAGGCAATAATTACTAAATTATTAATTAATAATATTGAAATTAATATCATCGCAATATATAGATCTCCTAGTAAAAATATTAACTGGTTCCTAAAAGAAATTTCTGAATATTTTTTAAAAAGGCAGGAATTAAAAATTTAATTATTGTTGGTGATATTAATATTGATGTGGCAAATACTAATAAATATGGTTGTGATATGTATTTAAATACTTTGATTGAATTTGGTTTACAACAAATCGTTAAGGGTTTTACTAGAGAGGACGAAACATTAACTAAATTTACAAGGACTTTAATTGATCATGTTTTGGTTAAAACAAGTAGTTTTGATGTTAAAAGTAAAACATATAGAAATAAATTTGCAGATCATTATAGTATCTTAATTAGATTTTCAAAAAGAATATTAGCTCTGATGATGTTACAATTTTGAAAGAGGATTCAAACCTAGGTTTTAAAAATTTTTATAATGATACTCTTATTATTAAAAAATTGCAAATGACACAATGGAATGATATAGTTGATGAAGACATGAGTACAGAATTAGTATATCAGAAAATATTAAGTAAAATTGATGAAATTCGGGAAAATTCTTGTTGTAGTAAACAAATTAATAATTGTAAAACTAAGAGAATAAGGAAAGAATAGATTACATATGACATTATTTTAGCAATTAAAAATAGAGATAAATTATGGAAAAGATATAAAGATAATGTAAATAATAAACAAAATTATGACATATAAAATGGAAAGAAATAGGATAAACATCATTATAAGGAACCAAAAACGCATATTTTATTCAAATAAATTAGCAATTAATAAAGGTAATAATACGAGAATATGGGAATTAATTAATGATATTACTGATGATAAAAAAAGGATGTCAATCGACGAAAATGTTGAAAGACACTTTATTAGAGATAACACTCCAAAAGACATTCTAAGTAGTTTTGTTACGTTTTTTGTAACAATTATTAGTGAGATGCAAACAGAATTTGCGACGATGAATACTAGGTCAGATAAGGTTTACGAATTATGTTACATAAATAAGAATTCTGTGTATTTTCCACTAGCTAGTAACTTCGATGTTGCCAATATTACAGATCACTTAAAATATAACACATCTCCTGGATTGGACAATAGTAAACCAAAATACATAAAGGAAAGTAAATGCAATTTTGTTCATGTAATAACAATTCTTATAAATAAAATTTTTGAAAATTCGCAAATCCAAATGGCTATGAAATTGGAATCACTCGTCCAGTATATAAAAGTGAATCAAAAAAGAATTTTAATAATTATAGACCAATCACTCTATTAACAATTTTTGATAAGATAATGGAAAAATACGTTGGAGATCGCTTGCAAAATTTTTTGAATAAAATAAATTTTCTGTCAAGTCAGCAATTTGGATTCCGTAAAGGTATGGGAACGCAAAGTCTTTTGGAAGATCTTATAAATAATATAAATATTAATTTAAATATAGGAAAGAAATGCGTTGCGGTATTTATGGACTTAAATAAAGCATTTGATTCAGTTGACATTGATATCTTGCTACAGAAATTATATTTACTTGGTATAAGAGGGAATATTTTTGAATGGTTTAAAAGCTACTTATTACATAGAGAAATAGTTGTGAAAATAAATGATAATTTTAGCGATAAATATCAGATCAATTTTGGAGTTCCACAAGGATCTATTCTCGGCCCTATGCTATTCCAAATATACATAAATGATTTGGCTAATATTAATTTCGATAGTAAATTATATATGTATGCTGATGATACAGTGCTAATCAACTTCCACTCTGATTTAGAATACGCTATTTACAATCTACAAAATGATTTTAATAAAGTAGTTAAATGGTTTGCTCTTAACAAACTGAGTGTAAACGAGAAAAAAACTAAATTTATGCGTATTGGTTCTCAACAACCTACACTTAATAGAAGAATTACTAAGCATCGAATAAGTTGTACTAGGCTGGATGGTTTATCACCTAGTATATGCAATTGTCCTAAAATAGAAGAAGTAAACGAAAATAATTTACCTAGGCTTCAAAATGAATTCTAAAATGAAATGGAATAAACATATTGATTGGATGTGTTGAAGACTACGATTTGTAGCATTTAAAATTAGGAAGCTTAACTTGTTTGTTGATACACAGATAACTATTTTAGTATATAAAACACTTTTTGAATCTATTATTAGATGTGGGATAACAGTTTATGGGACAGTCTATAAGACAGAATTAAATGAAATTAAAAGAATACAAATTAGTCTGCTAAAAGGACTGTGCAATTCAGAAGTTAATAATTCCCTTACAACGAAAGATGATATATTCAGTTTGTTCAAAATTTTACCTATTGAAAGTTTATATGTGTTTGTTTCTGTCATCAATAACTTTTTGATAATACCTATAAGCAAAATATTTGCCACAATAAGTTTACTAGAAAAAAGGCTTTGGGTTTTTGAAACAACCAAAATTTTATAATAATTACGGACGAAATTCCAAAGAATATCAAATTCCCTACCTATTTAACTTACTTCCTAGAGAAATGGTTAACTTAAAAAAACATTTGTGATGTCAAAGAAAAATTCTTTCAGTGGTTGATGAAAAAGTGATGTTTTTATTTGGAATCTTTTATCATTTTGTCGGTTTTCTTTTTCATTTATTCTTTTTTTTTTCTCTCCTTCATTTTACGCAATACTAATGTAATCTGGGGCGGGGGTGGCTCAGTCGGTAGCGCGCCAGACTCGTAATCTGTAGTTCCCAGGTTCGAGTCCCAGCTGGGTCAGTGTTGAGATTTATCTCCGCAAAATTCCCTGCCCTGCCCACGGTCAGTAGGGGACACCGATGGGCTTGGAAAGGCCGCCGTCCGTCGGATGGGACGTTAAGCCGTGGCTCCGTGTGCGGGAGAGCCATACCCTGTGCACGTTAAAGAACACGCTGGATGGCCTTGACGGGAGGCTACCATCTGTCTCCCAACAGCTGTTCCAGTGGGTCCCCTCCCCCAACCTTCTCTGAGCCTTCGGGGTCCATGTGACCTGGCCATTTAGCCCATGGTGTGCAAAAAAGTGCCGCTCAGAGCTAAAACAACCCAACCCTAATGTAATCTAGATCACATCTGTAAAACCGTATATGTACATTCCCGCTGATAAGCTTCGGCTTAGTGGGATTTTTCTATGTAAAATAATTATAGATAATACTTATCGAAAATAAATTTGAATTTGAAATTGATTTGGCCCTCTTATGATTGCATAGAATAAAATGGGGATCGCCCTATATTGAAAAGTAACTGATTTGGCTCCTACAAGATTAGCGTTCGAAACTCCTGGTTTAACTTATCCTGTTGCTTCATAAAACATTAAAACACGCAAATTGAAAACTACTGGTTTAGAAGTCAGGTTCGCTGATACAACAGGTAGGGAAAACCTAAATGTAGGAAAACAAATCTTCAAACTGCAATAATTAATATCATAGTAGCATCCTAAAGAACAGAAACTGACATGCAAAACCTAATTTTGCTGCAACTCTTACGACAGTATATTCAAAGTTCTCGGTCGTTTCTTTATTCTTCCAGGAGTTCCGTTGCCTAGGCAATAGCCAGCCATCTTTTGCCAGATGGCAGCATAAGAAATACACGAGCGTTTAGCTGAAGGGGAGGAACTGGACTTTTGCTGCTGAACGTTAAACATAAAACCACCTCAGCGCTTTAGAAACGGAATTATTCCAGCAAATATAACTTCGCAGCATCTTGGCTATATATCTTCGGCGCCAGTTATTAGATTACCCGATATTCGCTCGCCTTAAATTCCATTACAGGATACAGCTCTTCAAGGACTTCCTTATCTGGCTAGATCAAAAACTCTCGGCCTCTTGTGCTTTCAAGTAACTTCGTACTTCTGGCCCTGCTGAGAGAGACGGGAGAACCGGGCAGAACTCGCTCCGTAATGAGGTTAGAGTGGAACGCACGTGTCCGCTATGAACTATGCAGAAGCATCTTTTGAAGAGGATGGAGAGAAGAAGAGGAGCATGATGCTGCTGGATCAGTGGAAGAAGAAGAAGAGGATCTCACAGGAGAGCGTCCATTTATGTTTGTGGCGGGTGAAGTGAAGGAATAAACGAGTGCGAATAGGGACTTAAAAACAGAAATTGGCTTCTGTGATGACCGGCTACCTCATCCATTCCTCTCTTTCATCGGCCTGTTCTTCAGGAATTGCAAAAACGGGAGTGATCATTAGAGACAGGGAAGAGGATCGTGGACCTCAGTTGGAAGTTAGGAGGAGGAAGAGGAAGAGAAACCCACGCGGAGTTTAAGTTGGTGGGGGGGAGAGAATCATTTATTTTTATTGCGGTTGTTTCTTTTTGCTACTCAGGATGAAAAGAGAAGGTACCTAGGAAAAAACAAAAAAAAAAGGACAGCCTTTGTTTGAATTCGCCGAATCGAAATATCCGATCGTTCTTCGGGCATTTTTTTTTTGTTTTCATCTTCTTTAGTTTTTTTTTTTATTTAGTCTGCATTTTTTTACTCTTCAGCACAGGCAAAAAAAAAGAAGGAAAAGGAGGTTTAGTTAAAGCAACACGAATCGAACGAAAAGCTCTCTTGTCTTTTCCCGGCTATTACTAGGATCAGTTTATTTCTTTTTTTCCGCTTCCGCCGAGAATTTTTTTTTTTTTTCATTTTGCTCTCCTCTTTGTCTCATTTTTTTTCTTTCCCGTTTGATTTCACTTTCATTTTCCTCTCGATTTTTGTAAACAGTTTTCTCCTTTATTTATTTTCTTAATCCTGAGCAAGGTACTCTAACACAAAGAAAGGAACTCTATTGGGAGACAAAAAGTAAAAATAAACCCATAAAACATTGAGGTACAATAAAAATCGAAAATTTTATTGCTCCTATGGCAGGGGCGGGGGTGGCTCAGTCGGTAGCGCGCCAGGCTCGTAATCTGTAGTTCCCAGGTTCGAGTCCCAGCTGGGTCAGCGCTGAGATTTATCTCCGCAAAATTCCCCGCCCTGCCCACGGTCAGTAGGGGACACCGATAGGCTTGGAAAGATCGCCGTCCGTCGGATGGGACGTTAAGCCGTGGCCCCGTGTGCGGGAGAGAGCCATACCCTGTGCACGTAAAAGAACACGCTGGATGGCCTTGACGGGAGGCTACCATCTGTCTCCCAACAGCTGTTCCAATGGGTCTCCTCCCCCAACCTTCTCTGAGCCTTCGGGGTCCATGTGACCTGGCCATTTAGACCATGGTGTGCAAAAAAGTGCCGCTCAGAGGTAAAACAACCCAACCCTATCGTCCCTCGGTGAGAAAGGGTCACCGATGGGCATTGTAAAGTCCGTCGCCCGCCGGATGGGACGCTAAGCCGTGGTCCCATGCACAGGACAGCCACACTTTAAGCGAGACAAAGCTGGGTTGGAATGACAATGGGCTAAATGGCCTGGTCACAAGAACCCCGAGGGGTGAAATAAAGTTGAAGGATGGGGACCTACTGGACAACTGTTATAGGAGACAGATGGTAGCCTTCCATCAAGGCCAACCAGAGTGTTCTTTAACGTGCACAGGGTATGGCTTCTCTCTCGCACACGGTGCCACGGCTTAACGTCATATCCGACGGGCGGCGACCTTTCCAAGCACATCGGTGTCCTCTACTGACCGAGGGCAGATTGGGAGGTTTTTTTGCGGAGATAAATCTCGACGCCGGCCAGGTGGGACTCGAACCTGGGAATTGTAGATTACGAGCCTGTCGCATTACCGACTGAGCCACCCTCGCAAGTCAAAGAACATGTTGGATTACCTTGCCACGTAACAACTGTCCAGGGGATCCCATTTTTCCCCACAGTCTTCTCTAATCCTTGTGACCTGGCAATTTAGCCCATTTGTGCAAAAAAAGTGCCACTCAGATGTCCCAATAAGATTTACATTTTGACACCTTGTTACACATAAGCTCTCCCAAAAACATTTCAGGCAGTGAATATAGAAAATTGTAGTTCTGTCATAACATCGAAGATTCAACGACTGGTTAAAGCTTCATTCTTAACTGGCCCAAAAGCGGAGAATAAGGAATACCTCCTGATGTATTGCATTTGAAATTCTTCGCGCAACTTCAAAACACACAAAACTACACTTTATTGAAATTTCCTGTTTGCAGTTTGTCCCCTCCCACTAAATCTTCCTTTACTATGTTGCTCCCTCCCCCCCTCCTACTCCCATGAGAATCCCATCCGAAGATTATTTGAACGAATCATAGTCAATATGCACAACACTCGAAGACGAAAGAGTTTCTAAATTAAAATCGACTTCTCGAAGAAGAATCATATTTCCAGAAACGAGACAACGAACTCGATAGATTCCTTCCTGGAAGCGAATACATAGACAGATGTCCCGAAATAATAAAGCTTTAAATTTAACTAAGGTTTGTATCTTTCCGAAGAGAAAGTTTCCTCCACGCCAGAAGGTTTGATATTAGCCAGCTTCCGATTCAGTTTGTTTTTTATTAGAAGTTTGAGTTGGGTTGTTTTACCTCTGAGCGGCACTTTTTTGCACACCATGGGCTAAATGGCTAGGTCACAAGGACCCCGAAAGCTCAGAGAAGGTTGGGGGAGGGGACCCATTGGAACAGCTGTTGGGAGACAGAGCTATCCAGTGTGTTCTGTAACGTGCACAGGGTATGTCTCTTCGTACACGGACCTACGGCTTAACGTCCCATTCGACGGACGGCGGCCTTTCCGAGCCCATCGGTGTCCCCTACTGACCGTGGGCAGGTAGGGGAGTTTTGCGAAGATAAGTCTCAACGCTGACCCAGCTAGGACTCGAACCTGGGAACTGCAGATTATGAGCCTGGTGAGCTACCGACTGAGCCACCCTCTCCCCTTTATTAGAGGTAGTGATTCGTTTTTTTTGACTGAAAATTCTTTTTTTTTTGACTGAAGAGAGTTGGGTTGTTTTATCTCTGAAGCACCTTTTTGCACACAGTGGGCTAAATGGCCAGGTCACAAGGGCCCCGAAAGCTCAGGAAAGGTTGGGGGAGGGGACCCACTGGAACAGCTGTTGGGAGACAGATGGTAGCCTCCCGTCAAGGCCATCCAGCGTGTTCTTTAACGTGCACAGGGTTTGTCTCTCTCGCATACGGGGCCACGGTTTAACATCCCATCTGACTGACAGCGGCCTTTCCAAGCCCATCGGTGTCCCCTACTGACCGTGGACAGGTAGGGAAGTTTTGCGACGATAACTCTCAACGCTGACCCTGCTAGGACTCGAACCTGGGAACTGCAGATTATGAGCCTGGTGCGCTACCTTCTGAGTCACCCTCTCCCCTTTATTACAGGAAGTGATTCTTTTTTTTTGACTGAAGAGAGTTGGGTTTTATCTCTGAAGCACCATTTTGCACACAGTGGGCTAAATGGCCAGGTCAGAAGGGCCCCGAAAGCTCAGGGAGGGTTGGGGGAAGGGACCCACTGGAACAGCTGTTGGGAGACAGATGGTAGCCTCCCGTCAAGGCCATCCAGAGTGTTCTTTAACGTGCACAGGGTTTGGCTCTCTCGCATACGGGGTCACGGTTTAACATTCCATCTGACTGACAATGGCCTTTCCAAGCCCATCGGTGTTCCCTACTGACCGTGTGCGGGGAGAACCAAACATGTGTACGTTAAAGAACATGCTGGATAGTCTTGACTGAAAGCTTCCCACTCTCCTAATCGCTGTTCAATGGATCTCTTTTCCCACCCTTCTTTGATCCCTTGGGGCTCTTGGGAGCTGGCCATTTATCCCATTTTGTGCAAAAAAGGGCCGCTAAGAGGTAAAACCATGGAGTACGGAGGTCCAACCAGAATGTGAAATTTAGAATTCGCATCTATCATGAGCTACAGCTCTTGCATTTCTACTACATAATTAAAGGGGGAAAAAAAAGGTAGAGTTGGGTTGGGTTGTTTTACCTCTGAGCGGCACTTTTTTGCACACCATGGGCTAAATGGCCAGGTCACATGGACCCCGAAGGCTTAGAGAAGGTTGGGGGAGGGGACCCAGTGGAACATATGTTGGGAGACAGATGGTAGCCTCCCGTCAAGGCCATCCAGCGTGTTCTTTAACGTGAACAGGGTATGGCTCTCCCGCACACGGGGCCACGGCTTAACGTCCCATCCGACGGACGGCGGCATTTCCAAGCCCATCGGTGTCCCCTACTGACCGTGGGCAGGGCGGGGAATTTTGCGGAGATAAATATCAACGCTGACCTAGCTGGGACTCGAACCTGGGAACTACAGATTACGAGCCTGGCGCGCTACCGACTGAGCCACCCCCGCCCCAAAAAGGTAGAAATAAACGAATAGATTGGAAAGCGTTCAGAGTTCGAATCCCCGAACGATTCTTTCACTCCCTGAGCCAAGCAATGCTAACTCGAAAAACGGAAGAGGAAATTTAGGGAAAGTGCTGTTCGCAGTGGCCAAAATCAATGAACGTAGGAAATCCACGATCTGAATAAATCAAGCTCGGTGAGGAAGAAAAAAAAAATGTTAATGAGAGAAAGAAAAAGTTTAAGAAGAACCCAACCTTTCATAGCACTTGAAGAAGTTCAAAGAGGAAGTTGGTGGTTTATAGGAACAGCTTATTAAATGCGTGAACCGAAGAAGGGTACAGAGCTGCAGGTGGCGGCAAATTTCTCGGATCGACACTTCCAACCTCTGGGGGGGATAAACGCTGTTTACTAATGAAATGCATTCAAAAACAGATCGATGGAGCTTCATCATGCATGGAGCCCTGAACTCGGAACACCAGCAGTTGTGCTGTGTACGCATGCGCAAACTAAAGGAGGCGACTGAAAGGGAAAGGCAGAGGTGGACCTAAAGGAATGAATCGGTTTTTGTTGAAATGCTGGCAAAGGAAAATTGAGTTGGGTTGTTTTACCTCTGAGAGGCAGTTTTTTGCACATCTTGGGCTAAATGGCCAGGTCACAAGGATCCCGAAGGCTCAGAGAAGGTTGGGGGAGGATACCCACTGGAACAGCTGTTGGGTGACAGATGGTAGCCTCCCGTCAAGGCCATCCAGCGTGTTCTTTAACGTGCACAGGGTATGTCTCTCCGCACACGGGCCACGGTTTAACGTCCCATCCGACGGAGGCGGCCTTTCCAAGCCCATCGGTGTCCCCTACTGACCGTGGGCAGGGCGGGGAGTTTTGCGGAGATAAGTCTCAACGCTGAACCAGCTGGGACTCGAACCTGGGAACTGCAGATTAAGAGCCTGGCGTGCTACCGACTGAGCCATCCCCGCCTCAAGAAAAACTGATGATGGAAGAAATGTAGTTGAGGAGCATGGATGGATGGTGTTGGGTTGTTTTATCACTGAGTGGAACTTTCATGCACACAGTGGCCTAAATGGATAGATCAAAGGACTCCAGTTGTTGAAAGAAGTTCGGGGAAAAGGACCCAATTGGCAGCTGTTAGGAGACAGGTAGAAAGAAGTTTTCCGTCAAGGCAATCCAGCGTGTTCTTTTAGATGAGCAGGGTATGGCTGTCCTGGACACACATCACCACGAAATGTCCCATCCGATGTATGGATCCGCCAATTGGCGTTGGTTTCACCACTCCTGGTGGATCCAACCATTGGCTCTGGGTTGGGTTGTTTTACCTCTGAGCGGCACTTTTTTTGCAAACAATAGGCTAAATGGCCAGGTCACAAGGACCCCGAAGGCTCAGAGAAGGTTGCGGGAGGTAACCCACTGGAACAGCTCAACAGCTGTTCCAGTGGGAGACAGATGGTAGCATCCTGTCAAGGCATTCCAGCGTGTTCTTTAATGTGTACAGGGTATGGGTCTCGCGCTCACTTGGGTCTGGCGTTCACCACTCATAGTGGATGCAACAATTTGTTCTGGTTTTCACCACTCATGTTAAATCCCCCAACTAGTGTAGGTTTTCGACACTTGTGTTGGATCCGACAATTGGCTCTGGTTTTCACCACTGGTGTTGAATGCACCAATGGGCATTGGTTTCACCACTTGAGCTGGATCCGATATTGGGCTCTGGTTTTCACCACTGGTATTGAATGCACCAATGGGCATTGGTTTCACGACTTGAGCTGGATCCGATATTGGGCTCTGGTTTTCACCACTGGTGTTGAATGCACCAATGGGCTTTGGTTTCACGACTTGAGCTGGATCCGATATTTGGCTCTGGTTTTCACCATTGGTGTTGAATGCACCAATGGGCATTGGTTTCACCATTTGAGCTGGATCCGACAATTGGCTCTGGTTTTCACCATTGGTGTTGAATGCACCAATGGGTATTGGTTTCACCACTTGAGCTGGATCCGACAATTGGTTCTGGATTTCACCACTGGTGTTGAATGCACCAATGGGCATTGGTTTCACCACTTGAGCTGGATCCGATATTTGGCTCTGGTTTTCACCACTGGTGTTGAATGCACCAATGGGCATTGGTTTCACCACTTGAGCTGGATCCGATATTTGGCTCTGGTTTTCACCACTGGTGTTGAATGCACCAATGGGCATTGGTTTCACCACTTGAGCTGGATCCGATATTTGGCTCTGGTTTTCACCACTGGTGTTGAATGCACCAATGGGCATTGGTTTCACGACTTGAGCTGGATCCCACAATTTGCTCTGGTTTTCACCACTGGTGTTGAATGCACCAATGGGTATTGGTCTTTCAACACTTGCGCTGGATCCGACAATCGGCTCTGATTTTCACCACCAGTGTTGAATACACCAGTTGACCTTGATTTTCATCACTTGTGTTGGATCCGACAATCGGCTCCGGTTTTTACCTCTCTTGTTGGATGCAACAACTGACTGTTTTCAGCACACGTAGCGTTTCTGCTAATTGCTATGGGTCTTCACTACTCGCATTAGATCCAAACAATTGGCGTTGGTCTTCACCCATGTATCCGCCAATTAGATTTTCACCAGTCTCCAATTACCACTGAAGTTCAGGTTCGAGAATTATTTCGTTTTAAAATAATTCATTAGTTAAAAATTACAGTGGTTCAGGTATTGTCAGCAGTAACTGAGCGTCAATAGCATCTTGGGTTGGGTTGTTTTACCTCTGAGCGGCGCTTTTTTGCACACCATGGGCTAAATGGCCGGTCACATGGACCCCGAAGGCTCAGAGAAGGTTGGGGGAGGGGACCCACTGGAACAGCTGTTGGGAGACAGATGGTAGTCTCCCGTCAAGGCCATCCAGTGTGTTCTTTAACGTGCACAGGGTATGGCTTTCCCGCACACGGGGCCACGGCTTAACGTTCCATCCGACGGACGGTGGCCTTTCCAAGCCCATCGGTGTCCCCTACTGACCGTGGGCAGGGTGGGGAATTTTGCGGAGATAAATCTCAACGCTGACCCAGCTGGGATCGAACCTGGGAACTACAGATTACGAACCTGGCGCGCTACCGACTGAGCCACCCCCGCCCCAGCATCTTGGGAGACTTTGAGTCAGAGCAATTCGCGTTTCGACAGTTCTTCTGAGACTGGAGTGCCAGAGTTTCATTCCACTCCCATTCAACAACGATGTTTGATTTATCAGTGTCACCAAACTGATGACATTGCAAAGTGTGTTTTAGCTTCAGTACCACTATTAGCAATTAATGAGAAGAAATTTACACCTGGATAAATGGCCAGGTCACAAGGACCTGAAGGCTCAGAGAAGGTTGGGGGAGGGGACCCACTGGTATAGCTGTTGGGAGGATGGTAGCCTCCCATCAAAGCCATCCAGCGTGTTCTTTAACGTGCACAGGGTATGGCTCTCCCGTACTGGGGGGCACGGCTTAACGTCCCATCTGATGGACGGCGGCCTTTCCAAGCCCATCGGTATCCCCTACTGACCGTGGGCAAAGCGGGGAATTTTGTTGAGATAAGTCTCAACGCTGACCCAGCTGGGACTCGAATCTAGGAACTGCAGATTACGAACCTGGCGCGCTACCGACTGAGCTACCCCCGCTCCCAAATAGTGGTGTCTGTTTAGTGGTGGCAGTTTAGATACTACTAATCTGCATAGTGGTGGCAGTTTAGAAAGTTGAGTCAATGAAGAAAGAGTAATTTCAAATCACTATTCTCACAAAAACAATTCAAAGTTATAAGGATGTGCACATCATTTCACCTCTGTCTACTAGCACTACCCAGTGAAACCAATGAGGGAGCAGATTTTCACCATCTTAAAATTTCTTTTGAGGGTGAATATTTCCATCACTCGTTAATTATCACTGGGACACAGTTTTCCACTGATCGTCAATTACCAATAAGGATGGATATTTTCACCTATCGCCAAATACTACCGATAGTGGTATTTGAGCGATAATCTCAATTATTTCAGAATAATATAAAGTGAAAGTAGAAATTTATATTATTCACTTATATTATTCTGAATTTCAATTTCAGAGTAATATAAAAGTGAGAGTAGAAATCTACACTGCTCGTCAATTTCTATCGAAGTAAGAGATTTTTACCATTCGCCAATTACTATTGAAAATAGAGATCAATTCTCCAATCGCTAATGGTCAGTAAAGAGAGAAATTTCCACCACTCACTAATTATCACTGAGATTAGGAATTTTTACCACTCGCCAATTACCACTGAGAGTGGAGATCAATCTCTACTCTTTAATGGTTTCTAAAGATGGAAATTTCCACCGATCGCCAATAACAACTGAGGATAGGGATATTTTACCACTGAGGATAGGGATTTTTTTACCACTGAGGATAGGGATTTTTTTACCACTGAGTACAGAGATTTCGACTCCTTGTGTACAAGATTTCACAGTGGGATTTCGACTCCTTGTGTACAGGATGCGACTCCTTGTGTTCAAGATTTCGACTCCTTGTGTTCAAGATTTCGACTCCTTGTGTTCAAGATTTCGACTCCTTGTGTTCAAGATTTCGACTCCTTGTGTACAGGATGCGACTCCTTGTGTTCAAATTTTCGACTCCTTGTGTACAAGATTTCGATTCCTTGTATACAGGATGCGACTCCTTGTGTACAAGATTTCGACTCCTTGTGTACAAGATTTCGACTCCTTGTGTACAGGATGCGACTCCTTGTGTTCAAGATTTCGACTCCTTGTGTACAAGATTTCGACTCCTTGTGTACAGGATGCGACTCCTTGTGTTCAAGATTTCGACTCCTTGTGTACAAGATTTCGACTCCTTGTGTACAGGATGCGACTCCTTGTGTTCAAATTTTCGACTCCTTGTGTACAAGATTTCGATTCCTTGTATACAGGATGCGACTCCTTGTGTACAAGATTTCGACTCCTTGTGTACAATGTCCCATCCGATGTATGGATCCGCCAATTACCAGGATGTATGGATCCGCAAACTACCAGAATGGAAAAAACTCCCCGCCCTGCCCACGGTCAGTAGGGGGTCACCGATGGGCTTGGAAAGGCCGCCTTCCTTCGGATGGGACGTTAAGCCATGGCCCCATGTGCGGGAGAGCCATACCCTGTGCACTTTAGAGAACACGCTGGATGGCGTTGATGATGGAAGGCTACCATCTGTCTCCCAACAGCTGTTACAGTGGGTCCCCTCCCCCAACCTTCTCCGAGCGTTCGGGGTCCCTGTGACCCATGGTGTGCAAAAAAGTGCCGCTCAGAGGTAAATCAACCCAACCCAACCAGAAGAGAATCTCGGATTGTCCCTTCAAAAATACCAATACTCCGCTATCACCATTAACACGGCACCTGCCTTTAAGACTTCGGAAACGAAATATATATTTTTATCATTATGATTGCTTTTTATACACTATATTACAAAAAGTAATTCGACAGTTCCATATTATGTGAACTGAAAGCCACATTCAAAGCTGAAAATAAGTTTTTTTTATTAAAAAGTGTTACGGGGAATAAATTGAATATCTCAGTCAAATCTTTATATCTACTTTATGCAATATTCGTCTAATATTCAAAGAATTATAGAAACTGAAGCATTTAACTGTAACTTTTCAGAATCGTCATCATCATCAAGCAGCCATGGGCTACGGAGATCCAACCAGACCGTGCAATTTAGTTCTCCAAGCAAGTCGGTCCTGAGCTACATCTACTGCATCTGCCACTGCACACCAATTCTAACAAGGTCCTGTTTGACATTGTCAGCCCACCGCATCCTAGGTCTCCCCCTCTTTCTGAGGCCTTTAGGCACACTGTTCATAACCCTAGTCGCCAATCTATAATTATTCATACGGGCAACATGGCCAAACCAACGGAGTCTCTCTCTGCATAATATGCTGCTTAAAGGAGGTTCGAGACTCCTTTGCCTAACCTCATCATTAGTTACAAAGTTGAACCACCTAATACCCAAGATACTGCATAAGCATCTGGAATCACAAGCATCTAGTTTCCTGTTATCTTGTTTACAAAGTGTCCAAGTTTAGAGGTATATATGGTTATATCTCCACACTCTCCATAGAGTTTTAAAATTCCCAACAGCAGTCCCTCTTCGTCTGTTAGTCTCATACCGTACATCACCAGTATTCTGTTATACTGTATGTATTAAAACTAAGTATTTTGAAAATGCGATTATATTTTATTAGTACAAATCAAATTAAAAAAAGGTTTTCCAATTATCATTTTCATTGTTTCCAATGGAAATTTCACGACGTTCACCATCCAAAATTTCATATTTCTATCATTAATACTTGTTGCAACATTCGTTTGGAATTTTCAACATTTTCACCGTTAGAGGGCGCAATTATAATGTTCGAAAAATTCCGAAATTGCGAATCATAATATTTTATAAATTCCTAATCGTAAAAAAAGATTTTTTTCATTTATCTCTACAAACAATATCTGCTAAAACAAAAAATTGTGCTTCCCCCCCCCCCGGGCGGGGGTGGCTCAGTCGGTAGCGCGCCAGGCTCGTAATCTGTAGTTCCCAGGTTCGAGTCCCAGCTGGGTCAGGGTTGAGATTTATCTCCGCAAAACTCCCTCCCCACGGTCAGTAGGGGACACCGATGGGCTTGGAAAGGCCGCCGTCCGTCGGATGTGACGTTAAGCCGTGGCCCCGTGTGCGGGAGAGCCATACCCTGTGCACGTTAAAGAACACGCTGGGTTGCCTTGACGAGAGGTTACCATCTGTCTCCCAACAGCTGTTCCAGTGGGTCCCCTCCCCCAACCTTCTCTGAGCCTTCGGGGTCCATGTGATCTGGCCATTTAGCCCATGGTGTGCAAAAAAGTGCCGCTCAGAGGTAAAACAACCCAACACAACAACCCCCCCCCCCCGGGTGAATTCATTGTTGGAAATGAAAATTCCATGATATTCCCATTCCACCACCAAAATTTCAAATTTATAGCATAAAATACATCGCTTGCAATATTCGTTTTAAATTTTGGAATTTTCAAATTTTTCCACGTTTAGAGGGCGCAATTATAGTTCTGGGAAGATTTGGAAAGAGTGAATCATAATATTTCATCAATTCATATCTAATCCGAAAAAGAAATTTTCATTTTCTCTATAAACAAACAATTATCTGCTAAAGTAAAAATGTTGTGTTTTCTCGTCCACTGTGTCTAAAGCGCTGTATCTAAAACTCATTGTTGACAGATGACATTTCGTGACCTTCACATTCCAACACCTAAATTTAAAATTTCTAGAATAAATGCATCGTTTGCAATATTCGTTTGATATGTGGGAATTTTAAACTTTTTCCATCGCTAGAGGGGGTAATTATAGCTTTAGAGAGATTCCGAAAGTGCATATTGTAATAGTTCATCAATAACTATTCAACACAAAAAAAAAATAATTTATCTCCGTAAACGAAAAAGACCGATTTCTACAGACGGGCGGACAGACGGACAGACATAGACATAGACGACAAAGTGAAACTACTCTCTCGTTTTAAAAAAAAACCACATAAAAAACAGTATCGGACCTAACACTGATCCCTGCGGTGCTTAAGAATATTTTATGGTTTATTATAAATAATGGCCCTTTTGTATGGTTCCATTTCAGTTTTAAATATTTTTAATTTCATTCCGACTTATTATTCATATTATTGCTGCCTCTAAGTAGAAGTTGTTTGGGTTGTTTTACCTCTGAGCGGCACTTTTTTTGCACACCATGGGCTAAATGGCCAGGTCACATGGACCCCGAAGACTCAGGGAAGGTTGGGCGAGGGGACCCACTGGAACAGCTGTTGGGAGACAGATGGTAGCTCCCCCGTCAAGGCCATCCAGCGTGTTCTTTAACGTGCACAGGGTATGGCTATCCCGCACACGGGGCCACGGCTTAACGTCCCATCCGACGGACGGCGGCCTTTCCAAGCCCATCGGTGTCCCCTACTGACCGTGGGCAGGGCGGGGAATTTTGCGGAGATAAATCTCAAACGCTGACCCAGCTGGGACTCGAACCTGGGAACTACAGATTACGAGCCTGGCGCGCTACCGACTAAGCCACCCCCGCCCACTCTCTAAGTAGAAGTACCGGCAGCAGCAGTAGAAGTAGTTTCGGTAAATATTGGCCACAGTCAGCTGTTTTTACGTCAGATTGAATTTCTCAGGTTTCTAAACATTCCTTTACGACTTTTGTAATTATTTTAGACATAATCTGAATGCTACTTTTCACATGCCGATATAAACATTGTCATAATCCTCTGATTTATCAATATTTAGTGCCTTGGATACCTTTATCATTCGGTGTGTAGCAATCACTGGATTATTCTCGTCTTCGTTGTTGTGCCCACGGTCAGTAGGGGACACCGATGGGCTTGGAAAGGCCGCCGTCCGTCGGATGAGACGTTAAGCAGTGGTCCCGTGTGCGGGAGAGCCATACCCTGTGCACGTTAAAGAACACGCTGGATGGTCTTGACGGGAGGCTACCATCTGTCTTCCAACAGGTGTTCCAGTGGGTCTCCTCCCACAACCTTCTCTCAGCCTTCGGGGTCCATGAGACCTGGCCATTTAGCCCATGGTGTGCAAAAAAGTGCCGCTCAGAGGTAAAGCAACCCAACCCAAATCGTCTTCGTTGTTCCAAATCGTGAATCCCGAATTTATACTTATTACCGTTATTCGGAAAACATTTATCGTATTAGTTCCAATTACAATAACTTTTCATAATGTCAATTATTGTCATTGTTTATTACTTATAATTGTTCAAAATTCTTTACTGTCGTCATTTTTCCTTCATTTTACTAAACGCTATTATTGTTCCGCCATGTTCCTTATTTTTCGCATTTGTTCCAAATCATGAAGTATTATTATTATCATCATCAGCATTGTTATTATTCTGAATTATTAATTGCCATCGTTGATTAGAATTCCATTCCTTGCGAATAATAAAGGAAGACGGAACTGAAGCGATGAAGAGTAAATATAAATAAAAGAAACTGTGATTCAGTTTCAATTCACTTCAACATAAAGAGGAACCAACTGCCGTGGAATAAAAGAAGCTGCGGAGAAGCAGATGATGATATCGATCAGGAGATGCTGAGAATGAGACCGCGAGCTGGGAGGGAGACAGAGTGCTACGGATTAGGGACTGGTTGTGTCGACGATATTGGCGGCTCTTTGTCGCAACGATATTTACCTATTCTTCTCGTATGGTATAGAAATTGGGCAGAACCCCGTTGCTAGAGCCAACGATATTTGATGAAGACTCCTTCATCCTTTTCAATAGGATTTCAGTTTCACCGTTTCACAATGGACAGGTCACAAGCATTAGCCTAAACGAGAGTCTAAATGTAAACGAGAAGCTGCAATCTGAATGAGCTATATTTATTATTTATATATATACGAGTATATATTATATTTTAAAAAAGTATATGTACACTTCAGTTCTACACATACAGCATTTCTGTTCTTCTAGTTTTCTATTCACATAACATTGAAATGTGCATTTACATTTCAATGTTATGTGAACAGAAAACTGCATTCAAAGCTCGCTACTTTGAAAATAAGCTTTCTATGAAAACATGTCACAGGAGATAAATTTGAATTTCAATCAAATCTCTCTGTTGAAAACTTAATTTTCAACAATATTCGCTTAATATTTAAAGAGTTATTGAAGTTAGAACACTCAATAGCAGGCGCTGCTGTCGCACTCTTTCTAAACACCTTTTCCTGAATGGGGCGGGGGTGGCTCAGTCGGTAGCGCGCCAGGCTCGTAATCTGTAGTTCCCAGGTTCGAGTCCCAGCTGGGTCAGCGTTGAGATTTATCTCCGCAAAAATTCCCCGCCCTGCCCACGGTCAGTAGGGGACACCGATGGGCTTGGAAAGGCCGCCGTCCGTCGGATGGGACGTTAAGTCATGGGCCCGTGTGCGGGAGAGAGCCATACCCTGCGCACGTTAATAAACACGCTGGATGGCCTTGACGGAAAGCTACCATCTGTCTCCCAACAGCTGTTCCAGTGGGTCCCCTCCCCCAACCTTCTGTGAGCCTTTGGGGTCCATGTGACCTGGCCATTTAGCCCATGGTGTGCAAAAAAGTGCCGCTCAGAGGTAAAACAACCCAACACAAACAACCCTTTTCCCGAATATTTGGTGAAAACTGAAAACATTCGTTACAAAAACTTAAAAATATTACATTTATGTTAGTGAACGATTTGTTATAAGAGTTGTGTTTTATCTTATGAAGGTAATTGATAATAACAATTTAAGTAAATTTTCGTGATTAGTAGCAGAACAGGTTTGGTGATAAACAGATAGAAAACTAAAGTTGCGAAAATTGGTCGGTCAGGTTGTGGTTCAGTTAATATGAATGGTTGAAAATCACAATCCTTGATATAGTAGTGAAATTTCTATCCTTGAGCAGGTGTCTCATTTTAATTATCTTGGGTGTTATATATATATATCTTTATTTTACAGATTAGTAAATATGAAACGGCAGAATTGTTAACGAGTTTTACAAATAATAATTATAAAAATTTGAAAACTTAGTGGTAATTTTTGAGAGATATTCTACTGAGAGCAATGATCTACCCACTTTTCTGAGAG
The DNA here is from genome assembly GCA_038380435.1 of Ryuthela nishihirai. Lineage (NCBI taxonomy): Eukaryota > Metazoa > Arthropoda > Arachnida > Araneae > Heptathelidae > Ryuthela > Ryuthela nishihirai. Next base: position 28,581,565 of record JAWZYU010000018.1, read on the forward strand.
AGGTGTGGAAATGCAACTTTTTAAATTTAAGAATTAAAAGAAGAATACTTTTATGTTGTATAATTATTAATAAAATTCCATTTTCATTTTTCCCATCATCCCCTAGCTGAAATTAAAACTTTTAAGGAATGAAACAATAGATAAAGGGAAAACTTCATTCGCTTTGAAAACGAGATTCTCATATGCGTCCTTCTAGTTGTTATATATTAACGTATTCTGCAATTTACCACTCAAGGGGAAAATTGGAGCAATTGCAGATAATGTAGCTGTAGTATGTTCAGGAACAGAAGATGAACTACTTAACGCAATAAATTCCGATTTAATTGCAATTTGAAATTGGTTGACAAATAATAAACTTACTTTAAACTTAAAGGAAACAAAATGGATAAATATTAGACTTAGAACTAATGATTATGATTTTTGTCAGGGAAAAATTATCTATCATAGTAATAATAGCTGTGCAAGTGTGAATTGTACATGCGAACTTATTGAAGGAGTTGAAATAAAACAATAATAATAAAATATTATAGTAAAATAATAATAATAAAAATATTATAATAAAAAACAACAACAAAATATTATAACAAAATAATAATAATGAAATATTATAATAAAATAATAATAATAAAATATTATAATAAAATAATAATAAAAATATCATAACAAAATAATAACAATAAATATCATAATGAAATAATAACAATAAAATTTTATAATAAAATATTCGAATAAAATAATAATAATAAAATATAATAAAATAATAACAATAAAATATTATAATAAAATAATAATAATAAAATATTATAATAAAATAATAACAATAAAACATTATAATAAAATGATAATAATAAAATATTATAATAAAATAATAATAATAAAATATTATAATAAAATAATAACAATAAAATATTATAATAAAATAATAATAATAATAAAATATTAAAATAAAATAATAAAAATAAAATATTCGAATAAAATAATAATAATAAAATATTATAATAAAATAATAACAATAAAATATTATAATAAAATAATAATGATGAAATATTATAATAAAATAATAACAATAAATATTATAATAAAATAATAACAATAAAGCGTTATAATAAAATATTATAATAAAATAATAATAGTAAAATATTATAATGAAATAATAACAATAAATATTATAATAAAATAATAACAATAAAATATTATAATAAAATAATAATAATAAAATATTATAATAAAATAATAACAATAAAATATAATAATAATAATAATAATAATAATAATAATAATAATAATAATAATAATAATAATAATAATAATAATAATAATAAATGTAGACAGAAAAATGACTTGGAAAATATCATATTAACCTAATATTAAGAAAATAAATGCTGTCATTTCAAGAATTTATTACATTTGAAAATTTGTGGATTTGTCTCTATTAAAACTAATCTACAATATTTAGAATAAATCATGTTTAAATTATGGGAATTTTTCCTTGGCGTGGAACTTATATCAAATACATAAAAACCATGTTATTTGATGTCTACTTAATAAAAAAAGGAGGAATAGCGTAAAAGAGAATTATAAAATGTTAGGCTTCGTGAAAATGCTGAAATTATATGCCTTTAGAGTCATAAAACGTGCGAGACAATTTGAAAATGCAGAATATTAGAAGCTTTACAATAAATACAAGATTATCTAAAGAACATTTATCAACTGAAATCTTAGCTAAAAGGAATATATGTACGAAACATTTTATATATTCTTCAAGTAAACAATATAACATGGTCCCGAATTATGTAAAAGATTTCAATGTGATGTTCAGTTTGTGAACAATGTGGGGGATTGGTTTTTTGGATGGTTCCGGGAATTGAAAATTCTTTTGAATTAAGTTATTATTTTAATAAATATTACGGTCACATCCTAGATTGTGTTTTGAAGCATTTGTATTCATACCACATACGAGTTTTTTCTCGAGTGGGAGTAATTGCAAAGTTAATGTTTAGAATTTGTGTCTCTCTCTTAATTTTTTAAAGATCTTTGCAATATTGGAATTAAATGTAAGAGCAGATGTGAAATAGATATATTTGTATGTGTTGTTGAATAAACTGAACTGAATTGAAGAAAATGGTCATGAAAATAAACATTTCTCTTGCAAGTTGTACAGAATATACTACACAGCACAGGGAGAATATGTATAGAAAATCTGAAGACGAAACTATGGAGACTTAAACTTCCAAAGCTTCTTGAACTTAATCGCAATTATCCTAATGATTTCATGATTTGATTGTTTTACCCCAGAGTGGCACTTTTTTTTACACCGTGGGCTAAATGGCCAGGTCACATGGACCCCGAATGCTCAGAGAAGGTTGGGGGAAGATACCCACTGGAATAGCTGTTGGGAGACAGATGGTAGCCTCCCATCAAGGCCATCCAGTGTATTCTTTAACGTGCTTAGATATGTCTCTCCCGTACAAGGGACCACGGTTTAACGTCCCATCCGACGGACGGCGGCCTTTCCAAGCCCATTGGTGTTCCCTACTGACCATGGGTAGGGCGGGGAATTTTGCGGAGATAAATCTCGACGCTGACCCAGCTGGGATTCGAACCTGGAAACTGCAGATTATGAGCCTGGCGCGCTACCGACTGAAGACCCGCGCACCCGCCCTAAAGTCTCAAGGTCTCCAAGTCCTCAGAGCTGGATAGCGTAAGCTGGATTGCTGTGAGGCTTATGTTAAGCTGGATAGATCTTAGGAAATTGCTGGAAGTCATACAAAGAATTATTTAACTTTCAGAGAGTACAGTTTATAATGGACCAGGTGGGAAAGTCACAAGAACCCTCGAGGTCTCAGAGCTGAGTAGCATAAGTTGGACGACTCTTAGGAGACAACCGGAAATCTCCTGTTAAAGTATTTGTCAGTCAATTCTTTTTGAGTTGGCTAGCTGTTGATGAAATATTACTATTCACACTTAGCAATCTCCCGAGAGTTTTAGGGGCGGGGTGGATCAGTCGGTAGCGCGCCAGGCTCGTAATCTGTAGTTCCCAGGTTCGAGTCCCAGCTGGGTCAGCGTTGAGATTTATCTCCGCAAAATTCCCCGCCCTGCCCACTGTCAGTAGGGGACACCGATGGACTTGGAAAGACCGCCGTCCGTCGGATGGGACGTTAAGCCGTGGCCCCGTGTGCGGGAGAGCCATACCCTGTGCACGTTAAAGAACACGCTGGATGGCCTTGACGGGAGGCTACCATCTGTCTCCCAACAGCTGTTCCAGTGGGTCCCCTCCCCCAACCTTCTCTGAGACTTCGGGGTCCATGTGACCTGGCCATTTAGCCCATGGTGTGCAAAAAAGTGCCGCTCAAGGGTAAAACAACCCAACGTTAAAGAACATGCTGGATGGCCTTGACGGAAGGCTACCATCTGTCTCCCAACAGCTATTCCAGTGGGTCCCCTCCCCCAACCTTCTCTGAGCCTTCGGGGTCCATGTGACCTGGCCATTTAGCCCATGGGGTGCAAAAAAGTGCCGCTCAGAGGTAAAACAACCCAACAACCTGAGAGTTTAAATTAGCCCTCTAACGGTGTAATGTTTTTTAAAGAATATCTCAAACGATATATTTTTGCTAGAAATTTGAAATTTTGGCAATGGAATGTGAAGATCACGAAGTTTGCAGGTGACCACAATAAGTTGGCCCGCTGAAGACACAGGGTGGGTGGGAATACCCAACTTTATTGTTTTTAAAAATAAATGTTTGTTTTTTGAGATGAATTAAAAATTGTGTCTGGGATGGATAGGCATTGTATTACGATTCTCGCTTTCCGAATTGCCCAAGAGCTTAAACTGCGCCCTCTAACGGAAGAAATATTTGCAAACATTTTAAAGAATATATTGCAAGCGATGTATTTATGATAGAAAGTTCAAATTTTGCTGGTAGAATGTAATATCACCACAATAATAATAATAACAATAATTTATTTTCCCCTTTATCCCCAGGGAGTGGGAAGGAAATGGTAGCTTTTTTTTAAAGCGATAATTGGAAAATTATTTTTTGGTTAGATAGCTACTAAGGAAATATTATGATTCACACTTTTGACATTCTTAGGTACTTTTTATTTATATCGTTAGAGATAATTGTGTAGAGCAGTGGTTCTCAACCATTTATGCTTCACATACCCCCTGGAAATGTGTATGTAACTGGCGTACCCCTGTATAGATAGATAAAACTATAGTTATAGTATAACAATGGGAATAAAATAAAACATATATATCAGTGGTTCTCAACCTTTTATGCTTCACGTACCCCCTGGAAATGTGTATGTAACTGGCGTATCCCTTGTATAGATAGATAAAACTATAGTTATAGTATAACAATGGGAATAAAATAAAACATATATATATCAGTGGTTCTCAACCTTTTATGCTTCACGTACCCCCCTGGAAATGTGTATGTAACTGGCGTACCCCTTGTATAGATAGATAAAACTATAGTTATAGTATAACAATGGGAATAAAATAAAACATATATATCAGTGGTTCTCAACCTTTTATGCTTCACGTACCCCCTGGAAATGTGTTTGTAACTGGCGTATCATTTGTATAGATAGATAAAACTATAGTTATAGTATAACAATGGGAATAAAATAAAACATATATATCAGTGGTTCTCAACCTTTTATGCTTCACATACCCCCTGGAAATGTGTTTGTAACTGGCGTATCCCTTGTATAGATAGATAAAACTATAGTTATAGTATAACAATGGGAATAAAATAAAACATATATATCAGTGGTTCTCAACCTTTTATGCTTCACGTACCCCCTGGAAATGTGTTTGTAACTGGCGTACCCCTTGTGTAGATAGATAAAACTATAATTACAGTATAACAATGGGAATGAAATAAAACACTGACTTTGTTACTAGGTCAAATGACTTTTGAGCTCTCACGTGTCATGAGATATTCCACTGGCAGCAACAATCTGCCCCTTTTCACAGAGGGTGTGAGAAAAGCAACTTTTTAAGTTTAAGGAATAAAAGACTAATGCTTTTTTTATTGTACGAAAGCTAATAAAATATTTCCATTTGCATTTTCACAGTCATCTATCAGTTCGAAACAAAACTTTGTGGTAGATTCCAAAAGTCGGTAGCGCGCCAGGCTCGTAATCTGCAGTTCACAGGTTCGAGTCCCACTTGTGTCAGCGTTGAGATTTATCTCCGCAAAATTCCCCGCCCTGCCCACGGTCAGTAGGGGACACCGATGGGCTTGGAAAGGCCGCCGTCCGTCGGATGGGACGTTAAGCCGTGGCCCTGTGTGCGGGAGAGCCATACCCTGTGCACGTTAAAGAACACGCTGGATGGCCTTGACGGGAGGCTACCATCTGTCTCCCAACAGCTGTTCCAGTGGGTGTCCTCCCCCAACCTTCTCTGAGCCTTCGGGGTCCATGTGACCTGGCCATTTAGCCCATGGTGTGCAAAAAAGTGCCGCTCAGAGGTAAAACAACCCAAAAGTCGGTAAACGAAAAACTTCATTCTCTTTGAAAACGAGATTCTCGTATTTGATAGAGGTGACTTTAAGAGTAGTTTTTCAGTTCCAAAAACTGAATTGCAACGGAAAGCAACTGAATCATTCTTGTCTTTAAAATCCTTTTTTTTTTTTGCAAAACCACATTAAATTACGAAATTCCTAACTGATTATTCATAATGCTTCAATTTTTTTACCTGCCTAATTGCCCATTCCAATAAAAAACAAGAAGAATCGCCTAAAGCTTTATTCTTTCTCCATAAAGAAACACAAACACTAAGATTAATTCACTGCATGTGTTCCACATTCCAGTTATTTTTCAACTTTCAGTATTTCGTGTTCATTTCTTCAGGCTTGATTTTTGAAATTTTAATCATCTTCCCATCTCAGTGAGTTCCTCATCATTTCCAACATCTCTCATAAACCTGTTTTTCCCTCGACACAGACGATCAACAGAATCCTACCTCGTCTGCAATCTCCACAAGAAGAAATAATAATCTGCCTTTAGAAATACCGAAAAATTAAAATCCTAGAGAGAAAATTACATAGACTAGGTTTCTTTTAATTCTTTAATTCCCCCTCCTGTTACTCAACGCATAGTAATCTCTCTGATTTTCGTTTTACTACACGTGTTGGAGGACGAAAAAAAAACGTTTCAAGAAAAGAGATTAATGTAGGAAACATCTGTTTACATTTTGTTTAATCTCCGAAGTTATTAGAGCTATATGTTGTTCATCTCCCAACTGTAAAGCTAGTACTTACTGTAAATGTCTCTCTTAAAATCCGCTTGTGTACGATTTTTTTCTCTGCTTCTTTATTCAAACACTTTCTAGAATAATCAGAGTTGCGAGAACTAAAAATCTCATTACACGTCGAATATTTTATACGTAATCGCCGTCTGACGCGCGTGTAAGACAAAATTTATTATCAATAATTTTCCCCCACTTCCTTAAATAATCTCTGAGGCTCTGGCGGAAGGAACTTTGCATTAATTTAACTGTTTCCACGGTTTTCATTACTGTTTCCTCACACCTCATTTCGTGAATGTATTCAAAGGTAAATTCCCTGGCGATTAACGAAATCTTCTCTGAGGAAAGTTGCTTAAAAAACTGAAGGGAGTGAAAACGAGTTCGGGGTCATTTCATCGTTCCAGTCACCTACTTGTGCGTTGTTCAGATTCATTTTCTCTTTGTTGGGTTGTTTTACCACTGAGCGGCACTTTTTTGCACACCATGGGCTAAATGGCCAGGTCACATGGACCCCGAAGGCTCAGAGAAGGTTGGGGGAGAGGACCCACTGGAACAGCTGTTGGGAGACAGATGGTAGCTTCCCGTCAAGGCCATCCAGCGTGTTCTTTAACGTGCACAGGGTATGGCTCTCTCCCGCACACGGGGCCACGGCTTAACGTTCCATCCGACCGAGGCGGACTTTCCAAGCCCATCGGTGTCCCCTACTGACCGTGGGCAGGGCGGGGAATTTTGCGGAGATAAATCTCAACGCTGACCCAGCTGGGACTCGAACCTGGGAACTACAGATTACGAGCCTGGCGCGCTACCGACTGAGCCACCCCCGCTCCCATTTTCTCTTTGTTTAGCGTTGAGTCCTGTGTCCATTTCCGTGAAATTTTGTCGGTGGTCTGGTGGTTACACTGCTTGTATACAGATCACAGCAGGGACGTGGATTTAAATCCTGAATAAGGCTTGGATGTTCCCTGTGCTTTATTTCTGCTGAATTTTTCCCTTTCTCACGGATTTAAAAGAGTAAATAATGTTTTGAAGGAAATTAATTCTATTATACCTTACGTCTATTATATACGAAATTCTGTGGATGTTTATCACGAAAATATTACATTTTTCCCGGGTCAAATCGCATCTACTTTATGTACTTAGTAACTGAGCAGGCACCCAGTGCTTCCGGGTCTTTCCCGCAGGGATTGCCCAGTCACTAGCGTGCCAGGTTCGTAATCTGCTAGCTGGGCCAGCGTTGAGATTTATCTCCGCAAATCTTTCTCACGGTCAGTAGGGGACACCAATGGGCTTAGAAAGGCCGCCGTCCGTCGGATGGAACGTTAAGCCGTTGCCCCGTGTGCGGGAGAGCCATACCCCATGCACGTTAAAGAACACGCTGGATGGCCTTGACGGGAGGCTACCATCTGTCTCCCAACAGTTGTTCCAGTAGATCCCCTCCCCCCAACCTTCTCTGAGCCTTCAGGGTCCTTGTGACCTGGTCATTTAGCCCATTGTGTGCAAAACTGTGCCGCTCAGAGGTAAAACAACCCAACCCTTTCGTATTAGTGGTTTATAACAAATTTTGGGAGAATTACCGGTAAAATATAAAGGATTAATATTTTTTTCGCCTAGATTACTGTTACCAGTATTCTCAAAAGGAAAGTAGGGAGCATCCCCCACCCGCCTTCTCGATCTGGCCCCGCACCGAATATATTACGTCTTCATTCTCTGGCGCTTTTTGGAAGAAATAATAATAATAAAAAAATCCACAAGGAGAACTTTGCAGAAGTTCGAATGCTTTCTCCCAATCAGAAATCGTAAATCTTTTCTCTTTAACCACAAGCAGATATTTCCAGCATTTTCACTCTACAGATTTCACCGAACAAAAAAACCCAACCACGCGGTTCAGTTATCTTTAATTATCTACCGAAACCATACGGATAGAAATTAGTCGAGCTGAAGACTCATTCCGTTCATCAAGTTTTTCAGAAAAATGTTGCGATATCGCCTTTCACGAAGAATTTCTTCGCTGAATTTTCCTACATTTCGGACATCTTCAGGATCGTTCCGAAATCGATTATTTTTTTTCTCTCTCGCTCTCATATCCAATGGGTGGGTTTCTTTCCTCTCCTCTTTTTCTTCTTCTTTCATTTCCTTCGGTCTTTTTCCTCTCTCGGACTGACATTCTGGAAGTTGCCCATTGTTGTGCTTCCCTTGTGCCGACAAAAGCTGAAAAGGAACGCAACAATGCGGGACAACAATACGTTCCATTATCGATTGATGCATTCTTATCAGCATTCAGACTCTCTGTTGTAAACGTTTGTTGGTTCGTGAGATTTCCCTCTTTTTAGCCCTGCTGGATTGTTTATCGAACTTTCATCTCCTTCTCATCCGCTCCGCGCTTTCCCCCCCCCCCCTCCCTGATGCCCCCTTCTGCTCTTTTCTCTCTGATCTAGGTTCTCTCTCTCTCTTTCATTTTTTTTCCTTACTCTTTTTTTTCCGCTATCAATATTTCTTTCCTTTTTCGGAATATTTTACTATTTGATTACAACACACTTCTTAATAATTACCATGCTGTAACTCTTGTTCAATTTCAGAAAAGGACATCGGTGTTGAGCATATCACGGGACTGCAGAAAAAAGTTTTCTTTTTAATGTACGTTTGGGACTTTTAAAAGAATCAATGTTTAGAAGCTTTATTAAGTTAATGAAAAGTCATCGTTTGGCTTGTTGAAATTTTAAAGATTTCAAGATAAGTCTAGAGCACTAAAAAAAGCGCTCGAAGACACACTGTGTGCTTCATCTATAATTTATATTTTATTATAATTTATATTACTATAATTTATATTTTTTGCTTGTATGGTGCTTGGGTAATGAAGCGTTTTACCGATCCTACAGTAATACGCTGCAGATTGCATTTGAGTCCCATGGCCGAGTGGTTAGCGCGCTTGGCTATTGATCTAAGGGACCTGGGTTCGAATCCCGAGTAAGGCATGGATGCATGTGTCGTTTTTCTGCTGAGATCCAGCCATCCTCTTAGACCTTCTGCTATGGCATATCAGCTGACAGGCTCCTGTTAGACCTCTGTGGCAAGCAGCTGCTTGAGGGGGTATTTATATTAAATTTAAGAGAAACAAAGTGCTATTTTATTAACTCGTTTCCATTTACACCTTCGCTTAAATATAAATTGTTTTTTTTTTAAATATAACATGGACATTCAAAGTAAAACTGTCGAATATTAAATAGAGGATAATAAGGAAAATAATTTAGAGAATGAGCATTTAACAGGAACGACAAATCAGAAGGTGACTAAAGGCTAAGCGCGACTAATAACTTGGCTAAAATGCTGAACACTACTAATAACGTGGCTAAAAGGTTAAACGCGATTAATAACGTGGCTAAAAGGCTGAACACCACAAATAACGTGGCTAAAAAGGTGAACGCGATTAATAATGTGGCTAAAAGGCTGAACACCTTAATAATAATGGCTAAAAGGCTGAACACCACTAATAACGTGGCTAAAAGGCTGAACACTACTAATAACGTGGCTAAAAGGCTGAACACCACTAATACGTGGCTAAAAGGCTAAACGCGATTAATTTTTATCTTATTGATCGCTTCTAGACACGGCTAAAAGACTAAACGCGATTAATAACGTGGCTAAAAGGCTGAACACCATTAGTAACGTGGCTAAAAGGCTGAACACCATTAGTAATGTGGCTAAAAGGCTGAACACCACAAATAACGTGGCTAAAAGGCTAAACGCGATTAATAATGTGGCTAAAAGACTGAACACCAGAAATAGCATGGCTGAAAGACTAAACGCGATTAATAATGTGTCTAAAAGGCTGAACACCACTAATAACGTGGCTAAAAGGCTAAACGCGATTAATTTTTATCTTATTGACCGCTTCGAGACACGGCTAAAAGACTAAACGCGATTAATAACGTGGCTAAAAGGGTGAACACCATTAATAATGTGACTTAAAGGCTGAACAGTATTAATAACGTGGCTAAAAGGCGGTCGCCCAAAAAAATATCCAAACACTATGGTTGAATACAGAATTGAGGAAAAATATCTGGCAACGATTTTTTTCAGAAATTAGTGATCCTGGTAACCTTCGTGTCACGTGTCACGAAGGTTGCCAGATCACTAATTAAAAAAAATCGTTGCCATATATTTTTTCTGAATTCTGTAATCAACCATAGTGTTCGGATACTTCTTTGAGCGACTGTAATTGGTTGATTGGGAAGGGGATTGGGAAGGGGATTCATTGGTCAGATGTTAGGAGATAGATGGAAGACTCGTCAAGGCCATTCAGCGTGTTCTGTAAGGGTTTAGCTCTCCTGCACACGGAGCCACGGCTTAACGTACCTTTCGACGGACGGTGGCCTTTCCAAGATCATTGGGGCGGGGGTGGCTCAGTCGGTAGCGCGCCAGGCTCGTAATCTGTAGTTCCCAGGTTCGAGTCCCAGCTGGGTCAGCATTTTTTTTTTTAAGAATAGAATATAATTTTTATTCATAACAGTAAAGAATACAAATACATTTACACTTTGACCCGCAAAGCTAAATAGCTTATCTGCAGGAAAATGAATAAATTATATTAAACATAGGTCATTCAGCAACAAAAATGGTGTACATCAAATAAATCCACAAAACACAACACATAAAAATCAGCTAACTAGAAAATACCAAATAATTTTTTAATTCCATTTTAAGTCTTCTAAAAGAATCTATATTTAGTAATTCTTTTGGAATAGCATTAAATATAAGTGATACTTGATATTCGGAGGTATGGTTCCCGTAATTATTTCGAAAATTTGGCAATTTGTAATAACCTTGGTTTTGAAGTCTTGTATTTTTATTATGTTGAATTTTTAGTTTGTAAGTTTCGTCAAAAAGTTTTTAATTATTACATTATATTTATATAAATTGCTGTAGGATAACAGATTTAAAAATTTTAATCTATCGGTGGAAGTTTTATAAATTTTTTGCAAATGAAACGGAATAATATTTTTAGCTATTATAGACTGCAGTTTTTCTATTTTATTTATGTTAGTTAAGTTAGTTGTTCCATGTACAATTATTCCATAATTTAAAATAAATTCGCATATTGCTTTATAAAATATTACACAGGTTTCCATATTTAATACGTATTTCAATTTTTGAATTTTTATCGCCGATATTCTCAAGCTTTCACATATGTGGGATATATGGGCATTCCACCTAAAATATTCATCAAAAATGATTCCTAAGTAATTTATTTTATTTACTTGCTCAACAAGTGGGCAACTGCATAATGATTCATAATTTGAAGCATCCTTTTTTATGCAATTTATTTTATGAGTTTTGATAAAGAGGTTTTGATGAATATGAAATCCTGGTGAATGAATAATCATCAGTTTTGTTTTTTTCTCATTTAAATAGATTTTATTATAATTTAACCATCTAATAATATTATTGTAATCTGTTTGAACCTCTGAAATGCTATCATTTAAATATTTCTGACTGTTTATTAAAACAATGTCGTCAGCATATAGATAAATAGCACTATTTAATTTTGTATTGAACAAATCATTTATGTATACTATTGAAATTTATCTCCGCAAAATTCCCCGCCCTGCCCACGGTAAGTAGAGGACACCGAAGGCTTGAAAAGGTCTCCGTCCGTCGGATGGGACGTTAAGCCGTGGCCCCGTGTGCGGGAGAGCCATACTCTATGCACGTTAAAAAACACGCTGGATGGCCTTGACGGGAGGCTACCAACTGTCTCCCAACAGCTGTTCCAGTGGGTCCTCTCCCCGAACCTTCTCTGAGCCTTCGGGGTCAATGTGACCTGGCCATTTAGCCCATGGTGTGCAAAAAGTGCCGCTCAGAGGTAAAACAACCCAAACCTGGTCTTGAGGAGGGAAGTAGGAACTGTAAATAAATCTCCAGAATTGGGACTTGAACCTGGGAACTGCAGAATATGATCGAGGCGCGCTACCGACTGAGCCAAACTCATTCCCGGAATATTCACTAGTTTATCGTCAAATGCATCAAATGGATGATAACAGCAAACCACTAATGCGATGTTTAAAAGATTTTAAAACTGTCTTTACAAACAGGCTTCTGACGTCATGCAAACGTAAGGGCAGATCTACTTAATTTCTAAAATGTGCAAAGTCAAAATAATTAACAAAAGCAAACGTTGGAAACATTTAAATTTGCGAAAAGCAACTCTTTAGCACTTCTCGAAAGCAGGACTTGATAATTTATTAACACTTCTCCTTTGTACGTTGAACAATCACACTTCCGTTCCGTCAGCCCTTGAGTCGTCGTAAAACGCACAAAATGTCGAGCTTGACCTTCCCGTTCTACGGTGCCGCTTTGTTTGCATCTAAAGGGGGGGGGGGAGGATGTGGGGGAGGGATAAAGAAGGGGATGTTTGAAGGTGAATGAAAAATCGATGTTTGAATTCTCTGCTTTTGTCCCCCAGGGGAAGAATATTCACCTCATTTACTCCTCAGTGTCGAGAAAACAAAACAAGCAATTTCCCTCTTCTCGACGACTTTCATCTGACTGCGATCATCAGAACTGAAGAAGACGACAGAGAAATAAAAGGCGAATTAATAAAGGCGTCTAGACAATAAAGAGAGACGTGACTTGATATTTGTTCTCTCTCTGTTTTGTGAGACGCTCAGTTCCAAGAAGTTGTCGAAGATAATAGAATTGCTCGCTCGCTCTGTAATAGAAACAAATAAGCAGGGGATGCTCAGACTCGGTGCAGCCATTGCTCGATGTTCCCATTCTCGTTAAATATATACTAATTATGAGAGGATAATAAAAGGAATTGCTACTGAGGATGGCGGAGAACCTTTCGGCGTTCTTCCCCGACAATTGATTGCTGATTAACTTTTATCTTATTGACCGTTTCGATATTAAGTGGGTGGTGAGAGGAAAAATCGAGTGTAGACACTTGGAAAATGGCAATCATCTGTGATGCTGGATGAGAGAGGAAAGAGTTGTTTTGAGTGCTTCCATTTATTTGGATAGGTTTTAAAGGAAGGATTTGATGTTGTGTAGGATGTTAGAGAGATAAAGGAATAAGTTCCATATAAGGAATTTCCATCCTGTGTTCTTTTACAGCTAATGAATATCTCGAGTGTTTCATAGTAAATAATTGGGTTAGGTTGTATTTACCTTTGAGCGGCACTATTTTGCACACCATGGGCTAAATGGCCAGGTCATTTGGCCCCCGAAGTCTCCAAGAAGGTTAGGGGAGGGGACCCACTGGGACAGCTGTTGGGAGACAGATGGTAGCCTCCCGTCAAGACCATACAGCGTGTTCTCTAACGTTGGGTTGTTTTACCTCTGAGCGGCACTTTTTTGCACACCATTGGCTAAATGGCCAGGTCACACGGACCCCGAAGGCTCAGAGAAAGTTGGGGGAGGGGCCCAATGGAACAGCTTTTGGGAGACAGATGGTAGCCTCCCGTCAAGGCCATTCAGTGTGTTCTTTAACGTGCACAGGGTAAGGCTCTACCGCACACGGGACCACGGCTTAACGTCCCATCCGACGGACGGCGGCCTTTCCAAGCATATCGGTGTCCCCTATTGACCGTGGACAGGGCGGAGAATTTTGCGGAAATAAATCTCAACGCTGACCCAGCTGGGACTCGAACCCCAATCCCATCGGTGTCCCCTACTGACCGTGGGCAGGGCGGGGAATTTTGCGGAGATAAGTCTCAACGCTGACCCAGCTGGGACTCGAACCTGGGAACTGCAGATTAAGAGCCTGGCGCACTACCGACTGAGCCACCCCCGCCCCTTTGGTTTTCGTTCCATCCTGTGTTCTTTTTCAGCTAATGAATATCTCGGGGTGTTTCATAGCAAATAAGGAGTTGAAAAGGTTGAAAGGGGACATTGGGAGTGAAATGGAAAATAATTAAAGGAAGGATTTTTGTAGGTGAAATGAAATGAAAATTGAATTTCTATGTTTCAAACAAAAAGGTCGTGTAAAAGGTTTTTTTTTTTTGAGTTGAGTTGTTTTACCTCTGAGCGGCACTTTTATGTGCACAATGGGCTAAATGGCCAGGTCACAACGACCCGAGGGTTCAGAGAAGGCTGGGAGCAGGAAACCCACTAGACAGTTGTTGGAAAATACATTGTAGCCTCCTGTCAAGGCCCCCAGAGTGTTATTTAACGTGCATAATGTATGGCCCTCTAGCACACGGACTCACTGCTTAACGTCTCAGTCGAAGGATGGAGATCTATTCAAACCTTTTTCTTTTTCATCTCTCTCAACTCAAACCCTTGACGGGAGGCTACCATCTGTCTCCCAACACTGTTCCAGTGGGTCTCCTCCCCCAACCTTCTCTGAGCCTTCGGTGTCCTTGTGACCTGGCCATTTAGCCCATTGTGCGCAAAAAAGTGCCGCTCAGAGGTAAAACAACCCAACGTTAAAGAAACGCTGGATGGCCTTGAAGGGAGGCTACAATCTGTCTCCCAACACTGTTCCAGTGGGTCTCCTCCCCCAACCTTCTCTGAGCCTTCGGTGTCCTTGTGACCTGGCCATTTAGCCCATTGTGCGCAAAAAAGTGCCGCTCAGAGGTAAAACAACCCAACGTTGAAGAACACGCTGGATGGCCTTGATGGGAGGCTACCATCTGTCTCCCAACAGCTGTTCCAGTGGGTCTCCTCCCCCAACCTTCTCTGAGTCTTCGGTGTCCTTGTGACCTGGCCATTTAGCCCATGGTGTGCAAAAAAGTGCCGTTCAGAGGTAAAGCAACCCAATGTAGAAGAAAAGAGATTAAGGAAAGAAAGAGATTAAGGGAACAATCCTTGTAGGAAAAAAATAAAAAATGTAGAAAGAAAAAAAAAAACAAGGCAGGAAGTGCAAAAATGCAGAAAATAATACGAGAAATATAAATAGAAAGAAGAAATGGCCGAAGAAAAGGGAAACAAAAATGGAAACAAATGGAAGAAGAAAAATTATCCTCGTCATCAGGAAATTGTGGTTTCAGATCCCACCCGACTGATGGCAATTTTCCGTCTATATTTATTCAATGCATATCAACAACACTTGTGATGGCCTATCAATATATTTTAGGTTTGTTTTCTACTTTTTAGGGTGCATACAGGTAAATAAGAATTTTTTTAAATTTTTTAATATATTTATATTTTTTTTTGTCACTAAAAACACCTTCTTTCAGAAACTTTCATTAGATATATGACTCATAAACATCGACCCATTTTCTCTTCCCTTTCTTTGGGGTCGTGTTTGAGGTAGCTCATACTATTGGAGACGCCAAAAGCTTTAATTTTAAGATATACCACGTTAAGGTCTACCCTCTGCCCCTAAAAGTCTGTCCAATTTTTGAGGGAGGGGAGAATGGTGGTGGTGGTGGTGATGGGTGGGGAGGGGCATAATTCGAAGTAGTCTACGATTGTCCTCATATGAGATTTCATTTGACACCTAACTCGTAACTGTGTCTCCGCATTCGGGAGATATAGCAGAAGAATGACATTCACATATCCCCTTTTTAAGGTTGCGTTGTTTTACCTCTGAGCGGCACTTTTTTGCACACCATGGGCTAAATGGCCAGGTCACATGTACCCCGAAGGCTCAGAGAAGGTTGGGGGAGGGGACCCACTGGAACAGCTATTGGAAGACAGAATGGTAGCCTCCCGTCATGGCCATTCAGCGTATTCTTTAACGTGCAAAGGGTATGTCTCTCCCGCACACGGGGCCACGGCTTAACGCCCCATCCGACGGACGACGGCCTTTCCAAGCCCATCGGTGTCCCCTACTGACCGTGGGCAGGGCGGGGAATTTTGCGGAGATGAGAGAGAGAAAAAAGAGAGTAGAAATTCATGGAGAAAGAGTAGTAATCCATTCTTCTTAAGCAAGATTCTTATGTTTGATCCATTCCTAGCACCTGTTTGCTTCTGTATATCATCATTGCAACACTAAGCACCTAACGGACGGCTTAGTGGATGCAGGGCTGTGATGTACAAGAGGACCAATATTTATGGCCAGAATTCATCGTTACGGCGCCCCTGCGCATAATCCTCTCTTCATCCGGGAAAACGGAAAGATGAATGGAGGTCCTCTTTGTTATCAATCCGAGACGATCAGAGACACTTTTCCCATGATCCATCTTCTGTCTCCTCTTGTTCTTCTTCCATCCTTCACTCCGGCAACATCTCGAGAGAAGCAATCTCGCGAAATCTCGTTTGGTTGCTGCTGTGAACACGTCAAGGCCATTTGTTGCCAACAATTAAGGCTGGTGGAGCAGATTAATAAAGGTTGATAAAAACAGCAATAGAGAAGGAAAAAATAAAGATGAGATGACCAAAACATCTTGTAACGCCTCAGGAATTGGAGGATGAAGAAGAAAAGATACCTGTCTTCTCTGTTGGAGCGAGGAATGGGAGTAAATGGCTCTGGAAGGCGCTGCTTCGTTTTTTGTTTTTTGGTTTCCTTCAAGTAAATAATATTCCTGCCGTGTGCTGTTTTCAGAAAGAGAAAAAAAAAGTTTTGAAAAATGAAAAGCGAAAACAAAACTAGATTTGTAGAATACAATTATCTGGACTAAACTAACTCTTCGTGAAACTATTAGGGGCGGGGGTGGCTCAGTCGGTAGAGCGCCAGGCTCGTAATCTGCAGTTCCCAGGTTCGAGTCTAAGCTGGGTCAGCGTTGAGATTTATCTCCGCATAACTCCCCGCCCTGCCCACGGTCAGTAAGGGACACCGATGGGCTTGAAAAGGCCGCCGTCCGTCGGATGGGACGTTAAGCCGTGGCCCCGTGTGCGGGAGAGCCATACCCTGTGCACGTTAAAGAACACGCTGGATGGCCTTGACGGGAGGCTACCATCTGTCTCCCAACAGCTGTTCCAATGGGTCCCCTCCCCCAACCTTCTCTGAGCCTTCGGGGTCCATGTGACCTGGCCATTTAGCCCATGGTGTGCAAAAAAGTGCCGCTCAGTGGTAAAACAACCCAACCCGTGAAACTATTAACCACGAAACGTGATGACGAAATAAGGAATTTAAAATTCTGTTATTCTGTTTTGATTAATCTGTACTGAAGAAAAAAATTAGAATTCGAGAAGTAAAAAATAATGACTTATGCTAGATTAACTCCTACCCCTTAGATTAAGGAAATCTAAAGAATTTTCTAAAAGTGCACATTGCATAGTTGTCTGCACACATCGGCTGGACCTTGCAGTTCTCACGATAAAATCACAGTGTCAGCGCATGTGGTACAGTCGCTCAAAAAAGTATCCAAACACTATGGTCGATTGCAGAATTCAGAAAAAATATCTGGCAACGATTTTTTTAGAAACGAAAATTTTTTTAGAACCCCCTTTTAGAACCCCCCCCCCCAATTTTTTTTTGCAAAATTTTTTGCTAAATGGCCAGATCACAAGGACCCCGAGGGATCAGAGAAGGTTGGAGGAGGGAACCTACTGGACAACTGTTGGGAGACAGATGGTAGCTTCCCGTCAAAGCCATCCAACATGCTCTTTATCGTGCACTTTATCTTCAACATACAGGGTCACGGCTTACGTCCCATCCGACGGACGGCGGTCTTTTCAAGCCCATCGGTGTCCCCTACTGACGGAGTGTAGAGCGGGGAGTTTTGAAGAGATAAATCTCAACGTTAGCCAGCTGTAACTCGAACCTGGAAGCTACAAATTATGAGCCTGGCGGGCTATCGACCCCCCTAAGTCCTGTTAAGTCCTGTGCCCCCCCCCCCCCCCCCGAAGAGTTCGCGCCCACACTTTAAAAACCGCTGCCTTACACATTGGCTAACATTTGGTTGGAAAATTGAAATCAAACTGATATTTGAATACAACATAATCCTAGAAAATCGGTTGGGTTGTGCTGGGTTGTTTTACCTCTGAGCGGCACTTTTTTGCACACCATGGGCTAAATGGCCAGGCCACATGGACCCCGAAGGTTCAGAGAAGGTTGGGACCCACTGGAACAGCTGTTGGGAGACAGATGGTAGCCTCCCGTCAAGGCCATCCAGCGTGTTCTTTAACGTGCACAGGGTATGGCTCTCCCGCACACGGAGCCACGGCTTAACGTCCCATCCGACGGACGGCGGCCTTTCCAAGCCCATCGGTGTCCCCTACTGACCGTGGGCAGGGCGGGGAATTTTGCGGAGATAAATCTCAACGCTGACCCAGCTGGGACTCGAACCTGGGAACTACAGATTACGAGCCTGGCGCGCTACCGACTGAGCCACCCCCGCCCCAATCAAACTGATATTTGATTACAACATAATCCTAGAAAATCGGTTGACACGGTCGGAATCGAACCCCTGACAACTGATTCATATTTTCTGCCCTTAAAAACTGATTGATATTTGGTTAGTAAGCAATCTATTCCATACCAAACCAGTTAACATAAATTTAGAAATTAATTAATTTTCAGATAACATTACAATAATTATAATACTGTTACGACAGAAGAATCTGGCAACCGAAAGCAAAGTTTCAGCCAACGAATAAGAACTTTGGGAGAATTTGGAGAAGAAGAGTGGAGAGTTAACGGTCGTTTTGTATTGTAACGGTCGTTGTGTTGTAACGGTCGAGGAGTTCGAAAATGGACGGTGAGCTGTTCTGAGACAGTGCGCGTAAGTATCAAGAAGTAACTTGATGTGTTGTGTATACGCGGAAGGATAAAAGTGGGATCTTTTATCGTTAAGTATCAAGAAGTAACTTGATGTGTTGTGTATACGCGGAAGTATAAAAGTGGGAACTTTTATGGCTAACTTCGAATGTCTACACGGACTGTCTTTTTGTTCGGCTAGTGTGTGAAAAGTTATTAGCACAGGACGAGAATTGGTTTGCGAGTGAAGATCTTCGGGTGACCTGGTAAATCAAGTAAAAGGTAGTATTTAGTAAAATACACAGAGCTGATGTTGTGTGCTCTACGTGAAGATTGATGACTTGTGCATGTTAATAGTTGATTTGTTAATAAGATACTTCATCCATATTTCCTTTGTAACAATTTACCTTGTATTGAATTTGGTTTTGAAATATAGCTTTTAATACTCACGCTCAGCGGCTATCCATTTTTGTAATCCGCAACATTTGGTGTCAGAAGTGGGATTAATTAATTGAATGCCGTTAACTAGAAGTATGGATGAATTAGTAAAGTTGATAAATAGCTTCAAAGCCGATATGACTAATATGAAAGCCGATATGGCTGCGCTGATGACTGATAGGAAAGCCATTATTTCTACGCTGATGACTGATAGGAAAGCCATTATTGCTACGCTGATGACTGATAGGAAAGCCGTTATTGCTACGCTGGTGACTGATATGAAAGCCGATATGGCTACGCAGATGACTGATATTAAAAGTGATCTAGCTGCCCAAAGCGATAAAATAGGTGACTTGAAAGCCGAAATGGCCGCACAAAATACTGAGATGAGAGATGAAGTGGCTCCTCAAGTTGGTAAGATTATTGATCAGTTCAAGGATAGTAAAACCGAACTCAATAGACAATGCAATAGTTTAAATGTTGAATTTGTCAGTGAAAAAGATGATCTTGATAGTGTTAAGTTAGATTGTAAACATGGAAAAGAAAAAGAGAAAGGCAACGCATATAAAAATGTGGATCTGCTACTGGAAATCAAGAATCGTAGAGATAGCGCAGATAATGCCTTTGACCACGCAACTACTGGTAATGCATGGCAGAGTGTCTATGTCGCTGGTGACATGTCTAGGAACTGTGAAGAACAATCACACAGATCAGAGAGCTGCGAGACTATACAGTACGCTTTGCACTTCAAAATACCTAGGTATACAAGTCTGGCACGATCTGAAGAGAGATCCACACGAAAGGTATTCTATTCCTCGCTCTCAGCAAAATGCGTCATGGACAATTATCGCAAAGGCAGAGTAACGAGTGGTAATGAAGGGGAACGAAACAGAGTTTACGTTTCGCAGAGTGGTCCGAGTAAAGAAGAGGCGTCCATTCATCATAGATACAAAGTGCCATTCGACTTTACCGCGGAAGTCGGAGAGATTTTTCCGAAGCATATAGCCACACTTGAATCGTTTATAGAAAGTGGGGATTTAAGAAAGAAGAATTCCGAAGAATGGCTTAGAAGCATAACAGGTGATGCTAGTAAAAGAGCTTCAGGCAGAGACAGTACTTCAAAGACTAACTTTCTGGATGAAACTAAGCCTCAGAGTTACGATCAGAGAGAAGTGAATCCCTCAGATAATTTCAACGTAGCCACGCTGAATTTCTTTTCTGAACAGTCAATGTGCAGATTTGGACATTATAACCATTTAGATTATAAGGATATAGAAAAGTTTTATCACGATTACAAGAGCTCTAAAGTGGACAATATCATGTTACAGAACTCGTCGCTGATCTCCAGAATGAACAATTTGGCAATCATGACTGATATTTCCCTGGCTAATTACAATGAGAGCTCCAAGAAAGTGAATTCGGAAGAAACAGCAAATATGACCTCCTCGGGTCATGTGTTTTGCTGGAGACCCGAGTGGCGCCATCGGATGGTAGATAAAAACAGCACAGGAGGTGTCGGCAACAAAGTGAGTCTTGTCTTGGCTCCTGCACTTGCTGCTTTAGGTCTCAAGGTCCCTATGATCTCCGGTCGTGCTCTCCAATTGACAGGAGATACTCTGGACAAATTGGAATCCATCCCTGGCTTCACAGTCGACTGCACTAAAGATAAAATCGAGCAGATGATGGAAGACGTCGGATGCTGCATCGTAGGACAGACAGAGGAGCTGGTGCCAACAGATAAGGAGATTTACCGCTGCAAGGATCTGACGGCTACCGTAGATAGCGTTCCTTTAAGGAGATGCTCAATTGTGTCCAAAAAGCTGGCTGAAGGAGTGTGCGCTTTGGTTTATGATGTTGAATTCGGAAAAGGAGCTATTGATCTCATCAGTACAGAAGATGTTGCTGTTGATTTAGTTAAGAAAGTGGTTGCAGCATCACAAGCTCGTGGAATGAAGAGTTTGAGTTGTTCAGCTGTTATCAGCAACATGGATTCACCTCTTGAAAACTCTGTTGACAACTCTCTGGAAGTGATGGAAGCTGTTCAGTGTTTCCTTGGTGACGGATCCTTGGAACTGCAAGAGCTCGTCGAAGAGTTAGGAGGAGAACTTCTGCGTTTGGTGAACATTGTGGATAATAGGGTAGATGAAGCATCACGTGTCCGCAAGGTTCTGCATAACGGCAATGCTTTGAACAAGTTTCGTAACATGTTAATAGAACAAGGAGTATCTGAAGATGTTGCAAGCTGGCTATGTGAAGATAAAACAGAAAAAATATTGCTAGCAGCCCGACACATCATTGATTTCACTTATACAGGAGAAACAGGTAAGGTTGTCGGATTAGAAGCTGCAGTTCTAGCAAGAGTATGGAAGGAGGAGATGGACCGAAGCGCTAAAAAGAATTATGGAGCTGATATAATTGTGAAGCACCTTGGGGATCAAATTGAATCAGGTGAAATATGGCTGAAGGTTCATCACGACAGTTCTGAATTAAGTGAAAGTCAACTGACAAAAGGGTCAGACTGGAGGATGAAACTCCTCCCTAGATTTTATGTCACTAATGACTTTCATTCCTTGTTACTGTTGATAGAAGTAAAAATCCAAAGAAGAAAACTTTCGACAAAGAAGAAAACTTTTTACAGGTTTTGCACGAAAACTCTTAGTCGATTCTTCTCCCTGCAGAGACATAAACGTGTTCACAAGGGCTATAGGCCTTACACGTATTATGTTTGTGGACGAGGCTTCAGTCAGAAAAGAAATCTACGTCATAATGAGATTCGCTTTCATTTTGACACAGACGTGGTATATCGCATTCGTCGATGTCCAGCTACAAAGTGCAAGGTGGTTCACGTGGATCGTTTGGCCATGTTTCATCGAAGAACTGAAGAAGCTTTGGAATCCAGAATTGTTCGGGACGAACAAGACCTAGGAAGGGGGCAGTGTTACGACAGAAGAATCTGGCAACCGAAAGCAAAGTTTCAGCCAACGAATAAGAACTTTGGGAGAATTTGGAGAAGAAGAGTGGAGAGTTAACGGTCGTTTTGTATTGTAACGGTCGTTGTGTTGTAACGGTCGAGGAGTTCGAAAATGGACGGTGAGCTGTTCTGAGACAGTGCGCGTAAGTATCAAGAAGTAACTTGATGTGTTGTGTATACGCGGAAGGATAAAAGTGGGATCTTTTATCGTTAAGTATCAAGAAGTAACTTGATGTGTTGTGTATACGCGGAAGTATAAAAGTGGGAACTTTTATGGCTAACTTCGAATGTCTACACGGACTGTCTTTTTGTTCGGCTAGTGTGTGAAAAGTTATTAGCACAGGACGAGAATTGGTTTGCGAGTGAAGATCTTCGGGTGACCTGGTAAATCAAGTAAAAGGTAGTATTTAGTAAAATACACAGAGCTGATGTTGTGTGCTCTACGTGAAGATTGATGACTTGTGCATGTTAATAGTTGATTTGTTAATAAGATACTTCATCCATATTTCCTTTGTAACAATTTACCTTGTATTGAATTTGGTTTTGAAATATAGCTTTTAATACTCACGCTCAGCGGCTATCCATTTTTGTAATCCGCAACAATACTTACGTATTAATTCCAATCTATAGTTGCATTTATTGTTTAAGTGAATTGGCCAACAAAAAAAAAACGCTTCTTGTGTTTCTCAATCTAGAAAATTCCATCTATTTTCTAACAGAAAAAACGACAACTAAAAGTTTAATTAGTTTAGAAACTTTGCGATGACCAAAGTCTGGGTAAAGAAGCTCAAAGTCTTGCCTCACCGGACTGGGAAGGATTTGAAAACTTACTCGTTTTGTGCTGTTTCTTCAGGCAGGCGTCGAGGAATAGGTTACAAAGCTCATGAAAAAAAAAAAAAACTCTTGTGGAAGAGGACTTTTAGGGAGAAAAAAAACAACAACTTTCATTTATCTTTCCATGACAGGATCACGGAAACTCAATTTCTACCTGGTATCCTGTTTTTACGACCTATTCCACCTTTGATAGGTTGTTGTCTTTTCTTTATATCACCTTTTTCTCACCAATTCCAGCGTCGGTCTCTGCTTTTAATCGGGGGAAAGAAGCGAACGCGTTGTCTTCAACCGCAGATTACGTCGCCTCAATGTGGGAATTACGGCCTTCATCCCGATGAGCCAAATCTTTCGTTCCTTCATTCCATCACGTCAGCTGATTACGATTCTAACACATCATTGTCCCGCAGCCTTTGATGACCTCATAAAATTGATTCAAAGACCAGAAGAACAATGATAGCGAACTCCTTGCAGCGCACTAAATCCGCGCAATCATCCTTATGCCTTGCTTTCCAATGCTCGTCTTTGCACTTCTCACCTAACATCATCAGTCCAAGAGAACTTCAATTCACCGCAAAACTTTTCAACGCCCAGGCTCTTATATTTTATGAGTCAAAGCAGAGCGAAGCCGCAAAGAGGGTGGGGGTGGGTGGGGGTGGGGGTGGAAGAAAAGGTTTTTAGAGATCAGAACACACGTCGATGTTCCGACTCCATAAAGTGACATGTATGATATATAAATCCCCACTTTATATCTTTACCAATCATTATCAGAGAGCGTGCAGAAATGTGAAGAGAGCTGCTTTGATGTGTTCAGGTGAATGGAGCGTCGCTAAAAAGTGTTCTTTGCTTTTTGGGGTGGATAGAACAATGCTCATCAATGAAGACCTTTATTTTGGTATATCATCAGTAAACTTCTTTTTTTTCTTTTTAGGGGCGGGGGTGGCTCAGTCGGTAGCGCGCCAGGCTCGTAATCTGTAGTTCCCAGGTTCGAGTCCCAGCTGGGTCAGCGTTGAGATTTATAAATAAATAAATAAATACCCCCTCAAGCAGCTGCTTGCCACAGAGGTCTGACAGGAGCCTGTCAGTTTATATGCCACAGTAGAAGATCTGAGAGGATGGCAGGACCTCAGCAGAAAACAACACGAACATCCATGCCTTACCCGGGGCTCGAACCCAGGTCCCGTAGATCAGTAGCCAAGCGCGCTAACCACTCGGCCACGGGACGGCTTTATCTCCGCAAAATTCCCCGCCCTGCCCACGGTTAGTAGGGGACACCGATGGGCTTGGAAAGACCGCCGTCCGTCGGATGGGACGTTAAGCCGTGGCCCCGTGTGCGGGAGAGCCATACCCTGTGCACGTTAAAGAACACACTGGATGGCCTTGACGGGAGGCTACCATCTGTCTCCCAACAGCTGTTCCAGTGGGTCTCCTCCCCCAACCTTCTCTGAGCCTTCGGGGTCCATGTGACCTGGCCATTTTGCCCATGGTGTGCAAAAAAGTGCTGCTCATAGGTAAAACAACCCAAAAAAACCTCTTTTCGATTTGATTTAATTATTTAATTAGCTATCCAAAATTTTGAGGATCATAAAGTTATGTTATATATTATATAGTTATGTTACGTATATAAAGTCCAATTGTATATCCAACTGGATTGTGTTGTTTTACCTCTGAGCTGTGCTTTTTTTTAACATAATGGGCTAAATGGCTATGTAACAGGGCTCAGAGAAAGTTGGGAGAATGGCGGGAGAATGGATAGTTGTCAGAAGACCTCAAGCCATCCGGTGTATTCTTTAATGTGCATAGGATATGGCTCTTCTATACATAAGACTCCTACACATAAGGACACGGCTTTACGACCCATGCGACGGACTGCGGCTTTTCCAAACCCATCGGTGACCCATTTCTGACCAAAGGCAAGGAGGGTGGTTGGGAAATTTTTTTATTGGAGATAGTTTAGGGGAGATAAATCTCAAAGCTGGCGTCAGTGGGACTCGAACCTGGTAACTGCAGATTACGAGCCTGGATCGCTACGACTCATCCGAGCCACTCCTCTCCTATCCCACTTTCCAATCAAAATAATGACACTATTTTGTAAATACGACGTGAGAAGAAAATAAAGCAGCATTGTTACCAGAGTAGCAGATTAATCCTTTTGAAACGGTCCATAGTTATTTGGCTTGATTAGCCTTGCAGTCAACATTTAAGAAAATAAAAAAGTACTCTTTTCGTTTTTGTAAAACCTTATTCAAAATCTGTAATCTTTTTAATTTAATAATCTTAATCATCACGCATGCGTTCTCTAATCACAACGTTCCGTGTTAAGTAAATATAATAATAATAAATGCCCCCTCAAGCAGCTGCTTGCCATAGAGGTCTGACAGGAGTCTGTCAGTTTATATGCCATAGTAGAAGGTCTGAGAGGATGGCAGGACCTCAGCAGAAAAACAACACACACATCCATGCCTTACCCGGGGCTCGAACCCAGGTCCCTTAGGTCAGTAGCCAAGCGCGCTAACCACTCGGCCATGGGACGGTACTCTGTTCATAAATGCCCGTTAATTTTCTTTGTTTTTCAACCTGTAAATTCTTAATATGTAAATAAGAAATTACAGGTTGAATTAACAGTAAGTAATTATTACAACTGTGTAAATAAGAGAGTGTGTGTGTGTGTCCTGGAATAAGAGGGGGCGGGGGTGGCTCAGTCGGTAGCGCGCCAGGCTCGTAATCTGCAGTTTCCAAGCTCGAGTCCCAGCTGGGTCAGCGTTGAGATTTATCTCAGCAAAATTTCCCGCCCTGCCCACGGTCAGTAGAGGACACCGATGGGCTTGGAAAGGCCGCCGTCCGTCGGATGGGACGTTAAGCCGTGGTCCCGTGTGCGGGAGGGTCATATCCTGTGTACGTTAAATAACACGCTGGATGGCCTTGACGGGAGCTACCATCTGTCTCCCAACAGCTATTCAGTGGGTCCCCTCCTCCAACCTTCTCTGAGCCTTCGGGGGCCTTGTGACCTGGCCATTTAGCCCATGGTGTGCAAAAAAGTGCCGTTCAGAGGTAAAACAACCCAACGTTAAATAACACGCTGGATGGCCTTGACGGGAGCTACCATCTGTCTCCCAACAGCTATTCAGTGGGTCCCCTCCCCCAACCTTCTCTGAGCCTTCGGGGGCCTTGTGACCTGGCCATTTAGCCCATGGTGTGCAAAAAAGTGCCGTTCAGAGGTAAAACAACCCAACGTTAAATAACACGCTGGATGGCCTTGACGGGAGCTACCATCTGTCTCCCAACAGCTATTCAGTGGGTCCCCTCCCCCAACCTTCTCTGAGTCTTCGGGGGCCTTGTGACCTGGCCATTTAGCCCATGGTGTGCAAAAAAGTGCCGTTCAGAGGTAAAACAACCAACCAACCAATTCTTAACAGATCACTGGGAACAAGAATGTGTATAGCAAACGACAAAATAATAATTAGGCAACAAAATTAATTGAACAGGTATTCGGATATTATCCCGTTATTCCCAGAAAGCATATTTTTTTCTGCCATTATTTTTACAAATATATAGTTCAATAACAAAAATAACAGGAAGAAAAGGTTTAGCGAGACTCTGATAATCCTCGAACTAATAATCCAGAGTCTAAAAGAAAGTTTATTTTGTAGAGTTGTATGTAGGGTCCATACGTCCTAGTCTATGAGTTATATGTATATGAGTTATATGTATTCTTATGTAGGGTCCATACGTCCTAGTCTATGAGTTGTATGTAGGGTCCATACGTCCTAGTCTATGAGTTATATGTATATGAGTTATATGTATTCTTATGTAGGGGTCCATACGTCCTAGTCTATGAGTTATATGTATATGAGTTATATGTATTCTTATGTAGGGTCCATACGTCCTAGTCTATGAGTTGTATGTAGGGTCCATACGTCCTAGTCTATGAGTTATATGTATATGAGTTATATGTATTCTTAAGAAATTTCTAAAACCCTGTCGTAGTAACTGATCAGTGATTATCAACCACTGAAATGTTTATTTTGCCTTATGGTCATTATTTTTATATCGCTTTGCATCTGAAACCATTTTTAATCCCATCGAACTCAAATTTCGTACGTAGACTCTCAATGTGTTTGTTCCTCACTGAAACATATATAATTTTGGGGTCCACTAACAGTAGAAGGTCTTATTCCAGGTTGGGTTGTTTTACCTCTGAGCGGCAGTTTTTTGCACACCATGGGCTAAATGGCCAGGTCACATGGACCCCGAAGGCTCAGAGAAGGTTGGGGGAGGGGACCCACTGAATAGCTGTTGGGAGACAGATGGTAGCCTCCCGTCAAGGCCATCCAGCGTGTTCTTTAACGTTGGGTTGTTTTACCTCTGAGCGGCAGTTTTTTGCACACCATGGGCTAAATGGCCAGGTCACATGGACCCCGAAGGCTCAGAGAAGGTTGGGGGAGGGGACCCACTGAATAGCTGTTGGGAGACAGATGGTAACCTCCCGTCAAGGCCATCCAGCGTGTTCTTTAACGTTGGGTTGTTTTACCTCCGAGCGGCACTTTTTTGCACACCATGGGCATATATAGGGTCCATACGTCCTAGTCTATGAGTTATATGTAGGGTCCATACATCCTGGTCCATGACTTATATGTAGGGTCCATACGTCCTAGTCTATGAGTTGTATGTAGGGTCCATACGTCCTAGTCTATGAGTTATATGTAGGGTCCATACATCCTAGTCTATGACTTATATGTAGGGTCCATACGTCCTAGTCTATGAGTTATATGTAGGGTCCATACATCCTAGTCTATACAGAATTGTCCCGGTTGTTAGAGAACGGTCATCGTGTCTCAAAAAAAAATTTCCCCGACGTCCAAATATCCCGTTTTTTATGACGATACACAGTCGAGTTTCGTTTCATATGAGTTTAATTAACGCTTCTTCGAAAATAATCATAGTATTTACGCTTTAAAAAAAAATCTCACACACTTTTTGTTTTCAATAATGCGGTTTGCAGTTGGTGAACACTGGCGATATAGTTGAGTATTGTGGGCGAGGTACGAACTTTACCGCAAATGCACGTGGCTTCGAGGTTGCCATTCCACGAGAAAAGTCACACCTTTCGAACACGTTTCTAGCAACAGTAAAAGTCACACTTCTGTGAAACAAAGGGAGATCCGTACCATGTGCACATTAAAGAGCACGCTGGATGGCCTTGACGGCTGTCTATATTAACAGCTGTGCACTGAATCCCCTTCCTCCAACCTTCCCCGAGCCCTCGAGGTCTTTGTGACCTAGCCATTTAGGGGCGGGGGTGGCTCAGTCGGTAGCGCGCCAGGCTCGTAATCTGCAGTTTCCAAGCTAGAGTCCCAGCTGGGCCAGCGTTGAGATTTATCTCCGCAAAATTCCCCGCCATGTCCATAGTCAGTAGGGGACACCGATGGGCTTGGAAAGGCAGCCGTCCGTCGGATGGGACGTTAAGCCGTGGCCCGTGTGCGGGAGAGCCATTCCCTGTGCACGTTAAAGAACACGCTGGATGGCCTTGACGGGAGGCTACCATCTGTCTCCCAACACAGCTGTTCCAGTGGGTCCCCTCCCTCAACCTTCTCTGAGCCTTCGGGGTCCTTGTGACCTGGCCATTTAGCCCATGGTGTGCAAAAAAGTGCCGCTCAGAGGTAAAACAACCCAACCCAACCCTTGTGACCTGGACATTTAGCCCATGGTGTGCAAATAAGTGCCGCTCAGAGGTAAAACAACCCAACCCAACCCTGGCCATTTAACCCATGTACGCAAAAAAGGGTCTCTTAAGGGTAAAACAACCCAACCCAAAATTTAAAGCAATTTAAGAGTTTGTCATATCAACTCTTTCTTTGCCTTCTTTAGAAAAGCATCTATGCAGAATAACTCTGCAATATGCACTCGAAGTGATTAGAGTGAACGAAACTAATTGCTTCAAAGAATATTTATTTGTATTCTAGCTTCCATAACTCTTTAAATACTGAACGAATATTGTTGAAAATCGAGATTTAAATAGATTTGATTATGATCTTTAATTTATCTTCAGTCATATTTTCCCATTAAATACATATTTTAGAAGTTATAGAGCTTCGAAGTTAGATTCCCATTGACCTAACAGGAAAATTAATATTTCGGTAGAGCAGTGTTTTTTAGACATGGGAAAATATCAATCGAATATGGTAAATGAACCTTGCGATCTTGCTGTGATGGTTGGGTTGTTTACCTTTGAGCGGCACTTTTTTGCACACCATGGGCTAAATGGCCAGGTCACATGGACCCCGAAGGCTCAGAGAAGGTTGGGGGAGGAGACCCACTGGAGCAGCTGTTGGGAAACAGATGGTAGCCTCCCGTCAAGGCCATCGAGCGTGTTCTTTAACGTGCACAGGATATGGCTCTCTCCCGTATACGGGGCCATGGCTTAACGTCCCATCCGACGGACGGCGACCTTTCCAAGCCCATCGGTGTTCCCTACTGACCGTGGACAGGGCGGGGAATTTTGCGGAGATAAATCTCAACGCTGACCCAGCAGTGACTCGAACTTGGTAATTACAGATTACGAGCATGGCGCGCTACCGACTGAGCCACCCCCGCCCACTTGCTGTGATGAATGACGTAAATAAAGATTCCTGGATGCAAATTCTCTACGATTTTGATTTATATTTGTTTGGATGTGACGTTGGAAACGAGATTCTCCTATTCGTTTGACAATGCCGTCAATTTATGTTTCGAGTGTCACAATATTATCTTGTTCACTTTGTTCTGAAGGTAAGTGATGCAGGATGCTAAGCAATAGGATTTCGAGATGACTAGCAACAGGGTTTTGAATATTTAAACAACGAAGGATGATACTCCGAAAGACAAAAACAAAGGGGAAAGCGTCGTGTTCGATGTGTCTCGAGGGACTCCCACTTCCAATCGTAAAATATACACCAGATGAATATTTGAAGAGATTTCGGGACGTAAACGTAAACTTCTAGGAACTGTAATTCATTTTTCTTTTTCATTCATTCGAAATAAAATTCATTTTCGAACAAATGCGATCTTCAGAGAGAGAAAATGAATGTAATAACATCATTCGGTTCTGTTTCAGAATTCCATTTGATTGAAATGTTTCTGGGGAAACTAATATTTCTCGGAATTTTGCAGGAAAACTAATCCAGTTTCTCGTATCCCTGAGAGAACGTTAACATTTCAATATGCAGAGGAAGTTATCTTACGTTGTCCTTTTTCATCAGGACGAAAAATTTTCTCTCTGATCATCGGAAACAAACGAAAAGCTGAAACACGATTAATCTGCATTTTCATGTCGAAACGAGGGAGAAAGTCTTTCACGCCACGTTGCAATCGTCAACGATGAAAGTGTGTAGAGAAAGAAGGATTACATGTCACAATGGAGTCGCCAGGGGTTGTTCGAAGGAGTAGGAAGGAGAGAGAAGGTTTTTTATGTCAAAATGGAGTCGCCAACGATGGAGTTCCAAAAAGAGAAAGAAGGGTTTCACGTCACAATGGAGCCACCAGCGATGGAGTCGCAGAGAAAAAGAATTTCATGTCGCAATGGTGTCAAGACATCTGTGGGTAACTTTCGATCGCAAGACTCGTAATCTAGAGATCTGAGGGTAACTTTCGATTTCAAGACGTAACCTAGAGTCTTGAGAGTCTGAGAGTAACTTTCGATCGCAAGACTCGTACCCAGATATTTGAGGGTAACTTGCGATCTGAAGACTCCTAACCCAAATATATGAGGGTAACTTCCGATCTGAGACTCGTAACCCAGATATATGAGGGTAAACGTTCGATCTGAAGACTCGTAACTTAGACATCTGAGGGTAACGTTCGATCTCAAGACTCTTAACCCAGATACCCGAGGGTAACTTGCGATCTCAAGAATCGTAACCTAGACATATGAGGGTAACTTGCGATCTCAAGACTCGTAACCTAGACATAAGAGGGTAACTTTCGATCTCAAGACTCGTAACCCAAATATATGAGGGTAACTTTCGATCTCAAGACTCGTAACCTAGACATCTGAGAGTAACTTTCGATCTCGACTCATAACCTAGACATCTGAGGATAACTTTCGATCTCAAGACTCGTGATCTAGACATCTGAGGATAAGAAGACACTAACCAGGGAAAGTATAGAAATTTAGCAGAATCGAGAAATTGTCTCTAATATAAACTACACTCCTTAATCATCATAATCATATCATCATATAATAGTTATATAATTTTTTTAAGATAATATTTTAAATTTATTTTTAATCTATTAACATTTATAATTTCTCTTGGAATGAAATAAAAAAGTGTGTGGTACTTTATAATCACTGAAAATCTTCCATAATTGTTTTTAAATTTAGGTAATTTGTAATAATTTTTAGCTTCTAATCTTGTGTTTTTATTATGATCTATTTTTTTTAAACGTATTATCAAAATAATGTTTTAAGATTATATTATAAATATATAATGAAAAATAGGGAATACGAAACACTGGTCACTTGAGAGTAACTTTCGATGACAAGACCCGAATTCTTGGGTTGGGGTGGATGTTTTGCTTTTTTGCGGCACAAGAGAGTTGTTTTGTGAACGGCACTTTTTGCACACAATAGAGGCGGAGTTTCTGAGGGTCAGGTCACAAGATATTTTGATTACAACACTGAATAAGTTCTAAATGACAAGGTCACAAAGACACCAAGGGCTCAGAGAAGGTTGGGGGAGGCGAACCTAAGGACAGTTGTTGCGAGACAAATGGTAACTTCCCATCAAGGCCACCTAGCATGTTCTTTGAAGTGCACAGGGTCCCCTTTCTCTGAGCGACGCCTTTTTCACAGAGTGGGATAAATGGTCGGGTCACAAGGACCCCAAGGGTTCAGAGAAGGTTGGGGGAGGGGAACCTCAGGACAGCTGTTGCGAGACAAATGGTAACTTCCCATCAAGGCCACCTAACATGTTCTTTGAAGTGCACAGAATCGCCTTTCTCTGAGCGACGCCATTTTGCACCCAGTGGGAGAAATGGCCGGGTCACAAAGACCCCAATGGCTCAGAGAAAGTTGGGGGAAAGCGATCCACTGGACTGAAGACATGGGATAGCCTCCCGTCAAGGCCATTCAACATGTGCTTTAACGTGCACAGGGTATGGCTCTCCCCACACACGGGGCCACGGCAGAACATCCCATGCGACAGATGGCGTCCTTTCAGAGGCCATCGGTGCCTCCTACTGACCAAGGGCAGTGTAGCCGAGATAAATATGAATACTGGCACTGGTAGGACTCGAACCAAGGAACTGAAAATTACGAGCCTGGAGCGCTAGTAATCGACTGAGCCCTCCCCACCCTTCAATACGATAATGAGAGGCTTACATCTCCTAACAGCCGTCCACTCGATCCCTTTCCCTACCAAACTCCGAGCCCATGGGGTCCTAATGACCTTTAGAATTAATTTAAACACTCTATTGCAAAATAGGCCGTCCCATGGCGGAGTGGTTAGCGCGCTTGGCTACTGATCTAAGGGACCTGGGTTCGAGCCCCGGATAAGGCATGGCTGTTTGTGTCGTTTTTCTGCTGAGGGCCTGCCATCCTCTCAGACCTTATATTATGGCATATAAACTGACAGACTCCTGTCAGACCTCTGTGGCAAGCAGCTGCTTGAGGGGGTATTTATTATTTTTATTTATTGCAAAATAACTGCTTCACATCAGTTAAACCAAAACTTAAAGGGTTGGGTTGTTTTACCTCTGAGCGACACTTTTTTTGCACACCATGGGCTAAATGGCCAGGTCACATGGACCCCGAAGGCTCAGAGAAGGTTGGGGGAGGGGACCCACTGGAACAGCTGTTGGGTGACAGATGGTAGCCTCCCGTCAAGGCCATCCAGCGTGTTCTTTAACGTGTACAGGGTATGGGTGTCCCGCACACGGGGCCACGGCTTAACGTCCCATCCGACGGGCGGCGGCCTTTCCAAGCCCATAGGTGTCCCCTACTGACCGTGGGCAATGCGGAAAAAATTTTTTTTTTTGAATTGAAGAGATGTCGAACGTTTTTAGCGACCAGCATTATTAACCAAAACTTAAAGAACACCCCGCCTTAAAACACTATTAATAAAGTTTGTATTCTGTATTTAAAAAGAAAAATATATTTTATCCTTAACGCGCATTATAGAGAACGAACGATAAGTCTCGATTGCCTCCATCTTGGCAAGATAGTTGACGGACTTATAATGGAGTCGAGGTAATTGGAGCTATTTCCGATGGCGCACTCTATCGGCGAAACTTTTTCCTCCTCTTGAAAAATCAGCATATGACGCAGAAGAATGCAGCGCGTGATCAATAGTATTTGCCTCCAGTGTGGGAGAGTCTGGAAAAACGAGGCTTAAGTAGAGATGCATTAAGTCTTTGGAAAAGTTTTGCCATTGATTTTTACATTTTATGCCCGAAAAATAGGGAATACGTCATTTATTATGATGCCTTTGCGGCAGTACTCTCTCTCTCTGTAGGTAATTGACGTACTAAATCATCCAATATTTAATGCTGCCTTACGATTACCAATATTGGCCTTCTTCGCAGAATTAACAAAAAGTGGCGCCTTGGCTCTAACATTTTCTTTTTTTTTCTCCTTCTTTGTTTTTTTCTTCTTCTTCCGTTTCCGTAAGTTTCTTTTACCATTACTTTCGTTTTTTCTTCTTTTAAATTTCTTTTATTCCTTTCTCGTATTTATGAGGAGGGTTTGGGAAGATGATCGCTTCCATTCGAATAATTCATTTTAGTTTTTTCTTTTTGGTTGGCTTCATGCGGCTGACGATCAGAGAGTGGGTTAGTTTTTTTTAGGACTTCTGGAATTATTTTTATTTGATAGTTATGGGAGAAACGTCTGACTCGCAAAGGAGATAATCAAAAGCGTCTTAGATCTAAAGTTATCCTCAATTTACTGGGGTTTGTGATAAAAAGATCGCTTCATATCACGAGTGTTGCAGTCGAAAGTTATCTTAACGCCAAGGGGCGGGGGTGGCTCAGTCGGTAGCGCGCCAGGCTCGTAATCTGTAGTTCCCAGGTTCGAGTCCCAGCTGGGTCAGCGTTGAGATTTATCTCCGCAAAATTCCCCTCCCCGCCCCGCCCGCCAGTAGGGGACACCGATGGGCTTGGAAAGGCCGCCGTCCGTCGGATGGGACGTTAAGCCGTGGCCCCGTGTCTGGGAGAGCCATACCCTGTGCACGTTAAAGAACACGCTGGATGGCCTTGACGGGAGGCTACCATCTGTCTCCCAACAGCTGTTCCAGTGGGTCCCCAGTGCGCAACCTTCTCTGAGCCTTCGGGGTCCATGTGACCTGGCCATTTAGCCCATGGTGTGCAAAAAAGTGCCGCTCAGAGGTGAAACAACGCAACTTAACGCCAAAGGTCGGAGGTTGGTGCGGTCCGTATCGCGCCAGAATCTTAATCCGCAGTTCGCAGTTTCGACTCCCAACTGTGCCTGCATTCATATTTATTTTGCTAAACCCCCCACCCTGCCCTTGGGCTGACACCTTCGTGTCACGTGACACGAAGGTTGCCAGGTCACTAATTTCTAAAAAAATCGTTGCCAGATATTTTTTCTGAATTCTGTAATCAACCATAGCGTTCGGATACTTTTTTGAGCGACTGTACACTGGGGATGCGGCATATATCCGCGTATCCCGAGAAAAAAGCCCCGAAAAAATATATGAACTTTAGCCATTTTTATTCACAAAAAAAAAGACCACCTTATGAATTAAGGTATTTCTTCTGCCAAGTGTTGGCAACACATTTGATAGGGACAGATTTCTTTGCAAACGAATAAGCCAATCTCAGAATTTAATGAATGTGCTTGGTGCATTTGCCTTAATAGGCTCTCTCATTGAGATGAGGGAAAGACCCAGTTAATCCCTTCATCTCATGTTTATTGTGATCACCCCCAACACGCTCTGTGCGCGAGCTCTTGACACCTCGAGAACTGTGACGATTTTTTCTCTTAATTACGATTCACAGCTCCTGTAACGGGGCGGTCGACTGTCCTCTTATCGCTTGAAGTCAATAAATCCTTTAGGGGCAGGGGTGGCTCAGTCGGTAGCGCGCCAGGCTCGTAATCTGTAGTTCCCAGGTTCGAGTCCCGGTCCCTTCCCCCAACCTTCTCTGAACCTTCGGGGTCCTTGTGACTTGGCCATTTTGCCCATGGTGTGCAAAAAAGTGCCGCTCAGAGGTAAAACAACCCAACGTTAAAGAACACGCTGGATGGACTTGACTGGAGGCTACCATCTGTCTCCCAACAGCTGTTCCAGTAGGTCCCCTCCCTCAACATTCTCTGAGCCTTCGGGGTCCATGTGACCTGGCCATTTAGCCCATGGTGTGCAAAAAAGTGCCGCTCAGAGGTAAAACAACACAATAAATCCTTTAGAGGACGTCTGGCGAGTTCAGGTATTTGAAAGTTTCGAAAATAAAATCATTCACTTTCAACTGAGCGTTTGGCTCGATTTCTTTTTTGGCAGTATTTCTTCGTTTCTTTTGTCTTTTAATGTAATATTCAAAAGCAATGCTCTCGCTTTTCGAAACTGACTCTCGAAAACCGCAAACGTTAAGATTTAACTAGCCGATTTTTGGAATTCAGAAACGAGAATTTTTTGCGGAAACGAACTGCAAATTTTTCAGCCGAGTTATAAATGAAATTACTATTTTAGTGAGTTTAGTGGAAAAATTTTATCGTTAAAAAAAACATCTAATATTTCAGAAAAAGATTTTTTTCTTATTTCGGCCTTCTTTAAATATAGGAGGGGGGGGGGGGGCGTTCTTCACTGAAGCAATAAAACGCGCATTAAAAAGAGATGGGCGAAAGTTAATTTCTTCCATGAGCTACTAATGTATTCCTAGGAGAGAAAAAAAGCAATAACAGAAGCTACAGTTATGATGGGAGTTTAAGTTAGAAAATAAAAAAGTACACTTTGAAGGCACTACAGTAGAATGAAAATAAGAATTTGCCAAGACGTCAACGTCTTTTTAAACATGGAAGTCACGTGTACTGTTATGAAACATTAACTGAAGTTTGGAATTTCACAGCAGGATATTTTGGGGATTTGGTAAAGTGAATTAGAACGAGCACTTCCATTTCTCCATGATTGCGAATAATAATGGCCATCAGAGTAGTAAACCATGGCGTAAGGAGGATAGATTTTAAATGCAGAGGCAATTTATTTCTCTCTGCAGTTGACTTTGAAAAGTTAATTATAAATATTGATGTGATACCAGATTCTAATGCAATTCCTAACGTGCAGTACTTTTTTAGTTTTTTTTTTTAACTTTAAGGAATGGGAGATGTGACTTAAATTTTTGATCAACGCATAAACACGAGAAATATATCAAATATAGAAAAGCGTATAAGAAAAGAAAAAAAAATTAAGCTTGAAATGAAACATCAAAGATTTGTACAGTCGCTCAAAAAAGTATCCGAACACTACGGTTGATTACAGAATTCAGAAAAAATATCTGGGAACGATTTTTTTAGAAATTAGTGATCTGGCAAGGTTCGTGTCACGTGACACGAAACTTGCCAGATCACTAATTTCTAAAAAAATCGTTGCCAGACATTTTTTCTGAATTCTGTAATCAACCGTAGTGTTCGGATACTTTTTTGAGCGACTGTATGAACAATCTTTGAAGTCGACGATAATTTCATATATATATATACTCCAACAGATAACTTTCTTTTTCTCTACGTCTCACACAATCACAATATCCATGAGATATCCATGAGACATCTAAGATAACAAAGAGATATCCATTTGCCATCTAAGAGATGTCTTATGGATATTTTATGGATATTATGGTTGTATAGCATATTGTTGCTGATAAATATTCATTTCATAAGCCTGCTTTCATCATTTTCGGTTTAGTTCTCTTTTCACACTGGGACGAGGGTTGTTTTAATCGGTAGCGGGACAGGCTTTTGATCTGGTATAACTAAGTTCGAGCTCCCACTGTGTCTGCATTGAAATTTTCTCTGCTAAACCCCCCTTTTCTCTCAATGAGGAAGGCAGCATAGATGGACTTAAAAAGTGCCGCCATAGGTTAAACTATGGTCCTTATGCCGAAAAGTCATAAAAATAAATAAAAAATAAATACCCCCTCAAGCAGCTGCTTGCCACAGAGGTCTGACAGGAGCCTGTCAGTTTATATGCCACAGTAGAAGTTCTGAGAGGATGGCAGGACCTCAGCAGAAAAAGAACACAAACGTCCATGCCTTATCCGGGGCTCGAACCCAAGTCCCGTAGATCAGTAGCCAAGCGCGCTAACCACTCGGCCGCGGGACACACTGTGAATATTAATGAATTCGCTGGATCATATTGATAAGATCCTTTTCATAACACATTGTGCACGGGATACTTTAATGTAGGGACGGGGTAGTGGTAGTGGTGATTCAGTAAGTAGTGCGCCAGGCTCGTAATCTGTAGTTACCAGGTTCGAGTCCCGCATGTGCCAGCGTTGAGATTTATCTCCGCAAAACTGTCCGCCCTGCCCTCGGTCAGTAGGAGACACCGATGAGTTTGAAAAGGCCACCTCCGTCGAATGGGACGTTAAGCTGAGGCTACGTGTGCGGAAAAGCCATACCCTGTGCACATTAAAGAACCTATTGCATAGTCTTGGCGGGAAGCTGTCATCTGTCTCCTAACAGCTATTCCGTGGGTCCCCTTCCTCCAGCCTTCTCTGAGCCTTCGAGGTCCTTGCGACCTGGCCATTTAGACCATTATGTATGAAAAAGTGACACTCAGAGGTAAAACAATCCATCGTGATTTTACATATTTCCCTAATCAACAGGATTGCAGCCGAAATAAAGCAACTGCTTTGATAAACAATGAAAAACTCCAGGCATAAACCGAAATTTCTGACTTTTGACAAATTTGACCCTTCGCCAGAGTGTTATTATCTGTCCAGTGGATTCCTTACCTAGCTTTGGGGTTCTTGTAACCTGGCCATTTAACACATTATGTGTATATTAAAGTAGAAATCAATCGCTGCCTTCGGCACCTCTTGATTTTATCCTGTCCATCCGACTCCTATTTGACCTTGAATTCATCACCGGATCTGAAGATTCGTCTTATTTCTGAGTTGTACTGCCGAAAATGACCCTCTTCGTCAATTATTTTGCTCTCCAGTACTCGTGTATCTAAATTTGACCTTTGACCTCGAAAGACCCTTAACCCGGATCCAAAATTTCATAACATTTCTGAGATTTACATACACTCTGACATCAAATTTTACTTTTCTACACTCGTAGTTCAAGGGTTGACTTCAACGTGACCTCTATTTAACCTTGAAGGACACGTCGGAGGTCATACTTCACATTTTTTTCGAGATCTACGTCCCCGAATTACTCCTAGGTGTAAATTTTCAGATGTGTACCATTTCTGCTTCATAGTTAAGTTTTGAACACTCTAATATCTAGGCATATTTTTTACGGAAAAATTAGACTGCAGATACGTAAAATTTGGGTGGGGTTGTTTTTACCTCTAAGCGGCACTTTTTTGCACACCATGGGCTAAATGGCCAGGTCACAAGGACTCCGAAAGCTCAGAGAAGGTTGGGGGAGGGGACCCACTGGAAGAGCTGTTGGGAGACAAATGGTAGCCTCCCGTCAAGGCCATCCAGCGTGTTCTTTAATGTGCACAGGATATGGCTCTCCTGCACATGGGGCCACGGCTTAACGTCCCATCCGACGGACGGTGGTCTTTCCAAGACCATTGGTGTCCCCTACTGACCGTGGGCAGGGCGGGGAATTTTGCAGAGATAAATCTCAACGCTGACCCAGCTGGGACTCGAACCTGGGAACTACAGATTACGAGCCTGGCGCGCTACCGACTGAGCCACCCCCGCCCCGCCAGATACGTAAAAGACCTCAATGAAATATAAATTATGATATTATTCAACACTGCTTCTTTAAGTCTTAAAGAGCGTTTACAAACTACATATTTAACAGCATACTCTGCAATTACAACTTAAAAGAATATTTCTTCAATACTGAAGAAATGCGAGATAATTATTATTTGATTTTCTAAAAAGATACATTTTATTTAGTAAAGAGTTATTAGTTCTGGCTTAACGAGCTTTTGGGAAAATTTCTTATGACTGAATATACACAGTCGTATCAGGATAATATGATACCTACCATACATATACTGGGGCGGGGGTGGCTCAGTCGGTAGCGCGCCAGGCTCGTAATCTGTAGTTCCCAGGTTCGAGTCCCAGCTGGGTCAACGTTGAGATTTATCTCCGCAAAATTCCCCGCCCTGCCCACGGTCAGTAGGGGACACCGATGGGCTTGGAAAGGCCGCCGTCCGTCGGACGGGACGTTAAGCCGTGGCCCCGTGTGCGGGAGAGAGATACTCTGTGCACGTTAAAGAACACGCTGGATGGCCTTGACGGGAGGCTACCATCTGTCTCCCAACAGCTGTTCCAATGGGTCCCCTCCCCCAACCTTCTCTGAGTCTTCGGGGTCCATGTGACCTGGCCATTTGGCCCATGGTGTGCAAAAAAGTGCCGCTCAGAGGTAAAACAACCCAACCCTCTCTTACCTGGAAAGAGGGTGGGAGTTTAGCGGAAATCACAGATGGGACTCGAACTTAGGAACTGCAGAATACGAGCCTGGCGAGCAACCGGCTTTGCAAGGCTACACGCATCCGATATGCAGAGAGTTGCATGTAATTGTTCAACTAGATCAGAGGTTCCCAAACTTATTTGTCCTACCGGCCCCTTTTCAGAAAAAAAAAATTACTCAGCGCCCCCCTGGAAATCTACCTTCTTTAAGCGAACAAACAGAAAGATGCAGTGACAAATTTACGTTCTTTTATGTATCTATATTTCTACCTACGTCCTACAACACTGTAAAGAAAGATGTCATTGTAAATAAGACACCTTGAAGCTTGAAATTATAAAATGATTTATTAAAATCAACCATAGTAACATTCGATTTTGTTACACAACAGATGGAACATGTATGAACGGTTTTTCAAAATGTTTTCTCTTCTCTTCCCTCCTTTATGCATCCACAGCCCCCGAATTGCACCCGAGGCTACTACCGACCCCCTGGATCGTTCCAGCGCCCCCCCGGGGGGGCGGTATCACCCACTTTGGAAAACATTGAAGTAGATGGTGATGACGGAAGGCTATAATCTCTCTCCTAATTGCCATCCGATGGATAACCATTCTCCCAAACTTTTCTTAGCCCTTGGAATCCAGGGCGGGGGTGGCTCAGTCGGTAGCGCGCCAGGCTCGTAATCTGTAGTTCCCAGGTTCGAGTCCCAGCTGCGTCAGCGTTGAGATTTATCTCCGCAAAATTCCCCGCCCTGCCCACGGTCAGTAGGGGACACCGATGGGCTTGGAAAGGCCGCCGTCCGTCGGATGGGACGTTAAGCCGTGGCCCCGTGTGCGGGAGAGCCATACCCTGTGCACGTTAAAGAACACGCTTGGATGGCCTTGACGGGAGGCTACCATCTGTCTCCCAACAGCTGTTCCAGTGGGTCCCCTCCCCCAACCTTCTCTGAGCCTTCGGAGTCCATGTGACCTGGCCATTTAGCCCATGGTGTGCAAAAAAGTGCCGCTCAGAGGTAAAACAACCCAACCCTTGGCTTCCTTGTGATTTAGCCTATTGTGTGTATAAAAAGTGACTCTCTGAGGTAAAACAACAACCAATCCTTCTTTGATGTTTTAAGCATCATAGTGAACTTTGTTAAAACTAGTTTTAACTATTGTCGAGTCTATTATTTATTATTTCGCTTTTTTACCTTAATAAGGAAGGAGTAAGAGTATAATGCACCATATGAACAAACACACAGACAAATAAATAAATATTATTTATATTTAATAATGTAATATAAAAGAGAAAAACAAAGATATAATAATAATAATTTCAAAACAACGGATATATTTTAAAATTTTGAAAAATCCAATTTATTCTATATTCTCGTGGCAGAGTGGTTAGAGCGCTTGGCTACTGATCTACAGGACCTGGGTTCGAGCCCCCGGGTAAGGCATGGATATTCGTCTTATTTTATGCTGAGGTCCTGCCATCCTCTCAGATCTTCTGTGGCATTTAAACACTGACAGGCTCCTGTCAGACTTCTGTGGCAAGCAGCTGCTTGGGGGGGGGGTATTTATTTTTATTTATCAATGTAATGAAATATGAAAAGTATGTAATTTTTTTATGTTATAACAAAATGTATCAATTTCACAGTTATGCCAAATATTTTTTATTATTTATTAAATATTCCGTTGAATAAATGCTAAAAGTTGGGTTGTTTTACCTCTGAGCGGCACTTTTTTGCACACCATGGGCTAAATGGCCAGGTCACAAGGACCCCGAAGGCTCAGAGAAGGTTGGGGGAGGGGGACCCACTGGAACAGAGAGGATGGGAGACAGATGGTAGTCTCCCGTCAAGGCCATCCAGCGTGTTCTTTAACGTGCACAGGGTATGGCTCTCTCCCGCACACGGGGCCACGGTTTAACGTCCCATCCGACGGACGGCGGCCTTTCCAAGCCCATCGGTGTCCCCTACTGACCGTGGGCAGGGCGGGGAATTTTTGCGGAAATAAATCTCAACGCTGACCCAGCTGGGACCTACAGATTACGAGCCTGGCGCATTACCGACTGAGCCACCCCCGCCCCAAATGCTAAAAGATATTGCGCTAGATATAGAAGAGTTAAATAAGTCAAACATGTGACAGTTTTTTTAAGTTCCGATGGTATACCATTACTCTCTTCGTAGTTCATTCTACTATTATATTGCTCCATTCCCATAATAGTTAATAACGTTGGTCCCTAAAAACGTTCGACATCTCTTCAATTCAAAAAAAAAAATTTTTTTTCACAACTTTAACTGTTTGTAATATTTACTGTAAGCAATAAATAATATATTACTGTAAGCAAACAAAAGCAAATTCACGAAATTGAATTCACAGACCGAACAGAACCCCGCCAAAAAATAAAAAAAACAATTGAAGAATTATTTGGTTCTAACTGATAAAAAAAAAAAGTATTATTGAGGCTTGTTATCGTGTCTAGAAGTCTTCTACGAATAGTTTCTGTTTTCTTAAGACAAAGCATTTGTTAGAACAGTAGTCCTTGCATCTCTTTCCTGTTAAGACATCTTTTTTTTTGTTTCATGTTACCTCACCCTTTCGCGGACCCACCGCTGTAAACACGATTCTTAACATCCGCATGTGTCTCCCCCTGGTATTGAGTTGGAAAAGGAAGAATTCCGAATTATTTGACCGTTTGTGCATCGGGTAAGCATCTATTTTCCGAAAGCTTCTTCTCAGTGAGCCGTCGTTAAGCCGAGTTTGTTCGGGACAATTCGATACCGTCTCAGCACTTAGCTTTCGCAAGCGCACATGCTTACCCTCGACCCTTTTGTTGTCTTGTCTCTCCTCTTCACCCTTTCTATCTCTCTACCCACTTTACCTCAGGCCCTAGACAACGGCGTTCATCAGTCAGCAAGATAGCTCATCTTGTTTCTCAATTACTGCTTCTCTGTGGCCAAATAACAAGCTGCAGAGCTTCTACTTCTGGCTGCTAAAAGAAAAGAAGATCCAGATTGAAGGCTTTCTCTTCCTGATCTCTTTTTCTCTTAACCTTTGTCTAGGCTTTACCTTCATCTGATCTTTTCTTTGCTACCTGCGTTTTTTTATTTTTTATATTATTTTTGTGTTTCCTCTTTCTTCTTCTGAAGCGGATCGAAGAGATATCGCCAGAAATTAATTGGAAACTTCCCCGATTAGTCTTGAGGCCTGGGAGTGGATGCCATCGTCTTGGCTGGCTTAAGCATGTTTTGCCAAATACAGGAAAGAAACTAGAAGGTTAGGAGAAATTAAATTGCACGAACCTTGTTCGACTAGTAAAGCGATTCTATCTGTGACTTACAGTTAAGGACAGAGTTCAGCATGTATGTATAAAATGCTAATTACGTTCAGCAGGAAATTCTTATAAAGGCTTTGGGTTGTTTTACCTCTGAGCGGCACTTTTTTGCACACCATGGGCTAAATGGCCAGGTCACATGGACCCCGAAGGCTCAGAGAAGGTTGGGGGAGGGGACCCACTGGAACAGCTGTTGGGAGACAGATGGTAGCCTCCCGTCAAGGCCATCCAGCGTGTTCTCTAACGTTGTGTTGTTTTTCCTCAGAGTGGCACTTTTTTGCACACCATGGGCTGAATGGCCAGGTCACATGGACCCCGAAGACTCAGAGAAGGTTGGGGGAGGGGACCCACTCGAACAGCTGTTCGGAGACAGATGGTAGCTTCCCGTCAAGGCCATCCAGCGTG
The DNA here is from genome assembly GCA_038380435.1 of Ryuthela nishihirai. Taxonomy (NCBI): domain Eukaryota; kingdom Metazoa; phylum Arthropoda; class Arachnida; order Araneae; family Heptathelidae; genus Ryuthela; species Ryuthela nishihirai. The sequence continues at coordinate 28,624,949 of JAWZYU010000018.1, forward strand.
TTCTTTAACGTGCACAGGGTATGGCTCTCCCGCACACGGGGCCACGGCTTAACGTCCCATCCGACGGACGGCGGCCTTTCCAAGCACATCGGTGTCCCCTACTGACCGTGGGCAGGGCGGGGGAATATTTGCGGAGATAAATCTCAATGCTGACCCAGCTGGGACTCGAACCTGGGAACTACAGATTACGAGCCTGGCGCGCTACCGACTGAGCCAATCCCCCCCATAAATATAAAGGCTTTGGTATTTCAGTTGTAACGTTGTGAAATTAAATGATAAGTAGTTAAAGTAATGATAAATATAGGGAAAAAGGAATGAAAATGGAAACTAAAATAGCATAAATAACGTTTCGGAACTAATAAAAATGTCATAAAGTAGATAAGCATTTCGGAACGAATGCAAAATGTAATCAATGTATACTGGTTTCCATAAATTAAAGGGGCGGGGATGGCTCAGTCGGTAGCGCGCCAGGCTCGTAATCTGTAGTTCCCAGGTTCGAGTCCCAGCTGGGTCAGCGTTGAGATTTATCTCCGCAAAATTCCCCGCCCTGCCCACGGTCAGTAGGGGACACCGATGGGCTTGGAAAGGCCGCCGTCCGTCGGATGGGACGTTAAGCCGTGGTCCCGTGTATGGAAGAGCCATACCCTGTGCACGTTAAAGAACACGCTGGATGGCCTTGACGGGAGGCTGCCATCTGTCTCCCAACAGCTGTTTCAGTGGGTCCCCTCCCCCAACCTTCTCTGAGCCTTTGGGGTCAATGTGACCTGGCCATTTAGCCCATGGTGTGCAAAAAAGTGCCGCTCAGAGGTAAAACAACCCAACACAACCCATAAATTAAGGAAAATATCTATGTTAAGTCAATGGGAAACTCAAAGCTCAAAGAATCAAAGCTCTATAACTTCCAAAATAAGATATTTTTGTTTTGAAAAATGTGATTGCAGATAAAGATCTCAATCAAATAAATCAATATCTCGATTTTCAACAATATTCGTTCAGTATTTAATGAATTATGGAAGTTTGAATATTTAGCGATAACAATGCCAGCCACAGAAATTGACTTCAGAAGTTAATTAAGACTTAGTAATAAGTATTGGATCAAAGTGTTTAATAAAATAAGTTTGTATTTTAGAGCTTTGTGAAAAGAATTCTTTCACTATTCTTCAGTTTTGTTTAAATTTCTTAAGACTGGCATTGCTGTTGTTAAATATTCAAACTTGCGTAACTCATTAAATACTGAACTAATATTGTTGAAAATCGAGATGTTGATTTATTTGATTGAGATCTTTATCTGCAATCACATTTTTCAAAACAAATGAACTTATTTTAGAAGTTAGAGAGCTTTGACGTTAGTCTCACATTGACTTAAAATAGGGATTTTCCTTATTTTATGGAAACCAGTGTAGAAGAAATAAAAATGAAAGCGAATAATAAAATAGAGGAAAAATGTATTTGAAAATAAATATTCCTAAATGAAATAAAATATAATCAGGGCAGTATAGATGAACGCTGCTAATTAAAGTGTGAGAATGTAAAAGAAAATGGTGCAAAAAATTTAGAAAATATGAAGAAATATCATCACGGTGTTACAAATGAAAAATAAGAAACAAATTAAAATATAATGAGTTGGGTTGTTTCACCTCTGCGCGGCACTTTTTTGCACACCATGGGCTAAACGGCCAGGTCACATGGACCTCGAAGACTCAGAGAAGGTTGGGGGAGGGGACCCACTGGAACAGCTGTTAGGAGACAGATGGTAACCTCCCGTCAAGGCCATCCAGTATGTTCTTTAACGTGCACAGGGTATGGCTCTCCCGAACGGGACCACGACTTAACATCCCATCCGACGGACGGTGGCCTTTCCTAGCCCATCGGTGTCCTCTACTTACCGTGGGCAGGGCGGGGAATTTTGAGGAGATAAATCTCAATTCTGACCCAGATGGAACTAGAACCTGGGAACTACAGATTATGAGCCTGGCGCGCTACCGTCTGAGCCACCCTGCCCCTAAAATATAATGAAGGTGATAAAAAAGTTAATTATAATGAAGATGGTGCAAATAAACAATGAGAAGGAAATAAAAATATACCGAAGGGGGTGAAAATAAACAATGACAATAAAATTTCCACAACCTTTATTAAAATATAATGAAGGCCGTGGATTGGGTCGGGTTGTTTTACCTCTGAGCGGCACTTTTTTACACACCATGGGCTAAATGGCCAGGTCACATGTACCCCGAAGGCTCAGAGAAGGTTGGGGGAGGGGACTCACTGGAACAGCTGTTGGGAGACAGATGGTAGCCTCCCGTCAAGGCCATCCAGCGTGTTCTTTAACGTGCACAGGGTATGGCTCTCCCGCACACGGGGCCACGGCTTAACGTCCCATCCGACGGACGGCGGCCTTTCCAAGCCCATCGGTGTCCCTTACTGACCGTGGGCAGGGCGGGGAATTTTTGCGGAGATAAATCTGAACGCTGACCCAGCTGCGACTCGAACCTGGGAACTACAGATTACGAGCCTGGCACGCTACCGACTGAGCCACCCCCGCCCCGAAGGCCGTGGAAATGAACAACGAGAAGCCAATTAAAATATAATGAAGGTGATGAAAAATTTTATTGTTATCCTGGTGGTGCAAATAAACAATGGAAACGAAATTAAAATATAATTAATCTTGCAAATGAACAGTTGGGAAAAAAATGGGGAGCAAATTCAAATATATTGATGGTGTCTCAAATAATGAGAACCATATTTAAATTAATCAGGTTGGTTCAAGTAAAACAATTAGAAGCAGCCAGACCTAAAATTATCAGAATTGTAATAGCGAATTTCGGATTATGCTGAATGCGAACCAAATATTATTAGATTTGCCTATTTGGGAGACTTTGGGTTGGGTTGTTTTACCTCTGAGCGGCACTTTTTTGCACACCATGGGCTAAATGACCAGGTCACATGGACCCCGAAGGCTCAGAGAGGGTTGGGGGAGGAGACCCACTAAAACAACTGTTGGTGGACAGATGGTAGCCTCCTGTCAAGGCCATCCAGCATGTTCTTTAACGTGCAGAAGGTATGGCTCTCCCGCACACTGAACCACGGCTTAACGTCTCATTCGACGGACGGCGGTCTTTCCAAGTCCATCAGTGTCCCTACTGACTTTGGGCAGGGCGGGGAGTTATGCGGATATAAATCTTAACGCTGACCCAGCTGGGACTCGACGGACGGCGGTCTTTCCAAGTCCATCAGTGTCCCTACTGACCCTGGACAGGGTGGGGAGTTATGCGGAGATAAATCTTAACGCTGACCCAGCTGGGACTCGAACCTGGGAATTACAGGTTACGAGCTTGGCGCGCTACCGACCAAGCCTTCCCCGCCCCATTTGGGAAACTCAAACGCGAAAGCTTAAAATTTTGAATACCACAATACGAGAGTTTCATATTAAAACGATTGGAATATGGGAACTTCAAGTTCTGAGGTTTTCACCATCCGATGTGGAAATTTCGCTTGGTGATGATTTCAGTATGCAAATCCCGTGTAATTTGCATAATGGAGTGTTTAGGAAGCTTATTGAAATCTTCGAAATATTTTAAAAATAACTAACTTCAATCTCTGTGTCATATCTTTCTGTGTTCATATCTCTGTGTGAAAGAATACTATTAAAAATATATTCATTTGTTTTTCGAACTGTTCATGTTCACGTAATTTTATACTCTTTAAACGCACTAAAGCAAATCCATTTCGCGAACCACTTCTCTCAATTTCAGGTCAGACATCATCTGGCAAATGCGACCATCGGTGCTTCTACTGCATCGCTATCATTGTGCACCGTTGGACTTGGAAAGGCAGCCGTCCGTTTGATGGGACGCTTAGCCGTGGTCCCGTTTATGGGAGAGTTATACCCTGTGCACGTTAAAGAACACACTGGATGGCCTTGACGGGAGGCTACCATCTGTATCCCAACAGCTGTTCCAGTGTGAACCCAACGTATGAATATAACATGTTGGTCAAATGAAATCTTGTAACATGGAGAGCGTTATAGGCTATTAAAATGTTCTTCTCCCCCCCCCCCCCCCTAAAAGGAGAAATATGATTTCGGTTGTTTGGGTTGTTTTATCTCTGAGCGGCACTTTTTTGCACACCATGGGCTAAATGGCCAGGTCACATGGACCCCAAAGGCTCAGAGAAGGTTGGGGGAGGGGGGGGACCCACTGGAACAGCTGTTGGGAGACAGATGGTAGCCTCCCATCAAGGCCATCCAGCGTGTTCTTTAACGTGCACAGAGTATGGCTCTCCCGCACACGGGGCCACGGCTTAACGACCCGTCCGACGGACGGCGGCCTTTCCAAGCTCATCGGTGTCCCCTACTGACCGTGGGCAGGGCGGGGAATTTTGAGGAGATAATCTCAACGTTGACCCAGCTGGGACTCGAACCTACAGATTACGAGCCTGGCGCGCTACCGACTGAGCCACCCCCGCCCCAAGAAATATGATAATCATTGCTACGTAATATCATCCGAAATAGAGGGCCACATTTAAGGATTAGGTGTCAAATGAACACTTCTGGTTTTGGGTTGTTTTACCTCTGAGCGGCACTTTTTTTCACACAATGGCCTAAATGGCCAGGTCACAAGGACCTAAAAGGCTCGGAAAGGTTGGGGGAGGGGACCCACTGGAAAATCTGTTGGGAGATGGTAGTCTCCGGTCATGGTCCTCCAGCGTGTTCTTTAACTTGCACAGGGTATAGCTCTCTCGCACACGGATCCACAGTCAGTGGGTCCCCTCTCCCAACCTTCTCTAAGCCGTCGGCGTCCATGTGACCTGGGGTTGGGGTTGTTTTACCTCTGAGCGGCACTTTTTGCACACCATGGGCTAAATGGCCAGATCACATGGACCCCGTAGGCTCAGAGAAGGTTGGGGGAGGGGACCCATAGGAATAGCTGTTGGGAGACAGATGGTAGCCTCCCGTCAAGGCCATCCAGCGTGTTCTTTAACGTGCACAGGGTATGGCTCTCCCTCACACGGAGCCACGGCTTAACGTCCCATCCGACGGACGGCGGCCTTTCCAAGCCCATCGGTGTCCCCTACTGACCGTGGGCAGGGCAGGGAATTTTGCGGAGATAAATCTCAACGCTGACCCAGCTGGGACTCGAACCTGGGAACTACAGATTACGAGCCTGGCGCGCTACCGACTGAGCCACCTCCGCCCCCATGTGACCTGGCCATTTAGCCCATGGTGTGAAAAAAAAGTGCCATTCAGAGGTGAAACAACCCAAGCCAACGCTATCATCGTAATCGGCATTGTGTTTCTCCGTCCCATTCGTTCGCCCCCTACTATCCCCCCCCCGTCAGACATGCGCATAATTAAGAACTCCGTGTTGTGTCTGTAGCTGAGGGTTTTGCTTATCGACTTCTAGTATGGAGTCATTAATCGTGGCACGAGCTTTTAAGACTTCGAAAATCGTTTCTAGATTGGAAACGTTTCCCCTATGGCCAATGAAATCCTCGGCGAACTCAGGCGTTCTTCGTTTGCATCGCTGTTAATGAGACGAGATGTTTTTCTGGGGTTTCTCTCTGCTCAAGATAAGAAAGGCTCTGACGGGGAGGATTACCAGGGAAGTTGCGTGTGGGGTTGGAGAATGCAGTGGAGTAAAGGTTTTGAAGGAAGGAATGTGATTTTGGACTTTGATATCAAGGTTCTTTTTTTTTTCGTTGGGTTGTTTTACTTCTGAGCGGCCCTTTTTTGCTTTTTTGCATGGGCTAAATGGCCAGGTCACATGGACCCGAAGGCTCAGAGAAGGTTAGGGGAGGAAACCCACTGAAACAGCTGTTGGGAGACAGATGGTAGCCTCCCGTCGAGGCCATCCAGCGTATTCTTTACCGTGCATAGGATACTGCTCTCTCCCGTATACGGGGTCATGGCTTAACGTCCCATCCGACGGACGGTGGCCTTTCCAAGCCCATCGGTGTCCCCTACAGACCGTGGGTTGGGTTGATTGGGTTGTTTTACTTCTGAGCGGCACTTTTTTGCACACCATGGGCTAAACGGCCAGGTCACATGAACCCCGAAGGCTCAGAGAAGGTTGGGGGGAGGAGACCCACTGGAACAGCTGTTGGGAGACAGATGGTAGCCTCCCGTCAAGGCCATCCAGCGTGTTCTTTAACGTGCACAGGGTATGGCTCTCTCCCGCACACGGGGCCGCGGCTTAACGTCCCATCCGACGGACGGCGGTCTTTCCAAGCCCATCGGTGTCCCCTACTGACCGTGGGCAGGGCGGGAATTTTGCGGAGATAAATCTCAACGCTGACCCAGCTGGGACTCGAACCTGGGAACTACAGATTACGAGCCTGGCGCGCTACCGACTGAGCCACCCCCGCTCCTCCCGTCCATTTTTTTTCGTACTACAGGTGATCTTTTCACGCCTCTTTTACTGTATCGATATCTGTTGCTGCAAAGCATTGAAAAATACAAATTCAAAGCCATGAAAGTTCAGTTTCCTTTTTGTTGGAGGGTCAAAAGTCGAGATAACATACAGTAGTCTCAACACCAGAGTGGGGCGGGGGTGGCTCCGTCGGTAGCGCGCCAGGCTCGTAATCTGTAGTTCCCATGTTCGAGTCTCAGCTGGGTCAGCGTTGAGATTTATCTCCGCAAAATTCCCTGCCCCCCTGCCCACAGTCAGTAGGGGACACCGATGGGCTTGGAAAGGTCGCCGTCCATAGGATGGGATGTTAAGCCGTGTCCTCCGTGTGCGAGAGAGCCATTCCCTGTGTACGTTAAAGAACTCACTGGAAGGCCCTGAAGGGAGGCTACCATCTGTCTCCCAACAGATTTTTCAGTGGGTCCCCAACCTTCTCTTAGCCTTCGTGGTCCTTGTGACCTGGTAATTTAGCCCATGGTGTACAAGATAGTCCCGCTCAGAGGTAAAACAACCTAACCCCAGAAGTGTTCATTTGACATCTAATTCGTAAATGTGGCCCTCTACTTCGGATGATACAATCTAACAATAATTTTCATATTTCTCCTTTTTAGGGGGGGGGGGGGGGGGTGGCTCAGTCGGTAGCGCGCCAGGCTCGTAATCTGTAGTTCCCAGGTTCGAGTCCCAGCTGGGTCAGCGTTGAGATTTATCTCCGCAAAATTCCCCGCCCTGCCCACGGTCAGTAGGGGACACCGATGGGCTTGGAAAGGCCGCCGTCCGTCGGATGGGACGTTAAGCCGTGGCCCCGTGTGCGGGAGAGCCATACCCTGTGCACGTTAAAGAACACGCTGGATGGCCTTGACGGGAGGCTACCATCTGTCTCCCAACAGCTGTTCCAGTGGGTCCCCTCCCCCAACCGTCTCTGAGCCTTCGGGGTCCATGTGACCTGGCCATTTAGCCCATGGTGTGCAAAAAAAGTGCCGCTCAGAGGTAAAACAACCCAACCCAAACAACCTTTTTAGTGGGGGGGAGAACATTTTAATAGCCTATAACACTCTCTACGTTTCAAGATTTCATTTGACCAACATGTTGTATTCATACGTTGGGTTCATATTAGTAGTTTATAGTAGAAAACACTTTCACAAATATATCTTCTTTTACTGGGAGAGGGGGAAAAGGTTTTTATAACTGTGACCTGTTACGAGGTTTCATTTGACGCAAAACGTGTTATTCTTCGTTCTCCGCGTTCGGGAGATAAAATGGAACATTGATTTTTTCTATTTTCCATTTTCTAGGCGGGAAGAAAGGACGGGTTGTTGGGTTGTTTTACCTCTGCGCGGCACTTTTTTTGTACACCATGGGCTAAATGGCCAGGTCACATGGACCTCGAAGACTCAGAGAAGGTTGGGGGAGGGGACCCACTGTAACAGATGTTGGCAGACAGATGGTAGACTCCCATCAAGGCCATCCAGAGCGTTCTTTAATGTGCACAGGGTATGGCTCTCCCGCAACGGAGTCAGAGCTTAACGTTCCATCCGACGGACGGCGGCATTTCCAAGACCATCGGTGTCCCCTAATGACCGTGGGCATGCGGGGAGTTTTGCGGAGATAAATCTCAACGCTGGCCCAGCTGGGACTCGAACCTGGGAACCGCAGATTACGAGTCTGGCGCGCTACCAACTGAGCCTGAAATCTTTTTTTATATCTGAGAATAAAATGATTGTTTTCAGATTTTCTTTCAAATTATAGTAAATCCGAGAAGACAAAGCCAGAATTACGTCAATATAGATTGTTAGAAAAATAATTATTTCAATCTAGAAAAAAGAACACAATATTTGCTTCACTACCTTCTTATAGATTCTGAAAACAACAACAGCAAAGAAAAAACAAAAACAACAACAACACATTGTAGCGAGATGGGACGATAATTTCAAGTTGAATAGGATTACATCTTTTATAAACTGGGATAACCTGAGCCACTTTCAAATCAGAAGGGAAATTACTCTGCTGAAATACATTATCAATTTTGCATCATAAAATCTTTTATTGCATCATAAATAACGTAAATTACGTTTGCAGACGTTCCATCCAAATATCCCCGTGTGCGATGGGCAGGTGAAAGCGAACCGAACTTATTTTACTTTGCAAATACCACATTTGTTATTTCCCATAGCTGACTGGGCGTTTTAGTTTTGATAACAGGATCAAAGAAAGACTGTTTCTCGCAATTTAAAATTCGAAACTATTGAGTTATTTGGGATTCCCCCCCCCCCCCCCCCCCGATAATTTTGAGCTCTTGTCAAAATTTGTCCGCTGTTGTTTAGAAGTTCTTTTTCTTTGTAAAAGCATCATAAATTTCATTTTTCAAGAATCTGTCTTTTTACGCTTTTATAATAAGGGACTTCTATATTTCAAATTTTACATCCTTTAACGAATTTTAGGAATTTTGTTTCCCGTTTGGTGTTTCATGTCTTGCATCGGGTTGGGTTGTTTTACCTCTGAGCGGCACTTTTTTGCAAACAATGGGCTAAATGGCCATGTCACATGGACCCCGAAGGCTCAGAGAAGGTTGGGGGAGGGGACCCACTGGAACAGCTGTTGGGAGACAGATGGTAGTTTCCCGTCAAGGTCATCCAGCGTGTTCTTTAACGTCGGATTGTTTTACCTCTGAGCAGCACTTTTTGGCACACCATGGGCTAAATGGCCATGTCACATGGACCTGGAAGGCTCAAAGAAGGTTGGGGGAGGGGACCCACTGGAACAGCTGTTGGGAGACAGATGGTAGTTTCCCGTCAAGGCCATCCAGCGTGTTCTTTAACGTCGGATTGTTTTACCTCTGAGCAGCACTTTTTGGCACACCATGGGCTAAATGGCCATGTCACATGGACCTGGAAGGCTCAAAGAAGGTTGGGGGAGGGGACCCACTGGAACAGCTGTTGGGAGACAGATGGTAGCTTCCCGTCAAGGCCATCCAGCGTGTTCTTCAACGTTGGATTGTTTTACCTCTGAGCGGCGCTTTTTGGCACACCATGGGCTAAATGGCCATGTCACATGGACCCCGAAGGCTCAGAGAAGATTGGGGGAGGGGACCCACTGGAACAGCTGTTGGGAGACAGATGGTAGCCTCCCGTCAAGGCCATCCAGTGTGTTCTTTAACTTTGGATTGTTTTACCTCTGAGCAGCACTTTTGGCACACCATGGGCTAAATGGCCAGGTCACATGGACCCCGAAGGCTCAGAGAAGATTGGGGGTGGGAACCCACTGGAACAGCTGTTGGGAGACAGATGGTAGCCTCCCGTCAAGGCCATCCAGTATGTTCTTTAACGTGCACAGGGTATCGCTCTCCCGCACATGGAATAACGGCTTAACGTCCCATCCGATGGATGGCGCCTTTCCAAGCCCATCAGTGTCCCCTCCTGACCGTTAGCAGGGCGGGAAGTTTTGCGGAGATAAATCTCAACGCTGACCCAGCTGGGACTCGAACCTGGGAACTACAGATTACGAGCCTGGTCGTGACCACCGAGAGAGAAGGCCATGGAACTCCTTTGCCGGAAGAACTGTGTCGTCACGAACATTGGTGTTCCGGTCGCCATTTTTGAATAGCTTTAGTTTCAATTGAGTCACGCTGGTTGAATTGATTGATTTTGATATATTTGTGAGTTTGTTTTAGCGTTTACAGCTATATCTACTTTTTGTGTACTACCAAAGTGTAATGGAAACTTCAAGACGGGCCCCAAAGTTCATATATTTCAGTTTACGAAGGATATTTCTTAAAAAGAAGCTTGGATCAAAGCGATCAAGAGAGAGAGAGTGTTTCACACCGACAATTCATAGTAAGGTACGTAACATAAGTTCTCACTTTTATTTTCTTTAACTATATTTTATATATTCAAACGGTTTAAACTGAATTTTTACCAGGAAATCGTCATGTGATATCTGGCCTCTGTAGAGAGGGCTTTGGTACCTCTGATGCATGTACGAGCAATATGTTCTATTCATTATCGAAGTAGCAAACTGTCGCTTACCTAATTGGCTTCACTGCAATGATCTCACATGAATATGGGGAATTCATGATGTTTAACCAAATATGAAAACACTATAAATGAAGTTTGTTTGGACATCAAAAGTAATTTATATTTAAATGCAACAGTAAGTAATGTTTTGTTTATTATTGCTTAAAATAAAATGAAGTTCGCCATGTATTGACAAAGAAATCATTTAGATTTGAGACCCCTACACTAAACTATAATAAATGCACACAGATATCTGTAAATTTATTAAATTGCAGCTAAAGGGAATGTCATTCAATTCTATTCAGCCAATTTTTTTTACTTCCATATTCCAATTATAGTAACATCCTATGAAGGGTGGGGAGCTGGCGCCCTCTATCTAAACCACAAATAGTTATGCATACACTGTATTACAAACAGAAAATATGTTAAATGAGAAAATTTGCTGGAGATAAATTGAAGTTCTCATGCAAACCTCTCTAAATCTTTTTTTTGCAATATTTATTTAATATTTATAGAATTATGAAAGCTGAAATATTTAACTTTTACTACTTATTAAAATTTACTTCAAAAGCTAAAATACAACTGTTGTAACAAATAGTTCACTATCAAAAAATGTACCATAAAATGTATAAATGTTTGTTCAGTTTTCAATTTGGGGGGGGATACTTAGGAAGTTTGTGACGGTGGCGTCTGCTGCTACATGTTCCAGCTCCTATAACTCTTTAAATGTTAAGTAAATATTGTAGAAACTGAGAACTAAATTAAATCTTCAATTTTTACCCTATTGACACTGAAGAATTACTGTGAAAGTGCTTATTTTCAAAGTTCGGCAACTTTGAATGTTGCTGGAAGTGTCTGGGTGCAGTCGCTCAAAAAAGTATCCGAACACTGTGGTTGATTACAGAATTTAGAAAAAATATCTGGCAACGACTTTTTTTTAGAAATTTGTGATCTAGCAACCTTCGTCAATGTGTACAATATCAATCAAAAAATATTCGAACACTATAGTTGATTACAGAATTCAGAAAAAATATCTGGCAACGATTTTTTAGAAATTAGTGATCTGACAACCTTCATGTCACGTGACACGAAGGTTGCCAGATCACTAATTTCTAAAAAAATTGTTGCCAGATATTTTTTCTGAATTCTGTAATCAACCATAGTGTTCGGATACTTTTTTGAGCGACTGTACTCTTTATATTATAGTGTATAATTTTAGGGGTTTAGAGTGTTCCCTTTATTTGTGTAATTAAAAGTTAAATAGTTATCAATTACGTTAAAATTTTACAAGGTGCATTTTTGCTGAAGTTACTATTGGTTGTTATATTGTCTTGGATATTTTTTCCTAAAGGTTCTTAGCAATCAACAAAACTGAGAAATTTGTTTTCATCACAAAATATGATTAAATTACCATTAGAATATAAATCAAGTAAAATCAAATCTTTAATATATATATATATTAAATGAGCAGTAATGATCTGTGAATTGAGGCTGAAGTTCTATAGTAAGCTTACAGTATCATTTGTGAAAAAATTCAAAAAAAACATTAATTAACTCCAAAAACGATCATAATGTCTACATAGCACAATTGCTTACACGTTAAATCTAGAGGTTTGACTACTAAGTATTCTATATGAATGCATAATTCAACATCATACTGGATATAAGAAATTTTGCATTATGTTTTAGGATATTCCATGTTGTTGATGACATGAATTTTTTTCTTATGTTGGTTGTTAACCTTTTCACGACTAAGGGAAACATTTTTCCCATTTTAAAATTGGTGATTGTCGTATTTAATTATAACCTTATCTGCATTTTTTATACAGAATGTCAAAATAGAACGTATGTCGAACGCAATTACGTAAACGGGAACGTTTAGAAAACAAAAACAGAACTGTCAGGACGCATAATATATGTACTATGTGCAATGTCCATCTTTGCCTCACTACCAAAAGAAATTGCTTCGCAGAATATCATAATTAGCACATCATTTTGTATAGTAATTTTATTTCATAATTTTGTATTATTTTAGTTAACATTTTGTTCTAATAAACCAATAAATAAAAGACATTGCATAATAAGCCTAACTATAATTTGTGTTACCTTTATAGTCCATTGGGAAAAATATTTCCCATAAAATTCCAAAAAAACTACACATTGTTATGTATTTTTCTTATGATTTTTATTTATTTTACGTCTAAACAAACTAAAATAAACAGTTACATACTAATATTTACTCTTAGAAACCTTATGGTCCTGAAAGGGTTAATAGCAAAGATGAGAACTTTGCAGTAAGCTCTGTAATGTATGTCCATCATTCACAAAATAGGGTTAAAGTGGAATATAATGCTAGTTACATTTTTAACTTTTTTATATCAGATATATTGTATTTTAGGAAAATTGGTCTGTAAATTAGGTGCTGTGATAAAAAGTTATTTTCTGAATTTTCAAAAATATGTCACGGAGATGACGATGAAAACATTCTAAAGGAATCCTAAATTACAAAGGATACTGTGTTAATCAGGAATTCAACATTAATTTATAGAAATTGTATGTAGCGGAATTTAGGTTTTTTTTGCAAAGGGGAGACCATATATTAATCCAAGAGAATTGAAAATTGTCAACTTTGATCTCTGTAGTGACATAACAATAAAATTTAGGTGTCAGAATGTCAGTTTAGTAAAATGTTTAGTTAATCAGTTTAACTGATTTATGTAAATGACATGACACACAGTAAGAATCTATAAGTAGATAATTTAGGTACTGTAGAGAATTAGCTTTATCATTCATTAAGAAATTTTCATTCAGTTGAATGGAGAAGAATGATTATTACACTTTCTGAATGAAGGAATTATGATTTAAAATTGGGAAATCAACAAAAACCTTTTAAGTAACTGCCTTTTACAGGAATTCAGTAGCAAAGTATCACATGAGCCGTCCTGTCGACATGGGACTCATGAATCAGTTAATAAGTGATTAATTTTTGGTTGGATCATTCAACAAATCAATAAATGTTTTGTGTAACTGACCTTTGCTTTCATCAATGCCATCACTGAATAAGATTGAAGTGTAATTAGAATATGTGTTTATATAACATTTATATACAATATACAAGTAATAATGGCTGTAAATTAATGATTAAAGTACTCCAAGTTGGTTTGGGTTGTTTTACCTCTGAGCGGCACTTTTTTGCACACCATGGGCTAAATGGCCAGGTCACATGGACCCCGAAGGCTCAGAGAAGGTTGGGGGAGGGGACCCACTGGAACAGCTGTTGGGAGACAGATGGTAGCCTCCCGTCAAGGCCATCCAGAGTGTTCTTTAACGTGCACAGGGTATGGCTCTCCCGCACACAGTGGGCCACGGCTTAACGTCCCATCCGACGGACGGCGGCCTTTCCAAGCCCATCGGTGTCCCCTACTGACCGTGGGCAGGGCGGGGAAGTTTGCGGAGAAAGTACTCCAAATTTGTGTATTTTTATTATTTCTTTAAACATAAATTTTATTAAAAAACTACAGCAGCAAATCATGTCTTATGTTGGTCACTATAAATCTAAGTTTTTTAATATGCTCAAAATACACGTATATTTTTCTTAATAATCTATTTATTATACTTATCCTTTATATTTTATAAAAGCAAAAGATAAACCTCTCAAGTAACAGTATGATTTCAGCAACTCTTTCTGTACAATCGCTCAAAAAAGTATCCGAACGCTATGGTTGATTACAGAATTCAGAAAAAATATCTGGCAACGATTTTTTTAGAAATTAATGATCTGGCAACCTTCGTGTCACGTGTCACGTGACACGAAGGTTGCCAGATCACTAATTTCTAAAAGCAATCGTTGCCAGATATTTTTTCTGAATTCTGTAATCAACCATAGTGTTCGGATACTTTTTTGAGCGACTGTACACAGGATTATTTAGTTATTGAAGTTAGGAATACTCTGAAATTTAAATTTTAATCAGGAAATATATTTCTGAAGTGACTTTTTGATAACAATAAGTGCAGGATGAGAAGAAGCAATTCCGATTTTAAAATGTGTATATATACGTGTGTGTGAATCACTAGTAAGATTGTTGTGGGAACCTATGCATTCAATCTTATTACCTACAAATTCTTATTTGTGTAAAATAAATGGTGGGAATATATAAGCAATTTTTATTACCATTGTCTCTGTTTCATTATTTTATATATGCATTTCTTCAATGCATTAAACAAAAATCGGCAACGAATGAAAATAGTTTAATGTACTTTAAAAACGCTATTTTTTTTTAAATCATAAGGAAAAATTACAAAAAAGAATATAGGAAACATCGCAGTTCTTCTGAAAAAAATTCCATGACACGATTTAGCTCAATAACGTATTCACGTCAAGCACCACTCTTAGTGACGTCATAAGTCACTCCCTTGGCGTTGTCTCTCGGTGGTCACAGCCTGGCGCGCTTCCGACTGAGCCACCCCCGCCGCCCCCTCTTGCATCGGAAAGCGAGGAAATGAGTAAACTGTGATAACTTCAAAAATATTCGTTTAAAAGTTAAAGAAATGAATTAAAAGCAAAACCCATAGAGTTACTTTTAAAAGAAAGTCTAACAAAATTTTAATATACAGTCTCATATTTCTACAATAAATTGCTTTAGTTGCAGAAAACTTGTTCCCAACAGCTGTCCTCTTTTGGCTCCACAAAGAATTAATTAGCTTTTACAAACATGTCGAGAGCACCATGCAATGGATAAAGTTTTATGCGGTGAATTTTGAAGATTTTGTTGTTTGTTGAGACATTTGCACATGGAAGCTTCTTCTAAATACAACTCAAATTTATTCAAGTACCTGAAGCATGCAAATCAAAAACAAATATGCGATAACTTTTGTTTCTCTGTTCAGGTATTACAGACATGTAATAAATCATCAAAATATTGCCGTTCGGAAGATTATTTTACAATTATTTCTTTATTTTATAGTTCGCTAGTCAGACCTCTGTGGCAAGCAGGTACTTGAGGGTTATTTATTATTTATTTATTTTTTTATTTGCATATGCTCAAAATGTTATGAACCACTTTCGTACTAGGACAATGGAAAATTTCGTTAAGTTTGGGTTGTTTTACCTCTGAGCGGCATTTTCTTGCACACTATGGGCTAAATGGCCAGGTCACATGGACCCCGAAGGCTCAGAGAAGGTTGGGGGAAGAGACCCACTGGAACAGCTGTTGGGAGACAGATGGTAGCCTCCCGTCAAGGCCATCCAGCGTGTTCTTTAACGTGCACAGTATATGGCTCTCCCGCACACGGTGCCACAGTTTAACGTCCCATACGACGGAAGGCGGATTTTCTAAGCCCATCGGTGTCCCCTACTGACCGTGGGCAGACGGGAATTTTGCGGAGATAAATCTCAACGCTGACCCAGCTGGGACTCGAATTTGAGAACTACAGATTACAAGCTTGGAGCGCTATCGACTGAGCCAACCACGCCTCTCGTTAAATTTGAAAATCATGTTTTAATGCAAAATCTGACTAGATATAATTTAAATATCTCAAGTAAATCTTGATTTTTGAAAATAATAGTCATTTAATATTTTGCGCCCAGGTTCGAATCCCAACTGAGCTTGAGTTGAGAATTCCCCCCCCCCCCCTAACTCTCGTTCTGCCCTTGTGAGAAAAAGAAAAACGACGGGATTTCAAAGGTCACCATCTGTCGGATGCGATGTTAAGCCGTGGTCCAGTATAAGGAACCTGTGCACGAACAACCTGGATGGCCTTGACGGGAGGCTTCCATCTGTCTCCTAACAATTGTTCAGTAGATTCCTTTCCGCAATCTTCTTTGAGCGCTTGTCATTCAGTCACTTAATCAATCATTAACTCACAATGGGACGGGGGTGACTCAGTCGGTAGCGTGCCAGGCTCGTAATCTGCAGTTTCTAGGTTCGAGTCCCAACCGGGTCAGCGTCGAGATTTATCTCCGCAAAACTTCCCGCCCTGCCCACGGTCAGTAAGAGACACCGATGGGCTTGAAAAGGCGCCGTCCGTGGGATGGGCGTTAAGCCGTGGCCCCCTTTGTGGGAGAGCAATACTCTGCGCACGTTAAGTAACACGCTGGATGGCCTTGACGGAAGGCTACCATCTGTCTCCCAACAGCTGTTCCAGTGGGTCCCCTCCCCCCAACCTTCTCTGAGCCTTCGGGGTCCTTGTGACCTGGCTATTTAGCCCATGGTGTGCAAAAAGTGCCGCTCAGAGGTAAAACAACCCAACGTTAAAGAAAACGCTGAATGGCCTTGACGAGAGGCTACCATCTGTCTCTTAACAGCTGTTCCAGTGGGTCCCCTCCCCCCAACCTTCTCTGAGCCTTCGTGGTCCTTGTGACCTGGCCATTTAGCCCATGGTGTGCAAAAAAGTGCCGCTCAGAGGTAAAAACAACCCAACGTTAAAGAACACGCTGGATTGCCTTGACAGGAGGCTACCATCTGTCTCCCAACAGCTGTTCCAGTGGGTCCCCTCCCTCCAACCTTCTCTGAGCCTTCGGGGTCCTTGTGACCTGGCCATTTAGCCCATGGTGTGCAAAAAAGTGCCGCTCACAGGTAAAACAACCCAACGTTAAAGACAAGCTGGATGGCCTTGACGGAAGGCTACCATCTGTCTCCCAACAACTGTTCCAGTGGGTCCCCTTCCCCCACTTTTCTCTGAGCCTTCGGGGTCCTTGTGACCTGGCCATTTAGCCCATGGTGTGCAAAAAAGTGCCGCTCAGAGGTAAAAACAACCCAACCTCTATATGTTAGATAAGCCAGCGGGAGTGAAAGTGTATTAATTTTAACAATGTGTGCTTTTCTCTGTACGCCTAACATTCTGATATTTGAGGGTTGTCTTCAATACCAACAAACTCAATAATTGTGTTGAAATGGAGGAGGGCAGAAACATCACCAAGATCAAGTGTATTTGTGTTGAGAGACACTAAACAAATGTTTATACGAACATTACCTTTCAACGCCCCCCAATAAAACTTTTCGGTCCGCTTTCAATTTCTGAATGAATTTATCCGTGGGATTATCAAATAAGAGGCAATTTCTCATCACCAGAGTGCAAAAGTTTCCTAAAACGAT
This sequence comes from Ryuthela nishihirai, assembly GCA_038380435.1. Lineage (NCBI taxonomy): Eukaryota > Metazoa > Arthropoda > Arachnida > Araneae > Heptathelidae > Ryuthela > Ryuthela nishihirai. Next base: position 28,642,457 of record JAWZYU010000018.1, read on the forward strand.
TTTTTAGCCTTGGTTTTGAAACTACATTTAATTCTCTATGCCACACGCTGACCTTTATACGCATGAAGAAAGAAGCAATTGGAGAAGCTTTTATAAAAGGAAATGAGCCAATGAAATTGCGCAGTTTACACATCGGCGATTCTCATAGGTACAGTCGCTCAAAAAAGTATCCGAACACTACGGTTGATTACAAAATTCAGAAAAAATATTTGGCAATGATTCTTTTAGAAATTAGTGATCTGGCAACCTTCGTGACACGTGAATACAGAATTCAGGAAAAATATATGGAGCGTGTACAGCAACTGTACACGCTCCAGTTACCGTTCACAGCAAACTGGAGCGTGTGCAGTAACTGCACACGCTTTAGTTTGCTGTGAACGGTAACTGCACACGCTCAATATTTCTGTGAGTGAGCCCACACGATCTAGTATCAAAATAATATGACCACCTACAGTCGCTCAAAAAAGTATCCGAACACTACGGTTGATTACAAAATTCAGAAAAAATATCTGGCAATGATTCTTTTAGAAATTAGTGATCTGGCAACCTTCGTGACACGTGATTACAGAATTCAGGAAAAATATCTGGAGCGTGTACAGCAACTGTACACGCTCCAGTTATCGTTCACAGCAAACTGGAGCGTGTGCAGTTACTGCACACGCTCCAGTTTGCTGTGAACGGTAACTGCACGCGCTCAATATTTCCGTGAGTGAGCCCACACGATCTAGTATCAAAATAATATGACCACCTACAGTCGCTCAAAAAAGTATCCGAACACTACGGTTGATTACAGAATTCAGAAAAAATATCTGGCAATGATTCTTTTAGAAATTAGTGATCTGGCAACCTTCGTGACACGTGATTACAGAATTCAGGAAAAATATCTGGAGCGTGTACAGCAACTGTACACGCTCCAGTTACCGTTCACAGCAAACTGGAGCGTGTGCAGTTACTGCACACGCTCCAGTTTGCTGTGAACGGTAACTGCACACGCTCAATATTTCTGTGAGTGAGCCCACACGATCTAGTATCAAAATAATATGACCACCTACAGTCGCTCAAAAAAGGTATCCGAACTCTATGGTTGATTACAGAATTCAGAAAAAATATCTGGCAACGATTTTTTTAGAAATTAGTGATCTGGCAACCTTCGTGTCACGTGACATGAAGGGTGTTCAGATCACTAATTTCCAAAAAAAATTGTTGCCAGATATTTTTTCTGAATTCTGTACTCAACCGTAGTGTTCGGATGTTTTTTTTGAGCGACTGTATAGCAGAATTTGGTAAGATGCAAAAATATACTGGAGGGCTATCAAATTCTTCAAGTTTAAAAGATATTATTGAATATAGTAGAAAACAACACTTAGATATGAATATAGTCTGTCATGCCTGCTTTTAGGTATGTCAACAAATTCATAAATATTTACACTTTTAACAAAGCAAAAATGCAGTATTTGAAATGCATTTTGCTTCTTTTATTATCATGGTTATTAGATGCTTTGGAGTAAAAAATGCGATTTCAATACAATACGGCAAAGTGTTAGTTTTCCCTCCAAGTTGTGGACATTGGGAACGAAACGGAATCTACAGGGACACACATAATTGCATTGCAAATACTGTAAATTTGGTAACGTGATATTTTAAGTTGTTTGAAATTATATATGGCTTATGTAAAGTAAAAAAAAAAATTGCATTTTTGTGGTGTTTATCGAAATTAGCGAGATTTAAAAATCCAACAGTAATCTTCAAACTTTAGGAAAATTGTTATAAAAGTGTAGGATGATCTTTGTGCAAAAGGGAGAGTATTTTAATTTTTTATCCCCAGCATTTGTATATTCAACCAGAGAAAATGATCAATTGAGCTTAATTAGAATATCAATGTTACATAGGTTGGGTTGTTTTACCTCTGAGCGGCACTTTTTTGCACACCATATGCTAAATCGCCAAGTCACATGGACCCCGTAGGCTCAGAGACGGTTGGGGGAGGGGACCCACTGGAACAGCTGTTGGGAGACAGATGGTAGCCTCCAGTCAAGGCCATCCAGCGTGTTCTTTAACGTGCACAGGGTATGGCTTTCCCGCACACGGAGCCACGGCTTAACGTCCCATCCGACGGACGGCGGCCTTTCCAAGCCCATCGGTGTCCCCTATTGACCGTGGGCAGTCCGGGGAATTTTGCGGAGATAAATCTCAACGCTGACCCAGCTGGGACTCGAATCTGGGAACTACAGATTACGAGCCTGGCGCGCTACCGACTGAGCCACCCCCGCCCCGTTCTCGAGGGCAGATCAAGATTTAACGGAAATAAACATTAAGACAGACACAGTTGGGTCTAGGACCACGAACTGCAGATTGCGAGCAAGGATCGTTACCGACTAAGGCAACTTTTGTCCCCCTAATGTTCAGATGTAGTCTTTATGACAAATATTACTTTCAGAGATTCTCATCGGCAATCCTCTGTGGTAAATTAGCTTCTTCTTCTCTCAATTAGCTTCTTCTTCTCTCAATATGTATGTGACATTTTGACATGATTGAAAACTGATGAAAAAGGAGAAAACTTTTGCTCACCTTTCATGCAATGTAAACCACAGAGAGAATTCACAATTTAACGTCTCATTTTGAGTTTTTCTATTTTGGTATATTTCTGCAATATTTATCCATTTACGTATGACTCGAATCAAACTATCGGGATCCTTTTTTTTCCACTTAATGTTTATGGATACTTGCGAAAACTTATAACGAATAGATTCCCTTCAGACCCTCTGCACATTACAAAGTACATTACTTTTGAGAATTTTTTTTAATCCCAGGAAAAAGTACATATGATTTTGCAATGTTTTTTCAAAGTGTAGTTTTCGTTCTGCAGGAATGGACTAGAATTTGGTGCCATCTATGGATATGATATAAACTACATGTAATGACACTGATGATAACTGGGCATGACACGCAAACAATAATTACTTTATGATGTGTTTTTTTCTATATTTCACAGGAAAACACAAGAACTATTTTGTTATAATTCACAGGAAACGTCAAGAAGTGTTTTTACTACATTTCACATAAAATATCAAGAACTGTCTTACTATATTTCATAGAAAACCACAAGAACTGCTTGTTACATTTCAGAGGAAATAGCAATAACTGTTTTACTACATTTCACAGGAAATAGCAAAAACCATTTTGATACATTTCAGAGGAAATAGCAAGAACTATTTTACTACATTTCAGAGGAAATAGCAAGAACTGTTTTATTACATTTCACAGGAAATAGCAAGAATTGTTTTGATACATTTCACAGGATATAGTAAGAACTGTTTTGCTACATTTCAGAGGAAATAACAAGAATTATTTTGCTACATTTCAGAGGAAATAACAAGAATTATTTTGCTACATTTCAGAGGAAATAACAAGAATTATTTTGCTACATTTCAGAGGAAATAGCAAGAACTGTTTTGCTACATTTCAGAGGAAATGATCTGGCAATTTTCAGAGGAATTGATCTGGCAACCTTCGTGTCACGTGACACGAAGATTGCCAGATCACTAATTTCTAAAAAAAATCGTTGCCAGATATTTTTTCTGAATTCTGTAATCAACCATAGTGTTCGGATACTTTTTTGAGCGATTGTACATTCGCTATAACAAGTAAGAATACTGACACAAAAACCAACTTAGGGAAATCATAGTTGTAGATATTGAAAACAACATCATTATCTTTCGACCTGATTACAAATGACTGGTTTAAAAAAAATGCAAAAAGAAGCGTTTCAAATATAAAGAAAATGTAAATTACCGCTTCGCCCAATAGCATTTTGATAGAAGTGCTTCGTTCGACGGCAACTTGTGAAAATTCACTTTTTTTATATCACGTGTTCCTGTTCTGGAGCGACACATCGCTAAACAAATTACCATGTTTAAAAATCTAACATAATTTAAAAAATTATACTTTAAAAATCATAAATATTGAAACGATTGCTAATTCAAATGTGAACGCGGAAAACTCTCTCAATAAACACCAATGCAGACGACATGATTTGTTTGTGAGTGATTGCGCGCCCTCTTGCGGATGTTTTTTTACATCGGAGTGCCACGAGAGAACGCGAAATTAGGCAGGTTTGTTTCCTGTCATTGTTGGCCAAGCTCTTCATCACAAATTTTGTAGATAAATCTCTCAATAGATGGCGCCGTTGACATAGAATGCATTGATCGAAAACGACATTTTTCTGCCCACAAAAAGATGCTAATCAAATAGCGGAACAGGAAATTTCATCAATGTAACATTCAATTATGAATTGTCACAGAAAAATTATCCGTTGATACTATAAAAATAAAATATTTAGCAGAAATAATTAGTTTAGAGTTACAGGGACACGAACCACGCCGATAAAAAATAACTCTACAGATTTGATAAGCGGGGAAAATTCAACTGGAACTAACTAACTCAGTATGTAAGAGTGTCTTGCTCACCAACTGGAACTAACTAACTCAGTATGTAAGAGTGTCTTGCTCACCAACTGGAACTAACTAACTCAGTATGTATGAGTGTCTTGCTCACCAACTGGAACTAACTAACTCAGTATGTAAGAGTGTCTTGCTCACCAACTGGAACTAACTAACTCAGTATGTAAGAGTGTCTTGCTCACCAACTGGAACTAACTAACTCAGTATGTAAGAGTGTCTTGCTCACCAACTTTAACTAACTAACTCAGTATGTAAGAGTGTCTTGCTCACCAACTGGAACTAACTAACTCAGTATGTAAGAGTGTCTTGCTCACCAACTGGAACTAACTAACTCAGTATGTAAGAGTGTCTTGCTCACCAACTGGAACTAACTAACTCAGTATGTAAGAGTGTCTTGCTCACCAACTGGAACTAACTAACTCAGTATGTAAGAGTGTCTTGCTTACCAACTGGAACTAACTAACTCAGTATGTAAGAGTGTCTTGCTCACCAACTGGAATTAACTAACTCAGTATGTAAGAGTGTCTTGCTCACCAACTGGAACTAACTAACTCAGTATGTAAGAGTGTCTTGCTCACCAACTGGAACTAACTAACTCAGTATGTAAGAGTGTCTTGCTCACCAACTGGAACTAACTAACTCAGTATGTAAGAGTGTCTTGCTCACCAACTGGAACTAACTAACTCAGTATGTAAGAGTGTCTTGCTCACCAACTGGAACTAACTAACTCAGTATGTAAGAGTGTCTTGCTTACCAACTGGAACTAACTAACTCAGTATGTAAGAGTGTCTTGCTCACCAACTGGAATTAACTAACTCAGTATGTAAGAGTGTCTTGCTTACCAACTGGAACTAACTAACTCAGTATGTAAGAGTGTCTTGCTCACCAACTGGAACTAACTAACTCAGTATGTAGGAGTGTCTTGCTCACCAACTGGAACTAACTCAGTATGTAAGAGTGTCTTGTTCACCAACTGGAACTAACTAACTCAGTATATAAGAGTGTCTTGCTCACTAACTGGAACTAACTAACTCAGTATGTAAGAGTGTCTTGCTCACCAATTGGAACTAACTAACTCAGTATGCAAGAGCATCTTGCTTACCAACTGGAACTAACTAACTCAGTATGTAAGAGTGTCTTGCTCACCAACTGGAACTAACTAACTCAGTATGTAAGAGTGTCTTGCTCACCAACTGGAACTAACTAACTCAGTATGCAAGAGCATCTTGCTTACCAACTGGAACTAACTAACTCAGTATGTAAGAGTGTCTTGCTCACCAACTGGAACTAACTAACTCAGTATGTAAGAGTGTCTTGCTCACCAACTGGAACTAACTAACTCAGTATGCAAGAGCATCTTGCTTACCAACTGGAACTAACTAACTCAGTATGTAAGAGTGTCTTGCTCACCAACTGGAACTAACTAACTCACTATGTAAGAACATCTTGCTTACAAACTAGAAGGTGTATCCACCTCTTTTCTCCGCAAAAGAACTTTCTTTTTTTTTGCTTCCTTCAAGTTATTTAATATAGTATAACAATGCAAAAAGTTTTTTGATAACACATTTGAAAAATAAAAATAAAACACAGTAAAAAAAAAAAGATTAGACAGCAAAAATTATTATAAATTACCTGAATTTAAAATCAATTATTGAAGCTATATCAATAAGTATAAAATGCCACACACTTCTAATTCGAAAAGAAATTATAAATGTATACAGTTTTGTTTTTGGATTATTTTATCTTGGTTTTCGGTCCTAAATCATGACATTCGAGTTTTATCAAAAAGGCGTTTGATTCTGTTTATTGTCATAATTTGTGGGTAATCGTGATATTATGTGGCATACCTGACAAGTCATCATTATGTTGGATTGTTTTACCTCTGAGCGGCACGTTTCTGCACACCATGGGCTAAATGGCCAGGTCACATGGAACCCTGAAGGCTCAGAGAAGGTTGGGGAAGGGGACCCACTGGAACAGCTGTTGGGAGACAGATGGTAGCCTCCCGTCAAGGCTATCCAGCGTGTTCTTTAACGTACACAGGGTATGGCTCTCCCGCACACGGGGCCACGTCTTAACGTCCCATCCGACGGACGGTGGCCTTTCCAAGCCTATCGGTGTCCCCTACTGACCGTGGGCAGGGCGGGAATTTTGCGGAGATAAATCTGAACGCTGACCCAGCTGGGACTCGAACTTGGGAACTACAGATTACGAGCCTGGCGCGCTACCGACTGAGCCGCCCCCGCCCCAGTTAGCATTATGATGGCTCTCTATAATAACACTGAGTCGTGTACGAAAGTTGGTAAGAATTGTAGCGATTGGTTTAGCGTTGCTAGGGGAGTTAGACAACAGATGCATTTCGTCTTCTTTTCTCTTTGGTTATTGATTATGTTATGAGGAATTTTCTGCGAGGGAAAGAATTTAGCCATAAATGGTGAAGGGTTGGGTTGTTTTACCTCTGAACGGCACTTTTTTGCACACCAAGGGCTAAATGGCCAGGCCACAAGGACCCCGAAGGCTCAGAGAAGGTTGGGGGAGGGGACCCACTGGAACAGCTGTTGGGAGACAGATGGTAGCCTCCCGTCAAGGCCATCCAGCGTGTTCTTTAACGTGCGCAGGGTATGGGTCTCCCGCACACGGGGCCACGGCTTAACGTCCCATCCGACGGACGGCGGCCTTTTCAAGCCCATCGGTGTCCCCTACTGACCGTGGGCAGGGCGGGGAAATTTTGCGGAGATAAATCTCAACGCTGACCCAGCTGGGACTCGAACGTGGGAACTACAGATTACGAGCCTTTTCATATATATACAGTATATATTATATATATTAAAAATTTTATTTAAAAATATATATATATACTAGAAATCAGTTCATATACTAGAAAATCATTTCAAATTTATGCTAGAACTAGAAATTCGTTCCATGTATATATATTGGAAATCAGTCGGTATCTTCTGCACTCTTTGATTTCCCGCCCATCACTCCGACCTCATTTGACCTTGAATTCATCACTGGATCTGAAAATTCTTCTTATTCCTGAGTGCTACTGTCTGAAATAGCCAATTTTAGCTCTCCATCAGAGGTATATCGAAATTTGAACTCTGACCTCGAACGACCCCCCCCCCCATCTCATTAAAAAACAGACAACATATCTGAGATCTACCCCCCAGGTACCAATTTTTACCTCTCTAGCATCGATAGATATAAGTTTGACCTCTGACCTCGAAGAGCCCTTGAAATCCGAAATTTCGTAACTTTTCTGACATATCTACAACCTGAAACACACATTTTCCCCTTTCTAGCACTCGTAGATCAAGGTGTGACTTCTACGTGACCTCTATTTGACCTTGAAGAACACTTAGGAGGTCAAGTTTCGGATTTTTCCCGAGACCTACGACCCGGATTAATTCTAGGTACAAATGTTTAGAGCAACATTATAGTTAGAATTAGCGTGATTCACTAACGGTCACCCAGGCAGCCAATCACGAACTCACAATTGCTATATATATAATAATAATAAAATAAATACACCCTCAAGCAGCTGCTTGCCACAGAGGTCTGACGGGAGCCTGTCAGTTTATATGCCACAGTAGAAGATCTGAGAGGATGGCAGGACCTCAGCAGAAAAACAAGCTCGAACCCAGGTCCCTTAGATCAGTAGCCAAGCGCGCTAACCACTCGGCCATGGGACGGCACATATATATATATATGATAAAAAAAATAAATACTCCCTCAAGAAGCAGAACTGCAGATTACGAGCCTGCAGAGCTCTCCAGCAGAGGTATATCGAAATTTGAACTCTGGCCTCGAAGGATCCCCCCAACTCATTCAAAAACAGACAACATATCTGAGTTCTACGACCCAAAATACCCCCCAGGTACCAATTTGGGGCCACGGCTTAACGTCCCATCCAACGGATGCCCATCTTTCCAAGCCCATCGGTGTCCGCTACTGACCGTGGTCAGACTGGGAAATTTTGCGGAGATAAATCTCAACGCCGAGCCAGCTGGGACTCGAACCAGAGAACTACAGATTACTACACTGGCACGCTACCGACTGAGCCACCCCCAGGTTTCTAATCCCTTTAAGTGAAGAGTTTCGGTGACCATAAACATCTTTTATTTGCCCGCTATCCACTGAGCATACCCGCTCCCAGCAGGTAGAATGAGATTTGAATAAGGTACCTTTGTTTACCAATTATGGCATCCCATCTTTTCATGCTTAAAGTTAAGTTTATTGGAATAGGTAATTTGGTAGTAAAGGATCACATGATGTGTCCTGTAGAATAAAACTCACTAATAATTAAACTGGGAAAAAAAATAATGGCTCTGCCATGAGTGGGATTCGAACCCACGACTCCTGGAAACATGCCAGTTGTGCTAACCACTATATCATCAGCTAACGATTTTTCTTCAGCTGGTGTGGCTTATAAACTATCCGGCACCAACTGAAAGAAAAAGTTAGCCGATGATGTAGTGGATAGTGTAACTGTCATGTTTCCCGGGGACGTGGGTTCGAATCCCACTCACGACAAAACCATTTTTTTTCAGCTTATTATTTCATAGGTAATTTGCTTTTTCCCCTCAGCTGCTTCATTTGTTAACCGAACAGCCAAATAGACTGTCACGTGACACGAAGGTTGCCAGATCACTGATTTCTAAAAAAAATCGTTGCCAGAAATTTTTTCTGAATCCTGTAATCAACCGTAGTGTTCGGATACTTTTTTGAGCGACTGTAGGTGGTCATATTATTTTGATACTAGATCGTGTGGGCTCACTCACGGAAATATGGAGCGTGTGCAGTTACAGTTCACAGCAAACTGGAGCGTGTGCAGTAACTGCACACGCTCCAGTTTGCTATGAACGGTAACTGGAGCGTGTACAGTTGCTGTACATGCTCCAGATATTTTTCCTGAATTCTGTAATCACGTGACACGAAGGTTGCCAGATCACTAATTTCTAAAAAACATCGTTGCCAGAAATTTTTTATGAATTCTGTAATCAACCGTAGTGTTCGGATACTTTTTTGAGCGACTGTAGGTGGTCATATTATTTTGATACTAGATCGTGTGGGCTCACTCTCAACCATAATGTTCGGATATTTTTTTGAGCGACTGTACCCTGTAATTCCCGAGATACGTGATCGAATGATTTAAAAATTTCCTAAGTGGCTTCCCCCCTGTGCATCCCGTTGTTGGATGAAAAAGTCAGGACTCTACCTGCAGTGGAATGTCTTAATATAATAATGTTTTTGGGACTGCAAGGGATCTGACAAAGGTTGGTGGCTTTCTCAATTAGCAAATGAAGGTTGGTTTGTTTTACCTCTGAGCGGCACTTTTCTGCACACCATGGGCTAAATGGCCAGGTCACATGGACCCCGAAAGCTCAGAGAAGGTTGGGGGAGGGGACCCACTGGAACAGCTGTTGGGAGACAGATGGTAGCCTCCCGTCAAGACCATCCAGCGTGTTCTTTAACGTGCACAGGGTATGGCTCTCCCGCACACGGGCCACGGCTGAACGTCCCATCCGACGGACGGCGGCCTTTCCAAGCCCATCGGTGTCCCCTACTGACCGTGGGTAGGGCGGGGAATTTTGCGGAGATAAATCTCAACGCTGACCCAGCTGGGACTCGAACCTGGGAACTACAGATTACGAGCCTGGCGCGCTACCGACTGAGCCACCCCCGCCCTAGCAAATGAAGAAGTGAGAATAGAGGATATCAACGTTTTATCCAAACTTCTGATATCTAATCCACTATTGACCTTATAGAGTTAATAGTTTCCAGTAAACATTCACATGCTATTCTTAAACATCTGACAAAAGGCCAGGTTTCTAGTTGGGTTGTTTTACCTTTGAGATACACTTTTTTGCCCACCATGCGCTGAATGACCAGGTCACATGGACCCCGAACGCTCAGAGAAGGTTGGGGGAAGGGACCTAGTGGAACAGATGTTGGGAGTATTAATGGATATTTAACAATAAATTGAATGACGGTAGCCTTCTGTCAAGGTCATCCAGCGTGTTCTTTAACGTGCACAGGATATGGCTCTCCCGCACACTGGGCCACGGCTTAACGTCCTATCCAACGGATGCCCATCTTTCCAAGCCCATCGGTGTCCACTACTGACCGTGGGCAGGGTGGGGGGTTTTGCGGGATAAATCTCAACGTTGACCCAGCTGGGACTCGAACCTGAGAACTACAGATTACTAGACTGGCGCGCTACCGACTGAGCGCCCCCCCCCCCCCCTCCTCCAGGTTTCTAGTCCCTTTACGTGAAGAGTTTCGGTGACCACAAACATCTTTTATTATTATTAAGATATTATATACACTTGCCGTAGAAGCTCTCTAACGAGCTAAGGATCGATCCATTTTCGGGTGTAGAATCTTGATTTTCATTGGCTTTCGTGGTTAATCGTAATAAGACACGATTGGACAAGAAACTCTTTGAGACTTGCTGCTGCATTCCTAATGTGAAACAGAGTATAGCAGACCTGCTCTTATAATAAACAAACCGTCATATTTTTACATTTTTTGCAACAATACATAAAAAACACTACAACAAGTAAAAATAATAGTTCCCTGTTATTTTTCTTACAATCATTAATGGTTATTTTATGTTGGAATTTCAAAATATATTTATAGAATTTTCGTCTACAGTAGAACTTCTATATTTTCAAAACCACCATTCTTTTAATTTATTCTTAAAAGTGTGGAATTTGTTTTCCGATTGCTAAAAATAAATGGTGCTCTGTAAATATAACTTTTTTTCTTCCATTTTCCTCTTTGTAAAAGGGGAGAAAGAAAATCCCCACCCTGCCCTCGTTCAGAAAAGGGAAACCGATGGGTTTGCAAATGACGCCGTCCGTCGAATGAGACGTAAAACCGTGGCCCAATGTATGAGAGATCCATATACCATGCACATTAACGAACATGCTGGATGACCTTGATGGGAATCTACCATCTGTATCCTAACAGCTGTCTAGTGAATCCCCACCAACCTTCTCTGAGTCCTTGGGTTACCAGGTTCGAGTCCCAGCTGGGTCAGCATTGAGACTTATCTCCGCAAAACTCCTCGCCCTGCCCACAGTCAGTAGGTGACACCGATGGGTTTGGAAAGGCCGCCGTCCGTCGGATGGGACGTTAAGCCGTGGCTCCGTGTACGGGAGAGAGCTATATCCTGTGCACGCCGTGGCTCCGTGTACGGGAGAGAGCTATATAAAGAACACGCTGGATGGCCTTGACTCCCGTCAAGGCCATCCAGCGTGTTCTTTATATCCAGCGCTGTTATGAGATCCATCCAGCGTTGTTATGATCCATCCATCCAGCGCTGTTATGAGACAGATGGTAGCCTTGACTCCCGTCAAGGCTACCATCTGTCTCATAACAGCGGTTCCAGTGAGTCTCCTCTTCCAATCTTCTCTGAGCCTTCAGGGTCCTTGTGACCTGGCCATTTAGCCCATGATGTGCAAAAAAGTGCCGTTCAGAGGTAAAACAACCCAACCCAACTCTGAGCCCTTGGGTTCCTTGTGACCTGGCCATTTAGCCCATTGTGTGCAAAAAAGTGACGCTTAGAGGTAAAACAACCCAATCCAACTCTGAGCCCTAAGGTTCCTTGTGACCTGGCCATTTAGCCCATTGTGTGCAAAAACCTGGCCATTTAGCCCATTGTGTGCCCATTGTGTGCAAAATCAGAGGTAAAACAACCCAATCTTTGCCTGTTATCTTTTACATCTCGACCGGCACCGATCCAAACAAATTTAATGAGGGGAAATTCCTCCTGGTTTGCCGTGACCTGTATATCTAACGTCGTGAACCTGTAAAGCGTTAACATGAACCTACTATAATATGATAAATCACCGAATTGAAGAAGAAAAAAAGTTTGAAAAAGAGTCAAAACAGAAAAATGCTACAAAAATCTTTCTTGAATTTCTCGCAAACTTTCCTGATCCATTTTTAAGAAGATTAAAAGAGCGAACGGAACGATAAAGGAGTGACCGATAACGTCCTCCATCCATCCTTTAGAGACTCTTTTGCATGGCGGGGAGCGTGTACGTCAGCTCCCCAAACGCTTAATAAAGATTACTTGTCTCATTGGTGGAGGCGAGAACCTGGGCTTCAAATGCCCTACTCACGATATTCGCTTAATGAGGCACAAAACACTTAGCTGGTGATGAAGAGAAGATTTTTTGCTTCTCTTGGATCTGTTCCTCTTCTCCTTAGCTAATGAATCATGAATTATGTAACTGAGAAAATAAAATTACCAAGATGGAACACCAGTGCTAAATCACGTTGCTCTTAGATCTTCTGGATGAAGAAATCGGATGGCGATGTAAATTGGCCCATTAGAAGGATACTTCGGGTCTCTTATTAGTTTTATCTCGGCGATTATCGGAACTGCGCTTCGTCTCATTAGCTGTGAATCCAGTTAGTTTCCAGGTTTGACTTTTACGGTGGTCGCAGAGAGAAGATAGAGAAGTGAAAAACAAGCAGAAGAAGTGGAACTGCCAGCTGAAGAGGAAGTAGATCTTCAAACTGGGGAAGAAGTAGCTCTGCCAGCTGAAGAGGAAGTAGATCTTCAAACTGGGGAAGAAGTAGCTCTGCCAGTTGGAGGAGAAGAACTATAGCTGCCAGCGACGAAGTAGAAAAAGAAGTAGATCTGTCAGCTGAAGACAAAGTATAGCTGCCTGCTGATGTAGAAGTGTAGCTGCCAGCTGAAGAAAAAGTATTGCTGTCTGCTGAGGTAAACGTGTAGCTGCCAGCTGAAGAAAAAGTATTGCTGTCTGATGAAGTAGAAGTGTAGCTGCCAGCTGAAGAAAAAGTATTGGTGTATGCTGAGGTAGAAGTGTAGCTGCCAGCTGAAGGAAAAAGTATTGCTGTCTGCTGAAGTAGAAGTGTAGCTGCCAGCTGAAGAAAACGTATTGCTATCTGATGAAGCAGAAGTGTAGCTGCCAGCTGAAGAAAAGTATAGCTGTCTGCTGAGGTAGAAGTGCAGCTGCCAGCTGAAGAAAAATATTGCTGTCTAATGAAGTAGAAGTGTAGCTGCCAGCTGAAGAAAAAGTATTGCAGTCTGCTGAGGTAGATGTGTAGCTGCCAGCTGAAGAAAAAGTATTGCTGTCTAATGAAGTAGAAGTGTAGCTGCCAGCTGAAGAAAACGTATTGCTGTCTGCTGAGGTAGAAGTGTAGCTACCAGCTGAAGAAAAAGTATTGCTGTCTAATGAAGTAGAAGTGTAGCTGCCAGCTGAAGAAAAAGTATTGCGGTCTGCTGAGGTAGAAGTGTAGCTGCCAGCTGAAGAAAAGTATTGCTGTCTGCTGAGGTAGAAGTGTAGCTGCCAGCTGAAGAAAAGTATTGCTGTCTGCTGAGGTAGAAGTGTAGCTGCCAGCTGAAGAAAAAGTATTGCTGTCTAATAAAGTAGAAGTATAGCTGCCAGCTGAAGAAAAGTATTGCTGTCTGCTGAGGTAGAAGTGTAGCTGCCAGCTGAAGAAAAATATTGCTGTCTAATGAAGTAGAAATGTAGCTGCCAGCTGAAGAAAAAGTATTGCTGTCTAATGAAGTAGAAGTGTAGCTGCCAGCTGAAGAAAAGTATTGCTGTCTGCTGAGGTAGAAGTGTAGCAGCCAGCTGAAGAAAAATATTGCTGTCTAATGAAGTAGAAGTGTAGCTGCCAGCTGAAGAAAAAGTATTGTGGTCTGCTGAGGTAGATGTGTAGCTGCCAGCTGAAGAAAAAGTATTGCTCTCTGATGAAGTAGAAATGTAACTGCCAGCTGAAGAAAACATATTGCTGTCTGCTGAGGTAGAAGTGTAGCTGCCAGCTGAAGAAAACGTATTGCTGTCTGCTGAGGTAGAAGTGTAGCTGCCAGCTGAAGAAAAAGTATTACTGTCTGATGAAGTAGAAATGTAGCTGCCAGCTGAAGAAAAAGTATTGCTGTCTAATGAAGTAGAAGTGTAGCTGCCAGCTGAAGAAAAGTATTGCTGTCTGCTGAGGTAGAAGTGTAGCTGCCAGCTGAAGAAAAAGTATAGCTGTCTGCTGAGGTAGAAGTGTAGCTGCCAGCTGAAGAAAAGTATTGCTGTCTGCTGAGGTAGAAGTGTAGCTGCCAGCTGAAGAAAAAGTACTGCTGTCTAATGAAGTAGAAGGGTAGCTGTCAGCTGAAGAAAAAGTATTGCGGTCTGCTGAGGTAGATGTGTAGCTGCCAGCTGAAGAAAAAGTATTGCTGTCTAATGAAGTAGAAGTGTAGCTGTCACCTGAAGAAAAGTATAGCTGTCTGCTGAGGTAGAAGTGTAGCTGCCAGCTGAAGAAAAAGTATTGCTGTCTGATGAAGTACAAGTGCAGCTGTCAGCTGAATAAAAAGTATTGCCGTGTGCTGAGGTAGAAGTGTAGCTGCCAGCTGAAGAAAAAGTATTGCTGTCTAATGAAGTAGACGTGTAGCTGCCAGCTGAAGAAAAAGTATTGCGGTCTGCTGAGGTAGATGTGTAGCTGCCAGCTGAAGAAAAAGTATGGCTGTCTGATGAAGTAGAAATGTAGCTGCCAGCTGAAGAAAAAGTATTGCTGTCTAATGAAGTAGAAGTGTAGCTGCCAGCTGAAGAAAAAGTATTGCTGTCTGCTGAGGTAGAAGTGTAGCTGCCAGCTGAAGAAAACGTATTGCTGTCTAATGAAGTAGAAGTGTAGCTGCCAGCTGAAGAAAAAGTATTGCGGTCTGCTGAGGTAGATGTGTAGCTGCCAGCTGAAGAAAAAGTATTGCTGTCTGATGAAGTAGAAATGTAGCTGCCAGCTGAAGAAAACGTATTGCAGTCTGCTGAGGTAGAAGTGTAGCTGCCAGCTGAAGAAAAGTATTGCTGTCTGCTGAGGTAGAAGTGTAGCTGCCAGCTGAAGAAAAATATTGCTGTCTGCTGAGGTAGATGTGTAGCTGCCAGCTGAAGAAAAGTATTGCTGTCTGCTGAGGTAGATGTGTAGCTGCCAGCTGAAGAAAAATATTGCTGTCTAATGAAGTAGAAGTGTAGCTGCCAGCTGAAAAAAAAGTATTGCTGTCTGCTGAGGTAGAAATGTAGCTGCCAGCTGAAGAAAAAGTATAGCTGTATGCTGAGGTAGAAGTGTAGCTGCCAGCTGAAGAAAAGTATTACTGTCTGCTGAGGTAGAAGTGTAGCTGCCAGCTGAAGAAAAAGTATTGCTGTCTAATGAAGTAGACGTGTAGCTGCCAGCTGAAGAAAAAGTATTGCGGTATGCTGAGGTAGATGTGTAGCTGCTAGCTGAAGAAAAAGTATTGCTGTATAATGAAGTAGAAGTGTAGCTGCCAGCTGAAGAAAAGTATAGCTGTCTGCTAAGGTAGAAGTGTAGCTGCCAGCTGAAGAAAACGTATTGCTGTCTAATGAAGTAGAAGTGTAGCTGCCAGCTGAAGAAAAGTATTGCTGTCTGCTGAGGTAGAAGTGTAGCTGCCAGCTGAAGAAAAATATTGCTGTCTAATGAAGTAGAAGTGTAGGTGCCAGCTGAAGAAAAAGTATTGCTGTCTGCTGAGGTAGAAGTGTAGCTGCCAGCTGAAGAAAAAGTATAGCTGTCTGCTGAGGTAGAAGTGTAGCTGCCAGCTGAAGAAAAGTATTGCTATCTGCTGAGGTAGAAGTGTAGCTGCCAGCTGAAGAAAAAGTATTGCTGTCTAATGAAGTAGAAGTGTAGCTGCCAGCTGAAGAAAAAGTATTGCTGTCTAATGAAGTAGAAGTGTAGCTGCCAGCTGACGAAAAGTATTGCTATCTGCTGAGGTAGAAGTGTAGCTGCCAGCTGAAGAAAAATATTGCTCTCTAATGAAGTAGAAGTGTAGCTGCCAGCTGAAGAAAAAGTATTGCTGTCTAATGAAGTAGAAGTGTAGCTGCCAGCTGACGAAAAGTATTGCTATCTGCTGAGGTAGAAGTGTAGCTGCCAGCTGAAGAAAAATATTGCTCTCTAATGAAGTAGAAGTGTAGCTGCCAGCTGAAGAAAAAGTATTGCTGTCTGCTGAGGTAGAAGTGTAGCTGCCAGCTGAAGAAAAAGTATAGCTGTCTGCTGAGGAAGAAGTGTAGCTGCCAGCTGAAGAAAAGTATTGCTGTCTGCTGAGGTAGAAGTGTAGCTGCCAGCTGAAGAAAAAGTATTGCTGTCTAATGAAGTAGAAGTGTAGCTGCCAGCTGAAGAAAAAGTATTGCGGTCTGCTGAGGCAGAAGCTGCTGAGGTTCGTGTCACGACACGAACCTCGGCAGACGAAGGTTGCGAATCACTAATTTCTAAACAAAGACGAAGATTGCCAGATCACTAATTTCTAAAAAAAAATCGTTGCCAGATATTTTTTCTGAATTCTGTAATCAACCATAGTGTTCGGATATTTTTTTAATATATACAGTATAATGCAATGAATATGGAGCGTGTGCAGTTACCGTTCACAGCAAACTGGAGCGGTTGCGGTTAATGTTCACAGCACATTGGATCGTGTGAGCTCACAAAGACCTAGATCGTGTGGACTCACTCACGGAAATATTGAGCGTGTGCAATTACCGTTCACAGCAAACTGGAGCGTGTGCAGTAACTGCACACGCTCCAGTTTGCTGTGAACGGTAACTGGAGCGTGTACAGTTGCTGTACACGCTCCAGGTATTTTTCCTGAATTCTGTAATCACGTGACACGAAGGTTGCCAGATCACTAATTTCTAAAAAAAATCGTTGCCAGATATTTTTTCTGAATTCTGTAATCAACCATAGTGTTCGGATTTTTTTTTTCGAGCGATTGTAGATTGGGCCATTAGAACTAATCACGCAATATTACATACCGCGAAAAATCATCATGTGATTGCGCCAGGAGGTATTTTTAACGAAGGAGATGAATTTTTGAAAAAAGACAGTTGCGACTGGACTTTGTGACGTTACAGTTGACGAGGACCATTGGTCATGGTTTATTTCATCCTTTCCTTTTCGTGTCATGGGATCGTCGAGGTTTAGAGCAGCCTGGGTTCAGCAAAATTGGAAACTCTGCTGTGTTTACTGACTTGCCTGCTGAGCAGTCGCTGTTTCCTTTCGTATTGTATATTTCATTGTGCATTGTATGTCGGCGTCCGTCGTTGTAAATTAATGCACAGATTTTTATATCTAATATATATTTAGATGATTGCGAGTGTTGGGTTGTTTTACCTCTGAGCGGCAATTTTTTTGCACACCATGGGCTAAATGGCCAGGTCACATGAACCCCGAAGGCTCAGAGAATGTTGGGGGAGGGGACCCACTGGAACAGCTGTTGGGAGACAGATGGTAGCCTCCCGTCAAGGCCATTCAGCGTGTTCTTTAACGTTGGGTTGTTTTACCTCTGAGCGGCAATTTTTTTGCACACCATGGGCTAAATGGCCAGGTCACATGAACCCCGAAGGCTCAGAGAAGGTTGGGGGAGGGGACCCACTGGAACAGCCGGTAGCCTCCCGTCAAGGCCATCCAGCGTGTTCTTTAAAGTGCACAGGGTATGACTGTCCTGCACACGGGGCCACGACTTAACGTCCCATCCGACGGACGGCGGCCTTTCCAAGCCCATCGGTGTCCCCTACTGACCGTGGGCAGGGCGGGGAATTTGCAGAGATAAATCTCAACGCTGACCCAGCTGGGACTCGAACCTGGGAACTACAGATTACGAGCCTGGCGCGCTACCGACTGAGCCCCGCCCCCCATTATAGGGAGAACTGACTGTTTCATTTCAATGTAGAGTCTCATCATTTTTATACGCATCTGTAATACACGCACTGCCACGTAGAATAGAATAATTAATAGTAATAATTCGTTTTCCTATCTTTATCTATCAATTGTTTTACCTCCAACCAGCACTTTTATGCACACAACAGGCTAAATGGCCAGGTCATAAGGACCCCAAGAACTCAGGGAAGGTTGTGGAACACAACCCACTGGAAAACTGTAGGAGACAGATGACTTGCACAGGGCCTTTGCTGTACACCTCAGGCTAAATGGCCAAGTCACAAGGACACCAAGAACTCAGAGAAGGTTGCGGAACACAACACACTGGAAAACTGTAGGAGACAGATGACTTGCACAGGGCCTTTGCTGTACACCTCAGGCTAAATGGCCAGGTCACAAGGACACCAAGAACTCAGAGAAGGTTGCGGAACACAACCCACTGGAAAACTGTAGGAGACAGATGACTTGCACAGGGCCTTTGCTGTACAACTCAGGCTAAATGGCCAGGTCACAAGGACACCAAGAACTCAGAGAAGGTTGCGGAACACGACCCACTGGAAAACTGTAGGAGACAGATGACTTGCACAGGGCCTTTGCTGTACACCTCAGGCTAAATGGCCAAGTCACAAGGACACCAAGAACTCAGAGATGGTTGCGGAACACAACCCACTGGAAAACTGTAGGAGACAGATGACTTGCACAGGGCCTTTGCTGTACACCTCAGGCTAAATGGCCAGGTCACAAGGACCCCAACAACTCAGAGAAGGTTGCGGAACACAACCCACTGGAAAGTTGTAGGAGGCAGATGATGTGCACAGGGCTTTGCTGTACACCTCAGGCTAAATGGCCAGGTCACAAGGACCCCAAGAACTCAGGGAAGGTTGCAGAACACGACCCACTGGAAAACTGTAGGAGACAGATGACTTGCACGGGGCCTTTGCTGTACAACTCAGGCTAAATGGCCAGGTCACAAGGACACCAAGAACTCAGAGAAGGTTGCGGAACACGACCCACTGGAAAGTTGTAGGAGACAGATAACGTGCACAGGGCCTTTGCTGTACACCTCAGGCTAAATGGCCAGGTCACAAGGACCCCAAGAACTCAGAGAAGATTGCAGAACACAACCCACTGGAAAACTGTAGGAGACAGATGACTTGCACAGGGCCTTTGCTGTACACCTCAGGCTAAATGGCTAAGTCACAAGGACACCAAGAACTCAGAGAAGGTTGCGGAACACAACCCACTGGAAAACTGTAGGAGACAGATGACTTGCACAGGGCCTTTGTTGTACACCTCAGGCTAAATGGCCAAGTCACAAGGACAACAAGAACTCAGAGAAGGTTGTGGAACACAACCCACTGGAAAACTGTAGGAGACAGATGACTTGCACAGGGCCTTTGCTGTACACCTCAGGCTAAATGGCCAGGTCACAAGGACACCAAGAACTCAGAGAAGGTTGCGGAACACAACCCACTGGAAAGTTGTAGGAGACAGATGATGTGCACAGGGCCTTTGCTGTACACCTCAGCTAAATGGCCAGGTCACAAGGACCCCAAGAACTCAGGGAAGATTGCAGAACACGACCCACTGGAAAACTGTAGGAGACAGATGACGTGCACGGGGTATGGTCTTTGCTGTACACAGAACCACGGCTTTACGTCTCATCCGGCGGACTGCGGCATTTCCAAGCCAATCAGTGTTCCCCTTCTTACTTATGGAAGGAGGAGGTTAGCAGATAGAAATAAATATCAACGTTGTCACAAGTGCAACTCGAACCTGAGAACTTCAGATTACGAGCCTGGCGCGCTACCGACTGAGCCACCTCCGACTCCTTTGTCTATGCCATGTAGTGTTGGCAAATAGCAAACTGAAACTAATCGAGAATATACTAATATAATGTTTTAGTTTTTTTTTATAAAAAAAAAGGAAAAACTATTTTGAAATGTATATTTTTCCTGTCCCCTCCCCTTTGATTTAACCCGAATATAAATTTCTTGTTTTGAGGGAAGGAGCAAAACTGAAGAAAAAAAAATCGTACTTATATTAAAAATAACCCTGCAAATGCAAAAAAGTAGATCTCCACGGCGTGAAATTTAGGTAGTTTGCGATCCATCCGCTAGATGGCAGGAAATGGACAATGAAGGGTGTTCCCAAAGTATAGTCGAATTTCGATTGCTTTAGCTCTTGCAATGCCATCAATAAATTGTAAGGAAAGCCATTTAAATTGATCAGCGTTTTGTTACAAATGTCGGCGTTTAGGAATCAATCTGCGTTTTTTTATTGTGATGAAGATTCATTTGATGCGCTACATACAGCAAAAGAATTCTAAAAATTACAGTAGAAGGACATGCTCTGCTAATAAAGAGGTCAGGGTTCTGTGAGCAATGTACGTTTACAGCTAATACAAGTTGGGATGTTTCACCTCTGCGCACCACTTTAATGCACACACAGGGTTAAATGGGCAGATCGCGATATTGTAGAATTTGATGAGTGAGTGTTCTTCGATGTGCACAAGCTGGGGTTGGGTTGTTTTACCTCTGTGCGGCACTTTTTGCACACCATGGGCTAAATGGCCAGGTCACAAGGACCCCGAAGGCTCAGAGAAGGGAGGGGGAAGGGGACCCACTGGAACAGCTGTTGGGAGACAGATGGCAGCCTCTCGACAAGGCCATCCAATGTGTTCTTTAACGTTGGGTTATTTTACCTCTGAGCGACACTTTTTTGCACATCATGGGCTAAATGGCCAGGTCACAAGGACCCCGAAGGCTCGAAGAAGGTTGGGGGAGGGAACCCACTGGAACAGCTGTTGGGAGACAGATGGTAGCCTCCCGTCAAGACCATCTAGCGTGTTCTTTAACGTTGGGTTGTTTTACCTCAGAGTGGCACTTTTTTGCACACCATGGGCTAAATGGCCAGGTCACAAGGACCTCGAAGGCTCAGAGAAGGGTGGGGGAAGGGGACCCACTGGAACAGATGTTGGGAGACAGATGGTAGTCTCCCGTCAAGGCCATCCAGCGTGTTCTTTAATGTTGGGTTGTTTTACTTCTGAGCGGCAGTTTTTTGCACACCATGGGCTAAATGGCCAGGTCACAAGGACCTCGAAGGCTCAGAGAAGGGTGGGGGAAGGGTACCCACTGGAACAGATGTTGGGAGACAGATGGTAGCCTCCCATCAAGGCCATCCAGCGTGTTTTTTAATGTGCACAGGCACAAGCTGGGGCTCTCCTTCACATGGGGACACGGCTGAACGTCCCATCTGAAGGAATGCTGACTTTTTAAGCCCATTGTTGTCTTCTTTCTGATCCAGGGTAAGGTGGAAGTTAGCAGAGAAAATTCTTAACGTTGGCTCATTTGGGACTCGAACCTGGGAATTTGAAATTAAGAGACTAGTGCTTTACCAGTTGAGCCATCTCTCACTCCCATACAGAAAGATATATATACAATATATCACAGCGGAATATTATATAGTTCTGTAAATGTTATTTCAATTACGTCTTGGCTGTTTAAGTGAGAAGAATAATGATGACTACTGTTTTAAATAATCTGGTTTTGTATAAAAAGGCAACTGGTAACAAAACAAAAAAGACCGATGTTAGCTTGTGGCTTGAAAAAAAACCCATGTTAGATTGTGTTTTGGAAATAAAAATGATCGATGCTGTCATTTAGTTTCATATGATTATTGATGCCGAAATCACGTTTCATATTATCGATTCTGGCATCACGTTTCACATTACAGATGCCGACATCGCATTTCATAATACTGATGCCGACATCACTGTTCATGTTACGGATGCCGACATCACGTTTCATGTTACGATGCCCGACATCACGTTTTATGTTACCGATGCCGACATCACGTTTCATGTTACCGATGCCGACATCACGTTTCATGTTACCGATGTTGACATCACGTTTCATGTTACCGATGCCAACATCACGTTTCATGTTACCAAAGTTGACATCACGATTCATGTTACCGATGTTGACATCACGTTTCATGTTACGGATGCCGACATCACGGTTCATGTTACGGATGCCGACATCACGGTTCATGTTACGGATGCCGACATCACGGTTCATGTTACGGATGCCGACATCACGGTTCATGTTACGGATGCCGACATCACGTTTCATGTTGCCGATGCCGACATCACGTTTCATGTTGCCGATGCCGACATCACGTTTCATGTTCAGATACCGACATCACGTTTCATGTTACGGATGCCGACATCAAATTTCATGTTACAGATGCCGACATCGCGTTTCATATTACCGATTACGACATCACGTTTCACATTACCGATGCCAGTAGCATGTGCCACAACAATATCGATGCTAACATGACGTAACAGACGATGACTTTTTTTAAACGTTTCATTTCAGTTTTCTCAAATGCAATACCATAATACATTATTATGTTATTGCATATACATACATAATATCATAATAGCACAGTTGTAAATCTGACATTTTACAAAAAAGTCAACAGTTTCGCATAAAGACCGATGGAAACTTCAGTTTTCACAAAAGCTCCGATGCTAATTGTTCTAAAACCACTAATAGGTTTAATCACGTTAAAAAACACAACAATTTTTATTTATCATTTTAATACATAGGTTTCTTTTTTTTAATTGTAATAATCAGAATTGAGTAAATATGCGTGGAACAGGTTTTATTTGACATATTTACTAAATCACCATTTTGCTTTTTTTGGTGCACAGATTAAAATCTTCTTCATCCTGACTTATGCCCTTTTAAATGAGCATCGTTACATTTTGTCCATGCATCGACTGCAGGGCGTGTGAGTCGATCTCACAGAGCAGTCTTTCACTTCACCCGTTTAACCTTTCGTCATTGGCCCTCATCTGGCAGCTAAAGGGCACCAAGCACTATTCACGTTCATTGAACCAAAGCTTACGTCAGAGCAGCGCCTGCAATGAACGCAGCTGCGCGTTGAATGCGCAACGTGCGCACTCTGCACGCCATCTAACAATACCACATGCGTTGAGAGTGGCATATATTCCACGATGACGTCATTCAATCGCTTCCTTGTTCATGCCAATGGCGAAAGATTGCCTGAATCCTTTTCTTGCTGGAAGCTTGGGATCAGATGCTTATTGAGCGTTTTCTTCTGTGTCAGTTCTTCGCAGAGGATGGTCTGCATCACGTAAAGATGAAGAAATATTTAATCTGGCTGTAGGAACGGAGTGTTTAATGATTTCTGATTTCAATTTTATATCTTGAGAATTCAAAAGCACTTTTTCTTGTAATGCATTTAGGTTATATACAGAGTAATGTTGTATTTCAAATGGAAAGGAAAAACTCCATTTACTGTGTTCTTTTCTAAATGCATTAACTTATTTTTGTGATTTTCTAACTAAAAGATCAGAGCATCAATTCACCTTAATTATTCTTTCATGTCTAACTTTGCCCTTACCATTGAAGGTGGGTGGTGTGTGTGTGTGTGGGGGGGGGAGCTTGTTGGGAAGCTTCCGACTACATGTACAGTCGCTCAAAAAAGTATCCGAACGCTATGTGTTTTTGTTGATTATATATCCGAACTTCAGTGTTTTTGTTGATTATAGAATTCAGAAAAAATATCTGGCAATGATTTCTTTTAGAAATTAGTGATCTGGCAACCTTCGTGTCACGTGATTACAGAATTCAGGAAAAATATCTGGAGCGTGTACAGCAACTGTACACACTCCAGTTTTCACAGCAAACTGGAGCATGTGCAGTTACCGATGTTGCACACGCTCCAGTTTGTGCACACGCTCCAGTTTGCTGTGAACAGTAACTGCACACGCTCAATATTTCCGTGAGTGAGCCCACACGATCCAGGTCTTTGTGAGCTCACACGATCAATGTGCTGTGAACATTAACCGCAACCGCTCCAGTTTGCTGTGAACGGTAACTGCACACGCTCCATATTCATTGCATTATATATTCATACGCATTATATATATTAAAAAATATCCGAACACTATGGTTGATTACAGAATTCAGAAAAAATATCTGGCAACGATTTTTTTAGAAATTAGTGATCTGGCAACCTTCGTGTCACGTGATTACAGAATTCAGGAAAAATATCTGGAGCGTGTACAGCAACTGTATGTTACCGTTCACAGCAAACTGGAGCGGTTGCGGTTAATGTTCACAGCACATTGGATCGTGTGATACAGTCCCTCAAAAAAATATCTCGGATATTTTTTGAGGGACTGTATGGACAGAGAAATGGAAACAGAGAATCACATTCAGAGCACAGTAGCTAACAATAATTATAATAATAATTTATTTCCTTCATATACTATACAAAAATATGTATAACAAATATTTGAAAGTAGCTGTCATGTCCCTCGAATTTTATATTTATTTATTTATTGTATATTTTTGTTGTATTTTATTGTTTTATATATTTTTATGCGTATAAATCCCCAGGGGTAGATGAAATTACTACTGAAATGCTTAGAGCTGGGAATGTTTCGGTTACCACTTGGATGACTGAAATTTTGAATATCTTTTATGATAAAGGCATGATTCCTAGAGATATTACCAGAGCTATTATCCCTATTTTCAAAAAAGTGATCGCAGTTCTTGTGATAACTATAGGGGTATCAGCCTACTCTCTGTTCCAGGTAAAGTTCTTTCCATGATTGTGCTTAATAGAATTAAGAATCTGGTTGACAGGCAATTGCGTGATGAGCAATGTGGATTCAGAAGTGGTAGGGGATGTGTGGATCAGATATTTTCACTTAGGCAGATTCTGGAGAAATGTTTAGTGTTTCAGAAACCTTTGGTTGCTAGCTTTGTTGATTTCAAAAAGTCTTTCGACTCTGTTGATCGTCATAATTTGTGGTTGATTGTGATATCATATGGTATACCTGACAAGTTTGTTAACATAATGAAAGCTCTCTATAATAACACTGAGTCGTGTGTGAGAGTTGGTAAGGCTTGTAGCAATTGGTTTAGCATTACTTCTGGTGTTCGACAAGGATGCATTTTGTTTCCTTTTCTCTTTAGCTTGGTTATTGATTATGTATGCGAAATTCACTTCAAGGGAAAGATTTTGGCCTTAAATGGGCTGGAGATACGAAAATTTCTGATTTACATTATGCTGACGATATAGTCCTTTTGGCAGATGATGTTGATGAGATGAACTCTTTCATTCGAGCTGTTGATGAAACTGGTATTAGAGTAGGGTTGGTTATAAACAGAGAGAAAACTAAAATGAAAATTGGTCAGACAGGCTGTGATTCAGTTAATCTGAATGGTTGCAATCTTGAACAGATATCACAGTTTAATTATCTTGGGAGCTATGTAACAGATACTGGTGATGTGCGGCATGAGATTAACAGACGGATAGGGATTGCTGCCGGGACTTTTAAGAATCTATGGAGATTGTGGAGAAAAAGGCGTATACACCTAAAGACTAAAATTAGACTGTATAATAGTTTGTTTTTTTCTAGGGTTAGTTATGGTATTGAAACTTGGACGCTGTACAAACAAGATAACAGGAAACTATATACTTTTGATACTAAATGTTTTCGCAGTATTTTGGGCATTAGGTGGTTCAACTTTGTAACTAATGATGAGGTTAGGCAAAGGAGTTAAAGGCAACCTCCTTTAAGCAGCATATTGTGCAGAGAGAGACTCCTTTGGTTTGGCCATGTTGCCCATATGGATAATTATAGATTGGCTAATAGGGTTATGAACAGTGTGCCTAAAGGTTTCAGAAAGAGGGGGAGACCAAGGATGCGGTGGGCAGACATTGTCAAACAGGACCTTGTTAGAATTGGTGTGCAGTGGATGGATGCATCAGATGTTCAGATGTAGCTCAGGACAGATATGCTTGGAGAATTAAACTGCACGGTGTGGTTGGACCTCCGTAGCCCATGGCTGCTGAAGATCATGATGATGATGATGTTCTTTGAAATGTTTGTGCTGGGATGACTCAGTGTTTTTGTTTTCGGGTCTGAAACTGCTCCGTGCAAGGGTGACGAATGCCAGTAGTTATCGATGGACGTTAATGACCGCCTAGGGCGCTAGCGCAGCGAGAAGGCTAGGCGGGAGATTTGAAAGCTTTAGTCTCTGCGTTAGCTATCGAACGAAGAAGGTCGTTGCGACACGCGTCAAATGGATGCCGCCATACTCAGAAGAAAGAAACTCTTGAAGTGAGGGTGCGATTCCAAGAGGGTATCTAGATTCTTGGAGAATCTGTCTTTCTATTTTTGTGGTTCAAGAGGAACCGCAGTGTAGGCAAAGGTTGGTTAGCCTACACTGCTAGTTGGTTCAGTAAAGTGAGAATTCGCCGAGTGTGCGATTCTCCACCTCAGTATTATTGTTTGCAGCAGTGAAGCCCACGGAGTGGAGCTCATTCCCAGCACGTAGCTGTACATATTATAAATAAAGGGTGTCGTCTCTATCTACTCTCGTGCAGTTAATTGGTGGACAGTTCCTATTCTTCATTCAACACAGTAAAGTTGAGGCATACAGTGGCACGGGCGTAACATCCCACAAAACTATGAATTCACTGAAATGAATTAAGAAGTAATAAAATCGTCGTCTCTCTCTCCTGTTCGGCTCGGGTCATTACATCTGACGCAGTCGGACAGGATCCGAACACAGGGTCACGACAGTACAGTCGCTCAAAAAGTATCCGAACACTACGGTTGATTACAGAATTTAGAAAAAATATCTGGCAACGATTTTTTCTAGAAATTAGTGATCTGGCAACCTTCGTGTCACGTGACACGAAGGTTGCCAGATCACTAATTTCTAAAAAAAAATCGTTGCCAGATATTTTTTCTGAATTCTGTTATCGACCATAGTGTTCGGATACTTTTTTGAGCGACGGTACCAATGTGTTCTGTTGCAACAGACTCGTGCAATTTGTTCTATTCATGTTGAACCTGAATTTTCACGTTACTCAGAATTCTTTCACTGTCTAAACGAATCTGTCTGCTCGGATGTCGCTGTAAAACGGATCATTGAATGAGATGCCTGTCAGGCACGGTGGAAAAACTGCATAAATATGCAATTGTTGAATACAATTTGTTTCTTAGTTGCTAAAAGGTTTTTTTTATTTTTATAGGATACGTGGGCATGCACCGTTCCTTTCATAACAGGTATAAAATTAAAATTTTGTCGTTTTCTTTTATTTGAGATTTCGTTAGTTACAAGTTTTCAGTATATGATTGGTGATATTTTTGTTTCCTCCATTTTCAAGTGTGATGACACTTCCGCAGAGTCGACACGAAAGTAAAGAGTGAAATAGAGATAGCGAACTTCATGTTTGAAATCTGTTATGAAAACTTGTCTGAAGATATTTTTTGTTCATTTTTTATGATATTATTAGTGCGCTTGGTTACTGATCTAAGGGACCTGGGTTCGAGCCCTGGTTAAGACATGGATATGTGTGCTGTTTTTCTGCTGAGGTCCTGCCATCCTCTCAGACCTTCTACTGTGGCACATAAACTTACAGGCTCCTGTCAGATCTCTGTGGCAAGCAGATATTTAAAAAAAAAATAAATACCCCCTCAAGCAGCTGCTTGCCACAGAGGTCTGACAGGAGCCTGTCAGTTGATATGCCACAGTAGAAGGTCTGTGAGGATGGCAGGACCTCAGCAGAAAAACGACACAAACAGCCATGCCTTACCCGGGGCTCGAACCCAGGTCCCTTAGATCAGTAGCCAAGCGCGCTAACCACTGAACGGGAGATTAGGGGGCATTTTTTTTAAAACTTTTTTTCTACCTTTCCAGTACATAAAATTATGTTAAAAACAATTTTAACATTTTTTCACCTTCCCTTTCGATTCTCATAACAAACTTATTAGAAGACCACAGCATCCCATTTTTTTCCCTAAGAAAGAGGCACTGGTTATTGATTGTGGATTGCATGTCGCTAGTAGGATTCATTCAGCTGTTCGAGAACTAGTACCTATTAAAAAAACAAAACAACAAATAAGCTTACAAACGATCTGGAGATTTCAAAGAATGACTCGGTATCAGAGACCTTCGTTGAGTAACACAAGATAATTTTTTTTTTGTCATAAATTAATTTCTCTGAATTTTTCCACCTTTACTAGGTGAATGAAAACTTCTTTCCCGTAAATCCTAAACAATTTATCATTCTGTATCTTTCATTTTCCCGTTAACTTCGCTCTTTTCCGTCTCCTTTTAGCTTTCCATCGATCTTTGAAAGCAAGATCCACAAACAAACAACAACAACAAGAACTATTTTCTTCTTCAGACCATTTCTTTCTTACCCACTTCCAGTGTCTGATTTCCTTTTACAATTACATCAACTTCACCGACCGCAGAATGCTTCTTTCCTATTTCTTTATCTGTGTCTCTCTATCTATCCATCCATCTATCTATCTGTCTCTTGCTGTTCCAGAGCCTGCTTAATTGCCACCCCGTGCGCTGCAGTAAGCCTCCAATGCTCCTGCAGCTGCTGCTCTTCGCTAGGCACTGTTGTGTTATTGGTTCACCCCTTTCCGATATGAGTTTCATCATCCCTGTCCTCGTGCCTCTGGCTCCCGGGTTCTTCATCAACTCCAACAATCCAGCTGACGCGCATGCTCTTCGTAGCAAGGGGCCACTCGCTCGTGAGGAAACATCTGTTACGTTTCACGACCGATAGCGTTTTGCAAACAGTAAATCACGCGCTCAAAAATTAAAACACGCGCCGATCCGTGTGACACAACGTTTCTAGTAAACAATGGCATTCTCTCTCTCTCTGTTTTTTTTTTCGTCCGTGACTCGAACATTTGTTGCTCAGTGAAGAGCGACAGAAGAGAAAATGAATAAATCTATCTCTCCTTTTCTTCTATCCAATGTTCGTGTTTGTGGTTTAATTTTTGTGCCTTGGAGCAAATGCTTCTGCATATTTGACGAAGCCATATGGCTTTTCTGTTGCATGCCTTTTAATGACTCCCAAATGACGTGGAAGTCATAGTTCATTAGCGTCTGGTGCTTTAAATTCGCTAATTTAGATTTATAACGGAAGGGAAGTTTCGAAATGTTATTAGTAGCCTGAAGAAAGGCAACTCTGTTGTTTCGTTTCGGTCTCTTCTATAATTGTTCAATAATGTAATAAGACTTGAATACTGTTTACGTCTTTCTTGCTTCCAAATGAAGGAATCAATGAGTAGAGTGATAACTTGCATCAAATAGTTGATTATCTGTAACTGGGAATGTATGGCCACTAAATGCAATGCCATGCTAAATTATTAGAGAATTTTTATGCTATGTCAATAGGAGTCTAACTTCGAAATTGGGTTGGGTTGTTTTACCTCTGAGCGGCACTTTTTTTGCACACCATGGGCTAAATGGCCAGGTCACATGGACCCCGAAGGCTCAGAGAAGGTTGGGGGAGGGGACCCACTGGAACAGCTGTTGGGAGACAGATGGTAGCCTCCCGTCAAGGCCATCCAGCGTGTTCTTTAACGTGCACAGGGTATGGCTCTCCCGCACACGGGGCGACGGCTTAACGTACCATCCGACGGACGGCGGCCTTTCCAAGCCCATCGGTGTCCCCTACTGACCGTGGGCAGGGCGGGGGAATTTGCGGAGATAAATCTCAACGCTGACCCAGCTGGGACTCGAACCTGGGAACTACAGATTACGAGCCTGGCGCGCTATCGACTAAGACACCCCCGCCCCCTAACTTCGAAGACGTGTGCAACTTCTAAAATATGCATGTAACGGAAAAATGTGACGAAGGTAAAATTACTGAGCATGAATAAACTATTTACATATCTATTTTTTTAGCATTTAAATAGTTAATGGAAGTTAGAATATTTCACAAAAGACATTTCAAGAATTTAATTTATAAATTAATTAATACTTAAATAATAAGTATTTTTTTCAAACCATTTAATAAAATTAATATATATTTTTAGAAATTTGCATAATGATTATTTAAATATTAGACTATTAGGAACGATTTTTTAAAAATATTATAGCTTCCATAACTTTTTTAAACACTGAAGGAATGTTATTGAAAATCGAGATTTTATTTCATTTGACATTTTAATGATTGATCATAAGCTTTTTCTCTATGATATGATCATCAGACCGGTGATTCTCTATGCTTCACCGATATGGGCGAATACTACACCCACCAATATTCGTAAGATTCAGGTCTTGCAGAACAAGATTTTGAGAACTGCGGTCGATGCCCCCAGTTTGTCACTAACAAACAACTCCATAAAGACCTGGGCATCGACCATATATATACACTTATAAAACAAAAAGATTTTTTGAGGCTGTAAGCAATAATCCCAATGAGATTATTTCTTCTCTGATTCTTTACGATCATACTGTTTTGAACAAGTACAAGAGGCCTAAAACGGTGGCGTTCTCTGAGGAGACCTATCCGTTTTAGGTTTCTTATACAATTTCACTGTTTTTTTTTAGCTTTTCTTATGTTTGCCCTTAGGAGCCCACCTAAGGGTGGTTTACTTATATATTTTGTTCTTACTCATGCCAAATAGGCATATCTTTATGATGGAGAAGGTTAGGGGTAAAATTATTACCCGGTACATCGAATATGATTATACGATCTACGAAGTAGGTTTGAACGCCATTTCCACGAATATACGCAAGATTCAGGTCTTGCAAAACAGAATATTGTGATCTGCGGTCGATGACCCTTGGTTTGTTACTAAGAGACAACTTCATAAAGACTTGGGCATCGACCACATATATACTCATATTAAATGCTTCTCAAAAAGGTTTTTTGAGGCTGTTAAAAATAATCTTAATGAGATTATTTCTTCTTTGCTTAATTATGATCATAATGTTTTTAATAAGTACAAGAGGCCTAAAATGATGGCTTTCTCTGAGGAAAGCTACTCGTTTTAGGTCTGTTGTGCATGATATATGCTATTTTTAGTTTGTGTTTTATATTAACCTCTAGGGGCTCACCCACTAGTGGTTTACTTGCTATGTATTTGCTTATGTTTATATGTTTTTACTTATGCCAACTGGGCATATTCTTGATGGAGATGGCAATGAGTAATATTTTACCTGGAACATCGCATGTCCATACACGACCTACGATATAAGAAGTAGGTTTGATTGTGATCTTTAGTTTATCGTCACCCACATTTTTCTATTAAATGCATATTTTAGAAGTTATAAAATAAAAAAATAAATACCCCCTCATGCAGCTGCTTGCCACAGAGGTCTGACAGGAGCCTATCAGTTTATATGCCAGAGTAGGAGGTCTGTGAGGATGGCAGGTCCTCAGCAGAAAAACGTCACATACATCCATGCTTTACCCGGGGCTCGAACCCAGGTCCCGTAGATCAGTAGCCAAGCGCGCTAACCACTCGGCCACGGGACGGCCTTTAGAAGTCATAGAGCTTCGAAATTATGTGTCCCATTGGCATAAGAAGGAAATTTTCCAATATTTTATTAGGGCAGGTTATATTCTAATCCATTTAATGAAATACAGATACCAGTTGGATTGGTTTGGGTGCTTTAACTATGAGCGGGACTTTTAGCACACGTGGATGATTGCAAATCAAAATTAAATTTTAATTGTTCAGATCACAAGAACTCAAATCATTAGTGGTTAATAGGTTAGTGGTAACTACTGGACAACTGTTGGGAATGGAAGTTTCCCATCAAGACCGCTCTGTGGGTTCTTTAACTGTATTGATTAAGGCTCACCTGAATACAGAGGCACGACTCAGCGTTCCATTAGATGGACGGCGAAGTCATTTGGTGATGAATATATCTGGTGAAGTCATTTGGTGAGGAATACATCTGGTGAAGTCATTTGGTGAAGAATATACCTGGTGAAGTCATTTGGTGATGAATATATCTGGTGAAGTCATTTGGTGATGAATATATCTGGTGAAGTCATTTGGTGAGGAATACATCTGGTGAAGTCATTTGGTGAAGAATATACCTGGTGAAGTCATTTGGTGATGAATATATCTGGTGAAGTCATTTGGTAATGAATACATCTGGTGAAATCATTTGGTGATGAATATATCTGAAGTCATTTGGTGAGGAATACATCTGGCGAAGTCATTTGGTGAGGTATACATCTGGTGAAGTCATTTGGTGAAGAATATATCTGGTGAAGTCATTTGGTGATGAATATATCTGGTGAAGTCATTTGGTGATAAATATATCTGGTGAAGTCATTTGGTGAGGAATACCTCTGGAAAAATAATTTTGTGATAGTGCTGTATCAATCTAGTGAAGAGATAATTTGATGACAGTGTAATATGATGACTAAACAATTTTCTGACGAAATAATTGGAAGATGGAGATATTTGGACTCAGTTGCCATCAAATTATCTCTTCACCAGATTGATACAGCACTATGGAGTCTCTTCACAAAATGGTGGAGAAACCATCTAGTGATGGGCAATCTGATGAATAAGTCATTTCATGAAGAAATCATTTGTTGACCAATCAACATGTAAAGTATTTTATCGAAAAAGAAAATTTGATAATCGAACCCTGTGGCGATGACTTCATTGGAGGGTCTAAGTGTTTTGACAGGTTTTTCTGTGTTGTGTGATAGGTGCTTTCTGAGAAGATATTTGATGATCCCTGATCATTTGAATGATGATTTAAGAAAGACGTCATTTTAAAAATGGAGGTACCTGGGAATAACAAGGAGTCGGATTATATCGAACGTTTCATTTTCTGCACACTTCCAGGTAGAGCCAATATATTCCACTTTGTAGAAGGAAGTCAAGTCCATTATTAAGTTGTAGAAAGGCGGAAGAATGGAAGATGATTTATCACTATAAGTGTGTTTGAACATTTTGCATTAGGATAATATTTCAGATCAAGAATTCCATTGGATGTTATAACGAATACGAGTAAATCGGATAGGAAACGCATAATGAAGATGTTCAATTGAGGACGGGTTTGAAGATTTGATGGTATTTTTTCGGCGATGATAATAAATTCGTTCGATGATTGACGAAATTTGGCAATAAATCTATTCATGATGGAGATAATTTTTGACAAAATTGTTTTTGATAGGCATTTGCTGATAAATTTGTTTGATTAGGGAATATTTGTTGATAAATTCATTTGATGAGGGAATATTTGTTGATAAATTCATTTGATGAGGGAATATTTGTTGATAAATTCATTTGATGAGGGAATATTTCTTGATAAATTCATTTCATAAGGGAATATTTGTTGATAAATTCATTTGATGAGGGAATATTTGTTGATAAATTCCTTTGACGAGAGAATATTTGTTGATAAATTCATTTGATGAGGGAATATTGTTGATAAATTCATTTGACGAGAGAATATTTGTTGATAAATTCATTTGATGAGGGAATATTTGTCGATAAATTCATTTGATGAGGGAATATTTGTTGATAAATTCATTTGATGAGGGAATATTTGTTGATAAATTCATTTGACGAGGGAATATTTGTTGATAAATTCATTTGACGAGGGAATATTTGTTGATAAATTCATTTGATGAGGGAATATTTGTTGATAAATTCATTTGATGAGGGAGATATTTGATTCACATGAATGATGGACGAAATCCATTTGATATCAGATGCATTTAGTGATAAATCCATTTGATGATTTATTGCCAAAACCGTTAAATGACGGAGGCATTTGAAGAAAAATTCGTTTGATGACAGAGAAAATTCGGAAATAAAATTATTTCATGATTCTATCAATTAACTCTTTTTAATTTAAATGAAATATATTCTTCAAGAGCCTACCTTTAGATGTAAGAAAATTTATTCCTTATACTAAATAATATGCATTCTTCAAGAGCCTATCTTTAGAGGTTGGAACATTTATTCTTTATACTAAAAATTATGCATTCTTCAAGAACCTACCTTTAGATGGAAGAACATTTATTTCTTATACTAAACAATATACATTCTTTAAGAACCTACCTTTAGATGGAAGAACATTTTTAAGAACCTACCTTTAGATGGAAGAACATTTATTCCTTATACTAAACAATATACATTCTTTAAGAACCTACCTTTAGATGGAAGAACATTTATTCCTTATACTAAACAATATACATTCTTTAAGAACCTACCTATAGATGGAAGAACATTTATTCCTTATACTAAACAATATACATTCTTTAAGAACCTACCTTTAGATGGAAGAACATTTATTCCTTATACTAAACAATATACATTCTTTAAGAACCTACCTTTAGATGGAAGAACATTTACTCCTTATACTAAACAATATACATTCTTTAAGAACCTACCTTTAGATGGAAGAACATTTATTCCTTATACAAAACAATATACATTCTTTAAGAACCTACCTTTAGATGGAAGAACATTTATTCCTTATAGTAAACAATATGCATTCTTTAAGAACCTACCTTTAGATGGAAGAACATTTATTCCTTATACTAAACAATATACATTCTTTAAGAACCTACCTTTAGATGGAAGAACATTTATTCCTTATACTAAACAATATACATTCTTTAAGAACTACCTTTAGATGGAAGAACATTTATTCCTTATACTAAACAATATACATTCTTTAAGAACCTACCTTTAGATGGAAGAACATTTATTCCTTATACAAAACAATATACATTCTTTAAGAACCTACCTTTAGATGGAAGAACATTTATTCCTTATACTAAACAATATACATTCTTTAAGAACCTACCTTTAGATGGAAGAACATTTATTCCTTATACTAAACAATATACATTCTTTAAGAACCTACCTTTAGATGGAAGAACATTTATTCCTTATACTAAACAATATACATTCTTTAAGAACCTACCTTTAGATGGAAGAACATTTATTCCTTATACTAAACAATATGCATTCTTTAAGAACCTACCTTTAGGTGGAAGAACATTTATTCCTTATACTAAACAATATACATTCTTTAAGAACCTACCTTTAGATGGAAGAACATTTATTCCTTATACTAAACAATATACATTCTTTAAGAACCTACCTTTAGATGGAAGAACATTTATTCCTTATACTAAACAATATACATTCTTTAAGAACCTACCTTTAGGTGGAAGAACATTTATTCCTTATACTAAACAATATACATTCTTTAAGAACCTACCTTTAGATGGAAGAACATTTATTCCTTATACTAAACAATATACATTCTTTAAGAACCTACCTTTAGATGGAAGAACATTTATTCCTTATACTAAACAATATACATTCTTTAAGAACCTACCTTTAGATGGAAGAACATTTATTCCTTATAGTAAACAATATACATTCTTTAAGAACCTACCTTTAGATGGAAGAACATTTATTCCTTATACTAAACAATATACATTCTTTAAGAACCTACCTTTAGATGGAAGAACATTTATTCCTTATAGTAAACAATATACATTCTTTAAGAACCTACCTTTAGATGGAAGAACATTTATTCCTTATACTAAACAATATACATTCTTTAAGAACCTACCTTTAGATGGAAGAACATTTATTCCTTATACTAAACAATATACATTCTTTAAGAACCTACCTTTAGATGGAAGAACATTTATTCCTTATACTAAACAATATACATTCTTTAAGAACTACCTTTAGATGGAAGAACATTTATTCCTTATACTAAACAATATACATTCTTTAAGAACCTACCTTTAGATGGAAGAACATTTATTCCTTATACAAAACAATATACATTCTTTAAGAACCTACCTTTAGATGGAAGAACATTTATTCCTTATACAAAACAATATACATTCTTTAAGAACCTACCTTTAGATGGAAGAACATTTATTCCTTATACTAAACAATATACATTCTTTAAGAACCTACCTTTAGATGGAAGAACATTTATTCCTTATACTAAACAATATACATTCTTTAAGAACCTACCTTTAGATGGAAGAACATTTATTCCTTATACTAAACAATATACATTCTTTAAGAACCTACCTTTAGATGGAAGAACATTTATTCCTTATCCTAAACAATATACATTCTTTAAGAACCTACCTTTAGATGGAAGAACATTTATTCCTTATCCTAAACAATATACATTCTTTAAGAACCTACCTTTAGATGGAAGAACATTTATTCCTTATACAAAACAATATACATTCTTTAAGAACCTACCTTTAGGTGGAAGAACATTTATTCCTTATATAAAACAATATACATTCTTTAAGAACTACCTTTAGATGGAAGAACATTTATTCCTTATACTAAACAATATACATTCTTTAAGAACCTACCTTTAGATGGAAGAACATTTATTCCTTATACTAAACAATATGCATTCTTTAAGAACCTACCTTTAGGTGGAAGAACATTTATTCCTTATACTAAACAATATACATTCTTTAAGAACCTACCTTTAGATGGAAGAACATTTATTCCTTATACTAAACAATATACATTCTTTAAGAACCTACCTTTAGGTGGAAGAACATTTATTCCTTATACTAAACAATATACATTCTTTAAGAACCTACCTTTAGGTGGAAGAACATTTATTCCTTATACTAAACAATATACATTCTTTAAGAACCTACCTTTAGGTGGAAGAACATTTATTCCTTATACTAAACAATATACATTCTTTAAGAACCTACCTTTAGATGGAAGAACATTTATTCCTTATACTAAACAATATACATTCTTTAAGAACCTACCTTTAGATGGAAGAACATTTATTCCTTATACTAAACAATATACATTCTTTAAGAACCTACCTTTAGATGGAAGAACATTTATTCCTTATAGTAAACAATATACATTCTTTAAGAACCTACCTTTAGATGGAAGAACATTTATTCCTTATACTAAACAATATACATTCTTTAAGAACCTACCTTTAGATGGAAGAACATTTATTCCTTATAGTAAACAATATACATTCTTTAAGAACCTACCTTTAGATGGAAGAACATTTATTCCTTATACTAAACAATATACATTCTTTAAGAACCTACCTTTAGATGGAAGAACATTTATTCCTTATACTAAACAATATACATTCTTTAAGAACCTACCTTTAGATGGAAGAACATTTATTCCTTATACTAAACAATATACATTCTTTAAGAACCTACCTTTAGATGGAAGAACATTTATTCCTTATACAAAACAATATACATTCTTTAAGAACCTACCTTTAGATGGAAGAACATTTATTCCTTATACTAAACAATATACATTCTTTAAGAACCTACCTTTAGATGGAAGAACATTTATTCCTTATACTAAACAATATACATTCTTTAAGAACCTACCTTTAGATGGAAGAACATTTATTCCTTATACTAAACAATATACATTCTTTAAGAACCTACCTTTAGATGGAAGAACATTTATTCCTTATACTAAACAATATACATTCTTTAAGAACCTACCTTTAGATGGAAGAACATTTATTCCTTATAGTAAACAATATACATTCTTTAAGAACCTACCTTTAGATGGAAGAACATTTATTCCTTATACTAAACAATATACATTCTTTAAGAACCTACCTTTAGATGGAAGAACATTTATTCCTTATACTAAACAATATACATTCTTTAAGAACCTACCTTTAGATGGAAGAACATTTATTCCTTATACTAAACAATATACATTCTTTAAGAACTACCTTTAGATGGAAGAACATTTATTCCTTATACTAAACAATATACATTCTTTAAGAACCTACCTTTAGATGGAAGAACATTTATTCCTTATACAAAACAATATACATTCTTTAAGAACCTACCTTTAGATGGAAGAACATTTATTCCTTATACAAAACAATATACATTCTTTAAGAACCTACCTTTAGATGGAAGAACATTTATTCCTTATACTAAACAATATACATTCTTTAAGAACCTACCTTTAGATGGAAGAACATTTATTCCTTATACTAAACAATATACATTCTTTAAGAACCTACCTTTAGATGGAAGAACATTTATTCCTTATACTAAACAATATACATTCTTTAAGAACTACCTTTAGATGGAAGAACATTTATTCCTTATACTAAACAATATACATTCTTTAAGAACCTACCTTTAGATGGAAGAACATTTATTCCTTATACAAAACAATATACATTCTTTAAGAACCTACCTTTAGATGGAAGAACATTTATTCCTTATACAAAACAATATACATTCTTTAAGAACCTACCTTTAGATGGAAGAACATTTATTCCTTATACTAAACAATATACATTCTTTAAGAACCTACCTTTAGATGGAAGAACATTTATTCCTTATACTAAACAATATACATTCTTTAAGAACCTACCTTTAGATGGAAGAACATTTATTCCTTATACTAAACAATATACATTCTTTAAGAACCTACCTTTAGATGGAAGAACATTTATTCCTTATCCTAAACAATATACATTCTTTAAGAACCTACCTTTAGATGGAAGAACATTTATTCCTTATCCTAAACAATATACATTCTTTAAGAACCTACCTTTAGATGGAAGAACATTTATTCCTTATACAAAACAATATACATTCTTTAAGAACCTACCTTTAGGTGGAAGAACATTTATTCCTTATATAAAACAATATACATTCTTTAAGAACTACCTTTAGATGGAAGAACATTTATTCCTTATACTAAACAATATACATTCTTTAAGAACCTACCTTTAGATGGAAGAACATTTATTCCTTATACTAAACAATATGCATTCTTTAAGAACCTACCTTTAGGTGGAAGAACATTTATTCCTTATACTAAACAATATACATTCTTTAAGAACCTACCTTTAGATGGAAGAACATTTATTCCTTATACTAAACAATATACATTCTTTAAGAACCTACCTTTAGATGGAAGAACATTTATTCCTTATACTAAACAATATACATTCTTTAAGAACCTACCTTTAGGTGGAAGAACATTTATTCCTTATACTAAACAATATACATTCTTTAAGAACCTACCTTTAGATGGAAGAACATTTATTCCTTATACTAAACAATATACATTCTTTAAGAACCTACCTTTAGATGGAAGAACATTTATTCCTTATACTAAACAATATACATTCTTTAAGAACCTACCTTTAGATGGAAGAACATTTATTCCTTATAGTAAACAATATACATTCTTTAAGAACCTACCTTTAGATGGAAGAACATTTATTCCTTATACTAAACAATATACATTCTTTAAGAACCTACCTTTAGATGGAAGAACATTTATTCCTTATAGTAAACAATATACATTCTTTAAGAACCTACCTTTAGATGGAAGAACATTTATTCCTTATACTAAACAATATACATTCTTTAAGAACCTACCTTTAGATGGAAGAACATTTATTCCTTATCCTAAACAATATACATTCTTTAAGAACCTACCTTTAGATGGAAGAACATTTATTCCTTATCCTAAACAATATACATTCTTTAAGAACCTACCTTTAGATGGAAGAACATTTATTCCTTATACAAAACAATATACATTCTTTAAGAACCTACCTTTAGGTGGAAGAACATTTATTCCTTATATAAAACAATATACATTCTTTAAGAACTACCTTTAGATGGAAGAACATTTATTCCTTATACTAAACAATATACATTCTTTAAGAACCTACCTTTAGATGGAAGAACATTTATTCCTTATACTAAACAATATGCATTCTTTAAGAACCTACCTTTAGGTGGAAGAACATTTATTCCTTATACTAAACAATATACATTCTTTAAGAACCTACCTTTAGATGGAAGAACATTTATTCCTTATACTAAACAATATACATTCTTTAAGAACCTACCATTAGATAGAAGAACATTTATTCCATATACTAAACAATATACATTCTTTAAGAACCTACCTTTAGATGGAAGAACATTTATTCCTTATACTAAACAATATACATTCTTTAAGAACCTACCTTTAGGTGGAAGAACATTTATTCCTTATACTAAACAATATACATTCTTTAAGAACCTACCTTTAGATGGAAGAACATTTATTCCTTATACTAAACAATATACATTCTTTAAGAACCTACCTTTAGATGGAAGAACATTTATTCCTTATACTAAACAATATACATTCTTTAAGAACCTACCTTTAGATGGAAGAACATTTATTCCTTATAGTAAACAATATACATTCTTTAAGAACCTACCTTTAGATGGAAGAACATTTATTCCTTATACTAAACAATATACATTCTTTAAGAACCTACCTTTAGATGGAAGAACATTTATTCCTTATAGTAAACAATATACATTCTTTAAGAACCTACCTTTAGATGGAAGAACATTTATTCCTTATACTAAACAATATACATTCTTTAAGAACCTACCTTTAGATGGAAGAACATTTATTCCTTATCCTAAACAATATACATTCTTTAAGAACCTACCTTTAGATGGAAGAACATTTATTCCTTATCCTAAACAATATACATTCTTTAAGAACCTACCTTTAGATGGAAGAACATTTATTCCTTATACAAAACAATATACATTCTTTAAGAACCTACCTTTAGGTGGAAGAACATTTATTCCTTATATAAAACAATATACATTCTTTAAGAACTACCTTTAGATGGAAGAACATTTATTCCTTATACTAAACAATATACATTCTTTAAGAACCTACCTTTAGATGGAAGAACATTTATTCCTTATACTAAACAATATGCATTCTTTAAGAACCTACCTTTAGGTGGAAGAACATTTATTCCTTATACTAAACAATATACATTCTTTAAGAACCTACCTTTAGATGGAAGAACATTTATTCCTTATACTAAACAATATACATTCTTTAAGAACCTACCTTTAGATGGAAGAACATTTATTCCTTATACTAAACAATATACATTCTTTAAGAACCTACCTTTAGATGGAAGAACATTTATTCCTTATACTAAACAATATACATTCTTTAAGAACCTACCTTTAGGTGGAAGAACATTTATTCCTTATACTAAACAATATACATTCTTTAAGAACCTACCTTTAGATGGAAGAACATTTATTCCTTATACTAAACAATATACATTCTTTAAGAACCTACCTTTAGATGGAAGAACATTTATTCCTTATACTAAACAATATACATTCTTTAAGAACCTACCTTTAGATGGAAGAACATTTATTCCTTATAGTAAACAATATACATTCTTTAAGAACCTACCTTTAGATGGA
The DNA here is from genome assembly GCA_038380435.1 of Ryuthela nishihirai. NCBI lineage: Eukaryota > Metazoa > Arthropoda > Arachnida > Araneae > Heptathelidae > Ryuthela > Ryuthela nishihirai. Next base: position 28,683,745 of record JAWZYU010000018.1, read on the forward strand.
AGAACATTTATTCCTTATACTAAACAATATACATTCTTTAAGAACCTACCTTTAGATGGAAGAACATTTATTCCTTATAGTAAACAATATACATTCTTTAAGAACCTACCTTTAGATGGAAGAACATTTATTCCTTATACTAAACAATATACATTCTTTAAGAACCTACCTTTAGATGGAAGAACATTTATTCCTTATACTAAACAATATACATTCTTTAAGAACCTACCTTTAGATGGAAGAACATTTATTCCTTATACTAAACAATATACATTCTTTAAGAACCTACCTTTAGATGGAAGAACATTTATTCCTTATACAAAACAATATACATTCTTTAAGAACCTACCTTTAGATGGAAGAACATTTATTCCTTATACTAAACAATATACATTCTTTAAGAACCTACCTTTAGATGGAAGAACATTTATTCCTTATACTAAACAATATACATTCTTTAAGAACCTACCTTTAGATGGAAGAACATTTATTCCTTATACTAAACAATATACATTCTTTAAGAACCTACCTTTAGATGGAAGAACATTTATTCCTTATACTAAACAATATACATTCTTTAAGAACCTACCTTTAGATGGAAGAACATTTATTCCTTATAGTAAACAATATACATTCTTTAAGAACCTACCTTTAGATGGAAGAACATTTATTCCTTATACTAAACAATATACATTCTTTAAGAACCTACCTTTAGATGGAAGAACATTTATTCCTTATACTAAACAATATACATTCTTTAAGAACCTACCTTTAGATGGAAGAACATTTATTCCTTATACTAAACAATATACATTCTTTAAGAACTACCTTTAGATGGAAGAACATTTATTCCTTATACTAAACAATATACATTCTTTAAGAACCTACCTTTAGATGGAAGAACATTTATTCCTTATACAAAACAATATACATTCTTTAAGAACCTACCTTTAGATGGAAGAACATTTATTCCTTATACAAAACAATATACATTCTTTAAGAACCTACCTTTAGATGGAAGAACATTTATTCCTTATACTAAACAATATACATTCTTTAAGAACCTACCTTTAGATGGAAGAACATTTATTCCTTATACTAAACAATATACATTCTTTAAGAACCTACCTTTAGATGGAAGAACATTTATTCCTTATCCTAAACAATATACATTCTTTAAGAACCTACCTTTAGATGGAAGAACATTTATTCCTTATCCTAAACAATATACATTCTTTAAGAACCTACCTTTAGATGGAAGAACATTTATTCCTTATACAAAACAATATACATTCTTTAAGAACCTACCTTTAGGTGGAAGAACATTTATTCCTTATACAAAACAATATACATTCTTTAAGAACTACCTTTAGATGGAAGAACATTTATTCCTTATACTAAACAATATACATTCTTTAAGAACCTACCTTTAGATGGAAGAACATTTATTCCTTATAGTAAACAATATACATTCTTTAAGAACCTACCTTTAGATGGAAGAACATTTATTCCTTATACTAAACAATATACATTCTTTAAGAACCTACCTTAGATGGAAGAACATTTATTCCTTATACTAAACAATATACATTCTTTAAGAACTACCTTTAGATGGAAGAACATTTATTCCTTATACTAAACAATATACATTCTTTAAGAACCTACCTTTAGATGGAAGAACATTTATTCCTTATACAAAACAATATACATTCTTTAAGAACCTACCTTTAGATGGAAGAACATTTATTCCTTATACTAAACAATATACATTCTTTAAGAACCTACCTTTAGATGGAAGAACATTTATTCCTTATACTAAACAATATACATTCTTTAAGAACCTACCTTTAGATGGAAGAACATTTATTCCTTATACTAAACAATATACATTCTTTAAGAACCTACCTTTAGATGGAAGAACATTTATTCCTTATACTAAACAATATACATTCTTTAAGAACCTACCTTTAGATGGAAGAACATTTATTCCTTATACTAAACAATATACATTCTTTAAGAACCTAACTTTAGATGGAAGAACATTTATTCCTTATACTAAACAATATACATTCTTTAAGAACTACCTTTAGATGGAAGAACATTTATTTCTTATACAAAACAATATACATTCTTTAAGAACCTACCTTTAGATGGAAGAACATTTATTCCTTATACAAAACAATATACATTCTTTAAGAACCTACCTTTAGATGGAAGAACATTTATTCCTTATACAAAACAATATACATTCTTTAAGAACCTACCTTTAGATGGAAGAACATTTATTCCTTATACTAAACAATATACATTCTTCAAGAACCTACCTTCAGATGGAAGAACATTTATTCCTTATACTAAACAATATACATTCTTCAAGAACCTACCTTCAGATGGAAGAACATTTATTCCTTATACTAAACAATATACATTCTTCAAGAACCTACCTTTAGATGGAAGAACATTTATTCCTTATACTAAACAATATACATTCTTTAAGAACCTACCTTTAGATGGAAGAACATTTATTCCTTATACTAAACAATATACATTCTTTAAGAACTTACCTTTAGATGGAAGAACATTTATTCCTTATACTAAACAATATACATTCTTTAAGAACCTACCTTTAGATGGAAGAACATTTATTCCTTATACTAAACAATATACATTCTTTAAGAACCTACCTTTAGATGGAAGAACATTTATTCCTTATACTAAACAATATACATTCTTTAAGAACCTACCTTTAGATGGAAGAACATTTATTTCTTATACTAAACAATATACATTCTTTAAGAACCTACCTTTAGATGGAAGAACATTTATTCCTTATACTAAACAATATACATTCTTTAAGAACCTACCTTTAGATGGAAGAACATTTATTCCTTACATTAAACAATATACATTCTTTAAGAACCTACCTTTAGATGGAAGAACATTTATTCCTTATACTAAACAATATACATTCTTTAAGAACCTACCTTTAGATGGAAGAACATTTATTCCTTATACTAAACAATATACATTCTTTAAGAACCTACCTTTAGATGGAAGAACATTTATTTCTTATACTAAACAATATACATTCTTTAAGAACCTACCTTTAGATGGAAGAACATTTATTCCTTATACTAAACAATATACATTCTTTAAGAACCTACCTTTAGATGGAAGAACATTTATTCCTTATACTAAACAATATACATTCTTTAAGAACCTACCTTTAGATGGAAGAACATTTATTTCTTATACTAAACAATATACATTCTTTAAGAACCTACCTTTAGATGGAAGAACATTTATTCCTTACATTAAACATTATGCATTCTCCAAGAACCTACCGTTAGATGTAAGAACTCTTTATTCATAAACATTATGTATTCTACCTGATTTTGCTCGGTAAACACTTTTCCATGATTTATTCCAGCTACGTAACTCCTTCCGATGCCATTTTAAGGTTTTTGGTCTCCGAGATACATTTTTGAATGTCACCGGAAAAATCTCAACAACTCTTTATCTTACGTTTCCAGGCGTGCATCACGACGAAATGCTTCGCCAAATAAAGTCCCTCAAGACCAATATTAAAAGAAAGTTTCTTAACTTCCGAAAGTTTGTCGGGGAGAAGAGTTCATCGATCTCACGAACTTTTCTGCTTTTTATCCTCTTTCACTAAATTGGCTGTAAGGACCTTAACACTTCCCCTTTTCTAATATTTGTCGACCCCAACGGATGAAAAAAAAACCCTTCTCGTTAAGAAACTAGTGAAAGAATGAGAAAAAAAAATGTAAAAACCCTCCCCAAGCACCCTGTCGTTTCAAACTAAAGGGGGCAATAGAGGACGCTTGTCGAGTCACATGATCAGCTAGTTCGAAGAGCCACCGTACCGTGTTAAGTTCGTCGGTCGGTACGATGGACACTTACTCTGGAGAGTTGAGATATCTCTTATCAGCACTGTACGGTGAAGTGTCTATGTACGTCATTGAAGCCGTCTAACGCTCCATCTTGTCACAAGGCCAAACTGAGAAGTTAACTCTCTCTCCAATGCTCGCAAAAATCGAGTTCAAGAATGAAGAAGAGCGGATGATGGGATAGGCACGCGCACGGTAAACAGCCTTGCTGCAGTGTAGGAACTGTGTGTGTCAAAAGTCTAGAGAAATGACACATTCTTGAAAGGTTATTTACATTCCTAGCTGTTGAGAAGTAAGATTTTTGTGTCAATATTTGAGCTTAACGCCCGACATTGCCTTTGGGGATAACTTGTACGTGCTTCTTCAAGATGTCCATTATGATATTATAGAAGATTATTTTTTGGTTCTCTGTCTCTTCTTATCCACCTTGTGTTTCTGTCTCGTGTGTAAAGACATAACTGTGCGTGTAGGAGAAAATCGCTGATGTTACGTCACTCAAGGGACAGGCGAAGCAAGATAAGTCGAGAGCGCGAACAGGAATTGATGACTTCTTAAAAACTTTAGTCGGAGTTTTGGATGAGGAGGAGTAAAAGGACAAGTTTCACTGTGAGATGAGAGTTCGGTTCGGTGTCTTTTTTCCGGATGTTGGGACTCTTTATAAGTTTCGTTTCCCACAGGGAGAGATTCAAGAAATAATAAAAAAAGGAAAGAGATAAACGGGAGAAAGTTTTTAAAACTCAGGTTTTTAGCATCTTTGGGAGTAAAGATCGAGCAAGAAGGAAATTCTTTGAGATTTGTGTTAAGGTAAAGAGAAATATCTTTGGGAACAGAATTTGAATCTTTGAAACAAAAGAGAAAAAAAGGAAATATTTAAAACTCTGCATCAAAGCTGTTTCCGAAAAGGGACCCAGTGGGGACGAAATCAAAATAAATTGCTTTCGGAGATATCTTAATTTTAGTGTCAATGATATTTACTCTTTAAAAAAAAAAGTAATGAAAGTCTTTTTCATTTTGCAAACTTCAAAACTGGCGAAAACGTAAAAGGAATCGAAAATTTATAACCGAGTTTATCTCAGTAAGCTGTTTTATGTGACTGTTATTTATGTTTAAATTCCTGGTTGCGATGAATTTTTTCGACTGACAGGGTTGGTTTACCTCTGAGCGGAACTGTTTTTGTCCACAAACGTCGCCGTAAGGGTCCACTTTGGACGCAAAAAACACTACCTTCCACTAAGAACAGCGCCCCCTAGCGGTGGAACGGGTGGAAAAGGGGTGCCCCAAAGTGACCACAAAGTCTCCAAACCCTAGGTCCAATAGGATGAGAGAAAAGTTAAAAAAATAGATTCTGAAAAGTCACGTGACTTCGAGATTTAAACTTTTGATTCCAATAAGAAATAATGGAGTAGTAATATGACGTAGAAATCTCATGGCGCATTCAATCTGCGCATGACGTCACACATTGATAGTCATAGAAGCAGATATCAATGACGTCACAAATAAATAAAGAACGAACCAGGTCACAATGATCCTAAGGGTTCAGATAAATGTGGAGGAAGGAGATCCACAAGATAGCTGTTGGGGGAGAGTTGAAGCTTATCATCAAGGCCATCCAGCGTGTTCATTAAGGTGTAAGGTTTTCACTGCACACGGAAGACCACGGCTTAGCTTCGTATATGACGGACCGCGGCCTTTCTAAGCCCATCGGTGCTCTTTTACTGTCCGAGGGAAGGGTAAAATGTTAGCGGAGATAAATCCCAATGCTGGCACAACTGGGACTCGAATCCTAGGAACTGAAGATTGCGAGACTGGTGCGCCACGGATTGAGCCAACCGCCACCATTTATTAGACGGACAATTTTGTCGTTGAAATGTCTCCGCTTCCACTGCCCTTTAAATATTAAGCGATAAGTTTTGTAGCCTGAGATTTAAGGGTTGGGTTGTTTTACCTCTGAGCGGCACTTTTTTTGCACACAATGAGCTAAATGGCCAGGTCACATGGACCCCGAAGGCTCAGAGAAGGTTGGGGGAGGGGACCCACTGGAACAGCTGTTGGGAGACAGATGGTAGTCTTCCGTCAAGGCCATCCAGCGTGTTCTTTAACGTGCACAGGGTATGGCTCTCCCACACACGGGCCAACGGCTTAACGTCCCATCCGACGGACGGCGGTCTTTCCAAGCCCATCGGTGTCCCCTACTGACCGCGGGCAGGGCGAGGAATTTTGCGGAGATAAATCTCAACGCTGACCCAGCTGGGACTCGAACCTGGGAACTACAGATTACGAGCCTGACGCGCTACCGACTGAGCCACCCCCGCCCCTAAAGAGAGATTTAAGGAGATAATGATTGAGGTTTATTGAGAGAAAAATGTCAGCATGGAAAATTTAACTCAAAAAATTTCCGTTATTTTGTTAAGATTTGGGTATAAAAAACGATCGAAAGTGAAAATAAGGCCTATATTTATAAACAAATTCCGTAGGGTAAAGTAAATCAACACAGATTTTTTAATTTTTTTAAAAAAAGATTTTTTTTTGCAAAACAGCGAGGAAAGAGATTAATATTTTGCCTATTTTTCCGCTTTTAGATAATATAGTACCAATCTCTACGTTGTGGGATGGTTTTTTACCTCTGAGTGGCACTTTTTGCACACAATGAGCTAAATGGTCAGGTCACAGAGACCTCAAGGGCTCAGGTTAGGTTAGTTGGGTTCGGTTATTTTACCTCTGAGCGGCACTTTTTTGCACACCATGGGCTAAATGGCCAGGTCACATGGACCCCGAAGGCTCAGAGAAGGTTGGGGGAGGGGACCCACTGGAACAGCTGTTGGGAGACAGATGGTAGCCTCCCGTCAAGGCCATCCAGCGTGTTCTCTAACGTGCACAGGGTATGTCTCTCCCGCACACGGCGCCACGGCTTAACGTCCCATCCGACGGACGGCGGCCTTTCCAAGCCCATCGGTGTCCCCTACTGACCGTCGGCAGGGCGGGGATTTTGCGGAGAAAAATCTCAACGCTGACCCAGCTGGGACTCGAACCTGGGAGCTACAGATTACGAGCCTGTCGCGCTACCGGCTGAGCCACCCCCGCTCCAAGGGCTCAGGGAAAGTTGGGGAAGGGGACCCACTAGACAGCTGTTGGGAGACATATGGAAGCCTCACGTCAAGATCATCCAGCCTGTTCTTTCAAGTGAACAGGGTATGGCTTTCCCGCATACGGGGCCACGGATTAATGTCCTATCCGACAGACGGCTGCCATTCCAAGTGTGGAGGAGGTGGCTCACTCGTGGTGCGTCAGGCTCGTAATCTTCAGTTCTGAGGTCCGAGTCCCGCCTACAGCGATCGTCGATTTTTATTAAACTCTTCATAAAAAAGCTAATTAATCATAAAAAATGATATCGAGCTTAAAATGATAGACTTCCAAATTAATGGTATCCATAGCATTTCTTTTCATGAAGAGGTAATAGCATCATTTTGAATGGTTGTTGTTTCCGTTCACGGTTGAAAAGTTTTACAGGAGAAAACTTGTAACAAATGTGTACGACACTAGAGTGTACAGTCGCTCAAAAAAGTATCCGAACACTATGGTTGATTACTGAATTCAGAAAAAATATCTGGGAAAGATTTTTTTTAGAAATTAGTGATCTGGCAATCTTCGTGTCACGTGATTACAGAATTCAGGAAAAATATCTGGAGCGTGTACAGAAACTGAACACGCTCCAGTTACCGTTCACAGCAAACTGGAGAGTGTGCAGTTACAGCAAACTGGAGCGTGTGCAGTTACAGCAAACTGGAGCGTGTGTAGCTACTGCACACGCTCCAGTTTGCTGTGAACGGTAACTGCACGCGCTCAATATTTCTGTGAGTGAGCCCACATGATCTAGTATCAAAATAATATGACCACCTACAGTCGCTCAAAAAAGTATCCGAACACTGTGGTTGATTACAGAATTCAAAAAAAAATATCTGGCAACGATTTTTTTTTAGAAATTAGTGCTCTGGCAACCTTCGTGTCACGTGATTGCAAAATTCAGGAAAAATATCTGGAGCGTGTACAGCAACTGTACACGCTCCAGTTACCGTTCACAGCAAACTGGAGAGTGTGCAGTTACAGCAAACTGGAGCGTGTGCAGCTGCTGCACACGCTCCAGTTTGCTGTGAACGGTAGCTGCACACGCTCAATATTTCCGTGAGTGAGCCCACACGATCCAGGTCTTTGTGAGCTGACACGATCCAATTAGTGATCTGGCAATCTTCGTGTCACGTGATTACAGCATTCAGAAAAAATATCTGGCAACGATTTTTTTTTAGAAATTAGTGATCTGGCAACCTTCGTGTCACGTGACACGAAGGTTGCCAGATCATTAATTTCTAAAAAAACCATAGTGTTCGGATACTTTTTTGAGCGACTGTACTGTTGTAATTCCCATTCCCATAGCACAGGGTTCTTCCTTATTTTATGGGGGGCGGGTACCATGGCTTTACTGTAACCCCCTGCATGAAATAAATTATTATTATTGTTATTAGCGCCAGGCTCGTAATCTGCAGTTCCCAAGTTCGAGCTCTAGTTGGGCCAGCGTTGAGATTTATCTACGGAAAACGATCTTCCCTCGATCAATAGGGGACACCGATGACCTAGGAAAGACCGCCGTCCGTCGGATTGGTCGTAAAGCCGTGTCACCGTGTGCGGAGAGACATATCATGTGCGCGTTAAAGAACACACTGGATGGATTTGACGGAAGGCTGCAATCTGTCAAGTGGGTCCCTATCTCCAACCATCTCTGAGCCTTCGAGGTAGGGGCGGGGATGGCTCAGTCGGTAGCGCGCCAGGCTCGTAATCTGTAGTTCCCAGGTTCGAGTCCCAGCAGGGTCAGCGTTGAGATTTATCTCCGTAAAATTTCTCCGCCCTGCCCACGGTCAGTAAGGGACACCGATGGGCTTGAAAAGGCCGCCGTCCGTCCGGTGGGACGTTAAGCCGTGGTCCCGTGTGCAGGAGAGCCATACCCTGTGCACGTTAAAGAACACGCTGGATGGTCTTGACGGGAGGCTACCATCTGTCTCCCAACAGCTGTTCCAGTGGGTCCCCTCCCCCAACCTTCTCTCAGCCTTCGGGGTCCATGTGACCTGGCCATTTAGCCCATGGTGTGCAAAAAAGTGCCGCTCAGAGGTAAAACAACCCAACCGATAAACAGATCGTTGTCAATATTCGTTTAAATTTTACATTTTCCAACTATTCTATCATTAGAAAGCACTATTAAAACTATTGGGAATTTCTGAAAATGCGAATAGCAATACGTTTTTGGTTGTTATTCAACAAAAAATAATTTTTAAGTAGGCTCTAGAAAACAACAACAGAAAGGAACAAAAAATTGAGCGTCTACAGACAGATGACAAACCGAAAATATTTAAAATTGGAAAAATTCATCCTCCCAAACATCTTTGTTACAGAAGCATATACTCCTGTAAATAAATCTTCGTCACAATGTAAGGAACGTTGATCAGAAACCAATACTGCCATATCTATTAAAATTGTCTTACTGCACGATTTCTAGTGACTACGGAAGTACAAAAGGCAAATCATGTTTCGAAGTTTGCATTTCGGTTTTGTTCAAAGAACCAACTTTTATGATCGTGTTGACCTCCATGGAGTAACTGGGGGCGGGGTGGCTCAGTTGGTAGCGAGCCAGGCTCGTAATCTGTAATTCCCAGGTTCGAGTCCCAACAGGGCCAGCGTTGAAGTTTATCTCCGCAAAAAATTCCCTGCTCTGCCCACGGTCAGTAGGAGACACCGATGGGTTTGGAAAGGCCGTCAGATGGGACATTAAGCCGTGGCCCTGTGTGTGGGAGAGCCATATCCTGTGCACGTTAAAGAACACGCTGGATGGCCTTGACGGGAGGCTACCATCTGTTTCCGAATACCTGTTCCAGTGGGTCCCCTCCCCCAACCTTCTCTGAACCTTCCGGGTCCTTGTGACCTGGCCATTTAGCCCATGGTGTGCAAAAAAGTGTCACTCTGAGGTAAAACAGCCCAACGTTAAAGAACATGCTGGATGGCCTTGACGGGAGGCTACCATCTGTCTCTGTATAACTGTTCCAGTGGGTCCCCTCCCCCAACCTTCTCTGAACCTTCCGGGTCCTTGTGACCTGGCCATTTAGCCCATGGTGTGCAAAAAAGTGCAGCTCAGAAGTAAAACAACCCAACCCATGAAGTAGCTATTGTTGCATTCATGTTTATAATTTGTTCATAAAATATGATAATGTCTCTTGGAAATCTAGCTATCCAGTATATTTTATTTGTTACTAAATTGCTCTATTCCAAACTTTGCATGTATGTATGTGCTGTATATAAAGCTACCTTGCTTGTTATTAAAGTTTTCTTTATTTTAAAAATCATAGAGTTCTTTAAATATCTTTTTATGTGTGTTTTTACCAAAATAATTGTAAATTTGTGTTATTAACTATGCTCAACCGATTAATTTTAGTCGATTAATTGTTAATTATGCAAAACAAATGTCGCAGTTTTCTTTACAGTTACTCAAATTAATAGAAAAAATCGCCTTGTGTCAAATTGTTGCTCAATAACTAACTTTACGACACTCAGATATTTCGTGTTACAAGAATTTCCGTTATTGTTATTCACGATAACATTGGGCCTGTGGTTGGCAAAACGAATAGCGTGCCAGGATTGTAATCCGTATTTCTTAGTTTCGAATGGGGCGAGGGTGGTTCAGTCGGTAGCGCGCCAGGCTCGTAATCTGCAGTTTCCAGGTTCAAGTCCCAGCTGGGTCAGCGTTGAGATTTATCTTCGCAAAATTCCCCGCCCTGCCCACGGTCAGTAGGGGACACCGATGGGCTTGGAAAGGCAGCCGTCCGTCGGATGGGACGTTAAGCCGTGGCCCCGTGTGCGGGAGAGAGCCATACATTGTGCATGTTAAAGAACACGCTGGATGGCCTTGACGGGAGGCTACCATCTGTCTCCCAACAGCTGTTCCAGTGGGTTCCCTCTCCCAACCTTCTCTGAGCCTTCGGGGTCCATGTGACCTGCCCATGGTGTGGAAAAAAAGTGCCGCTCAGAGGTAAAACAACCCAACGTTAAAGAACACGTTGGATGGCCCTGACGGGAGGCTACCATCTGTCTCCCAACAGCTGTTTCAGTGGGTCCCCTCTCCCAACCTTCTCTGAGCCTTCGGGGTCCATGTGACCTGGCCATTTAGTCCATGGTGTGCAAAAAAGTGCCGCTCAGAGGTAAAACAAAAACCCAATTCTTAGTTTCGAATTCCACCTGGGAGAGCGTTGAGATTTATATCTCCTGCACTTTGCCTTCATTCAGGATGGGCGATCCAACTGAGCTTGAAGAGGCTGCAGTTCGTCGGATGGGACATAAAGCTATGGATGCTTAACAAGAGGAGCAGGTTAGAGAACACATTGATAGACTGAACAGGAGGATTCCATCTGTCTCCTAAAAGCTGTCCAATAATTCCTCTTCCCCTAAATATCTCTGAGTCATTGGGGTCCTTGTGACTTGGCCATTTATCCAATTGTGGGCAAAAAAAAAAACGCTTCGCTATGAGGTAAAATAAACCAAAAATAAATTAAAACATTTTTCGTTGCTTATCAGTACCTCTTACTCGGATGACTAAAGAAATCCCTTCCCGCCCATGGTCAGTAGGGGACACCGATGGGCTTGGAAAGACTACTGTTCGTTGGATGGGACGTTAGGTCATGGACCCGTGTGCGAGAGAGCCATTACCCTGGGCACATTAAAGAACACGCTGGATGGCCTTGACGGGAGGCTACCATCTGTCTCCCAACAGCTGTTCCAGTGGAACCTTCCCGCCAACCTTCTCTGAGCCTTCGGGGTCCTTGTGACCTTGCCATTTAGCCCATGGTGAGCAAAAATGTGCCGCTCAGAGATAAAACAACAGCAAAAAATTACCTAAGAAATTGATTTATTAAAAAATAAATAAAAATAATTTAATTCTGATTTCATTTGGATTCGAAATGTAAATCGCCGTTGCCATCAATTATATTTAAACTTTTGAAAAGGGAAGTTTGCTTCGCATTTATCGCGAGATACGTTGTCTGCAAGATCCAGTGCTCAAGTTATTAAACCTCACAAATCTAAACAAGATTTAGGATCAGTCACTGTCAGCAACAGTGTTCAGATTACTCTGTATATCTGCGACTAGGTACTAAATCTCAATGGGGCGGGGGTGGTTCAGTCGGTAGCGCGCCACGCTCGTAATCTGTAGTTCCCAGGTTCGATTCCCAGTTGGGTCAGCGTTGAGATTTATCTCCGCAAAATTCCCCACCCTGCCCACGTCAGTAGGGAACACCGATGGGCTTGGAAAGACCACCGTCCGTAGGATGGGATATTAAGCCGTGGCCCCGTGTGCGGGAGAGCCATACCCTGTGCACTTAAAGAACACACTGGATGGCCTTGACGGGAGGCTACCATCTGTCTCCCAACAGCTGTTCTAGTGGGTCCCCTCCCCCAACCTTCTCTGAGCCTTCGGGGTCCTTGTGACCTGGCCATTTAGCCCATGGTGTGCCAAAAAGTGCCGCTCAGAGGTAAAACAACCCAACCCTCACAAATCTAAACAAGATTTAGGATATTACTGTCAGCAACAGTGTTCAGATTACTCTGTAAAATCTGCGACTAGGTAGTATATCTGAAAATCTGAATTACTAAATAATTCGTAGTTTATTGAGGCAAATATGCTCAGTTAGATAAAATGGAAGAAAATCCAAAATTATTTTTCAACCTAGGCATTTGTTGGATGTTCTACGATTGCTCTTGAAGATATCATCTATACGCAAAAGTTGGAAGTGAGATTGTTTTTCCTCTCTGAGGTACTTTTGTGAACATAATCGGTTCGAGTCCCAATTTAAAGTTTTAGTTTTTAATTAAAGTATTCGTTGTACAGCGGATTTCTGATGGCAATCTCGTCAATTGGGAAGGAAAAAAACATCGAGGGCGCAGAAGCGGAACATCGGAAATAGATGGAATATGTAAAATTAGATTCCGTACATTCTAAAAATAATGGATTGGATTGTTTTACCTCTGAGCGGCACTTTTTTGTACACCATGGGCTAAATGGCCAGGCCACAAGGACCCCGAAGGCTCAGAGAAGGTTGGGGAAGGGGACCCACTGGAACAGCTGTTGGGAGACAGATGGTAGCCTCCCGTTAAGGCCATCCAGCGTGTTCTTTAACGTGCACAGGGTATGGCTCTCCCGCACACGGGGCAAAGGCTTAACGTTCCATCCGACGGACGGCAGCCTTTTCAAGCCCATCGGTGTCCCCTACTGACCGTGGGCAGGGCGGGGAAATTTTGCGGAGATAAATCTCAACGCTGACCCAGCTGGGACTCGAACCTGGGAACTACAGATTACGAGCCTGGCGCGCTACCGACTGAGCCACCCTCTAAAAATAATGGGATTTTCTCCGTATATAAGGTTAAAAAAAGATTAAAGAAGAATAATTGAGTGAAGGAGTACATATTATTTAAAGACATTAGCATAGTGACTCTTCGATACATACCAAAATTATTAAATATTTATTTAGTGTTTAAAGAATTATGAATTCTTTGAAACTTTGAAAACGTGTGAGCTTAAAGATCCCAACAGCTCAGTGCTCAAGTATTTCGAATGGGTTGTTTTACCACTGAGCGGCACTATTTTTGCCCATAAACGGGTTAAATGGAAGGGTCCTTCTTAGGGTCAGAAGGACCCTAAGAAGCCAGAGAAGGTTGGGAAAAGAGATCCGCTGGGCAGCTGCTAGGAGACAGATGGTAGCCTCCTGTAAGCGTGTTCTGTAACGTCCACAGGGTATGGCTGTCCTGCACACGAGGCCACGGCATTACGCCCCATCCGACGGACGGCTTCCTTTCTAAATCCATCGATTTCCTCTTTTTAATCTAGGGCAAGATAGGGATTAGGGGAATAAATCTGAACGGTTTCAAAATTGGGACTCGAAACGGAGAAAACAGTTTACGAGGTTGGTGCGCTACCGACTGAGCCAATCTGCTAGATATATCATACGGTCAACAGAGGTCTGTTCAAGAGTAAGAAAGATATCTGAATATGTCTTATTCTCTTTTTGGCGCGTCATTTAAAATAAAATCACCAGTAAAGTTTATTTGAAACTTTATTGACTGCTCGTGTTTGAGATATATTTCTTTTTTTTAAGGCTTTTTATATACTTTTGATTTACTGGACATCTGTTTATTAATATCCAATTTAAAAAGTTTGTTACTTAGTAATGGTTGGTGCTATAACGTTGATTACTTAGTAATGGTTGGTGTTAAAATGTTGATTGCTTAGTAATTGTTGGTGTTAAAAAGTTGATTATTTAGTAATAGTTGGTGGTCAAAAGTTGATTATGTGTGAATATTAAATTGCTGGAATTATCGCTAGGGGAAAAAGTTGGTTGTTTACCTAGAGTGGGGTGGCTCAGTCGGTAGCGCGTCAGGCTCGTAATCTGTAGTCCCAGGTTCCAGTCCCAACTGGGTCAGCGTTGAGATTTATCTCCGCAAAATTCCCCGCCCTGCCCACAGTCAGCAGGGGACACCGATGGGCTTGGAAAGGCCGCCGTCCGTCGGATGGGACGTTAAGCCGAGGCCCCATGTGCGGGAGAGCCATGCAATGTGCACGTTAAAGAACACGCTGGATGGCCTTGACGGGAGGCTACCATCTGTCTCCCAACAGCTGTTCCAGTGGGTCCCCTCTCTCAACCTTCTCTGAGCCTTCGGGGTCCATGTGACCTGGCCATTTAGCCCATGGTGTGCAAAAAAGTGCCGCTCAGAGGTAAAACAACTAAACCAACCTAGAGCACTTGGAAGAATATTTTCTCTTTGTTAACTAGTGCAAAAATACTAGTTACTTTATTAATATCTAATGAAGAAAGTTGATTGATTTCTTATGTTTCAGAATGTTGATTATTAATTTTTACAATGCAAAATGATGATTACTCCTAAATTAAAGCTTCTGCTTGGCACCGAGTAAAACGATGAAATCCCACGGATTTCAAGTTTCAAAACAGGATAGTTCCTATAAAATGGGGGCGGGGGTGGCTCAGTCGGTAGCGCGCCAGGCTCGTAATCTGTAATTCCCAGGTTCGAGTCCCAGCTGGGTCAGCGTTGAGATTTATCTCTGCAAAAATTCCCCGCCCTGCCCACGATCAGTAGGGGACACCGATGGGCTTGGAAAGGCCGCCGTCCGTCGGATGGGACGTTTAGCCATGGCCCCATGTGTGGGAGAGCCATATCCTGTGCACGTTAAAGAACACGCTGGATGGCCTTGACGGGAGGCTACCATCTGTCTCCCAACAGCTGTTCCAGTGAGTCCCCTCCCCCAACCTTCTCTGAGCCTTCGGGGTCCTTGTGACCTGGCCATTTAGCCCATGGTGTGCAAAAACGTGCCGCTCAGAGGTAAAACAACCCAACCAAATCCTATAAAATGCTTTTCGATGCAATATTATTTTCATCACGTATTTATTCATCTTTAGTTACTCAAGCATTATAGAATAAAAAAAAAACATTTAATAATCCACATTCTGTCGAATATTCCACCACCCTCCACTAAAACACTTCTTTCATCATCTCCATTCCTTACTCCAAATCGAAAAGTCTGCAAGTTCAAGCCCCACTCAACGAAGACCTGAAGCCTTCCTCTCTATCCTGACATACATCCCCAAAAATGATGTTGGAGTGAGATCGAAGTTGATGTTTAAAGTGCAAACATCTCTGAGATGAAATTCTCTCCATCTCTATACTCCCCTATTTTCCTCTGAAGAACCATTCGTGTTCGGAGAAAACCCAAGGACGAGAAGAAGGGAAAAAAAAAATCAACGAAATCTAACTGTAAAACCTCCGACAGATGACGTCACTCAAAGCCCTCGCGGCCTTGGGAAGACTGGCGCGAGATATTTTCTCAACTAATAGCCGAGCCGAAAGCAATGTTTATTACGAGGCTACGCAATCAGCCCTTCTGCACCGACAGGCAAACACGACATTAAAGCTGAAGGCTTCGAGTCGGTATTGCCATGACCCCTAGAGAAAGCTCGCCGAGGATTGTAGGTACATGGAGGACGTGACCCAAGAAATCCCGTGGCCTTAATGTGTTCCGCACATAGGAGTGCAGAAGAGGAATCAAGGGGGTTGCCACGAGAAGTGGGTTCCTGAAATATTGAGTTCGTTGCCTGCCAAGCAATCGTTGTACAGCGGATTCATGTTGGCAATCTCGTCAGATGGGAAGGAAAAAAACATCGAGGGCGCAGAAGCGGAAAACGGAGGATGATGTAAAATTAGATTCCGTGTATTCTAAAAAAATGGGATTAACTCCGGATATAAGGTTAAAAAAGATTAAAGAATAATTGAGTGAAGGAATAGAAGTTATTTACAGACACTAGCATAGGGAAAAAAAATTGAAATTTTTTTTTAGAAATACGAAAATATTTTAAGCATGAAAACAAATGTAATTTTGTTTTCTTGATGTTCCTCACATGCATTGTGTAGGCAAAAATTTACAGAATTTCTATAGCAGTCTAAAACCAAATTCAATGCTTCATAACTACCACTAAATACTTAAATTTAGCAGTATTAAAATATAGAAAATAATTAAATAACTTTCGTATGTTAAAACGTGATTAGTTTTCAATCCACTCCATAAAAATTTCGATTTTCAGCAATATCTATTTAGTATTTAAAGAATTATGAATGCTAAAATATTTAATAACAGTAATGTCAGTTATAAGAATTATCATCAAAAGTTAAAAATTAAAATAAAATGTGTATTATTTCACATCATTTTACATATATATATATTTTTATTTTTAACCCAGTATTAGCTGCAATGATAGTGTCTTCAAATGAATATAAATAAAATATATTATATTAATATATATACACACTACTAAGAGAATTCTGATATTATGTCAATGGGAATCTAATTTCAAAGCTCTGTAATTTCTAAACTAGGCATTTATTGAAAATGTGTGACTGAAAATAATTTAATTTAATTTAATTAAAGATTTTTTTAATAGAAATTTTTTAATAGAAAATTTTTTTATTTAATTTTATTAAAGATCATAAGCAACTTATTTAAATCTGAATCTTAAACAATATGTTTTCAATATTTAAAGATTTATGGACGGTGAAACGCACGGCGTTAGCTTATTCTGCAAAACAAGTGTATTTGCAAATATGAACTTAATTATTGCGCGAATTGCAAAAAAGTATTCTAATCCGTGTTAGTAAAGTTTAGAATAATGGTTATTGCTTTAGTTTTTAACTCGGGATTTTATTAACTTTTTAAAGCAATTATTTAAACTGGCAGTCATTACTGTTAAATATTACAATTTCCTTTAATCTGTAAACGCCGAATATTGCGAAAAATTGAAATTACAATAGATTTGATTGACATCTTTAAATTTTCTTCATTTTTTCATTACAAGCTTATTTAAGAAGTTACTGAGTTCTATATCTCAGTTATTATTGGGATGGTATGGAAATTTACCTAATCAAGTGGCCCATTTTGGCGGAAAATAAAAACAGTTGTTTCCAGCGTCCAATATTGGTACATCGCTCAAAAAAGTGTCCGAACACTGTGGTTGATTACAGAATTCAAAAAAAAATTTCTGGCAACGATTTTTTTTTTTAGAAATTAGTGCTCTGGCAACCTTCGTGTCACGTGATTAGAGAATTCAGGAAAAATATCTGGAGCGTGTACAGCAACTGTACACGCTCCAGTTACCGTTCACAGCAAACTGGAGCGTGTGCAGTTACTGCACATGCTCCAGTTTGCTGTGAACGGTAACTGCACACGCTCAATATTTCCGTGATACCCACACGATCCAGATCTTTGTGAGCTCACACGATCCAATGTGCTGTGAACATTAATCGCAACCGCTCCAGTTTGCTGTGAACGGTAACTGCACACCCTCCATATTCATTGCATTATATATTCATAGCATTATATATATTAAAAAAAGGTATCCGAACACTATGGTTGATTACAGAATTCAGAAAAAATATCTGGCAACGATTTTTTTTTAGAAATTAATGATCTGGCAACCTTCGTGTCACGTGACACGAAGTTTGCCAGATCACTAATTTCTAAAAAAAATCGTTGCCAGATATTTTTTTGAATTCTGTAATCAACCACAGTGTTCGGATACTTTTTTGAGCGACTGTACACTCGTCACAGTGATGATAAGCGTTCGTCGACTCTGCTAGTAAAATCCTGGTTGTAGCAGTACTAAGATTCATACTTGCCGACTCATTACTATGCATTTCTTATAATTAAATGGAACTAACACTGGAATGGGAGAAAATGTTAAACAAATATTGTAAGTAGTCTATTTTTGTTTAAATTTTTTGCTTAGTGCGTGCAGTATGGTAGTCAAAGAGATTGTTTGAACTATAGACTCATAATTAAATTTTACTCTGAACCAGGCCCGGATCTAGAAACAATTCTAGGGAGGAGAGTCAAGAAATACATTCGAAATGGTAGAATGTATAAATGGGGAAGGAGTAAAGAAGGGTAAAAAAAAGGGGGGGAAGGCAAGAGATATTAAATTTTTTGGATTTTCACTGCAGTATAATTATTATTATTCAACATTTCCCTCTGCTTTTTAAAAGTCGGGGCGGGGGTGGCTCAGTCGGTAGCGCGCCAGGCTCGTAATCTGTAGTTCCCAGGTTCGAGTCCCAGCTGGGTCAGCGTTGAGATTTATCTCCGCAAAAATCCCCGCCCTGCCCACGGTCAGTAGGGGACATCGATGGGCTTGAAAAGGCCGCCGGCCGTCGGATGGGACGTTAAGCCGTGGCCCCGTGTGTGGGAGAGCCATACCCTGTGCACGTTAAAGTAACACGCTGGATGGCCTTGACGGGGAGCTACCATCTGTCTCCCAACAGCTGTTCCAGTGGGTCCCCTCCCCCAACCTTCTCTGAGCCTTCGGGGTCCATGTGACCTGGCCATTTAGCCCATGGTGTGCAAAAAAAGTGCCGCTCAGAGGTAAAACAACAACAACAACCCTTTTTAAAAGTCATTAAAATTTCTTGAAAAATGCATGAAATATGCATATGTTTCCCAATGTTTTGCCTGTATTCTCCTTATTAGGATTCTGAAAGGGGGAGCAGCCCTCTTGGTCTCCCCCTTAGATCCAGTCCTGCTCTGAACTACAGTTTCGTAATCGATATTTGTTCAGAATTACGAATGGATAATTAAATTTTGTTCAGAACTAAAATTTCATAATTCAGTTTTGCAAGAGAACTAAAAAAAATAAAAATAAATAAATACCCCCTCAAGCAGCTGCTTGCCACAGAGGTCTGACAGGAGCCTGTCAGTTTATATGCCACAGTAGGAGATCTGAGGGGATGGCAGGAAGAGAACTACAGGTTCATATTTAAGTTTTTCTTAGGACTACGGTTTCTTAATTCAGTTTTGCAAGCAAACTACAGGTTCATAATTAAGTTTTTCTTAGAACTACAGTTTCTTAATTTAGTTTTGCAAAAGAACTACAGGTTCATAATTAAATTTTTCTTAGAACTACAGTTTCTTAATTCAGTTTTGCAAAAGAACTACACTTTCATATTTAAGTTTTTCTTAGGACTACAGTTTCTTAATTCAGTTTTGCAAAAGAACTACACTTTCATAATCCAGGTTGTTCCGAATTACGATGGATAATTAAGTTTTGCTCAGAACTACAATTTCGTAAATACTCATGCGGAAAAAAATATATTTTTTCCCGACGATGGGGAACTCCAATTCACGACTCTCTTTATATGCTAGAGTGCTCTAACCACTAAATTAGCCATCCATTCTTTCAGTCATTTCTGCAATGTGATCTTTATGTGTTTTGCAGAACATGGCGGACCAGACGCCATCTATAATCAGGAAAGGCAACTCATTTTTCCAATTGTTGCTAATGAAACATAACGGGTTGGGTTGTTTTACCTCTGAGCGGCATTTTTTTTGCACACCATGGGCTAAATGGCCAGGTCACAAGGACCCCGAAGGCTCAGAGAAGGTTGGGGGAGGAGACCCACTGGAACAGCTGTTGGGAGACAGATGGTAGCCTTCCGTCAAGGCCATTCAGCGTGTTTTTTAACGTGCACAGGGTATGGCTCTCCCGCACACGGGACCACGGCTTAACGTCCCATCCGACAGACGGCGACCCTTCCAAGCCTATCGGTGTCCCCTACTGACCGTGGGCAGGGCGGGGAGTTTTGCGGAGATAAATCTCAACGCTGACCCAGCTGGGACTCGAACCTGGGAACTGCAGATTACGAGCCTGGCGCGCTACCGACTGAGCCCCCCCCCCCCCCCCCCCGCCCCCCTTTATCTACAGGTAATCAGTGTACGTATGTACTATGGATTGATTTCTACAATTTCATAACTCAGTTTTGATCAGAACTACAGTTTCGTAATTCCATTTTGGGAGAACAAGTTTCAGATTTTAAATTTTTTTTATCAGAACTAACGTTAAAAACAATTTGCTCCTTCTCCAAGGGTTGTGAAAAAGAACTACAAACTTGACACAAAGGTCTCAAAGCTTCTTGTCAGAACTCTGTGTCAAGCAGCTGCTTGAGGGATAATTTATTATTTTATTATTTACGGACAGCTGAAGCGTGGAAGAAAACTTCGAAATCAGGGTCATTTTGTGTATCATCAACATCTAATTCTTCAGTATTAGTGCCAAACAGCTATCCTGTTTGAAAATTTCGGAAAATGTAATAGGTTTTTTTTCACTCTAAAACATCTCATCTGTAATTATTTCGTATTTGTGGGTTAGAACATTGTTCTTTTTATCACTTATTTTTGGCATCTTTGGAGAGTGAATTTTTGTTGCTCCAGTTATGGAAAATAGCCTCAAATCAATGATGATAAAATGATGGTCACATCAATCTCTGAGAATCCCACCAATTTTTTTTTGTGCTTTAGAGTGTGACTCGATAAAAAAATTAAGAAAAAAAAAACTGTTGCGAAATTTTCCGATGGGAAATTTTCTTTTTATGGGTGGCAAATCGTAAAATAATCATTCAATCACGAAAAATCAGATCTGTCTATGGTTGTAATTACATGTACGCTAATTATTCAAAGATTGCATTAATTCTCCTTTAACACTTATTACATTACCAGAAAATTAGAATGTGGTTAACCATAGACTGACTATCCATTAAAAAAAAATAATTTAACCAGTCGAAATATTTGAAAATTCGTGTTTCCTCTTCTAGAAATACTTATGTGGAAAAATGAGTTTCTCCGATGCGAACCTGCATCTCGCAGTTACATTCCAGAGGCTCTAATCATTGAGCTATTGGGGGCGGGGATGTATTGGGGGCGGGGATGTGGTTCCAGTGGGTCCCCTGCCCCAACCTTCTCTGAGCCTTCGGGGTCCATGTGACCTGGCCATTTAGCCCATGGTGGGCAAAAAAGTGCCGCTCAGAGGTAAAACAACCCAACCCAACACTGAGCTATTAGGGTGGCTCAGTCGGTAGCGCGTCAGGCTCGTAATCTGTAGTTTCCAGGTTCGAGTCCCAGCTGGGTCAGCGTTGAGATTTATCTCCGCAGAATTCCCCGCCCTGCCCACGGTCAGTAGGGGACACCGATGGGCTTGGAAAGGCCGCCGTCCGTCGGATGGGACGTTAAGTCGTGGTCCGTGTGCGGGAGAGTCATACTCTGTGCACGTTAAAGAACACGCTGGATGGCCTTGACGGAAGGCTACCATCTGTCTCCCAACAGCTGTTCCAGTGGGTCCCCTCCCCCAACCTTCTCTGAGACTTCGGGGTCCATGTGACCTGGCCATTTAGCCCATGGTGTGCAAAAAAGTGCCGCTCAGAGGTAAAACAACCCAACCCACTGAGCTATTACCATCTCCGTCAGTTAAATACTAATTGCGACTTTTTAAATCATCACGATTTTGTCGCTCACGGCGCCATCTGTGGTCGAGAATTCCATATCACAATTAATAAATAAATGACGGAGCTAGTGACAGCTTAATGGTTAGAGCACCTGACAAATTATTAGGTGCGTGTTCGAATCACACTCATCGGCTACGCTCATTTTTTTCCACAGAAATATATACCAGACCTATAAAACTGAATGTGCTGAAAACGAAAATATTTTTTCTCGAAGAGAAAAAAAAAGTTGAATGAATACAATGTTGTTGTTTTTTTTTCGCTACTGATTGGCATTGATGATTTACCTATGTATACAAGATGTTTCCAAAAGCTTTAGTCAAACATTGGGGATGAATTCTACTGCCCATAGTGATGAAAAAGTTCCTACGAACTTTAGGCCAGAAATGCTTCTCCACCGAGTTACAAAACATTTTGAGTTGTTGTTGGGTTGTTTAACCTCTGAGCGGCACTTTTTTGCGCACCAATGGGCTAAATGGCCAGGTCACATGGACCCCGAAGGCTGAGAGAAGGTTGGAGGAAGGGACCCACTGGAACAGCTGTTGAGAGACAGATGGTAGCCTCCCGTCAAGGCCATCCAGCGTGTTCTTTAACGTGCACAGGGTATGGCTCTCCCGCACACGGGGCCACGGCTTAACGTCCCATCCGTCGGACGGCGGCCTTTCCAAGCCCATCGGTGTCCCCTACTGACCATGGGCAGGGCGAGGAATTATGCGGTGATAAATCTCAACGCTGACCCAGCTGGGACTCGAACCTGGGAACTACAGATTACGAGCCTGGCGCGCTACCGACTGAGCCACCCCCGCCCCAACATTTTGAGAATTAAGTAAGAAATCCTATGAAGCTATTTAGTTTTTATTCAAGTTGTTACAGCACACTGTAAATGATCAATGAGAACAATTACGCAAGTCTCAACATCAGAGCAAGTGTTCGAAATGGCCTCCCTGAGCATCAATGCACACCTCACAGCGCCTTCTCATCGACTGTCGAACATTTTCCAAAAGTCCACGAGTGTTCTCAATTCTTTGACAACCATCCACTATCCTTTCGGAGACAGTATGTGTATTAGGAACCGGGATAACGTAAATATCAGCCTTAACGTGTCCCCATAAGAAAGAATCCAGTGGATTCAAATAAGAAGAGGGTGCAGGCCATGCAGTTGGTCCATCTCTACGAATCCAACGGGTAGGTTGGGTTGAGTTGTTTTACCTCTGAGCGGCACTATTTTGCACACCATGGGCTAAATGGCCAGGTCACAAGGACCTCGAAGGCTCAGAAAAGGTTGGGGGAGGGGACCCACTGGAATAGCTATTGGGAGACAGATGGTAACCTCCCGTCAAGGCCATCCAGCGTGTTCTTTGACGTGCCCAGGGTATGGCTCTCAAGCACGCGGAACCACACCTTACGTCCCATACGACGGACGGCGGTCTTTCCAAGCCCATCGGTGTCCCCTACTGACCGTGGGCAGGGCGGGGATCTCCATGCTGATCCAGCTGGGACTCGAACCTGGGAACTACTGATTACGAGCCTGGCGCGCTACCGACTGAGCCCTCCCGCCCCCCAACGGGCAGGATAGGAACAATTGAGATCACACAAAAATGGTGTGATTTTGTCCAATATTTGCATACATCTACTATGCCGTCAGAAATGCAAATGATGCAATTTTACTAGCATAGTCTACCTTACCTACACTCTCAAAATGTGCTATAACTCGGAAGAAAAGCGTTTCTAGCCCAGTGATCACCAGAACCTTTTTCATCACTATGCGCAATAGAACATTTTCCCAAAGTTTGACTAGACCTTTTGGAAACACCCTGTATACCATGCGTACAGTTCTCCACATCAGGAACAGAGATTGGTTTAATCGAACCATTTTCGCAATCTGATGATCTCAAGTTCGAGTCACAATTGTCTCTTTTTCTGAGATTCTCTCCTCTAACTCCCACTTTTACCATATTGTGAAAAGGGACACCTTTGAGCGTGGAAACACCACTTCCAGTAGGATGGGACAGTAAGTCGTGGTTCTTTGTACAAGAAAACCACATCCCATGCACATTAAACTCCCTATTTGGCGTTGATGGGGGACTTCCATCTGCATCCTAACAGAAGATTAGTTTCATTCCTCAACCTTCTCTGAGCCTTTCGGGATCCTTGTAACCTGTCCAATTAACACAAAGTGAAACTGTCGCTCAGAGGTAAAACAACCACAAGAAACTACTTCAGTATCTTAACCCTCAGAGTGCGAGGATCAATTATACGACGATAGAAAAATTTGCATAAATTTTTGGGATCAGATCGCTCTCTGTATTTCATTCCTAGTTTGTTTTAAAATCAAGAAATGACATAAATGAATAAACCAGAGTTAAAACTAATACGAACTTGAAAAAAAATGAAAGGCCATGTACAGGAATGCTGCTAAATGATGCAGGTTGGCTCAATCGGTAGAGCACCAGGGTTCGTAATCCATTAGTTCTCAAGTTCGAGGGGGCGGGGGTGGCTCAGTCGGTAGCGAGCCAGGCTCGTAATCTGTAGTTCCCAGGTTCGAGTCCCAGCTGGGTCAGCGTTGAGATTTATATCCGCAAAATTCCCCGCCCTGCCCACGGTCAGTAGGGGACACCGATGGGCTTGGAAAGGCCGCCGTCCGTCGGAAGGGACGTTAAGCCGTGGCCCCGTGTTCGGGAGAGAGCCATACCCTGTGCACGTTAAAAAACACGCTGGATGGCCTTGACGGGAGGCTACTATCTGTCTCCCAACAGCTGTTCCAGTGGGTCCCCTCCCCCAACCTTCTCTGAGTCTTCGGGGTCCATGTGACCTGACCATTTAGCCCATGGAGTGCAAAAAAGTACCGCTCAGAGGTAAAACAAACCAAATCCTAACATATGTGCAGTGGGAACCCTTCTTCAAACCCACTCTGAGTTTTTGGGGTCCTTGTGACCTGGTCATTCAGCCCATTGGGTGTCCCCAAACCCAAATACAAGTCCCATATTTGAGTTCCATTGTGCATTAGAAAATGCATCTGAAGTAAATAAAGTAAAACCCAATTGAATCTTTCAGGTCTGGGAGCATAAAAGTAAAAATTAAGAGCAGAAAATAAATTCTTTCCTAACCTTTCAGTTATTATCACTGATTGAGATTACTAAAAGGGTTTTACATTAGAAATGCAAATCTCATTAGCGAATTGTTTATTATTCCTTTATGTTTAAAAATTACTTTCCTTACCTTACTTTCTGTACTCAGGAAAATACTCTCGTAATTCGTAAATGTTCACTCCCGTTGTTATTATGATTAAAACAACTCCTACGTTATTTGCAGCTGTTTTTAATTCAAAGCTTAAGAGTTCCTATAAATGTTTATACTAATGTATTTCTACTACATGAAAAATAATTTCGCTTTACATTTTGTCAGGTAATTGGCACTCTTAATGAGTTTCTCACTTAACATTTAAATAAATAAAGTTTTCTCGAGTAACGGTATTGTTTGTTTTTAACTTTCATGGTCTATCGTCTTGGGACAACATTTGCAGAATTTTCTCCAGTTTCCTGTTTATTGCGGATTCTTTACACAAGGGAATACAAGTAAACAACTAAGATGTGTTCAGTAGATAATGATATTAATGCCTTGCTTTAGTTTTATTACTAATAAAGTTGTTAGGAGAAGTGGTCCAGCACTTCCCGTATTAGATTTACATACAAATATTTTATGTGAAGTTGTTCTGGAGTTTACTGAATAAAGGAAATAAAATTATTTCTGAGGAAGTCTGCGTGAAAAATTCTAAACTGTTCATCTTTTGTTAATGTCCAGCAAACCAAGGGGAATGTTTTATATTGTAAACAATTCAAAAAATAATTTTCCCTTTTTTTAGTGAGTCGGGGATGGCTCAGTCAGTAGCGCGCCAGGCTTGTAATCTGTAGTCCCAGTTTTGAGTTCCCAGCTGAGTCAGCGTAAAGATTTATCTCAGCGAAACTCCACGTCCTCGGTCAGTAGGGCACGCCGATGGGTTTGGGAAGGCGTCAGTCGGATGGGACGTTAAGCCGTGGCCCTGTGTGCGGGACAGCCATATCTTGTGCATGTTACAGAACACGCTGGATGGTCTTGAATAGTTGTTTAGTGGGTCGCATCCCTAACCTTCTCTGAGTTTTCGGGGTTCTTTTGACCTGGTCATTTAGACCATTGTGTGCATAAAAGTATCGCACAGAGGTAAAACAAGCTACTCCATTTTTAGTGTCGGTTTAAAACAAAACTGTAGTCATGGACTAACGAGGGAAGAAATTAAGGGGGGGGGGGGGCGGAGATATTAACAAAACGGTTGGGTTGTTTTAACTCTGAGCAGTCGCATTTTGTACCCAAAGGGTTGTTTTAACTCTGGGCAGTTGCATTTTGTACCAAAAGGGTTGTTTTGGGCTTGCTTTTTGCTTTGAGTAGCTCTTTTTTTTACACGCAATAGCTAGATCACAAGGACCCCAAAGACTGAGAAAAGGTTGGGGGGGGGGGTAAGGAGACCCACTGGACAGCTGTTAGAAGAAAGATGGAAGCCTCCTATTAAGGCCATCCAGCGTGTTTTTTAATGTACACAGGATATAGCTCTCCTGCACACGGGACCATAGCTTAACGTCCCATCCAACGGGCGGCGGTCTTTCCAAGCCCATCGGTGTCCCCTTTCCGACTGAACGCAAGGAGAGAGTTTGCGGAGATAAATCTCACAGGTTCGGTCCCATCTGGGCGAGCGATGAGATTTACCACCTCAAAACTCCTCACCCTGCCTTCGGTCAGTAGGGGACACCGATGAGTTTGGAAAGGTCGCCGTCCATTGGTATGGGACGTTAAGCCGCGGTACCGTGTGGGGAAAAGCTATACCCTGTGTGAGTTAAACAACACACAGAGGGCTTTAACGAAAAGCTTCCATCTGTCTCTTAACAACTGTCAGGGATTGGGTTGTTTTACCTCTGAGCGGCACTTTTTTGCACACCATGGACTAAATGGCCAGGTCACATGGACCCCAAAGGCTCAGAGAAGGTTGGGGGAGGGGACCCACTGGAACAGCTGTTGGGAGACAGATGGTAGCCTCCCGTCAAGGCCATCCAGCGTGTTCTTTAACGTGCACAGGGTATGGCTCTCCCCCACATGGAGTCACGGCTTAATGTCCCATCCGACAGATGGCAACTTTTCCAAGCCCATCGGTGTCCCCTACTGACCGTGGGCAGGGCGGGGATTTTTGCGGAGATAAATCTCAACGCTGACCCAGCTGGGACTCGAACCTGGGAACTACAGATTACGAGCCTGGCGCGCTACCGACTGAGCCACCCCTGCCCCCCAACTGTCAGGGTGTAGTGGTGTCCTTCCCAACCAACAAACAAAATGTTTTTAAAAAAAACATTTGGGATTGCGATTCTTTTTCTTTACTGAATGTTTGCTGCGTGAAGGTCAGCCGACTATCGTTGACATTGTTAAAAGAGTCGGATGTAGTTTCGTCTTCTAACTGAAGACTCGTCTGTTAAAAAACGCGATTGGTTCGTTAAATATCGAAAAAAAATGAACGATAACAAAAAAAAAAGAAAATCAACAAACGAAAGACAAAGGAACGAGTAAGCAAATGGAGAAAGAATGGCAAACAAGGTGAAGGAGAAAAAAGAATACAAACCAATAAGAGAGAAAAAAAAAACAAAGGGAGAAGCAATGGACGTAGAGGAGATAGGCGAAATGACATAAATAATATAGGCGATAGATAGAGATAGGCGATGGACAATAATAAAGGTGAAACCGATAGACTTACAAACGACCCAACGAATAAAAAAAGGTCAAAGCCAACAGGCAAAAGAAAAACGAAGACTAAATGAACAACAGATAGACAAGCAAGCAAAGAGAAAATGAATAAATTATAGAACAAATAGAAAGACAGAGAGACAAGTGAAAGGACGGATGGACAGAGAAACAGGCAAAAGAACGGATGGACAGAGTGACAAGCGAAAGAATTGTTAAACAGAGAGATGAAAGAAAGGATGAACAGACAGAAAGACAGAGGAGAGAACAGTTGTATAAACAGACAAGTGAAAGAATGGATAAAGAGACAGGTGAAAGAAGAGATGGGGAGACTGACGAAGAGACAGGTGAAAGAAGAGATGGACAGACAGACATGTGAAAGAAGAGATGGACAGACAGACAGACAGACAGACAGACAGACAGACAGGTGAAAGAAGAGATAGGGAGGCTGACGAAGAGACAGGTGAAAGAAGAGATGGGGAGACTGACGAAGAGACAGGTGAAAGAAGAGATGGACAGACAGACAGACAGACAGACAGACAGACAGGTGAAAGAAGAGATGGACAGACAGACAGGTGAAAGAAGAGATAGGGAGGCTGACGAAGAGACAGGTGAAAGAAGAGATGGGGAGACTGACGAAGAGACAGGTGAAAGAAGAGATGAGGAGACTGACGAAGAGACAGGTAAAAGAAGAGATGAAGAGACAGGTGAAAGAAGAGATGAGGAGACTGACGAAGAGACAGGTAAAAGAAGAGATGAGGAGACTGACGAAGAGACAGGTGAAAGAAGAGATGAGGAGACTACGAAGAGACAGGTGAAAGAAGAGATGGACAGACAGACAGGTGAAAGAAGAGATAGGGAGACTGACGAAGAGACAGGTGAAAGAAGAGATGGGGAGACTGACGAAGAGACAGGTGAAAGAAGAGATGAGGAGACTGACGAAGAGACAGGTAAAAGAAGAGATGAAGAGACAGGTGAAAGAAGAGATGAGGAGACTGACGAAGAGACAGGTGAAAGAAGAGATGAGGAGACTACGAAGAGACAGGTGAAAGAAGAGATGGACAGACAGACAGGTGAAAGAAATCATGGACAGACAGAGAGACAGGTGAAAGTACGGATAGTCAGGCAAGCAGAAAGAGACAGTTGAAAGAACGGAGGGACAGATAGAAAGTGGAAAGAGCGAGTAAAAAATAGTCAGGTAAAAGAAAAGATGGGCAGCCAGAGAGACAGATGAAAGAATTGATAAACAGATAGGTGATGAACGGATAAACAGACAGGTGAAAAAACTGATGGGCAGGCGAATAAACACACCAATAAGTGAAAGATAGGAGAGACAGACAGACAGGTGAAAGAAAGGATGGACAGAGAGACAGGTGAAAGAACGGACTGATAGGCAGACAGATAGAAAGACAGATGCAAGAAAGGATGGACCTACAGACCAGACAGATATACATACATACACACATACAGAGAAATAGAGATATTTTATGTATATAAATATATATCTAAAGATATAAAGACAAACAAAGAGATACTCAGGAGAAAAAAAAATGGATGGAAAGACAGACAGATAAAGGTGAAATGCCAAAAAAGTCTGGTTGAGTAAGAGATTTCCCTTTGCTTGAATAAGCTAATACGTTTGAAGGTGTGTTTCGTTTGTAAGCCATATATCAATTTATCCTTCTGCAATAACAACAAATAACAATTCTTTTCTTTCCAAGGAATAAAAAAAGTTTATTTCCTACCTGATTAATCCGATAAATTCTCAACACAAGAAACAAGTTTTCAGCATTCAACTCCCTTCTTCATTGATTTAGTTCAAGGGGGGAAAAAAATAGAGAAAAGAAATCTATTCTGCACTTTCTCCCTTTTCTTTTCTCTCTCCCTCTCTTGCTTCGACGCGTTTCAATTTCTCTAAGTTGCTTTTTTTCTTTTTCTTTTCCTAACTATATGTATTGCTTTCCTCGCTGCGCGCCTATTTGAAACATATCGAGTAATTCCTGTGGAAAGTAATTCCTGTGGAAAGTATTGTTCATGAAAAGAGAAAGTGGAACAAAAGCAGACTCAAGAAAAATATAAAAAGCAAAGGGTGAAAAAAAAAATGGGAAAGAAAACGAGTAACACAACTGTAAGGAGAGATCGCGGATGAACAAGACTAAACGCAAGAATGCATCTTGTGGCCGGAGTGAAGAGAAATGCGGATATCTCGGATGGTGAAGGTGGAGGGAGAGGGGGAACAAGTGGAGGAGTGCTGTCACTCAAAAACTGAAACCGATGTAAAGAGGATGATTTTTCTTTGGATGATCGGTGAGTTGGGAAATGCCGCAGACATGATAGATGGACACGAAGACTGCGGAGATGACGCTGCTTGCGGCGACGTGAGGCAATTCCGTGCCATCTGCTAGATCTCGCGCTGACTTAAGAGGCAATGAAGGGATCACGTGTTTAGGATGACGAGAGAGGATGACGGATTCGGAGAAGAAAAGGTCAGATTCTTTCCGAATCTGAAGCGCGAAATGGAACAGAAATATGTATTGGTAGTTTTTGTTTTTAAGTTCTATTGTTTGACCTGTCGGTGGTATTGGTTTTTTCACCTATCGAAGAAATGACCAGGTTACAAGGACCCCAAAGACTCAGAGAAAGTTGGGGGGAGGGGACCACAGGGCAGATGTTAGGAGACAGATGGTAGACTCCCGTCAAAGCCAACCAGCGTATTCTTTAAAAACGAAGGACGGGTAGATTCCATCTGTCGTATTGGGTCCCCTTCCTCCAACCATCTGTGAGCCATTGATGGTCCTTGTGACCTGGCCATTTAGCCCACTGTGTGCAAAGAAAACTTCTCAGAGGTAGACCAACCCCTGTCAATCGCAATCAGCTGTATACTAGACTACTTGGGTTGCTTTACCTTTGAGCAACACTTTTTTGTACACAATAAGATAAATGACCAGGTCACAAGGGCCCCGAAAGCTCGTAGAAGGTGGGAAACCCACTGGACAGCTGTTGGGAGACAGATGGTAGTCTCCCGTCAAGACCATTCAGCGTGTTCTTTAACGTGCACAGGGTATGACTCTCCCGCACACGGGCTTAACATCCCATCCGACGGTCTTTTCAAGCCCACAGGTAATTGCGGTTGACAAGGGTTGGTCTACTTCTCAGAACTTTTTTTTTTTTGCATACAGTGACCTAAATGGCCAGGACCATCAATGGCTCACAGATAATTGGAGGATGAGATCGTGTTCTTTAAAGCGCACAGATAGTCTACTGACCATGGGCAGGAGTTTTGACGGGGATAAATCTGAACGCGGCCAGCTGGGACTCGAACCTGGAAACTACAGATTACGAGCCTGGCGCGCTACCGACTGAGCCACTCCCACTTCGCATTAGACTACCTCTGTATACATTTATTAGCTGTATCCATCAGTGCCTTCATCACTTTCTGATTTCTACACCTTCACTTCGACTTCTATTTGACCTTCAACGTGACACCGGGTCTTAAAATTCTTAATATTTCCAAATTATAGTTAGGTTGGGTTGTTTTACCTCTGAGCGGCACTTTTTTGCACACCATGGGCCAAATGGCCAGGTCACAGGGACCCCGAAGGCTCAGAGAAGGTTGGGGGAGGGGACCCACTGGAACAGCTGTTGGGAGACAGATGGTAGCCTCCCGTCAAGGCCATCCAGCGTATTCTTTAACGTGCAAAGGGTATGTC
This sequence comes from Ryuthela nishihirai, assembly GCA_038380435.1. Classification (NCBI taxonomy): domain Eukaryota; kingdom Metazoa; phylum Arthropoda; class Arachnida; order Araneae; family Heptathelidae; genus Ryuthela; species Ryuthela nishihirai. The sequence goes on from JAWZYU010000018.1 coordinate 28,715,033, forward strand.
TCTCCCGCACACGGGACCACGGCTTAACATCCCATCCGACGGACGGCGGCCTTTCCAAGCTCATCGGTATCCTCTACTGACCGTGGGCAGGGCGGGGAATTTTGCGGAGATAAATCTCAACGCTGACCCAGCTGGGACTCGAACCTGGGAACTGCAGATTACGAGCCTGGCGCGCTACCGACTGAGCCACCCCCGCCCCCCAAATTATAGTGTCCGAAAGAGATCTGGTCAACAATATTTAATCTCTCTCGCAAAGTTCTATGGAAATTTAAACTTTTTTCCTAAAAACATCCATTGCATCCAAAATTTTACAACATTTCTGAGATCTAGGACCCAAAATATTCCCGGGAATCAATATTCAGCTCTCTAGCATCAGTAGATATGAAAATGACCTTTCATCTCGAAAAACTCTCCAGGTTCAAAATTTCGAAACCTTTTCAAAATCTGGGTTGCGTTGGGTTGTTTTACCTCTGAGCGGCACTTTTTTGCACACCATGGGCTAAATGGCCAGGTCACAAGGACCCCGAAGGCTCAGAGAAGGTTGGGGGAGGGAACCCACTGGAACAGCTGTTGGGGGACAGATGGTAGCCCCCGTCAAGGCCATCCAGCGTGTTCTTTAACGTGCAAAGGGTATGTCTCTCCAGCACACGGGACCACGGCTTAACGTCCCATCCGACGGACGGCGGCCTTTCCAAGCCCATCTTTATCCCCTACTGACCGTGGGCAGGGCGGGGAAATTTGCGGAGATAAATCTCAACGCTGACCCAGCTGGGACTCGAACTTGGGAACTACAGATTACGAGCCTGGTGCGCTACCGACTGAGCCACCCCTGCCCCTTCAAAATCTGCAGTCCGAAACAATTCCAGACAGCAATTTCAGCGTTACAAGCATTTGTAGATCATAGTTTGACCTCCATTTGACCAGAGGACAGTGGACAGGGGTGGCTCAGTCGGTAGCGCGCCAGGCTCGTAATCTGTAGTTCCCAGGTTCGACTATATTAGATGTTACAGACTTTTAATATCAAAACATAAAACAAAATTTAATTTGTAATGGGTTCATTTTCGTCTGAAAGCTACCATATTCTCTAATACTAGCTTAAGGCAATCGCAGTCATAGTCTAGTTATTAAACCAAAGTTCCCCACAATGATGGGATGGCTCAATCTGTAGCGCGCCAGGCTCGTAATCTGTAGTTCCCAGGTTCGAGTACCAGCTGGGTCAGCGTTGAGATTTATCTCCGCAAAATTCCCTGCCCACGGTCAGTAGGGGACACCGATGGGCCTGGAAAGACCGCCGTCCGTCGGATGGGACGTTAAGCCGTGGCTCCGTGTATGGGAGAGCCATACCTTGTGCCGTTAAAGAACACGCTGGATGGCTTTGACGGGAGGCTACCATCTGTCTCTCAACAGTTGTTCCAGTGGGTCCCCTTCCCCAACCTTCTCTGAGCCTTCAGGGTCCATGGGACCTGGCCATTTAGCCCATGGTGTGCAAAAAAGTGTCGCTCAGAGGTAAAACAACCCAACGTTAAAGAACACGCTGGATGGCCTTGACGGGAAGCTACCATCTGTCTTCCAACAGCTGTTCCAGTGGGTCTCCTCCCCCAACCGTCTCTAAGCCATTGGGGTCCATGTGCCCTGGCCATTTAGTCCATGGTGTGCAAAAAAGTGCCCCACCATGATAAAAACCATGAATATAATTGCTTGTGACCGCACAAAGTAACTCCACGGGTCTCATGCGACCTCTACTCTAGATACTTGATACCTCTACTCTAGAGGAAGTGTCTCCCCCCAACACTTTTGGGCACGAGCTTAATCAACTACTTTCGTAGCAGGACAAGACTTCAAGAAACAAAACTTCAATTTCGACATCTAACTAGAAGAGAAAGGGATTTTTTTAAATTTTTGAATGGAATAAATATTCATTACTCTGTTAAAAATATTTTTAGAAATTTAATTAAATGGTTCGTTGTTGCACAAATAAACGGTTTTAAGGATTACAATTAAGTGTAGCATTTCTTTTCTGTTTGGACATATTTTTAGTTTAAGTATTAGATGTGTTTGTTGTGAAGGCTGCTTTTTTATTTAATTAATCCTCTTATAATCATTCCTCTTCTTCCACCTCCTCCTCTTGCTGTTTGCTGCTCCAGGCATCGTTTCATAGCTGAAAAATATTCCCAGACGACCATAAGAAGTGAAGCAAAAACAACATTGTAAATTCTTCTTCTTCCGCATTAAGCGAGTATTAATTGCAGATGCTTCTTTCTAAAGCTATAGCGATAATTCTTTTCTTCTGTTTTGGTTATTACGGATTTTTTTAATTTTTTTACTCTCATCGACGATACTATTGGGAGAAAAAAATGGACTATTTTCTTTAGCCCATTTATATCGTCGAAAGGTGTTTTATAATAAATTATTTTTTTTGGTAATATATGATTTTTTCTTTAAATATCTTGTACTTTAAACAGTGATGTCAAAATAACCTCGTAATTAGAATGAAGAATATTTTTTGAAAATATTTCTATCCACCTGAGAATATTAAGGTCTACACTTTAATTTGCATCAAGTGGGAAGTACTTTTTTAAAGTGAAATTTTCTCTTTTTTTAATGCTTTTTTTTAATTCCTTTGAGAACTGGGAAAGAGGAATTAACGTTTCTTTTTGCCGACAGAGATTGAAAATAGGGATCTGTTCTTTTTTTTTTCTGTAACTCAACTGAATAACCTTTAACATTTCTTTTCGAACCCCTTTCGATGATGCATACATTGGAATATTATTTTTTTCTTAAACACACAAAGAAGGGCCTATGTTCTTCCAATGTTTGAAGAGTGTATACCAGTCTTTAATACAGAGGAATGGACTAGAATTTGGTGCCTTTATAGATATAATAGAAACTGCATACAATAGCATTGAAGATAACTGTGTCTAACTATACACGCAACTTGTTACGCAATAAGAACTGTTTTGCTACATTTCACAGGAAACCGCAAGATTTATTTTGCTACATTTCACAGGAAATCAGAAGAACTGTTTTGCTACATTTCACAGGAAATCAGAAGAACTGTTTTGTTACATTTCACAAGAAGCCGCAAGATTTATTTTGCTACATTTCACAGGAAATCAGAAGAACTGTTTCGTTACATTTCATACGAAGCCGTAAGAATTATTTTGCTACATTTCACAGGAAATCAGAAAAACTGTTTTGTTACATTTCACAGGAAGGCGCAAGAATTATTTTGCTACATTTCACAGAATATCAGAAGAGCTGTTTTGCTACATTTCACAGGAAGCAGCAAGAATTATTTCGCTATATTTCACAGGAAATCAGAAGACCTCTTTTGTTACATTTCACAGGAAGCCGCAAGAATTATTTTGCTATATTTCACAGGAAATCAGAAGAACTGTTTTGCTACATTTCACAGGAAGCCGCATGAATTATTTTGCTACATTTCACAGGAAATCAGAAGAACTGTTTTGTTACATTTCACAGGAAGCCGCAAGAATTATTTCGCTATATTTCACAGGATATCAGAAGAAATGTTTTGTTACATTTCACAGGAAACCGCAAGAATTATTTTGCTACATTTCACAGGATATCAGAAGAACTGTTTTGCTACATTTCACAGGAAGCAGCAAGAATTATTTTGCTACATTTCACAGGAAATCAGAAGTACTGTTTTGTTATATTTCACAGGAGCCGCAAGAATTTTTTCGCTACATTTCACAGGAAATCAAAAGAACTGTTTTGTTACATTTCACAGGAAGCCGCAAGATTTATTTTGCTATATTTCACAGGAAATCAGAAGAACTGTTTTGCTACATTTCACAGGAAGCCGTGCAATTAGAAGAACAGAAGAACTGTTTTGTTACATTTCACAGGAAACCGCAAGAATTATTTTGCTACATTTCACAGGAAATCAGAAGAACTGTTTTGTTACATTTCACAGGAAGCCGCAAGAATTATTTTGCTATATTTCACAGGAAATCAGTAAAACTGTTCAGTTATATTTCACAGGAAGCTGCAGGAATTATTTTGCTATATTTCATAGGAAATCAGAAGAACTGTTTCGTTACATTTCACAGGAAGCCGCAAGAATTATTTTGCTATATTTCAGAGGAAATCAGAAGAATTATTTTGTTACATTTCACAGGAAACCGTAAGAATTATTTTGCCACATTTCACAGGAAGCCGCAAGAATTATTTTACTACATTTCACAGGAAATCAGAAGAAAGGTTTTGTTACATTTCACAGGATACCGTAAGAATTATTTTGCTACATTTCACAGGAAATCAGAAGAACTGTTTTCCTACATTTCACAGGAAGCCGCAAGAATTATTTTGCTACATTTCACAGGAAATCAGAAGAACTGTTTCGTTACATTTCACAGGAAGCCGCAAGAATTATTTCGCTATATTTCACAGGAAATCAGAAGAACTGTTTTGTTACATTTCACAAGAAGCCGCAAGAATTATTTCGCTACATTTCACAGGAAATCAGAAGAACTGTTTTGTTACATTTCGCAGGAAGCCGCAAGAATTATTTTGCTATATTTCACAGGAAATCAGAAGAACTGTTTTGCTACATTTCACAGGAAGCCGTGCAAGAAGAAGAACAGAAGAACTGTTTTGTTACATTTCACAGGAAGCCGCAAGAATTATTTCGCTACATTTCACAGGAAATCAGAAGAACTGTTTTGCTACATTTCACAGGAAGCCGTGCAAGAAGAAGAACAGAAGAACTGTTTTGTTACATTTCACAGGAAGCCGCAAGAATTATTTCGCTACATTTCACAGGAAACCGTAAGAATTATTTTGCCACATTTCACAGGAATCCGCAAGAATTATTTTGCTACATTTCACAGGAAATCAGAAGAACTGTTTTGTTACATTTCACAGGAAACCGTAAGAATTATTTTGCTACATTTCACAGGAAATCAGAAGAACTGTTTTGCTACATTTCACAGGAAATCAGAAGAACTGTTTTGCTACATTTCACAGGAAGCCGCAAGAATTATTTTGCTACATTTCACAGGAAATCAGAACAACTGTTTTGTTTGTTATATTTCACAGGGAATCAGAAGAACTGTTTCGTTACATTTCACAGGAAACTGTAAGAATAATTTCGCTGCATTTCACAGGAAATCAGAAGAACTGTTTTGTTATATTTCACAGGAAGCCGCAGGAATTATTTTGCTATATTTCACAGGAAATCAGAAGAACTGTTTTGCTACATTTCACAGGAAGCCGTGGAAGAAGAAGAACAGAAGAACTGTTTTGTTACATTTCACAGGAAACCGCAAGAATTATTTTGCTACATTTCACAGGAAATCAGAAGATCTGTTTTGTTACATTTCACAGGAAGCCGCAAGAATTATTTTGCTACATTTCACAGGAAATCAGAAGAACTGTTTTGTTACATTTCACAGGAAACGCAAGAATTATTTTGCTATATTTCACAGGAAATCAGAAGAACTGTTTTGTTATATTTCACAGGAAGCCGCAAGAATTTTTTTGCTACATTTCACAGGAAATCAGAAGAACTGGTTTGTTACATTTCACAGGAAGCCGCAAGATTTATTTTGCTATATTTCCTAGGAAATCAGAAGAATTATTTTGTTACATTTCACAGGAAACCGTAAGAATTATTTTGCCACATTTCACAGGAATCCGCAAGAATTATTTTGCTACATTTCACAGGAAATCAGAAGAACTGTTTCGTTACATTTCATAGGAAGCCGTAAGAATTATTTTCCTACATTTCACAGGAAATCAGAAGAACTGTTTTGCTACATTTCACAGGAAGCCGTGGAAGAAGAAGAACAGAAGAACTGCTTTGTTACATTTCACAGGAAACCGCAAGAATTATTTTGCTACATTTCACAGGAAATCAGAAGATCTGTTTTGTTACATTTCACAGGAAGCCGCAAGAATTATTTTGCTACATTTCACAGGAAATCAGAAGAACTGTTTTGTTACATTTCACAAGAAACCGCAAGAATTTTTTTGCTACATTTCACAGGAAATCAGAAGAACTGTTTTGTTACATTTCACAGGAAGCCGCAAGAATTATTTTGCTATATTTCACAGGAAACCAGAAGAATTATTTTGTTACATTTCACAGGAAACCGTAAGAATTATTTTGCCACATTTCACAGGAATCCGCAAGAATTATTTTGCTACATTTCGCAGGAAATCAGAAGAACTGTTTCGTTACATTTCATAGGAAGCCGCAAGAATTATTTTGCTACATTTCACAGAAAATCAGAAGAACTGTTTTGTTACATTTCACAGGAAACCGCAAGAATTATTTTGCTACATTTCACAGAAAATCAGAAGAGCTGTTTTGCTACATTTCACAGGAAATCAGAAGAAATGTTTTGCTACATTTCACAGGAAGCAGCAAGAATTATTTCGCTATATTTCACAGGAAATCAGAAGAACTGTTTTGCTACATTTCACAGGAAGCCGCAAGAATTATTTTGCTGCATTTCACAGGAAATCAGAAGAACTGTTTTGTTACATTTCACAGGAAGCCGCAAGAATTATTTCGCTATATTTCACAGGATATCAGAAGAACTGTTTTGTTACATTTCACAGGAAACCGCAAGAATTATTTTGCTCTATTTCACAGGAAATCAGAAGAACTGTTTTGCTACATTTCACAGGAAGCCGCAAGAATTATTTTGCTACATTTCACAGGAAGCAGCAAGAACTATTTTGCTATATTTCACACAAAATCAGAAAAACTGTTTTGTTATATTTCCCCTGAAGCCGCAAGAATTATTTTGCTATATTTCATAGGAAATCAGAAGAACTGTTTCGTTACATTTCACAGGAAGCCGCAAGAATTATTTTGCTACATTTCACAGGAAATCAGAAGAACTGTTTCGTTACATTTCGCAGGAAGCCGCAAGAATTATTTCGCTATATTTCACAGGAAATCAGAAGAACTGTTTTGTTACATTTCACAGGAAGCCGCAAGAATTATTTCGCTACATTTCACAGGAAATCAGAAGAACTGTTTTGTTACATTTCACAGGAACCCGCAAGAATTAATTTGCTATATTTCACAGGAAATCAGAAAAACTGTTTTGTTATATTTCACAGGAAGCTGCAAGAATTATTTTGCTATATTTCATAGGAAATCAGAAGAACTGTTTCGTTACATTTCACAGGAAGCCGCAAGAATTATTTTGCTATATTTCACAGGAAATCAGAAGAATTATTTTGTTACATTTCAGAGGAAACCGTAAGAATTATTTTGCCACATTTCACAGGAAGCCGCACGAATTATTTTGCTACATTTCACAGGAAATCAGAAGAAAGGTTTTGTTACATTTCACAGGATACCGTAAGAATTATTTTGCTACGTTTCACAGGAAATCAGAAGAACTGTTTCGTTACATTTCACAGGAAGCCGCAAGAATTATTTTGCTACATTTCACAGGAAATCAGAAGAACTGTTTCGTTACATTTCACAGGAAGCCGCAAGAATTATTTCGCTATATTTCACAGGAAATCAGAAGAACAGTTTTGTTACATTTCACAGGAAGCCGCAAGAATTATTTCGCTACATTTCACAGGAAATCAAAAGAACTGTTTTGTTACATTTCACAGGAACCCGCAAGAATTATTTTGCTATATTTCACAGGAAATCAGAAAAACTGTTTTGCTACATTTCACAGGAAGCCGTGCAAGAAGAAGAACAGAAGAATTGTTTTGTTACATTTCACAGGAAACCGCAAGAATAATTTTGCTACATTTCACAGGAAATCAGAAGATCTGTTTTGTTACATTTCACAGGAAGCCGCAAGAATTATTTTGCTACATTTCACAGGAAATCAGAAGAAAGGTTTTGTTACATTTCACAGGATACCGTAAGAATTATTTTGCTACATTTCACAGGAAATCAGAAGAACTGTTTCGTTACATTTCACAGGAAGCCGCAAGAATTATTTCGCTATATTTCACAGGATATCAGAAGAACTGTTTTGTTACATTTCACAGGAAACTGCAAGAATTATTTTGCTACATTTCACAAGATATCAGAAGAACTGTTTTGCTACATTTCACATTAAGCAGCAAGAATTATTTTACTACATTTCACAGGAAATCAGAAGAACTGTTTTGTTACATTTCACAGGAGCCGCAAGAATTTTTTCGCTACATTTCACAGGAAATCAGAAGAACTGTTTTGTTACATTTCACAGGAAGCCGCAAGAATTATTTTGCTATATTTCACAGGAAATCAGAAGAACTGTTTTGCTACATTTCACAGGAAGCCGTGCAATAAGAAGAACAGAAGAACTGTTTTATTACATTTCACAGGAAACCGCAAGAATTATTTTGCTACATTTCACAGGAAATCAGAAGAACTGTTTTGTTACATTTCACAGGAAGCCGCAAGAATTATTTTGCTATATTTCACAGGAAATCAGAAAAACTGTTTAGTTATATTTCACAGGAAGCCGCAAGAATTATTTTGCTACATTTCATAGGAAATCAGAAGAACTGTTTCGTTACATTTCACAGGAAGCCGCAAGAATTATTTTGCTATATTTCACAGGAAATCAGAAGAATTATTTTGTTACATTTCACAGGAAACCGTAAGAATTATTTTGCCACATTTCACAGGAAGCCTCAAGAATTATTTTACTACATTTCACAGGAAATCAGAAGAAAGGTTTTGTTACATTTCACAGGATACCGTAAGAATTATTTTGCTACATTTCACAGGAAATCAGAAAAACTGTTTTCCTACATTTCACAGGAAGCCGCAAGAATTATTTTGCTACATTTCACAGGAAATCAGAAGAACTGTTTCGTTACATTTCACAGGAAGCCGCAAGAATTATTTCGCTATATTTCACAGGAAATCAGAAGAACTGTTTTGTTACATTTCACAAGAAGCCGCAAGAATTATTTCGCTACATTTCACAGGAAATCAGAAGAACTATTTTGTTACATTTCACAGGAAGCCGCAAGAATTATTTTGCTATATTTCACAGGAAATCAGAAGAACTGTTTTGCTACATTTCACAGGAAGCCGTGCAAGAAGAAGAACAGAAGAACTGTTTTGTTACATTTCACAGGAAGCCGCAAGAATTATTTCGCTACATTTCACAGGAAATCAGAAGAACTGTTTTGTTACATTTCACAGGAAGCCGCAAGAATTATTTTGCTATATTTCACAAGAAATCAGAATAACTGTTTTGCTACATTTCACAGGAAGCCGTGCAAGAAGAAGAACAGAAGAACTGTTTTGTTACATTTCACAGGAATCCGCAAGAATTATTTTGCTACATTTCACAGGAAATCAGAAGAACTGTTTTGTTACATTTCACAGGAAACCGTAAGAATTATTTTGCTACATTTCACAGGAAATCAGAAGAACTGTTTTGCTACATTTCACAGGAAATCAGAAGAACTGTTTTGCTACATTTCACAGGAAGCCGCAAGAATTATTTTGCTACATTTCACAGGAAATCAGAAGAACTGTTTTGTTTGTTATATTTCACAGGAAATCAGAAGAACTCTTTCGTTACATTTCACAGGAAACTGTAAGAATTATTTCGCTACATTTCACAGGAAAACAGAAGAACTGTTTTGTTATATTTCACAGGAAGCCGCAAGAATTATTTCGCTATATTTCACAGGAAATCAGAAGAACTGTTTTGTTACATTTCACAAGAAGCCGCAAGAATTATTTCGCTACATTTCACAGGAAATCAGAAGAACTGTTTTGTTACATTTCACAGGAAGCCGCAAGAATTAATTTTTTATATTTCACAGGAAATCAGAAGAACTGTTTTGCTACATTTCACAGGAAGCCGTGCAAGAAGAAGAACAGAAGAACTGTTTTGTTACATTTCACAGGAAGCCGCAAGAATTATTTCGCTACATTTCACAGGAAATCAGAAGAACTGTTTTGTTACATTTCACAGGAAGCCGCAAGAATTATTTTGCTATATTTCACAGGAAATCAGAAGAACTGTTTTGCTACATTTCACAGGAAGCCGTGGAAGAAGAAGAACAGAAGAACTGTTTTGTTACATTTCACAGGAATCCGCAAGAATTATTTTGCTACATTTCACAGGAAATCAGAAGAACTGTTTTGTTACATTTCACAGGAAACCGTAAGAATTATTTTGCTACATTTCACAGGAAATCAGAAGAACTGTTTTGCTACATTTCACAGGAAATCAGAAGAACTGTTTTGCTACATTTCACAGGAAGCCGCAAGAATTATTTTGCTACATTTCACAGGAAATCAGAAGAACTGTTTTGTTTGTTATATTTCACAGGAAATCAGAAGAACTCTTTCGTTACATTTCACAGGAAACTGTAAGAATTATTTCGCTACATTTCACAGGAAATCAGAAGAACTGTTTTGTTATATTTCACAGGAAGCCGCAGGAATTATTTTGCTATATTTCACAGGAAATCAGAAGAACTGTTTTGTTACATTTCACAGGAAGCCGTGGAAGAAGAAGAACAGAAGAACTGTTTTGTTACATTTCACAGGAAACCGCAAGAATTATTTTGCTACATTTCACAGGAAATCAGAAGATCTGTTTTGTTACATTTCACAGGAAGCCGCAAAAATTATTTTGCTACATTTCACAGGAAATCAGAAGAACTGTTTTGTTACATTTCACAGGAAACGCAAGAATTATTTTGCTATATTTCACAGGAAATCAGAAGAACTGTTTTGTTTTATTTCACAGGAAGCCGCAAGAATTTTTTTGCTACATTTCACAGGAAATCGGAACTGTTTTGTTACATTTCACAGGAAGCCGCAAGAATTATTTTGCTATATTTCACAGGAAATCAGAAGAATTATTTTGTTACATTTCACAGGAAACCGTAAGAATTATTTTGCCACATTTCACAGGAATCCGCAAGAATTATTTTGCTACATTTCACAGGAAATCAGAAGAACTGTTTCGTTACATTTCATAGGAAGCCGTAAGAATTATTTTCCTACATTTCACAGGAAATCAGAAGAACTGTTTTGCTACATTTCACAGGAAGCCGTGGAAGAAGAAGAACAGAAGAACTGCTTTGTTACATTTCACAGGAAACCGCAAGAATTATTTTGCTACATTTCACAGGAAATCAGAAGATCTGTTTTGTTACATTTCACAGGAAGCCGCAAGAATTATTTTGCTATATTTCACAGGAAATCAGAAAAACTGTTTAGTTATATTTCACAGGAAGCCGCAAGAATTATTTTGCTACATTTCATAGGAAATCAGAAGAACTGTTTCGTTACATTTCACAGGAAGCCGCAAGAATTATTTTGCTATATTTCACAGGAAATCAGAAGAATTATTTTGTTACATTTCACAGGAAACCGTAAGAATTATTTTGCCACATTTCACAGGAAGCCTCAAGAATTATTTTACTACATTTCACAGGAAATCAGAAGAAAGGTTTTGTTACATTTCACAGGATACCGTAAGAATTATTTTGCTACATTTCACAGGAAATCAGAAAAACTGTTTTCCTACATTTCACAGGAAGCCGCAAGAATTATTTTGCTACATTTCACAGGAAATCAGAAGAACTGTTTCGTTACATTTCACAGGAAGCCGCAAGAATTATTTCGCTATATTTCACAGGAAATCAGAAGAACTGTTTTGTTACATTTCACAAGAAGCCGCAAGAATTATTTCGCTACATTTGACAGGAAATCAGAAGAACTGTTTTGTTACATTTCACAGGAAGCCGCAAGAATTATTTTGCTATATTTCACAGGAAATCAGAAGAACTGTTTTGCTACATTTCACAGGAAGCCGTGCAAGAAGAAGAACAGAAGAACTGTTTTGTTACATTTCACAGGAAGCCGCAAGAATTATTTCGCTACATTTCACAGGAAATCAGAAGAACTGTTTTGTTACATTTCACAGGAAGCCGCAAGAATTATTTTGCTATATTTCACAAGAAATCAGAATAACTGTTTTGCTACATTTCACAGGAAGCCGTGCAAGAAGAAGAACAGAAGAACTGTTTTGTTACATTTCACAGGAATCCGCAAGAATTATTTTGCTACATTTCACAGGAAATCAGAAGAACTGTTTTGTTACATTTCACAGGAAACCGTAAGAATTATTTTGCTACATTTCACAGGAAATCAGAAGAACTGTTTTGCTACATTTCACAGGAAATCAGAAGAACTGTTTTGCTACATTTCACAGGAAGCCGCAAGAATTATTTTGCTACATTTCACAGGAAATCAGAAGAACTGTTTTGTTTGTTATATTTCACAGGAAATCAGAAGAACTCTTTCGTTACATTTCACAGGAAACTGTAAGAATTATTTCGCTACATTTCACAGGAAAACAGAAGAACTGTTTTGTTATATTTCACAGGAAGCCGCAAGAATTATTTCGCTATATTTCACAGGAAATCAGAAGAACTGTTTTGTTACATTTCACAAGAAGCCGCAAGAATTATTTCGCTACATTTCACAGGAAATCAGAAGAACTGTTTTGTTACATTTCACAGGAAGCCGCAAGAATTAATTTTTTATATTTCACAGGAAATCAGAAGAACTGTTTTGCTACATTTCACAGGAAGCCGTGCAAGAAGAAGAACAGAAGAACTGTTTTGTTACATTTCACAGGAAGCCGCAAGAATTATTTCGCTACATTTCACAGGAAATCAGAAGAACTGTTTTGTTACATTTCACAGGAAGCCGCAAGAATTATTTTGCTATATTTCACAGGAAATCAGAAGAACTGTTTTGCTACATTTCACAGGAAGCCGTGGAAGAAGAAGAACAGAAGAACTGTTTTGTTACATTTCACAGGAATCCGCAAGAATTATTTTGCTACATTTCACAGGAAATCAGAAGAACTGTTTTGTTACATTTCACAGGAAACCGTAAGAATTATTTTGCTACATTTCACAGGAAATCAGAAGAACTGTTTTGCTACATTTCACAGGAAATCAGAAGAACTGTTTTGCTACATTTCACAGGAAGCCGCAAGAATTATTTTGCTACATTTCACAGGAAATCAGAAGAACTGTTTTGTTTGTTATATTTCACAGGAAATCAGAAGAACTCTTTCGTTACATTTCACAGGAAACTGTAAGAATTATTTCGCTACATTTCACAGGAAATCAGAAGAACTGTTTTGTTATATTTCACAGGAAGCCGCAGGAATTATTTTGCTATATTTCACAGGAAATCAGAAGAACTGTTTTGTTACATTTCACAGGAAGCCGTGGAAGAAGAAGAACAGAAGAACTGTTTTGTTACATTTCACAGGAAACCGCAAGAATTATTTTGCTACATTTCACAGGAAATCAGAAGATCTGTTTTGTTACATTTCACAGGAAGCCGCAAAAATTATTTTGCTACATTTCACAGGAAATCAGAAGAACTGTTTTGTTACATTTCACAGGAAACGCAAGAATTATTTTGCTATATTTCACAGGAAATCAGAAGAACTGTTTTGTTTTATTTCACAGGAAGCCGCAAGAATTTTTTTGCTACATTTCACAGGAAATCGGAACTGTTTTGTTACATTTCACAGGAAGCCGCAAGAATTATTTTGCTATATTTCACAGGAAATCAGAAGAATTATTTTGTTACATTTCACAGGAAACCGTAAGAATTATTTTGCCACATTTCACAGGAATCCGCAAGAATTATTTTGCTACATTTCACAGGAAATCAGAAGAACTGTTTCGTTACATTTCATAGGAAGCCGTAAGAATTATTTTCCTACATTTCACAGGAAATCAGAAGAACTGTTTTGCTACATTTCACAGGAAGCCGTGGAAGAAGAAGAACAGAAGAACTGCTTTGTTACATTTCACAGGAAACCGCAAGAATTATTTTGCTACATTTCACAGGAAATCAGAAGATCTGTTTTGTTACATTTCACAGGAAGCCGCAAGAATTATTTTGCTACATTTCACAGGAAATCAGAAGAACTGTTTTGTTACATTTCACAAGAAGCCGCAAGAATTATTTCGCTACATTTCACAGGAAATCAGAAGAACTGTTTTGTTACATTTCACAGGAAGCCGCAAGAATTAATTTTTTATATTTCACAGGAAATCAGAAGAACTGTTTTGCTACATTTCACAGGAAGCCGTGCAAGAAGAAGAACAGAAGAACTGTTTTGTTACATTTCACAGGAAGCCGCAAGAATTATTTCGCTACATTTCACAGGAAATCAGAAGAACTGTTTTGTTACATTTCACAGGAAGCCGCAAGAATTATTTTGCTATATTTCACAGGAAATCAGAAGAACTGTTTTGCTACATTTCACAGGAAGCCGTGGAAGAAGAAGAACAGAAGAACTGTTTTGTTACATTTCACAGGAATCCGCAAGAATTATTTTGCTACATTTCACAGGAAATCAGAAGAACTGTTTTGTTACATTTCACAGGAAACCGTAAGAATTATTTTGCTACATTTCACAGGAAATCAGAAGAACTGTTTTGCTACATTTCACAGGAAATCAGAAGAACTGTTTTGCTACATTTCACAGGAAGCCGCAAGAATTATTTTGCTACATTTCACAGGAAATCAGAAGAACTGTTTTGTTTGTTATATTTCACAGGAAATCAGAAGAACTCTTTCGTTACATTTCACAGGAAACTGTAAGAATTATTTCGCTACATTTCACAGGAAATCAGAAGAACTGTTTTGTTATATTTCACAGGAAGCCGCAGGAATTATTTTGCTATATTTCACAGGAAATCAGAAGAACTGTTTTGTTACATTTCACAGGAAGCCGTGGAAGAAGAAGAACAGAAGAACTGTTTTGTTACATTTCACAGGAAACCGCAAGAATTATTTTGCTACATTTCACAGGAAATCAGAAGATCTGTTTTGTTACATTTCACAGGAAGCCGCAAAAATTATTTTGCTACATTTCACAGGAAATCAGAAGAACTGTTTTGTTACATTTCACAGGAAACGCAAGAATTATTTTGCTATATTTCACAGGAAATCAGAAGAACTGTTTTGTTTTATTTCACAGGAAGCCGCAAGAATTTTTTTGCTACATTTCACAGGAAATCGGAACTGTTTTGTTACATTTCACAGGAAGCCGCAAGAATTATTTTGCTATATTTCACAGGAAATCAGAAGAATTATTTTGTTACATTTCACAGGAAACCGTAAGAATTATTTTGCCACATTTCACAGGAATCCGCAAGAATTATTTTGCTACATTTCACAGGAAATCAGAAGAACTGTTTCGTTACATTTCATAGGAAGCCGTAAGAATTATTTTCCTACATTTCACAGGAAATCAGAAGAACTGTTTTGCTACATTTCACAGGAAGCCGTGGAAGAAGAAGAACAGAAGAACTGCTTTGTTACATTTCACAGGAAACCGCAAGAATTATTTTGCTACATTTCACAGGAAATCAGAAGATCTGTTTTGTTACATTTCACAGGAAGCCGCAAGAATTATTTTGCTACATTTCACAGGAAATCAGAAGAACTGTTTTGTTACATTTCACAGGAAACCGCAAGAATTTTTTTGCTACATTTCACAGGAAATCAGAAGAACTGTTTTGTTACATTTCACAGGAAGCCACAAGAATTATTTTGCTATATTTCACAGGAAACCAGAAGAATTATTTTGTTACATTTCACAGGAAACCGTAAGAATTATTTTGCCACATTTCACAGGAATCCGCAAGAATTATTTTGCTACATTTCACAGGAAATCAGAAGAACTGTTTCGTTACATTTCATAGGAAGCCGCAAGAATTATTTTCCTACATTTCACAGAAAAATCAGAAGAACTGTTTTGCTACATTTCACAGGAAACCGCAAGAATTATTTTGCTACATTTCACAGAAAATCAGAAGAGCTGTTTTGCTACATTTCACAGGAAATCAGAAGAAATGTTTTGCTACATTTCACAGGAAGCAGCAAGAATTATTTCGCTATATTTCACAGGAAATCAGAAGAACTGTTTTGCTACATTTCACAGGAAGCCGCAAGAATTATTTTGCTGCATTTCACAGGAAATCAGAAGAACTCTTTTGTTACATTTCACAGGAAGCCGCAAGAATTATTTCGCTATATTTCACAGGATATCAGAAGAACTGTTTTGTTACATTTCACAGGAAACCGCAAGAATTATTTTGCTCTATTTCACAGGAAATCAGAAGAACTGTTTTGCTACATTTCACAGGAAGCCGCAAGAATTATTTTGCTATATTTCACAGGAAATCAGAAAAACTGTTTTGTTATATTTCACAGGAAGCCGCAAGAATTATTTTGCTATATTTCATAGGAAATCAGAAGAACTGTTTCGTTACATTTCACAGGAAGCCGCAAGAATTATTTTGCTATATTTCACAGGAAATCAGAAGAATTATTTTGTTACATTTCACAGGAAACCGTAAGAATTATTTTGCCACATTTCACAGGAAGCCACAAGAATTATTTTGCTACATTTCACAGGAAATCAGAAGAAAGGTTTTGTTACATTTCACAGGATACCGTAAGAATTATTTTGCTACATTTCACAGGAAATCAGAAGAACTGTTTCGTTACATTTCACAGGAAGCCGCAAGAATTATTTTGCTACATTTCACAGGAAATCAGAAGAACTGTTTCGTTACATTTCACAGGAAGCCGCAAGAATTATTTCGCTATATTTCACAGGAAATCAGAAGAACTGTTTTGTTACATTTCACAGGAAGCCGCAAGAATTATTTCGCTACATTTCACAGGAAATCAGAAGAACTGTTTTGTTACATTTCACAGGAACCCGCAAGAATTAATTTGCTATATTTCACAGGAAATCAGAAAAACTGTTTTGTTATATTTCACAGGAAGCCGCAAGAATTATTTTGCTATATTTCATAGGAAATCAGAAGAACTGTTTCGTTACATTTCACAGGAAGCCGCAAGAATTATTTTGCTATATTTCATAGGAAATCAGAAGAATTATTTTGTTACATTTCACAGAAAACCGTAAGAATTATTTTGCCACATTTCACAGGAAGCCGCAAGAATTATTTTGCTACATTTCACAGGAAATCAGAAGAAAGATTTTGTTACATTTCACAGGGTACCGTAAGAATTATTTTGCTACATTTCACAGGAAATCAGAAGAAATGTTTCGTTACATTTCACAGGAAGCCGCAAGAATTATTTTGCTACATTTCACAGGAATTCAGATGAACTGTTTCGTTACATTTCACAGGAAGCCGCAAGAATTATTTCGCTATATTTCACAGGAAATCAGAAGAACTGTTTTGTTACATTTCACAGGAAGCCGCAAGAATTATTTCGCTACATTTCACAGGAAATCAGAAGAACTGTTTTGTTACATTTCACAGGAACCCGCAAGAATTAATTTGCTATATTTCACAGTAAATCAGAAAAACTGTTTTGTTATATTTCACAGGAAGCCGCAAAAATTATTTTGCTATATTTCATAGGAAATCAGAAGAACTGTTTCGTTACATTTCACAGGAAGCCGCAAGAATTATTTTGCTATATTTCACAGGAAATCAGAAGAATTATTTTGTTACATTTCACAGGAAACCGTAAGAATTATTTTGCCACATTTCACAGGAAGCCGCAAGAATTATTTTGCTACATTTCACAGGAAATCAGAAGAAAGGTTTTGTTACATTTCACAGGATACCGTAAGAATTATTTTGCTACATTTCACAGGAAATCAGAAGAACTGTTTCGTTACATTTCACAGGAAGCCGCAAGAATTATTTTGCTATATTTCACAGGAAATCAGAAGAACTGTTTCGTTACATTTCACAGGAAGCCGCAAGAATTATTTCGCTATATTTCACAGGAAATCAGAAGAACAGTTTTGTTACATTTCACAGGAAGCCGCAAGAATTATTTCGCTACATTTCACAGGAAATCAAAAGAACTGTTTTGTTACATTTCACAGGAACCCGCAAGAATTATTTTGCTATATTTCACAGGAAATCAGAAGAACTGTTTTGCTACATTTCACAGGAAGCCGTGCAAGAAGAAGAACAGAAGAACTGTTTTGTTACATTTCACAGGAAACCGCAAGAATAATTTTGCTACATTTCAGAGGAAATCAGAAGATCTGTTTTGTTACATTTCACAGGAAGCCGCAAGAATTATTTTGCTACATTTCACAGGAAATCAGAAGAACTGTTTTGTTACATTTCGCAGGAAACGCAAGAATTATTTTGCTATATTTCACAGGAAATCAGAAGAACTGTTTCGTTACGTTTCACAGGAAGCCGCAAGAATTATTTTGCTATATTTCACAGTAAATCAGAAGAACTGTTTCGTTACATTTCACAAGAAATCAGAAGAACTGTTTTGTTACATTTCACAGGAAGCAGCAAGAATTATTTTGCTACATTTCACAGGAAATCAGAAGAACTATTTTGTTACATTTCACAGGAATCCGCAAGAATTATTTTGCTGTATTTCACAGGAAATCAGAAGGACTGTTTTGTTACATTTCACAGGAATCCGCAAGAATTATTTTGCTACATTTCACAGGAAATCAGAAGAACTGTTTTGTTACATTTCACAGGAAACCGCAAGAATTATTTTGCTATATTTCACAGGTAATCAGAAGGACTGTTTTGTTACATTTCACAGGAAGCGGCAAGAATTATTTTGCTATATTTCACAGGAAATCAGAAGTACTGTTTTGTTACATTTCACAGGAATCCGCAAGAATTATTTTGCTATATTTCATAGGAAATCAGAAGAACTGTTTTGTTACATTTCACAGGAAGCCGCCGGAATTATTTTGTTACATTTCACAGGAAATCAGAAGTACTGTTTTGTTACATTTCACAGGAAACCGCAAGAATTATTTTGCTGTATTTCACAGGAAATCAGAAGGACTGTTTTGTTACATTTCACAGGAAGCTGCAAGAATTATTTTGCTATATTTCACAGCAAATCAGAAGAACTGTTTTGTTACATTTCACAGGAAACCGCAAGAATTATTTTGCTATATTTCACAGGAAATCAGAAGATCTCTTTCGTTACGTTTCACAGGAAGCCGCAAGAATTTTTTTGCTATATTTCACAGGAAATCAGAAAAACTGTTTTGTTACATTTCACAGGAAGCCGCAAGAATTATTTTGCTATATTTCACAGGAAATCAGAAGAATTATTTTGTTACATTTCACAGGAAACCGTAAGAATTATTTTGCCACATTTCACAGGAAACCGTAAGAATTATTTTGCTATATTTCACAGGAAATCAGAAGAACTGTTTTGTTACATTTCACAGGAAGCCGAAGAATTATTTTGCTATATTTCACAGGAAATCAGAAGAACTGTTTTGTTACATTTCACAGGAAACCGTAAGAATTATTTTGCTATATTTCACAGGAAATCAGAAGAACTGTTTTGCTACATTTCACAGGAAAACAGAACTGTTTTGTTAGAATTCATAGAAAACAGAAAAACTGTTTTGTTATATTTCACAGGAAAACAGAAGAACCGTTTTGTTACATTTCGCAGGAAAACAGAACTGTTTTGTTACATTTCACGGGAAAACAGAAGAACTGTTTTGTTACATTTCACAGGAAATCAGAAGAAGTGTTTCGTTACATTTCACAGAAAACAGAAGAACTGTTTCGTTACATTTCACAGGAAAACAGAACTGTTTCGTTACATTTCACAGGAAAACAAAAGAACTATTTTGTTACAATTCACCGGAAAACAGAAGAACTGTTTTGTTACACTTCACAGGAAAACAGAAGAATTGTTTTTCTACATTTCTCCGATGTCGTCCATTTGATGTTATTTTAATTATAAAGTGCAAAAGATATATAGTTCTTTTAACCAATGCCCCATACGTGTTTTAGTAAAGGGTTCTGAAATATATGGCTCGCGTTTGTCTCAATGGGTAGAGCCACAGGCTATAGTCTGCCCCTCCCAGGTTCGAATCCCACCTGTCACAGCATTGAGATTCATTTCCACTAAACCTACATTCTACCCTCCGCCAATAGGGGACACCGATGAGGTTTGAAAGGCCGCAGTCCGTCGGATATGACGTAAAGACGTGGTTTACCCTGCGAGAGAGCCATATGCTGTGCACATTAAAGATACTACAAATGGACTTCAAATAGCCCACTGTTTGCAAAAAAAGTATTCAGAAGTAAAACAAACGAAATCTGAAGTAGGTAAAAAAATCACTACCCATATATCTTTACGAAATTTAGACTTTTTAGAATGAAGTACAGCACTATTTTTTTAACTCGTTTTATTCTATTCGTTTATCAATTCAATAAAAACAAACAATAGCAATAGCAGAAGCATCTTTTTAAAAAATAGTTCTAATAATGTCAGTAATATTTTTTATCGCTATCTCGTCTCCCATCGCTTGGGGAACATTGGTATAGACCAGGGGTGGGCAAATAGCGGCCCGCGGGACGCATTCGGCCCGCTAAGAGTTTTTTGTGGCCCGCCAAGACAGTCAGAAAACTCCGCCTTGAACCGAGATTTCCTTCCCGTGCGCGACCGAAGATTCGTCTCATATTTTCCACTAGGATGGCCACGTCAATACGCATGCGCAGTGTAGATACGAAAACAATTGCCCACCCCTGGTATAGACAACTTCAAAATATTTTCAAGTATGGACAGTAACAAACATCGACAATGATTAAGCATTAAGGAAAACTGACGATACATCTAGAGGTGGACAAAAAATATTCTTAATGAAGTTCAACATAAATGTAAAGCGTTCTTGATTCTGAAGGAGAAGGAAAAATATCTCTGATCAACATCTCGAAGTCTTCTTAAAAGGTACTTTCTCATTCTTCGATTAAAACTTTTATCTTTTAGAGAATGTGACTTGTGAGTTCTGTAGAACTACTACAATCATGCAAGAAACTACCGCAAAGTGTATTTGCCTAAGAAGTGGAGACTGATATAATTTTCTTTTGTTAAGGAGTCTTTCGACTCGATAAGAACTAGCTCAGGCAAAAACGTACTGCTAAAAATATCAAAAACAAAAACAATACCACTCTGTTAAAACAAAGGAAGAAATAATTGCTTCCACAATGCACTTGCTGTTAATTACTTAGAGAGGAAAACGAAGAGGGCCATCCTATAAACTAAAATAACTGAGGATGGCATTCTTTCTCTCAACTTGAGGAGAAATGAAGAAAATTAAAGTTTTCTTTAAGAGAGTGTAGTCCGTATAGCTGTTATTTATTTATTTTTTTTTTACTTTAAGAACATATGACGAAAAAGAGAAGCAAATAGAGCAGAAAAACTCAGTCTTGATTATTCTCCAAATGACATCCACTTCTCCCTCTGAGTAGCCTTCGTAAAATATTAATTAATACTAAGTTTACGCAACATCGAACAACAAGAAGTTGGAGTCACGTTTTTTTTTACCTTTTTGAAGAAGTTTTAAAACACTCGACATTCACGTTTACAGAATGTGATATGTTCGTGAATGCAATTAAGACTCTATCTGATGCGTTGTAGATTTCTTTTTTCTGTTTCGGTTTTAATTTGATTGTTCAACAGTCTCAAAAAAATGTTTCTTCTGCTTTTGGAAATATCTTGACTGAAATTTAAATTAATCAAATCAAATAATGAGGCTTCGTTTAATACGATGTATTTCGGTAAATCCGCAATTTTTAGTCTCTTGAGATGATGATATTACTTTATCAGTTTGTTTGAGAAGAAGATCCTGGTTCGAGTTACCGAAGGCCCCCGACTGAGCCACCTCCGCCCCGGAGGTGGCTCAGTCGGTATCGTGCCAGGCTCGTAATCTGCAGTTCCCAGGTTCGAGTCCAAGCTGGGCCAGCGTTTAGATTTATCTCCGCAAAACTCCCCGCCCTGCCCACGGTCAGTAGGGGACACCGATGGGCTTGGAAAGACCACCGTCCGTCGGATGGGACGTTAAGCCGTGGCCCCGTGTGCGGGATTGGGTTGGGTTGTTTTACCTCTGAGCGGCACTTTTTTGCACAGTATGGGCTAAATGGCCAGCTCACATGGACCCCGAAGGCTCAGAGAAGGTTGGGGGAGGGGACCCACTGGAACAGCTGTTGGGAGACAGATGGTAGCCTCCCGTCAAGGCCATCCAGCATGTTCTTTAACGTACACAGCGTATGGCTCTCCCGCACACGGGACCACGGCTTAACGTCCCATCCGACGGACGGCGGCCTTTCAAAGACCATCGGTGTCCCCTACTGACCGTGGGTAGGGCGGGGAATTCTGCGGAGATAAATCTCAACGCTGACCCAGCTGGGACTCGAACCTGGAACTACAGAGAACCTCAAGGGAAGGATTGCTGAAAGAGCGGAGTTGACCAAAGCTACAGGTCAAGCTCCAAAAAGTTATGTGGAAGTTGCGAAAAGGTCTCTAACTCCTAAGCTAAGCTCTAACTCCATAGAGAAAAGAACTATAGCAACTAAGTGTGTTAATTTAGCATCAGGAAGAGCGAAAGAGTTCAGAAGAACTCGAAAATCAAGTTGTGAATAATATTGATCCCAGTAAAACGAAAATTGGAATAAAAAACGTAAGAAAGATTTCAAAAGGAGGAATTCTAGTTAAATGTGCAGATGAATTTGACAAAAAGTATTGAAGACAGAACTGTAGACAATGAACTTTTTTTGTTTTAATGGTTGGGTTGTTTTACCTTTGAGCGGCATTTTTTGCACACAATGGGCTAAATGTCCAGGTCACAAGAACCCGAAGGGCTCAGAGAAGGTTCGGGGAAAACACTCATTGGATAGCTTTTAGGAGTCCGTCAAGGCCATCCAGCGTATTCTTTAACGGGCACAGGATATGGACGGCGCTCATGCACAAGGGGACCGGGCAGGCTCAGCTGGTAACGTGCCTGACTAGTAATCTGCAGTTCTCAGGTTCGATTCCCATCTTGGCCAGCTTTGAGATTTATCTTCTCAAATCCCCCACTCTTTCCCTCATTCAATAGGGGATAACGATGGGCTTGGAAAATCTACCATCCATTGGAGGGGACGTAAAGCCGTGACCTGTGTGCATTAGAAGCCATCCCTGTACGGGGCGGGGTGGCTCAGTCGGTAGCACGCCAGGCTCGTAATCTGTAGTTCCCAGGTTCGAGTCCCAGCTGGGTCAGCGTTGAGATTTATCTCCGCAAAATTCCCCGCCCTGCCCACGGTCAGTAGGGGACACCAATGGGCTTGAAAAGGCCGCCGTCTGTCGGATGGGTCGTTAAGCCGTGGCCCCGTGTGCGGGAGAGCCATACCCTGTGCACGTTAAAGAACACGCTGGATGGCCTTGACGGGAGGCTACCAGCTGTCTCCCAACAGCTGTTCCAGTGGGTCCCCTCCCCCAACCTTCTCTGAGCCTTCGGGGTCCTTGTGACCTGGCCATTTAGCCCATGGTGTGCAAAAAAGTGCCGCTCAGAGGTAAAACAACAACCCAACCCATCCCTTATCCTCGGTCAAGACCATCCAGTGTATTCTCACGTTAAAGAATACACTGGATGGTCTTGACCGAAGGCTACCATCTGTTCCTACACTGCACGTTAAAGAACTCGCTTGATGGCCTTGACGGGAGATTACCATCTTTCTCCTAACAGGAGTCCAGTGGGTTTCCTTATCCCAGCTTTCTTAAAACCCTTGGGTTCCTTATGACCTGGCCATTTTGCCCATTGTGTGTAAAAAGTGACGCTCAGAGGTGAAACAACCCAACTCTCCGGCACAAGGTCCAAGTCCATCCGTGTTGTCCATCCGTGTTGTCATCCGTGTTGTCTTTCCGATATTCATGTTTTCTGAATCATTAGTAGTATGAATTTTCACCATTAGAGGGCTCTAAAGTGATGAAACTTCGATATTATTATTATTTCTACTTTTTTTCGTAAAAACTAGCTTTCTATATTCTCCAGAAGCAATTTGTCTTGTTTTTTTTTCTCATTTCTTTTACTCAAAATAAGGAATATTTGACCCCCCCCCCAACCTCGCTTTCCCCATTTCGCGCCACGATTTCAATTACGGAAGGAAAACACATTGACGACAATATTGTCAGACTTTTACGATTATTATTGCTCTTACCTTTCGTCTAGCCATTTCTCTTCATACCTATTTTTGCTCTTTCGCCTGCCAGAAAAAAAAAATGAGGCACGATAAAGTGCATGTCGAGAGACAATTCCTGTTATCGAAGATTCCTTTGTTTTTCCCGCTTTCTTGATGAAACTTATATATATATATCTTCGAAAACGAAGAAAATTTTCGAACCGTCGTTTCGTAAGGACGAGAGAACAGAGAGGGCTCTCGATACGCACGTGTTCCTCCAAACTCTCCTTTTTGCGAAATGTTGTGAAAGAAGAAATTAGGAAGAAGTGTAAGAAGCTGTCAAGAAGCTTTTCGAAAATGGAAAGCTCCATTATAAAGGAACAGGACGATGCATAATAAGGCATGATAAGGATGGCGAAGAAGACACGTTGGCTTTTAAGATGCCACTTCGTCTGACAGCATTTTAATAAGAGCTTTCGGGTGCCCCGGAATGTTAAATCTCTCGTTGAGGTGTAAGTGTGAGCGGGGGAGTTGGGGGGGGGGGGGAGAGGAGGGTTATTTACCCTTTTCGTTATTCTGAAGAGTAGATTTCTGTTCTTCACACTGGAGTTGATGCCTTTTTTCTTACGCCAAAAAAGTTGAAGATGCTCTCACAAAAAGGTTTTTTTTTTTAGTTTCCGTAGGTGTGAATCATAAATGATTTCGTGGAGAGAGTTCGGAAACGACGGAGATCATTAAGATGGTTTTTCTTAAAATTTGAGGACATTATTATCTATGGCAGGAGTTCTGTAGGATTCTGCCTAAGTGTGCGTAGTCATAGGATGAAAAAGTAGAAGAAAGGGTATTGTCCTTCTGAGGGGTGGGGGGTGGGGAATGAATTTCGTCCATCAGTGAAGCAAAGTGCAAGAATGGATTTTATTCATGATGTGTATGGCAAAGCAAAGAATGAATTTTATTCATGGGGGGGGGGGTGGCAAAGAACGAGAGTGGATTTTCTTCGTAGGGGTGTTGGTATGGGGAATTAATGTGAAAGGATGGATTTTATTCATTAGGACGAATCAGAGCATAATAATGGATTTCATTAATGGGAGAAGCAAAGTAAGATAATGAATTTCATTAATGGGAGAAGCAAAGTAAAATAATGAATTTTATTTTATTCCAGATAACTATTTTTTAAATTGATTTTTTTTTCATGGGTTTGCGAAGATGCAGCGAAAAAGAATAGTTTTATTCATGGAGGAAAGAAAAACTAAATAAGGGATTTTATTGAAGGGGAAGAAAAGAAACGTGAAATAATGGATTTTGTTGATTGGGGGGGGGGAGCACAGCAAAAGAATGGATTTTATTCATGGGGGGGGGGGGTGTAGAGAGTAAAATAATGGATTTTGTTACCAGGAGAGAAGTAAAGTAAAATAATTTATTTTATTCATGATGGGAGAAAGTAATGGGTTTTGTTCATTGCAGGAATCAGAATGAAAGAATGGGGGGTCATTGACGAGGGAGAGAAGAGAAAAGGAAAAAAATGGATTTTGTTCATTGGGAGGAAACAAAATAAAAGAATGGATTTCATTATTCAGTGTAGGAAAAGCAAAGCAAAATAATAAATTTTATTTTTTTTCCAGTTAACTCTTACGTGAATTCATTTCTGCATGGGTGTGTGGAGATGCAACATAAAGTGTGGATTTTATTCATGGGGGGGGGGGGGAAAGCAAAGTAAAATAATAGATTTCATTCATAAGGAGAGGTGAAAAGTAAAATATTTAATTTTTTGTTGACTGGGGGTAAAGCAAAAGTTAAAGAATGGGTTTTTGTTCGTGGGTGGGGAGGGGGGAGATAAATGCAAAAGAATGGATTTTATTGATTAAATAAAAAATAAAAATAAATACCTCCTTAAGCAGCTGCTTGCCACAGAGGTCTGACAGGAACCTGTCAGTTCATATGCCAAAGTAGAAGGTCTGAGAGGATGGCAGGACCTCAGCAGAAAAACGACACACACATCCATGCCTTACCCGGGGCTCGAACCCAGGTCCCTTAGATCAGTAGCCAAGCGCGCTAACCACTCGGCCATGGGACGGCTTTATTGATTGGGGGGAAGCAAAATTAAATAATGGATATTATTCATGAATTCTGAGTTTTCCGACTAATTTGAATCTAACTCAAATTCATTCTGAACAAGCGTTGTTGAAGATTGAAATTTTAGTGAGGTTTGATTGAACAATTTTACGTGCATGTACTCGAGAAATTCAACTTATCTTAAAACGGATGAGATAAAATCTCTAAGTTTCTGTCCAACAGCAACAACTTAACTCAGACTCCTCCTCTTCCACAGGCACCTTTAAATGTGAATGCGCAATCACTCTTGGGTTTAATTATTGCGTTGCAAATGAACTTCTCTCGGCAAAGTCAGCAACAAACCTTGAGGGCGTTAATTTCAGACTACACTGAAAGTGAAATTATCACGATTTCACCTCTGCACAGATTTCTCGATCCAAGGCGTTTGTAACCATTTCATTCTTCGTTCGTTATTAAACGCAGAAAATTCCTCTTTCGCTTAAAATATGCTACCATTTTGGGAGTGTCTCCGACAATCGAGAGAGAGAGAGAAAGGACGCTGCAAACAGGGAGTGAATTAAACTCTCCTATTGAGAATAAGCGGCGATTTCCTCAAGGGTGAGCTAATGATGATCACCTTATCCAAATACCAGCCATCTATTCTTATTCTTTGCATTCCCGAAACCATCATTTATGAGTCGTCCACGGAAATCCGAGCTACTCTTATATATTGAGGGTGCACAAACACACCTCTACACACTTGCACACACAAACTTGTTCTCTTCTGTACCTACTGAGTGCAGAGGCAGACTCCCTTGGCAGAAATATGTCTAATCCTTCCTTGATACGAAAGCATTAGCCATGTGATTAATAGTAGGTTAATTCTAAACCCTCTTTATGTCTCAAGTGATTCATTATGACGGAGGCAGATTATGTTGGACTCTATTCGCCCAGAGGCTGGTGCAGAGAATGAGGTTATTATTGATGCTGAGAGGATGGCAGGATGAGGAGGAGGAGACCACCAGCCTCTAAGATCCTTTTCATATTATCTATCCTTTATGAGAAGCTGGAAGTTAATATTTATCAGTAATATGAGCTGACTGTTCTGCGTGTCTGTGCATAGATCATTGGAATTATGAAGAATATGTTGCAATCTTCTCAGATGACTTCCAGATGCTGCTGGAGTAATGGAGGAGAATAAAATCGATTGTGGAAATTTCGTTTGATGAGTTTCGAGTGCAGGAAGCAAATCTTAAGTAGGATAATTCACACAGAGTAATATTGCTTCGCTTTGTCTCTAAATATGGCCACGAAGAAAATGTTTATACACTTTCTAATATTGGTGTTCAAAACAGAATTAATGAGCTTACGTATCAAGGAATTTACGTATCAAGGAAGGATTAGACATGTTCCTGTCAACACATTATTCATTATTCAAATTCTGAAAAGAAGTCATTTTTTTTAAAAAAAATATGTATAAAACAGAAGTTAATGCTTAATGGATTTGAAGTGCGGTGTTGTTCTTCGAAAACGTAATTTGAACTTATGAGATTTGACGAGTAAAGTGCTGGTAGTATTGAATCATCGGACTGGACTGACGGCTCCTGTTTTTATTTCGTACTGTGGAGGTTGGATAAGATTGAAAAGGAGTATTCTTGCGTTGAAAGAAATATATGGTGTCTCCTACAAGAGTCTCTTTGGACAGGAAAGTTCCCAAAAGGAGGTGGGGGGGGGGGGTGAGTTAGACGTAAAACAAACCAAAAATAAACAAATATTCCTTCAAGCAGCTGCTTGCCACAGAAGTTTGACAGTAGCCTGTCAGTTTATACGCTATGTCTATGAGGAAGGCGAGACTTCAGCAGAAAAGAAGGACTCGAACTGAAGTCATTTTGGTCAGTTGTCAAGAGTTCTAACCATTCGTCTTTAGGAACTAATAATGAAATACTACAGTTTACAATTTCCCAACCATCCACTAGTTCGAACTTTCAGTGTTAGAAGATGCCAAAAAAACAACTGAATTTTGGATATATTTTTTTCATACGGAAAACGAGCATCCTATATTCTCCATAGGAAGTATTGATCTTCATACGAAAACGAGTTGGGTTATTTTTCCTCTGAGCGGCACTTTTTTTGCATACCATGGGCTAAATGGCCAGGTCAAATGGACCTCGAAGGCTCAGAGAAGGTTGGGGACCAACTGGAACACTGTTGGTAGTCTCCCGTCAAGGCCAAACAGTGTGTTCTTTAACGTGCACAGGGAATAGCTCTCCCGCACACGGAGCCGCGACTTAATGTTCCATCCGACGGACGGCGGCCTTTACCAAGCCCATCGGTGGCCCCTACTGACCGTAGGCAGGGAATTTTGCGGATATAAATCTCAAAGCTGACCCAGCTGGGACTCGAACCCGGGAACTGCAGAGTACGAGCCTGGTGCCCTACCGACTGAGCCACCTCCCGCCCCTACGAAAACGAGAAGAATGCTTTTATCCTCTTTGGATGTTTCGCCCGATATTATTTTCTTCTTCTGTAAGTGACGTTTTTGCAGGAATTGAAAGATGACATTGAAATTCAGAAGACCTGTACATGACACCATTTTTATTTTTCAGCCCCTCATAGGAGATTTTCTTTTCTCTTCGAATTGCAATCTCAGCAAAGTTCTCGAATTACAGATTGTGGGAATGAGACCGTTCCGTTGATAGAAGAAGAGAGGAAATGCAAAGAAGTGTGGGCCGGCTTGTTCATTAAATGGCACAAATGAAATTGGTAGCGAATGTCAAAAACTCTAAACTTAATAAGAGCTGAGGAAATTGGAAAGAGCTCTCAATTTGAAGTTGGAACCAGTTTCTTTTTTTCACAAGAAACTCCCTAACTAAAATTGCAATAAAGTGATACAAAATGGTTTCCATAAATTAAATAAAAACCCTGTGTTATGCGCCAATGTGAAGATAACGTCGAGCACTATGAATTTAAGAAGTAAATTTTTTGTTGAAAAAGGTGACAACAGATAAAGATCTCGATCAAATATATCCATATCTCGATTTTCAACAATATTCGTTAAGTATTTGGGGGCGGGGGTGGCTCAGTCGGTAGCGCGCCAGGCTCCTAATCTGTAGTTCCCAGGTTCGAGTCCCAACTGGGTCAGCGTTGATATTTATCTTCGCAAAATTCCCCGCCCTGTCCATGGTCAGTAGGGGACACCGATGGGCTTGGATAAGGCCGCCGTCCGTCGGATGGGACGTTAAGCAGTGGTCCCGTGTGCGGGAGAGCCATACCCTGTGCACGTTAAAGAACATGCTGGATGGACTTGACGGGAGGCTACCATCTGTCTCCCAACAGCTGTTCCAGTGGGTCCCCTCCCGCAACCTTCTCTGAGCCTTCGTGGTCCATGTGACCTGGCCATTTAGCCCATGGTGTGCAAAAAAGTGCCGCTCAGAGGTAAAACAACCCAACCCTGTGTTATGCCAATGTGAAGCTAACGTCGAGGCACTATGAATTTAAAAAGTAAATTTTTTGTTGAAAAACGTGACAGCAGATAAAGATCTCGATTTTCAACAATATTCGTTAAGTATTTAATGAGTTATGGAAGTTTGAATATTTAACAACAGCAACTACAGTCTTAAGAAACTTATACAAAACTGAAGAATAGTGAAAGAATTCTTTACACAAACTTATTTTATTAAACACTTTGATAAAATACTTATTACTAAGTCTTAATTAACTTCTGAAGTCAATTTTTGTGGTTGGCATTGTTATCGCTAAATATTTAAACTTCCATAACTCATTAAATACTGAATGAATATTTTTGAAAATCGGGATATTGATTTATTTGATTTAAATCAAATATTGTTGAAATCGTCTTTATGCAAATCGAAGCAACTGCAGGTAAACGACGGCACGTGTGAAGATCATGAAACGGTATTAATAACACCTGATACTGTGTTATGTTAATCAGTGTTATTCTTGTTCTTCAGATGATAAAGGCAGCAGATTTAAGTGAGTTTGACAAAGGCCAAATTGTAATGGCCAGACGACTGGGTCAGAGCATTTCCGAGACGGCAAAGGCTGGTGGAGTACTCACGGTCAGCCGTGGATAGCACCTTCAAAAAGTGGTCCGAGGAGGGAAAAACCTCGAACCGCCAGCAAGGTGTGGGTTGGGTTGTTTTACCTCTGAGCGGCACTTTTTTGCACACCATGGGCTAAATGGCCAGGTCACATGGACCCCGAAGGCTCAGAGAAGGTTGGGGGAGGGGACCCACTGGAACAGCTGTAGGGAGACAGATGATAGCCTCCTGTCAAGGCCATAAAGCGTGTTCTTTAACGTGCACAGGGTATGGCTCTCCCGCACACGGGGCAACGGCTTAACATCCCATCCGACGGACGGCGGCCTTTCCAAGCCCATCGGTGTCCCCTACTGACCGTGGGCAGGGCGGGGAATTTTGCGGAGATAAATCTCAACGCTGACCCAGCTGGGACTCGAACCTGGGAACTACAGATTACGAGCCTGGCGCGCTACCGACTGAGCCACCCCCGCCCCCAGCAAGGTGTGTGTTGACCACAACTCATCCATGCTAGAAGTGAGCGAAGGATATCCCGTATAGTACGAGAAAACAGAAGGGATACTGTGGCGCAACTGGCTCGTAATTTGAATGCAAGTGACAGGAGTAATGTGTCGCAACACACAGTACATCGAACCCTGCTGAAAGTGGGGCTGAGTAGCTGAAGATCGCTCCGAGTGCCCATGCTAACCTCGGTTCACCGTCGAAAGCGCCTACAATGGGCACGCGAGCATCAAAACTGTACCTTGAATGATTGGAAGAATGTCGTCTCGTCCGATGAATCTCGTTTCCTGTTGCACCATGTGGACGGCAGGGTACGTGTACATCGTTTACCTGGGGAAGTGTTGGCACCAGGATGCATCGTGAGACGAAAACAAGTCAGTGGAGGAAATGTAATGCTTTGGGGAATATTCTGCTGGGAAATCCTATGTCCAGTCATTCATGTGCAGTAAACTATGGCACCTACCACCTACCTAAACATCATTGCAGAACAGGAACATTTTTTCATGGCAACGGTATTTCCTTCTAGTAGTGCCTTCTTTCAGCAGGATAGTGCACCATGCCACACTGCCCAGATTGTTCGAGAATGGTTTGCGGAAAAGAGGAAGACTTCAGATATTGCCCTGGCCTACAAATTCCCCAGATATCAATCCAATCGAACATCTATAATTTATGTTGGAACAGCATATCCAATCTTCGGCGGCTCAACCACACAATTTACAAGAGTTAAAGGATGTACTGGTAACGTGTTGGTACCAGATACCACAAGACACCTTTAGAAATCTTGTAGCATCGATGCCTCGCCGGGTAAGAGCTGTTTTGGTGGCATGAGGAGGACCAACATTATATTAAGCAGGTGGTCATAATGTTTTGGCTCTTCGGTTATATACACGAAATGGAGAGAAAAAGGTAATGCAGTTACAAAGCTGAAAGTAATAACCACTTTGGCAACATATAACTACGATACATAAAGAAAGTTAAAACTTAAAACATTTTATAAATTCGGACAAGTCAACTTGGTTTAGTCGATCTTCAGAAATATGCAAAGTTGGGGGTGGCACAAGATCAGGGTTGTGGGTTGGGATGTTTTACCTCTGAACGGCACTTTTTTTGCACACCATGGGCTAAATGGCCAGGTCACATGGACCCCGAAGGCTCAGAGAAGGTTGGGGGAGGGGACCCACTGGAAAAGCTGTTGGGAGACAGATGGTAGCCTCCCGTCAAGGCCATAAAGCGTGTTCTTTAACGTGCACAGGGTATGGCTCTCCCGCACACGGGGCAACGGCTTAACGTCCCATCCGACGGACGGCGGCCTTTCCAAGCCCTTCGGTGTCCTCTACTGACCGTGGGCAGGGCGGGGAATTTTGCGGAGATAAATCTCAACGCTGACCCAGCTGGGACTCGAACCTGAGAACTACAGATTACCCAGGTACCAGTTTTCAGCATCCTAACAAAGGCAAATGAATATTGATCTTTGACCTTGAAGGATCCATCGCATGAAAAAAATTCTCAATATTTTCGAAATATGGTTCAAAATACCACCAGGAACTAATGTTTACCCCTCTCTCCAATAAATCCCTCTGTCCAATAAGTCTAAATTTGATCTTTGACCTCGAAGGAACCTCCGAATACAAGATTTCGCAACGTTTTCGAGATCTACAATCCGAAACATCCCCAGACACCAATTTTCACGTTTCTAGCACTCGTAAATCACGGTTTGACCTGTACGTGACCTTCATTTGACCTCGAAGGACACGTCGGAGGTCAAATTTCGGATCTTTCACGAGATCTACGACCTGAATTACTTCTAGCTGGAAATTTTCAGAGCTCTATCATTTCTGCATCAGAGTTAGAATTAGCATGATTAGTCAGAATCGGTCAGTAAGCCATCATCAATCGCTGATAGTCGTCTACGTATATTAGATAATAATTAGAATTTGTTCGATCATGAGGAATATGAATGCACCTAAGATGTCTCCTTGCTTTGCTTATCCAAAACTTCTTATAAGCGCCCTAATAAAAAAATCCAAGCTGGTATAGTCTTCTCTTGGGGATAGATGCCGGAACACCACGGGGCGGGAGTGGCTCAGTCGGTAGCGCGCCAGGCTCGTAATCTGTAGTTCCCAGGTTCGAGTCCCAGCTGGGTCAGCGTTGAGACTTATCTCCACAAAACTCCCTGCCCTGTCCATGGTCAGTAGGGGACACCGATTGTCTTGGAAAGGCCGCTGTCCGTCGGATGGGACGTTAAGCCGTGGTCCCGTGTGCCGAAAAGCCATACGCTGTGCACGTTAAAGAACACGCTGAATGGCCTTGACGGGAGGCGACCATCTGTCTCCCAACAGCTTTTCCCGTGGGTCACCTCCCTCAACCTTCTATGAGCTTCGGGGTCCACGTGACCCGACCATTTAGACCATGGTGTGTAAAAAAGTGCCGGTCAGAGGTAAAACAACCAAACAACAACTCAACCAGATTTAGGTACTATATGTGCAGGGCTAAGATCTATCTACCCTAAACGTAATCTATCTACTCTTAACGTCCCCTTGTGTGAAAGATGACACCGATTGGCTTGGAAAGACCACTGTCCGTCGAATGGGGTATTAAAGACGTGGACCCGTGTGCAGGAGGGAGGTACAGTCGTTCAAAAAGTATCTGAACGCTATGGTTGATTACAGAATTCAGAAAAAATATCTGGCAACGATATTTTTAGAAATTAGTGATCTGGCAACCTTCGTGTCACGTGACACGAAGGTTGCCAGATCTGATTCTGTAATCAACCATAGCGTTCGGATACTTTTTTGAGTGACTGTACCCTGTCTAAGTTATAGAACACGCTGGATGGTCTGGACGGGACCATCTGTCTCATAACAGCTACCCAGTGGGTCCCCTCCACCCCAACCTCCTCTGAGCCCTCTGGGTCCTTGTGACCTGGCCCCTTTAGCCCATTGTGTGCAATAAAAAAGTGCCACTGAAAGGTAAAACAACCCATCAATCCAACTGAATGACAGCATCCATTACAGACGCCGTAATTGGCTATTTAACGAAAGAGCATCGCTGTGTCTGAGGCTACAACTGAGAAACACCAAATGAATAATTAGCGATATTGCAGTTGCTATGACAACGGTGCTTTAATAGCCACACCGTCGTTTCCTTGGACGCAGGAGAGAAATACCCCATCTAGCAGCACTGTAAATGAATAGTTTAACTATCAATTTGATGCTATTTCAGCAAATTGCAGTGAAATCTCATCAGCATTCATCCTTTCCGTTGAAACAGGAGCTATCAATATTTGCGATAAATTTCGTCGGAAATTAAAACCGTACTGAGTGATGTCAAACATACTTTAAGCGTACAGCAACATCCGGTAGCTATTTGCAATCACCCAATAGAGTTTTTGCTTCTTTAAACGTGGAAGTCTTCGACAAACGGTTAAGCAAAGGAATCAATTGATGACGTCACTTGTTGCACGACAGAGGATCGGTTTATGGTTGCTTATATTATTGTTGCTTATATCTTTCCTTCCCTTTGTTACGTAACCTCTAGTGTTTTCGACAATATTTCAAGGAAATTGTTTCGAAAGAGGATTGGTGCATCTGCTGTTTTTAAACTCAAGAGAGGTTTTATACGACTTTTTGATTTGCGTAATATGACAGTTGAGTTGTTTTACCTCTGAGCTGCACTTTTTTTATACACAATGGGCCAAATGACTAGGTCACAAGGTTGGGTTGTTTTACCTATGAGCTGCACTTTTTTGTACACAGTGAGCTAAATGACTAGGTCACAAGGTTGGGTTGGGTTGTTTTACCCCTGAGCTGCACTTTTTGTACACAATGGGGTAAATGACTAGGTCACAAGGTTGGGTTGGGTTGTTTTACCTCTGAGATGCACTTTTTTGCACACAATGGACTAAATGACTAGGTCACAAGGTTGGGTTGGGTTGTTTTACCTCTGAGCTGCACTTTTTATACACAATGGGCTAAATGACTAGGTCAAAATGTTGGGTTGGATTGTTTTACCTCTGAGCTGCACTTTTTTGTACACAGTGGGCTAAATGACTAGGTCACAAGGTTGGGTTGGGTTGTTTTACCTCTGAGCTGCACTTTTTTGTACACAGTGGGCTAAATGACTTGGTCACAAGGTTGGGTTGTTTTACCTCTGAGCTGCGCTTTTTTGTACACAGTGGGCTAAATGACTAGGTCACAAGGTTTGGTTGGGTTGTTTTACCCCTGACCTGCACTTTTTGTACACAATGGGCTAAATGACTAGGTCACAAGGTTGGGTTGGGTTGTTTTACCTCTGAGCTGCACTTTTTTGCACACAATGGACTAAATGACTAGGTCACAAGGTTGGGTTGGGTTGTTTTACCTCTGAGCTGCACTTTTTATACACAATGGCTAAATGACTAGGTCAAAATGTTGGGTTGGATTGTTTTACCTCTGAGCTGCACTTTTTTGTACACAGTGGGCTAAATGACTTGGTCACAAGTTTTGCGTTGGGTTGTTTTACCTCTGAGCTGCACTTTTTTGTACACAGTGGGCTAAATGACTTGGTCACAAGGTTGGGTTGGGTTGTTTTACCTCTGAGCTGCACTTTTTGTACACAATGGGCTAAATGACTAGGTCACAAGGTTGGGTTGGGTTGTCACATGGCCAGGTCACATGGACCCCGAAGGCTCAGAGAAGGTTGGGGGAGGAGATCCAATGGAACAGCTGTTGTAAGACAGATGGTAGCCTCCCGTCAAGGCCATCCAGCGTGTTCTTTAACGTGCACAGGGTATGGCTCTCTCGCACACAAGACCACGGCTTAACGTCCCATTCGACGGACATCGGCCTTTCCAAGCCCATCGGAAGTCACAAGGACTCCAAGGGATCAGAGAAGGGTGGAGGAAGGGAACAAACTGGACAGCTGTTAGGAGACAGATGGTAACTTCCCGTCAAGGTTGTCATTTGTTTTACATCTGAGCGGCATTCTTTTGCACACAATGGGCTAAGTGGTCAGATCATAAGGACCCCAAGGACTCGGAAAAGGGTGAGGAAAGGGGACTCATTGAACAACTGTTAGTAGAAATATGATAGCCTCCCGTCAAGGACATCCAGCGTGTTTTTTAGCGTGCACAGGATGTGACTCTCCAGCACACGGGATCATGGCTTAACGTCCCATCCGACGGACGGCAATCTTACCAAACCCATCGGTGTCCCCTACTAACCGAAAGTAGGAGAGTTTTCCGGAAATAAATGTCAAAGCTGGCCCAGCTGGGACTCGAATCTGGGAACTTCAGATTACGAGCCTGGCGCCATACCGACTGAGGTCAACCCTTGCGCAAATAGAACAAACCAATATAAAGTGACAAAAACACAGTAACTGCATCCAAATATAGATGATACAATGATCACTATTTTTTTCTGGTTTAAAATAGAATAAAAACCCGTTTAGATTTCCTGCTCTTCAGTTAAACATTTGCGTTTATCCCGACACTTTCCCTAAAACACTCACAGCAACGTCTCGGTGCATCTTTTTCGCTCGCAAAAGGACAAAAAAAAAAAGTTGCATTCACCGAAGAGTAATTATTTTCTCGTTCACACCTTTTTTTTTGTTTTTGCATCTCTTCCTAACCGTGAAGAAGCGGAACTTTCCAAGTTTTTAACGCCAAACTGACATCTGCTCAGACAGGAAAGAAATACGATCTAAGTTATGCCGACTCTTTCTTCTAACGATCATTTTCATCGAAAGAATTACAACGACAAACACTCGGTGCTCTCGACAGGGAAATTTAAATGGGCGAAATGAAACGAGAGAAAAAAATATAAAAACAGAGAGAGAAAATTCCGAAAGAATAAAAAAAACGTCACTGCTCGAGTTCACTTCTCTGAAGCATGCTCTTTTAACTGAAGCTCGTGCTATAAAATGTGACAAATGTTATTGGAACGTGGCAGCATCTGAAACGCTCGACTCCATTGTTTAGTGACGCAGAGTACATTTGCTTAAGTTTGAGCCGCCAAATCTTGCAGAGCGTGGACAATAATCCCTGTCATTGTTTAGGTCGAGACGGAGAAAATTCGAGCAGATCTTCACCCATTGCCAGAGCTAATAGCGATACTTTCCTTCGTGTTTTGTTCTTTTTTTTCTTCTTCCGAGGTCTTCTCATATGTTGAAAGATTTTAATTCGCGAGGAGGAGACAGGAAAGGAGTAGAAGTGACTCTCGGCGACAGTTAAAACGCTGCTTTATGAGCAGAGCGCATTTACATAAAGCTGCGTTGAAAGATCCAAAGATGGACTTTTCAAGAATACAAGCAATAAAAATGAACTTTTTAAAAAGCGAGTTTTGAGGAACATGAACGCGTTATGATGTTAAGTCTGGCGAAAAACACATTTCTCTGATGCGTTTTCGCAGTTTGTTTATTATTGTTGCAAGAGTTATACGCTTTGTTAAAGGTGTGTACCGTCCGTGTAGTGGGGGCGGGGTGGCTCAGTCGGTAGCGCGCCAGGCTCGTAATCTGTAGTTCCCAGGTTCGAGTCCCAGCTGGGTCAGCGTTGAGATTTATCTCCGCAAAATTCCCCGCCCTGTCCACTGTCAGTAGGGGACACCGATGGGCTTGGAAAGGCCGCCGTCCGTCGGATGGGACGTTAAGCCGTGGCCTCGTGTGCGAAAGAGCCATACCCTGTGCACGTTAAAGAACACGCTGGATGGCCTTGACGGGAGGCACCATCTGTCTCCCAACAGCTGTTCCAGTGGGTCCCCTCACCCAACCTTCTCTGAGCCTTCGGGGTCCATGTGACCTGGCCATTTAGCCCATGGTGTGCAAAAAAGTGCCGCTCAGAGGTAAAACAACCCAACAACGTCCGTGTAGTGGGGGATCCGTTTTATGGGGGGAGTGAAAACTAGAAGATATTGACTATGGAACTGTTGAAAATCCCTGTGCAATTTGAAGGTATATTTCTTTTATTTTGGTGTTTTTTTTGGGGGGGGAGGGGGCATGCTTTAAGGACGATTTGTAAGAACTGAGACATTCCAAGCAAAAAGAAAAAATTCTGTAATTCGAACTTTGAACTAAGAGCAAAAAAATTTTCGATTAACGGAAAGAAAGGAAAATTCGATTTATCGGATACATTAATACCTCATTGAAAACTGATCCACTGTAAATTCTTTTAGTTCTTCCAAAAAAAAAAAAAAAAGCAGGGGTGGCTCAGTCGGTAGCGCGATTGAGTTCTTAAGTTCGAGTTTCAGCTGGGCCAACATTGAGATTTATCTCCGGAAAACTTTCCGCCCTGCCCACGGTCAGTAGGGGACACCGATGGGATTGGAAAGGCCGCCGTCCGTCGGATGGGAAGTTAAGCCGTCGCCCCGTGTGCGGGAGAGAGCCATACCCTGTGCACGTTAAAGAACACGCTGGATGGCCTTGACGGGGGCTACCATCTGTCCCCCAACAGCTGTTCCAGTGGGTCCCCTCCCCCAACCTTCTCTGAGCCTTCGGGGTCCATGTGACCTGGCCATTTAGCCCATGGTGTGCAAAAAAGTGCCGCTCATAGGTAAAACAGCCCAACGTTAAAGAACACCCTGGATGGCCTTGACGGGAAGCTACCATCTGTCTCCCAACAGCTGTTCCAGTGGGTCCCCTCCCCCAACCTTCTCTTAGCCTTCGGAGTCCTTTTGTCCTGGCCATTTAGCCCATGGTGTGCAAAAAAAAGTGCCGCTCATAGGTAAAACAACCCAACGTTAAAGAACACGCTGGATGGCCTTGACGGGAGGCTACCATCTGTCTCCCAACAGCTGTTCCAGTGGGTTCCCTCCCCGAACCTTCTCTTAGCCTTCGGAGCCCTTGTGACCTGGCCATTTAGCCCATGGTGTGCAAAAAAAGTGCCGCTCATAGGTAAAACAACCCAACGTTAAAGAACACGCTGGATGGCCTTGACGGGAGGCTACCATCTGTCTCCCAACAGCTGTTCCAGTGGGTTCCCTCCCCGAACCTTCTCTTAGCCTTCGGAGCCCTTGTGACCTGGCCATTTAGCCCATGGTGTGAAAAAAAAGTGCCGCTCATAGGTAAAACAACCCAACGTTAAAGAACACGCTGGATGGCCTTGACGGGAGGCTACCATCTGTCTCCCAACAGCTGTTCCAGTGGGTTCCCTCCCCGAACCTTCTCTTAGCCTTCGGAGCCCTTGTGACCTGGCCATTTAGCCCATGGTGTGCAAAAAAAGTGCCGCTCATAGGTAAAACAACCCAACGTTAAAGAACACGCTGGATGGCCTTGACGGGAGGCTACCATCTGTCTCCCAACAGCTGTTCCAGTAGGTTCCCTCCCTCAACCTTCTCTTAGCCTTCGGAGTCCTTGTGACCTGGCCATTTAGCCCATGGTGTGCAAAAAGTGCCACTCAGAGGTAAAACAACCAAATCCCCCCCCCCAAAAAAAAGAATCTTCTTAAAGAATTTAAATCGGTAAAATTAAGTTTTCAGTTAAAAAATTAACAACACGTAAATTTTGCAGCTTCTGATTCTAGGAACAGTGACATAAGAGTGACTATATGCAAGACTAATATTCTCTGCTCACAGGGGCAGATATAGGGGAGTAGGGGCGCAAGGATGCCACGCCCTGCTTCTTGAGAATGCTAGTAAGGATAATGGAGACCAAAAAGCATAATGGAAAAAGTATAATTATATATTTTAAATATATATTATAATTATAAATATAATTATTATGTATTATAAACCGAGAAAGTATAAAGTAACGGATATTAAAAAGTGTAATTATATATTAGGAATATATGTTATAATTATGTATTATATAGTATAAACTTAATAGTATAAGACAATGGTTCTCAACCTTTTACGCTTCACGTACAGTCGCTCAAAAAAGTATCCGAACGCTACGGTTGATTACAGAATTCAGAAAACATATTTGGCAACGATTTTTTTAGAAATAGTGATCTGGCAACCTTCGTGTCACGTGACACGAAGGTTGCCAGATCACTAATTTTTAAAAAAAACGTTGCCAAATATTTTTTTCTGAATTCTGTAATCAACCGTAGCGTTCGGATACTTTTTTGAGCGACTGTACCCCGTGGAAATGTGTATATAAATGGCTTACCCCTTATATAGATAAATAATAGTATATAGTATAACAATGGAAATAAAATAAAGCACTGACTTTGTTACTAGATCTAGCGACCTTTGAGCTCTCACGACTTACCCCAAAACATTTTACCGCGTACCCCACGTTGAGAACCCCTGGTATGAGGTAATGCAGACCAAAAGCTTGAGTACATTTCATGCATTTTTCATTAAATTTTTAAGTCTCTGAAACGATAGCGAAAATGTTACACTGCAATGTTAATAGAGTCCCTCCCCCTTCACTTCCCCCCTTTACGTATTTTCCCATCAGATCACGGTGTTTGGCCTCCCCCCTATATATTTTTCTAGATCCGGGTCTTTCAGCTCATATGATAACTGTTGTATTTTCCGATGCAAAATCTCGCAGAGATGATGATTGGTAATGGTTGTACAGTCGTTCAAAAAACTATCCAAACACTATGGTGGATTACAGAATTCAAAAAAAAATATCTGGCATCGTTTTTTTTTTAGAAATTAGTGATCTGGCAACCTTCGTGTCAACACTATAGTGGATTATAAAATTCAAGAAAAAATATCTGGCACCGATTTTTTTTTTAGAAATTAGTGATCTGGCAACCTTCGTGTCACGTGACACGAAGGTTGGGGGAGGGGTCCCCTACCCCAACCTTCTCTGAACCTTCGGGGTTCAAGTGACCTGGCCATTTAACCCATGGTGTACAAAAAAGTGCCGCTCAGAGGTAAAACAAACCAACTTAATTATTTAATGAAATTAAACACTTTAAAACATGGGTACTCCTTTATAACGTCACAGTAAATACGTAGTTGTTCCTAACGTCAGAGTTTCTTTCAGTAATTTCCTTGCTGTTTCTGCACTTATCCATTGCCACAGGTTGCACTTCATCACTTGGAAAGAGATTCTGATTTATGCTGTTGCTGGTGACATTTCGAAACGATACGCCGCCGATGACACGACACGAGCATGAAGTGCAAAGTGCGGAAGGAGACGAAGTGAAATTCGCAGTGTAGCTTGTCTCTGAGTTAGAGTGAGAGCAATTACTCCCTTGAGAGGTTTTGACCCCGCAGTGCGGTTGATAAGCGGTTGATAACAGACGGAGAGCAATCCTCTTGCCCTGAGGGTTATGTTAATAGTTTCCTCTCGCTGTTGCGTCAATAAGTACCGGTGACAAGATAGCTTTACATCAAGTGAGAATATTGTTGATGCAGGTAAAACGATAGACACTTTCTCACCTGCAAACGCAACAGGATATCTCAATAATCTCTGGAAAATCACATAATTCCTATTGAGCAGAATTTCACTTCACAATCTGCACTTTGAAATCTGCATGACATCGTTGTCGTTGTCATCATCCTTTTCATCATGATCGTTCTCATTATTGCTCCCATCGTCACAGTTGCCATTGTCATCGCCATCATCCCTGTTGTCATTGTTGTTGCCATCATCATCATCATCATCATCATCATCATCATCATCATCATCATCATCATCATCATCATCATCATCATCATCGCTGTTATTGTTGCTACCACCACCACTGTTGTCATTGCCGTCGCCATTATAACCACTGTCATTGTTGCCGCCATCATCACCGTTGTTATTGTCATTGCCATGTATCCCCGTTGTCATTATTGGTGCCATCATTCCCGTTTCTTTGCTGCCCCCATCTCCCCATTGTCATTGTCGTCGTTATCACCCCCGTTTTCTCATTTTCCCCGTTGTCATTGTTGTTGCCATCATCATCATCATCACTATTATTGTTGCTATCATCATCACTGTTGTCATTGCCGTCGCCATTATAACCATTGTAATTGTTGCCGCCACCATCACCGTTGTTATTTTCATTGCCATATATCCCCGTTGTCATTATTGGTGCCATCATCATCATCGCTATTATTGTTGCTACCATCATCACTGTTGTCATTGCCGTCGCCATTATAACCATTGTCATTGTTGCCGCCATCATCACCGTTGTCATCGCCATCGCCATCATGACCGTTATCATTATTGCTGCCATCATGACCGTTATCATTATTGCTGCCATCATTCCCGTTGTCATTGTCGTCGCCATCATGACCGTTATCATTATTGCTGCCATCATTCCCGTTGTCATTGTCGTCGCCATCATCACCGTTATCATTATTGCTGCCATCATCCCTGTTGTTATTGTCATCGCCATCATGACCGTTATCATTATTGCTGCTATCATTCCCGTTGTCATTGTCGTCGCCATCATCACCGTTATCATTATTGCTGCCATCATCCCTGTTGTTATTGTCATCGCCATCATCACCGTTATCATTATTGCTGCCATCATTACCGTTGTCATGATTTTGCCATCA
Organism: Ryuthela nishihirai; assembly: GCA_038380435.1. Taxonomy (NCBI): domain Eukaryota; kingdom Metazoa; phylum Arthropoda; class Arachnida; order Araneae; family Heptathelidae; genus Ryuthela; species Ryuthela nishihirai. The sequence goes on from JAWZYU010000018.1 coordinate 28,757,034, forward strand.
CCATCTATCGATCAACTCTCTGGGGGATTACAGGGCGCTAAAATCTGCCGAATTCTCAACTGTTTAAATCTATGACACGCGCTGACGTCACCATGCCTTACAAGAAACGCACGGATACTTTTCTATCTCCGTCCGACCGCTCGGAATACTCATATTATTACAAATGACGACACTGCAACATATTTCGTTTATTTTAGAGAGTTTAATCTAGGTGAGTAACTAGCAGTACTCAAACTAAGTAAATGGCTTACTATGATGGGAATGTAAAACTTTAGTACCAGGCAGGGTTGGGTTGGGTTGTTTTACCTCTGAGCGGCACTTTTTTACACACCATGGGCTAAATGGTCAGGTCACATGGACCCCGAAGGCTCAGAGAAGGTTGGGGGAGGGGACCCACTGGACAACAGCTGTTGGGAGACAGATGGTAGCCTCCCGTCAAGGCCATCCAGCGTGTTCTTTAACGTGCACAGGGTATGTCTCTCCCGCACAAGGGGCCACGGCTTAACGTCCCATCCGACGGACGGCGGCCTTTCCAAGCCCATCGGTGTCCCCTACTGACTGTGGGCAGGGCGGGGAATTTTGCGGAGATAAATCTCAACGCTGACCCAGCTGGGACTCGAACCTGGGAACTACAGATTACGAGCCTAGCGCACTACCGACTGAGCCACCCCCGCCCCACCAGGCAGGCCCTGACAAATAAAAAAAAGGGTGGGGGAAGAAGGGAAAGGGAAGGGGGAATTCCATTGCAGTATAAGGTTTCCCCCTTGGATATAGAGGTTGTTTTCAAAAATTTCTTGAAAAATCTATTAATTATACATTACGTTCATCATTTGTTTTCCTCTATTATTATTACGCATTCACAACCCCCCCTACCCCTCTAGATTCGGCCCTAGTATCAGACACAATGTAAAAAAAAAATAATCCAGGAGTTGTAGAACACAATCGAAAAATCATTCTAAATGAAATTAAATAGTTTGTGGAAATAGTTTTTTTTTAGCGAATGTGAATTTTAATTTATTTCTCTCTTCTTGACGATTATTAAACAAATATTCAGGCAGACCAGAAAGGTACAAACGTGCATGGAACCACGTGCGAAAAACTTATTTTTTTTCTCTGTGAAAATGGGAACTTGTTAGGTAGGAACTATTCGTTAAAAGCAAATTAAACATTGACATTAATTAAAAAAATTATCGCTTTTAATTAGAGAGACGAAATATAATTAGAACAAGAAAATAGAATAAGTGTTGTGAAAAAAAACAACAACAAAAAAAAGAGAGGAAAATGTCGTAAATGAAGAGAAAATATTTTCATATCGTAATAATCAAAATTGCTTCATTAATTTGCTTTGAAAAACAAGTCTTTGTTAGGCGACAAATAAGTTTAATGAATAAATTTTTAATTAGTTGATTAATCCTAAAAATTAATTCAGTAAACCCCCCAGAGTTGAAGCTTAATGTTTCTACATCAAGGTTGTTCATAATTAAATTTCTTATTGCTTTCTTTTTGTAAACAGGGATGGGAAATTCTGTAAACAGCTTTCTCGTTAGAAAAGTTTTTAAAAAGAGATTACATGATTTTGAAATAGATCTATTATATTAAAAGTCTTACATAAAATGGATGATTAATATAACGTTCATATTAAATCGGTTATTTCGTAAAAGAAGTATGATAAAAATGTTTTAAATAACCTGACAAAAGGCTTTGTTCGTTGGGTTGTTTTTACCTCTGAGCGGCACCTTTTTGCACATAATGGGCTAAAAAGCCGTCCCGTGGCCGAGTGGTTAACGCGCATGGCTACTGCTCTATGGGACCTGGGTTCGAGCCCTGTGTAAGGCATGGCTGTTTGTGTCGTTTTTCTGCTGAGGTCCTGCCATCCTCTCAGACCTTCTACTGTGGCATATAAACTGACAGGCTCCTGTCAGACCTCTGTGGCAAGCAGCTGCTCGAGGGGGTATTTATTTTTATTTATTTATTTTTAATGGTCACAAGGACACCGAAGACGTCAATTTCCAGGTCACAAGGACACCGAAGGCTCAGAGAAGGTTTGGGGAGGGAACCCACTGGAACAGCTGTTGGGAGACAGATGGTAGCCTCCCGTCAAGGCCATCCAGCGTGTTTTTTAACGTGCACAGGGTATGGCTCTCCCGTACACGGGGCGTCGGCTTAACGTCCCATCCGACGGACGGCGGCCTTTCCAAGCCCATCGGTGTCCCCTACTGACCGTGGGCAGGGCGGGGAATTTTGCGGAGATAAATCTCAACGCTGACCCAGCTGGGACTCGAACCTGGGAACTGCAGATTACGAGCCTGGCGCGCTACCGACTGAGCCACCCCCGCCCCCTGACAAAATGGTGGAGTGGGGTTTGGTTTAGTCAGCAGCGCGCCATGTTCGTGATTTTAAGTTATCAGGTCTAGTCCCACCTGTGGTGCCAACGTCGAGATTTATCTCCGCTAAACCCCCCACTCTGCCCTTGGTATAAGAAAGGGGACATTGATGGGCTTTGGAAAGGCCGCCGACTGTCGGGGACGTAAATCCGTGGTCTCCTGCGCTGGAGATCCCCATCCAGTGCATGTTAAAGAACACACTGGATGGCCTTGATAATTGAAACACACTGGATGGCCTTGATGAGAGGTTACAATCTATTTCCCAATAGCTGTCCAGTGAGTATCTTTCCCCGTAACCAACTCTAAGCTCTTGGGGTCCTTGTGACCTGGGGGTCGGGGAGAGCTCAGTCGGTAGCGCGCCAGGCTTGTAATCTGTAGTTCCCAGGTTCGAGTCCCAGCTGGGTCAGCGTTGAGATTTATCTCCGCAAAACTCCCCCCCCCCCCCGGCCCACGGTCAGTTGGGGACACCGATGGGCTTGGAAAGGCCGCCGTCCGTCGGATGAGACGTTAAGCCGTGGCCCCGTGTGCGGGAGAGCCATACCCTGTGCACGTTAAAGAATACCTTAGATGGCTTTGACGGGAGGTTACCATGTCTCCTAACAGCTGTTCCAGTGAGTCTACACCCCCAACCTTCTCTGAGCCTTCGGTGTCCTTGTGACCTGGCCATTTAGCCCATGGTGTGCAAAAAAGTGCCGCTCTGGGGTAAAACAACCCAACCCAACCCTAGTGACCTGGCCATTTAGCTCGTTGTGTGTAAAAAAAGTGACTCTCAGGGTTGGGTTGTTTTACCTCTGAGCGGCACTTTTTTGCACACCATGGGCTAAATGGCCAGGTCACATGAACCCCGAAGGCTCAGAGAAGGTTGGGGAGGGGACCCACTGGAACAGCTGTTGGGAGACAGATGGTAGCCTCCCGTCAAGGAAATCCAGCGTGTTCTTTAACGTGCACAGGGTATGGCTCTCCCGCACACCGGGCCACGGCTTAACGTCCCATCCGACGGACGGCGGCCTTTCCAAGCCCATCGGTGTCCCCTACTGACCGTGGGCAGGGCGGGGAATTTTGCGGAGATAAATCTCAACGTTGACCCAGCTGGGACTCGAACCTGGGAACTGCAGATTACGAGCCTGGCGCGCTACCGACTGAGCCACCCCCGCCCCAGTGACTCTCAGGTGTAAATCAACGACACCTGCAGCTGATTTAACAGACAGTTTTGATTTTAATCATGTTTGTCAACAAATAAATGAAAATGAAAATAATGGCTGAAATTGCTATAACATTTGAAAGCGAAGAAACTAAAATGCAAAAGTAAATCAAATTATCTTTAACTGAAAATAATATTACCAAATTTCATTTGAATAAAACAAAATTTTTCTAATTTATGCCGAGCCGAAAACTTTAGGAGAATTGAATTAAATATAAAATAACTTTCAAAAGTTTTTTTAACAAATTGATAAACATAAAAAAAATTCTTGGAGAATTCTTTTAAGAAACTTACAAACGTAAAAAAAAATATTCTTTAGCATTTTCTTCGGCTTTATATCTATTTGGGCATTCTGGAAAAGAATCCCCATCCCCTCAACCTCCCTGCAGAAGAGGATATTTATTTCTTTTCCAGAAAACACTCTCTGGAGATTCAACTTGACACATTGAGGCCGGGTGACGTCACCAAGATTGCGCGCGTGCCAGTGATAACTGTCAGGAGCAGCCCGCATCTGTCAGTAACACGTGACAAAACTCGCGATGGCCTCAGACCATCAGTGTCAAGAAGTTGTAGTTGTGCAATCTGTAGAATCTCACTTTAGTAGACCTCTCGAACACTCGGAGGGTCAAAAGATATCTGTCCCCCCCCCCCTCCCTTCACTGTATCCCAACTCCTTGGCTTTTTCCACTTTCACTCCTTCCTTTCTGGGGCTTACGAAAGTCCTGTGGCACTTGACTCCGCAGGTGAAACTTCGATGAAATCGAGATTTGGTATTAGTTCTGTTTGGAATCTGCTTCCATTCGAATAGCAGGAACAGGTCACCAGAAGGGTTCCATCGAAAGAGGGTTCACTAAAAGTAGCTGGGGATTGTCTCTTCCAATAAAACGTCTTAGTTTTTTTTTTTCTCTCTCTGTTCTTTTTACTCATTATTCTTTCGAACGAAATTTTATCGCTCTGCTTACAAGGAGTGGTTATTATCTTTTTTGTGTATACTAAGATCTGCAGTAATACGTAAGGACAAAAACTCCTGTGTTCAAACTTCACGGTGGAACTAGACTTGGAACTCTGAAAAAAAAAATAGAATGTTGTGGTTGAGACACGTAGTTGAAGAACTAAACCTGTTAGTTTACAAAACTGTTGTGGCAAAGTGCAATATGTGTTTTTTTTAAAAAATTCTTGCTAAACTTGCTGTATATATATATTTAGTATTGTTATTGATTTAGAGCCGTCCCGTGGCCGAGTGGTTAACGCGCTTGGCTACTGATCTACGGGACCTGGGTTCGAGCCCCGGGTAACGCATGGATGTTCGTGTTGTTTTCTGCTGAGGTCCTGCCATCCTCTCAGATCTTCTACTGTGGCATATAAACTGACAGGCTCCTGTCAGACCTCTGTGGCAAGCAGTTGCTTGAGGGGGGTATTTATTTTATATTTGTTGATTTCACCCAGGAGGCCCGGGTTCGATTACCGGCATCGGAAGACAAATTTTTTGGTCTGTAAATGGTAGCTAGGTAGTCATTGGAAGGAGAGCTATGCACCAATCCCCTGTGATGTTGCATAGAACCGGCTAGGCCTAGCACCTAATGTCCGACCCCGCCTTCTCGTGGTGCAGACCGTTAGTACCTTTCAAAAGAGATACTCTCTTGTGGAAGTGAACGGAAGGGGAGGGCTGCCAGATTAGTGTGGCCTACTGATCTGGACAACTATGGCTACTTTTCTTTTTTTCCTAGCCTGCTGAGGAGTGGTCAACCACACAGGGTCCTGAGGCTGACCACATAAACCCACTGGACTGGACAGATATATGGCTCTGAGCTTGATTATGGATCCTGATTTTGCTGCATTAGTGGGCTTCTGTGGAGTGAAAATCTTCCGCTATGTTTTCTGTTTGTTTGTGGGTTGACAGCCCCAAGTGAATAGATTCACAGGATATGTTTATCAGCTGGTGGATAATCCTGAGCAGAAGTCATCGCAGGCACCTGAACTCTTTGCTTCTATTGGCATCGTCAATTCTACATTGGAGGAAGTCTTTCAGTATAGATAGCTTCAGCCTTTAGTGGTAGGGGAACGGGTCTTTGCCCCATGTCTGCGATTAGGGGGCTGTTTGATATTATCGGCATTCCCTCTCTCAATAAACATAGTTTCTTTAAACATCCCACTAACCATTTTCTCTCCATAGGTAGTTGGAATATGAGGACTCTGCACAGAGCTTTTTCTCTTGATGGCCTCACACAAGAATTTCACCATTATAATTTTAGATATTCTCGGCTTGCAAGAGACCAGTTGCACAGATAAAGGTCAGATTCTTAAAAATAATCTTAAATTTCTCTTTTCAGGGAGGGACTACAATAAGCATCACCAAGACGTGGGTCTGCTACAGACGTCTCTTACAGTTAAGTAAACTGAATGGATTCAGAATAACTAACACTTATTACAAACACCGCGACATACGTAAGTACTGTCGCTCAAAAAAGTATCCGAACACTACGGTTGATTACAAAATTCAGAAAAAATATCTGGCAACGATTTTTTTTAGAAATTAGTGATCTGGCAACCTTCGTGTCACGTGACACGAAGGTTGCCAGATCACTAATTTCTAAAAAAATCGTTATAAATCTGAAAGCTCAATTTATTGTACATAGCGAAACCAATCCATAAATACCCCATTCCGCCTCAATAATGATGCGGTCTATAAATGGGTCAGACACCTACCTGCTGTATACAGTACATGCGATGATAGGTGAACACGGCGACCTGACCGAGTTCGGTCGTGGGCATCAAGGTACGATTTTTGCTTCAGTTGAAGTTGACAATGCCGAAATAGGGGACCACCTTGTCGTGGTGGGGGGCCTAGGGCCCAGCAACCCGGCTGAAGGCTGTGCCGACCGGGTTGGGCGCCGGTTGGACATGGCCAAGGCCAACCGAGGTTGAAGACGCTGCTGGCCGGCTTGATTGCCGGTCGGGTGGTGACGGCGTCGGAGACCTCACCTTTCAGGGACCTTGGGTGGTCAGTTCGACGGCTCTGCCGAAAGGTTTCCCTCGGCCTAGTAGGCACGAGCTGTCCAAAAAGTCTGGGTCTTACTAAGAGTCTCCACCCCGGGTGCCGATCGAGCTTGGATCTTTATATCCTTGCACATTTGCAAACGGGGGAATAGATTAAAGTAAGGTTTCTTCCGGTGGTCAGCTTTCCTTCTATAGGACTGCTGCCATGTGAGGCCGGGGTTGAGGTGCGCCTATAGGGCGTATTCCTTGCCCCCGGCTCTAGATAGTCATGGCTTTTCTTAAACCAGGTAGTGCTGTCAGGCGGAACCGGGAATTGCCGTGGTTGCACATGATCGCAACATAGAGATCAATTGTCTCTACTCGCACCAGGTAGTGCTGTAGAAGCGGAACCGGGAATTGCCGTGGTTGCATAAGATCGCAACAAAAGAGATTCATTGTCTCTGCTAGCGTTCCCCCCCAATAGGGGACCACCTTGTCGTGGTGGGGGGGCCTAGGGCCCAGCAACCCGGTCAAAGGTTGTGCCGACCGGATTGGTGCCCCGGTTGGACATAGCCAAGGCCAACCGAGGACGACGATGCCGCTGACCGGTCGGAAGGCCTGTTGGATGGTGACGGTGTCCGAGGCCTCAACCTCAGGTGCTCTGGGTAAGCAGTTCGAGGGCTCGGTAGAACGGATTTGGTCCCCTAGTAGGCCAGAGCCCTCTAAAAAGTCTGGGCCTTACTAAGAGTCTCCACCCCGGGAGCCGAGCGAACTTGGATCTATATATCCTTGTTCATGGCTAACCGGGGAATAGATTAAAGTTAGGTTTCTTCCGGTGGTCAGCTTTCCTTTTATAGGACTGTTGCCATGTTAGGCTGGGGTTGAGGTGCGCCTATAGGGCGTATTCCTTGGCCCCGTCTCTAGATAAGCACGGCTTTTCATAACCAGGTAGTGTCGTGAGACGGAACCGGTAATTGCTGTGGTTGCATAAGATCGCAACAAAAGAGATCAATTGTCTCTGCTAACCTCCCACCCCCATGACAGAGAACCACCTTGACATGGTGGTGGTGTGTGTGTGTGTCGGGGGGGGGGGGAGCTTGAGGGCCCATTGAGGTCGAAGGTTCTGCCTGACCGGTTTGGGCCCCGGTTGGACAGGCTAAGACTTCCATCTCAGAGAGTCAGGGGAGTCGTTAGGAGCCCTGCTGACCGGTTTGGGCCCCAGTTGGACAGGCTAAGACTTCCATCTCAGAGAGTCAAGGGAGTCGTTAGGAGCCCTGCTGACCGGTTGGGCCCCGGTTGGACAGGCTAAGACTTCCATCTCAGAGAGTCAGGGGAGTCGTTAGGGGCCCTGCTGACTGACTTGGTCCGTTAGCTCGGACAGGGCCCCGAAAGTCGGGCCCGACTAAGAGTTCCCATCACGGAAGCCGAGGCAACTTGGATCTATGTATTCTTGTTTGTGGCTAACAGTTTGGGGCACAGATTAAATTTAGGTTTTGACCGATGGATGAGCTTTATTCCTATAGTACTGCTCGCCATTAGGTAGACGGGGATGAGCTGTATCTAATGGTACTGTCTTGCCCCTGACGGTAGTTAGTGGTGAATATGGCATTTCCCTATACTGGTAGTGCTTCATCCGGAACTAGTGGGTCTTGTCTCATATATATATATTTACCTGTCTCTGCTATGAAAAGCTAGCACTGAAGTAATATCAGAAGCCGCTCTACTGGTTGGCATCACGTGTTCAGTTCGTGCAGTGCAAGCTCCAGGTAAAGCAAATGCATTTCCGAAACAACGGCCAAAAGTTGACATATTTCTTACGTTGAAAATTACAAGCGGCATTTCAAAACAGTTAGAAAATGGAAAACTGCCATTCGGAGAAAACAACCACATTCGAGGACGTGTTTGAACTTTATTAATAAATTGCGAGATGCAATTTTGAACTCGAGAGAATGGTTTAGTTAAATATTTTGTCGGATTTTATCTCGTGATAGCCAAAACGAACGGTCATTTCTCTATAATTTTTTCGAAATTAAAAAATGTTACCTGTTATATTTTAATATTTTTATGACACAATTGAGTAGAAAGAAAAAGTAGAGGGGGCACCTCCATTTACAAAATGTTCCCATTGATTGGAGTGATTCACTCAAATATCTTGGGGTTGTTATACATAAGAGGTTAAAGTAGGACTATCACATAAATAATATAATCTCCAAAGTCAATTCATTGAGGGGCCAGCTAGGCCCACTCCTAAGGAGAAATTCCATTTTAATGATTGATCATAAGCTTTTACTCTATGATATGATCATAAGACCGGTGATTCTCTATGCATCACCCATATGGGCGAATACTACACCCACCAATATTCGTAAGATTCAGGTCTTACAGAACAAGATTTTGAGAACTGCTGTCGATGCCCCCTGGCTTGTCACTAACAGACAACTCCATAAAGACCTGGACATCGACCATATATATATGTCACCGGCAAAGTTTGAAATCCGGCATTCTATAGAATGCCTAGGCATTGTATATAATGCCTAAAACTAGCCGGCAATGTATGAAACGATTCATATTTCACACATTTCCTAGACATTCTATAGAATGCCAAAAGGCAAATCGGCAAAGTATAAAATACTCCCGGCAGTGATGTTTAATGTCGCAATGCGAGTCACGTGACTCTCGACGCTCGCCTCAAACAGAGAGCCAGAGCACCCAGTCCAATCGAATTGACCAGTAAATGTTCCCCTGGGTCCCCTATAGGCTCACCCTGATTGCCAGATCCGCCAGTCCCTAGTTTCGGTAAAAAAGAGCGCCGTAGTTGGTCACTTTGGACACCAAAAAGACACCCTTCAATTCGGAAAAGCGCCCCCTAGCGTTGTAAGAGTGTAAAAGAGGGTTGCCTCAATAGGGATCCCAAAGTTTGAGAACCCTAGCTTCCATAGAAAGAGAGTTAAGGTCAAAAAACAGATTAAAAAAAGTCATCAAAAAACGACATGTCACAAGCATCTCGTAACTCCACTGAAATAGATTTGACAAGTAGTAAAGTGAAATACGAGTATCCTAACTCGAATTGCAAACTTCGAATAGTCAACACTTTACTGATTCGTTCTCACTTGGCTTTACCTCATTTGGGGCATTTTTTATAATGCGGACGACAGAGTAATTACAGGTTATGATGTTAATATTTCTGGCGGTAGTTCAGCAATGGTATTTTTCTCTTTTTGTAGAAAAATCCCGTATCTTATATTTTGTACTTCTTACATTTTCACATGCATCTTTTCAATAAAAGCTTTTTCATACTTTGCCGAAATAGTATTTGTCATTCTATATAATGCCTAGGCATTCTATACAATGCCTAGGGAAAGTATGTAATAATTCTCATATTTCATACATTGCCTAAAACGCCGGGTATTCTATAGAATGCCTAGGCATTCTATAGAATGCCGGCTTTTCATACATTGCCGGCAACATATACACATATAAAACGCACCTTAAAAAGATTTTTTGAGGCTGTAAGCAATAATCCCAAAGAGATTATTTCTTCTCTGATTCTTTACGATCATATTGTTTTGAACAAGTACAAGAGGCCTAAAACGGTAGCGTTCTCTGGGGAGACCTTCCCGTTTTAGGTTTCTTATACAATTTTACTGTTTTTTTAGCCTTTCTTATATTTGCCCTTAGGAGCCCACCCGAGGGTGGTTTACTTATATATTTTGTTCTTACTCATGCCAAATAGGCCTATCTTTATGATGGAGAAGGTTAGGGGTAAAATTATTACCCGGTACATCGAATATGATTATACGATCTACGATCTACATAGATGGGGCAAGATACTATTTCCATTGCATTCCATTTCACCCTCGGTTTTAGCAGCTTTAAAAATGTTTTAAAAAATTGGTGAAGTAGACACACGTTCAGCAATTTTTGCATCCTTTACCCTCAATAGTATTCTCAAGGGGGAGAGGTGCATGGATCCCTTAAACCTTAGATTCGGCCGTGGATATAACCATTCTGTCATAGGTAAAATTTAAGAGACGGCGCCTATATGTTTGGAACGAAATGCAACGATGTACTCGAACCCGAAAGCCACCACCGGCAACACCTGGAATCATGGCCACAATACCTGGATCGTTTCCAACACCTTGTAGTAGTCCATGCACCAACCCCATGTAGAGTCCAAGCACCATCACCTGTAGAGTCCATGTCACGACGTGTTGCTGCGGTTGAGAAGGGAAAAGATATATCCACACGTTATTAAGCTGGGTGGTTGTTGAGTTGGGTTGTTTTACCTCTGAGCGGCACTTTTTTGCACACCATGGACTAAATGGCCAGTTCACATATTTCCCCGAAGGCTCAGAGAAGGTTACGGAGGGGACCCACTGGAACAGCTGTTGGGAGACAGATGGTAGCCTCCCGTCAAGGCCATCCAGCGTGCTCTTTAACATTGGGTTGTTTTACCTCTGAGCGGCACTTTTTGCACACCATGGGCTAAATGGCCAGGTCACATGGTTCACCGAAGGCTCAGAGAAGGTTGCGGGAGGGGACCCACTGGAACAGCTGTTGGGTGACAGATGGTAGCCTCCCGTCAAGGTCATCCAGCGTGCTCTTTAACGTTGGGTTGTTTTACCTCTGAGCGGCACTTTTTTGCACACCATGGGCTAAATGGCCAGGTCACATGGTTCCCCGAAGGCTCAGAGAAGGTTGCGGGAGGGGACCCAGTGGAACAGCTGTTGGGAGACAGATGGTAGCCTCCCGTCAAGGTCATCCAGCGTGCCATTTAACGTTGGGTTGTTTTACCTCTGAGCGGCACTTTTTTGCACACCATGGGCTAAATGGCCAGGTCACATGGTTCCCCGAAGGCTCAGAGAAGGTTGCGGGAGGGGACCCACTGGAACAGCTGTCGGGAGACAGATGGTAGCCTCCTGTCAAGTCGTTCCAGCGTGTTCCTTAACGTGCACAATTAAAACATTTAAACTGGTTCGTTAAGTGATCAGAGATCATAGTTGACTCTTGTAGAGTAAGGGGTTTATTCTCGATACTGATCTCTTGATTTAATTCAAAGTTGGAGTCAATTGTTTGTGGCCTGTTAAATATTCCAGAGTTCATAACTCTTTGAATACTGAACAAATTTTGTTCAAAATCGAGATTTAGATAGATTTGATCGAGATCTTTAATTTACCATGAGGCATATTTTTCCTTAAAAATTATGTTGAAGAAGTTATTGAGCGCTGAATGAGATTTTCTATTGAGATAACATGGAACTGTTCCCATTTCTCTGTCTGTTACCTGTACAGTCGCTCAAAAAAAATATCCTAACACTATGGAATTATAGAATAATAACAACAAAATAATTATATTACAGAATTCGGAAAAAATATCTGGCAATGTTTTTTTTAGAAATTAGTGATCTGGCAACCTTCGTGTCACGTGATTACAGAATTCAGGAAAAATAACTGGAGCGTGTACAGCAACTGTACACGCTCCAGTTACCGTTCACAGCAAACTAGAGCGTGTGCAGTTACTGCACACACTCCAGTTTGCTGTGAACGGTAACTGCACATGCTCAATATTTCCGTGAGTGTGCCCACACGATCTAGTATCAAAATAATATGACCACCTACAGTAGCTCAAAAAAGTATCCAAACACTACGGTTGATTATAGAATTCAGGAAAAAAATCTGGCAACGATTTTTTTTAGAAATTAGTGATCTGGCAACCTTCGTGTCACGTGATTACAGAATTCAGGAAAAATATCTGGAGCGTGTACAGCAACTGTACACGCTCCAGTTACCGTTCACAGCAAACTGGAGCGTGTACAGTTACTGCACACCCTCCAGTTTGCTGTGAACGGTAACTGAACAAGATCAATATTTCCGTGAGTGAGCCCACACGATCTAGTATCAAAATAAAATGACCACCTACAGTCGCTCAAAAAAAGTATCCGAACAATATGGTTGATTACAGAATTCAGAAAAAATATCTGGCAACGATTTTTTTTAGAAATTAGTGATCTGGCAACCTTCGTGTCACGTGATAACAGAATTCAGAAAAATATCGTTGAATACTAAACAACCTGGAGCGTGTACAGCAACTGCACACGCTCCAGTTTGCTGTGAACGGTAACTGCACACGCTCAATATTTCCGTGAGTGAGCCTTCACGATCTAGTATCAAAATAATATGACCACCTACAGTCGCTCAAAAAATATCCGAACACTGTGGTTCATTACAGAATTCAGAAAAAATATCTGGCAACGATATTTTTAGAAATTAGTGACCTGTCAACCTGACAGATCACTAATTTCTAAAAAAATCGTTGCTAGATATTTTTTCTGAATTCTGTAATCAACCATAGTGTTCGGATATTTTTTTGAGCGACTGTACATAGATATATTTAATTCTTCCTATGAGTGGAAGTTGAATAAATATCAGTGTGTGAATATTGTACAAAGGAATTGATCCTGTGAGTTATTTCCTAACTCTTGTGGAAGATGCATAGTTATTTAAATATGACTATTATAAAAATAATTCAATTTAATCCCATTTAATTTCCAAGTCTTGTGGAAGATGAATAATTATCCGCTAGTGTTTACTCTATGACCAAATTGACCAAATTGTGAGTTAATCCTAAACTCCTTTGGAAGACGGATAATAATTTTCATGAGAATATTATGCGAATGAATTAAATTGATCCTTGTGAGTAAATTCCGAACTCTTGTGAAAAATGTATAATTATCTGCATCTGTGAATATTTTATGAATGCATTGAACTGTATTGAAAACGAAAATCGATAAACGGAAAAAAACAACAACACCAAATTGAAATATGTAGAATCACAGAATGTCGCTTCTCTAGGCCAACAGAATTTAGTTTTCATTCAGAAACAGTCGACACCAAATAATGACATGGAATCAAATGTTCGACATTAGTGGATGTATAAAAGTTGGAGTAAACATTCCTCTCATCTTCCCACTACCCAGTTTCACACTTAAAAAGAAAACTGCATGCAGATTTGCTCCTCATTGAGACATCACAGAACGAACGCTTTGGAAATTACTTTTTCTTTTAATCATTCAGGTTTTCCCATCGTGGCAAATATTCATTTCTAATTAAGTATTGCGGTCGATGCACACAAAAATAAGGAAATCATGAAGTTAACTCCGCTTTTTCTCTAGAAGAGGCAAAGAAAAAGGTTTTTTTTTTTCCGTTTCTGCATTTTCTCATATTTTCATCATCTCAGAGATTATACCTAAAACAGACAGCGGCCACCACTTAATTAACAGCAACATTGGCAAGCGGTGCAAATTAAAAATAAATTAAAAATTTCCACGTAAAAAGAAACTTTTGGTTGTTTTTTTTTCCACTCTTAGAGATTCAGTGCTTTCTCAGATGTTTTATTTACTTTTTTTTTTTTATTTTTTTTTCTCTAATTAAACGAAGTAGGGTTGTTGGATCCCCCCCCTTTTTTTTTTCGTTTATTTTTGCGGAAAACGAACTACGTAATATTAACCTTTCTATTTTTTTAATTTGGGAGAGATTTTTCTTTTAAAACTTCTTTTTTTTGTGCCTTTGCTGTGAATAAGTTTTGCATTTCAGAGAAGTAAAAATGTTCAGATGAGGTTTACGTAACGATGGTACAGTCGCTCAAAAAAGTATCCGAACACTACGGTTGATTACAGAATTCAGAAAAAAATATTTGGCAACGTTTTTTTAAAAAATTAGTGATCTGGCAACCTTCGTGTCACGTGACACGAAGGTTGCCAGATCACTATTTCTAAAAAAATCGTTGCCAAATATGTTTTCTGAATTCTGTAATCAACCGTAGCGTTCGGATACTTTTTTGAGCGACTGTAGGTGGTCATATTATTTTGATACTAGATCGTGTGGGCTCACTCACGGAAATATTGAGCGTGTGCAGTTACCGTTCACAGCAAACTGGAGCGTGTGCAGTAACTGCACACGCTCCAGTTTGCTGTGAACGTTAACTGGAGCATGTACAGTTGCTGTACACGCTCCAGATATTTTTCCTGAATTCTGTAATCACGTGACACGAAGGTTGCCAGATCACTAATTTCTAAAAAAACGTTGCCAGATATTTTTTCTGAATTCTGTAATCAACCATAATGTTCGAATACTTTTTTTGAGCTACTGTACCTAGCGTATGGCTCTCTCCTAAACCCCCACAATTTAACGTTCCATCCGATAGGCGGTGGCCATTTAAGGCCATCGTTGTCCCCTTTCTGACCTAGGATATTGTGGCGGTTTAGCGAGGGGTGGGAGAAGAAGAGAGGTCATGCCCCTTCTGCATATTTTAACTTTACTAATCCCCATCCTGCTCTCAATCTGAAAAGGGTAAACGACAGACTTGGAAAGGCCGCCGTCTGTCAGATGGGACTTGAAACCGTAGCCCGTGTTGAGAAGAGAGCCGTACACTGTTTATGTTAAAGAACATGGTGAATGACCTTTACGGGAAGTTATTCTCCGAACTCCCTGGGGGGCGGGGGGGGGGGCTCAGTCGGTAGCGCGCCAGGCTTGTAATCTATAGTTCCCAGGTTCGAGTCCCAGCTGAGTCAGCGTTGAGATTTATCTCCGCAAAACTCCTCACCCTGCCCACGGTCAGTAGGGGATACCGATGGGCTTGGAAAGGGCGCCGTACGTCGGATGGGACGTTAAGCTGTGGCGCCGTGTGCGGGAGAGTCATACCCTGTGCACGTTAAAGAACATGCTGGATGGCCTTGACGGGAGGCTACCATCTGTCTCCCAACAGCTGTTCCAGTGGGTCCCCTCCCCCAACCTTCTCCGAGCCTTCGGGGTCCATGTGACCTGGCCATTTAGACCATGGTGTGCAAAAAAGTGCCGCTCAGAGGTAAAACAACCCAACAACCCAACCCGAACTCCCTGAATTTCCAAATAACACCCTGGATGGCCTTGATGGAAGACTTCCATATTACTCCTAACAGTTTTCCAGTGGGTCCCCTTCGTCTTAACCTTCCCTGAATTCTTGGGGTCCTTGTGACTTTGCTTTTTAATCCGCTGTGTGCAAAAAAGGGCGCTCAAACAACCCAATCCACTTTGCATTATTTTTGCAACCGGATTATAAAAAAAAGAAGCTGTCGTACAGTCTTATATTTCACATGATTTGAAAGAATAAATTTTTTTAAATACCATTGAAAAAAATATATATATACCGAATCCCCCCCCCCCCCACAAATTTGTGTTTTTGTTTAAATGCAGGCCTGATCTTGATGTAGTTTAACGCTTATTTCCACACAACGTCTTTCTGTGATAACACCGAAATGTTGTTTGAGAGTTAAAAATTTCTTCAGTGATTAATTCAGTCTTAGCATTGGAAATAAATGCGACGGGTTTAAGTCAATAATGGCTCACTACTTTCAAAATAGTCCCAGGTTCGAGTCCCAACTGTCCTATCATTAAAACATTTTCTACATTCAGTGAGAGAAGATACATCAGTTGGCTTTGGTAGTATGTTGTCATCGCATGGGATGTTAAGCCATGGTTCTGTGTGTACCAAGGAGTGGCTTAGTCAGTAGCGCTCCAGGGTCGCTTATCTGCAGTTCCCAGGTTCGAGTCTCATCTGGGCCAGCGTTGAGGTTTATCTCCGCAAAACTTCCTGCTTTTCTCTCTGTCAGTAGGGGACACTGATGGGCAAGGAAAAGGTCGCCTTCCGTCGGGTTGGGTTGTTTTACCTCTGAGCGGCACTTTTTTGCACACCATGGGCTAAATGGCCAGGTCACATGGATCCCGATGGCTCAGAGAACGTTGGGGGAGGGGACCCACTGGAACAGCTGTTGGGAGACAGATGGTAGCCTCCCGTCAAGGCCATCCAGCGTGTTCTTTAACGTGCACAGGGTATGGCTCTCCCGCACACGGGGCCACGGCTTAACGTCCCATCCGACGGACGGCGGCCTTTCCAAGCCCATCGGTGTCTCCTACTGACCTGGGCAGGGCGGGGAATTTTGCGGAAATAAATCTCAACGCTGACCCAGCTGGGACTCGAACCTGGGAACTACAGATTTCGAGCCTGGCGCGCTACCGACTGAGCCACCCCCGCCCCAGCCTTCCGTCGAATGGGACGTTAAGCCTTGTTCCGTGTGCGGAAGAGCTTTACCCTGTGCACGTTAAAGAATAAACTGGATGGTCTTGATGAGAGGCTACCATCTGTCTCCCAATACCTGCCCAGTGGATCCCCTCCCCTTGTGCCCAGTGGATCTTCTCTGAGCCTTTGGGGTTCTTGTGACCTGGCCCGTGGTGTGCATTTAGCCAATAAAAAAAATATAAAAATAAATACCTCCTCAAGCAGCTGCTTTCCACAGAGGTCTGACAGGAGCCTGTCAGTTTATATGCCAGAGTAGAAGGTCTGAGAGGATGGCAGGACCTCAGCAGAAAAACGACACATACGGTGTGCAAAAAAGTGCCGCTCAGAGGTAAAACAACTCAACTATCATCATCCCATTACCATCATCATCATCATCATCATAATGACAAACAACAACACTTCGCCTTATTCAATTTATTTCCATACTAAATTTTCACCTCGTTATCATTTCAGCATCGTCTTCATCTTCTGTTCTATGCTAAATTATACCTAAATAAGACCTGACCATTTAGCCCATTGTGTGAAAACCAAAGTGTCGCCCAGAGGTAAAACAAGTAAATCTACCCATCTCTGACCTCTTGGACGGAGGCGGGGGTGGCTCAGTCGGTAGCGCGCCAGGCTCGTAATCTGTAGTTCCCAGGTTCGAGTCACAGCTGGGTCAGCGTTGAGATTTATCTCCGCAAAATTCCCCGCCCTACCCACGGTCAGTAGGGGACACCGATGGGTTTGGAAAGGCCGCCGTCCGTCGGATGGGACATTAAGCCGTGGCCCCGTGTGCGGGAGAGCCATACCCTGTGCACGTTAAAGAACACGCTGGATGGCCTTGACGGGAGGCTACCATCTGTCTCCCAACAGCTGTTCCAGTGGGTCCCCTCCCCCAACCTTCTCTGAGCTTTCGGGGTCCATGTGACCTGGCCATTTAGCCCATGGTGTGCAAAAAAGTGCCGCTTAGAGGTAAAACAACCCAACCTCTTGGACGTCCTAATGACCTGACCATTGCATGCATGGAAGTGCCGCTTAGATGAGAAATAAAACTACAGAAGTAAAGTGTCTGGAATAATGATTTCCAATCAGGTTGGGTTGAATTGTTTTACCTTTGAGCAGACTTATCTATGTACCAATGGACAGGTCACAAGGACCCCCAAGGACTCAGAGAATATGAAAGAAAGAGAACTACCAGACAGATGTTAGGAGAGAGATTAAAAGCTTCCATCAAAGCCATCCAAGTGGGCCTTAATCTGAACAAGTAACGATTCATCTGCACACGATCTGCATCTGCAACGACTTAACTGCAATCTCGGTTT
This sequence comes from Ryuthela nishihirai, assembly GCA_038380435.1. NCBI lineage: Eukaryota > Metazoa > Arthropoda > Arachnida > Araneae > Heptathelidae > Ryuthela > Ryuthela nishihirai. The sequence goes on from JAWZYU010000018.1 coordinate 28,775,012, forward strand.
TTTCCGTGTTCTTAGGTTTCTGTCTAATCGAGGGCAGAGTAAGGGATTAGTGAGGAAAATCTCAAAGCAGGCACAAGAGGATTTCTATCTTCGGAATATCAGATTACGAACTCGGCGCGTTGATAACTGAGCCAAAGGAAAACCTTCTATAACATAAGGCCGACGGACAAAATTATGACGTCAGCGTAGTAATACTAATTATTTATTTATTTCTATCATTATTAGTGGTGTACTTTTATACTAATATTTATACTATAATAAAATATCTTATTATTATTTTTATTTATTAGCAATTATCATAATATTAATAAATTCAAGCAATTTTCTTTCTAAATAAAGTATATTTATAAATCAACATTGCTATGAAGATTGGTATAAAAGTACACCAGTAATAATAATAATAATAGAAATAAATATATAAGTGTAGTCTGGATTATAAGACTACCTATTCCGACGTCATAATTTGGTCAAGTGACCTTCTGTTAGAGGAGGTGTTGGCTAAAGCCACCTTGATAAACCGGGCCTGGACAGGCATTGAGCAGAAGGAAGGAAAAAAGGAGGAACATTAAATTATCATAAAATTTTAAATATTTTAATTTGTCTAAAATTTAACTAAAATCGATTCATTTTTTAAGTCATATAAAATAAAACGAAACCGTAAAAAATAATCCATATATGTAGAATATCATTTTAACCTCTCTTGTCTGATGGAATATTTTAGTAATTATAAAACCTACTGAAGTCTTATCTTCAGACCCCGCCCCCACAACTAAATTCTCAAGCCCTTCCATAAACTAAATTTTCATTCCCCCCTACCCGACACTAAATTTGGGTTACGTGCCTGTAGAACAGGGTGAAGATTAGCGGAGATAAATCTCAACGCTGGAGCAATTGGGACTCGAATCTGGAAACTGCAGAATTACGAGCCTGATACGTTACCGACTGAGCCAGCGAGTCTCCCCACACATCGTTTTATCAGTTGTCTATTGTAGAAATAAATAAATAAATAAATGAAAATTTATGTGAATAAATTATTGTTAGTTTTTAACTGGACTCAGATTTATGAAAAGGAAAATAAGATATAAACAGAAATCAAAATGAGACAGAAAACAACCAGAATTTATTTCCTCCAATAAAATGCAATATTTTTTTATCCTCTGTTGGCCTTTAAGAAACATTTCCTCCCAAAATAAAATATGTATCCTACGTATGAATAATTAATATTCTTTTCGTTGCCATTCAGCTTATTAAAATTTTCCAGGTGGTGGTCGTGTAACCTCTAGACTTGGCCCTTTGTTTAATTTCAAATTCAAATGACCTAACAGTATTCCGAGTGGATGAACTAAGGATATGCAACTGCTACTTTTTTTTGCTCGGAAATCTGCATTTGCTACTCTGCATAAACATATTTAGGGAATCCAAAAATCAAAGTATTGCTCAAAATACTCAGTGAAACTGATTGCTCCATCATCCATGATAAATAAGGATGGTAAACAGAGATATGGAGAGCCGTATCAAGTGTCTGAAGAGGGCAAATCTGCGTCTCGTGTTTCTTGGGGAAAAGATTCAGTACAGAAATGTATCCTCCTCTATTGATCGACTCTGACGTCATCTGACGCAGTCTTCTTCTCTTCCCATCCTTTATTTTCATTCGCTCCAATGGATTACCTTCCCTGATGCCTGCCTGGGCCAATGTTTTGCTTCTGGTAAAGATATTCAAAACACTTCAGAGACCAGTCACTGCTACTCACAATGGTACTCGTCGGTGGAGGGTGGCTTTTAGGCTTGTTTCGGTTTCGCCCTTTTAGGCTTTAGGCATATCCTGCTCTTACATGAACTAAAGCAATATTTGGAAACAAGTTTTTCGCTCTGATAGAGCGCTTGCATATATTTGTATAATATCGGAGAAGTATAGATTTTGGTGTATGAGGAAAGGAATACTAAACTTGAAATATTGTTTAGAAGATACTTGGGGAAAAATCGTAACAAGGCGTTTAAATTGGTTAGGAAATTGTGCGTAAAAATATGGAAAAATATATAAAAGGCTTGGGTTGTTTTACCCCTGAGCGGCACTTTTTTGCACACCATGGGCTAAGTGGCCAGGTCACATGGACCCCTAAGGCTCAGAAAAGATTGGGGGAGGGGACCCACTGGAACAAGCTGTTGGGAGACAGATGGTAGCCTCCCGTCAAGGCCATCCAGCGTGCTCTTTAACGTGCACAGGGTATGGCTCTCCCGCACACGGGGCCACAGCTTAACGTCCCATCCGACGGACGGCGACCTTTCCAAACCCATCGTTATCCCCTACTGACCATGGGCAGGGTGGGGAATTTTGCGGAGATAAATATCAACGCTGACTCAGCTGGGACTCGAACCTGGGAACTACAGATTACGAGCCTGGCGCGCTACCGATTGAGCCACCCCGCCCCCTCATATATAAAAGGCATTCACAACAATTTTGCAATCGTGGAACAGATATATGTTTGTATAGTGCTCGAAAATATGTATTATGAGGTAATATATTTAAAAAAGGATAAAAGCAAGAAAATAAGAGTGTAAAATGTATAAAATATTGTAAGGTAGAAAGGATTATTTAAGATGGTGTATGAAAAAGGGTTAAAACAACATTGAAAACATAAGAAGTTTTATGACAAAGCACAAGATAGCATGGAAAAAAAAATATGGTGTATAAAAAATATCAGATAGCATGGAAATATAAGAAGGGTTGGGTTGTTTTACCTCTGAGCGGCACTTTTTTGCACATAATGGGCTAAATGGCCAGGTCACATGGACCCCGAAGGCTTAGAGAAAGTTGGGGGAGGGGTCCCACTGGAATAGCTGTTGGGAGATAGATGGTAGCCTCCCGTCAAGGCCATCTAGGGTGTTCATTAACGTGCACAGGGTATGGCTCTCCCGAACACGGGGCCACGGCTTAACGTCCCATCCGACGGACGGCGGCCTTTCCAAGCCCATCGGTGTCCCCTACTGACCGTGGGCAGGGCGGGGAATTTTGCGGAGATAAATCTCAACGCTGACCCAGCTGGGACTCGAACCTGGGAACTACAGATTACGAGCCTGGCGCGCTACCGACTGAGCCACCCCCGCCCCAAATATAAGAAGGTGTATGAAAAAGTTAAATAGAGCATTGAAAAGATATGAAGGGTATGAAAAATTGTAAGGTAGCATGGAAAATATATGAGGCTGTATGTAAAAATGTAAGATAGTAAGGAAAATGTATGACGGCGGATGAGAAGTGTAAGATAGCAAGCGAAACGTAAGAAGGTGCATGAAAAAAGTGTAAAATATCATGGAAAATATGTGAAAGCTTATGAAAGAGTGAAAGCTACCATGGAAAATATAAGGTAGTGAGTGTATGAAAAAGTGTAAGACAGCATGTAAAATACAAGAAAATCTATGCAAAAGTGTAAGACAGCATGTAAAATACAAGAAAATCTATGCAAAAGTGTAAGACAGCATGTAAAATACAAGAAAATCTATAGAAAAATGTAAGACAGCATGTAAAATACAAGAAAATCTATACAAAAGTGTAAGACGGCATGTAAAATACAAGAAAATCTATACAAAAGTGTAAGACAGCATGTAAAATACAAGAAAATCTATACAAAAGTGTAAGACGGCATGTAAAATACAAGAAAATCTATACAAAAGTGTAAGACAGCATGTAAAATACAAGAAAATCTATACAAAAGTGTAAGACGGCATGTAAAATACAAGAAAATCTATGCAAAAGTGTAAGACAGCATGTAAAATACAAGAAAATCTATGCAAAAGTGTAAGACAGCATGTAAAATACAAGAAAATCTATACAAAAGTGTAAGACGTAATGTAAAATATAAGAAAATCTATGCAAAAGTGTAAGACAGCATGTAAAATACAAGAAAATCTATAGAAAAATGTAAGACAGCATGTAAAATACAAGAAAATCTATACAAAAGTGTAAGACGGCATGTAAAATACAAGAAAATCTATACAAAAGTGTAAGACAGCATGTAAAATACAAGAAAATCTATACAAAAGTGTAAGACAGCATGTAAAATACAAGAAAATCTATACAAAAGTGTAAGACAGCATGTGAAATACAAGACAATCTATTCAAAAGTGTAAGACAGCATGTAAAATACAAGAAAATCTATGCAAAAGTGTAAGACAGCATGTAAAATACAAGAAAATCTATAGAAAAATATAAGACAGCATGTAAAATACAAGAAAATCTATACAAAAGTGTAAGACGGCATGTAAAATACAAGAAAATCTATACAAAAGTGTAAGACAGCATGTAAAATACAAGAAAATCTATACAAAAGTGTAAGACAGCATGTAAAATACAAGAAAATCTATACAAAAGTGTAAGACAGCATGTAAAATACAAGAAAAATCTATGCAAAAGTGTAAGACAGCATGTAAAATACAAGAAAATCTATAGAAAAATGTAAGACAGCATGTAAAATACAAGAAAATCTATACAAAAGTGTAAGACGGCATGTAAAATACAAGAAAATCTATACAAAAGTGTAAGACAGCATGTAAAATACAAGAAAATCTATACAAAAGTGTAAGACAGCATGTAAAATACAAGAAAATCTATACAAAAGTGTAAGACAGCATGTAAAATACAAGACAATCTATACAAAAGTGTAAGACAGCATGTAAAATACAAGAAAATCTATACAAAAGTGTAAGACAGCATGTAAAATACAAGAAAATCTATACAAAAGTGTAAGACAGCATGTAAAATACAAGAAAATCTATGCAAAAGTGTAAGACAGCATGTAAAATACAAGAAAATCTATAGAAAAATGTAAGACAGCATGTAAAATACAAGAAAATCTATACAAAAGTGTAAGACGGCATGTAAAATACAAGAAAATCTATACAAAAGTGTAAGACAGCATGTAAAATACAAGAAAATCTATACAAAAGTGTAAGACAGCATGTAAAATACAAGAAAATCTATACAAAAGTGTAAGACGGCATGTAAAATACAAGAAAATCTATACAAAAGTGTAAGACAGCATGTAAAATACAAGAAAATCTATACAAAAGTGTAAGACGTAATGTAAAATATAAGAAAATCTATGCAAAAGTGTAAGACAGCATGTAAAATACAAGAAAATCTATAGAAAAATGTAAGACAGCATGTAAAATACAAGAAAATCTATACAAAAGTGTAAGACGGCATGTAAAATACAAGAAAATCTATACAAAAGTGTAAGACAGCATGTAAAATACAAGAAAATCTATACAAAAGTGTAAGACAGCATGTAAAATACAAGAAAATCTATACAAAAGTGTAAGACAGCATGTGAAATACAAGACAATCTATTCAAAAGTGTAAGACAGCATGTAAAATACAAGAAAATCTATGCAAAAGTGTAAGACAGCATGTAAAATACAAGAAAATCTATAGAAAAATATAAGACAGCATGTAAAATACAAGAAAATCTATACAAAAGTGTAAGACGGCATGTAAAATACAAGAAAATCTATACAAAAGTGTAAGACAGCATGTAAAATACAAGAAAATCTATACAAAAGTGTAAGACAGCATGTAAAATACAAGAAAATCTATACAAAAGTGTAAGACAGCATGTAAAATACAAGAAAAATCTATGCAAAAGTGTAAGACAGCATGTAAAATACAAGAAAATCTATAGAAAAATGTAAGACAGCATGTAAAATACAAGAAAATCTATACAAAAGTGTAAGACGGCATGTAAAATACAAGAAAATCTATACAAAAGTGTAAGACAGCATGTAAAATACAAGAAAATCTATACAAAAGTGTAAGACAGCATGTAAAATACAAGAAAATCTATACAAAAGTGTAAGACAGCATGTAAAATACAAGACAATCTATACAAAAGTGTAAGACAGCATGTAAAATACAAGAAAATCTATACAAAAGTGTAAGACAGCATGTAAAATACAAGAAAATCTATACAAAAGTGTAAGACAGCATGTAAAATACAAGAAAATCTATGCAAAAGTGTAAGACAGCATGTAAAATACAAGAAAATCTATAGAAAAATGTAAGACAGCATGTAAAATACAAGAAAATCTATACAAAAGTGTAAGACGGCATGTAAAATACAAGAAAATCTATACAAAAGTGTAAGACAGCATGTAAAATACAAGAAAATCTATACAAAAGTGTAAGACAGCATGTAAAATACAAGAAAATCTATACAAAAGTGTAAGACGGCATGTAAAATACAAGAAAATCTATACAAAAGTGTAAGACAGCATGTAAAATACAAGAAAATCTATACAAAAGTGTAAGACGGCATGTAAAATACAAGAAAATCTATACAAAAGTGTAAGACAGCATGTAAAATACAAGAAAATCTATACAAAAGTGTAAGACAGCATGTAAAATACAAGAAAATCTATACAAAAGTGTAAGACAGCATGTAAAATACAAGAAAATCTATACAAAAGTGTAAGACAGCATGTAAAATACAAGAAAATCTATACAAAAGTGTAAGACAGCATGTAAAATACAAGAAAATCTATACAAAAGTGTAAGACAGCATGTAAAATACAAGAAAGTGTATGAAAAAGTCCAAGAGACCATGGGAAATATAAGGTTCATGAAATAGTTAAAAACTGTTTGTAAAGTATTTGAAGTATAGGAAAAATATTGTCATGAAGGTCAACTCTCATTTATTGCCAATTTGCTGTTCATTGGAACTTGTCATGCACTGCAAATAGTCGACTGTGATCAATTGAAGAGGACTCTGGTTGAGAGAAGATTTGTGAGATTGACAAGACAACAGAGATGGGTTGGGTTGTTTTACCTCTGAGCGGCATTTTTTGCACACCATGGGCTAAATGGCCAGGTCACATGGACCCTGAAGGCTCAGAGAAGGTTGGGTAAGGGGACCCACTGGAACAGCTGTTGAGAGACAGATGGTAGTCTTCCTCAAGGCAACCCAGCGTGTTCTTTAACGTGCACAGGGTATGGCTCTCCCGCACACGGGGTCACGGCTTAACGTCCCATCCGACGGACGGCGGCCTTTCCAAGCCAGTCGGTGTCCCCTACTGACCGTGGGCAGGGCGGGGAGTTTTGAGGAGATAAATCTCAACGCTGACCCAGCTGGGACTCGAACCTGAGAACTGCAGATTACGAGCCTGGCGCGCTACCGACTGAGCCCCGCCCCCGCCCCCGCCCCCCAAGACAACAGAAAGATGATAGATGTAAGAAATGACATACACCTCAAAGAATCATCTGTGCCATAAATGCGAGATCGGAACCCAGGCAATATTGTCCCAGGGGTGGCCGAGTGGTTAGCGCTCTTGGGTACAGATCTAAGGGACCTGTGTTCGAGCCGGGTAAGGCATGGATGTTCGTGTTGTTTTTCTGCTGAGCTCCTACCATCCTGTCAGATTTTCTATTATGGCATACAAACTGACAGGCTCCTATCAGACTTCTGTGGCAAGCAGCTGCTTGAGGGGGAATTAATTTTTTTATAAGCAAGCCAGTCATTCATACAAAATGCGCATATTTCGAACGAATATTGTCTTTGAAAACGTCTACTACAAAAAATGAGGGGAAATGGTGAATTTTGCAAAAAAAGTTAAAAGAGAGCCGATAAAAAAGTAAAAGAAAAAAACGAAAAAAAAAAAAAGAGGAACGACGACCTGGTGCATTTTGGTGTAATTAAATTGTTCCCCCCCTTAAATCTTTTTTTCCAGATCTGGTCCTAGACCTTAGAGATCGTAAAAATATGGATCAAAGAAACAAAACTTGCATATAAAAATATATTGTTCTCTGTTAAATATGTAAAAAAAATGCGAAAATTGAAATTTTCGTCCCAAACATTATGGAATGTGAAGATATTACAGAAAGTCAGGGAAAACATGTTGGATAAAAAATCTTATCCTACCTAAAAAATGATTCTATATTTAATTTCGCAATACACATTACAATTATCATCGCTCCAAAGGCCGAAGTGAGAGTTGCTTAAACCCCGTTTCGTAACTCTTTTGGGGCGGGGGTGACTCAGTCGGTAGCGAGCCAGGCTCGCCAATCTGCAGTTCCCAGGTTAGAATCTCAGCTGGGTCAACGTTGAGATTTATCTCCGCAAAATTCCCCACCCTGCCCACGGTCAGTAAGGGACACCGATGGGCTTGGAAAGACCACCGTCTGTCGGATGGGATGTTAAACCGTGGGCCCCGTGTGCGGGAGAGCCATACCCTGTGCACGTTAAAGAACAAGCTGGATGGCCTTGACGGGAGGCTACCATCTGTCTCCCAACATCTGTTCCAGTGGATTCCTAACCTTCTCTGAGCCTTCGGGGTCTATGTGAGCTGGCCATTTAGCCCATGGTGTGCAAAAAAGTGCCGCTCATAGGTAAAACAACCCAACGTTAAAGAACACGCTGGATGGCCTTGACGGGAGGCTACCATTTGTCTCCCAACATCTGTTCCAGTGGGTTCCCAACTTTCTCTGAGCCTTAGGGGTCCATGTGACCTGGCCATTTAGCCCATGGTGTGCAAAAAAGTGCCGCTCAGAGGTAAAACAACCGAACGTTAAAGAACACGCTGGATGGCCTTGACGAGAGGCTACCATCTGTCTCCCAACAGCTATTCAGTGGGTCCCCTCCCCCAACCTTCTCTGAGCCTTCGGGGTCTATGTGAGCTGGCCATTTAGCCCATGGTGTGCAAAAAAGTGCCGCTCATAGGTAAAACAACCCAACGTTAAAGAACACACTGGATGGCCTTGACGGGAGGCTACCATTTGTCTCCCAACATCTGTTCCAGTGGGTTCCCAACTTTCTCTGAGCCTTAGGGGTCCATTTGAACTGGCCATTTAGCCCATAGTGTGCAAAAAATGTGCCGCTCAGAGGTAAAACAATCCAACGTTAAAGAACACGCTGGATGGCCTTGACGGGAGGCTACCATTTGTCTCCCAACATCTGTTCCAGTGGGTTCCCAACTTTCTCTGAGACTTAGGGGTCCATGTGAACTGGCCATTTAGCCCATGGTGTGCAAAAAAGTGCCGCTCAGAGGTAAAACAACCGAACGTTAAAGAACACGCTGGATGGCCTTGACGGGAGGCTACCATTTGTCTCCCAACATCTGTTCCAGTGGGTTCCCAACTTTCTCTGAGCCTTAGGGGTCCATGTGAACTGGCCATTTAGCCCATAGTGTGCAAAAAATGTGCCGCTCAGAGGTAAAACAATCCAACGTTAAAGAACACGCTGGATGGCCTTGACGGGAGGCTACCATTTGTCTCCCAACATCTGTTCCAGTGGGTTCCCAACTTTCTCTGAGCCTTAGGGGTCCATGTGAACTGGCCATTTAGCCCATGGTGTACAAAAAAGTGCCGCTCAGAGGTAAAACAACCGAACGTTAAAGAACACGCTGGATGGCCTTGACGGGAGGCTACCATTTGTCTCCCAACATCTGTTCCAGTGGGTTCCCAACTTTCTCTGAGCCTTAGGGGTCCATGTGAACTGGCCATTTAGCCCATGGTGTGCAAAAAAGTGCCGCTCAGAGGTAAAACAATCCAACGTTAAAGAACACGCTGGATGGCCTTGACGAGAGGCTACCATCTGTCTCCCAACAGCTATTCAGTGGGTCCCCTCCCCCAACCTTCTCTGAGCCTTCGGGGTCTATGTGAGCTGGCCATTTAGCCCATGGTGTGCAAAAAAGTGCCGCTCATAGGTAAAACAACCCAACGTTAAAGAACACGCTGGATGGCCTTGACGGGAGGCTACCATTTGTCTCCCAACATCTGTTCCAGTGGGTTCCCAACTTTCTCTGAGCCTTCGGGGTCCATGTGACCTGGCCATTTAGCCCATGGTGTGCAAAAAAGTGCCGCTCATAGGTAAAACAACCCAACGTTAAAGAACACGCTGGATGGCCTTGACGGGAGGCTACCATTTGTCTCCCAACATCTGTTCCAGTGGGTTCCCAACTTTCTCTGAGCCTTAGGGGTCCATGTGAACTGGCCATTTAGCCCATGGTGTGCAAAAAAGTGCCGCTCAGAGGTAAAACAATCCAACGTTAAAGAACACGCTGGATGGCCTTGACGAGAGGCTACCATCTGTCTCCCAACAGCTATTCAGTGGGTCCCCTCCCCCAACCTTCTCTGAGCCTTCGGGGTCTATGTGAGCTGGCCATTTAGCCCATGGTGTGCAAAAAAGTGCCGCTCATAGGTAAAACAACCCAACGTTAAAGAACACGCTGGATGGCCTTGACGGGAGGCTACCATTTGTCTCCCAACATCTGTTCCAGTGGGTTCCCAACTTTCTCTGAGCCTTCGGGGTCCATGTGACCTGGCCATTTAGCCCATGGTGTGCAAAAAAGTGCCGCTCATAGGTAAAACAACCCAACGTTAAAGAACACGCTGGATGGCCTTGACGGGAGGCTACCATTTGTCTCCCAACATCTGTTCCAGTGGGTTCCCAACTTTCTCTGAGCCTTAGGGGTCCATGTGAACTGGCCATTTAGCCCATGGTGTGCAAAAAAGTGCCGCTCAGAGGTAAAACAACCGAACGTTAAAGAACACGCTGGATGGCCTTGACGGGAGGCTACCATTTGTCTCCCAACATCTGTTCCAGTGGGTTCCCAACTTTCTCTGAGCCTTAGGGGTCCATGTGAACTGGCCATTTAGCCCATGGTGTGCAAAAAAGTGCCGCTCAGAGGTAAAACAATCCAACGTTAAAGAACACGCTGGATGGCCTTGACGAGAGGCTACCATCTGTCTCCCAACAGCTATTCAGTGGGTCCCCTCCCCCAACCTTCTCTGAGCCTTCGGGGTCTATGTGAGCTGGCCATTTAGCCCATGGTGTGCAAAAAAGTGCCGCTCATAGGTAAAACAACCCAACGTTAAAGAACACGCTGGAAGGCCTTGACGGGAGGCTACCATTTGTCTCCCAACATCTGTTCCAGTGGGTTCCCAACTTTCTCTGAGCCTTAGGGGTCCATGTGAACTGGCCATTTAGCCCATGGTGTGCAAAAAAGTGCCGCTCAGAGGTAAAACAATCCAACGTTAAAGAACACGCTGGATGGCCTTGACGGGAGGCTACCATTTGTCTCCCAACATCTGTTCCAGTGGGTTCCCAACTTTCTCTGAGCCTTAGGGGTCCATGTGAACTGGCCATTTAGCCCATGGTGTGCAAAAAAGTGCCGTTCAGAGGTAAAACATCCCAACGTAACACTTTTACTTAGGAAAATATGAAAGACGGTTTTTTTTGAGGGGAAGGCTCGAACGTTGTAGAGCGCGACGGATTTACTACTCTAGTTCGAAACACCCTGACAACCAGTTTAATCCTTTTCGCCTTCCTACATGCCGCATTTAAAAGTATCCGTTTCAAAGTTCACTCAAGAAAACTAAACAGGGAAAATCTGCTGAAAAAGAAAGAGGAGAAATTTGACGTTTTGGTTTGAAGGATTTGAGGTTTGTCGCACGTGATTCTTTGGCGGCATTTCGAAACTCGTAACAGAAGACTCTTTATCAGTACTTATCTCGCAACGAGTTTAATCCTCTTACCTAAGAGAAAACATGATCGACAAGATGTTTTGGTGCAAACGTTAATAGTCATTTTTGTGACTGTTTCAGAGCGGAACTCTGCTTACTCTTGTTGCTTTTTCGGTATGGTGGATTTGTTAGTTAAGTATTTAAAGGGATTATTTTCTCGTTTGAAAAACATATTATTCATTTACATGGCAAAGTGAAGCAGAGAGTTGGGGCGAGGCTTTTGTACCTGGCCCCTTCCCCCTCCTAAGGGGCGGGGGTGTCTCAGTCGGTAGCGCGCCAGGCTCGTATTCTGTAGTTCCCAGGTTCGAGTCCCAGCTGGGTCAGCGTTGAGATTTATCTCCGCAAAATTCCCTGCCCTGCCCACGGTCAGTAGGGGACACCGATGGGCTTGGAAAGGCCGCCGTACGTCGGATGGGACGTTAAGTCGTGGCCCCATATGCGATAGAGCCATACCCTGTGAACGTAAAAGAACACGCTGGATGGCCTTGACGGGAGGCTACCATCTGTCTCCCAACAGCTGTTCCAGTGGGTCCCCTACCCCAACCTTCTCTGAGCCTTCGGGGTCCATGTGACCTGGCGATTTAGCCCATGGTGTGCAAAAAAGTGCCGCTCAGAGGTAAAACAACCCAACCCAAATCCCCCTCCTAAAATGTTTCTGAAAAAAAAAATTAAGAAAATATAAAAGAGGGCAATGTTCAGGGCCATTTTTGACGATCAGAAAGGTCACCAGCAATCCGATATAATAATAGTATATTTTTATCAGTGTATAACAGAGTCCGGTGGCTCACTCGGTAGCTCGCCAGGCTCGTAATCTGTAGTTCCCAGGTTCGAATCCCAGCTAGGTCAGCGTTGAGATTTATCTCCGCAAAATTCCACGACCTGGCCACGGTCAGTAGGGGACACCGATGGGCTTGGAAAGGCCTCCGTCCGTCAGATGGGACGTTAAGCCGTGGCCCCGTGTGTTGGTCAGCCTCCCGTCAAGGCCATCCAGGGTGTTTTTTAACGTTGGGCTGTTTTACCCTAGAGCGGCACTTTTTTGCACACCATGGGCTAAATGGTCAGGTCACATGGACCCCGAAGGCTCAGAGGAGGTTGGGGGAGGTGACCCACTGGAACAGCTGTTGGGAGACAGATCGTAGTCTCCATTCAAGGCCATCTAGCGTGTTCTTTAACGTGCACAGGGTATGGCTCTCCCACACAAGGGGCCACGGCTTAACGTCCCATCCGACGAGCGGCGGTCTTTCCAAGCCCATCGGTGTCCCCTACTGACCGTGGGCAGGGCGGGGAATTTTGCGGAGATAAATCTCAACGGTGACCCAGCTGGGACTCGAACCTTGGAACTACAGATTACGATCCTGGCGCTCTACCGGCTGAGCCACCTCTACCTCTTGGGGAAAGGAATTTATTGCACAGATGATAGAAGACATGAGAGCTTCGGGTCAAAGCTATTCAGCGAGTCATTTAACCTATTCAGAGACCTCAGTTTAGCATCCAATCCGATGGACAATTGTCATTCGAAGTCCGAACATTATCTTAGCAATTGAGCCTTGCTTGGCAAGAAGTGTCAAGTCCCGTTCAATAATTTAAAATACTTTAATTCTTTGTTTCGATGCCTCGAGAACAACCACACAAGGTGTCATGCGTGTAGGTTTCAGTCGCGCTTTTTAATTGGGGCGGGGGTGGCTCAGTCGGTAGCGCGCCAGGCTCGTAATCTGTAGTTCCTAGGTTCGAGTCCCAGCTGAGTCAGCTTTGAGATTTATCTCCGCAAAAATTTCCCGCCCTGCCCACGGTCAGTAGGCGACACCGATGGGCTTCGAAAGGCCGCCGTCCGTCGGATGGGACGTTAAGCCGTGGTCCCGTGTGCGGGAGAGAGCCATACCCTGTGCACGTTGAAGAACACGCTGGATGGCCTTGACGGGAGGCTACCATCTGTCTCCCAACAGCTGTTCCAGTGGGTCCCCTCCCCCAACTTTCTCTGAGCCTTCCGGGTCCATGTGACCTGGCCATTTAGCCCATGGTGTGCAAAAAAAGTGCCGTTCAGAGATAAAACAACCCAAAACAACAACAACGCATTCTAATTATTAAATGATTAATATCTCACGTAGCCTCGTTCGTAACGTTTCATTTCTCGTTGATCTTGAACACGTTCCGAGAAGAAGAGACAATTGTTTCCATTACCTAGGGTTATTCTCTCTTTTATCTGTCCTTTTAAAAGAGATTCAGATAAAGAAAGCGCAAACACGTCACAGAGTGAATGATGTAATTCTCGGGCGAATCAGTTTCGCGACAGAATGATTAAAATGTTTAGTTTCGCGAAATATCGCATCTCTAGTTTACTATGCCCCTTGTGGCTTCTCGTGCAAAACCTCGAGACATGGCGTAAAAAATTGCTCTCGGGTTCTTGATTGCGCCTTGTTATTTCCTCGCTGTTCGAGATTGCCATGGAGACAGTCACGATGGAGGAAGTAACGGTTACGGTAGGCCACGCGACTCTTTAACAATCCACGAGGTGACGGGAGCATTTAAATAATTGGATCAACTCCTCACGGGACATCACTTTGATTGATAAAGTCATTTGCAGTTCGTGCAAACGCTCAGGGCAGAATGACTCTTCGGGGCCTAAGAGGGAAAATAAAAATGGGGGGGGGGCGGAGAAGAATGAGTTTCGTTTCATGGATTACGTCAGTTTACTTCTGGGGCTTCTATGGTTATTTTTAGAAGAGGAAAATGAAGGCAGTTGATACGAAATTGTTAATGATATTATGTGATTTCTAAGGGTGATTCTTTGGCTTGAAGATAGTTGTTTGGGTTTAAAGGATTTTTTGATTTTTTTTTCCCTCCAATGTTTTTTTTTTCTTTATTTATGTATAGGATTAAGAAATCAGGTTTTCTTATTTTTTAAAAGAAAATTTCTTTTGAAATGCATACAAATAGGTTTCAATGAAATTCATTGGAAAATCATTTTATTTTTAAGAGAAAAATGTGAACATTTGTTAAGATTTGGTTAAGCAAGGGTTAACAATATCTGATGAAAAAAATGAGCAATTAGTTTATACCAGGATTAAGTTAACAATTCTTATTTATTAGATTAAGTTACTCGCTGTATGTCCCTTGGGTTCGGATCCTGTCAGACTGTGCCAGATGTGGTGACCCAGTCCACACAGGAGAGAGGGGAAGGGGGGGGGGCTCAGTCGGTAGCGCGCCAGGCTCGTAGTCTGTAGTTCCCAGGTTCGAGTCCCAGCTGGGTCAGCGTTGAGATTTATCTCCGCAAAATTCCCCGCCCTGCCCACGGTCAATAGGGGACACTGATGGGCTTGGAAAGGCCGCCGTCCGTCAGATGGGACGTTAAGCCGTGGTCCCGTGTGCGGGAGAGCCATACCCTGTACACGTTAAAGAACACGCTGGATGGCCTTGACGGGAGGCCACCATCTGTCTCCCAACAGCTGTTCCAGTGGGTCCCCTCCCCCAACCTTCTCTGAGCCTTTGGGGTCCATGTGACCTGGCCATTTAGCCCATGGTGTGCAAAAAGGTGCCGCTCAGAGGTAAAACAACCAAACCCAGGAGAGAGGGATAATGATGAAATTACTTAATTCACTTCGGTGAATTCACAGATTCGCGGGTTTTTACGCCCGTGCCCATGTATGCCTCAACTTTGCTGCGTTGAATGAAGAATAACAATGATCCATCAATTACTGCACGAGAGTTATGTAGGGACGACACAATTTTTATTCACACTATATACAGCTACGTGCTGGGAATGAACTCCACTCCGTGGGCCTTTGCTGCTTCACACTGTGGTTCTTTCTGAATTCACAAAACTACTATCAAACTCACCGCTCAACTCCGTGAGCCTTTGCTGCTTTGCTACTGCAAATATTACTAAAATGAGGTGGAGAATTGCACACTCTGCAATTTCTCACTTTACAGACCTCAAAAACTTGGCGAAAGGATTTTCCTTTGCCTACACTGGGCTCCTCCTGAACCGCAAGAATAAAAGATTCTCCAAGAATCTGGATTCCCTCTTGGAATCGCACCCTCACTTCAAGGGTTATTTTGAGAAAGACGGTGTCCTTTTGACGCGTGTCAACGCGACCTCTTCGCTTTACAGCTAACGCACAGACTAAAGCTCTCGCCTACCCACTCTCCCGCCTACCCACGTCGCTGCACTAGCGCCCCTAGGCTGGTTATTTACGGCGATACACAACTTCTGGCATTGATTCTTAAAACAAGCAGCAAGTTTCAGACCCGAAAACAACAACAGTGAGTCCTCCCAGCACAAACATTTCAAAGAACACATACAAATATATACAACAATATAATACAACAAAAATATACAATAAATAAATAAATTTCGAGGGACATGACACTCGCTGACAACAACCTCTAGGCGTACAGTGACATAAGTATTATATCAAGAAGTTGGGTTGTTTTACCTCTGAGCGGCACTTTTTTTTAATCAGTTTTTTCTTTTACATAAATTTGTTGATTCTTCCATAATAAGGATTAATAATTAGCAGGTAGAAGGATGATTGCTTTATTTATATCGGGAATAGTATGTAATTAGTTTACAGTAGGTTTAGTAAATATTGATAGTGAGATTAGCGCAGTTTCTTACCCAAGATTTAGTTGGGGCGGGGGTGGCTCAGTCGGTAGCGTGCCAGGCTCGTAATCTATACTTCCCAGGTTCGAGTTCCAGCTGGGTCAGCGTTGAGATTTATCTTCGCAAAATTCCCCGCCCTGTCCACGATCAGTAGGGGACACCGATGGGCTTGGAAATGCCACCGTCCGTCGGATGGGACGTTAAGCCGTGACCCCGTGTGCGGGAGAGCCATACCCTGTGCACGTTAAAGAACACGCTGGATTGCCTTGACGGAAGACAACCATCTGTCTCCCCTAACAGCTGTTCCAGTGGGTCACCTCCCCCAACCTTCTCTGAGCCTTCGGGTCCATGTGACCTGGCCATTTAGCCCATGGTGTGCAAAAAAATGCCGCTCAGAGGTAAAACAATCCAACTTACCCAAGATTTAGACAAGGGCCCCCCCCCCCCTGTTTGATTTATTTTACTCTTTATTGCGTATTCTTTAGACCTAGGAAAGCGAACGTTGGCTCAGTCCGCAGTACGCCAAGCACGTAATGTGTAGTTCCCAGGTTCGAATCCCAGTTGTGCCATTATCGAGAGTTATCTCCGGTAGTTCCTGCTCGGCTTTCCGTCAGAAAGGAGGCACCGATGGGCTTTGAAAGGAAGCCGTCCATCGGATGGAATGTTAAGCCATGGCTCCTTGCGTAAGAGAGTTCCACGGTGCACGTTAAAGCATGCTGGATGGTTGGGTTGTTTTACTTCTGAGCGGCAATTTTTTGCACACCATGGGCTAAATGGCCAGGTCACATGGACCCCGAAGGCTCAGAGAAGGTTGGGGGAGGGGACCCACTGGAACTGCTGTTGGGAGACAGATGGTAGCCTCCCATCAAGGCCATCCAGCGTGTTCTTTAACGTGCAAGGGTATGGCTCTCCAGCACACGGGGCCACGGCTTAACATCCGACGGACACGGCTTAACACGGCTTAACATTAACGGTCGGATGTTAGCCACGGCTTAACATCCGACGGACGGCGGACTTTCCAAGCCCATCGGTGTCCCCTACTGACCGTGGAAAGGGCGGGGAATTTTGCGGAGATAAATCTCAACGCTGACCCAGCTGGGACTCGAACCTGGGAACTACAGATTACGAGCCTGGCGCGCTACCGACTGAGCCACCCCCGCCCATGCTGGATGGTCTTGATGGGAGATTACCATCTGTCTCCTAACAGCTGTCCAGTGGTTTCCCTTTTTACAAACTTTCCTAAGTCCTTGGGGGTCCTCGTAATGTGGGTCCTCGTAACCCTTTAGCCCATTGTGGGTCCTCGTAACCCTTTAGGGTCCTCGTAACCCTTGGGGGTCCTCGTAACCCTTTAGCCCATTGTGTGCAAAAAGGGAGACTCAGAGATAAAACAACGCAACAACCTTTAGGCGTACAGTCGCTCAAAAAAATGTCCGAACACTACGGTTGATTACAGAATTTAGAAAAAATATCTGGCAACGATTTTTTCTAGAAATTAGTGATCTGGCAACCTTCGTGTCACGTGACACGAAGGTTACCAGATCACTAATTTCTAAAAAAAATCGTTGCCAGATATTTTTTCTGAATTCTGTAATCGACCATAGTGTTCGGATGTTTTTTTTGAGCGACGTAGTGTGTAACTGTGAGACTAGTGATAAAACGATCACCCTGTGAACTAATTTCTGTTGCACACTTGTGTTTATTACAGTGAAGCTATTATTCATAGCACTTCAGAAAGCATTTAGGTTTTTTTATTGTTCTGTTGTACCAAACAAACTTGCGTTCAGTTTTATCAGTTTGGTTGTTTTACCTCTGAGAGGCGGGCGGGCGGGGGTGGCTCAGTCGGTAGCTCGCCAGGCACGTAATCTGTAGTTCCCAGGTTCGAGTCCCAGCTGGGTCAGCGTTGAGATTTATCTCCGCAAAATTCCCCGCCCTGCCCACGGTCAGTAGGGGAGACCGATGGGCTTGGAAAGGCCGCCGTCCGTCGGATGGGACGTTAAGCCGGTGCCCCGTGTGCGGGACAGCCATACCCTGTGCACGTTAAGGAACACGCTGGATGGCCTTGATGGGAGGCTACCATCTGTTTCCCAGTCGGTAGCGCGCCAGTCTCGTAATCTGTAGTTCCCAGGTTCGAGTCCCAGGTGGGTCAGCGTTGAGGTTTGTCTCCGCAAAATTTCCCGCCCTGCCCACGGTCAGTAGGGGACACCGATGGGCTTCGAAAGGCCGCCGTCCGTCGGATGAGACGTTAAGCCGTGGCCCCGTGTGCGGGAGAGAGAGCCATACCCTCTGCACGTTGAAGAACACGCTGGATGGCCTTGATGGGAGGCTACCATCTGTCTCCCAACAGCTGTTCCAGTGGGTCCAATACCCCAACCTTCTCTGAGCCTTCGGGGTCCATGTGACCTGGCCATTTAACCCATGGTGTGCAAAAAAGTACCGCTCAGAGGTAAAACAACCCAACTCAACTCTCTGAGAGGCATTTTGTTTGCACATAATGCCCTAAATGACCAGGTCACAAGGACATCGAGGGCTCAGAGACGATTTGGGGAGGGGATCAGAGAGCAGCTGTTGGGAGACAGATGGTAATCTACCGTCAAGGCCATCCAATATGCTCCTTAACGGGCACAAGGTATTGCTCTCCGAACACGGAACCACGTCTTAACATCCCACCCGTCGGGCGGTGGTCTTTCCAAGCCATCGATCTACCCTACTGTAGACAGGAGTGTACCCTACTGACAGGTAGTTTTGGAAGATAAATATCAACGCTGGTTCTGTTGGGACTCGAAACTTAGAACCGCAGATTACGAGTTTGGCGAGCTACCGAGCCACTCCGCCTCTACGGGGGGCCGGGGTGGCTCAGTCGGTAGCGCGTCAGGCTCGTAATCTGTAGTTTCCATGTTCGAGTCCCAGCTGGGTCAGGGTTGAGATTTATCTCCGCAAAATTCCCCGCCCTGCCCGTAAGGGACACCGATGGGCTTGGAAAGACCGCCGTCCGTCGGATGGGACGTTAAGCCGTGACCCCGTGTGCGGGAGAGCCATACCCTGTGCACGTTAAAGAACACGCTGGATGGCCTTGACGGGAGGCTACCATCTGTCTCCCAACAGCTATTCCAGTGGGACCCCTCCCCCAACTTTCTCTGAGCCTTAGGGGTCCATGTGACCTGGCCATTTAGCCCATGGTGTGCAAAAAAGTGCCGCTCAGAGGTAAAACAACCCAACCCAACTCCGCCTCTATATAAATAGGTTTAACTTAGATCTCATGTTTATATTAAGCTTTAATCCCAAACACAAAAACAGTTTTTCAAGATAAGTTTCGAATTCGCCATTCCATTAACATAATTAGTAGCGTTTGCAGAAATTTTTCCAAGGTAGGCGAGGGGGTAGGGCGAGAATCATTGAAATAGCTCCACTGCTATTTTTCAGATAATGGGCATGGCCTTTTAGAATACGTTTAAACGTATCTAGTGAGGTTTTTATTAACTGAATTTGTTACAAAAATTAGCAATATTATGCAAAATTTTATTCATTTGATTATTTTTAAATAATTCAAAATATTTCCAAGTTGTGAAGTGCCCCATCTTCTTCCCTCCCCTCTGTGGACTTGGACGTTCGGGACGTAACCATTGATTAATATGATGATTGATTATATTATAATGGACCTTGTATATTGCACATGATTTACAAATATATTTTTAGGAAATAAATGAAAGTACTAAAATTTAAGGGGCCGGGATTAGCGCGCCAGGCTCGTAATCTGCAATTCCCAGGTTCGAGACCCAGCTGGGTCAGCGTTGAGATTTATCTCCGCAAAACTCCCCACCCTGTCCACTGTCAGTAGGGGATACCGATGGGCTTGGAAAGGCCGCCGTCCGTCGGATGGGACGTAAAGTCGTGGCCTCGTGTGCGGGAGAGCCATACCCCGGTGCACGTTAAGGAACACGCTGGATGGCGTTGACTGGAGGCTACCATCTGTCTCCCAACAGCTGTTCCAGTGGGTCCCGTCCCCCAACCTTCTCTGAGCCTTCGGGGTCCATGTGACCTGGTCATTTAGCCCATTGTGTGCAAAAAAAGTGCCTTTCAGAGGTAAAACAATCCAACCGACTGAATCCCATCTACACCCTCTCGTGTTTTGGATCAACAAAAAGTTTTAAAACAAAAATTCCTTATTTTTATTAATTCAAGTGCGCTCTCTTTTGTCTTTGTAACCTCACGTAACTAGCAATTCCAGACCACTGCTACAGGATGAATCATCTCAAGAAGCATTGAATTACAGATCAGCGAATTAATCTGAGTCACTTTAGCTATTTATTAACTCGAGGTCGCCATTTTAGACTGAATGAGTTCAAGTAATAATGTTTTCCAGATCACTCTTCTAGAATGAATTACTTTAGACAATGATGAAATTCGGCATGTGTGCGAATTGCTTCAGATGAGAATGAATTCTAGATAGCAGTTTTGAACTGAACGAACTTCAGAGAGTGATGAATCCACAACGGTGTTTAGCATTTACTTTATAAATCATTTTGTAATGTACTATTTTCTAGAGAGCTTCTTCGTACTTTGTAATGCACTATTTCCCAGGGGGCTTCTTCGTACTTTGCAATGCACTATTTCCCAGGGGGCTTCTTCGTACTTTGTAATGCACTGTTTCCCAGGGGGCTTCTTCGTACTTTGTAATTCACTATTTCCCAGGGGGCTTCTTCGTACTTTGTAATGCACTATTTCCCCAGGGAGCTTCTTCGTACTTTGTAATGCACCATTTTCCCAGGGAGCTTCTTCGTACTTTGTAATGCACCATTTTCCCAGGGGGCTTCTTCATACTACGTAATGCACTATTTCCCCAGGGAGCTTCTTCGTACTTTGCAATGCACCATTTTCTAGAGAGCTTTTTCGTACTTTGTAATGCACTATTTTCTAGATAGCTTCTTCGTACTTTGTAATGCACTATTTCCCCAGGGAGCTTCTTCGTACTTTGTAATGCACCATTTTCCCAGGGAGCTTCTTCGTACTTTGTAATGCACCATTTTCCCAGGGGGCTTCTTCATACTACGTAATGCACTATTTCCCCAGGGAGCTTCTTCGTACTTTGCAATGCACCATTTTCTAGAGAGCTTTTTCGTACTTTGTAATGCACTATTTTCTAGATAGCTTCTTCGTACTTTGTAATGCACTATTTCCCCAGGGAGCTTCTTCGTACTTTGTAATGCACTATTTCCCCAGGGAGCTTCTTCGTACTTTGTAATGCACCATTTTCCCAGGGAGCTTCTTCGTACTTTGTAATGCACCATTTTCCCAGGGGGCTTCTTCGTACTATGTAATGCACTATTTCCCCAGGGAGCGTCTTCGTACTTTGCAATGCACCATTTTCTAGAGAGCTTCTTCGTACTTTGTAATGCACTATTTTCTAGAGAGCTTCTGCGTATTTTGCAATGTACTATTCACTACATTACATACGAAACGATGAATTAGGCGACTTTTTTCGAAAATGGTGAAACGCAAAAAGATGAAATTGCAAACCTAGGTGATTGACCCTCAAATGAACAAGTGCTTAAAAAAGATTTGGGTTGGGTTGTTTTACCTCTGAGCGGCACTTTTCTGCACACCATGGGCTAAATGGCCAGGTCACATGGACCCCGAAGGCTCAGAGAAGGTTGGGGGAGGGGACCCACTGGAACAGCTGTTGGGAGACAGATGGTAGCCTCCCGTCAAGGCCATCCAGCGTGTTCTTTAACGTGCACAGGGTATGTCTGTCCCGCACACGGGGCCACGGCTTAACGTCCCATCCGACGGACGACGGCCTTTCAAAGCCCATCGGTGTCCCCTACTGACCGTGGGCAGGGCGGGGAATTTTGCGGAGATAAATCTCAACGCTGACCCAGCTGGGACTCGAACCTGGGAACTACAGATTACGAGCCTGGCGCGCTACCGACTGAGCCACCCCCGCCCCACTTAAAAAAGAAACTTGCCATTTAAGTGTTCTAATATATGCATTTCTCTAATGATTTCTTCGATGCGGTTTTTTAAAATTATCAAATGGTGAGAAAAAAAGGGCTCCAGATTATGAACTGGTTTCATTAAATTTTTCATTTTTTTTTCTTTGAAAAACGTGATGATTAAATGGAACTTAACAAAAAAAAAAAAACAACTCTTATTGTAATTATTTTCTGTAATTTTTAACAACAGTTTAAATGAATTATCACAAAGAGTTCGGAAAGAGCACCTTGCATTTTAATGTAACAATCTGAGCATAAAATTTTCCGAACTTCTGTTAAGTGGAAAGCGTTTTATCAGGCGATGCTCTTGCTAAATATGTCGGCACTGAGCAGGATGAAAAGTGTAACAGTTTCCATTTTCTTCACGCGCTGTGATTCATTTGAAGCTTTTTCCGGGAGAACAGAAAATTACCACTTCATCTGCTACTATGGTTAAGCAATCTTTGTCTCACACGCTCTAATTAAAGTTCTCAGAATAAATTTTAGAAAAAGAATAAATGGAGCAAGAGGCGTTACCAAAAAAAAAAAGGAAGGGAAGTAAGTGCTCATTTAATTTCGACATTAAAAAATAAATCTCGCAGGCGTCAGAAAATTAAATATTATTTATTAATTGAGTGCGTAGATTTATGCATAAAAATAAATGTAGCCAAAGATGAGAGTTTAAAGTTTTAAATTTTGATAAGAAAAAAAAAAGTTGGTTTATTACTTTTTTTTTTAACTTTATGTATATATTGCTTATTTAAAATGAATATACAGGGTGTCTCAAAAATATAGGTACAAACTTTTAGGGGAGGTAGATAACATCTAAAGGAATGAGAATTGCATAGTAACCCATAACCAGAAACGTCACCTTTAGTCAATAGGCGGCGCTGTTCATCAGTGCGCTAGAGGGGAAATTTCGGATTTCCTCATTCGAGCGGTAGTCGGTTGACGAAGAGCATGCAAAGGTATTCGAACAGGGAGCTGGCAGACATGCACTTAGTGTATGAAATAGCTGAAGGCAACGGACGAGCCGCTCAACGAATGTATCAAGAACGCTTCCCACACAGACATGTACCGGGCCACCGTTTGTTTGCGCGTGCGCATCAAAATTTGTGCGTCTCATGGTGGAAACTTCGAGCATCTACTGTAACATTATGAAATGTATTCATCTAGTACGCCATTCGTAATAATTATGTCCAATAAATGTTTTCCCATTAATCACTGTCTTGTGTCCTTTCAGATCTTGTACCTCTGCTACCACTTTCCCATGACGTTTCCGGTTATGGGTTCCCATGCAATTCTCATTCCTTTAGATGTTATCTACCTCCCCTAAAAGTTTGTACCTATATTTTTGAGACACCCTGTATATACCGTATATTTCCGCAGATACGACGATAGTTGAATCATAAAAAAAGGCCCCCAAAATCCGGGTCGTCTTATAGGACAGATACAAAAAAAAATAGATTGAAATTTATATAAAT
Organism: Ryuthela nishihirai; assembly: GCA_038380435.1. NCBI lineage: Eukaryota > Metazoa > Arthropoda > Arachnida > Araneae > Heptathelidae > Ryuthela > Ryuthela nishihirai. Next base: position 28,798,574 of record JAWZYU010000018.1, read on the forward strand.
TAAAACCATTATAAAATAAAACAAATCATTCACCAATGTATTTAAAATCCTGCAACATCCTCACCTTCATCATCTAAGGCAAATAGCTCCTCAAGCACATCCTCACTTTCGTTGTTGAGAAGCTCGTCATATGGGTCCCATTCTGTACCTAGCGAGTCGATTTCCGCTTCGTCATCAGTATCCCATAACAAATCGTCCTCAGTGCCATCCATAACAATAGAAATCCCACACTTTTTGAAGGATTTGATCACTATACGCTATACAGTATTATTATCCAGATGATGATCGCCAATCTAAATTCATAGGCCGTTGATAATTTGGGGTCGTCTTATAGGACAGATATATGCTAAAACTATAAAACTTTGACGAAAATTTATACCTCGTCTTATCTGAAGGTCGTCTTATCTGCGGAAATATACGGTATATAAAATTTCAAATTTCATTCTTTAGTGTTAGATTTGTCTATGAAGAAAAGAGCTTTTTGAATTAGAGAATGAATTTATTGTTCTCACATTTGTGCTTGATGAAAAAAATACATACCAATGCGACACAAATAAGCCCCACGAGGTAAATGAGATGATTGAATGCTTTTTAATAGGCTCGAATTTATAAAAAAATAAAGGGAGGGGGGGGGGGGCAAGTGACGTAGTCAAGACCCGCCCTCCTCGACTCTCCCGAAATTCTTATGTCATCAACAGCCGATTATATGTTGTGCGTTTTTATTCTCAGGTCAGTAATCATATCACTTCACTAAGACAATATTAGATATCTTATCACAACGTGATCACAACACGTTGTGATAAGATATCTAATATTGGATAACTCATCACAGTCGTGATCACAACATAAGTATAATCGACTGTTGATGACACGTGCCCTACATAATGTGTTACCTCTTTTTTTTTCGCACAATAGGCTAAATGGCCAGATCACTAGAAACCCAGAGCCTCGGAGAAAGTTGGGAGGAAGAGCCCACTGGACAGCTGTTATGAGACAGGGGGTAGCCTCTAGTCAAGGTCATCCAGCGTGTTCTTTAACGTGCGCAGAGTGCTACTCTGCTGCATTTAGAGACCACCACTTTTCATGCCATCCAACGGATCGCGGCTTTTTCAAGCCCACCGGTGTTCCCTACTGAACGAGAGCGGGGGGAGGGGAGCAAGGGGGGGTTGTTTTACCTTTGAGCGGCACTTTTTTGCACACCATGGGCTAAATGGCCAGGTCACATGGACCCCGAAGGCTCAGAGAAGGTTGGGGGAGGGGATCCACTGGAACAGCTGTTGGGAGACAGATGGTAGCCTCCCGTCAAGGCCATCCAGTGTTCTTTAACGTGCACACGGTATGACTCTCCCGCACACGGGACCACGGCTTAACGTCCCATCCGACGGGCGGCGGCCTTTCCAAGCCCATCGGTGTCCCCTACTGACCGTGGGCAGGGCGGGGATTTTTGCGGAGATAAATCTCAACGCTGACCCAGCTGGGACTCGAACCTGGGAACTACAGATTACGAGCCTGGCGCGCTACCGACTGAGCCACCCCCGTTGGGGCGGGGGTTCCGGAGATAAATCTCAATGCTGGCCAGGCGTGATTCGAACCTGGGAACTGCAGATTGCGAACCTGGCGCACTATCGACTGAAGTACCCTTTCCTCTCTCTGAATCACGCGTGTCATTGTGTGTTTGGTGTACAAGATACTAGCTCAAGCTAGAAATACTTCTAAATTACTTTTGCTCCTTTTGTAGCGAGTGTAGGCGAGGTAATCTTCTTCCCCCATCTCTTCTACAAGGTCCTTGACCCTTAATTATTTTCATTCTCGGCAACTAGGTCGTATTATGGCAAGGGTACCGTTAATAGAAGGGCAAGTCTTATCTATGACAATCACACGAAAGGTGGTGCATCAAAGGAAGGGCGAAACATTGGAGAAGAAGAAGCAGTCGAAAGTCTCCTCAACGATAGAGAACTGATTCTCCAATTGGATGCTGTGTTAATCCCGAAGGCGAGACGATGATGGGGATGAGGCCAGTGAAGCGGGGAAAAGAGAAAATGGATGGTGAGAAAGAGTGCTATCCAGAATTGATGTTCCATAGATCGATAATCGAGCAGAATTTCCACAATTTTACTGTTAAATCATCCGTGATCTTTTCGCCACGTGGAGCGTTTTCCTTTGATTTTCTTCTTCTTTTTTCCCCACGGCTTCCCGAAGTTTGGGTGGATTTTCAAAAGTGCTCGCCATGTTCCGGGGATGCTGTAAAAGAAGAAGGCGGGGAGAGGAGGAAATTTGGGCATCCGTCATTTAATGGGAAATATATTATTTCTTTTTTTTTTCAGTGTCATATCCTTGGAGATATAATAATGAGCATTTTTTTTCTCTTAAAAATCTTTCAATATAATACATTTTAAAATTGATAATTTCGGAGTTTTTTTTGAGTTTTTTAAATTTTGCTCCCGAAAGTTTCTTTTGTTTACATTTACATCAGTAATACACTTGCGGTAGAAATCGATCAGCGGCTTCGTCACCTCTTGATTTCTAGGTTGGGTTGGGTTGTTTTACCTCTGAGCGGCACTTTTTTTCACACCATGGGCTAAATGGCCAGGTCACATGGACCCCGAAGGCTCAGAGAAGGTTGGGGGAGGGGACCCACTGGAACAGCTGTTGGGAGACAGATGGTAGCCTCCCGTCAAGGCCATCCAGCGTGTTCTTTAACGTGCACAGGGTATGGCTCTCCCACACACGACCCCACGGCTTAACGTCCCATCCGATGGACGGCGGTCTTTCCAAGCCTATCGGTGTCCCCTACTGACCGTGGGAAGGGCGGGGAATTTTGCGGAGATGAATCTCAACGCTGACCCAGCTGGGACTCGAACCTGGGAACTGCAGATTACGAGCCTGGCGCGCTACCGACTGAGCCACCCCCGCCCCCTCGATTTCTAAACTCCGACCCCTATCTGAACTTGAATGCAACACCGGAACTGAAAATTCGTAACGTTTCTCAGTTCTACTTCCCGAAATAACCCTATTCACCGATTTTTACTTCTCTAGCAAAACGTTTTAGCAGAAATTTCATCCTTGATCTGGAAGGACCCATTGTATCCAAAAGTTCGTCAAGTTTTTGTGATCTGCAATCGTGAATATCGGAAGGCACCAATTTGTAGCTCTTTGGCACGGATATATCGAAATTTGACCTTTGACCTCCGTAGAACTGACCTCAATTGAAATTTGACATTTGACCTATGTAGAACTGACCTCAATTGAAATTTGACATTTGACCTATGTAGAACTGACCTCAATTGAAATTTGACCTTTGACCTACGTAGAGCTGACCTCAATCGAAATTTGACCTTTGACCTCCGTAGAACTGACCTCAATTGAAATTTGACCTTTGACCTCCGTAGAACTGATCTCAATTGAAATTTGACCTTTGACTTCTGTAAAACTGACCTCAATTGAAATTTGACTTTTGACTCAAAATTTCTCATTTTTAAGATCTACGACCCAAAGTGCGTCCCAAGTACTAATTTTTAGTTCTCTAGACCAGTACATCTACATTTCGCCTTTGACCAAAAAGAGTCCTTTGGATAAAAAATTCACGTTTCTGAGATCTTTAACTCTAAAATGCCACCCTGGACCAATTTTTAGTTCTCTATCATCTGTAGATCTACATTTGACCTCAAAGGACCCGTCGAATCAAAAATTCCGTACCGTTCTACAGCTTGAAACATCCTAGACACCAATTTTCATGCTTCTAACAGTCTCAGATCAAGGTTTGACCTCTAAGTGATCTAAATTTGACCTTAGAGGACGTTAACTTATAGGACATCGAAGTTTAGGTTTCGAATTTCTCTGGATCTCTACGACGCAGATTACCCCTAGGAGAAAATTTTCAGATTTTAACCCTTTCTGCATCATAATTAGAATTAGCATGATCCCTTATCAATTAGTCAGTCAATCCTTAACAATTCGTCTCTCTCTCTCTCTACATGTTTAGGGGCGGGGGTGGCTCAGTCGGTAGCGCGCCAGGCTCGTAATCTGCAGTTCCCAGGTTCGAGTCCCAGCTGGGTCAGCGTTGAGATTTATCTCCGCAAAATTCCCCGCCCTGCCCACGGTTAGTAGGGGATACCGATGGGCTTAGAAAGACCGCCGTCCGTTGGGTGGGACGTTAATCCGTATCCCCATGTGCGAGAGAGTCATACCCTGTGCATGTTAAAGAACACGTGGATGGCCTTGACGGGAGGCTACCATTTCCAGTGGGTCCCCTCCCTCAACCTTCTCTAAGCCTTCGGGGTACTTGTGACTTGGCCATTAGCCCATGGTGTGCAAAAAAGTGCCGCTCAGAGGTAAAACAACCCAACTCTCTCTATCTATATTTAAATTGCATTCTTTGGTTAATTTCGTTTGACTCTGAATTACTCTTTTGTGAACACAGTGGTGTAAATGATCAAATCATAAGCATCCCAAAGGTTCAGGTGTTGGCAGGGGATCCGCTGAACAACTAGGACACAAATGGGAACCTCCTGTTAAGTCCATCGAGGGTAGTCTTTAATGTGTTCAGGTTATGATTTTGCTGTCCATGAGACCAATATTTAAACCCCCATGTGACTAATGGCCCTTTCAAGTCCGTCTGGTATCGCATTATTCACAGAGGAGAGAACAGGTTTATCGTGCAAAATCTGAACCCAATCAAGGTGGAGACTCGAACCAGGGATCATTAGGTTACGAGCCCAGCGAGGTGCCACCTGAAACAGTTCTTGACCCATTCATTCCAGGAGATGCATATAAATATATACAAAGCTAGCACTACATACTTGTAGGTTATATAGCAAGCACACACGACCAGAGTCAGACCTAGGGAGGGGTGAGGAGGTGGGTTGTTGGGTTGTTTTACCTCTTAGCGGCACTTTTATGCACACCACGGCTAAATGGCCAGGTCATAAGGACTCCGAGTTCTCAGAGAAGGTTGGGGGAGGTGATCCACTGGAACAGCTGTTGGGAGACAGATGGTAGCCTTCCGTCAAGGCCATCCAGCGTGTTCTTTAACGTGTACAGGGTATGGCTCTCCCGCACACGAGGCCACGGCTTAACGTCCCATCCGACGGACGGCGGCCTTTCCAAGCCCATCGGTGTCCCCTACTGACCGTGGGCAGGGCGGGGAATTTTGTGGAGATAAATCTCAATGCTGACCCAGCTGGGACTCGAACCTGGGAACTACAGATTACGAGCCTGGCGTGCTACCGACTGAGCCACCCCCGCCCCGTGAGGAGGTGGGAGTAGTTTCCATTTGAGAATGTTAGTAAAGGTAATGGAGGCAAACAATTAAAAGACCCCTAAAACGGAGAGGAAAAGAAACTGAATGTACAAATTATTATATGCACCTATCATTTTTTGTCGTCAAACAGCAGTCAGATGGGGGCGGGGGTGGCTCAGTCGGTAGCGCGCCAGACTTGTAATCTGTAGTTCCCAGGTTCGAGTTCCAGCTGGGTCAGCGTTGAGATTTATCTCCGCAAAATTCCCCGCCCTGCTCACGGTCAGTAGGGGACACCGATGGGCTTGGAAAGGCCGCCGTCCGTCGGATGGGACGTTAAGCCGTGGCCCCGTGTGCGGGAGAGCCATACCCTGTGCACGTTAAAGAACACGCTGGATGGCCTTGACGGGAGGTTGCCATCTGTCTCCCAACAGCTGTTCCAGTGGGTCCCCTCCCCCAACCTTCTTTGAGCCTTCGGGGTCCATGTGACCTGGCCATTTAGCCCATGGTGTGCAAAAAAGTGCCGCTCAAGGGTAAAACAGCCCAACGTTAAAGAACACGCTGGATGGCCTTGACGGGAGGCTGCCATCTGTCTCCCAACAGCTATTCCAGTGGGTCCCCTCCCCCAACCTTCTTTGAGCCTTCGGGGTCCATGTGACCTGGCCATTTAGCCCATGGTGTGCAAAAAAGTGCCGCTCAAGGGTAAAACAGCCCAACGTTAAAGAACATGCTGGATGGCCTTGACGGGAGGCTGCCATCTGTCTCCCAACAGCTATTCCAGTGGGTCCCCTCCCCCAACCTTCTTTGAGCCTTCGGGTTCCATGTGACCTGGCCATTTAGCCCATGGTGTGCAAAAAAGTGCCGCTCAGAGGTAAAACAACCCAACCCAACGCAGTCAGATGTCTTGGTAAGGACTCAATGAGATGTTGAAAACACCTCACTGCATTATGGTATTGCCGTCATTGAAGTGATAATCGCTTATCGTAGAACATCCACAGTTGCCGGTGGTGGTTAGCAGGTTCGAACAGATCTTTCCAATTCGTTCCACAAATTCTCAACGGGGTTGAGGTCCGGTAATCGAGGGAGGCCATTCGAGTGTGGTAAACTCACTTGAATGCTCCTGGAAGCAATAGGTCGCCATTCGGGAAGTATGCTTTGACCGCCGTAGAACTGACCTCAATTGAAATTTGACCTTTGACCTCTGTAGAACTGACCTCAATTGAAATTTGACCTTTGATCTCCGTAGAACTGACCTCAATTGAAATTTGACCTCCGTAGAACTGACCTCATTTGAAATTTGACCTTTGACCTCCGTAGAACTGGCCTCAATTGAAATTTGACCTTTGACCTCCGTAGAAATGACCTCAATTGAAATTTGACCTTTGACCTGTTTTGTGGTGTTGTCCTGTTTAAAGGTGGTGTCATGGTGTGGAAAGAGAATCGTTACGAATGGGGATAGATGGGCGGCGAGGATGTTCACATACCTTGTGCAGGTGAATCAAATTACCTAGGCAGGGTTTGCCGAAGTTTGAGATGCATAAAGCGATTTCTGTACGGGAACGTAAATAAAGTGAATGCCTGAAAAAGCAAAACAGCATTGAAGTACACTACGTGATCAAAAGTATCTTGACACTCACTCATTCACCGTGTCACGTGACACGAAGGTTGCCAGATCACTAATTTCTAAAAAAATCGTTGCCAGATATTTTTCTGAATTCTGTAATCAACCATAGTGTTCGGATATTTTTTAGAGCGAATGTACAGCTAAGGCCCACAGAATCGAGCACATTCTAATATGCTATACAGGGTGTCCCTGAATTCATGGCCCAAACGTGAGAGGATGGTAGTACACACCAAACCCCACCAATATTCGTCATACAATAGGCGGCAGCAAACGCATTGAGGAGTTGGAAATGAAGGACAGACACAGAGGTTTCCAGAGCGACATTTATTGGAGATCATTACAACAAATGCTCCAACGTCCGCCCACCAACATTGATACAGGCGGCTTAAAGGTGGAATAGTGATCGGCGTACTTGCTCGTAAACACCGGGCTTGTCGCGCACATTGGCGACGGCAACGGACAGTCAGGCTACCAGATCCTCCATGGACTGCACGGGCGTCTCATACACGACACTCTTCAAATGTCCCCACAGAAAGAAATCGATACAAGAAAGATCGGGATATCTGGGGGGGGGAGGGGCACGGAATGGGACCATCGCGCCAATCCATCGGGTCCCAAATGAGGTATGAAGATGCTGATGCACGTCCATGCTGAAATGGGCAGGTGCCCCATTGTGCTGGAACCACATATGGTGGATTGTGGCTGGAACATCCTGAAGCAATTATGGCAAAACCTGTTGCAGAAAAATATGGTACTTTCGCCCATCGAGGCGGTCTAGCAGTAGGTAGGGTCCAATTAAATAGTTATGCATGTCCCTGCCCAGACATTGACAGCAAACCGTTGCTGGTTCGAATTTGGACGTGTACCACGGGGGTTCTGGGCCGCCCACAAATACGCATTGTGGACATTCACTACGGCTTCACGTGAGAATGTTGATTCATCTGTAAAGAACACATGCACAGGAAAATCGGATATGCGGCACTTTGCTGTAGGGACCACTGGGCGAAATCCATGCGCAGGGGATAATCAACAGCTGTCAATGCCTGCACTCGCTGCAAGTGATAGGGGTGTAGCCCTTCTTGCAGTACTCGCCAGACACTGTTCCGATGTACACCCAGGCTCCGGGCGGCGGATCGCGTGCTTGTACCTGGGTTATCTCTCACCATATGCAAGATGTCCTCGCTCATAGCTGGTGTTCTGACTGTCCGTGCTCGTCCGGCATCATGTTGACTGACGTGCAAGGTTCCTGCCTCAGACAGCTGCCAGTGCAGTAGCGCAAACATTTTATGATCGGACACATGGCACATAGGATATTGCTCACGGTAGAGTCTTTGCGCCTCTCTACCATTGCCCTTGGCTACGCCTACATAAGGTACATATCGGCTTTCTCTGCATTCGTAAACTGCTCCATCTCGTGTCTGGTCGATGCTGAGAATGCTGGGGTTTGGCCGATCCAGTGCTTTTAAGCCATGCTGCCTCATCTGCGCCTCCTACCAGCACCAGGCTGCGTTTGCAACCGCATATTCTATGACGAATATTGGTGGGTTCGGTGGTTCTTTTCTGTGGGGATATTTACAGATGAATCAACATCCCTCACGTTTGGGCCATGAATTCAGGGACACCCTGTATATATATATATATATATGAGTGTCGAATGAAAATAAATAATGTGTCGTCCTCTATACGGTGCATCGCTAGATTGGGGCGGGGGTGACTTAGTCGGTAGCGCGCCAGGATCGTAATCTGTAGTTCCCAGGTTCGAGTCCCAGCTGGGTTAGCGTTGAGATTTATCTCCGCAAAATTCCTCGCCCTGCCCACGGTCAGTAGGGGACACCGATGGGCTTGGAAAGACCGCCGTCCGTCGGATGGGACGTTAAGCCGTGGCCCCGTATCGGGAGAGCCATACCCTGTGCACGTTAAAGAACACGCTGGATTGCCTTGACGGGAGGCTACCATCCGTCTCCCAATAGCTGTTGTCCAGTGGGTCCCCTCCTCTAACCTTCTCTGAGCCTTTGGGGTCCATGTGACCTGGCCATTTAGCCCATGGTGTGCAAAAAAGTGCCGCTCAGAGGTAAAACAACCCAACCCACGCATCGGTAGATTTTATTTCTTTCATCCAGCCTTCATGACATCTGGAACGGTCGAGACAGTATTGCTTGGCATGCTGAAGAAAATGTCGAGTGATTCTGTGAACCATGCCTCAAAAAGGAAACTGCAAGCAGTTCAGCAGAACATTTCCAGCGATTCTTTACACTGTGAAAAAGAAGAAGCTGCAAACAGTTCAGTGGACTAGACCACTTTCAGTTAAGGTTCTACAATGTGCGACTGTACACGAGTCCCCCCCCCCCCGATAGGGGACCACCTTGTCGTGGTGGGGGGGCCTAGGGCCCAGCAACCCGGCTGAAGGCTGTGCCGACCGGGTTGGGCGCCGGTTGGGCATGGCCAAGGCCAACCGAGGTTGAAGACGCTGCTGGCCGGCTTGATTGCCGGTCGGGTGGTGACGGCGTCGGAGACCTCACCTCTCAGGGACCTGTGTGGTCAGTTCGACAGCTCTGCCGAAAGGTTTCCCTCTGCCTAGTAGGCACGAGCTGTCCAAAAAGTCTGGGTCTTACTAAGAGTCTCCACCCCGGGTGCCGATCGAGCTTGGATCTTTATATCCTTGCACATTTGCAAACCGGGGAATAGATTAAAGTAAGGTTTCTTCTGGTGGTTAGCTTTCCTTCTATAGGACTGCTGCCATGTGAGGCCGGGGTTAAGGTGCGCCTATAGGGCGTATTCCTTGCCCCCGGCTCTAGATGGTCATGGCTTTTCTTAACCAGGTAGTGCTGTCAGGCGGAACCGGGAATTGCCGTGGTTGCATAAGATCGCAACATAGAGATTCATTGTACACGAGTTCCCCCTCCAATAGGGGACCACCTTGTCGTGGTGGAGGAGCCTAGGGTCCAGGCAACCCGGTCGAAGGCTGTGCCGACCGGCGTGGCTGCACTGATTGGACATAGCCAAGACCAACCGAGGTTGAGGATGTCGCTGACTGCTTGAACGTGCCGGTTGGATGGTGACGTTGTCCAAGACCTCACCTATCAGCTGCTCTGGGTGAGCAGTTCGAGGGCTCGGCAGAACGAATTTGGTCCCCTAGTAGGCCAGAGCCCTCTAAAAAGTCTGGGCCTTACTAAGAGTCCCCACTGCGGATGCCGAGTGAACGTGGATCTATATATCCTTGTTCATGGCTAACCGGGGAACAGATTAAAGTTAGGTTTCTTCCGGTGGTCAGCTTTCCTTCTATAGGACTGCTGCCATGTAAGGCTGGGTTTGAGGTGCGCCTATAGGGCGTATTCCTTGCCCCCGGCTCTAAATAGCACGGCTTTTCATAACTGGTAGTGTCGTATAGGCGGAATCGGGAATTGCCGTGGTTGCTTAAGATCGCAACACAAGAGAGGTGTGTACACGAGTTCATCAGTCGTCGAGATTTTCGCTGCACTTCCATTGTTTCGTGATTGTGCTGTGTTCCAGTGTTCGTCACTGTGGAAGAGGTTCCTCATTTTGGAGAGAGAGATTCCAGTTCCAGCAGAAAACGGAGCACAGCCATATCTTCGAGGGGAGTGAACCATCTGTGGTTTCCGTCTGTTTTCATTTTTAAACGAGTTTTGAGTTGCCATAGACGCTTAGGAGTCGTAACAAAACTGAGCAGGACGGGAGCGTTGATTTAACCAGACAGATTGAGGTTGGGGAAGATGTGGAAATTAGCGAAATTGATAGGATGGATAGAGATTTGGTGGTAGAACAGGGTGTTAGCGGATGTGGTTCAGATCCTGGAAACGAGTGATTTGACTTGATTTTGATTTTGCAACGTATACGACAGAGAAGAACCCTAGAAGCTACTTCGAGCTTTTACAGGCTTTCTCGTATAATTGGGGCGGGGGTGGCTCAGTCGGTAGCGCGCCAGGCTCGTAATCTGTAGTTCCCAGGTTCGAGTCCCAGCTGGGTCAGGGTTCAGATTTATCTCCGCAAAATTCCCCGCCCTGCCCACGGTCAGTAGGGGACACCGATGGGCTTGAAAAGGCCGCCGTCCGTCGGATGGGACGTTAAACCGTGACCCCGTGTGCGGGAGAGCCATACCCTGTGCACGTTAAAGAACACGCTGGATGGCCTTGACGGGAGACTACCATCTGTCTCCCAACAGCTGTTCCAGTGGGTCCCCTCCCCCAATCTTCTCTGAGCCTTCGGGGTCCATGTGACCTGGCCATTTAGCTCATGGTGTGCAAAAAAGTGCCGCTCAGAGGTAAAACAACCCAACCCAACCTCTCGTATAATGACATGACTTACTAAGACCGAAGTCACGGCTGACTTCTGCCTGAGTAAGAGCGGATACAACATTCAAAGTTTGCCCTGCTGGAACAATAGCTAGCTTCTTAACTACTATGCCAGTTAAGGCGGAATCGAATCGCAAATTGGTTTCGGAGAGGGAATATGAGATGATGAAATTGCAAAGGAAACAAGAAGAAAGAGAAAGAAGAAGATTGGAAGGGAAGAAAGAGGAAAGAGACAGGAAAAAAGAAGACTGGCTGGAGAAATAAAACACAGAAGATTAGAGCTATAAGAAAAGGAATTGGGTGTAATTGTAGAGAAGAAGAGACTAGAAAAGGAAGCTTGGCAAAGAGGAAAAATATATAGAAGTAGTTTGGAAGGTACGGTAAAAGTGAAAAAGTTCAAGTCCAGATTATGTAGGAGATAATAACAGAATCTCTGATAATGAAAGCAGCTTTAGTCAGGTAGATAATATGAGTAATGAAAGTAAAGTATTTGTTGGAAGTGATAAAAGTTATTATGGCGAAAATATGTATGACAAAGAAAGGCAAATTAACAAATCTTACAGAGCAGTGAATGTGTCAATGTACAAACTAGCAGGGGACGGGGTGGCTCAGTCGGTAGCTCGCGAGGCTCGTAATCTGTAGTTCCCAGGTTCGAGTTCCAGCTGGGTCAGCGTTGAGATTTATCTCCGCAAAATTCCCCGCCCTGCCCACGGTCAGTAGGGGACACCGATGTGCTTGGAAAGGCCACCGTCCGTTGGATGGGACGTTAAGCCGTGGCTCCGTGTGCGGGAGAGCCATACCCTGTGCACGTTAAAGAACACGCTGGATGGCCTTGACGGGAGGCTACCATCTGTCTCCCAACAGCTGTTCCAGTGGGTCCCCTCCCCCAACCTTCTCTGAGCCTTCGGGGTCCATGTGACCTGGCCATTTAGCCCATGGTGTGAAAAAAATGCCGCTCAGAGGTAAAACAACCCAACCCGGGAATTTAGTTGAGAGCAAAGCAAATGATAGTGTTTAAGATAATGATGAGAAGGATAAAAAGAAGGAAGATAAAGATAGATTTAAATGAAGGTTTACTTGATAAATTTGTTAATTATTGCAGAATAATTTATGAGTGTGATAAAATTAATTGTGAGGAGAGTACAATTAATGTAGGAGAAAGTACAGGTGTATATGAAGAAGATGATATTGGTTGCCAAAGCAATAATCATGATTAAGTGAAAATGATAACCGAAAATCAGATATTGTGTTTATAAAGGATGGAGATAGTTTTGCAATTAAGGTCGAGTTTCTATTAAAAGATTTAGGTAAATCTAAAGATGAGATTAATTACCAGTTAGAAATAATGTGTAAATCTAAAAAAATAATGTGTAAATCTGTGTAAAAAAAAATAATGTGTAAATCTAATGTGTGAATCGTGTCACGTGACACGAAGGTTGCCAGATCACTAATTTCTGATAAAAAATCGTTGCCAGATATTTTTTCTGAATTCTGTAGTCAACCGTAGTGTTCGGATACTTTTTTGAGAAGTACGGGTGAAAAACCCGTGGAACTGTGGTTTCACCCAAAATCACGGGTGAAGATTAATTAATCGGAATAATTAATTAAAATTAAAATTTGCAAGGAAGTTCGCGACCACGAATCATCGAGGAGGTCATGATATTTACCCTTAACAGTATTTTCTCAAAGGAGTAGTGCATGGCGCACTTAGTGTATACAAAATGTTAAGTAACTCTCCAAGTTTCGTTTTCTGTTTAACAGACTGAAATGTGGGGGCCATTTGTGGAGTTAATTCTTTCCATACTTGGCTCTTGGGCGGGGGTGGCTCAGTCGGTAGCGCGCCAGGTTCGTAATCTGTAGTTCCCAGGTTCGAATCTCAGCTGGGTCAGTGTTGAGATTTATCTCCGCAAAATTCAACGTCCTGCCCATGGTCAGTAGGGGACACCGAGGGGCTTGGAAAGGCCACCGTCCGTCGGATGGGACGTTAAGCCGTGGCCCCGTGTGCGGGAGAGACATACCCTGTGCACGTTAAAGAACACGCTGGATGGCCTTGACGGGAGGCTACCATCTGTCTCCCAACAGCTGTTCCAGTGGGTCCCCTCCCCCAACCTTCTCTGAGCCTTCGGGGTCCATGTGACCAGGCCATTTAGCCCATGGTGTGCAAAAAAGTACCGCTCAGAGGTAAAACAGCCCAACCATACATTGCTCAGTCTGTCTGATGTAATACTTGCAACAGCTGCAGTAATTCGTTCCTTTGAATGCGGAAAATTGTGAATTTGTTTTTGGAATATAGAATGTTTTAAATTTATTCTCTCCGCCCAAAAAAAGTAGACCTGTTGTGTCAGATTGGACATCATCATCATCGTCAAGCAGCCATGGGCTACAGAGGTAGAACCAGATCGTGCAATTTCGTTCTCCAAGCAGATCTGTTCTGAGCTGCATCTGGCCACTGCACACCAATTCTAATAAGGTCCTGTTTGACATTGTGTGTCCACCGCATCTTAGGTCTCTCCCGCTTTCTGTGAGGTCTTTAGGCACACTGTTCGTAACCCTATTCGCTAATCTATAATTATCCATACGGGCAACATGGCGAAACAAACTGAGTCCCTCTCTGCACAAATGCTGCTTAAAGGAGGTTGCGGACTCCTATACTCTAAATATCCAGCGATTCGAAAATTTCTCACTTAAGACCTTAGACGTGATACAACTACACTCCGTCATAAAAAGGAAGTTTTGAGAGTTTCTTAATACTTTGGATGCATAATTACTTTTGTTACTTTAATTATTTAATAAAATATAACGCTTTTAACAAAGATATATCATTTTATAATGACTCTCTTTCCAAATCTTTAGTTTGCTAGTAAACGGAAAAATCACAACAAAACGTAAAGAAATAACTTTAAGCAGATGAAACTACTACAGTTAACTATATACTTTACATTCAATTAAAAGTAGAACAATTTACAATTAAATATATATGTTTTACATTCAATTAAAAGTAGAGCAATTTACAATTAACTATATAAACTTTGCATTCAATTAAAAGTAGAGTAATTTGAATTAACTTTATACACTTTACATTCAATTAAAAGTGGAGCAATTTACAATTAACTATATACACTTTACATTCAATTAAAAGTAGAGCAATTTACAATTAACTATATACACTTTACATTCAATTAAAAGTAGAACAATTTATAATTAACTATATAATTTTACATTCAATTAAAAGTAGAGAAATTTACAATTAACTATATAACTTTGCATTCAATTAAAAGTACAGCAATTTACAATTAACTATATATATTTTACATTCAATTAAAAGTAGAGCAATTTACAATTAACTCTATTTACTTTACATTCAATTAAAAGTAGAGTAATTTACAATTAACTACCTATATTTTGCATTCAATTAAAAGTAGAGCAATTTACAATTAACTATGTAACTTTACATTCAATTAAAAGTAGAGTAATTTACAATTAATTATATATGTACACTTTGCATTCAATTAAAAGTAGAGCAATTTACATTTAACTATATACACTTTACATTCAATTAAAAGTAGAGCAATTTACAATTAACTATATATATATTTTTTACATTCAATTAAAAGTAGAGTATTTTAAATTAACTATATACACTTTACATTCAATTAAAAGTAGAGCAATTTACAATTAACTATATACACTTTACATCTAATTAAAAGTAGAGCGATTTACAATTAACTATGTAACTTTACATTCAATTAAAAGTAGAGTAATTTACAATTAATTATATATGTGCACTTTGCATTCAATTAAAAGTAGAGTAATTTACAATTAACTATATATATTTTGCATTCAATTAAAAGTAGAGCAATTTACAATTAACTATGTAACTTTACATTCAATTAAAAGTAAAGTAATTTACAATTAATTATATATGTACACTTTGCATTCAATTAAAAGTAGAGCAATTTACATTTAACTATATACACTTTACATTCAATTAAAAGTAGAGCAATTTACAAATAACTATATATATATATATTTTACATTCAATTAAAAGTAGAGTAATTTAAATTAACTATATACACTTTACATTCAATTAAAAAACATAGCAATTTACAATTAACTATATACACTTTACATCTAATTAAAAGTAGAGCGATTTACAATTAACTATGTAACTTTACATTCAATTAAAAGTAGAGTAATTTACAATTAATTATATATGTGCACTTTGCATTCAATTAAAAGTAGAGCAATTTACAATTAACTATATAAACTTTACATTCGATTAAAAGTAGAGCAAGTTACAATTAACTACATGCACTTTACATTCAGTTAAAAGTAGAACAATTTGACAAATAACAGAATCATCAATAACTTTCCGAACTAGATAAATCCCATGACAATTTCGCAAATAGATCACCGTTTGTGAGAAACTTTCTCAGAGAACAACACTTGGCTACAGTTTATCGACTTTGCATCCCTTTTTTTTTTACTCCTTCTTAGTTTTGGGCACTCTTTTTTTTCTTCTCGCTCCTTACAGATAACGTCGAGACTAAGCAGTCTCTTTATCCGCGTCGAACCGGGCTTAGTCGCGAAAGACATTCCCAGCATTAGCCGGAATGAACGTCACCGGCGACGGCACTTTGCACTACGACAGCCCGGAGAACAACTTTTTGCCCGTTATCGGTGACGAGCCAGGTGCTAAGAACGCCATAAGTGAGATTTCCTCGTTTTTGCCGACTGTCAGCGTCAGTTAATTGATGGTGGTTCCGCCCACCTTACCCCCCACCCTTCTCTCACCCCTCCCTTTCTCTCTCCTCACCCCCTTAATAGAGCTCCTTCTGCCGCCTTTTCCACCCCCGCCTTTCTTATTTGATGGATTATCGACCTTTTGCTGGTCCCGATCCAAACCCTTCTTCTCTCCCTTCTCTTCCCTCTAATCTCAACTCCCCCCCCCCCCTCCTCCTTTTCCATCTTCCCGCACAGCCTCCGTCTCCTCTCCTTTTCTGCATTTCGTTGCTCCTCAGCCTCTGTTTTCCCTCTCGTGTTCTTCTAATTTTTATCGCTGCCTCCTCTTTTGCAAGTTCGTCTAAATTCACTCATTTTTTTTTAATTCATTTTTTACTTCCCATTCTCTCTTACTATCATATTCAGTTAGTGGGGGAAGGGATAGAAGAAGTGATAAAAAATATATATATATATTAAAAAAAAAGACGCGGCTGAAAAAAAACCCTCCGGACTTAATCTTTGAAGCATTATCAAGAAACAATAAACGTTGAAAAGGATGCTCATGGGTAAAGAATTGCTTATATTATAGATTTTCTTTCTTCTGAAATGTTCTGCTTACTTTTCTCAGGCTTAACGCTTTTTTTCCTTCACTTTCTATCGAGCTTTCTGCGCTGTGAATTTGAGGATTTTCGTCCATTGATTACAGATGCCAGACAAAGTATTTATTGGCATATTTTGTTCATCGAAAACTTTCACTGAACTTGAGTTGCTGAACCATGCATCGTAAATCGTCTGTGAAATGGATATAGAGAAAAAAAAATATCTTCTGTTTCCCATTAATCCTTCTTAATATTCCTTGCATCTTTTCTCGATAAAAGTAGCATTGTGAGGACAACGTAGCGAAAACACGGAGAGTTATAAAAACACTTTTTTTTAACACTCAGTGTTTATAGATTTACAATACCAATGAGGGCTAAATTTTTTTATTTTATTTTGCTGGTAATAGTGGTACTATTTTTCCAATTTTCTTTCGCGCACAATGGTTTAAATCACCGCTTTCAGAACTGTATTTAGTTGGGGAGTGATTTTTTTCCCCACTACCATTTTTTACGGGTTGGGTTGTTTTACCTCTGAGCGGCACTTTTTTGCACACCATGGGCTTTTTGTCACATGGACCCCGTAGGCTCAGAGAAGGTTGGGGGAGGGGACCCACTGGAACAGCTGTTGGGAGACAGATGGTAGCCTCCCGTCAAGGCCATCCAGCGTGTTCTTTAACGTGCACAGGGTATGGCTCTCCCGCACACGGGGCCACGGTTTAACGTCCCACCCGACGGACGGCGCCAAGCCCATCGGTGTTCCCTACTGACCGTGGGCAAGGCGGGGAATTTTGCGGAGATAAATCTCAACGCTTATACCATTTTTTACGGTGTATAAATATTAACGCATATAAAAAAATAATGAAAATACCGAATAAATCTCTATTTAATCTTATAACAATAAGTCGTTTATTATGCGTGCACGTTCAGATCCGGATCTAGGGGAGAGGGAGCATGCTTCCCCTCCTTGAGAATGCTAGTAAAGGTAATGGAGGTGAAAAAATTATTAAACCTATGCATATATCACTAGATGCTTTTGATTCCAGATGCTTACTCAGTATCTTGGGCATAAGGTGGTTCAACTTTGTAAGTAATGACGAGGTTAGGCAAAGGAGTCGGCAACCTCCTTTAAGCAACATATTGTGCAGAGAGGGACTCCGTTGGTTTGGCCATGTTGCCCGTATGAATAATTATAGATTGGCGAATAGGGTTATGAACAGTGTGCCTAAAGGCCTCAGAAAGAAGGGGAGACCTAGGATGCGGTGGGCAGACAATGCCAAACAGGACCTTGTTAGAATTGGTGTGCAGTGGCCAGATGCAGTAGGTGTTGCTCAGGTCAGATATGCTTGGAGAACTAAATTGCAAGGTTTGGTTGGACCTACGTAGCCCACGGTTGCTGGATAATGATGATGATGATAACAAGATATTGTATTTTATAGTTTCAGTGGAAATTCTAGATAGATAATCTAGATAATTTATTCTCTATAATAATCCGGATTCTCTAGATATTTATAATTAAAAATAATTCTTTCTGAGAAGTTCCAGATAAAAGAAAAATACGGAATATTACTCACATATATATATTGTAACCAAATATAGATATAGACGGTAAATTTTTAAGAGTGATTATGTACAGTCGCTCAAAAAAGTATCCGAACACTATGGTTGATTACAGAATTCAGAAAAAATATCTAGCAACGATTTTTTTTTTTTAGAAATTAGTGATCTGGCAACCTTCGTGTCAGGTGATTACAGAATTCAGGAAAAATATCTGGAACGTGTACAGCAACTGTACATGCTCCAGTTACCGTTCACAGCAAACTGGAGAGTGTGCAGTTACAGCAAACTGGAGCGTGTGCAGTTACTGCACACGCTCCAGTTTGCTGTGAACGGTAACTGCACACGCTCAATATTTCCGTGAGTGAGCCCACACGATCTAGTATCAAAATAATATGACCACCTACAGTCGCTCAAAAAAGTATTCGAACACTATGGTTGATTACAGAATTCAGAAAAAATATCTGGCAACGATTTCTTTAGAAATTAGTGATCTGGCAACCTTCGTGTCACGTGACACGAAGGTTGCCAGATCACTATTTCTAAAAAAATCGTTGCCAAATATGTTTTCTGAATTCTGTAATCAACCGTAGTGTTCGGATACTTTTTTGAGCGACTGTACATATTATATTATTTTAAATCATGCTCACATAAGTTAATAAATTTAGTTTATTTTTGCTCGAGTCCATTTAACTATGGGATCACTTGTTACGGAAAAAATTATATATTAAATTCGTTACCCCTACTGAAATCATAAAACATAATTCTGAAATTAATCCATAATAGCATATATATACATAGAAATATAAATAATCTTTACATCAATAATATATAGTTTTTCCTATGAGAACATTGCATATATATATATAGATGCGTGCTAAGAAAGCTGAATTGATAGATTCCAGAAAATTATTGCAATTTGAAATAATTATTCATGAAAAACGAAGGAAGAAGACAATTCATAAGCATTTTATTTATATTGCACCAAAGTATATAATTTTTTACATAATCATTTAAAAGAAAAAAAAAATCAAATATCATTTGGTAAATATTAGACACGCTTTTGACGTCATTTCCTAGATCTTCGATTGCTAGAAGTGTTTCCGTTGTGTCCCAAGAGTAATCCCGTAAATCGAAGTTTATTCCCATTAGTAATAACTTTATAAACGGAGGCTCCTTACCTGAACATTCCGTTCAATTTTACTCTTTCGCATGAAATTATCTTATTTGTTTACTTAATATTATTTATCACTCTCTTTGAATCTCTTTTGCTGATCCCTTGGGAATGAAGACGACTTTGTCTCGCTCTTCCTGGGAAACGTTTCATATTCATTTAATTATATTTGGTAATCTAATGGCATTTCAATAAGTAATTTATTCTAAATATCTGTTTAGTTTCAGTTATTTTTGTTTCGCCTTTGGTTTTATTGACTTAAATTTTCATTGCACAGATATGTGCCCTAACTGGCGTAGTAGTTAGATCAGTGGTTCTCTGCCTTTTATGCTTCACGTACCCCGTGGAAATGTGTATGTAACTGGCGTATCCCTTGTATAGATAGATAAAACTACAGTTATAGTATAACAATGGGAATAAAATAAAACATATATATCAGTGATTCTCAACCTTTTATGCTTCACTTACTCCCTGGAAATGTGTATGTAATTGGCGTACCCCTTGTATAGATAGATAAAACTATAGTTATAGTATAACAATGGGAATAAAATAAAACATATATATCAGTGGTTCTCAACCTTTTATGATCTACGTACCCCCTAGAAATGTATATGTAATTGGCGTACCCCTTGTATAGATAGATAAAACTATAGTTATAGTATAACAATGGGGAAAAAATAAAACACTGACTTTGTTACTAGATCTAGCGATTTTTGAGCTCTCACGGCGTACCCCAAAAAAATTTTACCGCGTACCCCCAAGGTGTACAGTCGTTCAAAAAAATATTAGAACACAATGGTTGATTACAGAATTCAGAAAAAATATCTGGCAATGATTTTTTTAGAAATTAGTGATCTGACAACCTTCGTGTCACGTGACACGAAGTGATCTGGCAACCTTCGTGTCACGTGACACGAAGGTTGCCAGATCACTAATTTCTAAAAAAATCGTTGCCAGATATTTTTTCTGAATTATTGTAATCAACCATAGTGTTGGAATATTTTTTTGAGCGACTGTACTCGTTACCTCGCGTTGAAAACTTCTAAGTTAGAGAATTTGACTGTGAATTCACTCATCATATCCTTGAGTAAGTGTTTTTATGTTAATGAGAAGCTAAGACAAAAGCTTACAGACTTATCTCCGTCGTTCTTTAATTAAAAAAAAAAAACAAATAAATACCATTCGTTTTAGACGTTATGAATCCTAATTATTTTTTAGTGTTGGACAAATAATTTGACTATTTTTCGGAATTCCCTAAAAATTAAATAAGGAAAAAAGAAACTGTGAAGTCGTACCTGTGAAGTGTCCGTCAGCTAGGGAATAACTATTTCGTTTTTGTAACCTGCATGAGTTTTTCAAAGACTACTGGAAAGGCGAAAAAAAAAAGGAATAGAGTGCATTATTGATGGGAATAATTTCTGTAAAAAATATCGGACTGGTTTGTTGTTTTACTTCTGAGAAGCATTTACACAAAAAGGTTTAATGGCCAGGTCACAAGGTCCCCAAGGGCTCAGAAGGTTGGGGAGGGGATCCACTAGACAGCTCTTAGGAGACAGATGGTAGACTCCCTCAAGGCGATCCTCTATTTTTGTTTCTTCTAGATCCTTACCTGATATACACTAGAGTAGTGGTTCTCAAGCCGTCCCGTGGCCGAGTGGTTAGCACGCTTGGCTACTGATCTAAGGGACCTGGGTTCGAGCCCCGGATTAGGCATGGATGTGTGTGTCGTTTTTCTGCTGAGGTCCTGCCATCCTCTCAGATCTCCTACTGTGGCATATAAACTGACAGGCTCCTGTCAGACCTCTGTGGCAAGCAGCTGCTTGAGGGGGTGTTTATTTATTTATTAATAGTGGTTCTCAACCTTTTATGCTTCACGTATCCCCTTGAAATGTGTATATAGCTGGCGTACCCCTTGTATAGATAAATAGAATTATAGTTATAGTATAACAATGGTTATTTTTACTTTGTTACTAGATCTAGCGACTTTTGAGCTTTCACGGTGTACCCCAAAAAATTTTACCGCGTACCCCACGTTGAGAACCCCTACAGTAGAGTGACAGTGTATGCATATCTAATTTTATTTCGTCGGTTAACAATCGGTTTAAAGTTCGAGCCCCGGATAAGGCATGGATGTATGTGTCGTTTTTCTGCTGAGGTCCTGCCATCCTCTCAGATCTTCTACTGTGGCATATAAACTGACAGGCTCTTGTCAGACCTCTGTGGCAAGCAGCTGTTTGAGGGGGTATTTATTTTTTTTCTTCATTTTTAAAGTATTATACACTCACTCTACATGACTTTGCTGTATAACGTGTTTTATTTGAATAAATTCATTCGAAATATTTTCCGGAAATTCCAGATGTGTGGTGATTCATGTCGTTTTTTGCTCCCTACAGATTCACCCGTTATCATAGACACGAAATAAACCAGCCAAGCAAACAGAATTTGGAGAGAAAAGTAGACAAATGAATCCTCACTATGTGGGGCGGGGTGGCTCAGTCGGTAGCGCGCCAGGCTCGTAATCTGTAGTTCCCAGGTTCGAGTCCCAGCTGGGTCAGCGTTGAGATTTATCTCCGCAAAACTCCCCGCCCTGCACACGGTCACCGATGGGCTTGTAAAGGCCGCCGTCCGTCGGATGGGACGTTAAGCCGTGGTCTCGTGTATGTGAGAGCCATACCATGTACACGTTAAAGAACACACTGGATGACCTTGACGGGAGGCTACCATCTGTCTCCTAACAGCTGTTCCAGTGGGTCCCCTCCCTCAACCTTCTCTGAGCCTTCGGGGTCCATGTGACCTGGCCATTTAGCCCATGGTGTGCAAAAAAGTGCCGCTCAGAGGTAAAACAACCCAACGTTAAAGAACACGCTGGGTGGCCTTGACGGGAGGCTACCATCTGTCTCCCTATAGCTGTTCCAGTGGGTCCCCTCCCCCAATCTTCTCTGAGCCTTCGGGGTCCATGTGACCTGGCCATTTAGCCCATGGTGTGCAAAAAAGTGCCGCTCAGAGGTAAAACAACCCAACCTTCACTATGTCGTTCTCGGGATTTTCATAGTACAAAAACAGATGAAAATTAACGTTTTAAAGTCTTTCATTCCTTTCTTGTATTTTATCACTTCGACTCTTTTAAATATTCGACTGAAAAAAAAATTCCTGAATTTTGATCTGCTAGAAAAACAGTTTCATTCCACTCAAATACATTCTACAAGAATGACTGTTCCGTTCCCTCGACTGCTGTAGACGGAAACATAGCGCAAAGCAAAAAAAAAAAATTCTTTCAATTTTCCTCCGTGAAGTTGAAAAGCGTAAAAATATCTGCCCAAAAATACTTTTCTCGATAAAGTCTGCCGTTCCCTGGCAATTTCGTAAAAACGACAAAAAAATAGCCCTCTTGAATTGCTTGGCTTTGTGAAAGAGAATACATAAAGTTACTTTTTTTTTAGGTAGCATTGTCACCAGGATGAGCAGGTGCTCGAATATTTGGGAGGGTTGGCGATCCGTCAAGCACCGCCCCTCCGTCTTACATCCAGCAAGAACAACAAATGGCTATACATCGATCACAATAAAGGCCACCAGACTGACAGGGACAACAATGGAGTGATAATCAATCTTAGGCGGTCGCCCGACCGTTAAACAACAATAGCACATGCCAATAGCACATACGTGCCCACCACACCCCTCAGCTAACCTTTGACCTGACAGAATCGGAACGCTAGAGACAGACTTCAGTCGCTTCTCGTAGGTGATTCATACTACGGATAATGTGAACACTGACTGTCCAGACTCTACAGCGAAGAGGGGTGGATGATGAGTGGGTTTGGAGTCGGGGAGGGGGGAGTGACTCACTGTAATTGTTACCAACTGAATTGTGATGCAACTGCTTTCGTTGTTCTAAAGCGATGAGAATTGCATGACAGAATAATCGATATTCGAACTAGGCTTACTCTGAAGAGCTACTTACAGGGGCATTATGGCCTACATTCTGTTTTTTGTTATAAGATCGTTAAGTGACATTTTATTCCAAACCCATTTGGCGCTTGATAACGTTAATTCTTCTAAATGCTGCATCAGCAATATTGTTTCTGAATTTCATAAAAGGTTATTGGAGTAATATGATTTGGGTACAATTGATTACATTGGGTACATTTGATTACAATTAATTTTAATTTTCATGATTAATATAAAAAAATAAAATAAAATTCATGTGATAACACCTACTTAGTATGCATTTTCAATTGAATTAAATTAAGGAAACACTCATTTTGTGTGTATTTAGCAAATTTTTAAAACCAGGTTACAATTCTAAACGACAATTTTCAAAGCTAAAATCTGGAACTACGAGAGGTCTGGAACTACGAGAGTATTTCACCTAGTGATGCTCTGCGGCTTAATATGAAATTAGCTCTACAATTTGTAAGATAGTCAATACCAGAGTCGTAACGTGTGTTGTAACTGGAAGTCTATGTTGAGACTGTACTGTTGCTACTTCAGCAGTTCTGACAAATCATAGGTCCAGGTCCGAGTCTGGAAAAAATATAAAGTGGAGAGGTTAGGTGAAGTAATCGAGCTAGGATAAAATATAAAGGGGGATAATACTGGATTTATTAAAGAATAAAATTTCATGCCTTATTCTAAAATTAATCCTCCATAGATAGAAGTCCAGTTCTCCCAGCAAAAGTTTTGTTAGCATTTTCTGTTGATTCGATTCTGCAGCTTCCAAACCTTGAACACTTTTAAACGCAACATTTACAAACACAAGGCTTACACACACTCACATAGATGAAACGTCCCATAAATCTCAACTATTTCATTAATATTTAGGTCATCCAAAATGCGCAAATGTTCCGCTCCAAAAATGCGCAAATGTTCCGCTCCAAAATTGCGCTGCTGACCTTCAAATAACAACGTCGCTCCATCCTCCCATACACGCGAAAAAAAGATCTTCTTCTTTAGGGAAATCAGAGATCTTGTATGGTTTCTTCAGCGTCATCGGATTAAGGAGGCACGGTTGAAAGGCAGTGGCGAAAGTAAGAAAGGAGGAGCAGGCTCCACATTATCCATAATAGCTCGTCATCGCCAAGCACCTTTTCACTCTTACTCCTATTTAATGACATCCATTAGTGGAATCAATCTTGTTAGCATCTAAATCTCTCCCTGCCTCCGTGTCTTCTCCGTTGTTCCTTCCAGGAGAGGCTGTTTCACTTATTCCACTAGTTTCAATGATTTATCGAGTCATTCAGAAAACGCTATGACCTTGGTTTCAGCCTGCTGGAGGATGAGGATGAGAGTAACTGATGGAGGAAGCGAGATTGCCCGAACGAGACAGGAGAGAAGCCGAAATTTCTCTCTCTCTTTCACCGTAATTTGCTCTGGAGAATAAATTAGAAACAGTTGGAAGTGGTGGTTATTGGTTTTACAACTGGCAAGAAAATTTTAATTAAAAGTTGACGCATTAATTTTAACAACTGTCGTTACCTTTGTTGCTTCTTAGAGGGGGAGGGAGAAAGGGGGGAAATTACTCTTGTAAACGGTGTTGTTGACGGGGTGAGTTTGTAGGAGAAACGACACGAGTTATGGACAGTTAGAGTTGGATGAGAAGTGGCAACAGCACTTGCTAATCGATCCAGATGGAGATTTGTCAAGGGACGGATGGCTTGACAGGCACTCATTTAACCGCAGAGATGAAATCATAACTGAACATTGGAGGATACAGTTCTCT
The DNA here is from genome assembly GCA_038380435.1 of Ryuthela nishihirai. Taxonomy (NCBI): domain Eukaryota; kingdom Metazoa; phylum Arthropoda; class Arachnida; order Araneae; family Heptathelidae; genus Ryuthela; species Ryuthela nishihirai. The sequence continues at coordinate 28,823,509 of JAWZYU010000018.1, forward strand.
TATTGGCAGTTAGGTATTTATATTCCATATGCAAGTCAACAAGTCAATATTCTCGCTCTGTATATGATTGAGTTTGTACCTTCTTCTATCTCTCAAAATTTAAAATAAAAATTGGTGGATAAAGCAGAAAAAAGAAAAACTAGAGAATACAATCTACTTTTTCATTAAAGAACAGAATTTAATAATGAACTTTTTTTTTACAATGGAAAAATCGATATTAATTTATGCAATGCTTGCTTCCTCTTTCGGTGTGGCAGACTTTTTTATATGAGATACGAATTTGTATGGATTATATCCTACATTTCCCAATATTTCCCTATATATTACCAAAATATTTATGAATTTTACGTTATGTCAATGGGAATCCAACTCTGAAGCTCTATAACCTCTAAAATATGCATTTAGCGGAAATCCGTGCTGTAGATAAAATGAAGATCATAATCAAATCGATTCAAACTCGATTTTCAATAATATTCGTTCAGTATTTGCGAGTTATGGAAGTTGGAATATTTCACAAAATGAATCATAAGACTTTGTCTTAGAAATTAATTAAAACTTAATAACTATCGTTTCAACCATTTAATAAGCTAAATATACGTTTCAGAAGGTTGAGCAATGATTATTTCAATATTAGACAATTCTGAATGACATTTGTAAAAGAAGAAAATGGATTTTTAAATGTTCTAACTTCCAAACTCTTTAAATACTGAACGAAAATTGTCGAAAATCGAGAATAAAATAGATTTGATTATGATCTTTATCTTCAGTCACATTTTCCCATTAAATGCATATTTTAGAAATGGTAGAGCTTCTTAGTTAGATTTCCATTGATATAATAGGGAAATGTTTTAATATTTTGGTAGGGTAGTGCATTTCCAAGCTTCGCTGTTATTTCCTGTTATGTAATAACTTCTTTTACTATAACTTGTAATGTTATGAAATGTACTAAATGACAAGTCACAATAGCCGCAAAATTCAGATCTGGAGATGTTGTGTCGTAACTTTTCCTTCTCACGAAAACTGTACTGGTAAAGTATATTTTTTTGAGAGGAAACAGGAAAAGGTTTCAAGTAAATCATCATCATCATCCTCAAGCAACCATGGGCTATGGAGGTCCAACCAGACTGTGCAATTTAGTTCTCCAAGCAAGTCTATCCTGAGCTACATCTACTGCATCTGGCCACTGCACACCAATCCTAACAAGGTCCTGTTTGACATTGTCTGCCCACCGCATCCTAGGTCTCCCCTTCTTTCTGAGGCCTTTAGGCACACTGTTCATAACCCTATTCGCCAATCTATAATTATTCATACGGGCAACATGGCCAAACCAACGGAGTCTCTCTCTGCAAAATATGCTGCTTAAAGGAGGTTGCAAACTCCTTTGCCTAACCTCATCATTAGTTACAAAGTTGAACCACCTAATGCCCAAGATACTGCGTAAGCATCTAGAATCAAAAGCATCTAGTTTCCTGTTACCTTGTTTACAAAGTGTTCAAGTTTCACTCCCATAACTAACCCTAGAAAGAACCAAACTATTATACAGTCTAATTTTAGTCTTTAGGTATATACGCTTATTTCTCCACACTCTCCATAGATTCTTAAAAGTCCCGGCAGCAATACCTATTCGTCTGTTAATCTCATGCCGCACATCACCATTATTTGTTACATAGCTCCCAAGATAATTAAAATGTGACACCTGCTCAAGACTGCTATCATTCAGATTAACTGAATCACAGCCTGCCTGACCAATTTTCATCACTTTAGTTTTCTCTCCGTTTATAACCAAACCTACTCTACTACAATTTTGATCAAGAGCTCGAATGAAAGAGTTCATCTCATCAACATCATTTGTCAAAAGGGCTAAATCATCAACATAATCTAAATCGGAAATTTTCGTATCTCCAGCCCATTTAAGACCAAAATCTTTCACTTGAAGTGAATTTCACTTAACATAATCAATAACCAAGCTAAAGAGAAAAGGAGACAAAATGCACCCTTGTCGAACACCAGAAGTAATCCTAAACCAATTGCTACAAGCCTTACCAACTCTCACACACGACTCAGTGTTATTATAGAGAGCTTTCATAATGTTAACTAACTTGTCTGGTATACCATATGATTTCACAATCAACCACAAATTATGACGATCAACAGAGTCGAAAGCCTTTTTGAAATCAACAAAGCTAGCAACCAAAGGTTTCTGAAACTCTAAACATTTCTCAAGAATCTGCCTGAGTGAAAATATCTGATCCACACATCCCCTACCACTTCTGAATCCACAATGCTCATCACGCAATTGCCTGTCAACCAGATTCTTAATTCTATTAAGCACAATCATGGAAAGAACTTTACCTGGAACAGAGAGTAGGCTGACACCCCTATATTTATCACAAGAACTGCGATCCCTTTTTGAAAATAGGAATAATAATAGCTCTGGAAAAATCCTTAGAAACCATGCCTTAATCATAAAAGATATTCAAAATTTCAGTCATCCAAGTGGTAACAGAACCATTCCCAGCTCTAAGCATTTCCGTAGTAATTTCATCTACATGAAATTACTTATGAAGTTTAAGTTTAGAAAGAGCCAAAATAACTTCAGATTGTGTTATAGGGCCAACATTAAAGCCAGTAATGCATCTATCATCGTTGCAAACAATGGGAGTAGAACTAACCACATTGTTTCAAACATCACTGAAATGCCAAGCTCACCTAGCCATGACAGAATCCCCACCTTCTATAACCTTACATTGTTTATCCTTCAATCCCTGTATACCTGTCCGTTTTCTACCACACAAAACATTAACTATCTGGTTCAGCTCTCTGCTGTTGTGCTGCTTAAGTGCTTCCTCAGTTTTGTCGGCCAAGCCATCAAGACAAAGATTCTTATCAGCAGCTAACTGATCCGTTACACGTTTATTAAGCTCTTTGTAATGCTTTCTATTAGGACTAGTAGGATATTGATTAATGACATTCCTGCAGTTCTTTCTTTCTGAAATAAGCTCAAGTGCCTTATCACTCAAATAATTCTGTCTCCTCTGCTCCTTTTTCCCTAAAAGAGTACTGTTAGTTTCCAAAAAAGCCTGTTTAAAATTGCCCCATTCTTCCTCAACTTCAGTAGTAAGCAAACCATGACTGTCATAGCGACTAAGTAACCTATCATGGTAAGCTTTAGCTATAACTGGGTCTTTCAGAGCTTCAGCATTAAAGGTAAAATTTTTAACCCTAGCACAACACTTTTTAAGTTTAAATTGCAAGACACTTCTAACAAGGTAATGGTCAGATCCAATTTCAGCATCCCTATATGACTTGGTATTCCTAACAGAACTAGCCCATTTGCTGTTAATTAATATATAATCAATCATATTCTTATGCAGCCCATCAGGTGAAACCCATATGTACTTATGTATGTCGCGGTGTTTGTAATAAGTGTTAGTTATTCTGAAATCATTGAGTTTACTTACCTGTAGATGTTGCCCATTGCCATTGCAGCTACCAATACCAAAAGGGCCTATCACCCTTCCCCAAAGGTCAGAGTCAGTACCAACTTTAGCATTGAAGTCACCTAGAACAAGGGTAATATCTGCTTTCTTGACAGATTTTCAAAATATATTGAAGTTGTCCGTAAAACCTATCCTTCTCATCCTCATCGGCATCCTCAGTGGGGGCATAACAGCAGATAACATTCAAGTCTTTAACGCTTTTCTGAAATTTTGCTGTAAGAAACCTTTCATTAATGCACTCATATCCTAGAAGAGCATCACTAGCGTGTCTGCTGAGAAGCAGATCCACATCTTGGTGATGCTTATTGTCGTCCCTCCCTAAAAAGAGAAATTTAAGATTATTTTTAAGAATCTGACCTTTATTTGTCCATCTGGTCTCTTGCAAGCCGATAATATCTAAATTAGAACGTGGAATTCTTGTGTGAGGACATCAAGAGAAAAAGCTCTGTGCAGAGTCCTCACTTTCCAACTACCTATGGAGAGAAAATGGTTAGTGGGATGTTTAAAAAAACTACGTTTATTGAGAGAGGAAATGGCGACATATCAAACAGCCCCCTAATAGCAGACATGGGGCAAAGACCCGTTCCCCCACCACTAAAGGCTGAAGCCATCTACACTGGAAGACTTCCCCCAATGTAGAATTTGACGATGCCAATAGAAGCAAAGAGTTCAGGTGCCTGCGATGACCTCTGCTCAGGGTTATCCACCAGCTGATAAACATATCCTGTGAATCTATTCACTTGGGGTTGTCAACTCACAAACAAACAGAAAACACAGCGGAAGATATTCCTTCCACAGAAGCGCACCAGTGCAGCAAAATCAGGATCCATAATCAAGCTCAGAGCCATATATCTGTCCAGTCCACTGGGTTTATGTGGTCAGCCTCAGGACCCTGTGTGGTTGACCACTCCTCAGCAGTGTAGGAAAAAAATGAAAAGTAGCCAGAGTTGTCCAGATCAGTAGGCCAAACTAATCTGATTTTGCCCTCCCCATCCGTTCACTCCCACAAGAGAGCAACTCTTTTGAAAGGTACTAATGGTCTGCACCACGAGAAGGCGGGGTGGTGACATCAGGTGCTAGGCCTGGCCGGTTCTATGCATCATCACAGGGGAATGGTGCATAGCTCTCCTTCCAGTGACTATCTAGCTAAAATTTACAGACTACCTAGCTACCATTTACAGACCACCTAGCTACCATTTACAGACCACCTAACTACTATTTACAGACCATATGATAGGGTATAGGAAAATGAAGCTCAAGATTTTCTTCTTGATAGTTTGTGTGATCCAGATTATTATATTCTGCAGAATCGTATTAAATAATTAGGGAACTTCCGTTTTATATCAAAGGGTGGTGAACGTCGAAGCTTCATAATTTCAAAAATAAGATCTTTATGGAAATATATGTAGGATTGAAATGCATTCAAACTCTCAATCAGCTATATTAAATCACGTTTTTTTAATAATATTCTTTTAGTATTGAAAGTGTTGAAAAGTTATATGAAAGCTAAAACATTGAGCAACAATGGATAGATCTCAGAACAAACATCGAGAATTGCAGAAAATTGATGTAAAAATATTTCAGATACTGTTGAATTTGTGCTGATGCATTTTAGTAAAGTATAACATGGTGGTTTTTATCAAACCGCTAAAATGTATTTGAAGCAGTTTAAACCACCAAACGCAATTAAAAAAACTGGTTCGTCGTGGGTTGGGTTGTTTGGGTTGTTTTACCTCTGAGCGGCACTTTTTTGCACACCATGGGCTAAATGGCCAGGTCACATGGACCCCGAAGGCTCAGAGAAGGTTGGGGGAGGGGACCCACTGGAACAGCTGTTGGGAGACAGATGGTAGCCTCCCGTCAAGGCCATCCAGCGTGTTCTTTAACGTGCACAGGGTATGGCTCTCCCGCACACGGGGCCACGACTTAACGTCCCATCCGACGGACGGCGGCCTTTACCAAGCCCATCGGTGTCCCCTACTGACCGTGGGCAGGGCGGGGAATTTTTGCGGAGATAAATCTCAACGCTGACCCAGCTGGGACTCGAACCTGGGAACTACAGATTACGAGCCTGGCGCGCTACCGACTGAGCCACCCCCGCCCCAAGGTTCGTCGTGGACTATTAGTGGATAAAAACATTAAAATCTGTTTAAAAACAACTTAGAGGAAAACAAGAATTTGTCCGAACAGGCAAAATCTGATTAGAAACTAGTGGTTTCTCAACCATTAGTCGACCAACATACTAAAATCTATTCAAAAACTAGTGGGTCGAGGATGAACAGTTGCTCAAACTACTAAAATGTATTTCGAAACTAATTAGTGATGGACTAGTAGTTACCCAAAAGTACTAGAATCTGTAGGGGCGGGGGTGGCTCAGTCGGTAGCGCGCCAGGCTCGTAATCTGCAGTTCCCAGGTTCGAGTCCCAGCTGGGTCAGCGTTGAGATTTATCTCCGCATAACTCCCCGCCCAGCCCACGGTCAGTAGGGGGACACCGATGGGCTTGGAAAGGCCTCTGTCCGTCGGATGGGACGTTAAACCGCGGACCCGTGTGCGGGAGAGCCACACCCTGTGCACGTTAAAGAACACGCTGGATGGCCTTGACGGGAGACTACCATCTGTCTCCCAACAGCTGTTCCAGTGGGTCCCCTCCCTGGCCATTTAGCCCATGGTGTGCAAAAAAGTGTTCGCTCAGAGGTAAAGCAACACAACCCAACTAGAATCTGTTGAAAAACTAGTGGGTTGCAAACCATTAGTAGATCAAACTTCTGAAATATGTCTAAAAACTAGATGGTCGAGGCCGAATAGTTGCACAAAACTAGTAAAATTTATTTAAAATTAAATGAGCGAGGACAAGCAGTTGTCCAAAACATTAAAATCTATTTAAAAACCAGTAGATTGAGGGCTAGCTGGGACAACCCATAAAATTTATTTGCGAACTAGTGGATCGACGACTACTAGTGACAAGCCATTAATTCTGTTTAAAAACTAGTGTGTTTAGGAAGTGAAGAATTCGATTTAAAAATGTAAAATTCTTGTTTTTCTAGGACTTTGGAAGACTTTTAAACACAGTAAAGCTCCCGTGGCCGAGTGGTTAGCTCGCTTGGCTACTGATCTAAGGGACTTGGGTTCGAGCCCCGGATAAGGCATGGATGTGTGTGTTGTTTTTCTGCTGAGGTCCTGCCATCCTCAGAGACCTTATACTACGGCATATAAACTGACAGGCTCCTGTCAGACCTCTGAGGCAAGCAGCTGCTTGAGGGGATATTTATTTATTTTTTTAAAGCAACAAGAAAGCATAAATATTTATCAAATTTGCTTTTTTTAGTCTCAAAAATTGCCAAAATGAAGTTGAAAAAGCTAAAAATAACAAGACTTCCATTACTAAAGAACTTCTATCAGACCAGTCCCTCTGGCTCACTCTGAAATCGAGCTGGGGGGGGGGGAAGATATGACAACACTGCGCGTGTGTATGTGCAAGAAAAAAAAAAGAATTTCTCCGAGAGTGTCAGTTGGGGAAATGGAAAACCAGACTCTCAGCAAGTGGACTTCTCGAGTGGGAATATTATTTGCCCGGCGAGGGATAATGCAGCAACTTAAAAAGTAAGTGTGTATAAGAGTTACCTTACTCCCTGAATACGCTATCCGCTATCGGCAGACAAATCCTGTATCCATACCGACGATCGTAGTGTGCATTCATCCGACTGATGCGTCGTCTTGGCAACGACTGTGATAGACTGGAGTTTGTCCTGGAGGCGTCGCTGTCCCGTGGTATAGTGCATTCAGTCAGAAACCCTCGCGTAGGGGATGCAGCAGGACTTCACACAATAGATGGGCGAAGTGACATGATACAAAGAAAGAGTGCTCGGCACTGGCGGCTCATCTTAGGCTGATGGATCTGCGTCCTCCTCAGGGCGTCTCTATTGACCTCCTGCTCTTCAGGGAAGAAACAGGGATTTTTGCAGGGGAGACGGGCAAATATGTTTCCTGTTGAGTGTTTCTGCCGAGTGTTTCCCTTTTATCTTTCCATCCCCCTCTCCCCTATTTGTCCTCTTTATTTTTCTCTCTACCCCTTTTTTTCTTCCTTCGCTCTGCTTTCTACAGATTGGGGCATCAGTGCAATGTTTTAATGTCACAGAGAGGAAAGTTTTTTGTTTGAAGTCAAGGATTTGTGTGTTCTGCTCGATGGCTACAGAAGGCCTTTGCACCCCAGACATAAAAAGGAATAATAAATTGCTTTTTGTAGCATATACTTTCTCTTGTGCACTTTTGCTTTCATTACATTGATTATATTTGACTGAGGGAAACCAGGAGTCGTTTGATACTTTCTGTGGATCTTCCGCCATATCGCGATTTTCGAGTGCTTGTTCTCTAATACATTCGATCGTGGGGAGATCACTTTCATTTCCTTTTATTTTTGGCACACAGTTTTGTAAATGGCCAAGTTACAAGTGCCCCATAGCCTCAGAGCTGTATATAAAAAAAGAGTAAAGGACTTAAAATTGATCCTTGGGGGACACCGTAGTCAATTAATTAATCTAAAAAAGACGATGGAGAGAGATTAGATAGATGTTAGAAGACAGATGTAAATCTCTCATTTAGTTCATTCAGTGTCCTTTAAGATGTACAGTCGCTCAAAAAATATCCGAACACTATGGTTGATTACAGAATTCATAAAAAACACGAAGGTTGCCAGATCACTGATTTCTAAAAAAATCGTGCCAGATATTTTTTCTGAATTCTGTAATCAACCATAGTGTTCCGATACTTCTTTGAGCGAATGTACAGGGATGATATTCCTGTTCAAAAGTTTCATTCCATTTTTTACATTTAACTAAGAGGAACAAGTGATATTTGGATTCTTCTGGCGGATCTCACCACATATCGCCCCTTTTCCAATGTTTTTTCTGTAATACACTGAAACGTGTGGAGATCACTTTCGTTTTGAGTAAATTATTTGTTTTTGTTTTTTGAACACAATAAGTTAAATGGCCAGATCAAAGCACCTAAAATCCTCAGAGCTGGGTAAAGAATAGGGATCCTTTGTACAGCTGTTAGAAAACGGAAATATTGGAATTTTTCTCCTACTTATCTTGGTACTTTCCCTTCACTTCTGTTTCTGAAGGTACTTTCCTTCAAATTCTCTTTATGAGGGTGTTTTTCCTTCACTTTTCTTGTTGAGGATATTTTTCCCTCACTTCTCTTAGTGAGAGTACTTTTCTCTCACTTCTCTTGCTGAGAGTACTTTTCACTCACTTCTCTTGCTGAGAGTACTATTCCCTTACTTCTCTTGCTCAGAGTAATTTCCCCTTACTTCTCTTATTGAGAGTACTTTTCACTCACTTCTCTTGTTGAGAGTATTTTTTACTAACTTCTCTTGCTAAGAATACCTTTTCCTCACTTCTCTTGCTGAGAGTACTTTTCTCTCACTTCTCTTACTAAGAGTACTTTCTCTTACTTCTCTTGCTGAGAGTACTTTCCTTACTTCTCTTGCTGAGAATACTTTCCCCTTACTTCTCTTGCTGAGAATACTTTCCCCCTTACTTCTCTTGCTGAGAATACTTTCCCCCTTACTTCTCTTGCTGAGAATACTTTCCTTACTTCTCTTGCTGAGAGTACATTCCCTTACTTCTCTTGCTGAGAATACTTTCCTTTACTTCTCTTGTTGAGAGTACTTACCTTACTTCTCTTGCTGAGAGTACTTTCCCTTACTTGTCTTGCTGAGAGTACTTTCCTTACTTCTCTTGCTGAGAATCTTTCCTTACTTCTGTTGCTGAGAGTACTTTCCTTTACTTCTCTTTCTGAGAGTACTTACCTTACCTCTCTTGCTGAGAGTACTTTCCATTACTTCTCTTATTTAGAGTACTTTTCATTCACTACTCTTGTTGAGAGTATTTTTTTACTTACTTCTCTTGCTGTGAATACTTTTCTCTCACTTCTCTTGCCGAGAGTACTTTTTAACTCACTTCTCTTGCTGAGAGCACTTTTTACTCACTTCCCTTGTTGAGAGTGCTTCACTTCATATCGTGATTCAAAAAATTAACTCTCTCTTTAGCGGTGGAAGCTAAATTATCAACATATTGGAAACAATGCGAATCCTAATATTTCTTTAGTACTCATCCATTCCAAAAAGAATATTTCATTTTGTAAAAACTATAGTTAAACGTCTACTAATGGACAGAGAAACAAATAAAAAAAAGATCGTTTTAAAGGAACGAGCTTGAAATATGAAATTAAAGATTAAAGCAAAATGTTACGATACATGTACATATCATGATACATACATATACGTAAGTAGGGGGAAAGTAGGTGTTCTGAGCCAGTGGCGGAGCTATGTTAATCCATGGGCTCCGCCACCCGTGTGTTACAAGCTGGTGGCGGAGCACATTGGTCAGAATTCTCACTGTTTTTTAAAGACTGAAGTTGGACAATGGTGAATAAAATACCTCCCTCCAGTGATGTAATAATCTGAAATTATATTATTCAGCTAAATTGCAGATAATCCATTAGTAATTACCACCGACGTCCATCTTGGTTTCTACCCTCATCCGAAATTTCTAAGTCCAGACTCTGCCATTTTGAATCCTGACTCACCTATTAGAAGTTCTGCCTTTCAAAGTATTTTTACCCAATAGCTTTGTTTCTTTTAGTTTCTGCAGGACAGTTTTTTTTTTATTCCAGTTTCTGCGGGATAGTCCTTCTTCTAGTATAAATACGGCATTCATCAGTCAGATTCCTCATTCTATCGTCAGACGTTGACAGTGACGGTTCTCTGCTGCTGCTTCTCCGTGATTTTTCTTTTCAACTGTTAGAAGGCAATAGTGATAGTTCTCCACGTCCTCGTGTAGTATCAGCTATTTTTACAACTCACTGTTTCATAATGTATCCATGCGATATATGTGAGAAGGCTTTCACGCTCCAGAAAAATCTCATTCGTCATATGAGAAATCATGATGGGAATAACCTGTTTAAGTGCTCTGAATGCGAATCGACATTCTCAAGGAGAGATGACGTCCGACGTCACGAGTTATCCCACACCTCCAGGAAAACCTACAAATGTGAAGAATGTGCAATGGAGTTTGGGCGAAAAGACAGTCTTTTGCGCCATCAAAGAAAACCCCACAATAATAAGCGAAAACGTTCTGAAGATGAAAGGATTCCCCAGAAGAAGCAAAAACCAGACCCTGAAGACCCCTGTCAGTTTACAGAAGAAATGAAAAGAACCCTGTCAACACATAAATTGATGGCAACGGATGAAACATCTGTTGACCTCACCTTTTTCCTTGAATCCTCGCGGGAGTCACTCCTAACTCACCTGAAAGAAGAATTGGCCTCGAAAGCTAGCATTAAATGGTACCTTGCTGTACAAGTGCGCTTCAGGCGAAAAGTTTCCCCTTCTACCTTCGAACACTGCACCCCGTTTTTCCGAAGTAACTGTGTCACAAGTCTTCCTACATCATCCCTAAATAGAGAATTGAATTCAGCGTATAAGAAGATTAAGACCTCATTTGAAGAATTTGAAGGAGCACATAGTGGATGGACACTGGATGCCGTACTCCACGCTGAAATGAACATTGGGAAATATATACCTCTTGCAGGATCTAGTTATATCCCTACCCCAAGAGAATTACTATTAAAACGTGCTATTGTGAATGTATGTAATTCCGACCAAAAATGTTTTGTCTGGTCTGTTTTAGCCTCTTTGTATCCTGCCACAGATCATTCGCAGCGCCTTAATAACTATATACATTTAGAAGAAAAATTAAACACATCTGACCTAATTTTCCCTGTTACAATAAATCAAATATCTAAATTCGAAAAAATGAACAACATTTCTGTCAATGTTTTTGGATATGAGAAAGAGGTGTTCCCACTCTACATCACGCCATTCAGATTTAAAGCGCACACGAATCTCCTTCTATTATCGGATGATGAAAAGCAGCATTATTGCACCATTAAGAATATGAGTCGACTTCTCAGTCCTCTCACTAAATATAAATGTCAGACTTTCTACTGTGATTACTGCCTTCACCGTTTCAAAAATGAATCACTCTTGAAGGATCATGTTCCCTATTGTCAAGAACATGGACCCCAAAGAGTACAATTCCCAACTGAAGAAGAAAAATGGTTGAAATTCACAAATTTTAAGTTTCAGCAGCCCGTTTCATACGTGATTTATGCCGACTTTGAATCATTCCTAGTGAAAGTGGACACTTGTATGCCTAACCCTGAAAAATCTCACACCACTATCACGGCAAATCATGAACCCTGTGGATTTGCATATCTTGTTGTTGGACCTGATGGCTGCACCTATAAACCTCCAGTAGTTTATAGAGGTCCTAATGCAGTAGAAGAATTTTTAGAACGTCTGCTTAAAGAAGAAGAAAACATCAAAAATTTACTATCGATGATGAAGCCAATGCAACTCTCAAATTACGAAGAGGAATCATTTCGCAACGCTATTGACTGTCATATTTGTAAGCGTGTCCTAGGAGCAGATCGTGTGAGAGATCACGATCATATAACAGGTAAATTCCGAGGAGCCGCCCATAATTCCTGTAATCTGAACTTTAAGTTAACCAATAGGATTCCAGTTATCTTTCACAACCTAAAGGGATATGACAGCCACCTTATTATGCAAGGAATCGGTAGAATCAAAAATAAGAAGATTAATTGCATTCCCAATAACATGGAAACATATATAGCCTTCTCCCTGGGGACATTGCATTTTATAGACTCCTATCAGTTTTTAAGCACATCTCTTGAGAAGCTAGTAAATAATTTATCAACAGATGAGTTCCATATTTTAAAGGACCACGTTGAACCCGAAAGGCTACATCTGGTTTTGAGAAAAGGAGTTTACCCCTATGATTATATCGACAACAGTGAAAAGTTTGAAGAAATAGTATTACCACCACGTGAAGCATTTTACAACCAACTCACAGAAGAAGCGCTAGGGGAAGAAGACTACACCCATGCAATAAGAGTATGGAATGCATTCAACATAAAAAATCTAGGCCAGTATCATGACTTGTACCTGAAGACAGACGTGCTCCTCTTAGCTGATGTTTTCGAAAGTTTCAGAAAACTATGCATCAGATACTATGAAATCGATCCCTGTCATGTTTACACAGCTCCCGGATTAGCCTGGCAAGCATGCTTAAAAATGACAAATGTAAATCTTGAGCTGATAACTGACCCTACAATGTACCTTTTCCTGGAAAAAGGCATACGAGGAGGGATTTCTGTGATATGCAATCGTCTTAGTACTGCAAACAACAAATATTTGGACACCTATGATCCTCAGTTACCCTCTAAATACATTATGTACTATGATGCTAACAATCTTTATGGATGGGCAATGTCACAATGTCTCCCTCAAAGCGATTTTCGATGGCTTAATAAAGAAGAAATAGAATATCTAAATATTACGACAATTGCTCATGATGCGAATAAAGGATACATATTGGAAGTTGATTTAGATTATCCAGTTTCTCTACACGACAAGCATAATGATTACCCACTAGCCCCTGAGAAACTTCAGATTACCAGCAGCATGCTATCCCCATATTGTCAAGAGGTTGCCCAAAGCCTTGGAATAAATACAAACCAATCAGTCGTGAAATTAGCCCCAAATCTAAATTCTAAGGAAAAATATGTCCTTCATTATCGAAATCTCAAACAATATTTAACCTTCGGTATGCAGCTGAAGAACATACATCGCGTTTTAGAATTTAATCAGTCTTGCTGGCTAAAACCATATATAGAATTTAATACAGATCAGCGGAAGAAAGCTAGAAACGACTTCGAGAAGGACTTCTTCAAACTGATGAATAATGCTGTGTTTGGAAAAACGATGGAAAATTTGAGAAATCGAGTGAAAATTGAATTGACTCAGAGCCCGAAGAGAGTATGTAAACTCGTAGCATCACCTGCTTTTCACGCTTTTCGTGTTTTTGACAACGACCTTGCATGTGTGCAATCAAAGCTAACTAAATTGAAACTCAACAGGCCTATTTATGCTGGTTTCAGTATTCTAGATATTAGTAAACTATTGATGTATAGCTTTCATTATGACTATATTAGTCCGAAATATGGAGAAAAAGCTAAATTATTGTTCACTGATACAGATTCACTGTGCTACGAGCTTCAAACCGAGGACGTGTATGCTGATATGAAAGACGATATAGATCATTTTGACACGTCCGACTATCACATTGATCATGTTTTGCATAGTACACATAATAAAAAGGTACTAGGTAAAATGAAAGATGAACTTTCGGGAGTACCTATCAAACAATTTGCAGGGCTTCGTTCTAAAATGTATTCCCTTCAGAGTTTACATGAGGAGAAGAAGACTGGGAAAGGAGTCCCTAAATACGTCGTAAAAAGAACACTTCGTCACAAGGATTATAGAGACTGCTTAATAAACAAATCACCTTGTCGAGTAGATTTGACAAGGATTCAAAGTAGCAGCCACCATCTTCATACAGTGAAAGGTGTAAAGCTTGGTCTGTCACCATTTGACGATAAAAGATATATTTTAGAAAATGGTTATGACACCCTTTCGTACGGTCACTACAAAACAATGAAAAAATAACATAACAGAAAAAAAGAATATTTCACTGTGATTTTTAATATGTTTGAGCTATTTATGTATAAAAAAAATATAAATTTATCCAAATGTGTGCATATAACCCCCTATATATGTAAAAATATTACATGTTATTATTATATGTAGATAGCTGTATGTAAACAACCATTTCCTCTGTTAACCTGCATTTTTTTTTTGTAAGCAGGCTGTAAAGTATAATCAATGTGAAAAAGCATCATTGTGAAATGTATAAAATTGTAAACCAATGGAAATCATTACATGTGCACGCATTGTCATTGTTTCACCTAATACTTTGAAATCAATAAAAATTTTTAAGTGCAATATATGTGTCGCCTGAATTTCTGAGTCTTATCCTTGGCAAGTGGAGCGATAAACAAGCGTTAGCCGCTTCTCACGTGACTTTTGCCCGTGGCACTCATGTTGAGTCATTACAGCGCCAGAATTGAGTTATAACACGTCGTGGAACCAGTTCACTCAGTCACTGGGAGAAAGCCCTTCTGGGAATCCATTTCTGGGATTACACTTATAATAAAAGGTTAGTAATTCTCTAAATTTTCATGGTTTATCAAACATTACTTATAATTTCACAATGTAGTGACGTTCTCGAGTATTAAGAAGTGATGAAAATATAAGATTTCCTTTCAAAGTTATCGTAACTCGCTTGCTTGCTTGTTACCGGAACGAGCCTCCTAGAAATCAACGTCTTTTTTTTTTAAAGCAATCACCTCTCAAAAGCACCGGGACTTCAATAAATGCGCTGAGTGCTGTGTTTATGAAAAATTTATCAGTACGGGATGCAATTCTAATTTTTACTTTGCAGAGACGAGAACTTTACGTAGATTTTTACAGAGAAATAATTGAAATTATTGCATCAGCCATTTAGCGATAAAGTATTTTAGAGCAGATTTTTACTGAATATTAATACTTTAGAATAAAGGATAATATCCGGTATATAATACAGAGGTGTACAGACGAATTTTATTTCCCATGAATAAAAAAAAAAATAAGATTTTCATACTGTTATTCGAATTACTCAGTTAATTCACCACTTATTACAACTGTTTAGTAAAAAAAATAGGATTTTCATACTGTTATTCAAATTACTCAGTTAATTCGCCACTTATTACAGCTGTTTAGTAAAAAAATTTAAAAAAATGCATTTAATCCCCAGATTTTTAACGACTGAGATAAAAAAATAATGTGCCTACCTACATTAAATACAATGTAAAATAGCGAAAATTCACCACTAATTTCAGCTGCTTAATATCAAGAAATACAGACGATTTCCTGTTTTTTTTTCTTTTAGCATTGCACATAAGAAAAAAAAAAGGACTAGCGAACGTATCAACATGTACCTCTGATACTTAAATATGACATGCTCTGTGTTTCAATATTACACATTTTTTCAGTAGTTTACGCATTAATTACTAATTTTTTTTTTCATTCAACAGTTAAGTATCCCAATTGGAAGTAATGTAAGCAATATTTCCTGTTTAAATGCATCTCCACAAATCGGCTTTAAAACATTTTCTTATAATTTAAGGGCAAAATAAAGAATTTTAATTGAATTTCTTTTAACACTATGTACTTAATATATTGTCATCAACGTATTCTATATACAAAACGAATTAATACAGCCTAGTTACTGGAAATTAACATAATATTGAAGTGCTTTCTACCTAAAGAATAAAAAAAAAACTGAATACTTTAATTTTCATTACATTTTCAGCCACTAGATGGCGTCACAGTTACTATTAGACTTTGGGGCAGACGAGAGAAACTTGAAGCCTTTGCTCAGAGCGCCACCTTGCGGGATTTTGTAGTAGTATCATGCCACCCGGGGAATCCCCCACTAGTGCTTTCATGGCCACGCCCACGAGAATGGGGTTTAGAAAGGGGGAGGAATTATTAATAAAGGGGCGTGGCCCGTTACGTAATGATTATGTAATGATTACGTCATATTGCGTCATAGGGGTGTGGGCGTGGTCGGGGACGTCATAGGGGCGTGGTCGGTGACGTCATAGGGGGAAAGCACTAGTGGGGGATTCCCCGGGTGGCATGATACTACTACAAAATCCCGCAAGGTGGCGCTCTGAGCAAAGGCTTCAAGTTTCTCTCGTCTGCCCCAAAGTCTAATAGTAACTGTGACGCCATCTAGTGGCTGAAAATGTAATGAAAATTAAAGTATTCAGTTTTTTTTTTATTCTTTAGGTAGAAAGCACTTCAATATTATGTTAATTTCCAGTAACTAGGCTGTATTAATTCGTTTTGTATATAGAATACGTTGATGACAATATATTAAGTACATAGTGTTAAAAGAAATTCAATTAAAATTCTTTATTTTGCCCTTAAATTATAAGAAAATGTTTTAAAGCCGATTTGTGGAGATGCATTTAAACAGGAAATATTGCTTACATTACTTCCAATTGGGATACTTAACTGTTGAATGAAAAAAAAAATTAGTAATTAATGCGTAAACTACTGAAAAAATGTGTAATATTGAAACACAGAGCATGTCATATTTAAGTATCAGAGGTACATGTTGATACGTTCGCTAGTCCTTTTTTTTTTCTTATGTGCAATGCTAAAAGAAAAAAAAACAGGAAATCGTCTGTATTTCTTGATATTAAGCAGCTGAAATTAGTGGTGAATTTTCGCTATTTTACATTGTATTTAATGTAGGTAGGCACATTATTTTTTTATCTCAGTCGTTAAAAATCTGGGGATTAAATGCATTTTTTTAAATTTTTTTACTAAACAGCTGTAATAAGTGGCGAATTAACTGAGTAATTTGAATAACAGTATGAAAATCCTATTTTTTTTACTAAACAGTTGTAATAAGTGGTGAATTAACTGAGTAATTCGAATAACAGTATGAAAATCTTATTTTTTTTTTTATTCATGGGAAATAAAATTCGTCTGTACACCTCTGTATTATATACCGGATATTATCCTTTATTCTAAAGTATTAATATTCAGTAAAAATCTGCTCTAAAATACTTTATCGCTAAATGGCTGATGCAATAATTTCAATTATTTCTCTGTAAAAATCTACGTAAAGTTCTCGTCTCTGCAAAGTAAAAATTAGAATTGCATCCCGTACTGATAAATTTTTCATAAACACAGCACTCAGCGCATTTATTGAAGTCCCGGTGCTTTTGAGAGGTGATTGCTTTAAAAAAAAAAAGACGTTGATTTCTAGGAGGCTCGTTCCGGTAACAAGCAAGCAAGCGAGTTACGATAACTTTGAAAGGAAATCTTATATTTTCATCACTTCTTAATACTCGAGAACGTCACTACATTGTGAAATTATAAGTAATGTTTGATAAACCATGAAAATTTAGAGAATTACTAACCTTTTATTATAAGTGTAATCCCAGAAATGGATTCCCAGAAGGGCTTTCTCCCAGTGACTGAGTGAACTGGTTCCACGACGTGTTATAACTCAATTCTGGCGCTGTAATGACTCAACATGAGTGCCACGGGCAAAAGTCACGTGAGAAGCGGCTAACGCTTGTTT
The DNA here is from genome assembly GCA_038380435.1 of Ryuthela nishihirai. Taxonomy (NCBI): domain Eukaryota; kingdom Metazoa; phylum Arthropoda; class Arachnida; order Araneae; family Heptathelidae; genus Ryuthela; species Ryuthela nishihirai. Next base: position 28,841,142 of record JAWZYU010000018.1, read on the forward strand.
ATCGCTCCACTTGCCAAGGATAAGACTCAGAAATTCAGGCGACACATATATTGCACTTAAAAATTTTTATTGATTTCAAAGTATTAGGTGAAACAATGACAATGCGTGCACATGTAATGATTTCCATTGGTTTACAATTTTATACATTTCACAATGATGCTTTTTCACATTGATTATACTTTACAGCCTGCTTACAAAAAAAAAAATGCAGGTTAACAGAGGAAATGGTTGTTTACATACAGCTATCTACATATAATAATAACATGTAATATTTTTACATATATAGGGGGTTATATGCACACATTTGGATAAATTTATATTTTTTTTATACATAAATAGCTCAAACATATTAAAAATCACAGTGAAATATTCTTTTTTTCTGCTATGTTATTTTTTCAATGTTTTGTAGTGACCGTACGAAAGGGTGTCATAACCATTTTCTAAAATATATCTTTTATCGTCAAATGGTGACAGACCAAGCTTTACACCTTTCACTGTATGAAGATGGTGGCTGCTACTTTGAATCCTTGTCAAATCTACTCGACAAGGTGATTTGTTTATTAAGCAGTCTCTATAATCCTTGTGACGAAGTGTTCTTTTTACGACGTATTTAGGGACTCCTTTCCCAGTCTTCTTCTCCTCATGTAAACTCTGAAGGGAATACATTTTAGAACGAAGCCCTGCAAATTGTTTGATAGGTACTCCCGAAAGTTCATCTTTCATTTTACCTAGTACCTTTTTATTATGTGTACTATGCAAAACATGATCAATGTGATAGTCGGACGTGTCAAAATGATCTATATCGTCTTTCATATCAGCATACACGTCCTCGGTTTGAAGCTCGTAGCACAGTGAATCTGTATCAGTGAACAATAATTTAGCTTTTTCTCCATATTTCGGACTAATATAGTCATAATGAAAGCTATACATCAATAGTTTACTAATATCTAGAATACTGAAACCAGCATAAATAGGCCTGTTGAGTTTCAATTTAGTTAGCTTTGATTGCACACATGCAAGGTCGTTGTCAAAAACACGAAAAGCGTGAAAAGCAGGTGATGCTACGAGTTTACATACTCTCTTCGGGCTCTGAGTCAATTCAATTTTCACTCGATTTCTCAAATTTTCCATCGTTTTTCCAAACACAGCATTATTCATCAGTTTGAAGAAGTCCTTCTCGAAGTCGTTTCTAGCTTTCTTCCGCTGATCTGTATTAAATTCTATATATGGTTTTAGCCAGCAAGACTGATTAAATTCTAAAACGCGATGTATGTTCTTCAGCTGCATACCGAAGGTTAAATATTGTTTGAGATTTCGATAATGAAGGACATATTTTTCCTTAGAATTTAGATTTGGGGCTAATTTCACGACTGATTGGTTTGTATTTATTCCAAGGCTTTGGGCAACCTCTTGACAATATGGGGATAGCATGCTGCTGGTAATCTGAAGTTTCTCAGGGGCTAGTGGGTAATCATTATGCTTGTCGTGTAGAGAAACTGGATAATCTAAATCAACTTCCAATATGTATCCTTTATTCGCATCATGAGCAATTGTCGTAATATTTAGATATTCTATTTCTTCTTTATTAAGCCATCGAAAATCGCTTTGAGGGAGACATTGTGACATTGCCCATCCATAAAGATTGTTAGCATCATAGTACATAATGTATTTAGAGGGTAACTGAGGATCATAGGTGTCCAAATATTTGTTGTTTGCAGTACTAAGACGATTGCATATCACAGAAATCCCTCCTCGTATGCCTTTTTCCAGGAAAAGGTACATTGTAGGGTCAGTTATCAGCTCAAGATTTACATTTGTCATTTTTAAGCATGCTTGCCAGGCTAATCCGGGAGCTGTGTAAACATGACAAGGATCGATTTCATAGTATCTGATGCATAGTTTTCTGAAACTTTCGAAAACATCAGCTAAGAGGAGCACGTCTGTCTTCAGGTACAAGTCATGATACTGGCCTAGATTTTTTATGTTGAATGCATTCCATACTCTTATTGCATGGGTGTAGTCTTCTTCCCCTAGCGCTTCTTCTGTGAGTTGGTTGTAAAATGCTTCACGTGGTGGTAATACTATTTCTTCAAACTTTTCACTGTTGTCGATATAATCATAGGGGTAAACTCCTTTTCTCAAAACCAGATGTAGCCTTTCGGGTTCAACGTGGTCCTTTAAAATATGGAACTCATCTGTTGATAAATTATTTACTAGCTTCTCAAGAGATGTGCTTAAAAACTGATAGGAGTCTATAAAATGCAATGTCCCCAGGGAGAAGGCTATATATGTTTCCATGTTATTGGGAATGCAATTAATCTTCTTATTTTTGATTCTACCGATTCCTTGCATAATAAGGTGGCTGTCATATCCCTTTAGGTTGTGAAAGATAACTGGAATCCTATTGGTTAACTTAAAGTTCAGATTACAGGAATTATGGGCGGCTCCTCGGAATTTACCTGTTATATGATCGTGATCTCTCACACGATCTGCTCCTAGGACACGCTTACAAATATGACAGTCAATAGCGTTGCGAAATGATTCCTCTTCGTAATTTGAGAGTTGCATTGGCTTCATCATCGATAGTAAATTTTTGATGTTTTCTTCTTCTTTAAGCAGACGTTCTAAAAATTCTTCTACTGCATTAGGACCTCTATAAACTACTGGAGGTTTATAGGTGCAGCCATCAGGTCCAACAACAAGATATGCAAATCCACAGGGTTCATGATTTGCCGTGATAGTGGTGTGAGATTTTTCAGGGTTAGGCATACAAGTGTCCACTTTCACTAGGAATGATTCAAAGTCGGCATAAATCACGTATGAAACGGGCTGCTGAAACTTAAAATTTGTGAATTTCAACCATTTTTCTTCTTCAGTTGGGAATTGTACTCTTTGGGGTCCATGTTCTTGACAATAGGGAACATGATCCTTCAAGAGTGATTCATTTTTGAAACGGTGAAGGCAGTAATCACAGTAGAAAGTCTGACATTTATATTTAGTGAGAGGACTGAGAAGTCGACTCATATTCTTAATGGTGCAATAATGCTGCTTTTCATCATCCGATAATAGAAGGAGATTCGTGTGCGCTTTAAATCTGAATGGCGTGATGTAGAGTGGGAACACCTCTTTCTCATATCCAAAAACATTGACAGAAATGTTGTTCATTTTTTCGAATTTAGATATTTGATTTATTGTAACAGGGAAAATTAGGTCAGATGTGTTTAATTTTTCTTCTAAATGTATATAGTTATTAAGGCGCTGCGAATGATCTGTGGCAGGATACAAAGAGGCTAAAACAGACCAGACAAAACATTTTTGGTCGGAATTACATACATTCACAATAGCACGTTTTAATAGTAATTCTCTTGGGGTAGGGATATAACTAGATCCTGCAAGAGGTATATATTTCCCAATGTTCATTTCAGCGTGGAGTACGGCATCCAGTGTCCATCCACTATGTGCTCCTTCAAATTCTTCAAATGAGGTCTTAATCTTCTTATACGCTGAATTCAATTCTCTATTTAGGGATGATGTAGGAAGACTTGTGACACAGTTACTTCGGAAAAACGGGGTGCAGTGTTCGAAGGTAGAAGGGGAAACTTTTCGCCTGAAGCGCACTTGTACAGCAAGGTACCATTTAATGCTAGCTTTCGAGGCCAATTCTTCTTTCAGGTGAGTTAGGAGTGACTCCCGCGAGGATTCAAGGAAAAAGGTGAGGTCAACAGATGTTTCATCCGTTGCCATCAATTTATGTGTTGACAGGGTTCTTTTCATTTCTTCTGTAAACTGACAGGGGTCTTCAGGGTCTGGTTTTTGCTTCTTCTGGGGAATCCTTTCATCTTCAGAACGTTTTCGCTTATTATTGTGGGGTTTTCTTTGATGGCGCAAAAGACTGTCTTTTCGCCCAAACTCCATTGCACATTCTTCACATTTGTAGGTTTTCCTGGAGGTGTGGGATAACTCGTGACGTCGGACGTCATCTCTCCTTGAGAATGTCGATTCGCATTCAGAGCACTTAAACAGGTTATTCCCATCATGATTTCTCATATGACGAATGAGATTTTTCTGGAGCGTGAAAGCCTTCTCACATATATCGCATGGATACATTATGAAACAGTGAGTTGTAAAAATAGCTGATACTACACGAGGACGTGGAGAACTATCACTATTGCCTTCTAACAGTTGAAAAGAAAAATCACGGAGAAGCAGCAGCAGAGAACCGTCACTGTCAACGTCTGACGATAGAATGAGGAATCTGACTGATGAATGCCGTATTTATACTAGAAGAAGGACTATCCCGCAGAAACTGGAATAAAAAAAAAACTGTCCTGCAGAAACTAAAAGAAACAAAGCTATTGGGTAAAAATACTTTGAAAGGCAGAACTTCTAATAGGTGAGTCAGGATTCAAAATGGCAGAGTCTGGACTTAGAAATTTCGGATGAGGGTAGAAACCAAGATGGACGTCGGTGGTAATTACTAATGGATTATCTGCAATTTAGCTGAATAATATAATTTCAGATTATTACATCACTGGAGGGAGGTATTTTATTCACCATTGTCCAACTTCAGTCTTTAAAAAAAACAGTGAGAATTCTGACCAATGTGCTCCGCCACCAGCTTGTAACACACGGGTGGCGGAGCCCATGGATTAACATAGCTCCGCCACTGGCTCAGAACCCCTACTTTCCCCCTACTTACGTATATATCAACATACATTAATAAATAACTTATATATCAATACATTATTGCAGAAATGTGTTCCAATATTCAGATATGGGAGTCGGCAGACAGTTTTCAGCAGGTTGTTGGGTTGTTTTACCTCTGAGCGGCACTTTTTTGCACACCATGGGCTAAATGGCCAGGTCACATGAACCCCGAAGGCTCAGAGAAGGTTGGGGGAGGGAACCCACTGGAACAGCTGTTGGGAGACAGATGGTAGCCTCCCGTCAAGGCCATCCAGGGTGTTCTTTAACGTGCACAGGGTGTGACTCTCCCGCATACGGAGCCACGGCTTAACGTCCCATCCGACGGACGGCGGCCTTTCCAAGCCCATCGGTGTCCCCTACTGACCGTGGACAGGGCGGGGAATTTTGCGGAGATAAATCTCAACGCTGACCCAGCTGGGACTCGAACCTGGGAACTACGAGCCTGGCGCGTTACCGACTGGGAGACAGATGGTAGCCTCCCATCAAGGCTATCCAGCGTGTTCTTTAACGTGCACAGGGTATGTCTCTCCCACACACGGAGCCACGGCTTAACGTCCCATCCGACGGACGGCGGCCTTTCCAAGCCCATCGGTGTTCCCTACTGACCGTGGGCAAGGCGGGGAATTTTGCGGAGATAAATCCCAACGTTGACCCAGCTGGGACTCGAACATGGGAACTACAGATAACGAGCCTGGTGCGTTACCGACTGAGCCACCAACGCCCCGGAAAGACTTCTGTCCGTGGGACGGAATATTAAGCCGTGGCACCGTGTGCAGGAGAGATCCATTTTGTACACGTTAAAGAGAATGCTGTATTGCCTTGACAGGAGAGTTTCATTTTTTTCCCAACTGCTGACCACGGGATCACTGAATCCCTTTTCCTCAAATTTCTCTAAATCCTTGGGGTTCTTGTGAACGGGCCATTTGCTCCATTGTGTGCAAACAAAATGCCGCTCAGAATTAACCCAAACAAATTTATTCGTCATAAATTAATAATTGAATAAATTTTTCTACAGGGGGGGGGGCAACTCTCCTCTTTTCCTCGTGACCATGTATTCAGACACATTAAGAAACATTAAGGTAAATTAATCGTAATCATTCTATCCCTATTCTGTCGGCAACAAGTAAATAGAAATATCTCTCATTTCTAATATTAACGCAGCTTTCGTTACTTTTAGTTTCTGACGCTATTTTCTTCTATCTAGAGTTGACTTTACTGGGAGAGAATAAAGCTTTTAGATTTTTCTCCATCGGAAATGTTCGCACGAAACTGAGCAGAAACGATCGCATACCCTGAAGTGGATCTAATGCTTCTCCAAACTGAATGCAGTTAAAAATTTTATTTTGCAAAGTAGCCCTTATTTGTCTTGCATTTATCTTTCATGATTAGTTGCCTCAGTAACGGTAAACATCGTCCGGAACACTCGCTGTGCATTATTTCCTCTCTTCTCTATTACGTTATTACCGACGTCCCCTGATGCTGAGAAATGAGGGGAAAATTCTCTCACTTTCATCACCTGCAGGTAGGAAAAAAATTAGAGCAAGCGTTCTTCTTGTTCACAATTCTCAGAGGAACTTCGAAACTGCTGAAGGATATGCGATAGAGAAAGAGAAAAAAAAGTGAGACGTGTCTAATTTCCTTTTTTCATTTTGCCTCATCGAGAAACTGCGCTAGAGTCGTGAAATGCACTCCAAAACGCCTCTGGCAATTTTTGCAAAGCTTCCGATGATTCGTTCAGAGATGTTTCCCCGTTTGGTTTCCAGCCATGAATAATAAAAATTGCCTCCATTTAGAAAAAGGACTTTGATGGTTGTTGCAAGGAGGTTGATTCGTTTCCTAAAATTGGCTCTTCTTATTCACATGTTGTTGACTTTTCGAAGGCAACAGATCACACTGTTTAGTGATTTCCGCGATTTGATGAGTTCTGTTGATTTTGCAAGTCGGTGTTAGCTGTCTCTATCTTCTTAGCAAAAGTCTAATAAAAGCGAATTATGGAATTGATTACAGAAAAATTCGGAACTGCATTCACTGCAATTTTTATGCTTGACTAGCTAGAAAAGGGAGATTCTATGATAAATTTAAACATTGTGTAGGGAAAGTTTACAACTTGTCAAATAGAAAGTTAACTTGATGAAAAGGCTTGTGACGCTATTTATTTGTAAGAGTGTTCGTAATGCATTCGTAGGGGGGGGGGGGGGGGCTATGTCCTTTCCCCAACCAAGGTAGATCGTAGATCTTATGGTTAGCACGCTTGGCTACTGATCTAAGGGACCTGGGTTCGAGCCCCGGGTAAGGCATGGCTGTTTGTGTCATTTTTCTGCTGAGGGCCTGCCATCCTCTCAGACCTTCTACTATGGCATATAAACTGACAGGCTCCTTGTCAGACCTCTGTGGCAAGCAGTGGCTTGAGAGGGTATTTATTTATTTATTTTATAATAATTTTCGATGTACCGGGTAATAATTTTACCCTTAACCATTTCCATCATAAAGATATGCCTATTTGGCATGAGTAAGAACAAAATATATAAGTAAACCAACCTTAGGTGGGCTCCGAAGGGCAAACATAAGAAAAGCTAAAAAAAAACAGTAAAATTGTATAAGAAACCTAAAATGGGAAGGTCTCCTCAGAGAACGCTACCGTTTTAGGCCTCTTGCATTTATTCAAAACAGTATGATCGAAAAGAATCAGAGAAGAAATAATCTTATTGGGATTATTGCTTACAGCCTCAAAAAATCTTTTTGAGGTGCGTTTTATATGTGTATATATATATATGGTCGATGTCCAGGTCTTTATGGAGTTGTCTGTTAGTGACAAACCAGGGGGCATCGACCGCAGTTCTCAAAATCTTGTTCTGTAAGACCTGAATCTTACGATTTCTCCCATTTGAGAATGCTAGTAAGGGAAAATGAGAGAGAAATATTATTAAATTGGTGGATGTTTAACACATTTTTCAAGAAAAAGACTTGTAGAATGAAGGGGAAAACGTTATGCTGCAATGAAAATCCAGTTTCTTGCCTCCCCCCTTACTTTTTACTCTCCCCCTTAATTGTTTCCGGCTCTATTATGTCACTTGCTTCTTTCCCCTCCAATATTGGCGGGGGTGGCTCAGTCGGTAGCGCGCCAGGCTCGTAATCTGCAGTTCCCAGGTTCGAGTCCCAGCTGGGTCAGCGTTGAGATTTATCTCCGCAAAATTCCCCGCCCTGCTCACAGTCAGTAGGGGACACCGATGGGCTTGGAAAGGCCCCGTCCGTCGGATGGGATGTTAAGCCGTGGCCCCGTGTGCGGGAGAGCCATACCCTGTGCACGTTAAAGAACACGCTGGATGGCCTTGACGGGAGGCTACCATCTGTCTCCCAACAGCTGTTCCAGTGGGTCCCCTCCCTCAACCTTCTCTGAGTCTTTGGGGTCCATGTGACCTGGCCATTTAGCCCATGGTGTGCAAAAAAGTGCCGCTCAGAGGTAAAACAACCCAACCCAACCCTCGTGTGCGGGAGAGCCATTCACCGGACACGTTAAGCAAGAGAATGGATAGTTTCCACGGGAAGCTACTATGTGTCTCCCAACAGCTTTCCAATGGGTCCCCTATCCCCAACACTACCTGAGCCCTCGGGATCCTTGTGACCTGTCCATTTAGCCCATAGTGTGCAAAAAAGTGGCGCTCAGATGTGAAACAATCCAAACCAATTCAACCTTCTCTGAGCCTTTATGGTCCTTGTGACCTGATCATTTAACCCCTTGTGTTGGAAATACTGCCGATAAGAGGTAAAACACCACCACAACAGATCTCTAATTCTTCTATGAGCCCTAGGGTCCTTGTGATCTTGTGTTTATCCCAATGTGTGCAAAAAAAAAAAATGGCGCTCAGAGATAAAGAACCCAATAACAACCTATCCTTCAATTTTCTCTGAGACCTCGGGGTCCTTGTAACGTATCCATTTAGCCCATTGTGTGGAAAAAAAAACGTTCCTCTCAGAGATTAAGCAAACCAACAATAAACCTTCTCCCAGCCTTCTAGGGCGGGGGTGGCTCAGTCTGTAGCGCGTCAGGCTCGTAATCTGCAGTTCCCAGGTTCGAGTCCCAGCTGGGTCAGCGTTGAGACTTATCTCCACAAAATTCCCCGCCCTGCCCACGGTCAGTAGGGGACACCGATGGGTTTGGAAAGGCCGCCTTCCGTCGGATGGGACGTTAAGCTGTGGCCACGCGTGCGGAAGAGCCACACCCTATGCACGTTAAAGAACACGCTGGATGGCCTTGACGGGAGGCTAACTTCTGTTTCCCAACAGCTGTTCCAGTGGGTCTCCTCCTCCAACCTTCTCTGAGCATTTGGGGTCCTTGTGACCTGGTCATTTAGCCCATGGTGTACAAAAAAGTGCCACTCAGAGGTAAAACAACCCAACCCAATCCAAGTCCATCATTACCCGATTTTTCACAGAGAACAGAATAATGATTCGCTGAAAATGTCTCAACGTAATCTCAGTTGGTACTGACATGCTATTGACTGAGGCAACTCCCTCCAAAGCAAAATTTAAAGCGGCGTTCTTACTTTTTGAATAATTGTATCTTACTGAAAAATCTGGGGCAGGGGTGGCTCAGTCGGTAGCGTGCCAGGCTCGTAATCTGTAGTTCCCAGGTTCGAGTCCCAGCTGGGTCAGCGTTGAGATTTATCTCCGCAAAATTCCCCTTCCTGTCCACAGTCAGTAGGGGACACCGATGGGCTTGGAAAGGCCGCCGTCCGTCGGATGGGACGTTAAGCCGTGGCCCCGTGTGCGGGAGATGCATACCCTGTGCACGTTAAAGAACACGCTGGATGGCCTTGACGGGAGGCTACCATCTGTCTCCCAACAGCTGTTCCAGTGGTCCCCTCCCCCAACCTTCTCTGAACCTTCGGGGCCCATGTGACCTGGCCATTTAGCCCATGGTGTGCAAAAAAGTGCCGCTCAGAGGTAAAACAATCCAATCCAAAAACAGCTGAAATGGTTTTAGTGAAATAGGAACTTTACTTTTAAAAAAATTGAGTTGTTTTTTATGGGGTAATGAGAATCTCACATGAGATTAGCTCTACAAAAGGAACAGTTTCTTCAGGCGAGAGAAATCTTCAGTATCGCTTCATTTGTAGACATTTTTAGCTTTTTCGCAATAGATTATTTGAATCTGCAATATTTTTTGCCTTTTTCGCAAGGCACAGAAGGACAATCGTAGCAAGACTCGATCAGTCATTGTCTCGATGCAGCATTTGGACAACGTCCAGCCATCAAAGAAACTGCTGACGACTTTAGGGGCGACCTTTGACTCCCTGTGGCCGAGTGTCAGGAAGAACAGATGGACGTGCAGCCGTTAAAGATCCAGCTGTCTCCGTGCCAGCACTCGCATGATCGATGTCCGAACTCTTGACTCCTGCCTCCTGGTCGTCGCTGACACCAGCGACAACTTTAAGTCTTCCGTGGAGACCTCAGAAACGATGGCGTCTTCTTGATGTGTGTTATCCGGCATTGCCGATTCTGATTGTTTCTCTATCAATCTCATTGCCCGAGGAAGACAAAATACCATCGCTCAATGTTTCAAAGACAACTGACCCTTGGCTTTTCATCATCATCCAGAGGAAAAGAATAGGAAATAAATGATAGAATGAAATGAGGATGATACTGTAAGATGTTTTTGAAAAGTTTGTTTTTGATACTTGCAGCAGTAAGCGTTTTTGGATATGAATCGATTGTTTCCTTTTTCCGAAGTTTTTTGGAATTAATTTAGGTAATACGACAAGATAGAGGAATTTTTTTAGAGATTGGATGATGTTTTATCTTAGACGGAGATAAAATTCGAAACAAATCAATCAACTGAAGAAGAGGTGGTTTCAAATATCGCGAAAATCTAAAACAAATTCAGATTTTCGATGAAAGACATAATGGGATTTCTTAAAATGGGACCTGATACGCAAAAACTTGACAGTGGCTCGCATACAGGGTGTTTCAAAAGCAGGTTTGCAACTTTGAGTTGGGTTGGGTTGTTTTACCTCTGAGCGGCACTTTTTTGAACACCATGGGCTAAATGGCCAGGTCACATGGACCCCGAAGGCTCAGAGAAGGTTGGGGGAGGGGACCCATTGGAACAGCTGTTGGGAGACAGATGGTAGCCTCCCGTCAAGGCCATCCAGCGTGTTCTTTAACGTGCACAGGGTATGGCTCTCCCGCACACGGGTCCACGGCTTAACGTCACATCCGACGGACGGCGGCCTTTCCAAGCCCATCGGTGTCCCCTACTGACCGTGGGCAGGGCGGGGAATTTTGCGGAGATAAATCTCAACGCTGACCCAGCTGGGACTCGAACCTGGGAACTACAGATTACGAGCCTGGCGCGCTATCTTGCAACTTTGAAATTTATGCATTTATTAATAGATGGTGGATGCAAATTAAATGTGTAAAAATGTAGCAAAAGAACTTAAAATTCTGTCCGTTGTATCAAAGTTACGGTTCAGTGTGACTTCCAGATGTAAAATGACCAATATATCTCCCCCGTAACGAATTTCTTCCCTAGTGCGACATAGAATGTCTGTCGTGACATCATCAATTTCACCTGTAATTCTTGTCAGTAGAGCATCGATATTTTCAGATAAAGGTGGAAAGTACACTTTATCCTTAACAAATCCTCATGAGGAAAAGTCTAGAGTTAAAAAATGGGATATCGGTGGCCATGATATCGGACTCTCGCGATCTACTCATCGATTTTGGAAACTCTAATACATCTGACAAAACGTCATATGTTTGACTACATTTACACTTAACCCTCGATTTTACACGGTAAACCATGTACACCGCTGAGATTTATCTCTGCAAAAATCCGCGTCCTGCCCATGCATGGTTAATTGGGGACACCGATGGGCTTGGGAAGGCTGTCGTCCGTCGCATGGGATTTACTGGTCCTGTGTGCGGGAGAGAAAAAAAAATACCCCCTCAAGCAGCTGCTTGCCACAGAGGTCTGACAGGAGCCTGTCAGTTTATATGCCACAGTAGAAGATCTGAGAGGATGGCAGGGCCTCAGCAGAAAACAACACGAACATCCATGCGTTACCCGGGGCTCGAACCCAGGTCCCGTAGATCAGTAGCCAAGCGCGCTAACCACTCGGCCACGGGACGGCTTGTGTGCGGGAGAACCATACACTATTCACGCTAAATAGCACGCTGGATGGCCTTGAAGGGAGACTACCATCTGTCTCCTAAAATCTGTTCAGTGGGTCAGCATCCCTCAATCAACTTTGATCCTTGGTGTCTTTGTGACCTGCCCGTTTGCCCATTCTGTCCAAAGAAAGTTTCGCTCCAAGGTGAAAACAACCGAACAAATCTTCTCTGAGTCTTTGTGAGCTAAAGTAGCCAATTGTGTGCATAAATGTGCGGCAACAACAGATTCCCTATTCCGTATTTCTATGGGGCGGGGGTGGCTTAGTCGGTAGCGCGCCAGGCTCGTAATCTGTAATTCCCAGGTTCGAGTCCCAGCTGGGTCAGCGTTGAGATTTATCTCCGCAAAATTCCCCGCCTTGCCCACGGTCAGTAGGGGACACCGATGGGCTTGAAAAGGCCGCCGTCCGTCGGATGGGACGTTAAGCCGTGGCACCGTGTGCGGGAGAGCCATACCCTGTGCACGCTAAAGAACACGCTGGATGGCCTTGACGGGAGGCTACCATCTGTCTCCCAAAAGCTGTTCCAGTGGGTCCCCTCCCCCAACCTTCTCTGAGCCTTCGGGGTCCATGTGACCTGGCCATTTAGCCCATGGTGTGCAAAAAAAGTACCGCTCAGAGGTAAAACAACCCAGCTCAATCCAATTGTTTTCCGCGAATTCCACCTATAAAAAATCATTTCCTGCATTAATTCTGTATACAATTCAAAAACCTTGATTTTTAGTCCTACTGGGAATATACTGATTAATTGTCTTAAATCAACTACACCTGAAAGCATTCCATCTTCGTTGTGCTGTAATTCTTTCTTCCCTTGCAACTGTTCGGCTGAATAAGTCACTGAAGTAACACCAGTATCGTTTCCCATCATTGATTCAGAAACTTCTGGAACAGCAACACTACAGAGAATCGAAACATTTCACTGCTTTTGCGATTGTCAAATCATTCCCAGCAGAGGTGGCTGACTCGAGTTTTCCATAGATTTCCCTTTCTCTCGCAAAGACCGAAAGATTCGTTTCGATGCAACATTGCTGACAAGAGTTGTGTGCCTGAAGGAAACGAACTAACCCTCATTTAAAATTAATTAAAAGGAATTTGACATTCCTACAGTTTGGTGCTTCGTTTCGTGTCGCCTTTAAGAGATCCTTTATTCCTTGAAACGAATCAATATTACAATTCGTGTTTCGAATTCTTTCAGTTCAAGGCTCCAAACTGTTTCCGTTACCACAAAGTGAGTCCGGGTCAGTCCGTGAATCAATGGGCTGATCCAGAATAAGGTTTTCGAAGAATTTAACGACAAGAGAGAAAAAAAAATGACATTTAATGAGGAATTCAGCAGTTTCAATAACATTTTAAGAAATCGCTTTCGTGGGAGAGGCATTGTACAGGAAAATTCATCTGTTTTCGTAATGGATTAATCAATAATTGTTAATTACGCGTAGTCCTTTGCTGTGTATATTAGAACAGCATTATTTTAAGTGTGTTACCATAAAGCTTGTCTATAAATGGCGATAGAGCAGGCGTGTCCAACCAGCGGCCCACAAAATCGCAAAGTTTACGTGTTTACGACATAAATTTTGAACACGATTATGTGATTTTCAGCGAGTTTTTGATATCCCACTAGTTTTATGTTGCCCTTTTTTAATTTTATAATAAAAGACATAAGAAAATAAATGAAGTTTTATTATTCATATACATTAACTATATTATATATTTTATGTGCGGCCCAAAACAATTCATCTTCACTCAATGCGGCCCAGGGAAGTCAAATCTTCACTTAATGTGGCCCAGGGAAGTCAAAAGGTTGGACACGCCTGAGATAGAGACTGTTTTTTTTTTCTCCAAGCCTACGTTGTAGTAGGTTCGGGTTGGGTTGTTTTACCTCTGATCGGCACTTTTTTGCACACCCTGGGCTAAATGGTCAGGTCACAAGGACTCCGAAGGCTCAGAGAAGGTTGGGGGAGGGGACCCACTGGAACAGCTGTTGGGAGACAGATGATAGCCTCCCGTCAAGGCCATCCAGTGTGTTCTTTAACGTTGGGTTGTTTTACCTCTGACCGGCACTTTTTTGCACACCATGGGCTAAATGGCCAGGTCACAAGGACCCCGAAGGCTCAGAGAAGGTTGGGGGAGGGGACCCACTGGAACAGCTGTTGGGAGACAGATGATAGCCTCCCGTCAAGGCCATCCAGCGTGTTCTTTAACGTTGGGTTGTTTTACCTCTGAGCGGCATTTTTTTGCACACCATGGGCTAAATGGCCAGGTCACAAGGACCCTGAAGGCTCAGAGAAGGTTGGGGGAGGGGACCCACTGGCACAGCTGTTGGGAGACAGATGATAGCCTCCCGTCAAGGCCATCCAGCGTGTTCTTTAACGTTGGGTTGTTTTACCTCTGAGCGGCATTTTTTTGCACACCATGGGCTAAATGGCCAGGTCACAAGGACCCTGAAGGCTCAGAGAAGGTTGAGGGAGGGGACCCACTGGATCAGCTGCTGGGAGACAGATGATAGCCTCCCGTCAAGGCCATCCAGCGTGTTCTTTAACGTTGGGTTTTTTACCTCTGAGCGGCACTTTTTTGCACACCATGGGCTAAATGGCCAGGTCACAAGGACCCCGAAGGCTCAGAGAAGGTTGGGGGAGGGGACCCACTGGAACAGCTGTTGTGAGACAGATGGTAGCCTCCCGTCAAGGCCATCCAGCGTGTTCTTTAACGTGCACAGGATATGGCTCTCCCAATCACGGGGCCACGGCTTAACGTCCCATCCGACGGACGGCGGCCTTTCCAAGCCCATCGGTGTCCCCTACTGACCGTTTGCAGGGCGGGGAATTTTGCGGAGGTAAATCTCAACGCTGACCCAGCTGGGACTCGAACCTGGGAACTACAGATTACGAGCCTGGCGCGCTACAGACTAAGCCACCCTCGATGGTTAGGTTCGTACTTGCAAGGGCTTTGTATAATAGTAAGATCTTTTTTTGAATCATAATGATAATTATTGTTTTACACATTATATAATTGCTGTGTTGGAGGTAATACTAGCGTGATATCAGAATTTTTGTGGGAGATCTTGAATTTCTGGGGCGGGGATCGACACAAACTGTCGCCCGCCATGCTCCTAATTTAGAGTTTCTAGGTTCAGCTGGTCCCAGCTGGGCAAGAGTTGAGACTTATCTCCACAAAACCTTCACTCTGTACTCGGTCAGAAAGGAGATACCGATGGGTTTGGAAAAGTTGTCGACCATCAGATGGATGTTAAGCCGTGACCTCGTTTGTGGGAGAGCCATGCGCTGTGCATATGAAAGAACACGCTGGACGACCTTGACGAAAGGCTTCCCATTTGTCTCCTAACGGCTGTTCAGTGGGTTTCCTTTCCCCTAACCTTCTCTGAGTGCTTAGGGTCGCTGTGACCTGGTCATTTAGCCCATTGTGTGGAAAAAAGTGCCGCTCAGACGTAAAACAAACCAACCCAACTAAAACAGCCCAACAACAAAAGGATCATGAACCACTGGGTTGGGTTGTTTTACCTCTGAGCGGCACTTTTTTGCACACCATGGGCTAAATGGCCAGGTCACATGGACCCCGAAGGCTCAGAGAAGGTTGAGGGAGGGGACTCACTGGAACAGCTGTTGGGAGACAGATGGTAGCATCCCGTCAAGGCCATCCAGCGTGTTCTTTAACGTGCACAGGGTATGGCTCTCCCGCACACGGGGCCACTGCTTAACGTCCCATCCGACGGACGGCGGCCTTTCCAAGCCCATCGGTGTCCCCTACTGACCGTGGGCAGGGCGGAAAATTTTGCGGAGGTAAATCTCAACGCTGACTCAGCTGGTACTCGAACCTGGGAACTACAGATTATGAGCCTGGCGCGCTACCGACTGAGCCACCCCCGCCCCTATGAACCACTGAATCAGATAATAAGTACCAAAAAGAAATAATCGTCGATTTAACTCTTCCAGTTGTATCTGTTTTCGTTTTCCAGCTAAACAAAATTCTGCGAATTTTATCGGCTTATATTTAGGGCAAAGAGGAGGTAAAACGAAGTGTAATCGATTTCTTTTCACTTCTATCCATTGAGGATGCGGGAAGTGCAGACATGGAGCCACTTGGAAGTTATTTGGGCAATTTGGTATCTTCTTTTTTACGTGACATTGCAACTAGCGAAGAGAAAATTAATTATCTTCAGAAGTTATAAATCACGAATTTATGGCTCTGATGCTAAGGATAGCATCAGCATGAAAGATACTTGCTAGTGTCGAGGAACAGGTGCTGCAACCAGGAACACAGACATTAGCTGAAGAGTTATTGCTTGTGCTGTGCTATTGCACTTTAAAGACAGAGAGAGACTTTTAGCCTTTGTGGATTCTGTGTGTGCTAATCACGTTGTAACTAAAGTGGATATGGAAAAAGCTTTGAACTCGATATTAAGTGTCTAAAAAATAAATGCATTTCCTTTCAACTCGTTTAGTTATGTCGAAAACTTAGAATGATTCTATAGTTCTTTAAAAGGATATGGTATTTGGGTTGTTTTACCTCTGAGCGGCACTTTTTTGCACACCATGGGCTAAATGGCCAGGTCACAAGGACCCCGAAGGCTCAGAGAAGGTTGGGGGAGGGGACCCACTGGAACAGCTGTTGGGAGACAGATGATAGCCTCCCGTCAAGGCCATCCACGTGTTCTCTAACGTTGGGTTGTTTTACCTCTGAGCTGCACTTTTTTGCACAACATGGGCTAAATGGCCAGATCACAAGGACCCGGAAGGCTCAGAGAAGCTTGGGGGAGGGGACCCACTGGAACAGCTGTTGGGAGACAGATGATAGCCTCCCGTCAAGGCCATCGACGTGTACTTTAACGTTGGGTTGTTTTACCTCTGAGCGGCAATTTTTTGCACACCATGGGCTAAATGGCCAGGTCACAAGGACCCCGAAGGCTCAGAGAAGGTTGGGGGAGGGGACCCACTGGAACAGCTGTTGGGAGACAGATGATAGCCTCCCGTCAAGGCCATCCAGCGTGTTCTTTAACGTTGGGTTGTTTCACCTCTGAGCGGCACTTTTTTGCACACCATGGGCTAAATGGCCAGGTCACAAGGACCCCGAAGGCTCAGAGAAGGTTGGGGGAGGGGACCCACTGGAACAGCTGTTGGGAGACAGATGATAGCCTCCCGTCAAGGCCATCCAGCGTGTTCTTTAACGAGCACAGGGTATGATTCTCCCGTACACGGGGCCACGGCTTAACATCACATTCGACGGACGGCGGCCTTTCCAAACCCATCGGTGTCCCCTACTGACCGTGGGCAGGTCGGGAAATTTTGCGGAGATAAATCTCAACGCTGACCCAGCTGCGATTCGAACCTGAGAACTGCAGATTACGAGCCTGGCGCTACCGATTGAGTCACCCCCTCCCCATATGGTATTTGAAGTTGAGAGAGAAAAGTTTAGTGATGAGTTTTATGAGATAATTAAAAGCAGTGATTATTCCCTGATTTTGTTTGGTGAAACAAATGAGAGGTACCTTTTGGAAGTGATTCTGGTGGTGAGAGGTGGGGGGGGGGGAAGAAGAGGAATTTCTGATCTTAAAGGCCATGTTGATAATTTATTTAACTAAGAACGGTGTGGGAATAGTGGCATTATGTTTAGGGTCGAAAGACAGCAAACTCCCTAGTGCAGTGATTTTCAATCTTTTTCTCTTGGCGACATGCTTCTGAAATAGTTAATTATCCGTGACATACCTTCTAAATAGTCCATTTATCACGACACATGTATGAAATAGTTTATTTACAACGACGCACTTCTGAAATAGTCCTTTTATGGCGACACACTTCTGAAATAGTCCTTTTATGGTGACACACTTCTGAAATAGTTGATTTACCGTGACACACTAATGAAAGTATTCATTTACCGTGATACACATCCGAAATAGTTCATTTACGGTAACACATTTCTGAAGTAGTCCATTTATCGTGATACACATCCGAAATAGTTCATTTACGGTAACACATTTCCATTTACCGTGATACACATCCGAAATAGTTCATTTACGGTAACACATTTCTGAAGTAGTCCATTTACCGTGATACACATCCGAAATAGTTCATTTACGGTAACACATTTCTGAAGTAGTCCATTTACCGTGATACACATCCGAAATAGTTCATTTACGGTAACACATTTCTGAAGTAGTCCATTTACCGTGATACACATCCGAAATAGTTCATTTACGGTAACACATTTCTGAAGTAGTCCATTTACCGTGATACACATCCGAAATAGTTCATTTACGGTAACACATTTCTGAAGTAGTCCATTTACCGTGATACACATCCGAAATAGTTCATTTACGGTAACACATTTCTGAAGTAGTCCATTTACCGTGATACACATCCGAAATAGTTCATTTACGGTAACACATTTCTGAAGTAGTCCATTTACCGTGATACACATCCGAAATAGTTCATTTACGGTAACACATTTCTGAAGTAGTCCATTTACCGTGATACACATCCGAAATAGTTCATTTACGGTAACACATTCCTGAAGTAGTCCATTTACCGTTGATACACATCCGAAATAGTTCATTTACGGTAACACATTCCTGAAGTAGTCCATTTACCGTGATACACATCCGAAATAGTTCATTTACGGTAACACATTCCTGAAGTAGTCCATTTACCGTTGATACACATCCGAAATAGTTCATTTACGGTAACACATTCCTGAAGTAGTCCATTTACCGTGATAAACATCCGAAATAGTTCATTTACGGTAACACATTTCTGAAGTAGTCCATTTACCGTGATAAACATCCGAAATAGTTCATTTACGGTAACACATTTCTGAAGTAGTCCATTTACCGTGATAAACATCCGAAATAGTTCATTTACGGTAACACATTTCTGAAGTAGTCCATTTACCGTGATACACATCCGAAATAGTTCATTTACGGTAACACATTTCTGAAGTAGTCCATTTACCGTGATACACATCCGAAATAGTTCATTTACGGTAACA
Organism: Ryuthela nishihirai; assembly: GCA_038380435.1. Classification (NCBI taxonomy): domain Eukaryota; kingdom Metazoa; phylum Arthropoda; class Arachnida; order Araneae; family Heptathelidae; genus Ryuthela; species Ryuthela nishihirai. Next base: position 28,860,017 of record JAWZYU010000018.1, read on the forward strand.
CATTTCTGAAGTAGTCCATTTACCGTGATACACATCCGAAATAGTTCATTTACGGTAACACATTTCTGAAGTAGTCCATTTACCGTGATACACATCCGAAATAGTTCATTTACGGTAACACATTTCTGAAGTAGTCCATTTACCGTGATACACATCCGAAATAGTTCATTTACGGTAACACATTTCTGAAGTAGTCCATTTACCGTGATACACATCCGAAATAGTTCATTTACGGTAACACATTTCTGAAGTAGTCCATTTACCGTGATACACATCCGAAATAGTTCATTTACGGTAACACATTTCTGAAGTAGTCCATTTACCGTGATACACATCCGAAATAGTTCATTTACGGTAACACATTTCTGAAGTAGTCCATTTACCGTGATACACATCCGAAATAGTTCATTTACGGTAACACATTTCTGAAGTAGTCCATTTACCGTGATACACATCCGAAATAGTTCATTTACGGTAACACATTTCTGAAGTAGTCCATTTACCGTGATACACATCCGAAATAGTTCATTTACGGTAACACATTTCTGAAGTAGTCCATTTACCGTGATACACATCCGAAATAGTTCATTTACGGTAACACATTTCTGAAGTAGTCCATTTACCGTGATACACATCCGAAATAGTTCATTTACGGTAACACATTTCTGAAGTAGTCCATTTACCGTGATACACATCCGAAATAGTTCATTTACGGTAACACATTTCTGAAGTAGTCCATTTACCGTGATACACATCCGAAATAGTTCATTTACGGTAACACATTTCTGAAGTAGTCCATTTACCGTGATACACATCCGAAATAGTTCATTTACGGTAACACATTTCTGAAGTAGTCCATTTACCGTGATACACATCCGAAATAGTTCATTTACGGTAACACATTTCTGAAGTAGTCCATTTACCGTGATACACATCCGAAATAGTTCATTTACGGTAACACATTTCTGAAGTAGTCCATTTACCGTGATACACATCCGAAATAGTTCATTTACGGTAACACATTCCTGAAGTAGTCCATTTACCGTTGATACACATCCGAAATAGTTCATTTACGGTAACACATTCCTGAAGTAGTCCATTTACCGTGATACACATCCGAAATAGTTCATTTACGGTAACACATTCCTGAAGTAGTCCATTTACCGTTGATACACATCCGAAATAGTTCATTTACGGTAACACATTCCTGAAGTAGTCCATTTACCGTGATAAACATCCGAAATAGTTCATTTACGGTAACACATTTCTGAAGTAGTCCATTTACCGTGATAAACATCCGAAATAGTTCATTTACGGTAACACATTTCTGAAGTAGTCCATTTACCGTGATAAACATCCGAAATAGTTCATTTACGGTAACACATTTCTGAAGTAGTCCATTTACCGTGATACACATCCGAAATAGTTCATTTACGGTAACACATTTCTGAAGTAGTCCATTTACCGTGATACACATCCGAAATAGTTCATTTACGGTAACACATTTCTGAAGTAGTCCATTTACCGTGATACACATCCGAAATAGTTCATTTACGGTAACACATTTCTGAAGTAGTCCATTTACCGTGATACACATCCGAAATAGTTCATTTACGGTAACACATTTCTGAAGTAGTCCATTTACCGTGATACACATCCGAAATAGTTCATTTACGATAACACATTTCTGAAGTAGTCCATTTACCGTGATACACATCCGAAATAGTTCATTTAGGTAACACATTTCTGAAGTAGTCCATTTACCGTGATACACATCCGAAATAGTTCATTTACGGTAACACATTTCTGAAGTAGTCCATTTACCGTGATACACATCCGAAATAGTTCATTTACGGTAACACATTCCTGAAGTAGTCCATTTACCGTGATAAACATCCGAAATAGTTCATTTACGGTAACACATTTCTGAAGTAGTCCATTTACCGTGATAAACATCCGAAATAGTTCATTTACGGTAACACATTTCTGAAGTAGTCCATTTACCGTGATACACATCCGAAATAGTTCATTTACGGTAACACATTTCTGAAGTAGTCCATTTACCGTGATACACATCCGAAATAGTTCATTTACGGTAACACATTCCTGAAGTAGTCCATTTACCGTGATAAACATCCGAAATAGTTCATTTACGGTAACACATTTCTGAAGTAGTCCATTTACCGTGATAAACATCCGAAATAGTTCATTTACGGTAACACATTTCTGAAGTAGTCCATTTACCGTGATACACATCCGAAATAGTTCATTTACGGTAACACATTTCTGAAGTAGTCCATTTACCGTGATAAACATCCGAAATAGTTCATTTACGGTAACACATTTCTGAAGTAGTCCATTTACCGTGATAAACATCCGAAATAGTTCATTTACGGTAACACATTCCTGAAGTAGTCCATTTACCGTTGATACACATCCGAAATAGTTCATTTACGGTAACACATTTCTGAAGTAGTCCATTTACCGTGATACACATCCGAAATAGTTCATTTACGGTAACACATTTCTGAAGTAGTCCATTTACCGTGATACACATCCGAAATAGTTCATTTACGGTAACACATTCCTGAAGTAGTCCATTTACCGTGATAAACATCCGAAATAGTTCATTTACGGTAACACATTTCTGAAGTAGTCCATTTACCGTGATAAACATCCGAAATAGTTCATTTACGGTAACACATTTCTGAAGTAGTCCATTTACCGTGATACACATCCGAAATAGTTCATTTACGGTAACACATTTCTGAAGTAGTCCATTTACCGTGATACACATCCGAAATAGTTCATTTACGGTAACACATTCCTGAAGTAGTCCATTTACCGTGATAAACATCCGAAATAGTTCATTTACGGTAACACATTTCTGAAGTAGTCCATTTACCGTGATAAACATCCGAAATAGTTCATTTACGGTAACACATTTCTGAAGTAGTCCATTTACCGTGATACACATCCGAAATAGTTCATTTACGGTAACACATTTCTGAAGTAGTCCATTTACCGTGATAAACATCCGAAATAGTTCATTTACGGTAACACATTTCTGAAGTAGTCCATTTACCGTGATAAACATCCGAAATAGTTCATTTACGGTAACACATTTCTGAAGTAGTCCATTTACCGTGATACACATCCGAAATAGTTCATTTACGGTAACACATTTCTGAAGTAGTCCATTTACCGTGATACACATCCGAAATAGTTCATTTACGGTAACACATTTCTGAAGTAGTCCATTTACCGTGATACACATCCGAAATAGTTCATTTACGGTAACACATTTCTGAAGTAGTCCATTTACCGTGATACACATCCGAAATAGTTCATTTACGGTAACACATTTCTGAAGTAGTCCATTTACCGTGATACACATCCGAAATAGTTCATTTACGGTAACACATTTCTGAAGTAGTCCATTTACCGTGATACACATCCGAAATAGTTCATTTACGGTAACACATTTCTGAAGTAGTCCATTTACCGTGATACACATCCGAAATAGTTCATTTACGGTAACACATTTCTGAAGTAGTCCATTTACCGTGATACACATCCGAAATAGTTCATTTACGGTAACACATTTCTGAAGTAGTCCATTTACCGTGATACACATCCGAAATAGTTCATTTACGGTAACACATTTCTGAAGTAGTCCATTTACCGTGATACACATCCGAAATAGTTCATTTACGGTAACACATTCCTGAAGTAGTCCATTTACCGTTGATACACATCCGAAATAGTTCATTTACGGTAACACATTCCTGAAGTAGTCCATTTACCGTGATACACATCCGAAATAGTTCATTTACGGTAACACATTCCTGAAGTAGTCCATTTACCGTTGATACACATCCGAAATAGTTCATTTACGGTAACACATTCCTGAAGTAGTCCATTTACCGTGATAAACATCCGAAATAGTTCATTTACGGTAACACATTTCTGAAGTAGTCCATTTACCGTGATAAACATCCGAAATAGTTCATTTACGGTAACACATTTCTGAAGTAGTCCATTTACCGTGATAAACATCCGAAATAGTTCATTTACGGTAACACATTTCTGAAGTAGTCCATTTACCGTGATACACATCCGAAATAGTTCATTTACGGTAACACATTTCTGAAGTAGTCCATTTACCGTGATACACATCCGAAATAGTTCATTTACGGTAACACATTTCTGAAGTAGTCCATTTACCGTGATACACATCCGAAATAGTTCATTTACGGTAACACATTTCTGAAGTAGTCCATTTACCGTGATACACATCCGAAATAGTTCATTTACGGTAACACATTTCTGAAGTAGTCCATTTACCGTGATACACATCCGAAATAGTTCATTTACGATAACACATTTCTGAAGTAGTCCATTTACCGTGATACACATCCGAAATAGTTCATTTAGGTAACACATTTCTGAAGTAGTCCATTTACCGTGATACACTTCTGAGACGGTCCACACACCTCTGAAATTATCCATTGACCGGGACACACTTCTGAAATAGTCCATTTAGCGCGACACACCTGTGGTAAAAAGTCAATTTTTTGCTTTATTTATTATATTAATTTAAATTTTAAATTCAATATATTTAAACAAAAACGTATGCTAAGATGAACCTGCGAAAAAAATACTATAAAAAGCGGTATTCTCATCACTAATAACCACGGTGGGAAACTTCCCGTCAAGGCCATCCACATTTTGTAACGTGTACATTGTATGGCTCTCCAGAACACTGGTGACGGCTAAACCTCCCATCTGAGGGACGGCGTCCTCTCCCCATTGGCGTCTCCTTTCCAATCGGAGGCAATTTTAAGGTTTAGCGCATATTATTATCAATGCTGCACAGCAGGGTACCTGGGAATTGCAGATTTCGGGTCTGGCGCTACAGGGTTGGGTTGTTTTACCTCTGAGCGACACTTTTTTGCACACCATGGGATAAATGGCCAGGTCACATGGACCCTGAAGGCTCAGAGAAGGTTGGGGGTAACACATTTCTGAAGAAATCTGCATTCCACCTGAGAATTGCAGATTTTGGGTCTGGCGCGCTACAGGGTTGGGTTGTTTTACCTCTGAGCGGCACTTTTTTGCACACCATGGGCTAAATGGCCAGGTCACATGGACCCCGAAGGCTCAGAGAAGTTTGGGGGAGGGGACCCACTGGAAGAGCTGTTGGGAGACAGATGGTAGCCTCCCGTCAAGGCCATCCAGCGTGTTCTTTAACGTGCACAGGGTATGTCTCTCCTGCACACGGGGCCACGGCTTAACATCCCATCCGACGGACGTCGGCCTTTCGAAGCCCATTGGTGTCCCCTACTGACCGTGGTCAGGGCGGGGAATTTTTGCGGAGATAAATCTCAACGCTGACCCAGCTGGGACTCGAACCTGGGAACTACAGATTACGAGCCTGGCGCGCTACCGACTGAGCCTCCCCCGCCCCACAGATGTAGGAAAGAATATAATGTATTATTTCTACACTGCACGATATTTTTAAAAAAAAGTGGTTTTGTTTGTTTAGTGGCTATTGCTCTATTTAAGATATACAGGGTTGGTTGAAAGTCCAAAGACAATTTGAAAATTGAATTATACTTTCTTCAGGGCCATTCGGTATGCTGCATTTGAGAGTACAACTTTAAAAAGGATTTTTTTTTCCAGATACGTTTTATGTTGTAAATGTACTAATAATTCTCGATATTTTCATGTCAACAATCATCCATTATTTCGTATAAAATTACTCAGGAGCGAAAAAGACAACAAGCAAAAAACTCGATTCGCTTCGAAAACGAGATTATCATAATCTCCTTGCGACATGCGTTATTCTATTGTGGTTTAATTTTTATTTACTTAATTTCCCCAAGTATGTTTTACTGCTCTTGATATTCCCAGCTGGGTCAGCGTTGAGATTTATCTCCGCAAAAACTCCCCGCCCTGCCCACGGTCAGTAGGGGACACCGATGGGCTTGGAAAAGCCGCCTCCGTCGGATGGGACGTTAAGCCGTGGCCCCGTGTGCGGGAGAGCCATACCCTGTGCACGTTAAAGAACAAGCTGGATGGCCTTGATGGGAGGCTATCATCTGTCTCCCAACAGCTGTTCCAGTGAGTCCCCTCCCCTAACCTTCTCTGAGCCTTGGGGGTCCATGTGACCTGGCCATTTAGCCCATGGTGTGCAAAAAAGTGCCGCTCAGAGGTAAAACAACCAACCAACCAACCAACTGCCTTTGATACTAATGAAATGTTAAAATTCGTATTTTTCAAATCCTTTGTCAAAAGTCCCAATAAGTGATCTTTTAAAGCTGAAAACAATACCCAAGGAGCTAGCGATACTGAAGAAGCTTCGAATACAAAATCTATATCTAAAGCTCGTTCCTTTGTATTTTAAGAAGCATTGCATGACTTAAACTGACAGTAAAAATTTTCTCTCTTATATGACAAGGAGTGGGAAAAACAACATTTTTTCGATTTAAGGGACAGATGAGATATTCCTTTTTGTGTTTTATGAATACTAACGAAAAAATACTATTTGCACTTTTCCAAGCATCCATTTCATCGAATTACTAGGGGCGGGGGTGGCTCAGTCGGTAGCGCGCCAGGCTCGTAATCTGTAGTTCCCAGGTTCGAGTCCCAGCTGGGTCAGCGTTGAGATTTATCTGCGCAAAATTCCCCGCCCTGCCCACGATCAGTAGGGGACACCGATGGGCTTGGAAAGGCCGCCGTCCGTCGGATGGGACGTTAAGTCGTGGCCCCGTGTGCGGGAGAGCCATACCCTGTGCACGTTAAAGAACACGCTGGATGGCCTTGACGGGAGGCTACCATCTATCTCCCAACAGCTATTCCAGTGGGTCACCTCCCCCAACCTTATCTGAGCCTTCGGGGTCCATGTGACCTGGCCATTTAGCCCATGGTGTGCAAAAAAGTGCCGCTCAGAGGTAAAACAATCCAACCCATCGAATTACCGCTTTTAAAGAGAGAAAATTTGGTAAGTGAAAACTACATTCTCTTCGAAAACAATCATCCCAATTCGCTAGAGGCCATAGGTTATTTTTCTGCTTATAGTGGATAGAATAATTGAAACATTCCCACTTTAAGTCAATTGAGAGTCAAATTCGAAGATCCGTAATTTCTACAATAAGCTGTTCATAGTAAAAATAGAATTAGATAAATTTAAATCTCATTTAAATTTATCTAAATCTCGATTTCCAACAATATTTGTTGCGTATTTAAAGAACTATGAAAGCTCGTATTCTTAACAGCAGCAAAAGTCAGACCTAAGAAACTTGTGTGAAACTGTCAATTATTGAAAGCACTATTGCACTAAATTCTAAAACATACACTTATTTAATTAAATGGTTTCAAATAATACTTTTTTTTAATTTTCAGTTAACTTCTGGTTTGAATTCTTATGATTGACATCTCTGTTATTGAAACTTCTGTAATTGTTTAAGTATTGAAAGGATATCGTTCAAAATCGAACTTTAGACAATTTAATTGACATCTTATATTTTTCTTCAGTCATGTTTCTTTAAAAATTTATTTAGCATGTTATGAGCGTCGATTCGAGTAGTCGAATTCTAACATTAGATCAGAATGTCACTGGAGCCTGTATTTTTTAAAGATTTGGGTTGGGTTGTTTTACCTCTGAGCGGCACTTTTTTGCACACCATGGGCTAAATGGCCAGGTCACATGGACCCCGAAGGCTCAGAGAAGGTTGGGGGAGGGGACCCACTGGAACAGCTGTTGGGAGACAGATGGTAGCCTCCCGTCAAGGCCATCCAGCGTGTTCTTTAACGTGCACAGGGTATGGCTCTCCCGCACACGGGGCCACGGCTTAACGTCCCATCCGACGGACGGCGGCCTTTCCAAGCCCATCGGTGTCCCCTACTGACCGTGGGCAGGGCGGAGAATTTTGCGGAGATAAATCTCAACGCTGACCCAGCTGGGACTCAAACCTGGGAACTATAGATTACGAGCCTGGCGCGCTACCGACTGAGCCACCCCGCCCCATTTTTTAAAGATGTGTATATGTTAGATGCCTTTATTTGCGAATTGATCATGTTAAATGATAATTAACATTAAACTATCCGATTATTAATATCATAATAAATTAATTAATATTAACTTCCGAAAACGTTAACAGAACTGATCTTTGGAATTTATTCTGTAGATGTGTCATTAAAAATCTGACGATTCATTGAAATTATGAAACAACACACGAAAGAATATAATTGCATTGATTAATTAAATTTTCCAAGAAATAATTATTAAGAATAAGTAATTAATTACTTTTCATTGTACAGTCGCTCAAGTGTTCGGATGCTTTTTTGAGCGACTGTAGGTCACATTCTGTTCGTTGAATTCGATTAAGTATTAACCATTTTACAGACAATATGTTCATTTCACAGTATTATTAGTTTGTTATCTAGCACTGAGTCGTTTCGAGACCAAAAAAAAAATCTGCGTAATGAAGACAAAAATCCAGAAATAGAAATCCTCGTGCAAAAAGTTGAACTTTAACTACAACTGCGACCATTATCATGAAAATAATCTTTATCGTTCCCTGTTTCAAACAAATGGATCTGTTAAACCAGAAATGTCACAGTAAACAAATGGTTTTCTTGTATTCCGTAATGAGAAACATCTTTTTTTTTTTTTCCAGTGATTTTTTTTAATGCTTAAATTTAGGATGCAGTTTAAGAGAAACCCAGCGAAATTCGTGTACTCGAAAGAACTATTATTTAAATAGATAAGTTCTCGGCGAAGGTTTCTTTTATTTCGTTCACTGGCTCAGTCGAAAACAAACTAATCTAATTTAGCATCACACTGGTGTGTGCGTGTAAGAGGGAGGAGGGTGAATCCATGCCGCTAATTCCACTCAGCGTTTCGCTATTTAAGTATTGACATTTCGTCGCCATGCGAAATTACCATTGGAAGCCAACGCTCAAAATTAGGGCAAGGAAATTGTCGGCAACTGTCTCTCTCATTTCGACTCTGCCTACTTATTACAACGACAGTGGAGAATAAAAGATGAAAATGGATACTTCCATGTGGCGTTTTACGGAAATTAGTGCATAATTTTATTATAGATACATCACGTTTCATATCTGTATGAAAATGAATCGAAAGCTTGAATTTTAGAAATATTTCTTCCGAAAGTTTTTTTTTTCCAAGGTGGAAAGTGTGACTTGTCTTAACTAATGTTTTGAGACCCTTTAGGCCGTTATTTTCCAGTACTCGGTTGTGGTAGAAGTTATCACAAATAAAATACGAGGAAATATTTCATTAATATTCATTCAATCAATAAAAATATTTTACATTTTTCTTTTTAAAAAATTTTAAATTTCCAAACACTCAGAGGATTGTTTTCAGTAAGAAGTAGGTTAACCTCTACTTCATCCAGGTTCTGAATTAGGAATGAGTACGACCTCAACTTTTCGAGCCCGAGTTCCCCCCTAGTCCGAAGTTACCGAGCCTGAACTATTCCTGCAATTGTTGAGCCCGAATGCTTCAGAACCTGAACTATCTTCGCAATTGTTGAGGCCGAGTCTTTTCGAGCCTGAACTATTCCTGCAATTGTTGAGCCCGAGTGCTTCAGAGCCTGAACTATCTTCGCAATTGTTGAGGCCGAGTCTTTTCGAGCCTGAACTATTCCTGCAATTGTTGAGCCCGAGTGCTTCAGAGCCTGAGCTATCTTCGCAATTGTTGAGGCCGAGTGTTTTCGAGCCTGAATTATTCCTGCAATTGTTGAGCCCGAGTGCTTTAGAGCCTGAACTATCTTCGCAATTGTTGAGACCGAGTCTTTTCCAGCCTGAACTATTCCTGCAATTGTTGAGCACGAGTGCTTCAGAGCCTGAACTATCTTCGCAATTGTTGAGGCGGAGTCTTTTCCCAGCCTGAACTATTCCTGCAATTGTTGAGCCCGAGTGCTTCAGAGCCTGAACTATCTTCGCAATTGCTGAGGCGGAGTCTTTTCGAGCCTGAACTATTCCTGCAATTGTTGAGCCCGAGTCCTTCAGAGCCTGAACTATCTTCGCAATTGTTGAGCTCGAGTCTTTTCGAGCCTGAACTATCCCCGCAATTGTTGAGCCCGAGTCCTTCAGAGTCTAAGCTATCTCCGAAATTGTTGAGGCCGAGTCTTTCCGAGCCTGAACTATCTCAGCACTTGTTGAGCCCGAGTCTTTCCGATCCTGAACTATCCCCGCAATTGTTGAGCCCGAGTCTTTCCGAGCCTGAAATATAGTCACAATTGTTGAGCCCGAGTCTCTTTCCGATCCTGAACTATCCCAGCAATTGTTGAGCCCGAGACTTTTCGAGCCTGAACTTTTCCCGCAATTGTTGAGCCCGAGTCTTTCCGAGCCTGAACTATCCCCGCAATTGTTGGGCCCGAGTCCTTCAGAGTCTAAGCTATCTCCGCAATTGTTGAGACGAGTCTTTCCGAGCCTGAACTATCTCCGCTCTTGTTGAGCCCGAGTCTTTCCGAGCCTGAACTATCCCCGCAATTGTTGAGCCCGAGTCCTTCAGAGCCTGAAATATTTTCGCAATTATTGAGGCCGAATCTTTTCGAGCCTGAACTATTCCCGCAATTGTTGAGCCCGAGTCTTCAGAGCCTGAAATATCTTCGCAATTGTTGAGACCGAGTCTTTTCGAGCCTGAACTATTCCCGCAACTGTTGAACCCGAGTTTTTAAGAACCTGAACTCTCCCTGCAATTTTTGAGCCCTAGTGTTTTCGAGCCTGAACTATTCCCGTAATTGTTGATCCCAGTCTTTTCGAGCCTGAACTACAGTCACAATTGTTGAGCCCGAGTTTCTTTCCGAGCCTGAACTATCCCCGCAATTGTTGAGCCGAGTCTTTTCAAGCCTGAACTATTCCCGCAATTGTTGAGCCCGAGTCCTTCAGAGCCTGAGCTATCTCCGCACTTGTTGAGCTCGAGTCTTTCCGAGTCTGAACTATCCCCGCAATTGTTGAGCCCGAGTCCTTCAGAGCCTGAGCTATCTCCGCAATTGTTGAGGCCGTCTTTCCGAGCCTGAACTATCTCCGCACTTGTTGAGCCCGAGTCTCTCCGAGCCTGAACAATTCTCGCAATTGTTGAGCCTGATTTGGAAAAAACAAGTTTCGTTGTTGCATATTAAGACATACAGTATATATAGAAATGTAATGTCCCAAATAACTTATTTTAATCTTATCCCGTGGCCGAGTGGTTTGCGCGCTTGGCTACTGATCTAAAGGACCTGGGTTCGAACCCCGGGTAAGGCATGGATATTCGTGTTGTTTTCTGCTGAGGTCCTGCCATCCTCTCAGACCTTCTACTGTGGCATATAAACTGACAGACTCATGTCAGACCTCTGTGGCAAGCAGCTGCTTGAGGAGGTATTTATTTTTTTAATACTACTTAGAACCATTTTATGACAAAATTATATTGCTAATGCTATTTGGAACGAAAAATATTAGAAATTCTAATACTTTTTTCTTTAATCATTATAGATGGAACAAACGATAAGCCTTTTTGGGGCCTTCTAATTTTGTTTCACATTTTAGTCTTGTTTTGATGTTGATCTTTTTGCTAGATCGCACGTTGTTTGTATTCTTCTACTTGATATCTGAATTTTTCCGTTTTGGTATGATAAATTGGATGGAAGAAAAGATTAAGTGGAAAAAGATTATTATGCGTTCTATCTGCCAATCAAAGTTAGCAACTTTCAATTTCTCATCAATTTCATAATCAAATAAAAAGTTTCATTTCGTAAGAGTCATTTTTGATGCCATTAGAGTTGGGTTGTGTTGTTTTACCGCTGAGCGGCACTTTTTTGCACACCATGGGCTAAATGGCCAGGTCACATGGACCCCAAAGGCTCAGAGAAGGTTGGGGGAGGGGACCCACTGGAACAGTTGTTGGGAGACAGATGGTAGCCTCCCGTCAAGGCCATCCAGCGTGTTCTTTAACGTGCACAGGGTATGGCTCTCCCGCACACGGGGCCACGGCTTAACGTTCCATCCGACGGACGGCGGCCTTTCCAAGCCCATCGGTGTCCCCTACTGACCGTGGGCAGGGCGGGGAATTTTGCGGAGATAAATCTCAACGCTGACCCAGCTGGGACTCGAACCTGGGAACTACAGATTACGAGCCTGGCGCGCTACCGACTGAGCCACCCCCGCCCCCTGCCATTAGAGAATCTGAAGATTGCTTTTTTTGAAAGGCAACTTTATTCATTGTCTATCAAATATTTCAGCAATTAAGTCTTCATCCTTCAATCCAATATCAATTTTGTCCACTGGATTTTATTTTACCTCTTAAATTCTAATACCGTGGGATTAATTTTTTATAACACAATCTTTTAATTTAAGATTTTTAAAGAAATTAATAAATTCTCTAATCTCAGAAAGGCTATTTGCGTCCTCTGTACAGTCGCTCAAAAAATATTCGAAAACTATGGTTGATTACAGAATTCAGAAAAAATATCTGGCAACGATTTTTTAAGAAATTAGTGATCTGGCAACCTTCGTGTGTTTTCTAGCCTGAACTATCTCCGCACTTGTGGCAACCTTTGTGTCACGTGACACTAATAACACTAATAATCACGCTCCCCATAAATTAAGGAAAAACCCTGTGCTATGTGAATGGGAATTACAACAGTACAGTCGCTCAAAAAAGTATCCGAACACTATGGTTGATTACAGAATTCAAAAAAATATCTGGCAACGATTTCTTTTAGAAATTAGTGCTCTGACAACCTTCGTGTCACGTGACACGAAGGTTGCCAGATCACTAATTTCTAAAAAAAATCGTTGCCAGATATTTTTTCTGAATTCTGTAATCAACCATAGTGTTCGGATACTTTTTTGAACGACTGTAGCTTTCCTTTGATTTTGGACGATTGATTTCAGATTTTTTACCTCTATTTCAATCCTCTGATTTTGGAGAACAACTATATATGTTAGAAGCAGCAGCCTGAGCATAGATTTTCCTTTGTTCAGATCATTAAGTTTTCTTGCTAGAATCTGTACACAACAGATTCTAGGACACACAAATATTCTAACGACACACGTTAGAATATTTATCATTTTTGCTGACAAATGCAGCTTTGGGTTTGGGGAATTTTTCACATCCCTTATAGTTTCCAGTAAGCCCCTTTCCGCAATTTGCATATGAAGGGGAGGCCGTCATCAATTTTTCTAGAGCAGGCACATATTAGATATTCGCTGCACATTTGACATACGATGCTGATTAAAATAACTTGAGGAAGAATGCCCATAACTTTGACATTTTTGCCACTGTTTCGGATCTGGTGTTTTTCTGTAAGATTCAATCTGGACCTTGAGATGAAATAAGTTACTGACTTGAAATATTGTTATGAATTTTTAATATAAAACTGAGCGTGACTTCAAAAGAATGCTTAGCAACAAAATTATAAATGAACTAATGTATTACAAAGGTATAAAACCACATATATGAAACGATCTCAACTAACACAAATGGGGCGGGGGTGGCTCAGTCGGTAGCGCGCCAGGCTCGTAATCTGTAGTTCCCAGGTTCGAGTCCCAGCTGGGTCAGCGTTGAGATTTATCTCCGCAAAATTCCCCGCCCTGTCCACGGTCAGTAGGGGACACCGATGGGCTTGGAAAGGCTGCCGTCCGTCGGATGGGACGTTAAGCCGTGGCCCCGTGTGCGGGAGAGCCATACCCTGTGCACGTTAAAGAACACGCTGGATGGCCTTGACGGGAGGCTACCATCTGTCTCCCAACAGCTGTTCCAGTGGGTCCCCTCCCCCAACCTTCTCTGAGCCTTCGGGGTCCATGTGACCTGGCCATTTAGCCCATGGTGTGCAAAAAAGTACCGCTCAGAGTAAAACAACCCACAACTAACACAAATCTTTGCCTTCATCAATATGAAGCTAAACCATAAAAAATAGTGCTTTTCATCTCTTAATTATTCTTCAAATATTTGTACTAAAATTATTTCAATACCTACTCAAAGCACAAATGGAATATTAATTAAACATTTGACAAACAACGCAGTTTCTTTGTTGAAATACCAATAAGTTACCACGGTTCATCTTATCCATTCTTTTCATACACTATGTTTTCACTAAACACTATTTGTTTTTCCTGTTGATTTCTTCTCACCAATGGAATATATATATTGTTGTAAATTAAGAAGAATTAAGGAGCACTGAGCGTGAATTCAAGTAAAATATGTGAATAAAAATTATAATGCAATTTACTACAAAAGCATGGATAAAATCATTCATAAGCAAACTAAGTCAACCGTTACGAAACTCTATAATATTACAAAGATAAGCTTTCAGAAGAATCTATTACATTCCTAAATAACAAAATTACCGCACACAAAACTGCGACTAAGTGTACTGGTTTTTCAGAACTAATTCGTTTCATACGTTGATCACCATGCACAAGACGACAATATTTTCCTTTTTATACACCAATTTACCAATATAATCCACACAAATAAAGTAGTTAACTTCTGGCACACACACTAAATAAAAACATTTATTCGTTAAACTATCGTGCACAGACTCTTAATTATGCCTCCTCTTGGATCTCACAACTTCAACAACACACTTCTTACTTTCTTATATTTCAGATCGGTTCTATGTTCTAATTCGTTGGTTAATTAATTCTCACGCAGAAGCACACACGAGCGTTCATGACACGCCCATCACAAACTCATTTCAGCACGTTAATCTGTCGTAACAATATTATATATTATATATATTATACATTAAGATATTTTATATATCTTATCTTCATCTTATACATTAAGATCACCATGCATAAGACGATTAACTTTTCCTACGAAGTAATTAAAGCCAGATACACTTGATCGACTAACATATTGCCATTTCGGTTTGATTGCCATGTCATTTGAATAACCTTCGCGTGGGTTGGGTTGTTTTACCTCTGAGGGGCACTTTTTTGCACACCATGGGCTAAATAGTCAGGTCACATGGACCCCGAAGGCTCAGAGAAGGTTGGGGGAGGGGACCACTGGAACAGCTGTTGGGAGACAGATGGTAGCCTCCCGTCAAGGCCATCCAGCGTGTTCTTTAACGTGCACAGAGTATGGCTCTCCCGAACACGGGGCCACGACTTAACGTCCCATCCGACGGACGGTGGCCTTTCCAAGCCCATCGGTGTCCTCTACTGACCGTGGGCAGGGCGGGGAATTTTGCGGAGATAAATCTCAACGCTGACCCAGCTGGGACTCTCCCTAAGCCAACTCCCTAAGATTTTGCCAACTCACCTGTATTTTACTAAGTGGCTTCGAATTTTGCCAATTGCTCTAAATTTTGCCGTCTCTCCATTTTCCAAACTGCCTTAGATTTCCCAAGTTGCTTCGATTTTGACAACTCCACTTAATTTTCCAAAAATAAAAATTACAAATTTTCACAACGCACCTAGATTTTACGAAGTCGCTTCGAATTTTGCCAACTCCGAGTTACTTTGGGGGGAGACCACCCCCATCCCCCCATGGTTACGCCCCTGCCCTCCTCCATCGCTAAAACCTACTTCTTCATGACTAAACATTCCGTATGCCAAAATATCTTACAAGACATTCCCAAACAACGTAAAATTAATACTGTTATGCACAAACTACAATCACTAGCGATAAGGGGGTGGCTCAGTCGGTAGAGCGCCAGGCTCGTAATCTGTAGTTCCCAGGTTCGAATCCCAGTTGGTTCAGCGTTGAGATTTATCTCCGCAAAATTCCCCGCTTCTGCCCACGGTCAGTAGGGGACACCGATGGGCTTGGAAAGGCCGCCGTCCGTTGGATGGGACGTTAAGCCGTGGCCCCGTGTGTGGGAGAGCCATACCCTGTGCACGTTAAAGAACACGCTGGATGGCCTTGACGGGAGGCTACCATCTGTCTCCCAACAGCTGTTCCAGTGGGTCCCCTCCCCCAACCTTCTCTGAGCCTTCGGGGTCCATGTGACCTGGCCATTTAGCCCATGGTGTGCAAAAAAGTGCCGCTCAGAGGTAAAATAACCCAAACCTTCAAACTACTTAACAAAGTTTCTGTAATATTGCACATGTCTGAACTAAGAGATTCTCCTGCCATTTTGGCAGAAAAGCTTTCAGCAGCTATACCAACCGGTTCTTTGTGGATTTTCCTCCATCCGAGTTTTATCCTAATAATAATAGGTAGTATTTTGTTTCGGGTTGTCCTTTCTGTTTGATCCGTAGCCTATCAGCATTTGGCGTTTAATTTTCCAAATTATTATCATCTGTGTCTGCAAGTGACAGAAATCGATTTTTTTGTTCTAACTGAACTATCCTCTGAGGAAGGAAGAAACCTTTTTTTATGTCTTTCTTAACTGGAGTAAATGCTTCCTCCATTACTGAAGAAGGAATAACTTCCTTTAGCGCGCTTGGCTACTGATCTAAGGGACCTAGGTTCGAGCCCCGGATAAGGCATGGATGTATGTGTCGTTTTTCTGCTGAGGTCCTGCCATCCTCACAGACCTTCTACTTTGGCATATAAACTGACAGGCTCTTGTCAGACCGCTGTGGCAAGCAGCTGCTTGAGGGGGTATTGCTTGAGGAAATATTCAGGTTAATATGCTTCCTCTGTTTCCCATCGCAATAATCAAATCAATAATCAGGTTAATACGCTTCCTCTGTTTCCCATCGCAATAATGAAATCAATATGGAAATCAATAATCAGGTTGATACGCTTCCTCTGTTTCCCATCGCAATAATGAAATCAATATGGGAATCAATAATCAGGTTGATACGCTTCCTCGGTTTCCCATCGCAATAATGAAATCAATATGGGAATCAATAATCAGGTTAATACGCTTCCTCTGTTTCCCATCGCAATAATGAAATCAATATGGGAATCAATAATCAGGTTGATACGCTTCCTCGGTTTCCCATCGCAATAATGAGATATTTATGGGAATCAATAATCAGGTTGATACGCTTCTTCTGTTTCCCATCGCAATAATGCAATCAATATGGGAATCAATAATCAGGTTGATACGCTTCCTCTGTTTCCCATCGCAATAACGAAATCAATAATCTGGTTGATACGTTTCCTCTGTTTCCCATCGCAATAATGAAATCAATATGGGAATCAATAATCAGGTTGATACGCTTCTTCTGTTTCCCATCGCAATAATGAAATCAATATGGGAATCTATAATCAGGTTGATACGCTTCCTCTGTTTCCCATCGCAATAATCAAATCAATAATCAGGTTAATACGCTTCCTCTGTTTCACAACGCAATAATGAAATCAATATGGGAATCAATAATCAGGCTAAAACGCTTCTTCTGTTTTCCATCGCAATAATGAAATCAACATGGGAAAAAATAATCAGGTTAATACGCTTCCTCTGTTTCCCATCGCAATAATGAAATTAATATGGGAATCAATAATCAGGTTAATACGCTTCCTCTGTTTCCCATCGCAATAATGAAATCAATATGGGAATCAATAATCAGGTTGATACGCTTCCTCGGTTTCCCATCGCAATAATGAAATCAATATGGGAATCAATAATCAGGTTAATACGCTTCCTCTGTTTCCCATCGCAATAATGAAATCAATATGGGAATCAATAATCAGGTTGATACGCTTCCTCGGTTTCCCATCGCAATAATGAAATCAATATGGGAATCAATAATCAGGTTAATACGCTTCCTCTGTTTCCCATCGCAATAATGAAATCAATATGGGAATCAATAATCAGGTTGATACGCTTCCTCGGTTTCCCATCGCAATAATGAAATCAATATGGGAATCAATAATCAGGTTGATACGCTTCTTCTGTTTCCCATCGCAATAATGCAATCAATATGGGAATCAATAATCAGGTTGATACGCTTCCTCTGTTTTCCATCGCAATAATGAAATCAATATGGGAATCAATAATCAGGTTGATACGCTTCCTCTGTTTCCCATCGCAATAATGAAATCAATATGGGAATCAATAATCAGGTTGATACGCTTCCTCGGTTTCCCATCGCAATAATGAAATCAATATGGGAATCAATAATCAGGTTAATACGCTTCCTCTGTTTCCCATCGCAATAATGAAATCAATATGGGAATCAATAATCAGGTTGATACGCATCCTCGGTTTCCCATCGCAATAATGAAATCAATCTGGGAATCAATAATCAGGTTGATACGCTTCTTCTGTTTCCCATCGCAATAACGCAATCAATACGGGAATCAATAATCAGGTTGATACGCTTCCTCTGTTTCCCTTTGCAATAACGAAATCAATAATCAGGTTGATACGCTTCCTCTGTTTCCCATCGCAATAATGAAATCAATATGGGAATCAATAATCAGGTTAATACGCTTCCTCTGTTTCCCATCGCAATAATGAAATCAATATGGGAATCAACAATCAGGGTGATACGCTTCTTCTGTTTCCCATCGCAATAATGAAATCAATATGGGAATCAATAATCAGGTTAATACGCTTCCTCTGTTTTCCATCGCAATAATGAAATCAACATGGGAATCAATAATCAGGTTGATACGCTTCCTCTGTTTTCCATTCCAATAATGAAATCGATGTGGAAATCAATATTCAGGTTAATACGATTCCTCTGTTTCCCATCGCAATAATGAAATCAATATGGGAATCAATAATTAGGTTTATACGCTTCCTCTGTTTCCCATCGCAATAATGAAATCAATACGGTTATCAATAATCAGGTTAATACGCTTCCTCTGTTTTCTATCGCAATAATGAAATCAATATGGGAATCAATAATTATTTTTATACGCTTCCTCTGTTTTCCATCGCAATAGCGAAATCAATATGGGAATCAATAATCAGGTTGATATGCTTCCTGATTTCCCATCGCAATAATGAAATCAATATGGGAATCAATAATCAGGTTAATACGCTTCCTCTGTTTCCCATCGCAATCATGAAATCAATATGGGAATCAATAATTAGGTTTATACGCTTCCTCTGTTTTCCATCGCAATAGCGAAATCAATATGGGAATCAATAATCAGGTTGATATGCTTCCTGATTTCCCATCGCAATAATGAAATCAATATGGGAATCAATGTTCAGGTTAATATGCTTCCTCTGTTTCCCATCGCAATAATGAAATGAATATGGGAATCAATAATCAGGTTAAAACGCTTCTTCTGTTTTCCATCGCAATAATGAAATCAACATGGGAATAAATAGTCAGGTTGATACGCTTCCTCTATTTCCCATCGCAATAATGAAATCAATGTGGAAATCAATAATCAGGTTGATACGCTTCTTCTGTTTCCCATCGCAATAATGAAATCAATATGGGAATCAATAATCAGGTTGATACGCTTCCTCTGTTTTCCATCGCAATAATGAAATCAACATGGGAATCAATAATCAGGTTGATACGCTTCCTCTGTTTCCCATTGCAATAGCGAAATCAATATGGAAATCAATAATCAGGTTGATACGCTTCCTCTGTTTCCCATCGCAATAATGAAATCAACATGGGAATCAATAATCAGGTTAATACGCTTCCTCTGTTTTCCTTTGCAATAATGAAATCAATATGGGAATCAATAATCAGGTTGATACGCTTCCTCTGTTTCCCATCGCAATAATGAAATCAATATGGGAATCAATATTCAGGTTGATACGCTTCCTCTGTTTTCCATCGCAATAATGAAATCAACATGGGAATCAATAATCAGGTTGATACGCTTCCTCTGTTTCCCATTGCAATAGCGAAATCAATATGGGAATCAATAATCAGGTTGATACGCTTCCTCTGTTTCCCATCGCAATAATGAAATCAACATGGGAATCAATAATCAGGTTAATACGCTTCCTCTGTTTTCCATTGCAATAATGAAATCAATATGGGAATCAATAATCAGGTTGATACGCTTCTTCTGTTTCCCATCGCAATAATGAAATCAATATGGGAATCAATAATCAGGTTGATACGCTTCCTCTGTTTTCCATCGCAATAATAAAATCAACATGGGAATCAATAATCAGGTTGATACGCTTCCTCTGTTTCCCATTGCAATAGCGAAATCAATATGGAAATCAATAATCAGGTTTATACGCTTCCTCTGTTTCCCATCGCAATAATGAAATCAACACGGGAATCAAAAATCAGGTTAATACGCTTCTTCTGTTTTCCATCGCAATAATGAAATCAACATGGGAATCAATAATCAGGTTAATACGCTTCCTCTATTTCCCATCGCAATAATGAAATAAATATGGAAATCAAGAATCAGGTTAATCGGCTTCTTCTGTTTTCCATCGCAATAATGAAATCAACATGGGAATCAATAATCAGGTTAATACGCTTCCTCTGTTTCCAAACACAATAATGCAATCAACATGGGAATCAATAATCAGGTTAAAACGCTTCTTCTGTTTTCCATCGCAATAATGAAATCAACATGGGAATCAATAATCAGGTTAATATGCTTCCTCTGTTTCCCATCGCAATAATGAAATCAATATGGGGATCAATAATTAGGATTATACGCTTCCTCTGTTTCCCATTGCAATAGCGAAATCAATATGGAAATCAATAATCAGGTTGATACGCTTCCTCTGTTTCCCATCGCAATAATGAAATCAACATGGGAATCAATAATCAGGTTGATACGCTTCCTCTGTTTCCCATTGCAATAGCGAAATCAATATGGAAATCAATGATCAGGTTGATACGCTTCCTCTGTTTCCCATCGCAATAATGAAATCAATATGGGAATCAAGAATCAGGTTAATACGCTTCCTCTTTTCCAAACACAATAATGCAATCAATATGGGAATCAATAATCAGGTTAAAACGCTTCTTCTGTTTTCCATCGCAATAATGAAATCAACATGGGAATCAATAATCAGGTTAATATGCTTCCTCTGTTTCCCATCGCAATAATGAAATCAATATGGGGATCAATAATCAGGTTGATACGCTTCCTCTGTTTCCCATCGCAATAATGAAATCAACATGGGAATCAATAATCAGGTTGATACGCTTCCTCTGTTTCCCATTGCAATAGCGAAATCAATATGGAAATCAATGATCAGGTTGATACGCTTCCTCTGTTTCCCATCGCAATAATGAAATCAATATGGGAATCAAGAATCAGGTTAATACGCTTCCTCTTTTCCAAACACAATAATGCAATCAATATGGGAATCAATAATCAGGTTAAAACGCTTCTTCTGTTTTCCATCGCAATAATGAAATCAACATGGGAATCAATAATCAGGTTAATATGCTTCCTCTGTTTCCCATCGCAATACTGAAATCAATATGGGGATCAATAATCAGGTTGATACGCTTCCTCTGTTTCCCATTGCAATAGCGAAATCAATATGAAAATCAATGATCAGGTTGATACGCTTCCTCTGTTTCCCATCGCAATAATGAAATCAATATGGGAATCAAGAATCAGGTTAATACGCTTCCTCTTTTCCAAACACAATAATGCAATCAATATGGGAATCAATAATCAGGTTAAAACGCTTCTTCTGTTTTCCATCGCAATAATGAAATCAACATGGGAATCAATAATGAGGTTAATATGCTTCCTCTGTTTCCCATCGCAATAATGAAATCAATATGGGAATCAATAATTAGGTTTATACGCTTCCTCTGTTTCCCATCGCAATAATGAAATCAATACGGTTATCAATAATCAGGTTAATACGCTTCCTCTGTTTTCTATCGCAATAATGAAATCAATATGGGAATCAATAATCAGATTAATATACTTCCTCTGTTTTCCATCGCAATAATAAAATCCATATGAAAATCAACAATCAGGCTAATATACTTCCCCTGTTTCTATTTTTAATGTTATAATAATATTTATTTTGTTAATAAACTAATATGCTGCTTTTTTGCGGAAGCTGAACTTAATCGGCATTGTGAGCATCTGAATTCACCTTCGGGTTTATTTTTTGTTTTTTTCTGAGTTTAAAAACACACCTCGTTTAGTTGCGACCATAATTTTTTGTCCAAGTTTTGCACAAAGCAAGATGCATTTCGTGCTCTGTTCCTGAGTGTCCCTTAGTTATTTAACGGCACAAAAAACTTAGCTAAGAGAAAATATTTTATCTCCCACAGTAAGAGTGAAAAAAATAAGAATAAAAATTCGTTCGTTGGTAATTATTTACTTTTTATGCTTCGGTTCTGCCCCCACCCCCTTTGCAATTAGAAGTAATTGAGACCAATTACGATAATGGCGCGTATTTTGCCCGAATGTATCTTTTTTTTAAATGGCCATTTGCTTCTCTGTTGAAGTTATCCTTTGTCTAATATTACTCGCATGCAAAATCTTTAAAAGAAAAAAGCCACCTCGTTTGTCAAAAAAGAAAAATACTCCTGAAAGAAAGAGGGAAGAAAAAAATACTTGTTACTTCTGTTTCAGTAGTAATTATGAAAAGGGAAAACTTCTACAAAAAACATAATCGAGGTTCTGAATAGTCAGATGATACATTATTCATACTCACCTTGCCGTTTCGCTGCGTATCGAGAAAAAAAACAACGTTTAGGAAGGAAGGGTCTCTGCGCAACTGCGTTTTTCTCAGTTCGATAAGACACGACGGTGGTTTTGATATAAATAGATCAATTTTGTGGTGAGTTGGGTTGGGTTATTTTACCTCTGAGCGGCACTTTTTTGCACACCATAGGCTAAATGGCCAGGTCACATGGACGGCTCAGAGAAGGTTGGGGGTATAGACCCACTGGAACAGCTGTTAGGACAACTTGGGACCCATTGGGCAACTGTTACATTGGGCAACCTATTGGGCAATAGTTAGGAAAAATGGAAACGTGCCGTCAAGGTCATACAGACTCTTTTCTAACCTGCACAGGACCACGGATTTCTGACCCATTCGACGCATGGCGGCCTTTCCAAACCAATCGGCATCCCATATTGAGGCAAGACGGGGTGGAGATTTTTGCGGATATAAATCTCATCATTCGCCAAGATAGGACTGGGATTTGCCAACTGCATATTACCAGCTCGGGGGCTACCCACTGAACCCCTCTCTCATGCATCGCCATTTTTTCCCATTATAAGTTTCAGAGTAAATAACTATTGTTGTTGTTTTACCTCTGAGCGGCACTTTTTTGCACACCATGGGATAAATGGCCAGGTCACAAGGACCCCGAATGTTCAGAGAAGGTTGGGGGAGGGGACCCACTGGAACAACTATTAGGAGACAGATGGTTGCCTCCCGTCAAGGCCATCCAGCGTGTTCTTTAACGTGCACAGGGTTTGGCTCTCCCGCACACGGGGCCACGGCTTAACGTCCCATCCGACGGACGGCTGCCTTTCCAAGCCCATCGGTGTCCCCTACTGACCGTGGGCAGGGCTGGGAATTTTGCGGAGATAAATCTCAACGCTGACCCAGCTGGGACTCGAACCTGGGTACTATAGATTATGAGCCTGGCGCGCTACCGACTGAGCCGCCCCCAGTAAATAACTATACATCAGTATGTATAAGAAATTTTGAAAGCAAAAAATTCATATACTGGACAATAAATTCTACATCAAAACGGTAAAAAATAAGAATGTGATAGTTATATACACTTTATTAAGATGGATACGTCCATTGTCGCTGAGTGGTTAGCGTGCTTGGTTGCTGATGAACGAGACCAGGGTTCGAGCCCTTGTAAGACATGGATGCTTGAGTTGCATTTCTGCTGAGGTGCCGCCATCCTCACAGACCTTCTACTATGACGTATTAAACTGGCAGGCTCTGTAGTAAGCAGCTGCTTAAGGGGATATTTATTTTTTTATACTTGAATACCTTTACGCTTATGTGTGTAGACACATTTATGCTGGCATTAATTTTTTTGTCGAGTGCATGAATACTAACTATGTGGACATGTTTGTTTGATTTTGTCAAGAAAGAAGACTTGAAAGAAAGAAAGCAATTAAAATTTTGTTAGATTTTATTTAACTACTTATTCACTTAATTTTCTTTCATACAGTCATATTTTGTATCATACATCCAACCAGGATGATCCCTCCACCGATGGAGCGGGGGTGGCTCAGTCGGTAGCGCGCCAGACTCGTAATCTGTAGTAAACAGGTTCGAGTCCCAGCTGGGTCAGCGTTGAGATTTATCTCCGCAAAATTCCCCGCTTTTGCCCACAGTCAGTAGGGAACACCGATAGGCTTGGAATGGCAGCCGTCCGTCGGATGGGACGTTAAGCCGTGGCCCCGTGTGCGGGAGTGCCTTACCCTATGCACGTTAAAGAACACGCTGATAGCCTTGACGGGAGCTACCATCGCTGAGCCTTCGGAGTTCTTGGGATCTGGCCATTTAACCCATGGCGTGCAAAAAAGTGTCGCTCAGGGGTAAAACAACCTAACCCTCCACCGATAATGCTTCTACCTCTTGCTTTCCGTAAGCTTGTATGGCGCAACAGTTAATGTATCTTTCTTACTACATACGTTTTTGTATCAGATTTAGGTTTATTTTTTACTTTAAATTTTTTGTATTACACTCATTGTAGGGGGCGGGGATGACTCAGTCGGTAGCGCGCCAGGCTCGTAATCTGTAGTTCCCAGGTTCGAGTCCCAGCTGGGTCAGCGTTGAGATTTATCTCCGCAAAATTCCCCGCCCTGCACACGGTCAGTACGGGACACCGATGGGCTTGGAAAGGCCGCCGTCCGTCGGATGGGACGTTAAGACGTGGCTCCGTGTGCGGGAGAGTCATACCCTGTGCACGTTAGAAGAACACGCTGGATGGCCTTGACGGGAGGCTACCATCTGTCTCCCAACAGCTGTTCCAGTGGGTCCCCTCCCCCAACCTTCTCTGAGCCTTCGGGGTCCATGTGACCTGGCCATTTAGCCCATGGTGTGCAAAAAAGTGCCGCTCAGAGGTAAAACAACCCAAATCCCCCTCCTAACCTAGTTATTTTAACTTTTTTTTATGGGAAAGTTGTTCTCGTTTTTCGCGAAATTGATTTACACGGTAATTTTCAGGAACGCATTAACTGCGCAAATCAGGAACTACTTGTAGTTCTTTAATATAGTTCTGCATGTGTTGTATGCTTTTTCTATAAATTAATGGATGCAAAATATTCGTAAATTTGTTTTTACGGTATATATTATTTCAACTAGTTTCATACAGGTAAAAATATTTTGAAATCCATGAAAGGAGGAGTTATAAAGAGCAAAGGGGCGTTATAAAGAGTAAAGGAGGTCTTAGGGTTGGGTTGGGTTGTTTTACCTCTGAGCGGCACTTTTTTGCACACCATGGGCTAAATGGCCAGGTCACATGGACCCCAAAGGCTCAGAGAAGGTTGGGGGAGGGGACCCACTGGAGCAGCTGTTGGGAGACAGATGGTAGCCTCCCGTCAAGGCCATCTAAGATATTCTTTAACGTGCACAGGGTATGGCTCTCCCGCACACGGAGCCACGGCTTAACGTCCCATCCGACGGACGGTGGCCTTTCCAAGCCCATCGGTGTCCTCTACTGACCGTGGGCAGGGCGGGGAATTTTGCGGAGATAAATCTCAACGCTGACCCAGCTGGGACTCGAACCTGGGAACTACAGATTAGGAGGCCTCAGAAAGGAGCCTTAGAAGGAGTAAAGAGGGTGCAAGAAAGAGTGAAAGAGGGTTAGATAGAATAAAGAGGGCGTTGCAAAGTGTAAAGTGGTCCTTGGAAAGAGTAAGGTGTGGTTAGAAAGAGTAAAGCGTGGTTAGAAAAGGTAAATGGGGCGTTATGAAAAGTAGAGTTAGAAAGGATAAATGGAGCGTTAGAATGAGGAAAGGAGGCTAGAAAGAGTGAAGAAGGCCTTGGAAAGCATAAAGATGCCTTAAAAAGAGTAAAGGGCGTTAGAAAAAGTGAAATGGGCGTTAGAAAGAGTAAAGAGGGCCTCAGAAAGAGTAAAAAGGAGCTAGAAAGAGAGAAGGATGTGTTAGAAAGCTTGAGCCTCGTAAAGCGTAAAGGAGCTTTAGAAAGTGTAAAGGGGGCCACAAATAGAAAACTCATGCCACAGATATCCGCGTGCGGGACAACTGAGGCAGAGGTAGTGCCATGGGTTATCTTAGGGGTGCTCGCAACAGATCTGTATATGTCACCAGCAGGCTACGTCACTGGTCACAGGTACACAGATGAAATTTCGGACCGCTTCACCCTGTTGATCGCTATCAGGAAAACAGCACTATTATCCGTGTGGCCCGGTCTCAGGTCCTATCTCTCCAATCAGCCCGGTCTCAGGTCCTATCTCTCCTATCAGCCCGGTCTCAGGTCCTATCTCTCCTATCAGCCCGGTCTCAGGTACTATCTCTCCTATCAGCTAGGTCTCAGGTCCTATCTCTCCTATCAGCCCGGTCTCAGGTCCTATCTCTCCTATCAGCCCGGTCTCAGGTACTATCTCTCCTATTAGCCCAGTCTTAGGTCCTGAGATCGGGTCCTGAGGTCCTATCTCTCCTATCAGCCCAGTCTCAGGTCCTATCTCTCCTATCAGCCCGGTCTCAGGTCCTATCTCTCCTATCAGCCCGGTCTCAGGTCCTATCTCTCCTATCAGCCCTGTCTCAGGTCCTATCTCTCCTATCAGCCCGGTCTCAGGCCCTATCTCTCCTATCAGCTAGGTCTCAGGTCCTATCTCTCCTATCAGCCCGGTCTCAGGTCCTATCTCTCCTATCAGCCCGGTCTCAGGTACTATCTCTCCTATTAGCCCAGTCTTAGGTCCTGAGATCGGGTCCTGAGGTCCTATCTCTCCTATCAGCCCGGTCTCAGGTACTACCTCTCCTATCTGCCCGGTCTCAGGTCCTATCTCTCCTATCAGCCCGGTCTCAGATCCTATCTCTCCTATCAGCCCGGTCTCAGGTCCTATCTCTCCTATCAGCCCGGTCTCAGGTCCTATCTCTCCCATCAGCCCGGTCTCAGGTCCTATCTCTTCTATCAGCCCGGTCTCAGGTCCTATCTCTCCTATCAGCCCGGTCTCAGGTCCTATCTCTCCTATCAGCCCGGTCTCAGGTCCTATCTCCGATACAATACGCATGGAATGCTCTCTGGAGACGTGTTGCTATCCGGAATCCTACCTCTGCCAGCCTCTAGGAGCTTCGATGTGCTATTGAGGAACAGTGTAGGTTACTACCCACAGCACTGCTGGACACTCTTATTGAAAATAGGAGACATCTCTGCGAGGCCTGCATAGATTAAAAAGGTCACCACACTCTAAACTAAATCACTCAATTGACCTCACTTTTTTACCATGCGTCTGTATTCTTATATTATTTCAGGAATTAAAGGTGTCATTCCATTTTTCAACTGTTATTCTTACACATAGTTTTTAGATACACCTGTCTTCCAATTCACATTCGACTGATTCAACAGGTTTTCGAGAAAACCCAGTATTTCTGGTTGTCCCTTATTTTATGTGAAACAGTGTAGAAGATGATGAAGTTGAAAATCATGATGAGGAAGAGAAAGAGGATATTGAACAACAGAGGTAAACAGAAGGTGATGATGAAATCGAATATGACGAAGAAGAAGATGGAATTGAACAGGAATTCAAAAGGAAGATGAAGTTAGAAACGATGAAGAGGAAGAAAAGCGAATTCAACAGCGGAAAATAGAAGAAGAGGAAGGTACAGTTGGAAATGATGATGAAGAGAAAAGGGGAACTTAATATAGAAGTAAATAGAAAAAGATGAATTTGAAAATGATGATTATGAGAAATAAGAGAGAATTCAACAGAGGTAAAAAGGAAAGGGGAAAATGAAGTTGAAAATGACGATGAGGAGAAAAAGATAATTTGACGTAGAGGTAAATAGAAAAGACGAATTTGAAAATGACGATTTGAGAAATAATAGAAAATTCAACAGAAGAAAAAGAAGAAAAGGAAGAGAAGGTTGCAAACGATGAGAAGCAGGAAAAGAGAAATTGGCATAGAGGTGAACAGAACGCTAAGACGAAATTGAAAATGATGATGAGGAGAAAAAATTTAGAATGGAATAAAAGATGAAGACGATGCTGAAATGATAATAAATAAAAATAAATACCCCCTCAAGCAGCTGCTTGCCACAGAGGTCTGACAGGAACCTGTCAGTTTATATGCCAAAAGTAGAAGATCTGAGAGGATGGCAGGAACTCAGCAGAAAAACAACACATACAACCATGCCTTATCCGGGGCTCGAACCCAGGTCCCTTAGATCAGTAGCCAACAAGGAGAAAATTAAGTATGGAAATCAATAGAATAAGGCGAAGCGTTGTTGTTTATGATAATGATGATGGTGGTAGTAATGGGTTGGTTTACCTCTGAGCGGCACTTTTTTTGCACACCATTGGCTAAATGCACACCATGGGCCAGGTCACAAGGACCCCAAAGGCTCAGAGAAGGTTGGGGGAGGGGTCCCACTGGAATAGTTTGTAGGAGGCAGATGGTAACTTCCCATGTAGGCCATCCAGCGTGTTCTTTAACGTGTGCAGGTTATGGCTCTACAGCACACAGGGGCACGGCTTTACGTCCCATTCGACGAAAGGCGGGCCTTTCAAAGCCCATCGATGTTCCTACTGACTTGTGGGCAGGACGGGGAGTTTTGCGGAGAGAAATCTTAAAGCTGACCCAGCTGGGACTCGAACCTGGCGAGCTACCGACTGAGCCACCCCCGCGCCATGATGATGGTAATGGAATGATGATGGTAATGGTGATGATGATGATGAGGAGGAGGGTTGTTGGTTGGGATGTTTTACCTCTGAGCGGCACTTTTTTGCACACCATGGGCTAAATGGCCAGGTCGCATGGAAACCCGAAGGCTCAGAGAAGGTTGGGGGAGGGGACCCACTGGAACAGCTGTTGGGAGACAGATGATAGCCTCCCGTCAAGGCCATCCAGCGTGTTCTTTAACGTGCTGGATACTTTAACATGCTGGATTTAACGTGCTTTAACGTTCTAAATGCACACCATGGGCCAGGTCACAAGGACCCCAAAGGCTCAGAGAAGGTTGGGGGAGGGGTCCCACTGGAATAGTTTGTAGGAGGCAGATGGTAACTTCCTATGTAGGCCATCCAGCGTGTTCTTTAACGTGTGCAGGTTATGGCTCTACAGCACACAGGGGCACGGCTTTACGTCCCATTCGACGAAAGGCGGGCCTTTCAAAGCCCATCGATGTTCCTACTGACTGTGGGCAGGACGGGGAGTTTTGCGGAGAGAAATCTTAAAGCTGACCCACCTGGGACTCGAACCTGGCGCACTACCGACTGAGCCACCCCGCGCCATGGTGATGGTAATGGAATGATGATGGTAATGATGATGATGATGAGGAGGAGGGTTGTTGGTTGGGATGTTTTACCTCTGAGCGGCACTTTTTTGCACACCATGGGCTAAATGGCCAGGTCGCATGGAAACCCGAAGGCTCAGAGAAGGTTGGGGGAGGGGACCCACTGGAACAGCTGTTGGGAGACAGATGATAGCCTCCCGTCAAGGCCATCCAGCGTGTTCTTTTACGTGCACAGGGTATATCTCTCCCGCACACGGGGCCACGGCTTAACGTCCCATCCGACGGACGGCAGCCTTTCCAAGCCCATCGGTGTCCCCTACTGACCGTGGGCAGGGCGGGGAATTTTTGCGGAGATAAATCTCAACGCTGCCCCAGCTGGGACTCGAACCTGGGAACTACAGATTACGAGCCTGGCGTGCTACCGACTGAGCCACCCCCGCCCCAGGAGGAGGAGGAGGAAAAGGAGGAAGAAGTGGAAGAGGAAATTAGACATAAAAATAAATAATAAGCTAAGAGGGATTAATGACGATACAGAACAGGTTTGTGATGAAACAGAGAGGAAGAGTTAGCAAAAAAAAAGAGTAAGTGAGATATAGGAGCAATAAAAAATATTACTTTTTGGGAAAGCGTTGGCAGTGAAGAGATGGGAAGGGAGCTTGAGGCATCAAATATTTGCCCTTGTAATGAAAGTACGTTCTTGAAGCAATAAAGTCGAACAGCAAAGTGAGATTTCGGTCACTCCTTTTGTTTACACGAAGCAGGCAGCACCACCTCTGCCATCTGCGTCCAACTTTCTGGAACTCATCCCAAAAGCTCTTTGCTGGAGATAGAGAAGAAAAGAAAGGTATCAAGAGGAAAAAGAGAAGAAGGAGAGAAGGGAGAAGGGGGAAAAAAGGCAGAACCCAACAGGAAGTATAAAAAAATAAGACCGTGTCTCGAATGGACATCACGAGATTTAACAACAACATCTGCAAACTTTATCATGGCCAGAGGATTCCATTTAAAAACACAGTGCGCTTTTTTTCTGGTTAATGTGATGCTCTCCGTGTTTAGAAGACTTCTTTTGGGAGAATGGGAATAATGGAGTGACAAGGATAATATTGACCGAACGTTTTCTATGTCTTGCTAAAAATAACTTCATTACGGGAAATTTCTGGATTTTTTTTGGAAAACATTAAACAAAAATCGGAATTGAAAAGAAGGCTACTTCGAAAAAAATTAAGCCATAATAACCTTTCTTCATGCTATAGTTCATGTTTTGGATACATTTATTTCAGCAACACTGCCATTATCAAAATATTACAGAATTTCCACGTCATCTCAATGGGGAACTAATTTCGAAGTTCTGTAACTCGTAAAATATGCATTAAATGAAGAAATGGGACTGAAGATAAAATAAAGTTTATAATCGAGTAGATCTAAACCTCGATTTCTAATATTTTCGTTAAGAATTCAAAGAGTTATGGAAGCTAGAATATTTCACAAAAATTGTTAGGGAACACAAGGAACAAAGCCATTAGGGTACACAGGGAACACAAGGAACAATGCTATTAGGGTACATAGCAAGCAAGGAGCAAAATTAGGGTACACAGAGAACAAAGTGTTAGGGAACACAAGGAACGAAGCTATTAGTGTACACAGGGAACAAAGTGTGTTAGGCAACACAAGGAACAAAGCTATTAGGGTACACAAGGAACAAAGCTATTAGTGTACACAGGGAACAAAGTGTTAAGGAACACAAGGAACAAAGCTATTAGAGTACACAGGGAACACAAGGAACAATGCTATTAGGGTACATGGAGAACAAAACGTTAGGGAAAGCAAGGAGCAAACTATTAGGGTACACAGAGAACAAAGTGTTAGGGATCACAAGGAACAAAGCTATTAGGGTACATAGGGAACAAAGTGTGTTAGGGAACACAAGGAACAAAGTTATTAGGGTACACAGGGAACAAAGTGTTAAGGAACACAAGGAACAAAGCTATTAGGGTACACAGGGAACAAAGTGTTAAGGAACACAAGGAACAAAGCTATTAGGGTATACAGGGAACAAAGTGTTAAGGAACACAAGGAACAAAGCTATTAAGGTATACAGGGAACAAAGTGTTAAGGAACACAAGGAACAAAGCTATTAGGGTACACAGGGAACAAGGTGTTAAGGAACACAAGGAACAAAGCTATTGGGGTACACAGGGAACAAAGTGTTAAGGAACACAAGGAACAAAGCTATTAGGGTACACAGGGAACAAGGTGTTAAGGAACACAAGGAACAAAGCTATTGGGGTACACAGGGAACAAAGTGTTAAGGAACAAAAGGAACAAAGCTATTAGGGTACAAAGGGAACAAAGTGTTAAGGAACACAAGGAACAAAGCTGTTAGGGTACACAGGGAACAAAGTGTTAAGGGTTGGGTTGCTTTACCTCTGAGCGGCACTTTTTTGCACACCATGGTCTAAATGGCCAGGTCACATGGACCCCGAAGGCTCAGAGAAGGTTGGGGGAGGGGACCCACTGGAACAGCTGTTGGGAGACAGATGGTAGCCTCCCGTCAAGGCTATCCAGCGTGTTCTTTAACGTGCACAGGGTATGGCTCTCCCGCATACGGGGTCACGGCTTAACGTCCCATCCGACGGACGGCGGCCTTTTCAATCGGTGTCCCCTACTGACCGTGGGCAGGGCGGGGAATTTTGCGGAGATAAATCTCAACGCTGACCCAGCTGGGACTCGAACCTGGGAACTACAGATTACGAGCCTGGCGCGCTACCGACTGAGCCACCCAAAGTGTTAAGGAACACAAAGAACAAAGCTATTAGGGTACACAGGGAACAAAGTGTCGAGGAACACAAGGAACAAAGCTATTAGGGTCCATAGGGAACAAAGTGTTAGGGAACACAAGGAACAAAGCTAATAGGGTACACAGGGAACAAAGTGTTAAGGAACACGAGGAACAAAGCTATTATGGTACATAGGTAACAAAGTGTTAGGGAACACAAGGAGAAAACTGTTAGGGTACACATGGAACAAAGAGTTAAGGAACACGAGGAACAAAGCTATTATGGTACATAGGAGACAAAGTGTTAGGGAACACAAGGAGGAAACTGTTAGGGTACACAGGGAACAAAGTGTCAAGGAACACAAGGAACAAAGCTATTATGGTATATAGGAGACAAAGTGTTAGGGAACACAAGGAGGAAACTGTTAGGGTACACAGGGAACAAAGAGTTAAGGAACACGAGGAACAAAGCTATTATGGTACATAGGAGACAAAGTGTTAGAGAACACAAGGAGGAAACTGTTAGGGTACACAGGGAACAAAGAGTTAAGGAACACGAGGAACAAAGCTATTTATGGTACATAGGAGACAAAGTGTTAGGGAACACAAGGAGGAAACTGTTAGGGTACTCAGGGAACAAAGAGTTAAGGAACACGAGGAACAAAGCTATTATGGTACATAGGGGACAAAGTGTTAGGGAACACAAGGAGCAAACTTTTAGGGAACACAAGGTCCAAACTGTTAGGGTACACAGGGAACAAAGTGTTAAGGAACACGAGGAACAAAGCTATTATGGTACATAGGGGACAAAGTGTTACGGAACACAAGGAGCAAACTGTTAGGGTACACAGGGAACAAAGCGTTAAGGAACACGAGGAACAAAGCTATTATGGTACATAGGAGACAAAGTGTTAGGGAACACAAGGAGGAAACTGTTAGGGTACACAGGGAACAAAGGGTTAAGGAACACAAGGAGGAAACTGTTAGGGTACACAGGGAACAAAGGGTTAAGGAACACGAGGGACAAAGCTATTATGGTACATAGGAGACAAAGTGTTAGGGAACACAAGGAGGAAACTGTTAGGGTACACAGGGAACAAAGGGTTAAGGAACACGAGGAACAAAGCTATTATGGTACATAGGAGACAAAGTGTTAGGGAACACAAGGAGGAAACTGTTAGGGTACACAGGGAACAAAGAGTTAAGGAACACGAGAAACAAAGCTATTATGGTACATAGGGGACAAAGTGTTAGGGAACACAAGGAGCAAACTGTTAGGGTACACAGGGAACAAAGAGTTAGGGTACACCAGGAACAAAGCTGTTAGGGTACACAGGGAACAAAGTGTTAAGGGTTGGGTTGCTTTACCTCTGAGCGGCACTTTTTTGCACACCATGGTCTAAATGGCCAGGTCACATGGACCCCGAAGGCTCAGAGAAGGTTGGGGGAGGGGACCCACTGGAACAGCTGTTGGGAGACAGATGGTAGCCTCCCGTCAAGGCTATCCAGCGTGTTCTTTAACGTGCACAGGGTATGGCTCTCCCGCATACGGGGTCACGGCTTAACGTCCCATCCGACGGACGGTGGCCTTTTCAATCGGTGTCCCCTACTGACCGTGGGCAGGGCGGGGAATTTTGCGGAGATAAATCTCAACGCTGACCCAGCTGGGACTCGAACCTGGGAACTACAGATTACGAGCCTGGCGCGCTACCGACTGAGCCACACAAAGTGTTAAGGAACACAAAGAACAAAGCTATTAGGGTACACAGGGAACAAAGTGTCGAGGAACACAAGGAACAAAGCTATTAGGGTCCATAGGGAACAAAGTGTTAGGGAACACAAGGAACAAAGCTAATAGGGTACACAGGGAACAAAGTGTTAAGGAACACGAGGAACAAAGCTATTATGGTACATAGGTAACAAAGTGTTAGGGAACACAAGGAGGAAACTGTTAGGGTACACATGGAACAAAGAGTTAAGGAACACGAGGAACAAAGCTATTATGGTACATAGGAGACAAAGTGTTAGGGAACACAAGGAGGAAACTGTTAGGGTACACAGGGAACAAAGTGTCAAGGAACACAAGGAACAAAGCTATTATGGTATATAGGAGACAAAGTGTTAGGGAACACAAGGAGGAAACTGTTAGGGTACACAGGGAACAAAGAGTTAAGGAACACGAGGAACAAAGCTATTATGGTACATAGGAGACAAAGTGTTAGAGAACACAAGGAGGAAACTGTTAGGGTACACAGGGAACAAAGAGTTAAGGAACACGAGGAACAAAGCTATTATGGTACATAGGAGACAAAGTGTTAGGGAACACAAGGAGGAAACTGTTAGGGTACTCAGGGAACAAAGAGTTAAGGAACACGAGGAACAAAGCTATTATGGTACATAGGGGACAAAGTGTTAGGGAACACAAGGAGCAAACTTTTAGGGAACACAAGGACCAAACTGTTAGGGTACACAGGGAACAAAGTGTTAAGGAACACGAGGAACAAAGCTATTATGGTACATAGGGGACAAAGTGTTACGGAACACAAGGAGCAAACTGTTAGGGTACACAGGGAACAAAGCGTTAAGGAACACGAGGAACAAAGCTATTATGGTACATAGGAGACAAAGTGTTAGGGAACACAAGGAGGAAACTGTTAGGGTACACAGGGAACAAAGGGTTAAGGAACACAAGGAGGAAACTGTTAGGGTACACAGGGAACAAAGGGTTAAGGAACACGAGGGACAAAGCTATTATGGTACATAGGAGACAAAGTGTTAGGGAACACAAGGAGGAAACTGTTAGGGTACACAGGGAACAAAGGGTTAAGGAACACGAGGAACAAAGCTATTATGGTACATAGGAGACAAAGTGTTAGGGAACACAAGGAGGAAACTGTTAGGGTACACAGGGAACAAAGAGTTAAGGAACACGAGAAACAAAGCTATTATGGTACATAGGGGACAAAGTGTTAGGGAACACAAGGAGCAAACTGTTAGGGTACACAGGGAACAAAGAGTTAGGGTACACCAGGAACAAAACTGTTAGGGAACACAGGGCACAAAAGCTGTTAAGAGACAGAGGTAAAAAGCTGTTGAGGAAAACGGGTCACTAAACTGTTTGGGAAAATAGCGAAAAAAATTGTTTGGGAACACAAGAAACAAAAGAGTTGAAAACATAGAGAATGCAAGCTATTTTATGACGTGCAGACTAATACTATGCACACTAACAAATATCTGCAATATATCAAAACGGCATACTTTTAATTGCCAAGCTGTAATTTTTTGAAACATAGTCATTTTATGATCATTATTCGCCGTGTTATGTAAACAATCATGTCATTTGCTTTGTGAATCAATACTAAGTTGTTTCCTTTAATTTTTATAATGAGAATTTTTCCATTACGGTCACCGTCTCAGAATCGTAATTTTAGCTATTACAGCCAAGACGTCCCGTGGCCGCGTGGTTACCGTTTTGGAACACTGATATAAAGGGACCTGGGTTCCAGCCATGGGAAAGGTATATATGTTTGTGACGTTTTTCTGTTGCGGATACCAGATACCACAAGAGACCTTTAGAAATCTTTTAGCGTCCATGCCTCGCCGGTTAAGAGCTGTTTTGGCGGCACGTGGGTTGGGTTGTTTTACCTCTGAGCGGCACTTTTTTGCACACAATGTTCTAAATGGCCAGGTCACATGGACCCCGAAGGCTCAGAGAAGGTTGGGGGAGGGGACCCACTGGAACAGCTGTTGGGAGAGATGGTAGTCTGCCGTCAAGGCCATCCAGCGTGTTCTTTAACGTGCACAGGGTATGGCTCTCCCGCACACGGGGCCACGGCTTAACGTCCAATCCGACGGACGGCGTCGTTTCCAAGCCCATCGGCGTCCCCTACTGACCGTGGGCAGGGCGGGGAATTTTGCGGAGATAAATCTCAACGCTGACCCAGCTAGGACTCGAACCTGGGAACTACAGATTACGAGCCTGGCGCGCTATCGACTGAGCTACCCCCGCCCTTGGCGGCGCGTGGAGGACTAACATCGTACTAGACAGGTAGTCATAATGTTTTGGTTCTTCGGTATGTTTTTCACTTATAGGTTTTTAAAATATCACCAGAACGGAGAAGGAAATTACCACCAATATATGGACAATTATTACAGAGGAGAGAAAAATACTAAATTGAAGTAAAAAGGAAAAGAAAGATTTTCTGAGTTTTTTTTCATTTTTGAAAATTTTTGCTAAATAATGCGTTTCGAGAATAGTTGAAAAAATATATGCATTACGGAAAATCTTTTCAGTCTGATTCGTTATCAGGTTTAATTCAATATCAGGCCATCTCCCCTAAAGTTTCTTCCTTTATCCGGATTGGATTGGATTGTTTTACTTCTGAGCAGCACTTTTTTCCACATAATGGGCTAAATGGCTAGGTCACAAGGACCCCGAAGGCTCAGAGAAGGTTGGGGGAGGAAACCCACTGGAAGAGCTGTTGGGAGACAGATGGTAGCCTTCCGTCAAGGCCATCCAGCGTGTTCTTTAACGTGAACAGACTATGGCTCTCCCGCACACGGGAGTACGGCTTAACGTCGCATACGACGGATGGCGGCCTTTCCAAGCCCAGCGGTGTCCCCTACTGTCCGTGGCCAGGGCGGGGAGTTTTGCGGAGATAAATCTCAACGCTGACCCAGCTGTGACTCGAACCTGGGAACTGCAGATTACGAGCCTGGAGCAATACCGACTGAGCCACCCCCGCCCCGCCGTTTATCTGGTCCATGACTGTGCTATCAGTTTATGTTTAATAATTGCATTTTGTTTTATTTAACACCACGTGAGCATGATTATACATCGTTTAATTGGACGAACAAAATGCCTAAACCTCCAGAGATCATTTTAAAAAAGAAAACTAAAAAATACTTGGAATATTTCACCTATAAACGGTAGAAAGTTTAGTAAGGCCACCTCAAAGCGCTTGGGATGATATTTATTTTCAGTGCAAAAAAAATAAATGCCTATTACTTCTTTTAATTACCATAAAACGAAAGTAATACTCTCATTTCAGCGGAAGTTACAGAAATGCAAAAGTGGAGATATTAAAGTTGGCATTAAGGGCGCAGCAAATTTCGTTAGTGCTTGGTGAGTTCGTTTTCCTGCAGAAGACATAAGAAGAGATTTATATCTTAACTAAAAGAGTCGTTTAAGACTCCGAGCAACTGTAATTCTAAGTGAGATTAGAGAGACAAGAAATTTAGTTTTGAGAAGAAACCACTAAATACAATCTTGAGAAGGCACTAAAGTTGGAAATAAGCCATTCTGTGAAGTGATGGAATAATAAGATTAGCCCTTTGGAGGGAGTATTTTATTTAAAATGATGAAAGGTAAAAAAAAAAAGCCGTGAATAAAAATAAAGCTCAGATGTTGAAAACTGTAGAAGATAATGGCAAAAAAAGGTCCGGAGTGCTTTAAAATATTCAATTGCTTCTCGTGAGCTTTTAAATAGGTAGAGTCAACAGTAAACCGAGCAACAGAGGGGGAATGATGTCTTTCTCTTCCATGACGTATCAGTGCTAGGGGAGAGACAGGTTGGGTTGTTTTACCTCTGAGCGGCACTTTTTTGCACACCATGGGTTAAATGGCCAGGACACATGGACCCCGAAGGCTCAGAGAAGGTTGGGGGAGGGGACCCACTGGAACAGTTGTTGGGAGACAGATGGTAGCCTCCCGTCAAGGCCATCCAGCGTGTTCTTTAACGTGCACAGGGTATGGCTCTCCCACACACGGGACCACGGCTTAACGTCCCATCCGACGGACGGCGGCCTTTCCAAGCCCATCGGTATCCCCTACTGACCGTGGGCAGGGCGGGGAATTTTTGCGGAGATAAATCTCAACGCTGACCCAGCTGGGACTCGAACCTGGGAACTACAGATTACGAGCCTGGCGCGCTACCAACTGAGCCACCCCCGCCCCACCAGAGAGACAGAGTCTCGTTTAAAGTAATGAAGTTCGAGCAAGAGCAAAGGCAGGTTTTCTGCAACACTAACAAACAAATTGTCCGTCATGCCGCTAATTGTAGCAAAAGTCTAACTAGAGCCTTTCGCTATAATACAAGAAGTGGCAAATCAAGAGAATCAATAGTATCATTGGTACCAGTTACTATAGTAACGTCCGGCCTTAATTGAAGGAGATTTTCATAGATGATCGCACAATGTTCTTGTTGAGAATAGAAACGACAGGCTTGAAATGGCTCTATTCCATTGGTTACTTGGTTTACCTCTAAGCGGTACTTTTTTTTTGCACACGGTTAGCTAAATGGCCAGGTCACAAGGACCCCGAAGGCTCAGAGAAGGTTGGGGAAGGGTACCCATTGAACAGCTGTTGGGAGAGAGATGGTAGACTCCCGGCAAGGCCATCCAGCGTGTTCTTTACCGTGCACAGGGTATATGGTTCTCTCGCACACGGAACCACAGTTCAAAGTCACATTATGCGGACGGCGACTTTTTTAAGACCATTGGTGTTCTCTACTAACTGAGGGGCAGGACGGAGAGTTTTGCAGAGATAAATCTCAGTGCTGGTTCATGAAGGACTCGAACCGGAGAACCGCAGATTGCATGGTTGTCACGCTACCGACTGAGCCACCCCCGCCCCCAAATGTGTGTACACGGAAACACAGCTCAAAGTCACATTAGGCGGACAGCGGCTTTTATAAGATCATTGGTGTTCTCTACTAACTGAGGGGCAGGACGGAGAGTTTTGCAGAGATAAATCTCAATGCTGGCTCAGGAAGGACTCGAACCGGAGAATAGCAGATTGCTTGTCTATTTGCATATTTCTGTCAGTTCTTTTCTTTTTAGCAATTTTTCTATTTCAAGATTGTGTTCTATTGATTACACATATACATGTATTTATAATAAATCAGAAACTGCTCAATAACAGAAGAAATGATCTAAAAGCTTAACTAGATATTCCTCATTAAAATATCATGCTTTGCATTTCACTCTTTGAATCGATTTATACTTCGCAAAAATGTTACAATTTATCATTCGGTCAAATGATGCTAATTTTAAAGTTAAGGACATACGAATCTGGCAACCTTCGTGTCACGTGACACGAAGGTTGCCAGATCACTAATTTCTAAAAAAAACGTTGCCAAATATTTTTTTCTGAATTGTGTAATCAACCATGGTTTTCGGATATTTTTTTGAACGACTGTACATAAAATCCTTTGGTTCACATAAGTCAAGATCTCACAATAGATTTCTGTTTCATTTATAAAGAACTTTTAACTTAAAAGCCGTCCCATGGCCGAGTGGTTAGCGTGCTTGGCTACTGATCTAAGGGATTTGGGTTCGAGCCTCGGGTAAGGCATGGATGTTAGTGTCGTTTTTCTGCTGAGGTCCTGCCATCCTCACAGACCTTCTACTATGGCATATAAATTGACAGGCTCCTGTCAGACCTCTGTGGCAAGCAGCTGCTTGAGTGGGTATTTATTTTTATTTTTTAACTTACACACTCAAGGTTCCTCCAAATCCCAACTGAAACTTAAAGTTGGTTTAAAATATCCATCACTAAATGTCAGAGACTGATTACCATGTACTGGGACTTAAAAGATGCTTCATACTATGGAAACAACGGTCCCCACCCACCCTCTCACTTAATGAGTCATCGCAGCCTTAATAACATAGAAATAAATTCACCTCATGTCTCATCATGTATAAATATTTGAACCAATCAACTGAACCAAACTCGCACCGCGAAACAGCAAACTGAGGCAATGCCAAAACTCATTCGTCATCTTCCCAACCACGATGATCACAATCAATAAACAAAACTGCACCTGGAAGCTTAAATTTAGTTCTGCTCGTATCCGAAATCCTCCTGCTAATGATCCTGCAGGAGAAATGTTCTTGATTGCAAAGCTGTGTACGCTAGCCTTTTGACAATTCCCATGGACTCAATTACCGGAGCACACAAACATCCACTTCTCTTGCAAACTATGCCGTGGAAAACAATAACTAACACGCTTCACACACACACACACCAACAGTTCAATCTCCTCCGCATCCCCCAAACCTCCCCTAAACTATTCATCCCTCCCCTCCTCTCCGCCTTCTCTTTTGATTCCCCAGAAGCACGAGTATCCATTATCTATTCATGACAGGGCGCGTCGCTCGCTACCCTGATTGGCAAACTGCATGTGCGCTGTCCCGTGCATGATAATCGTTCGCATTGAGACGTGACGGCAGCCGTGTTGTTTGTCTATTGTTGTCCGATGCTCTCTCGCACTTGCAGCCACGTTCATCATTATTGTCAAATGAATGAGATGAGGTAGTGTGTTAAACATCGTCTTCTTCTGCTCCAAACCTTCCTCCATCTCTCTTCAGTCTCTCTCGCTCGATTTTCCTCACAGCTTAACGTCCACATCCTCCCTCCAGACATTCTCCCCCGCTTCCTTCGTCCTCCCTCCCTCACAAACTGCAACCCAATCGCCAGCAGCATCACTAACTTCAACAGGGAAGTGTTCTTTAGCAGAGCGTGAGAACGAATCCGACAATCGACGATATTATTCTACTGCATTGCAGGAACATCTGTTAAAAGCTGGTAGCGTCAACTTTTCAGCATTTCTCCCTGTTGGGAATTCACGACTCATTAAGGGCTAGGGTCTTGCTAAGCATGCTGTTAGAAAGCGATGGCTTATCGCTCGTTCCGATGGTTAAAAGGTTAGCAATCTTTAATTCTGAAAGGAAAGAAGACTCTCTCTTCCTGATTCCTGCGAAAGATTTTTTCGATTAAATGATAACAGTTTCTCTTTTCTTGAACTTGTTTAAAATCTTGATTATAATATCATTTTTCGGAAATGGTGTTCTGAATTTCTTACATCCAACGAAGTCAGGTTTGTGTTTTTATTTTTTTTTTGTTGTGTGTTGATTTCGCTAGGTCAAAAGGACTGGGTTGAGTTAGGTTGTTTTACCTCTGAGGAGTTTTGCACGCAGTAGACTGAATTGGCAAGGTTGGGTTGTTTTACCTCTGAGCGGTACTTTTTTGCACACCATGGGCTAAATGGCCAGGTCACATGGACCCCGAAGGCTCAGAGAAGGTTGGGGGAGGGGACCCACTGGAACAGCTGTTGGGAGACAGATGGTAGCCTCCCGTCAAGGCCATTCAGCGTGTTCTTTAACGTACACAGGGTATGGCTCTCCCGCACACGGGGCCACGGCTTAACGTCCCATCCGACAGACGGCGGCCTTTCCAAGCCCATCGGTGTCCCCTACTGACCGTGGGCAGAGCGGGGAGTTTTGCGGAGATAAATCTCAACGCTGACCCAGCTGGGACTCGAACCTGGGAACTACAGATTACGAGCCTGGCGCGCTACCGACTGAGCCACCCCCGCCCCGAATTGGCAAGGTCACAAGCACCCCAAGAGCTCAGAGTTGGTTAGAACAATGGTGCAGAAATGTTTTAAACCTCAACACCCCCTCCCCCCTTTTATTTTATTTGTTTATTTGACATCAATCTTAATGAATGTACATATACAAATTTCAAAAATGGTTCCGCACAAAGCTACTTAGCTTATCTGGACAAAAGACTCAACTTTTTTTGTCTAAAGTACAATCCACGAGTATACATTGTCCGTATTTTTCCACTGTGGTTTTGCAAGTCGCGGCACTTTAAAACTATGCAATCCATGCGATCTTCAAGGGCTTCCCGAATCACTATGCATAGACACTGAAACTGTACGGAATGTTCAGATACTGCTTGATGAATGGATGGTGGCGGAAATTATTTTCGAGATGGGCTCAAACCTCTGGAGCCTGGACATCAGCAGTTGGAGAATCGGACAAATCCGCCAAATTTTAAATTTGTATGATTTGTATGAAACCGAACCCAATCTGCTACCCTAACAGGAATAGAACTAAGTGTCACCAGCCACTAATTTTTGGGACGGATCGCTCAAGTAGCCAGGAAACCATAGAAAAACTGACATATAATCCCATTTTACACTTTCGCACATACACACATATATATATTTACTCTGTGGGAATGCGCTTGATTCCGTTACTCTGCTGGGCACAACTCTTTGTCGAATGAAAAGATTAAATCTGATATACTTTGGAGACTTTTCGAAACTGCTTATCGTAGCTTGAATGCTGCTTTGATTTTACAGACATTCACTTCATGAGATGGAAGCCTGCACTTTTCCTTACAGAAATGCTTTACAGACTTCACAACTCGGCAAGAGGATATCTTCATCCCTGCCTACATACCGTGGTTCTCCCTAGAACTGGAAAGGCCACCGTCCGTCGGATGGGACGTTAAGCCGTAGTCTCGTGTGCGGGAGAGCCATACCCTGTGCACGCTAAAGAACACGCTGGATGGCCTTGACGGGAGGCTACCATCTGTCTCCCAACAGCTGTTCCAGTGGGTCCCCTCCCATAACCTTCTCTGAGCCTTCGGGGTCCATGTGACCTGGCCATTTAGCCCATGGTGTGCAAAAATGTGCCACTCAGAGGTAAAACAACCCAACCCAACTCGGCAAAAGGATATCTTCATCCCTGCCTACCTACCGTGGTTCTCCCTAGAACTGAAACCCGCTTCTTTACGTTTTTCGACAAAGAGTTACATCACTTTGATTCACTGTAGAACTTGACGTCCTGTCATTTCATCAGCCCTTTTCTTTCTACTTTAGTTATTTCCATGTCTCATGTTTCCCTTTCTTCTTGATTCACAACCAAACCCAGGGGTGCCCATTACGGAGTGCTACATACTCAAACTGAAAAAAATTTAGTAGAGACTCTTAAAAAAATCCTAAATTAAAAGTAGCCCCCTGCTGAATTCACCTCTGCCTTAATCCCTCCTACTACCAAAGTAGGAATAGTATTCAAGTAGTGATAGAAAAGTAGGTGCCATAAAAGCCATTTACTGGCACTTACGCAAGCATCTGGAACCGTACACAGCTAGGCAATGAATGACAACTAATGAGAAACATTCAAATATTTGATGAAAAACATTTATCGAGTTGTTAAAAAATTGGTGTGCAAATGGTAGCTAGGCATACACTGGAAGGAGAGCTGTGTACCAATCCCCGGTGATGATGCACAGAACTGGCCAGGCCTAGCACCTAATATCCGACCCCGTCTTCTCGTGGCGCAGATCGTTAGCATCTTTCAAAAGAGATATTCTCTTTTGGAAGGGAACGGAAGGGGAGTGCTGCCAGATCAGTGTGGCCTTCTGATTTGGTCATCTATGACCACTTTTCTTCTTTTTTTTTAATCCTGCTGAGGAGTGGTCAACTTTTCAGGGTCCTGGTGCTGACCATTTATACTCACTAAACTGGACTTGTTTGTGGATTTGAGCTTGATTATGGATCCTGGACTTGCTGCATTGGTGGGTCTCTGTTGTTGAGGGAGAAACTCCCGTTGTGTTTTCTGTTTGCTTCTGGGTGGCCAGTCCTAAGTAAACAGAGAGACAGGATACCTTGTATCAGCTAGCGGACAATCCTGACCAGGGACCATCGCAGGTATCTGAACCCTCACTTAGCTAGTTGTGCATCGTCAATCCTAAACTGGATTAATGTATCTCAGGCAATATGGCTCTTGAAAAAGTCCACTTGAAAAGGTGGTGCCTGAAGTTTCTACCAGCATCGGTGACTTCAGCCTTTAGCAGAGGAGGAACAGATATTTGCCCCATGCCTGCGATCAGGGGGCTGTTTGATATTGTTGGCCTTACCTCTTTCAATAAGCCTAGTTTCTTTAAAAATCCTACTAATCATTTTCTCTCTGCAGGTACATGGAACGTGAGGACGTTCCATAGATATTATTCTCTTGACGTCCTCACACAAGAATTCCAGTGTTATAACCTGGATATTCTGTGTTCGCATGAGATCAGTAGACAGGTAAAGGTCAGATACTTAAAAATAATTTAAAATTTAACTTTTCATAATGGGAGGATGGAAAGCAACTTCAAGATGTAACAACTAATCTGTGTTCTAAACAGACACCCAGTGAGGCTCTTCTAGGATATGACTGCATTAATAAAAGATTTCTTACAGTTAAATATAAAACTAAGATTAAAGACTTGAATGTTATCTGTTGTTATGCTCCTACAGAGGACTCTGATGAGAACGAGGATACGTTTTATAGACAACTTCGGATATTTTGAATTCTTTCAAGAAAGGAGATATTTATCTTGTGCTAGGTGAATTCAATGCTAAAGTTGGTACTGGCTCTAATCTTTGGT
Organism: Ryuthela nishihirai; assembly: GCA_038380435.1. NCBI lineage: Eukaryota > Metazoa > Arthropoda > Arachnida > Araneae > Heptathelidae > Ryuthela > Ryuthela nishihirai. The sequence continues at coordinate 28,904,255 of JAWZYU010000018.1, forward strand.
CAGGGATGTTAGGTCCCTTTGGCATTGGTAGTTCCAATGGTAACAGGGAATGTCTCCTACAGTAAGTAAACTTAACAATATTAGAATAACTAATACTTACTACAAACACCGGGATATTTATATATATACATGGATTTTGGCTGATGGGATGTATAGGACTATGATCAATTATATATTAATTAACAACAAATGGGCTAATTTGGTTAGGAATACGGATCATATAGTGAAGCCGATATTGAGTCAAATCGTTATCTGGTCAACAGTATCTTATGTATGAAATTTAAGAAATGTTGTGCTCAAGTTAAGAGATTTACTTTCAACACTTAAGCTCTGAAATATCCAGATTAGTCAAAGCATACCATGATCGGCTACTTAGTCATTATGACAGTTGTAGTTTTCTTACTACTGAAGTTGCGAAAGAATGGGATTAGTTTAAACAGGCTTTTTTTGAAACTAATATTACTGTTTTGGGTAAAACGCAACAGAAGAGACAAAGTTATTTGATTGATAAGGTTATGGAGCTTATTTTTGAAAGAGAGAATAAAAGAAATAATTTGACTCAACACCGTAGGAGTCCTAAAATAGAGCATTGTAAAGATCTTAATAAAAGTGTAAAGGATCAATTAACAGCTGATAAGAATCTTTGGCTTGAGAGCTTGGCTGGCAAAACATAGGAAGCAGTTAAACAGCACAACAGCAGAGAGCTGTACCAGACAGTTAATGTTTTATGTGGTAAGAAACAGACGTATATAGGAATTGAAAGATAAAATGGTAAGGTTGTTGATGGTAAGAATTTTGTCATGGCTAGGTGGGCCGAGAATTTCAGAGATATTCTAAACAGTATAGTTAGTTCTACTCCTACTGTTTGCAATGAGGATAGATGCATTCTGGCTTTAATGTTGGGCTATATCACATTCTGAACATTTTGGCTGTCTTTAAATTAAAGCTCTATAAATTCCGAGGGATATATGAAATTACTACTGAAATGCTTAGATCTGGGAATGTTTTTTGTTATGATATGGCTGATGGAAATTTTGAATTTCTTTTATAATAAAGGCAGTGTTCCTAAGGATTTTTCCAGAGCTATTATTATCCCTATTTTTGGAAAAGGTGATCGCAGTTCTTATGATAACTATAGGGGTATCAGTCTACTCCCTGTTCCAGGTAAAGTTCTTTGTATTATTGTGCTTAATAGAATTAAGAATCTGATTGATGGACAACTGCGTGTGAACAATGTTGATTTAGAAGTGGTAGGAGATGTATAGATCAAACATTTAGGAAGATTGTTTAGAAATGTTTAAAGTTTCAGAAAATGTGGTCACTAGCTTTATTAATTTCAAAAATAGCTGACACTGTTGATCGATATAACTGGGCTTGATGGTTAGATCAAATGGAATTATTTACAAGTTAGTTAGCATAATGAAAGCTTTCTATTATAACACTGCATCACGTGTGAGAGTTGATAAAGTAGCAATTGTCTTATCATTGCTGGTGGAGTTCGACAAGGGTGCATTTTGTTTCCTTTTCTTTTAGTTGGTTATTGATTATGACAGACGTATTTCTCTACAATGGGAAGAGTTTGTCCTTAAATGGTCTAGAGTAGTGGTTCTCAACCTTTTATGCTTCACGTACCCCCTGGAAATGTGTATGTAACTGGCATACCCCTTGTATAGCTAGATAAAACTATAGTTATAGTATAACAATGGGAATAAAATAAAACATATATTTCAGTGGTTGTCAACCTTTTATGCTTCACGTACCCCTTGGAAATGTATATGTAGCTGGCGTAACCCTTGTCTAGATAGATAAAACTATAGTTATAGTATAACAATGGGAATAAAATAAAACATATATATCAGTGGTTCTCAACCTTTTATGCTTCACGTACCCTCTGGAATTGTGTATGTAACTGGCGTACCCCTTGTATAGATAGATAAAACTATAGTTATAGTATAACAATGGGAATAAAATAAAACATATATATCAGTGGTTCTCAACCTTTTATGCTTCACGTACCCCCTGGAAATGTCGATGTAACTGGCGTAACCCTTGTATAGATAGATAAAACTATAGTTATAGTATAACAATGGGAATAAAGTAAAACATATATATCAGTGGTTCTCAACCTTTTATGCTTCACGTACCCCCTGGAAATGTGTATGTAACTGTCGTACCCCTTGTATAGATAGATAAAACTATAGTTATAGTATAACAATGGAAATAAAATAAAACATATATATCAGTGGTACCCTTGTATAGATAGATAAAACTATAGTTATAGTATAACAATGGGAATAAAATAAAACATATATATCAGTGGTTCTCAACCTTTTATGCTTCACGTACCCCCTGGAAATGTGTATGTAGCTGGCGTTCCCCTTGTATAGATAGATAAAACTATAGTTATAGTATAACAATGGGAATAAAATAAAACATATATATCAATGGTTCTCAACCTTTTATGCTTCACGTACCCCCTGGAAATGTGTATGTAACTGGCGTACCCCTTGTATAGATAGATAAAACTATAGTTATAGTATAACAATGGGAATAAAATAAAACATATATATCAGTGGTTCTCAACCTTTTATGCTTCACGTACCCCCTGGAAATGTGTATGTAGCTGGCGTTCCCCTTGTATAGATAGATAAAACTATAGTTATAGTATAACAATGGGAATAAAATAAAACATATATATCAATGGTTTTCAACCTTTTATGCTTCACGTACCCCCTGGAAATGTGTATGTAACTGGCGTACCCCTTGTATAGGTAGATAAAACTATAGTTATAGTATAACAATCGGAATAAAATAAAACATATATATATTAGTGGTTCTCAACCTTTTATGCTTCACGTACCCTCTGGAAATGTGTATGTAACTGGCGTACCCCTTGTATAGATAGATAAAACTATAGTTATAGTATAACAATGGGAATAAAATAAAACATATATATCAGTGGTTGTCAACCTTTTATGCTTCACGTACCCCTTGGAAATGTATATGTAGCTGGCGTAACCCTTGTCTAGATAGATAAAACTATAGTTATAGTATAACAATGGGAATAAAATAAAACATATATATCAGTGGTTCTCAACCTTTTATGCTTCACGTACCCTCTGGAATTGTGTATGTAACTGGCGTACCCCTTGTATAGATAGATAAAACTATAGTTATAGTATAACAATGGGAATAAAATAAAACATATATATCAGTGGTTCTCAACCTTTTATGCTTCACGTACCCCCTGGAAATGTCGATGTAACTGGCGTAACCCTTGTATAGATAGATAAAACTATAGTTATAGTATAACAATGGGAATAAAGTAAAACATATATATCAGTGGTTCTCAACCTTTTATGCTTCACGTACCCCCTGGAAATGTGTATGTAACTGTCGTACCCCTTGTATAGATAGATAAAACTATAGTTATAGTATAACAATGGAAATAAAATAAAACATATATATCAGTGGTACCCTTGTATAGATAGATAAAACTATAGTTATAGTATAACAATGGGAATAAAATAAAACATATATATCAGTGGTTCTCAACCTTTTATGCTTCACGTACCTCCAGGAAATGTGTATGTAGCTGGCGTTCCCCTTGTATAGATAGATAAAACTATAGTTATAGTATAACAATGGGAATAAAATAAAACATATATATCAATGGTTCTCAACCTTTTATGCTTCACGTACCCCCTGGAAATGTGTATGTAACTGGCGTACCCCTTGTATAGATAGATAATACTATAGTTATAGTATAACAATGGGAATAAAATAAAACATATATATCAGTGTTTCTCAACGTTTTATGCTTCACGTACCCCCTGGAAATGTGTATGTAACTAACGTACCCCTTGTATAGATAGATAAAACTATAGTTATAGTATAACAATGGAAATGCAATAAAACACTGAGTTTGTTACTAGATCTAGCGGTTTTGCAGCCCTCACGGCGTACCTCAAAATTTTTTACCGCATTCTCCACGTTGAGAATCCCTAGTCTAGAGAGTTCAAACTTTCTGATTTGGATTATGCAGGTGATTTGGCCCAGTTGTCTAATGATGTTGATGAGATGAATTCTTTCATTTGGGCTATAAATAAGACTGGTAGAGTAGACTAGGTTTAGTGACCAGCAGGGAGAAATCTTGCACCCTTGAGCAAGGGTTTCAGTTTAATTATCTTGGGAGCTGTTTAACAGATACTGGTGATCTGCAGCATAAGATTAATAGAAGAATAGGATTTGCTCCTGGGGCCTTGAAGAATCTTTGGAGAGTGTGGAGAAATAGGCATATACACCTAAAGGTTGAAAAATAGGAAGTACAATGGTTTGGTTCTTTCTACGTTTAGTTATGGCAGAGAAACCTGGACTCTTTGTAAGCAAGATAACAGGAAACTTGATTCCTTTGATTCTAGATGCTTATGCAGTATGTTGGAATTAGATAGTTTCACTTTGTAAGTAATAATGAGGTTAGGCAAAGGAGTAGACTACCTTCTTTAAGCAGCTTATTGTACAAAGAGAAACAGCGTAAGTTTGGCCATGTCGCCCGTATACTTAACTTTAGATTGGCGAATAGGGTTATGAACAGCATAGCTACAGATCTCAGGAAAGGGGGAGATTGGATTGGATTGTTTTACCTCTGAGCGGCACTTTTTTGCACACCATGGGCTAAATGGCCAGGTCACATGGACCCCGAAGGCTCAGAGAAGGTTGGGGGAGGGGACCCACTGGAACAGCTGTTGGGAGACAGATGGTAGTCTCCCGTCAAGGCCATCCAGTGTGTTCTTTAAGGTGCACAGGGTATGTCTCTCCCACACACGGGGCCACGGCTTAACGTCCCATCCGACGGACGGCGGCCTTTTCAAGCCCATCGGTGTCCCCTACTGACCGTGGGCAGGGCGGGGAAATTTTGCGCAGATAAATCTCAACGCTGACCCAGTTGGGACTCGAACCTGGGAACTACAGATTACGAGCCTGGCGCGCTACCGACTGAGCCACCCCCGCCCCAGGAAAGGGGAAACTTAGGATGTAATGGGCCGACAATGTCAAACAGGACCTTGCTAGAATTGGCGTAGAGTAGTCAAGTGCAGTAGCTCTAGTTCAGGACAGACGTGTTTGGAGAACTAAATTGCACATTCTGGTTGGACCTCCGTAGCCAATGACTGCATGAAGTTTTTGTTCGTTTGTATGCATGCATGTATGTGTTAATAAATTTACCACATTTAATAACATAAAAAACATGAAGTAAATGCTTTGCATTCACCAAGTACTCTTTTAAATAAAAAAAATATGTACCCCCTCAAGCAGCTGCTTGCCACAGAGGTCTGACAGGAGCCTGTCAGTTTATATGCCATAGTAGATGATCTGAGAGGATGGCAGGACCTCAGCAGAAAAAAACACGAACATCCATGCCTTATGCGGGACTCGAACCCAGGTCCCTTAGATCAGTAGCCAAGCGCGCTAACCACTCGGCCGTGGGACGGCTTTAGTACTCTTTTACAATATATTATTAAGAGAAAATCACACTTAATGAATATTCTAGATCAGGGTCGGGGGGGGGGGGGGGGGGTCGGAGCAAGGCTACCTAAAAAAAACAGACCTTGACACTGCAATAACAGAAAACCTATTTAAAAAATATATATATACAGTTGAACCTCTACTTTCGCGGATTTGATAATAATAATAATCTTTTTTCATATTCATGTTCGTTATACAAAAGTTTAAACAAAACACCCGCAAAGCATCTGCTCATCTGCAGGAGAGAAGAATAATAATGTTACATGAAAATACATAAGATATAGTTTAAAACAATGTCATCAAATTATATGAATTCCAGTGGAAGCTCCATTGTGGTGGTTGAAATTTTTATTTAAAATTTAGTGCCTAGAAGCAAATTTTTTTGTCTTATTTTTGATTTCTTTAAAATTGTTTAATAAAATAATTTCCCTTGGCAGTTGATTGAACACGTAAGGTATACAATTGTATATACCCTTGGTTATACAATTGTATACCTTACGTGTTCAATACTTCGGTTATATACAATTGTATATACCCTTGTACATTTCCCGTAATTGTTTAATATTTTTGGAAGTTGGAAATAATTTTTGGATTGTAACCTTGTGTTTTTCCCATGAGAGATTTTAGATTTAAATTGATTATCAAAAAAATATTTTAAAGTGATGCTGTATTTGTAAAGGTTGTGAAAAGAGAGTACGCCTAGATAATTTAGTCTTTCTTCGCTATGATAAAATGAATTTCTTAAGTTGTATGGGATTATATTTTTAGCAATGGATGATTGAATAGTTTCTATTTTCTTTATATTTGTGAGGTTAGTTGAGCCGTATATTGTCAAACCATAGGTCAATATAGATTCACAGATAGCTTTGTAAACCAAAATACATGTATGTGTACTTGCAACAAATTGTAGTTTATAAAGTTTAGATGCACATAGACGCAATTTCCCTGCTAACTTTTGAATATGTGCATTCCATCGGAAGGTTGTGTCCATGTAGCGTTATGCGCGTTTTTGCCAACAATAATTAAACTGAAATTTTTTGGAGTTTTGAGGCCTACTGCGGAAAATCACAGACGACGCACGTATACTAGAAAATGTAAAGAAAACAAAAGAGTTTCGTAAGTCATAAATGCATTAAATATATACATTTTTAATCTATTTTTATCATTTGCTACCATAAATATATACATAAATTTATTATAAAATGTTACAGTGCGCTAAAGAATTGCGGACTACGCACTCTGTTTGGGGACGCCACACTCTTTGTCGGTACTAGTCAGCTTCACTCGTGTTTTGTCTCTGTGTACTGTACTATTCGGGGCGGGGGTGGCTCAGTCGGTAGCGCGCCAGGCTCGTAATATGTAGTTTCCAGGTTCGAGTCCCAGCTGGGTCAGCGTTGAGATTTATCTCCGCAAAATTCCTCGCCCTGCCCACGGTCAGTAGGGGACACCGATTGGCTTGGAAAGCCCGCCGTCCGTCGGATGGGACGTTAAGCCGTGGTCCCGTGTGCGGGAGAGCCATACACTGTGCACGTTAAAGAACACACTGGATGGCCTTGACGGGAGGCTACCATTTGTCTCCCAACAACTGTTCCAGTGGGTCCCCTCCCCCAACCTTCTCTGAGCCTTCGGGGTCCATGTGACCTGGCCATTTAGCCCATGGTGTGCAAAAAAGTGCCGCTCAGAGGTAAAACAACCCAACTGTACTGTATATAACTGTGTTTTATAACTTCAAATTCTAGATGATTACGCGGTATCTTGGGCATTAGGTGGTTTAACTTTGTAACTAATATGAGGTTAGGCAAAGGAGTCGGCAACCTCCTTTGAGCAGCATATTGAGCAGAGAGAGACTTCGCTGGTTTGGCCATGTTGCCCGTATGGATAATTATAGATTGGTGAATAGGGTTATGAACAGTGTGTCTAAAGGCCTCAGGAGTAGGGGGAGACCTAGGATGCGGTGGGCAGACAATGTCAAACAGGACCTTGTTAGAATTTGTGTGCAGTGGCCAGATGCAGCAGATGTAGCTCAGGACAGACTTGCTTGCATAACTAAATTGCACGGTCTGGTTGGACCTCCGAAGTCCATGGCTGCTTGAGGATGATGTATGTATTGCCTCTCTGTCACTCTCTCTCTCTGTGTTAGCCTATATTGTTGATACTGTAATTTTAAATTTATAAAACATACTGTTGCAGTACAGCATATTGTTTTACTGTTTTCTATGTATTAAATATGGTCAACAGTATTAAGAGTTAAGGTTTGGACGCCTAGAGATATTCGCGGCGGTCCTGCGTCCCTAACCCCCGCGAATTTAGAGGGCCAAGTGTATATATATATATATAGAAATTTTTATTATAGTCAAATTTCCAAAATTTTAACTGGTAGTTATCTATTTTTAAAAATATGTTAATTGATTTTAAAATATTATATTTTATATTATTATTTTAATTGATTTTAAAATAAATTGCTTTAATCCAAATATTAAAAAATTACACCATTTAAATTTTTATGCATAATTAATATATCTCCTTTCTTCTCTCCTTTTACTCAAGGCTGTCCAGCCTGGTGTATCTCGCAAAATTCCCCGCCCTGCCCACGGTCAGTAGGGGAAATCGATGGGCTTGGAAAGGCCGCCGTCCATCTGATGGGACGTTAAGCCGTGGTCCCGTGTGTGGGAGAGCCATACCCTGTGCACGTTAAAGAACAAGCTGGATGACCTTGACGGGAGACTACCATCTGTCTCCCAACAGCTGTTCCAGTGGGTCCCCTCCCCCAACATTCTCTGAGCCTTCGGGGTCCATGTGACCTGGCCATTTAGCCCATGGTATGCAAAAAAGTGCTGCTCAGAGGTAAAAAAACAACAACAACCTGGTGTATCAAGGTGGCCTTGCAAGAGGGCCGTAATAATGGGTTGGGTTGTTTTACCTCTGAGTGGCACTTTTTTGCACACCATGGGCTAAATGGCCAGGTCACATGGACCCCGAAGGCTCAGAGAAGGTTGGGGGAGGAGACCCACTGGAACAGCTGTTGGGAGACAGATGGTAGCCTCCCGTCAAGGCCATCCAGCGTGTTCTTTAACGTGCACAGTGTATGGCTCTCCCGCACACGGGGCCACGGCTTAACGTCCCATTCGACGGACGGCGGCCTTTCCAAGCCCATCGGTGTCCCCTACTGACCGTGGGTAGAGCGAGGAATTTTGTGGAGATAAATCTCAACGCTGACCCAGCTGGGACTCGAACCTGGGAACTACAGAATACGAGCCTGGCGCGCTACCGACTGAGCCACCCCCGCCCCCCGTAATAGCGTGTTTGATAATACTAATAAGAGTAATGGAGGAAAAAAGTTATTAAATTTGTGCATGTTTCACGTTTTTTTAAAACATTTTTAAAAGACCATTAAAACGGAGGGGGAAAATATTATACTGCAGTTAAAATCCAGTTTGTCGCCCCTCCCCCTCACCTTCTTTACTGTCTGTTTTCTAGTTTCGGTCCTGTTCCAGGCATTTCCAAGTTTAATACACCTATGAACGAACTGGAGTACATAAGATACTTAATTTACAGTTCACTATTTCAGAATTTAGCACCCATTAAAATCATTTCAGCGAAGGCAGCACATTCTGGGAGAAAATACGGTAATTGTCATCTTGACGGTACTGTACTTTTTGTGAAAGAATTTCTAGACCTTCTGGACTGTTTCTTTGGAGATGCAATATGTCAGACAAGAACTGATGACTAGTTTCCATTTACGAGTTCTGGAAAATATCAAGACAACATTCTTGAGAAAGCGAACGTGGAAAGTTTACTTATTAAACCTGAACCATGTTATATTTTACTTTGCTTTCCCGTAGGTATGTGGTTTGTAAAGATATATGACCTATCGCTAGTGTTGGGTTGTTTTACCTCTGAGCGGCACTTTTTTGCACACCATGGGCTAAATGGCCAGGTCACATGGACCCCGAAGGCTCAGAGAAGGTTGGGAGAGAGGACCCACTGGAACAGCTGTTGGGAGACAGATGGTAGCCTCCCGTCAAGGCCATCCAGCGTGTTCTTTAACGTGTACAGGGTATGTCTCTCCCGCACACGGGCCACGGCTTAACGTCCCATCCGACGGACGGCGACCTTTCCAAGCCCATCGGTGTCCCCTACTGACCGTGGGCAGGGCGGGGAATTTTGCAGAGATAAATCTCAAAGCTGTCCCAGCTGGGACTCGAACCTGGGAACTACAGATTACGAGCCTGGCGCTCTACCGACTGAGCCACCCCCTTATCGCTAGTGATTGTAGTTTGTGTATAACACTATTAATTTTACGTTGTTTGGGAATGTCTTGTAAGATATTTTGGCATACGAATGTTTAGTCATGAAGAAGTAGGTTTTAGCGATGGAGGAGGGCAGGGGCGTAACCATGGGGGGATGGGGGTGGTCTCCCCCCAAAGTAACTCGGAGTTATCAAAATTCGAAGCGACTTCGTAAAATCTAGGTGCGTTGTGAAAATTTGTAATTTTTATTTTTGGAAAATTAAGTGGAGTTGTCAAAATCGAAGCAACTTGGGAAATCTAAGGCAGTTTGGAAAATGGAGAGACGGCAAAATTTAGAGCAGTTGGCAAAATTCGAAGCCACTTAATAAAATACAGGTGAGTTGGCAAAATCTTAGGGAGTTGGCAAAATTCGGAGTGACTTGGTAAAATCTTGGGGAGTTGGCAAAATCGGGACGACTTGGTAAAATCTTGGGGAGTTGGCAAAATCGGAACAACTTGGCAAAATCTTGGGGAGTTGATAAAATTCGGGGTAACTTGGGAAACTTCAGGTGAGATGTAAAAATTAGGATTTTTTTCTGTAAAATTATGGCGAATTGGAAAAATCTAGGGGAGTTGGGAAAACGTAGGGAGTTGGCAAAATCTAGGGGCAGTTGGTAAAATTCGAAGTGACTTGGCAAAATCGTAGGGAGTTTGCAAAATTCAGATGAAATGTGAAAATATGGATTTTTTTCTGTAAAATTATGGCGAGTTGGCAAAATCTAGGAGAGTTGGCAAAACTTAGGGAGTTGGCAAAATCTAGGGCAGTTGGCAAAATTCGGAGTGACTTGGCAAAATCATGGAGAGTTGACAAAATTCAGGTGAGATGTAAAAATTGCAATCTTTTTTCCGTAAAATTATGGCGTGTTGGCAAAATCTAGGCAACTTCGCAATATCTAGGAGAGTTGGAAAATCTTGGGGGAGTTGGCAAATTCAGAGTGACTTTGCAAGAATCAGGTGTGATGCAAAATTAGGATTTTTTTCTGTAAAATTGTGGCGAGATGGCAAAATTTGAATCCACTTGGTAAAATATGGGCAATTTGTGAAAATTGGGATTGTTTTTGTGAAATTAAAGGGAGTTGGAAAAATCGAGAATGCTTGGCAAAATCTAGAGAAGTTGGCAAAACTGGAAACCACTTAGTAAAGTATAGGGAAGTTGAGAAAATTGGTATTGATTTTGTGAAATTAAGGAGAGTTGGAAAAACCGAGAACTGTTGGCAAAATCTAGGGGAGTTGGCAAAATTCGAAGCCACTTGGTAAAATATAGGGCAGTTGTGAAAATTGTGCCTTTCTTGTGCAATTAAGGAGAGTTCATAAAATTCGAAGTAGCTTGGCAAATTCCGGGAAGATGTAAAAATTTCGATTTTTTTTTCTGTAAAATCACTGCGAGTTGGCAAAATCTAGAGTAGTTGGCAAAATTCGAATGCACTTGGTAAAATATAGGCGAGTTGTGAAAATTGAGATTTGTTTTGTGAAATTCCGGACAGTTGACTAAAACCGAGAAAACTTGGCAAAATCTTGGTGAGTTTGAAAAATTTTAAGTGACTTGGCAAATTTAGGAGAGATGTAAAGATTGGGATTTTGGTTGGTTGGGTTGTTTTACCTCTGAGCGCCACTTTTTTGCACACCATGGGCTAAATGGCCAGGTCACATGGACCCCAAAGACTCAGAGAAGGTTGGGTGAGGGGACCCACTGGAACAGCTGTTGGGAGACAGATGGTAGCCTCCCGTCAAGGCCATCCAGCGTGTTCTTTAACATGCACAGGGTATGGCTCTCCCATACACGGGGCCACGGCTTAATATCCCATCCGACGGACGGCGGCCTTTCCAAGCCCAGCGGTGTCCCCTACTTACCGTGGGCAGGGCGGGTAATTTTGAGGAGATAAATCTCAACGTTGACCCAGCTGGGACTCAAACCTTGGAACTACAGATTACGAGCCTGGCGCGCTACCGACTGAGCCACCCCCGCCCCAAAAGATTGAGATTAATTTCGTGAAATTAAGGAGAGTTGGCGAAAGCAAGGGGAAAAATTCACACTTACTTGCTACAATTCAGACGAGATGTAAAAATATTGGAATTATATCTGTGGAATTATGGCTAGTTGGAAAAATTGGCAGTTAAATGGCAAAATGCAGGAGAGTTGTGAAAATTGTCTTAACCCCCCCCCCCCCCACACACACACACGGAGCGAAATTCTAAGTAAATTTGCCCAGTTGTCAAAATTCGAATTTCGAGTTGGAAAATTTTTGATTTGCCACCCCCAACCATAGTCCTTCGTTACGCCCCTGGAGGAGGGCTTCTTGAAGTGTCAGCGTTCTGTTTGGTTAATTTACCTCTGAGTTACTTTGAGCACAATGGACTAAATGGTCAGGTTACAACGTCCCAAGAGCTCAGAGAAGGTTGGAGTGAGGGGATCAATTGGAAAGTTGTTAGGATACAGATGGTAGCCTCCCGTCAAAGCCATGTTAGGATATAGATGGTAACCTCCCGTCAAAGCCATGTTAGGATACAGATGGTAGCCTCCCGTCAAAGCCATGTTAGGATATAGATGGTAGCCTCCCGTCAAAGCCAGGTTAGGATACAGATGGTAGCCTCCCGTCAAAGCCATGTTAGGATACAGATGGTAGCCTCCCGTCAAAACCATGTTAGGATACAGATGGTAGCCTCCCGTCAAAGCCATGTTAAGATATAGATGGTAGCCTCCCGTCAAAGCCATGTTAGGATACAGATGGTAGCCTCCCGTCAAAGCCATGTTAGGATACAGATGGTAGCCTCCCGTTAAAGCCATGTTAGGATACAGATGGTGCCTCCCGTCAAAGCCATGTTAGGATACAGATGGTAGCCTCCCGTCAAAGCAATGTTAGGATACAGATGGTATCCTCCCATCAAAGCCATGTTAGGATACAGATGGTAGCCTCCCGTCAAAGCCATGTTAGGATACAGATGGTAGCCTCCCGTCAAAGCCATGTTAGGATACAGATGGTAGCCTCCCATCAAAGCCATGTTAGGATACAGATGGTAGCCTCCCGTCAAAGCCATGTTAGGATACAGATGGTAGCCTCCCGTCAAAGACATGCAGCATGTTCTTTAAGGAGCACAGGTTGTGGCTCTCATACACTCGGGAACATGGCTTGATGTCCCATCCGATGGACGGCGGCGTCGGTGTCCCTTTTCTGACCGAGGGCAGGGTGAGGTTAACGGAGATTAATCTCAATGCTGCCAGAGTTGAGACTCGAACCTGAGAACTATAAATTACGAGCCTGGCAAGCTGCGACTGAGTCAACTGACTCCGCCCACTCTAAAACGCTCAGAGAATAAAAGCGTTGTAACTCTTTCATAATTTCTTTTTTTCTTTCTAAAATGGGGGAAAGAGAAAAATTACTAGTTTCATTTCATACTTTGGATTGGCAAAGCAGAAAATAATTTGAAAAACTCTAATTTCTTGAGAAAAAGCCGTAAAAAAGGAGACCGAGATCGAAATAAAGCTTTTAGCTCTCTTCTTGTTGATTTCTGGTGCTTCTTTTTCCTTCTTGTTACTCAGTTTTAGAAGTTTGGTTCGCTCTGAGAATCTGGGGCCGAAAGATTTAGGTGGGGGGGGGGGAAATAAAAGAACTGAACTTGGGACAACACAATGGAAAGTTTAAGAATTCGAAAATCCCTTTTTCGTTTTCGTGGAAAATGCATTCAAAGTAAATAAGTAACTTTGGACAGTAGTTTTTCTTCTTCTTCTTGTTTCCCCTTCGTTTCTTTTCTGTCGAAACTGCTGTTATATGAAGGGAAGAAGAAGCAAGTATCGGGCAGAAAATTGTGACTGGTGGCGGGAGATGCGAAGGAATGGTAGCGGCAAAGAAAAAGTCATTCGTACAGGCACGTAAGGAGACATATTGTTCCTTTCTTCTCATCGGGGCTTCACGAGATTAGAGGAAAGTATTGTTAAAGGGATTAGTGAAGTCGGAAAAGCCTGGCTCCAGCTTAGGGTTACTTTTGTGGCTCTGGCTCACTGCAGGGAAAACTAAATGAATGAAAACTCTCAGAGGATTACAGAAGAAACACTTAAAAACTACAAATCAATGACTGCAATACGGAAGAGGGGAGAGAGCTTTGTTCACATAGAAAAGGAATTCATTTAATAAAAAGGAGATTAGATTTTTTTTGTTGTTGTTCTACCTTTCAGTGTTTTGTTGAGACATATGCAAAGCTTTTTGATCAAGGCTTGTGCTCGTTTTTTTTTTTCTCTCGATACTTTCAGTTTGAAGCTCTTTATGGTATTTCCTTTTTTGTACCCGAATCGAAATAGGAAGAAATAATGAAAGGATATTCATCTTTATTAGAGTTGAAGAAAGAATTTGTTTTCTGCGATGTTTAGTATAATAATAGGAAAGAAAAGGCAGGACATCTGAATGCTGTAAATCTACCCGAACTTTGAAAAAAAAAATAATTTTTTTTTGATATATTTCGACATTTGTATTTTGTGGTAGGTAACGTATGAATCTTTTTTAACGATTGGAATCCTAATTGAACAATAGTTTAAATTATTTTTTTTTCTTATTCCAGCAATAGGTAGTGAGATTTTTTCTAGGCATGAATCGGTGGTGGCAACGGTGAGATTGTTTTCTACCCCTGCCATCGGTGGTGATACTGGGTTTGTTTTCTACCCCTGCCATCGGTAGTGATACTGGGTTTGTTTTCTACCCCTGCCATCGGTAGTGATACTGGGTTTGTTTCTACCCCCGCCATCGGTAGTGATACTGGGTTTGTTTTCTACCCCTGCCATCGGTAGTGATACTGGGTTTGTTTTCTACCCCTGCCATCGGTAGTGATACTGGGTTTGTTTTCTACCCCTGCCATCGGTGGTGGCACTGGTGAGATTGTTTTTTGGCCATTTCTAGCAACGATGAGATTGTTTTCTAGGCATGCCATCGGTGATGACGTGAGTTTGTTTTCTACCCCTGCCATCGGTGATGACGTGAGTTTGTTTTCTACCCCTGCCATCGGTGATGACGTGAGTTTGTTTTCTACCCCTGCCATCGGTGGTGACGTGAGTTTGTTTTCTACCCCTGCCATCGGTAGTGATACTGGGTTTGTTTTCTACCCCTGCCATCGGTAGTGATACTGGGTTTGTTTTCTACCCCTGCCATCGGTAGTGATACTGGGTTTGTTTTCTACCCCTGCCATCGGTGGTGGCACTGGTGAGATTGTTTTTTGGCCATTTCTAGCAACAATGAGATTGTTTTCTAGGCATGCCATCGGTGGTGACGTGAGTTTGTTTTCTACCCCTGCCATCGGTGGTGACGTGAGTTTGTTTTCTACCCCTGCCATCGGTGATGATACTGGTGAGATCATCACCGAGGTTCAGTTGTTGATTGTTTTCTGGCCATGCTATCGGAGCTCAAGGCCGTCCAACCAGTTTTAATATTATTCAAGTTTTAATAATATTCATGCTCATGGAATATTCGTCGAATACACCAATAGGAACTTGTCTAATGAAGCAAGTGAAATTAAATCTCACTTAATATTCCTAAGTTCATTTTAAGCGATTTTATTGAGCATTCTGGAGTGGAGTGTGACTCAGTCGGTAACACGCCAAGTTCTTAATCTTCTTTTTTCAGGTTTGAGTCCCACATGATCCAGGAATGAGTTTTATCTTCCCTAAACCCTCACCAGGCGGCCAGGTCAGAAAGGGGATATTGGATGGCTAGGAAAAGTCTCCGTCCGTCGGATGGAACTTTGAGACGTGGTCCCATGTACAAGAGAGTACAAGATACAAGTGATACGTGGTCCATGTACAACAGAGAACACTGTGCACGTTAAAGAACACGCGGGATGGCCTATACGGGAGGCTATCATCTGTCTACTAATAGCCGATCAGTGGGTGTCCAGTGGATGTCCTTCCTCCAACCGTCTATGAATCCTTGGGGTCCTTGTGACCTGACCATTTAGCACATTGTGCGCAAAAATAGAGATACTCAGTTGCGCAAACATTGCGTTATATTCAGCATTAAAGTTGCTCTACATTATGCATTAACATTACATCTTCGTCTCACATTAACGTTACATCAACATCCTGACAAACTTTGTAATACGACATAAGACTAGTTTTAATCCCAAGTCTCTGGACACTTTTGCTTCCCGTTGAAGTACCACGTCTTTCCTTTGCTGTAAAGCAACGAAAAGGCCATAGAAGCATAAGAAAAGATATAGAAAAAAAAATAAAGAAGGAAGACGAATTAAATTAGAATTCAACATCTTCCTCTGGTCCCGTTCAGCTTAAAGTTGCCCCCACGAGAGGAGTCAGCTATGACTGATGATGATGACAAATGACAGACCCAGTGTGGGCGTTTTTCTTTCTCCTGATTTAACCAGCTTAACTTTGACACGATCACTACCAGCCGTTGCTATTTCAACGGAGAGCTTTTATTAACTTAGATAAATTCCCATTTTTCCTGTTTTTCTCCTTCATTCCCCCCCCCCCACACACACACCATCTCACACTCCCCCCTTCCACCCCCTCCCTCCAAACCTCCTCCTCTTCCTCAACAGCTGGCGTATGTAATTTGCCTCATCTGTTCCTTGACTTAACTGGTTGCAGATTCTTCCGTAATTGGAACTTTAATTACGTGCCCCTGTTACTCTCCGCTTTTGCCCTTAAGTTGCAGAGGAGGAACAAGCGCCCGATGTTCGATATCTTCTAATAATCTGTCATCAGCTTGACACAGACGAAGAAAGCTCCTTTCTCCCCAATGCTCTCAACTACGATGGCCTCTTTAGCTGATTAGCACTGGGCCTTCGTCTTTGCACGCGTTAAGTACTCAGAATTATAAACGCCTTCCAGTTATGACAGAGATGAAATTGTTTCATCTGGAGCTCAGTTGTTTTCAGGTCATCATGGGTAAGCGGCTTAGGTAAGTAATATGCTACAAATATTGCCTGAGCCGTCTTCAGATGCACTTCGGTCCTAAGTGTAGTAGTATTATCATCAAAATCAAGCTGTTGAGATACTTAAGTTTTGAAGACGTTTATCAAAAGCTTTTCACTCAATGGCCACTTTATTCGGGTTGGGTTGTTTTGGGTTGTTTTACCTCTGAGCGGCACTTTTTTGCACACCATGGGCTAAATGGCCAGGTCACATGGACCCCGAAGGCTCAGAGAAGGGTTGGGGGAGGGGACCCACTGGAACAGCTGTTGGGAGACAGATGGTAGCCTCCCGTCAAGGCCATCCAGCGTGTTCTTTAACGTGCACAGGATATGGCTCTCCCGCACACGGGGCAACGGCTTAACGTCCCATCCGACGGACGGCGGCCTTTCCAAGCCCATCGGTGTTCCCTACTGACCGTGGGCAGGGCGGGGAATTTTGCGGAGATAAATCTCAATGCTGACCCAGCTGGGACTCGAACCTGGGAACTACAGATTACGAGCCTGGCGCGCTACTGACTGAGCCACCCCCGCCCCACTTTATTCGGAACAGATCCTTGTTTTGTCGATATCAAGTCAGATTAAAAGCCTCGACACGTCGATGAAAAAATGCGATTGAAGATAAATTACAGCTCACAATCGAATCTACTTATATCTAGATTATTCAACAACATTTGGCGGGTATTTGAAGAGTTATGAAAGCTGAAATGTTTAACTGCCGGAGTCCGGGTTCGAGTCCCCGATATGGCACGGTCGTTTGTTCTATAATATACGTTGAGATTGTCTTCAGTAAAAAATTATTCACTTCTAAATAGGTCATAAAAATTGATGTTCTTATATTGGAACATGAAGCGAAAATTGAAAAAGAAAATATGTTTAACATCAATAATGGCGGTTAATATAACCGTCGACGGATTAAAAACGAAAAATGTAATAGTTGGGTTGGGTTGTTTTACCTCTGAGCGGCACTTTTTTTGCACACCATGGGCTAAATGGCCAGGTCACATGAGTAATGAGTAAAGGAGAGTTCTGGAACAGAGGCGGGTCAATGTTAATCCTATGGACTCCTGTGTTCTAAAGCGGAGGCGGGTCTTTCCTCCACACAAACGGGTCAATATTTCCTTCAATAATTTACATAATTTATTTTTTTTTTTTAAATCAGAGATATTTTTTTTTCTTTTAAGTAATTTTTTTGCCCAATAGCATTGTTTCTTTTCGTTTCTGCGGGACAGTCTTTTATTCCAGTTTCTGTGGATAGTCCTAGTATAATCAATCGGATTATACTAGACTTTTTTTTTTACTTTTCTGCGGGACAGTCTTTTATTCCAGTTTCTGTGGATAGTCCTAGTATAATCAATCGGATTCCTCATTCTGTTGTCAGACGTTGACAGTGACAGTTTTCTGCTGCTGCTGCTTCTCCGTGATTTTCACAACTGTTAGAAGGCAATAGTGATAGTTCTCCACGTCCTCGTGTAGTATCAGTTATTTTAGAAGTCATTGCTACATAATGTATCCATGCGATATATGTGAGAAGGTTTTCATTCATCAGACCCATCTCATTCGCCATAAGAGAAATCATGATTTAAATAACCTCTTTAAGTGCTCTCAATGCGAATTGGCATTCTCAAGGAGAGACGATGTCCGACGTCACGAGTTAACCCACATCTCCAGAAAAATCTACAAATGTGAAGAGTGTGCCATGGAGTTTGGCAGGAAAGACAATCTTTTACGACATCAAAGAAAGCCGCACAATAATATGCGAAAACGTTCTGAAGATGAAAGGATTCCCCAAAAGAAACAAAAACCAGACCCTGAGGACCCCTGTCAGTTTACAGAAGAAATGAAAAGGACCCTATCAACACATAAACTGACGGCAACGGAAGAAACATCAGTTGACCTCACCTTTTTCCTCGAATCCTCGCGGGAGTCACTCCTAACTCATCTGAAAGAAGAATTGACCTCGAAAGGTAGCATTAAATGGTACCTTGTCGCGCAAGTGCGATTCAGGCGAAAAGTTTCCCCTTCTACCTTTGAACACTGTACCCCGTTTTTCCGAAGTAACTGTGCCACAAGCCTACCTACATCATCCCTAAACAGAGAATTGGATTCAGCGTATAAGAAGATTAAGACTTCATTTGAAGAATTTGAAGGAGCACATAGTGGATGGACACTGGATGCCGTACTCCACGCTGAAATGAACATTGGAAAATATATCCCTCTTGCAGGATCTAGTTATATCCCTACTCCAAGAGAATTACTGCTAAAACACGCTATTGTCAATGTATGTAATTCTGACCAAAAATGTTTTGTCTGGTCTGTTTTAGCCTCTTTGTATCCTGCCACAGATAATCCGCAGCGCCTTAACAACTATATACATTTAGAAGACAAATTAAACACATCGGGGCTTAATTTTCCCTGTTACAATAAATCAAATATCTAAATTCGAAAAAATGAACAATATTTCTGTTAATGTTTTTGGATATGAGAAAGAGGTGTTCCCACTCTACATCACACCATTCAGATTTAAAGCGCATGCAAATCTCCTTCTGTTATCGGATGATGAAAAGCAGCATTATTGCTCCATTAAGAATATGAGTAGACTTCTCAGTCCTCTCACCAAACATAACGGTGTACGTTTCTACTGTGATTACTGCCTTCACCGTTTCGCAAATGAATCCCTCTTGAAGGATCATGTTCCCTATTGTCGAGAACATGGACCTCAGAGAGTAGAACTCCCAACTGAAGAAGAGAAATGGTTGAAATTCACAAATTTTAAGTTTCAGCAGCTCGTTCCATACGTGATTTATGCCGACTTTGAATCATTCCTAGTGAAAGTGGACACTTGTATGCCTAACCCTGAAAAATCTCACACCACTATCACGGCAAATCATGAACCCTGTGGATTTGCATATCTTGTTGTTGGACATGATGGCTGCAGCTATAAGCCTCCAGTAGTTTATAGAGGTCCTAATGTAGTAGAAGAATTTTTAGAATGTCTGCTTAAAGAAGAAGAAAACATTAAAAATTTACTGTCGATGATAAAGCCAATGCAGCTCTCGAATCATGAAGAGGAATCATTTCACAACGCTACTGACTGTCATATTTGTAAGCATGCCCTAGGAGCAGATCGTGTGAGAGATCACGATCATATAACAGGTAAATTCCGAGGAGCTGCCCATAATTCCTGTAATCTGAACTTTAAGTTAACCAATAGGATTCCAGTTATCTTTCACAACCTAAAGGGATATGACAGCCACCTTATTATGCAGGGAATCGGCAGAATCAAAAATAAGAAGATTAATTGCATTCCCAATAACATGGAAACATACATAACCTTCTCCTTAGGGACATTACATTTTATAGACTCCTATCAGTTTTTAAGCACATCCCTTGAGAAGCTAGTAAATAATTTATCACCAGATGAGTTCCATATTTTAAAGGAACATGTTGAAACTGAACGGTTACACCTGGTTTTGAGAAAAGGAGTTTACCCCTATGATTATATTGACAACAGTGAAAAGTTTGAACAAATAGTATTACCACCACGTGAAGCATTTTACAACCAACTCACAGAAGAAGCACTAGGGGAAGAAGACTACACCCATGCAATAAGAGAATGGAATACATTCAACATAAAAAATCTAGGCCAGTATCATGACTTGTACCTGAAGACAGACGTGCTCCTCTTAGCTGATGTTTTCGAAAGTTTCAGAAAACTGTGCATCAGATACTATGAAATCGATCCCTGCCATGTTTACACAGCTCCTGGATTAGCCTGGCAAGCATGCTTAAAAATGACAAATGTAAATCTTGAGTTGATAACTGACCCTACAATGTACCTTTTCCTGGAAAAAGGCATACGAGGGGCAATTTCTGTGATATGCAATCGTCTTAGTACAGCAAACAACAAGTATTTGGACACCTATGATCCTCAGTTACCCTCTAAATACATTATGTACTATGATGCCAACAATCTTTATGGATGGGCAATGTCACAATGCCTCCCTGAAAGCGATTTTCGATGGCTTAATAAAGAAGAAATAGCAGATCTAAATATTACGACAATTGCTGACGATGCGAATAAAGGATACATATTGGAAGTTGATTTAGATTATCCAGTTTCTCTACACGACAAGCATAATGATTATCCACTAGCCCCTGAGAAACTTCAGATTACCAGCAGCATGCTATCCCCATATTGTCAAGAGGTTGCCCAAAGCCTTGGAATAAATACAAACCAATCAGTCGCGAAATTAGCCCCAAATCTAAATTCTAAGGAAAAATATGTCCTTCATTATCGAAATCTCAAACAATATTTAACCTTCGGTATGCAGCTGAAGAACATACATCGCGTTTTAGAATTTAATCAGTCTTGCTGGCTAAAACCATATATAGAATTTAATACAGATCAGCGGAAGAAAGCTAGAAACGACTTCGAGAAGGACTTCTTCAAACTGATGAATAATGCTGTGTTTGGAAAAACGATGGAAAATATGAGAAATCGAGTGAAAATTGAATTGACTCAGAGCCCGAAGAGAGTATGTAAGCTCGTAGCATCCCCTGCTTTTCACGCTTTTCGTGTTTTTGACAACGACCTTGCATGTGTGCAATCAAAGCTAACTAAATTGAAACTCAACAGGCCTATTTATGCTGGTTTTAGTATTCTAGATATTAGTAAACTATTGATGTGTAGCTTTCATTATGACTATATTAGTCCGAAATATGGAGAAAAAGCTAAATTATTGTTTACTGATACAGATTCACTGTGCTACGAGCTTCAAACCGAGGACGTGTATGCTGATATGAAAGACGATATAGATCATTTTGACACGTCCGACTATCACATTGATCATGTTTTGCATAGTACACATAATAAAAAGGTACTAGGTAAAATGAAAGATGAACTTTCGGGAGTACCTATCAAACAATTTGCAGGACTTCGTTCTAAAATGTATTCCCTTCAGAGTTTACATGAGGAGAAGAAGACGGGGAAAGGAGTCCCCAAATACATCGTAAAAAGAACCCTTCGTCACAAGGATTACAGAGACTGCTTAATAAACAAATCACCTTGTCGAGTAGATTTGACAAGGATTCAAAGTAGCAGCCACCATCTTCATACAGTGAAAGGTGTAAAGCTTGGTTTGTCACCATTTGACGATAAAAGATATATTTTAGAAAATGGTTATGACACCCTTTCGTACGGTCACTACAAAACATTGAAAAAATAACATAGCAGAAAAAACGAATATTTCACTGTGATTTTTAATATGCTTGAGCTATTTATGTATAAAAAATATGATAATTTTATCCAAATGTGTGCATATAACCCCCTATATATGTAAAAATAATACATGTTATTATTATATGTAGATAGCTGTATGTAAAAACCATTTCCGCTGTTAACCTGCATTTTTTTTTTGTAAGCAGGCTGTAAAGTATAATCAATGTGAAAAAGCATCATTGTGAAATGTATAAAATTGTAAACCAATGGAAATCATTACATGTGCACGCATTGTCATTGTTTCACCTAATACTTTGAAATCAATAAATTTTTAAATGAAATATATGTGTCGTCTGAGTCTTATCTCTAGCAAGCGAGGAGGTAAACAAGTGGGACTCACGTGACTTACTCCGCGTGCACTTGTGATGCTGACTCACTTCCACCCGCTCATATCCTGTTGGAACGTCAGACCTCACTCACTGCGAGAAAGCTCTTCTAGGATCCATTTCTGGGATTACACTTATAATAAAAGGTTAGTAATTCTCTAAATTTTCATGGTTTATCAAACATTACTTATAATTTCGTGATGTAGTGACGTTCTCAAGTGTTAAGAAGTGATGAAAACATAAGATTTCCTTTCAAAGTTATCATAACTTGCTTGCTTGCTAGCTCATTCATTACATGGCCCGGATCGAGCCAGCTCGAAATCAACGTTTTTTTTTTAAAGCGATCACTTCTCAGAAGTGGAAGACTTCAATAAATGCACCGAATGCTATGTTTATGAGAAAATTATCAGCACGGAATGAAATTCTAATTTTTTTACTTTGCAGAGATTGAGAACTTTACGTAGATTTTTACAGAGAAATAATCGAAATTATTGCATCAGCCATTTAGCGATAAAGTATTTTAGAGCAGATTTTTACTGAATATTAATACTTTAGAATAAAGGATAATTTCCGGTATATAATACAGAGGTGTACAGACGAATTTTATTTCCTATGAATAAAAAGAAAATAGGATTTTTCATACCGTTATTCGAATTACTCAGTTAATTCACCACTTATTACAACTGTTTAGTAAAAAAAATACATTTAATTCCCAGATTTTTAACGACTGAGATAAAAAAAAATATGCTTACCTACATTAAAATACAATGTAAAATAGCGAAAATTCACCACTAATTTCAGCTGCTTAATATCAAGAAATATAGACGATTTCCTGTTTCTTTTTTTAGCATTGCACATAAGAAAAAAAAGACTAGCGAACGTATCAACATGTACCTCTGATACTTAAATATGACATGCTATGTGTTTCAATATTACACATTTTTTCAGTAGTTTACGCATTAATTACTAATTTTTTTTTTTATTCAACAGTTAAGTATCCCAATTGGAAGTAATGTGAGCAATATTTCCTGTTTAAATGCATCTTTCTACAAAAAGATTTCCTTTCAAAGTTATCGTAACTCGCTGGCTTGCTAGTTCATTACATGGCCCGAATCGAGCCACCTCGAAATCAACGTTTTTTGAAGCGATCACTTCTCAGAAGTAGAAGACTTTCAATAAATGCACCGAGTGCTGTGTTTATGAGAAAATTATCAGCACGGAATGAAATTCTAATTTTTTTTTTTACTTTGCAGAGACGTAGATTTTTACAGAGAAATAATCGAAATTATTGCATCAGCCATTTAGCGATAAAGTGTTTTACTGAATATTAATACTTTAGAATAAAGGATAATTTCCGGTGTATAATACAGAGGTGTACAGACGAATTTTATTTCCTATGAATAAAAAAAATAGGATTTTCATACCGTAGGCTCCTGTCAGACCTCTGTGGCAAGCAGCTGCTTGAGGGGGTATTTTTTTTTTTTTTTTTTTTTTTTTTTATTCGAATTACTCAGTTAATTCACCACTTATTTCAACTGTAAAAAAAAAATACATTTAATTCCCAGATTTTTTAACGACTGAGATAAAAAAAATAATATGCTTACCTACATTAAATACAATGTAAAATAGCGAAAATTCACCACTAATTTCAGCTGCTTAATATCAAGAAATACAGACGATTTCCTGTTTCTTTTTTTTTAGCATTGCACATAAGAAAAAAAGACTAGCGAACGTATCAACATGTAACTCTGAGACTTAAATATGACATGCTCTGTGTTTCAATATTACACATTTTTTCAGTATTTTACACATTAATTACTTACTTTTTTTCATTCAACAGTTAAGTACCCAATTGGAAGTAATGTGAGCAATATTTCCTGTTTAAATGCATCTCCAGAAATCCGCTTTAAAACATTTTCTTATAATTTAAGGGGAAAATAAAGAATTTTAATTGTCCAGGTGGTGACGTCAGAGGGGAAAGCACTGTGCAAAAGGGAACCGTACGGTGGCAATAAACTACTGAAAATCCCGCTAGGTGGCGCTCTGAGCAAAGGCTTCAAGTTTCTCTCGTCTGTCCCAAGGTCTAATAGTAACTGTGTCGCCATCTAGTGGCTGAAAATGTAATTAAAATTAAAGTGTTCAGGTTTTTTTAAATCTTTAGGTAGAAAGCACTTCAACATTATGTTAATTTCCAGTAACTAGGCTGTATTAATTCGTTTTGTATATAGAATACGTTGATTACAATATATTAAGTATATAGTGTTAAAAGAAATTCAATTAAAATTCTTTATTTTCCCCTTAAATTATAAGAAAATGTTTTAAAGCGGATTTCTGGAGATGCATTTAAACAGGAAATATTGCTCACATTACTTCCAATTGGATACTTAACTGTTGAATGAAAAAAAGTAAGTAATTAATGTGTAAAATACTGAAAAAATGTGTAATATTGAAACACAGAGCATGTCATATTTAAGTCTCAGAGTTACATGTTGATACGTTCGCTAGTCTTTTTTTCTTATGTGCAATGCTAAAAAAAAAGAAACAGGAAATCGTCTGTATTTCTTGATATTAAGCAGCTGAAATTAGTGGTGAATTTTCGCTATTTTACATTGTATTTAATGTAGGTAAACATATTATTTTTTTTATCTCAGTCGTTAAAAAATCTGGGAATTAAATGTATTTTTTTTTTACAGTTGAAATAAGTGGTGAATTAACTGAGTAATTCGAATAACGGTATGAAAATCCTATTTTTTTTATTCATAGGAAATAAAATTCGTCTGTACACCTCTGTATTATACACCGGAAATTATCCTTTATTCTAAAGTATTAATATTCAGTAAAACACTTTATCGCTAAATGGCTGATGCAATAATTTCGATTATTTCTCTGTAAAAATCTACGTCTCTGCAAAGTAAAAAAAAAAATTAGAATTTCATTCCGTGCTGATAATTTTCTCATAAACACAGCACTCGGTGCATTTATTGAAAGTCTTCTACTTCTGAGAAGTGATCGCTTCAAAAAAAAAAACGTTGATTTCGAGGTGGCTCGATTCGGGCCATGTAAAATGAACTAGCAAGCCAGCGAGTTACGATAACTTTGAAAGGAAATCTTTTTGTAGAGAGATGCATTTAAACAGGAAATATTGCTCACATTACTTCCAATTGGGATACTTAACTGTTGAATAAAAATAAAAATTAGTAATTAATGCGTAAACTACTGAAAAAATGTGTAATATTGAAACACAGAGCATGTCATATTTAAGTATCAGAGGTACATGTTGATACGTTCGCTAGTCTTTTTTTTCTTATGTGCAATGCTAAAAAAAGAAACAGGAAATCGTCTTATTTCTTGATATTAAGCAGCTGAAATTAGTGGTGAATTTTCGCTATTTTACATTGTATTTTAATGTAGGTAAGCATATTTTTTTTATCTCAGTCGTTAAAAATCTGGGAATTAAATGTATTTTTTTTACTAAACAGTTGTAATAAGTGGTGAATTAACTGAGTAATTCGAATAACGGTATGAAAAATCCTATTTTCTTTTTATTCATAGGAAATAAAATTCGTCTGTACACCTCTGTATTATATACCGGAAATTATCCTTTATTCTAAAGTATTAATATTCAGTAAAAATCTGCTCTAAAATACTTTATCGCTAAATGGCTGATGCAATAATTTCGATTATTTCTCTGTAAAAATCTACGTAAAGTTCTCAATCTCTGCAAAGTAAAAAAATTAGAATTTCATTCCGTGCTGATAATTTTCTCATAAACATAGCATTCGGTGCATTTATTGAAGTCTTCCACTTCTGAGAAGTGATCGCTTTAAAAAAAAACGTTGATTTCGAGCTGGCTCGATCCGGGCCATGTAATGAATGAGCTAGCAAGCAAGCAAGTTATGATAACTTTGAAAGGAAATCTTATGTTTTCATCACTTCTTAACACTTGAGAACGTCACTACATCACGAAATTATAAGTAATGTTTGATAAACCATGAAAATTTAGAGAATTACTAACCTTTTATTATAAGTGTAATCCCAGAAATGGATCCTAGAAGAGCTTTCTTGCAGTGAGTGAGGTCTGACGTTCCAACAGGATATGAGCGGGTGGAAGTGAGTCAGCATCATAAGTGCACGCGGAGTAAGTCACGTGAGTCCCACTTGTTTACCTCCTCGCTTGCTAGAGATAAGACTCAGACGACACATATATTTCATTTAAAAATTTATTGATTTCAAAGTATTAGGTGAAACAATGACAATGCGTGCACATGTAATGATTTCCATTGGTTTACAATTTTATACATTTCACAATGATGCTTTTTCACATTGATTATACTTTACAGCCTGCTTACAAAAAAAAAATGCAGGTTAACAGTGGAAATGGTTTTTACATACAGCTATCTACATATAATAATAACATGTATTATTTTTACATATATAGGGGGTTATATGCACACATTTGGATAAAATTATCATATTTTTTATACATAAATAGCTCAAGCATATTAAAAATCACAGTGAAATATTCGTTTTTTCTGCTATGTTATTTTTTCAATGTTTTGTAGTGACCGTACGAAAGGGTGTCATAACCATTTTCTAAAATATATCTTTTATCGTCAAATGGTGACAAACCAAGCTTTACACCTTTCACTGTATGAAGATGGTGGCTGCTACTTTGAATCCTTGTCAAATCTACTCGACAAGGTGATTTGTTTATTAAGCAGTCTCTGTAATCCTTGTGACGAAGGGTTCTTTTTACGATGTATTTGGGGACTCCTTTCCCCGTCTTCTTCTCCTCATGTAAACTCTGAAGGGAATACATTTTAGAACGAAGTCCTGCAAATTGTTTGATAGGTACTCCCGAAAGTTCATCTTTCATTTTACCTAGTACCTTTTTATTATGTGTACTATGCAAAACATGATCAATGTGATAGTCGGACGTGTCAAAATGATCTATATCGTCTTTCATATCAGCATACACGTCCTCGGTTTGAAGCTCGTAGCACAGTGAATCTGTATCAGTAAACAATAATTTAGCTTTTTCTCCATATTTCGGACTAATATAGTCATAATGAAAGGCACACATCAATAGTTAACTAATATCTAGAATACTAAAACCAGCATAAATAGGCCTGTTGAGTTTCAATTTAGTTAGCTTTGATTGCACACATGCAAGGTCGTTGTCAAAAACACGAAAAGCGTGAAAAGCAGGGGATGCTACGAGCTTACATACTCTCTTCGGGCTCTGAGTCAATTCAATTTTCACTCGATTTCTCAAATTTTCCATCGTTTTTCCAAACACAGCATTATTCATCAGTTTGAAGAAGTCCTTCTCGAAGTCGTTTCTAGCTTTCTTCCGCTGATCTGTATTAAATTCTATATATGGTTTTAGCCAGCAAGACTGATTAAATTCTAAAACGCGATGTATGTTCTTCAGCTGCATACCGAAGGTTAAATATTGTTTGAGATTTCGATAATGAAGGACATATTTTTCCTTAGAATTTAGATTTGGGGCTAATTTCACGACTGATTGGTTTGTATTTATTCCAAGGCTTTGGGCAACCTCTTGACAATATGGGGATAGCATGCTGCTGGTAATCTGAAGTTTCTCAGGGGCTAGTGGATAATCATTATGCTTGTCGTGTAGAGAAACTGGATAATCTAAATCAACTTCCAATATGTATCCTTTATTCGCATCGTCAGCAATTGTCGTAATATTTAGATCTGCTATTTCTTCTTTATTAAGCCATCGAAAATCGCTTTCAGGGAGGCATTGTGACATTGCCCATCCATAAAGATTGTTGGCATCATAGTACATAATGTATTTAGAGGGTAACTGAGGATCATAGGTGTCCAAATACTTGTTGTTTGCTGTACTAAGACGATTGCATATCACAGAAATTCCCCCTCGTATGCCTTTTTCCAGGAAAAGGTACATTGTAGGGTCAGTTATCAACTCAAGATTTACATTTGTCATTTTTAAGCATGCTTGCCAGGCTAATCCAGGAGCTGTGTAAACATGGCAGGGATCGATTTCATAGTATCTGATGCATAATTTTCTGAAACTTTCGAAAACATCAGCTAAGAGGAGCACGTCTGTCTTCAGGTACAAGTCATGATACTGGCCTAGATTTTTTATGTTGAATGTATTCCATTCTCTTATTGCATGGGTGTAGTCTTCTTCCCCTAGTGCTTCTTCTGTGAGTTGGTTGTAAAATGCTTCACGTGGTGGTAATACTATTTGTTCAAACTTTTCACTGTTGTCAATATAATCATAGGGGTAAACTCCTTTTCTCAAAACCAGGTGTAACCGTTCAGTTTCAACATGTTCCTTTAAAATATGGAACTCATCTGGTGATAAATTATTTACTAGCTTCTCAAGGGATGTGCTTAAAAACTGATAGGAGTCTATAAAATGTAATGTCCCTAAGGAGAAGGTTATGTATGTTTCCATGTTATTGGGAATGCAATTAATCTTCTTATTTTTGATTCTGCCGATTCCCTGCATAATAAGGTGGCTGTCATATCCCTTTAGGTTGTGAAAGATAACTGGAATCCTATTGGTTAACTTAAAGTTCAGATTACAGGAATTATGGGCAGCTCCTCGGAATTTACCTGTTATATGATCGTGATCTCTCACACGATCTGCTCCTAGGGCATGCTTACAAATATGACAGTCAGTAGCGTTGTGAAATGATTCCTCTTCATGATTCGAGAGCTGCATTGGCTTTATCATCGACAGTAAATTTTTAATGTTTTCTTCTTCTTTAAGCAGACATTCTAAAAATTCTTCTACTACATTAGGACCTCTATAAACTACTGGAGGCTTATAGCTGCAGCCATCATGTCCAACAACAAGATATGCAAATCCACAGGGTTCATGATTTGCCGTGATAGTGGTGTGAGATTTTTCAGGGTTAGGCATACAAGTGTCCACTTTCACTAGGAATGATTCAAAGTCGGCATAAATCACGTATGGAACGAGCTGCTGAAACTTAAAATTTGTGAATTTCAACCATTTCTCTTCTTCAGTTGGGAGTTCTACTCTCTGAGGTCCATGTTCTCGACAATAGGGAACATGATCCTTCAAGAGGGATTCATTTGCGAAACGGTGAAGGCAGTAATCACAGTAGAAACGTACACCGTTATGTTTGGTGAGAGGACTGAGAAGTCTACTCATATTCTTAATGGAGCAATAATGCTGCTTTTCATCATCCGATAACAGAAGGAGATTTGCATGCGCTTTAAATCTGAATGGTGTGATGTAGAGTGGGAACACCTCTTTCTCATATCCAAAAACATTAACAGAAATATTGTTCATTTTTTCGAATTTAGATATTTGATTTATTGTAACAGGGAAAATTAAGCCCCGATGTGTTTAATTTGTCTTCTAAATGTATATAGTTGTTAAGGCGCTGCGGATTATCTGTGGCAGGATACAAAGAGGCTAAAACAGACCAGACAAAACATTTTTGGTCAGAATTACATACATTGACAATAGCGTGTTTTAGCAGTAATTCTCTTGGAGTAGGGATATAACTAGATCCTGCAAGAGGGATATATTTTCCAATGTTCATTTCAACGTGGAGTACGGCATCCAGTGTCCATCCACTATGTGCTCCTTCAAATTCTTCAAATGAGGTCTTAATCTTCTTATACGCTGAATCCAATTCTCTGTTTAGGGATGATGTAGGTAGGCTTGTGGCACAGTTACTTCGGAAAAACGGGGTACAGTATTCAAAGGTAGAAGGGGAAACTTTTCGCCTGAATCGCACTTGCGCGACAAGGTACCATTTAATGCTACCTTTCGAGGTCAATTCTTCTTTCAGATGAGTTAGGAGTGACTCCCGCGAGGATTCGAGGAAAAAGGTGAGGTCAACTGATGTTTCTTCCGTTGCCGTCAGTTATGTGTTGATAGGGTCCTTTTCATTTCTTCTGTAAACTGACAGGGGTCCTCAGGGTCTGGTTTTTGTTTCTTTTGGGGAATCCTTTCATCTTCAGAACGTTTTCGCATATTATTGTGCGGCTTTCTTTGATGTCGTAAAAGATTGTCTTTCCTGCCAAACTCCATGGCACACTCTTCACATTTGTAGGTTTTTCTGGAGATGTGGGTTAACTCGTGACGTCGGACATCGTCTCTCCTTGAGAATGCCAATTCGCATTGAGAGCACTTAAAGAGGTTATTTCCATCATGATTTCTCTTATGGCGAATGAGATGGGTCTGATGAATGAAAACCTTCTCACATGTATCGCATGGATACATTATGTAGCAATGACTTCTAAAATAACTGATACTACACGAGGACGTGGAGAACTATCACTATTGCCTTCTAACAGTTGTAAAAATCACGGAGAAGCAGCAGCAGCAGAGAACTGTCACTGTCAACGTCTGACAACAGAATGAGGAATCCGATTGATTATACTAGGACTATCCACAGAAACTGGAATAAAAGACTGTCCCGCAGAAAAGTAAAAAAAAAAAAGTCTAGTATAATCCGATTGATTATACTAGGACTATCCACAGAAACTGGAATAAAAGACTGTCCCGCAGAAACGAAAAGAAACAATGCTATTGGGCAAAAAAATTACTTAAAAGAAAAAAAAAAATCTCTGATTTAAAAAAAAAAAATAAATTATGTAAATTATTGAAGGAAATATTGACCCGTTTGTGTGGAGGAAAGACCCGCCTCCGCTTTAGAACACAGGGAGGCGGGTCCCATAGGATTAACATTGACCCGCCTCTGTTCCAGAACTCTCCTTTACTCACTACTCACATGGACCCCGAAGGCTCAGAGAAGGTTGGGGGAGGGGATCCACTGGAACAGCTGTTGGGAGACAGATGGTAGCCTCCCGTCAAGGCCATCCAGCGTGTTCATTAACGTGCACAGGGTATGGCTCTCCCGCACACGGGGCAACGGCTTAACGTCCCATCCGACGGAAGGCGGTCTTTCCAAGCCCATCAATGTTCCCTACTGACCGTGGGCAGGGCGGGGACTTTTGCGGAGATAAATCTCATTGCTGACCCAGCTGGGACTCGAACCTGGGAACTACAGATTACGAGCCTGGCGCGCTACCGACTGATCCACCCCCGCCCCAATGTAGCAGTTAATCAATAATAAATTCATATCTGTTGATATATAATTCAAGAATTAATTTTTGTAGAAAAAAAAATGATTCGCCGATGAGATGATTCGAACACTCTTCTCAGTTACTTGCCAGGTGTTCTAACCACTAAGCTCTAGCCAGCGACTTTCTTATTTGACATCTATGTATTGAACCATTTGTGTAAGTTGCCTTTCCTGATCATAGATGGCTCCACGAGCGACAAGGTCAGTGGGATTTAAAGGTCACAACTAAGAGGATAAATGAAAGAGCTGCTGGTAGCTTAGTGGTTAGAGCACGTGGCATGTAACTGGAAAGCGTGTTTTGAATCCCAGTTTTCCAGAAAATTATGTAACAGTTATCTTAAACTTGACTAAAGGGTGCATGTGTAATTCTCGCAGTTAGTGTACTGAATATAAGAATCTATTTAATCACTGTGTTCACCTAGTTTAATAAATTTGTAACCCAAATTTTATTAATTTATTATATTTAATGTTTATCAGTATTATTACAAAGTTAGTCAATTGGGGGAATGAAAAGTACTTGTAGGGAATCGGTCAGCTTGGGCAGAAAGGGAGAGAGAGCCAGAAGAGCCCCTTTTGGCAGCAGGGCCCTTTCTGCTAGGAACAGAGCAACAATGCGTTTCTTGCAGCGGAAGGGGCGGGGGTGGCTCAGTCGGTAGCGTGCCAGGCTCATAATTTGCAGTTCCCAGGTTCGGCTGGGTCAGCGTTGAGACTTATCTTCACAAAGCTCCCCGCCCTGCCTACGGTCAGTAAGGGACACCGATGGGCTTGGAAAGGTCGCTGTCTTTCGGATGGGACTTTAAGCCGTGGCTCCGTGTGCGGGAGAACCATACCCTGTGCACGTTAAAGAACACACTGGATGACCTTGATGGGAGGCTACCATCTGTCCCCCAACGGTCGTTCCAGTGGGTCCCCTCCCCCAGTCTTCTCTTAGCCTTCGGGGTCCTTGTGATCTGCCCAGCTGGGTCAGCATTGAGATTTATCTCCGCAAAATTTCCCCGCCCTGTCCACGGTCAGTAGGGGACACCGATGGGCTTGGAAAGGTCGCTGTCCTTCGAATGGGACTTTAAGCCGTGGCTCCGTGTGCGGGAGAACCATACGCTGTGCACGTTAAAGAACACACTGAATGACCTTCATGGGAGGCTACCATCTGTCCCCCAACGGTCGTTCCAGTGGGTCCCCTCCCCCAGTCTTCTCTTAGCCTTCGGGGTCCTTGTGATCTGCCCAGCTGGGTCAGCGTTGAGATTTATCTCCGCAAAAGTTCCCTGCCCTGTCCACGGTCAGTAGGGGACACCGATGGGCTTGGAAAGGTCGCTGTCCTTCGGATGGGACTTTAAGCCGTGGCTCCGTGTGCGGGAGAACCATACCCTGTGCACGTTAAAGAACACACTGAATGACCTTGATGGGAGGCTAACATCTGACCCCCAACAGTCATCTTAACCCCATTGGCCGGACCAGTGGGTCCCCTCCCCCAGTCTTCTCTTAGCCTTCGGGGTCCTTGTGATCTGCCCAGCTGGGTCAGCGTTGAGATTTATCTCCGCAAAATTTCCCCGCCCTGTCCACGGTCAGTAGGGGACACCGATGGGCTTGGAAAGGTCGCTGTCCTTCGGATGGGACTTTAAGCCGTGGCTCCGTGTGCGGGAGAACCATACCCTGTGCACGTTAAAGAACACACTGAATGACCTTGATGGGAGGCTACCATCTGTCCCCCAACAGTCGTTCCAGTGGGTCCCCTCCCCCAGTCTTCTCTTAGTCTTCGGGGTCCTTGTGATCTGCCCAGTTGGGTCAGCGTTGAGATTTATCTCCGCAAAATTTCCCCGCCCTGTCCACCGTCAGTAGGGGACACCGATGGGCTTGGAAAGGTCGCTGTCCTTCGGATGGGACTTTAAGCCGTGGCCCCGTGTGCGGGAGAGCCATACGCTGTGCACGTTAAAGAACACACTGGATGACTTTGATGGGAGGCTACCATCTGTCCCTCAACAGTCGTTCCAGTGGGTCCCCTCCCCCAGTCTTCTCTTAGACTTCGGGGTCCTTGTGATCTGCCCAGCTGGGTCAGCGTTGAGATTTATCTCCGCAAAATTCCCCGCCCTGCTCACGGTCAGTAGGGGACAGGAAAAGAAAGGAAGGCCGCCGTCCGTCGGATGGGACGTTAAGTCGTGGCTCCGTGTGCGGGAGAGCCATACCCTGTGCACGTTAAAGAACACGCTGGATGGCCTTGACGGGAGGCTACCATCTGTCCCCCAACAGCTGTTCCAGTGGGTCCCCTCCTCCAACCTCCTCTGAGCCTTCAGGGTCCATGTGACCTGGCCATTTAGCCCATGGTGTGCAAAAAAGTGCCGCTCAGAGGTAAAACAACCCAACCCAACCTTGTGATCTGGCCATTAAGTCCATGGTATGCAAAAAAGTGCCGGTCAGAGGTAAAACAACCCAACCCAGCAGCGGATCGAGTTTGGGGAGCTGGATGAAGAAAGGAGACATAAGCGTTGGTTAAAGCTTGAGTCCTCCTCATGTGGGAGCAAGAGTTGACGTGGCACAGCGACTGTGTTCACGTCCCATTGGCCGAAACACCCTAACGTCCCGCAAAGATACATCACGTGACCTCACCTGGCAGCTCGTTCGAATGGGAGAAGTTTCGGAGAACTTGCGTGCAGACAGCGAAGCATTCCGCATGTCAGGCGGAAGACAATTAACAACTCTTCATCTACTGAGAGTGACTGAAATAATTACGAAAAGCTTTGATAAGAAAGGAACAATGGTGGCATCATTTCTTGACGTTGTCAAGTCTTTTGACAACGTGTAGAGTGATGCATACCATAAAAACTAATTAAGACTGAATCCTTAGCGCCTATTATCTGGAGATAATGCCTTCTTTTAATTATGCCAGTAATTGGCCTAAGTTTTCCAGCATTTTCAGCTTTAAATTTCTATGGGGATATTAAAATTTTGGTTTAATAAACAATGTGGGGGTTGGTTTACTTCTGAGCGCTACTTTTTTGCACATCGCGGGAGAAAATGGCCAGGTCACAAGGACCCCAATGACTCAGAGTTGGGTTGTTTTACCTCTGAGCGGCACTTTTTTGCACACCATGGGCTAAATGGCCAGGTCACATGGACCCCGAAGGCTCAGAGAAGGTTGGGGGAGGGGACCCACTGGAACAGGTGTTGGGAGACAGATGGTAGCCTTCCGTCAAGGCCATCCAGCGTGTTCTTTAACGTGCAAGGGTATGTCTCTCCCGCACACGGGGCCACGGCTTAACGTCCCATCCGACGGACGGCGGCCTTTCCAAGCCGAATCGTACTGACCCCTACTGACCGTGGGCAGGGCGGGGAATTTTGCGGAGATAAATCACAACGCTGACCCAGCTGGGACTCGAACCTGGGAACTACAGATTACGAGCCTGGCGCGCTACCGACTGAGCCACCCCCGCCCCACGTGCACAAGGTATGGGTCTTTGTCACACAGGGCCATGGCCTAACGTTCCTTCCGACAGACTGCGGTCTTTCCAAGCTCATCGGTATCCCCTACTGACTGAGGGCAGATAGGGGAGGTTTTGGGGAGATAAATCTTAAAGCTAGCCCAAGTGGGACTCGAATTTGGGAACTGCAGATTATGAGCGAAGCGCGCTACCAAATGAGTCGCCCCCCCCCCTTCCCGTCCCTGGAAGTGTAGAGGTTAGGAACAATAAGAAATCGAAAATAAATCGAATGAGACCGAAAGGCATTGTGGGGGTTTCACTTCTTTATAATTTAATGCATTATTTAAATTCCCGTATGCGCAGAAACCTATCTATGTAGATCAACAATATACTTTCTTGAAAAATGCATGAAATATGCGCAAGTTTAATATTTTTTGGTCCCCATTTTCCTTACTAGCATTTTCAAAGTGGGGTAGGAGGGAGAATGGACCCCTCCCCAGATCCGGCCTTGTGAATAATTACTTAAGATTTATCAGAATGCACCAAACCTAAAATTCGATCCGCCAAAAAGATTTTTAATCTGTTTCGCTTCGCATCTGACTAGAAATATTTAATCGAATTTAATCTTATTGCGATGAAACATCAGACTGCAGTGAGATAAAAATATCCCGTTCTCAAAAGAGTCAATCGCTTCTTTCAATTTAATAAGTACTTTCCATACGAAAGAATATTCTTAAAAATTTTTTTCTTTCTTCCTGAGCTTATACAATATTTAATTCCGCCGATTTCATTTAAATTTCAGTTATTTTTGTTTTTATTTTATTCGTGCATGTTTCTGCAAAGTAAATCCTAAGCAATACAGACGCAACTTGTGTTGCTGATTTCGTTCGACTCGAGAAAACAAAAAATTTGTTAAAACTAAAAAAAAAAAATTCAATAATTCTATTAAATACGGAAACAAATGATTTTTGCTTTACGTACGTCACTGTTTACATCAAATTTCTTTGCATGTTAAATTGAGTCACTTTTAATAATTTCCAGTAATGTGAAAGAAATATTACCACTGATACGTGTTTTGTTCTGCAGTATAGATTACTATGCACCGGGTTTTCCTTTTATTTTTTTTCCCTTTTCAAAATCCGTTTTCTCCTTTACTTATTGCATTAGCAATTATTTAACTTAAACTATCGCCTTGCTGCACACTCCCAGCTTTCGAAAAGACTTTTGTTAAAAATTGAAAACGTTTGCAGGAAGGAATAATGACGGACGTAATGAAATATTCGAAAGCATCTGATGACGACTTGGGGAAAGGAAATTATCAGTAAATGCAATAGATGGCTGAAGGTTGGTTTTTGCTTTTTGTGAAAAGATATCGCGGAAATTGAGGAATTGGTAAAGTTGTCTTCTCTGAAACTGATTTTAAGAATTCGTGGTTTTTCTAATGTGTTTCCTCTGTGATGCATTTAATTTGAAATTGGTAAAAGGCGATTCTTTTTGCTGTAAGATTAATTGGAATCATGCAAAACTGAAGACGTTAAAGGAAACAACCACTGAAAGATAAATTGATGAAATGCAAATAGTTACGAAACATTGTCGATTTTGGATTTGCAGAGGAGAAAATGAACTTTGTTTAGCACTCATAGAGAAAGACAAAAAATCGCTCTACTTAAGTTTTTCGGTTTGAAGTAGTATTTAACTTTGTGAACATCAAGTGTTGTTGATGTCGAATAGCCAGGAAACTACAGGAAGGTTATTTGTACTAAGTCTTGAATTAAAACATAAAGCTAATGATTTCCGTTTTTTTAGTCTTCAGAAGCACGGTAGAATTGTTTTGCAATTCAGAAAATATTTTTTGCAGCTCAATAAAGTAAGTAAACAGCACGCTGAAAACCAAATTAGGCAAATTTATCTACTAAAGTATCAGAAGTTACAGAAAAACATTTATATTGTGGAATTTAAAATAATCCATGTTAGTTAAAGTTAACATCCCAAGTGAAGGTATTGTGTACCTAATAGGCGTAATCAACTGATATTATTAGACGCCAAAACTTCACTATAGAAGAATGTGTAATGCAGGGTGTTTCAAAAAGGACGCAACCCTCTATTGTATTTCTCTATTTAACCCTTTCAGGACCATAAGGTTTCTAAGAGTAAATATTAGTATGTAACTGTTTATTTTAGTTTGTTTAGACGTAAAATAAATAAAAATCATAAGAAAAATACATAACAATGTGTAGTTTTTTTGGAATTTTATGGGAAATATTTTTACCAATGGACTATAAAGGTAACACAAATTATAGTTAGGCTTATTATGCAATGTCTTTTATTTATTGGTTTATTAGAACAAAATGTTAACTAAAATAATACAAAATTATGAAATAAAATTACTATACAAAATGATGTGCTAATTATGATATTCTGCGAAGCAATTTCTTTTGGTAGTGAGGCAAAGATGGACATTGCACATAGTACATATATTATGCGTCCTGACAGTTCTGTTTTTGTTTTCTAAGCGTTCCCGTTTACGTAATTGCGTTCGGCATACGTTCTATTTTGACATTCTGTATAAAACATGCAGATAAGGTTATAATTAAATACGACAATCACTAATTTTAAAATGGGAAAAATGTTTCCCTTAGTCGTGAAAGGGTTAAACTTGACAAAAGACACAAATTTCAAAAGATGCAAATTAGACATATATCTACCTTTACAACAGATGTTGAAAGTAATTTCCTGCAACCTGGATGCAGGTTCGTACCCGTTTCATGACATTTGCAGCCACCTTTCATAATAATGTTTGTTTTCTTATGTTTAAAATCTCTCAATGTCAGCCTTCAAGTCTTCAAGTGTATGAGGATTGTTTTGAAACACTACACATTTGAGATATCCCCAAAGAAAAATATCTGGAGGAGTAAGATCTGGGGATCTTGGGGGCCACAAATGTTTTGAAATCAGATGATCACCAAAAAAATTCCTGCAACATGACCTTTGTGTCATTTGCAGTATGAGCAGTTGCGCCATCTTGTTAAAACCAACATTCTCGTTCATTCACATCCAATAGTGCAATAAACTGTTGAATGAGGTCACGATAAACTTAACCAGTTAGAGTTGAGTCAAAAAATAAAGGGCCTATCACACACGATGACGGGAAAGTGAACATTTTTGTGCATGTAATGGTCGTTCGTGAAAAGTGTGAGGATTTTCACTGTTCCATATTCGACTGTTTGATTGTTCACATATCCATCCAAGTGAAACCAAGCTTCGTCAATGAAATAAACACGTTCCAACACCTCAATTCCATTTTCATTAACAAAAGAACGAAACCAACGACAGTACACCGTAAACGTTTCGACAGTACGTAATGTTTTCGACAGTATCGTAAATGTTTTCGACAGTACCGTAAACCTGTGAAGATATCTTTCTAAGAGATTTTCTGGGTGAGCGAGTTAAATGCTGAGACACATCATCAAAAACTTTGGCACTTAACAGTGATGGCTGGCCTGGGCTCTTTCGATCCAGTATAGACCCAGTATCTCGAAATTTATCAATCAAACGAGATATTGTCGATTTGTTGGGAACTGCAGACTGAGGACTGTACATCTTTCACTAAAATATGAAGCTAATCTTCTTTTACGAAATAACAGGATTATTTACTTACAAGGGGATATATATGAACTTGGAAAGGCCGCCGTCCATCGAATAGGACTGACGGGAGACTATCATATCCACAACCTTCTCTGAGATCTAGGGGTCATTGTGACTTGGCCATTTTGCCCATTGTGTGCAAAAAACAGTACCGTTCAGAGGCAAAACAACCCAAAACGAAAAAGCAATGATTCACTAGCAACAATAAAAAAATGAAAATAAAATACCCCCTCAAGCAGCTGCTTGCCACAGAGGTCTTACAGGAGTCTGTCAGTTTATATGCCACAGTAGATGATCTGAGAGGATGGCAGGTCCTCAGCAGAAAAACGACACAAACAGCCATGCCTTACCCGGGGCTCGAACCCAGGTCCCTTAGATCAGTAGCCAAGCGCGCTAACCACTCGATAAGAGTCATAAAATATCATAACAATTTCTTATCGATAAAATAATCATTAACAAACAAATTTTATTTCGGGTCGAATAGATTCAAAAAGAACAGCAAGGTTAAAGTAATTCTGACCTTTAAACAAGCATGTTTCGAAAGTTCCAACGGATTTCTAAGAGAACGGTCTCCAATTAGGTTAATAACTGCTTTGCCTTTATGACTAATTTTCCTTTCTGAATCTTTTCTCCGGACAAAGTCTTCATTTAAATCAGTTTTCTGTGATGAACCGAAACGGAAATGTAATCAGTTAAAATTACTTCTGATGGGTTTAAAATTTTCCTCTTACTGAAAACAAGAATTTCGTTTCCAAATGCAGACAACCATTTAATAATAAAGACGACAAAGACATCCCCCCCCCCACAACTAACCCTCTTCCTGAGCTTGCACATTCCGGTAATTATTTGAAAGTGCCTTTAAAATGCGACGAACTGTAGGAAAAATCAAATTATAATTTTGGCGGAACTAAATAACGATCCCTAATTGTTTCAACTGTTGGAAGAGGAAGGCTTACAGAGAAAGCCTAAAACAGCAAGTAGATAGGAAAGCAAACTAACGAAGCTAATAAACTATACGAACACATGTCTTTGACACAGTCACTCCATTAATTACTTCCTCGGCTGTCTAGGTGAAGGCTTTCAAGCCAATTTAAACTGTGAGTCTACGTTCAAAATATGGACTTCAGTAGCAACTCAGATAATCTCTAATGAACGATCAGAGAAGAACATTTTCCAGCTGGAAGTTACAAATTTAGTAAATATCCTTTACTTGTTGGATAATTTGTATAGAGACGCCCGAATCAATATAGATGTGAGTGTTTGAGATACGAAATCACCAGACATTAATGACAGGGTAAAAAATAAAACCGCGAAAGAAATTAAGTTGAAAGATTTAAAAATGCTTAATCTTCTTATATATATACACCCTAGAGTGTTAGAAGTGAAACTGAATTAGGGATGGTTATTTCGCACACTCAACTCGCATTAACTTGATAAGATGACAGGTTGTCAGCAAATTTTTATGACAGGTAAAAGAAAAACATGTGAAAGCGAGCGATAAAGTGTGTGCACGTTTGTCGGTTCTTTATCACTCTCGCTTTTTTCAATTCTGTATTAGGTGTGACGAAAAAAAAAATATATATTTGATAAGAAAAGTTCTACACGGAAGGAAACACTTTTATTTCTTCCGCCACAAATATTAATAAGAAAGAAATTGTTGTGTAACTTTAGTTTTTTCTATCGCAGTCTCCTGAATAAATTAATTTTACTTTGGTTATTGTATTTCAGCATTTTTTTTGAAAACGTAGTATTAAACTTAGGATAGTATCTTATTCTTTCTAGCTTAAAAAAACAGCTTTTTGTCTTTATTTGATATCAGTGTATTTTCTCGAAACTTCAGATTATATCTAATTCATTGATAAAATATTCAACAGGAATGTTTATATTAACTTCATTTCGAAATACAATTTCAGTCATTTCATCTTATAAGTTTTTCTTCCCCAATTTATGATAATTTTATTTCCGACATGTATATTATTTTAAAACTGGCATTTATTTTAGGTTTAATATCGGTATTTAACCCTTATGTTAATAAAGGGGAAGTGCCAATTTGACCCTTATGTTACTAAAGGAGAAGTGCCAAATTTGATCCTTATGTTACTAAAAGAGAAGTGCCAAATTTGACAATTATGTTACTAAAAGAGAAATGCCAAATTTGACAATTATGTTACTAAAAGAGAAGTGCCAAATTTGACCCTTATGTTACTAAAAGAGAAGTGCCAAATTTGACCCTTATGTTACTAAAGGAGAAGTGCCAAATTTGACCCTTATGTTACTAAAGGGGAAGTGCCAAATTTACCATTTATGTTACTAAAGGGGACGTGCCAAGTTGATTCCTTACGTTACTAAAGGGGAAGTGCCAAATTTACCCCTTATGTTACCAAAGGGGAAGTGCCAAGTTGAACCTTTAAGTTATCAAAGGGAAAGTGCCAAGTTGAACCGTTATGTTATCAAAGGGGAAGTTCCAATTTAACCCTTACTAAAAGGGAAGTGCCAATTTTTCCCTTATGTTATTAAAGAGAAAGTGCAAAATTTACTCTTATGTTATCATAGGAGAAGAGTGAGACGTCAGCATAATAGTGCACTTGCTTACAAGGCATGTATCATCCCCGAATGGTCCCAGGAACATGTTGACGAGTTTTCCTTGTTTCATTGATGTGAGTCTCTACATCTAAACCCTATCGATCATCTTTAAGATGAGGTGGTAGGGGCTGTTCGCAGCGAGACTGTGCCACTGTCCAAATTGCAGCAACAGCGCGACACAATCATTTTCTCGTGGTACAACATTCCTGCACAACGCATCCAGAATCAGGGGCGGGGGTGGCTCAGTCGGTAGCGCACCAGGCTCGTAATCTGCAGTTCCCAGGTTCGAGTCCCAGCTGGGTCAGCGTTGAGACTTATCTCCACAAAACTTCCCGCCCTGCCCACGGTCAGTAGGGGACACCGATGGGCTTGAAAAGGCCGCTGTTCGTCGGATGGGACGTCAAACCGTGGCCCCGTGTGCGGGAGAGCCATACCCTGTGCACGTCAAAGAACAGATTGAATGGCCTTGACGTGACTAAAGGAGAAGTGCCAAATTTGGATGGCCGTGAGCTGGAGAGCAATACCCTGTGCACTTTAAAGAACAGACTGAATGGCCTTGACGGGAAGCTGGATGGCCGTGTGCGGGAGAGCCATACCCTGTGCACGTTAAAGAACAGACTGAATGGCCTTGACGGGAAGCTGGATGGCCGTGTGTGGGAGAGCCATACCCTGTGCACGTTAAAGAACACGGCCTTGACGGGAAGCTACCATATGTCTCCTAATAGCTGTTCCAGTGGGTCCTCAACCTTCTCTGAGCCTTCGGGGGTCTTTGTGACCTTGCCATTTAGCCCATTGTATTCAAAAAGGGCCGCTCAGAGGTAAAACAACCCAACAAAAGCATCCAGCATCTTGCAAGCTCCATGTCCCTGCGAAATCGGTCTGTTCTGAAGGCCAAAGAAGACCCAACACGCTGCTAGTTAGGCGTACCTCATAATGTGCCATCTCAGTGTATATATTATTGTTTGAAACAAAATTTAAGCTGCCGCTTAGCAGGAGCGCTAGCATCGATTTCATCTTGCTACTATGCACATATACAGTCGCTCAAAAAAGTATCCGAACACTATGGTTGATTACAGAATTCAGGAAAAATATCTGGCAACGATTTTTTTTAGAAATTAGTGATCTGGCAACCTTCGTGTCACATGACATATTTAATATATGTATAATGCGTATGAATATATAATGCAATGAATATGGAGCGTGTGCAGTTACCGTTCACAGCAAACGAGCGGTTGCGGTTAATGTTCACAGCACATTGGATCGTGTGAGCTCACAAAGACCTAGATCGTGTGGGCTCACTCACGGAAATATTGAGCGTGTGCAGTTACCGTTCACAGCAAACTGGAGCGTGTGCAGTAACTGCACACGCTCCAGTTTGCTGTGAACGGTAACTGGAGCGTGTACAGTTGCTGTACACGCTCCAGAATTCTTTTTCCTGAATTCTGTAATCACGTGACACGAAGGTTGCCAGATCACTAATTTTAAAAAAAAAAACGTTGCCAGATATTTTTTCTGAATTCTGTAATCAACCATAGTGTTCGGATATTTTTTAATATATATAATGCGTATGAATATATAATGCAATGAATATGGAGCGTGTGCAGTTACCGTTTATAGCAAACGAGCGGTTGCGGTTAATGTTCACAGCACATTGGATCGTGTGAGCTCACAAAGACCTAGATCGTGTGGGCTCACTCACGGAAATATTGAGCGTGTGCAGTTGCCGTTCACAACAAACTGGAGCGTGTGCAGTAACTGCACACGCTCCAGTTTGCTGTGAACGGTAACTGGAGCGTGTACAGTTGCTGTACACGCTCCAGATATTTTTCCTGAATTCTGTAATCACGTGACACGAAGGTTACCAGATCACTAATTTCTAAAAAAAATCGTTGCCAGATATTTTTTCGGAATTCTGTAATCAACCATAGTGTTCGGATACTTTTTTGAGCGACTGTACAAATGAAAGTCGTATATCTGTGCAAACTGTCCGTATCTCTCTTACTCTGCCTTACATCCACACTTGGAGTAGATCCCGTCTTCCCTCCCAATGATGCCGAAACTGTGCAGCATCTTTCAGGGTTTCTTTCTATTACATATAATCTAAATACCGGAAAGCATTTAGATTATATGTAATAGAAAGTTCTGTTTACTGTGATGTAGATATAAGTTTCTCGTGTACACAATACTTCAGGTATCATCTTTATCTTAGAAGACTACTGTTAGGAATTCTAGACAGAGACACAGAAATACGCTAATGAACGTGTATCGAAATCATAATGATGCTTTTCGATGCTGTTAAACTGCAAACATTTTCATCTTGATGATTCAAATCTACGTTACTTTGCAACTCCGTATTCGCTCATGTAGGGTCTAAATTTGGTTTGCTAACGTTACGTTTAATTTTGCTCGTAATTAGTCTCTTGTCAGGTTGCTTATCGTCGCTTTCAGCTGGAGCGTCATCAAATTACCAGAGCCTCTATTATCAGTAATATGCAAATTAAATGATGCCCATTAAATGCGCTTCTTCTAGTTGATGTGGATCCTCTTAGTTTCTGCCTGAATACCGTGTACAGTCATTAGAGCTTTATCAAATCATGTTCATTCATTCTGCGAAAAATATTGCCATTTACTAACGGTCGATGGGGCGAAGCGGAGGTTTGTGATTCAGCTGGGTTGAGTTATTTTACCTCTGAGCGGCACCTTTTTGCATACAATAAATTAAATGACCAAGTCACAAGATC
This sequence comes from Ryuthela nishihirai, assembly GCA_038380435.1. Taxonomy (NCBI): domain Eukaryota; kingdom Metazoa; phylum Arthropoda; class Arachnida; order Araneae; family Heptathelidae; genus Ryuthela; species Ryuthela nishihirai. The sequence continues at coordinate 28,948,090 of JAWZYU010000018.1, forward strand.
CCTGAGGGCTCAGTGAAGGTTGGGAGAAGGGGACCCACTGATTTAGGTTGGGTTGTTTTACCTCTGAGCGGGCACTTTTCTGCACACCATGGGCTAAATGGCCAGGCCACAAGGACCCCGAAGGCTCAGAGAAGGTTGGGGGAGGGGACCCACTGGAACAGCTGTTGGGAGACAGAGGTAGCCTCCCGTCAAGGCCATCCAGCGTGTTCTTTAACGTGCACAGGGTATAACTCTCCCGCACGCGGGGCCACGGCTTAACGTCCCATCCGACGGACGGCGGCCTTTCCAAGACCCATCGGTGTCCCCTACTGACCGTGTTGCGGAGATAAATCTCAACGCTGACCCAGTTGGGACTCGAACATGGGAACTACAGATTACGAGCCTGGCGCGCTATCGACTGAGCCACCCCCGCCCCAGAGACCCACTGAATAGCTCTTAGGAGACTTTAACAGGAGGTTACCATCTGTCTCCCAACAGTTGTCCAGTCCCAATCCTCTCTGACCTCTCGGGGACCTTCTGACCAGGCCATTTAGACCATTGTGTGCATTAAAGTGACGCTCAGAAGTAAAAGAACCCAACTCTGTTAAAACCTAACTGTTAGCTATATATTTTTAAAAACACTGCAATCGATTTAAAGATATTCATAAATATTTTAATAAACAAATAATTTTATTTTATACCTTTAAAGATAAATAGTTTGCAATTAAAATTTAGATCAATTAAACTAATTAACTCCTTATGTTTATTTTTTTCCCTTTTCCTCTTCATTTTGTTCGACGGGTGTCTTAAGTCCAGTGCATATAGATGACCCTGGATAGGCCGCCGTCCGTCGGATGGAACGTTAAACCGTGGTCTTACGTGCAGGAGAGTCATACCCTAAGCAGATTAAAGAACACGACGTACGCCCTTACAGAGAGGTTTCTATCTCTCTCTCCTAAAAGCTGTTTCATCCTTTTCCCGAACTTTTGGGAGTCTTTGTGACCTTCTCATTTAGCCTATTATGTGCCAAAAAATGTTATCCGCAAATAAAACAACTCAAAAAAAAAAAAAAAAAAAAAAAAAATCATGGGTTGGGTTGTTTTACCTTTGAGCGGCACTTTTTTGCACACCATGGGCTAAATGGCCAGGTCACATGGACCCCGAAGGCTCAGAGAAGGTTGGGGGAGGGGACCCACTGGAACAGCTGTTGGGAGACAGATGGTAGCCTCCCGTCAAGGCCATCCAGCGTGTTCTTTAACGTGCACAGGGTATGGCTCTGCGGCACATGGCGCCACGGCTTAACGTCCCATCCGACGGACGGCGGCTTTTCCAAGCCCATCGGTGTCCCCTACTGACCGTGGATAGGGCGGGGAATTTTGCGGAGATAAATCTCAACGCTGACCCAGCTGGGACTCGAACCTGGGAACTACAGATTACGAGCCTGGCGCGCTACCGACTGAGCCACCCCCGCCCCAAAAATCATGGAACCCTATAAACTGGGACTTTCTTTCAACTGAAGCCAATAATATATAACAAAGTGTTAATCGAATTATGTTCATGAGTTCTTTGTTTTAAACGAAAATTGAGAATAAACTTTCTACATATTTCTTCTTTTACTGCTCTAAATAAATAGCCGTCCCTTGTATGAGCTGATTACCTCTTGAATGATTGTCTCTCAGTTATGCGTTATAAACCATGATTAGACTCACAAAGCTCTTTTTTTCTTTCTCGACGCTTGACAGTCATTCCGAAAAACATCAAACTTGAAAGCCGTCATCCCCTCGTATCTAAACAGATGCTAATCATTAAAATATTCAGCAGCAATTACTGTGCTGAAGAGAGGAAGAAGATCAGCCCATTTGGAGAGCTTATATATTGGATCAGTGTTAAACATACATAAAACCGGACCTAATTTGCGTATAAAAACATAAAAAGTATTAAATGATAGGTGTTTGGGTAAAAACGCTCGTTTCCAGCAAACTGTTGGCTACTGTTAGCGACTCTTTCTCTTTACTTCTTAAGCCGTGAAAGGCATTCACTATAATCTACCTCAAAGACAAGGTTTGGGCTATAAATTTTATTTCCCATTAAAGTGCACGTTCTTCTTGGCATAAAAGTAAAGAATCGGTTCAGAGCTGCTTTTCAAGTAATGCGTGTAGTGCGCCAAGCTACGTGATAATAATAAGAAGAAAGCGAAACACTTTTGTGTTGATGGTGCCTTTGGGAATTGCCAATCGAAGTGGAAAAACGCTTTCAAACTGAAGTTTTGGAAAATCGGCAGCAGACATTTGTTGCTGGTTCTTTGTCGTATTTTTTTTTATCGAAGAAAGGCTCAGTTTAGCTGAAAACAAAGGGAATCATGAATACACGTGTATCTGGTTTTTTTTTAACGTTTAATATTTTAAGGGTAAAATTTGAAAGTGTGTAAATTATTGTGGAAAAAACTTTAAACACCTCCCTGTCGAAATGTTAGAGAATTTCTGTTAAGTCAATGGGAATCTTGGGGCGGGGTGGCTCAGTCGATAGCGCGCCAGACTCGTAATCTATAGTTCCCAGGTTCGAGTCCCAGCTGGGTCAGCGTTGAGATTTATCTCCGCAAAATTCCCCGCCCTGCCCACGGTCAGTAGGGGACACCGATCGGCTTGGAAAGGCCGCCGTCCGTCGGATGGGACCGTAAGCCGTGGCCCGTGTGCGGGAGAGCCATACCCTGTGCACGTTAAAGAACACGCTGGATGGCCTTGACGGGAGGCTACCATCTGTCTCCTAACAGCTGTTCCAGTGGGTCCCCTCTCCCAACCTTCTCTGAGCCTTCGGGGTCCATGTGACCTGGCCATTTTGCCCATGGTGGGCAAAAAAGTGCCGCTCAGAGGTAAAACAACCTAACCCATCCCGTCGGAAAATCAAAGTTTGAAGCTAGACGTGGACATGGAAAGAAAGCAGAAACAAAACTGGAAGATATTGGGATTCCGAAAAAGTATAAGAGAGAGAAAGAAACGGGTTAAAAATATTAGGCAAAGTATGCATCAAAATGAACTGATTGCAAAAAAGGCACCCTCTAAGACAGGGCTGTATGTAGCGGGGTTGTGTTGTTTTACCTCTGAGCGGCACTTTTTTGCACACCACGGGCTAAATGGCCAGGTTACATGGACCCCGAAGGCTCAGAGAAGATTGAGGGAGGGGACCTCCTGGAATAGCTGTTGGGAGACAGATGGCAGCCTCCCGTCAAGGCCATCCAGGGTGTTCTTTAACGTGCACAGGGTATGGCTCTCTCCGGCACACGGAGCCATGTATTAACGTCCCATCCGACGGACGGCGGCGTTTTCAAGCCCATCGGTGTCCCCTACTGACTGAGGGCAGGTCGGGGAGTTTTGCGGAGATATGTAGGGGGGAGCCGCCCGGTGGCCGAGTGGTTAGCGCGCTTGGCTACTGATCTACGGGACCTGGGTTCGAGCCCCAGGTAAGGCATTGCTGTTTGTGTCGTTTTTCTGCTGAGGTCCTGCCATCCTCTCAGACCTTCTACTGTGGCATATAAACTGACAGGCTCCTGTCAGACCTCTGTGGCAAGCAGCTGCTTGAGGGGGTATTTATTTATTTTTTTTATTTATGCAGCGGGGGAGCAAGGGGCCATGCGCCCTATCGGTAATAGAGACAAAAAGTATTAGATTTATTTTTATTTAACGCATTTTTCATTTTTTTTAGAGACCTCCGAAACTGAAGGGAAATATTTTACTGCATTGGAAATCCAGTCGCTTGGCCCGCACTTTTCCATTTTTCTGGCTCAGTTGTTTTCCTTGGTCCCCACCTCGTTTTTTGTTTTCTAGATGCGAAGCTGCTCTAAGCCAAAAACACATATTTAACTAATTAGCAATATCCCCTAATTTTTGTAATACACAGCTCCGCCGATCACTTACACATCTATTATACTTATTTTAGAACGTTGTTTGTGTGTCTCTCTGTCTGTCTGTTCCGTTCGACAACTCCTCCTACATCAGTAATGGCGAAATGTTTTGAGTTCGCTTCCCAAAGGGGTGGCTCAGTCGGTAGCGCGCCAGGCTCGTAATCTGTAGTTCCCAGGTTCGAGTCCCAGCTGGGTCAGCGTTGAGATTTATCTCCGCAAAACTCCCCGCCCTGCCCACGGTCAGTAGGGGACACCGATGGGCTTAGAAAGGCCGCCGTCCGTCGGATGGGACGTTAAGCCGTGGCCCCGTATTCGGGAGAGCCATACCTTGTGCACGTTAAAGAACACCCTGGATGGCGTTGACGGGAGGCTACCATCTGTCTCCCATCAGCTGTTCCAGTGGGTCCCCTCCTCCAACCTTCTATGAGCCTCTGGATGGCCTTGACGGGAGGCTACCATCTGTCTCCCAACAGCTGTTTTCCAGTGGGTCCCCTCCCCCAACCTTCTCTGAGCCTTCGGGGTCCTTGTGGCCTGGCCATTTAGCCCATGGTGTGCAAAAAAAGTGCCGCTCAGAGGTAAAACAACCCAACCCAACTCGCTTCCCAAAATTGCAGAAATATGAAACATTCTCTAAGATCGCGTTCCAACGTTACAAAAATGCTTTAAAATTTTATATATGCAAGGTAAAGTTTGCATATTCTTTTACCATACAGTAACAATTAAAAGATACAAAATACTAAGGATTGGAAAATAGGAAGAATAGGGAAAATAGGTAGTGTTAAATTAGTCATTATACAGGGAGAAATTAAAAAAAATAAACATTTATTTACCACAACCACAATTATTTAATCAAACGCAAGAAACTCGCAAACGACTTTCCATTTACCATGTGCATCGTATCACTGCCCAAGGTCAGTAGGGGACACCGATGGGCTTGAAAAGGCCGCCGTCCGTCGGATGGGACGTTAAGCCGTGGCCCCGTGTGCGGGAGAGCCATACCCTGTGCACGTTAAAGAACACGCTGGATGGCCTTGACGGGAGGCTACCATCTGTCTCCCAACAGCTGTTCCAGTGGGTCCCCTCCCCCAACCTTCTCTGAGCCTTTGGGGTCCATGTGACCTGGCCATTTAGCCCATTGTGTGCAAAAAAGTGCCGCTCAGAGGTAAAACAACCCAACCCATCGTATCACTGGCGCCACGATGCACTGATCAGAAAAGAAACGTTGAGACTTATCTCCGCAAAATTCCCCGCCCTGCCCACGGTCAGTAGGGGCACCGATGGGCTTGGAAAGGCCGCCGTCCGTCGGATGGGACGTTAAGCCGTGGCCCCGTGTGCGGGAGAGTCATACCCTGTGCACGTTAAAGAACACGCTGGATAGCCTTGACGGGACGTTACCATCTGTCTCCTAACAGTGGATCCCCTTCCTCAACCTTCTCTGAGCCTTAGGGGTCCTTGTGACCTGGCCATTTAGCCTATTGTATGCAAAAATAGTGCCACTCAGAGGTAAAAAACCCTACCCGAGCAACGCCGGGCAATTTGTGTTAGTCATTAATAATTTTAAGTTAATCTCCTAACCCGACAGGTTACGGCTTAACAACCTCACTCCTGGGGGCGGGGGTGGCTCAGTCGGTAGCGCGCCAGGCTCGTAATCTGCAGTTCTTAGGTTGGAGTCCCAGCTGGGTCAGCGTTGAGATTTCTCTCCGCAAAAATTCCCCGCCCTGCCCTCGGTCAGTAGGGGACACCGATGGGCTTGGAAAGGCCGACGTCCGTCGGATGGGACGTTAAGCCGTGGCCCCGTGTGCGGGAGAGCCATACCCTTTGCACGTTAAAGAACACGCTGGATGGCCTTGACGGGAGGCTACCATCTGTCTCCCAAAGCTATTCAAGTGGGTCCCCTCCACCAACCTTCTCTGAGCCTTCGGGTTTCATGTGACCTGGCCATTTAGCCCATGGTGTGCAAAAAAGTGCCGCTCAGAGGTGAAACAACCCAACCCAACCTCACTCCTTGAGAAATGGTAGTAATGTGCCATGACTCCTGTTTAAGGGCATTTTGTTATTGATGATAGGCTTATAACTTAACGATTCTGTGCTTTATTCATGTATTGTCGTTTGAGGGTTCTTATGAGTATTGGACAGTCGGTTGTGTTGTTTTGTTTTACCTCTGAGCGGCACTTTTTTCACACCATGGGCTAAATGGCCAGGTCACATGGACCCCGAAGGCTCAGAGAAGGTTGGGGGAGGGGACCCACTGGAACAGCTGTTGGGAGACAGATGGTAGCCTCCCGTTAAGGCCATCCAGCGTGTTCTTTAACGTGCACAGGGTATGGCTCTCCCGCACACGGGGACACGGCTTAACGTCCCATCCGACGGACGGCGGCCTTTCCAAGCCCATCGGTATCCCCTACTGACCGCGGGCAGGGCGGGGAATTTTGCGGAGATAAATCTCAACGCTGACCCAGCTGGGACTCGAACCTGGGAACTACAGATTACGAGCCTGGCGCGCTACCGACTGAGCCACCCCCGCCCTTTGGACAGTCGGAGATCACATTCCGTTAACCAGGATTTTGACCTCAGACTCTGTAGGTCTGCGCACCCCTTGCATAACGATAGCTACTCTTCAAGATTCTGACTAAAATGTTTTCCGTTTCGAATCTGTACCAAAAAAATCATACTTGCTTGAAGTTAGTCCATGATGAAAGAGAACATTATGCAGCCGGAAAGTCAGTCAGTCAAAAAAAAAAACCCTAAGACTACCGGAAACTCGGGGCTTTTCGTCCCTCTCTTCCAGATCGTCAAGAATGGAGCAATTTCCAAAAAGCAAGACCTCACCTTAGTTCAAAGTTCCTTTAAATTCTTTCCAAAAGATCACAATTATGTAGAAATTATAAAGTTTCTTGAAAGCAAAATCTTCTTAAAGAAGGTTGTTCTTGGTCTAATAGACTTTTAAGACTCAATTCTGTAACATTATTTCTTTTTAGACTGTTTAATAATTCTCTCCTTTGATTTTCATATTCTTCACAATTAAGAAGTACAGTCGCTCAAAAAAGTATCCGAACACTATGGTTGATTGCAGAATTCAGAAAAAATATCTGGCAACGATGTTTTTTAGAAATTAGTGACTGGCAACCTTCGTGTCACGTGACACGAAGGTTGCCAGATCACTAATTTCTAAAAAAAATCGTTGCCAGATATTTTTTCTGAATTCTGTAATCAACCATAGTGTTCGGATACTTTTTTGAGCGACTGTAATAACGAAATATGATGATTCAGAGTTTTCAAATCCTCCAGATTTTTTAATTCAAATATTCCAGTTCCAGAAAACACAAGAACTTTTCTAAAATAGTAAAACTTACATTTCAGAAATTATTACAATATTAACAATAATTTTACTATAATTTTGTTTTTAATATTTAAAACGGTAGGTAACAAATGGAATAGTTTTAAACACCAAGTTTGACATATAGCCACCTTGGTTAAATTACATTGGTTTCCAGAAATTAAGGAAAAATCTCTATGTTAAGTCAATGGGATCTATAGATGAACAGTACACCGCCTGCCGCATTATAATGGGGCGGGGGTGGCTCAGTCGGTAGCGCGTCGGGCTCGTAATCTGTAGTTCCCAGGTTCGAGTCCCAGCTGGGTCAGCGTTGAGATTTATCTCCGCAAATTTCTCCGCCCTGCCCACGGTCAGTAGGGGACATCGATGGGCTTGGAAAAGTCGCCGTCCGTCGGATGGGACGTTAAGCCGTGGCCCCGTGGCCGTGGCCCCGTGTGCGGGAGAGCCATACCCTGTGCACGTTAAAGAACACGCTGGATGGCCTTGACGGCAGACTACCATCTGTCTCTCAACAGCTGTTCCAGTGGGTCCCCTCCCCCAACCTTCTCTGAGCCTTCGGGGTCCATGTGACCTGGCCATTTAGCTCATGGTGTGCAAAAAAGTGCCGCTCAGAGGTAAAACAACCCAACCCGCATTATAAAAAACGCCCCTAATGAGCGGAGGCCATTGAGAACGAATCAGTAAAGTGTTGGCAGTATTGTCGCGTATATTTAGTGTTATACATTTGGTGAACATTTACTAAATTCGGTATAACCATAGTATTTAAAATAGAGGCATTGCTAAAACAATAGGAACCGTTGTTTTTTTAGTGACGCAAATTTCGTTTTTTGATCTATCATCATTTTGGTATCTAACAACTATTTTTGATATTCATTATTTTTTTGGAGTACAGTGCTAGGGATTCAGAGTTTAATTTGGTAAACATTTAAATTAATCCCATAATTAATATAGAGCAAAAATTGGTTAATAATTAACTAGTTGGAAAAAAGGTGACTAATAACTAATAGAAGGAAAAAGATAACTAATAGTTAACTAATAGAAGAAAAATAAGTGACTAATAGTTAACTAATAGAAGGAAGAAAAACTGGTTAATAACACTGGGCTACAAATTTTCTCAAAAGTCATGCCTCTGAGATAAAAGTAGGTATTTCTTAAAGATTTCAAGGTGCTGAATACGAATATGACAAAGAAAATGCAAAATTGGCTATGATTTCTGAGAAATCCGCAATAGTTTCTTGTATAATAGAGTAATACGTACATATGACATGTATCGGTAAAACTCCGCTTCTACTTCCGACGTCGCTTTGCCCGTCGCTTGTACAGCTGCTCAGGACCATCTCTGGCGAGCGTCCAACAGTAGTCAGCCAACATTGAAGTGGACCAGTTTCCCTGGTATGTTTTCTCCATCGTTGCAATGTCCTGGTGAAAAGGTTCACCGTGCTCATCACAAACCATGCCGCAGTTGTCGGGGAAGAAATCTAAGTGGGAATGGAGAAAGTGGATCTTTAAGGACATATTGCAGCCAAGTTTCTGATACAGAGACAACATGTCCTTAACCAGTTGGTTGGTTGGTTGTTTTACCTCTGAGCGGCACTCATTTGCACACCATTGGCTAAATGGCCAGGTCACAAGGACCGAAAGTTCAGAGAAGGTTGGAAGAGGGGACCCACTGGAACAGATGTTGGGAGACAGATGGCAGCCTCCCATCAAGGCCATCCAGCGTGTTCTTTAATGTGCGTAGGGAATGCCTCTCCTGCACACGGGGCCACGGTTAACGTCCTACCGACTGACGGCGTCCTTTCCAAGCTCATCGGTGTTCCCTACTGACCATGGGCAAGGCGGGCAGTTTTGCGGAGATAAATCTCAACGCTGACCCAGCTGGGGCTCGAACCTGGGAACTGCAGATTACGAGCCTGGCGCACTACCGACTGAGCCACCCCTCACCGTCCTTAACCAGTTTCTTGTAGTTGTCTGCCCCGACATTCCCGAGGAATTTAGCCGACACCAGACGAAACATGCCCTGAGCCTTTTTCTCGTCACCCTGAAGCAGGTTGTCGAACATCTGGTCTCTGAACAGTTCGCGGATCTGAGGACACACAAAATTTCCCTCTTTAATTTTCGCTTTGCTGAGTTAAGGGAATTTGTCAGCCAAGTACTTGATAGCTGATGCAGTCCAGTGAATTTTACGAAGTTTTTCGTCACACCGAGTTTGATGTGTAGGGACGTTAGCAGGATTTTGTGCGTTTCTGCTAGTGCATGGTGTCCCACATTCTTCTCCCTGACCTTCGGAGATTTACTCTGAGACCAGGTTCTCTTCACGTAGTGCAAAGTCTTTGCTCAGCTGTCTCATTCACATAAGAAACAGTAGTACTTAGTGTATCCCAGCTGCAGACCCATCAACAGAGCCACTACCTTCAAGTCACAACAGAGATGCCAGCCATACTCGCTGTATTGAAGACAGTTCAACAGCTATTTCAGGTTGTCGTAAGTTTCTTTCATGTAGACAGCGTGTCCAACGGGAATGGATGGAAGTCAATTTCCATTATGCAGCAACACCGCCTTGAGTCTCTGAATAATCGCCATTCTTGAGGATCATGTTTGATTCTGAGGGCATTCATCAGGCCATCTACATCGGAGCAGAACACATGATCATCTTCCTTTCTGAAGTAAGGTGCAAACTGCTCATGGCGAGTTCAAAACGAAATCACTCTGACATTTTCCTTGAGAAGATTCCATTGTTTAAGTCTTGATCCAAGTAATTCTGCTTTGGCCTTGGACAACTCCAGATCGCGAACATCGTTCATTTCTTCTTCGGTGAGAATTTGTGGCGCAGATGATGCACCATGACAGACGTATGGATAATCATTAGACACCGAAGGCTGCGGAGAACACGACGTCGGTTTGACTCCCTCCTCATCATCTGAATCGATTGAATATTCTTTTGGAGGTTCGGGAATGGGAAGGCCTTCGCCGTGCAGAACTGGTCGGAGAGCAGGTTGCATATTTGGGTACGCTATTGTAGGAAACATATAAATATTGTCCACCTTCTGCCTCCAGAAACAGGTGGAACCATGCAGAAGTAGCAGTCATTTACATGATTGCTTGGTTCTCTCCAAACTATAGGAACAGCAAACGGCATCGTCACTTTTTCGCCTTCCAGCCACTTCGGAATATTTTTTGCACACCTACTGCAGGATATGTGTAGAGCCCAGGCTTTGTCCTGGTCCCCAATCTTGCATCCAAAGTAAAATTCATACGCCGTTTTCACTATTAGAGTGATGGCCCTTTTCTGGCTTGCAAACGTCACTTCCCTGCAAATGTAACAAAATGTATCTGCACTATTAACACAGTTACGAGACATCACTACTGTTGGATTAACACTGCAAGGATCACTTGTGTTGTACTTATGACTCAGTGGTAAATGAGAGTCGCTCAAAAGACTTGCTCACCCTACGAGAAGTCGCTTACAACTAATGATTGCATCGTCTTTTGTCCGCAATCGTAAAGCCGCGATATCAAGACTCAACTACATTGCATCAGACAATGATGCAATACCTCCGGGGGTTGTTGTATGGTGGGCTGATGCAATACAACGCAATATGTTGCAATCTGGAGTTTAACATACATACGTTGCGAAATGGATACCTAATGTACTCAATGCAGACTGAGTCGTTTATACATGACCATCTCTGTCTCTCCTAAACAAGAGCCAATCGACAAATTTTATTGTCATTTTCGTGTTCAGCACCTCGAAATTAGTAAAGATTGGCTATTTCAATTTCAAAGCCTATTTGTGTGTTGCTCAGTGCAATGAACTAACAGTGAAAAAATGGTTAATAAACTAACAGTGAAAAAATCGCTAATAATTATCCAATAATGGGAAACACTGGTTAATTGCTAGCTAATTAAAGAAATGGTTAACAGTTAACTACCAGCGAAAAAATTGGTTAATAGTTAACTAATAGTGACAAAAAAGATTAATAGTTAACTAATAGTGAAAAAAAAGTAAATAGTTTGTAGTGGGGAAAATGTTAATTAATAGTGAAAAAATTGTTTAATAGTGAAATAAATTAACTAATTTGGAATCTAGTACTATCGTACAGAGCAAACAAAAGTTTGACTCACATAAGAACACCTTTATTTAGAGAAATATTTTGAAACATAAGTACTGGACAGAGTTGGGCTGTTTTACCTCTGAACGGTGCTAACATGCTCGCAGTGAGCTAAATGGCCAGGTCACAAGGACTCAGAGAAATTTGGGAAAGAGAATCCGGTGGACAGCTGTTTCCATCTATATGGAAACTTTCCTTCAAGGGCATCCAGCGTGTTCTTTTAAGTGCACAAAGTATGGACAAAATAGAAGGCCTGCAAAAGTCTAATGTTTACTTCTACTCTTGGACAATGAAAAAAAAGAGCTCTCTCCACTCGGTGGTCAAGGCTCAACGTCCCATTCTAAGGTTGGGTTGTTTTACCTCTGAGCGGCACTTTTTTGCACACCATGGGCTAAATGGCCCGGTCACATGGACCCCGAAGGCTCAGAGAAGGTTGCGGGAAGGGTTAGGTTGTTTTACCTCTGAGCGGTACTTTTTTGCACACCATGGGCTAAATGGCCCGGTCACATGGACCCCGAAGGCTCAGAGAAGGTTGGGGGAGGGGACCCACTGGAACAGCTGTTGGGAGACTGATGGTAGCCTCCCGTCAAGGCTATCCAGCGTGTTCTTTAACGTGCACAGGGTATGGCTCTCCCGCACACGGGGCCACGGCTTAACGTCCCATCCGATGGATGGAGGCCTTTCCAAGCCCATCGGTGTCCCCTACTGACCGTGGGCAGGGCGGGGAAATTTTGCGGAGATAAATCTCAACGCTGACGCAGCTGGGACTCGAACCTGGGAACTACAGATTACGAGCCTGGCGCGCTACCGACTGAGCCACCTCCGCCCCCTCCCTTTCTAAGGACGTCGGCTTTTGAAGCTCGTTGGTGTTCCCTTTCTGACCGAGGGAGGGGGGGGGGGGTTAGTAGCGGAGAAAAATCTCAACCCAGACACAGTCGAGACTCGAACCTGGGAACTGCAGGTTATAATTCTGAATCGCTACGGACTTAGCCAAAACCGTGCCCCTACCAATTCTTATGTATTGTTCTTTTACCATAACACAAAGCAGCCCAAATGGTTTATCCCAACCTAATTTGAATTCCACTGTTCAAAAAAAGCGAAACGATGTGAATTATTGCCGAGTGCAACGAGTTGTATCTAAACATATAATAGCCGTTATTACTTTCTAACCGGATAGTGGTGTAGCTGCCCGTTGGACATATAACGTAAATTTTATAGTGTATTCTAATTCTTGTAAAGAAGCTTCCAAGAGATTGCCTAGACGGTTTTATACCTCCCCTTCCTGACTCTTAGAATTGTACCTTGTTTTTTATACGACAGATGATAGCACTGATGAATGCTTAAAAGGATTTCTCTTCCTGACTCATAGATTTTTTTATACGACAGATGAATACTTAAAAGGATTTTTACTCTGACACTGATGAGACACTGATGAGACACACTGAGAGACACTGACACATTGATGAGACTCTGACACTGATGAATCCGACACTGATGAATTCTTAAAAGGAGTTTTACTCTGACACTGATGAGACACACTGACACACTGATGAATCCGACACGGATGAATACTTAAAAGGATTTTTACTCTGACACTGATGAGACACACTGAGAGACACTGACACATTGATGAGACTCTGACACTGATGAATCCGACACTGATGAATACTTAAAAGGATTTTTACTCTATCACTGATGAGACACACTGAGAGACACTGACACATTGATGAGACTCTGACACTGATGAATCCGACACTGATGAATACTTAAAAGGATTTTTACTCTATCACTGATGAGACACACTGAGAGACACTGACACATTGATGAGACTCTGACACTGATGAATTCGACACTGATGAATACTTAAAAGGATTTTTACTCTATCACTGATGAGACACACTGAGAGACACTGACACATTGATGAGACTCTGACACTGATGAATCCGACACTGATGAATACTTAAAAGAATTTTTACTCTGACATTGATGAGACACTGAGAGACACTGACACATTGATGAGACTCTGACACTGATGAATCCGACACTGATGAATACTTAAAAGGATATTTACTCCCCTTGCATGGATTCCAAGAAATTGCTTAGAGAGTTTTTTTTGTCCTCCTTCCTAGTTCTTAGAGACGTTAGATTTTTTTCTACAGCAGATGATAACGATGAGGGGGAACAAATACAAATGTCCATAATATTTTGTAGCAACTGCTAATCAGGATCTTTTAAAAACTCTACTCCGGATTCTTTCCAACTGCATGTCGACGTAAAATTTAAATAATTTTCATGTGAGATATGCCCATTAGGGACATACCACTTGAAAGGATATTAAAATTGGTCTCATTTTAATAGCTTTGGATCACTTATAACTTTCGAAACACTTAACTTCCTTTCTCTAAATTGGATTTGGGTTGTTTTAACTCTGAGCGGCACTTTTTTGCACACCATGGGCTAAATGGCCAGGTCACATGGACCCCGAAGGCTCAGAGAAGGTTGGGGGAGGGGACCCACTGCAACAGCTGTTGGGAGACAGATGGTAGCCTCCCGTCAAGGCCATCCAGCCTGTTCTTTAACGTGCACAGGGTATGGCTCTCACGCACACGGGGCCACGGCTTAACGTCCCATCCGACGGACGGCGGCCTTTCCAAGCCCATCGGTGTCCCCTACTGACCGTGGGCAGGGCGGGGAATTTTTGCGGAGATAAATCTCAGCGCTGACCCAGCTGGGACTCGAACCTGGGAACTACAGATTACGAGCCTGGCGCGCTACCGACTGAGCTACCCCCGCCCCTCTAAATTGGATCTACAAGCTTCTTTGAATTAACCACGAACAGTAAAACGCCGATTATCCGGCGCTCAATTATCCGTGGGGTCGGATTAACCGTGGTTACAACCAGCTTACAAAGTACGTTGTACTGAAGCCCTAACAGCTGTAGAAACATTACTTAAATTCGTGGAATGTCAAGGTGAAATTGATTACATTGAATTTTACAAATTCGTGGACGTATAAGAAAAATTAAAGAAAAAAATAATGCTACAAAGAAAACAAACAAAAATCACGGACTTTCTTTCTAAATAAGCTTAAAATTGTTCAGTTTTGTATTTTCATACTACAAGAATGTTTATCTTATGTTTTCATAGGTTTTTTATGCATTTAACCCAATAAAACATAATTTGGATTAAACGTGTTTTTCAATTATCTACCCTCTAACGTCCCTCAATTACCACGGATAATTGACGTTTTGCTCTATTACGCTAAAAAAATCAAGCCCTACCTGTAATAGATATTGAGTTTAAAGCCATTTCTATTTTTGTATTCCTATATTTTTAACGTTTGAAAACCGCCCAAAAATATATGCATATGCTAATCATTGTTTTTATCGAGTTCCCATTAAATGTCTTTTCTAGGCGCAACCAAAGAATGTAGAGGGAGAAGAAGTTAAGCTTCCATAGAGATTAATGTAAAATCGAGTATCGTGCATTTGGCGTAGAGGTGAAACGAACATTACAGGGGACGAACGCTTTTGCAATTACATGTTACTGTCAACTTCCATTCCCTTCGCTTTTCCTATGTAATAATTTCCCATTGATATCCTTGCAGAGTATATTAATATCAATTCTGTTTCCTGTTTCTATGCAACCAAGAAAGCTTCTAATTATAATAATTTATTCTATACATTAATTTCAGGGTAATTCCATATCTTCTCTATCCGTTCAATTTATAATTGTTGGTTCAACGAAAAATAATTCCAATGGAGAAAATAAATCTTTATTAAAATCATGATATTATTTTTTTCAAATACAAAGTGCAGTTACTTTTTTTCCATTTTTAAAATATAAATTTTTTGATGCATAATTCCTTTGCCCCTTATTGTTTGCTTCCCAGCTGAAACTAATGCACGATACGAATCGAAACACCACTTGAGGTCGCCACTTACGCTTTGTCAAAACTGAACTCTTTTCCTTATACGTTCTTTGGTTTCGCTGCTGGTTTGCTTATTCACTACATGATGATATCAAAAAAGTAACTAAATCTGTGTTAATTTGGGACAGAGTATTATATTCCTATTTAATTCAAATATTCCAGTTCCAGACACACAAGCACTTTTCTAGAATAGTAAAACTTGCATTTCAGAAATTATTACAATATTAACAATAACTTTACTATAATTTTGTTTTTAATATTTGAAACGGTAGGTAACAAATGGAATAGTTTTAAACACCAAGTTTGACATATAGCCACCTTGGTTAAATTACACTGGTTTCCAGAAATTAAGGAAAAATCTCTATGTTAAGTCAATGGGATCTATAGATGAACAGTACACCGCCTGCCGCATTATAATGGGGCGTGGGTGGCTCAGTCGGTAGCGCGTCGGGCTCGTAATCTGTAGTTCCCATGTTCGAGTCCCAGCTGGGTCAGCGTTGAGATTTATCTCCGCAAATTTCTCCGCCCTGCCCACGGTCAGTAGGGGACAACGATGGGCTTGGAAAAGCAGCCGTCCGTCGGATGGGACGTTAAGCCGTGGCCCCGTGTGCGTGAGAGCCATACCCTGTGCACGTTAAAGAACACGCTGGATGGCCTTGACGGGAGACTACCATCTGTCTCCCAACAGCTGTTAAAAGTGGGTCCCCTCCCCCAATCTTCTCTGAGCCTTCGGGGTCCATGTGACCTGGCCATTTAGCCCATGGTGTGTAAAAAAGTGCCGCTCAGAGGTAAAACAATCCAACCTTAAAGAACATACTGGATTGCCTTGACAGGAGACTACCATCTGTCTCCCAACAGCTGTTCCAGTGGGTCCCCTCCCCCAACCTTCTCTGAGCCTTCGGGGTCCATGTGATCTGGCCATTTAGCCCATGGTGTGCAAAAAAGTGTCGCTCAGAGGTAAAACAACCCAACCCGCGTTATAAAAAACGCCCCTAATGAGCGGAGGCCATTGAGAACGAATCAGTAAAGTGTTGGCAGTATTGTCGCGTATATTTAGTGTTATACATTTGGTGAACATTTACTAAATTCGGTATAACCATAGTATTTAAAATAGAGGCATTACTAAAACAATAGGAACCGTTGTTTTCTTAGTGACGCAAATTTCGTTTTTTGATCTATCATCATTTTGGTATCTAACAACTATTTTTGATATTCATTATTTTTTTGGAGTACAGTGCTAGGGATTCAGAGTTTAATTTGGTAAACATTTAAATTAATCCCATAATTAATATAGAGCAAAAATTGGTTAATAATTAACTAGTTGGAAAAAAGGTGACTAATAACTAATAGAAGGAAAAAGGTAACTAATAGTTAACTAATAGAAGGAAAATAAGTGATTAATAGTTAACTAATAGAAGGAAGAAAAACACTGGGCAACAAATTTTCTCAAAAGTCATGCCTCTGAGATAAAAGTAG
The DNA here is from genome assembly GCA_038380435.1 of Ryuthela nishihirai. Classification (NCBI taxonomy): domain Eukaryota; kingdom Metazoa; phylum Arthropoda; class Arachnida; order Araneae; family Heptathelidae; genus Ryuthela; species Ryuthela nishihirai. Next base: position 28,964,822 of record JAWZYU010000018.1, read on the forward strand.
ATATTTCTTAAAGATTTCAAGGTGCTGAATACGAATATGACAAAGAAAATGCAAAATTGGCTATGATTTCTGAGAAATCCGCAATAGTTTCTTGTATAATAGAGTAATACGTACATATGACATGTATCGGTAAAACTCCGCTTCTACTTCCGACGTCGCTTTGCCCGTCGCTTGTACAGCTGCTCAGGACCATCTCTGGCGAGCGTCCAACAGTAGTCAGCCAACATTGAAGTGGACCAGTTTCCCTGGTATGTTTTCTCCATCGTTGCAATGTCCTGGTGAAAAGGTTCACCGTGCTCATCACAAACCATGCCGCAGTTGTCGGGGAAGAAATCTAAGTGGGAATGGAGAAAGTGGATCTTTAAGGACATATTGCAGCCAAGTTTCTGATACAGAGACAACATGTCCTTAACCAGTTGGTTGGTTGGTTGTTTTACCTCTGAGCGGCACTCATTTGCACACCATTGGCTAAATGGCCAGGTCACAAGGACCGAAAGTTCAGAGAAGGTTGGAAGAGGGGACCCACTGGAACAGATGTTGGGAGACAGATGGCAGCCTCCCATCAAGGCCATCCAGCGTGTTCTTTAATGTGCATAGGGTATGGCTCTCCTGCACACGGGGCCACGGCTTAACGTCCTACCGACTGACGGCGTCCTTTCCAAGCTCATCGGTGTTCCCTACTGACCATGGGCAAGGCGGGCAGTGGAGATAAATCTCAACGCTGACCCAGCTGGGGCTCGAACCTGGGAACTGCAGATTACGAGCCTGGCTCGCTACCGACTGAGCCACCCCTCACCGTCCTTAACCAGTTTCTTGTAGTTGTCTGCCCCGACATTCCCGAGGAATTTAGCCGACACCAGACGAAACACGCCCTGAGCCTTTTTCTCGTCACCCTGAAGCAGGTTGTCGAACATCTGGTCTCTGAACAGTTCGCGGATCTGAGGACACACAAAATTTCCCTCTTTAATTTTCGCTTTGCTGAGTTAAGGGAATTTGTCAGCCAAGTACTTGATAGCTGATGCAGTCCAGTGAATTTTACGAAGTTTTTCGTCACACCGAGTTTGATGTGTAGGGACGTTAGCAGGATTTTGTGCGTTTCTGCTAGTGCATGGTGTCCCACATTCTTCTCTCCGACCTTCGGAGATTTACTCTGAGACCAGGTTCTCTTCACGTAGTGCAAAGTCTTTGCTCAGCTGTTTCATTCACATAAGAAACAGTAGTACTTAGTGTATCCCAGCTGCAGACCCATCAACAGAGCCACTACCTTCAAGTCACAACAGAGATGCCAGCCATACTCGCTGTATTGAAGACAGTTCAACAGCTATTTCAGGTTGTCGTAAGTTTCTTTCATGTAGACAGCGTGTCCAACGGGAACGGATGGAAGTCAATTTCCATTATGCAGCAACACCGCCTTGAGTCTCAATTTCGAGGAGTCTCTGAATAATCGCCATTCTTGAGGGTCATGTTTGATTCTGAGGCATTCATCAGGCCATCTACATCGGAGCAGAACACATGATCATCTTCCTTTCTGAAGTAAGGTGCAAACTGCTCATGGCGAGTTCAAAACGAAATCACTCTGACATTTTCCTTGAGAAGATTCCATTGTTTAAGTCTTGATCCAAGTAATTCTGCTTTGTCCTTGGACAACTCCAGATCGCGAACATCGTTCATTTCTTCTTCGGTGAGAATGTGTGGCGCAGATGATGCACCATGGCAGACGTATGGATAATCATTAGACACCGAAGGCTGCGGAGAACCCGACGTCGGTTTGACTCCCTCCTCATCATCTGAATCGATTGAATATTCTTTTGGAGGTTCGGGAATGGGAAGGCCTTCGCCGTGCAGAACTGGTCGGAGAGCAGGTTGCATATTTTGGTACGCTATTGTAGGAAACATATAAATATTGTCCACCTTCTGCCTCCAGAAACAGGTGGAACCATGCAGAAGTAGCAGTCATTTACATGATTGCTTGGTTCTCTCCAAACTATAGGAACAGCAAACGGCATCGTCACTTTTTCCCCTTCCAGCCACTTCGGAATATTTTTTGCACACCTACTGCAGGATATGTGTAGAGCCCAGGCCTTATCCTGGTCCCCAATCTTGCATCCAAAGTAAAATTCATACGCCGTTTTCACTATTAGAGTGATGGCCCTTTTCTGGCTTGCAAACGTCACTTCCCTGCAAATGTAACAAAATGTATCTGCACTATTAACACAGTTACGAGACATCACTACTGTTGGATTAAAACTGCAAGGATCACTTGTGTTGTACTTATGACTCAGTGGTAAATGAGAGTCGCTCAAAAGACTTGCTCACCCTACGAGAAGTGCTTACAACTAATGATTGCATCGTCTTTTGTCCGCAATCGTAAAGCCGCGATATCAAGACTCAACTACATTGCATCAGACAATGATGCAATACCTCCGGGGGTTGTTGTATGGTGGGCTGATGCAATACAACGCAATATGTTGCAATCTGGAGTTTAACCCTTTAACTACCACAGACCTTGGAAAACGAAGTACCTCAGAATACCAAACCGGCCGACTTTTGAAATGGACTCTTCCTAGTTTGTCGTCCCCCCTTCCTTCACCCGAAGGGCGAAGGAGTTAACCGCAGCCAAGCCAGGCAGAGCTCCCTTCCACTCCGTAAATTGCCTCTCATTAAGCTGAGCATCCCTTCACCTCGAAACCCATATGGTCATGAGCTACTACCCATTGAACACGAGATATCAGACTCCTGTGACATTTACTCTTAACTCCTTTCCCAAAACAGTTTTTAAAACGCATGCATGTTTGTCGATATTTGAAAAGTTTTTTCATTATTATTTTTTAATAATAACTTTTAAAAGCTATTTAAATTTGTTTTTCTACTTAAAAACTGGCATAAGGTTGTAATTACTTGGATTACATCTTTTTACATAAAATAGATGTCATGATTTGAAATTTTTCAAAGAAAAAAGTTTCCAATGTTTCCATTTTTTGGATTCTGATGTCAGTTTTCTAACACCCAGCAAAAAGAAAGCTGTTATTAATAGTCGAATGTATGATGAAAAAAAATTAAAGAAAGATTATTAAAATAGAAGACCAAAAATAGAAAGCAGTAAGAGTGCTGAATTGATTTTTAAAGAATAGATTTTAATACAATTGTAGATAGTACTCTGACATAAGAATCAAAAATAATTTTGTGAGAAAGGTTTGCATCTGAGATAAAAGTAATCGAAGTGGATATTGCAAAAGATATCCGAGGAAGCAAAGACTAGATAAAATGGGAAATAAAGAAACTAAAGCAATCAGAGATTACATAAAAATATTGGAGGTGTAAAATATATTATCAAAATGAGAAAGACTTATGAATATGATGGATAAAGGAAGAGGGCTAAATTTAATATGGAAATTAGAACCCGCTGGAAGAAGACGGTGAAAGAGATGGAAAAATGGTATGAAAAAAAGAATGCCGAAAAGAGGACTTCAAGAGCAAGATTGCAAAGATAAAAATAAGTGGATAGAGAGAGATGACTGGGACCACACAGCTTAAACTTGGGAGGGTGAAAAGAATAAAATTTTCTATCATTATACTTTTTATAGAATACATTGTTAAGTAATTGAGTAAGTGATTCAATTCAGCAAATGATTAAATCAAAAGTAGTCTGTTCTATTTTACATTTCAGATATCAGTAATGTGCCTAAAAAGTCTTATGGGTGGACATACTCGAGTCCATGAACAAGATCTAGGGAGGGGGGGGGGCATCTCCTATTCCTTTCAGAATCATAGTAAGGGTAATAGAAATAAATATTACTAAACTTATTTATGTTTCATGGATTTTTCAAAAAAATTTAAAAATTTAAAAAACAAGGGGGAAATGATATATTGCATTGGAAATACAGCCTCTTGTCCCCCCCCGTCCCCCCCCACCTTTCCGTTTTTTCTGCTCGATTGTGTTTCTTGTTTCCCTCTCTTCTCGATTTTTTTTTCAGATCCGGGTCTGCTCATGTCTATTGGGGTGAGGAGGATGGAATGATGCTTGAGTTAACATATTTCATCTGAGCGGCTCTGTTTTCTGCATAATGGGCTAAATGTCCTGGTCACAGCAAAGACCCATGTACAGCTGTTAGGAGACAGATGGAAGCCTGCCTCGATCTTACTGTTTTAATGGCACAGGCTATAGTTATCCTGCACACAAGGCTAAAATTTTACTTCCCATTTAACTGACGTCGGCCTTCCCAATCCCCTCAGTGTCATATTTTCTCCCCGAGGGCAGGGTAGATATTATCTATATACCCTCGTCAAACAGCTGCTTGTCACAGAAGTCTGACAGGAGTCTTTCAGTTTAATAAGCCATAGTAGAAGGGATTTGTGAGGATGGCTGGTCCTCAGCAGAAGAACAACACAAACATCCATGCCTTATCCGGGGCTCTAAACCTAGGTCCCTCTGATCAGTAGACAAACATGCTAATAAATAATAATAAATTTTTTTTAGTTTATTTTTAATCTACTTTTAGTGTTCCAAATGCAACTCTATCTATTTTTAGTTCCAAATACAAATGTTTTGGATTTCAAAGCAGGTAGAGAAGTCTGAGATATGAATAATACAAGACCAAGATTGCAAAGATAAATATAAGTGGAGAGAGAGAGAGTTGATCTGGACCACACAACCTGAACTTGGGAGGGTGAAAAGCCTCCAAGAAATGAAAAAATTCAAAGAATGAAATTGTGTATCATTATTTTTGAATTACATTGGAAAGTAATTCAGTAAGTGATTCAATTAAGCAAATGACTAAAACAAGCAGAGAGGATGGAAAAGGACAAGAGCATGGCCCATGCCTAAAGCCAGTAACCATGGCAGAGTGTGTGTAGGGGAGGGGGAGAGTCAGCGTGTACCAACCTAAGACCAGGGACCACGGAAAACGGAATGGGTGGATAACAATACAAATTTGTACGCACAAAACAATACAATATTCCGAGCCCCCTGGGTATGTCCCTGTCTCTCTCGTTACACAAGAAGCTAGTCAAAAGTTGTTGATGTCTCCTTCTTCTAACCACATCATTATTTGCTTAGTCAAACCACCGACACTTCAGCATCTATAGTAGTAGTCAAGAGGAGATATTTTCTCGTTGTCGCATTACAGCGCGAACAAATGAGCTGAAGCAGCATTAAGAGGCAAGGGTGTGGACCAGGACGAACAGGCAAGGGTGTGGCTCCGGGTAGAGGCTGGTGACCTGTTGCAAAAAGCAATATGGAAGACGTCGCACTTACCGTTGCAGAAATCCAGTCACAATCGGAACTATCCGTAGTTTGTGCAAGACAGGTATCCCGGCAACTGCAACTTCCGTGGTCAACTGTCTGTAAAGTTATACGGTTCATCTTGAAATGGTATCCTTTAAAAATGTATAGGGTGCAACAGCTGCAACCACGTGACAAAAAACAAGGCGCCGACTTCGCTTTGCCATTTCTGGCGAGGATGCAGGTGGATGAAATGTGCCCTTCGAAAGTCTTATGGACCGATGAGGCGCATTTTTTCGTACATGGAACAGTGAATACGCACAACTTTCGAATATGGGGACCTACACATCCGCATGCTGTGTATGATGTGTCCCTATATTCCGACTATGTAACTGTATGGTTCAGGTTTACCGCAAAATTTATAATCGAGTCATTTTTCGTTGAGGAGATCACGCCTTAAGCCTCCGTGCGTCGATCGGTGAGTGGATCACGTGACACAGACCTTCTCCACCGCAAGATTATTCCGGCTTTGTAAGAAAGAAATTCACCCATAGAAAAGCCACCCCATACTGCACTTACGGCAACGCAATTGTTGCGTACCACATTTGGTGAAGACTTCCGTGGTCTTCACCAAATGAAATAATTTTTCGAACTTTTTCCAATGCTTGGCCACCACATTCCTCCGACATAAACACATGCGATTTTTGGTTATGGGGTTATTTGAAAAGACGAATTTACTAAAGCAATGTTGAATCGCTTGCTGAAATTAACGCAAGAATAGCAAAGCATGCTGCAGCCAATGTTTCAAGCAACTGTGGATCATGCCGTATAACGTTTCCAGCACATGTTGCATACGAAGGGTTCACATTATGAGAATCTTGATTTTTAAAAAAGGTTGTGTTTGTTCAACTTCGTATGTTCTTTATTTTAGCACACCCACGCCACCTGATGGCATTAAAAATAACTATTTTTTATTCGAAAATTCTCTACTCTATGTTTTTATTAAGGTATCCACCACTTTTCGCTGTGATCAGCAGAGTAGATCCTTCTCTACATCGCTCTGAGTAATACCAGTTTAATTATAATCACCCTGTACATTGCTATAACCCATTTAGAGAAGAAAACATGATGTAAGAAATTGTTTAAGACCTGACTTACAATGGATGGTGTATCTGACCAAAAACAACAATACGAAATCTATGACAAGTGACACTGTTGAACAATAAGTGGAATACAAAAACTTCAATTTGGCAAAGAAATGGAGCATAAGATAAATTCAAGAAGAGTTTGGAACGTCCAGTAAGAATAATTCTTATCTGGAAACGTCCAGATAAGAAATGCCAAAGATTGTGAAAGAGAAATGATTATGTCAGGAAAGTAAAGGGGCTGGTTGGCTCATTCAATAGCACGTGAGGCTCGTAATCTACAGTTTCCAGGTTCGAGTGCCACCTGGGCCAGCGTTACCCCCCCCCCTTTTCCCTAAGTCAGAAAAAGTACACCGATGGGCTTGGAAAGGCCGCCCTCCTTTGATGAGACCCAAAGATGTGGCAGGAGATTCATTCACTGTGTGCGCTAGAGAGCACGGTGAATGACATTGACAGGCGCTTCCACCTGTCTCTTAACAGCCGTCCAGTGAGCTCCTTTCCAACATTCGTTGAACCCTTGCGGTCCTTTTGACCTGCCATTTAACCATTGTGTGCAAAACAGTTCTAAGGGTAGCTTTAAAGGTAAAAGCAACCCAACAACCATGAATGAAGAAACTCTTTTGTATTTATTAGAAAGGAAGGTAAAATACAGCATGTTTAGAAAAGCTTGCTTTAAATAACTATATGCATTCTTTAAATTTGTTTTTTTTTCACCTCTGAGGGGCACTTTTTTTTTACACACAATTGGTTAAATGGCCAAGTCACAAGGACCCCGAAGGTTCAGAGAAGGTTGGGGGAAGGGGACCTACTGGACAGCTGTTAGGAGACAGATGGTAGCCTCCCGTCAAGACAATACTTTGTTTATCGTGCACAAGGTATGGCTATCCTGCACACGGAGCCAAGGTTTAACGTCCATCCGATGGATGGCGGCCTTTCCAAGCCCATCGGTGGACCTTACTGATTGTGGCCATGGCGGTGATAAATCTAAACGCTGGTCTGTTGGGACTTGAACATGGGAACTGCAGTTTACGACCCTGATGCACTTTCAACTGAGCCATCCCTGCCTTCTGACCACTCTTTAGAAAGAATAATCCATATCTCTCTGTTGGATTTAAATTCAATATAGGTAACACTTAGCAAATAACTTTATTCACTTGTGAACAATTACTCCTTATATTCCTATCCCCGACTGGCATCGCTTTCCGAGGAATTTCAGTCTTGTTGGAAGAAAGAAGAGAGTTCCAACAGGACTGTAACTTCCTCGGAGAACGATCACTGTCAGGGATAGAAATCACAAGTAAATAAAGTTATATTTTTCCTGTATTGAATTTAAATACTTATTCTAAGAGTGTTATGAATTCAACTGTTATTTCTATTGGATTTTCGAAGTTTGATGAGTTGCAGTAAAAAAAAAAAACTATTTCAGCTCGGGAAATGGAACACATAGCGTTTGCGGTTTTTCTAATCCATTAAATATCTGCTCATTGCATCTAAACTGCCAGTAATGATAGTTACGGCTGACTATCCAAGGATCTCATATATGACCCTTTTCACCTAAGATGCCTTCTTGAAGAATGTTTACTGTGCCCAAGACGTACAGATAATTTTAATTGAATGCATTCAACGTATAACGTACAACAGTCGACAGATCAACGCTTAAAACCATTAACCAAAGATATCGAAAAATTTTTCAAAATCAAGGAAAAATTATCAACTCTGATAGGTCATTCATTTATTGCCATCGAACAATCATTATTTCAAGCAGAACAGAGAAATGCATTTCAGGTAAACGATCATTATTTTAAATAGCATCATAATTTGCGACTTCTTAAAATTCCTCATTCATATTATGAGACAAAAAGGAATCCTCTGGAATAATGCACAGGCCACAGTGCACCTTTTCGTAGTTTACTATTAGTAGGAACTAAGAACATTTGTCATGAAAGCTTTGTTATACTATCCCATTATTTTCATCATAATCATTCACAACAGTTCATTCTGTTCATTAACATTTAATTGATTTTTTAAACGAAGAAGTTCAAATTAAACCTGAGTAATTGTATACTTTTCGGACAGGTCAGAAAGACAATATGTATAAAAGTTGCAAACAAAGCAACAAAACATTAATCCATTTCTCCAAGCTCAAAAGCAGAAATCATTACATGGTATGATGATTTGGAACTTTAAATGATGCGAGTTTTGAATATAGAAAGCAGTGGTGGATAGAGAGTATTGTTACGACAGATGAACGCGCTACAGTGACTTCACGAGTTAACGTGATTGTAACCCTCGTGTGTGCTTCTACGTGAGATTCAATTAGCCAACGATTTGGAACTTAGAAGAGTTCAGAAGAAGAAGAATGAAAATATAGCAGTGTGCAGTGTGTTAAAGTTCTGAGATCTGAAAGGTTGTTCAGATGGTTTGAGTCTGTGCGCGATAAGTAAAAGTCAAGAAGTATCTTGTATTGGTGTGTGCACGGGCGGTAGTTATGTTTTGCTAGAGGATACGTCTAGTGATCTAACAAGAAGAAGGATTCTTTATACCTGGTATATAAGGTATTCAAGAGACACGACAGACAGTATAGAGGTAAAAGTTTAGTAGTATAGACTGAGTTGTGTACTCTGTGCAGGAATGTTAATGACTTTTGCATGTTAGTAGTCGATTTGTTTATGAAAAACTACATCCATATTTTCTTTGTAACGATTTGCATTGTATTACATTTGGCTTTAAAATATAGTTATTATTACTCACGTCCAGTGCATATTCGTATCTTGTAATTCGCAACATTTGGTGTCAGGAGTGGGATCATTTAATTGAATGCCTTTCACTAGAAGTATGGATGAGTTAATAAAGCTGATGACTGACCTGAAAGCCGATATGGCTACACAGAAAACATACATTAAAGGTGAAATAGCTGCCCAGAGAAGCGAAATGGCCGCACAAAATAATGAGTTGAGAAATAAAATAGGTGACCTGGCCGCACAAAATAATGAGTTGAGAACTGAGATAGTTTCTCAAAAAGATGATTTGAAAGCCGAAATAGCCGCACAAAATACTGAGATGAGAGCTGAAGTGGCTTCTCAAGTTGGTAAGATTATTGATCAGTTCAAGGATATTAAAACCGAACTCAATAGACAATGCAATGGCTTAAATGTTGAATTTGTCAGTGAAAAAGATGATCTTGATAGTGTTAAGTTAGATTGTAAACATGGAAAAGAGAAAGGCAACGCATGTCAAAATGTGAATCCAAAACCAATAGGTGAAATTTGCGAAACTAACAGCACTGGAGGTAACAGTATAGATGAACAATGTTTTAAAGATGCTAACCATAAGAATATTGTTGGGCAGTATAAAAATTATAGGAACAAAATTATGCAAGAAGCGAGAGCTGGTAGAGATGTTGTTACAGTTAAGACAACGAAATTGGTTGAAGGTGAATATATCTCCAGCAGTGGGAGCTATAGTACAGATGAACATAATGCTGATGCGGGAAAGAAACGATGCGGAACCAGAAAACATTCCAAGATCCTTCGCTATCTGAAAAAGAAGCAATTTAAGAAACGATGCGGAACCAGAAAACATTCCGGGATTCTTCGCTATCTGAAAAAGAAGCAATGTAGATTCAATTCGTTTTTACAAAATTCGACGGACAGGAGAAGCTCGCTGGGGCAGCGGCGTTCTGATGAAGCCTTCATATGGATTGAAGAGATCTCAAGAGAGATGGAGAAAGTGCGAGAGGACTGCGAGAGGAAGACTACAAAAGAATCGAATCTTCGCAAGAAAGGAGAATCTCGAAATGTGGATCTGCTACTGGAAATCAAGAAACGTAGAGATAGCGCAGATAATGCCTTTGACCACGCAACTACTGGTAATGCATGACAGAGTGTCTATGTCGCTGGTGACATGTCTAGGAACTGTGAAGAACAATCACACAGATCAGAGAGCTGTGAGACTATACAGTACGCTTTGCACTTCAAAATACCTAGGTATACAAGTCTGGCAGATCTGAAGAGAGATCCACCCGAAAGGTATTCTATTCCTCGCCGTCAGCAAAATGCGTCATGGACAATTATCGCAAAGGCAGAGTAACGAGTGGTAATGAGGGGGAACGAAACAGAGATTACGTTTCGCAGAGTGGTCCGAGTAAAGAAGAGGCGTCCATTCATCATAGATACAAAGTGCCATTCGACGTTACTGGGGAAGTCGGAGAGATTTTTCCGAAGCATATAGCCACACTCGAATCGTTTATAGAAAGTGGGGATTTAAGAAAGAAGAATTCCGAAGAATGGCTTAGAAGCGTAACAGGTGATGCTAGTAAAGGAGCTTCACGCAGAGACAGTACTTCAAAGACTAACTTTCTGGATGAAACTAAGCCTCAGAGTTACGATCAGAGAGAAGTGAAGCCCTCAGACAATCTCAACGTAGCCATGCTGAATTTCTTTTCTGAAAAGTCAATGCGCAGATTTGGACATTATAACCATTTAGATTATAAGGATATAGAAAAGTTTAATCACGACTACAAGAGCTCTAAAGTGGCTCATGTTACAAAACTCGTCGCTGATCTCCAGAATGAACAATTTGGCAATCATGACTGATATTTCCCTGGCTAATTACAATTGATCTCTATGTTGCGATCTTGTGCAACCACGGCAATTCCCGGTTCCGCCTGACAGCACTACCTGGTTAAAGAAAAGCCATGACTATCTAGAGCCGGGGGCAAGGAATACGCCCTATAGGCGTACCTCAACCCCGGCCTCACATGGCAGCAGTCCTATAGAAGGAAAGCTAACCACCGGAAGAAACCTAAATTTAATCTATTCCCCGGTTTGCAAATGTGCAAGGATATAAAGATCCAAGCTCGATCGGCACCCGGGGTGGAGACTCTTAGTAGGACCCAGACTTTTTGGACGGCTCGTGCCTACTAGGCAGGAGGGACCTTTCGACCGAGCCGTCGAACTGACCACCCAAGGTCCCTGAGGTGAGGTCTCCGACGCCGTCACCACCCGACCGGCAATCAAGCCGACCAGCAGCGTCTTCGACCTCGGTTGGCCTTGGCCATGTCCAACCGGTACCCTAATCCGGCTGGCACAGCCTTCAGCCGGATTGCTGGGCCCTAGGCCCCCCCACCACGACAAGGTGGTCCCCTATTGGGGGGGCCTGGCTAATTACAATGAGAGCTCCAAGAAAGTGAATTCGGAAGAAACAGCAACTATGACCTCCTCGGGTCATGTGTTTTGCTGGAGACCCGAGTGTCGCCATCGGATGGTAGATAAACACAGCACAGGAGGTGTCGGCGACAAAGTGAGTCTTGTCTTGGCTCCTGCACTTGCTGCTTTAGGTCTCAAGGTCCCTATGATCTCCGGTCGTGCTCTCCAATTGACGGGAGATACTCTGGACAAATTGGAATCCGTCCCTGGCTTCACAGTCGACTGCACTAAAGATAAAATCGAGCAGATGATGGAAGACATCGTAGGATAAAATCGAGCAGATGATGGAAGACGTCGGAGCAGATGATGGAAGACATCGTAGGACAGACAGAGGAGCTGGTGCCAACAGATAAGGAGATTTACCGCTGCAAGGATCTGACGGCTACCGTAGATAGCGTTCCTCTAATGAGATGCTCAATTGTGTCCAAAAAGCTGGCTGAAGGAGTGTGCGCTTTGGTTTATGATGTTGAATTCGGAAAAGGAGCTATTGATCTCATCAGTACAGAAGATGTTGCTGTTTATTTAGTTAAGAAAATGGTTGCAGCATCACAAACTCGTGGAATGAAGAGTTTGAGTTGTTCAGCTGTTATCAGCAACATGGATTCACCTCTTGAAAACTCTGTTGACAACTCTCTGGAAGTGATGGAAGCTGTTCAGTGTTTCCTTGGTAACGGATCCTTGGAACTGCAAGAGCTCGTCGAAGAGTTAGGAGGAGAACTTCTGCGTTTGGTGAACATTGTGGATAATAGGGTAGATGAAGCATCACGTGCCCGCAAGGTTCTGCATAACGGCAATGCTTTGAACAAGTTTCGTAACATGTTAATAGAACAAGGAGTATCTGAAGATGTTGCAAGCTGGCTATGTGAAGGTAAAACAGAAAAAATATTGCTAGCAGCCCGACACATCACTGATTTCACTTATACAGGAGAAACAGGTAAGGTTGTCGGATTAGAAGCTGCAGTTCTAGCAAGAGTATGGAAGGAGGAGATGGACCGAAGCGCTAAAAAGAATTATGGAGCTGATATTATATTTGTGAAGCACCTTGGGGATCAAATTGAATCGGGTGAAATATGGCTGAAGGTTCATCACGACAGTTCTGAATTAAGTGAAAGTCAACTGACAAAATGGTCAGACTGGAGGATGAAACTCCTCCCTAGATTTTATGTCACTAATGACTTTCATTCCTTGTTACTGTTGATAGAATTAAAAATCCAAAGGAGAAAACTTTCGACAAAGAAGAAAACTTTTTACAGGTTTTGCACGAAAACTGTTAGTCGATTCTCCTCCCTGCGCAGACATAAACGTGTTCACAAGGGCTATAGGCCTTACACGTATTCTGCTTGTGGACGAGGCTTCAGTGAGAAAGAAAATCTACGTCATAATGTGATTCGCTTCCATTTTGACACAAACATGTGGGATGAACTGAGGAAACACGTGATAATGAAATGTTCTTTTTATCACCAGAAGCAAAACAAAAGCAATAAACTCGTCACCTTCCTAAAGAAGACAGCCGTCCGTATTTTGAATACAGTGGAACAAAATACGTGTTCACCTACTGCTGTAGAGAAAATAACTCCACGTGGAAAGAGGAGACATTCACCGAGACACCAGAGACCTTGGGGAGGTCCTGATACAGTAGTTAACATGATTAACGACGTGATGTATCGCATTCGTCGACGTCCAACTACTCCACGTGGAAAGAGGAGACTTTCACCGAGACTACAAAGAACTTTGGGAGGTCCTTACACAGTAGTTAACAGGATTAACGGCGTGATGTATCGCATTCGTCGACGTTCAACTACAAAGTGCAAGGTGGTTCCCATGAATCGTTTGGCCCCGTTTCATCGAAGAACTGAAGAAGCTTCGGAATCCAGAATTGTTCGGGACGAACAAGACCTAAGGAGGGGGCAGTGTTACGACAGATGAACGCGCTACAGTGACTTCACGAGTTAACGTGATTGTAACCCTCGTGTGTGCTTCTACGTGAGATTCAATTAGCCAACGATTTGGAACTTAGAAGAGTTCAGAAGAAGAAGAATGAAAATATAGCAGTGTGCAGTGTGTTAAAGTTCTGAGATCTGAAAGGTTGTTCAGATGGTTTGAGTCTGTGCGCGATAAGTAAAAGTCAAGAAGTATCTTGTATTGGTGTGTGCACGGGCGGTAGTTATGTTTTGCTAGAGGATACGTCTAGTGATCTAACAAGAAGAAGGATTCTTTATACCTGGTATATAAGGTATTCAAGAGACACGACAGACAGTATAGAGGTAAAAGTTTAGTAGTATAGACTGAGTTGTGTACTCTGTGCAGGAATGTTAATGACTTTTGCATGTTAGTAGTCGATTTGTTTATGAAAAACTACATCCATATTTTCTTTGTAACGATTTGCATTGCATTACATTTGGCTTTAAAATATAGTTATTATTACTCACGTCCAGTGCATATCCGTATTTTGTAATTCGCAACAGTATTTTAAACACCAATGATGATACAGAACAAGTAAAAATAAGCATTTTACGCACCGGTTATAAACCATAAAGGCCATCTGCTTCTTGCTGTTCCTTGGCAGCACCGGATATTTCACTGATACATAGAAGAGAAGGGTCTCTCAGTCGGAAGCGTGTAAGCCTCGTTATCTGCACTTCGTAGTTTCGACTATGAGAGCATTCAGAATTATCTTTGCTAATCCTCCCCCTCCCCAAGGTGAGAAAGGGGACATCGATGGGGTTGGAAAAGCCGCCGTTCGATGGGTCGGATCTAAAGTTACGCATTAGAAGTTAAACCACGCATAGAAGCTAATAATCTTCCAAGATTTATCCAGGTCTCCTCTATAGGTCTTAAGGACCCCAATGGCTCCGAGAAGGACACCGGACAGCTCTTAGGAGACATATGGAAGCCCCCCGTCAAGACGGCGTGTTCCTTAACATGCACAGGAGATGGCTCTCTTGTTCACAGGGCCACCATATGTCTTCTAAGAGCTGTCTGGTGTCCTTCTCGGAGACTTTGGGATCCTTAAGACCTATAGAGGAGAGCTGGATAAATCCTGGAAGATCATTAGCTTCTAATGCGTGGTTTAACGGTAGAGCGCTCTGGCATGTATGTATCTAGAAAGTTACGGGTTAAATCCCCCCCCCCCCCCGCGTGACCGATAATTTTTTTTTTTTTCAGATGAAAAATTACTGAAGTTTATTTCTACAGGCAATCTATGGTGTGTACTAATGTTGCCTATCATTATTTCAATACGCTGCTCTATCAATCAGTAGCAAATGCAGAGATTTCCTGTTGCAATAGAATTCAAGGAATATTTTTGCGGAAGAAATTACTTCTGAGGATGCATAGGACCCGTACCAATCATTAGCAAAATATATTTGGCCGATGGCAATGGTTATACCATCATGCTTCATAACTATTGCATGAGATATCTGCAGGCTCAACGTCCGATAAATCAGATGATCTTTGATGGGTGTACACACGTCAATACATTTTTCAACTGATAACGAACATAATGATGTTCGTTATCAGTTGAAAAATGATAGGTCGGAACGTTGTGAAGGGTTTTATAGTTAAATCCATGTTGCGCGCAACTCCGCGAGCTGTGAAATTACATCACCAGAATAACCTGTGTGGCCATTTGCATATTGTTATGTACAGGGGCGTAGCCACGGGGGGGATGGGGGGAGGCTCCACCCAAAATAACTCGGAGTTGGTAAAATTCGAAGCGACTTCGTAAAATCTAGATGAGTTGTGAAAATTTGTGATCTTTTTTTGCAAAATTAAGGGGACTTGTCAAAATCGAGGCAATTTGGCAAATCTAGGGAGTTTGGAAAATGGAGAGACGTCAAAATTTAGAGCAGTTGGCAAAATTCGAAGCCTCTTCGCAAAATACAGGTGAGTTGGAAAAATTGGGACAACTTGACAAAATCTTAAGGAGTTGGCAAAATTCGGAGTGACTTGGCAAAATCGTGGGGAGTTGGGTTGGTGGGTTGTTTTACCCCTGAGCGGCACTTTTTTGCACACCATGGGCTAAATGGCCAGGTCACATGGATCCCGAAGGCTCAGAGAAGGTTGGGAGAGGGGACCCACTGGAACAGTTGTGGGAGACAGATGATAGCCTCCCGTCAAGGCCATCGAGCGTGTTCTTTAACGTGCACAGGGTATAGCTCTCCCGCACACGGGGCCACGGCTTAACGTCCCCTCCGACGACCGGCGGCCTTTCCAAGCCCATCGGTGTCCCCTACTGACCGTGGGCAGGGCGGGGAATTTTGCGGAGATAAATCTCAACGCTGACCCAGCTGGGACTCGAACCTGGGAAGTACAGATTACGAGCCTGGCGCGCTACCGACTGAGCCACCCCCGCCCACAAAATCGTGGGAAGTTGGCAAAATTCAGGTGAGATGTAAAATTGGGATTTTTTTCTGTAAAATTATGGCGAGTTGAGAAAACTTAGGAAGTTGGCAAAAATCTATGAAAAGTTGGCAAAATTCGGAGCGACTTGGCAAAATCGTGGGGAGTTGGCAAAATTCAGGTGAGATGTAAAAATTGGGATGTTTTATGTAAAATTATGACGAGTTGACAAAACTTAGGGAGTTGACAAAATCTAGGGGAAGCTGGCAAAATTCAGAGTGATTTGGTAAAATCGTGGGGAGTTGTCAAAATTTGGAGTAACTTTTCAAAATCGTAGGGAGTTGGCAAAATTCAGGTGAGCTATAAAAATAGGGATTTTTTTCTGTAAAATTATTGCTAGTTTTCAAAACGTAGGGAGTTGGCAAAATCGTGGGGGGTTGGCAAAATTCAGATGAGATAAAAATTGGGATTTTTTTTGTAAAATTATGGAAAGTTGGCAAAATTCGGAGTGACTTGACAAAATCGTGGAGACGACAAAATTCAGGTGAGATGTAAAAATTGCAATCTTTTTTCTATAAAATTATGTCGTGTTGGCAAAATCGAGGCAACTTCGCAATATTTAGGAGAGTTGGCAAATCTTTGGGGAGCTGGCAATATTCAGAATGACTTTGCAAAAATCAGGTGAGATGTAAAAATTTGAATTTTGTTTTCTGTACATTTGTGGCGAGATGGTAAAATCGAGGAAACTTGGCAAAATCTAGGGCAGTTGACAAAATTCGAATCCACTTGGTAAAATACGGGCGAGTTCCGAAAATTGGGATTGTTTTTATGAAACTTAGGAGAGTTGACAAAATCGAGAAAACTTGGAAAAATTTTGGGGAGTTTGAAAAATTTGAAATGATTTGGCAAATTCAGGAGAGATGTAAAATTGGGATTGTTTTGTGAAATTAAGGAGAGGTGCTAAAACCTAGAACTCTTGGCAAAATTCGAATCCACTTGGTAAAGTACAGGTGAGTGGTAAAAATTGGGATTGGTTTTGTGAAATTAAGGAGAGTTGGCAAAATCGAGAACTCTTGGCAAAATTTAGGGGAGTTGGCAAAATTCGAAGCCAACTTGGTAAAATACAAGGGATTTGTGAAAATTGTGCCTTTCTTGTGCAATTAAGGAGAGTTGATAAAATTCGAAGTGACTTGGCAAATACAGGGTAGATGTAAAAATTGCGATTTTTTTCTGTAAAATTATGGCGAATTAGGGGAGTTGGCGAAATTCGAATCCACTGGGTAAAATATAGGCAAGTTGGCAAAATCTAGGGTAGTTGGCAAAATGCGAATCCACTTGATGAAATATAGGCGAGGTATGAAAATTGGGATTGGGTTTGTGAAATTAAAAAGAGTTGACAAAATAGAGAAAACTTAGCAAAATATTGGGAACTTTGAAAATGTTGAAGTCACTTGACAAAGAAGGAGAGATACAAAGATAGGACTGGTATTAGGTTTGTGAAATTAAGGAGATTTGGCCAAATCAGGCAAAATTCACACTGGCTTGCTACAATTCCGACGAGATATGAATATTGGGATAATTTCCGTGAAATTATGGCTAGTTGGCAAAATTCAATAGAGACGTGAAAATCCCCCCCCCCCCCCCCGAGCGAAAATCTATACATTATTTGCTCAGTTGGCAAAATTTGATTTCCGAGTTGGAATTTTTTTTATTTCCATCCCCTCCCTACAACCATAGTCCTTCGCTATGCCCCTGCACAATAACACTGAGAGAAAATCAAAACAGTCAATAAAACTAAGCTTAACTAGTCTCGCCCAAACTTTCGACCGAGGTGATGCACTGCAAGAGCTGACGCTGATCGCTGTCGTCTATCCAAGTTGTCTTCTGCTCCAAGGCGAGGTCATGATTCTTGCAGAATGAACTGTTCAATTTGCCGAAAGCCTCTTAGTTCCGGTCCTTTTTTTCCCCCCATACTATAATTTAGGGAAGAATTGGCGGTTGGTGTCCCCCTTCGACTATATGTTCACTCATAGTAGAATTTTTTTTATGATTACAGCTCTCACTGCAACATTTATCTGCCGGATGGTTTAGTGAAAAGCTCTGACGCCACGTCAAGGCACCATCCATGTCAGAGTGTTTTGCTCTAACCCAGGAGAAAACCCCTCCACACATAGGCAGCTAATGTGGAAGGAAAAAGAGGGATCCGGTTCTGACATGTCAGAGTGTTTTGCTCTAACCCAGGAGAAAACCCCTCCACACATAGGCAGCTAATGTGGAAGGAAAAAGAGGGAACCGGCTCCATTAAATGTCATTACTGATATGTCAGAGTGTTTTGCTCTAACCCAGGAGAAAACCCCTCCACACATAGGCAGCTAATGTGGAAGGAAAAAGAGGGAACCGGCTCCATTAAATGTCATTACTGATATGTCAGAGTGTTTTGCTCTAACCCAGGAGAAAACCCCTCCACACATAGGCAGCTAATGTGGAAGGAAAAAGAGGGAACCGGCTCCATTAAATGTCATTACTGATATGTCAGAGTGTTTTGCTCTAACCCAGGAGAAAACCCCTCCACACATAGGCAGCTAATGTGGAAGGAAAAAGAGGGAACCGGCTCCATTAAATGTCATTACTGATATGTCAGAGTGTTTTGCTCTAACCCAGGAGAAAACCCCTCCACACATAGGCAGCTAATGTGGAAGGAAAAAGAGGGAACCGGCTCCATTAAATGTCATTATTGATATGTCAGAGTGTTTTGGTCCTGCCATCCTCTCAGATCTCCTACTGTAGCATATAAACTGACAGGCTCCTGTCAGACCTCTGTGGCAAGCAGCAGCTTGAGGGGGTATTTTTTTATTTTTTTGCTCTAACCCAGGAGAAAACCCCTCCACACATAGGCAGCTAATGTGGAAGGAAAAAGAGGGATCATAAATAAGCTTTCTTAACAGTTTTCTTTCCTTTCTCCATCCCATTTATTCGATGTCTTCATCATGGAGTCAACCGCCTTAACTGGAGCAAAGAGTTTCCTTCTTTTTTAATCTAGGAACCTGCTGGGACTTTCCTTTCAAGGGCACTGGGACGAATATCGACTTATAGAGTGCATTATAGTCCATTTCACTCATCTTACTTGGCCGTTTGACCTGTCCTCTAGTATAATTGTCTGAACTTTCCTGTCCTCCCTTTCCCCACATATTCATAATTTTCTCCTTGGCACTCATTCTGCTGTATTCTGGGGTAGGAACTTCTATCATACCAGAAGGTACCTTTGGGAACTGTTGTGGAGGCGATTTAATAGGTCTCTTCGCAGAAGGGATTTCTTGGCAATGTTTCTCCGCTCCAGCTCTTTAAGATCTTCTCCTTGGCACTCATTCCTTTGTTATCACGGCAGGAACTTTTATCGTACCAGGATACACTTTTCCAAGCTTTGGAGGAGGCTGTTTAAGAACTCTCTTAGTAGAAGGATCTGTTGACAATATCTCACTTTTCCAACTCATCATTATCTTATCTTTTTCACTGTTTACACTGTTCTATGTTGCAGGATTTTGAATACTACCAAGATGTCCTATTTCCAAATGTGGTGGTTTAAGAAATGTCTTGGTAGAAGGATCTGGCGACAATTGCTGTAATCTCCAAGTGTTCATTATATTCTTCTTCTTGTTTGAGTTTTCAAAAGGGCGGTGTTGAAAAGGTTCGATAGTGAGGCGCCATTAGCCACCCGCCTACACAAATTCACAAGCTGTCAGCAAACGGAGAATGAGAGTGTCCGGGAGTATGCTGCCCGCATTCGGACCTGGGCCTATCAGTTTTTGTGAACAGCAGGAAGAAACATGGACAGCGAGGATCAGGGAATCGGCGATCAGATGCGCCTTGCCCAGTTTCTGGCGGGCCTGGACCCGCGGCTCAACGGTTCGTACTGTCTCATAACCCCCGCACATTTGAGGAGGCTTTAGCAAAAGCTACACTGGAGGAGAGCAATGAGCGTGCCTCCGGACGAACGCCAGCCATACGAGCACTTGACGAGGAAACCCCTGCTAGGAACACAGAGTTGAACCCTCTGCCCCAGCTACAGGATCTGTTGGCAGCCTTTCCGCTGTGCCAGTTCCAGGCAGATCTAGTACGTTTGGGGGAGCGCCTCCACCAGATTGAGGGACAGCGAGAGAGGAGCCATACCAGTCAGCCCCAACAACAGCGGCACCCCTGGGCGGATCGCCAGGGTGTCACGTGCTTTGCGTGCGGTGGAGTGGGCCATTACGCCTGTCAGTGTGCGTCGCCCCCGACCCTACGCCCACGTGACCCGCAATACCAAACAGGACGAAACCGGCAGCAAAATCGAGACTGAGCAACTCCACGGATTCCAACCTCGGACTTCAAGATAGTAAGACGTGTTCGCTAGTGCTCTCTGTTTTCCACGTGTTTGTGAATTCAGCTAACAATGGATATCAATAAGGACTCCAGATTAAATCGTTGTTTCAAGTTTTTACATCGTGATCTCAGCTATGAGACTTTCGTGACTATATTGGCCAACAATAAGGACCCAGCTGCTATTGAAGTCGCACAAAGTATTTCCAAAGATATCACTATTATTACTTTTGCCTCTGAAGACGCTGCGGATGATTTTGCCGCTGATCCGAACCTGGTGTTTCCCACGGACCATTCAAGCGCCTAGGATATCCCCAGAAAAAGTTTTCATCTCTAAACTACCATTCTTCATCCCTAACTGTGACATCGTGGACGCCCTCAAGCCATATGGCATTGTAAAAAGCATTGCAGAAGAGTTCCTGAACCTCCCGGGATTGGAATCCATCCGGACGGGTACGAGAGTAGTCCACATGGAGATGAAGAAAATGGTACCCAATTTCCTCCACATCTCTACCTTTCGGCTACAATTAAATACTCTGGCATGATCCGGCTTTGCAAGTGGTGCAGACTCCCAGGCCACATCATAAAGGACTGCGAAGCCTTCGCCAAGAAGAACCTGCCACCTCCCGCATCAAAATCGGTCATAATTTCGGACTCTATCTCGACCACCAACTCTTCGCAACTGCTGGCACCAACCTCCATTCAAAGAGAAGAAGTTCAGGATGCTCCAAAAGAAGTTCCCGCTCCTGAAGAGTCAGCTCCTTCTACTCCCCTTCAACAAAAAAGAAAGCACCTTCCCTCTCCATCGGATTCACCTTCTGCCTCTGAGTCTACTGCCCATCAGAAGAAAAAACAGCCAGCTCCTGACTCGCCTTCCTCATTAATAGGTAATATTCAAAATTTCATCATAGATCGATCCACCTCCCCCTCTATTACTCTAAATTCTGACCCCCCTGATTTTCTTGAAAACTTTGAGGACCTCCTTGATTTTCTAAAATTTCTTATTAACCCTAAATTAGCCTCCTCCGAATGGGAAATCCCTCCCCACCTTAAAGCTCCTAAAATAACGCTATCCAAGGACGGTTGCATTTTGCCGAAGTATCGAGACCTTTACCTCTCTGCTTTAGGCAAATGCCCGCAGAGAGAGTGCTTTTCTATTTGGGACTTCCTCCAATTAGTAAAGAATCTCCTCCCTCTTCTTAAATAATTCACTATTCTTCCGTTTTTAAATTATTTTCCGTTCAAAATTAGCCCTTTTCCATCTTTTTTACTCATTTAGCGATCAAAATTCTGCTTAAACATAAACCTATTCCATCATATCTGGACCACTTTGTACCACATTCCAGTGGAATTAGGATCATCTGGTCCATATGCAAGGGTCGTCAGAGGAGGCTGAATGGAATGCAAGACAGAAGCTAGCGTCTCAAAATTCTGCTTAAACATAAACCTATTCCATCATATCTGGACCACTTTGTACCACATTCCAGTGGAATTAGGATCATCTGGTCCATATGCAAAGGTCGTCAGAGGAGGCTGAATGGAATGCAAGACAGAAGCTAGCGTAGCGTAGCACAGTGTACTTACATTTTGGCGAAGGCGTTTGGCCACAGGCCGCCTTTTGATGAGAGAGGGAAAGGCAACAATGATGGGCTGTAGTGACTCAGGTCCAATGAAAAGAGGTGGAGAGGAAAGAGTGTTCACAATCTCCCAGAAACAGGTCAAAAGAGCGTGTGTTCAGTGTGGGCTTTCAGGGGAGGGAGAAAGAAAAAAAACAAAAAAAAAAAAATTAAAAAATTAGCAACAACAAAAAAAAATTTCCATCTCACAGGAGAGAAATAATATGGGGTTGTAAAAGGGAGGGGGGAGGAGGGGGCAGGTGGAGTAAGGAGAGGGCAACAAGGAGAGAACCAAAAGGTTCAGCAATGGGGGACAAAGTTAATAAAAAAAATATTTTTTTTTAATTGTAAAAAAAAAAATTTTTTTTTCCATAAAAATAATAAAAATCAAAATAAACCAAGTTTCAACCTCCTCAGGCAGGGCTTGCCCAAGGGGTGAATCTTGGTGGGTAGGGGGAAGGGGGGGAGGTGGCAGTCCCAAAGTAATGAGGGAATAATCAGGAAAAAATAGGAGGAGAAGGGGAAATTAACATTTGGGAACAAAGCAAAACCACGTGCACCGTAGTGCAGAGAAAACTAAGCATAGGGGTAGGGTGAAGAAAGGCCAGACCAAGGACCTTACTAAAATCATTAGGAAAAGTAGCAAAATGAATAAGAAAGTGAGGAAATGGGGAAAAGGTGGGTATTGTGTCAGTAAAATGGGGGTGAGTGGGAGATGGGTGTTCAGCAAAATGGGAAATAAAAAGAAAGTGGGGTGGAAAGGCAAAGGGGCAGTGAGGTGTGTGAGTGGCTCAAAATTCTGCCTCCTCTCCATTCCTCACTCTCAGCCAATCCCAAAATTCCTTTATCCTCATTGGCTGAGACCCCTCTTGCCCACTCGTCTCCGCTAGCGTCAAACCTAACCAACTTCCAGCTCCCGCTCTCAGCCAATGCCAAAATTCCTTCAATCCCATTGGCTGTGACGTCAGCGATCGATTTCCATCATCTCGCTGCTCTGACGCTACTTTTGGCTTTATTTCTCCCCCCCCCTTCAAATTATTGCTCCCCCGTCCACAATTTTAATGTTTAGCCTACTTAACACTAAATTATCACTAAATTATACCCTTCTCCCCCTTTTTTCTCTCTCATTCCACGATTTTCGCGACACTTACCAACTTTGGAGCAAAATAAGATCTGTGCAAACTTTCGGCCTTTCCTTCCACCCTTGCCTCTAAAAATTAAAATTCCAATTTTTAACATCTTCTCCCTCACTCTATCACCCACAGAAGACATTGGCTCGTGGTCCTGATGATAAGCAGGCCGAGGCTTGCTTTACAAATAGGACCAGCATTTAGAGGGATGTGAAAGAAGAAGAGCAACTCCACGGAGTACCCGCTGGACGAGAGAGAATGGATTACCCTTTACCCCCCCTCAGCAAACTCGAGATCAAGGTAGAGAAGAGTTACGACAAGCCAACCACCATACGGCTCCTTTAAACTAGAACGGGAGGGAAGCCCCGGATGCACTTCCCAGAGTCCCTTCGAAGCGTCAGCCGTCCGCATTGCCCCGTGTGCCATACTATGCAGTGATGAAAATTCACCTATTGTGTCTGGCCGCATGGAGGACACGGAGGTGTCGGCCCTTGTCAATACCGGCGCCACTCTGTCCGTCATGAATAGCCAGTGTTTTCAGCGCTTGAGAGGCCGAATCCTGCACCAAACGGTCCCCCTCCAACATAATTTGAAAACTGTAGATGGCCACCCCCTTCCAGTGATAGGCAGATACATGGTGACCATACATTTGACGCGCTAACGCTACCGCGTTAAATATATAATTGAAATCCAAAGTGAATGCACAGTATTCCCTGTTAAGAAACAATAATTAATAGATTCTGAAAAAAATTCATCGCCGCCACGGCGGGAATCGAACCCGCATCTCTCCAGATTCATGCCAGAGCGTGCTAACCATTTGCACCACGCGTCGGACAACGAATATTTTCAGAATTTGACCTTTTAAGTTTTTCTTCTTGAGACGTGACTGAGACAGCGTGTTTCCGGGGGCTTCAATTTCCGACTGGCGTAAGCTACCGGATGACGGAAACCGTCGTCCGTCTCCTGCTCGAGTACGCCGGCTACCGCAATATCCGACGCACCGGTTGACAGGAAAAATTTCCGTCCAAAGTCGGGGTACAGGAGAAGGGGCTCGGTCATTAATTTCCTCTTCAGTACTTCGAACGCTTCCTCCGCTTCTGGAGACCATCTAAAAGGGGTGTCCTTCTTCACTAAATGGACCAAGGGGGCTGTAAGATCGGCGTAGCGATCGATAAAACTCCGGTAGTAGCCGGTTAGGCCTAGGAAGGTTCGAACGTTCCGGACACTACGGGGGCGAGGAAATTCTTCAATGGCCTGGACGTTCCACGGGTCCGGCTGGACCCCTTCTGCGGAAATAAAATGTCCCAAGTAAGTGAGGGATTCCTTCGTGAATTGGCACTTTGCTGGCTTCAACTTTAAATTGTAGGCCCTTAGGCGGTCAAATACCCTCTGTAACCGTTCTGTGTGTTGTTCAAATGTCTGGGAGGCCACCATTATGTCGTCGAGGTAGACGAGAACTTGCTCTTGTCGCATTCCCATTAATACGTGGTCCAATAAATGCTGGAACGTAGCGGGACTGTTCTTCAGTCCAAATGGTAAGTAGTTAAATTCAAATAACCCTTTCCTGCTGATGAACGCAGTTTTCTCCACGTCACGTGGGTGAACGGGAACCTGCCAATAACCGGATACCATATCCAGTGAGCTAAAATATTTGGCGTGAGCTAGTTGGTCGATAATTTCGTTTATAAGGGGGAGGGGGTACGAATCTGGGACTGTTTTCGCATTTAGGGCCCTGTAGTCGACGCAGAATCTGTAGGTGGAGTCTTTTTTCTTCACTAAGACGATGGGTGACGCAAAAGGAGAGGCGCTTTCTCTTATTATTCCTTGCTCTAACAACTCATCCACTTGTCGGTCCAATTCGCCCTGCAGCGCGAACGGCACCCTGTATGCCCGCTGCCTCGTCCTTTTTCTTGTGCAGTGTGCCTGAATGACAATCTATGATGAATCGATGCTTTTTGAGGATATCGTGTCCCATTATCATGTCGTATCGTGGAGTGTCTATGTCAAGGGCTACTATGGGGTGTTCAAATCTAATCCCGTCAAATGTGAGGGTCACCATGTATCTGCCTATCACTGGAAGGGGGTGGCCATCTACAGTTTTCAAATTATGTTGGAGGGGGACCGTTTTGTGCAGGATTCGGCCTCTCAAGCGCTGAAAACACTGGCTATTCATGACGGACACAATGGCGCCGGTATCGACAAGGGCCGACACCTCCGTGTCCTCCATGATTGGTAGGGCCAACAATATTGCCCTTGTTCTTGGTGACTTCAATGCCAAAGTTGGTACTGACTCTGATCTTTGGGGAGGGGTGATAGGCCCTTTTGTTATTGGTAGCTGCAATGGCAATGGGCAACGTCTCCTACAGGTAAGTAAACTCAATGGTTTCAGAATAACTAACACATATTACAAACACCGCGACATTCTTTTATAATTGTGGAGTCATGTGATTTTTTATTAGAGAAACCTGGGATTTTATTAAACATTGGCGGAAAAGATGTTGTCCAGTAAGGAATGGATCAGGGTAGAGAAGAGTTACGACAAGCCAACCACCATACGGCTCCTTTAAACTAGAACGGGAGGGAAGCCCCGGATGCACTTCCCAGAGTCCCCTCGAAGCGTCAGCCGTCCGCATTGCCCCGTGTGCCATACTATGCAGTGATGAAAATTCACCTATCCATAAACAAGTCCAGTCTGGTAGGTATAAATGGTCAGCACCAGGATCCTGTGAAGTTGACCACACCTCAGCAGGGTACTATACCATCATTAATACTATACCATCTATTTAACTTAATTCAGATTCAAAAAGCCTCTGAATGAGTTTGCTTTTATAAAGCAAGAATATTCAATTTATGTTATGTGTTCTACTACTACTACCCTGATCTCGAGTTTCGCTGAGGGGGTGTAAAGGGGAATCCATTCTCTCTCGTCCAGCGGGTCCTCCGTGAAACAACGATTTAATCTGGAGTCCTTATTGATATCCATTGTTAGCTGAATTCACAAACACGTGGAAAACAGAGAGCACTAGCGAACACGTCTTACTATCTTGAAGTCCGAGGTTGGAATCCGTGGAGTTGCTCGGTCTCGATTTTGCTGCCGGTTTCGTCCTGTTTGGTATCGCGGGTCACGTGGGCGTAGGGTCGGGGGCGACGCACACTGACGGGCGTAATGGCCCACTCCACCGCACGTAAAGCACGAGACACCCTGGTGATCCGCCAAGGGGTGCCGCTGTTGCTGGGGCTGACTGGTATGGC
Organism: Ryuthela nishihirai; assembly: GCA_038380435.1. Lineage (NCBI taxonomy): Eukaryota > Metazoa > Arthropoda > Arachnida > Araneae > Heptathelidae > Ryuthela > Ryuthela nishihirai. Next base: position 28,991,090 of record JAWZYU010000018.1, read on the forward strand.
TCCTCTCTCGCTGTCCCTCAATCTGGTGGAGGCGCTCCCCCAAACGTACTAGATCTGCCTGGATCTGACACAGCGGAAAGGCTGCCAACAGATCCTGTAGCTGGGGCAGAGGGTTCGACTCTGTGTTCCTAGCAGGGGTTTCCTCGTCAAGTGCTCGTATGGCTGGCGTTCGTCCGGAGGCACGCTCATTGCTCTCCTCCAGTGGCAAGTCCTTTTCGCCCCGGACTGCTCGGGGTGTTCGTGCTGCTTCTTCACATCATACCTACATAAAACAGAGAAAGAGAATGAAATGTTGCTCAATCTGTCAGAATTTAATAGTAAATAATAATGAGTCTCACATTCGGCAACAAGTGAATATAAATCGCAAACAGAACTAATAAGATTATAATTGCTTGCCGTATGTTACTAATTAAAGAAAAATCATTCATCATAAGATATAAACTTTAAAAGAAGACATGATACACGAGAAGAAATCTCAAGTATTTCCTCAAACGAACACCAGGGTTATTTTTGAAATAATTATTTTTCCTAAAATGTAAACATAGAAATGTTCGATTTTTTTTACCTCCTAAAGACACTTTTTCTCCTACAATGTGTTAAATGAACAGAGACCTAAAGGACACAAAAGACCTAAAGGATTCAGAGAAGGTTGGTGAAAGAGATCCTTTGGACAGCTCTTAAGAAATAGATGGAAGTCTCCCTGTTCTTCAACGTGCACAGAATATTGTTCTGCATACGGGGCCTTGCATTAACGTCCTATCTGATGGATGACAGTCTTTCTAGGCCCATAAGCATCATCATTATTTTAGGGAATAATCATTGTAGTTTCGATAGATGTCGATGATTTGTAACAAATATCTAATCTCGGCTATCCCTTGCAAAACATCCCCGATCTGTTAAAAGTATTTTTTAAAAAGTCGAATCGATGAAGCAAGTGTAAACCAATCTGACTTATAAGTGTCATTTGAATACACAATGTGTATTCAAATGACACTTACCTAGTCATGCACACAACCCCTAGTACGAAAACATTTATTCAAATAATTAATATCCCATTAAAGCATCAGGAGAAAGACCCATCCTGGCTCTGTGATCACGCTTTTTCAAGCGAAGGGTTGAATCGTTTGCATATCTCTTACAATAGGTAAAGATAATTAATGTGATTTTGTAAGCAATGTGATGATTCTGCAGATAGATTATGAGGACGAAAGAGATGCAATGACCACCAATGATATCATTCTAATATTATTGCACAAAATCTTTCCTATCTGAGCCCACATTTAAATATTGTAAGAGAAGAAATGATTTCGCCATCTCCAAAGTGAATGAAGTTCTCGCCGTGGATTTACCGTAAAGAGCTCACTTAGATAAGGAACTAGGCAACCGTTTGCAGTGGGCTGCGAATTTCTTTAGTAAATTGCTTTAAATCCCTTCAAGTGACCAATTGATTGCATGCAGCGTTGTTAATTCAGCCATTATCACTTCTCATTTCAAATTCTCATAATGGAAAAAAAATCTCATAAAGAACGTCCAAAGTGTGTTGCAGATGAAGTGAAGCATCGCTCGGATTGTTTCAATCCCAAACCTCTGGCTGATGGTAGGGATATTATAGCATGGGAAGTTTCTATTGGAATCCATTGTATCTGTGGACAAAATGGCAGTTATTAAGGACTGAGATCGACGTGGTTCCCTTTCAAATGGTAGTCATGATCACGTCCATATTTCAACTGGTCATGAGTGATTTCGGGAGCATCCCAGTGATCTGCTGTATCTATCTTGGCAGTTTCAATCCTTGATTCCAGTCTTATGGAATATATTTCAGATTGTTCTGAAGAAATTTAACCTACACAGAATGCCATTCCTATCAACCCTTGTGGATCTGTAAGTGATAATTGTAAAACGAAAACAGGTAACTCATCCCAAGATATAAATTCTAAGATTTTATTGTCTCCATATGGTAACGTGTTGGTAGAGTACGCAAGGATTAGGATACAAGTTGTAATTCTCTATTACCCACTTAAATATATACTTTATGCATACTAAGAGAAGTATTTATGGAATATGGTAGCTCCTAGTCGCCAAAGTATCAAAACCCCTCAACTTTTCTTACATGAGAAGATGTTGAGTACGCACTACATAAACAGTCGTGAGGTAAACTAACTTGTTATTAAACGCATTCTCTAAAAAATTAATCACATGGAATTTGTGTATTAAATCATATTTGAAAATCATCTTAACACTGTATTGTACTAAAGCTGTTAAAGTTTGCACGCAATAAAAAGTAAATAAAAATAACGTATTCTTTATGTGAAACACAAAGGCAGTTTGCATGATAACTTGGAATTGCACCGTGTTCTCGGATTGCAACGAAATGGCCAGCTCCATGTCTTTCGAAATATATCTTTTACACTTGAGAATGACCACCTTCCGGAACTGCCAAAACATATCGCCATGTTTTATCTGAGTTACGTCATTATTCATTATTTATCAGGTGTTAATGGGTTTTTAATTGGTAACCTGGTACTTGATGTTACTTTTTTTGTCTCTTATAACTAGTAAGCTATATAAATACTGCTTTGAATTTTATCATGTAATTTTCATAAATCTCGGTACCCTGTAGGTAAAAAGAGTAAAGTCATAGCACTGCGATCAGCTTAAAGATCATCAGTGTATTCTCTGACATTCGATGTCAATTTAACCAAACTCAGCTCAAGGAGCGATCTAGAGAGTTTAAACTCTCAAAATGAAAGACAATTTCGGTGTGTTGAATGGGCCAATCAGAGAGCAGATAACGCTGATTATCTAGCTAACCCGATTGAAGGGAACAAGCTATTTTGAAGTCTCCTGAACAGAAGCATAAACTGAAACTTTGGTACTTGAGGTAGCCACCATGTCTTGCCTGAATCATAATCACCAGCACCAGACTAGTAATGCGATATTCCCAATTTCGAGTTCCCACTGTATCAGCGTTGAGATTTATCTCTCATAAGCTCCACCCTACTCTCGGTGTGAAAGGGAACACCGATGAGATTACAAAGGTCGCGGTCATTCTGATGGGTTGTTGAGCCCTGACCATGTATGAAGGAGAGCCATACCCTGTGCACGTTACAGAACATGCTGGAAGGCCCAGACAGAAAGCTCTCATCTGTCTGCCAAGTGTAATCCAGTGGGTCCCCTTCCCCAACCTCCTCTGAACCTTTGTGGTCCTTATGACCTGGCGGTTTAGCCCATTGAATGCACAAAAGTGTCACTTAGAGGTAAACAACCCAAACCACAACAAAATTCAGCTTCAGTTAATTCTTTCAGTTTCTCTGTCAGCGAGGTAAAACTCTGGCTGGACTTTAAGGCTATTCATTTTTTTCACCTAATTGACGGGAAAAAAATTAATACTGTAGTCTTGTCCCTAATAGCAGTTGAACATTAGACCGAATGACTCCAGCACATATCAATTACCGTCACTAATAAGATCATTTCAGTGAAAATGAAACGATGTAAATTAAAGCCTTTTGAAGGATTTGAAAAATATGAATCATCATATTTCGTTAGTACCTGTTCAACTCAAAAAGAACTTTCATTAATCTCTTAAAACAAAACGTTTCGTCACTCCCTGCACCCCCCCCCCTCCCGAAGTGAAGGGACAAATCGTTGCTGCACGTGTTAAGTCCTTGATTGTGATATTTTATCAGTAAAACATCATATCTTTAGCAATATATGTTAAATGTTTGAAATTTTGGAATTATTCCACCGTCAGAGATTGCAATTAAAACTTTTGGGAGATTCAAAAACTATGAATCATAATAGTTTATCAAATACCTATTCAACGAAAAAATAATTCTTTGCTTTTGGAAATAAATATTATCACTAAAAACAAGAAAAATTGTGCTTGTGCTGATGGTGAAATGTTACCATTAATATTAAAAATTTCTAATATAATTACATCGATTACAATATTGAAATGTTTGCCATTTTCAACTTTTTTCACTGTTTGATGGCGCAATTAGTTGCATGGAGATTTCGCAAGTACGAATCGTACTATTTCACAATACCTAACCAACACAAAAGAATTTTTGATCCGTTTCTAAAAACAAAGAATTTGACAGACTGACGACAAAGTGAAGCATTCGCTCTTTTGTTTCTGAAAAGGAACAAAAAAAGTCTCCCAGAGGAAGCCTTTCGCTTATGACTCTATCAAAAGCAAATTATCCTTTGGACGCTACTATAACCTTTCAGTCTGGGCCAGATGACTCTTACTTGAAACCCAAAGCTAGGATATCTTTAGGTCCTCTGACTTATTTATATATAATCTTTTGTTTATTGTAGAACTTCACATTTTCGTGCATTATGATTAACAAGCAAATTTATCTTCTGTTGCTCGGGTTTTTCTCTTTCTTTAAAGCAGTGATACTCAAACTTTTTTTTTGCTCACGGCACATCGTATATTTCGCCGTGAATACTGCTGGCACTAAAAATTTGGTGGTAATACTACGGGAAATTCGCACATGTGCAATTTGTCTTCAATAATAGCCATTTTTGTGGAGTCGTTTGTAAACGCAGAGAACTTTTTTTTAAGTTCTGACGTGTATTAAGGTTAGTACTATGCTGTGTGTATTAACGGTATGCTTTGTGTAAGGCCCGTATCTAGAAAAAAATCGAGGCAGGCCCCAAGGAACAAAATCGAGTCAAAAAAAGAAATGTCAAAGGGGAGGCCAAGAGATTTCATTTCCAATGCACTCTAACATTTCATCCTCTACTTGAAGGTTTTTAAAAAAAATCTTCAAAAATGCATAAAATATAAATAAATTTAATAAGTTTTCCCTCTTTTACCCTTATTGTATTCTGAAAGGAAGGGGGGGGGTTCCCTTTGCACCCCCTAGATCCGTCCCCGCTTTGTGCCCTGCATGTTATCCCATTTTCATATGGATAAGTTTTTTATTAAACGGAAAAAAGTTAAATGAAGAATCAGTTTCAGGAAGGAGCAACAAAATGGTTTCTAAATTTCCTTTTATCTACAATTCCATCCCAAATTTCTCGGCACATCCTTTGAGAACCACTGCTCTAAAGTATATGGGATTTCACTCTCCACGTCGCAAGCTTTCATTTCGCATAAAACGCTTACGATTGATTCTCCTCTACTAATAAAATTTTGCCTCCCCTCTTTTTGGGGAGGAAATAATGGATGTATTTTGGGATTCCGAACATAGTCTCCACGTCAGAAGTTTCTAAACCCGAAAAAACAATATTGTCTCATTCACAAAATGGAATTTTTCAAATAATTTCGTATTTCAATTCAAGTTCCAGCACTTGGATACAATTTGTCAGTCATAGAAAATTCTATAACGAAATAAAATTAAATATGGGCAAATTGTGCTATGGTGGGTTTAAGTTGTGCAGAAAATTTGTACGTACTCGACCTCTGTGGCAAGCAGCTGCTTGAGGGGGTATTTATTATTTATTATATTTAATAATGTAATATACAATGAAAAGGAAAAGCATTATTTACAGGTTAATGCAATTTTATTAATATTAATGTAAATATTATTAATACTAATATAATTAATGCAATTGTTATTAATGTAATTTGCCATAATTGAATATATTTCGAAACATTTGGTAAAAAATAATTGGGCATTTTTATCTGTTGTTAAATGATAAAGAACAGAAAGATGTTTAAAATAATTGAAACCCGATTTCCAGACCAGATGTAATGAAATATCGATTTCTGTGAATGGAGGGTATAAATCAGATCCACCTGGGTTACTACAAATCGACCCGAATATATTTACTTACTATTTAGTATATTGAACGTCTTGTTAACCGGCTAAACGAAGGTTTGATTACCAAGGGTGTAAGCCTTGCACGTCTCCGTCTACTCGGTTAACACATAGATATAACATGTAACTGAACACATAACAAATAACTCCTGAGCTAAAGTATACCTAAACAATAACAGAAATCTTATTCCCCATTTAACTCCCAATATATTACCATTTCTTACCACCGCGATTTTACAGACGTCCGCACTTAATGCGGTGCAACCAATCTTCTGAGCGTCCAACGCTCGACAAACAGCAAGGATATTGGCTAAAAGAAATACAACAAGTATGCACTAACATAAATTCACTACTGCATAAACACATAAGTTCCCTAACTAGATAAATGGTATATTGAAGTTCAGACCTACTTTGATTAGATGAGGATGCGAAGGAGAACGACCTCGACGACGAGGAGTTGTAGGCAATTCTAACAGAGAGACATGGCCTCTTCTCCAACGTTAACGTATTTTTCATTGTTTCGTAATGAATTATTCTGTTGCGTACAACACTATTCTACGACTTGGTTTGTTACGTATAACAATAGTGAAGTCAACGCAATTGATGTCTTAGTTATTTACAAAGTCTTATCTGCGTTGCCAAAGGTATACTCAGAAACTTTCAATGAGAGTTAACATGTTTTGGTCTATTTGTAATTTCTTTTATTGTATGCTTGAGTGTTTCATTTCTGGAGACTCCATTAAAAAACGTATGATACTCAGATCCACAACCTTAACACCCCCCAACATAAGCACACTTGGGTACGCCTAGTGTTGCCAACTGTCCCGCATCATCAATATTTATCCTGCTTGTCGTACCAAAGCCATATGGGACACCGCATTGACTGATCCGAGAATACTGTCGATCACATGACGTGCATTAGATCTAATATGAGAAATGAGCCTTAGGGACAGTTCAAACTCCACTTATCTGTGCAACCCCATTCTTTAAATAGCTGAGACTCTCTCGAAATTCAGATGAAGAATCATCTAACTAATTTTGGTCAACTGCTCAAAGAGTGATTTTTGCTGTTTATTCATAAGTAGCATGTGCCGACGCAAACTTCTCATCACAAAGATACGATGTTCTGACCTGGAAATTATAATTGATATATTGAATTTGAATGGAAAAATTGAATGATAAGCCATTTGTGGAATGTTGCATTTTTGAGAATAATATTCAACATACTATTGATATGGATTGGAAAATATTAATGGAAAATGAAGGTCTTTGCTATTTTTTGAAATTTGTGGTAAAAATATGTTCTAAACCATTTTACATTATTATTATTTTATATTAAGTATAACGGGCCCCAGGCAGGATCTATGGGACGGCGGAGGAGGGAGGGGAGAGATGTATAGTCCAACCAGGCAGGTGCGCAAGATTAAGTTTCGGTAGGGGGGTCCGAGAATTCAGTTTGGGGGAGACTCCGGGAATTTAACTTCAGTGGAACAGAAATGTTTAGATTAAAGTTTATGGTTAAATTCTACCTTAACTGTGTATTACCGTATTTCTTCGATTCTAAGACGCCATCGATTCTAAGACGCCATCGATTCTAAGACGCACTTTAATTTCAGCACCACCAACAGACAAAAAGTTTTGCTTCTAAGAAATAAAAAATAAATAAATTGCTAAAATATATCTAACAAATATTTTTATTATAATAGAATTCAATTTACTAACAACAATAGTACTTATTTATCAGTAAGTATTCTATTCATCACTTCCTTCTGAATCAATATCAGAGTCTGATTCTTCTGAGCCGTCTTTTCTGCGATTCTAAGACGCCATCGATTCTAAGACGCACCCCGTTTTTAGAGACGTTTATGTGGGAAAAAAGTGCGTCTTAGAATCGAAGAAATACGGTACTCTCTTGGGATAGGAGGAGCATATCGAAATAACATAAAGCCTTTGATATTGTTACAAAGTCATATAATTAAACGAATTAATAAAAACAAAAACATGCACGTTTAATAAGCAAATGTCATGATGCAAATATTTTGCTTATAAGGAATTAAAAAAATTAATTGCTTATAATGTACCTATGACGTAAGCGGATGTGTGACGTCATAGATGACGTCTTACGATTTTATACGTCGTCTGCATCTTTGCCATGATGTATTTTCCATAGTTTTCTGATGCGAAATACAGGGGTGCCCTCTGCGTCGCCCAAATCCGATAAGGAAGTACCAAGTCGCATCCATAGGTCAGATAATAAGGGGATTCTTTGGTGGAAGTATGAGCTGCGCTCCGATAAGCCAATAATATAAAGGGTATAAACTCATCCCAGTGTACTTGCGCGGAATCTAATCATAATGCGATATTATGTTGAGAATGTTTGCATTCATCTGTTCGCATAATCTATTGCTTTGGGACCGATATGGAATTGCTCGGCACTTGCAAATGCCTAGCTTTTCATAAACGGAAGTCATTACTTTTCCAGTGAAATTTCTTGCATTGTCACTGATGACAAACTGCGAGATGCTTTTGACGACGTAATCTTCCACGAATATTTTCGCTACCCCTTTTGCTGTCTGAGCCGGCATAGGACAGACTTCGGGCCATTTCGTAAAATAATCAGTAATTACCAGTATGTATTTATTACCCTTTTCCGTCATGGGTAACGGCACTAGGAAATCCATTGCAACTCTTTCGAATGGACGGGAAGCAAGTGGAACTCTTTCTAGATTCGACTTTCGCCTGGCCACGTAGCCTCGTCGCTCGAAGCAGGAGGCACAAGTCTTCCGTACATCTGCATACATTCCCCGCCAGAAATATTGAGATCGAATGTGTTGTAGCGTCTTCAGTTCCCCCAAATGACCAGAGCATGGCAGGTCGTGGCAGAGTTCTAAAATCTGTCCAGCTAAACTCTTGGATATAACTAGTTGTTGTGCGAGCTCATTTCTGACATCCTTCCTGTGTGGCCTGAATAATGGAAAAGCATCCCGTCTTCCAGGTAAATCAGGCATCTTTTGCTGAAGCTTGCTGCTAGCTCCCTCTAAAAATTCTGTTAAATCCCTTATCTGGGTGTCTTCCCTCTGTAGATCCCGAAGCTGTTGCTTGTCTGCGAACTTGTTAGACAAAATTACATTCTCCTCATTGGTATTTTTATTACGAGGTAATATATCATCGGGGATATTATGTTTCCCAGGTCTATAAATAATATAGAAGTCATAGCCCTGAAGGGCTAAATTCTACTTTGCGAACCTGCTTGACGTGTCCTTTAGTTTCAAGAGGTATGACAGTGGGGCGTGGTCACTGATGATTGTAAACTTCTTCTCATATAAATAAGTTTAAAATAATTTATGCCGAATTTAACTGCCAGAGCGTCCTTTTCAATGGTGGAATATCGGGTTTCTGCTGCCTTTAATTTCTGGCTAGCATAGGAAACTGCTTGTCTAACTCCGCTTTTTCATTCCTGCTCAATTACTGCAGCCCCAGCTTCTCCGCTGGCATCAATGGATAAAAAAAATCTTTTCGAAGTTGAGATAGATCAACACGGGTTCCGTCATCAGTTTTAATTTCAGTTCTTAAAAAGTCCTCTCTGCGTCAGCGGTCCACACAAAGGATCTATCTTTCTTTATCAAGCTTATCAAAGGTAGGGCGATCTCAGCATACTTGTCAATAAACCTGCGGTAGTAGCCCGTCAAACCCAGGAAGGCTCTCACCTTCTTCACTGACTTCGGAATGGCGAAGTTTTTGATTGCATCAAGATTTCGCGCATTGGGTTTAACTCCCTGGGAGGTAATCAGGTGTCCCATATAGGATACAGATTCTCTTAAGAATTGACATTTTTGAGGCTTGAGCTTGAGCTTAAATTTTCGCAACGTACCAAAGACGGTCTGTAATTTAGACAAATGTTGCTCGAATGTTTTTGATGCCACGATGATATCGTCAAGGTATATCAAAATCTGATCACTTTTCAGTCCAAGAACATCGCATTGATAAGCGCTGAAAGCTGGTGGGTGCACATTTAAAGCCAAACGGAAGTCGTGTAAATTCATACAGACCATTTTACTGATGAATGCTGTTTTTTCCATATCCCTTGGATGTACAGGCACTTTATAATAGCCAGATGTCATGTCTAATGAGCTGAAATAGCTCGCATCTGCTATAAATCAATGCCCTCATTGATCAAAGGTAAGGGGTAGGAGTCTGGGATGATTTTGGCATTGTGGGCTCTATAATCAAACGCAAAATCAGTAGCTTCCATCACGTTTCTTTACTAGCAGGATAGGCGCAGCATATGGCGAGACACTTTCACGAATTATGCCATTGTCGAGGAGTTCCTTTATTTGTTCATCCAATACTGAATGCATGGCATAGTGCACTCGATATGCAGAGCGTCTAACAGGTCTATCATCCTCTAAATGTATCTCATGATAGATAACGTCTGTGCTACTAAGCTCACTTATATCTCCAGCGAAAACATCTCTTTTTCTCATTAGAAGGGCTCCCAAGGGTTTGCGCGTCTTGTGTGAGACATGTGTTAAATCAAAGTCATCAATGAACAGGGGCTCAGACTTAGTTTTCTCAATTGCATTTACATATTTCACCTGCATCGCCTGCAGGGTTTCTGAAGTTGCCAGTTTCATACCCCTGTTTATCCACACTGGCTGCTGCGAGACATTCGCGACTCTAATGTTTAGTAGTCCATTGTTATCCACAACATTTAAGGACCTTGCTAATCTTATTGTTTACTTTCTTATTCCTTCCCATTGCTGTGCTAAGACTGTTTTGGAAGCGAGGTCTCCTTGAGTGCTCCTCACCAAAACAATTCTTTCAGTAGGAGGGGCTATCATTATCTTATTTACAGCTTTTTCCATCGTGGCCGAAATGGCTTCACTATTAATTCCGTGACTCATTTTCCAAATTATGACAGGGTAGATCTCCCTTGGGCTCAGGGGCATAGCGAAGGGGGCATGACTCGCTCTCTCTTTCTAACATTTGATTCTTCAAATCCCACACAAAACCTTGAGCTCTCAACAAATCATAACCAAATATGGCTTCATATTTTCCACTAAATTCCTTGTCTACTGCTATGAGAGAGTATACAAATTTTGCTCCTATCACTTAGATTGCCAGTTCAAACTAGTCCAAGATGGGTAGATTTACTCCATTGATCCCTTTCAATCCGACATTAACTGATACCATCGCAATTTTGCGCTTATTTTCTTAACCTTTTGAAAGCCATTCCGTATATTTGCCGGCCGTCATGCAAAACGCCGGTCCGGCCGATTGCCGCCTCAACTCTCTCCTGCTTGTTTCCTTGCCCCCGATCATAGGCAGCCGCTAATTGAACCAACCGCAACGCCACTCCTTGTGTCCGACCTTCAGGCAGAAATCTTCCCGTCTCCCCTTCCCATCCTTTTCGATATACAGAGAAGAGCAGTGTCACCTCTAGTCTTCAAAACTGCTCTGATGTGTTCAATAGTTTTCTGTTTTAAAACCTTTGCTTGCTATGGTAGAACTCAGTGCTTATTTCAAAATTATTTTCATATTTAAATTATTATTTGACGAAATCAAATAAGTGATTATCGCTTTGTTATGACTTTTAAAACGAAAAACAGGTTTATTAGAAGTTCAGATTCATAATTTATTTTTAGTCATTCTCATATGTCAGATTCTGAAACTATGCTAGATAAATCTCAAACATATATCCAAAGACCTTAGTGGCTGAAATAGAAGGCAAATATTTTCCCTGCAATTCTGTAAAGATTCACACATATCAGAATAAAATGCTCTGATGTATCGTTAAACGATATCTAAATTCGCAGACTCATCTGCTAGTTTGAAAACACAAATGTAATCTTACTCTCCTTAAAACCTACCTTACAATAACATGATATGGGTGTCTGTTTTCTTTTTTCGTTACTAGAAGATTGTCTATAAAATAAAAATATTTTTAACTCTCAAAAGTTTTGCTACGTTGAGGAGATTAAAATTATTGTTCTTACTCTAATAACGAAAAAAAAAAATCATAGAAATCTTAAAAAAACACTAAGTTAATAAGTATACTTAGGATGTATAAAAAAAGCTTAATAGAGCAACTGAAAAATTACTCTGATTCAGGTGGGAGCAAACTACAGTAATGTGTTCGATATATGGCCATATCTTCACCCTTTGAGAATGAGTATGTGTAATGGATGCAAAAAAATTATTAAACTTATTTATATTTCATTGCATTTTTTACGAAATTTTTAAAGACTTGTAAAATAAGAGAAAAATTTTATGCTGCATTAGAAAACCAGCTTCCTGCTCCCTCTTTACGTTTGTCTGACTCGATTGTATTTCCTGCTCCTTCCCCCTTTTCTAGATCAGAGCCCGTATGAGCATATTTCACACATTTTTCAAAAAATTTTAAAGACCTCTAAAGCGGAGGGGAAAATGTTATACTTCAATGCATAGCCAGTCTCTTGTCTTCCCCCCCTTTTTTTTTTACCTTTTTCGGCTCCGTTGAGTCACTTGCACTCGCTCCCCCCCCATTTTTTTCCATCCTTATATTTTTTCAGATCCTGGCTTGAATGATACTGATATTGATATCTCGTGATTTATATGTGTACACTGCAAAATTAAATTAAGAAAACTATAAAACAAAGGTGTTTCTATTTCATTAAAAAAAATGATTTCCTAATTTTTTTTTTCCAAAATATGTTTTTAAGGAGGGGGAAGGGGCTCAAAAAATAAGTATCGCGAGAAGGCCCAGTCACCTTGCTACGTCACTGTTAGGAACGCTGTCACTGAGTTAAGACACCATTATAACGGAATACGAAATACTATCAAGGATTTAGAAACCATTGCGCGGAATATGCATTAAAAAGATTTTAAGTCAGGATGTATCATTTGCTTAGTCAAAAACCTTTCACGGATATTTAGTTCATATTGTAGTCTTTCATCTCGAATAATTGTATTTAATTTTAACAATAAACAACGTAGGTAAAGCAAAATAACACGGAATTAGGTAACCTTGCCTCCAATTCCTTTACACTGCCAAGCATTGTTTTAGTTGTGATTGATGCAGTGGTCAAACAAACTCTAAAGTTTGATGAGCATAGTCAGTATGCTTTGTATACACTTGAAAGTATGCTTTGTATATTTTGAACAGTATATAGTTAATGATAGGGCATGTCCTTGTACTGGAAGTCCTAGAAAATCTAGGAGTAGGATTCTTTGTCCGAAGTGTTGCGAATTATTAGAAAACCAAAGTCGGCAATCCAATGAAGCTTTTTGCAAAATTTAATTACCAGAATTAACGTCCAAGAGCAAAAAGGAAGTTCTATAATACGTTGTTTTTAATAACGCTCTAGACAGCCATTGCAAACTACCGTTCAAATGGAATTAGCGGAAAATAAAGCAAGATTAGAAATAGTTCGCCTTACGTAATAACGTGGAAAGATGATACTATGTGGCACACAAAAACCATAATATTGACCAGTGGTTCTCAACCTTGTATGCTTCACTTACCCCCTGTAAATGTGTATATAACTGGCGTACAGTCGGTCAAAAAAGTATCCGAACACTGTGGTTGATTACAGAATTCAGAAAAAATATCTGGCAACGATTTTTTTAGAAATTATTGATCTGGCAACCTTCGTGTCACGTGATACGAAGGTTGCCAGATCACTAATTTCTAAAAAGTCGTTGCCAGATATTTTTTCTGAATTCTGTAATCAACCACAATGTTCGGATACTTTTTTGACCGACTGTACCTCTTGCATAGAAAGATAAAACTATAGTTATAGTATAACAATGGGAATAACGTAAAACATATATACAGGGTGTCCCTGAATTCATGGCCCAAACGAGAGGGGATGGTAGTACACATCGAACTCACCAATATTTGTCATGGAATATGCGGCCGCAAATGCAGCCCAGTGCTGGTAGTGGGCGCAGACAAGGCGGCATGGCTTAAAAGCGCTGGATCGGCCAAACCCCAGCATTCTCAGCCGCCGATGTGCGCGGCAAGCCCGGTGTTTACAAGCAGGTACGCCGATCACTACTCCGCCATTGTGCCGCCTGTATCAACGTTGGTGGGCGGACATTTGAGCATTTGTTGTAATGATCTCCAATAAATGTCACACTGGAAACCTCTGTGTCTGTCCTTCATTTCTGACTCCTCACTGCGTTTGCGGCCGCATATTCTATGGCGAATATTGGTGGGTTCGGTGTGTACTACCATCCCTTCACATTTGGGCCATGAATTCAGGGACACCCTGTATATATAACATATATCTAGCAACTTTTGAGCTCTCACGGCGTACCCCAAAAAATTTTACCGCGTACCCCACATTGAGAACCCCTACTTTAACCCTTTAACTACCACAGGCCTTGGAAAACGAAGTACCTCAGAATACCAAACCGGCCAAGTTTTGAAATGGACTCTTCCTAGTTTGTCGTTCCCCGTTCCTTCACCCGAAGGGAGAACGGAGTTAAGCGCAGCAGAGCTCCCCTCCACTCCGTAAATTGCCTCTCATTAGGCTGAGCATCCCTTCACCTCGAAACCCATATGGTCATGAGCTACATACACCCATTGAACACGAGATATCAGACTCCTGTGACTTTTGCTCTTAACACCTTTCCAAAAACAGTTTTTAAAACGCATGCATGTTTGTCGATTTTTGAAAAGTTTTTTCAATATTATTTCTTAATAATAACTTTTAAAAGCTTTTTAAATTTGATTTTCTACTTAAAAACTGGCATAAGATTGTAATTATTTGGATTACATCTTTTTACATAAAATAGATGTCATAATTAGATATTTTTCAAAGAAAAATGTTTCCATTTTTTGGATTCTGATGTCAGTTTTCTAACACCCAGCAAAGAGAAAGCTGTTATTAATAGTCGAATGTATGATGAAAAAAATTATAAGAAAGATTATTAAAATAGAAGACCAAAAATAGAAAGCAGTAAGAGTGCTGAATTGATTTTTAAAGAATAGATTTTAATACAATTGTAGAGAGTACTCTAACATAAGAATCAAAAATGATTTTGTGAGAAAGGTTTGCATCTGAGATAAAAGTAAACGAAGTGGATATTGCAAAAGATATCCGAGGAAGCAAAGACTAGATAAAATGAGAAATAAAGAAACTAAAGTAATCAGAGATTACATAAAAATATTGGAGGTGTAAAATGTATTATCAAAATGAGAAAGACTTATGAATATGATAGATAAAGGAAGATGGCTCAATTTAATATGGAAATGAGAACCCGCTGGAAGAAGACGGTGAAAGAGATGGAAAAATGGTATGAAAAAAAGAATGCTGAAAAGAGGACTTCAAGACCAAGATGGCAAAGATAAAAATAAGTGGATAGAGAGAGATGACTGGGACCACACAGCTTAAACTTGGGAGGGTGAAAAGAATAAAATTTTCTATCATTATACTTTTTATAGAATACATTGTTAAGTAATTGAGTAAGTGATTCAATTCAGCAAATGATTAAATCAAAAGTAGTCTGTTCTATTTTACATTTCAGATATCAGTAATGTGCCTAAAAAGTCTTATGGGTGGACATACTCGAGTCCATGGACAAGATCTAGGGAGGGGGGGGGGGGGCACATCCTATTCCTTTCAGAATCATAGTAAGGGTAATAGAAATAAATATTACTAAACTTATTTATGTTTCATGGATTTTTCAAAAAAAAATTTAAAAATTTAAAAAACAAGGGGGAAATGATATATTGTATTGGAAATACAGCCTCTTGCCCCCCCCCCCCCCCTTCCTTTACATTTTTTCTGCTCGATTGTGTTTCTTGTCTCCCTCTCTTCTCGATTTTTTTTCAGATCCGGGCCTACTCGTGTCTATTAGGGTGAGGGGATGGAATGATGCTTGAGTTAATATATTCCGTCTGAGCGGCTCTGTTTTTTGCACAATGGGCTAAATGTCCTGGTTACAGCAAAGACCCACTGTACAGCTGTTAGGAGAAAGATGGAAGCCTGCCTCAATCTTACTGTTTTAATGGCACAGGCTATAGTTATCCTGCACACAAGGTTAAAATTTTACTTCCCATTTAACTGACGTCGGCCTTCCCAATCCCCTCAGTGTCATCTTTTCTCCCCGAGGGCAGGGTAGATATTATCTATATACCCTCGTCAAACAGCTGCTTGTCACAGAAGTCTGACAGGAATCTTTCAGTTTAATACGCCATAGTAGAAGGGATTTGTGAGGATGGCTGGTCCTCAGCAGAAGAATAACACAAACATCCATGCCTTATCCGGGGCTCTAAACCTAGGTCCCTTTGATCAGTAGACAAACATGCTAATAAATAATAATAAATTTTTTTAGTTTTTTTAATCTACTTTTAGTGTTCCAAATGTAACTCTATCTATTTTTAGTTCCAAATACAAATGTTTTGGATTTCAAAGCAGGTAGAGAAGTCTGAGATATGAATAACAAGACCAAGATTGCAAAGATAAATATAAGTGGAGAGAGAGAGAGTTGATCTGGACCACACAACCTGAACTTGGGAGGGTGAAAAGAATGAAATTGTGTATCATTATTTATGAATTACATTGGAAAGTAATTCAGTAAGTGATTCAATTAAGCAAGTGACTAAAGCAGAGAGGAGGGAAAAGGACAAGAGCATGGCCCATGCCTAAAGCCAGTAACCATGGCAGAGTGTGTGTGTGTGGGGGGGGGGGGAAGAGTCAGCGTGTACCAACCTAAGACCAGGGATCACGGAAAACAGAATGGGTGGATAACAATAGAAATTTGTGCGCACAAAACAATACAATATTCCGGGCCCCCTGGGTACGTCCCTGTCTCTCTCGTTACACATGAAGCGAGTCAAAAGTTGTTGATATCTCCATCTTCTAACCACATCATTATTTGCTTAGTCTTCAGCTTCTAGAACCGACACTTCAGCTTCTAGAATAGTAGTCAACAGGAGATATTTTCTCGTTGTCGCATTACAGCGCGACAACAAATGAGCTGCAGCAGCATTAAGAGGAAAACGAATAAGCTTTTAAGATAAAATCAAATAGAAAAAGAAATTCAGATAACAAAAGCTTCTATTTTTTCTTTTGATCCATAATTCAATCCCCTCATCAAATAGGTACGTACTGTGTCGGCCAATACACTTAATAATACGGCGTTGGTTGAAGTAAATGTTTTAATAATTAAATAACAAATGCTATAAATTTGAATCCGAAAACACCGTCCGGCCACCGAAGTTAGGCAGCTTTGGGCGCGTTTGGTACCTGGGAGGGTGACCACTTGGGAACACTGCGTGCAGTAGGGAAAAAATCTGCTGAGGGCCCGCCATCCTCACAGATCCCTCTATTATGGCGTATTTAACTGACAGGCTCCTGTCAGACCTCTGTGGCAAGCTGCTGCTTGAGGAGGTATTTATTTTTATTTTATTTATTAATGCGCTTATTGTAAATTGTTCATTTGATGGCGACCTTGTATCGTAAATAAAAAGTATCATTAATTTCTTTTGTTATTTCAATTATCAAGTAGCCTCACTTGAGAACCGCTGATCTAGAATAAAAGACGTTAAGTTTCTTGCTATCTTTTCACAAAAGAATTATTTTTTATTTTATAATTTGTTTATTGCAGAGCTCTAAACATGCCAGTCGTACAGTATAGGAACTAAATACCCCAACTTTGCTGTTAGGAAAATAAAATACCCCCTCCCACCCACCCGAAATTTTAGGATGATTATGTAATAATAGATAAAAATTGAACTTATAAAATTTAACTGTTCTGTGTATTAATTTGTTTTCAAACCATTTATTTTTATATTACGTGAAATTATATGTTTTATAGGAATTAAAATTATGCATCTATATATTTTTTCAGTTCCACCAATTTTTAATAGTTTTGCAAACCATTCTTCCGGTAAATATTCTGCTATGAATTCTTTTCTAAAAATTAAATATTCCCTCAAGCAGTTGTAGTTGCCCTCAAGCAGATTACGAGCCTGCCGGGCTATCGACTAAACCACCCGCCTCTCTCGCCGAAGAAACAATGGATATGCATATGTTATCGTATGTCAATAATAAAATTATTATCTAATATCTGAATATTTCAATTATTTTTATTTCAACACAAATTGAAAAAAAAGAAGAATTTTTTTTCCCGATAATTATTCATCAATGGAGTTATTTTTAACCTGAAAAAAGTCGTACCCTATACATAGATGTGTCTTTCTGCTGCGGTCTCGCCTTCCTCACAAATTTTGTCTATAGCGTATTATACTGACAGGTTCCTGTCAGACTTCTCTGAGAAGGAGATGTTTGAGAGAAAATTTATTTTTATTTTCATTTCATTCCATAAACTGTTTATTTTCCTAAGAAACCGAATTCAGTTTCGTAAATTGAAACAGATATTTGCTCTCAGTGAAAAATTTTAGAGTCGAAAAGCCATTTTACTGACTGCATCTTATCTCTAGAAACTACCCTTCAGATTGTCACTAGAAAGCAACCAGTTGATGAGAATGTGACCTTCAGCTGCGGGAAACAATTGAGGTGCGACTTTGGCTGGCATTGTGCATGGAGCGAATATCTGTGCTTTGCAGTCATGCATATTCCATTCTCTCATGCATATTACCATTCTCTGTAACCCACCCTAACCTGCAGGGTATTGCAGCAGTAAGCGGGGAGAGCCATATTCTAGGGCATGCAATAAAACAGAACAAAAGGCTTAACGCCCATGTTTACTTTCATTCGGCAGCCAACGCTGCAAACTAAGCAAGTCGAAAAGAAACAAAAAAATAAACAAATAAAATGAAATCAAACTTCTTTCAAAAATACATTTGCTAAGCAGAAAACAGTACATAAA
This sequence comes from Ryuthela nishihirai, assembly GCA_038380435.1. Taxonomy (NCBI): domain Eukaryota; kingdom Metazoa; phylum Arthropoda; class Arachnida; order Araneae; family Heptathelidae; genus Ryuthela; species Ryuthela nishihirai. The sequence goes on from JAWZYU010000018.1 coordinate 29,009,683, forward strand.
ATTTAAAGCAATATCAGAACTATGAACTTTGAGTTTTTGAAAGAAACAATTTCTAGTGAACTTTTATTTCGTCAAGAGTGAATTATGCTTTGAATAATTCCGTGATCAAACGGAAAAGTCGGCAATGAAATTATAAAGTGCTATCAATAGGTGTCGGCAGAGGGAGCTGGAAGGGAGGAGAGAGCAATTACCCCTCTCCTGGTAAAATTGATCGAAAAATAAATTAATGATAAATAACACAAGTTTACTAAATAGTAATATTATTTTCTTACAACATGTAGTATTGATTTTTCCCTTTACGTTTCCTATATTTTCGGAAGCATATCATTTATATTTATTAATATAAGAAAGCATTTGTACATATATTTTTAAAAAATAAGTATCCCATTTTTTCCGTTCTATTTTCAGACATCCTCATTTGCCTTGTTTTGTGATATAGGCATGATTACTGTCTCCGCAACTGTTCTGATTAATGAAAGACTTGAGTCAAATATTTATATTTTGAAAAATTGATTTGCTTTCCCGTTCTCTGAAAAAAAAAAAAGTTTTACTCCACTCTGTAATAATTTTGCCCCCCTCCCCATAAAAAATTACACCGGAGCCATGCAAAAAAAACTGTTGCTGTAGCTTTATCTGTAGCTTTAAAGATTAACATGATTAGATTCGAAAAATTAGATTTAATAAGCAGTTTCTAATTCTTATATTTTTCTGGTATCAGTAATTAACATTGGGTAGAGAAATCAAACTCTGGTGGAGGAGGGAGATTTAAATCAAAATAAACAAATATTTTTTCTGCATTGAATTCAATCTTCCATTCCGCCAAAAGTAAACTATGCTGCTTCAGCAAGAATATTTCCGAACTAACTGCGAGGTCAAATTATATAAAAATAAATAAATATTCCCCTCAAGCAGCTGCTTGCCACAGAGGTCTGACAGGAACCTGCCAATGAGGAGGGCGAGACCTCAGCGGGGAAACAACACAAACATGCCTTACCCGGGGCTCGAACCCAAGTCACTTTGATAAGTAGCCAAGAAACATATTAATAAATTGCATGCCGAGATGTGCTGCTGAAAAATGGTTCAGGAATTCATCAGATGGTGGTTGCTTTACAACTTCAGTATTTTTTACCAGCTGCCTAAAGTAAATGAAGATCAGTATTGCATTTATTGTTTTTGCGAAGAATGTTTTGTACTATAGTTTTCGGAAGTTAAGCGGAATGACGCTAGTCTTAGGAATTTATGCCTTTGGACATAAATCATGAACACTTAACTATTTACAACACAATTACATTTCTTGAAATATTCCTTATCACTTGTGACATACGCTATTCAAACGGAAAAAAAATCGGACTAGTTTTAGAGGCAAAAGTTTCAAAAAATAATTGAAAAAATACGAATAAGTCATCTGATTCCAATTTTACTAAAAGAGGCAATATGTACAAAAGTTTTGCAGCGTAAAAAAAAAAAGATAATCCTGGTTTCTTAGGCAAAAATTTAAGAAAGTTCACAGTGGTACTCACAAAAATATTAGGGGCGGGGGTGGCTCAGTCGGTAGCGCGCCAGGCTCGTAATCTGTAGTTCCCAGGTTCGAGTCCCAGCTGGGTCAGCGTTGAGATTTATCTCCGCAAAATTCCCCGCCCTGCCCACGGTCAGTAGGGGACACCGATGGGCTTGGAAAGGCCGCCGTCCGTCGGATGGGACGTTAAGCCGTGGCCCCGTGTGCGGGAGAGCCATACCCTGTGCACGTTAAAGAACACGCTGGATGGCCTTGACGGGAGGCTACCATCTGTCTCCCAACAGCTGTTCCAGTGGGTCCCCACCCCCAACCTTCTCTGAGCCTTCGGGGTCCATGTGACCTGGCCATTTAGCCCATGGTGTGCAAAAAAGTGCCGCTCAGAGGTAAAACAACCCAACCCAACACAACAAAAATATTAAGAAAGTTCATACTACAAAACTATTTAAAATTTCGTGGTGTATTACAGAATGGATTACAGGTATTATAAAGAAAATGTAGTTTTGAGCCTAGTTATAAAAGGAAAAGTAGCTCCACTTTGTGATCTGTCTGCCTGTGTGTGCATATTGTTTTCGTATTTTGAAACATTATTAAAAATTCTTTTTGATTAGATAGGTATTGATGAAATATTGCAATCGCACTTTCATCGAATATTTCAATAACGTCCTATAATGGTGGAAAAAGTGTGAAAATGCCACAATATTTAACAAACATTGCCAACAATATGTTTATGATAGAAGTTTGAAATTTGCATGATAGGTTATGGTGGTTACATAGTTTACATTGGCAGCAATGATTGGCTTCGTGCTTCCAAAATATAGCTCGGAAAATGCAATTTTTTGCTTAATGAGAAACTCCATTTGTGTGGTAAAGTTACTAATAAAATATTAATGCCTGCATTTTTCCAATCATCCATTACATCAAATTTCTAATATGAGAGGAATGTAAAGATCGAAAATATGAACTTCATTCTTTTTGAAAACGAGTATCCCTTTTTCAACAGAGGCGATATGTATTCTTCTAGTTGCTAATTGTGTTCCATTTCCTTCTCTCGTAAGTTACATGGAAAAATTACGAAAATTATCGATCTAAATATTTTTTATTATCAGAATGTCGAAGTGTATTTTTCTTCTTATTTGGGAAGGGGGGGGGGGCAATGTTGCTTCTCTGTAAATGTTACTAGCAATCAACTAAGCTATTTAGTTGAAATTTATATCGAAGTATATTTTGAGCTGAATAATATCCTTTTATGGGCTTTATGGCAAACTTACTGGAAACTGTGAGAAGGGGGGGGGGAGGATATTTCTAGGGTTGGGTTGGGTTGTTTTACCTCTGAGCGGCACTTTTTTGCACACCATGGGCTAAATGGCCAGGTCACATGGACCCCGAAGGCTCAGAGAAGGTTGGGGGAGGGGACCCACTGGAACAGCTGTTGGGAGACAGATGGTAGCCTCCCGTCAAGGCCATCCAGCGTGTTCTTTAACGTTCACAGGGTATGGCTCTCCCGCACACGGGGCCACGGCTTAACGTCCCATCCGACGGACGGCGGCCTTTCCAAACCCATCGGTGTCCCCTACTGAGGATATTTCTAGCGTGTCAAGTATGGCATGTTACGTTGGTAGTGAATTTATAATTTCCTGTCTTAAATTTCCAGACACATTTCTCATTAATTATGAGTGTATTCCTTCAAAACCTTAAAGAATACAATGCTCATTGTAAAAACTTGAGTAACATGGAAATTAGTGCCTAAAAGTAGTGTTTGGTGATAAAGGTGACTGTTTGGCTTAGTTGATAGTGTTGGAAGTCTCTACTCTATAGTTTCCAGGTTCGAGTCCCAAATATAGCAGCGTTGAGACTTATTTCCATTAAATCCAAAGCATTCATTTGGTGAGAAAGCAGAACCGATGGGCTTGGAACGATGAATTCCTACGGTTGCGACGAAACGCCGTGGTCCGTGTGGAGGAAAACCACACTCTGTCCACATTTATTGATGGCCTTGAAGGGAGGTTTCCATCTGTCTCTTAACAACTGCCCAAAGAGTCTTCTTTATCCTACCCATGTATGAGCCTTTGAGGTCCTTATTACTTGGCATTTAGCTAATTGTGTGCACAAGAGTACGACTGAGCGGTAAATAACTCAACTAAAGGTATCTGCTGTAGAGTGATTTTATAAAATGGATTTTAAAATAACACTTCTGCTAAGATTTTCAACCAATATTGCTCTTTTTTCGAACCGTAATCCCAAGCTCCTGTACGGTCCAAATCATCTGTTGGTCCGAATTATCACTGTTAAAAAGTACAAAATTTGGAAAAGGATAAATTTTGTTCTCTTTGAAAAGGAACATCCTACATTCTCCAGAGGCGATATATGTTCCTCCAGTGGTTTGACAGAAATTATTCTTTCCGGAAAGGGCAGCGTATGATTTTTCTCATCTTGGAAGCGATCTTTCAAAACGTATTTTTCCACAGTATGTGTACGGTACAGTCGCTCAAAAAAGTATCCGAACACTACGGTTGATTACAGAATTCAGAAAAAATATCTGGCAATGATTTTTTTTAGAAATTAGTGATTTGGCAACCTTCGTGTACAGTACACGAAGGTTGCCAGATCACTAATTTCTTAAAAAATCGTTGCCAGATATTGTTTCTGAATTCTGTAATCAACCATAGTGTTCGGATACTTTTTTGAGCGACTGTACATGAAAATCAATATGGTCCCCTTTCAGCTCTCCCCAGAACTACCAAGGCTGTAACAACGGTGAGGCAAGTAAAGCATTAGCCTCGGGCGCACAAGATGAGGGGCGCATAAAAATACAAAATGAGGGGTTCAGAAAAATACAAGATGAGGAGGCTCAGAAAAAGACTGCTGTGAAACTATATAGCGGTGCAATTTCTATTCTTGCCTCTGGCACAAATATAGCTAGTTACGGCTCTACCCCCCCCCCCCCACACACACAGCATGGGGTGTCTGTGTGTGTGTGTGTGTGGAGGGAACAGGTTGACCCATTTGACAGAGCTCCAGACTCATAATTTCATTTTCCCAATTTCTACTCCCAAATGCGATTGCACTCAGATTTTCTTCCGTTAACCCCCGTGAGAAGGGGGTCATCGTTGCGCTTCTGAAGATTGCCGTCCGTCAGATGGGACATTAACCTGTGGGTAAAACGCAATACCCTGTATAAGTAAAAGAATTCACTGAATTCTCTTGACGGGAGATTAGCATCTGTCTCCTACTAATAGCTGCCCAGTGTATCTCCTACACCAACTTTCTTTAAGCCCTTTTGACTTGGCCATTTAGCCTTTTGTGTGGAAAAGGGTGCAGTTTAGAGGTTAAACCTAAGACTTAACCACCCCAAAATAACTTTGTCTCTTTACTATTTACTTGGTTCCTAATCAGAGAGCTAATAACCAACGGGACGTGGATTCGAATCCCTGATGAGGCATGGATCTTTCTTTTTCTGTGTTGTCTTTCTACTGACGTTTCGCCTTCATCCCAGTTCTTCTCCATAGTGTATTATGCGTACTAACAGGCTTCTCTCACATCTCTGTGACAGGCTGCTCTAATAATTTAATATTTTATTTATTTTAGAGTGCTATATATAATACTAACTACCTAAGCTTTATGAGAGAATTTTCTTGGAGCACGTTTTCGGCATGTTCGCACAAAACTTATGTTGTATATAGCATATTTCTATAGGCTTTGGTTAGTATTGAAAAAAAAGTGGATTGGTGAAGGAAAAGTGGGTTGGAACTTTTCGGAATGTCGCCATTTGCAGTAATATATCCATTGCCGATTTAGATAGAGCATTTCATGATGTGAAAGGAAAGCATATTCGTAGGTAATGTAAAATTTTAGTGTATAGTGTTTCATTGAAGATAAATTAGTCATCATAACAAGTGACTCTTTAATTCTATATTTTCCACATAATTCACTCAATATTTAAAGGGTTATAGAAATTTAAATATTTAACAAGCTCATTGTATCAGAAATCTATTCCAGAAGTACTTTAAAACTATATAATAATTTTATATAGGTCTGATCTAGAAAAAAAAATATGGGAAGGTCAATTAACTGGATCGAACCGGAAAAGAAATAAAAGATGGAAAAATAACTGAATTGGTGTTTCAGTATAAAATTGCTACTCCGTTGCAGTGGTCTTAAAATTCTTTTGAAAAATCGTGTTACATATTTGTTTCATATTATTTTCATCTCCAATCCGGTTACTAACATTCTGAAGACGGGGGAACGAGGGACATGCCCTCCCCTCCACCCCAATAATAAATGAAAATGAATGAAAAATAATATGAAACAAATATGTAACCAATTTTGTCAAATAATTGTTTATTTTGGAAGTTTGTATAAATAATTATTGCTCTGTTAGTAAAGATTATATAAGTTCCTTACGCATTGTTTCTGTTAAATATTCCAGCATATGCAACTCCTTAAATAATAAGAGATTATTATTGAAATTTAAGAATTAGCTCCATTAAATGTGGATCTTCATTTTTTTTGTTGTAACATTTTACCATAAAATCTTATATTTTAAATTAGAAAGCTTCAAAAATGTTAGCATTCTGTTAATAAAATGTGGAAATTCTTTTATATTGTTGTCTAAGCATTATATCTATACGTAGGTACTGAACAGAAAAAACGTTTCATGTTATTTGAACATGGAGTCATATTCAGATATCAGTAACTTCTTAAGTAATATTAATATGGACAAAATATGACTATAGTTATACTTGAGGTCTCTATCAAATCTCTTTAAATGTTGAATTATTCACAAATAATTGTTCAGTATCCAAATAATTTTGTAAGCTGGAAAATGTACTCAATTAAAACTTGAAAAATTAATTCAACATATTAAAATGAAAAACAAACATTCTGTAAACTTTAATAAAATGTATATTTTAGCTGCATATGTAACGATTGAACAATACATGAATTTTGAATGATTTTTGGTTAACGAGGTAAGTTAATGTTAAATATTCCAGATTCTATAACTCACTGAATATTAAAAATATCAAAAGTAGGTATTTAGGCAGACCGCAGTCAGATCTTCAAAAGTGATTGTCAATAATCACATTTTTCCATAAAAAACTCTTTTAATAAATTGTAGAGTTGTGAATTTGATTCCCTCTTGATCAAACCTTTAACAATTTCAACTGTTTCTACTTTCTGTTGAGAACCTATCAATGCATGAATATATTATTCGGTCCTAAGACGTTTTTCTCTTCCCTTCAAATCCGAAAAAATTATTCCATGTTTCCTTTGCTCTTTGCCGAAATGTAAGTTTCAATAAAGCAATAAACAACCCACATTCTGCAGTCGACTATTAGAGTCCCCCTGTTGCCTGGAGGGATGCAGGCAGTTAGGCAATTAGACGTTAATTGATGGTCGTTTGAACCCTCTGAGCGGGAGAGGCACAAAGAGGGGAGGGAGAGTTCACCCGTTCAACCTACCTTCTCCCCGGCCGACGGGCCGGTATGGTAACGAAAGGGATTCGGCCGGAACGGCCGGTATGGTAGCGAAAGGGTTAATATGCATACGTTGCGAAATGGATACCTAATGTACTCAATGCAGACTGAGTCGTTTATACATGACCATCTCTGTCTCTCCTAAACAAGAGCCAATCGACAAATTTTATTGTCATTTTCGTGTTCAGCACCTCGAAATTAGTAAAGATTGGCTATTTCAATTTCAAAGCCTATTTGTGTGTTGCTCAGTGCAATGAACTAACAGTGAAAAAAATGGTTAATAAACTAACAGTGAAAAAATCGCTAATAATTATCCAATAATGGGAAACACTGGTTAATTGCTAGCTAATTAAAGAAATGGTTAATAGTTAACTACCAGTGAAAAAAATTGGTTAATAGTTAACTAATAGTGACAAAAAAGATTAATAGTTAACTAACAGTGAAAGAAAGGTAAATAGTTTGTAGTGGGGAAAATGTTAATTAATAGTGAAAAAATTGTTTAATAGTTAACGAATAGTGAAATAAATTAACAAATTTGGAATCTAGTACTATCGTACAGAGCAAACAAAAGTTTGACTCACATAAGAACACCTTTATTTAGAGAAATATTTTGAAACATAAGTACTGGACAGAGTTGGGCTGTTTAACCTCTGAACGGCGCTAACATGCTCGCAGTGAGCTAAATGGCCAGGTCACAAGGACTCAGAGAAATTTGGGAAAGAGAATCCGGTGGACAGCTGTTTCCATCTATATGGAAACTTTCCTTCAAGGGCATCCAGCGTGTTCTTTTAAGTGCACAAAGTATGGACAAAATAGAAGGCCTGCAAAAGTCTAATGTTTACTTCTACTCTTGGACAATGAAAAAAAAGAGCTCTCTCCACTCGGTGGTCAAGGCTCAACGTCCCATTCTAAGGTTGGGTTGTTTTACCTCTGAGCGGCACTTTTTTGCACACCATGGGCTAAATGGCCCGGTCACATGGACCCCGAAGGCTCAGAGAAGGTTGCGGGAAGGGTTAGGTTGTTTTACCTCTGAGCGGTACTTTTTTGCACACCATGGGCTAAATGGCCCGGTCACATGGACCCCGAAGGCTCAGAGAAGGTTGGGGGAGGGGACCCACTGGAACAGCTGTTGGGAGACTGATGGTAGCCTCCCGTCAAGGCTATCCAGCGTGTTCTTTAACGTGCACAGGGTATGGCTCTCCCGCACACGGGGCCACGGCTTAACGTCCCATCCGATGGATGGAGGCCTTTCCAAGCCCATCGGTGTCCCCTACTGACCGTGGGCAGGGCGGGGAAATTTTGCGGAGATAAATCTCAACGCTGACGCAGCTGGGACTCGAACCTGGGAACTACAGATTACGAGCCTGGCGCGCTACCGACTGAGCACCTCCGCCCCCACCCTTTCTAAGGACGTCGGCTTTTGAAGCTCGTTGGTGTTCCCTTTCTGACCGAGGGAGGGAGGGGGGGTTAGTAGCGGAGAAAAATCTCAACCCAGACACAGTCGAGACTCGAACCTGGGAACTGCAGGTTATAATTCTGAATCGCTACGGACTTAGCCAAAACCGTGCCCCTACCAATTCTTATGTATTGTTCTTTTACCATAACACAAAGCAGCCCAAATGGTTTATCCCAACATAATTTGAATTCCACTGTTCAAAAAAAGCGAAACGATGTGAATTATTGCCGAGTGCAACGACTTGTATCTAAACATATAATAGCCGTTATTACTTTCTAACCGGATAGTGGTGTAGCTGCCCGTTGGACATATAACGTAAATTTTATAGTGTATTCTAATTCTTGTAAAGAAGCTTCCAAGAGATTGCCTAGACGGTTTTATACCTCCCCTTCCTGACTCTTAGAATTGTACCGTGTTTTTTATACGACAGATGATAGCACTGATGAATGCTTAAAAGGATTTCTCTTCCTGACTCATAGATTTTTATACGACAGATGAATACTTAAAAGGATTTTTACTCTGACACTGATGAGACACTGATGAGACACACTGAGAGACACTGACACATTGATGAGACTCTGACACTGATGAATCCGACAATGATGAATACTTAAAAGGATTTTTACTCTAACACTGATGAGACACACTGACACACTGATGAATCCGAAACTGATGAATACTTAAAAGGATTTTTACTCTGACACTGATGAGACACTGATGAGACACACTGAGAGACACTGACACATTGATGAGACTCTGACACTGATGAATCCGACACTGATGAATACTTAAAAGGATTTTTACTCTGACACTGATGAGACACACTGACACATTGATGAGACTCTGACACTGATGAATACTTAAAAGGATTTTTACCCTGACACTGATGAGACACACTGACACATTGATGAGACTCTGACACTGATGAGACACACTGACACATTGATGAGACTCTGACACTGATGAATCCGACACTGATGAATACTTAAAAGGATTTTTACTCTGACACTGATGAGACACACTGACACACTGATGAGACTCTGACACTGATGAATCAGACACTGATGAATACTTAAAAGGATTTTTACTCTGACACTGATGAGACACTGATGAGACACACTTAGAGACAATGACACATTGATGAGATTCTGACACTGATGAATACTTAAAAGGATTTTTACTCTGACACGGATGAGACACTGATGAGACACACTGAGAGACACTGACACATTGATGAGACTCTGACACTGATGAATCCGACACTGATGAATACTTAAAAGAATTTTTACTCTGACACTGATGAGACACTGATGAGACACACTGAGAGACACTGACATATTGATGAGACTCTGACACTGATGAATCCGACACTGATGAATACTTAAAAGAATTTTTACTCTGACGCTAATGAGACACTGATGAGACATACTGAGAGACACTGACACATTGATGAGACTCTGACACTGATGAATCCGACACTGATGGATACTTAAAAGGATTTTTACTCTGACACTGATGAGACACACTGACACACTGATGAAACTCTGACACTGATGAATCCGACACTGATGAATACTTAAAAGGATATTTACTCCCCTTGCATGGATTCCAAGAAATTGCTTAGAGAGTTTTTTTTTGTCCTCCTTCCTAGTTCTTAGAGACGTTAGATTTTTTTCTACAGCAGATGATAACGATGAGGGGGAACAAATACAAATGTCCATAATATTTTGTAGCAACTGCTAATCAGGATCTTTTAAAAACTCTACTCCGGATTCTTTCCAACTGCATGTCGACGTAAAATTTAAATAATTTTCATGTGAGATATGCCCATTAGGGACATACCACTTGAAAGGATATTAAGATTGGTCTCATTTTAATAGCTTTGGATCACTTATAACTTTCGAAACACTTAACTTCCTTTCTCTAAATTGGATTTGGGTTGGGTTGTTTTACCTCTGAGCGGCACTTTTTTGCACACCATGGGCTAAATGGCCGGGTCACATGGACCCCGAAGGCTCAGAGAAGGTTGGGGGAGGGGACCCACTGCAACAGCTGTTGGGAGACAGATGGTAGCCTCCCGTCAAGGCCATCCAGCGTGTTCTTTAACGTGCACAGGGTATAGCTCTCCCGCACACGGGGCCACTGCTTAACGTCCCATCCGACGGACGGCGGCCTTTCCAAGCCCATCGGTGTCCCCTACTGACCGTGGGCAGGGCGGGGAATTTTTGCGGAGATAAATCTCAGCGCTGACCCAGCTGGGACTCGAACCTGGGAACTACAGATTACGAGCCTGGCGCGCTACCGACTGAGCTACCCCCGCCCCTCTAAATTGGATCTACAAGCTTCTTTGAATTAACCACGAACAGTAAAACGCCGATTATCCATCGCTCAATTATCCGTGGGGTCGGATTAACCGTGGTTACAACCAGCTTACAAAGTACGTTGTACTGAAGCCCTAACAGCTGTAGAAACATTACTTAAATTCGTGGAATGTCAAGGTGAAATTGATTACATTGAATTTTACAAATTCGTGGACGTATAAGAAAAATTAAAGAAAAAAATAATGCTACAAAGAAAACAAACAAGAATCACGGACTTTCTTTCTAAATAAGCTTAAAATTGTTCAGTTTTGTATTTTCATACTACAAGAATGTTTATCTTATGTTTTCATAGGTTTTTTATGCATTTAACCCAATAAAACATAATTTGGATTAAACGTGTTTTTCAATTATCTACCCTCTAACGTCCCTCAATTACCACGGATAATTGACGTTTTACTCTATTACGCTAAAAAAATCAAGCCCTACCTGTAATAGATATTGAGTTTAAAGCCATTTCTATTTTTGTATTCCTATATTTTTAACGTTTGAAAACCGCCCCAAAATATACGCATATGCTAATCATTGTTTTTATCGAGTTCCCATTAAATGTCTTTTTTAGGCGTAACCAAAGAATGTAGAGGGAGAAGAAGTTAAGCTTCCATAGAGATTAATGTAAAATCGAGTAAGGTGCATTTGGCGTAGAGGTGAAACGAACATTACAGGGGACGAACGCTTTTGTAATTACATGTTACTGTCAACTTCCATTCTCTTCGCTTTTCCTATGTAATAATTTCCCATTGATATCCTTGCAGAGTATATTAATATCAATTATGTTCCCTGTTTCTATGCAACCAAGAAAGCTTCTAATTGTAATAATTTATTCTATACATTAATTTCAGGCTAATTTCAAATCTTCTCTATCCGTTCAATTTTTAATTGTTGGTTCAACGAAAAATAATTCCAATGGAGAAAATAAACTTTTATTAAAATCATGATATTATTTTTTTCAAATACAAAGTGCAGTTACTTTTTTTCCTTTTTTAAAATATAAATTTTTTGATGCATAATTCCTTTGCCCCTTATTGTTTGCTTCCCAGCTTAAACCAATGCACGATACGAATCGAAACACCACTTGAGGTCGCCACTTACGCTTTGTCAAAGCTGAACTTCTTTTCCTTATACGTTCTTTGGCGCAACTGTGAATTTCTAGCGACGCAAATAGAAATTTGGTTATAATTTGACAACAACGCATAGCGGTAGGTATGCTAAATGTTTTGACATGCTCGAATTTCTGATTTTTGCGGACTGGTTTAGAAAGCGCGTCAGGCTTCTAATCTACAGCTTTCAAGTCCTCAAACTCTCGTTCGTTGTTGGGTTGGGTTGTTTTACCTCTTAGTGGCACTTTTTTGCACACCATGAGCTAAATGGCCAGATCACAAGGATCCCAAAAGCTCAGAGAAGGTTGGGGAAGGGACCCACTGGAACATCTGTTAGGAGACAGATGGTAGCTTCCCGTCAAGGCCATCCAGCGTGTTCTTTAACGTGCACAGGGTATGGCTCTCCTGTACACGGAACCACGGCTTAACGTCCCATCCGACGGACGGCTGCATTTTCAAGCCCGTCGGTGTCCCCTACTGACCGTGGGCAGTGCGGGGAATTTTGCGGAGATAAGTCTCAACGCTTACCCAGTTGGGACTCGAACCTGGGAACTGCAGATTACGAGCCTGGTTCGCTACCGGCTAAGCTCCCCCCGCCCCTTCTCGTTCGTCCTCTGTAAGAAAGGGAACAACATGGGATTTGAAAAACAATCATTCATTGGATGGGGCATTAAGTTGTGGTTCCCTGTGCACGTTAAAGATCAAACTAGAAGGCCTTGATATGACGTTTATGATATTTGCCCTCCAATAGCCGTCCTTCTATCTGAAACATTGAATGCTTGTGATCTGGCGATTTAGACTATTGCATACACAAAGCGTCGGCCAGAGTTCAAAAAACGCAACCCTAGAAAACATGTTATTCAAGCAGGCAGTCAAAAAGGAAGGATATAGTTCTATAATCTGCCCCATCCTCTGAGTACACAAGTGTAAGTAGGAGGAGTGGGAAACAACGTCAAATCTCTATACTCTAGAGGAGTGTTGGTGTATATCTTGACTCAGCAATTGATCACCCGACTAAAAAAACTACCGATGAAAATAAACACTGAATTTTCAGACTATTTGCTAAGTTTTCTTTTTGTTATTCTTTCGGCATGAATATTTCAGACTTCGTATTTCTCTGCTGAAATAGGAACGAAAACATCCTTTTGTTGAGACGGTGTTTTCGTCAAAATGTTTTTCACATAAGTTAAAACATTTTTATGAATACTTTAATGAGACAAAAAGTCTTTTCAAAAAATTTAAAAGCCTTTTATCATCAATTTGAATGCAATATTGACTCCGGAAAGACCTGTTTACAATATGATAGAGCTTTGAAAGTTTAAATTGTTTTCATTTAAAGAAAAGTTTTTTGTTTTGGAGGAACGAAATTTAATAATCAGAGTTGAAATTTCACAATAAAAGAACAAAAAAACCTAAGTCCTACGCAACCAAAAATCTCGGTACTTCAAGGACCACAAACTAAATCTAAGATGCCACCATAATGAAAAAATAAAAATGCTATAGGTTTCAGCTTAATTGAGTCGGAAAAGTAGCATTAAGTGTTAGTAAAATTTGAAAAATGAAAAGCTTCCTATAAATATATGCACAGCATGAAGTATAAAAATTCTGTGCTATTGTAGGTCCACTGGTACTTGTGGGCAGGGACTCTCATTCGAAAGAGTACGTACTGACTCTCATTCGAAGGAGTACGTACTGACTCTCATTCGAAGGAGTACGTACTGACTCTCATTCGAAGGAGTACGTACTGACTCTCATTCGAAGGAGTGCGTACTGACTCTCATTCGAAGGAGTACGTACTGTCTCTCATTCGAAGGAGTGCGTACTGACTCTCATTCGAAGGAGTGCGTACTGACTCTCATTCGAAGGAGTACGTACTGACTCTCATTCGAAGGAGTGCGTACTGACTCTCATTCGAAGGAGTGCGTACTGACTCTCATTCGAAGGAGTGCGTACTGACTCTCATTCGAAGGAGTACGTTCTGACTCTCGTTTGAAGGACACGCCCCTGATTCCTAATGGGAAATGCAGTGACATCGCGTTCGATCACGATAACACCGCTGCTGTCAGGATCTGCCTCGGGATGTTATGGTTGTGTTATTGATGTGTCTGCATGTCTTATGAGAAACCAGGACAAGAATGATACAGCTTCTAGGTAATCTCTATCTTAAAAAAAAACCGAAATGAAATACGAAACTAGAAGACCGCATATCGCCTCTGGCGTATGCCAGACTCTCTTTTCAAAGAGAATGAAGTTTTTCCTTTACCTACTCTTTCACTCTTTAAAAGTTTTAATTTGAGCTGGTGGGTTGGGTTGTTTTACCTCTGGGTGGAACTTTTATGCACACAATGGGGTGGGGGTGGCTCAGTCGGTTGCGCGCCAGGCTCGTAATCTGTAGTTCCCAGGTTCGAGTTCAGCTGGGTCAGCGTTGAGATATATCTCCGCAAAATTCCCCGCCCTGCCCACGGTCAGTAGGGGACACCGATGGACTTGGAAAGGCCGTCGTCCGTCGGACGGGATGTTAAGCCGTGGCCCATGTGCGGGAGAGCCATACCCTGTGCACGTTAAAGAACACGCTGGATGGCCTTGACGGGAGGCTACCATCTGTCTCCCAACAGCTGTTCCAGTGGGTCCCCTCCCCCAACCTTCTCTGAGCCTTCGGGGTCCATGTGACCTGGCCATTTAGTCCATGGTGTGCAAAAAAGTGCCGTTCAGAGGTAAAACAACCCAACCTATGCACACAATGGGCTAAATGGTCAGGTCACATGGACCCCCGAAAGCTCAGAGGAGTTTGGGGAGAGGGGACCCACTGGATCAGCTGTTAGGAGACAGATGGTAGCCTCCCGTCAAGGCCATCCAGCGTGTTCTTTAACGTGCACAGGGTATGGCTCTCCAGCACACGGAGCCACGACTTAACATCCCATCCGACGGACGGCGGCCTTCCTTTCTTTTCCTGTCCCCTACTGACCGTGAGCAGGGCGGGGAATTTTGCGGAGATAAATCTCAACGCTGACCCAGCTGGGACTCGAACCTGGGAACTAGAGATTACGAGCCTGGCGCGTTACCGACTGAGCCACCCCCGCCCCTGAGCTATTGGGTGAGGAGATATTGCAAATAATATTTTATTAGTTAGTAATACAACATAAAACCCTGTGCACATTAAAGAACACACTGGATGGCCTTGACGGGAGGCTACCATCTGTCCCCTAACAGCTGTTCAGTGGGTTTCCTTCCCCCAATCTTTTCTGAGCTCTCGATTTGGGCATTTAGACCATTGTGCAAAAAAGTCAGAGGTACAACAAACCAATTCATATTTGGGACACAGTTTTTGTATACAATTGAGTTACTAGACAAAAGAATAATAGATGTAACCTTTAAAGAGTTTTTGCTGAAGAAAAAAAAAAACGAACCAACAAAAACAAAAACTACACAATTCCAAAATTTCCAGCAATATTTGCAACCGTCTTTCACTCTAAGTAATAAAAGCTGAGATTACTATAAAACTCAAAATAATGTTTAACACTTCTTGAATTACTTGCAGTGTTAGTTTCCTCCTTTATCTCTGCTTCTTTTTACTTCAAAGAAGGCTATAAAATCGGCTATACTTTCCAAGAGACCAGCTGGAATCTTCTGAAACTTTTACTGATCGGCTATAGAAACAGTTTCGGTATTGCGAGAAGAAGCATAGAAGACCTTTGAGTCCTTGGTATTGACGATAATCACAAGGGACGCAATCTTCGTGAGTACCCGAATGACCCATGTTCGAGGCCGTGTCGACATGTCCGTTTCAGTCCCCTTAGGATCATCAAAAAACGCCGACCAATTACCCGGAGTGGACAATGTCTGAAGTATTGACGCTAACCAACATTAAGTTCACCGTTACATGTCATTGGATGCGAAAACCCGAAGCTTTTGAAACGGTGTGCGTTGTCAACTCTGAGCAGTCGAGAACAGTTCTGTATTTTATTCTTTTTGAGGTAACGTAGTAGGTTTTCGTTCCTCTTCTGATGATAGTTGTTTTTTAAAGGATTTAATGTGTGTTGTTTTTGTTCGTAGCTGTAGCTAAGAAACTTTTCAAAGCTATTGATAATTTCAACAGATATCGTTATATATAACTTGTGAATCCCATCTTTTAATTATTATTTAGCTACAGTATTAAAGATAATTTAAGTATTAAACATGTATATAGTTAGGTGAACTTAACGGAACTGAATTCTCGCGCAAAATTTTGTAGTAGGTTCAAAGTTTATACCGTTACAATGTCAGCGAGGTTAGTTAGACTGGATATTGTTGAAAGTATTCAGTAAAACTAACCTTGGAACCTTTTTATCTTAGGAGACTCAAATCTCCGCTTCCAAACTTTCTAAGTATGAAAAAATTCCTTGTTTTCCTGAGATACAAATAATTCTTGTATCTTAGGAAGACAAAAAAATTTCAAAAATTCTTGTATCTTAGGAAAACTGAAAAAATTCAAGAAAATTTGCTTTCTTAGGAAATTATTTCCTAAGAATACAGATTTTCTTGAAAGGAATTTGAGTTCCAACCCGGATAAGGAATGTGTTTCATTTCTTGTATTTTTCTTGTGCTGAGGTCATGACTTCCTCACAAATCCTCTCTATGGCGTGTTGTTTTGACAGATTCCTATTAAATCTCTGTGACAAAAAAAAACGATTGAGGGTAATTTATATTTTCAAACAGTTTTTTTCGAAAAATGCATGTAATTCCCCTGGTGACGTAGGCTTCCAGAAACGTGATGTTTTATTCAGCTTGCAGAGCTTTTATTTATTTCTTCTCCTTCTTCAAAATGAACTATTATTCCGACAATCATTCGGGGCCTTTCGCCCTTCTAGTCCGGAAATTCTGTTAAGAAAGGTCCGTGAATTATGTGGGAGAGTTCTCCCAATTGAGTCTGGAAAATCGAAATTGAAAACGCCAAATCATAAAATTGCCAGTAATCTTAGATTGGCGGTCAAATAAACATTCCGTAAATATTGCAGAGTTTTCTGAAGGGAGGAGATAGTTCAGCAGAAACTGAAAGTTCTTGATTAACATCATTAAAATCCTAAGAGCGATTGATCTAATGCAAAAGCATCATGGTAACACTGGCAGCAAATCAAATTATGTCAATCAATCTTACATCCTTTAACCCTTTCAGGACCATAAGGTTTCTAAGAGTAAATATTAGTATGTAACTGTTTATTTTAGTTTGTTTAGACGTAAAATAAATAAAAATCATAAGAAAAATACATAACAATGTGTAGTTTTTTTGGAATTTTATGGGAAATATTTTTCCCAATGGACTATAAAGGTAACACAAATTATAGTTAGGCTTATTATGCAATGTCTTTTATTTATTGGTTTATTAGAACAAAATGTTAACTAAAATAATACAAAATTATGAAATAAAATTACTATACAAAATGATGTGCTAATTATGATATTCTGCGAAGCAATTTCTTTTGGTAGTGAGGCAAAGATGGACATTGCACATAG
Source organism: Ryuthela nishihirai (assembly GCA_038380435.1). Lineage (NCBI taxonomy): Eukaryota > Metazoa > Arthropoda > Arachnida > Araneae > Heptathelidae > Ryuthela > Ryuthela nishihirai. The sequence goes on from JAWZYU010000018.1 coordinate 29,027,097, forward strand.
TACATATATTATGCGTCCTGACAGTTCTGTTTCTGTTTTCTAAACGTTCCCGTTTACGTAATTGCGTTCGGCATACGTTCTATTTTGACATTCTGTATAAAAAATGCAGATAAGGTTATAATTAAATACGACAATCACCAATTTTAAAATGGGAAAAATGTTTCCCTTAGTCGTGAAAGGGTTAAAAATTTTAAAATTAATTTAAAAATGTATATTTTCTTTTTATCAAATTCTGGTGTCCGAGTAGATCTTTGAGTGTAAATTCCTTACATTCCAGTTTCTTCCAGTGAGAGAAACATTTTCTCTCTACGGGTATCAAATTTACTGCAATAAGCAACATTTGGGTGACTGTTTCTTTTACTCTACTTGTCTCACAGGCAGATGACTCAGCTCTGTTCATCTTATGCATTTGATTGGGTTGGGTTGTTTTACCTCTGAGCGGCACTTTTTTGCACACCATGGGCTAAATGGCCAGGTCACATAGACCCCGAAGGCTCAGAGAAGGTTGGGGGAGGTGACCCACTGTAACAGCTGTTGGGAGACAGATGGTGGTCTCCCATCAAGGCCATCCATCGTGTTCTTTAACGTGCACAGGGTATGGCTCTCCCGCACATGGGGCCACGGCTTAACGTCCCATCCGACGGACGGCGGCCTTTCCAAGCCCATCGGTGTCCCCTACTGACCGTGGGCAGGGCGGGGAATTTTGCGGAGATAAATCTCAACGCTGACCCAGCTGGGAGTCGAACCTGGGAACTACAGATTACGAGCCTGGCGCGCTACCGACTGAGCCACCCCCGCCCCATTATGCATTTGATCATTCAGTCTTGTGGTCTCTGTTCTGAACCTGGTAATGGTTACTATGTCCTTTTCAGTTAGTCCGAAATCTTGAAATGGGCCAATGGTTTAACTAATCAAATTCCTATGGTTCAGATGGGAGGAAGTATGAATTTCAAAATAATGCAGAAAATTTCGTTTTAAAATTTGCTTATTTTTGCTTTTATAATAACCGAAACCTCTTGGAATATTGAGCCAGTTTTCATGCAATAACGCTTCCTTGGCTATTTTGTCAACAATTTCATTTCCTCCATTGCATGTTTTACTCAATGCTCTTTCCATCATTTGATTCGCCAACTGCAAAAGGTTGCAAAAAAGCTCATATTTGCTATATCTTCCCGGGTCTCCTTGTAAAAACTGAATAACTGAAAAACACGCTGGATGACCTTGACGGGAGGCTACCATCTGTCTCCCAACAGCTGTTCCAGTGGGTCTCCTCCCCCAACCTTCTCTGAGACTTCGGGGTCCTCGTAACCTGGCCATTTAGGCCATGGTGTGCAAAAAAGTGCCGCTCAGAGGTAAAACAATCCAACCCATAAACGAACCTAGGAATATTTGGTTACTAGTCTGGCACGATATCAAATGAGTCAACCCCCAGACTCATGAAAATATGAGAAAAAGTGTGGAAAAATAATTCCGAAGAAATTTAATGAGATGTTCTAGAATTCAAATGGTATTTGAAAGTTTGAGATGTAGGTAATGGTGATAAGGTTTTTAGAGTGAGGATGTTTTATTAAAAAACAACAAAATTAACTGGCTGACGTGCCTTGTGGGAACACACTACTAAAATAAGATTTTCGAGCATGTATGCGCTTTATTAGAAGTATTCATCTTAAACTTCATTTCTCGTTTAATACAACGAGCTGAAGCAACTGTTTAGCATATTTAATAATTATTGAACAGTGGCTGAGTGTAATTCCACCAGTTGTTACTGTTATTTATGATTTCATTTATATTTGAAAAAAACACTGTGTCTAAAAGTTATTTCCCTATGCTATCGGGATGGCAAAGTCGCTCAGTCGGTAGCGTGCCAGGCTCGTAATCTGCAGTTCCCAGGTTCGAGTCCCAGCTGGGTCAGCGTTAAGATTTATCTCCGCAAAATTCCCCGCCCTTCCCACGGTCAGTAGAGACACCGATGGGCTTGGAAAGGCCATCGTCCGTCGGATGGGACGTTAAGCCGTGGCTTCTTGTGGGGGAGAGCCATACCCTGTGCACGTTAAAGAACACGCTGGATGGCCTATACGAGAGGGTACCATCTGTCTCCCAACAGCTGTTCCAGTGGGTCCCCTCCCCCAACCTTCTCTGAGCCTTCGGGGTCCATGTGACCTGGCCATTTAGCCCATGGTGTGCAAATAAGTGCCACTCAGAGGTAACAACCCATATTTTGTAATTATAGAATTATGGAAATTGGAAAATTTACCAACAGTAAAGCCATTTAAAGTAAATAATCTGAAAATGATATTGATGCAGGTGAAACCAAAGGAGTGATCGTCGTAATTGACGTAGTTTTTTTAACATCCTTTACAATGAATATATTGGATTTTTTTATGATTTCTGCAAGACGTGATAAGTTGCTAAATAAATACTTTACGGAAAAAATGAATGTCACCCATAAACTCAGGCATCCAAGTTAAATGCCATGTAACAGGTAGGGGTGTGTTCGAGTCCCTACCTATCGGTGAAACTAATTTTTTTCCGCGAAAGTGTATCTTAAATTCTATGCAACAGGTGAGTTGTGTATTTTACTATTGATAAAATGTTTAGATGTTTTGAATTCAACGACTCTTTAAACTCGAAATAACGTTATTAAAAAATCGAGATTTAGATCGATTCCACTGAGACCTTAGTTAATCTTCAATCACATTTTTTCTGTAAAAAGCTTATTTAAGACTTGCAGCCCTCTGAAATCTCTTAATGTAACATGGCTCTATTCCTTTAAAAAAAACCTCTGATTGCATCCTCTGATTGCATAAATATATCAGGGGGGGGGGGGGGCTCAGTCGGTAGCGCGCCAGGCTCGTAATCTGTAGTTCCCAGGTTCGAGTCCCAGCTGGGTCAGCGTTGAGATTTATCTCCGCAAATTTCTCCGCCCTGCCCACGGTCAGTAGGGGACATCGATGGGCTTGGAAAAGCCGCCGTCGGATGGGACGTTAAGCCGTGGCCCCGTGTGCGGGAGAGCCATACTCTGTGCACGTTAAAGAACACGCTAGATGGCCTTGACGGGAGACTACCATCTGTCTCCCAACAGCTGTTCCAGAGGGTCCCCTCCCCCAACCTTCTCTGAGCCTTCGGGGTCCATGTGACCTGGCCATTTAGCCCATGGTGTGCAAAAAAGTGCCGCTCAGAGGTAAAACAACCCAACCCATAAATATATCAGGAAAATTCTGAACTTCTGAAAAGCAACTTGAACATTTAGATTAATATTCCAAATTACCTGTACTTTGGTTTACTGTAAACCCCTGCATAGAATAAATTATAATATTAATATTATACACGGTCCAGACGAAAGCTATATATCAGAATTATGATCTGTGAAGAGATGGTTATGGGTTATGTTTGCTACGAAGAGAATTTCCTACTTAGAACTCTGTCACGCATTTCCTGAGGTCGTTAAAAAGGGGGAAATTGATCAATAATCCCTGGCAGCTTCTCGCAGTGCGAAAGATGACGAACAATTTCTGTGAGCAACAGCCCTTTGCCTGGTAAATTGAGAGTGGTAAGGCTCGATTGCAGTTCAAGAAGGATATTAAAAAAATTATCCATTTAATTTAGCTTTGCATACACGTGTGAATGCATTAGCGAAAGATCTATAATTAGTATCAGTTATAAGAGGAGCCGAGATTGGCTCATTTGGTAGTGTGCCAGGCTCGTAATCTGTAGTTCCCAGGTTCGATTCTCACTTGGGCCAGTATTGAGGTTTAGCTCTGCTAAGCCCCCTACCTGACCTCCGTCAGTAGGGGGACACTGATGGGTTTGGAAAGGTCGCCGTCTGCCTCATGGGATATTAAGCCGTGGCATTGTGTGCGGGAGAGCCATATCCAGTGCACGTTTTTTTTTAACGTGGACTGGGTTAGGGTTGGGTTGTTTTACCTCTGAGCGGCACTTTTTTGCACAAGATGGGCTAAATGGCCAGGTCACATGGACCCCGAAGGCTCAGAGAAGGTTGGGGGAGGGGACCCACTGGAACAGCTGTTGGGAGACAGATGGTAGCCTCCCGTCAAGGCCACCCAGCGTGTTCTTTAACGTGCACAGGGTATGGCTCTCCCGCACACGGGGCCACGGCTTAACGTCCCATCCGACGGACGGCGGCCTTTCCAAGCCCATCGGTGTCCCCTACTGACTGTGGGAAGGGCGGGGAATTTTGCGGAGATAAATCTCAACTCTGACACAGCTGGGACTCGAACCTGGGAACTACAGATTACGAGCTTGGCGCGGTACCGACTGAGCCACCCCCGCCCCGCACTGGGTTAGGAGAGAGGTTATTACTGGTGTTACGAGGCAGGCGATAGCCTTCCGTCAATGCTATAACCTTTCTCCTAACAGCTGTCCAGTGGGTCCCCTTTCCCCAACCTTCTCTGAGTCCTCGGGGCTCATGTGACCTGGCCATTTAGCCATTGTGTGCAAAAAGTTCCGCTTGGAGGAAAATAGTATAATAATTAATTGTCAAGTTTTACGTCATCAACAAGAGAAATTCATTAGATTTCGAAATATGGCTATGTAAAATACTGTTTAATGTAGCTGTGTGTGCCTTGATATTATGTGTTTGATGCTAGACGTGTTCATGAGAGAGGCACTCCCTGCCTTTTCTGCCATTTTGCCTCTGAATTTCTACAGCATGGAATAAGACTTCTGTAGGCCCAAGAACGAGGAAACTCGGCTAGAAAAGCACCCCAGTTGGTCGGGCCTACGTCACTGATTTGAGCAAAACAAGTGCCAGATGGTTCCAGCAGTTCCCGCGCTGACACTACCGCACGAATGACTCTCGTCCATAGTCACCCAGATAGTGGAAAACTGGCCTGCAGCGAATGACAAGAAGCGAGGAAAAAGATGCCCTCTCTTCAGGACTTTGTGTGGAATTGTGAGTGTAGAAGGATGACTCCAGTGGTCCTCATGGGACGGGGGTGGCTCAGTCGGTAGCGCGCCAGGCTCGTAATCTGTAGTTCCCAGGTTCGAGACCCAGCTGGGTCAGCGTTGAGATTTATCTCCGCAAAAGTCCCCGCCCTGCCCATGGTCAGTAGGGGACACCGATGGGCTTGGAAAGGCCGCCGTCCGTCGGATGAAACGTTAAGCCGTGGTCCCGTGTGCGGGAGAGCCATACCCTGTGCACGTTAAAGAACACGCTGGATGGCCTTGACGGGAGGCTACCATCTGTCTCCCAACAGCTGTTCCAGTGGGTCCCCTCCCCCAACCTTCTCTGAGCCTTCGGGGTCTTTGTGACCTGGCCATTTAGCCCACTGTGTGCAAAAAAGTGTCGTTCAGAGGTAAAACAACCCAACCCAGTGGTCCTCTGCGAGTTGCAACAAAAGTCCGCTGATGGGCTCTACCATAGAAGTGAACCTGACTGATGAAACCTAGATCAGCTGTACGAAACGTTACCGCCGTTGATGTCCCCGTGAACGAGCCTAAGGAGCCCAAGATGCAGGAAGTGCTGCCGTGAGCGTGAGGGAAGAGGAGCGAGCCAGTATTTCTTTTCTCCCACTTGGAATGGAACGAGGAAGGGTCATTTTCTGATTTGGTTTCCCATCACGTGTTAGCTGTAAATTGACGCTGCCACGTTGTCATCGGAGGAACGTTGAAGCCGTAGAATTGTCCAGCTTTCTCCGAGTGGTTTATACCACCGTTCCGTGAGAATTTGTTTTGCAATGTATAGAGAGGAATTTTCTCGAAAGAGAGCAGAAACTAGATTGGTTGTAGCGAAAGTCCTTTGAGAGATGTGTTAAATAAATGTTTTTTTTAAAGTATTCCTTGCCTGGAAAAGTATATGTATAATATTTCTATGTCAGCTTCAGCACATATCTACTTGGTTCGTCTGTCTAGGAAATAGGCAGACGGAGGAAATAATAGGGAGGGGGTAACTATAACCCTTCCTGGATAAAATTATTGTGGCATCAGGCTCACTCTGGATAGAAGGCTAGGCCTGATGAAATCACAACGCTGTTTTCTAATATCCCCTCACTTCTCATATTCTCATCCCTCACTCTGGATAGAAGGCTAGGCCTGGTGAAATCACAACGCTGTTTTCTCATATCCCCTCACTTCTCATATTCTCATCCCTCACTCTGGATAGTAGGCTGGGCATGATGAAATCACAACGCTGTTTTCTCACATCCCCTCACTTCTCCTATCCTCATCCCTTACTCTGGATAAAAGGCTAGGCCTGAGGAAATCACAACGCTGTTTTCTCATATCCCCTCACTTCTCATATCCTCATCCCTCACTCTGGATAGAAGGCTAGGCCTGATGAAATCACAACGCTGTTTTCTCATATCCCCTCACTTCTCATATTCTCATCCCTCACTCTGGATAGTAGGCTGGGCATGATGAAATCACAACGCTGTTTTCTCACATCCCCTCACTTCTCCTATCCTCATCCCTTACTCTGGATAAAAGGCTAGGCCTGAGGAAATCACAACGCTGTTTTCTCATATCCCCTCACTTCTCATATTCTCATCCCTCACTCTGGATAGTAGGCTGGGCATGATGAAATCACAACGCTGTTTTCTCACATCCCCTCACTTCTCATATCCTCATCCCTTACTCTGGATAAAAGGCTAGGCCTGAGGAAATCACAACGCTGTTTTCTCATATCCCCTCACTTCTCATATCCCCATCCCTCACTCTGGATAGAAGGCTAGGCCTGATGAAATCACAACGCTGTTTTCTCATATCCCCTCACTTCTCATATTCTCATCCCTCACTCTGGATAGAAGGCTAGGCCAGATGAAATCACAACGCTGTTTTCTCATATCCCCTCACTTCTCATATTCTCATCCCTCACTCTGGACAGAAGGCTAGGCCTGATGAAATCACAACGCTGTTTTCTCATATCCCCTCACTTCTCATATCCTCATCCCTCACTCTGGATAGAAGGCTAGGCCTGATGAAATCACAACGCTGTTTTCTCATATCCCCTCACTCCTCATATTGTCATCCCTCACTCTGGATAGAAGGCTAGGCCTGATGAAATCACAACGCTGTTTTCTCATATCCCCCTCACTTCTCCTATTCTCATCCCTCACTCTGGATAGTAGGCTGGGCATGATGAAATCACAACGCTGTTTTCTCACATCCCCTCACTTCTCCTATCCTCATCCCTCACTCTGGATAGAAGGCTGGGCCTGATGAAATCACAACGCTGTTTTCTCATATCCCCTCACTTCTCATATTCTCATCCCTCACTCTGGATAGTAGGCTGGGTATGATGAAATCACAACGCTGTTTTCTCATATCCCCTCACTTCTCATATCCTCATCCCTCACTCTGGATAGAAGGCTAGGCCTGATGAAATCACAACGCTGTTTTCTCATATCCCCTCACTTCTCATATTCTCATCCCTCACTCTGGATAGAAGGCTAGGCCTGATGAAATCACAACGCTGTTTTCTCATATCCCCTCACTTCTCATATCCTCATCCCTCACTCTGATAGAAGGCTGGGCCTGATGAAATCACAACGCTGTTTTCTCATATCCCCTCACTCCTCATATTCTCATCCCTCACTCTGGATAGAAGGCTAGGCCTGATGAAATCAAAACGCTGTTTTCTCATATCCCCCTCACTTCTCATATTCTCATCCCTCACTCTGGATAGTAGGCTGGGCATGATGAAATCACAACGCTGTTTTCTCACATCCCCTCACTTCTCCTATCCTCATCCCTCACTCTGGATAGAAGGCTGGGCCTGATGAAATCACAACGCTGTTTTCTCATATCCCCACACTTCTCATATTCTCATCCCTCACTCTGGATAGAAGGCTGGGCCTGATGAAATCACAACGCTGTTTTCTCATATCCCCTCACTTCTCATATCCTCATCCCTCACTCTGGATAGAAGGCTAGGCCTGATGAAATCACAACGCTGTTTTCTCATATCCCCTCACTCCTCATATTCTCATCCCTCACTCTGGATAGAAGGCTGGGCCTGATGAAATCACAACGCTGTTTTCTCATATCCCCTCACTCCTCATATCCTCATCCCTCACTCTGGATAGAAGGCTGGGCCTGATGAAATCACAACGCTGTTTTCTCATATCCCCTCACTCCTCATATTCTCATCCCTCACTCTGGATAGAAGGCTAGGCCTGATGAAATCACAACGCTGTTTTCTCATATCCCCCTCACTTCTCATATTCTCATCCATCACTCTGGATAGTAGGCTGGGCATGATGAAATCACAACGCTGTTTTCTCACATCCCCTCACTTCTCCTATCCTCATCCCTCACTCTGGATAGAAGGCTGGGCCTGATGAAATCACAACGCTGTTTTCTCATATCCCCTCACTTCTCATATTCTCATCCCTGACTCTGGATAGAAGGCTGGGCCTGATGAAATCACAACGCTGTTTTCTCATATCCCCTCACTTCTCGTATCCTCATCCCTCACTCTGGATAGAAGGCTAGGCCTGATGAAATCTCAACGCTGTTTTCTCATATCCCTTCACTCTTCATATTCTCATCCCTCACTCTGGATAGAAGGCTAGGCCTGATGAAAGCACAACGCTGTTTTCTCATATCCCCTCACTTCTCATATCCTCATCCCTCACTCTGATAGAAGGCTGGGCCTGATGAAATCACAACGCTGTTTTCTCATATCCCCTGACTCCTCATATTCTCATCCCTCACTCTGGATAGAAGGCTAGGCCTGATGAAATCAAAACGCTGTTTTCTCATATCCCCCTCACTTCTCATATTCTCATCCCTCACTCTGGATAGTAGGCTGGGCATGATGAAATCAGAACGCTGTTTTCTCATATCCCCTCACTTCTCATATTCTCATCCCTCACTCTGGATAGAAGGCTGGGCCTGATGAAATCACAACGCTGTTTTCTCATATCCCCTCACTTCTCATATCCTCATCCCTCACTCTGGATAGAAGGCTAGGCCTGATGAAATCACAACGCTGTTTTCTCATATCCCCTCACTCCTCATATTCTCATCCCTCACTCTGGAGAGAAGGCTAGGCCTGATGAAATCAAAACGCTGTTTTCTCATATCCCCCTCACTTCTCCTATCCTCATCCCTCACTCTGGATAGAAGGCTGGGCCTGATGAAATCACAACGCTGTTTTCTCATATCCCCTCACTTCTCATATTCTTATCCCTCACTCTGGATAGAAGGCTGGGCCTGATGAAATCACAACGCTGTTTTCTCATATCCCCTCACTTCTCATATCCTCATCCCTCACTCTGGATAGAAGGCTAGGCCTGATGAAATCACAACGCTGTTTTCTCATATCCCCTCACTCCTCATATTCTCATCCCTCACTCTGGATAGAAGGCTAGGCCTGATGAAATCAAAACGCTGTTTTCTCATATCCCCCTCACTTCTCATATTCTCATCCCTTACTCTGGATAGTAGGCTGGGCATGATGAAATCACAACGCTGTTTTCTCATATCCCCTCACTTCTCATATCCTCATCCCTCACTCTGGATAGAAGGCTGGGCCTGATGAAATCACAACGCTGTTTTCTCATATCCCCTCACTCCTCATATTCTCATCCCTCACTCTGGATAGAAGGCTAGGCCTGATGAAATCACAACGCTGTTTTCTCATATCCCCCTCACTTCTCATATTCTCATCCCTCACTCTGGATAGTAGGCTGCGCATGATGAAATCACAACGCTGATTTTTCACATCCCCTCACTTCTCCTATCCTCATCCCTCACTCTGGATAGAAGGCTGGACCTGATGAAATCACAACGCTGTTTTCTCATATCCCCTCCCTTCTCATATTCTCATCCCTGACTCTGGATAGAAGGCTGGGCCTGATGAAATCACAACGCTGTTTTCTCATATCCCCTCACTTCTCATATCCTCATCCCTCACTCTGGATAGAAGGCTAGGCCTGATGAAATCTCAACGCTGTTTTCTCATATCCCCTCACTCTTCATATTCTCATCCCTCACTCTGGATAGAAGGCTAGGCCTGATGAAAGCACAACGCTGTTTTCTCATATCCCCTCACTTCTCATATCCTCATCCCTCACTCTGATAGAAGGCTGGGCCTGATGAAATCACAACGCTGTTTTCTCATATCCCCTCACTCCTCATATTCTCATCCCTCACTCTGGATAGAAGGCTAGGCCTGATGAAATCAAAACGCTGTTTTCTCATATCCCCCTCACTTCTCATATTCTCATCCCTCACTCTGGATAGTAGGCTGGGCATGATGAAATCACAACGCTGTTTTCTCATATCCCCTCACTTCTCATATCCTCATCCCTCACTCTGGATAGAAGGCTAGGCCTGATGAAATCACAACGCTGTTTTCTCATATCCCCTCACTCCTCATATTCTCATCCCTCACTCTGGATAGAAGGCTAGGCCTGATGAAATCAAAACGCTGTTTTCTCATATCCCCCTCACTTCTCCTATCCTCATCCCTCACTCTGGATAGAAGGCTGGGCCTGATGAAATCACAACGCTGTTTTCTCATATCCCCTCACTTCTCATATTCTCATCCCTCACTCTGGATAGAAGGCTGGGCCTGATGAAATCACAACGCTGTTTTCTCATATCCCCTCACTTCTCATATCCTCATCCCTCACTCTGGATAGAAGGCTAGGCCTGATGAAATCACAACGCTGTTTTCTCATATCCCCTCACTCCTCATATTCTCATCCCTCACTCTGGATAGAAGGCTGGTCCTGATGAAATCACAACGCTGTTTTCTCATATCCCCTCACTTCTCATATCCTCATCCCTCACTCTGGATAGAAGGCTAGGCCTGATGAAATCACAACGCCGTTTTCTCATATCCCCCTCACTTCTCATATTCTCATCCCTCACTCTGGATAGTAGGCTGCGCATGATGAAATCACAACGCTGTTTTCTCACATCCCCTCATTTCTCCTATCCTCATCCCTCACTCTGGATAGAAAGCTGGGCCTGATGAAATCACAACGCTGTTTTCTCATATCCCCTCACTCCTCATATTCTCATCCCTCACTCTGGATAGAAGGCTAGGCCTGATGAAATCAAAACGCTGTTTTCTCATATCCCCCTCACTTCTCATATTCTCATCCCTCACTCTGGATAGTAGGCTGCGCATGATGAAATCACAACGCTGTTTTCTGACATCCCCTCACTTCTCCTATCCTCATCCCTCACTCTGATAGAAAGCTGGGCCTGATGAAATCACAACGCTGTTTTCTCATATCCCCTCACTCTTCATATTCTCATCCCTCACTCTGGATAGAAGGCTAGGCCTGATGAAATCACAACGCTGTTTTCTCATATCCCCTCACTTCTCATATCCTCATCCCTCACTCTGGATAGAAGGCTAGGCCAGATGAAATCACAACGCTGTTTTCCCATATCCCCTCACTCCTCATATTCTCATCCCTCACTCTGGATAGAAGGCTAGGCCTGATGAAATCACAACGCTGTTTTCTCATATCCCCTCACTTCTCATATCCTCATCCCTCACTCTGGATAGAAGGCTAGGCCTGATGAAATTAGAACGCTGTTTTCTCATATCCCCTCACTCCTCATATTCTCATCCCTCACTCTGGATAGAAGGCTAGGCCTGATGAAATCAAAACGCTGTTTTCTCATATCCCCCTCACTTCTCATATTCTCATCCCTCACTCTGGACAGTAGGCTGGGCATGATGAAATCACAACGCTGTTTTCTCACATCCCCTCACTTCTCCTATCCTCATCCCTTACTCTGATAGAAGGCTGAGCCTGATGAAATCACAACGCTGTTTTCTCATATCCCCTCACTCCTCATATTCTCATCCCTCACTCTGGATAGAAGGCTAGGCCTGATGAAATCACAACGCTGTTTTCTCATATCCCCCTCACTTCTCATATTCTCATCCCTCACGCTGGATAGTAGGCTGGGCATGATGAAATCACAACGCTGTTTTCTCACATCCCCTCACTTCTCCTATCCTCATCCCTCACTCTGGATAGAAGGCTGGGCCTGATGAAATCACAACGCTGTTTTCTCATATCCCCTCACTTCTCATATTCTCATCCCTCACTCTGGATAGAAAGCTGGGCCTGATGAAATCACAACGCTGTTTTCTCATATCCCCTCACTTCTCATATCCTCATCCCTCACTCTGGATAGAAGGCTAGGCCTGATGAAATCACAACGCTGTTTTCTCATATCCCCTCACTTCTCATATCCTCATCCCTCACTCTGGATAGAAGGCTAGGCCTGATGAAATCACAACGCTGTTTTCTCATATCCCCCTCACTTCTCATATTCTCATTCCTCACTCTGGATAGTAGGCTGGGCATGATGAAATCACAATGCTGTTTTCTCACATCCCCTCACTTCTCCTATCCTCATCCCTCACTCTGGATAGAAGGCTGGGCCTGATGAAATCACAACGCTGTTTTGTCATATTCCCTCACTTCTCATATTCTCATCCCTCTCTCTGGATAGTAGGCTGGGCGTGATGAAATCACAACGCTGTTTTCTCATATCATCTCACTTCTCATATCCTCATCCCGTACTCTGGATAGAAGGCTGGGCCTGATGAAATCACAACGCTGTTTTCTCATATCCCCTCACTTCTCATATTCTCATCCCTCACTCTGGATAGAAGGCTGGGCCTGATGAAATCACAACGCTGTTTTCTCATATCCCCTCACTTCTCATATTCTCATCCGTTACTCTGGATAGAAGGCTGGGCCTGATGAAATCACAACGCTGTTTTCTCATATTCCCTCACTTCTCATATCCTCATCCCTCACTCTGGATAGAAGGCTGGGCCTGATGAAATCACAACGCTGTTTTCTCATATCCCCTCATTTTTATAGGATAGCCCCTAACGTCGAGCCACCCCAAAATACTCAGAGGTGGTCACGACAGATCGTTAAATTCGTGTCTTAACTTAAATCTTCATTCTTATGTCTTAAATCTTCATCGCCGGAGTCTGCAGGTGTTTTCTCCTTCTCAAAGAGTTCCCCATTGAAAGCTCTCCACTTATTTCATCGCGTAACCCAAGCAACGAATGATCCTTAAAAGATGTTTTATGAAAGTGTCCGAAGCACTTTCGTTGCCGCTCAAGTCTCCACACCATTTTCGAAGCGAAGGCCTTTTAACGCTATTTTCAGCGTTGAAAACAGGCGGAACTCCCAAGGTGAATGAATGGGTGCGTAAGGGGAATGCTCTAGAATAACAGCACCGATACTAGTGACCACAGTTTGAACCAAGGCCGCAGTTTGGGAGCACCGAGTTATCGTGGTGCAGAAACCATTTTTCTCTCTAGGAATTCTTATCGTTTCACTAACTTTTCGACGACGTTTTCCTTGAAGAACTTCGACATAAGCTGTCTTATTCCTTGTTGTGATCCTCTTAGCATAAAATGTGAAACAAGAATGCCTTTGAAATAAAAAACCTTGAGTCATTTTCTTCCTGTCTGAACTAAATAAAAGAAAAGAATACAACACACAAAAACAAACACTTTTTCAAAGCTAGAAAACGACAGAGACAAACTTCGCACTGTTCTGCATTTACTTGCACCTAATCGCAACATGTTTCAACTTGCACACATTCTCCTTGCCCTCGAAGAGTCAATGTGTTGCCACTTATAATGCATTAACTCCTATGAAAAGATGCTGATTATTGGAGATGACGCTCCACTAATTAAAAACTACGCATACACAATCGTATCAGAATAATATGACCACCCATGAAATCACAGTGTACGCCCCCAGGCACGTCACAGAGTGCACATGACAAGGTAGACCACGTGGAGATATAAGCGGTTCGCCAGGACAGATGAGCCATAGTGTGTAACATAAACACAATGGACAGACGTATTGATTTGACGAACGTTCAAAAAGAAATGATCATCGGCTACCACACCAAGGGTGGAAGCATCTCGGAAACAGCAGGTTGGGTTGTTTTACCTCTGAGCGGCACTTTTTTGCACACCATGGGCTAAATGGCCAGGTCACATGGACCCCGAAGGCTCAGAGAAGGTTGGGGGAGGGGACCAACTGAAACAGCTGTTGGGAGACAGATGGTAGATTCCCATCAAGGCCATCCAGCGTGTTCTTTAACGTGCACAGGGTATGGCTCTCCCACACACGGGGCCACGGCTTAACGTCCCATCCGACGGACGGCGGCTTTTCCAAGCCCATCGGTGTCCCCTACTGACCGTGGGCAGGGCGGGGAATTTTGCGGAGATAAATCTCAATGCTGACCCAGCTGGGACTCGAACCTGGGAACTTCAGATTACGAGCCTGGCACGCTACCGACTGAGCCACTCCCGCCCCAACCCCGAAGGCTCAGAGAAGGTTGGGGCAGGGGACCCACTGGAACAGCTGTTGGGAGACAGATGGCAGCCTCCCGTCAAGGCCATCCAGCGTGTTCTTTAAAGTGCACAGGGTATGGCTCTCTCCGGCACACGGCGCCATGGATTAACGTCCCATCCGACGGACGGCGGCTTTTCCAAGCCCATCAGTGTCCCCTACTGACCGTGGGCAGGGTGGGGGAATTTTGCAGAGATAAATCTCAACGCTGACCCAGCTGGGACGGAAGCAGCAGACTTCGTGGGCTGTTTGCAAGGTGCTGTAGTAAGGGTTTACCAATAATGGACCGCTAGCACACCGAGTACCTCCTGACGTCATAACTGTGGATCCCCAAAAGCCATCGACCCCAGAGGAGAACGTGATCTCTGTCGGCTAATAAAGGGCAATTACGCGCAACAGTGCAGAAATTGACCACTCAAGTGAATGCTGGGGTACCCAGGTACGTGTCTCCAATAACAGTAGAGTGAACCCTGTTATGCATTGGGGCTCCGGAGTCGACGCTGCGTAAAGGCGCCCATGTTAACCAAGGTCCATCGGCAATGACACCTGCAGTTCGTACGTGATTGAACAGCGGAAGAGTGGAAAAAGGTTGCCTTCCCCGACGAATCGAGGTTTCTATTCCACAGAAATTATAGGCAGTGGCGGATACGGCGTCAGACACACGAGGACCAACACCCGGATACGCTTGTTGGTGAAGTACAGGCCGGCAGTGGCAGTGTGCATGTCTGTGGGATGTTTTCCTGGTATGACCTGGGACCACTGGTACCACTGGATGGGTCCCTGAACGGCAATGACTACCTGTCCATCCTCGCTGACCACATGCATCCCTTCATGTTGGACGTTTACCCTGGTGGTGGTGGTGTCTACCAACACGACAATGCGTACTGCCATGTCCAGGAACACGACAACGATGTCTTCATTCTCCCTTGGCCATCGAAAACGCCCGACCTCAATCCCATAAAGCATTTGTGGGACCATTTGGATCGGCAGTTTTGGCGTGAGGACCCACAACCACGTCATCTTCGGAACCTTCTTGTTCTGCTTGAGTCTGAATGAGCACATGTGCCTCTGTCAACCTTCCAGGGCCTCATTGCGTCCATGCCACACCGTCTCGACGCTGTCATCTGGGCCAAGGGTGGTTATTCCCATTATTAAGTAGGTGGTCATATTATTCTGATACGACTGTGTATGTACATATCTATATTAGGGTATATACGCAAGTCGGTCCTGTTGTTCATGTTTCGTTGTTAATAGAGATTTTGAAGAACATAACCGTAGTAGACAACGAGGACAATTATCATGTTGAATTTAAATTATTATTTTATCTGCATAGAATTTCGTGGGTCAGATAATATGTTGATTTTAGGAATCGTACCTCGAGTGTTTCTGCACAAATTCGAAATGTGAACTGATCATGCATTTGAATGCATTGAATAGGCTATGCCACTCGCGATTAACGTTCAAGTAATGCGGCATAACCACGAACAACTACATTATTTTATTTTTTCTTATGGCCAAATCTATGTACTTAGAGCCATCCAATCCTAAAACAAGGGTAATTTTTAAATCAAAAGTAATCAAAACATCACCCTGGGAGGAGGGGGAGGAATCCTCCCGAAAATCTTTTCATCTTATACGATATCTAAAACTTATCTACCTGCTTCGAAATCCAAAACAGTTCTCTTTCTATCATTTTATTTTAGGGGTAGGGGTGGCAGAGTCGGTAGCGCGCCAGGCTCGAAATCTGTAGTTTCCAGGTTCGAGTCCCAGCTGGGTCAGTGTTGAGATTTATCTCCGCAAAACTTCCCGATCTGCCCACGGTCAGTAGGGGACACCGATGGGCTTGGAAATGCAACCGTCCGTCGGATGGGACATTAAGCCGTGGCCCCCTTGTGAAAGAGAGCCATACCCTGTGCACGTTAAAGAACACGCTGGATGGCCTTGACGAGAGGATACCATCTGTTTCCCAACTGCTGTTGCAGTGGGTCCCCTCCCCCAAACATCTCTGAGCCCTCGGGTTCCTTGCGACCTGGCCATTTAGCCCATGGTGTGCAAACAAGTGCCGCTCAGAGGTAAAACAACCCAACCCATTTTATTTTTGCCCCAAATTTTATGTCTGACACTAAAACAATAAATAAACAAACAAAAATTATAAAATCTCATTCCATATAGGATATCATTTAAACCTTTCCTGTCCAGTGGAATATTAATATAATTGCGAAACCCTCCTCAAGTCTTATTCTCAGACACCCCCCTATCTCCTTAAAAAATCCTGAGTACTTTCCTGTTTCAAACAGTTGAATGAAATCGTGGCCAGTTAATGGGTTTGATGCATCTGAGAAATAGTAAGTGTTACCTCATCATGCATTGTTAGTCACCCCCCTATCTCCTTAAAAATTCCTGAGTACTTCTTGTTTCAGTTAAATGAAATCGCGGCCAGTTAATAGGTCTGTTGCATCTGAGAAATAATAAGTGTTACCTCATCATGCATTGTTAGTCACCCCCCTATCTCCTTAAAAATTCCTGAGTACTTTCTTGTTTCAGTTAAATGAAATCGCGGCCAGTTAATGGGTCTGTTGCATCTGAGAAATAATAAATGTTACCTCATCATGCATTGTTAGTAACCCCCCTAACTCCTTAAAAAATTATGAGTACTTTCCTGTTTCAAACAGTTGAATGAAATCGTGGCCAGTTAATGGGTTTGTTGCATCTGAAAAATAGTAAGTGTTACCTCATCATGCATTGTTAGTCACCCCCCTATCTCCTTAAAAAATCCTGAGTAATTTCCTGTTTCAGTTAAATGAAATCGCGGCCAGTTAATGGGTCTGTTGCATTTGAGAAATAATAAGTGTTACCTCATCATGCATTGTTAATCACCCCTCTTTTCTCCTTAAAAAATCCTCAGTACTTTCTTCTTTCAAACAGTTTAATGAAATCGCGGCCAGTTAATGGGTTTGTTGCATCTGAGAAATGGTAAGTGTAACTTCATCATGCATTGTTAGTCACCCCCCTATCTCCTTAAAAAATCCTGAACACTTTCCTGTTTCAGTTAAATGAAATCCTGGCCAGTTAATGGGTCTGTTGCATCTGAGAAATAATAAGTGTTACCTCATCATGCATTGTTAGTAATCCCCCTAAATCCTTAAAAAATTATGAGTACTTTCCTGTTTCAAATAGTTGAATGAAATCGTGGCCAGTTAATGAGTTTGTTGCATCTGAGAAATAAAAAGTGTTACCTCATCATGCATTGTTAGTCACCCCCCTATCTCCTTAAAATGTCCTGAGTATTTTCCTGTATCAAAGAGTTGAATGAAATCGTGGCCAGTTAATGGGTTTGTTGCATCTGAGAAATAATAAATGTTACCTCATCATGCATTGTTAGTCACCCCCCTATCTCCTTAAAATATCCTGAGTACTTTCCTGTTTCAAAGAGTTGAATGAAATCGTGGCCAATTAATGGGTTTGTTGCATCTGAGAAATAATAAATGTTACCTCATCATGCATTGTTAGTCACCCCCCTATCTCCTTAAAAAATTCTGAGTACTTCCCTGTTTCAAACAGTTGAATGAAATCGCGGCCAGTTAATGGGTCTGTTGCATCTGAGAAATAATAAATGTTACCTCATCATGCATTGTTAGTCACCCCCCTATCTGCTTAAAAAATTCTGAGTATTTCCCTGTTTCAAACATTTGAATGAAATCGCGGCCAGTTAATGGGTCTGTTGCATCTGAGAAATAATAAGTGTTACCTCATCATGCATTGTTAGTCACCCCCCTATCTCCTTAAAAAATCCTGAGTATTTTCCTGTTTCAAACAGTTGAATGAAATCGTCGCCAGTTAATGGGTTTGTTGCATCTGAGAAATAATAAGTGTTACCTCATCATGCATTGTTAGTCACCCCCCTATCTCCTTAAATAATTCTGAGTACTTTCCTGTTTCAAACAGTTGAATGAAATCATGGCCAGTTAATGGGTTTGATGCATCTGAGAAATAGTAAGTGTTACCTCATCATGCATTGTTAGTCACACCCCTATCTCCTTAAAAATTCCTGAGTACTTTCCTGTTTCAAACAGTTGAATGAAATCGCGGCCAGTTAATGGGTCTGTTGCATATGAGAAATAATAAGTGTTACCTCCTCATGCTTTGTTAGTCACCCCCCTATCTCCTTAAAAAATCATGAGTTCTTTCCTGTTTCAAACAGTTGAATGAAATCGCGGCCTGTTAATGGGTCTGTTGCATTTGAGAAATAATAAGTATTACCTCATCATGCATTGTTAGTAACCCCCTATCTCCTTAAAAAATCATGAGTACTTATTTGTTTCAAAGTGTTGAATGAAATCGCGGCCAGTTAATGGGTCTGTTGCATGTGAGAAATAATAAATGTTACCTCATCATGCATTGTTAGTCACCCCCCTATCTCCTTAAAAAAACCTGAGTACTTTCCTGTTTCAGTTGAATGAAATCGCGACCAGTTAATGGGTCTGTTGCATCTGAGAAATAATAAGTGTTACCTCATCATGCATTGTTAGTCACCCCCCTCCCCTATCTCCTTAAAAAATCATGAGTACTTTCCAGTTTCAAACAGTTGAATGAAATCGCGGAAGTTAATGGGTCTGTTGCATCTGATAAATAATAAATGTTACCTCATCATGCATTGTTAGTCACCCCCCTATCTCCTTAAAAAATCCTGAGTACTTTCCTGTTTCAAATAGTTGAATGAAATCGTGGCCAGTTAATGGGTTTGTTGCATCTGAGAAATAATAAGTGTTACCTCATCATGCATTGTTAGTCACCCCCCCTATCTCCTTAAAAAATCCTGAGTACTTTCCTGTTTCAGTTAAATGAAATCGCGGCCGGTTAATGGGTCTGTTGCATCTGAGAAATAATATGTGTTACCTCATCATGCATTGTTAGTCACCCCCCCTATCTCCTTGAAAAATCCTGAGTACTTTCCTGTTTCAAACAGTTGAATGAAATCGTGGCCAGTTAATGGGTTTGTTGCATCTGAGAAATAATAAGCGTTACCTCATCATGCATTGTTAGTCACCCCCCTATGTCCTTATAAAATCTTGAGTACTTCCCTGTTTCAAACAGTTGAATGAAATCGCGGCCAGTTAATGGGTCTGTTGCATCTGATAAATAATAAATGTTACCTCATCATGCATTGTTAGTCACACCCCTATCTCCTTAAATAATCCTGAGTACTTTCCTGTTTCAAACAGTTGAATGAAATCGTGGCCAGTTAATGGGTTTGTTGCATCTGAGAAATAATAGGTGTTACATCATCATGCATTGTTAGTCACCCCCCTATCTCCTTAAAAAATCATGAGTACTTTCCAGTTTCAAACAGTTGAATGAAATCGCGGCCAGTTAATGGGTCTGTTGCATCTGAGAAATAATAAATGTTACCTCATCATGCATTGTTAGTCACCCACCTATCTCCTTAAAAAATTATGAGTACTTTCTTGTTTCAAACAGTTGAATAAAATCGCGGCCAGTTAATGGGTCTGTTGCATCTGAGAAATAATAAATGTTATCTCATCATGCATTGTTAGTCACCCCCCTATCTCCTTAAAATATCCTGAGTGGTTTCCTGTTTCAAACAGTTGAATGAATTCGTGGCCAGTTAATGGGTTTGTTGCATCTGAGAAATAATAAGTGTTACCTCGTCATGCATTGTTAGTCACCCCCCTATCTCCTTAAAAAACCCTGAGTACTTTCCTGTTTCAAACAGTTGAATGAAATCGCGGCCAGTTAATGGATCTGTTGCATCTGAGAAATAGTAAATGTTACCTCATCATGCATTGTTAGTCACCCCACTATCTCCTTAAAAAATCCTGAGTACTTTCCTGTTTCAAACAGTTGAATGAAATCGTGGCCAGTTAATGGGTCTGTTGCATCTGAGAAATAATAAGTGTTACCTCATCATGCATTGTTAGTCACCCCAATATCTCCTTAAAATATCATGAGTACTTTCTTGTTTCAAACAGTTGAATGAAATCGCGGCCAGTTAATGGGTCTGTTGCATCTGAGAAATAATAAATGTTACCTCATCATGCATTGTTAGTCACCCCCTATCTCCATAAAAAATCCTGAGTACTATCTTGTTTCAAACAGTTGAATGAAATCGTGGCCAGTTAATGGGTTTGTTGCATCTGAGAAATAATAAGTGTTACCTCATCATGCATTGTTAGTCACCCCCCTATGTCCTTAAAAAATCCTGAGTACTTTACTGTTTCAAACAGTTGAATGAAATCGCGGCCAGTTAATGGGTCTGTTGCTCTGAGAAATTATAAATGTTACCTCATCATGCATTGTTAGTCACCCCCCTATCTCCTTAAAAAATCATGAGTACTTTCCTGTTTCAAACAGTTGAATGAAATCGTGGCCAGTTAATGGGTTTGTTGCATCTGAGAAATAATAAATGTTACCTCATCATGCATTGTTAGTCACCCCAATATCTCCTTAAAATATCATGAGTACTTTCTTGTTTCAAACAGTTGAATGAAATCGCGGCCAGTTAATGGGTCTGTTGCATCTGAGAAATAATAAATGTTACCTCATCATGCATTGTTAGTCACCCCCTATCTCCATAAAAAATCCTGAGTACTATCTTGTTTCAAACAGTTGAATGAAATCGTGGCCAGTTAATGGGTTTGTTGCATCTGAGAAATAATAAGTGTTACCTCATCATGCATTGTTAGTCACCCCCCTATGTCCTTAAAAAATCCTGAGTACTTTACTGTTTCAAACAGTTGAATGAAATCGCGGCCAGTTAATGGGTCTGTTGCTCTGAGAAATTATAAATGTTACCTCATCATGCATTGTTAGTCACCCCCCTATCTCCTTAAAAAATCATGAGTACTTTCCTGTTTCAAACAGTTGAATGAAATCGTGGCCAGTTAATGGGTTTGTTGCATCTGAGAAATAATAAATGTTACCTCATCATGCATTGTTAGTCACCCCAATATCTCCTTAAAATATCATGAGTACTTTCTTGTTTCAAACAGTTGAATGAAATCGCGGCCAGTTAATGGGTCTGTTGCATCTGAGAAATAATAAATGTTACCTCATCATGCATTGTTAGTCACCCCCTATCTCCATAAAAAATCCTGAGTACTATCTTGTTTCAAACAGTTGAATGAAATCGTGGCCAGTTAATGGGTTTGTTGCATCTGAGAAATAATAAGTGTTACCTCATCATGCATTGTTAGTCACCCCCCTATGTCCTTAAAAAATCCTGAGTACTTTACTGTTTCAAACAGTTGAATGAAATCGCTGCCAGTTAATGGGTCTGTTGCTCTGAGAAATTATAAATGTTACCTCATCATGCATTGTTAGTCACCCCCCTATCTCGTTAAAAAATCATGAGTACTTTCCTGTTTCAGTTGAATGAAATCGCGGCTGTTAATGGGTCTGTTGCATCTGAGAAATAATAAGTGTTACCTCATCATGCATTGTTAGTCACCCCCCTCCCCTATCTCCTTAAAAAATCATGAGTACTTTCCAGTTTCAAACAGTTGAATGAAATCGCGGAAGTTAATGGGTCTGTTGCATCTGAAAAATAATAAATGTTACCTCATCATGCATTGTTAGTCACCCCCCTATCTCCTAGAAAAATTCTGAGTACTTTCCTGTTTCAAACAGTTGAATGAAATCGCGGCCAGTTAATGGGTCTGTTGCATCTGAGAAATAATAAGTGTTACCTCATCATGCATTGTTAGTCACCCCCCTATCTCCGTAAAAATTCCTGAGTATTTTCCTGTTTCAAACAGTTGAATGAAATCGTGGCCAGTTAATGGGTTTGTTGCATCTGAGAAATAATAAGTGTTACATCATCATGCATTGTTAATCACCCCCCTATCTCCTTAAAAAATCCTGAGTACTTTCCTGTTTCAAACAGTTGAATGAAATCGCTGCCAGTTAATGTGTCTGTTGCATCTGAGAAATAATAAGTGTTACCTCATCATGCATTGTTAGTTACCCCCCTATCTCCTTAAAAAATCATGAGTACTTTCCAGTTTCAAACAGTTGAATGAAATCGCGGCCAGTTATTGGGTCTGTTGCATCTGAGAAATAATAAATATTAACTCATCATGCATTGTTAGTAGAATCAAGCCGGAAAGCTCTACAGATAGCCTAAAGCTCTGTTGATATTTACCGGAAATACTGTTTTCTAATCATCTATTGAACCTATCGAGTTAGTGTTTGGTGCTGCATATCGTCATCTGACTCCTGATCTCCTGGGGGCGGTGGTGGCTCAGTCGGTAGCGCGCCAGGCTCGTAGTCTGTAGTTACCAGGTTCGAGTCCCAGCTGGGTCAGCTTTGAGATTTATCTCCGCAAAATTCCCCGCTCTGCCCACGCTCAGTAGGGGACACCGATGGGCTTGGAAAGGCCGCCGTCCGTCGGATAGGACGTTAAGCCGTGGCCCCGTGTGCGGGAGAGACATACCCTGTGCACGTTAAAGAACACGCTTGATGGCCTTGACGGGAGGCTACCATCTGTCTCCCAACAGCTGTTCCAGTGGGTCCCCTCCCCCAACCTTCTCTGATCCTTCGGGGTCCATGTGACCTGGCCATTTAGCCCATGGTGTGCAAAAAGAGTGCCGCTTAGAGGTAAAACAACCCAACCTAAGGTTCTGTGAAAATTTCAGGTTCATTAGGTAGAGAGTTATGGTGATCAAAGGCACACATCGCACTTTATTATTATGGATGAGTATATTGTTACGACAGATGAACGAGCAATAATGAAACCGTGATGTGTTGTATTATTTTGATGCTCGCGTTACTTCAGCGTGAGAATTACGTCACTAACCACTTCGAACGGACTTAACTTAGAAATAAAGAATAAGAGAGTTGTAATTAGGAAGAATTTATGTGAAGGAAAACGTAGTTTGTTTAGTATAAAGAAGAAATGCTTTTATTTGATGTGTTCGCGGGAGGTTAAATAAGTTTATTTAGTGTGAATCTTGTTAGTGAACGAGTAAGAAAAAGAAGAATTCATCGTCTTGTGTGAAAAGAATTGATTCTAAGAAACTAGTATACTTTGCCGCAGTTTTGGAGCACTAGATGACTAAAACCTTAGAAGAAAGTCATTTGGTGTATAGTTATTTAGTTTGTTTAGTAATTGTAAGGTTATTATTGATAGATTGCAGGTTCACAAATATTGGTTGTTTTACCTCTGAGCGGCACTTTTTTGCACACCATGGGCTAAATAGCCAGGTGACATGGACCCCGAAGGCTCAGAGAAGGTTGGGGGAGGGGACCCACTGGAACAGCTGTTGGGAGACAGATGGTAGCCTCCCGTCAAGGCCATCCAGCGTGTTCTTTAACGTGCACAGGGTATGGCTCTCCCGCACACGGGGCCACGGCTTAACGTCCCATCCGACGGACGGCGGCCTTTCCAAGCCCATCGGTGTCCCCTACTGACCGTGGGCAGGGCGGGGAATTTTGCGGAGATAAATCTCAATGCTGACCCAGCTGGGACTCGAACCTGGGTACTACAGATTACGAGACTGGCGCGCTACCAACTGAGCCACCCCCGCCCCGTAAGGTATGGATGCTCGTGTTGTTTTTCTGCTGAGGTTCAGCCATCCTCACAGACCTTCTACCTACGGCATATAAATTGGCAGGATCAGGTCAGATCTCTGTGGCAAGCAGCTGCTTTAGCAAATATTTATTATTTATTCAGATAGAACAGTGGTTCTCTATCACTTGGGACGGAGATGTTACCAAATATTCGATATTCTATTTGATATAATTCCGCATGGAACGCCCCCACAGATTTCTGAAATGTGCTTTTTGGGACCCACTGGAATAGGACAACGCGGAATTTGGAAACACAAGTCAAACAGGTAACAACAAACACAAGTAAAAGATATTTCACATTTTATGATTGATACTGTATAGTATCTTACAGCAATTTCCACATTACTGAAAACTTTTTAAATTTGAAATTTTGGAATTCAAGTTCGGTTTATTGATGTGATAAAATGTGATGGGAAGATTAGAAACCCTTCAACTATGGGCTTCCTGCTATCCCAAGTTCTATTTATTAATTAAATGTCTCAAATTATAATATATAAAACTATTTCTCTACTGGTAGCTAAGAAAAAAGGAGGAAAGAGTAAAGTATGATATTTACTAAATTAGAAAAACATAAATTTGAATTAATTTTTATTATTTTAATACGGATTATAAAATATATGTACAAATTTATGAGTAAAATAATTTTAATTACATTATTTTTCAGCTTTCGCATGGAGCCAAATTGACCATGTGTACGTTAAAGAACACTCTGGATGGCCTTGACGTGAGGATTCCATCTGTTTCGCAACAGCTGTCCAGTGGGTCTCCTTCCCCCAACCTTCCCTGAGTCCTTGGGATCCTTGTAACCTGGCATTTGGTCCACTGTGTGCACAAAAAGTACCGCTCACAGATAAACAAACCCAAAGCTACGTATGTTAAAAAAACACGCTGAATGACTTTTACTGTAAGCTTTCACCTGTCTCTTCAAAACTGTCTGGTGAATCTCTTTCGCAACCCAACTATTAGTTCTTGGGATCCTTGTGACCTGGACATTTAGCTGACTATATTAAAAAAAAAACGATCACTACTTTAGTGCGTTTTAGGATTTTTTGTTTAAAATGTCCTTATATTTTCCGGTTTTGGTATTAAAAAAATTCCATTTACTTTTTTCCCGCGCGCTGGATGCTTCAGCAACTTCCGTGGAAGACAAATGATCACTTTCACGAACATTTTTTTCTTCTTTTGCGGAGTATTTTCAGCTGCACATGGAGAAAAATTGCATTCCTTTCTTCTAGTTAGGAAATCTTAGTAGCCGGAGTTCTTAAAGCCTACATTCCACGATAAATGATTGAATTAATTTCAGTTACATCTAAAAACGTAATCGAATTTTATATATTAAGAGCTAAACCTAAAGGACAAAATCATTTCAGTTGTTTAAAAATGGCAGATGAAACGAGCGAGATTTGAGATATAAACGACACGTGGTGGAAATAGGTAGTAGGGTAAGAATCATTTGAAACACAACCACAAGCATCGAATGCAAACTCGTTACTTGATGCAAATCACACAATGGGTTGGGTTGTTTAACCTCTGAGCGGCACTTTTTTGCACACCATGGGCTAAATGGCCAGGTCACATGGACCCCGAAGGCTCAGAGAAGGTTGGGGGAGGGGACCCACTGGAACAGCTGTTGGGAGATAGATGGTAGCCTCCCGTCAAGGCCATCCAGCGTGTTCTTTAACGTGCACAGGGTATGGCTCTCCCGCACACGGGGCCACGGCTTAACGTCCCATCCGACGGACTGCGGCTTTTCCAAGCCCATCGGTGCCCCCTACTGACCGTGGGCGGGGAGTTTTGCGGAGATAAATCTCAACGCTGACCCAGTTGGGACTCGAACCTGGGAACTACAGATTACGAGTCTGGCGCGCTACCGACTGAACCACCCCCTCCCCATCACACAATGATTTCCTGCAAACTGTAAGTAATGGTTTGGAATTCTGTTTAAGCTGGCTTTGCAACCATCAGCTAGACTCGTTATTTTCCGACCAGACATATTACTGGAAACAACAACAACAAAACTGCGTGCAAATAAGAATAGTTTTATAGCATTGGATATTATACGCAAGATGAGTTTTTTTTTATTACATTTAAGTAGTACGTCTTTGTTTATGTGTAATTTGAAACTAATAGTTATATTTTATCATTTCAGAAGCCAATGAAACCAAAAAGAATTTTTAATTTATCTATTAAAAAAGTAAAGTTGAATGTTTACGGACGAAACGACTAGAAAGTTTGAAAAAACAGTTTATTTTCATTAATAATCTAATTTTTTTTCTCTAACATGGCCGAGTGGTTAGCGCGCTTGGCTACTGATCTAAGGGACCTGGGTTCGAGCCCCGGATAAGGCATGGTTGTATGTGTTGTTTTTCTGCTGAGGTCCTGCCATCCTCTCAGATCTTCTACTTTGGGATATAAACTGACAGGCTCCTGCCTGTCAGACCTCTGTGGCAAGCAACTGCTTGAGGGGGTATTTATTTATTTATTATTTAACCAAAACGAGGTTGGGTTGTTTTACCTCTGAGCGTCACTTTTTGCACACCATGGGCTAAATGACCAGGTCACATGGACCCCGAAGGCTCAGAGAAGGTAGGGGGAGGGGTCCACTGGAACAGCTGTTGGGAGACAGATGGTAGTCTCCCGTCAAGGCCATCAAGCGTGTTCTTTAACGTGCACAGGGTATGGCTCTCATGCACACGGGCCAGGGTTTAACGTCCCATCCGACGGACGGCGGTCTTTCTAAGCCCATCGGTGTCCCCTACTGACCGTGGGCAGGGGGGGGGGTTGCGGAGAAAAATCTCAACGCTGACCCAGCTGGAACTCAAACCTGGTGTGGTGCGCAACTCGCGGTTGCAAGCACTATTCAATTTTTATGTAGAAATATGCAAATTTAAATCTGTGGCGTTGTGTTTCCCACATTGCCCTATAACGCATTATTCCCTTAATTAGACAATGCGGGCCGCAAAAATCCCATGCCGTCTCCTTAGGGGAAGACGTTTTTATTAATTTGAACAATGATGAGCGCAACTCAGGTGTATGGAAACATAAAACAATAACAATATTTATTGAGACAAAATATTTAAAAGTACAGGCAGAACAATTAATTTTTCTAAAAATCAATCGTCTATCGTGGACATAAAAAAAGAACTTAAAGAATTAAATGACTATAGAACTGTGGAACCCCTTTACAGTTAAATCTAAAATTAAGGATAGCAACTTATAAGTTAAAGGAAGGGTGAGCTTACTGTTCTAAGTGCTCAGTTCGTCCGTCAGCTGCATCGGATTACGGCCAGGTCGTCGTCGCTTTAGCTTCGTTGGGAACCATCTCCTTAATTCGTCCTTTAGCCGATGACTGGGAAAACATCTCCGTCGCACTGTGGCTGATGTGGAGACGGGCCCTCAGTTGACCATCACATACGCTGTTGGGTAATTTGGCTTTGGCGAAGAAAGACGGTCGGCTGCATCATCGTGGTTATGTTGGAAGGGGGAGGGTGCCCTTCACTGGTTAGGCGCTTCGGAATCAAATTCCAGTCTCTCTGCTACTAATTTTAGGAAACCACTCATTCATAGGAATGTCCTTGTGTTAACGCATCAAATCACACTGCTTTTGATTCAAAGTCCTGCACTCATTTCCAATGATTCCGATATGCCGATACTGAATCTGGCCCACCCAGAGCTCTGGCCATCCTGCCCAACTGCTCTCTCTAAAATCTCAGTGCTGTCTGCTCTGTTCAAAATCTCAGTCCAACTGAAGCCCTTCCTGCCTCGCTACTCTACCCTTGTTTTTCCCGAAAATGGTATGTTCACCATATGTAGCATCTGCAGACGAACGTACGAGTAATAAATTCCCCCCAGGAGGTCTGTCGCTGCACTTGAGGTTGACATCGCCACCTGGGAAACAGAATTCCTCGTTCGTTACTGTAAACAACTGGACGATGTTCTCCAGTCCTACATCTGTGTTTGATGTGGGGTACAGTCGCTCAAAAAAGTATCCGAACGCTACGGTTGATTACAGATTTCAGAAAATATATCTGGCAACGATTTTTTTAGAAATTAGTGATCTGGCAACCTTCGTGTCACGTGACACGAAGGTTGCCAGATCACTAAGTTCTAAAAAAATCGTGGCAGATATTTTTTCTGAATTCTGTAATCAACCGTAGTGTTCGGATACTTTTTTGATCGACTGTACGATTTCCCGAATACAGCTTCCCATGTGAGATCGCACTAAAGCTGTCAGCAGTCTTTCACACCCCCAGACCATTCCGGCTGGACCTCACACTGCAAGAGAATAAATGGTGATTCCGCCTGTCATCCACCCACAGGGCACTGTGTCGTGTCATCTGGGCGCTGGGCGTTCTCTGTGTGTGGCCCGTCGGGGCAGCTCCGAATCACGTCCCCTCGTAACATGCCCACCCTGTTAGTCTGTTCATGTATTCCCTCTGTGTTGAAAAAAACTCAATCAAGTGAGAAATTAATTTAAAAAAAATGAATCGTTATGCCTGATGTAAAATCGGCGCATAGCACCTGGGAACTGTAGATTACGAACCTGGCGCGCTACCGACTGAGCCACCCCCACCCCCAAAAACGAGGTAATAAACTGTACGGGGTATATCGATCTACTACTATACAGTAGGAATGGAGTAACCAACTAAAGAAATCTAACCTTTGGGTTGGAAAAAGAACAATCCAACCCTTGCTTCAGAGTGATCAATCATATCATGATCTCCTCTTCCATCATTATATGATCATTTTCAGAAGTTTAAGAAATGTCTAAGGACTCTAAAACGGAGGGGAGAATTATATCCGGAATGCCATTTCGTTCAGTCTATTGATTTGATAACTCCCCATTCAAAGATTCTTTTCCCCTAATTTTACACTAATCGTGAGCTTTCATACCTAAAAATAATACTCTTCAGAAAAAGAAATCTCAAACGGCTGTTTATCACAAAAACCTGTCAGTTTAAAACGTCATAGAGTTGGAAAGACCGCCGTCCGTCAGATGGGACGTTAAACCGTGGCCCCGTATATGGGAGAGCCATACCCTGTGCACGTTAAAGAACACGCTAGATAGCCTTGACGGGAGGCTACCATCTGTCTCCTAACAGCTGTTCCAGTGTGTCTCCTCCCCCAACCTTCTCTGAGCCTTCGGGGTCCTTGTGACCTGGCCATTTAGCCCATGGCATGCAAAAAAGTGCCGTTCAGAGGTAAAACAACCCAACCCAACGTCATACAGATGATCTGTGAGAAAGGCGAGATCTAAGCAGAAAGTTAATACAAGAAAGAAAGTATGTATCTCAATCGGGGCTTGAACCCAGGTTCCTTTGATCAGTAACCAAGCGCGTTAATCACTTGTTCACGGGAACAATGTAAGCAACTTTACTCTTGTAATGAAAAAGACCCGTTCGGTGGCCGATTGGTTAGCGTGCTTGGCTACTGCTCATTGGGCCCTGGGTTCGAGTTCCGGGTTGGGTTGTTTTACCTCTGAGCGGCACTTTTTTGCACACCATGGGCTAAATGGCCAGGTGACATGGACCCCGAAGGCTCAGAGAAGGTTGGGGGAGGGGACCCAGTGGAACAGCTGTTGGGAGACAGATGGTAGCCTCCCGTCAAGGCCATCCAGCGTGTTCTTTAACGTGCACAGGGTATGGCTCTCCCGCACACGGGACCACGGCTTAACGTCCCATCCGACGGGCGGCGGCCTTTCCAAGCCCATCGGTGTCCCCTACTGACCGTGGGCAGGGCGGGGAATTTTGCGGAGATAAATCTCAACGCTGACCCAGCTGGGACTCGAACCTGGGAACTACAGATTACGAGCCTGGCGCGCTACCGACTGAGCCACCCCCACCACCGAGTTCCAGGTAAAGCATTGAATGTTTGATCTGAGATCCCGCCGTCTTCACAGACCTTATACTATGGCGTATAAAGTGACAGGCTGCTATCAGACCTCTGCGACAAGCAGCTGCTTCAGGGATATTAATTTATTTTGTAATGATACAGAACAGGGGGAGGGGGACGTAAGCAGGGTCGGATCTATACTGGGAAGCATGCCCCCTCTTAAAATGTTTGCAAGAGTAATGAGGCAAAAATTTATTAAACTCTTTTGAATTTTTCGAGAAATATTTTAAAACCGGCAAAATTGGGGGAGGGGGAAGTTATAATAAATAAAAAATATAAATACCCCCTCAAGCAGCTGCTTGCCACAGAGGTCTGACAGGAGCCTGTCAGTTTATATGCCAAAGTAGAAGATCTGAGAGGATGGCAGGACCTCAGCAGAAAAATAACACATACAACCATGCATTATCCGGGGCTCTAACCCAGGTCCCTCAGATCAGTAGCCAAGCGCGCTAACCACTCGGCCATGGGACGGCGGGGATGTTATACTGCATTGGAAATTTAGTCTCTTGCCCCCCCCCCCCCCCATACCCAATTTTGCATATTTCCTGATCGATTGCGTTCCTTGTCCACCCACCCGTCGGTCGAATTTATTCCAGATAAGGACTTGATCGCAAACGTTTTGTGAGTTTTAAGATGGATCGTAACCCAGATTAATTTAAGGAGTGACGCAATAGAGAACATTAGTTCAAGGATCAGTCACAAGAGAAAGAGTATTTTGTGCATACCGATGGAAAAACGTTTTATATTTGATGATTATTGTTTTTTAACCAACACTGAACCGATGTGTAAAGATAGCAAGAATCATTCATGCCATAATCTCAGTCCAAATCTCATTCAGCCATAATCTCATTCTATCCCATAAGAATGAAATAGGATTCCCCAGAGAAAGATGCTCATAAGATGCCTCATAAGAATAGGATGCCCATAAGATGCTCCAGAGAAATGAAAGCATCAACGTAATCTCAGTCCAACTGTTTCAGTCCAACAGTCATATAACCCAGAAATCAAGACTGTTGAGCTTTTTTTTTTATCTTCTAAGAGCATATTTACGCACACAGTGGCATGGTGACAAGAACCTCCAAGGGCTAACAGTTGAAAGGGAAAAAGGGGTTGGGTTGATTTATCTCTGAGCGGCATTTTTTTTTTGCACACAATGGACTAATTGGCCAGGTCATAAGGATCCCAAGGGCTCACAGAGGGTTGGAAAAGGGGCCCAATGTACAGCTATTAGGAGACAAATGGTAGCCTCCCGTCAAGGCCATCCAGCGTGTTCTTTAATGTGCACAGGGTATGGTCCTCCCGCACACGAGTCACGGCTTAACGTCCCATCCGACGAACGGCGGTATTTCCAAGGCCATCGTGACCTTGTGGTCACTTCTCTTGCACCGATGGACAGGGTGGGTTTCTGGAGATAAATCCCAACTCTGGCCCAGCTGAGACTCGAACCTGGAAACTGCAGATTACGAGCCTGACGCGCTACTGATTGAGCCACGCCCTCCCCAGGGAAGGAAACTCACTGGAAAGCTGCTAGGAAACAGATGGAAATCTTTCGACAAGGCCATCTAGCGTGTTCTTTAACGTGCACAAGAATATATCACCTCCTACTCAAAGGATTTCTGCAATAATGTTGTTGAGGCTTGTCCATCCAAAGCTTAATAAACAGCCATTCAGAAAAAAATATATGCATTCTAAAAAAGCCTCAGGAAAAAATTCTTTATTTAAAAAACGAAAACGTACATTTCTAATGAGTAATGAATTTGGAATGAAAAGAACAGCAAAAAAACCTAGATCAGTGGTTCTCAACCTTTTCTGCTTCACGTACCCGCTGGAAATGTGTATGTAACTAGCGTACCCCTTATATATAGAGAGAGAAAATTATAGTATAACAATGTTTTTTTACTTTGTTACTAGATTTAGCGACTTTTGAGCTCTCACGGCGTACCCCCAAAATTTTACCGCGTGCTCCACTTTGAAAACCCCTAGTCTAGAGCAGTGTTTCTCAACCTTTTATTCTTCAGTACCCCCTAGAAATGTGTATGTAACTGGCGTACCTTTGTATAGATAGATGAAACTATAGTTATAGTATAACAATGAGAATAAAATAAAACATATGTATTTATACACATTAAATTTTGCACTTAACTTACATCTAGCGACTTTTGAGCTGTCACGGCGTACACCAAAAACTTTTACGGCGTACCCCACTTTGAGAACCCCTACCCTAGAATATTAAGGAATCAAATAAATAGCTTGATAAAAAATTTGCAAGAAATAGTGAAAAGAATGAGATAGATTTAGTTTATTGGCTATTGTCGGAAGTTCTTTTACAATGAGCCGTGTGTTGGATTGTTGGGTTGTTTTACCTCTGAGCGGCACTTTTTTGCACTCCATGGTCTAAATGGCCAGGTCACATTGACCCCGAAGGCTCAGAGAAGGTTGGGAGAGGTGACCCACTGGAACAGCAGTTGGGAGACAGTTGGTAGCCTCCCGTCAAGGCCATCCAGCGTGTTTTTTAATGTGCACAGGGTATGGCTCTCTCGCACACGGAGCCACGACTTAACGTCCCATCCGACGGACGGCGGCCTTTCCAAGCCCATCGGTGTCCCCTACTGACCGTGGGCAGGGCGGGGAATTTTGCGGAGATAAATCTCAACGCTGACCCAGCTGGGACTCGAACCTGGGAACTACAGATTACGAGCCTAGCACGCTACCGACTGAGCCCCCCCCCGCCCCCCCCCCGTGTGTTGGAAGCGCCAGGTCTATTTCTACATTCATTATTAGTTTTATTATTGTTATTCGCCTTTTGAAATGATTCAATTTTTAAGTTATTAGTTTATTCTTTATTTTTATTTTCATTTAAGGTTTCTTTATGTGTTACAAATTACACTTTGTTGATAGCTTTCTACTTAATGAACTTTTTCTGCCACTTATGATTTTTTTTTATCTGCGTTTTTTTACTTAAAAGAAAAGTTGTTGGCAAAACAGTCGTATATCGCATTTGATTTTAATAAGCATTCTTTTTCTCAATGCTTTTAGACACTGAATGCATTCGAGAAACCCGATTTTTAAAAAATGTTCTGAGATTTTTAAATAAATTTCAGACAATAAAAAAAAAGAAAAATCTACCTTTTTTTTATTTATTCGATTGTTAATTTGGATTCAAAAAAGCTCTGAAAAAAAAAAGTAAAAAAATAAAAGAGAAATGAAAGCATCACCCAACTTCCAGTCAATATGTCTTGAATTAACTGCGATAATTGCTAAGCAACACGTATAAATAATGGAGCTCTGGACGAAATGATCTTAATTAAATCTGCTCACATTACAAGTCAGCGCTGGAATCTTACACTTAGGTTGAGGAAATGAAACGAATGCACGACCAGCGGGGTGGTGAAAAGAGGTTATCCTCGGGAAAAAGGAAAACGGCAAACAAAGAGGTAAATTATGCAGCAGCTACAACATGGAGCAATTGCCATTGGGATGGAAGGAGTTGAAGTGTGGACAAACTTCGCACTTTATTCATTAGTGTCGGGCAATTGGCACTTTGGATGATTTTAAGGAGAGAAAGTTCGGCTCGACAGTCAGGAGAGTTCGGGAAAAAGACTAGATGCTGATTAGTCCGAAATATTTTATGATGTCAACGCGAGAAGATTGGAAGTTAAATTTCGTAAGTGGATTTAATTTTTTTTTGAAATTAATATTAATGAAGTGGATAGTGAGATTTTGAAATCGATTTTTCAATTCATTTGGAGTGCGACGTTGTAAAAAGATAGAAAAATATTTTCTTAATCAAGTTTTCAGGGGATGTTGTTGGATTTCACGTAGTTGTTTGCATTTCGTGACCTGTAGAGGGTATGTGAGGAACACAATCCTTGTGGCCACGTGGTTAGCGTGCTTGACTACTGATAAATGATCTTGGGTTCGAGCCATGGATATACCATGGCTGTCTCTTGGGGGGGGGGGGGGGTGACTCAGTCGGTAGCGCGCCAGGATCGTAATCTGTACTTCCCAGGTTCGAGTCCCAGCTGGGTCAGCGTTGAGATTTATCTCCGCAAAATTCCCCGCCCTGCCCACGGTCAGATGGGGACACCAATGGGCTTGGAAATGCCGCCGTCCGTCGGATGGGACGTTAAGCCGTGGCCTCGTGTGTGGGATAGCCATACCCTGTGCACGTAAAAGAACACGCTGGATCGCCTTGACGGGAGGCTACCATCTGTCTCCCAACAGCTGTTCCAGTAGGTCCCCTCCCCCAACCTTCTCTGAGCCTTCGGGGTCCATGTGACCTGACCATTTAGTCCATGGTGTGCAAAAAAGTGCCGCTCAGAGATAAAACAACCCAACGTTAAAGAACACGCTGGATGGCCTTGACGAGAGGCTACCATCTGTTTCGCAACAGCTGCTCCAGTGGGTCTCCTCCCCCAACCTTCTCTGAACCTTCGGAGTCCATGTGACCTGGCCATTTAGCCCATGGTGTGCAAAAAAGTGCCTCTCAGAGGTAAAACAACCCAACTGTCTCTTGGGTTGTTATATTGAGGAAATATTACATTCCCTATGGCGTATTATATTGACAGGCTCCTGTCAGACCTCTGGGATGTGGTTTCAATTTCTGAGCGGTATTTGTTGCACACAACGGGCTAAATGGACAGGTCACAAGGACCCCAACGGCTCAGAAATGGTTGGGAGAAGCGGACCCATTGGACAGTTATTAGGAGACAAATAGTAGTCTCCTGTGAAGGCCATCCAGCATTTTTTTTAATGTGAACAGGTTGGTGCTGTCCTGCATACGGGGTCACGGTTTAACGACATATTCAACGGACGGCGACCTTTCCAAGTCCATCGGTGTCACCTTTCTGACTGAGGGCAGGGTGGGGGTTCAGCGGAGGTAAATATCAACTCTAGAACAGGTCGGACTCGAATCTGGGAACTGCAGATTACGAGCCTAACACGCTACAGTCGCTCAAAAAAGTATCCGAACACTATGGTTGATCACAGAATTCAGAAAAAATATCTGGCACCGATTTTTTTTCTGGCAACCTTCGTTTACGAAGGTTGCCAGAAAAAAAAGTTCGTTTACGAAGGTTGCCAGATCACTAATTTCTAAAAAAAAACGGTTCAGAAAAAATATCTGGCACCGATTTTTTTTCTGGCAACCTTCGTTTACGAAGGTTGCCAGAAAAAAAAGTTCGTTTACGAAGGTTGCCAGATCACTAATTTCTAAAAAAAAACGGTGCCAGATATTTTTTCTGAATTCTGTGATCAACCATAGTGTTCGGATACTTTTTTGAGCGACTGTACCAACTGAATAATCCCCTCCCCCCCTACCTCGCTAACAAGCATCTGCTTTCTTTTTTTAAGTTCTGTTGCTCGGATTTATAGCCAACAGTGCTTTATGTTCCAATAAGAGACCTTAATTAATTTTTTTTGACATGTCGATAAGTGAATATTTTCTTTCTTCTGAGGGACAATCACAATATATATGACAAAACAAACGACCATGTCTTATCTGAGACTCGAACACGGACCACGCGTGCCAGTCACAGTATCACCGCGAGCCAACGCGATACCATCTGCTGGAGGCGTCATTTATTTCATTTCTGAAAACATAATGGTGAAACGTGAATGACAAATCGAAGAGCAACGTGAGACTATGAGACTGTATTTGAAGCTTCGAGAGTTGTCATAGATCCTATTGGTCATGGATCAATCAATCACTTGTCAATCAACCAATGATTCAGGAGAACTGCCGAAACGACTACTACGCAGTCTCATAGTCTCATCGATTGGGTTGGGTTGTTTTACCTCTGAGCGGCACTTTTTTGCACACCATGGGCTAAATGGCCAGGTCACATGGAACCCGAAGGCTCAGAGAAGGTTGGGGGAGGGAACCCACTGGAACAGCTGTTGGGAGACAGATGGTAGCCTCCCGTCAAGGCCATCCAGCGTGTTCTTTAACGTTGGATTGTTTTACCTCTGAGCGGCACTTTTTTGCACACCATGGGCTAAATGGCCAGGTCACATGGAACCCGAAGGCTCAGAGAAGGTTGGGGGAGGGGACCCACTGGAACAGCTGTTGGGAGACAGATGGTAGCCTCCCGTCAAGGCCATCCAGCGTGTTCTTTAACGTTGGATTGTTTTACCTCTGAGCGGCACTTTTTTGCACACCATGGGCTAAATGGCCAGGTCACATGGAACCCGAAGGCTCAGAGAAGGTTGGGGGAGGGGACCCACTGGAACAGCTGTTGGGAGACAGATGGTAGCCTCCCGTCAAGGCCATCCAGCGTGTTCTTTAACGTTGGATTGTTTTACCTCTGAGCGGCACTTTTTTGCACACCATGGGCTAAATGGCCAGGTCACATGGAACCCGAAGGCTCAGAGAAGGTTGGGGAAGGGGACCCACTGGAACAGCTGTTGGGAGACAGATGGTAGCCTCCTGTCAAGGCCATCCAGCGTGTTCTTTAACGTGCACTGGGTATGGCTCTCCCGCACACTGGGCCACGGCTTAACGTCTCATCCGACGGACGGCGGCCTTTCCAAGCCCATCGGTGTCCCCTACTGACCGTGGGCAGGGCTGGGAATTTTTGAGGAGATAAATCTCAACGCTGACCCAGCTGGGACTCGAACCTGGGCATCCACATTAAGCAACTGATTGTTACACTTTAGAGGTGTTTGTTAGAACATGAGATCCGCCAACATTGATGTAAGTTCTAATGGAAAAATGTTTTTCACGCAGGAGAAATCGAAATTAAAAAAAAAGACGTTTTTCATTTAATTATAAAACTAAGAGTGAAGCGAATAGAAACGAAGTATGAAACAGATAAAGACATTTTGTGTTGAGAAATAATTACCGTGAAGCAAGTGACAAAAATTCGAATTTTTGAGAGGTGGAAAGAGTGGATCTAAGAAAAGTTAAAAATCGTTTAGAAATATTATAAATTAGAGACAAAGGCGCAGATTGCGATGATTGAGTTATTTTCCTCTGAACGGTACTTTTGTTCGCATAATGGTATAAATGGTCAGGTCAAAAGGACCCCACAAATTTCAGAAAATATACGGAAAGGGGATCCACTGGACAGTTGGGTTGTTTTACCTCTGAGCTGCGCTTTTTTGCACACCATGGGCTAAATGGCCAGATCACATGGACTCCGAAGGCTCAGTGAGAGTTGGTGGAGGGGACCCACTGGAACTGCTGTTGGGAGACAGATGGTAACCTCCAGTCAGGGCCATCCAGCGTGTTCTTTAACGTGCACAGGGTATGGCACTCTCGCACACAGACCACGGCTTAACGTCTCATCTGACGGACGGCAGGCTTTTCCAAGCCCATTGGTGTCCACCACTGGACAGTTGTTACGAGACAGATTGAAGCCTCTCATCAAGGCTTGGGTTGGGACCTTTGAGCGGCGGTTTTCGACACACAAGGGACTAAATGACCAGGTCATAAGGATCCTAAGGACTCAGATAAGGTCTTGGGAAGGAAACTACTCAAAATGGTTCTTCTACACACAGAGCCACGATTTAATGTCCCTACCGATGGATGGCGCCTTTACAAAGCCATCCGTGTTCCCTTTGTAACAGTGGGATAAATTCCACATAGGGTCACACAGTGGATCACATAGGGTCACAGTGGGATAAATGACGAAGTCACAAGGACCCCAAGGTCTCAGAGAAGATTGGGGAAAGTAGAACCCACTTGACAGCTGTTAGGAAACAGATATGAGCGTCCCCTGAAGGCTGTCCAGCGCGTTTTCTCATGCAATGGATACGGCTCTCCTGCACATGGGGCCACGGCTGTACGTCCCATCCAACGGACAGGGGCTTTTCTCACCATGGTTAGAATAGAGGTTAAGTGAGATAAATTTCATCTCAGGAACAATCAGAACTCAAAGATGGGATTATCAGATTTGAGTACTACCGATTGAACCAATCCATATTGTGAAGAGGATGGATTTGTTCATTTTTTTTACTCGATGAACGCCGAAATATTTTGCCTCATGTTTGTCGAAAAGCACCGTTGTTATATTCCTTGATAAAAAACTAAAGAAGAGAAAAAGAGAAAAAAAATATTTGCACTTTGCAACTTGAAAATTTTTTTCGAAAGAGTTGGGTTGTTTTACCTCTGAGCGGCAATATTTTGCACACCATGGGCTAAATGGCTAGGTCACATGGACCCCGAAGGCTCAGAGAAGGTTGGGGGAGGGGACCCACTGGAATAGCTGTTGGGAGACAGATGGTAGCCTCCCGTCAAGGCCATCCAGTGTGTTCTTTAACGTGCACAGGGTATGGCTCTCCCGCACACGGGGCCACGCTTAACGTCTCATCCGACTGACGGCGGCCTTTCCAAGTCCATCGGTGACCCCTACTGACCGTGGGCAGGGCGGGGAATTTTGCGGCGATAATTCTCAACGCTGACCCAGCTGGGACTCGAACCTGGGAACTACAGATTACGAGCCTGGCGCGCTACCGACTGAGCCACCCCCGCCTCCCTTTTTCGAAAGATATCACGAGGATGAAATGGTGGCATTCTATTTACCTGAAATGCAAACATTTTATATATATACATAATCTTCTGATGCTTCTTTTTACCTTTTTGCTTGTTGCTAGATCACTACACTTATTAGGTGTGAGAACTCCAGAGAAGAGAAATTGTAGGAAGAATTGCCTCAGAATTTGACACACATCTCCAGTATGTGAACATGGTTTTTACAAATCAAAGTAAGCAGAGATGATACGGTGGATAGAACTTCCTCCTCCATGCATAAATAAACACTCTAGGACGTTCCTGTGATACGGTAATAAGAGAGGAAAAATAAACACCTAGGAGGAAAGGCTACAGCTCTACTCATTCATATTTGCTGAGGTCGTTGCAATCGCATCACCTTCTTAGAACGTGCAACTGCATTATTACGCCCCGCTTTGGCGTGTGAAAAGTGAAACGTGTTTTCCCCTTGCACAAACGGTTCGATAGAAGAAGATGCCTCTGTGCACGAGGAAGAGGAAAGAGCTTATCTCTGATTGTTTCGTAGGGCCTCCAGAGGTAGGTTCGTCTGACAACGAAACGTTCCGGAGGAATGCTGGGGAGGCCAGACAAAGTGGGATAAAGCGACAGATTTTGCCACACTGACTCCATAACGTTACGATTGCTATCTGATGCACTCTAGTAGGGGCGGGGGTGGCTCAGTCGGTAGCGCGCCAGGCTCGTAATCTGTAGTTCCCAGGTTCGTGGGTCAGCGTTGAGATTTATCTCCGCAAAATTCCCTGCCCTGCCCACGGTCAGTAGGGGACACCGATGGGCTTAAAAAGGCCGCCGTCCGTCGGATGCGACGTTAAGCCGTGGCCCGTGTGCGAGAGAGCCATACCCTGTGCACGTTAAAGAACACGCTGGATGGCCTTGACGGGAGGCTACCATCTGTCTCCCAACAGCTGTTATAGTGGGTCCCCTCCCCCAACCTTCTCTGAGCCTTCGGGGTCCATGTGACCTGGCCATTTAGCCCATGGTGTGCAAAAAAAGTGCCGCTCAGAGGTAAAACAACCCAGCACTCAAGTATTCTGTACTTGACAACCTTTTTTGGTAAATGGTATTCTCCTCATGGTAAATAAATATATCATGATGCTTTCAGATTTTGTACACATTTTTTATCATGTTAGTTAGGTTTTTTTTATCGTGTTTTAGTCTTCTTGGTTGTCTGTTTCAGATTTTAGTAGTATTTGC
This sequence comes from Ryuthela nishihirai, assembly GCA_038380435.1. Classification (NCBI taxonomy): domain Eukaryota; kingdom Metazoa; phylum Arthropoda; class Arachnida; order Araneae; family Heptathelidae; genus Ryuthela; species Ryuthela nishihirai. The sequence goes on from JAWZYU010000018.1 coordinate 29,066,607, forward strand.
AATCTTTAATTTTTGTTTTCCAGGGTATGAAAATGTTTTGTTCAATTCTATAAATGGTTATAGTTTGCTAATCGTTTCCAGATATTTTTTTCTCTCTCGTTTTTATGTCTTTGCTTTTCAATGGAGTTCGCAACAGAAGAAATTGAGGGTTGAAGAGCTACTACTTCAAAGTTGTTTTTGGACATAAAAATGCTTGAAACTAGACATGTTCCAGAGGGGAAAATTCATGGTAAATACGTGAGAACGAATTGTAAATGTAATGTAGTTAAACTGCTAATAGGCCAAACAAACGGTGAGATAGTGTACGAAAAAAGGAGAGTAGGGAATAAACAAACAAAAAAAAAACATATTTTGTTCGTTCAAACTGAATTTCCGAAATGAAATTTTAGAGCCTCTTATCTGTAGTACATAAAAAAGTGGGGAGGTTGGCGGTGGGGTGAAAAACACGAACAAAAATAATATAAAAAGATTTTTCTATATTGGTTTTTTGAAATGAATTTTAGGTATTTGTTAGGTTGAATTTTTTTACCTCTGAGCGTCACTTTTTTGGACACGGTCACAGGGCCTCAAGTGCTGAGAGAAGGATGGGGAAGATCCAGAGAAACCTATTATAAGACAGAAGGATGGGGAAGATCCAGAAAAAGCTATTATGAGACAGAAGGAAGTCTCTGTAGAAGCTATTCAGGGTATTCTTGAACCTACACAGATAGAGCTGTCATGCACACGGAGACACGACTTAATGTTCCATTCGACGAAGGGCTGTCGATACAAGCCGATCGGTGTCCACTTTCTCACTGAAGTCAGGGTGGAAGTTAGCGGATATATACACAGTCGTATCAGAATAATATGACCACCTGCCATAGTACATGTATGGTAGGTGGTCATATTATTCTGATTGACTGTGTATCTCAATGCAGGCCAGTTGGTGCTCGAAACTGAGAATTGCAGAATACGAGCCTGGCCACTACAATCGACCACAACTCAACTAAACTACTCAACCAACTCAAATCCTACTGAACCCCTACTCAACCAACCCCAATTTTTCTGGTATCATTTGTAGAACTGCCACTGTTCTGGCCAGGCTCGTAATCTGTAGTTCCCAGGTTCGAGTCCCAGCTGGGTCAGCGTTGAGATTTATCTCCGCAAAATTCCCCGCCCTGCCCACAATTAGTAGGGGACACCGATGGGCTTGGAAAGGCCGCCGTCCGTCGGATGGGACGTTAAGCCGTGGCCCCGCGTGCGGGAGAGCCATACCCTGTGCACGTAAAAGAACACGCTGGATGGCCTTGACGGGAGGCACTATCTGTCTCCCAACAGCTTGTTCCAGTGGGTCCCCTCCCCCAACCTTCTCTGAGCCTTCGGGTCTTTGTGAGCTGGCCATTTACCTATTGTGTGCAAAAAAGTGCAGCTCAGAGGTAAAACAACCCAACAACTCTGAAAAGGAAGATAAAATAGTGGAAGTTATAATAAATTCAGATTTGTTTGGAATTCTAAGCTGGTTTTTAAATAATAAACTAATATTAAACGTTAAAAAACGAAATGTATGAATATAAGAATTAGAAATAATGATTAGGATTATTTTAAGGAGAAAATTATTTATCACAGTAACAACTGTAGTGGTTTCGAATGTAAATGTAATCCAATTCAGGGAGTAGACTGCTTCTGTTACTTAGGGTTTCATTTAGATCGAAAACGGATGTTGAGTTAACACATATTGAAAAACCCTGTATGTAAGAAAATTAATTTTATAATACCACATATTTATCAACTCAACATCATTTGGATATTTATCATATCTACCACTCAACAAGGGCTCCTTCCAATCGGCAGGCCCTCATTAAAGCCTCTTCATCGGGGCACCAAGACGACCTATGACTTCGCAGGGGCCGACCAATAAGTCCACTCTACTCGGGACTTCAGTCCCAGTCGGCAGACTCCCAGCCAGCAAATCGAGGCATCGAGGCCGCAAAGCACGCCAGAAACACCGACGAGCTAGCACCCAGTTTCACAGAGGCACCTTCAAATCCTCCACCATGTCTGAATGGAGAATGATTGAAAGAAAATGAAAATAATAATTTGTTCATTCATATTTATATTAGCAATAAAATTTCAAGGCTTTAACCCACAAGAATATTGCAACTCGCCAGTGGAGTTTAACAACTTTTCTGATTTTCTGTGACAACCACAGCAAAACACGACAAAACCTGATTCCGCCTTTCGACACTGCCAGTATGGAATGCCGTGTACTATCTACTGTCAGGGGTAAGGCTATACCATATAGAAACATCTCATCCCTGACGGTCCTATGGCGAACAGTCCTATAGAAGGAAAGCTCATCCATCGGTCAAAACCTAAATTTACTCTATTCCCCGGTTAGCCATGAACAAAGATATATAGATTCAAGTTCGCTCGGCTCCCGGGGTGGAGACTCTTAGTTGGACCCAGACTTTGAAAATGGCCCTTGCCTACTAGAGGAACCACTTCTTTCAGCAGGGCCCCGAACTTGCTCCACTCAACACCAGATTTTGAGGTCTGAGCACTGTCCAACCGGGCCACTAAACCGGTCAGCAATGTCTTCGACCTCGGGTTGGTCTCAGCTCTGTCCAACCGGTCAGCAGAGCCTTCGACCGTTGCTCAGCCACAAGCCCCCCCAAAACGTTAAGGTGGTTCCCTATCGGGGGGGGGGGGGTGGAGTTTAATAGTGATTGTGTTCATTTCGTAAAATTACACAATATGACGATACTACTATTACTCTGGAAAGGGTGGACGGGGGCGGGGGTGGCTCAGTCGGTAGCGCGCCAGGCTCGTAATCTGCAGCTCCCAGGTTCGAGTCCCACTGGTTCAGCGTTGAGATTTATCTCCACAAAATTCTCCACCTTGCCCACGGTCAGTAGGGGAAACCGATGGGCTTGGAAAGGCCATCATCCGTCGGATGGGACGTTAAACCGTGGCCCCGTGTATGGGAGAGCCGTACCCTGTGCACGTTAAAGAACATACTGAATGGCCTTGACGGGAGGCACTATCTGTCTCCCAACAGCTTGTTCCAGTGGGTCCCCTCCCCCAACCTTCTCTGAGCCTTCGGGTCTTTGTGAGCTGGCCATTTACCTATTGTGTGCAAAAAAGTGCCGCTCAGAGGTAAAACAACCCAACAACTCTGAAAAGGAAGATAAAATAGTGGAAGTTATAAATTCAGATTTGTTTGGAATTCAAAGCTGGTTTTTAAATAATAAACTAATATTAAACGTTAAAGAAACGAAATGTATGAATATAAGAATTAGAAATAATGATTCGGATTATTTTAATGAGAAAATTATTTATCACAGTAACAACTGTAGTGGTTTCGAATGTAAATGTAATCCAATTCAGGGAGTAGACTGCTTCTGTTACTTAGGGTTTCATTTAGATCGAAAAAGGATGTTGAGTTAACACATATTGAAAAACCCTGTATGTAAGAAAATTAATTTCATAATACCACATATTTATTATATTAGGAATTTCGTACACCTAACACTTTTAAAGTTAATTTACAATTCCTGGATTAAATCAGATCTTAATTATGGTCTTGGGAAGAAGCTAATGATAAATATATGAAACCTTTGCAATTTGTACAAAATCATGTTATCAAATGCATAATAAAAAAAAGAAGAGGAAGTGTTAGAGAAAATTTAGATATTTTAGCATTTATGTCATTAAGAAAATTCCACGCTTTTAAAGTTTTAAAACATCTGAGACAAAATTGGAGATTCCGAAATATCGAAAGTTTCTCGAGAAAAAAAATATCTGAAAACATTTTATTAAAGGAAGTATTAGTTAAAAAGAATATATATTTACTACCCATTATATATTTTTGGCAAATAAATTGTATAATATAATCCCTTTTCATCTAAACAGCCATCCCATGGCCGAGTGGTTAGCACGCTTGGCTACTGATTTAAGAGACCTGGGTTCGAGCCCCGGGTAAGGCATGGCTGTTTGTGTCGTTTTTCTGCTGAGGCCCTGCCATCCTCTCAGACCTTCTACTATGGCATATAAACTGACAGGCTCCTGTCAGACCTCTGTGGCAAGCAGCTGCTTGAGGGGGTATTTATTTCATCTAAAAATTTTGAACTGCAATAATATTTTTACCTTGTATTAAGAACTGGATTGTAAACTGTTCTGAGGTTGAAGAAAATCATCAGAATTTAATTTACTATTTACTATTACAAGTGTGTACCATTTTTCGTTGGTTCATTATGCTTCCTTTGCATGAACTGAAAGATTTAACTTTGCCAACTACTTTCAAATGTAAATGTGTTGAGAAAATGTGTTGTATAGCATGTATTGTTATAGCTTACGGTTGTTATAAATAAAAAAATATAAAAAATACCCCCTCAAGCAGTCTGACAGAAGTCTGTCAGTTTAGATGCCAGAGTACAAGGTCTGAGTTATCCATTTTTTAAATTCTAAAGTATTCATACAAATATTTACATCCCACAAACGAGCATTGTCTCGAGTGAGAGACATCTGTTTGAAAGTATTATTCTATATATTGGTATAAATAATATAATTACAACGAGAACTAATTCTTTTAAAAAGAGAAATGTTAGTGTTGATATGTTTGTATATAACTGTACATATGTTAAATGTTGAATAAACTTGATGCTGTGAGTAGTATGTGTGGAAAGATGAGAATGGAAAGAATTATCAACGGACCCAAGTTTCGCGCCAACCTTTTCTCCTGAGTTTAACTAGTATATGCATTAAAAAACGGAATGATCGAGAAAACCGTTCCATAATTTTTGAGGTGTATACAAAGACATCCACAAATGTACATGAAATACTGAAAGGTCGGATACAATTAGGCAGGCCCAGTTCTAGACAAAAAAATGGGGAAGGCGGGCAAGATACTGGACTTCCATTGTAATATTACATTTTCCTCTGCATTTTTGAGGTGTTTAAATTTTTCTATAAAAATGCATGAATTATGCACAAGTTTAATTTTTTTTGTCTCCTTTACCCTAAATAGCATTCTCAAAAGGAGGTAGGGGGTGGCCTCCTTAGTCAGTATCCTTAGATACGGACATGTAATAATATACCCCTATATATTTATTGCATCTTTCACCTAAGTAAAATAATCCGCAGTACTCACCATCCTGCCCTCGGTCAGTAAGGAACACCGATGGGTTTGGAATGTTTGCTGTCCGTCGTATGGGACGTTAAGATGCTGCACCGTGTGCGGCCTGTGCACGTTAAAGAACACGCTGGATGGCCTTGACTAGAGGCTTACATCTGTCTCCTAACAGCTGTCCAGTGAATCCCCTTCCCCCAACTTTCTCTGCACCCTCGGAATCCTTGTGACCTGGCCATTTAACTCATTGTGTGCAAAAAAGTGCTGCTCATAGGTAAAACAACCCAGTCGATTCTAAGTAATATAAAGTTGTCTTAAACAGAGACGCTAACGCAATGGACATGAGATGTTTCTATTATTTGAAACGTTAATCCGTGGTGCCTTATACGACGGGGCGGGGGTGGCTCAGTCGGTAGCGCGCCAGGCTCGCAATCTGTAGTTCTCAGGTTCGAGTCCCAGCTGGGTCAGCGTTGAGATTTATCTCCGCAAAATTCGCCACCCTGCCCGCGGTCAGTAGGAGACACCGATGGGCTTGGAAAGGCCGCCGTCCGTCGGATGGGACGTTAAGCCGTGGCCCCGTGTGCGGGAGAGCCATACCCTGTGCACGTTAAAGAACACGCTGGATGGCCTTGACGGGAGGCTACCATCTGTCTCCCAACAGCTGTTCCAGTGGGTCCCCTCCCCCAACCTTCTCTGAGCCTTCGGGGTCCATGTGACCTGGCCATTTAGCCCATGGTGTGCAAAAAAGTGCCGCTCAGAGGTAAAACAACCCAACCCAAGCCTTATACGACAAAAAATCATATGTTGTATACATTCAAGAATTCACTATGTACACAAAGGTGTAGCTCAGAAGTCACAGAAGAACAAAATTTAATAAAATAAATGAACCTTTCTTGTGGCTTATTTTTCAACTGACTTTCGAAGCAGTAGAAGATAAACATACTACTTCTTCGAAACTTAAACATAAAAGTTTGCAAATTATTTGTGGTACTCTGTATAAGTTTAAAAAGCATTCCTTATCACAGTCAGTTGAAAAATAAGCCACAAGAAAGGTTCATTTATTTTATTAAATTTTATTCTTATCTTTTTGGGATAGCAGGAAGCCCATTGTTGAAGGGTTTCTAACCTTCCCATCACATTTTATCACATCACATGTTTATCTTGCTGTCTTACCTGAAACCCAATTTGGTTTCAGGCGTAAAAGATCGACAACGTAATAATGCGTGACAATCCCGGTGCACAGCAGTACTAAGACTGCATATCACCATAAGGGAGTTGCCAATGAAACAACTATCCAATAGCCAGGGTCCTGACTGTCGTATCTGCCTTACTGCGGGAGAAGACCTCGTGAAGAGAAAAACACTGCTTTTCATAATAAGCCTGTCTGTTGAAATAATCATTAAGGTGCAGTGAGAGTGGGATCTTTTAGAATATTTTGAATCATTGTCTAGGAATATGCCCAATCACTCACTGGATTTTGTCCAAATAGTCTACAAAAATAATAAGATGGTATCTTTTGAATTTAGAGCCAAAATATTATAAGAAGTCCTAACTTTTTTGCATGGGGAAGCTAACATGATGGAGAGTCCTCAGGCTCTCCCATCAATAAGTCACACTTATAGGGCCACGCTGCCGTTCGGCATGTCCTTCGACTTCGTCGTCTCTGCCGGGACACCAACCGGCGGCCTCCCCAGCAATACCTCGAGCCGGACTTCGCTGCAGCCGAGCAGACGAGCCCACAAGACCGGGGACTCCAATCCCGGTCTGCAGGCCCCCACAAGGCCACTCCATCCCAACTCCATGACACCCCAAACTTCTCTGGGGCGATAAAGGGGCCCACCCAAGAAGGGATCCTTCCAATCGGCAGGCCCTCAGTAAAGCCTCTCCATCGGGGCACCAAGACGACCTATGATTTCGCAGGGGCCGACCAATAAGTCCACTCGACTCGGGACTTCAGTTCCAGAGCTAATCCCTCCATCGAGGCCGCAAGGCACGCCAGAAACACCGACGAGCAGGCACCTAGTTTCACAGAGGCACCTTCAAATCCTCCACCATGTCTTATGAGTTTCCTATACTTGGAAGCCTAAAGAGTTACTGGGGACTCTTAGTTTGGCTTTTCCATCGATAAGCCCATCAACCGGGGTCACCACTCTCAGTCGCGAGCTTTCAACTTCGGCCTCTCCATTGCGAACGGGCCGAAGCCCCCCCCCAGAGAACAGTATTCCGACCCCGATATCACAGAGACAGCATCGGAGTCCATTGGACGACCGGATCACCACTCTGGTCCGCAGACCCTCAACACGGTACCTCAACCAGGGCTGCAGCTCGAAGTTTCTCAGGAGCATCCTGGAATCAGAGGCTCTCTTACCGTTCATGGGTAATTCCAATTTCCCTCCACCAGAGACTACAAGAAGTCGTGAACCCCAGAGAACCAGCGATCCGAACCCAACTTGTCAGAGACACCGTAAGCCCCCCCCCCCTCGACAAGGAGGTCCCACTTCGGGGTGGGGGGTAAAAGATCGACAGAACATCAGGTCCTCAGAGTTGTGGAAACTATTTCTGAGGCACTGAACAAGAAGGAAACAGTTGCCGCCGTCTTTCTAGACGTGGCCAAGGCTTTTGACCGCGGATGGATGGCCTCATTTACAAACTCTCCAAGATTGGAATGCCTACGGGACTCACCTGTATCATTCAATCGTATCTCTTAAATCGAACATTCCCGGTTCATATTAAATCTTCCATTTCTACCAAGAGAGTAGTGGCCGCTGGAGTTCCTCAAGGGTCTCTACTAGGCCCTACTCTCTTCTCATTATATCTCTTTGATATTCCTTCATTTGAGCGAATCGTTATCGCACAATATGCTGATGACATTGCTCTCATCTCCTCATCCTTGGGAGTTGATTTTGCAATCAGAAGACTTCAGAATTGCCTTGATAAAATGGATACCTGGTATGAAAAATGGAAAATAAAGATCAACACTGAGAAGAGTAACGCCATCCTCTTCAGTGGTAAGAGGATTAAAAATCCTCTAACTTTACCTTTTTAGATGAACAATTTAAGTGGCAGGAGACTGTCAAATATTTGGGAGTCACTCTGCATCAGAAACTTAAGTGGGATCCCCCATACACACGGGATCTTCACAAAAGTTAACTCTGTCAGATGTCAACCGGGGACTCTTCTAGGAAGAAACTCAGTATTATCCATTGATAATAAATTACTAATTTATCACATGGTCATTCGACCTATGATATCCCATGCTTCCCCCCAAATTAGGCGAACACAACTCCCACGAGCATTCACAAGATACAGGTCTTGCAGAATAAAATCCTGCGACGTGTGGTCAATGCCCCCTGGTTTGTAACCAATAGACAATTGCACAAAGATCTGGGCATTGATTATATTTACACATATCTTAAGTTTGTCTCGCGAGGTTTCTACGAGTCAGTGCAGGGAAACCCGCACGAGATTATATCCTGCCTTCTGCACTACGATCATGAAGTCCTTAACCCTTTCAGGACCATAAGGTTTCTAAGAGTAAATATTAGTATGTAACTGTTTATTTTAGTTTGTTTAGACGTAAAATAAATAAAAATCATAAGAAAAATACATAACAATGTGTAGTTTTTTTGCAATTTTATGGGAAATATTTTTACCAATGGACTATAAAGGTAACACAAATTATAGTTAGGCTTATTATGCAATGTCTTTTATTTATTGGTTTATTAGAACAAAATGTTAACTAAAATAATACAAAATTATGAAATAAAATTACTATACAAAATGATGTGCTAGTTATGATATTCTGCGAAGCAATTTCTTTTGGTAGTGAGGCAAAGATGGACATTGCACATAGTACATATATTATGCGTCCTGACAGTTCTGTTTTTGTTTTCTAAACGTTCCCGTTTACGTAATTGCGTTCGGCATACGTTCTATTTTGACATTCTGTATAAAAATGCAGATAAGGTTATAATTGAATACGACAATCACCAATTTTAAAATGGGAAAAATGTTTCCCTTAGTCGTGAAAGGGTTAACAAATACAAGAGGCCTAAGATGATGGCTTTCGCTAAAGAAAATTATCCATTTTAAGTCTCTTGTGCATCATTACTACTCTTTTGTTTTATTTTTCTTTTGCCCTTTGGAGCCCACCATTGTGTGGTTTACTTTTGTTTGTTTTTTCAAACTGATGACAATTAGGCATATTTCCAAATGAAGAAGGTTATGGGTACTGTTGTACCTGGTACTTCATTTTATGATGTAACGATCTACGATCTACTGTTCATCCATAAGCTCTTAGGGGCCCACCTAAGGGTGGTTTACTTTATATATTTTGTTCTTATTCATGCCAAATAGGCATATCTTTATGATGGAGATGGTTAGGGGTGAAATTAATACCAGGTACATCGAATATGATTAAACGACCTACGATCTACGATGTTCATCCATAAACATAAATAGTATTCGTAATAAACAGCGGAGCATCAAAAGTAAGTGTGGAGCTTTTTAAGGTGTAAGAGCGTGTAAAATTATTAAGCCGCACATGAAGGCAAGTATGTGATTGCATTTTTTTTCTGTGATGGAAAATATTACTCCTACGATAATATAAAATGTGACTACGCTTTTGAGGAGATGGACAAGATAGATAAGAGTCTTGAAACTGAAATCTTTTAAATTTATAAAACTGCAGATTCGTATTTGACTGTTGGCTATAAGTCAGTTCATTTTAGAGGACACGTTTGATCATGATTGAACGGTTTGTTCCTCACTTTTTTAGTACGGCGAGTGATAGTGCTTCTATGAACGCTCTTTGAAAAAGTCATGAATATTAATGTTATTGTCTAGGAAGTTTTTAAAGTTTATCTTTCGAGAAGTTTAAGTTTTGTTCCCTGTTTCATCCTAACCATCGTTAAAATTAATAAACAGCACAGCACATGTAAAAATGAATCGAAAAATTAAAACGCATTCGTGTCTTGAAAACAATTTGCTGTAAAAAAGGAAGTTTTCAGTTTTCATGGAATATATATATGCGATTAGTGTACAGTCGCTCAAAAAAGTATCCGAACGTTATGGTTGACTACAAAATTCAGAAAAAATATCTGGCAACTTTCTTTAGAAATTAGTTATCTGGCAACCTTCGTGTCACGTGACACGAAGGTTGCCAGATCACTAATTTCTAAAGAAATTTGCCAGATATTTTTTCTGAATTCTGTGATCAACCATAGTGTTCGGATACTTTTTTGAGCGACTGTACGTACACGAAAGTTGCCAGATCACTAATTTCTTAAAAAATCATTGCCAGATATTTTTTTCTGAATTCTGTGATCAACGTAGCGTTCGGATACCTTTTTGAGGGACTGTACATTCTTTTGTTCCTGACAGTTCAGGACAATTCATGGAAAGGGTCTTAGATACATATTACAAAAAAGTAACTGAATGTTTCTATGTTAGGTGAATATAAAGACACATTCAAAGCTACCTAAATTTGAAAGTGAGTTTTTCAATGAAAAAATGTTACTGAAGATGTATTGCAGATCTCCCTCAAATCTCTCTAAATATCTATTTGCCGCAATATTCTTTTAATATTGAAAGAAATGTGGAGGATGAAACATTTAACTGTAACTTTCGCTACTCATGAATATGTACAGTCGCTCAAAAAAGTATCCGAACACTATGGTTGATTATAAAATACAGAAAAAATATCTGACAATGATTTTTTTAGAAATTAGTGCTCTGGTAACCTTCGTGTCACGTGACACGAAGGTTGCCAGAACACTAATTTCTAAAAAAATCATTGTCAGATATTTTTTCTGTATTTTATAATCAACCATAGTGTTCGGATAATTTTTTCAGCGACTGTACTTCAACATAAAAACACAACTCTTATAAAAATTGTCACTCGGCATAAATGTAACATTTGAATTTTTTCTAATATTATTTTAGTTTTCATCAACTTTATTTTGTAAAAAATGCTTAGAAAGAGTGCAATAGCTGTTAAATTTTCTAGCTTCAATAACTCTCTAAATATTAAGTGAATATTGATGAAAATTGAGATTAAGAGAGATTTTGAGCGAGATCTTCAATTTATCTCTAGTGACAGTTTTTCAAAAAAAAAAACGTATTCTCAAAGATAGGGAGATTTGAATGTGGCTTCCCTTTCAAGTAACACGAAAGTGTTTGGTTACTTTTCGCAATATAGTGTATATTAGGGCCGGATCTAGGGGGGGGGGGGTGAGAGTAAGGCCCTGCCCCCCTCTTTAAGAGTAAGCCCCCTCTTTCTTAAGTAAGGCGCTCTTTAAGAATGCCAGTAAGGGTAAGAGAGGCAAAAATGTTATTAAATTTATTTATATTTCATGCAGTTTTTCGAGAAATATTTTAAATACCTGTAAAACGGAGGGGCAAATCTTATATTACATTGGAAATCGTCTCTTGCTCCTCCCTTACATTTTTCCGGCTCAATAGTCTTTCTTATTTCTTTCCTTTCTCCCCTCGATTTTTTTCTAGATTCGGGCCTGGTGTATATGTTTTTAATAGAGTCTATCATTTTCAGTGATTGTTACTAAGCCATTTCAAATAACCTATTTCTCTTTTCAAATAATCAGTATGGATGCAAGAGATGAAACTGAAACTGTAAGAGGAACAATGTTCCCTTAGTTTTATTATTTGGAGAAACATTAGCATAAATACAAACCTACTGACATGAATGAAAGTCAATAAATAATAATAAAAAATAAATAAATACCCCCTCAAGCAGCTGCTTGCCACAGAGGTCTGACGGGAGCCTGTCAGTTTATATGCCACAGTAGAAGGTCTGTGAGGATGGCAGGACCTCAGCAGAAAAACAACACATACGTCCATGCCTTATCCGGGGCTCGAACCCAGGTCCCGTAAATCAGTAGCCAAGCGCGCTAACCACTCGGCCATGGGACGCATTTTCATAAATAACTGTTACTGGAATGGCTTTCTCATCCGTTATAAGTGTGGAGAACACCTTGAGTTGTACATATTAATTCAAGAAATGGTTTTTGTGAAAAAGTCAATTTTGCCGTGGGTGGGACTCGAATTTACGTCTCCTAGTTACGTGACAGGTATTCTCACCACTAAACTACCAACGGCTAGTTCATCCTACCAGCAAATTGTGACTTTAAATCTTCCAGATCTTGTCGCTGGTGACGCCAGTTTTCAGCAAAATTATTTCTTGAATTCTATGTCAACAAATAACCTGTGCATCTACTACTGATTGATTATTTCTTTAATTATGCTTCAGCGTGAGTGACTTCCAATTTACATCATATTCTGAACAACGTTGAAAGGTTGCCGTTTCCGATCATAGATGGCGCCACGAGTGGAAAGATAAAAGTCATCATTAGCTAATAGAATGAACTAGTTGTGGATAGTTCAGTGGTCAGAATGCCCGGCAAGTAAATGGGAGACGTGGGTTCGAGTCCTACTGAGCAAGTAATTGGGAGATGTGGGTTCGAGTCCCACTGACAGTGACGACTAAGTTTTTCAGCAAAATTTTTTCTTGAATTCTCTGTCAACAGATAATCTGTTGATTTAATGCTGATTGATTATTTTATTAATTATGCTTCAGCATGAGTGACTACCAATTTACACCTGATTATGAGCAATATTAAAAGGTTGCCGTTTCCGATCATAGATGGCGCCACAAGCAACAAGATCCGTAAGTTTCAAGTCACAATTAGCTGCTTGAATGACCTAATTTCTTGATAATTTAATGGTGAGCATACCTGGCATATAACTCGTGGATTCCAGATCCACTCAAAACGATACTCATTTTTGCACTAATATTTTTTCTTGAATTCTACGTCAATAAATAATCCGTGAATATACTGTTAATTTAATACATTAATGTATAATGTAAATATTTGGATTCGTAAATATTAAAACCTCATATGGAGAATATCATTTTTTCCAGAAAAATTATTTCTAGAATTCTATGCCAACAGGTTTAGAACATATAAAAAGGTTAATAAAGTATTTATTCAATATTTTTTTAATAGAAAATAATCATGCCCCTATAGCTGTATTATTGGAAATTCACTAATGCAGCCTTTTTCTTTTCGTGCTCGCCTTTTTTTTTTTCTTTCCTTTTAAAATAAATTCTCAAAGTTTCTACTCTGTGCAAGATTACATTTTGCTGCTGCTCGTCCTATGGTATGCGCTCGTAATTTCGATGAAGCCCTCAAGAAAAAGAGCGCGACATACATCAAGTGACATTCATTGGTGGAGTTGACTAGACAGTGGCCATGCATCAAGGATTCTTCTCCTCCTTAAAAGAACTGAATTAGATTTTCCACGTCAAAGAGCACTTTGTCAGGTTTCAACTTGTACTGCAAAAGTGAATTTTGTTTCCTTGAGTAGTGGAAATCCTTCTCAGAGCTATTTTCAAATTTCTATTTAAAGATACATCGGCTTTAAGAGTTCCTTTATTTTTGCAAGTGGTGAAAAATATTCGAGTCTTTTTTTACGAAGCCATTTGAATATTTTAACTAATTTTTACAGTTATTTGTACTATATGATAATAATGTAATCTTATCTGCTTTAATATAAATCCCTTTTATAAAATTATTATTATTACTAGCAGAACGTACCCGGTGCTGCCTGGGTGTCACTTTTAACCTGTATATTCTTGTTTTCACCGGATTAGAGGTAAATTTTGTAAGATTACTTACTCCGTCATTTTCGCACAGATTTTCAACACGAAGAAATTTGCCCGGTGTTGGCTTGGATCGTTGTTGACGTCAGCGAGGTCTCGTCATAGCCAGTGGTTTAGTTTCTGCTCAAACTATCGAGATTTTTATTTCTGTTACCACAGAATTTGCCGCCCTATGGCTCCCGTGATATTCGTTCGCACGGTCCAAATTTCCTGCACATCTTCCCCGGTGTGGCCCGGTGATTGGTTTAAAAAATAGGTTCTCAATTGGCCCGTGGCTTCACTTCTACACAAATTGTGACAGCTGGTGTCTCACTTTTAATCTGCATATTCTGTTGTTTCCTGCACTAAAGGTTAGTTGTGTGAGTATTTCCCCCCCCGACATTTTATACAGGTTGAAGTCGAATGGTCTTCAAACTGTGTAAAACTTATGTGTGCGTCCCGTGGCCGAGTGGTTAGCGCGCTTGGCTACTGATCTAAGGGACCTGGGTTCGAACCCCCGGTTAAGGCATGGATGTATGTGTTGTTTTTTTCTGCTGAGGTCCTGCCATCCTCTCAGACCTTCTACTCTGGCATATAAACTGACAGGTTCCTGTCAGACCTTGGTGGCAAGCAGCTGCTTGAGGGGGTATTTATTTTTATATTTTGTGTAAAATTTATGTGTGAATATTAGGAATTTCGACTTGAAATTTCCCGGTGTTGCAAAGGTCATTGCTGACTCGGCGCGCGCTCTCAGAGCCCGTGGCAAACGATCGAAATATTTATTTCGTCAGATTTTGTCATTCTGTTATTCTCGACACACTTCACGGAAAGGTCCCAAATATCGTAGACGGGTTCCCCGTGCCTGACCCCATGATTGGTTAGAAAATCAAGTCCCTAGCTGCAATGGAAAGACTAAATAATGCTTTTGGAAATGTGGTGAATCTGGCAACGGCAACGGAATTGCAGATTGCAGCAGAAGATTTAAATGCTAGTTTAACTCTTTACGCTCTTTACTTTCACAGTTAGGGTGCAGAAAATGGCAACAGGTAATTTGACAGCGCTTCTCGTTTCCCGCAGGAATAGCTTGGTAAATATTTTTGGTTCTAGCAAGCCCCCCTTTAAGACTTTCGACCTGAAATTTGGCACTGCAATCCGGACCACAACTAGAAACATTCTCCGAAAATTTGGAGCATGTACGTTGATTTGCCGATGAGGTATGGCCTCCACAGACAGATATCTTCTTTCATTATACACTCTAGTTGAACGTACCCGGCGCTGCCCGGGTATCAGACATCTTCTTTTATTATACACTCTAGTTGAACGTAACCGGCGCTGCCCGGGTATCACTTTTAATCTTATATTTTTTATTTTCATGGCACTAAAGGTTAATTTTGTAAGCCCCCCCCCCCAGCTTTTTAACACAGATTCATAACAGAAAGTAATTTGCCCGTATCGTTGTTGACGTCAGCGAGCACTCCTCATAGCCCGTGGCTTAGTTTCTGCGTAAGCTATCGAGATTTCACTTCCGTTACCACAGATTTTGTCGCCCTGTGGCTCCAGTGATATTCGGTCCAAATTTCCTACACAGCGTACCCTGTGTGGTCCGGTGATTGGTTAAAAAATCAGGTACTTACTTGGCCCGTCGTTTCGTTTCGTTTCTACACAAAATGTGAGCGCTCCTGTATCACTTTTAATCTGCATACTTTGTTGTTTCCTGCACTAATTTTTAGTTTTGTGAGTATCCATTCCCCCCTCCCGACATTTTATCGCACTTTCAACATGAATTTCCCGGTGTTGCAAAAGTCATTGCTGACTCTGCGCGCGCTCTCAGAGCCCGTGGCAAACGATCGAAATATTTATTTCTTCAGATTTTGGCATTCTGTAATTCTCGACGTACTTCACGGAAAGGTCCCAAATTTCGTACACGAGTTCCCCCTGCCGGACCCTATTTTTGGTTAGAAAATCAGGTCCCTAGCTGCGATGGAACGCCTAAATAATGCTTTTGGAAATGTGGGGAATCTGGCAACGGCATCAGATTTGCAGCAGAAGAGTTAAATGCTATTTTAACTCTTTACTTTCACAGTTAGGGAACAATAAATGGCAACAATAAATTCGACAGCGATTCTCGTTTACCGTAGGAATAACATGGTAAATATATTTGCTTCTAGCAAGCCCCACTTTTGGACTTTCCACCTGAAATTTGGCACTGCAATCCGGACCACAACCAGAGACATTCTCTGAAAATTTGGAGCTTATACGTTGATTTCCCGATGAGTAATGGCTGCCACACATAGACACAAAGACTCACAGAGAGACACCTTCTTTTATTATATAGATTACTGTTATTATTATTATTAATAATAATACTATACGTAGCGTTTTCCATTCCCTTAGATTCTACTTCTAATTAATAATTTTAAATATCTTGTAGTAGATGTGTCGTTCCTGAATTCACGCTGTGTTCATATCTGTACTTCTGCATGTTAATCTACTTTCTATATTTTTTACTTTCTATATATTCATTTTTAAAATTATTAATCAGAAATTAGTAGAGTGAATAGTAATAATAATAATAAAGGAGATATTTTTACTTTATTTTACTTTAGGTTAAGACCAAATTGGATCAGATTAATTTTGAAAAATCATTGATTATACGTGGTTGGCTAAAATTGCACTCGATTTCAAAGTAGAATGGAAAAATGGATTGTGTATTAATGAAACTCAAACGACAAAGGAATGTTTAAAATTTTTGTACAAGTTTACATTGATTTAATTAAACAAAGGACATAAAGTTTTGAAGGCAATGCCGAAGTACAGATATGAACACAGCGTGAATTCACGAGCGATATATCTACGACAAGATATTTAAAAATAAAAAAGGATTTGGGTTATTTTACCTCTGAGCGGCACTTTTTTGCACACCATGGGCTAAATGGCCAGGTCACATGGACCCCGAAGGCTCAGAGAAGGTTGGGGTAGGGGACCCACTGGAACAGCTGTTGGGAGATAGATGGTAGCCTCCCGTCAAGGCCATCCAGCGTGTTCTTTAACGTGCACAGGGTATGGCTCTCCCGCACACGGGGCCACGGCTTAACGTCCCATCCGACGGACGGCGGCCTTTTCAAGTCCATCGGTGTCCCCTACTGACCGTGGGCAGGGCGGGGAAATTTTGCGGAGATAAATCTCAACGCTGACCCAGCTGGGACTCGAACCTGGGAACTACAGATTACGAGCCTGGCGCGCTACCGACTGAGCCACCCCCGACCCTAATAAAAAAGAAAAGTTTCTACTTTTGTCATCTTGTTTAAACTGAGCGTTCTTTGTTATAACATTCTTAGTCTTAATTGGTATCAATACTAAGAAATTTTCTACAGAAATATCAAATGCTAAAAATACGTCATTCAAATTTCTACCATTATTTTTAATATTATGTGCACCTAAATGTGAAAACATATCAGTGATCAAAGTTGCAATAATGTCAGAATTTTGAGCCATTTGCCTAATTAATATACAATTTTTCTCAGGATGATTAAAGTTGAAACTAGAAAAAAAAATAACATATTATAGTATCTGTGGTCATTTACGTATTTTGAAGTAATCGGCCATTTTAATAAAGTAGTAACCATTCGATGGAATAAAACAATGAGATTTCATCAATGCAAAAGTAAATTAGTTAAAAAACCCAAAAATGTAGTAGCTAGAGAAAACAATATTGAGTGTATTGTTGTTGTTTTACCTCTGAGCAGCCGTCCCGTGGCCGAGTGGTTAGCGCGCTTGACTACTGATCTAAGGGACCTGGGTTCGAGCCCCGGGTAAGGCATGGATATACGTGTCGTTTTTCTGCTGAGGTCCTGCCATCCTCTCAGACCTTCTACTATGGCATATAAACTGACAGGCTCCTGTCAGACCTCTGTGGCAAAGCAGCTGCTTGAGGGGGCATTTATTTTTACCTCTTAGCGGAGAGGGCAAAGCTTGGCTCAATGGGTAGGGTGCTAGGCTCGTAATCTATAGTTCCTACCTTCGAATCACTTGTGCAGTGTCGAGAATTTCTTCCACTAAACTGCCACCCTACCTTTGGTCAGAAAGGCGACACCGATGGGTTTGGAATGATGCCGTTCGTCGGATGGGAGAGTAGGCCGTGGCGCCATGAGTGGGAGAGTCTTACCCTGTGCACGTTATAGAACACGTGGATGGCATTCACGAGAGGCTACCATCTGTCTCCGAACAGCTGTCCATTGGGTGCCCTTGGAGTTCTCTGTGTGCCCTTGGAGTTCTTGGATTTGGCCATTTAGCTCAATGTGAGCAAAAAATGCCGCACAAAGGGAAAGTAACCGTCTGAGTGGCACATTTTCACAAACTGGGCTAAATGGCCAGGTCACAAGGACGCCAAGAGCTCTGAACAGGTTGGGAAAGGGGAGCCACTGAACAGCTGTTAGGATACAATAGGAACAGTAGATACAACCTCCCGTCGAGGCCATCTAGAGTGTTCTTTAACCTTCACACGGGTTTAACGTCACATCTGACGGATGACGAACTTTCCAACGCATCGGTTTTCCTTTTCTCACCGAGGGCATGAGGACAAGATCTCAACGCAGGTGCAGTTGGGACTCGAACCTGGGTTGGGTTGGGTTGTTTTACCTCTGAGCGGCACTTTTTTGCACACCATAGGCTAAATGGCCAGGTCACATGGACCCCCAAGGCTCAGAGAAGGTTGGGGGAGGGGACCCACTGGAATAGCTGTTGGGAGACAGATGGTAGCCTCCCGTCAAGGCCATCCAGCGTGTTCTTTAACGTTGGGTTGTTTTACCTCTGAGCGGCACTTTTTTGCACACCATGGGCTAAATGGCCAGGTCACATGGACCCCGAAGGCTCAGAGAAGGTTGGGGGAGGGGACCCACTGGAACAGCTGTTGGGAGACAGATGGTAGCCCCCCGTCAAGGCCATCCAGGGTGTTCTTTGACGTGCACAGGGTATGGCTCTCCCGCACACGGGGCCACGGCTTAACTCCCATCCGACGGACGGCGGCCTTTCCAAGCCCATCGGTGTCCCACTCGAACCTGGGAACTGCAGATTAGAAGCTTGGGGCTCTACCGATTGAGCCAACCCCCTTCCAGTAAACATTCGAGAATTATTTATCAGAATTAAATACTATTATCCAATGGTTACTATTAGAGCCGTTGTACCTAAAATGAGAAGTCTACATTAAATAATGAGGCTGGGGTGGCTCGGTAGCGCGCCAGAATCGTAATTTGCAATTCCCAGGTTCGAGTCCCAGCTGGGTCAGCGTTGAGAATTATTTCCGCAAAACTCCCCGCGTGCCCACGGTCAGTAGAGGACACCGATGGGCTTTGAAAGGTCCCCGTCCATTGTATGGAACGTTAAGCCGTGGCTCCGTGTGTGGGAGAGTCATACTCTGTGCACATTAAAGAACACGCTGGATGGCCTTGACGGGAGGCTTCCATCTGTCTCCCAACAGTTGTCCAGTGGGTCTCCTCCCCCAACCCACTCTGGGTCCTTGTGATCGGGCCACTTAGCCCAGTGTGTAAAAAAAGTGCCGCTCAGAGTTAAAACATCACAACGTTCATTAAATAGCATAAACAGTGGTGGCTCGCGTATAGGCACTGTGGAACTGCAGCACCCCAATTTCAATTTGATATTATCGATAACATTTAATATAATGAGTCCTTTTTTCTTTAATTCTTTCTTTATACTTGTACAATATATAATCCTTAGGCTTAATGTCAGTAGCCATCCCCCAGTTTATGAAAAAGATACAAAAATCTTTGTATGGAACTGTACGCTTGAGAGTGCTAGCGGCGAGGTGTTTGACTGTTGTGCGCATGCGCACATAAGAAGCTATACGCTAGGCTGCAAGGGAGAGAGAGCACTGTGGTTCCCGCAGTGCCGACCCTGGCGTGCTGGTTGAAGGTAGTTTTTTAACTCCGCGTGTGTTGCGCTTAAAAACCGTGTACCATATTCTTGAATGTGATAAAGTGTAGAATAGATTATTATCCTGCTTCCAGCTATTCTATTTGATTCATTTTTTTTTCGCGCAAATTAAAACAAGAAGAATGGATTTCATTTTTAAATGAATAGATTAAGCTTGAACTGTAACAATTTAGGTTAAAGTAAGTAAAAAATGTTTGATTTTGTTCTTTTAGGATTTTATCAAGTTTTTGAATAAATTTTCTTTTTACACATGTTTGTTTCCTTTTACACAATTTTAAAACAAAGGCTAAAAATTTTCTGCAGCAGCACCCCCACTAATTTTAGCTACGAGCCGCCACTGAGCATAAACGAAAGAATCAGTAACAACAAATTGTGTCGGAATTGTAAGCTTTTCAGTGAACCAATTTAAATCATTATTTCGTCTCCTTGATCTGTTTATTCGCAATACACTAACTCAAAACCAATAACAGCACTTCTGAGATCGTTTGAAGTTACGCTTTGTCTCGACATTACAAAAAACCCGAAAACACCGAAATAGACATTAAATACGATATCGATCTGAAACCAAACTACGTTAATATTTCATCTGTTCTTTGTGGATCGTACATAGATTCCTCCGCTCCCCCCCCCACCCCTTTGCATGTCATCCCAACCCTAGGAAAGTGATAAAACATCAAACGCCTTTTCTATTGACTTTAGACTAACATAATAAAGGCAAATATTGGATTTGGAATTCTATTTCACGCCCTCTAGAGGAAAGCGTTCGTTGGCCACAGTCCGCTCTGAAATTAACCACTCTCCTGTTTTCTTGAGCGATGATAGAAAATTGATTCAACCCACGGCAAACATCAAAGTGCTCGCAGCTTGGATTATGAGATTGCTCTTTGGCGTGTAAGGAAACGTCGAAAGAAAAGATATTCCACAAATTAAATGTGAAAGAAAACAATAGATTACAGATTTGATGGAAAATGTTTTCGTCAGTGTTTTAAGAGATAAAAACAGGTTTTTTGAAACTTTTGTATCATGAGTGTGGTTCCTGTTCTTCGTTTTCTGCTTTTTTTTTTGTCATCTGGGCAGTTTCTATCCTTTCTGAGGAGGCTGATACTGGATTAAATTTCGAACCATTCAAGAAACTGAGATGTAAATGAAAAAGGGAACGTAATGACCTGATTCAGAGGATTGGAATGTTTCACTTCTGAGCGATACATTTTTTGCACACAATGGGTTAAATGGTCAGGTTGCAAGGACCCCGAGGGCTCATAAAAGGTTGGGGGGAGGGGACCCACTGGACAACTGTTAGGAGTCAGATGGTAACCTCCCTTCAAGGCCGTCCAGCGTGGTCTTTAACGTGCACAAGGTATGGCTCTCACTCACACAGAACCACGGCTGAACGTTCCATATGAGGGACGGCAGTCTTTCCAAGCCCTTCGGTGTCCCCTACTGACTGTGGGCAATGATGACATGGCTGATAACGTACACGCACACTGAGGCACACCCACCTGTACCGTCGCTCAAAAAAGTATCCAAACACTATGGTTGATTACAGAATTAAGAAAAAATATCTGGCAACGATTTTTTTTAGAAATTAATATGGCCTTGACGGAAGGTTACCATCTGTCTCCCAACAGCTGCTCCAGGCGGTCCCCTTCCCTAACCTTCTCTGAGCCTTCGGGGTCCATGTGGTCTGGCCATTTAGCCCATAGTGTGCAAAAAAAGTGCCGCTCAGAGGTAAAACAACCCAACCCTATTTATATCTTAGTAATATTTTTTTAAATCAATAGTTTAATCAATAGCCACTTGAACGTTTAAATTAATATCCAAAATTACCTGTACCTTGGCTTTACTGTAATCTCCTGCATGAAATAAATAATAATTATTATTATAAATACACAGAGTATCTGTTGACACAGAAATCATTGAATCAAATAATAATTTCTGTAGAAAAAATTATATAGTGTTTTTCATCACTTTTTATAGAAATACCACTTATGTGTAATGGTTAGTTCAATTTTCGTCAATAGTTTTTCAGAACGAGATATGTTGGTCAAGGTTAATTTTTCCTAACTATTAGACAGATAAATTTATTCTCAGAATACGCACTAATATTACATTTACGTACCTTAAAATTGGAATTGCAACGAAATATATACACTCTTGTATATCCTAGATCCACAATTTTAAAGCATTACACTTTTTAATATACACCGAAGAGCCGAAACATTATGACCACCTGCCTAATATGATACTGGTTATCAACGTGCCGCCAAAACAGGTCTTACCCAGCAAAGCATGGATGCTACAAGATTTCTAAAGGTGTCTTGTGGTATCTGGTACCAACACGTTACCAGCAGATCCTTTGAGTCTTGTAAGTTACGTGGTTGAACAGCCCTAGATCAGATATGATGTTCCAACACAAACCACAGATGCTCGATTGGATTGATGTCGGGAAATTTGTCGGGGAATCCTCATGTTCCGCAATCCATTCTCGAACAATCCGGGCAGTGTGGCATGGCGCATTATCCTGCTTAAAGAAGGCACTACTGGTGGGGGAATACAGTACTGTGCAAAATAGTTGGGACAATAGGAAAATGCAGTAACAAAAAAAAGATAAATAAATACCTCCTCAAGCAGCTGCTTGCCACATAGGTCTGACAGGAGCCTGTCAGTTTATATACCATAGTAGAAGATCTGAGAGGATGGCAGGACCTCAGCAGAAAAAACGACACAAACGTCCATGCCTTACCCGGGACTCGAACCCAGGTCCCTTAAGATCAGTAGCCAAGCGCGCTAACCACTCGGCCATGGACACAACTAAAATATTTATTTGTTTAATAGTGTAGTTAATAGTGAATGTGACCCCCCTTAGCTTTAATTACTTCTTCCACCCTCTCAACCATTGATGCCACTAGCTTTCCACACATCTCCTTCACTTCAGGGTCGTGGTACAGTCGCTCAAAAAAGTATCCGAATACTATGGTTGATTACAGAATTCAGAAAACATATTTGGCAACGATTTTTTTAGAAATAGTGATCTGGCAACCTTCGTGTCACGTGACACGAAGGTTGCCAGATCACTAATTTTTTAAAAAAACGTTGCCAAATATTTTTTTCTGAATTCTGTAATCAACCGTAGTGTTCGGATACTTTTTTGAGCGACTGTACCATACTTTCTATCATTTTGGTTTTCGTCGTGCAATCCATCTTAGATATGCGCGCTTTAATAATGGCTCACAAATTTTCAATGGGGTTTAGATCGGGTGAATTTTCAGGCCACTCCAATACCTTCAAATGTTGCTGGGTAAAGAAGCTCTTAGCTAGCTTAGAATTGTGGCATGGAGTCAGATCCTGTTGAAATACCCCATCGCCTTTAGGAAACAGCTTCTGCAATGTTGGGATCATTTTCGCCTCCAGAACGCCTATGTACTTTTTTCTGTCCATCATTCCTTGAATTGGGTGAAGCTTCTGTGTCCCGGAAACTGCATGCGCAAGTTAAGACTTGCAGCAGAAGGTTACGAACAACTTTAGGCTTGCAGCAGTTTAGACTTTGCAGCGGAAAGGACTCAGCGTTCCTTCGCTTGTCCCAACTAATTCGCACAGTACTGTACCGTTGCCATGAAAAATGTACCTGGTCTGCAAAGATATTTAGGTAGGTGGTAGTCGTCATAGTTTTCTGCACATGAATGACTGGCCATAGGGTTTCCCAGCAGAACATTGCCCAAAGCATTACACTTCCTCCACCGGCTTGTTTTCGTCCCACGATGTATCCTGGTGCCAACACTACCCCAGGTAAACAACGCACACGTACCCGGCCATCCACATAGTGCAACAGAAAACGAGATTCATCGGACCAGACGACATTCTTCCAATCATTCAAGGTCCAGTTTTGATGCTCGCATGCCCATTGCAGGCGCTTTTGATGGTGAACCGAGGTTAGCATGGGCACTCGGAGCGGCCTGCGGCTTTTACAATTTGACCTTTGTCAAACTCACCTACATACGTTCCCTTTCCCATCTGAAAAACAAGAATAATGCTGATTAACAGAGCTCACTGTCAGATGCTATATATACCGTTTCATGACCTTTACACGTGCCGTCGTTTACCTGTAGTTGCTTCGATTTGCATAAAGATGCGCTGGTCATAACGTTTTGGTCTTCAGTATATATTCTTCTTTATACATAGTTTTTCTAATAAAAATCCTATTTTCATTCGCACCAATATATGTAAAATCTTAATATTATATTTCATTGGTGTTTTATAATTTTACCTACATTTTCTAGTAGAAGTCTGAGAAAAAATGTTGAGTGTTTCACGAGAGTAAAAACTCCCTTTTGGAAGAAAATAGTTATGTTTTAATGAAAAAGAAAAGGCAACATGCTTCCGTTTCACATTCCCTCACATTTTGCTGGCTTGATCATAAAAATCAAAGTAAATATTCACCAATTCATAAGTTCGAAAATCACCTTGAAGAATAAATGAAAAAAATATATTGATATCCAAAGGAATATTGTAGAAAAATCCTGATTTATTAAGATTAGATTTTGATATTTAATTCATCATCAATCGTAGTTCTCCATAAACAGTTTATTTAAGAAGATGCTGAGCTTTAAATAAGAGTCACAAGGGCTGCAAAGACTCAGAAGAGATTGTTCAAGGGGGAATTCGCGGAACAACTATTAGGAGACAGATGGGAGATTCTACCAAGGCGACTGAACGTGTTCTTAAACGTATGCAGAAACTCTCCCGATCACGGGACCACGGCTTTACATCCCATCCGATGGACGGCTACCTTTACAAGCCTTACCTAGGGCAGGATGGAGGTTAGCAGAGATACACAGTCACATTATTCTGATACGACTGTGTAACTCTCAACGATGGCACAGTTGTGATTCCAACATGAGAACCTGAGAATTCAAGCCTTTGCACGCCAGCAACGAGCCGACACACGCCCCCACCCCGCGTCCTGCCTTCAGTCAGTAGGGGACATCGATGTGGTTGGAAAGATCGCTATTCGTCCGATGGGTTGGGTTGTTGGGTTGTTTTACCTCTGAGCGGCACTTTTTTACACACCATGGGGTAAATGGCCAGGTCACATGGACCCCGAAGGCTCAGAGAAGGTTGGGGGAGGGGACCCACTGGAACAGCTGTTGGGATACAGATGGTAGCCTCCCGTCAAGGGCATCCAGTGTGTTCTTAACGTGCACAGGGTATGGCTCTCCCACACACGGGGCCACGGCTTAACGTCCCATCCGACGGACGGCGGCCTTTCCAAGCCCATCGGTCGTCGGATGAGACGCTAAGTCCTGTCTCTGTGTGTGGAAAAGCTATTATATCCTGTGCACTTTAAAGAACACCCTGGATGGCCTTGACGGAAAGTTACCATCTCTTTCCCAACAGCTGTCCAGTGGAACCCTCCCTCACCCTAAGCTTCTCTGTGCCATTGAGGTCCTTGTGACTTGCCCATTTAACCCATTGTGTGCAAAAAAAGTACCGCTCAGAGGTAAAACAATCTAGCCTAATACTCTTTCCTCCAAAAGATAAAGATTGCTACTCTTTAAGTGTGTAGAACAAAATTACGCGAAACCGAAAGAAAATAGAAAGACCATCTCTTAATGCTGCTCCTAGTTATACCACTGAGTTAAGCATCAATGGGCTTGGAAAGGCTGCCTTCCATTGTATGGGAAGTTAAGCTCATTTGCGGGAGTGTCATACCCTGTACTACTTGGGGCGGGAGTGGCTCAGTCGGTAGCGCGCCAGGCTCGTAATCTCTAGTTCCCAGGTTCGAGTCCCAGCTCGGTCAGCGTTGAGATTTATCTCCGCAAAATTTCCTCGCCCTGCCCATGGTCAGTAGGGAACACCGATGGGCTTGGAAAGGCCGCCGTCCGTCGGATGGGGCGTTAAGCCGTGGCCCCGTGTGCGGGAGAGCCATACCCTGTGCACGTTAAAGAACACGCTGGATGGCCTTGACGGGAGGCTACCACCTGTCTCCCAACAGCTGTTCCAGTGAGTACCCTCCCCCAACCTTCTCTGAGCCTTCGCGGTCTATGTGACCTGGCAATTTAGCCCATGGTGTGCAAAAAAGTGCCGCTCAGAGGTAAAACAAACCAATCCAATTCCCTGTATTCGCTAAAGGACACTGAATCTATCCCTTAGCAGCTGTCCAACCAACCTTCTCTAAACCTCTGTGGTCTTTGTGATCTGCAAATCTTTCCCAGTGTGTACACGAAAGTGCTTCTCAGAGGTAAAACAGTCCAACCAAAGTTAAGAGTTCTTCGATAGATATTCGCTTGTAACTCAGTTTTTATTAAGTTACCCGTGCTACTTCAGAATGTCTTTTTCTCATTGAATTTGATGTTTTGTTTTTACTTGCTATGATCATTCCTTGTTCCCCTCCCCCCCTAAGGCATCCAGGGAATTACATCGCAGCAACTTCCATAGCGAAGAGGAGAGTATATAGACAAAACGAATCTGTCGGAGAATAGAAATGAAGCTACAACTAATGGTTAAGGAGTCTAGCGACTGCTGCAGACACAGTCCCTTGGGGTTTTTGTGTATTAGATATAACTAAAGTAATAGGCTGAGAACCTGATTACTGTCCCACTGGGAATGTCTTTATATGAAATGTCTGGACGAGTTATTAGCGGATTTTTTTTTCTCTCTTACATATAATATACCAAAAACTATTCCGTTTTTTAAAAGTAGTGTACCGTCGCTCAAAAAAATATCCGAACATTATGGTTGATTACAGAATTCAGAAAAAATATCTGGCAACGATTTTTATTTTAGAAATTAGTGATCTGGCAACCTTCGTGTCACGTGATTACAGAATTCAGGAAAACTATCTGGAGCGTGTACAGCAACTGTACACGCTCCAGTTACTGTTCACAGCAAACTGGAGCGTGTGCAGTTACTGCAACCGCTCCAGTTTGCTGTGAACGGTAACTGCACACGCTCAATATTTCCGTGAGTGAGCCCACACGATCCAGGTTTTTGTATGAGCTCACACGATCCAATGTGCTGTGAACATTAACCGCAACCGCTCCAGTTTGCTGTGAACGGTAACTGCACACGCTCAATATTTCCGTGAGTGAGCCCACACGATCTAGTATCAAAATAATATGACCACCTACAGTCGCTCAAAAATGTATCCGAACACTATGGTTGATTATAGAATTCAGAAAAAATATCTGGCAACGAATTTCTAAAAAAAAAACGTTGCCAGATATTTTTTCTGAATTTTGTAATCAACCATGGTGTTCGGATATTTGTTTGAGCGACTGTACATTGCATTACTGGGTTGCCAGAAGTTAGAGGATTTAGAAAGAAACAGAGAAATATTTACAAAGCGGTTAACGGCACAGAAGGGGGAAATTATGCAAAAGAAATGTCTTTAAATTTAAGGCTGAGAAAAAAAGTGACACAATTGTAAAGCTATAATAACCACTTTGACAAAATATGACCACTTTGACAATATACATTATTTTGAAAAAAGTGTCTGGACATTTCCATGTTATGTGAATGAAAAGCCAGTTTCAAAGCTCTCTAATGTTGACAATAAACCTTTTACGCAAAAACACTCTGAGTTCGTGTACTTTGCGAGCCTACTGTATTTGAAAAAAAAAAAATAAATACCCCCTCAAGCAGCTGCTTGCCACAGAGGTCTGACAGGAGCCTGTCAGTTTATATGCCACAGTAGGAGATCTGAGAGGATGGCAGGACCTCAGCAGAAAAACGACACACACATCCATGCCTAATCTGGGGCTCGAACCCAGGTCCCTTAGATCAGTAGCCAAGCGTAGTATCCAAAAATGTTTTTAAACAGCAAAAAGGAAAAGTTCAATCGAACAGTATGAATCAAGTCCTCGCTTGCGTATCCTGTTGAAAGATTTCCGAGTCACATAGTATATTGTCGAGGAAAATAGAAGGAAAATTTTCCCACTACGATTTAAATCTATTATTTATTTTAAAAAAATATAGAACTTTTGTGTGCGAAATTAAATATCCTTTTCGGATGGGGCGGGGTGGTTCAGTCGATAACGCTCCAGGCTCGTAATCTGTAGTTCTCAGGTTCGAGTCCCAGCTGGGTCAGCGTTGAGAATTATCTCCGCAAAATTCCCCGCCCTGCTCACGGTCAGTAGGGGACACCGATGGGCTTGGAAAGGCCGCCGTCCGTCGGATGGGACGTTAAGCCGTGGCCCCGTGTGCGGGAGAGCCATACCCTGTGCACGTTAAAGAACACGCTGGATGGCCTTGACGGGAGACTACCATCTGTCTCCCAACAGCTGTTTCAGTGGGTCCCCTCCCCCAACCTTCTCTGAGCCTTCGGGGTCCATGTGACTTGGGCATTTAACCCATGGTGTGCAAAAAAGTGCCGCTCAGAGGTAAAACAACCCAACCCAAATCCTTTTCTGACATTTTTGTTCTTAGTTATTAAAATTTATGAAGTAAAAGTTTTATTAAAGTGTTTTCATTTGGAAGTACCATAATAACATTGAATAAACATTTTGCTATTTTTCTGATGAAAACAGAAAGCTCTACAAACAAGAGTTGGTAAAATATCTATTTCAGCAAAATTGATATAGGAGAATCCAAAGAAATTGTCGTAATTATCTGTTTAAAACCTATTAAAGAAAAAACACTTTATTAATTTATTTGCAATTATTTTCAATTATTCATTCTATGTGTTATTCAACTTCAATGTAATTTTCTAATTCTTATGTAAGATCTGATAAACTATATTAATATTGACATTACTGTTAAATTACAGTTTTAAATGAAAAACAGATATGTAATCAAAAACAGATATGTAATAATACTTTGAATCACAGATACTATATATTAGTATCGAAAAACAAATATGTAATAATCTTTTTAATTAAAATTCAAATATTCTTGAAAATGTTGTATTCTTAAAAAAATGACGTGCTATAGATATAATAGTTAGTGTGAGAATTCTATGAGGAGCAATTGTTTAACGGGTGATTCTTTTTAAATTTGTGTCGTCAATATTGTTTTGATGTATTAAGTACTGTAAGAAACTGGATTATTCTATGCTTTTGTGTTGATTATATTGCAATGACGTAAATTCATATGAGAATGCAAATAAGCTAAAAATATTATATGGCATTATAAGTAAAATTAGTTTTTAAAAAGTGGAGAATTTTAATAATATATTCAATTATATATCTAGAAGAATTAGTAAAAAAAAATGCCGAAAATGAATACAATTGTGCTTTGCTGTAAAAATATCTCTGAGCTTATATCAGAGTAGTCCCATCTAGAAAACACTTTTTCCGGGGTTCATTTGATTTGTTACCGTATTTGGATTTGGCAATAATATCAGTTTTTTGATTTTCTTACCGTTTTCAAATCATGTTAGATGCTCTATCTATATCGACTTAGACGAAGAGGCTTCCTGTTTCTTTTTCCAACGTTTAAACTACTAAATAAACGACCCAAATGCTTTCTTAATCCATCTAGCATGTCTGCACGGAGGGTGATCACCAATAGAGATGCTCAGAGCACGGCCAAGCAACGCGTCTCCACCATATGGCCTTGTCGACGCTGAGCACTCTTCTTCTTCTTATTATATATGCCAAGAGAGATCGCTTTATAAAAACGGTGATATTAACTTCGAATTTAGCAGGGAAAAGGGAAAGTCCTGAACTCGATAAAAAAAAAAGAAATATCGGAACTCCAAGAAAAGTTATTCCAAGTTGAGATTGGTTCTTCTTCGGAGATGTGTTGGTTATTGAGATATGTAAATAGATGCCACCGCAAGCCAGATGCCAGTTTCAGTAGAAGCAAGCCTTAATACTTTATGCACATACATGAAATTTTAACGGTGCAGATCTTATGTCCGCATTTCTGATCGAATTACATTTAAAATTGGCAACTCAATCGATTAGTTGCGGCTGTTATGGAATATCTTATATTACTTTTTTTTTTCTTTCTGCATTTGGGCGTATGGGGTGGATCAGAAATCCATACCTTTGCTGACCGAATGTTATTTATTAAATCATAACGAAAATGTAAAAGAGAGTTTCGGTGGTAGGTCATTTTTTGAGGGGTGAACAGTTTGTAAATGATCGTCGCTTTGTTGAACGGCTTTGCACTTTGGTCAGTGTTTTTGCTTTGAATTCTAAGTGAAGTAGTTATAGGCTTGACTCAGAGCTTTCGTCAATCAAACGTTATAAAATAAAATATACGATAGCGTGGCATTATTATGTAAATGTGTTGTAAATAAACAACTGCATGAAGCTCTGTGTTTAAAATACATAATTACACTCGCAAATAATACACTCGCATATAATACACTCGTAATAATAATACACTCGCATAATTACACTCGCAAATAATACACTCATAATAATAATACACTCGCATAATTACACTCGCAAATAATACACTCGTAATAATAATACACTGGCATAATTACACTCGCAAATAATACACTCGTAATAATAATACACTCGCATAATTACACTCGCAAATAATACGCTCATAATAATAATACACTCGCATAATTACACTCGCAAATAATACACTCGTAATAATAATACACTCGCATAATTACACTCGCAAATAATACACTCGTAATAATAATACACTCGCATAATTACACTTGCAAATAATACACTCGTAATAATAATACACTCGCATAATTACACTCGCAAATAATACACTCGTAATAATAATACACTCGCATAATTACACTCGCAAGCCAGCCTCTAGTGGGTTTTTATTTCTGCAAAGCATTGCAGAAAATATAACAATACAAAAGGATGTAGAGAAAATGAGATTAAAAAGGTAAATATTGTGACACCACGGTTACATTAACAAATTAAATGTAACTCAAAATCGAGTTATAAAGTGTATATTAAGGAAAAGCACACATGAAAGTGTCAAACAGTTATATAAGGGCATTGATAATTTACCAGTCAGAAAATTATATATTCATTCAATTTAAAAAAAAATTGTTCTAAAATTGGTCGGACTCAAATATAAAAATTGCTAGTTATAACACAAAATATAACAACTCTATAAATCTTGTGGAATTATTACCTAGAAAGTCTGTGAGTCGAAAACATTATATTTACTTTGCATCAAAATTATTTAATTTTTTTGTCAGACAACATAAAAATGGAAAAAAGTATACATAGATTTATAAATGGCTATAGAATATTAAAAGTATTAGGTTATATTTTTTAAAGAAATAATTGAATATTTTTTATTGCTATTTTAAACGTTTTTGTTTCTGATTGTTTTTATGATTGCTTTTATGATCTCAAAAGAGTACAGTCGCTCAAAAAAGTATCCGAACACTATGTTTGATTTTAATGATCTGGCAACCTTCGTGTCACGTGACACGAAGGTTGCCAGATCACTAATTTCTAAAAAAATCGTTGCCAGATATTTTTTCTGAATTCTGTAATCAAACATAGTGTTCGGATACTTTTTTGAGCGACTGTATTTAATACGTTTAGACTATTGTTTCTAAAAATGATTGTAACAGATTTATATAAGTTTAAAAAAATCCGCAGGAGAGTTTTTTTAAACTTTCGTAGATTTCAATAAATTTCCATTTGAAATACTTGTGCCCACTGGGCTCAAGGAATTTAATCAAATGTTTTATTTGTTGAAGAAATAAATATTACATTGTAGTTTTTTGTGTTATAAAACAGTTCGAAAATCACTCGTTAGTATTTTTGAATATTTCATTTGTTTCTTTTTTCATCTGTTTGTTGGAAAAAAATAATATCTTTGCTATCATACATTGAAAACCTTGGAGAAAAAGTGAACTTTTAAAATTAATGATTATAAATAAATAAATACCCCCTCATGCAGCTGCTTGCCACAGAGGTCTGACAGGAGCCTGTCAGTTTATATGCCATAGTAGAAGGTCTTTATTTCTTGTGAATAGGGATGTGCCAAATGAATTTTATTGCTTCAGTAATAACATATTGTCCACAGGCAATATGTTATTACTGAAGTAATATAGTACGGTAAATAAGACATTTATTGAAATATATATTTGCTGGCTATTTTTAACGTTAACGTTTTTTTTAGTAGTAGAGAATGTAGTGGTAAATCGATAAACGATTTCGCGACATCGTTATTAACACAAAAGAATGGATAACACTTTTTTGTTGGTTAGATTTATTTACTCAAGTGTAGCAATGTGCTGTTTACACGGGACCAACCGCTTTCGACAGGCCTCAGTAGTCATCATCAGGGCGG
The DNA here is from genome assembly GCA_038380435.1 of Ryuthela nishihirai. Lineage (NCBI taxonomy): Eukaryota > Metazoa > Arthropoda > Arachnida > Araneae > Heptathelidae > Ryuthela > Ryuthela nishihirai. Next base: position 29,098,559 of record JAWZYU010000018.1, read on the forward strand.
CGTACAGTTCCTTGTAGAGGCGGATTGTTGGCGACAGGTTAGGTTAAGCAAAAATAATACCTTTTTTTCCTTGCAGACATTTTCGCTGACGAGAGGAAGTTTCAGCATGCTAGTGGAGTAAAAGTCACTAGGTTGCAGCTGTTCGCTGCTTTGCCGGTATCACTATCACTTAGATGTAATCCCTTCTCAACAAAGAAGGTGCTGAGCAGTCAGCCGTTTTCCACGTGCTGGTCACAAGCTTCAAAGGAGCAATGCTGCGCAGTTCAAGTGTCGAATTGGTCTTGTGGAGTGGGGAGGAGGGGTGAGGCCGATTGGCCATTGGTGGTGGGTGGTGGGGGTGCGAAGTCACGTAGCAAAATGCGCCAAGCTGCGGAGGAAGGGGTGTGTTAGCGTTGCAACATCTGTCTCGGAAGGCGAAAATTTCGAGGGTTTCACGGAAAATAGCTTGAGTTTTTGTCATGTCCCTCGAATTTTATATTTATTTATTTATTTATTGTATATTTTTGTTGTATTATATTGTTGTACATATTTTTATGTGTTCTTGGAAATGTCTGTGCTGGGATGACTCACTGTTGTTGTTTTTCGGGTCTAAAGCTGCTCCGTGTGGTGACGAATGCCAGCAGTTGTTTATGCCGTATATGACTAACTAGCCGGCGGCGCGAAAGTTTGCGCAAGGCTAGGGGAAGGAGTTGGAAGAATCAGTCTGTGCGTTAGCTGTCAAGCGAAGAGGTTGCGTTGACACGCGTCAAAAGGACGCTGTCTTTCTCAAATTAACCCTTGAAGTCAGGGTGCGATTCCAAGAGGGAATCAGATTCTTGGGGAATCTTGTCTTTTATTCTTGTGGTTCAGGAGGAGCCACAGTGTAGGCAAAGGAAAATCCTTTCGCCGAGTTTTTGAAGTCTGTAAAGTGAGAAAATGCAGAGTGTACAATTCTCCACCTCATTTTAGTAATATTTGCAGTAGCAAAGCAGCAAAGGCTCATGGAGTTGAGCGGTGAATTTGATAGTAGTTTCGTGGATTCAGAAAGAACCACAGTGGGAAGCAGCAAAGGCCCACGGGAGTGGAGTTCATTCCCAGCACGTAGCTGTATATAGTGTGAATAAAATTTGTGTGTCTCTATATAACTCTCGTGCAGTAATTGATGGACCATTGTTATTCTTAATTCAACGCAGCAAAGTTGAGGCATACAGTGGCACAGGCATAAAAACCCACGAACCTGAAGTTTCACCGAAGTGAATTAAGAAGCAATATCATCCCCGCTCTCTCCTGTTCAGACTGTATTATCACATCTGGCCCAGGCGAAAAGGATCCGAACTCCCGGTCACTACATCTGTCACAGTCGGACAGGATCCGAACTAGAGGACACGACAGTTTTGTAGTGGGGGGAGGAGCCAATGAATGCGAAGTCGAACTGGGGGACTACCTTGCCATCAAGGAGGATTCTAGCAAGGGTGGTTCGTGGAGTTTTGTTCCTATCGTCTATCCTTTGTTTTAGGGTGGGACAGGGGTGGCTCAGTCGGTAGCGCGCCAGGCTCGTAATCTATAGTTCCCAGGTTCGAGTCCCAGCTGGGTCAGCGTTGAGGTTTATCTCCGCAAAATTCCCCACCCTGCCCACGGTCAGTAGGGGACACTGATGGGCTTGGAAAAGCCACCGTCCGTCGGATGGGACGTTAAGCAGTGGCCCCATGTGTGGGAGAGCCATACCCTGTGCACGTTAAAGAACACGCTGGATGGCCTTGACGGAAGGCTACCATCTGTCTCCCAACAGCTGTTCCAGTGGGTCCCCTCTTCCAACCTTCTCTGAGCCTTCGGGGTCCTTGTGACCTGGCCATTTAGCCAATGCTGTGCAAATAAGTGCCGCTCAGAGGTAAAACAATCCAACCCAACCCTTGTTTTAGGGTGCATGTAGTGCAGCAGATATACTTTCCGGGAAACCCTTGAAAATTTCGTCCTCCGAGACATATGTCGTAACTTCAACACACCCCTTCCTCCGCAGCTTGGCGCATCTTGCTACGGGACTTCCCGACCGCCACCACCCATCAGCAATGGCCAATCGACCTCACCCCTCCTCCCCACTGCATTGAGTTACCAATTCGACACTTGAACTGCGCAGCATTGCTCCTTTGAAGCTTGTGACCACCACGTGGAAAACGGCTGACTGCTCAGCACTCTCTTTGTTGAGAAGGGATTACATCTAAGTGATAGTGATACCGGCAAAGCAGCGAACAGCTGCAACCTAGTGACTTTTACTCCACTAGCATGCTGAAACTTCCTCTCGTCAGCGAAAATGTCTGCAAGGAAAAAAAGGTATTATTTTTGCTTAACCTAACCTATCGCCAACAATCCGCCTCTACAAGGAACTGTACGCCGCCCTGATGATGACTGCTGATTCCAGTCGAAGGCGCTCGGCCCCATGGGTTGGGTTGTGTTGGGTTGTTTTACCTCTGAGCGGCACTTTTTTGTACACCATGGGCTAAATGGCCAGGTCACATGGACCCCGAAGGCTCAGAGAACGTTGGGGGAGGGAACCCACTGGAACAGCTGTTGGAAGACAGATGGTAGCCTCCCGTCAAGGCCATCCAGCGTGTTCTTTAACGTGCACATGGTATCGCTCTCCCGCACACGGGGCCACGGTTTAACGTCCAATCCGACGGACGGCGGCCTTTCCAAGCCCATCGGTGTCCCCTACTGACCGTGGGCAGAGCGGGAAATTTTTTGCGGAGAAAAATCTCAACGCTGACCCAGCCGGGACTCGAACATGGAAACTACAGATTATGAGCGTGGCGCGCTGGCGCGCTACCGACTGAGCCACCCCAGCCCCTCCGGTCCCATGTAAATAGCACATTGAAATACTTGTGTAAATAAATCTAACCGGCAAAAAAGCGTTATCCAGTATTACGTGTTAACACAATTTGTTCGTCAATTTTTCTCACGATCCTATTAATTTTATCCTATGTCTGGCAAAGTCATCTTCGAAAGTGATTCTTTTCCTCTTTAAAATAATTAATATAAGACGTAAAAAAGACCAAAGATATCAATAAAATAACCTCTAATTTTTCAACGATTCATTCTATTTCAAGAATTATTTGATAATTTAATGCAATTGAATAATTCTTAATTATAACTATTATAGTTATATGTTAGTAATTTCACAATAACATCAAGAATAAAAGAAAAAATTTATAAAAATTAGTTGAAAGATAGATCGATTTTTCTTTGGTATTCGTCCCGTGGCCGAGTGGTTAGTACGCTTGGCTACTGATCTAAGGGACCTGGGTTCGAGCCCCGGATTAGGCATGGATGTGTGTCGTTTTTCTGCTGAGGTCCTGCCATCCTCTCAGATCTCCTACTTTGGCATATAAACTGACAGGCTCCTGTCAGACCTCTGTGGCAAGCAGCTGCTTGAGGGGGTATTTATTTTTTATTTATAAAAAATATAGGACTTTTAAAAGGCAGAGCAAAAATATAGGACAGAAACCTATATGTGAGAATTTTATAAATATAAAAGACAATGCCATAAAACATAGGATGTTTTTTAAAATACAGTTCTAATGGTTACCGTAAATATTAGTAGTAGTGATATATATATTTAGAATAATCGTTTATGTAATAACTGTTCACGGAAAAAAATGTAACAGGTATATTTTATACTACGTGTTAGTATTCTAAATTGCATTTGTGCCTAATTTGTTCTAATAAAGATTTATTCATTCATTGAGCAGAGAGTGTTATTTAAAACATAGATACTTACTCGAATTCAAACCAAAACAACTATTTGGTGCATTTTGGCAACAGATTTTGTTTTCATCATCATCATCATCATCATCATCAAGCAGCCATGGGCTACAGAGGTCCAACCAGACAGTGCAATTTAGTTCTCCAACAAGTCTGTCCTGAGCTATATCTGCTGCATCTGACCACTGCACACCAATTCTAACAAGGTCCTGTTTGACATAGTCTGCCCACCGCATCCTTGGTATCCCCCTCTTTCTGAAGCCTTTAGGCACACTGTTCATAACCCTATTTGCTAATCTATAATTATCCATATGGGCAACATGGCTAAACCAACGGAGTCTCTATCTGCACAATATGCTGCTTAAAGGAGGTTGCAAACTCCTTTGCCTAACCTTATCATTAGTTACAAAATTGAACCACCTAATGCCCAAGATACTGCGTAAGCATCTGGAATCAAAGGCATCTAGTTTCCTGTTATCTTGTTTACAAAGTGTCCAAGTTTCACTACCATAACTAACCCTAGAAAGAACCAAACTATATACAGTCTAATTTTAGTCTTTAGGTGCATACGCCTATTTCTCCACACTCTCCATAGATTCTTAAAAGTCCCGGCAGCAATCCCTATTCGTCTGTTAATCTCATGCCACACATCGCCATTATCTGTTACATAGCTCCCAATAAAATTAAACTGTGACACCTGCTCAAGACTGCAACCATTAAGATTAACCGTATCACAGCCTGCCTGACCAATTTTCATCACTTTAGTTTTCTCTTTGTTTATAACCAAACCTCCTCTACTACCAGTTTCATCAACAGCTCGAATGAAAGAGTTCATCGCATCAACATCATTTGCCAAAAGGGCTAAATCATCAGCATAATCTAAATCAGAAATGTTCGTATCCCCAGCCCATTTAAGGCCAAAATCTTTCCCTTGAAGTGAATTTCGCATAACATAATCAATAACCAAACTAAAGAGAAAAGGAGACAAAATGCACCCTTGTCGAACACCAGAAGTAATGCTAAACCAATTGCTACAAGCCTTACCAACTCTCACACACGACTCAGTGTTATTATAGAGAGCTTTCATTAGGTTAACTAACTTGTCAGGTATACCATATGATCACACAATCAACCACAAATTATGACGATCAACAGAGTCGAAAGCCTTTTTGAAATCAACAAAGCTAGCAACCAAAGGTTTCTGAAACTCTAAACATTTCTCAAGAATCTGCCTAAGTGAAAATATCTTATCTGCACATCCCCTACCACTTCTGAATCCAAATTGATCATCACGCAATTGTCTGTCAACCAGATTCTTATTCTACTAAGCACAATCATGCAAAGAACTTTTCCTGGAACAGAGAGTAGGCTGATACCCCTATAGTTATCACAAGAACTGTGATCACCTTTTTTGAAAATAGGGATAATAATAGCTCTGGTAAAATCCTTAGGAACCATGCCTTTATCATAAAAGATATTCAAAATTTCAGTCATCCAAGTGGTAACAGAAACAGTCCCAGCTCTAAGCATTTCCCTTAGAGATTTCATCAATACCTGGAGAATTATGAAGTTTAAGTTTAGAAACAGCCAAAATAACTTCAGATTGTGTTATAGAGCCAACATTAAAGCCCCCAATACATTTATCATCACTACAAACAATGGGAGTAGAACTAACCACATTTTTAGAACATCACTGAAATGCTCAGCCCATCTTCCCATGACAGAATCCTCCCCTTCTATAACCTTACCTTGTTTATCCTTCAATCCTTATATGCTGTCCGTTTTCTACCACATAAAACATTAACTATCTGCTACAGCTCTCTGCTGTTGTGCTGCCTAACTGCTTCCTCAGCTTTGTGAGCCAAACCATCAAGCCAAAGATTCTTATCAGCAGCTAACTGATCCTTTACACGTTTATTAAGTTCTCTGTAATGCTTTCTATTAGTACTAGTAGGGTATTGATTAAGGACATTCCTGTAGTTCTTTCTTTCTGAAATAAGCTCAAGTGCCTTATCACTCAAATAATTCTGCCTTCTCTGCTCCTTTTTCCCTAAAAGAGTACTGTTAGTTTCCAAAAAAGCCTGTTTAAAATGGCCCCATTCTTCCTCAACTTCAGTATTAAGCAAACCATGACTGTCATAATGACTAAGTAACCTATCATGGTAAGCTTTAGCTATAATTGGGTCTTTCAGAACTTCAGTATTAAAGGTAAAATTTTTAACCCTAGCACAACACTCTTTAAGTTTAAGTTGCAAGACACTTTTAACAAGGTAATGGTCAGATCCAATTTCAGCTCCCCTCTATGCCCTGGTATTCCTAAGAGAACTAGCCCATTTGCTGTTAATTAATATATAATCAACCATATTCTTATACAGTCCATCAGGTGAAACCCATGTGTACTTATGTATGTCACTGTGTTGTAATAAGTGTTAGTTATTCTGAAACCATTGAGTGTACTTACCTGTAGGACACGTTGCCCATTGTCATTGCAGCTACCAATACCAAAAGGACCTATCACCCCTCCCCAAAGGTCAGAGTCACTACGAACTTTGGCATTGAAGTCACCAAGAACAAGGGTAATATCTCCTTTCTTGACAGAATTCAAAATATTCTGAAGTTGTCCGTAAAACCTATCCTTCTCATCCTCATCGGCATCCTCAGTGGGGGCATAACAGCAGATAACATTCAAGTCTTTAACGCTTGTCTGAAATTTTGCTGTAAGAAACCTTTCATTAATGCACTCGTATCGTAGAAGAGCATCACTAGCGTGTCAGCTGAGAAACAGACCCACGTCTTGGTGATGCTTATTGTCGTCCCTCCCTAAAATGAGAAATTTAAGATTATTTTTAAGAATCTGACCTTTATCTGTCCATCTCGTCTCTTGCAAGCCGAGAATATCTAAATTATAATGGTGTAATTCTTGTATGAGAATATCAAGAGAAAAAGCTCTGTGCAGAGTCCTAACATTCCAACTGCCTATGGAGAGAAAATGGTTAGTGGGATGTTTAAAAAACTATGTTTATTGAGAGAGGGAATGCCGACAATATCAAACAGCCCCCTAATCGCAGACAGGGGCAAAGACCCGTTCCCCCACCACTAAAGGCTGAAGCCATCTATTCTGGAAGACTTCCTCCAATGTAGAATTTGACGATGCCAATAGAAGCAAAGAGTTCAGGTGCCTGCGATGACCTCTACTCAGGATTATTCACCAGCTGATAAACATATCCTGTGAATCTATTCACTTGGGGCTTTCAACCCACCAACAAACAGAAAACACAGCGGAAGATTTTCCCTCCACAGAAGTCTACCAGTGCAGCAAAATCAGGATCCATAATCAACCTCAGAGCCATAATTGCGTTCAGCTTGGTATATATGGTCAGCACCAGGACCCTGTGTGGTTGACCACTCCTCAGCAGGGTAGAAAAAAAAAGAAAAGTAGCCAAAGTTGTCCAGATCAGTAGGCCACACTAATCTGGCAGCCCTCCCCTTCCGTTCACTTCCACAAGAGAGTATCTCTTTTGAAAGGTATTAACGGTCTGCACCACGAGAAGGCGGGGCTGGACATTAGGTGCTAGGCCTGGCCAGTTCTATCATCATCACAGGGGATTGGTGCATAGCTCTCCTTCCAGTGACTACCTAGCTACCATTTACAGACCCAGATTGTTTTATGTAACCCAGATTTGTTTTAATTTAACGTAAAAGTAGTTTAAAGACCTTCCCAAAGCTTTCTTTAAACGCAAGATGTAAAATATATGATGACATGACATTATTTAGCACAATTTGTGATTGAAAATGCAAAATTGGCTGGAAATGTAAACGTAATCATATTTTATCGTGCTTTTTGACCATTGTTTTTGTTTCAATGTAATGTGAAGTGTTTTTATGATTGCCTCAAAGCTTTCGCTAAACACAAGATGTAGCATAAAAGTATACGATAGCATAAATTATTTTGCAGAATGTTCTATTGAAAGCAGAAAAATTGAATGGAATTCAAATCATGGACTTATGTATGGAGACATGGGCATATTATTTAAAAAAAATTAAAATTTTGAAATAGCGAAGAGAAAAAAGAAAAAGAAATTATTTTGACTATAATTTAACTTTTCAATCAGTCTCTAGCTGTTGTGGATCTAGATAAAAAAAAACAAGGTGGACGGGGGGGGGGGGAAGAGACGCAGTCGAATGGGCTGTTTCCTTCTTTTTTTGTTGTGTAGAATACGTATTCCTTTCATGAACAGAATAGAGAATTCCCAAAAATACCTTCTTACCTTCAATAAGATGCTCTTTGTTTAAGCTATTTGAGATAAATAATTAAAAGAAGGCCTCACCCAACTCCGGATAATAAAATATTCACAAAGTTTTCGCTCGAGCCCTTCCTATCATTCTTCTAATAAAATCCAACTCCATATTAATACCTTCAGGTCCAAAATTCTAACGCATAATCGATGAAATAAAAATAACATATCTCCTAATTTAGAGTTCCTAATTAAAAGATCAGATAAAATAGTTTCATTAAAATATATTTTGGGTATAAATAATCCTAACTTCTTAATCCAAGGACCATGCGTAAATTTGTGTTTCACAAAAAGTCGCTGCATTCACTGCAGTGTCTTACACGCCACGGGGTGGGAGTGGCTCAGTCGGTAGCGCGCCAGGCTCGTAATCTGTAGTTCCCAGGTTCGAGTCCCAGCTGGGTCAGCGTTGAGATTTATCTCCGCAAAATTCCTCACCCTGCCCACGGTCAGTAGGGGACACCGATGGGCTTGGAAATGCCGCCGTCCGTCGGATGGGACGTTAAGCCGTGGGCCCGTGTGCGGGAGAGCCATACCCTGTGCACGTTAAAGAACACGCTAGATGGCCTTGACGGGAGGCTACCATCTGTCTCCCAACAGCTGTTCCAGTGGGTCCCCTCCCCCAACCTTCTCTGAGCCTTCGGGGTCCTTGTGGTCTGCCCATTTAGCCCATGGTGTGCAAAAAAGTGCCGTTCAGAGGTAAAACAACCCAACGTTAAAGAACACGCTGGATGGCCTTGACGGGAGGCTACCATCTGTCTCCCAACAGCTGTTTCAGTGGGTCCCCTCCCCCAACATTCTCTGAGCCTTCGGGGTCCATGTAACCTGGCCATTTAGCCCATAGTGTGCAAAAAAGTGCCGCTCAGAGGTAAAACAACCCAACTTACATGCCACAAGTGTTCTCATGTGAGAAAGTTTCAAAGTGATGACAACATGGAAACAGCAGTGAAATGATAAGGACACAAATTTCTAAAGACAAGGAACATTACAAATCATCCCATAATATGTGCAGCAATTTTTGAGTAGATTTTGTGAAAAGCAGTGATGGCAGCAGAATCGCTGCCTGTTCATATTAGAGATTGTAATACAAAAAAATGCAACTTATATGACTTGTAAACTTATTTTCTGACTGAACCTCACATTTAGAGCAAAGTTCAGTTTAATAGTTATCCACAGGAAGAAACAAAATGAATGTTAACATGTATCCACGAGAGAGAGAGTTAGCAATTTAATAACTATCCAAAGTTGAGAGAGTGAAATAATATATATTTAATATTTATCCACACGATATATTTGACAATATAATAAGTATCCAAGTAGGAGAAATGGAAATTCAATTTAATAGTTTATCTACGAGAGAGGGTTTGCAATTTAATAATATTTGTTCAAGAGAGCGACTTCGCATTTTAATAACTATCGAAAGTTGATGAGTGTAAATCCAATTTAATATTTATTTCCAAAGTGAGGGTTAACAATTTAACTCTCCAAAGTGAGGGTTAACAATTTAACTCTCCAAAGTGAGGGTTAACAATTTAACTCTCCAAAGTGAGGGTTAACAATTTAACTCTCCAAAGTGAGGGTTAACAATTTAACTCTCCAAAGTGAGAGTTAACAATTTAACTCTCCAAAGTGAGGGTTAACAATTTAACTCTCCAAAGTCTGGGAGTGGAACTAAAATTTAATATTTATCCACGAAAGAGGATTAACAATTTAATATTTAACCACGAGATAGGGTTCGCAATTTAATAATTATTTGAGGGTAGTGTAAGTATAATATAATATTTATTTCCAGGGATAGGGTTAAAAATTTAATAGTTTTCCAAAGTCTGGAACATGGAAATGCAATTTAAGATTTTCCCGCGGGAGAGGTTCGCAATTTAATAACCATAGAAAGTTGGGGGAGTGTAAATGAAATTTAGTATTTATTTCTATGGAGAGTTAAATTATGACCACCTCTCTCTCTATGTTATGTCAAAGTAAGCTAACTTCGAAGTTGTGCAATCTCCGAAAAAAAGTTTTGTGACAAAATTGGACTGAAGATAAATTAAAGATCTCAATCAAAATCTTCCCAAATCTCGTTTTTCAACAATATTCCCTTAGTATTTAAAAAGTTATGGAAGTTTGAATATTTTAAAAGAGCAATGCCTAACGTTACAATTTAACTCAGAAGTTAATTATAATTTGAATAAGAAGAATTATTTCACACATTTAATACAGCAGATGAATCATATATTTGAAAAGTTAATAAAAATAATTTTTAGATATTTTCAATTTTCCTAAGACTTGCATTGCTATAACAACAATGCAAGTTGAAAGTACATATCGAACAATATTAGAAATCGAGATTTAGATAGATTTGATTGAGATCTTTAATTTATTTTCCGTCCCGTGGCCCAGTGGTTAGCGCGCTTGGCTACTGATCTACGGGACCTGGGTTCGAGTCCCGAGTTCGTGTTGTTTTCTGCTGAGGTCCTGCCATTCTCTCAGACCTTCTACTATGGCATATAAACTGACAGGCTCCTGTCAGACCTCTGTGGCAAGCAGCTGCTTGAGGGGGTATTTTTTTTTTACATTTTCTCGTAAAACTCTTAGTTTAGAAGTTACAGAGTATCAAAATTATCTTACTCTGACATAACATGGAAAGTGGTGGTCATAATGTAACGAGTACTCAGTGTACAATTTAAATTTATCCATGAGAGAGAGAATGAGAGTTGTAAATTTAATAATTATCGAAAGTTGGGGGGCTGTAGGTGCAATTAATATTTATTTCCGGACAGAGGTTGAAAATTTAATAACTATCCAAAAATCTGGAAGTGGAAATAAATATGATATTTATCTACTAATTGAAAAGTTCTCGCGGATTATTTGTTGACCGACGTGACTATGATCGGCTTAAAATCTATGAGGATTATCTAGTGATAACTGCGTGCGTAGTCTCAGTCTTGAGGAGCACGTGATAGTCTTACTAGATGGTGAGACTATCACGTGCATGCTACACCGCTGCAGTCTTGTAAAAACCCAATTAAAATTAATTAAGAAATTTCATAAACGCAGTGGTGAAGTGTGTACCAAAAGGTACTTTGATTCAGCTTGCAAGAGCTATATCTTCTTTTACCTCTAGCAAGTGTTATGAGCAAGGGCATATTTCAACTTTATATTGAGCTCAAAGTTACTAATGGCAAATCATAACCAGATATTTCTTTTATTTTTAATAATTTTTTTTTGGAGAATCTGGTATTTGCAGTCTGTACACGGATATCTCTACTTAAGTCTGTCCGCACATTTAGTGGTAAGTAGATTAATGAACTAGAGCGTGGTTTTCTAAGGATGAAAACCGGCGTTTCTGTATCCAGGTGGTTCGTTCCCGAGAGCCCGTGAAAGCTGGAAACGTGTCTGCGGCTAGTAAATAATGTAACGTCGTTTATATTGGCTGGATGAGAGCGTGTGCTTGTAGAGAGGGAACGGAAGGTGACAGAGAGTAGTAGAGTGGGCGTGTATGCCATAGGAGAAAGAGAGTTGAAGTAGGGGGAAGTTGAAGAAGGGGGGGATGTTAAACAAGCAAGCGCAGAACGTTTAATCCTTTAACATAATAAATTTTCGGTAAGAATTTTTCTAATGCTATGGCCTTTGGCATTCTTGAGGTGCTTTCTTTTCGTGCTGCTGCATCAGAGTACGTGCTTTGTGGATAGCCGGAACGCTTTCTGTTGCCAAAGAGCATTTTAATTGCAAACTGTTGCCCCACAGCGAAGCGATGTGTCTCCTTGGGAAATTAATTGAGGAGAAGGGAGAAGGAGGGTGGGGATCGACTCTGGAGGATGGGGAGGAGAAAGGAAGAGAACTGGGTTTTCGTTGAAGAGGGGAGTAGGATCGGGAGCAAATTTTGATGAAGATTATTGACATCCAAATTGCAGCTTTTCGACGATGAAGAGAAAAGAAGAGGCTCCGTGGATGGAATTTTTCTCCGTAGTTAGGCAAAAGTGTTGCAAAAGGAATGGATTTTTCTCTCTTGATTTTTTTTAATCGACTGAAGAGTGTGAGAAGGGAGAAGAGTTGTTAATGAATTTCTGGCTAGAAGATTAATTCAGTTCATGAAGAAAAAGAGTGTTTGAAGATATTTAAAGCGTTTTGAAAGCGAAATGATTTTTTTTTTGTATTGATAATTTTGAGGATTAATCAGTTACGATAGTTTCTTTTTAACTTTTTTTGGTCGAGAAGTTTCTTATTCTATTATTATTGTATTGGATAAGAGAAATCACCATTCGTTTAATCACCATTTGACTCACCATTCGTTTAATCACCATTTGACTCACCATTCGTTTGATCACCATTTGACTCACCATTCGTTTAATCACCATTTGACTCACCATTCGTTTGATCACCATTTGACTCACCATTCATCTGAAAACGTCATTCACTTAGTGAGAGAGATTGATTGATAAGAAGGATCAAGTCGGACTTGATCATCCACAGAAGATCAAGAACCGATTACAACATATAGCCAATAAATGTGGTTGCCATACGCAGCCGAGTATTGTAGTAGAAATGAGAAGGTTGGGTTGGGTTGTTTTACCTCTGAGCGGCACTTTTTTGCACACCATGGGCTAAATGGCCAGGTCACATGGACCCCGAAGGCTCAGAGAAGGTTGGGGGAGGGGACCCACTGGAACAGCTGTTGGGAGACAGATGGTAGCCTCCCGTCAAGGCCATCCAGCGTGTTCTTTAACGTGCACAGGGTGTGGCTCTCCCGCACACGGGGCCACGGCTTAACGTCCCATCCGACGGACGGTGGCCTTTCCAAGCCCATCGGTGTCCCCTACTGACCGTGGGCAGGGCGGGGAATTTTGCGGAGATAAATCTCAACGCTGATCCAGCTGGGACTCGAACCTGGGAACTACAGATTACGAGCCTGGCGTGCTACCGACTGAGCCACCCCCGCCCCAGAAATGAGAAGCATCTGATTTCAGAGCGCTGACAGCAAGGTAGCGAAGAGCAGCGGAACTGAAGAGCGTGCGAAATCAAAGCGTCTGTGCCATGATTCTGGGTAGCAGATTGAGAGTCACAAGAAATTAGAGTCCCTGTGGCGACATGATATAGAGTAACAGATTGAGGGACAAGTTTTTCACCATGTTATTGGGTGATATATAATATTTATAATGTTTCGTCGTCAAGTCAGCCTTAGTTTCGGTGAAAGTGATTGTCTCAATCTATAACGAGCCAGGCTCGTAATCTGTAGTTCCCAGGTTCTACACCTCACAAGGATCAGAGTTGAGATCACAACCTGGATCCACCTGGATCAGAGTTGAGATTTATCTACGACCTTCCTGCACTACCCGGTCATAGGAGACACCGATATGCTTGAAAGGCTGCCATCCGTCGGATGGGATTTAAAGCCATGGACCCCTGTGCGAGAGAGCCATACACTGTGGCACGTTAAAGAACAGACTGGATGGACTTGATGGGATGCAACCATCCGTATCCTAACAGCTGTTCAGTGGGTTTCCTCCCCCCAACCATTTCTGAGCCTCCTTGTGATCTGGTTATTCAGTCCATTGTGTGCCAAAAAAGTACTTCTCAGAGGTGAAACAACCCAACCCTCTGTCCAGTGCAGCTCCCATCACAACATTCTCTGGTGTCTGGGGCGGGGGTGGCTCAGTCGGTAGCGCGCCAGGCTCGTAATCTGTAGTTCCCAGGTTCGAGTCCCAGCTGGGTCAGCGTTGAGATTTATCCCCGCAAAACTCCCCGCCCTGCTCACGGTCAGTAGGGGACACCGATGGGCTTGGAAAGGCCGCCGTCTGTCGGATGAGACGTTAAGCCGTGGCCCCGTGTGCGGGAGAGCCATACCCTGTGCACGTTAAAGAACACGCTGGATGGCCTTGACGGGAGGCTACCATCTGTATCCCAACAGCTGTTCCAATGGGTCCCCTCCCCCAACCTTCTCTAAGCCTTCGGGGTCCATGTGACCTGGCCATTTAGCCCATGGTGTGCAAAAAAGTGCCGCTCAGAGGTAAAACAAACCAACCCAACCCAACTCTGGTGTCTTGGTGTCCTTGTGATCTACCAGTTTAACCCATTGTGAGCACTGGAGATAGTTTAATGCTCGGGATTTGTCGGGTTGGGCCCAGATAGACTCGGCTCTAAACTGCACAGATAACTTGTGGGCTCAAACTAATTTAAATATCAAATATTTTTTTCCAATTGTGAAAAATATAAGCAAAAACATACATTATTTCTTGTAAATGTAAAAAGAAGAAGTAAAAATATAAATATTTTTGATTATAATCAATATTTTAAATTAATCCGAATTAAAACTAAGCACCATGGGCTTTCTAATGTTTTTTTAGGCATTCTCCATCTTTAACAAATTTATTGGTCTTTTCGTTCATATCAATGTTATCAACGAACTTTCAGTTTCTAGCAGTTTTTCGAATTTTTTTTTCGAAATAGCAATAGCATTTTAATTTTGTTATAAATCGATTATAATAAAGTAATAAAATAAATTATTAGAGACATTATGATGTTGCTTCTTCGTTTGTTTGTCTATTGAGACCACTTAGGAATGTCCCCTCGGTTCGATCGCAATACGCGACGGGTGAAAGTTTTTCAGATCAAAAATCAAAGATTTTATCACAATTGAAGGGACTCGATACTGAGGCTCCTTCCCTATAAATTGGTTCAACTTAGTCCTTGGTAAAACAATAACTATCCTTTATTGATATAAACTACATTGACTGATGAGGAAAAACACACTCGTCACTCATTTACTATGAATTACAAAACCAGCTTACTATCCCCGTTCAGCTGTTTTCCCGAGAGTCTACGTACCGCTAATACCAGTCGGCACTCACCAGCTTTTCAATTTTATGTCTGCACGCTTTCGAAACTCGACCGGCTCTGCTCTTCTCGTCGTTGCCAAACCCTTTCTTCCTTTCTCTTTCCGCCTGACCATCTGGGGCGTCCGCGAGCAGTGAGGTGACCTCCGACCCCTCTTGGCACTGTTACTTCAATTAACTTTCCAGATGCCGGGACAGAGGGCCTCCCACGTAGCATATGCCTTGTTGGTGAAATCCAAAATAAATATACAAAGCCTGAGAAAAAAAAATATCTCAAAAGGCCTCTAGCTTGACAGACATGCATTTCTGTATTTTTGATGAATTAAAGAGTTGTTTTTCCTGAATTGGGCTCTGCCTCAACCGTTGTCGAAATGCTTCGGGCGGAGTCGGGTTCAATAAGTTCGAGCTTTGTCGGATTCGGACTCAATAACTTCGACTCCAGTGGACTCGAAGTTTAGTGGATTGGGACTCAATAACTCGGACTGAATAATTTTATGTTGTGGGGAACTCCGGCTCAATAACTTCGGGGTGTGGCAGATTCGGGCTCAATAACTTCGGTCTTTAGTTGACTCGAGATCAATAACTTGAGTCTGTAATGTACTAGGGTCTCAGAAACTTCGGTCTGTGACGGACTCAGAACTCAATATCTCAGGCTCAATAACTTTGGGTTGTGTGGGACTTGGACTCGATAATTTTCGGCTGTGGCGGACTCGGGCTGAATAACTTCAGGCTGTGGCAGACTGGAGCTCAATAACTCATGCTGTGGCGGATTCGAGCTCAATAATTTCATGCTGTGGCGGATTCGAGCTCAAAAACTTCAGGCTGTGGCGGATTCCAGCTCAATAACTTCATGCTGTGGCGGATTCGAGCTCAATAACTTCAGGCTGTGGCGGATTCGAGCTCAATAACTTCAGGCTGTGGCAGACTGGAGCTCAAAAACTTCAGGCTCTGGCGGATTCGAGCTCAATAACTTCAGGCTGTGGCGGATTCGAGCTCAATAACTTCAGGCTGTGGCGGATTCGAGCTCAATAACTTCAGGCTGTGGCGGATTCGAGCTCAATAACTTCAGGCTGTAGCGGATTCGAGCTCAATAACTTCAGGCTGTGGCGGATTCGAGCTCAAAAACTTCAGGCTGTGGCGGATTCGAGCTCAATAACTTCAGGTGACAGACTGGAGCTCAAAAACTTCAGGCTGTGGCGGATTCGAGCTCAATAACTTCAGGCTGTGGCGGATTCGAGCTCAATAACTTCTGGCTGTGGCGGATTCGAGCTCAATAACTTCAGGCTGTGGCGGATTCGAGCTCAATAACTTCAGGCTGTGGCGGATTCGAGCTCAATAACTTCAGGCTGTGGCGGATTCGAGTTCAATAACTTCAGGCTGTGGCAGACTGGAGCTCAAAAACTTCAGGCTGTGGCGGATTAGAGCTCAATAACTTCAGGCTGTGGCGGATTCGAGCTCAATAACTTCAGGCTGTGGCGGATTCGAGCTCAATAACTTCCGGCTGTGGCGGATTCGAGCTCAATAACTTTGTGTTGTGGCTGACTCGGGCTCAATATTTTCGGGCTGTGGTGGACTCGGCTTCAATAACTTCGTGCTTTGGTGGACTCAAGCTCAATAATTTTGGATTCTAGAACACTTGGGATCAATAATTTTTGGCTTTGGCAGACTCTTGCTTAATATTTTCAAGCTCTGGCGGACTCGGGCTTAATATCTTCTGGCTCTGTCGGACTCGGATTTAATATCTTCGGGCTCTGGCGGACTTGGGCTTCATATCTTCGGGTTTTGAAGGACCTGGGCGGTCACGGCTCGAAACATTGAGGCCCAACTCATTTTCTAGTTAGTGTGCACAAAAGTCCCGTCGTAGGTCAAATAACACCTCAAATACCCTGAGTTTATTATCACTGACCGAATATTCTCACCTGTCTTAAAAAAAGTACAGCCACTGAAAACCACTGAATGCTAAACACTGTTATATATTGAACATCTTAAGTTAATTTCTGCAAAGAGCATCATAAGCTGATAAACGCAGGAAAAGAAGAAGAAGAAGCTGCGTTTTATCCATCTGTTTGTGGAATTTCGATAAGAACCCAGAGCGTTTTACAGATAGCATCTCAACACACACCCGGAAATACAGCGAACGTAAAGAATCCGGCACACTCTTGAGGAGCGAGAGAAAAGCATGCAGCATCACGTTGCTTTTGACAGAGACAAATTATCCAGAAACAACGATCAAACCACGAGTAATGCGTTCCGGCAGGGAAAGCTGAAAAATCAAATTTCCCCATCTAAGATAGAAGAAGTTTCGTGGTTTAATCAGTTTAGATATCGGGTTCACTTCTTCCTCTTTCGGACGTCGGGAGCCAGCAGGAGTCAGTTAATCATTGGCAAGAGAGAGAAAGAAGAAACAAACGTTGTACGGGAAGATAAACCATCCTCATTGGATTTGCTGCTACGGCCTCTTCGTGTTTAACATTCAAAGATTCTGCAGCAGAAGTGGGACAGAAGAGATGGTTGTCTGTAACGGATCGTCTGTCAGGGGACTCCAATTCCTCTTGGTGTTATTAATCATGACTACACATCTTGAAAATGTTACTTGGGTGAGCTGAAGGATCAAATCCGTGGCTGTTATTAATAGGGTCTTGTGGAGAGATGAATAACCATCAATAAGTGCTTGTGTGACTGACGTGTTTGATTGCTGTGCAAAGGGTCTTGGTTCGATTCACGTATAAGAAGTGGGTTGGGTTGTTTTACCTCTGAGCGGCACTTTTTTGCACACTATGGGCTAAATGGCCAGGTCACATGGACCCTGAAGGCTCAGAGAAGGTTGGGGGAGGGGACCCACTGGAAGAGCTGTTGGGAGACAGATGGTAGCCTCCCGTCAAGGCCATCCAGTGTGTTCTTTAACGTGCACAGGGTATGGCTCTCTTCCGCACACGGGGCCACGGCTTAACGTCCCATCCGACGGACGGTGGCCTTTCCAAGCCCATCGGTGTCCCCTACTGACCGTGGGCAGGGCGGGGAATTTTGCGGAGATAAATCTCAACGCTGATCCAGCTGGGACTCGAACCTGGGAACTACAGATTACGAGCCTGGCGCGCTACTGACTGAGCCACCTCCGCCCGTTTATAACAAGTGGATGATTTTCTTTCTGATCCGGGCTCTATTTATGATGAGTTTTCACCTTGCTAACAGATTTTCTCTATGGTGTTTATTTGATGTACATTGAGCTACCAAATATATTGTAGTTGGGTTGTTTTACCTTTGAGCGGCACATTTTTTTCACACAATGTGCTAAACGGCCAGGTTGCAAAGACCCCGAGGGCTCAGAGACCCCAGGTTGCAAAGACCCCGTGGGGCATGGAACCCACTGGACAGCTGTTATAGGAGACAGATGGTAGTCTGCAGTCAAGGTCGTCTAGGGTGTTCTTTAACGTGGACAAGGTATGGCTCTCCCACATATGTACCACGGCTTTACGTCCCATCCGAATGATGGCGGCCATTCCAAACCCATCGATGTCCCCTACTGACCGAGGGTAGGGCGTGGAGTTTTGCGGAGAAAAATCTCAATGCCGGCCCAGGCGGGACTCGAACCTGGTAACTGCAGATTGCAAGGCTGGCGCGCTACCGACTGAGCCACCCCCACCCCGAAAAGTATTACAGAATTTATATGTTATGTCATAGGGAATTTAATTTCGACGCTTTAGAGTCGCTGAAGAATAAATTGAAGATCATAATGAAATCTGTTTAAATCTGGAATTTAAGCAATATTCGTTCAGTATTTAAATATTATCGATGTTAGAATATTTTTACAACCGTAATAGGTCATAAGACTTTTCCTCAGAAATTAAATAAAACAATAATAAGTGTTTTAAGACATTGTCATGTCCCTCGAATTTTATATTTATTTATTTATTGTATATTTTTGTTGCATGGTATTGTTGTATATATTTTTATGTATTCATGGAAATGTTTGTGCTGGGATGACTCACTGTTGTTGTTTTCGGGTCTAAAGCTGCTCCGTGTAAGTGGTGACGAATGCCAGCAGTTGTTTATGCCGTATATGACTAACTAGCCCGCGGCGCGAAAGTTTGCGCACGAGGCTAGGAGAAGGAGTTGGAAGAATCAGTCTGTGCATTAGCTGTCAAGCGAAGAGGTCGAGTTTACACTCGTCAAAAGGACGCCGCCTTTCTCAAATTAACCCTTGAAGTGTGGGTGCGATTCCAAGAGGGAATCCAGATTCTTGGAGAATCTGTCTTTCTATTCTTGTGGTTCAGAAGGAACCTCAGTGTAGGCAAAGGAAAATCCTTTCGCCGAGTTTTTGAAGTCAGTAAAGTGAGAATTCGCCGAGTGTGCGATTCTCCACCTCAGTATTATTGTTTGCAGCAGTGAAGCAGCAAAGGCCCACGGAGTGGAGCTCATTCCCAGCACGTAGCTGTACATATTATAAATAAAGGGTGTCGTCCCTATCTACTCTCGTGCAGTTAATTGATGGACAGTTCCTATTCTTCATTCAACACAGTAAGGTTGAAGCATACAGTGGCAGGGGCGTAACATCCCACAAAACTATGAATTCACTGAAGTGAATTAACAAGTAATGAAATCGTCGTCTCTCTCTCCTGTTCGGCTCGGTCACGACAGACATTTAAAAAATATATGCATTTTAGAAGTTCGCGTAATGAATATTTCAATACTAGATAATTTTGAAAGTATTTCATCAAAGAAGATAATTCTTCTTAAATATTCTAGCTTCCCTATCTCTTTAAGTACTGAACGAATATTGCTGAAAATTGTGATTTAAATAGGTTTGAGTGCGATCTTTAATTTTTCTTTTGGCGGCATTTTTCTATTAAATCCATACTTTAGACTTTATGAAGAGCTTCGAAGTTAGATTTCCATTAACAAAATACAGAAATTCTCTAATATTTTGGTATGGCAGTGCATTTTAACTTTCGATTTACATCCTCCAATGAAGGGGTGGGGGTGGCTCAGTCGGTAGCGCGCCAGGCTCGTAATCTGCAGTTCCCAGGTTCGAGTCCCAGCTGGGTCAGCGTTGAGATTTATCTCGCAAAAATTCCCCGCCCTGCCCACGGTCAGTAGAGGACACCGATGGGCTTGAAAAGACCGCCGTCCGTCGGATGGGACGTTAAGCCGTGGGCCCGTGTGCGGGAGAGCCATACCCTGTGCACGTTAAAGAACACGCTGGATGGCCTTGACGGGAGGCTACCATCTGTTTCCCAACAGCTGTTCCAGTGGGTCCCCTCCCCCAACCTTCTCTGAGCCTTCGGGGTCCATGTGACCTGGCCATTTAGCCCATGGTGTGCAAAAAAAGTGCCGCTCAGAGGTAAAACAACCCAACCCAACATTCTCCAATGATTGCCCAAATCCTTGTCAAACAGTCAAGTTTATACTTCTCTCACGTACATCTAACTTCTTGAGGAAATATTCAGTAGATGACGTCATAAGAATCAGTTTCTCGGTTTCGGATCTTTATTAAAATTTCTCATTTCGACGATTAAAAATTGTTCGCATTGTGTTGGAGCGACTATATGACCTACCATCTGATAAGTCACTGCTTCCTAAAAGCTTGGTGTCGCAGCACGGCCAAAACTTTTCCCCAAGTTCCGAAATAAAGCACCTCAATGTTGGCATTAAATCTACGTACATGGACGCGTCGTGCGTCCTTTTATGACTTCTAATTGGGCTCTCAAACTTGAATCGCCACCTTCTGCGAGTGATGCCGTCCCAGTAAAGAGCAAATATCTGTTCCCTAAGCTGTAATTTAAAACTAATTAACATCGAAAGTATACTGACGGAAAAGTACTTTCGTGCTCGCGAGGACAGCACGCTTCTTAGAGGGGAGGAGGAGGAGGCGAATTTCTGCCCAAGAATATGATCTGGAAAAGACGCGGATGCACACACACCAGACGGGCGCAAATTGTGTTGTTAAGGCCGAAAACAATTTTTCATTACCTGCTATTACATATTGTGAGTGAGAGAAAACATACACAGAGATGTTGACAAGATTCGTCTGTGTGAGAGTTAACAGTTTGTTTGCACGTCACTAACAACGATTTTTATTCCGTTTACAGAAGGGCATCGTCGAAGTGATTTAAACCAACAGTAAGATCGTGCGCGCGTGTCACAATGCGCGCCAGCTATTGTGTTTGTCTTTGGCGCTTGTTATGTCGAATTACGCC
The DNA here is from genome assembly GCA_038380435.1 of Ryuthela nishihirai. NCBI lineage: Eukaryota > Metazoa > Arthropoda > Arachnida > Araneae > Heptathelidae > Ryuthela > Ryuthela nishihirai. The sequence continues at coordinate 29,119,613 of JAWZYU010000018.1, forward strand.
AAAGCTGCATATTAGGCACCCCGAAGAGTCGACAAATAAGGGTCTGGAAGTGACGATGACAAGATAGGATGAAACAGTGAGAAAGAAGATAGTTAAGTGTATGTGTGTGTCGACTTCGGAATTGGCGATCGAACATTAAGTCAGAGAGAGTCGCTAGCGGCAGTTAAGTGGCGTTGGGAGGATGTAGAAGAAGAATGGGAGGTGGGCTTGGAACAAGAAAATCTGGTCGTGACTGTCAAAGGAAATGTCGCTCTTCCCATTAAGAAAAGGAGTGAAGAGGAAGTCTGTGTGTGAAAGAAATTGCAGGTAAAACAAAATATTAATTAAGTGACAAAGAAATTCTTAAAAGCTGCATGAAAGCTTCAGCTATTAGTGAATTCCATTAAAGAATTAAGACCAAAAATGAAGTTCACTCAATTGGATTGGATTGTTTTACCTCTGAGCGGCACTTTTTTGCACACCATGGGCTAAATGGCCAGGCCACAAGGACCCCGAAGGCTCAGAGAAGGTTGGGGGAGGGGACCCACTGGAACAGCTGTTGGGAAACAGATGGTAGCCTCCCGTCAAGGCCATCCAGCGTGTTCTTTAACGTTGGGTTGTTTTACCTCTGAGCGGCACTTTTTTGCACACCATGGGCTACATGACCAGGCCACAAGGACCCCGAAGACTCAGAGAAGGTTGGGGGAGGGGACCCACTGTAACAGCTGTTGGAAGACAGATGGTAGCCTCCCGTCAAGGCCATCCAGCGTGTTCTTTAACGTGCACAGGGTATGGCTCTTCCGCACACGGGGCCAAGAATTAACGTCCCATCCGACGGACGGCGGCCTTTCCAAGACCATCGGTGTCCCCTACTGACCGTGGGCAGGGCAGAGCAAAGTTCACTCAAAGTCGAAGTTAAGGTAAATCAGAAAGTTAATTTTTCAGGAGATTATTCTTTTATAATTGACGAGAGGACATTTTTTAAAACGAATATTTTTTCTTCTTCAGACTCTTGCGTGATTGGGGTGAGATCACTTTGTCATTTGTCTCTTCTTATGTTTTTACGTGTCGGTGGCTACCAGATTTTCCAAATCTTCATTAGTGGGTTCGTTAAACGACAGAGTTGGGTTGTTTTGCCACTGAGCTGCACTTTTGTGCACACAATGGACTGGGGCGGGGGTGGCTCAGTCGGTAGCGCGCCAGGCTCGTAATCTGTAGTTCCCAGGTTCGAGCCCCAGCTGGGTCAGCGTTGAGATTTATCTCCGCATAACTCCCCGCCCTGCCCACGGTCACTAGGGGATACCTATGGGCTTGGAAAGACCGCCGTCCGTCGGATGGGACGATAAGCCGTGGCCCCGTGTGCGGGAGAGCCATACCCTGTGCACGCTAAAGAACACGCTGGATGGCCTTGACGGGAGGCTACCATCTGTCTCCCAACAGCTGTTCCAGTGGGTCCCCTCCCCCAACCTTCTCTGAGCCTTCGGGGTCCATGTGGCCTGGCCATTTAGCCCATGGTGTGCAAAAAGTGCCGCTCAGAGGTAAAACAATCCAATCCAATGCCTCTGAACTGCACTTTTGTGCACACAATGGACTGGGGCGGGGGTGGCTCAGTCGATAGCGCGCCAGCTCGTAATCTGTAGTTCCCAGGTTCGAGTCCCAGCTGGGCCAGCGTTGAGATTTATCTCCGCAAAATTCCCCGCCCTGCCCACTGTCAGTAGGGGACACCGATGGGCTTGGAAAGACCGCCGTCCGTCGGATGAGACGTTAAACCGTGGCCCCTTGTGCGGGAGAGTCATACCCTGTGCAAGTTAAAGAATACGCTAGATGGCCTTGACGGGAAGCTGTCATCTGTCTCTCAACAGCTGTTCCAGTGGGTCCGCTCCCGCAACCTTCTCTGAGCCTTCGGGGTCCATGTGACCTGGCCATTTAATCCGTGGTGTGCAAAAAAGTGCCGCTCAGAGGTAAAACAATCCAACCCAACACAATGGATTAAATGGCCAGGTCACAAAGACCCGAGGTCTCAGAGAAGGTTGGGGTAGCGGACCCATTGGACAGCTGTTAGGAAACATATGGTAGCCTTCCGTCATGGCCATCCAGTGTGTTCTTTAACGTGCATAGGATATGGCTCTTCGGCACACGGAGCCACGGCTTAACGTCATCCGACGGGCGGCGGCCTTTCCAAGCCCGGCGGTGTTCCCTACTGACCGTGGGCAGGGAGTTTTGCGGATAAAAATCTCAACGCCGCAGTCGAACCGAGGAACTGCAGATTAAGAGTCTGGTGCGCTACCGACTGACACCCCCTAATTTTGGGCACCCAATGGACCTAAGCGATATAGTCATAACGACCCTAAGGGTTTAAAGCAGGCCTTTCCAAACCCCGGCTCATAAAACAATTGATCAACACAATGAATCAAGATCATTATTTACAACAGACCAGAATTCAGACAGATGGTAGCCTCCCGTCAAGGCCATCCAACATGTCCTTTAACGTGCACAGGGAATGGCTCTCCCGCACATGGAGCCACGGATTAACGTCCCATCCGACGGACGGCGGCCTTTACAAGCCCATCGGTGTCCCTTAGTGAGCGTGGGCAGAGAGTTTTGCGGAGATAAATCTCAACGCTGACCCATCTTGGGACTCGAACGTGGGAACTGCAGATTACGAGACTGGCGCGCTACCGACTGAGCCACTCCCACCCCATATCAATATGCATTTTAATAGCTTGGATAATGATTTTTTTCAATATTATACAATTACGAATCATTTTTATAAAAACAAGGTAATATATTGTTAAGTATTCTAACTTTTATAACTCTTTAAATACTGAACGAATATTCTTGAAAAAAAATCGAGATTTAGATAGATTTGATTATAATCTTTAATTTATCTTTAGTCAGATTTTTCTGTTAAAATTTGATATTTTAGAAGCTATAGAACTTCAAAGTTAGGTTCCCATTGGTATAAGATGGAAAAAGCTGTAATATTTAATTAGAACAACGCATATTGCATGTTATACATTACATAGAACATTAGATTAATTTTTATGGAATGGTCGCGCAATTTTAACATTCATTTTCGATAAATTCCACAATTCATATACCAGTGTTCCTTTTTTGATATTTTCTCCACTAACCCTCCTTCTGACGGGCGAGGAAGATGCCACAGATGAGTCTTCGAAAAGTCACCGTCTTTCGGATGGGACGTTAAGTCATGCCTTGTGCACATTAAAAACAACTGTATATGGTCTTGATGGGACGTTTTCATTTTATCATTTAACTGAATCAGATTCCTCTATGAAGCTTTAAACCTTTGGGTTCCTTGTACCCAGATTATTTAGCCTATTGTATGCAAAACAAAACAAAAAAAACTTCTCTCAGAAATAAAACAATCCAAACTACACAAATCCAAAACGATATCAATGATATCTCAGCTTTAGGAATCTATTTCCATCCTCATTCCCGCCTCTTACCCTCCTTGTTTCCATCGTCCAGTGATCCGCATCTCCTCCGTCTTGTCCATCTCCATGGCAACCATCACCATCATCATCAACCGATTGTCGTCGGCCCGTAATCACTGTTATTAGCGTAAGTGACCAGCATGTGCAAAGAGCTGGGAAGTCCTGCGGACGAGATTAATGTAAGGGGTAGAGAGAACCTCAGACGAGAGTATGGGACATTGTCCGCCAGTATTTGATGGGGAGGCGGCAACTTACGAGCCCATTACCCTCGTGGCTCAGGTTGTATCCTTGTGATGAGAGGTAGCCTTTGGGCAGCTCCAATGATGTGTCCCCGATTACCACAAGTCTCAAGGGCAATGCTTGACTCATTGCAACATTGTGTCAACGATAACTTATTGCTGACGATGGCTGCCTAATTAGTTGCTCGCTATTGGGTTTCTCTACACACGCTAGCGTTTTGTATCATTAGCTGCTAGATTAGATTTTTATCTCTTTGAGGTCGGTCTAATTTGTCTGCTTTCTGTTAACACAATACCTTCAATCAGACGAGTCTGAGGGCGGGGATGGCTCGTAATTTGTAGTTTCCAGGTTCGAGAGCTAGGTGTGTGCTAGGGTGAGATTTATCTCTACAAAACGCTTAGAAAGCAGCCGTCCGTCCAATGGGACGTTAACACGTGGCAAGAATGGTTGGAATTGTTTTTCGTCTGAGAGATACATTTTTGTTTGACACAATGGGTTTAATGGACAGGTCACAAAGACCCCGAAGATTCAGAGAAGGTTGAGAGAAGGGGACCCGCTGGATAACTATTAGGAGAGAGGTGGAAGCCTCCGGTCAAGACCATCAAGAATTCTTTAACGTGTACAGGGTATGGTTTACCCGCACACGGAACCACGGCTTTACGTCACATCCGAAGGACGGTGGCTTTTTCAAACCCATCGATGTCTCCTATTGACCGAGGGCAGGCTTGGGGTTCACAGGAGATAAATCTCAATTCTGATACAGGTGGGATTCGAACCTGGGAACTGCAGACTACTGGCCTCGCGCACTATTGACTGAGGTACCCGCCCCTCCAGTGTGCAGGAGAGCCATATTTTCTGTACGTTAAAGAACACGCTGGATGGCCTTGACGGGAGTCCCTTGACGGAGACGCGAGAGATTCCCGTCAAGGAAAGAAAAAGGAAAGAAAAGGGGAAAAAAGGAAAAGGAAGGAAAAGAAAGGAAAGGCTGCCTTCCTTTAGATGTGGCATAAAACGATGGTACCGTGTGAAGAGAGAACGGTCCCTTGTTGGAGTTAAAGACACGCTGGACTGCCTTGCCCAATAGGTCCTCTTTCGCCAGTCTTCTCTAAGTCCTCGGGGTCCTTATGACCGAGCCATTTAGCCCATTTTGTGCAAAAAAAAAAGTGGCTCTCAGAGGTAAAGCAACCAATCTGACGATTGCGAATCTTTATCCTGCTTGTTAGGTTCCCTACGAACAAAAAAAGAGAAAAAAAAATGTTTTACGCTTCGTCATTTATTTCGTCGTTTGACACACAACTATTTGCTATTTTTTGTTTTGAGAGCGAAGTTGAAGTTTTTTTTATAGGAAACAAAATAATCTCATGCAACCGAATATCTACTATATGACCGGTAATGGGATTTATTTTCTGATTTTTAAATTCTGTTAATTTTGCCCTATATTTTATTGTACAGTCGCTCAAAACAGTATCCGAACACTACGGTTGATTACAAAATTCAGAAAAAATATCTGGCAACGATTTTTTTAGAAATTAGTGATCTGGCAACCTTCGTGTCACGTGACACGAAGGTTCGTGTCACGTGACACGAAGGCTATAGATCACTAATTTCTAAAAAATCGTTGCTAAATAATATTGCAATATTTACAATATATATAATTTTGTACATATTACACATTATTTTATGCGGTTTAATTAAAAATAGATTTTAATTAGCTTTACTCAAATGAAATCGCTTAAATATTTATGCACCTTTAATTTTTGCCACCTTTCTTCTTGGTTTTGCTCTACGACTGTCCAGGCCCGGTGTATGAAGCTGGGCATGTACATGTTACCGCTAAAGCTCGAAAGCCGTTAATGTGCACATTACCTAGCTAATCTGCAGATTAACTGATTTGCTCCGTTAACGTGCGGAATCAAGAGTTTTCCGCATTTTACCTAGGTAATGTGCACATTAACGGCTTCCGTATCGTTAAAGTTCAAAAGTTTGTTTCTCTCATAGTAGTGAATCTCTTGAATATGAATCTTCCTGTCACGTGATTCACTCGTCCGCATTATAAAAAACGCCCCGGAAGAGCGGAGGCCAAGTGAGAACGAATCGGTAAAGTGATTCATTCTTGATAACGAATCGGTAAAGTGATTCATTCTTGATAACGAATCACTAAAGTGATTCGTTCTCACTTGGCCTGCTCATTTTGGGGGCGTTTTTTATAATTCGGACGACTGATTCATGTTGACAGAGGGATGACCCTGGTTTCAACTCTACTCTCGGACACTAGATAAATAACATTATGTTAATTTAAGCGTACAGAAACGTTCCTGTTGTTCCAGCAAAGATCTTATTTGCACTTTAACGAGTGCCTAGTAGGTAATGTGCAGATTATCCAGGTAATTTGCAGATTACCTAGGTAATTTGAGAAATGAAACAATTTTCCGCACGTTAACGGATCACCCTAGTTAATCTGCACAATACCTAGATAATCTGTAGAATAACTGATTTCTGCACTTTAGCGGTAACATATGTTACATATCCTGTGAACGTTAAAGAACATGTTTAATGGCCTTTAGCGAAGGTTTCCGTCTCGTAATAGCTGTTCATTCGCCTACCCTTACTCAGACAGAAGCCCTTGTTGTCATTGTGACCTTGCTATTGATACCATTATGTGTAAAAAAAAATGTCTCTAAGAAAAATTTGCTTTTTTCATGAAAATCTCCGTTCTTTAGTGCATAAAAGAAGACGAAATTACATTAGTGAAAATTACGTTTATGTAGCAATGATTAAAAATAATAATGAAGTTATTTTATCTTATCTAACCAACGCGAAAGGCGATATCGATTAAAAAACTTACTTACTCAATCGAAACATCATTATTTTTTACCATTTCCTAATGTACAGTCGCTCAAAAAAATATCCGAACACCATGGTTGATTACAGAATTCAGAAAAACTATCTGGCAACGATTTTTTAAGAAACTAGTGATCTGGCAACCTTCCTGTCACGTGACACGAAGGTTGCCATATCACTAACATTGCCAGATCAATAAGCCAGATCAATAACATCATACCCTGTACTCGTTAAAGAACACACTGGACGGTCTTGACGAGAGGCTACCATCTGTCTCCCAACAGCTGTTCCAGTGGGTCCCCTCCCCCAACCTTCTCTGAGCCTTCGGGATCCATGTGACCTGGCCATTTAGCCCATGGTGTGCAAAAAAGTGCCGCTCAGAGGTAAAACAACCGAACCCAAGTCACAAAATAAGGTTGGGTTGTTTTACCTCTGAGCGCCACTTTTTTGCACACCATGGGCTAAATGGCCAGGTCACGTGGACCCCGAAGGCTCAAAGAAGGATTGGGGGAGAGGATCCACTGGAACAGCTGTTAGGAGACAGATGGTAGCCTCCCGTCAAAGCCATCCAGTGTGTTCTTTAACGTGCACAGGGTATGTCTCTGCCGCACACGGTGTCACGGTTTAACGTCCCATCCGACGGACGGCGGCCTTTCCAAGCCCATCGATGTCCCCTACTAACTGTTGGCAGGGCGAGGAGTTTTCCGGAGATAAATCTCAACGCTGACCCAGCTGAGACTGAACCTGGGAACTACAGATACGAGCCTGCCGCGCTACCGACTGAGCCACCCCCGCCCTTTTACGAGAGGCTAACATCTGTCTCCCAACAGCTGCTCCAGTATGTCACCAACTTTCTCTGAGCCTTCTGGGTCCTTGTGACCTAACCATTTAGCCATTGTGTGCAAAAAGTGCCGCTCAGAGGTATAAAAAAAAACCAACTTTATTTAATTCCCGTATCATTTCAATAAAGACAGAAATAACATAAAAATATTTTAAGAAATATTTCTAATAATATACACCCAGGCCTCGAGTGACACGAATTCGATTACCACGATTTCTGGGTAACATGTTTTTTAAAATACCGCTGGTTTCCGACTAACACGACTGATAATCGCTTTAACAGGATTTTTCAATTGCTTCCTATAATCAGGGTCGGATAGATCTAGTGGGCCGCATCTCAAAGGTAGGCGGGGCGGGGTGGCTCAGTCGGTAGCGCGCCAGGCTCGTAATCTGTAGTTCCCAGGTTCGAGTCCCAGCTGGGTCAGCGTTGAGATTTATCTCCGCAAAATTTCCCCGCCCTGCCCACGGTCAGTAGGGGACACCGCTAGGCTTGGAAAGGGCGCCGTCCGTCGGATGGGACGTTAAGCCGTGGCCCCGTGTGCGGGAGAGCCATACCCTGTGCACGTTAAAGAAAACGCTGGATGGCCTTGACGGGAGGCTACCATCTGTCTCCCAACAGCTGTTCCAGTGGGTCCCCTCCCCCAACCTTCTCTGAGCCTTCGGGGTCCATGTGACCTGGCCATTTAGCCCATGGTGTGCAAAAAAGTGCCGCTCAGAGGTAAAACAACCCAACCCAACTCAAAGGTAGGCCATACCCCCTTTGAGAATGCCAATAAAGGTAACTGAAGCCAAAAATCATTAAATTCTTGCATATTTGACTGTTTCCTACTGACCATGTCCCATCGGTGTCCCCTACTGACCGTGGGCAGGGCGGGGAATTTTGCGGAGATAATTCTCAACGCTGACCCAGCTGGGACTCGAACCTGGGAACTACAGATTACGAGCCTGGCGCGCTACCGACTGAGCCACCCTCGCCCCGACACAAAATAAGGAAGGATACCAATCAAAATATACGAAATTTCACACTTCGTGAAAATCACCACGTTACCGCGAAACTCCCAAGCCTTACTTCTGCACACAAACGGAATCGTTCTTTTGTCCATTATCTGCATTTCAATGAGCAACTTGCAGCTTTCTCCCTTTCACAACAAAAGTTCCATTCTAGTTACGGTAAGAAAAAGAGACAAACTTTCGAAGTAAAGAGAAATTGTAAGGGCTCTGTGTACCTCTTATTAATGAAAATGATGATAAAGGATACTTGAAGGCAACTCGGTCTTCGAACAAAGGGTTCAACGGAAAGAGAATTGATGTTTGGAGTGATGCATTACTCGCCTAATGACTTACGACTGTGGTTAATCAATCTCCCATGCATGACGTAGCAATACTAGGCAGCTAGTTTAATTGAATTTCATTGTAGCAGAGAGAGAGGAAGGTGACCGTTGTTGGAAAATCTCCGAATAGCAACTCGGGGGGAAAGGGCCCAGTGAATTAAATATTAAATAACCGCAGATAGGAATAGGTGGAAAGGAGCCAGTTGGTGAAATGTTTATAAATGTGAATTGATGTGAAGAGTTTGCTTTTAGAGTGGAGGAAAAAAATAGAAAGATTGGATGTTAAAAAATAAAAATTTTAGGAAGGAGAATGCTGAAACTTTATGGTTATTTTGATGAAAAGAAATATTTCATGCCTACGGTAACTACTATGTCGGCCGAAAAAACTGATAGACGATAATTCATTCTGAAATTTTATTTTGTGTTTCAATTTCGATTTTTTTTCTCGTTTTCAAAAGCACACAGAAAAAAAAACAGAAATAATAATTTCACTGTCTTTTGTTTGTCTGTAGTTGGGTTGTTTTACCTCTGAGCGGCACTTTTTTACACACCATGGGCTAAATGGCCAGGTCACATGGACCCCGAAGGCTCAGAGAAGGTTGGGGGAGGGGGCCCACTGGAACAGCTGTTGGGAGACAGATGGTAGCCTCCCGTCAAGGCCATCCAGCGTGTTCTTTAACGTGCACAGGGTATGGCTCTCCCGCACACGGGGCCACGGCTTAACGTCCCATCCGATGGACGGCGGCCTTTCCAAGCCCATCGGTGTCACCTACTGACCGCGGGCAGGGCGGGGAATTTTGCGGAGATAAATCTCAACGCTGACCCAGCTGGGACTCGAACCTGGGAACTGCAGATTACGAGCCTGGCGCGCTACCGACTGAGCCACCCCCGCCCCATTGTTTGTCTGTAGACATCGAACATTTTTTTGGTTATAGAGAATAGAATTAAAAATTATTTTTATGTGGGATAGGTATTGATGAAATATTACGATTTGTGTTTTCCGAATATCCCGAAAAACTATAATTGCGCCCACAAAAAGTTTTGGGGAAAAATAGAAAACTCCAAAAATTTTACGAATATTCAAATGACGTTTTATGCTAGACATGTGAAATTTTGCTGGTGTAAAGTGAAGATCTTGAAATTTTCATTGGGAGCAAAGAGTTGATTCCTTAGACCCGGGGGGGGGGGGTCAGTCGGTAGCACGCCAAGTTCGTAATCTGTAGTTCCCAGGTTCGAGTCGCAGCTGAGTCAGCGTTGAGATTTATCTCCGCAAAATTCCCCGCCCTGCCCGCGGTCAGTAGGGAACACCGATGGGCTTGGAAAGGCCGTCGTCCGTCGGATGGGACGTTAAGCCGTGGCCCCGTGTGCGGGAGAGCCATACCCTGTGCACGTTAAAGAACATGCTGGATGGACTTGACGAGAGGCTACCATCTGTCTCCCAACAGCTGTTCCAGTGGGTCCCCTCCCTCAACCTTCTCTGAGCCTTCGGGATCCATGTGACCTGGCCATTTAGCCCATGGTGTGCAAAAAAGTGCCGCTCAGAGGTAAAACAACCCAACCCAATCCAACCCTTAGACTCGGGGGGGGGGGGGGAGTAAAATGCAACCTTTTTGCTTCAAGAGATAATTGTTTGTTTTTAGAGATAAGTTAAAAACTCTTGTTAGGTTGGATAGGTATTGATTAACTATTAGGATTTACACTTTCCGAAAATCACAAATACTCTCTCTAACTATGCTCTCTAACATTGGGAAAAAAATCGGAAATTCCAAAAAGTTTAACGAATATTACAAATGATGTATTTATGCTAGAATTTGAAATTTTGTTGGTGGAAATGTGAAGATCATGACGTTTCTAATAACAGCAATGAGTTGACCCATTACGCCCTGGTGGGAGGGAAAAACAGCTGTTTTTTTTAAGAGATAATTGGAAAACCTTTTTAATTGTATTGGTACTTATGAAATATTATTATTCGCATTTTTAAAAACCTTAAGTAGCTTTAATTTACGTTGTTATAGGTCACTAAATATGAAAACGGCGAAACTTTTAACGAATGTTGCAAATATTCTCATTATGATAGAAATTTGAATTTTTTTAATCATTTATTCATCGAGACAAATTCAAATAAATCATTCCTTATTTACAGATGTCCCACAAAGATAACAGCTGATCTGCAGGAGAGAATAATACATTGGCATAAAATCTTCTTTCTGACTTAATCTGCTAATCTTAATATATTTATATCACATTACATTTACTATGTACTAGCTAACTATTTCAGTTGGTATTCTGTCTCAACGCTGACCCAGCTGGGACTCGAACTGCAGATTACGAGCTTGGTGCGCTACCGACTGAGCCACCCCCGCCCCACCTCTGTCGTGGTTAACAATATTTCACCAATTCTAAAACTCTTCCGACCTCAAATCGAACATTTCTACCTCGTGTATCCCCAGCTTCCCACTAAATCTAATTCATTCACTTCCTTAACAAAATCTCAGAGGATGATACACTTCATTTCAAATTGGCTTAATGATACAGGAAAGTTCCTCCACCGCAAAATCAATGCAGATTGTACAATCGATGTTTCAGTCTCTCTAAAGCTCCGGAAATCACCTTCCAAGAAAATATCTCTCGACATTTACCTGATACGTGTCGAATGAAACGCCGCCAAATGCTGAGGGATGCTGGTTTAGATAATTGGTAGCTAAAGCACCCCGAAGCAGCTGTTGCGATGGCCGAAATTATTCAAAAGTGTTTTGCATTCCCTCATTCTCTTAATTGCTTCCATATAAGGTGACCTCGTAAAATTACGCTGGTCTGCGGTGAAATTGAAGATGAGGTCGTTACGTTGTCCGACCACTGTAAACAAAGCTATTTAAGCGAAGGTTTAAATTACAAAATACCTTCCGCAGAATCTTGATGGCTGCTGAATCGTTTCATTTTAACGAAGATCCCTTACCATGAACTTTTCTGATTAGTTTGCTGTTTAATTGTCAAGCTCGATTTTAATATGACATTATACAGAACTGTAGAAGTCTGTATAATGGATAAGGTAAGATCAGCATAACGTGTGACTGTATCAGTGGCGAAACTTACTGGGGAAATAAATGAGAGATTGATGCTGAGAGGAGTGCTTTCAGAGCTCTCATCCATTTTCATTGATTGACAGTAAATGATATATCTTTGACCTTTGATCTATGAGGTCGAGCGAAGAGTCAACTGCTTAGTATCATATATTCCTATTTCTTATCTGTTTCCTACTCAGGTTGGGTTGAGAGAGTGGGTTGGATTGTTTTACCTCTAAGCGGCACTTTTTTGCACACCATGGGCTAAATGGTCAGGTCACAAGGACCCCGAAGGCTCAGAGGAGGTTGGGGGAGGTGACCCACTGGAACAGCTGTTGGGAGACAGATAGTAGCCTCCCGTCAAGGCCATCCAGGGTGTTCTTTAACGTTGGGTTGTTTTACCTCTGAGCAGCACTTTTTTGCACACCATGGGCTAAATGGCCAGGTCACATGGACCCCGAAGGCTCAGAGAAGGTTGGGGGAGGGGACCCACTGGAACAGCTGTTGGGAGACAGATGGTAGCCTCTCGTCAAGTCCATCCAGCGTCCATCCAGGGGTCCATTTAACGTGTACAGGGTATGGCTCTCCCGCACACGGTACCACGGCTTAACGTCCCATCCGACGGACGACGGCCTTTCCAAGCCCATCGGTGTCCCCTACTGACCGCGGGCAGGGCGGGGAATTTTGCGGAGATAAATCTCAACGCTGACCCAGCTGGGACTCGAACCTGAGAACTACAGATTACGAGCCTGGCGCGCTACCGACTGAGCCACCCCTACACCTAAATGATCAGGTCACAAGGATCCCGAAGGCTCAGAGAAGGTTGGGGGAGGGGACCCACTGGAGCAGCTGTTGGGAGACAGATGGTAGCCTCCCGTCAAGGCCATCCAGCGTGTTCTTTAACGTGCACAGGATATGGCTGTCCCGCACACGGGGCACCGGTTTAACGTCCCATCCGACGGACGGCGGCCTTTCCAAGCCCATCGGTCTCCCCTACTGACCGTGGGCAGGGCGGGAAATTTTGCGGAGATAAATCTCAACGCTGACCCAGCTGGGACTCGAACCTGGGAACTGCAGATTACGAGCCTGGCTCGCTACCGACTGAGCCACCCCAGCCCACACCATTCATGAAAGCTCAGGCATTGCTCCTCACAAAAACTTTAAGTTTCATGATATTTAGTGAGGTTGTGCGTATTAATAAAGGGGACGTCAGTTTTGATAAGGCGTTTAATTAATAAGGAATAAAAATAAATACATGAAATAAAAATTCGCAAGTTAATAAAAATGAATAAAAGGAATATACAACTACCACGTTAAAGTATAAAAATATTTGGGAGTTGATTTATAAGACCTAAAAATCTCGTGTTAATTTACGAGGAAATAAAAATTCGCGACAGCAGTTTTTTTAATTAAGGGGGCAGAGCTTTTGATAACGGATTAATTAACGAGGGTGTGGCAGTTTTGATAGGGTTTTTAATAAAGAGGAGCGTTTTTTGATAAGGGGGTTTTTTAATGAAGGGGGGAGTCAAAAATTGGGACTTTGAAAAATTTCGGTTAAAATAGAGTGTTTGCTAAAGTATAGTACTTATGGTATACACTAGATGGCGCCATCAAAAATAAATTAGGAAAATTCGTGAGTTAGGAAAATCGGGGACTTTTCAGGGGGGCTTAAAAATACAGGTGGGTAAACCAGGGGGTCTTTAAAGTGGGAGCTTAAAATACAGGTGGGTCAACCGTGGAGTCTTTAAAGAGGAGGCTTAAAATACAGGTGGATCAACCAGGGGGTCTGTAATCAAGAAAAATGCGGAACTTTTCGAGAAGGAGGCGTGGTCGAAAGTTATGTAACATGAAATGAAAACCCGAAATGAGTTATGTAACAGTTCTGAAATATGAGTTATTAAATATGAATTATGAATTATGAAATAGGAATTATGAAATTAATAAAGATATCACGTGACTGGAAGTGTAACATCATAATCACGTGACCGGAAGTGTGACGTCATAGGGGGACAGCACTGTGCAAAGGGGGTACCGTATAATGTGACTATACTACTATGGTGTTCGGATATTTTTTTGAGCGACTGTACGTTATCGTTCATGGTTTTTTTTAGACTTATACAGATTTTTATTCATGAAAGTAAAGAAGCTTCTTTTTTGTGGTGTTAACCATAACAAAGAGATGGGCCACGGATATCTTGCCCCAGCAGACAACATAGCGCTGCTGCGCACACAGATTTAATCAGAGTCTGTCACCTCTCCTTCGATACCACATCCATGATGATATTAAAAATGTCACAAAACGTGTAATTGTTTCTTGAAATAAGAAGAATCGTTAAAGGTTTTCTTATTTTTTCTTAGCTTTCTGAATCAATTCAAAGCTTACGTAGAACATGAGTGCTTATGTAGAACCCCTGTCAGTCAAAAATGTGAGGCCCTACTCCGAAAGTCGCAAAAATATATGAATATGGTAATAGCTACTTTAAAACATATCACATTTTCAATCATTCGTAAAAGAATGTTTAAATTAAAAAACAAAAAGTTTCACAGAACACAATCTGGATGGCCTGACGAGAGGCTATCATCTGTCTCTCAACATCTGTCCTGTGGGTTCCCTCGCCCAACACCTCAATCTTCTCTCAGCCCTCGGGGTCATCCACTCGGAGTCACTTGGTCTCAGCCCTCGGGGTCATCCCCTTGGGGTGACTCGGTCTCAGCCCTCGGAGTCATCCCCTTGGGGTGACTCGGTCTAAGCCCTCGGGGTCATCCACTTGGGGTGACTCGGTCTCAGCCCTAGGGATCATCCCCTTGGGGTCACTCGGTCTCAGCCCTCGGGGTCATCCCCTTGGGGTCACTCGGTCTCAGCCCTCGGGATCATCCCCTTGGGGTCACTGGGTCTCAACCCTCGGGATCATCCCCTTGGGGTCACTCGGTCTCAGCCCTAGGGGTCATCCCCTTGGGGTCACTCGGTCTCAGCTCTCGGGGTCATCCCCTTGGCGTCACTCGGTCTAGGGTCGGGGGTGGCTCAGTCGGTAGCGCGCCAGGCTCGTAATCTGTAGTTCCCAGGTTCGAGTCCCAGCTGGGTCAGCGTTGAGATTTATCTCCGCAAAATTCCCCGCCCTGCCCACGGTCAGTAGGGGACACCGATGGGCTTGGAAAGGCTGCCGTCCGTCGGATGGGACATTAAGCCTTGGCCCCGTGTGAGGGAGAGCCATACCCTGTGCACGATAAAGAACACGCTGGATGGCCTTGACGGGAGGCTACCATCTGTCTCCCAACAGCTGTTCCAGTTGGTCCCCTCCCCCAACCTTCTCTGAGCCTTCGGGGTCCTTGTGGCTTGGCAATTTCGCCCATGATGTGCAAAAAAGTGCCGCCCAGAGGTAAAACAACAACAAAAAATAATCACTCGGTCTCAGCCCTCGGGATCATCCCCTTGGGGTCACTCGGTCTCAGCCCTCGGGGTCATCCTCTTGGGGTCACTCGGTCTCAGCCCTAGGGGTCATTGACCTGGCCATTTAGCCCATTGTGTGCAGAAAAGTGACGTTCAGAGGTAAAGCAACCCAACACTACTCCGATTAAAATAACCACTTTTACGTTAGATGTGAGGTTTACCACTATTTTCTTGTTATCAAGCTTAACAAAAAAAAAATTCCTCACAAACGCTCGTATTATAAACTCATTTGCCAGTAATGTCATTGACATTTTATTCAAATCTAATTCCACTTTTCATTAGAAAAAAATATACATTTTAATTCCCATCTATGTGATTTATTGTGAAACAAATGATATTATCAATGCTGTGACGGTAAAAATACATCTAAAAATTTAATGATTTCCATTATAAAGAGTCACCTTTCCCTTTTTATTAGGATGACAGAAGGTTTTATCTCTATCATCCTGATTTCAAGCTTCACACACACAAAAAATTTCCTTTCGATACAAACACTCGTAAACTCATTTGTTATTGGGGCGGGGGTGGCTCGGTCGGTAGCGCGCCAGGCTCGTAATCTGTAGTTCCCATGTTTGGGTCAGCGTTGAGATTTATTTTCGCAAAATTCCCCGCCCTGCCCACGGTCAGTAGGGGACACCGATGGGCTTGGAAAGGCCGCCGTCCGTCGGATGGGGCGTTAAGCCGTGGCTCCGTGTGCGGGAGAGAGCCATACCCTGTGCACGTTAAAGAACACGCTGGATGGCCTTGATGAGAGGCTACCATCTGTCTCCCAACAGCTGTTCCAGTGGGTCCCCTCCCCCAACCTTCTCTGAGCCTTCGGGGTCCATGTGACCTGGCCATTTAGCCCATGGTGTGCAAAAAAAGTGCCGCTCAGAGGTAAAACAACCCAACTCATTTGTTATTAAATCCATTAACATTCTTCAAATCTCATTCCCTTTTCTTATATAAAAAATAGAAATTATATTTTGATTCCGAGTTCTATGATTCATTGTGCAACAGATGCTACCGTCATATGCAACAACTGTGATTACATTTTCGGTCGGGCAAGAATTTTAACTCTATGGTGGCAACAGGACAACAACAAACTGAGGTGAGAAAATCACGTGATTAAAGAACGCATTGCCTCGTGCAGTGTACCGCGATTTCGTCATTCTTTTTTTTACCGCCGTACTTGTGACGTAAAGAAAAAAAAGTTTAATTTCTCCTTTCAGACTACTTTTTTTTCTTTCCACAAATGAAAGACTTAGACGTCAGAGAGGATGAACCTCATTATAATGATTGAAAGAGTTTGGAGCTCACTCTGAGAGATTTGATGCTTCTGCGTCAGACCTGCATTACCACAAAAACTATTTTTTTTAGCATCGCTGGGAAGAAATGGCTTCAGATTCATTTTATTATTATTATTTTTTTGCTGATGGAAAGACGATAAGGAACATTTCTCTATTTTGGATTTTTACCTTTTATCAAGATCAATATTAAGGAGATTTTGTTGAAAAATTGCGTTTTTGAATGTGAGTTTTTGATACTGATTAAGTTTTTGAATTTTGATCATTTTGCAGACCATATTAGAGGAGATCGTATTAACAATTTATTTTTACTTTCCATTGCAGAGTTCTCTAACTATAAGTTAACCGCAGGTATTGAAAGTTAATGATCGTGTTCTTTTTGTGTTTCTGTTTACTCATCGCAAAAAAATTATGAATAAGCTGATTTTAATTGCTTTTTATCTGACATTACTCATTGAAAATAAATTTTCCTTTTGTCTTCTTTTGGAATTTAGTTTTTCTAAAAGTATCTTGGGCATTAGGTGGTTTAACTTTGTAACTAATGATGAGGTTAGGCAAAGGAGTCTGCAACCTCCTTTAAGCAGCATATTGTGCAGAGAGAGACTCCGTTGGTTTGGCCATATTGCCCGTATGAATAATTATAGATTGGCGAATAGGGTTATGAACAGCACACTTGTGCCTAAAGGCCTCAGAAAGAAGGGGAGACCTAGGATGCGGTGGGCAGACAATGTCAAACAGGACCTTGTTTGAATTGGTATGCTCTGGCCAGATGCAGCAGATGTAGCTCAGGACAAACTTCCTTGGAGAAATATTGCATGGTCTGGTTGGACCTCCGTAGCCCATGGCTGCTTGGGGATGATGATGATGTTGTTCATCGAATGAGACATATTTTGAAAGCTACTGTTCAACGGATGGGACACGTGTAATTTGAAAGCCACAGTTCGTTGGATGAAAAACAGATACATTTTGAATACCACAGTTCCTAGGAACCTAGGAACTGCTAATTGCGAACCTGAGAAGTTTCCGACTGAGACAATCTCCTCTCTCCCGCCTCTACCTGGGGCGGAGGTGGCTCAGTCGGTAGCGCGCCAGGCTCGTAATCTGTAGTTCCCAGGTTCGAGTCCCAGCTGGGTCAGCGTTGAGATTTATCTCCGCAAAATTTCCCCGCCTTGCCCACGGTCAGTAGGGGACACCGATGGGCTTGGAAAGGCCGCCGTCCGTCGGATGGGACATTAAGCCGTGGCCCCCGTGTGCGGGAGAGCCATATCCTGTGCACGTTAAAGAACACGCTGGATGGCCTTGACGGGAGGCTACCATCTGTCTCCCAACAGCTGTTTCAGTTGGTCCCCTCCCCCAACCTTCTCTGAGTCTTCGGGGTCCATGTGACCTAGCCATTTAGCACATGGTGTGCCAAAAAGCGCTGCTCAGAGGTAAAACAACCCAAACAATCTAACCCGCCTCTACCTTTCTCAAGGTGCCACACTAGCTACTCTCTTATAACCTCATTTATTTAAATTAATTTCAGTCATTTTTTCCAGTATGTTATTTTTGTTGTTTGGGTTGTTTTACCTCTGAGCGGCGCTTTTTGGCACACCATGGGCTAAATGGCCAGGTCACATGGATCCCGAAGGCTCAGAGGAGGTTGGTGGAGGGGACCCACTGGAACAGCTGTTGGGAGACAGATGGTAATCTCCCGTGTTCTTTAACATGCGCAGGGTATGGCTCTCCCGCACACGGAACCACGGCTTAACGTCCCATCCGACGGACGGCGGCCTTTCCAAGCTCGTCGGTGTCCCCTACTGACCATGGGCAGGGTGGAGATTTTGCGGCGATGTATCTCAACGCTGACCCAGCTGGGACTCGAACCTGGGAACTGCAGATTACGAGCCTGGCGCGCTACCGACTGAGCCACCCCGTATGTTTCGGTATGCTTTCTGTAGAATGTAGTGTAACTACTATGTGTATCACAAAACATCTCTAAGATTATTTTATTAAATGATACGGAATTATATAAGACGACAGTCTCTTATATTTAAAATATTTTCTTAATAATGTTATGTCTGCTAAAGAAATATTCTTATCTTTATTATAATGCGAAAAATATTTAATCTTGCATTGTTTTCGTCGGAGAAAAGTATAATAGGAATGCTGAAAAAGCAAATTTAGAGGAATAGCATTTAAGATGAAATAATGGAGAACATACAGCTAATTACGGTTAGTTTTGTTTACCTTTGCAGCATTTTTCTGATTTAAAACACCTTGCGAACGTATACATTAATTGAAAATTATTGCACCTTGAGGTTAATTTTGAAACGAAATCTCATCTGGAGTATTGCAGCAGATAATTAGAAAAAAAAAAATATCCCGAAGGCGTCAGATTGTCAAATTAAAGAAGGATTTGTCGAGAATTATTGTTTGAAACAGTAATTGATCATAATTATTTTGCTTTCGGTTTTACCTTTTGGAGTACAAACAAACTATATGTTTTAGTTAGACCGTCTCAGCAAAGAGACATTAAGTTTATGGTAACCTTTAAAAATATTTTTTTGATACATATGTGTAATTTTTTAATTTTCTTTACGTTGTTCCTGAATAAATGGCCCGATGAAGAGAACTCCCATTTGTACTGTGTGCCAAACAGAATAATATGAATTAATGTTTGTAGTGGGGAGATGTACTGTGTGAAAGTATATTATTATAGTGAACTCTTCTGTTTTGAAAGTTTAACGATATAGAAAAATTTATTGTTGGCAAAGTGGAAAGGTGCAAAGAAATGTTTTATGAGAAAAGTAGAATGATGTAGAGAAATGTCGCGTGAAAAGAAATACTGATGTAGAGAAATATCTTTGGAAAAGTAGAATGATGAAGAGAAATGTCGTGTGGGAATAGATAGAATGATACAAGGAAATATCCTGTGAAAAAGCAGAATGATATAAATATCCAGTGAAAAAGTAGAATGATGCAGCGAAATGTCCTGTGGAAAAGTAGAATGATGTAGAGATATGTCCTGTGAAAAAAGTAGAATAATGTAGAGAATTATCCTGTGAAAAAAGTAGAATAATGTAGAGAATTATCCTGTGAAAAAGTAGAATGATATAGCAAAATGTCCTATGAAAAAGTAGAATGGTGTAGAGAAATGTCCTGTGGAAAAGTAGAATGATGTAGAGAAATATCCCGTGGAAAAGTAGAATGATGTAGAGAAATATCCCGTGGAAAAATAGAACGCTGGATTGAAATGCCGTGTGTAAAAGAAGAACCATTTAGTTCCTTTTGTCATCAACCTTCTGGAAAGGTAGATGATACAAGGAAATGTCCTGTGCAAGATAGAATGATATAGAGGAATGTTCTTTAAAAGGTAGAATGATGTAGAGGAATGTTGTTTAAAAGGTAGCTTTATGTAGAGAAGTGACATATGGGAAAGGTAGAATATTGTAGAGAAATGATAAAAGGTAGAAAGATATAAATAAATGTCATGGGGAAAGGTAGAATGCTACAGAGAAATATATTGAAAAGTAGAATACATTGGTTTCCATAAATTAAGGTTGGGTTTGGTTGTTTTACATCTGAGCGACACTTTTTTGCACACCATGGGCTAAATGGCCAGGTCACATGGACCCCGAAGGCTCAGAGAAGGTTGGGGGAGGGGACCCACTGGAACAGCTGTTGGGAGACAGATGGTAGCCTTCCGTCAAGGCCATCCAGCGTGTTCTTTAACGTGCACAGGGTATGGCTCTCCCGCACACGGGGCCACGGCTTAACGTCCCATCCGACGGACGGCTGCCTTTCCAAGCCCATCGGTGTCCCCTACTGACTGTGGGCAGGGCGGAGAATTTTGCGGAGATAAATCTCAACGCTAACCCAGTTGGGACTCGAACCTGGGAAATACAGATTACGAGCCTGGCGCGCTACCGACTGAGCCACCCCCGCCCCCATAAATTAAGGAAAATCCTTATATTAAGTACATGTGAAGCTAAAGTCAAAGCTTTATAACTTCTAAAATAAGATATTTTTGTTTTGAAAAATGTGATTGCAGATAAAGATCTGAATCAAATAAATCAATATCTCGATTTTCAACAATATTCGTTCAGTATTTAATGAGTTATGGATGTTTGAATATTTAGAGATAACAATGCCAGCCACAGAAATTGACTTCAGAAGTTAATTAAGACTAAGTAATAAGTATTGGCGACAGATGGAAGCCCAGATAAGACATGGATGCTAATGTTGTCTTTATGCTGAGGCCTCCCCTTCCTCATAGATCTTCTCTAAAATCGCGTTAAACTGACCCCAAGATCTCAGAGAGAGTTGGGGAAAGGGGATCCACTAGAAATCTGTTCAGCGACAAATGGAAGCCCGGATAAGGCATGGATGCTCATGTTGTCTTTATGCTGAGGCCTCCCCTTCCTCATAGATCTTCTCCAAAATCGCGTTAAACTGACCCCAAGATCTCAGAGAGAGTTGGGGAAAGGGGATCCACTAGAAATCTGTTCAGCGACAGATGGAAGCCCGGATAAGGCATGGATGCTAATGTTGTCTTTATGCTGAGGTCTCCCCTTCCTCATAGATCTTCTCTAAAATTGCGTTAAACTCACCCCAAGATCTCAGAGAGAGTTGGGGAAAGGGGATTCACTAGAAATCTGTTTGGCGACAGATGGAAGCCTGGATAAGACATGAATGTTAATGTTGTCTTTATGCTGAGGTCTCCTCTTCCTCATAGATCTTCTCTAAAATTGCGTTAAACTGACCCCAAGATCTCAGAGAGAGTTGGGGAAAGGGGATCCACTAGAAATCTGTTCAGCGACAAATGGAAGCCCGGATAAGGCATGGATGCTCATGTTGTCTTTATGCTGAGGCCTCCCCTTCCTCATAGATCTTCTCTAAAATTGCGTTAAACTGACCCCAAGATATCAGAGAGAGTTGGGGAAAGGGGATCCACTAGAAATCTGTTCAGCGACAAATGGAAGCCCGGATAAGGCATGGATGCTAATGTTGTCTTTATGCTGAGGCCTCCCCTTCCTCATAGATCTTCTCTAAAATTGCGTTAAACTCACCCCAAGATCTCAGAGAGAGTTGGGGAAAGGGGATCCACTAGAAATCTGTTTGGCGACAGATGGAAGCCCGGATAAGACATGGATGCTCATGTTGTCTTTATGCTGAGGTATCCCCTTCCTCACAGATCTTCTCTAATATCACGTTAAACTGACCCCAAGATCTCAGAGAGAGTTGGGGAAAGGGGATCCACTAGAAATCTGTTTGGCGACAGATGGAAGCCCGGATAAGACATGGATGCTCATGTTGTCTTTATGCTGAGGTCTCCCCTTCCTCACAGATCTTCTCTAATATCACGTTAAACTGACCCCAAGATCTCAGAGAGAGTTGGGGAAAGGGGATACACTAGAAATCTGTTTGGCGACAGATGGAAGCCCGGATAAGACATGGATGCTAATGTTGTCTTTATGCTGAGGTATCCCCTTCCTCATAGATCTTCTCTAATATCACGTTAAAGTGACCCCAAGATATCAGAGAGAGTTGGGGAAAGGGGATCCACTAGAAATCTGTTCAGCGACAAATGGAAGCCCGGATAAGGCATGGATGCTAATGTTGTCTTTATGCTGAGGCCTCCCCTTCCTCATAGATCTTCTCCAAAATCGCGTTAAACTGACCCCAAGATCTCAGAGAGAGTTGGGGAAAGGGGATCCACTAGAAATCTGTTCAGCGACAAATGGAAGCCCGGATAAGGCATGGATGCTAATGTTGTCTTTATGCTGAGGCCTCCCCTTCCTCATAGATCTTCTCTAAAATTGCGTTAAACTCACCCCAAGATCTCAGAGAGAGTTGGGGAAAGGGGATACACTAGAAATCTGTTTGGCGACAGATGGAAGCCCGGATAAGACATGGATGCTAATGT
This sequence comes from Ryuthela nishihirai, assembly GCA_038380435.1. NCBI lineage: Eukaryota > Metazoa > Arthropoda > Arachnida > Araneae > Heptathelidae > Ryuthela > Ryuthela nishihirai. The sequence goes on from JAWZYU010000018.1 coordinate 29,142,006, forward strand.
TGTCTTTATGCTGAGGCCTCCCCTTCCTCATAGATCTTCTCTAAAATTGCGTTAAAATCACCCCAAGATCTCAGAGAGAGTTTTGGAAAGGGGATCCACTAGAAATCTGTTTGGCGACAGATGGAAGCCCGGATAAGACATGAATGCTCATGTTGTCTTTATGCTGAGATCTCCCCTTCCTCACAGATCTTCTCTAATATTACGTTAAACTGACCCCAAGATCTCAGAGAGAGTTGGGGAAAGGGGATCCACTAGAAATCTGTTTGGCGACAGATGAAAGCCCGGATAAGACATGAATGCTCATGTTGTCTTTATGCTGAGGTCTCCCCTTCCTCACAGATCTTCTCCAATATTACGTTAAACTGACCCCAAGATCTCAGAGAGAGTTGGGGAAAGGGGATCCACTAGAAATGTGTTTGGCGACAGATGGAAGCCCGGATAAGGCATGGATGCTAATGTTGTCTTTATGCTGAGGTCTCCCCTTCCTCATAGATCTTCTCTAAAATCGCGTTAAACTGACCCCAAGATCTCATATAGAGTTGGGGAAAGGGGATCCACTAGAAATCTGTTTGGCGACAGATGGAAGCCCGGATAAGGCATGGATGCTAATGTTGTCTTTATGCTGAGGTCTCCCCTTCCTCACAGATCTTCTCTAACATCACGTTAAACTGACCCCAAGATCTCAGAGAGAGTTGGGGAAAGGGGATCCACTAGAAATGTGTTTGGCGACAGATGGAAGCCCGGATAAGACATGGATGCTCATGTTGTCTTTATGCTGAGGTCTCCCCTTCCTCATAGATCTTCTCTAAAATCGCTTTAAACTGACCCCAAGATCTCAGATAGAGTTGGGGAAAGGGGATCCACTAGAAATCTGTTTCGCGACAGATGGAAGCCCGGATAAAGCATGGATGCTAATGTTGTCTTTATGCTGAGGCCTCCCCTTCCTCATAGATCTTCTCTAAAATTGCGTTAAACTCACCCCAAGATCTCAGAGAGAGTTGGGGAAAGGGGATCCACTAGAAATCTGTTTGGCGACAGATGGAAGCCCGGATAAGACATGAATGCTCATGTTGTCTTTATGCTGAGGTCTCCCCTTCTTCACAGATCTTCTCTAATATCACGTTAAACTGACCCCAAGATCTCAGAGAGAGTTGGGGAAAGGGGATCCACTAGAAATCTGTTTGGCGACAGATGGAAGCCCGGATAAGGCATGGATGCTAATGTTGTCTTTATGATGAGGCCTCCCCTTCCTCATAGATCTTCTCTAAAATTGCGTTAAACTCACCCCAAGATCTCAGAGAGAGTTGGGGAAAGGGGATCCACTAGAAATCTGTTTGGCGACAGATGGAAGCCCGGATAAGACATGAATGCTCATGTTGTCTTTATGCTGAGGTCTCCCCTTCCTCACAGATCTTCTCTAATATCACGTTAAACTGACCCCAAGATCTCAGAGAGAGTTGGGGAAAGGGGATCCACTAGAAATCTGTTTGGCGACAGATGAAAGCCCGGATAAGACATGAATGCTCATGGTGTCTTTATGCTGAGGTCTCCCCTTCCTCACAGATCTTCTCTAATATCACGTTAAACTGACCCCAAGATCTCAGATGGAGTTGGGGAAAGGGGATCCACTAGAAATGTGTTTGGCGACAGATGGAAGCCCGGATAAGGCATGGATGCTAATGTTGTCTTTATGCTGAGGTCTCCCCTTCCTCATAGATCTTCTCTAAAATCGCGTTAAACTGACCCCAAGATCTCATATAGAGTTGGGGAAAGGGGATCCACTAGAAATCTGTTTGGCGACAGATGGAAGCCCGGATAAGGCATGGATGCTAATGTTGTCTTTATGCTGAGGTCTCCCCTTCCTCACAGATCTTCTCTAACATCACGTTAAACTGACCCCAAGATCTCAGAGAGAGTTGGGGAAAGGGGATCCACTAGAAATGTGTTTGGCGACAGATGGAAGCCCGGATAAGACATGGATGCTCATGTTGTCTTTATGCTGAGGTCTCCCCTTCCTCATAGATCTTCTCTAAAATCGCTTTAAACTGACCCCAAGATCTCAGATAGAGTTGGGGAAAGGGGATCCACTAGAAATCTGTTTCGCGACAGATGGAAGCCCGGATAAGGCATGGATGCTAATGTTGTCTTTATGCTGAGGCCTCCCCTTCCTCATAGATCTTCTCTAAAATTGCGTTAAACTCACCCCAAGATCTCAGAGAGAGTTGGGGAAAGGGGATCCACTAGAAATCTGTTTGGCGACAGATGGAAGCCCGGATAAGACATGAATGCTCATGTTGTCTTTATGCTGAGGTCTCCCCTTCTTCACAGATCTTCTCTAATATCACGTTAAACTGACCCCAAGATCTCAGAGAGAGTTGGGGAAAGGGGATCCACTAGAAATCTGTTTGGCGACAGATGGAAGCCCGGATAAGGCATGGATGCTAATGTTGTCTTTATGCTGAGGCCTCCCCTTCCTCATAGATCTTCTCTAAAATTGCGTTAAACTCACCCCAAGATCTCAGAGAGAGTTGGGGAAAGGGGATCCACTAGAAATCTGTTTGGCGACAGATGGAAGCCCGGATAAGACATGAATGCTCATGTTGTCTTTATGCTGAGGTCTCCCCTTCCTCACAGATCTTCTCTAATATCACGTTAAACTGACCCCAAGATCTCAGAGAGAGTTGGGGAAAGGGGATCCACTAGAAATCTGTTTGGCGACAGATGAAAGCCCGGATAAGACATGAATGCTCATGTTGTCTTTATGCTGAGGTCTCCCCTTCCTCACAGATCTTCTCTAATATCACGTTAAACTGACCCTAAGATCTCAGAGAGAGTTGGGGAAAGGGGATCCACTAGAAATGTGTTTGGCGACAGATGGAAGCCCGGATAAGGCATGGATGCTAATGTTGTCTTTATGCTGAGGTCTCCCCTTCCTCATAGATCTTCTCTAAAATCGCGTTAAACTGACCCCAAGATCTCAGATAGAGTTGGGGAAAGGGGATCCACTAGAAATCTGTTTGGCGACAGATGGAAGCCCGGATAAGGCATGGATGCTAATGTTGTCTTTATGCTGAGGTCTCCCCTTCCTCACAGATCTTCTCTAATATCGCGTTAAACTGACAAGCTCCTATCAGATATCTGTGGCAAGCACGCTTCTTGAGGAGTTGGAGATTGTTTTTGTTTGGCGTATAAGTAAATATACTCGTAACTTAAGAAATTAATGAATGCTATTTCAAACGTGTCAAGAGTTCTAGTCACTAATTGCTACATTGTATAGACTTTTACACTAGATATATTTCGACATTTTAAAAATGTCAAAATTTCTTACTATCATTTCTTTCCAAGCTTCCTGTGTTTATCGTCATCTGTGTTATTAACATTTTATGATGTTTAAACCTTGTGATATTTTCACCCCTTTTCACCAGTTGAGTGAAAGTGTTTCATTTTCTCTGTAATTACTCTCTCAGTTATCTCGCGTAATTAACACATCCTTTATGCACCAGTGGCAAAATTTTATCTCTCTACAGAACAGAAATATTTCATAAAGTCCCGTTTCACTCTCGACTCATTCTCTTGTCTTAATTTTACTTCCTCCCACTCTTGTTACATGAGTATCTTTCGCTACTTTCGCAATTAGCCTTTTTATTTTTCTGAAACGAACCTTAACTGGCATAGTGGTTAGGCAGCTAGCGACTGTTCCAGCAAGGCAAACTTTGTGTGTTGTGTTAACTCTAACTAATGCAGTGGTCAGCAGTGACTTCGGTCTTAGTAGGGCATGTCCTTGTATGAGAAGGCCTGTATTAAGCTAGGAGTAGCTTCTAGGATTCTTCTCTGTCCTATATGTCGCAAATCAAAAAAAAATAATGAAAAGAAAAACGTACTCAAAATCGAGATTTGAAGCTTATGAACATAAATGCTTTAAGAACAGCTACTGAAAGAATTCAACACCCACCATTTTAGCTCCATTTCGCATCCCCTACTCCATAAATCCTCACAGCGACGCTTGCAACATCCTTCAGTAACTAGGATTATCATCACGTCCTTTGAGAGTGGGAGTGCTCTGTTGGATTCTGGGTCACGCGAAGAGCAATTAAGAAAATTTACAACTGCAGCACGTTGCACGACTTTGAAATATCCTGCGTTCACCGTTGCCATGCAACCGTTAGTCGGCCTCTGGATTAACCGACGGATCTAATTTATGGTGGTCTTTGCCTCTGATCCGAGAGTTCGTTTCTCCGTTTAACATTCGTTAATGGAAGCTCTCTTTTAGAAGGGAAAATTGGATTCTATGAACCCTATCCGCCGTTAGATGACTGAATGCACTTTGAGAGAAGTTTGACTTGAAATAACTCTTCTTTTAATGGCTCCTCTCCCAACATAGACGTCAACAGATATTTTTAGACGAAAGGAAAATGTCTATTTTATGATTTCCAGTAGGGAGATGCAGTGCTAGTGATATTTTTTTAAGTTCTTAGTGGGGGGAGATTTGTGTATAGGTTGGGTTGAGCTGTTTTACCTATGAGTGTCACTTTTTCTTTTGCACACAATGGGTCCTGTGTAAAAGTAGAATGATGTAGAGAAATGTTTAATGAAAAAGTAAAATGACGTAGAGAAATTTCTGGTAAAAAGTAGAATGATGTAGAGAAATATCCTATGGAAAAAGTAAAATGATGCAGAGAAATGCCGTGTGGAAAAGTAGAATGATGTATCGAAATGTTCTGTGGAAAAACAGAATGATACAGGGAAATGTCCTGTAGAAGAGTAGAATGATGTAGAGAAATGTCCTGCGGAAAAGTAGAATGATGTAGAGAATGTCCTGTGTAAAAGTAGAATGATGCAGAGAAATGTCCTGTGGAAGAGTAGAATGATGTAGAGAAATGTCCTGCAGAAAAGTAGAATGATGCAGAGAAATGTCCTGCGGAAAAGTAGAATGATGCAGAGAAATATCCTGTGGAAGAAGAAGAATTTCCGTAGAGAAATGTCCTGTGGAAAAGTAGAATGATGTAGAGAAGTGTGTTATGGAAAGATAGCCTCCCGTCAAGGTCATCCAAGTGTTCCTTAACGTGTACAGGGTATGGGCTCTCCCGAAAACTGTGACATAGCTTAATGTCCCATCCGACGGACGGTAGCCTCTTCTGCCCACAGTCAGAATCGGTGTCGTCTATTGACTGTGGGCAGGTATTGAGTTTTGCGGAGATAAATCTCAGCACTAGTCTAGACGGACTGGAACCTAAGAACTGCAGATTACAAGCCTGGCACACTACCGACTGAGTCGCGGATCCCTTTATGTGTAGGTGTGAATATTCTTGTTGTGATTAAACTGCTCTGTCGAAATAGTAAGAAATTGCCGAGTTACGTAAATGAGAATCTAACTTCGAAGTTCTACGACTTCTAAAACGTGCATTTAAGGAAAAACTAATAGACTAATTAAAAATCATAATGACATTTATTTAAATCTAGATTTTAAGCAATATTTGTTCGGTGTTTAAAGTTGGGTTGGGTTGTTTTACCTCTGAGCGACACTTTTTTGCACACCATGGGCTAAATGGCCAGGTCACATGGACCCCGAAGGCTCAGAGAAGGTTGGGGGAGGGGACCCACTGGAACAGCTGTTGGGAGACAGATGGTAGCCTCCCGTCAAGGCCATCCAGGGTGTTCTTTAACGTTGGGCTGTTTTACCCTTGAGCGGCACTTTTTTTACACACCATGGGCTAAATGGCCAGGTCTCATGGACCCCGAAGGCTCAGAGAAAGTTGGGGGAGGGGACCCACTGGAACAGCTGTTGGGAGACAGATGGTAGCCTCCCGTCAAGGCCATCCAGCGTGTTCTTTAACGTGCACAGGGTATGGCTCTCCCGCACACGGGGTCACGGCTTAACGTCCCATCCGACGGACGGCGGCCTTTTCAAGCCCATCGGTGTCCCTTACTGACCGTGGGCAGGGCGGGGAGTTTTGCGGAGCTAAATCTCAACGCTGACCCAGATGGGACTCGAACCTGGGAAGTACAGATTACGAGTCTGGCGCGCTACCGACTGAGCCACCCCCGCCCCGGTGTTTAAAGAGTTACGGAAGATGGACTGTGTCAGAACGGTTTTGCATCGTAAGAATTTAGCTCTGAAATTAATTAAAACTTTAGTAACAATTATTGTTTCAATGTTGTTTAAATGTTGATATGGCGACGTTAAACAAAACATAAAAAAACCTGCTTAAAAGGACCAGTGGATATATTTCCTGTCATTAAATATAAGGAATAATAATAATAATAATAAAAACAACTCTGTAACTGGTGGAACGGCGTCCATCTGCACCCCCCCCACCCCATTTCCAGCCCTAATAGTCTTCCGTCGAGACGCTCCAGCGTGTTCTTTAACGTAAATAGGGTGTGAGTCATGCACACTGGACCACGGCTTTACCACCCATTCTGAGGACGACAAGCTTTCCAAGCCCATTGTTGTACCTTTTCTGAAGGAGGTCAGGTGTTTAGTGGACGTAAATATCAACGGTGTCCTAGGTGGGATTCGAACCTGGGAACTACACATTATGAGCCTGGCACGCTATCGATACAGCCCCCCCCCCCACTCCCCAGTCGCAGAAAAAACAGTTACTGAATATATTATTATATTTGGATGCCATTTTAACTGTCCTCTTGCACCTTTATAATCAGTTAGGCGAAGTTCAAATAGGAGAATCTAACTAGAGAATGTTTGACAGGCTTTTAAAAGTAACATTACAGATGATATTTGCTGTGACTTTGTTTATTGTCATTTGTTTAAATTAAAGAAAAGATTTATTTGCATTCGTAACCATTACCACTATCTCTCTCTGTCAATATTAAATGTTTGCAGATTCAATCAAGTTCAATTATTAGTGCTTAATATTCCTTGAAATGAATGCGCTTCTCAGAAACTGCTCTTTCACATCTCAATACCCAAGGGACAGAATTTTCAAGGGTTTGTTAGAAAAATGACACTTATGGCGTGTCCCTTTTGAGAATAAAATTCTTTTAAGAATATTAATCAGCAAGGTCCATAAACAATGCATGTAAAGCTGGTGTTTGATCTCTCTACAACAGTCTATGGATGGCTTTTAAATGAAACGCACGCGAATATCAAAGTTACCTTCTAAAGCACCCTTCTTTAAATGATGAGCAAATATATATACGAAATTATTTGATCAGCACAAAATGAGCAACTCAACTTGTTCCGCTTTTTGGGAGTTAGCCATGCAATCAGTATCTGGTAAATTTGACTAAGAAGAATTGATCTTAAGTGTATTGGTTGAGGTACCTTTCTTTAAGTTGTGTCTCCATTACGAATAGTTACCATTCCAGAATCTAACTTTGCAAGCTCTCCTTATTCATTGACTTCAATTTAGATACACCTACGCAGTTTGCTCAGCTGCCTTATAATTGCGGCCTCGCTGAGCCGTGCAGCAGGATGGAGCCAATTTTAGCGAATCAGATCACAGTCCTACTAAGCAAACTTTATCTGGAATGAAGCGCCTCTACCAACTTTGCTGGGAACAAGTTGCTGAAAGTGCGCTGACACTACGAAGCTGATCTTTTTCGCGAATATATCTGAATTATAATCTCCAGCTTTTGACTAATGTGTTATTTATTTGTGTTTGAAGTCGATAATTGTAAAAGGTAGGATTAAATACAACTTGAATAATATTTCATCGCAAAGTTGTAGAATAATCTGCGAAATATTTCAAGCATGTTTTTAATTTGAATGTGAATAATATCACTTGGAAACCCATTACCTTTGCTTGTAATGGGTTTCCAAGTGATATTATTCACATTCAAATGTGAATTTGAATGTGAATAATATTAATAGCATAAAAATTGCATCGCATGCATGGACGTTAGCAGGGGTGTGTGTGAGGAGGGACAGTTGACCAACATCTGGAAAAATTTATCGAAAAAATTTATTTATGCTAAAAAATATCAGATGTACCAAATATCAACCTTTTTTCTTTAACTTTTTTTACATTTTTTTTTAATTTTCGGAAGCATATTATTCATTTTAATTTATTAAGGTGGAAAAACATTTGTTTGCATGTATTTTCAATAAAAGTTTTTTTATTTTCGTTATGTTTTCGGTCGGTTTTAGTTGTATTATGGATAATAATAGATTAGCGAATAGAGTTATGAACAGTGTGCCTAAAAGCCTCAGAAAGATTTGGAGACTTAGGATGCGGTGAGCAGACAATGTCAAACAGGATCTAGTTAGAATTGGTGTGCAGTGGCCAGATCCATCAGATGTAGTTCAAGAGAGATATGCTTGGAGAACTAAATTACACGGTCTAGTTGGACCTCCATAGCCCATGGCTTCTTGAGCATGATGATGATGATTGTATGATATATGGATGATTGCTTGTCTGCAACCAAAATCATTAATGAACGGCTAGTCATAAATATGTCTAACTTGAATCATTCAATTTGTTTCTTTGCGCTTCCCCCAACACGAAAATTATTTTCTCATACCAAAAACACGTTTGTCCCACTGGAAAACATTCGTCTTACACCGAAAAAACTTTTACTCCTTTCTCTCCCTGGAAAAAACTTTGCCCATATACATGATCACATGACTTAAAATTTTCTGTTGGGCTCGTATGTTTTACGTCACAGCGACACTTTTTCGCTCATGATGAGCTAAATAGTAGATCACAAAGACCCCAAGAGATTAGAGAAAGGTTGGTGGAAGGGGTTAGGTTGTTTTACCTCTGAGAGGCACTTTTTTTGCACGCAATGGACTAAGTGACCAGGTCACAAGGACCCCGAAAGTTCACAGAAGCGTGGGGGGAGGGGACCCAGTGGAACAGCTGTTGGGAGACAGATGGTAGCCTCCCATCAAGGCCATCCAGCGCATTGTGTAAAGTGCACAGAGTATGGCTCTTCCGTATACGGGGCTGCGGCTTTATGCGTTGGGTTGTTTTACCTCTGAGCGGCACTTTTTTGCACACAATGGGCTAAATGGCCAGGTCACATGGACCTCGAAGGCTCAGATAAGGTTGGGGGAGGGGACCCACTGGAACAGCTGTTGGGAGACAGACGGTAGCCTCTCGTCAAGGCCATCCAGCGTGTTCTTTAACGTGCACAGGGTATGGCTCTCCCGCACACGCGGCTTTATGCCATATTCTATCGATGGCAGCCTTTTCAAGTCTATCGGTGTCCCCTACTGACCGATGGAGGAGTGGGGAGTTTTACGGAGATAAAACTCGACGCTGTTCCATGTGGTACTCGAACCTGAGAACTGCAGATTATGGGCTGGCGCGCTACCGACTGAGTCATCTCCCGCTCCTGAGGAAAGAGACCCACTGGAGTTGTTAAGGTTTAAATGTTAGATTCCCATCAAGACAATACAAAGTGTTATTTAACTTGCACAAAATAAATTTTTCGGCAATTTGTGACATTTGAAAATAAAAAAATCACTGCCCTACAAAAGGGCTGGGGTTGGTTCAGTCGGTACCGAGCCATGCTCGTAATCTGTAGATCCTAGGTTCGAGACCCAGTCGGGCCAGCTTTGAGATTTTTCTCCGCAAAACTCCCCGCCGTGCCCACGGTCAGTAGGGGATACCGATGGGCTGTAGGGGATGCCATTAAGCTATGACTCGGGAGAGCCATACCCTGTGCACGTTAAAGAACACGCTGGATGGCCTTGACGGGATGCTGCCATATGTCTCCTAACAACTGTTCAGTGGGTCCCACTTCACCTGGGGCGGGGGTGGCTCAATCAGTAGCGCGCCAGGCTCGTAATCTGTAGTTACCAGGTTCGAGTCCCAGCTGGGTCAGCGTTGAGATTTACCTCCTTAAAATTCCCCGCCCTGCCCACGGTCAATAGGGGACACCGATGGGCTTGGAAAGGCCGCCGTCGTCGGATGGGACGTTAGGCCGTGATCCCGTGTGCGGGAGAGCCATACCCTGTGCACGTTAAAGAACACGCTGGATGGTCTTGACGGAAGGCTACCATCTGTCTCCCAACAGCTGTTCCAGTGGGTCCCCTCACCAAACTTCTCTGAGCCTTCGGGGTCCATGTGACCTGGCCATTTAGCCCATGGTGTGCAAAAAAGTGCCGCTCAGAGGTAAACAACCCACCTCAACCCACTTCATCAACCTTCTCCGAGCCTTCGGGGTCCTTGTGATCTGGCTATTTAGCATTGTGTGCAAAAAAGTGCAGTTTAGAGGTAAAACAACTAAACTCATAATATGCAATTCCCATGTTTAAGTCCCAAGTGTGTCATTGGTGAGATGTATCTCCGCTAACCTTCATCTGCTATCGATCAGAAAGGGAATGCCGATGAGCTTGGAAAGACCGTCCATCGGAGGGTACGTTATGCCGTGGCTCCGTGTGCAGAAGTTCCATACCATTTGCACGTTAATGAACAGACTGAATGGGCTTTACGGAAGGCTACCATCTGTTTTCTACCACTTGTTCAGTGAATCCCTTCCCACAATCTTCTTGGCGTCCATGTGATCTTGCCATTTAACCCAATATGTGCAAAAAAGGGGGCCGTTCAGGGGTAAAATAACCCTACTTGGGAACTGCACCTGACTCGCTACCAACTGATTCAACACTCCCTCCCCAAGCTGTGTGCGGGAGAGCCATACCCTGTGCACGTTAAAGAACAAGCTGGATGGCCTTGACGGGAGGCTACCATCTGTCTCCCAACAGCTGTTCCAGTGGGTCCCCTCCCCAAACCTTCTCTGAGCCTTCGGGGTCCATGTGACCTAGACATTTAGCCCATGGTGTGAAAAAAAGTGCCGCTCAGAGGTAAAACAACCCAACCCTCCCCAAGTTCAGCAGGAGTACTAACGAGTTTAACATGAAATTGAAAAATAACAGTTGAGTCATAACGATAAAAAAATGTCATAACGATTAATCTATTGAAACCATTATTTTTTTTTCAAATCTTGTCGACAAACAGAGAGAAAAAAGCCCCTCTTACCGATGAAATCTACTTATTTTTTGTGCGAAAGATACCTTGGACATCAAATGCTCTTTTCAACTATACATATGATCACATCAACCTATGAACCCCATTCAGTGCAGAAATAAAGGCCATAAATAGGAAGATGCAGTGACAAGGGCAGGTTATTGATGGATGCCACACTGGGAGTTAACAGTTAGAGACAGCGTAGCATTGATTAACGCTCCCAACATCAGGTGATCATGAAAACAAAGACCAAATGTGTTAAGAATTATGAATACTTCAGTCGCTATCATCCCACACGAAACGTGAGGATGGGGATCAGTGGGATGCTAGGAGGGGGAAAGAGAGAGAGCATGTTACGTTTGGCAGCACGTGGATGAATATTGATGGTCTGCATGTACGACACTAATGCTCAGGCAGCGGCACAATGAAATATTGATGCAGGCACCTTTACGGCCAGGGATGGTCTGGAGCGCAATCAGGACAACGTTTTATGAACTCTTCAAATATTTATCGTGCCATCTGGCTGCTTTTGGCCGATCTGCTTTTTTTTTTATCTCTCTCTCTCTCTGACCCTCTCGCACAGATGTTGACGCAAGCTTCTTTTCGTCAGGTACTTTATTTGCTGTGCAAGTTGGAAGCGAATGAATCAGTCGTATACTAAAGGTCTATTTATGTGCAGACGGGTGGAGTGATTTTGCATCAGCTTTAGTAGATGCTTTATGATGAACGAGTTTTCTGCCTTGTCCTAAAATAAACGGATAAAAAGTGCTAGTGAGTATATAAAGTTTGGTCGCGGAAATAAATTCCGTGTGTTACATTAGAGTGGAAAGCCGTCTTTAAAAATGAACAGCGTGGGTTGGGTTGTTTTACCTCTGAGCGGCACTTTTTTGCACACCATGGGCTAAATGGCCAGGTAACATGGACCCCGAAGGCTCAAAGAAGGTTGGGGGAGGGGACCCACTGGAACAGCTGCTGGGAGGCAGATGGTAGCCTCCCGTCAAGGCCATCCAGCGTGTTCTTTAACGTTGGGTTGTTTTACCTCTGAGCGGCACTTTTTTACACACCATGGGCTAAATGGCCAGGTCACATGGACCCCGAAGGCTCAGAGAAGGTTGGGGGAGGGAACCCACTGGAACAGCTGTTGGGAGACAGATGGTAGCCTCCCGTCAAGGCCATCCAGCGTGTTCTTTAACGTGCACAGAGTATGGCTCTCCCGCACACGCGGCCACGGCTTAACGTCCCATCCGACGGACGGCGGCCTTTCCGAGCCCATCGCTGTCCCCTACTGACCGTGGGCAGGGCGGGAAATTTTTGCGGAGATAAATCTCAACGCTGACCCAGCTGGGACTCGAACCAGGGAACTACAGATTACGAGCCTGGCGCGCTACCGACTGAGCCACCCCCGCCCCGTGAACAAAAGTAATTATAGTCCAGTAAAACAGTTTGTAGATTGAAATCAATTCAATCATATGGTTTCAATTAACTCAAGGTTATTAAATTAAATAAACAATATATCAATATTCTCACAGTTTAATATCCAATTTTTCATTTCCTTAACATGTGTTTTAATATTAATTGTTTTCTCTATTTCATTTATCACGTTTAAAAATTTAGGAGCCAAAAAGTATAATGTTTGGTAATTAGAATTTTATTAACAGTAATGGCGAGTAGTTAGCGCGCTTGGCTACTGATCTAAGGAACGTGGGTTCAAGCCCCGGTAAGGCATGGATGGCGAGACTCCAGGAAAAAAAAAACGACACATACTGTCGTTTTTTTGCTGGAGTCCTCACAGACCTTTTATTTATCTCCGCCAAAATTCCCCGCCCTGCCCACGGTCAGTAGGGGACACCGATGGGTTTGGAAAGGCCTCCGTCCGTCGGATGGGACGTTAAGCCGTGGTCCCGTGTGCGGGAGAGCCATACCCTGTGCTCGTTAAAGAACACGTTGGATGGCCTTGACGGGAGGCTACCATCTGTCTCCCAACAGCTGTTCCAGTGGGTCCCCTCCCCCAACCTTCTCTGAGCCTTCGGGGTCCATGTGACCTGGCCATTTAGCCCATGGTGTGTAAAAAAGTGACGCTCAGAGGTAAAACAACCCAACGTTAAAGAACACGCTTAATGGCCTTGACGGGAGGCTACCATCTGCCTCCCAACAGCTGTTCCAGTGGGTCACCTCCCCCAACCTTCTCTGAGCCTTCGGGGTCCATGTGACCTGGCCATTTAGCCCATGGTGTGCAAAAAAGTGCCGCTCAGAGGTAAAACAACCCAACGTTGAAGAACACGCTGGATGGCCTTGACGGGAGGCTACCATCTGTCTTCCAACAGCGGTTCCAGTGGGTCCCCTCCCCCAACCTTCTCTGAGCCTTCGGGGTCCATGTGACCTGGCCATTTAGCCCATGGTGTGTAAAAAAGTGCCGCTCAGAGGTAAAACAACCCAACGTTAAAGAACACGCTGGATGGCCTTGACGAGAGGCTACCATCTGTCTTCCAACAGCTGTTCCAGTGGGTCCCCTCCCCCAACCTTCTCTGAGCCTTCGGGGTCCATGTGACCTAGCCATTTAGCCCATGGTGTGTAAAAAAGTGCCGCTCAGAGGTAAAACAACCCAACGTTGAAGAACACGCTGGATGGCCTTGACGGGAGGCTACCATCTGCCTCCCAACAGCTATTCTAGTAGGTCCCCTACCCCAACCTTCTCTGAGCCTTCGGGGTCCATGTGACCTGGCCATTTAGCCCATGGTGTGCAAAAAAGTGCCGCTCAGAGGTAAAACAACCCAACCCTAATATTTTAGTATAGGAGTATATGTGAAAAAAAAAAAAAACCAACATTGAAGTCTTTTGCATTTTAAAACAAAAACAAAGTACAACAATCATTTCACAACAACAACAGACAATAGCATCAGCAATCACAGTTTCGTAAAGTTTAGGTAAAATTATTCCAAATACAAAGATCTTGTTATTTTGGTTTTCAGTTTCAAAACTAACATTCAAAATGTCTTGGGTTGTCTGATCGATCCCAACTAGATTTGATGAACACATGCTGCTCCCTGAGCTGCAGCCAACTTTCGTCTGCTGCTTTTCTTACACGATCTCACAGAATAGCATAAAAATGTATGAGCGTCTGTTCTTTGCAAACACGTGTTATACTCCCATAGACTCTTGAGTTGTCAGTTTGTGTTTTGCGCTGGGAATCTGCATTTGCTCTTGGCCGGGGAGACTCTTCGCTTCACGTGATGCTACAAAATGTCTCGCAGACCATTCCTGCTCATACATAGGCAGTAGTTTATTCGAGGGAATTTCGTTTTTTTTATGTCCCCTGATGAAGTTGAGTTTTTTTCTTTCTATGTGGAAGACTGGAAGGCAGATCGTTGGTGCTTTATGTTTTATATGAAAGCTTGTGTGCATAAAAATGTATGATGACAGCATGTTTTGAACTAAACTAGGATACATTTTTTTGTGGAAATGTATGAAAAAATAGTCACTTGTTTGTGTTGAGAAAAACATTCCGTTCAGTACACGTGAATCATATTCATTAGTGAGGTGAATCGTTTGTCCTCCCAAGCGATGTTTGAGTGAAAAAATATTTGGGAACACGTGCAATAAGAAATAATTTTCTTTAAGTCAGTTGCCTTAGGATATCAGCAGTTTTTTAAGTAAAAGTTTAAAAAAAAAGCCTTTTTGAGTTTTTTTAAATAGGATTTTTTTTTATTGATGTGTATTTTTACGTTGCCTTGGGTTATTTTAGGGAACCAGCAGAATTTTAAGCTAAGATTAAATTTTTTTTATTTTAATTTCACTACGTATTCTTTTTATAAACGGGAATTTTTACATTATTTACCAATTTAAACTAAATTTAATTGTGTTTCTTTGAAAAAAATTAAAGAAAAGAGGGATATATATATATATTCATGTGAAACTGTTATTTGTCTTTCATGTTTTAAAATAAAAAAAATCTTGATTTCTTTTTACTTGGGAAGTTTAAAATTAAAAAACCACTTTGGTTAAAGGTTATTGCTTTTTTTAAAATAAGAATGGCATTTTGTTTTCAAAATTTGTTCAAAATTAGATATCTACACATCAAACATACACTGTTCGCCATTGAAATTGCTCCACTTACAAGGAGTGTTCGCTCTGAGCTCAAAACAAAGGGAGTGACAGATACCAATGTAGACAAGAAATGATTAAGTTTGTGTATCAAACCAGCAGTATTTACTTACCAAGATTCTGCGTGCAATAATAAGAAGATGGCTTCCATGAAGAGCGATACAAGCAACCAAACATCAGGGTAGAGAGTCGAAAAGGTGGCGAAAGTCATCTTGATGAACATCGAGTCATGTTTCTTGCATCTGTTCTATGAGCTGGACAACAGCGGAAAGGGGTTGGGTTGTTGGGTTGTTTTACCTCTGACTTTTTTGCACACCATGGGCTAAATGGCCAAGTCACATGAACCCCGAAGGCTCAGAGAAGGTTGGGGGAGGGAACCCACTGGAACAGCTGTTGGGAGACAGATGGTAGCCTCCCGTCAAGGCCATCCAGCGTGTTCTTTAACGTGCACAGGGTATGGCTCTCCCGCACACGGGGACACGGCTTAACGTCCCATCCGACGGACGGCGGTCTTTCCAAGCCCATCGGTGTCCCCTACTGACCGTGGGCAGGGCGGGGAATTTTTGCGGAGATAAATCTAAACGCTGACCCAGCTGGGACTCGAACCTGGGAACTACAGATTACGAGTCTGGCGCGCTACCGACTGAGCCACCCCCGCCTGCGGAAAGGGGGCTGTGAGATGGTGGTCATTGAACGGGATACCCAAAAAGTCCATCATGTAGTCAGTGTTGAGATATGAGAGCTGGCATTGTCCTACTGAAAAATAGCGTTTGGAATAGAAAGAACAAAAGTATTTTTCCTAGAATAAATTTAAATATAATGTTTTGCCATCAATAGTGACCAGATGTAAACGACTATGATAACTGATGGCTCCACCACACCATGATTCCCCGTGTTAGCCCAGTATGATGCTTCCTAATGCAAGCTGGATTTACCTCTGTTTCCGGCTTGTCTCCAGACACATATGTGGCTGTCACTGGTACCCATGCTGAAACGTGATTAGTCACATTAAAGGAGGCACGATATCAATTTTGTCTGCAAGTAGCTCTCTCCCTGTATCACTGCAAAAGTAAACAACGATGGGATGACATCAGAGGAAAATGAACAAACGAATGGTGCGAATGTAATCGCGATTTTTGCAGTCATCTTCTAATCGTGCTCCTTTACACAAGAACAAAGATGCATTACACTGTTTGGAACCTGGTTACTTGTGACAGAGGGGCGGGGGTGGCTCAGTCGGTAGCGCGCCAGGCTCGTAATATGTAGTTCCCAGGTTCGAGTCCCAGCTGGGTCAGCGTTGAGATTTATCTCCGCAAAATTCCCCGCCCTGCCCACGGTCAGTAGGGGACACCGATGGGCTTGGAAAGGCCGCCGTCCGTCGGATGGGACGTTAAGCGTGACCCCGTGTGCGGGAGAGCCATACCCTGTGCACGTTAAAGAACACGCTGGATGGCCTTGACGGGAGGCTACCATCTGTCTCCCAACAGCTGTTCCAGTGGGTCCCCTCCCCCTACCTTCTCTGAGTCTTCGGGGTCCATGTGACCTGGCCATTTAGCCCATGGCGTGCAAGAAAGTGTCGCTCAGAGGTAAAACAACCCAACCCAACTCAACTTTCCCAGTAAATAAGACTAAAATTGGTTGAATACTAATTTTCCCATTTTTACGATGTATTTATAAGTTTAAAA
This sequence comes from Ryuthela nishihirai, assembly GCA_038380435.1. Lineage (NCBI taxonomy): Eukaryota > Metazoa > Arthropoda > Arachnida > Araneae > Heptathelidae > Ryuthela > Ryuthela nishihirai. Next base: position 29,158,726 of record JAWZYU010000018.1, read on the forward strand.
GATCTTTTTACCAAAAGCAAGCGATGAACCCTATATCTTGTTCTAGATTACGACTTTATCATAGCCCCACGCTGGTGACCACAAACACTTTTTGGTCAAAAACATAATGTTCGGGCCTGGTTGGTATATAGACGGCCATGTCAGAATGCGATTCAGTCCGCATTGAGTACATAAATAACCATTTCGCAACGCTGTATTTAAACTCCAGATTGCAATATATTGCGTTGTATTGCATCAGCCCGCAATGCATACAACCCACAGTAGGTATTGTATCATTGTTTGATGCAATGTAGTTGAGTCATGACATCGTGGCTTTACGATCGCGGACAAAAGATGATGCAATCGTTAGTTGTAAGCGACGTCTTGTAGGTGAGCAAGTCCTTTGACCGACTCCCATTACCCTGAGTCATAAGTACAACACAAGTGATCCTTGCAGTTTTAATCCAGCAGTAGTGATGCCTCGTAACTGTGTTAATAATGCAAATACATTTTGTTACATTTGCGGGGAAGTGACGTTTGCAAGTCAGAAAAGGGTCACCACTCCAATAGTGAAAGCGGCGTATTAGTTTTATTTTGAATGCAAGATTGGGGACCAGGACAATATCTGGGCCATACACATATACTGCAGTATGTGTGCAAGAAATATTCCGAAGTGGCTGAAAGGCGAAAACGTGGCGATGCCGTTTGCTGTTCCTATGGTTTGGAGAGAGCCAAGCACTCACGGAAATGACTGCTACTTCTGCATGGTTCCAAGAAATATTCGGAACCATAGAGTCATCTATTTGAGACGAATCCTTTGGTAGATTTGTCGGAATCTTGCATTTACACATTAGTTCGTAAAGTCCGGTCGTGTAATGGATACAGCTATATATGTAATTCAGATTTAAAATAGCTGTTGCAATGCTTATTTATGAAGGTAATAGCATTATTTTATTGCAGTATCAGCGATTTTAAATATTGAAACCGCAAAGCAAATTTCGTTTAAATGTTCTCGAAACCCGGAAATATTGCTAACATTTTTGAAACTTCTATCGGACTCAAAAATCTTTTTGAATCAATGCGTTATTATACTATATATATGAAATATATCTCTATGAAAATATTAGAACATTTCTAATCAAAAATCACTAGTAGTTCTGGGGCGGGTGTGGCTCAGTCGGTAGCGCGCCAGACTCGTAATCTGCAGTTCCCAGGTTCGAGTCCCAGCTGGGTTAGCGTTGAGATTTATCTCCGCAAAATTCCCTGCCCTGCCCACGGTCAGTAGGGGACACCGATGGGCTTGGAAAGGCACCAGTCCGTCGGATGGGACGTTAAGCAGTGGCTCCGTGTGTGGGAGAGCCATACCCTGTGCAAGTTAAAGAACACGTGGGATGGCCTTGACGGGAGGCTACCATCTGTCTCCCAACAGCTGTTCCAGTGGGTCCCCTCCCCCAACCTTCTCTGAGCCTTCGGGGTCCATGTGACCTGGCCATTTAGCCCATGGTGTGCAAAAAAGTTTCGCTCAGAGGTAAAACAACCCAACCCTTGTGATCTGGACATTTAGCCTATTGTATTGTTGCGGATTTCAAAAATGGATAGCCACTGAGCGTGAGTATTAAAAGCTATATTTCAAAACCAAATTCAATACAAGGTAAATTGTTACAAAGGAAATATGGATGAAGTATCTTATTAACAAATCAACTATTAACATGCACAAGTCATCAATCTTCCTGCGTAGAGCACACAATATCAGCTCTGTGTATTTTACTAAATACTACCTTTTACTTGATTTACCAGGTCACCCGAAGATCTTCACTCGTAAACCAATTCTCGTCCTGTGCTAATAACTTTTCACACACTAGCCGAACAAAAAGACAGTCCGTGTAGACATTCGAAGTTAGCCATAAAAGTTCCCACTTTTATACTTCCGCGTATACACAACACATCAAGTTACTTCTTGATACTTAACGATAAAAGATCCCACTTTTATCCTTCCGCGTATACACAACACATCAAGTTACTTCTTGATACTTAACGATAAAAGATCCCACTTTTATCCTTCCGCGTATACACAACACATCAAGTTACTTCTTGATACTTAACGATAAAAGATCCCACTTTTATCCTTCCGCGTATACACAACACATCAAGTTACTTCTTGATACTTAACGATAAAAGATCCCACTTTTATCCTTCCGCGTATACACAACACATCAAGTTACTTCTTGACACTTACGCGCACTGTCTCAGAACAGCTCACCGTCCATTTTCGAACTCACCGACCGTTACAATACACAACGACCGTTACAATACAAAACGACCGTTAACGCTCCACTCTTCTTCTCCAAATTCTCCCAAAGTTCCATTCGTTGGCTGAAACTTTTCTTTCGGTTGCCAGATTCTTCTGTCGTAACACTGCCCCCTTCCTAGGTCTTGTTCGTCCCGAACAATTCTGGATTCCAAAGCTTCTTCAGTTCTTCGATGAAACGGGGCCAAACGATCCACGTGAACCACCTTGCACTTTGTAGCTGGACATCGACGAATGCGATATACCACGTCTGTGTCAAAATGAAAGCGAATCTCATTATGACGTAGATTTCTTTTCTGACTGAAGCCTCGTCCACAAACATAATACGTGTAAGGCCTATAGCCCTTGTGAACACGTTTATGTCTCTGCAGGGAGAAGAATCGACTAAGAGTTTTCGTGCAAAACCTGTAAAAAGTTTTCTTCTTTGTCGAAAGTTTTCTTCTTTGGATTTTTACTTCTATCAACAGTAACAAGGAATGAAAGTCATTAGTGACATAAAATCTAGGGAGGAGTTTCATCCTCCAGTCTGACCCTTTTGTCAGTTGACTTTCCCTTAATTCAGAACTGTCGTGATGAACCTTCAGCCATATTTCACCTGTTTCCATTTGATCCCCAAGGTGCTTCACAAATATAATATCAGCTCCATAATTCTTTTTAGCTCTTCGGTCCATCTCCTCCTTCCATACTCTTGCTAGAACTGCAGCTTCTAATCCGACAACCTTACCTGTTTCTCCTGTATAAGTGAAATCAGTGATGTGTCGGGCTGCTAGCAATAATTTTTCTGTTTTACCTTCACATAGCCAGCTTGCAACATCTTCAGATACTCCTTGTTCTATTAACATGTTACGAAACTTGTTCAAAGCATTGCCGTTATGCAGAACCTTGCGGACACGTGATGCTTCATCTACCCTATTATCCACAATGTTCACCAAACGCAGAAGTTCTCCTCCTAACTCTTCGACGAGCTCTTGCTGTTCCAAGGATCCGTTACCAACGAAACACTGAACAGCTTCCATCGCTTCCAGAGAGTTGTCAACAGAATTTTCAAGAGGTGAATCCATGTTGCTGATAACAGCTGAACAACTCAAACTCTTCATTCCACGAGCTTGTGATGCTGCAACCATTTTCTTAACTAAATCAACAGCGTCTTCTGTACTGATGAGATCAATAGCTCCTTTTCCGAATTCAACATCATAAACCAAAGCGCACACTCCTTCAGCCAGCTCCACTGTCTGTCCTACGATGCAGCATCCGACGTCTTCCATCATCTGCTCGATTTTATCTTTAGTGCAGTCGACTGTGAAGCCAGGGATGGATTCCAATTTGTCCAGAGTATCTCCTGTCAATTGGAGAGCACGACCGGAGATCATAGGGACCTTGAGACCTAAAGCAGCAAGTGCAGGAGCCAAGACAAGACTCACTTTGTCGCTGACACCTCCTGTGCTGTGTTTATCTACCATCCGATGGCGCCACTCGAGTCTCCAACAAAACACATGACCCGAGGAGGTCATATTTGCTGTTTCTTCCGAATTCACTTTCTTGGAGCTCTCATTGTAATTAGCCAGGGAAATATCAGTCATGATTGCCAAATTGTTCATTCTGGAGATCAGCGACGAGTTTTGTAACATGATATTGTCCACTTTAGAGCTCCTGAAGTCGTGATAAAACTTTTCTATATCCTTATAATCTAAATGGTTATAATGTCCAAATCTGCACATTGACTGTTCAGAAAAGAAATTCAGCGTGGCTACGTTGAAATTATCTGAGGGATTCACTTCTCTCTGATCGTAACTCTGAGGCTTAGTTTCATCCAGAAAGTTAGTCTTTGAAGTACTGTCTCTGCCTGAAGCTCCTTTACTAGCATCACCTGTTACGCTTCTAAGCCATTCTTCGGAATTCCTCTTCCTTAAATCCCCACTTTCTATAAACGATTCAAGTGTGGCTATATGCTTCGGAAAAATCTCTCCGACTTCCCGGGTAACGTCGAATGGCACTTTGTTTCTATGATGAATGGACGCCTCTTCTTTACTCGGACCACTCTGCGAAACGTAAACTCTGTTTCGTTCCCCCTCATTACCACTCGTTACTCTGCCTTTGCGATAATTGTCCATGACGCATTTTGCTGACGGCGAGGAATAGAATACCTTTCGTGTGGATCTCTCTTCAGATCGTGCCAGACTTGTATACCTAGGTATTTTGAAGTGCAAAGCGTACTGTTTAGTCTCACAGCTCTCTAATCTGTGTGATTGTTCTTCACAGTTCCTAGACATGTCACCAGCGACATAGACACTCTGCCATGCATTACCAGTAGTTGCGTGGTCAAAGGCATTATCTGTGCTATCTCTACAATTCTTGATTTCCAGTAGCAGATCCACATTTTTGTATGCGTTGCCTTTCTCTTTTCCATGTTTACAATCTAACTTAACACTATCAAGATCATCTTTTTCACTGACAAATTCAACATTTAAACTATTGCATTGTCTATTGAGTTCGGTTTTATGATCCTTGAAGTGATCAATAATCTTACCAACTCGAGAAGCCACTTCAGCTCTCATCTCAGTATTTTGTGCGGCTATTTCGGCTTTCAAATCATCTTTTTGAGAAACTATCTCCGTTCTCAACTCATTATTTTGTGCGGCCATTTCGGCTTTCAAATCACCTATTTTATCGCTTTGGGCAGCTATATCACCTTTAATCTCAGTATTTTGTGCGGCCAGATCACCTCTTTTATTCCTCAACTCATTATTTCGTGCGGCCATTTCGGCTTTCAAGTCACCTATTTTATCGCTTTGGGCGGCTATATCACCTTTAATCTCAGTTTTTTGTGCGGCAAGGTCACCTATTTTGTTAGCCATATCGGCTTTCAAGTCATTATTTTGACTTTTAATGTCATTCATCTGTGTAGCCATATCGGCTTTCATATCAGTCATCAGCGTAGTCATATCGGCTTTGAAGCTATTTATCAACTTTACTAATTCATCCATACTTCTAGTTAACGGCATTCAATAAATTAATCCCACTCCTGACACCAAATGTTGCGGATTTCAAAAATGGATAGCCACTGAGCGTGAGTATTAAAAGCTATATTTCAAAACCAAATTCAATACAAGGTAAATTGTTACAAAGGAAATATGGATGAAGTATCTTATTAACAAATCAACTATTAACATGCACAAGTCATCAATCTTCCTGCGTAGAGCACACAATATCAGCTCTGTGTATTTTACTAAATACTACCTTTTACTTGATTTACCAGGTCACCCGAAGATCTTCACTCGTAAACCAATTCTCGTCCTGTGCTAATAACTTTTCACACACTAGCCGAACAAAAAGACAGTCCGTGTAGACATTCGAAGTTAGCCATAAAAGTTCCCACTTTTATACTTCCGCGTATACACAACACATCAAGTTACTTCTTGATACTTAACGATAAAAGATCCCACTTTTATCCTTCCGCGTATACACAACACATCAAGTTACTTCTTGATACTTAACGATAAAAGATCCCACTTTTATCCTTCCGCGTATACACAACACATCAAGTTACTTCTTGATACTTAACGATAAAAGATCCCACTTTTATCCTTCCGCGTATACACAACACATCAAGTTACTTCTTGATACTTAACGATAAAAGATCCCACTTTTATCCTTCCGCGTATACACAACACATCAAGTTACTTCTTGACACTTACGCGCACTGTCTTAGAACAGCTCACCGTCCATTTTCGAACTCACCGACCGTTACAATACACAACGACCGTTACAATACAAAACGACCGTTAACGCTCCACTCTTCTTCTCCAAATTCTCCCAAAGTTCCATTCGTTGGCTGAAACTTTTCTTTCGGTTGCCAGATTCTTCTGTCGTAACAGTATGTTAAAACGTGCAGCTCAGTTGTAAACCAACAGAACCATATAGTTTTTTGTCCAATTTATTAAGAGAAATTACCCCTCAGAAATTAAATTAATAAAAAGTCCAGAAGTAAAAAAGCCTAAAGAATTTTCGTGAGGTTTTTCGGAAGCACATTACCTTTCGTGGATTTCTTTCACAGAGAAAGGAATTTCTAAATGTATCAATTTCGCAAAGAAAGAATGCCACACGATTCTTGTTTGTTTGTTTCCTCTAATAACCAAGAGAAAAAACACAGAAACTCAAAACGAAACTGATTTTTTTCTCTCTCGACTATTCCATCACTTTGAAACCTTCAGAATCTTTCAGAGACTTTCTTTCGGTTCTCGTCTTTCTTCCAGAGATTTTTCTTTCTCTTCTATAAAAGTACACAACCGATTTCTTGTTCCCTGGTTTCGGATAATGCTCTGTGAAAGCCTGGGATCATTGCTTTTAAAAACGTCATTGTGAAGGGGAAAAAATTGCATTAAGAGAAGAAAGACTCCGAAACCCACTCAGTGCGTTTCCCATGTGAAATCTTGTTGTGCTTTTTCACGAAGACAAGAAAACTGCACTTTCTGGATCTTCCATTTTATCGTGGCACTGCAATACCTTCAAAAGGTAAGGCATCTCTGGCAAATAACTGTACTACGTTTGAAGTTATAAATCTAATAACTTATCTTGTTTAGATTAATGGTTTTTGACAGCAGAACCGTGATCTTGCTTTGAAAATTGAAAATATACTAGAATGTCAAGAATATATTGCGCTTAAAATTTGTGGGGCGGGGGTGGCTCAGTCGGTAGCGCGCCAGGCTCGTAATCTGTAGTTCCCAGGTTCGAGTCCCAGCTGGGTCAGCGTTGAGATTTATCTCCGCAAAAATTCCCCGCCCTGCCCACGGTCAGTAGGGGACACCGATAGGCTTGGAAAGTCCGTCGGATGGGACGTAAGCCGTGGTTAAGCGGGAGAGCCATACCCTATGCACGTTAAAGAACACGCTGGATGGCCTTGACGGGAGGCTACCATCTGTCTCCCAACAGCTGTTCCAGTGGGTCCCCTCCCCAACCTTCTCTGAGCCTTCGGGGTCCATGTGACCTGGCCATTTAGCCCATGGTGTGCAAAAAAGTGCCGCTCAGAGGTAAAACAACCCAACTTAAAATTTGTAGATTATTAATGTTTCAGAATTCTGCAGACTCTGTATACAATACAATATTATACATGTTTTTTTTTAGAATTTTTTTGAACATTGGGAGTGGTGCCTGTGGTCTTGTAATGTTCGCAAAATGTAGACCTGTCTTTAGTATGTTGTAATTTAGTGCCATCTATGGATATAAAAAAAACTACATGCAATAACACTAAAGATAACGTAATCTTTAGTTTCCCAGTTTCGAGTCCCAGCTGGGTTAGCGTTGAGATTTATCTGTGTGAAACTCTCCGCCCTGCCCACGGTCAATTGGGGGGACACCGGTGGGTTTGGAAACACCGTTCCGTCGGATGGGACGTTACGGTGTTTCCAAATCATATCTGTGCTCGTTAAAGAACATGCTGAATGGACTTGACGGGAGGTTAAAATTTGTCTCCTAACAGTTGTTCAGTGGGTCCCCTCCCTCAACATTCTCTGAGCCTTCAGGGTCCTTAAGTCGTCCCGTGGCCGAGTGGTTAGCGTGTTTGGCTACTGATCTAAGGGACCTGGGTTCGAGCTCCGGGTAGGATTCTACTATGGCATATAAACTGGAAGGCTCCCGTCACACCTCTGTGGCAAGCAGCTGCTTGAGGGGGATTTATTATTATTTATTTATTATTTCAGGGTGCTTGTGATTTGGCTATTTAGCCCATTATGTGAAAAAAAGTACCGCTCAGAGGTAAAACAACTCATCACAATTGATATCTTAACCCCTTCAGACCATGTGTTTATCACAATGTACATTACTTGTTACAATTTTTTTAAACACACGAAGAGATCCTGTGGTTTTGTAATGTTCGCTAAGTGTAAACCACTTTAGTCAACAGGCATGGACTGGAATTTGGTGCTCCCTATGAATACAATAGAAACTATATACAATACCATTGACGATAACTGTGCCAGACATGCATTAAGAAACTGTTTTGGTACATTTCACAGGTGTCATTCACATATTGTGTTCATTGTGACGAAGTTCATATAACTGTAAGCAATAACGTATAGCTTATAGCTTAGTTTAACATATAATAACTTAGTGTCCTGCCCACCTTTTGTGTTAAAGTGTGGACACGACATGCTGATGACAACAGAGTCCCGCCAACCGTTTTTACCAACCAAGAGTATCCATCTTTTTCGCCATTTTTGTTCGGCATTCGACCATGAAGAGGATGCCGCCATCGGCATTGGAATTCCACCCTTAGGTATTTTGGATCGTGACCCGCGAACGGGTAAATAAGGCCCATCTGGGCTAAAAAGTTTCGCACCTCGGGTTGTTGGGTTGTTTTACCTCTGAGCGGCACTTTTTTGCACACCATGGGCTAAATGGCCAGGTCACATGGACCCCGAAGGCTCAGAGAAGGTTGGGAGGAGGGGACCCACTGGAACAGCTGTTGGGAGACAGATGGTAGCCTCCCGTCAAGGCCATCCAGCGTGTTCTTTAACGTGCACAGGGTATGGCTCTCCCGCACACGGGGCCACGGCTTAACGTCCCATCCGACGGACGGTGGCCTTTCCAAGCCCATCGGTGTCCCCTACTGACCGTGGGCAGGGCGGGGAATTTTGCGGAGATAAATCTCAACGCTGACCCAGCTGGAACCCGCCCCCTTCGCACCTCGAAAGCACCCAGTAATGACAGAGGGCGACGATTCCGCAGATGGTGACCTTAGCCGGCAAAAAGACAAGATGAAGGTGAGAAAAAAGGACACTCTTTGCTGGAACGTCGCTGAAGGAAGGCGTAGAAGTTCGAGTCCGCTGCGATGTTTGAGATCAGCCGCACACTAGCACTTCCTGTATGAAGGAAGCGATAGCGGTCTGGCGAGATGCCAAGTTATTGGATGTTGTGCTGCAGCGCGCTGTCTGAAAGGTGCAACGACGTCTCCACGTCCACATCAGCATGATAGGTAAGGGTCAGTTTTATTTAATCTGGTGTCCGAAGTCAAGTAACTTAAAAGTGTCGCTGCCACGTGCTTCAAGAGAGTCTTTGGAGTCATTGATGTTCCCGGCTCTGCACGAACATTGTGTTTAAACTATGTGATTGAACCGTTTGGCCTAGGGCCGTGAAAAGTTTCGGAAGTCGAACAGTGCTGATTTCGTTAATGTGAAAACCTCCCGACAAAATGTGTCAAGTAAATGTGTTTTATGTTAAAAGGTTTCTAAGTTTTGTTGATGAAATAAGATAAATAAATATATTATTTGTTTAAATAATTTTTGTGAAGTGTACTAATGCGTACTGGATCGAAGTTACAACGCTGTGTTTTTTTCAATCCCCTCCTTTTTTATAAGTTTGCCACTAACATCGATCATCAATCACCCCAAACCAATAAAAGGGGTTATGACATTAGTTTAATAATAACATATAACTTAGTTTAGGTAGGATTGAGACGGTGGTTGAGACGATGAGCCCAATCAGTTTTCAGAATAAAATAAAGCTTTTTCAAAGAGATGTGCCAACAAAGAAATTTGACCACTTTCCCAACCTTAAATTAAGAAAAACTGCTTTTCCTGGGGGCGGGGGTGGCTCAGTCGGTAGCGCGCCAGGCTCGTAATCTGTAGTTCCCAGGTTCGAGTCCCAGCTGGGTCAGCGTTCAGATTTATCTCCGCAAAATTCCCCGCCCTGCCCACGGTCAGTAGGGGACAGCGATGGGCTTGGAAAGGCCGCCGTCCGTCGGATGGGACGTTAAGCCGTGGCCCCGTGTGCGGGAGAGCCATACCCTGCACGTTAAAGAACACGCTGGATGGCCTTGACGGGAGGCTACCATCTGTCTCCCAACAGCTGTTCCAGTCGGTCCCCTCCCCCCAACCATCTCTGACCCTTCGGGGTCCATGTGACCTGGTCTTTTAGCCCATGGTGTGCAAAAAAGTGCCGCTCAGAGGTAAAACAACCCAACCCACTGAGCTTCTTTAGAACAGCCTTGACATCCTACCAACCAGATTTTAAACTATTAACTGCAAAGTTGAAGACTCAATCAAAGTTTTCAACTAGCAGAGATTAAACATATTCTCCTTTGGTGAGTAGGACTACTATATAGTAGTATTTTTTATTACTTATAAATACAATTTTAAATAATAATATATATATTCTATATATATTTTCTGTGGCTGTTGAAATAATATTTCTGTGGCTCTGAACATTCAAAAATGTATGAAAAATAGCCGTCCCGTGGCCGAGTGGTTAGCGCGCTTGGCTACTGATCTACGGGACCTGGGTTCGAGCCCCGGGTAAGGCATGGCTGTTTGTGTCGTTTTTCTGCTGAGGTCCTGCCATCCTCTCAGACCTTCTACTGTGGCATTATAAACTGACAGGTTCCTGTCAGACCTCCGTGGCAAGCAGCTGCTTGAGGGGGTATTTTTTTTTATAAAAAATATTTTTCGTGGCTCTTCTTATTGAAGAACTTGCCCATCCCTGTTATATAGCATCAAGGAAAATTTTTAGACTGTCATCTCAAAGTAAAAAGGCAACTAAATGGTTACCAGTTAATATAATTTATTTTGAAGAATAAACAGAAAACTTTAAATTCCATTATTAATAAAATTGTCATCTATAACAGGCTATGCTTATATTATTTAGCTAAAATTATATTCTTGCCATTGTAATACAGTCGCTCAAAAAAGTATCAGAACACTATGGTTGATTAAAAAAATCAGAAAAAATATCTGGCAACGATTTTTTTAGAAATTAGTGATCTGGCAACCTTCGTGTCACGTGACATGAAGGTTGCCAGATCACTAAGTTCTAAAAAAATCGTTGCCAGATATTTTTTCTGATTTTTTTAATCAACCATAGTGTTCTGATACTTTTTTGAGCGACTGTACGTACATAGAGGTTGCCAGATCACTAATTTCTAAAAAAAAACGTTGTCAGTTATTTTTTCTGAATTCTGCCATCAACGTGTACGTGCACGAAGGTTGCCAAATCACTAATTTCTAAAAAAAATCGTTGCCAAATGTTTTTTCTGAATTCTGTAATCAACTACAGGTGTTTGGATATTTTTTGAGCGACTGTACGTCTACATTAACGATGAGTATTTTTCGTGTCCAAAAAGAAATGTATAAGAAATTAATCTAAGCTTATCTGAATCACTGCAAAAAAAAAAGGGGCCGGGGTGGCTCAGTCGGTAGCGCGCCAGGCTCGTAATCTGTAGTTCCCAGGTTCGAGTCCCAGCTGGGTCAGCGTTGAGATTTATCTCCGCAAAATTCCCCGCCCTGCCCACGGTCAGTAGGGGACACCGATGGGCTTGGAGAGGCCGCCGTCCGTCGGATGGAACGTTAAGTCGTGGTCCCGTTTGCGGGAGAGCCATACTCTGTGCACGTTAAAGAACCCACTGGATGGCTTTGACGGGAGGCTACCATCTGTCTCCCAACAGCTGTTCCAGTGGGTCCCCTCCCCCAACCTTCTCTGAGCCTTCGGGGTCCATGTGACCTGGCCATTTAGCCCATGGTGTGCGAAAAAGTGCTGCTCAGCGGTAAAACAACCCAACCCAACTGCAAATAAAGTACAAAATAATGTTACATTAATGCTTATTATTACTTATGAACTGATGTTTGACATAAATATGTATAAATAAAACTTTCAATGTAGTTTCATTCATAACAAGGAATTTTTGGAACCTATTCCCCTTTTATCAGTAAGTTGTTGGTTTTCATTTGCGTGGTTTCAATTTTGCCCGGTGATTTCCCGGAACCCTGAATTTTTATTGGACTGCCACTAATTGAATATTTTTTTAATTATCTTTACTTACCAGTTAACCGATGCTATGATCTGTTAGGAGAAAAAAATGCTCTCCGATAACTGGTTTTGAGAAATCCGAATATTTTGAAACCTTAGCTTTTATACGGCATTATTTCCGTTATATGGCCATCTGACAAAGATTCCTCTCCTATCAGTTTTGCTGACACTACTAACACGCTGCATGGAAGCGTGGACATGCATCGGTAGTTTTCAGACTCAGTCGTAATTACAAAAATACGATTCCAAAGACCTAGAAATTAAGGCATTTATATCAATAAAACGAACTGCTAGTCGTAACTGATATCGCAGAATTGAAACACAAGACAAATACCGCGCCAAATGTTACGCAAAGTTTAACGAAAACCATAAAATGGATGCTTTCCAAATTTCACGTGATATACCCTCTCGCAGTGCAAACCTGCTTCTGTCGAACTATCAGGTTACGTGATTATTAAACGCACTGAGGACGGAAGAATTGACCAATGTGATGAGCGAACCCTGTCTCTTATCTTCAATATTCCTCCTAATAGTAATCAGAAATGACACGCATTCCAGTCCGAAAATGTGCGCACACCGTGTCCCAGAAACTGCTGCACATACTATCAAACCACAGATGACAGCGGGACTTGCATAATTCACGGACGCAGAGTGAGATCCGGGTATCGTGTAGGTTCCGCACAGCTACCGCGCATGCTCAAAGCGACAAACACATACGACGGCAACTATATGTCACTGCAAGATGGTGCATTATTTCGGTATAACGGTCGAGGCTGCAGCAATGCTCCCCTGAGCCCTGCATCAGAACAGATGCGTTCGCTGTTCATAATGTGTCATAAATATCAGCCCCATTTCACGGGGGACACATAAGGTCTGTCTAGACGAGGCCGTTAACAGAGAAAGACAAGGTGAAATGGGCTCAGATGGTTTCCTCTGAGGCAGGATGTGTGGATTACTGAATACGGACCAAAGCAACCTTAGGTGAATTGAACAAATAAGTATCGGGAAGGGAACATGTATAGTTTATGAGGAGGAGGTCTAGAAATGGATTCGCGGCAAGTAATTGCGGTATCCCAGTGAAAGGGTTTTCAGTAGCTGGATACAAACAGACAATGGTATTCGTTTGATTAAAAGCTAGTCTCTACAACTTCGATGTACGGAGAAAGAATAAGATGGATGCGTATAAAACAAAGAATGATAGAACAGAGGATTTCCATTTTGAAGAATAAAGAAAACTGATTTTCATCTTTCAAAGTTTTTTTTTTATATATCTTATGTCCTAATCATTTCTAAACAGATCATTGAATAGACTCAATATTTCGCAACTGCCGAACCGGAAGATTCTTTTTAAGTAAAACTAGATGAATAACAAATCGCCTTTGGAGGATGTGAAGTGATCGTTTTCAAGAAGAATGAAAATTTGTTATTTTCTGCCTTAGATGTCCTCTAATAGTAGAAATTCGAATTCCAGAGGGTTCCCTCCCCTCAACCTTCTTTGAGCCCTTGGGGTCCTTGTGACGTAGCCATTTAGCTCATTGTGTGCAAAAAGAAATACTGTTTAGAGCATGCATGTCAAACACGCGGCCCGCCGGGAACTGTTCTGCGGCCCGCCAAGATTGATAACCAATAGGTTTATTTAACTTTTGACAACACTGGATTCATTAATTAAAATTATAAGTACGTACACGGTACATGAATTAAATAAACGTATTTCAGAAAACATTTCCATTTATATATATCTAAGGGAAACTATTGCGCATAAATGTATATGTCGGAGCCCGATCGTAGAATTGCTCATATCATGAAATGCCCGATCATTTCATGAAATAGTGGCATTTCATGATATGAGCAATTCTACGATCGGGCTCCGACATGTATACACATGTCTCGAGGTCATTCAAATGTACGTACTTTGCGCATGGCAATGAGTCACGAAATGCCAGTAGAGTCGAAAGCTATTCGTTAGCAGTCAGGGAACGAATACTGCGTTCTAGTCTAGTTTGCACATAACAATTTTCATCTGTTTTTTTTTTGTTTTGCGGCCCGCGATTTAATATATAATACTTAATATGGCCCTCGGTGGTTAACGAGTTTGGCATGCCTGGTTTAGAGGTTAAACGAAAAAAAAAAGCCTTCTACTTGGAGATTTTACTAAAATCTGTTTAGACAAAATATTATCAGGTTTTTTTGGCCTCACCAGGCCAATCCAATCCAAACTTAGCGAAGAGATACTAGGTAAAAAAAAATATTTTCTGAAAGAGCTGCAGGAAAAAGTTCTTTACAATAAAACGAAAACATACACTTCTAATCATAAATGAATTGGGTAAAAAAAAAGCTTTGTTTTTAAGTAATCAAGAAATATCTTGATTTAAATACAAAAGCATACATTTTAAATGATTAAGATGAATTGACAAGATCTGTTATTAATGCACTTAAAAATATTCGGTAAAAAAAATTGGAGAAATGTCTCAAATTCAGCATATTGATTATTTGTTTTATGAGACGCGGGTCGCACGTGCCTGGCCTAAACAAATAAAAATGATCCTACATTCCATTTATATTTACTATCAGACGTTGCACACCTGCTGAAAAATTCCCATCACCCCATTCATTTGAATACAATTTTGCACGTTTGAATTCAGCTTTTAACAGCATCACCGTAGTTGTATTATACTCAACCTAATATAAGTTGATAGTCACATCTCCACCCGAGCAGAAGAATTGATTCCGAATACAGTCGCTTAAAAAAGTATCCGAACGCTACGGTTGATTATAGAATTCAGAAAAAATATCTGGCAACGATTTTTTTTAGAAATTAGTGATCTGGCAACCTTCGTGTCACGTGATTACAGTATTCAGGAAAAATATCTGGAGCGTGTACAGCAACTGTACACGCTCCAGTTACCGTTCACAGCAAACTGGAGCGTGTTCAGTTACTGCACACGCTCCAGTTTGCTGTGAACGGTAACTGCACACGCTCAATATTTCCGTGAGTGAGCTCAATATTTCCGTGAGTGATTTTTTTTGAATTCTGTAATCAACCATAGTGTTCGGATATTTTTTTTAAGCGGCTGTACAGTCCAAAATTGCGGTTTTAACACGGAACACGCCCAAAAGAAGCGCCCGCCTCTTGGTTGTTGAAAAGATGCTATTTTTCCCACACATCAGAATTCTACGCAATTTCCCAAATACATGACCACCCTGTCCAAAACGTTTCACATAACTTTCCCCTGCAGTCCCGAATTTTTAAAATTCAAATCTTTTCCATTAATAGAACCAGTTTAGAACTCTTAACATAATTTATTTCCCCATTTTTATTTTTTATCGTTTGGAATCTTAATCCGACGCTTTTCGACCACAACTTCCTCTTGGGGCAGGGGGTGGCTCAAGTCGGTAGCGCGCTAGGCTCGTAATCTGCAGTTCCCAGGTTCGAGTCCCAGCTGGGCAGCGTTGAGATTTATCACCGCAAAACTCCCCTCCCTGCCCACAGTCAGTAGGGGAACACCGATGGGCTTGGAAAGGCCGCCGTCCTTCGGATGGGACGTTAAAGCGTGGTCCCGTGTGCGGGAGAGCCATACCCTATGCACGTTGAAGAACATGCTGGATGGCCTTGAAGAGAGGGTATCATCTGTCTCCAAAATCTATTCCAGTGTGTCCCCTCCCCCAACCTTCTCTGAGTCTTCGGGGTCCTTGTGACCTGAGTCCATGGTGTGCAAAAAAGTGCCGCTCAGAGGTAAAACAACCCAAAAAAAGATTCATTGAAACAAAAACAAGAGCTTTAACTTAAAATACATTTTTCATCACGTATGCTATGTTTCATATATTTTTGATCGGGATTCAAGAACATTGTGAAAATAGTTATTTCAATATTCGGAAAAATTTCATAAATTGTAAACTCCGTAGAGGCAACAAAACTAAAAGAAATGCTTGAAGAAATTCACATAAACACATCATATCGAAACATCCATGAATAAATAACTACGAAAAGAGTCTCTTAATGAATTTGAAATCGTTAACCTAAAGAGATTTCCCCAACAAACAACACTATCAAACCGAACATCATTAAGTGAGTTGAGAGAAAATGAATGAGGAAAATAAGGAAACCCTCTAGGTTCACAACGACCTAACCAACCAATAACCATGAGTCACGGGGCAGGCCCAAGAGACACACGGTGTGCCACTCAAAGTTAAGTGAGTTGCCCATTGCTAGCATTTCGCTATAGATTGCGTCCGGGCGATGAGCATTACTTGCCCAGAAGCCGTCCTGAGAATATGGTATTCACATGACATACACTCATCCAAACACGGGGTGGTGACTCATAAAGGCAAGCAACGGGGAAGAAATGCAATTTTTTATTTAGGAAGAGGTGCTAACACAAGCAAATAACATCTGACTGCTGCGTTGCAAGCCCTGTGGTGTTGTGATGCTGTAGCATGGCAACGCGAAACATAATGCAATATAAAAGAGTTGCTGTCAACTCGGAGGGCCCGAAGCATTTGGCCCTTGGTTATTAAATGAGATGCTGCAAAGGGAAAAAGAAATATTTAAAAAGTATATGACAAGAGTGGGAAAAATATAAGCCGATAGATGTTGTATAGCACATGCCTTCTAAGAAACATTCTAAGCACTTATTTTTAGCATTGAATTCTTCAGAAAGTTATGTCTTCTAAAGAAAGATATTGCAAGAAACTTCAAAAATGCTCTTTGGCTGATCGAAGAAAAAAAATCTGATTCTAACATGGAGATCTTTACGAATTTTCCAGTTGAGGGTTCTATTGCTTTTTTTGCATTTGAGTAGCACTGTCTTTTGCTCACAGTGGTCTTAATGACCAGGTAGCAAGGACTCCCAAAAGCTCAACGATGGTAGGGGAAAGGAGACTCCTCTCTTAAAGGGAGTATCCTCCGTCAATTCCACCCAGCGTGTTTTTTAGTGTGCACAGGGATGATTCTCCACACACGACACTAAGTCTTAGCATTCCATCCGAGGGCGTGGCATTTCCCTGCCTACCAGTATCCCTTTTCTCACCGAGTGCAAGGTGGTGGTTAGTGCAGGTAAACCTCAAAGCCAGTCCCATTTAGGACTCGAAACTGAGAACTACAGATAACGAACCTGCTGCCCTACTGAATGAGCTACTCCCACCACAAATGCCCCAAGGGTTCAGGAAGGATTTGGGAAAGGAGATCTACTGGAAAGCAGTTAGGAGACAGTGGAATCTTCCCGTCAAGGCCATTCACAATATTCTTTAACGTGGACAGGGTGTAGTTCTCCTGCATAACGGTCTAACGCTCCATCCGGCAACTCCGGCATTTATCACTTTTCTGACCGACGGTAAGGTGGAGGATAGCGGAGATTAATTTGAACGCTAGCCCAGTTGGGACTCGAACCTGGGAACATCAGATTACGAACCTGGCGTTAGTGAGAGCAAAAGGGCCTTTGAAAGGGTAAAGGGGGCCTTAGAAAGAGTAAAAGGGAATTAGAAAGGGGATTAGAAAAGTAAAGTGGCTTTAGAAAGGGAATTAGAAAGAGTAAAGTGGCTTTAGAAAGAAAAAAAGGGCCTTAGAAAGAATAAAGTGGCTTTAGAAAGAAGAAAAGGGCCTTAGAAAGAGTAAAAGTGGCCTTAGAAAGAGTAAAAGTGGCCTTAGAAAGAGTAAAGGGGCCTCAGAAGGAGTAAAGAGCCTTAGAAAGAGTAAAATGGTAATTAGATAGAGTAAAGGGCCATTAATTTACGAACTATGCCCTTTTGCTGTATATCCCGGTTACCTATTCAACCACCCCGCCCCAAATCACAAGGTCATGAGAACCTGCATCAGAGTCATGCATACTGTCATGAGAACCTGCTCAGAGAAAGTTGGGCAAGGGGATACAAGGGATAGCTGTAAGAAGACAGGTGGACCTTTCCCCATCAAGACCATCCAGTGTGTTCTTTAACATGGAGCCACAGTATCTGGCTTTCTTTTCAAGCTCATCGGTGTTAATATTTTCAATAGATCAGGGTGAGGGCCAGTGTAGATAAATCTCAACCAGAAACAGTAGGGTCACAAATCTGAGAACTGTTGATTAGGAACTAGAGCACTACCGACTGAGGTAGCTCTCCCCTTTTCTAAAGGACATAACGTGTTTTTGTAGTGAACCACGGTTTAATGTTCCATTCAATAAATGACATATTTTCAAAGCCTTTCAATGCTGCATTTCTCAGAGACATAAAGACACCTCAAAGCTCAGTGTTTAAAAATTTCTGCGTAATTGCATTATAACAGGACGCTCCAAGATCTTTTATGTAGTTTTCCGCAGCAATTGAAGTATAATAGGACGCTTCAAGTCTTCCTCAGTAAGGACGGGGAGCTCAATCGTCTAATCCAGTGGTTCCCAAAATTTTAGAGACCAGCACACTTTTTCTAACGTGGCCGTTACTCTATCTAAAATTCTTTTATTTTTTCTAGGCCCTCCCTAACTCTTTCCAATGCCCATTACTCGATCTAAAGATCCTTTTACTCTTCTGAAGCCTCTTAACTGTTTCTGATAACCCTTTACTCTATCTAAGGACACTTTTATTCTTTCTAAGACCCCCTTCATCTAAAGATTATTTTACTCTTTCTAAGATCTTGACTCTATCTAACGTCATTTTTACTCTTTCTAGGGTCCCCTTTACTCTATCTAACGCGTCTTTTACTCTTTCTAAGGCCCTTAATTCTTTTTGATACCTCTTTACTCTATCCAGAGACACTTTTATTCTTTCTAAAACTCTATTTATTCTTTATAAGACCCCATTTATCTAATGATTATTTTACTTTACGCTATCTAACTTTTCCTCTTTACGCTATCTAATGCCACCTTTACTCTTTCTAAAGCCCACTTTACTCTATCTGACGACTGTTTTACTCTTTTTAAGACCCCCTTTAATCTTTACAAAGTCACTATAAGCTTTTTAACACATCTTTTATTGTTTCAAACACTTTACTCTTTCCAATGTCCCGTTTACTCTTTCTAAGACTCCTTTATTCTTTTTAAAGTTTAGTTTACTTTTTCTAAGACTTCTTTATTCTTTCTAAAGTCTAGTTTACTCTTTCTAAGACTTCTTTATTCTTTCTAAAGTCTAGTTTACTCTTTCTAATACCTTCTTTACTCTTTCTAATACCTTCTTTACTCTTTCTAATACCTTCTTTACTCTTTCCAATGTCCCGTTTACTCTTTCTAACGCTTCCTTTACTCTTTATAAGACTTCTTTACTTTTTCTAAGACTTGTTTACTCTTCCTAACGTCTCCCCTACTCTTTCTAAGACTTCCTTTACTCTTTCTAAAGTCCCCTCTAGTGCAATTGAAAATATATTTTCCTGCATTAAACCAGTTGAAATAATATTTACTGTGAACACTAATTTAAGTATTTTGTTATATAGAAGTATTTTAGTATTTAAAGTATTTTGAAACTATAAAATTCTAACATGGATACACACTGCATGACATTGAAATTGCCCCACCCAGAAGGAGTAAGGGGATAGGGGTGAAATGTAGCACACACATAGCACGACATATTGGCATACCATGATTTAATTTGCAGCCACTTACAGCGGTTAGAAGATGAGATAATTCAGCACAATATGACTGCCTCAGTAGGTGGTTGCACCGCTGTGAACGGCAATACAAGCAGTAATACGGCGTGGCATGGAGTCATATAGTCGATGGATGTGGTCCTGAGGAATTGCACAGCAAGCAGCGTTGACTTGCTCCCATAATTCATCGAGATTCCATGCTGGCCAGAGAGAGGATTGCACATGTCGTCCAATGTGGTCCCACAAACTTTCTATTGGGGATATAAATCTGGAGATCGTGCTGGTCATGACAATACTTGAACATATTGCAAACATTGTCTGGAGATCCTAGAAGTGTGTAGACGGGCGTTGTCATGCTGGAAAAAGGGCTGCTGCATGTCTCCCAGGAATGGTAACGAAACGGGCTGCAGAAACGCGCTAATATATCGTGCAGCTGTCAGTGTTCCCGTAATGCAGACAAGAGGTGACCTGCTCTCATATCCAATAGCAACGCATTCCTTTATGCCTGGGTGATGGGCGGTGTGCCAGTCACGAACCAAAGCTAGATCCGTCCTCTCGCCAGGTTGCCACCATACATGTACCCGTCGATCATCAGCACCCAGGCAGAAATGGGATTCATCACTAAACGCAACAATGTCCATTCTTGATCCCAGTTCGCACAACTTCGGCACCATGCCAGACGAGCGTTGCGATGGTTTACAGTCACTGACAGTCAGCGTAATGGTTGCCTAGAGTGCAGGTGTGCCTCATGCAACCTTCGATTTGTCGTTCGGGTCGTTATGGGGACGTCCATGGCTGCTGACACAGCCAGTTGAATATCGCCTGCAGTGCTCTGTGGTGACGAACGAGCATGTCGAACAATGCGCCTGTCAAGCCATGCTGACGTCTGTCGAACAGCACCACTCTCTCTGTGATGCACGCTAGAATCTTCATTTCACCACTGTTGCCAACAGCGTCGAACAGTTCGTGCATCCCGATGAACATGGGCAGCAACAAGACGTGTAGTCCATCCAGCTTCACATAAGCCTATAATTCTTCCTCTCTCAAAAGCATCCAAATGGCGATAAACCTGCCTATTCCGTGTACCAGGCATTTCCGGCCTTCGCTGAATAATTTCCAAGCGGAACCACCTAATCTGAACCATTCGCACGACTTCCACCTGCATGAACACAATACCATCCCTGTTCCTTCTTGGGGGCGGGGGTGGCTCAGTCGGTAGTGCGCCAGGCTCGTAATCTGTAGTTCCCAGGTTCGAGTCCCAGCTGGGTCAGCATTGAGATTTATCTCCGCAAAATTCCCCGCCCTGCCCACGGTCAGTAGGGCACACCGATGGGCTTGGAAAGGCCACCGTCCGTCGGATGGGACGTTAATCCGTGGCCCCGTGTGCGGGAGAGCCATACACTGTGCACGTTAAAGAACACGCTGGATGGCCTTGACGGGAGGCTACCATCTATCTCCCAAACAGCTGTTCCAGTGGGACCCCTCCCCCAACCTTCTCTGAGCCTTCGGGGTCCATGTGACCTAGCCATTTAGCCCATGGTGTGCAAAAACGTGCCGCTCAGAGGTAAAACAACCTAAAGCAACCCAACTGTTCCTTCTTGCACCTTTTATCTCTTGAGCCAAACACGTCAGTGGCTCTGGATTATCATCATTTGCATATCTCAACTGCGTACACCCACCCTTCTCTTTGTATGTTTGTACGACATGTCTTTCTGGGCGGGGCACTTTCAATGTCCAGCAGTGCACAAAACATATTTATATTAATGTAAGAACTATTCTATTTAATTAATTTCTACCAAAAAAACTAACGGAAGCTGTCCCTTGGAGACGTATTCTTAAGTCAAAGCTTCCGTTGGTAAACTACTTCCCTACTAATAATAACAGCGTTTTCAGTAACGGAAGGACAAAGAAATGCAGAGAAACCCTCAGATCTGACACTGTTTGTAATCGTAAATTTCAACATCAATTTACGAGACTAAACATACTCTTGAAGGGGCTATCTACGGCTTGACATTTTTGCCTTAAAAGGGAAAAAAAACAACAACAACAATTATTATTGAGCTCGGCAGTCACGAATATTGGGTTGGGTTGGGTTGTTTTACCTCTGAGCGGCACTTTTTTGCACACCATGGGCTAAATGGCCAGATCACATGGACCCCGAAGGATCAGAGAAGGTTGGGGGGAGCGGACCCACTGGAACAGCTGTTGGGAGACAGATGGTAACCTCCCGTCAAGGCCATCCAGCGTGTTCTTTAACGTGCACAGGGTATGGCTCTCCCGCACACGGGGCCACGGCTTAACGTCCCATCCGACGGACGTCGGTCTTTCCAAGCCCATCGGTGTCCCCTACTGACCGTGAGCAGGGCGGGGAATTTTGCGGAGATAAATCTCAACGCTGACCCAGCTGGGACTCGAACCTGGGAACTACAGATTACGAGCCTGGCGCGCTACCGACTGAGCCACCCCCGCCCCCAGTCGCGAATATTTTCACATTTTTTTCCCCACCTAATCATTTAACTGTTATTTCGTAACTCTGATAACAAAAAGTTTAATTTTAAAGAGTGATTTCAATTCAATGATGAATCTTAGTCGAAACATTGCATCTGATATATAAGACTACACCAGCTTCAATGAAAGGAAACAGTTTTTGTTAGCACTCCTGTTATCATCTGAACTGGCTTTTAGAGTTTATTCAAATGACTCTTTAAAAGATATCCTCTCTTTTGTTTTGTCGCAAGACTTGAATTTATTTTAAACTAAATTAAGTTGAAGATAGCAAATAAAGGGAACGTGTCCTCCTCTCCATTGACGTCGTAAAAAAGCGCATTTTTATAGTTAATGATGCATTAAAGAAATTGCTGTGGATTTTTATTTCCCTTGAAGTGTGCTTTCTACGTATGACTATTTAAAAGAAATTCGCGCATATTCTAATGTAACTCATTTTAGCTACTTTGCATTAGAGTTTTATTTGATGAGTTTCCAAATTTAAATTAAATGCATTTAACTCCATCAATCTTGCCTTTCAGACAAGGATGTTAAGAAATAAGTATAGAAGAAGGCGTAATTCATTTCTTATTTTATCCTCATTTTTAGTCTCTTTAAGGGTTGGGTTACCTCTGAGTGGCACTTTTTTACACACCATGGACTAAATGGCCAGGTGACAAGGACCCCGACGGTTAAGAGAAGGTTGGGGGTGGATATCCACTGGAACAACTGTTGGGAGACAGATGGTAGCCTCCCGTCAAGGATATCCGGCGTGTTCTTTAACGTGCACAGGGTATGACTCTCTCACACACGGGGCCACGGCTTAAAGTCACATCCGACGGACGGCGGCCTTTCCAAGGTTGGTTGGTTGGTTGTTTTACCTCTGAGCGGCACTTTTTTGCATACCATAGGCTAAATGGCCAGGTCACATGGACCCCGAAGGCTCAGAGAAGGTTGGGGGAGGGGACCCACTGGAACAGCTGTTGGGAGACAGATGGTAGCCTCCCGTCAAGGCCATCCAGCGTGTTCTTTAACGTGCACAGGGTATGGCTCTCCCGCACACGGGGCCACGGCTGAACGTCCCATCCGACGGACGGCGGTCTTTTCAAGCCCATCGGTGTCCCCTACTGACCGTGGGCAGGGCGGGGAATTTTGCGGAGATAAATCTCAACGCTGACCAAGCTGGGACTCGAACCTGGGAACTACAGATTACGATCCTGGCGCGCTACCGACTGAGCCACCCCCGCCCCAGTCACTTTAATAATCAAATTCAAGTATCGTGATTCGCTGATGTCCCTCATATCGTTGCATAACAAATTCAGTAATCTGTTGGCAATCACGATTTTGATTATCCATGATTAATGGCTAACCACTCGGCCTTTTGTGTGGCCGAGTAGCTCCTGTTGAAAGGGACTGGGTTCGAGCCCTGGATAAGGCATGGATGTTCGTGTCGTTTTTCTGCTGAGGTCCCGCCATCATCACAGACTTTCTACAATGGCACATAAACTGACAGGCTCCGGTCAGACCTCTGTGACAAGCAGCTGCTTGAGGGGGTATTTATTTTATTTTTCTATGATTAATAAATGATACGATGAGTAACTGATCGCGATATCTTGCCTCGAATATCCGCGATTTTCCGCGAAATTAGAGTAGGAAATGCGCTGTAAATCATTTAAATTATTTGCCACAGCAGTAGGGTAATAAAATGAGAAAGATACTGAAAGAGTTCCAAACATAATGACACTTGTACAACTTAGTATGATACATGTTTATTGACAACTAATTGAATGTATCCAACGCTGTCAAGGTCTAATTGTTCGGGGCGGGGGTGGCTCAGTCGGTAGCGCGCCAGGTTCGAGCCCCAGCTGGGTCAGCGTTGAGATTTGTCTCCGCAAAATTCCCCGCTCTGCCCACGGTCAGCAGGGGACACCGATGGGCTTGGAAAGGCCGCCGTCCGTCGGTGGGACGTTAAGCCGTGGCCCCGTGTGCGGGAGAGCCATACCCTGTGCACGTTAAAGAACACAATGGATGGCCTTGACGGGAGGCTACCATCTGTCTCCCAACAGCTGTTCCAGTGGGTCCCCTCCCCCAACCTTCTCTGAGCCTTCGGGGTCCATGTGACCTGGCCATTTAGCCCATGGTGTGCAAAAAAGTGCCGCTCAGAGGTAAAACAACCCAACCCAAAGTCTAATTATTAACTCCAAAACTTTATCATTAAATCTTATGGAATAGCATTTAAAATCATATAGCCAAGAACAGGCAATGGACAGAAAGGACAGAAAAGACAGAAAAATGAAAACATCCTCATCTTATATCAGTGGAGAATCAAATTCCAGTCTACGTAACTGGTTAAATAATTTTTTTATGAAAACATGTGACTGAAAATAAATATAAGATGTCAATTAAATTGTCTAAATTTCGATTTTGAACAATATCCGTTCCGTACTTAAAGAGTTATAGAAGTTTGAATAACAGAGATGTCAATCAAAAGAATTCACCTCAGAAGTTAATTAAAACTTAAAAAAACAAGAATTATTCCAAACCATTTATAAATCGGTTAAAACCATTAATAAAATCGGTAAGTTTTAGAATTTTGTGCAAATAATTCTTTCGATAATTATCAGTTATACACAAGTTTCTTAAACCTGACTTTGTTGTTGTTAAGTATTCGAGCATCCATAACTCTTCAAATACTCAACAAATATTGTTGAAAATCGAGATTTAGATAGCTTTGAATAATATTAAACATTTATCTAGTCCTATTTTTTTTATTAAAAACTTTTCATTGAGTTAACGTGGGAAGGTTTCCATTTTTGTTCAGTTGGGGTTGGGTGTTTTACCTCTGAGGGGCACTTTTTTGCACACCATGGGCTAAATGGCCAGGTCACATGGACCCCGAAGGCTCAGAGAAGGTGGGGAGAGGGACCCACTGGAACAGCTGTTATGAGACAGATGGTAGCCTTCCGTCAACGCCATCCAGCGTGTTCTTTAACGTGCACTGGGTATGGCTCTCCTGCACACGGGTCACGGCTTAACGTCCCATCTGACGGACGGCGGCCTTTCCAAGCCCATCGGTGTCCCCTACTGACCGTGGGCAGGGCGGGGAATTTTGCGGAGATAAATCTCAACGCTGACCCAGCTGGGACTCGAACCTGGGAACTGCAGATTACGAGCCTGGCGCGCTACCGACTGAGCCATCCCCGCCACTTTTTGTTCAGTATCTGTATATATATATATAATGTCAGTTAATGAAGGACGTATAAGCCGTAATATTTTAGCACCAATAGATTTGAAAATATAGTTTTTTTAACTTTCTACTGATCTGGCGATCCCATTTTTTAAAAATGTATTTGATTACATTAATAAAAAGCTTATTAAGAATATCATTGATCCATGTGGATCTTCAAAGAGCTATTTCAAGACAAACAAATAAACAGCTCCAATCCTCCAAACAAATAACTCACAAACGAAAAAAACTGAGAATAGTTCAACAGAAGCAGAAACACTGAGATCTATCTGTCGTTTAGTTCCAAATCACGCTACCCCAACACGAATTTCAAAAACGTGTCTTTATTCAATTTAACTTTCTCACCTTTGGAAAAATTGATTATTTCCGCAGTTGCCAATGATCTGAACCTCACACTCTCCAACGTAACAATAAAAAAAAAACAGCATTTTACTTTCCAAAACGAATCAGCATACATTTAGCTGCGGGATGATTTAAAGGACGTGAAGGATCTTCATCCTCCGCTTGCTTCTCACCGCTCGGAATCTGGACAGTGAGGTACATCTGGCAGACAAATGGTTGCCGAAATCTAATGATCCTCAGTTTGTTTCGAGACATTGTTTTTCTTTTATATCGTCGTTCAAACGAAGGAAACCGAAGAGGAGCAATAAATGGTTTCTGAATCTGGCAGGTTGCCACATCTGCCCATTCCGTCGCCAGCAGCGAAACGATAGAACACCGTCACCGCACAAAAGCGCCGAATCTCCAAGTTGGCGTGTGTGTGTGTGGGGGCGAATTAATCTGGATAGTCCGATTTTTCGATTTATAGGAAACTTTAAACCGAAGAGAAGAGTAGCCGAGACGAATGCAAAGACATTAGAGATGAAAGCAAATGATAAATCACTTTAACGACAAAATAATTGAGACAAACGCGGGAGTGATTTAATTAAATAAAATGCAAAGAGGTTTTTGGGAAAGATAAGGCAGACTAAGGAATGGGGAAATCGAAATTTTTTGCGTTAAGGTCAGTCAGAAAAAATTTTTTTCATGTCTTTTTCTTTACAGAAGAATATATGTATATTAATTTGAATATTCCAAATTAAGCTTTGTGTAATAATAGTCTAGCCGTCCCGTGGCCGAGTGGTTAGCACGCTTGGCTACTGATCTAAGGGACCTGGGTTCGAGCCCCGGTATTAGGCATGGATATGTGTGTGTCGTTTTTCTGCTGAGGTCCTGCCATCCTCTCAGATCTCCTACTGTGGCATATAAACAGACAGGCTCCTGTCAGACCTCTATGGCAAGCAGCTGCTTGAGGGGTGTTTATTTATTTTTTTTTAATAATAGTCTATTCCATTGCTGTCCAACTTCTCTAAGACCGCGGGTCATTTTTTCTTTTGCTGATATTTCGCTGGCCAAAAAAAATAATATGATAGGATAGGTAATTGAAAAGTCAGTTCATGTAACCCCAAAAAATTATTTTTATTTATACGAAAAATAATAAGTAATAATAAAATTCAAAATCCTCAAAAAATTATTTTATTTATACGAAAAATAATAAGTAATAATAAACCTCAAAAACCTCAAAAAATTATTTTATTTATATGAAAAATAATAAGTAATTATAAGCCAATATAAATTTTCTAAACCTTATCAAATTTTTAATAAATTTAATGGGAGCATTGTGGTCCTAGTTGTTGGGCAATAAACGGGCCTAAAAACCCGCAAATCTGAAGTTTCACCGAAGTGAACTAAGTAGTAATTTCATCGTCTCTGTCTCCTATGTGGACTGGGTCATCACATCTGGGCCAGTGTAATAGGATTCGAACCAAGGGGTCACGACATCTGGCACAGTCTGACAGGATCTGAAAACAGGGGACACGACAGTCAGACAGCAGCCTGTCACTTTATACCCCATAGTAGAAGGTCTGTGAGGATTACGGGACATCAACAGAAAGACAATACAAGCGTTCATGCTTTACCCGGTTCATGCCTTGCCCGGGTAAGGCATGAACTCTGATCTGTTGATCAGAGTTCAACTCTGATCAGCTCTGATCAGTTGCCAAGCACGCTAGCCACTCGGCGAAGGGACGACGTCGATGCTAATATCTCTTAAAGGAAAAAATAAACATTCTCTCCTAGAAATAATATATAGCATAAATAGAGTGTTCGTAATATACATCTTTTGGCATTTTCATACTCTTTCCACCGTTAAAGGACGCTATTGAACTTTATTTTTATTTTCCCCTTTCTCACCGTCTAAACGCTGTGAAACTAATTGGCGATTGGAAAAACACAAATAGCAATATTTTATTAGTGCCTGTAAAATCCAAAGAAGGTAAACAAATATAAAATAGATCATCTGCAATATTCTTTCAAAATGTTGCAGTTTTCTATTTTTTTGCACCGTTAAAAGAAATTTTAAACCTTTTTTGTGAATCGGTAAAATGTTATTGGTAATATTTTATCAATACCTATCCACCCCCCCCCCCCAAAAAAAAAAAGAAGTTTTAATTTATCTATAAAAGCAAAAATATTAAATGTGTACAGACGAACTACGAAGTGAAAATATTTTCTCATATTTTCTTCTTCTTTGAAAATGATCCGAAAATTATTCTTTCGTTGCAGGAAAAGTATTTCAGTTCTTCTACGTATCAATATCATCCAATTTGTTTTTATATATGAGAATTTTTTTTCCTGCATGAATGTATCTACTTTGTATAGTTGAAAAATATTCATGTGAACATTGGACCAGAAACGATTCTCTTCCGAGTTATAGCACATTTTGAGAATGTAAGTAAGGAAGCCTGTCAAAATTTACGACAAAAGGTGAATTTGAATCATTTGCATGTCTGATGGCATAGTAGATGTTTGCAAATATTGGACAAAATCACACCCTCATGATCTATCTCAATTGTACATTCCAGTCCGTTGAATTGGTAGAGGTGGACCAACTACAAAATCTGAAGGGATCTCCCGATTTAAATCCACAGGATTTCTTCTTTGGGACTTGGGTTGGGTTGTTTTACCTCTGAGCGGCACTTTTTTGCACACCATGGGCTAAATGGCCAGGTCACATGGACCCCGAAGGCTCAGAGAAGGTTGGGGGAGGGGACCCACTGGAGCAGCTGTTGGGAGACAGATGGTAGCCTCCCGTCAAGGCCATCCAGCGTGTTCTTTAACGTGCACAGGGCATGGCTCTCCCGCACACCGGGCCACGGCTTAACGTCCCATCCGACGGACGGCGGCCTTTCCAAGCCCATCGGTGTCCCCTACTGACCGTGGGCAGGCGGGGAATTTTGCGGAGATAAATCTCAACGCTGACCCAGCTGGGACTCGAACCTGGGAACTACAGATTACGAGCCTGGCGCGCTAACAACTGAGCCACCCCCGCCCCTTTTCCTTTGGGACATGTTAGAGCTGATGTTTACGCTACTCCGATTCCTAATATACAAGCTCTCCGCATACGGATCGTTCAGAACACTTCGGGACTTTTCGAACGTGTTCCACAGTCGATTAGAACACTCTGTGAGGCGTGTAGTGCTGTTCAGGGAGGCCATTTCAAACACTTGCTCTGATGTGGACTTACATAACTGTTCTCATCGATCACTTACAGTGTGCTGTAATAACTGGAATAAAAACCAATCATAGCATTTCTTATTTGCACTCACACAGTATGTGCTATAACTGGAAAGAGAAATCTTTTTGTGTCAATGTTCATAGGAACTTTTTACATCAATATGTGCAGTACAACACATTCCCACAGCTTGACTAGACCTCTTGGAAACATCCAGTATAAATGTCGTCTTTCTGTTTAGGTGTCGATTTCCTCACAGATTTCATCTATGGTGTAGTATACTGACAAGCTTCTCCTATCATATCTCTATGACAATGTAAGCTAGCTAGAGTAATTAATTTTTTTGATAAATATTTAAGTGACGTACAGTTAAATTACTTAGGTTGCGTTTGTAACGTAACAGCATTTTTGCGTATCCAGCAAACTCTTTTAACCCCTTTATATTTCACCATTTATATAGAACACCCTTTATATTTCATCCTTTATATAGAACACCCTTTATATTTCACCATTTATATAGAACAGTCTTTATATTTCACCCTTTATATAGAATACCCTTTATATTTCACCCTTTATATAGAACACTCTTTATATTCCACCCTTTATATAGAATACCCTTTATATTTCACCCTTTATATAGAACACTCTTTATATTCCACCCTTTATATAGAATACCCTTTATATTTCACCCTTCATATAGAACACCCTTTATATTCCACCCTTTATATACCGTAGAATAACCTTTATATTTCAACCTTCATATAGAACACCCTTTATATTCCACCCTTTATATAGAATACCCTTTATATTTCACCCTTCATATAGAACACCCTTTATATTCCACCCTTTATATAGAATACCCTTTATATTTCACCCTTTATATTTCATCCATTATATAGAACACCCTTTATATTTCACCCTTTATACAAAACACTCTTTATATTCCACCCTTTATATAGAATACCCTTTATATTTCACCATTAAATAGAACACTCTTTATATTCCACCCTTTATATAAAATACCCTTTATATTTCACCCTTTATATAGAACACTCTTTATATTCCACCCTTTATATAGAATACCCTTTATATTTCGCCCTTTATATAGAACACTCTTTATATTCCACCCTTTATAAAGAATGCCCTTTATATTTCACCCTTCATATAGAACACTCTTTATATTCCACCGTTTATATAAAATACCCTTTATATTTCACCCTTTATATAGAACACCCTTTACATTCCACCCTTTATATAGAACACCCTTTATATTTCACCCTTTATATAGAACACTCTTTATATTCCACCCTTTATATAGAATACCCTTTATATTTCACCCTTAAATAGAACACTCTTTATATTCCACCCTTTATATAAAATACCCTTTATATAGAACACTCTTTACATTCCACCCTTTATATAAAATACCCTTTATATTTCACCATTTATATAGAACACCCTTTATATTTCATCCTTTATATAGAACACCCTTTATATTTCACCATTTATATAGAACAGTCTTTATATTTCACCCTTTATATAGAATACCCTTTATATTTCACCCTTTATATAGAACACTCTTTATATTCCACCCTTTATATAGAATACCCTTTATATTTCACCCTTTATATAGAACACTCTTTATATTCCACCCTTTATATAGAATACCCTTTATATTTCACCCTTCATATAGAACACCCTTTATATTCCACCCTTTATATACCGTAGAATAACCTTTATATTTCAACCTTCATATAGAACACCCTTTATATTCCACCCTTTATATAGAATACCCTTTATATTTCACCCTTCATATAGAACACCCTTTATATTCCACCCTTTATATAGAATACCCTTTATATTTCACCCTTTATATTTCATCCATTATATAGAACACCCTTTATATTTCACCCTTTATACAAAACACTCTTTATATTCCACCCTTTATATAGAATACCCTTTATATTTCACCATTAAATAGAACACTCTTTATATTCCACCCTTTATATAAAATACCCTTTATATTTCACCCTTTATATAGAACACTCTTTATATTCCACCCTTTATATAGAATACCCTTTATATTTCGCCCTTTATATAGAACACTCTTTATATTCCACCCTTTATAAAGAATGCCCTTTATATTTCACCCTTCATATAGAACACTCTTTATATTCCACCGTTTATATAAAATACCCTTTATATTTCACCCTTTATATAGAACACCCTTTACATTCCACCCTTTATATAGAACACCCTTTATATTTCACCCTTTATATAGAACACTCTTTATATTCCACCCTTTATATAGAATACCCTTTATATTTCACCCTTAAATAGAACACTCTTTATATTCCACCCTTTATATAAAATACCCTTTATATAGAACACTCTTTACATTCCACCCTTTATATAAAATACCCTTTATATTTCACCCTTCATATAGAACACCCTTTATATTCCACCTTTTATATAGAATACCCTTTACATTTCACCCTTCATATAGAACGCCCTTTATATTCCACCCTTTATATAGAATACCCTTTATATTTCACCCTTTATATAGAACACCCTTTATATTCCACCCTTTATATAGAATACCCTTTATTTTTCACCTTCATGTAGAACACCCTTTATATTCCACCCTTTATATTCCACCCTTTATATAGAATACCGTTTATATTTCACCCTTCATATAGAACACCCTTTATATTCCACCCTTCATATAGAACACCCCTTATATTTCACCCTTTATATTTCACCATTTATATAGAACACCCTTTATATTTCACCATTTATATAGAACACCCTTTATATTTCAGCAACTTAATCTAAATTGAATATTAGAAATTGAAGATCAAATTTCCCTGTCCATGAAGAAAAAAAACCCTTCTTTTTCTGGAAAAGATCTCCCTAAATTTGCAATCGAATTCCTCAAGGTTTGTACCTCCATTTTCTATTATTCTAATAATTTATTGTCAATTTATCGGTTTCTTCCTGCTGAAGGTAGAAAATAAGCCACGAAAGTTGTTTTCATCAAAGTTTAACTTTTGTTAACATATAAAAAAGATTGTTTTATTTGAATGGTTCTATACATACCTTTGTAATAAATTACTTCCTTAATACCAATGTTTAGTAACATATTTTTGAGCTCGCGCTCAGTTTCCATCCATTAAATTTATAAATATTTATATTAAACATGTAAGAAAATGATATCTGTTATATGAAGACTTATAGCTTGTTAATTTGTGTTTCCAAAATGCTGCATTGTCTCCGAATAACGTTGTAAAATATACTCATATGTAAAATGAATAAAAGTCGTACAGTCGCTCAAAAAAGTATCCGAACACCATGGTTGATTACAGAATTCAGAAAAAATATCTGGCAACGATTTTTTTAGAAATTAGTGATATGGCAACCTTCGTGTCACGTGACACGAAGGTTGCCATATCACTAATTTCTAAAAAAATCGTTGCCAGATATTTTTTCTGAATTCTGTAATCAACCATGGTGTTCGGATACTTTTTTGAGCGACTGTACCTGGACAGGGCGACAACCCAGGAAACACCTGGACAGGGCGACAACCCAGGAAACACCGGGCCAGGACAGTTCATTAATAAAAGGAGGGAGGGGGGGATGAGAAAATTTAAATATGCGTAAAAATATAAATGATTTAATTTTTCTTAAATTTCACTAAAAGCAATTTATTTTTTAAATATTAAAAAATGCAATTTATTTATTACTATTTTAGTAAAATATTTATGAACATTTCAAATCCGAATTTTTAAAAGTAAATAGCCTCCAGTTTTATTTTACATGAAATATCTTTAATTTAAACACTTATATGAATGAGAATGAATTCTTCTGTTGCTGCACTGTCAAGGCCTTGTATGCTTTAGAAAACTGGTCCTGGGGGGACGGGGGGGGGGGTTCGGTCGGTAACGCTCCAGGCTCGTAATCTGTAGTTCCCAGGTTCGAGTCACAGCTGGGTCAGCGTTGAGATTTATCTCCGCAAAAATTCTCCGCCCTTCCCACGGCCAGTAGGGAACACCGATGGGCTTGGAAAGGCCGCCGTCCGTCGGATGGGACGTTAAGCCGTGGCCCCGTGTGCGGGAGAGCCATACCCTGTGCACGTTAAAGAACACGCTGGATGGCCTTGACGGGAGGCTATCATCTGTCTCCCAACAGCTGTTCCAGTGGGTCCCCTCCCCCAACCTTCTCTGAGCCTTCGGGGTCCATGTGACCTGGCCATTTAGCCCATGGTGTGCAAAAAAGTGCCGCTCAGAGGTAAAACAACCAACCAACCAACCAACTGGTCCTGGGCGGCCGCCGGCAGAAACTAGAAAAACCTGGAAGAAATCTAGACGATCTGATGATAAAGAGATATTTAACTAGTTATAATCTGAATTGCAGAAATCTCTCGCAGAACACAGAAACAAAATCTGGACAAAGAATCTCGTGAGCGTAGCACAACAAAATAAAAATTGACCGGCAGATTTTTCTCCAAAGTGATTCAAAACTACCAAACGATGGCAGAAAGTTATTGATTGGAATGGAGACTATAATGGCGTTGAAATGAAACGAGGAGAAATAAGAAATGAAGCGTAAATTATATATTGATCTATTCAAATTCGCCATGCTTATTCAGACATTCTTCTTTTTCAAAATGAATTAGCAACATATCAAGTTTTCTGGAGCGACCTTGGCTAACGTGTGAAGAAAGTCTGTGACAGATCACTGCGTCCCTTAATCTGATTTCAACTTTCTTCTTCGTGGCGTTTTTTTAGAGGTCCGGAAATGTGAAAATGTAACAGAGGAGATGCCAGTTCTACAAAGAGCATGTTCCAAGCAGGTCCGAATCTGGTGAGTGCGGGGGGGGGGATACAATGGGGCCAATTACGCCCCTCCCCTTCTTTCAGAAGGCTAGCAAGGGTAATAGATGTAAAAAATTATTAGACTGGTTCACATTTCTTTCATTTTTCATTAAATTTTTTAAAGACCTGTAACACGAAGGGGAAATGTTATACTACATTGGAAAACCACTGTCTTGCCCCCTATATTTTTCCTGCTAGATAGTATTTCCCTATAATAGACTGCATTATATATTGATTAGTATTCTTTATATTGAATCAATATCTGCTTTAAAC
The DNA here is from genome assembly GCA_038380435.1 of Ryuthela nishihirai. NCBI lineage: Eukaryota > Metazoa > Arthropoda > Arachnida > Araneae > Heptathelidae > Ryuthela > Ryuthela nishihirai. Next base: position 29,192,788 of record JAWZYU010000018.1, read on the forward strand.
AGAATCTAATATAGAAGCCATTTCAAATGAATTAACCTGATATTTAGACTAGCACTGCTTCTAAGAATAAAAAAATTTCGTTTCAAAAAAAAAAAATCCTCTCATGTTTGTCCATTAATTTACAATCAAAGCGACATTAATATTATAATCACAACATAGGCGCTTCAACCATTTATGCATTGCTTAACGTAATGATTGTTTTAGACCTGAATGAATCCTAGGACTCACATAGAAACAATTAATACATATCTGAGGCATAATGATACGGCTAAGTGTAGTTGAGCGTGCCAGATGGGTAGAGCAGCAAGATGATTGATTAGGTGATAATTAATGAGGTTGTATCTACAACCAGCACTTTGACACGAAGCAGAGGGAGAACAGGATGAAACTGCCAAGGTGTTTCATCCGAGCTCCATCAAAAATGAATGCATTTTATATAAAAAAAAGAAGATGAATGATTTGTTGTTCGTGAAAGTAAAGACAAGTTTCGTCTCCTCGTTGATAAAAAAAAGTTTATATGTAGAGTAGGTTTTGCATAGTTGTTACTCTAATTTTATCATGAATGTTAAATAGAGGGCAGAGGGATTTCGTCTGTTTCGCATCTGAGCAGCACGTTTTTGCGCACATTAAGCTAAATGGCCAGATCACAATGACCCCGAAGACTCAGAGAAGGTTGAGGGAGGGGATACACTGGACAGCTTTTAGGAGACAAATGGCAGACTTTCGTCAAGGTCATCCAGTGTATTCTTTAATGTGTACAGGGTAGAATAGTAGTAGTAGTTTATTTTTCATATTAAATTTATATATGTAAGTGTATTTTTGGGTTACACAAGAGTAAACGTCCCATGGCCGAGTGGTTAGCACGCTTGGCTACTGATCTAAGGGACCTGGGTTCGAGCCCCGGGTAAGGCATGGTTGTGTGTGTTGTTTTTCTGCGGAGGTCCTGCCATCCTCTCAGACCTTCTACTAGGGCATATAAACTGACAGGCTCCTGTTAGACCTCTGTGGCAAGCAGCTGCTTGAGGGGGTATTTATTTATTTTTTATTTACAAGAGTAATCTCGTTCGCCAGATTACCATAAGTTAACAAATAGTTCGCAAACTGTAGAAGTAATAAATAATAAACATGCAGTACAAAACATAAGAATTTCAATGGAAAACGTGAAGAAACAAGCACTGGTGTAGGCTCCCTTGCTTATGACGTCCCATCTGACAAAAGGTGGCCTTTCTAAGACGAACGGTGTCCTTTTCTCGCCGAAGGCAGAACGGGGATTAGAGGAGAAAATTTTCAACTTGGGCATAGTAAGGAGATGAACTTAGGTACTGCAGATAACGAGCCTGGCACGATACCGATAGACAACTGCCGCCAAAAGAGCATAGGAGAAAGGGGATAAGTTATCATAGGAATACGGTTGTCATAGGGATAAATAGCGAAATTGGGACATGGGATAATAGGATGTCATAGGGATAAGAGGGAAAATTGGGACAAGGGATCATAGGATGTCATAGGGATAAGAGGGAAAATTGGGACAATGGATCATACGATGTCATAGGGATAAATAGGGAAAATGGGACAGGGGATAATAGGACGCCATAGGGATAAGAAGGAAAATTGGGACAGGGGATAATAGGATGCCATAAGGATAAGAAGGAAAATTGGGACTAGGGATCATAAGATGCCATAGGGATAAGAAGGAAAATTGGGACAAAGATCATAGGATGCCATAGAGATAAGAAGGAAAATTGGGACAAGGGATCATAGGATATCATGGTGAGAAGAAGGGAAATTGGAACAATGGATCATAGGATGCCATAAGAATAAGAACGAAAACTGGGACAAGGGATCATAGGATGCCATAGGGATAAGAAGGGAAATTGGAACAATGGATCATAGGATACCATAGGGATAAGAAGGGAAATTGTGACAAGGTATCATAAGATGCCATAGGGATAAAAAGGGAAATTGTGACAAGGGATCATAGGATGCCATAGGGATAAGAAGGGAAATTGGGACAAGGTATCATAGGATGTCATAGGGATAAGAAGGGAAATTGGAAAATGGATCATAGGATGCCATAAGGATAAGAAGGGAAATTGGGGCAAGGGATAATAGGATGCCATAGGGATAAGAAGGGAAATTGTAACAAGGGATCATAGGATGCCATAGGGATAAGAAGGGAAATTGGAACAATGGATCATAGGATGCCATAAGGATAAGAAGGAAAATTGGGACAATGGGTCATAGGATGCCATAGGGATAAGAAGGGAAATTGGGACAAGGGATCATAGGATGCCATAAGGATAAGAAGGGAAATTGGGACAAGGGATCATAGGATGCCATAGGGATAAGAAGGGAAATTGTGACAAGGGATCATAGGATGCCATAGGGATAAAAAAGGTAATTGTGACAAGGGATCATAGGATGCCATAAGGATAAGAAGGAAAATTAGGACAAGGGATAATAGGATGCCATAGGGATAAGAAGGGAAACTGTAACAAGGGGTCGTAGGATGCCATAGGGATAAGAAGGGAAATTGGAACAATGAATCATAAGATGCAATAAGGATAAGAATGGAAATTTGGACAATGGATCATAGGATGCATAGGGATAAGAAGGGAAATTGGGACAAGGGATCATAGGATGTCATAGGGATAAGAAGGGAAATTGGGACAAGGGATCATAGGATGTCACAGGGATAATATTAGGCTCTGTGTTATGTAGGTGGTACTCGAACGTCGGAATTGCAGATGAAGTGCCTGGTACGAAGCTGACCGACCCAATCCTCGCCCCCCCCCCCCTACTCTCAAGTATAAATATTACGAAAAAAAAACAATAAATACACTGCTGGACAAAAGTTACAACCCTGTGTTATGTCAATGGAAAGCTAACGTCGAAGCTCTATAGCTTTAAAAAAAAGTTTTTTTTGTTTTGAAAAATGTAATCGCAGATAAAGAGCTCAATCAAATAAATCAATATCTCGATTTACAACAATATTCGTTCATTATTTAATGAGTTATGGAAGTTTGAATATTTAGCGATAACAGTGCCACTCATAAGTTCCAATTCGCCAAATCACCTATTCGCCAAATTAATGAAATTTATGAAATGAAAAATTAATTTGCACAAACTTATAAAATATATACTAATTTAAAAGAAATAAATAGTTTAAAATAATAATACTCATTAAGTCTAAGGTCTGAGAAAAATTCTTCTGACTGGCATTATTTTTGTTAAATGTTCAAATTTCCATAACTCATTAAATACTGGACGAATATTTCTAAAAATCAAGATATTGATATATTTGATTGGTATATTTACCTGGTATCACTTTTTTTCAGAAAAAAAATAAAAAAAATAAAACAAAAAACAGCAGCTTATTTTGAAATTTGCAGAACTTTGATGGTAACTTTCCATTTACATAACATAGGATTGTCAATTTAGTCCGCCAGTGAATCATCATCATCATCCTCAAGCAGCCATGGGCTACGGAGATCCAACCAGACCGCGCAGTTTAATTCTCCAAGCATATCTGTCCTGAGCTACATATGTTGCATCCGGCCTCTGCACACCAATTTTAACAAGGTCCTGTTTGACATTGTCTGCCCATCGCATCCTAGGTCTCCACCTCTTTCTGAGGCCTCTAGGCACACTGTTCATAACCCTAATCGCCAATCTATAATTATCCATACGGGCAACATGGCAAAACCAGCGGAGTCTCTCTCTGCACAATATGCTGCTTAAAGGAGACTCTTTTGCCTAACCTCATCATTAGTTACAAAGTTAAATCACCTAATACCCAAGATACTACGCAAGCATCTAGAATCAAAAGCATCTAGTTTCCTGTTATCTTGTTTACACACCGTCCAAGTTTCACTACCATAACTAACCCTAGAAAGAACCAAACTATTATACAGTCTAATTTTAGTTTTAAGGTGTAGTCGCCTATTTCTCCACAATCTCCATAGATTCTTAAAAGTCCCGGCAACAATCCCTATTCGTCTGTTAATCACATGCCGCACATCACCAGTATCAGTTACGCAGCTCCCAAGGTAATTAAACTGTGTCACCTGCTCAAGACTGCAACCATTCAGATTAACTGAATCACAACCTGCCTGACCAATTTTCATCACTTTAGTTTTCTCTCTGTTTATAACCAAACCTACTCTACTACCAGTCTCATCAACAGCTCTAATGAAAGAGTTCATCTCATCAACATCATTTGCCAAAAGGGCTAAATCATCAGCATAATTTAAATCAGAAATTTTCGTGTCTCCAGCCCATTTAAGGCCAAAATCTTTCCCTAGAAGTGAATTTCGCATAACATAATCAATAACCAAACTAAAGAGAAAAGGAGACAAAATGCACCCTTGTCGAACACCAGAAGTAATGCTAAACCAATTGCTACAAGCCTTACCAACTCTCACACACGACTCAGTGTTATTATAGAGAGCTTTCATTATGTTAACTAACTTGTCAGGTATACCATATGATCTCACAATCAACCACAAATTATGACGATCAACAGAGTCTAAAGCCTTTTTGAAATCAACAAAGCTACCAACCAAAGGTTTCTGAAACTCTAAACATTTCTCAAGAATCTGCCTAAGTGAAAATATCTGATCCACACATCCACTACCACTTCTGAATCCACATTGCTCATCACGCAATTGACTGTCAACCAGATCCTTAATTGTATTAAGCACAATCATGGAAAGAACTTTACCTGGAACAGAGAGTAGGCTGATACCCCTATAGTTATCACAAGAACTGCGATCACCTTTTTTGAAAATAGGGATAATAATAGCTCTGGTAAAATCCTTAGGAACCATGCCTTTATCATAAAAGATATTCAAAATTTCAGTCATCCAAGTGGTAACAGAAACATTCCCAGCTCTAAGCATTTCCTTAGTAATTTCATCAATACCTGGAGACTTATGAAGTTTAAGGTTAGAAACAGCTAAAATAACTTCAGATTTTGTTATAGGGCCAACATTAAAGCCACCAATGCATCTATCATCATTGCAAACAATGGGAGTAGAACTACACCTTGTTTAGAACATCACTGAAATGCTCAGCCCACCTAGCCATGACAGAATCCTCCCCTTCGATACCCTTACCTTGTTTATCCTTCAATCCTTATATGCTGTCCGTTTTCTACCACATAAAACATTAACTATTTGTTACAGCTCTCTGCTGTTGTACTGCCTAACTGCTTCCTCAGCTCTGTCAACCAAGCCATCAAGCCAAAGATTCTTATCAGTAGCTACAGAGATTCTTATCAGTAGCTCAATCAGTATCCTTTACACGTTCATCAAGCCAGAGATTCTTATCAGTAGCTCTTATCAGTATCCTTTACACATTTATTAAGCTCTCTGTAATCCTTTCTATTAGGACTAGTAGGGTACTGATTAAGGACATTCCTGCAGTTCTTTCTCTCTGGAAAAAGCTCAAGTGCCTTATCACTTAAATAATTCTGTCTCTTCTGCTCCTTTTTTCCTAATAGAGTACTGTTAGTGTCCAAAAAAGCCTGTTTAAAATGATCCCATTCTTTCTCAACTTCAGTAGTAAGCATACCATGACTGTCATAATGACTAAGTAACGTATCATGGCAAGCTTTGGCTATAACTGGGTCTTTCAGAGCTTCAGTATTAAAAGTAAATTTTTTAACCCTAGCACAACACTTTTTAAGTTTAAGTTGCAACACACTTTTAACAAGGTAATGGTCAGATCCAATTTCAGCTCCCCTATATGCCCTGGTATTCCTAACAGAACTAGCCCATTTGCTGTTAATTAATATATAATCAATCTTATTCCTATGCAGCCCATCAGGTGAAACCCATGTGTGTTTATGTATGTCGCGGTGTTTGTAATAAGTGTTAGTTATTCTAAATCCATTGAGTTTACTTACCTGTAGGACACGTTGCCCATTGTCATTGCAGCTACCAATACCAAAAGGGCCTATCACCCCTCCCCAAAGGTCAGAGTCAGTACCAACTTTGGGATTCAAGTCACCTAGAACAAGGGTAATATCTCATTTCTTGACAGAATTCAAAATATCCTGAAGTTGTCCGTAAAACTTATCCTTCTCATCCTCATTAGCATCCTCAGTGGGGGCATAACAGCAGATAACATTCAAGTCTTTAATGCTTGTCTGAAATTTTGCTGTAAGAAACCTTTCATTAATGCACTCATATCCTAGAAGAGCATCATTAGTATGTCTGCTGAGCAGCAGACCCACGCCTTGGTGATGCTTTCCATCCCCCCTCCCTGTAAAGAGAAATTTAAAGTTATTTTTAAGTATCTCACCTTTACCTGTCCATCTGGTCTCTTTCAAGCCTAGAATATCTAGGTTATAGCGCTGGAATTCCTGCATGAGGACATCAAGAGAATAATCTCTATGTAATGTCCTCACGTTCCACGTTCCTGCAGAGAGAAAATGATTAGTAGGATTTTTAAAGAAATTAGGTTTATTGATATTGGTAGGGCCAACAATATCAAACAGCCCCCTCATCGCAGGCATGGGGCAAAGACCTGTTCCTCCTCCGCTAAAGGCTGAAGTCATTGACGCTGGTAGAAACTTCAGGCACCACCTTTTCAAGTGGACTTTTTCAAGAGCCACATGGCCTGCCTGAGACACATTACTCCAGTTTAGGCTTGACGATGCCCAACTAGCTAAATAAGGTTCAGGTACCTGCGATGGCCTCTGATTAGGATTATCCACCAGCTGATATAAGGTATTCCATGCCTCTGTTCACTTAGGGCTGGCAACCCAGAAGCAAACAGAAAACACAGCGGCAGATTCACCCTCAACAGAGGCCCACCAGTGCAGCAAATCCAGGATCCATAATCAAGCTAAAATCCATAAACAAGTCCAGTCTAGTAGGTATAAATGGTCAACACCAGGACCCTGTGAAGTTAATCACTCCTCAGCAGGGTTGAAAAAAAAGGAAAAAAGTGGCCATAGATGACCAGATCAGTAGGTCATACTGAACTGGCAGCCCTCCCCTTCCGTTCCCTTCCAAAAGAGAATATCTCTTTTGAAAGGTACTAACGGCTTGCACCACGAGAAGGCGTGGTCGGACATTAGGGATTGGTACACAGCTCTCCTTCCAGTTTATGCCTAGCTACCATTTACAGGTTCGCCAGTGGATATCAAAGTTTATTACAAGAATAAGAATTCTATTACGATAATATATACTTCAATATTCTAAATCAACGTTCTATATAAAATAAAAAATAAATACCCCCACAAGCAGTTGCTTCCCACAGAGGTCTGACAGGAGCCTGTCAGTTTATATGCCATAGTAGAAGGTCTGTGAGGATGGCAGGACCTCAGCAGAAAAACAACAGAAACATCCATGCCTTATCCGGGCTCGAACCTAGAGTCCCTTAGATCAGTAGCCAAGCGTGATAACCACTCGGCCACGGGACGGCTTCTATATAAGACTGTCAATATTCTAATCAATATTCTATAGATATATTGATTTATTACAGGACTAAATATCTTATCGTATGAACAGCTATATTCTTACAAGTAAAAATAGATATTTTATGAGAATAAATATAATAAGAACAGATATAGAGTCGTGGAAAACGTTTTAGTGATAGTTGCAAAGAGGGTCCCGAATCATGCGAGAAAATGTTCTGTAAATTGGCAACACTGTTTTGAAGCTTCACGAGTGTACCCATTGGTTAATCATAATGTCTCGTAACCATGACAACTATCGTTTAGTTTCTTCGCTTAGAAATCGTTTGAAGTAAAATATCTTCGTAGCAGCCAGTTAAACACATTTTTGTGACACTTTCTTTCAATTTTTTTTTTTATGTTTTGAATATGAAAACGGAACAGCGTTGTGCAGTCCAGATCTGGCGTGATCTGACTTCTGGTTATTTCCACGTAAAAACAAAAAAAAAATGAAAAGAAGAAAATTAGGCACGGATTCCGTGGTGGTTTAAAAACGCAGTTTCTGAAACGCTTTTCCCAAGTCCCACACCAAATTTTATCGCATAACGCTGTTCAGTTTTGATAAAAACGTAAAAAACTTGAAAGAAACAATCACAAAAATTCGTTTAACAGGAGACGACGAGGATACCTAACTTCAAACTATTTCGATGCATAATAGAACACCGAGAGAAACTAAACGACGGTTGTCATGGCTGTAATGATTAACCAATGAGTACACTCGGACGTCTTCTAAATAGTGTTGCCAATTTATAGTAAAAATATTCTCAGTTGTTTTGGGACTCATTGTATAAGAGAAATATAGTTTCAATTTGGGAAGTGCTTCTTTTATATTTACTTAAGTGTGTGCTTTTTGTGTTTGTGTTTCGTTCTTGCCTATTGTTGAAAAGAATAGATGGTTCTTTATTCGTAAAATAAGCATACTGTGACAAATAGCAATATGCTTATTTATTATTTATTAATGGAATGAATACGTTATGAGAAGAAAAATCATTTTATTTGTTAGAAGAATAAACATGCTATGACAACATGATGACGAATATTAAATTCCATCAATGAGCAATTTGGTTAGCTGTTTCCCGACATAAGATGGCGCCACGAACGAATGTAAAAAAATTGCAGGAAAGTTTATAAGTCACACTAGAAGAATAAAGAATGTTAGCCGTTAATGATTTAGTGGTTAGAATACCGGGTTGGGTTGTTTTACCTCTGAGCGGCACTTTTTTGAACACCATGGGCTAAATGGCCAGGTCACATGGACCCCGAAGGCTCAGAGAAGGTTGTGGGAGGGAACCCACTGGAACAGCTGTTGGGAGACAGATGGTAAACCCCGTCAAGGCCATCCAGCGTATTCTTTAACGTGCACAGGGTATGGCTCTCCCGGACACGGGGCCACGGCTTAACGTCCCATCCGACGGACGGCGCCATTCCAAGCCCATCGGTTTCCCCTACTGACCGTGGGCATGGCGGGGAATTTTGCGGAGATAAATCTCAACGCTAACTACAGATTACGAGCCTGGCGCGCTACCGACTGAGCCACCCCCGCCCCTCAAAGAATACCGGGCATGATACGGGAGACATAGGTTCTAATCCCACTAACGGCAAAACCAATTTTTTTTCAGCCTACTATTTGAAGATAAATTGGACGAACTTCTAAATATATAAATATTTTAAAAAATAGTTCGAAACGACAATTATTAATCGCGTTTCGAACAAATTTTGAGATAAAACACTTATAACTGGCAATTTTTGCTGTTAAACATTCCGACTCCCACAAATCTTTCAAATATTGATAACATAACAAATGTTGTTCAAATTCATTCAGACCCTGATTCTCAGTTTCTTAGAGGAAATTTCTTTAATAAACAGAATCTGAATTCGTCCTTTTCTTTGATTTCGCTTTCCGAAAAAAAAAGAAGAGGAATTCAATCTACAAATTTGAAATATTGACTGTTCAAGAAAAATGTGTTTTTTTTACAAACTTTCTCTAGTGGCCAATATCTCAAGTGATAACCTCATAGTTATTTTTGTGGTGGAATTGAAGAAAGAACTGTGACTGTTATTTTTTATACCTTGTTTGAAGTGTTAATTTTTGTTTTTAAAATTTATTTTGGTGCAGAAAAGAAAAAATAAATTAGGATCCAAGAGTATTGGAACACAGAAAGTCTACTTTGCACAAGTAGGAATTATTAAAAATTCAGAAAAATTATTATTTTTTATTTTCTACATTGTGATTTGCACATCCTATTCTTTGTTTGGGGATAGCAGGAAGCCCATTGTTGAAGGGTTTCTAATCTTCCCATCCCATTTTATCACATCACGTCACATCAAGACTTTGATTGACTTGGGGCGGGGGTAGCTCAGTCGGGAGCGCGCCAGGCTCGTAATCTGTAGTTCCCAGGTTCGAGTCCCAGCTGGGTCAGCGTTGAGATTTATCTCCGCAAAATTCCCCGCCCTGCCCACGGTCAGTAGGGGACTCCGATGGGCTTGGAAAGGCCGCCGTCCGTCGGATGGGACGTTAAGCCGTGGCTTCTTGTGAGAGAGAGCCATACCCTGTGCACGTTAAAGAACACGCTGGATGGCCTATACGAGAGGGTGCCATCTGTCTCCCAACAGCTGTTCCAGTGGGTCCCCTCTCCCAACCTTCTCTGAGCCTTTGGGGTCCATGTGACCTGGCCATTTTAGCCCATGGTGTGCAAAAAAGTGCCGCTTAGAGGTAAAACAACCCAACCTTTGATTGACTTGATTTAGATCTTTAGTCTTATTTCCATAGAAAGTTTATTTTTCAAGATACCGAGTTTACAATTTGGCCATAGTAAAAACATAGATTACCTGTAGAAACAGACTTTAAAGATAGTTAAAACTGAAAAACATTCCCACCGCTTCAGCGATAATTTTCTTTACATGTTTTAAATTACAATTTGGCTTTTCTTGTACATAACATGGAAATCCTCAATTTCTTGGGGCGGGGGTGGCTCAATCGGTAGCGCGTCAGGCTCGTAATCTGTAGTTCCCAGGTTCGAGTCCCAGCTGGGTCAGCGTTGAGATTTTTCTCCGCAAAAGTCCCTGCCCACGGTCAGTAGGGGACACCGATGGGCTTAGAAAGGCCGCCGTCCGTCGGATGGGACGTTAAGTCGTGGCTCCGTGTGCGGGAGAGCCATACCCTGTGCCCTTAAAGAACACGCTGGATGGCCTTGACGGGAGGCTACCATCTGTCTCTCAACAGCTGTTCCAGTGGGTCCCCTCCCCTAACCTTCTCTGAGCCTTCGGGATCCTTGTGACCTGGCCATTTAGCCGATGGTGTGCGAAAAAGTGCCGCTCAGAGGTAAAACAACCCAACCTCAATTTCTTTTTGACTAGGGACTGTAGGAGTCTCCCGCAGAAGGAAAGAACATCTGAGGAATAGAGCAAAAGAAAAATAGGGAGCAATAATATACTCCATTAAATGATGCAGGAAAAACGCTCGGCTCTATCGTTCGATGTGGATGGAGCTGGAACAATCACACTTCTATGCTGTACACGTGCATCGAGAAGCACATAAAAGGAACCGCTTTTGTTCGTGTTTTATCATCTCCTAGTACTTTAGTGATGCTTTTATTTTCTTCTTGTCAAAGAAAGTATGGGGGAGAGGAAAAAAAGCTTTCAAAGAAATATTCCGCTCAGCAACTTTTTTTTTTCAAATTCATTTTGATGAATTAGCGAATTGTATTACATCGTGTAACATGATTCAATGCATGAAATGGGAATGGAAAAAAAAATTCCTTCCAATTCCTTTCATTCCAGAGACAAAGAATAGGAGGCTGTTTCAAGAATGAATCTATATCATGAGTGTATTTCATTTCTTCGGGCTCTGCATCATTCTTTTATTCGATTTTTTCTTAAATCCTGTACTTTAATTAATCGGAGTTTTTTAATGGATAATTATTGTTTACGATCGATTTTTAGGCGATGAAGTGTACTGTTTAAAAATTACAATAACCTGAATGCTTTTGTATTATTCATCCATTTGTTTAATTTTCAATGACAATAATAAATACGACTTTTTACACTCGGTTTATATATTTTCCTTGCTGTTAATTATTTTTCTTTTGTGGGTGAGGAGACATTATTTCTAATTTAAAAGCATCAAATATACAGTCGGCTCTAGATTTACATGGATTTAATACACACTGTTTTAAAATAACACTACCATTGCACAGTCGCTCAAAAAATATCCGAACACTATGGTTGATTACAGAATTCAATTCACCCTCGTGTCACGTGACACGAAGGTTGCCAGATCACTAATTTCTAAAAAAAATCGTTGCCAGATATTTTTTCTGAATTCTGTAATCAACCATAACGTTCGGATACTTTTTTGAGCGACTGTACTTACACTTTTTTATTTTAAAATTGAGTGGACTTTTCTGGGATAATGAGGTTTGAATTGAGAAATGTAAAAAGGAAATGAAAGTTTTTCAAATATCGTTGCTTTCATAGCTTAGCAAAAAGTGAAACCTAAAACCTGAAACTGAGTTGTTGGGTTGTTTTACCTCTGAGCGGCATTTTTTTGCACACAATGGGCTAAATGTCCCGGTCACATGGACCCCGAAGGCTCAGAGAAGGTTGGGGGAGCGGACCCACTGGAACAGCTGTTGGGAGACAGATGGTAGCCTCTCGTCAAGGCCATCCAGCGTGTTCTTTAACGTGCACAGGGTATGGCTCTCCCGCACACGGGGACCACGGCTTAACGTCCCATCCGACGGACGGCGGCCTTTCCAAGCCCATCGGTGTCCCCTACTGACCGTGGACTGGGCAGGGAATTTTGCGGAGATAAATCTCAACGCTGACCCAGCTGTGACTCGAACCTGGGAACTACAGATTACGAGCCTGGCGCGCTACCGACTGAGCCACCCCCTGAAACTGAACCCTCTGTCTCGATCCATCAGCTGCCAATAAGTGAGGAGGCATCTATAATTTTGCGTATTCGGTCATCTGACCCAGAAGACCCCCTACTCCCACCTGCTACCAGTCTCACCATAACCAGCAAAATATCGGAGGCAAAGCTCAGCATAAGTGTAAGAAAAACATTTCGCAAACAATTATTATTTTCTTATTGTAGATAGATTGCATATTTTTTACATACGCTTATTCTTTCACGTTTAGTGTTATTGTAATAATTTTATTACTGTAGCAAATACTGAATACTAAAAAATAAAATAATGAAGGATTGACAAGTTATCAAAACTTAAGTCTAAAACCAAAAATTGGTTGTAAAAAATTACACGAATAACTCTTTCTAAACTTAAAACTATTATTTGTGGTTTCATATATTGTGACGAAATTTTCAGCAATGTTTCACTTGGCGACATTTTTTAGTGGGTTCAAATTCACCAAACTAATAATAAGCAAATTTATTAAATAGATGAAGAATTATTTTTACAGAAAATAAAGAAGATTTGGATAATTCACTTGTTAGATTTTTTTGAGTTGGGTTGTTTTACCTCTGAGCGGCACTTTTTTTGCACACCATGGGCTAAATGGCCAGGTCACATGGACCCCGAAGGCTCGGAGAAGGTTGGGGGAGGGGACACACTGGAACAGCTGTTGGGAGACAGATGGTAGCCTCCCGTCAAGGCCATCCAGCGTGTTCTTTAACGTGCACAGGGTATGGCTCTCCCGCACACGGGGCCAGGGCTTAACGTCCCATCCGACGGACGGCGGCCTTTTCAAGCCCATCGGTGTCCCCTACTGACCGTGGGCAGGGCGAGGAATTTTGCGGAGATAAATCTCAACGCTGACTCAGCTGGGACTCGAACCTGGGAACTACAGATTACGAGCCTGACGCGCTACCGACTGAGCTACCCCGCCCCTTCACTTGTTAGACGAATTGATTAATAAGAAATGGAAAAGTTCAAACTTACGGGTACATAACGTTCTAATCAACAAGTTTTAAGAGTTGAAACATCTTATTTGAGGCTCATCGCTTGAAGATATATTCATTAAAAGGGATCCACAACTTACGTAAAGAAATTTTTACCTAACTCACTGAAAGGCAGAACGCTTTCTGGAACGACACTCTTTTCAAGGAAGGCAAGAAGACGCTGCAATTCGATGGATTAATCAAGTTCTTCACAAAGTAACACAAGTCCACTGTTTTGTTTGCAAACCAAAATCAATCTCTGAACTTCTAACTCTTCCAATCGTCACTTCGTTTTTGAAAATACGACGTATTGTTCACAGCACACGGGGGCGGCGGTGGCTGAGTCGGTAGCTGGCCAGGCTCGTAATCTGTAGTTCCCAGGTTCGAGTCCCAGATGGGTCAGCGTCGAGATTTATCTCCGCAAAATTCCCCGCCCTGCCCACGGTCAGTAGGGGACACCGATGGGCTTGGAAAGGCTGCCGTCCGTCGGATGGGACGTTAAGCCGTGGCCCCGTGAACGGGAGAGCCATACCCTGTGCACGTTAAAGAACACGCTGGATGGCCTTGACGGGAGGCTACCAGCTATCTCCCAACAGCTGCTCCAGTGGGTCCCCTCCCCCAACCTTCTCTGAGCCTTCGGGGTCCTTGTGACCTGGCCATTAGCCCATGGTGTGCAAAAAAAGTGCCGTTCAGAGGTAAAACAACCCAACCCAAAGCGGGAGAACCATACCCTGTGCACGTTAAAGAACACGCTGGATGGCCTTGACGGGAGGCTACCAGCTATCTCCCAACAGCTGCTCCAGTGGGTCCCCTCCTCCAACCTTCTATGAGCCTTCGGGGTCCTTGTGACCTGGCCATTTAGCCCATGGTGTGCAAAAAAGTGCCGCTCAGAGGTAAAACAACTCAACCCAATTCTTTTCAAGGAAGGGAAGAAGACACTGTAACTCGATGTATTAATAAATTTCTTCACAAAGTAACACAAGTCCACTGTTTTGTGTGCAAACTAAAATCAATCTCTGACATATAAATAATTTAAGTCAGCAAAGTGGTTTCAATATGTATATAAGGACTTCATATCTATGTATTCAATATATATCCTCACGTGGCCGAGTGGTTAGCTTACTTGGCTATTAATCAAAGGGACCGGAATTCGATCCCGGGTAAGGCATGAATATTTGTGTTGCTTTTCTGCTGAGGTCTCGCCATCCTCACAGGCCTTCTACTACGGCATATGAAACTGGCAGGCTCCTGTTAGACCTCTACGGTAAGCACTTGCTTGAAGGTTTTTATTTATTTGATAATAAGGGATTGCAACTGCATAAAGCGTATTTAATTTATCCTGTGGATAAGCCATTTTGTAACTAATGATGAGGTTAGGCAAAGGAGTTGGCAACCTCCTCTGAGCAGCATATTGTGCAGAGAGAGACTCCGTTGGTTTGGCCATGTTGCCGTATGGATAATTATAGATTGTGGAATAGGGTTATGAACAGTGTTTGAACATTTTTTAAGGCTCTGTAGAATGATGGGGAAAATGTTGTACTGCATTAGAAATTCAACCTCTTCTTTTTAGGTTTTCCCGGCTGAATTGTATTTCTCGTCCCCCCCCCCCCCTCGATTTCTTTCTAGATCCGAGCTTGGCCGACATAGAGTCCGAATGTCTCGCGAGAGATGTAATTGGGAGTAAGTTCAAACGAACTTCGAAGAAAAATGCAACCGTGTACGCTACGAGAACATTGTTACGAAACGCCGTACCATGGCGTCATCAATTGCGCCACATAAAATGAATATTATGAACGATGGGAATAAAACATGGTATATATATATTATACTCAGAGGTCATTTTATAAGGTCAGTTTCATGTTATAGATAGATAGATAGATAATTTTTATTTCAGATAATGTTTTACAGTATACAAAAACTTTTGAAGTCTCACAAGAGCAGGCTCGTTCGTGAGATCTCAATATAAAAACAATTTAAATTAAAAGCATCAGTCGTCACATTGAATAATACACAAAAAAAAAAAACGAAAACAACTCAAAACAAAACATTTCTAGTAATCCAGAAGTGTGAAAGTCAGAAACATTCAATATCCATGTTACATATAACAGTTATAGTAGATTAATGCAAAAAAGTTTCCACATCATCCAGTTTCAAAATGTATTTCTTGAGAACTTTAGAAAACAAATGATAATTCGTGATATTTTTCATGCTGACTGGGAGAGAGGAAAGAAATTTCGGTGCTAAATACAAATAATAGTGCCTAAAAATTTCCTTATGTAATGCAGGAATTTCATAATTTATGTTTTTATCTCGTCGTAATTGGTAATTATTCGTGTCAGTTTTGATGCTATCATTTCTAAAGTAAAAGTATTTAATTATTTCGAAAAAATAATCATAGCGTAAAGGCAAAATTCCTGCTTCTCGAAACAAAGGTAATGAAGGTTACGTTTTTTGGCTTTTAGTTAATAAGCGTATAAATCTCTTTTGCAGCACTAAAAGTTGTTTAAAATTATTGAAATACATGCCTCCCCAAGATTTTATACCATATGTTAGTTGAGAATGGATTAATGCATAATATAGATTTTTTATGAAAAAAAAATGTGACTGAAGCTAATTTTAAGATCTCAATCAAATATATTTAAATCTCTATTTTCATTAATATTCGTTCGGTAGTTAGAGGGTTACGAGGGACGGAGAGTGACTCAGTCGGTAGCGCGTCAGGCTCGTAATCTGTATTTCCCAGGTTCGAGTCCTAGCTGGGTCAGCGTTGAAATTTATCTGCGCAAAACTTTCGCCTTGCCCACCGTCAATAAGGGTAACCAATAACCTTGGAAAGGCTGCCGTCCGTCGGATAGGACGTTAAGTCGTTACCCCATGTACGGGAGAGCCATACCCTATGCACGTTAAAGTACAAGCTGGATGGTTTTGACGGGAGGCTACCATCTGTTTCCTAACAGCTGTTCCAGTGAGTCCCTTTTCCCAAACTTCTCTAAGACTTTGGGGTTTTTGGGACCTTGCCATTTAGCCCATTGTGTACAAAATATTACCGCTCAGAGATAAAAAAACCCAAAGAGAGTTACGTATATTGGAATATTCAACACAAAAAATACTAATTTAAAAAAAATTCTGTGAAAAGTTAACAAGAGGAACAAGTTAAAACGAAAGTAGCAAACGTTACACTTTACAAACACTTGTAAGAATAATTATTTTAATTTCCCCGAATTTGGAATGTTTTGTTTTGCAGAATGATCTAACTTGCTGAACGTTTCAGCTTCAATAAGGGGTGGCTCAGTCGGTAGCGCGCCAGGCTTGTAATCTGTAGTTCTCAGGTTCGAGTCCCAGCCGCTGACGCGGCTGGGACTTTGTTGAGATTTATCTCCTCAAAACTCCCCGCCCTGTCCACAGTCAGTAGGGAACACCGATGGCTTGGAAAGGTCACCGTCCGTTGGATAGGACGTTAAGCCATGGACCCATGTGCGGGAGAGTCATACCCTGTGCACGTTAAAGAACACTGGACTGGAGGCTACCATACTGTCTCCCAACAGTTTTTCCAGTGGGTCCCTTCCCCCAACCTTCTCTCAGCCGTCGGGGTCCATGTGACCTGGCTATTTAGCCCATGGTGTGCAAAAAAGTGTCCGCTCAGAGGTAATACAACCCAGCTTCAATAATTTTCTACTGAATGCGTATTGGTGGAAAGGAGAAATTAAATCGACTTCCTTCAGATCGTTGAATTTTCTTCAATCTCATTTTTTCATAAAAGGATTATTTCAAAAGCTTCTGAGTTCTGTCTTTGAGTTACTATTGATATTTGCGCACCTGATAAGGTGGCTTCTGAGCATATTTTAAGAATAAATCATCGCATATGCTATTCAAATATCGATCACTAAGAGAAGGAAATATCTGTGACAAAAAACAAATGCCTCCTTAAAGCTGTTTTAACTCGATAAACAACTTCTAGTGGTGCTTAAATTACCACCAATTCATTAAAAACTCCGAAGAAATGGCCAAGATAAAAACTATACCTCTCAAATTGACTGATAAATTTTTCAAAACAAATATATGGATTTTACAGATTATGATTTTAAGTTGCTGTCTTAATAAGAGACAAATGACGCTCCCGATCTTTTTCTTCTTCATCTATTGATCCGTAGGAAGCAACATCCACAGGAAAATCTTCTCCTTTATCTAGCGGACGAAAAGGGAAATAGCCGACGTAATAAAGAGTCAGCATGTCTCGCGAAAAATGTAACTCGAAGGTAATTTCAGTTGAACCGTCGAGGAAAATGCAACCGTGTGCGTTACGAGCACAGAGTTCCGAAACGGCATAGAAAGCGTCATCGACCGCGCCGCATACAGAAAGAGAGAGCGAGAGCTATGCAGGGCATGAGGAATAGGACACGGTGGCCATGGGGTATGTGCAACACAACCGCCTGTGCGATCTGATAAACTGTCACTGACTGGGGAAGCCGACCAAATTGAATTTCTCTCTTTTTTTACTCCTGTAGCTCCGTCCTGCCGTTACATGTTGAGACACACAACACAGCCCAAGAGTCGGCTCCAGTTCTGTGTCACGTGACTTGGTTTCCACAAAGACGCACACAGTACACGACAAGGCAGGGAGATAAGGAGTATCGGGTTTGTTACAGGGATGGGCTGATGCTACGGAGCGAGCTGTGTAAGGAGCAGGTAGACCTCAGTGAAGAAGACGGATCATCGACGGAGTTGTCAGTTGATATGACACTTCTTGGTGATTTTTCTGTAAGGACGAAACGCTCCTTAATAACTGGGACAGTCGAGGAATGCGCTGATTCATCTTCGAAATCAGATTGAAGCTAGTAATGGAGTTTTTTTCTTCTGTTTGTGTTTTATTTGCTTATCAGCTGAATAGCACACGTTGCTATCAAGGTTTCGTTTTCAATCTGTATATTGAAACGACATGTTCGCTTGCAACAATTGAAGCGTAATTATTGTATTACGAGATCGGCACGTACTGCGGAAATAGTCTGGAATAGAACAGACAATTTGAAATGAGTTTTCGATAGGTAAAGTAGTGATTTCAGTGACTTGTGTGCAGTGTGCGGGTATCGGCTTCGATGCCCTTATTAGTGTAGTAGTTTTTTTTCTGTGGTGAAAGCGTCTCCAAACCCTTCTATTAGATGTCTACTTAATAAAAAAAGGAGGAATAGCGTAAAAGAGAATTATAAAATGTTAGGCTTCGTGAAAATGCGGAAATTATATGCCTTTAGAGTCATAAAACGTGCGAGACAAAATTTAAAAATGCAGAATATTAGAAGCTTTACAATAAATGCAAGATTATCTAAAGAACATTTATCAACTGAAATATTAGCTAAAAGGAATATATGTACGAAACATTTTATTTATTCTTCAAGTAAACTATATAACATGGTCCCGAATTATGTAAAAGATTTCAATGTGATGTTCAGTTTGTGAACAATGTGAGAGATTGGTTTTTTTGATGGTTCCGGGAATTGAAAATTCTTTTGAATTAAGTTATTATTTTAATAAATATTACGGTCACATCCTAGATTGTGTTTTGAAGCATTTGTATTCATACCACATACGAGTTTTTTCTCGAGTGGGAGTAATTGCAAAGTTAGTGTTTAGAATTTGTGTCTCTCTCTTAATTTTTTAAAGATCTTTGCAATATTGGAATTAAATGTAATAGCAGATGTGATAGAGATGTACAGTCGCTCAAAAGAATATCCGAACACTATGGTTGATTATAGAATTCAGAAAAAATATCTGGCAAAGATTTTTTTAGAAATTAGTGATCTGATAACCTTCGTGACACGAAGGTTGCCAGATCACTAATTTCTAAAAAAAATCTTTGCCAGATATTTTTTCTGAATTCTGTAATCAACCATAGTGTTTGGATATTTTTTTGAGCGACTGTATTTGTATGTGTTGTTGAATAAACTAAAGAAAAAAGAAAAAATAAGAGTGATTTCGGGTTGTTTATAGCAGTTATTTCCAAAGTTGGATGCACGCACCCTAGAGGAGTATGCAAACAAAATTTAATGATTCTAATTTACCTTTTTTTTTCCACTGAGGGGATGGGGTCCTTCCCCCCCCCCGCACTGAGGCCCATGGCTTTTCGTCCCATCCGATGGACGGCAGCCTTGACAAGCCACTGGTGTCGCCTATTGACCGAGGGCAGTTCGAGGTTTTTGCGGCGATAAATCTCAACGCTGGCCCAAACGGGACGCGAATCTGGGAAATACAGATTACGAGCTTGGCTTGCTATCGACTGAGCTCCTCCCACAGGATTTTACGTGTATGCACGATGGATGGTAATTTAAGTTTTGATTTCATGTGCAGGAGAGCCAAACTCTGTTCACGTTGAAGAACACGATAAATGCACATTTACGTAGGGCGTTGGTGACTCAGTCGGTAGCGCGCCAGGCTTGTAATCTGTAGTTCCCAGGTTCGAGTCACAGCTGGGTCAGCGTTGAGATTTATCTCCGCAAAATTCCCCGCCCTGCCCACGGTGAGTAGGGGACACCGATGGGCTTGGAAAGGCCGCCGTCCGTCGGATGGGACGTTAAGCCGTGGCCCCGTGTGCGGGAGAGCCATACCCTGTGCCCGTTAAAGAACACGCTGGATGGCCTTGACGGGGGGGCTACCATCTGTCTCCCAACAGCTGTTCCAGTGGGTCCCCTCCCCCAACCTTCTCTGAACCTTCGGGGTCATTGTGACCTGGCCATTTAGTCCATGGTGTGCAAAAAAGTGCAGCTCAGAGGTAAAACAACCCAACCCATTTACGTGATTTTTCCGCCTGTCTCCTAGTAACTCTCTAGTATATCCCTTTCCTCAATGTTCACCCAGCTCTTGAGGTCCTTGTGACCTGGCCATTTATCTTATTGTGTGCATAAAAGTGCCATTTAAATGTAAAAAACATCCCAACTTTACACCTCCACTTCTCCATCACCTTCGAGAATTTTTCGCTCTTTAGGGCTTTGCAACAAATCAATTTAACTAACCATCTGCGAAGCATTTTTTAACTTATTTTTATCCGCATTGTTACGAATAATAATCTGTAAATTGTATCACCGACACTCTCGTCTGAAATGAAAAAAACACATTCGGGTGAAAGATTTACTTCAGCATGCAAAGAACACGACCAGCCTTGAAACAAAAGCAAAGGAATTAAAACTGCTTAATGGAGCAAAGAAGAAATATAATGAGTTGAATGAGGTTCCCTTTGCTCAACCGCTCCAGGGATAAAAAAAATTAATTAAGAGCACAATAAGCTAAATGAGAACAAGAAAGAGAGAGAAAAAAGAAGATTGGAAGAGGTAGGGGGGGAGACAATTACGTAGGTGGCTATTTCTTGTAATGAAGCGAGATAGACGCACAATATGTGCATTGGAATAAAGAAGATATGAAATATATTGAACGAGGTAATTCTCTTTTCACAACAGAGATTTAAAAAGACACTTCAAATAATGCCCTGCTGTGAAATAATTGTAATTGCCGGAATCAGTGGAGCGGGGGTGGCTCAGTCGGTAGCGCGCCAGGCTCGTAATCTGTAGTTCCCAGGTTCGAGTCCCAGCTGGGTCAGCGTTGAGATTTATCTCCGCAAAATTCCCCGCCCTGTCCACGGTCAGTAGGGGACACAGATGGGTTTGGAAAGGCCGCCGTCCGTCGGATGGGGCGTTAAGCCGTGGTCCCATATATGGGAGAGCCATACCCTGTGCACGTTAAAGAACACGCTGGATGGCCTTGACGGAAGACTACCATCTGTCTCCCAACTGGGTCCCCTTCCCCAACCTTCTCTGAGCCTTCGGGGTCCATGTGACCTGGCCATTTAGCCCATGGTGTGCAAAAAAGTGCCGCTCAGAGGTAAAGCAACGCAACCGGAATCAGTACGAATCTTCCGACTTGTCTGTTGTGTCGAATTTTGGAAAGCGATCGGACGTTTCATGAATTTGGTCACATCGAATAACGTGTATTTTTTGTACATGTTTGTACAAACATAAACAACGGCAAGATGAAATCACAACATGAAAGAAAGCAAAATTTTTACTGCTAAACACACAAAGAAAGCTTTTTTTTAATTGAAATGTTCAAAGCTATTAATGCTAAACTAAAAAAAAAACGCCTTTTTTAATTTAATTGAAATGTTTAACTAAAAATTTGAGGTTTCTCTTATTATAAAAGTTATAATATAAATTTTTTTTGTAAAGATATCTGAGGAGTTAGAAAGTTGCAAACTACACACACTGGCCGCTGAATTTGAAATCTTTATTCAATACCGAGTTGGACCTTCTTTAACCCGAATTACAGCACGTATGCGGTTTGGCATAGATTCCATAAGGTGTTGGAGTGCCTTTACATATACAACATACCAGGCGTTCACCAGAATGTCCATCCCCGCCCTGCCCACGGTCAGTAGGGGACACCGATGGGCTTGGAAAGGCCGCCGTCCGTCGGATGGGACGTTAAGCCGTGGCCCCGTGTGCGGGAGAGCCACACCCTGTGCATGTTAAAGAACACGCTGGATGGCCTTGACGGGAGGTTACCATCTGTCTCCCAACAGCTGTTCCAGTGGGTCCCCTCCCCCAACCTTCTCTGAGCCTTCGGGGTCCTTGTGGCCTGGCCATTTAGACCATGGTGTGCAAAAAAAGTGCCGCTCAGAGGTAAAACAACCCAACCCAACCAGACTGTCCATTAACTGGTTCAGATTTGAGGGAAGAGGACTTTGCCTCTGGATCTGATTTTTTAACATGTCCCATACATTCTTAACGGGGTTCAGATCTCGCTTTGTGATGGCCAAGAAAGATGGTGGAAGTCGCTGTCATGCCCACTGAACTCCTGCTGAACACATCTTGCGCGATGGACAGTATCATTATTGTCCATGAAACAGCCGTCACCTGCTGGATAAAAAGTCAACATTGTAGGATGGACTTGATCGGCAACAATGTTCAGATAATCTTTGGAGGACACCTGACTTTCCAGCAAAATCAGGAGACCGTTCCGTACCAACAGAATGCGCCCCACACCATGACACTGCCTCCAGAACCTTGAGTTCTGTTTACAAGGCAAGCTGGGTCCATTGTTTCATGGTGCTCCCCCCAAACTCTCTGTCTATCGTCGGTACAGAACAAGGTGTAACGCGACTCGTCAGACCACATGACTTTTTTGCAGTCTTTCACTGTCCAATCACGGTGTTCCTGACACCATTGTAGGCGAAGTTTCCGGTTTTTCGTAGAAATCAGTGGTTTCCGAATAGACATGCGATTTCTAGTACCGATCGTCTTCAATTCCTTGCTCATAGTTCGCTGAGATGTGGATCGGGAACAGCCTTCATTGAATGCTTCGGTCAATTGCTGCCTACAGGAAGTCCTGTTTCACCGTTCAAGCCTTCTCAGATGACGGCGATCTCGTTCCTAACAGATTGTCGTCGCGCCACACTGACGCCGCTTAGACAAGTAATGTGGGTTATTTTTCCACTGATTAAAACCAGAGATATCTCACCTTTTGAGGAACCAGTCAGCTCTGTTTTTTTAAATTGTCGATCCAACCAGACGGGCACCCACAATAAACCCTTTATCGAACCCCGAAAGATCCTTTGTTTTTCCCATTGTTATGTCTCCGCAAAATTTCCCTGCCCTGCCCATGATCAGTAGGGGACACCGATGGGCTTGAAAAGGCCGCCGTCCGTCGGATGGGACGTTAAGCCGTGGCACCGTGTGCGGGAGAGCCATACCCTGTGCACGTTAAAGAACACGCTGGATGG
Source organism: Ryuthela nishihirai (assembly GCA_038380435.1). Lineage (NCBI taxonomy): Eukaryota > Metazoa > Arthropoda > Arachnida > Araneae > Heptathelidae > Ryuthela > Ryuthela nishihirai. The sequence continues at coordinate 29,215,912 of JAWZYU010000018.1, forward strand.
CCTTGACGGGAGGCTACCATCTGTTTCGCAACAGCTGTTCCAGTGGGTCCCCTCCCCCAACCTTCTCTGAGCCTTCGGGGTCCTTGTGGCCTGGCCATTTAGCCCATGGTGTGCAAAAAAAGTGCCGCTCAGCGGTAAAACAATCCAATCTCATTGTTATGAACACTGCTGACGGTGATGAGTAGCCGTCTTAAATATTTGTCTAGATCACGTGGTGATTCACGTGACCACGTATTTTGCATATACGCTACGCAAGTGACGTTTATATACATTTGCATAAAGGTTTCTAATTCAGTGGCTGGTGTGTGCAATTAATAATGCATTTATAGATATGTTCCGCACTCGAAGTCCGCTTCATTTTTTTTGAAAATATTGTTCCATATTCACCAGAGGCAATACGTCATTCTTGTAGTTTTTTACATATATTTTTCATGGCACAGTGATTAGGCAGCGACTTAGTATTTCAACAGGCATAATACGTGTTCTATATATCTGTCAAAGTCAGTTAAATCTTTTGCCGGTCTTAGTTAAGCACTAGCAAATTGAGCCGGTGGAAAAGGGGCCATATTTTTTTTTGATTAAACTTACAGTCAATATCTAAAGAAATAATTTTTTTTTGTTTTTGTAATCACTTTTATTTATTGAAGAATTGTACTCTTCTGAATCTAATATTACATTATTATGTCGCAAAAGTATATTTAATTGCATACCTTATGTTAATAACTTGTGAGTGTATTTAATTATATGTCTTATGTTCATACCTTGTGAGTATATTTCATTGCATACCTTATGTTCATACCTTGTGAGTGTATTTAATTGCATGCCATATGTTCATACCTTCTGAGTGTATTTAATTGCATACCTTATGTTCAAACTTGTGAGTGTATTTTATTGCATACCTTATGTTCATACCTTGTGAGTGTATTTAATTGCATACCTTATGTTCATACCTTGTGAGTGTATTTCATTGCATACCTTATGTTCATACCTTGTGAGTGTATTTCATTGTATACCTTATGTTCATACCTTGTGAGTGTATTTTATTGCATACCTTATGTTCATACATTGTGAGTGTATTTAATTGCATACCTTATGTTCATACATTGTGAGTGTATTTAATTGCATGCCTTATGTTCATACCTTGTGAGTGTATTTCATTGCATGCCTTATGTTCATACCTTGTGAGTGTATTTAATTGCATACCTTACGTTCATACCTTGTGACTGTATTTCATTGCATACCTTATGTTCATACCTTGTGAGTGTATTTCATTGTATACCTTATGTTCATACCTTGAGAGGATATTTTATTGCATACCTTATGTTCATAACTTGTGAGTGTATTTTGTTGCATACCTTATGTTCATACCTTGCGAGTGTATTTTATTGTATACCTTATGTTCATACCTTGCGAGTGTATTTTATTGCATACCTTATGTTCATACCTTGTGAGTGCATTCAATTGCATGCCATATGTTCATACCTTGTGAGTGTATTTAATTGCATGCCATATGTTCATACCTTGTGAGTGTATTTAATTGCATGCCATATGTTCATACCTTGTGAGTGTATTTCATTGCATACCTTATGTTCATACATTGTGAGTGTATTTAATTGCATGCCTTATGTTCATACCTTGTGAGTGTATTTCATTGCATGCAATATGTCCATACCTTGTTAGTGTATTTAATTGCATACCTTATGTTCATACCTTGTGACTCTATTTTATTGCATACCTTATGTTCATAACTTGTGAGTGTATTTTATTGCATACCTTATGTTCATACCTTGTGAGTGCATTCAATTGCATACCTTATGATCACGGCTTGTGAATGTATTTTATTGCATACCTTATGTTCATAACTTGTGAGTGCATTTTATTGCATACCTTATGTTCATACCTTGTGAGTGTATTTCATTGCATACCTTATGTTCATACCTTGTGAGTGTATTTCATTGCATGCAATATGTTCATATCTTGTGAGTGTATTTAATTGCATACCTTATGTTCATAACTTGTGAGTGTATTTTATTGCATACCTTATGTTCATACCTTGTGAGTGTATTTCATTGCATGCAATATGTTCATACCTTGTGAATGTATTTCATTGCATGCCTTATGTACATACCTTGTGAGTGTATTTAATTGCATACCTTATGTTCATAACTTGTGAGTGTATTTCATTGCATACCTTATGTTCATACTTTGTGAGTGTATTTAATTGCATACCTTGTGTGAGTTTCGAAATAATCAAACAGATAATAAATGAACTTATTTAATAAACAAAGCAATTAATTTACATGAAATCGCTAAAACCTGAATTATGCTCCACTTTACATACGAATGGATTAACTTAATTTATGGCTAGTTACTATTGGCCATATTCTAATGCCAAATACTAAAAGAATTTAAAATTCGAAAGTTTAGTTACAAAGTTTTGCATGTAACAAAATATAGAACCGAGTGTTATTAAAAAGAGATGTTTACACTTTTTACACAAGATATTTACTTATTACACAAGATATTTAAAGGGAATGACATTCCCTCAAACAAACGAAGTCGCTCCAATTCTTTAAATAAAAAATAAATACCCCCTCAAGCAGCTGCTTGCCACAGAGTTCTGACAGGAGCCTGCCAGTTTATATGCCATAGTAGAAGGTCTGTGAGGATGACAGGACCTCAGCAGAAAAACAATACATACATCCATGCCTTAATCCGGTGCTCGAACCCAGGTCCCTTAGATCAGTAGCGAAGCGCGCTAACCACTCGGCCATGGGGACGGCTCCAATTCTTTAAAAAAAAAATACCCCCTCAAGCAGCTGCTTGCCACAGAGCTCTGACAGGAGCCTGTCAGTTTATGTGCCATAGTAGAAGGTCTGAGAGGATGGCAGGACCTCAGCAGAAAACGACACATACATCCATGCCTTATCCGGGATTTGAACCCAGGTCCCTTAGATCAGTAGCCAAGCGCGCTAACCACTCGGCCACGGGTTACACAAAGAAATTAATAAACAAAGAAACAACGACAATCGAAGGCGTCACCCGTGCACTGCACAAAAGCAACGTCACTAAACAACATTTTCTTTCTTCTAAAACTAATACACTTTTTAAACTAAACTGTCGGTTTCATTACAAACAGGACACAATTCTATAATTGTATGTGACACATGTCGTGACCGTTGTTCGGATCCTGTCCGACTGCGTCAGATGTGATGACCCAATCCGAACAGGAGAGAGAGACGATGATGAAATTACTACTAATTTCACTTCGGTGAATTCACAGATTCGCGGGTTTTTACGCCCGTGCCACTGTATGCCTCAACTTTACTGTGTTGAATGAAGAATAGGAACTGTCCATCAATTAACTGCACGAGAGTAGATAGGGACGACACACTTTATTTATAATATGTACAGCTATGTACTGGGAATGAGCTCCACTCCGTGGGCTTCACTGCTGCAAACAATAATACTGAGGTGGAGAATCGCACACTCGGCGAATTCTCACTTTACTGACCTCAAAAACTCGGCGAAAGGATTTTCCTTTGCCTACACTGTGGTTCCTCTTGAACCACAAGAATAGAAAGACAGATTCTCCAAGAATCTGGATTCCCTCTTGGAATCGCACCCTCACTTCAAGGGTTAATTTGGGAAAGGCGGCGTCCTTTTGACGCGTGTCGAAGCGACCTCTTCGCTTGACAGCTAACGCACAGACTGATTCTTCCAACTCCTTCCCCTAGCCTCGTGAGCAAACTTTCGCGCAGCGGGGATAGTTAGTCATATACGGCATAAACAACTGCTGGCATTCGTTACCACTTACTTACACGGAGCAGCTTTAGACCCGAAAAACAACAACAGTGAGTCATCCCAGCAGAAACATTTCCAAGAATACATAAAAATATATACAACAATATAATACAACAAAAATATACAATAAATAAATAAATATAATCGAGGGACATGACAACACAATAATCATGATTATAATGGTTGCACATTAACATTACGATCCGATATTAATAAATATGCTCTTTGATTTTTTTTTCGATATTATGCAGTATGTCAGCAATGAGTAAGCTAGTTCCTCTTACGTCACTAGGAATATGCTATCCCATAACCGAGTAGAGACGGGGGTGCTCAGTCGGTAGCGCGCCAGGCTCGTAATCTGTACTTTCCAGGTTCGAGTCCCATCTGGGTCAGCGTTGAGATTTATCTCCGCAAAATTCCCCGCCCTGCTCACGATCAGTAGGGGACACCAATGGGCTTGGAAAGGCCGCCGTCCGTCGTATGGAACGTTAAGTCGTGGCGCCGTCTACGGGAGAGCCATACCCTGTGCACGTTAAAGAACACACTGGATGGCTTTGACGGTAGGCTACCATCTGTCTCCCAACAGCTGTTCCAGTGGGTCCCCTCCCCCAACCTTCTCTGAGCCTTCGGAGTCCATGTGACCTGGCCATTTAGCCCATGGTGTTGAAAAAGTGCCACTCAGAGGTAAAACAACCCAACCCATAACCGAGCGAATAGCGCGCTTGGCTACTTATCAAAGGGACCTGGGTTCGAACCGCGTGTAAGGCATGGATGTTGTTTTTCTGATGAGGTTTCGCCATCTTCATAGACTTTCTAGTACGGCCTATTAAACTGGTAGGCTCCTCTCAGACCTTTGTGGCAAACAGCTGCTTGAGGAGCTAATATTTAATTATGAGATTTTCATTTGACGATTGGTATTCTGTAATCCATTAATTAGTTCATAGAGCGGGAACTGTCTATATTAATCCAATGTAATATGGTTTCCCGTATCAACATGAACTGTCGCATAACATAGAATAATTAATAGCAATAATTCGTTCTCTTATATTTGTCAACGCAGTGTTCACAAACTTAAATCGACAGTATACTAATCTTTTAATTTTTATAAGAAAAAGCAACGCACTGTGGGGCGGGGGTGGCTCAGTCGGTAGTGCGCCAGGCTCGTAATCTGTAGTTCCCAGATTCGAGTCCCAGCTCGGTCAGCGTTGAGATTTATCTCCTCAAAATTCCCCGCCGTGCCCACGGTCAGTAGGGGACACGATTGGCTAGGAAAGGCCGCCGTCCGTCTGATGGGACGTTAAGCCGTGGCCCCGTGTGCGGGAGAGACATACCCTGTGCACGTTAAAGAACACGCTGGATGGCTTTGACGGGAGACTACCATCTATCTCCCAACATTTGTTCCAGTGGTTCCCCTCCCCCAACCTTCCCTGAGCTTTCGGGGTCCATGTGACCTGGCCAATTAGCCCATGGTGTGCAAAAAATTGCCGCTCAGAGGTAAAACAACACAACACACTGTTACGAATTGATTTTTCCCCCCCGGGTTTTTTCAGGGGGAATAAAAAATGGGTGAAATCGAATAACACCCCATAAAAAGCCACACACTATTAACAACCATGATTTCAATTGAAATCTTTATTTTCAGTATCATTTTTTTCAATAGAACATTATTTCAGGAGTTACAAGTGCTTCGAATTAAAGCTTCGCCAACTGACCCAACAGGGGCGGGGGTGGCTCAGTCGGTAGTGCGCCAGACTCGTAATCTGTATTCCTAGGTTCAAGTCCCAGCTGGGTCAACGTTGAGATTTATAAAAAAAATAAATACCCCCTCAAGCAGCTGCTTGCCACAGAGGTCTGATAGGAGACTGTCAGTTTACATGTCACAGTAGAAGGTCTGAGAGAATGGCAGGACCTCAGCAGAAAAACGACACAAACAGCCATACCTTATCCGGGGCGCGAACCCAGGTCCCTTAGATCAGTAGCCAAGTACGCCAAGCACTCGGCCATATCTCCGCAAAATTCCCCACTATGCCCACGGTCCGTAGGGGACACCGATGGGCTTGGGGTTCGATTCCCAGCTGGGTCAGCGTTGAGATTTATCTCCGCAAAATTCTCCCCCCTGCCCACGGTCAGTAGGGGACACCGATGGGCTTGGGGTTCGAGCCCCAGCTGGGTCAGCGTTGAGATTTATCTCCGCAAAATTCCCCGCCCTGCCCACGGTCAGTAGGGGACACCGACGTGCTTGGAAAGATCGCCGTCTGTCGGATGGGACGTTAAGTCGTGTCTCCGTATGCGGGAGACCCCATACCCTGTGCACATTAAAGAACACGCTGGGTGGCCTTGACGGGAGGCTACCATATGTCTCCCAACAGCTGTTCCAGTGGGTCTCCTCCCCCAACCTTCTTTGATCCTTCGGGGTCCATGTGACCTGGCCATTTAGCCCATGGTGTGCAAAAAAGTGCCGCTCAGAAGTAAAACAACTCAACGTTAAAAAACACGCTGGATGGCCTTGACGGGAGGCTACCATATGTCTCCCAACAGCTGTTCCAGTGGGTCTCCTCCCCCAACCTTCTTTGATCCTTCGGGGTCCATGTGACCTGGCCATTTAGCCCATGGTGTGCAAAAAAGTGCCGATCAGAGGTAAAACAACACAACCCAACTGACACAACAAGCCCTTTTCTAATTATTTGTTAGAGCTCTGTATTGCGCAACAAGTTCGGTGTTTCGGCACGTGATTTGTTGCGTAATAAGTTATACTATGTAATATCGCGATGCGAAAGCAGAGCCGTCAATGCTCAACAACCGTAGCTATGGCTCCGATTTCATAATAATGTGGTTGTTAGGAACAGTTTGTTGCATTATGCGATATGACGGAATGAGAAACGTTCCAGTTTATGCATTGCCTCGGTGCAACTTCTCTGTTATGAATGTTTCTGCGGCAATGGCTGCTATCGACGACATCTGCTAATGGCAAACAAATGCTCCCGTATTATTTGGGTTGGTTGCAACAAGAGAAATATTACGAAAGACTCGGTGCATGAAATTACGATAGCAATTTAAAATCAAACAGGTGAAGTAATTGTAGTTTAAGTTAATTTTGAAAGTGTTTAGAAATATAGATCACAACCCGCAAGAAGTTGAGATCGTAACATCAAATCCTTATGGATAGAAAGGTCAGTTGTTTTGTCTTTAATTTACTGGGGTGGGGGTGGCTCAGTCGGTAGCGCGCCAGGCTCGTAATCTGTAGTTCCCAGGTTCGAGTCCCAGCTGGGTCAGCGTTGAGATTTATCTCCGCAAAATTCCCCGCCCTGCCCACGGTCAGTAGGGGACACCGATGGGCTTGGAAAGGCCGCCGTCCGTCGGATGGGACGTTAAGCCGTGGCCCCGTGTGCGGGAGAGTCATACCCTGTGCACGTTAAACAACACGCTGGATGGCCTTGACGGGAGATTACCATCTGTCTCCCAACAGCTGTTCCAGTACGTCTCCTCCCCCAACCTTCTCTGAGCCTTCGGGGTCCATGTGACCTGGCCATTTAGCCCATGGTGTGCAAAAAAGTGCCGCTCAGAGGTATACAACCCAACTTTAATTTACTCATTTTGCTACTTAAAAAACAACAAGAAAAGAAAAAGCAAATTTTTTATTTATAACTGTTGTAAATATCATTACAGTAAATGTCCGACTAATGATCCTGACTACAATTTACAATTTCGTACTTGGGGTGGCTCAGTCGGTAGCGCGCCAGGCTCGTAATCTGTAGTTCCCAGGTTCGAGTCCCAGCTGAGTCAGCGTTGAGATTTATCTCCGTAAAATTCCCCACCCTGCCCACGGTCAGTAGGGGACACCGATGGGCTTGGGGTTCGAGTCCCAGCTGGGTCAGCATTGAGATTTATCTCCGCAAAATTCCCCGCCCTGCCCACGGTCAGTAGGGGACACCGATGGGTTTGGAAAGGCCTCCGTCCGTCGGATGGGACGTTAAGCCGTGGCCCCGTGTGCGGGAGAGCCATACCCTGTGCACGTTAAAGAACACGCTGGATGGCCTTGACGGGAGGCTACCATCTGTCTCCCAACAGCTGTTCCAGTGGGTCCCCTCCCCCAACCTTCTCTGAGCCTTCGGGGTCCACGTGACCTGGCCATTTAGCCCATGGTGTGCAAAAAAGTGCCGCTCAGAGGTAAAACAACCCAACCCAACCCTGCCCACGGTCAGTAGGGGACATCGATGGGCTTGGAAAGGCCGCCGTCCGACGGATGGGGCGTTAAGCCGTGGTCCCATATATGGGAGAGCCATACCCTGTGCACGTTAAAGAACACGCTGGATGGCCTTGACGGAAGACTACCATCTGTCTCCCAACTGGGTCCCCTTCCCCAACCTTCTCTGAGCCTTCGGGGTCCATGTGACCTGGCCATTTAGCCTATGGTATGCAAAAAAGTGCCGCTCAGAGGTAAAACAACTCAACCCAAAAGCCATAATCAGATTCCTTCTACAACAGGATACTTTCCTTACTATAGATTTTCGTGTTAAGTATGATGTGGAAGTGAGGTAAGACTTTACCCAACAATCTCATAACCTGGTACTAACAGGTCCGAGGCCCTATTGTCATTTCATTGAGATTTTCACCGCTAGATCTCGTTCGACCCTTTGAGGGGAGATTGAAAAGGCTGTCGGTGGCCGGCTTTGGAAGGCCGTCAGGTGTCACTTTAAACCGTGGCTCGTTTGTAGCACAGTTATCTAGTTGTGAGCCCTTGGATCCTAAAAGCAGTTTGGATTGGATTGTTTTACCTCTGAGCGGCAATGTTTTGCACACCATGGGCTAAATGGCCAGGTCACATGGACCCCGATGGCTCAAAGAAGGTTGGGGAAGGGGACCCACTGGAACAGCTGTTGGGAGATAGATGGTAGCCTCCCGTCAAGGTCATCCAGCGTGTTCTTTTACGTGCACAGGGTATGGCTCTCCCGCACACGGGGCCACGGCTTAACGTCCCATCCGACGGACGGCGGCCTTTTCAAGCCCATCGGTGTCCCCTACTGACCGTGGGCAGGGCGGGGAAATTTTGCGGAGATAAATCTCAACGCAGACCCAGCTGGGACTCGAAACTGGGAACTAAAGATTACGAGCCTGGCGCGCTACCGACTGAGCCATCCGCTCCTAAAAGCAGTTGTGAGCCCTATGGTCCTAAGGCAGATGGTTGGGTCCCTATATAGTTGTGAGCCCTTGGGTCCTAAGGCAGATGGTATCTCGCCAAGATCGTAAACTCCGTTTCCCAGGTTCGAGTCCCATGTCTGTCAGCTTTAAGATATGTCTCCGCTAAACCCACACCTTATCCTCAGCCAGAAAGGGGACGTCAATGCCCTTGAAATAGTTTCCGTTGGCTGTGTGCTGAAGAGATAGGATAGCATTGACAGGAGGCTTCTCTTTGTCTCCTAACAGATGTCCAATGGATCCTTCCCAAACATTCTCTGAGATCTTGGGGGTCCTTGTGGGTTGGGTTGGGTTTTTTTACCTCTGAGCGGCACTTTTTTGCACACCATGGGCTAAATGGCCAGGTCACATGGACCCCGAAGGCTCAGAGAAGGTTGGGGGAGGGGACTCACTGGAACAGCTGTTGGGAGACAGATGGTAGCCTCCAGTCAAGGCCATCCAGCGTGTTCTTTAACGTGCACAGAGTATGACTCTCCCGCACACGGACAACGGCTTAACGTCCCATCCGACGGACGGGCGGCCTTTACCAAGCCCATCGGTGTCCCCTACTGACCGTGGGCAGGGCGGGGAATTTTGCGGAGATAAATCTCAACGCTAACCCAGCTGGGAACTACAGATTACGAGCCTGGCGCGCTACCGACTGAGTCACCCCCGCCCCAAAGGGGTCCTTGTGACTTGGCTGTTTATCTCACAATGTGGAATAAAATACCTCCCATAGGTAAATTAACGGGTGGCTAGGTACAGTCGCTCAAAAATGTATTCGAACACTATGATTGCTTACATAATTCAGAAAAAATATCTGGTAACCATTTTTTTAGAAATTAGTGATCTGGCAACCTTCGTGACACGAAGTTGCCAGATCACTAATTTCTAAAAAAAATCGTTGCCAGATATTTTTTCTGAATTCTGTAATCAACCATGGTGTTCGGATACTTTTTTGAGCGACTGTACACAAAAGTGCAGCTCAGAGACAAAACAATACAGCATAACCTCGTAATAATATTACAGTGAATCCATTTGCCCAATTCTACCCTTATTTTTGTGGGGGCGGGGGTGGCACAGTTCGTAGCGCGTCAGGTTCGTAATCTTCATTTACTTGGTTCGAGTTCCACCTGGGCCAGCATTCAGAATATCTCCGAAAAATTCCCCTTCCTAACCTGGTCAGTAGTAGAGGATACCGATGGACTTGGAAAGGTCGCCGTCCATCGGATGGTACATTAAGCTGTGGTGGTGGTGGTGGGGGGGGGGGTAGCTGTCCCATGGCCGAGTGGTTAGCGCGCTTGGCTACTGATCTAAGGGACCTGGGTTCGAGCCCCGGGTAAGGCATGACTGTTTGTGTCGTTTTTCTGCTGAGGGCCTGCCATCCTCTCAGACCTTCTACTGTATCATATAAACTGACAAGCTCCTGTCAGACCTCTGTGGCAAGCAGTTGCTTGAGGGGGTATTTCTTTTTTCGTGTGGGAGAGAGCCATACCCTGTGCACGTTAAAGAACCCCTTGATGACGTTGACGGGAGACTACCAGGAGGTTTAGAGACAGCCAATGAGACAGCCAAAAGTCTCCAATGGGTCCCATTCGTACAACTTTCTCTGAGCCCTCGGGGAGTCCTTGTGACCTGGCCATTTAATCCATTGTGTGCAAAAAAAAAAAGCACCGCTAAGAGGTAAAACAACACAACTCTTGTTTTTTTGAAGTTTTTGTGATCTGGTCATTAAGTCCATTGTACAGAAAAAATTGCATCTCATGGTTAAAACAACCGGAAAACAAAAAAAAATACAAATTGGTAAACGGAACAAAAAAAACTGCAAAACACGACAGCGATTTAAAAATATAAGAAAAAAAAATACACACATCGAACAAAACGGCCATGAAAACTGCTCGTAGAGATACGACGAAATGACCCGAAAGAAAAATAAAAACATTAAGCCGAAAGAAACAGTCTGAAGGAAAGAAAACACAAGATGATATCATCACACTGTTTTAAAATAGAGGAGAAAGACTGAAGCCCGGGATCAAGATGCTTCATCCCCTTTTTTTTCTCCTCCAGTTCTGTCCGAAAGGCGTTGTAAAGAAAGGTGAGTCTCGAGGCAGAGACGGACACGCGTCGAGAATTTATGGCATGTGTTGGAATCCAGCTCAGAGCCCAGTCACCTATAAATCTATTTTATTAGAGCATCAGCATGAAACGAAGAAAACGGGGAAAGCAGAATTGTAATCATGGCGGAAAGAGTGAGCAGATTCAGGATGAAGAGAGGAGAGGGAACAAGCGACCAAGAGGTGAAAGAGTGAGAGTTTGGAGGAATGGAGTGTCTCCTGTTTCGTCACGTGGAATATCTCTCCACCTTGCCGAGTGCCCAATGGAGATCAACGGAGAATGGTCCTCCTTGCAGTTCTTTTCCTTTTTTTTATTCTTTTCCTTTCTTCCGAAGGATCGAATTTATCTCAGATATGAAAATATACGCAGAGGAATTGAGATGGTTGATGACATCGTGAAGAAAAGAGGTAAGCAGTTTCGGCTGGATTCCTTTAGACCTGTAACAGATGGGATGGAAAATGAAAAATACTGGATAAGAAAATGATTCGATTTTTTCTTTTAAGCGATATAGAAAATGTGCCCAGTCAAGGGTATATAGATATATACATATACGCGGTGAGAAGGAAGATTTGGTTGCAGTGAGAAGTTCTGCTCGGAGGGGTGAATGGTTTCCACAAATGTGTTAGGTGTATTGCTTTGAAGTGAAGAAAAGGTGAGTTATTGATTGAAAGCATCAAAGAGGAAGAAGGAATTGTTTATGATGTTCTGATTTTTGTTTTTTCTTTTGGTGTGAGGTTGAGTAATATTGACGGTTTCGTAAGTGATGTCAGTGATGAAATTCCGTGAGTAAATTATCCATGCTTTTAAGGCATAGTGGTTAGTGCGTTTGAATTACTGATCGAATGGATCTAGGTAAGATGTGGAAGGGATTGTTTTTTCTGTGTTGTCTTTCTGCTGAGATCTCACCATCATCACAGATCTTTTGTATGGCGTATTATGCCTAGGTGCTCCTGTTGGGTTGTTTTACCTCTGAGCGGCACTTTTTTGCACACCATGAGCTAAATGGTCAGGTCACATGGACCCCGAAGGCTCAGAGAAGGTTGGGGAAGGGGACCCACTGGAACAGCTGTTGGGAGACAGATGGTAGCCTCCCGTCAAGGCCATCCAGCGTGTTCTTTAACGTGCACAGGGTATGGCTCTCCCGCACAAGGGACCACGGCTTAACGTCCCATCCGACGGACGGCGGCCTTTCCAAGCCCATCGGTGTCCCCTACTGACCGTGGGCAGGGCGGGGAATTTTGCGGAGATAAATATCAACGCTGACCCAGCTGGGACTCGAACCTGGGAACTACAGATACGAACCTGGCACGCTACCGACTGAGCCACCCCCGCCCCACTCCTGTCAGATATATGTGGAAAGCTACTGCTTGGATGATGACTTTTTTATTCATTTATCGTATGATATAATGGGAGTAATTCGGGGCGAGCGGACACGTGGGACATCATCGGTGGTAGTAATTGTCGTTTTCTCTGTGGTTCCGCGGTTGTTTGAGCGAACGATCCCAAATTTGGTGGGGTGATCCCGCTTAGTTTCAGTCCTGTTGGGGTAGACGGATGGGGTTCCTAGCTGCCGTGGGTCGGGAATGATTCCTTTAAAAGTATCCGAAATTACGAGCCCCGTAATCCCCGCACGAGCACGGGTTGATTTACCTCTGAGCGGCACATTTTCTTTGCACACAAAGGGCTAAATGGCTAATTTGCATGAACCCCGAAGGCTAAGAGAAGGTTGGGGGAGGGGACCCACTGGAACAGCTGTTGGGAGACAGATGGTAGCCTCCCGTCAAGGCAACCTTCGTGTCACGTGACACGAAGGTTGCCAGATCATTAATTTCTAAAAAAATCTTTGCCAGATATTTTTTCTGAATTCTGTAATCAACCGTAGTGTTCGGATACTTTTTTGAGCGATTGTACAATACAGGAATTTTGTGCCTTTACTTGTTCACTCATAAAACTTGGTCTTATACAAAAGAGGAATTTTCATTGGCCAATATTAGACTAAGAGTCAATATTAGCAAAAGTAATTATAAATATATATATATAAGTCCCATCCAATCCAAACTTAGTGAAAAGCGACCAGGAACAAAATATCTTCTTAAAGAACCGCAGGAAAAATTCTCTGCTAAAAAATCGAAAACATGCATTTTTTAAGAATAATCAATCTTCATCATCAGCCTCAAGCAGACATGGATTATGAAGATCCAACCAGTTTTGAAAGGTACAGTACTGTGCAAATTAGTTGGGACAATAGGAAAATACAGTAACAAAGACACAACTAAAATATTTATTTGTTTAATAGTGTAGTTAATAGTGAATGTGACCCCCCCCCCCCTTAGCTTTAATTACTTTTTTCACCCTCTCAACCATTGATGCCACTAGCTTTCCACACATCTCCTTCACTTCAGGGTCGTGGTACCACACTTTCTATCATTTTGGTTTTCGTCGTGCAATCCATCTTAGATATGCGCTCTTTAATAATGGCCCACAAATTTTCAATGGGGTTTAGATCGGGTGAATTTCCTGGTCACTCCAATACCTTCAAATGTTGCTGGGTAAAGAAGCTCTTAGGAAGCTTAGAATTGTGGCATGGAGCCAAATCATGTTGAAATACCCCATCGCCGTTAGGAAATAGCTTCTGCAGTGTTGGGACCATTTTCGCCTCCAGAACGCCTATGTAGCTTTAATGTCCATCATTCCTTCAATGGGGTAAAGCGTCTGTGGCCCAGAAGCTGTGAAACATCCCCAAAACATGACCTTGGGTGGGTGTTGGGGGGATTGGTGGATGTGGCAGGATCGAAGAGGTTCTCCAGGCTTCGCTTGTCCCAACTAATTCGCACAGTACTGTACTAACTGTCTGCATCACGAGAAGGAGGTGTCGAAGTTTAGATGTTGAAGTTCTGTGCATCATCACAGGGAATTGGTGCATAGCTCTCCTTCAAATGACTACCTAGTTACCATTTACGGATCAATGATCAATTGGGGAAAAAACTATATTTTTAAGAAATCAAGATAATTATTAAAAATACATATATTTTAATGAGCACGACGAATTGGCAAAATCATTTAACTACGCACCTAAAAATGTTTGGTAAAACAATTTGTGAGCCACTCACTGTATTGATTGGGGGCGGGGGTGGCTCAGTCGGTAGCGCGCCAGGCTCGTAATCTGTAGTTCCCAGGTTCGAGTCCCAGCTGGGTCAGCGTTGAGATTTATCTCCGCAAAATCCCCCGCCCTGCCCACGGTCAGTAGGGGACACCGATGGGCTTGAAATGGCCGCCGTCCGTCGGATGGGACGTTAAGCCGTGGCTCCGTGTGCGGGAGAGCCATACCCTGTGCACGTTAAAGAACACGCTGGATGGCCTTGACGGGAGGCTACCATCTGTCTCCCAACAGCTGTTCCAGTGAGTCCCTTCCCCCAACCTTATCTGAGCCTTCGGGGTCCATGTGACCTGGCCATTTAGCCCATTGTGTGCAAATAAGTGCCGCTCAGATGTAAAACAGCCCAACGTTAAAGAACCCGCTGGATGGCCCTGACGGGAGGATACCATCTGTCTGATGGTAGCCTCCCGTCATCTGTGATGCAACAGCTGTTCCAGTGGGTCCCCTCCCCCAACCTTCTCTGAGCCTTCGGGTCCATGTGACCTGGCCATTTAGCCCATGGTGTGCAAAAAAGTGCCGCTCAGAGGTAAAACAACCCAACTGTATTGATTATATTTTATGAGCCGAAAGTTATGCAATGAGCAGCTGGTCGGACAACCGCGATCTGTAAGTTAAGTAATTCGATTATTATTTTCAATTTAGCCCTTGTCATAGCCCTTGACAGAAGAAATCTTAAATGCCATGCTTTTGTATGCAGATAAGGAAGAGTTTTGTAACAATCTTCTGAGAGATCTTGTGCGTTTGCCAACATTAGACGGGGCGGGGTGGCTCAGTCGGTAGCGCGCCAGGCTCGTAATCTGTAGTTCCCAGGTTCGAGTCCCAGCTGAGTCAGCGTTGAGATTTATCTCCGCAAAATTCCCCGCCCTGCCTACGGTCAGTAGGGGACACCGATGGGCTTGGGAAGGCCGCCGTCCGTCGGATGGGACGTTAAGCCATGGCCCCGTGTGTGGGAGAGCCATACCCTGTGCACTTTAAAGAACACGCTGGATGGCCTTGACGGGAGGCTACCATCTGTCTCCCAACAGCTGTTTCAGTGGGTCCCCTCTCCCAACCTTCTCTGAGCCTTCGGGGTCCATGTGACCTGGCCATTTAGCCCATGGTGTGCAAATAAGTGCCGCTCAGATGTAAAACAGCCCAACGTTAAAGAACACGCTGGATGGCCCTGACGGGAGGATACCATCTGTCTCCCAACAGCTGTTTCAGTGGGTCCCTTTCCCCCACCCTTCTCTGAGCCTTCGGGGTCCTTGTGACCTGGCCATTTAGCCCATGGTGTGCAATAAAAGTGCCGCTCAGAGTTAAAACAACCCAACGTTAAAGAACACGCTGGATGGCCTTGACGGGAGGATACCATCTGTCTCCCAACAGCTGTTTCAGTGGGTCCCCTCCCCCAATCTTCTCTGAGCCTTCGGGGTCCTTGTGACCTGGCCATTTAGCCCATGGTGTGCAAAAAAAGTGCCGCTCAGAGGTAAAACAACTAAACCCAACATTAGAGAAATTTAATAGAAATTATGAGAAGTGGACCTGTCAGAATTTCGTTGACGCTTCAAGTTTGAAATCTCGTAGCGAAGTCGCTGCAAAAGTCTTAATTATCGTGCGATTTCTTATTAGGTGTCGCACTTATTGATGAACAGGAAAGAATTAACAATGAAGTGACCCGTCTGACCTTAGTTATTCCTTAAACAAATTATTATTTCCATGCGTCATGAAAAGATGTTTTGATTACCTTATTGCAAACTGAAGTGCAAATGAGGACTTTAGGAGTTTTCTGAATCTTTTTACTTAACAGAGTCTTGGTTAAAGATTTAAGCTATTTTTGTTACATCTATAGCTTTTGTAAGAGTACAAAATTTGCTCTTTCGTAGTTTATTCTGTAAAAGCATGTTTGCTCACTCATTATCGATAGGAAATGAGTTTGTCATTATTTCAGCGTGATTCTGATGGAATAATAACTCTGAAGAGAGGTTTCTTTGTTCTTCTCTCGAGAAAAATTCTTGCTTGAAATCTCAACTCCTTTGACAAGTTTCAAATTGAGGAAATGTGATATTTATATACATATATTCAACGGGGAATTAATAATATTACATTAAAAATTCGAAAACTTTGTGAGTAATGACGACAGCTTGTCAACGTGAGGTTGCAACCTCACTTTGACAAATTTCCTGACATCATTGTGCTACAACTTTATTAATTGCCTTATTTACCCATAAATAAGACGACTACTTTCGACAACAGTAGGTTTTAGGGGAAATAATATTTCCGAATTATTAAACAAAGAGGATACTTAGTGCAACTCTTAAAAATACTTTTCACAACTTGGAAATTTAAAAGGTTTCTTCACCTCTATTTCTCAATTTGTCTAAAAGTCATGTCCTTTCCACGGCGAAAACAAAAATATTGATGTACTTTTTTCGTGGCAAAAAAAGGAAAGACGTGTCCTTTCAAGAAAATAAAGGAGTGACATATTCTTTTCATGGCAAAGGGAAAGACGCATCCTTTAAAGAAAAAAAAAAGGAGTGATATATTCTTTTCATGGCAAAAAAAACGACATATGTTTCCTTTTTCTCGCAAAAAAAGACGTGTCCTATTCGTGGCAGAAAAAAAACCGATAGATGTTTCCTTTTCCGCGCAAAAAAATACGTTCCTTTTCGTGGCAGAAAAAAATGAAAAAATGAAGATACGTTCTTTTCACGGGAAAAGGGAAAGACGTGTTCTTTTCTTGAAAAAAGGAGAGATAGAAAAATATTTAGATAAGAAAGAGGACACTTGATGGAGTTGTAAAGCCAATTTCTCCCTGTGCAGGAGAGCCATACCCTGTGCACGTTAAAGAACACACAGAAAGAATTTGCTTTCATCTGTCACTTAACAGCTGTCAGAAGGTCCCCTTTCTCAACAATCTCTGAGCCTTTGGGGTTTTTGTGACCTGGCATTTAGCCCATTGTGTGCAAAAAAAGTATCGCTGAGAGGTCAGAGAACCTAAAGAGAAAAATCAATATCCAAAAGTTCGTTTTTTCGTGCACTAGGACAAATCGGGGTCCCACGATTTTCTTTTTTCATCTCGTTTTCAAAAAACGAGATAATTTTTCACTTTGTCGGTCTGTACGCATCTAACCTTTTTGTTTATAGAGATAAATTATAAATTCGTTTTGTGATGGATAAGTATTGATGAAATATTACGATTTGAGCTTTCGCAGTCTCCCAAAAGCTATAATTGCGTCCTCTGATAGTGGAAAAAGTTGAAATTTCGCTGGAAAGTCCAAAATTTCCAACGAATATTTCAAAACTTACGATAGATAATAAAAGAAATGAGATTTATTTATGCTAGAAATTTGAAATTTTAGTGGTGGAATGTGAAGGTCATGGAATATCCATTGGCAGCAATGAATTGTCTCCTTAGACCTAGAGGGTGGGCGGTTGGGGGTTGGCTCAGTCGGTAGCGGGCCAGGTTCGTAATCTGTAGTTCCCAGGTTCGAGTCCCAGAGCCTTGGTCCCATGTGTGGGAGAGCCACACCTTGTGCACGTTAAAGAGCACGCTGGATCGTCTTGACGGGAGGCTACCATCTGGCTCTCAACAGCTGTTCCAGTGGGTCCCCTCCCCCAACCTTCTCTGAGCCTTCGGGGTCCATGTGACATGGCCATTTAGCCCATGGTGTGCAAAAAAGTGTCACTCTGAGGTAAAACAACCCAACGTTAAAGAACACGCTGGATGGCCTTGACGGGAGGCTACCATCTGTCTCCGAATAGCTGTTCCATTGGGTCCCCTCCCCCAACCTTCTCTGAACTTTCGGGGTCCTTGTGACCTGGCCATTTAGCCCATGGTGTGCAAAAAAGTGTCATTCTGAGGTAAAACAACCCAATGTTAAAGAACACGCTGGATGGCCTTGACGGGAGGCTACCATCTGTCTCCCAACAGCTGTTCCAGTGGGTCCCCTCCCCCAATCTTCTCTGAGCCTTCGGGGTCACAAGGGTGACCTGGCCATTTAGCCCATGGTATGCAAAAAAGTGCCCCTCAGAGGTAAACAACCCTAGACATAAAGGGGTGGTAAAAATACAACTTTTTTTTGTTTTAACAGATAATTGTTTGTTTTTGAGAACAATTAAGAATTTATTTAGGTTGGATAGCTTTTAGGTTGATGAAATATTACGATTTGCACTTTCCGAATCTCCCAAAAGCTATAATTGTGCCCTCTGACGGTGAAAAAAATAGATGATTCCAGAATTTCAAACGAATATTGCAAAAGATATAGTTATTCTAGAAATTTGAAATTTTAGTGGTGGAATGTGAAGGTCATGAAGTTTCCAACGACAATAATTAATTGATCTCTTATCCCCAGGGGGGAGGGACGGAACTTTTATGTTTTAAGAGATAATTGTTAGTTTTTGGAGATAAATTAGAATTTATTTTTGGGATTGATAAGTGCTGATGAACTAGTACGATTTGTACTTTCCTAACATCTCAAAAGCTCTAATAGAATCCTCTAACAACGAAAAAAAATCGATAATTCTAAACATTTTAAGGAATATTGGAAGTGATGCATTTACGCTAGAAATGTGAACTTTTAGTGGTCGAATGTGTCATGTCCTTCTAATTTATTTATTTTCATTTTTTATTATATTTTATTGTATTTTTGTTTTTGTAGATACTTTTGTGTATTGAGTGTATTCTTGAAGTGCTGGTGGGGGGTATGCGTGACTCACTGATGTTGTTTTCGGGTCTAAAACTGACTGCTTGCATTGAGATCAGTTGCAAAAGTCTTTTATGGCCTTTTACAACTACCCTGGGGCGCGAGGTCTGCGCACGAGGCTAGGGTGGGGAGATGAAGCATTAGTTTGGTGCGTGCACGTCGAGCGAAAGGTCGTTTGGACAAGCATCAGAAGGACGCCGCACTTACTCGAAGTAACCCTTGAAGGGAGGGTGCGATTCCAAGGGTAATCGAGATTCTTGGAGAATCTGATTACAGTCTTTTTGATTCAGTTGGGTTGTTTTACCTCTGAGCGGCACTTTTTTGCACACCATGGGCTAAATGGCCAGGTCACATGGACCCCGAAGGCTCAGAGAAGGTTGGGGGAGGGGACACACTGGAACAGCTGTTGGGAGACAGATGGTAGCCTCCCGTCAAGGCCATCCAGCGTGTTCTTTAACGTGCACAGGGTATGGCTCTCCCGCACACGGGGCCAGGTCTTAACGTACCATCCGACGGACGGCGGCATTCCCAAGCCCATCGGTGTCCCCTACTGACCGTGGACAGGGCGGGGAATTTTGCAGAGATAAATCTCAACGCTGACCCAGCTGGGACTCGAACCTGGGAACTACAGATTACGAGCCTGGCGCGCTACCGATTGAGCCACCCCTGCCCCATTAGTTTGGTGCGTGCACGTCGAGCGAAAGGTCGTTTCGACAAGCGTCAGAAGGACGCCGCTCTTACTCGAAGTAACCTTTGAAGGGAGGGTGCGATTCCAAGGAGAATCGAGATTCTTGGAAAATCTGGTTACAGTCTTTTGGATTCAGAGTGAACCATATTGTAGGCGAAGGTTGATTATCCTTTTGCCGAGTTTGAGGTCTGTAAAGAGAGAATTTGCAGAGTGTGCGATTCTCCACCTCATTATTAATATTTGCAGCAGCAAAGCAGCAAAGGCCCACGGAGTTGAGCGCATTCCCGGCGCGTGATTGTATAAAGTGTAAATAAACTGTGTCGCCCCTTTACAACTCTTGTGCAGTTAATTGATGGACTATTTTTATTCAACATTCAACATAGCGAATCTGAGGCGTACGGTGCCACGGGCGTAAAAACTCGCGCACCTGTCTTCTCATCGAAGTGAGGGTGGAGTATAATCGAGTAATAATCGTATCGTCCTCCAGCGGCCACGATATTTGGCCCAGTCCCATCGCATTCCAAAGGGGATTATATCACATTTGGCCCAGTCCCATCGCATTCCAAAGGGGATTATATCGCATTGGGCCAGTCCCATCGCATTCCAAAGGGGATTATATCACATTTGGCCCAGTCCCATCGCATTCCAAAGGGGATTATATCACATTTGGCTCAGTCTGACAGGATCTGAGAGGGGAGGACATCACAGAATGTTAAGGTCATGGAATATCCATTGGCAACAATGAGTTGACCCCTTCTGCCCATTGTGGGTGGGAAACTCAATCACTATGTTTTAATTTTATCTGACAATTCAGTGCGCAAAGTGTTTTTTCACAATATCAGTGCCGGAGTGGGGTTCAGTCGATAGCGTACTTGGTTCGTAATCTGCAGTTTCCAGGTTGAATTCCCAACTGATCCAGTGTTGACATTTATTTCTGCTAAACTTGCACCTTAATTTCGGTTAGAAAAGGGGGAAAAAACGTGGGTTTGGAAATGCTTCCCTCCGTCCCATGTAAATCCGTAGTCCCGTGTACAAATGAGTCATACCCTGTGCACTTTACACAACACACTGGATATATTGACGGGAGTTTCCATCTGTCTCCTAAAAACAATCCAATAGGTCCTTTGTCCAACGGGGCGCGGGTGGCTCAGTCGGTAGCGCGCCAGGCTCGTAATCTGTAGTTCCCAGGTTCGAGTCCCAGCTGGGTCAGCGTTGAGATTTATCTCCGCAAAATTCCCCGCCCTGCCCACGGTCAGTAGGGGACACCGATGGGTTTGAAAAGGTCACCGTCCGTCGGATGGGACGTTAAGCCGTGGCCCCGTGTGCGGGAGAGCCATACTCTGTGCACGTTAAAGAACACGCTGGATGGCCTTGACGGGAGGCTACCATCTGTCTCCCAACAGCTGTTCCAGTGGGTCTCCTCCCCCAACCTTCTCTGAGCCTTCGGGGTCCATGTGACCTGGTCATTTAGCCCATGGTGTGCAAAAAAGTGCCGCTCAGAGGTAAAACAACCCAACTCTTATCCGTTGGAACCCTTGTGGTCTGGTCATTTATTGCTTGCCATACAAAAATTTATTGCTTGCCATATAAAACTTGCCATAAAGAGATATCACAGCCCAAACCTACCTTTAAGCCTTTAAACGCTGCAATGCCTCCTCTGTTGACACAATTGTCTCCGATGATTAACAAATAATAAAAAAAATACCCATAGATGATGTTCTTAAAACATTCCCCCCACCTAAGTCTCCATATTGAAATTATTTCAGCAAACTAAGAATAAAAATTCTCAATTTGCTAAAGAATTCGATTCGTTACTTTCTTCAATACTCTTAACCGTCTCGCTGGTGATGACCCTTGCAACATCAAGAGGCAGATATTGGCATCACTTTTAAATCAAAATCTTTTCTTTTTATCATTCGGCTGAAAGAAAATGTAGAGCAAAATTCGGTTTCGGCATTCACTGCAGCAAAGAAATCCAACACGCGTCGACATATTAGACCATGACGTGTTATCGTCAGATGGCACTGACACTTATCTCGTGATGGACGAGAACGACGAGGAAAGATTTCCTCCCATCCTCCACCACGTGCCGGGACAAAAATAATAGAAGATCGGATGTTGTATAATGCTCGTGTAAATACCCCATGCTTAGCTTTACGGTTTGAAGCACATTATGTATTTTGTTTTCCTTTTTTTTTCCTATTCTGAAATTTCGTTTCGGAAAATGTTTGCTAAAAGTACGTTTAAATGCACGTGCTTTTAACATCCTGTTTATGACAGCTGACGGGAATGATTATCCATCTTGTCAAAACCAGTGTCGGTATAACATCATTGCGATAAAAGTTTTAAGGCCACCAACAAGTTCAGAGCGATATATATATATATTTGATTTATCATGTTTTCCCATTATGGTATTGCGAACTATTTCTTTTGCTTATTTCATACCTTCTTTTGGGGCGGGGGTGGCTCAGTCGGTAGCGGGCCAGGCTCGTGATCTGTGGTTCCCAGGTTCGAGTCCCAGCTGGGTCAGCGTTGAGATTTATCTCCGCAAAATTACCCGCACTGTCCACGGTCAGTAGGGGACATCGATGGGCTTGAAAAGTCCGCCGTCCGTCGGATGAGAAGTTAAGCCGTGGCCCCGTGTGCGGGAGAGCCATACCCTATGCACGTTAAAGAACACGCTGGACGGCCTTGACGGGAGGCTACCATCTGTCTCCCAACAGCTGTTCCAGTGGGTCCCCTCCCCCAACCTTCTCTGAGCCTTCGGGGTCCGTGTGACCTGGCCATTTAGCCCATGGTGTGCAAAAAAGTGCCGCTCAGAGGTAAAACAACCCAACCCATTATGGTATTGCGGACTATTTCTTTTGCTTATTTCATACCTTCTTTGATACATTGCTTCCTTCGCAGCTTCCTTCTAAATTGTTTACGAATCTCAGGAATGAATGCATTATATAAACTCAGAAAATAGACATCAAACAGAAGTCATAAATTCGTGTGAAATATTCTTTTGGGTAAAAATGCTGAAAAATGGTCTTTTTATTATTCACTTTTCGTATGTTTTGCAAATTTAGCCTAACTCCAGACGCTAACCCAGCATTTCTGCGTTGTGTGGTTTGATTTTGTCAATAAAAAAGGCCCGATGGGCTTGGAAAGGCCACCGTCTGTTGAATGAGACGTAAAGCTTAGACTCCGTGTATAGAAGAGCTATACCATGTGCAGGTTGAAGCACCCACTGGATGGCTTTATCTGGAGGCTTCCAGCTGTCTCCTAACAGCTGTCGGGGCGGGGGTGGCTCAGTCGGTAGCGCGCCAGGCTCGTAATCTGTAGTTCCCAGGTTCGAGTCCCAGCTGGGTCAGCGTTGAGATTTATCTCCGCAAAATTCCCCGCCCTGCCCACGGTCAGGAGGGGACACCTATGGTCTTGGAAAGGCCGCCGTTCGTCGGATGGGACGTTAAGCCGTGGCCCCGTGTGCGGGAGAGCCATACCCTGTGCACGTTAAAGAACACGCTGGATGGCCATGACGGGGGGCTACCATCTGTCTCCCAACAGTTGTTCCAGTGGGTCCCCTCCCCCAACCTTCTCTGAACCTTCGGGGTCCTTGTGACCTGGCCATTTAGCCCATGGTGCGCAAAAAAGTGCCGTTCAGAGGTAAAACAACACAAACACAACACAACCTAACACGTTAAACAACACGCTGGATGGCCATGACGGGGGGCTACCATCTGTCTCCCAACCAGTGTCCAGTGAGGTCTCTTCCCCTACCTACTCTGAGGCCTTGGAATCCTTGCAGAGAGGTTGGATTGCTTTTGAGAACACTTTTTTGTACACAGTGGGTAAATGGCCAGATCACACAGGCTCCAAGGACTCAGAGAACTTTGCGGATGGATACCCACTTAATAGTTGTTAGGAGGTAGATGGTAGCCTCCCGTCAAGGCCATTCAGCATGTTTTTTAAAGTGCACAGAGTATGGCTCTCTTCAACAAGAAATCACGGCTTTACATACCATCTGACAGGTTTCCAAATGATTTTCAATACAGGGAACCAGTTTTCAAAAGAACTCGAATACAGTAAACCAATTGTGTTAAGATTTTCAATTGGGTTGTTGGGTTGTTTTACCTCTGAGCGGCGCTTTTTTGCACACCATGGGCTAAATGGCCCGGTCACATGGACACCGAAGGCTCAGAGAAGGTTGGGGGAGGGGACCCACTGGAACAAGCTGTTGGGAGACAGATGGTAGCCTCCCGTCAAGGCCATCCAGCGTGTTCTTTAACGTGCACAGGTTATGGCTCTCCCTCACACGGAGCCACGGCTTAACGTCCCATCCGATGGACGGCGGCCTTTCCAAGCCCATCGGTGTCCCCTACTGACCGTGGGCAGGGCGGGGAATTTTGCGGAGATAAATCTCAACGCTGACCCAGCTGGGACTCGAACCTGGGAACTACAGATTACGAGCCTGGCGCGCTACCGACTGAGCCACCCCCGCCCCTACTCAGAGAAGGTTGGGGGAGGGAACCCACTGAGAACAGCTATTGGGAGACAGTTGGTAGCCTCCCATCAAGTCTATCCAGCGCGTTCTTTAACGTGCACAGGGTATGGCTCTCCAGCACACGGGGCAACGGCTTAACGTCTCATCCAACGGACGGCGGCATTTCCAAGCCCATTAGGTGTCCCCTACTGACCGTGGGCAGGGCGGGGAGTTTTGCGGAGATAAATCTCAACGATGACCCAGATGGGACTCGAACCTGGGAACTACAGATTACGAGCCTGGCGCGCTACCGACTGAGCCACCCCTATCAAGGGATCTCCAATAACACAAACCAATTGTCAAATGATTTCCGATATAATAAACAGAGTGTTAAATTACCTCTAATATAGGAAACCAGTTGTAAAAATATTTGCAATATTGCGAAAGGTTTTTAAATGTTCTGAGATATAACGAATCAGCTGTGAAATAAATTTCGGCGTAAATAATGAGTCATTAGATAACTGTTTATTGAATAATATCCAATTGACAAAGCAATTGTGAAATCAATTCCAGTATAGGGAACCAGTTGTTAAATATCTCCAATGTAGTTATTAACTCATAATAATTTGGCTGGAGAACCAGAAAAACTGGTTGTCAAATGATCCCCAGCCATTATATTGGTTTATGCTGACCATTACAGAAAAACTGGTTGTCAAATGATCTCCAGCCGATAATTTGGTCAATGCGGTCCATTATAGAAAACTAGTTGTCAAATGATCTCCAGCCAATAATTTAGTTTATACGGTGCATTATAGAAACCTAGTTGTCAAATGATCTCCAGCCAATAATTTAGTTTATACGGTGCATTATAGAAAACTAGTTGTCAAATGATCTCCAGCCAATAATTTAGTTTATACGGTGCATTATAGAAACCTAGTTGTCAAATGATCTCCAGCCAATAATTTAGTTTATACGGTCCATTATAGAAAACTAGTTGTCAAATGATCTCCAGCCAATAATTTAGTTTATACGGTCCATTATAGAAAACTAGTTGCCAAATGATCTCCAGCCAATAATTTAGTTTATACGGTCCATTATAGAAAACTAGTTGTCAAATGATCTCCAGCCAATAATTTAGTTTATACGGTCCATTATAGAAAACTAGTTGTCAAATGATCTCCAGCCAATAATTTAGTTTATACGGTCCATTATAGAAAACTAGTTGTCAAATGATCTCCAGCCAATAATTTAGTTTATACGGTCCATTATAGAAAACTAGTTGCCAAATGATCTCCAGCCAATAATTTAGTTTATACGGTCCATTATAGAAAACTAGTTGTCAAATGATCTCCAGCCAATAATTTAGTTTATACGGTCCATTATAGAAAACTAGTTGTCAAATGATCTCCAGCCAATAATTTAGTTTATACGGTCCATTATAGAAAACTAGTTGTCAAATGATCTCCAGCCAATAATTTAGTTTATACGGTCCATTATAGAAAACTAGTTGTCAAATGATCTCCAGCCAATAATTTAGTTTATACGGTCCATTATAGAAAACTAGTTGCCAAATGATCTCCAGCCAATAATTTAGTTTATACGGTCCATTATAGAAAACTAGTTGTCAAATGATCTCCAGCCAATAATTTAGTTTATACGGTCCATTATAGAAAACTAGTTGCCAAATGATATCCAGCCAATAATTTAGTTTATACGGTCCATTATAGAAAACTAGTTGTCAAATGATCTCCAGCCAATAATTTAGTTTATACGGTCCATTATAGAAAACTAGTTGTCAAATGATCTCCAGCCAATAATTTAGTTTATACGGTCCATTATAGAAAACTAGTTGTCAAATGATCTCCAGCCAATAATTTAGTTTATACGGTCCATTATAGAAAACTAGTTGCCAAATGATATCCAGCCAATAATTTAGTTTATACGGTCCATTACAGAAAACTAGTTGTCAAATGATCTGCAATGCGTCGAATTGGCTTTGAATTGATCATCGATATACCTGTGCGCTAAACACAACAATTGCTTTTTCCATTCCTTTGCCCATAAGGAAACGCTTTTAAAAAACAAAAATTTAAGTGAAATAACAAATAATTTATATCTACCAAGTGGTCTGATAATTTTTACAATCCTCTCCCCGACAGCCGTCCCATGGCCGAGTGGTTAGCACGATTGGCTACTGATCTAAGGGACCTGGGTTCGAGCCCCGGGTATGGCATGGATGTGTGTCATTTTTCTGCTGAGGTCCTGCCAATCCTTACAGACTTTCTACTATGGCATATAAACTGACAGGCTCCTGTCAGACCTCTGTGACAAGCAGCTGCTTGAGGGGTATTTATTTTTTTATCTCCCCGACAGTTATTAACTTTAACGTAATTTATATGATCTCAACCTCGATAAATATCGAGTACATTAACTCGAATGTCCTAATTTTCTAGACGGATCCAACTTCAGCACGACTTTCTTATCGACCTGATGGAATTACTTTTTTCCCAAAGCTTCCACACCAACCAAAAAAAAACCGAAAAATTCCAGAAACCAAGTTCCAGATACTCATACATGCGCACACATACACACAGACATGCTTACTACTCGGAGTGGTGCACAAGACCACCATTACAATTCACCCCCTCCATTTCCCCAGAGAAGTTTAGAGTTATGAGATAGAAGCCTGGTTGTCATCCCGCAGAAACATAACTTCTTCCAGGCTCTGAGCGAGAAGTCATTCGGCAGAGTCTGCTTTCGGATCGCCGCGCTTTCATGGGTAGCAACCACGTGGAACTCAGATGCTAGGTTCCGCGTCGGTTTTATTTACTTAACTCTTTCTTCATTTTCTTCTTCCTTTCTTGCTGCCGTCCCTCGTGTAGCAGAAAAGCTGAGGAATGTTCCTTACAACAGTAGCTCGGATACTCCTCCAAAAGCAGTTGTATACAGCTGTGCCTCTAACTTGGAATGGGATTTCATTTTTCTCTTGTTTCTGATGACTAACGTCTCTTTCATCCATTTATCTGCCTATCCGCCAAAGTCATTAGGATTCCATCTTGTTTCCGTCTATGGGCTTGCTGTCTTTACATTTTTTTTCTCATTTAAATTTCTGTTCTAGAAGCGCATTTCTAGCTGTTGTGAAGTTTTGAAAAAAAAAATCCTGAGGAAATTCGATAATCGATGCTGGTTTATTTCGTGGTTTAAAAATTGCGCAGAATTTGATTTTACGTCACAGGAAATCCTGGATTACTTTTTTTTGACTAAATAATTTCGAAATGTTTTGACAAATATTCAACTGTAAGTAAGCGCGTAAAATTTTTTTGACGTAGTTTAATTTTAAATCAGTTTTTTTTTTGAGAATCATTTACCCTGGTTTGTAACAGAATTAGAATGTTTGGCACTTTTTTGCACACAATGGGCTAAATGGCCAGGTCACATGGACCCCGATGGCTCAGAGAAAGTTGGGTGAGAGGACCCACTGGAATAGCTGTTGGGAGACAGATAAATTAGAATGTAGCAGGAATGGATTATTTTACCTCTGAACGGAACTTGTTTTTGCATACAGTGGACTAAATGGGCAGGTCACAAGGACCCCAAGGTCTCCGAGAAGTTTTGGAAAGGCCAGAACAAACCAGCATCCAGCCTCTTCTTTGAAGTGCACAATATATGGCTCTCTTCGCACACAGAGCAACGAAATCGGTAGTCGGTAGCGCGCCAGTATGGTAATCTGCAGTTCCCAGGTTCGAATCCCAGCTGGGTCAGCGTTGATATTTATCTCCACAAAACTTCCCGCCCTACCCACGGTCAGTAGGGGACACCTGATGACCTTGGAAAGACCGCCGTCCGTCGGATGGGAATTTAATCCGTGGCCCATTGTGCGGGTTGGGTTGGGTTGTTTTACCTCTGAGCGGCACTTTTTTGCACACCATGGGCTAAATGGTCAGGTCACATGGACCCCGAAGGCTCAGAGAAGGTTGGGGGAGAGGACCCACTGGAACAGCTGTTGGGAGACAGATGGTAGCCTCCCGTCAAGGCCATCCAGCGTGTTCTTTAACGTGCACAGGGTATGTCTCTCCCGCACACGGGGCCACGGCTTAACGTCCCATCCGACGGACGGCGGCCTTTCCAAGCCCATCGGTGTCCCCTACTGACCGTGGGCAGGGCGGGGAATTTTGCGGAGATGAATCTCAACGCTGACCCAGCTCGGACTCGAACCTGGGAACTACAGATTACGAGCCTGGCGCGCTAGCGACTGAGCCACCCCGCCCCCCATTGTGTGGGAGAGACATACCATGTGTACGTTAAAGAACACACTGGATGGCCTTGACGAGAGGCTACCATCTGTCTCCCAACAGCTATTCCAGTAAGTCCCCTTCCCTAACCTTTTCTGAGCCTTCGGGGTCCATTGACCTGCCATTTAGCCCATTGTGTGTAAAAAAGTGCCGCTCAGAGGTAAAACAACCCAACACAACCTTGTGACCTGGCCATTTAGCCCATTGTGTGCAAAAAAGTGCCGCTCAGAGGTAAAACAACCCAACTCAATATTCGTTTTATGGGTGGCTCAGTCGGTAGTGCGCCATACTCGTAATCTGCAGTTCCCAGGTTCGAGGTCCACTGGGAGAGTATTGAGATTTATCTCCGGTAACCGCCTCCCAACCCTCGGCCACTAGCGGACACCGATGGGCTTGAAAAGGAAGCCATCTATCGAATAGAAAATTAAGCTGTAACCCCGTGTGCGGGAGAGACATACCCTGTGCACGTTAAAGAACATGCTGGATAGCTTTAACAGGAGGCTACCATCTGTCTCCTAATAGCTGTACAGTGGGTCCCCTTTTCCCAACTTTCTCAAGGTGGGAAACAAATTTGCCATTTAATCCATTGTGTGCATAAAATGGTCGTTCAGAGGTAAAACAACCCAACACCCACGTTTTAGGGGCGGGGGTGGCTCAGTCGGTAGCGCGCCAGGCTCGTAATCTGTAGTTCCCAGGTTCGAGTCCCAGCTGGGTCAGCGTTGAGATATATCTCCGCAAAATTTCTCCGCCCTGCCCACGGTCAGTAGGGGACATCGATGGGCTTGAAAAGGCCGCCGTCCGTCGGATTGGACGTTAAGCCGTGGCCCGTGTGCGGGAGAGCCATACCCTGTGCACGATAAAGAACACGCTGGATGGCCTTGACGGGAGGCTACCACCTGTCTCCCAACAGCTGTTCTTGTGGGTCCTCTCCCCCAACCTTCTCTGAGTCGTCGGGGTCCTTGTGGCCTGGCCATTTAGCCCATGGTGTGCAAAAAAGTGCCGCTCAGAGGTAAAACAATCCACTACAATCCAACCCACGTTTTATCGTTTAGTTATTATTCATATTGCTACTATTATTAACATCATACCCACTTCGATTCCCATACTGAATGAACTCTTAAACAAATACTGCTTTGAAACTTCCTCCATTCCCTTTTTTGCCCTTTTCTAAACCCATACCCATCTAACAAAAGTACTTAAACTTATCTGAAGACATCGTAGTCGCCCAATGGCGACCGTTACCTTTATGGCAGAAATTTTTGGTTCTCCACACTTTACAGAAACACGGCCCGAAGACAAAATTCACGTGAGTAACGACAATGTGTACGACATTGTTTGCCATTTTCACACGATCCCATTTCACACCTCGTCTAAAGATAACTTCGTCTCGAACGAAGCTCATCTGAAATGAGCACGTTGTCCCGAACTATCGTTGTATATTATACTCTTAGGGCATCATAGAGAGGAGAGTTTATGCCCTTCACCCCCCCCCCCCCCCGCTCCCCCCAACATTTTTTTTATACGCATATATCCTTTCTCGCTGTGCGATTCTTGAACAGACTACGAATAAAAGTAAACTTCATGCTTTTCGAGATAACAACATCGTTCTTTTTCGTTATCTCCTTTTCGCTTTCTGTTTTCAGCAGTTGATGTGAAGCATTGACGGAGAACTTAGGAAAGCTGGATGTCTCACGATCGTTTTTGACCCGCGCACTTAGTGTCTGACGAAGTAAGGGCGAGTGCTTGAGAGCGCTTCGGAATGGGATTGCCAAATTCCGCTTTGGGCGACGAGGTCGATTCACTCCAAAAATGTCACCTTCGCCATAAAAGAGTGCTATTTTCTAAAAGAAAAGCGGTTTTCGTACACACCACAACTATTTCTCCTTTCGGGGCAGAAAAATGATTCTTGATTTGTTTATCGGAGCGTTTTTTTTCTTACACAGTTTATTTATTTATTGGAATGACAAGAAAGTGCCAGATATCATCTGATTAAGCCTTAGTTTGGAGGGGCCGAGGTGGCTCAGTCGGTAGCGCGCCAGGCTCGTAATCTGCAGTTTCCAGGTTCGAGTCCCAGCTGGGTCAGCGTTGAGATTTATCTCCGCAAATTTCCCCGCACTGCCCACGGTCAGTAGGGGACACCGATGGACTTGGAAAGGCCGCCGTCCGTCGGATGGGACGTTAAGCCGTGGTCCCGTGTGCGGGAGAGCCATACCTTGTGCACGTTAAAGAACACGTTGGATGACCATCTGTCTCCCAACAGCTGTTCCAGTGGGTCCCCTTCCCCAACCTTCTCTGAGCCTTCGGGGTCCTTGTGACCTGGCCATTTAGCCCATGGTGTGCAAAAAAGTGCTGCTCAGAGGTAAAACAACCCAACTTAGTTTGGATGGGACCAGACCTGAATCTAGAAAAAATATTAAACGACGGGTGTGGGCGGTAGAGGGTTGGGGGTGGCAACCGATCCGAGTGAAAAGGGAGGAGAGGTAAGATCCAACAGAAATCAATCGGAACACCGTTCCGGTAAAATTTTCCCCCCATCAGTTTTAATGATTTCAATTCAATTTCTTAGGGGAAAAAAATGAGAGGATAATATATACACTCATGGATATAAAAATTGCAACACTCAAAAAGGACGAATGCAGTGATACCAAATCATTACCAAACCTAATACCAGAGGTCCTATGCAAATGATTCCAGTGACGAAAGCATGACGTCACGTTGAAATAGAGGTGGCATTGTCGGTCCAGAGATCCCAATAAGAGTCACCGTAGCAGACGCAGCAAGTGAGTCAGTGGAAATGAAACAGTTCGCGTGTGTTTCAATTTTGCCAAAGCAACGAAGGTGAGCTCATTATCAGCAGCTATAGCTTCACCAAACGGGGACCGTATCCTGGGGATGCATGATGCAGGTTGGTCTGCCCATCATATAACAGATGCAATGACTCGGTAACACGTTAAAGAGATCATCTGGAGCAGTGGATGAGGACAGGTACCCCTTCACGTCGCCGTGGCTCAACTCCCCGCAGACATACGCCCCACAAGAAGATCGTCTCATCCGTCGACAAACAACCTTCGACCCCTGCGCGACATCTATAGTAATTCAGCGCAATCCAGTGGCTGCGTGTGCAGTGCATCGAACATATATCCTGGAACGGGGAATGTCATCACATCGTTTTATCAGACGAGTCATGTTCCTGTTTTGGTGAAGATGATGGTCACATGAGGGTTTGTTGTGGATACGGTCAGCGGCAAGATGTGGCACACATCAGGAGATCTGGCCCTGTATGGGACGAAGAATATAAATTATTTCAGATACAAAAAAAATAAATAACAATGTTCAGAGAATGGTGGGGCGGGGGTGGCTCAATCAGTAGCGTGCGGCTCGAAATTTGCAGTTCCCAGGTTCGAGTTCCACCTGGAACAGCGTTGAGATTTATCTCCGAAAAACTCCCCGCCTTGCCATAGGTCAGTAGGGACACCTATGCTCTTGGATGGGACGTTAAGCCGTGGCTCCCTGTGCCGGAGAGGCATACCTGTGCATGTTAATGAACGCGCTGGACGCGACAGTCTACTTGGTCTCTTGGGGCGAGGGTGGCTCAGTCGGTAGCGCGCCAGGCTCGTAATCTGTAGTTCCCAGGTTCGAGTCCCAGATGGGTCAGCGTTGAGATTTATCTCCGCACAAATCCCCGCCCTGCTCACGATCAGTAGGGGACACCGATGGGCTTGGAAAGGCCGCTGTCCGTCGGATGGGACGTTAAGCCGTGGCCCTTGTGCGGGACTGCCATACCCTGTGCACGTTAAAGAATCCGCTAGATGGCCTTGACGGGAGGCTACCATCTGTCTCCCAACAGCTGTTCCAGTGGGTCCCCTCGCCCAACTTTTTCTGAGCCTTCGGGGTCCTTGTGTCCTGGCCATTTAGCCCATGGTGTGCAAAAAAGTGCCGCTCAGAGGCAAAACAACCCAACCGAACCTACCATCTGTCTCCCATTAGCTGTTCAAGTGGATCCCTCCCTCAATGGGGCAGGGGTGGCTCAGTCGGCAGCGCGCCAGGCTCGTAATCTGTAGTTCCCAGGTTCGAGTCCCACTGGGTCAGCTTTGAGATTTATCTCCGCACAATTCCCCGCCCTGCCCACGGTCAGTAGGGGATACCGATGGGCTTGGAAAGGCCGCTGTCCGTCGGATGGGACGTTAGGCCGTGGCCCTTGTGCTGGACTGTCATACCCTGTGCACGTTAAAGAATCCGCTAGATGGCCTTGACGGGAGGCTACCATCTGTCTCCCAACAGCTGTTCCAGTGGGTCCCCTTGCCCAACTTTTTCTGAGCCTTCGGGGTCCTTGAGACCTGGCCATTTAGTCCATGGTGTGCAAAAAAGTGACGCTCAGAGGTAAAACAACCCAACCGAACGTACCATCTGTCTCACATTAGCTGTTCAAGTGGGTCCCTCCCTCAATCTCCTTTGAGCCTTCGGGGTCTTTGTAACTCGGCCATTTAGGCAGTTTTGTGCAAAAAAAAGTGCCGCTCAGCCCAAAGAATCCGTTAAAATAAAGGATTTAAAAAATTGTAACAGAAAAAGATAAATCCTGAAAGAGAAAATGTTAATATCGGAGTTAAAAACTATAAAAAGACAGTGTTTCGTACCCAATAAGGAACACTAAAATTTAAAACGTCTAAAGTGATCAATCAAACTTTTCACTCTGAAGCATGAAGAGCTGGAGAAGTGACAATCTCGGTGGGAAGAGCGTGCTCTATTCCTCTGCTTCAACACACAAAGTATTGATATTTTTAATGTTTCAATCAAAAGTTTTTTTCTAAATACCTGTCAAATTTTCAGGCGTTACCTGAAAAAAAAGGGCATTTTTAAAACAATGTTGCATAAAATTTCTCGTGCAGAGCAATATTTTTCATTTAAAAATCGCTTCTTGAAAGAGGGTTTCAGCGCGTAATAGAAATGTGAACGCATTTAAATAATTGGCTATGCCGCTCACGAATCACGTTCCTCATCATGCTGTTGGAGATGATGTCTCTCGCTGAAAAACACGAAAAAGTAAAAAAGCGTTTTTTTTTTTTCATCTTTATATCTATTAGACGAAAGTAATGGACTTTACCTCCTGCAACAATGTTTTCCAATTTTATCTTATGGCAAAGTTTTGCCTGGAAATTTTGTTTTTCGTTTGAACACACAACAAAAATTCGAATAAAGTGTAGCAGGGTTATTTGGAGCTCATTTAAAAAAGAAGACCGAAAACTTTCTTTTTTGTTTTCTTGCAAATTTTAATAGCCTAAGAACCTGTTCGTGTATAGGTTGAAAAACTGTTGAAAGTTTGTCAAATAGTTTAAGTTTTTCTCGGGTTTATTGTCTAACATCCATACATAAACACGATTCCGTTTATAGACAATAGAAATTTATGTTTTGTTATTATTATTATTTTGAATAAGGGTGCAGTCTCTAATAGGTCTATTGCAGGCCCAGATATAGGAAAAAATTAAGAAGTGGATGGAGATTGGATTTCCATTCCAGTATAATTTTTTTAATCATTTTTTTATTGAGAGAAATTCAAATAAATCATTCCTTATTTACAGATGTCCAGCAAAGCTAACAGCTTATCTGCAGGAGATAATAATACATTGGCATAAAACATAATATCCTCTTTCTGACTTAATCTGCTAATCTTAATATATTTATATAACATTGCATTTACTATGTGCTATCTTACTATTTCAATTGAGAATTTCGACATTAAATAATATGCTCTCTTTACTAAACATTTTTTATCTTTTTTCATTTAGAATATTTCAAAATAACATTGGGATTTTTATGTTTGCATTCAGCACCACATAAATTGTCAGTAGGTATTAATATTAATTATCTAATTTTTAATAAAAATCTGTTTAATTCGTGTTTTATTTCTCTGAACGAATTTACGGCTAGCAGTTCCCTTGGTAATTGATTGAAAATGTATGGAATTTCACAATCGCTTGTGCATTTCCCATAGTTATTTGTAAAATTCGGTAGTTGAAAATAATTTTTTTCTTTAAATCTTGTGTTTTTATCATGCTGGACTTTATTTTTATGTGTGTTGTCGAAAAAATTACGTATAACTATGCTATATTTATATAGGCTCTGGTAAGGTAAGATATCCAAGTAAATAAATCTATCTTGGGCTGTAATTAGATGTGTGCGGTCTTTAATTGGTATAATATTTTTAGCTGTTGAGGATTGAACACGTCCTATTTTTCTAATATTTGTTAAGTGTGCTTGTTAATCGTTGGATTGTATGGATTGTTTTACCTCTGAGCGGCACTTTTTTGCACACCATGGGCTAAATGGCCAGGTCACATGGACCCCGAAGGCTCAGAGAAGGTTGGGGGAGGGGACCCACTGGAACAGCTGTTGGGAGAAAGATGGTAGCCTCCCGTCAAGGCCATCCAGCGTGTTCTTTAACGTGCACAGGGTATGGCTCTCCCGCACACGGGGCCACGGCTTAACGTCCCATCCGACGGACGGCTGCCTTTCCAAGCCCATCGGTGTCCCCTACTGACCGTGGGCAGGGCGGGGAATTGTGCGGAGATAAATCTCAACGCTGACACAGCTGGGACTCGAACCTGAGAACTACAGATTACGAGCTTGGCGCGCTACCGACTGAGCCACTCCCGCCCCATGTGTTAATCGTTATGACATAATTTAAGAGGGACTCACAGATTGCTTTATAAAACATAATACATATGTTGGTGTCCATAATATATCGTAATTTATTTAATTTCAAAGCACAAAGCCTTAATGTGCTGCAGATTTTCTCAGTATGAACGTTCCATCGGAAGGCACTGTTGAAATGTAATCCTAGATATTTTATTGTATGTACAGTCGCTCAAAAAAGTATCCGAACGCTACGGTTGATTACAGAATTCAGAAAAAATATTTGGCAACGATTTTATTAGAAATTAGTGATCTGGCAACCTTCGTGTTACGTGACACGAAGGTTGCCAGATCACTAATTTCTAGAAAAACGTTGCCAAATATTTTTTCTGAATTCTGTAATCAACCGTAGAGTTCGGATACTTTTTTGAGCGACTGTACTCTGTCAATTTTTATGCAGTCACAGTTATCTAGCTCAGAAATGGTTCCCTTTTTTCTGCAGTTTAATTTGTGTGTTTTAATAATTAAGTTATTGTTAATTTTGAAACCAGGTGAATGAAAAGTCATCCATTTGGTTTTATTGCTATTTAGATACAGTTTATTTGAGTATAACCATCGTTTAATAATATTAAAGACTTTTCTGCAAGTGTTTAACAACATCTTCTTCTAATTTGTTTATATTAACTAAAATTATATCATTGGCATATAAAAACATGGTACTATTTAGTTCCAATTTTGTTAAGTCGTTTATGTAAATCAGAAATAAAAGCGGGCCTAAAATGGATCCTTGAGGAACACCGAATTTAACTTCACACTTTTCGCCGTAGGTGTTGTTAATTTTAGCTACCGTAAATCTATTTGATAAGTAGCTTTGAAACCACTGTAATGCAGTTCCTCTAATTCCATACTTTTCTAATTTCTATAGAAGAAGATCATGATCCAAAGTGTCAAAGACTTTCTGTAAGTCTAAAAACACTGCAACCGCCCTGTCACCTCTATTTAGTGCCATGTAGGCTAAATCAGTAAATTTCGTTAGTAAGTTCACGGTACTTTTCCCCTTTTATATTGATTTTCACTGAGAATGATTACTATGAAATTTATATAAAGTATTGTAAACATATTTTTCCAATATTTTATGTACAGAAGATAAAATAGCAATGGGTCTGTAATTAGTTATAATTGGCTTTGTTCCTCCTTTGAATATTGGTCGCAGAATTGTCGTTTTAAGCTCAATTGGTATTGTTCCAGTTGAAATACTTTCGTTAACTATTTCTTTTATGACATCAGCAAATACCACGACACAGTTTTTAATGCGTTTAATTTGTATATTGTCATATCTAGGAGGCCGTTCTATGACCGAGTGGTTAGCGCGCTTGGCTACTGATCTAAGGGACCTGGGTTCGAGCCCCGGACAAGTCAGTTTTTTTTCTGCTGAGGTCCTGCCATCCTCTCAGATCTTCTACTTTGGCATATAAATTGACAGGCTCCTGTCAGACCTCTGTGGCAAGCAGCTGCTTGAGGGGGTATTTATTATATCCAGAAGATTTTTTTCTCATTTAAAATTTTGATTATATTCACAATATCTGTCCTGTTTGCCGGAGGTATATAAATTGAGTTTTTGTTTGTAGTGTTATTGATTAGATGACCCTAATGGTAGGCTACCATCTGCCTCCCAACAGCTGTCCAGTGGGTCCATTTCCCAACTTCTCCAAACCCACGGGGTCCTTGTGACTTGGCTACATTCCCTGACAATTGATGGAATTTTCCCCATACATTTAATTACCATTGACGAAAGTAACTTGAATTGAGGTAAGAATATTTTCATAAGAGAATGGTCCAGACAACAGTACAGGGTGCAGCACAAGAAAGTTCTGGTAAACTAAGATGCCTGGAGGTGTCGATGGTGAATCGAGGGAGAAAGAGATGGAGTTAGAGTTAGCAGTTGGGGGGGCGGGTAGACAAACGCCTTTCTTGTCGTGTAGTATAGGAAATGCTACTGTCGCTCTCTCTGTTTTCGTAGACCGGGTTGGGTTTTTTACCTCTGAGCGGAACTTTTTTTTGCACACCATGGGCTAAATGGCCAGGTCACATGGACCCCGAAGGCTCAGAGAAGGTTGGGGGAGGGGACCCACTGGAACAGCTGTTGGGAGACAGATGGTAGCCTCCCGTCAAAGCCAACCAGCGTGTTCTTTAACGTTGGGTTGTTTTACCTCTGAGCGGCACTTTTTTTGCACACCATGGGCTAAATGGCCAGGTCACATGGACCCCGAAGGCTCAGAGAAGGTTGGGGGAGGGGACCCACTGGAACAGCTGTTGGGAGACAGATGGTAGCCTCCCGTCAAAGCCATCCAGCATGTTCTTTAACGTTGGGTAGTTTTACCTCTGAGCGGTACCTTTTTTGCACACCATGGGCTAAATGGCCAGGTCACAGGGACCCCGAAGGCTCAGAAAAGGTTGGGGGAGGGGACCACTGGAACAGCCGTTGGGAGACAGATGGTAGCCTCTCGTCAAGGCCATCCAACGTGTTCTTTAACGTTGGGTTGTTTTACCTCTGAGCGGCAGTTTTTTGCACACCATGGGCTAAATGGCCAGGTCACATGGACCCCGAAGGCTCAGAGAAGGTTGGGGGAGGGGACCCACTGTAACAGCTGTTGGGAGACAGATGATAGGCTCCCGTCAAGGCCATCCAACGTGTTCTTTAATGTGCACAGGGTATGGCTCTCCCGCACACGGGGCCACGGCTTAACGTCCCATCCGACGGACGGCGGCCTTTCGAAGCCCATCGATGTCCCCTACTGACCGTGGGCAGGGCGGGAAATTTTGCAGAGATAAATCTCAACGCTGAGACAGCTGGGACTCGAACCTGGGAACTGCAGATTACGAGCCTGGCGCGCTACCGACTCGGAGACCGGGAAAAAGAACTTGGTCTTGTGATTTAGTTACCGAAGCGAATGTTTATAACAAATTGAACTTCAATCCTCATTTGTACAATGAACGAAGTAGATTTATTACTCATTCAACGGTACTGAGAATCACTCTCAATAGTTTGAGAATCAATGCCTTAGAAGAATTTTGTCCAGTTTGAAGTTTTCCTCACTTACAAATTTAAATTAAAATTTTAGAGGGACTAATCCGTCCCGTGGCCGAGTGGTTAGCGCGCTTGGCTACTGATGTAAGGGACCTGGGTTCGAGCCCCGGGTAAGGCATGGATGTTGGTGTTCTTTTCTCCTGAGGTCCTGCCATCCTCTCAGATCTTCTACTTTGGCATATAAACTGACAGACTCCTGTCAGACTTCTGTGGCAAGCAGCTGCTTGAGGGAGTATTTATTTTTATTTTTATAATCTCCTAATGCGTAGGCCAGTAATTTAAAAGGGAACTGGGACAGTAACGAAGCTGTACTCTCGTCACAAATTCTCCAACAGAGCCACGTAGACGAAAGGGGTGAACTGAAAGAAGCAAAACACACCGATGTTTTCACCGTAGTCGTCGAGGTGGAATCTAAGGCTTTGAAGCTCTCAGTAGGCGTCTATTTAGGTGCTAAACGTACAAGAACGCTTGGAGGGTAATGAAATAAAAGGCAACATATATTCTGAAAGACGAGGAGACGGTAAAAGAGAGAATGAAATTACATATCTTACGAAAATGACTGAAGTTTTCGAAGAAGTCGAGCAAAGCAATGAAAACTCATCGCTGAAGCTCATCAGGCTGCAGAAAGGCTAGGAGAATTGCAGCAGATAAATTGGTGATGCCTGGAGAAATGTTTTTCCAACTTCGAAGTGAGATGAAGTTTAAGGCGAGAAGTGAAACAATAATAAAAAATTCTTCTTTTTCTTCTGTTCCAGTGTTATGAAAAACAACCTAATATCTTTCCGGAATTGCACCGAAATCAGCTGCCATTTATGCTCAAAGGTTGACTGGAGGAAAATTATGATCGGTAAAATATCGAGCGATTGAGTATGTTTCATCTCTTGGGAGAATTTTAATAAGAAAGAAGATTTAAAAAAATCAGGAAATATATAAATATTTATACATATTTTGAATTGAAATAATAGGAGGTTAAAAACACATCAGAGTGAATTCTGATCTGTTCAATCCAGTATCCCCCTCATCGCCATATTTTAGCCCGTTTATAAAAGAGAAAGTTAATGTTTCCACCTTGTCGTCTGTCGATCATCTGTCGATCGTCTGTCATCAGTAGATTTTTATTATCTTTTTTTTGTTTTTTGAGATAAATTAAAATTTTTTGGTTTGGATAGGTATTGATTAAATATTGGAAAACTTTGAAAACGGTCAAACTCTAATCAAATATTGCAACCGATATATTTTTGCGAGAAATTTTGGTGGAATAGGGTCAGTCACGTTGAAGGGTGTCACGTTGAGGGTCAGTCACGTTGAAAGGTTTACAATGGTGAAAATAATTTATTTCCCTTACTCCCAGTGGGGTGTGAAAAGGGATATATAAAATCCTCAAGCAGTCATGGACTACGGAGGTTCAATTAGAATGTGACGTTTAGTTATCCAAGCATGTCTTTCCTGAGCTACATCTGATGCATTTCACCACTGTAGACCAATTCTAATGAGTTCCTGTTTGATACTGTCTGCCCATCGCATCCTAGGTCTTCCCACCTCATCTAAGTCTCCCCCTCTTTCTGAGGCCTTTAGGCACACTGCTCATAACCCTATTCATTGATCTATAATTATCCATATGAGCAACATGGCCAAACCAACGGAGTCTCTCTCTGCACAATAATGCTGCTCAAAGGAGGTTGCCGACTCCTTTGCCTAACTTCATCATTATTTACAAAGTTAAACCACCTAATGCCCAAGTTGGGTTGGGTTGTTTTACCTCTGAGCGGCACTTTTTTGCACACCATGGGCTAAATGGCCAGGTCACATGGACCCCGAATGCTCAGAGAAGGTTGGGAGAGGGAACCCACTGGAACAGCTGTTGGGAGACAGATGGTAGTCTCCCGTCAAAGCCATCCAGCGTGTTCTTTAACGTGCACAGGGTATGGCTCTCCCGCACACGGGGCCACGGCTTAACGTCCCATCCGACGGACGGCGGCCTTTTCAAGCCCATCGGTGTCCCCTACTAACCGTGGGCAAGGCGGGGAATTTTGCGGAGATAAATCTCAACACTGACCCAGCTGGGACTCGAACCTGGGAACTACAGATTACGAGTCTGGCGCGCTACCGACTGAGCCACCCCCGCCCCCTAATGCCAAGAAGCATCTAGAATTAAAAGCATCAAGCTTCCGGTTATCTTGTTTCCAAAGCATCCAAGTTTCACTACCCGAACTAACTCTAGAAAGAACCAAACAATTATACAGTAAAATTTTAGTTTTTAAATGTATACACATATTCTTCCACCCTCTCCATAAATTTTTAAAAGTCATCCTTTTTTTTTATTTTCCCCATATTTACTTTACTATGTATATTCCTCAATCCATGTGTGCCAATCGGTTTCTTCCCACACAAATATAACACATATAAAACATCAACTATATGTTACAGCTTCCTCTGGTGCTGTTGTGCTGTCCAGCAACTTCCTTTGTTTATCAACCAATCTTTATAATTGTTGTTACTGATAGAACACTCTTACATACTAGTTGAACGGCCCCTGGTTCTCCCTTGGCCACACTTTTAATCGGTATAGTCTTATTTTACTGGTTTAGGAATACCTCCCCAACTCAAACCTTTTACCACACAGATTCGGGGCGGGAGTGGCTCAGTCGGTAGCGCGCCAGGCTCGTAATCTGTAGTGTCCAGGTTCGAGTCCCAGTTGGGTCAGCTTTGATATTTATCTCCGCAAAACTCTCTGCCCTGCCCACGGTCAGTAGGGGACACCGATGGGCTTGAAAAGTCCGCCGTCCGTCGGATGGGACGTTAAGCCGTGACCCCCGTGTGAGGGAAAGCCATACCCTGTGCACGTTAAAGAACACGCTGGATGGCCTTGACGGAAGGCTACCATCTGTCTTCCAACAGCTGTTAATATGGGTCCCCTCCCCCAACCTTTTCGGAACCTTCGGGGTCTTTGTAACCTGACCATTTAGCCCATGGTATGCAAAAAAGTGCCGCTCACAGGTAAAACAACCCAACCATACAGATTCAATAAGGAAAATCGCACAGCGTTCCTAACGTCAGCGAGCGCTCTCACAGCCCGTGGCCTATCTGCGCAAAACCGAGATTTTTACTTCAGTTTAGACAGATTTTGGTACTCTGTGGTTCCCGTGATACTCGACCGACGGGGGTTCCTTCCCCTGTGTTACTCTGTGTTGTGTTAATAAATCAAGTTCTTACCAATAATGGGAATACTTCAAATAATAATGCCTCTAGGTTGGGTTGGGTTGTTTTACCTCTGAGCGGCACTTTTTTGCACACCATAGGCTAAATGGCCAGGTCACATGGACCCCGAAGGCTCAGAGAAGGTTGGGGGAGGGGACCCACTGGAACAGCTGTTGGGAGACAGATGGTAGTCTCCCGTCAAGGCCATCCAGCGTGTTCTTTAACGTGCACAGGGTATGGCTCTCTCCCGCACACGGGGCTACGGCTTAACGTCCCATCCGACGGACGGCGGCCTTTCCAAGCCCATCGGTGTCCCCTACTGACCGTGGGCAGGGCGGGGAATTTTGCGGAGACAAATCTCAACGCTGACCCAGCTGGGACTCGAACCTGGGAACTACAGATTACGAGCCTGGCGCGCTACCGACTGAGCCACCCCCTCCCCGATGCCTCTAGGAATACAGGAGATCTGACAACGACAGCAGATTTCAACGCACCTTCACAGTTAGGGAGCAGTAAACGATAACAGTGGATTTGGCAGTGGCTTCGTTTTCCCATAGCATAGCATGGTAAATATATTTTCTTCTAGCAATATCCCGTTTTGAAATTTCGACTTGAATTCGTCCGACAATCAGAAACACTCTGCGAAATTTTGAAGCATTTACATTGCATTAGGCTTAGGATGTAAAAATCTTTTAATAATAGAATTTTGTTTCCTAGCTAGTTCAGAAACATTGTATTAAAAAGCTTAAAATAGCAAAAAGGTATGATTTGCAAATTAATGAAGACTGTCAGATGTCTTGTTCTTCTTTCCAAGTTCCCAGGTTGGAGTCCCAGCTGGGTCAGCGTTGAGATTTATCTCCGCAAAATTCCCCGCCCTGCCCACGGTCAGTAGGGGACACCGATGGGCTTGGAAAGGCCGCCGTCCGTCGGATGGGACGTTAAGCCGTGGCCCCGTATGCGGGAGAGAGATACCCTTTGCACGTTAAAGAACACGCTGGATGGCCTTGACGGGAGGCTGCCATCTGTCTCCCAACAGCTGTTCCAGTGGGTTCCCTCCCCCAACCTTCTCTGAGCCTTCGGGGTCCTTGTGGCCTGGCCATTTAGCCCATGTTGTGCAGAAAAGTGCCGCTCAGAGGTAAAACAACCCAACCCAACTTCTTTCCAAGACTTTTTTTGCAATACTTCTTTTGCAAATCGTCGATCTTAAAAATAGCTACGTTCAGAGGAGAGCAGTGAAAAATTATATCGAGAACAGGGAACGCAGCAAAATGGAATGGAATGAAAAAACATGGGAGACTGATCATTTCCTTTGATAGTGACATTATCAAAAACCATAGGTACCGCACACCGTAAAATTGCTATTACAAAATGCCGACGCTTTATACAAAATTTCTCTTCAAATACAACTCCGCACTCGCTATTAAACGCCGATATAGTTCTTCTCTAGTAACAACCAAATGTCTGCATCTCCCCCGCCCCCCCCCAAAAAAAAGATAAAGAGAGAAACTACTAAAATTAAAATAAAGTCGTGGCCCGTGCCGTTGGGAAACAAATTACTGCCCAATTGTTCATCGTTACCATGGTAACGCCGATTGTTGGTGTTCGATCTCTTACTTGTCTTCTCCTTTGTTTCTCTTTCTCTCTTCCAGGGATGGGCCGAGGAAAAAGGAGGGGGGGGATTAGAAATAAATAGCGGCTCTCCCCCCCTTCACCGATACATGCAACAATCCCGTTCCGACCGGATGCAATGAAGCATGTAGTGCACGCAACGCAACGCAGTAATAAATGGCGGTTCTTTGTTGGAGGCTCAAGACAGGAGGAGGAGAGCAAAAAAATAATGGTGTTGTTGAGTGGTGCATCATTTGCATCTTGTTGTTCGACACAGCACATAGTGATGCGTCTGGATTGCAAGAGGACGCGAAAAGAGAGAGAGAGAAAAAGAGGGAAAAAAATCGACGGAGCAAAGGAAGAATGAGACGTAGAAAAAGGAATTGCTAAAGAAGAATTGTAATTTTATGAA
This sequence comes from Ryuthela nishihirai, assembly GCA_038380435.1. NCBI lineage: Eukaryota > Metazoa > Arthropoda > Arachnida > Araneae > Heptathelidae > Ryuthela > Ryuthela nishihirai. The sequence continues at coordinate 29,259,226 of JAWZYU010000018.1, forward strand.
TTCATTCGCGACGAGGGAAAGGAACACGAGCATTCTGAGAATTATGCAGAAAAGGGAATTAAGTTGAGCGTGAAATTAAAGATTCCTTTCTGCGTGTGTGGCGAGACACACACAGCGGAAGTTATCACTCAGCAAGTTTATTACAGTTTTTGGGTTCTGTTTCCGAATTATATGTGAGATGAGAATTGTCACAGGGTTGCCATTTCCGAATGCTTCAAGTAATTTTCGTGTCACGTTTTATCGGTGTTATACGCCGCAAGAGAAAATGAACACCATTTAATGCTCTTTAAGTTTCGTCTTTTATTCCTCAGTGACAAAATACTTTCCGGTATCACAGTATCGCAGTATAAACTTTTCAGAAACGAAGGTAGGACCAATTCGTTAAAGGCTAGTGAACGCATTTTTCTTTGCAATTTTTTGCTTTTTTTTTTTCGTGTCGTAATATTTGTGATGAGTTTTCTGTGACAGATCTATTCTGCACAATACTGATGTTCATTTTTTTCGTATACGCTATATTGCAAAACGTTTCCGGACACTTCCTTGTTTCGTGAATGGAAAATCACGTTCGGAGCTCTCTTCTTGTTGCGTGAATGGAAAATAACGTTCTGAGATCTCTTCTTGTGGCGTGAATGGAAAATCACGTTCTGAGCTCTCTTCTTGTTGCGTGAATGAAAAATCACGTTCTGAGCTCTCTTCTTGTTGCGTGAATGGAAAATCACATTCGGAGCTCTCTTCTTGTTGCGTGAATGGAAAATCAGGTTCTGAGCTCTCTTCTTGTTGCGTGAATGGAAAATCAGGTTCTGAGCTCTCTTCTTGTGGCGTGAATGGAAAATAACGTTCTGAGATCTCTTCTTGTGGCGTGAATGGAAAATCACGTTCTGACCTCTCTTCTTGTTGCGTGAATGGAAAATCAGGTTCTGAGCTCTCTTCTTGTTTCGTGAATGGAAAATCACGTTCTGACCTCCCTTCTTGTTTCGTGAATGGAAAATCACATTCGGAGCTCTCTTCTTGTTGCGTGAATGGAAAATCACATTCGGAGCTCTCTTCTTGTTGCGTGAATGGAAAATCAGGTTCTGAGCTCTCTTCGTGTTGCGTGAATGGAAAATCAGGTTCTGACCTCTCTTCTTGTGGCGTGAATGGAAAATAACGTTCTGAGATCTCTTCTTGTGGCGTGAATGGAAAATCACGTTCTGACCTCTCTTCTTGTTGCGTGAATGGGAAATCAGGTTCTGAGCTCTCTTCTTGTTTCGTGAATGGAAAATCACGTTCTGACCTCTCTTCTTGTTTCGTGAATGGAAAATCACATTCGGAGCTCTCTTCTTGTTGCGTGAATGGAAAATCACGTTCTGAGCTCTCTTCTTGTTGCGTGAATGGAAAATCGTGTTCTGACCTCTCTTCTTGTTTCGTGAATGGAAAATCACATTCGGAGCTCTCTTCTTGTTGCGTGAATGGAAAATCAGGTTCTGAGCTCTCTTCGTGTTGCGTGAATGGAAAATCAGGTTCTGACCTCTCTTCTTGTGGCGTGAATGGAAAATAACGTTCTAAGATCTCTTCTTGTGGCGTGAATGGAAAATCACGTTCTGACCTCTCTTCTTGTTGCGTGAATGGAAAATCACGTTCTGAGCTCTCTTCTTGTTGCGTGAATGGAAAATCATGTTCTGACCTCTCTTCTTGTTTCGTGAATGGAAAATCACATTCGGAGTTCTCTTCTTGTTGCGTGAATGGAAAATCAGGTTCTGAGCTCTCTTCTTGTTGCGTGAATGGAAAATTACGTTCGGAGCTCTCTCCTTGCTGCGTGAATGAAAAATCACATTCGGAGCTCTCTTCCTGTTGTGGGAATGAAAAATCACGTTCGGGGCTCTTTCCTTGCTGCGTGAATGAAATATCACCTTCGGAGCTATCTTCTTGTTGTGTAAATGGAAAATCACGTTCGGAGCTCTCTCTCTCCTTGTTGCGTGAATGGAAAATTGCGTTTGGAGATCTCTTCTCGACGCAAGAATGTAAAATCACTTTCGGTCAATTTTTTCCAACTAATTATTTCAAATGGAAAATCACATTCGGTGCTCTCTCATTATTGCGTGAATGGAAAATCACGTTCGGAGCTCTCCTCTGCATGAATGATTTTTTTTTTCAGCTTATTATTTCACATTCGGTGCTCTCTCTTTATTGCGTAAATGGAAAATCACTTGGAGCTGATGCAATGAAGCATGTAGTGTAAGCAAGGCAACGCAATAATTAAGTAATCCATTGGAAATGACCCATTTAAAAATGAGCTTTTTTAGGGATAAATGTCACTTTGGATCTCACTCAAATCATTGTAATTCCCGATTTTCAACAATATTTACGTGATATTTAAAGAGTTATAGAGCCTGAAACGTCGGGAGTGGGAATAGCTCAGTCGGTAGCACGCCAGAAATGTAATCTGCAGGTCCCAGGTTCGAGTCCCAGCTTGACCAGCGTTGAGAAATATCTCCGCAAAACTCCCTGCTCACGGTCAGTAGGGGACACTGATGGGCTTGGAAGGGCCATCAGTCCGTTGGCCCGTCCGTTGGATGGGACGTTAAGCCGTGGACCCGTGAGCGGGAGAGACATACCCTGAAAATATTTATAGAACACGCTGGATGGCTTTAACGGGAGGCTACCATCTGTCTCCCAACAGCCATTCCAGTGGGTCATCTCCCCCCAACCTTCTCTGAGCCTTCGGGGTCCTTGTGATCTGGTCATTTAGCCCATTGCATGCAAAAAAAGTACCGCTCAGATTTAAAACAACTCAACTTTTTCGTTTGAATTTAATCTCAATTTCAGTTTTGATTTTTAAAATGGTTATTGATTATTACTTCTAACTACAAAAATTTTATTTTCAAAGTTAAGAGCTCTGAATGGGACTTTCCATTCACCTAACGTGGAAGGATAAGGAAATGTTATTTAATATAGTACAGAACTTTCTCTATGGCTTATTTCACTAACACCTCCTACAACAGAAGGCCTGTAGACCATGTTATGACGTCAGTATAAGTAGTCCTGTAACGTAAATAATTCTTATATATTTCTTTCTATTGTTATCAGTGGTGTACTTTTATACTAATGTTTAGTTTTAAATATACCTTATTTAGAAAAAAAATTAACATTTACTGTCATTATGATAATTGCTAATCAATTCAAATAATATTTTTTCTAAATAATATATATTTATAAATAAACATTAATAAATAGGTTAGAATAAAAGTACACCAGTAATAATAATAAAAATAAATGTATAAGAATTATCTACATTACAGGACTACCTATGGTGATGTCATAACTTGACACATCGGCCCTCTGTTATAAGGAGTTGTTGATTACACTGACAGGCTCCTTTATGACCATTGTAGCAAGTGGACGTCTCGAAGGACAATATACACCTTATTCTGTTTTTACACGGTTGATAGGTTCCCGAAAAAACCTGGCCGCTGTCCGTCGGATGGGACATTAAGCCGTGGCCCCGTGTGCGGGAGAGCCATACCCTGTGCACGTTAAAGAACACGCTGGATGGCCTTGACGGGAGCCTACCATCTGTCTCCCAACAGCTGTTCCAGTGGGTCCCCTCCCCCAACCTTCTCTGAGCCTTCGGGGTCCATGTGACCTGGCCATTTAGCCCGAGGTGTGCAAAAAAGTGCCGCTCAGAGGTAAAACAACCCAACCCAACAACCCGAAAAACCGCGCAAAAAAAATCCGTGTAATAAAAAATACAGTGCATATGAAAAAAATAGAAGATTGCTTCCAGACGTGAAAACCCAGTACAAATAATAAGTTGTTTTCAAACAAATCACATCAAAATCTTTAATTAAATCTTAATTTGATTTATTTTTCGTTTAAATACATTTTTTATTTTATAAACTTATAAATTAATTATATGTACATATATGAAGTAAATTATCTTCATAAAGAAAATAATATGTCCCTAATTCAAGAATACAAAAGTCCAAAAAAATATGACTTACATATGCTTATTGATTAGATTTTATTCGTTGTCACTTTCTGACAATAGAAGCATTCGTTTGCATAAGACTGGAATTAAATCACTTTCATCGCTTGAAACATTTTGGCCGTCGTGTTCACACTCCAGTGGTGAAATGCTCTCTGCGGCATGGGGAACCAAATTATCCAGTGATTCTGAAATTCCAGTGATTCTGAAGTTTGATTAGTTTTGACAACGAACTCTGTAATCAATCGTTGAGATCCTGCTTTCACTAGATCAGGAGTGTCCAACCTTTTGACTTCCCTGGGCCACATTGAGTGAAGATTTGACTTCCCTGGGTCGCATTGAGTGAAGATGAATTGTTTTGGGCCGCCATAAAATATATAATACAGTTAATGAATATGAATAATAAAACTTCATTTATTTTCTTATGTTTTGTATCATAAAATTAAAAAAAGGGCAACATAAAACTAGTGGGATATCAAAAACTCGCTGAAAATCACATAATCATGTTGAAAGCTTATGTCGTAAACAGTAAACTTTACGATTTTGTGGGCCGCATTACTAGCTGTCCAGGGCCGCGGATTGGACACGCCTGGACTAGATCTTTGTATAAATCTTGATAACACGCCATACATGACTTTAGTTCACGTTTAAACTGCTCAGCTCGTTCGACAATGGGATCAGGTGTAAAAAAATGACTTTCCAATTTACTAGCCATTTGAAACCCTTCTTTGATTAAACCTGCAGTGAGTGAAACCTCTTCATCACCATCACTTTTTTCTTTTTCATCAGGAGTCTCAAGGACAACTTCTATTATTTCATCTTCGCTAAGAGCTTTGTCAACCAGCAATTCATCAATATCTGCAAATGATAAATCATCGAATCCTTCTCCACCAACTGCACTGCTAAAGTGATGATGTTAGGATATTCAGTCGTATTTAGGAGTACGGAATCTTTGCTTTTTACACATTCTGGCCAAATAGCTTTCCAGCATGCGTTTAAAGTTGATGGTTTTAATTCTGAAAACGTCAATCCAGCATGTCTGATACAATCTAAAATAGAAAATTTTTTCCGCACATCAATACTGTTAGTGTTTAATCCTTATCTAGTTTATCCAAAATGTATTGGAATGTTCGTCTTACGTAGTAAGTTTTAAATGTGGCCATTATACCCTGGTCTAGCGATTGTATTAAGTATGTCGTATTAGGCGGGAGAACACGAAATTGCACATTTGCGTGTTCCAATACAGGATGGCCAGGCACATTGTCTATAATCAACAAAACTTTAAATTCGAGATTTTTTTCATTCAAATAGCGCTTAACTTCTGGAACAAAACATTTATGGAACTATTCATTAAAAAATTCTTTGTAGCCCAGGCTTTTTTGTTTGCCAATCCAATACACTGGCAATTCATTCATTCTGCCCCTTTCATTGACCGTGGTCTTAGGGATCGATTGATGAGCAGCGGTTTTAACATACGATCTCCTGAAGCGTTGAGGGGCGGGGTGGCTCAGTCGGTAGCGCGCCAGGCTCGTAATCTATAGTTCCCATGTTCGAGTCCCAGCTGGGTCAGCGTTGAGATTTATCTCCGCAAAAATTCCCCGCCCTGCCCACGGTCAGTAGGGGACACCGATGGGCTTGGAAAGACCTCCGTCCGTCGGATGGGACGTTAAGCCGTGGCCCCGTGTGTGGGAGAGCCATACCCTGTGCACGTTAAAGAACACGCTGGATGGCCTTGACGGGAGGCTACCATCTGTCTCCCAACAGCTGTTCCAGTGGGTCCCCTCCCCGAACCTTCTCTGAGCCTTCGAGGTCCATGTGACCTGGCCATTTAGCCCATGGTGTGCAAAAAAGTGCCGCTCAGAGGTAAAACAACCCAACCCTGAAGCGTTGCTGCAAAATAGAAAGGTCACACGATCTTTAGCTGCTTTAAAGCCACCAACAGTTTTTTGTGATTTTGCTACGTAGGTTGTACTCGGCATTTTTTTTCCAAAAAAGACCACTTTCATCTGTATTCCAAACTTGATCAGGAGTGTATCCACCATCTTCAATGATTTGGGCCAATTTTGGAAAAAATTCTTTAGCAACCGGCTCATCTGCAGCTTCATCTTTTATCTTTATATTACGAAACGTGTGTTTTTGAAGAAATCCTGCAAGCCAACCTGCACTTGCAGAAAATTAATAATTTTTTTGTTTAACTGAGCTGATGTGGTTGGTTCCATTTCTTGTATCTACTTATACATATTTTCGTAATGCCATCTGTTTGATGGTATTTCCGTCTAGAGATATTCTTTTTTGCGATTTATCTTCTATCCGCATTACTAGCGCCTTTTCCATCTTCACTTTTACAATATCTCTCGTGTACGATGACGACTTAGCGCTCAGTTTTGTTCCAGAAAGCACAGATTTTCTAATAGCATCTTCATTTTTCTTGATGGTTTTTACGGTAGCTTCGTTCAAACCAAAATATTTACCTACGGATGTTGAACCTTCTCCAGTTGCAAGACGATCTAAAATTTGGATCTTAGTATCCAAAGAGATAGCTTTCCTTTTCTGCTTTTGTATAGTTGAATTATCCGACATCGTGGTAAGACTTACAAAAATATTTTAATTGTAATTAATAAATCAGATAATGAAAAATTGTAAATTTCCTATCAGCAAAATTTAATAAATTTATATTACGCACACAAAACTTCAAAAAAAAAAACAAAAATTCTTTCCATTTCTTCTATGAAAAATCCAAACGTTTCTAACTTTAAACACGAAATGAGAGACCAAGACTAACGAATGTATTGAAGACAAAATTGAGGAGAATTCCCGGAACTCAATGTTGCCACTTTATTCCGAATGAAGTAGGTTTTCTACAATTTTTCCATAAAATAGAGAATAAAAGAGAGAAAACCTGTTGTGTGTGGGGATTTTAGTGCACAAAATATGTATTTATAGTACATTTTCAAAGTTAAAACTATTTCGAAAAATGTGACCATAAAAACGCCATCTCTGTTATAAATGTAAATTTTAGGAATTTTTTCTTAAATAGGAATATTTTTTCAAAATTAAATTCAAAATGGAGATTTTTTAAAAGGCGCTGTTTGAACCGTGTTAGATCAAAATAAATCGTGTAAAAAGAGAATTGGAATTTTTTTCTAAACCGTGTTTAATCAAAATCGTGTATAAACAGAATTGAGTGCATATTTTATTAATATCTCTTACACGGATATAAGAAATGAATATGACTCTGAGATAAATGTTTCCAGAAAGAAAGATTTTTATATGTCAAATCATATCTATTTATGTCAAACTCAATCTTGTAAAGTGCCAATTTTTCTTTCAAAGTATATCAGCGGGCCGTGATTCAATTATACACTAATTTTATGTAAAAAAACTTTTATTTAAATTAAAAGTATACATCAAAATTAAAATGACATTAAGTCATAACGGTTAAAAACAGCGCATTATTTCGAAGATCCAGATACTTGACATCTTTTCAGCTTTTTTTCTGTAATCTGTACCTATGTGTTCAATGTATAGAAAAACTATTCATGGAATTCGAGTATTATTAATTGAGGTCGCGGGCCGTATCTTTTACATGCCTGCTCTAAGACATCGCTTTAAATATACTGCTCACAAAAATTAGGGGATATTTCTTCGCTTCATATTCATTTTGAAATATTCCCTAATTTTTGTGAGCAGTATATATTTCTCAACTGTTGTTGAATCAGCTGCTTCTGTTAAATTTGAAGTCGTTGGTTTTACAGCCTTGCCTTTCTCTTGTTACTAAGCCAATAATGTTTGTAACTCATAGATAGGTGTCTGGTTCCCCAGCGTTTGTGAACTCTGTGGTCGATATCTCAGCAGCGTTAGTCAATTTCTCAAATCCAGGTCGCTGATTTCACAGCTTTTGTCATCTTTCAGGTCATTAGTTCAGCAGCAAGTCTCAAAGTTAGGGTCACTATACTCTCACACAAATGGATAGGCAAGTCTCCCTCAAAGAGTTTTTTGTGTCCAATCGTAGTTTATTACGCTTAATTAAATGTCAATGAAAATGTATCAATCTTCAGCTTGTTGAGGAGTATCTTCAGCAAGTGTTTTACATCGCAAATGTACCACTCTAAAAGAAATTTAGCTTCATCGTGTAATTTAAGGTATATTGAAATTAAAAACATAATTATCAATTCTTTACATTAGGGGTTCTCAACTTGGGGTATGCGGTAAGATTTTTTTGGGTATGCCGCGAGAGCTCAAAAGTCGCTAGATATATGTTAATACATATATGTTTTATTTTATTCTCACTGTTATACTATAACTATGGTTTTATATATCTATACAAGAGGTACGCCAGTTACATACACATTTTCAAGGAGTACGTGAAACATAAAAGTTTGAGAACCACTGCTTTACACCATAACTGTACATGATATAATTTAGGTTAGAGAAAGTACTTTATCCTTGTATAAAACTTAGACTCTGTTTGCTGTAGGTGAATATTACATCTGCGTGTTATCCTTGATAGAAATTGTGTGTATCTGGCATCTTTTCATTGTTCGATGCCCTATTTGATCTTTAGATTTAACCGATCCATTATTTATGTGAAATAGAGTATGGTTCAGCAGCTTTTTTAGATCTCTGGTCACTTGTTGAGCAGTACTTCTCAACTCTTTGGCCACTAGTTTAGCAGCACTTCTCAACTCTTTGGTTACTAGTTGAGCAGCACTTCTCAACTCTTTGGTCATTAGTTCAGCAGCATTTCTCAACCCATTGGTCACTAGTTGAGCAGCACTTCTTAGTCTTTGACACTAATTGAACAGCACCTTTTAACTCTTTGCTCACTAGTTCGCAGTACTTCTCAACCCGTTGCTCACTAGTTCTGTAGCGCTTGTCAACTCTTTTTTTTTCACTAGTTCAGAAGCACTTCTTAATTCTTTGTTCACTAGTGCAGCAGCACTTCTCAACCCTTTGTTCTCTAGTTATGTAGCGCTTGTAAACCCTTTTTTTTTCACTAGTTCAGCAGCACTTCCCAACTCTTTGGTCACTAGTTCAGTAGCTTTTGTCAACTCTTTGGTCACTAGTTCAGCACCACTTCTCAACTCTTTAGTCACTTGTTGAGAAGCATGTCTCAAATCTTTGGTCATCAGTTGAGCAGCACTTCTTAGCTCTTTGGTCACTAATTGAACAACACTTCTTAACTCCTTGTTTACTAGTTCAGCAGTACTTCTCAACCCTTTGTTCACTAGTTCAGTAGCGTTTGTCAGCTGTTTTTTAACTAGTTCAATAGCACTTTTTAACTATTTGTTCACTAGTTCAGCAGCACTTCTAAACTATTTGTTCACTAGTTCAGCAGCAATTCTAAACTATTTGTTCACTAGTTCAGTAGCAATTCTGAACTATTTGTTCACTAGTTCAGAAACACTTCTCGACTCTTTGGCCAGTAGTTCAATAACACCTTTCAACTCTTTGGTCACTAATTGAGTAGCACTTCTCAAATCTTTTGTCATTAGCGTAGCAGTACTTCTCATCTCTCTGGTCACTAGTTGAGCAGCACTTTTCAACTCTTTGCTCACTAGCTGATCAGACCTATCAACTCTTTGGTCACTAGTTCAGCAGCTCTTGTCAATTGTGTAAGCCAGAGGCTTACAGTCAATCTATGCAATCTGTCCTCGATGCGCTTAGAGTGGGCGAATTATTACTTTCCCCATTTACTGCGAATTCTCTGTCATGTAACTGCCTTAGTTAATTTTAATCAATTTTTTGTTGGATTACACTTAGGAGAAGACAGGTTTTAGTTTCAGTAAACTGAAATCGGAACCGTAACTAAATTGTCCCGGTTTCAGCTTTCTGAAATCAGAATACTTACTGTAATGTCCCAGTTTTGAACAATCGAAAACTGGACATCCTACCCTTATCCCCAGAGAATGGTAAAGTGCAACCTTTTTTTTTATAAAAAATAAATGAAAAAAAAAAAGCTTTTCATTTTTAGGTACTACTAAAATATTACTCTTTGTTTTTTCCCAATCACCTATTACTCCGAATTACCACTGTTAAAGATGCTAAAGACGCAAAACGAAAAACGTCTTTCTCTTTGAAAACACACATCTTAAAATTGCTAGACGCGATATGTATTCTTCTAATCAATTTTTTTCTTGCGCTTTTGTTACAAAATGACGAGGTATTAAGAAATAATCCAAAATCCCAATGCATTAACTTATCACCATGTTTAAATAACAATAACTGGTTATGACACACACACAACACAACACCTTCTTACCTAGAATGTTCAGTAGTTATGATAAACATTTTTCTCCAGTACAACTGATTGTTATAGACCTTGGATGGGTTGGGTTGTTTTACCTCTGAGCGGCACTTTTTTGCACACCATAGGCTAAATGGCCAGGTCACATGGACCCCGAAGGCTAAGAGAAAGTTGGGGGAGGGAACCCACTGGAACAGCTCTTGGGAGACAGATGGTAGCCTCCCGTCAAGGCCATCCAGCGTGTTCTTTAACGTTGGGTTGTTTTACCTCTGAGCGGCACTTTTTTGCACACCATGGGCTAAATGGCCAGGTCACATGGACCCCGAAGGCTAAGAGAAGGTTGGGGGAGGGAACCCACTGGAACAGCTCTTGGGAGACAGATGGTAGCCTCCCGTCAAGGCCATTCAGCGTGTTTTTTAACGTTGGGTTGTTTTACCTCTGAGCGGCAATTTTTTGCACACCATGGGCTAAATGGCCAGGTCACATGGACCCCGAAGGCTCAGAGAAGGTTGGGGGAGGGGACTCACTGGAACAGCTGTTGGGAGACAGATGGTAGCCTCCCGTCAAGGCCATCCAGCGTGTTCTTTAACGTTGGGTTGTTTTACCTCTGAGCGGCACTTTTTTGCACACCATGGGCTAAATGGCCAGGTCACATGGACCCCGAAGGCTCAGAGAAGGTTGGGAGAGGGGACCCACTGGAACAGCTGTTGGGAGACAGATGGTAGTCTCCCGTCAACGCCATCCAGCGTGTTCTTTAACGTGCACAGGGTATGGCTCTCCCGCACACGGGGCCACGGCTTAACGTCCCATCCGACGGACGGCGACCTTTCCAAGCCCATCGGTGTCCCCTACTGACCGTGGGCAGGGCGGGGAATTTTGCGGAGATAAATCTCAACGCTGACCCAGCTGGGACTCGAACCTGGGAACTACAAATTACGAGCCTGGCGCGCTACCGACTGAGCCACCCCCGCCCCTTATAGACCTTGGAATATAAGCTTATGGTGTTTGGTAAGATCACGAAAAACAACATTGTGTGAGATATCACAGACAGTAGGAAGAACCGAATAGGGGTACGCGAGAGGGAAGGAATTGGAAACCCGTAGTTGAAAGAAGAACCGATGCCGACGAAATCAGTGCACGCCCCATTCATGGCCTTTGGGAGATACTGGCTGCTCTGATTGTACATGCACGTTCTGTTTGAAGCACCGCATTCTTTCTCTACTGAGCAGGAAGAACAAGGCCAACATTTGATTGACGAGACCCGTGGTATGAAACGGCAGCATGATGGGTTTTGTCAAGCGAAAAGTATTTTGATATATTCCTCATTCCACCGAGCTTAAAATGTTTTTTTTTTGTGTGTATGCGTGTTTCGTATCCTCTTTTCCTTTGGAACATGCAGAAGAAAGTAAGCTTTCTTTGTAACTGACTTTTCTTTTAACGTTTCTCCGCTTTTTTTTTTTGGTTTGTTTGTTTAGTTTTTTGTTGGTCGAGTTCGAGACTCCGTGTTCGATTTTGTTTAGGATGTTTGCAACTACTAGTAGTAGTAGGGTTTTGCTTTCTTTGAGAAACATTTTTTTTTGTTCTTCTACAAAGATTTTCTTTTTATTTGTAGAAAAAAAAGGGCAGTGTCTGGATTGTAACACGTAAAGTTTGAATCGAATATTTAAAAAGGGTAGAGTTCGTTTTTTGCTTTTGTTTCTGCTTTGTGATTATGGTTTAGTTTAGTAAATTGTTTTGGGTTGCTGTATCTCTGAGCGGCATATTTTTGCCTAAAATGAGCTAAATGGCCAGGCCACAAGGACTCCGAGGGCTCAGAGAAGGTTGGTTAGAGGGACCCACTGGACAACTGTTGGAAGACAGATGGTATACAGACTTTAGTGTGCAGAGAGTATGGCTCTCCCGCACAGGGAGTCATGGCTTAACATTCCATCCGACGGACGGCGGTTTTTCTAATTTGGTAAGAAGATAGCGGTAGAGATTAAAAAGGAGTTGTCTATCAGTTAGGTCGTTAAGTCACGATTCAGTGTTAGAACAATAACACCAGAGGGTCTCGAAGAGTGTTCTTATTTTTATTGTTGATTTACATCTTAGCGATGCTTTTGTGCACACAATGGGCTAAATCAGTGATTCTCAATGTGATGGTTCGCGAGCCATCCATCGCAGCGCATAGACATTTGGATTGCCAATTGGTGTGTCATCCAATGTCTGTCAATATCCAGCAATATCCAGAGAGTACGAGCTGAACCTTCTGCAAGATTGGAGGACGCTCCTCCTCGGTGAGTGTTGTCCCGACTCTGCCAAAAGGATTGTATTTATAGTGTAACTGTGTGATAGGGTAGTGCTGCTTCTCCACACGCTCTCATCAGTCCTCGTCAAGAATCCCTTGCATTATGGACACGACCCACTCGATTTTATCCCAAATGCGTTGTTACAACTTCGCGAACATGTCTTAGAGCAGGGGTGGGCAATTGTTTTCGTATCTACACTTCGCATGCGTATTGACGTGGCCGTCCTAGTGGAAAATACGAGACGAATCTTCGGTCGCGCACGGGAAGGAAATCTCGGTTCAAGGCGGATTTTTCTGACTGTCTTGGCGGGCCACAAAAAACTCTTAGCGGGCAGCTATTTGCCCAGCCCTGTCTTAGAGCACTCTGGCAGCATTCTGATATTGTCACGACTTGGGTTGTTTCACCTCTGAGCGACACTTTTTTTGTACACAATGGGCTAAATGGCCAGATCACAAGACCCAAGGGCTCAGAGGAGGTTGGTGGGAGGGGACACACTGGATAGGTGTTAGCAGACTGATGGAAACTTCCGTCAAGGCCATCCAGCGTGTTGTTTAACGTGCACATGGTATGGTTCTCTCACATAAGGCGTCATGGCTTTAACATCCTATGTAACGGAGAATAGCCTTTCCAGTCCATTGGTGCACCCTAGACCGAGGGAAGGGCGAGGGTTTTGCGCAGATAAATCTCAGCGCTCGCCCAGGTGGGGCTCGAACCTGGGAACTGCAGATTACGAGCGTGGCACGTTACCAACTGAGCTACACGCGCTTCCTCCTATCGTGGCACCGCTCGAACGATGGCTTACCACTGGAACAGGAAAAGGTCACCTTGATACACCAGGACAAGAGCTTTGAGCGAAAGGAGGGAAGAAAGGAGGGAAATTAATTATGCATAAAAATTCCAATGATGTAATTTGTTTAAAATCTAAGTTATTTTTATTTTAACTGATTTTGAAATAAAGAGCTTTATTTATTCATAAAAAAAATTTATTAAAGTAGTTGAGAATATTTTTAAATTAAGTACCATATTTTTCAAAATAAGAAACTACCAGTTGATTTTTTAGAAATTTAACTATAATAAAAACCGCTATATCTAAGGGGCTGGGTTCGAGCCCCGGGTAAGGCATGAATGTTCGTGTAGTTTTTCTGCTGAGGTCCTGCCATCCTCTCAGACCTTCTACAATGGCATATAAACTGACAGACTCCTGTCAGACCTCTATGGCAAGCAGCTGCTTGAGGGGGTATTTATTTATTTAATTTATATTTTTTAAAAATTGGTCTTCTGTTACTGCAGCGTTTTGGCCTGTTGTATCGAGCGTATTGGAATCACTCAGCTTATTTGGCAGCGGGGTTGGGTTGTTTTACCTCTGAGCGGCACTTTTTTGCACACCATGGGCTAAATGGCCAGGTCACATGGACCCCGAAGGCTCAGAGAAGGTTGGTCAAGGGGACCCACTGGAACAGCTGTTGGGAGACAGATGGTAGCCCCCCTTCAAGGCCATCCAGCGTGTTCTTTAACGTGCACAGAGTATGTCTCTCCCGCACAAGGTGTCACGGCTTAACGTCCCATCCGACGGACGGCGGTCTTTCCAAGCCCATCGGTGTCCCCTACTGACCGTGGGCAGGACGGGGAATTTTGCGGAGATAAATCTCAACGCTGACCCAGCTGGGACTCGAATCTGGGAACTACAGATTACGAGCCGGGCGCGTTACCGACTGAGCCACCCCCGCCCCATGGCAGCGGGGTTGCCATTACTTTTCGAATAACTTTGCATCCTTAGTAATATTGCAAATATAAAAAAAATCTCGAATATTGTTTCATTTAAATTCAGTGCATGTATACGTTTACATTTATGAGCAAGTACAAGTCATGCCGCATGATCCTCAGAGAGGGCTTTAATTTCGTTAGCAATTTTTTTTTGAATACTGCTTTATAATCGCTCTCAAAGCTATTGTCCTCGCTAGTGTGTCATCAAAAATTACTTAATTTTTTTGCTTTTGATTTTAATTATGCTGTCAATAAAAATATTTTTGATAATTTTGTGTCCCTCGTCACCCTGCGCCCTGTGCACCTGCTGCATCTGCCTCGATTCACCACTGAGCATGTTATTTAACGTACAGTGGCTCAAAAAAAAATTCCGAACACTATGGTTGATTACAGAATTCAGAAAAAATGTCTGGCAACGATTTTTTTATGAAATTAATGATCTGGCAACCTTCGTGTCACGTGATTAAAGAATTCAGGAAAACTATCTGGAGCGTGTACAGCAACTGTACACGCTCCAGTTACCGTTCACAGCAAACTGTGACGTTCCAGCAAACTGGAGCGTGTGCAGTTACTGCACACGCTCCAGTTTGCTGTGAACCGTAACTGCACACGCTCAATATTTCCGTGAGTGGGCCCACACGATCAAGGTCTTTGTGAGCTCACACGAAATATAATATATATATAATATAATGCATAATGTACCGTGTAAACACTATGATTGGTTACAGAATTCGGAAAAAATATCTGGAGCGTGTACAGCAACTGTACACGCTCCAGTTACCGTTCACAGCAAACTGGAGCGTGTGCAGTAACTGCACACGCTCCAGTTTCGCGTTTTTTTTTTCGTTCCACGTGTTTTTTTTGTTTTTTTTAGAAATTAGTGATCTGGCAACCTTCGTGTCACGTGACACGAAGGTTGCCAGATCACTAATTTCTAAAAAAATCGTTGCCAGATATTTTTTCTGAATTCTGTAATCAACTATACGGTTCGGATATTTTTTTGAGCGACTGTACACTGGATATGGATTTTCTACTCAAGAAACCACAACTTAACGTCCTATCCCGACTGACGATGATCTTTCTAAATCCATCGGCTTATGCAATATTTAAAATGTTATTGAAAATGTTATTAATCAGCAGAAATGGTGTTAATATGCTCATCTTAAACCCTTTTTCTTAACCAAAAAAATCACAACAGAAGCCTATAAAATTGCCTTTATTTCACGAAAAATGTGTGAAATATGCACAAGTTTAATCATTTTGGCTTCCATCACCCTTACTAACATTCTCATGGGAGGAGGGCATGACCATTGTCCTCCCCCCAGATCCGAGACAATGGTCATAGCACAAATAATACTCCCAATTTGGTTGCGGAGAAAACAAGAACAAACACATTTACCAGCATTATGTATTCGAATCACTACTGATGTAAATAATTCGCGTTAATTGCCTTTCATTGGGTGGAATCAAGAACTAAAACAGTATCACTTTTTCGTTTGATTAGAACACGTATTGAACATTCTGAAGCATTAACGACATCATTTATGATATGCATTTATTATATTTACGACATTACAAGCTATACAGTTATATTCTCTTGTTGGAAAATTTAAATGAATTTCTGTATCGATTTGCTCCGGGTTGGGTTGTTTTACCTCTGAGCGGCACTTTTTTGCACACCATGGGCTAAATGGCCAGGTCACATGGACCCCGAAGGCTGGGGGAGGGGACTCACTGGAGCAGCTGTTGGGAGACAGATGGTAGCCTCCCGTCAAGGCTATCCAGCGTGTTCTTTAACGTGCACAAGGTATGGCTCTCCCGCACACGGGGCCACGGCTTAACGTCCCATCCGACGGACGGCGGCCTTTCCAAGCCCATCGGTGTCCCCTACTGACCGTGGGCAGGGCGGGGAATTTTGAGGAGATAAATCTCAACGCTGACCCAGCTGGGACTCGAACCTGGGAAGTACAGATTACGAGCCTGGCGCGCTACCAACTGAGCCACCCCCGCCCCCGATTTGCTCCGGTGTTTTAATTCTGGTTATTATGTATACGCGATGTAAAAGGAACAGCATTTTAGACATCAAAGTTATATTACTGCTAGTGTTATGTCACTATTAGCACGACGGATATTATACTTGGTTTTTATGGACCTCCTCTTGCTGTGACACTCGTATTAAGTGCTAGTAAATCTACCATTTACAACTCCATGAAGTCATTACGAGCACTTGGAGAATCTATTACTGAGGAATGAAGGTTTTTCTTTGAATTAGATTGCTTCGCATACAACCGTTATTAATGGTGAATGTTCTGTTTTATGTTATCAGGCTCCGGTCTGCATAAGATTTATTCATCTAATACCCACTCTGTAATTTATTCATTACAACTGTATTAAAACACTTATGAATATTTTAAAATTGGTAGCAGATTTTAAAAAATAAAAATTATTTATAATGCCTATATATTTTAAATTCATTTCTTCTGTTATTGCACTGTCCAGGCCGCTCGTAATATGTACAAAAATTGCCCAAGGAGAAGTGAAGTTTCGACTAGGCGTAAGTGGTGCCGCCATTCGGATTTTTTCTGAACCCGATAATGGCAAATTTATGTTTTGCAAATAAAGCACTATGAGGCGCTCTCTGGAGTTTTATAATAATATTAAGGATTGTTGTTTTGGGTTGTTTTACCTCTGAGCGGCACTTTTTTGCACACCATGGGCTAAATGGCCAGGTCACATGGACCCCGAAGGCTCAGAGAACGCTGGGAGAGGGGACCCACTGGAACAGCTGTTGGGAGACAGATGGTAGCCTCCCGTCAAGGCCATCCAGCGTGTTCTTTAACGTGCACAGGGTATGGCTCTCCCGCACACGGAGCCACGGCTTAACGTCCCATCCGACGGACGGCGACCTTTCCAAGCCCATCGGTGTCCCCTACTGACCGTGGGCAGGGCGGTGAATTTTGCGGAGATAAATCTCAACGCTGACCCAGCTGGGACTCGAATCTGGGAACTACAGATTACGAGCCTGGCGCGCTACCGACTGAGCCACCCCCGCCCCTTAATATTAAGGTGTTTTTGAGAAATATATTAGCAAGTAAACGAAAACCTCTGTTTAAAAATAAATGTCATTTCAGAGTTATATTATATGGTACCATACTTCTTCATTTTAGAGCTATATTAGACGGTTCCATACTCCATGTCCTTTAGACCCTGTGGATGTAAAACCTTAATTTCAGCAACAACAGAAGAAAGACAACTATTTCGTCCCTTTATTATGATGGGAGAGCTTCACTGCAATACAGGAATTTGACACGTTTAGAGAGCGCTGTAGTCGCACAGTTTCCATTACCCTAATGAAGCTCGATTTCTTCCCCCTTAGACACTCCTTGATCTGTAGTACTCAAGTTCGAATCCAAACTGTGCTAGAGTTGAGAATTACCTCCGTCAAATCCTCACCTTTTCCTGAGACTGAAAGGGAAAACATTATGTGATGGGTTGCAAAGGACGCCGTCTGTCTGGTAGAACGTTAAGCCGTGGTCCCCTATGCAGGTTGGGTTGGGTTGTTTTACCTCTGAGCGGCACTTTTTTGCACACCATTGGCTAAATGGCCAGGTCACATGGACCCCGAAGGCTCAGAGAAGGTTGGGGGAGGAGACCCACTGGAACAGCTGTTGGGAGACAGATGGTAGCCTCCCGTCAAGGCCATCCAGCGTGTTCTTTAACGTGCACAGGGTATGACTCTCGCGCACACGGGCCACGGCTTAACGTCCCATCCGACGGACGGCGGCCTTTCCAAGCCCATCGGTGTCCCCTACTGAACGTGGGCAGGGCGGGGAATTTTGCGGAGATAAATCTCAACGCTGACCCAGCTGGGACTCGAACCTGGGAACTACAGATTACGAGCCTGGCGCGTTACCGACTGAGCCACCCTCGCCCCCAATAACATGGTTATTAACTTAGCACATTGCCCTAGTCCACTACGTTTATAGGATAATTCTCCCTGCATAATTCTTTGAAATAGTAATGCATTAAAGATTACTTCAAAAAGCACTCTTTGTACTTTATGTGAAATAAGTATATATATATGTGAAATATATGTATATATATGTGTGAAATAAGAATTACCCAGGATTGCTCTGGCCTTAACATATAATAAATGACTCAAACTAGCAAGCTTCCAGGCGTATTCCGAACAGGTGCGTGACGTCCAAGATGACGTTGCTGATGAGCGAAATTTTCATCCCCTGTAATTTAACAGGTGAGTGACCGAACGGTTCGAAAATATTAGTGTGATAGTCCCACTTGCGTCTTCCTGTGTAGAGTTTATAATTGGGATTCCAAGCTGCTCTGAGTAGCAATTTAACCGGCCCTAAGTGTCCAAAATCTGCGTCTCGTGCCGTCGCCTACAATATAAATGGGTTGGGGTTGGGTTGTGTTACCTCTGAACGGTACTTTTTTGCACACCATGGGCTAAATGGCCAGGTCACATAAACCCCGAAGGCTCAGAGAAGGTTGGGGGAGGAGACCCACTGGAACAGCTGTTGGGAGACAGATGGTAGCCTCCCGTCAAGGCCATCCAGCGTGTTCTTTAACGTGCACAGGGTATGGCTCTCCCGCACACGGGGCCACGACTTAACGTCTCATCCGACGGACGGCGGCTTTTCCATCGGTGTCCCCTACTGACCGTGGGCAGGGCGGGGAATTTTGCGGAGATAAATCTCAACGCTGACCCAGCTGAGACTCGAACCTGGGAACTGCAGATTACGAGCCTGGCGCTCTACCGACTAAGCCACCCCCGCCCCCAATATAAACGGAGACTTCAAAGTTGTGAGTGGAGTAGTACGTTATCGATGCGAAACGTTATCACTGGATAAATGTTTCGCAGCCAACGTTTGGGATAGGTCCTGATTTTATAGGGTCGAAATCTTTGCAGTGCTCTAAGTTACGGTGAGATGAATCTGTAGACGAATTTTGGTGTTCCCAGCAATCACCATTTAGGAGTTCTCGAACAAACAGAGAGAGAAAACATTTTTCTGAAATATATAATAGATTACGTGGGATTAATTTATATTAATTAAAAAAAGGCAAGAACTTATTCTAAAGCATATTTTTTATTTTTTATTCCCTTAAAATGATAAAACTCGATCTTTGGCAATGGTGAAAGAAAGCAATAATGGATTCAATATTTTCTTATTACTAATATTCAGCTTGTGAACACAATTGAAGGTAGGCATTACGTTTCTACGTTTAGTTTCCCTTTTATTGAGAAGTAACTTATTTGACTTCTACATGATTTGAGTTTGAGAGCCTTAAGCTGTGGGGTGGGGGAGGGGGAAGGCGGTTGAATCAGTCTGTAGGGGGGCGGGGGTGGCTCAGTCGGTAGCGCGCCAAGCTCGTAATCTGTAGTTCCCAGGTTCGAGTCCCAGCTGGGTCAGCGTTGAGATTTATCTCCGCAAAATTCCCCACCCTGCCCACGGTCAGTAGGGGACACCGATGGGCTTGGAAAGGCCACCGTCCGTCGGATGGGACGTTAAGTGGTGGCTCGGTGTGCGGGAGAGACATACCCTGTGCACGTTAAAGAACACGCTGAATGGCCTTGACGAGAGGTTACCATCTGTCTCCCAACAGCTTTTCCAGTGGGTCCCCTCCCCCAACCTTCTCTGAGCCTTCGGGGTCCATGTGACCTGGCCATTTAGCCCATGGTGTGCAAACAAATGCCGCTCAGAGGTAAAACAACCCAACCCAACTCAGTCTGTAGCGCACCACGCTAATAACCTGTAGTTCCCAAGTTCGAGTCCCATCCGAGCCAGCGTTGAGATTCATCTCTGCTAGCCCTCGGTGAGAAAGGGGACACTGATGGGTTTAGAAAGAACTCCGTACATCGGATGGGACGTTAAGACGTGGTTCAATGTGCGGGAGAGTTATACCCTGTGCACGTTAAAGAACATGCTAGATCGCGTTGATGGAGGATACCATCTGTGTCCCAGAAGCTGCTGAGTGGGTCCCCTCTCCCCAACCTTCTCTGATCCCTCGGGATCCTTGTGACCTCCCATTTAGCCAATTGTGGGCAAAAAAATGCCGTTCAGAGGTAAAATAATCTAACCCTTACGTGGCCGAGTGGTTAGCACGCTTGGCTACTGATCTACGGGACCTGGGTTCGAGCCCCGGGTAAGGCATGGATATTCGTGTTGTTTTCTGCTGAGGTCCTGCCATCCTCTCAGATCTTCTACTCTGGCATATAAAGTGACAGGCTCCTATCAGACCTCTGTGGCAAGCAGCTGCTTGAGGGGGTATTTATTATTTTATTTTTATTTTTTAAGCTAGGACATTATTCAGTGATGCTATTATACTTTTATCTGATTTAAGCTGAGAAGCTTGCGTTTCACACTTGCCTAGTTTTTGTCTTTCACGTTGAAAATAAGGTGATTTTTAAACCAGATGAAACCCAAATTGTGCTTACTCTCCAAAAGAATCCTAAGCCCAAAGAGCATCTCGTTACACAAGAGTTCGTCTCCTGAATGCAAAGGATTAGTTACTAAGAGGACTATAAAGCATTCTTTAAAGAATTGCTTCTTAATCGAGGTGCTGATAATGATTCTACTCTTTAATGACCTGCAAATACTCGTCGCAATTTATATTCCGAAGCAAAGTGTTTGTCGATGTGAAAAATAACGTCTTCAATTTATGATTCATGCTAATGCGCAGCGGATAATTAATTTTTGAAGCGTCTTAAAATGCAAATAATCGTCGCAAAGGCGAGGTTTAATCAGTTGATGGAAATTCGTTACGGATTAATTTAAGTTATATGGAAATGTGTCCGTAATTGATCATCATTTCACTTCCAAATGAAAGTTTCTGGGAAAGAGTTTTATAAAAGGAATAAGAAGTTCAGAGCTTAATTCGTTCAAGACTGTTTCTGCGAATGTTTGGGAAAACGAGACGTAAGGAATGCGTTAAGTGTAATCGCAATGAAGCAATTTATTGCTATCTAGAATGATGTGTGGGATTCATTAGGACTTACATTGCTTCAAAAATTATTTCCTTCAATTATATGCTAAAGCATTCAAAATTAATGGAATCTATGCTGCACAAAATTCAGTGGAAGGCTTTCAGCACTTTTGGGAATGGAAAAGTTTAGCTTTCAAAAATCGTTCAGAAATGGGAATCATGAGTAAGAATTCTTCTAGAGTGCTAAATGATAGTAGAATAAAGAGTTCCGCCAAGAAAATTCTTTATCAGAGGGGCCTAAATCTACCTTTAACCTTTCAAAAATCTGGCCAACACTTACCTAAACTTTTCAAAAATTTGTGGCCCACGCCTTAAACTTCTGAAAATTCTGTGGCATACACCTGCCTTAATCCTTTCAAAAATATGTGACCCACACTTGCCTTAATCCTTTAAAAAATCTTTGGCCATTTACCTTAAACCTTGAAATAAAGTGTGGGCCACACTTATTAAAACTATGGCGAAAAACGAATTTAAGCAATTTGTTTCAAAAATCTGTTGCCTACACCAAACTTTGGGGCGGGGATGGCTCAGTCGGTAGCGCGCCAGGCTCGTAATCTGTACTTCCCAGGTTCGAGTCCCAGCTGGGTCAGCGTTGAGATTTATCTCAGCAAAATTCCCCGCCCTGCCCACGGTCAGTAGGGGACACCAGTCACGGGTCAGTATGGGCTTGGAAAGGTCGCCGTCCGTCGGATGGGACGTTAAGCCGTGGCCCCGTGTACGGGAGAGACATACCCTATGCACGTAAAGAACACGCTGGATGGCTTTGACGGGAGACTACCATCTGTCTCCCAACAGCTGTTCCAGTGGGTCCCCTCCCCCAACCTTCTCTGAGCCTTCGGGGTCCATGTGACCTGGCCATTTAGCCCATGGTGTGCAAAAAAGTGCCGCTCAGAGGTAAAACAACCCAACCTACACCAAACTTAAACTTTACAAAAATCTATAGACCACACTCATATTAAACCTTTCAAAAATCTGTGACCCACATCTAACTTAAACTTTTAAAAAATCTGTAGACCACACTTACAAAATTCTGTCGCCCTCTAATTACCTGTAAGAATAAAATAAAAAATAATTAATAAAGTTATTTAAAATGATTAATTTAGTAATTAGAAGTAAGATAATTTCATGGCGAAAAACAAACTTAAGCAACTTGTTCAGGTTGGGTTGGGTTGTTTTACCTCTGAGCGGCACTTTTTTGCACACCATGGGCTAAATGGCCAGGTCACATGGACCCCGAAGGCTCAGAGAAGGTTGGGGGAGGGGACCCACTGGAACAGCTGTTGGGAGACAGATGGTAGCCTCCCGTCAAGGCCATCCAGCGTGTTCTTTAACGTGCACAGGGTATGGCTCTCCCGCACACGGGGCCATGGCTTAACGTCCCATCCGACGGACGGCGGCCTTTCCAAGCCCATCGGTGTCCCCTACTGACCGTGGGCAGGGCGGGGAATTTTGCTGAGATAAATCTCAACGCTGACCCAGCTGGGACTCGAACCTGGGAACTACAGATTACAAGCCTGGCGCGCTACCAACTGAGCCACCCCCGCCCCGACTTGTTCAGGAACTCAACCTCTGTTTTTAACATTATTGCAATTCGGAAAGAAAAAAAGTTTCAGTTACACACACGACCACTCTTCGGAACTCAAGTATCGCGCAAATAGGGACATAAGTGTACTACATTTGTCCCTACAGTGACGTCAATGAGGAAAGAAAACATAATTACTATTATTCAATTAATTAACCGGATCACTCTTGTAAATAGCAATAAACATTATTTTGATTTTAGTGAAGTGGTTTACGTATAGAAGCAAAACATTTCTTTATTCTTCTGGGGGTGGCTCAGTCGATAGCGCGCCAGGCTCGTAATCTGTATTTTCCAGGTTCGAGTCCCAGCTGGGTCAGCGTTGAGATTTATCTCCGCAAAATTCCCGCCCTGCCCACGGTCAGTAGGGGACACCGATGGGCTTGGAAAGGCCGCCGTCCATCGGATGGGACGTTAAGCCGTGTCCCCGTGTGCGGGAGAGCCATACCCTGTGCACGTTAAAGAACACGCTGGATGGCCTTGACAGGAGGCTACCATCTGTCTCCCAATAGCTGTTCCAGTGGGTCCCCTCCCCCAACCTTCTCTGAGCCTTCGGGGTCCATGTGACCTGGCCATTTAGCCCATGGTGTGCAAAAAAGTGCCGCTCAGAGGTAAAACAACCCAACCCTTTATTCTTCTGTAATTTGCGTATGTAAGAAAAACGTGTGGCTTCTCGTATCTCCTTAATTCGTTTATGGTGCACACATTCCTTTTACCCCTCCTGCAGTAATATGGGTGTAGAATTAAAACTCAACTTCAAACTTCGCTTTTTCACTTTCTCCCTGCATTTGATTTTTATTTTACTTCACTTTAACTCTACTTAATTCTGAATAACTTATATTATCGACGCAGAAGGCTTATTCCACAATTTTTATACGCGTAAAACAAGTCCCGTGGTCGAGTGGTTAGCGCGCTTGGCTACTGATCTAAGGGACTTGGGTTCGAGCCCCGGATTAAGGCATGGATGCGTGTGTCGTTTTCCTGCTGAGGTCCTGCCATCCTCACAGATCTTCTACTTATGGCATATAAACTGACAGGCTCCTGTCAGACCTCTGTGGCAAGCAGCTGCTTGAGGGGGTATTTTTTTAAACAAGTATTACACGGTACAATTTAATACCGCACTTCGTAATTTTTAACTGTTTGAGGATAAAGTTTTTATTTCTCTTACCTGCATTTTGTACCGTTCTGACCATGTACTTTGATTTTGCATTTCTATGACCGTGTACTCTGTCTATTCTATTGTTATGACCGTGCATCCTGCATTTTGTATCTTTCTTACCATGTACTTTGTATTTTTCTATCGTTCTGAACGTACACTGTGCATTTTGCATCCTTCTGACGTACACTCTGCATTTTGCATCCTTCTGACGTGCACTCTGCATTTTGCAACCTTCTGGCGTACACTCTGCATTTTGTATCCCTCTGACGTGCATTCTGCATTTTGTATCCCTCTGATGTGTATTCTGCATTTTGTATCCATTTGACGTGCATTCTGCATTTTATATCTCTCTGACGTGCATTCTGTATTTTGTATACCTCTGACGTGTACTCTATCTGCATTTTGCATCCTTCTGAAATGCATTCTGCATTTTGCATCCTTCTGACGTGCACTCTGCATTTTGCATCCTTCTGACGTACACTCTGCATTTTGCATCCTTTTGACGTACACTCTGCATTTTGTATCCCTCTGACGTGCATTCTGCATTTTGTATCCATCTGACGTGCATTCTGCATTTTATATCTCTCTGACGTGCATTCTGTATTTCGTATACCTCTGACGTGTACTCTGTCTGCATTTTGCGTCCTTCTGACGTGCACTCTGCATTTTGTATCCCTCTGACGTGCATCCTGCATTTTGTATACCTCTGACGTGCATTCTGCATTTTATATTTCTCTGACGTGCATTCTGTATTTTGTATACCTCTGACGTGTACTCTGTCTGCATTTTGCATCCTTCTGACGTGCACTCTGCATTTTGCATCCTTCTGACGTGCACTCTGCATTTTGCAACCTTCTGACATACACTGCATTTTGTATCCCTCTGACGTGCATTCTGCATTTTGTATCCATCTGACGTGCATTCTGCATTTTATATCTCTCTGACGTGCATTCTGTATTTTGTATACCTCTGACGTGTACTCGTCTGCATTTTGCATCCTTCTGAAGTGCATTCTGCATTTTGCATCCTTCTGAAGTGCATTCTGCATTTTGCATCCTTCTGACGTGCACTCTGCATTTTGCATCCTTTTGACATACACTCTGCATTTTGTATCCCTCTGACGTACATTCTGCATTTGGTATCCATCTGACGTGCATTCTGCATTTTATATCTCTCTGACGTGCATTCTGTATTTTGTATACCTCTGACGTGTACTCTGTCTGCATTTTGCATCCTTCTGACGTGCAGTCTGCATTTTGCGTCCTTCTGACGTGCACTCTGCATTTTGCATCCTTCTGAAGTGCACTCTGCATTTTGTATCCCTCTGACGTGCATCCTGCATTTTGTATACCTCTTACGTGTACTCTGTCTGCATTTTATATTGTTCTGAACGTACACTCTGCATTTTGCATCCTTCTGACGTACACTCTGCATTTTGCATCCTTTTGACGTACACTCTGCATTTTGCATCCTTTTGACGTACACTCTGCATTTTGCATCCTTTTGACGTACACTCTGCATTTTGCAACCTTCTGACGTACACTGCATTTTGTATCCCTCTGACGTGCATTCTGCATTTTGTATCCATCTGACGTGCATTCTGCATTTTATATCTCTCTGACGTGCATTCTGTATTTTGTATACCTCTGACGTGTCCTCTGTCTGCATTTTGCATCCTTCTGAAGTGCACTCTGCATTTTGCATACTTCTGACGTGCACTCTGCATTTTGCATACTTCTGACGTGCACTCTGCATTTTGCATCCTTCTGAAGTGCACTCTGCATTTTGCACCTTTTTGACGTGCACTCTGCATTTTGCATCCTTCTGACGTGCACTCGGCATTGTATATTGCTCTAACAGTTTATTCTGCGTTTATTTCTCTGATCGTATACTCTGAATTTTGCATCGCTAATTAATCGTGTAGTTTTTATTTTGTTTCGATAACACCTGTGTACTCTCTATCTTGAATTGTTCTGAAAGTATTTTTCATTCAAAAAACTTTGGCTTCATTGAAAAAAAAAACTTCCCGCTCCGCTGTACTCGCAGCGGGGTGGAAAAAGTTAATCTTTTGTCCATCACAAAAAACAGACTTTGGAATTAAAACCAATTTATTTAAAAATGCAGCTATTCTGGAAAGTAATTCAGAGCACATTATTGCAATTCACGCGATTAGAACCTTTAGAACGTAACGTACGAACTGTTTGCTGTGACGGTAAAATGAAGTTGCCATTCAACGAACACTAATTTTTTCACAATATTTTAAAATACACCTCGACTTATATTTTCTTTTGATGATCTGACAACAGGACTGCGTTGCACAGTTAACTCATTACCATGAATATGAAACGTATTTAAAGAATCACCATTTTAATAGTTAGTAAGAGAATCGCCATTTTAGTAGTTAGTAAGAGAATTGCCTTTTAACAGTAACATAATCGCCATTTTAATAGTTTAGTAAGAGAATCGCCATTTTAGTAGTTAGTAAGAGAATTGTCTTTTAACAGTAACTAATCGCCATTTTAATAGAAAGAGAATCGTCATTTTAATAGTTAGTAAGAGAATCGCCATTTTAGTAGGTTGTAAGAGAATGCCTTTTAACAGTAACTAATCGCCAATTTAATAGAAAGAGAATCGCCATTTTAATAGAAAGGGAATCGCCATTTTAATAGTTTAGTAAGAGAATCGCCATTTTAGTAGTTAGTAAGAGAATTGCCTTTCAACAGTAACTAATCGCCATTTTAATAGAAAGAGAATCGCCATTTTAATAGTTGGTAAGAGAATCGCCATTTTAATAGTTGGTAAGAGAATCGCCATTTTAATAGTTAGTAAGAGAATCGCCATTTTAGTAGTTAGTAAGAGTAACAGTAACAGAATCGCCATTTTAATAGAAAGAGAATCGCCATTTTAATAGTTAGTAAGAGAATCGCCATTTTAGTAGGTTGTAAGAGAATTACCTTTTAACAGTAACTAATCGCCATTTTAATAGAAAGAGAATCGCCATTTTAATAGTTGGTAAGAGAATCGTCATTTTAACAGTAACAGAATCGCCATTTTAATAGAAAGGGAATCGCCATTTTAATAGTTAATAAGATAATCGCTATTTTAGTAGTTAGTAAGAGAATTGTCTTTTAACAGTAACAGAATCGCCATTTTAATAGAAAGGCCATTTTAAGAGTTTAATAAGATAATCGCCATTTTAGTAGTTAGTAAGAGAATTGCCTTTTAAGAGTAACTAATCGCCATTTTAATAGAAAGAGAATCACCATTTTAATAGTTTAGTAAGAGAATCACCATTTTAGTAGTTAGTAAGAGAATTGCCTTTTAACAGTAACTAATCGCCATTTTAATAGAAAGAGAATCGCCATTTTAAGAGTTATTAAGAGAATCGCCATTTATAAGAGTTGTTAAGAGAATCACCATTTTAATAGTTTAGTAAGAGAATCACCATTTTAGTAGTTAGTAAGAGAATTGCCTTTTAACAGTAACTAATCGCCATTTTAATAGAAAGAGAATCGCCATTTTAAGAGTTATTAAGAGAATTGCCATTTATAAGAGTTATTAACAGAATTGCCATTTTAATAGAAAGGGAATCTCCATTTTAATAGTTCAGTAAGAGAATCGCCATTTTAGTAGTTAGTAAGAGAATTGCCTTTTAACAGTAACTAATCGCCATTTTAATAGTTAGCGAGAGAACTGCTATTTTAATGCTTAGGGAAAGAACCATGAGGTTCTTTTTAGCTCAATTTCAAGTAAAAAATGAGCTAATAAATTGTCGTGTGTTTCGTTTGTCGGTTGTCCGTCTGCAGACAAATTGTTTCTAGAATTCTTTTTTGGTTGGATAGGAATTGATGAAATATTACGAAAAGAATTTCCCCATACTCCAAATAAGTTTTAACATACGGCTGAAAAAGTTCGAAAATGTCAAAACTTTTAACAAATATTGCCAACGAACCATTTATCCCAGTATGGGAAATTTTGATGATTGAGTGCGAAGATCAAGGAGGTTCCATTGGATTGGGTTGGGTTGTTTTACCTCTGAGCGGCACTTTTTTGCACACCATGGAGTAAATGGCCAGGTCACAAGGACCCCGAAGGTTCAGAGAAGGTTGGGGGAGGGGACCCACTGGAACAGCTGTTGGGAGACAGATGGTAGCCTCCCGTCAAGGCCATCCAGCGTGTTCTTTAACATGCACAGGGTATGGCTCTCCCGCACACGGGGCCACGGCTTAACGTCCCATCCGACGGACGGCGGCCTTTCCAAGCCCATCGGTGTCACCTACTGACCATGGGCAGGGCGGGGAATTTTGTGGAGGGGTTCCATTGGAAGCAATGATTTGCTCCCTTCCTCCCATGAGTGGATGGGTGAAAAAATATCTCTCTTAAGATTAGGAGGTTAATGCTAATCTGAATTAATTAAGAGATAACAGAAAGTTTCACAGGTGCTAATAAAATATTACGATTTTTATGTTTACAATTAACTATTATTTTGGATTTTTGCTGCTAGAGGGGTGCAAGAGTTGGAAAAAAAAACTCATTCTTTTTGAAAACGAGAATCCCACATTCACCAGAGGTGATAGGTCATTTTTCTATACATATACCTTTCTTTCATTATTAATTATTGCTTCTTATATTGCAAATTACTTTATATTATTTTAATTTTTTTTTCTATTTGTCTCCAATACAACTGGATTGGTGTTCAACATGGTATTTAACAACTAGTTCGTTGATTAAGAAGGTATTTAGCAACCGGTTCGGTGATGGGAAAGGCATTTAGCGACAGGTTCGGTGATCTCGAAGCAACCGGCTTCGGAAATAATAATAGATAAATAATATAAGAAATAATAATAAATAAATATTGATTTATTTATTATTATTTCTTATTTCCGAGGGTATTTTTAGCAGGTCGGTTCGGCGATCGAAACGTATTTAAGGACAGGTTCGATGTTGAAAAAGATAGTTAACGAAACGGCGGATCAACGAGGCATTAAAAAATATCAGTTCAGTTGTTTTACCTCTGAGCGGCACTTTTTTGCACACCATGGGCTAAATGGCCAGGTCACATGGACCCCGAAGACTCAGAGAAGATTGGGGGAGAGGACAGACCGGAACAACTGTTGGGAGACAGATGGTAGCCTCCCGTCAAGGCCATCCAGCGTGTTCTTTAACGTGCACAGGGTATGGCTCTCCCGCACACGAGGCCACGGCTTAACGTCCCATCCAACGGACGGCGGCCTTTCCAAGCCCATCGGTGTCTCCTACTGACCGTGGGCAGGGCGGGGAATTTTGCGGAGATAAATCTCAACGCTGACCCAGCTGGGACTCGAACCTGGGAACTACAGATTACGAGCCTGGCGCGCTACCGACTAAGCCACCCCTATCAGTTCAGTGATCAACAAGGAATTTAACATTTGGTTCGGTGATCAACAATGTATTTAACAACCGGTTGGATGACACCAGTAAAAAAGAGCTGTCTTGTTTCCACTTAGATTTTATTTCATTTTTCACTCTTACGAAACCAATTTTAATAACTTAAATTTACCTTAAACAATAAGAAACACGGTTCATTTGCAGTTACTTTACATTTACTTTATATTTTAAAGTCTACAAGACCAGATATGACGTCATAAACCCAGATTCTCTCTTTTTTCCTTCTACTGTAAAAGGAATTTGTTTCTCATTGTTATCTTTAAGAGATTCGAGTCATGTTTGAAAAATACATCTTCTCTCTTCTTCTCTACAAAGAAGAGGAATATATATCGCATCCACTGAAGATATATCCGGCAAATAGTTACTTTGTGAAAACTCCATATATATTCTAGCCAAGCTTTACTAACACCTTGGATGGCTTAAACTGAATTTGATTTCCATTCGCTTTCATACGAAAGGAAGTTTTTTTTTTTCACTTCTGTAGGCATTCAATTTTTTGTGTTTTGAGTTTAAGAATGGAAAATATCATTTTTGGGGGGTGGTGGGTGGGGATGAATGAGTTCTGATAAAATATTACGATTCGCATTTTCCAAATATTCTAACAGATTCCGTTTTTACCGCTAGAGGACTGTAAAGGTAGAAAAATGGGGGGAATTTTAAATTTTGTTGCAAACTGTTTCTTCATGCTAGAAGTTTGAAATTCAGATGGTAGAATAATGGGAACAAGAAAGGTTTAGACTCAGAGCAGCCTCTGATTACCTTTTTTCTAGGGGCGGGGGTGGCTCAGTCGGTAGCGCGCCAGGCTCGTAATCTAGTTCCCAGGTTCGAGTCCCAGCTGGGTCAGCGTTGAGATTTATCTCCGCAAAATTCCCCTCCCTGCCCACGGTCAGTAGAGGACCCTGATGGGCTTGGAAAGGCCGCCGTCCGTCGGATGGGACGTTAAGCCGTGGCCCCGTGTGTGGGAGAGCCATACCCTGCGCACGTTAAAGAACACGCTGGATGAACTTGACGGGAGGCTACCATCTGACTCCCAACAGCTGTTCCAGTGGTCCCCTCCCCCAACCATCTCTGAGCCTTCGGGGTCCATGTGACCTGGCCATTTAGGCTATGGTGTGCAAAAAAGTGCCGCTCAGAGGTAAAACAACCCAACATTTTTTCTCTGCCCCCCCCCCCCCCCCCCCGGTAGGTTCATTTATTCTGAGCAGCGCTATTTTGCACACAGTGGGCTAAAGGGTCAGATCACAAGGTTAGGTCCAAAAAGGCTGGATTAAACTGAATTTGATTTTGATTCGTTTTCAGACAAAAAAAAGTTGTTATTTTTATTTCTGTAGATATTCAACTTTTTTTGTGTTTTGAGTTTAAGAATGGGAAATATCTTTTTCAGAAGACAGATGAGAGCCTTCCATCAACTCTGAGATGGGGGAGGGCTCAGTTGGTAGAGCGCCAGTCTCATATTTTTGTCGTTGCCAGACTGAAGCCCCACTTGGTCTATCTTTGAGATTCATCTCTTCTAACATCTACTCAATACTCGATCAGAAATGATTTCAAAAACTGATGATCTTTGAAAGGTTGCTGCTTATCGGATGGGCCGTTAAGCGGTGGTCTCTGTGCCGGAAAGCCATACCATGTGCACGTTAAAGAACAAGCTGGATGGCCTTGGCGAGAGGATATCATCTGTCTCCTGACAGCTGTCCACGGGATCCCCTTCCCCCAAATTTCATTTATCTGAGTCCTTGAAGTCTATTGTGAGCCTTTATCCTAGAGCCTTTAGCCTATTGTGAGCAAAAAAGTGACACTCAGAGAAAGCCCAGGATTTAGATAAAAATCGTGGGAGGTGGGGGGGGGGACAAGAAACACAATCCACGGGATCCCCTTCCCCCCAAATTTTATTTATCTGAGTCCTTGTAGCCTATTGTGAGCCTTTTTCCTAGAGCCTTTAGCCTATTGTGAGCAAAAAAGTGACACTCAGAGAAAGCCCAGGATTTAGATAAAAAATCGTGGGAGGGGGGGGACAAGAAATACAATCCACGGGATCCCCTTCCCCCAAATTTTATTTATCTGAGTCCTTGTAGCCTATTGTGAGCCTTTATCCTAGAGCCTTTAGCCTGTTGTGAGCAAAAAAGTAACACTCAGAGAAAGCCCAGGATTTAGATAAAAATCGTGGGAGGGGGGGACAAGAAACACAATCCACGGGATCCCCTTCCCCCAAATTTTATTTATCTGAGTCCTTGTAGCCTATTGTGAGCCTTTTTCCTAGAGCCTTTAGCCTATTGTGAGCAAAAAAGTGACACTCAGAGAAAGCCCAGGATTTAGATAAAAATCGTGGGAGAGGGGGGGATAAGAAACACAATCCACGGGATCCCCTTCCCTCAAATTTTATTTATTTGAGTCCTTGTAGCCTATTGTGAGCCTTTATCCTAGAGCCTTTAGCCTATTGTGAGCAAAAAAGTGACACTCAGAGAAAGCCCAGGATTTAGATAAAAATCGTGGGAGGGGGGGGACAAGAAATACAATCCACGGGATCCCCTTCCCCCAAATTTTATTTATCTGAGTCCTTGTAGCCTATTGTGAGCCTTTATCCTAGAGCCTTTAGCCTATTGTGAGCAAAAAAGTGACACTCAGAGAAAGCCCGGGACTTAGATAAAAATCGTGGGAGGGGGGGACAAGAAACACAATCCACGGGATCCCCTTCCCCCAAATTTTATTTATCTGAGTCCTTGTAGCCTATTGTGAGCCTTTATCCTAGAGCCTTTAGCCTATTGTGAGCAAAAAAGTGACACTCAGAGAAAGCCCGGGATTTAGATAAAAATCGTGGGAGAGGGGGGGATAAGAAATACAATCCACGGGATCCCCTTCCCCCAAATTTTATTTATCTGAGTCCTTGTAGCCTATTGTGAGCCTTTATCCTAGAGCCTTTAGCCTATTGTGAGCAAAAAACTGACACTCAGAGAAAGCCCAGGATTTAGATAAAAATCGTGGGAGAGGGGGGGATAAGAAACACAATCCACGGGATCCCCTTCCCTCAAATTTTATTTATTTGAGTCCTTGTAGCCTATTGTGAGCCTTTATCCTAGAGCCTTTAGCCTATTGTGAGCAAAAAAGTGACACTCAGAGAAAGCCCAGGATTTAGATAAAAATCGTGGGAGGGGGGGGGGACAAGAAATACAATCCACGGGATCCCCTTCCCCCAAATTTTATTTATCTGAGTCCTTGTAGCCTATTGTGAGCAAAAAAGTGACACTCAGAGAAAGCCCAGGATTTAGATAAAAATCGTGGGAGGTGGGGGGGGGGACAAGAAACACAATCCACGGGATCCCCTTCCCCCCAAATTTTATTTATCTGAGTCCTTGTAGCCTATTGTGAGCCTTTATCCTAGAGCCTTTAGCCTATTGTGAGCAAAAAAGTGACACTCAGAGAAAGCCCGGGATTTAGATAAAAATCGTGGGAGGGGGGGGGGACAAGAAATACAATCCACGGGATCCCCTTCCCCCAAATTTCATTTATCTGAGTTCTTGTAGCCTATTGTGAGCCTTTAGCCTATTGTGAGCAAAAAAGTGACACTCAGAGAAAGTCCGGGATTTAGATAAAAATCGTGGGAGGAAGGGGGGACAAGAAACGCAATCGAGACTGAAAAATGTAACAAAGGGGAGGATTAGAGAATGGAACTCCATTGCAGTTTAATATTTCCCACTCCGTTTTACAAGTGTTTAAAATTTATTCAAAAATGATTGAAATATGAATAATTTAATAATTCTTTGTTTCTGTAACCATTTATCAACATTCTGAAAGGGGGAGGCATTGCCCTCTTGTCTTTCTCACTGGCATGGCCTTTCTCACTGGACAGCTGCTAGTTGACAGATGGTAGCCAAATGTCAAGGCCATCCAGCGTGTGTTCTTTAAATGTGCAAATATTCTTCAAAGGGGGATTGGATTGTTTTACTCTTAGGGGAGTGTCTTTTTTGTACACAATGGACAAAATGGTCAGGTCACAAAGACCCCAAGGGCTAAGAATCGGTTGGGCAAGAAGATCCATTGGGCAGCTGTTAAATGACAGACGGGCTGTTTTACCTCTGAGCGACACTTTGTTTGTATACAATGGGCTAAATGGCCAGGTCACAAGGGTCCCTAGAGCTCAGAGGAGAATGAGGGAAGGGGATCGCGGAACAGTTGTTAGGTTGTTGGGTTGTTGTTTTACCTCTGAGCGGCACTTTTTTGCACACCATGGGCTAAATGGCCAGGTCACATGGACCCCGAAGGCTCAGAGAAGGTTGGGGAAGGGGACCCACTGGAACAGCTGTTGGGAGACAGATGGTAGCCTCCCGTCAAGGCCATCCAGCGTGTTCTTTAATGTGCACATGGTATGGCTCTCCCACGCACAGGACCACGGCTTAACGTCCCATCCGACGGACGGCGGCCTTTCCAAGCCCATAGGTGTCCCCTACTGACCGTGGGCAGGGCGGGGAATTGCACTCAGAGGACGATGTAAGAATAGTTAATTGCTTAGTAGCGGCAAAGGAAACAATGTGTCTATTATTTAATACTACATTAATTTTTATAAAAACTGTTTCTAAAATTGTATTTATTTTTGTTAAAATGCCACAGTTATTTCGATTGCATTTTATTTCTTTATGGTTGCAAAATAAACGAACTTTAAATGGTGTTATGCAAAGTTAGGGAAAATTACATGCACAAATAATCGCTACAACTGCTTGTGTTTAGAGGCATTTACAATGAAAATCCGGTTTTACTGGGGCGGGGGTTTCTCAGTCGGTAGGGCGCCAGGCTCGTAATCTGTAGTTCCCAGGTTCGAGTCCCAGCTGGGTCAGCGTTGAGATTTATCTCCGCAAAAATTCCCTGCCCACGGTCAGCAGGGGACACTGATAGGCTTGGAAAGGTCGTCGTCCGTCGGATGGGACGTTAAGCCGTGGCCCCGTGTGCGGGAGAGCCATACCCTGTGCACGTTAAAGAACACGCTGGATGGCCTTGACGGGAGGCTACCATCTGTCTCCTAACAGCTGTTCCAGTGGGTCCCCTCCCCCAACCTTCTCTGAGCCTTCGGGGTCCATGTGACCTGGCCATCTAACCCATGATGTGCAAAAAAGTGCCGCTCAGAGGTAAAACAACCCAAACAACAACCTGGTTTTACTTATATTTCAAATGTTTCAATTAATGTCGTTCTTTATTTCTTAGAATTGAAGAAGTTTAATATAAAATTTGAACTAAATCGACTCATTATTTCTCAGAATTTGAAAATTGGGACTAATAAAATCCTTTGTTTCTCAGAATTCAAATTTCAATTTGGAATTAAAATTTTTTAGCTAAATCATTTCTCTTTTCTTCTTCTTTCACTTCTTCTTTTTAGCACAATTACTAATTAATTCTGCTAGAAGAAGAATAAATTCTGCTAGAAGTAATGCGACCATTCGGTTTTTAGAAATTAAATATTTAAGCTTACTATTTCCGAATTTCTTATAATTAAAATCATTTGGATTAATGAGAATATTTATTTTTAAGAATGGAATAATTCTTCAGTTTTCATAAATGAGATTTCTAAACCTTAGGATGATATTATATTTTTTATGATTAAAAATCTTTGGATTAATGAGATTATATATTTTTAAAATGAATATTTCTTCAGTTTTTTGGAGTGAAAAACATAATTTTAGCGCTCCGTTATTTTTAGTTAATGAAACTTTTTTAGATTTAAAATATTTGTAGCAATATCACACTTCGGTGTTTAGAAATTAAATTTCAAATGTTAACATTCTGTATTTTTTTTAATGGTATAAAATGTTGGATTTAATAATCAGACTATTTTTAGAATTAAAATATTTGAAGTAACAACATCCTTCACTTTTTTAAATGAAATTCCTTCTCTGAATCGCAGTATTCTGTATTTTTTATGATTTACAATCTTTGAATTAATGAGATTATTTAATTTTTTTAATTAAAAAGATTTAAGCAATACGACTATTAAGGTTTTAGAAATGAAACATTTAAACTCAGTACTCTTTTTATGATTTAAAATTTATACGACTGTTTATTTTTGAGAATGAAATGCTTAAAATCCATTATTAATTCCTAAAAATTAAGGGGACGAGAATGACTCAACCGGTAGCGTGCCATACTCGTAATCTATCGTTCCCAGGTTCGAGTCCCACCTGTGCCAGCATTGAGATTTATCTCCGGAAAACCCAAACCCTGCCCTCGGTCAGTAAGGGACACTGATGGGCTGGGAAAGCCTGTCGTCTGTCGGATGAGACGTTAAGCCGTGGGGGCGGGAGTGGCTCAGTCGGTAGTGCGCCAGGCTCGTAATCTGTAGTTCCCAGGTTCGAGTCCCAGCTGGCTCAGCGTTGAGATTTATCTCCGCAAAATTCCCCGCCCTGCCCACGGTCAGTAGGAGACACCGATGGGCTCGGAAAGGCCGCCGTCCGTCGGATGGGACGTTAAGCCGTGGCCCCGTGTGCGGGAGAGACATACCCTGTGCACGTTAAAGAACACGCTGGATGGCCTTGACGGGAGGCTACCATCTGTCTCCCAACAGCTGTTCCAGTGGGTCCTCTCCCCCAACCTTCTCTGAGCCTTCGGGGTCCATGTGACCTGGCCATTTAGCTCATGGTGTGCAAAAAAGTGCCGCTCAGAGGTAAAACAACCCAACAACAACCCGTTAAGCCGTGTGTCTGTGTACGGGAGAGCCTTACCCTTTGTACGTCAAACAACACGCTTGATGGCTTTGATGGGATGCTACCATGTCTCCTATCATCCAGTGTGTCCTTTTCCCCCAAACTTCTCTGAGCCCTCGAGACCCCTGTGACCTAGCCATTTAGCCCATTGTGTCAAAGAAGTGCTGCTCAGAGGTAAAGTAACCCATTAAAAAAATTAAATTCATGAGACACTTCCTCTCTTAAAATTAAAATGTTTTAACTAATGAGACAATTTATTTCTTTGACTATGATGCATTTAAGCTCATATTTGCTCTTTGCCAAAAAGAAACTGCTCACAACTCAAGACTTTAACGAATGCACTGGTCCGAAAATAATGATGAGGTAATAAGCAATGGCACAAATTTTTCTCTAACAAATCCCTTACCGCTGTTGGAGTTTTGAAACGCATTGCCATAGCAATATTGCAGCGATGAATAATTATTCCACATGAGTCGCAGCCCATAAACTAACACCCATTAAGTTCCTTCAGAGTCCGGTCATTATCATCTTCTGAAGTGTGTGTTCTTTCAGTCCTATCCATCGTTCAAGCAAAGAGTGATGTATGCAAAAATCTCATTTGAATAGATTTCTTGTCAGAGTACTAAATAATCGTCTCTCGGCTGAGACCTAATTGCTTTCTGTCTGTTCAGATGGTTTATTGGCTATTGCCAGTAGAGTGATTTTTTTCCGTATTCCATTCATCACTGTTATGTTGATGATTCGTCTCCACTATTTGAAGACCTAATAGGAAAATTATGTGCAGGGACCGATCTAGGGAGGGGTCAAGCGTCCATGATCCCCCTTTTCAGAATGCGAGTAAGAATAAAAGAAGCAAATATTATTAAACTCATTTATATTTTATGCATTTTTGAAGAAATGATTTGAATACCCGTAAATGGGAAAGGTTATAATGCATGGGAAAATAAAGTCGCTTCCCCCCTTAATATGTTTACGCCTAGATTGTGTTTATTGCCCCCCCCCCCTTCGATTTTTTTCCAGATCTGGGTGTTAGTTTATGCATGCTCTGAGAGAGATGATTGTAGAATTCTTTTTCGTAACTAAAGAGGATTTTTTTTTGTTTCACAATGGGCTAAATCACCAGATCATAATACGGAATGAGGGTTTGGCTTAGTCGGTAGCGCTCAAGTATTGTAATCTGATGTTCTCAGCTTCGCCAGTTCTCCTCTAACCCCTGTTCTTCATTCTGCGAGAAAGGAGAACGATGTTGGGCTTGGAATGACCATCGTCCGCTGAATGGGACGTTAAGCCGTGACTCAATGTGCATGAGATTGCTACACCATGTGCAGTTGGATTGTTTTACTTCTGAGCGGCACTTTTTTTTGCACACAATGGGCTAAATAGCCAAGTCACAAGAACCTCGAAGGCTCAGAGAAGGTTGGGGGAGGGGACCACTGGTACAGCTGTTAGGAGACAGAAGGTAGCCCCTCGTCAAGGCCATCCAGCGTGTTCTTTAACGTGCACAGGTATGGCTCTCCCGCACGGGGTTCCACGGTTTAACGTCCCATCAGACATACGGCGGCCTCTACAAGCCCATCGGTGTCCCCTACTGACCGTGGGCAGGGCGGGGAGTTTTGCGGAGATAAATCTCAACGCTGATTCAGCTGGGACTCGAACCTGGGAACTGCATATTACGATCCTGGCGCGCTATCGACAGCCACCCCCGCCCCACCCTGTGCAGTAATTGTAGTTCAAAACACACTTCCAGCAATTAGCATAGCATTGACTATGTGGATGTGAACACTTTTTTGGGTTGGGAGAAGAAGGAATATGTATAATTTCTTCATAGATCTCATGATAAAAGTCATTGTGAAAGACAAGAACGATGTTGTTGTCGTAGGTCAAAGAAGACCCTTCTTTCACATAACTCAGTACAATAAAATTATTGAAAAATCGTTATGGAAACAAAAGGTGTTAAGAACAATGTACCATCAGTTAGAAGGAGATCACTAGCGTATGAAAGGATTCTGACAGTAATACATGAAATCAAGATATCATTGGGAATTCTTAAGTAATATGCGAAATCAAGATATCATTTGGAATTCTAATTCTTCAAACTGTAATTCAGAAATTGCATTCAGATTAAACTGTATTCAGATAACATATTATGCTGGAATTTATGAAATTCGTGAATTTTGTGTAATGACAGTTGCCTTAATAACAGAATTTTTAAAACAAATTCAGGATAATTTATGTGCCACAAAAAGATATAACAGCAGTTGAAACACTTATTGGAAGGAAGCGTGGTGAGACGCTTCCATATGTATCCTATAACAGTTATCCAGTGGATACGACTTTCCCAACCTTCTTTGAGACATTGGGATCCCTGACCATTTAACCCAACGTGTGCAAAAAAAGTGACCTTCGTTCCAAAGAATACTTAAGCTCATAAGAGCTTTAGTATTCTTTGGTATTCTTCAGTATTCAGGTCATAAGAATACTTAAGCTCAGAATAATGATAGGGAAGAGACTGATATTATTTATTTTCGTATCGTCCTCGTCCATCGAATCGCATCTTCAATGGTTAAGTTTCTCTTTCATTTAAGTATTCTCAAGAGCTGAGGACAGGAAACAAAATGAATAAGACTGTAGCCAAAGATGCTCCAGATGTTAACGAAAGGTATTCCAAGGCGAAGAGAAAAGTTCTTATATCGCAAGCCAAGTTTCAGGCTGTAGCAAAATTTGTTTCGGTGAGGAAAAAGTTTTTTTCTACGAAGAGAGGTAAATGTGTTCCACGATTTGCTCAAGGCAAAAACATTCAAGGTTGTAAACGACTACTGGTTGTATTCAAAGTATTCCAGTTTATAGGAAATGTTTTCCACGAAAAGCGGCAAATGTGTTCCAGGATTGTTCCAGCAAAAGTATTCTAGGCTGTAGACAAAGTTGCTCCAAACTGAAGCTAATGTGTTCCAGGTGGTAACAAATATTTTCCTCTAAAGAATGGCAAATCCAGTATTTGTATCAGCAAACACATTCAAGCCTGTAAGCAAAATGCTCCAGCTGAAAGGTGGATACGAATGCTTTCCGCGAAGATGGGCAAATTGTTCCAGGATTTGTTCCAGAGTTGGGTTGGGATTTTTTTTTGCGCGCCATGTATTAAAAGGATATGTCACAAAATCTCCAAGAATTCAGAGAAGGTTGGAGTAAAGGAACCCACTCAGAGGAGGTACGTGAATCACTCAGAGGAGGTACGTGAATCACTCAGAGAAGGTTGGAGTAAAGGAATCCACTCAGAGAAAGTAAGTGAATCACTCAGAGAAGGTTCAGAGAAGGTTGGAGTAAAGGAACACACTCAGAGAAGGTAAGGGAACCACTCAGAGAAGGTAAGGGAACCACTCAGAGAAGGTTCGAGTAAAGAAACACTCTCAGAGAAGGTAGGTGAACCACTCAGAGAAGGTTAAGAGAAGGTTGGAGTAAAGGAACCCATCAGAGAAGGTACGTGAACCACTCAGAAAAGGTTCAGAGAAGGTTGGAGTAAGGGTTGGACAGCTGCTAGGAGACAGGTGGTAGTGTTCACAGTAGATATTCCTACTGTAAAGGATATCCAGAATGTTCTTTAAGTGCACGATATGGCTCTCCTGCACATGGGGACCAAGCTTTACTTCCCATCCGGTGCTCGGTAGCCTTTCCAAGCCCATCAGTATCCCTTTTCTGACCGAGGGCAGGATGGGAGCTTAAAGGAAATAATTATCAATGCTGGCACAGATGGAACTCGAAGCTATTAATTGAAGATAATAATAATCACTGACAATAAATACATACACACTTGGCGGGCACTTTGATAGGCAGAGTTACATGTTAGTCAATAGTTAAATATCAATTTTCAACAATACGCTTTCTGTAAAGGTTCGACCTAGGGATGGGGGGCATTCTACCTCCCCCTTTGAGGATGCTAGTAAGGGTAATTAATGGAGGCCAAAAATTATTAGACCCATGTATATTTCACGCATTTTTATGAAAGGTTTTAAAAACTTCTAAAGCGAAGGAGAAATTTTTACCTTTTAAGGGAAATTCAGTCTCTTAACCCCCCCCCCCCCACTATCTTTTTTCCGACTCGATCGTATCGCTCCCACCCCTCTTTAATTTTTTCAAGATCTAATCTGCTTTCTGTATTTAAATTCTTATGCAAGCTAAAACATATAACAAGTAACTTATTCTGCAAAAAAAACATTCAAAATTGGCGAAAAATTAACCTAATTATTACGCGAACTCGTACCCCCTCAAGCAGCTGCTTGCTACAGAGGTCTGACAGGAGCCTGTCAGTTTATATGCCACATTAGAAGGTCTGAGAGGATGGCAGGACCTCAGCAGAAAAACGACACATACATCCATGCCTTATCCGGGGATCGAACCCAGGTCCCTTAGATCAGTAGCCAAGCGCGGTAGCCACTCGACCATGGGACGGCTCGTGTTAGTAAAATATGGCATAACAGTTACTGATTTCGTTTAACTTTGTTTTATTAATTTGTTTTATTAACTTTCCACAGCAATTCATTTAACTGATATTGCTTCTGTTAAATTTTCCAATTTCCGTTTCTCTTTAATACCGAACGAATATTGTTGAAAACCGAGATTGCAAAAGTTTCAATTTAGATATGACCTTCAGATCGAAATTGAATATCCTCAGTCACATTAATTATCCTCAGTCATTAATTATCATCATTTTTTTCTTCGT
The DNA here is from genome assembly GCA_038380435.1 of Ryuthela nishihirai. NCBI lineage: Eukaryota > Metazoa > Arthropoda > Arachnida > Araneae > Heptathelidae > Ryuthela > Ryuthela nishihirai. The sequence goes on from JAWZYU010000018.1 coordinate 29,300,056, forward strand.
AAAAGGAGCTTATCGAGTTCTGTATCTCAGTTAGTATTGACATAATGTGGCCCTGTATCCAATAAAATGACCGCTGAATGTATATATGTATACTCTGTTACAAAAAATGCTTTATTGTGAAATGCGTTTCCATGCTATATGAACAGAGTTGTTGGGTTGTTTTACCTCTGAGCGGCACTTTTTTGCACACCATGGGCTAAATGGCCAGGCCACAAGGACCCCGAAGGCTCAGAGAAGGTTGGGGGAGGGGACCCACTGGAACAGCTGTTGGGAGACAGATGGTAGCCTCCCGTCAAGGCCATCCAGTGTGTTCTTTAACGTTGGGTTGTTTTACCTCTGAGCGGCACTTTTTTGCACACCATGGGCTAAATGACCAGGTCACATGGACCCCGAAGGCTCAGAGAAGGTTGGGGGAGGGGACCCACTGGAACAGCTGTTGGGAGACATATGGTAGCCTCCCGTCAAGGCCATCCAGTGTGTTCTTTAACGTTGGGTTGTTTTACCTCTGAGCGGCACTTTTTTGCACACCATGGGCTAAATGGCCAGGTCACATGAACCCCGAAGGCTCAGAGAAGGTTGGGGGAGGGGACCCACTGGAACAGCTGTTGGGAGACAGATGGTAGTCTCCCGTCAAGGCAATCAAGCGTGTTCTTTAACGTGCAGAGGGTATGGCTCTCCCGCACACGGGACCACGGCTTAACGTCCCATCCGACGGACGGCGGCCTTTCCAAGCCCATCGGTGTCCCCTACTGACCGTGGGCAGGGCGGGGAATTTTGCGGAGATAAATCTCAACGCTCACCCAGCTGGGACTCGAACCTGGGAACTACAGATTACCAACCTGGCGCGCTACCGACTGATCCACCCCCGCCCCAGTCAGACATCATATCTGATCTTTTAGTTACGTTACTTTATCTCTGAGAGGCACTTTTTTGCCACATGTGCTAAATGGCCAGGTCACAAGGACTCCAAGTGCCCAGAGGGAACCCACTGAACAGTTATTAGGTATGACTCTCCCACATACGGGATCACGGCATAATATCCCATCCGATGGACGGTTGTCTTTCCCAGCCAACCGGTGTCCTCTATTGACCTTGGTGACATTGGTCATGGTGCTGGTGGTGGTGGTGGTGGTGGGGGGGGTTAGTGGAGATAAAGTTAATTCTGGCACAGTTAGGACTCGAACCTGGGAACTAAATATTGCGAGCATGGCGCGCTATGGAATGAGCCACCCCGTTTCTGTGTGTTTGACTAAAACAGTAACTAATTTTTTAAAAGAAAATCATTCCATTGGCAGAGTCTGTTCCATTCTCGAACAATAGGTGGCGCCACGAGTAACTGAAGATCGTGGAATTTCGCTTTTATCGTCTCCGTTATTGAAATTAATCTAGCTTGTGATACCTCAGTCAGACACATACCACGATGAAGTTTCATTGTTTCCAAAAAGTAACACGATGCACTAAACAGGAAATTTGGGTTGTTTTACCTCTGAGGGGCACTTTTTTGCACACCATGGCCAGGTCACATGAACCCCGAAGGCTCAGAGAAGGTTGGGGGACGGGACCCACTGGAACAGCTGTTGGGAGACAGATGGTAGCCCCCCCCCCCGGTCAAGGCCATCCAGCATGTTCTTTAACGTGCACAGGGTATGGCTCTCCCGCACACGGGGCCACGGCTTAACGTCCCATCCGACGGACGGCGGCCTTTCCAAGCCCATCGGTGTCCTCTACTGACCGTGGGCAGGGCGGGGAATTTTGCGGAGATAAATCTCAACGCTGACCCAGCTGGGACTCGAACCTGGGAACTAAAGATTACGAGACTGGCGCGCTACCGACTGAGCCACCCCGCCCACTAAATAGGAAAGACTAAGATGATATTCTATGTGAAATAAAGTTTTATAGTTGTTTATTTTTTTAAATATCCTTTTAGTGCCAGGTATGTATATGACATATGGCTGAAATAAAATTATACAGAGATATTTGTTTCAGATTTCAAATCAGGTAGAAGAGTTGGACAACGGATTTCGGGACGGGGGAGGAGAACGGACTCCTTGGACTCTTTACCTGGGTACGGCCTTCAGTGCTACAGCACCAAGTTATGAGAGAGTCATCGTTTTGGATCCCATTTCCTAATACAAGTCCTATCTTTTGGTATAGGGAGCCTCACATTGGAGGCTAATTTCACCAATATTCAGCAATGAGTCCCAATTGGACCGGGGCGGGGTTGGCTCAGTCGGTAGCGCGTCAGGCTCGTAATCTGTAGTTCCCAGGTTCGAGTCCCAGCTGGGTCAGCGTTGAGACTTATCTCCGCAAAATTCCCCACCTTGCCCACGGTTAGTAGGGGACACCGATGGGCTTGGAAAGGCCGCCGTCCGTCGGATGGGACGTTAAGCCGTGGTCCCGTGTGCGGGAGAGCCATACACTGTGCACGTTAAAGAACACGTTAGATGGCCTTGACGGGAGCCTACCATCTGTCTCCCAACAGCTGTTCCAGTGGGTCCCCTCGCCAAACCTTCTCTGAGCCTTCGGGGTCCATGTGACCTGGCCATTTAGCTCATGGTGTGCAAAAAGGTGCCGCTCAGAGGTAAAACAACCCAACTCAACCCTTGTGACCTGGCCATTTAGGCAATTGTGTTAAAAGAAAGCTGAGAAGTAAACAACCCAATTCTACTAATCCAACGATTTGGAAAGTTGGCATTTAAACATTACATCTGATACTAGTGCTTCCATGTGATACTAACATGCATCGCAACAGAAACTTTGAGAGATTATTTGACATTGTTGCCACAATTAATTTACTTAATCATTTTCTAAAATATAAGACATTAAAATATAGACATTCTTTTACAGTGACCCTGTGCATATGCTAGTATTGTATTTCTTATTAAATCACAAAAGACAAAACAATTTACTACTAAGAAATTAAATTTGGACAAACATTAGTTTATTTCACAAAAATTACAAATTTCTCTTGTAGTCGTTTTTAAGAAATCACAGAAACAAAAAGGAAACCTTGAAAACGTTGAATATTCGAAACAGACAAGCATTAACAATTTTTGTACAATAAAGATGTACATTTAGAGATATATTTATATTTATTATATGCATATACATATATATACATACATATATATAAATATGCATATATATATATCTCTTCAGAATACAACTTTAGAAGAGCTAAACGAACTTAAAACACTAAGTACGTAGCAACCCAGAGTAATAAGAAAACAGCCATTTGATCAATGAATGTGTTAGTTTAAAACCTTCCTCCAAACGCACTTTTCCACTTTGTTTTCGTTTAGCGTTATTCTCCAAAAAGGAACAAATTCCGCGTTACTCCGATTCACATGGTAAAAGCTGTGGAAAAATACCGTTAATATACATTGAGCCACTCATAGAGGAAAAACGGAGAAAGCAAACGACGACTATCACTGCTGCATGCATAGAAAATACAGTCGACATCTGTTTAACCGGTCCCCGATTATCCGAACCTCCGATTATTCGGTCCCGATTAACAGAACCTTCGATTATTTGTTGCCCCGATTGTTCGAAACTTCGATTACCTGGATCGTTATTATCCGAACCATCGATTATTTGTACCCCGATTATCCGAAACCTCGATTACACGGATCGTTATTATCCGAACCATTGATTATTCGTACCCCTGATTATTCGAAACTTCGATTACCAGGATCGTTATCATCCGAATCATCGATTATTCGGAACTTCGATTACCTGGACCCTTATTATCCGAATCTTCGATTAACCGGTCCCCGATTATCAGAACTTTCGATTATACGTACCTTGATTATTAGAGCCGTCGATTATCTGGTCCCTGGTCCCTAACTTTGTCGATGTGCCTCTTTCGCTGGTCGTGATTGATTTTGTGATTACATAAGTTCAGTTGGATTTTTTTATGTTGCAATATTTTCTGCTTTAATTGGAAATTTCGACTGTTATTTTATTAATTTTTTTACCAGTGGATCTTCATTAATTTAGGTTTGACGGGCCTACTTTTAACCTTGATTAAATTAGGTTGTTTAATTATTCATTAATTATAATTTGTTTACGGCATGAATGCTTTTTAAACATATTTTATTTTACTTACGGAAAGACATATTAAATGTTGTTGTTGTTGTTGTTTTACCTCTGAGCGGCACATTTTTGCACACCATGGGCTAAATGGCCAGGTCACAAGGACCCCGAAGGCTCAGAGAAGGTTGGGGGAGGGGACCCACTGGAACAGCTGTTGGGAGACAGATGGTAGCCTCCCGTCAAGGCCATCCAGCGTGTTCTTTAACGTGCACAGGGTATGGCTCTCCTGCACACGGTGCCACGGCTTAACGTCCCATCCGACGGACGGCGGGCCTTTCCAAGCCCATCGGCATATTAAATGTAAAGTTATATGTATTGTTTCCCATTTCTAAGATTTTGTCACCCGTAGTTGGTAAAACTCTGTTTTAGATCACAAGAAAATCACTCACCGATCGCATGTTAATCAACTTACGATCTAGAGGCGGGGATGGCTCAGTCGATAGCGCGCCAGGATCGTAATCTGCAGTTTCCACCTTCGAGTCCCGCTTGGACTAGCGTTGAGATTTACCTCCGTAAAGCTCCCTGCCCACAGTCAGTAGAGGACACCGATGGATTTCGAAAGGACGCCGCCCGTCGAATGGGACGTTAAACCGTGGTCCGTGTGCGGGAGAGCCATACTCTGCGCACGTTAAAGAACACGCTGGATGGTCTTTACCGAAGGCAACCATCTGTCTTCCAATGTCTGTTCTAGTGTGTCCCTTTCCCCAACTTTCTCTGAGACTTCGGGGTCTTTGTGACCTGTCTATTTAATCCATTGGGTACATAAAAAGTGCAGCTCCGAGGAAAAACAACCGAATACAACTTACGATCTATAAGAGCTGACAAAAGTTCAACTGCACAGTCTTCCCAATTGTCACACACTGTATACTTCCCCTGTCTTCCTAGGGGGCGGGGGTGGCTCAGTCGGTAGCGCGCCAGGCTCGTAATATGCAATTCCCAGGTTTCAGCCTCACCTAGGCCAATGTTGATATTTATCTCCTTCGTTGAGAGGGCGGGGTGGCTCAGTCGGTAGCGCGCCAGGCTCGTAATCTGTAGTTCCTAGGTTCGAGTCCCAGCTGGGTCAGCGTTGAGATTTATCTCCGCAAAATTCCCCGCCTTGCTCACGGTCAGTAGGGGACACCGATGGGCTTGGAAAGGCCGCCGTCTGTTGGATGGGACGTTAAGCCGTGGCCCCGTGTTCGGGAGAGCCACACCCTGTGCACGTTAAAGAACACGCTGGATGGCCTTGACGGGAGGCTACCATCTGTCTTCCAACAGCCGTTCCAGTGGGTCCCCTCCCCCAACCTTCTCTGAGCCTTCGGGGTCCATGTGACCTGGCCATTTAGCCCATGGTGTGCAAATAAGTGCCGCTCAGAGGTAAAACAACCCAACCCTGTCCTCTTCTGTCATCGAACTCATGTCCACATTACTTGCATATAACATCACAAATGTACCGATCACCATTCAAAATTTGGTGAACAGAGAAATCATCTCTAAACATCTGAAATTTGTTTGATTAGATGGTTCACCATATGCGAACTAGGATTTGCTAGTTGATGCAAAGGATCATCGAAATATTTTTAAGCTCTACTCCATTGTGTGACTCACTTCAGAGAAAAGTCCTTTTTCTGTGACTTTTCTTCATTGGCTAGAAATGATATGAGTCACTGTACCGTCCTTTTAAAATACCTTAGAGGCGATATTAACGAGAGATCGTCCAAGGAATCAGATACATACCAATCGGCAGCCTAATTTAATAAACGCCGAAGGGATATGCGGATTTAATAAGTGACGAGGAAGAAAACACGCGTTAGCTTTTTCTTCACATGCAAATGAGGTGGGAAGGAATGCTACGTTTCTGTTTGGCCTTCATTTCTGCATTTGTCATCGCTTTCTGAAAAGATTTCTAAAGGATCTTATTGTGCCTCATTTCTTCTTGAAGTTATTATCGATATGCTGCCAGAGGATTTTTTACGTGCTTTCCATATGGTTGATTTGTGTTCATGTGTAGAAACGTAATGCTTACTCATATAGATATTTCTTTTTCAGATTTTTCTGTGTTGCTGTGCAAAGAAATGTAATGATATTTGGATTTTTATTTTAGTCGATTTATACTTTTTAAATTTTTCACATTTTATTAATTTTAGTTAATTTATATTTAATTTATATTTAATTCAATAATTTTTTATTTATTTTAATTTATATTTTAAAATTTGTCATATTTTATTTTTAATTAATTTTTATTTAAATTAAGTTTTTATTGAAACTAATTAATTTATATTTTAAATCAGTTATATTTTGATTTATATATTTAAGATTAAATATATTTATTATTATTTAAAAAAATAAATAAATACCCCCTCAAGCAGGTATGGCTCTCCCGCACACGGGGCCATGGCTTAACGTCCCATCCGACGGACGGCGGCCTTTCCAAGCCCATCGGTGTCCCCTACTGACCGTGGGCAGGGCGGGGAGTTTTGCGGAGATAAATCTCAACGCTGACCCAGCTGGGACTCGAACCTGGGAACTACAGATTACGAGCCTGGCGCGCTACCGACTGAGCCACCCCCGCCCCCAGAATTAGAGATGATGCTTATATAATTATATATATATATATGTAATATAATAATCATTTATGTAATATTCAATGACAGCTATATAGGTTTCTTGAGAAAGAAATATATTGGATAACTTGTAGAGTCGGTTAAACATGTCGGATTAGTGAAGTTCTGCTTAAAGAAAATCATACAAGTATATTGATACCATTATGCTCATAAGCAATAAAAATTATCCTATTGCCTGTATTACTTTTTCTGTAAGCTGTCTTATACTTTGAACAAAAAATATCAGTAAACATTCTACACCATGCCCAACTCTACTTACCAAATCAAACTTAAGCAAACATGCCCAACTACACCAACTCAAACTTAAGGAAGAGACACTAAGAAAAAAACATTATTCTTAAAGAGCCTCAGGGAAAAATACTCTAAGGAGCCGGGGAGGGGGCCCAATTTTCAAAGAGTCGCAGTAAGAAACTCTAAGGAGCCGTAAGAAAAGAGTTATATTTTTCAAAGAGTCGCAGGAAAACTGCATTGCTAAAGAGGCGAAGGAAGTAAACTGTATTCTTAAAGTGCCAAAAGAAAAATATAAAAGAAAAAAATAATAAAAAACAATATTCCTCCTAAAGAGCCGAGGAAAAAACAAAAAGAGCCAAAGGGGAAAAAAGAGCCGAAGGAAAAAAAAGATTTATTCATAAAGAGCCGCAAGGGAAAAACTATATTGTTAAAGAGCCGCAAGGGAAAAACTATATTGTTAAAGAGCCGCAATGAAAAAAAATGTGTTCTCAAAGAGCCGCAAGAAAAAAATGTGTTCTCAAAGAGCCGCAGGAAAAGTTATATACTTTAAAATGAAAACACACATTTCTAAAGAGTAATGAACTGGGAAAAAAACCCATATTTTTCAGGAATCAAAAAACACTCGATAAAAAAAAAACAAATATATACATTTTTAATGAGTACTATGAATTCGCAAAATCGTATAGTTATGCACCTAAAAATGTTTGGTCAAATAACTGAAAGAAATGAGCCCGCTTCAGTATATGAGATTGTTTGTTTCAGGAGTCCCAAGTACCTTTTGCAATGAGCAGAGGTTGGACTAGCCTGTTCTGAACTATAGAGCGTTATTACACTACTGCTTATACCCCTTAAGATCCGAAAACTGCAGTGTGGAGTGTAAAAAAATTTACTTGAATACGTTGGAGAAAGCTTTCCGAAATTAATGCTATTCGACAGCAATTAGTAGTACGTATCACTGACCATTCATACTATAAGCTAAGGACTTGGGGGAGCAGCAGCAGGGATAATCGTTTCAGAAAGTCGACACTTCTTTTTGAGCTAAGTAATATATATATCTGCCATAGGCACTTAGTAAAAATGTTTCAAATTCATCAACGATTGTGTCTTAAAAAACGTACGACAGTCATCAAAAAAGAAAAAAAAATGTGTGTTGAACGACCACACTACGTATGGATAATGGTTCCTTCGTTAATAAGTCATTTTCTTACACGAATAACTTTATTTAAATAACTGCGTTAAAATGGAATGTTTTCTTTTCTCCAAATGGTAACCAACGGTAACCAATGGCAACAGAAATCTGGAGTGCGAAGAAAGGAAGAGCGTGCAAGGAACCGAAGACCACGTGAACAGTAGGGAGTTGTTTTTTTTTGGGGGGTTTAGTAGCCAAAGCGTCGGTGACGGCAGAAAGACATGAAACCAAAAAATATAAGTTGCTGATGCTGACATCCGTTGAACTGGAAACAATTTTTTAAAAAAAAAGCTTTTTCACGCTTTTTTTTTTTGTTGTTGTTACAGCTCCGTACATTTGTAGCTGCATATTACAAAATGAAATGCAAAACACTCCATTTCTCTTGTAAATCCTTTACAGGTTTGAGATTGTTTTTGTCTGAAGAAATAGCACCATATTTGACTGGTCTTTAAAACAAGAGCATCCACCTAAAAAAGATTCCCAGATTTACAGACGTAATTCTCAGATATCGTAGCTCTTATGACAACTATCATTCCACAAATCTTTCATCAGTTTGCATTCACCGATGCTGGTTTATTGATTTGTGACAGCTTCGTAAGCCCTTTACGCAGCACTCTGTACCCACTTCAACCCACAGGACTCTCCATTTGGAAATCCTCTGTGGGTACTCTTCTTACATTTTTCTTCTTAAGTCGTCTATTCCATCTGTGCTTGATAACTGCGAGCATAATAACAAGAACGACGAATCCTCCGGCAGTTCCCGCCGCTACGTACATCGTCGGAAACCTTCGGCAGTGATCGGGCGCTTCGTCATAACCCGAAGGACAATGAACGTTTCCGTCGCACCAAAGCTCGGGATCGATGCACGCATTTATCTCGGGACACTCAAAGAGGCAATTGACATTGCGGAGCGTTTGACCTGATTGTGTTCTGATGAATGGCTTTGTCACCTCCAACCAGTGGACTGTAAATATACCAGGCTGAGAAGCGAGAATCTCAACAAAAAGTCTGTCCCTAGAAAACGGATTCCAGTTCTCTAGTCCGTGGGAATCGTTATACCACGAATAAGAGAAGATGTCGAAGTCTTCTTCGTTGAGACTGTCGTCTACGCATGCGCTGGCGACTGGTTTCGAGTGCGTCTCGAGGTAGACCACGAGTCTGTTGCCGAACTTGCAGTCCGAAGAACTGTTCAACCCTTTGAATTTCAAGTAGAGGTATTTGTGAGGGCCAGCCTCGATCTGCCATCGGCAACGCAGGGGTAGAGCCATTTCTTTCACGTCATCCGGCGCTTCGAAAAACAACACGCCTTCGCTCAGAGCTGTCTTCTTCTGGAGTCCGTTATCGCACTGTGTGGAATTGATGAACAAGTAATTTGCTTCAAAGCCGAAGTCCTCGAAGTCTTCGAAAGGAGTCATGTGTGTCACGGTGAACGTCAACTTCACGTTGTTGACGAGTGATTCAAACACCACGGGTCTGTCACGAACTGAAGTTATGTTGCACAGACATCCAAGAGGGGAAGCATACCCATCCCAGTACTCCACGGAAGTGATCGTTGCTTGTCTACCCCTTCCGCCAGCCATCCCACTTCCGATGGGGAGATTGCTTGTGGCATCCGTGACTCTACATCCGTGCCTGTGGAGGGCGGGATCGTAGTAACGCTCACAAAATGGCGTCTTTAGTCGAATCTTGTACAAGGTGATGCGCACTCTCTCGGTGGGAAGGCCAATGAAGTGATACATGCACGAGATATTCTCGCGACCTCCTCGTCCATAAAAGAATACGTTTCTCGAAGACGAAAATGATCCTTGTTTCGAAAGTCTGCTGTCGAAACGACGGTCGCACTCAGAATTGTTGATGGGCAGGCCATCTTGTCTGGTGTACACGAATTCATAGCGGGCGACAAAAGAGCTGCTTGAGGTAACAACTTCAGAAGGGGTGAAGAAGTGATGTTTGATGACGAGCTCTGGTCCTGAAGACACATAGCTCTCCGTGGGGACTTCACATGGACGGAGAGGAACGAAATCCTGATGATCGGCAGCACGAACGCACATGCGAGGACTTGATTTCTCACAAAACCAATAGGTTGGTTCTACAGAGACCATGCTACCAATGTTGGTACCGCTGCCATTGCTCACACTACTAGAGTAGTAACTGATGGAGTCATACAACTCCAGCTTGCTAATGGAACAAGTTTCAGGACTGGACAGTTGTTGCTTTTCCATTATAAAGAACGATACAAAGTACAACCAAATGCGATCATAACGCGATGCACTGCTAAGCCTAAATATGCATGTCGTGTTCCTGGGCATCGTGTGCTTTGGACTCCTGATGACTCCTTGCCGCTCTTGGGTGCCGTCGATGGTATACGTGCAGCGACCGTTCTCCAGTCTGAATTCTGCCGACGGCACAAACTTGACGTCCACATCCAGCTCTATGCGAGAGTTATATAGTAACTGGTAAGGAGCACTGTACAATTGAACGAGAAGTTCTGGACCACTAGACACAATATCGGGTAGTGCTCCAGATCCGCAGAATTCCATTAACAGTGGTGATTTCGCTGAGGAACCGTCAAAAACTCTCACAACATCACTAAAACAATCCGTAGTTAGCATCCTCCTTGGGAAACTAGCAGTAGTTGAGCTGCCGGTGTAGATGGATATTTTATATTCGTTCTTCTGTGATAGCACTATCTGAGCATGGCGATCTTTTGGGACGTATACCTGTCTGATCCATATGTTGCACGTGATATTCCGTGGATAAAAACCCGGGAAATTAGGAGATCGTATCTTGCAGTTCTTACGGTCGCAGTTGACATATGTCCTGTCACAATAAGCTCCTGGACTTCTGGTACCGACGTAGAATGGCGAATCATCTGGTCCATACCGGGTGGTCGATGAGCCACTGGACAAGAATTTGTAGGTGAGATAGAGGCTGAAGGATGAGGAGGGGATGGATGCCCGACTGGGTACCACGACAAAGAGACTGACGTTACTTCCGATGGAGAAGAAAGTAACGCTACGACCGATCATATCTCCGCAGAAATGACCAAATTCAGGATCATCTCCTGCACCCTCACGAGAGTAAGAACCAGAGACCGGGTGCATGGGCGAAGATGACATCTGAAGGAGGGATGATAGAGGCTGGGCCAACTGTCTCATGTGGATGTTTCGCTCTTCGCCATCACGTGATGAGGATTTCTCGATGATTTGAAGATAACCTTTCTGACAAATTGGAGTCTGATTCCTACAAATATTTAAAAAGAAAAAACGAAATTTTTGAGGCAGTACAATAAGAACATTTCAATTACTAACTACTTGTTACAGCTAATTAATAGATGAAGAAAAAGAATATATCTAAAAACAACTTTTATAGGGAAATATGCACCACGTAAATCGAAATTATAGTAATATAGTACAGGATGTTCCACAAATAATAGTAGGAATTTCAGAAAGCATTGTCACCAAATACATTTTTTAAAGACGTTGTTTATTCATTCATATGAACATATAATACAAAACAAAATACATAGCACCTACAAAGCTAAGTAGATTATCTGTAGGTTATTGAATAATACATTCATAATACATATACACATGTTCTCTCACTTAATAATTTATTTAAAAAATTAAAATTAAAATTGGACAAATATAAAATGCAAAAAGTTCATGAAATATACAAAATTTAATAATAATATATATAAATATTATATAAATTATATAATTTGTTTAAGATAAATTTTTTTATTTATTTTCAACCTGTTATAACTGCTAACATTTATAATTTTTTTGGAATTAAATTAAAAGTGTGTGTTATTTTATACTCACTGATATATATTCCCTACTTGTTTTTAAATTTAAGTAGTTTGAATAATTTTTAGCTTCTAATCTTGTATTTTTTACTATGACCTATTTTCTTTTTAAAGGCATTATCAAAATAGTGTTTTAAGATTTTATTATAAATATATAAACTTTATGAAAACAAGTTCAAGTAATATAATCTGTCTCTTAAATTTGCAAATTTTTTCTAAGTTTTGTAGGAATTATTATTATTATTATTTTGGTTATTATTATTGATATTATTATTGTTTTAGTATTAAATATATACACTGAGAGGCCAAAAGTCATGGGAATAACGGTTAAAGTAGAACTAGCGCACTGTACTCATAACCGATGCGTTGGACATCAACTGCAGAATGGCGCTGCAGTAGCCTACAAACGCAACATTCATTTCCGAGTAGTTGTTAATTCGGCATGGCTGCACGTCGTGAGTTGTCTGACTTTGAACGTGGCTTGATCGTCGGTGCGAGAATGATGGGTCATGCAATATTGGAGATCGTGTAGGAATCCGTTTTCCCAAGTTTACAGTGTCAAGAGTTTATCGTCAGTATTCTATTGATGGCATTTCCACACACGTGAACGAGCGAAGGGGACGGCCACATGCAATTGACGAACGGAACTCGCGTAAGCTGTCACAAATGGTAACGACCAACAGATGGCCTACAGTGAATGAAATCACTGCCAATTTGAATGCGGGCCAAACACCAAACGTTTCTGAAAGGACTGTCCATCGCCACCTGCACTCCATCGGATTTCGTAGCTGAAGACCCACTCGTGTCCCATTGCTTACATGTCGTCACAGAGCTCAATAACTGGAATGAGCCCGATGACATCGAAACTGAACAGAAGAATAGTGACATTGGATAGCATGGTCCGATGAATCAAGGTTCCAGTTGTTTCACGCTGACGGGTGCGTTAGAATGTGGCGTAGGCCCCGTGAAACCATGGACCCTTCCTGTCTGCAAGGTACTGTTAAGGCTGGAGGCGGCTCTGTCATGGTGTGGGGCGTGTTCACGTGGTCTACATTTGGGCTCTCTCGTCCGTTTGGAGCAATTGCTGACAGGTATGAAATACGTGGACATTCTCGCAGATCACCTGCACCCCTTCAGACTCGAACACCCTGATGGTGAAGGGGTATTCCAACAAGATAGTGCAACGTGTCACCAGTCTTTGGTTGCTAGGATGTGGATCGAGGAATACTCTACGGACTTTACCACCATGAAATGGCCCACACAATCCTCCGATATGAACCCCCTAGAGCATCTGTGGGACACAATGGAAACAAGTAGCCCCTAGAGCATCTGGGGACACCAATCCATCTAGGGACCATTGTGGGGACCTTCTGGGGACCATTGTGTCCCCAGATGCTCTAGGGGGGCTCGAGGAGGACCAACCAGTTATGGCCAAGTCATGGGATACATGCCAAAAGGCATGTATCCCATGACTTTTGATCTTTCAGTGTATATTAATTTTTGAATTTTCAAAACAGATAATCTGGAATTTTGACATTTAGAGATGTACATATTCCATCTAAAATATTTATCAAGATATATAAATATATATACCTAGATATTTTATGTAATTTGTATGTTCAAGTTTACATCAATTAAAACTAGAATCATTAGTAAAATTATTGTTTTCTTGATAATTAATAAAAAAATTAATAAAAATTTTAATATTGAAATTATTATCTAATTTAAACGTTGGAGAATGTATTATCATCCACCTAGTTTTTTTATTATTTAAATATGTTTAATATGATTTAATCATCTTATAATATTATTATAATCTAATCGGATTTCTTCAATATTTTTATTTGAATGTTTGTTGTTATTCATTATTAAAATATCATCTGCATATAAGATGATTATATTATATAAATTATTTATATTATATTGAATTGAATGTTCTACCTGTACATTCCCCCACTCAAACAGTTTCAAGGGACGGCCGTCATATTTCTTACGAAATGTTTGCAAAGGGCATAGTGCAGCATTTCCTGGGGCGGGGGTGGCTCAGTCGGTAGCACGCCAGGCTCGTAATCTGTACTTCCCAGGTTCGAGTCCCAGCTGGGTCAGCGTTGAGATTTATCTCCGCAAAATTCCCCGCCCTGCCCACGGTCAGTAGGGGACACCGATGGGCTTGGAAAGGCCGCCGTCCGTCGGATGGGACGTTAAGCCGTGGTTCCGTGTGCTGGAGAGACATACCCTGTGCACGTTAAAGAACACGCTGGATGGCCTTGACGGAAGTCTACCATCAGCCGTTCCAGTGGATCCCCTCCCCCAACCTTCTCTGAGTCTTCGGGGTCCATGTGACCTGGCCATTTAGCCCATGGTGTACAAAAAAGTGCCGCTCAGAAGTAAAACAACAATCCAACCCAGCAGCATTTCCTGGAAGATGGATTGGCTGGGCTGGTCCAGTTCTATGCCCACCAAGGAGTCCTGATTTGACACTCGCTGATTTTTTTTTCTTGTGGGGCCTTCTAAAGAGTTTGTTTACGTGGACAAGAATTCGAGACCTGAATCATCTGAAAGCCAGAGTACGAGAAGCAAATGAGCAAATAACAAGAGATATACTGCAGGAGGTATGCCAAGAAGGGGAATTTTTCATTAATCTCTCCAAACAAAAGGTTGCATTTCCCACCCACCCTGGGGTGATGGAACAAATTGTTGCTCCCAATGTAAACCCCTTGATTATCATAGTATAATCAAGGGGTTTACATATACCACCACTATTTAAATATAATATTTCTAACCTTGATATATCGTTTGCAATATTTGTTTGAAATTTTGAATTTTTCAAGATTTTGCACCGTCAGATGGCGCAATTAAAACTTTCGAAAGTTTCTAAGAGTGTGAATCGTAACATTTTATCCATTCCTATCCAACCCCCCCCCCCCCCAAAAAAAAAAAATTTCAATTTTACTCTAAAAATAAACATTTTTGCTTAAAACAAAAAAAAATTCGTTTTTCCATCCCCTCTTGGGATAAAGGCAAAAGTCACTGATGACAGTGCAAACTTCGTTATATTCACAGTTACAAAGAAAATTTCAAATTTCTGGCGTAATTACATCGCTTGCAATGTTAGTTTGAAATTTTTCAATCTTCAGCTTTTTCCACCGTTAGAGGGCGCAATTATATAATACAATATAGTTATAGCAAGCTTCCGAAATACCTATCCAACACAAAAAAATTTAATTTTTCTTTATAAGCGAAAACCAAAAGTTCGATGTCTAAAGACAGACGACAAAGTGAAAACATTAGCTCGTTTTTTCCGGAAGCGAGTTGAAAACTAGCTAAAAATTTATTACATTCCTTTTGAAAAAAAAAAAAAAATTTTGTAGAATTTCTAGATATCATAGTGTACTTTTTCGCTTCTCAATTTGCAAGAAACGGGTAATGTCTACAGACAGATGACAAAGTGAAAACATTAGCTCGTTTCTTTCCGGAAGCGAGCTAAAAACGAGCTAAAAACTTATTACATTCCATTTGAAAGAAAAAAAATAAATTTTGTAGAATTCCTAGATATCATAGTGTACTTTTTCGCTTCTCAATTCGCAAGAAACGGGCGATGTCTACAGACAGATGGCAAAGTGAAAACATTAGCTCGTTGTTTTCTGGAAGCGAGCTAAAAACGAGCTAAAAACTTATTATATTCCTTTTGAAAGAAAAAAAAAATAAATTTGTAGAATTTCTAGATATCGTAGTGTACTTCTTCGCTTCTCAATTCGCAAGAAACGGGCGATGTCTACAGACAAATGACAAAGTGAAACATTAGCTCGATTTTTTTCGGAAGCGAGCTAAAAACGAGCTAAACACTTATTACATTCCATTTGAAAGAAAAAAAATAATTTTGTAGAATTTCTAGATATCATAGTGTACTTTTTTGCTTCTCAATTTGCAAGAAACGGGCGATGTCTACAGACAGATGACAAAGTGAAAACATTAGCTCGTTTTTTTCCGGAAGCGAGCTAAAAACGAGCTAAAAACTTATTACATTCCATTTGAAAGGAAAAAATAAATTTTGCAGAATTTCTAGATATCATAAGTGTACTTTTTCGCTTCTCAATTCGCAAGAAACGGGCGATGTCTACAGACAGATGACAAAGTGAAAACATTAGCTCGTTTTTTTCCGGAAGCGAGCTAAAAACGAGCTAAAAAACTTATTACATTCCTTTTGAAAGAAAAAAAAATAGATTTGTAGAATTTCTAGATATCGTAGTGTACTTCTTCGCTTCTCAATTTGAAGACACGGGCAATGTGAAATTTCTGCTTTTGAATATACAAAAACTGCTTTTCTCTTATCCAGTATTTCACCTGCTTGCTTCCTCACTCGTTTCTGCTGCACACACGTGGTTATCCTCTTTGGTTTTCCGGACGCAAATTTTGCTTTAGCTTCCTCCTTTGGGAAAGGATGCGATCAAAAAGATCCAGGATCACAGCATTCCCAATTTTTCCATGGAAAGTACTCCCAGTCGGGAAACTGAGTTTCATAAGGACTCTAGTAAGTTATACATCTCTTAGAAAGAGTTCCTGAGGATTGTCCCTAGGTAAACAAATCTATTAAGAAACAAAACAAACTTTTCTGTAATATTTTCTTCTTTTGGGGATAAATATTACTTTATGTCGAATTGAATATGGAAACAGGAGACAGGCATTAAAGGAACCTGAAGATAAAAATCTCTATGCCGAGAAGTAGCTTGAAAAAAAAAACACAAAAGCACATTGGATAAATATATTGTTTAAGCATGAACAATTTTGCTATGCAAGATTTATGTGTATGAAGACCAGATCTTGCTCTCTAGAGAAATGAATGGGTAAGTTGTTTGAAACCTAACGTAGAAGATAAAAGATGACTGTGTATCCTTTGCTAGCTGTCGTAGCGTCTAGAGACAGATGGAACTAAACTTTGGACAGCTGCTTTTGTGTTATTTATAGGCAGAGAAACACACAGAAGAGGAACAAAGGAATTCAAATGGAAGCTGCTGAATTCGTCCGAGTGGTTTCGTTCGTGCGTGAGTGAGTGAAGAGTTCACGACGCAGAGAAAAGGCAAATAAGAGAAGGAAGATACGAGGAAAAATAAATACCTGCAAAGAGGGGGAACACGACTATTTGAAACAACTGAGTGATAAGCCTTATGCTTGCTTTATAGCTGTTGGAAAATCGTAAAAAATGATGAGATAATTCGGAAGAATTACCGATGGTTTAGAGAAGGTTTGGGTTGTTCTACCTTTGCACTTTTTTTGCACACAATGGGTTAAATGGCCAGGTCACAAGGATCTCAGGAGCTCAGAAAACGGTTGGGTTGTTTCACCTCTGGGCGGCACTATTTTGCCCACAATGGGCTAAATGGCCAGTTCACAAGGACTCCATGAGCTCAGAGAAGGGTTGGGCTATTTTACCTCTGGGCGGCACTATTTCGCAAACAATGGCTAAATCAACAGGTCACAAGAACCCCGAGGGCTCAGAGTAGCTTGGGAGGAACCCACTGGACTGCTATTGGAAGATAGATGGTAGCCTCCCACCAAAAGCCATTCAGCGTACTCTTTAAAGTGTAGAGGGTATGGCTCTCCCGCACATGGGGCCACGGCTTAACTTGGCCATGCCGACGGGCGGCGTCTTTCCACGCCCATCGGTGTCCCCCTACTGACCGTGGGCAGGGCGGGAAAAAATCTCAAAGCAAACCCAGCTTGGACTCGAACCTGGGAACTACAGATTACGAGTCTGGCGCTCTTATCGACTGTGCCACCCCGCCCCACTCAGGGAAGGGTACCCACTGGAGAGATGTTAGGAAACAGATGGAATCCTCCCGTCAAAACCATCCAGCGTGTTCTTTTAAGGTGTGTATGTCACGGCTGTCCTTCACATGTGGCTATGGCTTAACGTCCCATGCGGCGGACGGTGACTTTTCCATGGTCCATAGGACCACCTTTCTCACCTAGAGCAGGGGTTTAGCGGAGATCAATATGAACCTTTGCAGAGGTAGGACTCGAAACTGGGAACTGCAGGTTATAAAACTGGCTCGCTACTGACTGAACTAACCTCCCTCCATTTAGAGTAGGATTTTTCAGACCATTGCCAGCAAAGTCTCTGTCACATTAAATTTTAACTTTGCTTTTCGTATTGTAAAGAAAAGAATAAAAATAATGCTTTCAAAACGCATTCAGATCGTAAATGAATTATAATAAACGAATAATGAAATGATTTGTTTCAATGAAATGTGAAAGAAATCAAAATCATCGAGGAAATCCTTCTACGATTTTGCTCCATCAGAGAAATGATCACTCTAAGTTCACCTTCGATATCAAACGTATTAGAGGGAAGTATTCGTGGGTTGGGTTGTTTTACCTCTGAGCGGCACTTTTTTGCACACCATGGGCTAAATGGCCAGGTCACATGGACCCCGAAGGCTCAGAGAAGGTTGGGGGAAGGTACCCACTGGAACAGCTGTTGGGAGACAGATGGTAGCCTCCAGTCAAGGCCATTCAGCGTGTTCTTTAACATGCACAGGGTATGGCTCTCCCGCACACGGGGCCATGGCTTAACGTCCCATCCGACGGACGGCGGCCTTTCCAAGTCCATCGGTGTCCCCTACTGACCGTGGGCAGGGCGGGGAATTTTGCGGAGATAAATCTCAACGCTGACCCAACTGGGACTCGAACCTGGGAACTACAGATTACGAGCCTGGCGCGCTACCGACTGAGCCACCCCCGCCCCATTCGTGGGTTGGTATGCCACCTGGCTCAAGACAATGTTTCATCTAATGCCTTTGATATCGACTGTGAACTAAGAGCGAATATTTCCCTGATAGAAGCCAAGCCTATTTTATACTCTTATTCATTATCATTCTCAATACCTCTTTGAAGTTAAATCAAATTATATTAAACAACGAATATACTAAATAAAATTAAATGTATGAGTACTAAAATTCTATTTCGTATTTAATATATCTGCAATGACATTTTAAATTTTCATGGATTTAATTACTTTGGAAAATGTTTTTTATTGATTTTCTTTAGTGGGAGGCTAGAAAAAAAAAAGAGAAAAACTCTGATTAATGAAATAAAAACAGAAACCAAAAAACAGACCGTAGAAGATTTTAGTGTTTTTTATTTCTCTGTTGTGCATTAAAATAAAATTATTATTAAATATATTTCGGTCTTAGTTGTTCGTAAAAAAATTAAAAAATGTAAAGTTTAGTTTCTACAGAATAAAACAAGAATTTGAAATAGAAATCTCGAAATATTTCAGCAGTTATTTTCTTTAAAGACGATATTTTAAAACATAACTTATTCGAAACTGTAGAGTGCTATTTGTGAGACTATAAGAGTTATGGGACATGTTCTGAGTGGAGCTGAGATTGATTCAATCGGTAGCACGCCTGGCTTACTATATTCCAAGGTTCACTCCTATTAGTCTGGGGAGGGTTGGGTTGTTTTACCTCTGAGCTGCACTTTTTTGCACACAATGGGCTAAATGGCCAGGTCACATGGACCCCGAAGGCTAAGAGAAGGTTGTGGGAGGCGACCCACTGGAACAGCTGTTGGGAGACAGATGGTAGCCTCCCGTCAAGGCCTAACAGCGTATTCTTTAACGTTGGGTTGTTTTACCTCTGAGCGGCACTTTTTTGCACACAAATGGGCTAAATGGGCTAAATGGCCAGGTCACATGGACCCCGAAGGTTCAGAGAAGGTTGGGTGAGGAGACCCACTGAGCAGCTGTTGGGAAAAGATGGTAGCCTCCCGTCAAGACCATCCAGCGTGTTGTTTAACGTGCACAGGGTATAAGTCTGGGGAGTGTGTGGGCTCAGTTGGTAACATGACAGGAATGTAATATTATGTTCTAAGGTTCAGTCCTATTAATGGAGGTCAAATTTCGGATTTTTGCCAAGATCTACGACCTGCATTACACCTAGGTGAAAAGTTTCAAATCTCTGTCATTTCTGTATATTAGTTAGAATTAACGTTATCTCCTGTCACTCATTGAATACCTTATAATGTGGCTGAAGATAAATTGAAGATGATAACTAAATCTATTTAAATTTTGTTTTTCAAAAATATTCGTTCAGTATTTAGAGTGGTTAGCACGCTTGTCTATTGATCTAAGGGACCGGGTTCGAGCCCCGGGTAAGGCATGGATGTGTGTGTCGTTTTTCTGCTGAGGTCCTGCCATCCTCACAGATCTTCTACTATGGCATATAAACTGACAGGCTCCTGTCAGACCTCTGTGGCAAGCAGCTGCTTGAGGAGGTATTTATTTATTTTTATTTTTATTTAGAGTTTCAGCTACATATATATATATCTACTTTTAATGAATGCAGATGGTTTTCAGGATTATATTTCATATACAATCTTGAAAGCGTGTCAACTGATGGTGGGTCATTCATATACACTATAGAAATTACCATTATTTTCAATGCAAATTGTCAATTTTTATAAAACTGTCGTTAGATTTGTTTAGAATATGACTGGAAAGTACGAAGTGTTTATAGTATGTGAATAGAAAATTTTGAAAGCCTTTGCAGTATGAAATGGTAAATTATGAAAGCTGGGACCAAATCTTGATATCATTAACGTTATAAGTTATTCAATACACAAAATTCCTCTATGTGAACTAAATTCCAAGAGAGCATCACCTACTCCTATCGAAGTAGTACTATAATATGCCATTCTGCATTTATGGCTTCTATATAATTACACAATATTTTATGTTAATCAGTTTTCGTACGCATTACCTCTCCCTTGTAATGTTACGCTATTTAGCCATCCTTTAAAAGCGATTCGTTATTCATTTATTAAGCTGCCTTAGCGATGTTCCGAAGGACCACGTTTCACCATTACATCGTTTACTGTTTCGCTATAGTTAAATTTGAGAAATAGATAGCTAGCCGTGCAGGAGATATTACTAGGCAAACTATTCCAAGCAGAGACTACACTCAGCGAAGTTGATTGAGAATGGGAATGATTTATGAGAGCTCGTTTCCCATCTAGATGAAATGTTGGAGAAACTGAAACCAAGTATCAGCTGTTTCCAAGATAAAAGGAGCCACTCTCTCTTCTGTAGGCAAGTGGAACGGAATGTCATAAACCACTGCCTCATAGGATTATAAATATCCCCTGGCAGACCTGCTCTGTGGAGATTTATCTTCCCATTATTAAAACAGTGAGCAAGAATCATTAAATGCTGGGTGGTGTGAGAAGCACAACTCATTCTTAACCGTATCGGCTAAAACAGAAATTTCTTTTGCAAGTGTAATTAGTTGTAGTTGCAATTTCGGATTCTTCACAAGTGATCATTTTTGTCACTTCGATCATGCGAGTTAAAAACTGAGAAAGTGACATTTTGTATCGTCTTAGGTTTTCCATGTTATGCAATGATAATCTAACTTCGAAACTCAGTAACTTCTAAAATATGCATTTAATGGGTTGGGTTGTTTTACCTCTGAGCGGCACTTTTTTGCACACCATGGGCTAAATGGCCAGGTCACATGGACCCCGAAGGCTCAGAGAAGGTTGGGAGAGGGGACCCACTGGAACAGCTGTTGGGAGACAGATGGTAGCCTCCCGTCAAGGCCATCCAGCGTGTTCTTTAACGTGCACAGGGTATGGCTCTCCCGCACACGGGGCCAGGGCTTAACGTCCCATCCGACGGACGGCGGTCTTTCCAAGCCCATCGGTGTCCCCTACTGACCGTGGGCAGGGCGGGCATTTAATGGAAAAATGTGGTTGAAGATAAATTGATGATGATAACCAAATCTATTTAAATTTCGTTTTTGAACAATATTTATTCAGTATTTAGAATTTTGGAAGCTGGAACATTTAGCAATAAATTATCGTGTTTTGTAAAAAAAATAAAACAATTCACGATTGCCTATTTTTTTAAAAATCTTTTCGCAAATTTCAAAAATGTATATTTACCTTGTTAAATGAATAATTGTTAAACAAAAACCAAAGAACAGACCGTTAAAGGTTTACAAGTGTAATTTGAAACAATATTTATTATTTAAGTTTTAATTTATGATGCAAATTCTTTTGATGCATACTGTGATGAAATAGTTCAGCTTCCATAACTCTTTAAATACTGAACGAATATTTTTTGAAAATCGGGATTTAAATAGATTTATGTTCTTTAATTTATCATCAGTTACATTTTTTTCAATAGAGTTGAGTATAGTCTTTATCTTTACTTACATGTTTTGATTTAAAATGTATTTTACAAATTACAGATCATGGAAGTTAGATTCCATTGACATAACATGGAAATTCTCTAACATTTTAGGGGCGGGGGACTCGTAATCTGCAGTTCCCAGGTTCGAGTCCCAGCTGGGTCAGCGCTGAGATTTATCTCCGCAAAATTCCCCGCCCTGCCCACGGTCAGTAAGGGACACCGATGGGCTTGAAAAGGCCGCCGTCCGTCGGATGGGACGTTAAGCCGTGGCTCCGTGTGCGGGAGAGCCATACCCTGTGCACGTTAAAGAACACGCTGGATGGCCTTGACGGGAGGCTACCATCTGTCTTCCAACAGCTGTTCCAATGGGTCCCCTCTCCCAACCTTCTCTGAGCCTTCGGAGTCCATGTGACCTGGCCATTTAGCCCATGGTGTGCAAAAAAGTGCCGCTCAGAGGTAAAACAACCTAACTCTCTAACATTTTAATAGGTTAGTGTATTTGCATCTATCTCCAGTTTTGCAAAAACATTTAGGGTTCCACAGAAGACTTGAGTATGAAAAAAAAAAGAGTTCAGCAGTTGAAAAAGTTTCGAAAGTACTCGGGTCTCAAAGTTAGGGAATTCGCATATATACATGAATCAAATTCAGCGAGGTATCCGCCACACTTTTATTTCTTCTCTATTTCATTTGCATAGGGAGTTAACACTCGATAACTTGCTCTTCCATCCCGTCACATCTCCATTCAATAAACAACATTACTTAGTTCATAAAAGAGAGAACATTAAGGCTAGTCGCTCGCGAATGTAAACAACTGGCACCGAACGTAAATTATTAAATTCGTAAATTAGATATACATTAAGAGACAGCTGCTTCGCTGATGGTGGCAACCAACTGTAAAGGGAACGGAGTCGTGATCCTCTTCCTCCTCCTCCACTTCATCTTCATCCTCTTCCCTTTGGCAATGGCCTCTCTTTCACTGTAGCATGGCAAATTAGCGCGACATACAGAATTTGGTAATTTGTTGGTCGACTTTGATGGAAAAGCAAGCAGTCGTCGCAGTCACACCAAGCCTTGGTCGGCTCCGACCTCACGAACCTCCCACCTAATTGTAACATCAAGCGTGACGAGACCAGTCCCATCCTCTTCGGAGTGGAATCGAGAGAGGTTTGCGCGGCACTAAACCAACCGCATTTAACGACTAAATGCCCCACTGAATTCAGAGGATGATGCGTTGTTTAATGGACGTCGCCTCGAAGACGGGAAATCTTCTGTTCGGTGACGTAGGTAAGTATTTCTGTTGACTGTCTGATGATCATTACATCCGCATTTTCTTTCTCTTTCTCTTCATTTGGTTTCCTTAATTAATTTGTTGTATCTAATTAACCTTTATTCCTTTAATGAAGGCCCGAAGTTTGAATATCATTTTGTTCTTTTCTTCTGTTGTTATTTTTTTTGAGTAACATTCAGGAAGGGGGAAAAACCTGGATGCTGATAGAGAGTCAGAAACTGAAATATTATCATCGTCGCTTTAATGTTTAATAGATGAGCATAATGATCAGTAATCTATCTCGTAAGGGAGTGAAAAATATCATTTGCTATTTCAAAATGTAATAGAATTTTTAAATTGGATTTTAATTGAAATAATTACATAGAAGTTATTTTATATTATTTCTTGTTATCTACATATAAACAAATGGAAATGTTTTCATTTGTCTTAAAACCTATACGAATACAAATTACCTTTTAGGAAAAAGTCGAATTCACTTATTCATTTATTTATTTATTTATTTATTTATTCGTTTCCTAAGTTAGTGATTATTTTTAATTCTCCTTGTAATATTTCTTTTCACAATATGTATAGAAAAATTTATTCGAAACTTATCGCTTAAAAATTTATTATTTTTAAAAGCAACGTTATTATTTTTCTCTTTAGTGATATAAATCATTTTTGCAAGAAGGCATAATCACATTAGTTTATTTGGGCTTAGAGTTGTTACCTTAACTGACGTGATCTAGATCGAGTGCAATTTTATTTTACATTCCATAGTCCTTAGCAAATAACTGCACTCTGACATATTTCATTCAAATGAAGAAAACAACGTTGTTAGTCCACTTCATTAACTCTCAACGTCAATTATCTGTCAATTGTATTGGATTGCATTTTTTAAGACCACTTTGTAAATGCTTTAGATTTAAAACACTTTTCTTGAAACTCATTCACTGTCAACTTCTTTTGCTCTCTGCATCATTCAATGTTGTCGTCTTTGATCGCCTCTTTGGTTTCTGCTCACTCTTGCTGTCCACTTTATTCAAATTTAACTTTATTTCTTTGCCACTTCTTTGATTGATATCCTCTTTCACTGTCAGCTTCATACTACGTCGACTTCATGCCCAATCAATAATTGCTATCCACTTTTGCTCTCCATTTCATTTAATGTTCACTTCTTTTCTTGATCACTTCATTAGTTGCTATCTTCTCTTTGTTATGCACTTCATTCAATCTTAGGGGGCGGGGGTGGCTCAGTCGGTAGCGCACCAGGCTCGTAATCTGTAGTTCCCAGGTTCGAGTCCCAGCTGGGTCAGCGTTGAGATTTATCTCCGCAAAAATTCCCCGCCCTGCCCACGGTCAGTAGGGGACACCGATGGGTTTAGAAAGGCCGCCGTCCGTCGGATGGGACGTTAAGCCGTGGCTCCGTGTGCGGGAGAGACATACCCTGTGCACGTTAAAGAACACGCTGGATGGCCTTGACGGGAGGCTACCATCTGTCTCCCAACAGCTGTTCCAGTGGGTCTCCTCCCCCAACCTACTCTGAACCTTCGGGATCCTTGTGGCCTGGCCATTTTGTCCATGGTGTGCAAAAAAGTGCCGCTCAAAGGTAAAACAATCCACTCTTTAGCATCACATGATTACATTTTGACTTTCACTTCATTGGTTGCTGCCGACTCTTGATGTGCACTTCATTCAAATTTGATTTTCTTTCTTTATCACTTCGTTGATTAATATCTTCTTCACTGTCAGCTTCCTATAACTGACTTCATAACCAATTTTTAGTTGCTAACCACTCTTGATGTCCATTTCATTTATTGTCGACTCCCTTTCTTGATCACTTCACTGTTGGTTATCCTTTCCTTTACTGTGCACTTCATTGAATCTTTTTTTTTATCACTTCAGTGGCTTTCACATTTTCTTCTTGTGCATTTAATTCAACCTTAACTTCTGTGCTTCAGTGTGGGGCGGGGCTGGCTCAGTCGGTAGCGCGTCAGGCTCGTAATCTGTAGTTGCCAGGTTCGAGTCCCAGATGGGTCAGCGTTGAGATTTACCTCCGCAAAATTCCCCGCCCTGCCCACGGTCAGTAGGGGACACCGATGGGCTTGGAAAGGCCGCCGTCCGTCGGATGGGACGTTAAGCCGTGGCCCCGTGTGCGGGAGAGACATACCCTGTGCACGTTAAAGAACACGCTGGATGGCCTTGACGGGAGGCTACCATCTGTCTCCCAACAGCTGTTCCATTGGGTCCCCTCCTCCAACCTTCTCTGAGCCTTCGGGGTCCATGTGACCTGGCTATTTAGCCCATGATGTGCAAAAAAGTGCCGCTCAGTGGTAAAACAACCCACAACCCAACAATTTTGCTTCAACACTTTATTACTTGTTACTATCTTTAGCTGTCTGCATCATTCAGCGCTGACCTCTTGATTCTTTCATTGGTTATTACTCACTTCCATTATCCAACTCATTGGAAGATGTCTTCACTTCTTGACTACTTCGTTGGTTGCTACACTTTCTTACTGACCCCTTCACGCGATGTCGACTTCTTGACCACTCTCCTTTCCCTCCAATTCTTCCTTCAACGTTAACTTTTATTCTTGATCATTTCAATCATTTCTACACTTCTTTGCTGCCCACTTCATTTAATGTTGACTTCTCCTGTTCGTCATCTCATTGGTTGCCCTCCTCTATGCCATTTTTTTGGATGCTAACCTCTCATGCATTCTACTTCATTTAACGTTTCTTCAACTGTTGACCATTTCTTTGGATGCTAACCTCTCGTTCTGTCCAATTCCTTCAATATTGATTCCTATTCAGACGATACCCTCAACTGCTGACCATTTCCTTGGATGCTAACCTCTCATGCTATCTACTTCATTCAACGTCTATTCAACTGTTGACCATTTCTTTGGATGCTAACCTCTCGTTCTGTCCAATTCCTTCAATATTGATTCCTATTCAGACGATACCCTCAACTGCTGACCATTTCCTTGGATGCTAACCTCTCATGCTATCTACTTCATTCAAAGTTTATTCAACTGTTGACCATTTCTTTGGATGCTAACCTCTCGTTCTCTCCAATTCCTTCAATATTGATTCCTATTCAGACGATACCCTCAACTGCTGACCATTTCCTTGGATGCTAACCTCTCATGCTATCTACTTCATTCAACGTTTCTTCAACTGTTGACCATTTCTTTGGATGCTAACCTCTCGTTCTGTCCAATTCCTTCAATATTGATTCCTATTCAGACGATACCCTCAACTGCTGACCATTTCCTTGGATGCTAACCTCTCATGCTATCTAATTCATTCAACGTTTCTTCAACTGTTGACCATTTCTTTGGATGCTAACCTCTCGTTCTGTCCAATTCCTTCAATATTGATTCCTATTCAGACGATACCCTCAACTGCTGACCATTTCCTTGGATGCTAACCTCTCATGCTATCTACTTCATTCAACGTTTCTTCAACTGTTGACCATTTCTTTGGATGCTAACCTCTCGTTCTCTCCAATTCCTTCAATATTGATTCCTATTCAGACGATACCCTCAACTGCTGACCATTTCCTTGGATGCTAACCTCTCATGCTATCTACTTCATTCAACGTTTCTTCAACTGTTGACCATTTCTTTGGATGCTAACCTCTCGTTCTCTCCAATTCCTTCAATATTGATTCCTATTCAGACGATACCCTCAACTGCTGACCATTTCCTTGGATACTAACCTCTCATGCTATCTACTTCATTCAACGTTTCTTCAACTGTTGACCATTTCTTTGGATGCTAACCTCTCGTTCTGTCCAATTCCTTCAATATTGATTCCTATTCAGACGATACCCTCAACTGCTGACCATTTCCTTGGATGCTAACCTCTCATGCTATCTACTTCATTCAACGTTTCTTCAACTGTTGACCATTTCTTTGGATGCTAACCTCTCGTTCTGTCCAATTCCTTCAATATTGATTCCTATTGAGACGATACCCTCAACTGCTGCCATTTCCTTGGATGCTAACCTCTCATGCTATCTACTTCATTCAACGTTTCTTCAACTGTTGACCATTTCTTTGGATGCTAACCTCTCGTTCTGTCCAATTCCTTCAATTTGATTCCTATTCAGACGATACCCTCAACTGCTGACCATTTCCTTGGATGCTAACCTCTCATGCTATCTACTTCATTCAACGTTTATTCAACTGTTGACCATTTCTTTGGATGCTAACCTCTCGTTCTGTCCAATTCCTTCAATATTGATTCCTATTCAGACGATACCCTCAACTGCTGACCATTTCCTTGGATACTAACCTCTCATGCTATCTACTTCATTCAACGTTTCCTCAACTGTTGACCATTTCTTTGGATGGTAACCTCTCGTTCTGTCCAATTCCTTCAATATTGATTCCTATTCAGACGATACCCTCAACTGCTGACCATTTCCTTGGATGCTAACCTCTCATGCTATCTACTTCATTCAACGTTTCTTCAACTGTTGACCATTTCTTTGGATGGTAACCTCTCGTTCTGTCCAATTCCTTCAATATTGATTCCTATTCAGACGATACCCTCAATTGCTGACCATTTCCTTGGATGCTAACCTCTCATGCTATCTACTTCATTCAACGTTTCTTCAACTGTTGACCATTTCTTTAGATGCTAACCTCTCGTTCTGTCCAATTCCTTCAATATTGATTCCTATTCAGACGATACCCTCAACTGCTGACCATTTCCTTGGATGCTAACCTCTCATGCTATCTACTTCATTCAACGTTTCTTCAACTGTTGACCATTTCTTTGGATGCTAACCTCTCGTTCTCTCCAATTCCTTCAATATTGATTCCTATTCAGACGATACCCTCAACTGCTGACCATTTCCTTGGATGCTAACCTCACATGCTATCTACTTCATTCAACGTTTATTCAACTGTTGACCATTTCTTTGGATGCTAACCTCTCGTTCTCTCCAATTCCTTCAATATTGATTCCTATTCAGACGATACCCTCAACTGCTGACCATTTCCTTGGATGCTAACCTCTCATGCTATCTACTTCATTCAACGTTTATTCAACTGTTGACCATTTCTTTGGATGCTAACCTCTCGTTCTGTCCAATTCCTTCAATATTGATTCCTATTGAGACGATACCCTCAACTGCTGCCATTTCCTTGGATGCTAACCTCTCATGCTATCTACTTCATTCAACGTTTCTTCAACTGTTGACCATTTCTTTGGATGCTAACCTCTCGTTCTGTCCAATTCCTTCAATTTGATTCCTATTCAGACGATACCCTCAACTGCTGACCATTTCCTTGGATGCTAACCTCTCATGCTATCTACTTCATTCAACGTTTATTCAACTGTTGACCATTTCTTTGGATGCTAACCTCTCGTTCTGTCCAATTCCTTCAATATTGATTCCTATTCAGACGATACCCTCAACTGCTGACCATTTCCTTGGATACTAACCTCTCATGCTATCTACTTCATTCAACGTTTCTTCAACTGTTGACCATTTCTTTGGATGGTAACCTCTCGTTCTGTCCAATTCCTTCAATATTGATTCCTATTCAGACGATACCCTCAATTGCTGACCATTTCCTTGGATGCTAACCTCTCATGCTATCTACTTCATTCAACGTTTCTTCAACTGTTGACCATTTCTTTAGATGCTAACCTCTCGTTCTGTCCAATTCCTTCAATATTGATTCCTATTCAGACGATACCCTCAACTGCTGACCATTTCCTTGGATGCTAACCTCTCATGCTATCTACTTCATTCAACGTTTATTCAACTGTTGACCATTTCTTTGGATGCTAACCTCTCGTTCTGTCCAATTCCTTCAATATTGATTCCTATTCAGACGATACCCTCAACTGCTGACCATTTCCTTGGATACTAACCTCTCATGCTATCTACTTCATTCAACGTTTCTTCAACTGTTGACCATTTCTTTGGATGGTAACCTCTCGTTCTGTCCAATTCCTTCAATATTGATTCCTATTCAGACGATACCCTCAATTGCTGACCATTTCCTTGGATGCTAACCTCTCATGCTATCTACTTCATTCAACGTTTCTTCAACTGTTGACCATTTCTTTAGATGCTAACCTCTCGTTCTGTCCAATTCCTTCAATTTGATTCCTATTCAGACGATACCCTCAACTGCTGACCATTTCCTTGGATGCTAACCTCTCATGCTATCTACTTCATTCAACGTTTATTCAACTGTTGACCATTTCTTTGGATGCTAACCTCTCGTTCTGTCCAATTCATTCAATATTGATTCCTATTCAGACGATACCCTCAACTGCTGACCATTTCCTTGGATGCTAACCTCTCATGCTATCTACTTCATTCAACGTTTCTTCAACTGTTGACCATTTCTTTGGATGCTAACCTCTCGTTCTGTCCAATTCCTTCAATATTGATTCCTATTCAGACGATACCCTCAACTGCTGACCATTTCCTTGGATGCTAACCTCTCATGCTATCTACTTCATTCAACGTTTATTCAACTGTTGACCATTTCTTTGGATGCTAACCTCTCGTTCTGTCCAATTCATTCAATATTGATTCCTATTCAGACGATACCCTCAACTGCTGACCATTTCCTTGGATGCTAACCTCTCATGCTATCTACTTCATTCAACGTTTATTCAACTGTTGACCATTTCTTTGGATGCTAACCTCTCGTTCTGTCCAATTCCTTCAATATTGATTCCTATTCAGACGATACCCTCAACTGCTGACCATTTCCTTGGATGCTAACCTCTCATGCTATCTACTTCATTCAACGTTTCTTCAACTGTTGACCATTTCTTTGGATGCTAACCTCTCGTTCTGTCCAATTCCTTCAATATTGATTCCTATTCAGACGATACCCTCAACTGCTGACCATTTCCTTGGATGCTAACCTCTCATGCTATCTACTTCATTCAACGTTTCTTCAACTGTTGACCATTTCTTTGGATGCTAACCTCTCGTTCTGTCCAATTCATTCAATATTGATTCCTATTCAGACGATACCCTCAACTGCTGACCATTTCCTTGGATGCTAACCTCTCATGCTATCTACTTCATTCAACGTTTATTCAACTGTTGACCATTTCTTTGGATGCTAACCTCTCGTTCTGTCCAATTCCTTCAATATTGATTCCTATTCAGACGATACCCTCAACTGCTGACCATTTCCTTGGATGCTAACCTCTCATGCTATCTACTTCATTCAACGTTTCTTCAACTGTTGACCATTTCTTTGGATGCTAACCTCTCGTTCTGTCCAATTCCTTCAATATTGATTCCTATTCAGACGATACCCTCAACTGCTGACCATTTCCTTGGATGCTAACCTCTCATGCTATCTACTTCATTCAACGTTTCTTCAACTGTTGACCATTTCTTTGGATGCTAACCTCTCGTTCTGTCCAATTCCTTCAATATTGATTCCTATTCAGACGATACCCTCAACTGCTGACCATTTCCTTGGATGCTAACCTCTCATGCTATCTACTTCATTCAACGTTTCTTCAACTGTTGACCATTTCTTTGGATGGTAACCTCTCGTTCTGTCCAATTCCTTCAATATTGATTCCTATTCAGACGATACCCTCAACTGCTGACCATTTCCTTGGATGCTAACCTCTCATGCTATCTACTTCATTCAACGTTTATTCAACTGTTGACCATTTCTTTGGATGCTAACCTCTCGTTCTGTCCAATTCATTCAATATTGATTCCTATTCAGACGATACCCTCAACTGCTGACCATTTCCTTGGATGCTAACCTCTCATGCTATCTACTTCATTCAACGTTTCTTCAACTGTTGACCATTTCTTTGGATGCTAACCTCTCGTTCTGTCCAATTCCTTCAATATTGATTCCTATTCATACGATACCCTCAACTGCTAACCATTTCCTTGGATGCTAACCTCTCATGCTATCTACTTCATTCAACGTTTCTTCAACTGTTGACCATTTCTTTGGATGGTAACCTCTCGTTCTGTCCAATTCCTTCAATATTGATTCCTATTCAGACGATACCCTCAACTGCTGACCATTTCCTTGGATGCTAACCTCTCATGCTATCTACTTCATTCAACGTTTCTTCAACTGTTGACCATTTCTTTGGATGCTAACCTCTCGTTCTGTCCAATTCCTTCAATATTGATTCCTATTCAGACGATACCCTCAACTGCTGACCATTTCCTTGGATGCTAACCTCTCATGCTATCTACTTCATTCAACGTTTCTTCAACTGTTGACCATTTCTTTGGATGCTAACCTCTCGTTCTGTCCAATTCCTTCAATATTGATTCCTATTCAGACGATACCCTCAACTGCTGACCATTTCCTTGGATGCTAACCTCTCATGCTATCTACTTCATTCAAAGTTTATTCAACTGTTGACCATTTCTTTGGATGCTAACCTCTCGTTCTGTCCAATTCCTTCAATAT
The DNA here is from genome assembly GCA_038380435.1 of Ryuthela nishihirai. Lineage (NCBI taxonomy): Eukaryota > Metazoa > Arthropoda > Arachnida > Araneae > Heptathelidae > Ryuthela > Ryuthela nishihirai. Next base: position 29,331,896 of record JAWZYU010000018.1, read on the forward strand.
TGATTCCTATTCAGACGATACCCTCAACTGCTGACCATTTCCTTGGATGCTAACCTCTCATGCTATCTACTTCATTCAACGTTTCTTCAACTGTTGACCATTTCTTTGGATGCTAACCTCTCGTTCTGTCCAATTCATTCAATATTGATTCCTATTCAGACGATACCCTCAACTGCTGACCATTTCCTTGGATGCTAACCTCTCATGCTATCTACTTCATTCAAAGTTTATTCAACTGTTGACCATTTCTTTGGATGCTAACCTCTCGTTCTGTCCAATTCCTTCAATATTGATTCCTATTCACACGATACCCTCAACTGCTGACCATTTCCTTGGATGCTAACCTCTCATGCTATCTACTTCATTCAACGTTTCTTCAACTTTTGACCATTTCTTTGGATGCTAACCTCTCGTTCTGTCCAATTCATTCAATATTGATTCCTATTCAGACGATACCCTCAACTGCTGACCATTTCCTTGGATGCTAACCTCTCATGCTATCTACTTCATTCAACGTTTATTCAACTGTTGACCATTTCTTTGGATGCTAACCTCTCGTTCTGTCCAATTCATTCAATATTGATTCCTATTCAGACGATACCCTCAACTGCTGACCATTTCCTTGGATGCTAACCTCTCATGCTATCTACTTCATTCAACGTTTATTCAACTGTTGACCATTTCTTTGGATGCTAACCTCTCGTTCTGTCCAATTCCTTCAATATTGATTCCTATTCAGACGATACCCTCAACTGCTGACCATTTCCTTGGATGCTAACCTCTCACGCTATCTACTTCATTCAACGTTTCTTCAACTGTTGACCATTTCTTTGGATGCTAACCTCTCGTTCTGTCCAATTCATTCAATATTGATTCCTATTCAGACGATACCCTCAACTGCTGACCATTTCCTTGGATGCTAACCTCTCATGCTATCTACTTCATTCAACGTTTCTTCAACTGTTGACCATTTCTTTGGATGCTAACCTCTCGTTCTGTCCAATTCATTCAATATTGATTCCTATTCAGACGATACCCTCAACTGCTGACCATTTCCTTGGATGCTAACCTCTCATGCTATCTACTTCATTCAACGTTTCTTCAACTGTTGACCATTTCTTTGGATGCTAACCTCTCGTTCTGTCCAATTCATTCAATATTGATTCCTATTCAGACGATACCCTCAACTGCTGACCATTTCCTTGGATGCTAACCTCTCATGCTATCTACTTCATTCAAAGTTTATTCAACTGTTGACCATTTCTTTGGATGCTAACCTCTCGTTCTGTCCAATTCATTCAATATTGATTCCTATTCAGACGATACCCTCAACTGCTGACCATTTCCTTGGATGCTAACCTCTCATGCTATTTACTTCATTCAACGTTTATTCAACTGTTGACCATTTCTTTGGATGCTAACCTCTCGTTCTGTCCAATTCCTTCAATATTGATTCCTATTCAGACGATACCCTCAACTGCTGACCATTTCCTTGGATGCTAACCTCTCATGCTATCTACTTCATTCAACGTTTCTTCAACTGTTGACCATTTCTTTGGATGCTAACCTCTCGTTCTGTCCAATTCCTTCAATATTGATTCCTATTCAGACGATACCCTCAACTGCTGACCATTTCCTTGGATGCTAACCTCTCATGCTATCTACTTCATTCAACGTTTATTCAACTGTTGACCATTTCTTTGGATGCTAACCTCTCGTTCTGTCCAATTCCTTCAATATTGATTCCTATTCAGACGATACCCTCAACTGCTGACCATTTCCTTGGATGCTAACCTCTCATGCTATCTACTTCATTCAACGTTTATTCAACTGTTGACCATTTCTTTGGATGCTAACCTCTCGTTCTGTCCAATTCATTCAATATTGATTCCTATTCAGACGATACCCTCAACTGCTGACCATTTCCTTGGATGCTAACCTCTCATGCTATCTACTTCATTCAACGTTTCTTCAACTGTTGACCATTTCTTTGGATGCTAACCTCTCGTTCTGTCCAATTCATTCAATATTGATTCCTATTCAGACGATACCCTCAACTGCTGACCATTTCCTTGGATGCTAACCTCTCATGCTATCTACTTCATTCAACGTTTCTTCAACTGTTGACCATTTCTTTGGATGCTAACCTCTCGTTCTGTCCAATTCATGCAATATTGATTCCTATTCAGACGATACCCTCAACTGCTGACCATTTCCTTGGATGCTAACCTCTCATGCTATCTACTTCATTCAACGTTTATTCAACTGTTGACCATTTCTTTGGATGCTAACCTCTCGTTCTGTCCAATTCATTCAATATTGATTCCTATTCAGACGATACCCTCAACTGCTGACCATTTCCTTGGATGCTAACCTCTCATGCTATCTACTTCATTCAACGTTTCTTCAACTGTTGACCATTTCTTTGGATGCTAACCTCTCGTTCTGTCCAATTCATTCAATATTGATTCCTATTCAGACGATACCCTCAACTGCTGACCATTTCCTTGGATGCTAACCTCTCATGCTATCTACTTCATTCAACGTTTATTCAACTGTTGACCATTTCTTTGGATGCTAACCTCTCGTTCTGTCCAATTCATTCAATATTGATTCCTATTCAGACGATACCCTCAACTGCTGACCATTTCCTTGGATGCTAACCTCTCATGCTATCTACTTCATTCAACGTTTCTTCAACTGTTGACCATTTCTTTGGATGCTAACCTCTCGTTCTGTCCAATTCATTCAATATTGATTCCTATTCAGACGATACCCTCAACTGCTGACCATTTCCTTGGATGCTAACCTCTCATGCTATCTACTTCATTCAACGTTTCTTCAACTGTTGACCATTTCTTTGGATGCTAACCTCTCGTTCTGTCCAATTCCTTCAATATTGATTCCTATTCAGACGATACCCTCAACTGCTGACCATTTCCTTGGATGCTAACCTCTCATGCTATCTACTTCATTCAACGTTTCTTCAACTGTTGACCATTTCTTTGGATGCTAACCTCTCGTTCTGTCCAATTCATTCAATATTGATTCCTATTCAGACGATACCCTCAACTGCTGACCATTTCCTTGGATGCTAACCTCTCATGCTATCTACTTCATTCAACGTTTCTTCAACTGTTGACCATTTCTTTGGATGCTAACCTCTCGTTCTGTCCAATTCATTCAATATTGATTCCTATTCAGACGATACCCTCAACTGCTGACCATTTCCTTGGATGCTAACCTCTCATGCTATCTACTTCATTCAACGTTTATTCAACTGTTGACCATTTCTTTGGATGCTAACCTCTCGTTCTGTCCAATTCCTTCAATATTGATTCCTATTCAGACGATACCCTCAACTGCTGACCATTTCCTTGGATGCTAACCTCTCATGCTATCTACTTCATTCAACGTTTATTCAACTGTTGACCATTTCTTTGGATGCTAACCTCTCGTTCTGTCCAATTCATTCAATATTGATTCCTATTCAGACGATACCCTCAACTGCTGACCATTTCCTTGGATGCTAACCTCTCATGCTATCTACTTCATTCAACGTTTCTTCAACTGTTGACCATTTCTTTGGATGCTAACCTCTCGTTCTGTCCAATTCATTCAATATTGATTCCTATTCAGACGATACCCTCAACTGCTGACCATTTCCTTGGATGCTAACCTCTCATGCTATCTACTTCATTCAACGTTTCTTCAACTGTTGACCATTTCTTTGGATGCTAACCTCTCGTTCTGTCCAATTCATTCAATATTGATTCCTATTCAGACGATACCCTCAACTGCTGACCATTTCCTTGGATGCTAACCTCTCATGCTATCTACTTCATTCAACGTTTCTTCAACTGTTGACCATTTCTTTGGATGCTAACCTCTCGTTCTGTCCAATTCCTTCAATATTGATTCCTATTCAGACGATACCCTCAACTGCTGACCATTTCCTTGGATACTAACCTCTCATGCTATCTACTTCATTCAACGTTTCTTCAACTGTTGACCATTTCTTTGGATGCTAACCTCTCGTTCTCTCCAATTCCTTCAATATTGATTCCTATTCAGACGATACCCTCAACTGCTGACCATTTCCTTGGATACTAACCTCTCATGCTATCTACTTCATTCAACGTTTCTTCAACTGTTGACCATTTCTTTGGATGCTAACCTCTCGTTCTCTCCAATTCCTTCAATATTGATTCCTATTCAGACGATACCCTCAACTGCTGACCATTTCCTTGGATGCTAACCTCTCATGCTATCTACTTCATTCAGCGTTTCTTCAACTGTTGACCATTTCTTTGGATGCTAACCTCTCGTTCTGTCCAATTCCTTCAATATTGATTCCTATTCAGACGATACCCTCAACTGCTGACCATTTCCTTGGATGCTAACCTCTCATGCTATCTACTTCATTCAACGTTTCTTCAACTGTTGACCATTTCTTTGGATGCTAACCTCTCGTTCTGTCCAATTCCTTCAATATTGATTCCTATTCAGACGATACCCTCAACTGCTGACCATTTCCTTGGATGCTAACCTCTCATGCTATCTACTTCATTCAACGTTTATTCAACTGTTGACCATTTCTTTGGATGCTAACCTCTCGTTCTGTCCAATTCATTCAATATTGATTCCTATTCAGATGATACCCTCAACTGCTGACCATTTCCTTGGATGCTAACCTCTCATGCTATCTACTTCATTCAACGTTTATTCAACTGTTGACCATTTCTTTGGATGCTAACCTCTCGTTCTGTCCAATTCATTCAATATTGATTCCTATTCAGATGATACCCTCAACTGCTGACCATTTCCTTGGATGCTAACCTCTCATGCTATCTACTTCATTCAACGTTTATTCAACTGTTGACCATTTCTTTGGATGCTAACCTCTCGTTCTGTCCAATTCCTTCAATATTGATTCCTATTCAGACGATACCCTCAACTGCTGACCATTTCCGTGGATGCTAATCTCTCATGCTATCTACTTCATTCAACGTTTCTTCAACTGTTGACCATTTCTTTGGATGCTAACCTCTCGTTCTGTCCAATTCCTTCAATATTGATTCCTATTCAGACGATACCCTCAACTGCTGACCATTTCCTTGGATACTAACCTCTCATGCTATCTACTTCATTCAACGTTTATTCAACTGTTGACCATTTCTTTGGATGCTAACCTCTCGTTCTGTCCAATTCCTTCAATATTGATTCCTATTCAGACGATACCCTCAACTGCTGACCATTTCCTTGGATGCTAACCTCTCATGCTATCTACTTCATTCAACGTTTCTTCAACTGTTGACCATTTCTTTGGATGCTAATCTCTCGTTCTGTCCAATTCCTTCAATATTGATTCCTATTCAGACGATACCCTCAACTGCTGACCATTTCCTTGGATGCTAACCTCTCATGCTATCTACTTCATTCAACGTTTCTTCAACTGTTGACCATTTCTTTGGATGCTAACCTCTCGTTCTGTCCAATTCCTTCAATATTGATTCCTATTCAGACGATACCCTCAACTGCTGACCATTTCCTTGGATGCTAACCTCTCATGCTATCTACTTCATTCAACGTTTATTCAACTGTTGACCATTTCTTTGGATGCTAACCTCTCGTTCTGTCCAATTCATTCAATATTGATTCCTATTCAGACGATACCCTCAACTGCTGACCATTTCCTTGGATGCTAACCTCTCATGCTATCTACTTCATTCAACGTTTATTCAACTGTTGACCATTTCTTTGGATGCTAACCTCTCGTTCTGTCCAATTCCTTCAATATTGATTCCTATTCAGACGATACCCTCAACTGCTGACCATTTCCTTGGATGCTAACCTCTCATGCTATCTACTTCATTCAACGTTTCTTCAACTGTTGACCATTTCTTTGGATGCTAACCTCTCGTTCTGTCCAATTCCTTCAATATTGATTCCTATTCAGACGATACCCTCAACTGCTGACCATTTCCTTGGATACTAACCTCTCATGCTATCTACTTCATTCAACGTTTCTTCAACTGTTGACCATTTCTTTGGATGCTAACCTCTCGTTCTGTCCAATTCCTTCAATATTGATTCCTATTCAGACGATACCCTCAACTGCTGACCATTTCCTTGGATGCTAACCTCTCATGCTATCTACTTCATTCAACGTTTATTCAACTGTTGACCATTTCTTTGGATGCTAACCTCTCGTTCTGTCCAATTCCTTCAATATTGATTCCTATTCAGACGATACCCTCAACTGCTGACCATTTCCTTGGATGCTAACCTCTCATGCTATCTACTTCATTCAACGTTTCTTCAACTGTTGACCATTTCTTTGGATGCTAACCTCTCGTTCTGTCCAATTCCTTCAATATTGATTCCTATTCAGACGATACCCTCAACTGCTGACCATTTCCTTGGATGCTAACCTCTCATGCTATCTACTTCATTCAACGTTTCTTCAACTGTTGACCATTTCTTTGGATGCTAACCTCTCGTTCTGTCCAATTCATTCAATATTGATTCCTATTCAGACGATACCCTCAACTGCTGACCATTTCCTTGGATGCTAACCTCTCATGCTATCTACTTCATTCAACGTTTATTCAACTGTTGACCATTTCTTTGGATGCTAACCTCTCGTTCTGTCCAATTCCTTCAATATTGATTCCTATTCAGACGATACCCTCAACTGCTGACCATTTCCTTGGATGCTAACCTCTCATGCTATCTACTTCATTCAACGTTTATTCAACTGTTGACCATTTCTTTGGATGCTAACCTCTCGTTCTGTCCAATTCCTTCAATATTGATTCCTATTCAGACGATACCCTCAACTGCTGACCATTTCCTTGGATGCTAACCTCTCATGCTATCTACTTCATTCAACGTTTCTTCAACTGTTGACCATTTCTTTGGATGCTAACCTCTCGTTCTGTCCAATTCATTCAATATTGATTCCTATTCAGACGATACCCTCAACTGCTGACCATTTCCTTGGATGCTAACCTCTCATGCTATCTACTTCATTCAACGTTTCTTCAACTGTTGACCATTTCTTTGGATGCTAACCTCTCGTTCTGTCCAATTCCTTCAATATTGATTCCTATTCAGACGATACCCTCAACTGCTGACCATTTCCTTGGATGCTAACCTCTCATGCTATCTACTTCATTCAACGTTTCTTCAACTGTTGACCATTTCTTTGGATGCTAACCTCTCGTTCTGTCCAATTCCTTCAATATTGATTCCTATTCAGACGATACCCTCAACTGCTGACCATTTCCTTGGATGCTAACCGTTCATGCTATCTACTTCAGTCAATGCTGAATTCTAAACTTCACAATTTAATCGAATGATACCTTCAGCTACTTACATTTCATTTGAATGCTAATCTCTCATGCTGTCGATTTCATTCAATGTTGATCCCTATACCTGACCATTTAATCGAAAGATACCCTCAACTGTCGACCAATTCCTTGGTTGCTAACCTCTCATGCTAGCTACTTCATTTAATGTTTATTCCTTTCATGACCGCTTAATCGAATGCTTGATTGTTAAGTCTTGCTATATGAAAATTTACTTCAAAAGATGAAACAAAACAGTTATAAGAAATAGTTTATTATAAAGAATAGAATGGTTTTAGAAATCGTTTATTAACATAAATTAATACTTAAAGTGTGTTTAACGATTTCCCCAGTTTTCTTCAATATCGGAGAAATAATATTTAAGTTGTGTTGGGTTGTTTTACCTCTGAGCGGCACTTTTTTGCACACCATGGGCTAAATGGCCAGGTCACAGGGACCCCGAAGGCTCAGAGAATGTTGGGGGAGGGGACCCATTGGAACAGCTGTTGGGAGACACATAGTAGCCTCCCGTCAAGGCCATCCAGCGTGTTCTTTAACGTGCACAGGGTATGGCTCTCCGGCACACGGAGCCACGGCTTAACGTCCCATCCGATGGACGGCGGCCTTTCCAAGACCATCGGTGTCCCCTACTGACCGTGGCTACATTCCCGTGGGAATTTTGCGGAGATAAATCTCAACGCTGGCCCAGCTGGGACTCGAACCTGGGAACTGCAAATTACGAGGCTGGCGCGCTACCGACTGAGCCACCCCCGCCCCAATAATATTTAAGAAGAGTGCGACAGTGGCGTCTGCTCTTAATTATTGGGTTGTTTTACCACTGATCATCAATTTTGTACACACAGTACGCTATGTTCATCCTCCTCCTCCTCAAGCAACCATGATCTACGGAGGCAAACGGATTATCCAGCGTGTTCTTTAACTTGCACAGGTAATCTCTCCCTCCCTCGGATCACGGCTTGAGAATGACGGCCTTTCCAAGCCCATTGATGTCTGTTTCTGATCGAAGACAGAGCAAGGGTTTACTTACTTACTTAACAAATCTTCATTTGAATCTTCTCACTACCCAGGAATCCACCGGGTAGCGAACTCATTCAGAATACCTTATACAATTCAAAATGTTTATATGATGCTTTATATTTTAAAAGATATTAAACATGCCAATTTGTTTTATATATGCTATGAGTAATTTGTAGCATTGAATTTTTTCCTTTGAATTCACTGGTTCAAAGATGCTTTTAAAACTGTAGCTTGAAATATTCAGCTTTCTCAGAGCATTAAAATATGTTGCTCTTTCTTTATCAAATTTTTGATAAATCTCAACACTGGCACAGGTGGGACTCGAACCTAGAACTGAAGATTACGAGCCTGACGCGCTACCAATTGAGCCACCTCCTCCCCCGTCTGATGCTGAAAGTTCTAGAATCAATACTCAATAAATATTAAGCGAATATTTTTGAAAATTGATATTTAGAGAGAGTTTAGTGAGATCTTCAATTTGTCTCTAGTGGGAGTTTTCCATAAAAAGCCTATTTTCAAAGTTAAAAAGGTTTGAATGTGGCCTCCCATTCACAGAACATGGAAGTGCTCCCTTACATTTTGCAATATAGTGTATATTTAACATTTTCATTTCATGCAAAAATTATCTCCCAATTAATAACTGGGGTGGGTGTGGCTGAGGTCGGTAGTGCACCAGGCTCATAATTTGAATTTCCCAGGTCCAGCGTTGATATTTATCTCCGCAAAACTGCCCGCTCTGCCATCGGTTAGTAGGGGACACCGATGGGCTTGGAAAGACCACCGTCCGTAAGATGGGACATTAAGTCGTGGTCCCACGTGCAGGAGAGCCATACCCTGTGCAGGTTAAAGAATGAATCCCTCACGGGGAATGAATAGCCTTGACGGGAGGCTACCAACTGTCTCCTAACATCTGTGTAGTGGGTCCCCCATCCCCCCAACATTCTGTGATCCTTCGAGGTCCTTATGACCTGGTAATTTAGCCCATTGTGTACAAAAAAGTGCCGCTCAGAGGTATTGGATTGGATTGTTTTGCCTCAGAGCGGCACTTTTTTGCACACCATGGGTTAAATGGCCAGGTCACATGGACCCCGAAGGCCCAGAGAAGGTTGGGGGAGGGGACCTACTGGAACAGCTGTTGGGAGACAGATGGTAGCCTCCCGTCAAGGCCATCCAGCGTGTTCTTTAACGTTGGATTGCTTTACCTCTGAGCGGCACTTTTTTGCACACCATGTGCTAAATGGCCAGGTCACAAGGATCCCGAAGGTTCAGAGAAGGTTGGGGGAGGGGACCCACTGGAACAGCTGTTCGGAGACAGATAGTAGCCTTCCGTCAAGGCCATCCAGCGTGTTCTTTAACGTGCACAGGGTATAACTCTCCCGCACACGGGGCCACGGCCTAACGTCCCATCCGACGGACGGCGGCCTTTTCAAGCCCATCGGTGTCCCCTACTAACCGAGGGCAGAGCGGGCAGTTTTACGGAGATAAATATCAACGCTGGACCTGGGAAATTCAAATTACGAGCCTGGCGCGCTACCGACTGAGCCACCCTCGCCCCGCGCTCAGAGGTAAAACAACCCATAAACCAACCGCATGAATAATTCTGAGAAGTAATTAAAATAATTGGAAGGAATCTTAATCTAATTACGAACATTAACAACCTGCATTTTCCGATGTCTTTCGCAATAATTATCTATAACTTAAATTTTGCTTTGTGAAGTGTCTCCAACTTCTTCAGCCTAATTATTCTTTTCATGAGTTATCTCCAATAGTGAACGTTTTATTACTAAAATCCATGCCTTACTTATATATTTACTACACGCACCACTGATAGATGAAGTAATTTTGTCGATCAGGATTTTTCTCTTTACATGAAACTTGCATTACACTTGAATAATTTGAACCAAAGTTCAAAAACAAGTTCGGATAAATTAAGTTTTCTTCGAGATTCCTTAAAAGAAGTTCGAAGCTGATAAAAAAAACTTTTTCTTTTAAATGAAACTTGTCATTCCAACGAATGAGTTGAATTAGATGAAACTTTTTTTTTTTACTCTTCCGACGATGCAGAGAAGGGAGGCAATCCCGTTGCTAAGAGATGATGATGCGGAGCTGAGCTAATGGAGTGGAAGCCGCATCATTCTACGATCACCACACACATTCTCGTTGCATAGCCAGATGAAAATAAGGAAGACATAAGTTATGGCTGAAGTACAACAGACGGACTTTGATGCAGTAGACGCCAACTAGCGTTAATCTTCTCACTATTACCGAGTCATGCGAGGAAGAACTTTAATATTCGCATACACGCAACTGCATTACCTATGAGCTCAATATTTCATGCTTATACTGTTTAACTTTTCCCTTCGCTCTTTGTTTTCTTTCTCATGATGCTTAGAAAACTTCTTCTGTACACAAACACTGAGAATCACATTCATCAGCTCTTCTCCGTGAAAACCGCGTTAAAAATGCTCTCTCTTAATTGCTAACTTTGAAGAGACGAAATCATTAACGTTTTGTTGGATTGGGTTGTTTTACCTCTGAGCGGCACTTTTTTGCACACCATGGGCTAAATGGCCAGGTCACAAGGACCCCGAAGGCTCAGAGAAGGTTGGGGGAGGGGACCCACTGGAACAGCTGTTGGGAGACAGATGGTAACCTCTTGTCAAGGTTGGGTTGGGTTGTTTTACCTCTGAGCGGCTCTTTTTTGCACACCTGGTGCGGGGGTGGCTCAGTCGGTAGCGCGCCAGGCTCGTAATCTGTAGTTCCCAGGTTCGAGTCCCAGCTGGGTCAGCGTTGAGATTTATCTCCGAAAAATTCCCCGCCCTGCCCACGGTCAGTAGGGGACACCGATGGGCTTGGAAAGACCGCCGTCCGTCGGATGGGATGTTAAGCCGTGGCCCCGTGTGCGGGAGAGCCATACCCTGTGCACGTTAAAGAACACGCTGGATGGCCTTGACGGGAGGTTACCATCTGTCTCCCAACAGCTGTTCCAGTGGGTCCCCTCCCCAAACCTTCTCTGAGCCTTCGGGGTCCACGTGACCTGGCCATTTAGCCCATGGTGTGCAGAGGTGCCGCTCAGAGGTAAAACAATCCAATCCAATTTTTTGCACACCATGGGCTAAATGGCCAGGTCACATGGACCCCTAACGCTCAGAGAAGATTGGGGGAGGGGACCTACTGGAACAGCTGTTGAGAGACAGATGGTAACCTCTCGTCAAGGTCATCTAGCGTGTTTTTAATAACGTTTTGCTGAATACTGATTTTTTTTTTTTGCGCCTGACTATATGCCAGTTAGTCTGGTAGTATGATGTTTCAGGTCCTATGACCAAAACTTCATATTTTGAACATTTGCTAATCCATCCAGTTCAAATAATAAGGTTTCATGGATTAAAAGAATCTTCGATAGGGTTTTGTGTCTTTACCGAGGGATCTAGGCTATTATTTCTGATTATACAGGGAGTTTAAACTAGGATGTCCGATTTTCGTGGACTCTAAACTTCTGATTATCGCAGACTTAAGACTAGGATTTCTTATTATCACGGGCTTTGGGCTACGATTTCTGATTTTCGCGGCTCTAGGCTGGGATTTTTGATTATCGCGAGCTCTAAAATTGAAGTACATATTATGATTAAAGCTAGCCCTTGATTAGGATGATAGATAATCGTAGGTTCTAGGCTGAAAATGTTACGATTTTGACAATCAATAATTTTGGATGCTCAAAATGTTATAATTATCGCCAGCAGTATGCTAAGGTATTATTCATTATTAGGCTAGAATACAATTTAGGATTCTACCCTTAAAATTTATTTATTTAGGATTTTCCTCCATTTTCCCGAAAAAAGTGAGCAAAATTCAAATATTAGTATTTGATTCAAATGTCAAATGAAATTTGAACAAAAGTCCAAACTAAACTTTAAATATATGCACTGTTTCAATCAAACGACATAAATAAATATAAACTATATTAATATTTAGCAGATATATATAGACAATACTGTGAGTCAGTGGTTCTCAAAACCTTTTATGCTTCACGTACCCCTTGGAAATGTGTATGTAACTGGCGTACCCCTTGTATAGATTGTTATACTATAACTATAGTTTTATCAATGGTTATTTTTACTTTGTTACTAGGTCTAGCGACTTTTGAGCTCTCACGGCGTACCCCAAATAATTTTACCGCGTACCCCACGTTGAGAACCCCTACTGTGAATAATTTGACTTACGACTTACAGGGGAATTACGCTAATTTTAACTATGATGCAGAAATGGTAGAAATCGGAAAATTTGCACCTAGGGGTAATCCGGATCGTAGATTTCGATAAAAATCCAAAATTTGACCTCCGACATGTCCTTTAAGGTCAAATACAGAGAAGTCAAAACTTGATCTACAACCGCTAGAAACGTGAAAATTAGTGTCTGGGGGCTTTTCAGTTTGTAGATCTAGGAAAGATTGTGTAATTTTAGATCCTGAGGGTCTCTCGAGGTCAAAGGTCAGATTTAGAGCTATTGATGATAGAGAGATTAACATTGGTTCCTGTGGGTATTTTGGGTCGTAGATCTCAGAAATGTGAAATCAAATATAGATATACAGTATACCAATGCAAGAAGGCAAAAACACTGGCACCTGCGGGTGTTTTAAGCCGTAGAATTTTGGATGCGATGGGTACTGATGCTGGGGGCTAAAAATTGGTGAATAGGGGGCTATTTTAGGCAGCCGAACTGAGAACTTGAAATCAATTTTCACAAATGGCGCCGCTTTCAAAATCAAATCGCAGTGAAAGTCAAGTAATCAAAAGGTTTCGAAGGCACCAATTGATTGCTAGTAAGATATGTTTATCTTCTTATCTTAAACACTTAATATATTTTTATGCACTACTTTTTTCGGGGTGGGGGTGGCTCAGTCGGTAGTGCGCCAGTCTCGTAATCTGTAGTTCCCAGGTTCGAGTCCCAGCTGGGTCAGCGTTGAGATTTATCTCCGCAAAATTCCCCGCCCTGCCCACGGTCAGTAGGGGACACCGATGGGCTTGGAAAGGCCGCCGTCCGTCGGATGGGACGTTAAGCCGTGGCCCCGTGTGCGGGAGAGCCATACCCTGTGCACGTTAAAGAACACGCTGGATGGCCTTCACGGGAGGCTACCATCTGTCTCCCAACAGCTGTTCCAGTGGGTCCCCTCCCCCAACCTTCTCTGAGCCTTCGGGGTCCATGTGACCTGGCCATTTAGCCCATGGTGGGCAAAAAAAGTGCCGCTCAGAGGTAAAACAACCCAACCCAAATGCACTACTTTTTAATATTTGGAATCTAACATTGAAAAAACTCACAACATGATGGTGAAAAAAACATCACGACATTACTATAGTGAATTTTTTTTCCCGCTGGAATCAACCTTACGAAGCAATTTGAAAACACGTATGCGTGCAAACTGAGGAAACATCTTTTTCCGATGTTCAATCAGTTGCTGGCAGAATTGCTCCAGGCTCTGAGTTTGTTCTCTTAGTCGCAAAAAGCTTCCGATGAAATATTTGATTTTTTTTTTTCCAAATGAGGCGAACTTTCCTTTTTAACACCTCAAACAGATTTTTTGCTCCTAAGGACCTTTTCTTTTTTCGTCTCAACGGAACTTTTTTGTGTGTCCTTCAGAGGAACTTTTCAAACTAATTTACCTTTTTACCCCATCAAATAAATTCGAAGGAAAGGAACACTGAACTGATTTAAAAACGGCTTCACCCGTCTTAAAATATTTTCGTCGAATTTCTGCATAGCTTAGCATATTTTGTTTTGATTTAATAAATAAAATTGCAAAATTCTTATCGTTTCAATCACGTAAACAATCATTCAACCATGCGTATGTTCGATGGGAACTAAGAAATAAACACTTATATGGTGTGATAAAAAATGGAATTTTTTTTATTTCAATAATAGGAGCATTCAGTACAATCACATTGTGTATTTTATTAGTAATAATAAAATAAATAAATACCCCCTCAAGCTTGCCACAGAGGTCTGACAGGAGCCTGTCAGTTTATATGCCAGAGTAGAAGGTCTGAAAGGATGGTAGGGCCTCAGCAGAAAAACGGCACATACATCCATGCCTTACCCGCCCGAACCCACGTCCCTTAAATCAGTAGCAAAGCACGCTAACCACTCGGCCACGGGACGGCTATTAGTAATATTCATATAGTATTTATGTAGTATCATTTTCAAATAAAATAGTTGTTGGAAGACAGATGGTATCTTTCGTCAACGCCATCCAGCATGCTCTTTAACATGCACAGTGTATGGCTCTCCTGCACTGGGGCGCGGGGGTGGCTCAGTCGGTAGCGCGCCAGGCTCGTAATCTGTAGTTCGTTCGTTCGAGTCCCAGCTGGGTCAGCGTTGAGATTTATTTCCGCAAAATTCCCCGCTCTGCCCACGGTCAGTAGGGGACATCGATGGGCTTGGAAAGGCCGCCGTTCGTCGGATGGGACGTTAAGCCGTGGCCCCGTGTGCGGGAGAGTCACACCCTGTGCACGTTAAAGAACACGCTGAATGGCCTTGACGGGAGGCTACCATCTGTCTCCCAACAGCTGTTCCAGTGGGTCCCCTCCCCCAACATTCTGTGAGCCTTCGGGGTCCATGTGACCTGGCCATTCAGCCCATGGAGTGCAAAAAAGTGCCGTTCAGAGGTAAAACAACCCAATCTCCTGCACTTGGGCCCATGGCTAAAAGTCTCATACGAAAGACTGTGACCTTTCCAAACCCATCAGTGTCCTCTACTGACCATGGGCAGGGCAGGGAGTTTTGTGCAGATAAATCTCAACACTGTCCAGGCGGAACTCGAACCTGGGAACTGCATATTACGAGCCTAGCACGCTACCAACTGAATCAACGCGTTTTTTAGGTTATAGTGCTGTTTGTCATGAGACAATTTTTATCTCTTCTTATCATCATCTTGAAATCAGGTTGCGAAAAAAGGTTGGCCTATGGCACCATCTGCCCAAATCTGCTTCCAATCGACGTTGCGCTTTGAAGGTATTCTTTTCTTCCCAGTGGATGTGAGTTTTTTGCCAATTGATTTTGCAGTGAGTGATAGAAGTTCCAGGAAGAAATGATGATGGACATTTGAAGTTATGACTTCCGTCCTCTTGTAATTTTTTGTCACTCGTATCCATCAGAGAAAGCAGGCTGATGCCGTCAAATTTCGGTAGTTTCGAAGAAGTGGATAAGGGAAGTGAGTGGAAAATGAGTGCAAAGAAATGAACGTGTTGTGATATAGTTTGTGAATGTTTAGTCCTTAAAAGGACTTTTCGTGTGGTGTTGAAGAAATAGTGGCATGTAGTTCGAGGCATTGTGTTTTTGTTTAGCCCTTAAAAGGGATTTTTTACGCTGTACACCTAATTAGGACTGGAGGGATTGGATGCTGTGGGATTGTTATGGAAACTGTAGGATGGATCCTTCGATTTTTGGTATGGAAGATTGTGAATGTATATATTTTTTAAATATTTTGATGAGACATACAATTGTCTGGAAGTTAGAAAGGGAGAGTCCATTTGAGATGTATTGGGATGCCTGATTTTTGAGGTTGCAAATGTAATTTATTGGAGTGAACACAAAATAGACATAATCAATGGAAAAAAAAATGACGTATCCAAAAACCTGTGAAAGCTGGGGGGGGGGGAAGTTATCTGTTTCTTTCTACGGATTGGATTGGATTGTTTTACCTCTGAGCGGCACTTTTTTGCACACCATGGGCTAAATGGCCAGGTCACATGGACCCCGAAGGCTCAGAGAAGGTTGGGGGAGGGGACCCACTGGAACAGCTGTTGGGAGACAGATGGTAGCCTCCCGTCATGGCCATCCAACGTGTTCTTTAACGTGCACAGGGTATGACACTCCCGCACACGAGGCCACGGCTTAACGTCCCATCCGACGGATGGCGGCCTTTCCAAGCCCATCGGTGTCCCCTACTGACCGTGGGCAGGGCGGGGAAATTTTGCGGAGATAAATCTCAACGCTGACCCAGCTGAGACTCGAACCTGGTTCTTTCTACGGAGAAAAGCAACAAAAAATACAACGAATAGTGCATTCTCGTAACTCTAGGTGCAAACAAAATAATTTAAAATGAGGGAGAATGAGGGATAAAATAATTAAATAAGAAGAACGATGAAAAAACAATAAAAAAAAATCTGAATGTTTCGCAGTCCCGAAAAAAAAAAAAAAAAAAAAATCGCTCAAAAGCTTTCCCGGAAAGAAAAGAAGAAACTCCTGAAAAGCTTTCCGAAGAACTCGAAAATGAAACTTGACAATTCTGCTTTCTTTATTTCATTCCGGACTTGCTCGTAGTGGAAGACATGTTGAGAATTGTACTGCAGAGTTAGAGAAAAAAAACGCATCCAAACTCAATGGATGTAATTAGCTACCATAGTAAACAGAAAGTGTTCTTTCAAGAGACAGAAAGAGACAAGAAAATAATTGTTTGCTTCAAGCGAATAATGAAAATAAAGACATGCTTAATACAAGCATTTGAGAATATCAAAAAGTGGAGGTTACGTCGGCATATAAAAAGAAAAAAAAAAGGCAGAAGATGCAGACTGCAACAAAAGTTAGATTAAAGTAAAGAGGAGAAATAAAATCGGGGATGTTGTTTTGTAAAACGAAAAAGAATTCTGGGAGAGAACAAGTCAGTAACAAGCTCAGACAAGAACAGTTGTTCATGCGAATAAAAATCACTCTTTTTTTTTTCCTTATCCCCCATTAAATTTTATCTTTTTAACTTGTTGTCTGCGAAAAAGGAGATGATGTTGAGTCGGTGCTTTGAACGCCCTAGGGAAATAAGGAGTAAATTAAACATCAGCACGTGTGTGGACCAAGATTTGAATAATCTTAGCATTCTGTTTCCTCATTCCTGAACATTTTGACTTCCTAAGTTACTGTGTATGTAGGTACCAACGTCTTTTCATTTTGTGGCATTGTTTGCCAGGTTGGGTTGGGTTTACCTCTGAGCAGCACTGAGTGGCACTTTTTTGAACACGTTGGGCTAATGGTCAGGTCACAAGGATCCCGAGGGTTCAGAGAAGTTTAGTGGGTTGGGTTGTTTTACCTCTGAGCGGCACTTTTTTGCACACCATGGGCTAAATGGCCAGGTCACATGGACCCCGAAGGCTCAGAGAAGGTTGGGGGAGGGGACCCACTGGAACAGCTGTTGGGAGACAGATGGTAACCTCCCGTCAAGGCCATCCAGCGTGTTCTTTAACGTGCACAGGGTATGGCTCTCCCACACACGGGACCACGGCTTAAGGTCCCATCCGACGGACGGCGGCCTTTCCAAGCCCATCGGTGTCCCCTACTGGGGACATTTTGCGGAAATAAATCTCAACGCTGACCCAGCTGGGACTCGAATCTGGGAACTACAGATTACGAGCCTGGCGCGCTACCGACTGAGCCACCCCCGCCCCAGAAGTTTAGTGGAAGGTGACTCAATGGAGAGCTGTTAGGAGACAGATGGTAGTCTCCCATCAAGGCGATTCAGCGTATTCTTTAACATGCACAGGGTACGGATTTACCGCACATGGAGCCATGACTCTCGTCCAATGGACAGCGGCCTTTCCACGCCTATCGGTGTCCTTTACTGACCAGAGGGTAGGATGAGGGTTTTTTCAGAGATAAATCTGAACACTGACCCAGGTGAGACTTGAATTTATGATAGCCCCATCTGACTAACTACAGATTACGAGCTACCCCTGCCCCTAACGGATATAAAGCTAAACTGAGATACATAGAGGCTACGATATAGAAAAAAAATTGGTGAAAAAGTAAAAAATGGGGACATGAGACGGGCTCCCCATTGTAGTGTGCATTGTTTCCTGCGGTTCAGAGATATTTAAATTTTTATAGAAAAAATGCGCGATACATGCACAACTTTAATAATTATTTTTACCTTCATTACCCTTACAAAAATCTCAAATGGGAGGGACTTGTCACCTTTTCCCCCATATGCGGACCTGGATACAAAAGGTATAAATGATCAATAAGATCTAAAATTGTAAGACAGATTAAAAATATCACAGGACAATATAAATATATTGAAAACATCACATTACTTTTCAGTTAAAACACATCAGATATGGAGAGTGATTAACAGGATTCATCCAAACCGAACACACGCTCAATGACGAAGAAAAAACGATTTGAAGAGGAAGTGAATTCCAAACTGTTGCAACTCTAAAAAAGACTGAAATCTAGTTATTCTTCCCCACGTATAGGGGCGGGGGTGGCTCAAACGGTCGCGCGAAAGGCTCATAGTCTGCAGTTCCCAGGTTCAAGTCCCAGCTGGGTCAGCATTGATATTTATGTCCGCAAAATTCCTCGCCCTGCCCACGATCAGTAGGGTACACCGATGGGCTTGGAAAGGCACCCGTCCGTCGAATGGGACGTTAAGCCGTGGCCCCGTGTGCGGGAGAGCCATACCTTGTGCACGTTAAAGAACACGCTGGATGGCCTTGACGGGAGGCTACCATCTGTCTCCCAACAGCTGTTCCAGTGGGTCTCCTCCCCCAACCTTCTCTGAGCCTTCGGGTTCCTTATAACCTGCCGTTTGGCCAATTGTGTGCAAAAAAAGTGCCGCTCAGAAGTAAAACAACCCACCACAGATATCACGATGCTGTAATGAATCAAAATAAAATACATAGATTACCTGTTGACATATACAATAAATAATTTGTTGCCAAAAAATGAGTTTCACCGATGAGTGGGACTCGAACCCAAGCCTCCCAGGTGCTTTAACCATTAAAGCTGTCACCAGCTCCGTCATTTATTCACTGGCTGTGGCTTTGCCGATCATAGAAGTCGCCATGAGCAACCCTCGGTGAGAAAGGGAACACCGATGGGCCGAAAGGTAGACGTCCGTCGGATGGGACATTGTGCCATGCATAGGAGTCATACGCTGCGAATGTTAAAGGACAAGGTAGATGCCTTTATGGGAGGCTTATATCTGTCTCCTAAATGCTGTCTAGTGAGTCCACGTTCCTCAACCTTCTCTGGGACCTTGATCTTCTTGTGACCTGGGGCGGGGTGGCTCAGTCGGTAGCGCGCCAGGCTCATAATCTGTAGTTCCCAGGTTCCAGTCCCAGCTGGGTCAACGTTGGATTTATCTCCGCAAATTTCCCTGCCTGCGGTCAGTAGGGAAACCGATGGGCTTGAAAAGACCGCCGTCCGTCGGATGGGACGTTAAGCCGTGGCCCCGTGTGTGGGAGAGCCATACCCTGTGCACGTTAAAGAACACGCTGGATGGCCTTGACGAGAGACTACCATCTGTCTCCCAACAGCTGTTCCAGTGGGTCCAACCTTCTCTGAGTGGGGCGGGGGTGGCTCAGTCGGTAGCGCGCCAGGCTTGTAATCTGTAGTTCCCAGGTTCCAGGTTCCCAGGTTCCCAGTTTATCTCCGCAAAATTCCCCGCCCTGCCCACGGTCAGTAGGGGACACCGATGGGCTTGGAAAGGCAGCCGCCCGTCGGATGGGACGTTAAGCCGTGGCCCCGTGTGCGGGAAAGCCATACCCTGTGCACGTTAAAGAACACGCTGGATGGCCTTGACGGGAGGCTGCCATCTGTCTCCCAACAGCTGTTCCAGTGGGTCCCCTCCCCAAACCTTCTCTGAGCCTTCGTGGTCCATGTGAACTGGCCATTTATCCCATGGTGTGCAAAAAAGTGCCGCTCAGAAGTAAAACAACCCAAACAACCCAACCCTTCTCTGAGTCTTCGGAGTCCTTGTGACCTGGCCATTTAGCTCATGGTGTGCAAAAAAGTGCCGCTCAGAGGTAGAACAACACAATCGTTGTGACCTGGCGATATAGCCTGTTGTGTGCAAACAAGTGCCACTCAGAAATAAAACAATTAACGTCAACCTCCGTTTTAGTGGCCTGTCGGTTAACAAATTTGCTGAAAAAAAAACAGGAAAAATTTAAATACCATTAATATTTTTTCTTTCTTTCGTTCCAGCATCTGGTCTTCCCCTACATAGCTCTAGACCTAATCAAACGTGCCGAACAGCTGTTATTTTTTAAATTGCATTATTATAATGCAAGTAAAAAAAAGAGATATTTATAACGGATAATTCTATTTTCAAGTCCATTACGATCATTAACGTTTTTTTAAATACCCAGAACCCAGCAGATAAGAACACTGGATATTATGAAAATGTTCATCACAGAATCAATCATTACGAAAAGACAATAAATAAATGCTAATACAGAGCTATCTGTCTATGAGAAATAACCTTAGAAACTTCCAAGTGGATTTCACACCTAGGAATTTATTTTCTGGTAGAACTCGAAAGCATGTCAGAGAAAGTTGGGTTGTTTTACCTCTGAGCGGCACTTTTTTGCACACCATGGGCCAAATGGCCAGGTCACATGGAGGTGACCCACTGGAACAGCTGTTGGGAGAACCTGTTGAGATGATAGCCTCCCGTGTTCTTAAACGTGCACAGGGTATGGCTTATCTTTCTCCGTGTTCTTTAACGTGCACAGGGTATGGCTCTCCCGCACACGGAGCCATGGCTTAACTCCCATCCGACGGACGGCGGTCTTTCCAAGCCCATCGGTATCCCCTACTGACCGTGGGTAGGGTGGGGAATTTTGCGGAGATAAATCTCAACGCTGACCCAGCTGGGACCCGAACCTGGGAACTACAGATTACGAGCCTGGCGCGCTACCGACTGAGCCACCCCCGCCCCTGTCAGAGAAAAGATATCTTCTTATCGCCAAAGTAAATCACCGTTATCATTGCAAGGTCACCTTCCACATGTTGGTAAGAATGAATCGAATCCCTGATTGCACGGATTATCGCCCCCATGCCAAGAAGCCGCAGCTGCAGGCATTGTGGCTTGATCTACCCATCAACGATTTTCTCCTTGTTTTATGCCATCAGAAACTGAAAGAACAGAACGATGTTCTGGAAAGCTATAGAGAAAGCGATATTCTCTTTAGCTAGCTGCCTGTAAACGAGATGTTGGAGTCTTCCATCTTAACATATAAAACGGATGGTATTACAAAAACTTCTCTATCTACTAACTTCTGAGGTAGGGTTGGGTTGTTTTACCTCTGAGCGGCACTTTTTTGCACACCATGGGCTAAATGGCCAGGTCACATGGACCCCGAAGGCTCAGAGAAGGTTGGGGGAGGGGACCCACTGGAACAGCTGTTGGGAGACAGATGGTAGTCTCTCATCAAGGCCATCCAGCATGTTCTTTAACGTGCACAGCGTATGGCTCTCCCGCACACGGGGCCACGGCTTAACGTCCCATCCGACGGACGGCGGCCTTTCCAAGCCCATCGGTGTCCCCTACTGACCGTGGGCAGGGCGGAGAATTTTGCGGAGATAAATCTCAACGCTGACCCAGCTGGGACTCGAACCTGGGAACTGCAGATTACTAGCCTGGAGCGCTACCGACTGAGCCATCCCCGCCCCCTTCTGAGGTAGAGTTTTAACCAATTTATCCTCACTGTTTCATCAGTGCCATTTGATATCACTCCGTTGAAGAAGATATCGGATTGGCTAAATGGTCCAATACTTCATTCTGTGATCTGTGATCTAAATTTCTCTATTTTAATCCTTGTGTGTTGTTCACTGATGGCAAAGGGAGTGGCGACTAGCAAGTCGGTAGCGTGCCCAGCTTGTAATATGCAGTTTCTAGAATATCGTTAGAGTCCCACCTGGGCCAGCGTTGAGATTCATCTCAGCAAAACTCCCTGCTCTTGTCAGTAAAGGCTTAGAAAAGCCGCCGTCCGTCGGATGGGAGGTAAAGCCTTGAAGCCAGGTACTAGAGAGACATGTTCTGTGCACATTGAAGGAGGCTATCATCTGTCTCCTAACAGTCATCCAATGATCCCCTTCCTTCAACCTTCAATGAGCCCTCAGAGTCCCCTGACCTATGGGCTTGGAAAGGCCGCCGTCCGTCGGATGGGGCGTTAAGCCGTGGCCCCGTGTGCGGGAGAGTCATACCCTGTGCACGTTAAAGAACACGCTTAATGGCCTTGACGGGAGGCTACCATCTGTCTCCCAACAGCTGTTCCAGTGGGTCCCCTCCCCCAACCTTCTCTGAGCCTTCGGGGTCCATGTGACCTGGCCATTTAGCCCATGGTGTGCAAAATAGTGCCGCTCAGAGGCAAAACAACCCAACCCAACCCCTGACCTGGATATTTAGCTCACTGTGTGCAAAAAAAGTGCAGCTCAAGGATAAAACAACCTAGTCCAACGCTGATGACAAAAGGGCGGGCTTTGATACGAAAAGTGTATAAATTCTATCTGAAAATATGTTTTTAAATGTAAAATTACATTTTATTGTACTTGTATCCTTTAACAGCTAATTATTGGCTTCATTGCACTACTTCTCTGTAAAATAGAGAGCTGGGTTGGGTTGTTTTACCTCTGAGCGGCACTTTTTTGCACACCATGGGCTAAATGGCCAGGTCACATGGACCCCGAAGGCTCAGAGAAGGAGGGACCACTCTCTGAGAAAGGGAGGGGACCCACTGGAACAGCTGTTGGGAGACAGATGGTAGCTCCCCGTCAAGGCCATCCAACGTGTTCTTTAACGTGCACAGGGTATGTCTCTCCCGCACACGGGGCCACGGCTTAACGTCCCATCCGACGGACGGCGGCCTTTCCAAGCCCATCGGTGTCCCCTACTGACCGTGGGCAGGGCGGGGAATTTTGCGGAGATAAATCTCAACGCTGACCCAACTGGGACTCGAACCTGGGAACTACAGATTACGAGCCTGGCGCGCTACCGACTGAGCCACCCCCGCCCCAAAATAGAGAGCTGATTTTCGTCCTTTTAAAAACCGCAAGAAAGAATCAATCAGACAACTAGGCCAATCAAATAAACAACAGGTTTACCCAATGTAAATTTCTCATCAAGATATTCTTGCTCTGCCCCACTAATACTAATTGATCGCATCCCAACAAATGGACTTCCACGAACAATAATTGGCCGCCAGGACACAGTAGGCTTCCTTCAGCACTACAGTGTAGTGCAGGGTAGCCCATAGGTTAGGTTGCTTTACTTTTGAACGGCCCTTTTTTTGCACACAGTGGGCTAAATGGCCAGGTCACAAGAATCTCAATGGCTCAGAGAAAGTTGAGTAACGAGATTCACTGAACGACTGTTAGGGGACAAATGGAAGTCTGCTGTCAGAAAGAAAAAGGCTAAAAAGGCGAAAAGAAGAAGGCTATTCAGTTTTTATTTTAATTTGCACAGAGTACGAGTGGTTAGCACGCTTGGCTACTGATCTAAGTGACCTGGGTTCGAGCCCCGAGTAACGCATGGATGTGTGTGTGTGTTGTTTTTCTGCTGAGGTCCTGCCATCCTCACAGATCTTCTACTATGTCATATAAACTGACAGGCTCCTGTCAGACCTCTGTGGCAAGCAGCTAGTTGAGGAGATAGTTATTTATTTTTATTTTATGGCTGTCCTGCACAAAGGAACAGAGCTTAACGACCCATCCGATAGAAATATCATCTTTCTCACCAAAGGGAAATGGAGAAAATTCTAACATAGGGCTGATTAGGACTCGAACCTGGTAACAACAGTTTAAGAGTCTGTAGCGTTACAGGCTGAGCCAACCCCTGTCCTAAGCGCATAACCTGGAACATAGGTCCGCTAATGGCAAAGTACCTAAAATTTTATCGAAGGTTAAATGTGAACGTTTTCGCTCACAGAGAAAATTATAGATTTTAAAACATATATGAAGGAGGCACCGAGGGGCATGAAATGGCCCCTATCCGTCGGATGGGACATTATGCCATGGTTCCTATGCAGAGGAGCCATTCTCTGTTGAGATAAAAGAACACGCTGGACCATTAAACATCCATTAGCAGGCAGATAGAAGTCTCCCATCAATGGCATCCAGATGTTTTTCAATGCATAGGGTATGGCCCTCTTGCACACGGGGCGGAGGTGGCTTAGTCGGTAGCGCGCCAGGCTCGTAATCTGTAGTTCCCAGGTTCGAGTCCCAGCTGGGTCAGCGTTGAGATTTATCTCCGCAAAATTCCCCGCCCACGGTCAGTAGGGGACACCGATGGGCTTGGAAAGGCCGCCGTCCGTCGGATGGGACGTTAAGCCGTGGTCCCGTGTGCGGGAGAGCCATACCTTGTGCACGTTAAAGAACACGCTGGATGGCCTTGACGGGAGGCTACCATCTATCTCCCAGCAGCTGTTCCAGTGGGTCCCCTCCCCCAACCTTCTCTGAGCCTTCGGGGTCCTTGTGGCCTGGCCATTTAGCCTATGGTGTGCAAAAAAGTGCCGCTCAGAGGTAAAGCAACCCAACCCTCTTGCACACGGAACTACATCTTAACGTCTCATCCGACGGACGGCAGTTTTTCATCTATCTCCTAACAGCTGTCTAATTCATCCCATTCACTAGATCTCAGCCCTGGGGTATTTGGTTTTGTGTTTACGATTTAAATGACACATCAGTAACTGAGGATATAATGCGCTTTTCGGGGCCATTATCACGTGACCATTTTGTGGGGAAAATGCCACTCAGAGGTAAAACAAAATGACATTTGGAAATTCTTCAAAAATGTTTGTATAATTTTGATGAAAACCCACGTCCTCACATGACTCTTTGACTTCTTAAAATAGTTTGTTAGTAAATGTCGTTTATCTCAAGTTTGGAGGAGAGTTAAAGAGTTGTCAGTTTCAAGGGAGTGTTTCCAGGCAACGTGATTGCATTCGGGCAAGAGCGTGCTCGCGTGTGTTTCTGAACTATGCTCACGCATATCAGCGAAACAAAATCTTCTACGAACTTTCTCCTTCCTGCACGGACTATTGATCAAGTGATGCGGACGGATTCTCAGAGGATTGATGAGGGCCATGATGGTAACATAGAGAGCACGTATGCGGTTCACACGTGCATATAGATCCACCCTACATGAGGTATATATTTGGTGGAGAATATCGTCGCGTTCGCAGACGAGATTGTGGGAAATAGAAGAATCTTTCCCGAATTAACTTTCGTTGAAAGAGCAGATTAAGATTTAAACTTGAAGGAATGCAAAATTTTCGTATGACGTACTGCTACAAAACTTTAAGTTGACTGTCATTTTGCTCGAAACTCTTGTCGAAATTTTGGGTGACAGTGAGAAAATATTTGAGTCGTTTATACCAGACACATAAACTGTACCCCTCGAGTAATGTGTGCCTCCGGAACTGTTAAAAGTGCTACCAACAATGATTACAGTGTAAAATTTTTTCAACACTTACCGCCACGCATATTTTTAAGGTAAAAATTAAAGAATTTACTACAATCCGTTCCAAAGAAACCCGATATATTATCTGATATAAGACTTATATAGACTATTATTGGGCGGGGGTGGCTCAGTCGGTAGTGCACCAGGCTCGTAATATAGAGTACCCAGGTTCGAGTCTCAGCTGGGCCAGCGTTGAGATTTATCTATGCATAACTTCCCTTCCTGCCCTTGATTAGTAGTGGGGTACCGATGGGATTGGATAGGCCGCCGTCAATCGTATGGGACGTTGGCCGTGGTCCCACGATAGATGGCCTTGACGGGAGTTTACCATCTGTTTTCTAACATCTGTCCAGTGGGTCCCCTTTCCACAACTTTCTCTGAGCCGTCGGGGTCCTAGTGGCCTTGCCTCTCAGGGGTAAAACATCCAATCCCAGACGATTGTGAGTGATGGAGAATTCAACTGAATGACTGATAGGGGATCACCTAAATTCCAATTTTGTTGCAGAAATGGCAGAGTTCTGAAAATTTGAACCAAAGGGTAAACAGGGTAGTATGATCTCGTGCCTTTCTTCCCCAACCTTCTCTGAACCCTTGGGGTTCTTATGACCTAACCGGATTTTTTTATCACACTGTTTCCAAAACTGTCGTCCGCTGACCGTTACCGATCCTTAAATAGCAAAAACAACAAAAAAAAAGAAGGTTGGGTTGGGTTGTTTTACCTCTGAGCGGCACTTTTTTGCACACCATGGGCTAAATGGCCAGGTCACATGGACCCCGAAGGCTCAGAGAAGGTTGGGGGAGGGGACCCATTGGAACAGCTGTTGGGAGACAGATGGTAGCCTCTCGTCAAGGCTATCCAGCGTGTTCTTTAACGTGCACAGGGTATGGCTCTCCCGCACACGGGGCCACGGCTTAACGTCCCATCCCACGGACGGCGGCCATTCCAAGCCCATCGGTGTCCCCTACTGACCGTGGGCAGGGCGGGGAATTTTGCGGAGATAAATCTCAACGCTGACCCAGCTGGGACTCGAACCTGGGAACTACAGATTACGAGCCTGGCGTGCTACCGACTGAGCCACCCCCGCCCCGCCCCCCCCCCGAAAAAAAAAAGAAAAGGAAAAGAAAAATGATTAGACAATACAAAAAAAACATATATACAATTGACATTAAATTTTAATTTAAAAACAAGAAAATATTTATTCCTGAAGCGAGGCCTGCATTTTTTCGTTTCTTAACAAGTTTTTGGAACGAAACAAAGTTTTTTTTTATATTATAATACTTTTTCTGACTATAAATAAAGCCGTCTTAAGAATATGACTGGAATTCAATCTTTAGGCGTGAGTAGAAAAATGTTTCGCAGGGTGTTACTTTTTCTTTCGGATATATTTTTTAAAAGTATCATTGTCACAAACCGGATTCGTGCCGAACCTAGAAACGAGCCATTAAGAGTCGCATAACAGTTTTCTTCGGAACAAGGCTCACTATTTCTCTGTCTATACCTCTGGGGGTGTTTCGCACGTTACTTCGCCTTTAGTGGACTGAAGAAATAAACACCATACTTCACATTCCAAAACAGAACTCTGCCATTTAACAAGCAGCACTGTTAGAGACAGTCCATTCACTGGTGGACGTGGATTTAGAAATATGGAAAGCTTTATCCCCAGAAAAAAAATGGCTTTGAGACATGACGGCAGAACTCTATTATTTGTATTGAAGGGATTCTTTAAATTTTGGACCTAGTTTAAGTAGCTTTGGTTGGTTGGTTGTTTTACCTCTGAGCGGCACTTTTTTGCACACAATGGACTAAATGGCAAGGTCACATGGACCCCGAAGGCTCAGAGAAGGTTGGGGGAGGGGACCCACTGGAACAGCTGTTGGGAGACAGATGGTAGCCTCCCGTCAAGGCCATCCAGCGTGTTCTTTAACGTGCACAGGGTATGGCTCTCCCACACACGGGGCCACGGCTTAACGTACTATCCGACGGACGGCGTCCTTTCCAAGCCCATTGGTGTCCCCTACTGACCGTGGGCAGTGGGGAGGGAATTTTGCGGAGATAAATCTCAACGCTGACCCAGCTGGGACTCGAACCTGGGAACTATAGATTACGAGCCTGGCGCGCTACCGACTGAGCCATCCCCGCCCCTAGTTTAAGTAGCAATATCTGGTTTCGATTCCTTCGAACTATAATAGAATTTCGCTGGGTAATATAGTTCGAAAATTTTGTTGGGTGTATAAATAAAAAATCTGTTCTGTCAATAATTTAATGTTGTGTGTTACTTCTAACTTGGGGTTATTAGACGACCCCAGTTTCCGGGAACAAAACGACGAAAAAATATTTCGAAATTGTTGTTCGGTATATAATTGTGTTGTTTACTTGCTGAGGTCCCACCATCCTCACAGACCTTCTACTATGGTGTATAAAGTGACAAGCTCTGTCACATCTCTGTAGCAAGCAGCTGCTTGAGGGAATATTATTTTTCATAAACAAAATTTGTTCTGTTAATAATACAATGTCGTGTGGGATTTCTAACTTGAGGTGACCAGATGTTCCTGACTTCCAAGAACGGTTCCCTCAATAAAAAGATCTGTCCCAGAATGAAGAGATCTGTCCCCGATGAATAATCGTCGCTGAAAGTGTCCCCGATGAATAAACGTCCGTGAAAGTGTCCCAGGTGAATAAACGTCTCTGAAAGTGTCCCCGAGGAATAAACGTCTCTGAAAGTGTCCCCGAGGAATAAACGTACCTGAAAGGTGTACCCAGATGAATAAACGTCCCTGAAAGTGTCCTCGATGAATAAACATCCCTGAAAGTGTCTCCGATGAATAAACGTCGCTGAAAGTGTCCCCGATGAATAAACGTCTCTGAAAGTGTCCCCGAGGAATAAACGTACCTGAAAGGTGTACCCAGATGAATAAACGTCCCTGAAAGTGTCCTCGATGAATAAACATCCCTGAAAGTGTCTCCGATGAATAAACGTCGCTGAAAGTGTCCCCGATGAATAAACGTCCGTGAAAGTGCCCCAGATGAATAAACGTCTCTGAAAGTGTCCCCGAGGAATAAACGTACCTGAAAGGTGTACCCAGATGAATAAACGTCCCTGAAAGTGTCCTCGATGAATAAACATCCCTGAAAGTGTCTCCGATGAATAAACGTCGCTGAAAGTGTCCCAGATGAATAAACATCCCTGAGTGTCCCAGATGAATAAACGTCGCTGAAAGTGTCCCAGATGAATAAACGTCCCTGAGTGTCCCAGATGAATAAACATCTCTGAAAGTGTCCCCGAGGAATAAACGCATCTGAAAAGTGTCCCCGATGAATAAACGTCGCTGAAAGTGTCCCCGAGGAATAAACGTATCCATATGAATAAACATCTCTGAAAGTGTCCTCCGATGTGTAAACATCCGTAAAAGTGTTCCCGAGGAATAAGCGTCCCTGAAAGTGTCCCGGTGAATAAACATCCCTGAAAGTGTCCCCGAGGAATAAACATCCCTGAAAGTGTCCCCGATGAATAAACGTGCCTGAAAGTGTCCCAGATGAATAAACGTCTCTGAAAGTGTCCCCGAGGAATAAACGTATCTGAAAAGTGAACCCAGATGAATAAACGTCCGTAAAACTGTCCCCAATGAATAAACGTCCCTGAAAGTGTCCCCGATGGAAACACATCCATGAAAGTGTCCCCGATGAATAAACGTCGCTGAAAGTGTCCCCGAGGAATAAATGTCACTGAAAGTGTCCCCAAGGAATAAACGTATCCAGATGAATAAACATCTGTGAAAGTGTCCCCCAATGTATAAACATCCGTAAAAGTGTCTCCGATCAATAAACATCCCTGAAAGTGTCCCCGATGAAAAACATCCCTGAAAATGTCCCCGATGAATAAACATCCCTGAAAGTGTCCCCAATGAATAAACGTGCCTGAAAATGTCCCCGATGAATAAACATCCCTGAAAGTGTCCCCGATGAATAAACGTGCCTGAAAGTGTCCCAGATGAATAAACGTCTCTGAAAGTGTCCCCGAGGAATAAACGTATCTGAAAGGTGTACCCAGATGAATAAACGTCGCTGAAAGTGTCCCCGAGGAATAAATGTCACTGAAAGTGTCCCCAAGGAATAAACGTATCCAGATGAATAAACATCTGTGAAAGTGTCCCCCAATGTATAAACATCCGTAAAAGTGTCTCCGATCAATAAACATCCCTGAAAGTGTCCCCGATGAAAAACATCCCTGAAAATGTCCCCGATGAATAAACATCCCTGAAAGTGTCCCCAATGAATAAACGTGCCTGAAAATGTCCCCGATGAATAAACATCCCTGAAAGTGTCCCCGATGAATAAACGTGCCTGAAAGTGTCCCAGATGAATAAACGTCTCTGAAAGTGTCCCCGAGGAATAAACGTATCTGAAAGGTGTACACAGATGAATAAACGTCCCTGAAAGTGTCCCCCGATGTATAAACATCCGTAAAAGTGTCCCCAATGAATAAACGTCCCTGAAAGTGTCCCGATGAATAAACTCTTCTGAAAGTGTCCGCAGATGAATACGTCCCTGAAAATGTCCCCTGAATTTATTTTATACAGTTTTTAAATATTAAATTAACTGTACTGCATAAGCAGATATTTTATTAATATAACTGTACGATGTTAATGGTAACACTGTTATAAAAGATTTCGGTCTGAATTGAGTCAAGAAATTTATAATGAAGGTCATGGAATCGAGTTGTCAGACTAGACAGTTTTCGGGGACGTCTTCCCAATCCTTGAAACTGAATTATCAAAAGTTTAGGATCTTTTACTTTAAATCTGTTCCCCCTTTTCTAACTGGTAAAAAAATTAATTACTCCTTAATTAGCTGCTTGATAGAGGAATTTGACAGAAGATTGTTAGTTTAAAATCAGTCCTGGACGATTTGTCTAATGCCGATTGGTCCAATGCCGAATCGACCAATGGTACGATTCATCCAATACAGATTCATAAAATGAGATGATTGGTCAAATTGGATAGTTTGTCTACAACCAGTTGTCTAAAGGAGCCGTTCATGTAGGGAAATAATTTGTCTATCAAAAAGGATGCAACCCTCTATTGTATTTTTTGCACTTGACAAAAGATACAAAATTTCAAAAGATGCAAATTAGGCATATACAACAGACACTTTACAACAGACACTGAAAGTGATTTCCTGCAACCTGGATGCAGGTTCGTACCCGTTTCATGACATTTGCAGCCATCTTTCATAATAATGTTTGTTTTCTTATGTTTAAAATCTCTCTTTCAATGTTAGCCTTCAACTCTTCAAGTGTATGAGGATTGTTTTGAAACACTACACATTTGAGATACCCCAAAAGAAAAATAAAATCTGGAGGAGTAAGATCTGGGGATCTTGGGGGCCACAAATGTTTTGAAATCAAATGATCACCAAAAAAATTCCTGCAACATGACCATTGTGTCATTTGCAATATGGGCGGTCAGGCCATCTTGTTGAAACCAACACTCTCGTTCATTCACATCCAATAGTGCAATAAACTGTTGGATGAGGTTAAGATAACTTCACCAGTTACAGTTCAGTCAAAAAATAAAGTCCCTATCACACACGAAGACGGGAAAGTGAACATTTCTGTGCATGTAATGGTCGTTCGTGAAAAGTGTGAGGATTTTCACTGTTCCATATTCCACTGTTTTGATTGTTCAACATAGCCATCCAAGTGAAACCATGTCTTGTCACTGAAATAAACACGGTCCAACACCTCAATTCCATTTTCATCCTTGAAAGGCCGCCGTCCGTCGGATGGGACGTTAAGCCGTGGCCTGTGTGCGGGAGGGCCATACCCTGTGCACGTTAAAGAACACGCTGGATGGCCTTGACGGAAGGCCACCATCTGTCTCCCAACAGCTGTTCCAGTGGGTCCCCTCCCCCAACCTTCTCTGAGCCTTCGGGGTCCATGTGACCTGGCCATTTAGCCCATGGTGTGCAAAAAAGTGCCGCTCAGAGGTAAAACAACCCAACCCAACCCATTTTCATCCACAAAAGAACGAAACCAACGACAGTACCGTAAACGTTTTTCATGGTCTGGTTCTTTCAGTTCATGAACGACACCAATGCGATAGGCATGAAATTTTAACTTCTTTGTAGCCCTGAAAACAGTAGCTAGTGGCAGTCCAACCTGTGAAGATAACGTTCTAAGAGATTTTCTGGGTGAGCGAGTTAAACGCTGAGACACATCATCAAGAACTTCGGCAGTTAACAGTGATGGCTGGCCTGGGCTCTTTCGATCCTGTACAGACCCAGTGTCACGAAATTTATCAATCAAACGAGATATTTTCGACTTGTTGGGAACTACAGACTGAGGAAACTGCAACTCAAACTCCTCTCTCACACGTTTGTAAGATTTGAACGCACAATAAGTCTCAACAATAAATACACGTTCGCTTTTGAAAAATGACGTAGCTGACAGAACACAAAGGAATGAATGCTTGAGTGAGACTAGCGCGTGACAAGATCATTTCAACTGCTAAAGGCTGCTAACCTTGAGTACAGTAATATTATGGCATAAAATGTACATGCGCCTAAGTTCAATTCTCTTATATTTAGAGTTGCGTCCTTTTTGAAACACCCTGTATTACTTTCCATTAATTATAATTCACCGTCATAGTATAATTTTAAGCCATTGCATTGTTTTGTCATTGTTATCACCTTACGGCAGTGGTTCTCAACCTTTTATGATTCACGTACCCACTGGAAGTGGGTACGTGAATCATAAAACGTACCCCTTATAGAGATAGATAAAACTATAGTTATAGTATAACAATGAGAATAAAATAAAACATATATATATATAACATATATCTAGCGACTTTTGAGCTCTCACGGCGTACCCCAAAATATTTCATTGCGTACCCCACGTTGCGAACATTTTCCTTACGGAATTCAAAATACAGTTTTTACGCTGTACTTGGGGCGGGGCTGGCTCAGTCTGTAGCGCGCCAGGCTCGTAATCTGTAGTTCCCAGGTTAGAGTTCCAGCTGGATCAGCGTTGAGATTTATCTCCGGAAAGATTCGCCGCTCTGCCCATGGTCAGTAGGGGACACCGATGGGCTTGGAAAGGCCGCCGTCCGTCGGATGGGACGTTAAGCCGTGGCTTCGTGTGCGGGAGAGCTATACCCTGTGCACGTTAAAGAACACGCTGGATGGCCTTGACGAGAGTCTACCATCTGTCTCCCAACAGCTATTCCAGTAGGTCACCTCCCCCAACCTTCTCTGAGCCTTCGGGGTCCATGTGACCTGGCCATTTAGCCCATGGTGTGCAAAAAAGTGCCGCTCAGAGGTAAAACAACCCAACCCAACCCGCTGTACTTAGGAGAATAACATGTAATGAATATGAATAACAGTAATAATGAAATTTTACAGTAGAAGTTTTTGGAATCATTGATATTGTTTATTTTTCCTCTTTAATTTTCTCTGATTTTATTTCAATAATATTCATCGAAGGAGCTTGATCCATTACCCAAAATTTTCAACACAAAGGAAAATTTGCATACAAAGGCTTCATTGCTGTCATTTATTTTCCGTTTTTTTAATCTTAGTAATGCACTTTCCAGCAATGTAGCCGGCTTCCAAGTCAAATGCATGAAATGAACTGAGAAATTAATTGAAAGAATTATTATATTTTCTTTCTTTCTTGAAAGAATAAATTTTATATATGTTAGCGCATATATAGAAATAGATTTTTTATGTATGCGCTAACATATATGAAAGAAAAACGTTCGCCGAAATGCGCTGTTTAAAATGTTTGCCACTGAGAGGGGGGATTTATATACATATAGAAAAAATATATTTGGAAGTCTTTTCATTTAGCAATAATAAGAGTTGGGCTGTTTTACCTCTGAGCGGCACATTTTTGCACACCATGGGCTAAATAGCCAGATCACATGAACCCCGAATGCTCAGAGAAGGTTGGGGGAGGGGACCCACTAGAACAACTGTTGAGAGACAGATGGTAACCTCCCGTCAAGGTCATCCAGCACGCTCTTTAAAGTTCGCATAGTATGACTCTCCCGGACACGGGGCCACGGCTTAACGTCCCATACGACAGACGACGGCCTTTCCAAGCCCATCGGTGTCCCCTACTGACTATGGGCAGGGCGGGGAGTTTTGCGGAGATAAAACTCAACGCCGACCCAGCTGGGACTCGAACCTGGGAACTACAGGTTACGAGCCTGGCGCGCTACCGACTGAGCCACCCCCGCCACGCTATAATAAGGTGTTGAAGCTGAGGAACATTAGTTACTTTTTTGGTTAATTTTTTTCCAGATCTGGATCCGAATGTTATATTTCATGGCTACTCTAAAGAAACAAGAATTTATCTTTTTCAATTTGTTTATAACACATTTTCTTTAAAGTAAAATTTTCTAATGTTATCGATAGGTTGTCAGCGGTCCGTCCATCTGTCTGTATAACACATTCGAAAACCATATTAATCATAACGTCCTCTGGTTTCCTTATCAAGAAAATATTTAGTAATATCGTGAAGCGCATGAACAAAAACTGTGCGTTTTTTTCCACATTCCGCAGAGTGTTTTAAATTTATTCTTTTAACACATTTGCATTGCAATAAATATTTTAAAAAATTAGGTAATTTGAAAAACACAAAAAATTGTTGCGATTTTATGAGATAATTAAAAAGAAAATGCTTTACACAAAAAAAGTGAAATTTTCATTCCCCCAGGGCGAATGAAAGGACACGTTTCCTTGATATACACTGGTTTCCATAAATTAGGAAAATCTCTATGTTAAATCAATGGGAAACTAACGTCAAAGCTCTATAACTTCTAAAATAAGTTTTTTTGCTTTGAAAAATGTGATTGCAGATAAAGATCTCAATCAAATAAATCAATATCTCGATTTTCAACAATATTCGTTCAGTATTTAATGAGTTATGGAAGTTTGAATATTTAACAACAGCAATGCCAGTCTTAAGAAACTTATACAAAATCTGGTGAATAGTGAAAGAATCTTTGCATAGAGTTCTAAAATACAAACTTATTTTATTAAACACTTTCATTCAATACTTATTACTAAGTTTTAATTAACTTATGGAGTTAATTGTTATGGCTAGATATTCAGACTTTCATAACTCATTAAATACTGAACGAACATGGTTGAAAATCGAGATATTGATTTATTTGATTGAGATCTTTATCTGTAATCATAGTTTTAAAAGCAAAAAAACTTATTTTAGAAGTTTGACGTCAGTTTCACTTTGACTTAACATAAGGACTTTCCTTAATTTATGGAACAGTTTCTAATGGTCCAAACTGAAGATGAATCAGCTTTTTCAAGTGGGACACTTGAAAAAGTTCTCCTCCATATCGGAAACCAAAAAAATTATGCGCATGTAAGACTAGATCCTTTATAATATTGAACGCAAAATGATAACGAAATCGGTTGATTAGTTGCTAAAATATTGCATGCACAGACAGACAGAAAATATCTGCGTGCAAACTGAGCCTTTTCTTGCATCCAGCGCAAAAGCTATCGAGTTGGGTTGTTTTACCTCTGAGCGGCACTTTTTTGCACACAATGGGCTAAATGGCCAGGTCACATGGACCCCGAAAGCTCAGAGAAGGTTGAAGGAGGGGACCCACTGGGACAGCTGTTGGGAGACAGATGGTAGCCTCCCGTCAAGGCTATCCAGCGTGTTCTTTAACGTGCACAGGGTATGGCTCTCCCGCACACGGGGCCATGGCTTAACGTCCCATCCGACGGACGGCGGCTTTTCCAAGCCCATCGGTGTCCCCTACTGACCGTGGGCAGGGCGCGGAATTTTTGCGGAGATAAATCTCAACGCTGACCCAGCTGGGAAGAGCTATCGAAATCGATTGAATGGTTCCAGAGATAATGAATGCACAGACAGCTGGACGAACGATCGAACTGGAGGTAACATTAACAAGTTTTGCTTTCAAGAAAATGCGTTAAAACAAATTAAAAGAAAATAAATTCTTGATTCACAATAATACCCATAAAATATCACATCAGTTCCAGATCTAGAAGGTGCGGTGATGGCTCAGTCGGTAGCGCGCCAGGTTCGTAATCTGCTAGTTCCCAGGGCGAGTCCCAGCTGGTTCAGCGTTGAGACTTATCTCCGCAAAGGTCGAGTCCCAGCTTGGTCAGCGTTGAGACTTATCTCCGCA
Source organism: Ryuthela nishihirai (assembly GCA_038380435.1). Lineage (NCBI taxonomy): Eukaryota > Metazoa > Arthropoda > Arachnida > Araneae > Heptathelidae > Ryuthela > Ryuthela nishihirai. The sequence goes on from JAWZYU010000018.1 coordinate 29,367,695, forward strand.
AAACTCCCCGCCCTCCACACGGTCAGTAGGGGACACCGATGGGCTTGGAAAGATCACCGTCCGTCGGATGGGACGTTAAGCCGTGGCCCCGTGTGCGGGAGAGCCATACCCTGTGCACGTTAAAGAACACGCTGGATGACCTTGACACGAGGCTAATATATGTTTCCCAACAACGAGTGGGTTCCTCCCCCAACTTTCTCTGAGCCTTCGGGGTCGTTGTGACTTGGTCATTTTGCCCATGATGTGCAAAAACGTGCTGCTCAGAGGTAAAACAACCCAACCAGATCTAGAAAAAAAAAATAAAGGGAATGTGAGGATGAGTAAGAGACTGGATTTCCTTTGTAGCAAAATAGTTTCCTCACCGTTTTAGAGGTCTTTAAAAATGTTTTGAAAAATTCATAATATATATGTGTTTGGGTTGGGTTGTTTCACCTCTGAGCGGCACTTTTTTGCACACCATGGGCTAAATGGCCAGGTCACATGGACCCCGAAGGCTCACGAGAAGGTTGGGGGAGGGGAGCCACTGGAACAGCTGTTGGGAGACAGATGGTAGCCTCTCGTCAAGGCCATCCAGCGTGTTCTTTAACGTGCACAGGGTATTGCTCACCCGCACACGGGGCCACGGCTTAACGTCCCATCCGACGGTCGGCGGCCTTTCCAAGCCCATCGGTGTCCCCTACTGACCGTGGGCAGGGCGGGGCATTTTGCGGAGATAAATCTCAACGCTGACCCAGCTGGGACTCGAACCTGGGAACTACAGGTTACGAGCCTGGCGCGCTACCGTCTGAGCCACCCCCGCCCCTATATATGTGTTTAGCCATTTTTCGTCTCTCTTACCGTTCATAGAATTCTCAGCCCCCCCCCCCCCCCCCCCAACCCGTCGTCGACCCGGCTCTGATAACATTATGTCATCGTCTTTGGCTATTGAACATTTGAACGAAAGAGGTTTGGACAAATCGTCTCATTCGACGAAACGGCTTTGGACAAGTTATACAATTGGACGAATCGTCTCATTAGACTAATTGCCCTTTGGACAAATCGTCCCGTTAGACGAATTGGCATTGGACCAATCGCCATTAGACGATAAATTAAACATCATATTCAAATCTGTTCCAAACTCGATTTTCAACAATATTCATTTAGTATTTAAAAAATTATGGCAGCTATATTATTTGACTATAAATTGTCTTGTTTTATTATAAAAATCATTCTAAATTGCCTAACACTGAACTATTCATTACGAAAAAATCTGCAATCTATATTTATTTTATTAAATGGTTTGAAACAATACTTGTTACTTTAGTTTTTATTAATTTATGAAGTAAAGTCTTAGGACGCATTACTGTTACGAAATATTTTAACTCTCATAATTCTTTAATTACTGAACGAATATTGTTGAAAAATCGAGATTCTAAATAGATCTGATTATGATCTTTATCTTCAGTGATATTTTTCCGTTAAATGCTATTTTAGAAGTTATAAAGCTTCGAAATTAGATTCTGTTTAATATAACCTGTAAAATCCCTAATATTTTGGTAGAGCACTGTATATATATATATATAGAAGTGTGTGTGTGTGTTTGTAGATAGAATGTTGTGCCCAGTTTCTTTGATATATAACCATCTTTTAAGCTCTCGTGAACGTCTTTCGCCTGAAACAATCCCCTTGGTCTCCAAGGAAAGTAAGAAGGATCGTTAGTCCTTAGAGAGCTTAAAGAAGCACTACTTAGTAGCGTAAGCAAGAGGAAAGGCTCTGCTATTGCGGACTTTCGTGATCTAATACGTTTGCAAAGTGAGGAAGAATTCGGCTTGCTTCTGAGAATCTCAATTGATGAGGGAAGAAGAGAGGACCAAAGACTCTCCCTTGGGTGATTTATACAACGTAAAGGCATCAGTAACAAGAAGGGTTTGTTGCATCTGACGTAGTTCTTTGGATCCAGAGGAAGGGAAATCATCTTGAAGTTTGTCTATAGGCTATTGAAACTACGAAGGTGGATTTAATGTTACTCACGTCTACGTAGAGCAGAATAGAGGGTAAAACTCTGCAGGAGACGCTACAGCAACTACAGGTGATGGACATAAAAATGGAAACAGTGCCATGTTATCTCAATAGAAAATAATATTCAGAGCTCAAAATCTTCCTCAGTATGATTTTTAACAAAAATATCTGTCTGAAGATAAATTAACTTTTTCAATCAAATCTATCTAAATCTTGATTTTAAACAATATTTTTCGGTATTAAAAGAGTAAAGAAAGTTTGTATACTTAACAGACTACAAAAATTTAAACAAAATTTAATTGAAACATTAAACAGATTAAGAGATCAAAGATCATAGTTGCTATGATCGGCTCTAGTTGAGTTTAGTAAGAAATCAGAGATCATAGTTGACTCTAGTAGAGTCAACTGTGAATTCAGAGTTGACTCTGAATTCTGATCTCTTAACTTCAACTATAATCGACTCTAGTTGAGTTTCGTAAGAAATCAGAGATAATAGTTGACTCTACTAGAGTCAACTCTGAATTCTGATCTCTTAACTTCAACTATAATCGACTCTAGTGGACTTTATTAAGAAATCAGAGATCATAGTTGACTCTAGTAGAGTCAACTCTGAATTCACAGTTGACTTTAGTAGATTCAACTCTGAATTCTGATCTCTTAACTTCAACTATAATCGACTCTAGTTGAGTTTAGTAAGAAATCAGAGATAATAGTTGTCTCTACTAGAGTCAACTGTGAATTTAGAGTTGACTCTACTAGAGTCAACTCTGAATTCTGATCTCTTAACTTCAACTATAATCGACTCTAGTGGAGTTTATTAAGAAATCAGAGATCATAGTTGACTCTAGTAGAGTCAACTCTGAATTCTGATCTCTTAACTTCAACTATAAGCGACTCTAGTTGAGTTTAGTAAGAAATCAGAGATCATAGTTGACTCTAGTAGAGTCAACAGTGATCTCTGATCTCTTGTTTTAATGTTTTTAATTAAATTTTGGAGTCAATTTTTTGTTTAAATATTCAGCTTTCATAACTATTTGGATGCTGAACAAATATCATTTAAAATCGAGATTAAGATAGATTTGATTGATATCTTTATCTTTAGACATATTTTTCATTAAAACTCGTATTGAAGAAGATGATACTGAGCTCTGAATGCGATTTTCTACCGAGATAACATGGAATTGTTTCCGTGTTTCTATCCCGTACCTTGTATATTAGCAAGCGGTATTATGTGTATTATTTTTAGCCTTTTGAATGCAAAAAAAAAAGGATAAATTCAAATAATTTTAGATGATTCAGTTAAAGTTTGCATATAGGAATTCATGGTTATTTCTGAGGAAGTAGTATGCAGAAAGCATTTTTTGTTCCAACATTCTAAAGGAAGATTTTTAGGTACTTACGTATTAACGCCACCGCTGGCGTTAATACGTAAGTACCCAAATCTATTACAAAATAACGTTACATTAATGTTCATTTGTACTGCTGAACTGAAATTTGAGATATCTACTCTATATATATGTTACCGCTAAAGCTCGAAAGCCGTTAATGTGCACATTACCTAGCTAATCTGCAGATTAACTGATTTGCTCCGTTAAAGTGCGGAATCAAAAGTTTTCTGCATTTTACCTAGGTAATGTGCACATTAACGGCTTCCGTATCGTTAAAGTTCAAAAGTAAAAAAAAAGACTATTTCTAGTGTCCGAGAGTAGAGTTGAAACCAGGTCATCCCTCTGTCAACATGAATCAGTCGTCCGAATTATAAAAAACGCCCCCAAAATGAGCAGGCCAAGTGAGAACGAATCACTTAACTGATTCATTCTCACTTGGCCTCCGCTCATCCGGGGCGTTTTTTATAATGCGGACGAGTGAATCACGTGACACGAAGATTCATATTCAAGAGATTCACCACTTTACGGATTCGTTCTTACTTGGCCTTCGCACATTAGGGCAATTCCAAATGCCATATTAGTAATCCCTGTTGTAACAAATGATTTTATTGCGTCTATATAAATAACATTTTGTATGCTGTATAATTCAGTCAGATTGTTTATTTTACACTTTAATTGTCTATCATTAGTTATTTCATAGAATACCTAGTTATTTCATAGAATAACTAGTTAAAGTGTGGAATTATTAATTTATTACACGCTGCGGTGGCGTTAATACGTAAGTGCCGATTTTTATGTCTTCAAATAAGATATTGTTGAATACAGAGATAGCACCATGTCGTTGTTTTCACAAAACTCAATAATCACTTCAAATGATGTGTCATTACCATTACGAGACTATCCTATATATTTACAGGTTGAAGGCTTTCAAAATGATAAAAAAACTATTCACCTAAACAACTGGTATAAATTTTCTCATAAACTGCAAAATACTTATCCACCTATGAATATGTTGGACTATAATTATTTCATGGATTTCATACAAAATAATACAAAAGATTGTTTTAAAACTATAAAAAATTAAATTCCGAAATTAAACTCTAATTTCTGGTATATGAATAGACTGGTGGCTATTCGTCGGAGAGCAGAGCGCAAGGCCAAGAAATCGAGAAATTTCCAAGATATTCTTCGTTATAAAAGAATTGTAGCTCTTGTAAGGAAAAATTTAAAACAACATTACAGAACCTCATGGTATGGGTTTTCCAGTCGGATAATTCGCATTCTTCTCTTTCTAACATATGACATGTTTTTAATTCAATTTCTAAATCACAGAGTCAAATTTCCCCATGGAAACAAATTGTCATAGAGAAGCACATCACTATTCATGAAACAGCTGAATTATTTGCTAAAAATGTTTCCTTTTTCTCTACAGTGAAAACTACGATATCTTGATATTCCTGTATTAAATGATGTAAATCTTTTATAACTAATATTCCACCAGCAGAAATTTTACTAGATATGGAATTTACCCTTACTGAATTAAATACTGCTATTTCAGAAATTAAGCCAAAATCAGCCAGCGGAGTGGATGGGATTAGCAACAAATTCTTAAAAGCCCTACCAACTATCTGGAGAACGAAGCTTTTAGATGTGTTTAATAACATATGGATATCGCATTATTATCCTCAGTCTTGGACATTATCTAATATTATATTCTTATTAAAACCTACAAAAATTCCTACAGAAATTTATTCATACAGGCCAGTTTTACATACTTCAAATGTACTTAAAGTCTTTGAAAGAATCTTAGTTAAAAAAATGCAATGGTTTATAGGGAAAAAAAATATTTTATCTGAAAATGTACACGGCTTCCGTAAAGGTAGATCCACCAAAGACTATACTGCACCTGACTAGTAATATCTACTCTTCATTTCATAATAAAACAGTCACAGCAGCAATATTTATAGGTTTAAAATCTGCTTTTGATACTGTTTGGCATGAAGGATTACTCTACAAATTAAAAAAAATTGGTCTTTCTGGAAACATCACTCATTTTTTTAAATTTTATTTAACCGAGAAATACTATCAAGTAAAGTTAGAAGATACCTATTCTCATGAATATAAATATGCATCTGGAATAGTTCAAGGAGGAATTTTATCGCCTCTTTTATTTAACCTATATCTTTATGATTTACCGGACTCTATACCAAAAATATAAATTATTCTATTTATGCAGATGATATTTCTATTTGGAATTCGGACAAAGACTTTTGTAAAATTGAGAAAAATTTACAAACCGCCATGAATAATATTCGTTTATATTGTCTTAAATGGCATTTAAAAATAAATATTGAGAAAACTTATGTGATGCCTTTTGTAAGCCCCATATCTGCTATTCCTAAATTAGATATTAAAATAAGTAATAATATAATGCCAAATACTGATATTTATAAATTTCTAGGTGTCTATATAGACTTGAAATTAAATTGGAACAAACTAATAGATTTGATAATCATAACTGGTAATAAGTTATTCAACTTTGTCAAATGTCTTGTCTCCACAATTTGGGGATCCTCCCCTACTTATCTTATTCAACTTTACTGCAATTTAATTAGACCAAAAATGGAATTTGGGATTGAACTTATTGCCGCCGATGCTGAAAATAATTTCAAAAAGCTCAACATAATTCAAAATAAATTCATCAGATTAGCTTTGGGCCTGATGAAAAGCTCTCCTAATCTAGCTTTAATTGCTAAAACCTCTATTTCACTTTTCCAGATCAGGGCACCATGTTTGCTACTTAATATTATTTCAAGACTTCATCTCAAGCACCATGATCATTTTCTAATCAATCTATTTAAAACTGAAACATTTTTCACCCTGAAATTAATTTTGTGAATTAAAAGGCTGCTTTTAATTATATTCTTGATAAAAATCATAAAGGAGACATCATTAGTAATGAACCCACTTGGATGTATCATTTGCCAACCATCTTCAAGGATATTCCTCACATATCCACAAAAAATATACTGATATTTCTATTTTGAAAACTTTAAGTGATTCATATATTCACAAATCCTATCAAGATTTTACTGCTATTTATATCGATGGAGCTTTTTTTCCTGACTCATATACTGCTACAGCAGCTTTCTGCATACCTAAATTAAACATTTATGAAGCATTTAAATTTATAAAAGGATGTATTATTATACAAGCAGAACTCTTTGCAATTTATTCTTCTTTTCTTTGGATACAAGAACAGTATATTTTAAATAAATTTGTTATTCTGACTGATTGCAGATCTGCTTTATATTCGATAGAAAAAATATTTTGGAAAATAAATATCCTAGTTCAATCTGTGATATATTACATTTATGTAATAATTTATATAAAAAAGGAAAAATTATTAAAATTCAGTGGCTACCTAGTCACTGTGCAATTGAAGGAAATATTTTAGCTGACTCATATGCCAAAGATGCAATCAATTTAACTGACACTACTGATATTCCTATATATAATATACAAATTAAAAATTATATAAGTCATCAGAAAAAATAGAGCTCAACAATTATTTTAAAGTTCAGAGTTCTGTTAAACATCATTTTAGATATCAACTTGATCAAAATATATGTTCATTGCTAAAAATTTAAATGTCTAGAAATAATTTTTGAACAATATTAAGATTGAGAACTGGTACCACAAAGTTAAACAGCTACTTGTACAAGATAAAGAAATCAGATAGTGCAAATTGTATTTACTGTAACTGCGAAGAAACTATTTCACATATTTTATTGAACTGTTCACATTATGACAAAGAACGTAAAATTTATTATCAGCAATTATCTCAACCAGGAATAAATCAGTTTACTTTACATGATATGTTGAATTTTCCAGCAGATGACGTCAGAAATGCAAGCTACAACTTTCTTATTAACTTCCTGCTCGCGACTTCTTTGTTTAACAGGATATAACCGGATTTCCCCTCAATAATGGAAAAGCTCGACCAATCAGATTTCAGTTTCTATGGTTACAGTTATTAAATTCAATCTTTCTACTCTAACGTTCTGTAACGGACGGAAATTTGTTCCTTCACAGCCTGACTTTGGTAGTGAATACGTGTAATATGTATGCACATATTAAATATATCATTATTGCTCAGATCTTTATTTTTAAACTTTAAATTATTATTTATTTATTTTACTATTAAGTATGAAACTATTAAATTAATTAACTATGACACTTCATTGAATAATGACAACTAATAAGTTTGATATGTATAATATTTAAAATATTCTTTTGTTTTACTTTATACTTTTTATATTGTTTTTACCTGAACCTATTGTAGAAGGGCTTGGCCCTAACATCACCATGGGTGTTAGGTGTATAAATAAATAAATAAATAAATAAATAAACTGAAAGTTGCCATCACCAGTGCTCCATTGTTTCATCAACGTTTGAAATTGTCGGGATAAGATGCGCAACTGTTTCACCTTCTCTCAAAATTTACAACATCGATTTTTTTATTTTAATGACACTTAAATGTTCCAAAACCTGATACATCCTTGTTTCGGTAGGGTTGGGTTGTTTTACCTCTGAGCGGCACTTTTTTGCACACCATGGGCTAAATGGCCAGGTCACATGGACCCCGAAGGCTCAGAGAAGGTTGGGGGAGGGGACCCACTGGAACAGCTGTTGGGAGACAGATGGTAGCCTCCCGTCAAGGCCATCCAGCGTGTTCTTTAACGTGCACAGGGTATGGCTCTCCCCCACACGGAGCCACGGCTTAACGTCCCATCCGACGGACGGCGGCCTTTCCAAGCCCATCGGTGTCCCCTACTGACCGTGGGTAGGGCGGGGAATTTTTGCGGAGATAAATCTCAACGCTGACCCAGCTGGGACTCGAACCTGGGAACTACAGATTACGAGCCTGGCGCGCTACCGACTGAGCCACCCCCGCCCCCCTTGTTTCGGTTGCAATCAAAAGTGTTAAAATCGATTCTCATTGGTTTCAATCGAGCTTTAAAAGTGCCAGAAAATAATGCCAAGTTGTTTCCCCTGCTCTGAAAACTTCCAACACCGATTCTCGGTTGTTTTAATGACACTTAAATCTTCCAAAATTTGATAGATCCGTTTTTCAGTTGCAGTCAAAAACGCTAAAAATGATTCTCGTTGGTTTCACTCGAGCTTAAAAGTGCTAGAAAATAATGCCAAGTTGTTTCCCCTGCTCTGAAAAGTTCCAACACCGATTCTCGGTTGTTTTAATGACACTTAAATCTTCCAAAACTTGATACATCCTTGTTTCAGTTGCAATCAAAAGTGCTAAAATCGATTCTCAGTGGTTTCAATCGAGCTGAAAAGTGCCAGACCCTAATGCATCATTGCTTCACCTGTTCTCAAAAGCTCCAGCATCGATTGCCAATTGCTACAACGCCACTAAAACTTTCTAAAACTTGATACATCTTTGTTCCAGCTGCAGGCAAAGTGCCGAAACCGATTCTCGTTGGTTTCAGTAAAGTTCAAAAGTGCCAGAACTTGACGCACCGTCGTATTGAAATGCTCCTACACCGATTTTCTTTCGTCTCAACCGCAGTCAATAGTGCTAACCAAATGAGACACCATTGTTTGAGCTGCATTTAAAATCGCCCGAATCGATCCTCAGTTGTTGGGGCGGGGGTGGCCCAGTCGGTAGCGCGCCAGCCTCGTAATCTCTAGTTCCCAGGTTCGAGTCCCAGCTGGGTCAGCGTTGAGATTTATTTCAACGCTGACCCAGCTGGGACTCGAAAGGCCGCCGTCCGTCGGATGTGACGTTAAGCCGTGGCCTGGTGTACGGGAGATCCATACCATGTGCACGTTAAAGAACACGCTGGATGGCCTTGACGAGAGGCTACCATCTGTCTCCCAATAGCTATTCTAGTGTATCCAACAGCTATTCTAGTATTCTCCCTCAATCTTCTTGTTCCAGTGGGTCCCCTCCCCCAATCTTCTCTGAGCCTTCGGGGTCCTTGTGACCTGGCCATTTAGACCATGTTCCAGTGGGTCCGCTTCCCGAATCTTCTCTGAGCCTTCGGGGTCCTTGTGACCTGGCCATTTAGCTCACGGTGTGCAAAAAAGTGCCGCTCAGAGGTAAAACAACCCAACTTTCAGTTTTTTTCAACTGCCCTATATAGTTCCAGTATAGCACTATTTAGTCGCACTCAAAAGAGCAGAAACGATTTTCGATTGTTTCATTCGAGTTCAAAAGGGCCAAAACATGTCACATTGCTGTGAATATATGCGTATATTAGTACATGAGTATTTTTCATACTGAGACAAGCCAAGAATAAAAATGCGAATATAATGCACTTACCGAGTGAAATCGAGCGCCCCAATTTGAAAGGAAAGGAAGGTCAACTCGACGATATCTCCGTACTCTTTCCCTGCAGCCACAAAAGTGATCATACAGACGAACGGCAGGTAGCGTTGGAAAGGGCCCGTGATTCGGATCGGCAGTTTCACATTGATGTCTCCGTAGAAAGTCCTGTTGCAATCTAATCAGAGAAACAAAACCTCGACTGACATATGCATCTCATCGTTTTTTAAAGAGATATTTATTTATTTTTTCAATTTTACAATCTAATACACAGTATTTAAATGGATTATGGACCAGCCATTATGAACGTCCGCAGAACCATAACAGGACAAGGGGGCATAGCAGGTCAAATGAGACGTCCATAGCAGCAGAAGAGACAGCATTGCCACTCAAGCATGTCATTTGCTTCTTGAGCGGAGCGGGGGTGGCTCAGTCGGTAGCGCGCCAGGCTCGTAATCTGTAGTTCCCAGGTTCGAGTCCCAGCTGGGTCAGCGTTGAGATTTATCTCCGCAAAATTCCCCGCCCTGCCCACGGTCAGTAGAGGACACCGATGGGCTTGGAAAGGCCGCCGTCCGTCGGATGGGACGTTAAGCCGTGGTCCCGTGTGCGGGAGAGCCATACCCTGTGCACGTTAAAGAACACGCTGAATGGCCTTGACGGGAGTCTACCATCTGTCTCCCAACAGCTGTTCCAGTGGGTCCCCTCCCCCAACCCTCTTTGAGCCTTTGGGGTCCATGTGACCTGGCCATTTAGCCCATGGTGTGCAAAAAAGTGCCGCTCAGAGGTAAAACAACTCAACACAGCTTCTTGAGGATGTTTGTGAGCATCTGGGAGTTCATATACCATCCGACTCAAGACAATATTTCCTCTGTAATTGATATCGACATCAAATTAAGAGTGTTACTTTCCTTGATAGAGGATTACTTGTTTTTCTGGGTTGTATTATGAGAGTTTTATATGACAATTTTTTTAAGCAAATTTGCATATAAATAAATAAAAGAAAATATTGGAAACCTGTTTTGACTTGACACCAGATATCATTAAGCGTCATCTAAGACGACACACTCTTTATCTAAAAAATATAGCTATGGCTGTCCTTCAAGGAATTTTACCCCCCCCCCCCCCTCCGCCTTGAAGAAATTTATGCGGACGCTATTGCCAGCCACATGTTATACCAATGAACTATGCTCTGTAAGAGTAAGTTGGGTTGTTGTTTTACCTCTGAGCGGCACTTTTTTGCACACCATGGGCTAAATGGCCAGGTCACATGGACCCCGAAGGCTCAGAGAAGATTGGGGGAGGGGACCCACTGGAACAGCTGTTGGGAGACAGATGGTAGCCTCCCGTCAAGGCCATCCAGCGTGTTCTTTAACGTGCACAGGGTATGGCTCTCCCGCACACGGGACCACGGCTTAACTTCCCATCCGACGGACGGCGGCCTTTTCAAGCCCATCGGTGTCCCCTACTGACCGTGGGCAGGGCGGGGAATTTTGCGGAGATAAATCTCAACGCTGACCCAGCTGGGACTCGAACCTGGGAACTACAGATTACGAGCCTGGCGAGCTACCGACTGAGCCACCCCCGCTCCGTGTAAGAGTAAGTAAATAAATGTCGCTTCGGTGACCTTACTAAAGATAAATGTCGTTCATTTATCGAAATGCCAAAAAAAAAGGAACTGTTCTCACACTGGGGCATAAATTGAACATTGGCTATACATCCTCAGCAGCCAAATTGAAAAATAAAACACGTAAACGCAAGAAATGTCATCCTTATGTTAGAAACAGAAGGGGCACGATCATTTAGAAAATTTTATCTTCAATCAATTGCGTATAATTAATTGATATTTGGGGGATTCAAAATGAAACTTGATATTTTGAGAGAGATCAGAAATGGAAATGACATTTGGTGCAACCCGAAACAAAACTTGGTGTTTATTTAAATTTCGCTCTAGAATAAACTGAAGACAAAGTTTATTTAATGGAGAGCAAATATTTCTCTACGAGTCCTGCAGAACAACGTTCCAACAGGACTGCATCTTTCGGCAACTATCCCTGTAAAGAATCTAGTGGACTGTAAAGGATCGAAATGCTAGGAGTGTTTGTTCACAAGCAAGTGAATCAATGTCTTAGGCATATTCTAGAGTGAAACTTAAATAAATATCTATTTTAAGAATGCATGATTCCATTGTTGCTAGAACTTGATATTTTGATGACTCTGAGTTTGATTGAGGAAAGGAATATCACTTGTGCATTTGTACGACATTGATGGAAGTCTCCCATCAATAGCCTTACTTTTATTTGTCTTAATTGAATTAATTTTCTGTGAATGTTTTATGGGTTGGGTTGTTTTACTTCTGAGAGGCACGTTTTTTGCACACAATGCGCTAAATGGGCAGGTTACAAAGATCCCGAAGGCTCGGAGAAGGTTGGAGGAGGGACCCACTGGATAGCTGTGAGGGACAGATGGTAGACTCCTTTCAAGGGCATCCAGCATGTTGTTTAACGTTCACAGGGTATAGCTCTTCCCCACACGGGAGGGGGGAGGAGGTGGCTCAGTAGGTAGCGCATCAGGCTCGTAATCTGCAGTTCCCAGGTTCAAGTCCCAGCTGGGTCAGCGTTGAGACTTATCTCTACAAAACTCCCCGCCCTGCCCACGCTCAGTAGGGGACACCGATGGGCTTGGAAAGGCCATCGTCCGTCGGATGGGACGTTAAGCCGTGGCGCCGTGTACTGGAGAGCCATACCCTGTGCACGTTAAAGAATAAGCTGGATGGCCTTGACGGGAGGCTACCATTTGTCCCCTCGATGCGAGAGCCTGTCCGTGGTGAGGGGACCACCCTGTGAAGGTTCCGCTGGCTCGGTTACCTTCACAGGGTCCTTAAACGCTCGCCCGCGTGTTTGCCGTGCGCGGAGACCCGTGTCCCTGGAAAGGAGGATCCTGGCAGTTGCTCAGGGGTCCCCGTCTTCTCTCCCCAGCTCATGACTGGTGGGGTCCCCTTTGGCCGTTTTGCCATTGGGGAGCCTGTCTGTCGCGGGGCTGGGCAGCGACTTCCGGGGCCGCTGCTATACACTGCTTTGGCCTCTGCTTCAGGTAAACGGGAGGTCCTGGGGCGGCCCCCTCAGGATCAATCGGCTGGTGGGCTGGTCCTGCTAGGGTCAACTATGCTGTTCAGTGAGTAACCTTGTCCACCGTCCGGACAACGGTTTGCGAGTTTCCCCACACATTTACTAATTTTGTAGTTTTCTTTCTTTTGTGAGGCCAGCTCTTGCCTCACACTTTATTGCTTTGTTGCTTCTTTTCTTTTGTGGGAACTCCGACGAGTTTCCCACCATTTCTCTTTTACTTTTCCTTTTTGTTTTGTAGTGAGGGCTTGGCTCATTGGCTGTGTGGGTATGGTGCCCGGGCAGCCCTGACGCCCAACTGGGCATCCCCTTGTTGGACTCCATGGTGGGTGGGGACAACGGGCACTGAATTTCTTAAAAACAAACATGAGTTCTCCAACTCACAAAAATCTGATCAATGCCGCGAAGAGGGCTCGCCATGAACCCCCAACTTCTCTGTCTTTGCCTTCGTCTTCGTGTGTGTCTCCGTCTCCGAAGTTCCTGATCATCCACTCTACGGGTGATCAGGTTCTTGGGGACATGTCCCCGTTTTTTATACACAAGGGTATTCAATTTCTTGCGGGAGAACCGAAATCTGTCAAGCGCCTAAGATCTGGTGACTTGCAGGTGGAGACTGCGTGCTTCAAGCATTCGGAGCTTCTATTAAAGGTTACAGCGATTGGTGGAGTGGCAGTCGAAGTCACTCCACACAAGACGCTCAATTCCTCCCGGGGCGTGATCTCCGAGTGGGGCCTCCTCAAGGTTTCTGAGGAGGAAATCCTCTCGGAGCTTTCGGCCCAGGGAGTGATAGCAGTCCACCGGGTTTCTTCACGCCGTATTGGAAAGTTAGAGCCCACCAGGGTCCTTATTCTAACTTTCAACACACCACACCTGCCTACTTCCATCAAGGCAGGCTACTTACACTGCGAGGTGCGGCCATTTATCCCCAACCCTCTGCGTTGCTTTCAATGCCAGAGGTTTGGTCATGCCCGCACCGCATGCCGGGGCAAGCCCACCAGTGCTCGTTGTGGCAGTCAGGATCATCTGGAACCTGACTGCACAGCAGAAAAGGCATGCTGTGTAAACTGCCGTGGTGAACATCCGGCGTACTCCCGCGACTGTCCGAAGTGGCTGGAGGAGAAAGAGGTACAGCGCCTCAAAACCCTTCATAACATCAGCTATCCAGAGGCGAGAAAGCTCGCTGCACTGCCTGCCCCACCTGGCAAGGTCTCCTATGCCGGTGCGGTTGCCGGAAAGCCCATCGTCAAGATGGCTTCCGTGGCGGTGCAGACCGACATCAGCGTTCCACCAGCTGAATCTTTCTCGCCTGCTGCCAAGTACCTCTTGACGCAGGCGAAGCCGACGTTGGTGTCAACCTCGACATCGACACCGGTTTCTATTCCTGTGTCTGTGCCTTCCACTTCCACCTCTGGAAGGCCCCCTCCTCCCCGCCCACAGACAGCAAGACCTACAAAACCCAAGGGGCCCCCGCCGGGGCCCAAAAAGAAAATTTTACCTCCTCGTTCGGCGGTCTCTGATCCTTGTTGCTCGGACGACTCCGAGGACATGGACACTGACCGCCCTAATTTTCCAAAACCGTCGCTGGCGACGGTTAAAATAAATCGAAAGTCGTCCGCCAATTCTTCCAAGACCTGAGATGGCCACACTCCTTCAATGGAACTGTCGTGGATTCCAGAGGAATATTGACGACATCAAGGTCCTCCTGAGGGCGCACCAACCCCTCTGCGTGTGCCTTCAGGAGACATTTTTGCAGACAGCCAACAATCCCACTATCCGGCACTTTTCTCTCGTTCGCCGGGACCGGGATGGAGATGGTCCAGCTCACGGAGGTGTTGCCATCCTCATGAGCAACCACTCCCCATTCCAGGTCATTCCCCTCACCACCGACTTAGAGGCGGTTGCCATCCGCCTCTTTGTGGGATTTTCGTTGACTGTCTGTTCTGTCTATCTTCCGCCCGGAAGCGTCATTTTCCGGGATGACCTTGATGACCTCGTCTCGCAGCTGCCGTCCTCCTTCCTCATCATGGGGGAAATTCAACGGCCACAGTCCGCTCTGGGGCAGTGCTGACACCAACGGGAGGGGCCGGGTCTTTAAGCAGTGTCTCCTGGATCCATCGCTCTCCCTGTTGAACACCGGTGTCAGTACCTACTTTCACACCCCAACCCGCACATTCACTGCCATTGACCTCACCATCTGCTCCTCCTCGATCCTTCCACTCTTTACATGGGAGGTCGAGGACAATCCCTACGGAAGCGATCACCTCCCCGTGGTGTGTACCATCTCTCGTGGGGGGCCTTGCAGCCCTTCGCGTGTCTCCCGGTGGAGGCTTGATCGGGCTGATTGGAGTGGCTTCGAGCTCTTGTCTGAGCTCGATGAGCACTCTGTCAGCCAGGAGCCCATCAATGTTGCAGTGGCGGAGATGACGGACTGCATCGTCCATGCAGCTGCCTCTACTATTCCTCAGACCTCGACTCGGTTTCCACGGTTCCCAAAACCGTGGTGGAATCCCGACTGCACCGCAGCTCGTAAGGCTCAGAACAAGGCTTGGGGGGTGTTTCGGAGATATCCGACGTCCCCCAACCTCGAAGCCTTCAAATGCGCCAGGGCGAAAGCCCGTTTCGTCCGGCGCCAGAGCCAGAAGGAATCTTGGATGAAATATACATCTTCTATCACCTGCACGACCAGTTCTAAGGTCGTGTGGGATAAGGTCCGGAAGATGGGTGGGAAGTACACGTCCCACTCATTATCGGTCCTGGAGCACAATGGACAGGCAATTGCTGATCCTCGAGCAATTGCCGACATTCTGGGGGAGTCATTCTCCACCATCTCTTCTCTGTCCTCCTACTCCCCCGAGTTTCGGGCCCTGAAGAGCAGGGCCGAACGCTCTCCGCTGTCCTTCCATTCGAATGGCCTGGAGTCTTACAACAGGCCATTCACAGCGGAGGAGCTTCGCCTTGCTCTGCACACTTCTCGTGCATCTGCTGTGGGGCCAGACAATGTCCATTATGCCATGCTCCAACATCTCTCACCATCGAGTAAGGATCGACTGCTCCACCTCTTCAACCGTATTTTCTCATCGAGGAGCAGTTTCCGGACTCCTGGCGGGAGGCCATCGTCTTGGCCTTCCCTAAGCCAGGAAAAGATCCCAAGATTCCTTCGAATTATCGTCCAATTGCGTTGACGAGCTGCGTCTGCAAGGTGTTGGAAAGGATGGTAAATACCAGGCTGGCCTGGTATTTGGAGCATCACGGCCTTCTTTCCAACACCCAGTGTGGCTTTCGCAGGCACCGGTCTACTTTAGACCACCTGATCCGCCTCGAATCGGCGATCAGGAATTCTTTTTTATGTCGAGAGCACCTGGTGTCCATTTTCTTCGACATCGAAAAAGCGTACGACATGGCATGGAGATTCGGCATTCTTCGTGACCTTCACAGCTTTGGCTTGCGAGGTCACATGCCGATCTTCATTGCAAACTTTTTATCTTCTCGTGTTTTTCGAGTTCGTGTCGGCAACACTCTATCGCGGCCTTTCCCCCAAGAACAGGGGGTGCCACAAGGCTGCGTCCTGAGTGTTACGCTTTTCGCTGTCAAGATAAATTCCATTACACGGCAACTTCCTCCGACTGTAGGCAATGCCCTCTATGTTGATGACTTTAGCATCTTTTGCTCATCGTCCAGCATGAGGGTCATTGAACGACAACTGCAAACTGCCCTGAACAATCTCTCGGTTTGGGCGACGGCCAATGGGTTCCGGTTCTCCCCACAGAAGACCGCTTGCGTGCACTTTTGCCGCAGGCGTAATCTTCATCTGGACCCCGAGCTGCGGCTCGGGGGTAACATCATCCCAGTTGTGGCAGAGACCAAGTTTCTCGGTTTCATCTTCGACCGGAAATTGACCTTTTTTCCACATATTCGACATCTCAGGTCCAAGTGCACGCGGGCATTGAACATCATCAAGGTCCTCTCCTCCCTCTCTTGGGGGGCGGACCGATGTTATTTGCTCCGCCTGTACCGTGCACTTGTCCGGTCGAAACTGGACTACGGATCCCAGGTGTATGACTCCGCCCGGGATTCGGTGGTGAAGGTGCTGGACCCACTCCATCATCAGGCCCTCCGTGTGTGCACGGGGGCCTTCTGCACTTCACTGGTCCAGAGTCTCTACGTTGAGACCGATGAACCATCTTTATCTATTCGCCGTCAGCAGTTGTCCCTACAGTATGCATCAAAATTGCGATCCCTGCCAGGCCATCCCACTTGGGACTGCGTTTTCAGTCCCAGGTGGGAAATGTTATACCAGAATCGGCCGACTGCCATTCGTCCTTTCGGTTTGCGTGTCCGAGGTTACCTGCGAGACATGAACACCAGTCTCGATAGCATCGCACAGTCGACAGCTGAGCCACTTCCACCTTGGCTCGCTGTTTCCTCTTCCTGCGATTTTTCCCTGTGCAGGACGGGGAAGGCCTTTACACCCGACTGTGTGTACCGGCAACTCTTTGCCAGCCATCGTGCTGCGCACCCGGACTTCTTGCCTGTCTTCACAGATGGCTCGAAGTCCGGCACTTCAGTGGGATCAGCCATGGTCTGCTGTGATGTAATCATTGCAGACCAGATCCCACAGCAGTGTTCCATCTTCACTGCTGAGTTGCATGCTATCAGCATTGCCTTGGACCATATAGCAGCTAAGCATCATCGTCGGTGTGTGCTTTACACCGACTCGCTTAGCTCGCTACAGGCTTTGATCTCAGTGAGGCATCGGCCTCACCCTGTTCTCTCCAAGATCCGCCAGCAGCTCCATCGTCTGGCAGCCACCACCACGATTCTCTTCTGTTGGGTGCCCGGTCATGTCGGGATCAGGGGCAATGACTTGGCAGATGCTGCTGCCAAGTCAGCCACGCCCCTGTCCGACTCTCCGTTGCTGGTTCCATATGTGGATTTCCGGCAGCGTTTCACCATCGAGCTCCGGGCACAGTGGCAGAGATCTTGGTCTGAATAGGTTGCTAACAAGCTCTTCGAGATCAAGCCCATTGTAAAACCATGGCAGTCTTGTTTTCGCAGGAATCGTAAGGAGGAAGTTGTCCTTGCTCGGCTCCGCTTAGGTCACTCGTTTTTAACACACTCTTTTCTTCTTAAGGCGGACGCAGTACCTAAGTGCGAGTTTTGTGACACCGTTTTAACTGTGAAGCATATTTTAATTGACTGTGTTTGTTTTAACCTTGAAAGACGTATGTTTTTTAACTTTCACGATTTTACGTCCGAGCCCCTTACACTCGGACATCTTTTATCAGATCATTGCTATTTTAACAGTGTTTTCGAATTTTTACGCTTTACCGGTTATTTTACTCGTTTATGAATTTTCTCTTTTTTACTGGTTTTTTACCTGTGTTTTACCTGTTGTTTTTTACATGGGTCCTATACACCCATTGTTATTGTTGATTTTATACTTGTTGATTTTACACTTGTTGCTCTCTTTTACTCTTTTTCTACATCTCGTTTTTATTATGTGTTATTTGTGTCTCTTTTAAATTTGGTTGTGGGTTTCATGTCTTTTACCCTTTTTATCGTTTGTTTGGCGCAATATAGCCTTAGTTGCTATTGCGCCAAAAAACCCCAAACAACCAACCAACCAACCAAGCTACCATTTGTCTCCCAACAGCTGTTCCGTGGGTCCTCTCCCCCAACCTTCTCTGAGCCTTCGGGGTCCTTGTGACCTGGCATTTAGCTTATGGTGTGCAAAAAAGTGCCGCTCAGAGTTAACCCAACCCCCACACGGGGAGATGACGTTACGTCCCATCCAATGGACGACGGCATTTCCAAGCCCATCGGTGTCCCCTACTGACTGAGGGCAGGGCGAGGAGTTGTGCGGAGATCAATCGCGATGTTGTCCAGCTGGGACTTGAACCTGGGAACTGCAGATTACCGAGCATGATGTGCTACCGACTGCCTCGTAATCGGTACGTTATGGCAACGTCAAACTTTTTATGCGAGCGCTATTTATTATAATTATATATATTTTAATAATATAATTTATAAGCTGTTGTCGCGTAAAACCATCATCGCTGATGCGGCATAAATCCCTAAACAAACAAAGATATTGACTTGACTTGGAATTTTACTTCTGTCATCAATAACGAATATTATTTGACAAATATTGCATAAAATCAATTCCAGGTGCGAATTTTTCAATTCTTAACGTTTCTCTAATTTCAAATTTTGTTTGATTTTCAACTGCCTATTATTGTAATATTATAATATTTCTTACTTAACATGTAACCTATTTTATATAAAACTGTGTGATATTATAATTTGGTAGCTTTTGTTTTAGGCTATCAGAATTTAATCGTTATTGATTGATTTTTAATCTTCGTTCCATAATCTTCGTAATTTTTATTCTTTGTGTTCCGTACTAGGCAAGGACTGATCTAAAATGGGAGTGAGGAGATTATGGTCCAGGGACGACCCCCTCCATTCCTTTTGAGAATACTGGTAGGAGTACTCGAGCTTAAAAAATTATTCAAATGTATATTTCATGCATCTTTCAAGAAATTTTTAAAAAACTCTAAAATGGAGAGAAAATGTCATACAGCAACGAAAATCCAGTGTCTCCCCCCTTTCTTTTCCCCCAGCTACAATGAGTATTTTTATTCCCTCCCCTTTATTTTTTCTAGATCCGTCCTGATCAAGACTATCCAGCGTGCTGTTTAATGGACTCAGGATATTGATGGCTCTGTGACGCACAACACACATTGTATCACCCAATATCGGCTAAAGTCCATCAATTTCCCCGCTCTCTAATGTAATAAATAAAAATAAAAATAAATACCCCCTCAAGCAGCTGCTTGCCACAGAGGTCTGACAGGAGCCTGTCAGTGTATATGCCATAGTAGAAGGTCTGAGAGGATGGTAGGACCTCAGCAGAAAAATGACACATACATCCATGCCTTACCCGGGACTCGAACCCAGGTCCCGTGGATCAGTAGCCATCCGAACTTAATTTTTGAGCTTTTGTTTAGGAACATATTTAAAATTTGAGATCATATCTATTTTTATTATTGTTATTAAATACGTTTCGTAAAACTAATCAATCACACATATAAAACACCAACAAACACCAGGAAAAGCGTTTTGAATTTAGTAAAACACGAAACAAAGATGACAAATAATTATATTTCTAACAAAAAAAAAATGAAAAGGGTGAGCACAAAATTAGAGCTATCACGAATCCAGTCTGCTGATCTATCTCCTTGAATGCTCGTAACTCTGATTTGTTGCCATAGCAATTTGATGTTGTGTAGTTTCCCCGAGGCAGAAAGAAAAAACGAAACAATTTGTTGTGTTTTCCTCCCAATGAATACACAAAAGTCGTAGCATTCAGGTCATGCCTCAAACAGTCTATCAACTTCAATGACAATTCTTGCAATCGTTTGTCATCCTCTTGTTCTGGAGAAAGAAAAGGGCGCGCTGCTTTTGGACAACGCCTCGAGCAATGATCACGCTCACAGCGCCGTGTTTGGCACCTGTGGCCACATTCGCATCCTGAAATTCAGCGAACTTAATTGGAAATAAGTCAGAGCGGGAGAAAGAATAACCGAAAGGGAAAAGGAAACTTGTATAATCTGATATTCCTGGAAAAACGCTGTTTGTTTATGCAGTCGGCATTGCCTTCCAGTGTTGATTTTTTGTCGCTCCAAGAGAATAAAGGGAACGAAAGGTGAAAGGAAACGGGAATTGTTCTGCAATGCTCTGAGGGAGAGCAATAGATCTGTAAGTGGACAAAAAAATGGTTTAATAACAAAACTTCCTTTTTCCAATTTCGCAATATTTGCAAATGCAGCCTTTGATACGTCATCGAATTGTTGCATTAAACAAAACACTGAAATGTTTCGGAGAAATTGAAAGAACTTATTAAAACAAGGGTTTGTTTTTTGTTGCTTTTTTGTTGTTGTTGGATTTTTTTTATCCCATTAATTCATTTGCTGACATTACTGGCCTGTCGTTCCGTCTTTTGTCTTGTCAAATAATAAAACAATATTACAGCATAAAGGTGGATTTTGAATAAATTCTTTTGCAAACACATACCGTGAGTTCTGCTATATCAAGTGTGTTTCTATAAAGCGTCGCGAGACGGTTATAACGAGATGAGGTAAGGTGCGGGGTAGCCTCGGCGCAAGCATCTCTCAAGACTCTCTTGCCCAATTGTCTCTTAGTACTCCTAACCGCGAAAGATAATAAGAAGCGACATGTGACGTTTCAAGATAGTATCAAACAACAACTCGTTAGGCTTAAGGTTAGCCTTTTAGAACGCAAATAACAGGGTTCGGTTGTTTTACCTCTGAGCGGCACTTTTTTGCACATCATGGGCTAAGTGGCCAGGTCACATGGACCCCGAAGGCTCAGAGAAGGTTGGGGGAAGGGACCCACTGGAACAGCTGTTGGGAGACAGATGGTAGCCTCCCGTCAAGGACATCCAGCGTGTTCTTTAACGTGCACAGGGTATGGCTCTCCTGCACACGGTGCCACGGCTTAACGTCCCATCAGACGGACGGCGGCCTTTTTCAAGCCCATCGGTTTCCCCTACTGACCGTGGGCAGGGCGGAGAAATTTTGCGGAGATAAATCTCAACGCTGACCCAGCTGGGACTGGAACCTGGGAACTACAGATTACGAGCCTGGCGCGCTACCGACTAAGCCACCCCCGCCCCGCAAATAACATATAACTCCCGTTTAACGAGGGAGATGCGTTCTGGGAAGACCTGCGTTAAACGATTTTTTGCTCTTACCATGATGATCTTTTTAATATTTTTCTTTGTATTGTAATGGATGTTCGACTGGGTTGTTTTCCCTCTGAGCGGCACTTATTTTCACACACAATGGGTTAAATGGCCAGGTCACAAGGACCCTGTCATGTCCCTCAAAATTTATATTTATTTATTTATTGTATATTTTTGTTTTATTATATTGTTGTATATATTTTTATGTGTTCTTGGAAATGTTTGTGCTGGGATGACTCACTGTTGTTGTTTTCGGGTCTAAAGCTGCTCCGTGTAAGTAAGTGGTGACGAATGCCAGCAGTTGTTTATGCCGTATATGACTAACTAGCCCGCGGCGCGAAAGTTTGCGCACGAGGCTAGGGGAAGGAGTTGGAAGAATCAGTCTGTGCGTTAGCTGTCAAGCGAAGAGGTCGCTTCGACACTCGTCAAAAGGACGCCGCCTTTCTCAAATTAACCCTTGAAGTGAGGGTGCGATTCCAAGAGGGAATCCAGATTCTTGAGAATCTGTCTTTCTATTCTTGTGGTTCAAGAGGAACCACAGTGTAGGCAAAGGAAAATCCTTTTGGCCGAGTTTTTGAAGTCAGTAAAGTGAGAATTCGCCGAGTGTGCGATTCTCCACCTCAGTATTATTGTTTGCAGCAGTGAAGCCCACGGAGTGGAGCTCATTCCCAACACGTAGCTGTAAAAATAAATAAATAAATACCCCCTCAAGCAGCTGCTTGCCACAGAGGTCTGACAGGAGCCTGTCAGTTTATATGCCACAGTAGGAGATCTGAGAGGATGGCAGGACCTCAGCAGAAAAACGACACACACATCCATAGGCATACAGTGGCACGGGCGTAAAAACCCGCGAATCTGTGAATTCACCGAAGTGAATTAAGAAGAAATTTCATCGTCGTCTCTCTCTCTTGTTTGGATTGAGTCATGACATCTGTCA
Organism: Ryuthela nishihirai; assembly: GCA_038380435.1. Lineage (NCBI taxonomy): Eukaryota > Metazoa > Arthropoda > Arachnida > Araneae > Heptathelidae > Ryuthela > Ryuthela nishihirai. The sequence goes on from JAWZYU010000018.1 coordinate 29,390,256, forward strand.
CAGTCAATCAAGATCCTGTGAAGGGAAATCACGACATCTGTCACAGTCGGAGAGGATTCGGACCCCCAGACACGACATCTGTCACAGTCGGACAGGATCCGAACACAATTTTTATTTATGTGAAAAATCGTTGCCAGATATTTTTTCTGAATTCTGCAATCAACCATAGTGTTCTACACGAAGGTTGTCAGATCACTAATTTCTAAAAAAAATCGTTGCCACATATTTTTTCTGAATTCTGAAATCAACCATAGTGTTCAGATATTTTTTGAGCAACTGTACATCGAATTAGAAACGAATTAGATCCTCTGACTTCAAACTATGATGTGATGCACGGCCTCCGCTTCTGACGTCATTAGCATGTCCGTCAAGTGACACCAGGCTTTCTCTTCGGACGCTTTTCTCCTACCGACCGTGGGCAGGGCGGTGAGTTTTACGAAGATAAATCTCAACGTTGGCACAGCTGGAACTCGAACCTGGGAACTGCAGATTACGAACCTGGCGCGCTACCGGCGGAGCCAGTCCCGCACCCAATACACAATGGATGTTTCATTTTAACAAAAGTAATTTTAATTTACAGTTTCTATTAAAAAATTGTATAAATAATTACATAAATGTGCATATATGCGATCAATTAGTTAATTTCACAATTTATTACTTAATAAGGAAACAATCTATGGTAGTTTCCTTTGCTTGTTATCATTTTGTACGTAAGAATTGTTTGTAACATTCGATTAACGGGTCAGAACCTCGTCTAACGGCATCCACTTGTGAAAAATCGTTATCATGCTCCTCCAACAGATCCATGCATTTATTGTGCAGTGAAATGGGCTAACAGAAGAACGGAAATTGTATTATAGAGAATCAGCTTTAAACGGAGGATTATCTGAATACCGATGGGAAAGATATTACATGCATTTCATCAATGTAGTCAGTGTTAAAATCATTTTCTACATTTAATTACAATTCATAAATATTTTTGTATTATATGGCCCCCGAGTTCGTGAGAGCCATACCCTGTGCACGTTAAAATACATGTTGGATGACCTTGACAGGAGGTTAGCATTTGCCTCTTAACAGTTGTCCAGTGGGTCTCCTCCTAACCTTCTCTGAGACATCGGGGTCTTTATGACCTGGTCATTTTTTCCATTGGGTGCAAAAAATAGTGCCGTTCAGAGAGAGGTAAAGCAGCCCAACCACTACCGCAATGGATACACAGTCTCTTGCCCCCACCCTCATTAGGGGCGTGTCTCAGTCGGTAGCGCGCCAGGCTCGTAATCTGCAGTTCCCATGTTCGAGTCCCAGCTGGGTCAGCGTTGAGATATATCTCCGCAAAACTCTCCGTCCTGCCGACGGTCAATAGGGGACACCGATGGGCTTGGAAAGGCCACCGTCCGTCGGATGGGACGTTAAGCCGTGGCCCCGTGTGCGGGAGAGCCATAACTTATGCACGTTAAAGAACACGCTGGATGGCCTTGACGGGAGTCTACCATCTGTCTCCCAACAGCTATTCTAGTAGGTCCCCTCCCCCATCCTTTTCTGAGCATTCGGGATTCTTGTGATCTGGCCATTTAGCTCGTTGTGTGCAAAAAAAAGTGCCGCTCAGAGGTAAAACAACAACCAAACAACCCCATCGTCATTTACGTTTTCTAGAACCGGACTTGTTTTTGAGACTTGGGAGACAGTTTCATTTCATCTCTCAGTAACGCTATTTGTTTCATTAGCCACTCCACGTGTTTCGGAGAGGCACTCTGACTGCTAAATATTATAGAGACGAGATCCCTGTGCTTTCCGTCAAGGTTTTCAGGGTGATCCAGGCATTTATTCTTTATGGATAACATTTTGCGTTCTCATAGGTCTTATATGGTCGACTATTTCCTTGAAAGCTAAGGTATTCATAGGATGGAGAGGCTAGCAAGATCCACGGACCCAAATCCAATTAAGCCCCCCTTCCCCCAAAAATCTCTCCATGAGCTTAGATCTCCTCTTGTGAAGGAATGAGCTTTATTACCACAAGACAGTATCAACAGTCTCATCAACGATATGAGAATGCTTTGAATGAGATGAGGCTGTCACGGCGATGTTTTCTAATAAGTGTACCAATTACGATGCGCTTTTGTACAAGGTTGAAGGAGTTGTACGCCTTATTATTACATAATTATTACCCAGTTCAAGCACCTATATTATGGCAACTCGCTTTCTCATATGCGACATTCAGTGGCTTACCCAAGGTGGGCAGAGGGGATGGCATTTAAAATTCTTTAGGTACAGTCGCTCCAAAAAATATCCGAACACTATGGTTGATTAGAGAATTCAGAAAAAATATCTAGTAACGATTTTTTTCAGAAATTATTAATCTGGTAACCTTCATGTCACGTGATTACAGGGGGCGGGGATGGCTCAGTCGGTAGCGTGCCAGGCTCGTAATCTCTAGGTCCCAGGTTCGAGTCCCAGCTGGGTCAGCGTTGAGATTTATCTCCGCAAAATTCCCCGCCCTGCCCACGGTCAGTAGGGGACACCGATGGGCTTGGAAAGGCCGCCGTCCGTCGGATGGGACGTTAAGCCGTGGTACCGTGTGAGGGAGATACATACCCTGTGCACGTTAAAGAACACGCTGGATGGCCTTGACGGGAGGCTACCAACTGTCTCCCAACAGCTGTTCCAGTGGGTCCCCTCCCCCAACTTTCTCTGAGCCTTCGGGGTCCTTGTGACCTGGCCATTTAGCCCATGGTGTGCAAAAAAGTGCCGCTCAGAGGTAAAACAACCCAACCCAACGTGATTACAGAATTCAGGAAAAATATCTGGAGCGTGTACAGCAACTGTACACGCTTCAGTTACCGTTCACAGCAAACTGGAGCGTGTGCAGTTATTGCACACGCTCCAGTTTGCTGTAAACGGTAACTGCACACGCTCAATATTTCCGTGAGTGAGCCCACACGATCAAGTATCAAAATAATATGACCACCTACAGTCGCTCAAAAAAATATCCGAACACTATGGTTGATTAGAGAATTCAGAAAAAATATCTGTGAATGATTTTTTTTAGAAATTAGTGAACTGGCAACCTTCGTGTCACCTGATACGAAGGTTGCCAGATCATTATTTTCTAAAAAAAATCGTTGCCAGATATTTTTTTTTGAATTCTCTAATCAACCATAGTGTTCGGATACTTTTTTGAGTGACTGTACGCCATTCTCAGCATTCATGCGCGTTTCACGATTTCTGCATTATCCAATTTCGTTCCTTTATCATATAAATAAATATTTTTATAAATATTGTGACACGCATCAGTGTCATGTATATCAATACCTTTCCATATGAAATTTACCATTATGTGCTTAAAACCATATTGAGTACGTATACTTTTGCCCATTATCTCTTCCACGCAATTACAGAGATCTACGGACCAAAAACAATAGTATTTTGATGGAAATGATAATTTTTTATGTATTTATATTTATGATATGTACAGTGGTTTCCATAAATTAAGGAAGATCCCTATGTTAAGTCAATGGGTAGCTAAAGTCAAAGCTCTATAACTTCTGAAATAAGTTTCTTGATTTGAAAAATGTGATTGCAGATAAAGATCTCGATCAAATAAATCAATATCTCGATTTTCAACAATATTCGTTCAGTATTTAATGAGTTACGCAAGTTTGAATATTTAACAACAGCAATGCCAGTCTTAAGAAATTTAAACAAAACTGAAGAATAGTGAAAGAATTCTTTTCACAAAGTTCTAAAATACAAACTTATTTTGTTAAACACTTTGATACAATACTTATTATTAAGTTTTAATTAACTTCTAAAGTCGATTTTTGTGGCTGGCATGGTTATCGCAAAATATTCAAACTCCCATAATTCATTAAATACTGAACGAATATTGTTGAAAATGGAGATATTGATTTATTTGATTGAGATCTTTATCTGCAATCACATTTTTCAAAACCAAAAAAAAAAACTTATTTTAGAAGTTATAGAACTTTGACGTTAACTTCCCATTGACTTAATATAGGGATCTTCTTTAATTTATGGAAACCATTGTATAATAGCTATGGTATTTATAGCTATGATACCGTTACCAGAGAAGAAACGTTTGGGGTGGTTTCTTTTACCTCTGAGCTGCATTTCGTTGCACACAATGGACTAAATGACCAGGTCACAAGAACCCCGAGGGCTCAGAGATGGTTGGGGAGGGGACCCACTGGACAGCTGTTGGGAGACAGATGGTAACCTCCAGTCAAGTCATCCATCATGTTCTTTAACGTGCACAGGGTATACTCAGAGAAGGTTAGGAGAAGAGATTTGGGTTGTTTTACCTCTGAGCGGCACTTTTTTGCACACCATGGGCTAAATGGCCAGGTCACATGGACCCCGAAGGCTCAGAGAAGGTTCGGGGAGGGGACCCACTGGAACAGCTGTTGGGAGACAGATGGTAGCCTCCCGTCAAGGCCATCCAGTGTGTTCTTTAACGTGCACAGGGTATGGCTCTCCCGCACACGGGGCCACGGCTTAACGTCCCATCCAACGGACGGCGGCCTTTCCAAGCCCATCGATGTCCCCTACTGACCGTGGGCAGGGCGGGGAGTTTTGCGGAGATAAATATCAACGCTGACCCAGCTGGGACTCGAACCTGGGAACTACAGATTACGAGCCTGGCGCGCTACCGACTGAGCCACCCCCGCCCCAAGGAGAAGAGAACCCACTGGACAGCTGTTAGGAGACTGATGGTAAGCTTCCGTCAAGGCCATCCCTCGTGTTCTTTAAGGTGCACAGAGTATGCTCAGAGAAGGTTGCGGTGGGGACCCACTGGACAGCTGTTGGGAGACAGATGGTAACCTCCAGTCAAGTCATCCATCATGTTCTTTAACGTGCACAGGGTATACTCAGAGAAGGTTAGGAGAAGAGAACCCACTGGGCAGCTGTTAGGAGACTGATGGTAAGCGTCCGTCAAGGCCATCCCTCGTGTTCTTTAAGGTGCACAGAGTATGCTCAGAGAAGGTTGCGGAGGGGACCCACTGGACAGCTGTTGGGAGACAGATGGTAACCCCCAGTCAAGTCATCCATCATGTTTTTAACGTGCTCGGATATGGCTCTCCCGAACACGGAACCACGACTTAACATCCCATACGACGGACGCGACTTTCCAAGCCCATCGATGTCCTTTATCGATGGCAAGAATTGGTGTAATACTATTGGATATCGTGATGCGATGGAGCTGAGCATAGGATTTATTCAACCTTTAATCTTATCCATCTAACTTCACCCTCTTTTGGCACATGAAATTTTGTTGTTGTGCATGAATGACAATAAGTTAAACCACATTTACGTGGGCCAAAAGGCGCGTCGAATTAATAATAATAATAATATCAATATTAATTATCTGTTTTTAAAAAGCTAAGGATTAATTTTAAATTACTGTCTAATATTTTTATATAATCTAAGAAAAACGTTAAAGAACATGCTGAATGGCCTTGAAGGGAATGGCTACCATTTGCCTTGAAGGGAAAGGCTACCATTTGTCTCCGAACAGCTGCCCATTAAGTCACCTTACACCAACCTTCTCTGAGTCCTCTGGGTCCTTGTGACCTGACCATTCAGCCCTTTGTGCGCAAAAAAAGTGCTGCTCAGAGGTAAAACAACCCAACCCAATAGGGAGTGAAGTTAGGTGGATGGGATTAAGGGTTGTATGGGTTGTGTTGTTTTACCTCTGAGCGGCACTTTTTGCACACAATGGGCTAAATGGCCAGGTCACATGGACCCCGAAGGCTCAGAGAAGGTTTGGGGAGGGGACCCACTGGAACAGCTGTTGGGAGACAGATCGTAGCTCCCGTCAAGGCCATCCAGCGTGTTCTTTAACGTGCTCAGGGTATGACTCTCCCACACACGGGGCCACGGCTTAACGTCCCATCCGATGGACGGCGGCCTTTCCAAGCCCATCGGTGTCCCCTACTGACCGTGGGCAGGGCGGGGAATTTTGCGGAGATAAATCTCAACGCTGACCCAGCTGGGACTCGAACCTGGCTAAATTGCCAGTTCACAAGGAATACGTTGGATTGTTTTTTCCCACTGAGTGATCTTTCCCCCCCCCCTCCATATATACGAAATGCATGTTCCATTTCATTCAAACGAATTCAATAAAAGCGTCCTTTGATAAAACACACAGTTGAATTTTTCGACCCAATAAATAATCCGTCTCGAAATACTGAACATCGCGCTGGATACTCCTAAAACTGAACAAAATAGAAAGCGAAACGAAGATTGCAATAACTCAGAAATATCACAACAGAAAAATCCATTCATCGATAGAAAAAAAAAACAAACATTTCAACTACCCAATACACAATTAAAGCCAAATAATATCGATAACAAAGACCATCATCAAAAACACGACCGGATATAAAAAAAGAAGACGACTACATCGCTTTTGCGCCTTCAGTCCATCCTGGAAATAATAAATTCCAACAGAAATCCCGATCAGAAAGGAAAACGTGCAACTGCTATTCATCCATTGAACGCATATCGGCCAGAGCAAGCATCTTTACTCTCCTCTCTTACATTGCTCAACAGAACACAGATCAGAGCAGGTCAATACATGCTCGAGGTAACCCATAATACCTTGCGGCTCAAGGACAACCAATATTGCGTCCTACATTGCTCAATTCCTCCCCCCCCCCTTGCAACAGTCTCCCTCCGCATCCTTTCTCTCCCACCTTCATTCTCCGCAGGAAACTGCAGCGTCCTCTGGTGTTCGACTGAAACTTCTCCAGTACACAATAAATGTAAAGGAAACTGAGGGATAAAAAACGAAAGCTATTTATAGCCAATCCTTTTCGTAGACGGCAGTATTGAAGCTTTTCTTACATTCCTACAATCCAAGTCTTCCTCATTTGGCGTCTGGGGCTTCCTTTGCTTTCTGATCTCCCGCTGTTTCTGCTGCTTTCCGTCGCAGAACAGTAGATTCGATGTGTATGGGGAAGAAAAAACTGAAGGCATTGGCTTTGTGGTTCGGGATAGTAAAGTTGGTTGGAATCTGATGAAGACGGAAAAAATTATGGAGTCGTTCGTGTATGTTCTGTGAATATATACACCATATTGCCCAAGGGTATTGAGATATTTCATTTTCTGTTCTACGACAAAGCCAATTTGAAAGATCTTAAACTTGTGACATATATATATATATTTTTTCCTGAAGGGTGGGTTGTTTTACCTCTGAGCGGCACTTTTTTGCACACCATGGGCTAAATGGCCAGGTCACATGGACCCTGAAGGCTCAGAGAAGGTTGGGGGAGGGGACCCACTGGAACAGCTGTTGGGAGACAGATGGTAGCCTCCCGTCAAGACCATCCAGCGTGTTCTTTAACGTGCATAGGGTATGGCTCTCCCGCACACGGGGCCACGGCTTAACGTCCCATCCGACGGACGGCGGCTTTTCCAAGCCCATCGGTGTTCCCTACTGACCGTGGGCAAGGCGGGGGAATTTTGCGGAGATAAATCTCAACGCTGACCCAGCCGGCACTCGAACCTGGGAATAACAGATTACGAGCCTGGCGCGCTACCGACTGAGCCACCCCCGCCCCTTTTTCCTGAAGAAATGAAGCTGAATTTAAATATAAGAACCAAACAAAGAGTTGTTGTTGAGACCTTGAAAGTCCTCCTTTTTTGTGCAAAAATGAGTTAAGTGACCACGTTACAAAGACCCTAGGATTCGGAGACGTTTGTGGAAAGGAATTTATATAAGTAATTAAAAACTGTTAAGAGACAGATAGAAGCTGTCATGGCAATCTTGCCTGTTATTTAAAGGGGTACATAGCCCACGTCTTAATGTACTGAAGCTGACTGTGAACGTGCAACATTGAAAGTTGGGTTGTTTCACCTCTAAGCGGCACTTTTTTGCACACCATTCGTTAAATGGCCAGGTCACATGGACCCCGAAGGCTCAGAGAAGGTTAGGTGAAGGAACCCACTGGATCAACTGTTGGGAGACAGATGGTAGCCTCCCGTCAAGGCCATCCAGTGTGTTCTTTAACGTGCACAGGTTATGGCTATGCCGTACACGGAGCCACGGCTTAGCGTCCCATTCGATGGACGGCGGCCGTGACCGTGGGTAGGGCGGGAAATTTTGCGGAGATAAATCTCAACGCTGACCCACCTGGGAACTATAGATAACGAGCCTGGTGCGCTACAGACTGAGCCACCTCCGGCCAAGCAACATTGAAAGCGTGATCGCTTAATACGAGACGTATGAGATATCGCACATAATGTGATTACGTCATAAATGTACTGGAACACGATTGATTTAAAAGCAGAAGAATGCAGAAGAAAGTTGAAAATAGTGCGTAATTAAGAAAAGGTTTTACCCTTGGTGTCTGCTCGGAAGCGATAAAAGAATTGTCGATTTATGGTGGGTTTACCTCTGAGCGGCACTTTTTTGCACACCATGGGCTAAATGGCCAGGTCACATGGACCCCGAAGGCTCAGAGAAGGTTGGGGGAGGGGACCCTCTGGAACAGCTGTTGGGAGACAGATGGGTAGCCTTCCGTCAAGGCCATCCAGCGTGTTCTTTAACGTGCACAGGGTATGGCTCTTCCGCACACGGGGCCACGGCTTAACGTCCCATCCGACGGACGGCGGCCTTTCCAAGTCCATCGGTGTCCCCTATTGACCGTGGGCAGGGCGGGGAATTTTGCGGAGATAAATCTCAACGCTGACCCAGCTGGGACTCGAACCTGGGAACTACAGATTACGAGCCTGGCGCCCTACCGACTGAGCCACCCCCGCCCCTAGAGTATCTGGTATACGTGTATCCGTATATATGTATAGAGCTGTGGTTATCAACCTTTTATGCTTCCCGTATCTCCTGGAAATGTGTATATAACTGGCGTAACCCTTATATAGATAAATAAAACTATAGTTAGAATGTAATAATGCCAACTTGGCGACTTTGTTACGAGATCTAGCGACCTTTGAGCTCTCATGGCGTACCCCAAAAAAAATTTCGCGTACCTCACGTTGAGAACCCCTGGTATAGGTATATCCGTGTATAGAGTATCTGGTGTATCATTGATTTGTGAATCGGATGGGACTTTAAGCCTTGGGACCGTGTGCAGGAGAACCATATCTTGGGCACGTTAAAGAACACCCTGAATGGCCTTGACGAAGACTTCCATCTGTCTCCTAACAACTGTTCAGTGGATCCTCTTCTCCAGCGTCCTCTGGGCACTTTGGGTCTTTGAGACCTGGCCCTTTATGTGCAAAAAAAGTGTCTCTCAGAGTTAAAACAACCCAATCTATTGGTAGATATTAAAACTACTGGGAAATTCAGAAAATTCAAATCTTAATATTAGTACCTATCCAATTCCAAAAAACGTAATTTCTTTTCCTTTATAGGGGCGGAGGTGGCTCAGTCGGTAGCGCGTCAGGCTCGTAATCTGTAGTTCCCAGGTTCGAGTCCCAGCTGGACCAGCATTGAGATTTTTCTCCGCAAAACTCCCCGCCCTGCCCACGGTCAGTAGGGGACACCGATGGGCTTGGAAAGGCCGCCGTCCATCGGATGGGACGTTAAGCCGTGGCCCCGTGTACTGGAGAGCCATACCCTGTGCACGTTAAAGAACACGCTGGATGTCCTTGACGGGAGGCTACCATCTGTCTCCCAACAGTTGTTCCGGTCTGTCCCCTCCCCACAACCTTCTTTGAGCATTCGGAGTCCTTGTGACCTGGTCATTTAGCCCATGATGTTCAAAATAGTGCCGCTGAGAGGAAAAACAACCCAACCCAACTCTTTTCCTTTATAAACAATAAAGTTGAATATCTCCAGACGGACGAAGCGAAACATAGGTCGTTTATCGAAAACAAACTAAAAATGCCAACTTTCAGCAATAAATTGCCTAGCAAACAAACACATCTCCGAAATGCATAAACTAAGGCGAGAAAATAAACGGTCTAAAAGAATCAGAAACTTTTTCTAGTTCAAGGAAGAATTAAAATCAATACGGAAGCCATTTGTAATAAAATCTCGTAATGGCTCGAAATGCATAGAAGAAGCATTTGCTTGTTTTCTTTTCTACCTAGCAAGACTTCTTCTTTTATCTATTGCACTCTACTAAGTTCTCCTCCTTCGTTGCATCCTGGCCCCAGGTGGTGACCGGCCTTGGCTCTACTCAAAGAAAGATCCCAAAGCAGAAGCTGAAAGCTTAAGCACTAACGTGGCTTTGCCGAGAAAACATCTAAACCGAGTAAATCGTCTTATGCCTGTCTAGCTCTTTTCCTTTTGCTGAATCGTTCGGCACAAGTTCGCACAATGTCGACCATACTCAGTTGATTGCAAAAAGACTTGCTGTTGTTGCAATGATTTATCATTTGATTCATTTAAAATTATTTAATATATTATAAATTATTTAATTGCATTGTGATTAATGAGTGTAATCATACATAATCTGGTAGCGCGCCAGGCTCGTAATCTGTAGTTCCCAGGTTCGACTCCCAGCTGGGTCAGCGTTGAGATTTATCTCCGCAAAATTCCCCGCCCTGCCTACGGTTAGTAGGGGACACCGATGGGCTTGGAAAGGCCGCCGTCCGTCGGATGGGACGTTAAGCCGTGGCCCCGTGTGCGGGAGAGCCATACCCTGTGCGCGTTAAAGAACACGCTGGATGGCCTTGACGGGAGGCTACCAGCTATCTCCCAACAGCTGTTCCAGTTGGTCCCCTTCCCCAACCTTCTCTGAGCCTTAGGGGTCCATGTGACCTGGCCATTTAGCCCATGGTGTGCAAAAAAGTGCCGCTCAGAGGTAAAACAACCCCACCCAACTCATACATAATCTGCATTATATGTCATATATTGCTTATTTGTAATGCTATATGCTAATTATATTTTAGCTGTTATACTCATCATTATCGTCGCTAACTAATTAATTGATCTGTTAATTAATAAATCATTACTGTATTTTAATTAATTATCTTTTATTTTCTTTATTCTTAAAACATTTTTAAACTTTCAAGTTTTTGATTTTGGGATAGATTTTGAAAAAGCATAAAATTTTATCCTATATATATTCAAACAAACCTCAAGCAGCTACTTGCCACACATGTCTGACAAGAGCCTGCAATTTTAATACGTCATAAAGCAGATCTGTGAGGATGGGGGACCTCAGCAGAAAGAAAATACAAACATCCATGCCTTACTCAGGGCTCGAATCCAGGTCTCTTTGATCAGTAGCCAATCGCGCTAATCACTCGGCCACGGAATGGCATAGAATATCATTTTAACCATTTCCGTCCAGTAGAGGAAATATTTCGATAATTGGGAAACCCTATTAAAGTGCTATTCTCCACCCTTCCCCCATGGGGCTCAGTCGGTAGCGTGCCAGGCTCGTAATCTGTAGTTCCCAGGTTCGACTCCCAGCTGGGTCAGCGTTGAGATTTATCTCCGCAAAATTCCCCGCCCTGCCCACGGCCAGTAGGGGACACCGATGTGACCGCCATCCATCGGATGGGACGTTAAGCCCCGTGTGCGGGAGAGCCATACCATGTGCACGTTAAAGAACACGCTGGACGGTCTTGACGGGAGGCTACCATCTGTCTCCCAACAGCTGTTCCAGTGGGTCAACTCCCCCAACCTCCTCTGAGCCTTCGGGGTCCTTGTGACCTGGCCATTTAGCCCATGATGTGTAGAAAGTGCCGCTCAGAGGTAAAACAACTCAACGTTAAAGAACATGCTGGAGGCCTTGACGGGAGGCTATCATCTGTCTCCCAACAGCTTGTTCCAGTGGGTCCCCACCCCCAACCTTCTCTGAACCTTCGGGGTCCATGTGACCTGGCCATTTAGCCCATGATGTGCAAAAAAATGCCTCTCAGAGGTAAAACAACTTCTTCCTCCCAAACCAAATCATACGTGTCTTTTTTCGATTATTATCACCCGTTTTTGCAACTAAACGTTTTGAGTTAACCGGTTTTTCTTTCTTCTAGGACTATGAAGAATTGAAGTTTGCCTTCTACCATTTCCTCCGCAGTGCGGGTTTCAAGAAAACAACGACAGAAACACAACGGTCTTTGTTTTCGTTCACGTTGTGCCTTTTTCTTCACAACTGACCGGAAAGAAATCGAGTTACATTAAAAACGTCTCCGGACGTTTGATGTACTTATCTCTCGTAACTAATAACACTTGGATGTTGTTGTGTCATTGAGCACAGGAAGTTGGAAAGCAGCAAATTGCGTTAACTCCCTGGAACTGGGGAGTGAAGCGATGAGCTGTGAGCAAGAGATCTAGCTCACGGAAAAGTCGAGTGACAAGGGGATGAAGAAAAAAAGAGGAAGAGAGCAGAGTGAAGGAGTCGAGAAGTATTCTGTATTGACATCATCAAATAGAGTGAGGATCGGATTTTGCTCTTGCTTACTAGGTGAGTTTTAGTTGTTTGCTTTGGATCGTTGTACAGTCGCTCAAAAAAGTATCCGAACACTATGGTTGATTAGAGAATTCAGAAAAAAATATCTGGCAACGATTTTTTTAGAAATTAGTGATCTGGCAATCTTCATGTCACGTGATTATAGAATTCAGGAAAAATATCTGGAGCGTGTACAGCAACTGTACACGCTTCAGTTTGCTGTGAACGGTAACTGCACACGCTCAATATTTCCGTGAGTGAGCCCACACGATCAAGTATCAAAATAATATGACCACCTACAGTCGCTCAAAAAAATATCCGAACACTATGGTTGATTAGAGAATTCAGAAAAAAATATCTGGCAACGATTTTTTTAGAAATTAGTGATCTGGCAACCTTCGTGTCATGTGATTACAGAATTCAGGACAAATATCTGGAGCGTGTACAGAAACTGTACACGCTCCAGTTTGCTGTGAACGGTAACTGCACACGCTCAATATTTCCGTGAGTGAGCCCACACGATCTAGTATCAAAATAATATGACCACCTACAGTCGCTCAAAAAAGTATCCGAACGCTACGGTTGATTACAGAATTCAGAAAAAATATCTGGCAGCGATTTTTTTAGAAATTAGTGATCTGGCAACCTTCGTGTCACGTGACACGAAAGTAAGATAAGAGATCAGATCGCAAGATTCAGTTGGTTTTACCTCTGAGCGGCTCTTTTTTGCACATATTGGGTTAAATTTGCAAGATAACAAAGACCCCGAGGGCTCAGAGGTTGGAGAAGGGGACTCACTAGACAGCTGTTGGGAGACATACGGTAGCTTCCCTTCAAGGCCATCCAGCGTGAGGGGCGGGGGTGGCTCAGTCGGTAGCGCGTCAGGCTCGTAATCTGTAGTTCCCAGGTTCGAGTCCCAGCTGGGTCAGCGTTGAGATTTATCTCCGCAAAATTCCCCCCCCCCCTGCCCACGGTCAGTAGGGGACACCGATGGGCTTGGAAAGGCCGCCGTTCGTCGGATGGGACGTTAAGCCGTGGCCCCGTGTGCGGGAGAGCCATACCCTGTGCACGTTAAAGAACATGCTGGATGGCTTTGATGGGAGGCTACCATCTGTCTCCCAACAGCTGTTCTAGTGGGTCCCCTCCCCCAACCTTCTCTGAGCCTTCGGGGTCCATGTGACCTGGCCATTTAGCCCATGGTGTGCAAAAAAGTGCCGCTCAGACCCAACCCATCCAGCGTGTTGTTTAATGAGCATAGTGTCCCAACACGGAGCCACGGATTAACGTCTAATCAGATGTGCTAGGACGATGGCCCTTCCTAGCACATCTGTGTCCCATACTGTCCGAGGGCAGGACGGAGAGTTTTGCGGAGATAAACCATAGCGCAGGCGGGACTCGAACCTGGGAACTGCAGATTACAAGTCTAGCGTGCTATCGACTGAGCCACCCATGTCCCTTTTTAAGTAAGTGAATATGCTATTCAGCTGCAGAGGCATGTTACATGTAGCAGAGAAGGGTTTAACTTTTTTTAATAACTTTTAAAGTATAAATTATACATGGTAAGAATACCACACGTCACACCAATAATTATTTTCGCATCCCGAATTTTGTTAATAACTACAGCAAAAATTTCAAGGAATATAAAGTGCCCGAGATCTTTAACCAAGTTACCAAGCGAAATATTGTATCTAAATAATTTTAGTGAGATTCAAGTAAAAGTTAAAAAAATGCTTAAAGAATGTCTATTAATTTCTAATCCTGAGAAACCAGTGTTTGTATAATTTTTGTGTTCATTTTTGTGTTGCCATGTTTTTTTCTATTTCCGCACAATTAATTTTTTTGTGCTCTCTTTCATTATCAAACAATTGAAAACATTCATTTCAATATATGAGAAACCGTCATAATATTTTATGTATGAAAAATAACTCTCTTGAAGTAGAAATCTTTAAAATATAAATCTAAAGGTTTTTCCCTAGTTTCCCTAAATCTAAAGGTTTTTCCCTAGTTTCCCGAAATCTAAAGGTTTTTTCCCCTAGTTTCCCTAAATCTAAAGTTTTTCCCTAGTTTCCCTAAATCTAAATTCCCCCCCCCCTAGTTTCCCTAAATCTAAAGTTTTTTTCCCTAGTTTCCCTAAATCTAAAGTTTTTCCCCCTAGTTTCCCTAAATCTAAAGTTTTTTTCCCTAGTTTCCCTAAATCTAAAGTTTTTCCCCCTAGTTTCCCTAAATCTAAAGTTTTTTTCCCTAATTTCCCTAAATCTAAAGTTTTTTTCCCTAGTTTCCCTAAATCTAAAGTTTTTCCCCCTAGTTTCCCTAAATCTAAAGGTTTTTCCCCTAGTTTCCCTAAATCTAAAGTTTTTTCCCTAGTTTCCCTAAATCTAAAGGTTTTTCCTAGTTTCCCTAAATCTAAAGGTTTTCCCTAGTTTCCCTAAATCTAAAGGTTTTTCCCTAGTTTCCCTAAATCTAAAGGTTTCCCCCCTAGTTCCCCTAAATCTAAATTCCCCCCCTAGTTTCCCTAAATCTAAAGTTTTTTTCCCTAGTTTCCCTAAATCTAAAGTTTTTCCCCCTAGTTTCCCTAAATCTAAAGGTTTTTCCCCTAGTTTCCCTAAATCTAAAGTTTTTTCCCTAGTTTCCCTAAATCTAAAGTTTTCCCCCCTAGTTTCCCTAAATCTAAAGGTTTTCCCCCTAGTTTCCCTAAATCTAAAGTTTTTCCCTAGTTTCCCTAAATCTAAATTCCCCCCCCCCCTAGTTTCCCTAAATCTAAAGTTTTTTTCCCTAGTTTCCCTAAATCTAAAGTTTTTCCCCCTAGTTTCCCTAAATCTAAAGTTTTTTTCCCTAGTTTCCCTAAATCTAAAGTTTTCCCCCCCTAGTTTCCCTAAATCTAAAGGTTTTCCCTAGTTTCCCTAAATCTAAAGGTTTTTCCCTAGTTTCCCTAAATCTAAAGGTTTCCCCCCTAGTTCCCCTAAATCTAAATTCCCCCCCTAGTTTCCCTAAATCTAAAGTTTTTTTCCCTAGTTTCCCTAAATCTCAAGTTTTCCCCCCTAGTTTCCCTAAATCTAAAGGTTTTTCCCCTAGTTTCCCTAAATCTAAAGTTTTTTCCCTAGTTTCCCTAAATCTAAAGGTTTTTTCCTAGTTTCCCTAAATCTAAAGGTTTTCCCTAGTTTCCCTAAATCTAAAGGTTTTTCCCTAGTTTCCCTAAATCTAAAGGTTTCCCCCCTAGTTCCCCTAAATCTAAATCCCCCCCCTAGTTTCCCTAAATCTAAAGTTTTTTTCCCTAGTTTCCCTAAATCTAAAGTTTTCCCCCCTAGTTTCCCTAAATCTAAAGGTTTTTCCCCTAGTTTCCCTAAATCTAAAGGTTTTTCCCCTAGTTTCCCTAAATCTAAAGTTTTTTCCCTAGTTTCCCTAAATCTAAAGGTTTTTTCCTAGTTTCCCTAAATCTAAAGGTTTTCCCTAGTTTCCCTAAATCTAAAGGTTTTTCCCTAGTTTCCCTAAATCTAAAGGTTTCCCCCCTAGTTCCCCTAAATCTAAATCCCCCCCTAGTTTTCCTAAATCTAAAGTTTTTTTCCCTAGTTTCCCTAAATCTAAAGTTTTTCCCCCTAGTTTCCCTAAATCTAAAGGTTTTTCCCCTAGTTTCCCTAAATCTAAAGGTTTTTCCCTAGTTTCCCTAAATCTAAAGGTTTTTTCCCCTAGTTTCCCTAAATCTAAAGATTTTTCCCCCTAGTTTCCCTAAATCTAAAGTCCCCCCCCCCCCAATAGTTTCCCTAAATCTAAAAGTTTTTCCCTAGTTTCCCTAAATCTAAAGGTTTCAACCCAATTCTAAAAATAGCTGAAAGGTAGAAAATCTGACACTTTATCAGAAAGTCGTACGTTCTGATAAAAATAGTCGATTACAATCAATTTTTCAGTAAGTCGGTAAGATAATCGATTTTTGCACTTGCTTATTATTGAAACAATTGTCTCCTATCACTTTCACTACTCTGAGCGCTACTCTTCCTTACTAGAGATGGATTCGGGCTTTGTCGGGCTGAGCGCCGAGACTGCCCGAACCCGGACGAGCTCCGTATCAAAATAGCACAGACAACTTCGGGCTGGGACTCAGAAAAATTTAAATTTCAAATATTTCTTGTAAGTGTGAAAATAGATAAGTAAAGATATAAAATATTTTTATTGTAGTTTCAACCTTTTAATCAGTCTTTAGTAATATAATATAAACACCATGAGGCTTTTGATCATTCTTTGTGTATTTTTTATCTCCGTTTATAATGATGTTGATACACACACTTTCAGTATCTCTCTATTATTTCTAATATGTTTCGTTCCAAAGAACATTAACATTGTAATTTTTGCCATGAAATGATTATAATTGATAATATAAACAATAAAATAAATGATTAGCGACATGCCTTTCTGTATATTTGTCTTATGATATGTCAGAGAATATTTTTTTCCCTAAAATCGGGGGGCGGGGATGGCTCAGTCGGTAGCGCGCCAGGCTCGTAATCTGTAGTTCCCAGGTTCGAGTCCCAGCTGGATCAGCGTCGAGATTTATCTCCGCAAAATTCCCCGCCCTGCCCACGGTCAGTAGGGGACACCGATGGCCTTGGAAAGGCCGCCGTCCGTCGGATGGGACGTTAAGCCGTGGCCCCGTGTGCGGGTGAGCAATACCCTGTGCACGTTAAAGAACACGCTGGATGGCCTTGACGGGAGGCTACCATCTGTCTCCCAACAGCTGTTCCAGTGGGTCCCCTCCCCCAACCTTCTCTGAGCCTTCGAGGTCCATGTGACCTGGCCATTTAGCCCATGGTGTGCAAAAAAGTGTCGCTCAGAGGTAAAACAACCCAACCCAACCTAAAATCGGACTCGAGCACAATAACCTCGGGCTGACGCGAGCTCGGAAGATTGAGCTCGCTCTCATCTTTATTCCGTGCTCAATAGTCGTTGCCCAAGTCTGATAAGGTTATTAACATCGAGTGTTCCGAAGCATTAGAATAATCCATCATATATTAATATTTGATGCATGGTTATTAATTATTCAGTTCACCGTCGGTATAAATGGCGCGCAGAAATGTCCAGAGAACTTGACCTCTATGGCAGTGGCTCACAATATGAACTATATTTCGCAACCTTACACTAAACAATTGGCAGTTGACACCGCCGAGGGACGGCTCAGTCGGTAGTGCGCCAGGCTCGTAATCTGCAGTTCTGAGATTCGAGTCCCAGCTTTCAGATTTATTCCGCAAAACTCCCCGCTCTGCGCCCACTCAGTAGGGGACACCGATGGACTTGAAAGGGATCGGATGGAATGTAAAGCCGTGGCCCCGTGTGCAGGAGAGCCATACCCTGTGCACGTTAAAGAACACACTGGATGGCTTTGAAGACTACCACTACCACATGTCTTCTGTCTACCACGTCTCCTACTGACTACCTCCTTGCTGACTACCACATATCTCCTGTCCAGTGGATCCCCTCCCACAATCCTCTCTGACCCCTTGGGGTCTTTGTGACCTGGCCATTTGCCAGTTGTGCAAAAAAAAAGTGCCGCTCAGAGGTTGAAGGACCCAAAGTTAAATGGCCAGGGGTCTTTATGACCTGGCCATTTAAATGTCCCCCAACCCTCTCTGAATGGGTGGGATTTTTGTGATCTGGCCATTAGCCCGTTGTGCGAAAAAAAAAAGGTGCGCTCAGAGGTTAAAGAACCCAAAGTTAAATAGCCAGGTAATAAGAATCCTAAAGGAGAAGTGCTGGGCAGGTGAAAGGAATATTCTGGACAGCTCTTAGGAGACAGATACAGGCCTCCTATCAGGCTCGTTCAGAGCATCTACAACCCATCAGACAGACAGCGGCCTTTCCAAACATAGGCACTAAAACTAGTACCAATGAGAAATAAAGACGTGAATCTTCTTGACAGCTATTAAGAGATAAGTAGTTTCTCTCTGAGTCACCAGAGCGTGTAATGTTCGCAGGACATGTCTCTCCTGCACTCAAGCCCACGACATAGCGTGGTATAAGACGGACGGTGACTTTCCATATATGTACTGTATATATATTGTAGAAAATTAAGTAACTAAGAACAAAAGAAGGGGAGGGGGTGGCTCAGTCGGCAGCGTGCCAGGCTTATAATCGCAGTTCTCAGGTTCAAGTTACACCTGGCTAGCATTGAGATTCATTTGTGCAAAACTCCCATCCTCCCCTTGGTCAGTAAGGGGCAGCGATGGGCTTGGGATGGCACCTTTCAGATGGGCCCGTGTGCGGGAGAGCCATACCCTGTTCACTTTAAAGAACACGCTAGATGGCTTTGACGGGAGGCTACCATCTGTCTCCTAAAACATTAGATCCCCTTCTCTGAGTCCTTGGGGTCCTTGTGAACTGGTCATTTGGCGATTGTGTGTCCAAAAAAGTGCCTCTCAGAGATAAAACAACCCAATCCAGTACAAAAGTAAATATAAGGGTTGTATTGTTTTACCTCTAAGCAGCACTTTTTTTTTTTGCACACAATGGACTATATGGCCAGGTCATAACGACCCCGAGGGCTCGGAGAAGGTTGGGGAAGGGTATCTACTGGACAGCTGTTAGGAGACAGATAGTAGCCCACCGTCAAGGCCATCCAGCATGTTCTTCAACGTGCACAGAGTATAACTCTCCCGCACACCGAGTCACGTCTTAATTTTCCCTCCGAACGAACTAACTAAATACAAGGGCATTAAATCTAATGGCAGAGAAAAAAACAGAGATACATATACTTAATAACAATGAACTGCAAACCAAAGTAAATTTCAAATGTTTTCAACTCACTGGTACAACCAAGGACCTCGTCCGATCCACCGTCGCAGTTCTCGATCCCATCGCAATATCGGCTGAGACTGATGCACTGTCCGTCGTCGCACATGAATTCGGACAGGCGACATGGCCCTGATGAAGCTGAGAACACCAGTGGCTGCTCGAGGATGGAGAGGAGCACAAGTCCGTGGATGAGGAGGAGGATCAGCAGCGGCGAGATCCGTGGCGATGGCATCCATTCAGTCGGCGTCGATGCCACAGTGTTACCCCGGCAACACGCCTCTACTCCCTCTGCTCCTGGATACCAAGACGATGGCCAACGTTACTTCTTGTCACAAACTTGTTGGTTGAAGGGCAACGTTCCGCGAAATTCCGTCGTCGTGTGAGACGAAAAAGTTGTGCGGAACAAGAATTCGTCCTATGTTTTTTAAAACACCAAAAGTGATTGTAAACGTTTCATTCGACGTTGGCCGGGAAATTAAGAATTTTGGCTTGAGTGAAAAATATTTCCTTGAATCTTGTGAGGCATTGGCTTCCTCTAGTGGAATTTGAGAAAAAAGATTTCATTACATATTTTCAGGAATTACGATGGATCAAATATGACTTCAAGTTTTTATTCCCTCTTCCTCTTTTCGGAAGCGAAGACTAAATCTTGAAATGTTGATTTCTCAGGTGGTAAAAAATAAATTCCTATTTCCTTAACATTCCACCACAAAGTGAATTCTACAAAAAATACATCATATTTTCGACTGTCAGATTATCTTTCACTTTTTTTTTTCTGAAAGGTATATAAGGAAGTAAATTTTCAAAAATATCTGTTTAATGCCTTAAAACAGTAATATTCGAAGAAAAAAATATTTCTTAATTTCTTTATAAATTTAAATTCACATATCATCTAAAACACGTCACTTGCATGATTATTTAAAAAAAAAACGCATTTTGAAATTTGAAAGCATTTCATTAAATTTTGAAATTTTCAAACATTTTTGTTGAAGATATTCGAAATATGTTTTTGCTTTGAAAAGCTAAGGTAATCAGTAGGTATTAATAATTTTTATTATGAAATGAATAACATAGCACATAACAAAACACTGAAAGATAAAAAATGCTTTTTAAACAGTTTTTCGCTTCTGTTTTTAAAAAAAATGAAATCCTTATTTATTTTTGTTCCTTATTCAACCTTTTCATTTCGTTTTCCAATAATTGCACACTACAAAAGAATAAGAGTTTGTTGTCGAAAAATGCTACAAGAAATTTGCTCCAAACGGTGTCTGACCATATTATTAAAGCGCATATTCAGGATGAAAACTGGACACTAATCACTTCTTAGCAATCTCCATTTTTTCCTTCCTCTCTTGCAATTCATCAATGGAAAACTAGTCTTAGTTATTTCGTTACACTTCAGACAGATAAAAAAGCAGAATAAGTCTCTAAGAACTGTTAGTCTAGCAAAGTATCAGATACTGCTTGCAAAAATAAAACTAGCATCCGTGTGTGCACCTTAAAAGACCCAACGAAAAACTACTTTGAGCAATTTGGTCTTATCCTCTCTAATTGCTAATCCTCCGTAGAGCTCCGTAGAAGCAGCATCCTTCTGCACGTTACACTCATTTGCTCCGATCCTGTAGAACATCCTATGTCAACAACGTCACCACGAAATTGGTCCCGAGAAGCAGCCGCCATTTTCAGCGCCGTCTTCAGCGCTACACGTTAATTACGCTAACGGTAAATGGAATTCCTTTAAGGCGAGAAAACGCACTTTATCACAGGAACGGACTCCTCACCATCATACCCGTACCCATCCTTAGGTAGAACTACGTGCTAGATTGCGGTGCTACACTGCAACACTCTCCTCCTTACAGAGATTATTGGATGAAATAAATCGTTGCGAAAACGCATTAGTCCCTGAAGGAGCAGAGGATGTGGCCCACTAACACCACGTCACATTTTCTCTGTAAGTATCCAGCTCGATTTTAAGCAGTCCTTTTTGATGCTAATACATATATATTGAAGTGCTTCGAGGCCCTCGATGCTTCTCAATTGAAAGCAATAGCAGTATCTTGATGTGATGTTTATATTCCAATCGTCTTTGTTGTTTCAGTGAGAGGAGACCTTCGTTTGAATTCCAGGAACATGATTCTGAAACCAAATGTTAAAACTAATTAGTGTCTATTGATAAAACAACAAGTGACGTCTCTGCACAAGAATAAAGACACAGATGAAAGACAAAGCAAAATAATCACAAAAGATAAATTCGTAAAACAAAAATAATTCGTTTTAATTACCAAGTTTTTAATAATAGAGTAGAGCACCGTTCAATTGTAGTAGAATCTCTTTTGTAGAGTGGCGATCTGTGCCATCAAAAATCGAGTTGGGTTGGGTTGTTTTACCTCTGAGCGGCACTTTTTTGCACACCATGGGCTAAATGGCCAGGTCACATGGACCCCGAAGGCTCAGAGAAGGTTGGGGGAGGGGACCCACTGGAACAGCTGTTGGGAGACAGATGGTAGCTTCCTGTCAAGGCCATCCAGCGTGTTCTTTAACGTGCACAGGGTATGGCTCTCCCGCACACGGGGCCACGGCTTAACGTCCCATCCGACGGACGGCGGCCTTTCCAAGCCCATCGGTGACCCCTACTGACCGTGGGCAGGGCGGGGAATTTTGCGGAGATAAATCTCAACGCTGACCCAGCTGGGACTCGAATCTGGGAACTACAGATTACGAGCCTGGTGCGCTACCAACCGAGCCACCCCCGCCCCTCAAAAAACGGGAAAACGGAATAAAGTAGCGCATAAAAATTTCACCCTTCTCTAAATATGCGGTGGAATATGAATTGTAATTTTAGGTAACATTAATTCAATTCATTATCACTTTAGGTTTAAATATAATCAACTACCTAAAAATCCATTAATCACTTTAGGTTTAAATATGATTGCTATTATAATCACATTAATCACTTTAGGTTTAAAAAAATTTATTGAGTAGTATCAACTACTATATTATTAAAATAATTCTGTTATTTACTTCAGTCTCGATGACATTGAATTAAAAATACGAGTTTTGTTACACATTAAATTCACGAAGAATAGTTGAACTACAGTAGAGTATTAACTGAATTACAGTTTTGGTTTTTCAAAACGCATTTGAAATAGAATACTGTGTGTAGAAAAATGCATTTAAAAAAAGTCCTTTTTTTTAGCTTAAATGGCTTTTTAGGTAGTTGATTTTTTTTAGCCACATCTTTACCCCAGTTCCGACGGACGGTTCCTATCCAAGATTAGGAGTTGACTGAGCCACCCCTACCTATTTTGATGAGGGGTTTAAATAGCTCTACACAAAACTTGATGTTGACAAGTTTGGTTGGTTAGTTGTTTTACCTCTGAGCAGCACTTTTTTGCACGCAATGGGCTAAATAGCCAGGTCACAAGGACCCCGAAGGCTCATGTAAGGTTGGGGGAGGGGACAGACCGGAACAACTGTTGGGAGACAGATGGTAGCCTCCCGTCAAGGCCATCCAGCGTGTTCTTTAACGTGCACAGGGTATGGCTCTCCAGTACACGGAGCCACGGTTTAACGTCCCATTCGACGGACGGTGACCTTTCCACGCCTATCGGTGTCCCCTACTGACCGTGGGCAGGGCGGGGAGTTTTACGGAGATAAATCTCAAAGCTGACCCAGCTGGGACTCGAACCTGGGAACTGCAGATTAGGAGCCTGGCGCGCTACCGACTGAGCCACCCCCGTCCCAAATGTTTACAAGTTGTTCCATTTATGGGTTTCTGGCGGCGCAGTAACAGACGAGGCAAAAGCACGTCCATTCGAAATAAAAACGTAATCGCAACGTTACGGTTACATGGACAGCCAAGATCACACTTCAATGCATCTAATAGCAGTCTCTCATGGAATGATTCTTGTCTTGCATATTTTTCTCTCGGCAGTCTCTACATCTACGTGCATTAAAAATATAATTTATAGTGTCAGTGTATGAATCTTTTAATCTTTTTGTTTCCATTTCCTTGCATAGTGCTAACTATGCATGAAAAACTAGTCAGTCGAAACTTCGTGAAATATCCACTAGTACTCACAGAAGTTATGGCTTTCAAAATGAAATGTTACCTACAGGGTTGTGTTGGGTTGTTTTACCTCTGAGCGGCACTTTTTTGCACACCATGGGCTAAATGGCCAGGTCACAAGGACCCCGAAGGCTCAGAGAAGGTTGGGGGAGGGGACCCACTGGAATAGCTGTTAGGAGACAGATGGTAGCCTCCTGTCAAGGCCATTCAGCGTGTTCTTTAACGTGCAGAGGGCATGGTTCTCTCGCACACCGAGCCACGGCGAAACGTCCCATCCGACGGACGGCGGCCTTTCCAAGCCCATCGGTGTCCCCTACTAACCGTGGGCAGGGTGGGAGTTTTGCGGAGATAAAACTCAACGCTAATCCAGCTGGGACTCGAACCTGGGAACTATAGATTACGAGCCTGGCGCGCTACCGACTGAGCCACCCCCGCCCCTACCTACAAGGGAAAATGAAGTGAATATTACAGAATAATTCAAAGTTAAAATCATTCCCAAAATGATCATTTTTCAGGCCATTAAAACCCTTGAAAGGGTTAAAATAGCTTGGTGAGCAAAATTTAAATATGAAGCTATTTATCGAAAAGTAAATGTTAGAGTGACTTCAAACAGGGACACACCCAGGAGTCCGTCTTATACGAAATTTCAACCTAAATTCTAAAACTTTAAATATTTTATTTTAGGTGCATAAGTAGTGTGCCGTCCCATGGCCGAGTGGTTAGCGCGCTTGGCTACTAATCTAAGGGACCTGGGTTCCAGCCGGGAAAGGATGTATGTGTCGTTTTTCTGCTGAGGTCCTCCGTCCTCTCAGACCTTCTACTGTGGCATATAAACTGACAGGCTCCTGTCAGATCTCTCTGGCAAGCAGCAGCTTGAGGGGGGTATTTATTTTATTTAAGTAGTGTAGTAGTTGGAAGTTCTGGGTCAATGTTAAAGTATAGGGAATCCCATGTTAACCTATGGGAGATGAGCTTTAAATTAATTTTGGGAAGGTGATCTGCGTGAAAGACACGACACGAGGCGTTTCGTTGGGAAAATGTTGCATTATCAACATTTTCCCAACAAAACGCCAACAACCCAACAGACCAATATTTCAGTGAAGTGTTGATAACTGCGACATTTTCCAAACAAAACCCCTTGTGTGCTGTCTTTCACGCAGGGCGCCTTCGCGAAATTAGTTTAGAGCTCATCTTCCCAAAAGTCTGGGGCGGGGGTGGCTCAGTCGGTAGCGCGCCAGGCTCGTAATCTGTAGTTCCAAGGTTCGAGTCCCAGCTGGGTCAGCGTTGAGATTTATCTCCGCAAAATTCCCCGCCCTGCCCGCGGTCAGTAGGGGACACCGATGGGCTTGGAAAGACCGCCGTCCGTCGGATGGGACGTTAAGCCGTGGCCCCGTGTGCGGGAGAGCCATACCCTGTGCACGTTAAAGAACACACTGGATGGCCTTGACGGGAGGCTACCATCTGTCTCCCAACAGCTGTTCCAGTGGGTCCCCTCCCCCAACCTTCTCTGAGCCTTCGGGGTCCTTGTGACCTGGCCATTTAGCCCATGGTGTGCAAAAAAGTGCCGCTCAGAGGTAAAACAACCCAAACAACCCAAAAGTCTCATATAGGTTAGTGGGGCGGGGATGGCTCAGTCGGTAGCGCGCCAGGCTCGTAATCTGTAGTTCCCAGGTTCGAGTCCCAGCTGGGTCAGCGTTGAGATTTATCTCCGCAAAATTCCCCGCCCTGCCCACGGTCAGTAGGAGACACCGATGTGCTTGGAAAGGCCGCCGTCCGTCGGATGGGACGTTAAGCCGTGGTACCGTGTGAGGGAGATACATACCCTGTGCACGTTAAAGAACACGCTGGATGGCCTTGACGGGATGCTACCATCTGTCTCCCAACAGTCGTTCCAGTGGGTCCCCTTCCTCCAACCTTCTCTGAGCCTTCGGGGTCCATGTGACCTGGCCATTTAGCCCATGGTGTGCAAAAAAGTGCCGCTCAGAGGTAAAACAACCCAACAACACATAGGTTAACATGGGATTCCCTATACTTTAACAAACTATTACATTATTTCCATAATACATTGTGTTTGACACTAAAAATATATTTGAAAAACAACTCTAAAGTTTTATTCCAAATAGAATATCTTTTTAACCTTTCCTATCCAATCTTAATAATTGGGAAATCCTACTCAAGTCTTATTCTTAGCCCCCCCCCTCCACGGAAATAAATCCCCCCTCCCTCCGAAACAAAATTGCCGAACCCTCCCCGAAACTAAATAGCTGGTATATGCCTGACTAGAAATGTGGACAATGACATCTAAATTCCCATCTTTCAATGGCGGCTACTATACGAACATTTAAAAACTTGAAAACAGTTGCTATGTGGACAAAAGTTAAAAAAAATTAAATCTTTATAGCTTGGATGATTGCGTTTTGAATAATCAAGTTTAAAATAATTACAGATTCATGTTGTATTCTTATTTTACGTTTAATATACAGTTCTATACCAAAATAGGACAAAATTTCCATGTTATGTCAATTAAAGGTCACAATGAATTCTATTTAAAACTCGATATTTCATCAATATTCAATCAATAAAAGAGTTATGGAAGATAGATTATTTAACAACAAATTATCTTGTTTCATAAAAATGATTCATAATTATCTAATATTGGAATAACCATTACGCAAACTTCTAAAATGCATAATTATTTTATTACAAGGTTTCAAAAAAAGAATTATTTACATTAAATTAATTACTAAGATAAATTCTTATGACGAATTATTTTTGTGAAATATTCCAGCTTCCATAACTCTTGGAATATCGAACGAATGTTGTTGAAAGTCGAGATTTAAATAGATTCGATTATGATCTTTAATTTATCTTCAGTCACATTTTTCACAAAAATGTATATTTTAGAAGTTATAGATAGAGTTCTGGACGGATAGCAAAAGTCCTATCCGCATCCGCAACACAAACGGGGGTGGCTCAGTCGGTAGCGCGCCAGGCTCGTAATCTGCAGTTCCCAGGTTCGAGTCCCAGCTGGATTAGCGTTGAGATTTATCTCCGCGAAACTCCCGCCCTGCCCACGGTTAGTAGGGGACACCGATGGGCTTGGAAAGGCCGCCGTCCGTCGGATGGAAGTTTCGCCGTGACCCCGTGTTCGAGAGAACCATGCCCTCTGGACGTTAAAGAACACACTGAATGTTTTTGACAGGAGGCTACCATCTGTCTCCCAACAGCAATTCCAGTTGGTCCCCTCCCCGAATCTTCTCTGAGCCTTCGGGGTCCTTGTGACCTGGCCATTTAGCCCATTGTGTGCAAAAAAGTGCCGCTCAGAGGTAAAACAACACAACACAAACTTTATCAACATCAGTATATATTGACATAATAACCTTCGAGAATTTTTGAAAATGTTTGAAGTCAGATGTGTGTTTGGAAGTAAAAGAATCAGTCTAATGATTTATTAATGACTAAATAATAACTGAAAAAAATATACTTTGAAAAAATAAACGGTCTTTTTTCCTTAAACTATTGCTTTACTAAATTTAGGCTAAATTTGCTTAATTCCAGTTTCGGAAATTCTTTTGCATTAATTTTTTACTTTTAATTGCGGTATCAGCTATTATGGGAAGAGACTCCTTTCTATTCCCCAGTAACACTCCTCTAAAACTTCGTGATCTCCCCGACTGAAAATTTAATTCGACTGATAATTAATTCCCGTTTTCGACGTAACATCCCAGTAATTTTTTAGAATTTGTATTCTCGAGCTTTGCCAGCAAAATAAGGGGCGAGGGTGACTCAGTCGGTAGCGCGCCAGGCTCGTAATCTGCAGTTCCCAGGTTCGAGTCCCAGCTGGGTCAGCGTTGAGATTTATCTCCGCAAAATTCCCCGCCCTGCCCACGGTCAGTAGGGGACATCGATGGGCTTGGAAAGGCCGCCGTCCGTCGGATGGGACGTTAAGGGTTGGGTTGGGTTGTTTTACCTCTGAGCGGCACTTTTTTGCACACCATGGGCTAAATGGCCAGGTCACATGGACCCCGAAGGCTCAGAGAAGGTTGGGGGAGGGGACCCACTGGAACAGCTGTTGGGAGACAGATGGTAGCCTCCCGTCAAGGCCATCCAGCGTGTTCTTTAACGTGCACAGGGTATGGCTCTCCCGCACACGGGGCCACGGCTTAACGTCCCATCCGACGGACGGCGGCCTTTCCAAGCCCATCGGTGTCCCCTACTGACCGTGGGCAGGGCGGGGAATTTTGCGGAGATAAATCTCAACGCTGACCCAGCTGGGACTCGAACCTGGGAACTACAGATTACGAGCCTGGCGCGCTACCGACTGAGCCACCCCGCCCCCCTGGGACGTTAAGCCGTGGCCCCGTGTGTGGGAGAGTCATACCCTGTGCACGTTAAAGAACACGCTGGATGGCCTTGACGGGAGGCTACCATCTGTTTCCCAACAGCTGTTCCAGTGGGTCCCCAACCTTCTCTGAGCCTTCGGGGTCCGTGTGACCTGGCCATTTAGCACATGGTGTGCAAAAAAGTGCCGCTCAGAGGTAAAACAATCCAATCCACAAGCCAGCAAAATAAAAGTCGCTTCTTTCCCATAGAATAAGTTTTTTGAACTTGTCGCTTTATCCCAGTGGACTTTTGTTTACATCGGATATCATCACCGAATTTTCAAATTTCAAGTAGTTTTTTTCACTAATTCCAGCCATGAATAATGCAATAATGTTTGCTTATATTTCTGCATATCTTATCAAATACAAAGCTTTATCCGCCATCCGCATTAATATAATTTTCTTTACCCGCGGATTTATCCTCTATCGGTGTTAAGATTAATCTTTTATCCGCCGACAGCTTTAAATTCGCGGAAAAAAACGTGGATATCAGCATCCATGGAAGGCGCTAGTTATAGAGCTTCGAATTTAGACACCTATTGACATAACATGGAAATTCTCTAATACTTTTGTACGGCAGTGTATTTTACCAAATTAATTATCTGTTTATTGGGAGTTGAGGTGGGGGTGGCTCAGTCGGTAGCCCGCCAGGCTCATAATCTGTAGTTCCCAGGTTCGAGTCCCACCTGGACCAGCATTGAGATTTATCTCCGCAAAACTCCCCACCCTGCCCTCGGTCAGTAGGGGACACGGTTTGGGCTTGGAAAAGCCGCCGTCCGTCAGATGGGACTTAAGTGTAGTTCCCAGGTTCGAGTCCCACCTGGACTAGCATTGAGATGTATCTCCGCAAAACTCCCCACACTGCCCTCAGTCAGTAGGGGACACGGTTTGGGCTTGGAAAAGCCGACGTCCGTCAGATGGGACGTTAAGCCGTGGATCCGTGTGCGGGAGAGTCATATCCTGTGCATGTTGATGAACAGATTGGATGCCTTGACGGGAGGCTACCATCTGTCTTCTAACAGCTGTCCAGTGGGTCCCTACCCCTACCTTCTCTGAACCCTCGAGGTCCTTGTGACCTGGCCATTTACCCATTGTGTTCGAAAAAAGTGCCGCTCAGAGCTAAAACAACCCACCCTATATTTTTTGAAGTCACCAGTGGTTCTGTTTCCTCAACGAAGTACCAGCTTTTTCCGCTCTGTAATATCGGCGCTAGTGCACCATTTCCTGTCATCAACCCATCATCATAGGGCGACCCTATTCGCCGATCAGTCAAGCAGCCACGCGACAAATAGATCGCCCTAGTAAGCGCCTTCCCCTCATCTTTTCCCTCCGTGTAGCTCTTCAACTCCAGAGAAAGCATTGGCCGCAACCAAGATCAATCTTACTCCATTGTAAAACCCTTCCTTTAGCTGTTTTGAATAATATAACAGCCGGCCTTTTGCGACGCGAACTTTCTAAGGTTCTTTTGATGTTTCTTGGCTCTGGATCTTTTCTTTCCCCTTACTTGGTCCTTTTTCTGTTTCGTTTTTGCTTCGCCATTTCCATTTTTTTTTTCTCTCTTTCTGCTTCTTGATGTCTAAATGATACGACCTGATTGTTCATTCAGAGTGTGGACTCAGAGTTTCGGAATATTAATGTAACAATGCCGTCGACCTTCCTTTCATCGGGGGAGTTGTGATTTAATAGATTCTTTTTGATCCTGGAAAATTTTCCCTTTTGTTTTCAATCGCCATTCCTTGATACATATGAAACGAATTCCAATATCAGGAGGGAGAGAGAGAGCGATACGGACACAAACAAAAAAGTGGTTAACGGAAATAAATTCAGACCAGAATGCTCTAGAAATAAAACAAAAAGAACTATATTTTAAAACCGTTCATTTGACTACCAGAGACATTTCTAAAAATCGGCTACCTATTAACATTCGTAACAGCGATGTAACAATGATAAAAAAAAGTAATTTTTAATTTTGGGCATATTTTAGGAATTTTTCTTTGGATTTAGGCTGCATATACCTGTTTCCATAAATTAAGGAACAACCCTAGGTTTTACGAATGGGAAGCTAACGCCGAAACTCTATAACTTGGGAAATAAATTTTTTGTTTTGAAAACTGTAATAACAAATAGAGATCTCAGTCAAATATATCATATATCGATTTTCACCAATATTCTTTCAGTATTTAATAAGTTATGGAATGACTTCTACGAAAATGATGAATAGTGAAAGAATTCTTTACACGAACTTCTAAAATGCATATTTATTTTATTAAACACGTTGATATAATACTTATTACTAAGTTTTATGGGGGCGGGGGTGGCTCAGTCGGTAGCGCGCCAGGCTCGTAATCTGTAGTTCCCAGGTTCGAGTCCCAGCTGGGTCAGCGTTGAGATTTATCTCCTCAAAATTCCCCGCCCTGCCCACGGTCAGTAGGGGACACCGATGGGCTTGGAAAGGCCGCCGTCCGTCGGATGGGACGTTAAGCCGTGGCCCCGTGTGCGGGAGAGCCATATCCTGTGCACGTTAAAGAACACGCTGGATGGCCTTGACGGGAGGCTACCATCTGTCTCCCAACAGCTGTTCCAGTGGGTCCCCTCTCCCAACCTTCTCTGAGCCTTCGGGGTCCTTGTGGCCTGGCCATTTAGCCCATGGTGTGCAAAAAAGTGCCGCTCAGAGGTAAAACAATCCAATCCAAACGAGAAAGATTTACGCCTTTCAACATACTTTTACACTCGAAAAAGAATGTTGATAGCAAAATTTTGAGAAATTATTTGAAAACATTTGTATTTTAATCTAAAGTGGAATAACCACTTATTTTTATTTGTGAAAAGGGGGAAAAAAAGGTGTTCATTTACAAAATGGTCACTTCAACATTTAGCACTGACACAAAAGCAAGTTGCATTATACACTACACCTGATTAAGGTGAAGGCCTACGGGGTTGGGTTGGGTTGTTTTACCTCTGAGCGGCACTTTTTTTTGCACACAATGGGCTAAATGGCCAGGTCACATGGACCCCGAAGGCTCAGAGAAGGTTGGGGGAGGGGACCCACTGGAACAGCTGTTGGGAGACAGAGGGTAGCCTCCCGTCAAGGCCATCCAGCGTGTTCTTTAACGTGCACAGGGTATGGCTCCCCCGCACACGGAACCACGGCTTAACGTCCGATCCGACGGACGGCGGCCTTTCCAAGACCATCGGTGTCCCCTACTGACCGTGGGCAGGGCGGGGAATTTTGCGGAGATAAATCTCAACGCTGACCAAGCTGGGACTCGACCCTGGGAACTACAGATTACGAGCCTGGCGCGCTACCGACTGAGCCACCCCCGCCCCAGGCCTACGGGGACTAGGCCCCAAACAAGAAGCCCTTGGCTCCTAAGTCTTAGTAAGACTTTAAGTAGAATTTTTTTGTCTTTTTCGAATTAATGCAACCTTTTGGGATTTGTAAGAATAAAATAAGTTAAAAATAATTCTTATAAGTTTATAAATCTGAAGTAGTTGGGTTGGGTTGTTTTTCCTCTGAGCGGCACTTTTTTGCACACCATGGGCTAAATGGCCAGGTCACATGGACCCCGAAGGCTCAGAGAAGGTTGGGAGAGGGGACCCACTGGAACAGCTGTTGGGAGACAGATGGTAGCCTCCCGTCAAGGCCATCCAACGTGTTCTTTAACGTGCACAGGGTATGGCTCTCCCGCACACTGGGCCACGGCTTAGCGTCCCATCCAACGGACCGCGGCCTTTCCAAGCCCATCGGTGTCCCATACTGACCGTGGGCAGGGCGGGTAATTTTGAGGAGATAAATCTCAACACTGACCCAGCTGGGACTCTAACCCATGAACTATAGATTACGAGCCTGGCGCGCTACCGTCTAAGCCCCCCGCCCCCCTCTGAAGTAGTTACTGGCTATACTATATTAATTATGATTTATGTATCTCAGTTGGATATTAAGCGGATTCACTGAAATTCAAGTGTCTTAATCTTTTCAGTTCCTGTTATATTAAGATGTACATTATTTTTAGAAATTTTAAAACGAAAAAAAGTTCCCGTGGTTTTGCGATGTTTGCAAAGTGTACAGTTGTCTTTAGTATACAGGAAAGTACAGTCGCTCAGAAAAGTATCCGAACACTATGGTTGATTACAGAATTCAGAAAAAATATCTGGCAACGATTTTTTTTAGAAATTAGTGATCTAGCAGCCTTCGTGTCACGTGACACGAAGGTTGCCAGATCACTAATTTCTAAAAAAAATCGTTGCCAGATATTTTTTCTCAATTCTGTAATCAACCATAGTGTTCGGATACTTTTTTGAGCGACCGTACATGCTGAATTTCAGTGAAATGACATTAAAAATAATTTTTCTTATTTTTGTTGCTTTGATCATAAAGTAAATACATTTAAATGGAAACATTTATTATTCTACAGACCAAAATTCTGGGTGAAGGGGTTAAAAAAGATGGTACACGTAAGGAACAAAATTCACTAAAGGAAATCCCATGAGGAATATCATTTATTATTTCATTTAATCCATGATTATTTCATTTAATAGTAATTAAATGAAATAAGTAATTTCATTTAATTACTATTAATTTATTCATTATTTGTTTACAATATCAGGAGGTGTCCAAAAATTTTCAGGTAACCTGGGAGTAAGAATTAGATGAACTGGCCCTGAGGGTTGCATTTTTGATTCAGTTGCATTTTGCGTGGTTGTAGGTAGCAATCTAAATAGCAACTACAAGCAATCTTGTAGTTAGCAGGATAATATATTAAGGAGTTTACATTCATCTTCTCTAAACTGCATAATTATTTCTCACTTTTTACAATGTTTTTGACTCAGATTGTTGCAGTTTTTACGTGCGATATTTATTTTGATCCTTTAAAGAGTCGTTTTAAATGACAATTAAAAATGGAAAAAAAGTGAAAAAGAGGAAAAAGAGAAATTAGGAAAAGGAAAAAATGGAAAAAAAAGGAAATTTTGAAAAGGGAAAAAAAAGAAATTTGAAAAGGGAAAAAAAAAGAAATTTTGAAAAGGTGAAAAGGGAAAAAAGAAGTTTTGGAAAGAAAGAAAAAAGAAGCTTTGAAAAGGGAATAAAAAGAAATTATGGAAAAGGGGGAAAAAGAAATTTTGAAAAGTGGAAAAAAGAAATTTTGAAAAGTGAAAAAAAGAAATTTCGAAAAGTGAAAAGAGAGAAAAGGAGAAATTTTGAAAAGGGTATCGAGAGAAAAAAGAGAAATTTTGAGAAGGGAAAAAAGGAAATTTTGAAAGGTGAAAAGGGAAATTTTGAGAAGAGAATTTTTGAAAAAGGAAAAAGGAAAAAGATGAAATTTTGAAAAGGGGAAAAAAGGGAAATTTTGAACTGGAGCGGTAGCTTTTCAAATCCATCGGTTATCCCTATCTGATCGAAGGCAATAGGGCAGGAGTTAATATATTTTTAACGTAGTCACAGTGTGGAAATAAAATCCATCGCCAAGTTACTCGCCTAACGGGGAACCGATGAAGCAAAACGTCGCACTCGTAAATCTTCGTGAAATCGTATCTTTTGACGAGCTGCACGTAAGTGAATCATTTATTTCGTGACTGCCTTCGCCAACAATTTGTAGTTTCTCGTATGAGTCAACAGTGAGTTTCCAATGGCAACAGTGAGTTTACAATTCCATCAGCCAGTGTTCGAGGCTTAAGTGGTGTACACAGAGTCGCAGAAATGGCTCAAGGGTACAGTGAATAGTGCTTGAAACGAAGAGATTGGGTTGGGTTGTTTTATCTCTGAGCGGCACTTTTTTGCACACCATGGGCTAAATGGCCAGGTCACATGGACCCCGAAGCTCAGAGAAGGTTGGGGGAGGGGGACCCACTGGTACAGCTTTTGGGAGACAGATGGTAGCTCCCGTCAAGGCCATCCAGCCTTGTGTTCTCTTCCATCAGCCAGTGTTCTTTAACGTGCACAGGGTATGGCTCTCCCGCACACGAGACCACGGCTTAACGTCCCATCCGACCGACGGCGGACTTTCCAAGCCCGTCGGTGTCCCCTACTGACCGTGGGCAGGGCGGGGAATTTTGCGGAGATAAATCTCAACGCTGATCCAGCTGGGATTGGAAGAAACGAAGAGGGATTTTCAAGTGACACAAATGCTTAACAAATGGGCGCGATTCCGTTTAGCACGATCCAAGATCTGGACAACGAAGCTCTTCTATTAATCGTCCGAGCCCAGGATATTCTCAATAAATACCGCAGAATAATCCTGAGTGCACTAGCAGCAATGATGGGCTTTGCTTATGACAATGTTCATGCAATACTGACAGAGCACTTGAAAGTGTAAAGATTTTGTGCTCCTTTCGATTCCACAAATTCTGTTCCCCGAACGGAAGCAAAAACGCACTAATGTGTATCGGAACTAGTTGGCAAGATTTGAGGAGGAAGGTGAAAGATTCTTACAACGTATGGAGACAAAACTTGTTTTTTTTTTTCAAAATCCGGAAACAAAACGCCAGTCCAGCAAATTCAACCACTCAAGTTCACTGTTGCCTACGAATTTTCGAGCTGTGAGGTAGGCATAAAAACAAATGGCTTTGGGGTGTTTTGATTGCAAAGGCGTAACACATTTTATACCACGGAGAAGGAAAATGAATAAGGAAAACCACCAATGAATAAGGAAACTTATGCAGAAGTCCTTCTAACAAAACTTTGTCGTTAAAGTCGTGAGAAAGGACAGAATCCTTAGGGGGAAATGTTTTCTGCACCACGGCAACGCGAGGCCGCATAATGCCTGCTGCTTTCGTTCAAACTGTTTTTACTAGCATCGGTTCTTCCATGCTAGAGAGCTTCCATTACTCCATCGATCTTGCATCCCAGCTGGGCCAGCGTCGAGATCTATCTCCGCAAAACTCCCCGCCCTTCCCTATGTCAGTAGAGGACATCGATGGGCTTGGAAAGACCGCCATCTGTCAGATGGTACACTAAGCCGTGGCCCCTTTGCGTGAGAGCCATACCCTGTGCAAGTTAAAGAATTCACTGGATGGTTTTGACGGGAAGCTACTGTCTGTCTCCTAACAACTTCAGTGGGTTCCCACCCGCCAACTTTCTCTGAGACTTCGGGGTCCTGGTGACCTGACTATTTAGCCATTGTGTGCAAAGAAAAGTACCGCTCAGAGGTAAAACAACCCAGCAACCCATTAGAAACCTACGAATAAATTATAAAATTAAAGTTTACAAGAAATCAAAAGTGCCGCATTTTGGGTTGGGTTGTTTTACCTCTGAGCGACACTTTTTTGCACACAATGGGCTAAATGGCCAGGTCACATGGACCCCGAAGACTCAGAGAAGGTTGGGGGAGGGGACCCACTGGAACAGCTGTTGGGAGACAGATGGTAGCCTCCCGTCAAGGCTATCCAGCGTGTTCTTTAACGTGCACAGGGTATGGTTCTCCCGTACACGGGGCACGGCTTAACGTCCCAACCGACGGACGGCGACCTTTCCAATCCCAGCGGTGTCCCCTACTAACCGTGAACAGGGCGGGGAATTTTGCGGAGATAAATCTCAAAGCTGGCGCAGCAGCGACTCGAACCTGGGAACTATATATTACGAACCTGGCGAAGTGCCGCATTACATACGAAGTATATAAATAACGAAAATCTTAATCTAGTGCTGGTAATTTAAAAATTTCCTCGTTCTAAAAACTAAAGTAAGGTATTATTGAAACAACTTCTAGAGATCAGTTTAGTCAGATAAATAATGAAGAAAAGCTTTACAAACAAGACTCAGCTTATCTTGTGTTCGGTTCATGCACGTTTGCCATTTCTCAAGACAAAAGCAATATTTATTCGGCTCTCTATTCCTTTTTTTCGCATCCTTTGTTCTCTTAAGTTTTGTTCGAACCTGCTTCTTCTCTTTGAGTCTCATCCGGAGGATGAAGAAAAGCTGAAAGAAGAAGACAGAAAAAAAAAAAAATCTCGAGCTGCTCTCACAAACCTTACGTACCACTCTTAATCAAAACGTTAGCAAAGAGAAAAAGACAAAAAAAAAACTTCCTTCTCCACTTTCAACTCCATCTTGTCACGAAAGATGAGCCCAATCTCCTCTTCCGCATCCCTTCTACTCCGTGCTCAGCCTCCACGCGCCGAGAGCCAGAGAAGAGAGAGAGTCTTACGATAAGTTTATCTCTTCAACAGTATGGGGCGTTATAGAAGTCTGTGCGGCAGTTTCCCTGCACTGCGTTGTCGGTCTCTCTGTGTATGCTTGTGCCTGTATCGTTAGGTTCGTGTCATACTGTGCTTGGTCATCCGTCTGTAGTTAATTCCGTCGTCACAGAGTGTGCAGCGGGCCGTGTCAAGTCTCGTCGGTGAGCACCGAATGGAATCAAACTCTCCAGGGATCGCTGCGTGGGAATGCTGTTAATCCCGATGGCGAGGAAAAGCTGGTCCATAGCAAAGTTTGCTTTTCTCAAAGGCCTACAACAAAGAGCATTCAATTTCTTCCTAATCACAGCTCCTCACTGTGTGCAAGTTTATCCTCACTCGAGTCGAAAGCAAAGAAGAATAGTCATCTTTATCGTATTAAGAAAATTTGTAAAAATAGATACATGCTTGTTTTCATCTTTCAAGTCCTAACAGAGATGCATTATTACAATCATATTTCCGTTTCTTGAAGAGCAAAACGAGCCGCTTTCTTAGGATTGGGGTTTCTGTTGGGTTGTTTTACCTCTGAGCGGCACTGTTTTGCACACCATGGGCTAAATAGCCAGGTCACATGGACCCCGAAGGCTCAGAGAAGGTTGGGGGAGCGGACCCACTGGAACAGCAGTTGGGAGACAGATGGTTGCCTCCCGTCAAGACCATCCAGCGTGTTCTTTAACGTGCACATGGTATAGCTCTCCTGAACACGGCTTAACGTCCCATCCGACGGACGGCAGCCTTTCCAAGCCCATCGGTGTCCCCTGCTGACCGTGGGCAGGGCGGGGGAATTTTGCGGAGATAAATCTCAACGCTGACCCAGCTGGGACTCGAACCTGGGAACTACAGATTACGAGCCTGTCGCGCTACCGACTGAGCCACCCCCGCCCCCTCATAGCACTGTTTCTTGAAGTGCGAAAAAGGCATATTGCTAGGATAATAGTTCTGTTCCTTGAAGTGGAAAAAGAGCCGCATTCTTATGATGATAGTCCAACTCTTGAAATGTAAAAAGAGTCACATTGTTAGGATTGTAGTCCACTTTCTCGAGGTGCAAAAAGAGCCACATTGTTAGGATTATAGTCCACTTTCTCGAGGAACAAAAAGAGCCACATTGTTAGTATCATAGTTCTGTTTCTTGAAGTGCCAAAAACGTCGCATTCTTAGGATCATAGTCTAATATCTCGAAGTGTAAAAAACAATTCTTAGAATGATAGCTCACTTTCTTCAAGTTTAAAAAGAGCCACATTGTTAGGATCACAATCCTGATACTTGGGAGCGGGATGGCTCAATCGGTAGAGCACCAGACTCGTAATATACAGTTCCCAGGTTCAAGTGTATGCCAGCGCTGAGATTTATGACCGCAAATACTCCCTTCCCTGCCTCGGTGAGAAAGGGGACACCGATGGGATTGGGAAGCCGCTGTCTGCCATGGGGGAAAGGGTATTGCTCAGTCAACAGCGCGACAGGCTGGTAATCTGCAGTTATCAGGGTCTAGTCTTAACTGTGCTAGGGTTGAGTTTTATCTTCGCTGAACTCCCACTCTGCCCTCAGTCAGAAAGCGGACACTGATGGGCTTGAAAAAAAAACTGCTGTCTGTCGGATAAGACGTTATGCCGTGTTTCAGTGTCCAGCAGAGCTATCCCTGTGCACGTTAAGGAACATGCTCGATGGCCTTGACGAGAGGCTACCATCTGTCTACTACAACTGTCAAGTAGGTGTCCTTATCCTAACCTTCACTGAAGCCTTGATGAGAGGCTACCATATGTTTCCTATAACTGTCAAGTAGGTGTCCTTACCCTAACCTTCACTGAAGCCTTGACGAGAGGCTACCATCTGTCTCTTACAACTATCCAGTAGGTCTCCTTACAGTGAAAGTATTATGAAAAGAACAACTATGTTTATTTATTACAAAACACTGCAAATTCATTAAACGTGTTAACTAATGAAATAATGTAAAAAACGTTTGAGAAATTTAATAATGATGAAATTGATATCGTGATGATGATGATGGCTTTTAAGGATGAGTGAGAATTTTGAAGACGAATTGGTATACTTCTAAGCGTCTCTTTACCTGCACACAATGGGCAAAATGGACAGATCACAAGGACTCCAAGGGGATATTAACCATCCATTGTAAACGCTTTCAACGATGAACCGAGGTTAGCATGGGCACTAGGAGCGGCCTGCAGCTACGCAGCCCCATTTTCAGCAGGGTTCGATGTACTGTGTGTTGTGACACATTACTCCCGTCATCAACATTGGAATTATGGGCGAGTTGCGCCACAGTATTCCTCCTGTTGGCTAATACCATACAGGATAGCCTTCGCTTACCATCAGCATTGATGAGCCGTGCTAGGCCCACACCTTGCCGGCGTTTCGTGGTTTTTTCTTCCTCGGATTACTTTTTGAAGGTACTAACCACTGATGACCGTGAGCACCCCACAAGCTTTGCTATATCAGAAATGCTCTGACCCAGTCGTCTAGCCATTTTAATTTGGCCTTTGTCAAACTTACTTAGGTCCATTGCATTTCCCATCTGAAGAACAAGAATAATGCTGATTAACAGAGTTCAGTATCAGGTGTTATTTATATCGTTTCATGAAACGTGAACGGTATAATGAACGACCTTCACATGCGCTTCGTTTACCTGCAGTTGTTTCGTTTTGCATAAAGACGCGCTGGTCATAATATTTTGGCTCTTCGGTGTATATTAAAATATATATTACATAAATTACCCCTTCCCCGTCAAACAACTGCTTGCCACAGAGTTCTGACATCAGATTATCAGTATAATAATGGTGTTTCCAAAATGTTTAGCAAAGTGATCGAAGAGGACAATTATGTAAGTCTACATCAAAGCAAGTATTCAAAATGGCTTCCCTGAATAGCAAAACATGCCTCATAGCGTGTTCTCATTGACTATAAAACACGTTCGAAAAGTCCAGGAGTGTTCTGAACGATCTGTATGCTGAGGAGCATGCATATTAGGAACCGGGGTAGCGTAAACATCAGTCTTAAAATGTTCCCATAAGAAGAAATCTGGTGGATTCAAATCGGGAGAGCGTGCAGGGCATGCATTTAGCCCCCCCCCCCCCCCTCTACCATTCCAACGGACAGATTGACGTACGATTGAGATCACCTAGGAGTGGTGGGATTTTCTCTAACATTTGCATACATCTAGGATGCCGTTAGACGCATAAATTATGCAAATTTACTCAGCATTGTACCTTTTGATAAGCATGTTTACTTACACTTTCAAAATGTGTTATAACTGTGAGGAAGGGAAGAGTTTCTGGTCCAATGTTTATAGGAACTTTTTATCATTATTCGCAGTAGAAAGTTGCAAAAGTTTGACCAGACGTTTCGGAAATACCCTTTATATAACAGAAAATATCTGTGAAAAACTCGAGATTTCAGCAGAAAGGCAACACTAAAAAAGAACCACCGATGTCTTAGCAAAAACCCTCTTTGATCACTAGCCATAAATGACAACCACTTGGCGACCGATAAAAAATTAAAAACTCACCCTTGGTTAGAAAGACACGATAAAAAACTATTTTGAGAAATCCGTCTAGAGCAAAGTTTCCCAAAGTGGGCGATACCGCCCTCTGGGGGACGCTGGAACGATCCAGGGGGATCGGTAGTAGCCTCGAGTGCAATTGGGGGGCGGTGGAATCATAAAGAAAGAAGGGAAGATAAGAAAATTTGGAAAAAACGTTCGTACATGTTTCATCTGTTGTCTAAAATATTTTTATAATTTCAAGCTTCAAGGTGTCTTATTTACAGCAACATCTTTCTTTATTATGTTGTAGGACGTAGGTAGAAATATAGATACATAAGAGAACGCAAATTTGTCACTGCATCTTTCTGTTTGTTCGCTTAAAGAAGGTAGATTGCCAGGGGGGCGCTAAGTAATTTTTTTTCTCGAAAGTGGGTGGTAGGACAAATAAGTTTTGGGAACCTTTGGTCTACAGCAAACGATAGGCGAGAAGAAACAGTACGAAATGTAGGCAACAAATACTTTCACTGTTTTAACACTATAAGTAATGAACTATTAAAATATGAAATAAAATATAAATCAAAATTCATATTAAAAGGAAACAGAGGAGAAAAAAAATGTCATCACTAAAAAAAACAATTGCGTGACCGGAAAACGTTTGCAGCATAGTTTACCTCATCATTTTCCAAATAATCGATTGCTCCAGATTACAGTAGATATTGCAGAGTTTTTTCGTGGACAACTTAATCGCGGTTGCCCTAACGCAGAAGTTCTTTAGAAGATTGCAGGGATCAAATGAGGTAGGTTTCTCCTAAAGGATCTCTTGGTGGTATCGTTACGGACTCCTACCTATGGAAGTATCGTTACGGACTCCCTCCAAGAAAGCGTCGAATTTTTTCGAATTGAAAAAATTCCTAGCAGATCTTTTGTACCCATTGCGATATAATCTTTATCGAGATTTGGAATAAAATAACAGAAGAACTCTTTATATAGGGTTGGGTTGTTTTACCTGTGAGCGGCACTTTTTTGCACCCCATGGGCTAAATGGCCAGGTCACATGAACCCCGAAGGCTCAGAGAAGGTTGGGCGAGGGGACCCACTGGAACACCTGTTGGGAGACAGATGGTAGCCTCCCGTCAAGGCCATCCAGCGTGTTCTTTAACGTGCACAGGGTATGTCTCTCCCGCACACGGAGCCATGGCTTAACGTCCCATCCGATGGACGGCGGCCTTTCCAAGCCCATCGGTGTCCCCTACTGACCGTGGGCAGGGCGGGGAATTTTGCGGAGATAAATTTCAACGCTGACCCAGCTGGGACTCGAACCTGGGAACTACAGATTACGAGCCTGGCGCGCTACCGACTGAGCCACCCCCGCCCCCACTCTTTATATAATGAGGATCTTTAGAAATGCACTTTTCTCATACTGACACTTGATTTTAATAACGTTAGGTTGCGAGGTTTTGTTTTTCTTCGAGTTTTTTTTACAAAGTGGTTGAATGATTAGGCTACAAGTGTTCCATTGTTTTATCTCTTAGAAGCACTTTTGGGCACACGATGGCTCAGAGTAGGTTGACGGTAGCTAACCTACTGGCCAGCTGTTAGGACCTGCACAGTTAGTGTATGGCTCTCCTGAACACGGAGACACCGCTTAACATCTCATCTTTCAAAGACGTAGCCTGTCCAAACCCATCGGTGTTCATTTCTAGCCAAGGGCAGATATAGGGGTTTGGCGGAGATGAATATCAGTTAGGGCTCGAATCTGGGAACTGCAGATTACAAGCCTGACGCGCTACAGCTGTGTTACAAAGACACCCAATTGCTCATACTGAATTAAGGAAGAGGACCCATTGGACAGCTTGCTAGAAGGTCAGCGTATTCTTTAATGTCTGAAAAGAAGTGTGCGGTGCGGCTTTTCTGAACTATCGGCCTCTTCTTTGTCACTTAGACGAGAGCACGATTATCAGAGTATTCACCACGCACACAAGGTGAAAAATCTACATCAGAGAACTTCAGGTTATGAGTCTGGCACGCTACTGACAGAACCAACTCAATCTTCAACATTTTGGTAAAATTTTCTTATTGATTCCTGAGTAAAACTTCCATTACAAAATGACCATTTCCGACTGGTTTTGACAATACTGGAAATTCCAGCTAATGGATGATTGGAAGGTAAATAGTAATATTTTATTAGTACATACAAAACAGAAAAATAATTTTTCATTTATCTCTTGAAATAAAGGAAGTTCCATTTTCGCTCCCTTCCCCCACTAGGAGGTAAGGGTAATTCATTATTGCCATTGTACGCCTCTTCATCAGGGCCGGATCTAGGGGAGGGGGGACGTCGGCGTCAAGGGGGCAATTCCCCCCTTTCAGAATGCTAGTAAACAGAGGCAAAAATTTATTAAACTTATTTATTTTCCATGCATTCTTAAAGAAATATTTTAAAGACCTGTAAAAACAAAGTGAGGGAGGATGTTATACTGTATTGGAAATCCAGTCTCAACCGTAGATTTTTTTTTTTTTTTGATCCGGGCTCTGGCCTGATTTTGACCATCACAATCTATCAGAAAAGTTCATTTTGTAGCCTAGCAGATCTTCTTAATCTACATCTGAAGAATACATCGTTTTCCTGCTGTCGACGTGAGTGATTAGCGTTCGTGGTAACTTATTAAAGTGGGGGGGGGGGGGCTCAGTCGGTAGTCGTCGGTTTGTGAGCCTTTACATCTAGGCTCGCAATCTGCAGTTCCAGGTTCAAGTACCAACTGGGCCATCGTTGTGATTTATACTCAGTGAGTGTCTTTTCCCAAACATCCTCTGATCCCTTGCCATCCTTGTGACCTGGCCAGTTAATTCATCGTATGAAAAAAGCGAGCCCAGAAGGAAAACAACCCCAATCCAAGTGATTAAAGAGACATTGAGTTTGATCCCAGGCTAAGGTGAGGATATTTCTTCAGTGTTTTGTCTTTCTGATGAGTTGGGTTGGGTTGTTTTACCTCTGAGCGGCACTTTTTTGCACACAATGGACTAAATGGCCAGGTCACATGTACCCCGAAGGCTCAGAGATGGTTGGGTGAGGGAACCCACTGGAACAGCTGTTAGGAGACAGATGATA
Source organism: Ryuthela nishihirai (assembly GCA_038380435.1). Classification (NCBI taxonomy): domain Eukaryota; kingdom Metazoa; phylum Arthropoda; class Arachnida; order Araneae; family Heptathelidae; genus Ryuthela; species Ryuthela nishihirai. The sequence goes on from JAWZYU010000018.1 coordinate 29,432,635, forward strand.
GCCTCCCGTCAAGGCCATCCAGCGTGTTCTTTAACGTGCACAGGGTATGGCTCTCCCGCACACGGGGCCACGGCTTAACGTCCCATCCGACGGACGGCGGCCTTTCCGACCCCATCGGTGTCCCCAACTGACCGTGGGCAGGGCGAGGAATTTTGCGGAGAAAAATCTCAACGCTGACCCAGCTGGGACTCGAACCTGGGAACTACAGATTACGAGCCTGGCGCGCTACCGACTGAGCCACCCCCGCACCCTTTCTGACGAGATTTCGCCTTCCTCACAGATCTTTTCTTTAGTGTAATATACTGCAGTTTCCTCACAGAACTCTGTAACAAACATCTGTTACAGGTCTGATTTTTTTCTCGTATAAAATTCATTTAAAGATTTGACATTTTTCAAAATTTCCACCGTTAGAGGACGCTCTAACGGTGGAAATTTGAACTAATGTATGTTTGGGAAAAATGTAAATAATAATATTTCATGTACCTACAGAACATAAAATAACCAAATTGTAAAACTACACTGGTTTCCATAAATTAAGGAAAATTTTAGAAATTATAGAGCTTGGACGCTAGCTTCTCATTGACTTAACAGGGATTTTCCATAATTTATGGAAACCAGTATAGTATCAATTTAAATTATCATTACATAAGCAATGATATATTACCGTTGAGAAAGTTTTATTTATATAGATGTCTTTTATTTCTACATAAAAACAACAATTGGATTGAAAAATGACTCATCCCATATCAAACTAGATATTCAGCAACAGGTTTCGTATTGTGAAATCAAAGAAAGAAATCATTCATAAGCATTCTAATTTTATTGCACCAAAAATATATAATTCATTACCAAATAGTATAAAAGGAGAAAAAAATTAATGTAATTTTAAGAAAAAACAACAAAAAAATCAAAATTTTATTCGGTAAATATTGATGGTATTGAAGATGCTTTTAATGTAATTTCTTATTTTCTTTTACGTTGCCTAAGATTTTCGTTTACAACACAATTATTTTTTGCAATCTGTAAGAGTTGTTTCATAACTCCTAGGTTACACAGAAATACTTGTCAGTTGTATATTTCTGTCAGGTTTTATTTTGTTGTTATTTTACATTCGTTTATTTTATTTAATATTATTTCTTTTGCAGTTTCCATTCAAATCTGATGGCGCATTTTATGTTTTAATGTTTCTCTAAATGAATATGAAAATAAAACTAATTAATTTTCTCAAATGTTTTTCTCGAAAAAGTGGCTTTTTATATCCCCGCTTGTGTTAAGGGTACAAATAATTGTTACTAAGGCAAATTTCTTGACTGTCATCAAAATTTCAAAATCTGTAGCCTCAATAGATCGTTTGCAATATTCATCGAAAATTTGGTTTTTCCATATTTTTCCGCCGTTAGAGGGCGTTTTCTAACTTTTTGTTTTCCGCTTTTAATACCCTCTGACAGTGGAATTTCCAACTAATGGTGATTAGTAAAATGTAAATTTTAGCAACATTTTATTAGTACAGTCACTCAAAAAATTATCGAACACTGATGGTTGATTACAGAATTCGGAAAAAATATCTGGCAACATTTTTTCTTAGAAATTAGTGATCTGGCAACCTTCGTGTCACGTGACACGAAGGTTGTGTAGAAGCTTTCACGTGACACGAAGGTTGCCAGATCACTAATTTCTAAAAAAAAAATCATTGCCAGATATTTTTTCTGAATTCTGTAATCAACCATAATGTTCGGATACTTTTTTGAGCGACTGTAGGTGGTCATATTATTTTGATACTAGATCGTGTGGGCTCACTCACGGAAATATTGAGCGTGTGCAGTTACCGCTCACAGCAAACTGGAGTGTGTGCAGTAACTGCATACGCTCCAGTTTGCTGCGAACGATAACTGGAGCTTATACAGTTGCTGTACACGCTCCAGATATTTTTCCTGAATTCTGTAATCACGTGACACAAAGGTTGCCAGATCACTATTTTCTAAAAAAAAAATCGTTGCCAGATATTTTTTCTGAATTCTGTAATCAACCATTATGTTCAGATACTTTTTTGAGCGACTGTACCTAACCGTCCCTTGACCTAGTGGTTAGCCAGGGCCCGAGTCCCGGATAAGGCATGGATGTTTGTGTTGTTTTTCTGCTGAGGTCTCGCCATCCTCACAGATTTTTCTCTAACTGCGTATAAACTGACAAGCTCCTGTCAGACGTCTGCAGCAAACAGCTACCTGACGAGTTATTTATTTATAAAACAAAACAAGAATTTTTCATTTATATTTTAACATAAAAAAGTTACGTTTCTTCAAACCTCCTGGTAGTAAGGAGGCAAAGATTTCTTCCAATGTAAACCTCTTGACCATCAAAATTACAAAATTCAAAAAATTTCTTCCTCAAATATACCGTTTAGAACAGGTCCGGATCTAGAAATAAAAAATAGGGGGGAGGGGGAGTCAACAGACAAAAAACTTCATTTTAGTTCTGAATTTTTTCCTACGTTTTATAATAAAAATAAATACCCCCTCAAGCAGCTGCTTGCCACAGAGGTCTGACAGGAGCCTGTCAGTTTATCTGCCACAGCAGGAGATCGAGAGAGGATGGCAGGACCTCAGCAGAAAAACGACACACACATCCATGCCTAATCCGGGGCTCGAACCCAGGTCCCTTAGATCAGTAGCCAAGCGTGCTAACCACTCGGCCACGGGACGGCTTTCCTACGTTTTAGAGGTTTTTAAAACGTTTCTTGAAAAATGCGTAAAATATAGATAACTTCAAAATAATTTTTTGCCTGCTTTGTCCTTAACTGTCTCATTCCCAAAAGCGGACTGAATCCTTCTTGCCCCACCACCCTGGATCCAGTCTTGTTTGCAATATTCGTTAAAAAAATTGCGTTTTCCAAATCTGGCACCTTCTAGCGGTTGACCAAATCTGGCGCCCTCTAGCGGTTGAAATTTAAGCAAATGGACGATTCCAAAATCGCGAATTTTAATATTTTATTCCTACTCATCAAAAAACAAACGTTTCTCTTACGTCTTTAAAAAATTGAAAGTATAAAATAAAATAATAAACAAATATTCCCTCAAGCAGCTGCATGCCATAAAGGTCTGACAGGAGACTGTCAGTTTAATACGCCATAGCAGAAGTTCTGTGAGGATGGTTGGTCCTCAGCAGAAAAACAACACGAACATACTGTATGCAGACGAACAAATATCAGAGTGAAAAACAAAAATAAACTCGTTTTCATTAAAATGAACTGAAAATAAATTTTCGTCGCAAGCAACCAGATTTCAAAGAGCAGTCGTTTCCTGGAGTTTGAAATAATCTGATGAATGCGAGAACTCAATTACAGATCCGAGTGCAGGGGATTAAATTCTTAGTTACTTTCCTTTATATCTCGGATGGCGGAAAGGTCATTCTCATTAGGTTTCTACGTCACTGCTTATGCTGATCATACTGTGAGATCTTTTATACGTCACCGTTTGTGTCATTAGGTAAGGAGATTTATATCCTATTCTTTACAATGCAATTCTGAAACACTTAATGACAAGGGGCGGGGGTGGCTCAGTCGGTAGCGCGTCAGGCTCGTAATCTGTAGTTCCCAGGTTTGAGTCCCAGTTGGGTCAGCGTTGAGATTTATCTCCGCAAAATTCCTCACCCTGCTCACGGTCAGTAGGGGGCACCGATGGGCTTGGAAAGACCGCCGTCCGTCGGATGGGACGTTAAGCCGTGGCCCTTTCTGCGGGAGAGCCATACCCTGTGCACGTTAAAGAACACGCTGGATGGCCTCGACGAGAGGCTACCATCTGTCTCCCAACAGCTGTTCCAGTGGGTCCCCTCCCCCAACCTTCTCTGAGCCTTCGGGGTCCATGTGACCTGGCCATTGTGTGCAAAAAAGTGCCGCTCAGAGGTAAAACAACCCAACTTAATGACAAACACGAACATATAATAATGATAATGATGACTAGCTTTCTATGTAAAACAAAAATGAAAATAAATGAGGACTTCTGTTGGACAGGAATGAATGGCTAGATCTAGAGCTCCTGGCTCGGTCGGTAGAGTGCTAGTCTCGTAATTTTTAGTTCCCAGTTTCGAGTCCCAGCTGGGCCACCGCTGAGACTGTGCAGAAGCTTTCAAAGGAAGCTCTAAATCACGACAAATTACTTCTAATACGAAACCTTATCTTGCAAGATTATCGAGTACTGTTAATGTCTCTTCTCCGTCAATAATGAAATTATGTAGGACAATAACACTAAAGTATCTAAGCCTAGCACATCCTCCGATTAACAATCCTCTAGATATTCTCTCAGAATCAGAATTTCCGTTCTTACCTTGCAGCATTCCACTATCACTTATAAAATGCTCTTCTCCAGCTCAACAAGTGGAAGCACACTTGCCTAAATTTAGTTAAAAAAAAGCCAAAATAAAATTCTTAAGCTCCAATAGATCCAAGAAAATCTCACCAACATAAAAAATAAACAAGAATAATAAAATCGCCATGGATTTAATATTAATGCGTATCAACCTGATTGGAAGCTTCATTTCATCAAGCAGCAAAACTTCGGAAGTGAATGTCATCCTCAATGCTGTTAACTCCATTGTTGGAAACATTTATTCTATTTAAAAATATTTACATAAAATTAAATTTTTTTTCTCCGCTATCTTCTCTAGATTAATCTTTTCTTCGTCCCTTCGAAACACTAAAAATTGTCTTCTACTTCAGTGTAAATCGAAGGGTTTCAAAACAACTTGCTCTCTTAAGAAACTTTCTCTCTAATATATATTGTCCCATCTTATGCCTGAATGAAAGTTTAGTTAATGAAGACTTCAAATTTAATCCATATATCTGTTATAATAACACCAATATTATTACTAATAGAACTACAGTCTCTACTCTGATCAAGAAAAATATACCACACTATGAAGTTAACATCTCTGTGCATTTGATTATGTTGATTACGTTGTTGTAACTGTTCAACTCGATAATCATAACTTAGATATTATAAACAGCTACTGGAATGTTCTCTCTTAGTTCAGAAAAGATCATAAAAGACTTTGGAGAAGTTCTTCGTTATATTAAAAATCCCTTCATTCATGTGGGAGACTTAAATGCCCATAGTGAACTTTGGGACAATGATAACAACAATCGTAGAGGAGAGAGATTAGTTGATCTCTTCCATCATTATGATCTTGTACTCCACAACGATGGAAGCCCTATTTTTGTTAACAATTACTCTACTAGTGCTATTCATTTAAACCTAACTTCTAGAAATGTTCCTTTCCAGATCTCTTGGTCATTCAGACCAATGGATGAGTGATCATTATCCTATCCTCATCAACTTCAACATCTCTTCCACCTCCAACCTTCAACGAAAATCCTTCATGAACTGGGAAAAACTCAAGTCAGCTTCTGAAAATTGTATTCACCTCTCCGACCCTGATGAGACACTTAATATAATTACTTCGCTTATCAAGCAGAACTCTTTCCACAAAGCAGTCACTAAAGGAGGAACAAAATAAAGCCCATATATCAATAAACTAATGGCTTCCCGTGGCCGAGTGGTTAGAGCGCTTGGCTACTGATCTACGGGACCTGGGTTCGAGCCCCGGGTAAGGCATGGATGTTCGTGTTGTTTTCTGCTGAGGGCCTGCCATCCTCTCAGATCTTCTACTATGGCATATAAACTGACAGGCTCCTGTCAGACCTCTGTGGCAAGCAGCTGCTTGAGGGGGTATTTATTTATTATTTTTATTTCAAAAGAAGAGCAGAAAGGAAATGCAGAAGAACAAGAAATATTTACGACTTCATTGCATTCCGGAAAGCTACAACAAAACTTCAGAAAGCTATCAAAAAACAAAGGAAACAAGACTGGACTGACTTCTGCCACAATATAACAACTGATATATATTCCCGAGAAATACGGCAAAAAATCAAGAGCATAAATAAAATTACACTTACTTATCCCTGATAGTGTACTCCAGGCAAATGAATGGGACGAACTTTCAGGAGCAAGCATATTTCTACATCACTTCTCTAACAGTCAAGCGGATAACAAAAATGGTTCTTACACGAATTTTGCCCAGTTAGAATCTCTCCAAATAAGAAATACCATTGTTCAAAACGAGGACCCTCCAAATGAAAATTTTAAATTTTAAGAACGCATTAATTCACTCAATACAGCCAAAAAGAACTCATCTCCTGGCCCAGATGGCATAACCTATCATCATTATCATCATCCTCAGGCAGCCATGGGCTACGGAGGTCCAACCAGACCGTGCAATTTAGTTCTCCAAGCAAGTCTATCCTGAGCTACATCTACTGCATCTAGCCACTGCACACCAATTCTAACAAGGTCCTGTTTGACATTGTCTGCCCACTGCATCCTAGGTCTCCCCTTCTTTCTGAGGCCTTTAGGCACACTGTTCATAACCCTATTCGCCAATCTATAATTACATACAGGCAACATGGCCAAACCAACGGAGTCTCTCTCTGCACAATATGCTGCTTAAAGGAGGTTGCAAACTCCTTTGCCTAACCTCATCATTAGTTACAAAGTTGAACCACCTAATGCCCAAGATACTGCGTAAGCATTGGAATCAAAAGCATCTAGTTTCCTGTTATCTTGCTTACACAGCGTCCAAGTTTCACTACCATAACTAACCCTAGAGAGAACCAAGCTATTATACAGTCTATTTTTAGTCTTTAGGTGTATACGCCTATTTCTCCACACTCTCCATAGATTCTTAAAAGTCCCGGCAGCAATCCCTATTCGTCTGTTAATCTCAAACGATCTATTTATACTAGAGAGATAAAATTTTTATGGTAGAGTGTTAAGGTTGAGAGGGTTACATTAGTAGCAATGATTTATCTCCCTATCCCACAGAGGGGTGGGAAAACTCAACTGTTTTATTGTTAGATATAAATGGAAAATTCTTTTGGTGTTACGTAGGTACTACTCAAATATTACAAATCTGAATTTTTTTTTCCAGTCTTCCGGTAATTCGAAATTCTACCATTAGAAAAGGAACTGTCCCCAAAACCACATTGTTTGGGGCGGGGGAAATGAACAAGTAAAAAATGGAACTCAGTGGAATTGCGCAATGATTCTTTCTGGCTCCTTCTCTTAGGTTTTTTGAGTGGGGGAGCGACCTAGTTCGTTTGCCACTGAGTTAGAAGGTATTAATGGGCAGAAATTTTAAAAAAACACACTCTTTAAAAACAGATCATCCTGTATTCGCCAAAGACGACATGTCATTCTTCTAGTGCTGTGGTTCTCAACCTTTTATGCTTCACGTACCCTCTGGAAATCTGTATGTAACTGACGTAACCCTTGCATAGATAGATAAAACTATAGTTATAGTATAACAATGGGAATAAAATAAAATATACATATATAAACATTACATTTTGTATTCATAAATTGCATATATCAATAAACACAAAAAATGGCATTTTTGCACATCAGTATTGCCAACTTAGCAACTTTGTTACTAGATCTAGCGACTTTTGAGCTCTCACGGCGTACCTTAAAAATTTTTACCGCGTTCCCCACGTTGAAAACTCCTGATCTAGTAGAAAATACTGATTATAAAATGGAGCGGGGGTGGCTCAGTAGGTAGCGCGCCAGGCTCGTAATCTGTAGTTCCCAGGTTCGAGTCCCAGCTGGGTCAGCGTTGAGATTTATCTCCGCAAAATTCCCCGCCCTGCCCACGGTCAGTAGGGGACACCGATGGGCTTGGATAAGGCCGTCATCCGTCGGATGGAACGTTAAGCCGTGGCCCCGTGTGCGGGAGAGCCATACCCTGTGCACGCTAAAGAACACGCTGGATGGCCTTGACGGGAGGCTACCATCTGTCTCCCAACAGCTGTTCCAGTGGGTCCCCTCCCCCAACCTTCTCTGAGCCTTCGGGGTCCATGTGACCTGGCCATTTAGCCCATGGTGTGCAAAAAAGTGCCGATCAGAGGTAAAACAACCCAAACAACCCAACTGATTATAAAACATATCCGAGATTGGGACAAATTTCACGAACGCTTTTCTTTTTTAAGCGTTTTTTCATAATTCCTCTCAATGAAGCGAACGTCTAACTTTAGGCTTGTTTTGGAAGGAGAGTTCTCAAAGGTGGCAACTGCAACATTTTACTCACAGTGACATCAAAATGCGCGAGAGATAGTCTAAGAGAACGTGCCCTACTTAGTGTCTAGTGAACAAATGACTCACCCTTTACGATGGAACAGATGGGAGGCAAATCAATTTCGGATGATTTTCTGGATGAGAGAACAAAAAGAAGGAACTGGAAAGGAACACTCCATTCAGCAACAGATTTACGTGTGAGAGATTGAATAATGACATTTGAAGGAAACTTCGAAATTTCGGCGTTTCCGATCCTCTGATTGGAGAGCAACCCTTCCGTGTACCGAAATCTTTTTTTTTCTGCGGAGTGCCGGTAGTAATTCTTTTTTGCTGGTGAATTTAAAAGCGAAAAAAGAATTGAGGAGGGAGAAGAAAAAGTGATTTCACCCTTCAGTAGACTGTAGAATGAAATTTCACGTCTTTCCTATAACATTTAAATATGCGAGTGATAATTTGATTATAAAAAATAGGGTTTTAAAACCGGGTGAATATATATGTATAGGGTGGCGCCACAAGGCTCGGTTTTACCAAGGTCATTCGAGTGTCGTTTAGGGGGCGTGCCTCATGACGCCACAATGAGGAAAGCTCAGCTAAAGTATATTTCGTCTTTCTTTGGTCTTCCACTTGGTGAGGGGCGGGGGTGGCTCAGTCGGTAGCGCGCCAGGCTCGTAATCTGTAGTTCCCAGGTTCGAGTCCCAGCTGGGTCAGCGTTGAGATTTATCTCCGCAAAAATTCCCCGCCCTGCCCACGGTCAGTAGGGGACACCGATGGGCTTGGAAAGGCCGCCGTCCGTCGGATGGGACGTTAAGCCGTGGCCCCGTGTGCGGGAGAGCCATACCCTGTGCACGTTAAAGAACACGCTGGATGGCTATGACAGGAGATTACTATCTGTCTCCCAACATTTGTTCCAGTAGTTCCCCTCCCCCAACCTTCTCTGAGCTTTCGGGGTCCATGTGACCTGGCCATTTAGCCCATGGTGTGCAAAAAAGTGCCACTCAGAGGTAAAACAACCCACAGAGGTAAAACAACCCAACCCAAATCCACTTAGTGAATCTCTCTCTATGAAGTTTTTCAGGTAATCTTTTTTCATCATTCCAAACCTACAGTAGCAAACTGCATGAGTAATCCTTCGAAGAATAAAAAAAAGCAATATTTCTTATATATTTCAATTAGAAGTAAAAATCAGTGTGAAGTGGATGCTGCAGTATCGGTTTAAATATAAATTCGATGCGCACATGCTAAGTTATGTGGTAAGCATTTTTAAAATGCCTATTAAGATTCTAGATTAAAAAAAACTGTGACATAAAAATTTCGGTCTTGTCTGGTCGGAGTATAATAATCTTGACAGATTATTATACTCCGACCAGACGATTGTTATCACGGGAGGCAACGAAATTATTGTTACAATAAGAAACCATCGCTTTGAAAACCACGCCAGTGTGTCCAGTAAAAAAGAAACATTATTTCAGGTAACTGAAAATTTAAATACGCTTGGCTTATACTGTACCGATTCGTGGGAATAAAAACTTAGTGTGTCATATTCTACGCGTTAGAAAATTACAACAGCAGTTTCAAATTGCTATTAAAAAATTAAATAATGCCTAGGGAGAAATCTCTGCTTTTTAAACAAGATCACGATCAAAGCAAAAGCAGTGGAATAAACGTAAAAATTGATAAAGCAAAATAAAAATTTCAAAATTAATTAAAACAAGAAAAGAAGCAGATCTTTCAATAACTCCAGGGAAAAAAAATGTCTTAGTAAATTGAAAACTGCATTTTCGCCAGTCCAATAAATGTTTTTTTTTTAAGGGACAAAATTTAAACCACTACACGGCGGCAACATTTTTTTTATTATTTTCCTTACGATATTTTTTAATATGTTATTAACATAGTTGGTAAAAAGATAAGTTGAAATAAAGATCTAGTGTTCTAATTCGATCGATTTTTTAATTATAAGCGGAAGATCAGAATATTTTCTAAGAATCATCTAATAGAAATTCTATACAGTGATATTATTGCAGTGAAAAAATAGTCAGACAGAATTACATTATTCTGTGTGTAATCAAATTGGAAATCTTTAAAATAGGAGCCCTACTGTAAACTTATACACGTTTGTGAAATCGTATAAAGTAATTAGAGAATATTCAGAAAAGCTTTTCGATTATAAGCAAAGCACGCCAAAACTGTAGAATTAAACTGTACTTGGTTAGAAAATTATCTAGCGATGAAATTGTTTAATATAAAACATCTATTTTTAACAAGGCTAGAGAAGATGAAAGATTTTATTTAAATTAATAACATTTTATCTGCATTAGAATTATTCGCTTATTCGTTAAGGAAAAAAATATTTATTTCAATCCTTCTGAACGAAATGGGGGACAAAATAATTTCTACAGCAAAATAAAGCCCAATTTAAATCAAAAATAACATTTGCTAAACTCTTCGAAAGTTCCGTGCATCACCAGAATATATGAATATGACGGAATTTTGGCAAATTTGAAGTTAAAAAAGTCTTTCATCAACATTTCCGAGAATGTAATGAAAAAACAAAGGTCACCACGTGAGATGATTGACGGTTTCATCTTTTTGCTAGCACTTGATATTGAAATATTTTACACTCATCTAGTAGTCAGAGTTTATTTCATTAGCAAGATTACTCTAAAAATTCCTATCACAATCGTATAAATTCTAATAAGTTGTTGTATGCGCTACTGAAAGTAAACTTTGCAGTCAAAACGAAAGTAATACTGCCGCCATATTCTTCTCATGCCACAATACATTAGCTGTCATGATAGTTTTATTAGTAGCTATTATCCGAAATATTGAAACTTAATCTCCCGAACATTAAAATCTCAAGGTTAATTTCAAATAAACACAATACTGTTTAATAATCACAAGAGTTTTATTAATATTGTACGAATATACAATATATACGTATTAGACAGCTTGTGTACTAACCATATTAGCATTTCTACATGCCTACGCTATGGCTTTCCGCCATTATTGCAAATTTCAAATTATTTAACTGCGTAGTAGTAATAACTTATATAAACTGAGCAAAAATATATGCCACATATATTATCCGTTGTTATGCTAGTGTAATTGTCTTACATATTAATCTCTGCATAATCAATGATTACTTATCAAACTCCACAGTTTTAATATAAATGAAATCCATATTGAACATTCGCCAAGGTTAGCTTGATATCACGGTCACGATTCGATGCTTTTAAATAAGCAAAATTTATATTCCTAGAAAATATATCCCAGAAGATTCACACAATTATCTTATTAACGATTAGTAATGGGATAATAAACGATGAAATAAAACTTGTAGAATATTCGAAGACAAATAAAAATAGAAGGATGACATAATGACCTCTTAGTTCCACAAAATATCGCTCAAATCGTTTGCAAAACTCTCCGAAGTTGCCACTGCAAGTCGCAGGAATCGTCGTCGCATTGCGGTTACAAATTGTGGCGGTGTACCTCCTACCTAACAATAAATATTTTCCTGATAGCTAGATAGTCCTGAAACAGTTAAAAGAAAACGAAATTGCAATTTTACACTTTTTCTGACAACAGAAATCTATCTTACCGTTCGCTTCTTATAAGCTTCTTTTAATTTGATGGAATTGGTAAATTTTGGGACATGTATATTTAGTCCCTGCTTTACCATTTCAAGTGTGGCTTTAGACCCAAAATAGATCATAGCTAATAAAAATTCAGGACATATAGTCAGTCAAAAGGAATCCCTGCAGAAAAAAAAGCGGAGAGGCTACCGATGAAACATGGTTCTCTCTGCATAGAAGAAGAATAGGAGAAAAGGGTAAAAAACACAAAGAGAATCAGTTAGAGTTGAACCTCAGTAGACTGTATGAACTCCATCATAGAGTTATAAATATCCGAATGGGATTTTCCATTTGGCCAAAAATCCAGCAAATTTCGTAAAGTCGGTGGAGAATTAGTAGAATAAAAATGCTTGTGAAGATGATGCTTCTAGCTTGTAGAAATTTGCTGTAGTGCATCACAAAATGTTTCACATCTTCTCATCTACCGCACCGTTGGCATAAAGGAGTACAGGATTTTTTAAAGAGGTAGAAGGTGCTTTGGAGTAGATCGACACCTGACCTAATTCTCCGGGTAGAAACTTTATCTCTTCTGTTTACGTTTTTAAGGGGATGGAATGTTGTGGAAGAGTCCAATTGATATCGAAAAAGGTTGTTTTCCTCGGCTATTGTCTGTCAAATTAAATTCCAGTCAGTTTATTCTTGGTTCTTTAACTACTGAAGAAGGTATTTATAAGGATCCTGAAGTCCTGTGGTGGAACCCAAGAGAATTGTAGCAGATTTCGCTAGTTGATCTGCTTTTTTCGTTCCCGAATATTCCTTTGTATGCAGGTATCCAGGAGAGAGTGATACTCTTTCCATCTTTAATTTCATTAATCTGAGTGAGTAGGCTTCTGTTAAGGTTATAATGCTTCCATTTATTGTCACTTTGCTGAAGTTAAGAATGGAGCTGAGCGAGTCAGTAAAAATTATGAAATTTTTACGAACTTGATTTTCCATTCAATCAAGTACTAATTCAATTCATATTAGTTCACAGTACATGTTTGAAGAGGCGTGTTCTAGTGTAAAGCTATTTTCAACCCCTTGATTGGGCACAAAGAATGCTGAAGCTGCAAAGTTTTCATCAGAGGTTAAAGAGTGATTAGTGAAGATCGGAGTGGTAGTTTTTGTCAGATCTAGGATAGAGAATTCAATAATTTACTTTATCTGATAAGGGTCAGAGTTTCTGCTGTTTACGTTTAGATGTTCTAGATCGAAAGAAGGGTAATCAATCGTCCATAGTGGGAGGACTTATTTCTTTGGTAATATAAGATTCTTCCATATAGGGAAATCATAATGATTCCTGATATTCAGTATAGAATTTGAATCATTGTCAGCTTTATCAATTTTTTTAACAAGTGGGTGGAGAGGCACTTTGGAGTTTAATTTCAAGATAAGTACGATACAATTGAAATTTATGCAGGTGATAGAGAGAAGAGCATACTGCTTCCGCCAAAGTGGCGAGATTAGGAATGCCTGGAGGTAATCCTAGACAATGTCTAAGAGCTATAGTTTGAACAGCCTCCAGATTCTTCGGATTACTTGAGCAAAGGTTAGAGAGAAGAAAGCTGCCATAATTTAATTTGGGTATGATTAAAGCCTTGAAGATTCATAGCAATGCGTTCTCATCTGAACTCCATGTGGAGCCAGCAAGCGATCGAAGTGTATATAAATCATGTGAAACTGTTTGCATCAGTTTCTTGATATGCAACTTCCAGCACAAATGTGTGTCAAGAGTGATTCCAAGGAAATGGTGAGATTTAGAAATTTGTAAAGGGTTATTATTTATTTTGAAGCATATTTTGTCCTCCTTGAATCTTTTTCTTGTGATAGGGAGGACGACTGATTTTTCAGTAGCTATAGAAAGATTTCGTTGTTTGCATTTAGATGTAATGATATCAAGAGACTGTTGAAGTTTCTCACGGATTTTAAAAAACATTGTTACCAGAGATCCAAATTGCAATATCATCTGCAAAAAGAGATTTGTTGGCAACTTCAGGTAGGCATGAAGCTGCATCATGAATATGAATGTTGAATAGTGTGGGGCTTAAAACTGATCCTTGTGGTAGGCCAACAGAGGGAAACATTTCTTCAGAAACGATATTATAAAGTTTAATTTGAATAGATCTTGAAGTGAGAAAGTGTTTTATGAAGTACCAGCATTTATGAGCAAGTCCCAGCATTTATGAGCAAGTCCCAGTTGTTGGAGTTTCAAAAGCAAATTAATGTGGTTTACTGCATCATATGCTCCTTTAATATCAAGGAATATACAGATGGTAGTCTTATTTTTGTATGAATCTTCGAGATCAGATACTAGGTCCAAGAGATTTTCTTTAATTGACCGATTGGCCTGGAAAGCTGATTGACAGATAAAGAGAGTTCTATTTTTGTTGATAAAATAATTTTGTCTGTAAGAAATCATTCTTTCAAAAACTTTTAATAAACAAGATGAGAAAGTAATTGGCCGGTAAGACTCTATATTATGGCTAGTTTTGTTTGGTTTTTTTTATGGGAATAATGAAAGCTTTATTCCAATCATATGGAAATTTTCCTTCTTCCCAGCATTTATTAAAAGTAAGAAGTAAACTATGAAGGCTTGTGGTAGAGAGATTTTTTCAAACAGGAGCTATGCACCAATCCCCTGTGATGATGCATAGAACCGGCCAGGCCTAGCACCTAATGTCCGACCCCGCCTTCTCGTGGTGCAGACCGTTAGAACCTTTCAAAAGAGGACTCTCTTGTGGAAGTGAACGGAAGGGGAGGGCTTCCAGATTTGTGTGGCCTACTGATCTGGACAACTATGGCTACTTTTCTTTTTTTTCTACCCTGCTGAGGAGTGGTCAACCACACAGGGTCCTGGTGCTGACCATATAAACCCACTGGACTGGACAGATATATGGCTCTGTGTTTGATTATGGATCCTGATTTTGCTGCACTGGTGGGCTTCTGTGGAGGGATAATCTTCCGCTGTGTTTTCTGTTTGTTTGTGGGTTGACAGCCCCAAGTGAATAGATTCACAGGATATGTTTATCAGCTGGTGGATAATCCTGAGCAGAGGTCATCGCAGGCACCTGAACTCTTTGTTTCTATTGGCATCGTCAAATTCTACATTGGAGGAAGTCTTCCAGTGTAGATGGCTTCAGCCTTTAGTGGTGGGGGAACGGGTCTTTGACCCATGTCTGTGATTAGGGAGCTGTTTGATATTGTCGGCATTCCCTCTCTCATTAAACATAGTTTCTTTAAACATCCCACTAACCATTTTCTCTCCATAGGCAGTTGGAATGTGAGGACTCTGCACAGAGCTTTTTCTTTTGATGTCCTTACACAAGAATTCCACCATTATAATTTAGATATTCCCGGCTTGCAAGAGACCAGATGGACAGATAAAGGTCAGATTCTTAAAAATAATCTTAAATTTCTCTTTTCAGGGAGGGACGACAATAAGCATCACCAAGGGGTGGGTCTGCTTCTCAGCAGACACACTAGTGATGCTCTTCTAATATATGAGTGCTATAATGAAAGGTTTCTTACAGCAAAATTTCAGACAAGCGTTAAAGACTTGAATTTTATCTGCTGTTATGCCCCCATTGAGGATGCTGATGAGGATGAGAAGGATAGGTTTTAAGGACAACTTCAGGATATTTTGAATTCTGTCAAGAAAGGAGATATTACCCTTGTTCTTGGTGACTTCAATGCCAAAGTTGGTACTGACTCTGACCTTTGGGGAGGAGTAATAGGCCCTTTTGGTATTGGTAGCTGCAATGGCAATGGGCAACGTCTCCTACAGGTAAGTAAACTCAATGGATTCAGAATAACTAACACTTATTACAAACACCGCCACATACATAAGTACACATGGATTTCACCTGATGGGCTGCATAAGAATATGATTAATTACATATTAATTAACAGCAAATGGGCTAGTTCTGTTAGGAATACCAGGGCATGTAGGGGAGCTGATATTGGATCTGACCATTACCTTGTTAAAAGTGTCTTGCGATTTAAACTTAAAAAGTGTTGTGCTAGGGTTAAAAAATTCACTTTTAATACTGAAGCTCTGAAAGATTCAGTCAAAAGTGAAAAGTGAAAGATCCAGCCAAAGCTTATCATGATAGGTTACTTAGTCATTATGACAGTCATGGTATTCTTGCTACTGAACTTGAGGAAGAATGGGGCCCTTTTAAACAGGTTTTTCGGGTTTTTTGGAAACTAACAGTACTCTTTAGGAAAAAAGGAGCAGAGGAGACAGAATTATCTGAGTGATAAAACACTTGAGCTTATTTCGGAAAGAAAGAACTGCAGGAATGTCCTTAATCAATACCCTACTAGTCCTAATAGAAAGCATTACAGAGAACTTAATAAACGTGTAAAAGATCAGTTAGCTGCTGATAAGAATCTTTGGCTTGATGGTTTGGCTGACTGAATTTTTGTAAATTTGCGTAGTCATTTCTAAAATCGCAGTTTGAGTATTCAATCCTTTTCGAAATCCAAATTGATTTGGGGCAAATAAATTGTGCACATCCCAAAAGTTAACAATTTTTTTTAACAATTTTTTCAAGAATCTTAGAAAAAGTTGATAGAAGCGAAATCGGTCTGTAATTTTCAATTGCCTTAGTATCACCATTTTTAAACACTGGAATAATTGAGGCAGTTTTTAAAATTTCAGGGAACACACCTTCTACAAAAGAAAAGTTTACAAGTTTACAAAATATAGTTCTAATTTCCGGAAAAATATTTTTAATAGTGGTAACTGTAATTTCGTCCAAACCAGGTGATTTTCCCTCCTTTAGTTCCTTGATAGTATCAAAAATTTCTTGTTCTGGTATATAAGGGAAAAAAATAGAATTAGGCATTTTACATTTTAAATAACCTATTATCTCTTCTATTTTGGTTTCATTTTGTAGATTTTGTTTACATAATAAAGAAATTACCCCAGTAAAATAATTGCTAAATTTATTAACAAATTCCTGCGGCTTTTCATCAAACCCAAGTAAATAATTTCTATCTGTGATAATTTGAGAAGAATTGCCATTTATTTTTCTTCCGTCACACATTTCATTGATAGTTCCCGATTTTTTCTAGCATTATTTCCATTTTTTATAAAAATATTTTTATAATAATCATTTTTAGCTTCCCTAATAACATTAGTTAACATATTTTTATATCTTCTATAGTAGTCATTTTCATCCATTTTTTTGGATTTAGATCTTTTATATAAATTTCTTTTAAAATTGATTGAATTAACAATAGCTTCTGTTATCCATGGTTTGAGTTTTTTAATTTTCTTTTTAGAGTACTTAATCTGCGCATCTTTAATTAATAGAGTTAATTCCCTTAGAAATGCATCAAATGCTAAATTCATATTTACCTGTCTCTCGACATGATCCCATGATTTTTCTGCCAATAACTTATTCAATTTAGTATATTGAATATTAGTAAAATTTGTAGAAAGCTTTTCTGTAGAACCATCTTTATAAAAACCACACTTTATATTACTTCCAACAAAAAATGATCTGAGATGTCTCATTTAACAATATATGTAGTTACAGTATCTAATCTAAAATTTCTAATGTAAAGCAGATCTAGGCAGGTTTTACTACTTACCCTAGTAACAGAAGCATGACAGGAATGAAAACCATTTGAATTTATCATTTGTAAAAAATTTATTTTGTGTTGATCATTAGATAATAAATCCACATTAAAATCTCCTGTCATTATCATACTATCTCGTTTAATGTAACACAGTTAAGCCACGTTGTGAATTCATCAGTAAATTCTAATTTACTGAATTCATGCGCTCTATAGATTGCAACAAGGCCAAGTTCGCAATTAAATGCTTTTATATGCAATTCCACTAAGTCAGCAGTTTTAAAATCAGAAAAATCTGGTTCACTTCCCATCCTTCTTTAATGTAAACAATTACTCCTCCTGACCTATTTTTCTCCCTACATTTACAGTATTCTTTATATCCAACTCTTTTATATAAGGCTATTTCCTCTTCTCTTACCCAAATCTCAGTAAGTACTATAATTTCTGGTTTTAATTTAATTAAATTTAAAACTAGCACAAAATGATCAAATTTTTTTCTCAGACTTCTTATATTTCCCTGTATAATATTTATTCCATGGCCCCAAGAAAAATAATTTTTATCATAAACATTTTTTTTTATCAATTTCAGTAACATTGGAATAATAATCATTTATCATATACAATTCTTCAATAGCTAAAAATCATTTGTAATTGGGTAAAAAAATGTGTAACATTTTTTAAAATTTGTTATTCTAGAAATTATTTTTCACATTCTAAACGTAATAATGTCTAAAACCCCGGATAAGTTATGGATACTTTTTTTCTGCGTTGTCTTTCTGCTGAGGTCTCGCCTTCCTCGCATACCTTTATGGAAAGCGGCTGTTTGAGTATTTATTTATTTATAATCAGAAAATGTGAAAAAGAATGTAACTATTTTGCACAACTGTGTAATTTTGAAGTCAGAGGGAAAAAAAATCCAACTTTAATTATTTAACATTATTTCAATGTATAAATTTTCCTGTGAACAATCGTGGAAAAAATGTTTTAAATATTGCATTTGCATAGTTTTAGACTTAAATAGTTCGCATATATCGAAAATTAATTCTTTTTTGCTTCCTATTAAACCGTGACATTAGAATCCTTTCCTGTTATAAAAAAAATAGAGAAAAAGGAGAATTGTAAATAAATTTTAAAAACAATTTGCGTACATGTTTTACGTAATTTGCAAGAAGTAATCACAAATTAAAATAAAAGAAAGGAACCTTGTGGATCATCTCGTAAAAAATTGATAAATTAAACTTTTGCTTCTTTCGAAACGAAAAAAAAAATGCAAAACAACTTTAATTATTTAACGAAAGCGAAATAAGATTCAAACAGTCATATATAAAACAAGATGAATGCACAAGAAATAGACGAACAAGCTAGTAAGTAAATTAGAAGAAAATGAAAGTTAATTTTCGATAAAATGAAAAAAATTAAAAGTCCTTCCAGCCCACACGATTTTTATTCTTCAAGTTGAGAATTCCTGACTGTGAGCCGCCAACCAGCAAAAGATAGGCATCAATATCCTCCTGTTTGTTCCTTGTCCTGATAACAGTGGCTTAAAACAGGATGTGCCATCTTTCACATATTATTTTGTCATTCTGTTTCGGAGAGATAATGAATTTTTTCATTTTCCGATCGAAAAACATTAGCTTGCACAGCTAGCAGATAATTACGTATTGATTGAAGTAACTAATAACGCGGGTCTAGTGGCTTGCATGTGCTTTTCGTTCTGAAATGAGATAAAAATACCGGGCGTGCACTCTATGTACTTAGCACGCGAGTCAAAAAAAGATACCGTGCGCGAGGTTGATGCTTAAAGCAAAAATGATGGGCGAGAGCAGGTGCTGCTGCAGCTCATCGGCAAAGCTCTACCCACTGCAGAATGGACTTATTTCCGCGAAGCTCTTATAGCGTAGCGGATCCCAAGTACCAATTTACTCTTTTTTTTTCTTTTCCTCAGGGTTAATGCGTTAACTTTGTAGGCATTAAGAACACGGAGAAAACTTTTTAATAAGGTGGCGACAGTTTTCGGTGGGGAAATATCTTGTTTATCTGCTTTCTATCGATCATCCCTTTTGCTCATCTGCTCCTCTTTCGTCATCTCTTTTGGGTTGGCTATTCATCATCTTCTCTTTCTATCATTATCTCTCATCGGCAAAGGAAGATGGTAATCAATATCTTGAGATAATGTGTAAGGATCTAAATAAAAATAAAATAAAAATTAAAGTATATGGAAGAAATCTTTTAGATTTCTAGATATGAACGGTTTATGTTTACTATATTGATGCCTATCTTTCATTGCAAAGAGTTGATGTTTTTTCTTTGCTTCATTTTTTGTGGAGGAAAAGAGGAGGGTGCACATTGTTAAGCAGCTGTATGGCAGGAAATTCATCTCTTAATACTTCTCCTATCTCCCACTTCTCTCTATTCTTCTTCATCTAAACTTCATTTTCTGAATTCAGTCTTTTTTCTGCCACATCCACTCAAGTACAGGTTTGAGTCCCAACTGTGCTAGCTTTGAGATTTATTTCCATCAACTTCCACCTTGTCCTCGGTGAGAAAGGTGGATACCGGAGGGCTAGGAAAGACCGTTGCATGGGACGTTAAGCAGTGAACTGTTGTGTAGAAGAAACTTACTCTGTGCACGTTAAAGAACACACTAAATGGTTTTGACCGAAGGCTACCATCTGTCTCTAACATCCGTCCAGAGCGTCCCCTTTCTCCCAGCCCACTCTGAGCAAATGGGGTTCTTGTGACCTTCCTATTGTATGCGAAGAAATGCCGCTCAAAAGTAAATTCAGAAAATTATCACTGGAAGTAATTTGAAGATATTAGCAGAATTTATCCAATTCTCGATTTTCAACGAAATGCTCTTAATATAGATATAAAGAGTTATGGAAGGTAAAATATTCAACAGAAGCTTTAATTGTCAAAGGAATTTACCTGAAGAATTAATACATTAATAATAGCTGTTTCATCAACTAATTTATAGAAATAAATTTTTGTAATGATTATTTATATTTCCGTTAGGTTTGAAGGAACTTTTTTGGACGCTTGGAAAACTAACACTTTCTCTTAAACGTTCTAGCTTCAGTAACTTTCTAAATTTTGAATGGATATTGTTGAAATGGGAGGATTTTCGAGTAAATAGATTTGTTATAAAAGAACGAAAGCCTGTATTCACGAACAACGAAGAGTCCTAAAACTTTTTGAACTAGAGTATACATCAGTTTTCTCAGCGTTTTCCAATAATGTACACTTAAATAATTTTCAAACATTGTTGTTCACTCTCATTACACTACAGACAGTGTTTCTCCCCCCCCCCCCCAAACACACAGCACTACCACACACATCCATATTATCCTACATTTAAATGGAGATGGGGTACATAGATGAGATGAGAAGATGAGATGGTAACACCAGAAGCATAGCTGAAGTACATGTATCCGTTTATACATGCATCTCCCTATATATGATATAAAAGGATTATATCAATATAAGTGTTTGTTGTTGATGTTGTTTTTCGCAAAAAAAGGTAATTAATGTGTCGGTACGTCTTAATACAGAAATATATTTAACAGTCCAAAAGCCTTTTTAAAAGAAACACGTTCCTAGTGGTTCGGGGGCGGGGTGGTCCAGTGGGTAGCGCGCCAGGCTCGTAATCTGTAGTTCCCAGGTTCGAGTCCCAGCTGGGTCAGCGTTGAGATTTATCTCCGCAAAATTCCCCGCCCTGCCCACGGTCAGTAGGGGACACCGATGGGCTTGGAAAGGCCGCCGTCCGTCGGATGGGATGTTAAGCAGTGGCCCCGTGTGCGGGAGAGTGCCATACTCTGTGCACGTTAAAGAACACGCTGGATGGCCTTGACGGGTTGGTTGGTTGGTTGTTTGGAGTTTTATGGCGCATGAGCTACTGAGGCTATAATGCGCCAAACCAGGTAAAAATATGCTAAAAAACAAATACTCCTCAACCAAAATTAAAAAACAAATGCTGGAAAAGGTAAAAAAATAAAACCAACAAGATATATATATATAACAGAAATAAAAAGTAAAGTGTAAAACAACAAATGTGTAGATAAATAAATACAGTAGAGACAAAGGATAAAACTAGCCCAGGTGTAAATGACCTAGGCAGAAGGTGAAAAAATTACAAATGATTAAAATTATAATCTGGTAAAATATCCTGTATACTGTAAAAAGGCAAAAATTGGAGATAAAATGGTACTATCAGATAAAAGATGTCCGAGTGTAAGTGGCTCGGACGTAAAATTGTGAAAATTAAAATACAAACGACGTTCTAGGTTAAAACAGGGACATTCAATTAAAATATGTTTTATTGTTAAAATGGTGTCACAAAACTCGCACTTAGGTACGTCGTCCGCCCGAAGAAGAAACGAATGAGTAATATACGAGTGACCTAAGCGGAGCCGAGCAAGTACAACTTCCTCCTTGCGATTCCTGCGGTAACAAGACTGCCATGGTTTGATGAGAGGTTTGATCTCAAAGAGCTTGTTTGTAAGCTGTTCCGACCAAGATCTCTGCCACCGTGCCCGGAGCTCGATGGTAAAACGCTGCCGGAAATCCAGATATGGAACCGGCAACGGAGAGTCGGACAGGGGCGTGGCTGACTTGGCAGCAGCATCTGCCAAGTCATTGCCCCTGATACCGACGTGACCGGGCACCCAACAGAAATGGATGGTGGTGGTGGCTGCCAGACGATGTAGCTGCTGGCGGATCTTAGTAAGAACAGGGTGAGGCCGATGCCTCACCGAGATCAAAGCCTGTAGCGAGCTAAGCGAGTCGGTGTAAAGCACACACCGACGATGATGCTTAGTCGCCACGTGGTCCAAGGCGAGGCTGATAGCGTGCAACTCTGCAGTGAAGATGGAACACTGCAGTGGGATCTGGTCTGCAATGATTACATCACAGCAGACCATGGCTGATCCCACCGAAGTGCCGGACTTCGAGCCATCTGTAAAGACAGGCAAGAAGTCCGGGTGCTCAGCACGATGGCTGGCAAAGAGTTGCCGGTACACACAGTCGGGTGTAAAGGCCTTCCCCGTCCTGCACAGGGAAAAATCGCAGGAAGGGGAAACAGCGAGCCAAGGTGGAAGTGGCTCAGCTGTCGACTGTGCAACGCTATCGAGACTGGTGTTGATGTCTCTGAGGTAGCCTCGGACACGCAAACCAAAAGGACGAATGGCAGTCGGCCGATTAGTGTAAAGCATTTCCCACTTCGGACTGAAAACGCAGTCCCAAGTGGGATGGCCAGGCAGGGATCGCAATTTAGACGCATATTGTAGGGACAACTGCTGACGGCGAAGAGATAAAGAAGGTTCGTCGGTCTCAACGTAAAGACTCTGGACCGGTGAGGTGCGGAAGGCTCCCGTGCAAACACGGAGAGCCTGGTGATGGAGGGGGTCCAGCACCTTCACCACCGAATCCCGGGCCGAGTCGTACACCTGGGATCCGTAGTCCAGTTTCGATCGGACAAGTGCACGGTACAGGCGGAGCAAAGAACATCGGTCCGCCCCCCAAGAGAGGGAGGAGAGGACCTTGACGATGTTCAATGCCCGCGTGCACTTGGACCTGAGATGACGTATGTGAGGTAAAAAGGTCAATTTCCGATCGAATATGAGACCGAGAAACTTGGTCTCCGCCACAACTGGAATGATGTTACCCCCGAGCCGCAGCTCGGGATCCAGATGAAGATTACGCTTGTGGCAAAAGTGCACACAAGCGGTCTTCTGTGGGGAGAACCGAAACCCGTTTGCCGTCGCCCAAACCGAAAGATTGTTCAGGGCAATTTGCAGTTGTCTTTCAATGACCCTCATGCTGGACGAAGAGCAAAAGATGCTAAAGTCGTCAACATAGAGGGCATTGCCTACTGATGGAGGAAGTTGTCTAGTTATAGAATTAATCTTGACAGCGAAAAGCGTAACACTCAGAACGCAGCCTTGTGGCACCCCCTGTTCTTGGGGGTACGGCCGCGACAGAGTGTTACCGACACGGACACGAAAAGAGCGTGTCGATAAGAAGTTGGAGATGAAGATCGGCATGTGACCTCTCAAGCCGAAGCTGTGGAGGTCACGAAGAATGCCGAATCTCCAAGCCGTGTCGTACGCTTTTTCGATGTCAAAGAAAATTGACACCAGGTGCTCTCTACGTAAAAATGAATTTCTGATAGCCGATTCGAGGCGTATCAGATGGTCAAGAGTTGACCGTTGCCTGCGAAAGCCACACTGGGTGTTGGAAAGAAGGTTGTGATGTTCTAAATACCAGATGAGTCTGGCATTTACCATTCTTTCCAACACCTTGCACACGCAGCTCGTCAATGCGATTGGACGATAATTGGAAGGAATCTTGGGATCTTTGCCTGGCTTGGGGAAGGCCAAGACGATGGCCTCCCGCCAGGAGTCCGGAAACTGCTCCTCGAGAAAAATGCGATTGAAGAGATGGAGCAGCCGATCCTTACTCGATGGTGAAAGATGTTGGAGCATGGCATAATGGACATTGTCCGGCCCTACAGCAGAGGCACGAGAAGAGTGCAGAGCAAGGCGAAGCTCCTCCGCTGTGAATGGCCTGTTGTAAGGCTCCAGGCCATTCAAGTGGAAAGACAGCGGAGAGCGTTCCGCCCTGCCCTTCTGGGCCAGAAACTCGGGGGAGTAAGAAGAAGAAGAAGAGATGGAGGAGAACGACTCCCCCAGAGTGTCGGCAATTGCTTTGGGATCAGCAATTGCCTGTCCATTGTGCTCCAGGATCGATAACGAGTGGGACGTGTAGTTCCCACTCATCTTCCGGACTTTATCCCACACGACCTTAGAACTAGTCGTGCGGGTGATGGAAGACGTATACTTGATCCAAGATTCCTTCTGGCTCTGGCGTCGGACGAAACGTGCTTTCGCCCTGGCGCGTTTGAAATTTTCAAGGTTGGGGGTAGTCGGATATCTCCGAAACACCCCCCAAGCCTTGTTCTGAGCCTTACGAGCTGCGGTGCAATCTGGATTCCACCACGGTTTCGGAAAGCGAGGAAACCGTGTAGAAGTTTGAGGAATCGTTGATGCAGCTGCATCTACGATACAGTCCGTTATCTCCGCTACTGCCACATTGATTGGCTCCTGGCTGACAGAGTGGTCGTCGAGCTCAGAGAGCAGCTCGAAACCACCCCAGTCAGCCCGATCGAGCCTCCACCGTGAGACGCGTGAAGGGCTGCAAGGCCCCCCACGGGAGATGGTGCACACCACGGGGAGGTGATCGCTTCCGTACGGGTTGTCCTCGACCTCCCATGTAAAGAGTGGAAGGATCGAGGAGGAGCAGATGGTGAGGTCAATGGCAGTGAAAGTGCGGGTTGGGGAGTGAAAGTAAGTACTGACACCGGTGTTCAACAGGGAGAGAGAAGGATCCAGGAGCCACTGCTCCAGGACCCCACCCCTCCCGTTGGTGTCAGCACTGCCCCAAAGTGGACTGTGTCCGTTGAGGTCCCCCATAATGAGGAAGGGGGACGGCAGCTGCGAGACGAGATCATCAAGGTCTTCCTGGAAGACGATGCTCCCAGGTGGAAGATATACAGAGCAGACAGTCAGTGAGAACCCCACGAAGAGACGGATGGCTACCGCCTCTAAGGTGGTAGTGAGGGGTACGACCTGGAATGGAGAATGGTTGCTCACGAGGATGGCGACACCCCCGCGAGCTGGACCATCTCCATCCCGGTCCCGGCGAACTAGTGAAAAGTGCCGGATCGTGGGATCTGTGACTGGCTGCAAGTACGTCTCCTGCAGGCACACACAGATGGGCTGGTGTGCCTGAAGGAGGGCCTTGATGTCGTCAAGATTCCTCTGGAATCCACGACAATTCCATTGTAGGAGTGTGGCCATCTCAGGACTTAGAAGAGTGGGCGGACGACAAATTTCTATTCAGTTTAACCGCCGCGGAGGACGGCTTACTGAATAGGGGGCGGTCAGTATCCATGTCCTCGGAATCGTCCGAGGGGCATGGATCGGTGACCGCCCTTTGAGGAGGAGTGATGATTTTCTTTTTAGGCCCCGGTGGGGGCCCCTTCGGTTTTGAAGGTCTTGCTGTCTGAGGACGGGAAGGAGGAGGCCTTCCGGTGGAGGTGGAAGGCTGACCTGCAGGAATGGAAACTGGGGTTGATGTCGAAGTCGACACCACCCTCGGTCTCGCCTGCGTAAGGAGGTATTTCGCAGCTGGCGAGAAAGACTCAGTAGGTGGTACACTGATGTCTGTCTGCACCGAAACCGAAGTCATTGGAACGATGGGCTTTCCAATGACTGCACTGGCATAGGAAACCTTGCCAGGTGGGGCTGGCGGTGCAGCAAGCTTTCTCGCCTCAGCATACGAGATGTGATTCACGACTTTGAGGCGTTGTACCTCCTTTTCCTCTTTCCACTTCGGACAGTCGCGGGAGTACGCCGGATGTTCGCCACTGCAGTTCACACAGCATGCCTTTTCAGCTGTGCAGTCAGGATCGAGATGATCCTTACTGCCACAGCGAGCACAGGTGGGCTTGCCCCTGCATGCTGTGCGGGCATGACCGTATATCTGACACTGAAAACAGCGCAGAGGGTTCGGTATATACGGCCGTACCTCACAATGTAAATAACCTGCCTTGATGGAAGAAGGCAGGCGTGGCGTGTTGAATGTAACAATCAGCACCCTGGTGGGTGTCAATTTCCCATCACGGCGTGTCGAAACCCGGTGGACCGCTGTTACTCCTTGAGGTGTGAGCTCTGAGAGGATTTCCTCCTCAGTGACTTTGAGGAGGCCCCACTCGGTGATCACACCCCGAGAGGAATTCAAAGTTTTATGGGGAGTGACTTCGACAGCCACCCCACCAATTTCTTTGACTTTCAGGAGCAGTTCCGAGTGTTTGGAACAAGCGGTCTCAACTTGTAAGTCGCCAGATCGTAAGCGCTTTACGGATTTCGGTTCTCCCGCAAGACCTTTCAAACCTTTATTCACAAAAAAAGGGGACATGTCCCCAAGCACCTGATCACCCGTGGAGTGGATGATCAGGAACTTTGGGAACGAAGACACAGACAAAGAAGACGACGGCAGAGATAACTTAGACAATGAGGAAGATGGGGGCTCATGTCGAGCCCTCTTGTTGGCGGCGATCGTATTAATTTCTTCACTCTCTCTCATGATTTTTGTTGTGTGGTTCAGTGCCCGCTGTCCCCACCCTCCACGGAGCCCAACAAGGGGACGCCCAGTCGGGCGCCAGGGCTACGCAGGCACTATACCCACACAGACAGTGAGCCAAGCCCTCACAAATAAATATAAGGAAAATAAAAGAGAAATGTGCAGAACAAAACATTCTACACAAATCAAACAAAGCGTAAAATAATAAAAATTGTGAATGGCCAAACTGGCCTCACAAAGAAAGGATAACTACAAAAGGAAAATAAGTTGTGAGGAAACTTGTAAACCTGTACCCGGACCGTGGGCAAGGTTACTCACCGCTCTGCACGGTTGACCCTAGCAGGACCTGCCCACCAGCCGATTGCTCCTGGGGGGGCCACCCCAGGAGCTCCCGTTTACCGGAAGCAGAGGCCAAAGCAGTGTATAGCAGAGGCCCCGGAATCCGCTGCCCAGCCCCGCGACGGACAGGCTCCCCAATGGCAAGACGGCCAATGGGGACCACGCCAGTCATGAGCTGAGGAGAGAAGACGGGGACCCCCGAGCAACTACCAGGATCCTCCTTTCCCGGGACACGGGTCTCCGCGCACGGCAAACACGCGGGCGAGCGTTTAGGACCCTGCGAAGGTAACCGAGCCAGCGGGAACCTTCACAGGGTGGTCCCCCTCACCACGTACAGGCGCTCACACCGAGGGGGCCTTGACGGGAGGCTACCATCTGTCTCTCAACGGCTGTTCCAGTGGGTCCCCTCCCCCAACCTTCTCTGAGCCTTCGGGGTCCATGTGACCTGGCCATTTAGCCCATGGTGTGCAAAAAAGTGCCGCTCAGAGGTAAAACAACCCAACCCTAGTGGTTCGGCTTCCATTTGCCACTGAATTTGTCAAAGCAGATCATCCGATCACCTTCCTAAGCTACGAATCGATCGTAACGGGTTCTGTATCAAATGAAAGTTTATGAGGTAAAGGGTAACGGGTCATATAAAATTTTTCCCATTTTCTCCCGCCAACCCCAATAAAAAAACTGGATAATTTTTATTGTTTTTTACGTCTTTAATGCGCGGCTGCCTATCGTAAATAGTAATGTGCGAAATGAAAACTTATGTGTTGGGTATTGCCATAGGACATAAAACATGATTATGCTCTGTCTCCTCTGCCCTCTTCATCCTCAGTCTACATAGCATAGAGGGAAGTCCACCACTGTTTCTCTCAATGCCCGCACATCTTGACATTTCATTTCAAAACAAGTGAAAGACACATTGTACATTAAGGTTTGGGGAAAATGGATGAGTGGAAAGATCTACATTAGAAAAATAACTAACAGGCAGAACAAGGTACTAAATATAAACAATATCAGTAAAGTCATTGCATAGTAGAGATACCTGCCAGTTCATTAGTGAATTTCAACGTCATGTCAGTGGGAATTTTGTTCATTATTTATTTCCATGTTATATCAATGGAATAATTTAGAACTTATAAAATGTGTTTTGCATCGAAAATTGTTTTGAAAATAAAGATCTCTATAAATTATCAATCTAAATCCCAATTTTCAAGAACGTTCGATCAGAATTTAAAGAATTAAGGTAGCTGTAATTCTGTGGTTAATTTTGAGTGGCTGTACTAAAGTTAAATCCATAACTCTTGAAATATTGAACGAATACTGTTGAAAACAGAGATTTGAATATATTTGATTGAGATCTTTAATTCATTCTCAACAATTTTTGTATACAAAGTGTATTTAAGAAGTTATAGAGCTTCGAAATATTTTTTTACCTTTGATACAAAATGGAAATTCCGTAATAAACTGATGTGGCTCTGTATAAGTAGAAGCTGAAAAAAAGTTTTTAGGTAAAAAGGAAATGTAAGAAATCTTTTTTTATGTATAATGTCAACTGAATGTTGTAAAGTATGTTATAAAATACTTCACAACTCTGAATGAAAGCGTTTTGCAAAGTCTTTCACTCTTGAAAAAAGGCTTCGTAGTAACTTCCTTTAAATTTTAGGAACAACTAAAACGTTTGATTTTCCCTGCTCATAATAGGCCGTAACTTGCCGGGGTTTGTGAGAACTGGCATTGACGTGAAGAAGGAGAACCCTTGACACGACTGTTGGATGCTGCTCCTTCATCTCCTTAACCATTTTGAACAAAACGATGTTGATGTAGTATTGGCCATTTACAGTTATTTTTTCAGGTAAGGTGTCCACGATTACTACTCCTTGGGAATTGAAAAAAATTCTTAACATCCTCTTCCTTGAACGAAAGTCTTGTAAAAGGATTTGGAGAAGCGGTTCATCTTTCACAAGCCAAAAAAAAACTATCGATCTTTCTGGGAATTGTATAGTAATAAAACCACGTCTCATCACCTGTGATAATGTCTGTTAACCGTTTGGGGCTACTAGGTTCAAACATTGCCAACGTCTCCTTTCACTGGTCGACCCTAGCCCTTTTTCGCTCTGCTGTCAAGTTTGTGGGGTACCCGTTTTGCACAGATCTTTCGGAACTTTTCATGTGGATGAATAATTGTTTCCACACTGACATCTAAACTTATTACCTTAATGGTGATGTGCGAGTTTTTCTTAATGAGTTCACGAACAGCAGCGATGGTTCTCCCGTTCATGGTATCCTCCGATCTTTCAGCACCAGAGATGTCTTCGAAGGTCTGTCGTTCTCTGAATTTCCGCACCCATTCGTAAAAGTGCCATATGAACAGGCACGATCCCCATATACTTGTGATAAATCGGTGTGAATTTTTTTCGCTTCGTTCCCAGACTGCATCCTTGTGAAAATATGAAACGTTTTCCCCATCTTTAGTAGGCTCCATAGCAACAACGTACAGATTTCGCAGACCGAACTTTACTCGCCGCCAACGAAGAGAGAAATGACGATATGGTCTTTATTTTTAACACTTAACGACAAGTTTAGACAAGCGCTCAAACAAGTCTAGCTCGTTAACTTAGGAGGAACGAGTGCAAATCTACAGACACGTGTCAAGAACTTTTTGAATGCACTCCATAAAACTCATTTCAACGAAAACTATGCGAAAAGAATTAAAACTATACTGTGATATACGCGACAAGTACTAGTATATAATTATTCAAAATAATTTGTGCAGGTAGTGCATAATTCCTTTTTCTGTTCATTACAAATATATTTTTTTTAGATTTTTTAAAATTTTTGGAAAAGAATTTTTTTCTTTATTTCCCATTTTCCCATTTTTCACCTTTAATTTTTAGTTTTTTTTTATCTGACAGTTGTGTTGGAGTTACTTTTTGTGTAGTCACAGTTGCATTAGGGTTGGGTTGTTTTACCTCTGAGCGGCACTTTTTTGCACACCATGGGCTAAATGGTCAGGTCACATGGACCCCAAAGGCTCAGAGAAGGTTGGGGGAGGGGACCCACTGGAACAGCTGTTGGGAGAGATGGTAGTCTCCCGTCAAGACCTTTAACGTGCACAGGGTATGGCTCTCCACACACGGAGCGTGTTCTTTAACGTGCACAGGGTATGGCTCTTCCACACACGGAGCCACGGCTTAACGCCCCATCCGACGGACGGCGGCCTTTACCAAGCCCATCGGTGTCCCCTACTGACCGTGGGCAGGGCGGGGAGTTTTGCGGAGATAAATCTCAACGCTGACCCAGCTGGGACTTGAACCTGGGAACTACAGATTACGAGACTGGCGCGCTACCGCCTGAGCCACCCCCGCTCCACTTGTATTAGGAACCGTGGCCCATTATACAATGAACTCTTCTATCCTCTAACAGGGAAGAGTCTCGATACATGTTGAAACGTAGTTTATATTTTACAGCATTGTTCTGGCGTGGCTAGCACATATTTCGCTCATTCATCAGTTCTATTAAGCATTGCTGTAGTAGATTTGTTGATACAATACACAGGTATTTACTTAAATAATTAAAATCTTGGTCTATTGATTATTTGACTATTAAATTATATCTACTGAATCTGGTACCCAGAGAAAATTTATAAACGGATAGAATAACGAACAATATAACTTATTCAGATTTCAATTACAGCCAGTTGTCTAGGAAGTTGTCAAAGTGGCGTGTTTGCGCAGAATTCTGTCGGGGATTATAATTACTTTAATGTTTCGCTCACAAGCAAAGCACTACCCTATCGAGGTCGGGGAAAAGCATCTGTTACCAAGCCTGAGAACCATTACGAAATATTCCTAAGTCTGCTTAAGAATACATCTTAACTAATGGGGGCCCACCTAGTTATGTCCTCTTTAATGGATTTGAAGTGTTTCAAACCTGAAACACTCTGCTATTTGCCTAGAAGTGGGGGGTTTCTTTACCTACATAATAACAGGAATAATGTCCCATTCCTTGTTCTTTGCATGGGGGGCTGTTACGCAGACATTCCAGTAATTCCCCCGTACAACATAAACACAGACTGGTATGCTTCCTGTGACCAATGCGAAACATTAGTATCTGCAGTTCCAACTGACTATGGTTGGCTAAACTTTACTCCGCACGAAACGTCAGTTGTCATTATCAGCATTATAACTCATTTCCCGGCTCATGTCGGCGCACGCACACTTTGCATAATTCTCCGCAGGAATTCCGCTTCCGAGATAATGGGGATGTGAGAGTGTGGGAGGAGAGACGGTGATGCTGAACGCTGGAGAGGAGAGATAGATACCTAGACTCCCATCCTGTACAATAGCGGCGAACGGTAACTTGCAGTGAATGTAAAACTACTCCTCCTCTCGCTGTGACTGTTTCTAATGCGTTTTAACGTGTCGGTCGGTGGCGTCTGGGTGTTGGCATCCGTTTCAGTTGTAGGGAGGGACCCGTGTTAAGAGAAAAGCCCTGACTAGAGAGAGAGAGAAATCACACCAATCTAATATATATTAATATGAGTAGCCATCTGGCTCGTCCTGTACATAAAAAGGTAAACAGAAACTTTGGGTAATGGCTGGGAATGTTATTGAAAAGAAAATGTGAAAATGATTTCTGCATTCGGGGATGGTGTTGATATGTTATCTGAATAAAATTAAGTGTAAAAAGCGTAGACTTTTTTGCTAAAAATATTTCCCGATTCCCTTCCCAACTAGGTAGGAAAAGGGGGAAAAACTTCAACTAGAAATTCGACTCTCGCGAATATAAAAGGATCACTTTCAAAGCAAAAGTTTCTTCATTTTACGACTTTAGCGAAGGATTAAGGTCCTTGTAGTCCCTAGGCACTCCTGTTTCGTACATCCTTTGGCTCGAACATACAAAACATTTTTGGAACATATTTTTTCCTCTTTTCATAGGCTCGGTCGGTAGCGCGCCAGGCTCGTAATATGCAGTTCCCAGGTTCGAGTCCCAGCTGGGTCAGCGTCGAGAATTATCTCCGCAAATTTCCCCGCCCTGCTCACGGTCAGTAGGGGCTCCCGCCCCTACTGACCGTGGGCAGGCGAGAGCCCCGTGTGCGGGTGAGCAATACCCTGTGCACGTTAAAGAACACGTTGGATGGCCTTGACGGAAGGCTACCATCTGTCTCCTAAGGCTGCGAAGGGCTGCATTAAGGTCCTTATAATCCGAAGGGCTGCATTAAGGTCCTTATAATCCATTATAATCCGAACCATCCATTATAAATCCGAAAGTCCATTATAATCCGAACACGTCCATTATAATCAACACGTCCATTATAATCCGAAGGGCTGCATTAAGGTCCTTATAATCCGAAGGGCTGCATTAAGGTCCTTATAATCCGTAGGCACTCCTGTTTCTTAGGTCTTTTGGCTCCAGGTCTGAATTAAGGTCCTTCTAGTCCCTAGGCATACATGTTTCGTAGGTCCTTTGGTGCCAGGTCCAGAATTAAGGTCCTTGTAGTCCCTAGGCACTTCTGTTTTCTATGTCCTTTGGCTCCAGTACCGTGCCAGTCTTAGCACTGCTGTCACCGCCCTGGATGGCAAACAGCATGGCTGTCAGGGCAAGGATGGGGCGTTCGCTCAGGGCGCCAATAGAAGAAGGGCGTTGCAACAGCCAATCAAATTCCCTTTATTTATAGTGCTTTATTTTTCATTTACTAGACTTCACAATAATTATTCAACTTGTGCAGTACTCGTACATGAAGCTTGCGAAATATATTAAAATGAACATCGTAATTCTTTTAATCACTTCGTCTATAACTTAGCCCTTTTTTTCAGTTTATTTTATATAACCTTCTAATTATTTATAACCTACATTTTCGAATTCACATATTTTAGAATAATATTTATTTTTGTCAACAATGAATATGATTTTATTTAAGTAATCTAGTTTTTTCCATTCCTTAGATTCCAAGTGGCGAGGAGGCTCCAAATAATTTTCTTGTCCGAAGCGTCCAAAGAGCTGGGAAAGATAAAACTGTTTGGCGCATGCTTTTTTATGGGCTTATCGATTTCGATGGCGGATAAATTTTATCTCGAATAATTTATCTCTGAGAGCAAAACCAAATTTAACATCATGCCTTAACTGCTGATTTAAATCACTATATACCGAAGGAGAGATATTTGTTACAGTTTTTCTTATGAAAAGAGGTTGGGTTGGGTTGTTGGATTTGTTTTACTTCTGAGCGGCACTTTTTTTGCACACCATGGGCTAAACGGTCAGGTCACAAGGACCCCAAAGGCTCAGATAAAGTTAGGGGAGGGGAACCACTGGAACAGCTGTTAGAAGACAGATGGTAGCCTTCCGTCAAGGCCATCCAACGTGTTCTTTAACGTGCACAGGGTATTGCTCACCCGCACACGGGGCTCTCGCCTGCCCACGGTCAGTAGGGGCGGGAGCCCCTACTGACCGTGAGCAGGGCGGGGAAATTTGCGGAGATAATTCTCGACGCTGACCCAGCTGGGACTCGAACCTGGGAACTGCAGATTACGAGCCTGGCGCGCTACCGACCGAGCCTATGAAAAGAGGAAAAAATATGTTCCAAAAATGTTTTGTATGACCTTTAATTTTTATAGAGCTTAGACAGAGTGCCTGCCTACTGTGCCTGTTGGGGCGGGGGTGCCTGTTGGGGCGCCAGGTTCGAGTCTCAGCTGGGTCATTTATCTCTGCAAAATCCCCCGCCTTGCCCACGGTCAGTAGGGGACACCGATGGGCTTGGAAAGACCGCCGTTCGTCGGATGGGACGTTAACCCATGGTGGGGAGAGCCATGCCCTGTGCACGTTAAAGAGCATGCTGGATGGCCTTGACGGGAGGCTACCATCTGTCTCCCAACAGCTGTTCCAGTGAGTCCCTTCCCTCAACCTTCTCTGAGCCTTCGGGGTCCACGTGACCTGGCCATTTAGCCCATGGTGTGCAAAAAAGTGCCGCTCAGAGGTAAAACAACCCAACTGTGTCTATTGGATAATACGTCCCTGCTTTAGCGCCATCTAACGGTGGAGATTCTAACTAATGGATGATTCGGGAAATACAAATTGTAATATTTTTAGTACCAGCAGAAAACCAAACAGAATGTTTCAT
The DNA here is from genome assembly GCA_038380435.1 of Ryuthela nishihirai. Classification (NCBI taxonomy): domain Eukaryota; kingdom Metazoa; phylum Arthropoda; class Arachnida; order Araneae; family Heptathelidae; genus Ryuthela; species Ryuthela nishihirai. Next base: position 29,466,543 of record JAWZYU010000018.1, read on the forward strand.
TTTTTTCTTAAATTGAACACGTTATGTCCTCCCAGTCTACTTGAGGTAAACGAGTGGGTCGGTTGGATTGTTTACCTCTGAGTTGCATTTTTTTGCACACACTGCGCTAATTAGACAAGTCACAAAGACCCAAGGGTCTCAAGAGAAGATTGGGGGAAGGGAATTAATCGGACAGATGGAAAAAATAATATGAAATCTCAGATAGTCACCTGTTGGTGATATGATGAATAAATATTGAGGAAATTGGCATTAATCTGGTGGGACCTGAACCCACGACCTCGTGATAACATGTCAGGTGCTCTGACTGCTGAGCTACCGACCGCCGAACAATCATTTTTGTGCCATTAAGCATTGTACGATAGAGTTATTCATTGGAAATATATGTGACTATAATTGAAGACTAGTCTAGAAGGTATCTTCAATATTAGTGCAAACGACTATTGAAGGTGTCTTCTAGACCTGAGTTTTCAATTACAGTCCGATCATTTCCAGTGACTAACTCCATGGTATAATGCTTAAAACCACCGACATAAGATAATTGTTTGGAGTCCGGTAGCTCAGCGGTCAGAGCACCTGACATGTTATCAAGAGTTTGTGGGTTCAGATCCCACGTGACTAATGACAGTTTTTCCTCTACATTTTTTTGACAGATGGTAGCCTCTCGCCAAGATCATCCAGAGTGTTCTTTAAATTGTGAATAATATGGCTTACCTGCACACGGAGACACGGCTTTATGTCCCATCCGACGGACGGTGTCTTTCCAAGTGTATCGGTGGCCCCTTTCTGGCCGAGTCCAGGGTTGGGGAGATCGCCTTCATCACCGCACTTTACCGCCAAACTTTCAGGTTTCTAACACGACTATGTTGTTTACGATATTTGTTCTAAGTTTTTCCCGTTTATAAAATTTAGTGAAACAAATGAAAGATTTGAAAAACGCGAATCCTAATATTTCTTCAGTAACTATCGAATCCAAAATAGCATTTTTTAAAATATAGTTGTAAAATCAAAAATACTGAATATGAAAAGACGTGCGAACAAATGTATGACAAAGTAAAAACAAGAGTTTTTTTTCTGTTTTTTTTTTTACAACGAGTTAATAAATGAAAACGTTTTACATCAGAAAGCATTTAAAAAATCTTATACAATATTGAACAATATTGAAAAAAAAAATGTTTTCACCCAGACTTCTAAAATATATACTTTATTTCATTAAATAGTTTAAAATAATATTTTTTATCGGAAGTGAATTCTTATTATTGGCTTTGCTGTTGTGAAATATTCAAGCATCTATTGCTCTTTAAATAATAAATATAAATAGCCATCAAACAGCTGCTTGCCACAGAGGTCTGACATGAGCCTGCCAGCTTATAACGCCATAGAAAAGATCTGTGAGGAAGGCGAGACCTCAGCAGAAAGACAGAACAAACATCCGTGCCTTACGTGAGGTTTGAACCAAGATTAGTTAAATCAGAGTCAAGCACACTAACCATTCGGCCTCCCCCCGATACGGAATCAACTTGTCGAGGTAGGGGAGGGCTTGAGGGCTTAAATGAAGTCGAAAGCTATGCTAACCGGAATGGGACCGGTTGGACAGGCCAAGATGGAAGATCGCCGGAGTAAGAGTTCCCGTCACACGGGAGCCGAGGCAACTTGGATCTATATATCCTTGTTTGTGGCGGTCCGGGACAGATTAAATTTAGATTTTGACCTACGGATGAGCTTTACTCCTGTAGTACTCTTCGCCATAAGGTAGTCGGGGATGAGCTGTTTCTATATGGTACTGTCTTGCCCCTGACTGTAGACAGTGGTAAACGTGGCATTATCCCAATACTGGCAGTGCTTTAGGCGGAACTAGTGGGTCTTGCCATTATATATATTTAATCATTCGGCTTAACGAGGGACTACAACTCTTAAAATACTGAAGAAATATTTTTGAAAAATCTAGATTTGCATAGAGCATATTGCGATTTTCCTTTTATTTTCAATCATATGCTTAATAAAAAAAAACCTATTTAAGAATTTACAAAACTTTGTTGAAATTATCAAACCACTTCATATGACTTGGTTCGTAAAACTATCTTTAAGTTAAAGAAGTAGAAATTCCGAAACATTCAAAAGCGTAGAATCCAGATTTCACTATAAATAATTTACATAGGGTTAGAGTAAGGGTTCTCAACGTGGGGTACGCGGTAAAAGTTTTTGGGGTACGCCGTGAGAGCTCAAAAGTCGCTAGATCTAGTAACAAAGTCAGTGTTTTATTCCCATTGTTATACTATATCTATAGTTTTATCTATCTATACAAGGGGTACGCCAGTTACATACACATTTCCAGGGAGTACGTGAAGCATTAAAGATTGAGAACCACTGGGTTAGAGTATTATTTATCAGAGTCTAGATATTAGGAACGGTACGCATCATTTGAATAAGAGTAAAAACAGAGATATTGGAAAGGGTTGGGTTGGGTTGTTTTACCTCTGAGCGGCACTTTTTTGCACACCATGGGCTAAATGGCCAGGTCACATGGACCCCGAAGGCTCAGAGAAGGTTGGGGGAGGGGACCCACTGGAACAGCTGTTAGGAGGCAGATGGTAGCCTCCCGTCAAGGCCATCCAGCGTGTTCTTTAACGTGCACAGGGTATGGCTCTCCCGCACACGGGGGAGCTATACCCTGTGCACGTTAAAATCCACGGCTTAACGTCCCATCCGACGGACGGCGGCCTTTCCAAGCCCATCGGTGTCCCCTACTGACCGTGGGCAGGGCAACGAATTTTGCGGAGATAAATCTCAACGCTGACCCAGCTGGGACTCGAACCTGGGAACTGCAGATTACGAGCCTGGCGCGCTACCGACTGAGCCACCCCCGCCCCCTATTGGAAAGGACACACATCATCAGAACAAAAGTGAAAACAGAGATATTGGAAACGTGTTCTGTCTACTGGAATATTTCAGCTTATATTATACAAAATTCAGAGAGCTGTATGGACTAGTTTCCATCCATCCAAGTTTACTGAGAGTTTACTGTATAGTCGATTATTTATTTATGCATTTAATTTTATATATAGCTAATGTGTGTTTGAAATAACGCTGCAACTTATTTTACACCTATATTTTTAATTTACGTGGACGTACTGTTTTTCTAATAGAGCAGTTTGAACTCAGAAATTTTAAGAGAAAAGAAAATGAAAGCTTCTCAAACATAATTTTTTTCTACCTACTGAAAAGAAATGCGCCGTGGTGATTGATTCGCGTGTTTGGCAGCTAACTGATCACAGGGACCTGGGTTCGAGCCAAAAATGCTCCAGCATGGAGATTTATCTCCACTATACACAACGTGATGCTCTCAATGAAAAAGGGGACACCAATGGGCTTGGAAAGGTCTTTGTCTGTCGGATGGGACGAAAAGCCGTGGCACTGTGTGCAGGAAAGCTATACGCTATGCACGTTTAAACAACACACTAGATGGCTTTGACGGGAAGTTACTATCTAACAGCTGTGCAGTGTGCTCCCTTCTCACAACCTTCTCTGAGCCCTCGGGGTCTTTGTGACCTAACTATTTAGCACATTGGATGCATAAAATAAGATTTAGAGTAGAACAAAAAGCACAACTAGCCTTCCTTACAGACCTTCTCTATGGCGTATTACACTAATAGGCACCTGTTAGTCCTTTGTGGCAAGCAGCTACTTAGAAGTAATTTATTTAGTGTCCCGCTGGCCTTGTGGTTCGAAAGTTTGGCTGCTGATCAAAGGGACTTGGGTAAGGTATTGGTGTTTCTTTGTGTTTTCTTTCTTCTCAAGTCTCACCTTCCTGACATATCTTCTCTGTGAAGTATTATACTGACAGGCTCATGTCAGATTTCTGTGACAAGCAGCTACTCGAAGGGTTATCTGTTTATTATTGTTTTATTAATACCTGAACCTCACTGCTCCAGACTGTCTCGGACAGTGCAGTTTTGTAAGGAAGTTGTTGCCCGAGATTGTTGGACAGTGCAGTTTGTAATGAAATTGTTGCCCGAGACTGTGTTGGATAATGCACTTTTGTAATGAAATTGTTGCCCGAGACTGTTGGATAATGCAATTTTGTAATGAAGTTGTTGCCGAGACTGTTGGATAATGCACTTTTGTAATGAAATTGTTGTCCGAGACTGTGTTGGATAATGCAATTTTGTAATGAAATTGTTGCCCGAGACTGTGTTGGATAATGCACTTTTGTAATGAAATTGTTGCCCGAGACTGTGTTGGATAATGCACTTTTGTACTGAAATTGTTGCCCGAGACTGTGTTGGATAATACAATTTTGTAATGAAGTTGTTGCCCAAGATTGTTGGATAATGCACTTTTGTAATGAAATTGTTGCCCGAGACTGTGTTGGATAATGCACTTTTGTACTGAAATTGTTGCCCGAGACTGTGTTGGATAATGCACTTTTGTACTGAAATTGTTGCCCGAGACTGTGTTGGATAATGCACTTTTGTACTGAAATTGTTGCCCGAGACTGTGTTGGATAATGCAATTTTGTAAATTTTGTAACGAAATTGTTGCCGGAGATTGTCGGGCAATGCAGTTTTAGCAACGAGTTTGTTGCAGGAGAGATTATAACGAAATTATTACCCGAGACTGTGGGACAGTGCATTTTGATAACGAGATTGTGTCTGGGACTGTCTCAAGCAGTGCAGTTTTTAAACGTAATTGGTAAAACGCGGAAGTTATCAAAATCTGATTAATCTATGCATAAATTCCAAATATAGATAGCATTTTTTGATCTTCTGAATCAGATAACATTTCAAAATTTCTGTTTATGTTTTCGAAATCACCTAATTTCCAAAATTAAAGCAGAAGTTGTCGTATTCTCTTTTATCAGCAAAGAAATTCGCATGCTTATGAATCTTTCATTTCATATTTTACATTAAATCTTTACAACCGCATTGCAGAACATTATTTTTTGGAAATATAGTGCGCAGAAGGTTAAGAATAATTTATAGTACCAAGTATTGTTCCACATATCTCCTCCCATGATGCTTCTTTTCGTTACAACATAAAACACAAAAAGTACACGAACATCCTCGTGTTGGCTTACCCTTCGGCAAACCGTGCATATATATGAGTCCGTGAATGCTTGAAAACCGAGTGTTCAAATCCAATCATAAACCACATCGTAAAAATAACGATGTCCACCCCAAGAAGCTAAGAAAGTATGATCATTCTTGCCATAAAAAGTGAAAGTAAACAACCCATTTTTCGATCAGAAACGGTGGATCTAGCTCTGTTTCATTGCGGCGATAAATTTTGTTCCCTTGGGAATCAAAAAACAGTCATAAAACTCTTGAACAATGGAGGACTACAGCAATCGGAGGTGAAAGTTAAAAAAGGGACGAAACTAGTTTTCTGCTCTTGTTTTATTTTGTATTTTGAAATCAAGGAAAGGCGTAGGCTGTAGAGAAAGTAGAAACAAGCCATGGGGGAACAGTTGTGTTGGGTTGTTTTACCTCTGAGCTGGGTTGGGTTGTTTTACCCCCGAAGGCTCAGAGAAGGTTGGGGGAGGGGACCCACTGGAACAGCTGTTGGGAGACAGATCGTAGCCTCCCGTCAAGGCCATCCAGCGTGTTCTTTAACGTGCACAGGGTATGGCTCTCCCGCACACGGGGCCACGGCTTAACGTCCCATCCGACGGACGGCGGCCTTTCCAAGCCCATCGGTGTCCCCTACTGACCGTGGGCAGGGCGGGGAATTTTGCGGAGATAAATCTCAACGCTGACCCAGCTGGGACTCGAACCTGGGAACTACAGATTACGAGCCTGGCGCGCTACCGACTGAGCCACCCCCGCATGGGGGAACAGGAAATGACCTTTTGTAGGGATAGGAAATGCATATTTGTCATACAGGAAGGTCAGTCGCAGAAGTGAAGTCACTTCAAGAATGGGTTGTTGGATTAACGTCTGAATGGTAATTTTTTGGCGCACAATGGGCTAAATGGACAGGTCATAAGATCCCCAAAGACTCAGAGAAGATTGGGGGAGAGGGACCCATGAGAGGTGTTAGGATCTAGAGGGTAGCCTCCCGTCAAGGCCATCCAGAGTGTTCTTTAGTGTGCAGAGGGTATGGCTCTCATGTACATTGAGCCCCTGCTAACGTCCCATACGGTACAGTCGCTCAAAAAAGTATCCGAACACTATGGTTGATTACAGAATTCAGAAAAAATATCTGGCAACGATTTTTTTAGAAAAAATATCTTGCAACGTTTTTTTCGAAAAAAATCGAAAAAAAAAAACGATTTTTTTAGAAAAAATATCTGGCAACGTTTTTTTAGAAAAAAATCGTTGCCAGATATTTTTTCTGAATTCTGTAATCAACCATAGTGTTCGGATACTTTTTTGAGCGACTGTACATAGCGACATTACGGAGTCTATAGATGTCCTCTTTCAGATTGAGGGCAGGGTAGGGTATTTTCTAACATGGCTAAATGAACCATGAATGAAAAATCCAACGAATTTTGAAACATGGCTGTTGAGGGCAGGGTGGGGCTAAATGGCCAAGTCTCAAGGACTCCAAGAGCTCAGGAAACGTTTGGTGAAAGAGACTCACTGGAAAGCTGTTAGAAAATACATGGTAGCATCCAGACAAGGAAGTTCTTTAACTTAATCTTGTGTTCTTTAACGTGCATAGGGTATAGCTCTCCTGTACACGGAGCCACGGCTTCACGTCGATTCCGAAGGACGGCGCCTTTTCCAAGCCCATCGGTGGCACAGGTGAGCCTAGAACTTGTGGACTGCAGATTACTAACTTGGTGCGTCAACTGAACTAAATGGATATAGAAAATTGGGATACAAATATTGAACGAATTCCGATATCGAAGTGGATAAGGGAAATTGCAAATGTCGAACCACACACGACATCGAAGGTAAAGAGTGGCATCCCGGTGTTCCCTTTAAGCATTTTTTTACGAGAAATTTTAACACCATAAGAATTTTAGATTTTAACTTATTTAAAAGTACATTTGAGTACGAAATTAAAATCTATTCCTTAAACTTTTAAGAGCCCATGTTTTTCATTGCGGAACACTACGATTCAAAATGTTGTTCAATATTTTATATTTTATTAAATATTGCAAATCACGACGATAAAAATAATTGATTACCGTGTCAAATATTTTTTGCTGCTGTCAGATGCACAAGGAACTTGTGGTGGTGGTGGTGGTGGGGGGGGGGGGGTAATAATTCCTCTCAAACTTCAACGCACTCCAAGACACGCAATTAGTAAAATTTGACATAAACATTGCAAGGCAATTTTATATTCCATTAACTAGGATTCGGGACATCAATTAGTTCGGTGGTGTGCTTTCTTCGGGAATTAGGAAAAGAGAAAAACATTGTCTTGAAATTAATTTGCATTGAGGAAAGAAAATAAATATTAGGCTTCATAACTAAGAGAGAAAATTCGAGATAAATGCGCTCATGTTTAAAAAAAAAAACGACTGAAACTATTTTCAAAAGAATTTATCATCCATCTTGAAACTTTCTTAGGTATATTTCTCTTCAGCAATAAATTGCTCTCGTCTGATTAACTTCTTATTTACATAATCAAATTCTTCGGATTACAAGGCTTTCAGTAAGTCCATTGTCACAATGTAGTAGACACTTGCTTAAACAAGAAAGGGCCGGCAATTTTCGTTTAAAGATCGATACTTAATTATCTGTTAACACTTAAGTTAATGTTTTTTATCCCCCGTTATTTTTATTCTTAAACCAAATTATCTTCGACGAAACCCAGAGTAAGATGCTGAACTATTCCTGTCTTTGGACGACAGACCGTCAAGGGAGTAAGAGCGGACATTTAAGAAAGAAAAAAAAAAAAACTAGGGAAGAGAAATTGAGTTTCCGTGTCTCTCTTACACTCTTTAAGCTCGGTTTCGAGATAGCATCGAATTCCAAAATGTCAAATTAGAATATTTCTTTCGGAAAATAAAGGAATGTTGATTAATGAGTAACTGAAGAAGAAGATACGCAATGTTTTCGAGGAAGTTAGTTGTTGTTGTCGAGCGATGTGTGTTTAATCAATAACAAATTAGTGGCGCTAATTAGCAGCAGAAGCCATCAAACCATTTTGAGTAAAATATTTTTAATTGTAAAGTTCGCTGACGGATGCGACGATTTGAACGTAAAAACACCGCTGAGGGAAACAACTGATGCGACGGAAAGCGATGATTTAAAATAAAACCACTTAGGTCAAATTCAGATGAAGCGCAAAAGTAACTATAAAAATGACATTTTTTCTTTTACATTTGTCAGTTATTTGTTATGTGAATTTATTAAAATTCAACAACGAGTTTGAAGTTGTTGTTGGGATGTTTTACCTTTGAATGACGCTAAATCGCCAGATCACTAAGATCCGAGGGTTGAGAGAAGGTTTGGGGAAGGGAACCCACTGGACAGATGGAAGCTTCCCGTCGAAGCCATCCAGGGTGTTCTTTAACGTTCGCAAGGTATGGCTCTCCTGCACACTCCGCCGTGGGTTACGTCACATCCGAGGACAACGGTCTATTCATGCACATCAGGATTAGCGTTAGCGGAGATAAATCGCAACTCTGTCAAAGTTGGGACTCGAACCTGGAAATGTAGATTATGGGCCTGGCGCGCTACCGGCTTGCCAACCCCGCCCCACAAATCAGGCATACTGTGAGCAACAACTGAGAAGACTGAGTAAGGCTACATTAGAAATCGGTTTTAGCGGATTAGCGTTACTAGCGTTTCTAAAGTTTATTCCGTCTTACTACGAAAACATTACAAACAACGTGTACATTGCCGAATTCTACACACTGGAATTTGATGAAAGGCCGCGTTCAATTGCAAGCAATGAGTTTTTTTTTTAAAGACGACATGAAGTTTAAAGACGCTAACCCACTTTCTATGTGGTCCCTTTAACACTATGTAGTTGACAAGTACGATAATTCTCTCAGATTATATTCTCCGCTAAACTCGTTTTGCCTTAGGTGAGTAATAGGACACCGATGGGCTTCGAAAGACCATCGTCCATCGGATGGGAAGTTAAGCATGAGCAGATTATATTCTTCGCTAAACTCGTTTTGCCTTAGGTGAGTAATAGGACACCGATGGGCTTCGAAAGACCATCGTCCATCGGATGGGAAACTAAGCATGAGCAGATTATATTCTCCGCTAAACTCGTTTTGCCTTAGGTGAGTAATAGGACACCGATGGGCTTCGAAAGACCATCGTCCATCGAATGGGAAGTTAAGCATGAGCAGATTATATTCTTCGCTAAACTCGTTTTGCCTTAGGTGAGTAATAGGACACCGATGGGCTTCGAAAGACCATCGTCCATCGGATGGGAAGTTAAGCATGAGCAGATTATATTCTTCGCTAAACTCGTTTTGCCTTAGGTGAGTAATAGGACACCGATGGGCTTCGAAAGACCATCGTCCATCGAATGGGAAGTTAAGCATGAGCAGATTATATTCTTCGCTAAACTCGTTTTGCCTTAGGTGAGTAATAGGACACCGATGGGCTTCGAAAGACCATCGTCCATCGGATGGGAAGTTAAGCATGAGCAGATTATATTCTTCGCTAAACTCGTTTTGCCTTAGGTGAGTAATAGGACACCGATGGGCTTCGAAAGACCATCGTCCATCGAATGGGAAGTTAAGCATGAGCAGATTATATTCTTCGCTAAACTCGTTTTGCCTTAGGTGAGTAATAGGACACCGATGGGCTTCGAAAGACCATCGTCCATCGGATGGGAAGTTAAGCATGAGCAGATTATATTCTTCGCTAAACTCGTTTTGTCTTAGGTGAGTAATAGGACACCGATGGGCTTCGAAAGACCATCGTCCATCGGATGGGAAGTTAAGCATGAGGGGACATATCCTCCGCACATGCGCATTTTCTAAAGGCGGTTTTAAGTTCGAATTCTGGCACTTTTATAGGAACGAACACGGAATTTTAATGTAATGCTCGGTGGGTAGTAAGACAATCGTAAACTTTTGGACTAGATGGTGAACTATTTTAGGAAGTTATGGAGAGGGGATTTAAAGTTTTTAAATGTTGAATAAAATCGATTTCGAGTACAAATGTTGATGCATGTCATGTGATAAATTTTAGGCCAAACTAATTATAAACAAACCTGTAACAATGGAAACTATCAATTCACAATCAAACTACAGCTGCTATATATATATAGTTTTGAAACAATAAGTTACTAACAATGTATCCTCTTTAGCTCTACCAGTGGGTCTTCTCCTACACAACACTGCACTGGATCCTCTTTAACTCCACCAGTGGGTCTTCTCCTACACAACTCTCCACTGGATCCGCTTTAACTCCACCAGTGGGTCTTCTCCTACACAACTCTCCATTGGATCCTCTTTAGCTCCACCAGTGGGTCTTCTCCTACACAACTCTCCACTGGATCCTCTTTAACTCCACCAGTGGGTCTTCTCCTACACAACTCTCCACTGGATCCGCTTTAACTCCACCAGTGGTCTTCTCCTACACAACTCTCCATTGGATCCTCTTTAACTCCACCAGTGGGTCTTCTCCTGCACAACTCTCCACTGGATCCGCTTTAACTCCACCAGTGGGTCTTCTCCTACACAACTCTCCATTGGATCCTCTTTAACTCCACCAGTGGGTCTTCTCCTACACAACTCTCCACTGGATCCGCTTTAACTCCACCAGTGGGTCTTCTCCTACACAACTCTCCATTGGATCCTCTTTAGCCCCACCAGTGGGTCTTCTCCTACACAACTCTCCATTGGATCCTCTTTAGCTCCACCAGTGGGTCTTCTCCTACACAACTCTCCACTGGATCCGCTTTAACTCCACCAGTGGGTCTTCTCCTACACAACTCTCCACTGGATCCGCTTCAACTCCACCAGTGGGTCTTCTCCTACACAACTCTCCATTGGATCCTCTTTAGCTCCACCAGTGGGTCTTCTCCTACACAACTCTCCACTGGATCCGCTTTAACTCCACCAGTGGGTCTTCTCCTACACAACTCTCCACTGGATCCGCTTTAACTCCACCAGTGGTCTTCTCCTACACAACTCTCCATTGGATCCTCTTTAACTCCACCAGTGGGTCTTCTCCTGCACAACTCTCCACTGGATCCGCTTTAACTCCACCAGTGGGTCTTCTCCTACACAACTCTCCATTGGATCCTCTTTAACTCCACCAGTGGGTCTTCTCCTACACAACTCTCCACTGGATCCGCTTTAACTCCACCAGTGGGTCTTCTCCTACACAACTCTCCATTGGATCCTCTTTAGCCCCACCAGTGGGTCTTCTCCTACACAACTCTCCATTGGATCCTCTTTAGCTCCACCAGTGGGTCTTCTCCTACACAACTCTCCACTGGATCCGCTTTAACTCCACCAGTGGGTCTTCTCCTACACAACTCTCCACTGGATCCGCTTCAACTCCACCAGTGGGTCTTCTCCTACACAACTCTCCATTGGATCCTCTTTAGCTCCACCAGTGGGTCTTCTCCTACACAACTCTCCACTGGATCCTCTTTAACTCCACCAGTGGGTCTTCTCCTACACAACTCTCCACTGGATCCGCTTTAACTCCACCAGTGGGTCTTCTCCTACACAACTCTCCATTGGATCCTCTTTAGCTCCACCAGTGGGTCTTCTCCTACACAACTCTCCACTGGATCCTCTTATCCTATGCAACTATGCAGTTGTATAAGCGAATCTTCATGATATCTTATTCTCTTATTCAGCAATGCAATGGATTCTCTTCTCCAGACAACTCTTCAGTGGATCCTCTTCTACCCAACACTCCGGTGGATTCCCTTCTTCGCCACTCTTCAGAGGATCCACTTCACCTACGCAAACACTTCAGGGAGTTCCCTTCTCGTATGCGACTCTCCAGTAGATTCTCTTCTATACAACTTTCCGTGGATCTTTTTCGTCTATGCAACTTTTCACTGAATCCTCTTATCCTGTTCATCTACCCTACGCACTCTCCAATAAATCCCCTTATCCTGTTCATCTACCCTACGCACTCTCCAATAAATCCCCTTATCCTGTTCATCTACCCTATGCACTCTCCAATAAATCCTCTTCTTCCACACAGCTCCTCCAGTGAATCCTCTTCCCATACTAAATTATCTACTGGATCCAATTCTATGTAACTCTCCTGGAACGTTTTCGCCTACACAACTCTCCAATGAATCTCCTTCTCCTATGTAGCTCTCCAGTTGATCTCCTTCTCCTAATCAACTCTTCAGTGGATCCTCTTCTACGCAACACTCCAGTGGATTCCTTTCCCCTTCGCCACTCTTCAGAGGATCCACTTCACCTACGCAACTCTTCAGTGAATTCTATTCTCCTATGCAACTCTCCGTGGATCTTTTTCGACTACACAATTTTCCACTGAATCCTCTTGTTCATCTACCCAGTGGATCTCTTTCTGCTACGCACTCTCTATTAAATCCCTACTTCCACACAACTCCTCCAGTGAATCCTCCTCCCATACTAAATTATTAACTGGATCCAATTCTATGTAACTCTCCTGGAACGTTTTCGCCTACACAACTCTCCAATGAATCTCCTTCTCCTATGTAGCTCTCCAGTTGATCTCCTTCTCCTAATCAACTCTTCAGTGGATCCTCTTCTACGCAACACTCCAGTGGATTCCTTTCTCCTTCGCCACTCTTCAGAGGATCCACTTCCTTACGCAACTCTTCAGTGAATTCTATTCTCCTATGCAACTCTACGTGGATCTTTTTCGACTACACAATTTTCCACTGAATCCTCTTGTTCATCTACCCAGTGGATCTCTTTCTGCTACGCACTCTCTATTAAATCCCTACTTCCACACAACTCCTCCAGTGAATCCTCCTCCCATACTAAATTATCTACTGGATCCAATTCTATGTAACTCTCCTGGAACGTTTTCGCCTACACAACTCTCCAATGAATCTCCTTCTCCTATGTAGCTCTCCAGTTGATCTCCTTCTCCTAATCAACTCTTCAGTGGATCCTCTTCTACGCAACACTCCAGTGGATTCCTTTCTCCTTCGCCACTCTTCAGAGGATCCACTTCCTTACGCAACTCTTCAGTGAATTCTATTCTCCTATGCAACTCTCCGTGGATCTTTTCGACTACACAGTTTTCCACTGAATCCTCTTGTTCATCTACCCAGTGGATCTCTTTCTCCTACGCACTCTCTATTAAATCCCCTCCTTCCACACAACTCCTCCAGTGAATCCTCTTCTCATACTAAATTATCTACTGGATCCAATTCTATGTAACTCTCCTGGAACGTTTTCGCCTACACAACTCTCCAGTGAATCTCCTTCTTCTATGTAGCTCTCCAGTTGATCTCCTTCTCCTAATCAACTCTTCAGTGGATCCTCTTCTACGCAACACTCAAGTGGATTCCTTTCTCCTTCGCCACTCTTCAGAGGATCCACTTCAACTATGCAACTCTTCAGTGAATTCTATTCTCCTATGCAACTCTCCGTGGATCTTTTCGACTACACAATTTTCCTCTGAATCCTCTTCTCTTGTTCATCTACCCAGTGGATCTCTTTCTCCTACGCACTCTCTATTAAATCCCCTCCTTCCACACAACTCCTCCAGTGAATCCTCTTCCCATACTAAATTATCTACTGGATCCAATTCTATGTAACTCTCCTGGAACGTTTTCGCCTACACAACTCTCCAATGAATCTCCTTCTCCTATGTAGCTCTCCAGTTGATCTCCTTCTCCTAATCAACTCTTCAGTGGATCTTCTTCTACGCAACACTCCAGTGGATTCCTTTCTCCTTCGCCACTCTTCAGAGGATCCACTTCACCTACGCAACTCTTCAGTGAATTCTATTCTCCTATGCAACTCTCCGTGGATCTTTTTCGACTACGCAATTTTCCACTGAATCCTCTTGTTCATCTACCCAGTGGATCTCTTTCTCCTACGCACTCTCTATTAAATCGCCTAATTCCACACAACTCAGCCAGTGAATCCTCTTCCCATACTAAATTATCTACTGGATCCAATTCTATGTAACTCTCCTGGAACGTTTTCGCCTACACAACTCTCCAGTGAATCTCCTTCTTCTATGTAGCTCTCCAGTTGATCTCCTTCTCCTAATCAACTCTTCAGTGGATCCTCTTCTACGCAACACTCAAGTGGATTCCTTTCTCCTTCGCCACTCTTCAGAGGATCCACTTCACCTATGCAACTCTTCAGTGAATTCTATTCTCCTATGCAACTCTCCGTGGATCTTTTCGACTACACAATTTTCCTCTGAATCCTCTTCTCTTGTTCATCTACCCAGTGGATCTCTTTCTCCTACGCACTCTCTATTAAATCCCCTCCTTCCACACAACTCCTCCAGTGAATCCTCTTCCCATACTAAATTATCTACTGGATCCAATTCTATGTAACTCTCCTGGAACGTTTTCGCCTACACAACTCTCCAATGAATCTCCTTCTCCTATGTAGCTCTCCAGTTGATCTCCTTCTCCTAATCAACTCTTCAGTGGATCCTCTTCTACGCAACACTCCAGTGGATTCCTTTCTCCTTCGCCACTCTTCAGAGGATCCACTTCACCTACGCAACTCTTCAGTGAATTCTATTCTTCTACGCAACTCTCCGTGGATCTTTTTCGACTACACAATTTTCCACTGAATCCTCTTGTTCATCTACCCAGTGGATCTCTTTCTCCTACGCACTCTCTATTAAATCCCCTCCTTCCACACAACTCCTCCAGTGAATCCTCTTCCCATACTAAATTATCTACTGGATCCAATTCTATGTAACTCTCTTAGAACGTTTTCGCCTACACAACTCTCCAGTGAATCTCCTTCTTCTATGTAGCTCTCCAGTTGATCTCCTTCTCCTAATCAACTCTTCAGTGGATCCTCTTCTACGCAACACTCAAGTGGATTCCTTTCTCCTTCGCCACTCTTCAGAGGATCCACTTCACCTATGCAACTCTTCAGTGAATTCTATTCTCCTTGCAACTCTCCGTGGATCTTTTCGACTACACAATTTTCCTCTGAATCCTCTTCTCTTGTTCATCTACCCAGTGGATATCTTTCTCCTACGCACTCTCTCTTAAATCCCCTCCTTCCACACAACTCCTCCAGTGAATCCTCTTCCCATACTAAATTATCTACTGGATCCAATTCTATGTAACTCTCCTGGAACGTTTTCGCCTACACAACTCTCCAATGAATCTCCTTCTCCTATGTAGCTCTCCAGTTGATCTCCTTCTCCTAATCAACTCTTCAGTGGATCCTCTTCTACGCAACACTCCAGTGGATTCCTTTCCCCTTCGCCACTCTTCAGAGGATCCACTTCGCCTACGCAACTCTTCAGTGAATTCTATTCTCCTATGCAACTCTCCGTGGATCTTTTCGACTACACAATTTTCCTCTGAATCCTCTTCTCTTGTTCATCTACCCAGTGGATCTCTTTCTCCTACGCACTCTCTATTAAATCCCCTCCTTCCACACAACTCCTCCAGTGAATCCTCTTCCCATACTAAATTATCTACTGGATCCAATTCTATGTAACTCTCCTGGAACGTTTTCGCTTACACAACTCTCCAATGAATCTCCTTCTCTTATGTAGCTCTCCAGTTTATCTCCTTCTCCTAATCAACTCTTCAGTGGATCCTCTTCTACGCAACACTCCAGTGGATTCCTTTCCCCTTCGCCACTCTTCAGAGGATCCACTTCACCTACGCAACTCTTCAGTGAATTCTATTCTCCTATGCAACTCTCCGTGGATCTTTTTCGACTACACAATTTTCCACTGAATCCTCTTGTTCATCTACCCAGTGGATCTCTTTCTGCTATGCACTCTCTATTAAATCCCTACTTCCACACAACTCCTCCAGTGAATCCTCCTCCCATACTAAATTATCTACTGGATCCAATTCTATGTAACTCTCCTGGAACGTTTTCGCCTACACAACTCTCCAATGAATCTCCTTCTCCTATGTAGCTCTCCAGTTGATCTCCTTCTCCTAATCAACTCTTCAGTGGATCCTCTTCTACGCAACACTCAAGTGGATTCCTTTCTCCTTCGCCACTCTTCAGAGGATCCACTTCGCCTACGCAACTCTTCAGTGAATTCTATTCTCCTATGCAACTCTCCGTGGATCTTTTCGACTACACAATTTTCCTCTGAATCCTCTTCTCTTGTTCATCTACCCAGTGGATCTCTTTCTCCTACGCACTCTCTATTAAATCCCCTCCTTCCACACAACTCCTCCAGTGAATCCTCTTCCCATACTAAATTATCTACTGGATCCAATTCTATGTAACTCTCCTGGAACGTTTTCGCCTACACAACTCTCCAATGAATCTCCTTCTACTATGTAGCTCTCCAGTTGATCTCCTTCTCCTAATCAACTCTTCAGTGGATCCTCTTCTACGCAACACTCCAGTGGATTCCTTTCTCCTTCGCCACTCTTCAGAGGATCCACTTCACCTACGCAACTCTTCAGTGAATTCTATTCTCCTATGCAACTCTCCGTGGATCTTTTTCGACTACACAATTTTCCACTGAATCCTCTTGTTCATCTACCCAGTGGATCTCTTTCTCCTACGCACTCTCTATTAAATCCCCTCCTTCCACACAACTACTCCAGTGAATCCTCCTCCCATACTAAATTATCTACTGGATCCAATTCTATGTAACTCTCCTGGAACGTTTTCGCCTACACAATTCTCCAGTGAATCTCCTTCTTCTATGTAGCTCTCCAGTTGATCTCCTTCTCCTAATGAACTCTTCAGTGGATCCTCTTCTATGCAACACTCCAGTGGATTCCTTTCTCCTTCGGCACTCTTCAGAGGATCCACTTCACCTACGCAACTCTTCAGTGAATTCTCTTCTATGCAACTCTCCGTGGATCTTTTTCGTCTACACAACTTTCCACTGAATCCTCTTCTCCTGTTCATCTACCCGGTGGATCTATATCTCCTACGCAACTCTCCATTAAATCCCCTTCTTCACAACTCCTCCAGTGGATCCTTTTCCCAACAGTCTACTGTAGGGGTTCTCAAAGTGGGGTATGTGGTAAAATTTTTTCGGATACACGTAAGAAATCGCTATGTCTAGTATCAAAATAAAAATAACCATTGTTATACTATAATTATAGTTTTATCTATCTATACAAGGGGTACGCCAGTTACATACACATTTCCAGGGGGTAGGTGCAGCATAAAAGGTTGAGAATCACAGCTCTACTAGATCCAATTTTGTGCAACTCTCCTGGATCTTATTCTGACCATTAGATGCCCAAAGTTACCGTTCAGAGGCGAAAACACTTTAACCGAAACCCCACGTAAACGACGGTTTATCAACCAGTCTGACAAACAATTCCAATTTTATCACTTTTTTCAACTCTACCGTCGTATCCTACAAAACACGTTCTCTATCATGTGAGCAAAAAAAAAGTGCAAATGCAAATTGAGCAAGAATTTAATTTGGAACTTTCTCGATAAGGGAAAAAACAAAGCTCTTAATTGCATCTTGCACGACTTGTGCTTAATAGCTACAAGATCGCACTTTAATTAAGCGTTATCTATTTCATTTTCTGCCTAACAGAAGAAATTAACACGCTTGTAATTTAAACGTCAACGTTACCGATCTATGACGAAAGGCTAGGGTACTGAATTAAGAAAAATTCAAACACGTCAACATCAAAGAGAGAAATGATGTCTTCGTCAACAGCAAATGGAACTACCGAATCTTTTGAGATGAGTTTCAACTTTTAAGTTCGCATTAAACTTATTTGAACCACAAATATATTTCAATATTTAATGCGTCTTTTATATTCGTTGAATTGTTGGGATGTTTAACGGGGCACTTTTTTTTTGCACATGGTGGTCTAAATGGCCAGGTCACAAGGACCCCGAGGACTCAGAAAAGGTAGGGGGAAGGGACCTACAGGATAGCTGTTAGGAGACAGGAGGCAGCTTCCTGTCTTCTATTCACGTTATAATCCAGCATGTTCTATAACGAGAAACAGGGTATGGCTCTCACACACACAGATCCATGGCCTAACGTCCCATTCGAAAGACGGCGATCTTTACAACCCTATCGGTGTTCCCTACTGACCGAGAGCAGGGCGGGGAGTTTTGAGGAGAGAAATCTCAATACTGGCCCAGGCGGGGCTGCAACCTGGGAACTGCAGATTATCAGCCTTGGGCCTACCTTTCATATTTGTAAGATATTGCAAATTCATGTTGGTAGACTAAGAAAATTGGTTCATAAACAAAAATTCGCTTTTTATTTTTCATTTTCTTCGTTAGTCCTTATTATTGACAATCTCACTTTTGTGTGATTAAAAGGAATTATTTTTATCGATAAGAAAAAAGATTTCTTAAAATTCTTATATCAACCATAACGTGCTATAAATGTGACTAAAATATTTAATATGCACTCATCCGTTCGTTAAACGAGACAATTGTTTCCAGAGAGCTTTCCAGGCTCGTAATCTACAGTTTCCAGGTTCGAGTCTCAGCTTGGCCAGCATTGATATTTATCTCCGCAAATCTCCATGCCCTCGGTCAGTAGGGGACACCGATGGGCTTCGAAAGGCCGTCATCCGTCGGGTAGAACGCTAAGTTTTGGACACGTCTGTCGAAGAGCTATACCCTGTGTACGTTAAAGAACACGCTGGATGGCCTTGACGGGAGCATATCATCAGTCTCCTAATAGCTGTTCCGTGAATCTAGCTTCTGTCCCAGCTTCTGAGTCCTCGGGGTCGTTTTGATCAGGCCATTTTGAGCACTGTATGCAAAAAAGTGCCACTCAGAGGTACAACACCCCTCCCCCTCTCTACTGACATCACTCTCGGTCTGTCTAACATCAACAAAGGTCACCCTACCCTTTAAAACCTAATTTTGCACTTATTCATGCCAATATTTTTAAACTCTGCTAAGCCTTTTCAGAGTCCTTGACCCCTTCGCTGAGTTTCACTGCATAGCCTCTCCTAATTCAATGTTATCCTACCCAGTTACATTTTCTGCTCTCTATCCTTCAAATATTATCCTATCCTTCCAATTGTTTCTAGGCACATGCCCTACCCTTACATCATTTTCCCCAACAAATTTCACATCCTGATTATTTCCTGGTCAAGGAGGAGGGGAATAGAGAAAACAAATTGTTTTCACTCGCCCCCCTTAAGGGAAATTACTATTGACCCTCACTAACTAGTCTATTCCATGCACCATCCCACCCTCTATCCCCCTCACTCCCTTCTTCCCTCCCCCACCCACCTCGACAGAGGGGGCGATTCCCAGTTTTTAGCAACTGGACTTCACTTCTAACCTTCAATATTGTCACACCTCCCCCAACATATATTTTTCAAATCACACTTTACACACTCAACATCACTTCGAAGAACTGGGAAATTAATAACTATTCCCATACTCCACCCCACATACGACAGGGCACTGGTAACTCTGCTTTTTGCTTTCACCACCTTCAGGCGGCCTCGATTAAAGATCGGATAACATCGGATAACACAATTTGCCTCTTCGCCAAATTGTGGGGTTGCTGGTACTTCACGATGCTGGTATCTTCTCACAGACCCATATTGCTCCCATAGCCGCCTTTGCTTGTGGACCAGATGCTAAAGGGGCCAAGGCCCTTTTTACAAAGTGGTCCAGTTGAATGATGAAGGATGTTAGACACAAAGAGGTAAAACAACCTCAACCTCTGCTCCTAGTTCAAAACTCGTAAAAACGACACTGAATTCCCAGTAAAATACATTTGAAAGTGTCACATTCGTTCCATGTGCTCTTAACTGGGAAAAAACTGGTTTAGTCTAGGTATTTTTCTGATGCATTTTAATATTTTGGCAGCGTAAATCATTAAAAAAATACCCCCTCAAGCAGCTGCTTGCCACAAAGGTCTGACAGGAACCTGTCAGTTTGTATGTCACAGTAGAAGGTCTGAGAGGATGGCAGGACCTCAGCAGAAAAACAACACACACACATCCATGCCTTACCGGGGCTCGAACCCATGTCCCTTAGATAAGCAACCAAACGCGCTAACCACTCGGCCATGAGACGGCATGTTAAAATAAATAAATTTACCAACACTTTTTTTTCAATCTGTTTGAAATTTGTTTTAGAGCAGTTTTTAGAAGAAGTGAGAATGTAAAATTTGGATGATCTCTTAGTACACATGAGTAATAAATATGACATGATTTAATAAACATTTATTTTATATAAAAATTATTATGTTAATTGATAATTCTTGTTTGTACCGAGAGGTTTGCGTGCTTGGCTACTTATCAAAGGGACCTGGGTAGTGCCTGGAGTAAGGCATAGATGTTTATGTCGTCTTTCTGCTGAAGTAGCCTTCCTCACTCCTCTCATTTCCTTCCTAGAGAAATTGTAAACTTAAGTGAAATTTCCGATGCTCCTATTGGACAACTGTTAGGAAACAGATGGTAGCCCCCCGTCAACGCCATCCAGCGTGTTCTTTAACGTACACAAGGTTATTTCGTTAGTTCAAGGAGAATCTGTGATATTGGATCTAAATTTCATCGTGTATCGATATTTTGTAGATGTCATCAGATAAAATCCAGTGTAATGTATAAGAAGTGAATTATTTTTTACCTCTGGAAGAAACGTTTTTTTTTTTGTCATAAATTTGGGTCAGGGTTGTCTCAGTTGGCAACGAGCCAGGCTCGTAATCTTCAGTTCCCAGGTTCTTGTCCCAACTGTGATAGCATTCAGACTCATCTTCGTTAACTCTAAATCTACTTACTACCTATGTAATTACTAGTAAAACCTATGTACCTACTACCTATGTACCTACTACTAAATATAATGTACCTACTAGCTTGGTGAGAAAAGTGACTTTTTAAATGCCGCCGTTCGTCGGATGTGACGTTAAGTCGTGGCACCTTGTGCAGGAGAGTCCTGCCGTTTAAAGAGCACGCTGGAGTGTAAAATCTCTAGATGGAATGCATATTAAAAACACGCTTGACGAGAAACTCATCTGTCTGCTAACAGCAGTCCATTGGATCCCCTTCCCTAACCATGCGGAAGGTGATAAAAGTCCAATTTTTTATATAAAATGAACGTTTATTAAATCATGTCATATTTATTACTCATGTGTACTAAGAGATCATCCAAATTTTACATTCTCACTTCTTTTAAAACTGCTCTAAAACAAATTTCAAACAGATTTAAAAAAAAGTGTTGGTAAATTTATTTATTTTAACATGCCGTCTCATGGCCGAGTGGTTAGCGCGCTTGACTGCTTATCTAAGGGACCTGGGTTCGAGCCCCGGTAAGGCATGGATGTGTGTGTGTGTGTGTGTGGTTTTCTCTTCCGCACACAAGTCCTCGGCTTAAAGTCCCATCCGACGGACAGCGGCATTTCCAAGCCCATCGGTGGCGCCTTCCTGACTGAAAGTAAGGCGAGATCTTTGAGACCAAATCACTGGACCAGAGAGTTCCACTCAGAGTTAAAAACAGTGTAACCGTAAAGATTTGACACAAGTTACGTCACTGACTATTAATCCAAGCTGCTATTTATGAAATTTCCTGTGTAGATTATTCTCGATAGCAATGATGATGAAGTTATCTTTCATCACCAAATGACTAATCTTTAACATTTGCGTAAATACTGCAAAACATTTAGCACCAAACTTCGAATTTCAATGTTATCATCATCAACAACAACAAGATGAGATGAAGTTTTGCAAGTAGAGCGCAAAATTGTTATCTGCGAATTGCACTCCTGTAATTTCAACTGGAGGTCTCAACCGAAGAAATTTGTGGACCGAAAAGGAAACATCGGATGTTTTTGAAGGAGTAAGCGAAAAATAATCGGAGTGTTAAATTTCCTAGAGCGACGTTAAAATTATCTTTTCACTCTAAATGTATCTTGTCTCTTTTAATGGAAGAGGTTAAACGAACTGCGAAATTGCACAAACGGAGGAATTTTGTGAATTCCGGCATCATGTCCATTCTGTAAGTGTAATCAGAGAGGATAGATAGTTAGCAGACGCAGCTTTCTGGGACAAATGGTTTGCGAACACGGATAATTTTGGAACTTACTCGAGTTGTTATCTGCATCTGATTCACCAGATTGGGGTGGGTTGTTTTACCTCTGAGCGGCACTTTTTTGCACACCATGGGCTAAATAGCCAGGCCGAAGGCTCAGAGAATGTTGAGGGAGGGGACCCACTGGAACAGATGTTGGGAGACAGATGGTAGCCTCCCGTCAAGGCCATCCAGCGTGTTCTTTAACGTTGGGTTGTTTTACCTCTGAGCGGCACTTTTTTGCACACCATGGGCTAAATAGCCAGGCCGAAGGCTCAGAGAATGTTGAGGGAGGGGACCCACTGGAACAGATGTTGGGAGACAGATGGTAGCCTCCCGTCAAGGCCATCCAGCGTGTTCTTTAACGTTGGGTTGTTTTACCTCTGAGCGGCACTTTTTTTGCACACCATAAGCTATATGGCCAGGTCACATGGATCCCGAAGGCTCAGAGAAGGTTGGGGGAGGGGACCCACTGGAACAGCTGTTGGGAGACAGATGGTAGCCTCCCGTCAAGGCCATCCAGCGTGTTCTTTAACGTTGGGTTGTTTTACCTCTGAGCGGCACTTTTTTTGCACACCATAAGCTATATGGCCAGGTCACATGGATCCCGAAGGCTCAGAGAAGGTTGGGGGAGGGGACCCACTGGAACAGATGTTGGGAGACAGATGGTAGCCTCCCGTCAAGGCCATCCAGCGTGTTCTTTAACGTTGGGTTGTTTTACCTCTGAGCGGCACTTTTTTTGCACACCATAAGCTATATGGCCAGGTCACATGGATCCCGAAGGCTCAGAGAAGGTTGGGGGAGGGGACCCACTGGAACAGCTGTTGGGAGACAGATGGTAGCCTCCCGTCAAGGCCATCCAGCGTGTTCTTTAACGTTGGGTTGTTTTACCTCTGAGCGGCACTTTTTTGCACACCATAAGCTATATGGCCAGGTCACATGGATCCCGAAGGCTCAGAGAAGGTTGGGGGAGGGGACCCACTGGAACAGCTGTTGGGAGACAGATGGTAGCCTCCCGTCAAGGCCATCCAGCGTGTTCTTTAACGTTGGGTTGTTTTACCTCTGAGCGGCACTTTTTTGCACACCATAAGCTATATGGCCAGGTCACATGGATCCCGAAGGCTCAGAGAAGGTTGGGGGAGGGGACCCACTGGAACAGCTGTTGGGAGACAGATGGTAGCCTCCCGTCAAGGCCATCCAGCGTGTTCTTTAACGTTGGGTTGTTTTACCTCTGAGCGGCACTTTTTTTGCACACCATAAGCTATATGGCCAGGTCACATGGATCCCGAAGGCTCAGAGAAGGTTGGGGGAGGGGACCCACTGGAACAGCTGTTGGGAGACAGATGGTAGCCTCCCGTCAAGGCCATCCAGCGTGTTCTTTAACGTTGGGTTGTTTTACCTCTGAGCGGCACTTTTTTTGCACACCATAAGCTATATGGCCAGGTCACATGGATCCCGAAGGCTCAGAGAAGGTTGGGGGAGGGGACCCACTGGAACAGATGTTGGGAGACAGATGGTAGCCTCCCGTCAAGGCCATCCAGCGTGTTCTTTAACGTTGGGTTGTTTTACCTCTGAGCGGCACTTTTTTTGCACACCATAAGCTATATGGCCAGGTCACATGGATCCCGAAGGCTCAGAGAAGGTTGGGGGAGGGGACCCACTGGAACAGCTGTTGGGAGACAGATGGTAGCCTCCCGTCAAGGCCATCCAGCGTGTTCTTTAACGTTGGGTTGTTTTACCTCTGAGCGGCACTTTTTTTGCACACCATAAGCTATATGGCCAGGTCACATGGATCCCGAAGGCTCAGAGAAGGTTGGGGGAGGGGACCCACTGGAATAGATGTTGGGAGACAGATGGTAGCCTCCCGTCAAGGCCATCCAGCGTGTTCTTTAACGTTGGGTTGTTTTACCTCTGAGCGGCACTTTTTTTGCACACCATAAGCTATATGGCCAGGTCACATGGATCCCGAAGGCTCAGAGAAGGTTGGGGGAGGGGACCCACTGGAACAGCTGTTGGGAGACAGATGGTAGCCTCCCGTCAAGGCCATCCAGCGTGTTCTTTAACGTTGGGTTGTTTTACCTCTGAGCGGCACTTTTTTGCACACCATAAGCTATATGGCCAGGTCACATGGATCCCGAAGGCTCAGAGAAGGTTGGGGGAGGGGACCCACTGGAACAGCTGTTGGGAGACAGATGGTAGCCTCCCGTCAAGGCCATCCAGCGTGTTCTTTAACGTTGGGTTGTTTTACCTCTGAGCGGCACTTTTTTGCACACCATAAGCTATATGGCCAGGTCACATGGATCCCGAAGGCTCAGAGAAGGTTGGGGGAGGGGACCCACTGGAACAGCTGTTGGGAGACAGATGGTAGCCTCCCGTCAAGGCCATCCAGCGTGTTCTTTAACGTTGGGTTGTTTTACCTCTGAGCGGCACTTTTTTGCACACCATAAGCTATATGGCCAGGTCACATGGATCCCGAAGGCTCAGAGAAGGTTGGGGGAGGGGACCCACTGGAACAGCTGTTGGGAGACAGATGGTAGCCTCCCGTCAAGGCCATCCAGCGTGTTCTTTAACGTTGGGTTGTTTTACCTCTGAGCGGCACTTTTTTGCACATCATAAGCTATATGGCCAGGTCACATGGATCCCGAAGGCTCAGAGAAGGTTGGGGGAGGGGACCCACTGGAACAGCTGTTGGGAGACAGATGGTAGCCTCCCGTCAAGGCCATCCAGCGTGTTCTTTAACGTTGGGTTGTTTTACCTCTGAGCGGCACTTTTTTGCACACCATAAGCTATATGGCCAGGTCACATGGATCCCGAAGGCTCAGAGAAGGTTGGGGGAGGGGACCCACTGGAACAGCTGTTGGGAGACAGATGGTAGCCTCCCGTCAAGGCCATCCAGCGTGTTCTTTAACGTTGGGTTGTTTTACCTCTGAGCGGCACTTTTTTGCACACCATAAGCTATATGGAAAGGTCACATGGATCCCGAAGGCTCAGAGAAGGTTGGGGGAGGGGACCCACTGGAACAGCTGTTGGGAGACAGATGGTAGCCTCCCGTCAAGGCCATCCAGCGTGTTCTTTAACGTTGGGTTGTTTTACCTCTGAGCGGCACTTTTTTGCACACCATAAGCTATATGGCCAGGTCACATGGATCCCGAAGGCTCAGAGAAGGTTGGGGGAGGGGACCCACTGGAACAGCTGTTGGGAGACAGATGGTAGCCTCCCGTCAAGGCCATCCAGCGTGTTCTTTAACGTTGGGTTGTTTTACCTCTGAGCGGCACTTTTTTGCACATCATAAGCTATATGGCCAGGTCACATGGATCCCGAAGGCTCAGAGAAGGTTGGGGGAGGGGACCCACTGGAACAGCTGTTGGGAGACAGATGGTAGCCTCCCGTCAAGGCCATCCAGCGTGTTCTTTAACGTTGGGTTGTTTTACCTCTGAGCGGCACTTTTTTGCACACCATAAGCTATATGGCCAGGTCACATGGATCCCGAAGGCTCAGAGAAGGTTGGGGGGAGGGGACCCACTGGAACAGCTGTTGGGAGACAGATGGTAGCCTCCCGTCAAGGCCATCCAGCGTGTTCTTTAACGTTGGGTTGTTTTACCT
Organism: Ryuthela nishihirai; assembly: GCA_038380435.1. Classification (NCBI taxonomy): domain Eukaryota; kingdom Metazoa; phylum Arthropoda; class Arachnida; order Araneae; family Heptathelidae; genus Ryuthela; species Ryuthela nishihirai. The sequence goes on from JAWZYU010000018.1 coordinate 29,492,191, forward strand.
CTGAGCGGCACTTTTTTGCACACCATAAGCTATATGGAAAGGTCACATGGATCCCGAAGGCTCAGAGAAGGTTGGGGGAGGGGACCCACTGGAACAGCTGTTGGGAGACAGATGGTAGCCTCCCGTCAAGGCCATACAGCGTGTTCTTTAACGTTGGGTTGTTTTACCTCTGAGCGGCACTTTTTTTGCACACCATAAGCTATATGGCCAGGTCACATGGACCCCGAAAGCTCAGAGAAGGTTGGGGGAGGGGACCCACTGGAACAGCTGTTGGGAGACAGATCGTAGCCTCCCGTCAAGGCCATCCAGCGTGTTCTTTAACGTGCACAGGTTATGGCTCTCCCGCACACGGAGTCACGGCTTAACGTCCCATCCGACGGACGGCGGCCTTTCCAAGCCCATCGGTGTCCTCTACTGACCGTGGACAGGGCGGGGATTCACCAGAAGATATTTCGTTAGTTCAAGGAGAATGTGCGATATTGGATCTAAATTTTATCGTATATTGATATTTTGTAGATGTCATCAGATAAAATCCAGTGTAATGTATAAGAAGTGAATTATTTTTTACCTCTGGAAGAAACGTTTTTTTTTTGTCATAAATTTGGGTCAGGGTTGTCTCAGTTGGCAACGAGCCAGGCTCTTAATCTTCAGTTCCCAGGTTCTTGTCCCAACTGTGATAGCATTCAGACTCATCTTCGTTAACTCTAAATCTACCCTTGGTGAGAAAAAGTGACTTTTTAAATGCCGCCGTTTGTCGGATGTGACGTTAAGTCGTGGCACCTTGTGCAGGAGAGTCCTGCCGTTTAAAGAGCACGCTGGAGTGTAAAATCTCTAGATGGAATGCATATTAAAAACACGCTTGACAAGAAACTCACATGTCTGCTAACAGCAGTCCATTGGATCCCCTTCCCTAACCATGCGGAAGGTGATACAAGTCCGTTCCGAGTTTCCGAAATCATTCCTGTACGATTTGAAGGATTGGATTGTTTTACCTCTGAGCGGCACTTTTTGCACACAATGGGCTAAATGGCCAGGCCACAAGGACCCCGAAGGCTCAGAGAAGGTTGGGGGAGGAGACCCACTGGAACAGCTGTTGAGAGACAGATGGTAACCTCCCGTCAAAGCCATCCAGCGTGTTCTTTAACGTGCACAGGGTATGGCTCTCCCGCACACGGGGCCACGGTTTAACGTCCCATCCGACGGACGGCGGCCTTTCCAAGCCCATCGGTGTCCCCTACTGACCGTGGGCAGGGCGGGGAATTTTGCGGAGATAAATCTCAACGCTAACCCAGCTGGGACTCGAACCTGGGAACTACAGATTACGAGCCTGGCGCGCTACCGACTGAGCCACCCCCGCCCCTCATCGCAACGTCTTTTTATCGAAGCATCAATTCATAGAGATAGGATTTTATTTACTTTCTACATCTATGCTCAAATGCCTATAGACAAATATTCAATTTCGACATTGCGAGATAAAATATGCTTCATAAGAATTTCTTTCACAAATTAATTAAAACTTAAATAGCAAATATTGTTGCGAACCACTTAATAAAATATGCATTTTAAAAATTTGCGCAACGATTATTTCAATATTCGGCAATTTTTAAGAAATGTAATTTATTGTTAAATATTTTAGCTCCCGTAGCTGCTTGAGGGGGTATTTATTTTTTTATTTAACTCGTGGCCGAGTGGTTAGCACGCTTGGCTACTGATCTAAGAGACCTGGGTTCGAGCCCCGGGTAAGGCATGGATGTGTGTGTCGTTTTTCTGCTGAGGTCCTGCCATCCTCTCAGACCTTCTACTCTGGCATAAAAACTGATAGGCTCCTGTCAGACCTCTGTGGCAAGCAGCTGCTTGAGGGGGTATTTATTTATTATTATTTTAACTCTTTAAATAATGAACGAGCATTGTTTAAAAGACGGGATTTAAATAGATATGATTCCGATCTTTAATTTGTGTTCAGTCACAGTTTTACAATAAATGCATATTTTAAAAGCTAGAGAGCTTCGATGCTAAATTCCCATTAAACATGCAAATTTTCGATCAAAGATAAGATAACATGTAAATTCTCGATTAAACATAACATAACATATAAATTCTCGATTAAAAATAGGATAACATGTAAAATCTCGAATTCACGCTGCGATAAATTGACGCTGCGATGAATTGATGTCACGATGAATGAGATGTAGAATTGACGAGACACCTAGCGTTGAGATTTATCTCCGCAAAATTCCCCGCCCTGCCCCAACTGCCGTCTCCCAACAGCTGTTCCAGTGGGTCCCCTCCCCCAACTTCTCTGAGCCTTCGGGGTCCATGTGACCTGGCCATTTAGCCCATTGTGTGCAAAAAAGTGCCGCTCAGAGGTAAAACAACCCAACAACCCAACCCGTTGCGATGAATTGAGGTTGTGATGAAATGAGTTGCGATTAATCAGTACATCATCATCCTGGAATCTGACATCTCTACCTAGGGTAAAAATCATGCCTCATCGACAGCATCTGATCGCTCAAGACTCTTTATACTTCTGAGTGTGATGCGACTTTGCATAGAACCAGAAAGGTACAATCCATGACAAGAAAATACTCCCTACATCACGCCCAGATCTAGGTAAAAAAATTAAGGAAAAAAAGGGGGGGGAACATGTGACGCAATCGAACCGGAAAAAAGAAATGAAAAGTAAGTTACGAAACTAGATATCATTGCGGTATAACGTTTTCTATTGCGTTTTAGGGGGCGGGAATGTCTGTCAGTAGGGTCAGGTTTGTAATCTGCAGTTCCTAGGTTCGAGTCCCACCTGGGCAGCGTTGAGATTTATCTCCGCAAAATTTCCCGCCCTGCCCTCGGTCAACAGAGGACCCGATGGGCTTGGAAAGGCCAGCGTCCCTCGGAATGGACGTTAAGCTCTGGCGCCGTGTAAGGGAGAATCATACCCTGTGAATGTTAAAGAATGTGCTGGATGGCCTTGATGAGAAGCTACCATCTGTCTCCTAAGAAGCTTTTCCAGTGGGTCCTCTCCTCTCAACCTTCTCTTAGCCCTTGTGGCCTGAGTAATTAGCTCATTGTATGTAAAAAAAAAAGTGAAGCTCAGAGGTAAAACAAGCCATTTCCGTTTTAGAACTCTTTAAAAATTTCTTGAAATATAAGTGAAATATGCGCAATTTTTTTTATATTTTGCCTTCTTTACCTTTACCAGCATGCTCCACGAAGAAACTCAAAACGATGGTTCGTAATAATTTGGTTGGCAGTGTATATATCATTCAAGTTTAACACAGTTCGTGTAAATCGCCCACATATTTAAAAATCACGCTGGTATTAGAAAAAAAATCGATGTGGAGATGTAACTAATAGAGACAACCGAAAAAATTAGAAATAGAATAATAAACGTTAAAAACATCTACACGCCGAGCCATGGTTTAAATCTCTATCCGAGGTTGATGACATTCTTAATGTCATCTGTCACCGAGAGCATTATCTTTTAAAGACAAAAAAAAAAACGATATTGAAGATATCTTAACGCCTTTGTTACACAGATTTTCGCCACCTCGTATTCCGATTTTGTGCCTGATAGATCAACGACTCAGTCTAAACCTCAAAGACTGACAATTAAACGCAATCAATCTCATAGAAATCAATTATCAATTTCAATTCTCTCGCTTTATCGTAAACTTAGAATCGATATCTAAGTTTACGATAAGCGTACGAAGAAAAAAAGTCCCCCAAGCAATCACTACTTCCACGGGAGCGTGTAATCAAGACCCCAGGAAAGCGGTGATTGATTACCAAAATCCTAAACATTTGAATTCTTGAGCTTACCGTCTTGATTGTAGAAAAGACGAAGTTATTCTGCCTGAAATTATCCATTATTTTTTTTCAGAATCCTCTTCAGTGAATCACTGCGGATACAAAATCAGATCCAATTTTAAATGCGTTTTTTTTTTTGCGATTTTCATTCCGCTTTCGCTTTTTCGTAAAAGGTATAAAAAAGCCAGAACAGCCAATCGCTTTCGACGAATAGGATATGTTCTTCATCAAAGAGAATACTTTTTCATTTTCCGGCTTTAGCACCCTCTAACAGTGGAAATTCGTACTAATGGATGATTAAGAAATTTCAAATTGTAATATTTCTTCAATATCTATAAAACATAAAAAGAATTTTTCATTTAGTTTTTGCAATAGAAAGGTAGCGTGTCCCTCTCCACGTCATGGTACGTGAGTTGGGTTGGGTTGTTTTACCTCTGAGCGGCACGTTTTTGCACACCATGGGCTAAATGGCCAGGTCACATGGACCCCGAAGGCTCAGAGAAGGTTGGGGGAGGGGTTGGGTTGGGTTGTTTTACCTCTGAGCGGCACTTTTTTGCACACCATGGGCTAAATGGCCAGGTCACATGGACCCCGAAGGCTCAGAGAAGGTTGGGGGAGGGGATCCACTGGAACAGCTGTTGGGAGACAGATGGTAGCCTCCCGTCATGGCCATCAGCGTGTTCTTTAACGTGCACAGGGTATGGCTCTCCCGCACACGGGGCCACGGCTTAACGTCCCATCCGACGGACGGCGGCCTTTCCAAGCCCATCGGTGTCCCTTACTGACCGTGGGCAGGGCGGGGAATTTTGCGGAGCACGGTCATAGGATGTAACTTTAGCAACAAGTCAGTTCGGGACATTTCGGCCCTGCTGAAGCTGCCCCGATCAACTGTAAGTGATGTCATTGTAAAGTGGAAACTCCTAGAAGCAACAACAATCGAGACACGGTAGGTCACGTAAAATGACAGAGCGGGACCACCGAGTGCTGAAACGAGTGGTGCGATAAAATCGTCTGTCCTCGGTTGCAACGCTCATCACCGAGTTCCAAAATGCCTCTGGAAGCAAAGATAGCACCATAACAGTTCGTCACGAGCTTCAGGAAATGGGTTTCCATGGCCGAGCAGCCGCAAGCAAGCCTAACATCAACAAAATCAACGCCAAGCGTCGGTTCGAGTGGTGTAAAGCACTGCGCCAGTGGACCCTTGAGCAGTGGAACCGCTTTCTCTGTAGTGATGTATCACGCTTCACCATCTGGCAGTGGGGCGGGGGTGGCTCAGTTGGTAGCGCGCCAGGCTCGTAATCTGTAGTTCCCAGGTTCGAGTCCCAGCTGGGTCAGCGTCGAGATTTATCTCCGCAAAATTCCCCGCCCTGCCCACGGTCAGTAGGGGACACCGATGGGCTTGGAAAGGCCGCCGTCCGTCGGATGGGACGTTAAGCCGTGGCCGTGGAGAGCCATACCCTGTGCACGATAAAGAACACGCTGGATGGCCTTGACGGGAGGCTACCGTCTGTCTCCCAACAGCTGTTCCAGTGGGTCCCCTCCCCCAACCTTCTCTGAGCCTTCGGGGTCCATGTGACCTGGCCATTTTCCCCATGGTGTGCAAAAAAAGTGCCGCTCAGAGGTAAAACAACCCAACCCAACCATCTGGCAGTCCGACGGACGAGTCTGGGTGTGGAGGATGCCAATGAACACTACCTGACTGTGTTGTGCCAACTGTGAGGTTTGGTGGAGGAGACTTTCATGCTCTGGGGCTGCTTTTCATGGTTCGGGCTTGGCATCCTAGTTTATGGCTCTCCCGCACACTGGGTCACGGCTTAACGTCCCATCTGACGGACGGTGTCCTTTCCAAGCCCATCGGTGTCTCCTACTGATCGTGAGCAGCGAGGGGATATTTGCGTAAATAAATCTCAACGCTGACCCAGCAGAGACTCGAACCTGGGAACTACAGATTACGAGCCTGGCGCGCTACCGACTGAGCCACCCCGCCCTATCTATTTTTTTTTTAGGGTCGGGCAAAAAATTTGTGGCTAAAAGTATACAAAGATTCTTGTTTTGGATTTCAAAACAGGTAGATAAGTTTGAGATTTCTTATAAGATAACCAGATTCCGGGAGAGGGCCACCCTCTTGCAGCAACTCATTTTCAGTGTTGTACAATCAGGACCTATGTATTGAGAACATTGTACCTTAGTTTTTATTATTTCATTTTAAAATCTACGGTCTAGACCTAGACATTGGATATATTGCACCAGTGGTTTTCCTTAATTCACACAATGAATTTTTATAGATTTTATCACGTAGTCGTTAAGGACAGTGTGTCACTGATTTGCTGAAATTAACCTTCCTCATGATCTTTCATTTGTACCAGTAGTTTTCCTTGACTGCGACTTAGCCGCCGAAAACATTATTATACCACTGGTTTTCCTTAATATACTTGTAAGAGCATTGTACTCTTGATTTTCCATAACTCGCATGAAATAATATGTGTTTTAATTTAAGAAAAAAATAAATTGATAGTACTGATTAACGAAAACAATCAAGACTGCAATTGTCAATTATCTTAAGTGCTGTAATCTTTGGAATCGAGCCATTAAAATCGTTGCACCAGTGGATTTACGTAACTCACTTTAAACGTTGCAACTTTTGGAATCCAGTCTTTGAAATGATTGTAACAATGGTGGAAAAAATGCAATCATTGTGAATTTACCGTTGAGAACATTGTAAGAGTGCTTTTTCCTCTAGTTATCTTCATGACCTAATGGAGGCGGGGGTGGCTCACTCGAGAGAGCGCCAGGCTCATAATCTGCACTTCCCAGGTTCGAGTCCCGCCTGGACCAGAGTTAAGGTTTATCTGCGCAAAACTCTTCACCGTGCCCTTGGTCAGTAGAGGATACCGATGGTTTTGGAAATGCCGCCGTCCATCGGATGGAACGTTAAACCGTGGTTCCGTGTGCGGGAGAGCCATACACTGTGCACGTTAAAGAACACGATCGATGGCCTTGACGGGAATCTACCATCTTCATCCAACAGCTCTTCAGTGAATTCCGTTCCCCCAACCTTCTCTGAGCATTCGGGGTCCTTGTGGCCTGGCAATTTAGTCCGTTGTAGGAAAAAAAAAAACAGTGCCGATCAGAAGCAAAGCAATGAAACACATGACCTAATCTCTAAGAACAATGCACCAGTGGATTTTCCTCCATTCTAAAAAACTGTTGCAATCATTGTTACCTTCCGCTAAGAACTATTACTCCTGATTTTGCCTAACTCATTTTGTTTGCGAACGCTGAGAATATTATATAACCAAAATCTACAATTCAAGATTAAAAAGAATAACTGAACTTCATCCAATTGAAATCCTACCACCTACGAATTTTTTATTCCTAAGCTTCACAAAATTTCAAGAAACAACAATGTAAAAATAACACTATTAACTTTTACATTTTTTCTCTCCATTCTTCGAGACCTGTCTCCCTCTTCTAATACTGCTATAAAAATATTGTTCTTTCAAGTTTTTCTATTTCCTCTCTCGTGGCGTTTCACGACACGACACGAATTTCGTGCGCAGTGTCTTTCTCTTGGGAGTCTCTTTTATCGCTCACTCTGCTGCTCTTGTCACTTGAATTGCTCAAGTGTGATCGTCACTGTCCTCTAATGACTTCGGGCTCTGTGTGCTTGCGAGACAGCCTCTTCCGAAGACAGACCCTCTGTGGGAGCATTCGCAGCCCGACTGCAAATAAATGGAGGCACTTGCTTACAAGGGTCCTGTGGTGTCGGAAGATAACTGCGCATGTGCTTCTCGAGTGTTGATACTGGGAATGTAGAGGTGAAACAAAAATTGGGGTAAGCCAGAGATAAAATCGATACTGGGCTCTTTAATAAAGCGAGGGAAAGAACCTAAACATTTCAATACAGAGAGAGAGAGAAACTAAACTGTTTAATACGAAGGGCGAAAGAAATTAAACTCTTTAATACGGGGAGAGAAGGAAACTAAACTCTTTAATACAGAGAAAGAAAGAAACTAAATTCATTAATTGGGGAGAGAAAGAAAATTTGTTCTTTAACACAGTAAGAGATATAATCTAAACTCTTTAATACAGCGGGAGAAATTAAACTCTTTAATAGAGAGAGAAAAAGAAACTAAACTTTTTAATACATTGAGAGAAAGGAACTAAACTCGAGGGAAATAGCAAGAGAAAGAGAGTTTTTAATACGAAGAGAGAAAGAAATTAAACTCTTTAATACGGGGAGAGAAGGAAACTAAACTCTTTAATACAGAGAAAGAAGGAAACTAAATTCATTAATTGGGGAGAGAAAGAAAATATGTTCTTTAACACAGTAAGAGATATAATCTAAACTCTTTAATACAGCGGAGAAATTAAACTCTTTAATAGAGAGAGAAAAAGAAACTAAACTTTTTAATACATTGAGAGAAAGGAACTAAACTCGAGGGAAATAGCAAGAGAAAGAAAGTTTTTAATACGAAGAGAGAAAGAAATTAAACTCTTTAATACGGGGAGAGAAGGAAACTAAACTCTTTAATACAGAGAAAGAAAGAAACTAAATTCATTAATTGGGGAGAGAAAGAAAATATGTTCTTTAACACAGTAAGAGATATAATCTAAACTCTTTAATACAGCGAGAGAAATTAAACTCTTTAATAGAGAGAGAAAAAGAAACTAAACTTTTTAATACATTGAGAGAAAGGAACTAAACTCGAGGGAAATAGCAAGAGAAAGAAAGTTTTTAATACGAAGAGAGAAAGAAATTAAACTCTTTAATACGGGGAGAGAAGGAAACTAAACTCTTTAATACAGAGAAAGAAAGAAACTAAATTCATTAATTGGGGAGAGAAAGAAAATATGTTCTTTAACACAGTAAGAGATATAATCTAAACTCTTTAATACAGCGAGAGAAATTAAACTCTTTAATAGAGAGAGAAAAAGAAACTAAACTTTTTAATACATTGAGAGAAAGGAACTAAACTCGAGGGAAATAGCAAGAGAAAGAAAGTTTTTAATACGAAGAGAGAAAGAAATTAAACTCTTTAATACGGGGAGAGAAGGAAACTAAACTCTTTAATACAGAGAAAGAAAGAAACTAAATTCATTAATTGGGGAGAGAAAGAAAATATGTTCTTTAACACAGTAAGAGATATAATCTAAACTCTTTAATACAGCGAGAGAAATTAAACTCTTTAATAGAGAGAGAAAAAGAAACTAAACTTTTTAATGCATTGAGAGAAAGGAACTAAACTCGAGGGAAATAGCAAGAGAAAGAAAGTTTTTAATACGAAGAGAGAAATAAATTAAACTCTTTAATACGGGGAGAGAAGGAAACTAAACTCTTTAATACAGAGAAAGAAAGAAACTAAATTCATTAATTGGGGAGAGAAAGAAAATATGTTCTTTAACACAGTAAGAGATGTAATCTAAACTCTTTAATACAGCGAGAGAAATTAAACTCTTTAATAGAGAGAGAAAAAGAAACTAAACTTTTTAATACATTGAGAGAAAGGAACTAAACTCGAGGGAAATAGCAAGAGAAAGAAAGTTTTTAATACGAAGAGAGAAAGAAATTAAACTCTTTAATACGGGGAGAGAAGGAAACTAAACTCTTTAATACAGAGAAAGAAAGAAACTAAATTCATTAATTGGGGAGAGAAAGAAAATATGTTCTTTAACACAGTAAGAGATATAATCTAAACTCTTTAATACAGCGAGAGAAATTAAACTCTTTAATAGAGAGAGAAAAAGAAACTAAACTTTTTAATACATTGAGAGAAAGGAACTAAACTCGAGGGAAATAGCAAGAGAAAGAAAGTTTTTAATACGAAGAGAGAAAGAAATTAAACTCTTTAATACGGGGAGAGAAGGAAACTAAACTCTTTAATACAGAGAAAGAAAGAAACTAAATTCATTAATTGGGGAGAGAAAGAAAATATGTTCTTTAACACAGTAAGAGATATAATCTAAACTCTTTAATACAGCGAGAGAAATTAAACTCTTTAATAGAGAGAGAAAAAGAAACTAAACTTTTTAATGCATTGAGAGAAAGGAACTAAACTCGAGGGAAATAGCAAGAGAAAGAAAGTTTTTAATACGAAGAGAGAAATAAATTAAACTCTTTAATACGGGGAGAGAAGGAAACTAAACTCTTTAATGCAGAGAAAGAAAGAAACTAAATTCATTAATTGGGGAGAGAAAGAAAATATGTTCTTTAACACAGTAAGAGATATAATCTAAACTCTTTAATACAGCGAGAGAAATTAAATTCTTTAATAGAGAGAGAAAAAGAAACTAAACTTTTTAATACATTGAGAGAAAGGAACTAAACTCGAGGGAAATAGCAAGAGAAAGAAAGTTTCTAATACGAAGAGAGAAAGAAATTAAACTCTTTAATACGGGGAGAGAAGGAAACTAAACTCTTTAATACAGAGAAAGAAAGAAACTAAATTCATTAATTGGGGAGAGAAAGAAAATATGTTCTTTAACACAGTAAGAGATATAATCTAAACTCTTTAATACAGCGAGAGAAATTAAACTCTTTAATAGAGAGAGAAAAAGAAACTAAACTTTTTAATGCATTGAGAGAAAGGAACTAAACTCGAGGGAAATAGCAAGAGAAAGAAAGTTTTTAATACGAAGAGAGAAAGAAATTAAACTCTTTAATACGGGGAGAGAAGGAAACTAAACTCTTTAATACAGAGAAAGAAAGAAACTAAATTCATTAATTGGGGAGAGAAAGAAAATATGTTCTTTAACACAGTAAGAGATATAATCTAAACTCTTTAATACAGCGAGAGAAATTAAACTCTTTAATAGAGAGAGAAAAAGAAACTAAACTTTTTAATGCATTGAGAGAAAGGAACTAAACTCGAGGGAAATAGCAAGAGAAAGAAAGTTTTTAATACGAAGAGAGAAAGAAATTAAACTCTTTAATACGGGGAGAGAAGGAAACTAAACTCTTTAATACAGAGAAAGAAAGAAACTAAATTCATTAATTGGGGAGAGAAAGAAAATATGTTCTTTAACACAGTAAGAGATATAATCTAAACTCTTTAATACAGCGAGAGAAATTAAACTCTTTAATAGAGAGAGAAAAAGAAACTAAACTTTTTAATACATTGAGAGAAAGGAACTAAACTCGAGGGAAATAGCAAGAGAAAGAAAGTTTTTAATACGAAGAGAGAAAGAAATTAAACTCTTTAATACGGGGAGAGAAGGAAACTAAACTCTTTAATACAGAGAAAGAAAGAAACTAAATTCATTAATTGGGGAGAGAAAGAAAATATGTTCTTTAACACAGTAAGAGATATAATCTAAACTCTTTAATACAGCGAGAGAAATTAAACTCTTTAATAGAGAGAGAAAAAGAAACTAAACTTTTTAATACATTGAGAGAAAGGAACTAAACTCGAGGGAAATAGCAAGAGAAAGAAAGTTTTTAATACAGCGAGAGGAAATTAATTCTTTAAAACAGAGAGAGATATAATCTAAACTCTTAATACTGCTAGAAATATAACTCTTAATACTGCTCTTAATACTGAGAAAGAAATTAACCTGTTAATGTTTCTAGGGAAAGGAACTAAACTCTTTAATGCAGTGAGATAAATAATCTAAACTAATTCAGCGAGATAAATTAAACTTTTTAATAGAGAGAGAAAAAGAAACTAAACTTTTTAATACAGCGAAAGAAGGAAATTATTTAATAGAGCAAGAGGGAAACTGAACTCTTTAAGATAGATAATCTAAACTATTTAATTAGCAAGAGAAACGAACTTTTTTAACACAGAGTGAAAGAATCTTATGCAAAATCTGGTCTTGCTCTAAAACTACAATGTTATTGTACAAAGTGTACAGAAGGTCCTTTCGACTTAATTGGTTCGAGTTACATGGATTCGTAGATATACGCTTGCGCGATTAGTTTCATTTAAAGACTTTTGGTACTTCGACTGCTACGATCATTATTATCGGATATACAAAAAAATTCTTATTTATATTATAATATCTGGAGTACATCTCATCCCCCAGTTTGTTCAAAACATTACGGGGTTTGAAGAGCAAGATGTATTAATAACCTCGTGGAAATTTGGAATTAAATCTCGAGGAAAAGACTTTTATTGAATTGTTCAGTGTCATGCAAAAGAATTGAACAAGGAATATTTAGTGGAGCTGGAAGACCATAGAAAGGAAGACGAAGTTTCAGAGGAAGAACAGGAGGCGGAACCACCAAAACGATTTAAGACTTAGCAGATGGCAGAATGCTTTAAGATCATAGATTGATTGGATTGGATTGTTTTACCTCTGAGCGGCACTTTTTTGCACACCATGGGCTAAATGGCCAGGTCACATGGACCCCGAAGGCTCAGAGAAGGTTGGGGGAGGGGACCCACTGGAACAGCTGTTGGGAGACAGATGGTAGCCTCCCGTCAAGGCCATCCAGCGTGATTCTTTAACGTGCACAGGGTATGGCTCTCCAGCACACGGTGCCACGGCTTAACATCCCATCCGTCGGACGGCGGCCTTTCCAAGCCCATCGGTGTCCCCTACTGACCGTGGGCAGGGCGGGGAATTTTGCGGAGATAAATCTCAACGCTGACCCAGCTGGGACTCGAACCTGGGAACTACAGATTACGAGCCTGGCGCGCTACCGACTGAGCCATCCCCGCCCCCTGAAGAAGTTGACAAAAGTATAATCTTTTCTGAGTGAAAAAAATTCTGATCAAAGAACATGAAATAATGGAAATGATTTTAACTCACGATCAGAAAATGATGCTAATTTTCATCGCAAGCTATGCTTATTACAAGGCAAAGTCTTATAAAATTGTAACGCTTAATATAACCTATAATAAAATAAATGTAGCTATTATTAAACTAGAGCTTCGGTTTTATAAACGTCATTGTACCTCTTATTATTTTATATTTGCCGTTGCAGTTCTATTTCTGTTAAGAAATTATTATCGATGTTGAGTATTGAAGCTAGTCAGATCTTTGTATTAGACGTTGATGTTTATGTTGGTTTAAGTCAGAAAAAATATTGCTTTCGATTTGTTTAATCTCTTAGGTTTTTATAGCGAATCTAATACTAAATCATAAAAAAAATTTTTAAGAATGAATAGAATATTAAAACTAAAAAAAAGATGCATCCGTAGATTGCTTCCAAATAATTTTGAATTTCAAGGTAAACGTTTCTAATTTTATATAACCACTCTTACTTAGTTTACAAAAGTGCTAAAGCTCAGATTAAGCTCACATTGTTGTAGAAAAGCTCAGATTTAGGTCATGTATATCACGAGACGTACAGGAACACCATGATCTGCAGAGCATATGAAGTGTTTTCTAATTAGCCATAACTGATAATAATGTGAACTAAATATGAGATGTAAATGTTGAGAAATGACATGCAGACGTCTTTAATTTATACTGCCAAAATAAAAATAAAAAACTTTGGGCAAATGTTCAGCTGATTTTTCCGATAACATCTTTATCATTGGAAGAAAATGTTGTGATGGTTATTTTTTTTACACAAAAATATAATATATAACAACATAAACAATCAGCTGAATATGCCAATATAAAATTGTTTGTGACGCTTACATTCATTTAAAACGGTAAAATCTACAAAATGTCTTGAAACTCAACACAAAATGCCGCAGAACAAGCTTAACGGTGGTACTCTAACGTGAAGTCACGATTTTAAAGCCCGAGCCCTCTCCCATCGAGTTGGGTTGGGTTGTTTTACCTCTGATCGGCACTTTTTTGCACACCAAGGGCTAAATGGCCAGGTCACATGGACCCCGAAGGCTCAGAGAAGGTTGGGGGAGGGGACCCACTGGAACGGCTGTTGGGAGACAGATGGTAGCCTCCCGTCAAGGCCATCCAGCGTGTTCTTTAACGTGCACAGGGTATGGCTCTCCCGCACACGGGGCCACGGCTTAACGTCCCATCCGACGGACGGCGGCATTTCCAAGCCCATCGGTATCCCTTACTGACAGTGGGCAGGGCAGGGAATTTTGCGGAGAAAAATCTCAACTCTGACCCAGCTGGGACTCGAACCTGGGAACTACAGATTACGAGCCAGGCGCGCTACCGACTGAGCCACCCCCGCCCCTCTCCCATCGAGAATGCCCTGGTTAAGCAGTGGTTCAGTGTACAGGATTGTTGGCTTGTTTTAAATATCTCAATTTAGAGTGTGCTTCATGCAAACTCTGAGGGGCACTTTTTTTTCCCACACACTATGGGTTACATGGCAAGGTCACATGGATCCCTAAAAGGTCGGAGAGAGGGGACCCATTGGGCAGCTGTAGGAGACAAACGTTAGCCTTCCGTGAAGACCATCCAGCGTGTATTTAACATGCACATAGTATGACTCTCCCGTACAAGGGGCCACGGATTAACGTTCCCAATCGACTTTCCAAATCCATCAGTGTCCTCTATTGACTGAGGTCAGGGCGAGGAGTTTTGCGGAGATGAATCTCATCTCTGGCCCAGGAGGGACTCGAACCTGGAAACTTACGAGCCTGGCGTCCTACCGACTACGCCATCCCCCCTAGTCATGGAGATCTGTTAGGGGGAGTATGAGTTTTTATACATCCTGCTTGAGGGAGTATTTTTAATATATTTTTCCTAATCTACAGGAAAAATATATTAAAAATACTCCCTCAAGCAGCTGCTTGCCACAGAGGTCTGACAGATATAATAAAAATACCCCCTCAAGCAGCTGCTTGCCACAGAGGTCTGACAGATATAATAAATATACCCCCTCAAGCAGCTGCTTGCCAAAGAGGTCTGACAGGAGCCTGTCAGTTCATATGCCACAGTAGAAGGTCTGAGAGGATGGCAAGATTTCAGCAGAAAAACGACACATACATCCATACCTTACCCGGGACTCGAACCCAGGTCCCTTCGATCAGTAGCCAAGCGCGCTAACCACTCGGCCATGGGACGGCTGAAAAAATATATGCAATGTAAATAAAGAATATTCTGGATGCCCCTAAAGGGCGGCTGTCATCCATCTCCTAACCGATCTCCAGTTAATCCGCCTTTCCCCAACTTTCTCTGACTCTTGGAGCTCTTGTGACCTGGCCATTTAGCCGGTCGTATGCGAAGAAAAAAGGCGGAACTCAAAGGTAAAACAAGAAAACTGTATTAGCTTCTTAACCACAAAATTTAACCATCTTTCATTCTATGCTTGGCATATGCAATGATTACATCGCACGTGTTTTGAGTTAAAAAAAAACAAGAAACTTAAACTCTTGAAATAAAACATTCGCCATTCAAAAAAAAAAAGTTTTAAAATTAGGGTTCGAAAGAACAAAAAGTAAAACCTAGTTCTTACGCACCCAGAAGGAAAAGTAAAAAAGAAATCCAAAACCGAAAAAGCAGGATCACAGATTGCGAATGAGGTAATCAACCGAGAAGCGAAAATATCAATATAATTTAAAGAGACTGGTCGGTTGTCGTTGTTCTGGGGGAAATGTCGATGGGCTGCAGAAAGGAGAACGATGAAGTTAAAGAGAAGAAAGGGGAGTTGAAGGGGGTGGGAGGGAAAGGATTGAAAAGAGAGAGAAGTTGGGAACAATAGCTCGCATCTCCCTTTCACGTGCGAGGTCGATACGATACTTGCGCTGTCTGCGATTTCTAAGTGAAGCCCGTGGACCACTCTCCAAGAGATTCAATTATAGCGTATGGAGGAAAGGGAAGTTGTGAATGATCAGGCATTTCTTACGACAGCATCTCACAGGAAGATGAAGGTTGGGGAGGAAAAAAAAAAAGGAGTACAAATCAAGGTGTATTTTCTTCTTCTCCATCTTTCTTTTCTTCTCTGTTCCTTTCAGTTTTATTTTTTAGGGTTAGGTTTCTTTTTCTGTTACTGCTTAGAGTCGTGCATTTCGGTTGGAATGTAAACATTTTCTGTGAAAGGGACAATTTCTATCTATCTGTATATATACATATACATCCATGTCATTAGTGGAGCCTTTCTATTCGTTCGTGGACGAGTGTAGCTGCTTTTTGTTGTCTGTGAAAAGGCAAGAGGAAGCGAGGACTTTGCCTCTAGGTTTCAGAGGCCAGAGCAGAAAAAAAAACAGCTAGCTGTTTATCGAAAGAAACATAGTAATGCCGAGACTATTGATCATGAAGAAAGCTTGTTTCTTTCTCTCTCTGTATAGTTTATTCGTGCCTTAGGAAACAGTAATATTAACGAAGGTTTCGTTGGCGTATGTTATCATCCTTATCTAGCATTGATTACGGAGGTTCAATTTCTTCTTCCTCTGTAAGGCTTTCAGACACTCCAACTGGTTTGTTAATATGTTTTTTCGCTCATCTGGATGATCCAATGGAAGGAGACATTATTCGTTTCTTTAGCCATAGTTGATACTACAGATTGAGATGGGGGAGGGGGTAAAGAATATCGCGAGTGGTTATGAAATTAAAAAACGAATATTGGTACTTTACATTAAAAAGATCCTTGCAGTTTATTAATGTAAAATATCAGTGGCACAGTGCGAGGATAATTAGAGAGGCAATGAGCATGTGCGGTAGATGCTTCAACAGTTCTCTTAGATCGTTGGTTGATGGATAGTCATTAGCCAATGACCTATTGCAAATTTGAATTGCTGACTGCGCAGTCTCGTCTTTCTGCGCAACTCTTACTACATCATTGCAGAATAATGAATATACTTAAATATTAGCTCTAAAATATAAATTTTTATTATTATTTTCACTGGGTCGGATATTGGATCGTTAACTCATGTTCAAAATTTCGAATCCCCATCCCTCAGGTGTTAAGGTCTTAATTCCCATCCCGCAGGTATTAAGGTCTTAATTCCCATCCCGAAGGTGTTAAGGTCTTAATCCTCATCCCTCAGGTGTTAAGCTCTTAATCCCCATCCCTCCCTCAGGTGTTAATCTTAATCTTAATCCCCATCCCTCAGATGTTAAGGTTTTATTCCTCATCCCGCAAATGTTAAAGTCTTAATCCCCATTCCGCAGGTGTTAAATTCTTAATACTCATCCCGCAGTTGTTAAGGTCTTAACCCCCATTCCGCAGGTGTTAAATTCTTAATCCTTATCTCGCAGGTGTCGATCCCTCAATTTCGGCTCTGCTGTCGGAGAGAAAGGAGATGCCAATTGTATTGAAATGGACACAGTCCATTGGATAAGACGTTTGAACGTGGACCGTGTGTAGGCGAATCATATTCTATGTACATTAAAGTTGTTTGGGTTGTTTTACCTCTGAGCGGCACTTTTTTGCACACCATGGGCTAAACGGCCAGGTCACATGGACCCCGAAGGCTCAGAGAAGGTTGGGGAGGGGACCCACTGGAACAGCTGTTGGGAGACAGATGGTAGCCTCCCGTCAAGGCCATCCAGCGTGTTCTTTAACGTGCACAGGGTATGGCTCTCCCGCACACGGGGCCACGGCTTAACGTCCCATCCGACGGACGGCGGCCTTTCCAAGCCCATCGGTGTCCCCTACTGACCGTGGGCAGGGCGGGGAGATTTGCAGAGATAAATCTCAACGCTGACCTAGCTGAGACTCGAACCTGGGAACTACAGGTACATTAAAGAACATTGCTGGATGACTTTTACGGAAAGCATTCATCTGACTTCTAATAGCTGTCCATTGTGCCTGCCTTGCTCTGAGTCCTTCTAACCTGGTCATTTAGACCACTGTGTGCAAAAAAAAAACACTCAGAGGTAAAACAAATCAATCTATATTAAAAATTTTTATGAATATCGCGTTTTATGTCCTTATACTATCTGTGTATTATTAATTAGGTGAAAATATATATTTGTAATGTCATAGTTATTCTTAGAACAGCTACTGTATTTAAATTGCAGTGCCCGTGTCCATATTATAAAAAACTTATATAACGTTTTGCTCTAATTTCTTTTTGATTTTAGGAGAAATATTACTTTAAACTGTTTAATAGATTAAACTGAAGGTGAAAAATTTTATAGAATTATTTTACGCAGATTGTGCAGAGAATTAAACACGCAACCAAACAAATATCTTTAGAAAATATGCACTGATTACATTTAGAATTAGTTCCTCTTGGTATTTACGTTCTCACAGGAAGTGAGGAAAGGAAAAAAACATACATGGATGAACAAATAGAAACTTCTCCCTGTCAAGAGGAAGATGTCAGGTTCAGAACTCAGTAACTTTTTAAATAATATTTTTTATGTGTAAAAACTGTCATTAAAGATAAAATCTTTTTGAATTTCGATTTTGAACAATATTCATTTGCTATTTAAATAGTTATAAAGCTGGAATATTTAACAGCACCAATGTCAGTCCTAACGAACAAAATTGGCAAATATTAGAAGAATTGTTTGCATAAATAACACACCTCAAATTACTACTAACAAAATGTTCCAGTAAAAGTGACGATAAATATACAAAATTTGATACAAGTACAATGAAAGATCTACTTCTAAAATAACCTAAAAAATACAATAATTAAAAGCCAGAATTGTAAACTAATTCTAAACATAGTAAACCTAAGCAGCTATCAAACAATATTCTAATTTACTATTTTCCTCGCTACTTTTCTTTCGCAGAGATGGGAAGAGGAATGGATGAGGAGGTGGATAATTCTTTTCCCCCCTTCTACCCTTCCTCTGTCATCTTTCAGCCACAAAAGATAATACCTCCTAACCTTAAGCAGAATTCTTTAGAATCATTACCCTTTATAATATACATCTTCAGTGGAAACAACATTTACTTTAAAAAAAAAAGGGAAAATAACCTTAAACGAAAGTAATAAAAACCGCCTAAAAAACCTTACCAAAGAGTAGAAAAACACCCATTCTCCCATCTGTAATTTCAGCTACATAAAAACAAAAAAGTCCTTATCAAGACGGGGCGGGGGTGGCTCAGTCGGTAGCGCGCCAGGCTCGTAATCTGTAGTTCCGAGGTTCGAGTCCCAGCTGGGTCAGCGTTGAGATTTATCTCCGCAAAAATTCCCCACGGTCAGTAGGGGACACCGATGGGCTTGGAAAGGCCGCCGTCCGTCGGATGGGACGTTAAGCCGTGGCCCGTGTGCGGGAGAGCCATACCCTGTGCACGTTAAAGAACACGCTGGATGGCCTTGACGGGAGGCTACCATCTGTCTCCCAACAGCTGTTCTAGTGGGTCCCCTCCCCCAACCTTCTTTGCGCCTTCGGGGTCCATGTGACCTGGACATTTAGCCCATGGTGTGCAAAAAAAGTGCCGCTCAGAGGTAAAACAACCCAACCCCCAACCCTTATCAAGACTAGCAGCTAAAACACCTTTGAAAGACTAAACCTATAACCCTTTTAACACCAACACTTCTTCCACACAGCTCACAAAAAAATCCTTCTCAGGACTAAACAACTATACTACGTATGAAGATCCAACACAAAAAATATCACTTTTGTGACCACATTTCCTCTCTCGCTTAAAGTTCTTACTGTAGCTTCTGGCCCTCACTGATTAATATTAACAACACAACGGGAACCTGACAGCGTGCAATAGAGAGAAGCTCAGCCAAAAAAGAACATCGTCAAGCTTTCAACTATAAAATTTCACCCTTCACTTTCATCAGCCAACAAACTATTGTCCTTACTTGGTCATAATATATATATATACTGAAATCAGAGTTGTTTGGGTTGGGTTGTTTTACCTCTGAGCGGCACTTTTTTGCACACCATGGGCAAAATGGCCAGGTCACATGGACCCCGAAGGCTCAGAGAAGGTTGGGGGAGGGGACCCACTGGAACAGCTGTTGGGAGACTGATGGTAGCCTCTCGTCAAGGCCATCCAGCGTGTTCTTAACGTGCACAGGGTATGGCTCTCTCGCACAACTTAACGGCTTAACGTCCCATCCGACGGACGGCGGCCTTTCCTAAGCCCATCGGTGTCCCCTACTGACCGTGGGCAGGGCGGGGAATTTTACGGAGATAAATCTCAAAGCTGACCCAGCTGGGACTCGAACCTGGGAACTACACATTACGAGCCTGGCGCACCCCCGCCTCACTGAAATCAGAAGAAAGGTTATACGTTATATACAGCAAGATATAATATTTTCATCAAAACTCAGCCCATAGCAGATGGTGGAACAGGCCTAATCGCTGATTTATGATTTGCAGATAAATAGCAACATGTTTGCATAAGCATCAAAAACAGGCCTGTTACGGCTCATTACAAAAGACCTAGCGCCCCCTGAAACAAATTATCAATATAGTAAACTGGCTCATTTCTTCCAATTTTTTTTACGAAATATTAAAATTGCATATTTTTGTTTTTAATCGGGATATACATTTTCTTGATTCCCGTCCCGCGGCCGAGTGGGTAGCATGCTTGGTTACTGATCTAAGGGACCTGGGTTCGAGCCCCGGGTTAAGGTATGGACGTTTGTGTTGTGTTTTTTGCTGAGGTCCTGCTATCCTCACAGACCTTCTACTATGTCATACAAATTGACAGGTTCCTGTCAGACCTCTGTGGCAAGCAGTTACTCTGTGGCTGCTTGAGGGGGTATTTTATTTAAAAATATTATATTTTTCCTCAATTCTTTACTCATTAGATATATATCTTTTCATTTCTAAGCAGAAAAGTTTTCCTTTGTACAATTTAAGAATGCATATATATTTTTTTCCCTAGTGCTTTTCGTTAAGTTTAGGTTGGGCCCCCGAGTGAAAAAATATTTTATTAAATGGTCTGAACTAATCACTTGAATTCCCAGGTTCGAGTCCCAGCTGGGTCAGCGTTGAGATTTATCTCCGCAAAATTCCCCGCCCTGCTCACGGTCAGTAGGGGACACCGATGGGCTTGGAAAGGCCGCCGTCCGTCGGATGGGACGTTAAGCCATGGGCAGTGTGCGGGAGAGTCATACCATGTGCACGTTAAAGAACACGCTGGATGGCCTTGACGGGAGGCTACCATCTGTCTCCCAACAGCTGTTCCAGTGGGTCCCCTCCCCCAACCTTCTCTGAGCCTTCGGGGTCCATGTGACCTGGCCATTTAGCCCATGGTGTGCAAAAAAGTGCCGCTCAAAGGTAAAACAACCCAATCCAAAATCACTTGAATTTTAAATAACTTCTGAGTAGATTTTTATAACTGGCATTAAATAAATACCCCTTCAAGCAGCTGCTTGCCACAGAGGTCTGACAGGAGCCTATCGATTTATACTGCACAGTAGGAGATCTGTGAGGATGGCGTGACCTCAGCAGAAAAAAAAATCAACACAAACTTCCATGCTTTACTCAAAGATCCCATTACTTAGTAAGCATGCTAACCAGTGGCCAGTTGGCTAACTGACTCTCTTTTATTAACTTTTCAAACTTCCATAATTCTTTAAATATTGAACGAATATTACTCAAAATCGTGATTTTGAGAGATTTAATTTATATATCTATCTTAAATCACATTTGTTTTTCAGAGAAAGGCTTATTTTAGAAGTTATGGTAATGGCAAAAAGTCTGTAAAAAAAGTCCTGATTCTACGAAAAGTTTATTTTAGAAATTACAATAGTAGCGAAAAGTTTTGAGTCATAGATAAACTTATTTTAGAAGTACCAGTAATGACAAAAATCGCTCTATTTTGAAATGGTTGTATGTGTATATTGATATCTAGCCAAGGAATTATTACAAATGTATATCTTTTTATTATTCCCCTAAAGTATTTTTTTTTATGTTGATTTCAAAACTGCTTTTAGCTTTTCCCCGTGGCCGAGTGGTTAGCGCGCTTGGCTACTGATCTACGGGACTTGGGTTCGAGCCCCGGGAAAGGCATGGATATTCGTGTTGTTTTTCTGCTGAGGTCCTGCCATCCTCTCAGACCTTCTACTCTGGCATATAAACTGACAGGCTCCTGTCAGATCTCTGTGGCAAGCAGCTGCTTGAGGGGGTATTTATTTTTTTTATTATTTTAGCTTTTTGCTTTCAAAAAGGGTTTTTAAGATGCAGTAACCAGGACTAAAAATAAAATTGCAATGTGATATAGCATAAAAATCAATTAACAGAAACTTAAATTTCATGAACTGTTTAATTTTATCCTTATTTGAATCATTATATAGAAAGATAATGATTAATGAACCAACGTGATACTCCGCCTAGTAGGGCAGAGGTATCGCATTAACGCTAGAACTGCCGGGGTCTGGGTTCGAGTTCCGGTGCGGCATAGTTGTCTATTTGTGTGCTGTTGCTGTAATTGAGGAAGTGGTCAGCAGTGATTTAGGTCGTAGTGGGACATTATATGAGAAGGCCTGTACAAATTATGAGTAGTTTCTGCGACCCTTCTTTACCTATATGTTGTTAATGAGAATATTAAACTTTTTGAAATCAATATATAGCCCTTTGTTTTAGGTATAGAATTACATCTTTTTGGCATGGGCTACACTAATTTCAGAAGCGGTTCTTCTGTAACAATATGGTTAAAATAAAATAGGAAATCCTTAATTAATTCACGCTTATTTCAAGAATTCATGAAAAGTTCAGAATTCAATTTGCACTATAGATTTGGGGCGGGGGTGGCTCAGTCGGTAGCGCGCCGGGCTTGTAATCTGCAGTTCCCAGGTTCGAGTCCCAGCTGGGTCAGCGTTGAGAGTTATCTCCTCGAAATTCCCCGCCCTGCCCACGGTCAGTAGGGGACACCGATGGGCTTGGAAAGACCCCCGTCCGTCGGATGCCCGTGTGCGGGAGAGCCATACCCTGTGCACGTTAAAGAATACGCTGGATAGCCTTGACGGAAGGCTACCATTCCAGTGGGTCCCCTCCCCTAACCTTCTCTGAGCCTTCGTGGTCCTTGTGACCTGGCCATTTAGCCCATGGTGTGCAAAAAAGTGTCGCTCAGAGGTAAAACAACCAACCAATCCAAAACTGTGAAAGTTGTGGTGAATATCCTACGTCCTATGTTGCCAAGTTCATTATGAACAGCAGGTCTAGTTTCAGGATGTCTTTTCAATGTTTTGAAAACAGTACAAAGTCCATTACTCTTTATCAACAATTTCACACAAACAATATCTTCCTTCCTTTAAATAAATTGCTTTACTAGAAATGAATCGGGGCCTTGCCGATTCCATCAAGAGTGACAGCTCTTGATTTCTAGCACGTCACTCCGACCCCTATTTGACCCTGAATAATATGACAGCACCTCGGCAAGACTTCCGATTCCACCCATAAAACTTCCGATTCCACCCATAAAATTACTTTGGTTGGATATTTAACAGTAACTCGAACCAAAGTAATTTTATAGATGGAATCGGAAGTCTTGCCGATGTGCTGGAAGGCTACATATTGTATAAGGAGAGAGGAGAGGACTACATCAAAGTGCTGAAAATAAAATTGATGCCAACAGCCCGGGATCTTTTTTGACCTGATCTGAAAACTCCTCTCATTTCCAAATTCTACTGCCTGAAATAGACTCACATGCCAATATTTAGCTGTTTAGCAGCAGTACTACTAAATTTTACCTTTAACCTCAAAGAACCCAATGCATTCAAAATTTGGCATAATGTCTGACAGCTACGATTCAAAAGACCATCAGGAACCATTTTTCATCTCTCTAGCACTGGTAGATCTAAATTTAACCTTTGACCGAAGTTTCGTAACATTTCTCACACCTACAACCTGAAACACACCCCGAAGCCAATTTTCACGTTCTAACACTCGTAGATCGTGGTTTTCCCCGCTACGTGACCTTTATTTGACCTTGAACACATCATCTACATCGGAGAGTTAGGATTTTTCCCCGAGATCTACGACCCGGACAACACCCTAGGTTTAAATTTTAGAGCTCTATGATTTCTACATCATAGCTAGAATTAGCGTGATCCCCTATCTATCAGCCGTTAGTCAGTCACTCACTCATAAATGAGGCGGGGGTGACTCAGTCGGTAGCGCGCCAGGCTCGTAATCTGTAGTTCCCAGGTTCCAGTCCCACCTGGGTCAGCGTTGAGATTTATCTCCGCAAAATTCCCCACCCTTCCCACGGTCAGTAGGGAACACCGATGGGCTTGGAAAGACCGCCGTCCGTCGGATGGGACGTTAAGCCGTGGCCCCGTGTGCGGGAGAGCCATACCCTATGCACGTTAAAGAACACGCTGGATGGCCTTGGCGGGAGGATACCATCTGTCTCCCAACAGCTGTTCCAGTGGGTCCCCTCCCCCAACCTTCTCTGAACCTTCGGGGTCCATGTGACCTGGCCATTTAGCAAAAAAGTGCCGCTAAGAGGTAAAACAACCCAACCCAACTCACTCATAAATGGTGTATATATATTATCTTATATCGCTGATTATACGCCAAAAATGAAGCTTTTTCATAAAAATAAAACAATAAATACCCCCTCAAGCAGCTGCTTGCCACAGAAACCTGTCAGTTTATATACCATAGTAGAAGGTCTGAGAGGATGACACGTCCTCAGCAGAAAATCGACACATACACCCATGCTTTACCCGGGGCTCGAAGCCAGGTCCCTTAGATCAGTAGCCAGATGTTGTTTATTAATACTATACGTAATGCTGAATGCAATATAGGACTGCCTCATATCTAGAAATTCAATTTGAAAGGGCACTGAAACTTATAACAAAACCAACAATCCCAATTTCATGGTTACTCATCTGTGATTATTCGGCATAACAGAGAACTGAAGATTGTAAGAGATTCTGTTCCATCCTGATATCACCTTGTGTTTGTAACTGTATGGGTTTTTCAAAACATCTGTAGATTTTTTTAAGGTATTTGTAAACGGAAAAAAGGTTTGAAATCAGCGTACAAAAATACTACTTTACAGTAAATAGTAAAACGTATATAAAGTTGATAATTTAGTGTGTAGAAATTGGCTAAAACTAGAAATGAGTTGTCTCAATCCATCGAAATCGCGCCCTACCAAGCCTCACATCATTTTTATATGCCTCACCTGTACGGACACCTTGTCTAATATCAGACATCAAAAATCTTGAACGCATCCAGAGATGGTTTACAAAAATACTTCTGGGTTTTACAATATTCCATGTGAATAAAGGTTCAAAATATGTTATAAACGTATTCACGGAATTACTCGCGCTAATGCAGGTATTCCAATATTCAACCTTGTCAACAGAAGAACAAGAGGTCATTCTCTTATGATCGATGTGCCTTTTGCTCGAAAGAGCGATAAGTACCATTCCTTTGTGTGCCGTGTTGAAAGAGTATGAAACTCTCTCCCCAGCGAGATTGTCACTTCTACAAGTATTGATGTTTTTACCTTAGACTGAAGGGATTTGACTTATCACCATTTCTCAGATGTTTCAAATTTTGATGTACTTTTCCTTGTGCGGTATCGGTGTGCTGATATAGCACCTTCCAGCTTTGGGGGCGGGGGTGGCTCAATCGGTAGCGCGCCAGGCTCGTAATCTGCAGTTCCCAGGTTCGAGTCCCAGCTGGGTCAGCGTTGAGATTTATCTCCGCAAAATTCCCCGCCCTGCCCACGGTCAGTAGGGGACACCGATGGGCTTAGAAAGGCCGCCGTCCGTCGGATGGGACGTTAAGCCGTGGCCCCGTGTGCGGGAGAGCCATACCCTGTGCACATTAAAGAACACGCTGGATGGTCTTGACGGGATACTACCATCTGTCTCCCAACAGCTGTTCCAGTGGGTCCCCTCCCCCAACCTTCTCTGAGCCTTCGGGGTCCATGTGACCTGTCCATTTAGCCCATGGTGTGCAAAAAAGTGCCGCTCAGACGTAAAACAACCCAACAACCTTCCAGCTTTAATCGCTTAGCGAGACCCCGATTTCGGAAAAAATTTCTCTGACTCACCGTAAGACATATATATATACAGAAATACATGTCTCTGATCACTGTTTTATTCTTATATTATGAATTATAATCATTTCATGACAAAATTAAAATGTTAATGCTCTTTGGAACGAAAAATATTAGAGATATACTAACAGAAACTGAAAGTTCTTGGATATCATAATGAACACGAATGATTCATTTATTAAATAAAGATAGAAAATACGTAAAAAATATCAAAAGCTGCAAAGTGCTTATTTTTAATTACTGAAAACTGATTAAAAGTTTTAAATTTTATCAATAAATGTTTCAGACTTTTTCTTAATTTTTCATAATTTCCAGAAATATTAAAATTTAAATATTTCTGAGCCCGAGCTGGCACGTGCTCGAAGTAGTTTGTGCTATTTTGAGCTCGACAAAGTCGGAACTCGATCTCTAGTTGAAACGCGTGTAAAAACACAGACAACAATTTCTATTGGGGAGTTTACCTCTGAACGATATTTTTTTGCACACAATGAGCTAAATGGTCAGGTCACAAAGACCCCGAGGGCTCAGGGAAGATTGTACTGAACCACAGGACAGCTGTTGGGAGACAGATGGTAACCTCCCATTAAGGCCATCTAGTGTGTTTTTTAACGTGCACAGGGTACTGCTCTCCTGCACACGGGGACCATGACTTTACGCCCCATTTGACGAACGGCCCTTCCAAACCCTTCGGTATCACCTACTGACCGAAGCCAGGGCGTTTTGTGTAGATAAATCTCAACGCTGGCCCAGGCGGGACTTGAACCTGGGAACTGCAGATTATGAACCTGTCGCGCTGTCGACTGAACCACCCCCGTCGCTACAACCTCTATATATATGCATGAAATCCTCAAGCAACTAAGAGCCAGACTGTACGACTCGACCAGACTGTGCAATTTAGTTCATCTAATAACAACTCCATTCACACTTATAGAAACCAGCTTCGCATTGACATAATGTAAGGTTTTACTTAACTTTTGGATACCAGGGTATTTCTCAATAGCTAACATTAAAACGATTATCTTAATTTTGGCCTCCTCTTAATAAACGGGTTATTCATTGTTGAGATTTTATCATTTCTCCAAATTGTAAGGAGAAGCCATTTAGCTAAGTGTGTTGTAGCACAGCAACCTCGTTGCATGATGTTCCCAGATATGATTTCCAAATTTTAACTTAATTCCAAAAGAAATTATAAATGTAAAAAGTTAGATTAAAGATAAATTTAAAAGAATATCTGAGATAAAATATTATAGCTCTATTAAATTTTAGTAAAATTTCATGAACGTGTTATTCAATTAGGTAGAGATACGCTACTGAGGTTTGGGAATCCTATGTTGTGTTGGATTGTTTTACCTCTGAGCGGAACTTTTTTGCACACCATGGGCTAAATGGCCAGGTCGCAAGGACCTCGAAGGATCAGAGGAGGTTGGGGGAGGGGACCCACTGGAACAGCTGTTGGGAGACAGATGGTAGCCTCCCGTCAAGGCCATCCAACGTGTTTTTTAACGTACACAATGTATGGCTCTCCCGCGGACATGGTTTAACGTCCCATTCGACGGACGGCGGCCTTTCCAAGCCCATCGGTGTCCCCTACTGACCGTGAGCAGGGCGGGGAGTTATGCGGAAATAAGTCTCAACGCTGACCTTACTGGGACTCGAACCTGGGAACTGCATATTACGAGCCTGGTGCGCTATCAACTGACCCATCCCCACCCCATGTGAATTCTATGTATTTTGTATTGTATTTATATTGTCTTGTGAATAAGAAATAGTTTATTTAAAAAGAAAAAAAACCATACCATCATTGAGATTTTCTCCACTAACATTCACTGTGCCCTGGTGAGGAAAACTGCAACAATGCTCCATGCACAGGATATCCTGCCTTGCACACGAGGCCACAGCTTAATGTTCCTTCCGACGGACGATGATCTTTCCAAGCCCATCGGTGCCCCTTTCTCAATGAGGGTGAATAGGGGTTAGGCTTTGGTTATTTTAACTCTGAACAGCACTTTTACACACACAATGGGTCACACGGACCCGGAAGGCTTAGAGCAGGTTGGAGAAAGGAACCCACTGGAACAGCTGTTGGGTTGGGTTGTTTTACCTCTGAGAGGCACCTTTCTGCACACAATGGGCTAAATGGCCAGGTCACAAGGACCCCGAAGGCTCAGAGAAGGTTGGGGGAGGAGACCTATTGGAACGGCTGTTGGGAGACAGATGGTAGCCTCACATTAAGGCCATCCGGCGTGTTCTTTAACGTGCACAGGGTATGGCTTAACGTCCCATCCGACGGACGGCGGCCTTTCCAAGTCCATCGGTGTCGCCTACTAACCGTGGGCAGGGCGGGGGAGTTTTGCGGAGATAAATCTCAACGCTGACAGCTTGGGACCAGCTGTTGAGAGACAGATTATGTCTCCTGTCGAGGCCATCTAGCGTGTTCCTTAACGTAGACAGGGTGTATCTCCCTCATACGGGGCCACGATTTAACGTCCCATCCGACGGACGGTAGCCTTTCCAAGCCTATCGGTGTCCCCTAGCGGGAGTTGTGCATAGATGAATCTCAACACTGCCCCAGCTGGCGATGGGGGGGGGGGGGGGGTTAGAGCAAAGAAAGCTCAACGCGGACGCAGTTTATACTAAACTTCAGAACTGTAGATTGGGAGCCTTGCGCGCTACAGTCTGAACTATTCCCATCCCCTCCCACCTCCAAATAAAAATAATGCTAATATTGCAAGCACAATGTAATTCAATCAATGGCATAAAAATAATAAATTGTTACAGATTATTTTGAATTTTAGTGTCCACGTTTTAACCATCATTATCCAAATTTATTATCTGTTAGTGCGGGGAGTCCCATAAAAAATTCAAATTGCTATCTAAAGCTTTCAGATAAACAAATCCATCGGGAGAGATTTAACTTCAAACAGAACGTTATCGAAACAATTTTCTTAAATGTAACACTTCATACTTCAAAACCATTATTCGAAATCCCCATTAGCTTGCTGAAAGTATCGTTCTTGTCGTCATGATCCATTATCAAAACACTTTCACAAACCTTAATACATCTAACAAATCCTTCGCAGTGGAAAAAACTGCCTAATTTACGTAATTCATTTTCCGTTCGAAATATTTCCGAAAAAAAAAAAAAGAAATAAAGAGATTCTGTATCTCTCCATATTTCATAAAATGTCCATCGACGAAGATAATAAAATATGAGGCAATTTGCAGGAAAACTTGAACCAAAAAGGATGATTTGTTCTGCTACACGAAATGTAACTGATAATCACCAGCAAGAACGTAATGAAATCACGAAATAATCAAGCCTTCTGCTTTTTGTAAAAGAGTATAGAATATATTACTTCCTCCATTTTTTTAGTTGCATCGGACACTTTACAACTCCGTTTAGAGAGAGCAGTACTTTCTCCTCAGCGTTACTTTCTCCTCTACATAAATTAATAATATCTTCGCACGTTCACTGGCCAGAGAGGCTGAGACAGATGGGAAAAAAATGTTTAATTTCCTTTGAATTGTTCTCTTTTACAATACCGGCAACACCGATCAAATAGATAAGCGCAATGTGAAAGAAGTGTTCTGCTATCAACCCCCAGATCTGCTTCCACACAACTGTCGGTTCCAATCACAAGCTTGTGTATTATCATTAGCAAACGCTGGATTCATAGAACGTGTGCGTGGGGGTTGAGCATCAGGCTGGGAATGAGGATACTGTAACAAACCCAGAAATCTTCCACACATACACACACACCCCACCCTGCATCTCTTGCTGCACCGCCGCCCCCTCCCCCCCCTCTTGCTAGCTTCTATGCTCATTCTCTTTGCCCCACTACTACTCGCATTAAAAATAGATTAAAATCCAATTACTCGCCTAATTAAATCAACCGTCCTGCGTGGTGTCTAACGACCTCTCATAAATTATTAACTGCTCTTGTGTCTCGTTCGGCGAGAGGCGATCTTATTGACTGCGCGATTCAAACGAGCTGGGCACGTGTCGACTTTTAACGCTGCGGGAACAAAACGTGCACTAGGGGTAAAATGCGAGATTAGCGACCTTTGCCGGGCAAAACATTAAAACGTATGACACCACTGATGTCTTTTTTTATATATATATATTTCCCTTTTTATGCTGATTCCGTAAACTATCTTCGTTCAGAGTTTGTGATATTGTGGTTGAAAGAGTGGATTTCATAATTCGTTTGTCGCACATCACAAGACATATTTTATCCTCCGAAATATCCATAAGACCGAAGTATTGTTCTTGTTTTACCACAATGGGCTAAATGGCCAGGTGGGTTGGGTTGGGTTGTTTTACCTCCGAGCGGCACTTTTTTGCACACCATGGGCTAAATGGCCAGGTCACATGGACCACGAAGGCTCAGAGAAGGTTGGGGGAGGGGATCCACTGGAACAGCTGTTGGGAGACAGATGGTAGCCTCCCGTCAAGGCCATCCAGCGTGTTCTTTAACGTGCACAGGGTGTGGCTCTCCCGCACACGGGGCCACGGCTTAACGTCCCATCCGACGGACGGCGGCCTTTCCAAGCCCATCGGTGTCCCCTACTGACCGTGGGCAGGGCGGGGAATTTTGCGGAGATAAATCTCAACGCTGATCCAGCTGGGACTCGAACCTGGGAACTACAGATTACGAGCCTGGCGCGCTACTGACTGAGCCATCCCCGCCCCAATGGCCAGGTGACAAAGACACAGAGAGCTCTGAGAAGATTTGGGGAAGGGGACCCACTAGACAGCTGGTATGAGACAGATGGTAGCCTCCCGTCAAGGCTTTGGGTTGTTTTACCTCTGAGCGGCACTTTTTTGCACACCATGGGCTAAATGACCAGGTAATATGGACCCCGAAGGCTCAGAGAAGGTTGGGGGAGGGGACCACTGGAACAGCTGTTGGGAGACAGATGGTAGCCTCTCGTCAAGGCCATCCAGCGTGTTCTTTAACGTGCACAGGGTATGGCTCTCCTGCACACGGGGCCACGGCTTAACCTCCCATCCGACGGACGGCGGTCTTTCCAAGCCCA
This sequence comes from Ryuthela nishihirai, assembly GCA_038380435.1. Taxonomy (NCBI): domain Eukaryota; kingdom Metazoa; phylum Arthropoda; class Arachnida; order Araneae; family Heptathelidae; genus Ryuthela; species Ryuthela nishihirai. Next base: position 29,522,798 of record JAWZYU010000018.1, read on the forward strand.
TAGGGTCCAAGCCCCCTACTGACCGTGGGCGGGGCGGGGAATTTTGCGGAGATAAATCTCAACGCTGACCCAGCTGGGACTCGAACCTTGGAACTACAGATTACGAGCCTGGCGCGCTACCGACTGAGCCACCCCCGCCTCTGGGCTAAATGGCCAGGTGACAAAGACACAGATAGCTCAGAGAAAAGTTTGGGAAGGGGACCCACTAGACAGCTGGTAGCCTCCCGTCAAGGCCATCAAGCATGTTTTTTAACGTGCACGGGATATCGCTCTCTCCCGCACACAGACCACGGCTTAATGTCTCATCCGACGGACGGCGGCCTTTCCAAGCCCATCGTGTCACCTACTGATCGACGGCATGGCGGGGAGTTTTGAGGAGATAAATCTCAACGATGGTCCAGGTGGGACTCGAACCTGGGAATTGCAGATAATACGTCTGGATAGCTAACGACAAAAGTAACAAAATACATATATATATATTTCTTACTTTGGTTATTTTCGTATTAGCAAAATCGTCCGTTCAATAAAATTATATTAATTGATCATGTGGTTACATTTTTGCTATATGCCAATAGCCAGTGTTTCGTAGCGGTTATGCATTTTTCAAATTTTATTCAGTGTCTGTGTCTATTCCATCATACTGCTCCGATAATGTAAGCTATTAATGCACTCAGGAACGTCGTTCCTTTACCAGGCAGTTACGATCCTTTTATTCAAGTGTATTTGATTATGCCATAGCCATTTGTTATTTACTCCCGCAGATACCAGGGCGGGGGTGGCTCAGTCGGTAGCGCGCCAGGCTCGTAATCTGTAATTCCCAGGTTCGAGTCCCAGCTGGGTCAGCGTTGAGATTTATCTCCGCAAAATTCCCCGCCCTGCCCACGGTCAGCAGGGGACACCGATGGGCTTGGAAAGGCCGCCGTCCGTCGGATGAGACGTTAAGCCGTGGCCCGTGTGCTGGAGAGCCATACCATGTGCACGTTAAAGAACACACTGGGTGGCCTTGACGGGAGGCTACCACCTGTCTCCCAACAGCTGTTCCAGTGGGTCCCCTCCCCCAACCTTCTCTGAGCCTTCGGGGTCCATGTGACCTGGCCATTTAGCCCATGGTGTGCAAAAAAGTGCCGCTCAGAGGTAAAACAACCCAACCCGCAGATACCTGTCCCCCGATTTATACCTCGATCACCATACTTGATTTGCAATGTTTCGTTTTACCCAGTCAGAAAGTGCAACCAGTTTCATTTTACACGATCATAGACTCTGTTTTACACGGTACGGATCGTGTTTTTGTTATATGTGTTTGGGTTGTTTCACCTCTGAGCGGCACTTTGTTTTGCACACCATGGGCTATATGGCCATGTCACATGGACCCCGAAGGCTCAGAGAAGGTTGGGAAAGGGGATCCACTGGAACAGTTGTTGGGAGATAGATGGTAGTCTCCAGTCAAGGCCATCCAGCGTGTTCTTTAACGTGCGCAAGGTATGGCTCTCCCGCACACGGGGCCACGGCTGAACGTTCCATCCGACGGACGGCGGCCTATTACCAAGCCCATCGGTGTCCCTTACTGACCGTGGGCAGGCCGGGAGTTTTGCGGAAATAAAACTCAACGCTGACCCAGCTGGTACTCGAACCTGGGAACTGCAGATTACGAGCCTGGAGCGCTACCGACTGAGCCACACCCGTACTGTTATATGTAGCATAATACATAATATGAAGTAGCAGTAATATAACGTCAAAGGAGATTATTAGACTATCATCCCAGAGTAAATATCAGCTAAATGGCTTTACTTGATATCATTTATTTTCAAGAATAAACAGATAAGAGTAAATTACCATATTAATAAAATCGCCATCTGTAACAAGTTATACTTATATTCTTTCATTAAAATTGCATTCTTGCCATTGCAGCCCTTCAATGGGTCTCGCGATACTTCAGTGAAATAAAGACTGTTTTGAATCGGCAGCAAGATCTGACTTTTCTAGACTGTCACTAGAAATTATGTAATTAGGAGAATCATACATATTGAACTCGATGAAACATTTGCAGAAATATTGGAACAAACAAAAAATTAGACATTTTGTAGTAGATGTCAGGTTGTCAGAAAACCTGTTTAATAGAAGAGTTTATGGTTGTGAAAAATATCATTTCATTGAACATTTTAGGGGTAAACTTCCTTTGGCAAAGCCGCAGGATCTCTGTAAATCAGCAGAACAGTAGTACTTTCCCTACTGTGGGGGAGAAAGTTGGGTTGTTTTACGTCTGAGCGGCACTTTTTTGCACACCATGGGCTAAATGGCCAGGTCACATGGACCCCGAAGGCTCAGAGAAGGTTGGGGGAGGGGACCCACTGGAACAGCTGTTGGGAGACAGATGGTAGCCTCCCGTCAAGGCCATCCAGCGTGTTCTTTAACGTGCACAGGGTATGGCTCTCCCGCACACAGGACCACGGCTTAACGTCCCATCCGACGGACGGCGGCCTTTCCAAGCCCATCGGTGTCCCCTACTGAACGTGGGCAGGGCGGGGAATTTTGCGGAGATAAATCTCAACGCTGACCCAGCTGGGACTCGAACCTGGGAACTACAGATTACGAGCCTGGCGCGTTACCGACTTAGCCAACCCCGTGTGCTCAGTAGTGGGTCCCCTACACTACCGTGTGAGGGGACCCACTGGAACAGCTGTTGGGAGACAGATGGTAGCCTCGCGTCAAGGCCATCCAGCATGTTCTTTAACGTGCACAGGGTATGGCTCTCCCGCACACGGGGCCACGGCTTAACGTCCCATCCGACGGACGGCGACCTTTCCAAGCCCATCGGTGTCCCCTACTGAACGTGGGCAGGCGGGGAATTTTGCGGAGATAAATCTCAACGCTGACCCGGCTGGGACTCGGACCTGGGAACTACAGATTACGAGCCTGGCGCGCTACCGACTGAGCCACCCCCGTGTGCTCAGTAGTGGGTCCCCTACACTACCGTGTGAGGGGACCCACTGGAATAGCTGTTGGGAGACAGATGGTAGCCTCCCGTCAAGGCCATCCAGCGTGTTCTTTAACGTGCACAGGGTATGGCTCTCACGCACACGGGGCCACGGCTTAACGTCCCATCCGACGGACGGCGGCCTTTCCAAGCCCATCGGTGTCCCCTGCTGACCGTGGGCAGGGCGGGGAATTTTTGCGGAGATAAATCTCAACGTTGACCCAGCTGGGACTCGAACCTGGGAACTACAGATTACGAGCCTGGCGCGCTACCGACTGAGCCACCCCCGCCACCCCACTGTGGGGGAGAAAGAGTTGAGCCACAAGGGCTGACTTTCACCCCGGAAGATCGGTAGATCTTCAGGCAGTCAATAAACAGGCTGACATCATAGACATTATGTTTATTTAGCGACAAAAATTTATAATCTTATCCCAAGTTGTATAAAACATTTAATATATTAAAATGAATTTATGAAAGAAATTAAAAAATGGATAACGTTTGATCTAAAGCTTGAAAATCTTCAATATTTTTAAATAAACTTCTATATTTTTATACCACGGTTGCTGGTAATAAACATAAAATTATAAGGCACGTGTGTAAAATGATCGTTTTTAATCAATAATATTACTACCCTACAAACGAGTTTACTCGCGTGGGTATACAGTATACTAAATTGTAATAACATAGAGTGCATTGTACGTTACATTGCTGTAAATGTATTGTTAAAATGAAATGTAAAAATATTGCAATGATTCCTGTAAGCAAATTTACAAATATGGAATGTAACAATGCATTGTACTCGAAAAATGTGAATAGATTGTATTGTAAAAAAACATTTAGACTAGAAAAACTGTGTTTTATCTCATTTTTAGCAGCAAGTTAACTTTGTAGACTATTTTAAAGACTACATACGCCTGAATCGTAAGTACACTGTTTCATAAAATATCATATAAATATTAATTTTATAAAATAAAGCACTAAGTGTTGGTACAAATGCTTAAAATCTAAGTTATTCAGTTGAGAAATATAATATTGCGGAGATAAATCTCAACGCTGGCCAAGCGGGACATGAATCTGGGAACTGCAGTTTAGAAGCCTGGCGCATTACTGACTGAACCACTCCTCCCCATAAAAATTAAAAAAATAAATAAATAAATTATCTCTCAAGCAGTCGCCTGCGACATAAATCTAACAGGATACTCTCAATATAATAAAAGAAATTTAAAAAATAAATACCCCCTCAAGCAGCTGCTTGCCACAGAGGTCTGACAGGAGCCTGTCAGTTTATAATGCCACAGTAGAAGGTCTGAGAGGATGGCAAGACCTCAGCAGAAAAACAACACACACATCTATGCCTTATCCGGGGCTCGAACCCAGGTCCCTTAGATCAGTAGCCAAGCGCGCTAACCATGGGACGGCACATACGCCAAGAAAAATCTCTACGGAAGGCGAGACCTCAGTAGAAGTAAAACACACACAAAAAAACATCCATATCTTATCCTGGGCTCGAACTGAGGTCCTTGATTCAGTAACCAGCCACACCAACGACTGGACTACACAAACCCTCCCCCCAAAAAAAGCATTGCTGTGTTTTGTTGCTTTCACTGATCTTTATTGTTGTTTATGTCATGTAATTCGCTTCCATCTAATGCCATCTTTCCCCGGATCTTTCCCTCCATAAGATCAACTACGATATCATCCTGAAACCCAAAAAGCAAGGATAATAAAAAATGCGGAACAAAAATACCACATGTGGCGATTTATCCCCCATCAGCTATTGGCTCTCCCTCACGGTCACCTGGTCTCGACTCTACGAGAGAATAGAGGACAATAAAAAAAGCGCTAAAGAAAAAAAGGAATACTGAAAGAAGTCACCTTCACGGCGTTCATCTCGTTAATGGCTCGCCCAGGTCTTCCCACACCCAAGCAGTGGAGCAGCGGACGCTCCAGTGCGGTAATCTCCTGAAAGGCGATGGTGTGACCAGGCAAACCTAGAGAAAAGATCGAACCATTCTCTCCCTAAGTGACTAACTGTAACGACTGGACCATGAAAGTTTCACTAGTTACAGTGGACGCAGTAGTTTTTATTTCCTCTCTTGGCGCTGATTTTTCTTTGTTAGCTCTGGAGGAAGTCCACACCTGTCTTTTTTTTTATTTTCCATTCCTTTTCTACCTCTGTGCTGATCTTTTGATAGTCAAATACGGAAGACTTGTGATTTTCAGAAATGGTTTCTTTCTTTATATTACAGTTCAACAGCGTTGGGTTGTTTTACCTCTGAGCGGCACTTTTTTGCACACCATGGGCTAAATGGCCAGGTCACATGGACCCCGAAGGCTCAGAGAAGGTTGGGGCAGGGGACCCACTGGAACAGCTGTTGGGAGACAGATGGTAGTCTCCCGTCAAGGCCATCCAGCGTGTTCTTTAACGTGCACAGGGTATGACTCTCCCGCACACGGGGCCACGGCTTAACGTCCCATCCGACGGACAGCGGCCTTTCCAAGCCCATCGGTGTCCCCTACTGACCGTGGGCAGGGCGGGAATTTTGCGGAGATAAATCTCAAAGCTGACCCAGCTGGGACTCGAACCTGGGAACTACAGATTACGAGCCTGGCGCGCTACCGACTGAGCCACCCCCGCCCCCAGTTCAACAACACTCCTTGCTGCAGTGGTTCATTACTTTTTTCAAATTCTAGGCTTAGTTTGTTTTACCTGTGACCCACACTTTGTTCTGTACACAATGGACTAAATGGCCAGGTCACAAGGACCCGGAGGGTTCAGAAAAGGCTGGGGGAAGGTGACTCACAGGAAACTGTTAGGAAACAGATGAAAACCTCCCATCAATTCCATCGAGCGTGTTTTTTAACTTGATAAGATACGACTCTCCTGCGCACTGAAAAATGTCCTACATCCCATCCCGCGAACGGTGGCCTTTCCAAACTCATCGGCGTCACCTAGTGACCGAGGTCAAGATGAGGATTTTGCGGAGATAAATCTCAACGTTAACCCAGGTGATACTCGAACCTAGGAATTATTGACCACCGATTATGAGACCACTCCTCGCCCCCTCAGACGTTTTGGAATTCGTCGTTCAGGTTGAGTTGTTTTACCTCTGAAAGGTACTTCGTTTGTACACAATTTGATAAATGACCAAATCACAAGGACCCCAAGAATTCAGAGAAGGTTTGGGTGTAAAGGGACCCACTGGACAGTTGTTAGGAGAGAGATGGTAGCATCCCATCAAGGCTATCCAGCTTGTTTTTAACGTGCACATAATATGGCTCATCCGCATACCGCACAACGCACCTTGTGTTAACGTCCCATCCGAGGAACGGCGGGCTTTCCGAAACCTATCAATGTCCCCTACTGACCGTGGGCAGGGCGGGGAGGGTTGCGGAGATAAATCTCAACTCTGGCCCAGCTGCTAAAATGGCCACAAGGACCCAGGGAAAGTTGGGGAAGGAGATCCATTGGACAGCTGTTAGGAAACAGATGGATGCCTCCCTTCAACTGCAGGCCATCCACCGTGTTTTTTAATGTGCCACAGAGCCGGATATAGAGGGAAAGGAAACCATCTTCCTTGAAAATGCTAGTAATGGTAATGGAGGGAAAAAATTATTAAACTTGCGTCATCATTTCCATCATTTTTGAATCCATCATTTTTGAAATCTATTTTCCGTCCATCATTTTTGAAAGAAATAAAATTAATTTTAAAACTGAGAAATTAACTAAGAATTAAAAGACTTAAGAAATAAAAATTCAAAACGGAGCAGAAAATATTAGACTAAAACGGAAATCCAGTCTTTCTGGCTCGATTACCCCCCTCCCCTTCTGTACACAGGGTACGACTCTCCTTCACAAGGAAACGTAGCCTACGTTTCATCTTAAAGACGGTTCCAAGCCGTTTTGTGTCCCGGCTTGGAGCCTTTCCAAGCCGTTTTGTGTCCCGTTTCTGACCGAAGGCAGGGTGGGATTTTAGCGGAGATAAATCTCAATTCTGTACAGTTGGGACTCGAACCTGGAAAATGCAGATTACAAGCTTGGCACACTACCGACTGAGTATCTCTGCCATCTTAAATCTAGGAAACTTCAGAATACGTTCTTCCTAATGAACCACACACGGTACAGCAAAACGTATCTATTAATCAGTTCTTAAACGAGAATATCATACATCGCTAGCTGCATTATCTCGTTGGACCATTGCTTGCTGTATCCAGCAGCGGTAACTTGATAGTTTAGATAACATTGATCTAAATGAATACTCGATGTTGGGTTAAGCTGGCGAATATCGATTCGGGTCTTCAAGGCGGAGCTTTCTGAGGCGATTGACAGATGCTAACAATGTACCTTCAGTAGTGTCAGTTTCTATCTCACTTAGCAACGATAAAGAAAGGAGGAAAAGAAACTAAACACCATCGACATCTCTGAAAAGAATCGATCACTGTCGTCCTTGACCTCATTTCGACGAATCCCTTCGCGACCTTTAACATAAAAGAGGCAAAAATCACCTCTGCGATTAACTCTGGATTGAGCATTCTCTTCGTGTGAGAAATGGTGCTGCAAATTCGCTAGAATGAACAGCGAATAGAATTTTATTAAATACGGCTACATTCTCGGGCAACTGGTCGTCGTCGAACGAAGGAACAATGTGTGAGTAAACACGCGCAGTGGTGTCGTATAGTGTTTTCTAGCGGTTGGGTTGGGTTGTTTTACCTCTGAGCGGCACTTTTTTGAACACCATGAGCTAAATGGCCAGGTCACATGGACCCCGAAGGCTCAGAGAAGGTTGGGGGAGGGGACCCACTGGAACAGCTGTAGGGAGACAGATGGTAGTATCCCGTTAAGACCATCCAGCGTATTCTTTAACTTGCACAGGGTATGGCTCTCCCGCACACGGGGCCACGACTTAACGTCCCATCCGACGGACGGCGGCCTTTTCAAGCCCATCGGTGTCCCCTACTGACCGTGGGCAGGGCGGGGAATTTTGCGGAGATAAATCTCAACGCTGACCCAGCTGGGACTCGAACCTGGGAACTACAGATTACGAGCCTGGCGCGCTACCGGCTGAGCCACCCCCGCCCCCATTTTCTAGCGGAATCTGTATAAAGTTTTAGTATGTGACTGGAAATGGCACTGAAAAAGGAAAAGCGTTTCGTTGGTTTGAGTTAATTTATCTCTGAGCGGCTCTTTTGTGCAAGAAATGGACAAACTGGCTCGGTCTCAAAAACTTCAAGAGCTCATAGAAGGTTGGGGAAAGGGGGCCCACCAGACAGCTGTTAGGAGGCAACCAAAAGAGTCCCTCAAGGCCTGGGGTGGGGGTGGCTCGGTCGGTAGCGCGCCAGGCTAGTAATCTGTAGTTCCAAGGTTCGAGTCCCAGCTGGGTCAGCGTTGAGATTTATCTCCGCAAAATTCCCCGCTCTGCCCACGGTCAGTAGGGTACATTGATGGGCTTGGAAAGGCCGCCGTCCGTCGGATGGGGCGTTAAGCCGTGGCCCCGTATGCGGGAGAGCCATACCCTGTGCAAGTTAAAGAATACGCTGGATGGTCTTAACGGGATACTACCATCTGTCTCCCTACAGCTGTTCCAGTGGGTCCCCTCCCCCAACCTTCTCTGAGCCTTCGAGGTCCATGTGACTTGGCCATTTAGCCCATGGTGTGCAAAAAAGTTCCGCTCAGAGGTAAAACATCCAACCCTCAAGGCCATCTAGAGTGTTGTTTAACACGCACAGGGTATTGGCTCTACAGCACACGATGTTACAGCTTATTTTTCTATTCGATCGACGGCGGGTTTTCCAAGCCCATCGGTGTCCCCTTTCTGACCGAGGGGCTTACAGAAGATAAGTCTCAACTCTATCACAGTTGAATTGCAAGACAGTCGTGCGCTAACGACTGAGCCAACCCTGCCCTCGTACTGTATCTTTCGGCTTTATCTTCAACGAGATAATTTGCAATGGGAAGGATGAAGAGTGGATCAGTCGCGAGCTCACCAGACTCGTAATCTGATGTTCCTTGTTCCAGTCCCGACTGTGAATGCAATGAGAATTTTACCTCTGCCTCCCTCTCTGTTCTGAAGGATTTGGAAAGGACATTGATGGATTTGGAAAGGCCGTTATCCCTCTGATAGGACGTTATTCTGTGGTCCCATGTGCATGAAAGTCATACACTGTGCAGGCTAAAGAATAGAATGGGTGTACTCCTAATAGCTGTCTAGTGAGGCCACTTCTCCCATACAGGCTCTAATCCTACGAAATCCTTGTGATCTAGCCATTTAGTTCACATTATGCAGGAAAGTCCTCTCCGAGTTAAGTTGGTTATTTTACTTCTGTGCGCCACTATAATTACACACAATTAGCTAAAGGTCAGGTCACAAGGACCCCAAGGCTCGGAGAAAGTAGGGGAGACATACAATGGACAGCTGTTAGGTTGGATGGTCTTAAATCAGAGCGGCACTTTTTTCGAACACAATGGGCTAAATGGCCAGGTCAGCAGGGCCCAAGGACTCAGAGAAGGTTGGGATTCACAGGACAGCTGTTGTGAGACAGATGGTAGCCTCCCGTCAACATCATCTAGCATATTCTTTAACGTGAATAGAGTATGGCTCTCCCGCACACGAAGCCACGGCTCAGCGTCCCATCCGACGGAAAGAGATCTTTAAAAGCCCATCGCTAACCCCTACTGACAGAGGGCAGGGGGGGGGGGATTTGGCGGAGATTAAATCTCTATCTTGCCGGTCGGCCAGACTAGAGATTTATCTCCGCAAATCCCCCCCCCCCCCCCTGCCCTCGGTCAGTAGATGTCACCGATGGGCTTTTAAAGATCTCCTTCCGTCGGATGGAACGCTGAGCCATGTCTTCGTGTGCGGGAGAGCCATACCCTATGCACGTTAGAGAGAGCTAGATAGCGTAGAGCTAGACTCCAACCTGGGAACTACAGATTACGAACCTGGTGCGCTACCGACTGAGTCATCCCCGCCTTCAGCTGTTAGGAAACAGATGGAAGCTTCCCCGTCAAGTTCATCCATTGTTTCTTTAACATGCGTAGGGTGTAGATCTCCTGTACACGGTCCCACGACTTGACGTCACATCAGATGGACGCCGGTCTCTCTAAGCCCATCGAGTCTCCTTTCTCACTGAGTAGAATGGTAGTTTGTGGAGATCAGTATCAACCTAGGTCTCTTAAGAGTTACAGCCCTTACTTTTACAACGACATTTTCCACATGTTCGGTGGGGCGGGGGTGGCTCAGTTGGTAGCGCGCCAGACTCGTAATCTGTAGTTCCCAGGTTCGAGTCCCAGCTTGTTCAGCGTTGAGATTTATCTCCGCAAAATTCCCCGCCCTGCCCACGGTAGTAGGGGACACCGATGGGCTTGGAAAGGCCACCGTCCATCGGATGGGACGTTAAGCCGTGGCCCCGTGTGCGGGAGAGCCATACCCTGTGCACGTTAAAGAACACGCTGGATGGCCTTGACGGGAGGCTACCATCTGTCTCCCAACAGCTGTTCCAGTGGGTCCCCTCCCCCAACCTTCTCTGAACCTTCGAGGTCCATGTGACTTGGCCATATTTAGCCCATGGTGTGCAAAAAAAGTGCCGCTCAGAGGTAAAACAACCCAACCCACATGTTCGGTAAGCAAATACATTTTCGTTTGCAGTTCTGCGTTTGGATCCTTCAGTGTTCTGATTGCTTTTCTAAAGTACAGTATAATTATTTAAAACTCAAACTTATTCATTGCAGCTGACTGTAATATTCCTTTGTGCTTTTTAATTATGTTGTAGTTTATCGATCCTAGAGCCTCTCTGTCGACGTTTCCTTAAGATCATATATCAGAGTTTTAAACTCTTACATCACAGATAGAAACAAGAGTTAACTTTTAATTAGCAAATTTAGGAAAAGTTGTTGTGAACGAAAATTGATCGTCAGTATCGGTAAGAGATGCAAAGCAGTCTCGATAATTGGCAAATCCTAACATCATTCTGCTTACTTCCTAAATCTCGATAGTCAAATGACATGCTTCGAAGGTTAGGTTTCATTTTTTTTATTTTTCAACTTCCTCACTCGATGTGTGCTACACAGTCTTTAATTTTGAATCAGTTCATTTAATCAGAATCATGTTGGCTTGTTTGACCTTTGATCGGCACTTTTTTGCACACAGTGGGTTACATGACCAGGTCACAAGGACCCCGAGGCCTCGGAGAAGGTTAGGGAAAGGAAACCCATTGGACAGCTGTTAGGAGACAGGTGGCAGCCTCCCGTCCAGGTCATCCAGCATGTTCTTTAACGTGCACAGGATATGGCTTTTCCGTTCACTTTACTTAATTCATCCTCCTCCTCCTCAAGCAGCCATGGGCTACGGAGGTCCAACCAGACCGTGAAATTTAGTTCTCCAAGCAAGTCTGTCCTGAGATACATCTACTGCATCTGGCCACTGCACACCAATTCTAACAAGGTCCTGTTTGACATTGTCTGACCACCGCATCCTTGGTATCCCCCTCTTTCTGAAGCCTTTAGGCACACTGTTCAGAACCCTATACGCCAATCTATAATGATCCATACGGGCAACATAGCCAAACCAACGGAGTCTCTCTCTGCACAATATGCTGCTTAAAGGAGGTTGCAGACTCCTTTGCCTAACCTAATCATTAGTTACAAAGTTGAACCACCTAATGCCCAAGATACTGTGTAAGCATTTAGTATCAAAAGCGTCTAGTTTCTTGTTATCTTGTTTACAAAATGTCCAAGTTTCACTACCATAACCAACTCTAGAAAGAACCAAACTATTATACAGTCCATTTTTAGTCTTTAGGTGTATACGCCTATTTCTCCACACTCTCCATAGATTCTTAAAAGTCCCGGCAGCAATCCCTATTCGTCTGTTAATCTCATGCCGCACATCGCCATTATCTGTTACATAGCTCCCAAGATAATTAAACTGTGACACCTGCTCAAGACTGCAACAATTAAGATTAACCGAATCACAGCCTGCCTGACCAATTTTCATCACTTTAGTTTTCTCTCTGTTTATAACCAAACTTACTCTACTACCAGTCTCATCAACAGCTCGAATGAAAGAGTTCATCTCATCAACATCATTTGCCAAAAGGGCTAAATCATCAGCATAATCTAAATCAGAAATATTCGTATCTCCAGCCCATTTAATGCCAAAATCTTTCCCTTGAAGTGAATTCCGCATAACATAATCAATAACCAAACTAAAGAGAAAAGGAGACAAAATGCACCCTTGTCGAACACCAGAAGTAATGCTAAACCAATTGCTACAAGCCTTACCAACTCTCACACACGACTCGGTGTTATTATAGAGAGCTTTCATTATGTTAACTAACTTGTCTGGTATACCATATGATTTCACAATCAACCACAAATTATGGCGATCAACAGAGTCGAAAGCCTTTTTGAAATCAACAAAGCTAGCAACCAAAGATTTCTGAAACTCTAAACATTTCTCAAGAATCTGCCTAAGTGAAAATATCTGATCCACATATCCCCTACCACTTCTGAATCCACATTGCTCATCACGCAATTGACTGTCAACCAGATTCTTAATTCTATTAAGCACGATCATGGAAAGAACTTTACCTGGAACAGAGAGTAGACTGATACCCCTATAGTTATCACAAGAACTGCGATCACCTTTTTTGAAAATAGGGATAACAATAGCTCTGGTAAAATCCTTAGGAACCATGCCTTTACCATAAAAGATGTTCAGAATTTCAGTCATCCAAGTGGTAACCGAAACATTCCCAGCTCTAAACATTTCCGTAGTAATTTCATCTACACCTGGGGATTTATGAAGTTTAAGTTTAGAAACAGCCAAAATAACTTCAGATTGTGTTATGCACCAATGCATCTATCATCATTGCAAACAATAGGAGTAGAAACTACCCACATTGTTTAGAACATCACTGAAATGCTCAGCCCACCTAGTCATGACAGAATCCTCCCCTTCTATAACCTTACCTTGTTTATCCTTCAATCCTTGTATGCCTGTCCGTTTTCTACCACACAAAACATTAACTGTCTGGTACAGCTCTCTGCTGCTGTGCTGTCTAACTGCTTCCTCGGCTTTGTCAGCCAAGCCATCAAGCCAAAGATCCTTATCAGCAGCTAACTGATCTTTTACAGGTTTATTAAGTTCTCTGTAATGCTTTCTATTAGGACTAGTAGGGTATTGATTAAGGACATTCCTGCAGTTCTTTCTTTCTGAAATAAGCTCAAGTGCCTTATCACCTAAATAATTCTGTCTCCTCTGCTCCTTTTTTCCTAAAAGTGTACAGTTAGTGTCCAAAAAAGTCTGTTTAAAATGATCCCATTCTTTCTCAACTTCAGTAGTAAGCATACCATGACTGTCATAATGATTAAGTAACCTATCATGGTAAGCTTTGGCTATAACTGCGTCTTTCATAGCTTCAGTATTAAAAGTAAATTGTTTAACCCTAGCACACCATTATTTAGGTTTAAGTTGCAAGACAATTTTAACAAGGTAATGGTCAGATCCGATTTCAGCTCCAATATATGACCTGGTATTCCTAACAGAACTAGTCCATTTTCTGTTAATTAATATAAAATCAATCATATTCTTATGCAGTCCATCGGGTGAAACCCATGTGTACTTATGTATGTTGCGGTGTTTGTAATAAGGGTTAGTTATTCTGAATTCATTGAGTTTACTTACCTGTAGGAGACGTTGCCCATTGCCATTGCAGTTATCAATACCAAAAGGGCCTATTACTCCTCCCCAAAGGTCAGAGTCAGTACCAACTTTGGCATTGAAGTCACCTAGAACTAGGGCAATATCTCCTTTCTTGACAGAATTCAAAATATCCTGAAGTTGTCCGTAAAACCTATCCTTCTCATCCTCAGTGGAGGCATAACAGCAGATAACATTCAAGTCTTTAACGCCTGTCTGAAATTTTGCTGTAAGAAACCTTTCAATAATGCACTCATATCCTAGAAGAGCATCACTAGCGTGTCTTCTGAGAAACAGACCCACGCCTTGGTGATTCTTATTATCGTTCCTCCCTGAAAAGAGAAATTTAAGATTATTTTTAAGAATCTGACCTTTATTTATCCATCTGATCTCTTGCAAGCGGAGAATATCTAAATTATAACGGTGAAATTCTTGTGTGAGGACATCAAGAGAAAAAGCTCTGTGCAGAGTCCTCACATTCGAACTACCTATGGAGAGAAAATGGTTAGTGGGATGTTTAAAGAAACTATTTTTATTGAGAGAGGGAATGCCGACAATATCAAACAGCCCCCTAATCGCAGACGTGGAGCAAAGACCCGTTCCCCCACCACTAAAGGCTGAAGCCATTTACACTGGAAGACTTCCCCCAACGTAGAATTTGACGATGCCAGTAGAAGCAAAGTGTTCAGGTGCCTGCGATGACCTCTGCTCAGGATTATCCTTCAGCTGATAAACAAATCCTGTGAATCTATTCACTTGGGGCTGTCAACCCACAAACAAACAAACAGAAAACACAGTGGAAGATTTTCCCTCCACAGAAACCCACCAGAGCAGCAAAATCAGGATCCATAATACAGTGGAAGATTTTCCCTCCACAGAAACCCACCAGAGCAGCAAAATCAGGATCCATAATAAAGCTCAGAGCCATATATCTGTCCAGTCCAGTGGGTTTATATGATCAGCACCAGGACCCTGTGTGGTTGACCACTCCTCAGCAGGTAGAAAAAAAAGAAAAGTAGCCATAGTTGTCCAGATCAGTAGGCCACACTAATCTGGCAGCCCTCCCCTTCCGTTCACTTCCACAAGAGAGTCTCTCTTTTGAAAGGTACTAACGGTCTGCATCACGAGAAGGCAGGGTTGGACATTAGGTGCTACGCCTGGCCGGTTCTATGCATCATCACTGGGGATTGGTGCATAGCTCTCCGTCCAGTGACTATCTAGCTACCATTTTCAGACCACTTAATTAACACTACTTAATTATAATTAATAATTTAATTGTATCCACACTCCTTAAACTAGGATCCAATCGCATCATTGCACTTATGCAAATGGTTCCCGCATAAAATGGCACGGCTTAATATCCCCTTCCACGGACGGCGGCAATTTCAAGCCCATCGCTGTCCCCTACTGATCGATGGCAGGGTGGGGAGTTTTGCAGAGATAAATCTCAATGCTGGCCCAGGTGGGACTCGAACCTGGGGACTGAAAATCAGGAGCCTGACGCGTTACTGACCGAGTCACTCCCGCCTAGAATATTGAAAGAATTATTTACATACACTTATAAAATATATAGTTATTTATTAGGAAATGTTTTGAATACTTTTTAGTTTCCATTTCAAAAGTAAATTTTTTTGACTAGCATTGCTGCTAATAAATGATAACTTTCATAACTCTTTAAATACTAAAGGATATTGTTGAAGAAAAATCGATATTTAGATAGAATTGATTGAGATCTTTAAATTACCTTAAGTCATATTTTCCCATAAAGCGCTTATTTTAAAAGTTATAGCTAGAGCAACAACCAGATTGGATTGTTTTACCTCTGAGCGACACTTTTTTGCACACCATGGGCTAAATGGCCAGGCCACATGGACCCCGAAGGCTCAGAGAAGGTTGGGGGAGGGGACCCACTGGAACAGCTGTTGGGAGACAGATGGTAGCCTCCCGTCAAGGCCATCCAGCGTGTTCTTTAACGTGCACAGGGTACGGCTCTCCCGCACACGGGGCAACGGCTTAACGTCCCATCCGACGGACGGCGGCCTTTCCAAGCCCATCGGTGTCCCTACTGACCGTGGGCAGGGCGGAGAATTTTGCGGAGATAAATCTCAACGCTGACCCCAGCTGGGACTCGAACCTGGGAACTACAGATTACGAGCCTGGCGCGCTACCGACTGAGCCACCCCCGCACCAAGCAACAACCAGAATTTCAAAAACAAAACCTTCAAAGACAAATTTCTAAAAAAAAAAACATAAAACACTTACTCGACTAAATCATAGCAGTACGATTTATCCAATAAGTACTGCACTCAAAACGAAATAGAGAAAAAAAAAATCACAAATATGTTGCCTTATTCGCTACATCTGAAGAATGCGCGGAAAAGAATAAATCCGCCAAAGAGCGAGAGCAATGAGAAAGATCGGCAAACGGTGGTAAATACTTCATATTGCTATCCCAAAAGGAAAAAAAAGTGAAAGGGAGAAGACGAAAACACTGTTTATCCTGCGTATTGCTTAGGAGGAGATAGGGCGGAGGAACACGAGAAAGATCAAAAGATACCTGACCTACCCTCCACATTTCTCACAGAAACAAAAGAAACGACAGAAACTAGAAGAAAGATGAAAGAGGATGCTCGCTCATGCTTTCATATTACTAGTCTAGGATGAAAAAGGAAAAAGAACAAACACAGAGCGAGAGGAAAAATAAGCTATCCTTTCCCTCCATATTGCTCAGGAAGAAGATGAACAAAGACTTTGGCGTATCCTCCGTATTGCTCCCGAGGAAAACCGAATGAGTCGCAGAAAGTGGAAAGAAGAGTTGGGAGTAGGTGACGTCAGAAAACAGAAGGAAACTTACGGCTTAGCGCGCTAGGCGATACGGAAACAATTGGACTTCCGTGTTATTTTTTGTCCTTTCACTGCAGATGGAGATACAAATCCCTTGAGAGCTCTTCTTTTCAGTTTTTTTCTTTTCTTCTTGTTTCTTGCAGGTTAACCATTCTCCTCCAGTAACACAACCCCCGCACAAGCCAAGCCCCATTCCTCTTCGTCAAGAGGCCGATTACTGTGGATTGATGTGACCTGTGCGAAGTAATATGCATTTTGTTCTTTTGTTACGAGCGGGGGTGGCTCAGTCGGTAGCGCGCCAGGCTCGTAATCTGTAGTTCCCAGGTTCGAGTCCCAGCTGGGTCAGCGTTGAGATTTATCTCCGCAAAATTTCCCCGCCCTGCCCACGGTCAGTAGGGGACACCGATGGGCTTGAAAAGTCCGCCGTCCATCGGATGGGACGTTAAGCCGTGGCCCCGTGTGCGGGAGAGCCATACCCTGTGCACGTTAAAGAACACGCTGGATGGCCTTGACGGGAGGCTGCCATCTGTCTCCCAACAGCTGTTCCAGTGGATCCCCTCCCCCAACCTTCTCTGAGCCTTCGGGGTCCATGTGACCTGGCCATTTAGCCCATGGTGTGCAAAAAAAGTGCCGCTCTGAGGTAAAACAATCCAATCCAAAGTTCTTTTGTTAATGTTTCTTAGACGCGTGGAGCTTATCGTTATCGCCTTCGGTGTTTGTTTTCATTTAGTGTCAATGATTTTTAAGATGAAATTCGTCTTGTTTGGTAGATTTTGACCCGTTGGTACTCAGGCAAACTGGAAATCTAATATTCCCAGGTTCGAGTCTCCTTGTAATCTCCTTTCTGGTGGAGGCGGGGTTTGAATCAATTGTACAAGCGTTAATATTTATCTCCGCTAACCTCTACACTGTCGTGAGAAAGGGGACATCGATAGGAATGGAAAGACCGCCGTCCGTCGGATGGGACGTTAAGCCGTGTGTCTCAATGTGAAGAATTATACCTTGTACATTAAAGAACACGCTGAATGACTTTGATGTGAGGCTACTATCTATCTACTAACAGAAATCCATTGGATCCCCTTCCCCAATCTTCTCTGAAACCTTGGGGTCCTTGTCATCTGTTTATTTAATCCATTGTGTGCAAAAAAGAGATGCTCAGAGGTGAAACAATCACACCCAACCCGCTTTGATTTAGGGGAGAAAATGTAGACATCGATAGACATATGAAAGCCGCTTGCCTACTTGACCACAGCTCGATGGAGTCCTGCACACTGATCCCTTGATTTTGTCTTGTGGGGCTTTGTAAAGAAGACAAGGAAGATTCTTTGTAAGAATAATAATTTGTTAAAATTTCGAGACCTAATCATTTGAAAGCCAGAGTAAAAGAAGCAAGTGAGAAAACAACAAGAGATATGCTACAACGGGCATAACAAGAAGTGGGTTGGGTTGTTTTACCTCTGAGCGGCACTTTTTTGCACACCATGGGCTAAATGGCCAGGTCACATGGACCCCGAAGGCTCAGAGAAGGTTGGGGGAGGGGACCCACTGGAACAGCTGTTGGGAGACAGATGGTAGCCTCCCGTCAAGGCCATCCAGCGTGTTCTTTAACGTGCACAGGGGATGTCTCTCCCGCACACGGGGCCACGGCTTAACGTCCCATCCGACGGACGGCGGCCTTTCCAAGCCCATCGGTGTCCCCTACTGACCGTGGGCAGGGCGGGGAATTTTGCGGAGATAAATCTCAACGCTGACCTAGCTGGGACTCGAACCTGGGAACTACAGATTACGAGCGTGGCGCGCTACCGACTGAGCCACCCCCGCCCCAGCAAGAAGTGGAATACCGATTGGACATAAACAGGGTCACAAACTGTGCACATATGTTTAAAATTATTTGAGGTACGCTTTCAATTAAAATGTTGCTTCCTTTAATATGTATATTATTTTTCTACATATTGGTTCTCAAAACCCCGCCATCATTTTACAGATACCCTGTACCTAAGAGACCATACCTATTTAAATTGGGGCGGAGGTTTCTCAGTCGGTAGCGCGCCAGACTGGCCCTTAATCTGTAATTCCCAGATTCGAGTCCCAGCTGGGTCAGCGTTAAGATTTATCTCCGCAAAACTCATCGTCATGTCCACGGTCAGTAGGGGACATCGAAGGGCTTGAAAAGGCCACCGTCCGTCGGATGCGACGTTAAAACGTGGCTCTGTGTGCGAGAGAGCCATTACCCTGTGCACGTTAAAGAACACGCTGGATGGCCTTGACGGGAGGCTACCATCTGTCTCCCAACAGCTGTTCCAGTGAGTCCCCTCCCCTAACCTTCTCCGAGCCTTCGGGGTCCATGTGACCTGGCCATTTAGCCCATGATGTGCAAAAAAGTGCCGCTCAGAGGTAAAACAGCCCAAACTATTTAAATTATCCATTTGATAACTAAATAAAATTTGTTTTAATCTTGCTTTCAACGCTATTCGTTCATCATTAAAAGAGTTGCAGCTGTTGCATTATGGCCAAGCCTAAGAATACGTCACACAAACTTAATTTAATACTTAACATTTTAATTACTTTTAATTAATCTCTCAAATAAATTGTCGGGACTGACAAGCCAGTCTAATATTTGCAGTTGTTAGGGTACGGACACAGAAAGCATTTGGACAGCTCAGGGATATGAACATTTCCAAATTTTCCAGCATTTGGACAGCTCAGGGATATGAACATTTCCAAATTTTCCAGCATTTTACAAGCAAATCCAGTAGCAACGACGATGATGATCTGATAAGCAGACTGGAGCGTGTGTTTAATTGGTTAAGGCACCCGCTCCAGTCTGCTGTGGGATCACCTTCGTTGTTGGTAATGGTTTTTGCCTTTAAGACGCCAGAATATTTAGAAATGTTCCTAACGCTAAGCAGCTACAACGCTTCTAGTGTGTCTGCACCCTAACAGTTGAAATTATTAAAGCTAACTTGTTCAGTGCTGAAAATGTATCTAAGAGCTTAATTAAAAGTAATTGAAAAGTTAAGCGAAGTCTTAGTGATTAAAATTAGATTTTAGAAGATTGCATCGTGATCATTTTACAATACTAACATCGAATTACAAAACTCTATAGGATGAGTTTGGTTGGTTTGGTTGTTTTACCTCTGAGCGGCACGTTTTTGCACACCATGGGCTGAATGGCCAGGTCACATGGACCCCGAAGGTTCAGAGAAGGTTGGGGGAGGGGACCCACTGGAACAGCTGTTGGGAGACAAATGGTAGCCTCCCGTCAAGGCCATCCAGGGTGTTCTTTAACGTGCACGGTGTGGCCCTCCCGCACACGGGTCACGGCTTAACGTCCCATACGACGGACGGTGGTCTTTCCAAGCCCATCGGTATCCCCTACTGGTCGTGGGCTGGGCGGAGATAAATCTCAACGCTGACCTAGTTGGGACTCGAACCTGGGAACTACAGATTACGAGCCAGGCGCGCTACCGACTGAGCCACCTCCGCCCTGCAACATTTAGGACAGAGAAGATTTCTAGAAGCTACTCCTAGTTTTTATAGGCCTTCTCAAACAAGGACATGGCGTAATAAGACCGAAGTCACTGCTGACCACTGCCTCAGTTAGTTAACATACAAAGTTTACCTTACTGGAACAGTCGCTAGCTGCCTAACCACTATGCCTATTAAGGCTAAACTGGCATATAAAAACCATTCATAATTATCTAATACTAACATAATCATTACACAAACCTCTAAATTTTTTAAATTTTATTAAATTATTTGAAAGAATGCTTATTAACCAGTAACTGGTATGGTACATTTTCTGGAACGGCGTTGGTAAGGTGGGGTCAGGGAGTCTTAGTGGCTCAAAATACATGACGTCATGGCATCTCACTGATTTCTGATAGGTTACTATTGATTTTCAGATATTTAACAAATTATTTGAATTATTGATTATTTGAACTATCAAGAAAAATAATAGCGCTGGGGTCTGGTAGACCCCGCCTACCAGTTGCGGGTTAAGTTTCAACTAATTTCTGAGGCAAATTCTTATGATTCATTATTGATGTGGAATGATCCCGTTTCCATTAACCTTTTAAATACCGAACAAATGTCGTTGAAAATCGAGATTTAAATATATTTGATTAAAAATAGAAAAAAATACCTGCTCAAGCAGATGCTTGCCACAGAAGTCTAACATGAGCCTGTCAGTTTATACGCCATAGTAGAAGGTCTGTGAGGATGGCGGGATCTCAGCAGAAAAACGCGACGGACAACCATGCCTTATCCGGTTCTCGAACGCAGGTCCCTTTGATCAGTAGCCAAGCACGTTAACCACTCGGATAATCTTTAATATTTCTTCCGTCATATCTTTCTACAAAATTCATATTTTAGAAGTTATAAAGCTTCGACGTTTGATGGGGCGGGGGTGGCTCAGTCGGTAGCGCGTCAGGCTCGTAATCTGTAGTTCCCAGGTTCGAGTCCCAGCTGGGTCAGCGTTGAGATTTATCTCCGCAAAATTCCTCGCCCTGCCCACGGTCAGTAGGGGACACCGATGGGCTTGAAAAGACCGCCGTCCGTCGGATGGGACGTTAAGCCGTGGCCCCGTGTGTGGGAGAGCCATACCCTGTGCACGTTAAAGAACACGCTGGATGGCCTTGACGGGAGGCTACCATCTGTCTCCCAACAGTTGTTCCAGTGGGTCCTCTCCCCCAACCTTCTCTGAGCCTTCGGGGTCCATGTGACCTGGCCATTTAGCCAATTGTGTGCAAAAAAGTGCCGCTCAGAGGTAAAACAACCCAACTCGAAGTTTGATACCCATTTACAAAAAACGGAAGTTCTTTATCGTATTTTGGGAGGGCAGTGTCAATAATGTTACAAATCTCTTTTAGAAATACTTCTGTTACAGATATGTTTTCTACAGTGATTCGTATTGATAAAAAAAAATCTTATATTAATATCAGCATTCCAACTGTTGTTATTTTTCAATAATCAGCTGGGGCGGGGGTGGCTCAGTTGGTAGCGCGCCAGGCTCGTAATCTGTAGTTCCCAGGTTCGAGTCCCAGCTGGGTCAGCGTTGAGATTTTTCTCCGCAAAATTTCCCGCCCTGCCCACGGTCAGTAGGGGGCACCGATGGACTTGGAAAGGCCGCCGTCCGTCGGATGGGACGTTAAGCCGTGGCCCTGTGTGCGTGAGAACCATACCCTGTGCACGTTAAAGAACACGCATGATGGTCTTGACGAGAGGCTACCATCTGCCTCCCAACAGCTGTTCCAGTGGGTCCCCTCTCCCAACCTTCTCTGAGCCTTAGGGGTCCATGTGACCTGGCCATTTAGCCCATGGTGTGCAAAAAAGTGCCGCTTAGAGGTAAAACAACCCAACACAGGTTCGAGTCCCAGCTGGGTCAGCGTTGAGATTTTTCTCCGCAAAATTCCCCGTCCTGCCCACGGTCAGTAGGGGAAACCGATGGGCTTGGAAAGGCCGCAATCCGTCGGATGGGACGTTAAGCCGTGGCCCCGTGTGCGTGAGAACCATACCCTGTGCACGTTAAAGAACACGCTGGATAGCCTTGACGAGAGGCTACCATCTGTCTCCCAACATCTGTTCCAGTGGGTCCCCTCCCCCAACCTTCTTTGAGTCTTCGGGGTCCATGTGACCTGGCCATTTAGCCCATGGTGTGCAAAAAAGTGCCGCTCAGAGGTAAAACAACCCAACCCAACTCAATAATCAGCCGACTTTTGCAGAAGCTCTAATAGCTTTTTCGAGATAAGTTGCATTATATGATTAATCTCCTTCGTAACGATCTACCGAATTTTTTTTTATCTAAAATGAATTTCTTGAAAGAAACATTCTTACATCAGTTCATGACAGGGTATTGGAATAACGGTAGCTGTGATATGGAATTTCGATAGAGCAGAGAAACTTGTCAGTCTACCAGGGACCGTGCTACCAGACATTGAATCATGAACCCGTCTCAACCTGCCAACATGAATTTCCTGCCAACAAGAAATAAAATAAAATGGTGAAGACTGTCACTTTTCAGTAGAGTACTTTTATTTTCTGGCATTGAGAACGATTAGAATCGCTTCTGAAAGAAAATCTTTACTCTTTTGACTGGGCGGCAAAGAAATTCGTCTTATTTTTATACTGTACCCATATCCAAAAATGGCTTTCTCCGGAGGCACTTAGCAGGGTTTATATGTGTGAGGGAGCACCTCCAACATACTGTTCTTTTTACATTAGACGAATTACGTTCCTTTACTTTTTATTTTTTGGACCTTTTATATTTATTTCTCACTTTCTCATATTAAGTATGGAGAAAGTGTATTTTCATAGAAGATCTCAAAATTCTCACTTTTAGATTGGATTGGATTGTTTTACCTCTGAGCGGCACTTGTTTGCACACCATGGGCTAAATGGCCAGGTCACATGGACCCCGAAGGCTCAGAGAAGGTTGGGGGAGGGGACCCACTGGAACAGCTGTTGGGAGACAGATGGTAGTATCCCGTCAAGACCATCCAGCCTGTTCTTTAACTTGCACAGGGTATGGCTCTCCCACACACGGGGCCACGGCTTAACTTCCCATCCG
The DNA here is from genome assembly GCA_038380435.1 of Ryuthela nishihirai. Classification (NCBI taxonomy): domain Eukaryota; kingdom Metazoa; phylum Arthropoda; class Arachnida; order Araneae; family Heptathelidae; genus Ryuthela; species Ryuthela nishihirai. Next base: position 29,545,884 of record JAWZYU010000018.1, read on the forward strand.
ACGGACGGCGGCCTTTTCAAGCCCATCGGTGTCCCCTACTGACCGTGGGCAGGGCGGGGAAATTTTGCGGAGATAAATCTCAACGGTGACCCAGCTGGGACTCGAACCTGGGAACTACAGATTACGAGCCTGGCGCGCTACCCACTGAGCCACCCCCGCCCCAAAATTCTCACTAAGAATCCTCTTTAGGTAACTAAAAAAAATCGAGATTTTCTCTAAGGGCCACGTTTAGAGTTAAAGAACTAAACATTTATGGTAAAATGGCAGTTTAGATGATTGAAAGTGATTAAGAAATTTTCGTAGAAAATCCTTTTATGTGGGTGAAGATCTCAAACCGTTTGGGAAGAATATGTCCGATTTCGAATTTGAGTAAGAAATATGTTTAGGTGTCTGAAAAAAGACTTCGGAAATTTTCAGTAAGAAACCCGTTTAAGTGGCTAGAGCAGATCTCTTAATTGCCAGTAAGAAAACTGTTAAACGGCTAAAGATCTCGAAATTTTCGGTAAGAAAGCTGTTTAAGTGGCTAAAGAAGACTCGAAATTTTCAGTAAGAAACCCATTTAGTTTGCTAAAGAATATCTCGTAATTTCCAGTAAGAAATCCTTTCAGGTGGTTAAAGAAGTTGTCGAAATATTCCGTAAGAAATCCCTTCTAGTGTCTAAAGAAGATCTCAGAATTTCTAGCAAGAAACCCATTTAGGTGTACAGACTGAACGAACCACACCCCATTTGTAAAGTACGAAAGGTAATATGTGAATTACGCGATAAATGTAAGCTTAAACTGCTAATTTCCTGTGAGAGTGGTTCATGGTTAAATAAACGTCATTGAACAATGTATAAATAAATGTAAAATATCATCATTTCCATTTAAACGAAGGTAATATTTGCATTTGTAGCTTTAAAGTACTTCATAGTAGTTATATATATGTTTCTTTTATCTATTTACCTATCTTCTTGGGGCGGGGGTGGCTCAGTCGGTAGCGCGCCAGGCTCGTAATCTGTAGTTCCCAGGTTCGACTCCCAGCTGGGTCAGCGTTGAGATTTATCTCCGCAAAATTCCCCGCCCTGCCCACGGTCAGTAGGGGACACCGATGAGCTTGGAAAAGCCGCCGTCCGTCGGATGGGACGTTAAGCCGTGGCCCCGTGTGCGGGAGAGCCATACCCTGTGCACGTTAAAGAACACGCTGGATGGCCTTGACGGGAGGCTACCATCTGTCTCCCAACAGCTGTTCCAGTGGGTCCCCTCCCCCAACCTTCTCTGAGCCTTCGGGGTCCATGTGACCTGGCCATTTAGCCCATGGTGTGCAAAAAAGTGCCGCTCAGAGGTAAAACAACCCAATCCAACCTATCTTCTTATTGAGTTTTACTTGACATTTGTCAGTTTGTGAATTTGTCAAAACAGTTCCTTCAAAACAGTCTTTCGAAAGCGATGGAGAAACTATAAAATATTGACTCCCCATGATATTTTCCCCTTTTTTAGGAGGGAAGATAAGAATTGTTCCCCTATAAGTCGTGAATGCCAGTGCGGAACGTTTCACGCTATGCGTCGGGTTGGGTTGTTTTACCTCTGAGCGGCACTTTTTTGCACACCATGGGCTAAATGGCCAGGTCACATAGACCCCGAAGGCTCAGAGAAGGTTGGGGTAGGGGACCCACTGGAACAGCTGTTGGGAGACAGATGGTAGCCTCCCGTCAAGGCCACCCAGCGTGTTCTTTAACGTGCACAGGGTATGACTCTCCCACACACGGGGCCACGGCTTAACGTCCCATTCGACGGACGGCGGCCTTTCCAAACCCATCGGTGTCCCCTACTGACCGTGGGCAGGGCAGGGGAATTTTGCGGAGATAAATCTCAACGCTGACCCAGCTGGGACTCGAACCTGGGAACTGCAGATTACGAGCCTGGCGCGCTACAGACTGAGCCACCCCCGCCCCACGCTATACGTCAAATAAAAGCTTGTGACACGAGGAGTCTCACTCCAATATAGTCATAGGCAATAAAAAATTACCCTTCCCCCATGCTTTCTTCCTCCCTAAAAATAGGGAAAAGCTGTATGTTAAATGAAAGCTTCTGACGCTGGAAGCATCATAAAAATATAAATACCTCCTCAAGCAGCTGCTTGCCACAGAGGTCTCACAGGAGGCTGTCAGTTTATACACCATAGTAGAAGGTCTGTGAAGATGGCGGGCACTCAGCAGAAAAACAACACAATTTTTTTTTCTGTTTAGTTCCTGACTAGAGTAGATAAGCAAACGGAAAAAAACTTCAAACTAGAAGCATTTTTTCTGGACTTCGTGTTTGCCATTTTAATTTCCCGAAAGCTCGAAATTAGATTCGAATTAGCTCGGAATTAGTCCAGGAAGTTGTTTTATTTGTAAAAGTAAATACACGGTTATTATAATATATATATAAATTGCTATATTTTATTAAATAATTAAATAACGAAAGTAATTTTCATCCATGATGCCAAGAAATCCTCAAAATATCCTTGTTCTGACGGTCTGGAGTTGTACCACATAGGTGAGTTGTTTTACCTCTGAGCGGAAGGGCGGGGTGGCTCAGTCGGTAGTCGCGCCAGGCTCGTAATCTGCAGTTCCCAGGTTCGAGTCCCAGCTGGGTCAGCGTTGAGATTTATCTCCGGAAACTTCCCCGCCTGCCTACGGTCAGTAGGGGACACCGATGGGCTTCGAAAGGCCGCCGTCCGTCAGATGGGACGTTAAGCCGTGGCCCCGTTTGCGGGAGTGCCTACTCTGTGCACGTTAAAGAACACTCTGGATGGCCTTGACGGGAGGCTAGATGGCCTTGACGGATGGCTAAGACTTTCTCTTAGTTCTTGGGGTCATTGTGATCTGGCCATTTAGGCGCCATTGTGTGCAGAAAGTGCCGTTCAGAGGCAATTTTTTGCACACAATGGGCTAAATGGCCAAGTCACAAGGACCCCGAAGGCTCAGAGAAGGTTGGGAGAGGGGACCAACTAGAACAGCTGTTAAGAGACAGATTGCGTGTTCTTTAACGAGCACAGGGTACACTCTCCCGCACACAGCGTCACGGCTTAACGTTTAATCCGACGGACGGCTGCCTTTTCAAGTCCATCGGTGTCCCCTACTGACCGAGGGCAGGGCGGGGAGTTTTGGGGCGAGGAGAGATAAATATCAACGCTGACCCAGCTAGGACTCGAACCTGGGAACTGCAGATTACGAGTCTGACGCGCTACCGACTGAACCACCCACGCCTCTACCTAGTATGTAAAAAAGTTTAGAATTATTCACCCAAAATATGTAAGATTTCGGATGTTGCGTTTTTGGTTTTTTGTATAAGAAGCACTTAAAATCCTTACATTCATTTGTAATCACCAGACATAAAAGAATTTGAGATGTTTACAGTAGATGGAAAGCTTCAACCATGGCTGTTCAACGACAGAGCAATGAACGCTTTTCAACGCCGAACTAACACTGTGACAAATAAATACGATCGTGATGACAGCGAAGCAATTTATGATGACTTCAAAAGTGATAACAAAACGCTAGTCCTACACAGTTTTGCAAATAAAATATAATTCTTAATGGATTCGTTTTCTTGGATATTTAATGATTAAACATCGTCAAAGATCAAGCGAGTTACAAAAGGCTGAAACAAAATAGTTTGAAAGAAAAATCTTTAATTGCATTTGAGTTCAGTGTAAATGTTATTGCGAAGTTTAATTATTTATTAATTACGAAAATGGAAAGAAAAACCTTTAAAAGGAGAGTTCTAGTTACGAAATTTTCACCATTGCCTCAAATATCGAGAGATTCGCGATATCTAAAGCTCTATGTAAACACGAAAAAACATTAATTTCCTGTCGCATAGTGACGGAGATTTTATCTCTGTGTTACAGCGCATTCATTGGGAGTAGTAAGCTTAACTACTGTGTATGCCTTAGTCGGTAACGTGTTAAGTTTTATAGAAACTATTGCATAAATGATAGCAGTTTTTGAATAATGCGCTAGCTTTCGAACTGGAATATTTCACTAATTGATAAATTCTTTCCATTGGTATTTATGAAAAAGGATAGAAATAAATATTTTAAGACATTTAAACCGTTTGGCATTTGTTTTCTAGTGATATTAATTTGTCTGGTTACAAAATCTGCTCTGTGATGAAAATATTTTCGGTTACAAAATAGAAATATTTTTGAATGTATAGTGCAAATTAATGGCTACATTGATAGTTACTTTTGGTACTATCAATGTACCAAATTAATGATCGGTAGCGCGCCAGGCTCGTAATCTGTAGTTCCCAGTTCGAGTCCCAGCTGGATCAGCGTTGAGATTTATCCCCCCGCAAAATTCCCCGCGCTGCCCACGGTCAGTAGGGGACACCGATGGGCTTGGAAAGGCCGCCGTCCGTCGGATGGGACGTTAAGCCGTGGCCCCGTGTGCGGGAGAGCCATACCCTGTGCACGTTAAAGAACACGCTGGATGGTCTTGACGGGAGGCTACCATCTGTCTCCCAACAGCTGTTCCAGTGGGTTCCCTCCCCCAACCTTCTCTGAGCCTTCGGGGTCCATGTGACCTGGCCATTTAGCCCATGGTGTGCAAAAAAGTGCGGCTCAGAGGTAAAACAACCCAACCCAAATTAATGGCTACATTCATAAAACTTTTTGCAATAAATAATTTAGATTTTTTAGACTTGTCTTTCGGTGTTCAGTTTGAAATATTGATTTGCAAATTTCTTATTCGTTATTACACATTTTAAAATTTTCGAGTAACAGTTAGCCGTCCCATTGCCGAATGGTTAGCACGCTTGGCTACTAATCTAAGGGACCTGGGTTCGAGTCCCAGGTTGTTGGGTTGTTTTACCTCTGAGCGGCACTTTTTTGCTCACTATGGGCTAAATGGCCAGGTCACATGGACCCCGAAGACTCAGAGAAGGTTGAGGGAGGGGACCCACTGGAACAGCTGTTGGGAGACAGATGGTAGCCTCCCGTCAAGGCCATCCAGCGTGTTCTTTAACGTGAACAGGGTATGGCTCTCCCGCACACGGGGCCACGGCTTAACGTCCCATCCGACTGACGGCGGCCTTTCCAAAGCCATCGGTGTCCCCTACTGACCGTGGGCAGGGCGGGGAATTTTGCGGAGATAAATCTCAACACTGACCCAGTTGGGACTCGAACCTGGGAACTACAGATTACGAGCCTGGCGCACTACCGACTGAGCCACCCCCGCCCTCGAGTCCCGGGTAAGGTATGGTTGTGTGCGTGTTGTTTTTCTGCTGAGGTCGTGCCATCCTCACAGACCCTCTACTATGGCATATAAACTGACAGGCTCCTGTCAGACCTCGTGGCAAGCAGCTGCTTGAGGGGGTATTTATTTTATTTTTTAGAAGAGTTGAATTAAACGAACAGCATTTCGAGTTTGGTTATTTTATCTTCGAACGGCATCATTTTGCACACAGTTCGCTAAATGGTCAGGCCACAAGGACCACAAAGGCTCAGAGAAAGTTGGGGGGAGGGGACACACTGGACAGCTGTTAGGAGACACATGGTAGCCTCCCGTCAAGGTCATCCAGCATGTTCCTTAATGTGCACAGGGTATGGCTCTCCCACACACTGGGGCTACAGCTTAACGTCCCATACGACGAAGAACTGCCGCCTTTCCAAGCCCATTGGTGTCTCCTTTCCTGCCAAGGGCAAAACAGGTTGAGTTAATTTACCTCGAAGCAACACTTTTTTCACACCATGGACTAAATGGCCAGGTCACAAGGATCCTGAGGGCTAAGATAAAGTTGGGGGATACCTACTGAACAGTTGTTGGGAGACAGATGGTTGCCTCCCGTCCAGGCCATCCAAATGTTCTCTAACGAACAGGGTATGGCTCTCCCACATACGGAGCCACGGTTTAATGTCCCATCTGACGGGCAGCCTTTCTAAACCCATCGGTGTCCCTTACTGACCGAGGACAGCGCAGGGAGTTTTTCTGAGATAAATCTCAAAGCTGACCAGGTGGGACTCGAACCTGGGAACTGCAGATTACGAGCCTGGCGCACTACCGGCTGAGCCAGGTAGTGCGCCAGGCTACCCCTTCGCCCCTAAATACAGCGCATAATACATACGCATAAACTACCCCCTCGCCCCTAAATACAGCTAGCAAGGGTGACTAGGCAAAATTAAAGCTAGTGGAGATCAATCTCAACACAGGCACAATTGGGATTCGAACCTGGGAACTGTAGATTATCAGCCTGGTGCGCTACCGACTAAGCAAACTCCTTCTCTAGTACAGGAAGGATTCAAACCAGAAATATATCTACTCATCGTTTTTTTCAAAAGAGAGATGGAAAAGTTAATGTTAAAAATATGTTTAAAAGGAATTAAAATCAGGTAAAAAAGTTTATAGTAAAAGTTTCTTTAAAGCGGACTATTTGATAAAAATAAAGCGAAAGAAAATCGATGAAAATAGAAATAAAACTAGTCGTCGCTAAAAATTTTTTTAAAGAGAGAAAGCAGAAAAAAAATGGTAAAAATGTGTTTAAACGAAATTAGGAAAAAAAAATCGTTGTTTTAAAAATTTAAAGCCTAATTCGACATTTGCAAGTATCCCCCCTCCCCAGTAACTAAAACGATACAAAAAAAGTTTCGTTTTTTAAGTTTCGCTCTTTCTTCAAGAAAATAAAAGGGAGGAAAAAAAAATATCCTGTCCATCCTTATCTCTCTTAGAGACGAAAGAATAATTGACAGTAAAACAGAATAAGAAACAACTTACGCTTAGCACGACTACATTTATTTAACTTTCTACCATCGGTCTTTTCTACCAATCGGTAAGTTTGCGACTCCTAACCTCTTGAAATTATTATTGCCAAAGTACTTTCGAAAGTTGAAAGACGAGAGACGTCACTGAGCCGGCGATACACGTTAAAGCCCCGACTTGCCGGAGATGCAGCCCTAAATGGCCGTTTTGGTCGAAGCCGAGACGGCTTTACTTGCAAGATAAAGGCGATACGCATAAAGGATGGACGAACAGAAGGCTTCGTCGGCGACAGCGGCTTTTGACGAAGAAGAAATAAAAAATAGAGTTTGTTCCGTTTTGCATTCTTTCGACGAAGTCTTCGGTTACGGATTTTTTAGGACAAAGAAAAAAAAAACTGGAAAACCGAACGAAAATGTTTTCCAATCTCATGACAACTCTATAATCTTTTCTGCAAATCGTTTTTTCTTTTATTGTTTCAGACTCGTTCATCTTGCTCTTCTACAGTTTCCACCTACGAGGAGTGACAAAGCCATCTGAAACTCTTAAAAAAAGGAACTGCAGCGAGGTATCATATTGCTCATATTGCTATTTTTTTTTCAGCGTAAGATACGATACAGTGTTCTGTTTGATTTCCTCTTAGGGCTGTTTCGTTTTGTCGTAGTTCTCAACTAACAAAACGTTGAAAGGTATCAAATGGTTGGGTTGCTTTCCTCCGAGAAGTGCTTTTTTGGCACACAATGGGCTAAATGGCCAGGGTTGGGTTAGGTTGTTTTACCTCTGAGCGGCACTTTTTTGCACACCATGGGCTAAATGGCCAGGTCACATGGACCCCGAAGGCTCAGAGAAGGTTGGGGGAGGGGACCCACTGGAACAGCTGTTGGGAGACAGATGTTAGCCTCCCGTCAAGGCCATCCAGCGTGTTCTTTAACGTGCACAGTGTATGGCTCTCCCGCACACGTGGCCACGGCTTAACGTCCCATCCGACGGACGGCGGCCTTTCAAGCCCAGCGGTGTCCCCTACTGACCGTGGGCAGGGCGGGGAATTTTGCGGAGATAAATCTCAACGCTGACCCAGCTGGGACTCGAACCTGGGGGGGCGGGGGTGGCTCAGTCGGTAGCGCGCCAGACTCGTAATCTGTAGTTCCCAGGTTCGAGTCCCAGCTGGGTCAGCGTTGAGATTTATCTCCGCAAAATTCCCCGCCCTGCCCACGGTCAGTAGGGGACACCGATGGGCTTGGAAAGGCCGCCGTCCGTCGGATGGGACGTTAAGCCGTGGCCCCGTGTGCGGGAGAGCCATACCCTGTGCACGTTAAAGAACACGCTGGATGGCCTTGACGAGAGGTTACCATCTGTCTCCCAACAGCTGTTCCAGTGGGTTCCCTCCCCCAACCTTCTCTGAGCCTTCGGGGTCCATGTGACCTGGCCGCTTAACCCATGGTGTGCAAAAATGTGCCGCTCAGAGGTAAAACAACCCAACTCGAACCTGGGAACTACAGATTACGAGCCTGGCGCGCTACCGACTGAGCCACCCCCGCCCCTAAATGGCCAGGTCACAAGGAATACGTTGGATTGTTTTTTCCCACTGAGTGATCTTTTTCCCCCCTCCATATTGTGGAGTAAATAGCCAAGTCATAAGGACTGAGTTGGGTTGTTTTACCTCCGAGCGGTTTTTGATACAATGGACTAAAATGGTCAAGTCACAAGGAATTAGCCGTGTTACTTTACCTCTGAGAAGCACTTTTTTGGCGTACAATGGACTAAAATGGTTAAATACAAGTAATGGGGTGGGCTGTTTTACCACTGAGCGACACTTTTTCTCTCTCATATAATGCAGTAAATGGGCAGATCACAAGGACGGTTGGATTGTACCTCTGAGTGGTATTTTTTTTAATGCAATGGGCTAAATGGCCAGGTCACAGTGGAATGGGTTATTTTACCCCTGAGCAGCACTTTTTTACACACATTGTGCTAAATGGCCAGGTCACAATGATCCCACAGTCTCAAAGAAGGTCGGGGGAAGGGGATCCATTGGGCAGCAGTTAGGAGACAGATATTACCCAATCATTAAGGTCATACAATGTATTATTTAGTGTACACAGGGTATTGCTCTCATGGGTTGGGTTGCTCTACATCTGAGTGGCACTTTTTTGCACACAATGGGCTATATGGCTAGATCACAAGAATCACAAGGACCCCCAAGAAGGTTGGGGAGTTGGGTTGGGTTGTTTTACCTCTGAGCGGCACTTTTTTGCACACCATAAGCTAAATGGCCAGGTCACATCGACCCCGAAGGCTCAGAGAAGGTTGGGGGAGGGGACCCACTGGAGCAGCTGTTGGGAGACAGATGGTAGCCTCCCGTCAAGGCCATCCAGCATGTTCTTTAACGTGCACAGGGTATGGCTCTCCCGCACACGGGGCCACGGCTTAACGTCCCATCCGACGGACGGCGGCCTTTCCAAGCCCATCGGTGTCCCCTACTGACCGTGGGCAGGGCGGGGAATTTTGCGGAGGTAAATACTCAACGCTGACCCAGCTGGGACTCGAACCTGGGAACTACAGATTACGAGCCTGGCGCGCTAACAACTGAGCCACCCCCGCCCAGGTTGGGGAGAGTGGACTCACTGGATAGCTGTTAGGAGACAGATGGAAGCCTCTCGTCAAGGCCATCCAGCGTGTTCTTTAACGTACACATGGTACAATGGCTCTCCCGCATACAGCGCCACGACTTAAAGTTCCATCGATGGACGGCGGTCTTCCCAAGCCCGTCGGCACTTCATTTTTAACCGAGGGCAGAGTGGAGAGTTTTGCGGAGATAAATCTCAAAGCTAAGTCCCAATTGAGAATGGAACCTGGGAACTGCAGATTAAGAGACTGGCGCCATACCTATTTCATCTAGAGATATTTCCAATGCGTATTGAGATATTTGTCCCAACGTCAAATTATCAACATGAATGACGTTGGTTGTTGTTCTAGGCATTCTGTGACCATGCGCTGCACCACTTCGTCCGACTCGAACCTTCACGACCATTTTTCTTGGTGGATCTAAAAATGTGAAAATAATTTCGGGAAAGATCAAGATTATAGAGAAAATGTCCCAGAAACTCTCAATGATGCGTAGTGAATATTGTTAATGTTTCTTTGGTAGTATGGCAACGAATGGTTCACGCAACAAAACAACCATTTAAATGAAAAGTCCTGGACACTTCGGGGGGGGGGGGGGTCAGTAGGTAGCGCGCCAGGCTCGTAATCTGCAGTTCCCAGGTTCGAGTCCCAGCTGGGTCGGCGTTGAGATTTATCTCCGTAAAATTCCCCGCCCTGCCCACGGTCAGTAGGGGACACCGATGGGCTAGGGAAGGCCGCCGATGGGACGTTAAGCCGTGGCGCCGTGTGTGGGAGAGCCATACCCTGTGCACGTTAAAGAACACGCTGGATGGCCTTGACGGGAGGCTACCATCTGTCTCCCAACAGCTATTCCAGTGGGTCCCCTCCCCCAACCTTCTGTGAGCCTTCGGGATCCATGTGACCTGGCCATTTAGCCCATGGCGTGCAAAAAAGTGCCGCTCAGAGGTAAAACAACCCAACCCATATATATTTATTTATTTACAGTGGGGTGAGAGACAAACATCATTCACAAATATGGATTTGTGAATGATTTGGGGCTTATCTCGCCCTTCTTGGACTGTTTATAAGGTCAGAGCTTAAGATCCCATCCGAGTTTTCTTACGGAGAATAAAGAGAGGGTTAGCCGAGAAAATATCAATCGAGGCATATTTGGATTCGAACCCAGGTACATAAGATGACGTAGGCAAGCTAGCAAGTTGGTTGTTTTACCTCTGAGCGGCACTTTTTTTCTATACAATGTTCTAAATGAACAGGTCACAAGGACCCCGAGGGCTCAGAGAAGGTTACAGGAAGGGTATCCACTAGACAGCTTTTAGGAACTAAGTGGGAGACTTCCGTCAAGACCATTCAATGTGCACAGAGTATGCCTCTCCCGCACACGATGGCACGGCATTACCTCCCATCCGACAGGGATGTTAAGTCGTGGCCTCGTGTGCGGGAGAGTCATACTTAGAAAGCGCTGGATAACCTTGACGGGAGACTACTATCTGTCTCCTAACAGCTGACCAGTGGTCCCATGCCTCCAACTTTCTCTGAGCTTTCGGGGTCCTTGTGACCTGCCACTTAGCCCATTGTGTGCAAAACAGTGCCACTCAGAGGTAAAACAACCTAACCCATCGTACAGACTGCGACGTTTCCAAGCCCGTGGGTGTCCCCTACTGGCCCAAGGCGGGGAGTTTTGCGGAGATAAATCTATACGCTGGCACAGTTGGGACTCGAACCTGGGAACTTCAGATTTCGAGCCTGGTGCGCTACCGACTAAGCCAGCCCCACATCCCACACAACCAAGTGATCCAACTCACATCCCACAGGAAAAAAAAAGGAATAAGAAACTATTGTCATTGTATCCAGAAAACATCTGTTCAAAAACAAAATGCATGAAAATCTTGGCAACAGTGTTATATAACCAGACAGATATCTATAACCATAATAAATAGTGAAAAACTTATTGATTTATACCATCATAGTTTCCAAATGCGTAGAAGAAAAAGAGCTACTTTTACATCAGCGACAGGACGATGGAAAAAAATAAAAAGCGAGTAATGTTGTCGTCGTAAGCTTCGAATTCTACCGGTGACAGTTGCCAAGAGACGAGGGCCACATTCCAGAAGAGGAGGAAGAAGAAAGCATCCCACCGAAGCATCCATCAATAGCCCGAGAGCTGAGCTCCTCTGCCGATGAAATGCAACAAAGCTCCTGTTCCAAGAACTGTTTTTCTCCTCAGTTATACACACGACCTACTTTGTGAACAAGACCCCCTATGTTACGAACAGAAACCTATAACGTAAACGAATGTACAACACAAAGGTAAGTTTTTTTTTTTAATTCTTTTTTTATGGAGAATCGTCAGCGGATGTCAATCCGGGTTTTTCATTTCCATGGATATTTTTTTTTTGGTTTGTTCGTTGTTTATTGGTGGATTTGGGTCTAATGCATTTTTTTTCTGTAGAGTGTGCGTATGAAATTATTGACTGGTAGTTATTAAGGTCATTAAAAAAAATAAATTAGTTTGTTAGGGTTGGGGTTGTTTTTGTGCACACAATAGGCTAAATTGCCAGGTCACAAGGACCCTGAGGACTCAGAGAAGGTTTGGAGGAGAGTACCTACTGAAGGGATGTTGGGAGACAGTTGGTAGCCTCCCGTCAAGGTCATCCAGTATGTTTAACGTGCACAGGATATGGCTCTCCCGCACACGGAGCCGCGTCTTAACGTCGCATCCGAGGGACAGTGGCCTTTCCAAGCTTATCAGTGTCTCCTATTGACCGACGGCAGGGATTTGAATTTTGCTGAGATAAATCTCAACGCTGGTCTAGGTGGGACTCGAACCTGGGAAATATAGATTAGGAGTCTGGCGCGCTATCGACTGAGTCATCGCCGCCCCCTTCCCCTTCCAATGGGCAGGGAATGCATTAAGGTTATTTTACTGCTGTCTTCATATAAGCGATCTAAAATAGTCAGATCAGAAGGGTTGGGTTGTTTTACCTCTGAGCGGCACTTTTTTGCACACCATAGGCTAAATGGCCAGACCACATGAACCCCGAAGACTCAGAGAACGTTGGGGGATGGGAGCCACTGGAACGGCTATTGGCAGACATAATGGTAGCCTCCCGTCAAGGCCATGCAGAGTGTTCTTTAACGTGCACAGGGTATAGGTCTTCCACACACGGGACAACATGTACGGGTTGGCTCAGTAGTCAACAACCACGTCAACAACCATGACGGGGTGGCTCAGTAGTAGCTCTCCCAGCTGGTAATATGCAGTTCCCAGGTTTGAGTCTCACCTGGACCAGAGATGAGATTTAATCCACAAAACTCCCCATCCTGCCCTCGGTCAGTAGGGGACACTGATGGGCTTGGAAGGGCTGCCTCCGTCGGATGGGACACTGATGGGCTTGGAAGGGCTGCCTCCGTCGGATGGGACATAAAGCCATGGTTCTGTGTGTGGGAAAGCCATATCTGTTAATGAACAGGCTGGATGGCCTTCACGGGAGGCTACCATTTCTCTCCTTACAGCTGTCCAGTGGGTTCCCTCCCCACAATAGTCTCTGAGTCCTCTCTCTCTCTGAGCCTTCTCTCTCCATAACTCATCTCTGAGCCTGGACATTTAGTCCATTGTGTGCAAAAAAAGTACATCTCAGAGGTAGAGAAACTGAACCCAACCCATGAGACGGACGGCACACTTTCCATGCCCATCGGTGTTTCACTTCCGACCAAGTGCAGAGTGAGGTTTAGCGGAGATAAATCTCAACGCAGAGACAGTTGGAACTCGAACCTGGGAACTGCAGATGACGAGTCTTGCTCGCTACATAGTGAGCCAACACCGACCCCGAATTTATGGAATATGATTGAAAACATTTGGATTTGTGACTTCGATTGTGTAGATTTGTGACTCTGAGGATTAACTGTACACTTGTGACATTAAATTTGTGTATGTACTCTTAACACCGGGAAATGTATCTCTGTTTGTGGAGTTGTTATTTTGCGTAAATATGAGGGTAAATTTATGTTTTTATGACTAAACTCGAGAACTCCCTAACTCTAATAAATGTCACTGTACACTTTCGGAATTGTTTTACAAATTGCCAAAACAATTGTTCCACCCTATTTAAACCAAAATGTCGATCGTAACAAATCATGTACAAAATGAAATCTGCAGACTCCTGGTTAAAAACCTGCGCCACAACTAGATAAGGAATCGCATAAATAATGTCTTCAAGCAGAAAGTGCAGGCAACATACAAAGCTGTTTAGAACAAAAATTGTGCACGAAAATACCACTTACAATATATACTAGACAGCAGAGTGCATATTTGATTTCATTCCCCTTATATTTACCATTTTACCACCAAATATATTTAATCTACTCTATTCCGCTGCGAAGATTTCACTCTATTGAATAGAGTCATTGGCGCGATGAGGCAAGGCCAAGAAACACATGGAAGCAAACACGATCATCGCTTCACAGAAAATAGGCCATTAAATCGATTGCCTGGAGAATATACGAAAGAAAGAGGAGGAACACTTTAAACTTTCTCTTTCTACTAAGCGATCAGCCCACTCTTTCCCATTCCCGCTTAGCCATATGGCTGGTCCTACATTATTCAATAGTGCCGCATGCCCAACCTACTCTTGCTCCAGCCTAAGTCTCCTATTATTTACCAGAGTCTCTCTGCTTCCGTAGCGGAAAAACTCAAGAACATAGATAAAGATTGTATTTAATATGAGATATAAGTATTGCTCCTTTTTGCAGAAAACGTTAAAGATTTTTATAGGAATAATACGTGCGACGGTTGAGCAAGTTTCAATAGAGAAAGTTCCAATAAATGGCAGATGTTATCAGTGAAATGATGTTAGTCTACCTCGGAAGAGGTAAACAACGGGAGAAAAATGCCACTGAAATGTTTACATATATATTTAATGTATGAGAAAGTAGCCTAATATTCTCCAATGCCATAAGTGGTTTTTATGTTGGCCATATATTTTACTTTATCCAGCGAAAGAAGCTCGCAGAAGTTTAGTGCTCTTTCGTAGATAAATAGACAACAACTGCTTACTGTAAGAATCGCGGGGAATAGTGTTATTGGCATTGAGCTTTATAGGAGTTTACTGCTATGAACGTCAAAATGCGATCAAACACGTTGGTGAAGGCAATATTCATAGTTAGTGAGATATGAAGCGGAAAATGACGTTGTCGTTATTGAGGGTTTTTTTTTAAATTTTTTAGTTCGTTTTCGAAAGAAACGAGCTAATGTTTTCCCCTTATCGTCTGTAGACATTCAATTTTTTTTTTGGTTTCGGAAATAAATTAAAAGTTCTCTTTTACAATTCGCCATTCCCGAATCTCTCAAGAGCTATAATAGCGCCCTCTAACAGTAGAAAATTTCGTAAAATGCAAAACTCTTAAATGAATATTACAAACGATCTATATATGTTCGAAATTCAAACTTTCAGTAGCAGAAAGCGATAGTCAAAATATTTTGACTTCCAGCAATCATTTTCCTTCCTGCTCTAGGGGTTGGGAGGACAAAAATCACACACTCTGAGGGGCGGGGGTGGCTCAGTCGGTAGCGCGCCAGGCTCGTAATCTGTAGTTCCCAGGTTCGAGTCGCAACTGGGTCAGCGTTGAGATTTATCTCCGCAAAATTCCCCGCCCTGCCCACGGTCAGTAGGGGACACCGATGGGCTTGGAAATGCCGTCGTCCGTCGGATGAGACGTTAAGCCGTGGCCCCGTGTGCGGGAGAGCCATACCCTGTGCACGTTAAAGAACACGCTGGATGGCCTTGACGGGAGGCTACCATCTGTCTCCCAACAGCTATTCCAGTTGGTCCCCTCCCCCAACCTTCTCTGAGCCTTCGGGGTCCATGTGACCTGGCCATTTAGCCCATGGTGTGCAAAAAAGTGCCGCTCAGAGGTAAACCAACCCAACCCAACCCCCAACTTTCTCTGAGCCTTCGGGGTCCATGTGACCTGACCATTTAGCCCATGGTTTGCAAAAAAGTGCCGCTCAGAGGTAAAACAACCCAACCCACACACTCTGGCCATTTTAGAATGTGTGCAGAGAACTGCTGAGCAATAGAAAAACTAACTTAACCTGATTACTTCAGCTAACTATTCATGAAGAATATCTCCTGTGATAATCTACTATTATACCTCACCATTTTTCTACTCGGCTCTGAGCCCTTCAGGTACTTACGATCTCACCATATTTAGCCCGTTGTGTGCAGAAAAGTGCTGCTCAGTGGTAAAATAACCTGGGCCATTTTTCTACTCGACTCTGAACCTTTCAGGTATTTACGGTCTGACCATCTTTAGTCCGTTGTGTGCAGAAAAGTGCTGCTCAGTGGTAAAACATCCTTGATCATTTTTCAACTCGGCTCTGAATCCTTCAGGTATTTACTGTCTGGGCATTTCTAGACCGTTGTGTGCAGAAAAGTGCTGCTCAGTGGTAAAATAACCTGAACCATTTTTCTACTCGACTCTGAACCCTTCAGGTATTTACGGTCTGACCATCTTTAGCCTGTTGTGTGCAGAAAAGTGCTGCTGAGTGGTAAAACAACCTCGACCATTTTTCAACTAGGCTCTGAACCTTTCAGGTATTTATAGTCTGGGCATTTCTAGACCGTTGTGTGCAGAAAAGTGCTGCTCAGTGGTAAAATAACGTAGACCATTTTTCAACTCGACTCTGAATCCTTCAGGTACTTACGGTCTGGCTATTTTTAGCCAGTCTAAGGGCCTTGGGTTCGAGCTCCGGGTAAGGCATGGCTATTTGTGTCGTTTTTCTGCTGAGTGCCTGCCATCCTCTCAGACCTTCTGCTATGGCATATAAACTGACAGTCTCCTGTCAGACCTCTGTGGCAAGCAGCTGCTTGAGGGGGGTATGTATTTATTTTTTTTATGTGCAGAAAAGTGCTGCTCAGTGGTAAAAGAACTCTAATCATTTTTCTACTCGGCTCTGAACCTTGAAGTACTTACGATCTGGCCATTTAGTCCATTTTTTTCTGCATTTTTCTTTCATTATATGCCAAAAAGTGCAGCTCACGGGTAAAATAACGCAATAAGACATTAAATAAATGCATTGAATACCAAATTTAAATTATAATTCACCTAATTCACGACTGTAGTAGAAAACTTTTAATTCATTACAAAACATTTTCACTTTGCATTCATGTAATGCGCAAAGTTTAATCATTTTACGCTGAGGTATGGAAGCTATACTAATGACAGATGGACACCACAACTTTATATATATATATACACATATACACCCAAACATGTTTTGCAACGGGAAAAACCGAAAGAAAAACGCGAACAAAACAAACTCAACTCATTTGCATTTTCTTTGAGACCCACTAGGAAAATACTGAAGATAAAAAAAACCTCAGACTACATGGCATTAATCGCTCTTATCTAAACCAACTCACAGACCGAGTCTCTACTTGTAGGTGGAAAGAAAAGATGGAATACTTCTCCATAATTCTCTTAAATATTAGCACACGTACACCCCCTCCGGGATGAAATAGGTACGGGACGGTATAGAAACGAACACAAAATCTCACCCTACACCTCAGCACGCTAACATTGCTCTGTTAGGCGAATCAACGTTTTTACTGGATAGCGGTTCCCCGCACAACCACCATCACCACCACACTCGAGGTCTTTGCAACGTAACCGTTCCTGAGGTTGTAATTCAGAGACGCTGGCGTTAAATGATTAATGTTTCTTTGGATATTCAAATGAAGCCTTCCCTCTTTAGTACTCTCCACTTCATGAATATTAACGGACCTTTCTTTTTCCTTTGCACCAGATCAAGGAACATTATCTTCATCCTCTAATTCTTCCTCTCGCTCCGTTTCGCTCTTTTTTTTTTACTTTTGCGTGGTTGACTAGGTATTTTATAGCGAGAGAGGTAGAGGTCTGCCTCGAAGTTAGAGTGCTTCGCTTTAAATTAGATATCGCGAAAGGAATAAGTAAAAAGCCCTTCACTATTTGGTGAGGGGGGGGGGGGTTCGTTGGTGGCTGGTTGAGGGGGGAAATAGAGAGAGTGTTTTTTTTTTTTTATTTTATTATCATTTCTTTCCTCACGCAAAAGATTGGGAATGAGATAGCAACAGAAAATTTGTGCAATCTCGTTCTAGCAATTTCTCGCTTTTTTTTTAGCTCGCGGACAACACACAAAAAGAAAAAATGAAGATAATTAGTAGTAAGTGACATTTGAAGAGGCAGTTGTATATTGCGCTTCGTTATCGCACTCTGTCAAAACGTTATTGCTTAATTACTCTGAAAGTATTTCAAAAGAAATATTTATGAATTATAAATATGCGTGTTTTATGTGATTACAAAAGTAAATGGAGGAAAAATCTTTATGTTCTGTATTGTTTGTCTGGGATGTGAATATGAGTGTTGGGTTGATGTGAATATAAATGTTGGAAGTCTTCTGTGAAGACGATCCAGAGTGTTCTTCAACGTAGGGTATGACACTCCTCTACATGGGGCAACGGCTGAATATCTTATCAGATGGACGGTAGTCTTTGAAACTCCAATGGTGCCACTTTCTCACAAAAGGAAAGGCTTAGAGAAGATAAATCTGAACCCTGCCTCAAGTAGGATTCGAACCTGGGAACTGCGGATTATGATGGACTTGGAAACGCCGACGTCCATTGAATGCGACGTAAAGCCATGCTCCGGGTGCGGGAGATCCATACCCTGTGCATGTTAAAGAACATGATGAATGATGTGTGTGTGAGAATAGCACCTATCTCTTAACAGCTGTCCAGTGGATTATCTCCCCCAACCTTCTCTGAGCCCACGAGGTCCTTGTGATTTGACCATTTAGTCCAGTCTGTGCAAAAATGGGCCGCTCACAGGTAAAACAACCCAGGTCCCTTTGATCAGAAGCTAAGCACGCTAACCAGTCTACCACCATGGCGGTTTACTTCAAATGTTAATTATAAACGCAAAGAATATTTTTTATAACAAATTGTTTATTAAAATCTAATTTTCGGAGTTTATGTAATGATTCTTTCAATGTTCTCATTTTTGAAAAAATATATATATATTTAGGATCATTGCAAACAGAAGCGTCTCTGCCGTTAAAAACCTTTCACCTTCAATAACTCTTTAAACGAGTATTATTGAAATTCGAGACTTAGAGCGATTTTAGTGAGATTGGATTGTTTTACCTCTGAGCGGCACTTTTTCGCACACAATGGGCTAAATGGCCAGGCTACAAGGACCCCGAAGGCTCAGAGAAGGTTGGGGGAGGGGACCCACTGGAACAGCTGTTGGGAGACAGATGGTAGCCTCCCGTCAAGGCCATCCAGCGTGTTCTTTAACGTGCACAGGGTATGGCTCTCCCGCACATGGGACCACGGCTTAGCGTCCCATCCGACGGACGGCGGTCTTTCCAAGTCCATCGGTGTCCCCTACTGACCGTGGGCAGGGCGGGGAAATTTTGCGGAGATAAATCTCAACGCTGACCCAGCTGGGACTCGAACCTGGGAACTACAGATTACGAGCCTGGCGCGCTACCGACTGTGCCACCCCCGCCCCATGAAATTCGAGTCTTAGAGCGATTTTAGTGAGAACTTCAGGTGATATCCACTGACATGCTCTGCTTTTCCTAATTAATTTTTATTCATATTCATGTTAGTTATACAAGAGTTCAAACAAATGACCCGCAAAGCATCTGCATATCTGCAGGAAAGAAGAATAATAACGTTACATGGAAATACATAAGATATAGTTTAAAACAATGTCATCGAATAATGTGAATTTCAGTGGAAGCTCCATTATGGTGGCTAAAATTTTTACATTGAATGTGCCTAGAACCAATGTTATGTCAACCAATGTTAGTAACCTTATGCTATGTCAATAGGAAACTAACTTCGAAGCTCTATAACTTCTAAAATATTTTTTTTTTGTTTCAAAAAATATGATAGCAGATAAAGATCACAAATATATCCATATCTCGATTTTCAACAATATTCGTTCAGTATGCAATTCTTTATTGAAGTTTGAATAATTAACAACAGCATGCCAGTCTTAAGAACTGTATACAAAACTGACGAACAGTGAAAGAATTCTGTAAACAAACTTTAAAATACACACTTATTTTATTAAACACGTTGATATAATATTTATTACAGTTTTTTTAACTTTTGAAGACAATTTTTGTGATTGGCATTGTCATTATTAAATATTTAGACTTCCATAACTTATTAAATATTAATCAAATATTGTTGAAAATCGAGTTATCGATATATTTAATTGTGATCTTTATCTACTCATATTTTTTCAAAACAAAAAACTGATTTTTTTTGAAATTATAAAGCTTCGACGTTAGCACCCCATGGACATAATATAAGGTTGTTCCTTAGCTTAAAGAAACCAGTATATTGTCGTAAAAAGCTTGCTCAAGACGATTTGGAGAAAAATATAGTTCCTATAGTTCCTAAACTTTACCTTTTCGATTTGGATTTAGGTGAAAGTAACGGATTGCTTTCCCAATGTGGTCGACGGTTGTCCGTGGAGAGATTAAAATCGACGATTGTAGATTTCACTGCTGACAAATCCGTTGTTGGTTTCTCCTCTAAACACCAGATGTTTTTTCGTCAGTCTGAGAGCGTGTAAACGACGGGACCTGGTTGTCGAAAACGCTGAAACTCTGATATCTCCCACAGGAGAACTCTCCGAACATCTTTACACAGCAGAGGAATTATTGTGAGATTTCAGTGATCTGATGTTACAAGGAGTTCCAACTACCTTTTATGATAGTAACCTCCCTTTCCACGTGTTGTAGCGCAGCAGCATTCCTTTTGTGGCTGTTCTTCAATGAACGCAGGCAAGGATGTCCTCCAAAAGGTATCTTTGCTTTTTCATTTCGATGGTTATTTCGCAATGGGAAACCGTGAATCTTTTGTACGTATTTCAGTTTCTTTTTTTATTCAGTCTTACTAAATGAAACCGAGCAGCTTTCCACGTCTTCTTCATGATTGATTGCGTGTTTCTCCTCCATTCATTATCTTTTTTTTTTACAGGTGCGGGGAGGGGGGGAACACACTCTTTTCGTTTCCAGTTCATCGATCGGTTAATTCGTTTCCTCAAATCTATGACAAGAGGGAGAAAATCTCTGAGAAAGAGAGAGCAATGGATCGATCCAGAATGAACAAAAACATCATTCCTATATATACTTTTTTCTTCTTTTTTATTATTATTATTATTTCGTTTTAAAAATAAAAAAGAACAAGATAATACACCGAAAAGCCAAAACATTATGACCAGCACATCTTTATACAAATCGAAGCAACTGCAGATAAACGACGACGCGTGTGAAGGTCATGAAACTGTATAAATAATACCTGATACTGAGCTATTTAATCAGTTTATTCTTGTTCTTCAGATAGGAAAGGCAGCGGTCTTAGTGAGTTTGACAAACCTCAAATTGTAATGGCCAGACGACTGGGTCAGAGAATTTCCGAGACAGCAAGGCGTGTGGGTCAAGCATGGCTCATCGATGCTAGAGGTGAGCGAAGGCTATTCCTTATGGTACAGTCGCTCAAAAAAGTATCCGAACGCTACGGTTGATGGCAGAATTCAGAAAAAATATATGGCAAGTAATTTTTTAGAAATTAGTGACTGGCAACCTTCGTGTCACGTGACAGGAAGGTTGCTGAAAGGAGGAGAAACACGAAGGACTGTACGAGCCAACAGAAAGGATACGGTGGCGCAATTCGCCCATAATTTGAATACTGGTGACTGACGTAATGTGTCACAGCACACAGTAGCTGAAAATGGGGCTGCTTAGCCGCAGGCCGGCGCGAAT
This sequence comes from Ryuthela nishihirai, assembly GCA_038380435.1. Taxonomy (NCBI): domain Eukaryota; kingdom Metazoa; phylum Arthropoda; class Arachnida; order Araneae; family Heptathelidae; genus Ryuthela; species Ryuthela nishihirai. Next base: position 29,567,051 of record JAWZYU010000018.1, read on the forward strand.
GCCCATGCTAATCTTGGTTCACCAATGGTTCAATTGGTTCACCTTGGCCTACAATGGGCACGCGAGCATCAAAACTGAACCTTGAACGATTGGGAGAAAGTCGTCTAGCCCAACGAATCTCGTTTCCTGTTGCACCATGTGGACGGCCGGGTGAACTTAGGAAGTGTACGTCGTTTACCTGGGTAAAATCCTTAGGAACCATGCCTTTGTCATAAAAGATATTCAAAATTTCAGTCATCCAAGTGGTAACAGAAATATTCGCAGCTCTAAGCATTTCCGTAGTAATTTCATCTACAACTGGGGATTTATGAAGTTTAAGTTTAGTAATAGCCAAAATAACTTCAGATTGTGTTATAGGGCCAACATTAAAGCCACCAATGCATCTATCATCATTACAAACAATGGGAGTAGAACTACCCACATTGTTTAGAACATCATTGAAATGCTCAGCCCACCTAGCCATGACAGAATCCTCCCCTTCTATAACCTTACCTTGTTTATCCTTGAATCCCTGTATGCCTGTCCGTTTTCTACCACACAAAACGTTAACTATCTGGTACAGGTCTCTGCTGTTGTGCTGTCTAACTGACAGCACAACAGCTGAGAAGCAGACCCACTTCGGCTTTGTCAGCCAAGCCATCAAGCCAAAGATTCTTATCAGCAGCTAACTGATCTTTTACACGTTTATTACGTTCTCTGTAATGCTTTCTATTAGGACTAGTAGGGTATTGATTAAGGACATTCATGCAGTTCTTTCTTTCTGAAATAAGCTCAAGTGCCTTATCATTTAAATAATTCTGTCTCCTCTGCTCCTTTTTTCCTGAAAGAGTACTGTTAGTGTCCAAAAAAGCCTGTTTAAAATGATCCCATTCTTCCTCAACTTCAGTTGTAAGCATACCATGACTGTCATAATGACTAAGTAAACTATCATGGTAAGCTTTGGCTATAACTGGGTCTTTCAGAGCTTTAGTATTAAAAGTAAATTTTTTAACCCTAGCACAACACTATTTAAGTTTAAGTCGCAAGACACTTTTAACAAGGTAATGGTCAGATCCAATTTCAAATCACCTATATGCCCTGGTATTCCTAACAGAACTATCCCATTTGCTGTTAATTAATATAAAATCAATCATATTCTTATGCAGCCCATCAGGTGAAACCCATGTGTACTTATGTATGCCGCGGTGTATGTAATAAATGTTAGTAATTCTGAAACCATTGAGCTTACCTACCTGTAGGAGACGTTGCCCATTGCCATTGCAGCTACCAACACCAAAAGGGCCTATCACCCCTCCCCAAAGGTCAGAGCCAGTACCAGCTTTGGTATTGAAGTCACCAAAAAGAAGGGTAATATCTCCTTTCTTGACAGAATTCAAAATATCCTGAAGTTGTCCGTAAAACCTATCCTTCTCATCCTCATCGGCATCCTCAGTGTGGGCATAACAGCAGATAAGGGGGCGGGGGTGGCTCAGTCGGTAACGCGTCAGGCTCGTAATCTGTAGTTCCCAGGTTCGAGTCCCAACTGGGTCAGCGTTGAGATTTATCTCCGCAAAATTTCCCGCCCTGCCCACGGTCAATAGGGGACACAGATGAGCTTTTAAGCCGCCGTCCGTCGGATGGGACGTTAAGCCGTGTTCAGGAGAGCCATACCATGTGCACGTTAAAGAACACGCTGGATGGTCTTGACGGGATAATACCATTTGTCTTCCAACAGCTGTTCCAGTGGGTCCCCTCCTCCAACTTCTCTGAGCCTTCGAGGTCCACGTGACTTGGCCATTTGGCCCATTGTGTGCAAAAAAGTGTCGCTCAGAGGTAAAACAACCCAACCCAACAGCAGATAACATTCAAGTCTTTAACGCTTTTGTCTGAAATTTTGCTGTAAGAAACCTTTCATTAATGCACTCATATCCTAGAAGAGCATCACTAGCGTGTCTGCTGAGAAGCAGACCCACGCCTTGGTGATTCTTATTGTCGTCCCTCCCTGAAAAGGGAAATTTAAGATTATATTTAAGAATCTGACCTTTATCTGTTCATCTGGTCTCTTGCAAGCCGAGAATATCTAAATTATAACGGTGGAATTCTTGTGTGAGGACATCAAGAGAAAACTCTCTGTGCAGAGTCCTCACATTCCAACTACGTATGGCGAGAAAATGGTTAGTGGGATGTTTAAAGAAACTATGTTTATTGAGAGAGGGAATGCCGACAATATCAAACAGCCCCCTAATCGCAGACATGGGGCAAAGACCCGTTCCCCCACCACTAAAGGCTGAAGCCATCTACACTGGAAGACTTCCTCCAATGTAGAATAAGAAATCATTTAATAAGAAATACTTTCAAGAATCGAGTGGTTTGTGAGAAAGAAATAAACTTACCGTGTCTTGGTCTAATAATCACATCTTTGCTGTCACTGATTTCTAAAACACAAAATAGTGACATTAGTATTATTCTATCACCAGTAATTAATCTGTAAAAAATACGCAAAAATTTCAGCTATATTTAGTGTAAGATAAACAGCCATTTTCCATCCGCTAAGCAAATCTATAACTTTATAAGGCAAAATAGTGGAATAGGGTTATTTTAACTTTGAGCGGCACATTTTTGCACACAATGGGCTAAAACACACAAGGATCCGTAAAGGCTCATAGAAGGGTTGGGTTGTTTTACCTCTGAGCGGCACTTTTTGCACACCATTGGCTAAATGGCCAGGTCACACGGACCCCGAAGGCTCAGAGAAGGTTGGGGGAGGGGACCCACTGGAACAGTTGTTGGGAGACAGATGGTAGCTTCCCGTCAAGGCCATGCAGCGTGTTCTTTAACGTGCACAGTGTAGGCTCTCCCGCACACGGGGCCACGGCTTAACGTCCCATCCGACGGACGGCGACGTTTCCAAGCCTATCGGTATCCCCTACTGATCGTGGGCAGGGCGGGGAATTTGCTCATAGAAGGAAAGTCACTGGGAAGCTGTTAGGAGAAATATGGTAGGCTCCCGTCATATGGATGGTCTTGACGGGAGGCTACCATCTGTCTCCCAACAGCTGTTCCAGTGGGTCCCCTCCCCCAACCTTCTCTGAGCCTTCGGGGTCCATGTGACCTGGCCATTTAGCCCATGGTGTGCAAAAAAGTGCCGCTCAGAGGTAAAACAACCCAACCCAACTCTTATTTTACTCCCGTCAAGGTCTTTCATTGTATTTCTTAATGTACCCAGAATGTGATTCCGTACACACGGATTAACGTCCCGTCCAAAGGACGGTTTCCGTTTTAAGCCAATCATGGTCCCCTTTCTTTTCGCGGAAAAGTTGGCGATTTAGAGAGAGTAAATCGTAAAGTCGGCACAGCCGTGACTGAAACTTGGGAACTGCAGATCACGACCCTGAGACATTACCGACTGCGTGAAACCCTGCTCAATACGATTGACGACTGAGATGCATTATTTTCTCCTGTAGCTTCTCTATGCAAAGTTTTCCTATAGAAATCGCTAAACAAGCTGAACCTTTTTTTTCAACATTTAGAAATATCTTTTATTTATTCGCCTCCCCTTCGAAGCAAATTCTTTGGTGAAGAAATGTAATCTTCGTCTGTCAGGTTACTTACTGTAGTTACTTAGTAGCTGCTCCCTAGCTTCTTTTCACCTTCAAATAACAATGAGGTCAAAAACGCCTGAAGTATCGCCATCAAAGATCTTTCGGAAATTGCGAGACACACCGGAAGTAAGGTAATAAAACCTTCTAGAAAGTCTAAGAAGATGCAATCAAATCGTAGTAAACTTCTAGAGAAAAATGCAGTCACATCACCGGAAATTACGTCATGAACCGTTTTGGAATGACCCAGAAAAAGATGCAATCATTATCACCTTTTTCCCTTCCTCTTCCCAGGAACTTCAAATAAGTATCAGAAAATACAATTAAATGGAAGTTCGAAAACGATTACAGAACTTAGAGAAAACGGTATAGCCACCCTCTGTTTTCCCCCCTTCTAGCGAACGATGCAAGGTCATTTGAAGGTCAAAACCTGCCATGGAGCAGCAATACTACTTTAGTTCTCGCCACACTGAACACCGAGCCTATTACACCATTCGTCATCAATAAAGGAATGTATTTCCAAACATCAGTTTGAAATGAGGTTAGATCAGACATTCATTCCACCAGTGACCCAGCGTCGTCATTGAATATAATCCTTTAACTCCTTGCACAGCATTTTCTAAAGCTTCCATTACAGACACTCTTAATAAGAAGGATATAATCAAGAGTGTTCTCACATTTATACGTGCTCCACTCTTAAGATGATACCGACGCATTATCTACATATTTGGAGGGTCCATTCTCTTTATATTTGAAGGAGACATTCTCTCTATATTTGAAGGAGACATTCTCTCTATATTTGAAGGAGACATTCTCTCTATATTTGGAGGAGCCAATCTCTTTATATTTGAAGGAGACATTCTCTTTGTATTTGAAGGAGACATTCTCTCTATATTTGAAGGAGACTTTCTCTCTATATTTAAAGGAGACATTCTCTCTATATTTGAAGGAGACTTTCTCTCTATATTTAAAGGAGACATTCTCTCTATATTTGAAGGAGACATTCTCTCTATATTTGAAGGAGACATTCTCTCTATATTTGGAGGCGCCATTCTCTTTATATTTGAAGGAGACATTCTCTCTATATTTGAAGGAGACATTCTCTCTATATTTGGAGGAGCCATTCTCTTTATATTTGAAGGAGACATTCTCTCTATATTTGAAGGAGACATTCTCTTTATATTTGAAGGAGACATTCTTTCTATATTTGAAGGAGACACTCTCTCTATATTTGGAGGAGACACTCTCTCTATATTTGGAGGAGACATTCTCTCTATATTTGAAGGAGACATTCTCTCTATATTTGGAGGAACCATTCTCTTTATATTTGAAGGAGACATTCTCTCTATATTTAAAGGAGACATTCTCTCTATATTTGGAGCAGACATTCTCTCTATATTTGAAGGAGATATTCTCTTTATATTTGAAGGAGACATTCTCTCTATATTTGAAGGAGACATTCTCTCTATATTTGAAGGAGCCATTCTCTCTATATTTGAAGGAGACATTCTCTCTATATTTGGAGGAGACATTCTCTCTATATTTGAAGGAGACATTCTCTTTATATTTGAAGGAGACATTCTCTCTATATTTGAAGGAGACATTCTCTCTATATTTGGAGGAGCCATTCTCTTTATATTTGAAGGAGACATTCTCTCTATATTTGGAGGAGCCATTCTCTTTATATTTGAAGGAGACATTCTCTCTATATTTGAAGGAGACATTCTCTTTATATTTGAAGGAGACATTCTTTCTATATTTGAAGGAGACACTCTCTCTATATTTGGAGGAGACATTCTCTCTATATTTGGAGCAGACATTCTCTCTATATTTGAAGGAGATATTCTCTTTATATTTGAAGGAGACATTCTCTCTATATTTGAAGGAGACATTCTCTCTATATTTGAAGGAGCCATTCTCTCTATATTTGAAGGAGACATTCTCTCTATATTTGGAGGAGACATTCTCTCTATATTTGAAGGAGACATTCTCTCTATATTTGAAGGAGACATTCTCTTTATATTTGAAGGACACATTCTCTCTATATTTGAAGGAGACATTCTCTCTATATTTGAAGGAGACATTCTCTCTATATTTGGAGGAGCTATTCTCTTTATATTTCAAGGAGACATTCTCTTTATATTTGAAGGAGGATTAATTCGATATTTGAAGGAGGATTTATCTTCATATTTGAAGGGGGTATTATTTTCATATTTGAAAGAGGATTTATTTTCACATTTGAAAGATGCATTATTTTCATATTTGGGTTGTTTTACCTCTGAGAGGCACTTTTATTCACACAATAGGTTAAATGGCCAGGTCACAAAGACCCTGAGAGTTCAGAGTAGGTTGGGAGAAGGGAACCAACTGGAAAGCTGTTAAGAGACAGATGGAAGCCTCCTGTAAACGTCATCCAGTGTGTTCTTTACGTGCTTAGGATATGGCTCTCCCGCACACAAGGCCACGGCTTAAAGTCCCATCTGACGGACGGCGACCTTTCCGACCCATCGATGTCCCCTACTGACCGCGGGCATGGCGGGAAGTTTTGCGGAGATAAATCTCAACACCGGTCCAGGAGGGACTCCAACTTGGTAATTGCAGATTGCGAACCTGGTATGTACGCTACCGAATGAACCATCCCCGCCCCATTTGGGGTTGTTGGGTTGTTTTACCTCTGAGCGGCACTTTTTTGCACACCATGGGCTAAATGGCAAGGTCACATGGACCCCGAAGGCTCAGAGAAGGTTGGGTGAGGGGACCCACTGGAACAGCTGTTGGGAGACAGATGGTAGCCTCCCGTCAAGGCCATCCAGCGTGTTCTTTAACGTGCACAGAGTATGGCTCTCCCGCACACGGGGCCACGGCTTAACGTCCCATCCGACGGACGACGGCCTTTCCAAGCCCATCGGTGTCTCCTACTGACCGTGGGCAGGGCGGGGAATTTTGCGAAGATAAATCTCAACGCTGACCCAGCTGGGACTCGAACCTGGGAACTACAGATTACGAGCCTGGCGCGCAACCGACTGAGCCCCCCCGCCCCCCCCATTTGGGGAAGGGGTTCAACTGGACAGTTGTTAGGAGAGAGATGGAAGCTTCCCATGAAGGCCATCCAGTATTTCCCTTAAGGTGCAGATTATACGGCTCTCCTACACAAGGAGATCTGCCGTCTTCAGTTCTTGGGTTCGAGTCCCAACTGTGCATGTATTCAGATTTATTTTCCTCTAACCACACCCTGCTCTCGGTGACAATGGAGACACCGATGAGATTAAGGCCGCCATCCGTCGGATGAGCTCTAAGCTGTGCCCCATGTGCAGGAGAGCCATACCTTTTGCACTTTAAATATATGATGGATAACCTTGACGAGGAGTTTCCATATGTCTCCTAACAGTTGTCCAGTGGGTCTAATTCTCCCAACATTCTCTGAGCTCTTAGGGCCCTTCGGATCTGACCATTTAACCCTTTGTGTGCAAAAAAAGTGCCTCTCAAATATAGAGAGAATGTCTCCTTGAAATATAAAGAGAATGGCTCCTCCAAATATACAGAGAATGTCTCCTTCAAGATTTTTTGTTCAAGATTTTCTGGTCGATACAGCTTTTTCTCAGAGGTAAAATATTTATTTTACCTTTTTCTCAGAGGTAAAATATCTATTTTACCTTTTTCTCAGAGGTAAAATAGCAATAACAATTGAAATATTCTCCCTTTAGCTGGTTTTTGAAAAGAACCAAAAAAATTCCATTTTGTCGTCCTTGGCCACTTTGTTGTCCGTCCATACTTATACAACATTTTTGTTTCAAAAAAAAATCCTAAACAAATTCACTAAAAAAAATTTAACAGTTCAAATACAGAATCCTGTGACTAATAGAAAACACCAATGAACAAAAAAAACTATCCCTAATCTCACCTCGTGCAATTGACGGTCCATTTTTAAATATTTATTAGTGCTTTATAGCTGCATTGATCAACACGATGGAGAAAGTCACAAAAACATCACGTCTATGCTTTTATTTCAAAAAGAAAAAAAAAAGAGAGCGATAAATAAAAAAGGGAGAACGATAAAGTAGAAAAGTCTCTGCAGTCGGAACTACCAAGCTACTCCTAAATGATATCCAACTTTTTTGTTTTTAGGCACAGAGATTCCTTTGGGTTAGGATAACGAAATATAATTCGCATTTTCCAAATCTGTTAATCACTTCAATTTTTCACTATTAGAAGGATCTAAAGGTCGAAAGTAAAAATTTTAAACGACTGTTTTACATAATTTGTCCATGTCAGAAATTTGAAATTTGGCTGATCGAGTTTCGTGGTAAAGATCAGGATAAAATTAGGGAGAAAATAAATGAAAAAAAAATCAGGTATGGGATAAGGGAATTAAAACGTAAGAAAGAAGAATCATCAAAGTAAAATACGAGAGAAAAAGTAGTAGTAAAATAGTTAAGAGGAATCATAGGTATAAAAAAAGGGGAGAAAATTATTGAGGGGCATAGAAAAGAGTGAAAGAACAGAAAAAATATAAGCGGAAAACGTAAGAGTAAAACACGGAAAGAAAAAATATATAAGTAAAATGAGGGAGTAATTATAGAGAAACATAAGAAGAAATAAAAGTTAGCATAAGGGAGATAATAAGTGGGAAACGGAGAAAATAAGGTTTATCGTAAGAATGAAATAAGAAAATAAGAGTTAGTGAATAAAAGTTAGTATGTAAAGGGAGAAAATAAGAGTTAAAAAAGGGAGAAAATAAAATTAAACATAGAAAGAAAATAACAGAAAAAAATAAGGGTAAACATAGGGAGTAAATAAGGAGAAAATGTAGGGAGAAAATAAAGGAAAACATAAGGGAAAAATAAAAGGAAATGTACTGAGAAATAAAAGGAAATATATGGAGAAAATAAGGGAAAGTCGGTTTTCTCTTCTTGTCTTCCTTATTTTTTCTCTGTTTTCCTTTATTTTTCCTTATATTTTTCCTTCCCCCCTACATTTTTCCGTTTTTATCTCCTTTATTTTTTTTTCTTTTGTTTTCTTCCTGTGTTAACCCTTGGAAAACAAGAAGGGAAAATCCTAGGAAGAAAATAAAGGAAAAACTAGGGAGAAAATAGAGGAAACCATAAGGAAAAAAATAGAAAACACACAGGGAGAAAATAAGGGATATAAAACTAAAGCGAACTGTGAAGTTAAGTAACAAAGGGAGAAAGGAAGTCCCACGTAAAGGAAGAACATCAATTGCATTACATCCTCGGAGCTCGTGTTCGTCTGCCGTTGCACGTGTCCTGTCGGAGACCGCTTCTGCGCTGCAAGCGCGTGAATGGCACGTGCTGGTCGATACAGCTTTTTCCTCGAATGGGAAGACTGCATCGGGAAGGGAAAAGCAGACTGCCGGAATATTAGGTTTACGTGCCCCCCCCCCGACGAACTTCTCCAGCATTCGAAGGTAAAGAAGTTGTCTTTGTGCCGATCCTGCATTCTCGCATTTGAACACCAGCTTGGAAGTTCCGACTGCAGAGACTTTTCTACTTTATCGTTCTCCCTTTTTTTATTTATCGCTCTCTTTTTTTTTTCTTTTTGAAATAAAAGCATAGACGTGATGTTTTTGTGACTTTCTCCATCGTGTTGATCAATGCAGCTATAAAGCACTAATAAATATTTACAAATGGACCGTCAATTGTACGAGGTGAGACTAGGGATAGTTCTTTTGTTCATTGGTGTTTTCTATTAGTCACAGGATTCTTTATTTGAACTGTTTAAAAATTTTTTTAGTGAATTTGTTTAGGATTTTTTTTCTAAAACACTTAGTTGAAAAAGAAATATTCCCTATTCCCTTTTCTCAAAAACGAAGAATAATAAATACCCATACCTTTATCAGCATGGAGAGCCTGGCTCGAAGGTAAAGGTTTAAAAATAACCATACTTTTATTAGCATAGTTGGGTCGGTTAACCTCTGAGAGGCGTTTTTGTACACACAATAGGCTAAATTGCCAGGTCACAAGGACCCCGAAGGCTCAGAGATGGTTGAGAGAGGAAGGGGGACCACTGGGCAGCTGTTAGGAGAATATGAAAGCCTTCCGTACAGATTCAGCGTGTTTTTAAACGTTCAATGAGTATGACTCTTCGGCACACGGGGCCACGGTTAACGCCACGTGAAAGGGACACGAACTTTCCAAGTCCATCAGTGACCCCTTTCTGACCGAGGGCAGAGTGCGGGTTTCATCATCATCCTCCTCCTCAAGCAGCCATGGGCTACGGAGGTCCAACCAGACCGTGCAATTTAGTTCTCCAAGCAAGTCTATCCTGAGCAACATCTACTGCATCTGGCCACTGCACACCAATTCTAACAAGGTCCTGTTTGACATTGTCTGACCACCGCATCCTTGGTCTCCCCCTCTTTCTGAAGCCTTTAGGCACACTGTTCAGAACCCTATTCGCCAATCTATAATTATCCATACGGGCAACATAGCCAAACCAACGGTACCTATCTCTCTCTCTGCACAATATGCTGCTTAAAGGAGGTTGCCGACTCCTTCGTCTAACCTCATTATTAGTTACAAAGTTAAACCCCCTAATGCCCAAGATACTGCATAAGCATTGAGTATCAAAAGCGTCTAGTTTCTTGTTATCTTGTTTACAAAATGTCCAAGTTTCACTACCATAACTAACTCTAGAAAGAACCAAACTATTATACAGTCTAAGTTTAGTCTTTAGGTGTATACGCCTATTTCACCACACTCTCCATAGATTCTTAAAAGTCCCCGACAGCAATCCCTATTCGTCTGTTAAGCTCATGGCGCACATCACCATTATCTGTTACATAGCTCCCAAGATAATTAAACTGTGACACCTGCTCAAGATTGCAACCATTCAGATTAACTGAATCACAGCCTGCCTGACCAATTTTCATCACTTTAGTTTTCTATCTGTTTATAACCAAACCTACTCTAGTACCAGTCTCATCAACAGCTCGAATGAAAGAGTTCATCTCATCAACATCATTTGCCAAAAGGGCTAAATCATCAGCATAATCTAATTCAGAAATTTTCGTATCTCCAGCCCATTTAAGATCAAAAACTTTCCCTTGAACTGAATTTCGCATAACATAATCAATAACCAAACTAAAGAGAAAAGGAGACAAAATGCACCCTTGCCGAACACCAGAAGAAATGCTAAACCAATTGCTACAAGCCTTACCAACTCTCACACACGACTCAGTGTTAATATAGAGAGCTTTCATTATGTTAACTAACTTGTCAGGTATACCATACGATCTCACAATCAACCACAAATTATGACGATCAACAGAGTCGAAAGCCTTTTTGAAATCAACAAAGCTAGCAACCAAAGGTTTCTGAAACTCTAAACATTTCTCAAGAATCTGCCTAAGTGAAAATATCTGATCCACACATCCCCTACCACTTCTGAATCCACATTGCTCATCACGCAATTGCCTGTCAACCAGATTCTTAATTCTATTAAGCACAATCATGGAAAGAACTTTACCTGGAACAGAGAGTAGGCTGATACCCCTATAGTTATCACAAGAACTGCGATCACCTTTTTTGAAAATAGGGATAATAATAGCTGTGGTAAAATCTTTAGGAACCATGCCTTTATCATAAAGGTTATTCAGAATTTCAGTCATCCAAGTGGTAACCGAAACATTCCCAGCTCTGAGCATTTCCGTAGTAATTTCATTTACCCCTTGGGATTTATGAAGTTTAAGTTTAGAAACAGCCAAAATAACTTCAGAATGTGTTATAGGGCCAACATTAAAGTCATCAATGCATCTATCATCATTGCAAACAATGGAAATAGAACTAACCGCATTGTTTAGAATATCACTGAAATGCTCAGCCCACCTAGCCATGACAGAATCCTCACCTTCTATAACCTTACCTTGTTTATCCTTCAATCCCTGTATACCTGTCCGTTTTCTACCACACAAAACATTAATTTTCTGGTACAACTCTCTGCTGTTGTGCTGCCTAACTGCTTCCTCGGCTTTGTCAGCCAAACCATCAAGCCAAAGATTCTTATCAGCAGCTAACTGACCTTTTACACGTTTGTTAAGTTCTCTGTAATGCTTTCTATTAGGACTAGTAAGGTATTGATTAAGGACATTCCTGCAGTTCTTTCTTTCCGAAATAGGCTCAAGTGCCTTATCACTTAAATAATTCTATCTCCTCTGCTCCTTTTTTCCTAAAAGAGTACTGTTAGTGTTCAAAAAAGCCTGTTTAAAATGATCCCATTCTTCCTCAACTTCAGTAGTAAGCATACCATGACTGTCATAATGACTAAGTGACCTATCATGGTAAGCTTTGGCTATAACTGGATCTTTCAGAGCTTCAGTATTAAAAGTAAATTTTTTAACCCTAGCACAACACTATTTAAGTTTAAGTTGCAAGACACTTTTAACAAGGTAATGGTCAGATCCAATTTCAGCTCCCCTATATGCCCTGGTATTCCTAACAGAACTAGCCCATTTGCTGTTAATTAATATATAATCAATCATATTCTTATGCAGCCCATCGGGTGAAACCCATGTGTACTTATGTATGTCGCGGTGTTTGTAATATGTGTAAGTTATTGGGAATCCATTGAGTTTACTTCCCTGTAGGAGACGTTGCCCATTACCATTGTAGCTACCAATACCAAATATTACTCCTCCCCAAAGGTCAGAGTCAGTACCAACTTTTGCATTGAAGTCACCTAGAACAAGGGTAATATCTCCTTTCTTGACAGAATTCAAAATATCCTGAAGTTGTCCGTAAAACCTATCCTTCTCATCCTCATCGGCATCCTCAGTGGGGGCAGCAGATAACATTCAAGTCTTTAACGCTTGTCTGAAATTTTGCTGTAAGAAACCTTTCATTATAGCACTCATATATTAGAAGAGCATCTATTAGAAGAGCATCTCTAGCGTGTCTGCTGAGAAGCAGACCCACGCCTTGGTGATGCTTATTGTCGTCCCTCCCTGAAAAGAGAAATTTAAGATTATATTTAAGAATCTGACCTTTATCTGTCCATCTGGTCTCTTACAAGCCGAGAATATCTAAATTATAATGGTGGACCTCTTGTGTGAGGACATCAAGAGAAAAAGCTCTGTGCAGAGTCCTTACCTTCCAACTACCTATGGAGAGGAAATGGTTAGTAGGATGTTTAAAGAAACTATGTTTATTGAGAGAGGGAATGCCGACAATATCAAACAGCCCCCTAATCGCAGACATGGGGCAAAGACCCGTTCCCCCACCACTAAAGGCTAAAGCCATCTACACTGGAAGACTTCCTCCAATGTAGAATTTGACGATGCCAATAGAAGCAAAGAGTTCAGGTGCCTGCGATGACCTCTGCTCAGGATTATCCACCAGCTGATAACACATATCCTGTGAATCTATTCACTTGGGGTTGTCAACCCACAAACAAACACAAAACACAGCGGAAGATTTTCCCTCCACAGAAGCCCACCAGTGCAGCAAAATCAGGATCAATAATCAAGCTCAGAGCCATATATCTGTCCAGTCCAGTGGGTTTATATGGTCAGCACCAGGACCCTGTGTGGTTGACCACTCCTCAGCAGGGTAGAAAAAAAAAGAAAAGTACCCATAGTTTTCCAGATCAGTAGGCCACACTAATCTGGCAGCCGTCCCCTTCCGTTCATTTCCACAAGAGAGTATCTTTTTTGAAAGGTACTAACGGTCTGCAACACGAGAAGGCGGGGTCGGACATTAGGTGCTAGGTCTGGCCGGTTCTATGCATCATCACAAGGAAATCTTAAAGCTGGCCCAGGTGGGACTCGAATTTGAGAACTATATATTACGAGCTGGAGCGCTACTAACCGAGCAAACACCCTCACCGTGGTGAAGGGGATCCACCAAGCAGCTGTTAGGGGATCAATGTAGGCTTAGTAGTAAACCCATTAGGAACGCTGTTAGGGTACGGCTCACTTGGACACAACAACATGGATTAACGTCCCATGCGTGAGACTACGGCCTTTTGAAAGGCATCTGTGTGGTCTTTGACTCCCTCAGGGAAGGGAGAAAATTAATATTTAGTTTACGTTTTATCTTAATATCACATTCTATTAAATTTTCATTTAACTTTCAAATCCCACCTTGTATAAGCAGTTTCAAAATCTTTCGGGCTTCTTTTATTTCTTTTGTTGGGATTGCTCAGATCGCGCCGTGCCGTGGTTAATTTTCTGCTCCAATAATCCCCCTCCACACACACAGGTAATTGAGAATTTATTATAAAAACAGAATTCCGTAGGAAAAAACTGAAAGAAAGAAAAATCCTCCTTTTAAATTGAACTTATCTTTGTGAACTAACAAGAGTGGCTTTTTGCATTCAGTCCTTCTTGCAGCTTCCGATGTCTTGTTAGATGACTTATAAACGGAATTGATAGACAATTACCCTAAAGAGCAGAGTTGAGTACACAAAAAAGAAATCCCTGTCCTTAATTATTTCAGGATTTAAGCGATAGTTTTCAAGACATTCTCGATTTTTTTTTTATTTCTTTTTCTTTCATACAGAGCATAATTAGCCTGGACTACTTTTTTTCTTCAACAACAACAACAATGACATTTTTATCGACAAAGTGCATTTTTTTCTCAGTTTAGAGTTTTTATGGATTATGATTTAAAAAAAAAAGGATATAAACAAGTATCATGGGGTTAGGAAAAATTAAGGTTCTCAACGAAATTTCTACAGTTCGCTTATTCGAATAAATATATTCGTTTTTTTATATTTGTTCTTTTTTTCCTCTCCTTATTTCAATTGTTCAATTTATTAAAATTCTTCTGTATTGAAAAACTGGATTTTTGAGCTTGTGTTTGTTGATTTTATATTTTCTCTAACTTGTATACTATTCTGCTATTCTAACAGGGTTGGGTTGTTTTACCTCTGAGGCAAAAGAGCGGCACTTTTCTGCACACACTGGGCTAAAAACCATGTCGCAAGGACACCTAAGACTCGGAGAAGATTGGGGACCCACTGGACATCTATTGGGAGAGAGATGGTAGCCTCCCGTAAGGCTGTACGGTGTATTCTTTAATGTGCACGGGACTCAGCTGAACATCCCATCTGACTGACGGCGGCCTCTTCAAGCCCATCAGTGTCCCCTACTGACCGACCGATGCGGAACTAAATCTCAACGCTGGCCCAGATGGAACGCTACTGACTGAGCCACCCCTGCCATTTACTTAGAGAGATAAATGTGAATGAGATATTTAGTTTAACTCCAGTGGGATTTTTCCGTAAAAAGTTTATTTTTCACTATACAAATGAATATCTGAATTTGCTGTCATCAAATGGCTTTAAAAATTTTATTAATTCACCGACCAGGGAAAGTATGATATCTACTACTTGTTTAGATCACATTTTTATTAAAAGCAAAATAGAAAGTTAATTCAAGAGTAGTATGGTTAAATCACCAGTGACTGATCATTATCCCTTTGCCTTGACAGCTATGGGCGAGGGTGGCTCAGTCGGTAGCGCGGCAGGCTCGTAATCTGTAGTTCCCAGGTTCGAGTCCTAGCTGGGTCAGCGTTGAGATTTATCTCCGCAAAATTCCCCGCCCTGCCCACGGTCAGTAGGGGACACCGATGGGCTTGGAAAGGCCGCCGTCCGTCGGATGGGACGTTAAGCCGTGACCCGTGTGCGGGAGAGTCATACCCTGTGCACGTTAAAGAACACGCTGGATGGCCTTGACGGGAGGCTACCATCTGTCTCCCAACAGCTGTTCCAGTGGGTCCCCTCCCCCAACCTTCTCTGAGCCTTCGGGGTCCATGTGACCTGGCCATTTAGCCCATGGTGTGCAAAAAAGTGTCGCTCAGAGGTAAAACAATCCAATCCATTCTTGACAGCTATTTTTAACAATAATATGAATACTCACAGTAAAAATTATCAAGAGCCTATTCTTTATCACTACATAGACTATACTTCATTGAACAGGCTTTTAAGTGAATGTTCCTGGGTTGTTGGGTTGTTTTACCTCTGAGCGGCACTTTTTTGCACACCATGGGCTAAATGGCCAGGTCACATGGACCCCGAAGGCTCAGAGAAGGTTGGGGGAGGGGACCCACTGGAACAGCTGTTGGGAGACAGATGGTAGCTTCCCGTCAAGGCCATCCAGCGTGTTCTTTAACGTGCACAGGGTATGGCTCTCCCGCACACGGGGCCACGGCTTAACGTCCCATCCGACGGACGGCGGCCTTTTCAAGCCCATCGGTGTCCTCTACTGACCGTGGGCAGGGCGGGGAATTTTGCGGAGATAAATCTCAACGCTGACCCAGCTGGGACTCGAACCTGGGAACTACAGATTACGAGCCTGGCGCGCTACCGACTGAGCCACCCCCGCCCCATGTTCCTGGGACGAGGTATTTATTCTTAATGATGTAAATGAAGCGTATAGCAAAATTTTAACCACGTTTAATCTCGTAATTAAAAATCCAACTAGGAAAAGAAAAATTCATAATAAATCACAATCAACAAAGCCATAGATTACTTCCGAAATTCTGAACTTATTAAAACAAAGAGATAAGCTGTATGAAAAACACAAAAAATAACCTTTAAATGAAACTTACGAGAGTAGCTTTAAAATTTTTAAAAACCAAATAAATTATAAAATTCGGGATGCAAAAAATAGTTTTCTTAAAACTCAATTTCGAAATTGTGATGGTAATATATCAAAGCAGTGGAAATTGATAGATGAGATATAAATCAGAAGAAAGTAGAAAATAAATATCCAGAATTAGAAAGTGGTTCTGATTCAACTGAAAATTCTAAGTTATTGGCAAACGAATTTAATGAACACTTTGTAAATATAGCAGTAAATCTGTCAACGAATAGAATTGCAAGAAATGAAAATAGCCGTATGAGTAAAAATGCCAAATACTTGTTTTTAACTCCCACTTCTAGAAAGGAATTGACTGGCATTAAAAAAAGGTTTTAAAAATAAAAAATCTCTGGGTATCACAATATTTCCATTATTAAATAGAAAAAATAAATACCCCCTCAAGCAGCTGCTTGCCACAGAGGTCTGACAGGAGCCTGTCAGTTTATATGCCATAGTAGGAGATCCATTATTACTGTTAAAAAATGTTCTTTTAACTTGTTTCAACCATTGGTTCACATTTGTAATTTATCCTTCGAAACTGGCACTTTTCCTGATTTAATGAAGAAAGCTATTGTAATTGCAGTTTACAAAAAGGGAAATAAATATGATTTTAAAAATTATCGACTGATATCTCTTTTCCCAGTTTTTTCAAAAATATTAGAAAAACTAGTTAATAATAGACTGATAAATATTTTAGATAGTTTTAATTTTCTCTCTGAAAACCAATTTGGGTTTACGAAGGGTAGAAGTACGAAAACTGCATTGTTGAATTTTACGTCACAGGTTTCCATGGACAATAATCAATTTACTCTGTCTGTATTTATGGACTTGGAGAAAGCTTTTGACAACGTTGATCACGAAATTTTAATTAACAAACTAGAAAATGTTGGCATTCGTGGTGTATTAAAATGGTTTAAAGACTATTTACAGCCCAGAACACAATGTGTTAAGAATAAAATACACTTAGTAAATACACTTAGTAATTTTAAATATATTTCATATGGTGTAATACACTTAGTAATCCAAAATATATTTCATATGGTGTACCGCAAAGTTTATTCCTGGGACCAACCTTATTTTTGATATTCATAAATGATCTATGTAAATTAAAAATAAATAGCTATATTAATACTTTTGCAGATGATGCATCATTAACTTTATGTGCTGATTCTCTAGAAAATCTCCTTTATAACATGAACACTGATGTAAAATGTGTGATGAAATGGTTGGATTTAAATGAGTTACATTTAAATACAAAAAAGACTAATTATATTCTATTTAACCTAAAAAAGAAATCGTACAATCCAAATTTGATTACATTAAAACTGCATACCTTTTCATGCAATAATTACTCAGCTTGTTGCTGTGAAGAAATTGAACAGGTTCAAAGTCTACTCTACCTAGGCGT
The DNA here is from genome assembly GCA_038380435.1 of Ryuthela nishihirai. Classification (NCBI taxonomy): domain Eukaryota; kingdom Metazoa; phylum Arthropoda; class Arachnida; order Araneae; family Heptathelidae; genus Ryuthela; species Ryuthela nishihirai. Next base: position 29,584,635 of record JAWZYU010000018.1, read on the forward strand.
TTATATTGATAGCTCACTAAGTTGAAAAAATGTATATTGGAAAACTAACAAATACACTTAGACAGATGTTATATAAATTTTATTATTTAAAAAAACTCCTCAGTAATAAAATGTTAAAATGTTATATAAATCTTTGTTCCAATCTACTATACAGTATGGTATTACAAATTAGGGAGGAACATACATTTCATCATTAAGGAGCCTAATTTCAATGCAAAATAAATTTATATTTTAAATATTACCAAATAAATATAAAACTGTTACTATCTTTTTTAAGTAAACCATTTCAGGTGTATTTCCACTAAAACGCTTATTTATTTATAAAACATTAAATTGCACACACCGACTACTGAATTAGAAACCTTTATGCAGATGTACGTAAACGTCACTTGCGCAGTGTATATGTAAAATACGTGGTCACGTGGATCACTATGTGATCCCTCAAGCAGCTACTTTCCACAGAGGTCTGACAGGAGCCTATCAGTTTATATGCCATAGTAGAAGATCTGTGAGGATAGGAGGACCTCAGCAGAAAAACGACACAAACAGCCATGCCTTACCCGGGGATCGAACCCAGGTCCCTTAGATCAGTAGCCAAGCGCGCTAACCACTTGGCTATGGGACGCTAAGGAACTATTTAAGACTGTTGCTCGTCAGTAGTGTTGACCACAATGGGAAAAACAAAGGATGTTTCGGGGTTCGATAAAGTGCTTATTGTGGGTGCCCGTCTGGTTAGAGCGACGATTTTCAAAACAGCAGAGCTGACTGTTTTCTCAAAAGGTGAGATATATCGGGTTTTTAATCAGTGGAAAAATAACCCACATTGCTTGTCTAAGAGACTTAAGTGTGGCACGACGATAATCTGTTAGGAACGAGATCGCCGTCATCTGAGAAGGCTTGAACGGTGAAACAGGACTTCCTGTGTGCAGCAATTGACCGAAGCATTCAATGAAGGCTGTTCCCGGCCCATATCTCAGTGAACTATAAGCAAGGAATTGAAGATTTTTGGGTTGGGTTGTTTTACCTCTGAGCGGCACTTTTTTGCACACCATGGGCTAAATGGCCAGGTCACATGGACCCCGAAGGCTCAGAGAAGGTTGGGGGAGGGGACCCACTGGAACAGCTGTTGCGAGACAGATGGTAGCCTCCCGTCAAGGCCATCCAGCGTGTTCTTTAACGTGCACAGGGTATGGCTCTCCCGCACACGGGGCCACGGCTTAACGTCCCATCCGACGGACGGCGGCCTTTCCAAGCCCATCGGTGTCCCCTACTGACCGTGGGCAGGGCGGGGAATTTTGCGGAGATAAATCTCAACGCTGACCCAGCTGGGACTCGAACCTGGGAACTACAGATTACGAGCCTGGCGCGCTACCGACTGAGCCACCCCCGCCCCAGGAATTGAAGAGGATCGCTATTAGAAATCGCATGTCTATACGGAAACCACTGATTTCTGCGAAGAACCGGAAAGTTCGTCTACAGTGGTGTCAGGAACACCGTGATTGGACAGTGAAAGACTGGAAAAAAGTCATGTGGTCCGACGAGTCGCGGTACACCTTGTTCTGTACCGACGGTAGTCAGAGAGTTTGGCGGGAGTCCCAGCAAATGGACCCAGCTTGCCTTGTAAACACAACTCAAGGTTCTGGAGGCGGTATCATGGTGTGGGCGCGTTCTGTTGATACGGAACGGTCTCCTGATATTGCTGGAAAGTCGGATGTCCTCTAAGGATTATCTGAACATTGTTGCTGATCAAGTCCATCCTGCAATGTTGACTTTTTATCCAGCAGGTGACGTCTGTTTCAGGGACAACAATTCTACTGTTCATCGCGCAAGATGTGTTCAGCAGTGGTGCAGTGGGCATGACAGCGACTTACACCATCTTCCCGGCCCGCCACAAAGGCCGGATCTGAATCCTCATTGAGAATGTATGGTACACGTTAGAAAAACAGATCTGGAAACAAAGTCCTCTTCCGGCAAATCTGAGCCAGTTACAGAAAGGACTGTCTGGTAAACGCCTGGTATGCTGTAGATGTAAAGGCACTCCAACATCTTATGGAATCTATGCCAAACGCATACTTATCTGTAATTCGGGATAAAGGAGGTCCAACTCGGTACTGAATAAATGTTCTAATTCAGTGGCCGTTGTATGTACTTCTTTAAAAACGACAATGCAGTGCTGAATTATACAAATTATTCTGTGCGAGATGATGGGAAAAGTTTCTGTTATCACTTGCAAAAAAATAAATTATGCACAAATATTTTGATTATTTGGCCCCTAAAATTGTTAATTCTTTACCGATTATAATTCGAAATCAAATAAATTTTATGCATTTTAGACTCTCACTGCTAATTATCTAATGAGCGTTACTAAAGCTGACAGCCTGTTTTCAGTGTTGAAGTAGAAAAAGTTATAATTCGTTTTTATAAATTCTTTGTTATTTTTGTATATCTTTTTCTCTCTATGTAAAGTTGAGTGTCAATGTTGCCAAAATTACGTACTTAAAAAATTTGTATGTTAACCTACATGAGCTTAGATGTTTTTGGGTTAATAGGAATATTAAAAATATATGCTGTTTGTAAATTTATTATTATTATAAACTGACAGACTGAACGTAGCTTTCCATTCACACAGCATGCAAGTATCCCAATACCTTTTATAATATAGTGTGTTAAGCTAGGCAGCAAATTAAATAATTAAACTAAACAAACAACTTTGTATAATGCAGTTTGAAATATAGAACATTATATGCAATAAAGGATTGTATGAAAACTTATTAATATAGCACCTTTTCTTTGCTTCAATATATATATTTATTTAATGCTGGGGGGCGGGGGGCTCAGTCGGTAGCGCGCCAGGCTCGTAATCTGTAGTTCCCAGGTTCGAGTCCCAGCTGGGTCAGCGTTGAGATTTATCTCCGCAAAATTCCCCGCCCTGCCCACGGTCAGTAGGGGACACCGATGGGTTTGGAAAGGCCGCCGTCCGTCGGATGGGACGTTAAGCAGTGGCCCCGTGTGCGGGAGAGCCATACCCTGTGCACGTTAAAGAACACGCTGGACGGCCTTGAAGGGAGGCTACCATCTGTCTCCCAACAGCTGTTCCAGTGGGTCCCCTCCCCCAACCTTCTCTGAGCCTTCGGGGTCCATGTGACCTGGCCATTTCGCCCATGGTGTGCAAAAAAGTGTCTCTCAGAGGTAAAACAACCCAACCCAATTTGATGCTGGGGATCGTGAGAGCCAGGCCTCTTACATTTTGGCTGTACATACTTGAAATTTGAAGAAATTAGGACCTGGATTGGAGTAAAGAAGCCACATCCAAAAGTAAAAAAAATGTCTCAAAAAGAAAAAAGAAGGATTTAGTATTTCGTTTGCCCTTTAACACATACGTGCCTTTCCGATATATAGACCAAGGGCTTAACGCTCCAATGTGAAAGTCCTTCTCAAACTCAATAATGTTTCCTTTCTTGTATGAGAAAAGGTAAAAAGTTTGCGATCCGCTGTGTCGAAACTCACAGTCATGAATTTAATCTTCATGAACGACAGAAACACTACCAATGAAACCTCACATCATCTCCCCCCCCCCCCCATCATCATCGCATTGATGCCCTCTTAACTGAACCTCACATCAACCTTCAGTTTACATAATGATACAAAACCAATCTTGCATGATTACTTATATTACGTGACTGATTACCAATTTAGTCTCACATGATCCGTTTGGTTACCAATTAAGCCTCACATTGCACCTCAGGTTACTACTTGATTGATACCTTAACAATTTAGCCTCAGGTAAACCTTCAGTTTAAGAATTGATACAATATCAGTTCATTCTCGTATAATCTCTTAGATTGCTTGCCAAATAGGCTATCATTGGAATTCCCATTGCGTAGTCGGATTTAAACTCATTGCTAAATTAAATCAATCACCAAATGCGATTCTTCTGTAATTCTTTATCAACTGAGCACTACCAAGTGACATACTACGAATTAAGTACTATCAACTGATACTCTACCAGTTCAACACTACCAATTGATACATTACCAATTCAGCACTACCAATTGATACACTACTAATTCAGCACTACCAATTGATACACCACCAATTCAGCACTACCAATTGATAAACTACCAATTCAGCACTGCCAATTGATAAACTACCAATTCAGAACTGCTAATTGATACACTACCAATTCAGAACTGCCAATTGATACACTATCAATTCAGCACTACCAATTTATACACTATCAATTCAGCACTACCAATTGATACACTCTCAATTCAGCACTACCAATTGATGCATTACCAATTAAGCACTGTCAATTGATACACTACCAATTCAGCACTACCAATTGATACACTACCAATTCAGCACTACATATTGATGCACTACCAATTCATCACTACCAACTGATACACTACCAATTCAGCACTACCAATTCACCACTACAAATTGATACACTACCAATTCACCACTACAAATTGATGCACTATCAATTCAGCACTACCAATTGATACACTATCAATTCAGCACTACCAATTGATACACTACCAATTCAGCACTACCAATTGATGCATTACCAATTAAGCACTGTCAATTGATACACTACCAATTCAGCACTACCATTGATATACTACCAGTTCAGCACTACAAATTGATGCACTATCAATTCAGTATTACCAATTGATACACTACCAATTCAGCACTACCAATTGATACACTACCAATTCAGCACTACCAATTTATACACTATCAATTCAGCACTACCAATTGATACACTCTCAATTCAGCACTACCAATTGATGCATTACCAATTAAGCACTGTCAATTGATACACTACCAATTCAGCACTGCAAATTGATGCACTATCAATTCAGCACTATCAATTGATACACTACCAATTCAGCACTACCAATTGATACACTACCAATTCACCACTACAAATTGATACACTACCAATTCACCACTACAAATTGATACACTACCAATTCACCACTGCAAATTGATGCACTATCAATTCAGCACTACCAATTGATACACTATCAATTCAGCACTACCAATTGATACACTACCAAATCAGCACTACCAATTGATGCATTACCAATTAAGCACTACCAATTGATACACTACCAATTCAGCACTACCAATTGATACACTACCAATTCAGCACTACCAATTGATACACTACCAATTCACCGCTACAAATTGATGCACTATCAATTCAGCACTACCAATTGATACACTATCAATTCAGCACTACCAATTGATACACTACGATTTCAGCACTACCAATTGATACACTACCAATTCATACATTATCAGTTGTTGAGTTACAGGTGAACTCTTACTGAACTGATGCTTTACCAGTTCAGTCTCACAAGATCTCCGTTACGTTGCTTTCCAGATAAGCTGCCATTTGAATCTCCCATGATCCAATCGGATTACAACCCACTACTAAATTAAATCATAAATCACCTAATGGGATTCCTCTGTAATTCTCTCTTCCTTCAAAGCAACGGAAATTTCCCCGTTTTATCAACAGTGGGAAATCTTTACGAAAGACTTCCTTTTAATGGCAGAACCAGAAAGAGAGACAAGAAACTGGAACAGCAGGAACTGTAGAAAAGATGGCTTAGCTAGTATTTCTACCCCTTCAATCCGAGCAAGACTGCCAATAGAGAAAGATAGACAAAAAAAGGAAACACTCATTCAAGCGAGAATACTGCGTGGAGTCAGTCAAAAGAGAAGAGTGCTAACCTGATCGATGGTCTGGTGTAATGTCTGGAGCAGTTTCGACTGGAAGCTAGCGCGAATTGCTGGCTGCTCCTCGTGTCTATCTGTAGAGGAACGAAGCATTCTTGCACACTTCAACATCACGGTGGGCGAGGGCGCGCGTGTGTGCGCGCGCGTGGACGGAGCAGAGAAAAGGGTAGTGGAGCAGTTGAAGATCTCTGAATGTCCTGCGTTACTCCCAGTAACGGCCCCGCATACCTACAACCACAACAACGTTACCGTAATAGCGCTCTCGCCCTACAGCAAACGGGAGGGGGGGGGGAAAGAAATGGGAATTTGGGGGAGGGCCGACAGAGACGGGGGGGGGGAAGAGAGGAAATCTGTAGAAATATAAACAGAAGGAAATGCTTTTACTGTCTGAAGTGGTGACGGGAAACGGCGAAAAGTCACGCAGAGTTGTTCTCTTACAAGTGAGGTTGCTTTTTTTTGCATTCGACCTTTTTCTCTGAATTCCTTTCGCATATTTGAACAAGCCGTTGAGCTGACAGTTGCATCATTTGCGTTTAATGCGACGATAAAACTTCGAGGAAAAGAACATTAGGAAAGCTTTTTTTTTATTGCCCTCCCCAACCTTATGTATGTTTGTATGAAAGGTATTTAAAACTTTTTTCGCTAGGGTTAGTGTACTAGGAGGTTTGAATGTTAATTTTTCTTGTGCTTTTATCTTGAGAGAAACGCTTCTGGTAAAATAAAATAAATTGGACTTTTTTTTTTACAAAACAAAGTTTCTTAGGGAATAATATTAATTTTTTACTACTAGTAATTTTTTTAAATCGGAAGTTTATTGAAAAAACTTGTTTCTTGGTGCAAACGTGTTCTTTTGCTATACGTACCCAGGGTAAATACATTTTTCATTGAAGTACGTTTACCAAAGCTATTTAGTTTTAAGAATGCTTTTACTTTTATTTTTAATCGTTTTTTTTTTTGTTTCAGTATAATGAAATGGTCGCCAAATACAGCAAATGAAGCTCAGGACAGATGAGTTTGGAAAACTAAATTACACAGTCTGGTTTGGACCTATGTAGCCCAGGGCTACTTAAGGATTATGTATACAGGGTGATCCAAAACTCTTGGGCCAAACTTTAAGGGGTGATAGAACACACCTAAACAAGTACTTTTCGTCATACAATGCATGGTCGGAACCCAAGCTGGACTATGCGCAGGGAATTGAAGAGGATCGGTATTACCAGTCGCATGCCTATACGAAAACCACGGGGCAGGGGTGGCTCAGTCGGTAGCGCGCCAGGCTTGTAATCTGTAGTTCCCAGGTTCGAGTCCCAGCTGGGTCAGCGTTGAGATTTATCTCCGCAAAATTCCACGCCCTGCCCACGGTCAGTAGGAAACACCGATGGGCTTGGAAAGACCACCGTCCGTCGGATGGGGCGTTAAGCCGTGACCCCGTGTGTGGGAGAGCCATACCCTGTGCACGTTAAAGAACACGCTGGATGGCCTTGACGGGAGGCTACCATCTGTCTCCCAACAACTGTGTCAGTGGGTCCCCTACCCCAACCTTCTCTGAGCCTTCGGGGTCCATGTGACCTGGCCATTTAGCCCATGGTTTGCAGTAAAGTGCCGCTCAGAGGTAAAACAACCCAACCCAACAACGGAAACCACTGATTTCTGCGAAGAACCGGAAAGTTCGTCTACAGTGGTGTCAGGAACACCGTGATTGGACAGTGAAAGACTGGAAAAAAGTCACGTGGTCCGACGAGTCGCGGTACCCCTTGTTCTGTACCGACAGTAGTCAGAGAGTTTGGCGGGAGTCCCATGAAGCAATGGACCCAGCTTGCCTTGTAAACATAACTCAAGGTACTTGTTTAGGTGTGTTCTATCACCCCTTAAAGTTGGGCCCAAGAGTTTTGAATCACCCTGTATATGCATAATGAAACATTTTTTATATCAGATTTTGATATTAAAATGAATTTTTTTCTCAAATTTTAATATTATAAAATTATTGACCTGTATGAGATCATAAAAAGATTTCCTCGTGAAAATCTTCTACCAACTTCAGGTATGTGATTTGATCGTATTATCTCTGAGCTACACTTCTGCACACACAATGTTCAAATGGCCAGGTCTCAAGAACCCCCAAGTGCTTGGGAATGGGGAAGGGGATCACTGGACAAATGCTGGTAAAAAACAGAAACCTTCCTTCAAGGTCATCCAGTGTGTTCCTTAACTTAAGATCTCTCGTGCACACGGAGTGCACATTTTCCCAATTTTGAATGCGACCTTGCTGTACTCTAATAACAAGTTCTAAAAGTAACCAATATCTATTTAGCTGATTCCCCACCTCCACCATATATTCTGTAATTGTAGATAAAATTCTATTCTTAATCTCTAACGCAGGCTGGAACCTTCGGAAAACTCTAGGGGGGAAGTGATGCAATCGAGCCAAAAAAAAAGTAAAAGTGGAAGAGGGGGAAAGAGACTGGATTTGTATTGCAGTCATTTTAGAGGTATAAAAATATTGAAAAATGCTAGAAATATGTTCAAATTCAAAACTTTTTGCCTCCATTACCATTATAGAATTCTCAAAGAAAGGGTCCTGGCCTCCTTGCCCCCCCCCCACCTAGATCAGGTCCTGCTATAATATAATAGGGGCTAAATCAAATAATTAATTTAATAATATAATTGAGTCAGTCTGTACCTCGCCAAACTCAAAATCTGTAGTTCCTAGGTTCGACTCCCACTTGTTCCAGCGTTGTGATTTATCTCCGCTAAATCCCCAACCTTATGGAACCCTCCAAGGTCAGAAAGGGTATGTCGTTCGGCTTGGAAAGGTCGATGTCCGTCGGATGGCGCATTAAGCAGTGACTCCGTGTTGAGAGGTTGTTGGGTTGTTTTACCTCTGAACGGCACTTTTTTGCACACAATGGGCTAAATGGCCAGGTCACAAGGAACCCGAAGGCTCAGAGAAGGTTGGGAGAGGGGATCCACTGGAGAAGCTGTTAGAAGACAGATGGTAGCCTCCCATTAAGGCCGTTCAGCGTGTTCTTTAACGTGCACAGGGTATGGCTCTCCTGCACACGGGGATACGGCTTAACGTCCCATTCGACGGACGGCGGCCTTTCCAAGTCTATCGGTGTCCCCTACTGAAAGTGCGCAGAGCAGGGGATTTTGCGGAGATAAATCTCAACGCTGACCCAGCTGGGACTCGAACCTGGGAACTGCAGATTACGAGCCTGGCGCGCTACAGACTGAGCCCCCCCCCCCCCCGTGTTCAAAAGAGCCATACTCTACGCCCGCTAAAGAGCATGGCCTCGACGGGAGGCTTCCATCTATCTCCTATCAGTTCTGTTTCTTTCCTTCCCCCCAACTTTCTCTTGGCCCTTGGGGTTTCGTGACCTGGCCATTTAGCCCATTGTGTGCAAATAAAGTGCCTCTCAGAGGTAAAGCAACCCAATCCGACCATATCCCGTAATTTTTCCTCTAGTTAATTCTCAGTAAATTTTCATCTTTCTTTTTCCTCAGCCTTCTCAGAAACGTTAGATTGAACATGTTTGCTTAAAAAAGTCTCACCAACGTTTTCAGAACAATAAAATCCCAAGGCAGCCAAATGCTGTGAAGTTCTCTACAGATTGCATAAAGTTTAGTTCTCCTAACGTGCTTTTCCTAAGAGGAAAAAAACTGCCGCAGTGGGCCACTGAAAGCCCTATTCTAATAAAATATTTATGGAACCTACTCGATATCTGTAGTTGCTTCCAACTTTATTTGAAATAATAGATTCTTTTCTTCTCGTTCTTACATTTCCCTTGAATGTATAAGACTTTCACTGCACACTTATTTCTCAGAAAGAATAATAAAAATGTAAAATAAGAGAATATATAATATATCAAATAAGAAAGTAAAGAATGATAGAAAATAAGTATTCATGGAAAGTAAGAAGGAATAAGGAATGCACTGAATGCGTTGCATTCATGCAGCGCAAATGCATTCATTATATCCATGTTTTCTGCATTCACTAAAAGTACCCCTAACCATTTTGGTGTTCAAATCATTCGGCTTATAAGTGATGATCGGACGCATTCACCGAAAAGACCACCAATCTTTTTGGTGTTCAAATCAATCGGTAGAAATGGTGATCAGCTTCTTTCAAGAAAAGCACTTCTAATCTTTTTGGTATTTAAATCATTCGGTTTAGAAATGATGATAGGCTTTTTTCCAGAAAATTACTCCTAAAGTATTTGACGTTCAAATAATTTTATTTCAAAATGATTAACAGATACATTCACGAAAAGCACTGCTGATCTTTTTGTTATTGAAATCATTCGATTTAGAAGTGATGATCGGCTGCATTCATAAAAAGCACCCCTAATCTTTTTGGTGTTAAAATCGTTTGATTTCAAAGTGATGATCGGCTGCATTCACCGAAAAGCACCCCTAATCTTTTTGGTGTTCAAATCATTCGGTTTAGAAATGATGATCTTCTGCTTTTAACAGAGATTTTCACCCTAGAAAAGCACCCCTAATCTTTTCAATGTTCAAATCATTCGACGTGAAAGCGATGATCGGCTACATTCACCGAAAAACACCCTTATCTCCTTGGTATTCAAATCATTCGGTTTAGAAGTGAATGATCACTCCCTCTTTCGAAAAACAATAAAATAATAATAGAAAATTTCTATTACTTTAAAATTGTCTTTCCCACACTTTCCCACAAACAATACTTGTTTAAGTCTCCAAATCATCAAAGAAACCGTTTATTCTTTAGATGCAACAAAATACCTCTAGATTCTACTTCGTGGGGTGGGGGTTACTCCAGTTTCGTAATCTAAAGTTCAGAAGCTCGAGTTGTAACTGAGCCTGCTTTGCGAATTTCTGCTTAACTCTGGTTCTGTCCTTCATGAAAAAGTTTCACCTATCTGCTTGGAAACGCCGCCGTCCGTCGGATGAGATGCTAAGATTTGTTCCCCCCTGCAGGATTGTATTGGATTGGATTGTTTTACCTCTGAGCGGCACTTTTTTGCACACCATGGGCTAAATAGCCAGATCACATGGACCCAAAGGCTCAGAGAAGGTTGGGGGAGGGGACCCACTGGAACAGCTGTTGGGAGACAGATGGTAGCCTCCCGTCAAGGCCATCCAGCGTGTTCTTTCACGTACACAGGGTATGGCTCTCCCGCACACGGGGCCACGGCTTAACGTCCCATCCGACGGACGGCGGCCTTTTCAAGCCCATCGGTGTCCCCTACTGACCGTGGGCAGGGCGGGGAAATTTTGCGGAGATAAATCTCAACGCTGACCCAGCTGGGACTCAAACTTGGGAACTACAGATTACGAGCCTGGCGAGCTACCAAGTGAGCCACCCGCCCCCCCCCCCCCCTGCAGGAGAAACCATAATCTATTCATGTTAATGAACACGCTGGATAAAGGCTCTTATCACTCTCCTAATAGATATTCTGTGGATCGCGTCTCCCTACCCTCTCTGAGCCTTGTTGTCCTAGGGGTCATTTAGCCCATTATGTGAAAAAAAATGCCGCCTAGGGATAAAACAACCTTACTACTTACATTTGCCCTCAGACTCAGGGGCGGGAGTTGCTTCAGTCAATAGCGTGCCAGGCCCGTAATCTGCAGTTTCCAGGTTAGAGTCCCACCTGTGACATCATTAAAATTTATCACCAATAAGTCCCTGCCCACAGTGAGAAAAAGAACATTTCAGAGCTTGGAAAGGCCACCGTCCGTCAGATGGGATACTTTGCACGCTAAAGAAGATGGGTAGTCTTGTCGGGAGGCTATCATCTGTCTTCTAACAGCTATCCAGTGAGTCCCCTTCTCCTGACCTCTGATTCCTTGGGGTCCTTGTGACTTGTCCATTGCGTGCAAAAAAGTGCAGCTCAGAGGCAAAACAAACCAACCTCTAGATTCAACCTTGATGAAAATGCATCATTGACTGTCTAGATCTATTTTTCGGGATGTCATTTACACTACAGGAAATAAAAAATGCAACACTTGCAAGAAGTTATGCAAATGTGACGAAATTTAGAAGGCAGTAGTATAAGAACGATCGAACGATTGGACAGGCGCGAGATGAGGTCACAGGTGCGGAGCAGTCAAACACAGATAAAGGCAACCAAAGCTCCCTGGTTGGTAAAACGTTGTGGAAATTCTAAACCACTAAAGATGTCCTTACGCAGACGTCAGCATCCGTTCTAACAGTTAATAGACTTTGAGCGTGGAAGAATCAACGGCCTTAGAGAAGTTGGTTTGTCGTACAGAGTTGGGTTGTTTTACCTCTGAGCGGCACTTTTTTGCACACAATGGGCTAAATGGCCAGGTCACATAGATCCCGAAGGCTCAGAGAAGGTTGGGGGAGGGGACCCAATGGAACAGCTGTTGGAGACAGATGGTAGCCTCCCGTCAAGGCCATCCAGCGTGTTCTTTAACGTGCACTTATGGGATGTATATGGGTATGGCTCTCCCGCACACGGGGCCACGGCTTAACGTCCAATCCGACGGACGGCGGCCTTTCCAAGCCCATCGGTGTCCCCTACTGACCGTGGGCAGGGCGGGGAATTTTGCGGAGATAAATCTCAACGCTAACCCAGCTGGAACTCGAACCTGGAAACTACAGATTACGAGCCTAGCGCGCTACTGACTGAGCCACCCCCGCCCCGGTTTGTCGTACAGAGATGTGGCCAATCTTGTTGGTCGCAATCCCAGCACCATCGTACACATATCAATACGATGTGATTATAAAAACATATGGCACTAGTGGGTTCAAGAAGGATTCAGCACACGCCGACAAGGATCAGGAAGACGACGAATGACCATAGAGCGACAGGACCGCCATTTGCGACGTATGGCATTCTGTTGTCTTGGTCAGCACGATGGTAGACAACGTGTTTGCCGTCATCCAGGGTAAAGGAACGCCATCCAGTGATTGCGACGTCGTCACACAGCTCCAGCACCTGGTGTCTTCGTGTGGGGTTTTCGTTCTCGGTCAGAACTGGTCATCATAAGGGGATCTCTAACTATCCAACGATATGTTACCAGCATTTTACAGTCAGGGCTGTCCCATTTGTTCAGCACACGGAATCATTTACCAGTAAGACAACGCCAGTCCCCATACAGTATCTACACGTGCAAAACGTTCAAGAACTACCATGGTCAGCACGTGTTCACTTGTTGAACACGTCTGGGACACGATGAGCCGACAGCTACAACAACACCCAAGAGCAACCACTTTCGCTGAAATGGAACAGCGACTTCGCGCTATTTGGCGTTCTATCCCTCAGGAGGACATTATAGAGCTGTACGATAGCTTCCTCGCCGTGTTCATGAATGCATTGCTGTGCGGGGCGGTTCAACATCCTACTAATTATACCACTTTATGGTATAATTAGCAGGAGACTAAGAACTAAACTTTATGCAATCTGTATAGAACTTCACAGCATTTGGCTGCCTTGGGATTTTATTGTTTCTGAAAACGTAGGTGAGACTTTTTTAGGCGAATATGTTCAATTTAACGTTTCTGGGTTGGGTTGGTTTACCTCTGAGCGACACTTTTTTTGCACACCATGGGCTAAATGGCCAGGTCACAAGGACCCCGAAGGCTCAGAGAAGGTTGGGGGAGGGGACCCACTGGAGAAGCTGTTGGGAGACAGATGGTAGCCTCCCGTCAAGGCCCTCCAGCGTGTTCTTTAACGTGCATAGGGTATGGCTCTCCCGCACACGGGGCCACGGCTTAACGTCCCATCCGACGGACGATTTTAACGTTTCTGAGAACGCTGAGGAAAAAGAAAGATGAAAATTTATTGAGAATTAACTAAAGGAAAAATTACGGGATTTGGTAGGATCGGGTTGCTTTACCTCTGAGAGGCACTTTATTTGCCCACAATGGGCTAAATGGCCAGGTCACGAAACCCCAAGGGCCAAGAAAACGTTTGGGGGAAGGAAAGAAACAGAACTGATAGGAGATAGATGGAAGCCTCCCGTCGAGGCCATGCTCTTTAGCGTGCGTAGAGTATGGCTATTCTGGACACGGGGGGCGGGGGTGGCTCAGTCTGTAGCGCGCCAGGCTCGTAATCTGCAGTTCCCAGGTTCGAGTCCCAGCTGGGTCAGCGTTGAGATTTATCTCCGCAAAATCCCCTGCTCTGCCCACGTTCAGTAGGGGATACCGATGGACTTGGAAAGGCCGCCGTCCGTCGAATGGGACGTTAAGCCGTATCCCCGTGTGCGGGAGAGCCATACCCTGTGCACTTTAAAGAACACGTTGGATGGCCTTGACCGGAGGCTACCATCTGTTTTCTAACAGCTTCTCCAGTGGATCCCCTCTCCCAACCTTCTCTGAACCTTCGGGGTCCTTGTGACCTGGCCATTTAGCCCATTGTGTGCAAAAAAGTGCCGCTCAGAGGTAAAACAACCCAACAACTTCTCAACACGGAGTCACTGCTTAATGTGCCATCCGACGGACAGCGACCTTTCCAAGCCGAACGACATACCCTTTTTGACCTAGGACATGGTTGGGGATTTAGCGGAGATAAATCACAAAACGCTGGAACAAGAGGGAGTCGAACCTGGGAACTACAGATTTTGAGTTTGGCGAAGTACAGACTGACCCAATTATATTATTAGATTAATTATTTGATATAGCCCCATAGTGGAATAGGAAAAACGAGGCTTTTTGTAAGAGATAGATGAAATAAGTAAGGGATTACCCAAAATCTGACATCCACTAATATAAAAGAAAATTCCAACAAAGCTGCACGCTCCTCGGATGACGACACAAATCAGGGGTCTAAATATTAAAATATTTACTCACACGTAAGTGAAACTCTTTGTCATAAATTCCAATGGATATTAATCTACCTATTCTAAGACAGCCAGGAATGCAATTATTATTAAGACCACACAATTAGCTAAACGTCATTGAAGATCAATGTTCAGCAGCTCACTTCTGGGATCCACTCTCATCTTTCAAGTACTCCTTCGACAAGCCAACTTCAGTTTTGACGTTAAAATAAACGTTATACTGTTGCTTAATTTTTTTCTTGTTATTTTTTACTTTATTATGAGAAGTAAAATCAGTGAACAAAGTTAAACTTCTTTTTTCCCCACTTCCAAATTGTCCCACAGCAAACATAATATTGTTACGACAGATGGACGAGCAATAATGAAACCGTGATGTGATGTCACGTCTTGATGCTCGCGTGAACTGCAGCGTGAGAATTACGTCACCAACCACTTCGAACGAATTTAAAAATAAAGAATAAGTTGTAATTAAGAGGAATTAGAGTGTGAAGGAAAACGTAGTTTGTTTTAGTCTGTGCAGTTGGGTTGTTTTTCCTCTGAGCGGCGCTTTTTTGCACACCATGGTCTAAATAATAATAATAATAATCTTTATTTTATTCCGCCAGTCAATACAATATACATTTACATAGCATAATTATCTAATAACAATTAATATATACATGAAAAAATTGAGAAGTGAAATAGCTGAGAAATATCAATTGCATCAGAAAAAGTAAATAACAATCATATTAAATATTGGTGTTTAATAGGAAAGGCGAAACAAAAAAGGAGAGCATAGTAAGCTGACGCTTATTTTTAGTTAATGCTCCCTATTTCCTTTAAAGTTCAATTATGACAACAGTAAAGTATACAATAATTCAAATAGCACAATAATTCAATAGTATAAAAGGTCAAATGGTTATGAGACATATTACACTGATACATAGAAGGTTTCATTGCTTTGTAAGTAGAAACGTTCTACATTTGATTTTAAATAATTTTAAAGATTTTGCATTTTTAACATCATCAGGAAATTCAGACCAAATTTTTACTGCATTGTATTTGATAGATCTCTGCCCAATTGACAATCGACACAAAGGTATACTCAGATCCTCTCTATGACGTGTTTCATAATTATGAAAATTCGAAAGACTCTGAAAATAGTCTTTAAGGTCACATGGACCCCGAAGGCTCAGAAAAGGTTGCGGGAGGGGACCCACTGGAACAGCTGTTGGGAGACAGATGGTAGCCTCCCGTCAAGGCCATCCAGCGTGTTCTTTAACGTGCACAGGGTATGGCTCTCCCGCACACGGGGCCACGGCTTAACGTCCCATTCGACGGACGGCGGCCTTTCCAAGTCCATCGGTGTTCCCTACTGACCGTGGGCAGGGCGGGGAATTTTTGCGGAGATAAATCTCAACGCTGACCCAGCTGGGACTCGAACCTGGGAACTACAGATTACGAGTCTGGCGCGCTACCGACTGAGCCACCCCCGCCCCCATTGTGGCCGTAGTTGTTGGGGAATAAGAATAGAATAAGTTGAAATAATGCAATAATAACAAATAGAATGAGTAAGTTGAAATAATGCAATAATAATTGCAAATGGAATGACTAAGTTGAAGATTGCATATCAAGTAATATAAGTTAGCAAAAAATTATAAGATGAATTATAGATATTTATTTAAAATTTCAAGTAAATACTTGATTTTGTTCGCGGGCTACAAAAATCCTTGTGCGGGCCGCTAGTTGGAAAGCGCTGTGTTAGTCGAACAAGCAGAGTTGACCTCAACTCTTCTGTAGGAAGAGTTCATCATTTGATGCATAGTTATATTTAGCTTGTTTAGGAATTAGTAAGGTTATTCTTTATAGATTGTAGGTTTGTTGACAAATATGATTGTGCCACTTATCGACTGTTATAAAAAGCCTTATTTCATGCTTTGAGTAGAGATAGTAAGAGTTACAGAGGAAATATCTCTTTGTAAGAAGAGTAAAAAGGTGCTTTGTTCTTCTAAAGGTTTATTTTTATACCGAAAAAATTTGTGTTGCTTGAATTTAGTTTATATAAATGTTTTCATTCATACTTTTGTAATAAATTACATTATTTTAGAATTATAATTGTTAAATACTATTTTTCAACTCACGCTCAGTTTCCATCCGTTTAATTCATAACATTATATTTCTATTCTACCTGGGATAAAGAGTCAGGTCACAAAAACCCCATGGTCTCAGAGAATATTGCGGAAGGTGATCTACTGTAGAGCTGTTGGAGAGACAGATAGCATCTTCCTGTCAAGGCCATCTAGCGCGTTTATAAAGTGCACAAGTCGTCACAACTTTTCTATTAAAATAAATCACACCTCCTTTATACGCGGGTGTACCTCGAATGGCTTCGTTCTTTCTGCCGCTAAAGCCGAATAACCATGCGTTGGCCAACTTCGGACGCTTCCATGAAGGATTTGACTGGAATTCACACAATTCCTATCACGTTCACGTCCATGCTTTTGGTTCATTCTGCTGTTAATGAATCCCTTATATATATATATAAAATGAAAAAAAAATAAATACCCCCTCAAGCAGCTGCTTGCCACAGAGGTTTGACAGGAGCCTGTCAGTTTATATGCCATAGTAGAAGGTCTGAGGGGATGGCAGGACCTCAGCAGAAAAACCACACACACATCCATGCCTTACCCGGGGCTCGAACCCAGGTCCCGTAGATCAGAAGCCAAGCGTGCTAACCACTCGGCAATCATCATCATCATCATCATCATCCTCAAGCAGCCATGGGCTACGGAGGTCCAACCAGACCGTGCAGTTTAATTCTCCAAGCATAGCTGTCCTGAGCAACATCTGCTGCATCCGGCCACTGTACACCAATTCTAACAAGGTCCTGTTTAACATTGTCTGCCCACCGCATCCTAGGTCTCCCCCTCCTTCTGAGGCCTCTAGGCACACTGTTCATAACCCTATTCGCCAATCTATAATTATCCATACGGGCAACATGGTCAAACCAGCGGAGTCTCTCTCTGCACAATATGCTGCTTAAAGGAGGTTGCAAACTCCTTTGCCTAACCTCATCGTTAGTTACAAAGTTAAACCACCTAATACCCAAGATACAGCGTAAACATTTACTATCAAAAGTGTATAGTTTCCTGTTATCTTGTTTATACAGCGTCCAAGTTTCACTACCATAACTAACCCTAGAAAGAACCAAACTATTATACAGTCTAATTTTAGTCTTTAGGTGTATACGCCTATTTCTCCACAATCTCCATAGATTCTTAAAAGTCCCGGCAGAAATACCTATTCGTCTGTTAATCTCATGCCGCACATCACCAGTATCAGTTACATAGCTCCCAAGGTAATTAAACTGTGACACCTGCTCAAGACTGCAACCATTCAGATTAACTGAATCACAACCTGCCTGACCAATTTTTATCACTTTAGTTTTCTCTCTGTTTATAACCAAACCTACTCTACTACCAGTCTCATCAACAGCTCGAATGAGCTTTCATTATGTTTACTAACTTGTCTGGTATACCATATGATTTCACAATTAACCACAAATTATGACGATCAACAGAGTCGAAAGCCTTTTTGAAATCAACAAAGCTAGCAACCAAAGGTTTCTGAAACTCTAAACATTTCTCAAGAATCTGCCTAAGTGAAAATATCTGATCCACACATCCCCTACCACTTCTGAATCGACATTGCTCATCACGCAATTGCCTCTCAACCAGATTCTTAATTCTATTAAGCACAATCATGGAAAGAACTTTACCTGGAACAGAGAGTAGACTGATACTCCTATAGTTATCACAAGAACTGCGATCACCTTTTTTGAAAATAGGGATAATAATAGCTCTGGTAAAATCTTTAGGAACCATGCCTTTATCATAAAAGTTATTCAAAATTTCAGTCATCCAAGTGGTAACCGAAACATTCCCAGCTCTGAGCATTTCTGTAGTAATTTCATCTACACATGGGGATTTATGAAATTTAAGTTTAGAGATAGCCAAAATAACTTCAGATTGTGTTATGCACCAATGCATCTATCATCATTGCAAACAATGGGAGTATAACTAACCACATTGTTTAGAACATCACTGAAATGCTCTGCCCACCTAGTCATGACAGAATCCTCCCCTTCTATAACCTTACCTTTTTTATCCTTCAATCCTTGTATACCTGTCCGTTTTCTACCACACAAAACATTAACTATCTGGTACAGCTCTCTGCTGTTGTGCTGTCTAACTGCTTCCTCGGCTTTGTCAGCCAAACCACCAGGCCAAAAATTCTTATCAGTAGCTAACTGATCCTTTACACGTTTATTAAGCTCTCTGTAATCCTTTCTATTAGTACTAGTAGGGTACTGATTAAGGACATTCCTGCAGTTCCTTCTTTCTGAAATAAGCTCAAGTGCCTTATCACTCAGATAATTCTGTCTCTTCTGCTCCTTTTTTCCTAAAAGAGTACTGTTAGTGTTCATAAAAGCCTGTTTAAAATGATCCCATTCTTCCTCAACTTCAGTAGTAAGCTTACCATGACTGTCATAATGACTAAGTAACCTATCGTGGTAAGCTTTGGCAATAAATGGGTCTTTCAGAGCTTCGGTATTAAAGGTAAATTTTTTATCCCTAGCACAACACTTTTTAAGTTTAAGTTGCAAGACACTTTTAACAAGGTAATGGTCAGATCCAATTTCAGCTCCCCTATATGCCCTGGTATTTCTAACAGAACTAGCCCATTTGCTGTTAATTAATATATAATCAATCATATTCCTATGCAGCCCATCAGGTGAAACCCATGTGTATTTATGTATGTCGCGGTGTTTGTAATATGTGTTAGTTATTCTGAAACCATTGAGTTTACCTACCTGTAGGAGACGTTGCCCATTGCCATTGCAGCTACCAATACCAAAAGGGCCTATTACTCCTCCCCAAAGGTCAGAGTCAGTACCAACTTTGGCATTGAAGTCACCTAGAACAAGGGTAATATCTCATTTCTTGACAGAATTCAAAATATCCTGAAGTTGTCCGTAAAACTTATCCTTCTCATCCTCATTAGCATCCTTAGTGGGGGCATAACAGCAGATAACATTCAAGTCTTTAATGCTTGTCTGAAATTTTGCTGTAAGAAACCTTTCATTAATGCACTCATATTCTAGAAGAGCATCACTAGCATGTCTGCTGAGCAGCAGACCCACGCCTTGGTGATGCTTTCCATCCTCCCTCCCGGTAAAGAGAAATTTAAAGTTATTTTTAAGTATCTCACCTTTACCTGTCCATCTGGTCTCTTGCAAGCCTAGAATATCTAGGTTATAGCGCTGGAATTCCTGCATGAGGACATCAAGAGAATAATCTCTATGTAATGTCCTCATGTTCCACGTTCCTGCAGAGAGAAAATGATTAGTAGGATTTTTAAAGAAATTAGGTTTATTGAGATTGGTAGGGCCAACAATATCAAACAGCCCCCTGATCGCAGGCATGGGGCAAAGACCTGTTCCACCTGTGCTAAAGGCTGAAGTCACCGATGCTGGTAGGAACTTCAGGCACCACCTTTTCAAGTGGGCTTTTTCAAGAGCCACATGGCCTGCCTGAGACACATTACTCCAGTTTAGGCTTGACGATGCCCAACTAGCTAAGTAAGGTTCAGGTACCTGCGATGGCCTCTGATTAGGATTATCCACCAGCTGATATAAGGTATCCCATGCCTCTGTTCACTTAGAGCTGGCAACCCAGAAGCAAACAGAAAACACAGCAGCAGACTCTCCTTCAACAGAGGCTCACCAGTGCAGCAAGTCCAGGATCAATAATCAAGCTCAAATCCATAAACAAGTCCAGTCTAGTAGGTATTAATGGTCAGCACCAGGACCCTGTAAAGTTCACCACTCCTCAGCAGGGTTGAAAAAAAAGAAAAAAGTGGCCATAGATGACCAGATCAGTAGGCCATACTGAACTGGCAGCCCTCCCCTTCCGTTCCCTTCCAAAAGAGAATATCTCTTTTGAAAGGTACTAACGGCCTGCACCACGAGAAGGCAGGGTCGGACATTAGGTGCTAGACCTGGCCGGTTCTGTACATCATCACTAGGGAATGGTGCACAGCTCTCCTTCCAGTTTACACCTAACTACCATTTACAGGTTACCATTACCATTACAACTATACTACTAGCAAATTTACCCGGCGTAGTTCGGGTCTGAAACTCACTAAATTATGTAGTAGATGGCGCTCCCCACGTCTGAAGCTTCCATATGGCAAAAAAATTCATTATGATTGTTTCGTCCCCCTCCCCTCCTCCACCTCGATCTCACCCCTCGGTAAAAGTTTTCTCCATCTTTTCTATGATAGGTCTGAAACTCTCTAAAATATATAGTAGATGGCACTCACCACGTCCGAAGCTTTCATTTGTCATAAAACTGATTAAAATCGATCTCCCCTGCCCCGTTTAAATATTTCTCACCCTATTTTGGGTGAGGAAAGAAGGGACATCTTTCGAGGTACCCATGAACCTCCTCGTGCCAGAAGTTTCGGAAATGGTAACTTTTCGATTCATTCCGTACCTACCAGGGTTGGGTTGTTTTACCTCTGAGCGGCACTTTTTTGCACACCATGGGCTAAATAGCCAGGTCACATGGACCCCGAAGCTCAGAGAAGGTTGGGGGAGGGGACCCACTGGAACAGCTGTTGGGAGACAGATGGTAGCCTCCTGTCAAGGCCATCCAGCGTGTTCTTTAACGTGCACAACGTATGGCTCTCCCACACACGGGGCCACGGCTTAACGTCCCATCCGACGGACGGCGGCCTTTCCAAGCCCATCGGTGTCCCCTACTGACCGTGGGCAGGGCGGGGAATTTTGCGGAGATAAATCTCAACGCTGTACCAGCTGGGACTCGAACCTGGGAACTACAGATTACGAGCCTGGCGCGCTACCGACTGAGCAACCCCCGCCCCCAAAATTTATACCAATTACGAAATTAATGTACAATGAAAAAGAAAAATGGTATTTGTTACTTAACATATTATTTAAAATAATTATCAATTAATATATTTTATGATATGTACGTTTGTTAACTTTCACATATTTTTATAAACATCACCAGTTCCACAGATACTGGTGATGTGCGGCATTAGATTTACAGATGAATGGATTGCTTCTGGAACTTTTAAAAATCTATGGAGATTGTGGAGAAATTGTCGTATACACCTAAAGATTAAAATTATACTGTATAACAGTTTGGTTCTTTCTAGGGTTAATTATGGTAGTGAAACTTGGACATTTTGTAAAAAAGATAACAGGAAACTAGACGCTTTTGATACTAAATGCTTACGAGGTATCTTGGGCATTAGGTGGTTCAACTTTGTAACTAATGATGAGGTTAGGCAAAGGAGTTTGCAACCTCCTTTAAGCAGCATATTGTGCAGAGAGAGACTCCGTTGGTTTGGCCATGTTGCCCGTATGGATAATTATAGATTGGCGAATAGGGTTATGAACAGTGTGCCTAAAGGTCTCAGAAAGAGGGGGAGATCAAGGATTCGGTGGGTAGACAATGTCAAACAGAACCTTGTTAAAATTGATGTGCAGTGGCGAGATGCAGCAGATGTAGGTCAGGACAGATATGCTTGGAGAACTAAATTGCACCGTCTGGTTGAACCTCCACAGCCCATGGCTGCTTGAGGATGATGATGAAGTTAATTATTTTAGCCTCCGATATGAATTTTTAGTCTTTGAAGCTGCATTTCAACAAAAAGAAGCGTGTGTTTAATTAGAACGACTTCAATTTCCACAGAAATGCTCATGCTCTTTACCCACTTCTGGCTTCTTAACCCACTGGCTCCAACCTTCTCTGATCATTGGGTCTTTATGATCTGGCCATTTAGCCTATTGCGTGTGAAAAAAGTGTCGCTGAGAGGTAAATAGTCCACACTAATGACTAATAGTTTGAATAGTTAAAATATTAGTCAGTGCAAATATTGAACAAAAAATTTTAATTGACTTCAATGTTAGATGACTGACTTCAAGTAGCTTTTATCAACTAAAGATTATTGAACTTCTAGTTTGCGATTTCCCTACTCTGTCTTGCTGGTGTACGATTTGCTTCTTTATTAGAGGTGATGGTGTCCCTAGAAATGCTTGGAAAAAACATCAATAGAAGTGGGTCAATATAAAGCTTATTACCCTCGGTGACCCTAGTACAAAGGTCGATGAGGTCGATAGGAAATGTTCCCCTACTTCTCTTCCTCACCGTCCCCTTCAATTTGCACCTCTACTTACTATAAGAGTTCTAGGTTCGCTGAGGGAGCCTTTACCACTCTCCGGAACGTTTCCGTTGGGGACTGCTCTCTCTTCGCCTGCCACGTGCTCTCGAGGCACGCGTTGTTTGTTGTGGGGAGGGGAAGGGAGTGTGAGTGAACGCCATTGCCACTTTCGCATACCAACTATGATGAAAGTATTGCAATGGCTAAACAAATCGATCGGGAGGGGTTCCATTAGGAGTGCGTGTTAGGTATCTGAAAAGTAAGATTTCAGTAATGACATTTGTCTATTTTTCAGTCTGGCTTTATATCTGTCATTCTGCCGTTCTATCATTATCTCTCTCCCCATCTTCCTCTGTTTCGTTTGGTTTTTTTCTGTCTTTCTGTCTGTCTGTCAATTTGTTGTTTTGTCTCTCATTCT
Organism: Ryuthela nishihirai; assembly: GCA_038380435.1. Taxonomy (NCBI): domain Eukaryota; kingdom Metazoa; phylum Arthropoda; class Arachnida; order Araneae; family Heptathelidae; genus Ryuthela; species Ryuthela nishihirai. Next base: position 29,607,823 of record JAWZYU010000018.1, read on the forward strand.
GTCTATCATTCAATCGATCTGCCTAGCAGTCGATTATATTCTGTCGATATGTTATTCTCTCTTTCTGTCTGTCATTCTGTACAATACGCATTTTACGAACTTTTTTTCAGTTTCGTAATTTTGTCTCTCATTTGTTTTCATTCTGTCTCTCATTTTGTCGATCCATCTGCCAATTTTTCGTGCTGTCTGTAATTCTATTCATCTCTCTGTCACTTTGTCTATTTATTATTCTGTCTATTTCTCTGTCGTTATGTTTGCCTGTCATTCTGACTATTTGTCATTCTTATTATTTTCATCATCAAATCATTCATTTGAAATTTTGTATTTAGAAAATCTGGTAATTTTTAGGTTCTGTTCGTGACTAGTGACTTTGGGAAGCAATAATTAGAGTTACTCGCAATTAGAAGATTTTATAAAATGTCAATTTTCACAAAAATGCCTCACCCTCGAACTTTACCCTATTTATACGAGTTGTTCGGTAAATTACATTTTAGGATATAATACATTACCTTAGCAATATGTGACTAAGAGAAAGTTCGTAAAATGCGTATTGTATGAGCTTTATATAGGGTCGGGGGTGGCTCAGTCGGTAGCGCGCCAGGCTCGTAATCTGTAGTTCCCAGGTTCGAGTTCCAGGTGGGTCAGCGTTGAGATTTATCTCCGCAAAATTCCCCGCCCTGCCCACGGTCAGTAGGGGACACCGATGGGCTTGGAAAGGCCGCCGTCCGTCGGATGGGACGTTAAGCCGTGGCCCCGTGTGCGGGAGAGCCATACCCTGTGCACGTTAAAGAACACGCTGGATGGCCTTGACGGGAGGCTACCATCTGTCTGCCAACAGCTGTTCCAGTGGGTCCCCTCCCCCAACCTTCTCTGAGCCTTCGGGGTCCATGTGACCTGGCCATTTAGCAAATGGTGTGCAAAAAAGTGCCGCTCAGAGGTAAAACAACCCAACCCAACCCCCACTCCACCTTATATGTTTTCTAGATCAGAACCTGATGGCAACCAAGACTAGCAACAAACGTGTTCTTGCCAAAGCCACTTGAAAACGCGCAAAATAATACAATTTTTTTCCTTGCCTTAAACAAAACTTAAAGTACCTGTATTCAGATACTTTCATTTCATACACCGAAGAGCCAAAATATTATGACCATAGTGTCTTTATGCAAATCTAAGCAACTGCAGTTGAATGATGGCACGAGTGAAGGTCATTGTGATGACCGGGTTGAACAGGAGAGAGAGAGGATGATATTGCTACTTAATTCACTTCGGTGAATTCACAGATTCGCGGGTTTTTACGCCCGTGCCACTGTATGCCTTTGAAGAAACTGGTGTTGAATGAAGAATACGAACTGTCCATCAATTACTGCACGAGAGTTATATAGGGACGACACAATTTTTATTCACACTATATACAGCTACGTGCCGGGAATGAACTCCACTCCGTGGGCCTTTGCTGCTTCACACTGTGTTTCTTTCTGAATCCACAAAACTACTATCAAATTCACCGCTCAACTCCGTGAGCCTTTGCTGCTTTGCTACTGCAAATATTACTAAAATGAGGTGGAGAATTGCACATTCTGCAATTTCTCACTTTAAAAATAAAAATAATAAATACCCCCTCAAGCAGCTGCTTGCCACAGTGGTCTGACAGGAGCCTGTCAGTTTATATGCCACAGTAGGAGATCTGAGAGGATGGCAGGACCTCAGCAGAACCCTTTACATACCTCAAAATCTCAGCGAAAGGATTTTCTTTTGCCTACAGTGTGGCTCCTCCTGAACCACAAGAATAAAAGATAAGATTCTCCAAGAATCTGGATTCCCTCTTGGAATCGCACCCTGACTTCAAGGGTTAATTTGAGAAAGATGGCGTCCTTTTGACGCGTGTCTCAACGACCTTGTTCGTTCGACAGCTAACGCACAGACTGATACTTCCAACTCCTTCCCCTAGCCTCATGCGCGGACTTCACGCCGCAGGCCAGTTAGTCATATACGGCACAAACAACTTCTGGCATTGATTCTTTCCACAAGCACCAAGCTTCAGACTCGAAAATAACAGTGAGTCATCCCAGCACAAACATTCCAAAGAACACATAAAAATATATACAACAATATAATACAACAAAAATATACAATAAATAAATAAATATAAAATTCGAGGGATATGACACCTGTAGAAATTTGACGTCTTTCCAAAGGATTAGTCGCAATTCGTATAACGAAAGACTGCTGTTTAAAGATAAAGCAATCTTGGCCCAACTGACAGACAAAATATTTTAAGTTGGGTTGTTTTACCGCTGAGAGGCACTTTTTTTGCACACAATGAGCTAAATGGCCAGGTCACAAGGAACCCGAAGGTTCAGAGAAGGTTGAGGGAGGGGGTCCACTGGAACAGCTGTTGGGAGACAAATGGTTGCCTCTCGTCAAGGTCATCCAGCGTGTTCTTTAACGTGCACAGAGTATGGCTCTCCCCCCACATGGAACCACAGCTTAATGTCCCATCTGATAGACGGCGTCCTTTCCAAACCTATCGGTGTCCCATACTGACCGTGGTCAGGTCGCGGAGTTTTGCGGAGAAAATCTCATCGCTGATCCAGCTGGGACTCGAACCTGGGAACTGCAGATTATGAGCCTGGCTCGCTATCGACCTAGCCACTCTCGGTTACAAGAATCTTGGAATCCTTGTAACCACGAGGTTACAAGGATTCCAAGGGATCAAAGAAGGTGGGGATCCACGAACAGCTATTATGAGATAGATGGTAGCCTCCAGTCAGCCAACCAGCGTGTTCTTTAACGTGCATAGGGTATGGCTCTCCTGCATATGAAACCACAGCTTTACGTCCCATCCGACTGACGGCAGCCTTTCGAAGCCCATCGGTGTCCCCTACTAACCGAGGGTAGGGCGGCGAGTTTGCAGAGATGCTACACAGCTGGTACTCGAACCTGGGAACTGCAGATTACTAGCCTGGGGCGCTACCGACTGAGACCCCCACCTCAAATATTTTAATTGACACAGGGTCAAATCACTTTCGTCTCTCCAACTCCTTTCCACAACATCTATCTACGATAAACCCCTACCCTGCCCTGGCTGTGAAAGGGAGACCAAAAGGCTTGGAAATGCAGACGTCCATCGGAAGCAACGTTAAACTGTGGTCCTGTGTGTGAGAGAGAGCCATACCCTATGTACGTTAAAGAACCCTCTGGATTGCCTTAACGGGTGACTACTATCTGTCTCTTATCAACTGCCTAGTGAGCCTCCTTCCCCAACCTTCTCTGAGCTCTTGAGTCCTTGTGCTCTGACCATTTAGTCGTTCTTTTACGTACTGCGTACAAAAAAAGTGCCGCTCAGAGGTAAAATTACACAACTACTGCAAGATTCGGAAAAATGTATATCCACTTTTCTTCATACCTATTCCACCCTAAAAAATCATTTTTTTTTTATCTCTGAAAGCGAAAATAAAAATACGTGATTTGAAAAAAATTCAGTAGAGTCAGATTCACTTATTCTGTTCGATTTCGCAGACCTTCAAAACGAAAAAAAAAAGAATTAAAAAAAAAAACATATCCAAACTAGCCTCCTCGAATTACTTCATTCTATCGATAGTCTACTGTTCTTAAAATGTGTCACGACATCAAAGCTATATTTTTAATGCAGATACCAGTCTTCAATTCCGAAGTGTCAGAACCGATTCCCTGTCATTCCCAGCAGTGCCAGCTGTCACCCGTAGCACCCAAGTCCCTAGGGCACTGTGGGTTGCATAAATAACAAATATCTGGTTCTACTACGTTCTCTGAATCCTTTCTCCCAAAGTCAATCGATACCCCCAACCACAATAGCCCAAGAGTATATCTTTCTGTTTGCCACTACTCATTCTTTCCAGAACTGACAGCTGCGAGCACTGTGAGGGACATGCTCACTTCTCTTTCTCTCTTTCTTTCGGGGTGGGGGGGGGGGAAGAGGGAAGGAATTCACCGCAGTAGAGGTTCAGTTGCCTAATGTAACATTTCCGGGTTCAAGTCACAACTCTAGCAAAGCTGAGTCTACACCGTTGGGTTTAGAAAGTGTTGTCCGATACTCAAATACGACGTTTAAGCCTTTCTTGCGAGAGACTTATATCGTCGTATACCTTACAAACACACGACATAGTTTTTTTACACGGGAAGGCTTCCTACTCCTAGAGCTGTCCTCTGGGTCTAATTAGCAATCCTCTACGTCGTCTCAGGGGTCATCGTGACTTGCCTAATCATCCCACTGAGAAGCAACGAATAGTGAATCATTATTAGACCTCGAAGTAGTTCGCGCACTTTTTTTTTGCTCCACAAATGTTTTTTTGTTTCTCGCAAAATAGCTTCGTTTTTCTTTTCTGCAAATTTTTTTCTATTTAGTATAATGAGTGCAATGCTTTATCACTTGCTTTTTATCTAGAATAAGTTTTTTTAGAGTGTTCTTTAATTTCCTAGAATTTTTTTTCAAGGTTTTTTTCCCCCTAGAAAGGAATTTTTTTCTTGTAAAAGTTTTTTTTTCTAGAATGAACTTGTTACTTTTATTTAATTTTTTTATCTAGAAAAAGTTTTTTTTTTCTAGAACGAAATATTTAGGACTCTCTGGAATTGATTTGCTCTTTTTTTTTCCCTCTGGAATGGATTATTTCCTTTTGTGCAAGACTAAATTTCGTAATTTTTTAAAAATTATTTTTTTAGAATGGTTTTATTTATTTATTTATTATTTTTTTTGATGGAATTTTGCTTCCTTTAACATTTTTTCTTTTTTTTCTAGGAAAGATTATTATACATTTTGTTATTAAGTTTTTTTTTCCTATAATGAGCTTCTTTTTTTCATCCAGAATGTACTTTTCTCTAGAACTCATATTTTTTGTCTGCAATGCTTTAATTTTTCTCTAGAAACATAGTTTTGATTTTTAAACGTGTTTTTTTCAATAATGGGATTTTTTTATAGCTCGTTTAAATAAACAAGACATTGCTTTCATTTTCTCGTCTGTCTGTCTGTTTCTCTGTCCATGTGCAGACCATTCACCTTTTTAAAATTTTTTAGATAAATAAAAAATTCTTTTTGGCATAATGGACAATAACAAAATGTTAGGTTTCGCTCTTTCCCAATATTACAAGAGTTTTAATTTCCACCTTTAAAAGACCTGAAGATTTAAACGAATATCGTAAATGAACTATTCATTCTACAGGTTTGAAACTTTGGTGGTGGAATGGATGATCAAGGAAGGGGATTACTTTAATGGAAGCATTTTACTCCTTTACTCCCAGAGAAGTATAGTCGCTCAAAAAAATATCCGAACGCTATGGTTGATTACAGAATTCAGAAAAAATATCTGGCAACGATTTTTTTAGAAACTAGTGATCTGGCAACCTTCGTGTCACGTGATGGCTTTGACGGGAGGCTACCATCTGTCTCCCAACAGTTGCTCCAGTGGGTCCCCTCCCCCAACCTTCTCTGAGCCTTCGGGGTCCATGTGACCTGGCCATTTAGCCCATAGTGTGCCCTTCGTGTCACGTGACACGAAGGTTGCCAGATCACTTGTTTCTAAAAAAATCGTTGCCAGATATTTTTTCTGAATTCTGTAATCAACCATAGCGTTAGGATATTTTTTGAGCGACCCTACAGAAACCATCTTGCTTTAAGAAATAAATTAAAAATTCTTTTGGGGAAAAATAGGTATTAAAAAAAATATTGCTATTTACATTTATATAATGGGGCTGCTCAGTCGATAGTGCGCCAGGTCCGAAATTTGCTAGTTCCCAAGCTCGAGTCCAGCCTGTGCTAGCTCTGCTTTATCCCCGCAAAACTTTCCGCCCTTCCCTAAGTTCAATAGGGGACACCGATGAGCTTTTAAATGTCGACGTCCGTCGGATAGCATGTTAAGCCGTGGCTCTGTATGCGGGAGAGAGCCATATCCTCTAGAGTAGCCATACACTGTGCACGTTAAAGAACACACTGGATGGCCTTGACGGGAAGCTACCATCTCTCTCCCAACAGCTGTTCCAGTCCCCTCCCCCAACCTTATCTGAGCCTTCGCGGTCCTTGTGACCTGGCCATTTAGCCCATGGTGTGCAAAAAAGTGTCGCTCACAGGTAAAACAACCCAACCCATATCCTCTGGACGTTAAAAGAATATACTGGATAGTGTTAACGGCAAGTTACCATCTGTCTCCTCCCCCTAACCTTCTCTGAGCCCTTAGGGTACTTGTGACCTGGCCATTTAGCACATTATGTACAAAAGTACGCCGCTCAGTGGTAAAACAACTTAACCATTTATTAATGAATGGTAATTCTGTTCCAAAATCTTTTATTTATTCATAATTTAACCGAACGTTTTTAATTATCTAAACCAATGGTTCTCATCCCTTTATGCTTCACGTACCCCCTGGAAATGTGTATGTAACTGGCATACCCCTTGTATAGATAGATAAAACTGTAGTTATAGTATAACAATGGGAATGAAATAAAACATATATATACATATTGAATTTTGTGTTCATAAATTACATATATCGATAAACACAAAAAATGACATAAACAATTTAACAAATCTTATAAAATTTTAAACATTTTACTGGGTAATCAGTGAAATGACTTGTTACTAGATCTAGCGACTTTCGAGCTCTCACGGCGTACCCCAAAAAATTTTACCGCGTACCCCCAAAACATTTTACCGCGTACCCCACGTTGACAACCCATAATCTAAACAATTCTGAAGAAAAAAAAAGGTGAAAGATCTAAAATGTTCTTCAAGTTTACGAAACAGTTTTCCAAACTAATTGACAAAAAAATCCCTATGTGAAATATTTATAGGTTGATAAACAACACCGTTCATACATTAGTAGTGTCCTGACAACCCAGTCCCCTCACGCACTGTGCTTTGCCCCTACAACGTCACGGACCACTCCCACTTCCGACCACGCCTCTAATTAATAACTAATTACTAACCAATCAATAACTAATTAATAACCAATTAATAATCAATAATTAATTAAATAACAATTAATTAATTAATCCTCCTTTATTAAAAATCCTCCCCTTATTAAAACCAGCTTCCCCCTTAACCCGTGGCGCCATCTGGCGAATATGAGGAGTACTATTTCGGAAAAAACCCTATTTTAGATCTAATTTCCCGATTTTGACTCCCCCTTTATTAAAAACCCCCTTCCCTCTCCCCCCTCCTTTTAACCCGTTGCGCAATCTGGCGAATATGAGGAGTACTATTTTCGGAAAAACCCCTATTTTAGCTCTAACTTCCCGATTACTAACTATTTATTACTTATTTTTATTATTACTCTTTATTACTACTTATTACTACTATTTATTACTATGTTAGCTCTAACTTCCCGATGACTCCCCTTTCTTAAAAATTCATCCCCCTTTAACACCTGGCGCCATTTAGTAACTATGAGGAGAACTATTCTTAGAAAAACTCTCTATTTTAGTCGTAATTATTCCCAGACTACCTCCCCTTTATTAAACCCCTTATCAAGAGTTCACTCTATTAAAACTTCACTGATCACAAACTCCCATCATTTACAAGTCCACTAACTTAGAAAATCAACTCCCAAAGTTGTATATTCCCTATATTCCTTTTTAATTAAACACTTATTAAAATTCCCTTCCCCTTTATTAAAGACACTTATCAAAAGTTCACTCTATTAAAACTTCACTGATCACAAACTCCCATCCTTTACAAGTCTACTAAACTTAGAAAATCATATATAATAATATTACCCATTTTTATTCCTTAGTAATTAAACACTTATCAAAAACTCCTTCCCTCATCATTAAAAACCCCTGGTCGACCCTTCACGTGGTAAATCAGTTTTCTCTATGCGCATTTAATTGGTGTCATCCAACGTACTGTATTAAAAAAAAGAATCCTTCCCAACGCAGTAATTTGAACCCGCTACCCTTGGTGTCCCCTAAAGCTAACCCTAACCTTCCCAAGTCCAGCTAAACTTTGAGTGGCAACCCCGTCTCAGAATGGCGGATGCAATCCTTGAAAATAATTACTCATATGCGAATTCGAGCTTCACTAGAATAAGGAGTATCCCGCAGTAACTGTCCCGCAGAAAATGAAAAAATGCTATTGAGTAAAAAATTAATAAAAAATGAATAAAAGGGAAAAAAATTCTGATTTTATTTGTCACGATGAAAAATATTGAAGGGTAATAGGGTCAACCTAAAAGACCAGCGTTCTGTATGGACCACGTTTTATTGACGGTTGAATCTTGGATCTGTGTTGTTTCCGTATCGGGTCTTACATCGAGAAAACCCACTGTCACTTTTGAGACAGTTCTCAGCATTCCCAATTCTACCCTTTATGATAGGTCAGTATTTCAATGTAGACTTTTGAAATGACGCGTCCTAAACCTTCAAGAGTTGAGCTTATTTAGTCTCCATCGGGGTTGAGAGCATCAGATATCGGTGCTTCCGCCTCAGGACTTGTCTTGGAAAGTGGTTTTACGTTAAATTCCTTACAAATTTCAATCACTTCACAATTTATTAACTTATTTTCCTTTACTAAGTCACTTCAAAAACATCGTGATTGCAAAAGTATGACTAATAAAACTAACTATTTTAATTTCTATATACCCGTTAAGCGACACGGTTTAAAAATACTTATTACTGCTGTATCCTCAGTACTGGGAAGTAACGCTATTCGAAGAAAAATCAGCTATGTGAGTAATCATTAATCTATAAACGCTCACACAGTTTTTAAAAATCGTCTCTTCCACCGTTTATCGGCGAACGTGAAAACGGTAATGAAATTCATGTTGCGGCGTCAGTTACATGCTTCTACGGGGTAAATTCTATAAAGACTACGTGGCAGAATGCTAAAAGTAGAATTCACACAACAATAACCTACTATAAAAATAATAAGTCTCACTCGAACGTATCCTTCTCAACATACGTAGGCTAATACACCGAAATGAGAAAGCCTGGGCGCAACATGAAAATCCAACTACATGTTCTGATCGGGTCAATGGTACTTATGACATTGTTCTCAGTACAAGAAGTGACGTGTCTATGAGCATGAAAAATCCCTTCTCTCCCGCTTCGAGTCTGCTACACACCTTCTACTAATCATTGTCACATGATTCTAAAGAAATGCGGAGGGGACGTGCGCACAGCAATTCGTGATGTACAAAGGTCAAGGGTCGCTTACGCGTTGACCTGTGGAAAGCTGACAACCGGAGCATGTCTAATTTCATGCGAGAACCGCTCGTGTAAGGAATTTGTAAGGAATTTAACATAAAACCACTTTCCAAGACAAGTCCTGGCATGGAAGCACCGATATCTGATGCTCTTAACCCCGATGGAGACTAAATAAGCTCAACTCTTGAAGGTTTAGGACGCGTCATTTCAAAAGTCTAAATTGAAACGCTGACCTATCACAAAGGGTAGAATTGGGAATGCTGAGAACCATTTCAAGAGTGTCAGTGGGTTTTCACGATGTAAGACCCAATACGAAAACAACACAGATCCAAGATTCAACCGTCAATAAAATGTGGTCCATACAGAACGCTGGTCTTTTAGGTCGACCCTATTACCCTTCAATATTTTTCATCATGAAGAATAAAATCAGAATTTTTTTCCCTATTATTAATTTTTTATTAATTTTTTACCCAATAGCATTTTTTCATTTTCTGCGGGACAGTTACTGTGGGATAGTCCTTATTCTAGTGAAGCTCGAATTCGCATATGAGTAATTATTTTCAAGGATTGCATCAGCCATTCTGAGATGGGGTTGCCACCCAAAGTTTAGCTGGACTTGGGAAAATGAATGTGAACACCAAGGTAGCGGGTTCAAATCATTGTGCCGGGAAGGATTTTTTTAAAAAAATACAGGACGTTGGATGACACCGATTAAATGCGCATAGAGAAAACTGATTTACCACGTGAAGGGTCGACCAGGGGTTTTTAATGATGAGGGATGGAGTTTTTGATAAGTGTTTAATTACTAAGGAATAAAAATGGGTAATACAGGGAATATACAACTTTGGGAATTGATTTTCTAAGTTTAGTGGACTTGTAAAGGATGGGAGTTTGCGATCAGTGAAGTTTTAATAGAGTGAACTTTTGATAAGGGTGTTTAATAAAGGGGAGGGAAATTTTAATAAGTGTTTAATTAATAAGGAATACAGGGAATATACAACTTTGGAAGTTGATTTTCTAAGTTTAGGGGACTTGTAAAGGATGGGAGTTGAGGAAGAATGGGATCATTTTAAACAGGCTTTTTTGGAAACTAACAGTACTCTTTTAGGAAAAAAGGAGCAGAGGAGACAGAATTATCTGAGTGATAAGGCACTTGAGCTTATTTCGGAAAGAAAGAACTGCAGGAATGTCCTTAATCAATACCCTACTAGTACTAATAGAAAGCATTACAGAGAATTTAATAAACGTGTAAAAGATCAGTTAGCTGCTGATAAGAATCTTTGGCTTGATGCTTTGGCTGACAAAGCCGAGGAAGAGTTAGACAGCACAACAGCAGAGAGCTGTACCAGATAGTTAATGTTTTGTGTGGTAGAAAACGGACAGGTATACAGGGATTGAAGGATAAACAAGGTAAGGTTATAGAAGGTGAGGATTCTGTCACGGCTAGGTGGGCTGAGCATTTCAGTGATATTCTAAACAATGCGGTTAGTTCTATTCCCATTGTTTGCAATGACGATAGATGCATTGGTGGCTTTAATGTTGGCCCTATAACACAATCTGAAGTTATTTTGGCTGTTTCTAAACTTAAACTTAATAAATCGCCAGGGGTAGATGAAATTACTACAGAAATGCTTAGAGCTGGGAATGTTTCGGTTACCACTTGGATGACTGAAATTCTGAATATCTTTTATGATAAAGGCATGGTTCCTAAGGATTTTACCAGAGCTATTGTTGTCCCTATTTTCAAAAAAGGTGATCGCAGTTCTTGTGATAACTATAGGGGTATCAGCCTACTCTCTGTTCCAGGTAAAGTTCTTTCCATGATTGTGCTTAATAGAATTAAGAATCTGGTTGACAGTCAATTGCGTGATGAGCAATGTGGATTCAGAAGTGGTAGGGGATGTGTGGATCAGATATTTTCACATAGGCAGATTCTTGAGAAATGTTTAGAGTTTCAGAAACCTTTGGTTGCTAGCTTTGATTTCAAAAAGGCTTTCGACTCTGTTGATCATCATAATTTGTGGTTGATTGTGAAATCATATGGTATACCAGACAAGTTAGTTAACATAATGAAAGCTCTCTATAATAACAGTGAGTCGTGTGTGAGAGTTGGTAAGGCTTGTAGCAATTGGTTTAGCATTACTTCAGGTGTTCGACAAGGGTGCATTTTGTCTCCTTTTCTCTTTAGCTTGGTTATTAATTATGTTATGCGAAATTCACTTCAAGGGAAAGATTTTGGCCTTAAATGGGATGGAGATACGAAAATTTCTGATTCAGATTATGCTGATGATTTAGCCCTTTTGGCAAATGATATTGATGAGATGAACTCTTTCATTAGAGCTGTTGATGAGACTGGTAGTAGAGTAGGTTTGGTTATAAACAGAGAGAAAACTAAAGTGATGAAAATTGGTCAGGCAGGCTGTGATTCAGTTAATCTGAATGGTTGCAGTCTTGAGCAGGTGTCACAGTTTAATTATCTTGGGAGCTATGTAACAGATAATGGTGATGTGCGGCATGAGATTAACAGAGGAATAGGGATTGCTGCTGGGACTTTTAAGAATCTATGGAGAGTGTGGAGAAATAGGCGTATACACCTAAAGACTAAAATTAGGCTGTATAATAGTTTGGTTCTTTCTAGGGTTAGATATGGTAATGAAACTTGGACAGTTTGTAAACAAGATAACAGGAAACTAGATGCTTTTGATTCCAGATGCTTACGCAGTATCTTGGGCATTAGGTGGTTCAATTTTGTAACTAATGATGAGGTTAGGCAAAGGAGTTTGCAACCTCCTTTAAGCAGCATATTGTGCAGAGAGAGACTCCGTTGGTTTGGCCATATTGCCCGTATGAATAATTATAGATTGGCGAATAGGGTTATGAACAGTGTGCCTAAAGGCCTCAGAAAGAAGGGGAGACCTAAGATGCGGTGGGCAGACAATGTCAAACAGGACCTTGTTAGAATTGGTGTGCAGTGGCCAGATGCAGTAGATGTTGCTCAGGATAGACTTGCTTGGAGAACTAAATTGCACTGTCTGGTTGGACCTCCATAGCCCATGGCTGCTTGAGGATGATGATGATGATGAAAAATTGGTAATACAGGGAATATACAACTTTGGGAGTTGATGTTCTAAGTTTAGGGGACTTGTTAAAACTATTGTTTACAATTAAAGGATGGGAGTTTGTGATCAGTGAAGTTTTAATAGAGTGAACTTTTGATAAAGGGTTTAATAAAGGGGAGGGAGTGTGGGAATAATTACGACTAAAATAGAGGGTTTTTCTAAGAATAGTACTCCTGATAGTCACTAGATGGCGCCAGGTGTTAAAGGGGTGGGGAAAGGAAGGGGTTTTTTAATAAAGGGGGATGAATGTTTAATAAAGGGGAGTCAAAATCAGGAAATTAGAGCTAAAATAGGGGTTTTCCGAAAATAGTACTCCTCATATTTGCCAGATGGCGCCACGGGTTAAAAGGGAGGGGGGAGAAAGAAGGGGGGGTTTAATGAAGGGGAATCAAAATCGGGAAATTAGAGCTAAAATATGGATTTTTCCGAAAATAGTACTCGTCATATTCGCCAGATGGCGCCACGGGTTTAAAGGGGGGGGGGGGGAGAAAGGGGTTTTTTTAATAAAGGGGAGGAATTTTTAATAAAGGATTTTTAATAAAGAGGGATTAATTGTTAATTAATATTTAATTAATTATTAATTACTTATTGATTATTAATTGGTGAATAATTAGCTATTAATTAGGGACCTGACCGGACGTGGACGTGGTCAGTGACGTCATAGGGGGATAGCACAGTGCGCGGGGGGACTGGGTTGTCAGGACACTACTTAAATTTCGTTCCGTCAGGTGTGGCAGATAATGCAGTGCTGAAGACAGCCATTGCCTGGACAAAGGCGCCTTATCAAAGTCCACAAAACTATGGTAACAGCAAACAAAAGAGTATGTTGGTATAACCATGCAGAGAGATCTTAATGCACGCGATGGCTGTAGTCATCCCTGCATAAGTTTCCACTTTCCTTCGACGTTTCGTGTCACGTGGAATACGTGTGCGAATACGACAACTTTCTAAAACTCGAAATCACGTACTTTCAGCGGCTTTGCAAATTCAGAGTGTGCTTTGGTTTCTTTTTTTCGTTTGTTACTTTATAGTTGTTTTGCGTGCTCATTCTTACTTTAGACTGCCTCCAACTTGAGTTTGTGCGTGCAGAACTCGGGTCAGATGCAGCAGCTCTGATTTTGTTTGTCGCTTCCTTTTGCAATATGTAAAAATGTTTGAAACGAATTTAAAAGGGAAAAAAATGATTTTCTCAATACCTGAAAATTTAATAGTCTGTTTGGAGGGAAATTGTTTTTTTAAATCCTTTCTTTTTTTATGGTTGTTACAATACGGCGAATTTTCATGGCAAAATTATAGAATCTGATGTATAGGAATTCAGTTGATCATAGTTCAGTTATTTAACATTCGATATTTTTCTAGTCGGAATTGTTTCTCGTGCAATTTCGACTGTAATCTAGTTGGATATTAGTCCAGTCCTCTAAGAGGAAAAATGTTACACTGCAATGGAAATCGAGTTTCTTGCGTCGTCGCTTGCAACCCCGCCCCCCAACTTATTTATTTATTTTTTCTACAAGCGGGCCTGGTTCTAGTCGAACAATGGATATCAGTTTAGTCGGATTGCTGATGCCTGGCTAATGTAATCTGGATATCAGTCTAGTCGGATACTTCATACCTGGTTATTGTAATCTGGATATCAGTCTAGGCGTATACTTGATACCTGGCTAATATAATCTGGATATCAGTCTAGTCGGATACTTCATACCTGGTTATTGCAATCTGGATATCAGTCTAGTCGTATACTTCATACCTGTCTAATGTAATCTGGATATCAGTCTAGTCGGATATTTCATACCTGGCTAATGTAATCTGGATATCAGTCTAGTCGGATATTTCATACCTGGCTAATGTAATCTGGATATCAGTCTAGTCAGATACTTCATATCTGGCTAATATAATCTGGATATCAGTCTAATCAAATACTTGATAGCTGGCTAAATGTAATCTGGATATCAGTCCAGTCGGATACTTGATACCAGGCTAACGCAATCTGGATATCAGTCCAATCGAATACTTGATAGCTGGCTAAATGTAATCTGGATATCAGTCCAGTCGGATACTTGATACCAGGCTAACGCAATCTGGATATCAGTCCAATCGAATACTTGATAGCTGGCTAAATGTAATCTGGATATCAGTCCAGTCGGATACTTGATACCAGGCTAACGCAATCTGGATATCAGTCCAATCGAATACTTGATAGCTGGCTAAATGTAATCTGGATATCAGTCCAGTCGGATACCTGATACCTGGCTAATGCAATCTGGATATCAGTCTAGTCGGATATTTCATACTTGTCTAATGTAATCTCGATATCAGTCTAGTCGGATATTGAAATTTGGATGCCTATTATGCGATGAAATTTAGAGACATACTGGATAAATGACTAATGGATTCTTATTGTTGTTTTACTTCTGAATGACACTTTTTTTGGAGGCAATGTGCTAAATGACTAGGTCACAAGGACCCCAAGAGCTCAAAAAATGTTAAGGAAGGGAACCCACTGGACATCTGCACATCATTTACGAGATAGATGGAAGCCTGCTGTCAAGGCCATCCAGCATGTTCTTCAACGTGTACAGAGTATAGCTCTCCTTGATGCTGGCCAGGCTTAACGGCCTATCGAATGGACTGTGGCTTTCCCAAGTCTATTCGATTCCCTTTATGACTGAGGGAAGGCTGAGTGGCTTAGCGAAGATAAATCTAAACAGTGACCCAGGTGGGACTCGAACCTGGAAGCTACAGATTACGAGCCTGGCGTACTGCCTACTGCGTCACCTCTCTGCCAATGGAATCTAGATATCAAATCTAGTTCAACCAGACATTGGATATTTGTCTTACGGAATTTGGATATCAGCTTTTATTGGATACTGTATTTTGATTGTTTCCGAATTTCGCTAAAATCAGTTTGAAAAAAAAAATCTTTTGAATGTTGCCTATAATCACACAAAATTCCTTCGATCATGCGAACAAGTCACACGTTTCGAATATTTTAAATGAATATAAGAAGGTTCAAGGATCACAGGTTATTCACAAGAAGGTCAAAAGTCGGACAGTTTTTAAAACAGAGATCGAAGCATCCGATCAAGGCGAAGTTCAAATACTCTCCTGCACGTGGGACTACGTCTTAACGTCTCATCCGATAGACGATGACATTTCCAAGCTAATCGATGTCCCATTTCTCTTCGAAGGCAGAACTGGGTTTTGCGGAGAATATTGTAACCGCAGGCGCAGTTGGAATACAAAGTTGGAAATATCGAATTACGAGATTTTTATGCTAATTGGGCTTCGTCTTTACGATTTTTCCAGAGAACATGTTCCATCGCTTTCCCGTTTTCATTGCTCCCAAGTTTCCTCATTAGGGTTTGTCCATAAATTACATAGTACGTAATTAGTAGGGGGGGAAGTAGTGTTATATCGTAAGTCGCATTACGTCAGAACGCAATCGAGTCGAAAAAGGTAAAGGGGGTAGGGGAGGGGTGGCAAGAGATTGAATTCCCATTGCAGCTAACATTTTTCTGTTAATTTTAGAGGCTTTTAAAAATTATCATGAAAAATGCGTGTTTATTAATTTTTCACACCCTTAAAAGAGATCCGGCTTCGTTACATTTAATCATTATCATCTTTTCATGATACATTGCTTCTTTATTATCAAGTTTACGTGGTTTTCTCATTTTCTCATTATGATGTTTTCATAGTTAAAACTTCCTCATTATCATGTTTTCATGGTTAAAACGTTCTCATTATCAAGTTTTCATGGTTAAAACCTCCTAATTTTCATGTTTTCATGGTTGAAACGTTCTCATTATCATGTTTTCATGGTTGAAACGTTCTCATTATCATGTTTTCACGGTTAAAACGTTCTCATTATCATGTTTTCATGGTTAAAACATTCTCATTATCATGTTTTCATGGTTGAAACGTTCTCATTATCGTGTTTTCACGGTTAAAACGTTCTCATTATCGTGTTTTCATGGTTAAAACGTCCTCATTATCGTGTTTTCATGGTTAAAACATTCTCATTATCGTGTTTTCATGGTTGAAACGTTCTCATTATCGTGTTTTCATGGTTGAAACGTTCTCATTACCGTGTTTTCATGGTTTTATCATGTTTTCATGGTTGAAACGTTCTCATTATCGTGTTTTCATGGTTTTATCACGTTTTCATGGTTAAAACGTTCTCATTATCCTGTTTTCATGGTTAAAACGTCCTCATTATCATGTTTTCTTGGTTGAAACGTTCTCATTATCGTGTTTTCATGGTTAAACGTTTTCATTATCGTGTTTTCATGGTTAAAACGTCCTCATTATCGTGTTTTCATAGTTAAAACGTTTTTATTATCATGTTTTCATGGTTAAAATGTTTCCATATTATCGCATTTTCATGGTTAAAACGTCAAGAAGAGGAATAGAGATTGGACATACATAGAATCACGAACGCTACACATTATGCTAAAAGTATTTTAGACGTGCTTACTTTTATACAGTGCATTATAATTTATTAAGATCTCGAAATTATGTTTCAGATAAATTAATAAACATTAGTGCAATGTTAATTGATATTAACGATTAAACAAAATGCGATTTTTTTTCATGATTGCTTCTTATTCCTTGGCAGACGAATCATCAGATGTAAAAGTTTCAGCTTAAAAAACGTTCCCCAGGTCCGAACCCAAACTGTTCCTGCATTAAAATTTATCTCTGCTAGCCTCCGTTCTGTCCACGGTCAGAAAGGACATACCGATGTGCTTACAAGACTTCCATCCACAGGCTGTAACATTAAGCCATGAACAGAGCGCAGGTGGCATTGCGCTGTTTTACCTCTGAGCGGTCCTTTTTTGTGTGCACAATAGGCTAAATGGTCAGGTGACAAGGACTCCCAGAACTCAGAGAATATTGGAGGAAGGGGACCCACTGGACGACATCTGTTAGGAGACAGATGGTAGCCTTGCATCAAAAGCTATCAAGTATGCTTTTTATTATGCACAGGTTCTTTGCATTTGTGCAACAGGTTCGAGGTTCTTTCTCCTGGACACGGGTTCACGGCTTAACGTCCCATCCAACTGACGATGGCCTTTCCAACACCATCGGTGTCCCCTACTGACCGAGGGCAGGGCGAGGAGTTTTGTGGAGATAACTACCAACTCTCGACCTAGGTGGGTCTCGAACCTGGAAACTAAAGATTATGAGCCTGGTGTACTATCGAAATTGCCTGAAGACCTTAACAGGAGGCTTCCATCTATCACCCAACATCTGTCTTCCAAGTAGTCCAGTGGGTATCCTTTCCCGCCATTCTCTGAGTCCTGGGGTCCTTGTGACTTGGCCATTTAGCTCGTTGTGTGTAAAAAAAAGTGCCTCTCAGAAGTAAGACAACAAAACCAACAATAAATAAAGAAAGTTACACAAAGTTGACAAAACCGCAGTTTTCTTTTTGTCTTGGAACATTTCTCTATTTCTAAAAATGCTATTAGGAACATTTCATTTTGATTTTCAGATTAAAGGAGAATTGTTTATAAAGAGTCGGACTTCGTTAATAATTCCTTAATTTATGTTTCGTTTTCGTAAATTTTTGTTTTCCGATTATTTAGTAGAGATCATCCTTTAGCATGAGAGCAGTATTACTAAGACTTTTATAGCGGCAGCTGAAATTGTCTAAAATTCTCTTCTTAGAACACAGAGTATCCGATCCAGAGGTTAATCTCCGTATACCTGTAATGGTAACATTTCCACAATGTTAATTCGAATAGAGCACCGGATCAGTGTCAAACTATGTATAAGGATAAGAAATACAACTTCTGTTAGGGGTAAGTGGCGCCGCCTATCGGATTTTGGACGAATCCGATCGTGGAAAATTGGAGTTTTTTCATAAATAGAAACTGTTAGACACTCTCACAGATTATATATTAATATTGTTTTCAAAATTATATTGTTAATTTCTATTTCGATATCAAAATCATATGATAAAAATTATATGTAAAAAATGCATATATTAAAAAGTAGCATAGTGTTTTCATAACTTAATGTTTTGCTTATTTATCCCACTACTATTAAATTTTTATCGTTATTATGTTACAATTAAATAAATCTATACCTAAACTGTAAGAATTAGTGTTGGACTACATTCCCAACGTTTGGAAATGAAACTTTGTCTTGATGACCTTATCCTATGGATGTAAAAGCTTAATTCAGCAAATAAAGAAGAAAAGCAATCAGTTCGACGCCTATTTACAATAATACGGTTTCACTGCAATGTAGAAATTTGCCACGTGCCCGTCCCGTGGCCAAGTGGTTAGCACGCTTGGCTACTGATCTAAGGGATCTGGATTCGAGACCTGGTTAGGCATGGATGTACGTGTCTTTTTTCTGCTGAGGTCCTGCCATCCTCTCAGACCTTCTACTATGGCATATAAACTGATAGGCTCCTGTCAGACCTTTGTGGCAAGCAGCTGCTTGAGGGGGTTGGGTTGTTTTACCTCTGAGCGGCACTTTTTTGCACACCATGGGCTAAATGGCCAGGTCACATGGACCCCGAAGGCTCAGAGAAGGTTGGGGGAGGGGACCCACTGGAACAGCTGTTGGGAGACAGATGGTAGCCTCCCATCAAGGCCATCTAGCGTGTTCTTTAACGTGCACAGGTATGTCTCTCCCGCACACGGGGCCACGACTTAACGTCCCATCCGACGGACGGCGGCCTTTCCAAGCCTATCGGTGTCCCCTACTGACCGTGGGCAGGGCGGTGAATTTTGAGGAGATAAATCTCAACGCTGACCCCGCTGGGACTCGAACCTGGGAACTACAGATTACGAGCCTGGCGCGCTACCGACTGAGCCACCCCCTCTTGAGTGGGTACTTACTTACAGACGATGCAGTTGCACATACATTGCATCTGTGGAAGCTCACATTCTATTCCCTTAGACATTTCTTGCCAGTATAATGGGCAACGGCATACAAATTGAATACCCTATATTCGTTTCGTGTACAAACACGATAAACACAACGTAATAAAATAACGGGGATAATAGAAAATAATCAATCTTTGGTTTTGAAAAGCAAGCAATTAATTTTAAATTACTCTGTATTATTTTTATGTAATGAAAATAAATAAATTATTTTGCATCATATTTTTTTTAAAAATTATGACACTTCAATTTATACTTTGGCGGAATAGCGAATCAGTAGTAGACCGGACCGACAAAATCAGCTTTCAACGGGTTTTATTTTCTAAACAAAAAACATTCCATTTGACAGAGTTGTTTTACGTCTAGAGCGGCACTTTTTTGCACACCATCGGCTAAATGGCCAGGTCACATGGACCCCGAAGGCTCAGAGAAGGTTGATGGAAGGGACCCACTGGACAGCTGTTGGGAGACAGATGCTAGCCTCCCGTCAAGTCCATCCAGCGTGTTCTTTAACGTGCACAGGGTATGGCTCTCCCGCACACGGGGCCAAGGCTTAACGTCCCATCCGACGGACGGCGACCTTTCCAAGCCCCATCGGTATCCCATACTGACCGTGGGCAGGGCGGTGAATATTTGCGGAGATAAATCTCAAAGCTGACCCAGCTGGGACTCGAACCTGGGAACTGCAGTAGCCTGACGCTCTACCGACTGAATCACCCCCGCCCCTCCATTTGCAAGAGAGTTGAAAGAAAACAAAAAGATCATTTGCTTATAGTACACGAAGAAATTTAATATATTTCGATAAGTTTATTCATTTATATCCAGCATTGCATTCCACACAAAAAAAAATAAAAATAAAAATTGTTTATCGTATTCTGTGCAGCCAATTCTCCAGGTTAGGTACATTCTCTTGGGAAATTCCCGGTAAAGGCGAACCCCGGGCAAAAAAAAAGCCGTCTTCCGATACAGCAGCATCAAATTGAATTTTTGAATTGGGATTGATTCCTAGACACTTTCCCATTCTATGAACAGTGATATTAGCATTTCGGCTACTTCTTCCACTTGACGAGACTTCATGAGTCGTCGCAGTCTCAGGTTTTGGCTCCTAAGGCTCCATCTTCGTGATTTTATTCTCTCCACACAGCTCTCCTATCGAACAGAAAGGCGATACCGTGAAGATTGGAAAGTGAGCCATCTTATGGGATGGGTTAACAGGAGTTCACTAAGCGGGAAATCCTGATGTATACCCACACTAATTCAATGCTTTGTGTGATTTGATTTATGCAAAAAGATTATTGAAATGAGAAGTCAACAAGTCGGAAATGTAGGATAAATTATTTATTGATCTGTTCAAATTCTCCACGTCTATTATTTTGCTATTAATTATGGACTACATTCCATCGTTTGGAATCTAATTTCACGTTGGGACAAATGTCCCAACGTGAAATTAGAAGCATGATATCCTTTTTTCCTAGGGCGCGGGTGGCTCAGTCGGTAGCGCGCCAGGCTCGTAATTTATAGTTCCCAGGTTCGAGTCCCAGCTGGGTCAGCGTTGAGATTTATCTCCGTAAAGATAAATAGATATATTCCGTCATATCAGTCAGACTTTAAAACTTGGTCAAGTGAACCACACCCTGCTGTGTACGTTAAAGAACAAGCGTCCAGTGAATCTCTTTCCCCAACATTTTCTAAACTCTTGGCACCCTTTTGCAACTTGGCCCATTGTGTGCAAAAAATACCGCTCTGAGATAAAAAAAAAAAACCCATCAATCTCAATCAATAATTTTCAAGCGGTAAGTTTAACCCTATTATACATTTTTTCAAACTGTAGCACATAATAAGGATTTTTCTCAACTACTCATCGACGCATGGAAATTCGTGTCACATCAATAAAATTTCGCTGCCAAAAATCTATAAACATCGTCCTATTGAGGTTGGTACTCGGGGGAGGGAAAACATAATCAGCAAACTTTTTTTACCCAATCGATCTAAGCTATATTTAGATATTCTAATTCATCGCTGAGCTTGGGAACCCCTCTTTCAAATGCATGTCTGACTCAGTGGCAGAGCAATAAGTGAAATAAGCATGAGAAACGAATAAGATCAGGTATTTCTAGGTCCTCTGCCAAGACTGAGGCAGCTCATAAAATCCATTTTATAGGGAACATTAAACACGCCACTTTAGAAAGAGATGTACTTTTAATGGATTCCCTTGAGTTTAATGATGTATACGCGAGGATCGTAAGTCGGATCTTCATCAGATTTCTTGAAAGGGGATGTTGCAGACGCCTCCATTTGCTCGTCGCAACGAGCACGGATGTAAAAGGCATTGAAGAAGTTCTTATTTATGGCAAAAGTTTACAGTTTTAATCTATGAACCATTTTAATTTAATCCGAGATGTTTGAATTATTGCCTTTAATTCCATTGCGTTCCCATCTGCTAGATAAATACCTTTTCACTACTTTATTAAATTGAATTAAACATAAAAATCTAGATGTTCCCCATGCTCGAATGAGGGGAGAACTAGAACTTCAAATTTCAGTGCTCCGGAGAACATCATTATTAACTTGGGGAGATTCACGGAGGATTTGAAATTACGTTTCAAAGTCATATTTTACATTAAATAGTCAACATCTTTCACGAATCAAAGCGAGGGAAATCTTAAGCTGCAGGGCTCAATAAGTCCCTAAAGAGGAAGCAATCTTGCCAAGATAAACTGTTATTGACTAGGAGCAATTCCATCAGCAATTAATCCCAATAAGATACAGCAATTAAAATCCGTTGCTTCGCCTTTCTCCAATATGCGATAGTTAGAGCAGATTCACCAAATCTTAAAAATGACAATAATCGATTCGTACCTCTGTTGTACGCTATTTTTTTAATAATATATTTATTCGTGAAAGACGGACGAATTGCTCTCTGTCATTTGTAGATACAATGTTTACACGTTTATATGAACAAATTCCGTGTTATCTTCAAGTATCAGGGGGCGGGGTGGCTTAGTCGGTAGCTCGCCAGGCTCGTAATCTGTAGTTCCCAGGTTCGAGTCCCAATTGGGTCAGCGTTGAGATTTATCTCCGCAAAATTCCCCGCCCTGCCCACGGTCAGTAGGGGACACCGATGGGCTTGGAAAGGCCTCCGTCCGTCGGATGGGACGTTAAGCCGTGGTACCGTGTACGGGAGAGCCATACCCTGTGCACGTTAAAGAACACGCTGGATGGCCTTGACGGGAGGCTACCATCTGTCTCCCAACAACTGTTCCAGTGGGTCCCCTACCCCAACCTTCTTTGAGCCTTCGGGGTCAATGTGACCTGGTCATTTAGCCCATGGTGTGCAAAAAAGTGCCGCTCAGAGGTAATAACAACAGTAGTATCGTCACACCCGAGGGATCCCCCACTAGTGCTTTCCCCCCTATGACGTCACCGACCACGCCCCCTATGACGCAACATGACGTAATCATTACATAATCATTACGTAACCGACCTTTATTAATAATTCCTCCCCCTTTATTAAACCCCCTTTCCCCTCAGTGGCGCCATCTGTTGACAGTGAGAAGTACTATTTTCCCCAAAAACCCCTTTATTTTAAGTCTAATTTCTCGTTTTCGGCCCCCACGGTCGACCTACCTATATTTTAAGCCCTCCCCCTTATGAAAAACCCTCTGGCGCCATCTGTTGACAGTGAGAAATACTATTTTTCCCCAAAAACCCCTTTATTTTAAGTCTAATTTCTCGTTTTCGCTCCCCACGGTCGACCTACCTATATTTTAAGCCCTCCCCCTTATGAAAAACCCTCTGGTTGACCATTTTAAGGCCCCACTCCTTCACTCGGCTGATGCAAGTCTCAGAATAATTGCATGGAACGATTGACTGGTCTTAGAATAATTGTACAGAAAAGGATGACACAAAATTCCTTAGTAATTAAACACTCATCAAAATTCCCTTACCTCTATTAAAAATCATCCTACAGTTGAAACTCATTTTACTCTTACTGTTTCCATAGAAAATACCATAGGGTGAAATTAATAATGGTTTAAATTATTCGTAGGGATGACATGTTAAATCTGCTTTTAGAACACACGTCTGCAGTGGAAAAATTTTCAAACTCCGTTAATCAACTCCCTAGTAATTAAACACTCGTCAAAATATTCCTCACCTTTATTAAAATCACTCCACGGTGGAAATAAAATCAGTTTTTCTGTAGATGTGTTTCACCGGAAAAAAAAAAAAAAAATCGTCCCTTGCTCTGTGGATTCCAGGACGCACGGGAACACGCCTTGTACTTGCGGTGGCTTAGATGCGGGTCAGCCATTTCAGATATTAACCTAGCTTTTTCTGTGTATTTCTTACATCAAAGCCAACACTAGCACTGAACTCTTTTGAATGCAGATCTCAAATTGTAAATCAACTCACAGAGTTGTATTTCATCATCATCATCATCATCATCCTCAAGCAGCCATGGGCTACGGAGGTCCAACCAGACTGTGCAATTTAGTTCTCCAAGCAAGTCTATCCTGAGCTACATCTACTGCATCTGGCCACTGCACACCAATTCTAACAAGGTCCTGTTTGACATTGTCTGCCCACCGCATCCTAGGTCTCCCCTTCTTTCTGAGGCCTTTAGGCACACTGTTCATAACCCTATTCGCCAATCTATAATTATTCATACGGGCAACATGGCCAAACCAACGGAGTCTCTCTCTGCACAATATGCTGCTTAAAGGAGGTTGCAAACTCCTTTTCCTAATCTCATCATTAGTTACAAAGTTGAACCACCTAATGCCCAAGATACTGCGTAAGCATCTGGAATCAAAAGCATCTAGTTTCCTGTTATCTTGTTTACAAAGTGTCCAAGTTTCACTACCATAACTAACCCTAGAAAGAACCAAACTATTATACAGTCTAATTTTAGTCTTTAGGTGTATACGCCTATTTCTCCACACTCTCCATAGATTCTTAAAAGTCCCAGCAGCAATCCCTATTCGTCTGTTAATCTCATGCCGCACATCACCATTATCTGTTACATAGCTCCCAAGATAATTAAACTGTGACACCTGCTCAAGACTGCAACCATTCAGATTAACTGAATCACAGCCTGCCTGACCAATTTTCATCACTTTAGTTTTCTCTCTGTTTATAACCAAACCTACTCTACTACCAGTCTCATCAACAGCTCGAATGAAAGAGTTCATCTCATCAACATCATTTGCCAAAAGGGCTAAATCATCAGCATAATCTAAATCAGAAATTTTCGTATCTCCAGCCCATTTAAGGCCAAAATCTTTCCCTTGAAGTGAATTTCGCATAACATAATCAATAACCAAGCTAAAGAGAAAAGGAGACAAAATGCACCCTTGTCGAACACCAGAAGTAATGCTAAACCAATTGCTACAAGCCTTACCAACTCTCACACACGACTCAGTGTTATTATAGAGAGCTTTCATTATGTTAACTAACTTGTCTGGTATACCATATGATCTCACAATCAACCACAAATTATGACGATCAACAGAGTCGAAAGCCTTTTTGAAATCAACAAAGCTAGCAACCAAAGGTTTCTGAAACTCTAAACATTTCTCAAGAATCTGCCTAAGTGAAAATATCTGATCTACACATCCCCTACCACTTCTGAATCCACATTGCTCATCACGCAATTGCCTGTCAACCAGATTCTTAATTCTATTAAGCACAATCATGGAAAGAACTTTACCTGGAACAGAGAGTAGGCTGATACCCCTATAGTTATCACAAGAACTGCGATCACCTTTTTTGAAAATAGGGATAACAATAGCTCTGGTAAAATCCTTAGGAACCATGCCTTTATCATAAAAGAGATTCAGAATTTCAGTCATCCAAGTGGTAACTGAAACATTCCCAGCTCTAAGCATTTCCGTAGTAATTTCATCTACCCCTGGGGATTTATGAAGTTTAAGTTTAGAAACAGCCAAACTAACTTCAGATTGTGTTATAGGGCCACCATTAAAGCCACCAATGCATCTATCATCATTGCAAACAATGGGAGTAGAACTAACTACATTGTTTAGAACATCACTGAAATGCTCAGCCCACCTAGCCATGACAGAATCCTCCCCTTCTATAACCTTACCTTGTTTATCCTTCAATCCTTGTATGCCTGTCCGTTTTCTACCACACAAAACATTAACTATCTGGTACAGCTCTCTGCTGTTGTGCTGTCTAACTGCTTCCTCGGCTTTGTCAGCCAAACCATCAAGCCAAAAATTTTTATCAGCAGCTAATTGATCCTTTACAAGTTTATTAAGGTCTCTGTAATGCTTTCTATTAGGACTAGTAGGGTATTGATTAAGGGCATTCCTGCAGTTCTTTCTTTCCGAAATAAGCTCAAGTGCCTTATCACTCAGATAATTTTGCCTCTTCTGCTCCTTTTTTCCTAAAAGAGTACTGTTAGTGTCCAAAAAAGCCTGTTTAAAATGATCCCATTCTTCCTCAACTTCAGTAGTAAGCAAACCATGACTGTCATAATGACTAAGTAACCTATCATGGTAAGCTTTGGCTATAACTGGATCTTTCAGAGCTTCAGTATTAAAAGTAAATTTTTTAACCCTAGCACAACACTTTTTAAGTTTAAGTTGCAACACACTTTTAACAAGGTAATGGTCAGATCCAATTTCAGCTCCCCTATATGCCCTGGTATTCCTAACAGAACTAGTCCATTTGCTGTTAATTAATATGTAATCAATCATATTCTTATGCAGCCCATCAGGTGAAACCCATGTGTACTTATGTATGTCGCGGTGTTTGTAATAAGTGTTAGTTATTCTGAATCCATTGAGTTTACTTACCTGTAGGAGACGTTGCCCATTGCTATTGCAGCTACCAATACCAAAAGGGCCTATTACTCCTCCCCAAAGGTCAGAGTCAGTACCAACTTTGGCATTGAAGTCACCAAGAACAAGGGTAATATCTCCTTTCTTGACAGAATTCAAAATATCCTGAAGTTGTTCATAAAACCTATCCTTCTCATCCTCATCGGCATCCTCAGTGGGGGCATAACAGCAGATAACATTCAAGTCTTTAACGCTTGTCTGAAATTTTGCTGTAAGAAACCTTTCATTAATGCACTCATATCCTAGAAGAGCATCACTAGCGTGTCTGCTGAGAAGCAGACCCACGCCTTGGTGATGCTTTTTGTCGTCCCTCCCTGAAAAGAGAAATTTAAGATTATTTTTAAGAATCTGACCTTTATCTGTCCATCTGGTCTCTTGCAAGCCGAGAATATCTAAATTATAACGGTGGAATTCATGTGTGAGGACATCAAGAGAAAAAGCTCTGTGCAGAGTCCTCACATTCCAACTACCTATGGAGAGAAAATGGTTAGTGGGATGTTTAAAGAAACTATGTTTATTGAGAGAGGGAATGCCGACAATATCAAACAGCCCCCTAATCGCAGACATGGGGCAAAGACCCGTTCCCCCACTACTAAAGGCTGAAGCCATCTACACTGGAAGACTTCCTCCAATGTAGAATTTGACGATGCCAATAGAAGCAAAGAGTTCAGGTGCCTGCGATGACTTCTGCTCAGGATTATCCACCAGCTGATAAACATATCCTGTGGATCTATTCACTTGGGGCTGTCAACCCACAAACAAAAAGAAAACACAGCGGAAGATTTTCCCTCCACAGAAGCCCACCAGTGCAGCAAAATCAGGATCCATAATCAAGCTCAGAGCCATATATCTGTCCAGTCCAGTAGGTTTATATGGTCAGCACCAGGACCCTGTGTGGTTGACCACTCCTCAGCAGGGTAGAAAAAAAAGAAAAGTAGCCATAGTTGTCCAGATCAGTAGGCCACACTAATCTGGCAGCCCTCCCCTTCCGTTCACTTCCACAAGAGAGTATATCTTTTGAAAGTTACTAACGGTCCGCACCACGAGAAGGCGGGGTTGGACATTAGGTGCTAGGCCTGGCCGGTTCTATGCATCATCACAGGGGATTGGTGCATAGCTCTCCTTCCAGTGACTACCTAGCTACCATTTACAGACCGAGTTGTATTTATTCCTTAGTAATTAAAATCCTTTGCTATTCATTTAGCCAGGACGACTAAACGATTCCTTTATAATTAAAATTCCCTGCTATTAAACTCCCTAGTAATTAAACACTCATCAAAATTCCCTTACCTTTATTAAAAAACTACCGTACGGTTGAAATAGTCTGTAGATGCGTTTTATCGAAAAAAAAAAACTTCTTCTCGGCAACGAGAGTCGAACGCACTACCCACAGCTTCATTCTGTCAACTCCTAACAAGAACCAACCTGCAATGGAAAAGCCTCTGTTCCTGCATTCCTGAAGTCGTACGTGTCCGCTTACCGGTCAGGTAGCAACGAAACATCTCGTGACACAATCGCCCGGGAGGTTGAGTGTCCAGCGCCGTACCAGCGCTCAGTGTTGTTTACTCATACGTTGCTGTTCTCTAAGGGTAGGTGACGTCACAACAAGGGGAAAGTAACGTGGAGTGACCAGCGAGTGACACGTATCAGAAGACTGAGCACTAGGGATGTTTAACCTTCAGTATAATTTTACACAGTGTGTTAGGATTAACAACTCTTATAGCATAGTTATTGCGGGTAGACTCCCTCTCCACTTTTAAAATTTAGATCTTACACCGACAGTCTTTTCATATACGTATTTTTATAACCATTTTAAAACCAACACTTATTTCTTTTATCCCTAGCGATTACTGGTTGTTGCATTTTTTACTAGAAGAAACCCTACCCCTGCAGTAGCAGCCCCCGCAGAAAATAAAAAATGCTATCGGGCAAAAAATTAATAAAATCTGATTTTATTTGTCGTGATGAAAAATATTGATGGGGTAATAGGTTCGACTTAAAAGACTTCGTGTTCGGATCCTCACCACGGACAACCTCTCGCAGACGGACGGTTAAACCCTACGAAATTATTCCAAACGGGGAATCACAAGGTTTTTATTGACGAATGAATCTTGGACCTGTACTGCTTCCGTACATCGTGAAAATCCACTCACAGCCTTGATCCGTGTTCCCAATTTCCTTTACTAAGTCACTTCAAAAAACATTGTGATTGCAAAAGTATGACTAACTGTTTTATTACGCCGCGTTTTAAAAATACTTATTACTGTTGTAATCCGCGGTACGGGAGAGTAACACTGTTCGAAGAAAAATCAGGTAAAACAGTTTTTAAAAAAAAAATCGTTTCCTCCGTCGTTTGCCTATGTCTCATCACGCGGGTGAAAAAATATTTTTTTTTTTGTACGAGGTAGAATGTTAAAAGTACGTCGCGTGAAAAAACTTTAGTCCCATCACGAATGCACATTAATGGATTAGGGAGGTCGTAGTTTAATACTTCAGCTATAAAAAAATAATACAATGTCTCACGCACCCCTCTCAACTTGTCTAGGCTAATCCGCTGAAATTTTATTTGCAACGGGTCCCTAGCGATTACTGGTTGCTGCATTTTTTACTAGAAGAAACCCTACCCCTGCAGTAACAGCCCCCGCAGAAAATAAAAAATGCTATCGGGTGAAAAATTAATAAAATCTGATTTTATTCGTCGTGATGAAAAATATTGATGGGGTAATAGGTTCGACTTAAAAGACTTCGTGTTCGGATCCTCACCACGGACAACCTCTCGCTGACGGACGGTTAAACCCTACGAAATTATTCCAAACGGGGAATCACAAGGTTTTTATTGACGAATGAATCTTGGACCTGTACTGCTTCCGTACATCGTGAAAACCCACTCACAGCCTTGATCCGTGTTCCCAATTTCCTTTACTAAGTCACTTCAAAAAACATTGTGATTGCAAAAGTATGACTAACAGTTTTATTACGCCACGTTTTAAAAATACTTATTACTGCTGTATCCGCGGTACGGGAGAGTAACACTGTTCGAAGAAAAATCAGGTAAAACAGTTTTAAAAAAAAAAAATCGTTTCCTCCGTCGTTTGCGTATGTCTCATCACGCTGGTGAAACCGGGTGAAAAAATATTTTTTTTGTACGAGGTAGAATGTTAAAAGTACGTCGCGTGCAAAAACTTTAGTTTTTGCACTCGACGTACTTTTAACGGAGTAGAGAGGTCGTAGTTTAATACTTCAACTATAAAAAAAAATACAATGTCTCACACACACCTCTCAACTTGTCTACACTAATCCGCTGAAATTTCATTTGCAACGGAGGCTGATACTTCGAATCCGCTATATGTTCCGGAAGCTGCAGTGGAATGCATGGCCCCTGCTGAATGCTACGCTATCAGAAGTCCATGTGGCTGTCACGTTCTCCAAGCGCTCAGAATATTACTATACTTATAACTGATCTAAAGTCCGTTTTAATCAATACTTATTTCTTTCAACTCTGCGACTATTGGGCTGGCACATTTTCACTAGAAGGACCGCCTCACAGTGGCAATCCCGCAGAAAAAATTAATAAAAGGAAAAAGTCTGATTTTATTCCTCCTGATGAAAAATATTGAAGGTAATAGGGTCGACCTAAAAGGCCCGTGTTCGGATCCTTGCCCCGAATGGTTTTTAACAAAAGTCCTACGAAATTAAAAACTATCCCGTTACACGACGGCGTTGTTTAAAAATACTTATTACAGCTGTATCCTCAGCAAACTCTTTCCTAGGAAGTAACGCTACTCGATGCAGTCCCAGTTACATGCTTTTACCGGGTAAAGACTGTGCGCCAGAATGATAAAAGTAGAATTCATACGTTTCCGTAAAAAAAAAAACTTTAGTTCCTGCTTAAAGGAGTATGGTTCGATTCAGGAAGAATAGGATTTGACCTCGTGCATTAGAAAAGGGAACAAATCCGTCCCCGGTGTCCTTTGTTAGGTTGTAGTATCAGTATCCTTATACAAGCTCACTTCAAATTTTCATATGATATTCTGGGGTTGAGTTTCAACCTTTTTATTTTTTCCAACCGCGATAATGCGCAGTTTTCTGCGGAACGCGAGCGACTTCGACGCCAAGGACGACCCGCACTAAACGGTACGACCGTGCACTAGAAAACCGTGAACGGACTTGTGTGAAACGTAATGTACAGAGCTTGACAACAGTAATGTAGACTGGGATCCTCGCTCACTATACTATCATAACCCTCGAGAAATTATCAAATATGAATAGACCTCTGTAAAGTTCCTACCCCACAATCTTCTGAGTTCATTCCCCGGTCGATGCTGTCAGGATCACAAGGGATGTTTTACACATTCAACGACTTTTTCTGACATTCGCTAATCAAAGTGTCTATCTACACATCAGACTTGTCATTACATCGACAAACTACGTGTCCATAGGCTGAGTAAGCATTTAGAATGAAAAATTGAGTCTGCTTCACGACACATATTCGTAAAACGCTCATTAATTATTTTGTGAGAGAAAGCATGCATAAAGTTCAAACACTAATACATCTTCCCTTTCTAAAAAATCTGAAAAACTCACAGGAAAACAACAATATTTCCGTGAAAAATTAGGTCCCTGAATCGAGCCCTAGTTCGGCGTTCACTGACTTCAACCACCGATGAAAGCTCTCTCGCGGTTAGTTCAAGGTGCTTTCACACGCTCTTTTCAGAGTTCCTGGCCAACCTACTACGTTTCAATAAGCGCATAAGTGTGTGTGTGATGGTGGCTAGCTACAAACACAAGTTTCGCTACAATATAACACTGAGATGTCTGTTTAGTTATTTTTCTCTATTTCTATACTAGTGGTACAGTGCGAAAGTGGTTAGCACACGTTTTTTATATGTATCCTGTTTGGAAATAACACTGTCTATGGACCATTACTCCTGTACATACCATAAGCATAATACCTCGCGATTCTAAGAGTCCCCCGAACCTTTATCTAATATTATGATATTATATTATGGTATATTAGGTATTAATCTTATTTTTGTAGTTCAACGGAGTGCTTTGAGCTTGCTCGACCGCTGTCATGGGTTGGACCGCTAGCGGCCCACATATTTAATCCAGAATTAGTACATGCAAATATTTTCTTTTGTAATCGTATCAGGTGTAGAGCAGAACAGGATACTTCAATCATCAGGACAAACAATATTGCAGAAGTGAGAAAGAGAAGCGACAGGAAAGCACACTACCTGCAATCATCACCTCAAAACAACTAAGACAGAGGGCGCCACGTGCAGGGTTGAAAAGCAGTTCATAACAATGGTTTAACCATTCATTTTTTTTAAGTATTAGGATATTCATGTTACAATTTCTTACAACAGCGTTCATAGCTAGCGAAGACACAAGTCAGCAACATTCACACCTCTGTGTAAGCACACGAATATTGCATTTCAACAACGTACACTTTTCGTGTGAGTATGTGAATATTACATTTTAGCTGTATGTGCACTAGACGTTCAGTTGCGAAAAATATTTAAAAACATCAGTGCAAACTCACTGAAGCGTGTCTCTTTCTTGTGTCTCTCCATATCTATATACTATTCTTATGAGCACAAAAGATAGAACTTTCGAAGTAAGATGAAGCATGTATCGGTTTAAAAAAAAGATTTTGAGCTTTTCACCAACGCCATCTAGGGACAACAATGTTGACTGTCTGATTCAAGCAATCTATGAATATGTAGGAGAATGTTTCTCTGATCTTATGCAAAGTATATTCTTGTGTGGTGTATGGTATTATTCAACGGATGTCTTTCTAAGTGTATGCACATATCCGTGCGATGGATTAAGTTTTTTCTCACATACTTGTTTCGCCTCTGTAATTGTATGCTTTCACGTTTGTGAGTGTGTGCGTATGTTTCTGTGTGCGGGCGAGTGTGTGTGTGTGAGTATGTTTGTTTCGCTGAATCTGATATGTGTATACGTCTTCATGTCTCTATCGGTGTGTCTGTATGTGTATATGTTACCGTATGCAAGAATAAACATATTGTCTTACGGACACTTGCTCGCTACAGAAGAAGCTAACAATTAGGAACTATTCTATTAGGAAATCTCATCGAAAAGTCACTAAACAGATAAGTTTACTAAAGATGCACGCTTGTATACAATTTTTCAGATTCTTTTACCTTTCTCGATTCTGTTAAGTAGAACAATGAAATAGCATTGCAGGAAAAAATCTTTTATTCATACACTAAGAAATTACAAGGACGACCCATCAGATATAGAACAGAAATTAGTAACACTATTACATTTATTTAGTATATGTTCAGAGGCGCGCACCAGTTCGTCATACACTTCGTTTAGTAATATAGGAAAGTGTAGCATGTAGGAATCTTCAACTCCTGCCTCTTCCACAAAAAGTTTAGCGATATCGCTTAAATGAATTCACACCCAATACTATTGGGTGTGAAGTAGATCATTCAAGTCAGCTTCGCCATTCGTGTGTGGCCATATCCCGTTTCGCCGAAGCAGTGAGAAACATTCATTTAAGCGATATCGCTAAACTTTTTGTGGAAGAGGCAGGAGTTGAAGATTCCTACATGCTACACTTTCCTATATTACTAAACAAAGTGTATGACGAACTGGTGCGCGCCTCTGAACATATACTAAATAAATGTAATAGTGTTACTAATTTCTGTTCTATATCTGATGGGTCGTCCTTGTAATTTCTTAGTGTATGAATAAAAGATTTTTTCCTGCAATGCTATTTCATTGTTCTACTTAACAGAATCGAGAAAGGTAAAAGAATCTGAAAAATTGTATACAAGCGTGCATCTTTAGTAAACTTATCTGTTTAGTGACTTTTCGATGAGATTTCCTAATAGAATAGTTCCTAATTGTTAGCTTCTTCTGTAGCGAGCAAGTGTCCGTAAGACAATATGTTTATTCTTGCATACGGTAACATATACACATACAGACACACCGATAGAGACATGAAGACGTATACACATATCAGATTCAGCGAAACAAACATACTCACACACACACACTCGCCCGCACACAGAAACATACGCACACACTCACAAACGTGAAAGCATACAATTACAGAGGCGAAACAAGTATGTGAGAAAAAACTTAATCCATCGCACGGATATGTGCATACACTTAGAAAGACATCCGTTGAATAATACCATACACCACACAAGAATATACTTTGCATAAGATCAGAGAAACATTCTCCTACATATTCATAGATTGCTTGAATCAGACAGTCAACATTGTTGTCCCTAGATGGCGTTGGTGAAAAGCTCAAAATCTTTTTTTTAAACCGATACATGCTTCATCTTACTTCGAAAGTTCTATCTTTTGTGCTCATAAGAATAGTATATAGATATGGAGAGACACAAGAAAGAGACACGCTTCAGTGAGTTTGCACTGATGTTTTTAAATATTTTTCGCAACTGAACGTCTAGTGCACATACAGCTAAAATGTAATATTCACATACTCACACGAAAAGTGTACGTTGTTGAAATGCAATATTCGTGTGCTTACACAGAGGTGTGAATGTTGCTGACTTGTGTCTTCGCTAGCTATGAACGCTGTTGTAAGAAATTGTAACATGAATATCCTAATACTTAAAAAAAATGAATGGTTAAACCATTGTTATGAACTGCTTTTCAACCCTGCACGTGGCGCCCTCTGTCTTAGTTGTTTTGAGGTGATGATTGCAGGTAGTGTGCTTTCCTGTCGCTTCTCTTTCTCACTTCTGCAATATTGTTTGTCCTGATGATTGAAGTATCCTGTTCTGCTCTACACCTGATACGATTACAAAAGAAAATATTTGCATGTACTAATTCTGGATTAAATATGTGGGCCGCTAGCGGTCCAACCCATGACAGCGGTCGAGCAAGCTCAAAGCACTCCGTTGAACTACAAAAATAAGATTAATACCTAATATACCATAATATAATATCATAATATTAGATAAAGGTTCGGGGGACTCTTAGAATCGCGAGGTATTATGCTTATGGTATGTACAGGAGTAATGGTCCATAGACAGTGTTATTTCCAAACAGGATACATATAAAAAACGTGTGCTAACCACTTTCGCACTGTACCACTAGTATAGAAATAGAGAAAAATAACTAAACAGACATCTCAGTGTTATATTGTAGCGAAACTTGTGTTTGTAGCTAGCCACCATCACACACACACTTATGCGCTTATTGAAACGTAGTAGGTTGGCCAGGAACTCTGAAAAGAGCGTGTGAAAGCACCTTGAACTAACCGCGAGAGAGCTTTCATCGGTGGTTGAAGTCAGTGAACGCCGAACTAGGGCTAGATTCAGGGACCTAATTTTTCACGGAAATATTGTTGTTTTCCTGTGAGTTTTTCAGATTTTTTAGAAAGGGAAGATATATTAGTGTTTGAACTTTATGCATGCTTTCTCTCACAAAATAATTAATGAGCGTTTTACGAATATGTGTCGTGAAGCAGACTCAATTTTTCATTCTAAATGCTTACTCAGCCTATGGACACGTAGTTTGTCGATGTAATGACAAGTCTGATGTGTAGATAGACACTTTGATTAGCGAATGTCAGAAAAAGTCGTTGAATGTGTAAAACATCCCTTGTGATCCTGACAGCATCGACCGGGGAATGAACTCAGAAGATTGTGGGGTAGGAACTTTACAGAGGTCTATTCATATTTGATAATTTCTCGAGGGTTATGATAGTATAGTGAGCGAGGATCCCAGTCTACATTACTGTTGTCAAGCTCTGTACATTACGTTTCACACAAGTCCGTTCACGGTTTTCTAGTGCACGGTCGTACCGTTTAGTGCGGGTCGTCCTTGGCGTCGAAGTCGCTCGCGTTCCGCAGAAAACTGCGCATTATCGCGGTTGGAAAAAATAAAAAGGTTGAAACTCAACCCCAGAATATCATATGAAAATTTGAAGTGAGCTTGTATAAGGATACTGATACTACAACCTAACAAAGGACACCGGGGACGGATTTGTTCCCTTTTCTAATGCACGAGGTCAAATCCTATTCTTCCTGAATCGAACCATACTCCTTTAAGCAGGAACTAAAGTTTTTTTTTTTTACGGAAACGTATGAATTCTACTTTTATCATTCTGGCGCACAGTCTTTACCCGGTAAAAGCATGTAACTGGGACTGCATCGAGTAGCGTTACTTCCTAGGAAAGAGTTTGCTGAGGATACAGCTGTAATAAGTATTTTTAAACAACGCCGTCGTGTAACGGGATAGTTTTTAATTTCGTAGGACTTTTGTTAAAAACCATTCGGGGCAAGGATCCGAACACGGGCCTTTTAGGTCGACCCTATTACCTTCAATATTTTTCATCAGGAGGAATAAAATCAGACTTTTTCCTTTTATTAATTTTTTCTGCGGGATTGCCACTGTGAGGCGGTCCTTCTAGTGAAAATGTGCCAGCCCAATAGTCGCAGAGTTGAAAGAAATAAGTATTGATTAAAACGGACTTTAGATCAGTTATAAGTATAGTAATATTCTGAGCGCTTGGAGAACGTGACAGCCACATGGACTTCTGATAGCGTAGCATTCAGCAGGGGCCATGCATTCCACTGCAGCTTCCGGAACATATAGCGGATTCGAAGTATCAGCCTCCGTTGCAAATGAAATTTCAGCGGATTAGTGTAGACAAGTTGAGAGGTGTGTGTGAGACATTGTATTTTTTTTTATAGTTGAAGTATTAAACTACGACCTCTCTACTCCGTTAAAAGTACGTCGCGTGCAAAAACTAAAGTTTTTGCACGCGACGTACTTTTAACATTCTACCTCGTACAAAAAAAATATTTTTTCACCCGGTTTCACCAGCGTGATGAGACATACGCAAACGACGGAGGAAACGATTTTTTTTTTTTAAAACTGTTTTACCTGATTTTTCTTCGAACAGTGTTACTCTCCCGTACCGCGGATACAGCAGTAATAAGTATTTTTAAAACGTGGCGTAATAAAACTGTTAGTCATACTTTTGCAATCACAATGTTTTTTGAAGTGACTTAGTAAAGGAAATTGGGAACACGGATCAAGGCTGTGAGTGGGTTTTCACGATGTACGGAAGCAGTACAGGTCCAAGATTCATTCGTCAATAAAAACCTTGTGATTCCCCGTTTGGAATAATTTCGTAGGGTTTAACCGTCCGTCAGCGAGAGGTTGTCCGTGGTGAGGATCCGAACACGAAGTCTTTTAAGTCGAACCTATTACCCCATCAATATTTTTCATCACGACGAATAAAATCAGATTTTATTAATTTTTCACCCGATAGCATTTTTTATTTTCTGCGGGGGCTGTTACTGCAGGGGTAGGGTTTCTTCTAGTAAAAAATGCAGCAACCAGTAATCGCTAGGGACCCGTTGCAAATAAAATTTCAGCGGATTAGCGTAGACAAGTTGAGAGGGGTGCGTGAGACATTGTATTATTTTTTTATAGCTGAAGTATTAAACTACGACCTCCCTAATCCATTAATGTGCATTCGTGATGGGACTAAAGTTTTTTCACGCGACGTACTTTTAACATTCTACCTCGTACAAAAAAAAAAATATTTTTTCACCCGCGTGATGAGACATAGGCAAACGACGGAGGAAACGATTTTTTTTTTAAAAACTGTTTTACCTGATTTTTCTTCGAACAGTGTTACTCTCCCGTACCGCGGATTACAACAGTAATAAGTATTTTTAAAACGCGGCGTAATAAAACAGTTAGTCATACTTTTGCAATCACAATGTTTTTTGAAGTGACTTAGTAAAGGAAATTGGGAACACGGATCAAGGCTGTGAGTGGATTTTCACGATGTACGGAAGCAGTACAGGTCCAAGATTCATTCGTCAATAAAAACCTTGTGATTCCCCGTTTGGAATAATTTCGTAGGGTTTAACCGTCCGTCTGCGAGAGGTTGTCCGTGGTGAGGATCCGAACACGAAGTCTTTTAAGTCGAACCTATTACCCCATCAATATTTTTCATCACGACAAATAAAATCAGATTTTATTAATTTTTTGCCCGATAGCATTTTTTATTTTCTGCGGGGGCTGCTACTGCAGGGGTAGGGTTTCTTCTAGTAAAAAATGCAACAACCAGTAATCGCTAGGGATAAAAGAAATAAGTGTTGGTTTTAAAATGGTTATAAAAATACGTATATGAAAAGACTGTCGGTGTAAGATCTAAATTTTAAAAGTGGAGAGGGAGCCTACCCGCAATAACTATGCTATAAGAGTTGTTAATCCTAACACACTGTGTAAAATTATACTGAAGGTTAAACATCCCTAGTGCTCAGTCTTCTGATACGTGTCACTCGCTGGTCACTCCACGTTACTTTCCCCTTGTTGTGACGTCACCTACCCTTAGAGAACAGCAACGTATGAGTAAACAACACTGAGCGCTGGTACGGCGCTGGACACTCAACCTCCCGGGCGATTGTGTCACGAGATGTTTCGTTGCTACCTGACCGGTAAGCGGACACGTACGACTTCAGGAATGCAGGAACAGAGGCTTTTCCATTGCAGGTTGGTTCTTGTTAGGAGTTGACAGAATGAAGCTGTGGGTAGTGCGTTCGACTCTCGTTGCCGAGAAGAAGTTTTTTTTTTTCGATAAAACGCATCTACAGACTATTTCAACCGTACGGTAGTTTTTTAATAAAGGTAAGGGAATTTTGATGAGTGTTTAATTACTAGGGAGTTTAATAGCAGGGAATTTTAATTATAAAGGAATCGTTTAGTCGTCCTGGCTAAATGAATAGCAAAGGATTTTAATTACTAAGGAATAAATACAACTCTGTGAGTTGATTTACAATTTGAGATCTGCATTCAAAAGAGTTCAGTGCTAGTGTTGGCTTTGATGTAAGAAATACATAGAAAAAGCTAGGTTAATATCTGAAATGGCTGACCCGCATCTAAGCCACCGCAAGTACAAGGCGTGTTCCCGTGCGTCCTGGAATCCACAGAGCAAGGGACGATTTTTTTTTTTTTTTTCCGGTGAAACACATCTACAGAAAAACTGATTTTATTTCCACCGTGGAGTGATTTTAATAAAGGTGAGGAATATTTTGACGAGTGTTTAATTACTAGGGAGTTGATTAACGGAGTTTGAAAATTTTTCCACTGCAGACGTGTGTTCTAAAAGCAGATTTAACATGTCATCCCTACGAATAATTTAAACCATTATTAATTTCACCCTATGGTATTTTCTATGGAAACAGTAAGAGTAAAATGAGTTTCAACTGTAGGATGATTTTTAATAGAGGTAAGGGAATTTTGATGAGTGTTTAATTACTAAGGAATTTTGTGTCATCCTTTTCTGTACAATTATTCTAAGACCAGTCAATCGTTCCATGCAATTATTCTGAGACTTGCATCAGCCGAGTGAAGGAGTGGGGCCTTAAAATGGTCAACCAGAGGGTTTTTCATAAGGGGGAGGGCTTAAAATATAGGTAGGTCGACCGTGGGGAGCGAAAACGAGAAATTAGACTTAAAATAAAGGGGTTTTTGGGGAAAATAGTATTTCTCACTGTCAACAGATGGCGCCAGAGGGTTTTTCATAAGGGGGAGGGCTTAAAATATAGGTAGGTCGACCGTGGGGGCCGAAAACGAGAAATTAGACTTAAAATAAAGGGGTTTTTGGGGAAAATAGTACTTCTCACTGTCAACAGATGGCGCCACTGAGGGGAAAGGGGGTTTAATAAAGGGGGAGGAATTATTAATAAAGGTCGGTTACGTAATGATTATGTAATGATTACGTCATGTTGCGTCATAGGGGCGTGGTCGGTGACGTCATAGGGGGGGGGGAAAGCACTAGTGGGGGATCCCTCGGGTGTGACGATACTACTAACAACAACAACCCTTCAAGTATCATATTTCCTCGTATTAGTTTCGACTTATTCCCGATAATTTTTAGTCTCTTAAATATAAGTAAAAATATATGAATGTTTTTTACTTTTTTTTCGGGGGGGTGGGGGGGGGGGGGTTCTCTGTATTTAAAAAGAAAAAAAACTTTCAAGTTCTTTAATTGGACACCTTGATTTACTGGTCATTGGGGGACGGTAGGATCAGCATCAGGTTTCTAATGTGAAGTTTCCAGTTTCGAGTAGAAGCACTTCCTTCAGCGATTAATCAGAGGGATGACTCTTCTGAACAAGGAGCCACGGCTTAACATCCCATCCGACGGACGGCGTTTCGAAGCGTAACGACATTCCCTTTCTCACTGAGGGCAGAACGGGGCTAGTGGAGAAAATCCTCAATGTATGCCGTAGTGGGACTCGAATCTAGGAACTACAGATTACGAACCTGACGCCCTATTAGCTGAGCCAACCGCTATTCTTTGAGTATGAACTTTTGATTTAAATTCTTTATGACAAACAGTGCTCTGTTAAAGTATTTGAAAATGGTTATTTTGGTCCTATCCTTTCCCCCCAATGACCAATAAAACAAGGTGTCCAACTAAAGCACTTGAAAGTTGTATTTTTTAAATATAACGAAAAAAACCCCCCGAAAATAAAGTAAATAAAAATTAATATATTTTTACTTGCATTTAAGCGACTAAAAGTGATTTGGAATAAGTCGAAACTAATACGAGGAAATATGATCCTTTCAGTTTCACACTCTTTTTAAACGTTAAATAAATGTTTTAAATAGAAAGTCGAATAATAATAGGAGTGATTCGCATCTTCAATTTACCTCCAGAGACATTTTAGCGTAGAAATATTTTCGAAATTAAGGAGGTTCCAGTGTAACTTTCCATTCACATAAAAGAGAAAATGTTTCAAAAGCTTTCGTAATGAGGCACACGCACTGAATGTTTAGCAATGGACTCTTTAAATTTTCTTGCGCATTGTGGACGTGAGAAAGAAAGAGAAGCGAAAAAAATCAGCAAACTCACGTAATAATCCATCCATTTATTCTTATAGAGATAGAAAATTAATTGCAGAATAAAGAACTAGAGTAGTAGTGGATGTTAGATGTAACTATTAGGGAAAAAGAAGTTATAGAATGAACGTTTCTTGAGTTATTTACGCTCTGAGTTCTAGAAGATGAAAAATGCTTAAGTCACAAAGGCCCCAAAGTTCAGAGTTGGGTACGAGAAGGAGTCAGGAAAGGGACTTTTCCTGACTAATGTACACAGTGTAATTCTCTTGACTAAACATGCACAGGGTGATTCTCCTGACTAAAGTGCATAGGGTGACTCTCCTAGCTAATGTGCAGAGGGTGACTCACCTAGATAATGTGCAGAGGGTGACTCTCCTAGCTAATGTGCAGAGGGTGACTCTCCTAGATAATGTGCAGAGGGTGACTCTCCTAGCTAATGTGCAGAGGGTGACTCTCCTAGATAATGTGCAGAGGGTGACTCTCCTAGCTAATGTGCAGAGGGTGACTCTCCTAGATAATGTGCAGAGGGTGACTCTCCTAGATAATGTGCAGAGGGTGACTCTCCTAGCTAATGTGCAGAGGGTGATTCTCCTAGCTAATGTGCAGAGGGTGACTCTCCTAGCTAATGTGCAGAGGGTGACTCTCCTAGATAATGTGCAGAGGGTGACTCTCCTAGATAATGTGCAGAGGGTGACTCTCCTAGCTAATGTGCAGAGGGTGACTCTCCTAGCTAATGTGCAGAGGGTGACTCTCCTAGCTAATGTGCAGAGGGTGACTCTCCTAGATAATGTGCAGAGGGTGACTCTCCTAGCTAATGTGCAGAGGGTGACTCTCCTAGCTAATGTGCAGAGGGTGACTCTCCTAGCTAATGTGCAGAGGGTGACTCTCCTAGCTAATGTGCAGAGGGTGACTCTCCTAGCTAATATGCAGAGGATGACTCTCCTAGATAATGTGCAGAAGATGACTATTGTGAATAACGTGAACAGAATCTCTGCTGGCTAACGTGCACAGGATGACTCTCCTGAAAAACCTGCTCAGCGTGACTCTCCTGAAAAACCTGCTCAGCGTGACTCTCCTGACTAATGTGCGCAGGGTGGCTCTTCTGACTAATGTGCAGGGTTGGCTCACCTGACTAACGTACACAGGATGACTCTGCTGGTTAATGTTAAACGGGTGGCTCTCCTGATCAATGTGCAGCAGAAGGTGACTCTCCTAACTAATGTGACCAGTGACTAATGTGACCATGTTTCTGAGTAATATACAGAAGGTGACCCTTCTGAGTAATGCGTACACGGTGGACTAATGCGCTCTTCTCCTGACTAATGTGCACAAGGTGGTTCACCTGAATAATGTGTACAGTGTGAATCTTCTGGCTAATGTGCAGAGGGTGATTCTTCGGAATAACGTGCACAGGATGACTCTGCTGGCTAATGTTTACAAGGTGGCTCTCCTGGATAACGTGCAAGGATGACTCTCCTGACTAATGTGTAGAGGATGACTCATCTGACTAATGTACAGAGGATGGCTCACTTGACTAACTTGCAGAGGGAGACTCTACTGACCGATGAGCACAGGATGACCGAGCCCGTTGTTCTATCATTTCACACCAAGGGCATAGAGAGGTAGCGGTGAACATGTTGGGACACACAATAAGATTGGTTCAGCCCACAATACGAAGAAGTGGGATTTAGTGAATTGATCTATGAATAATAATACTAATAACACTAATGTACACATGGTTCACAATAGAGTTCAAAATAATTACACAATATTATTGTGAACATGTTAACTTATAACAATACAATTATGATAATAATAACAATATTATTATAAATATATTAATTCACGATAATGTTAAAATAAATACACCCTCAAGCAACTGCTTACCACAGAGGTCTAACAGGAGCCTGTCAGTTTATATGCCAAAGTAGAAGGTCTGTGAGGATGGCAGGACTCAGCAGAAAACAACACACACAACCATGCCTTACCCGGGGCTCGAACCCAGGTCCCTCAGATCAGCAGCCGAACGTGCTAACCACTCGGCCATGGGACGGCTCGATAATATTAGTTCACAATAACTAATTGAAGAACTAAAGCTCATTTTTTGCAACACAGAATATGCGGTTAGAAGTTCTAATAATAGATTTCAGCAATACGTAACATAATAAGTTGCCGAGGATTTGTTATTTCAATTATAATATTAATAATAAATATATAATATTGCAATACACATATAATAACGAACAGAGTATATAACAGTGAACTTTTGCAGCACACTATAAGGACCGCTAAATTTAACAGAGCTTACAACAATCCCAAAAACCATAAGTAAACTGTTTACACAGGAAAAAAAGTGTGACACTGTTACACTGTTACACACCTTTTTGGGATTATTATAATGTGTTTAATAAACAGATTATAACAATAATATGATGTTTACTAATATGATTATAATGATAACTCTTTATATGCTAGATTGTTGAAATAATCCGTTTAGTAAACAGATTATTTCAACAATCTAGCATATAAAGAGACAGAGAGTTTGAACATACAATAAGAAAACAGAGTACAGTCGCTCAAAAAAGTATCCGAACACTATGGTTAATTTCATAATTCAGAAAAAATATCTGGCAACGATTTTTTTAGAAATTAGTGATCTGGCAACCGTGTTAATAACATGAAGGTTGCCAGATCACTAATTTCTAAAAAAATCGTTGCCAGATATTTTTTCTGAATTCTGAAATTAACCATAGTGTTCGGATACTTTTTTGAGCGACTGTACCTAATAGGGATTATTGCAACACACCAGTAAGGCGCCATAATGTGTGTAGCATTGGAATAGCCGAGATTGAGCTTCCAACAATAAATAAATAAATATCAGATTCTTGCAACAAACTGACACATAAATAATCAGAACATACACAGTCATATCAGAATGGGGCGGGGGTGGTTCAGTCGGTAGCGCGCCAGGCTCGTAATCTGTAATTCTCAGGTTCGAGTCCCAGCTGGGTCAGCGTTGAGATTTATCTCTGCAAAATTCCCCGCCCTGCCCACTGTCAGTAGGGGACACCGATGGGCTTGGAAAGGCCGCCGTCCGTCGGATGGGACGTTAAGCCGTGGTCCCGTGTGCGGGAGAGCCATACCCTGTGCACGTTAAAGAACACGCTGGATGGCCTTGACGGGAGGCTACCATCTGTCTCCCAACAGCTATTCCAGTGGATCCCCTCCCCCAACCTTCTCTGAGCCTTCGGATTCCATGTCACCTGGCCATTTAGCCCATGGTGTGCAAAAAAGTGCCGCTCAGAGGTAAAACAACCCAACCCAACGTATCAGAATAATATGGCCACCTACCATACATATACTATGATAAGTGGTCATATTATTCTGACACGACTGTGTATATAACAGTGGATTATTGCAACACCCTATAAAGAAGAAAGGGGAGCTAAATAAAAATCAGGAATCAGAAGAGCTAACAATGGACGTATAACAGAGGGGTGTAAAGCGAACATAAACCAACTTGCTTTTCTTTCAGAAAATATGGTACGCAAAATTACGAGAGGAAATTTAAATTTCAAAAATTTTTCTCGTAAATGTCATGTACGAAAATCACACTAGTAAATACACTATTATATCGTTTTCTATTTTACCCCGAAGAGCAGTTTACTTTTGGTTGGTTAATTATTTGTCATGTAACTCGGTGTTTATCGGAGAATCGGCAAGTTATTCTTTTTTTTCGTAATATATTCTACACTGCAGCGCATTAAAAAGTCAATGTTTCCACAGGAAAAGAAAATTGGCTGCCTTCACCTTTAATAATTCAGACGAATAATATGATATATAATATTTCAAAAAGCAGTGTTCTCGCATCATTTATTTGAGTTGCGTGGGCGGGGGTGGCTCAGTCGGTAGCGCGCCAGGCTCGTAATCTGTAGTTCCCAGATTCGAGTCCCAGCTGGGTCAGCGTTGAGATTTATCTCCGCAAAATTCTCCGCCCTGCCCACGGTCAATAGGGGACACCGATGGGCTTGGAAAGGCCGCCGTCCGTCGGATAGGACGTTAAGCCGTGGTACCATGTGTGGGAGAGCCATACCCTGTGTACGTTAAAGAACACGCTAGATGGCCTTGAAAGGCTACCATCTGTCTCCCAACAGCTGTTCCAGTGGGTCCCCTCCCCCAACCTTCTCTGATCCTTCGGGGTCCATGTGACCTGGCCATTTAGCCCATGGTGTGCAAAAAAGTGCCGCTCAGAGGTAAAACAACCCATCCCTGTGGCCTCGTGTATGGGAGAGCCATACCCTGTGCGCGTTAAAGAACACGCTAGATGGCCTTGAAAGGCTACCATCTGTTTCCCAACAGCTGTTCCAGTGGGTCCCCTCCCCCAACCTTCTCTGAGCTTCGGGGTCCATGTGATCTGGCCATTTAGCTCATGGTGTGCAAAAAAGTGCCGCTCAGAGTTAGAACAACCCAACCCAACCTATTTTAGTTGCAAACTGGAAACTTAATCGTGAAGCTCTATCGAGGCCAGTTTCTTTCCCATTCAGTATTTCAGTGCATTTATTTCGTTTTTAAAATCCAAAGCGTGGCATAAGGAAGCCAAATAAATGTCTACGGCTTGCTCTGCCTTATTATGCAACGTAGGAATTGAACAAAGACACCCCTTGCTGCACATTCATAAGTCACTAGTGGGCATACGCAATCAGGGCATAGTGAAGGCCTATGGTTGGGGGGGGGGGGACGAAAATTTTCCAACTCAGAAATCGAAGTTTGACAACT
The DNA here is from genome assembly GCA_038380435.1 of Ryuthela nishihirai. Taxonomy (NCBI): domain Eukaryota; kingdom Metazoa; phylum Arthropoda; class Arachnida; order Araneae; family Heptathelidae; genus Ryuthela; species Ryuthela nishihirai. The sequence goes on from JAWZYU010000018.1 coordinate 29,652,535, forward strand.
GAGAAAACAGTCTAGAGAACTTGACAAAATTTTGTGTACAGTCGCTCAAAAAAATATCCGAACTAACGAAAATATCCGAACTCAACGAAATATCCGATAAAAAAATCCGAACTCAAAGAAAATATCCGAACATATACATAACTTGACATGTTCTGTCACTAATGTACACACAATTACGTTAAATGTATATGAGGGGGGGGGGGGTTTGCCAGGTTCCATCTATTCCGCATTTTGCAATGTGACTCGACTCCTCTCTCATTTGATTACCTATCGAATTTTACCAACTACAGTCGCACAAAAAAATATCCGAACACTCTGGTTGATTACAGAATTCAGAAAAGATATCTGGCAACGATATTTTTTAGAAATTAGTGAATCTGGCAACCTTCGTGTACGTACACTAAGGCTGCCAGATTCACTAATTTCTAAAAAATATCGTTGTCAGATATTTTTTCTGAATTCTGTAATCAACCAGAGTGTTCGGATATTTTTTTGAGCGACTGTACACAAAATTTTGTCAAGTTCTCTAGATTGTTTCAAACTCTACTTCGTTTCACAAAACCAATCCCATTTCTATTTTTCTTCAGATTTATTTTGGCTTCTACATTTGTCGATTTTTTCCAGTTTTCTCGATTGTGCCAACTATCCTTAATTTCAAAAAACAACTTCCATTTTTCACACCCCATCTGTATTTAACTAAATGGCTTCAAAGTTTACCAGGGAACAAATAAAAATGATCGTTCCTCTATATCTGAACGTGAGGGCGGAGAGTAACAAGCTATAGGTCAAACAAAAGTCTCTGACTCTAGAAATGTCATAGGCTATAAAAAAAATTCCATTCTCCCTCTATATTTGGAGCGGGGGTGGCTCAGTCGGTAGCGCGCCAGGCCCCTAATCTGTAGTTCCCAGGTTCGAGTCCCAGCTGGGTCAGCGTTCAGATTTATTTCCGCAAAATTTCCCCGCCCTGCCCACGGTCAGTAGGGGACATCGATGGGCTTGAAAAGGCCGCCGTCCGTCGGGTGGGACGTTAAGTCGTGGTCCCATGTGCGGGAGAGCCATACCCTGTGCACGTTAAAGAATACGCTGGATGGCCTTGACGGGAGGCTACCATCTGTCTTCCAACAGCTGTTCCAGTGGGTCCCCTCCCCCAACCTTCTCTGAGCCTTCGGGGTCCATGTGACCTGGCCATTTAGCCCATGGTGTGCTAAAATGTGCCGGACCATCGTAAACTATAACGAATTTTTCTCTCACTCCCGTCTTGGCTACTGGTCTAAGGGACCTGGGTTCGAGCCCCAGGTAAGGCATGGATGTGTGTGTCGTTTTTCTGCTGAAGTCCTGCCATCCTCTCAGACCTTCTACTATGGCATATAGACTGTCAGAATCCTGTCAGACCTCTGTGACAAGCAGCTGCTTGAGGAGGTATTTATTTTTATTTATTTATTCCCCCCTAAGAAAAACGGGGAGCGGATTTTCGCGAGTTTCAACTTTACCGATGCATATCTGAAATCAAAGCTCGTGATGTCATTGTCTAGCTCAAACATGGCTCCAAAAGGGAGAAAAAAATATGGCCGATGCTTGGGTTGTTTTACCTCTGAGCGGCACTTTTTTGCACACCATGGGCTAAATGGCCAGGTCACATGGACCCCGAAGGCTCAGAGTAGGTTTGGGGAGGGGACCCATTGGAACAGCTGTTGGGAGACAGATGGTAGCCTCGCGTCAAGGCCATCCAGCGTGTTCTTTAACGTGCACAGGGTATGGCTCTCCCGCACACGGGGCCACGGATTAACGTCCCATCCGACGGACGGCGGCCTTTCCAAGCCCATCGGTGTCCCCTATTGACCGTGGGCAGGGCGGGGAATTTTGTGGAAATAAATCTCAACGCTGACCCAGCTGGGACTCGAACCTGGGAACTACAGATTACGAGCCTGGCGCGCTACCGACTGAGCCACCCCCGCCCCATGGCCGATGCTTATGAGTCATATATCAAATGAAAGGTTTTGAAGCAAGGTGTTTTTAGTGACAAAAATATAAATAAATTAAAAAAAACTTAAAAAATATCTTCCTTTTTGGCACTAAAAAGTAGAAAATAAACCTAAACCATATTCGCAATTAATCATTGAGTTCGTATTCATCTCAAAGGAAGATAGGGCGCTGCTTTCCTACACAACGAGATTGCCGCGCCTTATCTTCCTTTGAAGTGAATACGATCTCAGTGACTGATTGCACCATCGATATGCTTTAGGTTATTTTCTACCTTTTTAGTGACACAAAGGAACCTAGGTATTTTTTAAATTTTATAATTCACAACTCACCTGTATTTTACCAAGTGGCTTCGTAGCCACTCCACAAGATTTCGCCAAGTTTTCTCGATTTTGCCAATTCACTTAAGTTCACAAAACCAATGTTAATTTTCACAACTCGCCTGTATGTATGTAGGGGCGGGGGTGGCTCAGTCGGTAGCGAGCCAGGATCGTAATCTGTAGTTCCCAGGTTCGAGTCCCAGCTGGGTCAGCGTTGAGATTTATCTCCGCAAAATTCCCCGCCCTGCCCACGGTCAGTAGGTGACACCGATGGGCTTGGAAAGGCCGCCGTCCGTCGGATGGGACGTTAAGCTGTGGCCCAGTGTGCGGGAGAGCCATACTCTGTGCACGTTAAAGAATCGGCTGGATGGCCTTGACGGGAGGCTACCATCTGTCTCCCAACAGCTGTTCCAGTGGGTCCCCCCCCCCAACCTTCTCTGAGCCTTCGGGGTCCATGTGACCTGGCCATTTAGCCCATGGTGTGCAAAAAAGTGCCGCTCAGAGGTAAAACAACCCAAACAACAACCCAAAGTATACATTTTTGTGCGACTTATACCATATTTATTTTGCTATAAAGTTGCATATGCCTGGCAAATTGCACTCGAGCAACTCTGGTAGGTACGGAATGAATCGAAAAGTTCGATTATCTGTAATGTTTGAACTTCCAATTTCTCTGGGGCGGGGGTGGCTCAGTCGGTAGCGCGCCAGGCTCGTAATCTGTAGTTCCCAGGTTCGAGTCCCAGCTGGGCCAGCGTTGAGATTTATCTCCGCAAAATTTCCCGCCCTGCCCACGGTCAGTAGATGACACCGATGGGCTTGGAAAGGCCGCCGTCCGTCGGATGGGACGTTAAGCCGTGGCCCCGTGTGCGGGAGAGCCATACCCTGTGCACGTTAAAGAACATGCTGGATGGCCTTGACGGGAGGCTACCATCTGTCTCCCAACAGCTGTTCCAGTGGGTCCCCTCCCCCAACCTTCTCTGAGCCTTGGGGGTCTATGTGACCTGGCCATTTAGCCCATGGTGTGCAAAAAAGTGCCGCTCAGAGGTAAAACAACCCAACCCAACGCCTGTATGTTACCAAGTGGATTCGAATTTTGTGAACTGATCTAGATTTTGCGAAGTTCGCTTGATTTTGCCAACTCACCAAAATTTTACAGAAAAAAAAATCCCAATTTTTATATCTCATCTCAATTTTGCCAAGTCATTCCGAATTTTACCAAGCCACTCCGAATTTCGCCAACACCCCAAGATTTTGCCAAGTTGTCCCTATTTTGCCAACTCACCTGTATTTTACCAAATGACTTTGAATTTTGTCTTTTCCAAGTCGTGTGGATTTTGTTAACTCCCCTTAATTTTACAAGACAAAAATACAAATATTTCTCAACTCACCTGGATTTTACAAAGTCACTTGGAATTTTGCCAATTCCGATCATGTTGGAGTTGGCAAAGTAGTCATGTAGGAGAATATCTTAGAGGAGCGTAGTAATGGGGAGGAGTCTCCCCCCCCCCCCATAGCTACGCTCCTGTAGACCACCAGCCGTTTGGCATAGGTTTCGGGATGTCTAAATGTCACTTTTTTGTGATAATATATAATCGGCTCTCGGTTTACGAAGATATGATTAGCAAATTTTGAAATAACTCGGGCACAGTAATATATAATTTTCTTTTAATTTATTTGGATTTTTTTTTTTGAATAACGCTGTTTGCATTGACGGCCAAACAGTCGGTGCATGCTATCAGCGTAAATTAAGTGTTGTAGGCTAAGTAAGAAATTTTCCCCAAGCACTACATGTGTAGGTTTCAATTAGGCGTGCCACGAAAACAGGTCACACTACTCCAACATGATCCTTGCAACACTAAAAGTCACACCTCTCCAACATGATTACAACAACGCTGAAAGTCGCATCTCTCCAACGTGATACAAACAACAATAAAAGCCGCACCTCTCCAACATGATCCTTGCAACATTAAACGTCACATTTCTCCAACACGATCCTGGCACTCGTAATCTGTAGTTCCCAGGTCGAGTCTCAGCTGGGTCAGCGTTGAGATTTATCTCCGCAAAATTCCCCCGCCCTGCCCACGGTCAGTAGGGGACACCGATGGGCTTGGAAAGGACGCCGTCCGTCGGATGGGACGTTAAGCCGTGGCCCCGTGTGCGGGAGAGCCATACCCTGTGCACGTTAAAGAACACACTGGATGGCCTTGACGGGAGGCTACCATCTGTCTCCCAACAGCTGTTCCAGTGGGTATCCTCCCCCAACCTTCTCTGAGCCTTCGGGGTCCATGTGACCTGGCCATTTAGCCCATTGTGTGCAAAAAAGTGCCGCTCAGAGGTAAAACTACCCAACAACCCGATCCTGGCAACGCTAAAAGTCACACCTCTCCAACATGATTCCAACAATACTAAAAGTCACACCTCTCGAACATGATGCTGGCAACACTAAACGCCACATCTCTCCATGATCACAGCAACACTAAAATTCACACTTCTCCAACACGATCCCTGCAAAACAAAAAGTCACATCTTTGTGAGATATAGGCTTAACGTTAATCTGTGCAACATAGCTATTCAATCTGTACTTGACGCGCTTAGAGTGGGTAGATTTCTCAGCCTTCCACCTACTGGGAATTGTCCGTCATCAATCTTATTGGTCTGTTGTAGCACTGCCTTAGTTAAATTTAATTAAATATTTGTGTGGAGATACACTTCTGGGAAGAAATGTCCCAGTTTCAGTACACTGAAATTGTAACATTTACTTAAACTTCCAAAGAATTACACTTCTGTCATTCTGTTTGGTTCTTAAACGGCACAGTAAGTCGTAAGCAATGGCTGCGTGGCAGTGCTGTCATGTCAGTAACGCTACAGGACCAGGCAACAGTGGAGGGGAAAACTTGTACCCATATAGACCTGCGACTACAATATTAGATTGGGTTGGGTTGTTTTACCTCTGAGCGGCACTTTTTTGCACACCATGGGCTAAATGGCCAGGTCACATGGAACCCGAAGGCTCAGAGAAGGTTGGGGGAGGGGACCCACTTGAACAGCTGTTGGGAGACAGATGGTAGCCTCCCGTCAAGGCCATCCAGCGTGTTCTTTAACGTGCATATGGGGTATGTCTCTCCCGCACACGGGACCACGGCTTAACGTCCCATCTGACGGGCGGCGGCCTTTCCAAGCCCATCGGTGTCCCCTACTGACCGTGGGCAGGGCGGGGAATTTTCGGAGATAAATTTCAACGCTGACCCAGCTGGGACTCGAACCTGGGAACTACAGATTACGAGCCTGGCGCGCTACAGACTGAGCCACCATCGCCCTGACTACAATATTAAGAGCCAACCGAGATACAAATATATTTAATGCAGAATGAATTCGAAGGGTATAAGAAGCATTTCAGTTTGGTTGTTTTGACCACAGAACGACAATTTTTTGGCACAAAATTGGCAGGTCACAAGGACACCAAGAATTCGGAGAATGTTGGAGAGGGCGATCCACTGGACAACTGTTAAGAGAAGATGGAAGATTTCCATCTTCTCCATCCAGCGTGTTCTCTAAGTGCACAGGATATGGCTCTCGTAGGCATGGGGACACGGCATAACGTCTCATCCGATGGACGGAGGACTTTCCAAGCCCATCGGTGTCCCCTACTGACCGAGGGCACGGCGAGGAGTTTTGCGTTGTCGCAGATGGGACTTGAACCTGAGAACTGAAGTTTACGAACCTGGTGCGCTGCCGACTGAGACAACTCCGGGGCCCTTTTTTACTTCGCCAGTGATTTAAAGTAACTGGCGGCTAAGGCTGAGAGGATTTTTTAAAATTTAAAATTTAAAAATTGGAAAAATTTGGGAAAAAAATTAATTGGGAAAAAAATTAAAATTTCAAACATATTTTTAAGAGATAACGGGATAAAACTTTTTTTTCGTTGAAAAATAACGAAAAAACTTTTTTCTGAAGTGGGAGGGGAAAAATATTTTTTTAGAGAGAAAGAAAATGTCGTTTTTCTTTGAGATGTAGTGGGGGGGATTTTTTTTTTCAGAAGATGAGAGAAAATGTTTTCAAAGAAAGCGGAAAAAATCTTTTTTTTTTTCTTAAGAGTTTGGGTGAAACGTTTTTTTAAAAGAGAATAGGATGAGATTGTTTTCATTTTTAAGAACTAGAGGACAAATCTTTTTTCTTTAATAGGTACAACCAAAAAGCGTCTTTCTTTAAGGAACATGTGAAATACACTGCTCGACATTGAAAGGGCCCCACCCAGAAGGACATGTCGTACAAACATGCAAATAGAAGAGTAGGTGTGCGCAGTTGAGATATGCAAATGATGATAATTCGGAGCCAATAGCAAGAAGTTCAAGAAGGAACAGGGATGGTATTGTGTTTATGCAGATGGAAGTCGTGCGAATGGTTGAGATTAGGTGGTTCCGCTTGGAAATTGTTCAGTGAAGACCGAGAATGCCTGGTACACGCCGTAGGCAGGTTTATTGCTATTTGGATGCCTTTGAGAGAGGAAGAATTATAGGCTTATGTGAAGCTGGATGGACTACATGTCACGTCGCTGCCCGTGTTCATTGGGATGCACGAACTGGTGGACGCTGTTGGCAACAGTGGCGAAATGAAGGTTCTAGTGTGCGTCGCAGAGGGAGTGGTGACGTCCGATAGACGTCAGCACGGTTGGATAGGTGCATTGTTCAACATGCTCGTTCGTCACCACAGAGCACTGCAGGCGATATTCGACTGGCTGTGTCAGCATCCATGGACTTCCCCATAACGACCTGAATGATAAATCGAAGGTTACATGAGGCACAACTACACTCTAGGAAACCGTTACGTCGACTGCCATTGACTGCAAACCATCGCAGTGCTCGTCTGGCTTTGTGCCAAAGTCGTGGGAACTGGGGTCACAAATGTAACACTGTTGTCTTTAGTGATGAATCCCGTTTCTGTCTGGGTGCTGACGATCGACACGTCCGTGTATGACGACAACCTGACGAGAGGAAGGATCCAGCTTTTGTTCGCGACTGGCACCACCCATCAGCCAGGTATAATGGTATGGGTTGCTATTGGATATGACAGCAGGTCACCTCTTGTCTGCATCACAGGAACACTGGCTGCTGCACGATATATTAGCGCGTTTCTGCAGCCCTTTTTGTTACCGTTCCTGGGAGCAATGCAGCAGCCCATTTTCCAGCATGACAACGCCCGTCTACACACTTCTAGGATCTCCAGACAATGTTTGCAACATGTTCAGGTATTGCCATGACCAGCACGAACTCCATATTTATCCCCAATAGAAAATCTGTGGGACCACATTGGACGACATGTGCAATCCTCTCTCACCAGCCAGACCAGAATCTCGATAAATTATGGGAGCAAGTCAACGCTGCTTCGTGTGCAATCCCTCAGGACCATATCCGTCGACTGTATGACTCCATGCCACGCCGTAATGCTGCCTGTATTGCCGTTCACGGCGGTGCAACCACCTACTGAGGCAGTCACATTGTGCTGCATTAATTATCTCATCTTTTAACCGCTGCAAGTGGCTGCAAATTAAATAATGGTATGACAATATGTATTGCTATGTGTGTGCTACATTTTACACCTATCCCCTCACTCCTTCTGGGTAGGGCAATTTCAATTTCGTGCAGTGTATTTTAAACATATAAAGAAGACTTTTTTTTCTGTAAGATATAAAAAAATATTTTTTATTCGAGTGATAAAAAAATTGTTTTCGTTTAGAGACAGAAAAAAAAAATTCGTGTCCTTGAAAACAAATATCCCATATTCCCTAGAGATGATTGAAATTCTAGTTTAATTTAAAAATTCGCATTGTTTCAAAGGACAGATATCGTCTCGTATTTAACAAAGAAATCTGAGCTCTTTGAAAGTTTTGATTTTTCTCCTCAGAAAAAATTGTAAAACATCCTGGCAAACATGGCACAAAAGGTGAAATCATTAGCTCCGGTTGCAGCCTTCTTTCTTCTCTTTTACTGAAGACAACAATTATGTTTACAAAAATTTGAGCCTATTTAGCAAACGTACATCAACGTACCTAATTATCTTTCTAAATAATGTCGCTTTGCATTTCGTTATGAAACGTGAACTGATCTCTTAAAGCTAAATCATAGAGTGTTTAGTACAGTGATGTGTAAATTAGCTTAAATTGTTAATTCCGGCTCCGTATCTCTTTGTGTATTTTACTCCAAATAAACAGACGTTTCTTCCCGCCATTTTAAATTCGTACCACTCTTAATGACATTCCTTTTTAATGTTCACTTTTTTTATTTAAACGCTGAAAAGTGTTAGTCAAAGTAAAAAAAAATCGCAAACATTCTATTCACGTTGGATTTATTTAAGGGTGAAATTTTCATCACCATGTAAATTAACCTCATTAAACAGTTTTTGAAACAGAAGAAATATCCTGCTTTCTACTATTAGTATAACAATGTTAAACATGGGTTTTAAAGACAAATATGCTATTAATACGTAAACAAAGTTATTTTGTTTTCAGTTCGTTCACCTAAGATTGTTTAGTGAAATATCTCAATATGAATATAAATGAACAAACATTTTTCACTACATATACACCAAAGAGCCAAAACATTATGACCACCTGCCTAATATGATGTTGGTCCACCATGTGCTGCCAAAACAGCTGTTACCCGACGGGGCATCGATTCTACAAGATTTCTAAAGGTGTCTTGTGGTATCTGGTACCATCACGTTACCAGAAAATCCTTTAACCCTTGTAAGTTACGTGATTGAGCCCCGCAGATCGGATATGCTGTTCCGACACAAACCACAGATGCTTGATTGGATTGATGTCTGGGGAATTTGAAGGCCAGGGCAATACCTGAAAATTTTCCTCATGTTCAGCGAACCATTCTCAAACAATCCGGGCAGTGTGGCATGTCGCATTATCCTGCTGAAAGAAAGCACTACTAGAGGGATATTCCGTGCCATGAAGGAATGTACCTGGTCTGCAATGATGTTTAAGTAGATGGTAGACGTCATAGTTTCCTGCAAAATGAATGACTGGACCCAGGGTTTTCCAGCAGCACATTGCCAAAAGCATTACACTTCCTCCACCGACTTGTTTTCGTCCCACGGTGCATCCACACATACCCGGCCGTCCACATGGTGCAACAGGAAACGAGATTCAATCATTCAAGGTCCAGTTTTGATGCTTGAGTGTCTATTGTAGGCGCTTTCGTCGGTGAACCGAGGTTAGCATGGGCACTCGGAGCGGCAAATGGCTACACAGCCCCATTTTCAGCAGGTTTCGATGTACTCTGTGTTTTGACATATTATCTCGTCGCAGGATTCAAATAATGGGCGAGTTGCGCCACAGTATCCCTTCTGTGGCTCGTACCACACTGGACAGCCTTCGCTCACCTCTAGAATCGATGAGCTGTGGTCCATCCACACCGTGCTGTGTTCGTAATTTTTCCCTCCTCGGACCTCTTTCTGAAGGTACTAACCACGGATGACCGTGAGCACTCCACAATCCTTGCCGTCTCGGAAATGCTCTAACTCAGTCGTCTGGCCATTACAATTTGGCCTTTGTGAATTCTAATTTATGACTGCTTTCGTAAGTCCACTGCCTTAACCATCCGAAGAGCAACACAAACACTGATTAACAGAGCTCAGTTTCAGGTGTTATTTATACAGTTTCAGGACCTTCACACGCGTCGTCGTTTACCGGCAATTACTTCGATTAGCATTAAAGGGGCGGGGGTGGCTCAGTCGGTAGCGCGCCAGGCTCGTAATCTGTAGTTCCCAGGTTCGAGTCCCTGCTGGGTCAGCGTTGAGATTTATCTCCGCAAAATTCCCCGCCCTGCCCACGGTCAGTAGGGGACACTGATGGGCTTGGAAAGGCCGCCGTCCGTCGGATGGGACGTTAAGCCGTGGCCCCGTGTGCGGGAGAGCCATACCCTGTGCACGTTAAAGAACACGCTAGATGGCCTTGACGGGAGGTTACCATCTGTCTCCCAACAGCTGTTCCAGTGGGTCCCCTCCCCCAACCTTCTCTGAGCCTTCGGGGTCCTTGTGGCCTGGCCATTTAGCCCATGGTGTGCAAAAAAGTGCCGCTCAGAGGTAAAACAATCCAATCCAATTAAGTATAATTTCTTTGAGAGAGGTCTTTAGAGAGCTTATGAACTCTCCCTTTGAGATATTTTATGCTAACCTTTGGTACAATTTCTATGGTTCAACACAGTTCTAATATCAAGTTTATTCGATATTCTTTTAAAGGATATCATTGGTAATTTATCTATCTAGAGTTTGTTTCGATTTCGATCACGATTTTGTGAGCATTTTTCAGGAGTTGTGCGAAATTTTAGTTCATACGTAGAGTGTGAAATAAGCGAGATTATATTGAACTGACTTTATATATCGGTTTTGAAAGGGTCACCGTTAATTAAGAACGAAGATACAAAGCCAATAGCAAAGAGATAGAAAATTTAACATCGGAATCCATCATCCCTTAGGGCAAGTAATAATCCTTCGCTACGTTGCGACATCAAGTATCAGTTCAGTTTTTAGAGTACAACAGATCGCAACGTTCTGCTCATGATGAATTTCTGTGAAAATCAGAATATTATTATAAGCTGGGATGGGTTGTTTTACCTCTGTGCTGGTTGCTTTACACACAGTGTGTGTGTATGGGTGGGTGGGGGGGTTAGTCGGTAGTGCGCAATGCTCGTAATCTGCAGTTCCTAGGTTCGAGTTTCAGCTGGATTAGCGTTGAGATTTCTCCCCGAAAAACTACCCGCCTTGTCCACAGTCAGTAGGGGACACCGATGGGTTTGGAACGACTACCGTCCGTCGAATGGGACGTTAATACATGTCTCCGAGTGCGGTACATACTCTGGGGGAGAGCCATACTCTTTGCACCTTAAAGAACATGCTGGATGGCGTTGACAGAATGTTACCATCTGTCTCCTAATAGCTGTCCAGTGGATCCCCTCCCACAACCTTCTCTGAGCCTTCGGGGTCCTTGTGACCTGGCCATATAGCCTATAGTTTGCAAAAAAATTGTCGTTCAGAGGTAAAACAACCCAACACATAGTGGGTTAAATGGCCAGATCTCAAGGACCTCCAAGCGCTCAGAGAAGGTAGATAGATAGGAGAAGGGTCCACTGCATACAGCTGTTAGCAGGCAGATGGAATCTTTACCTCAAGGTCCTCCAGAGTGTTCTTAAACATGAGAATGTATGGCTCTCCGGCACACGGAGACACGGCTTAAACGTCAAACCGTCGACCTTTCAGAACCCATCGGTATCTCCTTTCTCTCCGAGGGCACGGTGGGGGTTAGGGGAGATAAATCTCAACGCTGGCACAGCTGGAACACGAAACTGGAAACATCAGATTAAGATATGAAGTGGAATTCATATTAATGGGGAGCAGCCAAATTAAAGGTTTTTTTTTTCCAGAAGCGTTGACTCAACACTAAATATGCTGAATTCTCATACGAATTTAAAATGACGGAAAGAAACATCTGTATATATGTTAAGGTTAGGCTGTTTACCTTTCACCGGCTCTTTTGTGCGCACAGTGGATAAAGTGGTCAGATCACAATGACTATAAAGTATCATAGTTGAGTCGCTACACAATTCATAGAGAGGGGATCTACTGGAAATCTGTTAGGAAATGGATGGAAATGTTTTTAGGTAGGTCATGGCCATCTAGCTCAGTGATTTAGAGCATTTTCACAGGTAACACACTTCTGAAACCGATCATTTACCGCGACACGCTTCTGGAATAGTGAATTTGCTGCAGTTCATTTCTTAAAAAGTATATTTATTGCGACGCATTTATCAACTAGTCCATTTTCCGCGACATATTGGGGCGGGGGTGGCTCAGTCGGAAGCGCGCCAGGCTCGTAATCTGTAGTTGCAAGGTTCGAGTCCCAGCTGGGTCAGCGTTGAGATTTATCTCCGCAAAAATTTCCCGCCCTGCCCACGGTCAGTATGGGACACCGATGGGCTTGGAAAGGCCGCCGTTCGTCGAATGGGACATTAAGCCGTGACTCCGTGTGCGGGAGAGCCATACCCTGTGCACGTTAAAGAACACGCTGGATGGCGTTGACGGGAGGCTACCATCTGTCTCCCAACAGCTTTCCTGTGGGTCCCCTCCCCCAACCTTCTCTGAGCCTTCGGGGTCCAAATGACCTGGCCATTTAGCCCATGGTGTGCAAAAAAGTGCTACTCAGAGGTAAAGCAACCCAACTCAACCCGCGACATATCTGTTGTAAAAGAAGTGATTTCTTTTCGTTATTTCGTTTTTTTTTTAAACGAAATAACAGTTTTGCTTTGTGTCTGTCTGTCCGTCTGTAAACATCGAACCTTTTGTTTACAGAGATAAATTAAAAATTATTTTTGTGTTGGATGGGTATTGATGAAATATTACGATATGCACTTTCCGTATCTCTCTAAAGCTATAGTTACGCCCTCTAGCGGTGGAAATAGAATGAAAATTCCAAAATTTCAAATGAATATTGCAAACGATATATTATGCTAGAAATTTGAAATTTTGATGGTGGAATGTTAAGGTCACGTAGTTTTTATTACTAACAGTGAGTTGACCTTTTAGACACAGAGGGGATGGGAAAACAACTTTTTATTTTTAGCAGATAATTGTTTGTTTTTAGAGATAAATGATTATATTAGATAGGTTTTGACATATTTTATGTCTTATACTTGACTTTTTATGTTAGATAGGAATTGATAAAATATTATGAATTGCACTTTCGGAACCTTTCGAACACTTCAGTTGCGCCCTCTAACGATGAAAAAGTTTGAAAATTCCAAAATTTTCAAACGAATATTGCAATGATGTATTGATAGAAATCTGAAATTTTCGTGGTGGAATGTGAACATCATGAAGTTTTGATTGGGAACAACGAAAACGATAATTAGAATTTAGTCTGATTGATGCTAATAAAATATTATAATTCGCATTTTTTCAAATACTTAATAGATTTAATATAAATATCTTTATAGGTCACTGAAATAATGAAACGGCAGAGCTATTATTGTGATAAATGTGATGTGCTAAAAAATGATGGGAAGGTTAGAAACCCTTCAACATTGGGCTTCCTGCTATCCCAAACAAAGAATAGGACGTGTAAATCACAATGTAGAAAAAATAATAATAATAGTTTTTCTGAAATTTTAAAAGTTCCTACTTGTGCAGAACAAACTTTCTGTGATCCAAAACTCTTCGATAGCAATTTCCTTTCTGCACCAAAATAGATTTCAAAAACATAAAATGTCATTTCAACTGTTAATGTATTTTACAAATAACATGTATAGAATATTAATTTGAAAAATTAGTGGTAGTTTTTAAGAGATATTCCACTGACAGCAATAATCTACTCACTTTTTTGAGAGACGGTGTGAAATGTAACTTTTTAGATTTCAGAATTAAAAGACGAATACTTTTATGTTGTACAATTACTAATGAAATACTGTTTTCATTATTCCCACCATCCGCTGGCTCAAAATGAAACTTTTAAAGACTGTAGCAGTAGGTACAGGAAAAACTTCATTCCCTTTGAAAACGAGATTCTCATATGCGCCATAGGCGATATGCGTCCTTCTAGTTCAAATATATATCTTAAAATTTAGTTTATTTAAACAAAGACGCATATTAACATAAACATTCGATAAAAACAATAAAATCTTATTAAAAATTCAAAAACGTATAAAAGTGCAAATTGTTATCTAGTAGTACTTTTTTCTTAAACTTTCGCGACACACCTCGACCACACTACTCTGTATCGACACACCTCGACCACACTACTCTGTATCGACACACCTCGGCCACACTACTCTGTATCGACACACCTCGACCACACTACTCTGTATCGACACACCTCGGCCACACTACTCTGTATCGACACACCTCGACCACACTACTCTGTATCGACACACCTCGACCACACTACTCTGTATCGACACACCTCGACCACACTACTCTGTATCGACACACCTCGACCACACTACTCTGTATCGACACACCTCGGCCACACTACTCTGTATCGACACACCTCGGCCACACTACTCTGTATCGACACACCTCGACCACACTACTCTGTATCGACACACCTCGACCACACTACTCTGTATCGACACACCTCGACCACACTACTCTGTATCGACACACCTCGGCCACACTACTCTGTATCGACACACCTCGACCACACTACTCTGTATCGACACACCTCGACCACACTACTCTGTATCGACACACCTCGACCACACTACTCTGTATCGACACACCTCGGCCACACTACTCTGTATCGACACACCTCGGCCACACTACTCTGTATCGACACACCTCGGCCACACTACTCTGTATCGACACACCTCGACCACACTACTCTGTATCGACACACCTCGGCCACACTACTCTGTATCGACACACCTCGACCACACTACTCTGTATCGACACACCTCGACCACACTACTCTGTATCGACACACCTCGACCACACTACTCTGTATCGACACACCTCGGCCACACTACTCTGTATCGACACACCTCGGCCACACTACTCTGTATCGACACACCTCGATCACACTACTCTGTATCGACACACCTCGATCACACTACTCTGTATCGACACACCTCGACCACACTACTCTGTATCGACACACCTCGACCACACAAACTCTGTATCGACACACCTCGACAACACTACTCTGTATCGACACACCTCGGCCACACTACTCTGTATCGACACACCTCGGCCACACTACTCTGTATCGACACACCTCGACCACACTATTCTGTATCGACACACCTCGGCCACACTACTCTGCATCGACACACCTCGACCACACTACTCTGTATCGACACACCTCGACCACACTACTCTGTATCGACACACCTCGGCCACACTACTCTGTATCGACACACCTCGGCCACACTACTCTGTATCGACACACCTCGACCACACTATTCTGTATCAACACACCTCGGCCACACTACTCTGTATCGACACACCTCGGCCACACTACTCTGTATCGACACACCTCGACCACACTACTCTGTATCGACACACCAGTTGGAAAGCACTGGTCTAGAGTGCCAGTTAATGTACATAGTGTAACGCCCATCCTGCACACTGAATCACGGCTTAACGTCCCATCCAACGGACGGCGATTTTTCCAAACGCATCGGTGCCCCTTTCCCACCCAGGGCAAGACGGATGTTAGCAGAAATAAATACGAAACCAAGAACTTGGGAACTGCAGAGTACGAGCTTGGTGCATTGCGGACTGAGTTAACCACCTCACAAAAAAGAGTAGAGGGTTCTCAAGACGTTGTAACATTTTACAGTAGTTCCCAACCTAAATTAAAAAAAAGCTTAAAAACTCTCATTAAAGAGATTCGAAAGAAAACGTCGAAAAACCTTAACTATACTTAACAAACAAGTCGGAGTTAGAAGGTTATTGCACAAAAAATAAAACCTAGTTTCAGAATAATCAACATCATGATCTTTTTCCCGCTCTGGTCAGCGATAAAGATAAAACTCCACAAAATTTGTTTTGTAACCAACACTAAAGGGGAAAAAAACATTTTGTCGCTAATGATAATAGAAATTTCTTCTTTTTCCAGCTTCTCGCGATCATCATCGGCGAACACTGAATGGAGAGCAGTGTTAGGATAGTAGCTAGATAGATTTCTGATGAGTATCACTAATCCCGGAAATGACGTGTCAACTGGTACAAGCACACTGCCTCGGCCAGGGATTCTGGAATGATCTTCCTGCCTTTACTCCAACATCAGTGCTGGCATAACCATTTCCATTACTGGGGAGTGCCTTACTCTTTCGAACTATTCGGCTTTACTGAACCAACTAGTCATGCCATTCCTAATGACACTTCTTGTCATTGGGGTGCATTGAGAGGATGGGGAGACGATTTAGGTAAAGAAAAAGATTGAGGCGTTAAAGCTGATGTAGTAATGAAGTGATTTGTTCGTGATTTCTTGGCTATTAGAAGCATCGATTACTTTAAATGCATGTAAAGATTAAAACTATTTATTTCAATGATATTCATGCGAAAAACGTTTCAAAAAGCGATAATAGAAATGTGAAAACTGTAAATTTTGAAATAAAATGATTTAAATTGTACACTGTCTTTCACCAAAATTTTAGAGAATTTCCATGGCTTGTCAGAGGTAATATGTAACTGAATGTAAATTAAAGACGATCATAAGGAAATCTATTTAAATATCGATTTTTTTTTCAGAAATTTTTGATCAGTATTTAAAGAGTTAAGGAATTTAGAATATTTCGCAACAGTAAGGCACCATGGCCACGGAAATTTATTATACCTTAAATGATAGATATATTAATTGATTAAATAAAAGGTATAATATACTGCTCACAAAAATTAGAGGATATTTCTTCGCTTCATATTCGTTTTGAAATATCCCCTAATTTTTGTGAGCAGTATATATCATTTAATACTACTAGTGCATAGATACCGACTGACTCAAG
The DNA here is from genome assembly GCA_038380435.1 of Ryuthela nishihirai. Lineage (NCBI taxonomy): Eukaryota > Metazoa > Arthropoda > Arachnida > Araneae > Heptathelidae > Ryuthela > Ryuthela nishihirai. The sequence continues at coordinate 29,669,339 of JAWZYU010000018.1, forward strand.
ATTATTAGTTCATAGATACAGATTGACTCAAGATTAGTTAACAGACACTGAATGAAAAACGATTATTATTCCATAGATACCGACTGATTCAAGGTTATTAGTTCATAGATACCGATTGACTCAAGATTAGTTAACAGACACTGAATGAAAAACGAATATTATTCCATAGATACCGACTGATTCAAGGTTATTAGTTCATAGATACCGATTGACTCAAGATTAGTTAACAGATATCGATGAACCACGATTAACAGTGCATAGATATCGATGAACCACGATTAACAGTGCATAGATATCGATGAACCACGATTAGCAGTGCATAGATATCAACTAAGCTAACTGGACAAATATAGACAGGGAATATTGGTGCCTTTATCCATTCGTAAGACGTTAAAGTCACTTATCCAGCAAATAGTAGAACTTCTCTACGCAAACGTGGCCCTTATATTTCGGGAAATGCGCAATTTCACTGGTTAGAGAAACTGGGAATTTCTTGATGTTTTTCTGTGCTTTACATCCATGGAGTAAACATTACACGCTCGACTTCTAAGAAGTAAATAGATTTTTTAGGACGAAAGCAGTAAGGGAATTTCTACTTCCTGATCGTAGTTGAAGTTATCTGGAGGGTAGGGAAGATTTGGGAGAAGTCCAACTTAATGTGTCTTCTTTCTGCCGTGCAGTTTATTTCCTTTTCTGAGCCATTCTAAGGCACGCCGACATTCTCATTAAGGAGACAGACGGGAAAGCTTTACGACTTTTCGTGCGATACGGGGTTCGCATGGGAGAGAAGATGGAGAAGTATCGCTACGCTGGGACTCGCAAAAGACGGAATTCGAGAGAAATCCCACCATTTAACGTTGCAAGTTTTGCGTTGCGAGTTTTAAAGTTGAAACGTTAACTCTCCTATCAGATGACATTTCTCTGCGAACAAGGTTTTAAAATACCCGACAACAAATGATGTTTTTGGTGTTCTCTCTGTTTGGTGAGTTTTTAGGTCATCCTATGAGGGTAAATGCGGTAAATTGTATCCAACCTGTAGAGTCTGTCTGTACATTTGCGATAAATTTCTAAATTAGTGTATTTTTAAATAAAAAAGAGTTTAAATGAGAATAAACTTAAGATGGAGGAGTTGAAATCAGATTTGGAGTGTAAGTATTGATCTTTTGTCAGCTAGGTTCCTTGGGAAGAGGTCTCAGATGTTGCGTTGGGATGGTGTTTTGACTCTGAGCGGCACATATTTGCATACAATGGACTAAATAATCCAGGTCGCAAGGACTCTAAAGTCTCAGAGAATGTTGATGAAAGGAACCCATTGGACAGCTTAGGAGACAGATGGCAGCCTCCTGTCAAAGCTATCCAGCGTGTTCTTTAACTTGCACAAAGTATATCTCTCTTATACATGGGATCAGGACTTTACGTACCCTCTAACGGACGGTCTCCTTTCCAAAGTTATTTAATTAGGGTAGGATGGAGATTTAACGGAGATAAATCTCAACACTGGCAGAGTTGGGAGTCGAACGGGGAAACTACGAATTATTCGGCCTGCACGCTACCGACGGAGCTAACCTCCGCGCCAAGCGTAGCGTGAGTAATGAGGCTATGCAACTGAGAAGTTGAAGAAAGCCATGTAATGATTAGATAAAAAAACTCTGTTAATGACTTCAACAGTCAACACTTTCACGAGAGCTCTCTCTGAAGACAACAATGCATTATGGATAGATTGCTTCACCAGCTATGTTCCGTTCACGCTGTGTATAACAAAATCTTAAAGTATTTGTTTTTTGATAATATGAAAGTGGAAAACGATGCTTTTAACTCCACCTTATAGGGTGGTCACTTAATCCGCTTCGACAGGGAACTCGCTAAACCGTAGTTCCCTGTATATTATTTCATCACCCCTACTATAGACTATTGTACAATGATCTAAAGGATATTTATTCTTAATTGTCTTAATACGACAAATAAATGTTTGATACTGTGAGTCTGTGGGGCGGGGGTGGCTCAGTCGGTAGCGCGCCAGGCTCGTAATCTGTAGTTCCCAGGTTCGAGTTCCAGCTGGGTCAGCGTTGAGATTTATCTCCGCAAAAATTTCCCGCCCTGCCCACGGTCAGTATGGGACACCGATGGGCTTGGAAAGGCCGCCGTCCGTCGTATGGGACGTTAAGAGTGGCCTCGTGTGTGGGAGAGCCATACCCTGTGCACGTTAAAGAACACACTGGATGGCCTTGACGGGAGGCTACCATCTGTCTCCCAACAGCTGTTCCAGTGGGTCCCCTCCCCCAACTTTCTCTGAGCATTCGGGTTCCATGTGACCTGGCCATTTAGCCCATGGTGTGCAAAAAAAGTGCCGCTCAGAGGTAAAACAACCCAACTGTCAGTCTGTTTTCAATAAGCGTCCACATATTAGTCAATCAAATGGAGCAGAATTTAAAACATGCATAATAATGTATTAAATTTCAACAGCATTTTCGTCCCCCCCCAAAAAAAAACACTATTATGAAATATTGTTTCCGGATAATTTTAAAACATATTTTACCAGAAATAATGACCCTGTGAATTATGCGAGGCACCCGCTGGTGTAAAGACTTTTTCATTCTTTCGTCATTCGTTTTCAATTCGTCATTTTCGAACGATGGTCTTATCTGCCTAAAGAAAATTATTTTTCTTAATAATTATTTTCTATAAATCAAATGCATAATCATGCCAATGATGTTTATTATTATTATTACTCATATGTTTTCCAACTGACGAAATAAAACACATGTTTTCAATTCCAAGAGTCAAATTTGGACAATTCTGTTAATAAAACACATTTCCGATTACAAAGTCAAATGTTTCTGAGAAAAGAAATCACATTTTTTTTGGATGAACTGTGCGAATATTGACATCTCAGAAAACAGAATTTTTATTCAAAGGAGATAATTTGTGAACTTAGAAAATAAATCATGTATGTTTTCCGAATAAAAAAATATTAATCGGAAAACATATTGTTATCAAATAATAAACCTTTACCTTATGTTGAATAATTTACAATTATAGGTAAGATCTTATAGAAAATATATTTTAAATAACTATAGAGGGAAAATTGTCATTAGCCGAGTGGAATCTGAACCCCCAACCTACTGATAACATGTCAGGTGCTTTTTGACCACTGAGCTATCGAACAATTATCATCTATTACTGGGGCGGGAGGGGGGGGGGGGGCTCAGTCGGTGGCGCGCCAGGCTCGTAATCTGTAGTTCCCAGGTTCGAGTCCCAGCTGGGTCAGCGTTGAGATTTATTTCCGCAAAATTCCCCGCCCTGCCCACGGTCAGTAGGGGACACCGATGAGCTTGGAAAGGCCGCCGTCCGTCGGATGGGACGTTAAGCCGTGGTCCCGTGTGTGGGAGAGCCATACCCTGTGCACGTTAAAGAACACGCTGGATGGCCTTGACGGGAGGCTACCATCTGTCTCCCAACAGCTGTTCCAGTGGGTCCCCCCCAACCTTCTCTGAGCCTTCGGGATCCATGTGACCTGGCCATTTAGCCCATGGTGTACAAAAAAAAGTGCCGCTCAGAGGTAAAACAACCCAACTCATCTATTACTGGCTTTAAGCATTATACCACAGTTAGTCATTGGAAATGCATTTGATTGCAATTGAAGACGCCAGATAGAATTTTTGCAGGAATTTTAAAGTTTTGTAATGGAAAATATTTGCTAGAATTAAAAACTTTGAAGAAAAAATATCAAGTTTTCGCTCTAACGCTCTTTAAATGGAGATTTACAAAGGGATAGTGCTGATTATGTCCTGCGCGGATTATTATTACACGTTAGTAAATTTTTGGCAAATAATGAGATAAACAAGTTATCACTACTGAGTCCGCAAGATGAGAATAAACAGTACATAAGAACTCAGCTGTTGAAGGACACCTCGAAAGACATTAAAATGTTTGAAAGACGCGTGAGCCGGTTTTTTTTCCTGAGATACGGTAAATTAAATTTTGTTTTTTGGCGACAAGATGGGTGGATGGTGTCGGAACTGGAGAGAAAGTCAAGATGAAGACAGGTCTTAAAATGAGATGAAGTCAATTTAAAAAAAAAACGTTATCTGCGGAGTTAAATTGTTTGTTAGATTTTTGTCAATTTTTTTGCACTTTTCTTTAAGTGTTTTAATTTGTAGTTTAATTTCTTAGATCCTGCCCGAATATGAGTAAATTTTAACCCTATATTATTTTGTCATAACAATTACACAAAGATGTCTCTTAAAATGATTAGTATTTAGATCTTCTGTCGTCAAACTTTTAACCTTGAAGGCGCCATTTAAATAATTGAGAGCGTAAGGCAACAAGAAAAGATATACACATTTTTTTAAAGTGTCAGTGTGTGTTTATATATATATTTATAAATTTATATATAATATACCGAATTGAAATGCCAAATAGAAGTATTGATAACCTATTTATCTCAATTATTTGCGCCAGGCTCGTAATCTGTAGTTCCCAGGTTCGAGTCTCTGTTGGGTCAGCATTGAGATTTATCTCCGCAAAATTGTCCGCCCTGCTCACGGTCAATAGGGGACACCGATGAGCTTGGAAAGGCCACCATCCGTCGGATGGGACGTTAAGCCGTGGCCCCGTTTGCGGGAGAGCCATACCCTGTGCACGTTAAAAAACACGCTGGATGGACTTCAGGGGAGGCTACCATCTGTCTCCCAACAACTGTTCCAGTGAAACGTGGAACCTCCCCCTTTGGGGTCCATGTGACCTGGCCATTTAGCCCATGGTATGCAAAAAAGTGACGTTCAGAGGTAAATCAACCCAACCCAACTCAATTATATATAAATAAACTTTATTATACATAAAATTTATTTATATATAATAAATAAACTTTATTAAATAAGATCCTAAATACATATTTAATACATGCAAAGCAAATCATTGGAATTAAAGTAAATCAAAATGGCGCCTGACTGAAAATTTTCAGCCACCATATTATAATTTGGAACCTACTTAGTTTCTTTTTTTGTAGGCTATTGTCCACATAGGAATAGGTGAGTCCAGATCGATATTTGAATTTCAAATATTTCGTCTTTGAAAAAAGGGACCCGCAAGACTATTCCGAATCACAATGTATGAATATATTATTTAAGAATATCATTTTGACCAGCGGGTGACTGATGAATGCCTCGCGACGCCAAGTTGCCGGCATCTAGTCTACATTGTAAATTTTCAAATATCGTAGTATTTATGTATGAAAAACATTTACTGAATATCATAATTTTGATCAGAATATCGAATCCTTTTCTTCCTTTGAAAGTCTAATCTTTGCCTTTACTTATAAATTAATTATTATTAATTCATTACCGTCATTTACAAATATTTAATTTCATTTACAAATATCAATTCCAAGAGTCAAACTTATCTTCATTTATAAGTATTTAATCTTTATGTTCATTTATAAGTATATAATCTTTACCTTCATTATAAGTATTTAATCCTTATCTTTATTTGCAAATACTAAATCTTTACTTTCATTTACAAGTATTTAATCCTTTATGCTGCAAACAACCAAGCCAAAACCTTAAACGCTTTAGCTGAATATTTTTCACGGTATTCGTACCTTGGGATCTTGGGCAATCTTCGGCCTTCTGATTTTATGAACGTTAATAGTGTTCGTCAAAGGAGCCATTAATCATTTCTGCATAGCATTTTCTGCTTAGAGTTTTCCGAGAAGAAAGCGACATTAATTTCATCACACTGATTTAACGTACAATAGCAGATTGTCAGAATGGATCATGGTCCCAAAGGTTTGAAAACTATCAGAGAAATAGTCCTAAACTACTGCCACATCTCAGGGCGGGGGTGGCTCAGTCGGTAGCGCGCCAGGCTCGTAATCTGTAGTTCCCAGATTCGAGTCCCAGCTGGGTCAGCGTTGAGATTTATCTCCGCAAAATTCCCCGCCCTGCCCACGGTCAGTAGGGGACACCGATTGGAAAGGCCGCCGTCCGTCGGAAGGGACGTTAAGCCGTGGCCCCGTTTGCGGGAGAGCCATACCCTGTGCACGTTAAAGAACACGCTGGATGGCCTTGACGGGAGGCTACCATCTCCCAACAGCTGTTCTAGTGGGTCCCCTCCCACAACCTTCTCTGAGCCTTCGGGGTCCTTGGGACCTGGCCATTTAGCCCATGGTGTGCAAAAAAGTGCCGCTCAGAGGTAAAACAACCCAACCCACTGCCACATCTCATACCTAAATTTCCTAAGATTTCATATTAGGGGATTTGTAACGTCATAGTTCAATGGGGATAGATAGATAGATTATATAATACTAGATTTTATATAATACTAGATAGATTATATAATCTATCTATCTATCTATCTAAATTGATAGATTACTAGAAGTAATTTGAGTGGATTATTTTACGTCTGAGCGACAGTTTTTTTGCGCAAAATGGGCTGCATAGCTAGATCACAAAGACCCCGAGGGCACAGAGAAGGTTTCGGTAAGGGGACCCACTAGACAGCTGTTAGGAGACACATAAAATCTCCCGTCAAGGGCATTCAGAGGGTTCTTTAACGTGCACAGGATATGGCTCTCAAGCATACGAACCACAGCTTTACGTTCCATCCGATGGACAGCGGCTTTTCGAAGTACAAGACTGACCAAGAGCACGGTAAGGAATTTTGCGGGGATAAATCGTGACGCTGGACCAGGTGAGACTCACACCTGAGAACTAAATATTACGAGCCTGGCGCGCTACCGGCTGAGTCATACCTGCTCCGAGGAGTGCAAGTAATATGAATTTTAGCTCGCTTTAAGGAAAATAAGTTATTATTTTTACCTCGTCGACTCTCTCAGTGTGTTTGTAGACATTTGACTTTTTTAAGGGTTGAGTTGTTTTACCTCTGAGCCACACTTTTTGCATACAGTGGCATAAGTGACCAGGTCATAAGGATCCCAAGGGCTCAGAGATAGTTAGAGGATGGGACTGTGGTGGTGGGGCCGCAAGTTCTTTCTTCTGATCACGTGTGATTACGTATGCGGACTGAACTGCGCCAAACGTCGTGTTGCGATTCTGATGACATAAATATCGCTCTTTAGCAGAGGATATCGTTTAGTCCCTTAATTAAATTCACTATTACTTAGGTGAAATCACAGGTTCGCGGGTGGTTACACCCGTACCGACATATGCCTTAGACTTGCTGTCCCAAGTGATGAGTAGAAAGATGTTCAACAATTCAGGCACGACAGTTGTATAGGGACGACACAGTTTATTTACATTCATATACTATTATGTGCTGGGGATGCGCTAGATTCCTTGGGCCTTCGCTGCTTTGCTACTGCAAATAATCATGCAGTGAGGTGGAGATCTACACTTTGCAGAATATCGCTTTACCGACCTCCCACTCGGCGAGAGAATATTTAATTCTCGCCTACTACCAGGTTCACACAGAACCGTACCTCAGTTCACACAGAACTGAAGCATGGTTCACATAGAACCGAAACCTCTCCTTAAGGTTTGTTTCGTTTAGCAAGAGCGGCGTCCCTTGACACGTGTTTAAACGTCCTTCCAGTTTGAGTGCGACGCTCAGACTGTTGTTCATTATTACTGCCCTTGTCTCCGGGGCGGGGGTGGCTCAGTCGGTAGCGCGCCAGGCTCGTAATCTGTAGTTCCCAGGTTCGAGTCCCAGCTTTGTCAGCGTTGAGATTTATCTCCGCAAAATTCCCCGCCCTGCCCACGGTCAGTAGGGGACACCGATGGGCTTGGAAAGGCCGCCGTCCATCGGATGGGACGTTAAGTCGTGGCCCCGTGTGCGGGAGAGCCATACCCTGTGCACGTTAAAGAACACGCTGGATGGCCTTGACGGGAGGCTACCATCTGTCTCCCAACAGCTGTTCCAGTGGGTCCCCTCCCCCAACTTTCTCTGAGCCTTCGGGGTCCATGTGACCTGGCCATTTAGCCCATGGTGTGCAAAAAAAGTGCTGCTCAGAGGTAAAACAACCCAAAGCCCTTGTCTCCAGGGCGAACACTCGCGCCAGAGGCTAGTCATAGAACTGCTTTCGATTTGTGAGCAATTGCAACCAAGGTTCAACTCAGACCCGAAACCAGTCACATTCTCGTCTCAGCACTTCGAAAAATACGCTTATTACAGCTATATATATATTTACAACAACAAAAATACAATAAAAAATAAATAAATTAGGGAGGCATGACAGGGATCCACTATACAGTTCTAAGGAGACACATAGAAGTCTCTCATCAAGGCCATCCAGCGTGTTCTTTAACATACACAGGGCTCTCCAGCATAAGGGGAGCGACTTAACGTCCCATCTGACGGACGGCGGTTTTTCAAAGACCAGAGATGTCCCCTTTCTCACCGAGGGCAGTATGAGGGTTGGGGAAGATGGATCTCAAAGAATGCGCAGTTGGTAGTCGAACCTGGAACAGTAGCAGTAATAATAATAGTAATCTTTGTTTCTTATGCTTCTTAATGTTGAATTGGCCTAAAACATTGGTAGAGCGCCAGGCTCGTAATCTGCAGTTCCCAGGTTCGAGTCCCAGCTGGGTCAGCGTTTAGACTTATCTCCATAAAACTCCCCGCTTTGCCCACAGTCATTAGAGGACACCGATGGGCTTTGAAAGGCCGCTGTCCGTCGGATGGGACGTTAAGCCGTGGCGCCGCATGCGGGAGAGTCATACCCTGTACACATTAAAGAATACGCTGGATGGCCTTGATGGGAGGCTACCATCTGTCTCCCAACAGCTGTTCCAGTTGGTCCCTTCCCCCAACTTTCTTTAACCCTCGGGGTCCTTGTGACCTGGCCATTTAGCCTACGGTGTGCAAAAATGTGTCACTCAGAGGTAAAATAACCCAACCTAAGCCTAAAACATTACCGTGAACCCATAACGTTAAAAGAGTGTCTATAAGATAAAAACAGTGAATTTTGAAATCTAAAACTATTAACCAAAACCTTGCAACCACTGATTCAATAGTTTTGTAGCAATATTAAGCAACCTCAGTCAGAATCAATAGCTGTTTAATTTTACTTTAATTTGATTATACGAACTGAAGGGCAATAATTTCTCATAGCTGATTTAGAAATAACAAATTTTTATATATTTATTATGCTTGACGAAATTGTTAATGAAGCTAAGGATGTGATAAGAGCAATTTCTTTCAAAGCATGTGCTTTTGCGTTTGTGAGTAATTTTTACCTTTCTGTTTGATCGTAACAGTTTTGCAATATGATATTTCAAGAATATGATTTACTAAAAGAGAGTTAGTTTTTGTGGTTGTCCAAATTTTGTGCTATATCAGAAGTTAGACGAGAATACATCATAGCGTTGTTGACGGACAAAAACTGATAAAGTACAATGGACCCCCGATATAACGCGCATGTCGGGCGGGAAACAACACCCGCGTTATCAGGTGAACCGCGTTATACCGAACGGCGCGGTGGCGACACAATAAATTTCACACTGTAAGCTTTTCTTTTACTCATCATGCATACAATAATTAAACACTATTCAAAATACATGCAGGAACTCAATACATACACAATTACTCAATACGCAGTAACAATAAAATGCGATACTCACTAACGCCGCACGGACCTGTATAAACATGTTTGAACTTATCGCGAACATCGCCCGCGCTATAACCGAGTGCGCGGTATAGCGAGCAGCGCTATAACGAAGGTCCACTGTAGTAGGAATTTTGAGTTTTCGGCCGTAAAACGTCGATCACGAGAAAACCGAAATTTCCGTCTCTGCTCTACATTCTGTTTAGAAATTCTGTTTAGAAACAGGTGATTTCTGTTTAGAAAACAGGTAAACCACAATTTAAGAATATTCAAGTTGCAAACAATTCGTATTTACGAAATTGCAACATTGCTACTATATTTCTTAACGTCTACACCTATTCTGTCGTAGCAATATTACCTATATCTCTCTCCTGACTATGACTCATGATCACCTGACTGACTTAAGAGGTAGAGTAAGAGGTAAGTTGGGTTGTTTTACCTCTGAGCAGCACTTTTTTGCACACCATGGGCTAAATGGCCAGGTCACATGGACCCCGACGGCTCAGAGAAGGTTGGGGGAGGGGACCCACTGCAACAGCTGTTGGGAGACAGATGGTAGCCTCCCGTCAAGGCCATCCAACGTGTTCTTTAACGTGCACAGGGTATGGCTCTCCCGCACACGGGGCCACGGATTAACGTCCCATCCGACGGATGGCGGCCTTTCCAAGCCCATCAATGTCAACTACTGACCGTGGACAGGGCGGGGGAATTTTTGCAGAGATAAATATCAACGCTGACCCAGCTGGGACTCGAACCTGGGAACTACAGATTACGAGCCTGACGCGCTACCGACTGAGCCACCCCGCCCCAAAAGAGGTAAGAGAAGAGGAAGTTTTGTGTATGCGTACAAAGAGTCTGCTAAACACAAAAGTTAGTCCCCCACTTCTTCCAAATGAAATGAAAGTTTTCCCCAAAATCACTGCACATACTATACACGACTACTATACATAGCCAATTTGTAATTTTTCACGAAAAAATATGGGAAATTGATCTAGGTATTACACTTCTTTGCTTCCATTATACGAGGAAGGTTGTGGTGAAGGAAGACTCTGTTAGGGTTATATTTCGTCTTAGCTGCACTTTTATGCACACAATGTTTAAATGGTCTGTCACAAAGACCCCAAAAGCTCAGAGAGGATAGGAGGAAGAGGATGCACTTTACAGTTATTAGGATAATGATGATAGTTCCCCATTAAGGCCAATCAGCTTGTTCTTTAACGGGCACAAGATATGTCTTCTCCTGCACACAGAGACAAGGATTTGCATGTCCTTTTTCTGAGCAAGGACAGGGTAAAAGTTTAGCGAAGATTAAGCAAGAATTAACCAATTTAAAAATATTATTATTGAGGAAAAAATCTACTATTTTAGCCTTACACTAACATGGGGTAATACTTCAAAATTTTAACACCAGTGTATAAAAATAGAAATTTTACATCATTTTACATAATAGTAATTCGTTCCTTCTGTGCGGCCACCCATCATTGATGACAGTGTATGCTGATATAATGATTCGCAGTCTTCCAAAGGGACATGCCGGATGAGGGTGAGTCTCATTTCATCCACTCTTGGAAATGGTTGATCTCTTTTTCAAAATTTGTATCTCCTCTCCTCATCCCACCCTACGTAAGAGCAATTTCCGACCATACACTGAAGATCTAAAACATTATGACCAGCATGTCTTTATGCAAATCGAAGCAACTGCAGGTAAACGACGGCGCGTGTCATGAAACCGTATAAATAACACTTGATATTGAGCTCTGTTAATCCGTGTTATTCTTGTTCTTCAGATGGGAAAGGCAGCGGACTTAAGTGAGTTTGACAAAGGCCAAATTATAATGGCCAGACGACTGGGTCAGAGCATTTTCGAGACGGCAAAGGCTTGTGGGGTGCTTACGGGCAGCCGTGGTTAGTATCTTCAGAAAGTGGTCCGAGGAGGGAAAAAATCACGAACCACATGCAAAGTGTGGGCCGCCCACAGCTCATCGATGCTAGAGGTCAGTGAAGGCTATCCCATATGGTACGACCCAACAGAAGGGATATTGTGGCAATAATTTGAATGCTAGTGACGGAAGTAATGTGTCACAACACACAGTACATCGAACCCTGCTGGAAAGGGGACTGCATAGCCGCAGGCAGCTCCGAGTGCCCAGGCTAACCTTGGTTCACCATCGAAAGCGTCTAAAATCAGCACGTGAATAGGGGCGGGGGTGGCTCAGTCGGTAGCGCGCCTGGCTCGTAATCTGTAGTTCCCAGGTTCGTCCCAGCTGGGTCAGCGTTGAGATTTATCTCCGCAAAATTCCCCGCCCTGCCCACGGTCAGTAGGGGGGCACCGATGGGCTTGGAAAGGCCGCCGTCCGTCGGATGGGACGTTAAGCCGTGGCCCCATGTGCGGAAGAGCCATACCCTGTGCACGTTAAAGAACACGCTGGATGGCCTTGACGGGAGGCTACCATCTGTCTCCCAACAGCTGTTCCAGTGGGTCCCCTCCCCCAACCTTCTCTGAGCCTTCGGGATCCATGTGACCTGGCCATTTAGCTCATGGTGTGCAAAAACGTGCCGCTCAGAGGTAAAACAACCCAACTCAGCACGTGAATATAAAAATTAGACCTTGAATGATTGGAAGAAGGTCTTCTGGTCCAATGAATCTCGTTTCCTGTTGCACCATGTAGATAGCCGGTACGTGTGCATAGTTTATCTGGAGAAGTATTGGCACCAGGATGCACCGTGGGACAAAAACGAGCTAATGGAAGAAGTGTAATGCTTTGGCAATGTTCTGCTGGGAGACCCTGGGACCAGTCATTCATGTGCAGGAAACGATGCCGTCTAACACCTACCTAAGCATAATTGCAGACCAGGTACATCCTTTCAAGGATACGGTATATTCCTCTAATAGTGCCTTCTGTCAGCAGATAAATGTGCCATGCCACACTGCCTGGTTTATTCAAGACTGGTTCGCGAAACGTGAGGAGACTTCCAGGTATTGCCTTGGCCCCCAAATTCCCCAGACATGAATCCAATCGAGCATATGTCCTTTGTATAGGAACAGCATATCCGATCTGCTGAGACTCAACCATGTAACTTACAATCGTTAAAGGATCTGCTGGTAATATGTTGGTACCAGATACCACAAGACACCATTAGAAATCTTCTAGCTTTAATGCCTTGCCAGGTAAGAGCTGTTTTGTCGGCACGTGGAGGACCAACATCATATTAGGCAGGTGGTCATAATGTTTTGGTTCTTCGGTGTATTTCAAAATGTGCATTAGGTTTCTAACTTCAACTATGCTTTTTCGTGATCTAAATTAGCATTTTGTAAACTCGTTCTACAAAAGGTGTCTTTAATGACTACGCCACAGGACCCAAGTTATCACGGTCACTAGATCCTAGAAGAATTTGTCTGAATATGAAATGTGAATTTAATAAATTGAATCATGAGAGGCATTAGAAGCTGACGTAGAGGAACAGGATGTTTCTTCTGCTGATTCAAGCAGCTTACAATGTGCCTCTTGGAAAATTTCTAGACTGATTTTTCTCAGTTGGGTTGTTTTACCTCTGTGCGGCACTTTTTTGCACACCATGGGCTAAATGGCCAGGTCACATGGACCCCGAAGGCTCAGAGAAAGTTGGGGGAGAAAACCCACTGGAACAGCTGTTGTGAGACAGATGGTAGCCTCCCGTCAAGGCCATCCAGCGTGTTCTTTAACGTGCACAGGGTATGGCACTCCCGCACACGGGGCCACGGCTTAACGTCCCATCCGACGGACGGCGGCCTTTCCAAGCCCATCGGTGTCCCCTACTGACCGTGGGCAGGACGGGGTATTTTGCGGAGATAAATCTCAACGCTGACCCAGCTGGGACTCGAACCTGGGAACTACAGATTACGAGCCTGGCGCGCTACCGACTGAGCCACCTCCGCCCCTGATTTTTCTCCCGATCGCAGCTTAATTTCTCCATAGTTCGCACGATAAATTCCCTCCTTTCATTTCGCAGAAGTTCGACTAATCTAAGCCTGATCACACATTTTAGCTGAAGGGCGGCATAGAAAACGGAAATGAAATCGGGACATACACCGAAGAACCAAAATATTATGACCACCTGCCTAATATGATATTGATCCTCCACCTGCCACCAAAACAGCTCCTACCGGAGAGGCATGGATGCTACAGGATTTCTAAAGGTATTTTGTGGTATCTGGTACCAACACATTACCAGCAGATCCTTTAATTCTTTAAGTTATGTAGTTGAACCGAAGCAGATCGGATACGTTGTTCGAACACAAACTACAGATGCTCGATTGGATTGATGTTTGGGGAATTTGGAGGTTAGGGCAATACCTGGAAGTCTTCCTCATTTTCCGAGAACCATTCTCGAACAATCCGGGCAGTGTGCCATGGCGCATTATCCTCATGAAAGAAGGTACTACTAGAGGAATATACCGTTTCCATGAAAGGATGTACCTGTTCTGCAATGAAGTTTAGGTAGGTAGTAGACGTCATAGTTTCCTGCACATGAATAACTGGGCCTAGGGTTTCCCAGCAGAACATTGCCCAAAGCATTACACTTCCTCCATCGGCTTGGTTTCGTCCCACAGTGCATACTGGTGCGAACACTTCTCCAGATAAACGACGCACACGTATCGGCCATGCACATGGTGCAACAGGAAACGAGATTCATCGGACAAGACGACCTTCTTCCAATCATTCAAGGTTCAGTTTTGATGCTCGCATGTCCATTGTAGGCGCTTTCGATGGCGAATCGAGGTTAGCATGGACACTCGGAGCGGCCGGTGGCTACGCAGTCCCATTTTTAGCGGGGTTAGTTGTACTGTGTGTTGTGACACATTACTCCCGTCACCAGCATTCAAATTATGGTCCCAATATCGCTTCTGTTGGGTCGTACCATATGGGAGAGCCCTCACTCACCTCTAGCATCGATGAGCTGTGATCGGCCCATACCTTGTTTACGGTTTGTGGTTTTTCCCTCCTCGGACCACTTTCTGAAGGTACTAATCACGGCTGACCGTGAGCACCCCACAAGCCTTGCCGTCTCGAAAATGCTCTGACCCAGTCGTCTGGCTATTACAATTTGGTCTTTGTCAAACGCACTTAAGTCCGCTGCCTTTTCCATCTGAAGAACAAGAATAACACTGATTAACAGAGCTCAGTATCAGGTTATTATTTACACCGTTTCATGACTTTAACACACGCCGTCGTTTACCTGCAGTTGTTTCGATTTGCATAAAGACGCGCTAGTCGTAAAGTTTTGACTCTTCGGTGTATAGAAAACTGAAATGGAATGGGGACATCACAGAAAACTGAAATAGAATGGGAACATCGCAGAAAACTGAAATAGAATGGGGACATTATAGAAAACTTAAAAGGAATGGTGACTTTATAGGAAACTAAAATGGAATGAGGGTCCGTCAAAGAATTATATAATCAGTAACTTATACACACAACTAAGAAATAATAAAGTGAAACATAAACATAATACATATAAATAATAATAATTTATTATAATAAAAAAAAATATATAAAATTAATAAAAATAATATCACGGTCAGGAGGGAGATGAATAAATAAGTTAATAAAAATTTATTCAATTAATTAATTTAAGAGAATTCGCTTCTCAGAAGTTGGAATTCTTGTCGTTCTCTATATACTCTTTTTCACTTTTGCAAATTTAATTTATTTTTCATCAGTAGTTCACTGGCCGCATAAAAAAATGGTGGCGGTCTGCAGAGTGCCTAATCCTGAACTAATCATTTAATCCACCGTGTGCCAAAAAGTACCGCTCAGCGGTAAAACAACCCCCCAAAAATAAATTATTCAGAATACATATTTAAATGCTAACTGAATATAAAAGGAGGCTCACATAATAAAATTACAATGACTACCGATAATAACAAAAAATGGCATTTTTATTATTTTTATTCCTTGAAACTTTCGGTAGCTTATATAATGTGATAAATTTTGCATGGTTCGCCATTAGTAAAGTAGCATCGCGCAGTAACGAAAAATAGCGTCGAATCTTCAGATGATGAATTCTAAACACGTCCTTCCCCCTGAATCCATAATAAGTAGTATTTACAATTGTTCTTGGCTCGGAAGAAATGCTATATTTAAATCGCTACGTAACAAAAAGGATTCACACAGAGTGCTCTTCGCAATACCTATGTTTTATGAAGAAATTGTAAATGGAAATTGTAAGAGGTGTCGAAAATAATTCGCGGGACGACAGATTTAAAAACACATTTCAAATTTTGTCAAGGATATATTTTTTTTCACTCCATTGTACAGAGAGAGACTGCGTTGGTTTGGCCATACCCATATTGTCTAACTATAGGTTAGCGAGTAGAGTTATAAGTAATGTGCTTAACCCTCCCTTGCACAAGAGAGAATTACCCCATGCTGATACCATGCATTTTATAGTACAGTCGCTCAAAAAAGTATCCGAACGCTATGGATGATTACAGAATTCAGAAAAAATATCTGGCAAGAATTTTTTAGAAATTAATGATCTGGCAACCTTCGTGCACTCTAGACGAAGACTGCCAGATCACTAATTTCTAATAAAATCGTTGCCAGATATTTGTTTTAAATTCCGTAATCATCCATAGCGTTCGGATACTTTTTTGAGCGACTGTACCCCATGCATTTTATAGTTCTTTTCCTTCAAGGTAATGGCTTCTTCACAAACTCCTTAACATGATTTCCTGTGAAAGGTAATCATTTTCTACTAACTCAATCACACGACTTCCTGTGAAATTTTTTTTGTACGGGATGATTTTTGTGGGTTTAATTTTGTGTAGGATGCACAAGATTTCCCAGTGAAGATGGCCAATGCGACTTATTATGGAGCTTTCAACATTACTACGATGAATGCATTCATTTTTTGGAAAAATCATTCGGGCATTTTTATGAATTGTAAATACATCCATTATTTGTAAACTCAAAATGACACAAAATGCTACTATGACTCAAAAAGAGGTTTTATTGAAGTAATTGCAGTCGCTCTAGTTTTGCCTTATATGAAGAAAAGATCGAACACTCGTGGGCTTCATACCAAATTAAAGATGGATTAAGATGTTAGAAGTTTTAAGGACTGCTCCAGCCCGAAGTTCCAATACAAGAAGATATGTGTTTCATGCAAAAAAAATGGGTGCAGTATTCATAAGAAGTGCGAAGTGTTGATAACGTGCCTGTTTTACATAAGTTTCCATAGAACTATGAACATTTCAAAATAAGTGTTTGAGAACAGTAATACCTTTTAATTTCTTTATTTTGTTTTCCTTGAAGATTTTCAATTTTTAAGTTATACATGAATAAAAATAGTTATTATGCATCAAAACACATGTTTATTAACTGTTAATAAACTGACAATAGTTTTATCCAACTTAGGTTGAAAGACAGAAAAAAAATGAATTGGGTAACGCATTTCCCTGAGTATTGAAAAGGAGCATTGAAAGGGTGGATCCTGCGCATTGAAAAGGGGCATTGAAAGGGTGGATCCTGGGCATTGAAAAGGGGCATTGAAAGGGTGGATCCTGGGCAATGAAAAGGGGCATTGAAAGGGTGGATCCTGGGCATTGAAAGCATCTTTCAATGTAATTCTTTTCATTGTAATTTTATTACGTGAGCTTACTTTTATATTCAGTTAGCATTTAAATATGTATTCTGAATAATTTATTTTTTGGGGGTTGTTTTACCGCTGAGCGGTACTTTTTTTGGCACACGGTGGATTAAATAATTAGTTCAGGATTAGGCACTCTGCAGACCGCCACCATTTTTTTATGCGGCCCGTGAACTACTGATGAAAAATAAATTAAATTTGTAAAAGAGAAAAAGAGTATATAGAGAACGACAAGAATTCCAACTTCTGAGAAGCGAATTCTCTTAAAATAATTAATTGAATAAATTTTTATTAACTTGTTTATTCATCTCCCTCCTGACCGTAATATTATTTTTATTAATTTAATAAATTATTATTATTTATATGTATTATGTTTATGTTTCACTTTAGTATTTCTTAGTTGTGTGTATAAGTTACTGATTGTATAATTCTTTGATGGACACTCATTCCATTTTTGCATCTTTCAATGCCCACTCAAGGAAATATGTTACCCAATTCAATTTTTTGTAGTCGGTTGTCGAAAGGAATGGTTAATAAAGGTCTCAGAAAAAATTGAAACCTAAGAAGCAATGAGCAGACAAAGTTAAATTGGATCTTTTTTTTTACAAATGGCCAGCAATGACCTTGTAAAATAGCTATTGTTCAGAATAGACGGGTTTGGAGAACACATGAAGTTTTTTATGTATTGGATGTTATAGCAGGGTTGTGTTAAAATCTTTTCTGAAAATGACTTACCATCGCTGTTTGGTTATTTTCACAGTAAAATAAAAGATCTTACTGTGAAAACACCAGTAGCTGGCTACGATTTTATTTTGCGAATTTGCGTCGACTGATCTCGTTAATTTCAGACATGAAATATATTAAGTAGAGGCATGGCCACAGTTAATGATAGAAGGGGCGGGGGTGTTTGTCGGCATGGTTTCCCCTTCCCCCCATCGGAATTTTAATAGCAGGGATAAAGGTAAAAATATGAAATATCTAGTCGTCGTGGCCGAATGGTTAGCGCGCTTGGCTACTGATTAGCGGGTGTTTAACTGATATGGGTTGTTTTACCTCTGAGCGGCACTTTTTTGCACACCATGGTCTAAATGACCAGGTCACATGGACCCCGAAGGCTCAGAGAAGGTTGGGGGAGGGGACCCACTGGAACCCCTGTTGGGAGAGATGGTAGTCTCCCGTCAAGGCCATCCAGCGTGTTCTTTAACGTGCACAGGGTATGGCTCTCCCGCACACGGGGCCACGGTTTAACGTCCCATCCGACGGACGGCGGCCTTTCCAAGCCCATCAATGTCCCCTACTGACCGTGGGCAGGGCGGGGAATTTTTGCGGAGATAAATCTCAACGCTGACCCAGCTGGGACTCGAACCTGGGAACTACAGATTACGAGCCTGGCGCGCTACCGACTGAGACCCCCCGCCCCCTCTGATCAAAGGGACTTGTTTTCGAGCCCCCGCTAAGGCATGGATGTCCGTTTCGTTTTTCTGCTGCGGTCCCGTCATCCTCACAGACCTTCTACTATAGCGTATTAAACTGACAGACTTCGGTCAGACCTCTGTGACAAGCAGCTGCTTGAGGGGGTATTTATATATATATATCTCTTACACAGGAATGAAACTAAGAAAATATTTTGGTGGGTCACGTGACTGGAATGAGTCGGAATGGACCGGAAAGCCGTTCCAGCACACACTTTTTACCTCCGTTTCATTATTATTATTAATTTTATTGCATATATTTTTGCAAAATATATCTAACATACATGTTTAATATTCATTCATTCCAGAAGGAAGGGGCTGGGTCAGTTGGTACCGCACTAAGGTCGTATTATGCAGTTTCCAGGTTCGAGTCCCACCTGTTCCAGCTTTTGAAATTTATCTCCGCTAAACCCCCACCCACCCTTCGACCAGAAAGGGGGCTTATTATTCAATTAACATTTCGACTACTTCTCGAGATTCACATGGAATATAAGTAAGTGAACAGTGACTTTTCTGACACCCTTATTATTACTATCAGATACATAATTATCAGTCTTTGAAAAGGGGTTTATTTTGATCTTACTAAAATCCCATTGTAAAAGACTAAATGAAATAAATTTTTAATGTTTAAAAACTCCCCGATCTAAAATCTTCCAGCATCTCCACTAAAAGTGCTTTGGCGTACTCAAATTGAGGAAATATTACACGGGTTTGGACGTATAACCTTGTGAAGAATGATTGGGCTGTTTTACATCTGAGAGACACTGTTTTGCACGTAAAGTTTAAATGGTCAGGTCACAGGGATCTCATTTATTCAGAGAAGATTGGGGGAAGATGCTGTAGAGATAGAGAGAAACCTTCCCTTGAGGCCATTCTGCATGTTCCTTAAAATGTATATTGTATGTCTCTTCTGCACATGGGGTCTAGGCTATGTCCCACACGACGGACTGAGGTCTTTCCAAGCCCATCAGTGTCCTCTATTCACCGAGGGCAGAGCGGGGAGCTTTGCGGAGATAAATCTCAACTCTGACACAGTTGTGACTCGAACCTGGGAACTGTAGATTACGAGAATGGCGGATTACCAACTGAGACAACCCCGCCCCCTCGGACTCAGTAATTGTCGAAGTAGAAGTCTCTAGGAAGCAGCAGAACTATACTCTGTGCACTGTAAGAACACACTGGATGACCTCCTTGACAGGAGTTTTACACATGGTCTCCTGACAGCAATCCAGTGCATTCCGTTCCACAACTTTGTCTGAATCCTTAGGATCCTTGGAACCTGGCCGTTTAACCCTTTGTATGCAAAGAAGAGGAGCTCAGAGGAAAAACAACTCAACCCTGGGGAGCTTTGGCTCTTAATTTTAGCCGAATGCATCTCTGGCGCACAGAGTATGCCCCTCCGCCCCCCCCCCCCCCCCCCCATGCACACGAAGACATGGTTTAAAGTCAAATCCAAAAAAAAGCATACTTCCCAAGCCCGTTGGTGTCTCCTTTCTAACCGTGGATAGGTAAAGCGGGAGATAGAAGATAAAGTGTCAAAGCAAACATAGTGGGAACTCGAATTTTAGAATATCAAGTTTCTAGTGTAGTTTGCTACCGAATGAATCAATCTCCACTTCTTATAGGTTGGGACCTACTCTCTTGTTCACTTAGATCAGTGATTCCCAACTTTTCTGAACTTTTTACAAAGAAACGTTTCCTAAATCCCTGTTTAACCAAGTGTTATTTTCTAATGCTCTCTTTTCCCAAATATTAACTTCTAACGCTCTCTTTTCCCAAATTTTAATTTCTAACGCTCTCTTTTCCCAAATGTTAATTTCTAACGTTCTCTTTTCCCAAATATTATTTTCTAACGCCCCCTTTTACGAAAAAATTACAACGTTCCCTTCATGGGAATAAAAGTAGTTTTTTCCCCCTATAAAACAGTTGAACACTAAACACCCAAGTATCGGTTTGAAACACCAAACGCATCCACAAATTTCTAAAGCACTTCCGTTAGGAATCATTTCCTTAGGTGATGAATTGAATAGCATCCTTAACCACTACGTAACAGTTCCTGATATAGAAAAAATGAGGAGGAGGAGAGAATTTGACACAATGTAGCGGGGGAGGCACGGCACTGAATTTTCATTGCTGTATAACATTCTCTATTCCTTTTAGAGGCCTTTATGAAATTTCTTGAAAAATGTGTGATATATACACAAGATTAATAATTTTTTGCCTACATTACCCTTGGTATCATTCTCAATGGAAGGGGACAAGCATTTTCTATGGGAGGGGGCAAGTGGGAATGACCCTCTTGCACCCCCCCCCCCCACCTTCCCTCCTAGATCCGGCCCAGCTACGAAGTACTTTTACCTCGACATCTTCTAAGGTGACGTGTGACTTTTTACACCAAATGAAGGTTCGTTACAGATTGATATACAACTCTGTTGAAATTTACATTACTGCATATTTTTTGCATTTCACATTAATCTCAAATACCTAAATTCTGGTTGTTAGGGTACTTGATTCTATTTCTTATTAGCAGAATTTCATGGCGTTGTCCTAGTCCTTCACTCAAATAGTTTTTTAAATAATTAATTGCAAACTTATTATCGAACCGTTTAGCACAGAAGTCTGACAGGAGCCTAAGAGTTTAATATGCCATAAGATTTATGAGGATTGGGTTGGGTTGTTTTACCTCTGAGCGGCACTTTTTTTGCACACCATGGGCTAAATGGCCAGGTCACATGGACCCCGAAGGCTCAGAGAAGGTTGGGGGAGGGGACCCACTGGAACAGCTGTTGGGAGGCAGATGGTAGCCTCCCGTCAAGGCCATCCAGGGTGTTCTTTAACGTGCACAGGGTATGTCTCTCCCGCACACGGGACCACGGCTTAACGTCCCATTCGACGGACGGCGGCCTTTCCAAGCCCATCGGTGTCCCCTACTGACCGTGGGCAGTGCGGGGAATTTTGCGGAGATAAATCTCAACGCTGACCCAGCTGGGACTCGAACCTGGGAACTACAGATTACGAGCCTGGCGCGCTACCGACTGAGCCACCCCCGCCCCAATTTATGAGGAAGGCGAGACCTCAGCAGAAACACAACACAAACATCCAGATTTAATCATTAGAAAATCATTCTATCCACTCGGTCTCAATGGCTCTCAAATGCATAGCAGATCTTTTTAATTTATGATTTCTTAAAGAAAAGTAGGTATTTAAAATATTTCGTGGTTTGATGTTTCTTTTTAGTGCGTTTTTATAAATGGGAATTACATCAAGTTTCTATATTTCCTTCGTACCTATGAACTATCTATATTTCCTTCGTACCTATGAACTATCTATATTTCCTTCGTACCTATGAACTATTTTATCACTCCCTATGTTCTGACAAAAGTAGTTATAATCAATTTGATTAACAATAACATTTTATTTATTCTAGTTTTCAAACTTAAATAATAGATTTAGCTACCGCTACTTTATCCGTTTACTGTAAGATTTTCTTTGAGAATTGTAAGTACTGAGCTTGTTTTTTTGATTCACTTTGCTTACTATTATGAGAAGCAATTCCATTCCAGGAACATCTCATTTTCCTGACATAACCGATCCCCCACGATGCTTTAAATTATTTAAATTATGATAGAAAAAACTGTAAACAAATTTCGGCGCCCTAGCTGTTACTTTAAGGATGAGGTCTTGATCAAATATGAGTTGAATCGTTTTACCTCTAAGCGGGGGTGGCTCAGTGGTAGCGCGCCAGGCTCGTAATCTGTAGTTCCCAGGTTCGAGTCCCAGCTGGGTCAGCGTTGAGATTTATCTCCGCAAAATTCCCCGCCCTGCCCACGGTCAGTAGGGGACACCGATGGGCTTGGAAAGGCCGCCGTCCGTCGGATGGGACGTTAAGTCGTGTGCGGGAGAGCCGTACCCTGTGCACGTTAAAGAACACACTGGATGGCCTTGACGGGGGGGACTATCATCTGTCTCCCAACAGCTGTTCCAGTGAGTCCCCAACCTTCTTTGAGCCTTCGGGGTCCATGTGACCTGGCCATTTAGCCCATGGTGTGCAAAAAAGTGCCGCTGAGAGGTAAAACAACAACCCAACCTCTGAGCGGCATTTTTTTTCACACAATAGGCTAAATTGCCAGGTCACAAAGACTTCAAGAACTCAGAGACATTTGTGGAAAGGGATCCACCAGACAGTTGTCAATAGACAGATGGAATATGCCAAGGCTATCGAACATGTTCTTTAACTTGCACAAGACACAGGTCCAAGTCGTAACATTCTATTCAATAGACGGCTGTATTTCTAAGCCCATCGGTGACCCTTTTCTCACCAAGAGCAGAACGGGATTAGGGGAAATAAATTTCAACGAAGACACAAGTACGACTCGAAACTTGGAACTGCAAATTGCGAGCTTGACGCGCCACCGACTGAACCAACTTAATCCCCTTGATCAACCAGTTAAATTAACTCTAAGTCTTATAATGCACAATTACACATATTTTGCTTCACTAGTATAACATTGGATCAATGAGTTGTTAATTGCATTACAACGAAAAACGTTTCTTGTCGATTGTACTGATGATAAAGTTTTTTAAATTGCCGAATTCCTCAATTGACTAAATAAGCAATTTGGTATTAAAACATATCAAGGCTCATAAATCCGTAGCCACATTACATCAAGAAAGAAAACTTTGCATTCTCAAGAGAAAGAATTATCTCTTCGAAGAGAAAATCAGTAAAAAAACTGTTTATTTGTCCGAATTGTTGTTCCATGACTTTTTAATATTTTTAATGACTCCGTGAAAAATACCTGAACTCGAATGTGAATTTTACAGCGTGTCAAAAATCTAGCCTTAAACTCGATCGAATCGAGGCTAAAATTAACTCATATTCGTCCCACTACTATTTTGTAAGCTATACTCATTCCTTAATGTTCCCAAGAATCTTAAACCACTTCCATGCATATCATATTCCATGCAATCCCTGTACAGCAACAAGTATTCCATCGTTTACACTCAAAATTCAATCCTTAACCTAATAGCAAAAGTCACTTACCTAATGAATCAGTTCAAAGAAAGAATTTAACTCCTCAACGAAACAGCTCCAAAGGAAGGAACGAATTCTCTAACTATAAATTGCGATCAAAACTGAACAGCAGTTTCCTTACGAACAGTACGTTTTTGCGGAGAAACCAGTACACAAGGAATCTTCAGTTAGAGCCACACCTCAACACTCGAACAAGGCAGAGTATCTACAGCAACCAAAGATGCAGAATAGTTGTGCTCTCTTTGTTCCTGCTTCTAAGATCCACGAACGAATGAACGAGGAGGTCCAGGAGCAGCCGGATGCAGTGACTGTGTATCTGCGACACCGGCAGTCTCGGCATCCCTCACAGCTGCTGCACGCTCTGGTTCCGGCAGTGCGCGAAGCGCCATCTGGTGACCACTAGTAACTGTCGGTCAGAGCAGGCTGCTAATTATCTGAGTGACGGAGGTGGATGGGTAAAGATGGCTTTCATTTCCACACCGCTACTTACAGAGGGTGATGACTCGATTTGGGTGCAAACTGATCGTCTCTCGAAAAACTGAAGAGCATTGAAAGATCGATCAATAACTCCGATATATCGAGTTGCATAGGGTAAAGGGTATTAATTTTCATCAGTAAAGTTGACGTCCACTGAGTGGGAATGATTGTGTGTTGTTGAGTTGTACTTTTCTGCACACAGTGAGTGTAAGCAGACACCTCGTGACCTGCCTAATTAGCCAGGTTACGAGGACCCCAATAGTTCAGTATTGGGTAGAAGAAGCTTTGGGTTATTTTACTTCTGAACTGCACTTTTTGCACACAATGGGGTAAATAGCTAGGTCACAAAAACCCTAAGGGTTCAGAAAATGGTGAGAAAGAAGATTCACTTGAAAGCTGTTAGGAGCTAGATGGAGGATTCCCGCCAAAACCAGATATTTTTAACATGCAGAGGGTATGACTCTCGTTCATAAGGGGCCAGAGCCTAACGTCCCATCCAAAGGACGGCGGACTTTCCAAAGCCATCAGTGTTTACCTTTCTCATCGTGGACAGAACGGGAATGGGACAGAAAAATACTAACATTGACACTTGCTGGGACTACGGGGAAGATGAAACTATTTTCTTTTAAGAGATAAATAAGAAAATAACTTTGGGTTAGAAATGGAAAATTAAAAAAAAAAAAGAAATGGAAGATTCGAAGTATTAGAATCCACCATTTCTTTAAATAAACTGATCTTTATTTTTCCCATCATAATGTTATATAAGGATTTTTAGTTGCCCCACAAAGCTACATAATTTGTTTACAGAAAATATAATATAAACAGTTACAATATTCATTTACATTGAATAATTTAAAAAATCAAGAAATGAACGTAAAATTAAAAAAAAAAAACAGGATAGAATTATCTGTATGCAGTGCTTATGAAGCTGGAAAACAAATACTTGTATATGATAATAAACTTCTGTCACATCTATCTATATGCAGAAATGAAATATTTAACAGTTGTCAAACTGTAATATATAAAACCAATTCGAGAGTAAAGCATATAAGAAAGCTGTTTCAAACAGCATTATTATGTATTTTCTTCCGTAAAAAACAGTTTTAATTTTCAGTTAACAGTTTTAATTAATAGTTTTAAATTTCTGTCGAAAAATTTGAGTTGTTTATTACATCTGTAGGTATCAAATTATGCACAAAAGTTATTTTTGATATTTCGTAATTTGAAAAAGTTTTTTTTTTTAATCTGGTTTCTTTATCATGGTTTATTTTAATCTGAAAAGTGTCATCAATGAAACTTTTCAGTGCAATATTACATTTATAGAAATTTGAATAAGACAGGATATTTAAATATATTCCTTTTTGTCAATAAATGAATATTTTTATTGTTACCTATAATTTTTGTTATTTTTGACTCCATTTTCCCAACTTTATTCATATTTGCTACATTTGGAGTTCCGTTATAGTGATTCCATGTTTAATAAAGATTCGCATATTGTTTTGTAAACTAATAAACACTTAAAATCTTAGTTTATGTAATTTTATTCCAGCCAACTTTATCACAAATATATTTTACATGGGCATTCCATCTAAATATATCATCAAACAAAAACCTAAATATTTTATCTTGTGCATCCTTTCAGTTTCATAAAAATTGTTAGTATCTTCTGAAATTGCATTTCTTTGATGCAAACAGTCAAATTTATGTGATTTAATAAAAACTATTTTCTCCTTCTCTATAACCTAGAGAATGAAATATCATATATTTTGTCTTGTTTTTCTTTAAATATGTTTTACTATGGTTAAGCCAACCTAAAATATGATTAAAATATTCCTATATTTCATGGAATATTACTCTAACTTTCTCTTGTTATTAATTATTACTATTATATATTTAAATGTTACATGAAGTTAATGTTACAATAATTAATGTATAGAAGAAATAACCAATAGGCCTAATATAGATCCTTGTCGAGGTGGGTTGGGTTGTTTTACTTCTGAGCGGTACTTTTTTGTACACCATGGGCTAAATGGCCAGGTCACATGGACCCCGAAGGCTCAGAGAAGGTTGGGGGAGGGGACCCACTGGAACAGCTGTTGGGAGACAGATGGTAGCCTCCCGTCAAGGCTATCCAGCGTGTTCTTTAACGTGCAGAGGGTATGGCTCTCCCGCACACAGGGCCACTGATTAACGTCCCATCCGACGGGCGGCGGCCTTTCCAAGCCCATCGGTGTTCCCTACTGACCGTGGGCAGGGCGGGGAATTTTGCGGAGATAAATCTCAACGCTGACCCAGCTGGGACTCGAACCTGGGAACTGCAGATTACGAGCGTGGCGCGCTACCGACTGAGCCACCCCCGCCCCTATCCTTGTCGAACCCTGTAAATATTTAAACATTTAGAACTGTACACTGTGTCTATTTTTGTAAAAATATATCTTTACATCAATAATTTTAAATCATCTTAACGCATTACTCCTTATCCAATAATTTTCAAGTTTTTGTAACAATAGATTGTGATCTATAGTATCAAACGCTTTCTGTAAATCTAAAAACATGACTATTATTTTATGATATCTGTTTAACGAAGAGTTTAAGTTATCTGTAAATGTTGTTAATAGTTTTATAATATATTTTCCTTTTTGAGAATCAAATTGATTATCATATAAAATGTTATGTTTTTTAAAATGAATATAATATATCACCTATACAACTTTTTATAATTTTAGCAATAGTGAGTAATATAACAATCGGTCTATAATTTTAATAATAAGTTTTTTACCTCCCTTAAATAGTGGCCATAATTTTAGCAATGGTGAGTAATATAACAATCGGTCTATAATTTTAATAATAAGTTTTTTACCTCCCTTAAATAGTGGCCATAATTTTAGCAATGGCGAATAATATAACAATCGGTCTATAATTTTAATAATAAGTTTTTTACCTCCCTTAAATAGTGGCCATAATTTTAGCAATGGTGAGTAATATAACAATCGGTCTATAATTTTAATAATAAGTTTTTTACCTCCCTTAAATAGTGGCCTTATTAAAGCTGTTTTTAAACCGAGGGAATTTCTTCACTTCTAAACTATCATTCATAATTTTTGTAATTACATAATTATAATAATAATTTGAAAATTACTTTTTATATGTTGGATATGAACGTTGTTATAAACTGGTGATTATTAACATTTAACGAATTAAATATCTCTCTTGTTTGGTATATATTAATCGACGGAATAAAAATCGAATGTGCATTTTTGTATGTGTTAAAATCAATGTATTCGTTGTCAACTGATAATTATTTTCTTCAGTTTCACTGATTAATGTCTTGTAGTTATTATTGAAATTATTTATTAGTTCTTCCAGAGATATATCTTTAGGCATATTTCCAATAATTGTTTCATCGACAGATTTAACTGTTTTATTTTCTAATATTTCATAGATGGAATCCCAAATTTTCCTATAATTTTAGCAATGGTGAGTAATATAACAATCGACCTATAATTATAATAATAAGTTTTTTACCTCCCTTTAAATATTTTACCTTCCTTTAAATATTTTACCTTCCTTAATAATTTCCTTTAATTTATTAAAAGTTCTGTTAATTTGTTTTTCATAAATAAAATCTGAGTTCAAAGCTACCCAATCAGCTGTCGAAAGTACCTCATTTTTATCTCATTTTCTTTGAAAACGAGATAATAGTTTCGCTTTGTCGTCTGTCTGTCTGTCTGTCTGTAGATATCAAACATTGAGATATGCGCTTTCCGAATCTCTCTGAAGCTGTAATTACACCCTCTAGCGGTGTAGAACTTTGAAAATTCCAAAATTTCAAGCGAATATTGCAACGATGTACTAATGATAAGAATATGAAATTTTGTTGATGGAATGTGAACGTTATGAAGTTGCGATTGGAAGCAATGAAAATGATAATTAGAAAACTCTTTTTTAGTTAGATTGGTACTAATGAAATATTATAATTCGCGTTTTTCAAATACTGAGTTGTTTTAATATATATATATCTTTACAGATCATTGAAATGAAGAAATAGCAGAACTGTTATCGAGTTTTACAAACAATATGTATAGAATAGAAATTTGAAAAATTAGTGATAGATTTTAAGAGATATTTCCCTGAAAACAATAATCTACCCATTTTTCTGAGAGAGGTATGGGAAATGTAACTTTTTAAATTTAAGAATTATAAAATGAATACTTTTATATTGTATAATTACTAATGAAATACTATTTACCTTTTTCCCCATCATCCGCTGGCTCAATTTCAAACTTTTAAGGAATGAAACAGCAGGAAAATGAAAAAGTTATTTCTCTTGAAAACGAGATTTTCAAATGCGCCAGTGGCGATATGCGCGTTCTTTTAGTTTTATGATCGTATGGACATAATTGTTTTAAAAAACTATTTTCAGAATTCCTAGTTTCATATCTCCCAATTTGAAAATCGCTAATATTTACTGTAATTAAGTAGTGATCTGCAATTTTACTTCGTAACACTAATGAAAGTGACCTGAAATTTTTATCTAATTTGACATTAATGTGATCAATATATATTTTAGTTAACTGTTCATTTAGAAGTTCCTCTCTTGCACTCTATGTTATTAACCTTTCAAATTCTCATTCCGATAATAAAGTTAAATATTTTGCTGTTCCGTGTTTTCTCAGGTTTAGTGTATCTGTTACCGCTAAAGTGCAGAAATAAGTTATTCTACAGATTATCTAGGTATTGTGCAGATTAACTAGGGTGATCCGTTAACGTGCGGAAAATTGTTTCATTTCTCAAATTACCTGGATAATCTGCACATTACCTACTAGGCACTCGTTAAAGTGAAAATAAGATCTTTGCTGGAACAACAGGAACGTTTCTGTACGCTTAAGTTAACATAATGTTATTTATCTAGTGTCCGAGAGTAGAGTTGAAACCAGGGTCATCCCTCTGTCAACATGAATCAGTCGTCCGAATTATAAAAAACACCCCCAAAATGAGCAGGCCAAGTGAGAACGAATCATTTTAGTGATTCGTTATCAAGAATGGCTCCGCTCATCCGGGCCTCCGCTCATCCGGGGCGTTTTTTATAATGCGGACGAGTGAATCACGTGACTCGAAGACTCATATTCAAGAGATTCACCACTATGAGAGAAACAAACTTTTGAACTTTAACGATACGGAAGCCGTTAATGTGCACATTACCTTAGGTAAAATGCGGAAAACTCTTGATTCCGCACGTTAACGGAGCAAATCAGTTAATCTGCAGATTAGCTAGGTAATGTGCACATTAACGGCTTTCGAGCTTTAGCGGTAACATATCTATGTTAAAGTCGCCTATAAGAATTTGGTTATGCATTTTTTTTTTCTTTTCACAAACCAATTTCGAAAGCTTTCAAAAAAGTTATATATATATGTCAGAGGGGGTGACCTATATAAAGCCAAAATGTTTTATATTGCCTTGGTTTTAGTAATTTTAATATTTATTGTTTCTGTTAATACAATTCATCCTTTCGGTTTTCTATTTTGATTGTATTTCTATAATATATAACAAAACTTCTTTTTTTTTAATTTGCTAAATTATTTAAAATTGTTCTAAAACTTCTTTCAGTAACAGAGATATTAATTTCTTACAGAATAATTATATCTAAAATCTGCAAGTATTTATCAATAATAATTTTTAAAATTTCCAAATCTTTCTTTTGACTTCTAATATTAAGACGTGCAATCCTTAAAGTATTATCTATATTTTATTTCCAGAAGAAAAAAAAAACAAATTTTTCTATCTTTAAATTACTATCCACATACATGTTTCCCTCCTTAAAAGCAATGCTTTCTGGCAAGGAATCTATCATTTAAAGTTAAAAAGGTATAACAATATTTAAAGTTTGTCACAGTCAGTAAACGTCCACATATACTATATTTTCTCCATCCGCTTCTCTTAACATTATTCTGCCATTCTTGTACCACACATACTAATATTGTTTCAGTTTAACTGCGGTACGAGCCTTCCAAAACAATTCTCGATTTATCTTGGTAAGGTTTTCATTCATATAAATTGGCATTGAGATATCACTTATTCCTATACTGAGAGTTTAAGTCTTTTATTCTATTTCCTGTATGCAATGGTAACTAGGTACTCACTTGAAGGCTAGCTATGCACCAATCCCCTGTGATGATGCATAAAACCGGCCAGACCTAGCAAATAATGTTCTACCCGCCTTATGATCGTGCAGGCCATTAGTACCTTTCAAAAGAGATACTCTCTTGTTGGAAGGGAACGGAAGAGGAGGGCTGCCAGATTAGTGTAGCCTACTGATTTCGATAATTATGGCTACTTTTATTTTGTATCCTGCTGAGGAGTGGTCAACAACACAGGGGCGTAGCGAAGAACTATGATTGGGGAGGAAGAAATCAGAAATTTTCCAACTCGAAATTCAAATTTTGCCAATTGAGCAAAATCTTACTTAGATTATCGCTCCGTGGGGGAGGGGGAGGGGTTGAGGCATTTTTCGCAACTCTCCAACATTTTGCCATTTGACTTCCGATTTTGCAAACTAACCGTAATTTGCCTATTTACCTTCTAATTTTGTCAACTAGCCAGAATTTCACAGAAATTATTCCAGTATTTACATCTAGTCTGAATTATGGCAAGTCAGTGTGAATTTTACCTTGATTTGGCCAACTCTCCTTAATTTCACGAAACTAATCCCAATCTTTACATCACTCCTAAATTTGACAAATCATTTCAAACTTTTCAAACTCCCCAAGTTTTGCCAAGTTTTCTCGATTTTAGTCAAATCATCTGAATTTCACAAACCCAATTCTCGACCGTATTTTCCAAGTGGATTCGAATTTTGTGAACTGCCCTACATTTTGATAAGTTTCCCCAATTTGTCCAACACTCCTTAATTTCACAAAACGAATCTCAATTTCAAAACTCGCCTATATTTTACCAAGTGGATTCAAATTTTGCCAACTACTCTAGATTTTGCCAACTCGCCGAAATTTTACAGAAAAAATCGCAAGTTTTACATCTCTCCCTGAATTTGCCAAGCCACTTCGAATTTTATGAACTCTCCTTAATTGCACAAGAAAGGCACAATTTTCACAACTTCCCTATATTTTACCAAGTGGCTCCTAATTTTGCCAACTCCCCTAGATTTTGCCAACAGTTCTCGGTTTTTCCAACTCTCCTTAATTTCACAAAACCAATCCCAATTTTTACAACTTACTTGTACTTTACAAATGGTTTCCAGTTTTGCCAACTTCCCTAGATTTTGCAAAGTTTTCTCGATTTTGTCAACTCTCCTTAATTTCACAAAAACAATCCCAATTTTCAAAAATCGCCCGTATTTTACCAAGTGGATTCGAATTTTGCCAACTGCCATAGATTTTGCCATCTCGTCACAATTTTTACAGAAAAAAATCCCAATTTTGCATCACACTTGATTTTTGCAAAGCCACTCTGAATTTTGCCAAATCCCCCAAGATTTGCCAACTCTCCTAGATATTGCGAAGTTGCCTCTATTTTGTCAACACGCCATAATTTTACAGAAAAAAGATTGCAATTTTTACATCTCAACTGAATTTTGTCAACTCTCCACGCTTTTGCCAAGTCACTCCGAATTTTGCCAACTGCCCGTAGATTTTGCAACTCGCTATAATTTTACAGAAAAAAAATCCAAATTTTCACATCTTAACTGGATTTTGCCAAGTCACTCCGAATTTTGCCAACTGTCCCTAGATTTTGCCAACTCCCTAAGTTTTGCGAACTCGCCTTAATTTTACAGAAAAAAATCTTAATTTTTACATCTCACCTGAATTTTGCCAACTCCCCAAGATTTTACCAAGTCACTCCGAATTTTGCCAACTCCCTAAGATTTTGCCAAGTTGTCCCGATTTTGCCAAACTCACCTGTATTTTACTAAGTGGCTTCGAATGTTTTCAACTGCACTAAATTTTGCCAACTCACCTGTATTTTATTAAGTGGCTTCGAATTTTGCTAACTGCTCTAAATTTTGCCGTCTCTCCATTTTCCAAACTGCCTTAAATTTGCCAAGTTGCCTCGATTTTGACAACTCCTCTTAATTTTCCAAAAAAAATTACAAATTTTCACACCTCACATAGATTTTACAAAGTCGCTGCGAATTTTGCCAACTACGAGTTACTTTGGGGGGTAGCCTCCCCCCATCCCCCCATGGCTACGCCCCTACCTGGTGCTGACCATATAAACCTACTGGACTGGACTGAAATAAGGCTCTGAGATTGAATATGGATTCTGAATTTGTTACACTAGTGGGTTTTGTGGAGGGAAAATCTTCCGCTGTATTTTCTCATTGTTTGTTTGTAGGCTGACAGCTCCAAGTGAATAGATTCACAGAATACGTTTTATCAGCTGGTGGATATTCCTGAGCAAAGGTCATCGCATTTTCCTGATATCTTGTTCCTATGGGCATCGTCAAATTCTACTTTGGAGGAAGTCTTCCAGTGTGTATATGGTTTCAGCCTTTAGAGGTGGAGGAACGGGTCTTTGGCCCATGCCTGCGATTAGGGGGCTGTTTCATATTGTCGGCATTCCCTCTCTCAATAAACATGGTTTCTTTAACATCTCATTAACCATTTTCTCTCCATAAATAGTTGGAATGTGAGGTCTGCACAGAGCTTATTCTCTGGATGTAATCACAGAAAAATTCCGCCGTTATAATTTAGATATTCTCGACTTCCAAGAGATCAGATGGGCAGGTAAAGGTCAGATTCTTAAAAATAATCTTAAATTTCTCTTTTCAGGCAGGGAAGACAATAAACATTACCAAGGCGTTGGTCTGTTTCTCAGCTGACACGCTAGTGATGCTCTTCTACGATACGAGTGCATTAATGAAAGGTTTCTTACAGCAAAATTTCAGACAAGCGTTAAAGACTTGAATGTTATCTGCTGTTATGCCCCCACTGAGGATGCCGATGAGGATGAGAAGGATAGGTTTTACGGACAACTCAGGATTTTTTTAATTCTGTCAAGAAAGGAGATATTACCCTTGTTCTAGGTGACTTCAATGCCAAAATTAGTACTGACTCTGACCTTTGGGGAGAGTGTGATAGGCCTTTTTGGTATTGGCAGCTGCAATGGCAATGGGCAACGTCTCCTACAAGTAAGTAACTTAATGATTTGAGAATAACTAACACATATTACAAACACCACGACATAAATAAGTACATATGGGTTTCATCAGATGGGCTGCATAAGAATATGATTGATTATATATTAATTAACAGCAAATGGACTAGTTCTTTTAGGAACACGAGGTCATATAGAGGAGCTGAAAATGGATCTATCATTACCTTGTTAAAATGCGTTGCAACTTAAATTTAAGAAGTGTTGTGCTATGGTTAAAAAATTTACCTTTAATCCTGAAGCTCTGTAAGACCCAGTTATAGCTTAAGCTTACCATGATAGGTTACTTATTCATTAGATGGTCATTGTTTGCTTACTACTAAAGTTGAGGAAGAACGGGACTGTTTTAAACAGGATTTTTTGGAAACTAACAGTACTCTTTTAGGGAAAAGGGAGCAGAGTAGGCAGAATTATTTGAGTGATAAGGCACTTGAATTTATTTCAGAAAGAAAGAACTGAAGGAATGTCCTTAATCAATACCCTACTAGTCCTAATAGAAAGCATTACAGAGAGCTTAATAAACGTGTAAAGGATCAGTTAGCTGCTGATAAGAATCTTTGGCTTGATGGCTTGGCTGACAAAGCCGAGGAGGAAGCAGTTAGACAGCACAACAGCAGAGAGCTGTACCAGATAGTTAATGTTTTGTGTGGTAGAAAACGGACAGATATACAGGGATTGAAGGATAAACAAGGCAAGGTTATAGAAGGTGAGGATTCTGTCATGGCTAGGTGGGTTGAGCATTTCAGTGATATTCTGAACAATGTGGTTAGTTTTATCCCATTGTTTGCAATGATGATAGATGCATTGGTGGCTTTAATGTTGGCCCTATAACAACACAATCTGAAGTTATTTTGGCTGTTTCTAAATTTAAACTTCATAAATCCCCAAGTAGACGAAATTACTACGGAAATGCTTAGAGCTGGGAATGTTTCAGTTACCACTTGGATGGCTGAAATTTTGAATATCTTTTATGATAAAGACGTAGTTCTAAGGATTTTACCAGAGCTATTATTATCCATATTTTTAAAAATGGTGATCGCAGTTCTTGTGATAACTATAGGGGTATCAGCCTACTCTCTGTTCCAGGGAAAGTTATTTGCATAATTGTGTTTAAAAGAATTAAGAATATGGTTGACAGTCAATTGCGTGATGAGCATTGTAGATTCAGAAGTGGTAGGGGATGTGTAGATCAGAATTTTACACTTAGGCAGATTCTTGAGAACTATTTAAAGTTTCAGAAATCTTTGGTTACTAGCTTTGTTGATTTCAAGAAGACTTTTTTTACTGTGTTGATCATCATAATTTGTGGTTGATTGTGAGATCGAATGGCATACCAGAGAAATTAGTTAACGTAATGAAAACTCTCTATAATAACACCGAGTCGTGTGTGAGAGTTGGTAAGGCTTGTGCAATTGGTTTAGCATTGTTTCTGGTCGACAAGGGTGCATTTTGTCTCCTTTTCTCTTTAGTTTGGTTATTGATTATGTTATACGAAATTCACTTCAAAGGAATGATTTTGGCCTTAAATGGGCTGGAGATACGAAAATTTCTGATTTAGATTATGCTGATGATTTAGCCCTTTTGGCAAATGATGTTGATGAGATGAACTCTTTTATTCGAACTGTTGATGAGACTGGTAGTAGAGTAAGTTTGGTTATAAACAGAGAGAAAACTAAAGTGATGAAAATTGGTCAGTCAGATGGTGCTTCAGTTGCTTTAAATGGCTACACTCTTGAGCAAGTGTCTCAGTTTAATTATCTAAGTTATGTAACAGATACTGGTGATGTGCGGCATAAGATTAACAGACGAATAGAGATTGCTGCCGAGACATTTAAGAATCTATGGTGACTGTGGAGAAATAGGCGTAAACACCTAAATACTAAAATTAGACTTTATAATAGTTTGGTTCTTTCCAGGGTTAGTTATGGTAGTGAAACTTGGACCCGTTGTAAACAAGATGACAGGAAACTTGATGCTTATGATTCTAGATGCTTACTCAGTATCTTGGGCATCAGGTGGTTCAACTTTGTAACTAATGATGAGGTTAGGCAAAGGAGTTTGCAACCTCCTTTAAGCAGCATATTGTGCAGAGAGAGACTCCGTTGGTTTGGCCATGTTGCCCGTATGGATAATTATAGATTGGCGAATAGGGTTATGAACAGTGTGCCTAAAGGCCTCAGAAAGAGGGGAGACCTAGGATGCGGTGGACCGACAATGTCAAACAGGGCCTTGTTAGAATTGGTGTGCCGTCCAGATGCAGTAGGTGTAGTTCAGGACAGTTTTGCCTGGAGAACTAAATTGCACGGTCTGGTTGGACCTCCGTAGCCCATGGTTGCTTGAGGATGATGATGATAAATGTTCTCTATCTGTCGTCGATTTCAACTGAGATATTCTTATTGGAAACTTTTTTTGTATTTCTGGGTTGAATCCTGTGCACAACGTCAATTTAGTGTTTTCAAAGTTGTCGGTTCAAAGATTTGTAGCCATTTTTTCATAACTTTCAAATCATTGTCATTTCTTTAATATTTTTCCGGTACACCATATAATTTAATGTTTCTGTTCCTCCCATACTGGTCCAAGTTATTTAAATGTGTCTGCATGAAATGCACAACTTTTAATAATTCAACATTTTTCGCTTCCCACATTACAATCTTTTTGATCAATTCAGTTCTCCTTTTTCACATTTTTGTATTACGTTTATTAATTCAACACATTTGTCTGAAAACAACAATCGATTGTTTGAAGTTTTTTTATCTCGGCATTAATGTCTTTCATTTGCGTTTTAATATATGCCATTTATGCCTTACGCCACTGGGTTGGGTTGGGTTGTTTTACCTCTGAGCGGCAGGTTTTTGCACACCATGGGCTAAATGACCAGGTCACATGGACCCCGAAGGCTCAGAGAAGGTTGGGGGAGGGGACCCACTGGAACAGCTGTTGAGAGACAGATGGTAGCCTCCCGTCAAGGCCATCCAGCGTGTTCTTTAACGTTGGGTTGTTTTACCTCTGAGCGGCACTTTTTTGCACACCATGGGCTAAGTGGCCAGGTCACATGGACCCCGAAGGCTCAGAGAAGGTTGGGGGACGGGACCCAGTGGAACAGCTGTTGAGAGACAGATGGTAGCCTCCCGTCAAGGCCATCCAGCGTGTTCTTTAACGTTGGGTTGTTTTACCTCTGAGCGGCACTTTTTTGCACACCATGGGCTAAATGACCAGGTCACATGGACCCCGAAGGCTCAGAGAAGGTTGGGGGAGGGGACCCACTGGAACAGCTGTTGGGAGACAGATGGTAGCCTCCCGTCAAGGCCATCCAGCGTGTTCTTTAACGTGCACAGGGTATGGCTTTCCCGCACACGGGGCCACGGCTTAAAGTCCCATCCGACGGACGGCGTCCTTTCTAAGCCCATCGGTGTCCCCTACTGACCGTGGGCAGGGCGGGGAATTTTGCGGATGCAGCAGTCTGCTTTTGATGTACATCTCTAGATGTGTTTCTGCAAATTTGACAGGTCCAATGTTTCCTTTTATCACCCATTTTATTATAACTTTCTTCTGACACTTCTGAGCAATAATAATGTAATTTTCCTTCGTATTCATTACAATAGACACTTGTCGATTCAGCTTTGATCTTTGCATCTAATACAATTCATTCTTCGTTGTTTTACCTCTGACGGGTGTAGCTCAACCGGAAGCGCGCCACGCTCGAAATCTGTACTTCCCAGTTTCGAGTCTCACTTCGACCAGCGTTTAAAGGAGATTAACCTCATTTTTGATTATTTACATCCTTTTGAGGTGATTTATTTCCTCTATGCCTTAACTGGCGTAGTGATTAGGGAGCTAGCGACTGTTCCAGCAAGATAAACTTCGTGTGGTGTGTTAGCTCTAACTGAGGCAGTTGTCAGCAGTGACTTCTGTCTTAGTAGGGCATGTCCTTCTATGAGAAGGCTTGTAAAAGCTGGGAATAGCTTCTAGGATTCTTCTCTGTCCTATATGTCAAAACGAAAAAAATAAATAAAGACTCCGCGCCCTGTCCTCGGCCAATAAGAGACACTGATGGCCTTAAGAAG
The DNA here is from genome assembly GCA_038380435.1 of Ryuthela nishihirai. Classification (NCBI taxonomy): domain Eukaryota; kingdom Metazoa; phylum Arthropoda; class Arachnida; order Araneae; family Heptathelidae; genus Ryuthela; species Ryuthela nishihirai. The sequence goes on from JAWZYU010000018.1 coordinate 29,706,750, forward strand.
ACCATCATCTCTTGGATGGGATGTTAAGCCATGGACCCATGTGCGTGAGAGCAACACCTGTGCACGTTAAAAAAATCATGCTCTAGGATCTTGACGGAAAGCTACCATCTGTCTCCCAACAGCTGTTCTAGTGGGTCCGCCCCAACCTTCTCTGAGCCCTCGGGGTCCTTGTGACCTGACCATTTAACCCACTGTGTGCAAAAAAGTGCCGCTCAGTGGTAAAACAACACAAAACAACATCCGAGAGGTACTTGGGCACACAATTTGCTAAATGGTCAAGTCATAAGTACCCCGAGGGCTGGGGAAATGATCAACTGGATGTCTGTTAGGAGATAGAAACAAACCTCCCTTGAAGGCCATCCTGAATGTTGTTTAACGTGCTTAAATATGCTCTTCTGTACACAGAACCACGTTTTCAAAGTTGGCTGTTATTCCAAGCCCATCGACGTCCCCTATCTCATCGAGTGCAGAACTAAGGTTAGCGGAAAGAATCCTCAACACAAACACAATTGGGACACAGATCTATAAACATTCGATTATGAACCAGGCTTTACGAAATAGCTCGAGAGTTATTGTTAAACAAACGCCCAAACAAAAGCGAACTGTCAAAAGATCCAGCTGAATCAGGGACCTTCACTCTCTCTGAAAGGAAAACAGATATTTCAGGTCCTTAAAATTGTTCGTAGTGTCGCTCTGAATCGTTGATTAATCGCAGCTTCATGCTTCTCGATTTCGCAAACTAAACTCGAGCGCACCGCTTCACGTCACGACAGATGATCATTTAGCCATTCTCGACGATTAAAGTGTCTTTAGTCTGTGTCCACTTCGGCAGAAGATTTTTCAGTCTGGAACTGATCTAATTTACGGCGCTGTGCTTTATCGCTCACGAAGTGAAGCGCTAGATCAATGGCTGCGAATCGGAATCATTTACGAAGATTGAGAGTTCATCACTCTTTATAAGCCTCGTGGATATTCATCAGGGCTCTTGTTTTTTAGTGAGACTCTAACGAAACTTTTATCAGCGAAGATGTTGAAAAAATACTCGCCATTGAATTATCGATTTGTGTGGATGAGAATTCATTCGTATTAACTGATTGATAAGCTTTAATTGTGTTGGCTTCAATTGGGTTGTTTTACCTCTGACAGGCACTTTTTTGCGCACAATAGTCAGATCACAAGGACCCCGAAGGCTCAGAGAAGGATGTGTGAAGGAGACCCACTGGATAGCTGTTAGGCGTGTTAGAGAATACGCCAAACAACGTGTTTTTTAACATGCACAGGGTATGACTCTCCTTCATACGGGGCCATGGGATTACGGCCCATCGGGGTCCCGTATTGACGGAGGGCAAGGTGGCAGAGAGGGGATTCGAACCTGGAAACTTCAGATCAGGAGCCTGAAGTGCTACCGACTGAGTCAACCGCCGTCCTACTGATTATAACTTTCCAGTGCCGTGGATTTGATTCAGTTTATTATTATCTTGAAAAAATTGGTTTTGTCTATTTTACTCCTGATAGGGACTTTGTAGGGACTCTGTCAGCTAGGGCGGAAAGAGTGAGAGCCAGAATCGCCATTTTGGCGGCAGAACCCTTTCTGCCTAACAACAGAACGCCAGCAGCGGATCCAGTTTAGGGAGCTGGGTGAAGAAAGGAGACATGTGCGCTTGGTTATAGCCTGAGGCCTCCATATGTGGGATACTCTTCTTCGTGCACTGGATAACTTTATAAAAGGGGCCTTGGCCCCTTTATCATCTGGTCCACGAGAAAAAATGTCTGTGAATGCTGCATGTATCAATGGGTTGGGATCAGCGCTGCCTACTGCCAGCAACCCTATATTTTGGCGTATAGGCTTATGGTAGCAGGCCGCCTAAAAGTGACTGGATAAGCTATAGCATAGTGCAGAAAATCAGTGCTTTGTCGTTTTCGTGGGTGGAAATGAGTTAGGAGAAAGAGGGTAATAATCAAAGTTCATTAGCGTGGTGGTGTGAACGTGTAGTGGTTTTGTGTGGCCTGTGTTGGCAGAGCAGTGGCGAAAGGTTGGGTTGTTTTACCTCTGAGCGGCACTTTTTTTGCAAACCATGGGCTAAATGTCCAGGTCATATGAACCCCGAAGGCTCAGAGAAGGTTGAGGGAGGGGACCCACTGGAACAGCTTAGGAGACAGATGGTTGCCTCCCGTCAAGGCCATCCAACGTGTTCTTTAACGTGCACAGGGTATGGCTCTCCCGCACACGGGGCCAAGGCTTAACGTACCATCCGACGGACGGTGGCCTTGTCCAAGCCCATCGGTGTCCCCTACTGACCGTGGGCAGGGCGGGGAATTTTGCGGAGATAAATCTCAAAGCTGACCCAGCTTTGACTCGAACCTGGGAACTACAGATTACGAGCCTGGCGCGCTACCGACTGAGCCACCCCCGCCCCATGGCGAAAGGTAAACAAAGTTGAAGGTCAGTTCCTGAAAACTGAAAATCGACCACATTTCATGTGGAGATAAAAAGTGGTAGTGTGAAGTGGTGGGGGGGATGGAATAGGCTAGAATTTTTAGGTCTGTGATTAATCCCCTCGAGTGGGGGAGTGAAAAATTTTTTTTCTCCTTAAAACCTCCCCCCCCCCTGCCGGTAATTATCATGGGGGTTAGAATTTGGTAGTGTGAAAGATGTAGGCGTGGAGCATGAGCATAAAAAAAAATAAGTTGTTAACGTCAGTATTAAATATGACTCAAATAGACTCAAATTTCGCACTGAAATCAAAAAACAACTCTTCAAAAACAAATTGTTTTAATTTTCATTTCTCAGTTTTCTAGTCATTATTAATAAGAACTTACTTGTAACTTAATTTCAAAATTGCGTTAATTAGTTTTTGTTTTATTCCACAAGTAATTTGGCTACTATCTCTTTATTTTTCCTGCTAATTTTAATTATCTAAATTAAATTATTTTTATTAAAAATCTAATTCCTTTGCAAATTTTATTGAAATCTGAATTTAAAAAAAGTGCATGAATTAAAAAAGTGAATAGAAAAAATTAAAAAGTGTAATTGATTTTAAACTAATAGACGATTTCACTTATTTTTTAAAATAACTATTATTTACAAACATTGGCTTGTATTTCAGCAGTAAAGCATCAGAGGAAATGTCCGTAGACCTGAGATTCATGGTACAACGCAGCAAACAAAAATTAAGTTGCAGAGTGTGGGATTCGAATCCACGTCTCCCAGTAACTTGCTAGGCGTGCTAACCGCTACGCTATCAGCGGCTAACGTTTACTTTAAGTCACATTAGTTGAATGAAAGTTTAACTGATGATCCACTGGTGAGCTCTCCTGGCATATTACTGGGAGACATGGGTTCGAATCCCACTCACGGCAAAAATTTAATTTTTCCAGGTATGCGTGCTTTTCCCTGGTGTGTCGCAACACATTTAAATTCTCAAAAGCGTACCGTGGGCTCAAAATGCATCCTAACCTTACTGAAATCTAGGGAGTGAATCAGTCGGTAGCGTGCCAGTCTCGTAATATGCAGTTCCCAGGTTCGAGTCCCAGCTGGATCAGCGTTAAGATTTATCTTCCCAAAACTCCCCGCCCTGCCCACGGTCAGTAGGGGACACCTATGGGCTTGGAAAAGCCACCGTCCGTCGGATGGGACGTTAAGCCGTGGCCCCGTGTGCGGAAGAGTCATATCCTGCGCACGCTAAAGAACACACTGGATGGCCTTTACAGAAGGCTACCATCTGTCTCCTAACAGCTGTTACAGTGGGCCTCCTCCCCAACCTTCTCTGAACCTTCGGGGTCCTTGTGGCCTGGCCATTTACCCCATGGTGTGTAAAAAAGTGACGCTCAAATGTAAAACAACCCAACTGAAACCTAGAGAGATAGCAACCCTAATTATTGTAAGACTGTGGACGGAATAGAAAAAAACGCGCGAAAGTTTAAACTGGAAGAAGATATTTATGATAACCAGGGACGGATCTAGAGAGAGAGGGCCAGGGGGTGAACCCCCCCTCCTATCAAAATGCTAAATAAGGTCACTAAACGTCATTGCTGTAGCACTCTTTTCTTACTAGAATTTTAAATAATGAATTTACTCGTGTAATTTTGTCTCTCCTCCCATCAGACCCGTATCTAGAAAAAAAATAAGGGAGGAGGGGGGAGGAGAAGAAAACTAATCTAACCAGAATAAAGTAAAGGGGAGGGACTGAATTTCATTGCAGAATATAACATTTCTCCTCAATTTTACAGGTCTTTAAATTTTACTCGAAAAATGCATGAAATATTCCTAAGTTTATCATTTTTTTTGTCTCCTTTACTAGTCGTCCCGTGTCCTAGGTTCGAGTCCCAGCTGGGTCAGCGTTCAGACTTATCTCCGCAAAATTCCCCGCCCTGCCCACGGTCAGTAGGGGACACCGATGGGCTTGGAAAGGCCGCCGTCCATCGGATGGGACGTTAAACCGTGGCCTCTTGTGCGGGAGAGCCATAGCCTGTGCACGTTAAAGAACACGCTGGATGGCCTTGACGGGAGGCTACCATCTGTCTCCCAACAGCTGTTCTAGTGTGTCCCCTCCCCCAACCTTCTCTGAGCTTTCGGGGTCCATGTGACCTGGCCATTTAGCCCATGGTGTGCAAAAAAGTGCCGCTCAGAGGTAAAACAACCCAACCCAACCTAGTCGTCCCGTGGCAGAGTGGTTAGCATGCCAATGGAATCCAATCTGTGTTGTTATTTCTGCTGAAATTTCTCTTTTCTCATAAACCTTCTAGTATTGCGTATAAACCGACAGGCCCTTGTCGTTCCTCCGTGGCAAGTAGCTACTTGAGGAAAGATTTATTATTATGATTATTATTATGGTATTATTATCATAAAATCGCAGTACCAAACTGAAAACACCGATTTTCGTCCGAGCACTCGAAGTTAGCAGCTTTGGGCGCGGTCAGTACCTGGGAACACCGCGTGCAGTTGGCAAAAAATCTGATGAGGACCCGTCATCCTCACGGTTTCCTTCTACTATGGTGTATTAAACTGACAGGCTCCTGTCAGACCTCTGTGGCAAGCAGCTGCTTGAGAAAGAATTTATGTTGTTTTTTTTATTATCATTACTAGTATTCTCAAAGGAGGATGGCATGGCCCTATTCCTCCCCCCTGATTTGGCCTTGCCCCAATTATTGGACCATTACCATAGGTGGAAAAATAATACATATGTTTTCAGTGTGAAATTACGATTTTCTGAAATGACAACATTTGACTGTGTGAAAATAAAAATAGTTTTTATTAGACGGTCTTCTGGGGGTTTCTTAACACTATTGAGGTAATGATAAGTTTCTAGTTTTTACTTATAATTATTCTTTTCCAGAAGATTTACTCGGTGTTGTTCGGATTCTTAACACAATTATATTAACTCGTTAAAATATACAATAAAGGTAACATATAGTTTCTGCATCTATCGTAAGTCTTCTAGACCAAACATTTTCAAAGTATGGGCAGCGAAGTCTTTGAAAAAAGCCGCAACACATTACGTTTCAACTCTCAATTTTCGTACTCTAAGTAAAAGTATTATATATATTAATTAACAGCAAATGGGCTAGTTCTGCTATTGGATATTACCATTACCTTTTTAAGCTGATATTGCTTTAATCCATAGCGTTAAAAAATTAAATCATATCGTATTCATAAAATGAACGTAATAAATATAACCATTATAAACGATGTATTATACTCAGGGAGCTGAAATTGGATATTAAAATTACCTTTTTAAAAGTGTACATATACGTCATTGGATGAACTACAGGGAGCCTGGGAACACTTGTGTGGTTTAAATGTTCCTGCTTTGGTAGGAATATAAAACTATTTAATTCCCCATTAATATTGTACGATGTTTTAAGTCAGGAATACCGAACCTCTCGCTCGCGAGCGACAATAAAAAAAATAAATAAATACCCCTCAAGCAGTTGCTTGTCACAGAGGTCTGACAGGAGCCTGTCAGTTTATATGCCACAGTAGAAGATCTGAGAGGATGGCAGGACCTCAGCAGAAAACAACACGAACATCCATGCCTTACCCGGGGCTCGAACCCAGGTCCCGTAGATCAGTAACCAAGCGCGCTAACCACTCGGCCACGGGAACAGAATGAATACAATGCTGACAGCACTATATTCAAGGTTAAATAGGAGTCGGGGTGACGGGTTCGAATTCAAGAGATGAGGAAGATCGATTTCTTGTGGAATATATATGTTACCGCTAAAGTGCAGAAATCAGTTAATGTGCACATTACCTAGCTAATCTGCAGATTAACTAGGGTGATCCGTTAAAGTGCGGAAAATTGTTTCATTTCTCAAATTACTTAGGTAATCTGCAAATTACTTGGATAATCTGCACATTACCTACTAGGCACTCGTTAAAGTGAAAATAAGATCTTTGCTGGAACAACAGGAACGTTTCTGTACGCTTAAATTAACATAATGTTATTTATTTATTTTTCGATATCTAAAGAATCAAGTTTATACAATCAAACAATCAACAAATTAGTTGATGAACAAAATTAGATGATTTAGTGTATAATTCAGTTATTTCATAGAATACCTAGTTATTTCATGAAATAACTGATCAAATCAGTTAAAGCGTGTAATAAATTAATAATTCCACACTTTAACTAGTTATTCTATGAAATAACTAATGATAGACAATTAAAGTGTAAAATAAACAATCTGACTGAATTATACAGCATACAAAATGTTATTTATATAGACGCAATAAAATCATTTGTTACAACAGGGATTACTAAAATGGCATTTGGAATTGCCCTAATGTGCGAAGGCCAAGTAAGAACGAATCCGTAAAGTGGTGAATCTCTTGAATATGAATCTTCGTGTCACGTGATTCACTCGTCCGCATTATAAAAAACGCCCCGGATGAGAGGAGGCCAAGTGAGAACGAATCAGTAAAGTGATTCATTAATGAATCACTTTACTGATTCGTTCTCACTTGGCCTGCTCATTTTGGGGGCGTTTTTTATAATTCGGACGACTGATTCATGTTGACAGAGGCATGGCCTGGTTTCAACTCTACTCTCGGACACTAGAAATAGTCTTTTTCTTTTACTTTTGAACTTTAACGATACGGAAGCCGTTAATGTGCACATTACCTAGGTAAAATGCGGAAAACTCTTGATTCCGCACGTTAACGGAGCAAATCAGTTAATCTGCAGATTAGCTAGGTAATGTGCACATTAACGGCTTTCGAGCTTTAGCGGTAACGTATACATATAAACTCTTTTATTTTAATGCCAATGGAAGGAAGATTGCCTTGTAATTGACTAGATATGTTAAATTATGAACTCAATTTCCAAAGTTTGCTGATGTTGTGAATAGATGCTTGCAGTAATCCTCTCGTAGATTGTAGATCGTTACATCATAAAATGAATTACCAGGTACAATAGTACCCATAACCTTCTTCATCTGGAAATATGCCTAATTGGCATCAGTTTGAAAAAACAAACAAAAGTAAACCACACAATGATGGGCCTCAAAGGGCAAAAGAAAAATAAAACAAAAGAGTAGTAATGATGCACAAGAGACCAAAAATAGATAACTTTCTTTAGCGAAAGCCATCATCTTAGGCCTCTTGTATCTGTTAAGGACTTCATGATCGTAGTCCAGAAGGCAGGATATAATCTAGTGCGGGTTTCTCTGTACTGACTCGTAGAAACCTCGCGAGACAAATTTAAGATATGTCAGTAATCCTCTGAGAGTGGAGAAGCTATTTATAGATGAGAAGGAGATTATCCAGAGCAAAAGAGTCATCCTCTAAAATCATTGAATGGTGAAGAATCCATTTATAAACGATGTATTATTCTCAGTTCTTTTTCCCAGTAATGACTACCTCTAGATAAAAGAAAGGTTCGAGCTCTGTCAAATAGAATCAAGTGACTTTCAATATCCCACTAATTGAAGTAAGTACTCATAATTAATTTGTTGCTTAACAAGCACTGCATTGTCCACATTAATTAATGAAACTGTTCAAACTATCTCCACCAATTAAAAGTGAGATAGAATAAATCCACTTGCAAAGTGAATTTATTATTTATTACGTTCATTTTATGAATACTGTACGATTTAATTTTTTAACTCTATGTATTAAAGCAATATCTTAGTGTTTAATAACGAATGTAGATGAAAGCTCAAAAACGAATAAGTTCCTTCTGGATTAATCCCATAAACATTAGTTTTCAAAAAGCAAAATTTTCCTAACACCAATTCGTTCAATAACACAAGTACACCAAAATATTTGGAAATCTGATATGGATTATCTGGATAGCTCTCGAAGAAGAGTGGGGATGGTTATTTTACCTGAGCGACACTTCTTTGCACACAGTTCGCTAAATGTCCAGTCATAAAGATCCCAAGAACTCAGATGAAAGCCTCCCCTCAAGACTCTCCAAGGTGCTCTTTAACGTGAACAGAATATGGCTCTCCTGGACGCAGAGCCTCGGGTTGATGTCCATGTAACTGACAGTGACTTTTCCAAGCCTGTTGGTGTCTCCTCTCTCACCGAGAGCAGAGTAATAACTAGCTGAGAAAAACTCATTTATCTCCACTAACCCCACCCTGCCCTCGGTGAGAATAGGGACATTGATGGGTTTTGAAATCGGTGGTCATTGAGCCATGAACGCGGAGCTACGGCTTAATGTCCCATCCAATGGACAGCAGTCTTTCCAAGTCCATAAATGTGCTCGTTTCTCAGCGAGGGCAAGGTTAAGTTTAGAGGAGGGTTGGGTTGGGTTGTTTTACCTCTGAGCGGCACTTTTTTGCACACCATGGGCTAAATGGCCAGGTCACATGGACCCCGAAGGCTCAGAGAAGGTTGGGGGAGGGGACCCACTGGAACAGTTGTTGGGAGACAGATGGTAGCCTCCCGTCAAGGCCATCCAGCGTGTTCTTTAACGTGCACAGGGTATGTCTCTCCCGCACACGGGGCCACGGCTTAACGTCCCATCCGACGGACGGCGGCCTTTCCAAGCCCATCGGTGTCCCCTACTGACCGTGGGCAGGGCGGGGAATTTTGCGGAGATAAATCTCAACGCTGACCCAGCTGGGACTCGAACCTGGGAGTTTAGAGGAGAAACATGAGGTTACGAGGCTATCTCGCTACTCAACGTGATCGATGAGATCTTGAGTGTTGAACTATGAGATTATCAGTGGTGGTCTGCAAGATTTTTACTATTTGCCCTTGAGAAACTTGATGGTTGTTCATGAGAGCTTCAAATACTTTCTATAGAATTTCTGTAGCGTGGGCTGACTTAGTCATCAGAGCGCCAGGCTTGTAATATGTAGTTATCAGGTTCGGGTCCCAACTGTACCTGTGCTGGGTATTTTGTACACTGACCCATTCCTAACCTTCTGCCCTTGGTTAGAAAATGGGGCTAATGGGTTAAGAAAAGGGCCTACATTGAATGTAATGCTAAACCTTGGCCCCGTGTGCGTGAAAGTCATCTCTCTGAACGTTGAAGAACAGTTTTGATGCCATTGACGGGAGGCTGAATTGAACGGACTGTTTCTTAACAACTTCCCAGTGGATCCCCTTTCACAACCTTTTCTGAGTCCTTATGACCTGGCAATTTAGCCCATTTTGTGCAAAAAAAGTGCAGCTTTGAAAAAACAATTCTAGATAGGTTTCGTGGTTTCCCAGGGGGAAATTTTGGCTATTGATCTAGAGGTGAAAACTAAAACACAATGTACAAAGTGTGAATTTTTATTATTGAAGCTGTCTTCAAGTAAGTGACCTAACTTTCGATTTTTTTTTGTTGTTGTTGCTCTCAGTTGTGGTATTCTGAACAGTCTCACGTCGGTTTGTGCATGATCCTCAACGAGAGTATTATGTCGGGGATGACAAAATTAATTCCCAAATAAGATGTAACAATTATTAATAAATTGTAGAATAATACTAACAAATACAATTAAATAAGCGAATTTGCATATACACTAGACTCTCGATTATACTGGGTAAGGACACCCATTGGCCAAGTGGTTAGCCCGCTTGGCTACTGAGCTAAGGGACCTGGGTTCGAGCCCCTGGTAAGGCATGGATTTGTGTGTGTGTGTTTTTTTTCTGCTTAGGTCTTGCCATCCTCACAGACCTTCTGCTATGGCATATAAACTGACAGGCTCCTGTCGGACCTCTGTGGCAAGCAGCTGCTTGAGGGGGTATTTATTTTTTAATTAACTGCTGATGGATAAGGAATTAATCTAGAGGGCAGAGTTTTGAAGTTTTAACAAGACAAAAAGTTTGCACCCATCATTATTGCAATAAAAATCGGTTTATTTTATGTTAAACAATACAAATGGAAGAAAAAGGAAAATATATACATATAAGACAACAATTTATACAGGTATTAAAATATATCACATTCAGCATTATAGTAAACAAATCTGAACACAGAACATATATTTTATACCATAAATCTTATCAATATACCTTCCTTAGCTATAAACTCAAATTCTGGAGAGTTGGGTTGGGTTGTTTTACTTCTGAGAAGCACTTTTTTGCACACAATGGGCTAAATGCCAGGTCACAAGGACCCCGAAGGCTCAGAGAAGGTTGTGGAGGGGACCACTGGACAGCTGTTAAGATGCAGATGGGAGCCTCGTGTCAAATCCATCGAGAGTGTTCTTTCATATGCACAGTACATGGCTATTCCGCACTCGGAGCCACAGACTTTATGTTCCATCCGACGGACAGCGCTCTTTCCAAGCGCATCGGTGTCCTCTATTGACCTAGGGCAGGATGAGGAACTTTGTGTTTCATAAGTAATAAAATAATAATATAAGGCGGGAGTTTTGTGCTTCCTGTCATCATAATCGATGTAGAGCTAAATATCAACTCTGGCCCGTCAGGAATTCGAACCTGGGAACTGCAGATTACGAGTCTGGCGCGCTACCGAATGATCCATTCCCACCCTCAGTTTCTATAGAAATATCGTAACCAGTACACAATAGAAAAAATACCAGCTCTAAACATTAATATTTATCTCAAAACCACAGAATCAAATTCTCCAGAGGGCGAGGGTTTGCTGAGTGGGGATAGCGCGCCAAGCTCGTAAGCTGCAATTCTTAGGTTCGAGTCCCACCTGTGATCCTGTGTTCGAGTCCTGGTTCGAGTCCACATTGAGATTTTCCTACCACAAACCCCGATCCTATTCTTGTCGGAAAGGAGAGAACAATGGGTTTAGAAAGACCGCTGTCCGTAGGATGAGATGTTAAGTTGTGTCCCCTTTCCCTTTGGGAAGAGCCCAATGCCCTGTGAACGTTAAAGAACACGCTGGAGAGTCTCATCCCAAATGTCCAACGTGTCCCCTTCCCTAACCAACTCTGAGTCTTTGGGGTCCTTGTGACCTTTCCATGTAGTCCATTGTGTGCAAAAAAAAAGTGTCTCTTAGAGAAAAACAATCCAACAATCCAAATTTTTTGCCAGGCACGAATCCAGAATTTAATTTCGGGGGAAGGGAAAAGTCCGAAAACTTTTTTTGTGGGGGGCGAGTAGTTTCGGAGAGAATCCGAGAACATAGCTTCAGAGGGGGGAGGAGAGGTTCTGAGAATTAGAATTCAGTAGGGTTTCCCAATTACTAAAAATATTCCACCGAATAGGAAAGGCTAACATAATATTCTACATGGAATGAGATTTGTTTTGTTTCTTTAATGCATTTCATTGTTGGACTTAAAATGTGAACTAAAATGAAATCATACAAAGAGAGTATTTTGGATTTCAAAGCATCTAGACAAGTTTGAGATTTACTATAAGACGATAGGATTATCGGGAGGAGAAGACCCCCTCTCTGGGTACGTCTCTGTTCTATGCTATCTCTGTTTAAAATTCTCTGGTCTGAAATTGTTCATAAATGCATCATATTGAGTCTTTTTAAAATTTGCTTGTTCGAATGTTCGACAAGCTACACACTAACATGACTACGCATACGCTACTAACATGACTACGCATCGTTGCTCACGTGTTCGCTACCACAGCGCCACAACGGTGAAAAGGCTTCGTTATTAATCTATTAATTATTCTGGTGGTTCGTTATAGTGATGTTAACAAATACGGCAACTAACAGATGGAATATTCAAATACACTGCATTCAAATCACACGGTTAAGAACTTTCTGTTCACTTTTGCAGAATAGTCTCTTTTAATTTTCTATAGAATGTATAACGTGTTAGTAATTTTTCTAACTGTTCTATAACATAACAGTTCTACTGGCATCTCTAACAATTCTTGGGAGAATTTACAAAAACTGAAATGTGGAAATAGGGACGTTTAGTCATTTAAACTCAGAACTATTAATTTTACTTTCAATCAGTGCCGGCTCGCGTATAAGGCACTGTGGAACTGCAGCACCTCCAATTTCAACTTGATATATTATCAATAACATTTAATATAATGAGTCCTTTTTTCTTTAATTCTTTCTTTATACTTGTACAATAGATAATCCTTAAGCTTAATGTCAGTAGCCATCCCCCAGTTTATGAAAAAAGATACAAAAATCTTTGTATGGAACTGTGCGCTTCACAGTTCACAGTGGTTGCGTATAGCTCCCTATGTGCGCATGCGCACATAGGAAGCTACACGCAAGGCTGCAAGGGAGAGAGAGCACTGTCGTTCCCCCAGTGCCGACCCTGGCGTGCTGGTTGAATGTAGTTTTTTTTTTACTCTGCGTGTGTTGTGCTTAAAAACCGTGTACCATATTCTTGAATGTGATAAAGTGTAGAATTAGATTATTATCCTGCTTCCAGCTATTCTATTTGATTCATTTTTTTTCGCGCAAATTAAAACAAGAAGAATGGATTTCATTTTTAAATGAATAGATTAAGCTTGAACTGTAACAACTTAGGTTAAAGTAAGTAAAAAATTGATTTTGTTCTTTTAGGATTTTATCAAGTTTGTGAATAAATTTTCTTTTTATACATGTTTGTTTCCTTTTACACAATTTTAAAACAAAGACTAAAAATTTTCTGGAGCAGCACCCACACTAATTTTAGCTACGAGCCGCCACTGCTTTCAATAGACCACATTTTGTTTATTTCTTTTGGTGTAGGTGGCGTTCGAAACATTCGCATATCTAGTGAGAAAATTTCAACCAAAAAAGTGTTAAATGGCTAGCGCATTGTTTTGTACACTATTATTTTAACCCCGCGAGAAACACTAGCCAGATTTACAAGCTACCATTTATTACGAGCTAAAACACGACATTGTGCATTTGCATCTTTTACTTTTATTAAAACCCTTTCAATTATTTCCTGTCTTCCTATTAGAAATAATTTTGACTTACCAAACAATAGTTAAGCAACTTTCCAAAAGAGTTAGCTTTGCGCTTGCGCACAAGAGCCTTTTGGGCGAAAGAAGTTGAGCGGTAAAATGCTCACGACAGCAGCTCTCCCACGAAACACGTACGGGTTCGCGTTTTAATGCTACCCATCTGTTCCATTTAATTACAATATGACATGCGCCCCTTTTTGCATTCAAATTAGCTTTCGAATGGAAATGTATACATTTTCTGTCTAAATGCAAATGAGGCACAAACTAGGAGAAGGCAAGGCTTTCGCAATGGGGGATGTCTGTTCTCGGTACTGTCTCTCGTCACTTTTCCAGCGGGTTTGTTTGTTCGAAACAGAAACAAAGTCTTAATGAGAGAAAGTTATTTTTTTTTAGGATCTTAGTTTACTAAGTAGTGAACATTACCACGTGGCAGGTACAAAAGAAAGCAATGGGATATTAATCGAGCCTTCTGAGCAAACACGCTCTTCTAGTCTATGCAGTTCCTATAAAAAATTGACATAGGCGTCCACAGATTTGCCTTAAAAGAAGACTTTCTTTTTGTACCGTAGTCGATTCAGGGAAGAATGGCATTTAGCACGATTGGAAGTAACGGAGACATGTTTGATGTCAAGATGTTTTAATGCAAGCAACTTGTTCAAAGAAATATCGCCACGACGAAGAATTCTTCTTGGGTATTTGTTCAATATAATTTGGAAGACGTGTTAGCGAGATTTAGAAAATTGGGAAGTGCTAAAGAGAGTGAAAAGAAAAAGAATCAACAACCTGGAAATTCTTTCCAGAAAGCGACGACGAAGCTTATTAATAACGACAAAGAAGTCTTGTTCTGTTCTAATATTTCTTAGCTGCATTTCTGTCGCTCTTATGACTTTTGATCTTAGAAAAGAAGTGTCGAAATGTAATGAATTCACTTCTGAAAAATTCGAAATAAAAGGATAGAAGAGTTCTTGCACAGTAAACGTAATTCAGTCATAAGCTGCTTAAAGCATCGTTCTTGTACTTGATTATCATAATAATGATTAAAGAATTGCTTTCTCGGCATGCTAAAACAAAATACACTGAAAGAAAATAACTTAGATTTGGCGAAATATCACTTAGGAAGACATTTCGTTTACTCAAAGCAAATACGGTTTCTAAGAATTAACTTTTTTTTTTCTTAGGAAAGAGTTTAATGTATTGTTACGACAGATGAACGAGTAATAATGAAACCGTGATGTGATGTCTCGTCTTGATGCTCGCGTGAAACTATAGCTTGAGAATTACGTCACCAATCACTTCGAACGAACTTAAAAATAAAGAATAAGTTGTAATTAAGAGGAATTAGAGTGTGAAGGAAAACGTATTTTTGTTTTAGTCTGTGCAGTATAGTATAAGAAAGAAATGTTTTTATTTGGTGTGTTCGCTGGAGGTTAAATAAGATTATTAGTGTTGATCCTATTAGTGGACTGGTAAGAAAAAGAATTAGAATTATAATTGTTAAATACTATTTTTGAATTCACGCTCAGTTTCCATGCGTTTAGTTCATAGCATTGTTGTCCTCGTACAAGTATTTATTGTTTGCAGAAGGCAAAGTAAATTTGATGAACGGAATAGTTTGAATGTCTGTGAACCACAGCATTAAATGTTGAAAAATGATGTTAAAGAAAATGATTGCAAATGAATAATTGAATGATTTTAAAGCTATTATGTTTTTTATCTAAGAAATATAACCGAAATAAAAGGTGTTCCAATGATTCGGAAATATCGGATATCTTTGGGTTGTTTTACCTCTGAGCGGCACTTTTTTGCACACCATGGGCTAAATGGCCAGGTCACATGGACCCCGAAGGCTCAGAGAAGGTTGGAGGAGGGGACCCACTGGAACAGCTGTTGGGAGACAGATGGTAGCCTCCCGTCAAGGCCATCCAGCGTGTTCTTTAACGTGCACAGGGTATGGCTCTCCCGCACACGGGGCCACGGCTTAACGTCCCATCCGACGGACAGCGGCCTTACCAAGCCCATCGGTGTCTCCTACTGACCGTGGGCAGGGCTGAGAATTTTGCGGAGATAAATCTCAACGCTGACCCAGCTGGGACTCGAACCTGGGAACTACAGATTACGAGCCTGGCGCGCTACCGACTGAGCCACCCCCGCCCCATATCGGATATCATGATTTGTCCAACTCTTAACCTCATTCATCTCACTTCACTCACTAAAGGGACTTAATTTTTTTTTGCCATGAATGACAACTGGCTATACCCCATTTATATGGGTGCAAAAGGCTCGGGCATCCCATGAATCTAGAGTGGAAAATGTGACTGAAAATAAAGATCATAATCAAATCTATTCAAGTCTCGAGTTTCAAAAACGCTCGTTCAGTATTTAAAGAGTTATGGAAACCGTGATATTTAAAAATAAATTAAGTTGTTTTACACAAAAACTTCTGTAATTGTCTAGTGTTGAAATAATCCTTACGTAAAGTTTTAAAACGTAGATTTATTTTAATAAATTGTTTGAAACAATATTTATTATTTAAATTTAATATCGGGGTAAAGTTGAAACTGGAACATTACTGTTGATCAATATTCCAGCTTCCATAACTCTTTGAATACTGAACGAATACTGTTGAAAATCGAGATTTAAAAAAATTTGATTGTGATCTTTCATTCATTTTTCAGTCAGATTTTTTCCGTTAAATGCATATGTTAGAAGTTATAGAGCTTCGGAGTTAGATTCCCATTGACCTAACACGGAAATTCTCTCATGTGTATTATGAGAAATCAGGATAAGTCTGATAGAGCTTTTAGGTAATCTCTGTGCACGTTAAAGAACACACTGGATGGCATTGGGGAACATTTTTCCTTTTAAAAACATCATCATAATGGGGAAACTGAAGGTTATAATGCAACTGAAAGTAATTAGGAAACTGAATGCTATAATGAAACTGAAGGTAATGAAGAAACTGAAGGTTATAATGCTACTGAAGATAATGAGAAAAATGATGATGCAAATTTAAATGAATGATGAAGTAATTGAAAGCTATTACGTAAATGAAGCTGAGCTAAATGAAAGCGAGCGCTATCGTATTTTTCGCTTATCAATAGAATGTTGCTTTAAGTTTTCTTTTTCCTATCTTCCTATTGCTTTTTGTTCGTCATTTGTCGATTTGTTTCTTAGCGTGTGTGCCAAAACGCTTGTAATATCATATCTTAACTATGTAATATTTAATTAAAATAAATAAAAAATAATAAAACACACAATACATTTTTTGAAAACATTTTAGGAGTTTAGACTAATAATTGCAAGAAATCGAAAGTCTAACTAAATTTCTGTTGTTTCATTAAATTTGCTTATTTTTGTCATTTAAATTTCCCTCCATCGCCTATCCCTATAATTTAAATAAATAAATCAACTTAGAACACTGACGCTCATACAAGCTCAATTAGACGAAAACGCGATAAGTGAAAATTATATTTAATTTTCAAGCTTTTATTTATCTGAAGTGCGGCACATGAAACAGCTAATTAAGAATCATTTTGATCATTAATGGCCTTGTAGTGATCGTAAAGACCACAGACAAACAAATAAAATAAGAACAGATAACAAGATGGAAATAAACGCAAGATTTAATTGTCATGTTGAGGCCATGTAGTTAAGAAGTTTGGTTACCTCTGAGCGGCACTTTTTCCACACCATGGGCTAAATGGACCACGGAGGCTCAGAGAAGGTTGGGGGACGAGACCCACTGGAACAGCTGTTGGGAGACAGATGTTAGCCTCCTGTTAAAACCATCCAGCGTGTTCTTTAACGTGCACATGTATAGCTCTCCCGCACAATTGACCACAGCTCAACCTACCACCCATTTCCAAGCACGTCGTTGTCGTCTTTATTGAACGACGGCAGGCGGAGAATTTTGTGGATTGTCTCGTTCCAGGGACCGAGTGGTTAAAGCGCTTGGCTACTGACCCAAGGATAAAGCATGGATGTTTGTGTTGTTAAGTATGTTGATGTTTCTGTTGTTAAGTTGTGTTGATATTTGTGTTGTTAAGTTGTGTTGATGTTTGTGTTGTTAAGTTGTGTTGATGTTTGTGTTGTTTTGTTGATATTTGTGTTGTTAAGTTGTGTTGATATTTGAGTTGTTAAGTTGTGTTGATATTTGTGTTGTTAAGTTGTGTTGAAGTTTGTGTTGCATGTTGGTAAATCATGGATGTTTTTGTTGTGTGTTGGTAAAACATGATGTTTGTGTTGTGTGTTGGTAAAAATTGATGTTTGTGTTGTGTATTGGTAAAACATGGATATTTGTGAAGTGTGTTGGTGAAACATGGATGTTTGTGTGGTGTGTTGGTAAAACATTGATGTGTGTGTTGGTAAAACATGGATGTTTGTGTGGTGTGTTGGTAAAACATTGATGTTTGTGTTGGTAAAACATGGATGTTTGTGTTGTGTATTGGAAAAATGGATGTTTGTGTTGAGTGTTGGTAAAAATGGATGTTTGTGTTGAGTGTTGGTAAAAATGGATGTTTCTGTTGTGTGTTAGTAAAACA
This sequence comes from Ryuthela nishihirai, assembly GCA_038380435.1. Lineage (NCBI taxonomy): Eukaryota > Metazoa > Arthropoda > Arachnida > Araneae > Heptathelidae > Ryuthela > Ryuthela nishihirai. The sequence continues at coordinate 29,724,579 of JAWZYU010000018.1, forward strand.
TGGATGTTTGTGTGGTGTGTTGGCAAAACATGTATGTTTGTGTGGTGTGTTGGTAAAACATGTATGTCTGTGTTGTGTGTTGGTAAACATCGGATGTTTGTGTTGTGTGATGGTAAAACATTGATTTTGTATTGTGTGTTGGTAAAAATTGATGTTTGTGTTGTGTATTGGTAAAACATGGATATTTGTGAAGTGTGTTGGTGAAACATGGATGTTTGTGTGGTGTGTTGGTAAAACATTGATGTGTGTGTTGGTAAAACATGGATGTTTGTGTGGTGTGTTGGTAAAACATTGATGTTTGTGTTGGTAAAACATGGATGTTTGTGTTGTGTATTGGAAAAATGGATGTTTGTGTTGAGTGTTGGTAAAAATGGATGTTTGTGTTGAGTGTTGGTAAAAATGGATGTTTCTGTTGTGTGTTAGTAAAACATGGATGTTTGTGTGGTGTGTTGGCAAAACATGTATGTTTGTGTGGTGTGTTGGTAAAACATGTATGTCTGTGTTGTGTGTTGGTAAACATCGGATGTTTGTGTTGTGTGATGGTAAAACATTGATTTTGTATTGTGTGTTGGTAAAAATGGATGTTTGTGTTGTGTGTTAGTAAAACATGGATTTTTGCGTCGTGTGTTGGTAAAACATGGCTGTTTGTGTTGTGTGTTGGTAAAACGTGGATGTTTGTGTCGTGTGTTGGTAAAACATGGATTTTGTGTTGTGTGTTGGTGAAACATGGATGTTTGTGTCGTGTGTTGGTAAAATATGGATGTTAGTGTTAGGTGTTAGTAAAACATGATTGTTTGTGTCGTGTGTTGTAAAACATGGCTGTTTGAGGTGTGTTGGTAAAACATGGATGTTTGTGTTGTGTGTTGGTAAACATCGGATGTTTGTGCTGTGTGTTGGTAAAACATGGATGTTTGTGTTGTGTGTTGGTAAAACATGTTGTTTGTGTTGTGTGTTGGTAAAAATCGATGTTTATGTTGTGTGTTGGTAAAAATGGATGTTTGTTTTGTGTATTGGTACAAATGAATGTTTGTGTTGTGTGTTGGTAAAGCATGAATGTTTGTGTTGTACAGTTGCTCAAAAAAGTATCCGAACGCTATGGTTTATTACAACATTCAGAAAAAATATCTGACAACGATTTTTTCAGAAATTAATGATTTGGCATCCTTCGTGTGCAGTACACGAAGGATGCCAGATCACTAATTTCTGAAAGAATCGTTGCCAGATATTATATCTGAATGTTGTAATCAACCATGGCATTCGGATACTATTTTGAGCGACTGTACGTTGGTAAAAATGGATGTTTGTGTTGTGTGTTGGTACAAATGGATGTTTGTATTGTGTTAGTAAAGCATGGATGTTTGTGTTGTGTGTTGGTAAAAATGGATGTTTGTGTTGTACGTTGGTAAAAATGGATGTTTGTGTTGTGTGTTGGTACAAATGGATGTTTGTGTTGTGCGTTGGTAAAGCATGGATGTTTGTGTTGTGCGTTGGTAAAGCATGGATGTTTGTGTTGTGTGTTGGTAAAACATGGATGTTTGTGTTGTCTTTCAGCTGAGTTCTCTCCTGCCTCTCAGATGTCCAAAGGTTAAGCATAATTCACAAACTACTGAAATTATTAACATTATATTTTGTATGTCACTGGAATAGAATAAAATATACAGAAAGTCGGACAAAATTGACACGTGACTGGAACAACAAATCTGGGGTTGTACAGAAGCTGGATCCGATGTTGTGCTATTCATTTTCTGTTGAGCAAACGTTATATTCATATTGGTAGAGCGTTTCGTAACACAGTATGGCACAGACACATCACAAGGATGCTTTCAGGCGTGTAGAGCAACCAGTGTCTTAGATTCCGGCCGATCCCAGATCGTTATGACTAGAACTATAAATGTCCCCCAATCATTGCTTTAAAGACTTTGTAGACGGTTTTTAATAGACCGGAATGTTAGCCGTAGAGGAGTGAAATGTTGATCAAGATTGACATTAGAAGATGATGACTGCTATCTGCCCTACCACGTAACTCTCTCTGGAGCTCAACAGGCGTTTTGGGAGGATAGTTTCGAGACAAACACTTCACCGGAGAGACGTATGCCAGGTCACAAATATTCTATATTCCCTCCCCCCCCCCATAAAGGAGAGCACGGCTAACTGGACCTCAGACCAATGGGCACATGTGCTCTTTACCGAGTAATCGCTATTCAGTCTTCAGATTGATTCTCGCCTGTCTTGATCTGGAGTGAACAAAGAAAGAACAACACCACTATTGTGGTGGTGTTTGTTTAATGTTCTGGGGTGACTTTATGTCAAATGGGTGCACACAGCTCCACGTCTTTTTTTCCGTTTTTTTGCGTATCTCCATGGTATCCCTGATGCCCATTTTCTTCACGATAACGCCCATTCGCACACTGCCAACATCAGCAGGAAGTGCCTACAAAGGTCCAGATGCTGCCTTGGCCAGCGCGATCCCTAGTCTTCTCCCCAATAGAGAACGTGTGTCATTGGCAAACGACTTCACTCCTCTGCACGTTTTCTTCGCAATATCAATGAATTATGGACACAGGTCAATGACGCATGGTCAGCGATACCTCAGCACACCATCCGGGGACTTTTCCACTCGATGCTACGTTGTGTTGCCAAATGAATAAGCCCAGCATGGTTGTCATACGAGCTACTGACTCAGGCCCATTATACATACTGTTGCGGATTACAAAAAAATGGATAGCCACTGAGCGTGAGTATTAAAAGCTATATTTCAAAACCAAATTCAATACAAGGTAAATTGTTACAAAGGAAATATGGATGAAGTATCTTATTAACAAATCAACTATAAACATGCACAAGTCATCAATCTTCCTGCATGAGCACACATCAGCTCTGTGTATTTTACTAAATACTACCTTTTACTTGATTTACCAGGTCACCCGAAGATCTTCACTCGTAAACCAATTCTCGTCCTGTGCTAATAACTTTTCGCACACTAGCCGAACAAAAAGACAGTCCGTGTAGACATTCGAAGTTAGCCATAAAAGTTCCCACTTTTATACTTCCGCGTATACACAACACATCAAGTTACTTCTTGATACTTAACGATAAAAGATCCCACTTTTATCCTTCCGCGTATACACAACACATCAAGTTACTTCTTGATACTTAACGCGCACTGTCTCAGAACAGCCCACCGGCCATTTTCGAACTCACCGACCGTTACAACACAACGACCGTTAACGCTCCACTGTTCTCAAATTCTCCCAACGTTCTTATTCGTTGGCTGAAACTTTGCTTTCGGTTGCCAGATTCTTCTGTCGTAACACTGCCCCCTTCCTAGGTCTTGTTCGTCCCGAACAATTCTGGATTCCAAAGCTTCTTCAGTTCTTCGATGAAACGGGGCCAAACGATCCACGTGAACCACCTTGCTCTTTGTAGCTGGACGTCGACGAATGCGATATTCCACGTCTGTGTCAAAATGAAAGCGAATCTCATTATGACTTAGATTTCTTTTCTGACTGAAGCCTCGTCCACAAATATAATACGTGTAAGGCCTATAGCCCTTGTGAACACGTTTATGTCTCCGCAGGGAGAAGAATCGACTAAGAGTTTTCGTGCAAAACCTGTAAAAAGTTTTCTTCTTTGTCGAAAGTTTTCTTCTTTGGATTTTTACTTCTATCAACAGTAACAAGGAATGAAAGTCATTAGTGACATAAAATCTAGGGAGGAGTTTCATCCTCCAGTCTGACCCTTTTGTCAGTTGACTTTCACTTAATTCAGAACTGTCGTGATGAACCTTCAGCCATACTTCACCTGAATCAATTTGATCCCCAAGGTGCTTCACAATTATAATATCAGCTCCATAATTCTTTTTAGCGCTTCGGTCCATCTCCTCCTTCCATACTCCTGCTAGAACTACAGCTTCTAATCCGACAACCTTACCTGTTTCTCCTGTATAAGTGAAATCAGTGATGTGTCGGGCTGCTAGCAATATTTTTTCTGTTTTACCTTCACATAGCCAGCTTGCAACATCTTCAGATACTCCTTGTTCTATTAACATGTTACGAAACTTGTTCAAAGCATTGCCGTTATGCAGAACCTTGCAGACACGTGATGCTTCATCTACCCTATTATCCACAATGTTTACCAAACGCATAAGTTCTCCTCCTAACTCTTCGACGAGCTCTTGCAGTTCCAAGGATCCGTTACCAAGGAAACACTGAACAGCTTCCATCACTTCCAGAGAGTTGTCAACAGAGTTTTTAAGAGGTGAATCCATGTTGCTGATAACAGCTGAACAACTCAAACTCTTCATTCCACGAGCTTGTGATGCTGCAACCATTTTCTTAACTAAATCAACAGCAACATCTTCTGTACTGATGAGATCAATAGCTCCTTTTCCGTATTCAACATCATAAACCAAAGCACACACTCCTTCAGCCAGCTTTTTGGACACAATTGAGCATCTCATTAGAGGAACGCTATCTACGGTAGCCGTCAGATCCTTGCAGCGGTAAATCTCCTTATCTGTTGGCACCAGCTCCTCTGTCTGTCCTACGATGCAGCATCCGACGTCTTCCATCATCTGCTCGATTTTATCTTTAGTGCAGTCGACTGTGAAGCCAGGGATGGATTCCAATTTGTCCAGAGTATCTCCCGTCAATTGGAGAGCACGACCGGAGATCATAGGGACCTTGAGACCTAAAGCAGCAAGTGCAGGAGCCAAGACAAGACTCACTTTGTTGCCGACACCTCCTGTGCTGTTTTTATCTACCATCCGATGGCGCCACTCGGGTCTCCAGCAAAACACATCACCCGAGGAGGTCATATTTGCTGTTTCTTCCGAATTCACTTTCTTGGAGCTCTCATTGTAATTAGCCAGGGAAATATCAGTCATGATTGCCAAATTGTTCATTCTGGAGATCAGCGACGAGTTCTGTAACATGATATTGTCCACTTTAGAGCTCTTGTAGTCGTGATAAAACTTTTCTATATCCTTATAATCCAAATGGTTATAATGTCCAAATCTGCACATTGACTGTTCAGAAAAGAAATTCAGCATGGTTTCGTTGAGATTGTCTGAGGGCTTTACTTCTCTCTGATCGTAACTCTGAGGCTTAGTTTCATCCAGAAAGTTAGTCTTTGAAGTACTGTCTCTGCCTGAAGCTCTTTTACTAGCATCACCTGTTACGCTTCTAAGCCATTCTTCGGAATTCCTCTTCCTTAAATCCCCACTTTCTATAAACGATTCAAGTGTGGCTATATGCTTCGGAAAAATCTCTCCGACTTCCCGGGTAACGTCGAATGGCACTTTGTTTCTGTGATGAATGGACGCCTCTTCTTTACTCGGACCACTCTGCGAAACGTAAACTCTGTTTCGTTCCCCCTCATTACCACTCGTTACTCTGCCTTTGCGATAATTGTCCATGACGCATTTTGCTGACGGCGAGGAATAGAATACCTTTCGTGTGGATCTCTCTTCAGATCGTGCCAGACTTGTATACCTAGGTATTTTGAAGTGCAAAGCGTACTGTATAGTCTCACAGCTCTCTGATCTGTGTGATTGTTCTTCACAGTTCCTAGACATGTCACCAGCGACATAGACATTCTGCCATGCATCACCAGTAGTTGCGTGGTCAAAGGCATTATCTGCGCTATCTCTACGATTCTTGATTTCCAGTAGCAGATCCACATTTTTATATGCGTTGCCTTTCTCTTTTTCTTTTCCATGTTTACAATCTAACTTAACACTATCAAGATCATCTTTTTCACTGACAAATTCAACATTTAAACTATTGCATTGTCTATTGAGTTCGGTTTTACTATCCTTGAACTGATCAATAATCTTACCAACTTGAGGAGCCACTTCATCTCTCATCTCAGTATTTTGTGCGGCCATTTCGGCTTTCAAGTCACCTATTTTATCGCTTTGGGCAGCTAGATCACTTTTAATATCAGTCATCTGCGTAACCATATCGGCTTTCATATCAGTCACCAGCGTAGCAATAACGGCTTTCCTATCAGTCATCAGCGTAGCAATAACGGCTTTCCTATCAGTCATCAGCGTAGCAATAATGGCTTTCCTATCAGTCATCAGCGCAGCCATATCGGCTTTCATATCAGTCAGCGCAGCCATATCGGCTTTCATATCTTTCATATCGGCTTTCAAGCTATTTATCAACTTTACTAATTCATCCATACTTCTAGTTAACGGCATTCAATAAATTATCCCGCTTCTGACACCAAATGTTGCGGATTACAAAAAAATGGATAGCCACTGAGCGTGAGTATTAAAAGCTATATTTCAAAACCAAATTCAATACAAGGTAAATTGTTACAAAGGAAATATGGATGAAGTATCTTATTAACAAATCAACTATTAACATGCACAAGTCATCAATCTTCCTGCATGAGCACACATCAGCTCTGTGTATTTTACTAAATACTACCTTTTACTTGATTTACCAGGTCACCCGAAGATCTTCACTCGTAAACCAATTCTCGTCCTGTGCTAATAACTTTTCGCACACTAGCCGAACAAAAAGACAGTCCGTGTAGACATTCGAAGTTAGCCATAAAAGTTCCCACTTTTATACTTCCGCGTATACACAACACATCAAGTTACTTCTTGATACTTAACGATAAAAGATCCCACTTTTATCCTTCCGCGTATACACAACACATCAAGTTACTTCTTGATACTTAACGCGCACTGTCTCAGAACAGCCCACCGGCCATTTTCGAACTCACCGACCGTTACAACACAACGACCGTTAACGCTCCACTGTTCTCAAATTCTCCCAACGTTCTTATTCGTTGGCTGAAACTTTGCTTTCGGTTGCCAGATTCTTCTGTCGTAACAATACTGTCTCCTCGCCTATCCCATTCATGTAATCCCTCAGAAATTAAATCACATCTTTCCAACCGACTTGTCTACATTTGTGGTAAGTTGTGTCTCATTTAGCGCATTTTTTCAGGATGGTTCCCCGCCCTGCCCACGGTCAGTAGGGGACACCGATGGGCTTGGAAAGGCCACCGTCCGTCGGATGGGACGTTAAACCGTGGCCCCATGTGCGGGAGATCCATAATCTGTGCACGTTAAAGAACATACTGGATGGATTTGACAGGAGGCTACCATCTGTCTCCCAACAGCTGTTCCAGTGGGTCCCCTCTCCCAACCTTCTCTGAGCCTTCGGGGTCCATGTGACCTGACCATTTAGACCGTGGTGTGCAAAAAAGTGCCGCTCATAGGTAAAACAACCCAACCCAACTCTTCATGATAGGGCATTTCTATGTCGAGCAGTGTATTACAACGCTCCCAGATCTCTTCCAGATCAATTTTAAGTTTCTGAATCTTCATGCATGCATTTTCTTTGATCTCCAGTAGTTTTGCACTGCAGTCTTTCCAAGTCCTTTAACTCCTGTTTTGTTCTCGGCTGCAACGTCTCTTCCAAATTTACTTCGCTCGTTTTCATTTCATGACTTATTTCATTTTCTTGCTCTCCTGTTCTGTTCCGTAACAGTTTCCATTTCAGTCTAATTTCATCTTTAAATTTCCTTCCTTTACTATCATGATCTCCGCCATACTTAATCATCGGAATTTCAATTTAATTTCCTGTACAAAGATAACGCAGAAAGCGAGAGATCAATCCGTTTGTTTGCAAGGAAACCAGAGGCAAACAAATTTAGACAGTTAAATCTATAGCGTGCAGGAGTAATAAAGCCTGCTGATATTCAAATCTGTTTAGCTGTAATGCTCTAACAAATGCTAATATTAACTTCCGATTATTTCAAATTCATCTGACGAGAGTTAATGTACGCAGTTTATTTACTTCTGTTAACTTAAAACTTAATTAACAAAGCTTCGGCTTTCACTTTTGCTTTTGAAAAGTTGTTTGCCTATTCAAGATAGTAAACTAACTACGATATACATATTGGTGTGTGCAACGCAACGAAATATAACGCACCGTGACGTAACGCAACGTAGTGTGTGCAATGCACCGTGACGTAGCGCAACGTTACGAGACGTAGTGTGTTCAACGCACCGTGACGGAGCGCAACGTAGTGTGTGCAATGCACCGTGACGTAGCGCAACGTTACGAGACGTAGTGTGTTCAACGCACCGAGACGGAGCGCAACGTAGTGTGTGCAATGCACCGTGACGTAGCGCAACGTTACGCAGCGAAAAATGTTACGCAACGTAGTGTGTACAACGCAACGACAAATTACGCAAAGCAACGTGACGCAAAATAGTGTACCGTAAATCGCTGTCTCTTTTCCCAAGAGCAAAATTTGTTGTTAAAAATATTTCAACTACTCGTTTTTCGTACCGTTGTGCCCAAAAGTGAACTTGAACGCCATGTTTCGATAATGGGAGACTAAGAAACCCTTTACCATTTAGAAAGTTTTTTTTTTATGGAGAAATTTGACTGAAAGTAAAGAATCTGGATCAAATCTAAGTCACGATTTTCAAACAGAAGTCTTCTTAACCTAGATTTATCCAGGTTAAGTGAAATTTAGGATAAAGTAAATGTAGTGATAGAAATTTTCGGAAAGATTTTAATTTTGAGACAAAATTTCATTTTTAAAATCGAAAATTTTGCAATTCATTTGAAACCAAGGTTCACTACGATCATACCTTTCTTATTTAAAGAGATGTAGAAGTTTGTATATTTAATGCCAGTTACGAGAAATTATCTGAGCAAAAATATTATTTTAAACCATTAGACTAGTGTTATTTAAAATCATTTAATAGAATAAGTACATATCTTAAAAGTTTACGTCAATAATTCAATATTTATTATTTTTTGTGTAATTAAAACGCGTTGGCGCTGTTTTAAATATTTCATCTTCCATTAAAAATAGAACAAATATTATTGAAAATTGGGATGTTTTAACTATGAGCGGCATATTTTGTACACAATGGGCTAAATGGCCAGCTCACAAGGACTACCAAGGCTCAGAGAATGTTGGAGGGACCCACTGGAACAGCTGTTGAGAGACAGATGGTAGCCTCCCGTCAAGTCATCTAGCCTGTTCTTTAACGTGCACAGGGTTGGGTTGGGTTGTTTCACCTCTGAGCGGCACTTTTTTGCACACCATGGGCTAAATGGCCAGGTCACATGGACCCCGAAGGCTCAGAGAAGGTTGGGGGAGGGGACCCACTGGAACAGCTGTTGGGAGACAGATGGTAGCCTCCCGTCAAGGCCATCCAGCGTGTTCTTTAACGTGCACAGGGTATGGCTCTCCCGCACACGGTGCCACGGCTTAACGTCCCATCCGACGGACGGCGGCCTTTCCAAACCCATCGGTGTCCCCCACTGACCGTAGGCAGGGCGGGGAATTTTGCGGAGATAAATCTCAACGCTGACTCAGCTGGGACTCGAACCTGGGAACTACAGATTACGAGCCTGGCGCGCTACCGACTGAGCCACCCCCGCCCCAACGTGCACAGGGTATGGCTCTCCCGCACATGGGGCCCACGGCTTAACGTCCCATCCATGGACAGCGGTCTTTTCAAGCCCGTCGGTGTCCCCTACTGACAGAGAGCAGGGCGGGAAATTTTGCGGAGATAAATCTCAACGCTGGCCCAGTTAGGACTCGAACCTAGGAACTGCAGATTAATAGCTTGGCGCACTAACGACTGAGCCACCCCCGCCCCTACTGAAAACCGCGATTTAGGCAGATTTGATTTAGATCTTTAACTTATTATCAATCATATATTTATTAATTTTTTTTCTATAGATCTATCATTTGCTTGAAAGGTATATTCTATCATAACTTTTTCAATCCATTCACCGATCAAAAAGAGTTACGTGTCAAATAGAAGCTTATAACATAATTTAATCCAGAGGCACATCATTGCTTCACGGTCATTGCTTCACTAAGCATTTAATGCAGTTGTTCCCAAGCACAACCAATCCGCTGGTGTGCATCCAACGTCCGAATGTGTCGCGAAAATTTAAGAAAAACTATAATATTGCATAATAATTTCTACATTAGCACATTTTACAAATTTTTATTATGATTTTATTTATATTTTGTCAAATGCTGAACTTAATATGCGCTTTTGTTTAAATAAAATGAATTTTAAGATATGTAATGAAGCAAAAATTAAATTTCGACCACAGATGTGTCGCGGTAAATGGACTTTTTCGGAAGCGTGTGGCGGTAAATGGACTTTTTCAGAAGCGTGTGGAGGTAATTGGACTTTTTCAGAAGCGTGTGGCGGTAATTGGACTTTTTCAAAATCGGGTGACGGTAAATGGACTTTTTCAGAAGCATTTGGCCGTAAATGGACTTTTTCAGAAGCATTTGGCCGTAAATGGACTTTTTCAGAAGCATTTGGCCGTAAATGGACTTTTTCAGAAGCATTTGGCCGTAAATGGACTTTTTCAGAAGCATTTCGCCGTGAATGGACTTTTTCAGAAGCGTGTGGCGATAAATGGACTTTTTCAGAAGCGTGTGGCAGTAAATGGACTTTTTCAGAAGCATGTGGCGGTAAATGGACTTTCTCAAAAGCCTGTGGCGGTAAATGGACTTTTTCAGAAGCATGTGGCGGTAAATGTACTTTTTCAGAAGCGTGTGGCGGTAAATGGACTTTTTCAGAAGCATGTAGCGGTAAATGGACTTTCTCAAAAGCCTGTGGCGGTAAATGGACTTTTTCAGAAGCATGTGGCGTTAAATGGACTTTTTCAGAAGCGTGTGGCGGTAAATGGACTTTTTCAGAAGCGTGTGGTGGTAATTGGATTTTTTCAGAAGCGTGTGGCGGTAAATGGATCTTTTCAGAGGCGTGTGGCGGTAAATGGACTTTTTCAGAAGCCTGTGGCGGTAAATGGACTTTTTCAAAAGCCTGTGGCGGTAAATGGACTTTTTCAGAAGCATTTGGCGGTCAATGGACTTTTTCAGAAGCCTGTGGCGGTAAATGGACTTTTTCAAAAGCCTGTGGCGGTAAATGGACTTTTTCAGAAGCATTTGGCGGTCAATGGACTTTTTCAGAAGCGTGTAGCGGTAAATGGACTTTTTCAAAAGCCTGTGGCGGTAAATGGACTTTTTCAAAAGCCTGTGGCGGTAAATGGACTTTTTTCAGAAGCATTTGGCGGTCAATGGACTTTTTCAGAAGCGTGTAGCGGTAAATGGACTTTTTCAGAAGCGTGTGGCGGTAAATGGACTTTTTCAGAAGCGTGTAGTGGTAAATGGGCTTTTTCAGAAGTGTGTGTCATGGTAAATGGATCATTTCAGGAGTGTGTCGCGGTAAATGGACTATTTCGGGAGTGTGTGGCGGTAAATTGACTATTTCAGAAGTATGCCGTAGTAAATAGACTGTTTTAAATATCCGATTGTGTGAAAAAACAAGTGTCGCTTCAAAGGCAAAACAACCCATTTTTTCCTTTACATTTTAAAGCACACATAGGAATAGTTAATATTATTCAATTTACATTTTTTCCTATAGCCGACCCAGTGGAAAAGTGGTTAGCTCGCTTGGCTGCTGATCAAAGAGATTTGGGTTCGAGCTCCGGGGTAAGCCATGATTGTTTGTCTTTCTGCTGAGATCTCACCTTACAGATCTCATCTGTGGCGTATTAAACTGTTAGACCTCTGTGAGAAGAAGCTGCTTGAGGGATAATTTGTTTAATAACTTATTTCTATGTTACAGAGCTTCAAACCTAACTTTCCATTGACAGAACATGGGATCGTAACTTCATTTTTGGACACCACTGAATTTTTTCTGGATTAGGTTACTTCTGAGCGACACTTTTTTGCACACAGTGGACTAAATGGCCAGGCAACAAGCACCCCGAGGACTCAGACAAGTTTGTGGGGAAAAACCACACACTGGGCAGCTGTCAGGAGACAGATGATAGCTTCCTGCCAAGGTTAGGTTGCGTTGTTTTACCTCTGAGCGGCACTTTTTTGCACACCATGGGCTAAATGGCCAGGTCACATGGACCCCGAAGGTTCAGAGAAGGTTGGGGGAGGGGACCCACTGGAACAGCTGTTGGGAGACAGATGGTAGCCCTCGTCAAGGCCACCCAGCGTGTTCTTTAACGTGCACAGGGTATGTCTCTCCCGCACACGGAGCCACAGCTTAACGTACCATCCGACAGACGGCAGCCTTTCTAAGGCCATCGGTGTCCCCTACTGACCGTGGGCAGGGCGGGGAATTTTGCGGAGATAAATCTCAACGCTGACCCAGAAGGGACTCGAACCTGGGAACTACAGATTACAAGCCTGACGCGCTACCGACTGAGCCACCCCTGCCCCTTCCTGCCAAGGTAATACAGCATGTTCTTTAACATGCACAAGGTATGACTCTCTCTCGCACACGGAGACACGACTTAACGTCTCATCCGACGGACGGGGGCCTTTACAAGCCCGTCGATGTTCCCACTGACCGAGGACAGATCGGGAAGTTTTGCGGAGATAAACCTCAATGCTGGCCCAACTGGAACTCGAAACTGTTAACTGTAGATTACGAGCGTGGCTCGCTACCGACTGAATCATCCCGGCTCTGTAAATCTCGTAATATCTACTAAAATCATATGAATAACACATAATATTATTTTTAGAGTCTTCGACGGGATTTTTCTGCTAGTTCATAAAACATGAACGACGTGCAGTACTGGAATGAAGCAATAGCACTTAATTTAAAATCTATTCAGTTCCCCAGCTGTGTCGAGGAACAACATCAATCCTTTTGTCGTTTGAAGAACTTCGATGTAGATAAAATGAAGTCGGACTTGGATCAATAGACTTTCGATTTGTTGTTAATAAAATGTTTAAAAGATAAAAAGATCTAGGTCTCATATTTGTAGAGTGGTTTAGGGCAAAGAACTTTTAATAAAAAAAACGATGTTTAGAAAAAAAGATGTAGTGATCGACACTGTTCAGAGTAAAAAAAACTCGTAATTTATATATTATTCCAGTTGTTCTCAACCCTTTATGCGTCACGTACCCCCTGGAAATGTGTATGTAACTGGCGTACCCCTTGTATAGATGGATAAAACTATAGTTATAGTATAGCAATAAGATAAAGATAAGGTAATTTTTATTTCAGATAATGTTTTACAGCCGTCCGGTGGCCGAGTGGATAGCGCGCTTGGCTACTTATCTAAGGGACCTGGGTTCGAGCCCCGGATACGGCATGGATGTTCGTATTGTTTTCTGCTGAGGTCCTGCCATCCTCTCAGATCTCCTACTATGGCATATAAACTGACAGGCTCCTGTCAGACCTCTGTGGCAAGCAGCTGCTTGAGGGGGTATTTATTTTTTTTTTATAATGTTTTACAGTATACAAAAACAATAAAATAAAACATTGACTTTGTTACTTGATCTAGCGACTTTTGAGCTCTCACGGCGTACTCCAAAAAATTTTACTGCGTACCCAACGTTGGGTTCTTTTACCTCTGAGCGGCACTTTTTTTCACACCATGTGCTAAATGGCCAGGTCACATGGACCCCGAAGGCTCAGAGAAGGTTGGGGGAGGGGACCCACTGGAACAGCTGTTGGGAGACAGATGGTAGCCTCCCGTCAAGGCCATCCAGCATGTTCTTTAACATGCACAAGGTATGGCTCTCCCGCACAAGGAGCCACGGCTTAACGTCGCATCCGACGGACTGCGGCCATTCCAAGCCCATCGGCGTCCCCTACTGACCGAGGGCAGGGCGAGTAGTTTTGCGGAGATAAATCTCAACGCTGACCCAGCTAGGACTCGAACCTGGGAACTGCAGATTACGAGCCTGGCGCGCTACCGACTGAACCACCCCCGCCATATTTAACACAGGCAAATCTCAATGCAGTCAGAGATGGGACTCGAACCTGAGATCAGTAGATTACGAGCTTGACCCCCTATTGACTGAACCAATTCCGCCCCTGGGACTTTTGGCTAGACTCGTACATGCCTTCGGGACCTATTCTCATTAAAATTGTTCCCATAAGAATTCTTTCCATAATCGAAATTTCCCTTCTTCAATCCGATTCACGATCCACTTCACTGAATCTCCCGTTATTTTGAAACATTATTTTTATATCACTCATACGATGTCGCTGTGTTCGTTGAACGTCAAAGATTTATCACTAGATGTGCAATTTTAGTACTCCATCAAACTCGGGTAAATATATATAGAGAGAGTTGGGTTGGGTTGTTTTACCTCTGAGCGGCACTTTTTTGCACACCATGGGCTTAATGGCCAGATCACAAGGACCCCGAAGGCTAAGAGAAGGTTGGGGGAGGGGACCCACTGGAACCCCTGTTGGGAGAGATGGTAGTCTCCCGTCAAGGCCATCCAGCGTGTTCTTTAACATGCACAGGGTATGACTCTCCCGCACACGGGGCTACGGCATAACGTCCCATCCGACGGACGGCGGCCTTTCCAAGCCCATCGGTGTTCTCTACTGACCGTGGGCAGGGCGAGGAGTTTTGCGTAGATAAATCTCAACACTGATCCAGCTGGAACTCGAAGCTGGGAACTGCAGATTACGAGCCTGGCGCGCTACCGACTGAGCCACCCCCGCCCCATATATATATATAGAGAGGGAGAAAATTCTAATTCTATATATAATCACCACATAATTTACCTGTCAGTACGGTGTTCATAAACGTACTCATCTTCTGTTGTATTTGCATACTTACTTTATTTTTGGGCAACGTTTCAATTCCATTCAGTAGGGTACCTGAAAATATCGGGAGCTCTTTGTTTCATTTAATAGGCACCATCATTCACTTCAATTTTAACTTCCTGAAAATGTACGAAATAAATATCTGACATATATTTCGGTTGCGTAAAGTGTTATTTCACATTTTGGATTCTATTATTTTTACTAATTTCTTCATTAAATATTGCTTCAATTGTTTCCAGACGGACATAAAACAAATTTCGCATTTAAAAGTTTACATAATTCCAAAAAAATTATTTTGAATATGATTCATTTTCCTCTCTAGTACAGAAAGCTTTGAGACAATGAGCTATGTCTAAGTGTAGCAATTGTATTTACTGTAACTGCGAACAAACTATTTCACATATTTTATTGAACTGTTCACATTATGACAAAGAACGTAAAATTTATTATCAGCAATTATCTCAACTAGGAATAAATCAGTTTACTTTACATGATATGTTGAATTTTCCAGTAGATGACGTCAGAAATGCAAGCTACAACTTTCTTATTAACTTCCTGCTCGCGACTTAACAGGATATAACCGGATTTCCCCTCAACAATGGAAAAGCTCGACCAATCAGATTTCAGTTTCTATGGTTACAGTTATTAAATTCAATCTTTCCACTCTAACGTTCTGTAACGGAAATTTCTTCCTTCAGAGCCTGACTTTGGTAGGGAATACGAGTAATACGTATGCACATATTAAATATATCATTATTACTCAGATCTTTATTTTCAAACTTTAAATTATTATTTATTTATTTTACTATTAAGCATAAAATTATTAAATTTTATAACTATGACACTTCATTGAATAATGACAACTAAGATGTTTGATAAGCCGTCCCATGGCCGAGTGGTTAGCGCGCTTGGCTACTGATCTAAGGGACTCTGGGTTAGCGCGCTTGGCTACTGATCCAAGGGACTCTGGGTTCGAGCCCCTGGTAAGGTCATGGCTGTTTGTGTCGTTTTTCTGCTGAGGGCCTGCCATACTCACAGACCTTCTACTATGGCATATAAACTGACAGGCTCCTGTCAGACCTCTGTGGCTAAGCAGCTGCTTGAGTGGGTATTTATTTATTTTTTTTAATATGTTTGACATGTATAATATTTAAAATATTCTCTTGTTTTTCTTTATACTTTTTGTATTGTTTTTAACTGAACCTGGTGTAGATTACATTACCTGGTGTAGCCTGGCCCTAACATCATCATGGTTGTTAGGTGTATAAATAAATAAAATAAGAAGAGGAATGATTGCTGATTGAATGATTGAATGATTGCTGATCTCAGTGGGGCGGGGATGGCTCAGTCAGTAGCGCGCCAGGCTCGTAATCTGTAGTTCCCAGATTCGAGTCCCAGCTGGGTCAGCGTTGAGATTTATCTCTGCAAAATTCCCCCGTCCTGCCCGCGGTCAATAGGGGACACCGATGGGTCTTGGAAAGGCCGTCGTCCGTCGGATGGGACGTTAAGCCGAGGCCCCGTGTGTGGGAGAGACATACCCTGTGCACCTTAAAGAACGCGATGGATGGCCTTGACGGGAGGCTACCATCTGTCTCTCAACAGCTGTTCCAGTGTGTCCCCTCCCCTAACCTTCTCTGAGCCTTCAGGTTCCATGTGACTGGCCATTTAGCCCAATGTGTGCAAAAAAAGTGCCGCTCAGAGGTAAAACAACTCAAGATCTCTTATTTTCCGTTCAAAGCTATAGAAAAAAATTCTGTGCTGCTCCTTTTAATAATTATACATCAAGTTTTCCCATAAATGTTTTAATTTGTTTTACAGAGATAATCCTAACCATGGGGCTTTTCCATATCGCGGAGGTTTCAGGGCCTATCAATACGCCTCTGGTTCCATTTACGAAGGATGTGTCCATGACTGTATATGTATTATATATACAACATGCCAAAGCACCCTGAGATGACCGGAAAGAAAGTGTATTTTTAAAACTATGGTTCCATACAATTCCATGTTTAAGACAATATTTTTGGATTCAAGAATCACTGATTAAATTTTTTGTTTTTAATTTAGAACCCTGAAATCCTCCAATCAAATACCAGATTTTTTTTTTGCAAATTTTAATAAAACCTGCTCGTGGATATGATAAACAACTGTCGAAAGCAGTAGTTTAAATCGCTTCTACATTTTTCGAGTTATAAACTAACTTGCATATATACATATATATACATATATATACAGTCGCTCAAAAAAGTATCCGAACACTATGGTTAATTACAGAATTCAGAAAAAAATACCTGGCAACGATTTTTTTTTAGAAATTAGTGATCTGGCAACCTTCATGTCACGTGACACGAAGGTTGCCAGATCACTAATTTCAAAAAAAATCGTTGCCAGATAATTTTTCTGAATTCTGTAATGAACCATAGTGTTCAAATATTTTTTTGAGCGACTGTATCCTTCATTTTACACACGCTCCGTTTTATAGGTGTAGCAAATAAGGACTTCTTTTTTCATCATTTTTTTTAGTTTCCCCAGTTGCCGCTTGACAATATACCGCCGCTTAAATATGAATGAGATTCTAAACAAATCAAGTAAAGTGAAATTTATTAGGTATTCTGCATTAAAGTGCAATTCATTCAACATGCAATTTTTTTTCAACATGAATAAACCTGTGGAACTAAGAAGTCCATAAAATCATTGCAGTGTTTCCAAAACCATGCTATTAGATGTATACTTAATAAGAAAATGAGAGATAACTCAAGAGATAATTATAAAATATTAGACTTGATGCAAATACGGAAACCATATGCTTTTAAAGTCATAAAACATGTGAGACGAAGTTGGAAAATGCAGAATAATGAAAGATTTAAAATAAATAGCAGATTATCCAAGGAGCTCCTGTTAACTGACATATTAGCTGAAAAGAATGTATAATGCGCAAAATTATTTATTTATTTGGCAAATAAACTATATAATAACGTCCCTTGCTGTGCAAAAAAAAAAAAAAAAAAAAATAGGGCGGGGGTGGCTCAGTCAGTAGTGTGCCAGGCTCGTAATCTGCAGTTCCCAGGTTCGAGTCCCACTTGGATCAGCGTTAAGATTTATCTCCACAAAATTCCCCAGCCCTGCCCACTGTCAGTAGAGGGCACCGATGGGCTTGGAAAGGCCGCCGTCCGTCGGATGGGACGTTAATCTGTGGCCACGTGTGCGGGAGAGCCATATCCTGTGTACGTTAAAGAACACGCTGGATGGCCTTGACGAGAGGCTACCATCTGTCCCCCAAAAGCTGTTCCAATGGGTCCCCTCCCTCAACCTTCTCTGAGCCTTCGGGGTCCATGTGAACTGGCCATTTAGCCCATGGTGTGCAAAAAAAGCACCGCTCAGAGATAAAACAATCCAACGTTAAAGAACACGCTGGATGACCTTGACGGGAGGCTACCATCTGTCTCCCAACAGCTCTTCCAGTGGGTCCCCTCCCACAACCTTCTCTGAGCCATCGGAGTCCTTGTGACCTGGCCATTTAGCCCATGGTGTTCAAAAAAGTGCCGCTCAGAGGTAAAACAACCCAACCCAATGTGCAAAAAAATAATTCAATAACAATAAAATAACAATAAAAGTGTGAGGCATTATATTTTTAACAGTTCCGAAACTGAAAAATATTTCAACATTTAAAATTTATTATTGGGCTTCATTATTATTTTTGTAAATGCTACGCCGCATTATAGGTTGTATTTTAAAGCATTTATAATTCATCTCACATACGACTACTTTCGCGACGGGAAGTATCTGACCTATTGGTGTTTAGAATATTCGGATTTTTTTTAACTTTATTTCAAGATCTTTATAAATGAAATGTAATGGCAAATTCTCTGTGTGTATAAGTGTGTGTGGTTGAATAAACTTAATTGAATAATGGGCAGGGATGACTCAATTGGTAGCGCGCCAGGCTCGCAATCTGCAACTACTAGGATCGAGTCCCAATTGAGCCACAGTTCAAATTTATCTCCGCTAAATTCCCATCCTTCCCTCAGAGAGAAAGGGAACACCCATGAACTGGGAAAGACGGCTGTCCGTCGGATGGGTTATGCGTTGTTTTTCCTCTGAGCGACACTTTTTGGCACACCATGGGCTAAATGGCCAGGTCACAAGGACCCCGAAGGCTCAGAGAAGGTCGGGGGAGGGGACCCACTGGAACAGCTGTTGGGAGACAGATGGTAGCCTCCCGTCAAGGCCATTCAGCGTGTTCTTTAACGTGCATAGGGTATGGCTCTCCCGCACAAGGGATCACGGCTTAACGTCCCATCCGACGGACGGAGGCCTTACCAAGGCCATTGTGTCCCCTACTGACCGTGGGCAGGGCGGGGAGTTTTGCGGAGATAAACCTCAACACTGACCCAGCTGGAACTCGAACCTGAGAACTAGATTACGAGCCTGGTGCGCTACCGACTGAACCCCCCCCCCCCCACGTCGGATGGGACGTTAAGCCGTGGCCATGTGTGCAAGACCGTTTTATTTTTCAAATTTTATTGTCCCTGTTTTAACCTGCTTTTAACAGATTAAAAGAGACTTGGAACTAAAACTTGATTGTGAAGTATCAGTCCCTTTTATTCATTTGAATGTTGAAGAACACACTGAATGGCCTTGATGGAGGCTACCATCTGCCTTCAAACAGCTGTCCAGTGGGTCTTTTCCTCCCAAACATCTCGGAGCCCTGGGGATCCTTGTGACCCAGCCATTTAGCTGATTGTATGCAAAAACAAGTTATATTTTAAAAATAAAACAATCCAACTCATAATAAAGATGGCACGAAACGTTAATTATCCAAACGATTCGGTCGTAAATAATCCGCATAACAATATATGCTGTTTATAACAGAAAATGATGTAAAATATGCATTTTCACGATAATCAGTATTAGTTTCTGGCATCAGTTTCAGTACCGATTAGTGAAGCTCAAAGAAGCTTTACAGAGCTTAAATTCAGCAATATTTATTGGAAGTTTCAACACAACCAAAGCTCCTTTTCTTTAAGATTATCAGCTTATACCGTCAAATTTTAATTCATTACTTATTAAGACTGAACAATGAAGTTATAAAACTTGATTGTCGAACATCAATCCCGTTTATTAACGCAAATGTTACTCCACGAATGTGTCAGCTAAACAACTGGAATCAGACAACGTATTCCAGCTGTTATTTCGAAAACAGAAGGCAAAACGGCGGTTGTAGATGATCTGTCTGCAACTTCGCTGTTATAATCGGATCAGGTTTAATTTGGAACTTCACAATCCGCATTTGTGCAACCAGTTCGTGACTTATGCTGTATGTTAAACCTGTTGTATGGCGTGAAGCATTCAAAACATTCAGCCAGCCAAAGTTGGCTTACCCTGGTCTGCGGTGAGGTGTGTAAGCAGCACGCACTTGTGCCTATTGGAGCCACAGTGAAGCGCTGGCAGTCTCAGACAGCTTGACACGATAGATGCTGTGTGAGCTTAGGCGCGAGTTTATCACGCCATCTGACAGTTAGTGTTAGTGTAGCTCTCTAATTAGAGGCAAAATGTTTGCAGGGAACGAGACCAAGCTGATGGTGGCGGGAGTGGCTGTGCTACAGCCGCGTGGCGAGCAAGCATTTGTTTACTTTTGGTGCATGAGCTGCTTTGCTGTCGTTGTTAAAACCAGAATGGAGCGTTTACGACAGTTACACTACAAATGTACTTTAAATAGGCGTTACTGAGATTTTATATCTCAATGATGTTTTGCACAGATTTAGGGTGTTGAAAAGAATAATTTACTGTAATGAAAGTATTCCCCTCCTCGACTGAAATATTAATAGGAAAAGAAGAGATAGGCCATAAGGATCCGTGGCTCATGGAGCTTATGGCCAAAAAAAAGATATGTGCTTTTTATAGTTAAATTTTGACTTTTAAAATAAAAAAATACATGTTTTTTATAGAAAAAAAATTAAAAAAATTGTATGGTATTCAACAAAAGGAGTTTCATATAGATTTACAAATAATTGTTTTACTAAAAAGAGAATGTGTGTTTTTTTTTCACGTTAGTTTTGCTTGATCTTATTTAAGAACTGTGTCAAACTGTGATAACAATAACTGCACAATGGTAATTAATATAATTATTTACGTAGTAGCAAGCTTTAACGAAATGCATTGTAGTTGTGAAAACTGTATATTTTTCTAACATGCCACTATTAATTAAAACAGCCCATCTATTATCTTCATCCTCAAAGAGCCATGGGTTGTGTAGGTACAACCAGACCGCGCAATTTAGTTCTCCAAGCATATCGGTCCTGAGCTATATATGCTGTATCTCGCCACTACACATCAATTCTAACAAGGTCCTGTTTGACATTATCTGTCCACCGCATCCGAGGTATCCAGTCTTTCTGTGGCCTTTAAGGCACACTGTTCATAATTCTATTCGTTAATCTATAATTATTCATACGGGCAACATGGCCAAACCAACAGAGTCTCTCTCTGCACAATATACTGCTCAGAGGTGGTTGCCGACTCCTTTGCCTAACCTCTTCATTACTTACAAAGCTGAACCACCTAATACCCAAGATACTACGTAAGCATCTAGAATCAAAAGCATCAAGTTTCCTCTTATCTTGTTTACAAAATGCCCACGTTAAACTACCATAACTAACCCTAGAAACAACCAAACTATTATATAGTCTAATTTTAGTCTTTAGGTGTATACACCTATTTCTCCACACTCTTTATAGATTCCTAAATGTCCTAGAGGCAATTAATATTCGCCTGTTAATCTCAATCCGCATCTGTTACATAACTCCCAAGATAATTAAACTGAGACACTTGCTCAAAGGCGCAACCATTCAAAGCGACTGAAGCACCAACTGCCTAACCAATTTTTATCATTTTAGTTTTATCTCTGTTTATCACCAACCCAACTCTATTTCCATTCTCATCAACAACCCTAATGAAAGAATTCATCTCATCAACATCATAGCCAACAAGGCCCAATCATCTGAATAATCTAAATCAGAAATTTTGAAATCTCTAAATCATTTAAAGCTCAAATCTTTCCCTTGCAGTGAATTTCGCATAACATTATCAATAACCAAACTAAAGAAAAAAGGGGACAAAATGCACCTTTGTTGAACACCAGAAGTAATGCTAAACCAATCATTACAAGCCTTACTAACTCTCATACACGACTCAGTGTTATTATAGAGAGCTTTCATTATGTTAATTAACTTCTCTGGTATGTCATACGATCTCACAATCAACCACAAATTATGACGATCAACAGAGTTGAAAACCTTTTTGAAATGAACAAAGCTAGCAACAAAAGGTTTCTGAAACTCTAAACATTTCTCAAGAATCTGCCTAAGTGAAAATATCTGATCTACACATCCCCTACCACTTCTGAATCCACATTGCTCATCATGCAATTGCCTGTCAACCAGATTCTTAATTCTATTAAATACAATTATGCAAAAAACTTTCCATGGAACAGAGAGTAGGCTGATACTCCTATAGTTATCACAAGAACTGCGATCCCCTTTTTTGAAAATAGTGATAACAATACGAATAGCTCTGCTTAAATCTGTAGGAACCATGCCTTTATCATAAAAGATATTCAAAATTTCAGTCATCCAAGTGGTAACATTCCCAGTTCTAAGCATTTCCGTAGTAATTTCATCTACCCCTGGGGATTTATGTAGTTTAAGTTTAGAAACAGCCAAAATAGCTTCAGAATGCGATATAGGGCCAACATTAAAGCCAGTAATGTATCTATCATTATTATAAACAATGGGAGTAGAACTAACCACATTGTTTAGAACATCACTGAAATGCTCAGTCCACCTAGCCATGACAGAATCCTCACCTTCTATAACCTTACCTTGCTTATCCTTCAATCCCTCTATGCCTGTCCGTTTTGCACAGCACAAAACATTAACTATCTGTACAGCTCTCTGCTGTTGTACTGTCTAACTGCTTCCTCAGCTTTGTCAGCCAATCCATCAAGCCAAAGATTCTTATCAGCAGCTAACTGATTCTTTCCACGTTTATTAAGTTTTCTATAATGCTTTCTATTAGGACTAGTGGGCTATTGAGTAGAGAATAGTATGGATTTGATCTGTAAATGATAGCTAGGTAATCACTGGAAGGAGAGTTATGCATCAATCCCCCGTGATGATGCATAGAACCTGTCAGGTCTAGCAACTATGTCCGATCCCGCCTTCTCGTGGTGCAGGCTTTTTTGGGTTGGGTTGTTTTACCTCTGAGCGGCACTTTTTTGCACACCATGGGCTAAATGACCAGGTCACATGGACCCCGAAGGCTCAGAGAAGGTTGGGGGAGGGGACCCACTGGAACAGCTGTTGGGAGACAGATGGTAGCCTCCCGTCAAGGCCATCCAGCGTGTTCTTTAACGTGCACAGGGTATGGCTCTCTCGCACACGGGGCCACGGCTTAACGTCCCATCCGACGGACGGCGGCCTTTCCAAGCCCATCGGTGTCCCCTACTGACCGTGGGCAGGGCGGGGAATTTTGCGGAGATAAATCTCAACGCTGACCCAGCTGGGACTCGAACCTGGGAACTGCAGATTACGAGCCTGGCGCGCTACCGACTGAGCCACCCCCGCCCCGTGGTGCAGGCAGTTAATACATTTTTCAAAAGAGATACTCTCTTGTGGAAGTGAACGGAAGTGGAGGGCCGCCAGATTGATTGATGATAACCTTTTTAACCTTAGCATAACACTTCTTAATACTATTACAGGACAACTTTGGCTACTTTTTTTACTACCCTGCTGAGGAGTGGTACTGGTGTTGACCATATAAACCTACTGGACTGGAATAAGACTCTGAGCTTTATTATGGATCCTGAATTTGCTGCACTGGTGGGGTTCTGGGTAGGGGAAATCTTCTGCTGTGTTTTCTGTTTGTGTGTTGACAGCCCCAAGTGAATAGATTCACAGGATATGTGTTATCAGCTGGTGGATAATCGAGCAGAGGTCATCACGGCACCTGAACTCTTTGTTTCTATTGGCATCGTCAAATTCTACATTGGAGGAAGTCTTCCAGTGGAGATGGCTTCAGCCTTTAGTGGTGGGGGATTGGTCTTTACCCTATGTCTGCGTTTAGGGGACTGTTTGATATTGTCGGCATTCCCTCTCTCAATAAACATAGTTTCTTTAAACATCCCACTAACCATTTTCTCTCCATAGGTAGGTGTAATGGGAGGACTCTGCACTGAGCTTATTCTCTTGATATCTTCATACAAGAATTTCACTGTTAGAATTTAGATATTCTCGGCTTGCAAGAGACCATATGGACAGATAAAGATCAGATTCTCAAAAATAATATTAAGTTTCTCTTTTCAGGGAGGGAAGATAATAAGCATCTGAAATGCGTAGGTCTGCTTCTCAGCAGACACGCCAATGATGCTTTTCTAGGATATGAGAATGCATTAATGAAAGGTTTCTTACAGAAAAATTTCAGACAAGCATTAAAGGTTTGAATGTTATCTGCTCTTATGCCCCCAATGAGGATGCCGATGAGGATGAGAAGGATAGGTTTTACGGACAACTTCAGGATATTTTGAATTTTGTCATGAAAGAAGATTGTTAATTAATATGTAATCAATCATATTCGTATGCAACCCATCTTGTGATACTCATGTGTACTTATTATGTATGTCGCAGTGTAAGAGTAATATTTTCTTTCATGACAGAATTCAAAATATCGTGAAGTTGTCCGTAAAACCTATCCTTCTCATCCTCATTGGCATCCTCAGTGGAGGCATAAGAGCAGATAACAGTCAATCCTTTAATGCTTGTCTGAAATTTTGCTGTAAGAAACCTTTCATTGATGCATTCTCATATCCTAGAAGAGCATCACTAACATGTCTGCTGAGAAACAGACCTACGCCTTGGTGATGCTTATTATCTTCCATCCCTAAAAAGAGAAATTTAAGATTATTTTTAAGAATCTGACCTATATCTGTCCATCTCGTCTATTGCAAGCCGAGAATATCTAAATTATAACTGCGGAATTCTTCTGTGAGGACATCCAGAGAATAAACTTTGTGCAGAATCCTCCCATTACACCTACCTATGGAGAGAAAATGGTTAGTGGGATGTTTAAAGAAACTATGTTTATTGAGAGTGGGAATGCCGGCAATATCAAACAGCCCCCTAATCGCAGGATTGCGGAAAAGACCCATTCCCCCACCACTAAAGGCTGAAGCCATCTACACTGGAAGACTTCCTCCAATGTAGAATTTGACGATGCCCGTAGGAGCAAGAGTTCGGGTGCCTGCGATGACCTCTGCTCAGGATTATCCACCAGCTGATAACACATATCCTGTGAATATTCACTTGGGGCTATCAACCCACAAACAAAACAGAAAACACAGCAGAAGATTTTCCCTCCACAGAAGCCCACCAGTGCAGCAAATTCAGGATCCATAATCAAGTCTTATTCCATTCCATTAGGTTTATGTGGTCAGCGCCAGGATCCTGTGTGGTTCACCACTTCTCAGCAAGATAGAAAAAACAAAGAAATATAGCACTAGTTGTCCAGATCAGTAGGCCATCAGTCACCTGGCGTCCCTCCCCTTCCGTTTCCTTTCACAAGAGAGTATCTCTTTTGAAAAGTACTAACGGCCTGCACCACGAGAAGTCGGGTCGGACATTAGGTGCTAGGCCTGGCAGATTCTATGCATCATCAGAGGGGACTGGTGCATAACTCTCTTTCCAGTGACTTCCTAGCTACCATTTACAGACCCCAACTATAATGTACAATAAATTTATATGAATGCATGCAATTTTTTTAAAAAAAAAGGTAAACTAAAAAATTTTATTTAGTGAAGAGTTTATTTGACTTTAATATCTGAAAAATTCATAATACTCGAAATTTCTATATTAGTTTTGAAAATTTATAGTCACTCTAGATTTTAAGGCTTATGCCAAATGGACTAGCTGGGTTTCTTTCGCGTGCGACCTGACAAGGGGTGTTTTTTCTTCTGAGCAGCACTCTTTTGCACACACTGAGCTAAATGGCCAGATCACAAGGATCCTGACCCTGTCCATTTAGCCCAGTGTCCCACCGACGGACGGCGGCTTTTTTCTAATCAAATTTGGTGTCCTCTACTGAACGAGGACAAGGCGGGTTGGGTTGTTGGGTTGTTTTACCTCTGAGCGGCACTTTTTGCACACCATGGGCTAAATGGCCAGGTCACATGGACCCCGAAGGCTCAGAGAAGGTTGGGGGAGGGGACCCACTGGAACAGCTGTTGGGAGAAAGATGGTAGCCTCCCGTCAAGGACATCCGGCGTGTTCTTTAACGTGCACAGGGTATGGCTCTCACGCACACGGAGCCACGGCTTAACGTCCCATCCGACGGACGACAAGACGGGGAGTTTTGCGAAGATAAATCTCAACGCTGGCCCCCAGCGGGAATCGAACCTAGAAACTGAATAATATTACGAGCGTGGCGCGCTATTGACTGAGCCATCCCAACGCTCCTGGACTTGAGAAAATATTCATTAAAAATTTAACTTTTTTTTTAATTTCAAATCTTTCATTTTCTGTTACGATTTTGCTACTTGAGTAATGCACCTCAAGGTCATTTTCCCAATGAGCAATTCCATTTCCTCTCTATGTTCTACTTTATATAGATGTACGCATATATTATTCTAACTGAAACCGATGCCCCACATAAGACGTTTCCTAACGAAACAAAACTACTTATTTCTTCCCTTAATACGAAAATAAATTTCGTTTCAGAACCAAGATTCCTCTGCGCGAGCATTAGCGAAAGTGCATAAAAATCATCATCGACATTTTGAATAGAAGTAAGCAATAGAATTGGTTCATTTGCGTCATTCTTAATGCCTTCTTCTGCGAGGTATACAAGTGTATTCCAGCGAAACCGACTGACGATCCCTCGGTTCCTCGTCGTTCGTTTCGCTTCTACAACGGCCTCTAGCTGCATAAACCACCAGCAATCGAAAGTGGCCCATTCCACTATTAAGTGTGGTTCCGTAATGCGTTTGTAATGTTTCAACCACAAGCGGTTTATTATTTACTCGACAGTACCAACAGCATGATCGACAGATGTATGCATAGATGCGGAATCTTTGGTGCCATTAGTTGTAACGGCGTAGTGTTCTGCCTGCTTGATTGAGCTGCTAGTAAATTGTAAATCGACATTGTAATGAGGAACGTTACCGCTTTTGAGGAACTGCATTTTCAATAACCCGCTATCCGTGACTCCATAAACTTAATAGTTTGATGTTTAATTGCTTAGTTAATACAATCGTGAACTGCCAAAAAAACAAGCTTTTTGGAGCTCAAAAAAACGGTCTTTTGGAAACTGTGGTGGGAAGAAAAAAGCTTATGACACAAAACTTCGATACCCGTTACTAATAGAGAAGTATCTAGAAAAACAAGTAGGTTGTAGAGGAAAAAGGGGTGTGATTGGATGGAATCGGAATGGACCAGAACTTGGTCCCGGTGTGTACATATATACAGGGTGATTTAGAAGAGTATGTCATAAATCATGGAGCGGTATCAGGACATGAAACTGAGTCAAAAAAGTCTAGAAAACATGATGCTTAAAATGTTTTCTTACGGAGATACAATTCTTTCAAACCACCCATCTTGTGACCACCGTCATGGCTTCCCACACTAACAAGTGCAACGATACGGAGAGCAATGCAAATTTTGTAGGTAGGGAGGCCCGGTGTGATGTCGCGTGCAAATGCCACGTGAAACACACCCGTGTGCATCAGAATTCAGTCACTCCGTTGGTCCCCGCATGGCAACGAAGAGCCTCCCTATATACAGGATTTGCATTGGGTTCCGTGTCGTGTCGTTGAGCATGTCAGTGTGGGAAGCGCTCCTCAAAGGACGGCTAGTTTCAGAAATGAATCTCCATAACGACGCATTTTAAGTACCATATTTACAAGACCTTTTTGACTCAGTTTAGCAGTTTAGTGCCTTTATATCGCTCCCTGATTTATAATATACCTTTACAGGTCACCCTATATATATATATGCCTCCAAACCCCCAACACATACAAATCTTTTTTTAGTGGTCTTTCAAAAACGAAAAATGTTCTTTCCAAGTATACTATACGTTGGGCTACTTTTACTCATGAGTGGCCTTCTCGACTACATTTTTGCACACAAAGGGTTTAATCGACAAGTCACCAAAACTAAAAGAACAAAGAAAAGATTGGAACTAGGCAGCTGTTAGCAGACAGATGGTAGCCTCACCATTAAAGAACCATCCAGAGTGTTCATTAACGTGTACAGACTGAGTTGGGTTCTTTTACCTCTGAGCAGCACTTTTGTGCACATAAACCATACCCTGCGCGGGGCAGGGGTGGTTCAGTCGGTAGCACTCCAGGTTCGTAATTTGCAGTTCCCAGATTCGAGTCCCACCTGGGCCAGCGTTGAGATTTTCCTCCGCAAAACACTCCGTCCTGCCCTCGGTCAGTAGATAACACCAATGGACTTTCAAAGATTGTCGTCCGTCGGATGGGACGCTACGCCGTGGCCCCGTGTGCGGGAGAGCCATACCCTGCGTACGTTAAAGAACATGCTGAATGGCCTTGAAGGGAAAGGCTACCATTTGTCTCCGAATAGCTGCCCAGTGGCTCTTCTTACACCAGCCTTCTCTGAGCCCTCGGGGATCCTTGTGACCTGACCATTCAGCCCTTTGTGTGAAAAAAGTGTTCAGAGGTAAAACAACCCAACCCAATAGTGGGTGAAGTTAGGTGGATGGGATTAAGGGTTGGATAAATCCGATACTCTGTTCTATCGCACCATGATATCCGATAGTATTATACCAAATCTTGCCATCGATAAGAAAGAGATATCGATGGGCTTGAAAATGCCGCCGTTCGTCGGAAGGGATGCTGAGCCGTGGCACCTTGTGCGGACAGCCATACCCCTACATACGTTAAAGAACACGCTGGGTGGCCTTGATGGGAGGCTACCATTTGTCTCCTAACAGGTGCCCAGGTGGGTTCTCTTACGAAAACCTTCTCTGAGTCCTCGGTGTCCTTGGGACCTGGCCATTTAGTTCATCGTGTGCGGAAAAAAGGCTGCTCGGAGGTAAAACAATCCAGTCACTTAGCCAATCACTGTCCCTTGTTTATCAGGATGTCAAAATAATTCACTTAAGGCTATGTTCGCAAGGTTAGAGTACCAATTGATCAGAGATGAAATTTTTCATTCCATTGTGCAATTTAACGTCGATCAGAGAAAAGACAAGGAAGATTTCGATAGGTGAACAGTATGAAATTTAAAAACATCACCATATGTTAGCTATGGATTGGGTTGTTTTACCTCTGAGCGACACTTTTTTGCACACAATGGGCTAAATGACCAGGTCACAAGGACCCTGAGGGCTCATAGAAGGTTGAAGGAGGGGAACCACTGGAACATCTATTAGGAGACAGATGGTAGCCTCCCGTCAAAGCCATCCAGCGTGTTCTTTAACGTGCACAGGGTATGGATCTCCCACACAAGGTGACAAGGCTTAACGTTTCATCCGACGGACGACGGCCATTCCAAGCCCATCACTGTCCCCTACTGACCGTGGGATGGGCAGGGAGTTTTTCGGAGACAAATCTCAATGCTGGCGCAGCTGTGACTGGAATCTGTTTTTGCGCAAGAGAATCATACTTTGTGTACGTCAAAGAACACACTGGATGACCCTCATAGGTTATGTTTCACCTCCGAGTATTATTTTATTGCACACAACGGGCTAAATGCCCAACTCATAAGGACCCAAGAGATCAGAGAAAGTTGAGGGAGAGGGACGCACTGGACAGCTGTTCAGAGATAGCTGGAAAGGTCTACCATCAAGGCCTTTAATAACACATTAGCATGTTCTTTAATATACACATGACTTTGCTCTCCTGTACAGAGAATCACGGCTTAACCCAGCCTTTCCAACATTCTTGATTCACTTGTCTTACCAAGGGCAGAGTAAGATTAACGTAGATAGATCTTATCTTCCTACTAGGGGCGGGGGTGGCTCAGTTGGTAGCGCGCCAGGCTCTTAATCTGGGTTGGGTTGTTTTACCTCTGAGCGGCACTTTTTTGCACACCATGGGCTAAATGGCCAGATCACTCTCCCGCACACGGGGCCACGGCTTAACGTCCCATCCGACGGACGGCGGCCTTTCCAAGCCCATCGGTGTCCCCTACTGACCGTGGGCAGGGCGGGGAATTTTGCGGAGATAAATCTCAACGCTGACCCAGCTGGGACTCGAACCTGGGAACTACAGATTACGAGCCTGGCGCGCTACCGACTGAGCCACCCCCGCCCCAGGCTCTTAATCTGTAGTTCCCAGGTTTGAGTCCCAGTTTGGCCAGCTTTGAGATTTATCTCCGTAAAACTCCTCGCCCTGCCATCGGTCAATAGGAGACACCGATGCGCTTGTGAAGGCCGCCGTCCGCCGGATGGAACATTAAGTCATGACACCGTGTGCGGGAGAAACGTGCACGTTAAAGAAACTATAACCGTCTCTGAGCCTTCGGAGTCCTTGTGGATTGGGTTGTTTTACGTCTCAGCGGCACTTTTTTGCACACAATGGGCTAAATGGCCAGGTCACAAGGGCCCCGAAAGTTCAGAGAAGGTTGGGGGAAGGATTCCCCGACTGTTGGGAAATAGATGGTAGACTCCCGCCAAGGCTACCCAGTGTGTTCTTTAATGTGTACAGGGCGTTGAATTTTGCGGAGATGTATTTCAACGCTGGCGCAGCTGAGACTCGAATCTGGGAACTGCAGATTACGAGCCAGGCTCGCTACCGACTGAGCCACCCCCTCCCCGGGGGTCCTTGTGACTTTGTCACTTAGCCCATTGTGCGCAAAAAAGTGTAGCTCAGAGTAAAACAACCCAATCCTCTCTTAACATTGGCACAGTAGACCCCTTTCCAAACCTTCTCTGAACCCTTGGGGTCTTTGCAACCTGGTTACTTAACTCATTGTGTGCATAAGTATGACTCTCAAAGGAACGTAAAACTGCACAATATCCCAATGCTGAATTCACGTGGCAGAATTATTTACGGAACTTTTGGTAACTTGGCCATCTAGTCAGTCCTTGTGACTTAGAAATTTACCGAAGTTTTGTGAAATGTACATGTACTGAGTTCTTGTGACATGGCACTGGCAGTATCTTTGTTAATTAGTTATTGGTCCCAGCCGATCGAGCGCACAAATGTACCATCAGAAGTGAAGTATCTCAGAAACTACCGAACCGAAAATCTTACACAGTGTGGACTACGCATAAAACTCTCTTTACCAGTGGTTTCCTGGGCGGGGATGGCTCAGTCGGTAGCGCGCCAGGCTCGTAATCTGTAGTTCCCAGGTTCGAGTCCCAGCTGGGTCAGCGTTGAGATTTATCTCCGCAAAATTCCCTGCCCTGCCCACGGTCAGTAGGGGGCACCGATGGGCTTGGAAAGGCCGCCGTCCGTCGGATGGGACGTTAAGCCGTGGCCCCGTGTGCGGGAGAGACATACCCTGTCCACGTTAAAGAACACGCTGGGTGGCCTTGACGGGAGGTACCATCTGTCTCCCAACAGCTGTTCCAGTGGGTCCCCTCCCAGAACCTTCTCTGAACCTACGGGGTCCATGTGACCTGGCCATTTAGCCCATGGTGTGCAAAAAAGTGCCGCTCAGAGGTCAAACAACCCACAACCCACCATAACTATCTACGTGGTCATCCATCACTACTTTTGCAGTTCCTATTACTACTTTCCCGGACCCCTGTTATAACCTTCATGGATCCCTATTACTACTTTCGCATATCAAAATTACTACCTTTCACAACCTCCCATTATTTCCTTTAAAGACTCCCATTACTACCTTAGTGGACCCGCATTATTCCCTTAGTGGACCCGCATTATTCCCTTTGCGGACTCCCATTACTATCTTTACAAACTCCAATTACTACTTTCGCAGACTCCCATTACTGCCTTCAAGAACACCCATTAATACCTTCGCAGATAC
This sequence comes from Ryuthela nishihirai, assembly GCA_038380435.1. Taxonomy (NCBI): domain Eukaryota; kingdom Metazoa; phylum Arthropoda; class Arachnida; order Araneae; family Heptathelidae; genus Ryuthela; species Ryuthela nishihirai. The sequence goes on from JAWZYU010000018.1 coordinate 29,756,193, forward strand.
CACATATAAGTTTCGCGGACCCCATTACTGCCTTCGCGGATCAGGTTGTAATTTTCGCGGACACCATATTGCCTTTGCTGGTCCCTATTATAACTTTTTCAGATCCCCATTATAACCATCGCAGACCCCTATTACTTTGTTTCGTGGGTTCCCAATATTATCTTCCTGGATCCCCATTACTACTTTTACCAGATTCCCATTACTACTTTTACCAGATTCCCACTACTACTTTTACAAGATTCTCATTACTACTTTTTTTTTTTTACCAGATTCCCATTACTACTTTTACCAGATTCCCATTACGACCTATATAGACCCTCATTACTACCAACACCAGTGGTTCTCATACTTACCTATACCACGGACCACTAGATGAAGACTGTGAACCTAACACGACCACTAGATGAAGACTGTGAACCTAACACGGACCACTAGGTGAAGACTGTCAACCTAACACGGACCACCTATCTCGGCACCTCTTCCATTCAAGCACCAAAATGTAGGAATAATGATTTAACAACTCATTAAAATGCATTATCATCATAGAGATGTGATATTAAAGTCATTTCGTTGTAGAAAGGTTAAAAATAAATTAATAAAAAAGGTACTTTTTTTTATTAAATTTCAAAACACAAAAGAGGCATTGCAAATCACTGAACACAACATCAAACAGAAAAGAACCAACCGCATTATCAAGATATAGAACTGGCATCTCAAATCAATGAAAATACTTGATGGCACAAAAGTCTGTACAAAATGTAATGCAAAAGAATCAACACAAAACCACATCTTTCAATATATATAGGCGTCAATAACAAAATAATTCAAAATGATGAAGAAAAATTAATAAGTGAATTAAAAAAAGGAACCTCATGGAACTGTTTAAGACCAAGGGAGAAGAAACAATAACAGCATAATTATTTTTAGAATTAAAATAGTGTTAGCATATTTCAAGAAAGTAAATAAACTAATAAATTTTTTATTCTCCATTTCAATGTGAAGAATTGTGTTGCTTGCAATCTTTGACCAGTTTGGTTGGGTTGTTTTACCTCTGAGCGGCACTTTTTTGCACACCATGGGCTAAATGGCCAGGTCACATTGACCCCGAAGGCTCAGAGAAGGTTTGGGGAGGGGACCCATTGGAACAGCTGTTGGGAGACAGATGGTAGCCTCGCGTCAAGGCCATCCAGCGTGTTCTTTAACGTGCACAGGGTATGTCTCTCCCGCACACGGGGCCACGGCTTAACGTCCCATCCGACGGACGGCGACCTTTCCAAGCCCATCGGTGTCCCCTATTGATCGTGGGCAGGGCGGGGAATTTTGCGGAGATAAATCTCAACGCTGACCCAGCAGGGACTCGAACCTGGGAACTACAGATTACGAGCCTGGCGCACTACCGACTGAGCCACCCCCGCCCCAACCAGTTTGGTTACATCAGGTGCAATGGAAGATAGTTTCAGTCTTAAGTCAGGCTCCACATTAAGCCTGTTCCTTTTCACACTTTTTTATCCAACGAGGGCAGAAAATCCTATTTCACAGTTGTATGTTGTGTGAAACGGTAGCAGGTGTTTGATGGCACTGTTGGCGAGTTCAGAGTACTCTGATTTCACATGGATCCAGAAGTTTGCGAGAGATTTCTCCCTAAACGTGATTTTTAGTGCTGACTCCAATTCAATAAGCTGATCACACGTACGAGCTGAAAGGCCGAAAGACTCCATCACAGATGCAACACTGAAAGGATTCCTAATCCATTCCTTACTTTCATCAGGCTCTGGAAAATATTTTTTTTATGCTATCTTGCAGAATTGTTATATGGTTCTGAAAAACTTGTACTAATTCATCATCGATTAGTTCTCCTGAAGACTGCAAAAAAACATCCAGTGCAGAAAATGAATCATACCCCACGACCAACCCGTTTAACTCCAAAGTTCACATTTCTGTAGAAATGCTTTTATTTTATCTTGCACTTTAAAAATGGTTACATTGCGCCCCTGAAGTGACAGATTTAGGCTGTTCAGGATGCTGAAAACATCGCTGAGATATGCCACCTGCGCTAGCCACTTGAAATCGTGGAAAAGATATTTACTTACTTCATCAGTGTCATGAAGGCAGATCTTGATCTCATCCCTCACTTCGAAAACTCTTGAAAGCACTCGTCAAAATTCCCCTCCCTGCTCACGGTCAGTAGAGGACACCGATGGGCTTGGAAAGGCCACCGTCCGTCGGATGGAACGTTAAGCCGTGGCTCCGTGGGCGGAAGAGCCATACCCTGTGCACGTTAAAGAACACGCTGGATGGCCTTGACGGGAGGCTACCATCTGTCTCCCAACAGCTGTTCCAGTGGGTCCCCTCCCCCAACCTTCTCTGAGCCTTCGAGGTCCATGTGACCTGGCCATTTAGCCCATGGTGTGCAAAAAAGTGCCGCTCAGAGGTAAAACAACCCAACGTTAAAGAACACGCTGGATGGCCTTGATGGGAGGCTACCATCTGTGTCCCAACAGCTGTTCCAGTTGGTCCCCTCCCCCAACCTTCTCTTAGCCTTCGTGGTCCTTGTGACCTGGCCATTTAGCCCATGGTGTGCCAAAAAGTGCCGCTCAGAGGTAAAACAACACAACGTTAAAGAACACGCTGGATGGCCTTGACGGGAGGTTACCATCTGTGTCTCAACTGCAGTTCCAGTGGGTCTCCTCCCCCAACCTTCTCTGAGCCCTGTGACTGGTCATTTAGCCCATGGTGTGCAAAAAAGTGCCGCTCAGAGGTAAAACAACTCAACCTAACCTTGAAAGCACTTTCCCCTTGACAACCACTGTACTTCGGTGTGGAAAAGTAAATTTTTGTGCACACTTCCCATTTCTTCGCTCAATGCGTGAGTTCATTGTCATTCAAAAAGGCGAGAGTTCATTGACCGTGATTTAATTAAATTAACCACTTTAACTACTTGTTTCAATACAAGATCCAGTTCAGAAGACATTCCTTTAACCGCTAACTGTTCTCTGTGGATAAAGCAGTGAGTTGAACTACATTCAGGCACTAACTCTTTGACCTTTGCTGTAAAAGCCTTTCTTTTCTCCACACAAAGCTGGCGCACCGTCAGTACTGACTCCGACACATTTTTTCAAATCCAAATTGTGTGTTATGAAATAATCATTAACCATACTAAAAATATCATCTTCTGTGCTGTGAGTATATTCAACGGGTTTATGGGACAAATCTGCATGTTTTTGTTTGAAAATGCCGTGAAAGTTTTCAAGGTTTCATCGCGTTGTTAGACAAAGTGTCATAGCATACAACACAAAGAGGGTTAGGTGCAAGTTGGTCACCGGTCCAATAAAATCCCATTTTCAGGTAATCTTCATCATATTTCCTGTTTACACATTTCTTTTTTTGGCGATAACAGAGCAACTGGCTTGAAAACGATCGTCAATGATTTTAGTTTTAGCAGACCCACGTGGAGTCGCATCGATTTCACTTATATTCCGTTTCAATGAACCACTGTTAAGCCACCGATCCATTCTGAATATAACGTAATCTGTAGTTCCCAGGTTCGAGTCCCAGCTGGGTCAGCGTTGAGATTTATCTCCGAAAAATTCCCCGCCCTGCCCACGGTCAGTAGGGGACACCGATGGGCTTGGAAAGGACGTCTTCCGTCGGATGGGACGTTAAGCCGCGGTCCCGTGTGCGGGAGAGCCATACCCTTTGCACGTTAAAGAACACGCTGGATGGCCTTGACGGGAGGCTACCATCTGTCTCCCAACAGCTCTTCCAGTGGGTCCCCTTCCCCAACCTTCTCTGAGCCTTCGGGGTCCATGTAACCTGGCCATTTAGCCCATGGTGTGCAAAAAAGTGCCGCTCAGAGGTAAAACAACCCAACATTCTGAATATAAATTACAAATAACACAATAATAATGTGGATGGTATACAATATTTAGGTAAACCCCAAACACACAAAACACATAAGAATAACTAACTGCCGAACGCAAAGGGTTCCCTACTGATGTGATTGCCTTGTAGCTGTAGGCTTCCTACTGTATGTATATTGCGCATTCTTCAGCGCATTTGACCTTGATGGCCTGAGCCGCATGGCGGTGGAGTTAATGCGATAGACCATTGTACATGCCGCTCATCTTAAAGTTGCATTACTTGAGTGTTACAAATACAGATTTTGTATAGAAAATGTAGAAAATTTGGCAGACCACCTAGAACCACTGTACACGCCGCTCATCTTAAAGTTGCATTACTTGAGTGTTACAAATACAGATTTTGTGGGGCGGGAGTGGCTCAGTCGGTAGCGCGTCAGGCTCGTAATCTGTAGTTCCCAGGTTCGAGTCCCAGCTGGGTCAGCGTTGAGATTTTTCTCCGCAAAATTCCCCGCCCACGGTCAGTAGGGGACACCGATGGGCTTGGAAAGGCCGCCGTCCGTCGGATGGGACGTTAAGCCGTGGCCCCGTGTGTGGGAGAGCCATACCCTGTGCCCGTTAAAGAACACGCTGGATGGCTTTGACGGGAGGCTATCATCTGTCTCCCAACAGCTATTCCAGTGGGTCCCCTCCCCTAACCTTTTCTGAGCCTTCGGGGTTCATGTGACCTGGCCATTTAGCCCATGGTGTGCAAAAAAGTGCCGCTCAGAGGTAAAACAACCCAACAGATTTTGTATAGAAAATTTCGCGGACCACCTAGGACCTAGCCACGGACCACAGTTTGAGAACCAGTGACCTACACGAACCTTCACTACTACCTTAGAAAACATTCATCACAACCTTCGTGGACTTCATTAGTACCTTAGTGGAAACTTAGTGTCCAAGAACCACAGGTTGAGAACCACTGCTCTGTACGAAACCTGTATTCACAGAAGTATCTGTATATCTAGGAGTAATGGAAAGAGAGCAAAAGAAGAGAGAGGGCTTTTACTTCCAAAAAAAGGAAACCTTAATTTAATATAGTGTACTGAGTGCGATAGCGAGAGAAAATCCTCTAACGTATGACATGTGCAAGAATGGCTCTCTCTTGAAACAGAAGAGAGCGATCCCTCCTTAAAGATCCCTTTAATTATCTTAGTACAAGGCCTAACTCTGTTTGGTGACAAGGAAAGAGAAAAAAAAAAATCTATATCAGAGAGAACATTTCATCGTGTGAGATCGCCGCCGTCGCCTCCAGAGAGACGAGGAATCCGACGGACGAAGTTAATTAAGTTCTGTCGTTTCCTGGTCGTCAGCGTCGGCGGCAGATGTACCTACACCTCTTCACTAACGACTGAAGTAATGTAGGCTTAAGGGACCGTGAGTTATTGGAGCAAATTTCCATATATTCTTATCACGATAATCATCATTTAATTATTGGGAAACGGGAAAAATCTGTAGGAGGAGGAGGAGGAGAAGGAAATAATTTATTTCTTCCACGGGGAGGGAAAATTGGATTTCTCTATCATTGTTTCCATTTGTGTTTTAGGAGATGTTGTCGGCTTGAAACTTGTGTTTCGTAGCGTAGCAAACTTGTCGGTAGAAGTTAGAAGGTTCGAGTCCCAGTTGGGAGAAGACCGATATTTTATTTCCGTTTCAGTTAGCTGTATCAGGAGTTTCAAACTGAGGAGCAGTTGGGTTCGGAGTAAGCTTATTGAGCGTTCTAGGAGAGACGGAAGAAATGGTGTTGGGTAAAACAGTTACAGGAAATGTTCTCTGCATCTGTTAGAATGAATTAACTTTAGAATACTTCTCTCTACACATACGACAAGAGAAAAAATCTAGAACGCGTTACATTTTCTAGGGGCGGTGGGATGGCTCAGTCGGTAGCGCGCCAGGCTCGTAATCTGCAGTTCCCAGGTTCGAGTCTCAGATGGGTCAGCGTTGAGATTTATCTCCGCAAAACTCCCTGCCCATTGTCAGTAGGGGACACTGATGGGCTTGAAAAGATGCGTCGGATGGGACGTTAAGCCGTGTCCCTTGTGCGGGAGAGCCATACCCTGTGCACGTTAAAGAACACTCTGGATGGCCTTGACGGGAGGCTACCATCTGCCTCCCAACAGCTATTCCAGTGGTTCTCCTCCCCCAACCTTCTTCTGAGCCTTCGAGGTCCTTGAGACCTGGCTATTTAGCCCATGGTGTGTAAAAAAGTGCCGCTCAGAGATAAAACAAACCAACGTTACATTTCCAAAATAATTCATTAATTCCAGATTCATTTCCAGATCAGTTCCATCATTGCCAGAGGAAACATCTTGTTTTTCACCTCTCTTTCTATCGTTTTTCGCTCATTTGTTGGTTTGTCAGTTTGTGTGTTTGTCAAGACAGTTGCTCCGCTATATCATTCGAACGCAAGGGCCAAACTAAAAACGCAAACTGTGTCATATGAAATCTTGTGACCAGGGGAGTGTCACGGGCTATAAAATTTTTGCCCATCATGCTTTCTTCATCCCTAAAAAAGGAAAAAATGAGAACACGCGAGTTCCGTTACATCTCCCACACACTGCGCAGAGAGCAACGAGCCATGAATCAAATGAAAGTTTGTCACCTGCAGTGTGCCAGAGTTATATAAAAATATTATAAAATAACAAAAAATATCTTCCCATATGCGCCCTAAAAAGTAGAAAATAAACCTGAAGCATATCGATGGTGCAATCAGTCATTGAGTTCGTATTCACTTCGAAAAAAGAAGATATGTCGCCCGTAATCCTGTTGTATGGGTAAATCGGCGCCCTACCTTCCTTTGAGATGAATACGAACTCAATGATCGATTGCACCATTGATATGCTTTAAGTGTATTTTCTACTTTTTAGTGCCATATTAGGAAGATATTTTTTAAGTTTTTTAAATTTATTCATATTTTTTCTTTGTCACTTAAAACACCTACCTTCAGAAACTTTCACCTAATACACAGTACTCGACGTAGAAAATGCCACATTATGAAGGAATGCACGAAATGAGACAAAACTTACAATGAAGGATTGCACGAAATGAGACAAAACTTATCATGAAGGAATGCACGAAATGAGACAAAACTTATCATGAAGGAATGCACGAAATGAGACAAAATTTACCATGAAGGAATGCACGAAAAGAGAGAAAACCTACCATGAAGGAATGCACGAAATGAGACAAAACTTACCATGAAGGAATGCATGAAAAGAGACAAAACTTACCATGAAGGAATGCACGAAAAGAGACAAAACTTACCATGAAGGAATGCACGAAAAGAGACAAAACTTACCATGAAGGAATGCACGAAAAGAGACAAAATTTACCATGAAGGAATGCACGAAATGAGACAAAACTTACCATGAAGGAATGCACGAAATGAGGTGTAACTTACTACACAAGAAGACAAGTTGGTGGTAAGAAGTTAATTAATTTCTGAGGGATTACATGAATGCGATGGGCGAGGAAACAGTATAATGTGGCCTAAGTCAGTAGGTCGTATGACCGCCATGTAGGGTCACATACATTCGGCAACACGACATGGCATCGATTGGAAAAATCCCCAGATGGTGTGTTGAGGTATCGCGGACCATGCGTCGTTGATCTTTATCCATAATTCATCGACATTGCGAGGAGGTCGTGCAGAGGCGTGAAGTCGCCTGACAATGACATCACACACGTTTTCTATTGAGGAGGTCTGGGGATCGCGCTAGCCAAGACAGTGCCTGGACACCTTGTGGGCACTATGTGCTGATGTTGGCCGTATGCTGGCGGGAGTTATCGTATTGAAACTGGGCATCTGGTATAACACCCAGATATGGCAACAAAACGGGCTGCAGCAACTCATTGATGTATCATCATGCTGTCACTGTACTCATTATGCGTATGAGCGGTGAACGGCTTTGAAACTGATCGGACAACCCCAAATGGAACTGGAACAACCCCAAATCCACTGGAACAACCCCAAATCATGACAGCAGACTGAGGAGCCGTATTTTGCTCACAGATGGCAGCAAGATGAGGCTGGTGACCACATCATCTTCAGACTCTCAATCAGTGATCTTCGGCGCTGAGGCAGAAGCGAGACTTGCCACTGAATATGACATGCTTCCATTTATCCCACCACGCATGTCTGGTACAGCACCACTTTGCATAACGATGCGCTGCAGTGAGTGACAGTCGTCATAACGGCTTGCGAGAGCGAAAACCAACCTCAGCCAATCTGCGATTCACAGTCCATGCCGACACGGGGATGTCCGTAGCTGCCTGTACAGCACGTTGAATGTTGTCCGCTGTAGACTGTCGGGCTGCTGCGGCTTCGACATCTGCCTATATGCACCAGTCCCACTAAGACGATGCGGGTTACCTTCCACCAACCACTGCCTCCCAATTCGGCTGACAGTTGTGGCATCAGGATTCGTTTCTGCCGCGATGCTATGCAAGGATCAACCAGCCATATGCAGCACTATGATGAAGCCTGTGATAAAAATGTCCTTGTAATGGTAGGATTCCCGACGACATCGCCCAGTCATTCTCACTCCTTACATGTGCTTTCGCCACCGAGATCGCTCTAATGCATGGTTTACACACAGGTGAGGACAACCAAATGTAGGTATGCTGAGCCGTTTTGTTCTGTTATCTCCCTCACCTATCACGTGATTGGTTCTTAACTGCACTCATTTACATAACCCAACTGTCGACACATACCCACCTATTTGCATGGCGGTCCTTCAAATACTTTCTGGTGTGGCATTTTCTATGTCAAGCAGTGTATATAGATAATTGTGAGTGATTCAGTGACGGCTGACAGCTGACTGACTGATCACGCTAATTCTAACTCTGATGCAGAAATCGTAGAGCTCTTAAATTTGCACCTAGAGCTTATCCGGTCCTATAACTCGAAAACAATCCAAACTTTGACCTCCGAGGTATCCTTCAAGGTCAAATGCAGGTCACCTATAGCTTAAACCATGATCTACGAGTGCTAGAAATGTGACATTTGGTGTCTGGGAGTGTTTCGGGTTATAGATCTCGAAACCTTTACGAAATTTCGTTCTGGAGGGTCCTTCGAGGTCAAAGGTCATATTTTGATCTATCAGTACTAGAAAGCTAAAAATTGGTTCCTCGGGGTATTTCGAGTCGTAGATCTCAGAAATGTGTGAAATCTCTGATGCGATGGGTCATTTAAGGTCAAAGATCCTTCAAGGTCCAGCACCGGTAAATTTCATATACCGGTGCTTCAGAGCAAAAAATTGGCTATTTCAGACAGTAGAGCTCATAAATAAGTGGAATTTTCGGATCCAGTGTCGCATTCAAGGTCAAATAGGAATCGGACTGAAGGGCTACAAAACAAAAGGTGCCGAAGGCGCCGATTGATTGAGATATAACTCGTTATGGTCCACCCCCTCGAAAATCAACATCCTTTTTTGGGGAAGGGGAATGAGGGAGGGACGGCATAATTCGAAATTGTCTACGACGGTCCTCATATGAACTTTCACTTGACACCTAACTCGTAAATGTAGGCCCTCGAGTATGGAAGATATAGCTGAACAATAGTTTTCATATTTCCCCTTTTTTATGGGGGGAAGAAAGCATGGAAGGTCAATTCTTGTATAGCCTATGACACTCTCCGCTTCACAAGCTTTCATTTGACTCGCATTCTGGAGATAGAAATCAACGATCGTTTTCATATTTTCCTTTTTTCGGAGAGAAAGAAAGTGTAGGGATCATTTCTTTTTTATAGCCTATGGTATTTTCCATGGCATAAGCTTTAATCTGATACATAAATCATTAAGTTTGGCCATCGAGTTCGAAAGATATGGTGGATTATGTGGTTTTACCTCTGAGCGGCACTTTTTTTTGCACACCATGGGCTAAATGGCCAGGTCACAAGGACCCCGAAGGCTCAGAGAAGGTTGGAGGAGGAGACCCACTGGAACAGCTGTTGGGAGACAGATGGTAGCCTCCCGTCAAGGCCATCCAGCGTGTTCTTGAACGTGCATACGGTATGGCTCTGGGCACCCAGCACCACGGTTTAACGTCTCATCCGACGGACGGCGGCCTTTCTAAGCCCATCGGTTTTTGCGGAGATAAATCTCAACTCTGACCCAGCTGGAACTCAAACCTGGGAACTACAGATTACGAGCCTGGCGCGCTACCGATTGAGCCATCCCCGCCCCGAAAGATATGGCGGAGCAGTCTGATAAACTTACAAAATGACAAATAACGAGCGAAAAGCAATAGGAAGATAGGTATAAAAAAGTACCCATATGCTTTTCCCTCCCCCCCCCCCCCCCCCAGAAAAGGGAGAAAACGTGTAAAGGTTTGTTCTACTCTACGTATCCATCGAACGAAAGGGCCCAACATAACAAGTTGTCTGTCATGTGAAAGGCTGGTGACGCCGGGAGTATCATAGCAATAAAATACTTATCCCCACCAAGAGGAACTCACCCCCCCCCCCCCGAAAATGCAGTAGTCTTATTAAAAATTTTAAACATGTCTACCAGCTTTAAAATACAAAAGAGTTGTCTTTGGATAATTTTACTTTAGCCCCATAGTATATGTCCTACATTAAAAATTTCTTTAACAAGCAACTATAAGATCCTATACCATGAAGAATATCATTTTGACATTGCATGTCCGGTGAAATACTTTAGTCATTGGGAAATCCTAGTCGTCTAATTCTCATACCCCACCTCCCCTCAACTAATATATATATAAATAAATTATCGAACACCCCTATCTCTAAAAGCTCTCTCCGAAACTACATTTTATCCTAGGTAGGCGCCCCCCCCCCCCTCCCCGCATCTTAAGGAGATTCCTTTCCCCACCCACCCTACTTTCTTCAACCCTAAAAAACATGGGAAATCGTTTTTATATTTTCACTAAATGTATTTACTCGTATTAATAGCGATCGATATTGTAGTATTGACAATTAGAAAGAGTAAAACGAATCTACTCATCAGTCTGATCTATTCGGCATCTTCTGGTTACGAGCCAGTTGTTCTACCCCGTAACTAAGACGGGAGAACAGTTGAACTAAGACGATCCCCGTTGAACTAAGACGGGAGGGAATTCAGTCTTGCGTATAAGGAAGGTTGTGATGTTTATATACACTTCAATAACAATAGACAACAAATTGAAATTTTTTTTGTAACATTGGTCAAATAGCATGTTTTTTAACTAATTTTGGGGTGCTGAATTCAAATATGGCTGTGAAAAATTTTCAGCACCTACAGTTTTTTTTTTTTTAATTACGGATTGATGTATTTCAAATTTCAATAAATACGCATATCTGGAAAATGAAAATAAATGTGACTATTTTCTGAAATTGCAACTTAAAATTCATTAATTATTTACATGATTACAGTGAAAAACATTAGAAACATCATAGTTATAGACCACTGAATATAAAGTAGTAAATGAAATAATATTGAAACGCAAAATAAGAAAACATGGGTAAGGATCTTTTTATACTTGGAAGAAGTTCATTTTTGTCTTTTATGTGCTGAGCTATCTTCCTTCTGCAAAAACCAGAAGTAATCACACATCATTGCTGGGTCCCACCTACCTTGGTATCTCTCCTCCATGGTTCGGTATCCTAGTATCATCTTTCCCCTTATTCATCACTGACAGCTCCTAAGTTCTTGGGGGGGGGGGGCTCAGTCGGTAGCGCGCCAGGCTCGTAATCTGTAGTTCCCAGGTTCGAGTCCCAGCTGGGTCAGCGTTGAGATTTATCTCCGCAAAATTCCCCGCCCTGCCCACGGTCAGTAGGGGACAGCGATGGGCTTGGAAAGGCCGCCGTCAGTCGGATGGGACGTTAAGCCGTGGCCCCGTGTGCGGGAGAGCCATACCCTGTGCACGTTAAAGAACACGCTGGATGGCCTTGACGGGAGACTACCATCTTCTCCCAACAGCTGTTCCAGTGTGTCCCCTCCCCCAACCTTCTCTGAGCCTTCGGGGTCCATGTGACCTGGCCATTTAGCCCATGGTGTGGAAAAAACTGCCGCTCAGAGGTAAAACAACCCAACCCAACCTAAGTTCTTGGGAAAGAGGTCGAAATGTGAGTGCAAGAAATAAATATTCAAAGACATTCATCAGCCAAGATTTTCATGGTTTTTGAAAAGATCTTGAATGAGCTGATGGTAGTGTTCCTCTTTGTGATTCCCCAGAAAACTTTGGACCACAAATGTGAAGAATTTCAACGAAGCGCTCCATCATATTTAGTTTTCCTACGAAGATAGTATCATTCAGTAGCTTCCGGATCTGAGGACCAACAAAGATCCCTTCTTTGAGTTTGGCATCACTTAGTTTTGTAATATTTTTTTCAAGTGCAAAAACTCTTTACCAGTTTTCTCCATAGCGTTTACAAAGTTTATCATAAGCCCCAGTTTGATGGTGTAGTAGTGGGAACAGAACTCAGAGGGGTCAACTAGAGGCTTATACCTCACATTAATCTTTCCAGAAATAAAAAGATCTCTTTTGGGCTAGTCTTTTGTTTTGTAGTGTTCCTTTCTTGCTTACTCTCCCACAAACACAGAAAACAGCAAAATTTGTGAAGCTTCCTTGAAGCCCAAGAAAGAGAGATATGACTTTTAAGTCACCACATATTGTGCACTTAAACTGGTCATATTTTAGAGCAGTGAGCATTTTTTTTTCCATTCTTTCATAAGTTTCCTTCATTCTCACAGCGCGTGTCACTGGAATAGAAGGTTTTTGGTTTCCTTCACGCAAAAGGACAGCTTTTGAGCTGAATTTTCCCGAATCTATAAATAGACGTCATTCCTTAGGGTCGTGAGTTGTTCCAATTTCTTCCATCAGCTCTGAAATATCTGAGCAGAACACAAACCATCTTGCATCTCGTGATAAGCAGATAAAGCTAAATTTCTCTTTCTGAACAGAGAAACTCTGGTACCTTTGGCCAAAAGATTCCACTCTTGTAGTCTTGATCCTAAAACCTCAGCTTGTTGTTTGGAAAGTCCTAGGTCTCGATCAAGATCATTTAGTTGATTTTGCTGAATCAGATGAGGCTCGTGTAACTTTTTATGGTTGTATGTAGGATTAGGATCTGAATGTACCTCAAAATCTTCCTCTGATGAATATGAATCCATCTCCTCCCAGTTGGTTGGAGGTGTTGGTATAGGACGATCTTCTCCATGAGGAACTGGCCTTATGGCTGAAGGCACATTTGGATATTGTATTTTGCTTTTGTTCTTTTTTGAAAAGTTTTAGTTAAATAAAAATAACAATCATGCAAGTGACTAAATAGCTCACGCCAGACTGTAAAAGGCATGGACTTTAATTGTTTAACTTAAACGTTTTAAGTTAAACAAAACGTTAAAAGTTTTAATTTTTGGAACTGTAAAAGGCATGGATTTTATTTTACCTTTCAACCATTCACTCAGCCCAACAAAGCACGAAATGCAGCACACATGTGGAGTCAATGTTTTGTCCTGGTCTTCAACATGATATCCAAAATAGAAGTTATAGGCTTTCTTCACAATCTTTGTCAAAGAACGACCCTGGGATTTTTAAATATAATTTCCACATACATAACAAAACTAATCTGGCACATCAACACATTCGCGACGTTGCCTTTGGGCCATTTAAACGCCAAAATTCACTCTTCAACGTACAGCACGTGTTCCTCCTACAATATGAAAACAGCAAGAATGGCGGTCTGAGGTTAGGTTGATGTTACATTTTTCTCCCACTTGGCAATCAGTGTTGCCAGCCACAAAAAGTAAAATATCTAGTATCCTCCCAGTTGCCTGGAGGTGCTATAGAAAGATCTTAATAAGAGTCAAAATGATCAATAACATAAAAACGTGACGTGCTAGCCGTTTTTTGAGGCCAGATCTAAAATCGGCACCTGAAAAATAGTTAAAGGAAGCTACAATTGTTCATGTTATAAAAACCTTGTAAACCAGTGATTCTGGTCGGTTACAATTAGTAAAGTTTATTCCTTCCAATGGGTGTTTTACCTCTGAGCGACACTTTTCTGCACATAGTGGATTAAATGGCCAACCCACAAGAACCCCCAAGGACAGAGAAGGTTAAGAAGAATACTCACTAGACAGCTATTAGGAGACAGATGGCAGCCTACCTTCAAGTCCTTTCAGCGTGTTTTTTTAACTTGCACAGAGTATGGCTCTTCTTGCACGCTGGTCGTAACGTCCTGGTGGATGCCTTTCTAAGCACATGGATGTCCCCTTTTTCACCTTGGGCATAACGGGCATTAACGGTGTAAAATCTATACTTTAGTCATAGTTGGGACTGGTAAACAACTTTAGAAGTGCAGATTACGAGTTTGGCGCGCTACCGACTGTGTCAGCCCGAACCAGGGTGAGTCGGTAGCGCCAGACTCGTAATCAGTAATTCGCAGGTTCGAGTCCCAACTGAACCAGCATTGAGATTTATCTCCGCAAAACTCCCCGTCCTGTCCACGGTCAGTAGAGGACACCGATGGACTTTGAGAGGCCGTCGTCCGTCGGATGGGACGTTAAGCCGTGGCCTCCGTGTGCGGGAGAGCCATACTCTGTGCACGTTAAAGAACGCACTGGATGGCCTTGACGGGAGACTACCATCTGTCTTCTAACAGCTGATCCAGTGGGTCCCCTCCCTCAATCTTCTCTGAGCCTTAGGGGTTCTAGTGACCTAACCATTTAGTCCACTGTGTGCAAAAAAATACCATTCAGAGGTAAAACAACCCAACCCATCTCATTGGGTAATGTTTGCATCATATTCTTCTTCCTTTTGATGAGTTCCGCACAGAGTCGCCAAACAGTGCACGGTTTCATTTGCATTCTCGTGTTAGGTGGCACCAACTGGAAGACCGTGCACAGGACTGTGAAACAAGGGTCAGCTCGCGTATGATGAGATTTAATCAATCATAGTGGTCCTCGAAACTCCCTATCTCATCTCTCTCCTCCCTCCCTTTACTCTCCCTTCCTCGTACATCCGACTCCCTCATGACCAACCGGAGCTTCCTCAGAGAATCCAGATCTGATAGAGAGACCAGTGGATTATGTAACATTCACGTGTCGGATGACGTCATTCCATAGATTGCTCACGTTCACCTGATAATCCACAAAGGCTCTCTGTAACTTACTCATTTACTCAAGGGATTTGTGTCGGGATTACCTCTCTCCAGCGATCACACCTACCATTCAGATTCCCCCTTCTCCATGCTCACTCTATGTATGCAGGCATGTTAATATATACCTTACAATTGATTCCATACTTAATGCATAGACAGACCACGAACGTTTACAGAGTGTTATACATTTATGTACTTCACGTAATGACACGTGATTAAATGCATAACGAACTATGCAAAGTAATTAGTGATTCAACACGTGACGAAAGACGGACAATTTTGAAATTATATATATGAAATGTCTTATATTCATGAGCGTGGTCTGGCGCGAGGGTAAAACAATGATCGAAAAAGTAATTTATGTTGTATAATGTGTTCAAAATATAATGTCATGTTTTTTTTGGATTTTCAAAATCAATTTTCCTTCTTGTTTTTGGAGCATCTTACTTGTATTATGGTGTGATGTAGACTAGAATCTGGAAAAACAAATAAAGCGGGGGAGGGGGAGAGACTGGTTTGATGTGGGACGTGATGTAGGGAATGACTGGATCGATGTGGGGCGTGATATGAGGAATGACTGGATCGATGTCGGACGTGATGTGGGGAATGACTGGATCGATGTGGGACGTACGTGTGATGACTGAATTGATGTGGGACGTGATGTCCCACATCAATTCAGTCATTGGAATGACTGGATCGATATGGGGAATGACTGGATGGTGTGGGACGTGATGTGGGGAATGACTAGGTCGATGTGGGACGTGATGTGGGAATGACTGGATTGATGTGGGACGTGATGTGGGGAATGACTAGGTGATGTGGGACATGATCTGGGGAATGACTGGATTGATGTGGGACGTGATGTGGGGAATGACTGAATTGATGTTGGACGTGATGTGGGGAATGTAATATAAATTTTCCCTCCGTTTTAGAGATCTTTTAAAATTTTATTCAGAAAATCGTGAAATATGAATAAGTTTAATAATATTCAATCTCTATTTCCTGTACTAGTATTTTCAAGGGTATGTTTCAGGGGAGGGTTATGGCCACCTTGCTCTCCCCCCTCTAAATCCGGCCTTTGTATGATGTACACATGATTGCTGTATTTGTAGATGCTCTCTTTAATGAACAGTTTGAGCTAAACTTTTTTTTTATCTTAAACAATGATTTTTTTGGACCTTCCCTCGAAGCAATTCCTCCCCTCCCAAAAAATTTCCTACCGACTCTCACGTTTATTCTGAAGTTGTCGAGAACTATAATTAACCAAGGTTTTACTTATCGTAAATAGGCTTCTAGATACAAGTCGTAATTATTATTATTACCGTCTCCCTATTGCTTTTTTGCTTGTTAGTTTGTGTGTTTGTCAAAAGAGTTATTCCACCACATCTTTCGAACGCGACGGACAAACTTAATAATTTACGTGTCAAACGAAAACTTTTCAAGCGGGGACTGTCATAGGACACAAAAATTTTACTCCCATGCTTTCTTCACTCCTCAAAAAATGAAAATATGAAATCGATAAAGGGGCGTGGAAATATGTGAAGGATAGTTTACTCTGGCTTTCGAACGTCAGGGTCAAACGTAAAAATATTTTAAGTCAAATGAAAGCTTGTGACGTGGGGAGTGTTGTTGCTCTACCCATTGAACTACGACCAGGGGGAGGGTAAAGATTAATAAATTTGATTTGTGGGCAATAAAATTATACACCTTTGATTTATTTCCCAGCCAAAAAAGGAAAAAAAACGAGAATATCTTTCTTCTATTATATATTTAAAGCGAGGGCCTGCAATTACTAGTTAAGTGCAAAAAGAAAGTTTGTACGTGGACGTCGTAGATCACTTCGTATTAGCCCCCCCCAAAAAAAAGAAGGGGGGGGATGCGATGGAAATTTCTCAGGGAAGACCTTAACGGGTTATATCTCATATCAAACCTGTGATGTCTCCAATGTCATGGGCTACCTCAAACAAGACCTCTCCCTCACGGTTGATGTTTATGAGTCATATACACCGAAGAGTCAGAACATTATGCCTAATATGATGTTGGTCCTGAGCGTGACGCGAAAACAGCTCTTACCCAGCGAGCATGAACGCTACAAGATTTATAAAGTTGTCTTGTGGTATCTGGTAGCAACACGTTACCAGCAGATCCCTTACCTCTTGTAAGTTACGTGATTGAGCCGCCGCAGATCGTATACGCTGTTCCAACACAAACCACAGATACTCGATTGGATTGATGTCTGGGGAATTTGTAGGCCTGGAAATCTTCCTCATGTTCCATGAGGGGCGGGGGTGGCTCAGTCGGTAGCGCGTCAGGCTCGTAATCTGTAGTTCCCAGGTTCGAGTCCCAGCTGGGTCAGCATTGAGATTTATCTCCGCAAAATTCCCCGCCCTGCCCACGGTCAGTAGGGGACACCGATGGGCTTGGAAAGACCGCCGTCCGTCGGATGGGACGTTAAGCCGTAGCCCCGTGTGCGGCAGAGCCATACCCTGTGCACGTTAAAGAACACGCTGGATGGCCTTGACGGGAGACTACCATCTGTCCCCAACAGCTGTTCCAGTGGGTTCCCTCCCCCAACGTTCTCTGAGCCTTTGGGGTCCATGTGACCTGGCCATTTAGCCCATGGTGTGCAAAAAAGTGCCACTCAGAAGTAAAACAACCCAACCCAACCCATGTTCCATGAACTATTCTCGAACAATCCGGGCAGTGTCGCATGGCGCATTATCCTGCTGAAAGAAGGCACTAGTAGAGAGGTATACCGTTGCCATGAAAGGATGTACCTGGTCTGCAATGATGTTTAGGGAGGTGGTAGACGTCAGAGTTTCCTGCTCATGAATGACTGGACCTAGTGTTTCCCAGCAGAAAATTGCCCAAAGCATTACACTTCCTCCACCGGCTTGTTTTCATCCCACTGTGCATCTTGATGACAACACTTCCTCAGGTAAACGACGCACATGTACCCAGCCGTCCACATGGTGCAACAGGAAACGAGATCCATTGGACCTTCCAATCATTCAAGGTCCAGTTTTGATGCTCGTGTGCCCATTGTAGGCATTTTCGATGTTGAACCGAGGTTAGCATGGGAACTCGAAGCGTCCTACGGCTACACAGTCCCATTTGCAGTAGGGTTCGATGTAATGTGTGTTATGACCCATTACGCCCGTCACCAGCATTCAAATTATGGGAGAGTTGCGCCGTAATATCCCTTCTGTTGTCTCGTACCTTACAGAATAGTCTTCGCTCACATCTAGCATCGATTAGCCATGGCCAGCCCACATCTTGCCAGCGGTTCGTGGTTTTTAATTCCTCAGACAACTTTCTGAAGGTACTAACCACGGCTGACTGTGACACTCCACAAGCTTTGCTGTCTCAGAAATGTCGGTCATCTGGCCATTACAATTTGGCCTTTGTCAAACACTTAATTCCTCTGCCTTTCTCATCTAAAGAACAAGAATAACATTAACAGAGCTCAGTATCAGGTGTTATTTATACCATTTCACGACTGTCATGTCCCTCAAATTTTGTATTTATTTATTTATTGTATATTTTTGTTGTATTGTATTGTTGTATATATTTTTATGTGTTCTTGGAAATGTTTGTGCTGCGATGACTCATTGTTGTTTTCAGGTCTGAAGCTTGCTGTTTGTTTTAAGAATCGATGCCAGAAGTTGTTTATCGTCCTAAATGACTAGCCTAGGGGCACTAGTGCAGCGACGAGGCTAGGTGGGAAATTTGAAAGCTTGAGTCTGTGCGTTAGCTGTCGAACAAATAAAGGTCGTTGCGACACGTGTCAAAGGACGCCATCTTTCTCAAATTAACCCTTGAAGTCAGGGTGCGATTCCAAGAGGGAATCCAGATTCTTGGAGAATCTTATCTTTTATTCTTGTGGTTCAGGAGGAGCCACAGGGTAGGCAAAGGAAAATCCTTTCGCCGAGTTTTTGAGATCTACAAAGTGAGAAATTGCAGAGTGTGCAATTCTCCACCTCATTTTAGTAATATTTGCAGTAGCAAAGCAGCAAAAGCTCACGGAGTTGAGCGGTGAATTTGATAGTAGTTTTGTGGATTCAGAAAGAAACACAGTGTGAAGCAGCAAAGGCCCACGGAGTGGAGTTCATTTCCAGCACGTAGCTGTATATAGTGTGAATAAAAATTGTGTCGTCCCTATATAACTCTCGTGCAGTAATTGATGGACAGTTCGTATTCTTCATTCAACACCAGTTTCTTCAAAGGCATACAGTGGCACGGGCGTAAAACCCCTCGAATCTGTGAATTCACCGAAGTGAATTAAGTAGCAATATCATCTTCTCTCTCTCTCCTGTTCAGCCCGGTCATCACATCTGGCGCAGTCGTTCAGAATTGTCACTTGTATGCCTAAGAATAGGTCCATTAATAAAAAAGAAAAAGAAGAAGAGGATTTTTCTGGAAAGAAGAAGAATTCCCTGAAAAATTTGTGCTTCTGTGGCAATGATTCCAGAAAGTGAGGAAGCTACAAGTAGCTCAGTGGACTTAGCCGCATCCAGTGCAATGTTCTACAGAGTGAAATTTCCCCAAGTGCTACGTCATCGATATCTTTGCTGAGGTTCAGTGTGCCAAGATCCGTGAGTGCAAGTCCCCAAGTGCTAAGTCATCGAAGTATTTGCCGAGGTTCGTCGCTGTGAAGGTGTCCTAGGTGGAAAGAGACTCCAAGCAGGTAGTAAGCAGAGCCTTTCTTCACGGGAAGGAAAGGTCTGTGATTTTCCTGTGATTTCTATTTTTAGACTAGTTTGAGTTGTCAATGATGCTTAGGAGTCGCGATAAAACTAAGGGTGGAACGGAACAGGACGGGAACGAAGATGTAAACACACAGATTGAGGCTGGGGAAAGTGGGGAAACAACTGAAATTGATAGTATTGGTAGCGGTGTTGGGGTAGAACAGGTGCTGGCGGATGTGGTTGAATCCGGTCGAAATGAGTGGTTCAGGCCCGAAATCAGTCTCGGAAATGGAGATGAAATACCGAAGAGAAACAGGGACGAAAATGATAGGGAAGAAAGGAGATTGGAAATGGAATATAAAAGAGATATGGAAGAAATAATTAGGGAGAGAAAAAGAATAGCTCGGCTGATAGCTGAGCAAATGAAAGAGTGTATGAGTGAGGTTGAAGGTAAGACAAAAGTGGAAAACAGAGGTTATAATTTTGTTAAAATTGCCAGTAAAGATAATTTACAGCAGAAATCAAAATTTAGCTGTGTAAATGATTGTCAGGATAATTCGATAACATTGAATAAGTTTCAAAGGTTTAATGCAGATAATGCAGAAGGCAGTAATAACTCTGATAATCAGAGTAAGTCTAATGAGATTAATAAGAATAATAATGGAAGCAAAGTGTTTGTCAAAAATGGTAATTCTTGTCTTAATGAGAGTAATTATATGCCTGAGAAGGGAAATTGCGATAATAAATCTAAAATTACTACGAGAGAAGTATTAGATAATATTGTAGATATTAAGAGTCTCCACGTTGACACCAATGTCCTTGATAATAAGGTAAATGGTACGATAATAAGATAGAGAATGTAATTAAATTTAAGGTCTAGAATGAAGTGCCTAAATTTACTGAAAGAAATATTTCTCTAAACAATAAATGTGAAATGTTCGATAAAGTATCTGACGAAGAGATAGGTGATAGAAAAAATCTTATTATCAGAAAGAAAGATTTAGAACTTAGTGATTTCGCTGAGAGCGAAGTAGATAATAATGTAAAGAGTCAGAAAATTAAATGTCAGAAGGATAAGTTAGATTTAAGTGAGGATCTATGTAGTACAGGTGTGGCTACGTTTGGTAAAGTAAATATTTCTCTAGATAATAAGGGTGAAATATTTAGTAAGATATCTGATGAAGAGATAGGTGATAGGAAAAACGTTATTGTCAGAGAAAGAAATTTAGGACTTAGTGAGTTTATTAAGAGCAAAATAAATAATAATGTGAAGAATGAGAAAATTAAATGTCAGAAGGACAAGTTAGATTTAAACTAGGAGTTATATAGTAGAGATGTGGCTACATTTGGTAAAATAAATGTTTCTCTAAATAATAAGTGTGAGATATTTGATAAGGTATCTGACGAATAGATAGGTGATAGGAAAAATATTATTATCAGAAAGAATGTTCTAGAATTTAGTGATTCCGCTGAGAACGAAGTAGATAATAATGTAAAGAGTCAGAAAAACATTAAATGTCAGAAGGATGAGATTAAGATAGATGTAAGTAAGGATTTAGGGAATAGGGCTGTAACTAAATTTAGTGAAGAAAATGTTTCTCTGAATAATAATTGTGAAATATTTTGTAGGGTATTTGATGAAGAGATAGGTCATAATAAGAATATTATTATCAAAGGTGGAGATTTAGAAATTAGCGATTTCGTTGATAATGTAAAGAGTGAGAAAATTAAATTTCGGAAGGATGAGATTAAGTTAGATTTAAATAAAGAGTTATGTAGTAGAGATGTGGCTACATTGGATAAAGTAAATATTTCTCTAAATAATAAGTGTGAAATATTTTGTAAGGTAGCTGATAAGGAGAAATGTGTTAGAAAGAATATTATTATCAGAGAAAGAGAGTTACAGACTAGTGATTTAATTGAGAGCCAAATTAAGGTAGAAAGTGACAAAATTAAATATGAGAAGGTTGAATATAAGATAGATTTAAACAAGAATTTATATAGTAAAGATGAAACTAAATTTAGTGAAGAAAGTATGTCTCTGAAGGATAAATGTAAAATATTGAGTAAGGTACCTGATGAGGAGAAGGATGGTAATAATGATATTAACCTCAGAGAAAGAAGTGTAGAGCCCAGTGGCTGGATTGAGAGCAAAGTATGCAATAGTATAGAGAGTGAGGAAATTGAAAGTCAGGAGGATGAGGTTAAAGTGCATTTATATAGAGATTTATCCGGTAGAATGGTTGATTGTGTAACAGCAAAGATAACGAAAGTAATTGTAATGAGAGCCCGATTGACTTATGTGTCGAAAAGACGGAAGAAATTTGCCACGTAGGGCCGAATAAGGAACAAAAGGACGATATACATGGTTCTGAGGTGACAGATCATGTAGGAATATCAGATAAAAGTAGAATCGAGGAAATTAGACAATTGATTAAAAGTAAGAATCTGGCTCTTAAATTAAGTAAGATCGGAAATGTAGATATCCAGGAATTAGGTTTTAAACATAAGGAGAACAAAAATATGGATGGTTGTGAGAATAATGAGATGAGAGAGAAAATGTTAAAGAAGATAGATGAGAGATTTTTAGACGAAAAAGTTCTTAAGGAAGTGGACTCTATGATCCAAGAGAGAGAGGAAGTGTCAAAAGGTCGGTTAATTGCAGTCGAAGTTATAGAAAGAAAAGAGGGGCAGTTTTGTCTCAATGACCCAAATAGCGACGCTAAGGGTAGAAGAAGGTTTGACCAAGTGGCAGATCTAACGAAAAAAGGTCCTGATGTTGATACAGTCATTGGACGGAAAATAGATAGATATAGGAGAAAGTGCCGAAATAGGCCTAAGTGGTCAGTAATTATCAAAAAAAAATAGTGTATTGATAGTAATGTTTCAGATAAACATTTAAGTTCGATGAAGAGTGATGACGAAAGAATTAGGAAAGTTTTTAGGAAAAGGACAGAAGGCAAAAGAAAAAAGGCCTTAGGGAAACAAGCGCGAATGAAGATTGAAAGTAATAGTGCCTTTGGATCCCTAATAGAACGGAGGAATTGTAAAATGAGAGATAAAGCCTTTCATTATCTAGGAAGTAAGAATTCCAGATGCCCAGAAGTCAACAAGAGAGAGTTCTCGATGCGTCATCAGTGCAGGGCACGGAGCGAGGGTCGATGTCTGCGAACTTGCAACCCTCTAAGTGACCGGAAGTGCGACGGGGACAATAGCACCCTGCCTTTAGGGAAATTAGGGGAGGGGTGTTGTTAATGGCTCGCGATTGCATTGAGAGAGGGAGAACTGGCAACTTAAGGTGTAAAAATCGAAGGAAGGAAGATCACCCATACGCAACACTGAAGGTACTCAAGTTTATTACTTCTGAGTGACAGAGATGTTTGAACACTATATTTAATTAACTGGACAGTCTTCCAGTGTGGACATTCATGGGCAAGTGCCTTGAGGAGGTCTAAGGAAATTCGAATGAAAAAGAGGCTATGAGTTTTATAAGTCTCATATGAACTGATAAAACTCTTTGAAGAAGGGACGTGTCATGTCCCTCGAATTTTGTATTTATTTATTTATTGTATATTTTTGTTGTATTATATTGTTGTATATATTTTATGTGTTCTTGGAAATGTTTGTGCTGAAATGACTCATTTTTGTTTTCAGGTCTGAAGCTTGCTGCTTGTTTTAAGAATCAATGCCAGAAGTTGTTTATCGCGGTAAATGACTAGCCCAGGGGCGCTAGTGCAGCGACGAGGCTAGGCGGGAGATTTGAAAGCTTGAGTCTGTGCGTTAGTTGTCGAACGAACAAGGTCGTTGCGACACGCATCAAAAGGACGCCATCTTTCTCAAATTAACCCTTGAAGTCAGGATGCGATTCCAAGAGGGAATCCAGATTCTTGGAGAATCTTATCTTTTATTCTTGTGGTTCAGGAGGAGCCACAGTGTAGGCAAAGGAAAATCCTTTCGCCGAGTTTTTGAGATCTGTAAAGTGAGAAATTGCAGAATGTGCAATTCTCCACCTCATTTTAGTAATATTTGCAGTAGCAAAGCAGCAAAGGCTCACGGAGTTGAGCGGTGAATTTGATAGTAGTTTCGTGGATTCAGAAAGGACCACAGTGTGAAGCAGCAAAGGCCCACGGAGTGGAGTTCATTCCCAGCACGTAGCTGTATATAGTGTGAATAAAATTTGTGTCGTCCCTATATAACTCTCGTGCAGTAATTGATGGACAGTTCGTATTCTTCATTCAACACCAGTTTCTTCAAAGGCATACAGGGGCACGGGCGTAAAAACCCGCGAATCTGTGAATTCACCAAAGTGAATTAAGTAGCAATATCATCCTCTCTCTCTCCTGTTCAACCCGGTCATCACAATGACCTTCACATGTGCCATCGTTCAACTGCAGTTGCTTAGATTTGCGTAAAGACACTATGGTCATAATATTTTGGCTCTTCGGTGTATGAAATGAAAGTATCTGAATACAGGTACTTTAAGTTTTGTTTAAGGCAAGGAAAAAAATTGTATTTGGCAAGAACACGTTTGTTGCTAGTCTTGGTTGCCATCAGGTTCTGATCTAGAAAACAAATAAATGGTGGAGTGGAGGTTGGGTTGTTTTACCTCTGAGCGGCACTTTTTTGCACAGCATGGGCTAAATGGCCAGGTCACATGGACCCCGAAGGCTCAGAGAATGTTGGGGGAGGGGACCCACTGGAACAGCTGTTGGGAGACAGATGGTAGCCTCCCGTCAAGGCCATCTAGTGTGTTCTTTAATGTGCACAGGGTATGGCTCTCCCGCACACGGGGCCACGGCTTAACGTCCCATCCGACGGACGGCGGCCTTTCCAAGCCCATCGGTGTCCCCTACTGACCGTGGGCAGGGAATTTTACGGAGATAAATCTCAACGCTGACCCAGCTGGGACTCGAACCTGGGAACTACAGATTACGAGCCTGGCGCGCTACCGACTGAGCCACCCCCGTCCCGGTGGAGTGGGGCAAGTAGCCCATGTGTAAAGGAGACAAGATCGAGCCAAAATGAACCGAAATGCATTTCCGCTGTGATTTTCCCCCTGCGCATTAATAGTTTTTAGCAAATTTCTTGAAAAATACGAGAAAAGTACACTAGTTAAACCCACACAAAACATTTGGTGCATAACTTATGTCCTTTGATAAACTCTTATCTCATTCACAGCTTTCAACACTACTCCTTCCAATGCACAACTCCATTTATAAGACAGGCGACATCAGCAATTCCCAGAAATTTCGGACACCATTCGAGGGATCACTCCTGACCCACAACAGCTAGAAACCCGATCTGATCCCCTAACAGGGTTA
Organism: Ryuthela nishihirai; assembly: GCA_038380435.1. Taxonomy (NCBI): domain Eukaryota; kingdom Metazoa; phylum Arthropoda; class Arachnida; order Araneae; family Heptathelidae; genus Ryuthela; species Ryuthela nishihirai. The sequence goes on from JAWZYU010000018.1 coordinate 29,781,205, forward strand.
GAACTGAGTGAGACCACCCCACCAAATTTGGTACTGATCACTATAGTACCATCGGAATATCAGGGAAACAGATAGTTTCTGCCACTGACGACGTCCGGAATTACGGCTATTATATATTATGACATTTAATAATTTTTTGCCCCCCTTCGGCTTACTTGCATTCTCAGAGAGAGGGGGGTATTATTTACTCACACCTAGATGTTATTTTTATTGAGCCTAAGTAGGTTTTAACGCTAAAATTTATTATACATAATGCAAGAAGGAAAAAAAAACTACAGTCCTAACTTCGCATTCTGGGAGAGTATTAATTGAAAGGATTAGGTATAGGTTAATAAGTTTTTAATAGGTATAGAGTGAACTATGAAAAGCGGCGTGGGTTCAGGCATCTTGAATTCTTACCTTGTACAGTCGCTGAAAAAAATATCCTAACACTATGGTTGATTACAGAATTCAAAAAAATATCTGGCAACGATTTTTTCAGGAATTAGTGATCTGGCATCCTTCATGTACAGTACACGAAGGTTGCCAGATCACTAATTTCTAAAAATATCGTTGCCAGATATTTTTTCTGAATTCTATAATCAACCATAGTGTTCGAGTAGTTTGTTGCCATTCTACGGATCCCCCTTTGCACAGTGCTTTCCCCTCTATGACGTCATCGACCACGCCCCCTATGACGTAACAGGCCACGCCCCTATGACGTAACATTACGTAACATGACGTAATTATTACATAATCATTACGTAACAGGCCACGCCCCTTTATTAATAATTAATAATTCCTCCCCCTTTATTAAACCCCCCTTTCACCCCCCTTTTCCCCCTCAGTGGCGCCATCTGTTGACAGTGAGAAGTACTATTTTCCCAAAAACCCTTTATTTTCACTCTAATTTCTCGTTTTCGGACCCCCCGGTCGACCTACCTATATTTTAAGCCCTCCCCCTTATTAAAAACCCTCCTGGCGCCATCTGTTGACAGGGATAAGTACTATTTTCCCAAAAACCCTTTATTTTCACTCTAATTTCTCGTTTTCGGACCCCACGGTCGACCTACCTATATTTTAAGCCCTCCCCCTTATGAAAAACCCTCTGGTTGACCATTTTAAGGCCCCACTCCTTCACTCGGCTGATGCAAGTCTCAGAATAATTGCATGGAACGATTGACTGGTCTTAGAATAATTGTACAGAAAGGAATGATACAAAATTCCTTAGTAATTAAACACTCATCAAAAATTCCCTTACCTCTATTAAAAATCATCCTACAGTTGAAACTCATTTTTACTCTTACTGTTTCCATAGAGTGAAATTAATAATGGTTTAAATTATTCGTAGGGCATGTTAAATCTGCTTTTAGAACACCCGTCTGCAGTGGAAAAATTTTCAAACTCCGTTAATCAACTCCCTAGTAATTAAGCACTGATTAAAATATTCCTCACCTTTATTAAAATCGGTTTTCTGTAGAGGCGTTTCACCGGAAAAAAAAAAATTCGTCCCTCGCTGGGTGGATTCCGTCCGACTGTCATGGGTTCCCGGACTATACCTTGTACTTGCTGTGGCTTAGATGCGTGTCGAACGGGTCAGACATTTCAGATTATTTATAACCTAGCATTCTTTATAACTAGCTTTTTCTATGTATTTCTTACACCAAAAACCGATAGTCCTTTCACATTAATATACGTATTTTTATAACCCACGTATTTTAAGTCCGTTTCAGTAAGACTTATTTCTTTTAACTCCGTGACTGTCGCTTACTAGATCTATCCACAGTAACTATTTTTAAAAGACTGTCCCGCAGAAAATGCCGATGGGTAAAAAATCTGATTTTATTCGTCGTGATGAAAAATATTGAGGAGTGATAGGATCGACCTAATAGACTCCGTGTTCGGATCCTCACCCCGGACAGCTGCACTGACAGATGGTTAAGTCCTACGAAAATAAAAAATTCCAAACGTGGGATCAAATTGACGAATGAATCTGTGCTGCTTCAGGAGCGCTGTCTTACATCGAGAAAACTCACGGGCACTCTTTATCGTGGATTTCGGACTCGATATTTTCCCAAGTCCGGAGACGGTTCTCTGCACAACCCTTTATGATAGGTTTCAATGCACCGCATGTAGACTTTTGAAATTATGCGTCCCTAAACCTTCAAGAGTTGAGCGTATTAGTCTCCATCGGGTTGGTGCCGTCAGATATCTGTGTTTCCACGCAGTAACGCAACACCGAAGAAAAATCGTCTCTCCCATCGTTTGCGTGCGAGCGTATATCTCATCACGCTGATGAAATCGGGTAAAAAATAACTTTTTGTACGAGGTAGAATGTTATAGAAAGTAAGAATGCTAAAAAAACTTTCATCATGAATGCATATTAACGGAGTAGGGGAACATTAGTTTAAAACTTCGACTATAAAAATAATACATTGCTTCACGCACCCTCTCAACTTACCTCCACTAATCCACTGAAAAAATATATGCAACGGGGCTGATAGCCAAAATTTAGCAAACGAAACCGCTTAACTGTCATGTATCTCTGATCGCGCCTACTGCTTACAAGAGAGACGACCTTCTAACCCGTTTCGACAACTTGTACACTCATCCCCATGTGATCTGGTGAACCATAGCAACAAGTGGGGTGGTGTGCAAAGGTCAACGGTGGAATGCTGCGTCTTTGAGAAGAGTGGCGGGTCCGTCCGAAAACCTAATGGGAAAGTCAAATAATTACTGTTTCCTCTCGAAATACAGAAGGAATTCTTCTGCTGATAGACTGCTGATAGAATCTATGAAATTCAAAGGGAGATTGTTGCTTTTTCCATATTATTGGGATTAATACCGATTCTCTGCAGATGTCCTTTAGGTTATGAAATATAACTGGAACCTTATTAGATCACTTAAAATCGAGTTCACACACCTTATGACCGACTCCTCGGAGAAGTGCTAAATCTATGTGGCGGAATGCTAAAAATAGAATTCATGCGTTTCCGTAAAAAACTTTAGTTCCAATATGAGTTAAAAGGTTATGGTTCGACTCAGGAAAAATAGGATTCGACCTCGGACATTAGAAAAGATGTGCACCGTATAATTCCGTGGAAAAATACGAAAATCTTTAGCAATATCCCAGGCGTCTTTTGTTAGGCGATAGTATTAACATCCTTATACGTTCTCACTTCAAGCTTGCTTTCTCTATCATAACCCTCGATGCTTGCGAAAATTATAAAAGATGAACAGAGGTCTGAATGTACAATCTTCGGAGTTCATTTTACTGTAGATGTCTAATTCTGGCAGGATCCCTCTCCATTTTTAAAATTTAGATCTTACACCGACAGTCTTTTCATGTACGTATTTTTTATAACCAACACTTATTTCTTTTAGCCCTAGCGATTACTGGTTGTTTCATTTTTTACTAGAAGAAACCCTACCCCGCAGTAATAGCTCCACAGAAAATAAAAAATGTCGATGGGTAAAAGAAAACAAAATATCTGATGTCATGATGAAAAATATTGAGGACCCCGGACAACTTTTCAATGACAAACGGTTAAGCCCTACGAAATTATTCCAAACGGGGAAGCACACATTTTTATTGACGAATGAATCTTGGATCTGTACTGCTTCAGGAGCGCTGCCTTTACATTGTGAAAACTCGCTCACACCCTTGATCCGTGTTTAAGTACTCGAAATTTTTAAAGTCCAGAGGCGGCCCCCACCATTCCCAATTTACTAGTGAAAAAAAATATTTTTTGTACGAGGTAGAAAGTAAGAATGTTAAAAGTACGTTGCGTAAAAACTTTAGTTCCATCGCTAATACACGTTGATGAGGGTAGGGGGACATTAGTTTTAGCAAATACTTCAACTATAAAAAAAATAAGTCTCACTTGAGCGCATCGCTCCCAACTTGTCTACGCTAATCCGATGAAATTTTATATGCAACGGGAGTGATAGACGAAAATACTTCTTCCCTATGTGCTCTGACCAGCGCCTGAAATGTTCGCCCCACCCTACTGCTTCAACCCTCGTTTCGACACTCCCGCTCTATGTGATCGGCACGACGCTCTGATAACGTACAAAGGCCACTGGAGGAGCGGTGGTCAGCCCCTGTTGAATGCTATCTTTTTTTTTATTTCCAGCCGCAATAATACACCGTTTCTGTGGAACACTGGTGACTTCGCCGCAAAGGGTGATCCACACTAAAAAACAAATCCCATTGACAATGAAGAACTAAAAAAGTCATTAAAACAGTGAATGGACTTATGTACAGAGATTGACAACGGTAATATAGACAGGAACCCATCGCTCACTATCATAGCCCCCGAGAAATTATCAAATCTGTAAAGGTCTGGCCACACAATCTTCTGAGTTAATTCTGGACGGATCACAAGGACTTTTTCTCACATTCGTTAATCAAAATGTCTACACATCAGACTTGTCATTACCCCGACAAACTATCCATAGACTGAGTAAGCATTTAGAATGAAAAATTCAGTTTGCTTCAGTGTCAGAGCTTTAATTTTCAGATGCACTCCACAGATTCGTAAAACACTCATTAGGTATGCGTTCACAAGAGAGTTCACCACGGATTCACCCTCCCAATCTTTCTAATAAATCATACGCCCAAAGTAGATAATTATATTACGAAAATAAAATCGATTTTAAGTGATTCCGTATTCGTAATTTATTAATGCTAAAGAATCACGACGAAAATCTCACAATAGTCTACCCAATACTTTACCATAGCCGATACAATCACAAGTTACGATAGTCAGCATCTGCTCCCATAGACCAGGGACGGGTGAATAGCGACCCGTGGGTCGCATTCGGCCCGCTAAGAGTTTTTTTGTTCTCCGCCAAGACAGAAAAATCCTCCCCGAGCGCGACCGAAGATTCGTCTCGTATTTTCCATTAGGACGGCCACGTCAATATGCATACGAAGTGTATGAAAACAATTGTCCGCTCCAGCCATAGACAGTAGGTTAGTTACTTCTAACAAAGTCAAGGTTTGAGATCCATAGTAAGACACGAATGTTACCGAACGCCTATGTCGTGTGAATGAAAACTGTTAAGACAGCTAGTTGCATATTTTTTTAAAGATATGTCGAATGCACTCTTACATGAACGAAGCTTCCATTTCCTAAAGTGTGAGGGGGAAAGCGTGAACAGTCAATGCTGACGGCATGAAATATGACTCGAACGAAAGACAATCTGAACAGGTGCTTTTGTTTATAGTATTTCCGTGAAAAGTTGGGGAAGCCAGATGCGACTTAGCTTTGCGTTCACTGACTTCCCGCCTACCCCCTTTGCAATTAGGAAAAAACTCTCGAGAGCAAATTATATCTAAAACCAGTTTCACTTGAGTTTTTTCGTAACCCTCTTGTGTCGTCGAATTAAGATTCAGACACTGAGCTGTCGGGCATAAGGTTAAACTAATTTCTCACCAAGGTACGTTTGCGCACGCTGCAAACACAAGTCTTTCGACAAAAGATAAGATGTTTCTCTACAACATAACACGGAGATGTCTGCTTAGTTATTTTTCCCTATTTCAACACTGTCTATGGAGCATTACGCCTCTACATACCATAACACCTCGCGATTCTAAGCGTTCCCCGAACCGATATTAATCTTATTTTTGTAGTTCAACGGAGTTTTTTGAGCTTGCTCAACCTATGTCAAGGGTTGGACCAGTGCTTGCACCGATGTTATTGCTCGTACTAGCAGAACCGGTACAAGGCGAATGCAAATCGGTTCATATCTCTATTCTTTCGTACACAAATGTTAAAAGATTTCATGTAGCTGCTAAGAAACAGTAAAAAAGTGATTTTCCGCATTTAACCATCTATCGGGTAGAGGAATCCTCAAAACTAAGTAACAATACTAGAAAAATCACTATCCATAACATTTACATTCATGTATTTCTTGTTGCGAGGCATCTGACCGAAACGTTAGCATTCATTACCTCAAAACAGATAAGACCGAATGCGGCGTCTTGAAAAACACCGAGAAGGCTAGTAACCACGGTTTAACCATTCATTTTTTAAGTATTAGGACGTTCATGTTACAATTTCTTGCAACAACGTTCATTTCTGGTAAAGATGCATGTCAGCACATTCACTTTACGTGTGTGATTTCAATCGTGTGTGAACCAGGCATTCAGTTGAGAAGAGTATGTGAATCAGTCACTTCAGAATACTAACACCTTTGCGCGCTCACTGAAACTACCTCCTTCTTGTGTCTCTCCATATACTATTCTTATGAGCACAAAAGATAGGATGTTTCACTACAATCTAACACGGAGATGTCTGTTTAGTTATTTTTTCCTCCTATTTCTACACCAGTGTGGAAGTCTTAGAACAAGTGGTTAGCACACGTTTTTAATATGTATCTTGTTTAGAAATCTGAAAGAACACTGTCTATGGAACATTACCCCCTTGCAAGCTAGTACTAATTACTTCACGATTCTGAGGGACGAAGGTTGTAATCGTTGGCGGATATTTTTCAGAATATGTAATCAACCATAGTGTTCGGATATTTGATCCATAGTAAGACATGAACGTTGTTTACCTCCCATCGACAATCCCTTCTACGGATCGTATGAGAGATAACTGTTACGACAATTAGCAGGGTGAAGTCGTATTTGTTTTTAAAAGCAGAGACACACTACCGACTAGCTAGAGAACGATATATTAACCTGCTAAAGTTTGATTTTAACGATCAGATATACCATCACTTTTTTAGTTCATACTAATATTCCAACTTTTAAAGGAAATATTGTCTCGTTATAAGCGATTACATGCACACTCTATACTTTAAATCTATAGAGACAGCGATCACTAAACATGGAACACATCTGTGAAATATCACAACATTTTTGTTTTTAACGCACGGTCTACTAAGCTAGCTTTGGTTTCATTATGAGTGTGTTTTTTAAGATACTTTTGAAATACTCTGTTAATGAATTCAACCCCCCTTATCTGTTTGTAATTTCAGAGATATTCTGAAAGGTTTTTGTGATCAAAAGCTCCCACGATTTCCGTTTTAAAGGAGCACCACATGCATATTTCGAAAGCACGTCTATACAGGCTCGTAAATATTTGTAGACGTCATCATGTTTACTAAGAGATGGCAAATCTACCAGATCTCGACCAATGGGATGGAGTTACAGGGACACGTCACAGGTTTAAGGTATAAGTATTACCCTTCGACGGGGCTGTAAGGCATTATTTTTTCCAGTATCGACTTGCTATGGCTTGTGCTAAACGTTCCCTGACCGATGGTGATCTTCCTGCGAAGCGACTTGCTGTTAGAGATGATGATAGCCATATGTTTCAACTCGGATCGGATTTGTTTGCGAGCGTTTGTGAATATCGGTCATATCCTAAAGTGCACATACGTGTGTTCCAGAGTGACGACTCGTTAAAACTATATCCTACAAAGGACGGTGTGATGCTATCTGAAGAGCAGTGGCATGGACTGGTTTCGTATGCGTCTACAATCGTCGAAGCGTTCGAAGATGTCGAATACGGCGAGTATGAACTGGACGCTATGGTTTGCCTCGTCGTGCTCAAAGGTGGACACGGCGTGGTCATTAAAAAAAGCATCCCCCGTGACGGAGGACTTGTATTTTCGTCATCGGTTCGGCTCAGCATCGAACAGTGGCATCGGTTGACAGATTTATGCGATCCAATCACCTACAGTTTGATGGCTCTGAAGTTTGAAAACGGTAAATTTTGGAATGCAGTGCGGAAGGTGGAATTAGCGGCAAATCTTCCTCGAAGCCCACCATCTAACGATCGACCCCTTGAACAAGACAGCAGTGATTTCGTAAAGCTTATGGACTGTTTAAAGCGGACTTTGAAAACAGATCTCCGAAAAGAACTGTTTACGCTGCTACGTAAGAACTGTTTCGGGTGTGAAGTGGATCATCCGAGTCAACTTCGCCATTCGTGCCTCACCATAAACGCTGAATCAGCTTACGATTATTTCCCCGAAGTGGTAAGAAACGTTAATCTAACTGATATTGCCGTAAGTTTTGTGGAAGAATCATGTATCGAACTAAATCGTCCTGCTAATGTCGCGTTTATGTCTAAATTGAACTTTGCAACAGTACTAAAAGAGGTGCACGGTGAACTGGTATGTACGAACTAAATATTAATGTGACCTTAATGTAAATAAATATGAATGTCTCTGATATTTTTGTCAATGTGATTTCTTTTGTATAGTTAACGGGGATTTTAAGGTCAGCCTTAGAAGTGTTAATATTGTTCTCTGTATCAAGACCTCGCACAGCTAGCAAGCTATGTTGGGTCGAATGTTTTATATCAGGTGTAAAAGAAAGGGATGGGAAACCAAAGCTAGCTAGAGAACGATTCAACCGTGCGTTAAAAACAAAAATGTTGTGATATTTCACAGATGTGTTCCATGTTTAGTGATCGCTGTCTCTATAGATTTAAAGTATAGAGTGTGCATGTAATCGCTTATAACGAGACAATATTTCCTTTAAAAGTTGGAATATTAGTATGAACTAAAAAAGTGATGGTATATCTGATCGTTAAAATCAAACTTTAGCAGGTTAATATATCGTTCTCTAGCTAGTCGGTAGTGTGTCTCTGCTTTTAAAAACAAATACGACTTCACCCTGCTAATTGTCGTAACAGTTATCTCTCATACGATCCGTAGAAGGGATTGTCGATGGGAGGTAAACAACGTTCATGTCTTACTATGGATCAAATATCCGAACACTATGGTTGATTACATATTCTGAAAAATATCCGCCAACGATTACAACCTTCGTCCCTCAGAATCGTGAAGTAATTAGTACTAGCTTGCAAGGGGGTAATGTTCCATAGACAGTGTTCTTTCAGATTTCTAAACAAGATACATATTAAAAACGTGTGCTAACCACTTGTTCTAAGACTTCCACACTGGTGTAGAAATAGGAGGAAAAAATAACTAAACAGACATCTCCGTGTTAGATTGTAGTGAAACATCCTATCTTTTGTGCTCATAAGAATAGTATATGGAGAGACACAAGAAGGAGGTAGTTTCAGTGAGCGCGCAAAGGTGTTAGTATTCTGAAGTGACTGATTCACATACTCTTCTCAACTGAATGCCTGGTTCACACACGATTGAAATCACACACGTAAAGTGAATGTGCTGACATGCATCTTTACCAGAAATGAACGTTGTTGCAAGAAATTGTAACATGAACGTCCTAATACTTAAAAAATGAATGGTTAAACCGTGGTTACTAGCCTTCTCGGTGTTTTTCAAGACGCCGCATTCGGTCTTATCTGTTTTGAGGTAATGAATGCTAACGTTTCGGTCAGATGCCTCGCAACAAGAAATACATGAATGTAAATGTTATGGATAGTGATTTTTCTAGTATTGTTACTTAGTTTTGAGGATTCCTCTACCCGATAGATGGTTAAATGCGGAAAATCACTTTTTTACTGTTTCTTAGCAGCTACATGAAATCTTTTAACATTTGTGTACGAAAGAATAGAGATATGAACCGATTTGCATTCGCCTTGTACCGGTTCTGCTAGTACGAGCAATAACATCGGTGCAAGCACTGGTCCAACCCTTGACATAGGTTGAGCAAGCTCAAAAAACTCCGTTGAACTACAAAAATAAGATTAATATCGGTTCGGGGAACGCTTAGAATCGCGAGGTGTTATGGTATGTAGAGGCGTAATGCTCCATAGACAGTGTTGAAATAGGGAAAAATAACTAAGCAGACATCTCCGTGTTATGTTGTAGAGAAACATCTTATCTTTTGTCGAAAGACTTGTGTTTGCAGCGTGCGCAAACGTACCTTGGTGAGAAATTAGTTTAACCTTATGCCCGACAGCTCAGTGTCTGAATCTTAATTCGACGACACAAGAGGGTTACGAAAAAACTCAAGTGAAACTGGTTTTAGATATAATTTGCTCTCGAGAGTTTTTTCCTAATTGCAAAGGGGGTAGGCGGGAAGTCAGTGAACGCAAAGCTAAGTCGCATCTGGCTTCCCCAACTTTTCACGGAAATACTATAAACAAAAGCACCTGTTCAGATTGTCTTTCGTTCGAGTCATATTTCATGCCGTCAGCATTGACTGTTCACGCTTTCCCCCTCACACTTTAGGAAATGGAAGCTTCGTTCATGTAAGAGTGCATTCGACATATCTTTAAAAAAATATGCAACTAGCTGTCTTAACAGTTTTCATTCACACGACATAGGCGTTCGGTAACATTCGTGTCTTACTATGGATCTCAAACCTTGACTTTGTTAGAAGTAACTAACCTACTGTCTATGGCTGGAGCGGACAATTGTTTTCATACACTTCGTATGCATATTGACGTGGCCGTCCTAATGGAAAATACGAGACGAATCTTCGGTCGCGCTCGGGGAGGATTTTTCTGTCTTGGCGGAGAACAAAAAAACTCTTAGCGGGCCGAATGCGACCCACGGGTCGCTATTCACCCGTCCCTGGTCTATGGGAGCAGATGCTGACTATCGTAACTTGTGATTGTATCGGCTATGGTAAAGTATTGGGTAGACTATTGTGAGATTTTCGTCGTGATTCTTTAGCATTAATAAATTACGAATACGGAATCACTTAAAATCGATTTTATTTTCGTAATATAATTATCTACTTTGGGCGTATGATTTATTAGAAAGATTGGGAGGGTGAATCCGTGGTGAACTCTCTTGTGAACGCATACCTAATGAGTGTTTTACGAATCTGTGGAGTGCATCTGAAAATTAAAGCTCTGACACTGAAGCAAACTGAATTTTTCATTCTAAATGCTTACTCAGTCTATGGATAGTTTGTCGGGGTAATGACAAGTCTGATGTGTAGACATTTTGATTAACGAATGTGAGAAAAAGTCCTTGTGATCCGTCCAGAATTAACTCAGAAGATTGTGTGGCCAGACCTTTACAGATTTGATAATTTCTCGGGGGCTATGATAGTGAGCGATGGGTTCCTGTCTATATTACCGTTGTCAATCTCTGTACATAAGTCCATTCACTGTTTTAATGACTTTTTTAGTTCTTCATTGTCAATGGGATTTGTTTTTTAGTGTGGATCACCCTTTGCGGCGAAGTCACCAGTGTTCCACAGAAACGGTGTATTATTGCGGCTGGAAATAAAAAAAAAGATAGCATTCAACAGGGGCTGACCACCGCTCCTCCAGTGGCCTTTGTACGTTATCAGAGCGTCGTGCCGATCACATAGAGCGGGAGTGTCGAAACGAGGGTTGAAGCAGTAGGGTGGGGCGAACATTTCAGGCGCTGGTCAGAGCACATAGGGAAGAAGTATTTTCGTCTATCACTCCCGTTGCATATAAAATTTCATCGGATTAGCGTAGACAAGTTGGGAGCGATGCGCTCAAGTGAGACTTATTTTTTTTATAGTTGAAGTATTTGCTAAAACTAATGTCCCCCTACCCTCATCAACGTGTATTAGCGATGGAACTAAAGTTTTTACGCAACGTACTTTTAACATTCTTACTTTCTACCTCGTACAAAAAATATTTTTTTTCACTAGTAAATTGGGAATGGTGGGGGCCGCCTCTGGACTTTAAAAATTTCGAGTACTTAAACACGGATCAAGGGTGTGAGCGAGTTTTCACAATGTAAAGGCAGCGCTCCTGAAGCAGTACAGATCCAAGATTCATTCGTCAATAAAAGTGTGTGCTTCCCCGTTTGGAATAATTTCGTAGGGCTTAACCGTTTGTCATTGAAAAGTTGTCCGGGGTCCTCAATATTTTTCATCATGACATCAGATATTTTGTTTTCTTTTACCCATCGACATTTTTTATTTTCTGTGGAGCTATTACTGCGGGGTAGGGTTTCTTCTAGTAAAAAATGAAACAACCAGTAATCGCTAGGGCTAAAAGAAATAAGTGTTGGTTATAAAAAATACGTACATGAAAAGACTGTCGGTGTAAGATCTAAATTTTAAAAATGGAGAGGGATCCTGCCAGAATTAGACATCTACAGTAAAATGAACTCCGAAGATTGTACATTCAGACCTCTGTTCATCTTTTATAATTTTCGCAAGCATCGAGGGTTATGATAGAGAAAGCAAGCTTGAAGTGAGAACGTATAAGGATGTTAATACTATCGCCTAACAAAAGACGCCTGGGATATTGCTAAAGATTTTCGTATTTTTCCACGGAATTATACGGTGCACATCTTTTCTAATGTCCGAGGTCGAATCCTATTTTTCCTGAGTCGAACCATAACCTTTTAACTCATATTGGAACTAAAGTTTTTTACGGAAACGCATGAATTCTATTTTTAGCATTCCGCCACATAGATTTAGCACTTCTCCGAGGAGTCGGTCATAAGGTGTGTGAACTCGATTTTAAGTGATCTAATAAGGTTCCAGTTATATTTCATAACCTAAAGGACATCTGCAGAGAATCGGTATTAATCCCAATAATATGGAAAAAGCAACAATCTCCCTTTGAATTTCATAGATTCTATCAGCAGTCTATCAGCAGAAGAATTCCTTCTGTATTTCGAGAGGAAACAGTAATTATTTGACTTTCCCATTAGGTTTTCGGACGGACCCGCCACTCTTCTCAAAGACGCAGCATTCCACCGTTGACCTTTGCACACCACCCCACTTGTTGCTATGGTTCACCAGATCACATGGGGATGAGTGTACAAGTTGTCGAAACGGGTTAGAAGGTCGTCTCTCTTGTAAGCAGTAGGCGCGATCAGAGATACATGACAGTTAAGCGGTTTCGTTTGCTAAATTTTGGCTATCAGCCCCGTTGCATATATTTTTTCAGTGGATTAGTGGAGGTAAGTTGAGAGGGTGCGTGAAGCAATGTATTATTTTTATAGTCGAAGTTTTAAACTAATGTTCCCCTACTCCGTTAATATGCATTCATGATGAAAGTTTTTTTAGCATTCTTACTTTCTATAACATTCTACCTCGTACAAAAAGTTATTTTTTACCCGATTTCATCAGCGTGATGAGATATACGCTCGCACGCAAACGATGGGAGAGACGATTTTTCTTCGGTGTTGCGTTACTGCGTGGAAACACAGATATCTGACGGCACCAACCCGATGGAGACTAATACGCTCAACTCTTGAAGGTTTAGGGACGCATAATTTCAAAAGTCTACATGCGGTGCATTGAAACCTATCATAAAGGGTTGTGCAGAGAACCGTCTCCGGACTTGGGAAAATATCGAGTCCGAAATCCACGATAAAGAGTGCCCGTGAGTTTTCTCGATGTAAGACAGCGCTCCTGAAGCAGCACAGATTCATTCGTCAATTTGATCCCACGTTTGGAATTTTTTATTTTCGTAGGACTTAACCATCTGTCAGTGAAACGCTGTCCGGGGTGAGGATCCGAACACGGAGTCTATTAGGTCGATCCTATCACTCCTCAATATTTTTCATCACGACGAATAAAATCAGATTTTTTACCCATCGGCATTTTCTGCGGGACAGTCTTTTAAAAATAGTTACTGTGGATAGATCTAGTAAGCGACAGTCACGGAGTTAAAAGAAATAAGTCTTACTGAAACGGACTTAAAATACGTGGGTTATAAAAATACGTATATTAATGTGAAAGGACTATCGGTTTTTGGTGTAAGAAATACATAGAAAAAGCTAGTTATAAAGAATGCTAGGTTATAAATAATCTGAAATGTCTGACCCGTTCGACACGCATCTAAGCCACAGCAAGTACAAGGTATAGTCCGGGAACCCATGACAGTCGGACGGAATCCACCCAGCGAGGGACGAATTTTTTTTTTTCCGGTGAAACGCCTCTACAGAAAACCGATTTTAATAAAGGTGAGGAATATTTTAATCAGTGCTTAATTACTAGGGAGTTGATTAACGGAGTTTGAAAATTTTTCCACTGCAGACGGGTGTTCTAAAAGCAGATTTAACATGCCCTACGAATAATTTAAACCATTATTAATTTCACTCTATGGAAACAGTAAGAGTAAAAATGAGTTTCAACTGTAGGATGATTTTTAATAGAGGTAAGGGAATTTTTGATGAGTGTTTAATTACTAAGGAATTTTGTATCATTCCTTTCTGTACAATTATTCTAAGACCAGTCAATCGTTCCATGCAATTATTCTGAGACTTGCATCAGCCGAGTGAAGGAGTGGGGCCTTAAAATGGTCAACCAGAGGGTTTTTCATAAGGGGGAGGGCTTAAAATATAGGTAGGTCGACCGTGGGGTCCGAAAACGAGAAATTAGAGTGAAAATAAAGGGTTTTTGGGAAAATAGTACTTCTCCCTGTCAACAGATGGCGCCAGGAGGGTTTTTAATAAGGGGGAGGGCTTAAAATATAGGTAGGTCGACCGGGGGGTCCGAAAACGAGAAATTAGAGTGAAAATAAAGGGTTTTTGGGAAAATAGTACTTCTCACTGTCAACAGATGGCGCCACTGAGGGGGAAAAGGGGGGTGAAAGGGGGGTTTAATAAAGGGGGAGGAATTATTAATTATTAATAAAGGGGCGTGGCCTGTTACGTAATGATTATGTAATAATTACGTCATGTTACGTAATGTTACGTCATAGGGGCGTGGCCTGTTACGTCATAGGGGCGTGGCCTGTTACGTCATAGGGGGCGTGGTCGATGACGTCATAGGGGGGGAAAGCACTGTGCAAAGGGGGATCCGTAGAATGGCAACAAACTACTTGTTCGGATACTTTTTTGAGCGACTGTACATCAAAGGTTTCTAGACTTTCTATAGCAGGTGTGCACCATCCTCTTTTGATGTCAGGCAAAATTGAAAATTTCATGTTAGCTGTGGGCTAATAGCTTTTATTGGTGGTGATATGGAAAGAATAAAAAAATATTTAAATTCGTTTATTACGTTTTACGTCTTACATACATAAGGGCAAAAATATCTAAAAAGAAAAAAATTAAAAATTAGTAAAAAGTTAGCTTGTGGAAGCAGTGAGTGAAAGATAGGTCTGAATTCCAGAAAATATTATGTTATTCAAATTTTTGTCTTTAGTCTTATTAAAATACCATGTATTTTAGCAGAGCTAGATTTAAAAAAAGATTATTTTATATTTTCCAAATTTTCTCCCCCGACAAAATGTTAAAAGGGTCGAATTTTTTTTTTTTGCACCCCTGTTCAAAGGAATTCTTGCTCGACGTAATAGTGAGTGGGTCGTTATCATTTCTTGAGAAGTTATTAAATATCGTTAGCGTTCCGTTATGTGGAGCTGTGCTAAGCTGCAGTTTTACTCAACTTATTTTTCCACGTTTGATAATTTTTGAGCAGGGAAATATTTAACAGATAAATTATTCATCAAATGAAACATTGAAAAGAATCCTTTAGGAATTTACTCAAAAGTAACGTAACTTTGGAAGGTTGGGTAACTTTGGTTGTAAAAAAAAGCGTTTACTAAAACAAGTATAATTTTAGAACTCTGTGTAAGGATTCTTCCAGTCTTGGCTAATTTCTACTAAAAGTGTTTTAGGAAGAGCTTAGTAGCTCTTACTTGCTCCTAAATATTTCATCTATAATAAATAATTTCTTGAATACTGTACGAATACAACTGAAATTTAAACTCAAAGAATTTTCAACGAGACCTTTACCATATGTAATATTTTTCCATAAAAAGCTTATTTTCGAAGTTTGGGTGTCCGTGATGTAAATTTCCATTCGCAGAGAATGGAAGTAACCCAATATGTCTGAATGGGTTGACCGATGGGCTTGGAAAGGCAGCCGCCCGTCGGATGGGACGTTAAGCCGTGGCCCCTTGTGCGGGAGAGCCATACCCTGTGCACGTTAAAGAACACGCTGGATGGCCTTGACGGGAGGATACCATCTGTCTCCCAACAGCTGTTCCAGTGGGTCCCCTCCCCCAACCTTCTCTGAGCCTTCGGGGTCCATGTGACCTGGCCATTTAGCCCATGGTGTGCAAAAAAGTGTCGTTCAGAGGTAAAACAACCCAACCCAACCTGAGTGGGTTGTGTTGCTTTACTTCTCAGTGACATCATTTAACCCATTATGAGCACAAGCACATAATGGGCTAAATGATCAGGTCACAAGGACCCTTGAGGGTTCAGAGAACGTTTGGGAAAGCAGTTGGGTTGGGTTGTTTTACCTCTGAGCGGCACTTTTTTGCACAGAATGAGCTAATTGGCTAGGCCACAAGAACCCCAAACACTCAGAGAGGGTTGAGGGAGAGAGCCCACTGTGCAGCTCTTGGTAGACAGATGGTAGCCTCCCGTCAAGGCCATCCAGTGTGTTCTTTAACGTGCATAGAGTATGGTTCTTCTGCACACGGAGCCATGGCTTAACGTTCCATCCGACGGACGGGGAGCTTTCCAAACCCATCGGTGTCCACTTTCTGATCGAGGGAAGAGTGGGAGTTAGCGGACATAAATCTCAACGCTGGCAAAACAGGGACTCGAACCTGAAAACTGCAGATTATGAGTCTACAACTGAGGCAGCTTAAAGAACATTCTTTACAATCTTTATGACATTCTTCCATCTGCTCTTAATCAGTAGACACTCCTTCGAAACTTCTCTGAATACTTGGAATCATTTTGATCTGTCCATTTAGCACAGTGTGTGCAAAAGAAAGCGCCGCTCACAGGTGAAGCAATCAAGCAACAGATCATAACTTGGGTTGTTTTACCCCTGAGATTCATTCCTGCGAACACAGTGGCCTAATTGAGATGGACAGAAGGATCCCGAGGAAATCGGTCCCCGAGGAATCCTTAGTCCGAGAAGATCAGACTAAGGGGATCACCCTTACGGCTATTAGATTGGTAGAAGCCTTCTGTTAAGGCTATCTCTTTAATGGCATGGGGACATTAACATTTGTGTGTGTGTGTGGTTTTTTTATATAATAATAACTCTTTATTTCTTTTTCAGTTACAGGTTAGGGGAGCCACACTTATTTATATAATAATAACTCTTTATTTCTTTTGCAGTAAAGGTTAGGAGAGCCACACACGGAGCACATTAAAGAATATGTCTTACAGAATATTTTTTTTAATCATATGTAGAAACAAACGTTAGGTCTTTCTGTTTTTGAATGCCCCAAAAGACTTAATGTTTGTTCCACATATAACTTAATAAAAAATTGTTCCTTAAAGAATGTTCTTCAATGTGCTCCGAGTGTAGTTTTCTTGCACACGGAGTCACGGGTTAACGTCCCATCCAACGGACGGTGGCCTTTTCAAGCTCATCGTGTCCAATACATTTGATTATACAGTGTATAAAAACATAACTTATGGAATTCTCTTCTACAGAAATGTTTGTTTTTGTACATGAAAATACTTCTATTTCTTTGGTTTAGTTCAAATATCGAAAACCTTGACAACATTCTGTTTGGAAAACACTTTGATTCTAGCCAACGATGTGCCAGTCGATTTTTTTTAGCGATAATGTAGTTGGTGATGATGTTTATTGGTAAATGATGTCACCACATGTTCCCAGTTTAGTCCTTTTTCGTCAAAAGAGGCAAGTTGGTATGTCTTTACCCTCACGTCTTTCTGCGGGAGTCAAATGAAAGAAAAACACTTCTCCATCAGGAGAATGCATTAAACCAATTCTTTCTCCATTTCAGGAGGCAACAGTATTTCGTCCTAACTGAAACTTCCCATGGCTTCCCATTCTTACATAAAACGAAAGAGATCTACTCGAGGATCTCCAAGAACTTGAGAAGCGTTGAAGCAACTCGTTTTGTTTTTATCACTTACCACATTCATGGCTGAGAGCATGTTCTCATCTTTGAAGATCTTTCGCTACTTTGGCTAGAACTGAGAATGGCACAAAAAAAATGCGACGATTTTAACGAGAACAAAAGTAAAGGATGAATGAAAATTAAAACTGCTTTTGATTAGAGATATATGAAAATAAAAAACCAATATTAATATATAAGAGCACAGAAAAAATTACGACAAATATCGATTAGGTGCATCCAAGTAGTCCGTTGGGCTGTTTTACCTCTGAACGGCACTTTTTTGCACACAATGGACTAAACACGAGAGTAAAAACTCGCTTGTGGAAGAAAATTAATAGTTTTATGTTTTAATGAAAAGGCAACATGCTTCCGTTTCACATTTCCTCAATTTTGCTAGCTTGATCATAAAAATCAAAGTAAATATTCACCAATTCATAAGTTCAAAAATTATCGTTAAGAATAAATATATAATGGGTAGAAAACAGAAATAAAATATAAAATTTTCTATTCTCGTTAATAAATGGTTCAGTTAAACACTTTAATAGTAATTTTGCGTCTAATGAAATTACATTGCATTTAATTCTCTTTTATTTCTAAAACATAGTCTCAATATATTCCATATTTAAAATCCATTTTCTTAATTCCTTAAAGAAAAACTATCATTCCTTATTCCTTTAATGTATTCTGTAGTTAAAAAAATTAGGCGCCAAATAAACGTTAAGTTTTTCAACAATACTTTTGTTCGTTTTTAAATCAAGTATGAAAAGATTTTTTGAGTGTCGGGTATTCTTTTCAAATGTCCGTAAGGTGTGAACATGAAAATTCTTCCTTATTTATTTCAGTACCTGGAATACTATAATTTCCTTATTTGTAAAATACCTAATTCATTGTATACATTTGCAACGCTTTCAAATTTTCTGAGTTTCATCACGCATCTAATTATGTGATTCTGCACATAGTGTAACGGTTTGATTGTTGTCAAATAGACTCCATCCACGATAATAAACCGTAAGCAAATAAAATTTAATCCAAGAAAAATAAATAAAGATAAATTTATAAATTTCCGGATAATATAAAATTTTAGGTATAATGCAGTTAATTTTGTTAACCACATCAGATATTTGCATTTTCCAGGACATCTTTGTATCAAAAAAAAAATACACAATTATTTATAGTATTCAACCCTCTCAATTTTGTCACAATTGCAATTTTCTCGAGCACAAAATTCAGAGTGGAAAATCACTCTATCACGAAATTGGTCTAATAAATATATTTCGTCTTCTTCGTATTTAAAAAGAGTTTATTGACTTTTAGCCACGTTCTTATTTTTATCCAGTCACTATTTATATTCTCTAAAATTTGCTTTTCGTCTCCAGAATATATTAGTACAGCATCATCTTCAAATGAAATTATTTTACCATTCAAATCCAATGTACAGAAGTCATTTATATAAAGCAGAAAAAATAAAGGTCCCAAAACAGAACCCTGAGGGACACCAACCTGCACCTTTGTTTCTTCACTAATATATTTTACGATTTTCACTTTTTGCTTCATATTCATTAAATAGCTCTTAATCCATGAAAACGAATTTCCTCTAACACTACAGGTTTTTAAATTTTCTAATAATATCTCGTGATTCACAGAATCAAAAGCTTTTTTACAAATCCAAAAAAAGAACAACTGTTTTAACATTTTGATTTAAGTTTCTGTATATTTGCGTGGTCAATTCTAAAATCGCAGTTTGAGTATTCAAACCTTTTCCAAATCCATATTGGTTTGGGGCAAATAAATTATGCATACCCAAAAGTTAACAAGTTTTTTTTAACAATTTTTTCTAAAATCTTAGAAAAAGTTGATAGAAGCGAAATTGGTCTGTAATTTTGAATTCACTTAGTATCACCATTTTTAAACACTGGAATAATTAAAGCAGTTTTTAAAATTTCAGGCAAAACACCTTCTACAAAAGAAAAGTTTACAAGTTTATAAATAAATAAAAATAAATACCCCCTCAAGCAGCTGCTTGCCACAGAGGTCTGACAGGAGCCTGTCAGTTTATATGCCAAAGTAGAAGATCTGAGAGAATGGCAGGACCTCAGCAGAAAAACAACACATACAACCATGCCTTATCCGGGGCTCGAACCCAGGTCCCTTAGATCAGTAGCCAAGCGCGCTAACCACTCGGTACAAAATATAAATCTAATATCCGGAAAAATATTTTTAACAGTGGAAACTGTAATTTCGTCCTAACCAGGTGATTTTCCCTCCTTCAGTTCCTTGATAGTATCAAAAATTTCTTGTTCTGGTATATAAGATAAAAAATTGCTTTAGGCATTTTACATTTTAAATAACCTATTATCTCTTCTATTTTGGCTTCATTATTTAGGTTTTATTTAAATAATGAAGAAATTACCCCAGGAAAATAATTGTTAAATTTATTAACAAATTCTTGCGGCTTTTCATCAAACCGAAGTGAATGATTTCTATCCGTGACAATTTGAGGAGTTGCCGTTTACCTTTCTTCCGTCACACATTTCATTGATAGTTTCATAATTTTTTCTAGTATTATTTCTATTTTTTATAAAAAATATTTTTATAATAATCATTTTAACTTTCCTGATTACATTAGTTAATATATTTTTATATCTTTTAAAATAATCATTTTAATTTTCATCCAATTTTTTTTCATTTAGTTCTTTTGTATAAATTTCTTTTAAAATTGATTGAATTAACAATAGCTTTTGTTATCCATGGTTTAAGTTTTTTTAATTTTCTCTTTAGAGTACGTAATCTGCGCATCTTTAATTAGTAGAGTTGATTCCCTTAGAAATACATCAGATGCTAAATTTACATCTGCCTTTCTCGCGATGGGAGGGGGTGGCTCAGTCGGTAGCGCGCCAGGCTCGTAATCTGTAGTTCCCAGGTTCGAGTCCCAGCTGTGTCAGCGTTGAGATTTATCTCCGCAAAATTCCCCGCCCTGCCCACGGTCAGTAGGGGACACCGATGGGCTTGGAAAAGCCGCCGTCTGTCGGATGGGACGTTAAGCCGTGGCCCCGTGTGCAGGAGAGCCATACCCTGTGCACGTTAAAGAACACGCTGGATGGCCTTGACGGGAGGCTACCATCTGTCTCCCAACTGCTGTTCCAGTGGGTCCCCTCCCCCAACCTTCTCTGAGCCTTCGGGGTCAGTGTGACCTGGCCATTTAGCCCATGGTGTGCAAAAAAGTGCCGCTCAGAAGTAAAACAACCCAACCTGTCTCGCGACATGCTCAGTGTATGGCTCCCTCCCTCACATCTTTACATCCATACGACGGCGCCACGGATTTACGTCCACCCGACGGACGGCGGCTTTTCCAAGTTTATCGGTGTCTTACTGTTCGAAGATAAATCTCAACGCTGGCTCAGTTTGGACTCGAACGTGGGAACTGCAGATTACCAGCCTGGCGGCCTACAGACTGAGACACCCTCGTCACAGCAAGTTGAGTGCCAGGCTCGTAGTCTGCAGTTCCCAAGTTCGATTCTCAACAGTGTCTATTAGTGAATTTTAGCGGCCAACTTCTGTCTTCCCCCGGTGGGAAACGGAACTTGATAGGCTTGAAAAGTTCTCCGTCGATCGGATGGGACGTTAAGCCATGGTTCTGTGTGCAGGAGAGCAGTACCTTGTGCACGTTAAAGAACTCACTGGATAGCTTTAACGAGAGGCTTCCTTCTGCTTTTCTGTTTCCAGTGGGTCCCTTGCCCTAATCATCTCTGAGCCCTTGGGGTCCCTATGATGTGGTCATTTAGTCCACTGTAAGAATAGAAGTATCGCTCAGAAGTAAAATAACCCAACTTAACATATTGGGTCACTTCCGCGAAATGAGAATGGAAAGTTACATTATGAACACCCTAACCAGCGTAGATTTTGCAAAAATCTCTCTGAAGCTAGAATTTCAACAATATTCATGCAGTGTCTATAAGAATCCTGTCGCGTGGACGGGTTGTTGTTTTTTGGGTTGTTTTACCTCTGAGCGGCACTTTTTTGCACACCATGGGCTAAATGGCCAGGTCACAAGGACCCCGAAGGCTCAGAGAAGGTTGGGGGAGGGGACCCACTGGAACAGCTGTTGGGAGACAGATGGTAGCCTCCCGTCAAGGCCATCCAGCGTGTTCTTTAACGTGCACAGGGTATGGCTCTCCCGCACACGGAGCCACGGCTTAACGTCCCATCCGACGGACGGCGGCCTTTCCAAGCCCATCGGTGTCCCCTACTGACCGTGGGCAGGGCGGGGAATTTTGCGGAGATAAATCTCAACGCTGACCCAGCTGGGACTCGAACCTGGGAACTACAGATTATGAGCCTGGCGCGCTACCGACTGAGCCACCCCCGCCCCAAGTATTATTCAGTTCGGAAGATTCAACAGCAAGTAGCTGCTACTAAGCTCGCTCAAAAACACTTTTTGTCAAAATTAACAAAAACTGGAAAAGAAAAACATTATACGAACTTCTAAAACTAGTTTTAGTAAACGCTTTCTTATAACAGTAAATTGCATTCCAAATTAACAGTTGAGTAAGTTCGTATGGCTAGCAACGATTTTGTTAAATGTTTCTTTGATGAATATTTTATCTGTTAAATATTTCCCTATTCAAAAACTGTCACCCCCCTAACCGTCGCGTGTTTCGGAACGTCGAATTTATTTTGCTTGCTGCTGGATGTTTGTATTATCTTTGTATTGTGATCTCGTCTCTTTCTTGGGCTGCGGGTGGCTCAGTCGGTAGTGCGCCAAGCTCGTAAACTGTAGTACCCATGTTCGAGTCCCAGCTCGGCCAGCGTTGAGCTTTATTTCCTTAAAATTCCACGCCTTGCTCTCGGTCAGTAGGGGATACCGATGGGCTTGGAAAGGCCGCCGTCCTTCGGATGGGACGTTAAGCCATGGCCTCCTGTGCATTATAGAACACACTGGATGACCTTGACGAGAGACAATGCAACTGTTACGTAACAACTGTTTCGGTGGGTCCCCCTCCCTCAACCTTCTCTGGGCCTTCGTGTGCTTGTGACCTGGTCATTTAGCCCGTTTTGTGCAAAAAAAGTGCCGCTCAGATGTAAAATAACAGAACCTATCTCTTTCTGTGGTCACTGAGACTTTAGTAGCAGGAAGGAATTTAATCTTCATTATCTAAAATCATCATACTTTACTGCTGGGGGTTATGTCAGTCGGTAGCGTGTCACGCTCCTAAACTGCAGTTCCCTAAACTGTTTCAGGGTTCTGATTTATCTCTGGAGTTAGAAAGTTCGCCGTCCATCTGGATGGGACGTTAAGCCTTGGCTCCGTGTTCAGGAGAGCTATGCCCTGTATATTTTAAATAATACACTTCATGACCTTTGTGGAAGGCTTCCATCTTTTTTCTAAGAGCTGTCGAGTGGGTTCCCTACCCTCAATCATCTCTTTTGGAGTCTCTTTGGTTTTTAAGCCTTTGGAGTCCTTATGACCTGACCATTTAACCCACTCTGTAGAGAAAAGTGGGTCAGAAGTAAAACTACCCAGCCTTTCAGTTCTTGGCTATGATGCACAGTGGATATACATAAACAAAGCCTTATTTTAAAAGTTAAATTACAACCCTAACTTCTAAAATAAGCTCTTTATGGTAAAACGTGTGAAGATCAATTAAA
The DNA here is from genome assembly GCA_038380435.1 of Ryuthela nishihirai. Lineage (NCBI taxonomy): Eukaryota > Metazoa > Arthropoda > Arachnida > Araneae > Heptathelidae > Ryuthela > Ryuthela nishihirai. The sequence goes on from JAWZYU010000018.1 coordinate 29,804,514, forward strand.
GATCTCAATCAAATCTATATAAATCTCGATTTTTAGCAGTTATAGCTGGTATTTAAAGAGTTATAGAAGCTGGGTTGGGTTGTTTTACCTCTGAGCGGCACTTTTTTGCACACCATGGGCTAAATGGCCAGGTGACATGGACCCCGAAGGCTCAGAGAAGGTTGGGAGAGGGGACCCACTGGAACAGCTGTTGGGAGACAGATGGTAGCCTCCCGTCAAGGCCATCCAGCGTGTTCTTTAACGTGCACAGGGTATGGCTCTCCCACACACGGGACCACAGCTTAACGTCCCATCCGATGGACGGCGGCCTTTCCAAGCCCATCGGTGTCCCCTACTGACCGTGGGCAGGGCGGGGAATTTTGCGGAGATAAATCTCAACGCTGACCCAGCTGGGACTCGAACCTGTGAACTACAGATTGCGAGCCTGGAGCGCTACTAACTAAGCCACTCCCGCCCCATAGAAGCTGGGATATTTAACATCAGTAATGCAGTGCTATGAGTCTCATAAAATATTGACGAATATTAAAAGAAGTACTCACACAAACATCTAAAACATTCACTTATTTCATTAAACGTTCCAAAAGTATACTTATTATTTAAGCTTTTACTAACTTTTCAGATGAAATCTTATGACTGCCATTGCTAGCTTTTATTTTAATCCAATCTTCCATAATTCTTTAACTACCGAATAAATATTTCTGAAATATAAGATTTGAATAGTTTAATTGAGATCGTTAATTTATCTTCACTCATTTTACCATAAAAGGGTTATTTTAAAAATTTCAAAGTTGCGAAGTTAGTTTCATATCGACACAAAATGGGTTGTAATTTAACTTTTTCGCACCACTGTATAACAGTAACAACTTCCCGTCAAATCTTCGGTGGCAAGCAACTCCTTGAAGAGGGGGGCGGGGGTGGCTCAGTCGGTAGCGCGCCAGGCTCGTAATCTGTAGTTCTCAGGTTCGAGTCACAGCTGGGTCAGCGTTGAGATTTATCTCCGCTAAAACTCCCCGCCCTGCCCACGGTCAGTAGGGGACACCGATTGGCTTGGAAAGGCCTCCGTCCGTCGTATGGGACGTTAAGCCGTGGCCCCGTGTGCGGGAGAGCCATACCCTGTGTACGTCAAAGAACACGCTGGATGGCCTTGACGGGAGGCTACCATCTGTGTCCCAACAGCTGTTCCAGTGGGTCCCCTCCCCCAACCTTCTCTGAGCCTTCGGGGTCCATGTGACCTGGCCATTTAGCCCATGGTGTGCAAAAAAGTGCCGCTCAGAGGTAAAACAACCCAACCCAAACAACTCCTTGAAGATATATTCTCCTTTATTAATCTTTCTAGAATATAAAATACATTCTTTGAGAGATAAAGGATCCAAAAAAAATCGATAAACAATATCAGTAAGTTCCACTTAGTATTCAGGAGCATACACTGCGTTCGTATACAAGGAAATATTTAGCTTCTTTTCTCTTTCTTTCATCGGGGCTATAATTACTTTACTCTTTTCAATGGAAACTAACGAGAGAACGTCAAAATGCACCATTACGTCTCTGATAACGAGAACGACGCCCGACAATATTCTCTTCCGAAGGCTTGTCGTAGAGTGACGCTATTAAAGCCTTCATTAAGACCGGCTATGAGAGATACTTCGTCAACCGACGAGCAGCCGAGTGATCCTCTCTCTCTCTCATATAGCGCCAGTAATTGGTAAATTATAGTGCAAATGGGCCTATAATGAAGGCATACTAATGTTTTCGGCTTCGTAAAAAAGTCGTACCAGGTTCTTTTCATTAATAAAGATAACGAAATTGGATATTTTTGAAACGGATATAGCCGTCGTTTTTTTGTCACGTTTTGGTAGTCGTTAGGTGGAAAGGTTCTCATTTGATGCCCTGATATTTGCAATTGTAAAAGAAATTAAAGTTTTTTTTTATAATTTGTTGCTTTTGAGGATTTAATATATTCAAAGAAATAGAGGAAATTTTGTTTAGGTATTCTTGGTGATTTCAATTAAAGTTGAGAATTTTAAATTTGTTCTTTGTGCGTGTTCCCATTTATTAAGTTCCTCCCCCCCGCGTCAATTTCAGAAGAAATGAGAACGATTTCAGAATATCAGCCTCCAATGCTAATATTTGCAAGTTGAATGAGATAGTAGTAGCTTATTAGTACCTTCAGTCCTAAGAAGCTAGGGGCGGGGGTGGCTCAGTCGGTAGCGCTCCAGGCTCGTAATCTGTAGTTCCCAGGTTCGAGTCCCAGCTGGGTCAGCGTTGAGATTTATCTCCGCTAAAACTCCCCGCCCTGCCCACGGTCAGTAGGGGACACCGATTGGCTTGGAAAAGCCGCCGTCCGTCGAATGGGAAGTTAAGCCGTGGCCCCGTGTGCGGGAGAGACATACCCTGTGCACGTTAAAGAACACGCTGGATGGCCTTGACAGGAGGCTACCATCTGTCTCCCAACAGCTGTTCCAGTGGGTCCCCTCCCCCAACCTTCTCTGAGCCTTCGGGGTCCATGTGACCTGGCCATTTAGCCCATGGTGTGCAAAAAAGTGCCGCTCAGAGGTAAAACAACCCAACCTAAGAAGCTAGCACCACTTCGATAAGTTATCTTTATCCCCTAGTATGATTCTACCACCACCAAGAAGAGTTTATCTCCTAGCATGATTTTACTACCACCATGATAAGTTCATCGTTATCTTCTAGTGTGATTCTACCACCTTGGTGAGTTTATCTTTATCTTCTACTATGATTCTACCATCTAAATGGATTATTATCTTTGTCTACTAGTATGATCCTACTACTTCCTTGATAAGATTGCTAGTATGATTCTAACACCATCTTGATTTGCTAGTGTGATTCTAGAAGAATCTTTCTGAATTTACCTTTATCTCCTAGTGTGATTCTAACATTACATGATGAGTGTATCATTATCTCCTAGTATGATTCTACTACACCCTTGATGAGTTTATCTTGATCTCCTGATATGATTCTACCACCAACTTGGTTTGCTAGTATGATTCTAACAGAACTTTGCTGAGTTTATCTTTATCTCCTAGTCATCCTCTCAGATCTTCTACTGTGGCATATAAACTGACAGGCTCCTGTCAGACCTCTGTGGCAAGCAGCTGCTTGAGGGGGTATTTATTTATTTTATGATTCTACTACCACCTTGATGAGTTTTCTAGTATGGTTGTAGCACCACTGTGTTGAGTTTTTTTTATCTTCTGGTATGATTTTATTACCATCAGGATAAGTTTATCATTATCTTCTAGTATGATTCTACCACCACCATGATGAGTTTGCTGGTATAATTCTACTACAACCTTGCTGAGTTTATCTTTATCCCCTAGTGTGATTTTACCACTCCCATGATGAGTTTGCTTGTATGAATCTACCACCAATTTGAATTAAGTTATTGTACCACAGTCTTTCTTCTGACGTCTCTAATGACTCTCCCAATAACTTCAGTGAGTTTTCTGCCTTCTCTAATCTTTTTACTCGTAGCTTCAATAAGGGTTTCACCATCTATAATGACTAAACCACTAACTTTAATCTGTCTACCATAACATTTTCGGTAATTAAACCGAAATCTCTTCACTGAGTTTACCATCACCTTCAATGAGTTTGCTACAGTCTCTAAAGCCTGTATCAGCAACTTCAGTAAGTCTTTCGCTTTATCTGATGACTCTACTAGTAACTTAAGTGAGTCATCCTAATGAGTTTGCCAGTAACTTCAGTTAGTTTCCAAATGGTTCTACCAGTAACTTCAGTTAGTTTCCAAATGGTTCTACCAGTAACTTCGTTGAGATTACCATCGCCTTTAATGAGTCTACCATCATCATCATCATCCTCAAGCAGCCATGGGCTACGGAGGTCCAACTAGACCGCGCAGTTTAATTCTCCAAGCATATCTGTCCTGAGCTACATCTGCTGCATCCGGCCACTGCACACCAATTCTAACAAGGTCCTGTTTGACATTGTCAGCCTACCGCATCCTAGGTCTCCCCCTCCTTCTGAGGCCTCTAGGCACGCTGTTCATAACCCTATTCGCCAATCTATAATTATCCATACGGGCAACATGGCCAATTCACCATCGCTTTCAGAGAGTCTGAGGCCATTTGTTGGATGCATAATGGAGATTATGCCTAGTATAATAATTCTCTGATGACAAAACAATAGTTGATATATCCACTTTGTTTTTATAATATTCAGATTTTATTACCACCTCTGATTTTGTTCTTGTCTGTGATGTGGTAAAATTTGATCTGTTCAACTTTAGTTATCCAATCAGGAGAGCCATTGTCGCAATATGGTATGTCAATAGTTATCTGTCTGAATATGTTAGGAACTGTCTGAATATGTTAGGAATCTGTCTGAATATGTAGGTTGTGATATGTTAGGAATATTTTCTGCCGTTGCAAAAATTAACACATAAAGTTTCGACAAAATAGGAAACTGAGTAAGGTTTATATTTGTGGCAAATGTTCTCAGTTAATGGAAAATATGAGAAAATGGTAGAATTCGGAATATGAAACATAAAGACAATGTCCAAGGTACATGGAACATTAAAGCAAGGGACAAAGAACTTTGTAAAGAAAATAGCTTTTATACTGTCTATGCTTTTTTTTTTGGGGGGGGGGGGCTCAGTCGGTATCGCGCCAGGCTCGTAATCTGTAGTTCCCAGGTTCGAGTCCCAGCTGGGTCAGCGTTGAGATTTATCTCCGCAAAATTTCCCCCCCCCCCCTGCCACGGTCAGTAGGGGACACCGATGGGCTTGGAAAGGCCGCCGTCCGTCGGATGGGACATTAAGCCGTTGCCCCGTGTGCGGGAGAGCCATACCCTGTGCACGTTAAAGAACACGCTGGACGGCGGCTTCTAAAGTCTTATCTGTATAAAAGATCCTGATATAGCTTTCTACAAACGTCAACTTTTGATGTTTACTTTCACGCTTCCTGATTTGGCAACTGATCTGGGTAACTGTTTCATGGGGCATGGAGAAACAGGAAAACTAAGGTCAGTTGGGATTACATCTTGCACCCATAGAAAGAGCGGAAAGTTGTACTTGTTTCCCTTATAGCAACAGGGAGTTGGGTGTTTTACCTCTGAGCGGCACTTTTTTTGCACACCATGGGCTAAATGGCTAGGTCACATGGACCCCGAAGGCTCAGAGAAGGTTGGGGGAGGGGACCCACTGGAACAGCTGTTGGGAGACAGATGGTAGCCTCCCGTCAGGGCCATCCAACGTGTTCTTTAACGTTGGGTTGTTTTACCTCTGAGCGGCACTTTTTTTGCACACCATGGGCTAAATGGCTAGGTCACATGGACCCCGAAGGCTCAGAGAAGGTTGGGGGAGGGGACCCACTGGAATAGCTGTTGGGAGACAGATGGTAGCCTCCCGTCAAGGCCATCCAGCGTGTTCTTTAACGTGCACAGGGTATGGCTCTCCCGCACACGGGCCACGGCTTAATGTCCCATCCGACGGACGGCGGCCTTTCCAAGCCCAGCGGTGTCCCCTACTGACCGTGGCAGGGGGGGGGGAATTTTGCGGAGATAAATCTCAACGCTGACCCAGCTGGGACTCGAACCTGGGAACTACAGATTACGAGCCTGGCGCGCTACCGACTGAGCCACCCCTGCCCCTTATAGCAACAGTGAAAGACAGCACTTAATCCTCCTGTAGCAACAAGGAAAAACAGCATTTCTTTATCCTACAAAAACAGGGAGAGGCAACGGAAGATTCCAATAACCAACACATATAATTTGAGCCCTGAGCGCAGGGGCGAAGCGAGAGGGACTTTGGTTGTAGGTGTGAGGGGGTGATCGAAAATTTTCCAACTCGGAAATAAAATTTTGTCAACTGAGAAAATAGGTACTTTAGATAAATAATATAATTATATCTCTGTCAGGGATTTTGTATCCAGAACTTCATTCCGGGGGGAGGGGGGGGGGGGGGTGAACTCCCAAGATTTTATTAAGTTGCCTTAATTTTTGCCGCCTTGCCATAATTTTACAAAATAAAAATCCTAATTTTTTACATCATACCAAAATTTTGCCAACTCGCCATAATTTTACAGAAAAATCCCAATTTTTACATCTCACCTGAATTTTGCCAAGCCACTTGGAATTCTACCAACTACCCATGATTTTGCCAAGTTGTCTAGATTTTGCCAACTTTTCCTAATTTCACAATCCCAATTATCACAACTCATCTGTATTTTGCCAAGTGGATTCGATTGCCCTAGATTTTGCCAACTGTCTTTAATTCTACAAAATAATTCCAATTTTAACAACTCAGATGGATTTTTACCAAGTTACTTAGAATTTTGACAACTCTGATTTACTTTGGGAGGGATTACCCCATCCCCTCTACAAGTACGCTCCTCCCTGCACGGATGCAGTTAGCAGCGGATATCATAATTTAAAAGCTCTCGGTGGATAAAGGGGGCGGGGGTGGCTCAGTCGGTAGCGCGCCAGGCTCGTAATCTGTAGTTCCAAGGTTCGAGTCCCAGCTGGGTCAGCGTTGAGATTTATCTCCGGAAAATCCCCCCCCCCTGCGACGGTCAGTAGGGGACACCGATGGGCATGGAAAGGCCGCCGTCCGTCGGATGGGACGTTAAGCCGTGGTCCCGTGTGCGGGAGAGCCATACCCTGTGCACGTTAAAGATGGCCTTGACGGGAGGCTACCATCTGTCCCCCAACAGCTGTTCCAGTGGGTCCCCCCCAACCTTCTCTGAGCCTTCGGGGTCCATGTGACCTGGCCATTTAGCCCATGGTGTGCAAAAAAGTCCCGCTCAGAGGTAAAGCAACCCAAACAACTCGGTGGATAAAAGATTAATGTTAAAACATATAGCGTATAAAACTCGAGACAAATATATTGATGTTAACGCGGATAGCGGATAAAATGAGATTTCATAAGATATTCAGGAATATGAACAAACACGAGTTAAAAAAAAACACTTGAGATTATAGGATGATAAACCCGATTCGAAAATTCAATGACAATATCCAGTTTGAAAAGAAAAAAAATGCATTGGGATAAACCACAAATTAAAAGAAAAAACTTATCCTATATGAAAGAAACGATCTTTTTGCTGGCAAAATAAAAAAAAAAATAAATACCCCCTTAAGCAGCTGCTTGCCACAGAGTTCTGACAGGAGCCTGTCAGTTTATATGCCACAGTAGGAGATCTGAGAGGATGGCAGGACCTCAGCAGAAAAACGACACACACATCCATGCCTAATTCCGGGGCTCGAACCCAGGTCCCTTAGATCAGTAGCCAAGCGTGCTAACCACTCGGCCACGGGACGGCCAAAGCACAATATAAATTAAAATATATATATATATATATAAAATGAATAAATAAATATATTATATAAATTAATAAATTAAAAAAAAATAACTATTTTCTCATATGTGCCCTAAAAAGTAGAAAATAAAACTAAAGCACACGGCTGGTACAATTAGTCACTAAATATGCATTTTTTTTCTATTTTTTTAGAGCGCATATGGAAAGATAGTTTTCTTTCTAATTTTATAATTTATTTAGATTTTTTATTTATCACTAAAACATCTACATTCAGAAACTTTCATTTCATATATGACTCATAAACATCGACCACATTTTCCCCTCCCTTGCATAGGAGTCATGCTTAAGATCGGAGAAGCTTTCAATTGCGATAAAAAATTCGTTAAAAGTGACCCCCCCCAAAAAAATGGCCACTTTTTTGGGATGGAGGAGAATGGCGGGGGCAACTTCGAAAGAGTTTGCAACGGTTGTCACATGAGCTTTCATTTGACACCTAACTCATGACTCTAGGCCCTCGCTTTCCGAAGATATTGCGCAACAATCGTTTTTTATTTCCCATTTTTAGGGGGGAAGAAATAGGGGAGTGGAATATTTTAAAACCTGTAACATTCACCATGTCACAAACTTTTCATATGACGCATAGCTTGTTATTTTCGGCCATCACGTTCCGAAGATATAGCGGAGCAAATGTTTTTATTTTCCACTTTTTTAAGCTGGACGAAAGCTTCAGGGGGTGGGGGGTCAATAGTCAATGAACTCCCCCGTCGCAAGCTTTCGTTTGACGCATATTTGTCACTTACAATACTGGAGCGTGGGTGGCTCGGTCGGTAGCGCGCCAGGCTCGTAATCTGTAGTTCCCAGGTTCGAGTCCCAGCTGGGTCAGCGTTGAGATTTCTCTTCGCAAAATTCCCCTCCCTGTCCACGGTCAGTATGGGATACCGATGGGCTTGGAAATGCCACCGTCCGTCGGATGGGACGTTAAGCCGTGGCCCCATGTGCGGGAGAGCCAGTGGATCCCTTCCCCCAACCTTGTCTGACCCTTCGGGGTTCAGTGACCTGGCCATTTAACCCATGGTATGCAAAAGTGTGCCGCTCAGAGGAAAAACATCCCCAAAAAAAGTTCTGCAGATGCGATAAAGACCTTGAAGATACTGAAAATACATTGCGGAGGAGCAATAGGAATTTTTTCATTCCCTCAAGGCACTACATATAATCATCTTGCTATAATGATGGAGTGATAATTAAAAAAAAAGGATATATTCTAGAATATTATACAAATTTTTCCTTCTCAAGTCTTTCACCAATGCTTTCCTCGAAGCATTGGAAACTTACCAGAAGGAAAGAACCGAAATTGATCTCTTTCTCCTTAAAATAAACTCTCCTCCAGTTGTCTGTTGTTAGGTGACCATCGCGCACGCTCTCGTTTGATCGTCGTTGCCAGTCACTCTGAGTCGGAAGCAACTCAATTACTCCAACTCCTTGTGCAGCAAAGGCCGGTGACTTGACTCGCTTAATGGGAATGGACTCGCTCCGGTAATTAGCCGCCAGTTAGAGATAATAAAATACAGACAACGCACCGAGAACGCTTACTCTGTGACCTAGAAGGGGGGGAGAGATCGAGCAACAGAAGGAGAAAAGGAAGTAGAGTAGGAGGGAGGAATTCGTCACTCTCCATCCTCGCGATCTGACGACATCATGTCACGTCAAGCAAAATTCCTGCAAACGGAGGCCACTGTCTGCGTTGTAGTTGTTGTGTTCTTAACTGCTTCGTTAATGAAATTATATCGTAATTTGTGGCATTTAGGAGTTCTTTTCGTGAGGAGCATTGGCACGAGACACCCAGCAAAGAATAGAGCGCTATAGAAATATCAGCGGTAATTACTTTAATTACTTAAATGTATTCTCATCTTTTTCGCTTTTGTGAAGTAAGTGGTTAAGTCAAAACTAATTATTTGGATCAGAAGTTTATGAGGCATTTTATTTTGCTTGTTTATATGTCAAGAGTTCAGTAATGAATTAATTTAAAAATATTTAAATTGAGTGAGTCGAATTGAAAATTAATATATGCAGAAAATTGCTTTTTGTTAGTTATTTATTGTAGGCTATTAGTAATTGTTGGTGAAAGGTTTAGGAGGTTAAATAATAACCTGGGGTAATTTTTATATCTCAAATAGCTGTAAGTGATTTAAATTTACGTAACAGAAAAGAAGTACTTAATCACAACAGAGAAATTTTCGTCACTTATTTGAAGATGAAGAGTATATGTTTTAAAAATATACTATCTAATCTGACATGCTAGTAACTTTAAAATAAGTGTAAAGAGTCTTTATGCAAGAAATCTGTAAACACGTTTTCTAAACTAAGCTCATATATTCTTCCTTTTTTTGAACTTATGTTAATTTTCAGAATGAAACACTCTTTCTTATACTTGGGTTGGGTTGTTTTACCTCTGAGCGGCACTTTTTTGCACACCAGGTCACATGGACCCCGAAGGCTCAGAGAAGGTTGGGGGAGGGGACCCACTGGAACAGATGTTGGGAGACAGATGGTAGCCTCCCGTCAAGGCCATCCAGCGTGTTCTTTAACGTGCACAGGGTATGGCTCTCCCGCACACGGAGCCACGGCTTAACGTCCTATCCGACGGACGGCGGCCTTTCCAAGCCCATCGGTGTCCCCTACTGACCGTGGGCAGGGCGGGGAATTTTGCGGAGATAAATCTCAACGCTGACCCAGCTGGGACTCGAACCTGGGAACTACAGATTACGAGCCTGGCGCGCTACCAGCTGAGCCACCCCCGCCCCCTTTCTTATACACTGTGATTCCAGTTCATTAGGTACACCACCCCTCGTCACATAAATGGTTCATTCCAACACGTAATACGTCGCGTGACTTCGTTGTGCGGTATAAATCAGGCAAACCAGGTCTTCGAGCATCAGTTAGAGTTGGATTGAACGTTAGAATGGGCAAAGCGAGCGGCATGAGCGATTTTCGGCGTTTGTGTTCTAGCATCTCCCAAACGGCCGTCCTCCTGGCCTTTTCACGCACAACAATGGTGCGAAAAGCAAAAAAAAAATACCAGTGATCAGCTATCTTGTGGACAAAAACAGCTTGTGGATCTGAGGGGCCAGAGAAGACTAACGAGAATTCTACAAGCGAATATATGAACCATAACCAGGCAAATCACGGCAGAATTAAACATTGGTGTGCAGAAGCTCATCTCCAAACGCATCACGTATCGGACCTTGTCGCGAATGAGCTACAGCAGTCGAGTGTCGATGTTTTCAGCGAAGAACACGAAAGCGCGTCACCAGTGGGAGCAGGACAATTGAGGACTGGAAAACGGTGACCTGGTCTGACGAATTAAGATTCCTTTTGCATCATGCTGATGGAAGGATCAGAATTTGGTGCAAGCACATGAGGCCATGGAGCCATCTTGTCTGCTATCAACAGTACAGGCCGCTGAAGGCGGTGTAATGGTGTGGAGAATGTTTTCCTGGCAATAGTAGGTCTCCTGATACCCATCGAAGGACATCTAAATACAACGGCATGTTTGATCGTCGTTGCTGATCAAGTTTATCCCTTCATGGCTACAGTTTATCCTCACTCGGATGGACACGTTAAAATGATAATGCATCTTTTCACAAGGTACGTATCGTCACCGAATGGTTCCAGTAACTTGCTGACGAGTTTTTCTTGATTCATTGGCATTCACAATCCCCAGATCTAAACCCTATCGAACATCTTTGGGATGAGGTGGTAAGAGCTGTTCGCAGAGAGACGGTGTCGCTGTCCAATTTGCATAATGCGCTACATAATCATTTCCTCATAGTACAACATTCCTGCACATTGCATCCAACATCTTTTAAGTTCCAGGTCCCAGCGAATTCGGGCTATTCTAAAGGTCGAAGGAAGCACAACATGCTACTAGGTAGGTGTACCTAATAAACTGGCATCTCAATGTAAATAGGGAGGTCATTATTAAAGTTCTCCTGTTCAGAGGCCACTATACACTTATGGAATGGACATAGCATCTTCATATTTGGTTTCTACATGTTATAAAACATGGGAAACTATTATGCAAAAATAATAATAATCGAAGTTCTAAACTCACCACCACAAGTTGAGTTCGTTTGTTTTATCTCTGAGTGATAATTTTTTTGCACACAATGGGCTTAATGTTCAGGTCACAAGAACCCCAATGACTCTGAGAAAGATGGGAGAAGGGTGTTCACTGGACAGCTCTTAGGAGTCAGATAGAGGCCTTCTGTCAAGGCCATCCAACGTGTTGTTTAACATATGTAGTCTTTAGTGCTCCTGCACACGGACCATGGCTTAACGTTCTATCCGATGGATGGTGACCTTTTCAAGGCCATCAGTGCCCCCTTTTGGATCTAGAGCAAGGTGGGGGCTTAGTGGAAATAAATCTTAACGCTGGCCCATGGCGAAGGGAATATGGGAACTAGAAATTACGAGCTTGGCGCTCTACAGGGAAAAGGAACCTTCGCCCTCTAGAGTGCGTATAAGACAAGGGGAGACCTCTAGAGTGCATCTAAGACAAGAGAAGATCTCTAGAGTGCATCTAAGACAAGAGAAGATCTCTAGAGTGCATCCAAGATAAGAGAAGACCTCTAGAGTGCATCTAAGAAAAGAGGAGACCTCTAGAGTGCATCGAAGAAACGAGGAGACCTCTAGAGTGCACCGAAGACAAGAGGAGACCTCTATAGTGCATCTAAGACAAGAGGAACGCTATAGAATGCATCTAAGACAAGAGGAGAACTCTAGAGTGAATCTAAGACAAGAGGAGAACTCTAGAGTGCATCTAAGACAAGAGGAGACCTCTATAGTGCATCTAAGACAAGAGGAGATCTATAGAGCGCATCTAAGACAACAGGAAACCAATAGAGTGCATCAGAGACAAGAGGAGACCTATAGAGTGCATCTAGGACACGAGGAGACCTATAAAGTGTATCTAAGACAAGAGACCTATAGAGTGCATCTAAGAAATGAGGAGACCTATAGAGTGCATCTAAGACAAGAGGAGACCTATAGAATGCATCTAAGACAAGAGGAGACCTATAGAGTGCATCTAAGACACGAGGCGACCTATAGAGTGCATCTAAAACTAGAGGAGAACTCTAGAGTGAATCTAAGACAAAAGGAGACCTATAGAGTGCATCTAAAACAAGAGAACTCTAGAGTGAATCTAAGACAAGAGGAGACCTATAGAGTGCATCTAAAACAAGAGGAGAACTCTAGAGTGAATCTAAGACAAGAGGAGACCTATAGAGTTCATCTAAGACAAGAGGAGACCACTAGAATGTATCTAAGACAGGAGGAGACCTCTAGAGTGCATCTGAGACAAGAGGAGACCTATAGAGTGCATCTAAGACACGAGTAGACCTATAGAGTGCATCTAAGACAAGAGAAGACCTCTAGAGTGCATCTAGGACAAGAGGAGACCTCTAGAGTGCATCTAGGACAAGAGGATATCTATAGAGTGCATCTAAGACAAGAGGAGACCTCTAGAGTGCATCTAGGACAAGAGGAGACCTATAGAGTCCATCTAAGACAAGAGGAGACCTGTAGAGTGCATCTAACACACGAGGAGACCTCTAGAGTGCATCTGAGACACGAGTAGACCTATACAGTGCATCTAAGACACGAGTAGACCTATAGAGTGCATCTAAGACACGAGTAGACCTCTAGAGTGCATCTAAGACACGAGTAGACCTATAGAGTGCATCTAAGACAAGAGGAGACCTCTAGAGTGCATCTAGGACAAGAGGAGACCTCTAGAGTGCATCTAGGACAAGAGGATACCTATAGAGTGCATCTAAGACAAGAGGAGACCTCTAGAGTGCATCTAGGACAAGAGGAGACCTATAGAGTGCATCTAAGACAAGAGGAGACCTATAGAGTACATCTGAGACAAGACGAAACCTATAGAGTGTATCTAAGACATGAGGAGACATCTAGAGTGCATCTAAGACAAGGGGAGACCTCTAGAGTGCATCTAAGACAAAGGGAGAAGGATCTTGTGTAGAAATTTAAAAATGAGAACAGAGGGAAAGAAATTGAAAACGTTATTTATTGGATATAATCTTCGCATTATTTCTTTTAAAGACAAGAAAATGGAGTTAAAAAAAGCACTAAAACTGCATCGTAGTCCATTCCAGTTAAAGCCAGTTTCTTAGTTTCGATTAATGTCTTTAATCCACTTTTGGAATCAAACTATGACGATGGGCATTGGCAGGTATTTTTTTTTCAGGGAGACGGCAAAAATGGATTCGGTGTGTGACAAAAGTTTATTTTTTTGAGGGGGGGAGGGAACAAAAAACAAATAATTGTTTCAAGATAGAAACATTTATAGCGAGTCGTTCTTAAACAGTGGAGTTACGAATTCAGGAATCATACATTCCTCATGCCATAACACAATTAAGGATGCCAGAAAATGAAGCGGAAATGAAAGGTAGGCTTATTAGTGAAAATGAGAGATGAGGTCGGGCATCGTCTGAATAATTGCTTTGGTGAACTCCAGCTCAGAATAATTTTAACTTCAAATATTTCTTCTAAATGCAAAAAGTAAATACACATAAAAAAGTTGAAACATAAAATATTTTTCATTATTTTTTCAACCTTTTAATCAATGTGTAGTAATTAAAAATAATCACCACGTGGTTTACGATTACTTTTTGCGTATTTTCTATCTTTAATAATTGAATGGTTCTGTGCTTTTGTAAAGATGTTACCCACAAACTTCCGGTTTCTACTAGTATTTCTAAATGTTTTTCATTCTAAATAGCATTAACATGTTATTTTTATCGTAAAATGATTCTAATTAATATTATAAGAATAAAATAAATGAATTTTTGTATATATGTTATATGATGCCTCAGAGAAACGTTTTTTTCAAATAGGGCTCGAGTTCAACAATTGTCGAAATGGTTCAGGCTAGGTCGGACTCCTGTTCGGACTGAACTGTCAAAATGGTTCAGGCTAGGTCGGACTCCTGTTCGGACTGAACTGTCAAAATGGTTCAGGTTATAATCGGATACAAGCTGAATAATTGTCGAAATGCTCAGGCTCAGGCTCTGATTGAACAAATATCGAAATGGTTCAGGCTCTGATTGAACAAATGTCGAAATGGTTCAGGCTCTGATTGAACAAATGTCGAAATGGTTCAGGCTCTGAGTGAACAAATGTCGAAATGGTTCAGGCTCGTTGGACTCGGGTTCAATAATTGCCTAAATGGTTCAGGCTAGGTCGGACTTGGGTTCGGACTGAACTGTCAAAATGATTCAGGTTATAATCGGACTCGGGTTGAATAATTGTCGAAATGCTCAGGATCAGGCTCTGTTTGAACAAATGTCGAAATGGTTCAGGCTCTGATTGAACAAATGTCGAAATGGTTCAGGCTCTGATTGAACAAATGTCGAAATGGTTCAGGCTCGGTTGGACTCGGGTTCAACAATTGCCCTCATGGTTCAAGCTACATCAGTAGTGAGTTCCCACCATAGCCCCCCACGCACAATGCTTCCCCCTATGACGTCACCAGCCACTCCCATATGCACCACTACTACCCCCTTATTAATATTCATAAGCGACTACACCCCATATTAATATTCATAATTAATAATTCATAATTAATAAATTAATAATAATTATTTAATAATTAAAACCCCATATCAAAAGTTCCGCCCCCTTTCTTAAAAACCTCTGGCGCCATCTAGTGTATATCATGAGTAATATTTTAACAGTAGTTTTCCAATTTTGACTCCCTCCTGATTAAAACCCCCCTTATCAAAAGTTCCACCCCTTTTATTAAAAATTCCTCACCTTTATTAAAAACCCCTGCGCCATCTAGTGTATATCATAAGTACTATTTTAACCGTTTTACTCCTCGTTTCTGAAGGAGAGGCCTCCCAGAATCGTAACACTTAACTATGGCCCAGCTGGGTCAGCGTTGAGATTTATCTCCGCAAAATTCCCCGCCCTGCCCACGGTCAGTAGGGGACACCGATGGGCTTGGAAAGGCCGCCGTCCGTCGGATGGGACGTTAAGCCGTGGCCCCGTGTGCGGGAGAGTCATACTCTGTGCACGTTAAAGAACACGCTGGATGGTCTTGACGGGAGGCTACCATCTGTCTCCCAACAGCTGTTCCAGTGGGTCCCCTCCCCCAACCTTCTCTGAGCCTTCGGGGTCCATGCGACCTGGCCATTTAGCCCATGGTGTGCAAAAAAGTGCCGCTCAGAGGTAAAACAACCCAAAACAACAACCCTTAACTATGGATACTCAAACTTCAACCGACTTCCGAACCTAACATATACAACGCTAAGTCTTTCTGTCGCTTTTCTATCACTTCTCCTTTCATTTTCAATCTTCTCTTTCTGAAATGTGATGATTGAGTTTCTTTGAATGTTTGAAGTGTGAAATAACCGTTGAAAGACTTAGCGCTGTATGTGTTAGGTTCAGAAGTCGGTTGAAGTTTGAGTATCCATAGTTAAGTGTAGCCGTTACGATTCTGGGAGCCCTCTCCTTCAGAAACGAGGAGTAATTAGTACTAGCTTACAGGGGTAATGCTGTTATCTTTATAGACAGTATTATTTCAGATTTTAAATTTCCAAACTCTAGTGTCTTTCAATCATTTCTGTGGTTCTTTACTGATGTTTTCTATATGCAAAGTATTTTGTGATATTCATCCATTTGTATATAATAATGTACGCAATGGACCATGATTTACTAGAGTGAGACCTTAATATTTTATGATTTTTCTTTATTACTCCCTCCGCTAAAGAGTGACTTTTATCAGTTATTCCTTAGGTTCACTTATTTTACACACCAGGTGGCGCTTGTTAATAGTCGTTTTTTCTATCTTACAGTATTTGCGCTGTAATTTGCTGTTTTGAAGCGATTTTTACAGCCATCCCACTGCATTTTTATACTTTTTTCTCTCTCGTCACAGTATGTTTTACAGTTATTGTGCTGTCCGATCCATATATTTGTAGATATTTACTGATCTGTTCCCATGTACTTTGTTGATTTTACCGTTATTTCTGTCATCCATTCCAGCATATGTTGAAGGTATTCTATCATCTCCATATGTTTGATTTTACAGTTATTGTGCCTTCACTTCCAAAGAATTGTGAAAATATTCACCTATCCACTGAAATATGTGCGCATTTACAGGTATTCCAAGATTCATTTCATTGTAATTTAGTGTCTTACAAGCAATTTTACCAACCACAGCAATGTGTGCGAATTTACAAATATTCCAACACCCTTTACACTTTAGCCATCCCATGGCCGAGTGGTTAGCACGCTTGGCTACTGATCTAAGGGACTTGGGTAAGGCATGGATGTATGTGTCGTTTTTCTGCTGAGGTCCTGCCATCCTCTCAGACCTTCTACTCTGGCATATAAACTGACAGGCTCCTGTCAGACCTCTGTGGCAAGCAGCTGCTTGAGGGGGTATTTATTTATTTATTTACACTTTAGTGATTCTCATTAAATTTACCAACCATTTCGTTGTTTTTCTAATTTTCGTTTATGCATGTAATTTGATTAAACGACCTAGTCACATGGTGATTCTGTATCGTGGGTAAAGTACTGTCCATTTCAGGCTATTGTGAGATTTTCAACGTTAAGAATTAGCATATATATGGAAAAAATAATAATCTGACTCAGATGATGCTTGCGATTTATCTACTTTGGTCGTTAAAGTATGGTTTATTAGAAAGTAAATATACACACAGGGACGATGAATCAGTGATTGTCTTCTTTTGAGCAAATTACTTTAATTATCTTGCGAGATGTATGAGGAAATGCAAAGAACAGATATTGAGAGTTTACGATTCTATGGAGAAACATGCACCTGAAGAGTTAGTTTATCTCTAAGATTGTATGACAGTGAAGTGAAACAAACTTGCAATCAGTTTGTCTTTCATTTTAAATGCTTGTTGTTTGCCGTGCTAAAACGATTCACTGAAATTCCCCCTCTTATGCCTTTTTTCAGGAAAAGGTACATTGTAGTTTATCAATTCTAGATTAATATTTGTCATCTTCAGGCATGCCCCAGGAGCTGTGTAAACATGACAGGGATCAATTTCATAGTATCTGACACATAGTTTTCTCAAACATATCAGCTAAGAGGAGCACGTCGGTGTACAAGTCGTGATATTGGCTGGGTTGGGTTGTTTTACCTCTGAGCGGCACTTTTTTGCACACCATGGGCTAAATGGTCAGGTCACACGGACCCCGAAGGCTCAGAGAAGGTTGGGGGAGGGGACCCACTGGAACAGCTGTTGGGAGACAGATGGTAGCCTCCCGTCAAGGCCATCCAGCGTGTTCTTTAAAGTGCACAGGGTATGGCTCTCCCGCACATGGGGCCACATCTTAACGTCCCATCCGACGGACGGCGACCTTTCCAAGCGCATCGGTGTCCCCTACTGACCGTGGGCAGGGCGGGGAATTTTGCGGAGATAAATCTCAACGCTGACCCAGCTGGGACTCGAACCTGGGAACTATAGATTACGAGCCTGGCGCGCTACCGACTGAGCCCTCCCCCCCCCCCCGCCCCCGTGATATTGGCCTAGCTTTTTTTACATCGAATGAGTTCCATACTTTCATTGCATGGGTAAAGTGTTCTTACCCTAGCACTTCTCCGAGGAGCTGGTCATAATGTGTGTAATCTCAATTTTAAGCGCCCGAATAAGATTCAAGTTATATTTCATAACCTAAAGGACAGCCATCTTATTATGCAAGGAATCGGTATGATAAAAAATAAGAATATTAATTGCATTCCCAATAATATGGAAAAATACACAGCGTTCTCCCTTGGAACTTTGAATTTCATAGATTCTTATCAATTTTTAAGTTCATCTCTTGAGAAGCTAATCTATCGGCAGAAGAATTCCTTATTTTGAATTGCTGCATTTCGTCAGGAAACTGATAATTATTTCAATCTGTCGTTATGGTTCAAAAGATTCTTGAGGAAGATAAAAGCATGGAGCGGGCAGCCTGCTCTCAAGTAAAGGAATTATATAAACAGTAGCATATCTGTTTTCGCATCGATTTATCTACTTTCCATAGGTCAGTGCGCGAGTGGCGTGGGCGAGTGGCCCGTGACCTTTGTATGTCACCAGTTGGGCAACCTGTTGCCGTGGTGTATCTCCCGGTCATTTTAGCAGATCACATGACAATGATAGTAGGAGGTTTCAGGAATTTTTAACAGAGTCGAAGCTGAAGCGTGTATGGAGAGAAAGGTATTTCTGGACTTGGGATTTTTCACGCTCTTAGTTTGTAAAGACATTAATTTTTGTTTGTCGCTTCTTGTATGCTCTACGTGAGAAAATCGATTTTCGTGACATATGTGAAGAATTCTTTTACTGAGGCCCGATCAGAACATATATGTCAGAGCATAGTTAGGCGGATTTTTATGTTATCGAATCGAAGCTTTCTCATGTAGCTTGTTCCATAGATATAATCGCTGGAGTATTTTGACTATCAGTCCAGTTACAAATAAAATTTCGGTGGATTAGCTCAGGTAAGTTGAAAGGGTGCAATCGAGTGAGACTTATGCATTTTTATAGTAGCTTAGTGCATTTTATTGTATTTGCTAAAACTAATGCCCTCTACTCCATTGCCATGCATTCATGTTGGAACTAAAGTTTTTTACCCAAGCGGAAAAGTATGATTTCTACTTTTAGCATGGCTTACTTTCTATACTGTTCTATCGCATACAAAAATTCTTTACAGAATTTACCCGATGAAAGACAGTTGACCTCGTAAAGCAAACAAGCATGCACTAACGCCGCAACGCTAAATAAAATTTCATCAGCGTGATGGGCATACGTTTGCCAATAAATGGTGGAAAAGAAGATTTTTAAAAACTGTGAGAGCGTTTAGAACTGTAGATTTTTAAAAAATGATTACTTCCAAACAATTAGCTGATTTTTCTTCGGAGGAAGAAATTGTTATCGACTGCTATTGAGTTACTTTCTAGGAATGAGTAATATTTTGCATCATGTACTGAGGATACAGCGGTAATAAGTATTAAGAATAAAAAGTTTTAAACCATGTCGCGTAACGGATATATTTAAGAGGAGTAATTAATTGAGACATGGCAGAGATAAGAATTTAATTTAAAACCACTTTTTCGTTCCAAAATAAGTCCTGACGAGGAAAGTGCAGAAACACAGATATCTGATGGCAACAGCCTTCAATCCGATGGAGTCTAATTTTAATAAGAGAAGATCAACACTAGGAGGTTTAGGGTTGCGTAATTTCAAATTGGCTTGTCCTCTTCCGACGGGGTACATTGAATAGCTGACCTATCATAAAGGGTAGAATTGGGAGTGACAATGAGGTTTAGTAAGAAGGGTTGGCAACCGTCTCTGGACTAAGAAAAATTTCGAGATGGATCCTAAAACAGTGGTCAAGGCTGCGAGTGGGTTTTCATGTTGTAAGACATCGTGTCTGATATGGAAGCAAAGGGGTATTGACAGCGTGGGAGGTAACGTGATCCAAGATTCACCCTTCAATAAAACGTGATCCATAGTAAGGGTGAAGTATCGAACGTTTGTTGCGTGTTCTAAAGCGGGTCTTTTATGTCACCCATACAGGTTACCAGACCATATCACCCCTAAATATTTTTCTTAATTACGAATAATTTGTTTTTTAAAACAAAGATTTTTTTTTGTTTTCCTTTTATTAATTTTTTACCCAATAGCATTTTTTCATTTCATTTTCTGCGGGAAAGTCTTTTAAATCAGTTACTGCGGGATAGTCCTTAAAAGGGGGCAGAACTTTTGATAAGGGTTTTTTTTAATGATGGGGATTAAAAATTGGGAATAATTTAGGTTCAAATCTTGCTAAAGTATACACTGGATGGCGCCAACAAAAATCTTTTTTAGGTGTTAGGAAATTCAGGGGGGCTTAAAAATACAGGTGGGTCAACCAGGGAGCAGTTTTGATAAGGGTTTTTTTAATGAGGGGGAGTGTAAAAATTGGGAATAATTACGAGTGAAATAGTACTCATAATATACACTAGATGGCGCCAGGGGTTTTTAATAAAGGGGGGGCCGGGACTTTTGATAAGAGGGGTTTTTAATGAGGAGGGAATCAAAATTGGAAAACTACGGTTAAAATAGTGCTCATGATATACACTACATGGTGCCAGGGGTTTTTAATAAAGGGGGAGGAATTTTTAATAAAGGGGACAGAACTTTTGATAAGGTTTTTTGATTATTAATTATTTATTAATTAATTTTTTAATTATGAATATTAATAAGGGGTGTGGTCGATTATGATTATTAATAAGCTGGGTAGTAGTGGGGTGCACATGGGCGTGGCCGGTGACGTCATAGGGGGAAATTACTGTGCGTGGGGGGACTACGGTGGGAACTCATTACTTACGTCGGACTGGGGCTCAACGATTGTCGAAATGGTTCAGGTTAGATCGGACTCGGGCTAACTCAAATGCTCAGGCTCAGGCTCTGATTGAACAAAGGTCAAAATGGTTCAGGCTCTGATTGAACAAAGGTCGAAATGGTTCAGGCTCTGATTGAACAAATGTCGAAATGGTTCAGGCTCTGATTGAACAAAGGTCGAAATGGTTAGGCTCTGATTGAACAAATGTCGAAATGGTTCAGGCTCTGATTGAACAAATGCCAAAATGGTTCAGGTTCTGATTGAACAAATGCCAAAATGGTTCAGGCTCTGATTGAACAAAGGTCGAAATGGTTCAGGCTCTGATTGAACAAATGTCGAAATGGTTCAGGCTCTGATTGAACAAAGGTCGAAATGGTTCAGGCTCTGATTGAACAAATGTCGAAATGGTTCAGGCTCGGTTGGACTCGTCGGGCGAACTAGAGCTCAATAACCTAGGGCCCGGGCTCAAAAAATTGAGCCCGAACTCACTCATATCTAGTAAAAAATGCAGATAAAAAAAGCTTTTTTTCACAGAGATAAAAATTAATAATATGCTTCAGGGAACGAAAGAAAATATAAAGAAATCAAACATCCATTTCTTTAAGGAAAGGAAATGACATTAATTTTTGGTGTACCTGATATTATTCAACATTAATTTTTACAATCACTTTTTTTTTTTAGAGGTGCGGGACTGCCTCTCTTGCCTTCTTCTGCTGCCGATAATGAAGAGATCGGATTGGTTGGTTGTTTTTCCTCTGAGCGGCATTTTTTGCACACCATGGGCTAAATAACTAGGTCACATGGACCCCGAAGGCTCAGAGAAGGTTGGAGGAGGGGACCCACTGGAACGACTGTTGGGAGACAGATGGTAGCCTCCCGTCAAGGCCATCCAGCGTGTTCTTTAACGTGCACAGGGTATGGCTCTCCCGCACACAGAGCCACGGCTTAACGTCCCATCCGACGGACGGCGGCCTTTCCAAGCCCATCAGTGTCCCCTACTGACCATGGGGCAGGGCGGGGAATTTTGCGGAGATAAGTCTCAACGCTGACCTAGCTGGGAGGAGCTATCGGAGTCTAAATCCGAGAACTGTCAAAACGTCAACTGCGCAGTTTTAGTCTCCCCAAGGCGCAACTCACTCTCTAAATTCTAAACAAAACTCTGATGAATTCAATCTCCCACCTTTTATTCATGAATAGATTCGCTCGATCAGATATTCTTCATATTATTCTCCTTGCATTCGCCTTCTTTGCAGCTGGGAAAGTGACTAAATCGTAAACAAATGCAAAACTGGTGGTTCAATTAATTTCTCTCTCCTTTATTTCAATTAAGTCGGTTTAACTAGGCACATATTGTCCCTTTCTTAGCTAATCAATCACAAATATCGCTCTTTTACCTTTATCGTGAACGAGAGAAGCAATTGGAACGGCTTCAAGCTGTGGAACTTTTCCCAGAATTAATTACAACTTTTTTCTTTGGCTTATTATGCCTCGTGCCCAGTCAATAACTAGTTCTCATCACCTCTGGTAATGGAATCTTGTCAGCTATGCTCCTGAACGGAATTAAATCAAATATACATTTGTTTCCGAATAATGCCGATCTTAATTATCTTAATTGAAATCAGAATTCAGCAGAAATTGTTTCCTAAACTACAAATAGAAATTTAAATGCGCGCATCCAAATAAGAAATCTTATCTGTAACTACCACGAAGAGTGCATTAGCTGTTGTAACAAGAGCTAAATCCTCTCAGCGGTGATTCCGCCCTAATATGTTTCAAATGAGAGTTTTCATGAATCATAAACAGACAGAATCAAAATCTCTCGTTTAGAATAAACTATACAGGGATTCTTTTCTCTGATGCTAGAAAGAGATACTTAAAAGGGAAGCTAATTTCTGTTGGAACTCTTGAGACGATTGTTGTTCTACTTCTGAGTGGCATTTTTGTGCATATCATGCGCTAATTAACAAGGTCACAAGAATCCCTTAGGCTTAGAGTTCGTTAGGGTTGGGTTGGTTGTTTGCCTCTGAGGAGCACATTTTTCCACACAATGGGCTAAATGATCAGGTCAAAGAACTATGAATGCTCAGAGATGATTGGGAGGGGACCCACTGGAACAGCTGTTGGGAGACAGATAGTAGACTCCCTATCAAGGCCATCCAGCGTGTTCTTTAACGTTAACAGGGTATGGCCCTCCCGCACATGGCGTCACGGCTTAACGTCCCATCCCACGGACGGCGGTCTTTCCAAGTCCATCGGTGTCCCCTACTGACCGTGGGCAGGGCGGGCAATTTTGTAAAGATAAATCTCTACGCTGGCCAAGCTAGGACTCGAACCTGGGAACTGTAGATTACAAGCCTGGCGCGCTGCCGACTGAGCCACCCCTACCCAAGGTTGGAGGAAGGGGAACCACTGGACAAGCTGCTAAGAGACAAATGGTGGCATCCCCGTCAAGGCCATCCAGCGTGTTCTTTAACACGCACAGGACATAGCTCTCCCGTAAACACAGCTTAACTTACCATCCGACGGACGACTGCCTTTCCAAGCCCATCAGTCACCCTTCCTGACTGAGGTAGGGTGAGGGATTAGAGGAGAAAAAATATCAACGCTGGCACAGATGCCGGGCTACCGATTGAGTTGAGTTGGGTTGTTTTACCTCTGAGTGGCACATTTTTGCACACCATGGGCTAAATGGCCAGGTCACATGGACCCCGAAGGCTCAGAGAAGGTAGGGGGAGGGGACCCACTGGAACAGCTGTTGTGAGACAGATGGTAGCCTCCCGTCAAAGCCACCCAGCGTGTTCTTTAACGTGCACAGGGTATGGCTCTCCCGCACACGGGGCTACGGCTTAACGTCCCATTCGACGGACGGCGGCCTTTTCAAGCCCATCGGTGTCCCCTATTGACCGTGGGCCTACCGATTGAGTCAACCCCGGGCTTAGCGTAAGTGGCGACTGTGACTGGGTGGGTTAAAATAGGGTCTTATGTGGTTCCCCTTAGTTGGAAGACCTAGGAAGGTTTTAAGTATAAATTAATATTTTTCTTAATATTTTTCAACCTTTGAAATTAGTAGCAATAAAATAAATTTCTAAAGCTGCCTGGTATTGTTCAAGACTTGAAAAACTGACTCAGAGTAGAAAGCGCATTCCTAATGAATGCGCGGATTGACGTCATTGCCGGAAGTTTTCGGCTCCCCGGAATTCCGCAGGTACAGTCGCTCAAAAAGTATCCGAACACTATGGTTGATTACAGAATTCAGAAAAAGTATCTGGCAACGATTTCTTTTAGAAATAAGTGATCTGGCAACCTTCGTGTCACGTGTCCTGAAGGTTGCCAGATCACTAATTTCTAAAAATAATCGTTTCCAGATTTTTTTTCTGGATTCTGCAATCAACCACAGTGTTCGGATATTTTTTTGAGCGACTGTACTTGACAGATCAATCTCGAATTTAGTTTGGTCATCGCTTACTTGATGAACGGAGAGTACAATGTTATCAATGGCGTACTACGCTATCAATTCTGCAAGTTATCAATGAACAGAAGTTTCTCGGTCAAAGTTTCGGGAAGACCTAATTTTGTAAGGTTGAAAACCTTACAGTGCACTGAGTTAAGGTGAGATGAAGTTGTATATGAAATTTTGTTGTCCTAACTCTGAACGTCTAGGGTTGGGTTGGGTTGTTTTACTTCTGAGCGGCACTTTTTTGCACACCATGGGCTAAATGGCCAGGTCGCATGGACCCCGAAGGCTCAGAGAAGGTTGGGGGAGGGGACCCACTGGAACAGCTGTTGGGAGACAGATGGTAGCCTCCCGTCAAGGCCATCCAGCGTGTTCTTTAACGTGCACAGGGTATGGCTCTCCCGCACACGGCGCCACGGCTTAACGTCCCATCCGACGGACGGCGGCCTTTCCAAGCCCATCGGTGTCCCCTACTGACCGTGGGCAGGGCGGGGAATTTTGCGGAGATAAATCTCAACGCTGACCCAGCTGGGACTCGAACCTGGGAACTACAGATTACGAGCCTGGCGCGCTACCGACTGAGCCACCCCCGCCCCACTGAACGTCTAGGAGGAGATGTCGAACAAACAGATATTTTACACATATAGGTTTTAAGATGATAAATCTGAACTAAAACTGGCTGTAAAATCTTTTGAATTATTTTTATCCAATGTGAGTATTAAGGATAATAAAGTGATATACAAATTCATTGTCTTAGAGATTACATTCAAAGAACGTGGCTCACGTAAAGACAAAATTCGCTAAGCTATATAAGTGTTATTAATATTATTTATTAAGATACTTGCTAATTTATTTATGAATCATTTATGAAAGACGAAGGACCCTAAAACTGCTTGATTTGTCCCCGAATTGGAGAGACAATAAAACTGAGCAGTTGAAGCTTCAGCAGTTTTCATGAACCAATAATCCATCAATCCTCTACCATGCATCTGTGAGCCATGAGAACTCTCCAAGCAGGTCTCATAGTCTCTCCAGTTGCTATTGATGCTAAGTTACTCGTTCTCACTCTCGTAAATTTGATTCAAGATACACTGGTTGGCGTTGACGGAAGTCTTCCATTTCTCTCTGACCACTTGGGAGTGGGGATTACCGCACACCACTCGCCAGGGACCTCGACTTTCGTGGGGTTTCAAGACAGCCCAAAATCTGCTTGTTTCCTTTGTTAACGTTTCATTTAATAAATATTTCACAACCAATATAATCTATTGCTTAATACGCACCTCGTGTTTTTCCTTAGGTTAATACGAAATTAATGTTATTTTCGTTAAATACACGTTTAGAACAGATATTTATTTTTGTTTGTTTTTCAGAATGTGCCAGTTATAACAGATATATATATTTTTTCCATTTACGAATTTCTTTAATTCAATTTATTTGAACTGCTGCATACATTTCCTTTCCATTCGTCAGTTGTAAAGATTTTGTGTACTTAGATTTCCACACCCTCCTCCCTAAGAGTTGGTGGTGGTGTAGGGGAAGATGGAAGAGTTAAATAGATTTAACTTACTGCATATAGCCGTCCCGTGGCCGAGTGGTTAGCACGCTTGACTACTGATCTAAGGTATCTGGGTTCGAGTCCCGGATTAGGCATGGAGGTGTGTGTCGTTTTTCTGCTGAGGTCCTGCCATCCTCTCAGATCTTCTACTGTGGCATATAAACTGACAGGCTCCTGTCAGACCTCTGTGGCAAGCAGCTGCTTGAGGGGGTATTTATTTTTTTTTATTTTACTGCATATGGGGCGGGAGTGGCTCAGTCGGTAGCGCGCTAGACTCGTAATCTGTAGTTTCCAGGTTCGAGTCCCAGTTGGGTCAGCGTTGAGATTTATCTCCGCAAAATTCCCCGCCCTGCTCATGGTCAGTAGGGGACACCAATGGGCTTGGAAAGGCCGCCGTCCGTCGGAAGGGACGTTAAGCCGTGGCCCCGTGTGCGGGAGAGTCATACCCTGTGCACGTTAAAGAACACGCTGGATGGCCTTGACGGGAGGCTACCATCTGTCTCCCAACAGCTCTTCCAGTGGGTCCCATTCCCCAACCTTCTCTGAGCCTTCGGGGGTCCATGTGACCTGGCCATTTAGCCCATGGTGTGCAAAAAAAGTGCCGCTCAGAGGTAAAAGAACCCAACCCTACTGCATATATATATTTTTTTTCATTCATAAGTTGCAAAGATTTTGTAGATTTATTTAACATGTTGCATACATTTTTTTCCCCATTTGTAAGCTGTAAATATTTTGTAGTTTATATCTTCCCCCCATCTTCCGGAGAGTTGTTGTTGTTGGTGGTGGTGGTGGTGGTGTTGAGGGGATTCTCCTTCTACAAAATTGCGAGCCTCCCGAACTTTTGCACAAGTGGCCTTCAGATACTTTAATCCCACCCACTGTAATAGTTGTCCAGTAGGCACACTTACGACCTCGGAGCCTTTGTGGTCCTTGTGACCTGCAATTTAGCCCTATTGTTTGCTAAAAAAAAAGTGCCTCTCAAAGATAAAACATCCCAATCCGAAATAAAACAAAATGACTAATGGAAGTTAGGTCGCAATGTAGATTGACTGCAGATAAATCAAAATATATGCGAGCGAAGTTCATAAATATTTCCCTGCAAAACACCTTCATCTGTCAGAAGAGAATCAATAATTTAAACCTCAGGGAATAGGAAAAAAAAAGCACAAAATAGCGAGGGAAGGAAGTATCTACATTAACAGAACAGCTCTTTGTATCGTCCCACACGGGAAATCACGAAAATGGTCGTCGCGTCGCATCTGCGGAGGGTGTGCCCATCAGGGTGCATGCGATGACACATGTTAAGTTTCGCATGAGCTGGCAGTCTCTGAAAAGGCATTATCAGAAAAGGGAAATGAGAGTGTGATGCACAGCAGAGGGCTGTTTACAAAACTGGAACCAGCTGGGCTGTTTCAACAAGGCTTAATTTTAAAGGAGCCCAGATGTAGAGGCGAGTATCATTTAGCATTTCATTAAACGCTGGCCAAATTCAACAGCTGTCATAATCTAGGGAGCAGATGTATAATTCTGAACTTTGACGTCGAGTTCTGTTCAATCAGCAATTAGTGATATATGAATTTTTAAATTGAATTCTTAATAACTACTCTTTATTATTTTAAAAACAAAATGTAACGTAATATATACGCCATTAACAATAAAAACCTGAATGCTCACTCCTTTTATTTCTGGTAAAATGCGGTTTTCGAGATTCCGTGCTACTCTTTGGGGTATTTTACACCAATGGTTAGAGCGCCTGGCTACTGATCTACGGGACCTGGGTTCGAGCCCCGGGTAAGGCATAGATGTTCGTGTTGTTTTTTGCTGAGGTCTTGCCATCCTCTCAGATCTTATACTGTGTCATATAAACTGACAGGTTCCTGTCAGACCTCTGTGGCAAGCAGCTACTTGGGGGGTATTTATTTTTATTATTATTTTTTTTATAACAGAAGGCCGGTGGATCAAGTTATGACGTCACCATAGGTAGTCCTGTAATGTCGATAATTCTTATACAATTATTTCTATTATTATTACTGGTGTAATTTTGCACTAATATTTTTATTAATGTTTATTTATAAATATATCTTATTTAAAAGAAACATTTTTTAGATTGATTAGCAATTATCATAACGCTAATAAATGCGAATAATTTTTCTTCTAAATAAGGTAAATTTATAAATAAGCATTAATATAAAAGTACACCACTGATAATAATAGAAAGAAATATATTAGAATTATCTAAGTTACAGGACTACTTATGCTGACGTCATAACCTGGTCCACAGGCCTTCTGTTGTAGGAGGTATTGGCTAAATCACCAAATCACCTGGTCACAAGAACCCGATGGGCTCAGAGAAGGATGGAAAAAGGGACCGACTGGACAGCTGTTAGGAGACAGATAGAAACCTCTCATCAAGGCCACACAGCGTGTTCTTTAAAGTGCACAGGGTATGGCTCTCCTGTATAAGGAGGGGCGGGGGTGGCTCAGTCGGTAGCGCGCCAGGCTCGTAATCTGTAGTTGCCAGGTTCGAGTCCCAGCTGTGTCAGCGCTGAGATTTATCTGCGCAAAATTCCCCGCCCTGCCCTCGGTTAGTAGAGGACACCGATGGGCTTAGAAAGGCCGCCGTCCGTCGGATGGGACGTTAAGCCGTGGCCCCATGTGTGGAAGAGCCATAATCTGTGCACGTTAAAGAACACGCTGGATGACCTTGACGGGAGGCTACCATCTGTCTCCCAACAGCTGTTCCAGTGGGTCCCCTCCCCCAACCTTCTCTGAGCCTTCGGGGTCCATGTGACCTGGCCATTTAGCCCATGGTGTGCAAAAAAGTACCGCTCAGAGGTAAAACAACCCAACCCTGTATAAGGATCACGGCTTAACGTCACATCTAACGATGGCGGCCTTTCAAGATTATCGGTGTCCCCATACTGACCGAGGGCAATGCGGGAATTAACAGAAATTAATCTCAACACTGGAACAATTGGGACTTGAACCTGAGAAATATGGTGTACGACCTGGCCCTCTATCAAGGGAACCAAATCCTGTCTCCTGCTTTCGAAAGATTATCTTCAATGAAATATCTCCCTTGAAATGTTTAATTGCTGAGTTATGAATCAGATACTAATTGAAATAACATTGATGTATTCCCGATAAAATATACAAATAGCGCTTAAATATATCATAATTATAATTTTTTTTTTTCCTTTTCACGCTTTGTTTTGCATTTTGGTGTGGCAAAAAGAAACTTTGTATATGACATAATCATCACTGGTTTGAAAGCTGTCTCATATATAAAATTAGCTGCTACTTTATTAGGCATGGTAACGTATTGTATCAATAGTAACTCTATAATATTTTATCAATAATAACTTTATGTATAATATATACAGAACTCAATAATTTCTTAAATGGCTTTTTATGAAAAAATGTTACTGAAGATAATTTAAAGAACTCAATGAAAGCTATTTCAAGGGGGGCGGGGGGGGGCTCAGTCGGTAGCGCGCCAGGCTCATAATCTGTAGTTCCCAGATTCGAGTCCAAGCTGAGTCAGCGTTGAGATTTATCTCCGCAAAACTCCCAGCCCATGGTCAGTAGGGAACATCGATGGCCTTGGAAAGACCGCCGTCCGTCGGATGGGACGTTAAATCGTGGCTCCGTATGAGGGAGAGTCATACCCTGTGCACGTTGAAGAACACGCTGGATGGCCTTGACGGGAGGCTGCCGTCTGTCTCCCAACAGCTGTTCCAATGGGTCCCCTCCCCCAACCTTCTCTGAGCCTTCGGGGTCCTTGTGACCTGGCCATTTAGCCCATGGTGTGCAAAAAAGTGCCGCTAAGAGGTAAAACAACCCAAAGCTATTTCAATGTCGATTTTCAAAAATATGCATTCCACGGCCGAGTGGTTAGCGCGCTTAGCTACTGATGAAAGGGACCTGGGTTCGAGTCCCGGGTAAGGCATGGACCTATGTGTCGTTTTTCTTCTAAGGTCCTGCCATTCTCTCAGATCTTCTACTATAGCATATAAATGGACAGCTACTGTCAGACCTCTGTGACAAGCAGCTGCTTGAGGAGGTATTTATTTTTTTCTTTATTATTTCAAGAGATATGAAATCTGAAAAATTTAGCAGGGTAGCTTGTTCTGCAAAAAGAAAAAAAAAATCATACTTGGCGAAAATTAAGCATAAATATTACGCAGATTGCTAAAAATGCTCTTACACGTGTTAGTAAAATTTAGTAAAACGGGTATTGCTTTCGCTTTCACTTATTTTTGTTATCTTTTCACATCAATTATTTAAACTGGAATTTTTTTTAATAATAATAATAATTTTATTCATCATCCAGTTCAAGTTCAACAGATATTTCTTGCAAATTTGTAATACAGATCTTCGAAAAAAACATTCAGTCTGGATGTGAATAAGCACATCAAATAATAAAACATCAAATAAGCACATCAAACATCAAATAATAAAAACAATAATGCAACTGAGAAAAAAATAACCGATAAATAAATAAAAATAGCAAAACTAAAAATATTGTTTTTTTTTTTTAACATTTTGTGCCAAGGGGTACGGGCTACAAATTCACTTCCAAATAAAATTCAGGCAACAAATCACAGTCAAATATGATAAAAAATAAATAAATACCCCCCCCCCCCCCAAGCAGCTGCTTATCACAGAGGTCTGACAGTTTATATGCCACAGTAGAAGATCTGAGAGAATGGCAGGACCTCAGTAGAAAACTATACGAACATCCATGCCGTATCCGGGGCTCGATGCCCAGGTCCCTTAGATCAGTAGCCAAGCGCTCTAACCACTCGGCCACGGGACGGCTAAAGAAAAATACACTACATAAAATTATCGATTAGAGTTGATAATCTCAAAATATGTTATTTACCAAAATATGTAGCCGAACTGAAATCAAAAATTAAAACAAATAACAGAATCAATAATATTGCCAATATATTTTTTTCAATTTTCTATTAAGCAAAGAATAGCTTTTTCCATTCCTAAGGCTGTAATCTAAAGAATTAAACAGTTTTGGTGGTATGAAAATAAAATGATGTTACAAAATATTTTTGTTGGCCTTTGGAACATGAAAGAAAAGTCCTTTTTTCCCTAGGATTAAACTTCATTTCTTTTGGTTTAAACCAGTCTTGATTAGAAAGCAAAAACTGTAAGATTGCCTAATGTTTAAAGTAGGATTACATAGGAGTTCCAAATATTCATAATTAAAAAACTTTTTAATTATTCTTTGATGAATATTAATATAATGTCAGCAGACGAGTCTTGCAACCTCCTCCCCAACTACCCATATATAGTATAATGTAGGTAAAAATTTTGGTGGAACAATTTTTTTCATCACATATAATCTAAAAAAAAATACCCTCTCAAGCAGCTGCTTGCCACGGAGGTCTGACAGGAGCCTAATCAGTTTATATGCCATAGTAGGATGGCAAGGCCTCAGCAGAAAAACGACAAAAATAGCCATGCCTTACCCGGGACTCGAACCCAGGTCCCTTAGATCTAGTAGCCAAGCACGCTAACCACTCGGCCATGGGAACGCAAAAAAAATATATATATCGCAATCTTTTCTGTAATAATTTAATGTAACTTTCCCATTTTAGATTGGGATCAATTTCAACTCCCAAGTATTCCAATTTCCATTACTGTCTAAAATAGCGAACTTTATGACTGAAAATCGTGATTGAACGAGAATTGATTAATATTGTTACGACAGATGAACCGTGATGTGAAGTTCGTCTTGATGCTCGCGTGAACTACAGCGTGAGAATTACGCCACCAACTACTTCGAACGAACTTGACTGAAAAATTAATAAGGAATAAGTTGTTGTAATTAAGGGAAATTGGAGTGTGAAGAAAGACGTAGTTTGTTTTTAGTCTGTGTTGGTATACTTAAAAGAAAAAACGTTTTTATTTGTGTTTGAAGTTTATTAGTGTTGATCCTGTCAGCGGACTGCAAGAAAGAGAAGGATGCTTAAAATAAAAATAAATACCCCCTCAAGCAGCTGCTTGCCACAGAGGTCTGACAGGAGCCTGTCAGTTTATATGCCAGGGTAGAAGGTCTGAGAGGATGGCACTTAGGATATTTAAAAACGTGACTGAAGAGGTCATATGTCAGTCGAACAAACAGAGATGATCTCAACTTTTCTGTAGGAAGAGTTCATCATTATATTTAGTTTGTTTAGGAATTGGTAAGGTTATTCTCGATAGATTGAAGGTTTGTTCACAAATATGATTCTGCCACTTATCGGCTGATGTAAAAGCCTTACATTTTTCTTTTTGTGTAGATAGTAAGAATAGTAATAATGTGTTAGGTTCTTTTGAAGATTTATTTTCATACTGATATCTGTTTCTGCTGAGGTCCTGCCATCCTCTCAGACCTTCTACTCTGGCATATAAACTGACAGACTCCTGTCAGACCTCTGTGGCAAGCAGCTGCTTGAAGGGGTATTTATTTTTTTTATTTACTGATTAATGTTAGTTGAGTTTATATAAATGTTTTCATTAATACTTTTGTAATAAATTACATGATTTTAGAATTATAATTGTTAAATACCATTTTTTTGAACTAACGCTCAGTTTTCATCCGTTTAATTCATAATAATAATAAAATAATTACCCCCTCAAGCAGCTGCTTGGCACAGAGGTCTGACAGGAGCCTGTCAGTTTATATGCCAGAGTAGAAGGTCTGAGAGGATGGCAAGACCTCAGCAGAAAAACAACACGAACATCCATGCCTTACCCGGGGCTCGAACCCGGGTCCCGTAGATCTTTAAATTACCTTCAGTCGCATTGTTTAATAAAAAACTTTTTTAAAGAAGTTACTCAGTTATTTTCCAAGTTACTACTGATATAATAGGGAACTGTAGTCACCGAATATATATATATAACGGAATTTAGTTTAACTGTTAAACGCATGATGGAATTTGAACGTAACCGTTAAATATCGATTCTCCTGTAAGTTATCTCCGTACATGGACAACATATGCGACTTTTCTTACGAGAGGGCGACAGCTGAAACTTCTGGAATTTAGCTCCTTTAGTCAGTCTTTGAATAGTTGTGCATGAGTGTAGAAATGTTCTGGAGAAGTTTTAGCAAACTTAAAGAAAACATCTTGAACTAGAAACTCGTCAAGTGACGCACCTTGCAGCAGCTGTGTGCTATGAGACTGTTGAAAGTAAGTTTGACAACGAAACTTCAAAGGACTTCACATTAGAATTATCTTAGTAGAGTAATGCTCATTAATCCTGTTCACTGGTATCCATCAAGTTACCTCTAGTTACTTTGATGATTGAAGATTTTTCGCGAGCCGACTAGTTTCATAAATGATGTGAAATTGCGCCAGAGTTTAGTGGAAACATTGGGTCGTTTCATTTTTAAGCTGCATATTTGTTCTCACAATGAGTTAAATGGCCAGGTCACAAGGATCTTAAGGTCTCAGATTGGGTTGGGTTGTTTTATCTCTGAGCGGCACTTTTTTGCACACCATGGGCTAAATGGCCAGGTCACATGGACCCCGAAGGCTCAGAGAAGGTTGGGGGGGACCCACTGGAACAGCTGTTGGGAGACAGATGGTAACCTCCCGTCAAGGCCGTCCAGCGTGTTCTTTAACGTGCACAGGGTATGGCTCTCCCACACACGGGGCCACGGCTTAACGTCCCATCCGACGGACGGCAGCCTTTCCAAGCCCATCGGTGTCCCCTACTGACCGTGGGCAGGGCGGGGAATTTTGCGGAGATAAATCTCAACGCTGACCCAGCTGGGACTCGAACCCGGGAACTACAGATTACGAGCCTGGCGCGCTACCGACTGAGCCACCCCCGCCCCTAAGGTCTCAGAGTTGGTTAGGGGAAAGGTTTGGGTTATTTTATTTCTGAGCGACACATTGTGTACAGAATGAGCTGAATGGCCAGGGAAAAAGGTTTTCAAAGAATCAGAGTTTAAGGGAAAGTTTTTTTTTTTATCTCTGAGTGGCACATTCGTACACAGAGCGAACTACACTGAAGTGCCATTGAATTGGGATAGCAACTTAATAACGTATTGGACCATCTCTGGCCCTGAGAACGGCCGCCACACGACGAATCAAAGACTCCACAAACTTGCGTCAATTTTCCACAGGTATGGAGACCCATGCATCCTCCAGAGCTGTCCACAATTCTCTCAGTGTCGTCGCTGATGGGACACGAGCCCGAACACTCTGCTCGACGGTATCCCAAAAATTTTCGGCGGGATTTAAATCTGGGCTTCTAGGTGGCAATTCATTATTTCAAAATCAGCAGAATTCTCCTGCGGCCATGCAGTAGACAACCTGGACCTGTGAGATGAACAGTTGTCTTGCTGGTAGACACCATCTCCATTGGGATGCATGATGGCCTTAGATGGGTGTAAATGGTCAGCCATGAGTTCTACGTACCGGGATTCATTGTGAGTCGTCGGTACGATTCTGGGTTTTAAAGATACGCATTTTTCGTACGACATGCAAGCCAACCGCTTCATTTGATGCTCAATAAAAGAAAGAGATTTGTTTTAACGCTGATTGAGAAACGTTATATCTTTCTCCAACATGGCGAGTAAATATAGTCGCTGCGAATCTAGCATCCGTGCCATAAATATTCGAGAGAAGGAAATCCGTCAAGCTGTGGCATCAAGTGCTCCAATAGGTGCTAAGGTGACGAGCCAAGTTCGTGTTAGGCCTAAGTGAAGATTGAAAAGGTATTAAACATATAGATGGAAGACATGAAGCGTGAAGGTGTGTCTATCAATGGCAACACTTTGAGAAAACAGGGTTGGTTATTTTACTTCTGAGCGGTACTTTTTTGCACGCAATGGGCTAAATGGCCAGGTCACAAGAACCCGAGATCTCAGAGAAAGTTGAGGGAGGAAACCCACTGGAAGAGCTATTAGAAGACAGTGGTAGCCTCCCGTCAAGGCCATCCATCGTATTCTATAACGTTCACAGGGTATTTTGTCTTCCCGCACACTGGGCCACTGCTTAAGGTCCCATCCGACGTTCTTTCCAAGTCCATCGGTATCCCATACTGACCGGGGGCAGTGCGGGTGAGTTTCGTGGAGATAAATCTCGATGCTGGCCCAGTTGGGGCTTGAACCTGCGAACTATAGATTACGAGCCTGACGCACTACCAAATGAGCCACCCTGCCCCTTGCGAAAAAAAAAAAAAACTCTTAGCCTCTAGGCGCTGTTTAAACCTACCTCCATGATTCAAACCTCCCGCCTAAGAGCCTCTCGCTTTCTGATGAGAAGGAATTCACTTTTAGGAACTGCATGTTCCTTATTTATTCTTTCATTCTTTTTCCCGCCCTGCTCACGGTCAATAGGGGACACCCATGGGTTTAGAAATGTCACCTTCGGTCGGATGAGACGTTAAGCCGTGTCCCCATGTGCCGACAACTATACCTTGTGCACTTTAAAGAACACTCGTGATTGCTTTGACGGGAGACTACCACGTGTCTCCCAACAGCTGTTCAAGTGGGTCCTCTCTCCAACCTTCTCTGAGTCTTTGGAGTCCTTGTGACCTGGCCATTTAGCCCATTGGTGGCAAAAAAGTACCTCTTAGAGGTAAATCAACGCATATAATGAGTTAAACGGTATGGTCGCAAGGATTGAATCGGGGAAAATGTTGGATTGTCTTCTCTGAGCGGAACATCAAAAAACAAAAGATCGAAACAAACACCCCAAAAGTTCGAAACTTTGCAGGAGATCGATCAACTGGACAACTTTTAAAAAAACGGACGGAAGTCTCGCATCAAGACCATCCA
Organism: Ryuthela nishihirai; assembly: GCA_038380435.1. NCBI lineage: Eukaryota > Metazoa > Arthropoda > Arachnida > Araneae > Heptathelidae > Ryuthela > Ryuthela nishihirai. The sequence goes on from JAWZYU010000018.1 coordinate 29,840,039, forward strand.
AGCGTGTCTTTTAAATCGGCAACGTAAAGGTTTTCTTATTCACATGGCCACAGCTTTTGGTCCCAGCACAAAAGGAGGCCTTTTCTAAACCCATCCGTGTTCCCTTTCTCAACCAGCGAGATTCAGCGGAAAAAATCTCAACGCAACTCAAACCTGAGAACACAGTTACAAGCCTGACACACTACCGACTGTCAACATCATTCCCACTATCAGCTGTTGAGGTTTGGTTTTTCATCTCTGGGTTGGGTTGTTTTACCTCTGAGCGGCACATTTTTACACACAATGGGCTAATTGTCCAGGTCACATGGCCCCCGAAGGCTCAGAGAAAGTTGGGGGAGGGGACCCACTGGAACAGCTGTTGGGATACAGATGGTAGCCTCCCGTCAAGGCCATCTAGCGTGTTCTTTAACGTGCACAGGGTATGGCTCTCCCGCACACGGGACCACGGCTTAACGTCTCATCCGACGGACGGCGGCCTTTCCAAGCCCATCGGTGTCTCCTACTGACCGTGGGCAGGGCTGAGAATTTTTCGGAGATAAATCTCAACGCTGACCCAGCTGGGACTCGAACCTGGAAACTATTTCATCATTGAGGAGCACTATTTTTGTACATAGTGGGCTAAATGGCCAGGTCACGAGGACTCCCATGGCTCAGAGATCGACGGACGGCAATCGTTCCAAGCTTATTGGTGTCCCCCTACCGAGAGCAGAGTGGGGGTTTTGTGGAGATCAATCTCAATACTCACTGGCACTCGAGCATCAGAACTTTACATGGAGCTTACCGAATGACCCCCCCCCTCTCCCCAACTGTTTTATACTTTAAAAATATTTCGACATAACAATCCAAATTCATCCTCCTTTATTATAGATGAAGAGCTCATTTGGTTTCATTTTCCAGATCGTTGCACTCACTGTTCCCAATGTTCATGATAACATATCGCTTCATTTTAAAACAAGCTGATACAACTAAGCTGCACTAATTAGAAGCAAAAATAAGTTCAAATGAAAGCATTAGTTATCTTTACCATGAAATGTCGTGTGTGATAAAAAAGGAAATGGGATATCATCGGCTCTTCCAGATGAAATGCATGATGACAGGGAGGAAAAGAAAAGGGTAAACTTTTCGGGCGGAAAACAAACCAATTAATCCCAGCTTGTTTGCTTACGAAGCGTGAGTCCCAGCAGGCGAATTAATGCTGATAAATTTTCCAGAGGATCTGATGATCAAACCGACTTCTATTTCCTAACGTTAAGTGCTTGAGTAAAGCGAGCTGTTTACTTCTGTTTTTCCAGCTGAGAGGGAGGAAATAATTTGGGTTGTTTTACCTCTTAGCGGCACTTTTTTGCACACCATGGGCTAAATGGTCAGGTCACATGGACCTCGAAGGCTCAGAGAAGGTTGGGGTAGGGGACCAACTGGAACAGCTGTTGAGAGACAGATGGTAGCCTCCCATCAAGGCCATCCAGCGTGTTCTTTAACGTTGGGTTGTTTTACATCTGAGCGGCACTTTTTTGCACACCATGGGCTAAATGGCCAAGGTCACATGGACCACGAAGGCTCAGAGAAGGTTGGGGAGGGGACCAACTGGAACAGCTGTTGAGAGACAGATGGTAGCCTCCCATCAAGGCCATCTAGCGTGTTCTTTAACGTTGGGTTGTTTTACATCTGAGCGGCACTTTTTTGCACACCATGGGCTAAATGGCCAGATCACATGGACTTCGAAGGCTCAGAGAAGGTTGGGGTTGGGACCAACTGGAACAGCTGTTGAGAGACAGATGGTAGCCTCCCATTAAGGCCATCCAGCGTGTTCTTTAACGTTGGGTTGTTTTACCTCTGAGCGGCACTTTTTTGCACACCATGGGCTAAATGGCCAGGTCACATTGGACCCCGAAGGCTCAGAGAAGGTTGGGGGAGGGGACCCACTGGAATGGTAGCCTTCCGTCAAGGCCATCCAGCGTGTTCTTTAACGTGCACAGGGTATGGCTCTCCCGCACACGGGGCCACGGCTTAACGTCCCATCCGACGGACGGCGGCCTTTCCAAGCCCATCGGTGTCCCCTACTGACCGTGGGCAGGGCGGGGAATTTTTGCGGAGATAACTCTCAACGCAGACCCAGCTGGGACTCGAACCTGGGAACTACAGATTACGAGCCTGGCGTGCTACTGACTGAGCCACCCCCGCCCCAAGCTAGATGTGAGAAAGAGACATGAAAAATAAATGGGATATAAGGTATGCGAAATTTTTTTTTATCTTCATTATTTCATTGCATACTGAAAACAAATTATAAACTCATTACTATAATGCACTTTATTACAAAAAATAGCTGGACACTTATGTAAATGAAAGACACATTTAAATATCTCTAAAAATTGAAAATATTTTTTTTAATTGAAAAACGTTATTGGAGGTAAATTGACGATCTCACTCAAATCAAGGGCGGGCTCGTAATATGCAGTTCCAAGGTACGAGTCCCAGCTGGGTCAGCGTTGAGATTTATCTCCGCAAAACTCCTCGACCTGCCCACGGTCAGTAGGGGGCATCGAAGGGTTTGAAAAAACCACCGTCCGTCGGATGGGACGTTAAGCCGTTGTCCCGTGTGCGACCCCCCAGACAGGGGACCACCTTGACGTGATGGGGGAGTTTGTGGCCAAGTGTGGTCGAAGCTCTGTTGACAGGTTTGGGCCCCGGTTGGACAGAGCTAAGACCATTTTGAGGTCGAAGGATCTGCTGACCGGTTTGGATCCCGGTTGGCAATCTAAAACCTCCATCAGGTGCTCAGTGGAGTAGTTCGAGGCCCTGCTGAACGACTTGGTCCCTCTAGTAGGCAAAGGGCCCTTTTTCAAATCTGTGTCCAACTAAGATTCTCCACCCCGGGGGCCGAGTCAACTTGGATCTACATATCGTTGTTTGTGGCTAACCGGAGAATAGATTAAATTTAGGTTTTGACCGATGGATGAGTTTTCCTTCTATAGGACTGTTCGCCATTAGGTAGTCGGGGATGAGCTGTATCTATATGGTACTGTCTTGCCCCCGACAGTAGTTAGTGGAATTTCTCTATATTGGTAGTGCCTTTTGGCGGAACTAGTGGGTATTGTCTTATATATATATTCCTGTCCCGTGTGCGGGAGAGCCATACCCTGCGCACGTTAAAGAACACGCTGGATAGCTTTGACGGGAGGCTACCATCTGTCTCACAACAGCTGTTCCAGTGGGTCCCCTCCCCCAACCTTCTCTGAGCCTTCGGGGTCCATGTGACCTGGCCATTTAGCCCATGGTGTGCAAAAAAGTGCCACTCAGAGGTAAAACAACCCAACTCACTCAAATCTTGATAAATATTTGTTTTCCACAACATTCATTTAGTATTTAGAGAATTATACACTTTTCATAAATTAAATAACAACTCTAGGTTATGACAAAGAAAAGCTAACGTCGAAGCTCTATAACTTCTAAAATAAGTTTTATTGTTTTGAAAAATGCGTTTGCAGATAAAGGTCTCGATCAAATATATCAATACCTCGATTTTTCAACAATATTCGTTCAGTATTTAATGAGTTATAGGAGTTTGAATATTTAACAACATCAATGCCTGTGTGAAATAATCGCCCTAATGAAATAATTCCTTACACAAACTTCTAATATACACATTTATTTTATTAAAGATACAATACTTGTTACTAAGTTTTAATTAACTTCTAAAGTCAATTTTGTGACTGGCATTGCTGTTGATAAATATTCAAACTTCCATAACTCATTAAACACTGAACGAATATTGTTGAAAATCGAGTTATTCATATATTTGATTGAAATCTTTTTCTGCTATCACATCTTTCGGGAAAAAAAAGTTGTTTTTCAAAGTTTTAATTTCTCAAATTTTAATTTCCTCAATTTATGACAACCACTGAAGCTGAAACGTTTAACTATAACTTTGACTACATACATACATACATACATACATACAAAATCCTTGGGGCGGGGGTGACTCAGTCGGTAGCACGCCAGGCTCATAGTCTGTAGTTCATAGGTTCGAGTCCCAGCTGGGTCAACGTTGAGATTTATCTCCGCAAAATTCCCCGCCCTGCCCACGGTCAGTAGGGGACACCGATGGGCTTGGAAAGGCCGCCGTCCGTCGGATGGGACGTTAAGCCGTGGTTCTGTGTGCGGGAGAGCCATACCCTGTGCACGTTAAAGAACACGCTGGATGGCCTTGACGGGAGGCTACCATCTGTCTTCCAACAGCTGTTCCAGTGGGTCCCCTCCCCCAACCTTCTCTGAGTCTTTGGGGTCCTTGCGACCTGGCCATTTAGCCCATGGTGTGCAAAAAAAGTGCCGCTCAGAGGTAAAACAACCCAACCCAACAGAATCCTCATGCAGCCATGTGCTACGGAGGTCCAACCAGACTATAATTTTCTCTCCAGAAATGTCTCTTTTGAGCTACAGCTGCTGCATTTGGCCACTCTAGGCCAATTCTAGCAAGGTCCTGTTTGACATTGTCTGCCCATCGCATCCTAGGTCTTCCCCTTTTTCTATACCTTTAGGTACACTGTTCATAATCCTCTTTGCCAATCTGCAGCTATGCATACGGACAAACATGGCCAAACCAACGCAGTCTCTCTCTGCACAATATGCTGCTAATGATGAAACTTTTCTTCAAAAGATAAACCACAACTGCTATCAGGGATGTATACCCAGTAGGGGTGAGGTCTGGACCACCACCCTCGAAAATCCGATCGTCTTATACGAAATCTCAGACTTGTCTACCTGCTTTGAAATACAAAATAATTGTCTTTGTATAATTTTATTTTACCTCCATATTTCATGTCCGACACTAAAAATAAACAAAAACAAAACAACTATAACTCATTCCGTATAAAATATAATATAAACATTCCTGTCCAGCAAAATATTTTAGTAATTGGGAAATCCTGCTCAATTATTTTTTCTTAGACCCCTCCCCCACGAAAATGAATTATCGGACTCTCCAAAATAAAGTTCTCGACCTCTCCCCCCCCACCCCCCGAAACTAAATCTTGGGCTCGTGCCTGACTGTTATAACAAATTGTTTCGCTATTATAAACGTAATGTTTGAAGCTTTATAACGATATATATATATTTATCTACCTTCCTATTGCTTTTGACTTTGTTATTTATCAATTGGTCTTTGGGTCGGTTGGATGGTTTGTCAGTTGGTGGACAAAAAATGGTCGTCATGGCTGCTAGACGATGGAGCTGCTGGCGGACCTTGGATGAATCAGACTAATTCCGAGGCTGCATCGAGATCAAAGCCTACAGCAAGCTAAGCGAGTCAGTGTAAAGCACACACCAATGATGATGCTTAACCATTACCTGGTCCAAGGCGAGGCTGATAGCGTGCAACTCTGCAATGAAAATGAAACACTGTGATGGGATCTGGTCTTCAACTATTACATCACATCGTACCATGTCCAATTCCACGATGTGCTGGACTTCGCGCCCTCTGTGAAGACAAGCAAGAAGTTTGGGTGCTCAGCACGATGGCTGGCAAAGAGTTGCTAGTACATACAGTCAGGTGTAAAGACCTTCCCCATCTTGCAGAAGGAAAATAACAGGAAGGGGAAACAGCAGGACATGATGGAAATCACTCGGCACTGTGCAACGCTATCAAGATTGATGTTAATGTCTCTGAGGTAGCCTCGGACACGCAAACTGAATGGAGGAATGGCAGTCGGGCGATTAGTGTAAAGAATCTCCCACTTAGGACTGGGTTGGGTTGTTGGGTTGTTTTACCTCTGAGCGGTACTTTTTTGCACACCATGGGCTAAATGGCCAGGTCACATGGGCCCCGAAGGCTCAGAGAAGGTTGGGGGAGGGGATCCACTGGAACAGCTGTTGGGAGACAGATGGTAGCCTCCCGTCAAGGCCATCCAGCGTGTTCTTTAACATGCACAGGGTATGGCTCTCCCATACACGGGGCCATGGCTTAACGTCCCATCCGACGGACGGCGGCCTTTCCAAGCCCATCGGTGTCCCCTACTGACCGTGGGCAGGGCGGAGAATTTTGCGGAGATAAATCTCAACGATGACCCAGCTGAGACTCGAACCTGGGAACTACAGATTACGAGCCTGGCGCGCTACCGACTGAGCCACCCCCGTCCCCACTTAGAACTGAAAACGTATTCCCAAGTGAGATGATCCAGCAGGGATCGCAATTTAGATGCATACTGCAGGGACAACTGCTGATGGCTCTTCGGTCTCAACATAAAGATTTGGGATCAGTGAAGTGAAGAATACCCCCGTAAACACAAAGTACCTAATGATGGGGAAGGTCCTTCACCACCGAATCCCAGGAGGAATCAGATGAAATCTTGTCCGGCCGAAACTGGGATCCATAGTCTAGTTTCGACAGGAAAAGCGCATGGCACAAGCAGAGCAAATAACATCGGTCTGCTTTCCATGAGACGAGGAGACGATCTTGAGGATGTTCAATGCCTGCGTAACCTGGACGGAAATTGATGTATGGGAGATGAAAAGATCAATTTCCAGTCGATGATGAGATCGAGAAACTTGGTCTCTGCCACAACTGGAATGCTGTTACTCCCAAGCCATAGCTTGGAATCCAGACGAAGATTACACTTGTGGCAAGGGTGCACACAAACGGTCTTCTATGGGGAAAACTGAATCCTATTAGCTGTCTCCCAAACTGAAAGATTGTTTAGGGCAATTTGCAGTTCTCATTCAAGACCTTCATGCTGGCAGAAGAGCAGAAAATCCTCCTACAGTGGGGGGAAATAGTCTACCAACTGAATTAATCATGATATCGAAAAATGTAACATTCGGGATGCAGCCTTATGTTGCCCCTGTTCTTGGGGCTGCGAAAGAGTGTTGCCGACACTGACATTAAAGGAGCCTGACGATGAGAAGTTGGAGATGAAGTTTGGCATGTTACCTCTCAAGTTGAAAGCATGGAGGTCACGAAGAATATTAAATCTCCTAGATGTATCGAACACTCTCCCGATGTTGAAGAAAATTAACACCAAGTGCTCTCAATGTAAAAATGAATTCCTGATAGTCGTTTTGAGGCATATCAGGTGATCTAATGTGGGCTGATGCCTGAGAAAGCCACACTGAGTGTTGGAAAGATGGTCGTGGTGTTCTAAATAGTAGATGAATCTGTCATTTACCATTTTTTCCAACACTTTGCACATGCAACTCGTCAACGCGATGGGATGATAATTTGAAGGAATATTGGGATTCTTTCGTGACTTAGGAAGGCCAAAACGATAGCCTTCGCCAGGAGTCCAGAAACGTCTCCTTGAGAAAATTACAATTGAAAAGATGGAACTGCTGATCCTTACACAATGGTGAGAGATGTTGGAGCATGGCAATGTACATTGTCTGGCCCAATAGCAGATGCATGAAAAGAGTGCAGAAGAAGACAAAGCTCCTCTGCTCACAATGGCCTGTTGTAATGCTCAGGTCCATTGACATGAAAGGAGAGCGAAGAACATTTGGCCTTGTTCTTCAGCGCCAGAAACTCAGGGGAATCGGAAAAAGAAGAAGAGATGGAGGAAAAGATTTCCCCCAGAGTGTCGGCAATTGCTTTGGGATCAGCAATTGCCTGTTCATTTTGCTTCGGGATCGATAATGAATGGGACGTGTAGCGTCCACCCATTTCTGGACTTGATCCCACAGAACTGGTAGTGCGGTGTGTTAGAAGATATGCATTTTTATCTAAGATTCCTTCTGGCTTTGGCGCCAGATGAAATGGACTTTGGTCCTGTCCGTGTGTCGCTTTAAGTTTGGGTGATGTTTAATATCTCCGAAACATCCCCCAGGTCCTGTTCTGAGCTTTACTAGATGCAATGCAGTTGGGATTCCACCACGGTTTCGGTTGGGTTGGATTATTTTATCTCTGAGCGGCATTTTTTTGCATATAATGGGCTAAATGACCAGGTCACAAGAATCCCGAAAACTCCGAGAAGGTTAGGGGAGAGGACCCACTGCACGAAAGGCTTTCCAATGGCCTCACTGGAATAGGAAACCTTGCCAGTGAAATCTTTGCTCTAATATTTTGATCCCTCAGTGCGGACAGGAGCTCGCACTTAGGGGCCAAAATATAAAATATATTCCCATTGACAGAATATGGAAATTAACTTCGTAGCTCCATAAATTCTAAAGCATATATTTAATAATATAGATCACTGAAGGTAAATTAAAGATCATAATCAAATGCGTTTAAATCTCGAGTTTTAACAATGTTCATTAAATATTTAAAAAGTTATAGAATCTAGAATATTTCAAAAAAAGTAATGAGTCGTAAAAATTTATTACAAAAATTAATGAAAACTTAAATAATGAGCATTAACTCCATTTATGAAATAAATATGCAATATAGAGGTTTGCGTAATGATTATATCGATATTGGACAATTATGAATATTCTTTTATAAAACAAGATATTTTATTGTTAAATATTCCAGCTTCCATAACTCTTTAAATACTGAACGAATATCATTGAAAATATAGATTTATACAGATTTCATTTTAGTCTTTATTTTTAGTAACATTTTTCAAAAATAATGCAGAAGTTATGAGCGTCAGTTAGAAAATTTCCATGTTATGTCAATGGGAATCGAATATTTTGATAGTAGTCTATGGTAAGGGGTTCTCAACGTGTGGTACGCGGTAAAAATTTTTTGGGATACGCCGTGAGAGCTGAAAATTCGCTAGATCTAGTAATAAAGTAAAAATAACCATTGTTATACTATAACTATAGTTTTATCTATCTATACAAGGGGTACGCCAGTTGCATACACATTTCCAGGGGGTACGTGAAGCATAAAAGATTGAGAAACATTTGTCAACGGTAAACCGTTTGACAAAAAAAAATGAAACGGGTCGTAGTCCTTTCTAGTACAATTAAGTCACTTGCTTACCGTCCCCCATAAATTGTCTGTTTTATCACATCTGTGTGTATGCTAGTTATTTCGCGCCAAAACTTTGGCACAAAGATATGCCCATTGATAACGCTTCCCGTCGATAAGTTCATTGCAACTTTAAACCATTACCGTACTAATCACAACTATTACTTCATTCACTTGGCGACAGCAGCGCCATCAGAAATTTCGGATATTTTTCAAGAGATCATTCCCGACCCACGGCAGCTAGGATCCTGATTTCTTATCCTGACAGGGCTAGAACTAAGTGGCACCATTGAACTAAATTTGGGAGTAATTGCTCAAGTAGCCGCGGAATCACAGGGAACCCATAACTTCTGCCACCAATGACGTGTTCGTTCACCCAGAATTGCGCCTATTATATAATATGATACTTAGCATTTTACAATACTGAGCTTTGAAACCATTTGCAAAATTCGCTGCGGCACTGAGATCTCCAACATCCAATCATAAATCAGAGTTGGGTTGGGTTGTTTTACCTCTGAGCGGCACTTTTTTGCACACCATGGGCTAAATGGCCAGGTCACATGGATCCCGACGGCTCAGAGAAGGTTGGGGAGGGGACCCACTGGAACAGCTGTTGGTAGACAGATGGTAGCCTCCCGTCAAGGCCATCCAGCGTTTTCTTTAACGTGCACAGGGTATGGCTCTCCCGCACACGAGGCCACGGCCTAACGTCCCATCCGACGGACGGCGGCCTTTCCAAGCCCATCGGTGTCCCCTACTGACCGTGGGCAGGGCGGGAAATTTTGCGGAGATAAATCTCAACGCTGACCCAGCTGGGACTCGAACCTGGGAACTACAGATTACGAGCCTGGCGCGCTACCGACTGAGCCACCCCCGCCCCTCATAAAACAGAATCTTTGAGAAAAGTCTTTCGGCTAATCGAATATAAAACCAGCGACATTTCTAAGCAAACAAGAGCATAGAAGCATTTGTTGTTAATAATAATCTCAAAGGGAACGAATGCGAGACATCAGGAAGCGACTGCGAAAAAGATTTTCGTGTTAGACGACAGCTTCGTTTGAGAGTGGAAAACGCGGAACGAAAATGAGATCACGTTTTAGTAGAGCCTGCTGAATATCTTATCGTTGGATATCGAAAGAGAAAAAATTATCTGTCTTCAGAGCAGAGTCAATTAAATGCATTCTTCATGCGACGGAAACGCATTAAATTTTCTTAAATATATCTCTCATTATGCATTTTTCTGTTTCGACGTGAATAGTGAAGTACTAGAGACATTTCGCCATTCTGTAAAACTTCGCAACAGTTTCGCAATTTAGGATGAACTCGTTCTCGAAGTTAACAAACTGTTGTTTGAGTTCGTCTTGCAAGAGCGCGTACTCTTTGTTAACAAGAAAATTGCATGATAGACAAGAGATTTTAAACAGTGAAATATGCAGTTGAAATTTAAATCAGAAACAAAAATAAATTTCAAGACTCATATTATATAATAGCGTAATTCCGGGCGGACGAATGGACACTTGTGACGTCATCGGTTGCAGAAATTGTCGGTTTTCCTGTGATTTTCCGGATACTTGAGCTACTGGAGTAGTTTAATCACACCCGAGGGATCCCCCTTTGCACAGTGCTTTCCCCCCTATGACGTCATCGACCACGCCCTCTATGACGTAACAGGCCACGCCCCCTATGACGTAACAGGCCACGCCCCTATGACGTAACATTACGTAGCATGACGTAATCATTACATAATCATTACGTAACAGGCCACGCCCCTTTATTAATAATTCCTCCCCCTTTATTAAACCCCCCTTTCCCCCTCAGTGGCGCCATCTGTTGACAGTGAGAAGTACTATTTTCCCAAAAACCCTTTATTTTCACTCTAATTTCTCGTTTTCGGACCCCCCGGTCGACCTACCTATATTTTAAGCCCTCCCCCTTATTAAAAACCCTCCTGGCGCCATCTGTTGACAGGGAGAAGTACTATTTTCCCAAAAACTCTTTATTTTCACTCTAATTTCTCGTTTTCGGACCCCACGGTCGACCTACCTATATTTTAAGCCCTCCCCCTTATGAAAAACCCTCTGGTTGACCATTTTAAGGCCCCCACTCCTTCACTCGGCTGATGCAAGTCTCAGAATAATTGCATGGAACGATTGACTGGTCTTAGAATAATTGTACAGAAAGGAATGATACAAAATTCCCTTACCTCTATTAAAAATCATCCTACAGTTGAAACTCATTTTACTCTTACTGTTTCCATAGAAAATACCATAGGGTGAAATTAACAATGGTTTAAATTATTCGTAGGGATGACATGTTAAATCTGCTTTTAGAACACACGTCTGCAGCGGAAAAATTTTCAAACTCCGTTAATCAACTCCCTAGTAATTAAACACTCGTCAAAATATTCCTCACCTTTATTAAAATCACTCCACGGTCGAAATAAAAAGCAGTTTTCTGTAAATGTGTTTCACCGAAAAAAAAAAAATCGTCCCTCGCTCTGTGGATTCCAGGACTATGCCGTGTACTTGCTGTGGCTTAGATGCGTGTCGAACGGGTGGGACATTTCAGATTATTTATAACCTAGCATTCTTTATAACTAGCTTTTTCTATGTATTTCTTACACCAAAACCCGATAGTCCTTTCACATTAATATATGTATTTTAAGTCCGTTTCAGTAACACTTATTTCTTTTAACTCCGTGACTGTCGCTTACTAGATCTATCCACAGTAACTGTTTTTAAAAGACTGTCCCGCAGAAAATGCCGATGAGTAAAAAATCTGATTTTATTCGTCGTGACGAAAAATATTGAGGAGTGATAGGATCGACCTAATAGACTCTGTGTTCGGATCCTCACCCCTGGACAACGTTTCACTGACAGATGGTTAAGTCCTACGAAAATAAAAAATTCCAAACGTGGGATCAAATTGACGAATGAATCTGTGCTGCTTCAGGAGCGCTGTCTTACATCGTGAAAACTCACGGGCACTCTTTATCGTGGATTTCGGACTCGATATTTTCCCCAAGTCCGGAGACGGTTCTCTGCACAACCCTTTATGATAGGTTTCAACGCACCCCATGTAGACTTTTGAAATGACACGTCCTAAACCTTCAAGAGTTGTGCGTATTAGTCTCCATCGGGTTGGTGCCGTCAGATATCTGTGTTTCCACGCAGTAACGCAACACCGAAGAAAAATCGTCTCTCCCATCGTTTGCGTGCGAGCGTATGTCTCATCACGCTGATGAAATCGGGTAAAAAATAACTTTTTGTACGAGGTAGAATGTTATAGAAAGTAAGAATGCTAAAAAACTTTCATCATGAATGCATATTAACGGAGTAGGGGAACATTAGTTTAAAACTTCGACTATAAAAATAATACATTGCTTCACGCACCCTCTCAACTTACCTCCACTAATCCACTGAAAAAATATATGCAACGGGGCTGATAGCCAAAATTTAGCAAACGAAACCGCTTAACTGACATGTATGCTCTGATCGCGCCTACTGCTTACAAGAGAGACGACCTTCTAACCCGTTTCGACAACTTGTACACTCATCCCCATGTGATCTGGTGAACCATAGCAACAAGTGGGGTGGTGTGCAAAGGTCAACGGTGGAATGCTGCGTCTTTGAGAAGAGTGGCGGGTCCGTCCGAAAACCTAATGGGAAAGTTAAATAATTACTGTTTCCTCTCGAAATACAGAAGGAATTCTTCTGCTGATAGACGCACTTAAAAATAGGAATCTATGAAATTCAAAGGGAGATTGTTGTTTTTTCCATATTATCGGGATTAATACCGATTCTCTGCCGATGTCCTTTAGGTTATGAAATATAACTGGAACCTTATTAGATCACTTAAAATTGAGTTGACACACCTTATGACCGACTCCTCGGAGAAGTGCTAAATCTATGTGGCAGAATGCTAAAAATAGAATTCATACGTTTCCGTAAAAAACTTTAGTTCCAATATGAGTTAAAAGGTTATGGTTCGACTCAGGAAAAATAGGATTCGACCTCGGACATTAGAAAAGATGTGCACCGTATAATTCCGTGGAAAAATACGAAAATCTTTAGCAATATCCCAGGCGTCTTTTGTTAGGCGATAGTATTAACATCCTTATGCGTTCTCACTTCAAGCTTGCTTTCTCTATCATAACCCTCGATGCTTGCGAAAATTATCAAAGATGAACAGAGGTCTGAATGTACAATCTTCGGAGTTCATTTTACTGTAGATGTCTAATTCTGGCAGGATCCCTCTCCACTTTTAAAATTTAGATCTTACACCGACAGTCTTTTCATGTACGTATTTTTTATAACCAACACTTATTTCTTTTAGCCCTAGCGATTACTGGTTGTTTCATTTTTTACTAGAAGAAACCCTACCCCGCAGTAACAGCTCCGCAGAAAATAAAAAATGTCGATGGGTAAAAGAAAACAAAAAAATCTGATGTCATGATGAAAAATATTGAGGACCCCGGACAACTTTTCACTGACAAACGGTTAAGCCCTACGAAATTATTCCAAACGGGGAAGCACAGACTTTTATTGACGAATGAATCTTGAATCTGTACTGCTTCAGGAGCGCTGCCTTTACATTGTGAAAACCCGCTCACACCCTTGATCCGTGTTTAAGTACTCGAAATTTTTAAAGTCCAGAGGCGGCCCCCACCATTCCCAATTTACTAGTGAAAAAAATATTTTTTGTACGAGGTAGAAAGTAAGAATGTTAAAAGTACGTTGCGTAAAAACTTTAGTTCCATCGCTAATACACGTTGATGAGGGTAGGGGGACATTAGTTTTAGCAAATACTTCAACTATAAAAAAATAAGTCTCACTTGAGCGCATCGCTCCCAACTTGTCTACGCTAATCCGCTGAAATTTTATTTGCAACGGGAGTGATAGACGAAAATACTTCTTCCCTATGTGCTCTGACCAGCGCCTGAAATGTTCGCCCCCCCACCCTACTGCTTCAACCCTCGTTTCGACACTCCCGCTCTATGTGATCTGCACGACGCACTGATAACGTACAAAGGCCACTGGAGGAGCGGTGGTCAGCCCCTGTTGAATGCTATCTTTTTTTTTTATTTCCAGCCGCAATAATACACCGTTTCTGTGGAACACTGGTGACTTCGCCGCAAAGGGTGATCCACACTAAAAAACAAATCCCATAGACAATAAAGAACTAAAAAAGTCATTAAAACAGTGAATGGACTTATGTACAGAGATTGACAACGGTAATATAGACAGGAACCCATCGCTCACTATCATAGTCCCCGAGAAATTATCAAATCTGTAAAGGTCTGGCCACACAATCTTCTGAGTTAATTCTGGACGGATCACAATGACTTTTTCTCACATTCGTTAATCAAAGTGTCTACGCATCAGACTTGTCATTACCCCGACAAACTATCCATAGATTGAGTAAGCATTTAGAATGAAAAATTCAGTTTGCTTCAGTGTCACAGCTTTAATTTTCAGATGCACTCCACAGATTCGTAAAACACTCATTAGGTATGCGTTCACAAGAAAGTTCACCACGGATTCATCTTCCCTATCTTTCTAATAAATCATACGCCCAAAGTAGATAATTATATTACGAAAATAAAATCGATTTTAAGTGATTCCGTATTCGTAATTTATTAATGCTAAAGAATCACGACGAAAATCTCACAATAGTCTACCCAATACTTTACCATAGCCGATACAATCACAAGTTACGATAGTCAGCATCTGCTCCCATAGACCAGGGACGGGTGAATAGCGACCCGTGGGTCGCATTCGGCCCGCTAAGAGTTTTTTTGTTCTCCGCCAAGACAGAAAAATCCTCCCCGAGCGCGACCGAAGATTCGTCTCGTATTTTCCATTAGGACGGCCACGTCAATATGCATACGAAGTGTATGAAAACAATTGTCCGCTCCAGCCATAGACAGTAGGTTAGTTACTTCTAACAAAGTCAAGGTTTGAGATCCATAGTAAGACACGAATGTTACCGAACGCCTATGTCGTGTGAATGATAACTGTTAAGACAGCTAGTTGCATATTTTTTTAAAGATATGTCGAATGCACTTTTACATGAACGAAACTTCCATTTCCTAAAGTGTGAGGGGGAAAGCGTGAACAGTCAATGCTGACTGCATGAAATATGACTCGAACGAAAGACAATCTGAACAGGTGCTTTTGTTTAAAAACTGAAAACTCACTGTTTATAGTATTTCCGTGAAAAGTTGGGGAAGCCAGATGCGACTTAGCTTTGCGTTTACTGACTTCCCGCCTACCCCCCTTTGCAATTAGGAAAAAACTCTCGAGAGCAAATTATATCTAAAACCAGTTTCACTTGAGTTTTTCGTAACCCTCTTGTGCCGTCGAATTAAGATTCAGACACTGAGCTGTCGGGCATAAGGTTAAACTAATTTCTCACCAAGGTACGTTTGCGCACGCTGCAAACACAAGTCTTTCGACAAAAGATAAGGTGTTTCGCTACAACATAACACGGAGATGTCTGTTTAGTTATTTTTCCCTATTTCAACACTGTCTATGGAACATTACGCCTCTACATACCATAACACCTCGCGATTCTAAGCGTTCCCCGAACCGATATTAATCTTATTTTTGTAGTTCAACGGAGTTTTTTGAGTTTGCTCAACCTCTGTCAAGGGTTGGACCAGTGCTTGCACCGATGTTATTGCTCGTACTAGCAGAACCGGTACAAGGCGAATGCAAATCGGTTCATATCTCTATTCTTTCGAACACAAATGTTAAAAGATTTCATGTAGCAGCTAAGAAACAGTAAAAAAGTGATTTTCCGCATTTAACCATCTATCGGGTAGAGGAATCCTCAAAACTAAGTAACAATACTAGAAAAATCACTATCCATAACATTTACATTCATGTATTTCTTGTTGCGAGGCATCTGACCGTAACGTTAGCATTCATTACCTCAAAACAGATAAGACAGAATGCGGCGTCTTGAAAAACACCGAGAAGGCTAGTAACCACGGTTTAACCATTCATTTTTTAAGTATTAGGACGTTCATGTTACAATTTCTTGCAACAACGTTCATTTCTGGTAAAGATGCATGTCAGCACATTCACTTTACGTGTGTGATTTCAATCGTGTGTGAACCAGGCATTCAGTTGAGAAGAGTATGTGAATCAGTCACTTCAGAATACTAACACCTTTGCGCGCTCACTGAAACTACCTCCTTCTTGTGTCTCACCATATACTATTCTTATGAGCACAAAAGATAGGATGTTTCACTACAATCTAACACGGAGATGTCTGTTTAGTTATTTTTTCCTCCTATTTCTACACCAGTGTGGAAGTCTTAGAACAAGTGGTTAGCACACGTTTTTAATATGTATCTTGTTTAGAAATCTGAAAGAACACTGTCTATGGAACATTACCCCCTCCCTTGCAAGCTAGTACTAATTACTTCACGATTCTGAGGGACGAAGGTTGTAATCGTTGGCGGATATTTTTCAGAATATGTAATCAACCATAGTGTTCGGATATTTGATCCATAGTAAGACATGAACGTTGTTTACCTCCCATCGACAATCCCTTCTACGGATCGTATGAGAGATGACTGTTACGACAATTAGCAGGGTGAAGTCGTATTTGTTTTTAAAAGCAGAGACACAACGCAACAAATCGCAAACAAATCCGATCCGAGTTGAAACATATGGCTGTCATCATCTCTAACAGCAAGTCGCTTCGCAGGAAGATCACCATCGGTCAGGGAACGTTTAGCACAAGCCATAGCAAGTCGATACTGGAAAAAATAATGCCTTACAGCCCGTCGAAGGGTAATACTTATACCTTAAACCTGTGACGTGTCCCTGTAACTCCATCCCATTGGTCGAGATCTGGTAGATTTGCCATCTCTTAGTAAACATGATGACGTCTACAAATATTTACGAGCCTGTATAGACGTGCTTTCGAAATATGCATGTGGTGCTCCTTTAAAACGGAAATCGTGGGAGCTTTTGATCACAAAAACCTTTCAGAATATCTCTGAAATTACAAACAGATAAGGGGGGTTGAATTCATTAACAGAGTATTTCAAAAGTATCTTAAAAAACACACTCATAATAAAACCAAACCTAGCTTAGTGATCGCTGTCTCTATAGATTTAAAGTATAGAGTGTGCATGTAATCGCTTATAACGAGACAATATTTCCTTTAAAAGTTGGAATATTAGTATGAACTAAAAAAGTGATGGTATATCTGATCGTTAAAATCAAACTTTAGCAGGTTAATATATCGTTCTCTAGCTAGTCGGTAATTAGTGTGTCTCTGCTTTTAAAAACAAATACGACTTCACCCTGCTAATTGTCGTAACAGTCATCTCTCATACGATCCGTAGAAGGGATTGTCGATGGGAGGTAAACAACGTTCATGTCTTACTATGGATCAAATATCCGAACACTATGGTTGATTACATATTCTGAAAAATATCCGCCAACGATTACAACCTTCGTCCCTCAGAATCGTGAAGTAATTAGTACTAGCTTGCAAGGGAGGGGGTAATGTTCCATAGACAGTGTTCTTTCAGATTTCTAAACAAGATACATATTAAAAACGTGTGCTAACCACTTGTTCTAAGACTTCCACACTGGTGTAGAAATAGGAGGAAAAAATAACTAAACAGACATCTCCGTGTTAGATTGTAGTGAAACATCCTATCTTTTGTGCTCATAAGAATAGTATATGGTGAGACACAAGAAGGAGGTAGTTTCAGTGAGCGCGCAAAGGTGTTAGTATTCTGAAGTGACTGATTCACATACTCTTCTCAACTGAATGCCTGGTTCACACACGATTGAAATCACACACGTAAAGTGAATGTGCTGACATGCATCTTTACCAGAAATGAACGTTGTTGCAAGAAATTGTAACATGAACGTCCTAATACTTAAAAAATGAATGGTTAAACCGTGGTTACTAGCCTTCTCGGTGTTTTTCAAGACGCCGCATTCTGTCTTATCTGTTTTGAGGTAATGAATGCTAACGTTACGGTCAGATGCCTCGCAACAAGAAATACATGAATGTAAATGTTATGGATAGTGATTTTTCTAGTATTGTTACTTAGTTTTGAGGATTCCTCTACCCGATAGATGGTTAAATGCGGAAAATCACTTTTTTACTGTTTCTTAGCTGCTACATGAAATCTTTTAACATTTGTGTTCGAAAGAATAGAGATATGAACCGATTTGCATTCGCCTTGTACCGGTTCTGCTAGTACGAGCAATAACATCGGTGCAAGCACTGGTCCAACCCTTGACAGAGGTTGAGCAAACTCAAAAAACTCCGTTGAACTACAAAAATAAGATTAATATCGGTTCGGGGAACGCTTAGAATCGCGAGGTGTTATGGTATGTAGAGGCGTAATGTTCCATAGACAGTGTTGAAATAGGGAAAAATAACTAAACAGACATCTCCGTGTTATGTTGTAGCGAAACACCTTATCTTTTGTCGAAAGACTTGTGTTTGCAGCGTGCGCAAACGTACCTTGGTGAGAAATTAGTTTAACCTTATGCCCGACAGCTCAGTGTCTGAATCTTAATTCGACGGCACAAGAGGGTTACGAAAAACTCAAGTGAAACTGGTTTTAGATATAATTTGCTCTCGAGAGTTTTTTCCTAATTGCAAAGGGGGGTAGGCGGGAAGTCAGTAAACGCAAAGCTAAGTCGCATCTGGCTTCCCCAACTTTTCACGGAAATACTATAAACAGTGAGTTTTCAGTTTTTAAACAAAAGCACCTGTTCAGATTGTCTTTCGTTCGAGTCATATTTCATGCAGTCAGCATTGACTGTTCACGCTTTCCCCCTCACACTTTAGGAAATGGAAGTTTCGTTCATGTAAAAGTGCATTCGACATATCTTTAAAAAAATATGCAACTAGCTGTCTTAACAGTTATCATTCACACGACATAGGCGTTCGGTAACATTCGTGTCTTACTATGGATCTCAAACCTTGACTTTGTTAGAAGTAACTAACCTACTGTCTATGGCTGGAGCGGACAATTGTTTTCATACACTTCGTATGCATATTGACGTGGCCGTCCTAATGGAAAATACGAGACGAATCTTCGGTCGCGCTCGGGGAGGATTTTTCTGTCTTGGCGGAGAACAAAAAAACTCTTAGCGGGCCGAATGCGACCCACGGGTCGCTATTCACCCGTCCCTGGTCTATGGGAGCAGATGCTGACTATCGTAACTTGTGATTGTATCGGCTATGGTAAAGTATTGGGTAGACTATTGTGAGATTTTCGTCGTGATTCTTTAGCATTAATAAATTACGAATACGGAATCACTTAAAATCGATTTTATTTTCGTAATATAATTATCTACTTTGGGCGTATGATTTATTAGAAAGATAGGGAAGATGAATCCGTGGTGAACTTTCTTGTGAACGCATACCTAATGAGTGTTTTACGAATCTGTGGAGTGCATCTGAAAATTAAAGCTGTGACACTGAAGCAAACTGAATTTTTCATTCTAAATGCTTACTCAATCTATGGATAGTTTGTCGGGGTAATGACAAGTCTGATGCGTAGACACTTTGATTAACGAATGTGAGAAAAAGTCATTGTGATCCGTCCAGAATTAACTCAGAAGATTGTGTGGCCAGACCTTTACAGATTTGATAATTTCTCGGGGACTATGATAGTGAGCGATGGGTTCCTGTCTATATTACCGTTGTCAATCTCTGTACATAAGTCCATTCACTGTTTTAATGACTTTTTTAGTTCTTTATTGTCTATGGGATTTGTTTTTTAGTGTGGATCACCCTTTGCGGCGAAGTCACCAGTGTTCCACAGAAACGGTGTATTATTGCGGCTGGAAATAAAAAAAAAAGATAGCATTCAACAGGGGCTGACCACCGCTCCTCCAGTGGCCTTTGTACGTTATCAGTGCGTCGTGCGGATCACATAGAGCGGGAGTGTCGAAACGAGGGTTGAAGCAGTAGGGTGGGGGGGCGAACATTTCAGGCGCTGGTCAGAGCACATAGGGAAGAAGTATTTTCGTCTATCACTCCCGTTGCAAATAAAATTTCAGCGGATTAGCGTAGACAAGTTGGGAGCGATGCGCTCAAGTGAGACTTATTTTTTTATAGTTGAAGTATTTGCTAAAACTAATGTCCCCCTACCCTCATCAACGTGTATTAGCGATGGAACTAAAGTTTTTACGCAACGTACTTTTAACATTCTTACTTTCTACCTCGTACAAAAAATATTTTTTTCACTAGTAAATTGGGAATGGTGGGGGCCGCCTCTGGACTTTAAAAATTTCGAGTACTTAAACACGGATCAAGGGTGTGAGCGGGTTTTCACAATGTAAAGGCAGCGCTCCTGAAGCAGTACAGATTCAAGATTCATTCGTCAATAAAAGTCTGTGCTTCCCCGTTTGGAATAATTTCGTAGGGCTTAACCGTTTGTCAGTGAAAAGTTGTCCGGGGTCTTCAATATTTTTCATCATGACATCAGATTTTTTTGTTTTCTTTTACCCATCGACATTTTTTATTTTCTGCGGAGCTGTTACTGCGGGGTAGGGTTTCTTCTAGTAAAAAATGAAACAACCAGTAATCGCTAGGGCTAAAAGAAATAAGTGTTGGTTATAAAAAATACGTACATGAAAAGACTGTCGGTGTAAGATCTAAATTTTAAAAGTGGAGAGGGATCCTGCCAGAATTAGACATCTACAGTAAAATGAACTCCGAAGATTGTACATTCAGACCTCTGTTCATCTTTGATAATTTTCGCAAGCATCGAGGGTTATGATAGAGAAAGCAAGCTTGAAGTGAGAACGCATAAGGATGTTAATACTATCGCCTAACAAAAGACGCCTGGGATATTGCTAAAGATTTTCGTATTTTTCCACGGAATTATACGGTGCACATCTTTTCTAATGTCCGAGGTCGAATCCTATTTTTCCTGAGTCGAACCATAACCTTTTAACTCATATTGGAACTAAAGTTTTTTACGGAAACGTATGAATTCTATTTTTAGCATTCTGCCACATAGATTTAGCACTTCTCCGAGGAGTCGGTCATAAGGTGTGTCAACTCAATTTTAAGTGATCTAATAAGGTTCCAGTTATATTTCATAACCTAAAGGACATCGGCAGAGAATCGGTATTAATCCCGATAATATGGAAAAAACAACAATCTCCCTTTGAATTTCATAGATTCCTATTTTTAAGTGCGTCTATCAGCAGAAGAATTCCTTCTGTATTTCGAGAGGAAACAGTAATTATTTAACTTTCCCATTAGGTTTTCGGACGGACCCGCCACTCTTCTCAAAGACGCAGCATTCCACCGTTGACCTTTGCACACCACCCCACTTGTTGCTATGGTTCACCAGATCACATGGGGATGAGTGTACAAGTTGTCGAAACGGGTTAGAAGGTCGTCTCTCTTGTAAGCAGTAGGCGCGATCAGAGCATACATGTCAGTTAAGCGGTTTCGTTTGCTAAATTTTGGCTATCAGCCCCGTTGCATATATTTTTTCAGTGGATTAGTGGAGGTAAGTTGAGAGGGTGCGTGAAGCAATGTATTATTTTTATAGTCGAAGTTTTAAACTAATGTTCCCCTACTCCGTTAATATGCATTCATGATGAAAGTTTTTTAGCATTCTTACTTTCTATAACATTCTACCTCGTACAAAAAGTTATTTTTTACCCGATTTCATCAGCGTGATGAGACATACGCTCGCACGCAAACGATGGGAGAGACGATTTTTCTTCGGTGTTGCGTTACTGCGTGGAAACACAGATATCTGACGGCACCAACCCGATGGAGACTAATACGCACAACTCTTGAAGGTTTAGGACGTGTCATTTCAAAAGTCTACATGGGGTGCGTTGAAACCTATCATAAAGGGTTGTGCAGAGAACCGTCTCCGGACTTGGGGAAAATATCGAGTCCGAAATCCACGATAAAGAGTGCCCGTGAGTTTTCACGATGTAAGACAGCGCTCCTGAAGCAGCACAGATTCATTCGTCAATTTGATCCCACGTTTGGAATTTTTTATTTTCGTAGGACTTAACCATCTGTCAGTGAAACGTTGTCCAGGGGTGAGGATCCGAACACAGAGTCTATTAGGTCGATCCTATCACTCCTCAATATTTTTCGTCACGACGAATAAAATCAGATTTTTTACTCATCGGCATTTTCTGCGGGACAGTCTTTTAAAAACAGTTACTGTGGATAGATCTAGTAAGCGACAGTCACGGAGTTAAAAGAAATAAGTGTTACTGAAACGGACTTAAAATACATATATTAATGTGAAAGGACTATCGGGTTTTGGTGTAAGAAATACATAGAAAAAGCTAGTTATAAAGAATGCTAGGTTATAAATAATCTGAAATGTCCCACCCGTTCGACACGCATCTAAGCCACAGCAAGTACACGGCATAGTCCTGGAATCCACAGAGCGAGGGACGATTTTTTTTTTTTCGGTGAAACACATTTACAGAAAACTGCTTTTTATTTCGACCGTGGAGTGATTTTAATAAAGGTGAGGAATATTTTGACGAGTGTTTAATTACTAGGGAGTTGATTAACGGAGTTTGAAAATTTTTCCGCTGCAGACGTGTGTTCTAAAAGCAGATTTAACATGTCATCCCTACGAATAATTTAAACCATTGTTAATTTCACCCTATGGTATTTTCTATGGAAACAGTAAGAGTAAAATGAGTTTCAACTGTAGGATGATTTTTAATAGAGGTAAGGGAATTTTGTATCATTCCTTTCTGTACAATTATTCTAAGACCAGTCAATCGTTCCATGCAATTATTCTGAGACTTGCATCAGCCGAGTGAAGGAGTGGGGGCCTTAAAATGGTCAACCAGAGGGTTTTTCATAAGGGGGAGGGCTTAAAATATAGGTAGGTCGACCGTGGGGTCCGAAAACGAGAAATTAGAGTGAAAATAAAGAGTTTTTGGGAAAATAGTACTTCTCCCTGTCAACAGATGGCGCCAGGAGGGTTTTTAATAAGGGGGAGGGCTTAAAATATAGGTAGGTCGACCGGGGGGTCCGAAAACGAGAAATTAGAGTGAAAATAAAGGGTTTTTGGGAAAATAGTACTTCTCACTGTCAACAGATGGCGCCACTGAGGGGGAAAGGGGGGTTTAATAAAGGGGGAGGAATTATTAATAAAGGGGCGTGGCCTGTTACGTAATGATTATGTAATGATTACGTCATGTTACGTAATGTTACGTCATAGGGGCGTGGCCTGTTACGTCATAGGGGGCGTGGCCTGTTACGTCATAGAGGGCGTGGTCGATGACGTCATAGGGGGGAAAGCACTGTGCAAAGGGGGATCCCTCGGGTGTGATTAAACTACTTACTGGTATCAAATATGGTGTGGTGGTCCCACTTTGTTCTAGTCCTGTTGGGGTAACAGAGAGGGTTTCGAGCTGCCGTGGGTCGGGAGTATGCCTTGAAAAGATTCCGAAATTTCAGGGGACACTGAAGCCACCTACTTTTTTGAATGGGGTAATACATTATGAGTTGTATGTTAACGGTGGAAAGCTGTGAATGAACTCATCGATGGCAACAGTTATCAATGGATATATATTTCGCGCTAAAGGTTTGGCGGGCTTTTAACTAGTATAAATAATAAATAATAAATAAATACCCCCTCAAGCAGCTGCTTGCCACAGAGGTCTGACAGGAGCCTTTCAGTTTATAAGCCAGAGTAGAAGGTCTGAGAGGATGGTAGGACTTCAACAGAAAAACAACACACACATCCATGCCTTACCCGGGGCTTGAACCCAGGTCCCGTAGATCAGTAGCCAAGCGGGCTAAGCGTATCTAAATAGCAACGCAATGTATAGTCGGTCAAAAAAGTATCCGAACACTATGGTTGATTACAGAATTCAGAAAAAATATCAGGCAACGATTTTTTTTAGAAATTAGTGATCTGGCAACCTTCGTGTCACGTGTGCATCGTTGCCAGATATTTTTTTCTGAATTCTGTAATCAACCATGGTGTTCGGATACTTTTTTGAGCGACTGTACTCTGGACACCGATACCTGCGTTTCTCTTAAGCCGGGGGCGGGGGTGGCTCAGTCGGTAGCGCGTCATGCTCGTAATCTATAGTTCCCAGGTCGAGTCCCAGCTGGGTCAGCGTTGAGATTTATCTCCGCAAAATTCTCCGCCCTGTCCACGGTCAGTAGGGGACACCGATGGACTTGGAAAGGCCGCCGTCCGTCGGATGGGACGTTAAGCCGTGGCCCCGTGTGCGGGAGAGCCATACCCTGTGCACGTTAAAGAACACGCTGGATGGCCTTGACGGGAGGCTACTATCTGTCTCCCAACAGCTGTTCCAGTGGGTCCCCTCCTCCAACCTTCTCTGAGCCTTCGGGGTCCATGTGACCTGGCTATTTAGCCCATGGTGTGCAAAAAAGTGCCGCTCAGAGGTAAAACAACCCAACCCAACCCACCTCTTTAACGTGCACTGGGAATGTCGTGCTTGGGTCATGGCTTAATGACTTAATCTGATTCCATCCAACTTCATACGTGTCCCCGACTGACCAATGACAGGGCAGGGAATTTTGTAGAGATAAATCTCAACGCTGACATAGGTGGTACTCGAACATGGTAACTGCAGATTATGAACCTGGCGCTCTGCAAGCTGAGCTACAACATATATTTATATATAATCAAATTTATTCAAATCTTGATTATCAACAATATTCTTTTAATTATAGAGTTATTGAAGCTGAAATATATAATAACATTAATGCTAGTCAGAGGAATCTCAAAATTAAGCACAAATAAAACTGTAAAACAAATCGTTTGCGAAGATAAATGCAATTTTAGTAGCTTCCAGAATGATTTAGATTCCATTAATTTTTGAGAGCAAATTCAATAAATATTTATTTATTTTATTTTATGTCAACAACAGGTAATCAGTGTATTTACTATGATTTATTATTTCATTAATAACATTTTAGCGTGAGTTGCTAGCCAATTTGCATCTACTTCTGAGCAATATCGAAAAGGTTTTCATTCTCGATCATAGATGGAGCCACGAGAGAGAAGGTGGGGAAGATTTAAAGTCACAATTTGCTGAAGAATGAGCTAGCCGCTGATAGTTTAGTGGTAAGAATGCATTCTAAGTAACCGAGAAACATGGGTGTCATTTTTTCAGCACAATTATTTGTTGAATTCTTTGTCAACAACAATGCATTTACCATTGATTGAGAAAGAATAGAATCATCTGCGGTTAAATGTTCTAGTTTCGATAATAGTTAAAAAGTTAAACGAATATTGTTTAAAAATATCGAGATCTAGAGAGATTTGAATTAGGTCTCTAGTTCATTTCCACCAATATTCTAGGAAAAAGTTTTAAAATTTAGTTTTACTTTTTAAAAAAACGAATTGAGCAAATACTTTTTGTAACATAGTGTGTAATAAAAAGCAATCTCTGTGTTAAAATGCGAGATTCATAGTGTGATTTATAAAAATATTAACAAAGAAAATGTTTAATAACAAAAATCTGGCCAAACTTTAAAGGCTTAGGGTGCACTAGTTACATGTTTCCAGGGCAGGATACAGAGGGGGGGAGGTCAAGGGGGAAGGGCACACACACACCCTCCTGCTTTGAGAATGATAGCAATGAAAAATAATAAATACCCCCTCAAGCAGCTGCTTGCCACAGAGGTCTGACAGCAGCCTGTCAGTTTATATGCCATAGCAGAAGGTCTGAGAGGATGGCAGGACCTCAGCAGAAAAAACAACACAAACATCCGGTTGTTTAAAACTTATGAATATTCCACGCATTTTTCAAGAAATTTTTAAAGATATCTAAAACAAATGGTATAATGTTATTTATTCAACGGAAATCCAATCTCTTGCCCTACCCCCTCAAACTTAAGGGGCGAGGGTGGCTCAGTCGGTAGCGCACCAAGCTCGTAATCTGTAGTTCCCAGGTTCGAGTCCCAGTTGGGTCAGCGTTGAGATTTATCTCCGCAAAATTCCCCGCCCTGCCCACGGTCAGTAGGGGACACCGATGGGCTTGTAAAGGACGCCGTCCGTCGGATGGGACGTTAAGCCATGGCCCCGTGTGCGGGAGAGCCATACCCTGTGCACGTTAAAGAACACGCTGGATGGCCTTGACAGGAGACTACCATCTGTCTCCCAACAGCTGTTACAGTGGGTCTCTTCCTCCAAATTTCTCTGAGCCTTCGGGGTCCTTGTGAACTGGCCATTTAGCCCATGGTATGCAAAAAAGTGGCCGCTCAGAGGTAAAACAACCCAACCCAACACTCAAACCTTTATTTCGCCCTAGACTCGCGTGTTTCTACAGAGATAAACCAAAAATTTCGTTTATATCAAAGAGCATTCTGTTGGGAAAAGCTTGAATTATTTTCCCCAATTCATAATAAGATAGACGAGGCCTCTAAATCTATTCAGTAGTCGAACGATTGTTGTGAAGTTTATTAGATTCATCAGATTTGATTCCATTTATAACTCAGAATCAGGACTTGTATGCATAGGTAGATACAAACATTCAACTGAATACGCAAATGAATACACAGTGACAAATTGACAATGACCTGGCCACTGAGCCATGAATTCAGCCAACACGACACAACTACACTTGTAATTGCCTACCGTCGACATAGATTATATATCTATTTGGGTAAACATATCATATTACAAACCTAAATGGATATTAAGTGACACGAAATTAATTTCAAAATATAATTGAACTGCTATATATGAATTCTCTTTTACCCACCGTTGTAATCCGTATTTCGTTAAGTGAACAATATTTCTAATCATTGACTGATTAAAGAGAGAGAGAGGAGAGTTTAACAAGAATTATGTTCTTCTCGAAACCTTTTGGAGGGAGAAACTGAAACTTATTCTGATATTTGTATTATTTACTATATATTTACTGACTGGTCTGGATCTCGAAAAAAATTTAAAATTTTACAAAATGTTTAAATCGAACCGGAACACCACTCAAGTATGAAATTTGGCCTTTTGTTTCAGTGGTACTTATATAATTTCTTGAAAAATCATGTGAGTTATACATTGCTCAAAGTGAAAATTGAATACTGCGAACTAAGTGATGTATACGTCCGAAACTGGCAGGACGAAAGTTATGAAGGTAGATATGCAAATGATCAAAAAACGGAATATAAGAACGCAAGGTATACATATATGTTTATTACAGATTCATCAATACATAATAGGCCTATCTATGGCGGTTATACAAGACTGTAGACGTCTCTGCATTCTATCAATCATGTGGTTAATGGTGTCCTGAGGGATGGCGTTCCAAACAGCATCCAACTGGGCACGTGACTACACTTTGTTTGCTACCTGAGGGAGCTGGTGAAGACGGCAGACCCATAATGTCCCAAACATGATCAATCGATGACAAGTCCGGGGACTATGGTGGCCATAGGAGAATGTCCACACAGAATACATGTACAACACATAGAAGGCATCATTGCACGTGCAGTGTGTGGCATTGTCCTGCTGCAGAATCAGTCCAGGCACGGTCGTGCCACAAGATTAATGATGCCATCGATGTAGTGTCTCGCCGTTAGTACTCCAGAAACATGGAACAGAGATGTCTGGCCATGTGATGTGATGCCACCTTGCATGGTGGGGAGTCATATGGTGGCATATGGAATAGGCTTCCTCGTGTCGTTAACGATGCTGATGCCTTGCTTACAAATTGCCGTCTGGCATGTCGGAACAGAATCGGGACTCATCTGTGAACAACACTCTCCTCCATTCTGTAGTCCATTGTTCCCTCTCTCGACACCAGTGGAGGTGGTGATGCCGCTGCAATAGCACATGCCAGACTGGATGTCTCACCCTCATTCATGCTTCATGTGAACATTGTCTAATGGTTTGCGTGGCGACCACGGTACCTGTAGCGGTCTGCAAATCACTCTGCATCACAGCTCTTCACGATCTGTGGTGTGGCATGCTGATCCTGAACCTGTCATTCCTGTCATTTGGTGCTCCATGATGTTTTGTGCGATGCACTCTTGCACTGTGCTCACATTGTGCTCCATGTTTGCAGCGATCGCTCGAAGACTTAATCACAGCTCTGACATTATTGACGATTCGCTCTTTGTCTCAAAAGGCGTGAATTGTGCATAAGGGTCCCTCTGGCATCTCAAAGGCATGTTCCTAAAATTTCCCAGCATGCACTCCAACCTCACTGTCGGTCATGCTGTGATACAAACTGGTTAACGATCTCAATCAAATTTTCAAAATCTCAAATTTGAGCAAAGTTATTTAGGTATTTAAATTGTGATATATTATAACATCTAGCCGTCCCGTGGCCGAGTGGTTAGCACGCTTGGCTATTGATCTAAGGGACCTGGGTTCGAGCCCCGGGTAAGGCATGGATGTATGTGTCGTTTTTCTGCTGAGGTCCTGCCATCCTCTCAGACCTTCTGCTATGGCATATAAACTGACAGGCTCCTGTCAGACCTCTGTGACAAGCAGCTGCTTGAGGGGGTATTTATTTTATTTTTTATATTATAACATTAGCACTGGCAGTCATAAGAGTTCACCTCAAAAGTTAATTAAAACCTAAATAATAATTATAATTTCGGGTCGTTTCATAAAAAAAGTGTATCTTTTAGCTGTTAGTGTCAGTAATTCTTTCAATATTCGTAAATATTTTATGAGTTTCTTAGCAGTACATTATTGATGTTAAATATTTCAGCTTCCATAACTCTTTAAGTACCAGATATTACTGCTGAAAATCAAGATTTATATAGATTTGATTGAGATTTTTAATTAATTCTGAGTCACATTTTACTGTAAAAAACTTATTTTAGGAGTTACAGAGTTTCGAAGTTAGTTTCCTATTTACATTAAATGGGATTGCTACTTTCGCTCACCAGAGTATGTTTTTACTTTCGTTCTGATGATCTTTCAAAAAATAATTTTGCGAAATATATGAAATAATATTAAAAATAATAATATTCTACGAGTTTTATATTTGCAGGAGCACGACCCATGATTTTTCTCTATTATTTAAATAATATTTATTTCAACCAATTATAACGATCAGTACTTACCAAACATCCCACTTCCATAACCTGCTAACTAGTCAAAAAAAAGTCGCAATTTCATTCTTTACTTTTTAATACGAATTTTTAATGCGAATTAAAGCTACCTAGTCAAAAAAAGTCGCAATTTCATCCTTTACTTTTTAATGCGAATTTTTAATGCGAATTAAAGCTACCTAGTCAAAAAAAGTCGCAATTTCATTCTTTACTTTTTAATGCGAATTTTTAATGCGAATTAAAGCTACCTAGTCAAAAAAAGTCGCAATTTCATTCTTTACTTTTTAATGCGAATTTTTAATGCGAATTAAAGCTACCTAGTAAAAAAGTCGCAATTTCATCCTTTACTTTTTAATGCGAATTTAACTACACTTTTGTCCTCATTCTCCTCTACGTGAAAACTATCGGCATTCATTTCTGAACCCGCTTCACCATCTCACGGCCAATGCGGGGCTCGAGGATTCAAACAGCTATCGATTGCACTAGACAGAGACCATGTAAATAAACCATGCTGCACATTGGCCATCTTCGTTGGCATCCAGTCGCACACCATGTGTGTGCGTGTATGTGAACACACTTCGCAGCAGAGTGAACAGTAATTAATTTATGAAAATCAAGCCGAGACCAGTTCTCTCCCCCCCCCCCACTTTTCTGCGTTCATTTCCGTTGTTGACACTCACCTCATCGGGCAGATCGTCACTAAATGTTGCATGTGACACATTCCACTCGGACAGCATACGACGAAATGAAATTTGCTGACTAAACGCTACAACTAATTATCAAGTTTAGTGTTCTCCCATCTTGAGTGGTGGATCCAGAGACGTCTATGCCGCGCTGCAAATTAGTCGTTGCTTAGGGGATAGAGAATGCACGTGCATTCAGATTAGATATGCCATATACAGATGGGTTCTATGCCGTGGGTTTGTACTACTTGTAGCCGGAAGACGGTTGCAGTAGAGTCAACAGTTTTGGACAATGCCCACAATGATTTGCTTAGCTTACACAGACTGAATATTTCCGATACCCATGTGATTATCGAACAATGGCAGGAACAATTGGGAAAGTATTCTGAAAGTTTTAAAATTTAAAGTTTTGTCTCGTGAAGAATTGTAATAGATAACGAAAAAAAAATATTGAAATATTTCTAGAATAGTCATAATGTAAAACAATAGACGTCAGTTCCTTTAAAAAATATCATGAAATTCAGTAGGAGTGAAAATTTATTTTTTAAATAATTGTGGTGAAAAGCACTAGAAGTTAAAGTCTGTGTCTTGGATAATCACAAAAAAAACAATAGAAATTGAAGTTATTTCTTCAATAATCGGAATGAAAATCAACAGAAGTAAATATATGTTTCTTGAATATCAAAAAAACAATAGAAATTAAAGTTATTTCCTCAATAATCGGAATGAAAATCAACAGAAGTAAATATCTGTTTCTTGAATATCGTTATGAAAATCAATAGAAATATAAAGATTCTATTTCTTGAATATCATTATGAAAATCAATATAATTAAAGTCTGTTTCTTTAATAATCAGAATGAAAAGCAATAGAAGTTAAAGTCTGTTTCTTGAATAATAATACTGAAAAATAAGAGATGTTAAAGTATGTTGCTTGAATAAAAAGAACGAAAAACCTATAAAGGGTAAAGTCTGTTCCTTCAATAATCATAATGAAAATCAATAAAATAAAAATCTATTTCTTGTATAATCATAATGAAAATCAATGAAATAAAAATCTATTTCTTGTATAATCATAATGAAAATCAATGAAATAAAAATCTATTTCTTGTATAATCATAATGAAAATCAATGAAATAAAAATCTATTTCTTGTATAATCATAATGAAAATCAATGAAATAAAAATCTATTTCTTGTATAATCATAATGAAAATCAATGAAATAAAAATCTATTTCTTGAATAATCATAATGAAAATCAATGAAATAAAAATCTATTTCTTGTATAATCATAATGAAAATCAATGAAATAAAAATCTATTTCTTGTATAATCATAATGAAAATCAATGAAATAAAAATCTATTTCTTGAATAATCATAATGAAAATCAATGAAATAAAAATCTATTTCTTGTATAATCATAATGAAAATCAATGAAATAAAAATCTATTTCTTGTATAATCATAATGAAAATCAATGAAATAAAAATCTATTTCTTGAATAATCATAATGAAAATCAATGAAATAAAAATCTATTTCTTGTATAATCATAATGAAAATCAATGAAATAAAAATCTATTTCTTGTATAATCATAATGAAAATCAATGAAATAAAAATCTATTTCTTGAATAATCATAATGAAAATCAATGAAATAAAAATCTATTTCTTGAATAATCATAATGAAAATCAATGAAATAAAAATCTATTTCTTGTATAATCATAATGAAAATCAATGAAATAAAAATCTATTTCTTGAATAATCATAATGAAAATCAATGAAATAAAAATCTATTTCTTGTATAATCATAATGAAAATCAATGAAATAAAAATCTATTTCTTGTATAATCATAATGAAAATCAATGAAATAAAAATCTATTTCTTGTATAATCATAATGAAAATCAATGAAATAAAAATCTATTTCTTGTATAATCATAATGAAAATCAATGAAATAAAAATCTATTTCTTGAATAATCATAATGAAAATCAATGAAATAAAAATCTATTTCTTGTATAATCATAATGAAAATCGATGAAATAAAAATCTATTTCTTGTATAATCATAATGAAAATCAATGAAATAAAAATCTATTTCTTGAATAATCATAATGAAAATCGATAGACGTAAAAATAGATTTGTTTCATAATAATGATGAAAAGCATAATTCAGTTTCTTCAAAATCAGAATGAAAATGATCAGAAGTAAAAATATCTTTCTTGAATAGTCATGAAGTAAATCAGTAAAGGACAGATCTATTTCTTGAATAATAAGATTCAAAAACAATAGTAATTAAAGTCTGTTTCTTGAATAACCAGAATGAAAAACAATATTGTTACGAAGTAAATGGATGAAATTGAACGTGAGTTCAATTAAATAGTATATCACAATGATAATTCTAAAACAACGTAATTTATTACAAAAGTATGATGGAATCATTTGTACAAACTAAATTTAACCAGGGTTTATCATATATGTGAGCAAATCTACAATCTATCGAGAATCTTACAAACAACTAAATGCAACTATATACCAAGTGATGAACTTTTCTTACAGAAAAGTTGACCACTCTGTCTGTTCGACTGACATATTACCTCTTCATTTTGATTGCCATGTTTCTTGTTATAACCGTCACTTCAGCATATATAATCCTTTATCTTTTCTTACTAGTTTTACTAATAAAATTCTACACCAATTAACTCTTTTAACCTCCCGCGCACTTACCACATAAAATACTTATTCTTTAGATTATTTTGGCACGTAAAAACTTAGACTAACAACATTTCCTTTTGCACTTCAAGTGCGCTTCATAACAAAACTTTATTTCTTATTCTTTTTGTCAAGTCGTTCGATGTCGTTGGTGACGTAATTCTCACGCTGAAGCATGCGCGAGCGTTCATGATGCGTTTATCATAAATTCGTTGTAGTACGTTTATCTGTCGTAACACTGCCCCATCCTTAAGTCTTGTTCGTCCCGAACAATTCTGGATTCCGAAGCTTTTCAGTTCTTCGATGAAACGGGGCCAAACGATCCACATGAATCACCTTGCGCTTTGTAGTAGACGTCGACGAATGCGATACACCAAGTCATTAATCCTGTTAACTACCGTAAACGGACCTTCCCAAGGTTTCTGAAGTTTGGGAGAAAGTGTGTTCTTTCTATGTGGATTGTACAGCCAGACCAGATCTCCTTGATTGAAAACAATTCCCTTTGCTTTACTATCATATCTCGTTTTGGTTCTCTCGCTTGCTAAGTTGATGTTAGGTCTGACGGAGTGATGAATTTCTTGTAGTCGTTGTTTTAATTCTTGTACGTATTGTGGAGTGGATACAGGCATTGCTTCGGGCCGACAATATAAAAGGTCACAGGGAAGGCGTAATTCTCTTCCAAAGAGCATCATGGAAGGTATCTATCCATTTGTCTCGTGCACTGCTGTTCTGTATGCCAACAAAAAGAGTGGTATATGGCGATCCCAGTCACGTTGGTGATTGTCAGCAAACAAATGTTATGCAATTAACCTATTAAATCTCTCAACCATATCATCCGAATGAGGGTGTAGGGGAGTTGTTCTGGTTTTCTGAATGCTTATGAGTTGATAGATGCCTTTAAACACATTGGATTCAAAATTCCGTTCTTGGTCAGAGTGGAGTTACAAAGGTACTCCATACCTACAAATCAAGTTATTTACTATCATCTCTGCAACCGTTGTTGCTTCCTGATGCTGGATGGGAGAGACTTCAAGCCATTTCGTGAAATAATCCATTACCACTAATAAATGGCGATTTCCATCATCACTCGTAGGAAATAGACCCATTACATCAATGGCTATTTTCTCAAAAGGGGCACAAACGTTATATGTCTGCAGTTTACGAAGACTCCTAGTCTTAGGGCCTTTCTTTGCTGCACAGGCCTCATATTGCCTACACCAGGCATGTCAAAGATACGGCCCGCGGGCCATGAGCGGCCCCAGGGCATTTAGATGCGGCCCGCGACCTTAATTAATAATACTCGAATTTCATGAATAGTTTTTCTATACATTGAACACATAGGTACAGATTACAGAAAAGAAGCTGAAAAGATGTCAAGTATCTGGATCTTCGAAATAATGCGTCGTTTTTTTTTACAGTTATGACTTAATGCCATTTTAATTTTGATGTATACTTTAAATTGAAATAATTTTTTTTATATATAAAATTAGTATTTAATTGAATCCCGGCCCGCTGATATACTTTGAAAGAAAAATTGGCACTTTACAAGATTGAGTTTGACATCCCTGGCTTACACTATCTTTCAACGTCTGCCCTACTTTTCAGCCAATGAAATCGTTTTTCATCAAGTCGTTCGATGTCGTTGGTGACTTAATTCTCACGCTGAAGCATACGCCAGCGTTCATGACACGTTGATCAGAAATTCATTGTAGCACGTTTATCTGTCGTAACAATAAAAATTAGTGTTTCTTGATTAATGGGAATAAAACAATAACACTCGGCAACAATTTTTCATAAAACGTCATGCCTCTGAGGTACAAGTAGCCATTTCTTAAAGATTTCAAGGTTCTGAACACGAATGTGACAATCAAAATGCAAATTGGCTACGATTTCTGAGAAATCCGCAATAGTTTCTTATATAATAGAGTAATTCGTACTTATGATATGTATCGGTAAAACTCCGCTTCTACTTCCGACGTCGCTTTGCCCGTCGCTTGTACAGCTGCTCAGGACCATCTCTGGCGAGCGTCCAACAGTAGTCAGCCAACATTGAAATCGACCAGTTTCCCTGGTATCTTTTCTCCATCGTTGCAATGTCCTGGTGAAATCGTTCACCGTGTTCTAGCTCATCACTAACCATGCCGCAGTTGTCGGGAAAGAAATTTAAGTGGGAATGGAGAAAGTGGATCTTTAAGGACATATTGCAGCCAAGTTTGTGATACAGAGACAACATGTCCTTAACCAGTTTCTTGTAGTTGTCTGCTCAGACATTTCCGAGGAATTTAGTTGAGACCAGACGAAACACGTCCCAAGCCTTTTTCTCGTCGCCCTGAAGCAGGTTGTCGAACATCTAGTCTCTGAACAGCTCGAGGATCTCAAGATCCACAAAAATTCTCTCTTTAACTTTCGCTTTGCTGAATCGAGGGAATTTGTCAGCCAAGTACTTGAAAGCTGATGCTGTCCAGTCCATGGCTTTTACGAAGTTTTTCATCACACCGAGTTTGATGTGTAAGGACGGTAGCATAATTTTGTGCGTTTGTGCCAGTGCTGGGTGTTCCACATTCTTCTCTCCGACCTTCAGAAATTTCCTCTCAGACCACTTTCTCTTCACGTAGAGCGAAGTCTTTGTTCGGCTGCTCATTCACATAAGAAACAGTAGTACTTCGATTATCCCAGCTGAAGACAAATCAACAAAGCCACTACCTTCAAGTCACAACAGAGATGCCAGCCATACTTGCTGTATTGAAGACAGTTCAACAGCAGTTTTAGATTCTCGTAGGTTTCTTTCATGTAGATAGCATGTCCGACCGGAATGGATGAAAGTCGATTTCCATTATGCAGCAACACCGCCTTGAGACTCAATTTCGAGGAGTCTATGAATAGTCGTCATTCTTGAAGGTCTTGTTTGATTCTGAAGGCATTCATCGGGCCATCTACATCGGAGCATGTAGTTTTAGATTCTCGTAGGTTTCTTTCATGTAGATAGCATGTCCGACCGGAATGGATGGGAGTCGATTTCCATTATGCAGCAACACCGCCTTGAGACTCCATTTCGAGGAGTCTATAAATAGTCGTCATTCTTGAAGGTCTTGTTTGATTCTGAAGGCATTCATCGGGCCATCTATATCGGAGCAGAACACAAGGTCATTTTCCTTTCTTAAGTAAGGAACAAACTGCTCATGGAGGGTTCAAAACGAAATGACTCTGACATTTTCCTTGAGAAGATTCCATTGTTTAAGTCTTGATCCAACTAACTCTGCTTTGGCCTTGGACAGCTCCAAATCGCGAACAAGATTGTTCATTTCTTCTTCGGTGAGAATGTGTGACGCAGATGATGCACCGTGGCAGACATATGGATCATCATTAGACACCAAAGGCTACGGAGAACCAGACGCCGGTTCGCCTCTCTCCTCATCGTCTGAATCGACAGAAAATGTTTTGGAGGTTCGAGAATGGGAAGGCCTTCACCGTGCAGAACTGTTCAGAAAGCAGATTGTATATTCGGGTACGCTATTGTCCATTTCTTTTTCCTTGTGATGCCTCCAGAAACAGGTGCAACCATGCAGAAGTAGCAGTCATTTACGTGATTGCTTGGCTCTCTCCAAACCATAGGAACAGTAAACGGCATCGCCACTTTTTCGCCTTTCAGACGTCACTTCCCCGCAAATATAACAAAATGTATCTGCACTATTAACACAGTTAAGAGGTATCACTACTGCTGGATTAAAACTGCAAGGATCACTTGTGTTGTACTTATGACTCAGGGGTAAATGACAGTCACTCAAAAGACTTGCTCACCTTACGAGAAGTCGCTTACAACTAATGATTGCACCATCTTTTATCCGTGATCGTAAATCCGAGATGTCATGACTCAACTATATTGCATCAGACAATGATGCAATACCTTCGGGGGTTGTTGTGTGGTGGGCTGATGCAATACAACGCAATATGTTGCAATCTGGAGTTTAATATACAGCGTTGCCAAATGGTTACCTAATGTACTAAATGCAGACTGAGTCGTTTATACATGACCATCTCTGTCTCTCCTAAACCAGAGCCAATCGACAAATTTTGTTGTCATTTTCGTTTTCAGCACTTCGAAATTAGTAAAGATAGGCAATTTTCATTTCAAAGTCTTTTTGTGTGTTGCTCAGTGTAATAGAGTTTAAAATCTGTTTCTTGAATAATGATAATAAAGAACAACTAAAGTTAAGATCTGCTTCTGAAATAATCATAACGATA
The DNA here is from genome assembly GCA_038380435.1 of Ryuthela nishihirai. Classification (NCBI taxonomy): domain Eukaryota; kingdom Metazoa; phylum Arthropoda; class Arachnida; order Araneae; family Heptathelidae; genus Ryuthela; species Ryuthela nishihirai. Next base: position 29,876,625 of record JAWZYU010000018.1, read on the forward strand.
TTAGGGAAAATGGTCTTTCGCAAATAATTTTAATGTAGATCAAAAGAAATTTAAATTTCGTGGAAGAATAATCATGAAAAAAAATTATGAAAAAGAGTCTGCTTCCAAATCATCACAACAATGTCAAACTATGTTTAAAAATAAGAACAAAGAAAAAGATAGGTCTGCTTCCTGAAAAAAAATAAAATCATAAAAAATTAATAGTGTTTCATGAACAATCATGATAAGAATTGCGAAAAAAATTAATCTGTTTGTTGAATAATCACAATGCGAATCAAGAAAAATAATTGTTGAATAATCATAACAAAGAACGGAAAAAAATTAAATTGATTACTGGATAATTCTTCTCGTTTAAATTTCTAAAAAAAATGATATTTGGAAATCTTTAATTATTTAATTTTTTAATATAATGATTTCTTTTTCTTCCGAAAAGAGAGATTCGAGAAAAAAAAGCACAAATTTCCTGTTTCAATGATGGATGAAAGGGATGAAACTAGGATTCAAATAAAGGTATAGTCTGGAATAACGGATGAAACAATTACAATTCAACCAAAGAATAGAATAAAAGAAATAATAAATAAATACCCCCTCAAGCAGCTGCTTGCCACAGAGGTCTGAGAGGAACCTGTCAGTTTATATGCCATAGTAGAAGGTCTGTGAGGATGGCAGGACCTCAGCAGAAAAACAACGCACACATCCATGCCTTACCCGTAGCTCGAACCCAGGTCCCTTAGATCAGTAGCCAAGCGTGCTAACCACTAGGCCATGGGACGTCAAAGAAGAGAATAGGAACAAAAAATTAGAATAGGAAGTGAAGCAAACTTGATTTTATTCTAAATAATGAAGCAATTGTCTCTAATTGTAAGCTAAAGAAGGAAATGTTTGTTTCGACTTCTTTTGTCTGGCAACTATTTTTTTTTTGAAATTATTGTTCTGGCAACCTTTGTGTACTGTATACAAAGGTTGCCAGATCACTAATTTCTAAAAAAAAAATCGTTGCCACATATTTTTTCTGAATTCTATAATCAACCATAGTGTTCGGATACTTTTTCGAGCGACTGTACTAAGAACCGAAACATTTTAAACGGTTGTAATCGCAAATTATGAAATAATCGCCTTGCTCTTAGTCAAATAAAACTTTTATCTTGATTTCAATGAAATTTATGATGAATTTACATTTCAATGAAATTGTAATCCAGAAAATAATGCAAGTGGCTTAACTGTAAGCTTAACGTATTACTCTAATTAAGAAACTTTGAAGAACAGGATTTATAATTAAGGTAAAATATCTCGCTAGCACTAACATCTAATGTCAGTTTACTTTGCAATATAAAATTAAGTAATTTATATGATTATACTGTAAACAATAAAGTAATAATACTGTAAGAAATAAAAAAAAATAATTCCCAAAATTATACGAATATAGTTACGTGATAAAAAGTTGAAGGTCAACTGAGACAGCCCAAGTAGTTCAATATGAGTGTGATCACTTTTTACCGCTCGCTATGAAGGTCTCACAGCGATGTCTCATGATGTTGACTGTTCAGCAGCGATGTGGGTCAGAATCGCCATTTCTCCTCCAAAGCACGTCAAAGTTAAAGGAGGTCTCAGGAGAATGATTCAGGAGAGCAACCCATATCCAGAGAGCATGAGGGGTGGGGGTGGCTCAGTAGGTAGCGCGCCAGGCTCGTAATCTGTAGTTCCCAGGTTCGAGTCCCAGCTGGGTCAGCGTTGAGATTTATCTCCGCAAAATTACCCGCCTGCCCACGGTCAGTAGGGGACACCGATGGGCTTGGAAAGCCTGCCGTCCGTCGGATGAGACGTTAAGCCGTGGCCCCGTGTGCGGGAGAGCCATATCCTGTGCACGTTAAAGAACACGCTGGATGGCCTTGACGGGAGGCTACCATCTGTCTCCCAACAGCTATTCCAGTGAGTCCCCTCCCCCAACCTTCTCTGAGCCTTCGGGGTCCATGTGACCTGGCCATTTAGCCCATGGTGTGCAAAAAAGTGCCGCTCAGAGGTAAAACAACCCAACCCAACCCAGAGAGCATGTCGGGAGATGGGGCTGGCCACTCCATAGAGTTACTAGTGTTGTTCTCCAGATAGCAAGTCACAAGACGACAAGGAGACGGGATGGCGTTATAGTCCTGCAGTTCCCAGATTCGAGTCCTACCTCGGACAGCACTGAGATTTGTGTCTACAAAACTCCATGCCCTGCCCTCGATCGATGGACTTGAAAAGGCCGCCATCCGTCGGATGGGATGTTAGCCTTCGGCCACATATGCAGGAGAGAAATACTCTGTGCACGTTAAGAACACGCCAGATGGACTTGACGAGATGCTACCATCTCTCTCCTAACATCTGTACAGGGGATTCCCTCTCCACAACTTTCTCTGAGGCGCTCGGGGCCCTTGTGACCTGGCCATTTCGAGGTAAATAAAAGCTCAACTAAGACAGACACTTAAGCAGTCATCTAACCTCTTTCTAAATGCGATGAATATGTATACTGTGTTTAAAATTTGGATTCGAACAAAACAATCTCGCACAATGATTACATAAGTATGATGCAGTTAGTACATATTGGTAACTTTTTTCTCCAGATTGTAAAAAAGAAAGAAAATGCACCGAATGAAAATAAAGTTTAAAAGGAAAAGCACTGAAAGCAAAGAATTCTGGAATTAATGAAAGGGCCACACTAAATACTACAAAGAAAAGATCTTGCACTGATTACATTCTGTATATTCATTTTAGTTGAAATCGGTACAGAAATAAAACTTTCTTTTCAATTAACTGCGGATTATTTTTCTGGCTTGTAATCTTGAGACTATTTTCAAGGAAATAATAATCATTTCACGACAAAAAAAATTAAACCGTTAACAAATGAAATACAAGAAACTTTAATCAAACTAAAGTAAACATTGGAAATGAAACAGTTGCAATTAATTTCAATAACCTGAAGGCTGATTATACTTCACTCTGAAGTCAGAAATGTTTTTGAAAAGGATATAAAGCAATCTGGAGCATATTTGATATCCGGTATAATATTGTCTTTAAAGAAAAAAAAAATCGAAAATTGAAAAACGATGATTCCAAAAAGGAGTAATCATTAAATTTTCGAGATTGACGAAGTGAACCAATTATCTTTATATAAAAAAGGAAAAAATGTTGAAAAATTAAAGATGCTAATCGCTCTTGGTGAAGAATTATATTCTGTGCGGATGCAGAAATGAAATAAAACTATTTTAATGAAGCTGATTTTAAAGAAGGAATTGCAAAGAAATCTCTTATCGTTTCAATAATGTCAATTTGAAAAGAGTACAGTTTAAAAAGAAGTTCTTCTCATATTAATTAATTGAACATTTTTCCGATATTAATAAAATTCATTTCAGATGGACAGCATAATAGATACAAACAAGCCCGGATGTAAAAAAAAAAGGGGGGGGGATGTAACTACAAGCGGCGCAATCGAGCCGGAAAGAAGATTCATTGTAGTGTAATATTTTCCCGTTTGTTTTAGAGGTTTTTAAAACATTTCTTGAAAAATGAGTGAAATATGCACAAATTTAATATTTTTGTTCTCTATTACCCTTACTATCCTTCTCAAGGGGGGAGGGCATGGCCCCTTACCCCCCCTAGATAAGACCCTGGACACAAACCTGTTGTCATTTATATTTTGAATAAACAATTGGAAATGAAGTTTCTGCTAGAAATTTAATTGAAAGTTAACAAATCGATTGTTTTGAAAATTATATCGATCTCACTCATCGTAAATATCAAAACTAAAAAGGAAACGTTCAAAAACTCAGAAATTTTTGGAAAATATGTGGAAATAAATGAAATACACGTGAATTTTAAAAAAGGTGCTTAACATATGTGATCATAAGATATTGTTACGACAGATGAACGAGCAACAGTGACTTCATGACATAACGTGACTTGAATGCTCGTGTGTGCTTCTGCGTGAGATTCATTTTAGCCAACGAATTAGAACTTAGAACGATTCGGAAGAATAAAAAAATAGAAGTGCAGTGTGTAAAAGTTGTGAGATCTGAAAAGTCATTCAGATGGTCTGAATCAGTGCGCGATAAGTGAAAATAAGAGGTATATTTATTAGTGTGTGCGCGGGTGTTTGTTTTCTGTTGTTAGTAACAAAGTTTAGTGAACTAGCACAGGACGAGAGATTGTTTATGTCTGAAGGTATTCAAGTGGGTTGTTTTACCTCTGAGCGGCACTTTTTTGCACACCATGGGCTAAATGGCCAGGTCACATGGACCCCGAAGGCTCAGAGAAGGTTGGGGGAGGGGACCCACTGGAACAGCTGTTGGGAGACAGATGGTAGCCTCCCGTCAAGGCCATCCAGCGTGTTCTTTAACGTGCACAGGGTATGGCTCTCCTGCACACGGGCCACGGCTTAACATCCCATCCGACGGACGGTGGCCTTTCCAAGCCCATCGGTGTCCTCTACTGACCGTGGGCAGGGCGGGGAATTTTGCGGAGATAAACCTCAACGCTGACCCAGCTGGGACTCGAACCTGGGAACTACAGATTACGAGCCTGGCGCGCTACCGACTGAGCCACCCCCGCCCAGGTATTCAAGTGACATGGCAAACAAAGTGAAGAGGTAGTATTTTAGTAGAACAGACAGAGTTGATATTTTATGCTCTGTAAAAAAAGGTTAATGACTTATGTATGATAGTAGTTAATTTGTTTATAAAATACACCATCCATATTTTTGTAACAATTTGCATTGTATTGTAATTGGTTTGAAAATATAATTATTAATACTCACGCTCAGTGCCTATCCATTTTAAAAATTCACAACATTTGGTGTCTAGGAGTGTACATAATTTATTGAATGCCGCTAACTAGAGGTATGGATGAATTAGTAAAGTTGATAAACAACTTGAAAGCTGAAATAACCAGCCAAAACAATGATATTAAAGGAGATATAGCTGCCCAAAGCAATAAAATAAGTAAACTTTCTAGTCAAAATAGTGACATAAACAATAAAATATGCGAACTTTCTAGTCAAAATAGTGACATAAACAACAAAATATGTGACCTTGCTAGACAAAACGATGACTTGAAAACCGACATGGCTACACAAAATAATGAGTTGAGAACTGAGATAGTTTCTCAAAAAGATGACTTGAAAGCCGAAATGGCCCCACAAAATAATGAGTTGAGAGCTGAAGTGGCTTCTCAAATTGGTAAGATTTCTGATAAGTGTAAGGACATTATGACCGAAATAAATAGTGTAAAAGATGATCTTGATAGTGTTAAGTTAGATTATAAACATGAAATTGAAATTGTAAAAACTGATTGTGAACGCCAGTTTCAGATTTTAAGAAACGAAATGTTACATTCTTCTTCTGATAATAGTAATTTTAGTGAAAATAATGTTATTACACATATCGCTAGAAATGCAACTAAGCCTTCTACATATGATGGTCAATCATCTTGGACAGTATTTAAAACACAATTTGAAGTTATCGCTAGAGCCAATGAGTGGAATGAATTCCAAAAGGCCAGTTTTCCTGCAGCTTCCTTAAGAAATTCTGTTGCGGAAGTTTTGCAGTCTGTTCCACAAGAAAAACCACTTGATTATCAAAGTCTAGTTTCTGCATTAGAATTTAGCTTTGGTGATAGTTATTTAAAATAATATTATGTGACTCAATTTAAACATCGCATGCAGAAGAGTGGTAAAACTTTGCAAGAGCTTGCTAGTGATATCGAGCGTCTAGCTAGATTGGCTTATAGTAACTGTCCACCAGAAATTCAAGATAACTTAGCTCAATTACAATTTATTGATGCTATTGCTCCCATGGCCGAGTGGTTAGCGCGCCTGGCTACTGATCTAAGGGACCTGAGTTCGAGTCCCGGGTAAGGCATGGATGTTCATGTTGTTTTTCTGCTGAGGTCCTGCCAACTTCTCAGATCTTCTACTATGGCATATAAACTGACAGGCTCCTGTCAGACCTCTGTGGCAAGCAGCTGCTTGAGGGGGTATTTATTTATTTATTTATTGCTCATCCTGACACTCAACAATCTCTGAAGATTTTGGAAGATGAATCCTTAAAGTCAGCTGTAATACATGCTATGAAGTACGAGTGCTCCAGGCTTTCCACCCGAGCGAACAAACGTGCAGTGAGATTTGTGAGTGCAGAAGAAACTGTAGAAAAGGATAATGAAATGAAAGAACTAACCAAAGCCATGCTATCCGTTTTGAAAGACATAAGAGGTTCTTCTTCAAAAACTATTACAGACTTTCATTGTGACAAGTCCGGACACATTCGTACCAACTGTAATAGGAAACGAATGAGGAGTCCGAGTCCATCTACTAGACAACAGGATCAGGGAAACAGAAATTAATCAGTCTTGCGGGGCAAAGGCTTGCTGTTGATTGGTTGGCTCCAGGGGAAGTCGCCCACGTTTCAACATTACATGGTGATAATAATGGATAAGTAGCTGATGGAGCCATAAATGGAATACCTTGCCGTATGATAGTCGACACTGGTGCAAATGTAACTTTACTCAGAACGAACATAATAAAGAAAATAATACCTCACCCAAATTTGAATACTACACAGTCTAAAATAAGCCTACAAACAGCCACTGGAGATCGTGCTAAAGTCCATGAAACCATCCAGTTACCATCCTGTTTACATCCTGTACACCATCCTGTTTACATCGCTGACATCTACGATGAATGCATATTAGGCCTCGATTTTCTTTGAGAAACATGGATTCAACTTTAGACCCAGTGACAACCTACTCATCTATAAGACAGAAGAGATTCCTCTGCTTAGCTGGACATCTGATTCTTTATCAAGTGTAATTCCAATATTAGTGACAGAAGACACAGAGATCCCAGCACAAAGTGAAGTTATAGTCCGTGGACATCGGGCGGAGACTTCTGGGGCCTTCCGATTGGCAGTTACTGATGCCTCTGGTAAAGGAGCTTTGGCTCAAGGTATCCTGGTTGCAAGGACTTTAGTCAGAATAGATAAAGAACAGATTCCTATCAGAGTGATGAATTGTAACAAATCCAATAAAATATTGAAAAAAGGTGAAGAATTAGCAATATGTGAACCTGTTACCTGGATAACAGGTATAAATCAAATAGAAGTTACTGATTTAAATCAAATTCATATAGACATCCCATCTAATCTTACTGACTTATGGAGAAAAACAAGACGAATATTAACTAAAAACCAAGCTGCTAAGGCCGAGAACCTATTGAAAGAATTTTCTGACATTTTTTCTGCCACATCAAATGATTATGGCCGTACTAACCTGACGGAACATAAGATCAACACTGGTGATTCTTCTCCTGTACATCTGCCGGCAGGAAGGCTTCCATTGACAAAAAGAGAGGAGACGGAACAACTCATTAGGGACATGGAAGCTCAAGGCATTATAGAACCATTACAGAGTCCCTGGACATCACCAGTAGTTTGTCAAGAAAAAGGATGGATCTACACGATTTTGTGTAGATTATCGCAGATTAAATGACGTAACAAAGAAAGACTCCTTTCCTTTACCCAGGATTGATGATATACTGGACACTTTATATGGGTCAGAATGGTTCTCAACATTAGACTTAAAGAGCGGCTATTGGCAAGTTGATATACGTCCTGAAGACCGTGAGAAAACAGCTTTCACTACAGGGAATGGACTTCGGCAGTTTAAGGTGATGCCATTTGGACTTTGTAACGCACCTGCCACATTTGAACGACTAATGGAGTCAGCGCTCAAAGGTTTGTCTTTGGAGGTCTGCCTGGTTTACTTGAACGACATCATAGTCCTTGGAAGAACTTTTGAAGAACATTTGAGAAATCTTCGTCAAGTATTTGAAAAACTTAAGGCAGCGAAGCTAAAATTGGGACCGACAAAGTGTAAATTGTTCCAGCAAGAAGTTCATTACCTTGCTCATGTGATCACTACATCAGGGATTAAAACTGATCCTAGTAAGATAGAAGCTGTAAGAAACTGGCCTCCACCACAACATGTTCATCAACTTCGTAGTTTTATTGGACTTTGCACCTACTATAGAAGATTTGTCAAAGGTTTCTCCAACATCGCAAGGCCATTACATCGTCTGACAGAAGAGGGCCATCGGTTCATGTGGACCACCGAATGTGATGTAGCCTTTCAACAGCTAAAGAAAACTCTTTCCACAGCACCAGTGCTAGCGTACCCACAAACTGGAAAACAATTCATAATAGATACAGACGCAAGTAACACAGGAGTTGGTGTTGTACTTTCACAACAACAAGACGGACAAGAGAAAGTTATTGCATACTTCAGTAAAACTTTATCCAAACCAGAGCGGAATTATTGTGTAACACGCAAAGAACTGTTAGCAATAGTAAAAGCAATAGAACATTTTCATCGTTATCTCTATGGCCAGAAATTTCTTATACGCACTGATCATGCTGCACTTAGATGGTTATTAAACTTCAAAAACCTTGAAGGACAAATCGCTACGTGGATAAAACGATTACAAGAATACGATTTCTCCATCGAACATCGAAGTGATAAAATGCATAAGAATGCAGATGCTCTTTCCAGGCGCCATTGTATTGACAACTGTAAACATTGCTATAATGCAGAATCGAAATTTGGAACTAAAGAGATAATGCCCATATGACAAATAGTATCGACACAAGCAAACAGTGATACCCCTAACATCTGGAATCCAATTGAAATCAGAAAGACCCAACTAGATGATGAAGATATAAAACCACTAATAGAATTGATTGAAAAATCTGATGTAAGACCTAATTGGGAGCAAATCTAGAGGTATAGTCCAACTACTAAAAGTTACTGGGCAAAGTGGGACTCCTTAAAAATGAAAGACGGTGTATTATGCAGAAGATGGGAGAATCCCACTGACAACTGATCCGTTGGCAGATAATCCTTCCTCGCTCCCGAGTGGAACTAGTGATGAAAGATGTACAAGATAGTGCCACTGGAGGACACTTCGGTGTTAATAAGACATTAGCCAAAGCCAGGGAACGATTTCATTGGCTAAAAAGTAGGGCAGACGTTGAAAGATGGTGTAGGCAATGTGAAGCCTGTGCAGCAAAGAAAGGCCCTAAGACTAGGAGTCGGGGTAAGCTGCAGACGTATATCGTTGGTGCCCCTTTTGAAAGAATAGCCATTGATGTAATGGGTCCGTTTCCTAGAACTGATGATGGAAATCGATATGTATTAGTGGTAATGGATTATTTCACAAAGTGGACTGAGGTCTATCCCATCCAAGACCAGGAAGCAACAACAGTGGCAGAGATGATAGTTAATAACTTGATTAGTAGGTATGGAGTACCTTTACAACTCCACTCTGACCAAGGACGGAATTTTGAATCCAATGTGTTTAAAGGCATCTGTCAATTATTAGGCATTCAGAAAATCAGAACAATTCCCTTACATCCTCAGTCGGATGGTATGGTTGAAAGATTCAATAGAACAATTGCACAGCATCTAGCATTATTTGTGAACGACCATAAACGTGACTGGGATCGCCATGTACCACTCCTTTTGCTGGCATATAGAACGGCAGTGCATGAGACAACTGGACAGACACCTTCCATGATGATCTTTGGAAGAGAGTTACGTCTTCCCTGTGACCTTTTATATGGTCGGCCCGAAGCAATACCAGTATCCGCTCCACAACACGTACAAGAATTACAATAACGACTAGAAGAAATCCATCACTCCGTTAGACATCAGCTTAGCAAGCGACAGAACCAAAACGTTATACGACAGTAAAATAAATGGAACTGTTTTCAATCAAGGAGATCTTGTCTGGCTATACAATCCACATAGAAAGAAGAGGCTATCTCCAAAACTTCAGAAACCTTGTGAAGGTCCATATACGATAGTTAATAGAATAAACAACGTGATGTATCGCAATCGTCGACGTCCAGCTACAAAGTGCAAGGTGATTCACGTGGATCGTTTGGGCCGGGTTTCATCGAAGAACTGAAGAAGTTTCGGAATCCAGAATTGTTCGGGACGAACAAGTCCTAAGTAGGGGGCAGTGTTATGACAGATGAACGAGCAACAGTGACTTCATGATATAACGTGACTTGAATGCTCGTGTGTGCTTCTGCGTGAGATTCATTTTAGCCAACGAATTAGAACTTAGAACAATTCGGAAGAATAAAAAAAGGAAGTACACTATGTAAAAGTTGTGAGATCTGAAAGGACATTCAGATGGTCTGAATCAGTGCGCGATAAGTGAAAATAAGAGGTATATTTATTAGTGTGTGCGCGGTGTTTGTTTTCTGTTGTTAGTAACAAAGTTTAGTGAACTAGCACAGGACGAGAGATTGTTTACGTCTGAAGGTTTTCAAGTGACATGGCAAACAAAGTGAAGAGGTAGTATTTTAGTAGAACAGACAGAGTTGATAATTTATGCTCTGTAAAAAAAGGTTAATGACTAATGTATGATAGTAGTTATTTTGTTTATAAAATACTTCATCCATATTTTGTAACAATTTGCATTGTATTGTAATTGGTTTGAAAATATAATTATTAATTCTCACGCTCAGTGCCTATCCATTTTAAAAATTCACAACAATATCATTAAGAAGTATTGTTTGAAAATTCATACTGGAAGGCAATTAAAAATGAAGTTATCAACAGATATGGAGTGGTACTAAACAAAATGTGATTCAGTCATTCTCGTGGTGTGACACAGGGATGAATATTTGGACCCATTTTGTTTTTCATTTGCAAAAACGATATTGTAAATGATCCCCCACTCTAGATCCTGTCCTGTTTTTGAAAAGGGGGAGGGGGACAATGTGAAATGGGATACAAGGGGGCAAAAGACAATATTATACAGGATATCAGGTATGCTCCTGATTGCTTTATATCCGTTATAAAAACATTTCTGACTTCATCGTGAAGTATAATCACCCTTCAGGTTACTGACCCTTTGAGAATGCTAGTCAGGGTAATGAAAATGATAAATTATTCATCATGCTAATGGGAATGATAATTTACTGATTTTGAGAATGCTAGTCAGGGTAGTGGAAATGATTACTTACCTTAACTTACCTGGGGCGGGGGTGGCTCAGTCGGTAGTGCGCCAGGCTTGTAATTTGTAGTTCCCAGTTCGAGTCCCAGCTGGGTCAGCAAAATTTTCCCCCACGGTCAGTAGGGGACACCGATGGGCTTGGAAAGACCGCCGTCCATCGGATGGGACGTTAAGCCGTGGTTCCATATGCGAGAGAGCCATATCCTGTGCACGTTAAAGAAAACGCTGGATGGCCTTGATGGGAGGCTACCATCTGTCTCCCAACAGCTGTTCCAGTGGGTCCCCTTCTCCAACCTTCTCTGAGCCTTCGGGGTCCATGTGACCTGGCCATTTAGCCCATGGTGTTCAAAAAACGTGCGCTCAGAGGTTAAACAACCCAACCTTAACTTACCTTAAATTACTGATTAAGTTACCTTAAGTCTCTTGCCTTAAACTGCTTGCGGTTAAAGTCTCCTATGAGGCTGCTTCACCACATAGATGCCCTTTCGAGAAATGCTAAATTCTGTCTTTGCACATCTTTATAATTTGTGACTCGGAATGCTGGGCATCGCAAAGGTCAACGATGTACCTTCTTTTGATACTCGGTGGCATATCGCACGTTCTGTACTAAAAGAAAGTAGACGTATGGCTGTTGAGCCACATGTTCTGTCGCTATAATTCATTCATCATGGGTTACATTTCAACGAGGTATATTTGTATAAGAAATCAGTGTCATACCTAGTCAACCTCAGTATTATAGCAGAAAGTAAAATAAAACTGGAAAATTTAAAACACTTGAAAATAAACATATGTTTAGGTTAAGTTCTATGTTGGGGGCTCCTGGTTTTGACATTTAAATTGACGGGTATCAAAATTTCGATATCCAAATGTGACTTCTTATAGACTATTTATATGTCTATTTATATGACGTCATCTGACCTAAGGTATAAGTTTGGTAGTAAAGGGTTGGGTTGTTTCACCTCTGAGTGGAACTTTTTTGCAGACAATGAACTACATTGCTGGGCCACAAGGATCCGGAGGGCTGAGAGAAAGTTAAGGGTGGGGACCCGCTGACAGTTATTAGGAGACAGATGCGCCAAGGCCATACAACGTGTTCTTTAACGTTTCCTCTTATCCTGCTCACAAAGGGTCCAAGTGTTTCTGCCATATCAAACTTGAGAAAGAATTAAATTATTATATAGCCTAATTTTGGCTCTCAGGTATAAATGCCTATTTTTTTTAACAAATGTTAAATCAAATTCATTTTTTTAATCAGTTCCCTTTACGAGAGCAAATTGAGTCTTCCCATGATTGGGGCGGGAGCTCAGTCGGTAGCGCGCCAGACTCGCAATCTGTAGTTCCCGGGTTCGAGTCCCAGCTGGGTCAGCGTTGAGATTTATCGAGTCCCAGCTGGGTCAGCGTTGAGATTTATTTCCGCAAAACTCCCCGCCCTGCCCACAATCAGTAGGGGACACCGATGGGTTTGGAAAGGCCACCGTCCGTCGGATGGGACGTTAAGCCGTAGCCCCGTATGCGGGAGAGCCATACCCTGTGCACGTTAAAAACACGCTGGATGGGCTTAACGGGAGGCTATATGTCTCCCAACAGCTGTTACAGTGGGTCCCTCCCCCCAACCTTCTCTGAGCCTTCGGGGTCCATGTGACCTGGCCGTTTAGCCCATGTTGTGCTAAAAAAGTGCCGCTCAGAGGTAAAACATCCCAACCAGGCGGGAATCAAACTCGCGACTCTCTAGATTAGGGATTCTCAACGTGGGGTACACGTTAAAAATTTTTGGGATACGCCATGAGAGCTCAAAAGTCGGTAGATATATGTTATATATATATCTATGTTTTATTTTATTCCCATTGTTATACTATAACTATAGTTTAATCTATCTATACAAAGGGTACGCCAGTTACATACACATTTCCAATGGGTACGTGAAGCATAAAAGGTTGAAAACCACTGCTCTAAATACATACCAGAGCGCTCTAACCATTAAACCACGCATCAGACCCTAAAATCTTCCAGAATAAGACCTATAAATCTTGCAGTGAGATGTGGCGGACCATGCGCCATCTATACTTCAGGAGAGGCAACTTTTCCAATTGTTGCTAATGATACAGGTCAATCACGCTTAACGTTGATTATTAAAAATCCATTCAGAGTAAATACACAGATTAAAATAAATAAAAAAATAAAAAAATACCCCCTCAAGCAGCTGCTTGCCACAGAGGTCTGACAGCAGCCTGTCAGTTTATATGCCATAGTAGAAAGTCTGAGAGGATGGCAGGACCTCAACAGAAAAACGACACATATATCCATGCCTTACCCGTGGCTCGAATCCAGGTCCCTTAGATCAGTAGCCAAGCGCGCTAACCACTCGGCCATGGGACGGCACATACCCAGATTATCTGAAGAAAATAGAGTTCAACAATAGTTAAAAAACATCTGAAAAAATATTTATCGCTGACATCTCAGTGAAAGATTTATAGGTCTTTTCCTGGAAAATTTTAGCGTCAGATTCGTGGTTTAATAGTTAGAGTGCTCTTAGCACGTATCTAGAGAGTTCGATTCCCTCCGCATTAGCGATAATTTTTTCAGATGTTTTTAACTGACAACTTGATTTCTTTATTTTTTTGAGTGGGTGGGAGGGGGAGGGAATCATATATTATCTCTTCGTTATAGTGGAGTAATCAGAAAGATTATTGTCACCTCATAACCCGAAAATAGTTGCAGTTTTACAAATGGTTATAGTTAGATGATAAATCGGAATTGGAATCAAACGCGAGGCTTATGAAAGATTCATGTAATTAGTTGGGTTGGGTTTTTTTACCTCTGAGCAGCACTTTTTTGTACACCATGGGCTAAATGGCCAGGTCATATGGACCCCGAAGGCTCAGAGAAGGTTGGGGGAGGGGACCCACTGGAACAGTTGTTGGGAGACAGATGGTAGCCTCCCGTCAAGGCCATCCAGCGTGTTCTTTAACGTGCACAGGGTACGGCTCTCCCGCACACGGAGCCACGGCTTAACGTCCCATCCGACGGACGGCGGCCTTTCCAAGCCCATCGGTGTCCCCTACTGACTGTGGGCAGGGCGGGGAATTTTGCGGAGATAAATCTCAACGCTGACCCAGCTGGGACTCGAACCTGGGAACTACAGATTACGAGCCTGGCGCGCTACCGACTGAGCCCCCGTCCGCCCCCCATGTAATTAGTGAACGAGATTTAGAATTCTGTTATTTTAAATTGGATGCTTTTGTTATCTGATGCCAATGTGTTAATATTTATAGAAACGGAACACAATTGTCGTTTGATGGGACGGGAGTGACTCAGTCGGTTGCGCGCTGGATTCGTAATCTACAGTTCTCAGGTTCGAGTCCCATCTGATCTCAGCGTTGAGATTTATCTTCTTAAAACTCTCTGCTGTCGGTCAGTGAAAAACAACAATGGGCTTGTAAAGGTTGCCGTCTGTCGGAAGGGACGTTAAGTCCTGGAACCGTGTGCGGGAGAGCCATACCCTATGCACTTAAAGAGCGCACTAGATGGTCTCGATGGGAAGCTAACATCTGTCTCCCTAGCAACTATCCAGTGGGTCTCCTTCTCCCAATTTCTCATCCTCGCCCTGCCCACGTTCAGTAGGGGACACCGATGGGCTTGGAAAGGCCGCCGTCCGTCGGATGGGACGTTAAGCCGTGGCCCCGTGTGCGGGAGAGCCATACTCTGTGCATGTTAAAGAAAACGCTGGATGGCCTTAACGGGAGGCTACCATCTGTCTCCCAAAAGCTGTTCCAGTGGGCCCCTTCCCCAACCTTCGGGTCCCCAACCTCGGGGTCCTTGTGACCTGTCCATTTAGCCCATGGTGTGCAAAAAAGTGCCGCTCAGAGGTAAAACAACCCAATCCAACCCAACTTCTCATCCACGCCCTGCCCACGTTCAGTAGGGGACACCGATGGGCTTGGAAAAGACGCCGTCCGTCGGATGTGAGGTTAAGCCGTTGTTCCGTGTGCGGGAGAGCCATACCCTGTGCATGTTAAAGAACACGCTGGATGGTCTTGGCGGGAGGCTACCATCTGTCTCCCAACAGCTGTTCCAGTGAGTCCCTTCCCCCAACATTCTCTGAGACTTCTGGGTCCATGTGACCTGGCCATTTAGCCCATGGTGTGCAAAAAAGTGCCGCTCAGAAGTAAAACAACCCAACCCAACTTCTCAGAATCCTTGTGACTTGGCCATTTAGGCCATTGTCTGCAAAAAATGTGCCGCTCAGAGGTAAAGCAATCCAACCTTTCTTTGATCGTTTTGATTGACAAGTTTTAGCAGCAGAAGAAAGCATTCTTTCTTTTTGAAATTGATCCTCGTGATCGGTAAGGAAAAGTATTTAGATTTGGTGCAAGATATTTCTTATTCGCACAGTTGGTAGGGCGCCTGCTTCGTAATCTGATCTTTTCCAGGTTCGAATCACGACTTGTGTCTGAGTTAAAATTTTCGCAGATAACACGGGCAAATGCTATGGGACAGAAAGGTGATGCTAATGCGATTGGAAAAGGCGCCGTATATCGAATGGGATATCTCAAACTGCCGTCCCATGGCTGAGTGGTTAGCGCGGTTGGCTACTGACCTAAGGAACCTGGGTTCGAGCCCCGGATAAGGCATGGTTATATGTGTTGTTTTTCTGCTTAGGTCCTGCCATCCTCTCAGATCTTCTACTTTGGCATATAAACTGACAGGCTCCTGGCAGACCTCTGTGGCAAGCAGCTGCTTGAGGGGGTATTTATTTTTATTTATTGAGCTTCTGGCTTGCCTCGACTTAGAGGATATCACGCGAATATGGTCGCTTCCAATCGAAGATCAAATAACACGGGGCCACGGCTTAACGTCCCATCCGACGGACGGCGGCCTTTCCAAGCCCATCGGTGTCTCCTACTGATCGTTTTCAGGGCGGGGAATTTTTCGGAGATAAATCTCAACACTGACCCTCACATAATATGAAAGTATTCCGACACTTTTACGCCACAATGTATTTTCTTTCATTCATCTGCGTCTCACTGATACTTTTTAACAACTCTAAGATACCCTGAATCACTTTTCGTTTCTGTTAGCTTTCTATAATTAATAATCGATTATTTCCTTAAAAATAAACAGATGCTGGAATTGAAGGAAACGACTTGTAAAGTGTCACACAGTCGACACAACATTTTCTTATTTCGTGTTAGATATAACTCCCATTTACTTATTATCCTATCCATTCGTCGGTGTACTTATCCGTTTATCGAAAAGTACGTACAATACCAATTCCTTTTTGGTGTTCACCACAATCTCTCTCCATAGCTGAGGAAATTCTTTGCCCATCGGAGAAATCAAAGAGAACAACAAGTGTCACTTTTGCTATTAAAGCTCCTCTCCCTCCTCCTCCTCCTCGTCCTCCATCTCCTCCTCCCAGTCCTGCCTCCCTTTCCATTTGTCGCCTCCACTACTCATCCCTTTCTGTTGTCCCTGCCTCTGCTTCTTCCGTTGCCAATGTTGACTGTCAGATTAGAGCACATCGGGCCGTGCTCATCCCTTCCGCGCGATGCACATCTCGAGGTAGAGGACTCCTCTAATTCACAGAGACTCGCGCAGGAGCTTTCACTTCCTCCCACCGAGCGAGCAGGGAGGGGATGCATTCGTTGCTCTTTCCAACGTTCTCCGGTACTTGAGGGGATTAGTATTGATATCCAATTGTCGTGGCAGTCTTGAAACGGAGAGGTGTTCAAATGACCGTTGCCACCTCGGCGATGAGAACAGTCCGAGGTTACGGCATCGCCACTCCTTCTCTTCCTCACCCTCAACCCCCTCCTGCCTCTTAGCATCCCTCCCATCCTCTCTCTCTTTCGCTCTCGCTGCCGTGTAACGATTTCCAACATCCTCCTGTGCTCCAAATAGATCGCATCTGGATTATTTCTCTTTTTCCTGGAAATCGCAGCGACTGTGTAGACAATTCGCTAAACAACTGGCTCAGATTTTGAATTTTGTTTTAATTCTCTCAGCTTTTATTGAACGATGTGAAGAGTCTGCCTCTGCTCAATGTTACATTTGAGAAAGAGAGAAATGTGTCTTAATATTTCGTGTAGGTTCTTCTCTTGGTATTATGAGTTTTTTTTTCTCCTTTTCGTTCCTAATTTCGTCGTATTTATGTTTATCTTAATGCTCAGTTTTATTCACAGAATAGTTTCGGTATATTGTATTGCTTTCAATGAGAGAACTACATCGCTTTTAATTTTTTCATTATCGTTGAAAAGTATTTTTTCTAAATTAATTTAAATGCGTCCTTTAAATGAACAATGTGACTCAAATATTGTTTTTTTTTTTTTGGAAAAGGAAAACAAAAATTAATTCTGTAACGTGCTGTAATGGGAAAAAAATCGATGAGTGTTTAAGAATCTAGACTTCAACTTTCCAAACTTTTCGCAAACTGGGTTGGAATGTTTACCCATCCCACTCTCATTTCATCCGTAGTGTCAAAAGCAAACTGTCTCAAAAAGGCACTTTAATCTATTGTGAAAAAAAATACAGTCGCTCAAAAAAATATCCGAACACTATGGTTGATTACAGAACACGAAGATTGCCAGATTACTAATTTCTAAAAAAATCCTTGCCGGATATTTTTTCTGAATTCTGTTATCAGCCATAGTGTTCGGATACTTTTTTGAGCGACTGTACCTCTGAGAGGTATACTTTTTTTTTCAGTTCTTTTTAATTCAGTGAAAGTTGTGGTAAGAGATTTACTTGGGTTGAGTTGTTTTACCTCTGAGCGGCACTTTATTTGCACACTATGGGCTAAATTACCAGGTCACATGGACTCCGAAAGCTCAGAGAAGGTTGGGGCAGGGGACCTACTGGAACAGCTGTTGAGAGACAGATGGTAGCCTCCCGTCAAGGCCATCCAGCGTTTTCTTTAACGTGCACAGAGTATGGCTCTCCCGCACACGGAGCCACGGCTTAACGTCCCATCCAACGGACGGCGGCCTTTCCAAGCCCATCGATGTCCCCTACTGACCTTGGGCAGGGCGGGGAATTTTGCAGAAATAAATCTCAACGCTGACCCAGCTGGGACTCGAACCTGGGAACTGCAGATTACGAGCACGGCGCACTACCGACTGAGCCATCCCCGCCCCTGAGAGATCCACTAGACATCTATTAGGAGACAAATGTGTGTTTTCCATCAAGGCGCGTTCTCTAACGTGCAGGAGATGCCAGTATATTAGGTACATCATTGCCTAGTAGTATGTTACGCCTTCTGTGGCCTTCAGAACAACTCGAATTTGTTGGAGCATGAAACTTACAAGATGCTGGATGCGTTGTTCAGGAATGTTGTACCATGCGGAAATGATTACGTAACTGTTGATGCAAATTGGACGTTGGCACAGACTCGCTGCAAACAGCTATTACCACCTCATTCCAAAGATTATCGATAGAGTTTAGATCTGGGGACTGTGCAGGCCAATGAAGCAAGGAAAACTAGTCGGCATGTTCCTGGAACCATTTGGAGACGATACGTGCCTTGTGAGCAGGTGCATTATCATGTTGAACGTGTCCATCCGAGTGAGGGTGAACTGTAGCCATGAAGGGATGAATTGGTCAGTAACAATTTTAAATATGCCGTGATGTTTTGATGTCCTCCGATGGGTATCAGGAGGCCTAATGTGTGCCAGGAAAACCTTCTCCACATCATCAAACTGCCACCGCCGGCCTGTACTGTTGACAGCAGACAAGATGGTTCCATGGTCTCATGTTGCTTGCGCCAAATTCTTATTCCATCAGTATCATGCAAATAGAACCTTGATTCCTCTGACCAGGATACCTTTTTCCAATCCACTGGTGACGCGCTTTCGTGTTATTCGCTGACAACATTGGCACTCCATATGATCAGCGGCTGTTGCAGCCCATTAGAGACAAGGTTGGGTTGGGTTGTTTTATCTCTGAGCGGCACTTTTTTGCACACCATGGGCTAAATGGCCAGGTCACATGAACCCCGAAGGCTCTGAGAGGGTTGGGGGAGGGGACCCACTGGAACAGCTGTTGGGAGACAGATGGTAGCCTCCCGTCAAGGCCATTCAGCGTGTTCTTTAACGTGCACAGGGTATGGCTCTCCCGCACACGAGGCCACTGCTTAACGTCCCATCCGACGGACGGCGGCCTTTCCAAGCCCATCGGTGTCCCCTTCTGACCGTGGGCAGGGCGGGGAATTTTGCGGAGATAAATCTCAACGCTGACCCAGCTGGGACTGGAACCTGGGAACTACAGATTACGAGCCTGGCGCACTACCGACTGAGCCATCCACGCTCCATTACAGACAAGGTCCAATACGTGGTGCGTTCGGAGATGACCTGCACACCAGTGTTTAATTATGCTGTGATTTTATTGGCTGTGACTCCTCTGTTCGCGTGCACGATTTTCGCCAGTCTCCTTTGATCTCTAAGACCCATAAGCTGTTTTCGTCCACAAGATCTCCGATCATTTCTTGCTTTTCGTCCCCTTAAAACGGTTGTGCGTGAAAAGCCCAGTAGGACGACCGTTTTGGGAGATGCTAGAACCGGCACGTCTGGCCGACGGACGGTTGCCACATCCAAAGTAGCTCAGGTCGTTCGTTTCGCCCATTCTGATGCTCAATCCAATTTTAACTGATGCTCAATCCAATTTTAACTGATGCTCGAAGAGATCGTCTGTTTTATTTATACCTCACAACGCAGTTTCGGGACGCATTATGTGTTGGAATAAATCATTTATGTGACGAGGTGTGATGTTTTACATGTTATTAATAAATTGCCATCTCAGTGCTTTCGAATGAGAAAATCATAGTCGAAATATTGTAATTTAAATTTTTATTAGTAATTGTACTTAAAAAGTTAGTAGTATGTCAAAAGCAATAATGTCATCAATCCAGTATTCGAACCAGAATATCAGCTATAGTATCACACAATGGGGGGGGGGGGGGGGTTTGACTCAATCAGTAGCGCGCCAGGCTCGTAATCTGCAGTTCCCAGGTTTGAGTCCCAACTGTGACAGCGCTGAGTTGGGTTACCTCTGAGCGGCACTTTTTTGCATACCGTGGGCTAAATGGCCAGGTCACATGGACCCCGAAGGCTCAGAGAAGGTTGGGGAAGGGGACCCACGGGAAGAGCTGTTGGGAGACAGATGCTAGCCTCCCGTCAAGGCCATCCAGCGTGTTCTTTAACGTGCACAGGGTATGGCTCTCCCGCACACGGGGCCACGGCTTAACGTCCCATCCGACGGACGGCGGCCTTTCCAAGCCCATCGGTGTCCCCTACTGACCGTGGGCAGGGCGGGGAATTTTGCGGAGAAAAACCTCAACGCTGACCTAGCTGGGACTTGAACCTGGGAACTACAGATTATGAGCCTGGCGCGCTACCGACTGAGCCACCCCCGCCCCGTGACAGCGTTGAGATTTATCTCCGCTAAACTTCCACCCTGCTCTCGTTCAGAAAGGAGACACTGATGAGCTGGGAAAGACCGCTGTCCGTCGGATGGGACGTTAAGTCGTGGTTCAGTCTATATGAGAGTCATGTCCTCTGCACACTGAAGAACGCGCCGGATGATGCTGAAGCAGGATACCATCTGTTTTTTAACAGCTGTCCAGTGGTACATTTTCCCTGACCTTATCTGAGTCCGTGGGGTCATTGTGACCTGGTCAATTAGTTCATTGTGAACAGAACAGCGCCAATCTGAGGAAAATATATTCCAGCCTTCACTCCAAACAGTATGACGTACTGGCCATGTTCTGGCTCTATACACTTTTCTCAAAGAAGCAAACATAATATGCGTAAGTTAGTTCGAAAAATTTGTCTGAAAAAATCAATAGTACTGTATATAGCTGATGTAGCAGCACCGCCGTTGGTCATGGTCTCACTATGGCGCTAACAAAACAGGGAGAAGGATAAATGCGTAAAGCCTGGATGTCCTTAGAACGAAGCTTCTGTCTGTATCCTAATAGGTTTGCAGCGGGTTGAGTTTTTTTCCTCTGAACCGTAATTTTATGCACTAAATGGCCATGTCATAAGGACCCCAAGATCTCAGAGAAGTTTGGGGGAAAGGGGCTTACTGAAAAGCTGTTAGGAGACAAATGGAAGCCTACCGTCAAGGTCATCCAACGTGTTCTTTAACGTGCGTAGGGTATGGCTCTCCTATACACGGCGGGGTGGGAGTGGCTCAGTCTTTAGCGCGCCAGGCTCGTAATCTGTAGTTCCCAGGGTCGAGTCCCAGTTGGGTCAGCGTTGAGATTTATCTCCGCAAAAATTCCCCGCCCTGCCCACGGTCAGTAGGGGACATCGATGGGCTTGGAAAGGCCGCCGTCCGTCGGATGGGACGTTAAGCCGTGGCCCCGTGTGCGGGAAAGCCATACCCTGTGCACGTTAAAGTGTGCCGTCAAGGCTGGATGTCAAGACGGAAGGATACCATCTGTCTCCCAACAGCTGTTCTAGTGGGTCCCCTCCCCCAACCTTCTCTGAGACTTCGGGGTCCATGTGACCTGGCCATTTAGCCCATGGTGTGCAAAAAAGTGCTGCTCAGAGGTAAAACAATCCAATCCTATACACGGCTTAAAGTCCCATCCGACGAAGGACGGCTTTTCAAGCCCAGAGGTGTGAAGGTTAGTGGATATAAATCGACACTTGGGCAAAGTTGGGACTCGAACCTAGAAACTGCTGATTATGAACCTATCGAGCTTCCAACTGAGCTACCTTTCCCTTTGCAGCGGGCCCCCATTCCATTCTTCTCTCAACCCTAAGCATCATTTTGTCTGGTCTTTGTGAACATAAAAGGGTTGGTTGTTTAGGGTTGTTTTACCTCTGAACGGCACTTTTTTGCACATCATGGGCTAACTGGCCAGGTCACATGGACCCCGAAGGCTCAGAGAATGTTGGGGGAGGGGACCCACTGGAACAGCTGTTGGGAGACAGATGGTAGCCTCCCGTCAAGGCCATCCAGCGTGTTCTTTAACGTGCACAGGGTATGGCTCTCCCGCACACGGGGCCACGGCTTAACATCCCATCCGACGGACGGCGTCCTTTCCAAGACCATAGGTGTCCCCTACTGACCGTGGGCAGGGCGGGGAATTTTTGCGGAGATAAATCTCAACGCTGACCCAGCTGGGACTCGAAAAAACATAAAAGGAAACACAAAAGGGGTAACAAAGCCAAAACCGGCTCTTCATTTGTTTAAAAATCTTACTGCCTAAAAAAGAGTTCCTAATAAACAAATTTGATTTTATCTTACTTATTATAAAGCCTGAAAGAAGGTTTATCCGTTGTGCTTTAAGGGAAAGTAATCTGCATAGGAACATCAGAAAAGGACTCTCTGCTAATGGAGAGATTTCACGAGGTTAACAATCCAACTAGAATACACTTAAGAACAAAAACGTTGTAAGTTAGAATTCAAGAATTCAATTTTAAACGGGGAGAGGAAAAATTCTTTGACTTAGAATAGAAGGAAAGGATTACGAATTAAGATTTCTTGAAAATTGAAGACACTACATGGATTAAATTAAGGAAGGATTTTAAAAGTATGCTTTGTTACTTAATACCGAAAGACTTTTAAAATGTTATTTTCTTCCAGTTTGTTTGGGCAAGATACGGATCATTTCTTTGCGAGGTCAAGTTAAAAAAAATAAAGCTTTGGGATGAATTCCACAGAGCCTGACAGATTTCGAAACACGAAACGGCAAAAACAAGACGAATAACAAGATGTCTGAGGAACAAGATGAATGTCCAAACGTTCTGCAATCGTATCATGCTATTATTTGGCAATAAATAATGTTTTTAAGGGTTAAGGAAAAGATAGAAAAAGGAATTGGACTATTTTATCACAGACTTGAGCATGTTCTCACAAAATGAGCTAAATGGCCAGGTCACAAGGACTCCAAGGGCTGAGTGAAGACTGGAAAGAGAAGATTCCCTGAACAGATTTTAGAAAACAGATATAAGTCTCCTTGTAAGGCCCTTATCGTGCACATGGTATGGCTCTCATGTACACCGAGTCATGGTTAACGTTCCATTCCACGGAGGGCTGATCGAGGGTAGAACAGGAGTTAGCGAAGAAAATATCCAATCCATGCAAGGTTGGGTTACCTCTGAGCTGCACTTTTTTTGCACACAATGGGCTAAATGGCCAGGTCACAAGGACCCCGAAGGCTCGGAGAAGGTTGGGGGAGGGGACCCACTAGAACAGCTGTTAGGCGACAGATGGTAGCCTCCCGTAAATGCCATCCGGTGTGTCCTTTAACGAGCTCAGGATATGGCTTTCCCACACACGGAACCACGGCTTAACGTCCCATGCGACGGACGGCGGCCTTTCCAAGCCCATCGGTATCCCCTATTAACCGTGGGCAGGGCGGGGAGTTTTGCGCAGATAAATCTCAACGCTGACCCAGATGGGACTCGAACCTGGAAACTGCAGATTACGAGCCTGAAGCGCTACCGAGTGAGCCACCCCCGCCCCTTCAAGGTTGGAACTCGAACCTAGTTGTAAGAGGTTATGAAGCTGGCCCACTAACGACTGAGTCAACAGCTGCTCCAGAGAAAGAGCTGGATTTTTTTTTATTAAGTTGGGACTACAGTATTTTTATCGTTTTTTAAGGGTACGAATGGTTAGGTGCTTGTCTGATATTTAAAAGGATTCAGATTCGGTCCCCGATGAGGCATTGATTTTTTGTGTTTTCTTTTTTCTGAGGTCTCGCTTTCTCCGCAGACCTTCTCTGTTGCGAATATCATACAGCCAAAGAATGTCGAGGGGGAAGTTCAGTTTCCATAGAGATTAATGTAAAATCGAGTATCGTACGTTTGGCGTAGGGGTGAAACTAACTTTATAGGGGACGAACACTTCTGTAATTACGTTACTATCAACTTTCACTGTCATCTTACAGAGTATGCTGAAATCAATTCTATTCTTTAAATTAAAAACTGCCTTGAAAGTTTTTAATTATAATAATTTATTTTATAAATTGACTTCCGACTATATTGGTTCAACATAAATAATTCCAATGGAAGGAATAAATCTTTATTAAAATCATGATTATATTTTTTTCAAATACAAAGTGCAGAGTTTTTTTTTCTTCTTTGAAATATAAATTTTTGATGCATAATACATTTGCCCCTTATTGTTTGTTTCTCATATATCAAATGCACGACACGAATCGGAACACCGCTTAAGATCGGCGTTTCGATTACGCCTACCCTTTGTGAAAACTGAACTTTCTTATACGTTCTCTGTACAGGATTATGTGACAATACATTTCGAGTTGTATTTTGTTTTAATGAGTACGAAATGCTATTTTTTGATTTCTAAAAAAAATAAATGTTCATTTTGTAATTTCTAAATTGGGGGTGGGGGGTATAATGTAAAATGTAAAATGTTCATTTTGGATTTTCTGAATTGGGGGAGGGGGTATAATATTATTTTTATATTTTTAAGTGGTGAGCAAAATGTTATTTTGTTTTTGAATGTTATTTTTAGATAAAAAATTTTTCAAGGAGCTTTTAAATATTTATCCATGGAAGCAAAAATGTTAAGGCAGGTGTGTCAAACTCAAATCTTGTAAAGTGCCAATTTTTCTTTCAAAGTATGTCAGCGGGCCGGGATTCAATTAAACACTAATTTTATGTAAAAAAAATCTTTTATTTAAATTTAAAGTATACATCAAAATTAAAATGGCGTTAAGTCATAACGGTTAAAAAACAGCGCATTATTTCGAAGATCCAGATACTTGACATCTTTTCAGCTCCTTTTCTGTACCTATGTGTTCAATGTATAGAAAAACTATTCATGGAATTCGAATGTTATTAATTGAGGTCGCCGGCCGCATCTAAATACCCCGGGGGCCGCTCATGGCCCACGGGTCGTATCTTTCACATGCCTGTGTTAAGGGATGTATTTTTAGCAGCATCAGTGTCAAAAGAGGTCAAATGTCACTTTGCACCATCACTCACTTTCAAGCACCCTGTCATCATATTATATAATAGCCGCATTTTCCGGGCGAACGAACGAACGGCCGAAATAACGAGCGGCGGCCACGTCTTACATCATCAGTGGCGAAACTGTCGGTTTTTCTGCGGTTCCGCGGCTACTTGAGTGATCGGATTCAAATTTGGTGTGGTGGTCCCACTTAAATCTATCTCTTAAATCACTTAAATCACTTAACCAATAATCACTTTAACTAATTAATCACTTTAACTAATTAATCACGTTAACCATTAATCACTTAAATCTATCCCCCTGTCGACGTAGCAGATCAGGTTCACAGCTGCCGTGGGTCGGGAATGATTTCTCGAATAGTGTCCAAAATTTCTGAGGGCGCTGCCGTCGCTCATCTTGTGAATGGAGTACTACATTGGGAATAGTATGTATGGAAAGCTGTGAATGAAGTAAGAGATGTGAATGGACCTACGTTTTGCGTAAAACACTGGTCCATTGTGGGTTTAAATAGTACATACACCGAAGAGCCAACATATTATGACCACCTGCCTAATATGATATTGGTCTTCCACGTGCCGCCAAAACAGCTCTTACCCGGCGAGGTATGGACGCTAAAAGATTTCTAAAGGTGTCTTGTGGTGTCTGGTACCACACATTATCAGCAGATCCTTTAACTCTTGTAAGATACGTGGTTGAATCGCCGCAGATTGGATATGCTGTTCCAACACAATCCACAGATGCGTGATTGGATTGATGTTTGGGGAATTTGGAGGCCAGGGAAATACCTGGAAGTCTTTCTCATGTTCTGCGAACCATTGTCAAACAATCCGGAAAGTGTGGCATGGCACATATCCTGTTGAAAGAAGGCACTACTAGAGGGATATACCGTTGGCATGAAAGGATGCACTTGTTCTGCAATGATATTTAGGTAGTTGGTAGAGGTCATAGTTCATGCACATGAATGACTGGATTCAGGGTTTCCCAGCAAAACATTGCCCAAAGCATTACACTTCCTCCACCGGCATGTTTTCGTCCCACAGTGTAGCCTGGTGCCAACACTTTCCCAGGTAAACGACGCACACGTACCGGGCATGCACATGGTGTAACAGGAAATGAGATTTATTAGACCAGACGACCTTCTTCTAATCATTCAAGGTCCAGTTCTGATGCTCGCGTGTCCATTATAGGTGCTTTAGATGGTGAATCGAGGTTAGCATGGGCACTTGGAGCGGTCTGCGGCTATGCAGCCCCATTTTTATTAGGGTCCGATGCACTGTGTGTTGTGATATATTACTCCCGTCACTATATTCAAATTATGGACGAAGTGTGCCACAGTATCCGTTCTGTTGTCTCGTACCATATGAGATAGCCTTCGCTCACTTCTAGCATCGATGAACCGTGGTCGACCCACACTTAGCCGGCAGTTCGTGGTTTTTCTCTCCTTGGACCACTTTTTGAAGGTACTAACCACGAGTGACCGTGATCACCCCACAAGACTTGCTATCTCGGAAAAGTTCTGACACAGTCGTCTGTCCTTTGTCAAACTCACTTAAGTCCGCTGCATTTCCCATAAGAAGAACAAGAATAACACTGATTAACAGAGTTCAGTCACATGCGCCATCATTTACATTCAGTTGCTTTGATTTGCATAATGACGCGCTGCTCATAATATTTTGTCTCTTCGGTGTACATACTTGGGTTGGGTTGTTTTACTTCTGAGCGGCACTTTTATGCACACCATGGGCTAAATGGCCAGGTCACATGAACCCCGAAGGCTCAGAGAAGGTTGGGGGAGGGGACCCAGTGGAACAGCTGTTGGGAGACAGATGGTAGTCTCCCGTCAAGGCCATCCAACGTGTTCTTCAACGTGCACAGGGTATGGCTCTCCCGCACACGGGGCCACGGCTTAACGTCTCATCAGACGGACGGCGGACTTTCCAAACCCATCGGTTTCCATTACTAATCGTGGGCAAGGCGGGGAATTTTGCGGAGATAGATCTCAAAGCTGACCCAGCTGGACTCGAACCTGGGAACTACAGATTACGAGCCTGGCGCGCTACCGACTGAGCCACTTCCGCCCCCTGCTCACAGGTAAAACAACCCAACCCAGCATATATTATAAATAGGGTTGGGTTGGGTTGTTTTACCTCTGAGCGGCACTTTTTTGCACACCATGGGTTAAATGGCCAGGTCACATGGACCCCGAAGGCTTAGAGAAGGTTGGGGGAGGGGACCCACTGGAACAGCTGTTGGGAGACAGATGGTAGCCTCCCGTCAAGGCCATCCAGCGTGTTCTTTAACGTGCACAGGGTATGGCTCTCCCGCACCACGGGGCCACGGCTTAACGTCCCATCCGACGGACGGCGGCCTTTCCAAGCCCATCGGTGTCCCCTACTGACCGTGGGCAAGGCGGGGAATTTTGCGGAGATAAATCTCAACGCTGACTCAGCTGGGACTCGAACCTGGGAACTACAGATTACGAGTCTGGCGCGCTACCGACTGAGCCACCCCCGCCCATATAAATAGGGCAATAATTAAATCAAGTCAGGTTCTAGAAAAAGGTAAAGGGGGAAGCTAGTGACATAAAGGAGCAGGAAAAAATAAAAGTCAAAGGACTGGATTTCTATTACAGGATAACATTTCACTCTCCGTTTTAGGGGTTTTTAAAAATGAGTGAAATATGCGCAACTTTAATCATTTTTGCGTTCTCAAAGGAGAAGAGGTCCCTGCTTTTTTTCAACATGGCCCCCTTTTCTCTTTTCTAGCTCAGGCCCTGATTATATTTAATGTTCTTCGTGTGAACACTAAAATATACCCTTCAATGAAACTTACAACAAATTAAGATTTTTCTCCACATAACTCACCAACTGAATAACGTTTTACTGAGGCCTAACTGGAGATGCAGAATATAACACTAATAAAGAAGAATTCGTAAGGAAGGTGAGACTTCAGCAGAAAAACGACGTAGAAGGTAAATCACAGAGAAGCTTTAAAACTACGAAGTTTTATATTAACGCTTAATAAATTTCTTGCCGCTTATTTCAACTCAAAAGTGAATATCCTTCTTACTATCTATATTTTCTGAATCATGAATTACTTCCATTTTCTACCATAGAGGATGTTAAAGCCATAAATTGACGCTGATATCAATTTTAAAGGAAAAACTTACCTTGAGACGAGTCTTTTACCTCTAAATTTGATATCAGGTTCAACTAAGACTGAAAACCTCCTCTTCACTTGAAATAAACGTCGAGTAATTTATTAAGTAACTGAACTGTATTACTCGTGACATACACTAGCCATTTACTTCAGGCTTTGCAATCTGCAGTTTCCACGTTTGAATCCCACCTGCTTCAGCATTGAGATTTATCTCCGCAAAATTCTCCGTCCTGCCCTAGATCAGTAGGGGACACCGATGAACTTGGAAAGGCCGCCGTCCCCATGTAATGCAACGAATCATCAACTCCATCCCATATAATGCGACAAAACACCATCTCTCATCCACATGTAATGCGACGTAATAGCATACCCATCTGCATGTAACAAGATGTAACATCCCCCAACCACATGTAATGCTATGTAACACCACCTACATCTTCATATAACACTGGTAACACCAGCTTCATCTTCATGTAATGCTATGCAACACTACATTCATCTTCATGTAATACTATGCGACACTACCTTCATCTTTATGTAATGCTTTGTAACACCATCATCATCTCCATGTAATGCTACATAGCACCACCTTCGTTTTCACGTACGCTACGTAACACCACCATCTTCATGTAATGCTTCGTAACACCACCTTCATTTTCATGTACATTACGTAACACTGCCTTCATCTGCATGTAATGCTACGTAACCCCACCTTCATTTTCATATACGCTATGTAACACCACCTTCATCTTCATGTAACGCTATGTAACACCACCTTCATTTTCATGTACGTATGTAACACCACCATCTTCATGCAATGCTTCGTAACACCACCTTCATTTCCATGTAGGCTACGTAACACCACCTTCATCTTCATGTAACGCTACGTAACTCCACCTTCATTTTCGTATACGCTATATAACACCACCTTCATCTTCATGTAACACTACGTAACACCACCTTCACTTTCATGTAACACTACGTAACACCACCTTCATTTTCATGTAACACTACATAACACCACCTTCATTTTCATGTAATACTACGTAACACCACCTTCATCTTCATGTAACGCTACTTAACATCACCTTCATTCTCATGTACGCTACGTAACACCACCTTCATCTTCATGTAAAGCTACGTAATACACTCCCTGTTCCCCACCTAGGCGTTACGTAACTTATGGAAAACCCCTCAGCTCTCTCTCCCCCCTTCCCCAAAATGTTTTTCTACATCTATGTCTGTTTGGGTGTAGAGAGCTTTTCTAGATTTCTTAACCGGTTAAAATATTGAACGAATATTCTTAAGACTCCCTAATTTCATAAATGTAAAATTTTGTTTCTTATTGCACTTATTTTACTAAGAGCCATTTTCTTTGCTTCCTACGCTAAAAGTTGATAAATACAGTTTTTTCCGGTGTAAACTAATTTGCTCGGACGTAAGACACAGCAAAACAAGTATTTTTATACGACAAAACAGGTATTTTAGAAATCGCTTTAGTTGTTTCAAATCCATTGACCCCCCCCCCCCCCCCACTCCATTAACTAATGCTTAACTACTCGTGTCAAATCCTCAGCAAGAAATTCTTGAATAATCATTCCAGAAACAGAAAACAACACAAAAAAATCAGGAAATCTTAGAAACGTTTAAAATGGATATTTTTTACCAAATCGTTTTACCAATCAATTTCGTGTGTTTTATTCACAAAAGGGAGGATTACAAGAAATTACGGATAGTAAATAAGCTTACTTTTTTTGCTGCATACAAGGTTGGGTTGTTGTTTGGGTTGTTTTACCTCTGAGCGGCACTTTTTTGCACACCATGGACTAAATGGCCAGGTCACATGCACCCGAAGGCTCAGAGAAGGTTGGGGGAGGCGACCCACTGGAACAGCTGTTGGGAGACAGATGGTAGCCTCCCGTCAAGGCCATCCAGCGTGTTCTTTAACGTGCACAGGGTATGGCTCTCCCGCACACGGGCCACGGCTTAACGTCCCATCCGACGGATGGTGGCCTTTCCAAGCCCATCGGTGTCCCCTACTGACCGTGGGCAGGGCGGGGAATTTTGCGGAGATAAATCTCAACGCTGACCCAGCTGGGACTCGAACCTGGAAACTACAGATTACGAGCCTGGCGCGCTACCGACTGAGCCACCCCCGCCCCTGCTGCATACAAGGCATAACTAAGAAGTGACTTAACTGTTTTGCATTAAAAACATTCCTACTAACAGGACTTACGAAAAAAAAAGAAACCTACACGCTATAGCATTGGCTAAAAGAGAATATTTCCTATTGGGCTGCCCAATCTTCTTTATCTGTTGAATTGGACGTAGTAAACATTTCAAATAAGGTCGCAGCAGAGTAGTAAGGTTTGCGAATCGTGAGAGGTTCTTTTGTTAGTCAACACACAGACGGCTGTTACCAACGAGATAGGGACCACAATGGCGATGCCAAGGCTCATCCCACCACATCTCACACATCCTGGATTGCAGGTCTCCACGAAAAAGCAAAATGGGCATCCCAAATGCAGGCTGTTGCTTTTGTAAACGAATCCTTAAGCGAAATGCAAGCAGATTCCCTCGAAGATGGGCTTAAAACCAGTCTTTGCCCACTCACGACACTGTGGGCTCATACGTCTGTCTGTCGCCATGGAAACGGCACGACATGAGTGTGAACTCCGTTTCTCGCTGTTTTGTGTATTAGCGAAGCTTTCAGCGTTCGAAATATTTATAAATTTTTTTCTTGAAGGGCAGGGGGGGAGGATCATTGATTTTGATTTGTTATTTTTTGGGACAAACGGCTGCCATTCATAGATATAAAAAGAAAATAACGTGGAGATATTTCTCAGTGTAATCTGGTTTGGTTTTTTTGTTTGTTTTTTATTTTAAAACATATTTCATATTGTTTAACAACAAAAATATTTACATAACTTTTAAAATAATGAATCAATCGATTAAATAATAGAAAAACATTTTCATTAATGGGTACTAATATGTTTTTATGAACTTAGGACGTTAAATTTCGAACAAAAGAACACGAAATTTTAGTTTCAAACAAACACCCAATATTATTTTTAACACAAAAGGTAGTATGTAAAAACATTTAAAATCTGATTGGGTTTCTGGTCATTTTTTGGGATTGTCCGACCGGTCATTTTTTGCACACAATGGGCTAAATGGTCAGGTCACAAGGACCTCAAACATCCCAAGAAATTTGGCGAAAGGAAACGAAACAACTGTTAGCGGATATGTGGGAGAATACTTCAGGAAGGTCATACAGCCTGTTCTTTAATTAACAAAAAATTTAAAATTTAAATTAATAGATTAACATGCAAAAGAAACGTGGGTTGGGTTGTTTTACCTCTGAGCGGGACTTTTTTGCACACCATGGCCTAATTGGCCAGGTCACAAGGACCACGAAGTGTCAGAGAAGGTTGGGGGAGGGGACCCACTGGAACAGCTGTTGGGAGACAGATGGTAGCCTCCCGTCAAGGCCATTCAGTGTGTTCTTTAACGTGCACAGAGTATGGCTCTCTCTCTCACACGGGACCACGGCTTCCCATCCGATGGACAGCGGTCTTTCCAAGCCCATCGGTGTCCCCTACTGACCGTGAGCAGAGCGGGGAGTTTTGCGGAGATAAGTCTCAACGCTGAAAAGAAACGTGGAATAATTTGATAAGCATTACTTATAAAACTTGGGCTTAACGTCTCATCCAACGGAAGGCATCTTTTCCCAAGGTCATTGGCGCCCCCTACAGAACTAGGGCAGGGTGGGGGTTAGCGAAGATAAATCTCAACACTGGAATAGGTGGTGCTCGAACTTGGGAACTGTAGATTTCGAGGATGGCGCGCTACCAACTGAGCCACCCCCGCTCCATCGCCCAAATAATTTCTGAAAAAATTACCTATAGTAGTGTTTCTCAAAGTGGTTGTCCGCCGACCTGCACGGTCCGTGAGCCATAGTGCTCCTTTTCCTGCTTCCCAACACTCCAGATGATGTCATATTATGCGGGGTGAGGAAAGAATCACGTGCATAGACATGCCTTGAAACTTGATGCCACACAAGGATAAAATCTCCACGTGGCTCCCTTGGTGCCTCAGTGGTATCGCATTGGCTCGAGGTGACACTGTGGTCATATATGACAGAACATGGTCGTTTGTTCTGTCATATATGTTTTGATTGTCTCTCAGAAAAATACATTGTTCGTTTATCGACATGTCAGAAAAACAATGTTCTCAAATTGGGACATAAAGCGAATATTAGGCAGAAGTCCCATAAAATCCGACGCATGAGCGGTCTATGGATCTCAGAGGCACAGTTTCCTTCAGGTCCGCCACATCAGGATATATGCATCCTCATGTATCACTGATATATGTATCACTGATATATAATATAGAGTGTGGAAGGTTTGAGAAGCATTAATGTATAGAGTGTAAAAGGAATGATAGGAAACTGAACATTATTAAGATATTTGCCCTATCACATCAAACGCCCATACTGATCATCTGCAAATATCAGTTATTTATCATTTATTTTTATCTGAGAAATGAATTGGCTACTACTAAAAAGAATGCAATCACTTTCATTTGACGACGATATCAGTTTCAGAAGAAAAACTAAGTTCTGGGTTGGAATGCGAATCCACGACCTCCTGATAACATGTCAAGTGCTCTGGCCCCTGAGCTACAGCCCCCCGCTCTCCTGATCAAGAACTGATATATTTGATGATACGAACATTCCTATCTACAATATTTGCGTTTCTAGTGTCTTCGCTGTTTACCAACAGCCTCCTGAAGCGGATGTATTTGGCTGTTTTACCTCTGAGCGGCACTTTTTTTTGCACACAACTGGCTAAACGATCAGATCACAAGGACCCCGAGGGCTCAGAGAGAGTCGTGGGAAAGAGATCCACTGGAGACAGATGGTAGCCTTCAGGCAAGGCCATCAGGTGTGTTCTTTAACATGCACAGATATATGGCTTTTTCCGCACACGGGACCACGGCTAATGATCCCATCTTTTCGAAGCCCATCGGCGTTCCCTATTGACCGAGGGCAGGGTGAGGAGTTTTGAGGAGATAAATCTCAACGATGGCCCAGATGGGACTCGAACCTGGAACCCAGCATTTAGTACAGTCGCTCAAAAAAGTATCCGAACACTATGGTTGATTGCAGAATTCAGAAAAAATATCTGGCAACGATTTTTTTTAGAAATTAGTGATCTGGCAACCTTCGTGTCACGTGGTGTTCGGATACTTTTTTGAGCGACTGTAGGTGGTCATATTATTTTGATACTAGATCGTGTGGGCTCACTCACGGAAATATTGAGCGTGTGCAGTAACTGCACACGCTCCAGTTTGCTGTGAACGATAACTGGAGCGTGTACAGTTGCTGTACACGCTCCAGCTACCGTTCACAGAAAATATCTGGAGCGTGTACAGTTGCTGTACACGCTCCAGTTACCGTTCACAGCAAAATATCTGGAGCGTGTACAGTTGCTGTACACGCTCCAGATATTTTTCCTGAATTCTGTAATCACGTGACACGAAGGTTGCCAGATCACTAATTTCTAAAAAAAATCGTTCCCAGATATTTTTTCTGAATTCTGTAATCAACCAAGTGTTCGGATACTTTTTTGAGCGACTGTACATTGGGTGCAAAACAAAACAAAGTGTCACTCAAAAGTAAAAGAAACCAACCTACACTGTAACTTCCTTTAGGATAAAAATTAAATTTTAAAAATGATATCATTCTACAGAAAATTTTGTTAGAAACCTAGATAACAATTCCAAACAGAGCAACCATAATACCTTTTGTCAAGCAAACTGAAAATGGTCTTGGATCTTTACATTTAGTGATTAAGATAATGGATAAGTAAGGGAATTAGTACCTGTCCAACTCCTTTAAATCTAACATCTCTTAGATCGCTCTACTCTGTATGCATTTAGGAATTACCACACCGCAATAGTTTCTCGTTTGTGGGTTTAGAAGGTTAATTAAGTGCAATATGTTATTGAGAATAAAGTGAAAATCATCTGTTTCCAGCAGAATCGGTGAGATGGTCAATTAAATTCTCCTGCAAACTGTCAATTAAAACCTATGTCAGAATAACTTCTAATGAATTGCAAATTAATAACGAAGATAACCATTCCTTAAAGTACAACTAGTCACCTGAGAACTGCAATCTCTCTCTGACACTTATCTGGGGGCAGCACTAAACCTTGGGCACTTATCTGTGGATCGCGGTGTAACAGAAATATATTTACTATTATCCAAAATCCATGTATCCGGGGGTGGCTCAGTCGGTAGCGCCTCAGGCTCGTAATCTGTAGTTTCCAGGTTCGAGTCCCAGCTGGGTCAGCGTTGAGATTTATCTCCGCAAAATTCCCCGCCCTGCCCACGGTCAGTAGGGGACACCGATTGGCTTGGAAAGGCCGCCGTCCGTCGGATGGGACGTTAAGCAGTGGCCCGTATGCGGGAGAGCCATACCCTGTGCACGTTAAAGAACACGCTGGATGACCTTGACGGGAGGCTACCATCTGTCTCCCAACAGCTGTTCCAGTGGATCCCCTCCCCCAACCTTCTCTGAGCCTTCGGGGTCCATGTGACCTGGCCATTTAGCCCATGGTGTGTAAAAAAAAAAAAGTGCCGCTCAGAGGTAAAACAACTTATGTATCTGTCGTTGCGATAATCGACTTAAGAACACACCTGGAATTCTGAATTTTTTTTTTTTTTTCAGTTCGCAAATATTAACTCAAAATATTGTAATATTACATATTAATTCTAAAATATGTTTGCTTAGGCAAATGTTTGAGAGAATTTCCATGTTATGATAGATAAAATAAAAATTAAATGGTTTGTAATTTCTAACATTTTTCTGTGGCAGATTATTATTGAGGATAAAGATCTCGATTAAATCTATTTGCATCTTGATTTTAAACAATAATGGTTCAGTATTTTCCGTGTTGTTATGAAGATTGAATATTTAATTCGCAGGTAATACCAGTCGTAAGAATATATCACGGAAGTAGAATAAAAATAATAATTATTAATTTAAACCATTTGATGAAATTATTATTTATTTTAGAAGGTTATGAAAAACCTCTTTAAGCATTTGTCCATTTTGTATACAATAAGTAGCTGCAAATACCGATATTAGATATTATTGCTTACATAAGGCTTAAAATACGGAATGTTTTTTAAATCTAGAAGTCGATTGACACATATAATTTTTCTTCGAGTAACTTTTAATATAAAATGTGTATTTTTGACAAGCGAGAATGGCAGAATCTATAGCGAGTTAGGCTCGTAATCTGCCATCACCAAATTGGAGGCCACATGGGCCAGCGTTGAAATTAACTCCACAAAACTCCTAGATAAATAGAGGATACCTATGGGTTTGTAAAGACTGTCGGATGGGGGGTTAAACAGGGGTACATGTGCACAAGAGCCATACTTACTAGATGGCCTTGACGGGAGACTACCATATGTCTCCTAACAGGGGTCCAGTGGGTCCCCCCACCAATCTTCACTGAGTCCTCATGGCCATGTCGGATGGGAGGTTAAACAGGGGTCCATGTGCACAAGAGCCATACATACTAGATGGCCTTGACGGGAGGCTACCATATGTCTCCTAACAGCTGTCCAGTGGGTCCCCCCACCAATCTTCACTGTGTCCTCAGGGCTCTGTCGGATGGGAGGTTAAACAGGGGTCCATGTGCACAAGGGCCATACTTACTAGATGGCCTTGACGGGAGGCTACCATATGTCTCCTAATAGCTGTCCAGTGGGTCCTCCCACCAATCTTCACTGAGTCCTCAGGGCCCTGTCGGATGGGAGGTTAAACAGGGGTCCATGTGCACAAAAGCCATACATACCAGATGGCCTTGACGGGAGGCTACCATATGTCTCCTAACAGCTGTCCAGTGGGTCCCCCCACCAATCTTCACTGAGTCCTCAGGGCTCTGTCGGATGGGAGGTTAAACAGGGGTCCATGTGCACAAGGGCCATACTTACTAGATGACCTTGACGGGAGGCTACCATATGTCTCCTAACAGCTGTCCAGTGGGTCCCCCCACCAATCTTCACTGACCCCTCAGGGCCCTTGTGAATGGCTATTTAGTCCAGTCTGTACAAAAAAAAAATGTCGCTCAGAGGTAAAACTACCCCGCACTTAGTTTATACGGAACACAGAATTCATCTTTCTACTCGAATGGCATGCCTACTGGAATAACTTTTCTTTTTTTTTAGGCAGGGTATAACTGAATAATCAGGATGCTACGATGTCGTGGACTCTATTCCCATTGATCAAGTTGTTTCAGCTTTCTGTACCTCTTAAGTATATCAGCAAATTGTAACCATATAATGGGATGATTACCTTCATACAATCAAAGACAAGCATAGGCCGAAGTTCCAACCTTTGAATACCAGTTGAGATACATGTTATCCATACGTCGCGTTTGTAACTGTTGTTGAGGTTGGTAATAGTCAGTTTCAACTCTGCTCTTCTATTCAAAAGATTCCTTGACTTTAAAAGAAATTATTTATTAAATACAGAGGTGTCATGTCCCTCGAATTTTATATTTATTGCTGTATTTTTGTTGTATTTTATTGTATATATATATGTATTTTTATGTGTTCTTGGAAATGTTTGTGCTGGGATGACTCACGAGGTTGTTTTTTGGGCTAAAGCGACTGCGTGTAGGTAATGAAACCAGCCGCAGCAGTTGTTCATGACCGTAAATGACTAGCCTGAAGCGCTAATGCAGCAAAGGAGGCTAGAGAAGGGAGACTGAAGGATTAGTTTTGGCGTGAGCTTTCGAACGAGAGGGGGTCGTTTCGATACGCGTCAGAAGGACGCCGCCGTACTCAAAGGAAACCCTTGAAATGGGTTGGGTTGTTTTACCTCTGAACGGCACTTTTTTGTACACCATGGGCTAAATGGCCAGGTCACATGGACCCCGAAGGCTTAGAGAAGGTTGGGGGAGGGGACCTACTGGAACAGCTGTTGGGAGACAGATGGTAGCCTCCCGTCAAGGCCATCCAGCGTGTTCTTTAACGTTGGGTTGTTTTACCTCTGAGCGGCACATTTTTGCACACCATGGGCTAAATGGCCAGGTCACATGGACTCCGAATGCTCAGAGATGGTTGGGGGAGGGGACTCACTGGAACAGCTGTTGGGAGACAGATGGTTGCCTCCCGTCAAGGCCATCCAGCGTGTTCTTTAACGTGCACAGGGTATGACTTATAATATTATTATATTATTATAAATAAAGTGTGTCGTCCCTATCTACTCTCGTGCAGTTAATTGATGAACAGTTCTTATTCTTCATTCCGCACAATAAAGTTGAGGCATACAGTGACACGGACTGTAAAACCCGAGAACCTGTGATTTACACCGAAGTGAATTAAGCAGTAATTTCATCGTCTCTCTCTACCTGTTCGGACGGGCCATCACAAGAGGATTAACAACTCCGATCGATCCAGGCAAATTTTTTCTAGCGTTGATCTAATCCACTCTATCAGTTAAGCCCATTTGAGGTACACTGGTTGGTTTATTTTACCTGCGAGCAGCGCTTCTGTTTGCAAACAATGACTTGGTTGTTTTTACCTCTGAGCTGCACTTTTTGCACACAATGGACTAAATGGCCAGGTCAAAGGAGCCCGAGAACATTGGGAGGGGGGAACCCACTGGACCACTGTTAGGAGACAGATGGTAGCCTCCCGTCAAGGCATCCAGCATGTAATTTAATGTGCACAAGGTATGGCTCTGTCCCACCAACGGACCACGACTTAACGTCCCATCCGACGGACGGTAACCTTTCCAAATCCGTCGGTGTCCTCTATTGACCGAGGGCAGTCGGGAGAGTTTTGGAGAGAGAAATCTCAGCCCTGTCCCAGGTGGGACTCGAATCTGGGAACTATAAATTACGAGCCTGGCACGCTACCTACTGAGTCCCCCTCCCCTCTGCCCGTTCGGAACACGCCTAGAAGCTTGCAGGGACAATTATTGATAAAATAAAAAAAAATAAATACCCCCTCAAGCAGCTGCTTGCCACAGAGGTCTGACAGGAGCCTGTCAGTTTATATGCCATAGTAGAAGGTCTGAGAAGATGGCAGGACCTCAGCAGAAAAACAACACGAACATCCATGCCTTCACCCGGGGCTCGAACCCATGTCCCGTAGATC
Source organism: Ryuthela nishihirai (assembly GCA_038380435.1). Lineage (NCBI taxonomy): Eukaryota > Metazoa > Arthropoda > Arachnida > Araneae > Heptathelidae > Ryuthela > Ryuthela nishihirai. The sequence continues at coordinate 29,914,961 of JAWZYU010000018.1, forward strand.
ATTAGCCAAGCGCGCTAACCACTCGGCCACGGGACGGCAACAATTATTGATATTCTGAATTATTATAATTATTATTGTTATTAAGATATTGTAACGCCGGGACAGTTATGCTAGTTGATAAATATATTGCATTGTTGACTCCTAACTGTATTTATATAGTATATTATAAGAAAAAATAACGTGACTCTCATAGATAAAATATTCCTACATCTCGTAAATGTTTTCTTTCAGTTTCAGTCTAAGCGGGGTTATTTTTGACATTTACTTACTTTCAAACTTAGTTTTCTTCGAAGCTCTGCTACAGTGAGCGCTATTCAGTAACTCTACATTAACCTACTTCCACCCCATAGAGATAGGGGTGGTTCAGTCGGTAGCGCGTCAGGCTCGTAATATGCAGTTTCCAGGTTCGAGTCCCAGCTGGGTCAGCGTTAAGACTTATCTCCACAAAACTCCCCGCCTTGCCCACGGTCAGTAGGGGGACACCGATGGGCTTTGAAAGTCCGTTGTCCGTCGGATGAGATGTTAAGCCGTGACCCCATGTGCGGGAGAGCCATACCCTGTGCACGTTAAAGAACACACTGAATGGCCTTGACGGGAGGCTACCATCTGTCTCCCAACAGCTGTTCCAGTGGGTCCCCTCCCTCAACCTTCTCTGAGCCTTCGGGGTCCATGTGACCTGGCCATTTAGCCCATATGGAGCAAAAAAATGCCGCTCAGAGGTAAAACCAACCCAACCTATAGAGATATCTAATGGAACCGTTGAAAGGGTAGCTGGAAAAATTAAGTTTCTCCTAAAAAGAGAAAATTTAGAAATCTCCTAAAAAAAATGATACTCTACGGCTGAGCCTATATCAAGGATAGTTAAAATCCACATAAAAGGCAATTATAAATTTGAAGCGGAGAGATTGAGAGACATTTAGCTATGAACCCGTGTGCGGGAGAACCATACCCCTGCGCACGTTAAAGAATACTTTGGTCTTAACGGGAGGCTTGTATCTCGGGATCCCTTTTGACTTGGACATTTAGCTCATTGTGTGCATAAAAGTGCCGCTTAGAGGTAAAACAACCGAAAAATTCGCTTCCTTACAGAGGATAGTGTGATACATTACAGTTCACTGCTATGGAAAAAAATGCATTTTGAAAGTATATTTATTTTTACAAAATTTATTTTCTGTCAAACCAAAGTAAAATAAAACTCATTTTCTTTGTACGACTTCTCTAACGCAACCCCCCCCCTTAAAAAAAACCCCAAAAAAACACATTTGTTTGCACCTCTTTCTAAATAGACTAATGCGCTATGAATAGCTTAAGACTTTTCACACACACACACCTATGCACTACATAACAATAGATAGCGTAATATTATTTCCTACTTCGAGAATGATTAATTTCAACACGTTCCACTACTTTGTTATTTTCGCGAGCCATTTTTTTCCCTCCTTAAACTTGCAGATGAAAGATATCTTCATTATATTTCGCTAATTCATCACTTCCTTCTTAGGGATGATCTTTCAGAGCGTGCTTTTCAACCATCAACAAAGCAAAGATTGTGCATCGCGATAATGCTCCATATATTAGAGCAACAATGATGGTCTTTCGTTCTCTTCTGGTCCCCTAGCTCCATTTGAAAGCACGTGATATCCCCGCAAACACAGTGAATTTGTGCGGTGAGAAATTACTATATTTTGGAAAGCAGTTTTTTTCCCCTCAGGCAATTACACAATGTTTATGGAAGGCAACTCGTTAAATTGCTCAACTCCAAAACCACATTAACGACTCCACACGCTAAAGTATTTCTAATTACCGCTTCTAGATCCCACAGTAAGAAGTCTGAACTGGTGTTTAATGGATCCGTAAATCTGAAAGTTAATTGCTTCTGTTAATGGCCTTGCATTTTAGAAGGAGAGAAAGGGGATAAAAAAACACTCCAAGCAATAAGAGAAGAAAAATTTTATAATATTTTATTGTGAAATCATTTCGCAATTGTTGGGGCACAAAACAGCACCAGATGCTCTACTGGAAAAGTTACTTCGTCACAAGCTGTTAGCTGAAAACATGTTAATTTCTCATCGAAGTACTGCAGAAGAGTTAAACGTGCGGATTTACCCAAACGTATAGAGAATAATAAACACAATTAAATTCCCATATTCCTATGATGCGTCAAAAGCTTTTATTTCTTCTCTTTTCAAATTTTTAGCAGGAAAATATTTCTAGCACTTTCCCTTGTTATCCTACTTTCTGAATCTGAAAGATGTCATTATTTTCTCGATATTGGTTTTACACTCCAAAATCTTATGAAAGAAATTGCAGCAGTTATTTATTATCGGAAAATATCTGATATATCATATTTCTTCGTTAAATAGCTTTTCCTGAATTTCATAGTCGACGTTTTTATTTTTGTAAAACTCCAACCTTTTTAGGTAAACAGAGAAGAGTTCCCTCTTAAGTCTAAAGGAAAAATGCAGTTTTTAAAGAAGGTAACTTCGCTATTTTTTCTTATTTATTCTTGCTGTATTTCACATTGTATGTCCAAGGAAATCAATCTGGTAGAAATCATTTCACCAGTGAAATTACTTTTCAGCTTCATAATAGGAGACATTCGCTGTTCAGATTTTCTCCACCATTGCAATCCTTATATTCATTGAGGAAAAATATAATAACAGTAGACAACAAATTGAAACTTTTTTTATATAACATTGGTCAAAATAGAATGTTTTTAACTAATTTTGGAATGCTGAATTCAAATATGGCTGTGAAAAATCTGTAGCAGCACATTTTGTTTTTCAAATTACGGATTGATATATTTCAAATTTCAATGAATACTCATATTTGGGAAATGAAAATAAATGTGATTATTTTATTAAATTGCAACTTAAAACTCATTAATTAATTACATGATTACAATGAAAAAAATTAGAAACATCATAGTTATAAACCACTGAATATAAAGTAACAAATGAAATAATATTGAAACGAAAAATAAGAAAACACGAGTAAGAATCTGTTATATTTACAGAAGTTCATTTTTGTCTTTTATGTGCTGAGGTATCTTCGTTCTGCAAGAACCAGCAGTAGTCACCCAACATTGCTGGGTCCCACCTGCCTTGGTATCTCTCCTCCATGGTTCGGATATCCTGGAGAAATCTTTCCCCTTGCTCATCTCTAACAGCTCCTAAGTTCTTGAGAAAGAAGTCGTGATGCAAGTGCAAGAAATGGATCTTCAAAGATATTCGGCAGCCAAAATTTTCATAGTTTTTGGAAAGATCTCGAAAATTTTTCTGGAGCCCATGTTTTCTCCTGATCTCAAAACATGACATTCAAAATACAAGTTATAGGCTTTCTTCGCAATCTTTTTCAAAGAACGACCCTGGGATTTTAAAATATAATTTCCACATACATAACAAAACTTATCTGGCACATTAGCACATCCGCGACGCTGCTTTTGGGCCATTTAAACGCCAAAATTCACTCTTCAACGTACAGCACGTGTTCCTCCTACAATGAAAACAACAAGAATGGCGGTCTGAGGTTAGGTTACTGTTACATGTTTTCTCCCACTTGGTAATCAGTGTTGCCAGCCACAAGAAGAAAAATATCTAATATCCTCCCAGTTGCCTGGAGGTGTTGGTATAGGAAGATTGTAATAGGAATCAAAATGACCAATAACAAAAAAACGTGACGTACTAACGTTTTTTAAGGCCAGATCTGAAATCAGCACCTGAAAAATAGTTAAAGGCAGCTACAATTGTTCATGTTAAAAAAACCTTGTGAAACAGTGTAATGTGTCCATAAATCACTTATTCACAATAATACCCATAATAATACTGCAAACTACCTCAGAATAACTACACGTAATACCAGGATCGAGGCTACGTAGCAAACTCTGCACGTAACACCCGACTACGAGAGCAACTCTTCATATAACACCTAGCACGAGACTACGTAGCAAATTCTGCACGTAACACCCGACTACGAGAGCAACTCTTCATATAACACCTAGCACGAGACTACGTAGCAAATTCTGCACGTAACACCTGACTACGAGAGCAACTCTTCATATAACACCTAGCACGAGACTACGTAGCAAACTCTACATGTAACACCAGGCTCGAGATTATGCACAAACTTTTTGTGTAACACCAGGCCGAGACTACGTGCAAACTCTTCATGTAGCACTAGGCCTGAGACTATGTAGCAAACTCTGCTAAAACTATATAGCAAATTCTACACGTAACACCAGCTCTGAGAGTATGCAGCAAACATTATATGTGACGCAAACCCCAAACTATGCAGCAAACATTATATGTAACACAAACCCCAAACTATGCAGCAAACATTATATGTGACACAAACCCCTGACTATGCAGCAAACATTATATGTGACACAAACCCCAGACTATGCGGCAAACTCTACATGATACATCAGGCCCAAGAATAAATAGCAAATATTACGTGTGATACCAAAGCCAAAACTAGTTAGCAAACACTTATACTTCTAAGTCCTTGATTATGCAGGAAACTCTACATGTGCATTCAAACGCCACTATTAAGCGAATTACATGTAATATCAAGTCCTACACTATGTAGCAAGTATTGCACGTCTGCCTAATAGATTTTCACAAAACTTTCTCTCAAATATTCTTGCATTTTTTGACTTTTCTCATTCAGACTATTGTGTAGAAGAAGTGCATTCTCAAAGGTAAGATATTTAAATGTCCTTTTCCGTTCAGATTATTGTATAGCAGAAATGCTCTATCAGGAATAAAATATTTTTATGACTTTTCCAATTCAGACTATTGTGCAGGAAAAATGTTTCATTAGGGGTAAAATATTTTTTATGACTTTTCCCATTCAGACTATTGTGCAGCAGAAATGTTCCCTTAGGGGTAAAATATTTTTATTTCTTTCGCGATTCAGACTATTGTGCAGCAGAAATGTTCCCTCATGTATAAACTACTTTTATTACTTTTTTCCATTCAGAGTATTGTGTGGCAAAAAAGCACCTTCAAGGGTAAAATATTTTAGTCTTTTCCCGTTCAGACTATTGTGTAGCAGAAATGCTCTATCAGGAGTAAACTATTTTTATTACTTTTTCCATTCAGACTATTGTGCATCAGAAATGCACCCTCATGGTTAAAATATTTGTATGATTTTTCCCATTCAGACTATTGTGCAGCAAAATCATTTTCCCTCAGCGGTAAAATACTTCTATAACTTTTCCCGTTCAGATTATTGTGTAGCAGAAATGTTCTATCAGGAGTAAAATATTTTTATTACTTTTTCCATTCAGACTATTGTGCATCAGAAATGCTCCCTGAGGGATAAAGTATGTTTATGATTTGTTCCCATTCAGACTATTGTACAGCAAAAAATGTTCTCTCAGGGCCAAATTATTTTATGACTTTTCCCCATTCAGACTATTGTGTAGCAGAAATGCTCCCTCATGAATAAAATATTTTTATGACTTTTACCATTCAGACTATTGTGCAGCAGAAATGTTCCATTAGGGGTAAAAATTTTTTATGACTTTTCCCATTCAGGCTATTGTGCAGCAGAAATGTTCCATTAGGGGTAAAATATTTTTTATGACTTTTCCCATTCAGACTATTGTGCAGCAGAAATTCTCCATTAGGGGTAAAATATTTTTATGATTTTTTTCCCATTCAGACTATTGTACAGCAAAAAATGTTCTCTCAGGGGCAAATTATTTTATGACTTTTCCCCATTCAGACTATTGTGTAGCAGAAATGCTCCCTCATGAATAAAACATTTTTATGACTTTTACCATTCAGACTATTGTGCAGCAGAAATGTTCCATTAGGGGTAAAAAATTTTTATGACTTTTCCCATTCAGACTATTGTGCAGCAGAAATGTTCCATTAGGGGTAAAATATTTTTTATGACTTTTCCCATTCAGACTATTGTGCAGCAGAAATTCTCCATTAGGGGTAAAATATTTTTATGATTTTTTTCCCATTCAGACTATTGTACAGCAAAAAATGTTCTCTCAGGGGCAAATTATTTTTATGACTTTTCCAATTCAGACTATTGTGCAGCAGAAATGTTCCCTTAGGGGTAAAATATTTTTATTTCTTTCCCGATTCAGACTATTGTGCAGCAGAAATGTTCCCTTAGGGGTAAAATATTTTTATTTCTTTCCCGATTCAAACTATTGTGCAGCAGAAATGTTCCCTCACGGATAAAATACTTTTATTACTTTTTCCATTCAGAGTATTTGTGGCAAAAATGCACCTTCAAGGGTAAAATATTGTAGTCTTTTCTCGTTCAGACTATTGTGTAGCAGAAATGATCTATCAGGAGTAAAATATTTTTATTACTTTTTCCATTCAGACTATTGTGCATCAGAAATGCACCCTCATGGGTAAAATATTTTTATGATTTTTTCCCATTCAGACTATTGTTCAGCAAAAACATTTTCCCTCAGCGGTAAAATACTTTTATAACTTTTCTCATTAGGACTATTGGATAACAGAAATGCTCTATCAGGAGTAAAATACTGTTATTACTCTTCCCATTCAGACTCTAGTGCAGCAGAAATGCTCCCACAGGGTTGAAATATTTTGAACTTTTTCCATTCAAATTATTGTGTAGCAAAAATGCTCCCTCAGGAGTAAAATATTTGTATGACTTTTCCTCTGCAGATTACTGTGAATGCTCCATCAAGCAGCTTGATGGAGCATTCAAGCTCCTTGATGGAGCATGAGAAATGCTCCATCAAGAATAAAACATTAGAATCATTTGCTGTTTAGTAGTCTTGGGGTGTCAATAATCACTATCAGAGCTGTGTCATCAGCGAAAATAGAAAAGGAAGCACAGCAGCTGTCCACCTTCCGTTTTGAACATAAAGGTAATGATTATTTATATTATTCGACACCATTCATCCATGAGGTTGAATTTATTAGTGCATATGTAATTAACTTTCCGGCTCCCGAATGTCAATACTGTATAGTCGGCATTATTCGGAATAATAATAATAATAATAATATCCCCTCAAGCAGCTGCTTGCCACAGAGGTCTGACAGGAGCCTGTCAGTTTAAGAAAGTGATTAATGTCATACCCATAGAGAGTGCCTAGAAAGTCGCTGTCCAGCTTTGATCATAAATTCCTTGTAATCCTTGTATAGATCCAGATAGACGTAGAATTGCCTATGTATTGACACTCCCAAAGACTTCGAAATTTGTTGGTCAATTGTTACTGTGAAGGAATTGGATTCCTTTCTAATAGAGTTTTGTTACTTGAGGAAAGTCTATTCGAGTAGTTGGGTTATACCACTGAGCGGAACCTCTTTGGCACACAATGGGCTAAATGGTCAGGACCTCAAGGGCTCATAGAAGTTGAGGAAATATGTTTTCTTAAGTGAAGAAGGCACTCCCCTATATATAAAGGATGGATGTAAGCTAGTATCTCTGTTGTGCTTATCCTGGTTTCTCATACAGCATAGGGGCCGGGTTAGTTTACTCGATAGCGTGCCAAGCTCATAATATTAATTTCCCAGGTTCGAGTCTCACCTGTGCTAGTGGTGAGATTTATCTCCGCTAAACTCCCACCCTGCTCTCAGTCAGAAAGCTGACACCGATGGGCTTGGAAAGAGTTGGGTTGTTTCACCTCTGAGCGGCACTTTTTTTGCACACCATGGGGTAAATGGCCAGGTCACATGGACCCCGAAGGCTCAGAGAAGGTTGGGGGAGGGGACCCACTGGAACAGCTGTTGGGAGACAGATGGTAGCCTCCCGTCAAGGCCATCCAGCGTGTTCTTTAACGTGCACAGGGTATGTCTGTCCCGCACACGGGGCCACGGCTTAACGTCCCATCCGACGGACGGCGGCCTTTCCAAGCCAATCGGTGTCCCCTACTGACCGTGGGCAGGGCGGGGAATTTTGCGGAGATAAATCTCAACGCTGACCCAGCTGGGACTCGAACCTGGCGCGCTACCGACTGAGCCACCCCCGCCCCAGGCTTGGAAAGGCTATCGTCATTTGGATGAGTAGTAAAGCCGTTGAGTGGTGTGCAGGAAAGATATATATACTCTGTGCACGTTAAAGAACAAGTTGGATAGCCTTGACCGGAGCTCTGTCTATTAACAGCTGTTCACTGAGTCCCCTTCTCCCACCCTTCTCTGAGCCCTCGGAGTCCTTATGACGCGGCCATTTAGCCATTTTCCCCAAAACACACAATCTATCTGTGCCGCGATTATTAATAGATCATTATTTTTGTTTATTATTATTAAATCTTTTTTTATTATTAATAGATCTTTTTTGTTTTATTATTAATCGATTTTTGTTGTATTATTAATAGATCAAAACAAAAACGAAAAAAATTAACAAGTACACTACTTTCGGAGGGCGCTTAAAACCTAGTTCCCCACAACAATAATGGACTGGAGAACAATACAATGGTTAACTTCAATAGAAGTCATCACAACAATATAACATCTGTTCACTCCGCCGAGAATGTCTTGATAATGAAGCTACGTACGGTTTCAAAACACGTGGATTTAATGCTCAGTGTGTGAATAGAATAACTGGTTAGAAATGGCCTACAGTAGCCAAATGCAGGAGCTGTAGCTCAGGACAGACGTGTTTGGAGAATTAAATTACACTGTGTGGTTGGACCTCCGTAACCCATTTCTGCTTGCGGATTTTGTATGAATGTAAAGAAGGGGTTGTTGTGCCAAGTGTGCTGCTTAAAAATATGTCAAAAATTCCATTTCTGATTCGGCATAACGTCAGTGACGGTTTTAGTAAATACGATCTTAATGCAACAAAAAAAAAAATGTTGTGTGACCACAGGTAATTATGGAAAAAAAAAGCTGAGTTTCATCAGGACCCATGATTGCCGAACGAACCACCAGGTGATCTATCATTGAACTACCCAAGTCTAGTTTAACTCCAGCTAACAGGCGGTTGTAAATATTTATTCCTCGATCATCAGTTGCTCACGTCGCCATTTATTGATCGCGAACGAAACAGACTAACTCTTTATAGAAGAAGGTTATTAATTTTGTAGTGAAATACACAGAAATAGCATTATAGTGACCTGTTAGAGGACCTTTATAATCAAAGCTTACATTTGGGTTCTTAATTCCACGGAGGGCACTTTTTTACATAAAATGGGCTAAATTGCCAGGTAACAAGGACCCCCAAGAGCTCGAAGAAAGTGCTATAGAGCATCCACTGGACTGCTAATAGAAGACAGACAGAAACCTGTCTTCAAAGCCATCAATAGTGTTCTGCAATGTGCACAGGATATAGCTGTCCTGCGCACGGAGCAACGGCTTAATGTCTCATCCGACGGACGGAGGCCTTTGAAATCCCATCGGTGTCCCCTATTGACCGAGGGCAGGGCAACGAGTTTTGCGGAGATACATCTCGACTCTGGCCCAGGTCAGATTCGAACATGGGAACTGCAAATTACGAACCTGACGCTCTTCCTACTGAACCGCACACGAATTTTTTGTTTCAGTTTCATGATGTTTAATGGGAATAGTTGAAGCAGTGATATAATTAAGGTGAACACAATGTGTTGGATTTTTAATATTGTTACAGATTTTCAGAAATATTTATTTGATAATATCGTGTATGAGTTCGAAATAACCAAAACGAAAATAATTAACATTTAATAAACAAAGCAATTTATTTACAAGAAAAAAGTAAAACCTATGTTATTGTTCACTTCATAAAAAATAATAAAAATAAATACCCCCTCAAGCAGCTGCTTGCCACAGAGGTCTGACAGGAGCCTGTAAGTTTATATGCCACAGTAGAAGGTCTGAGAGGATGGTAGGACCTCAGCAGATAAACGACATACACATCCATGCCTTACCCGGGGCTTAGATTGCAGGTCCCTTAGATCAGTAGCCAAGCGCGCTAACCACTCGGCCATGGGACGGCTAACTCACCATATAAATGGATAAACTAATGTCTAATTACTATTCACCATGTTTTAATGGGCAATACTAAAAAAATGCAAAATTATGTCACATGGTAGCGAGCCCAGAAAGTTCAAATTTGGAAGGGGAAGGAAGTCCATGTTTAAATCTAATTGGAAAGTAGCATGCTTTAGTCTCTGATTTCTGGAGTGACTCATGTCATGCTCCTCTAATTTATTTATTTTTATTTATTATTTCATTTTTTGGAAGTGCTGATGTGAGGATGTAACTCATGAGTTGTTCGAGTCTGAGCTGCCTGACTTGTGCATGCTCACAGGACGGAAAGCACTTTTGCGACTATTTACGACAAGCCTCGGGCGCGAGTGATAGCACAGGAGACAAGCGCGGCAATAATGAACAGGAGTCTGAGCGTCGCTGTCAAACTGGTCGGACGTTTGAACATGCGTCATGGGACGCTGCTCTTTCTCAAAAACTAAACCCTTAAGAAGAGGATTCGGTTCTGTGTGAATCAAGATATGGTTCTGTGTGAACTGAGGTATGGTTCTGTGTGAACCAGGTTATAAACATGGATTTAATATCCTTTCGCCGAGTTTGAGTCTGTAAAGAAAATCTGTGAAGCGCAGTTTTCTTCCTCATTGTATGAAGATTTGCAGCAACAAAGCAGCAAAGGCCCACGGAATCGAACTCATCCAGCACGTAATTGTATATAAATCTAAATAAACTGTGTCGTCCATATACTACTCTCATGGTTGAATTGTTGGACACCTTTCTACACATCACTTGGCGCAGCAAGTTTAAGGCATATGTCAGCACGGTCGTGATAACCCGCGAACCTGTGATTTCACCTAAGTAAGGGTGAAGGTAATTAAGGGACTAGTTGATTTCCTCTGCTAAAGAGCGAAATTTTTGTCATCTTGCCCAACACGACATTCGGCGCAGTTCAGTCCGCAGCATGTGCAATTACACGTGGCGAAGTAAAAATCTGCATCCGCCCTCGTCACCACCACATTTGACACAGTCAGCAGGATTACCATTCATGTGCCGAAGAAAATTCCCATTGTGCTAAACGAAAAAGGGGAAGAAAATTCCGTTGTGGTAAAGAAGGAAGAGTGCAAGTAACTCAGAAGATTCTGTGATTTCTGTCGCAGTGACTCTGTGAAATTGAGGAAGCTGCAAAGCAGTTCAGTGGGCTAAGCCGCATCCAGTTCAATGTTCAACAGAGTGTAATTTCCCCGAGTATTATGTTATCGAAGTCTTCACTGAGATTCCGTGTGCCAATGTCCATCACTGTGGAAGAGGTTCCTCGTTTTGGAAAGAGACTCCAGGTACAGCAGGCAAGTGAGTTGAAGCCAATTTTCACGGGAATGAAAGGTCTGTGGTTTTTCTGTCTTGTTTATTTTTATACTAGTTTGAGTTGCCAATGATGCTTAGGAGTTGCAATAAAACTAAGGGTGGAACTGAGCAGGATGGGAATATTGATTTAACCAGACACATTGAGGCTGGGGAAAGTGGGGAAGTTAATGAAATTGGTAAGATTGATAGTGATGTTGGAGTAGAATAGGGTGCTAGTGGATGTGGTTCGAATCCAGTCCAGATGAGTGATTCAGATCCTAAATTAGTCGCAAAGATGTAATATGATATGATGAAGTGGCAAAAAGAGAAGGATAAGAAAGATAGGGAAAAAGAAGATTGGAGATGGAATATAGAAGAGGGAAAGAAGGAAGATATAGGGAGAAGGAAGAAAGAGATAGGGAAATAGAATTTAGACGATTAGATATAGAAGAAGGAAAATCAGATATAGAAAGGGGAAATAATAGTAGCCAAGGAAGTCAAAGTTCAGTGGATTCGGAGATCTAAAATTAAAAAGGCTTTAGAATATTCTAAACCCTAATAATTATTCCTTACGGAAAAAGGTGGAGAAACTACCAGTTTATTTCCAGACAATAGAGAAATTGTTTAAACAGTATGATATAACGGATTACTTGCAAGGAATGTAAGTACATCCTCTGCTAGGGGAGAGAGCAGGAAACATTTTTACTCTGCTGAGTTAGGTAGAAATACAAAACTATGAAAATATTAAATCTGCTGTGTTGAAAGACAGCCAATTGACTCTGTTGGAGTACAAAAGGAAATTCGATTCTATGTTATCTACGGGAACGTAGACTCAGTTTTCATCTCGAATGAAGAGTCACTTGAATTTATTATCTGAAGAGTCAAGAAGTGGTTGAATTTCAAAAATTAAAAGATTTGATATTAGCCGACAAAATTAAAGATCTACTACCACCGGATGCGAAAAATCCTATCATGTTTCAGGAGAATGGGTCGTGGAAAAATGTCATGAAATTGCTAAAGTTGCAGAGAACTTTCTGCAGGCACATAAACCTGCAAGGTTAATTATCGCAAAAAATTTAAATCGAAAAAAAAAAGAAAACAGGATTCGGCCAGTCAGTTACAAAATTAAATTTTAGTCAAAGGAATTTTGGATGAAATTCGAACTCATCACGAAACAAATTGGCAGAAAACAAAAGTAGTGATTTTAAAAGGAAACGGAATCAGAGCTTTTCTTCCAGAGCATGCTTATCTGTAACCAGAAGGGACATTTTGACAAGGAATGCAACAAGAATACGAAAGTGGCCAGAGTGTGCGGGATCATTATTGCAAAAGTTGGGGACCAATTTATGGTATTAGAATCAGAAACAAGATTGGAAGGCTGCAATGCAGAAAGGCAGAAATGCAGAGGTCCTTGTCGAAGCATAGAGCCTTCAACGACGGTTCACATTCAGTGTGACACAATAAAATGTTTAATGCTTTTGTGGATTCGGGGGCTCAAATTTCCGTCATAAAAGGTAACAGCAACAGCAATCTCGTGGTTCAGATCAGCTATATTCATTGGTGGTGGTGACACGTACACTTGATCCTTTAAGTAATCCCACAACAAGATATATTGTAAGGTTAAATCAGTTAATGAGACTTATCCTTCCAATCCAAGGATTGGTCGAAACCAAAAACGTGTTGTCCAGGTATTCTCTCACACCTGTAAAAGGTTGAAGAGGTCCATATCCTGTTGTTTGTTTTCATCTGAAATCAGAATTAAAGTCCCCGATACTCATCCTTTATTCTGCAATTGTAATTACCACCATTTAAATATAGACCCTAAATGGAAATTATGAGCCATTTGGACTTCCTCTATGAATAATTCATCATGACTGCAACTTCTAATATGATGGAAAATAAAATGAAAAATCTCGAATGACTTCCCCACATGCGCTCTACAAAAAGGGGAAAAAATTCCATATAAGTTCCAAGACACAGTCTTCGAATTTTTTATGGTGGTTTTTTAAATTTGAGAGGAATGTTCCGATTTTCGCAGGTGTTTCAATTTTCTGGGGAAGTTTTTCAATTTTCAAGCAGAGGTTTCAATTTTGACTGGGAGTATACATTTTTACTCATTTTTTAGGAGACTCATTTTTTAGGAGTTGTGTTTCAGTTTAAAGTGGATACTTCAGTTTTGACTAAGATTATTAAAAATTTTAAAAACTTCTGTCAATTTTTCGGAGCCAATTCCAATTTGCAGTTGGTGCTCCTGTGTTTAGAGGAGTATTCCAATATTTTAACTGGCATTTCACTTTTTGAGAACTTTATTTAAATTCTGAGTGAGAGTTTTTTAAAGTTTTAAGAAAAGATTGCAATTCTGAATGAGAGTTTTTTAAAGTTTTAAGAAAATATTTCAATTCTGAGTGAGAGTTTTTTAAAGTTTTAAGAAAAGATTTAAATTTTGACTGGGAGTACCCAAATGTTTGAGAACTTCTTTCAACTTTTAGGAGATAGTCCCAAATTAAAAAGGGTATTTCTGCTTTTAGGGAGAGTTGCATTTTTAACTGGCATTTCAGCTTTGAGAGGTTGTTTTAATTCGGAGTGTGTGTTTTCTAATTATTAACGAAAAGTTTCAATTTCTGATTGATAATACCCAATTTTTTTAGAGCTTGTGTATACTCTTAAGCGATAGATTCCATTTAAAGTGCGACGGATGGGACGTTAAGCTGTGATGCCCATGTGTGGGAGAGACATACCCTGTGCACGCTAAAGAACACGCTGGATGGCCTTGACGGGAGGCTACCATCTGTCTCCCAACAGCCGTTCCAGTGGGTCCCCTCCCCCAACCTTCTCTAAGCCTTAAGGGTCCTTGTGATCTGGCCATTTAGCCCATTGTGTGCAAAAAAGTGCTGCTCAGAGGTAAAACAACCCAACCCATTTCAAGTGAGCATTTCATCTTTAAAGTGAGATTGCTACATTTCAGCTACTCTCACATTTTGGAAGAGCTTTTTCAATTTCGAGGATGTCTCAATGATGGTGAAATGTTCCAGTAATTTTTAAGGAGGGATGTTTACCTTCTGAGGGCTACTATTGTTGCAATCGTTAAAGTGGCTAATGCATATCTTTAGATGGAATGGAATATAGGTGGAACGAACATGGAAATTACTAGATTGTTAACAATATACACAATAACTGGTCGAAAGAGAAACTGTATTAGGAGAATTAAGAAAGTAATTTCGTGAATTCTAAAAGTGACATTTTCATGCTAATTCGTTAACATCTTTATTGAAAGAAGCTCCGTTTTCATTTCGGTCTTCCAAATAATGTTGCCGAAACTAATTACAAGCTCCTGACTTAATTACGTTTATTTCGGAGAAAACAGACTAGTATGCGTAGCAGCCAAATCTAAACATTGTATTCAATTGCGCGAATGAATTAGAAATGATAAAGTGACAATAACGCTACCAGTGGAGACAACACCCCCTAGGTGTGGTTGTAATTGCCCATCGCTGCCGGAGGTAATATACACATACAGGTCAAAATTAAGGAACATTGCTTTAGATAATATTGGGAATTCATGAATTCCTCACATGGATTCCACCAATTTCTGAATGGTGGATTAGAGTATGGGGATACTCTGAGACTGAACAGTTAATGGTTCGACAATTGTCATAGTCAGCAATCAAACTATGATCAACGAGAATTATTGAAACATTAAACTGTGGAGTCTCATGATTCACCCCATAGATGGGGCGGGGGTGGCTCAGTCGGTAGCGCGCCAGACTCGTAATCTGTAGTTCCCAGGTTCGAGTCCCAGCTGGTTCAGCGTTGAGATTTATCTCCGCAAAATTCCCCGCCCTGCCCACAGTCAGTAGGGGACACCGATGGGCTTGGAAAGGCCGCCGTCCGTCGGATGGGACGTTAAGCCGTGGCCCCGTGTGCGGGAGAGCCATACCCGGTGCACGTTAAAGAACACGCTGGATGGCCTTGACGGGAGTCTACCATCTGTCTCCCAACAGTTGTTCCAGTGGGTCCCCTCCCCCAACCTTCTCTGAGCCTTCGGGGTCCATGTGACCTGGCCATTTAGCCCATGGTGTGCAAAAAAGTGCCGCTCAGAGGTAAAACAACGCAACCCACCACATAGAGTCTTCGCAATTGTCATTCATGCTGATCCACTGGTTAAGACTACATTTAAAGACAGCCAATACACCGTCGTATCAGAATAATATGACCACCTATCATACATATACTATGGCAGGTGGTCGTATTATTCTGATACGACTGTGTATATTCTCTGCAAAAAATGAATATAGCGATTGTGGAGGACAGGGACGAAGCCGCATCTCCTTATGATGCTCCTCAAGCCATTTGCGAGGACAGATTTTGCATGGTAGTGATGATTACTATTTTGCATAGACCTAGGTGCAGGACTTGATCTTGGGGGGACTAGGGGGCCATGCCACCCTTTAGAATGCTAGTGAGGGTAATATAGGAGAAAACATTTTAAACTTACTTAGTACATTGTCACTATTACGCTATATTTAGAGTATATATATGATAAAGATATAAATAAAATAATAAATAAATATCCCCTCAAGTAGCTGCTTACCACAGAGATCTGACAGGTTGGGTTGGGTTGTTTAACCTCTGAGCGGCACGTTTTTGCACACCATGGGCTAAATGGCCAGGTCACATGGACCCCGAAGGCCCAGAGAAGGTTGGGGGAGGGGACCCACTGGAACAGCTGTTGGGAGACAGATGGTAGCCTCCCGTCAAGGCCATCCAGCGTGTTCTTTAACGTGCACAGCGTATGGCTCTCACGCACACGGGGCCACGGCTTAAAGTCAAATCCGACGGACGGCGGCCTTTCCAAGCCCATCGGTGTCCCCTACTGACCGGGGGCAGGGTGGGGAATTTTGCGGAGATAAATCTCAACGCTGACCCAGCTGGGACTCGAACCTGGGAACTACAGATTACGAGCCTAGTGCGCTACCGACTGAGCCATCCCCGCCCCAGGTCTGATAGGACCCTGTCAGTTTGTATGCCATAGCAGAAGGTCTGAGAGGATGGCAGGACCTCAGCAGAAAAACGACACATACATCCATGCCTTACCCGGGGCTCGAACCCAGGTCCCTTAGATCAGTAGCCAAGCGTGCTAACCACTCGATTACGCTATATTTAGAGTATATATGATAAAGATATGGTTACCAATATATCTTTGACTCACTTTTGCATAATTTTTAAAGGATATAAGCTTATGAATGTTTCATGAATTTTTCAAGAATAATTTTAAATACCTCTAACAGAGGGGAAAATATTATACATACATACATGCAAAATCCTTATGCAATCATTGGCTACAGAGGTCCAAACGGATTGAGCAATTTTTTTCTCCAAACACGTCTGTCCTGAGCTACAGCTGCTGCTACATTTGACCATTTTAAGCCAATTCTAACAATATCCTGTTTGATATTGTCTGTCCGCCGCATCCTTGGTCTCTCCCTTTTCCTGTATACAGGGTGAATCTGAAAAAGTGGGCAACTTTACGGGGTGGTAGAACTCAGCTATACGAGCAATATTCGTCATAGAATGTATGGTCGGAACGCAAGCGGTGAGAAGTTAAAAGGTAGTTTTCCACTGTCACATTTAAAGAATGAACACAAGAAGGAGAGGAGATACTTCAGAAAACATTTTATTAACAGGAATGTAATTGAGGTACATGCTCAAAGAAATTGCTCAAAAGAACTGCTGCCAGCTGTAATGCAGGCTTCACACCTGCGGGATAGGGACCGACGCACATTTGCGAAGACACCGGGCATTTCCCGAATATCGCCGGCAACAACGGCGATCCTGGCGACTAGATCCATATCGGTTTCAATGGGGCACTCGTAGATTAGGCTTTTCATATGGCCCCACAGGAAAAAGTCCAAACACGAGAGATCCGGCGATCTTGGTGGCCGTTGGGTGCGAGGACCGACCCTTTTATACCATTTCCAACGCCACCTAGCGGCTCGCCGTTTGCGTTCCGCCCATACTTTCTGCGACGAATATTGCTCGTATAGCTGCGTTCTACCACCCCGTAAAGTTGCCCACTTTTTCAGATTCACCCTGTATATATTAGGCACACTGTTCATAAGCCTATTCGCCAATCTAAAGTTATGCATACAGGCAACTTGGCCAAACCAACTTAGTTTCTCGTTATACAACAAGCTGCTCAAAGGAGGGTTCCGACTGCTTTGCTTAAACTTATCATTACTTACAAAGTGCCTGCATTGATATTTATCTCCTTTCCGTCGATTGAAAGGGGGGCACTTTTTTTCCTTTTCTGTGGAAAGGCTGTCATCCATCAAATGAGACATTAAACCATTGCTCTGTGTGCACGAGAGACATACCCTGTGTACGTTAAAGAACACGCTGGATGGCCATCATCATTGAGGAATTACTTGATCTGCAGCAAAGGCCAAGTTGTTCAAACCTTTCATACACTGGTGCATCTGTATCAGAGTGCCCAACAGACAATGCCTCTGGCTTGCATTGTCTGTAGATGGACGAGGAATCCATTCATTCATGCTGTTTTTGCACTGCGTCTATCTCTCCATCTGCGGCAGGAGGGGGGGGGGGGGCTCAGTCGGTAGTGCGCCAGGCTAGTACTCTACAGTTCCCATATTCCAGTCCCAATCGTACCTGCATTAAGATTTATCTTCGTAAACACCAACCCTGTCCTCGGTCAGAAAGGAGAAACAAATGGATTTGGAAAGGCCGCGGTGTGCCGGAGAGCCATACCCTACGCACGTTATAGAAAACGCTAGATGACCTAGACGGAAGGCTGCGATTATCTGCTGCGATTATCTGTCAGCGATTATCTGCCTCCTGGCAGCTATTCAGTGGGTCCCCTTCTCCCATCCTTCTCCGAGCCCTTAGGGTCCTAGTGTCCTGGTCATTTAGCCATTTTTCCCACAACACACAATCCATCTCCTTAGGGGTTATTAATAGATCTTATTTTTTGGTTTTATTATTAATAGATCAAAGCAAAAACGAAAAATCTAACAAGTACACTTCAAATTCATACTTATTTACCATAAGTATTATCTATAATTATTTAACATAAAAAAATCCCACTAAGCCGAAGCTTATCAGCAGGAATGTATATGGTTTTGACAGATATGATCTAGATTACATCAATATTATTACATAAAATGAAGGAGAAAAAATAAGAATAAATAAAAAAAAAACAATAAAATGATAAATGATTCCGAATAATTCGGATGTGGAGAGCTATACGACTTATAGAAGCAGGAAAGTCGCACAGAGAGACTGCGAGATTCATGAATTGTCAGAAAGCATAATTTACGGGTTGGGTTGTTTTACCTCTGAGCGGCACTTTTTTGCACACCATGGGCTAAATGGCCAGGTCACATGGACCCCGAAGGCTCAGAGAAGGTTGGGGGAGGGGACCCACTGGAACAGCTGTTGGGAGACAGATGGTAGCCTCCCGTCAAAGCCATCCAGCGTGTTCTTTAACGTGCACAGGGTATGTCTCTCCCACACACGAGACCACGGCTTAACGTCCCATCCGACGGACGGCGGCCTTTCCAAGCCCATCGGTGTCCCCTACTGACCGTGGGCAGGGCGGAGGAATTTTGCGGAGATAAATCTCAACGCTGACCCTCAACGCTGGGACTCGAACCTGGGAACTACAGATTACGAGCCTGGCGCGCTACCGACTGAGCCACCCCCGCTCCCATTTCAAGACACTGGAAAATGTTCTGGAAGAGTAAACCAGGATAGGGCACAGAGCAACTGTGGTGACCACCCCTGAGGGTTTTTAGGGCGGCACACGCACTTAGGCCGTGATGAGTTTATTTGCTGCCAAATCTAGGCAGTTTCCTGACCCAATATTCAAATGAACTGACATTTAGCAAAATGACAACTGAGCTAATTCTGTAGTTAACAATAAAATACAACATTTATTAACAAAATTACTCTCAGAAATTTTACACATATGTAGTTCCCACTTTTGGAACAAATTGAACAGCGTCTCTGGCACGGCTCTTTTCAATCAAGGGAAACTTTATGCGTGGTGGAGATCAGTTCACTAAAGAGTCCATGATGAACGAGCTACTTGCTCGTGACTCTAACAGTCCTTAACAGCTATGAAGGTCCCACTCGGGACAACGTGACGGCATTTCACAGAAACACATTCGTGTGGAAAAGCGAAACCAGATTCAATAAATGTTCCCTACCTCATCAAGTCAGACCTCTCTAGGGAAGACATCGCTGGGCCGTTCGCCGCTGGAAGCCGAAGGCACGGGCTGCGTAGCCCTCCTCCAAACATTCATTGTTCACACTTCGGGACTCTGCTCACTGGAGAGGATCATTGCTCTCGACCACACAGCCCAGACGAGAAGAAGAGACTGCACGTTTTTGAAAATGTTTTTCTTGTTCCTTTTCGCTGGCCCCCTCGTGGAGGTCACCTTGCTGACCCGGCGTGGACGATGCCCATTGGTCGGGCTGGCCGAGGTGCGATATAAGCACCCATCTGGTGTTTTGCTGTTTACCACGCAGGATCACGTAGCCTCAGCTCTGAGACCTGAGGGGACCAACGGATCCGTCGCGAATGTTCTATGCCAGCGGCGAAGGCTTTCCTCAGCAGGAGCTGAACGCAGAAAAATGTAACAATATGGAAGTCGGTCAAAAATGTCACTGTTAAAATGGAAGGCGATGGCGGCTGACAGTCCTCCCTTCATAAATCTTGTCCATATGATAAAATTACGTGGGCATGACACAACAACAATTCAAGATGATCGTTTCATGTACCTAACTGCAAGGCGCAATAGAAAGATGTCAGAGCGATAACTTGCATTGTAGCTGCGAGCGATGCAAGGAAGCACAGTATACAGAGTAACTCTGTCGCGACGACTTCATGAAAGAGGGTTATAATGTAGAAGACCTGTAGTGTTCCCACCACTACTTCATTCCAGCCATGCCTCATCGAAGGGCACGACTGGAATGGAGCAGGCATCATCTTAATTGGACCAATGATCAATGGGGACAGGTCCTCTTTTCGATTCATCTCTCGGCATCAATTCATCTGGAGAGAGAGTGGGATATGTTATCACCCCCTGAATATCGCGGAAAGGAACCATTTTAGTGGGAGTGGTTTGTTAGTCTGGGAAGTTATCACAGGAATGACTGTAACTACCCAAAGATACAGAGACGGGATCTTAGAGTCTTATGTGAATCTTTTTAGAGATGCCATTGGGTCAGAAGTCATTTTTTTGGCTGATAACTCTCGTCCACGTGGACCTCAGATAGTGACGTCCCTGAGAATGAAGATATCCATAGAATGGATTGGCCAGTGAGGTCCCCAGACCTAAATCCCATTCTTGAACATGCATGGGATACATCGGGAAGGGATGCAAGTCGTCAATACCATCCAAGAACCCTCCATGAGCCGAGAAATGCTCTTGTAGAGAAGTAGGATTTTCCTCCCTCTGCGTTGCTGAAAATTTTATTAGAAGTATTAGACTTCATTACTGTTGTTTAGGTTATTTATTATTGTTACAGGAATCATATTCCTTACTAAATAATTAATTTCAATTTTCCTTCCTAATTAATTTCAATATCTGCCGTATGTAACTTTTTCCTACTTGGAAACATTTTTCCGATATATTCTTTGATTGGAAATTCAATTACCTAATTGGGACAAGTATTTCGATGTATTCTTTATGCCAAATGTAAATATTAACATCTGTGATATTAAATATCCTCTGAAACTTTAGTTAAATTCTAAAAAGGATTTCTTGAGATATTTGCACTTTTGTTCAACTTCCGTAAATTATGAACAGCAATGTAGTATCGATATATCTCTGGTGATAAAAAACTTGACAATTTTGTCCTGTATGTTAACATAATCCTGTGGATAATTAACTTAACATATCCTTCTCCAATGTAAATATAATCGGCTGATTGTAAACTTTGCAAATTTTGTTTTAAAGTGTGAATTTTTATCCATCTCTTAATTGTTAGCCAAATTTTTTTGAACAGAAAAATGCAATTTCTCTTTCAAATTCAATACAATTCTATTAATTTTATACTTGAGATTGCCCACTCAAATGTCCATATAATTGTTCTATTTATAAACATGGAGCTATAATATTGCTAAGAAAATTCAATGCATTGTTAGAAAATCCAAAATCATTAAATATCATACAAATCTTTTTATCAGGAAATGAAAAACACTAAAAATAGATTTAAAAAACAATAAAATGATATTATATATATAGAATAAAAAAATTATAGAACAAAAATTTCCACAAACGAATCATACTCTATTGGGTTATTATTTCTGCGAAGTATCTTGCTTTTTTACCTATAATCTACTTCAAAAATCCCTCATAAGAAATATTTTGCACGTTTCATTTACATTGTTCTTCATTAGTTTGTTGGAAAATAATTAATGCCTTTGTTCTTATAAATTGAAAACATTGGAGAAAAAGTGAAGTTGAATTTTACGATTACTCTTCTTTATTTCCTGTGAACAAGGAAGCAAAAAAAATATTGTTTTTTCGCAGTAACGCAGTACATAAAGGCAATAATTTGTAATAATGATTTGATTATTCAATGTAAGTTTACTTCATAATTGTTCATGGAATAGATGTAATAAGTAGCTGGTACTTAATATTATTTGGGCGGGGGTGGCTCAGTCGGTAGCACGCCAGTCTCGTAATCTGTAGTTTCCAGGTTCGAGTTCCAGCTGGGTCAGCGTTGAGATTTATCTCCGCAAAATTCCCCGCCCTGCCCACGGTCAGTAGGGGACACCGATGGGCTTGGAAAGGCCGCCGTCCGTCGGATGAGACGTTAAGCCGTGGCCCCGTGTGCGGGAGAGACATACCCTGTGCACATTAAAGAACATGCTGGATGGCCTTGACAGGGGGCTACCATCTGTCTCCCAACAGCTGTTCCAGTGGGTCCCCTCCTCCAGCCTTCTCTGAGCCTTCGGGGTCCATGTGACCTGGCCATTTAGCCCATGGTGTGCAAAAAAGTGCCGCTCAGAGGTAAAACAACCCAACAACAACTTAATATTATGTGTTATTCTTCTAAATTGCATTTGTAACTAATTTGTTCCAATAAAGATTGCCTCATTCATCATTCAATATCATATTAACCTTTCCTATCCAGTGAAATATTTTAGTAATCGTGAAACACTATCAAGTCTTTTTCTCCCCCCCCCCATCCCACCTCCTCTCGAAAATGAATGCTCAAACCTTCGCCGAAACTAAATACTGGGTTCGTATCAAGAGCTAAACTTATAGAAATCACGAAATGACAAAAATCTGTTAAATGGCAAAATCACTCAGTTAAATTTTTCTCACGGCCGGATCTATAAAAAAAACGAGAGGGGGGAGGCTAGAGACACACTTCAGCCTGAAAATTGTAAAAGCGGATACAAGAGACTGGATTTCCAATGCAGTATAATACTTTCCCCTGTGTTTTACAGGTTTTTAAAAAAAAAATTCGAAAATGCATAATTTATAAATGGCTTTAATTATTTTTACCTCTAACATTCCTAAAGGGAGCGGGGCATGGCCCCTTTTCTCCGCCCCCCCCCCTTAGATACGACCCTGCTCTCTCATATATAAATATAATTCGGCTGATTAAAAACTTATGGTTTCTTTCTCAAATATTAATGCAATTCCGCTGATTCAAAATTTAAGATTCCTTTTCCCAAATGACAACATAACTCTGTTCGTTATGAACCTGGAATTTTTTCACCAAATGCTAACAAAATTGTATTGTCTTGAATACAATTTTGTTTGCATTTGGACTTGAAACTTGAATTTCACTCTCAAATATCAATATCTGTAGATTATTACACTTTCTTTCACTTGAACCTAACATCGATACACACGTGACCAATATCGCCAGTTATCCTGCATCTCGCCTGTTCACGTCTGCAAGCAGAAGTCTTTAGCTAACTATAAAATATGCCAATGCATGATGGATGTGGGAGATGGGTCAGAATCCTTCTGTTATATTTGCATCCTTGCGTGCGTCACAGAGAAACGGAACAATCCTCCCCAGAACAGCTGGTCTTCCTTACGATCACGTGACTTCCTGGTTACCTTATGCTGAGGTAAAATGCGTCAATTTTTTTCTTTCGATTCTTCTCTATCTTCTTCTTCCTCTCCAAGCTTTGAATTATGCATTTCTTCCTGAAGAATAGTAGCTACGCCAGGCAGTGGCAGGCGTCGATTTTTCCAGGCCACGCGGACCGTAAGCAACGGCACGTAAAGAAAATGTAAATCTCTCACTACATTAAACTTATCGCTCTCTAAACTGCGCATTTTTTGGAGGATGGCTGCTCTTGCAGCTAAGAACAGACCTTAAACAATAAATCAAGGACGCTGCTCCTTGTGACTGCGTGTCGCCGGACTCTGTGTCATTATCGGACGAGTTAGGAGCCATTCTGGCACATCACGTCCTCCACAAGAAAACCAAAGTTTGTTTAAAAGAGAAGCATCAGTCAACTGAATAGCTTGCTAAAACCTAGATGGCAAAAATACGGAAGTGACAATTGCGTTGATAGCGGAATGGTAATCTTTTTTTTTTAAGGAAACCATTTTTCCCCCGCTTTCTGTTTTCAAATTGTGAGGAAGAAAATTGAGCGACTTTCTAAAGATATTCTTTTGATCTTTCTAGTTCAAATCTATAACTATGGGATTTAATATTACGACGAGACAAAATTTGTGTCACGAAAGAACACGTTCAGCAACTGTGACACGAATTTTACTATTGAGAAAAGCAAAAATCATTAATATCAGTATAATGCTAAAGATGGAATATCATCAACTATGAGCAGTTGCAAACACGTGAAATATATGCAAAATCATTATGTAAAAGACAAATATTACTATCAGTAAAATGAAAAATTAATAACTGCGAGACAAATTTTACTATCAGTAAATGCAAAATTAATAAATATGAGACAAATCTTACTATCACTAAATGCAAAATTGATAAATATGAGACAAATCATACTATCACTAAATGCAAAATTGATAAATATGAGACAAATCTTACTATCACTAAATGCAAAATTGATAAATATGAGACAAATCTTACTATCACTAAATGCAAAATTGATAAATATGAGACAAACCTTACTATCAGTAAATGCAAAATTAATAAATATGAGACAAATCTTACTATCACTAAATGCAAAATAATAAATATGAGACAAATCTTACTATCACTAAATGCAAAATTGATAAATATGAGACAAATCTTACTATCAGTAAATGCAAAATTAATAACTATGAGATAAATCTTACTATCACCAAATGCAAAATTAATAACTGTGAGACAAATCTTACTATCAGTAAATGCAAAATTAATAACTATGAGACAAAACTTACTATCAGTAAATGCAAAATTAATAAATATGAGACAAATCTTGCTATCACTAAATGCAAAATTAAAAAATATGAGACAAGTCTTACTATCAGTAAATGCAAAATTAATAACTATGAGATAAATCTTACTATCAGCAAATGCAAAATTAATAACTGTGAGACAAATCTTACTATCAGTAAATGCAAAATTAATAACTATGAGACAAAACTTACTATCAGTAAATGCAAAATTAATAAATATGAGACAAATCTTGCTATCACTAAATGCAAAATTAAAAAATATGAGACAAGTCTTACTATCAGTAAATGCAAAATTAATAACTATGAGACAAATCTTACTGTCAGCAAATGCAAAATTAATAAATATGTGACAAATCTTACTATCACTAAATGCAAAATTAATAAATATGAGACAAATCTTACTGTCAGTAAATGCAAAATTAATAACTGTGAGACAAATCTTGATATCAGTAAATGCAAAATTAATGAATATGAGACAAATTTTACTATCAGTAAATGCGAAATTAAACTATGAGATGAATCTTACCTTTCGTGAAATCTAAATCTAACTATTATGATAGAAATGCTATTGTCATAAAAGGCGAAATCATTATACGTTTTTGTATATATATATAAGAGACAAGTGCAAAAACATTAATTATGACAGACAAGTACAAAATCGTTAACTATAAGACAAATGCAAAATCATTAACTACGAGACATTCAGAATCATAAACTGTGATACAAATCTTATAACTTAATTTAAAATTAATAATTATGGCACAAATTTTACTTCTGAAGTACAAATCCAACAAATATGATGTAAATCGTACTGTCACGGGAGAAAAATCATTAACTATGATACACATGCAAGGTCATTCATTAACTATGAAACAAATCTTACCAACCAGGAAATGCAAAATCTATAAATGTCGGACAAATCTTACCTTTCATGAAATGAAAATCCAGCAACAATATAGACCAGATACAAATTTTACTCTCACAAAAGGCAATAATAATAACTATGACACAGATGCAGAATCCTCAATTATGACAAAGATGCAAAATTATTAACCATAACACAGATGAAAAAAAAAAGTCATTAATTTTGACAAAGATGCAAAATCGTTAACTATGAAACATACGAAAACTCATTTTTTCTGAAACGGATGCAAAATCATTAAGTATAAAACATACAATCATTAACTGGGAGACATTGAAAGTCAGTAATTATAAGTCAGTAACTATAAAAAGAAATATTCCCTCAAGCAGCTTCTTAGCCACAGAGGTCTGACAGGTCATATGCCATAGCAGAAGGTCTGTGAGGTAGGCGGGACCTACAGCAGAAACGAACCGAGATCCCTTTGATCAGTAGCCAAGAACGCTAACCACTCGGCCACGGGACGGCTCTATGAATTAGACCAGGCGTCGGAAACCTATGACCCGCGGGTCACCAAGTGACCCATTTAATAATTTCAAGTGACCCACTTGAGTTCCGCAAATAAAGTATAATATATAAAAATAAATTATACTTTATATGCAGAACTCAAGTGGGTCACTTGAAATTATTAAATGGGTCACTTGGTGACCCGCTGGTCATAGGTTGCCGACGCCTGAATTAGACTATAACCATATGTCAGTAACTATAATGTACAGCATAAAGTAACTATCAAATAATGCATCTCCAACTTAAAGAATTATAACGTTAACATGTTCTCATTTAAAACCATTTTGGAACCTGAAAACAAAAATCTGAAAAGAAAGTTCTACAAGCTTTTAATTTCATATCTAAAAGACATTGATATGTTTGATTTCTTATAAAAAAAGGAAAAAATATATATATATTTAACTTGTGACTGAATGAGTCTGCATAGTAATTATCTATGTAGGAATATTCATTTGTTGAGTGTCTTTCAATTCAATTAAAATAATGCAAAATTACTAACTATGAGAAAAATATTACTGTCACAAAACGCAAATTTGATATGAGACAAATCTTACATGTCACGAAATGGAACATTATAACAATTAGACAAATTTAGTTGTTGACCAAAAAATGCATATTATACCTATTATATCGTTTAGAGAGTTTGTTCGTTTGTCTCTCTGTCTGTTTGACAAATCCTCCTAGACATTCAGAGCTAGGACCACTAAACTTTGCATTTTTTTAGGTCGCCACATCTCAGTGAAAGATTTATAGGTCTTATTCTGAACGATTTTAGCTCTGATGCGTAGTGTAACGGTAGCGCGCTCTAGCGTGAATCTGGAGATTTGCGGGTTCCATTCCCGCCGCGTCAACGATAATTATTTCAGATGTTTTAACTATTGTTGAAGTCTATTTCTACATGTAATCTGTGAATTTACTATGGATTAATATAATACAGTTCTAGTATTTGCGTTTTCAGTTATACGATTTAATCCCGAAACTTTTAAATCAAGCGCCATTAAAACTATATAACTTTATCTCTTTTATTCGTTGCACAAATATTCCTTTTGAGATAGCGTCAGCGCTGCTTATATTGTGCCCATTAAAAGCAAAGATAAAACAAACCGTGACTGAAGATGTCCTCCCTCTAACAAGGCATTAATTCTGTTTTGAGAAGAAAACAGTGATGGAAAATTCCTACATCTGGCGCTTGACCGTCCGATGTTACTGTATTAAATGTTAATTTAGGCAGGCCTTATTCTTCTCTGCGTGATCCCAGCTGGCTCATTTGGGACGCTAGCTCATTAATTAAATGCGAATAAAGGAGCTGGAGCCTAACAAAAGGAGTCACATCAACGAGAAGCATCCGTTGCAGGAGTTACGAGGAAGCTGGAGAAAGCTGCATTGAAGGTTGGAAAATGAAGGGTCGATTGAACGAAGCACTTGTGGACTGACAAAGAAAATTGATATATATATAGAGAGAACATGGTCGTTTCTGCCTATGTGCTGTATATACCAATTTCCCCAAGAGGTAGAGTAAGCTCTAGACTTTTCATTCAATCTTCGGTGTTAGATGTGATCCCAAACATTTTCTCTCAAAATTATCAATTCCGTTGACTGTAACACTACCGTATCTTTGGGTTGGGTTGTTTTACCTTTGAGCGGCACATTTTTGCACACCATGGGCTAAATGGCCAGGTCACATTGACCCCGAAGGCTCAGAGAAGGTTTGGGGAGGGGACCCACTGGAACAGCTGTTGGGAGACAGATGGTAGCCTCCCGTCAAGGCCATCCAGCGTGTTCTTTAACGTGCACAGGGTATGGCTCTCCCGCACACGGGGCAACGGCTTAACGTCCCATCCGACGGACGGCGACATTTCTACGCCCATCGGTGTCCCCTACTGACCGTGGGCAGGGCGGGGAATTTTGTGGAGATAAATCTCAACGCTGACCCAGCTGGGACTCGAACCTAGGAACTACAGATTACGAGCCTGGCGCGCTACCGATTGAGCCACCCCCGCCCCATAACACTACCGTATCAAAATATTAGAACATTTCCATGTAATGTCAGTGGAAATTTAACTTCGAAGCTCTATAACTTCTAATATATGCATTTAATGTAAAAATGTGACTGAAGAAAATTAATGATAATTATCAAAACTATTTAACAGTTAATTTTTAGCAATATTCTTTCAGAATTTATAGAGTTGTGGAAGCTGGAATATTTCCCTGCATTAATACGTCGTGAAAATTTACGTCATAAACTAATTAAAATTTTAATAAGTACCGTTTCAAACCATTTAATAAAATAAACATGCATTTTAGAATCTTGTGTAAATAATTATTTCATTATTAGACAATTATAAGTGATTTTTTTTATCAATAAGATTAAATATTTGATCTTCCATAACTCTTTTAAGTACTGAAAGAATATTATTGAAAAATCGAGATTTAAATAGATTTGATTATGATTTTCGATTTTTTTTTCTAGTCACACTTTCCCATTAAATGAATATTTTAGAAGTTAAGAGCTTAGTAGATTCCCATTTGCATAACATGCAAATTCTCTAAATTTTGTTAGATCTAATTCCTTAGTTCATTTCATTCGCTAATTTTCTTTAGGCGTCATTTCACTAGCCTTCAGAAACAATCAACAGAGAAGATGAAATTTTACTACCAAAGTCTTGATTCTACGAACATCAGTTAAATGTTAGCTTTCTTGCTCATTAATAGGGGCGGGGGTGGCTCAGTCGGTAGCGCGTCAGGCTCGTAATCTGTAGTTCCCAGGTTCGAGTCGCATCTGGGTCAGCGTTGAGATTTATCTCCGCAAAATTCCCCGCCCTGCCCACGGTCAGTAGGGGACACCGATGGGCTTGGAAAAGCCGCCATCTGTCGGATGGGACGTTAAGCCATGGCCCCGTGTGCAGGAGAGCCATACCCTGTGCACGTTAAAGAACACGCTGGATGGCCTTGACGGGAGGCTACCATCTGTCTCCCAACAGCTGTTCCAGTGGGTCCCCTCCCCCAACCTTCTCTGAGCCTTCGGGGTCCATGTGACCTGGCCATTTAGCCCATTGTGTGCAAAAAAGTGCCGCTCAGAGGTAAAACAACCCAACTTGGCCATTCATAAAAGGTCTTGGATTCGAGCCACGGATGTGATACGGATATTTCTTCTCTGTGTTGTCTTTATGCTATGTGCCTATGTGGCAAGCACCTACTTGGGGGGGGGGGGGGCGACGGAGATGGCTTAGTGGGTAGCCAGCCAGCCTGGTAATCTTCAGTTCCCAGGTTTGAATTCTACCCAGGCCAGCGTTGAGATTTGTCTATGCAACCACCTCCCCACCACACACATCCTGCCCTAGGTCAGTAGGGGACACCGATGCGTTTGGAAAGACTGCCGTCCATCGTATGGGACATTACTCCGTGACCAGTGTGCAGGAGAGCCATACCCTGTGCAGCTATCCAGTGGGTATCCTTCTTTCAACCTTCTCTGAGAACTCGGGGTCCTTGTGACCTGAAAATTTAGACCATTGTGTGAAAAAAAAGTATCGCTCAGAGGTAAAATACTCGAGGAGAAATTTATTTTTTATAAATGTAAATATCTGATCCCTTTCCCCTAGAGCAGGGGTTCTCAACGTGGGATACGCGGTAAAATTTTTTGGGGTAAGCTGTGAGAGCTCAAAAGTCGCTAGAACTGGTAACAAAGTCGCTAAGTTGGCAACATTGCTATGCAAAAATGTCTTGTTTTGTGTTTATCGATATATGTAATTTATGAATACAAAATTTAATGTATATATATGTATATGTTTTATTTTATTCCCATTGTTATACTATAACTATAGTTTTATCTATCTATACAAGGGGTACGCCAGTTACATACACATATCCAGGGGGTACGTGAAGCATAAAAAGTTGAGAACCACTGCCCTAAAGAGTAAACAAAATAATATTCACTTTCAATTTTTTTATATAAAATACGAGTTTTAGAAAGGTCACAAAGATCCAAGATGTGATTTGGAAAGAGAAGGAGACGTACTGAACAGCTATTAGTAGTCAGATGGAAGCCTGCTATCAAGGTCCTCCAATGTGTTTCTTAACGTGCATATAGTATGTCTTTCCTGCGTGCAAAAATACGGCTTAACGTTCCACCTGACGGAGCTCTTTTCAACCTCATTCTATCTCCTTTCTCAAGGGGATAAAAGGGAGGATTAACTGAGAGAATCTCAACGTAGTCACCAGTAGGTAGTAGGGACTCGAGGCTTCAAGTTATGAACCTGCGTGCTATCGACCAAGCCAGCCTTTCGCCCCAACAGACAGAATGTTATGACTGCTCAAAATATGCTCTAGACCCTTCAGAAAATCTTCGGCTAGATGTAAGACTCTCCGTAATCCCCATTAAAAGTATGAATTGAAAATAAATTATAAATCTGGTAGGAAAGATTGGACCTTTGATGATTGGATGCAAATTTCTGTTCTCACCTCACAAAATAATCAATGAAAAGATGAAACTTTGCTAGGAATGTTAGATAATTTTCTTCACAATGCATTAATTCGTCACTCAATTCTAGACTAAAAGTTTGAGCTGTACTTTTGGCTTTAAATTAAGTCTTTGACACGGTTAACTATGGCATTTTTTAAAAAAAAGTTGTCTCTTGTGGAAATTCATGGATCAGTGAAAAAATAATTGTAAAAGACGAATGTTTAAAATTTACTTATCTGATAGAGCTATTATCGCTAGGATCGAAAATTGTGAGAATATAAATTAAATTTTAAAATCAGGTATTCCACAGGGTTCAGTTTTAGTACCACTATTAATAAGAAATTTTATAAATGATTTTGCAGGAACTTTCATGGTATTTAGTTTATATTTGCTGATGATGCCGTTCTGCTGAATGCAGGCATGCAAGTGGAAGGGGCAATTAGATGCATAGAAGACTTATTATTTGTTTCAGAAAAAAAAAAAGCCTTTTTAAATGGTGAAAAAAAAATAAACCATTCAGAGTACACATCAATTAAATAATTTCTGCCTGAAAACACGTAACTGTATCAGTGGAAATAAATTATATATTTAGGAAAATGCATGTCCCTGTTCAATAGTGGAAGAGATTAATGAAATTCAATATTTGGAGATATATATGGATTAATATTTTAAAGAATTGGGTTGGTTTGTTTTACCTCTGAGCGGCACATTCTTTTGCACATAATGGAGTAAACGATCAGGTCGCAAAGACCCCGAATGCTCAGAGAAGGTTGGGTAGGGGACCCACTGGAACAGCTGTTGCAAGACAGATGGTATCCTCCCGTCAAGGCCATCCAGCGTGTTCTTTAAGGTGCACAGGGTATGGCTCTCCCACACACGGAGCCACGGCTTAACGTCCCATCAGATGGACAGCGGCCTTTCCAAGCCCATTGGTGTCCCCTACTGTCCGGGGCAGGGCGGGGAGTTTTGCGGAGATAAATCTGAACGCTGACCAAGCTGGGACAAGAACCTGGGAACTGCAGATTACGAGACTGTCCAATTACCGACTGAGCCTTCCCCCCACAGATTTTAAAGGGAACTTGCTTATAAAATATACCTGTGATAAAAGGTATGCATCTTACAAAATATTGAAGTTGAATACTTTAATCCCATTGTATATCATGACAATGATATATAAAGCTCGTTGTGAATCAGACTTACGGGTACTCAATCTACGTCATACTAATTAGTGATACAAACTATAGGAAATTCTGAGCCATACTCATGATCGTGAAACTACCTTTATTAAAGAATATTTAAATCATATAATCTGCTTGCTCTGTGGAGAGGGGACTACTTAATTTCATATTCTGCTCAGAAAGTCAAAATAATAAATCTGAGAGCATTTTAACAATGCTTCTGGGCGCCTCAAATGAATGGAATCTGGGAAAAGCCGTCCCATGGCCGAGTGGTTAGCGCGCTTGGCTACTGATCTAAGGGACCTGGGTTCGAGCCCCGGGTAAGGCATGGCTGTGTGTGTCGTTTTTCTGCTGAGGTCCTGCCATCCTCTCAGACCTTCTACTATGGCATATAAACTGACAGGCTCCTGTCAGACCTCTGTGGCAAGCAGCTGCTTGAGGGGGTATTTATTTAATTTTGTTTCTGGGCGCCTCAAATGAATGGAATCTGGGAAAAATGCACCAGTCTAAGATGATCCTCATTCGCCACGTCAACAATTACATGAAATCAGACTTTACAGGATTTTAAATAGAAATATATATTTTGGGAATCAGAAATCATTAACAAACCCTTTTTATTACTTCATGAAGAAACCAGATTGCTTTGAAATAAAATTCTTTAATTCGAAACAGTTACTAAGTATTTCCGTTCCACACGCCGATCACTTGACTACAGTGAAGAACGAAAATGAAATTTGAAAGAATTATTTGAAGGAAACCTGCAGCTAATTAAGCTGCATAATTTTTATTAAACCTGCTAAATTCTGCAGCAGAATGTATTTTAAGACTCTTTATATCGTTTGAGGGATGGTTAAAAAAATCGCAACCGAATGAAAATTGCAAATCCTTCCCTTATCATACTTACGTTAACCAAAGATTTAACATTAAAATGAGCATTTAATAATGGCATGATATTTTCCGCGTTAAAAAAAAATGCATATTATATGTGAATAAATTCGATAATGAGACGTTGCCGAGACTAAAACGTATTTGCATAATATAGATTTTTCTCATTCTTTGCCACTAAATACCTGACAAATTGTAGTTTTCCCTTCGGCTTATTCAACGAGTATTTACTTACCATTTTCTTTCCCATCGAGATATTATCAGAGAAAAGAGCTTTCATTACGAGCTTCCGAGAATTTATCTGCATTAATCTTTACCTTATTAAAAAATTGTGACGAATTTAGAGCACGAATACCTTAGTATCATAAATCTGCTTATACATATATTACTGTGTCACAGAACAATCTTTTTACATCAGATAAAAAATGGCTTTTTGGATTAAAACCACATTGTCAATAAAACTCCTTCGAAGTAAAAGTTGGGTTGTTTTACCTCTGAGCGGCACTTTTTTGCCCACCATGGGCTAAATGGCCAGGTCACATGGACCCCGAAGGCTCAGAGAAGGTTGGGGGAGAGGACCCACTGGAACAGCTGTTGGGAGACAGATGGTAGCCTCCCGTCAAGGCCATCCAACGTGTTCTTTAACGTGCACAGGGTATGGCTCTCCCGCACACGGGGCCACGGCTTAACGTCCCATCCGACGGATGGCGGCCTTTCCAAGCCCATCGGTGTCCCCTACTGACCGTGGGCAGGGAGGGGAATTTTTGCGGAGATAAATCTCAACGTTGACCCAGCTGGGACTCGAACCTGGGAACTACAGGTTACGAGCCTGGTGCGCTACCCCCGTCCCTTCGAAGTAAAAGACGTAAAACATGAACGAATTAAAAATTTGATTTATTTGGATGATTCAAATTTGGTCCTGCATGCATACCCTTTGCAAGATTTAATTAAATATTTCAGACGTAGAGAGTTAAATTTTAAAATGGCCCAAATTCTAACAGATTTTGTCAATAATAATTCTTTGGGAAAACAAAAAAGTCAGTGAAAAGTATGAACTGATTTCTCAAGAATGGGTAATAAATTTGTCGAAATAAACGTATCTAAAATTTGCTGAAGATTAACTTTTGCTCTTCCGAAGGAAAATCTTCCTCATCATATGCGTACTTCAGTTATCTGAAGATTATACCTTTCGTCTACAGAAAAAGCAATCTCCCTCATCATCTGCGTAATTCAGTTGATCTGAAGATTATATCTTTCGTCTACAGAAAGGACAATCTTCTTCATTATCTAAATACTTCAGTTGTCTGAAGATCACACCTTTCGTATACAGAAAGGGCAATCTTCCTCATCATCTACGATTTTCAGTTATCTGAAGAATATTCTTTTCGTCTACAGAAAAGGCAGTCTTCTTCATTATCTAAATACTTCAGTTGTCTGAAGATTATACCTTTCATTTACAGAAAGGGCAATCTTCCTCATTTATCTAAAACTTGAGTTATCTGAAAATCATTCCTTCCGTCTACAGAAAAAGCAGGTTGTGTGTGTTGTTTTATCTGAGCGGCACTTTTTTGCACACCATGGGCTAAATGGCCAGGTCACAAGGACCCCGAAGGCTCAGAGAAGGTTGGGGGAGGGGACCCACTGGAACAGCTGTTGGGAGACAGATGGTAGCCTCCCGTCAAGGCCCTCCAGCGTGTTCTTTAACGTGCACAGGGTATGGCTCTCCCACACACGGGGCCACGGCTTAACGTCCCATCCGACGGACGGCGGCCTTTCCAAGCCCATCGGTGTCCCCTACTGACCGTGGGCAGGGCGGGGAATTTTGCGGAGATAAATCTCAACGCTGACCCAGTTGGGACTCGAACCTGGGAACTGCAGATTACGAGCCTGGCGCGCTACCGACTGAGCCACCCCCGCCCCACAGAAAAAGCAGTCTCCCTCATCATCTGCATACTTCAATTGTCTGAAGATTATACTTTTCGTCTACAGAAAGGGCAATCTTCTTCATTATCTAAAACTTGAGTTATCTGAAAATCATTCCTTCCGTCTACAGAAAAAGCAGTCTCCCTCATCATCTGCATACTTCAATTGTCTGAAGATTATACTTTTCGTCTACAGAAAGGGCAGTCTTCATCATCATCTACGTACTTCAGTTGTCTGAAGTTATTCCTTTCCTCTTCCGAACGTAGAGTCTTCCTCATTATCTGCACCAGTGGTGTAAATGGGATGAATGCGATAGGACGACTTCCCACTAGTTCCGAGATGGAAAAAAAAACTGCCTCTACCCGATGTAATACACGCCATTCTAGACAAGCGTCTGAAGGCTGCGTTTTCCAACGGGAGCGTTTTCCTCATTCTTCTATTCTCAGTTCGCAGTAAATTCTCCAAGAAATGGATAAAGGACAGAGCTAGTGATAGGTTAGAGCACCTGGCATATAACTAGGAGACGTGGGTTCGAGTTCCACTCATTGCCGAATCACTTTTTTGCACAAGATTATTTCTCGAATTATGTGTCAAAGATAATCTGTGAAATTATTATTGATTAATTCCAAGCACGTTACCCTCAGCTTTGACCTAGTGTTTTCGGGCATTATTTTTTTTTTCAGGGGGAGGGGGAATATAAAAAAAACTCTGTATTTTGCCGTACTACTAGTTCAAACATCCCATTTCCATCACTGATCGGCATACTTCCATTCTGTGAAAATTATGCCTTTCCTCTACCGAAAGTGGAGTCTTCCTTATATGTGGAGGCAGGTTTGGCTCAGTCGGTAGAGCTCCAGGCTCGTAATCAGCAGTTCCTAGACCCGAGTCCCACCTGAGCTATCGTCGAGATTTATCTCCGCAAATTTCCGCCCTGCCCTCGGTTACTAGGAGGCACCAATGTGCTTGGAAAGGCCCCCGTCCTCCATGTGCAGGAGAGCCACACCCTGTTCACGGTAAGGAACGCTCTGGATAGCCTACCATCTATCTCCTAAGAGCTGTCCAGTGGGTCTCCTTCTCCCAACCTTCTCTGAGTCCTCGGGGTCTTTGTGACCTGACCATTTAGCCCATTGTGTGCATACAAAGTGCCGCGCAGAGGTAAAACAAACACAACCATCATTATCTGCATACTTCAGTTGCCTAAAGATTATTCTTTTCCTTTACCAAAAGGGCAATCTTTCTCATCATCTGAAAGGGTAAGAAAAAAAAATAAAAATAAATACCCCCTCAAGCAGCTGCTTACCACAGAGGTCTGACAGGAGCCTGCCAGTTTATATGCCATAGTAGAAGATCTGTGAGTATGGCGGACCTCAGCAGAAAAACGACACATACATCCATGCCTTTGAACCCGGGTCCCTTAGATCAGTAGCCAAGCGTGATAACCACTCGGCCACGGGACGGCTCCACCAAAAAAAGGGTAAGAGAAGCAAATAATTATTGAACTTATGTATATATCATGCATTTTTCAAGAATTTCTTAAAGGACAGGAAATTATTATACTGCAATAAAACTCCAATATTTTGCTCCCCCCCCCGCATTTTACTTTTTCGCTTCTAGATTGGGTTTCTTCCCTGTCCTCCTTCCCCCCATTAATGTATTTTATATCTGAGCCTGACACTATATTTACGTACTACGTTTCACTCCTGACCGTTTTAGGTGTACCACGTTGTACTACGTGTTGAGGTAGACTTTTACGCTTTTACACACAAAACCTTGCAACTGCAGAAAGTAAACACTCTTGCCCCCCCCCCCCCCTTAGCTTTTCCGGCTCGTCTGCGTCACTCGCCCCCTCCCCCCAGTTTTTTTTTTAGATCAGAGTCTGAGAATAGCTTTTGCCTCGATTTGAGAACAGAATATTTCTTGGGAACCGAATAACAATTGTCTCACTAAATAGAAATGTTGTCTTAAAATTTTGAAACGAAAAAGCACAGAACACTTCTTGGGAACCGAATATGACTTGTCTCACTAACGGGAGAAAATGTTTGTCTTAAAAATTTTCACGTGAGAAAGACCTGAGAAAAAAAAATGTCGATTCTTAGATCCAGTGTTGTGTCACCATTCCGAAAAATCTGAGTCAATCAGGGGCACGCATATGCTGAAGAGAGAAACATTCCTGCACATTGGGTGCAGAAAGGAAATTTTCGTGCGTATATGGCCGAGCTATTTGCGAAAGGCCATAAATGCAGATGTGTAAACAGCCGCTACCATTCTCATCACCAATGAAATAGAGCGGAACGGACGAATCGCTTATAATGCGAGCAATAAATTATTCATAGAAAGTATAAACTGTGGAGAAAATGCCCGCCATAGTTGCAAGTAACGCTCTTCGTGCAGGTGGGGAGAATGCATTTCGTACAGTGCAGAGAGAATGGGTAGAATGAAGGGGGAAAAAAGGTTTGGGCAAGTTAAGGGAAAGAAAAAAGAACCGATAAATATATAATAGATCGAAATCCAGTTCACAGCGCCTATACATTATGTATTTTGATATGAGAAGACGTTGCAAAAAAGGCCATTTTCTTTCCTAGATCTCCAAAGAAAACTTGAATAAGCGACCTTAGGGAAAGCAATGTGTTATTGACCAGATGACCACTGAAGCTGGCGTGAGCCTGAAATTATCATAGGAGAAAAGCGCAAACATTTTTCAGAAAAGGAATGAAAGTATACTATCAAGTGTGTGCAATGATTCGCCTTCCTCAAAAATGGGAGAGTTTTGAAAGCATTCATTTTTTTTTTCTTTCAGAAATGTCGAATAACAAAAAACATTATCATCTATCTTTTGAGTGATGGTGTGTCTTGTGTAAGGTTGAAGTAGTTTTATTACCCAAGGGAAGATTTGTATTAGTTTAATAAAAAGTGTAAAATTAAAACTTTCATCGGCATTGGGTCAGAAAGTCTAGAAAAAGGTGTTTCAAAAGATTTTTCTTTATTAAACTGTTTATTTTGTCTAAAATTGTTTAAATAGCTATTATCTTTTAATTGATGTTCGTCAATATTATTTCGTTCTTTTCTTTTTTCTTAAGGTTTTCAATTTTCACATTTCCTAAGAGAATTAAGTTTTTCTTATTCTAAGGTTTTCTCCTATAGGCGTTGAAATTTGAGTTAATGGATGATAGGCAAAAAATGATTGCAAATATTTATTTATAATATTATTATTGGTGAAGAAAATGGATAATGTTACATAACAGAAAATTTTCAATAGCAATGTTTTTTTTATAAACTTCTCCTACATGACGGATATAAAGCAATGAAAATTATAATATTTATAATAACTATTTTGAGGGAAAGCAGCTTAAAATAATTGAGGGAAACATTATGTTCATGAGCAAGAATTTTTATAACTTTTGAAATTTGTTAATTTAATAAATTTAGAGTCCTATTTCTTCGTCCTTATCGAAATTTCGATAAAGAGCAATGATCTTTAATTTTGGTTTTACTAATTCTGTTTTTTGATCTCCTTTGTGTTATTGTTTTTATTATTTTGATGTTCTTATTTACATCTAGACTAAATGTTTATCCAACCTTTTGTACTATAAGAAAAATATCTGTTGAATTTGAACTAGATTATGAGTAAAAATTATTATTATTATTATTTCTAATTTAATTTGTTGGGTTGTTTTACCTCTGAGCGGCACTTTTTTGCACACCATGGGCTAAATGGCCAGGTCACATGGACCACGAAGGCTCAGAGAAGGTTGGGGGAGGGGACTCACTGGAACAGCTGTTGGGAGACAGATGATAGCCTCCCGTCAACGCCATCCAGCGTGTTCTTTAACGTGCACAGGGTATGGCTCTCCAGCACACGGGGCCACAGCTTAACATCCCATCCGACGGACGGCGGCCTTTCCAAGCCCATCGGTGTCCCCTACTGACCGTGGGCAGGGCTGGGAATTTTGCGGAGATAAATCTCAACGCTGACCCAGCTGGGACTCGAACCTGGGAACTACAGATTACGAGCCTGGCGCGCTACCGACTGAGCCACCCCCGCCCCTAATTTAATTTGTATGATAGTTATTGTATTAGAGGTACTCTTAATATATCTGAAGATGTGATTTTAAGCAAACCAACATTTTTATTTCAGAAAACCTGATTAGATTTCACTACAGGAAATTTTACAAATCTAAGCTATGTTCATTATGGTTAAATTATGTTTGTTAGCTGTGTATAGATTGTATGAGTATTCAATCAACGAGATTACTAGAGATTTGGAAAATAAATTAATTACCATTCATGATATGTATGTAATAATGCTAAGAGACTTGATTATTGATATATGAAAAGGTGGAAGTATTGTGGGGAAATATCTATGTTGATTATTAATATAATTTATCCCATGCAGGAGGTTACAGTAATGAAAAATTACAGGAAATTTTAGATATAAATTGTATTAACAGAATGTGGGTTGGGTTGTGTTGTTTTACCTCTGAGCGGCACTTTTTTGCACACCATGGGCTAAATGGCCAGGTCACATGGACCCCGAAGGCTCAGAGAAGGTTGGGGGAGGGGACCCACTGCAACAGCTGTTGGGAGACAGATGGTAGCCTCCCGTCAAGGCCATCCAGCGTGTTCTTTAACGTGCACAGGGTATGGCTCTCCCGCACACAGAGCCACGGCTTAACGTCCCATCCGACGGACGGCGGCCTTTCCAAGCCCATCGGTGTCCCCTTCTGACCGTGGGCAGGGCGGGGAATTTTGCGGAGATAAATCTCAACGCTGATCCAGCTGGGACTCGAACCTGGGAACTACAGATTACGAGCCTGGCGCGCTA
Source organism: Ryuthela nishihirai (assembly GCA_038380435.1). Lineage (NCBI taxonomy): Eukaryota > Metazoa > Arthropoda > Arachnida > Araneae > Heptathelidae > Ryuthela > Ryuthela nishihirai. The sequence goes on from JAWZYU010000018.1 coordinate 29,954,315, forward strand.
CCGACTAAGCCACCCCCGCCCCATTAACAGAATGTGATTTTAAATGAAGTCACGAGGAAATTATTAAAGCTACAAACAGGAACATGCTCAGATCACTTATTGAAACACTGAATATAAAAATTGTAAAATATGTATTACAAAATTATTTCCGACTGCTATCATTTTCTTATAGGTTTATCTCCAAACTTAGATTGCAACATTACTACAAAATAAAAAAAATACCCCCTCAAGCAGCTGCTTGCCACAGAGGTCTGACAGGAGCCTGTCAGTTTATATGCCATAGTTGAAAGTCTGTGAGGTTGGCAGGACCTCAGCAGAAAAACGACACACACAGCCATGCCTTATCCTGGGCTTGAACCCAGGTCCATTAGATCAGTAGCGAAGCGCGCTAACCACTCGGCCACGGGACGGCAAAACATTAGTATAAAAAAAAAAAAATAATAAATACCCCCTCAAGCAGCTGCTTGCCACAGAGGTCTGACAGGAACCTGTCAGTTTATATGCCACAGTAGAAGATCTGAGAGGATGGCAGGATCTGAGCAGAAAACAACACGAACATCCATGCCTTACCCGGGCTCGAACCCAGGTCCCGTAGATCAGTAGCCAAGCGCGCTAACCACTCGGCCACTAGGATAAAGAAAATTAAATTTTGAAGTAGAAAATTTAAAATTTTCAAATTGGAAAAAAAAGTTTCAAAAATATAAAATGACGTCAAATCAATGATATGAATGTGGAATTTTGCATTTATATCAATAAATCAGAATTAAAAAAAAACTGGGAAGGAAAAGGCAACCAATAGAAAAAAAAATGAAAACCATTGGTCATAAAGATCGTTGTTAATTCTATGAAAAGGAGGAAAAATTGAAATATCTCCGCAAACTAGATTTAATATCTTAACATGATATAACAGACTAGAAGACAGACTATACAATTTAAGATTTTTTCTCTAACTCCACCATGCCTTCGGTGTCAAACGAGACATTGATGAGATTGGAAAAACCGCCGTCCGTCGGATGGGTCGTTAAGCCATTGCCCGATCTGCAGGTTGGGTTGTTTTACCTCTGAGCGACACTTTTTTGCACACCATGGGCTAAATGGCCAGGTCACAGGGACCCCGAAGGCTCAGAGAAGGTTGGGGGAGGGGACCCACTGGAAAGCTGTTGGGAGACAGAAGTAGGCTCCCGTCAAGGCCATCCAGCGTGTTCTTTAACGTGCACAGGGTATGGCTCTCCCGCACACGGGGCCACTGCTTAACGTCCCATCCGACGGACGGCGGCCTTTCCAAGCATATCGGTGTCCCCTACTGACCGTGGGCAGGGCGGGGAATTTTGCGGAGATAAATCTCAACGCTGACCCAGCTGGGACTCGAACCTGGGAACTGCAGATTACGAGCCTGACGCGCTACCGACTGAGCCACCCCCGCCCCACCCGGTCTGCATGAGAACCATCCCTTCTGCACGTTAAAGAACATGTGAGATAGACGTGGCAAGAAGCTTTCAGCTGTCCAACGAATCCTCTTTCATCAGCCTTCTCTGAGCCCTTGGAATCCGTGTGACCTGGCCCTTTAGCTCCCTGTGTGCAAAAAAAGTGCCGCTCAGAGGTTAATGAGCAAGCCTACTTGCTTCAAAGGAAGATAGGCTGCCAAAACGTAGAGAAGAGAAATTGCTCTTAGCCTATCTTCCTTTGAAATGAATACGAATTCAGTGAGTGATTTCAACGCATATATGCTTTGCTTTTATGACCTCGGTGGCCCAATGGTATTGCGTTAGCCACGGCGACACTGTAGATTTTGGGTTCGAGTCCCGGGAAAGCATGACTGTGTGCACGTGTTTGTATATTGTATGAGAAGCCAGGACAAGTTATACTAGAGCTTCTAGATGATCTCGATCCTTTTTAAAAAAAAATCAAAATTTGTCTATGTCAAAGTACTCTTTGTTGGTCCTAAAACGCTTCTTCAGTCTCGTCTTCCATGCATTGAAACATTTTTGGAAGTCCTCATTAGGAATGCTTTTCAGGTTCTCTCTCGTACACCTTATTTTGTTTATGTCGTGAAAATGAGTTCCTTTCATATGATGGGGTTTCCATCATTGTAATTTGTTTCTCTGATAATGATAAATCAGAAAGAGCTTTGTAGCGATGACCAAATGGCATTCAGTCATTTTTCGGCTAGGGTTGGGTTGTTTTGCCTCTGAGGGGTACTTTTCTTATTGCACACAGTGTGCTAAATGGCCCAGTCACTAGGACCACAAGGGCTCAGAGAAAGTTGGATGAAGGGGACCCACTTAACAGCTATAAGGGGGCGGATGTAGCTTATCGTCAAAGCTATCCAGCGGATTCTTTGCTGGACACTGAGTATGGCTCTATTGCACTCAGAGTCACAGGCGTTATGTCCCATCTGACGGACTACTGCTTTTCGAAGCCCATCGTCTCCATTTCTGTTAGAGGTCAGGATGGGCGTTTAGAGGAGATAAATCTCAACGATGACCAAGATGGGACTCAAACCTGGGAACTGCAAATCACAAGCCTGGCGCGCTATCGACTGGGCCAAACCTCAGCCCCTTTCCGGCAAGGACGATCACACACCACTTACATAAACGAACGTACCACAGATACTCGCCGTCCGTCGGATGGGACGTTAAGCCGTGGCCTCGTGTGCGGGAGAGCCGTACCCTGTGCACGTTAAAGAACACTCTGGATGGCCTTGACGGGAGGCTACCATCTGTCTCCCAACAGCTGTTCCAGTGGGTCCCCTCCCCCAACCTTCTCTGAGCCTTCGGCGTCCTTGTGACCTGGCCATTTAGTCCATGGTGTGCAAAAAAGTGCCGCTCAGAGGTAAAACAACCAACCAACCACAGATACTAGTCATCCGATTCAAACATGTGAGCGTTGTTAAAACCAGAAAAACCCAACCTAAACCATTGCTGAATCCATTTGATTAGTCAGGGGATATTACGTAAGCTATACATTCAATCTTGATTTTGTTTTTGTAACACTTCGCATTTTTTACTTTATAGAAAACATACATATTTCTGCTAAATTCTAATACCGACCAAATAGCTGTCATCCGGAAAGCTGTTTTTACAATTCTAAAAAAAATAATAAATAGTAAATAGTTTTTACAATCTAACCATTTAACTCACTATATTTAAAGGATTCCATTGCGAAGATTATGAAAACAAAATGATTGGGCATTAATCAGCCAAGTTCTTTAAAGTCTGAAAGAATGTTGTTACGAATTAATATTTAATACGTATTTCATTCGGATCTTTATCATGAATCAAATTTCCTCATAATATATATTTACTTTTCTATCTATTTTGAATAATACAGATTTCAATTTTGGCTGGCGGGGGTGGCTCAGTCGGTAGCGCCCCAGGCTCGTAATCTGCAGTTCCCGGGTTCAAGTCCCAGCTAGGCCAGCGTTGAGATTTATCTCGGCAAAATTTCCCGCCCTGCCCTCGGAGACACCGATGGTCTTGTAAAGTCCTCCGTCCGTCGGATGGGACGTTAAGCCGTGGCCCCGTGTATGGGAGAGCCATACCCTATGCACATTAAAGAACATGCTGGATGGCCTTGACGGGAGGCTATCATCTGTCTCCTAACAGCTGTTCCAGTGGGTCCCCTCCCCCAACCTTCTCTGACCCCTATAATGGTCTGACTTAATCTGACCCCTATAATCGGGATCCTTGTGACGTTCATTTAGCCCATTTTGTGCAAAAAAGTGCAGCTCAGAGGTAAAACAACCCAACTCAATTTTGGCTCTCAACGAATGTAGCGAAAAAATTCGACACTCATTATAGGAGTGGCAAAGTAAAAAAAAAAGTTAAGGAATAGCTATGACAAATGTCAAAAGTTAGAGAAATAAGCTAAGAAAAATCTCTATTTATATATAATAACCGTGTCCGTGTGGATGGGCGTCTAGGTGTCTGTCGACAGTACTTGTTTTCCTTCAACGACGTGTTGACATGATTATTAGCAACATTTGTACATTACATTAAAGGTGGATTCTAATCGTATACTAAAGGTATATGGGGACACAAATTACCAAAGATGAATGTGAAATCACTGAAATGAAATGTGGAGCAAAAGAAGTACCAAAAATAAAAGTGGAAAAATAAAGTATTAAAGAAAATATGTTGAAAACTACAGTACTAAAGAAAATATGTTGAAAACTAAAGTACTAAAGAGTGATGTGGAGATAAGAAATACTGGATATCGTTTTGTGTTGCAAACAAAAAAAATCCTAAAACTGACTATAGCTAAAAAGGTACTAACCTAAGCGTAAAACAAATGAAGTAAAACAAATAAAGTAAAATAAAACTGACTATAGCTAAAAAGGTACTAACCTAAGCGTAAAACAAATGAAGTAAAACAAATAAAGTAAAATGACAGCAAAAAAACTAAATGCCAAAGAAAATATTAAGGCTAAGTATAAAGCAAAAAAAAAGTACCGAAGCTAAATGCGGAATAAAAAAATTCTCTTCCGTCACTATGCAATGATACAACCCACACTATGAAGCAAATATATGCAGTCGGGGTCCTCCCCCCCCCTACGGGGCACTCCTCCCCCTAGGATCGAGTAAAAAAATTCCACAAATTATAATCGTAACAATTTAAGCGTAATTAATTTATATACATTATGTATGTGTTTTTGTATTGATGCAATACTGTATTCTATAATCTACTTGGGGCGAAAAAAACCTAAAAAATTAAATAATTAAATAAAAATTTATTGATGTAATTGTTTGTCTTCAAGCTTTGCCCCCCCCCCCTCCCCCATCTGGAAAATTTTCTGCAGACGCCCATGTATGCAGCGTATATGTCTAGTACAAAAGATGCAACTATAAGAAACGAAATTTCTTTTTTACTTACAGAAATATGAACAGATTTATAATTTAAGCAGAAGGCCCGCGCCATTATGTGCTGCACGATAATTTAAAAGAAAAAAAAAATCCTGGTCGGGCGTGAAAATTTATTTTTGTTGCCCTTTAATTGCATAGTTTGTTACTATTTTCTTTGTGTCGCTCGTCGAAAAGAAATCGCATTTACGCATTAGCATATTTCAAGGACAAAATAAAAGAGAAAAATACGCTGAAATCAAATCAGAGAAAAGTACTTGGAAACAAACACGCAGCGATGTTATCATCAGTACCCAGTGAGAAAAAGAGTCAAGCGCAGCTTCAGTCGAGGGAGCCCCCCCCCCCCCCTGTATTTCGTTACCGTCACAATGCAGCCGGCGAGTTAAAAGGACCGATCACTCGAGCGTAATAGACAACAGTTGATTGTTGGGCAACAGAGGGAGAATAACGAATCATGTTTTTTCATTGCTGCTGGATGGAGGATGGAGAGCTGCGAATGGCAGAGATTCATGCATTTGCCGCTCCATTACCCTTCGCCAGCTGCAATTCTCTTTCGTCTCGATTTCTCCTGGCTCTCTCTTTCTCCCTTATTGGTCTGCTGGAGAAAGAGAAAGAGCAACTCTATTAGCAAAGGTGAAGTCGCTAATTACAACTAAATAACGGAGCTGGGAATTTCGTTCCCTGTATGCTTACAGAAGACAAACTATGATATCGTCAAGTTTCGCATATATCAGTCACAGCTCTTACAGTGTCATAGTAAGGGCGGTCACACTGTCGTAGTAAGGGCGGTCACGCTGTTGTTGTAAGGGCGGTCACGCTGTTGTTGTAAGGGCGGTCACGCTGTTGTTGTAAGGGCGGTCACGCTGTTGTTGTAAGGGCGGTCACGCTGTTGTTGTAAGGGCGATCACGCTATCGTAGTAAGGGCGGTGATGCTGTTGTAGTAAGGGCGGTCACGCTGTCGTAGTAAGGGCGGTCACTCTGTCGTAGTAAGGGCGGTCACTCTGTCGTAGTAAGGGCGGTCACTCTGTCGTAGTAAGGGCGGTCACTCTGTCGTAGTAAGGATGGTCACTCTGTCGTAGTAAGGATGGTCACTCTGTCGTAGTAAGGATGGTCACTCTGTCGTAGTAAGGATGGTCACTCTGTCGTAGTAAGGATGGTCACTCTGTGGTAGTAAGGATGGTCACTCTGTCGTAGTAAGGATGGTCACTCTGTGGTAGTAAGGATGGTCACATTGTCCTAGTAAGGGCGGTCACGCTGTCGTAAAAGTAAGGGCGGTCACGCTGTTGTCGTAAGGGCGGTGATGCTGTTGTAGTAAGGGCGGCCACGCTGTCGTAGTAAGGGCGGCCACGCTGTCGTAGTAAGGGCTGCCACGCTGTCGTAGTAAGGGCGGTCACTCTGTCGTAGTAAGGGCGGTCACTCTGTCGTAGTAAGGATGGTCACTCTATCGTAGTAAGGATGGTCACTCTGTCGTAGTAAGGATGATCACTCTGTGGTAGTAAGGATGGCCACATTGTCCTAGTAAGGGCGGTCCCGCTGTCGTAAAAGTAAGGGCGGTCACGCTGTCGTAATAGTGAGGGCGGTCACGCTGTCGTAATAGTGAGGGCGGTCACGCTGTCGTAATAGTAAGGGCGGTAATACTGTCAGAGTAAGAGCAGTCACACAGTCATAGTAACTGCAGTCACACAATAATGGTAAAGGCGGTCGCACAATCACAGTAAGGGAGGTCACCCGTCGTAGTAAACGAGGTCACACTATCGTAGTAAAGTCACACTGTCGTAGTAAAGACGAGGCGTTGTAGTTCCCAGATTCGAGACCCCATTGGTGATTTATCTCCGCAAAACTCCCTGCTCTGCCCTCGGTCATTAGAGGACACCAACGGGCTTAAAAAGAGCACCGTCCGTCGGATGGGAGGTAAAGCCGTGGCTCAATATGCAGAATAGCCATCCTATGCATGTTGGAGAACATGTTGAATAACTTTGATGACAAGCTACAATCTATCTCCAAAAAGTTGTCCAGTTGGTTTCTTTCCCTTACCTTCTAAGAACATTAGGGTCTATGTGACCTAGTCATTTAGCCCAGCGTGTGCAAAGAAAGTGCCACTCAGAGATAAAGTAAGACAACCTTTTGATACATCTGTATCAACATCTGAAATCTTAGGACTCTTATTTTCGGTTGGGTTAGGTTATTTTACCATTGAGCCCTACTTGGCAGGGGCGGGGGTGGTTCAGTCGGTAGCGCGCCAGGCTCGTAATCTGTAGTTCCCAGGTTCGAGTCCCAGCTGGGTGAGCGTTGAGATTTATCTCCGCAAAATTCCCCGCCCTGCCCACAGTCAGTAGGGGACACCGATGGGCTTGGAAAGGCCGCCGTCCGTCGGATGGGACGTCAAGCCTTGGCCCCGTGTGCGGGAGAGCCACACCCTGTGCACGTTAAAGAACACGCTGGATGGCCTTGACGGGAGGCTACCATCTGTCTCCCAACAGCTGTTCCAGTGGGTCCCCTCCCCCAACCTTCTCTGAGCCTTCGGGTCCATGTGACCTGGCCATTTAGACCATGGCGTGCAAAAAAAGTGCCACTCAGAGGTAAAACAACCCAACACAATTGGCTAAATGACCAGATCGTAACGTGAAGAAGAAGAAATACATGAGGACAATAAACACACGATATACAGTCGCTCAAAAAATTATCCGGACACTATGGTTGATTACAGAATTCAGAAAAATATCTGGCAATGATTTTTTTAGAAATTAGTGATCTGGCAACCTTCGTGTACAGTACACGAAGGTTGCCAGATTACACGAAAGTTGCACGAAGGTCTAAAAGAAATCGTTGCCAGATATTTTTTCTGAATTCTGTAATCAACCAATGTGTCCGGATATTTATTGAGCGACTGTACAACACTTTGTCAAATACAATATCAATACAACATTTTGCAAAAACTGGCTAAACAATAAAAGCACAAAACTAAGCAAAACCATCAATAGTTATATGTGAACAACCAAAGAGCTTTCCAGATCTTCCAGGTTATAAAGAATTAATTAATTTTTGCCAAAGAAAATAAAGTAAATAAAAAAATACGTAAAAAATATAAAATGTTACGAGTAGTGCGGGTATACAGTTTTACCAAATATCGGTTCCTATCAAGTACTATCAAAAAAAGTATTTAATCACAGTAAACATACATTCAATGTTGTCTAACTTTGACAAATAAGTACACGAACATTTCTTAAAAGTTGTTAAACATTTTTCATTTCGTATTGTCTACTCCAGTGAATTAAAACATTTAGGCACAATAAAATAAAACATTTTATTTAATTTTTTTTTTTCGTTTTTTTTTATATATAAAATTGCAAACCCAAAACTCTGGAGTTAAAATTTGTATAATATGGTGTTTCCAGCAAAATAATTATAATTAAAGTTATGAACTATTTTATTTTGTACATAAATTAAATGCAATAAATTTGATTTATATTTTCCTCCCCAACAAAAATCCCATTAATTAAGGTAGACTGTAAACATTGCGAAATAAATAGTCCGTAGGAAATTATAATTAGCATAATGTTTTAAGTAGTAAATTTTATATAATATTCTGTTTAGTTTTGAAGAGATTGAGTGAATATGTTTTTTTTTCCATTTTAAATTAGATTCTATTCTTAATCCTAAATAATTATAGCTATCATTCACTTCGATAGTATCACAGTTACAGAAATCTGTACGTAATGGGTTGTTTACCTCTGAGTTGCACTTTTTTGCACAATTACGTAAATTACGTAATGGGTTGGGTTGTTTTACCTCTGAACGGCACTTTTTTGCACACCATGGGCTAAATGGCCAGGTCACATGGACCCCGAAGGCTCAGAGAAGGTTGGGGCAGGGGACCCACTGGAACAGCTGTTGGGAGACAGATGCTAGCCTCCCGTCAAGGCCATCCAGCGTGTTCTTTAACGTGCACAGGGTATGGCTCTCCCGCACACGGGGCCACGGCTTAACGTCCCATCCGACGGACGGCAGCCTTTCCAAGCCCATCGGTGTCCCCTACTGACCGTGGGCAGGGCGTGGAATTTTTGCGGAGATAAATCTCAAAGCTGACCCAGCTGGGACTCGAACCTGGGAACTACAGATTACGAGCCTGGAGCGCTACCGACTGAGCCACCCCCGCCCCTCTGTACGTAAAGAGTTCAATTCGTGGAATTTAATGGAATCTCCAAATGTGTGTAATAAAGTTAATGTAAAATATACGCATTTAGGTTTTTTTTCATTTAATTCTAGTTCATTACCCACTGACGCCATATTCTCATCACTGTGGCAGCATTCGGTCCAACACGAGCACCGATGTCTCGGTACGATAATCCGTCTTCCCTTAATCCCACAATTCTCTCTCGATCAAAGTTGGAAACCTAATAAAGTTATATATATATGATGGATGCCATATCGTATGGATGCCGTGTTCTTCAACAGGGCATACTTGATCCTTTAGTGCGCAAGAACTGCGAGCAAACACAATTCCAGTGCTTTACACCAACGCTTTGTAATCTCTTCTTATACCACTTCCAGGTAGTGTTACTGTCACACACGATGTATGTATGTGCTGCGCTTTGAATCATTTACATGTTCTCCCATGGGCTACCCATCGTGCATATTTCGGGACATTCTGATGGGTTCTTCCTGGTGTTGCACTTTTAATAGCCAGCAGTGTAGATTATATTTAAAAAATCATTTTTAATGGGTGATTTGCAAATGAAACAAAATGTGATGTAAAAAATTTAAATTTTCACCTGTCAATTAAGGGATCTCGTAATACATCTGTTTCCTATCTTCAGATATAAAAAACAAAAATTACCACTAACAGACCATTCAACTAGAATTAGTGATTAATAAGAAAAATACTTTGAAAAAAAATTGGGATAGCAAGCGGCTAATGAGGCTGCCAATTTTTCCTTACTCTGGTTATTGTGTTATCGCTTTGGGAAAAAAATACATTGAGGACTAAGTAGGAAAATCAGCACATGAGAGCAAATAACACTCAACAATTCGAGTAGTAACAAGATTTAAAAATTATCCATAACTACAACACGAAGCTGCAACGAAAAGTCCTGAATTTCATCAATAAAGAGAAGCAGATTTCTCTGGTTTCTTAGTCTGAAGACAAAGTCTGACTTTTCACCTCTCACGGATTCCTCCCTGACGTTGATCAGTATCATTAAACCAACGAACATCAATGTCCCAGCTCTTTGGAGTCAAATCTTTTTTTTTTCTTCGTTAATTCTCCCTTTCTCGTTGCCCGTCTTTTGCTTCTTTCGTTTGCCCGATTACTTACCGCTCGGTACAACATAATCTTTCCATACACGTCCCACAGAACAAGGGAACGCGTTCCACAAATACCGTAAATTTAAAGAGGGAAGTGGGTGGGGGAAGGGAAGGCAAATGCAGTCGCCTCCTCGCTCAATTAATCATCCACTGTTCTTTGCCATCGTGCAGAGAGAGACCGCCTCGTATAATTAGCAGGCACAGTGGCTTTGGATCGTTATCACGTGACGGTGGTTCTGCGTTTGGCTGCATAGCTGATTGCTGTACACTTCGGACTGCCATTGAGGATGGTGATAGAGCTGAAGTAGATCGCTTTGATTTTCGATTCGCCCACAGCTTAATCTATCAGCGAACTTGTCTCACTCGGTTAGATTTCTTATTTTAATGAAATTCGAGTTTTGTGGGAGCAAGGCACGATCTGGGGGAAAAGGGGTCATGCCCCCCTCCCTTTCAGAATGCTAGTAAAGGTAATGGAGGCAAAAAATTATTTAGATTTCTGTGTGTTTCACGCATTTTCTTCAAAAGTATTAGAAACATCTAAAACGAAGGTGAAAATGTTACACTGCAATAGAAATCCAGTCTGTTGGCCTTCGGTTTCTCTATTTTTCGACTCGCCTGTTACCCCCTTCCCCCCCCCCGGTTTAATTTTTCTTTTCTAAATACAGGTCTGAATTTGTCCATATTTCACTTATTTTGCATGAAATGTTTCATTAGAATATTCTGAAACGAAAGGAAAAATGTTACACTGCAATGGAAATCCCCCATCTCCCACCTTTCCTTTAAAAATTTTCCAGCTCGATTGCCCATTATTATTCCGATTCCCCCCTTCCCATAATATTTAGTTCTTTTTACATCCGGGATTCTCTGTGAGTAATCAGTTGAATATTTTTTTTTCTAGATCCGGAATGCTCTGTGAGTAATCAGTTGAATATTTTTTTTTCTAGATCCGGAATGCTCTGTGAGTAATCAGTTGAATATTTTTTTTCTAGATCCGGGATTCTCTGTGAGTAATCAGTTCAATAATTGTTTTCTAGGTCTGGGATTCTCTGTGAGTAATCAGTTCAATATTTGTTTTAGTCCGGGATTCTCTGTGAGTAATCAGTTGAATATTTTTTTTTCTAGATCCGGAATCTCTGTGAGTAATCAGTTGAATATTTTTTTCCAGATCCGGGATTCTCTGTGAGTAATCAGCTGAATATTTTTTTTAATCCGAGATTCTCTGTGAGTAATCAGTTCAATATTTGTTTTCTAAGTCTGGGATTCTCTGTGGTAATCAGTTCAATATTTTTTTTCTAGTCCGGGATTCTCTGTGGTAATCAGTTCAATATTTATTTTCTAGTCTGGGATTCTCTGTGAGTAATCAGTTGAATATTTTTTTTCTAGATCCGGAATTCTCTGTGGATAATCAGTTGAATATTTTTTTTCTAGATGCGGGATTCTCTGTGAGTAATCAGTTGAATATTTTTTTTTGGATCCGGGATTCTCTGGGAGTAATCAGTTCAATATTTTTTTTCTAGGTCTGGGATTCTATGTGAGTAATCAGTTGAATATTTTTTTTTCTAGATCCGGGATTTTCTGTGAGTAATCAGTTGAATATTTTTTTCCTAGATCCGGGATTCTCTGTGAGTAATCAGTTCAATATTTTTTTTCTAGATCCTGGATTCTCTGTAAGTAATCAGTTGAATATTTTTTTTTAGATCCGGGATTCTCTGTGAGTAATCAGTCGAATATTTTTTTTACATCCGGGATTCTCTGTGAGTAATCAGTTGAATATTTTTTTTTCTAGATCCGGGATTCTCTGTGAGTAATCAGTTGAATATTTTTTTTAGATCCGGGATTCTCTGTGAGTAATCAGTTGAATATTTTGTTTCCTAGATCCTGGATTCTCTGTGAGTAATCAGTCGATATTTTTTTTTACCTTTACACTAGTTGGTTGAGTTTTATGGCTTGAACTGGGTTGGGTTGTTTTGTCTCTGAGCAGAGTTTCTGCGCACGCAATGGGTTAAATGGTCAGGCCTCAAGAATCACAAGGGCTCAGAGAAGGTTGAGGAAGATGATCCATTAAAACAGTTGTTAGAAGACAGATTGAATCTTCCCGTCAAGACCATATTGCGTGATTTTTTTTTGGTGTCCAGAATTTACTCCCCTGTAAAAGGTGCCATGGCTTAATGTCCGATAGATGGCGGTCTTTCCAAACCGAACGATGTCCAATTAAGTACTTAGGGCTGGTGGAGCTTAGAGAAGATAAATCTTAATGCTGACCCAGTTTGAAGGCGAATCTGGAAACTGTAGATTGCGAGCCTGGCGCGCTACCGACTGAACCAATAAGCTAAGAAACTGCTCCAGATTTTAAAGAGTAAAGATGTAAATGTTACGCAAATCCAAAACGCAAAGTTAAAAGCAAAAGACCAAAAGTTTTATACAAACGGTAAAACTCCGTAAAAAATGCTGAATATTAAGCAGATTTAATTAATTTTTCTTTCAAATATGGTACATTCTTCAACAGTTTAAAAATTGCTGAAGTTATTCCTGTTTACAAAAATGGAAATAAAGATGACATGAATAACTATAGTCCAATATCAGTTTTGCCTAGTTTATCTAAAGTTAAAGAAAAAATTATGTAGAGAAGAATTTTAGGATACTTGAACAAGAAAAATTATTTTAGCAGGTCACAATTTGGATTCAGTGAAAGGTATAATACTGAAGATGCTATATTAAAATTGACTACGATAATTTTGAGTGCAATTAATAACTCACAAAAAACTGTAGCTTTATACTTAGACATAGCAAAAGTGTTTGACATAGTTAACCACAATATACTCTTAATGAAATTATTTGCCATAGAATTTAGAGGTGTCATTTTTAAGTGGTTCGCATAATATTTAAAAAATAGAATGCAATTTTTCCAGATTAACGGCAACAAAAGTACAATTAAATTGATCGCTAATGGCACAGGTCTCAATATTTGGACCTATTTTATTTTTAATTTATTTTAACGATTTTTCTCAACTTTAATCTAAAAGGAGAAGTTATATCATTTGCTGATGATACCACAATTGTTTTCAAAAATTCAAATAGTAGTGAACTGTATCTGGACATCAGTCATGATATAGATTTAATAACGCGCTGGTCCAATAATAACCTATTAAGTTTAAATTTTGAGAAAACCAAATTTATGTATTTCTCATTAACAAAGATCGATTATTTTTCCCTATAACTTATACATACATGGTAGTATCTTGCAAATAAGACTAGATCCTGTTCATGTAAAGCCATCGAGCAAATTACAACAATCAAATACCTTGGAGTGCATATAGATTCAAATTTAAAGTGGAAGATATATATCCATATGCTGACCAAAAAATTAAGATACCATTTATATAAATTATATTATATAAGAAAGACAGTGTCAAATGCATTTATGCTGAAGTTATACTATGCATGGATAGGAGGGGCGGGGTGGCTCGTAATCTGCAGTTCCCAGGTTCGAGTCCCAGCTGGGTCAGCGTCGAGATTTATCTCCGCAAAATTCCCCGGCTCAGTCGGTAGCTCGCCAGGCTCGTAATCTGTAGTTCCCAGGTTCGAGTCCCAGCTGGGTCAGCGTTGAGATTTATCTCCGCAAAATTCCCCGCCCTGCCCACGGTCAGTAGGGGACACCGATGGGCTTAGAAAGGCCGCCGTCCGTCGGATGGGACTTTAAGCCGTGTCGCCGTGTGGGGAGAGACATACCCTGTGCACGTTAAAGAACACGCTGGATGGCCTTGACGGGAGGCTACCATCTGTCTCCCAACAGCTGTTCCAGTGGGTCCCCTCCCCCAACCTTCTCTGAGCCTTCGGGGTCCATGTGACCTGGCCATTTAGCCCATGGTGTGCAAAAAGTGCCGCTCAGAGGTAAAACAACCCAATACTGTGCATGGATTCGGTCTCCTGTAAAATATAGTTTGGGAAGAAACTTATTTAAAAACGGTTATTGGTATTGAAGTTTTGCAAAGGAAGTTCTTGAATATAAGACTTATTATAACAAAGACAGAAGGAATAAATTGGTGGAAAAAAAACAAGATAATGTATTTTAAGAAAGCTGTATACATATCGAATAATGTATCTAGCATTTAGAAAACCTTATACTTTAAAGAAAAAGGACATGTAATCTGCGAAATGGAGAATGTAAATTAATTATTCCACAGACTAAAAAGGAAATTTCACATAGACATTTTATGTTTTATGGACCGAGAATCTATAATTCACTGCCCATCAATTTAAGAATGGATAAAATATAAAGATTAGTTTAGAATGGCTAAAGACTTACATTATGGAAATAGAGGATATAGAATTACTGCTAAAAATAATTAAATGATAAGCAAAAGCAGTGGGAGGGGATGCTAACAAAACGTTAAAAAACATTATTAATCAGAATAAATTTTTTGTTTCTTTGTACGTGTTATTTTTTGTCAGTTTTCTTAATGTTTAAAGTTTTCGTTTTTTATATAAAAATGGAAAATAGATGAATGAATTGCTGCAGGACAGAAAGATACTGATGTCTCATTGTACCTACCAATATGGGTATATGTCTAAGAATGTGTATATACTGTATTTGTGTTGTTGATTACTGTTGTTGTTGTTGTTGTTATAGTTCTTGTACGTTTTTGTATGTTCAATGTTCAATAAATTCAATCAATAAATTCAAAAATGCTATTTACAATTGTATGGGTTTAGAGAAGGTAAAACAATTTTAAGTTCCTCTTTGTCGTAGAAAGGAAAACCATTCTTGAAGATATTTTTCTGTGAAAAGAAAAATCAACGTTATTCACTCGCCGGAATTTTTAACAATCTGTAGACGAGGTCGACGTCATCACATACGTGCTCATGCTTAAAGTAACACATCGCGTGTTGTTCCACAAGCTTGCGAGTATGATAAAATTACAAACAAAAATCTCTTCTTAAGTTGTGTGGCTAAAAAGAATTGTTTCTGTCCATTTTCTGCGTGCATAATAGAAATGTAAATGTTAGTAAATACTTTTTTCATTCTCTTCTAGGGTGGTACTTTATCGAGGTTTCACAATGATGTATTGGTTAGTAGCCTTGAATGTTAGTAGTAGAGCAATTGTGTTTAAACTGAAGGAATATTTAACTCAAGTGCTTCGTTCAGAGTCAGTGATGCTGATTAAGAATTGGGTCAGTCAGGCTTTGAGACTATGAAAAACATTTTTCACTTCCATTGGATTGTTTTTCCTCTCAGCATCATTTTTGTTCGTACACATTGGGCTAAATGGCCAGGTCGCAAGAACTCCGAGGGCTCAGAGAAGGTTGGGGGAGGAGACCCATTGGTCCGCTGTTAGGAGACAGATGATAAGTTTCTCGTCAAGGCCATCCAGTATGTCCTTTAAAGTTCACAAGGTATGGCTCTGCCGCACACGGTGAAAAGGCTTAACGTTCCATCCGACGGTTGGTGGCCTTTGCAAGCCCATCGTTGTCCAGTTTCGGGAGAGGCAGGGTGGGGGAGTTTAGCGGAGATAAATCTCAACATTAGCCATGTACTCGAATCTGGGAACTACAGATTACAAGTATAAAATTTTACTAGGGCTATCAATATTGGTATTAAATACACTATATGGCTGTTTAGCATATAAATAATAATTTATTTTACTTTCTTTATCTCATTTATATCGCGTCTTGTGACATTACAACTTTCTGTGCCTGAATGGAAAAGAGTTGTAAGTAGCATTAGAATGGTCATATGGATTTGGGTTACCTCTGAGCGGCACTTTTTTGCACACCATGGGCTAAATGGCCAGGTCACATGGACCCCAAAGGCTCAGAGAAGGTTGGGGGAGGGGACCCACTGGAACAGCTGTTGGGAGACAGATGGTAGCCTCCCGTCAAGGCCATCCAGCGTGTTCTTTAACGTGCACAGGATATGTCTCTCCCACACACGGGGCCACGGCTTAACGTCCCATCCGACGGACGGCGGCCTTTCCAAGCCCATCGGTGTCCCCTACTGACCGTGGGCAGGGCGGGGAATTTTGCGTAGATAAATCTCAACGCTGACCCAGCTGGGACTCGAACCTGGGAACTACAGATTACGAGCCTGGCGCGCTACCGACTGAGCCACCCCCGCCCCTGGTCATATGGATGAGTCAATGGAACGAACTTACTATATTCAGCAGCAGATCAAAATTTCTTTTTTGTTCTACATCCGTTGATTTACATCCCGGTGTTATGGTCAGGGGAAAGTCATTTGGATGTCGTGAGTTTTGTCGTACCTGGAACACACAAAAAAGCTCTATTTTGTAAAAAAGATAAATGACATAAAGGAGTTAGAAAATCCAAAAAATTCTTAGAAGGCACCAAAGGTTAGAAACTTTTAATGGCCCGACTCGAATTTCGCGACCTCGTCGTCGCTTTTTCATGCTTTGCTTTGACATGCCCTTGAAAAAGCGACGACCGAGGTCACAAAACTTGAGTCGGGCAATTAAAAGTTTGTAACTTTCGGTGAATTAAGGCACAGCAAGATCTAATGTTCTAATGTCACAGGACGCGATATAAAGGAGATATAAAATAAATAAAAAAAAGGAAAAATAATTTTTTTTATTTTTTATGATGAACAGCCACGTAGTGTATTTAATTCCAATACAGATTACGATCCTGTGGCGCTACTGACTGAACGAAATCCAGCCACTACAAAGACTAATGCTGGTTCTGGGGGTCGAGGGGTATAAGCATAAAAATAAACAACATTCATTGAAATGATAATAGGACGAAAGTGGAAAAATAAATATTGTACTAGAGTGTGACAAAATTTCTGACAAAGTAGAAAAACGGAGAAGCTCCCTGGTCTCTTTCGTTAAATGCGGTCTCTTGCACTCGTCTCCTCAAAGATATTCGAATAGGTGAACCTCAGGAAACGAGATTCGAATACGTGAACCCTCAAGTAACGAGATTCGAATACGTGAACCCTCAAGTAAGGAGATTCGAATAGGTGAACCCTCAAATAACGAGATTCGAATAGGTGAACCTCAGGAAACGAGATTCGAATACGTGAACCCTCAAGTAACGAGATTCGAATACGTGAACCCTCAAGTAAGGAGATTCGAATAGGTGAACCCTCAAATAACGAGATTCGAATAGGTGAACCTCAGGAAACGAGATTCGAATACGTGAACCCTCAAGAAACGAGATTGGAATAGGTGAACCCTCAAGTAACGAGATTCCAATAGGTGAACCCTCAAGTAACGAGATTCAAATAGGTGAACCTCAGGAAACGAGATTCAAATACGTGAACCCTCAAGTAACGAGATTCGAATAGGTGAACCCTCAAGTAACGAGATTCGAATAGGTGAACCTCAGGAAACGAGATTCGAATACGTGAACCCTCAAGTAACGAGATTCGAATAGGTGAACCTCAGGAAACGATATTCGAATACGTGAACCCTCAAGTAACGAGATTTGAATAGGTGAATTTCAGGAAACGAGATTCGAATACGTGAACCTCAGATAATGAATACGAATACGTGGAGCTCAGGCAACGAGATTCGAATATCTGTGCTTAGGTCAAGAAATAAATCTCGGGTCAAAAAACCCTAATAAGTTAGTGTAAAATTTTGAGACTGCAAAATTTCAGTAACGAGAATCGAATACGTGAACTCGCGTCAAGAGATAGAAATTTGGGTCACGAGTCTCGAATCTAGAAACATCAATTAGAAGGATCGAATCTAGGGAGCTCCTATAACAAGATTCAATCTGTAAGCTTCACATTGTCCGACTCTCTTCAGTGAATCCAGGTTCTAATGTTTACAGATTCAATTCTACAACAAAAGTTAGGTACCGAAATTCAAATCTATGAACTTACTGTAATGAGAATCGAAACTATGAATCAAAGATTAGGAATGTCGAACCTGTGTATCTTGGATTACGTCATCTAAGATCAGATCAACATCAACCAAGATCAGATGAAAATCTCTGAACCGTCAGTAATACGAAGTGAACCTAGGAACCACACATTTTGAGATTTGATTCTGTAAACCTCCGAATACGAAACTCGAATATAGACACACTGCACAAACTATTAAAAGATAGATCGAAACTATCCGGTGTGTCCTTTAACAGGTACAGCGTATGGCTCTCCTACATACGCGCTCATGTCCCGTCAGACTAACGGCTGTCTTTTTTTTTTTTTCAAGCCCATCGGTTGGGTTTTTTTTACCTCTGAGCGGTACTTGTTTTTGCACACAATGTTTTTGCATACAAGGAAATTAAGGATAGATTCACTCTTCTCCGTAACAGCTTAACTAATAAATTAATAATCGCTAAAAATAACTAGTTCAAATATAAGGTTCTTTCGGCAGGCAATGACTCTAAACAGCAGTGGAAAAGTATTAATGAATTAACTGGTAATTATAGTAATAAAAATCTATTAAAAGAAATCCAAATTGGTGAAAGAATACACGATACCTTTAATGATAAAAAGATAATCGCCGATGCCTTTAATGATTATTACATCAATGTGGTAGATGATCTAATAAAAAACGTTACAGAGGAAGACACATGTGAAAACACATCGGACGATGTGAAATACTACAGAGTAAATTCAATGGCCTTGTTACCGATTAGTGAAAGTGAATTAATTCAGACAGCCTTTAGGCTTAAATTAAACAAATCTTCAGGTGATGATAACTTCTCAGTCTACATCTTACAGAGAGTGATCAGTGTAATATCTGGAATTTTACTGAAGTGTTACCATTTGTCACTTGCAGGTGGATTTTTCTCATCTTCGCTTAAGAATTCGTTGGTTATCCCAATTTATAAAAATGGTGATAAAATGGTTGTAGAGAATTATAGGCCTATTTCAATGCAAACTGTTTTCTCAAAATTATTTGAAAAGTTAATGCATTTAAGGTTAACTAATTACCTTACTAAATATACTATACTATCGGAACACCAGTACGGGTTTAGGAAAAATAAAGGTACAGCTGATGCTACAGCTGAAGTAGTTAAATTAATATATAATGGTCTCAACAAAAATGAACGAGTGGTGGTTTTGTTTCTGGATATGTCTAAAGCTTTTGACTCCCTGTCTATTGATATTTTACTAAATAAATTAGAGGCTATTGGTATAAGGGCACTGTCACTTAGATGGTTTGATTCATATTTGAAGGGTAGAACACAACAAGTCAAAATAGGAAACGTTTTGAGTGAAAAAAAAATTCAATTCGTTATGGTGTTCCACAGGGTTCTGTTTTGGGACCACAGTTATTCCCAATATATGTGAACGATCTATTACACACCAAATTCAAAGGTAAGATTATTTCGTTTGCAGATGACACTGCCTTGGTTTACTGTGATAAAACTGATGATGAACTATTAAGCAATATTACTGCAGATTTAAGAACACTTCAAATTTGGTTCCAAGAAAATAAATTATTAATAAATGTAAATGAAACGAAATATATGTATTTTAATACTGCTAGGGGAAAGTATAGAGATATTGGAGATTTATTCTATCATATGAGCGATTGTAAGTTTTTCGAACAAGAAAAAATTGGGTTTTAAACTGTGCTTACCCAAGGATTAAAATTACTAAAGCATTAAAATATTTAGGAGTTAATTTCGACTGTTATCTAACCTGGCATGATCATATTCAAAAAGTAGCATTAAAAATCAAACAAATAATTCCCAAGATGTATCTTTTAAGAGATATGATGAATATAGAAATTTTAAAGAACGTATATTATGCATTAATCTATTCCAGAATACAGTATGCAATTCTAATTTGGGGAGACGCATCTTCATGTTGTTTAAATCAATTGCAGCAATTGCAAAAACATATAGTAAAGATTATGACATTTAAAAGAACGTACGACTCGTCTGAGCAAAGTTCCAAAAAACTTGAAATATTCAACTTAAAACAAATACACCAAATGGCTTTAGCAAAGCATGTATTTCACAATAAGGACAAATTTGATGTAGTGGTTAATAAATATTTTACAAGAGCGGTAGTGGCTCAGGATTTTTGCATTCCAAAACCAAGCAAAGAATTATTCAAAAAATATTATGGATCATCATCATCATCCTCAAGCAGCCATGGGCTACGGAGGTCCAACCAGACCGTGCAATTTAGTTCTCCAAGCAAGTCTATCCTGAGCTACATCTACTGCATCTGGCCACTGCACACCAATTCTAACAAGGTCCTGTTTGACATTGTTTGCCCACCGCATCCTAGGTCTCCCCTTCTTTCTGAGGCCTTTAGGCACATTGTTCATAACCCTATTCGCCAATCTATAATTATTCATACGGGCAACATGGCCAAACCAACGGAGTCTCTCTCTGCACAATATGCTGCTTAAAGGAGGTTGCAAACTCCTTTGCCTAATCTCATCATTAGTTACAAAGTTGAACCACCTAATGCCCAAGATACTGCGTAAGCATCTGGAATCAAAAGCATCTAGTTTCCTGTTATCTTGCTTACAAAGTGTCCAGGTTTCACTACCATAACTAACCCTAGAAAGAACCAAATTGTTATACAGTCTAATTTTAGTCTTTAGGTGTATACGCCTATTTCTCCACACTCTCCATAGGTTCTTAAAAGTCCCAGCAGCAATCCCTATTCGTCTGTTAATCTCATGCCGCACATCACCATTATCTGTTACATAGCTCCCAAGATAATTAAACTGTGACACCTGCTCAAGACTGCAACCATTCAGATTAACTGAATCACAGCCTGCCTGACCAATTTTCATCACTTTAGTTTTCTCTCTGTTTATAACCAAACCTACTCTACTACCAGTCTCATCAACAGCTCGAATGAAAGAGTTCATCTCATCAACATCATTTGCCAAAAGGGCTAAATCATCAGCATAATCTAAATCAGAAATTTTCGTATCTCCAGCCCATTTAAGGCCAAAATCTTTCCCTTGAAGTGAATTTCGCATAACATAATCAATAACCAAGCTAAAGAGAAAAGGAGACAAAAATGCACCCTTGTCGAACACCAGAAGTAATGCTAAACCAATTGCTATAAGCCTTACCAACTCTCACACACGACTCAGTGTTATTACAGAGAGCTTTCATAATGTTAACTAACTTGTCTGGTATACCATATGATATCACAATCAACCACAAATTATGACGTTCAACAGAGTCTAAAGCCTTTTTGAAATCAACAAAGCTAGCAACCAAAGGTTTCTGAAACTCTAAACATTTCTCAAGAATCTGCCTAAGTGAAAAATATCTGATCCACACATCCCCTACCACTTCTGAATCCACATTGCTCATCACGCAATTGACTGTCAACCAGATTCTTAATTCTATTAAGCACAATCATGGAAAGAACTTTACCTGGAACAGAGAGTAGGCTGATACCCCTATAGTTATCACAAGAACTGCGATCACCTTTTTTGAAAATAGGGATAACAATAGCTCTGGTAAAATCCTTAGGAACCATGCCTTTATCATAAAAGAGATTCAGAATTTCAGTCATCCAAGTGGTAACCGAAACATTCCCAGCTCTAAGCATTTCGGTAGTAATTTCATCTACCCCTGGGGATTTATGTAGTTTAAGTTTAGAAACAGCCAAAGTAACTTCAGATTGTGTTGTAGGGCCAACATTAAAGCCACCAATGCATCCATCATCACTGCAAACAATGGGAGCAGAACCAAATACATTGTTTAGAACATCACTGAAATGCTCAGCCCACCTAGCCATGACAGAATCCTCCCCTTCTATAACCTTACCTTGTTTATCCTTCAAACCTTGTATGCCTGTCCGTTTTCTACCACACAAAACATTAACTATCTGGTACAGCTCTCTGCTGTTGTGCTGTCTAACTGCTTCCTCGGCTTTGTCAGCCAAACCATCAAGCCAAAGATTCTTATCAGCAGCTAACTGATCCTTTACTAGTTTATTAAGGTGTCTGTAAGCTTTCTATTAGGACTAGTAGGGTATTGATTAAACACATTCCTGCAGTTCTTTCTTTCCGAAATAAGCTCAAGTGCCTTATCACGTAGATAATTTTGCCTCTTCTGCTCCTTTTTTCCTAAAAGAGTACTGTTAGTGTCCAAAAAAGCCTGTTTAAAATGATCCCATTCTTCCTCAACTTCAGTAGTAAGCAAACCATGACTGTCATAATGACTAAGTAACCTATCATGGTAAGCTTTGGCTATTACTGGATCTTTCAGAGCTTCAGTATTAAAAGTAAATTTTTTAACCCTAGCACAACACTTTTTAAGTTTAAGTTGCAACACACTTTTAACAAGGTAATAGTCAGATCCAATTTCAGCTCCCCTATATGCCCTGGTGTTCCTAACAGAACTAGCCCATTTGCTGTTAATTAATATGTAATCAATCATATTTTTATGCAGCCCATCAGGTGAAACCCATGTGTACTTATGTATGTCGTGATGTTTGTAATAAGTGTTAGTTATTCTGAATCCATTGAGTTTACTTACCTGTAGGAGACGTTGCCCATTGCCATTGCAGCTACCAATACCAAAAGGGCCTATTACTCCTCCCCAAAGGTCAGAGTCAGTACCAACTTTGGTATTGAAGTCACCAAGAACAAGGGTAATATCTCCTTTCTTGACAGAATTCAAAATATCCTGAAGTTGTTCATAAAACCTATCTTTCTCGGCATCCATAAAACCTATCTTTTCTCTGCATCCTCAGTGGGGGCATAACAGCAGATAACATTCAAGTCTTTAACGCTTGTCTGAAATTTTGCTGTAAGAAACCTTTCATTAATGCACTCATATCCTAGAAGAGCATCGCTAGCGTGTCTGCTGAGAAGCAGACCCACGCCTTGGTGATGCTTATTGTCGTCCCTCCCTGAAAAGAGAAATTTAAGATTATTTTTAAGAATCTGACCTTTATCTGTCCATCTGGTCTCTTGCAAGCCGAGAATATCTAAATTATAACGGTGAAATTCTTGTGTGAGGACATCAAGAGAAAAAGCTCTGTGCAGAGTCCTCACATTCCAACTACCTATGGAGAGAAAATGGTTAGTGGGATGTTTAAAGAAACTATGTTTATTGAGAGAGGGAATGCCGACAATATCAAACAGCCCCCTAATCGCAGACATGGGGCAAAGACTCGTTCCCCCACTACTAAAGGCTGAAGCCATCTACACTGGAAGACTTCCTCCAATGTAGAATTTGACGATGCCAATAGAAGCAAAGAGTTCAGGTGCCTGCGATGACTTCTGCTCAGGATTATCCACCAGCTGATAAACATATCCTGTGAATCTATTCACTTGGGGCTGTCAACCCACAAACAAACAGAAAACATAGCGGAAGATTTTCCCTCCACAGAAGCCCACCAGTGCAGCAAAATCAGGATCCATAATCAAGCTCAGAGCCATATATCTGTCCAGTCCAGTAGGTTTATATGGTCAGCACCAGGACCCTGTGTGGTTGACCACTCCTAAGCAGGGTAGAAAAAAAAGAAAATTAGCCATAGTTGTCCAGATCAGTAGGCCACACTAATCTGGCAGCCCTCCCCTTCCGTTCACTTCCACAAGAGAGTATCTCTTTTGAAAGTTACTAACGGTCCGCACCACGAGAAGGCGGGGTTGGACATTAGGTGCTAGGCCTGGCCGGTTCTATGCATCATCACAGGGGATTGGTGCATAGCTCTCCTTCCAGTGATTATTCAACTCACTGCCAGATAACATGAAAATTATAAATAATAAAACACATTTCTCTAAAGAACTAAAAGATGGTTGTTGAACGGTGGATAATGTTTCGGTTGAACGATGGATGATGATGTTTCGGTTGAACGGTGGATGAACTAAAAAATGGTTGTTGAACGGTGGAAAATTATTCAAATCACTGCCAGATAACATGAAAATTATAAATAATAAAACACATTTCTCTACAGAACTAAAAGATGGTTGTTGAACGCGACTGATGTTTTATTTACTGTATTAACTGATTGCATTGAAATGAGATATGAGTAATAGGAGATAAATTTATATATTACAGAGGCTGAAATTGCTATTTTTCGTTTACATATTTATATATATTCATGTACTCAGGATTGCAGGTAATATATGTTTTGTAAATATGCACTTGCGAATTAAACACTAACTCTTGTGGAACTTGACTATGTATTAGCTATGTATTAAATATTGTGCAAATAAATAAATAAATATAATAAAATGTGCCAGGTCACAAGGACCCCGAGGCTCAGAGAATGTTGGGGAAGGGGAACCACTGTTTGGAGACACATGGTAGCCTCCCATCAAGGACCCGCACACGGACCACGGATTAACATTCCATCCAACGGACGGCGATCTTTCCAAGCCCATAGAACGAGGATCCCACTGACCGAGGAAGGACTGGGAGTTTTGTGGAGATAAATCTCACTGCTGGCCCCATTGTGACTCGAACTTGGGAACTGCAGATTACGAGCCTGTCGCGCTACCGACTGAGCCATTCCCGCCTCTGAAGCCCGTAGATGTGTTCTCTTTCTCACGGAGGGCAGGATGGCGTTAAGCAGAGAAAAATCTCCACATTGGCGTATTTGGGACTCGAAATTGGGAATTACGGATTCAGGACTGTAGTGCTAGAGAATGCACCAACCACCACTGCTAGCTGGGTTGCTGTTTTCTCCTGTTATTCCCAATCGGCCTTCGGTAAAAAGGGAACATCCATATGATCATATAATGGCTACCTTAAACACCATTGCTCACGGCTCTAAACAAGAGGATTCTATCTTTCTCTAACATCTGTCCAAGTGATCCTCTTTTCCAGCCTTCTCTGAGTCCTTAAGATCCTTGTGACTTGACCATTAATTATTAAGTATAAAAAAAGTTCTGCTTAGAATTTAAACCATCCAACCTTCCCGTTTAAAAATATAAAGCATAAAATATTAATGCCTGTAAAGCATTATATAAATACACTGATAACTGATTTAGCCGGGGTGGCTGAGTCGGTAGCGCGCCAGGCTCGTAATCTGGTTCTAATCCCAGCTGGGCCAGCTTTGATAGTTTTCTGAGCCAAACTTCACGCCCTGCCCTCAGTCAGTAGAGGACACCGATGAACTTGGAAAGGCCGCCGTCCGTTGGATGAGATTTTAAACCCTGGCCGTGGATGGAGAACCATACTCTGTGCACGTTAAAGTTCTCTGGATGGCCTTGACGGTAAGCTACCATCTATTTCACAACAGCTCTCCAGTGGGTTTCCTACCCTCCAACCTTCTCTGAGGCCCTCGGGGTCTTTGTGACCTGGCCAATTAGCCTATTGTGCGCAAGAAAATGCTACTCAGAAGTAAACCAACCTGACCAGCTTAGTCAGGTATCTGCTCATGCCGACCATAAAGTTCCGTCTAATCCAAAGTCCAAAAATAAATTTAAATAAGTTTTAAACATCTTGAAATCGCTCAAACAAAAAAACTCTCTGAATCAATCTTAAAAGCAGAATTTAAATAAAGTGGACAGAAATAAAAAATACAATAATTTAATCGAAAAATAAAAAACACTGCTGTCATCGAAAGCTCATTCGACGCCAAAGTTTGACGATTCCTTAAAGGTTTTAGTTTCTTTCCTTGACAACGAAAAATGGGATAGTTGTGACAAACATTTTTAAACAATCTATATTAAACCTTTTAAATAGTTATTAAAACTTTGCTTCAAAGGCAGTTGCATTTCGAGAATTTGTCCATAACAGATACATTATTAGAATAATAATGAAAAGAACGGTCTTCTTTAGAAGTATATTTTACTCTGTGCCAGTTCGTGAAACTACAATCCGCACTTTTTATTCACACTGCAATTAAATTTGAGAACCAACTTATCATCAGCTTTGCATCAACGAACTCTTGAACTTCAAAAGGAAATTAAAACCAAAATAAATGTTCCAATAGAGCCAGGTCAACATCTACCATGTAAACAGTATGTATCATCTTTCATAGACATCATTCAGTAATATATTCTATCGCAGTTAATATTTGTTTACAACATAAGAAATCTAATAGAGGACAGAATAGGATGAAGAAAAGAAAATGTAGCTCAAATATCACAAAGCAAAACGAGAGTTTCTCAAATTGCCGAGAGATTCTTTCCGTGTGTGTGGGAACAGACAGATGCTCTCTCACATTAACCGGATTTAACTGCTTGGGATGCTGAGGACACGATCTGCGCTGTTGCCAGATCCGGTGTCTCTAATACATTCTTCCAGGAGCAGGGGCAACAAAAACAAAACATGCACGTACAGTTCGTCGCGCGCTCCAAAGACACGAAAAGCGATTGTTTATTCAGACTCTGTTCTAATCCTGACTTGAATACAGTGTCTGCCATTCAACCATGCATATTGAGGGAATGGCACTTGCGGTGAATTTTAAGAGGGTTTGTTTTTTTATCTTCACGGGAGACAAAAGAAAACAGATTTAACCTGTTTTTTTATTCTTCTGGTGAATTTTAATGCCATATTTTATTATGGACTCGATTTTTGCCATCTTTTTCTTCATTTTTGTTTTTATATAGAGTGGATTTTCTGATGTATTCTTGTTATGCGCGTCATCCGTCAAAGCCGTAGGATTATAAAGAAACAGAAACATAGGCCTTGAAAGAAAATGCTTCAGGGTCATTTTTTTTGTCTGTTTCAGACGTTGTGTAGATTTTTGTTTCGGATTCGTATCTCAACTCTTGTCATTTTAGAATATTAGACAAAAAAAGTTTATAGAATCTTAGGATGGCAAAGAAATTAATGGCAAGAAGCTTTTTTAGGATGCAAGCATTTCTGAAGAAATAAAACGAAAACAAAGAAGATGAAATAACCACGGTTATTTACATAAACGATGATGCTCATTTTAGAATTCTGCAATTCATTTGCTAAAGTTTCGGGTTTCTTAGGAATAATAATGCAAGCAGTTTGTCAGGAAAGAAGACTGATATCCTTCCACTCCTTGAAATGAGGGAGATTTGTTTTAAAATCGTGTAACTCGCTGGAACTTCACATTAATGCGTTTTTGTTTGTTACTTTCGTTCAGCAGTGACAATATTTCTCAGGAATGGATTTAGACTGATAACTTCAAGAATATGTTTAGCACGACGTAGACAACCTGGAGTGGGGTTTGGCTCAGTCGGTTTCGCGCCAGTCTAGCCAACGAATTATTGGACCGACTCACTTGGTCACAATATATACTGAAGTCAGAAGGAAGGTTATACGTTCCACACAGCAAGATATAATTTATTCATCAAAATTAAGCCCGAGGCAAATGGTCGAACAAGCCTAATCGCTGAAATATGATTTGCAGATGAAAAAAAAAAGCTCGTAATCTGCAAATTCCAGTCCCATTCGTTGAAGGTGGGTGTGGGTGGCTCAGTCGGTAGCGCGGCATACTCATAATTTGTAGTTCCCAGGGTCGAGTGCAGACTGAGCCAACTTTGATGTTTATCTCAGCAAAACTCCCATCCCTGTCCTCGGTCAGTAGGGAACACCGATGGGTTTGGAAAGGCCGCTGTCCGTTGGATGGAATTAGAGGTAGGTTAACTCGTGGTCCCGTACGCGTGAGAGCCATGCCCTGTGCACGTTAAAGAACATACTGGATGACATTGACTGAGGCTTCTATCTGTCTTACAAAAGCTGTCCGTTGGGTCCACTGCCCTCAACCTTCTCTGAGCCGTAGGAGTCTTTGTGACCTGGCCATTAAGCTGATAGTGTGCAAAAAAAAAATGCCTCTCAGAGGTAAAACAACTCATCCTGAACAAGGGTAAATGAAGAACCACATATTTTGCGGGCTTATTTTGGAATCTAAACTTAAACAATATTTTTGGCGAACGAACAACCAAAACTTTTCGTACGAGGTAACCTTTAAGGATGTATTGTTGTCGCCAGTGTGATTGATTGGTTGCTGCCCTGGGAATAGCAATGATTTAAATCGCTCAAATACATTGGCGACTATAATACGTCCGTAACCTATTAGCCTATACGAAAAAGCCTTTTCCTTAGAAACGAAAGCCTGCTAGTGTTGGTCTTTAGACACTTTAATATCGGGCTTCACCCTTTAGAGGTAGGGGAACGGGTCTTTGGCCCACGCCTGCGATTAGGGGGCTGTCTGATATTGTCGGCATTCCTTCTCTCAATAAACATGGTTTCATTAAACACCCCACTAACCATTTTCTCTCTATAGGTAGTTGGAATGCGAGGACTCTGCACAGAGCTTATTCTCTTGATGTCCTCACACAAGAATTCCACCGTTATAATTTAGATATTCTCGGCTTGCAAGAGACTAGATAGACAGATAAAGGTCAGATTCTTAAAAATAACTTAAAATTTCTCTTTTCAGGGAGGGAAGATAATAAGTATCACCAAGGCGTAGGTCTGCTTCTCAGCAGACATGTTAGTAATGCTCTTCTAGGATATGAATGCATTAATGAAACGTTTCTTACAGCAAAATTTCAGACAAATATTAAAGACTTGAATGTTATCTGCTGTTATGCCCCCACTGAGGATTCTGATGAGGATGAGAAGGATAGGTTTTGTGGACAACTTCAGGATATTTTGAATTCTGTCAAGAAAGGAGATGTTACCCTTGTTCTTGGTGACTTCAATGCCAAAGATGGTACCGTCTCTGACCTTTGGGGAGGGGGTGATAGGCCTTTTTGATATTGGTAGCTGCAATGACAATGGGCCACGTCTCCTACATGTAAGTAAACTCAATGGTTTAAATGGTTTCAGAATAACTAACACTTATTGCAAACACCACGACATACATAAGTACACATGGGTTTTACCTGATGGGCTGCATAAGAATATGATTGATTATATATTAATTAACAACAAATGGGTTAGTTCTGTTAGGAAACCAGGGCATATAGGGGAGCTGAAATTGGATCTGACCATTATCTTGTTAAAAGTGTCTTGCAAATTAAACTTAAAAAGTGTTGTGCTAAGGTTTTTTCTTTAATACTGAAGCTCTGAAAGATCCAGTTATAGCTGAAGCTTACCATGATAGGTTACGTAGTCATTATGACAGTCATGATTTGTTTACTACTGAAGTTGAGGAAGAATGGGGTCATTTTAAACAGGCTCTTTTGGAAACTAACACTACTCTTTTAGGAAAAAAAAAGCAGAAGAGACAGAATTATTTGAGTGATAAAGTGATAAAGTACTTGAGCTTATTTCAGAAAGAAAGAACTGCAGGAATGTCCTTAATCAATACCTAACTAGTCCTAAAAATACATTACAGAGGGCTTAATAAACTTGTAAACGATCAGTTTGCTGCTGTTAAGAATCTTTGACTTCATGGCTTGGCTGACAAAGCTGAAGAAGCACTTAGACAACTATACCAGATAGTTAATGTTTTGTGGGATAGAAAACGGACAAGTATACAGGGATTGAAGGATAAACAAGGTAAGGTTATAGAAGGTGAGGATTCTGTCGTGGCTAGGTGGGCGGAATATTTCAGTTAAGTTCTAAACATGTGAGTAGTTCTACTCCCATTATTTGCAATGATGATAGATGCATTACTGGCTTCCATGTTGGCCCTATAACACAATCATAAGTTATTTTGCCAATTTCTAAACTTAAACTGCATAAATTCCCAGGGGTAGATGAAATTACTACGGAAATACTTAGAGCTGGGAATGTTTCGGTTACCACATGGATGACTGACATTTTGAATATCTTTTACGATAAACGCACTGTTTCTAAGGATTTCACCAGAGCTATTTTTATCCCTATTTTTTAAAAAAGATGATCGCAGATCATGTGATAACTCTAGGGGTATCAGCCTACTTTCTGTTCCAAGTAAAGTTCTTTTCATGATTGTGCTTAATAGAATTAAGAATTTGGTTGACAGTCAATTGCGTGCTGAGCAATGTGGATTCAGAAGTGGTAGGGGATGTGTATTTCAGATATTTTCATTCAGGCAGATTTTTGAGAAATGTTTAGAGTTTCAGAAAACTTTGGTTGCTAGCTTTCCTGATTTCAAAAAGGATTTCGACTCTGTTGATCGTCATAATTTGTGGTTGATTTTGAGATCGTATGGCATACCAGACAAGTTAGTTAACATAATGAAAGTGCTCTATAATAACACTAAGTCGTTGTGTAAGAGTTAAGGCTGTTCGACAAATGTGCATTTTGTCCCCTTTTCTCTTTAGTTTGGCTATTGATTATATTATGCGAAATTCTTTGCAAGGGAAAAATTTTGCCCTTAAATGGTCTAGAGATTTCAAAATTCTGATTTAAATTATGCAGATGATTTGACCTTGTTGGCTAATGATGTTGATGAGATTAATTCTTTCATTAGGGCTGTTGATGAGACTGGAAATAGAGATAATGAGAATCGAAACTATGAATCAAAGATTATGAATGTCGAATCTGTGAATCTTGGATTACGTCATCTAAGATCAGATTAACATCAACCAAGATCAGATGAAAATCTCTGAACCGTCAGTAATCCGAAGTGAACCTAGGAACCACACATTTTGAGATTTGATTCTGTAAACCTCCGAATACGAAACTCGAATATATGACACACTGCACAACTATTAAAAGATAGATCGAAACTATCCGGTGTGTCCTTTAACAGGTACAGCGTATGGCTCTCCTACATACGCGCTCATGTCCCGTCAGACTAACGGCTGTCTTTTTTTTTTTCAAGCCCATCGGTTGGGTTTTTTTTACCTCAGAGCGGTACTTGTTTTTGCACACAATGTTTTTGCATACAAGGAAATTAAGGATAGATTCACTCTTCTCCGTAACAGCTTAACTAATAAATTAATAATCGGTAAAAATAACTAGTTCAAATATAAGGTTCTTTCGGCAGGCAATGACTCTAAACAGCTGTGGAAAATTATTTACGAATTAACTGGTAAATATAATAATAGAAATCTATTAAAAGAAATTCAAATTGGTGAAAGAATACACGATACCTTTAATGATAAAAAGATAATCGCTGATGCCTTTAATGATTATTATATCAATGTGGTAGATGATCTAATAAAAAATGTTACAGAGGAAGACACCTGCAGGTGGTGCTTCAGTCGCTCTGAATGGTTCAACCCTTGAGCAAGTGTCTCAGTTTAATAATCTTCGGAGTTATGTAAGAGATACTGGTGATGTGCGGCATGAGATTATGAGGCGAATTAGGATTTCCTCTTGGACTTTTAGGAATCTACGGATAATGTGTAGAAATAGGCGTATACACCTAAAGACTAAAATTAGACTGAATAATAGTTTGGTTATTTCTAGGGTTAGTTATGGGAGTGAAACGTGGACCCTTTGTAAATAACAGGAAACTTGATGCTTCTGATTCTAGATGCTTACTCAGTATCTTAGGAATTAGGTAGTTCAACTTTGTAAGTAATGATGAGGTTAGGCAAAGGAGTCAGCAACCTCCTTCAAGCAGCATATTGTGCAGAGAGAGACTCCGTTGGTTAGGCCATGTTGCTCCTATGGATAATTATAAATTAGCGAATAGGGTTAGTAACAGTGTGTCTAAAGGCCTGAGAAAGAGAGGTAGACTAGGATGCGGTGGGCAGACAATGGCAAACAGGACCTTCTTAGAATTCGTTTGCAGTGGCGAGATGCAGAAGATAGGCTTGGAGAACTAAATTGTGCGGTCTGGTTGAACCTCCCATAACCCATGGCTGTTTCAGAATGATGATGATGATGATTCCCACCCTCATTCATCTTGGCGCTTGGAATTTTTATGTCGAAGAAGAAGGTAGCCCGTAGGCCTAGTACAAGGAATCTCGGCCAAAAAGGAGTCCCATCTGGAGGAGGTCAAGCAGCTAAAACGAAAAAGAAGTGCCATATCGGTGGACCGACATCCGTTTCTGCCCAATGCGGCCCAATCACCGCCTCACACTGGAGACTGCTGAAAGAAGCGCGCCTTTGGACACTCTTTTCTGAACTTTCGGTGCGAAACGTTGACTACCAGTGACTGTCTTGGCTTCTACTTCATTCTCGAAAAAGGACCTGACAAGTTCTGCCCTGGCATTGAGGTGCGCAACTACTGATACTAACAAGAAGCAATTCTGCTGATGAGCAGTGGGATCCTGGCAGCGACCTAGAGGACGGCACCTTGAAATGCACAAGGAGAACCATTTTCTTCCTCCACCCGCGGCAATGGACCGAGATAGGGTCATTCTTTCCTGATCTGGTCTCCCCCCATGTTAACTGATAATTTGTCGCCGCCACCCTGCTCTCGACCGTTTATTTTTGAGCAATAAATTGTTATGCTCTACAATTACGGTACAGTGCGTAAAAGAGGAAATTTGTTTGCCTCTGTGTGAAAACCACTTGAATTAGAGTAAAGTGACTGTAACAAAGAATAAGAGTAAAGTTCAATAAATATGTTCCCAGAAAGTGATCCCACATCAAACTGCTTATTTGTTTTTTGTTGATCTAGTTCCTGTAGATCGAGATAGGCGGACAGCATAAGCTTGGGATTGGTAGACTTCATCATTTATGATTACAAAAATTGAGGTATCAGGTCCACTTTTCACGGAAGGCTGATTCTGATGAAACACAACGCTTTGCCTTCGCCCCCTCATTTTCTTTAGTTCGCCCCTAAAGTCCAACCACCCCAAAACACACAGGGGTAGTCACGACATTAGTTGAACGTATATAATGTCAGAATTATGAAACTTTTTTACGAAATTGCCAAACTTGTACAATCGTATTCCATATAAAAAAATAAATTTCATGATCTGATTGCCCACTTTTGTTCTCTGCGTATTTTTCCCCCTTTCAATATTCTTCGCATCTTGTGTCACCAGTGCGTACACCAAGCAATGGCCTCCTGAACGGGGCGGGGGTGGCTCAGTCGGTAGCGCGTCAGGCTCGTAATCTGTAGTTCCCAGGTTCGATCCCAGCTGGGTCAGCATTGAGATTTATCTCCGCAAAATTCCTCGCCCTGCCCACGGTCAGTAGAGGACACCGATGGGCTTGGAAAGACCGCCGTCCGTCGGATGGGACGTTAAGCCGTGGCCCCGTGTGTGGAGAGTCATACCTGTTAAAGAACACCTTGGATGGCTTTGATGGCAGGCTACCATCTGTCTCCCAACAGCTGTTCCAGTGGGTCCCCTCCCCCAACCTTCTCTGAGCCTTCGGGGTCCATGTGACCTGGCCATTTAGCCCATTGTGTGCAAAAAAGTGCCGCTCAGAGGTAAAACAACCCAACCCAAAGCCTTCTGAACACAGAAACAATGGCTTAACCTTCACACCGAAAGATTTCAGTCTTTTTTAAGATAATTACTTCCTCGGCTCTCAAGAGAACAGAGTAAGAACAAAAGCAGAAAATCTCAACTCTAGCGAAATGAAGCTGAAACTTCTTCTTTTGATTCTTTTAGTTCAGATTAGAAAGTTGAAGCTCTGATTAATGCAGAAATTAGTACAGGAAACAAGAGGGGTGGACAGAGAAATAAATAGATTTTTTTTCAGAGTATTTTGCAGCAGAATAAATGAATAGATTCTGCTCTGGAGTGATAGGACAAAATGAAACACTTAATTTTGTCCTTGATGGTAGAAAAGGGGGAAAAGGTAATGGATTTTCTTCAGAGAATGGAGGGAAGGGATATTAAATAAATGGATTTTATCTATGGGATGGGAGAAGGGGAATTACTGAATGGATTTTTATAGAGGTAATGGATGTCATGTCCCTCGAATTTTATGTTTATTTATTTATTGTATATTTTTGTTATATTTTATTGTCGTATATATTTTTATGTGTTCTTGGAAATGTTTGTGCTGGGATGACTCACTGTTGTTGTTTTTCGGGTCTAATGCTGCTTCGTGTAAGTGGTGACGTCCGTGTAAGTGGTGACGAATGACAGCAGTTGTTTATGTCATAAATGACTAGCCTAAGGTGCTAGTTACGCGCAAGAGGCTAGGCGGTAGATTTGAAGCTTTAGGCTTGGTGCGAGCACGTTGAACGAAAGGTCATGTCAACAAGCGTCGGAAGGACGCCGCCCATACTAAAAAAAAAGAAACCCTTGAAGTGAGGGTGCGATTCCAAAGGGAAATCGAGATTCTTGTGTGAATCTGTTTTATTCGTGTGGTTCAGAAGGAACACAGTGTAGGCAAAGGTTGGTTATCCTTTCGCCGAGTTTTGAGGTCTGTAAAGTGAGGACTCGCAAAGCGTGCGATTCCCCACCTCATTGTTAATGTTTGCAGCAGCAAGGCAGCAAAGGCTCACGGAGTTGAGCGGTGAATCTGGTAACAGTTTTGTGGATTCAGAGCGAAACACAGTGTAGGCAAAGGTTGGTTATTCTTTCGCCGAGTTTTGTGATCTGTTGAGTACTTGCCGAGTGTGCGATTCTCCACCTCATTATTAATGTTTGCAGCAACAAAGGCCCACGGATTTGAGCGCATTCCCAGCACATAGCTGTATATATTAGGAATACAACTGTGTCGTCCCTATCTAACTCTCGTGCAGTAAATTGATAGACCATTGTTATTCATCATTCAACACCAGTTTCTTCGAAGGCGTGCAGTAGCACGGGCTTAAAAACCCGAGAACCTGTAATTTCACCCAAGTGAGGGCGAAGTAATTATTAAGCAACAATCGCATCGTCCTCCGGTGGCCACGACGTTTGGCTTAGTCTCCATAGATCTGAGAAGGGAGGGCATCACAATGGATAAAATAAATGATTTGATTTAGTACAGGGGAAAAGCACAATAAATGATTGGATATTGTTCAGGATGGTGTAGGGAGAATATATTACTGGATTTGTGACCATTATTATGGAGAATATATGACCGAATTTTGTCCAAGGGAAGGGAGGGGGGGATTAATAAATGGATATTTATACACGTAATGGTTAAAACAAATAATTCGGTTTAGTGCAGCGGGAAGCAAAATAAATGGTTGGATTTTTTCCATGATGGTGTAGGGAAAAGGAGGAGAATATTTGACTGGATTTTGTTCATAATGGTGGGAAGATAAATGGATGGATTTTTACAGAGATAATGGGGCAGAACAAATGAATCAATCATATTCAGGGTATAACAAAATAAATAAATGGATCTTGCCCATGATGGTGTGGGGTAAAATGAATAGATTTTATCCAAGGGATGGGGCAAAATTAATGAACCAATTTTTACAGAGGTTGTGAAGTAAAATAAATGAATCGATTAAGGGTTTTAAAAATAAACGGATGGAGTTTGCACCAAGCGGCAAGGAAAACTAAAGGAACAGGATTTGCACACAGGGTTGGGTTGTTTTACCTCTGAGCGGCACTTTTTTGCACACCATGGGCTAAATGGCCAGGTCACATGGACCCCGAAGGCTCAGAGAAGGTTGGGGGAGGGAACCCAGTGGAACAGCTGTTGGGAGACTCCGTCAAGGTACAAGATGGTAGCCTCCCGTCAAGGCCATCCAGCGTGTTCTTTAACGTGCACAGGGTATGGCTCTCCCGCATACGGGGCCACGGCTTAACGTCCCATCCGACGGACGGCTGCCTTTCCAAGCCCATCGGTGTCCCCTACTGACCGTGGGCAGGGCGCGGAATTTTGCGGAGATAAATCTCAACGCTGACTCAGCTGGGACTCGAACCTGGGAACTACAGATTACGAGCCTGGCGCGCTACCGACTGAGCCACCCCAACCCCTGCACACAGGGTGGAAGTAAAAACAAATTTTACCCAAGGAGAACGAAATAAACGAATGGGTTCGTACAGAGGGGTAATGGAACAAAATAAATCAATAAATTATGATTAATATAGATATTTGAAAATAGATATTTGAAAAAATATGATCAAATAGAATTTGATCACGAAGGTTTTGAGAAAGAATAAACCTTTAGATTTTGCTCATGGGTTACAAGACCAAATAAATGAGTGGATTTTTTTAGGGGCATCCCTTGAAAAAAAATCTACTCACTTATTTTGCAAATAAACGATTGTATTTTGTCCATGAGAAGTAGAAAGCAAAAGAATAGATTCTTACAGAGTTGGGTGAGGTCAAACCACTGCAATAAATAGGCTTTGACCCTCGGAGGGAAAAGCCAAATGAATTGATTTGGCACAAAGAGAGGACTGAACAAAATAAAAGAAAATAAATCATTGCATTTTGTCCGGAGGAAAGGTAGAAATGGAATACATTTATTCCAAGGATTTAATCATATAACTATATACCACATAAAAACACGTTTTCGGGATGCACAATGCGATGCGCAACGAATCCCCCCCCCCCCTCCAAGGTGGGGTGGAATATCCAAGCCGACCTCACAAATCACAGACTAGAGTCGTGAAAGGGAAATCGTGACATGCACTTTTTAATGACCAAAGAGCCCTTTAAAAGAGACTACCAAGAGCCTCATTCCCGAGTCCGAACATTGACAGTGCCGCTATTTTATCGGTCACGTGGAGAGAAAGAAGTCACTTCGATCTGTTGAAGCGGACTTCCGAGAAAACTTGCTTCCTGCATGGCTCCGCTGAGAGCCAAAAAAGTGCACTAAATTACCCATGAACGATAAAGTCCTGTTGAAATCAGGACGAAAGCGTTTTGCTCATCGCCGACTACTCAAGCGAACTAGAACTGATTAGAAAAGAGCGGTGGTGATTGATTACTTATCGATCACCGACCTTTTTTCCCTCTTTCTTACGGATTCGGCTCTCTTCTACTCCTTTTGTAGTTCCAATGTTTCGTTGAATATTGTGTACAGCAAGGAGGAGAAACAGCAACAGTAAACCTAGATCTGTCAGCTCAGGAACGCTACATTGTAAAGGAGTTACACTTCATTCTCTATGTTCAACTTTGATAAAGTTTCCAAGGAGAAACTCTGTTGAATTAGAATGGATTCTTCGTGAGTTTTCGCAGAATGATTTTGCATTTAAGGGTTTGTCTGTCTGTTTCCTTTTGGTAATAACTACTATGGCATATAAACTGACAGGCTCCTGTCAGACCTCTGTGGCAAGCAGCTGCTTGAGAGGGTATTTATTTTTATTATTAATAACTCTCGAATGGAGGTATAGATCATTTTCATTTTTAGCTCGTTTTCCGAAAACCGAGCTATTGTTATATTTTGTCGTCTGACAGTTGGTGTCTGTAGATATTCAACTCTTTTTGTTTTAAAAGATTTCAAAAATATTGTTTGAGTCGTTCTACCTTTGATCGGAACTTTGTTGCACACAGCGGATGGAACGGTCAGATCAAAATGATCCAAATAGTTTCAAAACTTAGTAGAAGACAAATCGAGTAGCTGTTCAAATACAGATGGAATCCTCTCATCAAAGCCATGTAGCGTGTTTTTTTTGCCTGTCCAGGATTTGGCTCTCCTATACAAACACCATGGCTTAATGTATCATTTGATGGATGGCGGCTTTTCCAAGGTCAGAATAGAGTAAGGTTTGTGTTGCTTTACTTCTGAGCGGCGCTTTTCCCTGCACAATTGACTAAACATTAAGGTCACAAGAACCCCAAAGGCGCAGAGAAGGTTAGGAACTGGAAAGAGTTGACTTACCTCTGAGCTCCCCCCCGATAGGGGACCACCTTGTCGTGGTGGGGGGGCCTAGGGCCCAGCAACCCGGCTGAAGGCTGTGCCGACCGGGTTGGGCGCCGGTTGGACATGGCCAAGGCCAACCGAGGTTGAAGACGCTGCTGGCCGGCTTGATTGCCGGTCGGGTGGTGACGGCGTCGGAGACCTCACCTTTCAGGGACCTTGGGTGGTCAGTTCGACGGCTCTGCCGAAAGGCTTCCCTTGGCCTAGTAGGCACGAGCTATCCAAAAAGTCTGGGTCTTACTAAGAGTCTCCACCCCGGGTGCCGATCGAGCTTGGATCTTTATATCCTTGCACATTTGCAAACCGGGGAATAGATTAAAGTTAGGTTTCTTCCGGTGGTCAGCTTTCCTTCTATAGGACTGCTGCCATGTGAGGCCGGGGTTGAGGTGCGCCTATAGGGCGTATTCCTTGCCCCCGGCTCTAGATAGTCATGGCTTTTCTTAAACCAGGTAGTGCTGTCAGGCGGAACCGGGAATTGCCGTGGTTGCACAAGATCGCAACATAGAGATCAATTTACCTCTGAGCTGCCCCCCCCCCCCCGATAGGGGACCACCTTGTCGTGGTGGGGGGGCCTAGGGCCCAGCAACCCGGCTGAAGGCTGTGCCGACCGGATTGGTGTCCCGGTTGGACATGGCTAAGGCCAACCGAGGTTGAAGATGCTGCTGGCCGGCTTGATTGCCGGTCGGATGGTGACGGCGTAGGAGATCTCACCTCTCAGGAGACCTGTGTGGTCTGTTCGACGGCTCTGCTGAAAGGTCTGAGCCCGCCTTGTAGGCACGAGCTGTCCAAAAAGTCTGGGTCTTACTAAGAGTCTCCACCCCGGGTGCCGATCGAGCTTGGATCTTTATATCCTTGCACATTTGCAAACCGGGGAATAGATTAAAGTAAGGTTTCTTCCGGTGGTCAGCTTTCCTTCTATAGGACTGCTGCCATGTGAGGCTGGGGTTGAGGTGCGCCTATAGGGCGTATTCCTTGCCCCCGGCTCTAGATGGTCATGGCTTTTCATAACCAGGTAGTGCTGTACAAGCGGAACCGGGAATTGCCGTGGTTGCATAAGATCGCAACAAAAGAGATTCATTACCTCTGAGCTGCACTTTTCCCCATACAATGGGCTAAATGGCCGAATCACAAAGACCCCGAGGGCTCGGGGAAGGTTTGTAGAAAGGGACCCACTCGACAGCTGTTAGGAGACAGATGATAGCTTACCGTCAAGACAATCCAGTGTGTTCTTTAACGTGAACAGGGTATGGCTCTACCGTACACTAAGCCATGGCTTAACATTCCATACGACGGAAGGCGGCCTTTACAAGCCCATCGATGTCCCCTTCTTGACCGAGGACAGGGCGAGGAAATTTTGCGGAGATGAATCTCAACGCTGGGAATCCGAACCTGAGAACTGCAGATTATGAACCTGGTACGCTACCGACTGAGCCAACCTGTCCCAGGTTGGAGGAAGGAATCCCATTGGACAGTTATTAAAAGAGAGTTGAAAGTCTACCGTCAAATCCATCTAGCGTGTTTTTAACAGTAACATGGTATGACTCTCCTACACATGAGTGGGGCGAGGGTGGCTCAGTTGGTAGCGCGCCAGGCTCGTAATCTGTAGTTCCCAGGTTCGAGACCCAACTGGATCAGCGTTGAGATTTATCTTTGCAAAATTCCTCGTCCTGCCCACGGTCAGCAGGGATCACCGATGGGCTTGGAAAGGCTGCCATCCGTCGGATGAGACGTTACGCCGTGGCTCTGTTTGCGGGAGAGCAATACCCTGTGCACGTTAAAGAACACGCTGGATGGCCTTGACGGGAGGCTACCATCTGTTTCCCAACAGATGTTCCAGTGGGTTCCCTCTGCCCAACCTCCTCTGAGCCTTCAGTGTCTGGCCATTTAGTCCATGATGCGCAAAAATGTGCCGCTAAGAGGTAAAACAACCCAACCTATACATGAGCACCATAGAGGAAGGGAATTCATCGGATCTAGAAAAAAAAAATTAGATTGGTTGGACAGAAACTCAATCGAGATATTCTGCAATGAAAAAAATTCTAAAATGGAATCGAGCAAATCTCATAATGGAAATGCGGTCTCTTTCCCTCCGGGGAGGTGGTGGGGCAAAAGATTGTTTTTCGATTATAGTATAACACTTCCCCTCCGTTTTATAGATTTTTTAAAAATTTCTTTTAAAATGCAAGAAAAATTGATAAATTTAATAATTTTTTTATTACCATTACCAGCATTCCCAAAGCAGGTAGGCGTGGCACCTTCTCCTCTCCTTCCCCCCTTAAATTCGGCTCTGCATCGAATAACTGAACACAACGAAGTCTCTAATTTAAGTATTCAAAAGTGTTCTTTGAGCACAAATTAATGCACACAAAGTCAGTAATGTATTATAGCATTAATAAGTCAATCATGGGGACATTTAAAAAAGTGAGGATAAAAATGAGTCTAAATGCTATAAGTGCTATTGGGATTTACTTGCTAGTATTGTTTATTTCCAAACAGAAAATAAGACTTTCTTTTTGTAGATTGCTTCCTTTGGGAAATCGCATATTTAAAAGGTATTTTAATGGATTTTCGAAAGTTCCATATTCCGTAGAAAGGGTTGCAGGGTTTGCTCAATCAGTAAAGCGTCAGGCTCAGTAATCTGTTCCAGTCCCATCTGGGTCAGCGTTGAGATTTATCTCCGCAAAACTCCCCGCCCTGTTCTTGGTCAGTAGTGGAGATTGATGGGCTTGAAAAGATCGCGTCCGTCGGATGTGGCATAAACTCTTGGTTCCGTGTGCGGTAGAGTCATAACCTTTAGACGTTAAAGAACACGCTGGATGGCCTTGACGGTCTTGAATTTGCTGCAAGCACACATACATGTATTTTGGTTTACAAAGTTATGTGTGAATCTATATTTACTTATGGTTTGACAATATACAGCTCAACTAACCTCAAAAATATAAAGAAAATAGAAACTATTCAATCATCCATTGCTAAAAATATAATCCCATACAACTTAAGATATTCATTTTATCACAGCGAAGAAAGACTAAATTATCTAGGCATACTCTCTTTTCACAACTTTACGAATACAGCATTACTTAGCTAGTTGGGCATCGTCAAGCCTAAACTAGAGTAATGTGTTTCAGGCAAGCCATATGGCTCTTGAAAAAGTCCACTTGACAAGGTGGTGCCTGAAGTTCCTACCAGCATCGGTGGCTTCAGCCTTTAGCGGAGGAGGAACAGGTCTTTGTCCCGTGCTTGCGATCAGGGGGCTGTTTGATATTGTTGGCCCTACCTATCTCAATAAACCTAGTTTCTTTAAAAAACCTACTTATCATTTTCTCTCTGCAGGAACGTGGAACGTGAGGACATTACATAGAGATTATTCTCTTGATGTCCTCATGCAGGAATTCCAGCGCTATAACCTAGATATTCTAGGCTTGCAAGAGACCAGATGGACAGGTAAAGGTGAGATACTTAAAAATAACTTTAAATTTCTCTTTACAGGGAGGGAGGATAGAAAGCATCACCAAGGCGTGGGTCTGCTGCTCAGCAGACATGCTAGTGATGCTCTTCTAGGATATGAGTGCATTAATGAAAGGTTTCTTACAGCAAAATTTCAGACAAGCATTAAAGTCTTGAAAATGTAACTTGGAAAGGTTTGTTTATTTCTCAGCAGCACTTTTTTTTTTGCACACAATGGACCAATCACAAGGATTACAAAAACCTCAAGTGCTCAGAGAAAGTTGGGGAAGTACTTCCACTGGAGAGCTGTTATGAGACAGATGGTAACCTCCCGTCAAGGCCATCCCACGAGTTCTTTAATATGCACAAGGTATGGGTCTCACATACACGGAGCTGAGGTTTGGTATCTCTTCTGACGGATTTCCCAAGCTCATCGGTGACTATTTCTCACCGAAGGAAAGGTAAGGTTTAGCGAATAAAAATATCAACACCGATACAGGTGAGAACTAGAACCTTGGAAATGCAGATTACGAGCCCGGCGCACCGCTGTCGACTGCTCCACCTTCGCTGCGAAGTTGGAAAAAAAAAAAACGCATTAGAATAGATCGCGAATTTAATAAAGAGAAATTTGTACAATGTCGTCTTATCATTCATTATACTGATATACATGATAAACCCGGAGGAACGAAGTTTCGTATTAGCGATGAATTCGGAGTGTTCAGAGTAGAAAAATGGATATTTCTTTGAAAACGACTTAGTCTGTTCTTCCGACTACCGCAAGATCAAGTCTCACTTCTACTTCATCTCGTGCCGATGACGTTTTTGCTCATACTCCTCCACATCCGTAACAAATCCCCCTCAGGGAGACAAGTTTGTGGTCTCACTGGTTCAACTTCAAACAAGACTGTCAGATTTACAGCATGGCCGGAGGGAGGTTTCCATTTGAGTTGCAGCGGAGAACGTAAACTGTCGCAGTAGGTCTTTCGTGGTCGTTGAGTGCTATAAAAGAATAAAGCCGTTTCTCTCTGTGTTTATAGAGTTACAGATGTTCAGATTTTTATGAGTGTCGGGTATATCAGAGGGAGAAAGAGATACAATAAAGGGGGAAAAGTGAAGTCTATCATAGTTATTTCAAAAAAAGGGTTTGAACTATTATTTAGCTTTTAGAGACTTTCTTATGTTGCTTGTTTTAATTATATATAGCAGGATTCTCAACCTTTCATGTTTCACGTACACCTGGAAATGTGTATGTAACTGGCGTATCTCTTGTATAGATAGATAAAACTATTGTTATAGTATAATAATGAGAACAAAATAAAACATATCTAGCGACTTTTGAGCTCTCACGGCATACCCGAAAAAATTTTACCGCGTACCCACGTTGAGAACCCCTAATATACAGTAAGCGGCAATGACGAAATATATAAATAACTGATTATATTGTTTGCGGGTGACACAAAATAAAACAAAATGGGTTATATATAATGACTGAAATTCCAAAGTTAGGTTCTTTCCCCCTGAGTGGGACTTTTCTTTTTACAATATGGGCGAAACGGCCAAGTCACAATGGCCCCAGGCGTTTAGAGCTAGATTCCGGAAGAGTTTGTTAGGTTTACCTCTGAGCAGGCGCTTTTTTTGTCCACAATTTTTTAAATGGTAAGGGCACAAGGATCTCGAGAGTTTGGAGAAGGTAGATGGAAGAGAACTGAACAGCTTTTAGGAGACAGAGTAGCTTCCCGTAAAGGCCATCCATCGTGTTCTTTAAAGTGCACAGGGTATGGCTCTACTGCACAGGGTATGGCTCTACTGCACACAGAGCCACGACTTAACGTCCCATCCGATGGACTTTCCAAGCCCATCGGTGTCCTTTACTGACTTAGGACAGGAGGGGAGTTTTGTGGAGATAAATTTTAATGCTGGCCCAGGTAGTACTCGAACCTGGGTACTGCAGATTACGAGATTTGCAATCTACTCAGTGACCCCCCCCCCCACTTACATGCAGGGGAAGGGAATTAATTGTAGAACTATT
Organism: Ryuthela nishihirai; assembly: GCA_038380435.1. NCBI lineage: Eukaryota > Metazoa > Arthropoda > Arachnida > Araneae > Heptathelidae > Ryuthela > Ryuthela nishihirai. The sequence goes on from JAWZYU010000018.1 coordinate 29,997,396, forward strand.
TTAGAAGGCAGATGGTATCCTCCCGTCAAGGCCAACCAGCATGTTATTTGAATTGAACAGGGTACTGACTCCCTACTAAACTACAGTCCACAATTTAACGTCCCGACGGGCGAAGTACAGTCGCTCAAAAAAGTATCCGAACACTATGGTTGATTATAGAATTCAGAAAAAATATCTGGCAACGATTTTTTTTAGAAAAAATTTCTGGCAACCTTCGTGTTACGTGACACGAAGGTTGCCAGATATTTTTTCTGAATTTTGTAATCAACCATAGTGTTCGGATACTTTTTTGAGCGACTGTACAACTACTTTTGGGTGCCGAGATTTCGAATGATAAAGATCGGGGCATTTCGGTAAATGTTCCGGTTTCATAAAGATGAAACAAGGACAATTAGGGTTTCGATTTCATTTTACTAAAACTGGGATATTTCTTCTCGTAAGTGAAATCGCACAGAAAATGACGGACAGATATAATAGAAATTAGGTGGGAGGAACAAGAAACAAAGGCCATATCATCATTTCCCTCTTCGCTGGCGGCGCGTAGAGTTCGGTCAATTATCTGCTTAAACTTTATTAAACTGCGAAATCTGTGCGTTGTTGCTATGGAGCCTCATGAAGACAGGGCAAAAATTTTACATTTTCATAAGGATGCAGTTTGGGGACGACGTGAAAATTAATCATGCCTATTTATCACAAGTATGTGGGGATCATTCCTGTTCATATCTCACTGTTACGGCAGAGCTCCGAAGACCTCCCTCATGCAGAAAGACGAAGGAGGCCGTGAACGAGAGAACCATCGCTGTTGTTCGTGAACTCGTGAAGGAAAGCCCACACATTACCACTAAGTTAATAAATAATGTAAATGCCTGTAAATGGGAGCTAGGCGTAAACTGGAAGGAGAGCTGTGTACCAATCCCTAGTGATGATGCACAGAACCCGGCCAGGTCTGGCACCTAATGTCCGACCCCGCCTTCTCGTGGTGCAGGCCGTTAGTACCTTTCAAAAGAGATATTCCCTTTTGGAAGGGAACAGAAGGGGAGGGCTGCCAGTTCAGTATGGCCTACTTCCACTAGTAGTTCTATGACCACTTTTTTCTTTTTTTTCAAACCTGCTGAGGAGTGGTCAACTTTACAGGGTCCTGGTGCTGACCATTTATACCTACTAGACTTTGATTATGGATCCTGGATTTGCTGCACTGGTGGGCCTCTGTTGAGGGAGAATCTGCTGCATTGTTTTCTGTTTGCTTCTGGGTTGCCAGCCCTAAGTGAATAGAGGCATGGGATACCTTATATGAGCTGGTGGATAATCCTAATCAGAGGCCATTTCAGGTACTTGAACCTTACTTAGCTAGTTGGGCATCGTCAAGCCTAAACTGGAGTAATGTACCTCATGCAGGCCATATGGCTCTTGAAACAGTCCACTTGAAAAGGTGGTGCCTGAAGTTCCTACCAACATCGGTGGCTTCAGCCTTTAGCGGACGAGGAACAGGTCTTTGCCCCATGCCTGCGATCAGGGGGCTGTTTGATATTGTTGGCCCTACCAATCTCAATAAACCTAATTTCTTTAAAAATCCTACTAATCATTTTCTCTCTGCAGGAACGTGGAACGTGAGGACATTACATAGAGATTATTCTCTTGATGTCCTCATGCAGGAATTCCAGCGCTATAACCTAGATATTCTAGGCTTTCAAGAGACCAGATGGACAGGTAAAGGTGAGATACTTAAAAATAACTTTAAATTTCTCTTTACAGGGAGGGAGGATGGAAAGCATCACCAAGGCGTGGGTCTGTTGCTCAGCAGACATGCTAGTGATGCTCTTCTAGGATATGAGTGCATTAATGAAAGGTTTCTTACAGCAAAATTTCAGACAAGCATTAAAGACTTGAATGTTATCTGCTGTTGTGCCCCCACTAAGGATGCTGATGAGGAGGAGAAGGATAGGTTTTACGGACAACTTCAGGATATTTTGAATTCTATCAAGAAAGGAGATATTACCCTTGTTCTAGGTGACTTCAATGCCAAACTTGGTACTGACTCTGACCTTTGGGGGGGAGTAATAGGCCCTTTTGTTATTGGTAGCTGCAATGGCAGTGGGCAACGTCTCCTACAGGTAAGTAAACTCAATGGTTTCAGAATAACTAACACATATTACAAACACCACGACATACATAAATACACATGGGTTTCACCTGATGGGCTGCATAGGAATGTGATTGATTATATTTTAATTAACAGCAAATGGGCTAGTTCTGTTAGAAATACCAGGGTATATAGGGGAGCTGAAATTGGATATGACCATTACCTTGTTAAAAGTGTCTTGCAACTTAAACTTAAAAAGTGTTGTGCTAATTTTAAAAAATTTACTTTTAATACTGAAGCTCTGAAAGACCCAGTTATAGCTAAAGCTTACCATGATAGGTTACTTAGTCATTATGACAGTCATGGTTTGCTTAATACTGAAGTTGAGGAAGAATGGGGCCATTTTAAACAGGCCTTTTTGGAAACTAACAGTACTCTTTTAGGGAAAAAGGAGCAGAGGAGGCAGAATTATTTAAGTGATAAGGCACTTGAGCTTATTTCAGAAAGAAGGAGCTGCAGAAATGGCCTTAATCAGTACCCTACTAGTCCTAATAGAAAGGATTACAGAGAGCTTAATAAACGTGTAAAGGATCAGTTAGCTACTGATAAGAATCTTTGGCTTGATGGCTTGGCTGAGAGAGCTGAGGAAGCAGTTAGGCAGCACAACAGCAGAGAGCTGTACCAGATAGTTAATGTTTTAGGTGGTAGAAAACGGACAGGCAAACAAGGATTGCAGGATAAACAAGGTAAGGTTATAGAAGGGGAGGATTCTGTCATGGCTAGGTGGACTGAGCATTTCAGTGGTATTCTAAACAATGTAGATAATTCTACTCCCATTGTTTGCAATGATGATGATGCATTGGCGGCTTTAATGTTGGCCCTATAAGACAATCTGAAGTTATTTTGGCTATTTCTAAACTTAAATTTCATAAATCCCCAGGGGTAGATGAAATTACTCCAGAAAAGCTCAGAGCTGGGAATATTTCGGTTACCATTTGGATGACTGAAATTTTGAATAGCTTTTATGATAAAGGCATGGTTCCCAAAGATTTTACCAGAAATATTATTATCCCTATTTTCAAAAAAGGTGATCGCAGTTCTTGTGATAACTATAGGGGTATCAGCCTACTCTCTGTTCCAGGCAAAGTTTTTTCCATGATTGTGCTTAATAGAATTAAGAATCTGGTTGACAGTCAATTGCGTGATGAGCAATGTGGATTCAGAAGTGGTAAGGGATGTGTAGATCAGATATTTTCACTTAGGCAGATTCTTGAGAAATGTTTATAGTTACAGAAACCTTTGGTTGCTAGCTTTTTTGATTTCTAAAAGGCTTTCGACTCTGTTGATCGTCATAATTTGTGTTTGATTGTGAAATCATATGGTATACCTGACAAGTTAGTTGACATAATGAAAGCTCTCTATAATAACACTGAGTCGTGTGTAAGAGTTGGTAAGGCTTGTAGCAATTGGTTTAGCATTACTTCTGGTGTTCGACAAGGGTGCATTTTGTCTCCTTTTCTCTTTAGCTTGGTTATTAATTATGTTATGCGAAATTCACTTCAAGGGAAAGATTTTGGCCTTAAATGGGCTGGAGATAGGAAAATTTCTGATTTAGATTATGCTGATGATTTAGCCCTTTTGGCAAATGATGTTGATGAGATGAACTCTTTCATTCGAGCTGTTGATGAGACTGGTAGTAGAGTAGGTTTGGTTATAAACAGAGAGAAAACTAAAGTGATGAAAATTGGTCAGGCAGGCTGTGATTCAGTTAATCTGAATGGTTGCCGTCTTGAGCAGGTGTCACAGTTTAATTATCTTGGGAGCTATGTAACAGATAATGGTGATGTGCGGCATGAGATTAACAGACGAATAGGGATTGCTGCCGAGACTTTTAAGAATCTATGGAGAGTGTGGAGAAATAGGCGTACATACCTAAAGGCTAAAATTAAACTGTATAATAGTTTGGTTCTTTCTAGGGTTAGTTATGGTAGTGAAACGTGGACGCTGTGTAAACAAGATAACAGGAAACTAGATGCTTTTGATTCCAGATGCTTACGCAGTATCTTGGGCATTAGGTGGTTCAACTTTGTAACTAATGATGAGATTAGGCAAAGGAGTCTGCAACCTCTTTTAAGCAGCATATTGTTCAGAGAGAGACTCCGCTGGTTTGGCCATGTTGCCCGTATGGATAATTATAGATTGGTGAATAGGGTTATGAACAGTGTGCCTAGAGGCCTCAGAAGGAGGGGGAGACCTAGGATGCGGTGGGCAGACAATGTTAAACAGGAACTTGTTAGAATTGGTGTGCAGTGGCCGGATGCAGCAGATGTAGCTCAGGACAGATATGCTTGGAGAATTAAACTGCGCTGTCTGGTTGGACCTCCGTAGCCCATGGCTCTTTGAGGATGATGAAGGTGATGATGATAATATGTTTAGATGCCAGTGTGGAATCAATTATTCACCGTTTATACTTACGAAAGATCCGTGCCAAAAGATCTATGGCAAACTTATAGAAGAGAAACAAGGGCTAGAGTCGTATCGTGCAAGGTGATGCTGGGACTTAGTGGCCCCAAACAGACATTGCCGCAGGTGATGAGACGTGGTTTTATTACTTTACAACTCCCTGAAAGATCTACAACTATGCTTGGGTTTCGGAAGACGAACTGCGTCCCCAAATCCTCCCCAAATCCTCCGACAATACTTTCGCTCAAGGAAGAAGATGTTCACAATTTTTTCAATTCCCAAGTAGTGGTAGCAGCGGACACCTTACCTGAAAAAGTGACTATAAATGGCCAATATTACACCAATATTGTTTTGCCTTAAGTGGATAAGGAAATGATGTAATATTATCCAACAATAGGCTGTCGACGGTTCTCCTTCTTCGTGACAATGCCAGTGTTCTCAAAACCTGGCAAATTGCAAGTTGCGGCCTATCTGGAGCAGAAAAAAAAATCCAACAACTTCCCCATCCTGCATATTCACCCGATCTTGCACCTTGCGAATTTTGGTTGTTTCCAAAAAGTAGAAAGGAACTTGTTGAGAGGCCTTTTTCATGGGTGCAAGACATGGCAAAATGATGTCATTCAGAGTTGAGGATTATTCTCCAACAGGAGTACCAGCGAGCGTTTCAGAAATTGGAGCAGACGTCTGCATCATGGCTGAAGGGGACGGTAAAAGGTTGAAGGACGGTAAAAGTTTTGTTGTTGAGGTAAATGCAACGGTTTTTGCTCTGCAGATGCAAGTCAAGAACTTTATGAACAGCTTTCCTACAGTGACGAGAGCAGGATTTACACCTCCCACGCTGCTAGCCACACGAAAAGGAGTACACTCTAACTTTTAAATAAAGGATGGATAAAAATAAATACCCCCTAAAGCTTGAGGGGGTGTTTAGTTATTTTTTTTATAAACTGACAGCTCCTGTCAGACGAAGGTTTGACAGGAGCCTGCCACTTTAATACGCAATAAAAAAATATCTGTGAGGAAGGCGAGACCTGAACAGAAAGACAATACAATCATCCATGTCTTAGTCGAGACGGGGCGGGGGTGGCTCAGTCGGTAGCGCGCCAGACTCGTAATCTGTAGTTCCCAGGTTCGAGTCCCAGCTGGGTCAGCGTTGAGATTTATCTCCGCAAAATTCCCCACCCTGCCCACAGTCAGTAGGGGACACCGATGGATTTGGAAAGGCCGCCGTCCGTCGGATGGGACGTTAAGCCGTGGCCCCGTGTGCAGGAGAGACATACCCTGTGCACGTTAAAGAACACGCTGGATGGCCTTGACGGGAGGCTACCATCTGTCTCCTAACAGCTGTTCCAGTGGGTCCCCTCCCCCAACCTTCTCTGAGCCTTTGGGGTCCATGGTGTGCAAAAAAGTGCCGCTCAGAGGTAAAACAACCCACCCAACTTAGTCGAGCCTCGAACCCAGGTTCCTTTGATCAGTAGTCAATTTGATCCGTGTCCATTTGATCAGCAGTCATTTTGATCCATAGTCCATTTGATCCGTGTCCATTTGATCAGCAGTCATTTTGATCCATAGTCCATTTGATCAGTAGTCAATAGCTTACCACTCGGCTACGACACGGTCTTACGTACAGAATGTCTTTTCTTCGTATTAAATTTTTTTATTATTCATTACCACGAAGAACGGAAAAACGCAATCAAAATGGATGTATGCATTTTAATTATAAATAATTCAGTTTTGGTAATAAATAGTAATATTTAAGTATTAAATTAATATTATACATAGTCTATAACTTTCAATATTCAATATGCATTGTCATTTAAAAATCATATTATTCATTTGAAATTTAAAACTTTTTTTAATCTGGAAATGAACAAATTACACTGAGGTCATTTGTTCATTTCTAGATTAACGAAAGTATTGGGACATTTTCATGTTTTGAGAATGGAAAATTGTACTTAACATTCCCTAACTCCGAATTAGTAGCAAAATGTGACAAGAAACGAAAAATCTAAAAAAATCCCCCCAAATGTAGACTTTGAATTCTTTTTCTAAAGAGTTCTGGAAACTCAAACATTCTGACGTCAGTGTTGCGACTCGTTTAGGTTGGGTTGGGTTGTTTTACCTCTGAGCGGCACTTTTTTGAACACAATGGGCTAAATGGCCAGGTCACATGGACCCCGAAGGCTCAGAGAAGGTTGGGGGAGGGGACCCACTGGAACAGCTGTTAGCAGACAGATGGTAGCCTCCCGTCAAGGCCATCCAGCGTGTTCTTTAACGTGCACAGGGTATGGCTCTCGCGCACACGGAGCCACGGCTTAACGTCCCATACGACGGACGGTGGCCTTTCCAAGCCCATCGGTGTCCCCTACTGACCGTGGGCAGGGCGGGGAATTTTGCAGAGATAAATCTCAACGCTGACCCAGCTGGGAACTACAGATTACGAGTCTGACGCGCTACGGACTTAGCCACCCGTTTAGGATTTAACTTGAAAATTGTAGCATATTTTTTACTGAAAGAAACGTAATTTTAGAAGTATAGGCAACTCTTTTTCACTTTGCATGAATTTTGAAACAGTGTTTGGGATGAATATAACAGCATCTGCTTTCTGACCGTATTCTATGTGGATAACATGTGTAGCAGATTATTTATATATGGTGTTTATGAATTACCTGTGATATAAACTCCATTTTCGTGACTGCATTAATTATGCTATATTAAAGTCATTAACATTCCTGCTGATAAGCTATTCAGTTATTCAGGTAAAATAGTGCACGGCCGGATCTGGGGGAACAAGGGGCCCCTCATTTTGTCTGTCACGGCCGGATCTGGGAAAACTCCCCCCCCCCCCCCCCCATTTTGCATTTTTTTGGCTCGATTGCGTTTCTTGTTCCCTTCCCTCTATTTTTTTTTCTAGATCCGGGCTTGAATGTATGTAATCTTTACTTTTGTGAATAAAAATCAGTTAAAAAAAAACCTACATTAGATAATAGACCCCGTTTTTTTTGTCAATCACACTGACGAAATAGCGTTTTCTTTAAGAAATAGTTTTCTAGTCGAAAAAGAGAAGACACACACCCAACAGTCGCCAAACCCTTTGTGAATCACTAAAAAAGAAGAAGCAATATAATCGCCAATAAAATGTATTCACTGTATTCGGAGGTCCGTAATTTCATTTCTATTACGTCGTTAACTCTAGAGGGATGTAACTACAGCCTATTCAGTGGGTCAGCACAGTTGTAAAATCAATAATATGACGGCACCTCCGACGAAATCTTCTTACTGTCCTACGAAACTAGAAGTTGGAAAAGTAATATTTTTTTAGAACGAAAACATCTGCTGTAGAACGATATTATTTCTTTTTCCCATTCTAGCTTGCAATAAAGAACTTTCACGGCGATAATCATACTGTAATCTAAACAATTAGATTAATCCAACGACACTCTTTGGATTTACTGAGAGTCGTTCGGGCAATGATTACGGTTATTACTTGCCGTAAAACCACAACTCATTTACTGCGAATTGGTTGGATTGTTTTACCTCTGAGCGGCACTTTTTTTGCACACCATGGGCTAAATGGCCAGGTCGGAAGGACCCCGAATACTCAAAAAAGGTTGGTCACAAGGACCTCGAAGACTCAGAGAAGGTTGGGGGAGGGGACCCATTGGAACAGCTGTTAGGAGACAGATGGTAGCCTCCCGTCAAGGCCATCCAGCGTGTTCTTTAATGTGCACAGAGTATGACTCTTCCACACACGGGGCCACGGCTTAACGTCCCATCCGACGGCGGCCTTTCCAAGCCCATCGGTGTCCCCTACTGATCGTGGGCAGGGCATTGAATTTTGCGGGGATAAATCTCAACGCTGACCCAGCTGGGACTCGAACCTGGGAACTGCAGATTACGAGTCTGGAGCGCTACCGACTAACCCTCCCTGCGCACAGGACGCTCCAGGGGTGGGTTGCTCGCTATATTCCGCGGGTGTCCGGTGCTCACAGATTCTTTCGTTCCGTGAAGGGAGCCTCGACAGCGGTTTGTGGGACTTGGCAAACTGGCTGCAGCCCGCTTCTCCTTTTTCTTCTCTGATTTCCCAGTTGTGATTCTTGCAGTCTCTGTCTTTTTCAACCCTGCATTCTTTTTCCTCGTCAATTACATTCTCTGGTATCTGCCATCTGTCTATAGTTTCTTTGGCCGTTACTTACCTGTTGCACTTTCTATTTTCCCGGGTCTATTGTCTCTTTGTGCTCAGAACTCACTCCTTGTTGTACTTCCGCACTCTAGCACACACAGTTCTCTTCTCTCTTGGTCGCGCTTGTCGATTTCAAAAAGGACCCCGCTGCCATTTCTCATTGGGCAGCAAAGTTCGTCGGTGATAGCGGTGGCCAAAGTTCATTGGCGCGGCCCGATTTTTATTGGAGGTCCCAGCCTCTGGCGTTATCCTGAGTCATCCTTGTCCCTCTCTTGGTGACCATTGCTGCGCGTTTCGAAGACTCCTTTCTTTATTGCCTTGTTTACGCTTTTCTTGGACGGGGTGCCGTGTGCAAAAGGCCCAGATGGTCCGTCGCTTTTAACATGGCAGCTCAAGTTGTCTTTTCAGCCGTTTTACTGAGCGAAAGGTCGGATGGCTGGAAGAAAATGGCAACAGATAGTTACGTCGAACTCGGGATTGCAAAATTCCGAGTACGACACAATCATAGCATTCGGATACTTTTTTGAGCGACTGTACTCTGTTAAATTCGTCAGAATTCAGGAACGTACCAAGGGGTCCGGACCGCCGAGACTCCGGAAAATCCGGTCGTCTTACGCGAAATACCAAATTTTTCTACCTGCTTTGAAATCAACAACAGTTGCCTTTATGTAATTTTATTTTAGCCTCATATTTTATGTCCGACACTAGACAATAAACATTTAAAAAGACAGCCATAAAATTTCATTCCACATATAGAATATTATTTTAACCCATGAAAAAATAATCTAAAAAAAATGGTTTTGCCATGAGTGGAATTCGAAGTGGGGTTCGAAACCCACTCACGGAAAACCATTTTTTTTTCAGCTTATTATCTCAGGAGTTCTATGTCTACAGGACACATCCTGTGATTCTTTACTACTGAATCATTTTAACCTTTTCTATACGGTGCAGTATTTTAGTAATTGGGAAACCCTGCTGAAGTCTGAGACCCCCTCCCTCCCGAAGCTAAATTATCGCACCCCCCCCCCCCATTCCGATGCTAAATTCTGGAACCCTCCCTAAAATTAAATTCTACTGATCCAAGGGACCTGGTTTCCAGCCCCGTGTAAGGCATGGATGTTTGTGTTGCTTTCTGTTGAGGTCCCGCCATCCTCATAGACTTTGTACCATGATGACCGACCCTCTGTGGCAAGCAGCTGCTTGAGGGGGTATTTATTTATTTTTTATAAATTACCCCCCTTCTTTGAAACTAGACCTGGATGCGTGCCTGCTCTTTGGTTCCCACTGTACTTGATCGAACCGTACCTACCAGGTCACAGGGAACCCGAGGGTTCAGAGATGGTTGAGAGATGGGACCCACTAGACAGCAGTTGGGAGACAGATGGTAGCCTCCCGTCAAATCCATCTAGAATGTTCTCTAACGTTCACAGGATATGGCTCTCCTGCACAGAGATTACGGTCTCATCCAATAGATGGCTGTCTTTACAAGCTCATCAGTGCCCTGTACTTATCGAGAAGTTTTGCGGAGATAAACCTCAAAGCTGGCCCAGATGGGACTCGAACCTGGGAACTGCAGATTACGAGCTTGACGCGATAGCGACTGAGCCACTCCCAACCCGTGCACTTTCAGAAAATAACCTTTGAAGTTTTTCTGCACTTTAACTAACATTATTTAGCAGGCGATCTAGAAAAAAAAAAAGGGGGGGGGGGGGTAGGACGAGAAACTCAATCGAACCGAAAAAATGTGAAGGGGGTGGGGGGGGGGTGGACAAGAAACTCAATCGAACCGAAAAAATGTGAAGGGGGAGGACAAGAAACTCAGTCGAACCGAAAAAATGTGAAAGGGGGATGACAAGAAACTCAATCGAACCGAAAAAATGTGAAAGTGGGGGAGGACAAGAAACTCAATCGAACCAAAAAAATGTGAAGGGTGGGGGTAGGACAAGAAACTCAATCGAACCACAAAAATGTTAAAGAGGGGGGGGGGGAGACTGAATTTCCACTGCCGTTTAAGATTTCTCCTCCACTTTACAGATCTTAAAATAATTCTTGAAAAATGCATGAAATATAAATAAGTTTAATAATACATTTGTTATCCTTACTGGAATTATGAAAGGGGGCATTGTACCTTTACCTCTACCTCACCAGATCCTTCTCTATTATTCAGTAATACAGCACCTCCTAAAACTGTACTCTTTCAGAAAATAACATGTGACGCTCTTAATAGAGCAAAGTTTTTTTCCCCCTACACTTCACCTTCGCTATCCGTAATTGAAGGCCTCCTATTTGATGTTGTACTTTCTTACAATCACAACGGATACCTCGTTTCCACTTTACAAGGAAAAGAAGATGTGAAATCACGCCAGCTATAACGAGACGTTCATTTACAAAGACCATCATTGAAAGTTGTCCCCCGATTCGATTACAACATAACGCAAATGTGGCTAGCACGACGATAATATTTCTTCGTCGAAATTAATGGCCTGTTCAGTTGTTATAAAAACCCAAGAAAACAAATAACGTTAAGATTAATTACGACTTAATCAAATCAGACTTCATTAAGCTGTAATTGCTTCGGTAACAATGATTTTTGCGGCCATCACGCTAATAAACTCGAGTGAACGCGTTTCTCGATTCGGTGATGGAACAAAATGTAGATTAATGTGGAAATTCTAATTGGAAATGATTCACGTTGTAATGAATAGTTGAATAAGGTGGCTATAGCTTATTAAACAGCAAATTAGCTTCGCCACTAGTTAAACAAACGCAATTCTTTGTAACATATATGTATATTAAGAAGCTTTTTTTTTTTAACTTACGTAGCAGGCAAAAAATAACGATAACCAAAAAACGTCAAACAGCAATTCATTTATTTAGGCTCAAATGCTTAATCAATAAAATGTTTTTTTTAGTTGCAGTTTAGTGCTTTATTTATGATAATGTCTCTCAAGTTATGGGGGTTGAGTTGTTTTACCTCTGAGCGGCACATTTTTGCACATAATGGGCTAAATGTCCAGGTCACAAGGACTCGAAGGCTCAGAGAAGGTTGGGGGTGGCGACCCACTGGAACAGCTGTTGGGAGACAGTTGGTAGTCTCTGGTCAAGACCATCCAGTGTGTTCTTTAACGTGCACAGGGCATGGCTCTCCTGTACACGGATCACGGCTTAACGTCCCATCCGATGAACGGAGCCTTTCCAAGCCCATCGGTGTCCCCTACTGACCGTTGGCAGGGAGTTTAGCGAAGATAAATCGCAACGCTGGTCCAGCTGGGACTCGAACCTGGGAGCTGCGCATTACGAGCCTAGTGCGCTACCGACTGAAACACCACCGTCCCTAAATAATGGGAGGAACAGTTGACTTACTGGAGGACTGTACTTTGTTTGGTTGGGTTGGGTTGTTTTACCTCTGAGCGGCAATTTTTTGCACACCATGGGCTAAATGGCCAGGTCACATTGACCCCGAAGGCTCAGAGAAGGTTCGGGGAGGGGACCCACTGGAGCAGCTGTTGGGAGACAGATGGTAGCCTCCCGTCAAGGCCATCCAGCGTGTTCTTTAACGTGCACAGTGGCTCTCCCGCACACGGGGCCACGGCTTAACGTCCCATCCGACGACGGCGGCCTTTCCAAGCCCATCGGTGTCCCCTACTGACCGTGGGCAGGGCGGGGAATTTTGTGGAGATAAATATCAACGCTGACCCAGCTGGGACTCGAACCTGGGAACTACAGATTACGAGCCTGGCACGCTACCGACTGAGCAATCCCCGCCCCACTTTGTTGGGTTCTTTTACTAACTCTTTTTTTTTGCTCACACTGGGGCCAGATCACAAATATCATGGACCCTGAAGGCTCAGAAAAGATTGGGGGAGGAGACCCACTGGAACAGCTGTTGGGAGACAGATGATAGCCTCCCGTCAAGGCCATCCAGCGTGTTCTTTAACGTGCACAGGGTATGGCTCTCCCGCATACTGGGCCACGGCTTAACGTCCCATCCGACGGACGGCTGCCTTTCCAAGCCCATCGGTGTCCCCTACTGACCGTGGGTAGGGCGAGGAATTTTGCAGAGACAAATCTCAACGCTCACCCAGCTGGAACTCGAACCTGGGAACTACAGATTACGAGTCTGGCGCGACACACTTCTGAAGTAGTCGATTTACTGCGACACGTTTGTCGTAAAAAGTCATTTATTTTCTTGCTTTAATATACATATACAGTATCTTAAAATTCAATATATTTAAACAAAAAATTTATCGTTATAAAATTTCTAAAAAAAGTGCTAAAGTGCAAATTTTTATGTAACATTATTGTTGTTTTAATTTTTCGCGACACGTCTATCTTTTTAAGAACTGTTCAGTGGGTCCCTTTCTCCGACCCCCTCTGAGCCCTTTGTACCTGGACATTGTATGCGAAAGACCGCTCAGCAGATGCTTTGCGGGTCATTTGTTTAAACTTTTGTATAACTAACATGAATATGAATAAAGATTATTATTATTATTTAAAAAAAAATAAAAAAAAAGTAAAACAACCTATCTCTTAAACAGCTGAGCCCATCCGGCATATTCTTTATAGTATAAATATAATAAATACCCCCTCAAGCAGCTGCTTGCCACAAGAGGACTGACAGGAGACTGTCAGTTTATATGCCACAGTAGAAGATCTGAGAGGATGGCAGGACCTCAGCAGAAAAACTACACATACATCCATGCCTTACACGGGACTCGAACCCAGGTCCTGTAGATCAGTAGCCAAGCGTGCTAACCACTCGGCCACGGGACGGCCATTATAGTATACAGTGTATGTTTTAACGTCCCATCCGATGGGCTTTTCCAAGCTGAACACTATCACCATTTTGACCAAGGTTATGGTGAGAATTAACGGAGAAAATTCTCAACTCCATTGGAACTGAGAACTGCAGATTACGACATTGGTGCATTACCAATTGAGTCAGCAGCATCCCTGGAATCGAGGGCCTGATCTTCAATAATATATTTTCGACGGAAAGAAGTGAAATTCTTTGATTCTATTGAAGTTTTTGGCATTTTTTATTTTCTCTTTGTTTGTTCTGCAATAACATAAACGATTTCATTCATAATTCCCGTTTCTATTAATTAAATAATTTATATAAAAATGCGCTATATTACCAAAAGTATTGGAATAATTCCGTGTTATGTGAAATCATAATCAGAGCTCCCTAACTTTGGAAATAAGGTAACTGCGGAAAAAATGTCATTGAAGAAGAAAAGTTCTCTCTTAGATTTTTATAAATAAGGAATTTACTAAATTTTTTCTTAATATTGAAAGAGCTATCGAAGTTGAAACATTTAACGTTACACGCTGATGTGGACGGGTGGCTCAGTCGGTATCGCGCCAGGCTCGTAACTTACATTTCCTAGATTCGAGTCCCAACTTTGTGTGCGTTGAAATTTATGTCCACTAAGCCCCACCCTGACCTCGGTGAGAAAGGGGACACCGATGCGCTTACAAAGGCCGCCGTCCTTCGGATGAGACGTTAAGTCATCCGTTCGAGCCCCGTGTTGCACGGGGCGGGGGTGGCTCATTCCGTAGCGCGCCAGGCTCGTAATCTGTAGTTCCCAGGTTCGAGTCCCAGCTGGGTCAGCGTTGAGATTTGTCTCTGCAAAATTCCTCGCCCTGCCCACGGCCAGTAGGGGACAGCGATAGACTTGGAAAGGCCGCCGTCCGTCGGATGGGACGTTAAGCCGTGGATCCGTGTGCGGGAGTGCACGTTAAAGAACACGCTGGATGGCCTTGACGGGAGGCTACCATCTGTCTCCCAACAGCTGTTCCAATGGGTTCCCTTCCCCAACCTTCTCTGAACCTTCGGGGTCCATGTGACCTTGCCATTTAGCCCATGGTGTGCAAAAAAGTTCCGCTCAGAGGTAAAACAACCCAACCCGTGTTGCACAAATGCCATATATACTGTGTAAATAACACTCTGAATGGCTTTGACGGGAGGTTTCCATCTATATTTTTAACAACTGTCCGGTGGGTCCTTCCCCCCCCCCCCCAGCCTTCTCTGAACCCTTGGGGTCTTTGTGACCAAGACATGGTGTTAAAAGTTCCTCTCAGAAGTAAAACAACCCAAAGTTGATGTTACCCTTGTCCTAAATACTTTTCTTCAAATTTAAAGAAAACTTAAAAGAATCATTGCTTAGATTTCTAAGAGTATTTTTATTTAAATAAACAATTTTTGTGTTTCAATAACAAAAGCCGTCTACTCTTAATAATTTTATTCCTACCTCTTCAAATATTTAAGGATCATCAGTGAAAAATCAAGATTTGTAAAAACTTGATTGCGATCTGCAGTTAATTCCAAAGATTTCGTATTTTCAGCTATTGTCTGATCGGAATATCTATGAAGAAAGTGACGATAGAGTGAATAAATATTTTTTTTTCCTTTTTGATTTTTCGAAAACGGTCTAAAAACTTTATTGTATTATTGCTGGTACATTCATACATTTGAAACACATTTACATGGTATATTTAAAACCAAATATTCAGTTCAATTATTAGATGTTTTTCTAATAAAAAAAAAGGGAAGAAAGACAACCCAAAGGCCAAAGATCCGTCAGGTTTTTCATATTTTCTCATACAACATACGGGTTGGGTTGTTTTACCTCTGAGCGGTACTTTTTTTTGCACTCCATGGGCTAAATGGCCAGTTCACATGGACCCCGAAGGCTCAGAGAAGGTTGGGGGAGGAGACCCACTGGAACAGCTGTTGGGGGACAGATGGTAGCCTCCCGTCAAGGCCATCCAGCGTGTTCTTTAACGTGCACAGGGTATGCCTCTCCCCTACAAGGGGTCACGGCTTAACGTTCCATTCGAAGGACGGCGGCCTTTTCAAGCCCATCGGTGTTTTCTTAACCCCAAAGGGTTTAGGTCAGTCCCCTTCTGACCATGCGCAGATCAGGGAATTTTGCGGAGATAAATCTCAACGCTTACCCAACTGGGACTCGAACCTGGTAACTACAGATTACGACCCTGGCGCGCTACCGACTGAGCCACCCCGCCCCTATAACATATGGGAACACACATACTCGAACCCAGACTTATTTTATTCCCATTATTATACTATAGCTATAATTTTATCTATCTATACAAGGAGTACGCCAGTTGCATACACATTTCCCGGGGGTACGTGAAACATATCAGGTTGAGAATCATTGCTGTAGAATAATGGCTCTGGTAAAATTCTTAGGAACCATGCCTTTATAGTAAAAGATATTCAAATTTTCAGTCATCCATGTGATAACTGAAACGTTCTCAGCTCTAACCATTTCCGTAGTAATTTCATCTACACCTGGGGATTTATGAAGTTTAAGTTTAAAAACAGCTGCAATAACTTCAGACTGTGTTATAGAGCTAACATTAAAGCCAGTAATGCATCTATCATCATTACAAAAAATGGGAGAAGAACTAATCACATTATTTAGAACATCACTGAAATGCTCAGCCCACCTAGCGATGGCAGAATCCTCCCTTCTATAACCTTATCTTGTTTATCCTGCAATCCTTGTATGCCTGTCCGTTTTCTACCACATAAAACGTTAACTATCTGGTATAGCTCTCTGCCGTTGTGCTGTCTAACTGCTTCCTCGGCTTCGTCAGCCAAGCCATCAGGCCAAAGATTCTTATCAGCAGCTAACTGATCCTTTACAAGTTTATTAAGCTTTCCGTAATGTTTTCTATTAGGATTAGTAGGGTATTGATTAAAGACATTCCTACAGTTATTTCTTTCTGAAATAAGTGTACTTATGTATGTCGCGGTATTTGTAATAAGTGTTAGTTATTCTGAAACCATTGAGTTTACTTACCATTAGGAGACATTGCCCATTGCCATTGCAGCTACCAATACTAAAAGGGCCTATTACTCCTCCCCAAAGGTCAGAGTCAGTGCCAACTTTGGCATTGAAGTCACCAAGAAGAAGGGTAATATCTCCTTTCTTGACAGAATTCAAAATATCCTGAAGTTCTCCATAAAACCTATCCTTCTCATCCTCATCGGCATCCTCAGTGGGGGCATAACAGCAGATAACATTCAAGTCTTTAATGCTTGTCTGAAATTTTGCTGTAAAAAACCTTTCATTAATGCACTCATATTCTAGAACAGCATCACTAGCGTGTCTGCTGAGAAGCAGACTCACGCCTTGGTGATACTTATTGTCGTCCCTCCCTGAAAAGAGAAATTTAAGATTATTTTTAAGAATCTGACCTTTATCTGCCCATCTGGTCTCTTGCAAGCCGAGAATACCTAAATTATAACGGTGGAATTCTTGTGTGAGGACATCAAGAGAAAAAGCTCTGTGCAGAGTCCTCACATTCCAACTACCTATGGAGAGAAAATGGTTAGTGGGATGTTTAAAGAAACTATGTTTATTGAGAGTTGGAATGCCGACAATATCAACCAGCCCCCTAATGGCAGGCATGGGGCAAAGATCCGTTCCCCCACCACTAAAGGCTGAAGCAATGTACACTGGAAGACTTCCTCCAATGTAGAATTTGACGATGCTCTTAGGAGCAAGAGTTCGGGTGCCTGCGATGACCTCTGCTCAGGATTATCTACCAGCTGATAAAACGTATCCGCTGAATCTATTCACTTGGGGCTATCAACCCAAAAACAAACAGAAAACACATCAGAAGATTTTCCCTCCGCAGAGGCCCACCAGTGCGGCAAATTCAGGATCCATAATCATGCTCAGAGCCTTATTCCAATCATCCGGTAGGTTTATATGTCAGCGCCAGTACCCAGTGTGGTTGACCACTCCTCAGCAGGGTAGAAAAAAAAAAGAATTATAGCACTAGTTGTCCAGATCAATAGGTCACAGTAATCTGGCAGCCCTCCTCTTCCGTTTCCTTCCAAAGGAGAATATCTCTTTTGAAAGGTACTAAAGGTACCACGAGAAGGCGGGGAGGACATTAGATTAGGATAAGGTGCTAGGTCTGGCCGGTTCTATGCATCATCACAGGGGATTGGTACATAGCTCTCCTTAGAGTGACTACCTAGCTACCATTTACAGAACATATACATTTAGCATCAAAAACGTTTAATATTTTGCCGAGAAATCTTAAACATGAAACAAACTCTCACTCTTTTAAATGAAAATTGAAAATCTGGATCTCTGAATTTAATGATGTTGAAAAATGCTTTAAAAAATGTTAATAATCAGCATTATGATAGGCGTACGTCTTGTCTTTTTGAATATCTGTCTTTTTGTTTTACAAATAGAATATATTATATTACTAAATGAATGCAAATGAATCACATTTACAGATTTTATATTAAATTTGTTGCCTTTTCCAAAATGTTTTATCAAATTGTATAAACTCAGCTGCGAGTTACTTCAACTCCTGTGGATGTTTTCAATATGTCTAAAGTTGAATGTATAATTTTAGAAAACATGTTATGCAAAATACTTCATACAAAATGTATAACTTGTCTATACGACGGGAATAAATCATTATTTACTAGTCCCATGGCCGAGTGGTTAGCGCACTTAGCTACTGATCTGAGGGACCTGGGTTCGAGCCCCGGGAAAGGCATTGTTGTATGTGTCGTTTTTCTGCTGAGGTCCTGCCATCCTCTCAGACCTTCTACTTTGGCATATAAACTGACAAGCTCCTGTCAGACCTCTGTGGCAAGCAGCTGCTTGAGGGGGTATTTTTTTTACTTACTTGCTTGTTTAAATAGCCCTATTCACCAATTTTTTTAGCTCTCCAGCGCCAGTACAGTACTGTGCAAATTAGTTGGGACAATAGGAAAATGCAGTAACAAAGACACAACTAAAATATTTATTTGTTTAATAGTGTAGTTAATAGTGAATGTGACCCCTCTTAGCTTTAATTACTTCTTCCACCCTCTCAACTATTGATGCCACTAGCTTTCCACACATCTCCTTCACTTCAGGGTCGTGGTACCACACTTTCTATCATTTTGGTTTTCGTCGTGCAATCCATCTTAGATATGCGCGCTTTAATAAAGGCCCACAAATTTTCAATGGGGTTTAGATCCGGTGAATTTCCTGGCCACTCCAATACCTTCAAATGTTGCTGGGTAAAGAAGCTCTTAGCAAGTTTAGAATTGTGGCATGGATCCAGATCCTGTTGAAATACCCCATCGCCGTTAGGAAACAGCTTCTGTAGTGTTCGGACCATTTTCCCTCCAGAACGCCTATGTACTTTTTGTTGTCCATCATTTCTTCAATGGGATGAAGCATCTGTGGCCCGGAAGCTGTGAAACATCCCCAAAACATGACCTTGGGTGGGTGTTTGGGGGATTGCTGGATGTGGCCAGATCGAAGAGGTTCTCCAGGCGAGCGGCGGACGAAATTTGAGTAGCCATGCAACTCAAAGTGGGTTTCGTCGGAAAATATCACTTTTTCCCAATTATCCACAGTCCAGTCTCGATATTTCTTTGCCCAGGATAGCCTTTTTTACTTCATAGCGGGTATCAAAAGCTGCTTTTTAGAGGGGCGTCGAGCCCGGCGGTCACACTCCACAAGACGACGACGTACGGTGGAAGCATCTATATTAACCCCATGAGACGCAATCTCCCTTGTGATGTCTCTACTGGTCTTCTTCTGGTCTATGATACTGTTGCGGATTTCAAAAAAATGGATAGCCACTGAGCGTGAGTATTAAAAGCTATATTTCAAAACCAAATTCAATACAAGGTAAATTGTTACAAAGGAAATATGGATGAAGTATCTTATTAACAAATCAACTATTAACATGCACAAGTCATCAATCTTCACGTAGAGCACACAACATCAGCTCTGTGTATTTTACTAAATACTACCTTTTACTTGATTTACCAGGTCACCCGAAGATCTTCACTCGTAAACCAATTCTCGTCCTGTGCTAATAACTGTTCACACACTAGCCGAACAAAAAGACAGTCCGTGTAGACATTCGAAGTTAGCCATAAAAGTTCCCACTTTTATACTTCCGCGTATACACAACACATCAAGTTACTTCTTGATACTTAACGATAAAAGATCCCACTTTTATCCTTCCGCGTATACACAACACATCAAGTTACTTCTTGATACTTAACGCGCACTGTCTCAGAACAGCTCACCGTCCATTTTCGAACTCCTCGACCGTTACAACACAACGACCGTTAACGCTCCACTCTTCTTCTCCAAATTCTCCCAAAGTTCTTATTCGTTGGCTGAAACTTTGCTTTCGGTTGCCAGATTCTTCTGTCGTAACAATACTAATTCTTCGAATTAGACTATCATCTCTAGGGGTGGTTTTTCTGTTTCTTCCACAATGTTCTTTACGGGACGTTTCCACTGCCCCTGTCTCCTTATGCAGCTTCATGATGTTTGTCCCAACTAATTCACACAATACTGTATATCGGAATTTGACCTTTGAACTCTAAGGACCATCACATCCAAAAATTTGGCATAATTTAGGAGATCAATGACTCAAAAATTGTAAAAAATGGTGCCATCCAAGCACAAATTTTTAGTCCCCTATCAAAGGTAGAATTATATTTGATCTTTGTTATATTTTACCTCGAAAGACCCATCGCTACAAAATTTCGCAACTTTTCTGAGACCTAGGACTCAAAATACCTCCAGGAACCAATTTTTAGCTCTCTAGCACTAGTAGATCTAAATTTGACTTTTGACCTCGAAAAATCCTGGTGATCCGAAATTTCGTAACGTTTCACACATTTGCTATCCAAAGCATTCTACGACCCCGAATTTCGCGTTTCTTGCACTCATAGATCATTGTTTCACCTCTATGTGATCTTCATTTGATCATGAAGAGCACGTCGGAGGTCAAATTTCGGATTTTCCCCGATATCTACGACCAGGATTACCCCTAGGTGCAAATTATTGGAGCTCTGCTGTTTCATTCAATCAACTGATTGAAAAAGCAGAGCTCTGAAAATTGCCACCTAAGTGTTGGGTTGTTTTACCTTGGAGCGGCACTGTTTTGCACACAGTGGGCTAAACGGTCACATAACAAGGACCCCGAAGGCTCAGAGGAAGTTGGGGGAGTGGATGGACACTGGGCAGCTTTTGGGAAACAGTTGGTAGCCTCCCGTCAAGGCCATCTAGCGTGTTCTTCAACGAGCACAGCGTAGGGCTCTCCCTCGCACGGGACCACGGTTAACTTCTCATCCAACGAACGGCGGCCTCGGTGTCCCCTTACTGACCATGGGCGTAACGTTGAGTTTTGTGGAAATTAATATCAAACCTGGTCCAGCTGGGACTCGAATTTGGAAACTAGAGATTACGAGCCAATCCGTAAGGGGGAGGTGATGTCCTTCAAGGTCAAAGGTCATATTTTAGCTCTCTAGCACCGGTCGGAGTCTGTACAAAATGCTGCTTAAAGGAAGTTGTCTACTCCGTTGCCAAACCTCATGCTATTGAGGAATTGTCTACATCTATTTTGAAGACTGCATCCATCGTGGAAGCTCTTTTAAGAATTCTCTCTATTTCTGATTCTGAACCAAAGAATACAATTACTATCAGTATATCTGAAATAATTCATGATTGCCTCTCTAAAAGCTGGTAGAGGTGGCTCAATTGGTAGCGCGCCAGGATTATAATCCGCAGTTCCCAGATTCGA
The DNA here is from genome assembly GCA_038380435.1 of Ryuthela nishihirai. Classification (NCBI taxonomy): domain Eukaryota; kingdom Metazoa; phylum Arthropoda; class Arachnida; order Araneae; family Heptathelidae; genus Ryuthela; species Ryuthela nishihirai. Next base: position 30,018,722 of record JAWZYU010000018.1, read on the forward strand.
GTCCCTCTTAGGCCAGCATTGAGATCCACGCATTGCCCCCGGCAAGTAGAGGACGCCGATGGGCTTGGAAAGGCAACCGTCCGTCAGATGGAATGTTACACCGTAACACCGTGGGAGAGCTCAGTGTACGTTAAAGAACACGCTGGATAACCTTGACGGAAGGCTATCATCTGTCTCCTGACAATTGTCCAGTGGATTCCCTTATCCCAGCTTTCCCTTTACCCTTGGAGACCTTGTGGCCTGGCATTTAGTCCACTGTGTGCGGAAAAAGGTGTTGTTCAGAGGTAAAAAAACAACCCATTAAATGTGGAGAGGGAATTTCTTTGGGACGTCTGCTATAATACTTCTGATACCCATATTGAGCATCTGTAAACTTGATGCATTTTTCTTCATTGCCATGTCATTTGGGACGGCTCAGTCGGTAGCTCGCCAGGCTCGTAATCTGCAGTTCCCAGGTTCGAGCCCCAGCTGGGTCAGCGTTCAGATTTATCTCTGCAAAACTCCCCGCTCTACCTACGGTCAATAAGGGACACCTATGGGCTTCGAAATGCCGCTGTCCGTCGGATGAGACCTTAAACCGTAGTCCCGTGTATGGGAGAGCTATACCCTGTTCACGTTAAAGAGCTTTTGGGTTGTTTTACCTCTGAGCGGCACTTTTTTGCAACCATGGGGTAAATGGCCAGGTCACAAGAACCCCGAAGGCTCAGAGAAGATTGGGGGGAGGAGACCTACTGGAACAGCTGTTGGGAGACATATGGTAGCCTCCCGTCAAGGCCATCCAGCGTGGTCTTTATCGTGCACAGTGTCTCTCCCGCACACGAAGCCACGGCTTAACGTCCCATCCGACTGACGGCGGTCTTTCCAAGCCCATCATTGTCCCCTACTGACCGTGGGAAGGGCGGAGAATTTTGCGGAGATAAATCTCAACGCTGACATAGCTGGGACTGGAACCTGGGAACTAGAGATTACGAGCCTGGCGAGCTACCGACTGAGCCACTCCCGACCCACTTTGTTGTGACCTTCACTTCTTAAAATTTAGCGCTCTATGAAACTAAATTGATTGAAGCGGATGAGTAGTTTACCTTAGAAACCTGCAAATATCTTACTTCACCGACATAAAGTACACTTTCTATGTCCGTTGTGGTCAAATAGAAAAGTACAAATCTCTTACTTTGCAAGGAAAACAAACTCGGATTCTAGACTTCAAAACAAGCTTCATATTCCATGAGGATTGATGCATTAAGAAATTGGAAAGAATATCTTTCAAAGATTATCTGCGCATATTGAAAGAAAAAAAGAAATTCTATATATTTAAACACGGTTAATGTATTTGTGTTTTGGATACTTGTTCGATGAAAAAGGAAAAAAATGAAATAGTCTATTTCTGTAATATTTCTTGCTTTTCTTTTAAACTAGTTTCTATTTGCGAGGTGCACAAATATTTGCTTATTGTGAGTTGATGTTCTATCAAAATGTTTCATGAACTGAGATAAGTGGTGAACTTCTGTACATTTTTCAAATTGAAGGTTGGGTTGTTTTACATCTTAGGAGCCCATTGTTTGCGCACAATGGGCTAAATGGTCAGGTCACAAGAATCCCAAGGGCTCAGAGAAGACTGTGGTAAGTTAGTGCAGAAGGTATAGGTCTCTCGCTACTTTCCATTGTACAGCTATTAGAAGACAGATGGTAGCCTCCAGTCAAGGCCATTCAGTGTGCTCTTTAAGGTGCACATGGTATGACTCTTACCCATACATGGCTCACCGGCTGAACATGCCAATCGACGGATGGCATCCTTTAGAGACCCATCAGGGTTCCCTACTGACCGAGGGCAGGGCGGGGAGCTTTGTCGAGAAAAATCTCGACGCTGGCCCAGGCGAGACTCGAACCTGGGACTCGAACCTGAGACTCGAACCTGAGACTCGAACCTGAACCCCTGTTTCGCGCTGAGAAGGAAGATCAGTGAAAGGAGAATCAAAAGTAGGATCTGAATGAACACCAATGAGACGAAAAAGAAATGATGGAGATGAGCAACAATGAGACGGTAAAGAGATGCTAATGAGGAAGGGAGGAGATCGATGAATGAGAGGAGGAGAGATGAGGAGTAGTCTCAGGGAAGAACAAAAGTGATAATGACGTATAACTGTGAGACACAAAAGAAATAATGGTGGAGGGAATTTAGATGGTAAAAAGGATAATGATGGGTAGCATAAGCAAAAGAAAAATTAACAAACAAAAGCGATCGATAAATGCATCAGTGATCTACAAAATGCCCACGTGTTCTTTAACATGCACAAGGTATGGCTGTCTCGCACACCTTTACGTCCCATGTAAGAGACGGCGACCTTTCCAAGACTACCTATATCTGCTACTGACCTTGACAGGGTTGGGATTTAGAGCAGATAAATCTCAACGCTGGCCAAATTAGAAAGGTCGAACTTAGAAATTACAGATTACGAGCCTGGCACGCTACCGACTGAGCCAACCCGAGTCGGGGTCAGAGAAGATTGGAGAAAGGGATTCCCAACTGGATAGCTCCTAGGAGACAAATGATAGTCTACCATCAAAGCCATGTAACGGGTTTTTAACATACACAGGGTGTGACTCTCCTGCATATGAATCCACGGCTTAACGTCCTCTCTGACGAACGGCGGACTTTCCTAATTGACAAGTGTTGTCTTTCTCACCGAGGTCAGTGAAGTTTGTATTGTTTTACCTCTGAGCGGCACTTTTTTCATACAACGAGCTAAATGGCCAAACCACAAGAACCCAGAGTCTTCAAAGAAGGTGGGGAAGAGGACCCACTGGACAAAAAAAGAGGACCCACTGGCCCCGGAAAGTTCAGAGAAGGTTGGGGAAGGGTTCCCCCGACTGGAAAGGCTGTTGGGAGACAGATGGTAGCCTCCCGTCAAAGCCATCCAGCGTATTCTTTAACGTGCACACGGTATGGCTCTCCCGCACCCGGGGCCACGCTTAAGTACCATCCGACGGACGGCGGCCTTTCCAAGCTCATCTGTGTTCTCTACTGACCTAAGGCAGGGCGAGGAGTTTTGCGGAGATAAATCTCAACGCTGACTCAGGCGTGACTCGAACCGGGGAACTGCAGATTATGAGCCTGGCCCACTACCTACTTCTCGCCTTAATTGGCATTAGCCAGCTGGGAGGCAGTGGAGGGGTTAACGGGTCTTTCAGTTGGCATAATATGAAAACTCTCTGTTGATTTGGTTGATCTGTACTCCTCTGAAAATCGTTTCTGTTTATTTCATTTATTTCTAAAAATAAATCAACAAGGAGACCTGTAAATTGGGGTCCAAGGCTTCCATATATGGCTGCAAGGAGTGCAGGACCTAAAAAGATTTAAGAACCTTTTATCTATGCATTTTATTACGATGCTGTAACATAATGATTGCTACTGATATTCGCTAAGTGTAGTTGAAACTGTAACACCACAAAAAATTCGTTAGAAGCAAATACAACCAGGCATCGGTATTATAGATGCAACACCTCTAAAAGTGAAAAATGTTTCAGAATAAAATATAAGTTATATCGATTTTTGTTCAAACGTAATGTGGGCATCTCTGGCGGTAATTCATGTATTCACAAGTCGAAACATGCTATCAATAAAGCGGTAAATAACATCCTATGCAATATTGGTTCACGCTGAATACACTTATGTTATCAGATCTCTATTATACACCTCTGTTCCAACATGTGGTAGTTTGAGTTGCTTTTTACGCCTGGGAAATGTTTCCTGATTAATGAACTAAGTAGCCAGGTTTTGCAATTACAACAGATTCTATTTTTTGCCACCTAAAACGACCACACCGTTTTTGTCATCGCAAACTGTCATGCCAATTTTTGGTCCTGAGTATATTTTTCTAACTCCACATTTGAACTAGGTCCCCTCCCCCAACCTTCTCTGAGCCTTTGGAGTCCTTGTGACCTGGGCATTTAGCCCATTGTGTGCTCAGAGGAAATCAACCCAATCCACATTTGAACTAATATGACAGACAGTTACTGGGTTTCAAAGTTATCTAAAGACCTTAACATTTTACATTCACGACACTGTTAACGAAATGACTATTTTTATTGCTAATTTTTTATTACTTATTTTTTAATAATGATTTAGTCTGTCATTGAATGACAGACTAAGTCATTAGTAACTGGGTTTCAAAGTTAGGTAAAGACCTTAGCATTTTACATTCACGACACTTTTATTTTAGGTTGAAATTTGAGCAAATCCATCCAATTACTATCATGCCGCCCTTAAACTTTCACCGTTCCCAAGTGACTCTTAGAATGCTTATGCTGTTCAGCCAGCCTTACTCTGGATAGATAGCAAAGGCCTCTCCAAGTTATAAAGCTTAACTGCCTAGGAACCGTGGCTAAAAAATCCTCAAGGGAGCTCCAAAAATGAGGTTTCATTTTTTACATATAGGGCAGAGAACAATCCTAGAAGTTACTTCTAGCTTTAACAGGCCTTCTCATACAAAGATATACCCAAGACCGAAGTTACTGCTGATCACTGCCTCAGTTAAAGCTAATTTTAAAAAAAACCGTTTATTCTGACGGAACAGTAGCTGCCTCTCTAACCACTACGCCAGTTAAGGTCTATTTTACGGTTATTACTTTTACCATTGATTCATGAAAAACCCTCTCAACTTCACCTGCCTCAGAGAAGTATATTGGATTGGATTGTTTTACCTCTGAGCGGCACTTTTTTGCACACCATGGGCTAAATGGCCAGGTCACATGGATCCCGAAGGCTCAGAGAAGGTTGGGGGAGGGGTCCCACTGGAACAGCTGTTGGGAGACAGATGGTAGCCTCCCGTCAAACGTGTTCCATCCAGCGTGTTCTTTAACGTGCACAGGGTATGGCTCTCCCGCACACGGGGCCACGGCTTAACGTCCCATCCGACGGAGGCGGCCTTTATCAAGCCCATCGGTGTCCCCTACTGACCGTGGGCAGGGCGGGGAAATTTTGCGGAGATAAATCTCAACGCTGACCCAGCTGGGACTCGAACCTGGGAACTACAGATTACGAGCCTGGCGCGCTACCGACTGAGCCACCCCGCTCCCCTCCCCCCTCAGAGAAGCATAAGAGCTCAGCAGTTAGATGTCATCAGATAATCATTCGTGTGATTATCATATTGAATAATTAGATATAGCTGTCCTAAAAATAAACATTCCCTCAAGCATTTGAGCTTGCCACAGAGGTCTGGCAGGAACCTGTCAGTGTAATTCGCCAGTGTAAAAGGTCTGTAAGGATGGTGGGACCTCAGCAGAAAGACAACACAATCCATACCTAGGGCTCGAACCTAGATCAGTAGCGAAGCACGCTATCCAATCGGCTACGGGACGGCTATTATATATGGTAGCTATTACATGTTAGGATAGTTGATATATATATATATTTGATATATATATATATTGTGAAATAAAACTATCCCTACATAAAAATAAAATATATTATAACTATTTTTATGTTAGGATAGATTGTCATATGTTATATATATATATATTTGTATTTATATATTTGTTGGATATTCTAAGCGGTTCACTGAACGCGCCATTTGGTAAATATTATTTATCTAACACTCCCGTCCGTCATCGTGGAAGGGCAGGAGTGGCTCCGTCGTAGTGCGCCAGGTTCCTAATCTGCAATTCCCAGGTTAGAGTCCCAGATGGGCCAACGTTGAGAATTATCTCCGCAAAACTCCCCGCCCTGTCTATCGGTTCAGTAGCAGACACTGATGGGCTTGGAAAGGCTGCCGTCCGTCTGATGGGATGTTAAGCCATGGCCCTTGTGCGAGAGAGCCACATCCTGTGCACATTAAAGAACACGCTGGATGGCCTTGACGGGAGATTTCCATCTGTCTCCCAACAGCTGTCCTGTTGGCCCAACCTTCTCCGAGCCTTCGGGGTCCTTGTGACCTGGGCATTTAGCAGATTGTGTGCAAAAAAGTGCTGCTCAGAGGTAAAATAACCCCACCCCCTTGTGAAAAGCTATGTTAATCTATGAAGTAATAGATATTCTAATTCCGGAAAAAAACTCAAGAGAACAACCCCACGAAATTTCTAAAACGTCCTCTAGTGCCTCCGTTGGGAACCACTGATCTAGCCTATTAACGTAGCATGTGAAATCTTTAAATGGGGACATTTAAGCATCTTCTTAACAGGGAGTGATTAAATTTCCTTTGAATAAATGACTTTTAGTCCGCTTCAAAATTATATTTCTTTGTTCTTACCAACTTGGGGCGCGTTTGGCCGAAACGGTAGGTCAGCAGATTCGTAATCTGCCGATCCCAGGTTTAAATCTCAACTGCGAGACTCATAAGTTAATCTCTACTCTTCCTTCGGTGAGAAAAGGAACACCGATTTAGTTGAAAAAGTCACTGTCCGTAGAACGGGACGTAAGCCGTGGTTCCGTGTGCGTGACAACAGCATCTTGTGCACGTTAGAGCATGCGATTTTAGTCCTTGCCTAAAATCTTCCCTTTATCTCCCAACATCTGAACAGCCTTTTCTGAGTCCTTGGGGTCTTTGTGACTTGATCCTTTAGCTCAAGGTGTGCAAAGAAAAAAGAGTCGCTAAAATATAAAACCCCTCTTAACCACTAGTTTTAAATGGCAGAGGGATTAGTTTGCTAGCTATTATTCCAGGAAGGCTCTAACTGAGGCAGTGGTCAGCAGAGATTTCGGTCTTATTAGGGAATGTCCTTGTATGAGAAGGCCTGTAAAAGCTAGGATTAGTTTCCAGGATTCTTCTCTGTCCTGTGTGTCCAGAAAGGCAAATTCGTTGTATTAGCTCTAACTGAGGCAGTGGTCAGCAGTGATTTCGGTCTTATTAGGGAATGTCCTTGTGTGAGAAGGCATGTAAAAGCTAGGATTAGCTTCCAGGATTCTTCTCTGTCAAATGAAAAGAAAAAAAAACTCTTCCGAACTTCTTGGAAATTCGTTAACTAACCAATTACTACTCTTCTTCCTAAATTTTCAAAAATATGAATTTGATGACAGAACTCCGCTGCTTCGAATGATTAAATTCTCATCCATAAGCATCAAAATATTATAAAACTTAGCTCTATCATTCAACCATTTATTAACGCTTAACTTCTTCTTAAATCTCAATTTTAGTCAGCGTACCGAAGTATTTACATCGATCTCTAACATACAAGCTGTTCTCGTATCAGATGCAAATCTCTGCAATCACAAAAGACTCCCCACGAAAGATAGAGTAGGAAAAAAACAAAAAGAGTAAATGGTAGAGCGGTCACACCTACTGCATTAGCTGTCACATACAGCAGAGTTTTTGGCCGGAAATGGCCGTTCCAGCTCCCATGGGACTGACGGAACATCTGGAGTCCCTCTCGCCGTGGAATTAGGTCCATCCTACGCATCTCTAGCACTAATGGATGTTTAATGGCTAGACCGAGATTGTCCGGGAGGAGCTGCAGCATCTTTCCTAAGCACATGTGGCTGTGGACATATTAGAAAAGGTGGTGGGAAACAGGAACTATCTCTGCTGCTTCGTGTAGATGACTATGAGGATGAAACTTGCGATAATATTTTCTTTTTCTTTTCCAAACTCGAACCGAAATTTGCATTTTAACTGCCTTTGAAGTACGGAATTGCTGAGACGTGAATCTTAGAGATTTAACCCGGAGAGACATTATTATCAAAAGGGTGACTTAATGATTATTCTTTAAGCGTTTGAAACCTTTTTCTTCGCGAATGGAAAAATCAAGTTTGTTTAATGAATTCTTCGATGTTTTTCAGTTGAAAGGTCGTGGAGTCAATCTTAACATCGATATCAAATTTAGAAAGGAAATTGTTTTCAGCGGGATTGTTATATATTTTCAACAGGCTTAAGAGAAATTCAAGACCTCCAGATAACATGTCCATTGCTCTGGTCGCTGAATTACCGGCTGCCTATCAAGAAATCTTTTATTTTTCTGCCGGTAGTTCAGTGGACAGAACATTTGACATATCTGAGGAAGTTCTGGGTTCATGTAGGGACGGACTTCGACCGCATGAGACTAGAGCCATGGAAATGAAGAGGGAAAACGCAGGTCTATGCCTTTCCAGAATTTTCTTTTATCCCGTATATTTAACAACATGAAATAGATCCACTGTATTGTATGTATATCCACTTCTTTATATTTTTTTTCTCATAGTTTTTTTTTTATTCCTGAAGAAACATTTACACAAGAAATTCAAAATTATGTTATAACTACTGCACTATTACAAATTAGTTAATATTTCTGAAAAAAAAAATTATCGCCGACCTCTTCAGGCTTCTTTCTAGTTTTCTTCAGGTTCAAGTCCCCACCCCTTCCGAAACTAAATTCTCGAACCCTCCCTGAAATTAATTTCTAACCTTTCTCCTATTAAGTAGAAGCAATTGTACAATAAATCGAATATCTATGCTTATTGAGTACAAAGATATAAAGCTTGTAGCAGCTGTTAGTAGCGATAACTGATCGGCGACCGGTAGCTCAATGGTATAGAGCTGCTTCTGTTATCTGGTAAGTCGTGGGTTCGAATCTCACCCTCCTCATTACATTGGAATTAACAGAAATATATATTTTCTCCTACTAATATCGATATTAGCAGAAATATATCGTTTCTCATAAAACGGTTTGTTGTTGATAACAGTAGGAAATTCGTATTAGTGCATTGTCCCTTCGAAGTATTAGAGTTATGTCGATGCTCTATAACTTTTAAAATATGCATTCAGTGGGAAAATGTGACTGAAGAAAAATTGAAGATCAGTATCAAATCCATATTAATGTCGATTTTCAATAATATTTGCTCAGTGTTTAAAAAGTTATGGAAGCTGGAACATTTCATAACATTAATGAGTCATGAAAATTTACTTAAGAAACAGATAAAACTTAAATAAGTATTGCCTCAAACCATTTAAGAAATAAATATGCATTTCAGAACTTTGTGAAATGGTTATTCCAATATTAGATAATTATGAATGGTTTTTATAAAACAAGATAATTTTTTTTTCAAATTTTTGTCAAATTTTTTGTTAAAAATTCTCGTTTTCTAACTCTTTAAATACTGAACAAGTAGGGGCGGGTGTGGCTCAGTCGGTAGCGCGCCAGGCTCGTAATCTGTAGTTCCCAGGTTCGAGTCCCAGCTGGGTCAGCGTTGAGATTTATCTCCGCAAAATTCCCCGCCCTGCCCAATAGGGGACACCGATGGGCTATAGACCTCCAATAGGACACCGATGGGTCAATAGGGGACACCGATGGGCTTGGAAAGGCCGCCGTCCGTCGGATGGGACGTTAAGCCGTGGCGCCGTGTGCGGGAGAGCCATACCCTGTGCACGTTAAAGAACACGCTGGATGGCCTTGACGGGAGGCTACCATCTGTCTCCCAACAGCTGTTCCAGTGGGTCCCCTCCCCCAACCTTCTCTGAGCCTTCGGGGTCCATGTGACCTGGCCATTTAGCCCATGGTGTGCAAAAAATGTGCCACTCAGAGGTAAAACAACCCAACTGAACAAGTAAAGTTGAAATTCGAGATTTAAATAGCTTTGATTGTGATCTTTAATTTATATTCCATGAGTTATTTCCATTAAATGAATATTTTAAATACTATAGAGTTTCGCAGTTAGATTCTCATTGACATAACATGGAGATTATTTAATATTTTGGTACGGCAGTGTATTATCCCTTCGTACCAAAAGAACCGAAACATAAAACAGGAGGAATCTTCAACGTGAGTCTCAGATAACTTGCATGCTATTAATTCAAATTGTCTGTGACAGAAGGCATTTATTTCCTTTAAGCAAAAGAGACAACGTATAACACTAGCTGCGTTTCAAAAAGATCACACTGTTACAAAATGCCGTCTTTTCAAAACAACGTGTCAGAGATACAGACCAAACAGGGAAAAGAAACTAGAACGCAGTGCTTAACAGTCGGATAGTTTATGCATTTAAATAGTTCCTTGTGATGTGTGCCGCCGACACACATCTTTCTGAAGTACACATGAAGCAGAAAAAGATATTTTAATATTTCGCTTTCGAGTTGCAGGAGCAACGGAAAAGGTAGAACTCTATCAAACTGATTTCCTTAGAGAGCAACCAGTTACTTTTGGGAAATCAGCAGGAAATGTAGTGCGGAATTTCACCGGGGGAAAGTACTGTTATGGAAGAATGCATTCAGCTGAAATCGTTCTTTCTACGACGGGGTTTTCTTTTTTTTTTCATTCGCAGGTACCATCCTTAGAAATTATTTATGATCCAGTGCCATAATAAGGCATGTCGTGTTTCTTGTAACGTGTTGCAAAGTAAGAAATTTGGGCTTTTGCTGTGTACGGAATACTTGAACGAAGCTGTGTCATTTGTTAAGCTAGTTTTGCTGCCTGAAAAGCTTCGTAGTTATTGATAAAAAAAACTACACTAGCATCTTTTTATAGGCAATGATAATACGATAATGTGAAAAATAGATGTCTGAAAGAACTATTTCAATAATAAAAAGTCTGTAAGGAAACAGTAATGAAATCTCTGAACCTGTTAAGTCAGCTTTCATGTAAAATGACTGTGTATTAAAGCCAAAGAAGGTATTTTTTTAATAATTGGTCATCAATTTTTTTGTCTTGAAAGTTGTGTTGTTTTATCTCTAAGGTGCACGTCTCTGCAAAAAAATTGACTAAATGACGAACGGGAGCCTCCCGTCACGACCATCCATCGGGTTCTTTAACGTTCAGAGATATCGTCTCCTATACACGGGGCCAAGGCTTATCATCCGATACGATGGATAGCGACCTTACCAAGCGCATCGGTGTCTCCTTTCTCATCAAGGGTAGAATTAGGGTTAGTGGGGATAAATTTCGATGTTGTCATAGTTGGGACTCGAAACTAGGAATTTTAGATTGCGAACCTGGCGCCACCGACTGAGCCACCTTCGCCCCTTCAAGGGGAAAGTGGGGAGGTGGGGCTTAGAAAGCTCATGCCCGAAAGAAGAGGATGCTACCTTAGTTGTTAAAACCTAGCAATATTTTAAGTAAAAATAATATTTTTTTTAATCTATACAACTTCTGAAATTACTACAATGATGCATTTCTGAAACGTTATAAACTGATTGTAACGGTCAGATGATGCGAGTCTGTTCCCCCCCCCCCCCCCACCACCACCACCACCCGAAGTGAAGGTCGAAGAGACTTCGGATCGAATGTCAGGATGCTTAAGGTCCATCAATCGTTCACTGCCGGGCACCTTGATCGGTATACGTTTCCCTAATGGCTCTTTTACATGGAAAAGACTCATGTGACCACCCTGAGACAAGGAGCGAAGAATAGACTTTGTTCCTGTGTCCTTCTGCTTTAGAGCGAACTGCAGGTCGGAAGTCATGCCAAAGAAGGTATGGTCAGAGTCAGACTCCGGTCGGGATATGAATTCGGTTTGGGAGATATTCCAGCCGAGTCCAGTGTTTTTCGGACAGGATTTGTGTACTGCTAGGCGAGGTAGCCAGCCGTGGATTGTTGTCAAGTTCGAGGTCTTAGTGGAAGGCTATCTCCTATTTCCTCCTATTATACTGTAATTGTAAATAAAAAAAATATATAATAAATAAATATTCCCTCAAGCAGCTGCTTGCCACAGAAGTCTGACAGGAGTCTGTCAATTTATACGCCATAGTAGAAAGTCTGTGAGGATGGTGGAATCTCAGCAGAAAAACAACACAAACATCCATCCCGGGGCAAAACATACTCAGGTCCCTAGATTAGTAGTCAACCGGGCTAACCACTTGGCCACGGTACGGTACTTATTGTAAACACTATAGCTAATAAATGTGTTGTATATATTGTACAGTCTGTGATATTTCATGCCAACACCCAGGTCGCCATTTTCCTGACATATGCAATACTTTAGGTACCGTTTGAATAAAAATGCTCGGGACCCACGCCAGTTCCAAGAATTTATGATCTCCATGAAACAACACCTCTTACATCGTTAAATATGGAACAGATACTAGCTTAAATCCTAGAATTATTTTTCTCTCAGCTGACTAATTAAGATTATTAAATGACATACAAGTGTCTTAAAAAAACACACAGAATTCGAAGAACGGTGTTACTTGTAAAAAACAAAGTTTCTCTAAAGTATTATTAACTTCATTTATTTATCAATTGTATATATATATATACACCGAAGAGACAAAAAGTTATGACCAGCGCGTCTTTATGCAAATCGAAGCAACTGCAGGTAAACGACGGCGCGAGTGAAGATCATGAAACGGTATAAATAATACCTGATACGAGTTCTGTTAATCAGTGTTATTCTTGCTTTTCAGATGGGAAAGGCAGGGGACTTAAGTGAGTTTGATAAAGGCCATATTGTAATGGCCAGACGACTGGGTCAGTGCATTTCCGAGGTCGTCCGAAGGTCGTCTTCAATGAATCTCGTTTACTGTTGCATCATGTGGACAGCCAGGTTCGTGTGCATCGTTTACCTGGGGAAGTGTTGGCACCAGGATGTACAGTCGCTCAAAAAAGTATCCGAACGCTACGGTTGATTGCAAAATTCAGAAAAAATATATGGCAAGGAATTTTTTAGAAATTAGTGACTGGCAACCTTCGTGTCACGTGACACGAAGGTTGCCAGTCACTAATTTCTAAAAAATTCCTTGCCATATATTTTCTAAAGGTGTCTTCCTTTCATGGCAACGGTATTCCCCTCTAGTAGTGCCTTCTTTCAGCAGGATAATGCGCCATGCCACACTGCCCGGATTGTTCGAGAATGGTTTGCAGAATACAAGGAAGACTTCCAGATATTGCTCTGACCTCCAAATTCCCCAGACATCAATTCAATTGAGCATCAGTGGTTTGTGTTGGTAGAGCATATCCGATCTGCGGCGACTCAACCACGTAACTTACAAGAGTTAAAGGATCTTCTGGTAACGTGTTGGTACCAGATCCCGCAAGAAACCTTTAGAAATCTTGTAGCATCCATGCCTCGTCGGGTAAGAGCTGTTTTGGCGGCACGTGAGAACCAACATCATATTAGGCAGGTGGTCATAATATTTTGGCTCTTTGGTGTATTTATATATTCCCAGGTTCAAGTCCCACCTTTGTCAGCGTTGATTTATCTCCGCTAAACCCCATACTACCCTCAGTCAGAAAGGGAACATCGATGATCTTCGAAAATGGGCCGTCCGTCGGAACAGACGTAAAGCCGTGGCTCCGTGTGCAGGAGAGCCATACCCTATTCAAAATGGGCAGCCCTCAAGGAACCCAAGGGCTGAGAAAAGATAGGGAAAGGAGAGAGAAAGCTATTAGGAGACAGATAGAAGCATCCCGTCAAATCCATCCAGCATGTTCTTTCATTTGCACAGAGTATGGTTCTCATTGGTACCACAGCTTTAATGTCGCATCTGACGGACGTCTTCTTTCCCAAGCCCAAGGATTGAAATTTTTAAGGACATTATGTATCAGGTGCTTTTTACTTTTCTTAAACTCTTTTGAGTGGGTTGCTAGGTTTTCTTGAATGTCCTAAGTGTCTCGGATTGCGGGATGACGTGTCCCACACTTATGCTGTATGTTGTGCTTTGTTCTGTCATCTCTCGGCAGTCTCTAGTGTATGCGCATAAAAAAAATATAATGATCGTATTTAGGCTATAACCTCATTTTTATATAGTATAGTATAAGAATAGTTAGTCTAAATTTCACGAAAAACCAGTAATATAAATGAAATATTACATACGGAACAAATGAAATGTTACATAGATAGAAGTTCAAATTTAAAACTTTTCCCGAGAAAAGGCTCGATATGACATTGGATTTTATTAGCAAAAGGGTTAAAGGCTTTAGTGACCACTGGTTTGAGGGTTGGGTTGTGTTGTTTTACCTCTGAGCGGCACTTTTTTTAACACATTGGGCTAAATGGCCAGGTCATATGTACCACGAAGGCTCAGAGAAGGATGGGGGAGGGTACCCACTGGAACAGCTGTTGGGAGACAGATGGTAGCCTCTCGTCAAGGCCATCCAGCCTGATTTAACGAGCACAGGGTATGGCTCTCCCACACACGAGGCCACGGCTTAACGTCCCATCCGGCGGACAGTGGCCTTTCCAAGCCCATCGTGTCCCCTACTGACCGTGGACACGACAGGGAATTTTGAGGAGATAAATAGCCATACCCTGTGCACGTTAAAGAACACGCTGGATGACCTTGACGGGAGGCTACCATCTGTCTCCCAACAGCTGTTCCACTGAGTCCCCTCCCCCAACCTTCTCTGAGCCTTCGGGGTCCATGTGACCTGACCATTTAGCCCATGGTGTGCAAAAAAGTGCCTCTCAGAGGTAAAACAACCCAACCCAACCGAAAAGTGATATTCAGAAGTTAAACATCCCGATATACAGTGAACCACCTCTGATAACTCAGTGATTTGACCATCCGGAAAGTTATCAAGAAGTCATGCACTCGCATTTTACCCAACTGAACTTATCTTCCAAATCTCCCCCAGTTGATTCTGGTTGTGAGTTATAACAAACCAATGTATTTAGCATTCGAAACTTGCGTTAAAACAAAACATCTAGTGGAGATCGCACCGTGTACTCAAACGAGGTAGTGAAAAAAAAGATGTGGCGGTTGGGGGGGTTGGAACTAGAAGTGTCTAAAACTCTAACTGCAGCATTTGTCAGCAATCTCCCGGTGGAGAAATGCAGCAGCGGACGACGCTCTCAAGAGAACGAAGCCCTTGTTTATCTCTTGGAGCACGAAATGGCCTCTCGGTCTCGCTTTCCGCTTCACCAAACACCAGTTACTCTTACAAAACAACCACTCGCTTCCCTGATGGACTGACCCAAACCACTTCTGCGCTGCAGGATCACATGACTCTGCAATCTCAGAACAGAACTTCAGTACTTTCAGATACTTCGGTTTCCTTATAATAAGCTGTTATACGACTGGACTAACCGTTGTGGATTTCTTTGATGTGAACTTTTAAGTAATAGAGAATATTTGCATTGGGCATTAGATGCAGAAACAGATGCTTAAGAAATGGGAGACAGATGCCTTTTTGAGATATTGTTGCAGGGATTTAATTTCCTATAGACAGACAATTATACGTTGTATCAGAAAGTATCTTTTTAAAGTCAGTGGATTCCAATTTTTGTAAGTGAACTAGTGTTAGACATTATATTGCAAACGATAACAGGAAATTACCACGTTATGCGAATGGAAAGCCGCATTCAAAGCTCTACGTTTGAAAATGAGCTCTTTATGGAAAAATGCCAGTCATGATAAACTGATCTCACTCAAATCTCCCTAAATCTCAATTTGCAAGAGGCAGAAATGCTCAGTCGGTAACGATCCAGGCTCTTAATGTGCAGTTCCCAGGTTCAAATTCCAGCTGGGCCAGTTTTAATATTAATCTCCGCAAAACTTACCACTCTGCCCTCGTTAGTAGGTGGACACCGATAGGCTTGGAAAGGCCGCCATCCGTCAGATATGACGTTAAGCCATGGCCTCGTGTGCAGGACAATCCATACCTTGTGCACTCTAAAAACACGCTGTATAACCGTGAAGGGAGACTACCATCCGTCTCCCAATAGACGTTCAATGATTCCTTTCCCCACAATCTTCTCTAAGCCCTTGTAGTCCTTGTGACCTGGCCATTTAGCCTATTGTGTGCAAAAAAAGTGCTGCTCAGCGGTAAAACAACCCAATCCAACACATATTTTTTACCCATGTTGCACTTGACTCTGCTTTCCGCCATGTCTTCATGGCTTTTATAGGACTTCGTAGTGACGTAGAATAATAATGTCAGTAAGAAATTTTTGCATACATTGGCACGTTTCATGCTACTTCGCGCACGATAACAATTTGACCAGGCAGTTTATGTTATTCTAAAAAGTTTTGTTTCTTATTACCCTATTTACCCTTTTCTTAAATTTAACAATTTATATTTCGTTACATAAATTATTTGAATTACTCTTTGTTCGGCATTTGTTTTCCTTTTAAATACTTTTTTCTAATTTAGTTTGCATTCCATTTATTAATTGATGATTGGTTGATTTCGCCTGATCCCAGTTGCTCTTCTTTGTGCATCACTCGATAAACAAAGAGCGGGGGCTGGTTCGCTCTTTATTTTTTTACACAACTGAAATTTTCTTTCCAAACAAGTCGTATAGAACGTTAAGCCGTGGATCCGTGTTCAGAAGAGCCTTACCCAGTTCACGTTAAAGAGCATGCTGAATGGTCTTAATAGAAGGCTGTCATTGTATTGAATTGAATTGAATAAGTTTATTTCACCCAAACATACATATATTGGTACATAAAACACAGAAAAGTTCACAGGTGAAAAAGAAGAACATAATAAGCCGTAGCTTTTGAATAAATGTTTCCGGAAATACACTTAAATTTAAAACATTACAGGTGGCCTTAATTTATACATTCATTTGAGCACGTGAATTTTTGTAGTCTGACTCTATCATTGTCTTGATAATAAGTACAATTTATATTTATATTTAAAAGTTCTATAATGTTCCACTTATTGTTCCATTTATATTTAAAAGTTCTATACTGCAGCAGTATCCCCTGGAATATCGTCATTCCAAATCTTAATGCCAATGTACCGTATTGATCTCTGGCCTATAGATTTCTTATAAAGTGTGTCATGTCCCCCGAATTTTATGTTTATTTATTTATTGATATATTTTTGTTGTATTTTATTATTGTATATATTTTTATGTGTTCTTGGAAGTGTTTGTGCTGGGATGACTCACTGTTGTTGTTTTTCGGGTCTAAAGTGCTGCGTGCAAGCGGTGACAAATGCCAGCAGTTGTTTATGGCCGTAAATGACTAGCCTAGAGCGAAGTGCAGCGAAGATGCTGGAGAAGGAAGATTGAAGCGACAGTTTTGGCGTGAGCTTTCGAACGAGAAGGAGTCGTTTCGATACGTGTCAGAAGAACGCCGCCATACTCAAAAGAAACCCTTGAAGTGAGGGTGCGATTCCAAAGGGGAATTGAAATTCTTGAAGAATTTGTGTTTTGATTCTTGTGTTTCAGAAGGAACCACAGTGTAGGCAAAGTTGGTTTTCCTTTCGCCGAGTTTTTCAGGTCTGGAAAGTGAGGATTCGCAAAGCGTGCGATTCTCCACTTCATTATTAATCTTTGCAGCAGCAAAACAGCAAAGGCCCACTGAGCTGAGCGCATTCCCAGCACATAGCTGTATATATAATAAATAAAACTGTGTCGTCCCTATCTAACTCTTGTGCAGTAATAAATGGACTGTTGTTATTCATCATTCAACACCAGTTTCTTCAAAGACATGCAGTGGCATGGACCTAAAGACCCGCAAACCTGTCATTTCACCGAAGTGAGGGTGAAGTAATTATTAAGCAACAATCACATCGTCCTCCGGCGCCACGACGTTTGGCTCAGTCTCCATAGATCGGAGTAAGGTGGGGCGGGGGTGGCTCAGTCGGTAGCGCGCCAGGCTCGTAATCTGTAGTTCCCAGGTTCGAGTCCCAGCTGGGTCAGCGTTGAGATTTATCTCCGCAAAATTCCCCGCCCTGCCCACAGTCAGTAGGGGACACAGATGGGCTTGGAAAGACCGCCGTCCGTCGGATGGGACGTTTAGCCATGGCCCCGTGTGCAGGAGAGCCATACCCTGTGCACGTTAAAGAACACACTGGATGGCCTTGACGGGAGGCTACCATCTGTCTCCCAACAGCTGTTCCAGTGGGTCTCCTCCCCCAACCTTCTCTCAGCCATCGGGGTCCATGTGACCTGGCCATTTAGCCCATGGTGTGCAAAAAAGTGCCACTCAGAGGTAATTTTAACCCAACCCAAATCGGAGTAAGGAGGACAACACATCTAGTCCAGTCAGACAGGATCCGAACCTAGGTCATCACATCTGACTTAGTACGACAGGATCGGAACCTTTTTTGGGTCATCACATCTGGTGCAGTCGAGCAAGATTGACACTTGTATTCCTAAGAAGAGGTCCATTAATATAAAAGAAAAAGAGGAAGAGAATTTTCGTGGAAAGAAAAAAGTATTCTAGAAAAATTTGTGCTTCTGTGGCAGTGATTCTAGAAAGTGAGGAAGCTACAAGGAGCTCAGTGGGCTAAGCTGCATCCAGTGCAGTGTTCTACAGAGTGCAATTTCCCCAAGTGCTACGTCATCGAGGCCTTCGTTGAGGTTCCGTGTGCCAAGGTCCGTGAGTGCAGTTCCCCAAGTATGACATCATCGAGGCCTTTGCTGAGGTTCAGTGTGCCAAGGTCCGTGAGTATAAGTTCCCAAGTGCTAAGTCATCGAAATATTTGCCGAGGTCTGTTGCTGTGAAGGAAGTGCCTAGTTTTGGAAGGAGACTCAAGTGCAGCAGGCAGGAGCAGAGCCGATCTTCACGGGAAGGAAAGGTCTGTGATTTTTCTGTGGTTTCTATTTTTAGACTACTTTGAGTTGCCAATGATGCTTAGGAGTCGCGATAAAACCAAGGGTGGAACGGAACAGGACGGAATCGAAGATCTAAACAGACACATTGAGGCTGGGGAAAGTGGGAAAACTATTGAAATTGATATTATTGGTAGCAATGATGGGGTAGAACAAAATGCTAGTAGATGTGGTTCGAATCCGGTCGAAATGAATGATTCAAGCCCGAGATCAGTCTCAGAGAGGGAAATGCAATACCGTAGAGAGAAAGAAGAAAATGATAGGAAAGAAAGAAGGAAAGTAAGAGATGGGGATAAAGAATGAAAATAAGAGAAATGGAATATTGAAGGGAGAAAGAAGAAAGAGATAGGGTGGAAAAAGAAAAGGATAGGGAATTAGAATTTAGGCGATTAGAATTAGAAGCGAGAAGATTAGGTGTATAAATGGAGAAAATAACAGCAGCAGAGGAAGTCAAAATTCAGTAGATTCTGGAGATTTAAAATTAAAAAGGCTTCAGAAAATCTTAAACCCGAATAACTATCCCTTGCCGAAGAAAGCGGAGGAATTACCAGCACATTTCGAAACGATGGCGAAATTGTTTAAACTATACGAAATAGCGGATGACCTGCAAGGAATATTAGTGCATCCTTTGCTAGGAGAGAGGGCACAAACATTTTCATGATACTGAGCGATGAGGAAATTCAAAGCTAAGAGCAAATTAAATCTGCTGTATTAAAAGACAGCCGATTAACTCCGTTGGAGTACAAAAGGAAATTTGATTCAGTGTTCAAATTCTCCACAGAGACCTGGACTCAGTTTTCATCGCGAATGAAGTCACTTAAATTACTATTTGAAGAGCCGGGAAGTTGATGATTTTCAAAAGTTAAAAAGGTTGATATGGCCGACAAAATTAAAGATTTATTACCGCCGGATGCGAAAAATCATGTCATGTTGCAGGAAAACGATTCTTGGAAGAGCTGCCAGGAAGTCGCGGAACTGGCGGAAAATTTTCTGCAGGCACAAAAAACATGCAAGGTATATTCGCGCGAAAAATTTCAATCGGAGGCTAGGGAAAGCAGATTTGGCCAATCGGCTACAAAATTAAGTTTCAGTCGCAGAAATCTAGGACAGAATTTGAGCCCACGAAACAAATTAGCGGAAAATAAAAATACGGATTTCAAAAGAAAACAAGTTGAGAGCTCTTCTTCCGGATTGTGCTTCCTCTGTAACCAGAAAGGTCATTTGGCGAAGGAGTGCAGCAAAAATAAGAAGGTGGCTAAAATGTACAGTGTGAGTGCTTCAGATGACTCGAGCAGGTCCGCTGAAAGGGATGTAAGAATTGCGAAAGTTGGTTGCCAGTTTGTCACGGCACTAGAGTCCGAAGCAAAGTTTGCAGACTGTAACACAGAAAACAGGGAAAGTCGAGACCTACATCCTTTAACAAAAGTTCGCATGCAGTGTGGGAAGAAAGCATTTGACGCCATTGTGGACTCAGGGGCTGAGATTTCAGTCATTAAAAGTTCGCTAGTCCCAGAGGAATCTAAGGTGTCGGAGTCGAAGATAGTATTAGTTAATGCTTTCGGAGGACTACAGGAGGCCCCGTTAATCATTGTCCCCCTCGAGCTGGCTGACATGGGAAGTCCGGACAGTGGGAATGGAAGGAAATGCGAAATTTTGTGTGCGATGGCGAATGAATTGAGCGACGATTTGATAATCACTCCGAGTTCTCTCGCTGTCCTTGAAAGGTTTCATGCAGGTAACAATAACTCTGATAGTCAGAGTAAGTTTAATGAAATTAATAAGAACAATAATAAAAGTAAAGTGTTTATGAAAAGTGGTAAGTCTTGTTTTAATGAGAGTAATTATATGCCTGAGAAGGAAAAATGGTATAATAAATCGAAAGGTACCACGAGAAAAGTATTAGATAATACTGTAGGTATTATTAAGAGTCATGTTGTCAGTAACTTGGAGAGTAATGATGTACAAGCCAGCAGAAAAGTTAATGATGAGGATATGTCGAAGGTTGGCAACTGCCTGAAGTTTCTTAAGTTTGATAATGGTGAGAAGCCAGTAGGTAAAATGATATCTGGTGAAATCAGGTTTGGGCATAATGTAGCTGGCAGAACCATTAGAAAGCCGAAGGCTGATTGGAAAGATCGGAGTATTTTTCCGTTAAGAAGTCTCCACGTTGACACCAGTGTCCGTGATAATGAGGTAAATGGTACGAACGAGGTGTTCGATATTGAGATTAAGAGTATCATTAAATTTAAGGTGGAAAATGATGTGCCTAAATTTAGTGAAGAAAATATTTCTTTGAATGATAAGGGTGAAGTATTTTGTGAGTTATCTGATAAGGAGAAAGCTGATAGTAAAAATATCATTAACAGAGGAAGAAATTTAGAACTTAGTGATTTCATCAAGAACGAAATAAATAAGAAGATTAAATGTCAGAAGGATGGGTGTTTTACCTCTGAGCGGCACTTTTTTGCACACCACGGGCTAAATGGCCATGTCACATGGACCCCGAAGGTTCAGAAAAGGTTGGGAGAGGGGACACACTGGGACAGCTGTTGGGAGACGGATGGTAGCCCCCCGTCAAGGCCATCCAGCGTGTTCTTTAACGTGCACAGGGTATGGCTCTCCCGCACACGGGGCTACGGCTTAACGTCCCATCCGACGGACGGCGGCCTTTCCAAGCCCATCGGTGTCCCCTACTGACCGTGGGCAGGGCGAGGAATTTTGCGGAGATAAATCTCAACGCTGACCCAGCTGGGACTCGAACCTGGGAACTACAGATTACGAGCCTGGCGCGCTACCGACTGAGTCACCCCGCCCCCATTCAGAAGGATTAGATTAGATTAAATAGTAATTTACTTTAAATAAGAATTTATGTAGTAAAGATGTGGCTACATTTGGTAAAGAAAATATTTCTCTGAATAATAAGTGTGAGATATTTTGTAAGGTATCTGATGAGGAGAAAGGTGATAGAAAGAATATTACTATCAGAGAGAGATATGTAGAAGCTAGTGATTTCGCTAAGAGCGAAATAAATAATAATGTGAAGAGTAAGAAAATTAAATGTCAGAAGGATGAGATTAAGACAGATTTATATAAGGATTTATGTAGCAGAGATGTTGCTACATTTAGTAAAGGAAATATTTCTCTAAATTGTAAGTGCGAAATATTTTGTAAGGTATCTGATAAGGAGAAAGGTGATAGTAAAAATAGTATTATCAGCGAAAGAAATTTAGAACCTAGGGATTTCATTAAAAGCGAAGGAAATAATAATGTAAAGAGTGAGAAAAGTAAATGTCAGAAAGATGAGGTTAAGATAGATTTAAATAAGGATGTATGTAGTAGAGATGTTGATACATTTAGTAAAGAAAATATTTCTCCAAATGATGAGTTGGGTTGTTTTACCTCTGAGCGGCACTTTTTTGCACACCATGGGCTAAATGGCCAGGTCACATGGACCCCGAAGGCTCAGAGAAGGTTGGGGGAGGGGACCCACTGGAACAGCTGTTGGGAGACAGATGGTAGCCTCCCGTCAAGGCCATCCAGCGTGTTCTTTAACGTGCACAGGGTATGGCTCTCCCACACACGGGGCCACGGCTTAACGTCCCATCCGACGGACGGCGGCCTTTCCAAGCCCATCGGTGTCCCCTACTGACCGTGGGCAGGGCGGGGAATTTTGCGGAGATAAATCTCAACGCTGACCCAGCTGGGACTCGAACCTGGGAACTACAGATTACGAGCCTGGCGCGCTACCGACTGAGCCACCCCTGCCCCCTCCAAATGATGAGGGTGAAATGTTTTGTAACATGTCGGATAAGGAGAAAGGTGATGGTAAGAATGTTACTATCAGAGAAGGATATTTACAGCCTAATGAGTTAACTCAGAGCAAAGCGAATAGTAAGGTAGAAAGTGGCAAAATTAAATGTGAGAAGGCTGAGAAGGTAGATTTAAGCAAGAGTTATGTAATAGGGCTGTGGCTAAATTTAGTGAAGAAAGTATTTCTCTGAAGGATAAATGTAAAATATTGAGTAAGATACCTGATGCGGAGAAGGTAGAAATGATATTAATCTCAGAGAAAGAAATGTAGAGCCCAGTGGTTTGATTGAGAAAAAAGTATGTAATAATATAGAGAGCAAGAAAATTAAATGTCAGATGGAAGAGGTTAAAATGTATATAGATAAGAATTTATCCGGTAGAAAAGTTGAGTATGGTACTCTAATAGGAAAAGATAATAAAATTAATTGTAAAGAGAGCAAGAGTGACGTCCGTGTCGAAAAGACGGAAGAAATTTGACAAGTAAGGCCGGATGAGGAACGAAAAAACGATATATATGATTCTGAGATAGCAGGTAATGTAGGAATATTGGATAAGGATAGATCAGAAGAAATTAGACGATTAATTAAAATTGAGAAATTTTGCAAGATCGAAAAGGAGATTCAGCAATTGGGTTCTAAATGCAAGGACGACAATAATATAGATGATAATAAGAATAATGTGATTAAAGAGAGACAGTTTTGTCTCAATGACCGAAGTAGACCTAAGGAGTCAGTGGCTATTATTAAAAAGTATATTGGCAGTAAGCGTAAATACGCTCTTGACAGAGCGATATTGAGATTAAGAATATCATTAAATTTAAGGTGGAATTTATTCCCCTTAAATTTTCCAAATGTCGCCACATCTTTAGTACATAGTGGTAATGGTAATAGGTGTTGGCGGAGACGAGCCACCAGGATTTGTTTCTGGAGAGAGGTATTGTGTTCTGTTAGGAAATAATGTTTCATTAAGAGATAGAAACTAGATAAAATGTAATGAGAGAAGGTTGGATTGTTTTACCTCTGAGCAGCACTTTTTTGCACACCATGGGCTAAATGGCCAGGCCACATGGACCCCGAAGGCTCAGAGAAGGTTGGGGGAGGGGACCCACTGGAACAGCTGTTGGGAGACAGATGGTAGCCTCCCGTCAAGGCCATCCAGCGTGTTCTTTAACGTGCACAGGGTATGTCTCTCCCGCACACGGGGCCACGGCTTAACGTCCCATCCGACGAACGGCGGCCTTTCCAAGCCCATCGGTGTCCCCTACTGACCGTGGGCAGGGCGGGGGATTTTGCAGAAATAAATCTCAACGCTGACCCAGATGGGACTCGAACCTGGGAACTACAGATTACGAGCCTGGCGCGCTACCGACTGAGCCACCCCCGCCCCAATGAGAGAAGGAATAGAAGGCATATTAAGATAAAGGGCGAGGCTGTAACAAAACAAGTGTCAATAGAGTTTAAAGATAATTGTACTTGCAGATTCATAATGAAAAGGAAGAATTGTAAGATGAGAGCTAAAGCGCGAACGATATTCTTTCATTATGCAGGGAGCAAAAGATTCCCAGATGCCCAGAAGAAAGAAGGGGAAGTATTTTGGATGTGTCATTGCAGCGATATAGAAGGTTTTTAACTGAGAAAGCCTGCAGAAGGAATTCTCATATAAGCGTAACGTAAAATCAATCAATCAATCGATACAGAATGTGAGGGGCCGGTGGTCTCATGCACTCTAATTGATTGGATGGAGCCTATACAACAGCACTCTGCCTTTAGGGAAATTTCGGGGGGGGGGGGTGTTGTAATTAGGCTCGGAGTGTACAATGGAAGAGGGAACTGGCAACTCGATGAAGTATAAAAATAGAAGGGACGGAAGGTCACCGGTTCTGTGAATGCTGAAAATACTCAAGTTATTACTTCTGAGTGACAGAGACGTTTGGACACTATAGTTAACTTACTGGACAATCTTCCAGTGGGTCATTACTGCAGTGCCTAGCCGCGAGTCAAAGAAAATTCCAGTGACAAAGAGGCTATGAGTTTTATAAGTCTCATAAAAACTGATAAAACTCTTTGAAGAAGGGGTGGGTCATGTCTCCCGAATTTTATGTTTATTTATTTATTGATATATTTTTGTTGTATCTTATTATTGTATATATTTTTATGTGTTCTTGGAAATGTTTGTGCAGGGATGACTCATTGTTATTGTTTTTTGGGTCTAAAGTGCTGCGTGCAAGTGGTGACAAATGTCAACAGTTGTTTACGGCCATAAATGACTAGTCTAGAGCGCAAGTGCAGCGAGTTTTTGCGTGAGCTTTGGAACGAGAAGGAGTCGTTTCGATACGCATCAGAAGGACGCCGCCATACTCAAAAGAAACCCTTGAAGTGAGGGTGCAATTCCAAAGGGGAATCGAGATTCTCGGAGAATCTGTGTTTTTATTCTTGTGGTTCAGATTGAACCACAGTGTAGGCAAAGGTTGGCTATCCTTTCGCCGAGTTTGAGGTCTGTAAAGTGAGAACTTGCAGAGTGTGTGATTCTCCATCTCATTGTTAATGTTTGCAGCAGCGAAGCAGTAAAGGATCATAGAGTTGAGCGGTGAATCTGATAACAGTTTTGTGGATTCAGAGCAAACCACAGTGTAGGCAAAGGTTGGTTATCCTTTCGCCGCGTTTGAGGTCTGTAAAGTGAGAACTTGCAGAGTGTGCGATCCTCCACCTCATTATTAATGTTTGCAGCAGCCAAGCAGCAAAGGCCCACGGAGTTGAGTGCATTCCAAGCATGTTGTTGTATATATTATAAATAAAACTGTGTCGTCCCTATCTAACTCTCGTGCAGTAATTAATGAACTGTTGTTATTCATCATTCAACACCAGTTTCTTCAAAGGCGTGCAGTGGCACGGGCCTAAAAACTCGCGAACCTGTCTTTCACCGAAGTGAGGGTGAAGTAATTATTAAGCAACAATCGCATCGTCCCCCGGCTGCCACGACGTTTGGCTCAGTCTCCATAGATCGGAGTAAGGAGGACAGCACATCTAGTCCAGTCGGACAGGATCCGAACCCAGGTCATCACATCTTACTTAGTACGACAGGATCGGAACCTTTTTGGGTCACAACAAGTGGCAACATGAGCTTGTTCTTAAGTCGAGTATCATAACTGAAAGTCTTCGTTTTTTCTAAGCAGCAGTTAAGTTCAGAGTACTCTATCATTTTATTCTTCACTCTGTACACAAAATTCCCCATAACATGCTTGTAAATATTATATATATTTAGTATTCCATTTTCTGCCATCAAGTGTTGTACCGGATTTCTGTACTTTAATCTTAGAATATATCTCATAATTCTCTTTTGCAGACAAAATAAACTATTCAAATTGGCTGAACAAGTATCTCCAAAAACACTAATTCCATATATTAAATGTGGGTACACTAATGCATAACATAAATTTATCAAAGTTTGTTGATTTACATAATTTTTTATCCTCCCAATAGATCCAATATTTTTTGAAATAGTAGCTCTTAGCTGGTTAATATGATAATTTCAAGTTAAATTAGCATCTACCCAGAATCCAAGAAATTTTATATATTCACATATTTCAATCTTTTGATCATTCATCAAAATACTTATTTCATTGTAATTCAATTTTTTTATTCTTGTTCTTAAAGACCATACACTTTGTTTTAGAAATATTTATAGCTAGTTTATATTATGCGGTTCATTTATGCATATTTCCAATCAGATTATTTGTCTCTTCTACTAAAATTCTTACATCAATATCGAAAAAAATAACATTTATATCATCTGCATACATAACTAGTTTAGCTGCTCCCTTTTGTGATTGAATATCATTTATATACAAAAAGAATAATAAAGGTCCCAGCATAGAACCCTGTGGCACTCCCCTATTGAATTTGATTTGTTCAGATATAGTCCTATTGACTTGTACAAACGCTGGTCTTTGAAATAGGTAGCTTTTAAGCCAATTATTTATTTTTCCTCGTAGCCCATAGTGTCTAATCTTTTCCTAGAGAATTTCATGATCTACACAATCGAATGCTTTAGACAAATCTAAATATAGAGCCAAGTCAACTCGCTGATGTTCAAGATTATTAACAATATAATCATAAGTATTTATAATAGCACCTTGTGTAGATTTACCATGTTGAAAACCATATTGTTCTGGTATAATTAGCTTTCTGTTTGATATAAATTTATATATACATTTATGCAATAATTTCTCGAAAATCTTGACAAAAACTGAGAGTAAAGAAATCGGTCTGTAATTCTTTAAGTCTTTCAAGTTTATACTCTTATGAATAGGTATTATTTTTGCTACTTTCATTTCATTTGGGAAAAGTTCCTTCTGAAGTGACAAGTTGAAAATATATGTGAGGGGTATCTTAATTTCATTTTTAACATTTTTTAATTATATTTATTGAGATATCATGAGGCCCACAAGAAGTAATAGGTTTCATTATACTTATAACATGACATATATCATCTTCAGAAAATGGTTCAATATATAAACTATCTGGAAAACTGAATCCACAATGTTTATATTGTACTTGATTTTTTGTATTGAAATCAGCCAGGCATATGATCACTTTCTTGCACTCTTTATGGATATGAACCAGGCATGTGATCACTTTTTTGCACTCTTTATGGATATATATCAGGTATGGAAATACCTAGTATATGCCCATAAGGCTGCTAGATCTTCTGCTATACTTTTAAAATACTGGTTGAAAGCTGTAGCATTTTGCGCATCATCTGTTAGTACATTTTCAGCCATCTCAATATCCCCAATTCTAAGATTTTTGTTTTTATTCCGCGAAAATAGGTATTTATCAGCCTCCATTTCTGTTTCAGCGAAGTATCACCATATATATTAAATTTAATTTCATAGTATTTTTGTTTAGCTTCTCTTATTAAACCAGTGACATAATTTCTGCAAATTCTGTGCCTTTCCTTGTCCGTTTCATCACTGGAATTCTTATATATTTCAGCAAGTCTGTTTCTTTTTCTAATCTGATTTTTTATATAATTATTTATCCAAGGAACATAACCAGGGTGCTGTGATCTCTTCTTTCGAATTCTAGGAAAGCATACATTATATACATCCATAAAAAAAAGTGATCATATGCCTGGTTCACATCCATAATCTGCAGTAAATCCTGCCAATTAATATTGCTTATTTTTTCCTGAAAATGTAAAACACACTTATGTGTAATTTTCCTGTAAGTTATATCATTTTCTAAATGTTTCCTTGAATCTTCAATAAAGTTAATTACGGGGTAGTGTTCAGTTAAATCAGATTGTAATATTTTATTTTTCCAAGACATATTAATAATTCCATAATCAAGTAGTGTGCCATTCACATTTGTTAATCTAGTTGGTTTATCATTTGGTGTAATCATATAAAAATACAAATTAATTAAATCTCTAAAATCCAAAACATTGTTATCTGTACAATTGAGTAGTTCTAAACTGTAGTCTCCTACAATTATGAAACTCGAATTCATTTTCTGCAATTTATCAAAATTTGTTTCGATTACTTGTAAAAAATATTCAAAATTTTCATGTCTCATAAATGCTCTCCAGTGGGTACCATTCCCCAAACCTTCTTGGAGTCCTTGTGACCTAATCATTTAGCCCATTGTGTGCAAAAAGATTGCCGCTCATAGGCAAAACAAGAATAACCCAACTGTGTGCAAGAAAGTGCCGCTCAGGTGTAAGAAAACCCAAACCACATACTTCCTTCAGTAATAAAGATGATTCCCGTAGTCTTGGTATGACCGTCGGATGTGACATTATTTCTTGGTTCTTGTATGAGCTAAATGATAGAATCCAACTGTGTCGTAGTAGTCTTTCAATGAATCTTCCTACTCTGAGTCTTTGGGGTACTTGTGACTGGACATTTAGCCATCTGTGTGCATATAAAGTGCCTTTCAGAGCCGGAACACCCTACTCCAGTAAACATTTTTTTTGGTTTGCTCTATAACTTAGATGCTAACCTTTTTATAATTAAAATTTATTCTCATACATTCATGGAAACCTAATTGTTATATTAATAAATTGGAACCATATGTAACTTAAGATTACAAAGGTTTTTCTTCTTTACAAAAAAAAAAGGATGGATATAAAATAGTCAGATCGAGAAAAAATACTTGATATTCTAAATTAATTGAGATTATTAACAGCGACTCGCTGTAAAAAAACGACTCTGCGTAAGTTATCTTTTTTTAAGCTTTATATTTTCATGAAGTAACTTAATCCATTAGCCGTATTTTAATGTCAACTTTAATGTTGTGCTTTTCACTGCAATCCGAGCGAGTATGTTCCTGTCGATATTACATATCCTGCAGAGTTATGAAACTATACTTACGAACGCATAAATGATGGCAACTAAATTAAAATTGCCTTTGTAGCAGAGAATCAGCTGGAAATATTAAGTTTCAGTGGGAGTTAGCCAAGACCAGTGTTCCCATTGCACTTAACGCGCCTTCCACTCTGTTTTAAAGCCTTGGCGACGACAATTTATATCTATCTTGGTAAATTAAACTTTTGCTTCCGAATGTTAAAGCTTTATCGTGTTTATGAAAGAATAAATCAAGAAACAATATATATTTCTTTCCATATGCGCTAGACTAGATTACCTACACTCAAGGCTTCATCTAAGGGGTTATCCTACACCTTCCGTTTCAGAATGCCAATAAGGGAATATGAGGCAACAAATTATTAAACTTATTTACATTTCATGCATATATAAATGTAAATATAATTTCAAGAATCTTTTTAAAGACCTTTTAAAATAGGGAGATGTTGTACAGCATTAGAAATCCAATCTCTTGGTACACCCTTTTATATTTTCCCCGCTCGATTGAGGTTTTTGCCCCCCCCCCCCCCCCCCCCGGAAATTGTTCTCTTGATCATAGGCCTGCTTAAACAGGTGGACAAATGTTACAACCATCTGTTATGTAAATGAGAAGCTAACGTTGAAACTGCATAACTTCTAAAATAAATTCTTTTCTATTTTTCTTTTTGGAAAACGTGATAGAAGATATAGATTTCAGTCAAATACATCGATATCTTGATTTTGAACATTATTCATTCAGTATTTAATGAGTTATGGAACTTTGAATGTGTAACGATAACAATGCCAGCCCTAAGAAATTGTACAAAATTTGAAACAATTAAATTGTTTGAATCAGGGAAGGATCTAGGGGGAGGACCAAAGGGAGCCATGATCCCCCTCCCCATTATTAGCTACAGAATACTAATAATCATAAAAAATTATTCAACTTTCTTATATTTCATGGATTTGTCCAAAAAAATTAATGCATAACCAGTGAGTGGAATTATTCAGAAAACTGAAGTATATATCATGGTGACGATCGAGAAATGAATTGGCTCTTCTTTGGTTTCTCGGCTCATCATTCCGACCTCTATTTGATCTTGACGCGATAGCGGATTTGAAATTTATTAAGATTTCGAACATCTAGCATCCGAACAATCCCTACGCACCAATTCTCACTTTTCTAGCACAATTATATATAAATTAGACCTGTGACTTTGATGGAACCGTCAAATCCGAAATTTCGTAAGGTTTCTAAGCTTCACTGTGATTTTCTAGTCACTAGAAGTGTGTGTCTCGCAAACTGTGTGCCGCGAGAGATTTTCAGATTGACACTAGATATTCCAAAGATTTAATTTTGACTTGACTTGTGTTATCAACGTGCTTTAATAAAAATCTTTCAGATTTTATCAACTGGGATCTTGTAAGTATTTATCAAGCTTTTTCCAAATTTTGGTATTAATTTTTGACTATTTCAAGCCATAGAATGGACAAATATTTAAAACAAACACCGAGTTATGATTAATTATATTTATTATTATATTTATTTTAAATAAAATGCATTTAACGAAACTTCAATTTTCCTCTTTTTACGTAACCATCAAAAATTATTTTTTTTGGTGTGCCGCGGAAAAAAAAATAGATTCAGTGTGCCGCGGAAAAAAATTAGATTCAGTGTGCTGCAGAGTAAAAAAGTTTGCGAGACACTGTTCTAGTGGCACAAACGCTTTACAGACGAGCGCGATTCCATGGGAAACGATCTAAGAGCTGGGCAAATAAGTACAGCTCTCCATACACTTGGGCAGGGTCACATGTAAAGGGAGTAGGGGCACATGGCCACCGCCCCTTTCAGAATGTTAGTAACGGTAATAGATGCAAAATTTTATTTTAACTTATTTACGTTTTATGGATTATTTTAAAACAATTTTGAAGATCGGTAAAACCAAAGGGGAAATATTATACTGCATTTCAAATCCAGTCTCTAGCAACCCCACTGTCATGTCCCTGTAATTTATTTATTTATTGTTGCATTTTATTTTATTTTTGTTATTGTAGATATTTTTATGTATTGAGTGTGTGGCCGTCCCGTGGCCGAGTGGTTAGCGCGCTTGGCTACTGATCTACGGGACCTGGGTTCAAGCCCCGGGTAAGGCATGGATGTTCGTGTTGTTTTTCTGCTGAGGTCCTGCCATCCTCTCAGATCCTTCTACTATGGCATATAAACTGGCAGGCTCCTGTCAGACCTCTGTGGCAAGCAGCTGCTTGAGGGGGTATTTATTTTTTATTTTTTTTTATTGAGTGTGTTCTTGGAAGTGCTATTGTGGGGATGTGACTCGTATATGTTGTTTTCGGGTCTGAGCCGGCTGTCTGCATTGTGTGACGGGGCCGAGAAGCCTTTTTATGGCCTTTTTACAACTAGCCGGAGGCGCGAGGGTTGGGTTGGGTTGTTTTACCTCTGAGCGACACTTTTTTGCACACCATGGGCTAAATGGCCAGGCACATGGACCCCGAAGGCTCAGAGAAGGTTGGGGGAGGGAACCCACTAGAACAGCTGTTGGGAGACAGATGGTAGCCTCCCGTCAAGGCCATCCAGCGTGTTCTTTAACGTGCACAGGGCATGGCTATCCCGCACACGGGGCCACGGCTTAACGTCCAATCCGACGGACGGCGGCCTTTCCAAGCCCATCGGTGTCCCCTACTGTCCGTGGGCAGGGTGGGGATTTTTGCAGAGATAAATCTCAACGCTGATCCAGCTGGGACTCGAACCTGGGAACTACAGATTACGAGCCCGGCGCGCTACCGACTGAGCTACCCCCGACCCTGGCGCGAGGGTCAGCACAGAAGGCAAGCACGCAGTAATGAAATAACAGTTTTGAGCGTAGCTGTCAAACTGGAAGGACGTTTGATACGCGTTAAGGTGACGCCGCTCTTGCTCAAAAAGGATAACCCTTAAGGAAAGGGTTCTTTTCTAAGTGAGAATCGAGGTTCTTGGTGAATCTGATACAGTTCTGTGGATTCTGTGTGGACCACATTACAGGCAAAGATTAATTATCCTTTCGCCGAGTTTGAGGTCGGTAAAGTGAGAATCTGTGAAGTGTTCGGTTCTCCACCTCATTGTGTAATTGTTTGCATATGCAGAGGCCTACGGAGTTAAGAGCATCCCCAGCACGTAATTGTATATAGTGTGAATAAATTGTGTCGTCCCTACACAACTCTTGTGCGTGAATTGTTGAGCATATTTTTATTCATCACTTGATGCAGCAAGTATGAGGCATACGGCGGTACGGGTGTAACAACCCACGAACCTGTCATTTCACCGAAGTAAGGGTGAAGGTAATTAAGGGACAAATTCATTGTCCTCCGGCGGCCACGACATTTGACCCAGCCCATCGCATCCGGGGAGGAGGAGTGCATCACACACGCACACCCCTTAAATCTTTCGGGCTCCATTGTATTTATTAGACCTCTCTGATATTTTTTTCCCAGATCCGGTCCTGCGTGTGAATAATTTCTGGGTTGGGTTGTTTTACCTCTGAGCGGCACTTTTTTGCACACCATGGGCTAAATGGCCAGGTCACATGGACCCCGAAGACTCAGAGAAGGTTGGGGGAGGGGACCCACTGGAACAGCTGTTGGGAGACAGATGGTAGCCTCCCGTCAAGGCCATCCAGAGTGTTCTTTAACTGCACAGGGTATGGCTCTCCCGCACACGGGGCCACGGCTTAACGTCCCATCCGTCGGATGGCGGCCTTTCCAAGCCCATCGGTGTCCCCTACTGACCGTGGGCAGGGCGGGGAATTTTGCGGAGATAAATCTCAACGCTGACCCAGCTGGCACTCGAACCTGGAAACTACAGATTACGAACCTGGCGCGCTACTGACTGAGCCACCCCCGCCCCAAATAATTTCTGAAACTGTTTGTGCTGCTCTTAAGCCTCATCAAACACCAATGTATTACTTGCCATTGCTCAATTTCCAGATCAGTCATGGCCTGCAGAAAAATCACACACACCTTTCCAAAGTGAACGAACACTTTCCAAAGCGAGAAAGCTACAGAAACTGTACTGTTCTGCTGTTATTTGCAAACATTTCGAAACCTGTTTAAACTTGCACACACATACATTACTCCCTGCCCTTGAATAGTTGCTGTGTTGCCACATATCATGTATTAACTCGAACGAAAAGCTGCTAATTGTTGGCGATGGCAGTTCACGAATTTAATGATCCACCTTCGTATATGATATCGTTTTTATTGATGCACCGTAAAATTTCGATTGTCACCCATCTCAATATCAATCTTAAGAGCAAATCATGAGATAGCTGATCCTTTTCAAACTTTTATTCGGACGATTAGAGTGAACTTATTGAAAACGTTTTTTCAATGAACTGTGAAATTGAAAAGGATCAGTCATTCCCATCAATATTGAAATACTTACATGTAAGGCGATGTCGATCATAATTAGTTACGACTGGAGATTCTTCCCCCGATGACCACAAAACGTTTTCAATTCCGCTAGATCGTTAGTACTGAGATTTAAAAGACTCAGTCATCACTTTATTGTGACGTATTTGCCTGTCTTAAAACATTTCTGAAAAATCTAGCGTGATAATCATAGGCCTTGAATATCGCTTCACGACCGTAATACATCCTGCCATCATTTTGCTGCTGATGATCAATTTATTTTGTAACATGGATCAATAGCTATTTTGGAAGTGAACTGATGCAGAAAGCAGATAAATGTTCAAAGAAAAGTGGCGAAAATCAAACGAAGTGCGTGATGGGCATATTGAAGAAGAAACTCTCTTTTCACAGTTGCAAACATCATTTTGTGGGGTAAATAGTTTAACAAAATCAACGTTTTGGAAGTTTCTGCAGTCGTTACGATGCCAGTAAAGTTGATGAACTGACATCTATATATGTTAAATTGTTTAGATTTTTTTCTTGTAAATCTGATCATAAGGACCCAAAGCTCAGAGAGGTTGGGTTGTATTGGGTAGTTTTACCTCTCAGCGGCACTTTTTTGCACACCATGGGCTAAATGGCCAGGTCACATATACCCCGAAGGCTCAGAGAAGACTGGGGGAGGGGACCCACTGGAACGGCTGTTGGGAGACAGATGGTAGCCTCCCGTCAAGGCCATCCAGCCTGTTCTTTAACGTGCACAGGGTATGGCTCTCCCACACACGAGGCCACGGTTTAACGTCCCATCCGACGGACAGTGGCCTTTCCAAGCCCATTGGTAACCCTACTGACCGTGGGAAGGATGGGGAATTTTGAGGAGATAAATCTCAACGCTGACCCAGCTGGGACTCGAACCTGGGTACTGCAGATTACGAGCCTGGCGCGCTACCGACTGAGCCACCTCCGCCCCATTGAGGACTGGGAGTTAGCTCAGTTGGTAGTGGTCTTGTAGGACTCCACTTCA
Organism: Ryuthela nishihirai; assembly: GCA_038380435.1. NCBI lineage: Eukaryota > Metazoa > Arthropoda > Arachnida > Araneae > Heptathelidae > Ryuthela > Ryuthela nishihirai. Next base: position 30,052,706 of record JAWZYU010000018.1, read on the forward strand.
TTCTTCTTCAAGTTAAGAAGTAACCAATTTATTTCTCCACTTAATAATTTCTCTATTCTTTCTGCTGAACTGTCGCCTTCCTCGCAGATATTTTCTCTGGAGTATTAAATCTACAGGATACTTTCAGATTTCTGTGGCAAGCAGCTTCTTGAAAGGCAATTTATGTTGTTTATTTTTTATATTTTCCAAGTTCAACGTCCCCTTTTTGTTTACATTCAATAGTTTTTTTTTATATATCACAGTCAGCGTTGAAATTTGTGAGGTTCAATATGTAGGGATTCAATCCACTGACCTCACAAAGAGCCTATTGAAATACTCCTATTTCCCAAGGTAAACGTGATTTCTTTTATCATCGTTTCAATCCCATTTGAGTAAGGGATAGGCACTATTCTATCCTCCGTTCAGTTATCTGAAATCTATTCAAGCATTGGATATAAATCTGCGCTCCTGAAATGGTGTAGGTTGTTGGGTTGTTTTACCACTGACCGACAGTTTTTTTGCACACCATGGGCTAAATGGCCAGGTGACATGGACCCCGAAGGCTCAGAGAAGGTTGGGGGAGGGGACCCACTGGAACAGCTGTTGGGAGACAGATGGTAGCCTCCCGTCAAGGCCATCCAATGTGTTCTTTAACGTGCACAGGGTATGGCTCTCCCGCACACGGGACCACGGCTTAACGTCCCATCAGGCGAACAGAGGCCTTTCCAACCCCATCGGTGTCCCCAACTGACCGTGGGCATGGCGGAAATTTGCGGAGATAAATCTCAAAGCTGACCCAGCTGGGACTCGAACCTTGAAACTACAGATTACGAGCCTGGCGCGCTACCGACTGAGCCACCTCCGCCCAGAGAGAAAAGTTAGGGGAAGCTAGACAGTTGTTAGGAGGCAGATGGAAACTTCCCGTCATAGGCTATCCATAGGTTTCTGTAACGTACATTAGGTATTTGGGCGGGGGGGGGGGGGGGGGGGGGGGGCTCAGCCGGTAGCGCGCCCGGCTCGTAATCTGTAGTTCCCAGGTTCGAGTGCCAGCTGGGTCAGCCTTGAGATTTATCTCCGCAAAATTCCCCGCCCTGCCGACGGTCAGTAGGGGACACCGATGGGCTTGGAAAGGCCGCCGTCCATCGGATGGGACGTTAAGCCGTGGCCCCGTGTGCAGGAGAGCCATACCCTGTGCACGTTAAAGAACACGCTGGATGGCCTTGACGGGAGGCTACCATCTGATTCCCAACAGCTGTTCCAGTGGGTCTCATCCTCCAAACTTCTCTGAGCCTTTGAGGTCCTTTGTGACCTGGCCATTTAGGCCATGGTGTGCAAAAAAGTGCCGCTCAGAGGTAAAACAACCCAACCCAAGGTATGGGTCTCCTGCACATAGAGTCGTTGCTTAATGTCCAATCCGATGGACGGCGCCTTTCCAGTCACTGCGGTATCTCCTTTCTCACAGAGAGAAAGATGGAGATTCAGATTTATCTCAACGCTTACGCTCGAACCTGCGAACTGCAAAGTAAGAGCTTGGCGCACAACGGACTAAGGCAATAACCCCTGCCCCACACGCTAACAGCACAACGTAGACTTCGCACTTCGTGGACTTACCCTACGAAGCTCAAGGAAAATTTTCAATTAACTTAAAATAATCCTTGTATCTCTACTGTGGTTAGAGAGAGAAATTATTTTAAGATGTTATTATCCCACCATGGCCATCACTAGCAATACAACTAAATGCAAAAACATCTCCTGATAAAGGATTACTGAAAGACAGGGATCTTGGGGAGTTGAAGCAAAAATTTTTCTCGCCTGTTTATCAAAAACAGAATTTTATTGGTTTCTTGTTTTTATTTCAGAAAAATTAAAGCTTTCGTTTCAAGGAAATATAAAATTATATCCAATGCTTCAATTGATTTCAAATAACTGAGCAGATGGTCCAACGAAGACAGGGGCGCGGGTGGCTCAGTCGGTAGCGCGCCACGCTCGTAATCTGAAGTTCCCAGGTTCGGGTCCAGCGGTTCGGGTCAGCGTTGAGATTTATCTTCGCAAAATTCCCCGCCCTGCCCACGGCCAGTAGGGGACACCGATGGGTTTGGAAAGGCCGCCGTCCGTCGGATGGGACGTTAAGCCGTGGCCACGTGTGCGGGAGAGTCATACCCTGTGCACGTTAAAGAACATGCTGGATGGTCCTGACGGGAGACTACCATCTGTCTCCCAACAGCTGTTCCAGTGGGTCCCCTCCCCCAACCTTCTCTGAGCCTTCGGGGTCCATGTGACCTGGCCATTTAGCCCATGGTGTGCAAAAAATTGCCGCTCAGAGGTAAAACAACCCAATGAAGACAAACCCTTACTTTCAGAAAGGATTGAAAAGGTGTTAGAAGAAGTGACATTAACCTTGGTCAATAGGATCTTTCAGAAGTGGGTGGATAGCATCTTTATACAGCTGACTGGCACAGATTCCGAACGTTGGCTGTAATAAATATGATTGTGAAATTTAAAAGGAGAGGGAATTTTGTTTAGGTTTGTTTTATCTCTGAGCTGAACTTTTTTCATGGTTTTCAATGGGCTAAATATCTATTTAGCCCATTGTGTAGATAGATATGTATTTAACTCAATTTAGTCAAGGACCCCGAGGGCTCAGATAAGATTTGGGGGGAGGGAACCCACTGAACAGCTGTTAGGAAACAGATGGTAGCCTCTCGTCAAGGACATCCATCTTGTTCTTTAACGTGCACAAAGTATGGTTTTACTTAACACGTGACCATCACTTAACTTCCCAACCTAAGGAAGGCGGCCTTTCCAAACTCATCAGTGTCCCCTACTGACCGAGGGCAGGGTAGGGTATGTACGGAGATAAATCTCAACGTCAGCCCAGTTGGGACTCGAACCTGGGAACAGCAGAATACGAGCCTGGAACACTACCGAGTGATTCACTCCCACCCATGTCGGGGGCGGGGGTTGCCCATTCGGTAGCGCGCCAGGCTGGTAATCTGTAGTTCCCAGGTTCGAGTCCCAGCTGGGTCAGCGTTGAGATTTATCTCCCCAAATTTCTCCACCCTGCCCACGGTCAGTAGGGGACACCGATGGGCTTAGAAAGGCCGCCGTCATGTCGGATGGGACGTTAAGCCGTGGCCCCGTGTACGGGAGAGCCATACCCTGTGCACGTTAAAGAACACGCTGGATGGCCTTGACGGGAGGCTACCATCTGTCTCCCAACAGCTGTTCCAGTGGGTCCCCTCCCCCAACCTTCTCTGAGCCTTCGGGGTCCATGTGACCTGGCCATTTAGCCCATGGTGTGCAAAAAACTGTCGGTCAGTGGTAAAACAACCCAACCCAACAACCCATCCATGTCATTTCAGGAGAGCAGATTTATATCCAATGCTTGAATCGATTTGAGATAACTGAGCAGAGGATAGAATAGTTAGATTTCAATGGTTTACTGAAATGGGATTGAAACGATGATAAAAGTAGTCACGTTTACCTTGGGAAATAGGAGTATTTCAATAGACTCTTTCAGAAGTCAGTGGATTGAATCCCTTACATATTGACCCTCACAAATTTCAACGCTGGCTGTGATATAAAAAAAAAACTATTGAATATAAACAGAAAGTGGATGTTGATCTTGGAAAATATAAAAAGTAAACAACATAAATTGCCTTTCAAGAAGCTGCTTGCCACAGAAGTCTGAAAGGATCCTGTAGATTTAATACTCCAGAGAAAATATCTGCGAGGAAGGCGACAGTTCAGCAGAAAGAATATAGAAATTATTAAGTGGAGAAATAAATCGGTAAATGGAAAATGAAAGATATTACGTTCACCAAAACTTTTAATTGGTTACTTCTTAACTAGTAGAAAAATGAAGTGGGGTCCTACAAGAGATCGGAGGTATATGCAGTATTTCAAACAACCCATATATTTTTTAATTAATAGCAAAAATTCTTTGTGATCTTTATGCATGTTTTTCAGAAGCATCGTTAAAAATGGCATGGTGGGAGAAAAGGGGAGCTACCATCACAAAATTCAATCCAAGCTCTTTCTTCGCAGTGTCCTTTTCCCTGTCCAGTAAGGGGCGGGGGTGGCTCAGTCGGTAGCGCGCCAGGCTCGTAATCTGTAGTTCCCAGGTTCGAGTCCCAGCTGGGTCAGCGTTGAGATTTATCTCCGCAAAATTCCCCGCCCTGCTCACGGTCAGTAGAGGACACCGATGGGCTTGGAAAGGCCGGAGTCTGTCGGATGGGACGTTAAGCCGTGGCCCCGTGTGCGGGAGAGCCATACCCCGTGCACGTTAAAGAACACGCTGGATGGCCTTGACGGGAGGCTACCATCTGTCTCCCAACAGCTGTTCCAGTGGGTCCCCTCCCCCAACCTTCTCTGAGCCTTCGGGGTCCATGTGACCTGGCCATTTAGCCCATGGTGTGCAAAAAAGTGCCGTCAGAGGTAAAACAACCCAACTCTGTCCAGTTCACTGACATAAGACCATTCACTGACCCAGCTGGGACTCGAACCTGGGAACTACAAATCACGAGCCTGGCGCGCTACCGACTGACCCCCCCCCCCCCCCCCCGATTGAAGTACTACATCACTTAAAATTGGTGATGAGCACACTCTTAGTCTCTTCTTAGCATTTTACACCAACTTGGTGCTCATGTTTGTTGGGGGGGGGGGGGAGTGACTCCGATAATTTTGGGGAAGGTTCGAGAATTCAATTTACGTGTATGGGGAGGCTAGAATTTAGTTTAAGGGTGGTCTGTGAATAAGATTTGAGTATGGTTTCTTAATTACTAAAATATTCCACCCGACAGGAGAGATTAAAATTATATTCTATACGAAATGAAATTTTACAGCTGTTTTTAAATCTACCTTTAGTTTCGAACATATACTATATGGTGTGAAAATAAAATTGTACAAAGACAATAGTTTTGGATTTCAAACTAGGTGGACAAGTTTGAGATTTCGCATAAGACACACGTTTTTCGAGGGGGGAGTGTCCTAACCTCTTGTTCCCCCTCCTGGCTACGTCCCTGAGAAGTTGGTGTATAGTAAGAAGAGGAGTAGAAGTGAGGCCCAAGTTGGTGTATAATAAGAAGAGTAAAAGTGAGGCCCAAGTTGGTGTATAATAAGAAGAGTAAAAGTGAGGCCCAAGTTGGTGTATAATAAGAAGAGTAAAAGTGAGGCCCAAGTTGGTGTATAATAAGAAGAGTAAAAGTGAGGCCCAAATTGGTGTATAATAAGAAGAATAATAAAACTGAGATCAAAGTTGGTGTATTGTAAGAAGAAGAGTAAAAGCGAGGCCCAAGTTGGTATATAGTAAGAAGAAAAGTAAAAGTTAGGTCCAAGTTGGTGAATAATAATAAGAGTGGAAGTGACGACCAAGTTCGTGTACAATGTTAAGGAAATGGTAAAAGGAGGCAAATTTGGTGTATAATGTTAAGACTGGGGTAAAAGAACCAAGCTAGTGTACAATGCTTAGATCACTATACAAACGAAATTCTCAAGAGACTAGTGATGCAAAATTCCAACATCGAGCAAGTCTGTTCTCTAAGCATCTCTCTTTTTCAAGAAGGAATTTCCAAACTTTTGCTACTATTATCATACGAGTTCATAAAGAACAATTTTTAAAACATTGTTATCGTGCAGAAGCTTCCTAAAGTTGCTCCATTAAAATGATCCTTCACAGGCAAACTCCGAAAAGAATGAATATCGTTCACAGCTCAATACTCTTACTTAAAAGCAGACAATGAACCTCTGTCCCTAACAAAAGAATTTGTTTGTAAACACATATAGACATCTCTTTAAAATTCTGAGTGATGCATAGTTTGATATGATATATTTGTTCCTCCTTTATGAATATCCAAAGATGAATAGGAAGCGGTATTTGAAAGAGGATCTTTGGATTCTCTTTTTTTATTCTCTTAGCCGAAACTTGACAATAACTTTTCGTGTTACTGTGATGCATGTTTTTTTCGCATCTTCGTATAATGTTCTAGTGCATATAATGTGCAAGAAAAAAACCCGTCTCTTCTCCATACTTTCAATAGCAGTGTTTTGCACATCGCAAATATGAAGTGCGGAGAGTTGATAGAAGAAGGAATTTATTGAGAGCGAAAGAGGAATTTCTCGGGAGAGGTGAATTGAATTTCAAGTGCCTGATGAATATTGTAAGAGCAGAAAACAGACGTATTATAATTTGAAATAATTTACATAATTTTTCACGGTTTTACATTGAGAGTGTTTCGATTAAAATTCTCCGTTACATTGAATGTTGCTGATAAAGTATCTGTGAATTGGCATACTTTTTTGTTCCTGTAATTAATCAAAAGCCGTCCCGTGGCCGAGTGGTTAGCACGCTTGGCTATTGATCTAATGGGACCGAGTTCGAGCCCCGGGTAAGGCATGGATGTGTGTCGTTTTTCTGCTGAGGTTCTGCCATCCTCTCAGATCTTCTACTATAGCATATAAACTGACAGGCTCTTGTCAGATCTCTGTGGCAAGCAGCTGCTTGAGGGGGTATTTAATAATTTAATTAATCAAAAGAGGCAAACGTTCTCTGAATCAATTAAAATTATTCTTGAAGGTTTATTTTCTCGTAAAGCAGCATATTTTTCTGGTCAAAATGGGCTAAATAGCCAGATCGCAAGAACCCTCAATAGTCAGAATTTTCCCCTTTGAATAGTGTTTTTTTTTTTGCACAAAATGGACTAAATAGGAAGATCTCAAAAACCCCATGGTCCAGAGTTTCTACCTCAGATTATTACTTTCTTTTACACAAAATAAGCTAAATAGCCAGATTACGAGAACCTCAATAGTCAGAACTGGGTAGAGGAAGGAGATCCACATGAGAACTTTTATCAGAGACATAGAAGCTTTCTGTCAAAGACACTCAATATGTTCTTAAACATTAAAACTTTAAAATGATATAGTTTTCTTGTACGTGAACTACGGCTTAACGTCCCATTCGAAGGACGTCAACTTTTCAAAGTACATCGATTATCGAGACTCCTGTTATAGAACATAGTTTCCAATGTCCTGTGCGAATCCCTAGAATGGTTGACGCCATCCTGAACAACGAGTACAATGATCTGAGTAAGGAGAGTAGCATCAAGTCTGGGTGCATCACAAAACCGTATACAGACAATGTTGCATAGGAATCTACTGTACCCACATCATATGCAGATGGTGCATTCTTTATTATCAGCAGACACGCCTTTACTGTTTGTAACTACTACGCAGATATTCCCCCAAATGCGTGCTTCCACAATGAATTCGAACAGCAGAAGAAGCGTCCTTCATTCTATCCTGAATCACTCGAAGCCGCAGACACACTTACTAACACATCAACATTTGAATCTTCTTGCTACCAGGAATCCACCCGGTAGCAAACTCATTCAGAAGCATTTTATAATCAGTAAACAAAATAATTTTTTTTTATTATTTTTTATTTATTTATTTTTTATTTATTTATTTATTTATTTTATTTATTTATTTATTTATTTATTTATTCATTTTTTATAATATATTAAACATATGTATTTGTTTAATATATGTTATTAATAATTTATAGCATTTTGCTTTTTTTTTTAATTCTCAGGCTCCAAAATGCTTTTAAAGTTGAAATTTGAAATATTAAATTTCCTCAAAGCATTGAAGTATTTTTCTCTTTCTTGATCATATTTTTTACACTTGAACAATATATGTTCAATATTCTCATACTCCATACATTTATCACATGCCGGGGAATCTTTTTTTTTCATTCTATATAATCTTGCCTTTGTATTTGCTGAGTTTGTTTTAATTTTCAGAATTAAATTTATTTCTTTTTTATTCAGACCAAAATTGTTGAATTTATTTATAGCAGGTGAAATATCATATCTAAATGTGTTATTTGCATTTGTATCATACCATTTTTGTGTATCATTTATGATATTTACTTTATTTAGTTTTTTAAATAAAAATATAAAAAAGGGTGTGTTGTAGTTAGGAATTATATTTATTGCTGTTTTTGCTTTTTTATCTACTATTTCATTATATTTTATTCCTACATGACTAGGTAGCCATTGTATATGTATAATATTTCTGTTGATTATATGATTTTTTGTTATGATGAGAATGTTTATTTATAAAAATTTTGAAATTACTTTTTGAAAGATCATTATACATTGTTTCTATCGACGCTTTACTGTCAGTGAAAACTACAATATTTTTATTTTTAAATTTTAAAGCCCAATTTAATGCTAAAATGATTGCAGATATTTCTGCAGTTAAAATGGGATGAGGTTTGTTGAATTTAAAAAGATATTCATAGTTTTCTTCTGGGCATATAAAAGCTCCAGCAATTTATTTCTATCTTCACTAAGAGATCCGTGTGTATAAAATCTTTATATCTGTTATTTATTTGCAGTTCTGAAAGTAGTTTAAGAGTATCAATATCATGTGCTTTTTTGGTTTGTATATTATCAATATTTGTGTTTAAAATAGGGAATGTAGAAGTCCAATATGGAATTTGTATATTATAGTCTCCACTTTTCTTATTTAAAATTAATTCATTTATTTCATTCTTGTTTACTAAGTTATTCGTAAAAGTGTCATTAAAATTATTTAATATTTTATCAATGATTGGATGTTTATTATTTTTGATGAAATTCTGAAAATTAGATTATTTAATAAGTATTTTTTTTTTATACTTATAGGTGGTATAGCAGTTTCTGCATAAATATTTAAGTTATTTGTATGTTGATGGAGTCCTATACAAAATTTTAATATTTTTAATTGTATATTCTCTAATGTTTTTAGTTTAGTTTTTGATATATTATTAATTAGTTCTATTCCATATAAACATTTTGGAAATATTATTGCATTGTATATTTGTAAAAGATATTTATTTTCACATCCCCATTTTGAACTTCCCAAATATCTGAGAAAGTTAAATAGTTTGTTTGCTTTGTCTTTTGCTGTTTCTATATAATTATTCCATTGTAATTTTGAATCTATTTGTAATCCTAGAAATTTAAAATTATCTACAATTGTTATGTTATTATTATTTAATTTAATTTCAAAATCAATTGGTAATTTTTTATTTTTATGAATATAAGTTAATATGGTTTTTTCAATAGAAATTGAGAGGTTCCATGTGTCGCAATATTTAATGATATTATTAGTCAATTTTTGAAATGTTTTTTGTATGTTTTCAGGATGCTTGATGAAAGACCAGAAGATCAAATCATCTGCGAAAGTTCCAAATTTTACATTTTCTGGTATAACATTTTGTAGATCATTTAAATATAAATTAAATAATAAAGGGGACAGTATGTCTCCCTGAATAAGTCCATTATTAAAATGATGTTGTGTAGAAAAGTTTTTTCCTATTTTAATTTTAAATTTTTTTTCCTTTAATAATATTAAATAAAAATCTGTACATGTTACCGCAAATATTTAATTCTTTAATTTTGTGTATGATACCATTATGAGGCACTGAGTCGAAAGCTTTCTCGATATCAATACTAAGTATGATTAAAAATAATTTATTATTAATTGCATATTCAGCATCGGTAATTAGGTTTAGTAGAAGATCTTTAGCTGATCTTCCTTGTCTAAAGCCATAAATATGATTGTTCAATATGTTGTTGTGTTCAATGTGCCAATTTAATCTGTTTATGAGTATTCTTTCAAAAAGTTTTAATATATTTGATCCTAGACATATAGGTCTATATGAATTTAAGTTGTCTGAATTTTTCCTAGGTTTTTTTTATAAATATCATTGAGTTTTCAAACCAACTGTTTGGGTAAGTTTTAGAATTCCAAATTTCATTAAAATTATTCAATAGTATTTTTTTCCAATTATTTGGTAAATTTTTTAATTCTTTACTTGTGATACCATCTGGTCCTGCTGTTGTTTTTGATTTTAAGGATCTTATAGCAAAATTTAATCCATAAAATGTAAATGGTTTATTTAAATATTCTGCATTTTTGTGTCTCGAAGATACTGCGTACCTGTACTTCTCCGATTCAGAATTGTATGCAACGCTGAAAGGTGTATCCTTTGTCATACCCTGGTGCATATGGCTCATGCATGATGTGCTATCACACCTTAATATTGTTGTTGTCTTTGTGTTGTCTTTGAGTGGCACCTTTTGCACAGAATAGGCTAAATGTCCAATAAGAGCTCAGAGAAAGTTGGGAGAAAGGAACCAGCTGGACAGATGTTAGGATACAGATGAGATCCTCCCGCAAAGGCCATCCAGTGTGGGCTTTAATAGGTAAAGAGTATGGCTCTCTTTCTCTCTAAGCCACGGCTTAGCATCCCATCCATCTAAACCAGTGTCTCGCAAACGTTTTTACTCTGCGGCACACTGAATCTAATTTTTTTCCGCGGCACACTGAATCTAATTTTTTTTCCGCGGCACACCTAAAAAAGAATAAAAGCAAACTCTATATAATCGTCATTATATTTGCGCTTTGTTGAAGTCATCAGCCTGGTTTTATTTGAAGATTTGCTCTCGTTCTTTAATTCATAACTCGGTGTTTGTTTTAAATATTTGTCCATTCTATGGCTTGAAATAATCAAAAATTAATACCAAAATTTGGAAAAAGCTTGATAAATACTTACAAGGTCCCAGTTGATAAAATCTGAAAGATTTTTATTAAAGCACGTCGATAGCACAAGTCAAGTCAAAATGAAATCTTTGGAATATCTAGTGTCAATTTGAAAATCTCTCGCGGCACACTATTGTGCCGCGGCACATAGTTTGCGAGACACTGATCTAAACCCATCAGTGTCCTTACCTAGAGCACGGAGAGAGTTTAGTGGAGTTAAATTTCAACCCTGGAACACATGGTATTCGAACCTGTGAACTGCAGTTTACGACCCTGGACTAATATGCGTGTACGAGGGCGGCTTATTGAACGCTATCGCCGAAGTTGCATTGGTCGTGGTACTAAGACACCTGAGAGCTTTCGAATGACGAATCAAAATTAGAGATGGACGATTACGATTTTATTTATCGATGCATCATCGATTATTTGGCATTAGAATTTAATTATTTTCACTGGATCGCAAACCAGAGATATATCGGGAATATCGTTGTTTTTTTGTTGTTTTTTTTTCTTTCCAGCCGAATAGAATAGAATTTGACCATTTCTTCAGTCTGAACCTTTTTCGCAATCGCATTCAATTCTGACTATTGATTACGCACACTAGCAATTCGAAACTACTTGGATTGACTATTGATTACGCACACTTAGCAATTCGAAACTTCTGGATGAAATATTTTTTCTCCGTTTTTTTATTGGGAGTAAATGGTGGGAGAAGGGAACAAGATTAACGAAACGTTTACACCGCCCTCCCAAAATGTTAAAGAATTCCCACATTTTCTCAATGAAACCATGTTATGAAACGTATTCTGAAACTGAGGAAATATGTATGAAACAGGGAAATTCGCAACTCTCGATTGATTTCATCAAGTATCTTTAACCACTATTAAGTTGTTCTTAATCCACAGGACAAAGATGGGTGCAGAGAAAAAATTTTCTTGGTCCGGGTGGGATCTGAATCCACATCCTTCTGATAACATCCTCTAGAGCAGTGGTTCTCAATCTTTTATGCTTCACGTACGCCCTGGAAATGTGTATGTAACTGGTGTACCCCTTGTATTGATAGATAAAACTATAGTTATAGTGTAACAATGGTTATTTTTTACTTTGCTACTAGATCTAGCGACTTTTGAGCTCTCACGGCGTATCCCAAAAAATTTTACCGCGTACCCCACTTTGAGAACCCCTACTCTAGAGAGTTGTAGCATAACATCGGCAATAGAGGAAGGATTGTTGGCGGCCGGTAGCTCAACGGTCAGAGCACCTGACATGTCATCAAGATAAGGTGGGTTCAACCCCCTTATCTTGATGACCTGGCCATTTAGCCCATTGTGTGCAAAAAGAGTGTCGCTAATATGTAAAACGACCCAGCTGTAAATTACGTGCTGATGCAGATCTGCAGATGAAGGGGGGGGGGGGGGGGTCAGTATCATCAAGATAAGGTGGTACACTGAGTTATCTGTTATAATAGAGATCGAAAAATAATTTGAGGAAAAAATGAGTTTTGCTGATGCAGGAGTCCTGGAACTACACAGAACATTTTGGTCCGAGTCTGGAGAGATATGGGTTAGAGTCTCGCACATCGGCAAAACTCTTTTTTTTTTTTCAAAAATTATTTATTGATCTCTATGACAACAGATCACTCCGCGTATTTACAACTGATTGATTATTTCGTTAATAACGCTTTAGGGTAAGAGACTTGCTTATTTACATCTTAGCAAACTTTTTGAAAAGAAGATGCCTTTCCTAATCACAGATGGCGCCATGAGCGACTTTCGTGATGATTTGTAAGTTACATGATTGGATAAATGAAGGGGCCGGTGCTTGTTTAACGGTTAAGCACACACTGGCATCAGTCTGAGAAGATGTGGGTTCGATTCCTGCGCATCTGCAAAACTTTTTTTTTTTACAAATTATATTTGGAGAAAATATGATTCTGCTACCGAGGTTTACTCTGCCATGAGTGTCTTAAACATTAAAAAATGCTTTTTAGGTTATTAAAAATATCAAAAAATTCGAATTCGCATTCGGTTAGAACCTTTTAAAAAGACTCTCTTTTATCGAATAAAATTCTACTAATTAATATTGTAGGTAATAAAACTATTATTATTATATTTATTAGCGTCGGGGGGGGGGGGGGTCGCTCAGTTGATAGCCCGTCAGACTCGTAATCTGTAGATCCCTGGTCGAGTCCCAGCTGTGTCAGCGTTGAAATTTATCTTCGCAAAACTCCCCGCCCTGTCCACGGTCTGTAGGGAACACCGATGGCCTTGTAAAGGACGCCGTCCATCGGTGGGACGTTAATCCGTGACCCCGTGTGCGGGAGAGTCCTACCCTGTTCACGTTAAGAACATGCTGGATGGACTTGAAAGGGAGGATATCCATCTGTCTCTCAGCAGCTGTTCCAGTGGGTCTCCTCCCCCAACCATCTCTGAGCCTTCGGGGTCCTTGTGACCTGGCCACTTAGCCATTGTGTGCAAAAACAAGTGCCTCTCAGAGTTAAATACAACCCAATTCATTATATTTATTTATCCGGCAAGTAGAATTATAATACTTTAGCAAATGATTCAAAATTGACTATGTATATATGAATAAAAAAAATAATAAAAACATCCCCTCAAGCAGCTGCTTGCCGCAGTGGTCTGACAGAGCCTGTCAGTTTGTATGCCAGAGTAGAAGGTCTTTGAGGATGGCTCAGCAGAAAATCATCGCAAACATAGATTGCTCAAATTGCTTTTCTACATATATATATACACATATTCCTATATACAGTGGACCCACGATATAACGCGCATGTCGGGCGGGAAACAACACCCGCGTTATAAGGTGAACCGCGTTATACCGAGCGGCGCGGTGGCGACACAATAAATTTCACACTGTAAGCTTTTCTTTTACTCATCATGCATACAATAATTAAACATTATTCAAAATACATGCAGGAACTCAATACATACACAATTACTCAATACGCAGTAACAATAAAATGCGATACTCACTAACGCCGCACGGACCTGTATAAACATGTTTGAACTTATCGCGAACATCGCCCGCGCTATAACCGAGTGCGCGGTATAGCGAGCAGTGCTATAACGAAGGTCCACTGTACTTTTATTTTAACTTAATAAAATTATTTTTATGTGAATTTTATATGAATTTTATGTGAACTTTTGATTGAACTTTAGATACATGTACAGAATTGATGTTGATTTGTTTTGATATGTTGCTTTTGTCGGCAATAATAAATTTTAATTAACATAAAATGAATAAATTAAATTCCACTTGCGAATTTTTACTCTTGCGGTTTTCCCTCTACTTTCAATTTTCAATTTCTAATTTTCAATTCTTATTTTCAGCTGCCTATTCTTGTTCCATTCTAATATTTCTTACTTCATTTCATCGATTATATACAAAACTCTGTGATACTATATATAGCAGATACTGTTTTGCGTTATCATAATTTACTAAATTATTAATTGATAAAAAATATTTATAATTTCTAAACTATGCATTTAATGAGAAAATGTGACTGAAAATGAAACCCAAATTAAATCTCTTTAAATCTCGATTTTCAACAATATTCGTGGGTACCAAAGAGCAATTGGTAGATGGAACGTTTAACAATATTTTTCTTCGTAAAAGTCATTAATAATCATTGAAATAATCATTACACAAATTCCTCAGAATGTATGTTTAATTTATTAAATAGTTTTTGAACCTATAAATACCCCCTCAAACAGCTGCTTTCCACAGAGGTCTGACAGGAGACTGTCAGTTTATATGCCACAGTAGAAGATCTGAGAGGATGGCAGGACCTCAGCAGAAAACAACACGAACATCCATGCCTTACCCGGGGCTCGAACCCAGGTCCCGTAGATCAGTAGCCAAGCGCTCTAACCACTCGGCCACGGGACGGCTACCTTATTATTTAAGTTTTGATTAATTTCTGAGATAATTCAATTTCAGGTGAGTAAAAATATTATGGAAAACCGTGATCTGCACTCGATCGGAACATTTATAAAAGACATTAGTTCATTGAAGATTAGTTTGGTATTCTATATTGTAGCAAATAACCCTATTATTACTACTCATTATATTTATTGGCAAGTAGAATTACAATTCTTTGCTAAATTATTTAAATTTGAATATTACTTGCAGAACTTTTATAGAAAGATTAAAGAAAATGGATATAGGATGCTTTACTATTGTAAAATAGTCTAGCTTCTATAAATTTTAAAATACCGAAAGAATATTGTTGAAATTCGAAATTTAAATAGATTGTATAATGATCGTTAATTTATGATCAGTCACGTTTTTCCCCATTAAATGCATATTTTAGAAGTTATAGAGCTTCTATGTTAGACTCCCATTGATATAACACGGAGAGTTTAATGTTTTGGGAGGGCGGTGTGTAATTAGTTGACGACTAGGGTTTTCGATTGGATTGTTTTACCTCTGAGCGGCACTTTTTTGCACACCATGGGCTAAATGGCCAGGCCACAAGAACCCCGAAGGCTCAGAGAAGGGGACCCACTGGAACAGCTGTTGGGAGACAGATGGTAGCCTCCCGTCAAGGCCATCCAGCGTGTTCTTTAACGTGCACAGGGTATGGCTCTCCCGCACACGGGGCCAAGGCTTAACGTCCCCTCCGACGGACGGCGGCCTTTCCAAGCCCATCGGTGTCCCCCTACTGACCGTGGGCAGGGCGGGGAAATTTTGCGGAGATAAATCTCAACGCTGACCCAGCTGGGACTCGAACCTGGGAACTACAGATTACGAGCCTGGTGCGCTACCGACTGAGCCACCCCCGCCCCGACGACTTGGGCTGATACCAGTATTTTTAATTAGAATGAGGAAAGTTGTAGTGAGATCCCTGTGCATACTATAATTTGAGAGCCTCTGATTCCGACAATGACAGTTAATTTCGTCAAAGTTTGCGATTTTCGACGCGAAGTTCGAAATGGAAATATTTGAGCATTCGTGATTAATGTTTCGTAAATGCAACCTCCTCGTGTGTTGATTCGACTTACTGTCTTTTTCCCCCTAAGTTTCGCCGAGATTGGCAGTTGTGCATATGAAATTACCTCTCTCATCATCATTCACTGTCAGAGGAAGTTTTGAGAAACACAAAGAAGGAGAAGGAGCAATCGCGCGACACCTTTAATTGTCTGAATGTGACTTCGGACATCGAAAGGTGTCAACGTGAATTTTGTACATCCTTGTATTAAATCCTTTATCCCATTGCTTCACGGTATTTGTCTCCTCTTTTGCTAGCCGTCCCCCCAGACACGAGCAATTAGTCGACAGACTCGTTAATCACTGATCGATTCAAGTAAGTGTGCACTGATCATTTGTAGGGCTCCAATGCGCGACAAACGATTAGCTGCCCCCTACACACACACCCTCCTCCCTTGACTTTGCACCTACCACTCTTGGCTTTGCAGACTGACATACGGATGAACCGCCGGTGATTTCTATTTGACTTCCGTTTCGAAGCTGTCGGAGATTGACTTTACAAATCGTTCACGTCAGTTTGTGGAATGGCGAATGTTAACGATCTCTGGGTGTCTGCGTCGTGTCCGAAAATTAATTATGGACCGAGATCGTGATGGAAACTGTCGTGATCGTGATGGATGATGGGTAGTTTGTGTTTGCTAATTAGCGCCTTTCTGTTCGCGAATTTTCGACATTCTTCGGCTTTCGTTTTGGCCAAAAATCAATGGAATGAAAATGGAATTTTGGTGAATGTAGAACTACTTAAACACCGTGTTTGTGATAGAACACAATTGCGAAAGAAAATATTTTTGCGAGAATACAGTATTATGTAAAAAATAATAATGATGTTCCGTTGGGTAGTTTTACGTCTGATCGTCACTTCTTTGCATATAATGGGTTAAATGTCTAGGTCACAAGGACCCTGAGGACTCTGAGAAGATTGGGGGAAGGAACTCACTGACAGCTGTTGGGATACAGATAGTAGCCTCCCTACGAGAGAAACACTATGTGCGTTAAAAAAAACACGACGGATAGTCCCGTTAAGTCTATCCAGCGTGTTATTTAACGTACATAGGCTATCCCTCACATGGGACTACGGCTTAGCGTCTCATCCGACGGACGGTCGCCTTTCGAAGCCCATCGGTGTCCTCTACTAATCGCGGGTAGGATGGGATGGTTTTCAGAAGAACATACATTATATTACAAAAAATAACGTGACATTTCCATATTATGTGAATGGAAAACAAATATTCAACCCTTCCTAACATTGAGAATAAATCTTTTATGAAAAAAAATTTTTTACTGGAGATCTAAACTGAAGATCTAACTGAAATCTCACAAAATAAGAATTTTCCGATAATATTCGTTTAATATTTAAAGAATCATGAAAACTGAAACATTTAACTATAACTTTTTCTACTTATGATAATTTACTTCAAAAGACAAAGCTCAACTGTCATGACATATCTTTTTCTGACAGAAATATAATGTTTGAAATTTGTTCAATGTTTTTTTTTTTCAGTTTTCTTCAGTATGATGAGGGGGGTATTTAGGAGGATTGGGACAGAAGTATATTTTGTTAAATGTTTCAGCTTGAATAACTATTTAAAAATTAAGCGAATATTGTTGAAAGTGGAGATTTAGAGATATTTGACCGAGATCTTCAATTTATATGTATTAATATTTTTCAGAAAAAGCTTAATATCAAAGCTAGGGAGTTTTGAATGCAGTTTTAAATTCACATGGCATGTAAATGTTCAGTTCCATTTTGCAATATGCTGTAGAATTGCAATTATGCTGTAGAATTGCAATATGCTGTAGAATTGCAAATTGCTGTAGAATTTGCAATATGCTTAAGAATATTTAACGGAATCTCGAAATATGCAAGCAATGCAGAAGGATTTTTTATATTGATTGAATATATAGTCCGTTTTCAATATAATGATGATATTTGTATAAAAATAGATACTTTATAGAGTCAGTATTACATAAGTTTCAAGCACAAATTAATGAATTTTTACCACACTTAAAATAACGTTGAAAAGGAAAAGTATAACCGATTACCATTTTTGATATGCTACTATATTGACAAGAATAAAAACTGGATATTTAAGTAGTAGTCATAAGCCTACAGCACTGTCCATTATAATTCCATACGTCACTTAACAAACACTAGTCCACAAAAAAAGACGCAATAAAATCCATTTGTAAGAAATTTGAGATAAGCCTCCACATTTCAATTTTATGAAAAAGAAGCAATCTTCTCAGATGCTCAAAATGCGGGTTACCCGTTAAAAACAATAAAAGTAGCCGAAAACATGACAAGACTCATTTAGCAAAGAACATCACAACCGGCACCATCGCAGCTATTTAAGAAAAATAAGTTTACCACAGGCATTCCAAACATCTCATGGCTGGGTAATTCGCTTAAAAATGCAATGCAACCATTCAACTATGTAGTGGCAATTTAAACGAGTGATATTGTAATCGACATAATTAAAACCGATCTCTGCCAGAGCGAAAATGGGGTGGCTTAGTCGGTAGCGCGCCAGGCTCGTAATTTGTTGTTCCCAGGTTCAAGTCCCAGCTGGGTCAGCGTTGAGATTTATCTCCGCAAAATTTCCCGCCCTGCCACGGTCAGTAGAGGACACCGATGGGCTTGGAAAGGCTGCCGTCCGTAGGATGGGACGTTAAGCATTGACTTCGTGTGTGGGAGAACCATACCTCTGTGCACGTTAAAGAACACACTGGATGGCCTTGACGGGAGGCTACCATCTGTCTCCCAACAGCTGTTCCAGTGGGTACTTTCCCCCAACCTTCTCTGAGCATTCGGGGTCCATATGACCTGGCCATTTACCATTGTGTGCAAAAAAGTGCAGCTCAGAGGTAAAGCAGCCCAACCAGAGCGAAAAAACAGGAGGCGAATATAAAGTCTCATTACATGAAGGCACCCTCGATAGCATTGAAAAAAAAAGATCCTACCGAACTTGTATAAAGGAGCATCAAAACGATATACGACTAAGAAAACAAACTACATCATCGGTAAGAGTTGTTTCTAATATAGGAAGGACCCACAATTTGAACAGACCAAAATTGCATGTGCTACTTAGACCAAGTTTTAATTGGATCTGACTGAACAACTGGTGATATATAAGACAGGGAAACGTACCGCAACGAAGAAATTTACCACCCACTCCACCCATGGAAACTGCTCCACGATCGTCGCAGCAAAAGCACTCCCATCCAGACCCAAGGCACATGAGCAGGAACACGAAATCTCAACAGCGTCATCAGTAGCAAACCACATGGAGCAGCCGCAGAACAAAGCACACGTATACACAGTCGTATCAGAATAATATGACCACCTACCATAATATATGTATGGTACGTGGTCATATTATTTTGATACGACTGTGTATAATCTCTGAAGCAGAACCGTTCCCACAATTTCTAATGAACCCTCTACATAAGTCGAAACAGGTTAGGTGACGCTGGTCAGAATACATACAGTCGTATCAGAATAATATGACCACCTGCCATACATATACTATGGTAGGTTATCATATTATTCTGATAGGACTCGGTTGGGTTGTTTTACATCTGAGCGGCACTTTTTTGCACACAGTGGGCTAAATGGCCAGGTCACATGGACCCCGAAGGCTCAGAGAAGGTTGGGGGAGGGAACCCACTGGAACAGCTGTTGGGAGACAGATGGTAGCCTCCCGTCAAGGCCATCCAGTGTGTTCTTCAACGTGCACAGGGTATGGCTCTCCCGCACACGGGGCCACGGCTTAACGTCCCATCCGACGGAGGCAGCCTTTCCAAGCCCATCAGTATCCCCTACTGACCCTGGGCAGGGCGGGGAGTTATGCGGAGATAAATCTCAACGCTGACCCAATTGGAACTCGAACCTGGGAACTGCAGATTACGAGCCTGGCGCGCTACCGACTGAGCCACCCCCGCCCCTGATAGGACTGTGTAATTGAGTTATCAGTGTAATAAGAAAGGACTTACTTTGCTTACAAAAAGTGACTGACATCTCTACAATCAGATTTTCACTGATTCAAAATGCTACTCTGAATCCCTCAAACGATAGTAAGCAGCTCGGGTAGTGATTAACTTTTAAATTAAATAAATATACATTTTAGAAAGGTGCAGAGTGATTACTTCAATATTCAACAATTGCGAATGATTTGTATAAAGCAAGAAAATTTATTGTTAAGTATTACTCATAAATTTCTTATTGAATCTGACCAATCTTGTTATCCTCCAAAATCCATTTCAGTTTTCCTTGCAATTTTTTAAAACTTTTGTCAAAAGACCATGTTCCACAGCCGTAAGTGAAAATATTCTTAAAAATGTCTTGAATTTGATTTGATAAAAAAAAATCTGCTTTCTATCAGTTTCTGGGGATAATTGAAGAATATCAAGGAATTCAACAAACAATATGAAGAATTATGTGGAGGAAAATTCATGTGAAGACTTTCACTGATGTTTCTGTAATTGAAAAAAAGAGTCGTCGAAACCTTGAAAGGTTTGTGTAGGAATTTCGCAACAGAGTAGAGGAAATGGTAAGATGAGGATGGGAAACATCCTCATTTTATATCAATGGAGAATCAAATCCGAGGCTCTGTAACTGGTTAAATTTTTATGAAAATATATGATTGAAGATAAGTATAAAATGTTAATGGGGCGGGGGTGGCTCAGTCGGTAGTGCGCTAGGCTCGTAATCTGTAGTTCGCAGGTTCGAGTCCCAGCTGGGTCAGCGTTGAGATTTATCTCCGCAAAATTCCCCGCCCTGCCCACGGTTAGTAGAGGACACCGATGGGGTTGGAAAGGCCGCCGTCCGTCGGATGGGATGTTAAGCCGTGGCCCGTGTACGGGAGAGCCATACCCTGTGCACGTTAAAGAACACGCTGGATCTCCTTGACGGGAGGCTACCATCTGTCTCCCAACAGCTGTTCCAGTGGGTCCCCTCCCCCAACCTTCTCTGAGCCTTCGGGGTCCTTGTGACCTGGCCATTTAGCCCATTGTGTGCAAAAAAGCGCCGCTCAGAGGTAAAACAACTCAACATCTATAAAATGTTAATTAAATTGTCTAAATTTTGATTTTGAACGATATCCTTTCAATACTTAAACAGTTTACAGAAGTTTCAATAACAGAGATGTCAATCATAAGAATTCAAATCAGAAGTTAATTGAAACTTAAAAAAAGTATTATTTAAAACTATTTAATAAAATAAGTGTATGTTTTAGAAATTTGGGCAAATAATTCTTTAAATAGTTGTCAGATTTATTGTTCTTAAGCCTGACTTTGCTGCTGTTAAGAATTCGAGCTTCCATAGCTCTTTACCAAATAAATATTATTCGAAATCGAGATTTATATAGATTTGAATAAGATTTAAATTTATCTAGTCCTATTTTCCTACAAAAAAACTTATTATAGGAATTAGGGATATTCGAATTTCACTCTTCATTGACATAACATGGGAATGTTTCCATTATTCTGTCCAATATCTCTATTTTTGTTATTTGACTTTTGGTGTTTTACAGTTGTCCGTTCCTTGGTCCTTGAGTTGGGTTTTTAGCCTCTGAGCGATATTTTTTGCATTCAAAAGGCGAAATAGTCAGGTGGGTTGGGTTGTTTTACCTCTGAGCGGCACTTTTTTGCACACCATGGGCTAAATGGCCAGGTCACAAGGACCCCGAAGGCTCAGAGAAGGTTGGGGGAGGGGACCCACTGGAACAGCTGTTGGGAGACAGATGGTAGCCTCCCGTCAAGGCCATACAGCGTGTTCTTTAACGTGCACAGGGTATGGCTCTCCCGCACATGGGCCACGGCTTAACGTCCCATCCGACGGACGGCGGCCTTTCCAACCCCATCGGTGTCCCCTACTGACCGTGGGCAGGGCGGGAAATTTTGCGGAGATAAATCTCAACGCTGACCCAGCTGGGACTCGAACCTGGGAACTACAGATTACGAACCTGGCGCGCTACCGACTGAGCCACCCCCGCCCCAAATAGTCAAGTGACAAAGGCCCAAAGTGTTCAGAGAAGGTTGGGGGAAAGGACCCCCACTGGACATCTATTACGAGACAGATTAAAGCCTCGTGTCAAGGCCATCCAGAGTGTTCTTTAGCGGGAAGAGTGTATAGCTCTCCTGCACATGGGGCCATGGCTTCACGTGCATTCGACAAACGGTAGCCTTTGCAAGCTCACTGATGTACATAAGACAGGATGGTGGTGATGGTGGGGCTAGTGGAGATAAATCTGAACTCTGGAACAGGTGGGAATCGAAAATGGAAACTCCAGAATACGAGTATCGTGCACTACCTATTGAGCCAACCCTCACCACACTTCTCAGTTCATACCAGAGCCGGATCTAAATTCCCCACCTTGCCCAATGTCAGAAGGGAACACCGATGGGCTTGAAAAGGACACCATCTGTCGGATGGGACGTTAAGCCGTGGCCCCTTGTGCGGGAGAGCCATATCCTGTGCACGTTAAAGAACACGCTGAATGGCCTTGACTGGAGGTTACCATCTGTCTCCTAACAGCTCTTCCAGTGGGTCCCCTCCCCCAACCTTCTCTGAGCCTTCGGGTCCTTGTAACCTGGCCATTTAGCTAATTGTGTGCAAAAAAGTGCCGCTCAGAGGTAAAACAACCTAACCCTTGAGAATGCTAGTAGAGGTAATAGAAGCAAAAATTATTATATTTCATGTATTTTTCAAAAAATATTTTGAAGACTTCTGAAACGGAGGGGAAATATTTTACTGCAATGGAAATCCAGTCTATTGCTCCCCCCCCCACACACCTTTGCTTTTTTCTAACTCAAAGCTTGGTTCATACTCATACAGATAATGCTATCTGAAGTTATCGTTTTCATTTCTTACTCTATCTACGCTAAGGACAGTAGTCACCAATACTTTGGCAAAACACTTATCTAGACTACTGAAGAGTAGCTTGCTTTCTGACAAAACAAATTAATGAATCAATAAGTGCACTACGTATGGAGTTAATAATAAACGTCAAAGGTTGGAATATATATATCAACATCCGTTCGAAGGGGATAAAACAATACTCTGGAGAAACAAAGCATCCCCCGTTGGCGTAGAATGTGGATCTGATACAGTAAATCTGTTAGAGTCGTTGCCATGACAAAGGACATTCCAGGAGAGAATCCAGAGTGGTTGACAATCTACTGTTCTCTATAGGAACGGTGATAGGAGATTTGCTGATGACACCATATGTCCACTGTCGCCACTTTCTCTCCGTGTATTCTCGGAAGAATGAAATTCGGGACTTCTGCTATGCAAGGAAATCTAGCTTATTTCATCTATCAGCTAGTATCGATTGCTGTCCCGTGGCCGAGTGGTTAGTGCACTTGGCTACTAATCTAAGGGACCTGGGTTCGAGTCAAGGGTTAAGACATGGATGTATGTGTCGCCTTTCTGCTGAGGTCCTGCCATCCTCTCAGATCTTCTGCTATGGCATATAAACTTAATCTAAGGGACCTGCGTTCGAGCCCCGGGTAAGGCATGGATGTATGTGTCGCTTTTCTGCTGAGGTCCTACCATCCTCTGCCCACGGTCAGTAGGGGACACCGATGGGCTTGGAAAGGCCGCCGTCCGTCGGATGGGACGTTAAGCCGTGGTCCCGTGTGCGGGAGAGTCATACCCTGTGCACGTTAAAGAACACGCTGAATGACATTGACGGGAGGCTACCATCTGTCTCCCAACAGCTGTTCCAGTGGGTCCCCTCCCCCAATCTTCTCTGAGCCTTCGGGGTCCTTGTGACCTGGCCATTTAGCCCATGATGTGCAAAAAAGTGCCGCTCAGAGGTAAAACAATCCAACCCTGCCATCCTCTCAGATCTTCTACTCTGGCATATAAACTTAATCTAAGGGACCTGCTTTCGAGCCCCGGGTAAGGCATGGATGTATGTGTCGCTTTTCTGCTGAGGTCCTGCCATCCTCTCAAATTATCTGCTATGGCATATAAACTGACAGGCTCCTGTCAAACCTCTGTGGCAAGCAGCTGCTTGAGGGGGTATTTATTTTTATATCGCTTTTGGTAGAGTGTAACTAAAGGAAATTAATTCAACAACTATGAAAACTTCTTGTATCTAATTTCAGAATTTTGTATATCACATATGGAAATTCTAATAATACTACGCTAGCAGGGTATAATGAAGGTGTAAAAATTAGGGTTCGCTAGAAATGATATACGTTAATGGATAAAGCTAAATTCTGGTACAGAGAGCATGTGTCTTGTGAAAGTAAAATGCAATGAAATGTCGCTATGAAGAACTCCAGAAAAGTTAAATATTTAGTATAATGATTTTTTTTTATCCGGCCCCAGCCAGTTTATGGGACGGGGATGGCTCAGTCGGTAGCACGCCAGGCTTATAATCTGTAGTTCCCAGGTTCGAGTCCCAGCTGGGCCAGCGTTGAGATTTATCTCCGCAAAACTTCCTGTCAACGGTCAGTAGGGGACACTGATTGGTTTGGACTACGGTCCTTCGGATGGGACGTTAAGCCGTAACTCCATGTGCGGGAGGGCCATACCTTCTGCACGTTAAAGAACACGCTGGATGGCCTTGATGAGAGGCTTCCATTCTGTCTCCTAAAAGCTGTTCACTGGATCCCCTTCTCCTAACTTTCTCTAAGTCCTCGGGTCCTGGTGACCTGACCATTTAGTCCATTGTGTGCAAAAAAAGTGCCAATCAGGGGGAAAACAACCCAACGAGGCTAATTTACTAGGTATCTCTGTGTCAAATATGTTTTATTTTAACTAATACAAGTATAACGAAAATGTCAGTTTTACGAAATAAAAATTGAACGCGATAGCAAAAAATATAACCAGTCAACTTTTTCGGAGCGGGTTCCAAAATTGAGCGGATCCAAAATAAAAAACCGCATTTATATGTACCTCTAAATTTTATAATAATAAATTATTTATTATAAGTACAAAGTGCGGTACATATCTACATACAACTTATAGGAACACCGAGTGTATTATAAATATTACATAATTTTTCTCGCCTTTTTCGCCGCAAAATCTTTAATATCGTCATCAAAATTGACCGATTTCGCTATTTCGCCTTCTATTGAAAGAATGGTTAGTCATCAGTTAACGGATTCTACGATTGGATTTACTATTGGACTTGGAAAATAACTGGCATGCGCTCTGGTGGTGGGACCTGGAGCTAGAGGAACGAGGATACATTGTGTCGGCTGCTGTGTTAAAGATATCAAAATGCCGTCGTTTTTTACGATGAGCTTTTCGTGAACCGCGGGGCCTATTACCGCGTGGGGCCGGGTTCCGGGGAACCCGCTGAACCCTCGCGCCGGCCCTGTGACCAGTATAACGAAACCTTTAAAAACAAAATCCTTAAACAATATTATAATGAACGTTTTAGAATTTGACAATTCTACAATGATTTAAATGCTGTGAAATAACTACGGTTACCAGAAGCCAGTAGGGGCGGGGGTGGCTCAGTCGGTAGCGCGCCAGGCTCGTAATCTGTAGTTCCCAAGTTCGAGTCCCAGCTGGGATAACGTTGAGATTTATCTCCGCAAAATTCTCCGCCCTGCCCAATGTCAGTAGGGGGACACCGATGGGCTTGGTAAAGCCCGCCGTCTGTTGGATGGGACGTTAAGCTGTTATCCGTATGCGGGAGAGCCATACACTGTGCACGTTAAAGAACACGCTGGATGGCCTTGACGGAAGGCTATCATCTGTCTCCCAACAGCTGTTCCAGTGGGTCCCCTCCCCCAACCTTCTCTGAGCCTTCGGGGTTCATGTGACCTGGCCGTTTAGCCCATGGTGTGCAAAAAAGTGCCGCTCAGAGGTAAAACAACCCAACCCAGATGCCAGTGTTCTAAAAGGAGGGCAAAAAAAAAAAAGCAAGAAATGGAGGAATAAAATTTGAGAAATAAAATAAGACTTTTCCTACTAAGTTTTATTTCAAGTACTGATTAACAATTTAGTCACAAAAAGTCACAATATTTCTTCAGTATACTTCGAAATATATGACGGGTCGATTTTTATTCATGATAAGCAATCAAGAGTTATTTGGCCTTTAGTGGTTAGTAAATATCTGCTCTCCCGAGGGCAAACTTTTTTTCTATCAACTCTAACCCAGCAGTGACTTCGGTCTTGGTAGAGCATGCTATTGTATGAGAAGGCATGTGCAAACTAGGAGTAGGTCCTTAATTTTTTCGTTGTACTTTACGTTTCAAAAAATGAATAAATAAAATAACTGTTATCAATTGATTTGCATCTCCTGTAATTCCCGCTTAATCCGCATTCCATATAAAACGTATAAAATCTTCAAAATCTCTAGAAAATATGGTAGACTCACTTTATTCTTTTAAAATAGGATAGCAAGAAAGTTTCCTTTTTCCCTTCATTCATCTTTTGTGCTGAAAACATTATGCTGCCTGAAGCCCTTTACTGTTGCATAGTATTTTAGGGTCGTTTATCTATATTGTCTCTTATCCTATATAATTTTTGGGCATATATTATTTTTTTCGACATCCAGGTTAATCTGCATTCCGGTTAATCCAACCCCGGATAATCGAGAGTCTACTCCATGTGTATATAAATGATTCTAAGTTTTAATCGACGTTTCCGTCCCGTGGCCGAGTGGTTAGCGCGCTTGTCTACTGATCTACAGAACCTGGATTCGAGCCCCGGGTAAGGCATGGTTGTGTGTGTTGTTTTTCTGCTAAGGTCATGCCATCCTCACAGACCTTCTACTTTGGCATATAAACGACAGGCTCCTGTCAGACCTCTATGGCAAGCAGCTGCTTGAGGGGGTATATTTTTTGGGGGGGAAGACTGGAACGACCGCAAACTATTTTGCTTAATCATCCATCTTTCATAAATCCTTAAAGACCAAACAGCTACTTTTGAAACTCAAGATTTACATCTGAAGTTCCAGAACCATTTTTTAATAAAAAAAACACCGTTTTGAAATTAAAGACCTTGCAATGTGACTTTTGATCAACATGGCATGTAAATAATGCCTAGCATTTTCCAAAGGGCGAAAATTATTGTTAATAAAATTTTCCTGTGAAGAATCAGTTCCACCTTGTTTGAGAATTCCAAATCACCTCCAGAGCCATTATGTTAGTAACTATAGGTATACTTTATTCTTTCTTCAAAAAAAATCTCGATTGCAGAACTTTCTAACTCCCCTTTCAGTTGAAATTGTATATCTGGTCCCAACTGAATGTGTTTTTGTAGCATCGTGTGAGGAAAAAGACTGGATTTCAGGACCCTCCAACCTGTATTCTTGATTTCCCATGAGATAACAGATTCCCAGGCTCAGTATAGAGAGGCAATCAATTTTTGATCTGCAGTCACCGAGTTCGGAGATTCTAGCTTGCAAGGAAATACCACTGTTATCCTGTCGGCACTTGACCACGGAGAATTTACTATTACTTGACCATAGAGAATTAAAGTGTTTTAAAGTACGTTGAAATGAACTGTTTTAGTTCTAGACCTAAGGGAAATCTGTTGAATAACTTTTTAGAATGGATTGCATTTTCTTTTGAAATATTTTATTTCATTTCTCACGATTAAGCACCGTAGTATTTTTTTTATGTTAGCATTTACTTAAAAACGGTTCGTACTTTTTTTTTTAAATGTTTTATGCACTTAAAGTTTTTTTCTCCCTTTTCGTTACTTCTTCTTTTAACTAGTAGTAAGAAAGAAATTGGTTAATACTGGGTTGTTTTGTTGTCAAAATCCTTTGTTGTTGTTGTTCTCGATGCATTCAAGCAGGTTTGGCTCAGTCGGAAGTACATCAGGTTCGTAACCTGCAATGCCCAATTTCGCATTCTTAGTAATCAATATTGAGAGTTAGTTCTAATAATCCCCACTCTGATCTTGATGATAAAAAGGACAATGAATGGATGTAGGTTCCCTTGGGACCCATCAATGCTCCTATTTTCACCTTCATGGTGTCACGGTCTAATTTCCAATCCGAAGGAGAGCTCTCCATAATGCCGCCGTCCGTCGTAGGAAACGTTAGGAGTGACCCGCGTGCAGGAGAGTCCTATCGCATGCCGTTAAAGAACATGCTGGACAGCCTTCATGGGAGACTTCCATCTGACAGCTTCCCGATGCGTCCTCTTCCCCAACCTTCTACGGGTTTTGGTTCAATAATAGTAGTAGTACCAGTCTCATAATCTGAAGTTATCAGGTTCGAGTCTCACCTGAGCCAGCGTTGAGATTTATCTTCGCTAAACCCCACCCTGCCCTCGGTCAATAGTGGACAGCGATGGGCATGGGAAGGCCACAGTCCGTTGGATGGAACGTAAAGCCCTGGCCATTGTGTGGGAAAGCCATACCCTGTGTACGTTAAAGAAGACACTGGTTAGCCTTGACGGTAGGCTATCATCTGACCAGTGGATCCCCTTCCACCAGCCTTTCGAAAATCCTCAGCAACGCCCAATAAATCTGCTAAACTTATTATGTTATAGAATCGAGAAGAGCCTCATAAAGTAACAAAAAAGGCGAAAAAGTTTTAACCGCAGATATTACATGGGAGAAGTCCATCTGGATTTGAATTGAATATTGAATTCCACCTCCTCAGTATTTGCAGGGAGAAGATAAGAAGAATGCAATACATTCCTAACCATGGCGCTGATTGTGAGAGGTAATCGCCATTGTTTTCAAAATGGCCAAGATCCAGTTGTGTATAGTGAAGAGAGCGTTTGACTATGTATGAAAACTGGAGATCTGTGTGGCGGAATTTGGCCCAGTAGGTAGCGCGCCAGGTTTGTAATCTCATGTTTTCATGTTTCCAACTGGGGTTCAATTTTCTCCGCTGCCCCCTTCCTTCGGTGAGAAAAGTGACACCGTTCGGCTTGGAAATGTCATAACCAGCCGTCCATCGGATGATCTGTTAAGTCCTGGAACCGTATTCAGGAGAGACATAACCTGTTCACATTAAAAAAAAGTGCTGGATGGCCATGACGAGAAGCTACCATCTGTCTCCTAACACCTGTCCAGCGAGTTCCCTTCCATAGCCTTTGGGATCCTTGTACCATTGGGCACTTCGATCATTTTGTTCAATGAATGCAAATGGAGATCGTTTCGGTTTATAATTTTCGAGGCCTAGTCCTATTAGAGAAATATTGTAACTGACATAAAGCTGAATTTATACGCAAAAATTCGTGCAGTTATTATTTTTGTTTTTTGTTGTTGTTGTTGTTGTTTTGATTTTTCGAATTATATGATGTTAAAAACTTAAAATGAATTTAATTATTTGAAGTCAAAATTAAAATCTTAAATTATTTGGAAATAAAAACTCGAGAAATAATCTGTACAAACTAAAAATTCTTGAGTAAAATCATCATCACTAAGGACAATTCATCAGTGAGAGGGAGGGGGAACCTGAAACAATGCGCAAATCTCGATATTAATGATTAAAAAGTGATTAATATTTTTAATTCGGAAAAAAATTACTTCTTTTACATATATATATTTTCAGAATTGTAAACAAGTTAGAAACTTATGACTTTCGAGCCTGCTGGTGCCCGAAATATTAACTCACATCGGGCGCGAATTTATCTCTATCGCATATCTAAATAATTTTCTAGTCCATTATTAACTTATTTAAACTTTGTTTCGCTATTGGCTTCAGATTCAGTTTTTTTTTTCGCTAAATCTTTAATTTATACTCCTTTTTTTTTCCCTGGAATTTTGCAAGAGTCGTCAACTCTTCATGACGAAGAAAGCTATGTATGATAGGTGTCTACAGCATTATTATATGTGTCAGAGGCCATTTTATTAGGTACAGTTCTATGTTATGTGAATAGTAAATCAGATATAGAACTCCTTTACTTCTTAAATAAGTTTTTATAGAAAAAATGTGACTGAAGATGATCTCAGCCGAAGAATCTATTTCAATCTCATTTTTCATCAATATTCTTTCGATATTTTAGGGAACGACGGAAATTGGAATATTTAACAGCCATGATGATGCCAGCTGAGACAATCGTTCTGAAAATTTAATAGAAACAAATTAAAACGAAATCAATATCCTTTATACTAAACTTACTAACACGTGAAAGAGTATGTTTAGCAGCTCACACAATAATTGCTTTTGCATTCATTCAAATTTTAATATTTTTTTATGGAACGAGCTAAAGTTTCAAAATATTTCAGTTTTCTTAATTCTTTAAACACTGAAAGCATACTGTTGGAAATCAAAGTTTAAATGGATTTGATTAAGACTTTTAAATTATCACCAGTCACGTTTTCTTCCTTTATGAGGTTATTAATTTATTTCATTTTCTCACTTACTATTGACCTAACGTAGAAATTTACACAATAAAGTGTCGCTAGGTATCAGTTCCGTCGTTGTACAGTAGGCATCCAGAAAAATGCCGGCCGCCATTTGGGTAGGGACGCTTGCCGTCGTGTGGATTATTTAATTTTAATTTAGTTAATGCGGGCGAATCACCTCACAGTATTGTGGTATAAAGAGGGCAAAGGATGATACCTTATTTCTTCGATTCTAAGACGCACCTTAATTTCAGCACCACCAACAGACAAAAAACTTTGATTCTAAGTTAAAAATAAATAAATAAAACGCTAAAATATATCTAACAAATATTTTTATTATAATAGAATTCAATTTACTAACAACAATAATACCTGTTTATCAGCAGGTATGTTATTCATCACTTCCATCTGAATCAATATCAGAGTCTGATTCTTCTGAGCTGTCTTTTTCTGCGTTTCTAAGACGCCATCGATTCTAAGACGCACCCCGTTTTTAGAGATGTTTATGTGGGAAAAAAAGTGCGTCTTAGAATCGAAGAAATACGGTATACCACGCCGTGTGACGTAGGATCATGTTGACAGTAGGTGTCACGTGATGATTGCTATCTCTCCGCCCTTCTATTTCTCTTTCTTACAGTTGTCTAACCTAGGGGTTCTGAACGTGGAATACGCGGTAAAAATTTTTGGGTACGCCGTGAGAGCTCAAAAGTCGCTAGATCTAGTAACAAAGTCAGTGTTTTATTTTATCCCCATTGTTATACGATAACTATAGTTTTATCTGTCTATACAAAGGGTACGCCAGTTGCATACACATTTCCAGGGGGTACGTGAAGCATAAAAGGTTGAGAACCACTGATATATATGTTTTATTTTATTCCCATTGTTATACTATAACTAGTTTTATCTATCTATACAAAGGGTACGCCAGTTACATACACATTTCCAGGGGGTACGTGAAGCATAAAAGGTTGAGAACCACTCATCTAACCAATAACATTCAAACCTATTTGAAATAAACACGTTGTGCATTACAAAACAATGCCAACCTATGCCAACTTCATGACGTACATTGTAATGTTTATGCTTCCGTCGTGGCGCGTCGTTAAAACCAAAGTGGTTTCTGGACGTTAGTTCATCATTCAGCCTACGTCGCAGAACTTCTCCTATACAAAAAAGCCAACGCTTTCCACTCTGATAGGTTACTGCATGTTATTCTCTGGATGCACATGTATACTTGGTAAATGGTGTTGAGTGATAACAGTCAGTGGGAGTTTCCGTAAGGTAAGAATACTATTTTAATGTTTATACACTTTATGTCGAAAAATCCAATAGGTATAATAGCGTTTTTTAATCAGTGCACGTATCATGTAAATGCAACCTGATTACGTAGTGACTAAATGATCGGTATCAAATATTTTCATCTCATAAATACTTTTATCCCTAGCTCTTTTTTACTTGAAAAGCATGAATAGCTTTGTTTTGTAATAGGTCCTATAATCAGCGGATGCATAACACATTACAAATACTTTGGTTAAGATTTTTGTCTTTGTTGTGATAGGTTATGTACGGTAAAAACTAATATAGTATTTTATTTTCCTTGTTGTAGGGCCTATATCAAAATTAGTGAAACATTTTTCGGATATCAAAACAGAAAAAATACAACTTGAGCGTGAATTTATGAAACCGTTGTTCTCTTCAGTTGGGCTGGGTTGTTTTACCTCTGAGCGGCACTTTTTTTGCACACCATGGGCTAAATGGCCAGGTCACATGACCCCGAAGGCTCAGAGAAGGTTGGGAGAGGGGACCCATTAGAACAGCTGTTGGGAGACAGATGGTAGCCTCCCGTCAAGGCCATCCAGCGTGTTCTTTAACGTGCACAGGGTATGGCTCTCCCACACACGGCGCCACGGCTTAACGTCCCATCGGCGGCCTTCCCTAGCCCATCGGTGTCCCCTACTGACCGTGGGCAGGGCGGGGAATTTTACGGAGATAAATCTCAACGCCGACCCAGCTGGGACTCGAACCTGGGAACTACAGATTACGAGACTGGCGCGCTACCGACTGAGCCACCCCCGCCCCCACGAAATTGTAGAAAAATTGTTAAACAATGAAGAATCTTGAAACAACAATGATTAATCGGCAAATAACAATGAAGAATTGATACTCAAGAATGAAGAATCAATAACGAACAACACAAATGAACAGACAAATGCGCAGGATTCGTTAAACAACAAAGGGAAACCGATGAACATCCATGACCAATTTTGGACATGGATAATAAAAACTCCATGTCCAAAAGGCGGTAGAAGACCACAGTAATATTGACGAATCTCAAGCTGTCCTAGTTGAGGTTGATAAAGATTACTGAAATTGAATCGATCGACTTCAATGATTCTGTTAACTGGTCGAATGAAAAAAAAATCTGGGAGAGAGTACAGTCGCTCAAAAAAGTATCCGAACACTACGGTTGATTACAGAATTCAGAAAAATATCTGGCAACGATTTTTTTTAGAAAATTTTTTAGCAACCTTCGTGTCACGTGATTTTCTAAAAAAAATCGTTGCCAGATATTTTTTCTGAATTCTGTAATCAACCGTAGTGTTCGGATACTTTTTTGAGCGACTGTACATGCGAAAAAATTCAATCGATGCAGATTACTCACAAAGTAAACGAGAAGGGTGTTTATTTAGTAAAGAACTGTTTTACAAGCAAGTGCCAAACGGTGAAAAAATTTATGTTATTGGATGATTTATTCTAAAAATCATAAAATCTATATTTTGCTTTGTTTTTGTTTTTTATGTCAATAGTGCCACAAAAATCACTGCGCTTTACTGATTCTAAAAGAGGATATAATGATTGGAGGAATGTACACGAGAAAATAAAAGAGCGTAAATGTAGTAAGAAGTCTTTACACTTTTTTGTTCGTTGGAAAACTGAAGTAACTAATATCAACAACAGAAACAACACTTTGGATGATCATTATTTGAATGTGAGAAGAAAAGAAAATGAAAAGTGGAGATATATATTAAAGACGTCTATGAAAACTATATTGTATTGTGAAAAAAATAATTACCTTTAAGAGAAAGCATTGATAAATTTTGGCGAAAGATCTAGTGGAGTCTTTCTATCGACAATAGAACTTATCGCTAAATATGGCTTTGTTCTGAAGCAGCATATATCAAAGCACAAACAAAAACAGAAATCTTATTTTTCGCCTTCTATTTTATTCAGAACGAAATACTCGACTTAATGGCTTACGAGGTTCGAATGATACAAATCAAAGTACAAAACGGAAAACAGAAATTAAGGTTATTGCTGGATAGTACACCCGATTGTGCGCACAAAAATAAAATTACAGAATTAATAAGATATGTTAATAGATAAGGAAAATAAATCCGTGTACATTGAAGAATCATTTATAGACTTTAAGGCATGGCTGTTTATGTCGTTTTTCTGCTGAGATCCTGCCATCCTCTCAGACCTTCTACTTTGGCATATAAACTGACAGGCTCCTGTCAGACCTCTGTGGCAAGCAGCTGCTTGAGGGGGTATTTATTTATTTTATTTATAATAACATTCGCGAAAAAACAGGGCATTGTATTACAGAAAAATGTTTGACTGAATTAGAGAAAGATGGTTTGGATACCACCATGATGTCACAATGGTTCACAAATCATATCGCAATGGTAAAATTATGAATGGGTGTAACAAGGGAGTCCAATCAAGAATATTAAAAGCTTGTGAATACGCCCACTATATACCCTGTTTTGAGTACAGTTTAAATTTATCATGCATTAATGCCTTTGAGAAACTAGCAAAAAAGCCCCCTCATATTTCAATAAGATTGATATGTTTTACAAATACTTATCAGGATCAGCTTAATAGATGGGGTGAAATGACCAAAACAATGAAAGTGTCTATAAAATAGCATTACTGAACAAGATGAAGTTCTAAAGCTAACGCAATGGGAGCTATTACGCCAAATTAAAGAAGTACTCCAAGTGTTAAACAAATTGAGCAAGAATGATGCAACTGTAGAAAATTACATAACTATAATTGATTATGATTTTATTTTTACTCGGTTGTCTGGGATTTTTTTACAACAAATTAACAAGGTAACTAAGATGCTGCACTATAAAAATTGTAATTTTCATAAAGCGGTGACACCTTTGCTGAATTTAGAATTGAAGATTGGAAGCATCGAAAAAAATATTGAGGAATATTATCGAACTGTTGGAAAGATCTGCCGAGATCTAAACATTTTAACTGAGGTTAATAGAAGACGTAAAACATCCGAAGAGCTGTTAAAGAACGATATTAAAAACTGTTGTGCCGTCTTCAAATCTGAATTGAAGAACAGATTCGTCGTTTGTAAACGAAATTTATGAAAAATTCAATATTTTATCGAAAAGACGTTAATGAATTCAACCGATGATAAAATTAAAATGTATTCCAAAATCTTAAGTAAATCATATTCTGATGATGTAGATTTTAAGGAGCTACATCTTGAACTGAGTTCATTGGAAAAAAATCTTTCGCAATTTCACGTAAAAGAATAAATATTTAAAGTAGAAATGCTACAATATTTCGTTGACAGTGATCTGAGAGAGGTATTTTCGAATGCAGACATATTGTTGAGGATATTCCTTAGGTTTCCCGTCGTAATTGCTGCGGCAGAAAGAAGCTTCAACAAATTACAAATAATAAAGAATTCCAGACGAGCATTAACGAGTCAACGACCACTTCATTCCTTTGCAATTCTGTCAATCTCACTTGTGGAGATATTTTTGCCCCCTAGTATGTATATAGTACTGATATGCATTCATTTAAACATTTGAAACATTTCAGATTTAAACGATTATTTACAAAAATCCCAAAGCTTTTGGGGCGGGGGTGGCTCAGTCGGTAGCGCGCCAGGTTCGTAATCTGTAGTTCCCAGGTTCGAGTCCCAGCTGGGTCAACGTTGAGGTTTAACTCCGCAAAAATTCCCCGCCCTGCCCACGGTCAGTAGGAGACACCGATGGGCTTGGAAAGTCCGCCGTCCGTCGGCTGGGACGTTAAGCCGTGGCCCCGTGTGCGGGAGAGCCATACCCTGCGCACATTAAAGAACACGCTGGATGGCCTTGACGGGAGGCTACCATCTGTCTCCCAACAGCTGTTTCAGTGGGTCCCCTTCCCCAACATTCTCTGAGCCTTCGGGGTCCATGTGACCTGGCCATTTAGCCCATGGTGTGCAAAAAAAATGCCGCTCAGAGGTAAAACAACCCAAAGCTTTTCTTCAGAACAATATAACTTTGTTCCAAGCTTTCGCCACCGAGTTATATACCTGAAGCAATTCTCTCGAAAACGCCTAGTTCTCTCAAACCATTGATAACCTTATGAGTTATTCTTTCCCAAAAATTCAACTAATCTTGTAGTTTAATAATCTTCATGGTAATGTAGTTATGAAGGGGAGTGAAGTTAATTATCGTCGTTAATTCAATTAGGGGTAGCAGCATCCGCGTAATTCAGTTAACATCTCAGGAGTCTTAACCTTTGTGTAAACAAAATGAAAAAGATTTCTCGTGCCTCGCAAACAAGAAGACAGCACACGTTCGCCATCAAATACAGAGCTTTTCAACAGAACAAAAGCTTCAAAGATGTCTCTCTCTTTGCCTGTGCTGTATTTGCAAAGTTTTCGCATTTTTTTTTTGTTTACGAAGATAATAATAATAGTCGTTATTCTTTCTTATTTTTATTAGTTACACAAGTATTCATTTTAGCCTTATATGACCCACAAAACATCTGCTTATTTTCTGTAGGGGGAAAAGTTTAATCAAATGTCATGTAAATAAATAAAATTTGAAACAATGCCATTACATTAATCACTTGTGTTGATGTCAGATTTTACTATAATCTCGCGTTTCGGTTCAACGTTTCTTTTCACTGATTTTAGTATCTTGAAGAAATTTTTGGTTCTAATTTTAATTTCCTTAAGTTTGCTAATTAAAAAAGCTTTTTGTTTGTTTGTTTTGTTTTTTGGCGTTTTGTATAAAGGTATAAGGTATTGTTATAAATTTACATTGGATGAGTACTGAGCGTGGGTATAAGTAAGTATTTTTACAATACAAATTATGAAACAATACAATTTATTACAAAAGCATGAATGAAATTATTTATAAACAAATTAAATATTATCGAACATAAAGTAATAATCTTTTCTTACACAACAGTTAAAACTAGCTCTGTCTACTCAATTGATGAACGTTTACCTCTTAATTTTCTTTTAGACAATATCCTTCATAACTTTAGAGATAAAATGACTAAACGATTATTTGTTTACCTTCGACAATTTTGCTTCCTGGTCGAGTGGTTAGCGCGCTTCGCTACTGATCTAAGGGACCTGGGTTCGAGCCCCGGTAAGGCATGGATGTGTGTGTCGTTTTTCTGCTGAGGTCTTGCCATCCTCTCAGACCTTCTACTTTGGCATGTAAACTGACAGGCTCCTGTCAGACCTCTGTGGCAAGCAGCTGCTTGAGGAGGTATTTTTTTTTGTCTCCTTCACAGCTACCTTGCTAGCTTTGACTCCCCCCTTTGCCTGTGCTATTTCAGACCCACTAGCGCTGAACCTCTTTTCACAAATCCACAACTCTAACATTACAATTCTATCTTTATTCAATTTCAGATCGGTTCTATGTTCAAATTCGTTTGTTACATAAATCTCACGCAGAAGCATAGGCGAGCGTTGATGTGACGTTTTTCATAAAGTCACTGCAGCGCGTTCATCTGTCGTAAAAGTAATTTATATTTCTTTCCTATATTGCCTCGGAGTTGTTTAAAGTTTTTGAAAGTCGGAAATAATTATGAACAATCATGTTGATTTTAGTGGAATTTCCATTTGATTTATTTGGTTCTTTATACTAAATTTTAGTATCTTGGAGAAATTTTACGTCCTGGTTTTAAATTCTTTAAATTTACTTATTAACAAGTCTTTATTTTTGTCTTTGGTGTTTACATCACGTATTGATTATAGTAGACTCCACATTTCAATTCTTTACATTGATTTTTAGGTATCTTTGAAAAATTCTTGGTGTTTCTTTCAATTTCTTAAATTTTCCTATTAATAAAGCTTTTTAAATGCTTTTACCTTTTTTTAGCACTTGGTTAAACATGTATGGTATAATTTTCATCGTATACTTTCTCAGATTTGTATAAATTATTGAAATTGAAAAAATTATGAACGACCATATTGATATTAGCACGATATATTGTAAGGTTGGGGTCCTTTGTCTTTGTTAATTATTAACAGAGAGACTTGCACGAAAACAGTTATTACCAACAGAGTATTGTTATAGATTCTCCTACTTGAAATAAATTATGCTTAAGTTATAATTTTACTATCCTAAGTTGCAAGTCCATCGTAAGTACTATCCTCTAGTCAAACCATTTTCTTCGAACGAGTATATGCAGCCTCACGCATTTCCTATAAACCACTCATCAGGTAAATAAATCCCTGATACCAAATCTTAATTATTGTATTCGTAATTATATTAACCATCCAGTGTGAAGTAGAAAATTATACCATCCAGAAATTATACCATCCAGAAAATTATACCATCCAGTGTGGAGTAGAGATTAGTTTGGGATCAATTTTTCGAGTACTTCCGACCCCGACTTGAGGTGCGGAGAATTCTGTAACACGTCATAAGACATGCATGCAGAATACATTTCGCTAATGATTCATTTCAGTGTTACATTATTAATTTTAATCTTTTTATTAAAAAATTAAAGTGTTAATTTCATTTGGAAAGGAAAATATTAAAAATTCTAGTAGAAACTGAAAGTTTGTGGATAATCATTACAGACACAAAAAGTCATCATTTATTACAGATAAAGAATATATAAAAAGTAATCAAGAGCCGCATGGTGCTTATTTGTAATCACTAAAAAGAAATTAAGAAGTTAAAATAATTTTTATTTCAAAATTGAAAGAAATATTTGAAATTTGAAATATTTTGATCCCGAAATGATCTGAGCTATCTTGAGCCCGAGCCAGCCCGGGTTCAGCCCAACAACATCGCTAGTGTGCATACATCATGCCATAAGCATTCCTAATAGTGGATGCAGTGTATTCACACTTATACTGTAGTCTCTGATTTTGATGCCATTTCTCTAGAACTACGTGCATTAAAAATATAGTATCTAGGGTTAAGTATACGAAAATTGTAACCCATTTGCACTTTTAATATATAAGAACACTCAATCCAATTTCCTTGAAATCCTTATAAGATTCAGAGAAGTTATTACGTTTCAAATGAATTGGGTTGGGTTGTTTTACCTCTAAGCGGCACTTTTTTGCACACAATGGGCTAAATGGCCAGGTCACATGGACCCCGAAGGCTCAGAGAAGGTTGGGGGAGGGGACCCACTGGAACAGCTGTTGGGAGACAGATGGTAGCCTCCTGTCAAGGCCATCCAGCGTGTTCTTCAACGTGCACAGGGTATGGCTCTCCCGCACACGGGTCCACTGCTTAATGTCCCATCCGACGGACGGCGGTCTTTCCAAGCCCATCGGTGTCCCCTACTGACCGCGGGCAGGGCGGGAATTTTGCGGAGATAAATCTCAACGCTGACCCAGCTGGGACTCGAACCTGGGAACTACAGATTACGAGCTGACGCGCTACCAAATGAGCCACCACCGCCACAATTTCAAATGAAATGTTACAGAGAAATTCTAAAACAGATTGGAAAGATCATTGAAATTCTTACAAACGGAATGGTTAACAATAATAAATATACACTAAAATTACCCATCTTCACCCTTCCAAAAATCAGTTAAAGCGATTGTTGACTTAAACCAGTAAGTAATGGTTAATATTTTTCATTTCTAAAATAATATTGGACAGGACCCGAAATAGGAAACATTACGAAGCAGAACTCTTTCTAGGTTAATACAGCATATACAAGAGAATTCGAAATTTATCTTATTTTTAATACATATTGTTAACGCCACAGAGTTCTAATATACTAGAGGCTGAACACAAATGGATGAACCATTGGACTCCATGGATCAGAAAGGAGCTAATGTTGGTTGTTGTATCTCTGAACGGCACTTTTTTTGCACACCATGGGTTAAATGGCCAGGTCACATGGACCCCGAAGACTCAGAGAAGGTTGGGGGAGGGAACCCACTGGAACAGCTGTTGGGAGACAGATGGTAGCCTCCCGTCAAGGCCATCCAGCGTGTTCTTTAACGTGCACAGGGTATGGCTCTCCCGCACACGGGTCCACGGCTTAATGTCCCATCCGACGGACGGACCGCGGTCTTTCCAAGCCCATCGGTGTCCCCTACTGACCGTGGGCAGGGCGGGGAATTTTGCGGAGATAAAACTCAACGCTGACCCAGCTGGGACTCGAACCTGGGAACTACAGATTACGAACCTAGCGCGCTACCGACTGAGCCACCCCCGCCCCAAGGAGCTAATGACATTGCCGAATAGTTAGTTAGGCAAAACACCTGAAGCGTAGCTCAAGTACATGTATCTATTTTGTTCGCTATATAAGTTACGAAGACGCTATATGAATATATATATATTGTTTACAAATAAAACCCAAATGTGTCAAGGTAATTAATGTGTCGGTACTTCTTAATACAGAAATATATTTAACAGTCGAAAGGCCTTTTTAAAAGAAACACGTTCCTAGTGGTTCGCCTTCCGTTTGTCACTGAATTTGTGAAAGCAGATCTTCCGATCACCTTCCTAAGCTACGAATCGATCGTAACGGGTTCTGTATCAAATGAAAGTTTATGAGGTGAAGGGTAACGGGTCATATAAAATTTTTCCCATTTTCTCCCGCCAACCCCAATAAAAAAATTGTATAATTTTTATTGTTTTTTACGTCTTTAATGCGCGGCTGCCTATCGTAAATAGTAATGTGCGAAATGAAAACTTATGTGGTGGGTATTGCCATAGGACATAAAACATCATTATGCTCTGTCTCCTCTGCCCTCTTTTTCCTCAGTCTACATAGCATAGAGGGAAGTCCACCACTGTTTCTCTCAATGCCCGCACATCTTGACATTTCGTTTCAAAACAATGAAAGACACATTGTACATTAAGGTTTGGGGAAAATGGATGAGTGGAAAGATCTACATTAGAAAAATAACTAACAGGCAGAACAAGGTACTAAATATAAATAATATCAGTAAAGTCATTGCATAGTAGGGTTGTGGGTTGTTTTACCTCTGAGCGGCACTTTTTTGCACACCATGGGCTAAATGGCCAGGTCGCATGGACCCCGAACGCTCAGAGAAGGTGGGGGAGGGGACCCACTGGAACAGCTGTTGGGAGACAGATGGTAGCCCCCCGTCAAGGCCATCCAGCGTGTTCTTTAACGTGCACAGGGTATGGCTCTCCCGCACACGGGGCCACGGCTTAACGTCCCATCCGACGGACGGCGCCATTCCAAGCCCATCGGTGTCCCCTACTGACCGTGGGCAGGGCGGGGAATTTTGTGGAGATAAATCTCAACGCTGACCCAGCTGGGACTCGAACCTGGGAACTACAGATTACGAGCCTGGCGTGCTACCGACTGAGCCCCCCCCCCCCCCCCCCCATTGCATAGTAGAGACACCTGCCAGTTCATTAGGGAATTTCAACGTAATGTCAGTGGGAATTTTGTTCATTATTTATCTCCATGTTATATCAATGGAATAATTTAGAACTTATAAAATGCGCTTTGCATCGAAAATTGTTTTGAAGATAAATTAAAGATCTCTCTGAAATCTATCTAAATCCCAGTTTTCAAGAACGTTCGATCAAAATTTAAAGAATTAAGGTAGCTGTAATTCTGTGGTTAATTTTGAGTGGCTGTACTAAAGTTAAATCCATAACTCTTGTAAATATTGAACGAATACTGTTGAAAACAGAGATTTAAATATATTCGATTGAGATCTTTAATTCATTCTCAACAATATTTTTGTATACAAAATATATTTAAGAAGTTATAGAGCTTCGAAATATTTTTTTACCTTTGATACAAAATGGAAATTCCGTAATAAACTGATATGGCTCGGTATAAGTAGAAGCTGAAAAAAAGTTTTTAGGTAAAAAGGAAATGTAAGAAATCTTTTTTTTATGTATAATGTCATCTGAATGTTGTAAAGTATTCCGTATTTAAAAGAAAAAGCATGCATTTACTTTCAGCAATTTCTCAATTTCTATTAATCAACGTATGCATTAGGGTTTTTGATTAATCTCACCTAATACAGCAGCCTAGTTTGAAAAGGGTGTTGCATATTTTACTGTGTTTTGTCGGCATCACAGCATTTTTCCCTTCCGCACACGTTTTATGTTTACTAGCCATCGCTCTAATAATGGCTGGTTAATAGGAAATCTATAAACATAAATGATTAATACAGTTTAAGATTGTTTATGATATATAAATTGAAACTTTAAAAAAACTGCAGTTAATTCGGGTATTTACTATTGATTGAGTTGTTTTACCTCTGAGCGGCACTTTTTTGCACACCATGGGTTTTTTGCACCCAGGTCACATGGACCCCGAAGGCTCAGAGAAGGTTGGGGACCCACTGGAACAGCTGTTGGGAGACAGATGGTAGCCTCCCAACAGTATGGCTCTCCCGCACACGGAGCCACGGCTTAACGTCCCATCCGACGGACGGCGGCCTGTCCAAGCCCATCGGTGTCCCCTATTGACCGTGGGCAGGGCGGGGAATTTTGCAGAGATAAATCTCAACGCTGACCCAGCTGGGACTCGAACCTGGGAACTACAGATTACGAGCCTGGCGCGCTACCGACTGAGCCACTCCCTCCCCGGTTTTTACTATTGATTAACGCTAATCATGAAAGCTAAATTAATTTGACTTAAAAAAGATTAAATAATTCTGTCATCCTATAACTGAACATATTTGAACCATGTATTTAAATCACTATATAAATACCACTCAGTAATATTATAAAACTCATGGGAAAAAACGAAAAACCCTTTTGTAATCTTAGAAAAATGCATTAGTAATATTAGAAAATATCTCGGTATATATAGAACTCTGTGGTTAATACAATTAAAATACCGATGTCTTTTCTAATTTTACTTATGCATTTTCTATTATTACTGAGGCGATTTTAGCATTACC
The DNA here is from genome assembly GCA_038380435.1 of Ryuthela nishihirai. Classification (NCBI taxonomy): domain Eukaryota; kingdom Metazoa; phylum Arthropoda; class Arachnida; order Araneae; family Heptathelidae; genus Ryuthela; species Ryuthela nishihirai. Next base: position 30,094,702 of record JAWZYU010000018.1, read on the forward strand.
GACAAATTTTCTAATATTTACCGATGCGTTTTTGATGCTACACATTCATTTTATAATTTTACCAATGAATTTTCTAATATTACCGATCCGTTTCTTAATGTTAACGATGGGTTTTCTAATATTACAGATGCAGTTTCCTAATGATATCTATGCGTTTTATAATATTAACAATATGTTTTCTAATATTACCGTTATTTTTAATATTATCGATAAATTTTCTAATATTACCGATACGGTTTCTAATATTGCTTATGGATTTTCTGATGTTACTGATGCGTTTTTTTTTTATTTTATTTTAGCGATTTTTTTAACGTTATGGTAACTTTTCTTAACATTGCTGATGCGTTTTCTAATATTACCGATGTGATTTTCTGATGTTACCGATGCATTTTTCTAATAATATTGATGCATTTTTCTAATATTACAGTAGCGTTTTTTTTTATATTACCCATGCGTTTTCTAATATTACCAATGTGTTTCTTAATATTATCGATGCATTTTTAATATTATCGATCGTTTTCAAATTACCGATCCGTTTTTTTAATATTACCGATGCGATTTTCTTACATTACTGATGCGTTTTTTTTTTTAAATATTACTTACTGATGCTTTTTTTTTAATGTTATCGATGCATGTTTCATATTACTGTTGCATTTTTTCACATTACCGCTGCGTTTTCTTATATTACACATGCCTAAGAATAACTGTACGGCGTTCCAATGTGTTCCAGTCCACCTCGAGTTCTTATAGTAAGCCATATCCAGCGAAAGTTACTCCTTCTCCCTGTTACCGATAGATCGATGCACATACGTGGTCCATTATATGTTAAAACCCTGGGGACACCGATGGGTTTGAATGGTCTCCTTCCGTCGGATGTGATATTTAATGGTATTCCTGTCCACATTAAGAAATACACTGGATGGCCTTTACGGATGGCTTGCATCTGGCTCCTACAGCTATTCGGTAGATATCTGGCCCTATCCAAACACTGAGCCCTAGTCTTGCCATTTAGCCCGTTTTGTGCAAAAATAATGCTGCTGAGTAGTAAAACAACTGATTTCAATGAGAAGATGAAGAAAAAAATTGCTTCACCTAATCATTTTGACTTGAAAGTGACTGTGTCACGGTGAGTGTCTCATAATTCAATTCAAATGATTTATTCTTTTTTGGTTCTTTTTAATTGATATTAATGACTTCTCATCTTAATCTGTCTTGAAATACTTCATAATCCATAATTATCATTCCTAAATATACGTTGTTCTTTCTTTCCAAATTTTGGTTATTTCTTTGTTGAAGTGTATCCTAAATGCCTGTCCATCTGATTAAACCATTTCCGCTTCTGATAACGCTAATATAGATTTATAGTTGTGATTTTATCCTAAGTAGTTGATTATAAAGCTATCTGTTAATGGTGTACCGTTGCATTTCAGGGAAAAAACTAGCGCTCAACAAGATCTCCATAAATCATTCTTGATTTAGAAAGATAATAAGCGTTATCTTGTTTTTTCAGATAATTTTTAAAACGTAATGCAATTCTTCATTGTCCATTATTTCCTAATTTACGGAAAACAGACGATAAGTTCAGAAGAGATTCTAAAATTGAAAGTATCAAGAGAGTTTTAAAAAAATCAGAGTTTGAAAAGCTTGCGAAAATTATGATTTACACAACTGCATTAAAAGAGTATTTAATTAGCTTCCTGACAGTTTTTTTTTTTAACTCGTCTGTAAAAGAAACAAAAACGAGCTAATGTTTTCACTTTGTCGTCTGTCTGCCTGTCTGTCCACATGAAGACATTCAACTTTTTTTGGTCCTAGAGTTATATTAAAAATTCTTGTTCGGTTTGGACAGGTACTGATGAAATATTACGATTAGCATATTTCGAAATCCAAAAGCTAAATTGTGCTCTCTAAAGGTTCAGTTGTTTTATCTCTGAGCGGCACCGTTTTTTTTTTTTTTTTTTTTTTTGCATACAGTTGGGTTGGGTTGTTTTACCCCTGAGCAGCACTTTTTTGCACACCATGGGCTAAATGGCCAGGTCACATAGACCCCGAAGGCTCAGAGAAGGTTATGGGAGGGGACCCACTGGAACAGCTGTTGGGAGACAGACGGTAGCCTCCCGTCAAGGCCATCCAGCGTATTCTTTAACGTGCACAGGGTATGGCTCTCCCGCACACGGGGCCACGGCTTAACGTCCCATCCGACGGACGGCGGTCTTTCCAAGCCCATCGGTGTCCCCTACTGACCGTGGGCAGAGCGGGGAATTTTGCGGAGATAAATTTTGTATACAGTGTGCTAAACATCCTGGCCATAACAACCCCAAGCATTCAGAGAAAATTGTGGAACAGGACTATATTTAGGAGATATATGTATATGGAAGCCTATTGTCAAGGTCATCCAGTGTGTTCTTTAACGTGCACAGTTTATGGCTCTCCTGCACAAGGTGCCACGGCTATCCGTTCTATCCGAGAGACGGTGGCCTTTCCAAGACCACCGGAGTCCCCTACTGATCAAGGGTGGGACAGGAAATTTTTTAGAGATAAATCTCAAAGCTGGCACAGGTGAGACTCGAATTTAGGAACTACAGATTACGAGCCAGCCCCCTACCGACTGAGTCAACCCCCGTCCCCTCACTAAGGTGTAAAAATTTGAAAATTTCAAAATTTTATGCCCATATTACAAACGATGCATTTATGCCAGTAATTTCAAATCTAGGTGGTAGAATGCGAGGACATAAGGCTTGTATTTAACAGCAATGATTTAGCACACACACACACTCCGGGGAGAAGGGAGACACAACGTTTTGGTTTAAAAGGAAATTGAAAAATTCTTTTGGTGTTGAATAAGTACTAACGAAAGAGTGTGATTCTTATTTTTTAAATCCTTGAGGAGTTTTAATATTCATCGTTAAAAGGGATAATTGAGGAATATGCAATAGTGTAAACGAATAGTCTACAAATCCATTTATAGTACAAACATGAATTTTCGTGGCATGAAGGTATTACACAGACAGCAACAATCGCCACACCCCCCTTTTCTCACAGGGGAATGGAAAAAGAAATATTTTCCTTTAAACAGATAAAGAAGAAACTTTTTATGCTGTATTGGTACCAATAAAAATTACTATTTGAATTACCCAATCATCCTCGGGAAGAGTTTGGCTCATTCAGTAGCTCAGCAAGCTCGTAATCCACAGTACCCAGATTCGAATCCCTGCGTTAATAATTTCCTTCGCTAACTTCCGTTATGCCCGCGGCTATAAAGGGGACATTAATGGGTTTGAAAAAGCCACCGTCCTTTGGATGGGACGTTAATCTGTGGCGCCAGTAGAGGTATAATGAGAATTCTAACTTAGAGACGGGTCAGTATTAATCCTATTGGACCCGCATCCCTGTGTTCTAAAGCGGAGGCGGGTCTTTTTTGTCACCCATACAGGTCATCAATACATATTTCCCCTCAATATTTTTCATAATTTCAAATAATTTGTTTTTAAATCAGATATTTTTTTCTTTTCACCGTTTTCCATTTAATGAAAGTTTGTTTGTTTTTTTTTTCATTTTTTTACTCAATAGCATTTTTCTTTTCATTTTTTTACCCAATAGCATTTTTTCTTTTCATTTTCTGCGGAACAGTCTTTTAAATCAGTTTCTGCGGGATAGTCTTTCTTCTAGTACAAATACGACATCCATCAGTCAGAATCCTCATTCTGTTGTCAGACGTTGACAGTGACAGTTCTCAGCTGCTGCGTCTCCGTGATTTTTTTTTCAACTGCTAAAAGCCAATAGTGATAATTCTCCACGTCCTCGTGTAGTATAAGTCAGTTATTTTACAAGACATTGTTTCATAATGTATCCATGTGATACATGTGAGAAAGCTTTCATTCATCAGACCCTTCTCATTCGTCATAAGAGAAACATGATGGAAATAACCTGTTTAAGTGCTCTCAATGCGAATCGACATTTTCAAGGAGAGTTGACGTCCGACGTCATGAGTTAACCCACACCTCCAGGAAAACCTACAAATGTGAAGAATGTGCAATGGTGTTTTAAAGAAAAGACAATCTTTTACGACATCAAAGAAAGACACACAATAATAAGCGAAAAACGTTCTGAAGATGAAAGGATACCCCAAAAGAAGCAAAAACCAGACCCTGAAGACCCCTGCCAGTTTACAGAAGAAATGAAAAGGACCCTGTAAACACATAAACTGATGGCACCGGAAGAAACATCTATTGACCTCACCTTTTTCCTTGAATCCTCGCGGGAGTCACTCCTAACTCATCTGAAAGAAGAATTGACCTCGAAAGGTAGCATTAAACGGTACCTTGCTGTACAAGTGCGCTTCAGGCGAAACGTTTCCCCTTCTCCTTCGAACACTGCACTCCATTTTTCCGAAGAAACTGTGTCACAAGTCTTCCTACGTCATCCCTAAACAGAAAACTGGATTTAGTGTGTAAGAAGATAAAGACCTCATTTGAAGAATTTGAAGGAGCACATAGTGGATGGACACTGGATGCTGTACACCATAGTGAAATGAACATTGGAAAATATATAACTGTGTCACAAGTCTTCCTACATCATCCCTAAACAGAGAATTGGATTCAGCGTATAAGAAGATTAAGACCTCATTTGAAGAATTTGGAGGAGCACATAGTGGATGGATGCTGGATGCTGTACTCCATAGTGAAATGAACATTGGGAAATATATAACTGTGTCACAAGTCTTCCTACATCATCCCTAAAGAGAGAATTGGATTCAGCGTATAAGAAGATTAAGACCTCATTTGAAGATTTTGGAGGAGCACATAGTGGATGGATGCTGGATGCTGTACTCCACTGTGAAATGAACATTGGAAAATATATAACTGTGTCACAAGTCTTCCTACATCATCCCTAAACAGAGAATTGGATTCACCGTATAAGAAGATTAAGACCTCATTTAAAGAATTTGAAGGAGCACATAGTGGATGGATGCTGGATGCTGTACTCTATAGTGAAATGAACATTGGAAAATATATAACTGTGTCACAAGTAGGCATATAAGAAGATTAAGACCTCATTTAAAGAATTGAAGGAGCACATAGTGGATGGATACTGGATACTGTACTCCATAGTGAAATGAACATTGGAAAATATATCCCTCTTTCGGGGTCTAGTTATATTCCTACTCCAAGAGAATTACTATTAAAACGTGCTATTGTCAATGTATGTAATTGTGACCAAAAATGTTTTGTCTGGTCTGTTTTAGCCTCTATGTATCCCGCTACAGGAAACAACGAGCACCTTAAAAGCTAATACATTTAGAAGAAAATTAAACACATCTGGCCTAATTTTCCCTATAACAATAAATCGAATATCTAAATTCGAAAAAATGAACATTTCTGTCAATGTTTTTGGATACGAGAAAAGAGGTGTTCCCTCTCTACATCACGCCATTCAGATATAAAGAGCACGCAAATCTCCTACTGTTATCACATGATGAAAAGCAGCATTATTGTTCTATTAAGAATATGTGTAGAATTCTCAGTCCTCTAACCAAACATAACGGTGTGAGATTCTACTCCGTTTCACAAATGAATCACTCTTCAAAGATCATATTCCCTATTGTCAAGATCATGGACCCCAGAGAGTAGAGTCTCTAACTGAAGAGGAGAAATGGCTCAAATTCACAAATTTCAAGTTCATACGTGATTTACGCCGACTTTGAATCATTCCTAGTGAAAGTGGACACTTGTATGCTTAACCCTGCAAAATCTCACACCACTATCACGGCAAATCATGAACCCTGTGGATTTGCATATCTCGTTGTTGGACCTGACGGCTGCAGTTATAAACCTCCAGAAGTTTATAGAGGTCCTAATGTGATAAAAATATTTTAGGAATGTCTGCTTAAAGAACAAAGCGTTATAAAAAATTTACTCTCGGAGATCAAACCAATGCAACTTTCAAATCACGAAGAGGAATCATTTCGCAACGGCATCAATTGTCATATTTGCAAAGATGTTCTGGGACCAGATCGCGTGAGAGATCACGATCATTTCCCCCGCAAATTACGAGGAGCAGCCCATAATGCGTGTAATCTCAATTTGAAGCTCACAGATAAGATTCCAGTTATATTTCATAACCTAAAGGGATATGACAGCCATCTTATTATGCAAGGAATCGGTATGATCAAAAATAAGAAGATTAATTGCATTCCCAATAATATGCCAAATACATAGCATTCTCCCTTGGAGCTTTGAATTTCATAGATTCCTATCAATTTTTAAGTGCTCTCTTGAGAAGCTAGTCCATAATTTATCAGCAGAAGAATTCCATATTTTAAAGGAACATGTTGAAACTGAACGGCTACACCTGGTTTTGAGAAAAGTAGTTTACCCCTACGATTGCATTGACAGCAACGAATAGTTTGAAGAAACGTTATTACCTCCACGTGAAGCTTTTTACAATCAGCTAACAGAAGAGGCGCTAGGGGAAGAACACTATATGCATGCAATGAAAGTATGGAACTCTTTCCACATAAAAAATCTAGGCCAACATCACGACTTGTACCTGAAGACCGACGTACTCCTCTTAGCTGATGTGTTTGAGAATTTCAGAAGACTATGTATCAGATACTATGAAATTGATCCCTGTCATGTTTACACAGCTCCTGGCCTAGCCTGGCAAGCATGCCTGAAGACGACAAATATTAATCTAGAGTTGATAACAGACCCTACAATGTACCTTTTCCTGGAAAAAGGCATACGAGGAGGTATTTCAGTGATATGCAATCGTTTTATCACTGCCAACAACAAGTATTTAGATACCTATAATCCTCAGTTACCCTTTAAATACATTTTGTACTATGATGCCAACAACCTTTATGGATGGGCAATGTCGCAATGTGTCCCGCAAAGCGATTTTCGATGGCTTAATAAAGAAGAAATAGAAAATCTAGATATTACGACAGTTGCTCATGATTGGAATAAAGGGTATAAGTTGATATAGTTTATCCAATTTCTCTACACGACAAGCATAATGATTATCCGCTAGCCCCTGAGAAACTTCCGATTACCAACAACATGCTATCACCATATTGTCAAGAGGTTGCCCGAAACCTTGGAATAAATATTAGCCAATCATTCGTGAAATTAGCCCGAAATCTAAATTCTAAGGAAAAATATGTCCTTCATTACCGTAATATGAAACAATATTTAGCCTTCGGTATGCAGCTGGAGAAAATACATCGCGTTTCAGAATTTAATCAGTCTTGCTGGCTAAAACCATATATAGAATTTAATACGGATCAGCGGAAGAAAGCTAGAAACGACTTCGAGAACGACTTCTTCAAACTGATGAATAATGCTGTGTTTCGAAAAACGATGGAAAATTTGAGAAATCGAGTGAAAATTGAATTGACTCAGAACACAATAGATTATGTAAACTCGTAGCATTACCTGCTTTTCACGCTTTTCGTATTTTTGACAATGACCTCGCATGTGTACAATCAAAGCAAACTAAATTGAAACTGAACAGGCCTATTTACGCTGGATTCAGTATTCTAGATATTAGTAAAATATTGATGTATAACTTTCATTATGACTATATTAGTCCAAAATATGGAGAAAAAGCTAAATTATTGCTCACTGATACAGATTCACTGTGCTACGAGCTTCAAACTGGAGACGTTTATTCCGATATGAAAGATGATATATATCATTTCGATACGTCCGCTATCATAGATCATGTTTTGCATAGTACACATAATAAAAGGTACTAGGTAAAATGAAAGATGAACTTTCAGGAGTACCTATCAAAGAATTTGCAGGCCTTCATTCAAAAATGTAGTCCATTCTAAGTTTGCAAGAGGAGAAGAGGATGGGGAAAGGAGTCCCCAAATACATCGTAAAGAGAACCCTTCGTCACAAGGATTACAGAGACTGCTTGATAAACAAATCACCTTGTCGAGTCAATTTGACAAGGATTCAAAGTAGCAACCATCATCTTCACACAGTGAAAGGTGTAAAACTAGGTCTGTCACCATTTGATGATAAAAGATATATTTTAGAAAATGGTTATGACACCCTTTCGTACGGTCACTACAAAACAATGAAAAAACAATGTAACAGAAAAGGAATATTTTGTTAAAATATGTTCTCTGTGATTTTTAATATGTTTGAGATGCATGTTAATATGCATAAAAATATGATTATTTTATCCAAATATATGTATTTTTGTATAATCTCTGTATATGTAAAAAATATCACATTTAGACCATATGTAGACAGTGGTATGTAAAACCGTTTCCTCTGTTAAACTGCATTTTTGTGAGCAGGCTGTAAAGTATATCTGTAATCAATATAAAAATAAGCATCATTGTGAAATGTATAAATGAAATTGCAAACCAATGGAAATCATTACTTGTGTAACTGGTCTCCACCAGGTGAATCATAACTTGTGTACACCACTCTCCACCAGGTGCTTTCATGACCGTGCCTACCGGAAGTGGGGGGCTTTTAATTAATTAATTATGAATATTAATTATGAATATTAATAAGATGGCATGGTCGGTGACGTCATAGAGGAAAAGCACTAGGGGGTATGCTATTCTGGGATACCACTACTCGAAAATCTAGCTAGGTGGCACTCAAAGAAAAGGCCTCAAGTTATCATCCCGTCAGCACAAAGTCACATAATAATTCTAACTTTGGCGCCATCTAGTGTGTAATATATGTACTATTATTTACAGACGTATCATATTTAAAAAAAATTGTTCCCATGCAGGCATTTGAACTCGCTATCTTCAGGTTAGAGAACCTTATCACCAGTTTAACCCGTTACCCTAAGGGTAGGTATACATTTAGAATGCTTAACGGTGCTTGATGCCAGGATATTATTTTCTTCTCATCATTTTTCTTCATTCATTACAAATCCCGGCATCAAGCACCTTTTTAGCATTCTAAATGTATACCTACACTTAGGGTAATGGGTTAAACTGCTGAAAAGTTCTCTAACCTGAAGATAGCATAGTTCAAATCCCTGCAAGGGAGCAATTTTTTTTAAATATGATGCATGTGTAAATAATAGTACATATATTAAACGCTAGATGGCGCGAAAGTTAGAATTACTATGTGACCTTGTGCTGACGGGATGATAACTTGAGGCCTTTGCTTTGAGCGCCACCTAGCTAGATTTTCGACTAGTGGTATCCCAGAATAGCATACCCCCTAGTGCTTTCCCTCTATGACGTCACCGACCACGCCCTCTTATTAATATTCATAATTAATAATAAATAATTCATAATTAATATTCATAATTAATTAATTAAAAGCCCCCCACTTCCGGTAGGCATGGTCATGAAAGCACCTGGTGGAGAGTGGTGTACACAAGTTATGATTCACCTGGTGGAGGCCAGTTACACAAGTAATGATTTCCATTGGTTTGCAATTTCATTTATACATTTCGCAATGATGCTTATTTTTACATTGATTACAGATATACTTTACAGCGTGCTTACAAAAATGCAGTTTAACAGAGGAAATGGTTTTACATACCACTGTCTACATATGGTCTAAATGTGATATTTTTTACATATACAGGGGTTATACAAAAAATACATACATTTGGATAAAATGATCATATTTTTATGCATATTAACATGCATCTCAGACATATTAAAAATCACAGTGAACATATTTTAACAAAATATTCGTTTTCTGGTACATTGTTTTTTCATTGTTTTGTAGTGACCGTACAAAAGGGTGTCATAACCATTTTCTAAAATATATCTTTTATCATCAAATGGTGACAGACCAAGTTTTACACCTTTCACTGTATGAAGATGATGGTTGCTACTTTGAATCCTTGTCAAATTGACTCGACAAGGTGATTTGTTTATCAAGCAGTCTCTGTAATCCTTGTGACGAAGGGTTCTTTTTACGATGTATTTGGGGACTCCTTTCCCCATCCTCTTCTCCTCTTGCAAACTTAGAATGGACTACATTTTTGAATGAAGGCCTGCAAATTCTTTGATAGGTACTCCTGAAAGTTCATCTTTCATATTACCTACTACCTTTTTATTATGTGTACTATGCAAAGCATGATCTATGTGATAGTCGGACGTATCGAAATGATGTATATCATCTTTCATATCGGCATATACGTCTTCAGTTTGAAGCTCGTAGCACAGTGAATATGTATCAGTGAATAATAATTTAGCTTTTTCTCCATATTTTGGACTAATATAGTCATAATGAAAGTTATACATCAATATTTTACTAATATCTAGAATACTGAATCCAGCGTAAATAGGCCTGTTCAGTGTCAATTTAGTTTGCTTTGATTGTACACATTCGAGGTCATTGTCAAAAATACGAAAAGCGTGAAAAGCAGGTAATGCTACGAGTTTACATAATCTCTTCATGTTCTGAGTCAATTCAAATTTCACTCGATTTCTCAAATTTTCCATCGTTTTTCGAAACACAGCATTATTCATCAGTTTGAAGAAGTCGTTCTCGAAGTCGTTTCTAGCTTTCTTCCGCTGATCCGTATTAAATTCTATATATGGTTTTAGCCAGCAAGACTGATTAAATTCTGAAACGCGATGTATTTTCTCCAGCTGCATACCGAAGGCTAAATATTGTTTCATATTACCGTAATGAAGGACATATTTTTCCTTAGAATTTAGATTTGGGGCTAATTTCACGACTGATTGGCTAGTATTTATTCCAAGGTTTCGGGCAACCTCTTGACAATATGGTGATAGCATGTTGTTGGTAATCTGAAGTTTCTCAAAGGCTAGCGGATAATCAATATGTTTCTCGTGTAAAGAAATTGGATAATCTAGAACAACTTCCAATATATACCCTTTATTCGAATCATCAGCAACTCTGGTAATATCTATATCTTCTATTTCTTATTTATTGAGCCATCAAAAATCACTTTGAGGGAGACATTATGACATTGCCCATCCATAACGATGGTTGGCATCATGGTACATAATGTATTTAGAGGGTAACTGAGGATTATAGGTATCTAAATACTTGCTGTTTCCTGTGCTAAAACGATTATATATCACTGAAATTCCTCCTCATGTGCCTTTTTCCAGGAAAAGGCACATTGTAGGGTCTGTTATCAACTCTAGATTAATATTTGTCATCTTCAGGCATGCTTGCCACGCTAGTCCAGGAGCTGTGTAAACATGACAGGGATCAATTTCATAGTATCTGATACATAGTCTTCTGAAATTCTCAAACACATCAGCTAAGAGGAGTACGTCGGTCTTCAGGTACAAGTCGTGATGTTGGCCTAGATTTTTTATGTGGAAAGAGTTCCATACTTTCATTGCATGCATATAGTCTTCTTCCCCTAGCGCCTCTTCTGTTAGCTGATTGTAAAAAGCTTCACGTGGAGGTAATAACGTTTCTTCAAACTTTTCGTTGCTGTCAATGCAATCGTAGTAAACTACTTTTCTCAAAATCAAGTGTAGCCGTTCAGTTTCAACACGTTCCTTTAAAATATGGAATTCTTCTGCTGATAAATTATGGACTAGCTTCGCAAGAGAGCACTTAAAAATTGATAGGAATCTATGAAATTCAAAGTTCCAAGGGAGAATGCTTTGCATTTTTCCATATTATTGGGAATGCAATTAATCTTCTTATTTTTGATCATACCGATTCCTTGCATAATAAGATAGCTGTCAGATCCCTTTAGGTTATGAAATATAACTGGAATCTTATCTGTGAGCTTCAAATTGAGATTACACGCATTATGGGCTGCTCCTCTAATTTGGTGGTTAAATGATCGTGATCTCTCACGCGATCAGGTCCCAGAACATCTATGCAAATATGACAATTGATACCGTTGCGAAATGATTCCTCTTCGTGATTTGAAATTTGCATTTTTTTGATCTCCGAGAGTAAATTTTTTATAACGTTTTGTTCTTTAAGCAGACATTCCAAAAATTCTTTTACCACATTAAGACATCTATAAACTACTGGAGGTTTGAGACTGCAGCCGTCAGGTCCGACAATAAGATATGCAAATTCACAGGGTTCATGATTTTCCGTGATAGTGGTGTGAGATTTTGCAGGGTTAGGCATACAAGTGTCCACTTTCACTAGGAATGATTCAAAGTCGGCGTAAATCACGTATGAACTTGAAATTTGTGAATTTGAGCCATTTCTCCTCTTCAGTTAGAGACTCTACTCTCTGGGGTCCATGATCTTGACAATAGGGAATATGAGCTTTGAAGAGTGATTCATTTGTGAAACGGTGAAGGCTGTAATCACAGTAGAATCTCACACCGATATGTTTGGTTAGAGGACTGAGAAGTCTACACATATTCTTAATAGAACAATAATGCTGCTTTTCATCATGTGATAACAGTAGGAGATTTACATACTCTTTATATCTGAATGGCGTGATGTAGAGAGGGAACACCTCTTTTCTCGGATCCCAAAACATTGACAGAAATGTTCATTTTTTCGAATTTAGATATTCGATTTATTGTTATAGAGAAAATTAGGCCAGATGTGTTTAATTTTTCTTCTAAATGTATATAGTTTTTAAGGCGCTCGTTGTTTCCTGTAGCGGGATACATAGAGGCTAAAACAGACCAGACAAAACATTTTTGTTCACAATTACATACATTGACAATAGCACGTTTTAATAGTAATTCTCTTGGAGTAGGAATATAACTAGACCCCGCAAGAGGGATATATTTTCCAATGTTCATTTCACTATGGAGTGCAGCATCCAGTATCCATCCACTATGTGCTCCTTCAAATTCTTGAAATGAGATCTTAATCTTCTTATATGCTGAATCCAGTTCTCTGTTTAGGAATGATGTAGGAAGGCTTGTGACACAGTTATATATTTTCCAATATTCATTTCACTATGGAGTACAGCATCCAGTATCCATCCACCATGTGCTCCATCAAATTCTTTAAATGAGGTCTTAATCTTCTTATACGGTGAATCCAATTCTCTGTTTAGCGATGATGTAGGAAGAATTGTGACACAGTTATATATTTTTCAATGTTCATTTCATTATGGATTACAGCATCTAGTGTCCATCCACTATGTGCTCCTTCAAATTCTTCAAATGAGGTCTTGACCTTCTTATACGGTGAATCCAATTCTCTGTTTAGAGATGATGTAGGAAGACTTGTGACACAGTTTCTTCGGAAAAATGGAGTGCAGTGTTCGAAGAAGAAGGGGAAACTTTTCGCCTGAAGGGCACTTGTACAGCAAGGTACCATTTAATGCTACGTTTCGAGGTAAATTCTTCTTTCAAATAAGTTAGGAGTGACTCCCGCGATGATTCAAGGAAAAAGGTGGGGTCAACAGATGTTTCTTCCGTTGCCATCAGTTTATGTGTTGACAGGGTCCTTTTCATTTCTTCTGTAAACTGGCAGGGATGTTCAGGGTCTGGTGGTTGCTTCTTTTGGGGTATCCTTTCATCTTCAGAACGTTTTTCGCTTATTATTTTGTGTCTTTCTTTGATGTCGTAAAAAAATTGTCTTTTCTTCCAAACACCATTGCACATTTTTCACATTTGTAGGCTTTCCTGGAGGTGTGGGTTAACTCATGACGTCGGACGTCATCTCTCCTTGAAAATGTCGATTCGCATTGAAAGCACTTAAACAGGTTATTTCCATCATGATTTCTCTTATGACGAATGAGAAGGGTCTGATGAATGAAAGCATTCTCACATATATCACATGGATACATTATGAAACAATATCTTGTAAAATAACTGACTTATACTACACGAGGACGTGGAGAATTATCACTATTGGCTTTTAGCAGTTGAAAAAAAAAATCACGGAGATGCAGCAGCTGAGAACTGTCACAGTCAACATCTGACAACAGAATGAGGATTCTGACTGATGGATGTCGTATTTATACTAGAAGAAGGACTATCCCGCAGAAACTGATTTAAAGGACTGTTCCGCAGAATATGAAAAGAAAAAATGCTATTGGGTAAAAAAATGAAAAAAAATTCATTAAAAGAAAAACGGTGGGGGAAAAAATCTGATAAAAACAAATTATTTGAAATTATGAAAAATATTGAGGGGAAATATGTATTGATGACCTATATGGGTGACAAAAACACCCGCCTCCGCTTTAGAACACAGGGAGGCGGGTCCCATAGGATTAATATTGACCTGCCTGTGGGTTAGAACTCTCATTATACCCCTACTGGCGCCGTATGAAGGAACATTAAAAAATTTGCTGAATGGCCTTGACGAGAGGATTTTATCTCTCTCCTAACTGTCAAATGGTTTTTCTTTTCCCCAATCATCTCTGAGCCTTTGGGGTTCTTGTGACCTGGCCGTTTAGCCCATTATGTGCACAGAAACACTCTCAGATGCAGGGCCGGATTTGCGATAAGCAAACTAAGCTACAGCTTAAGGTTGGGTTGTTTTACCTCTGAGCGGCACTTTTTTGCACACCATAGGCTAAATGGCCAGGTCACAAGGATCCCGAAGGTTCAGAGAAGGTTGGGGACGGGAACCCACTGGAACAGCTGTTGGGAGATAGATGGTAGCCTCTCATTAAGGCCATCCAATGTGTTCCTTAACAGTTATGGGCTCTCCCGCACACAGGGTATGGTCGTCCCGCTCACGAGGCAACGGTTTAATACGACAGACGCTGGCCTTTCCAAGCTCTTCGGTGTTCCCTACTGACCGTGAGCGGGGCGGGGAGTTTTGCGGAGATAAGTCTCAACGCTGACCCAGCTGAGACTCGAACCTGGGAACTGCAGCTACAGCTTAGGGTCTCACGATATAAGCGGCCTCACAAAAATGTATTACAAATTTTATTGTGTAGATATTGTGAATATGTGTTAATAGTTGTAAATAGAATTAGAAATAATATAATAAATACTTCGCTACACCAGTTGCATTCTAATTTTTTAAGTAGAATAGTCAGAATAATGTATATAAATTTCGACTTTCGAATTTTTGGAGCCTCTTAAACTTGACATAGCTTAGAGCCTCTGAAAGTCAAAGTCCGTCCTTGCTCAGAGGTAAAACAACTCAGTCATCCGGGGCGGGGGTGGCTCAGTCGGTAGCGCGCCAGGCTCGTAATCTGTAGTTCCCAGGTTCGAGTCCCAGCTGGGTCAGCGTTGAGATTTATCTCCGCAAAATTCCCTGCCCACGGTCAGTAGGGGACACCGATGGGCTTGGAAAGGCCGCCGACCGTCGGATGGGACGTTAAGCCGTGGTCCCGTGTGCGGGGGAGCCATACCCTCTGCACGTTAAAGAACACGCTGGATGGCCTTGACGGGAGTCTACCATCTGTCTCCCAACAGCTGTTCCAGTGGGTCCCCTCCCCCAACCTTCTCTGAGCCTTCGGAGTCCGTGTGACCTGGCCATTTAGCCCATGGTGTGCAAATAAGTGCCGCTCAGAGGTAAAACAACCCAACCCAACTCAGTCATCCACTAGTTCTAATTAGTACTGTTAATTGGTGCAAATAGCCAGAAAACTAAAATCCTTCATTCTCTTTTAAAACGAGCATGCCATATTCGCCAGAGACAATATGTGTTCTCCTAGATTTTCATCTTTTACCTTTTCGTCCATCATAAATATATTTCAGTTGGACTATATCTGTTAAAACAACACAATGTTCGCGAAATGAATGGCTTCCTCCAAGGTCGGATCTAGGAGGAGAAAGATCAAATTCCACCCCCACCCCGCTTTTGAGAATGCTGATAAGGCTAACGAAAGCAAAAATGCAAAAATATTGTGCATAACACGCGCATTTTTCAAGAAATATTTTAATAACTACTGAAACAGTGCGGAAAAGGTTACGCTTCAATAGAAATCCAGTTCCTTTTATTTTTTTTTCCGGTTCGATTGTGTCACTTCCCCCTCCTCACCCCCTCTTTATTTTTTTCGAGATCCTGGCATATGGCTTCCTCCGAATCGGAAACCTATGAACAGCTTGAAAAGAAAGATTTTGTTTTACAGAAAACCACTGAAACTCTCTACTTCCTTAGTACTCAAAAACAACAACAACAACAACCTGAGAATGTCTTATTTGATTTTCTCATCAGAGACAACAGACACACAAAATCGCTTCCGATCATTCGTGTCACGAATCGAATTATTTTAGTGTACTTGTTACATCTGTGGCGGTTTCACAGAGCAACGATTTTTAGCTTTAACTTCCCTTATCGAGTGGTGTGAGGAAAGTATTGCAAACACGAAGAAAAAATTCATCTAGCATAGACATGTCAACCTGGTTGACCACAGAAATCATCAATTTTTTTTACAGATGTTTTTTATGTGTGTTTTCAACCATACTTTTAAATGTTCGATACTTTTATTGACGGCTGGCGCGCAAGTAGCACTGCTCGCATCTTAATTCTCTAGTTTGTTTTAATTTCTTTCAAATTATGACATCATTGTAATTATTTTAATTAGTGGGGTTCACATGAAATATATTTATCATTATTTATTTGCAGAACGATTCAAAAGTATTCAATTCAATTTAAAAATAAACAGGTGCGTACGAAAAGGGGGACTCTAGGCGCACCAAACTCGAGATATCCTAGTTGATCGACAGTTGCCCTTGTAATTAAGGTGGTGGCGATTTGTCACTTGCTTAGTTAAGGTTATTGGGTTGTTTTACCTCTGAGGAGCAGTTTTTTCTCACACAATGGACTAAATCGTCAGATCACAAGGACCCCATAGGTTCAGAGAAGGTTGGGAGAATGTAACACAGTGGACAGCTGTTAGCAGAGAGATCGAGGCCACCCTTCAAAGCCACCCAGCGAGTTCTTTAACATGCGTAGGCTCTCCCACACAAGGAGACACGGCTTAATATCCAATCCGACGGACGGAGTCTTTTCCAAGCTCATCGGTGTTTCCTTTCTGACCAACAGCAGGGTGAGGGGTAGCGGAGATAAATCTCAACGCTGGCACAATTAGGTTGAGTTGGGTTGTTTTACCTCTGAGCGGCACTTTTTCGCACACCATGGGCTAAATGGCCAGGTCACATGAACCGCGAAAGCTCAGAGAAGTTCGGGTGAGGGGACCCACTGGAACAGCTGTTGGAAGGCAGATGATAACCTCTCGTCAAGGCTATCCAGCGTGTTCTTTAACGTGCACAGGGTATGGCTCTCCCGCACACGGCTTAAGGTCCTATCTCCGGGGCCACGGCTTAACGTCCCATCTGACGAACGGCGGACTTTCCAAGCCCATCGGTATCCCATACTGACCGCGGGCAGGGCGGGGAATTTTGCGGAGATCTAGCTCAACGCTTACCCTGCTGGGATTCGAACATGGAAACTACAGAGTACGAGCCTGGCGCGCTACCAACTGAGCCACCCCCGCCCCTAGATACAATTAGGACTCGTACCTGGCAACTGCAGATTGGGAGTTTGGAGTGCTACCAGCTAAGCCTACCCCATCCCCAATCTCCCTCCCGACAAAATTCCATCATTTAATTTATCTTTGCTTTTTCAGTAGATCAAAATACTGCAGAATATCATGATTTCATTCCATCAGATTCCACTTTCCTTCAATCTTTCGAAGACGTCTACAGTTTTTAAATCCCCCTTGATTTATTCGCTCTATGAGAGCATGTTTCTGCATCCATCACTGACGTCAATTGACGTCATTAATGCGCTTACGTCATCGCCTCATTACTCGTTCGCCGCATCATCTTTCAGTTGATGATGTACCCCAATGTACGAACATACTCTTCAAAACAACCATGCATTACGTAGAGTGTTTAACAACGCCACTACACATAATGAATGATAGATAACATAAAACTACACTCACGAAGTTAATCCTTTGGCTGATCGATAATCGTCCAGTTCGTGCCACTGCTCTGACACGGGCACAAAACGAATGCGACATCTCTGAAATATTAAACAGAGTCTTAACGCTAAGCCCTTCATGGCAAAGTGTAAAAATGCGTGCACACAATGACTCCGTTTACTAGTGATTTAGAGCTACGTAGCCTTTAAGAGGGAGACGACATTAGGAATGAAGCAGCTCCAATAAGTTCTTTTCTAACAGATCAGTCGGGAGGCACCCCGAAGCACAGAGGTGCAGATCCATTAATCTTTGCGCTCAGCCCTTCAAGTGATCTATGGTGCCATTGTCAAGATTTTCGTGCGAGCTGTCAACGCAAAGAAAAAATAACACTCTGGAGAGAGAATATGACGTGGCAGTACTTCGGACACGGTGCAGCAAAACAAGAAAATGGCATCGAATATTGGAAGATAAAGAGAATCATTTCGCCAAACTTTGATGGCTCCCACTTACCAGAGCAGTTTTAATTTTTTGACGATTTTCGAATTGCGTTTGTGCTTTAGACAGGTGACTTGTTTAAGAAGAAAAAACATCGATGGAAACAAAAATCGGTATATCCTATGGGGAAAAAAATCGGCATATTCTATGGGGGGGAAAATCGGTATATTCTATGGGAAAAATCGGAATATCGGCACAATAAAATTATTGGGGGATGGAGATAAAAGCCATTTTGGTTTCGTACAAATCGATAAAACCTAAAGGATATAATTGAAACAACGGAAGAAATAAAATATACTGCCCTAACAAAATATTCGAGTTCCTATGTTTTGTCAATGGAAAGCATATTTAGAAGTTACATAACTCATGAATATGAATTTAATGGAAACGCGTGACTGAAGATGAATTAAAGATCATAATCAAGCCTATTTAAATCTCGATTTTTCAACGCTATTAATATAGTATTTAAAGAGTTATCAAAGGAGAGATATTTAACAATGTATTATCTTCTAGAAATCCTTCAGAACTGCCTGATACTCAAATAGTCATTACGGAAACTTCTAAATGTATACTTATTATTTAGTTTTAATCAGTTTCTGATGTAAAATCTTACTACGTATTAATGTTACGAAATATTCTAGCTTCTGTAGCTCTTTAAATACTGAAAGAATGTTGTTAAAAAACGAGATTTGAATAGATTTGACTACGATCTATAGTTGTAAAGAGAGAGCTTTGAAGTTAAGATTCCCATTGATATAAAGTGGAAATTCTCTTCATATTTTAGTTGTGTAGTGTATTACAGTTTACAATTGATAAATCAGATTTCAGCTTCTTATGATTACCTTATGTAACGATGGACATAAGGATGAGTTTGTCATGCATAGATCTTTCAACTCCTGCCTCTTCCACAAAAAAGTTTGGCGATATCGCTTAAATGAATGTTTCTCACGGCTTCTACGAAATGGGCATCAACTAATTCATCGGATATGGCAAGACACAAATGTTGAAGTTACACCTTAGGAAATGGAAGGGTCATGCATGTAAGAGTGAGTTCCAAATCAGTGTATCTTTGCTTTGAAAATAAATACGACTTCACGCAGCTAATTGTCGTAACAGTTACCTTTCATATGACCCAGTAGAAGGGATCAGAGGATGTCAGGATCTTGGCAGGTAAACAACATTCATGTCTTACTATGGATCTCAAACCTTGGCTTTGTTAGAAGTAACTACCCTACTGTCTATGGGATAGATGTTGGCTATCATAACTCATGGCCGTATCGGTGTAAAGTACTGAATAGGTTGTTGTGAGATTTTCAATGTAAGCAGATACATGGAAAAAATCTGATGATGCTTGCGATTTACCTACTTTGGTCGTTAAAGTATGGTTTATTAGAAAGTAAATATACAAATAGGGAAGATAAATCAGTGACTGAACTTTAATTATCTTGCGAGATGTGTGAGGAAATGCATATATATTGGGAGTTTACGATTCTATGAAGAAACATGCATCTGAAGATTAAGTTATTAGTTTATCTCTATGACACTGAAGCAACCTTGCTATCGGTTTTTCATTCTAAATGCTTACACAACCTATGGATAGGAAGTTTGTCTGTGTAATGATGATTCTGATGTGTAGTATCTTTTGTAGATAGACACTTTGATTAGCGAATGTCAGAAAAAGAGAAAGTCCTTGAATGTGTAAAACATCCCTTGTGATCCTGACAGAATTAGACATCTAAAGCAGAATTAACTCAGAAGATTGTGTGGAGAATTAAACTTTACAGAGCTCTATTCATCCTTGATAGTTAAATGAATCATTTCTCAAGCATCGAGGTTTCTCAATTTATGATAGTATAGAGAAAACAAGCGAGGATCCCTATCTATATTAATGTTGTCAAGCTCAGTACATTACATTTCACATATTTTTATCAATCAGTCCATTCACGGGTTTAATGACTTTTTAGTTCAAATCTTTATTGTCTATGGGGTTCCAGGTTTGGTTTTTAGCAAAGTGCATAGGCATATCGCTAGTGTGAGAAAGATCGTCCTCTGCACCATTTTTTGCATCGAAGTCACCAGCGTTCCACAGAAATGATGCATTATCGCGGTTGGAAAAAATAAAAGTTGAAACTTAAGTGATAACTCCCCCCGAATTTCGTATTACTTCATATCACAGTGGGATTTTTACACATTTTGCAAAACTCGTATTAAATTTTTACGCTGAATTATACGGCACAATTTCTTATTCTGTATGTCCCCTTTCTAACGTACGAGGTCAAACCCTATTCCTCCTGTAACCGCTACGACCTGGTAAAATTAGCTAACCGCTTGGAGAACGCGATAACTTAAGATCCAAAGGCACCATACAGGGAGTTCTGATAAAGTGGAGCATTCGACAGGAAACAGTAATTATTTAACTTTGTTCAAAAGATCTTTGAGGGAGATAAGACAAGGAGTCTTCTCAAAGTGAGTCGAACCATATCTAATTATTTTATCAGTTTCCACGGCTGTCCCATAGGTCAGCGCGAGTGGCGTGGGTGAGTGGTCCGTGACCTTTGTACGTCACCAGTTACTGAGCACGTCCTCCCCCTGCATTACTTTAGAATCACGTGACAATAATTAGTAGAAGGTTGTGTAGCAGAGTCGAAGCGGGAGAGAAGGAATTTTTCACGCTCTTCGACACGTCGCTTCTTGTATGCTCTACATGAGAACAACAGCATAAGTACAGGGCAGGCTCCATCAGAACATATAGGTCAAAACATAGTTAGGTGGATTTTTATGTTGCTCCAAAGCTTTCTCATTTCGTGGATTAGTCCAAGTATGTTGAGAAGGGTACGTTCGAGTGAGACTTATTATTTTTCATAGTAGGTTATTTTATTTGACTATTGTCCTCTATCAACATGCATTCGTGTTGCGTTTTTTACGCAAGCATCTACTTTAAGAATCATCTTACTTATGAATTCTACTTTTAGCATTCTACCACATAATCTTTACCTGATGAAAACAACTGACCTTGTAAAGTGAATTTCATCAGCGTCTTCACGTTCGCCGATAAACGGTGGAAGAGACGATTTTTAAAAACTGTGTGAGCACTTGTAGATTAATGATTACTCCCACGGCTGATTTTTCTTCGAGTAGCGTTAGTTTCCAGTACTGAGGATGCAGTGGTAATAAGTATTTTTAAACCATGTCGCGTAACGGCGGAGAGTAATTGAGGCAAACGTAAAATCACTTTCCAAGACAAGTCCTGACGAGGAAGCGCCGATATCTGACAGCATCAATCCGCTGGAGACTAAATAAGCTCAACTCTTGAAGGTTTAGGGCGCGTAATTTCAAACGTCTACATTGGGTACATTGAAACGCTGACCTATCATAAAGGGTAGAATTGGAAATGCGGAGAACAGTCTCAAGAGTGCCAGTGGGTTTTCACGATGTAAGACATCGCGCCTGATACGGAAGCAGCACAGGGGGTGATCCAAGATTCAATGGTTAATAAAACCCTTGTGATTCCCCATTTTGGAATTTTTAATTTCGCAGGACTTTGGTTAAAAAACATCCGCCAGTAAAACGTGGTCCGGGGTGAGGTTCCTAACATGGGTCTTTTAGGTCGACCATATTACCCTCAATATTTTTCATAATTACGAATAAATTTAGATTTTTTTTCCTTTTATTAATTTTTTTATCCAATAGCATTTTTTCATTTTCTGCGAGACAGTTAAACAGTTACTGCGGGATAGTCCTTATTCTAGTGAAGGTCGAATTCGCAAAATGTGGGGACCTTGTTCAAGGATTGCATCAGCCATTCTTGGACTTGGAAAAAAAATGAACATTGATACCCAAGGGAGTTTGTGATGAGTTTTTTTAAATACAGGAGATGTACTAAAACACACGTTGGATGGTACCGATTAAATGCACATAGAGAAAACTGATTTACCACGCGATGGGTCAGGGTCTTTAAAGAGGAGGGTTTTAAAAAATATATAGGTCAACCAAGGGGTCTTTAAAGATGGGGCTTAAAATACAGTTGGGTCAACCAGTGGGGCAGTTTTGATAAGGGGGAGGGGTTTTCTGATTGCTGCCACCGAAAATTTTGCAATTATTTAGAGGCTTGCATCAGCCATTCTGAGTGTTGCCACACGAAGTTTAGTTGGACTTGTAAAAGGATAGAAACCATGGGAGTTTGTGATCTGGGGAGTTTAATAAAGGGAACTTTTGATAAGGGGGTTTAATGAGGGGGAGGGAATTTTGATAAGGGGAGTTTTTAATGAGGGGGATTCTGAGAAAAATTACGACTAAAATAGTTTTTTTTCTAAAAATAGTACTCCTCATAGTCACTAGATGGCGCCAGGGGTTAAAAGGGGGGGAGAGGTAACTTTTGATAAGGGAGGGTTTAATGAGAGGGAGTCAAAAATCGGGAAATTTGAGCTAAAATAGGGGTTTTTCTAAGAATAGTATTCCTCATAGTCACCAGATGGCGTCACGGGTTAAAAGGGGGGAAGGAAGGGGGTTTTTTAATAAAGGGGATGAATTTTTAAGAAAGGTTTTTTTTTTAATAAAGGGGGATTAATTAATTTTTAATTAATTTTTTATTATTAATTATTAATTATGAATATTAATAAGGGGCGTGGCTTGTGACGTCATAGGGGGGAAGCACTGTGCAAAGGGGATTACCGTATAGTGCTGTTCTACTACTCAGACGGTAGCCTCCCGTCAAGACCATCCAGAGTGTTCTTTAACGTGCACAGGTTATGTGCGTTGGAGGAGGGAGGTGTACAGATACTAATGAAATATTAAGATTCTCATTTTCCGATTCAGCCAATATTTTTCATTTCCACCTTTAGAGAGTGCTGAATTTGTAAAGTGTTCAAAAAATGAAACGACTATTGTAAATGATCTATTCGTGCTGGAAACTTGAAATTTGATTGGTAGAGTGTGGTGGCCAACGACTCATGCATCGAGTTTTGTATCCCAACCTTCTTGTTCTCTAAATATGGGACGGAAATTTCAGGGTGGTCGACTCCAAACGAGTTATATATCAAATAACAACTTGCCACGAACTAAGTCAAATCACTCCCCATCTGAGGGCGTGTTATACTCCTATTGTTACATCCAAATACACATCCAGTAAAAGCAAAGAACATGCAACCAACCATTTGTTTTTCCACATAATCACCAGAGCAATTGAAACATTCTGTTCCAGCGATACATCAGCTGTTCGATTCCTGCCATGGGCGTATGTTTTTCAGGGGGTGGGGGCGAAAAAGCTTTCAGGTGAAGGTAAATATTTTCCTAGGGGACGAAAACAAATCGATGTTTTCAAGATAAAATATTTAAGTCAAACCATACCAAGATATGGAAAAATATCGAGAGGGGGGGTATGAACTACCCAGGGGGTGTCAAGTACAGCGGATCACATGGTTCGTTTCTGCGTATATTATTGAGATTTTTATTTCCGCGAGTCAGTCGGGGTGGGGGGGGGGGGGGGCAATGGTCCGGGGTTGTATAAGACGACAAAATCTTATCGCTTTATACAAACCCCCTACTAAAAATAGATTTAAAGAAATAAATAACTGTAAAATCTTATTCCATATGGAATATCATTTTAACACTTTCTGTCTGTTGAAGTATTTTAGTAATTGGGAAACCCGATTCAAGAATTTATTGTCAACCCCCTCCGATTATTGTCAAAAAACCCCGCGAATCTAAACCCTGGTTACGTTCCTGGGGAAGGGTGGGGGAAGCAAGAAACTGGATTTCCATTGCAGCATGGCATTTTCTCTTCCGTTTTAGCAAGTGATATGAGTAATAAGGGATGTGATTTATGAACAGCCTTCGTACATTTGTTCATTTCTGCTCCCTCTATAAAAGGTGACTCGAAACTGAGATCGATCTTGCCAAGTTATAGGAGCTCCGAAAATAGGTTTTTTATTAAAGAAGTAAAAAAAAATTTAAAAATTTAAAACACCTACCTTCCTAAAGAGTCGAAATCTAAACTTAAACATACAAAGGGTGAAATCACTCGCTGAATTCGTATTCACTTCTAAGGAAGGTGGGGTAACGATTAATCTGCTCAACAGAAGCTGCAGACGCCTTATCTTCCTTTGAAGTGAATATTGATTCAGCTAGTGATTTCACCATTGGTACAGTCGCTCAAAAAAGTATCCGAACACTATGGTTGATCACAGAATTCAGAAAAAATATCTGGCAACATTTTTTTTTAGAAATTAGTGATCTGGCACCTTCGTATCACGTGATACGAAGGTGCCAGATCACTAATTTCTAAAAAAAAATGGTGAAATCACTCGCTGAATTGAAATGGTGAAATCACTCGCTGAATACAAAGGGTGAAATCACTCGCTGAATTCGTATTCACTTCTAAGGAAGGTGGGGTAACGATTAATCTGCTCAACAGAAGCTGCAGACGCCTTATCTTCCTTTGAAGTGAATATTGATTCAGCTAGTGATTTCACCATTGGTACAGTCGCTCAAAAAAGTATCCGAACACTATGGTTGATCACAGAATTCAGAAAAAATATCTGGCAACATTTTTTTTTTAGAAATTAGTGATCTGGCACCTTCGTATCACGTGATACGAAGGTGCCAGATCACTAATTTCTAAAAAAAAATGTTGCCTTCGTATCACGTGATTATTAAATTAGTGATCTGGCACCTTCGTATCACGTGATACGAAGGTGCCAGATCACTAATTTCTAAAAAAAAATGTTGCCAGATATTTTTTTCTGAATTCTGTGATCAACCATAGTGTTCGGATACTTTTTTGAGCGACTGTATGTTCTAATCCTATTATATTTCACTATTTTTAGAAAAACATGCTTTTTTTAAAAAAAAAATAAAGTAAATTTTTTTCTTTGTCACTAATCATTTTTGCAGATAGATTCAAATCATCGTCCAAAATCTACTAATTGATTCTACTGATGAACTTCCGCAGAGATCTGCAGATTTCACTAAGTTTTAAACCAGTTATTCTCACGCTGTCCTCGCCGATTTCACTAAATTCTAAGTGCCGTCTAGGAGATTAATTTCTGTTTCTAAATTTAGCAGGAACATCTTTAAAGCATAAGTCACATTACAGACATCTACTGAAATTCCGAGGCGATATCAGTTGAAAAGAACAGAAGTTTTGCTCCATGTGAACAATAGTTTTCATCACTTTGGCATCTCTGGCTCTCACATTACAAGGCTATTGCAATGTAATACTCCAGCAATGAAATCCAATTCCCCCTTCTGTACGTCATTAACCGACAAGACGACATGAGCAAACATCAATGTAATCTAGGTAAAAGGATTTCGAATCACTGGGCAAACACAGGATCAACTCTTTGCCTCATGGAGTAATTCTCATCACGTAATCAATTACCCAAATAAACACAGACTGAGAGGAGGTGTGTATGTTGACTGAAGTGGTAATTTACAACCAGTCACTATATTCATTAGCATTCTTTGGATTAAAATTTTCAGTAGGTGTTTCAAAAGATTTCGCGATGTATGTTGTAAGAAATAAAGTGCGGAAAACTGGTGTCCTAATGGCTAAAGTTATCATTTATATATCGGTTAGGAACTTTATAAAAGACATTCGTTTATCAAAGGAAATTCTACTAGTCGATACTGTAGGGAATGAAACTATTATTACTATTAATTATATTTCTTTCGCAAGTAGAAGGTACAATGCTTTATCAGAAGATTTAAAGTTGATAATTACTTGCAGAATGTTTATAAAGAAATTAAAAGCATGGATACTGGAATATAACTAATTGATAAATTGTTGATTTTAATTTTTGACAAATTGATCCCTGTTCACGGTCAGTAGGGGACACCGATGGGCTTAGCAGGCCGCCGTCCGATAATTAAATATGTTGTCAAATTGCTTTTTTGTATATGTATATATTCATGCCTTTATACCTTTGTTTGGCTTAATAAAATTATTTTATATGAATTTAACGAAATATTTCGATGTGGATATTAGATATATCCATCTGATTGATATTGAGTTGACTTGAAATTTTAGTTTTGTTGCTAATAATAAATATTAGCTAACGTAAACGAATTCAGTAAATTCATTTCCACTTGAGAATTTTTATTCTTTTAGTGTTTATATTTCAAATTTCGGCAAAATTTCATTTTTAATTTTAATTGTAATTTTTAGCTGTTTATTATTGATATTTATCAATATTACTTATTTGATAAAATCTATTTTTTTCCTCTCTCCTTCTTCAAAAATTAAAGCTTCAAACTCCAAAACAGACTTTGACTCCTGCAAATCGTTTTCCCCGCCCTGCCCACGGTCATTAAGGGACACCGATGGGCTTAGACAGGCCGCCGTCCGTCGGATGGGACGTTAAGCCGTGGCGCCGTGTACGAGAGAGCCATACCCTGTGCACGTTAAAGAACACGCTGGGTGGCCTTGACGGGAGGCTACCATCTGTCTCCCAACAGCTGTTCCAGTGGGTTCCTTCCCACAACCTTCTCTGAGCCTTCGGGGTCCATGTGACCTGGCTATTTAGTCCATGGTGTGCAAAAAAGTGCCGCTCAGAGGTAAAATAACCCAACCCAACCTGCAAATCGTCCTAAAAAGTTTTGCTTCGAGGAAGATCCCAAGGAAAATTCTTTTAAACACAATAAAATATAAAAACACAATCCAGTATTATTACAGAGGTATCTTCAAACCCAACGTTCTCTGATCCCTTGGACTCCTTTACCAAGCCATTGCAGCCATTTTACCTATTGCGAGCAAAGAATGCCATTCAGAGTAAATAAAATTCAGTAAAATTTGACCTAACAAATTTAAATGCAGAGAATGAGACTTATCACCGCGTCAGCGTTAATATTGCGCGCAAAGAATTACCTGGCCATTTTACCTATTGCGCTCAAAGAATGTCACTCTGAGGTAAAACAATCCAACCCATTTCATCTCATTACACCCAACTCTATCAATCCTCGACACAGAAGCTTTGTCTCTGTGTACCTGGGCCATCAAGATACTTGACATGCTCGTACAGTTTCAATAACAGGAAAGCATCTCTTGAGTAAAAGCCAAGAGAAAAAAACCGACAGAGACCAAACTAATCCAACTTGTCTCAAATGTTTCGAAATAAAAATGATCCCGAATTACGAGTCTCTAAAGTATTGCCTTTCTCGAGAAAATGGGACTTTAAAACGTTGAACACGATGTGAAATTTCATTATTCTTCAATGACGGGCTCCTACAGAGGAAGTTTTTCTTCCATTAAGGACACTTAGAGTAAATGAATTTTCCATCAGCACGACGTGGAAGTAATTTCGGAGCACAGCAGTTTTCTGCTTTGTACTGAACTAACCTATTCATCGACGTCGAGAAAAGATCTAACTTTGGAGCGTTAAATAACTCTCTTGCTTTCGACAGTTAAAAGCAGCTCTCTCCCTTTCTCTGCGTTTATCTGAAGTCTCTTTCTTTTATTATCATCTCGTTTCTTCCGTCCTTATTTTGCATTGTAATTTCTACATTAGATATGTTTCGCCCTTTGCACTCAGTACTTTCGTGTTTCCATTAGGAAATTAAGATTTCGACGAGTCAGGGAAATTACAGAGGTATCTTCAAACCGTACCGCACTGTTATGGTAATTGTGTGAGCTATCATAAATTGCGATAGAAGTTTAAAATATCAATGTTGCTAAAACAAAAATTGAGTGTTACTTTTTTGACATTAACATCAACAAAAGGAGAAAATGCTTTAAAAGGATGCCAATTATTCTGAAATAAGAGAGGTAGAAATTATTTGGGTTGGGTTGTTTTACCTGTGAGCGGTCAGTTTTTTGCACACCATGGCCAGATCACAAGGATCCCGAAGGCTCCGAGAAGGTTGGGGGAGGGGACCCACTGGAACAGCTGCTGGGAGACAGATGGTAGCCTCCCGTCAAAGCCATCCAGCGTGTTCTTTAACGTGCACAGGGTATGGCTTTCACGCACACGGGGTCATGGCTTAACGTCCCATTCGGCGGACGGCGGCCTTTCCAAGCCCATTGGTGTTCTGACAGTGGGCAGAGCTGGGGGTTTTGCGGAGATAAGTCTCAACGCTGACCCAGCTGGGACTCAAACCTGGGAACTACGATTACGAGCCAGGCGCGCTACCGACTGAGTCACCCCCTCCCCCAATTATTTGGGAAGAGAGAATTCCGGTTATTAGGTTAAAAAAAGGTTAGAAATCAAACAACAGGTATAATATTCATTCCATAACAGGTTTTAAGGAGTTGCTTTTTTCTTGTTATCGTTGAATTCATTTTCGTTTCTCTTCGCATCAAAGTGAAAAGAAATATGGAAGAAACTACCTTAGCTTGGTGCAGGGTGACTCAGTCGGTAGCGCTCCTGGCTAATTCTCTGCATTTCTCAGTTTCGAGTCACACCTGGGCCAGCGTTGAGAATTATCACCGATATACCCCCACACTGAATTCGGTCAGAAAGGAGACACCCATAGGCTTGGAAAGGCAACCGTCCGTCAGATGTGACATAAAGCCGTGGCCCTATATACAGAGAGGCATACCATGTGTACCTAGATGGCATTGACGGGAGGCTAACATCTGTCTCTTCCGCCTTCGACGAGACACGGAAATGACAACTTAACTTCAAACCATGCAGTGCTGCCAGGAAAATATGAGAGCTATCATAAATTACAACAGAATTCTAAAATATAAATTTTTTTAAAAGAAAATTAAGTGCTACTCTTTTGACATTAACATCAACAAGAGGAGAAGATACTTTAAAAGAATGTCAATTATCTTGTCTCATAACAGCTGTCCAGACAGGGTTCCCTTCCGTCAATTTTCTCTGAGATATTGGGATCCTTGTGACCTGGCTATTTAGCCCTTTTTGTGAAAGCAATTGCCGCTCAGAGATAGAACAATACAAATCAACTCAACCGACCCACTCTAAAAACAAAAGAAGTGAATGATCTTCCTCTCATTAAGAACCAGCAAGTGTACAGTCGCTCAAAAAATATCCGGACACTATGGTTGATTACAGAATTCAGAAAAAACATCTGGCAACGATTTTTTTTTTGAAATTAGTGATCTGGCAATCTACGCGTCACGTGACACGAAGGCAATCTTCGTTCGAATCATGTCCCAGCTGTCTACATATAACAATTACATGCAATATTTTTATATACACAAGGGTTATACAAAAAATAATGCATATATTAGGATAAAATCTTCATATTTTTATGCGTATTAACATATAGCTCAAATATTAAAATGACAGTGAACAAATTTTAACAAAATATTCCTTTTCGTTTACATTATTTTTTATCGTTTTGTAGGGACCGTACGAAAGGGTGTTATAACCATTTTCTAAAATATATCTTTTATCGTCAAAAGGTGACAGACCAAGTTTTACACCTTTCACTGTATGAAGATGATGGTTGCTGCTTTGAATCCTTGTCAAATCTACTCAACAAGGTGATTTGTTTATCAAGCAGTCTCTGTAATCCTTGAGACGAAGGTTTCTTTTTATGATGTATTTGTGGACTCCTTTCCCTGTCTTCTTCCCCTCTTGTAAACTTAGAAGAGAATACATCTTTGAACGAAGCCCTGCGAATTCTTTGATAGCACTACTGAAAGTTCATCTTTCATTTTACCTCGTACCTTTTTAATATTAGTACTATGCAAAACATGATCCATGTGATAGTCGGACGTATCGAAATGATCTATATCATCTTTCATATCGCCACACACGTCTTCGGTTTGAAGCTCGTAGCAGAGTGAATCTGTATCAGTGAACAATAATTTAGCTTTTTCTCCATATTTTGGACTAATATAGTCATAATGAAAGTTATACATCAATATTTTACTAATATCTAGAATACTGAATCCAGCGTAAATAGGCCTGTTCAGTTTCAATTTAGTTTGCTTTGATTGTACACATGCGAGGTCATTGTCAAAAATGCGAAAAGCGTGAAAAGCAGGTAATGCTACGAGTTTACATAATCTCTTCATGTTCTGAGTCAATTCAATTTTCACTCGATTTCTCAAATTTTCCATCGTTTTTCCAAACACATCATTATTCATCAGTTTGAAGAAGTCCTTCTCGAAGTCGTTTCTAGCTTTCTTCCGCTGATCCGTATTAAATTCTATATATGGTTTTAGCCAGCAAGACTGATTAAATTCTGAAACGCGATGTATTTTCTCCAGCTGCATACCGAAGGCTAAATATTGTTTCATATTACGGTAATGAAGGACATATTTTTCCTTAGAATTTAGATTTAGGGCTGATTTCACGACTTATTGGCCTGTATTTTTTCCAAGGCTTTGGGCAAACCTCTTGACAATATGGTGATATCATGCTGCTGGTAATCGGAAGTTTCTCAGTGGCTAGCGGATAATCATTATGATTGTCGTGTAGAGAAACTGGATAATCTAAATCAACTTCCAATATGTACCCTTTATTCGAATTATATATATATATAATTCCAATATGTACCCTTTATTCGAATCGTCAGAAACTGTCGTAATATCTAGATCTTCTATTTCTTCTTCATTAAGCCATCAAAAATCGCTTTGAGGGAGACATTGTGACATTGCCCATCCATAAAGATTGTTGGCATCATAGTACATAATGTATTTAGAGGGTAACTGGGGATTATAGGTATCTAAATACTTGTTGTTTGCAGTGCTAAAACGATTGCATATCACTAATATTCCTCCTCATGTGCCTTTTTCCAGGAAAAGGCACATTGTAGGGTCTGTTATCAACTCTAGATTAATATTTGTCGTCTTCAGGCATGCTGGCCAGGAGTTGTGTAAACATGACAGGGATCAATTTCATAGTATCTGATACATAGTCTTCTGAAATTCTCAAACACATCCGCTAAGAGGAGTACGTCGGTCTTCAGGTACAAGTCGTGATATTGGCCTAGATTTTTTATGTCGAAAGAGTTCCATACTTTCATTGCATGGATATAGTCTTCTTCCCCTAGCGCCTCTTCTGTTAGCTGATTGTAAAAAGCTTCACGTGGAGGTAATAACGTTTCTTCAAACTTTTCGCTGCTGTCAATGTAATCGTAGGGGTAAACTCCTTTTCTCAAAACCAGGTGTAGCAGTTCAGTTTCAACACGTTCCTTTAAAATATGGAATTCTTCTGCTGATAAATTATGGACTAGCTTCTCAAGAGAGCACTTAAAAATTGATAGGAATCTATGAAATTCAAAGTTCCAAGGGAGAATGCTATGTATTTTTCCATATTATTGGGAATGCAATTAATTTTCTTATTTTTGATCATACTGTTTCCTTGCATAATAAGATGACTGTCATATCCCTTTAGGTTATGAAATATAACTGGAATCTTATTTGTGAGCTTCAAATTGAGATTACACGCATTATGGGATGCTCCTCGTAATTTGCCGGTTAAATGATCGTGATCTCTCACGCGATCTGGTCCCAGAACATCTTTGCAAATATGACAATTGATAGCCTTGTGAAATGATTCCTCTTCGTGATTTAAAAGTTGCATTGGTTTGATCTCCGAGAGTAAATTTTTTATATCGTTTTCTTCTTTAAGCAGACATTCCTAAAATATTTTTATCACATTAGGACCTCTGTAAACTTCTGGAGGTTTATAACTGCAGCCGTCAGGTCCAACAACGAGATATGCAAATCCACAGGGTTCATGATTTGCCGTGATAGTGGTGTGAGATTTTGCAGGGTTAGGCATACAAGTGTCCACTTTCACTAGGAATGATTCAAAGTCGGCGTAAATCACGTATGGAACGGGCTGTTGAAACTTGAAATTCATGAATTTCAGCCATTTCTCCTCTTCAGTTGGAAATCTACTCTCTGGGGTCCATGTTCTTAACAATAGGGAATATGATCCTTCAAGAGTGATTCATTTGTGAAACGGTGTAGGCAGTAATCACAGTAGAAAACCTGGCATTTATGTTTAGTGAGAGGACTGAGAAGTCTACTCATATTCTTAATGGAGCAATAATGCTGATTTTCATCATCCGATAACAGAAGAAGATTTTCATGTTCTTTAAATCTGAATGGCGTGATGTAGAGCGGATACACCTCTTTCTCGTATCCAAAAACATTGACAGAAATGTTGTTCATTTTTCCTAATTTAGATATTTGATTTATTGATATAGGGAAAATTAGGCCAGATTTGTTTAATTTTTCTTCTAAATGAACTTAGGTGGTAGGACGTTGTGGATGATCTGTGGCACGATACAAAGAGGCTAAAACAGACCAGACAAAACATTTGTGGTCAGAATTACATACATTGACAATAGCGTGTTTTAAAAGTAACTTTCTTGGAGTAGGGATATAACTAGACCCTGAAAGAGGGATATATTTTCCAATGTTCATTTCAGCGTGGAGTACAGCATCCAGTGTCCATCCACTATGTGCTCCTTCAAATTCTTCAAATGAAGTCTTGATCTTCTTGCATGCTGAATCCAGTTTAGGGATTTTGTAGGAAGACTTGTGACACAGTTATTTCGGAAAAATTGGGTGCAGTGTTCGAAGGTAGTTGGGGAGACTTTTCGCCTGAAGCGCACTTGTATGGCAAGGTACCATTTAATGCTACCTGTCGAGGTCAATTCTTCTTTCAGATGAGTTAGGAGTGACTCCTACGAGGATTCAAGGAAAAAGGTCAGGCCAACAGATGTTTCTTCCGTTGACATCAGTTTATGTGTTGACAGTGTCATTTTCATTTCTTCTGTAAACTGGCAGGGGTCTTCAGGGTCTGGTTTTTGTTTCTTTTGGGGAATCTTTTCATCTTCAGAACGTTTTCACTTATTATTATGTGACTTTCTTTGATGTCGTAAAAGATTGTCTTTTCTCCCAAACTCCATTGCACATTCTTCGCATTTATAGGTTTTCCTGCAGATGTGGGTTAACTCATGACGTCGGACGTCATTTCTCCTTGTGAATGTCGATTCGCATTGAAAGCACTTAAACAGGTTATTTCCATCTTGATTTCTCTTATGATGAATGAGATGGGTCTGATGAATGAAAACCTTTCTACCATATATCACATGGATACATTATGAAACAGTGACGTAAAATAACTGACTTATACTACACGAGGACGTGGAGAATTATCACTATTGGCTTTTAGCAATTGAAAAAAAAAATCACGGAAACGCAGCAGCTGAGAAATGTCACTGTCAACGTCTAACAACAGAATGAGGATTCTGACTGATGGATGTCGTATTTATACTAGAAGAAGGACTACTCCGCAGAAACTGATTTAAAAGACTGTCCCACAGAAACGGAAAGAAAAAAATGCTATTGGGTAAAAATATTGTAAAAGGTAGAACTTCTAATAGGTGTCGTTGGCATTCCACATGGCGGACTTACTTCACGTTGTAGGAGGATGACACAACCACAGGGGATGTCAAAATGTTGGAATCAGAGGGAAAGAGGGGGTTCTTTTTTAATAAAAGGGAATGGGACTTTTGATAATGGGTTAATTAATGAGGGGGTGAGGGGGTGACAGTTTTGATAGGGGAGGTTTAATAAAGGGGAGGAACTTCTGATAAGCATTTAATTGATACGTCAGGAACCAAGATGGCGGGTCTGGACTTAGTAATTTCGGATGAGGTTAGAAACCAAGATGGTGGACTAACGGCAAAATCGCGGGAGTTTGTAGTGACGTCAGGTTTCTAAATGGGGGACTCGAAAACATTTTGGGCTTTGTGGAAACCAAGATGGACGTCGGTAGAAAATATGAATGGATTATCTGCAATTTAACTGAATAATATAATTTCAGATTATTACATCACTGGAGGGAGGTATTTTATTCACCATTGTCCGACTTCAGTCTTAAAAACAGTGAGAATTCTGACCAATGTGCTTGATAATGACTCACCACCACTGAAACACATGAGTGGCGGGTCCCATAGGATTAGCATTGACCCGCCACTAGTCTAGAACCCTCATTATCCTCCTACTTCCGCATCACTGCAGAGTTCTATGAATTAATTCTTTATGACTTGAAACACAATTCAAGAGATCAGGAAGGGTTAAGTTGAATTGTTTTACCTGTGAGCGGCACTTTTTTGTACACAGTGGGTTAAATGGTCAGATCACAAGAACCCCTAGAGCTCAGAGAAAATTGGGGGAAGGCGACTCACTGAACAGCTGTTAGGAGATAAATGGGAACCTCCAGTCAAGGCCATCCAGCCTGTTCTTTAATGTGCTCAGTGTATTGTTATGACCACCCATTGGTGTATATTTAGGGCGGTACAAACACTTAGGCCGTGATGCGTTACTTGCTGCCAAAACTAAGGCAAATTCCCAGACCCACAACCAAATTAACAGACATTTGCAATAAGGAGAACTGAGATAATTTTACTGTTAACAAACACACAACATTTATTAATAAAATTTAGTTTTAGACATTTTACTCATAACTAGTTCCCACTTTTGCGACAAATTCCACAGTGCCTCTGGCGCAGCCCTTTTCAATCAAGGGAAACCTTGTGTGTGGTGGAGATTAGTTCATTAAAAGTTCATGATGAACGTGCCACATGCTCGTGACTCTAATAGTCCTTAACAGTTAAGAAGGTCTCACTCGGGACAACGTGATGGCAGTTCATAGAAAAACACATTCAGGTGTAAAAGCGACACGAGATTCAATTAATAATCCCCCTACCTTATCCAGTTCGATGTCTCTAGGGAAAGACCTCGCTGGACCGTTCGCCACTAGCAAAACTGAAGGCACGGGCTGTGTAGTGCTCTCTCTGCACACTCATGGTTCCCACACTTTGAGGCTCTGCTTACTGCAGAAGATCGTTTGCTGTCCACCACACAGCCCAGACGATAGGAGGAGACTGAACTTTTTTGAAAATGTTTTTCTTCTGCTTTTTGCTGGCCCCCTCGAGAAGGTCACCTTTCTGACCCGGTGTGGACGATGCCCATTGGTCGGGCTAGTCGAGGTGTGAACAAGCACCCATCTGGTGTTTTTCTGTTTTCTACGCCAGTCACGTAGTTCCAGTCCGGATACCTGAGGGACCAACGGATCCATCGAATGTTCTACACCAGCGGCAAGCTTTCCTCAGCAAGAGCTGAATGCAGAAAAATATCACAATATGGAGGTCTGTCGAAAATATCACTATTAAAATGGAAGGCGATGTTTGCCGACATTTCTCCCTTAATAAAGTCTTGTCCATGTGATAAAATCACTTGGGCATGACAGTATGTCTCTCCCGCCCACGGGGCCACGGCTTAATGTCCCATCCGATGGATGGCAAACTTTCCAAGTCCATCCGTTTCCCCTACTGACCTTTCCTCCCTGACAGGTGGCAAAATCAGGGATGGAAAAGAGAGGCAGATAAAGCTGAAAGACACAACAGTAAGCAACCAAATGTCCAAGTTCTCAGCATTTTCTACACAATCCTACGACCCTCTTGTTAAACACTGTACAAGTGTACAATGATTGTCCTCTTCGTTAGGTACACCAACCAAATAAGAAATAGTTCCTCCTTTTTACCTCATAACTGCACAAATTCGTCGGGGCATGGACTCAACGAGATGCCAAAAGCGTGTCACAGGAACACTGGCCATATCGACTTCACCCCTTTCTATAGGTGCTGGAAATTAGATGGTGGTGGATCTCTACACGTCCAATCTCATCCCACAGTAGCTTGATTGGATTCAGATGTCGCGACTGTGGAGTCCAATGCAATAAGTTGAAGTCACTCTCATGTTCCCAGAATCATTCCTAGATAATTCTAACCTTGAGACAGCAAGCATTATTCTGCTGAAAAAA
Organism: Ryuthela nishihirai; assembly: GCA_038380435.1. NCBI lineage: Eukaryota > Metazoa > Arthropoda > Arachnida > Araneae > Heptathelidae > Ryuthela > Ryuthela nishihirai. The sequence continues at coordinate 30,130,710 of JAWZYU010000018.1, forward strand.
ATCCATTTGCAGATGGATACACTGTTCCATTTGCAGATGGATACACTGTTCCCATGAAGGGATGAATCTGATCGGCAACGATGGTTGGATTGTTTTATCTCTGAGCGCCTTTTTTTGCACACCATTGGCTAAATGGCCAGGTCACACGGACCCTAAAAGCTCAAAGAAGGTTGGGGGAGGGGACCTCTGGAACAACCGTTGGGAGACAGGTGGTAACCTCCCGTCAAGGCCATCCAGCGTGTTCTTTAACGTGCACAGTGTATGGCTATCCCGCACAGGGGCCAGGGATTAATGTCCCATCCGTCGGACGGCGGCCTTTCCAAGCACATTGGTGTCCCCTACTGACCGTGGGCAGGGCGGAGAATTTTGCATCGGCAACGATGTTCAGACATCATGTAACATTCAAACGTTGTTTCACTGGTATCAAGAAACCCAATGTGTGCCACGAAAATGCTCCCCTCATAATTTTGTCACCGCCATCATAATTATGCCACCGCTACCAATATAGATATCTGCAGAATGGATCCATATACTCATCCTGGTCCCCCCCCCCCCCCGCCATCAGAATGAAACAACAGGAACCGGGATTCATCAGACTAGGCGTCGTATTTCCAATTCTTCAGTGTTTGTCTTTCCTAATCCGCTAAAACCACAATTGCTTGTTTTCGCCGATAGGAGTGGAAACCAGTTAAGTCGTCGGTTGCCATACCCCATCCGTGACAAAATATGACGAGTTGTGAATTCTGATATGACTCTTTTGCCACCATTGTCGTCTGGGCTGTTATTAGAATGATTGTAGCCCATCTGTGATTCTGTATGTCGTCTCAGCCTCCACCAATCTCTTTCATCAATCAGTTGTTTCCATCCACAGTACTGCAGTAGGCTGGATGTTCTTTGGGTGTTCAAAGACTCTCTCGATACACCCCGGACACTGTCATGAGTGAAAACCACAGCAGGGTTGCTGTTTCTGAGATGCTCTTAGCGGTGTGTTTGGTGCCAACTTCCATGCCACATCAAATTTCGGTTAAATCTTTCGTCTTGTCCAATTTTGCACTGAATTTCCCACACACAGAACCCTAAGTACAAGCATATCTGCTTTTAATAGGATAGTAAGAAGTTATCACTGAAGGAGCAGTCTATTACATGGAAAGTGGAGGATTGGGTTTTACCACTAAGCAACAATTTTTTGCACCTAATGGGCTAAATGGCCAGATCATAAGGACTCCCAATGGATCAGAGAAGATTGGAAGAATAGGACCCACTTGGAAAGCTATTAGGAGACATATGGCAATCTTCCACCAAAGGTCATAAAGACCCCAATGGCGCAGAGAAGATTGAGGGAATAGGACCCACTTGGAAAGCTGTTAAGAGACATATGGTAATTTCCCACCAAAGCCATCTAGTGTGTTCTTTAACGTACAAAGTGTATGACGGCCTTTTCTAAGCCCATCAGTGTCCCTTTTCTGACGAAGGCAGGCTGGCACAGGTGGGACTCGAACCTGGGAAATGCAGATTACGAGCCTGGCGGACTACCGACTGTGCCACCCTGCCGCTAATGTAAGGTGTATTTAATAAAGTGGCCATTCAGTGTATGCCCTAATTCTAAAAGAAAATTTCAGGAATAACCTTAAAAAGTGAGCTGCATCTTGAAAAAATCAGGTCCAATTTTAATGTGTTGTAAAGTTTCTTATTTTAGGTCTCAAAATAGATTCTAAGATTTTGACGAAAGCTTTTAGATATTCAGCAATCTCTTCATTTTGCATAAGGAACGGATTATTGACTAACGTTAACATATTACGGGAACGGATTATTGACTAACGTTAACGCTATCGTTAACATACGAATATTTTGGATAAAGAAAGATAGATGAATGGCTTTAACATGTTTAATCGGAAGTTCCAATTTAATACCTACAAATGGAGTACTCTCAATGTCTAGGTCCTTCCAATTTTCTCACTGATAAGCAAGATCGTACTCAATATACGCAGAAGTACAGTTAAAGATCATCGCCCCCGCCCCTCCAAAAAAATTGATGGGGTTCATATTGGGGAACAAAATATTCGTATGTCCAACATGGATACCAACATGGAATCCAACATGGATACCAACAGAAAAATAATCCTGATGGTTGCGCCGATAAATCGCAATCGATTCCGAAATGGCCAAAATTAATCAGTCAGAAAGTTTGGCTAAAACATATCAATATAATGTTTAAAACAATGAATACTAAAAGCGAAAAAAATTAAAAAAACTCAAAGTCCAGAACTTTACGAAACACGTCTTAGCTTGACGGTTTTCCTCTGTTATAAAAGAAGCGCCGATGGAAATGGATAGTTGGCCGTACATCATAGGGGTTATTAAGTCGTGATCCCATGTGCGAGAGAGCAATACCTTGTGCACGTTAAAGAACACGTTTGACGGGATCTTCTGTCTCCTAAGAGTTGTCCAGTGAATCTTTTTCTCCAATCTTCTCTGAACCTTTGGGGTCCTTGTGACCTGGCCATTTAGCACTTTGTACGCAAAAAAAGTGACGCTCAGAGGTAAAACAACCTAATCCAGATCTAAACTCTAATAAATATATATCATCATAAAAAAGCAAAATTCATTTCGTGATGATTTTGAAATAAAAGCAAAAAAATCAAAATCTTTTTTTAGATGTAAAGATAATTCCCCATTTCCGTTAACAAAACATTATTTAAAATATAAATTTTTTTAATACTTTTAAATTGAAAAAAAAACTAAATTTAGGATTCTCGTATGGTTTGGTAGAGAGTTGGGTTGGGTTGTTTTACCTCTGAGCTGCACTTTTTTGCACACCATGGGCTAAATGGCCAGGTCACATGGACCCCGAAGGCTCAGAGAAGGTTGGGGGAGGGGACCCACTAGAACAGCTGTTGGGAGACAGATGGTAACCTCCCGTCAAGGCCATCCAGCGTGTTCTTTAACGTGCACAGGGTATGGCTCTCCCGCACACGAGGCCAAGGCTTAACGTTCCATCCGACGGACGGCGGCCTTTCCAAGCCCATCAGTGTCCCCTACTGACCGTGGGCAGAGCGGGGAAATTTGCGGAGATAAATCTCAACGCTGACCTAGCTGGGACTCGAACCTGGGAACTACAGATTACGAGCCTGGCGCGCTACCGACTGAGCCATCCCCGCCCTTTGGTAGAGAGAGTAATGGTTTTGGCCAAACCTGGTAGCCAGTGACCTAAGAGTTAACTTATATCATTAACTCCCAGATTTGCATCGGAAACAGCAGATGTTTTAGAGATCCAGGGAAGCTAAGCGGACAAACATTTAGGCGGCCCTATGGTGTGTTGTTGTTGGGTTGTTTTACCTCTTAGCGGCACTTTTTTGCCCACCATGGGGTAAATGGCCAGGTCACATGGACCCCGAAGGCTCAGAGAAGGTTGGGAGAGGGGACCCACTGGAACAGCTGTTTGGAGACAGATTATAGCCTCCCGTCAAGGCCATCCAGCGTGTTCTTTACCGTGCACAGGGTATGTCTCTCCCGCACACCTTATGGTGTGTATTGAAATGACCTCTACAATTATGAAAGCGTTTTTCATTCTTCCATGCAATTACAGAAAAATGATCATTTTTACTTTGATAATAATAATAATCAATCCATAATGTAATCAAAATACATGAACTTCACAGAACGATTTGGGGACCCCTCAGTAGCCGGGTCCTAAGTGGCCGCTTAGTACTTTTATTGGTAAATCCGCCCTTGGTCGGAAAAGGAAAAATTAGTATTTTTACAATGTTAAAAATGGGTGTAACACGCTGCTATGTCCGCAGAGGGCCATGAACAGTTCAAGACTTTCCAAAATATAATAAATATCCATAGAAGCAGTGTAAGTTCTTAGCAACACGGTAACATCTCCATAAGACGAATTAAGCAGCATCCCCAGAGCTGAGTTATCTCACAGAGGACAAACTCGAATCTCTGTTATTATGGGGCGCTGTGCTTGATAACACTGATTATGCTTTATGGCCATCGTTTAGAATTTCTTCGGATTTCCTATAAACCAAATTTCGACCACTGTTATCCGTCGTCGACAAACCAATAACGACTTAGGATTTCGGTTTCTTCTCTGTCTCCATTGAGAAAGCAAATGATGTTTCTCTTCCGAATAAGTGAGGAGAGCTCTTCCCCGTGGCAGGCAGGAAGCGCTGCAACTCTCAGATCTTCGCCTGAAGAGGAAGAAATGAAGCTCGTTAACGGCGATTGTAAGCAGCTGAACGGGAAGTCCGAGAGGCTTTTTTTTTCTGACGGAACTGAAGGAGCTAACACTAAAGAATGGCTTTCCTGACTAAGGGTTTACGATGGGTAGAAAAAAAAAGAAAAGTTGTAAGCATCAAATCAAAAGAAAATGACCATTTTGCAGGAAACTAAACATGCAGTTTTTCTTTTTCTGTCTGTGCATGAGCATTGGACTGGCTGACTCGCCTGAAGGATGAACTGATGAATGGAAGAATAGATGCGGGCGGAAAAGATTCGGGAGGATGTGCAGATGATGAGATGGTTGGAATGCGTTAAGCTGCATTTCCCTTTGAATGCACATTGTGTTGAGTAATGGGATAATAAAGTAATAAGATGATATATAGATGAATTGATAGATGGATAGAAAGATAGTATAAGTGATGAACAGAAAGTATATGTGGTGGACAGAAAGATAGATATCCGGTATGATGGATATAAGTGACTATCCGGATATATGGTTTAAGTGACTGGTAGTGGATTATATGCGAAAGATTATATGTGGTGGACAGAAAGATAGATATCCGGTATAATGGATATATGTGACTATCCGGATATATGGTATAAGTGACTGGTAGTGGATTATATGCGAAAGATTTTATGTGGTGGACAGAAAGATAGATATCCGGTATAATGGATATATGTGACTATCCGGATATATGGTATAAGTGACTGGTAGTTGATTATATGCGAAAGATTATATGTGGTGGACAGAAAGATAGATATCCGGTATGATGGATATAAGTGACTATCCGGATATATGGTATAAGTGACTGATATTGGATTATATGCGAAAGATTATATGTGGTGGACAGAAAGATAGATATCCGGTATGATGGATATAAGTGACTATCCGGATATATGGTATAAGTGACTGATAGTGGATTATATGTGAAAGATTATATGTAAGATAATATGTGGTGGACAGATAGCTATCCGGTATAATGGATATAAGGGATATCCGGATATATGGTGTAATTGACTGGTAGAAAGATGTGCAGAAATATGGTATAAGTGACTGGAGAAAAGATAGATGTCCATAGAAGCAGTGTAGTAAAAATATGGTGTAAGTGATGGACAGACGATCGTAAACGTGACAGAACGATACATGTGCGAAAAAATGGTGTGTGGTGGACGGAAAGATAAATGTGCAGAAATATGATATAAGTGAAAGACAAAAAGATCGTATGGGGAGTGAACAGTAAGATGCATTTGCGGAAAGACGGTGTTTGAAAGAAGGAAAGAAATGTTCAGAAATATGGTGGACATAAGATCATCAGGACACTGAGTTCATTTTATGTTCGTAATGCTATATGCATATATACATAGACTGAAGAGTCAAAACATTATGACCACTAGCCTAATATGATGTTGGTCCTTCATGTGCCCCCCAAAACAGCTCTTACCCAGCGAGTCAAGGATGCTACAAGATTTCTAAAGGTGTCTTGTGGTATCTGGTAGCAGTACGTTACCAGTAAATCCTTTAACTCTTGCAGGTTACGTGATTCAGCCACCGCAGATCTGCGCGACACAAACCGCAGATGCTCGATTGGATTGATGTCTGGGGAATTTGGAGGCCAGGAAGTTTCTGGAAGTCTTCATTATGTTCCACGAACCATTCTCGAACAATCCGAGCAGTATGGCATGGCGCATTATCCTGCTGAAAGAAGGCACTGCTAGAGGGAAATACGTTGCCATGAAAGGATGTACCTGGTATGCAATGATGTTTAGATAGGTAATAGATGTCATAGTTTCCTGCACATGAATGACTGGACCCAGGGTTTCCCAGCAGAACATTGCCCAAAGTATTATACTTCCTCCACCAGCTTGTTTTCGTCCCACAGTGCATTCTGGTGCCAATACTTCCCCAGGTAAACGATGCACACATACCCGGCCGTCCACATCGTGCAACAGTAAAATAAAATTCACAGTACCAGACGACCTTCTTCCAATCATTCAACGTCCATTTTGATACTCGCATGCCCATTGTAGGCGCTTTCGACGGTGAACCGAGGTTAACATGGGCACACTCGGAGCGGCCTTCGGCTACGCAGCCCCATTTTCAGCAGGGTTCGACGTACTGTGTGTTTTGACACATTACTCCTGTTACCAGTATTCAAATTACGGGAGTTGGCCACAATTTCCCTGCTGTTGGTTCGTACCATAAGGGATAGTCTTTGCTCACCTCTAACATTGATGAGACATGGTAGGTCCACATTTGCGGGCGGTTCGTGGTTTTTTCCTCCTTAGACCACTTTTTGAAGGTACTAACCACAGCACTCCACAAGCCTTACTATCTCGGAAATGCTCTGACCCAGTCGTCTTCCCCCCCCCCAATAGGGGACCATCTTGGCGTGGTGGGGGGGCCTAGGGCCCAGCAAACCGGCTGAAGGCTTTGCCGGCCGGATTGGGTCCCCGGCTGGAGCATTGCCAAAGCCAACCAAGGTCGACGATGCTGCCGACCGGTTCCCTGGCCGGTTGGTTGGTGACAGCGTCTGAGACCTTACCAATCAGGAGCTCTGGGTGAGCTGTTCGAGGACTCTTCTGAAAAGATTTGTGCCCCAGTAGGTCGAGTCCTCAAAGTCTGGGCCTTACTAAGAGTCTCCACCCCGGACCCGAGCGAACTTGGATCTATATATCCTTGTTCATGGCTAACCGGGGAATAGATTAAAGTTAGGTTTCTTCCGGTGGTCAGCTTTCCTTTTATATGACTGCTGCCATGTGAGGCTAGGGTTGAGGTGCGCCTATAGGGCGTATTCCTTGGCCCCGGCTCTAGATAGCACGGCTTTTCGTAACTGGTAGTGTCGTATAGGCGGAATCGGGAATTGCCGTGGTTGCATAAGATCGCAACAAATAGAACGACCCAGTCGTCTGGCCATTACAATTTGGCCTTTATCAAACTCACTTAAGTCCGCTGCCTTTCCCATCTGAAGAACAAGAATAACACTGATTAACAGAGCTCCCTATCAGGTGTTAATTATACCGTTTCATGACCTTCACACGCGCCGTCGTTTACCTGCAGTTGCTTCGATTTGCATAAAGACGCCCTGGTCATAATGTTTTGGCTCTTCGGTGTATATGTATGTTTTGTAAATTCTCCCAAATGGAGTCAGTGTAAATAATAGTTATCTTCCATTTATTGCTATTAAATTAAATATTTGTTTGTAGTGAACCGAAAGATACATGTGCAGAAAAATGGTGTGTGTGAACAGAAAAGACAGATGTGCAGAAAACTCGTGTGGTGGACAGAAAGATCGTATAAATAATGGACGAAAAGATGCATTGCGGAAGGATAGCATAAGTGATGGACGGGATGATCGTATAAGTTGTGAACAGAAAGATGCATATGCGGAAAGAAGTTAGAAGTGATGGACAGAAAGATATTTTGAGTGATACACAAAAAAGATGGGTGAGTGTGTGTTGCGGATATTCAACAGATAGATGATAAGTTTCAATGGGTAATTGGATGAATGAATGTAGGGTGGGAAAATTTTATGTGGATACACAGATGGCAATAAACTTCATGAGCAACGGACCAATGGACTGGATAGGTAAGAGTATATACACTCCACCCACTAAAAATGAATCGCAAGTTACATCCACCGGAAATAACGTCATTCTCTTATACCTTGGGTTGTTTGGGTTGTTTTACCTCTGAGCGGCACTTTTTTGCACACCATGGGCTAAATGGCCAGTTCACATGGACCCCGAAAGCTCAGAGAAGGTTGGGGGAGGGGACCCACTGGAACAGCTGTTGGGAGACAGATGGTAGTCTCCTGTCAAGGCCATCCAGCGTGTTCTTTAACGTGCACAGGGTATGGCTCTCCCACACACGGGACTACGGCTTAACGTCCCATCCGACGGACAGCGGCCTTTCTAAGCCCATCGGTGTTCCCTACTGACCGTGGGCTGGGCGGGGAATTTTGCGGAGTCTCTTGTACCACCAACGCCAGAACTGTCACCCCCATAATTAACTGAGTTCGTGACATCATTTTTGATTCTATATGGGAGTGACAATACTAACTCTGCACATATTTCTATGACATTGTGACGGAAACTTTACCACTTGATTCCAACTAGATTGGGTTGATTAGGTTGTTTTACCTCTGAGCGGCACTTTTTTGCACACCATGGACTAAATGGCCAGGTCACAAGGACTCGAAGGCTCAGAGAAGGTTGGGTGAGGGGACCCACTGGAACAGCTGTTGGGAGACAGATGGTAGCCTTCCATCAAGGACATCCAGCGTGTTCTTTAACATGCACAGAGTATGCTCTCCCGAAGACGGGGCCACGTCTTAACGTCCCATCCGACGGACGGCGGCCTTTCCAAGCCCATCGGTGTCTCCTACTGACCGTGTGCAAGACGGGGAATTTTGCGGAGATAAATCTCAACGCTGACCCAGCTGAGATTGGAACCAGGAAAATGCAGATTACGAGCCTGACGCGCTACCGACTGAGCCATCCCCGTCCCTATTAAATCAATAGTAAATGCACAGATTACCTGTTGAGATAGAATTCAAGATATGATTTTGCTTTTTGAATAAAAAAAATTAATATTTCGTAAAATTCCTCCTGATTCCCTCAAATAATGCATACCGTGTAAGAATTTTCTCGAAAACAAGTCGAATGACAGTAGCCTGTAAAGGTTGAACTAAATTTTGTTACGAAATGTCATACATTTCTTGATTTCATTGAGTTGGAGCTGGTCAGTCTGTAAAGACACTTAGGCAGTCAAAAATGCATTGCCAAAATTCTACGCCAGTTTACAAAGGTCGGGGGTGGCCCGGCCGGTAGTATGATAGACTCGTAGTCCGCAGTTCCTAGGTTCGATTCTCACTTGGGCCATCATTCAGATTTATCTCTTCGGTCAATAGATGATACCAATGAGCTTGAAAAGGCCGCCGTTCCATCGGATGGGACGTTAAGCCATTGCGTGTGGGAGAGCCATACCTTCTGCATGTTAAAGAGCACACTGGATGGCCTTGACGGGAAACTACCATCTGTCTTCCAACAGCTGTTTCAGTGGGTCTCCTCCCCCAACCTTCTCTGAGCCTTCGGGGTCCATGTGACCTGGCCATTTAGCCCATGGTGTGCAAAAATGTGCCGCTCAGAGGTAAAACAACCCAACCCAAAATTGATTTAATACATTAATATACAATTCAAATATTAATACATTAATATATAATTCAAATATTTGGATTCGTAAATATTAAAACTTCATATGGAGGATAATATTTTTTGATCAAAATTATTTCTAGAACTCTATGTCAACTAGTAATATGTGTATTTACTATTGATTAAATCAATATTATATTGAGAGTTAAATACCTTTTTTTCGTAGTCTAAGATCCAGAGTATTCATAATGAACCTTCAAGCTCGGGGATGGCATACGAAAACCCCAAGAGGTTGTAACTGTAATTCCAACTCATTTATTTCCCGAATTAAGATTAACTCCTTCACTTGATTCGTTCTTCTTAACTAACGCTACACTAACAAACTTCGAAACAGCGAAGCGTGATCGAGAATTTCAACAACGTATATTCCTTCTGTGAGAAGAAAAGAAATTTCTGCAGAAGCAATGGCAACGATTGCCCCCAAAGACTACCGAAAAATAAGAAAAAGAAGGAAAAAAAATCTCGCCTCACATTATTAAGTTACCGTAAAAGTACCAAATGGGATCGTATCTTACTTAAATAGAATTTAGTGTTTAAAAGAATTCCTCCTACGAAGTGCAAGACAAACTGGCTAATTAAATAAGTTAAGCAAATGCAATGCAGCTCGCAGAAAGGTAAAGAGGGACCAGAAGGAGCAGCAGAAAAAGAGAGAAGCGGCAGTTGCCTTTCCTTAGCTAACCTTTTAAGAAGAAAGCAGTGGCCATGTAAAGGGTAGTACTGTTCGTAGCCAGCTGCCGTGTGACAAGCAACAACAATAAACTGAGATAGGACAAGTGCTGCACAAAGGGACTCCTAGTCAGTAATTACATTTGTAGCCTATTGTTGGAACTGCACTCCTTCTCTGGCCACATCTCCATTCTTCATTTCTTGCCTGGAGAGTGATAAATGGTGTGGCAAGCATTGGTCCTCCATAGTTCTCAACAACACACAGCTAAGTTTGTCACGTACCCCACAATTTATCTCTTACCTAACTTTCTTTTTTTTTCTCCATCTGTTTTTTTTTCTGATATATTTTTCTCCTTCGTTATGAAAAGCGTTGTTTCTGTTTTGCTTTCGTTCGGAAAAAAAAAACTGGAACTAAACATAGCCACTAAATGTTGTCTCTCACGAACAAAAACATCGTTTTTATTATCCAATTTTTTTGACTTTCTTGTTCCTTAGTCTTTAAGACGAATTTCATGTTCCTGAATTATGGATGGGTTGTGTGTTTCAACTAGAGCGTAGTTCGTTAAGAGATTATGTATGAGTTGCAGATTAAAAATCTTTCAGTTTTGTTCGGCTGTAACTATGTACAAAAACAAATTATTTTTCTCAAAGGAAAACATGAATCTAATTTGAATTTTCTGATATAATCATACTTAATTTCATTCACAGAGTTCTTTTGTTTGATATGCAACTGTTCTCATGGAATATGATATTCCTTTACCTTCTGCGCATTATTCTGTTTACTACCATTTTAGTTTCCATACCATTTACCGTTTGAGCATGATATTCCTTTACCTTCTGCTCACCATTCTGTTTACCACCATTTTAGTTTCCATACCATTCACCCTTTGAGCATGATATTCCTTTACCTTCTGCGCACTATTCCGTTTAATACTATTTTAGTGTCCATACCATTCACCGCTTTAGCATGATATTCCTTTACCTTCTGCGCACTATTCTGTTTACTACCATTTTAGTTTCCATACCATTCACCGTTTGAGCATGATATTCCTCTACATTCTCTGCTCTATTCTTTTACTACCATTTCAGTTTCCATATCATTCACCCTTTGAGCATGATATTCCTTTACCTTCTGCGCACTATTCCGTTTAATACTATTTTAGTGTCCATACCATTCACCGCTTTAGCATGATATTCCTTTACCTTCTGCGCACTATTCTGTTTACTACCATTTTAGTTTCCATACCATTCACCGTTTGAGCATGATATTCCTCTACATTCTCTGCTCTATTCTTTTACTACCATTTCAGTTTCCATATCATTCACCCTTTGAGCATGATATTCCTTTACCTTCTGCGCACTATTCCGTTTAATACTATTTTAGTTTCCATACCATTCACCGCTTGAGCATGATATTCCTTTACCTTCTGCGCACTATTCTGTTTACTACCATTTTAGTTTCCATACCATTCACCGTTTGAGCATGATACTCCTTTACATTCTCTGCTCTATTCTTTTACTACCATTTCAGTTTCCATATCATTCATCGTTTGAGCATGATATTCCTTTACTTTCTCCGCACTATTCCGTTTGCTACCATTTTAGTTTCCATACCATTCACCTTTTGAGCATGATATTCCTTTACATTCTCTGCTCTATTCTTTTACTACCATTTTAGTTTCCATACCATTCATCGTTTGAGCATGATATTCCTTTACCTTCTGCGCACTATTTCGTTTACTACCATTTTAGTTTCCATACCATTCACCGTTTGAGCATGATATTCCTTTACATTCCCTGCTCTAATCTTTACTACCATTTCAGTTTCCATACCATTCACAGTTTGAACATGATATTCCTTTGCATTCTCCGCTCTATTCTTTTACTACCATTTTAGTTTCCATATCATTCATCTTTTAAGTGCAATTAAATTACGAGGGTAAGTCAATAAGCTAGTTCCTTATTAAATTTCTGCAGATGTGAAATAATAACAAAGAAGTCAATAGAGATCTTCTTGATACTAACGTGTCGTGGTTTAGTTGTTTCACACCTTTTAATGCAGACTCGTTTATCCTGATTCACTATAACGCGGTTTCCCTTCCCCCTGATTTTTTTAATAACTCGTCCTTAAGCAATCTTAAAATCATGTACATTGATTAAAACATCTCGTAAATATTTCGTGTACCAGTTAAATCCAGTTGTCGTGACATCAGTAAAGTGTAGAATCGGACAGTGATGAATTCTCGTTTCATATGAAGTCGTGTGCTACGTTATAAAAAAAAAGACACCAAAAGAAAAATATATAGTTTAAAAGAAAGAGCACATAAATGTATCGATTTATTGAAGGAGCATGATAATGATTTTTTACGAGTAGATGACGTAAGACGATTTTTTCACCATTTAATATTACTCACAAATAATTTACACAAAACAGAGGCAACCGAAGCAAACCAAACCACACTAGATTTTCCTTATTAAAAAAATTGCAAAATAACTAATCGATCATATATGAGTAGTATAGTCACACCTGGGGAATCCCCCACTAATGCTTTCCCCCTATGACGTCACTTCCGGCCACGCCCCTAATTAATATCCAATTAATAACCAATTAATAATGTCTCAATAGATCGGGAGGAAAAAGTTTAAAAACGTGGAGCCACGAAGTTGAATTTCCATTACAGTATAGCATATTCCCTTCCGTCTCAGAGTCTTTAAAATATTTTTTCAAAAACGCGTGAAATGTACATTTAACAACTTTTGTTTGTATTACACTTACTGGCATTCTCAAAGGAACCCCTTCCCCATCTCACCCCCTAGATCCGATCCTACCTAGGGCAAGAGTTGGCCCATTCAGTTACCGTTCAGGCTGGTAATCTACAACACCTGATTCGAGTGCCAACTATGCCTCTCTATGGAATTTTTCCTGCTAACTCCCGTTCTGCCCTCAATGGGAAAGGAGGCGCCGATGGGCCTGTAAAAGCCACCTTCCGTTGGATGTGATGTCAAGCCGTGGTTCCGTGTGCAGGAGAACAAGTGCACGTGAAAGAATACTCCGGACGGCCTTCACGGGAGGCTTCCATCTGTCTCCTAACAGCTATCAGTGGATCCCAATTACCCAGCCTTCTCTTAGCTATTATAGTTATAATATATTATATAGCTAATATATAATATATAATAGCCAGAGAATCTCCTTCTATATTACGAGTCGTAGGTAATAAAGCATTAGATTATAAATCTGACAGTTAATTCAGAAGTTATTCCTAAGACTATAGCTTCTAGCTTTGTTTTAAGCGAACAGAACAGCGCTCAAAATGATATTTCTGGATATAATTTGATTTATTGAAAATTCCATGCGGTGAAACTTTATTTTAGTTTGGAGGGAGGAAAAAAGGTTTCCATCTGTCCCCTAACAGCGGATCCCAATTACCTAACCTTCTCTTAGCCATTGGAATCCTTGTGACCTGCTCATTTGGCTTATTGTGTACACAAATGATGAAACAATGCTCAAAGGTAAATAAACCGAACTGACTTTCGCCAGTGTTCGCAGTTTTGGACTAACGAAATTTGCAAACATAACGAAATTGCAAAAATAATGTTTTCAATTCTAAGACTTTGAAAACTGCAAAAGTTATGTAGCAAACAATAACTGATGCCATTTAAGAAAAATCATTGCATTAGCCTATATTTCAATCTGCGTTTAAATTAAGACGAGAAACGAGAGACCCATTTATAATTATTGTTAAATTTTGAATTTTCTTTTCCTTCGAAGATTGATTCTTTTTTCATTCCTTTCCTGAACGACTGAAAAGCTATTTTTTAAAGAATTACTGAAAGGTTGCTCTACATATTTACATTATGAAGATTTACTTATGTTTGGAGAGAATAATGTTGAATTAGCTTTGCAAAAACAAATTCTCTAAATGCACTTTTTAAAAATAAAGTAGTAATTACATTCCAAAACAATTTTGGAGTTCGTGAAAAATAAAAATTGAGAAATCTTACTTCTTCTTAATTTCACTTTATCTTACACTTCCACACGAGGTTTTATTTTAAAAAAAGAATTTTAATTCCTTCTTGAACACCGTAATCCTATGTCAAAATAATTTCCTTGCATAAATATTGTTTGTGTAGATAAAAGCAGACAAATATTTCGTCTCATTCCATCTACTGCAATCGAATTTTTAGTAATTGAATTTATTCTCCAGATATTTCTTCTAAGGTTTTACTTTGAACAATTCTTTTCTCCTAAGTACTTACCTAGTCGCTGTTTTGTAAACTTAGCGAAACTAATTTCAAAGGAATCGCATATATTTAAAATTTGTCTTTGAAAATTGAAATCGCTGATTAAATTATAGTTTATATCTAAGCATTGCTTATTTCCTTCACTAGTTCTTGAAAAATAGTCATCTGTGCATTTACGCTATTACATAAACTGTTGCTGGGGAAAAAACTGTTCCATTAACATCCAAACCTTAATTTTAAAAGAAATATTTTTTTTGGTTTACTTTCAAAATTATAATTTGTGCTTCTGAGAATTATCAGAACTTTAGAGTACCTTTCTAAATACGAAAGACATATTTTTTTCTTTCAATTGAATTCTGCTGTTGATATATTACGAAGTTCATTATTTTTGTTTTTACCAACTGTTAAGAAACATGTAAATATCTAGATAGCTATAAAATACAGCATTTTTCTATGTGATTGTGCACTTAACTATATGGGGAAAAACTGCTCCATTAGCATCCATATTTTAATTTAAAAGAAATATTTCTTGCTTTGCTTTCAAAATCATAACTTATTTTCCTGAGAATTACCAGAACTTTAGAGTACCTTTATAAATATGTAAAACGTTTTTTTTTTTCTTTCAATTAAAATCTGCCATTGATATATTGCGAGGTTTATTATTTTTGTGTTCAACAAATGTTAACAAAAGTATGTAAATATCAAGATAGACAAAGAACATAACATTTATCCATGTAAGTGTTGAAATTAAAAGTACACGCAGTCTCCAATTAGCACGATTTTTAAAATAGGTCTGGTTTTCGACTAACACGACTGGTCCTCAGTTTAACACGATTTCTTAATTACTTCTCTACGAACATTTATTTCATTGTATTTCAAAATATGAAGACTCCTTGGATGCTTTTCTTGTCTCACCCATCTGACATACAGTTCTTCATAAATTCAGCACTTCCAAAAAGTTTTTTCACATATTCCAATATAAATTGGTGCGTTTAAATAGCTATAACATGAAATTTATTTTTAACGAAAGAGACCATGTAAATTGTCATTGACCATTTAAAATGTAAACGTATGTAAATTCACCTTGGTTGATTATTATATCTTATCACGGAAAAAACGCTTTTAAGCATAAAGTTAGTCATCTTCATTACTCGACGACAATTTTTAAAACAATTAATTTCTCATTTTCAATCTTTATTACTCGACAATCATCAATACGTAACAGGTATTAAAATAAAACTATATTAGGCTTTATTTTGTTTCTGCATTTTTCATCATTCTGTTTCTGTAAAAATGAGTTCACATATAATATAAACATATGGAAAACGAAAAGTATTTCTCAAAGTATACTCATAATAAAGGAATAAAATTAAAAAAATATATATAAATCAGATTAGAATTCTGGAATGCTTCCCTCCTATTATTATATTTCCCATCATTTCTCATAAGAAATTCGTATCCTACTAACAATTCATATCCTCTTACACGAATTTTTTGAAAAACATTTTGTGTTAATCAAAAACTGGATGTATTTATGTTATTAAAAGTCAAATCTCTGTTCGTATGGGGGAATTGGCTGAATTGGTAGCGCCTCAGGCTCATAATCTATAGTTTCCATGTTCGAGTCCCACTTGAGACAGTTTTGATATATATCTCCACCAAACCACCACCTGACGTTAAGCTGCGACCCTTAAAAACACCCAGAGCCAGTTATCTATTTTGCTAGATATCCTTGACGGGAGACTTCCCTCTGTCTCCTGACAGCTGTTTAGTAGGTTTCCCTTCCCCCAACCTGTTCTGAGCCTTCGGGATACTTGTGACCTAGCCATTTATCCCATTGTGTGCAAAAGTTTGCTGCTCAGAGGTAAAACAACCCAACCATACTCTCCCCATATGGAACGCTCGATATGAGAAAACTATGCATAAAAACTCTGTAAACCTCCTTGTATTCAAGCAAATACTGTCTTTTTAATATTTGGATAAAACGCACGTTTAACTGGACGCTTGTTGTACTGGTCATACTACAGGGAATTGCATTTTATAAACACTTTATATAAATAGTTCCGAATTTGCTCCATCGGATCACGCGATCGGTCTTCTATTTTTCACTGCTATCAAGTTTAAAACGATTATTAAGAGTTTGACAAATGTTCTATCTGTAATTTAAATATACGTTACACGTCACAAGATGTTATCAGTCCTTGTGAGCGTTAGAGGATATAAATGAACAAGGCTCTATTCAAGAGTTCAGACTATATACATCGTACACCCAGGGCCAGCTATCTATTCTTCGGGGCTCTAGACAAACCAATTTCTACTTACGAAAATCCTCTCTGTCAAAAACAGATTTTTACATAGATCCATTTAAAATTAAGATTGTTGTGTGTACCTAATGACCTACAGTGTCTAAATGCAACAGCTTAACTCAAGACGCATTTGGAAGACTAAAGTACAGATTCTGATTGGACCTCCATAAACTCATGAGTGCTTGAGGATTACGTGTGTATTGTTCCAAATTATTTTTTTTTGAGGTCCATAAATCTGAAATAAGTTCTTGTAATGCGTAATAAAAAAATGATACAGATTATTATTGTTATTATGCATAAAGCATTTTTCTCTATAACGTTTTTTGAAGTGCACGTTTCAGTTACTGCTTCTTCGAAACCACTGCCAAATACTACTTGCTTTACAAATTAGAAATTATTCATACATTCAGTTAACAAATCACTGTAAGCCTTGAGTTCCTGTTGTTTGTTTATCATGTTGCTTATTATTATGCTTTTATAACTTTATTATTTATTATTTCATATATTTTTTTTGCTTTATTATTATGGATTTCTACGGACAATGACTGTCTTATGCTCAATAAATTCCATCAAACCACTAACCAACTACTTCACCGAACAAACACCTGAGTCAGAGAGAAAATGATGAAATTTCACAAGTCTGATTACCGACAAATAATCTCATTTCGCATTTAGCCGCAACAAACGCTAATTAAACAGAATACTTTAGAAGGCTTAGAACGTTTTCTAGGTGCAAAAATTAACTCCGTTACTACGGCAATTGCATTCTTGTCTTAACGAATAATGTCTCGTACACACATCGCAAGAGCTCAGCGGTGGCACCTCCCCCCAGCGGGAACCAAACACTAATGAAATTTTGAATTAGTTGGAGGAAGTTTGGAGCAACTTATTTATCGCAGACATACCTAGTCCACCATGTAAGAGAATTTATTACAACTAATTAATCTTTCAGGAGAGCAAATCCCGTAAACAAGGCCAGCAATTAACCTGTTAGCTTTAGGCGTGACATGTTGTTTCGTTGACTCAACTTGCACCAGAATATCGTTTCATTTTTTCCCCCGTTGATTTCCGAGGGAATCTCTATCAGTCGAAGCAGCACATATAATAAGTTCCATTCTTTTCTTGCAGTTTATAATTAGCTTAGATCTTTTGATGCAGTCAGGAGAGTTGTTTGTGTACAACACTTCCACTCAACCACAGTTAAACAGTTGACTCGCAGCTTCCGATCCCATCACATTTCTCCACTGGGAAAGAATGAACTGAATACCAACTAATTTCGTTCGTTGGCAACTTGTTAGATCGCACTATTTGATCGAAATCTCCTAATTGGGGGAATGTTAGATGGAATTTTACGAGGTGTGCTTTTAACGTCGGTTGTGTGCAAATTGGTGACATTCCACCAATTTACTTTTTTGAGGCAATTCGTTAAATTTCAGTTCGCGCCTCAATATCTATTCTCTAGTGTAGGTTTTCTCACGTGGGGTACGTCGTGAGAGCTCAAAAGTCGCTAGATCTTGTAACAAAGTCGCTAAGTTGGCAACACTGCTACTGATTAATTTCTGAGAACTGAGTGACGAAGCGATTGCAGACGATTACGGACTTTGAAGACATCAGACAACAAATAATCGTTCACTTAAGCACTCTTAAAACTCTTATAAGGCAGTATTTTTTTCCACCCCTTGAAGAAACGCAAGAATGGATTCGAGACTCCTTCACATTTGATTTGGAAAAATGTAAGCTTCCATTGTCCAATAAAGAAGAGTTGATTGAGATATCTTGTAACACTAGTTTAAAAAGCATTCATTCCAAAAAGCCATTGATTAGTTTTTGGATTGGAGTGGAGAAGGAATATCTGACTTTGTCAAGAATTGCAGTCAAATATTTATTACCTTTCACAACAACTTATTTATGTGCAACTGGTTTTTCATCTTTAACTGCTTTAAAAAAATAAATATGGGAACAGGTTGGATGTTGAAGATCACTTACGACTGTGCAAATATAACCCCAACCACTGATGAACTGTGCAAGCGTAAACAAACGCAACCATTTCACTGATTACCCAGTAAAATGTTTATAATTTTATAAATAAAAAAAATAAATACCCCCTCAAGCAGCGGCTTGCCACAGAGGTCTGACAGGAGCCTGTCAGTTTATATGCCGCAGTAGGAGATCTGAGAGGATGGCAAGACCTCAGCAGAAAAACGACACACACATTCATGCCTAATTCCGGGGCTCGAACCCAGGTCCCTTAGATCAGTAGCCAAGCGTGCTAACCACTCGGCCACGGGACTGGAATTTTATAAGATTTGTTAAATTGTTTATGCAATTTTTGTGTTTATCGATATATGTAATTCATGAATGCAAAATTTAATATGTATTTATGTTTTATTTTATTCCCATTGTTATACTATAACTATAGTTTTATCTATCTATGCAAGGGGTGCGCCAGTTACATACACATTTCCAGGGGGTACGTGAAGCATAATAGGTTGAGAACCACTGCTCTAGCGTATGCTGCTGTCTAAATAAAAAATAATCGTTGCTCCTTCAACACGTACATCTTTATTTTCAGATGGACTGGGGAGGGGTGCTTAGGGGGGCTTTGGGGGGGGGGGGGGTAAAGTCTCAGTAGGTAAAACACCAGGCTTGAAAATATGCAGCTCCAAATTTCGAACCTCAACTGTGGGATTTATTTCAATCCCAGCGTTGGGACATCTTCGCTATCCTCAAACTTCCTTCAATGAGAAAGAAGACACTATTAGACTTGGAAAGGTCATGGTCCGTCTGATGTGATGTTAAGCCAAGGCTCTGTGTGCAGAACAGTCATACTTTGTGCGCATTAAATAACATTGTGAAGGATTTGGTGGGAGGCTTCCAGATGTATTCTAACAATTAACCAGTGGAACCCCTTCTTCAAACTTCTCTGATCTCAGGATCATTGTTACATGACCATTTGGCAAATTGGGTGCAAAAGAGTGCCGTTTTTAATTCAAATTTTAAACAAATTTTAATTTTTTTTAATTTTAACTTTAAAGCATCGTAACCCATCATAACGCTTTCCTTAAAATTAGGCACAATCAGGGCTGGATTTAGGAAGGGCAAGGGTGCCATGCCCCACCCACCACTCCTTTCAGACTGCGAGTAAGGGTAAAACAGACAAAAAATTATTAAAGTTATTTATATTTCATGCATTTTTTAATTTTTTTTAAAAACCCGTAAAACGCAGGGCTAAATGTCACACTGCATTGGAAATCAAGTCTCTTGACCCACCCTCCCATCCTCTTTCACAATTTTTCTGCTCGATTGTGTTTCCCCTCCCCTCCTTTTTTTTGCAGGTTTTTTCGGCTCGA
Organism: Ryuthela nishihirai; assembly: GCA_038380435.1. Lineage (NCBI taxonomy): Eukaryota > Metazoa > Arthropoda > Arachnida > Araneae > Heptathelidae > Ryuthela > Ryuthela nishihirai. The sequence continues at coordinate 30,150,712 of JAWZYU010000018.1, forward strand.
TTGTGTTTCCCCTCCCCTCCTTTTTTACAGGTTTTTCGGCTCGATTGTGTTTCCCCTCCCCCTCCTTATTTTTTACAGGTTTTTCGGCTCGATTGTGTTTACCCTCCCCTCCATTTTTTGCAGTTTTTTCGGCTCGATCGTGTTTACCCTCCCCTCCTTTTTTTACAGGTTTTTCGGCTCGATTGTGTTTCCCCTCTCCACCTTTTTTACAGGTTTTTCGATTCGATTGTGTTTCCCCTCCCCTCCTTTTTTTTTGCAGGTTTTTCGGCTCGATTGTGTTTCCCCTGCCCCTCCTTTTTTTACAGTTTTTCGGCTCGATTATGTTTTTCCCACTCCCTCCCCCCCTTGAATTTTTTCTAGATTCGGGCCTGGGCACATTTACTAGTTTACTGAAATAAATATATAGTTTTAGAAGTTTTTAGAATAATAATTTCTTCGTTAATTTCGAAGTAAGCTTTTTAGGACGAGAGTAATAACAATGGCCTCTAATAAATGTTTCAGATTCCATGATGCTTTAAACGTTAAACAAATATTGTTAAAAATAGAGATATCGATACATTTGACTGACAATTTCATTTCCTCTCCATTGATATTTTTTCGTCTGGCTTGTTTTTAAAGTTAAATAGATTTGAACGTAGATTTCCATTCACGTAGAATGGACTCCTTAAGCAGCTGCTTGCTAGAGTTGTCTAATATGGTCTATTAATATAAATATTATATAAAAGCGTTCTGTGTAAAAGGCAAAACTTGAGCAGAAGGACACCACAAGAATCTGCAATTTATCAATGCTTTACTCGGGGCTCGAACCCAAATCCCTTTGGTCAGAAGACAAACACGCTAATCTCTCGGACTCTCCAACTCCGCAAAATTCCCCGTCCTGCCCACGGTCAGTAGGGGACACCGATGGGCTTGGAAAGGCCGCCGTCCATCGGATGGGACGTTAAGCCGTGGCCCCGTGTACGGAGAGCCATACCCTGTGCACGTTAAAGAAAACGCTGGAGGCCTTGACGGGAGGCTACCATCTGTCTCCCAACAGCTGTTCCAATGGGTCCCCTCCCCAACCTTCTCTGAGCCTTCGGGGTCCATGTGACCTGGCCATTTAGCCCATGGTGTGCAAAAAAGTGCCGCTCAGAGGTAAAACAACCCAAACAACCCAACCCAACGCACTCTCCAACAGTCTGTGCCTTCATACGCTTAGTAATATAGTGTATATACCTATATTTTCAATTAGTTATCAAATGATTGTGAGCAGTTGAATTCGAAATGAAATCACTTTCAAACGGATGGCACTTTTAATCTGCTTGTTACGTACCTATAATCATGAATACGATTCTCTGTTTTACTGCTAAAACATGAAAGGTCTTTCTCATTTAATAATCAAAGGTACCTAAGTTCGAGCCCATGGATGATTTTTGAGTTGTTTTCAGTTGATGTCCCGCTTTTCTTAGAGACCATCTCTATGGCGTATTATTCTTATAGGCTTCTGTCAGACTTCTGGGGCAAACAGTTACTTAAGGGATTAATAATTTGTTTTATTAACTTCTTTTTTTACCATTTCCTTTATTCTTTATAATCAGATTTCATTGCCAACGTGTTTCTCTACATTTTAAATTGTGCATTTTTTTTGCCTCTTTAATATTCAACGTTTCGGCCCATCCGATCCCTCTCCACCCTTCCAATTTAGCTCGATTGTAAACAAAAACGTATAAATTACCCCTCAAGCAGCTACTTGTTAATTGATAGTAAAGATCTGTGAGAAAGGCAAGACTTTAGCAGAACGACAACATGGAAAAGTTGGGTTGGGTTGTTTTACCTCTGAGCGGCACTTTTTTGCACACCATGGGCTAAATGGCCAGGTCATATGGACCCCGAAGGCTCAGAGAAGGTTGGGGGAGGGGACCCATTGGAACAGCTGTTGGGAGACAGATGGTAGCCTCCCGTCAAGGCCATCCAGCGTGTTCTTTAACGTGCACAGGGTATGTCTCTCCGCACACGGGCCACGGCTTAACGTCCCATCCGACGGACGGCGGCCTTTCCAAGCCCATCGGTGTCCCCTACTGACCGTGGGCAGGGCGGAGAATTTTGCGGAGATAAATCTCAACGCTGACCCAGCTGGGACTCGAACCTGGGAACTACAGATTACGAGCCTGGTGCGCTACCGACTGAGCCACCCCCGCCCCACATGGAAAAGAAACATCACTTCTTTGGACGGAACTTGAATCCAGATCCCTTTGATTAGCAGACAAGTACAGTAAACACTCGGCCATCAAGACGATCTAGCTCTATTAATTTAAAATTATTAATAATATGTTAATTATTAATAATATTTAATAGTAATTAATTAAAAATATATTGTATATACAAATTGACATCAGGAGAGAAAAAAAATATTATATACAAGCTTTAAGACGGTAATTTATTTATATTATTCGTTTTGCAGAAAATTAGTATATTTTAAGAGTGAAACAAATTTAATAAAAAACTCGTATTTCTGCTGAGTTTGGAGTGGTTGGCATGCTTTGCTAGACTTATGTTCGAGCACCCGGAATTAAGTATGGATATTTCTTGTGTAATCTTGTAATTCTAGTGTTGTCTAATAGTCTATTAATATAAGTATTATGTAGAACAGTGTCTCCCAAACTGTGTGCCGCTGCACAGTAGTGTGCCGCGAGAGATTTTCAAATTGACACTAGATATTCCAAAGATTTCATCTTGACTTGTGTTATCGACGTGCTTTAATAAAAATCTTTCAGAATTTATCAACTGGGCTCTTGTAAGTATTTATCAAGCTTTTTCCAAAATTTGGTATTAATTTTTGATTATTTCAAGCCATAGAATGGACAAATATTTAAAACAAACACCGAGTTATGAATTAAAGAACGAGAGCAAATCTTCAAGTAAAACCAGGCTGATGACTTCAACAAAGCGCAATAATAATGACGATTATATAGAGTTTGCTTTTATTCTTTTTTAGGTGTGTCGCGGAAAAAAAATTAGATCAGTGTGCCGCGGAAAAAAAATTAGATTCAATGTGCCGCAGAGTAAAAAGTTTGCGAGACACTGATATAGAACATTCTCTGTAAACAAACACAAGAAAATAGTTACATCAAACTACTTTTTTGTGTAGTCTTGCAATTCTTATGTAGCGTTTCTGTTGAGGTCCCGTCTTTCTCACAATTTTCCTCTATGTTGTATTATACTGACAGCCTTCTGTCAGACCTCTGTGTCAAGCAGCCACTTCAGGGGTAATTTATTTTTATTATTTTATTGGACCGGACAATTTCGAAAAGCTGATAAAAACTTTACTTTCAGCTTTCTCGAAATAATAAATGCGCATTTTAATGTCCAAAGTTAAGATTCAATCGAACGAACAGTTTACTTTATAAAGGACTTGGGAGACACTCTTGTGAACGGATTCTTTGCAAAGTAAGATCCATTGGAAAAAGAACAAAACAATTTTCAGGCGACGATTTCTATGTCTAGCCATGAGTGTCACTTTCATATCGAACAAAGTTTGACTTTGCATTTCTTGGAATCACTCCCATTTCCAAAAAGAAAGCAACACCTTGGGAAACCAGAGTTTTCTTTGTCTGAGAAAAGGACATTTAACTCTAACTTTTCCCAGTAGCTACGTCAAGAAAAAGAACACATTTCTGAAGATTTTGATCTTAAAGGAAATCAAGAAACGCTTTTAACCACTTTATAAAGAAATTTCTTTTCAGCTCCCGACTTTTAATACTTGATTAAGCTTTTCTGTTTTTGTCAGTGGCATGGAATTTATTCCAAGTAATGAAGCGGTGAGGAGACTGCGAGACTGCGCAGTTCAAGCTGCGGCAATTTTACAGGGTAAGGGGTTATGCCGCCCCCTACTCCACTTTCTTTTTAAAGAATGCTAGTAAGTTTAATGGACGCCAAAATTTTTTAAACTTCTGCATATTTCACGCATTTTTCAAGAAATAGTTTAGAAATATCTAAAACGAAAGGCAAAATGTTGCACTAGAATGGAAACCAGTCTCTTGTCCCCCCCCCACTTCCATTTTTTCTAGATCCTGTGCTGTTTTTATTTGTATCTGGGAACGAGACACATCTGAAGTTCAAGCAATGGCTGATAGGGAGTAGATATGTGTCGTTGTTCTATTGGAATAATATTTATATGCATTCACAACTGGTTGATAGAGTTCCTTGGATGGAATGCTAAGCCATGGGCCCATGTGCAGAAGAGCCATATTCCATTCAAATAAAACAACACGCTCGATGGTCTTGAAGGGCGGCTTCCATTTGTCTCTAAACAGCTACCCAATGGATTCCCTTTTCCAACCTTCTCTGGGCATAATTGGGTTCGTTGTGACCTGACCGTTTAACCCCTTGTCTACACAAAAGCGCCGCTCAGAGGTAAAACAACCCAACAACTTTTCCTTGACGTTTTTACCTCAACGGCTGTAATGTCACTAATTGACTTGAATCGGTCAATTAGAATTTTTTTGATAATATAATGCTTAACTCAGATTGGAAAATAAAATGGCAAATGTACATTTAAAATAAGAGAAGAAACTTTCCTGAAGATTTAGTCAAATAATTCTCTTTTAACATTGAAAAAAGTTGCATATTTCAGTTCAGAGCCGGATCTAGAAGGGAAAGGGGGTCATGTCCCCCACCTTTGAGAATGCTTAAAAGTAATGGAAGACTAAAATTATTATACTTGTGGATATTTCACACATTTTTTAAGAATTTTTTTTTAAAAACATCTAAAAAGAAGGGAGAAATATTGCACTGAAATGGAAATACATCTCCCTTTTACCTTTTTGCGGTTCTATTGTGTGTCGCAACCCCCACCATACTCCCCACCCCACTCCCCTTCATTTTGTCTAGATTCGGGTCTGTTGAAGTCCATACTACAGGTAATGGACAAAAAAATAAAATAAAAACGGAACAACAATGTAAAGTCACTAATACGGTGCTGGACCTCCACGTGAGTCCACGACAGCCTATATACATTCTGGCATAGAGTTTGCAAGTGTTCGAAACTCAGCAGAAGGTATACGGCACCATTAGTCTTCAAGAAATATAATCAATTCCTGCTTGTTCAATGGACATGAAAAACGCTGCCTCAGAGTCATTCCATTCCATAGATGTTCCAACAAGATGATATTTGCTGACTGTGGTGTCCATGGTAAATTCAGACTTATGCTCTTCAACCACTGGGTGACCACAACGCTCACTTGAGAAAAGTACGACACAACGGTGTTTTGAGATTTTTTTAAACACTCGGAAAAGTGTTGCTGTTTTATCTGGGAGCATCTGAAGTTCAAGTAATGGCTGATAGGGAGTAGATTTATGTCGTTGTTTTATTGGGGTAGTTGTATGAATGCGTAATTTTCAAGTTGCTTTTCTGCAAAATGCCAATTTTGAATCAAATCGCGAAAAGACTGGAATGCCATTTCTGTTTTATTGTTTCAGGTATCTTTTCCAAATACTGCAATATTTAATACCCCCAGTATTAATTATTGCAGCATTTGGAAAGCATACATCATAATACAATATATTTGCATACATACATATACAATATTAAATACCCCCATACTTGTTTTAAAATTCTCTACGAGTATGGACCTCTTTGTCTCTTCGCTAGATAGGAAAAGCCGTGCGCGTATAATTGTAATTAGTGTTTTACAATTTTGCAGCAAAAAAGACTAGCCTGTAAAGTTCTGACAGTTGTTTTAGTCTTTCATTTTTCCTTGTGGATGTAAGTTTCACTCCACAGTATTGAGTCTAGAGGATGCAACTCTTATACCAACGCTTCTTCAACTGGTATCCATGGATCCTTAGAGGTCCACGAGAATTTTCTAGCAGGTTTTAATTCCTATTTTATCCGTATTTTCTTAGGGAAAAGTAGTCTTGTTTCTTCGGTTTGAATATTTTATTTTCAATGTTTTTTTAGCTTTTAATAATCGAAAAACCTGGGAGAACCTAAAACTAAAGTATCAATATGCTTGTATATATCGATATTTTAAGCCATGTTTATCGACTAGAAATGAAGATTCCGCCATATTTAACAACTGAAAGAGTCCGCCATATTTAACGACCGAAAATGAGAGTTCGTCATATTTTCCAACTAAAAACATGAGTCCACAATATTTTCCGACTGTAAATAAGAGTACGCCATATTTAACGACTGATATTTTACCAACTAAAAACAAGAGTCTGCTACATTTAACGACTGAAAACTCGCCATCTTTAATGACTGAAAAATAAGAGTCCGCCATATTTATCGGCTGAAAACAAGATTTCGCTATAATTAACTGCTGAAAATAAGAGTTCGCCATATTTATCAATTGAAAACAAGAGTTTGCCATATATAATAACGAAAACATATTTAGCGACAAATTAGCGAAAAACGAGTAGCCTATTTAGCGACTGATCCTCCATAAGAACCATCGACAGTGGAGTTATACAAGGAACTGTTCTACGCGCATTGTTCTTCGTAATCTTCACCTCTGGAATTACTAGTATTCTTCGTCCTATCCAATCTACAGCATACGCAGATGACATTAATTTCTTTTGTACATCCAGCAATGAAGAAGAATGTAGTTCATTACAAACTGCTTGTGACGCCATTTACCAATGGAGCTTAAAGTACGAACTACCTATATCAAAAAACAAATCAAGTGTGCTGTACCATGGAAGCAAGAATCCTCATTATAAATACAACTTCACAAATGATACAATTACAAAAGTACAGATGCAGAAAAACTTAGGAATGCTGTTCTTATCACAGTTAACTTTTGGTGATCACTATCTCATTAATTACTAAAAAAAATTTAAGTAATAATAATAATTTAAAAAACACGATTCCGCCATAATTAACGACTAAAAACAACGGCCATGTTTATCGACTGAAAAATAAGAGCCCGCCATATTTACCGGCTAAAACTGGGAGTTGCAACAGACTAAAGACTAAGAACCTTTAATTTACACAATTTCGTGCAGAATTGCACGCGCATGGATAATTATGATTAATAGTTCATTAATGTAAAATTTTAAAGTAATTTGCGAAAATGTTTAGCGGATGCAGTACGAAACTTTAATATGAAAACCCGGTAAGTCGCTAAGTGAGAAAAAGATGCAATCCATCGAATCAGCACAAAATATGCAGGGTCATTACAAAGGAATATTCACATTTTAAAGAGCTTTATTTTATTAAATAACGAAGCAATAAAGGTAATTTTGCATATAAAATGTCAAACTTTCAAAGTTTTCCTTTTGGTGGCTACTGATCTAAGGGACCTGGGTTCGAGCCCCGGATAAGGCATGGTTGTATGTGTTGTTTTTCTGCTGAGGTCCTGCCATCCTCTCAGATCTTCTACTTTGGCATATAAACTGACAGGCTCCTGTCAGACCTCTGTGGCAAGCAGCTGCTTGAGGAGGTATTTATTTATTTTTATTTGTGTGTTCAACAGGGTTCAGTGTGGGTTCTATTGATTGTGTAATATTCAATTTCTGTACGTACTCGGCTCATCGCGTTTGGCGTAACACTTGTCACATCTGCAGTGATTCTTTCCTTTAAATGCTGTAAATTGCGAATTATTTTGAATTGAACTATGTTTTTAATGCATCTATCCCCCTATCCCCCCCTTTAAAAAATATAATGATGTCAAATCCGGGTTTCTCTAGGCCACAAGATCAGACCAACTCAACAAATTCAGCGAATTGTAAAATTTCCTCGATACGCTTCATATGTGATACAAGAGCCAGCAAAGATATAATTCTCTATTCTTTTCTATTCTATTTATAAATAGGAAACTTGGAGATTTTCTTGACATATTTTGCACACACAATTTCGTAACTTGGTTACTTAATTATTTAATAAAAACACTTGAAAATATAGATTTTTTTTTTTAAATTAACATGAAAGACGAAGATAGCCTGAAGATTTTGTTGGTTTCCCGTAGGTCACACAAACACTTTCCTATTGACTTAGTAGTCATTGTCTCTAACCCTACACCAGTTAGGGTTTACATTATATTCTATTATTTATATATACTATTTTCACGTCAAAAGAGAAATTTTGTCAACTCAGAAAAAAAAAATAACTTAGAAAAGACATTTTTGGCACATTTTTGAAAGTTTTCCTACTCTCTTGATTTTTTTCCCCCTTTTTATTCCATAAATAAAAAAATTCACTTAAACTTAAAAGAATTGCGATAAAAATTTCTAGTTCCAACTGGATTTTTTCCTCTCCAGTATCCTTTGGGAGGACAGCCTCCCACGACGCTACCTTCTTTCCCCCAAAGCTACGCCTCTTCCCCTCGTGCCACCCCACTACTAGTCACTCCCAAACATCACATTCCACCATCCTTTCTCCTTTTTTTTCCTTTCAATTCATCGACTTTTCTCTCCTCTAGAAAAGCAGCGTGCCTGTCGAAAGTTTTTCAGCGCTCAGTGAGTAATATCGGCCCTCCTGACGAATCAGCCTGGAATTCCTTCGACCCTATGCACCAATCCTCTCGCAGATAAAAAGCGAACAACTGTTTTTGCATTTTATCTGAGGTCGAGGCTTTCTACAGCTTCTACCTCCTCTCTCTCCCGTGGCAACCTAGCGCACGTGCAAGCTCTCCTGACGTAGCAGCGGCGATCGATTAACCTCGAACCCTGCCTGCTACATTGGACAAAGCCATGGGAGCAGAACCTGATCGAGAGGCAACTTCCGCGAATGTCGGAATCACATTTATGGGCCATTTCCCGCGTTTGCGCTGAACGGGGCCCCCGGTGGCATCTAGCGGTGAATCTGCCCACGAATAATGAATTGATGGGGAGGACACATTGAGCACCAGCCAGATGCTCGATCCCAAAATGAAAATATAGTTGTTGCTTCCATTTTTTAAGGTGTTTCGAAATCAGCATAAAGTTTGATTCTGTTGGGTTGTTCTACCTATGAGCGGGAACTTTTTTTGCACACAATGGAGGGATGGATGGCTCAGTCGGCAGCTCGCCAGGCTCTTAATCTGCAGTTCCTAGGTTCGAGTCCATCCTGTGCCAGCGTTAAGATTTATCTCGGTAAAACTCTCCACCTTACCTTCAGTCAGTATGGGAACCGATGGGCTGGACACCGATGGGCTGGAAAGGACGCCGTCCGCCGGTAAGATGTAAAGCCATGATCATGTGTACAAGAAAGCCATACCCTGTGCACGTTAAGGAACACGATGGATGGCGTTGACCGGAAGCTACTATTTGTCTCCTAACTGCTGTCCAGTAGACCCCAACCTTCTCTAAGACTTCGAGATTCTTGACACCTAGTCATTTAGCCCATTGTGTGCAAAAAAGTGTTGCTCAGAGACAAAACATGGACCCCCCAAACAATGCAAACAATGGATTAAAACTCCAGGTCACAAAGATCCCGAGGGCTCGGAAAACATTGCAGGAAAGGCACCCACTGGGCAGTTGTTAGCAGACAGATGGTAGCCTCCCATCAAGGCCATGCAACATGTTCTTTGACTTGCACAAGATATGGCCCCCAGGACAGGGAACCACGGCTTAATGTTCCCTCCAACGGACGGCAGCGATAACAAACCCATCGGTGTCCCCTAATGATGGTGGAGATAAATCTGAACACTGATCCAGGTGGGACTCGAACCTGGGAATTGCAAATTACGAGACTGGCCAGAACCACCTAGGCAGGAGACGATACTACGCATTTTTGAGGTCAGCCATTAGTGGACCGAACTGCCAACAGAATAGAATGATAGACAGCTCATTTTTGCTAAAATAGTTTCAGCTTCTTTACCTTTCTGAACATTCATTCATAAATCATTAACTTCAGTTAGAATTGAAACATTTCTTAGCTGGTTTTCATTAAAATAAAAAAGAGCTTCGCTTCCTTCATTAAAATTCAGCATTAAAATTGTTTAGAGATAAATCGAAAACTATTTTTTTGTTGTAATAAACCATTAAGATTCGCAGTTTTGGATTAGCCAGATAGCTTTAATAGCGCCCTCTAAGGATGGAAAACTCAAAAATTTCAACCAATATTGCAAAAGATCTATTTATGATAAAAAGTGAGAAATTTTAATGATGCAATATGATAGTGAAGAAGTTTACAATGGAAGCAATAATTTGCCTCCTTATTGCAAGAGAGAACATTAGTTTTTTCTGCTTTGGGTTGGGTTGTTTTACCTCTGAGCGACACTTTTTTGCACACCATGGGTTAAATGGCCAGGTCACAAGGACCCCGAAGGCTCAGAGAAGGTTGGGGGAGGGGACCCACTGGAACAGCTGTTGGGAGACAGATGGTAGCCTCCCGTCAAGGCCATCCAGCGTGTTCTTTAACGTGCACAGGGTATAGCTCTCCCGCACACGGAGCCACGGCTTAACGTCCCATCGACGGACGGCGGACTTTCCAAGCCCATCGGGTCCCCTACTGACCGTGGGCAGGGCGGGAAATATTGCGGAGATAAATCTCAACGCTGACCCAGATGGGACTCGAACAGTTTTTCCTGCAAAATCAATGTTATTTCTTTAAGAGATCAATTAAAAATTCCTTCACACTGTATAGGTAATAGTAAAATATTATTATATAAAAATAAGCTGAAAAATATTGGTTTTGCCGTGAGTGGGATTCGAACCAACATCTCCTGAAAACATGCCAGTGAATAACATAACTGGCATGTTTCCAGGAGACATGGGTTCGAATCTCACTCAGGGCAAAAATATTTTTTCCAAACTTATTATTTCAAGAGTTCCATGTCTATAGGACACATCCTGTAATTCTTTAATAGTGCATTATTATATAATTTTTTTTCAATCATCGATTAATTTGAATTTCCACTATTAGGGGATGCTAGAAGTGGAAAATAAATAACTACATTCTCTTTCAAGCATCCAATATCTATCAGAATAAATGCTAGGATTTTTTGTCCTAGATGTAAGAAAAAGATGGAAAAAAATTGTCTAATAAAAATATTAAAAAATTCTCAAAAGGTTTAAATACCGAAAACGTTTAAAGTACAGTCGCTCAAAAAAGTATCCGAACACTATGGTTGATTACAGAATTGAGAAAAAATATCTGGTAACGATTTTTTTAGAAATTAGTGATCTGGCAACCTTCGTGTCACGTGACACGAAGGTGGACAAATCTTTTTTGAGCGACTGTACCAACAAATTCCACATTAAAAGAGCTTTAATTTGCAATTTGAACCACATCTTTACACCTCCAAGAAAGATATCGATGTGGGATGTACATCACAATGAATAATAGTTAAATCTATTTTTCAAAACAAAATTGCGCAATTTAATTAGACAAAGAAAATTCATTAAATTACATGCGAGAAAGCATTTATTTTTAACAGTGAGAAGGAACTTAACCTTTTGAAAAACTATTTAAATTGGAAATGAAAATTTTTACGGCATTTAGCTATAAATTCCTGTTCGGCACTTTGGCCGGGAGTGCTCAGTCGTTTGCGCGCCAGGCTTGTAATTTGCAGTTCCCAAGTTCGAATTCCACCTGAGCCAGCGTTGAGATTTATATCCGCAAAATTCCTCGCCCTGCCACGGTCAATAGCAGACACCGATCGGCTTGGAAAGACCGCCGTCCATGGAATGGGATGTAAAGCCTGTTCGGGAAGAGCCATGCCCTGTGCAAGTTAAAGAACACGCTGGATGACCTTGATAGGAGACTACCATCTGTCCAGTGGATCCCTCAATCCTTCTCTGAGCCCTCGTGATCCTTGTGCCCTGGCTATTTACCCCATTTTGTGCAAAAAAATGTCCCTCAGTGGTAAAATAACCTGTTCAATACTTGCAAGTTAATTTCCTTTTTTAAAAAAAAAAGAGTTTGAAAGAAAAATTGACAAAAGGAAAAGATTTTATCTATCAGTGTGATGCATTATGAAAATAGAAATTTCATATTAAACTCTAAATAACTTCTAGATTTAATAAAACAACTTCTGATTATTACATCCCCAAATAATTTTCATACTAATGCTAAGAAACTGATTTCTTTATAGAAGACTATAATTTTTTTTCTTCTTGATACCATAATAATATTTTAAAAAATCATAATTTTTTTTTTGCATTTAATAATGGAAGAAATTTTCTGAAGTAACGTGAATGCATACCAATCAACATAAAAACACATGTGATCAGAAGGTTTGAGTAGCATCAACACATATACAAAAAACAAAGGCACTAGAACTTCTAGAACTTCTCTTTGCTCTAGAAGCACACGGCGTTAGAAGTCAGATAGAAGATTCCTATCGCGGTCATCCAGAGTGTTCTTTAAGGCTCACTGAGTATGGCTCTCTTGCATACGGAGATGAAACCTAAAGTTCCATCCGATGGCCGGACTTTCCAAGCCCATCGATGTCCCCTTTCTCACCGAGGTATTGAACCGGGGTTACGGGATAGAAGTAGCAAAAATTAGACTCGAACTTCGGAATTTCAAATTACTATCCTAGCGTGCTATCACCTAAACCAAACTCCCAACCTACCCCCCCCACACACACACACTTTCTTTTTTACTGTATTTGTCTTCATTCACCGCGAGAAGTACTTAAAAATTCATTCTAATCTCCCTTCTGAACTTTTGAGGAAGACAGTATTCCAGGAAATATCTCATTCTTGGTAGTCTAGAATCACGAAAAATAATGATTCCGTGTGAAGCATTACACCTCTTGGTAAAAGATTTTTATATGCTATAAATATTTTTAAACGCCTCGCCCAATACTAAAGTGATTCAAGCATTCAAGAAAAATGCTACATGGGTGGCTGGTATCTAGGGTCCTGGTTCTATCATTCCTATAATATATAAGGTGTTTCTAAAAGATCTAGTCAAATTTGAAATGAATGTGTTCTATACAGCATACTGATGAAATACTTTCCTATGAATATTGGATTAGAAACGCTTCTCTTCCAAGTTAGACCACATTTTCAGAAGGTAAGTAAGAATGATAGATAGGTAGATAGATATATAGATAGACAGATTTTTTTATTCACTTCTCTCAACACCAGTGTAATTCAATACAAAAATTCGAAACAAAAACATACTTTTAAATAAATTTCTTACAGTTCAAAAGCTCATACACATGAACTCATTAGCATAAATTATATTCTAAAATATAACTTTGAATATATTTTATAGGTATTTATTAAACAAACAAACTGAACAAGAGGAAAGCAGTAAATAAATATTAGTACTATACTTGAGTTCAAGCTCGTGTGTGGAGAAGTTTACGAATATAATATTTGCAAAATTAGTTGCAACAGTGTTAAAAAAATTAAATATTTAAGTTACAGTTTTATATCTGTAGATATTTTTCTACGTTATCACAATCCACTAACCAATCCCATATTAACCTTTTAAAAGCGTAAATTTTTCTTTATTTTCTAATGTTAGCCGGCTTCGGTTGGGTTGTTTTACCTCTGAGCCGCACTTTTTTGCACACCATGGGCTAAATAGCCAGGTCACATGGACCCCGAAGGATCAGAGAAGGTTGGGTGAGGGGACTCACTGGAACAGCTGTTGGGAGACAAGTGGTAGCCTCCCGTCAAGGCCATCCAGCGTGTTCTTTAACATGCACAGGTATGGCTCTCCCGCACACGGGGCCACGGCTTAACGTCCCATCCGACGGACGGCGACCTTTCGAAGCCCATCGGTGTCCCCTACTGACCGTGGACAGGGCGGGGAATTTTGCGGAGATAAATCTCAACGCTGACCAAGCTGGGACTCGAACCTGGGAACTACAAATTACGAGCCTGGCGCGCTACCGACTGAGAGCCCCCCCCCGCCCCACTCCCATATTAGACGGCAGAGCATTAAAAGTTTTGGTGCCAGATAAACGTAGTGTTTGGATGATAGTTTTTTTCATCCAAAAAAAACGTGTCCATCCAAAAAAAAACGTGACGTCCTAAAACGTGTATATTTGGGAAAGATCTTAACATTAGAATCATCCCAATTTTGAATATTGTATACTAATAGGTGATAAATATATCATTTTCTAACTGGTAAGGTATTTAATTTTTTTATAATAATTTTTATACTGTCAAATTTCTTTTCATTTAACATACATCTTATTACGCAATTTTGGGAACCATGTAATGGTTTCAAATTTGTCTCATATAGACTTCCCCAAGATATCTTGCCATATTTCAAATAAAATTTTATCCGCGAATTATAAAATAATTTTTAAAATTGACAAATTTATAAAATTTCTTATGTAGTAAAATCTTGAAACCATAATATTTAAGTTCTAAATTATATTATTTATATGTGCTTTCCAAAAAAGTTTTTATCAAGGTAGATACCCAAATATCTGAAGCAATCAACACCCTGAATAGTTGAACATTTACAATATATCTCATTACAGTTTACATCATGATAGGAGAGTTTGTTGAAAAAGTCATCTGTTTGATTTTCTTGTATTCCAAAGTTTATGTACTTCGATTTGTCAACTTTTAAACTAAATTATTTAGAATAAACCAATTTTATTTTTTTTATATCATGATATATTAATAGTGCAAATAAAATTCTTATAGTTCAAAAGATCATACATAGGAACTCATTATATATATATGATATATTAATAATCATTATATATTTATTAATATATCATTATTCATATATATATATATATAATCAATATATAATATATCAATATATCATTTATTTGCACTGCCGAAAATAGATATAAATAATCCTGTTAAAGATAAGTTAAAGATATATCATCTGCAAAAGTTATATTGCTGCCGTACAATTTTAAATAAAAAAGATCATTAAAATAAATCAAAAATAATAAAGGGCCCAAAAGAGATCCTTGAGGAATACTGAAATTTATCTTAGCACTGGAATTGTAACATTTCTTATTTTCACCTTTTGGCTTCTACTTGTCAGATAGCTAGACACTCAAGATAGCATTTTACCTCTCATTCCAGCTGCCTCCAATTTATGTAATAAAATTAAATGTGAAAGAGTCAAATGCTTTTTTAGCATCAAGGAATAAAACAACAGCTTTAAAATTTTGATTGATGCTTTTATAATATGGTTGATGTCATTTTTAATTGCATCCTCTGTTCCCGTGTATTTTCGGAAACCATAATGATTTTGGAAAAGAAATTATATTTATTCAAAAAATAACATATTTTAGATTTGATTATTTTTTCTATTTAAAAAAAAAACAGACAGAATAGATAACGGTCTGTGATTTTCAATTTTCTTATCACAGACACCTTTATACACTGATATAACTGTGGCAGATTTTAAACAATTAGGGAAACATCCTGAAATTAAATATTTATTAATTAAAATACTTAAGATGCCTTTGATACCTGACCCTATCTTTTTAGGGATATATACAGAAGCATGGTCTGTGCTAGAGGATTTTGCAAAGTTTAAACTCTTAATTACATCTTCAACTTCATTTTCATGTATTTCCTCAGCAAAAAACTTATTCGACAATATCCTCAAATTATGCAAACCACCACAATCATTCTCAGGAATTAATTTTGTTACATTCTTTAAAATAGTAGTAAAATGGTCGTTAAACATGTTTGCCTGTCAAAAAGTACGATGCTAGGTAAATTTGCAAATCTGACGCACAGAAGATGCATGCAAATGTTGGATAAAATCCCATCACTCCTGTGTGATCTCAATCTTATGTATCCTGCCCATTGGATTGGTAGGGGTGGATCAACTACATGGCCTACACGTTCTCCTGATTTTAATGCAATGGATTTCTTCATGTGGGGATACGTTAAGGCTGATGTTTATGCTACCACGGTTCCTAATACACAAGCTCTCTGCAAATGGATCCACGATCATTTGCAGAGAGCTTTTCTTGCAAATGGATCCACGATCATTTGCAGAGAGCTGTTCTTGCAAATGGATCCACGATCATTTGCAGAGAGCTGTTCTTGCAAATGGATCCACGATCATTTTCAGAGAGCTGTTCTTGCAAATGGATCCACGTTTCCTTTGCAGAGAGATTTCTTTGCAAATGGATCCACGATCATTTGCAGAGAGCTGTTCTTGCAAATGGATCCACGTTTCCTTTGCAGAGAGATTTTCTTGCAAATGGATCAACGATCCTTTGCAGAGAGCTTTTCTTGCAAATGGATCGTGGATCCATTTGCAAGAAATCAAAGATTTCAGTCAAATTCAGTCAAAGAATTCAGAACCTTCCGAAACTTTCTGAACGTGTTCAACAGTTGATGAGAAGACGTTATGAGACGTGTATCGATGCTCAGGTGAACACTTACTCTAATGTAGACTTGCAGAATTGTTCTCATCGATCACTTACTGTGTGCTGTAATAACTGGAATTAAAACTAATTAATTTTATAGGCTTTCTTTCTTGCACTCATAAAATGTGCTGTAACTCGAAAGGAGAAGCGTTTGTGGTCCAAAGTTCATAGGAACTTTTTTCCTCCCTATGCGCAGTTGAACACGTTACCAAAGTTTGATTAATCCCTTTGCAATCACCCTGTATATGACTTAAAGTTCATTAGTGGTTATTATAAGGGCGAAAGTTCTTCAGTTACTCAAATAGGAAGACTCATTGTCTCCTTTCTCAGAAAAGGAAACGATTTAGAAGTAGCCCATGTTCTGTCTCCATTCTCAATGAAGACAATGTGAGTATAGGGGTGCCAAACGTGCCTCATTTCTGAAAGAAACTTAGTAGAGTAACATTGATGAATGCAAATAAACTTGTTGCCTTTTTTTCTCTTAGAGAATAAACAGAACTTCTACTTCAAACTCTTAATCTTCTTTCTGAAAGAGGGCAATACTTGGCAGCAAACGTCAATGTGTACTTAAGAACTGCAAAAGAAAGACTCCTAGAAATCGAATTGCTGGGTGGCAAAGCTCGTTCAAACATTTACTGACAGATTTTAAGTGAAAGAGACGACTACAATGGGCAAAGAAGCATTCACTGTGGATTGTTGAGGAGGTGCAAAAGAAATGTTTAGTGATGAAAGCCGGTGTTTCTTTTTGGAGAAATCAGATTAGCGTGTACGTAAGAAGACAGCCTTATGAGGAATTCAGCTCTCAGTGTCTTAACGTTACTGTGAAATATCCAATCAAAGGAATCAACCTGTAAGAGTGTTACAAACGTACATTATTTTAAGAGAATGAAAGCTAAGGGCTACATAGAAATACTGTAAACGAAATTGTTGCCAATAGCCAGGGATCATTTTTGAGATGAGCATTGGATTTTTCATGATGATAACTCTCCTTGTCACGATGCGAAAGTTGTTCAGAAGTAGTTATCAAATGTCACCATTGAAAGGATGAAATGCATGTACAGCCTCCGGTCTTTAATCCTATCGAGATCTTATGGTATGAAATTTCGAAGAATGGACGCTCAAATAAGTGTAATTTAATTGAAGATTTACTATTTTCTTTTAACCATATTGTTGCAGAAAAACTGCTTTAGAATGAGTGGGGTGGGAGTGGCTCAGTCGGTAGCGCGCCAGGCTGTAATCTGTAGTTCCCAGGTTCTAATCCCAGCTAGGTCAGCATTGAGACTTATCTCCGCAAAACTACCCGTCCTGCCCACGGTCAGTAGGGGACACCGATGGGCTTGGAAAGGCCGCCGTCCGTCGGATGGGACGTTAAGCCATGGCTGCATGTGCCGGAGAGCTATTCCTGTGCACGTTAAAGAACACACTAGATGGCCTTGACGGGAGGCTACCATCTGTCTCCTAACAACTGTTCCAGTGGGTCCCCTCCCCCAACCTTCTCTGAACCTTCGGGGTCCTTGTGACCTGGCCATTTAGCCCATTGTGTGCAACAAAGTGCCGCTCAGAGGTAAAACAACCCAACTCTAGAAATGAGTACATTCCGTGCTCAAAAAAAGATATAAATGATCCTTTTTAAGCACACGAAATTATTAAAAAAAACCTCTAAGCTATTGATTCAAAAAGTTAATAAATGAAGAGAGAAAGTATTTATCTCTAGTAAATATGTGTAACAACTGTTATATAATAATTAAAATAAGAATAAAATTAAATATTTCACAAAATTTCAGTTTCTGTTAATTGGTATGTATTTAACACCATATTAAAATTTATACTTGATTGTGCTCTGTTAAATATATGTCGAAAAGCATTTCAGATAACAAAACAGTAAAAACAATTTTGAAATCAACATAAGAAAATACTTCAGAATGAATCATAAAAGTTATGGATATTTAATAATTCCTTGGATGGAAATCAGTTTGATCAAGGGAAACGAGCAAAAGCAGGTGAGTTCAAGACTTTTTCACACCACTGTACAGTCGCTCAAAAAATATCCGAACCCTGCGGTTGATTACAGAATTCAGAAAAAATATCTGGCAAACGATTTTTTTAGAAATTACTGATTTTGGCAACCTTCGTGACGAAGGTTGCCAGAATCACTAATTTCTAAAAAAATCGTTGCCAGATATTTTTTCTGAATTTTTTAATCAACCGTAGTGTTCGGATATTTTTTGAGCGACTGTATGTGTATAAAAAAAATTGGAATATGGAAGCAAAATTACATTTGTATTTCAACGAGCTTTTGAGTTTCTATTATTAAGAAATCAGCTAGAATTTGTACTCTTAGTTTGATTTAAGTAGAATTCCGACAAGTTATAGTACCGATTTATTTTTTTTGTCCTTTGACATGTTTTCTGTGTGAGCTTGACGCCCCTGAATAAAATATATTATGGGAAAGTGTGTATATTATTCTTATGAAGAAATAATTACACATCCAGTCCTTATTCTGACGAATAACACTGAAAACTAAATTCAGTTATTTTTGAAGTGTCTTTTGCTTGCTGTTCTGCAATGGAATGAAGATAAGGTTACCATATTTCCCATGGGTATGACACAGAACAGACTGCTGTATTAAAGATGATTCACCAAACTCAGCAAATAAAGTCTGAAGTTACAAAAATATTTATATACACTAAGTATACTTATATGAATTAGAGCAAATCTCACCCATATTTCGATTTGGTATACAGTATCTTTGTAAGATTATTGAAAAATTGACAAAAATAGCTGCATTTCCTCTCACCAACAAGAGGGGAAAAAACTTTCTATGCTTACCACGATAGGCACCTAAACACAACAGCGTGTTACCAATTTGTCGCCGGTAGAGAAGCCGCCGTTTGCCGTCAGCATCTCGAATGTTCTTGTTGTATTATTGATCGAATTTCCACAAGCACAAACAGAAACTATCTTCTTCTTTTTTTATCCTTCATCTTGTAACTGAAAGCAGACGGGACTTGGACAATTTTTCTTCGCCAAGTTTGCAGCTGAAATATTCATCCTTTCTCGGGGGGCATTTACAAAGTCAGTTCACGTTTCCGCTGCCTTTCAACTCGTCCGTAGCTTCTCTTCGGCACGGCAAATAAGTAATGAACGTTGGAAACGCCGAGCAAAAAATGATGCTCATGCACTGTTGCAGTTACAAAGCTGCAAAGAACTTTCTGAAAAAGCCCGCTGCCAACAGTTCCCTTGTCACGTTCTTTTTCGTCCCATCATAACTTCATTTCAATAGGCAAGAAAGAATCACCTCATCAAGAAACCATTTTCATCATATTTTCAGGGATTACATACTCGCAGAAAACTGTTGGCTTGATTTTTTTCTGTCCTGTACTTTTTCTTCAGGTCTATTTTTTAAGTATTTTTTAAGGTTAATATTTTTTTCCCCGTGTTATGTTTGAGTGTTTATAAATTATTTATTTCATCAATATTGTTTTGTTAATATCTCTGAAGTTAAAGACTGAATTGTCTATGAGTGGAGGATTAAAATGCCAAACCAAGGAGAAGACATTAATTTGCGTAAATATTTATTAATTATTAGATATTTTCGATTTTTTTTCTAGTCTAAATATTTGCAAAGTAATTCGAGAAAGTTCGGGAAAACGTGTGCTTTTATTCCAACATTCAATCATAAAACACAACAAAAGATTTTGAAAATGGCATTTAATATTATTTACCTCTTTCAGATCAATTTTTATTCCTTACAATATAAAATATTCCAAATCTACTGATCTAAGGGACCTGGGTTCGAGCCCCGGGTAACGCATGGATATCTGTGTTGTTTTTCTGCTGAGGTCCTGCCATCCTCACAGACCTTCTACTATGGCATATAAACTGACAGGTTCCTGTCAGACCTCTGTGGCAAGCAGCTGCTTGAGGGGGTATTTATTTTATTTTTTTTTACTATACATGTCCGGACCGTCCCGTGGCCGAGTGGTTAGCACGCTTGGCTACTGATCTACGGGACCTGGGTTCGAACCCCGGATAAGGCATGGGCGTTTGTGTTGTTTTTCTGCTGAGGTACTGCCAGACCTTCTACTATGGCATATAAACTGACAGGCTCCTGTCAGACCTCTGTGGCAAGCAGCTGCTTGAGGGGGTATTTATTATTTATTTTATTTATACATGCCCATACCCCGGATTTAGTTTCGGGGAAGGGGGGAGGGAGTGCGTGAAGAAAATTGAGTTTATAATACTAATCCCTTGAGTAGGGTTTCCCAATCACTGAACTATTCCATCGCAGAGAAAAGGTTAAAATTATACTCTATACGAAGAAATATTTCATAGGTGTTTTTATTATTTTTAATCTATTTTTAGTGTCGGACATATAGGCTAAAATAAAAATATACAAAGCACTTCTTTTGGATTTCAAAGCACGTAGAAAAGTTTGAGATTTCGTAATAACACGACCGGATTTCGGGGGGTCGGACCCCTGGTCCACCCTCCCCTCCCCCATGGGTACATCCTTGCTACTATCTGTATATATATATATATCTGTTTCAAAAAACCTTAAGTAACCACATATTGAATTAAAATTGTCTATTTGTCACTAAGAATATAGAATATTCTAAAGAAATAAATAAATTTTATCTCCAACAGCATTAAAATAATCCAAAACTCCTTAGAACACATATATTTCAAGAGTTTTGAAAACGCAATTCAGCGTTACATGCATTTTTACTCAATATTTTCTCATTAATTCCTTTCCATGGCATGTAAAATCGTTATCTTTGACTTTTAAAAGAATTAATATTCTTCATATGCGACTCATTCGAATTCAATAACTTTTAAAACTCTTTAGAACAGCAACACCATTGTCGAATTTCTCTAAACGTATCAACATTCCGTCTTTTTTCCGTTTCTTCATCCTCGCGACAAGAGTAACGGGAATAAAAATAACTTGAATAAAATAAATTGCCAAAAAAAACACTTACGAGTGGAAAACTCTATTAGGAACATATCTTTTAACTAATAATTCCATGATTTGTTCAAATCGAATTTTTTTCAGTATATATAGCTCGCTGCTAAAATATTTCTATTTCGATACCAAAATTTTTCTGTTCAATGATTGCGAACCGGAGAAAAATTATAATTGCCAAGGTATTTTGCTTTTGAGATTGATGAAAACGACCACTCCTATAGTATTTATGCTTTGTAAAAAAAAGTAAAGTCACTTTTAATGTATTTCGGTGTTCTTACCAGAAAAAAAAAAAGGAATAGTTAAAATATTTCGATTTTCCGACTGAAGAAAGGATTAAAAATGGTCGTTTTTAAAATATTTCTGTTTTGAGACTACAGAAGAGGACCATTCTCGAAGCATTTCTATTTCGAGACTAAAGAAGTGGATCATTCTCGAAGCATTTCTGCTTTGAGACTAAAGAAGAGGATCATTCTCGAAGCATTTCCGTTTTGAGACTGAAATAGTGGATCATTCTTGTCATGTCCCTCTAATTTATTTATTGTACTCTTTTTGCTAGTCCCATGGCCGAGTGGTTAGCGCGCTTGGCTACTGATCTAAGGGCCCTGGGTTCGAGTCGCGGATAAGGCATGGTTGTATGTGTTGTTTTTTTGCTGAGGTCCTGCCATCCTCTCAGATCTTCTACTTTGGCATATAAACTGACAGGCTCCTGTCAGACCTCTGTGGCAAGCAGTTTCTTGAGGGGGTATTTATTTATTTTATATTATTTATCTATGTTAAGTGTATTTTCTGAAGTGTCCGAAATGAAAATGTGTCTCATTCGTTGCCATTCGGGCCGATCTGTCTGTGCTCCATCTGCTCACGAAGCAAAAGGGGTTTTATAACTCTGCCGTCACTAGCCGGAGGCTCTATTGCGGGGTAACGGATAGGAGCGCGTAAGCAATAAACTATAGACTGCACGTTGCTGGCAAAGAGGAAGGTCGTTTGAAGGGCGTCAAAGGGACGTAGCTCTTTCTTAAAAACCTAAAAGGACTAGGGTTCCGTTCTGTGTGAACCAAGGTATGATTCTGTGTGAACCAGGTGGTTTAGGCAAGGATTAAATATCCTCTCGCCGAGTTTTGAGGTCGGTAAAGAGATTTCTGTAAAGTACAGATATCCACCTCATCTTATGAGTGCTTGCGGTAGCAAAGCAGCATTAGGAATTAATAAAGCTTAGTGGAGGAAGTCTACCAGAACATCTGAAAATCCATTTCATTCTGATCCCGAGTGGAATCACCACGTAATTCTGATCCACCACGAAATCGAGTACATTCTCATATGTAAATACAGTATATGTGTGAATGTATATATATATATGTATACACCCCCTCAAGCAGCTGCTTGCTGCTAAAACACAGAGGTCTGACAGGAGCCTGTCAGTTTATATGCCATAGTAGAAGGTCTGTGAGGTTGGCAGGACCTCATCAGAAAAACAAGAAACATCCATGCTTTACCCGAGGCTCGAACCCAGGTCCCTTAGATGACTAGCCAAGCGCGCTAACCACTCCGCCACGGGACGGCAGTGTGTGAATGTATATAAATAAAATGTGTCTTCCGTCCACTACTCTTGTGTATTAGTTTGTTTCATCTTTCTACACGACCTTTAGCACAGCACGTCTGAGGCACATCTCAGCACAGGCGTAATAGCCTGTGGTTTCACCTACGATAAGAGTGAATATTAATAAAGTGGACTAATCAATCGTCCCCTACAAAATGCTTAGGGAAGAATTTTACATCTCTTACACCTCTCCTTCCCCCCCCCCCTCCCTGCAGACACAACAATTATCAATGCATTTCTGTTATGAGACTGAAGAAGAGGATCATCTTCAAAGCGTTTCTGTTTTGAGACTGAAGAAGAGGATCATCCTCAATGCGTTTCTGTTTTGAGACTGAAGAAGAGGATCATCCTCAAAGCGTTTCTGTTTTGAGACTGAAGAAAAGGACTATTCTCAAAGTATACCAGTTTTGAGACTGAAGAAAAGGACTATTGTGATGTTGCTTCTTCGTTTGTTTGTCTATTGGGACCACTTAGGAATGTCCCCTCGGTTCGATCGCAATACGCGACGGGTGAAAGAGTTTTTCAGATCAATAATCAAAGATTTTATCACTATTGAAGGGACTCGATATTGAGGCTCCTTCCCAATAAATTGTTTCAATTTAGTCCTTGGTAAAACAATAACTATCCTTTATTGATATAAACTACATTGACTGATGAGGAAAAACACACTCGTCACTCATTTACTATGAATTACAAAACCAGCTTACTATCCCCATTCAGCTGTTTTCCCGAGAGCCTACGTACCGCTAATACCAGTCGGCACTCACCAGCTTTTCAATTTTATGTCTGCACGCTTTCGAAACTCGACCGACTCGACTCCTTACCTTTGGGATATTTCTATATTCAGCTAAATTAACTGCCGATTGATACCTTCTGCTCGAATGATTTCTCTCTGAGTCTATCCTCTGCTGGGGGGAAACAACACGTTCTGCATATTGTCTATGCCTTACCTCTTTAAAAGTTAGGACCTCTTCCGTTTCGTTTACACTGGCTAGATGGATTTCTGCCCACGTGGCTATTTCGTCTGCTTTTGCCCATGACTCCGCCTCTTTCTGTACTACGTAAGCATGAGTGTCTTGAGGAAGGCTATCACGTAACTTATCCGACACTATCAGGTCCATAAGCTCCTCAAATTTTGTCACCTTCCTACTGCGGACGTAGTAATCCCAGCTATTTCTGAGCCTCGAGGCTAATTGATTATATGACTCACTCGGTTCTTTTGTGATAGTTTCAAACTTTCTCTTGTACGCAGAGGGAGTGAGCTTAAACTCTTTTAATACAGCCTCTTTAACTTTCTTATAATTAGCAAAATCCCCTGCACTTAATTTTCAAAAAACGTGATTTGCATATTTACCATCTAAAAAAGAAATGATGACTTTGCCTTGAAACTCCTCTGGTACTTCATATATCTTAAAACCCCTTTCCGCTGTCTCAAAGAGATTTATCACTTCTTCTGGGTTTTTAGGGCTTCCAGCTAACATATTTCCCAATAATTTTATATAATTAGCCAGCCGTGCATCTGCTGGATTACTAAAAACTGCCACCGTTCGCACATCACCCCTCTCCTCGTTTGCATTCCTCATTTGCAGTTCCAGCATTCTATACTCATGCTCTCTCTCCTTTTCCCTTTCTCTTTCTGCCGCCTCTCTCTCCTTTTCCCTTTCTGTTGCCTCTCTCTCCTTTTCCCTTTCTGTTGCCTCTCTCTCCTTTTTGCTTTCTGCCGCCTCTCTCTCCTTTTCCCTTTCTGTTGCCTCTCTCTCCTTTTCCCTTTCTGCCGCCTCTCTCTCCTTTTCCCTTTCTGTTGCCTTTCTCTCCTTTTCCCTTTCTGCCGCCTCTCTCTCTTCCCTTCTCAGCTGCATCTCTAACCTCATCCTTTCTAATTCAAAATCATCTCCCATCCTTTCTTTAGCTCTCTGCCTTCTGGTCCCGCTCTGCAGCATATCCGTATCGTTGTCATTGCCATAATCCCTCAACCCTCTCATGTCTTCCGCAGCATCAGACTCTCTGTCTATTGTCACCTCCTTGCTTCCCCGGTCACTCCCTGAATAACCACCCTGCGCGCTATCCCTGTCTGTGTAGCCTCGCCTTAACTCATCCCTTTCCCTATCGCGACCGCTCCTAAGCTCCATTTTAGCTCGTACAGGCCTCTGCTGTATCTAACTACTCGCCCCTAGAGTAGGAGGATATTTACCTCCGATGTGATGACAGGAACGAACCGCCTCGTCAGTCTGCCACCTGAAGCACACAGTCGGAACACTCTTGGTAGTATCAGCCTTGCATTGGTCAGCTCCCCGTGGATGTTGAACTTTTCCGTCACCTTCACAGCTTTTTCCACAGTTCGAACGTGATGCACGATTCTTCAGGTACCTTCACAGCTATTCTATCGCCTGACGCACACCGCAGAACACTCTTGGCAGTATCAGCCTTGTTCTGGTCAGCTCACAATGGATGTCGGAACTCTTCCGTCACCTTCGCTGCTACTTTCACCTCTGTTGCGTACTGGCGGCTGCGCCACTTTGTGATGTTGCTTCTTCGTTTGTTTGTCTATTGGGACCACTTAGGAATGTCCCCTCGGTTCGATCGCAATACGCGACGGGTGAAAGAGTTTTTTAGATCAAAAATCAAAGATTTTATCACAATTGAAGGGACTCGATACTGAGGCTCCTTCCCAATAAATTGGTTCAACTTAGTCCTTGGTAAAACAATAACTGTCCTTTATTGATATAAACTACATTGACTGATGAGGAAAAACACACTCGTCACTCATTTACTATGAATTACAAAACCAGCTTACTATCCCCGTTCAGCTGTTTTCCCGAGAGCCTACGTACCGCTAATACCAGTCGGCACTCACCAGCTTTTCAATTTTATGTCTGCATGCTTTCGAAACTCGACCGACTCTGACTCGTCGTTGCCAACCCTTTCTCTTTCTCTCTCTGCCTCACCATCTGGGGCGTCCACGAGCAGTGGGGTGACCTCCGTCCCCTCTGGGCACTGTTACTTCAATTAACTTTCCAGATGCCGGGACAGAGGGCCTCCCACGTAGCATAAACCTTGTTGGTGAAAACCAAAATAAATATACAAAGCCTGAACAAAAAAAATCTAAAAAGGCCTCTAGCCTGACAACTATCCTCAAAGCATTTCTGTTCTGAGACTGAAAAGTAGGACACTTCTCAAAGCATTTCTATTTTGAGACTGAAGAAGAGGATCATCCCACCCCCCTCAAGCATTTCTATTTTGAGAGTGAATAAGGGGATCATCCTCAAAGCATTTCCGTTTTGAAACTGAAGAAGAGGATCATCTTCAAAGCGATTCTGTTTGGGACTGAAGAAGAGGATCGTTTTGAAAGCTTTACTGTTTTGTAGAGGATCATACTCAAAGTATTTCTGTTTTGAAATTGCAGAAGAGGATCATCCTCAAAGCGTTTCTGTTTTGAGACTGAAGAAGAAGATAATAATCAAAGCATTTCCGTTTTGAGACTGGAGAAGAGGATCATACTCAAAACATTTCTGTTTTGAAATTGCAGAAGAGGATCATCCTCAAATCATATCTGTTTTGAGCCTGAAGAACAGCGATCATTCTGAAAGTATCTCGATTTTGAGACTGAAGATATCATTCGCAGAGTGTTTCGGTTTGATACTGAAGATGAAAGAAAATGGTCATTACTAAAGAATTTATGCTTTAAAATTTTCAGGGTTTTTTTTTAAAATAAATATGTATAGTTGTTTTGGAATATTTGTATTCTAAGGAATAAAAATTGAACCGAAAATGAAAAGTAACTTTACTGTTATTTTCAAAATCTTCTCTCATATTTCATGATTAAATGAGAAGATGAACGAACTTCTTTTAGCTTTAATTATGTTTAATTTGTCTTTCAATTTAGTCTTCTTTGAGCTAGTCATTTTGTCTCGTACACTACAAATGTAAAAACTACTATAGTAATACCATTGTCGCATTACGCAGAGTACAAAAAAGCAAATTCACACACTCCTTTCCAATGTTTTTCATCTACTGAAGACAATATCAAACGTCTACTATTGGAGCCTACATGCATCGGGTGGTGTGTACCACGTGTCTGTTGCATGTCTTCCTGGCCAATAGTGGCTCGTGAATTTCTGAACAAGTGGAGCCAGTATACATATAAAGTGAAACCAACTGCGTATCCGGGAAATATGGGGTGAGTTACATTAAAAAGAGGATAAAAAGGGGGGAACAAGGAAAAATAATGGATAAGTCGATTTTTTTTTTACTTCTTCTAAAGTTTTGAAATAAATATAATAGAGTTCTACATGGATTCAAACAATCAACACACATAAAAATTCGTTCTTGAAAAACTATTTTTTTATCCCTGATATATGATTGATGCATTCTGTATGAGGTCATTTTTACACGAAACACGGGGTAATCAGTCGGTAGCGCGCTAGGCTCGTAATTTGCTGTTCCCAGGTTCGAGTCCCAACTAGGTCAGCATTGAAACATATCTCCGCAAAACTCCCCGCCCTGCCCACGGTCAGTAGGGTACATCGATGGGCTTGGAAAGGCAGCCGTCCGTCGGATGGGACGTTAAGCCGTGGCTCCGTTTGCGGCTGTGCACGTTAAAGAACACGCTGGATGGCTTTGACGAGAGGCTACCATCTGTCTCCCAACAGCTGTTCCAGTCGGTCCCCTCCCTCAACCTTCTCTGAGCCTTCGGGGTCCTTGTGACCTGTCCATTTAGCCCATGGTGTGCAAAAAGTGCCGCTCAGAGGTAAAACAACCCAACCCAAACAACCTTATTTTGTGGATAAAAAAGAACTGATTTTAAACAGAAACAAAGAGATACACTTTGTTCTAAACTCTTGGGGCGGAGGTGGCTCAGTCGCTAGCGCGCCAGGCTCGTAATCTGTAGTTCCCAGGTTCGAGTCCCAGCTGGGTCAGCGATGAGATTTATCTCCGCAAAATTCCCCGCCCTGCCCACGGTCAGTAGGGGACACCGATGGGCTTGGAAAGGCCGCCGTCTGTCGGATGGGACGTTAAGCCGTGGCACCGTGTGCGGGAGAGCCATACCCTGTGCACGTTAAAGAAAATGCACGCTGGATGGCCTTGACGGGAGGCTACCACCCTGTCTCCCAACAGCTGTTCCAGTGGGTTCCCTCCCCCAACCTTCTCTGAGCCTTCGGGGTCCATGTGACCTGGCCATTTAGCCCATGGTGTGCAAAAAAGTGCCGCTCAGAGGTAAAACAACCCAAGCCAACTTGTTCTAAACTCCATTACATTAGCGTTAAATGCGGTTTCCTCACCTTAAATAAGCGTAATGAGCAAGTGAACGTGGAACTTGTATTTCATCTCATATCACGTAATGGATCCCTAGAAGTAACTCCGAAAAACCAACAGCATCTTGTTACATACTCCAGTACATGAAGAAGTAAAATAACCACGCCTTTCCTAGAACTTCTGGTTGGTCATCGATTTTGACAGCCTTGTAAGAGTACTGCGAAGAAAGAAAAGTATTCACTCCCACACAAAACACGTTCTTTGTGCTTTTTGCGGTCACTTTCACTCAAGATTTATCCATTAGATGACACCACAGTCGATGAAGAAGAACAATTGGTGTTAGTGAAAAGCGCTGTTCTCTAAATGGAATCCTTTTACTCTTAAAATATTTACAGTTCCCTTTTTTCTTTTCACTTTCCTTTTCTCAAAGTAAGGTGCTTGATCAGTGCTTTCCTTTTCTGTTGTTATTCCAGGGTTTTTTTTTTTAAAGGAAATTTATGCTGCGGATGCTCACATTTCGGTGAGTTCAATGGAACTAAATCGAATTGGGTTTTCTTTGAGGCAGCGATTCTGTTATTTGTTTGTGAGTAAATGATTGAGTGATCGCCGGTTGTCTCTAGAGTGGTGGGCCTCAACCGGGGTGATGGCAGAGGTTGGTTCTGGGATAACGAGAAAAATAACGAAAAGACTCTTTTTTTAATCGCGGAAGAATTTTGTAACTTTTTTTTAGCTTATAGTTCGTGTTTGAGTTTCTTATTTGAGCTATACCCGTAGAAATATGAATAGGAATGTATTTGTGGATCTTTTTGATTGGTACGAAAGAGGAAATCAATTATTTACAAAGTTGACCTGCAGATAACGGAATGGAAATGGTAAACATAAAAACGAACCAAAAAAATAAATACATAAAAAGTACTGAGGACCCTTTTCTTTTTAAATTTTAGAAATTTAAGTGTTAGAGTTGCGTTGTTTTACCTCTGAGCGACACTTTATGCACCCAATGGGATAAATTGCCAGATCACAAGGCCCCCAAGTGCTGAGAGAAGGATGGCAAAGGAAGCCCACTGGACAGCTGTTAGAATACATTTGGGTTGTTCTACCTCTGAGCGGAACTTTTTTGCTCACCATGGACTAAATGGCCAGGTCACAAGGACCCCGAAGGCTCAGAGAAGGTTGAGGGAGAGGACCCACTGGAACAGCTGTTGGGAGACAGATGGTAACCTTCCGTTAAAGCCATCCAGCGTGTTCTTTAACGTGCACAGGGCTCTCCCGCACACGGGGCCAGGACTTAACGTCCACCCGACGGACGGTGGCCTTTCCAAGCCCATCGGTGTCCCCTACTGACCGTGGACAGAGCGAGGAATTTTTCGGAGATAAATCTCAACGCTGACCCAGCTGGGACTCGAACCTCGGAACTACAGATTACGAGCCTGGCGCGCTACCGACTGAGCCACCCCCGCCCATGTTAGAATACGGATGGTAGCCTGCAGGTAAGACCGTACAGCGAGTTCTTTAATGTGCACAAGGTATGGATCTCCTACACATAGGAGACCACAGGTTTACGTTCTATCCGAAGGACAACGTCTGTTACAAGCCCATCGGTGTCCTCTTTCTCACAGAGGAAAGGGGGGGGAGTAGCAGAGATAAATCTCGACGCTTGCACAGTTGGGAAGAAAACGATTCCAGGTCTAGAGCGCTACGGCTTGGCGCAAGTGTCAGGCGTAGGTTGAAAGTTGAAGACCGTGTTTAGGGGTGTAGAAGAATTTGAAGACTGTGGTCATGGATGTTACATAAAGTTCGTGCTTACCGTAGCCATGTAATTTGCATATCGTGCTTAGAGATATAGCAGAAACTGAAAATCGCACTTAAGGGTGCACCGTATTTTGAAGCTCATGACCCTTCAATTTACGCGGCCAGTGTTCATGGTCGCGTAAATTGTAGGCCATGTATATATGGCTGACGACGAATTTGAAGCTTATATTTATGGATGCCATATATCTTTCAGACTGTATTTATAGATAATGCTTATTAAATACTTTAAATCATATTTAATGGTGTAGCATAATTTGAGGCTGTTGTTAGGGTCCAGCGACAATTTAAGACCATGTATAGGGAAGCTGCAAAATTTAAAGTTCGTTCTAGAGTACTTTATAATTTGAAATTCGTTCTAGGGTTCTTTATAATTTGAAGATCGTGTAAGAGAGACGCATTATTTGCAAATCGAGCCTAGTGCTACAGCGCAATTTCAAAGTTCTGCTTATGGCTGCCACCTAATTTTATGTCGCATGATTTTAAAATTATGTTTGACCAGCATGTACTTTCAAGACTGTATTTCGCGAGAGCCATACCTTGTGCATGGTGAAGAACCCGCTGGATGGACATGACGGAAGTCTACCATCTGTCTCCCAACAGATGTCGTTTGAACTCCTTTGAACTCCAAATACCCTCCAAATTCGAAATTTCGTAGCTTTCCCGACATCTGAAACCTTAAACACCCCCAGATATCATATTTTGCGTCTTTAGCATTCGTAGATCAATATCTAATCTTTATTTGACCTTGAAAGACTCGTGGAAGGTCAAATTTCGGATTTTTCTCCAGATCTAAGACCTGAATTATCTTTAGGGGAATTTATTCAGAGCTCTACGATTTCTTAATCATAGTTAGAATTATCGTGATTCCCTGTCAGCAGTCAGTCAGCCATCAGCCAATCACTCACATTCGTCTATATATCATCATCATCATCATCCTCAAGCAGCCATGGGCTACGGAGGTCCAACCAGACCATGCAGTTTAATTCTCCAAGCATATCTGTCCTGAGCTACATCTGCTGCATCCAGCCACTGCACACCAATTCTAACAAGGTCGTGTTTTACATTGTCTGCCCACCGCATCCTAGGTCTTCCCTTCCTTCTGAGGCCTCTAGGCACACTGTTCATAACCCTATTCGCCAATCTATAATTATCCATTTGGGCAACATGGCCAAACCAGCGGAGTCTCTCTCTGCACAATATGCTGCTTAAAAGAGGTTGCAGACTCCTTTACCTAACTTCATTATTAGTTACAAAGTTAAACCACTCAATACCCAAGATACTACGTAAGCATCTAGAATCAAAATCATCTAGTTTCCTGTTATCTTGTTTACACAGCGTCCAAGATTCACTACCATAACTAAACCTAGAAAGAACCAAACTATTACACAGTCTAATTTTAGTCTTTAGGTGTATACGCCTATTTCTCCACACTCTCCATAGATTCTTAAAAGTCCCGGCAGCAATCCCTATTCGTCTGTTAATCTCATGCCACACATCACCAGTATCTGTTACATAGCTCCCAAGAAAATTAAACTGTGACACCTGCTCAAGACTGCAACCATTCTGATGAACTGAATCACAATCTGCCTGACCAATTTTCATCACTTTAGTTTTCTCTCTGTTTATAACCAAACCTACTCTACTACCAGTCTCATCAACAGCTTGAATGAAAGCGTTCATTTCATCAACATCATTTGCCAAAAGGGGCTAAATCATCAGCATAATCTAAATCAGAAATTTTCGTATCTCCAGTCCATTTAAGCCCAAAATCTTTCCCTTGGAGTGAATTTCGCATAACATAATCAATAACCAAACTAAAGAGAAAAGGAGACAAAATGCACCCTTTTCGAACACCAGAAGTAATGCTAAACCAATTGCTACAAGCCTTACCAACTCTCACACACGACTCAGTGTTATTATAGAGAGCTTTCATAATGTTAACTAACTTGTCTGGTATACCATGTGATTTCACAATCAACCACAAATTATGACGATCAACAGAGTCGAAAGCCTTTTTGAAATCAACAAAGCTAGCAACCAAAGGTTTCTGAAACCCTAAACATTTCTCAAGAATCTGCCTAAGTGAAAATATCTAATCAACACATCCCCTACCACTTCTGAATCCACATTGCTCATCACGCAATTGACTGTCAACCAGATTCTTAATTCTATTAAGCACAATCATGGGAAGAACTTTACCAGGAACAGAGAGTATGCTGATACCCCTATAGTTATCAGAAGAACTGCGATGACATTTTTTGAAAATAGGGATAACAATAAATATAAAATAAATAAATACCTCCTTAAGCAGCTGCTTGCCACAGAGGTCTGACAGGAGCCTGTCAGTTTATATGCCATAGTAGAAGGTCTGAGAGGATGGCAAGACCTCAGCAGAAAAACGACACATACATCCATGCCTTATCCGGGGCTCGAACCCAGGTCCCGTAGATCAGTAGCCAAGCGTGCTAACCACTCGGCACGGGACGCCTTGGATAACAATAGCTCTGGTAAAATCCTTAGGAACCATGCCTTTATCATAAAAGATATTCAAAATTTCAGTCATCCAAGTGGTAACCGAAAAGCTGGTTTAGCTGGTAACCGAAACATTCCCAGCTAAAAGCATTTCAGTAGTAATTTCATCTACCCCTGGGGAGATATGAAGTTTAAGTTTAGAAATAGCCAAAATAACTTCAGATTGTGTTATAGGGCCAACGTTAAAGCCGCCAATGCATCTGTCATCATTACAAACAATGGGAGTAGAACTAACCACATTGTTTAGAACATCACTGAAATGCTCAGCCCACCTAGCCATGACAGAATCCTCCCATTACCTTGTTTATCCTTCAATCCTTGTATGCCTGTCCGTTTTCTACCACATAAAACATTAACTCTCTGATACAGCTCTCTGCTGTTGTGCTGTCCAACTGCTTCCTCAGCTTTGTCAGCCAAGCCATCAAGCCAAAGATTCTTATCAGTAGCTAACTGATCCTTTATATGTTTATTAAGCTCTCTGTAATCCTTTCTATTAGGACTAATAGGGAACTGATTTAGGACATTCCTGCAGTTCTTTCTTTCCGAAATGAGCTCAAGTTCCTTATCTCCTAAAAAATTCTGTCTCCTCTGATCCTTTTTTCCTAAAAGAGTACTGTTAGTTTCCAAAAAACCCTGTTTAAAATTGCCCCATTCTTCCTCAACTTCAGTAGTAAGCAAACCATGACTGTCATAATGACTAAGTACCTATCATGGTAAGCTTTAGCTATAACAGGGTCTTTCAGAGCTTCAGTATTAAAGGTAAATTTTTTAACTTTAGCACAACACTTTTTAAGTTTAAGTTGCAAGACACTTTTAACAAGGTAATGGTCAGATCCAATTTCAGCTCCCCTATATGCCTTGGTATTCCTAACAGAACTAGCCCATTTGTTGTTAATGAATATGTAATCAATCATATTCTTATGCAGCCCATCAGGTGAAACCCATGTGTATTTATGTATGTCGTGGTGTTTGTAATATGTGTTAGTTATTCTGAAACCATTGAGTTTACTTACCTGTAGGAGACGTTGCCCATTGCCATTGCAGCTACCAATACCAAAAGGGCCTATCACCCCTCCCCAAAGGTTAGAGTCAGTACCAACTTTGGCATTGAAGTCACCTAGAACAATGGTAATATCTCCTTTCTTGACAGAATTCAAAATATCCTGAAGTTGTCCGTAAAACCTATCCTTCTCATCCTTATCAGCATCCTCAGTGGGGGCATAACAGCAGATAACATTCAAGATTTTAATGCTTGTCTGAAATTTTGCTGTAAGAAACCTTTCATTAATGCACTCATATTCTAGAAGAGCATAACTAGCATTTCTACTGAGCAGCAGACACACACCTTAATGCTTTCTATCCTCCCTCCCTGTAAAGAGAAATTTAAAGTTATTTTTAAGTATCTCACCTTTACCTGTCAATCTGGTCTCTTGAAAGCCTAGAATATCTAGGTTATAGCGCTAGAATTCCTGCGTGAGGACATCAAGAGAATAATCTCTACGTAATGTCCTCACATTCCACGTTCCTGCAGAGTGAAAATAATTAGTAGGATTTTTAAAGAAATTAGGTTTATTGAGATTGGTAGGGCCAACAATATCAAACAGCCCCCTGATCGCAGGTATGGGGCAAAGAACTGTTCCTCCTCCGCTAAAGGCTGAAGTCACCGATGCTGGTAGGAACATCAGGCACCACCTTTTCAAGTGGACTTTTTCAAGAGCCACATGGCCTGCCTGAGACACAGTTTAGGCTTGACGATGCCCACCTAGCTAAATAAGGTTCAGGTACCTGCGATGACCTCTGATTAGGATTATCCACCAGCTGATGTAAGGTATCCCATGCCTCTGTTCACTTAGGGCTGGCAACCCAGAAGCAAACAGAAAACACAGCGGCAGACTCTCCCTCAACAGAGGCCCACCAGTGCAGCAAGTCCAGGATCAATAATCAGGCTCAAATCCATAAACAAATCCAGTCTAGTTGGTATAAATGGTCAGCACCAGGACTCTGTGAAGTTGACCATTCCTCATCAGGGTTGAAAAAAAGAAAAAAGTGGTCATAGATGACCAGATCAGTAGGCCATACTGAACTGGCAGCCCTCCCCTTCCGTTCCCTTCCAAAAGAGAATATCTCTTTTGAAAGGTACTAACTGCCTGCACCACGAGAAGGCGGGGTCGGACATTAGGTACTAGACCTAGCCGGTTCTGTGCATCATCACTAGGGATTGGTACACAGCTCTCCTTCCAGTTTATGCCTAGCTACCATTTACAGATTAGAGGTAAAAGGCGCATTAATAACTGAACCACCCCCGCTCCATTGTTTGATGGATCGATGGCCTATGATCAATTCCCGGGAAAATTCTCGAATCATCAACTGCGCAAACTGAGTCTCTCCATCCTCTCATCCAGTTGTCACTTACGTTACGGCATAACTCTATGAGTAAATTAATCATAAACACGTTTCACTGACGATTTAAGAGACGAAGTTTATCAGTCGGTAGCACGCGGAGCTTATAATCTGTAATTCCCAGGTTCGAATCCCACCTGTACCTGCATTGCGATTATCGTCATTAATCCCCATTCTCCTCTTGGTTAGGAAGAGACACTGATGACCTTGTAAAGGACGCCGTCCTTCCACTGGGACGTTAGGCTGTAGCATGCTTACGAAAACTCTATCAAGTCCTTTTGACTTGGCCATTTTGCTTACTGTGTGGCAAAAATGCAGCTCAGTGATGATGCTCAATAACCGTGATGATTTAAAAAAAATAAAAGTGGTCAAATTTAGTTGATGCTTGAAACAAATCAATTTATCTGAGTAGACTGAAAAATGGGTACTTTTCGGTGATCTCTGGTCACATTTTCTTGGCGTCGAAAAATAAACACCAAAGTAGCAATGAAATTATTTGTTTTTGGGGCTTTTCTTAAGTTGCTTCTTTAGCGATGAGCGTTATTAAGGAAATTTACTTTTGATATTTATTTTGGGGGCTTTTTTTTTAAAAGTGGTAAACGAGGTTCCGTTGTTTAGCGATAACCGTTGTTAATGAAATCTTTTGATGAGATTATTTATTTTTGGGGTTTCACTGAGGAACAAGGATTCATTCCTTAGCGATAAGAGCGGTTAATGATATCTAATTTTTATGAAATTGCTTATTTTTGTGGCTTTTTTTAAAGAGCAAAACTAGGGTTTATTCCTTAGTGATAAGAATTGTTAATGAAATCTAATTTTGATGAGATTATTTTTGGAGCTTTTTTTTTAAGTCCAAACAAGGAGTCATTCTATAAGTGATAAACGTCGTTAATAAAATCTTGTTTTGATGAGATTATTTTTAGTGCAGAAACATGATTTTCTTCTATATAGCGTTGCATATTTCTGAAAATTTTCCCTGCTTTAAGATAACCGAAAAGTACCGAAAAATGAACTGTTACTGAAATCTCTTCAAAAACCTCAAACATTATATTATAGTCACTTCACAACAAGGTGATTTATATTTGTTAACCCTTTCACGACCAAGGGAAACATTTTTCCCATTTTAAAATTGGTGATTGTCGTATTTAATTATAACCTTATCTGCATTTTTTATACAGAATGTCAAAATAGAACGTATGCCGAACGCAATTACGTAAACGGGAACGTTTAGAAAAAAAAAAGAACTGTCAGGACGCATAATATATGTACTATGTGCAAATGTCCATCTTTGCCTCACTACCAAAAGAAATTGCTTCGCCGAATATCATAATTAGCACATCATTTTGTATAGTAATTTTATTTCATAATTTTGTATTATTTTAGTTAACATTTTGTTCTAATAAACCAATAAATAAAAGACATTGCATAATAAGCCTAACTATAATTTGTGTTACCTTTATAGTCCATTGGGAAAAATATTTCCCATAAAATTCCAAAAAAACTACACATTGTGATGTATTTTTCTTATGATTTTTATTTATTTTACGTCTAAACAAACTAACATAAACAGTTATATACTAATATTTACTCTTAGGTATAACTGTTTATGTTAGATTGATTAAGAATACCAAAACATAAACAGTTATATACTAATATTTACTCTTAGAAACCTTATGGTCCTGAAAGGGTTAACAAATCTAAACCAAACTCTTTTTCGATTTTAAAAATGAGGATCAAAAAAAGCCTATGCATCTTACACGACTGTATTCAGTCATCAACAAATCTACATTTATGACTCCACACTCTAGTCGTAACATGGATTCAAAGAGTTACCAGTCAGTCTTATTACCCAGTCACTGCAGACGAATGCGGGAGATCACATTTCCGTGATTTCAGTTGGAAATCCATACTCTTAACCACCGTGTCTCGTCCAAGACAAAAGGCACTCTTTTATGGAGCAATTATGTATCGCATTACCATGGCATATGTTCGCCAGAAATTCCACTTAATCGTTAAATTATACCATTCGTTAGAAAAGACCATTAAGTTCAATGGTCTCCCTTCCAGCAATATTTCAAGGTTTCATTCTCTTCTTCTGTAAATCCCCTTACACTCAATCATAAGTAACATATTCTTGGCATCATCCCTGAGGTTATTACATTAAGAATACCATCCAGATTTTTTTTTATTTTTCCACTTATCTGTCTCCTTAAAAATATCGTTACCACACCGTGAAGGATGAATCATATTTTTGCAGTATTTTTCTTACTGAATGTACTTAAATATTTATTTCTTATCCTTTACTCTCCTCAAATGGGGCGATATGTTATAATTATTTTAGGCATTATTTCTAGATCGCTGTTAAGAGAGTCATGTTTAAATTAATAAGGCTTAGGTTTGGGTTGGATATTTTTAGTCTTAAGTGCCTCTTTTTGTTGAGAGATGAGCTATTTAGGTCAGTCTCAAGCATCCATGGCTGGCTCTTCGATGGGGGGTTGGGGTAAAAAACTAGGAAGTATGTACCTACCCACACGTTAATTTTTACGCCTGATATATTTACAGAACCAGGGAAATTATTTGATTGTTGGGTTGCTTTACCTCTGAAAGGCGCTCGTTTGCACACATTGGGTTAAATGACTACAACCTGGAAATGGATACAAGGACCCCAAGGGCTCAGAGAAGGTTGGGGGAAGAGGACCCACTGGACAGCTCTTATGAGACAGATGATAGCCTCCTGTCATGGTTATCCAGCGTGTTCTTCAATGTGCACAGGGTATGGGTATTCTTAACGTTCAATCCAGATCCAGATCTAGAGGGGGGGGGAGGGATAAGGATAATGGAGGCCAAAAAATATTAAACTTATGCATTTCACACGTTTTTCAAGATATTTTTAAGGGGTGACTCAGTCGGTAGCGCGCCAGGCTCGTAATCTGCAGTTCCCAGGTTCCGAGTCCCAGCTGGGTCAGCGTTGAGACTTATCTCCGCAAAACTCCCCGCCCTGCCCACGGTCAGTAGGGGACACCGATGGGCTTGGAAAAGCCGCCGTCCGTCGGATGGGACGTTAAGCCGTGGCCCCAAGTGCGGGAGAGCCATACCCTGTGCACGTTAAAGAACACGCTGGATGGCCTTGACGGGAGGCTACCATCTGTCTCCCAACTTCCACTGGGTCCTCTCCCCCAACATTCTCTGAACCTTCGGGGTTCTTGTGACCTGGCCATTTAGCCCATGGTGTGCAAAAAAGTGCATCTCGTAGGCAAAACAACCTAACTCAACCCGCCCAAGTAACTCCGATATATACTTACAGTGAGGGAAAAAATCCAATTTTCTTGGGATCTCTAGGACTCCCATATTATATCTGTAAATATGTCTCTAAAAAATCATTGATTTCTCTTTATTCTCTCTAGCTCGTTTTTGAACAAAGCGAACTAATTTTTTCACTTTGTCGTCTGGGTCAATCTGTGGACATTCAACATTTTAGTTCTGAGAGATAATTTAAACATTCCCTTTGAGTCGAATGAGTATAGATAAAATATTAGGATTCACATCTTTCAGATTTTTCCCAATACCTATAATTGTGCCCTTTAGACAAAGATGAAAAATATCAAAACTTGATATTGCAAACGATCTGTTTATCCGGGAAATTTTGAAATATAGGTAGCAGAGTACAAGGCCGGATCTAGTAGGGAGGGAGGGGGGAGTTGGGTTGGGTTGTTTTACCTCTGAGCGGCACTTTTTTGCACACCATGGGCTAAATGACCAGGTCACATGGACCCCGAAGGCTCAGAGAAGGTTGGGGAGGGGACCCACTGGAACAGCTGTTGGGAGACAGGTGGTAGCCTCCCGTCAAGGCCATCCAGCGTGTTCTTTAACGTGCACAGGGTATGGCTCTCCCGCACACGGGGATACGGCTTAACGTCCCATCCGACGGACGGCGGCCTTTCCAAGCCCATCGGTGTCCCCTACTGACCGTGGGCAGGGGGGGGGGGGGTTGCGGAGATAAATCTCAAAGCTGACCCAGCTGGGAGGGGGGAGAGAGAGAGACAAAGTAGTCATCCTCCCCCCCCCCTCCCTCTGAGAATGCCAGTAAGGAATATACATAAGCATTTTTCAAGAAATATATTAAAGGCTTCTAAAACCAAAGGGCGAATTATATCCTGAAGTAGAAAACCAGTCTCCCCCCCCCCCCAATTCCTTTATTTATTTTTTCTATCCCGGGCCTGTTAGAGTGTGATTATCAAAAGGTTAAAGTGAAAGCCCGATTTGCCTCCTTACGTCCAGGGGGCGTAGGGGAACGAAACGTTTTTTAACAGCTAAACGAGAAATCCTTTTTGTGTTTTGTATAGGTACTCTGGCTGAGTGCTTAGCACGTTTGGGTACTGATCAAAGAGATCTGGGTTCGAGTCCCGGGTGAGAGCATGGTTGTTTATCTGCTGAGACCCGACATCCTTACAACTCTTCTACTACGACGAATTAAACTGTGTGGCAAGCATTTGCTTGAGGGAATTTTTTTTTAATTTACAAAATATTACTGTTAGAATTTTCCTAATCATCCTATTTTGAATGCACTGTTTTATAGAGTGCTAAATGCCGTCCCATGGCCGAGTGGTTAGCGCGCTTAGCTACTGACCTAAGGGACCTGGTTTCGAGCCCCGGGTAAGGCATGGCTGTTTGTATCGTTTTTCTGCTGAGGTTCTGCCATCCTCTCAGACCTTCTACTTTGGCATATAAACTGACAAGCTCCTGTCAGACCTCTGTGGCAAGCAGCTGCTTGAGGAGGTATTTATTTTATTATTTTTATTATAAATGCAAACATAAACTGCATTCTCTTTGAAACTGAACATTACACATTCGCCCACAGGTTACAATGTTATTCTTCTAATTTCTATTTTATATTTTCCTGTGGAAAATGAAATAGTTAAAAATGTTTGATCTGCATTTATTTTACTTATTTGTTTTTAAATCCATTATTAAAATCACAGAAATCTACAAAACTAGTCCGTAGAATGTAACCAAACTTACACTGGGGTATAAAAAACGACTCAATTATCGTAAAACAATACCGAAAAATACATACAAATTGCTACAGAGTTTTGGGGCTATGGTCTGCTCAGTTGTTAGCACACCAGGCTCGTAATCTGCAGTTCTCAGCTTCGAGTCTCACGTGAGTCGTCGTTCCCTAAATCTGCACATTCTCTAGGTCTGAAAGGAAACACCGATGGGCTTGAAAAGGACGCCGTCCATCAGATAGGACATAGAGTCGTGGCACTGTGTCCGGGAGACCCATACTCAATGCATCTAAAGAACACGCTGGATGGTGTTGATGGGAGGCTTCCATCTGTCTCCTAACAGCTGTCCAGTTGATCCCCTCCCCCAACCTTCTCTGAGCCTTCGAGTTTCTTGTGACCTGGCCATTTAACCCATTGTGTGCAAAAAACGTGCGATTCAGAGGTGAAACAACACAACACATCTAAACTAAAATTGTATTATATAGAGATATTAATGATAACTCTTTAAACTGTTTTTATTATAAAGGTATTTAATATGTTTCTAAATTCTCCTGTGCATCTGAAAGCAACGGATATTTGCAGATTTTTTAACTGCAATACCAAAGATTTAATTTTGAATTGCACTGCTTTTGAACACTTATATAAGGGTGGATCATTCAATTCGTGAACTGCCTTCGCAAGCAATTAGCAATTGACTTACATAGCAGCCTTTCGTATGAGTTATTGCATGATATGTGACAGAATAGCTACTTTTCAAAGGTACGGAGCAATGTGAGTAAGTTGAAACACGTTGCAATACAGTTGCAAATAACAGCAGAACAATATGCAGTCCTCTGTCGTTTTCGTTACTGTGTTCGGCAAGGTTTAAGTTGTTGCGTTGTTTTACCTCTGAGTGGCACTTTTTTTGCACACAATGGGCTAAATGGCTAGGTCACATGGACCCCGAGGGCTCAGAGAAGGTTGGGGGAGGGAACCCACTGGAACAGCTGTTGGGAGACAGATGGTAGCCTCCCGTCAAAGCCATCCACTGTGTTCTTTAACAATGCACAGGGTATGGCTCTCCCGCACACGGGGCCACGGCTTAACGTCCCATCCGACGGACTACGGCCTTCCAAGTCCATCGGTGTCCCTACTGACCGAGGGCAGGGTAGGGAATTATGCGGAGAAAAATCTTAACGCTTACCCAACTGGGACTCGAACCTGGGAACTACAGATTACGAGCATGACGCGCTACAGACTGAGCCCCTCTCTCTCCCCCCCCCCCCCCCCGAGGCTTAAGTGCTGTACAGACTATCATAGAAATGATTCAAGTGTATGGAGAATAGTGCTAAATTGCCCAGATCTTGGGTCGTCCTACATGGAATCGCGCCCGTCTGTGAAGCTTTTTCGCTACGTTTCAAGCACTGTTATTCACACATTTGAATCATTTTTGCGACTGTCCGTACACCATTTAAGCCTTTACGAACTCAGTAATGTATCATAGAGCGATGCTCAGTTTCATCAATCATAGTATGCAAAAAATCGCACACAAAAACGAACACCTTTCCAAAGGGAGAAAAGACAGAGACTGACTCCATACTATTCTGCTTTTACTTGCCAGAGTATCGCGTGGGGCGGGGGTGGCTCAGTCAGTAGCGCGCCAGGCTCGTAATCTGTAGTTTCCAGGTTCGAGTCCCAGCTGGGTCAGCGTTGAGATTTATCTCCGCAAAATTCTCCGCCCTGCCCACGGTCAGTAGGGGACACCGTGGGCTTGGAAAGGCCGCCGTCCGTCGGATGGGACGTTAAGCCGTGGTTCCGTGTGCAGGAGAGCCATACCCTGTGCACGTTAAAGAACACGCTGGATGGCCTTGACGGGAGGCTACCATCTGTCTCCCAACAGCTGTTCCAGTGGGTCCCCTCCCCCAACCTTCTCTGAGTCTTCGGGGTCCATGTGACCTGCCATTTAGCCCATGGTGTGCAAAAAAGTGCCACTCAGAGGTAAAACAACCCAAAGCCAGAGTATCAAAGTGTTTCAATGTTTCAAATTGCACAAACACACACACTGTTCCATGCCCTCGTAGAGTCGCTGTGTTGCCACATATCTTACATTAACTCGTACAAAAAAAAGCTGCTAATTGTTGATAGCCCCAGTTCACAAATTTAATGATCTGTCTATGTATATAATACTCTCATCACACTGGATGATATCAATACTTTCACTGTATATTTCGAAATACTGGATGATATCAATATTTTCACTGTATATTTCGAAATATTGTTTACTGTAAATATTAAAAACTCTCTTCGCCATTTCAATAAATTATTTGTGTCTAATAGAGTGAGTCCATCAATCCATTGATATTTCTTTTCCATAACTTCGCTATTTCGACCGTTTTTTGTGAGAATATAAAACATTACGCGTGACTGCCCAAAAACATAATTGCTCGGATTTATCAGGTAACCACAAAAGTTTTTGCCGTTTTGACACTCGTAAAAACAGAGCACAGTTCGGCTAGGCTTCAGCAGCTCAAAGTGGACAATTCCACGAGCTATTCACCATATACAAAGGAACAACTTACATTGATACAATGATGGCCATGAATTGTGTGGAACGGGTTCGTGGTAGACACTCAATCTCGTTTCTTTGAAGGATTCTTATATTGGATCCACTTCTCATCACATGTCAGCAAACGATCGAGAAATTGATCTTTATTGTGGCGGGAGAGCAGGGTAAGCCGACTAACACACGTTGTTGTTTCTTGGCATCGGACAATTCATGTGGGACCCATTTCTAAATTGGTGTGTTTTACCAATTCGGGGCAGATGCCTTTTAATGGTTTTATCATTAACATCGAATCAAAGCAAGCTCTTGGCATATTCGACTGCCCTCTCCAATGACTAATTTCAAAACTTAATTGTCGATGGCCACAGGACGGTCGCTTCGCGAGGTTGGGTTGTTTTACCTCTGAGCGGCACTTTTTTGCACACAATGGGCTAAATGGCCAGGTCACATGGACCCCGAAGGCTCAGAGAAGGTTGGGGGAGGGGACCCACTGG
The DNA here is from genome assembly GCA_038380435.1 of Ryuthela nishihirai. Taxonomy (NCBI): domain Eukaryota; kingdom Metazoa; phylum Arthropoda; class Arachnida; order Araneae; family Heptathelidae; genus Ryuthela; species Ryuthela nishihirai. Next base: position 30,193,543 of record JAWZYU010000018.1, read on the forward strand.
AACAGCTGTTGGGAGACAGATGGTAGCCTCCCGTCAAGGCCATCCAGCGTGTTCTTTAACGTGCACAGGGTATGGCTCTCCCGCACTCGGGACCACGGCTTAACGTCCCATCCGACGGACGGCTTCTTTTCCAAGCCCATCGGTGTCCCCTACTGACCGTGGGCAGGACGGGGAATTTTGCGGAGATAAATCTCAACGCTGACCCTGCTGGGACTCGAACCTGGGAACTACAGATAACGAGCCTGGCGCGCTACCGACTGAGCCACCCCCGCCCCGCTACGCGAGTCATCCGGTTCTAAAGTTTTGGAACCAATTTCTGGCTGTGTGTTCCTTTACAGCGTTCTGTCCAAATGCGATAGTTTCTGCAGCAGTGTCACCGAGTTTAAACTCATAAAGTGAACAACATCTGATGAACAATTAGGATACTTCCATTTCAGCATTTTATTGGGTTTACTATTTCGATGATGTTACTGTGTAAAAAAGATACAACGTAATTCTAAGATGAGGATATTTGTTCTGACACGGCAATAACGGGGGCGGGCGCTGCTAGTCGGTAGCGCGCCAGGCTCGTTATCTCCAGTTCCCAGGTTCCAGTCCCAGCTGGGTCAGCGTTGAGATTTATCTCCTCAAAATTCCCAGCCCTGTCCACGGTCAGTAGGGGACACCGATGTGCTTGGAAAAGCCGCGTCCGTCGGATGGGACGTTAAGTCGTGGCCCGTGTTCGGAAGAGCCATACCCTGTGCACGTTAAAGAACACGCTGGATGGCCTTGACGGGAGGCTACCATCTGTCTCCCAACAGCTGTTCCAGCGGGTCCCCTCCCACAACCTTCTCTCAGCCTCCGGGGTCCTTATGACCTGGTCATTTAGCTCATTGTGTGCAAAAAAGTGCCGCTCAGAGGTAAAACAACCCAACCCACAGCAATAACATCTTCTATCAACTATTTCTTTACCTACATGCTGATTATTTCATATGACACATAAACGGCAAGAATTTTTTCGGTTACCTGACGAAAAAGATCTAAGAGAAAATATCAAGTGCGGTAAAATCAAGTGCGGTAAAATCAAGTGCGGAAATTTTCAAACCATAATAGCTGGGCCTGATCTAGTTGGGGGGGGGAGAGCCATGGCCTTCCCCTTTAACTAATAAGGGTAATGTAGGCAAAAAAATATCAAACTTGGGCATATTTCGCGAATTTTTTCCGTAATTTTTAAAGGCTTCTTAAAAAGAGGAGAAATACTGCAATGGAAGCCTCTCCCTTTAACTTTTTTCTGGCTTTATTGCTTCACTTCGCCACCCCCACCCTATTTATTTTTCTAAATTCAGTCTTGCATAAGAATAACGTTTTTCTTCACTGAACAAGACCGTCTAAAATTTCCCGCCGTCTTATGTTTCTCAGAAGCAGCTGTAGACGACACGCGAAACGACCGAAATTCAAAGAGTAAAGTGGTCTTTTTCAACCATTTCACAGGTGTGCGATTGTATGAAAGGTTCGTGGCAGTCGAAGAAAGACGAGATAGCTGTCTAGACGATCGAGAACTATGGTATGTGAAATTCCTTTGACGTTACTGAATACGTCATACTTTCTGAAGAACAACAATGCTTTAAGTGAGGGGGTTTTTTAAACTATGGGAAAGGGCCCTATGGGCATTAAATTTGAAGTTTATAATTTCATACTCTAAGTAAAAGAATAAAACTTTTATGTGTTGAAAATATATAATATAAAATATATAAAACTTTTATGTGTTGAAACGCGTTTATAAAAATAATAGAATAAATATCTCCTCAAGCAGCTGCTTGCCACAGAGGTCTGACAGGAGCCTGTCAGTTTAAATGTCAAAGTAGAAGTTCTGTGAGTATGGCAGGACCTCAGCAGAAAGACAACACACACATCCATGCCTTAATACCGGGGCTCGAACCCAGGTCCCTTAGATCAGTAGCCAAGCGCGCTAACCACTCGGGAACCCAGGTCCCTTAGATCAGTAGCCAAGCGCGTTAACTACTCGGGAACCCAGGTCCCTTAGATCAGTAACCAAGCGCGTTAACCACTAGAGAAACCAGGTCCCTTAGATCAGTAGCCAAGCGCGTTAACCACTAGAGAAGCCAGGTCCCTTAGATCAGTAACCAAGCTCGCTAACCACTCGGCCAAGGGACGGCTAAACGCATTTATGCCGTAAATGAATTTTAATAAATGAATATTTTACTTGATTCAATGAAAGTTGAAAGGAATCATATTTTTTTATGTTTTAATGTTGAAATCGTGTCTTGTTTATTTTATTGGTTTGCTCACTCATCATGGAGAATATCGAATGCTAATTAGATCCAATTGCATTAAACGTCAAATGCAGTAAAATCTGGTTAATTCGACATTCAAAGAACCAAAAAAATTTTTAATTAAGAAAACCCTGGTTATTTTTAAATTTGCGAAACAATAGAATTCCATTATTTATTAAATAAAAACACAATTATGAAATAAAAAATATATATGATTGACCTCAGTGGTTCCCAATGTTTTTTGTTCCGCAAACACCTTTGAAACAAAAAAAAATGTGTTGGGAACCCTTAGGTTAACTAAGAAAACTCCAAATTAAATTTTACATTATATAATTATAATTATAAAATATAAAATTTTACTATCTAAAATTATGAAGCCTCTAAAATTTAGAGTCTGAATATAAAATTATGAAATTTTAATTATAAAATAATTTATCTGCTAGACTTTATATTAAATTTCTTTATTGCACAAATTTTATTGAATTCTGTCTTATCACTGCAGAACAAACCTATAATTCTTCAAACATGCCCATGCTTGTTGTCACAGAGAAAAAACAGATTTGCAACACAAATGGACAATTCTTTACTGCTTAAGCAGCCATTACAGAATTTTTAGCGTGAACCCCTTGGACATCGTCGTGAACCCCAAGGGGTTCGCGAACCACCAAGTGGGAACCATTGGTTTACTTTATAATGTGATATAAATCTAATTCCAAAAATTTTATTTTCCAAAGTGAAAGCAAAATTTTATTTCACTCATACACTGGTCTACCGATCAAAGGGACATGGGTTCGAGCCTCAGGTAAGGCATGCAGATATCTTGTCTTTCTGCCGAAGTCTCGCCTTCCTCACAGATATTTTTTATATGGCATATTAAACTGAAAGGATTCTGTCAGACCTCTGCGGCAAGCAGCTGCTTGAGGAGATATTTTAATTATTTATGAAAGCTTCATAAGGCAATAAGAACAGTTAACATTATCACTGTTACTAGAAAAGTCTGGTCAGGAAATGTTTCGCACACAGTCACTGGCATATTTTGTGTCAGGAAATGTTTCGCATATAGTCACTGGCATATTGTGTCAGGAAATGTTTCGCATATAGTCACTGGCATATCTTGTGTCAGGAAATGTTTCGCATATAGTCACTGACATATTTTGTGTCAGGAAATGTTTCGCATATAGTCACTGGCATATTGTGTCAGGAAATGTTTTGCATATAGTCACTGGCATATCTTGTGTCAGGAAATGTTTCGCATATAGTCACTGACATATTTTGTGTCAGGAAATGTTTCGCATATAGTCACTGGCATATCTTGTGTCAGGAAATGTTTCGCATATAGTCACTGGCATATCTTGTGACAGGAAATGTTTCGCATAATAGGCACTGGCATATCGTATATCAGGAAATGTTTCGCATAATAGTCACTGCCATATCGTGTATCAGGAAGTGTTTCGCATAATAGTCACTGGCATATCTTGTGTCAGGAAATGTTTCGCATATAGTCACTGGCATATTGTGTCAGGAAATGTTTCGCATATAGTCACTGGCATATCTTGTGTCAGGAAATGTTTCGCATATAGTCACTGACATATTTTGTGTCAGGAAATGTTTTGCATATAGTCACTGGCATATCTTGTGTCAGGAAATGTTTCGCATATAATCGCTGGCATATTGTGTCAGGTAATGTTTTGCATATAGTCACTGGCATATCTTGTGTCAGGAAATGTTTCGCATATAGTCACTGACATATTTTGTGTCAGGAAATGTTTCGCATATAGTCCCTGGCATATCTTGTGTCAGGAAATGTTTCGCATAATAGTCACTGGCATATCGTGTATCAGGAAATGTTTCGTATAATAGTCACTGGCATATCTTGTGTCAGGAAATGTTTCGCATAAAGTCACTGGCATATCGTGTATCAGGAAATGTTTCGCATAATAGTCATTGACATATCGTGTATCAGGAAATGTTTCACATTATAGTCACTGGCATATCTTGTGTCAGGAAATGTTTCACATATAGTCACTGGCATATCTTGTATCAGGAAATGTTTCACATATAGTCACTGACATATCTTGTGTCAGAAAACGTTTCGCATATAGTAACTGACATATCTTGTGTCAGGAAATGTTTCGCATATAGTCACTGACATATTTTGTGTCAGGAAATGTTTCGCATATAGTCCCTGGCATATCTTGTGTCAGGAAATGTTTCGCATAATAGTCACTGGCATATCGTGTATCAGGAAATGTTTCGTATAATAGTCACTGGCATATCTTGTGTCAGGAAATGTTTCGCATAAAGTCACTGGCATATCGTGTATCAGGAAATGTTTCGCATAATAGTCATTGACATATCGTGTATCAGGAAATGTTTCACATTATAGTCACTGGCATATCTTGTGTCAGGAAATGTTTCACATATAGTCACTGGCATATCTTGTATCAGGAAATGTTTCACATATAGTCACTGACATATCTTGTGTCAGAAAACGTTTCGCATATAGTAACTGACATATCTTGTGTCAGGAAATGTTTCGCATATAGTCACTGACATATCTTGAGTCAGGAAATGTTTCGCATATAGTCACTGGCATATCGTGTCAGGAAATGTTTCTCATATAGTCAGTGACATAAGTAGTCTAGTGCCATTATAGCGATCCCCTTTGCACAGTGCTTTCCTCTATGACGTCACTGGTCACGCCCACTTCAGGTCACATAACCACATCCCTTTATTAATATTCATAATTAATAATTTATAACTAATAATTAACTATTAATTAATAATTATTTAAAAATTAATTAATCCCCCCTTTAAAACCCCCCATTTATTAAAAAAATCTGCCCCCTTTATTAAAAACCTGTGGCGCCATCTAGTGTATATGATGAGTACTTAGAAAAAACCCCAATTTTAGTCGTAATTTTTCCAATTTTTGACTGCACCTCATTAAAAAAAACCCTTATCAAAATTCCTCCCCCTTTATTAGAAAACCATGGCGCCATCTAGTGTATATGATGTGTACTTAGGAAAAAGCCTTATTTTTTAATCGAAAATTTCCCAGTTTTTGACTCCACCCTCATTAAAAACCATTTATTAAAACTGCCCCCTGGTTGACCCCCCTGTATTTTAAACCCTCTCTCTAAAGACCCCCTGGTTGACCAACCTCTATTTTAAGTCCCCTCTTTAAAGACCCCATGGTTGACTGATATTTTTAGCCCCTTCCCCTCTTTAAAGACCCCCTGGTTGACCCATCGCGTGGTATATCAGTTTTCTCTATGTGCATTTAATCTAATTGTGGTGCCATCCAATGTCCGTTTTAGTACATCTCCTGTATTTAAAAAAAAACATTACTTCTGACGCAATGATTTGAACCCGCTACCTTAGTGTCAATAGCTGGACATTATCACACTTGACTATCTCTTATTTCCTAACACCTGAAAAAGATTTTTGGTGGCATCATCTAGTGTATACTTTAGCAAGATTTTAACCGAAATTATTCCCAATTTTTGACTCGCCCTTATCAAAAGTTCCACCCCCTTTATCCCCTCCCCCGATCACAAACTCCCATGGTATCTACGCTCATCTGAAATTTTCCAAGTCCACTAAACTTTTTTTGGTGGCAACGCTCATCCCCGTCTCAGAACGGTTGATGCAATCCTCAAAATAATTGCAAAACTAAACTTTGGGTGGCAACCCCTCGCTGAATGACTTATACAATCCTCTAAATAATTAAAAAACTAAACTTTCGGTGACAACGATCAGAATGGCTGATGCTATCCTTGAACAAAGTCCCATATTTTGCGAATTAGACCTTCACTAGAATAAGGACTATCCCGCAGTAACTGTTTTAAAAGACTGTCCCACAGAAGATAAAAAATGCTGTTGGGTAAAAAAAATTAATAAAAAAAAATTAATAAAGGGAAAACGGCGAAAAAATCTGATTTAAAAACATTCGTAATTATGAAAAATATTGAGTTGTAATATGGTCTGGTGACTTGTATGGGCGACATAAAAGACCTGACCCCGGACCACGTTTTACTGACAGATGGTTTTAACAAAAGTCCTGCGAAATTAAAAAATATTATTCCAAACGGGGAATCACAATGGTTTTATTGACGGATGAATCTTGGATCACCCCCAGCGCTGTCGATACCCCTTTATTTCCATATCAGGCGCGATGTCTTACAACATGAAAACTCGAAATTTCCAGAGTCCAGAGACGGATGACACCCCCTCTGACTAAACCCGTGTTGTCTACCTCATTTCAATCTCCTTTCGTTTCAGGCCATCACAGGAGATGGAAACAATGTTTTCTATCCTCTTATCGAAACATTCCCTTTATGATAGGTCAGGTATTTGTTTACCCCGTCGTCGGAAGAAGACAAGTCATTTTGAAATTACGCACCCATAAACCTCCAAGTGTTGCGTCTCTCTTATTTAGTCTCCATCGGGTTGAAGGATGTTGCCGTCAGATACCTGTGTTTCTTCACTTTCTACGTCAGGACTTGTTTTGGAACGATAAAGTGGTTTTACGTTAAATTCCTTACAAATTTCAATCACCTCCCAATTTATTAACTTAATTTTCTTTGCTAAGTCACTTCAAAGACATCGTGATTGTAAAAGTACGACTAATAAAACTAACTTTTTTAATTCTCGTATATCCGTTACGCGACATGGTTTAAAACTTTTTATTCCTAATACTTATTACCGATGCATCCTCACTACATGATGCAAGCTCTTTCCTGGGAAGTAACGCTACTCAGTAAGATAATATTATTTCTTCCTACGAAGAAAAATCAGCTTGGGGAGTATTTTTTTTTAAATCTACAGTTCTAAACGCTCTCACAGTTTTTAAAAATCGTCTTGTCCACCGTTTACCGGCGAACGTGTGCCTCATCACGCTGATGAAATTTTATTTCGCGTTGCGACGTTAGTTACACGCTTTACAAGATCAGTTGTTTTCATCGGGTAAAGAAACGCGGCAGAATGCTATAGAAAGTAAGCCATGCTAAAAGTAGAATTCATACGTTTCTGCTTACGTTTCAGCTTGCATAAAAAAACTTTAGTTCCAACATGAGTTAATGGAGTAGAGAACATTAACAAATACACTAAGCTACTATAAAAATAATACATAAGTCTCACACGATCGCACCCTCTCAACTTACCTGAGCTAATCCACCGAAATATTATTTGCAGCTGGACTGATAATCAAAATTTAGCAAATACTTCAACGATTATATCCGTATATCTATGGAACAAGCTACATGAGAAAGCTTGATCGATACGCTATCAGCAACATAAAAATCCGCCTAACTAAGCTCTGACATATCTGTTTTGATCGGGCCTGAAAATTTTGCGCATATGCCGATATTCTCACATAGAGCGTACTAAGTGGCAGAAAAATACCTTTACTAAGAGCGTGAAAAATCTCTGCAATACCCTTCTAAAAACAGGAAAATTCTCGTCATACATGCTCACACTTCTTAAATTGACTCTATTACAAGTACCAAAAGCTTCTGCTATCATTGTCACGTGATCTACTAAAATGGCCGGGAGACACACCACGGCAACAGGCAACTGGTGATAAAGGTCACGGGGTCACTCACGCACTGACCAATGGGACAGCCATGGAAACAGATTTGCTACTGTTTATCTAAATCATTTACTTACAGGTAGAGCGGTCTGCTCTGTGACTTTTATCTTCCTCGAGGATGCCCTAATGAGAAAGTTAAATAATGACTGTTACATGCAGCAATTCAAAATAAGGAATTATTCTGCCAATAGATTAGCTTCTCGATAAGAATCTATGAAATTCAAAGTTCCAAGGGAGAATGCTGTGTTGCATATTATTGGGAATGCAATTAATCTTCTTGATCATACCTTGCAGATTGCTGTCCTTTAGGTTATGAAATATAACAGGAATCGGAGAAGCGCTAGGGGAAGAAGACCATATCCATGCAAACAGGCATTTAGAATGAAAAACTGCTTGCAAGTTTGCTTCACTGTCATACAATCTTAGAGATAAACTCGTTATATAGCTTAATCTTCAGATGCATGTTTCTCAATATCTATTCTTTTCATTTCCTCATACATCTCACAAGATAATTAAAGTAACTTGCTTGAAAGAACACAATCACTGATTCATCTTCCCTATGTGTATATTTGTTTTCATAGCACCATTTGCCGAAATAGGTAAAATCGCAAGCATCATCTGAGACAGATTATTATTTTTCCATATATCTGCTAATTCTTTACGTTGAAAATCTCACAATAGCCTGTAATGGACAGTACTTTACCCACAATACAGCTATAAGTTATGATAGCCAACAGATTAAAAGATTTATCTCATAGACAGTAGGTTAGTTACTTCTGATCTAAGAAACCTAGAGATCCATGGTAAGACATGAGTGTTGCTGAGCACCTATGTCGTATGAAAGGATTCTGTAACCGCTATGACATATAGTTGCATATATTTTTAAAGATACACTGATTTCGAATTCACTAAGATTATGCAATCAATAGAGATTTGCACTAAGAATGTCTATATTTTGGCCCTCATGCTCTTTTCAGGGTTCTATGTGTATTTCTACAGTTCCCTACTACGTTTCAATAAGCGGGTAAGTAAACTGCATGTATAAGGGCAAAGATGGTTATTTTTAGCTGCATGCACACGTTTTTTCAACAATGTATGTATTCGTGTTTTTCACTTCACGAGGAAATCTAACACACACATTTTCATGTCTAAGAATCGGTTTAATTATTTTTCCTGCATGAGAATATTTCTACACTAGTGTGGAATTCTTAGAACAGTGGTACTATGCTCTTCTGAAAGTGGTTCCGGCAAGCACACGTTTTTTGATAATGTTATGGTGTTTCACTTGTTTGGAAATCTGAAAGAACACTACCTATAGAGCATTACTCCAGTAAATTCCATTAGTGTATACTAAATGCTTCTCGATTCTGAGGGCTCCCAGAACCGATCTGTTAGACAATACTTTGCGTTTCAACCGTTTTACGGACCTAATGCATAAAGCGCCAAGTCTTACAATGCTTATTTCACACTTCAAACACTCATCAAGACAATCAATATTGCAGAAGTAAGATTGAAAAGGAGAAGCGAAAGAAAAGCACCTTACCCAGCATTCTCACATTAAAAGAAAACGTAACATAAGCATTCATCGGTTTGCCTCAAAACACCCCCAGACAGAGGGCGCCCTGTGCCAGCTAGAAAGGCAGCAAGGAGAATACATGTAACAATAGTTTAGCCACAAGTATTCATTTTTTAAGTATTAGGGTGTTAATTTCTTACAACAACGTTCATTTCTAGTGAAGATGGAACATTCACTTTTGTGCAAGCATGTGAATATAACATGTAACTTTTCAGTTGTATGTGATTCAAATATTCACTTTTCTGAACATGGGTGAAATCGATCCATTCGTGTGAACTACAGTGAAATCCTCACACAGGACAAGGCACTCACGTTGGAAATAGGTGATAAATCTTCGAGATCAATAGCTGAAGGTTGGCTAGAAGGTTGGGGGAAGGAGACTGAGGTAGAAGGGTTGGACGGGTAGCAGGCAGCGATGCTATTTATTGGTGACTTACCAGTGCTAGCAGAGTTGTAAGAGCTGCTACAAGGCGAAGGCAAACCGGTTCATACATATATCTTGTCTGCTTCTTCATATACTATTCTTTCAAGCACAAATGTTACAAGATTTCGAAGGATACATGCAACAGTTAAAAAACAGTAAATAAGCGATTTTCAGCGTTTTGGGCATTTAACCAGCGCCATCTATCGGTAAAGGTCACTGTTTCGCTCCACCATTGTGAATCATTTGATCAGACTTTCAACAGAAATTATCTTTTGAAAGTTTGGCTGTTTCTTACAATAGAATGAACAAGTCATAGCAATTTTGGTATGTTGACTGCATTAACTTTAAGTCTGATTCGAGTGAACGGAAGACAATAGCTCTTTTCAAGCAGAATAAAAATCCTGTTTAATTTTGCATAAACCTATGAATATGTAAAGATTATGTATATATGGTTTCTCTGATCTTATGCAGAGTATATTCTTATGTGGTGTATGGCATTATACATATTCAACGGATATCTTTCCAAGTGTGTGTCTCTAGGCATACATGAATGCGATTTTTTTTCATATCTATTTTGTCACATACTTGTTTCGTCTCTGTACATGTGTTAATTGTCTGTGGGTGCGTGCGTACGTTGCGTGTACGTGCGTACGTGTGCATGTGTGTTTGCGTGTGGGTGTGCGTATATTTGTGTGTATATGTTTTCATGTTTCTATGAATCGTGTGTTCTAAACATGTTATCTGTCAGTTGCTCTTTACAAAAGAAGCTAACACCAGATTGGCAGTATAGCTCTATTAGGAAATCTCATCGAACAAGGATTTTAAATTATCCAAGCACTTTTGCAGGAAATTAGCTTATTGGGTCTTAAAAGAAAATTCGAATTAAAGGTTTTGAATTAATCAAGTTTTACTATACGGCTTTTGGGCGACTTTGTAGCGCGCTAAGCTCATAATCTCCGCTTCTGACGTCATTAGCTGTGCAGATCACGTGACATCAGGCTTTCTCTTCAGACGGCTTTGGTAGGGTACACTTGTTGGCTTGGAATAGTCTCCATCGGGTGGTGTGCAAACTGCTTGCAGGAGGGCATATCCTGTGCACGTTAAAGAACACGCTGGATGACCTTGACGGGAGGCTGCTGTCTATATCTTAACAGCTGTCCAATGAGCACCCTAAACCTTCTCTGTCCCTGCTGTACGTCGTATGCTAAATTAAACAATCTATATGAATACTAAAATGTTGTTTCATATTTAGTGTGTCTACGTCGCAATTATGGATTTTTTTTAGAATGCAAGGGCCCCAGAGACTAATTTTTTTTCGGGGGGAGGGTGAGTGGACAATACACAAAAAATGCAAAAAACACTACTTTAGATCATAGTATCAGCAATAATGAATGCGACACCTCTCTCGTGTTGCGATCTTATGCAACCACGGCAATTCCCATTTCCGTCTCACGACACTACCTGGTCATGAAAAGCCGTGCTTATTTAAAGTCGGGGACAGGAATACGCCATATAGACGCACCTCAACCCCGACCTCACATGGCAGCAGTCCTATAAAAGTAAAGCTAACCACCGGAAGAAACCTAACTTTAATCTGTTCCCCAGTTAGCCATGAACAAGGATATGTAGATCCAAGTTCGCTCGGCGCCCGGGGTGGACTCTCTTAGTAAGGTCCAGACTTTGAAAAAATACCACCAAATATTGGTGGGAGCTTGAAACTTCTTTGATCTTGCGCTCTCTACCACCTGAGTCGCTTTCTTTTCCATGGATACTGTGGTGCCATGGTCTTGATTGCCTCCCTGTGGATTCATCAGATGATAGGAGTGCCATTGCACATGAAAGCACAGGGGAAGTTGCCCTCACTTCTAGTCCCTGGGATGGTTATCACTGCCTATATGAATGGAGACGTGAATGCAAATTATAGCGCCAGCAAGCCTGAACCCTCCGTAAATGGCTCACAAGTCTTTGGTCCCTGTGCTGACAATGGTGAACAAAAAATTCTGAAGCACTTTTGATATCGTTCTGCGTATGTGGAAATCTACGCAGAACAGACTTACTTAATTACTCTTTGGATCATCTGAAATCATTTCGTTTTTATTCCAGTATCTCTTAATTGTTTACAGTCATGGCCGAGTAATTAGTACACTTGGCTACTGACCTAAGGGACTCTGGCTTCGAGCCCCGGTTTGGAACCCAGAGTCCCTTAGCTTTCCAGCTGAGGTCCTGCCATCCTCTCAGATCTTCTACTTTGGCATATAAACTGACAGGTTCCTGTCAGATCTCTGTGGCAAGCAGCTGCTTGAGGGAATATTTATTTTTAGTTTTTATTTTATGATGAACTGAAATTTCGTTCTGTCTGTTAATATTTGCACATCACTCATGGCCCGGAAATTAAAAAACTCCCCCATCACTCCAGGTCCAGACAGAATATATGTAGTTAAAAATGTTTCATATATTTGAAAAAGTGCTAAGACTTTTTATTATTATTACTCACTAGTCAATGCCTTTTACCATTGACTTGGTAAACAGATCAAACTGATAGTTTTTTCAATGATTAAGTTGCTGTTATCCAGTTGAATATTTTTTTTCTAAACTTACAATATACTTTTAAAATTTTCTCCATTCTCGAGCCTTTTCTTTTGTAGTGGATTAGAACAGCAACACAATTGCCTTCTTTGATATTTTCCCCGTTGATGCCCACTCTCCCTTCAGTGGGGAAGGTGGTGCTCAGTCGGTAGTGTTTCAGGCTCGTAATCTGCAGTTCCCAGGTTCAAGTCCCATGTGGACCAGAGTTGACATTTATCTCTGCAAAGCTCCTCTCCTGCCCTCGATCAGTAGGGGACACCGATGGGCTTGGAAATGCAGCCGTCAGTCGGATAGGACGTTTCTTTGCTCACAATTGGCTAAATGGCCGAATCACAACGACCCCAAGGGCTGAAAGTAGGTTGGAGGAAGGCGACCCATTAGGTAGCTGTTAGGAGACGAATGAAAGCCTCTCTTCAAAACCATCCAGCGTTTCCTTAAGGTGCACGGATGTCTCCCCTGCACACGGAGCTACGGATTAACGTCTCATCCGATGGACGACGGTCTTTCAAATCCCATCGGTATCCCCTTTCTCACCGAATGCAGAACGGAAATCAGCGAAGATACATCTCGACGTCAGCACAGTTCGCATACATCCCTCTGATCTACCATTTAGTCTCCTGTTCTAAAAATTTAGTCTCCTGTCTGCAAAGGTCCCATCCGAGGTAAAACAATACAACTGGAGCGACTTGCTGAAAGGGAACATTGAGGTAATTTCCGGTCAGTGAAGATTTTGCTTCAGCTACTTCCGATCGCTATTGCTCATGCGCTGCAGCACCCGAATGTATCTCTCTGCTTTTGACAAATTTATGATAAAAAAAGATAAAGAGCCACATTTTACCCTTACTCCCAGGAGGGAGAGGGGGGGGGGGGGTAAATACAATTTTTTTTTACGATTTCAACTTTTTTTCTGTGTGTTGTATAGGCGCTAAAATAATACTATTTAAATACATCTTCCCAGTCATGCTGTAGCTCGAATATCCATTGTTTTAGAGGTCTAAACGCAGAAATGAAAAATTTATTCTCTTTTAAAAACGAGCAGTATTTATTCGCTAGAGGCGAAATGTGATTCTTCTAGTTCAGGGGTCTCCAGACTACGGCCCAAAGACACTTTTCTTCCATTGGGCGAGAGTGTCTAAGTCGGTAGCTCCCCCAGACTCGTAATGTGTAGTTACCAGGTTCCAGACCTAACTGGGCCAGCGTTCAGATTTATCTATGCACAACTCCTATTTGCCCTCAGTCAGTAGGAGAAACGATGAGGTTGGAAAGGCCTCCGTCCGTCGGATGAGACGTTAAGCCGTTGTTCCGTGTGCGGTACGTCCATAACTAGTGTACGTTAAAGAACACGCTGGATGGCCTGGACTGGAGGCTCCCATATATCTCCTAACAGTTTCCACTGAATAACTGCTAGGAGAACTAATGACCCTTCCCTCAACCCTCTCTAAGCCTTTGAGGCCCTTGGGTTTTTTTCACCTCTAAGCAGCACTTTTTTTTTGCATACAATGAGTTAAATGGCAATTCACAAGTACCCCAAGGGGCTCGGTTAAGGTTAGAGGGAGGGGACCCACTGGACAGTTGTTAGAAGACAGATGGGAGCTTCCCATCAAAGCCATCCATTGTGTTCTTAACGTACACAGGGTATGACTCTCCGATATACGGCACCAATACAAGTCCCATCCGACGGACGGAGGCCTTTCCAACCCCATCAGTGTCCCCCTACTGATCGAGAACAGAATGGGGGGGGGGGTTCGCATTTTTTCGAAACTTATCAGTATTTTTCCCATAAGTTGTTGGTTTTCGTTTGCACGGTTCAGATTTACACGTTGATTTCCTGGAACCTATCCCCATATAACTATCCCTATGTAGCATGCAGAGGGTTTGGATAGCAGAGATAAATCTCAACGCTCTCGCAGTTGAGATACGTCCTTATGATTTACCATTTAGTCTGCGGTGCTCAAAGGTCACAATCAGAGTGTTGGGTGTTTTACCAATGAGCGTCACTTTTTTGCACAACATGGGCTAAATAGCCAAGTTACAAGGACCCCGAAGGCTCAGAGAAGGTTGGGGGATGGGACCCACTGGAACAGCTGTTGGGAGACAGATGGTAGCCTCTCGTCAAAGCCATCCAGTGTGTTCTTTAACGTGCACAGGGTATGGCTCTCCCGCACACGGGGCCACGGCTTAACGTCCCATCCGACGGACCGTGGACAGGGCAGGGAATTTTGCGGAGATAAATCTCAACGCTGACCCAGCTTGGACTCGAACCTGGGAACTACAGATTACGAGCCTGGTGCGCTACCGACTGAGCCACCCCCACCCTTCCCATCAGAGGTAAAACGATACAACTGGAGCGACTTGCTGAAAGCTAATTTGGAGGTAAATAAATGCACAGTATCTATAACTTGTCAATCGAGGAATGTGTGTATTACCTTTCGCAGTACTATATTCGTAGGAGGCACTATGTGGTTCTTCTAGTATAGAATTTTTTATATTTAAATAATAAAAACAATGACTAATACTCACCTAAGATTTTATTCGATGCCAAATTACCTTATTTCTTTATTAAGTTGCATAATTTCCTCCAAACACGAGTGTTTCAATCTAATGGAGTCTCATACTTATTTTCACTATCATTGTAAATGGAAAAATGAGAAATTATACTCTATGTTTAATTATCATAAATTATACTCTATTTGTTATGAAACAATATCAATAGTGTTCTAGAATATTTTATTGCAGAATTATAATACTTATTTTGCATTCGATTTTATTTGCTGTATACTAAAAAACAATTATGTTTTTATTTATTATAGAATCTGAAAAAAACTTTTAGATACATTTTGGTCTCAAAAATGCTTCCCTGAATCATGGCTAGACAATTTTATGATACTCATAAAGAAAAAGATCGTAAACCTGCTGATGATCTAAAATCCTATCGACCCATTTGTCTTAGCTCGAACATGCTCAAACTGTTTGAAAAGTTAGTGTTTAATAGACTTAACTGGCATTTTGAAAATCATAACTTATTTGATTCTAACTTCTTTGGTTTTAGACCAGGAGGCTCCACTAAGGATCTATTATTGAATCTTATCTCAGATGCTGAATTTGCAATTAAAAATGGTTTTTTCCTTTGCTGCAACTGTAATAGATTTAGAAAAGGCTTTCGATACAATCTCACACCAAGGTTAATTAGCTAAAATTAGAAAATTTAAAATTTATGGCAATATGTTTCTCTTTTTCTTTCATATAATACAAAATAAAAACTTTAGAGTTAAAATTCAAAATAACTTCTCAAATAAATATTAATTTAAAAATGGAATAATTCAAGGAGACATAATTTCTCCAGTATTCTTTAATATATATCTAAATGACATCTCAGAAATGTTTTCCTCAAATATTTCATATAGTACATATGCAGATGACCTTATTTTCTGGATCATTCACACAGATCTTAATACAATAAACACAAGAATACAAAATACTCTTAATAAACTAATAAATTATTGTAAAAAATGGAATTTAAAAATATCATCAGAAAAATCAGTAATCACATATTTTCATAAAAGACAGAAAATCACAAATGAAATAAAAATAACTTTAAATAACACAGAATTAAAAATTACAGATAATATAAAATTTAATTGACTTCATCTCGACTCGAAATTATTATGGAATCATTTTCTTAAAAATACAAAAGAAAAGGCTATTAAATTATTTAATTTCTTAAGATTCCTTGGAAGCTCTAAATGGGGCTGCTCCACAAAAAACTTTTTATTAATATTTAATTCTATAATTCTACCAAAATGTGTATATGGAATTAAGCTCATAAATAACATTTTTCAAACAAAAATAAAAAATCTAGAAGCAATTCAAACAAAATTTTTAAAATTTTACCTTGGACTTTTGCAATCAACAAACAACTTAAATATATACGCTGAAACTTCATTTCCCACAACTGAAATAAAGAAAATATTTACTATCAAATTTAATATTTCGAATAATCACTAAAAATCAACAACACCCTATAATAAATAAATGCAATAATAACTTTCAAGATATAATTTTGAAAGGTTTCAGAAAAAGAAAAGATATTCGAACTAATAAATAATAAACTTAGCGGAGATTATCTTCCAAACTTTCCCTGCTGGATTTCAACATTACCCATTATTTATGAAAAAATACCAGGAATTGAATCTAAAAATCAATATTATAAATCTATTATAAAATCATTAACTGACACATTTATCAGTGATAATTATAAACATATATTCATGGAAGGATCTCTTAACTCTGACTACACTATCACATCTGGAGCCTACTATTGCCCAAATGAAAA
The DNA here is from genome assembly GCA_038380435.1 of Ryuthela nishihirai. Lineage (NCBI taxonomy): Eukaryota > Metazoa > Arthropoda > Arachnida > Araneae > Heptathelidae > Ryuthela > Ryuthela nishihirai. The sequence goes on from JAWZYU010000018.1 coordinate 30,210,328, forward strand.
CTATGAATACCAATTTAAATTTAATATAACTAAACCAGTAATTATAGCTGAGATGTTTGCTAAAATTATAGCAAACAAATAAATATCTAAAATTAAAAATATAAAATCTAAAATTATAGCAATTATCATATTTACAGACTGTAAATCATCACTAGACATTTCACCCTTTCAAAAATAATTTTTCAATATTTATTAATGATATATTTACTTTAATTTACAAGCACATAGATCAGAATAGCATTTTAACTTTACAATGGATACCTTCACATGTTAATATAACATATAATGAACATGTAAACACTTTAGCAAAAAAGGCAAAAGATCTAAACCACACTATAAATTCTCCTTATCATTTTGTTATAGATAAAAAAATTAATAAAAAAAAATAAAATAAAATTATTGGCAGAATTACAGAATTGGTACATGACAAAGCTAGGAACACAAATAGATTTCAAATCTCTAATGACATTGGTAAATTTAATAATTTTGGATTAAAGAAAAAAGAAATCTCTATGATTTTAAGAATAAAATCTAATCTAGCTCTTACAAATTCCACACTATTTAAATTTAGAAAAATAAACTCACCAAATTGTTTTTTTTTTCTGAAATAACATACAAACACTAGAGCATACAATAATCAGTTGTAACAAATATGAAGAGAAGAGAAAAATTTATTTTAATAAATTGCAAAAATATACTTACTTTTAAAAAAAAAATTTTAAAAAACTTTTAAAAATATTTACTTTTAAAAACATATTAGAACCAACATAAAAAAATTAAAACTTACTTTTTATAAATTATTAATTAATTATCTCAAAAACATCAATCTCTAGCTAAACTATAAAAAAAGATAAATGAATAATAATTAAAAAAATAAAAAATGAATGAATATTAAATGAATAATAATTAAAAAAATAAAAAATGAATGAATATAAAATGAATAATAATTAAAAAAAACAAATTTTATTTATATATCCGAAAGGATCCACAAAAATTATGCCTGAATGTGTCCGCATTGTTTTAATTCTTTGCAGGAATATTAAAAGTTTGATGTGTATTGATGATGATAATGACAGTTTATCAATTTTTATTTTATACAGAGTATTTTTCTCTATTGTGAAGATGTGAAAATAAAAACTTACTTATCTAAAAAAAAATCTAGAATACAACGTAGATACACTAAGAATGAAACAGAATTCTAGAATTCGTACATTTTACTTAATTCAACATGATTGTGGGAATATTGAGGGAGCCTCTGATTCATGCTGGATGGCCTTGACGGGAGACTACCATCTGTCTCCTACTAGCTTCCCAGTGAAACCCTCTCCACAACCTTCTCTGAGTTGTCGGGGTTCTTGTGACCTGGCCATTTAGCCCATTGTTAAGAATTAGATTTAATTTCAACAAGGTGTTCTCAATGATGAGTGAATATATATTAAAAATAAAAAGGTCAGGGATTTCAAAATTCGTAAAAATTTTTAGTATAACTCGCAATAAATAGCGAAAACCGTTTTTATAATTCATTTTTGACATGATTGCGTTTCAAATCACGAATTTTTAATCTTTTAATTACAATACAGGGCGGGGTGATTCAGTCGGTAGCGCGCCAGGCTCGTAATCTGTAGTTCCCAGGTTCGAGTACCAGCTGGATCAGCGTTGAGATTTATCTCCGCAAAATTCCCCGCCCTGCCCACGGTCAGTAGGGAACACCAATTGGTTTAGAATCAGGCCGCCATCCTTCGGGTGGGACGTTAAGCCGTAGCCCGTGTGCGGGAGAGCCATTCTCTGTGCACGTTAAAGAACATGCTGGATGGCCTTAACGGGAGGCTACCATTTGTCTCCCAACAGCTGTTCCAATGGGTCCCCTCCCCCCAACCTTCTCTGAGCCATCGGGGTCCATGTGACCTGGCCATTTAGCCTCATTGGTGTGCAAAAAAGTACCGCTCAAGAGGTAGAACAACCCAACAATACGAAAATTCAAAGTTTAAATTTAATGTGCTCAGCCCTGCTGAAATACTTCGCTCGTCTCATTCTTTGATCAAACCCTTTCTAAACAACGCAATTTCCAAACTCCAAGGGAATACAACTTTACTGTCACGCAGCTGTCGGTGCCCAAGATCTGAATCGACTTTGCCTGCCAATTCGCAAACTTTTAAAACTTAATTAACGTCTTTCCTGCTTGCTTCCCGTTTATGTAATCACTTTCTTTTCTTTTACCTACTAAACAACGCTATTCGATATGCCTCGGGTCACATGTCACGAAGCACTTTCTACGTCGCCATAATCTCTGTTAAACTAAATTCGCGACCTCGTTTTCGTACTCCATTGTTTAATGCATGGCTGGCAACGACAAGAAGTCAAAAGGTTGTGCCCTTTTTTTACAAGTTTATACGTTAAACGATAAAGGCTAATTTTTTGCTCGTTTCGAGAAAAAGAGTTATTCTTTCCACTTTGTTATCTGCCTGTGTGAAAACATTCCACTACCCTACCCTTGGGGTTGTTGGGTTGTTTTACCTCTGAGCGGCATTTTTTTTGCACACCATGGGCTAAATAGCCAGGTCACAAGGACCCCGAATGCTCAGAGAAGGTTAGGGGAGAGGACCCACTGGAACAGCTGTTGGGAGACAGATGTCCATCCAGCGTGTTCTCTAACGTGCATAGGCTATGGCTCTCCCACACACGTGGCTACGGTTTAACATCCCATTCGACGGACGGAGGCCTTTCCAAGCCCATCGATGTCCCCTACTGACCGTGTCGAGAGCGGGTAATTTTGCGGAGATAAATCTCAACGCTGACCCAGCTACCCTTGGGACGGTAGAAGCTCAGTCGGCAGCGCGCCAGGCTCATAATCTGCAGTTCCCAGCTTCGAGTCCCGGGCCAGAGTTGAAGTTTATGTCCGCAAAATTCCCCGCCCTGCTCTAGGTCACTAGAGGACAACAGTGGGCGTGGAACATGCTGGATGGCCTGACGGGAGGCTACTATCTTTCTCCCAACAGCTGCCCAGTGGGTCCTCTCCCTCCAAACCTTCTCTGCGCCCTTGAGATCATTGTGACCTGGCCAACCCAGTGGGTCCCCTCCTTCCCAATGTTCTCTGAGCCATCGGGGTCATTGTGACCTGGCCACTTAGCGCATTATGTGCAAAACTAGTGCTACTCAGAGTACTACAACTAGTGCTCAACCAGGTACACTACTGTAACAAAATTTTCATGTTGTGTTGATGGGAATCTAACTTCGAAGCTGTATAGCTTCTAAAATAAGAACTTTGTGGTAAATTTTGACTGATGACGATGATCATAAATATATTTAAAACTTGATTTTTTAACAATAACTGTTCAGTATTTAAATAACTATGGAAGCTCAACAATAATGTGTAAGAATCCCAACAACAATGTGTAAGAATTTACCTCAGGAATTAATAAAAACTTAAATAAATATTGTATCAAACCATTCAGAAACATAAATATACGTTGGAGAAGTTTACATAATCATTATTTAAATATTAGACAATTTTAGGATTAGTATTTTTATAAAGAAATGCATTTTATTGTTAAATATTCCGGCTTCCATAGCATTTTAAATATTGAACGAATATTGTTGAAAAAGGAGATTTAAATATATTTGATTATGATCCTTATTTTATGTCCAATCACATATTTCCATTAAAGGCATATTTTAAAAGTTATAGAGCTTCTAAACTAGATTCCTATTGACATAACACGAAAAATCTATAATTTTTGTTCCTATTTTAGTGGTATTTAAATACTTTTCATGCAGAAATATGTCACGTACACGTTTAATATTTTGTCGTTTCCATTCCGATTATTAGCCACGACGACATCTAAATTTGGTGAAATGTATTGTGAACATCAAGTTTTATTAACTTCATCTGGCATTGATGAATGCATACGAAACCACTTTATGCTAACTTATAGAATTTCACATTTACGTTAAAATTCAACCTTTTGGAAAGGAGCCATACAAATATTACAACGAGAATTATACCAATCAGACTATAATATATACATTTACAAACTATTAACACTTAATACATTTAACAAACAATTCAGAAATAATCAAATTACAATTCAATGGATCCCTAGACATATAGGGATCATTGAAAATGAATTTGTTGATGGATTAGCAAAAAATGCTCAAAAACTTAACAAAATTAGCAACTGCTTCGTTTTTTATAACACTTTAAAAAAAGATATTAAAAAAAATAAATTAAATTGACGGAACAATTCTTTCAAATTGAAGCATCATTAAAAAATAACAACTTCAGATACGTTCTTTCCAAAAATATTAATTATATTCAAAATGTACCGTTTTCAAGAAGACAATTAAGTATCCTCTATAGACTTAGAATAAATACAGCAATACTAAATCAAACAAAATTTTATCTTAAACTATGAAACACTCCAAACTGCAAAAACTGTAACGTACCCGAAAGAATTCATCATATTTTACTTAACTGTATAAACAACACAACTGGAAGGAAAAAATTCTTTAAATCACTAGAGGATCATGGGTTTTAGGAGATTAGAACTGATTTAATTTTGAACCAGAAAGATTTTGATTTTAAAATTAAAATTTATAAAATTTTATTTGAATTTCTAATTTCTACAGATTTGTGGAACAGAATCTGAAAAAAAAAATAAGTAAATAAATAAAAACAAAAAGAGTAAAATTAAAATTAACTAACTAAAAAAGTATTATAGTTAGTTATTTTAAAAAAATGTATGATGAGAAAACCTGTATAAGGACCTCTCAAATATCTGCAACGTTGAATAAATAAATAAATAAATATTTCTGGAAATATCCAGAATGTTATTTTTAGGAGGAATTTGAATTCTAACTTTGCTTAATCTGAATCCTAAAACTCGGAAGTATGCAATATTGAAGTATTTCGAAATTGTTTTCGCCATAACTGGTTTAGTTTTTTTCTTTCTATAAAAGGGATTTGGCAGAATGGATTGTTTAAAATTACATTTAAAACATAAAAAGTTCAATATCAAAGACAAAGTATAGTACCATCATCTATGAAGTAAAGCTAAAGAGTGGCAAGTAATTCTGTTGATGCCATATTTTCTCATTTAAATCTGTTGATGCCATATTTTCTCTTTTAGTTCTGCTGATGTCATATTTTCTTGTTTAAATCTGTTCTAATGTCATATTTTCATGTTTAAATCTGCTGATGCATGTTTTCTCGTTTAAATCTGTTGATTCCATATTTTCTCGTTTAAATCTGCCGATGCCATATTTTTTCGTTTAAATCGGTTGATGCCATATTTTCTCTTTTAATTTTATTGATGTCATATTTTCTCGTTTGAATCTGTTGATGCCATATTTTCTCGTTTAAATCTTTGATGCCATATTTCCTCGTTTAAATCTGTTGATGCCATGTTTTTTCATTTAAATCTGTTGATTCCATATTTTCTCGTTTAAATCTGTTGTTGATGACAACCTTTTTGTTACACTGGAGACTTGGCATCCAACCTCGTACCAAAAAAATTTCAAGAACGGAACGTAGACAAGGGGTCTTCTACTTTCGTGACTTTTGTGCTTGATACAGAGACTTAAAAACTTTCTATCTAAAGAGATATTTTTCTTTTCAATGGAAAGCGTTAGCTCTATATAAAATAATTTTTAAAATACCAGTATAAATCAGCATTCTTTTTAGATTACTCTACCAAAGCTTATATATATATTAGAATTTTTTTTAAAGATTGCCAGAAAGTAGGGGACTGCTCAAAACTAACTACTTATTATTTATTGAATGATCATTGTAATCATTAGTACAGTGACATTTACAATCTTTTCTATTTGATAATTTGTCCCATTTCCGTAAACTGAATTGGCGATACCACTTTTATTTCCAGGAAGGTTTGTTTTTTTCCTGTGACCGAGACTTCATTAAATGGACTCTTCAAATTGCAATTACCACAATTTGTAAGTAATGTATTCATTTCTGCAATTTTCTGAGCAAAATATTGTTTACAGGTAAAGTTAAGTCTTCAGTGCGCTCTACATTAGGGACGTACCCAAGATTTAATATTTAGTTCACAATTCTGTCCGAGAATTTAGTTTTGAGGCAGTTGGTGAGAGGAGATTATTTTTTTTTTTCCTTCTTCTTCTTTTTCTGGGGGGGGTCTTAGAATAATTATTCAAAATGGAATTTGGGAAGATTAAAATGATATTCTCTATGGTATGAAATCTTACAGTTGCCTATTTTCTTCCTTTATTTCTAGGGTTGGGCATAAAATATGGGACTAAAATGCAAAGACAACTGTTTTGGATTTCAAATGAGGGATAAAAGTTTGATATTTCGTGTAAGATGATAGATTTTTCAGAGTGGGGGAGAAGAAGAAGGGACAGCAGAATTGACACAAAGTATAGCTAGGATATTGTATAATTGCTGAACTATTGAAAATTTCACAATTGTTGCACTATAGGAAATTGAATATTTACTATTTTGCTACATAAATCAGTAGCAGTATTAAAAAAAAATTTTTGCAATTACTACAGTAGTTCTAATTGCTGTCCACAGGTTCAGAAAATATCTATTGTGCTGTCATTCGATATAACGCATTACTTGCACGCCGCACAAACTGTTTCTAGGGACGTGTATTTAAAAACTCTGCCCAAATAGTTACTGGCATAATTCTCAGCCGTTTGCTGTTTCCTGAAAATTTTCATCATTTCGTAGACTGAATTACAGAAGAATGCGTTTATGATACTTCTTAAAACTGTACTATTATCATTCAATATAGTAGAAGGAATCTTTATTTTACCGCCATAGCTTTCCAGAGATATATTTCAGATGTACTGAAATGAAAAGACACTGGTCTGGTGTCTATGATTTCTGTTTAGAATCAGGATATTAGTCCTTTTTGTGGTTCGACGGAGGAAGTGTGCTTGTCCTGCCTCTGTCGCTGGTTCGACCGGTATTGAGCTACTTCCGGTTCTCCAGCTTTGAGTTGGACCGATTCACATTTTCACGTATTTATTTTGAGAGTGGTACATTTTGTATTGTGTTTACCTGTTTAATCTTTTCTTTTGAGTGTTTCAGGCCAACGATGACAGGCGTACTGTTCTGTTGATGCCATATTTTCTCGTTTAAATCTGTTGATTCCATATTTTCTCGTTGAAATCTGCTGATGCCATATTTTTTCATTTAAATCTGTTGATGCCATATTTCCTCGTGTAAATCTGTTGATGCCATATTTTCTCGTTTAAATCTGTTGATGTCATATTTTTTTTTTCGTTTAAATCTGTTGACTTCATATTTTCTAGTTTAAATCTGTTGTTGATGACAGCCTTTTTGTTACACTGGAGAATTGGCATCCAACCTCGTACCTAGAAAATTTCAATAACGGAGACATAGACAATGGGTCTCCTATTTTCGTGACTTTTGTTGTTCATACAGAGACTTAAAAACTTTCTATCTAAATAGATATTTTTCTTTTCATTGGAAAGCGTTAACTCAATGTAAAATAATTTTTAAAATACCAGTATAAATCAGCATTCTTCTTTAGATTTCGGTATGATTTTAATTGGGTCTCCAGAAGACCTAGTCCCATGACACTACCAAAGCATATATATATATATTGTAGAATTTTTTTTTTAAAGATTGACAGAAAGTGGGGGTCTGATCAAAACTAACTACTTATTATTTATTGAATGATCATTGTGATCATTAGTACAGTGACATTTACAATCTTTTTCTTTTTGATGATTTGTCCCATTTCCGTAAACTGAATTGGCGATACCACTTTTATTTCCAGAAAGGTTTGTTTTTTTCCTGTGACCGACAGACACTCATTAAATGGACTCTTCAAATTGCAATTACCTCAATTTGTAAGTAATGTATTCATTTCTGTAATTTTTCTGAGCGAAATGTAGTTTACAGGTAAAGTCTTCAGTGCGCTCTACATTAGGGATGTACCCAGGATTTAGTATTTAGTTTACAATTCTGTCCGAGAACCGAGAATTTAGTTTCGAGGCAGTGGGGGAGAGGATATTAGTTTGTTTTTTCATTTGGGGGGGGGGGGGGCGTCTGAGAATAATTATTCAAAATGGAATATTGGAATGTTAAAATGATATTCTCTATGGTATGAAATCTTATAGTTGACTTTTTTTTTCATTTATTTCCAGGGTCGGGAATAAAATATGGGACTAAAATGCAAAGTCTTTTGAATTTCAAATCAGGGATACTAGTTTGATATTTCCTATAAGAAGATAGATTTTTCGGAGTGGGGAAGAAGAAGAAGGGACAGCAGAATTGACACAAAGTATAGCTAGGATATTATATATTTGCTGAACTGTTGAAAATTTCACAATTGTTGCACTATAGAAAATTGAATATTTACTATTTTGCTACATCAAATCATTAGTATTATAAAGAAATTTTTGCACTTACTGCAGTTTTTCTAATTGCTGTCCACAGGCTCAGAAAATATCTGTTGTGCTGTTATTCGATATAACGCATTACTTGCACGCCGCACAAACTGTTTCTAGGGACGTGTATTTAAAAATACTGCCCAATAAGTTACTGACATAATTCTCAGCCGTTTGCTGTTTCCTGAAAATTTTTCATCACTTCGTAGACGGAATTACAGAAGAATGCGTTTATGATACTTCTTAAAAGTCCACTGTTATCATTCAATATAGTAGAAGGAATCTTTATTTTACCGCCATAGCCTTCCAGAGATATATTTCAAATGTACTGAAATGAAAAGACACTGGTCTGGAGTCTATGATTTCTGTTTAGAATCAGGATAATAGTCCTTTTTGTGGTTCGATGGGGGAAGTGTGCTTGTCCTGCCTCCGTCGCTGTGTCGACCGGTATTGAGCTACTTCCGGTTCCCCAGCTTCGAGTTCGACCCATTCACATTTTCAGGTATTTATTTTGAGAGTGGTCATTTTTGTATTGTGTTTACCTGTTTAATCTTTTCTTTTGAGTGTTTCACGCCAACGATGACGGGAGTACTGAGGCGCCATCTTTCGGTCTCCTTTGTCATAGGAGACAAAGAACCGGCAGTGGACCTCGTGGAGGCTCTCTACAGCCAGTTTGGAGAGAAGTGTGGCTCTTGTCTCTCCAGCTTCGGCAGTAGTCGGTATATTCTGAGAGTTTAGACAAGATGCTTTCACTTGGACGTTTCCTGTTCAAGGAGAGCACCATTTCTGTGAAACCTTTGGACTCCAAGGAGCGTGTTTTGCTGGTGCACAATGTCCCATACGAGTTAGACAACAGCGTTATCAGCGCGTGTCTCTCTCGCTATGGGTAGGTGCTGAAGATCGAGAGGGAGTGTTGGACGAAGTTCCCAGAGCTTGAGACGGGTAATCGTCGCATTAGGATGGAAATGACCCAGCCTGTGCCTAACTTTATTCAGGCTGGATCATTTCGCCTGATGATCAATTATTCGGGTATGGCTCTGTTTGTCGCAAGTGCGAGTTGCCTGACCCCTTAGTGGCGGAGTGCACTCTGGTATTGTGTGGCAATTGCCAGTTGAAGGGTCACACCGCCAGCAAGTGCCCATCACCCTGTGACATCTGCGGGGAAACCCATTCTCGCACGAAGTGTCTGAAGCGTTCCTAAGCGAACGTGGCTGGCGCTGCATCGAAGGTGGGAAGTACCTCTGTCCCCTAACAGACAGCAGAGAGTGCTTCTGCTGGGAGACTTCGACGACCGGTGCAGCCCCTGTCACTCCAGACGGCCCATCTGGTAGAGGCGGCCGTCCGGTTGGAGGCTCCCATGTTGGGTGAGAAGGCAAGTACCGCTATTGCGGGAGAGTTGAGTGTAGCTGCTTTGGACACAGCTACCTCTGCCCCATGACCAGCGTGCCATCCAGCGCGCCTACCGCGTCCACTGTCTCTGACTCAGAGACAGCTGGGTGGCAGCTGAGCCTCTCTGTGTGGGATGTCGCAGCTTCTGGGTGCTCGTCCGATGCGATGGACGTGACTTCGTCGAGCCAGCTGCGTTTGAAACGGAGTGGAGCAGCGGAGACGCCTCCCTGGACTTTGCTGCTGTTAGGGCGCTGCCATCCGGTCGCCCTCCACGTCGCGACCGTGGAACGGTCAGTCCACTAATTGGTGGACACAGTAAGGTGAGTAGGAAGAAGAGGAGGAAGTCTTGTCGGTAGGTAGCAAACATTTTGCAGCGATGTCTCTGCATTGAACCCATTTACTCTGCAGTACAAGCTTGCAATGGGAAAGGACTTTAAACCCCTGGAAGTTGAATATGTTCGTAAAGAAGATGGTTCCAAGACCTCTTCCTTTAGTGAAACAATCCAGGCACTATTAGATGAACTATTCCCTAAAGATGATAGGAGCTCTGATAATGCGGAACATCAACTCCTAAGGGAACAAAGTAGGATACCACTGGATACGGCAGATGATGTTCCGTTTACAGAAGAGGAAATAAGTGAGGTAATTAGTGATATGTCTTGGGGCAAAGCCCTGGGATACGATGGTCTGACTGTAGAAATTATGTCTCAGGTGTTTAATGAACACAAAGACCTGTTCATCCAGCTCTTCAACACTTGTTTGAAACTGGGAACGTTCCCACAAGCCTGGAAATAGGCTGACCTGGTCCTTTTCAATAAGGCAGGTAGAGACACAGCAGATGCAAGATCGTACAGACCAATAAGTCTGCTGCTGGTGTTGGGAAAAGTGCTGGATAAACTCCTGACTAACAGGATGTATTTCCACTGTTATAAAAACGGATACCTGAACCCCAAGCAATTCGGGTTTAGGACAGACCAGTCCACCACAGCTGCGATCAAACAAGTGGTGGACATTGTCAAGGTAAACAAAATGCACAAGATGCATACCTCTCTCATAGCCTTAGACGTGACGGGTGCCTTTGACAATGTCTGGTGGCCAGCCATACTAAATAGACTAAAAGGTTGTTCCTGTCCCAGGAACATATTTGTCCTAGTGGCCAATTACCTCAGCGAGAGGATGGTCAGATACTCCCACACTAGCAGGTCAGCCTCAAGAAACTTGGAAAGAGGCTGCCTACAGGTTTCGTGCAGTGGACCATTCCTCTGGAATTTGGTCGCCGATACTGCCCTGGAGTTGACCCTACCAGAGGACGTCTGGCTCCATGCCTATGCCGACGATATGCTGCTTGTTATAACAGCACCCTCCAGAGCGAGACTGGAGACTGCTGGCAATGCAGCACTATCAATACTCGAAGAATGGTGTCTGAGCAATAAGCTAGGGTTCAGCTTTACTAAGACAACAGCCATGACTGTTGCTAAAGAGGGTGTCCTCAAAAATAGGTACCCTATTTACAAATTAAATGGCGAAAACATCCGCCACATGACGACTTTAAAGTACTTGGGGATGACTCTGGATGAGAGGATGAGCTGGATCCCGCACCTGCAGGACTTAAAAGCGAAATGCACAAATGTTATGTGCAAGCTGGGGCGAATGGCTCACGTCTCATGGCGAAGTGTGCAAGCTGGCGTCTCATGGCTTTTTCAGAAGCGAAGTCCTAAAAGAAATGGTGTCCTTGGGGATGACTCTGGATGAGAGGATGAGCTGGATCCCGCACCTGCAGGACTTAAAAGCGAAATGCACAAATGTAATGTGCAAGCTGGGGCGAATGGCTCACGTCTCATGGCGAAGTGTGCAAGCTGGCGTCTCATGGCGAAGTGTGCAAGCTGGCGTCTCATGGCTCTTTCAGAAGCGAAGTCCTCAAAGAAATTTACCTGAGGGGAACGGAGCGGAATCCTAACATATGGTGCGGGCGCCTAGTGGCGCCCAACGGACCACTCCATAATGTGTAGAAAGCTGCTTGCTGCCCAACGACCAGCTTTACTGCTTATCACCAGGGCTTACAGGACAACTTCTACAGATGCCCTCCTGGTGTTAGCAGGGATCCCTCCGCTATTTTTGACGGTCTGCAAAGAAGCGACCATTTTTAGAGTCTTGCAGGCTAAGGAGAAAGCAACATTCCTCGGAGTTCAGTATGACCCCAAGGAGTATGAAACTAATACCGCTAAGTGGAAACTCCATCCCACGAGAAGACTATGTGTGTCCTGGTCCAAGGAGTTACCATCAGGAACAGGATCAGAGATTTACACCGATGGTTCCAAGAGCGAGGATGGTGTGGGCCTAGCCTTCACTGTCTACAATAAAGGAGCCAAGATGTATGACTATAATAGGAGAGTTACGAATAATGGCTTAGCCTTCCAAGCAGAACTGCTCGCTATCAGATAGGCCCTCAATTGGGCCCTCAATGACGGCGGTCAGGAAAATGACATACGGTTGTACACGGACAGCCAGGCAGCTCTGCAAGCACTTGAAGATGCAAACAACAGGCATCAGATAGTAAATGAAATCAAGTGCATCCTGGGCAATCAGAACATGCCCAGAGTATCCTTCTCCTGGATCAAGGCACATGTAGGTCATGAAGGGAACGAGCGGGCAGACGAACTGGCCCGCTCCGCAGGTAATAATACTCAACCTGTGCTAGCGGTAAAGACTTCTAAAACAACCCTGGAGTCTTTAATTGATCGAAGAGTAATAACGGAATCCCAGAGGTTCTGGGATACGACTGAGAATGGTCTACAAACAAAGACATTCTTGAAAAGGGTCAGTCTATCCCTGATGACCTCTGACCATTATTTGATGCAGGTCCTTACAGGACATGGGAGATTCCCTTACCTGGAGCGGTTTAAGATCACTACCCACAGTTACTGCGGCTGTGGGGCTCCAGAAGTAGATGTCAGGCACTACATCCTCAGGTGTCCGATTACGGAAGGGTTCGCTAACGAATTCAGGGACTCCCAAGCGATCAATGAGGTAGCAGGCGAGTTGGTCACGGTGTCCATTGAGAGTGCCCGTGTCAGGGCACACTTGAGGGACATAGGCTGGCTCGTCTGCTGGCTCCGGGACTCTGTCCTTTGAGATCAGGAGCTGCTTTCACTCTCTTACTTATTATCCTACTCTCCTCCCGGGCTGCACTCAGCACTCCCTTTAACACCACCCATACTCCAAGTCCCTACTGGTCTCCTCTGAGACAAACTTCATCTTCTACTTCTAGGCTTCTCTTTGCCAAGCACGTATAGTTGTCGTGAGACGGAGCACGTGCTTTGCCCATGGGGGGTGGGTCCTTCGGGAACCACCCTGAATTGAAGAGAGGTGTCGGTAGGTAGTTGGTAGGTACTTTTTTTCTGCCTTTGCGCGTTTCCTTTTCTTGGTTGCCTTTTTTGGTAGTTTTTTCTCTGTAGGCTTTTTTCTTTCGCCTTTTCTGGTTGCGCCTTTCCCCTTGCACATCCTTTTCTTTTGCCCTTGCCTGGTAATTTCCCTTTTCTCTTTGGCGATGGCCACTTTGTTGTTTTTGCTGTGTTTTTGTAGTAGTTTGTGTTTTTTATTGTTATATTTCTATGTTTTCAGGTACAGGCAGCAGTGTCCGTGGCACGGTGGATTGCGTAGCGGGCATTGCTGTGGCCGAGATGCCTTCCGAACATGTGGTAGCTATACCCCTGTTCACGGCATCTGGGTCACAGAGTAAATTCCTGGTTTCGGTGTTGCTATGTTACTTGTACCTGATGTCCTATTTTCGAGTGCCAGAAACTAAAAAACATCTTGCTGGGAAGAAAGCGCTAGAAATCGTGTTAACGTTGAGAAAACATAGAAGTTTTACATTCCAACATTGAGGTCTATCTTTTTATCTCATCTGGAACATGTCGTAAGAAATAATAAGAACGCAAAAACGTGTCTTTTCATTTGAGTACATCAGAAATATATCTCTGGAAGGCTATGGCGGTAAAATAAAGATTTCTTCTACTATATTGAATGATAATGGGCGACTTTTAAGAAGTATCATAAACGCATTCCGCTGTAATTCAGTTTAAGAAGTGATTTTGAACATTCAGGTTGGTTGATTTTCAATTCAATAGATGGCGACACTTCACACGTATAAGTTGCTGCCCAATTTCTTCCCAAAATGTTATATTGAAGTTCTAAACTATTCTGGGAAAATATTTCACTATCGAAAGGATGGGCTGTTCTGTTAGGAATACCAGATCATACTGGGGAGCTGAAACTGGATCTGATCATTACCTTGTTAAAGGTGTCTTGCAACTTAAACTTAAGAAATGTTGCACTTTGGTTTACCTACCGCTAAGGTTAAGGGCAGCGTTCAGCGCTACAGGATCAAATATGTCAGTTTAAATGATGACACGAAAGTAATATTTATATTTATTTAAAAATTCTGTATTGATTTAAATAATAAAAACTTACAATAATATGAAAAATTATCTCAAAGTATATTTTCTAACTTTGGTCGTCGCAAATTTTTCAATAACAGTAAAATCAACTTGCTTAGCTAAATCATTTTCGATGCACAAAATTGCTAGATGATTAAAGTCACTCTCGACTAGATGTGCTTCTTTGCCAGGTTTTGAATGAATTTTCCAGTCTGCTGAACGATCTTTCAGCTGAAGAAACTGTAACTGGTACTGTACAAAACAGTTTAATGGCAAGGCAGATATTGACAATTATACCTTGCAGTTTTTTGTCGTAAAGTGCGTTCAGAAGTCTAATCGGGCTTCTTTCAGTGCTGAAAACTGTCTTGTGAATACTTTTAAGGTGAAGGATTTCTTGCAGTAAGTCTTCTGACAGATCTTTCGCATATGTATTTGCAAGTTTTGCTGCTTTTGCGGTAAGTTGACCATTGTCTAAGTTTTGGAAGTTCAAAATGGATGAGAATAAAAAAAGCGATTGATTTTTCTTTTTAAATGTATCAGAACAGGCACATGTTGTCCATCGGCATGAATAAGAGTATGAATGGCGATAAATCGCAAAGACGAAACAAAAAGTCGGTATTATGAGAGGATAATGTAATGTGCCTAATAAAATAATCAATTTTAGTTGGATGGACAAAAGCCAACATTTTATGAAGTCTCTTTTTGTCTTCTGTTCATTTCACTTAGCTGGCGGACCCGCCAAGCCGCTCCCCCCCCCTCCCCTAATCCCGGGCTGACAGGCTAGAGCCCTGTCCGCCCTACCCTTGTGGAGGCCATGACTTAGTGTTTATGACTATATAGTTTGCTTACTCTGAAGTTGAGGAAGAATGGGACCGTTTGAAACAGGCTTTTTTTTTCAAACTAACAGTGCTCTTTTTACGAAAAAAGGACCATCATCTTCTTCAAGCAGCCATGGGCTACGGAGGTCCAACCAGACCGTGCAATTTACTTCTGCAAGCAAGTCTGTCCTGAGCTACACCTACTGCATCTAGCCACTGCACACCAATTCTAACAAGATTCTGTTTGAGATTGTCTGCCCACCGCATTCTAAGTCCCCCCCCCCCTTTCTAAGGTCTTTAGGCACACTGTTCATAACCCTATTCGCCAATCTATAATTATTCATACGGTCAACATGGCCAAACCAACGGAGTCTCTCTCTCTGCACAATATGCTGCTTAAAGGAGGTTGCAAACTCCTTTGCCTAACCTCATCATTAGTTACAAAGTTGAACCACCTAATGCCCAACATACTGCGTAAGCATCTGGAATCAAAAGCACCTAGTTTCCTGTTATCATGTTTACAAAGTTTCCATGTTTCACGACCATAACTAACCCTAGAGAGAACCAAACTATTATACAGTCTAATTTTAATCTTTAGGTGTATACGCCTATTTCTCCACAATCTCCTTAGATTCTTAAAAGTCCCGGCAGCAATCCCGTCTGTTGATCTCATGCCGCACATCACCATTATCTGTTACATAGCTCCCAAGATAATTAAACTGTGACACCTGCTCAAGACTGCAACCATTCAGATGAACTGAATCACAGCCTGCCTGACCAATTTTCATCACTTTAGTTTTCTCTCTGTTTATAACCAAACCTACTCTACTACCAGTCTAGTCAACAACACGAATGAAAGCGTTCACTCATCAACATCATTTGCCAAAAGGACTAAAACATCAGCATAATCTAAATCAGAAATTTTCGGATCTCCAGACCATTTAAGGCTAAAATCTATCCCTTGAAGTGAATTTCACTTAACATAATCAATAACCAAACTAAAGAGAAAAGGAGACAAAATGCACCCTTGTCGAACACCAGAAGTAATGCTAAACCAATTGCTACAAGCCTTATCAACTCTCACACACGACTCAGTGTTATTACAAAGAGCTGTCGTGATGTTAACTAACTTTTCTGGTATACCATATGATTTCACAATCAACCACAAATTATGACGATCAACAGAGTCGAAAGCCTTTTTGAAATCAACAAAGCTAGCAACCAAAGGTTTCTGAAACTCTAAACATTTCTCAAGAATCTAAGTGAAAATATCTGATCCACACATCCCCTACCACTTCTGAATCCACATTGCTCATCACGCAATTGACTGTCAACCAGATTCTTAATTCTATTAAGCACAATCATGGAAAGAACTTTACCTGGAACAGAGAGTAGGCTGATACCCCTACAGTTATCACAAGAACTGCGATCACCTTTTTTGAAAATAGGGATAATAATAGCTCTGGTAAAATCCTGAGGAACCATGCCTTTATCATAAAAGATATTCAGAATTTCAGCCATCCAAGTGGTAACTGAAACATTCCCAGCTCTAAGCATTTATGTAGTAATTTCATCTACCCCTGGGGATTTATGAAGTTTAAGTTTAGAAATAGCCAAAATAACTTCCGATTGTGTTATAGGGGCCAACATTAAAGCCACCAATGCATCTATCATAATTACAAACAATGGGAGTAGAACTAACTACATTGTTTAGAACATAACTGAAATGTTCAGCCCACCTAGCCATGACAGAATCCTCCCCTTCTATAACCTTACCTTGTTTATTATTCAATCCTTGTATACCTGTCTGTTTTCTACCACACAAAACATTAACTATCTGGTACAGCTCTCTTCTGTTGTGCTGTCTAACTGCTTCCTCGACTTTGTCAGCCAAACCATAAAGCCAAAGATTCTTAGCAGCAGCTAACTGATCCTTTACTACTTTATTAAGGTGTCTGTAATGCTTTCTATTAGGACTAGTAGGGTATTGATTAAGGACATTCCTGCAGTTCTTTCTTTCTGAAGTAAGCTCAAGTGCCTTATCACTCAGATAATTCTGTCTCCTCTGCTCCTTTTTTTTGGAACGAGTACTATTAGTGTCCAAAAAAGCCTGTTTAAAATGATCTCATTCTTCCTCAACTTCAGTAGTAAGCATACCATGACTGTCATAATGATTAAGTAACCTATCGTGGTAAGCTTTGGCTATAACTGGATCTTTCAGAGCTTCAGTATTAAAAGTAAATTTTTTAACCCTAGCACAACACTTTTTAAGTTTAAGTTGCAAGACACTTTTAACAAGGTAATGGTCAGATCCATTTCAGCTCCCCTATATGATCTGGTATTCCTAACAGAACTAGCCCATTTGCTGTTAATTAATATATAATCAATCATATTCTTATGCAGCCAATCAGGTGAAACCCATGTGTATTTATGTATGTCGTGGTGTATGTAATATGTGTTAGTTAATCTGAAATCATTGAGTTTACCTACCTGTAGGAGACGTTGTCCAATGCCATTGCAGCTACCAATACCAAAAGGGTCTATTACTCATCCCCAAAGGTCAGAGTCAGTCCAACTTTGGCATTGAAGTCACCTAGAACAATGGTAATATCTCCTTTCTTGACAGAATTCAAAATATCCTGAAGTTGTCCGTAAAACCTATCCTTCTCATCCTCATCGGCATCCTCAGTGGGGGCATAACAGCAGATAACATTCAAGCCTTTAACGCTTGTCTGAAATTTTGCTGTAAGAAACCTTTCATTAATGCACTCGTATCCTAGAAGAGCATCACTAGCGTGTCTGCTGAGAAGCAGACCCACGCCTTGGTGATGCTTATTGTCGTCCCTCCCTGAAAAGAGAAATTTAAGATTATTTTTAAGAATCTGACCTTTATCTGTCCATCTGGTCTGTTGCAAACCAAGAATATCTAAATTATAATGGTGGAATTCTTGTGTGAGGACATCAAGAGAAAAAGCTCTGTGCAGAGTCAACACATTCCAACTACCTATGGAGAGAAAATGGTTAGTGGGATGTTTAAAGAAACTATGTTTATTGAGAGAGGGAATGCCGACAATATCAAACAGCCCCCTAATCGCAGACATGAGGCAAAGACTCGTTCCCCCACCACTTATGGCCGAAGCTATCTACACTGGAAGACTTCAGACAAAATTATTTGAGTGATAAAGCACACGAGCTTATTTCGGAAAGAAAGAACTGCAAGAATGTCCTTAATTAATATCCTGCTAGTCCTAATAGAAAGCATTAGAGAGTGTTTAATAAATGTGTAAAGGATCAGTTAGTAGTTGATAAGAATCTTTGGCTTGATGGTTTGGCTGACAAAGCCGAGGAAGCAGTTAGACAGCATAACAGCCAACAATTGTATCAGAGAGTTAATGTTTCGTGTGATAGAAAACGGATAGGTATACAGAGATTGAAGGATAAACAAGGTAAGTTTATAGAAGGTGAAGATTCTGTCATTTCTAGGTAGGCTGAGCATTTCAGTGATATTCTAACAAGTGGTTAGTTCTACTCCCATTGTTTCTAATGATTATAGCCTTATAACACAGTCTGAAGTTAATTTGGCTATTTTTAAATTAAACTACAAAAATTCTCAGGGGTAGATGAAATTACTACTGAAATGCTTAGAACTGGAATTGTTTCGGTTACCACATGGATGATTAAAATTTTGAATATCTGTTATGATAAAAGCATTGTACCTAAGGAGAGCCAAACCAGAGCTATTATTATCCCTATTTTTAAAAACAGATGATCGCAGATCTTGTGATAACTCTAGGGGTATTAGCCTACTTTCTATTCCAAGTAAAGTTCTTTGCATGATCGTGCATAATAGAATTAAAGAATCTGGTTGACGCACAATTGCGGGATGATCAGTGTGGATTCAGAAGTAGTAGGGAATGTGTAGAACAGAATTTTACACTTACGAAGATTCTTGAGAAATGTTTAGAGTTTCAGAAACCTTTGGTTACTATCTGTTTCGTTTTCAAAAATGCTTTTGACTCTGTCGATCGTCATAATTTCTGATTGAATGTGAGATCGTATGGCATATCAGACAAGTTAGTTAACATCATGAAAGCTCTCTATAATAACACTGAGTCGTATGTGAGAGTTGATAAGTCTTGTAGCAATTGGTTTAGCATTACTTCTGGCGTTCGACAAGGTTGCATTTTGTCTCCTTTTCTCTTTAGTTTGGTTATTGATTATGTTAAGTGAAATTCACTGCAAGGGAAAGATTTTGGCCTTAAATGGTCTGGGTATCCGACAATTTCTGATTTAGATTATTCTGCTGTTTTAGTCCTTTTGGCAAATGATGTTGATGAAATGAACTCTTTCATTCGAGCTGTTAGTTAGACTGGTAGTAGAGTAGGTTTAGTTATAAACAGAGAGAAAACTAAAGTGATGAAAATTTGTCAGGTAGACTGTGGTTCAGTTAATCTGAATGGCTTCACTGTTTCAGCAGGTGTCTCAATTTAATTATCTTGGGAGCTATGCAACAGATACTGGTGCTGTGCGGCATGAGATTAACAGATGAATAGGGATTGTGGCTGGAACTTTTATATCTATAGTGAGTGTGGAGAAATAAGCGTATACACCTAAAGACTAAACTTAGACTGTATAATAGTTTGTTTTTTTTTTTCAAGGATAGTTATGGTAGTGAGATTTGGACCCCTTTGTAAAACATGATAACAGGAAACTAGATACTTTTGATTCTAGATACTTACACAGTATCTTGGACATTAGGTGGTTCAACTTTGTAACTAATGATGAGGTTAGGCAAAGGAGTTTGCAACCTCCTTTAAGCAGCATATTGTGCAGAGAGAGACTCCGCTGGTTTGGCCATGTTGCCCGTATGGATAATTATAGATTGGCGAATAGGGTTATGAACAGTGTGCCTAGAGGCCTCAGAAGGAGGGGGAGACCTAGGATGCGATGGGCAGACAATGTCAAACAGGACCTAATTAGAATTGGTGTGCAGTGGCCGGATGCAGCAGATGTAGCTCAGGACAGATATGTTTGGAGAATTAAACTGCGCGGTCTGGTTGGACCTCCGTAGCCCATGGCTGCTTGAGGATGATGATGATGATAATTTTACAGAAAAAAATCCCAAATTTTACATCTCACCTGAATTTTAGCAAGTCGCTTCGAATTATGCCAACTTCACAAAATTTTTACAAATTGACCAAAATTTACCAAATTGCTTGGATTTTGCGAACCCACATTTCACAAGAACAATCCCAATTTTCACAACTGTGAATTTACAAAGTTACTTCGAATTTTGCCAACACCGATTTACCTTGGGGGGGGGGGGGGGGGGGGGTGACACTGCACATATTGATACATAAAATTATCTAAACATATACAAGATTTAAAAGTGGTGAAATCATCAATAAATTCTGAAACATCAATACGCTCCGTTTTTTCTTCTCCTATGCTGAAGAGACTAGACCCGGATCTAAAAAAAAATAATCGGGGGGACAAGTGACGAAATTGACCCGGAAAAGAACAATTTCCATTGCAGTGTAACATTTTGTCCTTTATTTCAGTAGTCTTTAAGATACTTCTTGGAAAATGTATGATATTTTTATAAGTTTTAATACGAAATTCTGAGCGTGAGTTCAAAAGAATATTTAGTGACAAAAAACTTTATAAATGAACTGATTTATTACAAAAGTATAAATAATAACACAAATATAAAATAAATTCAACTAATAACAAAGTATGAAAATAAACCATCAGAAGAATATTTCGCCTTATCATTATTACTACAAATAGTCCTTCTTTAGAATTCTTATAGTCCCCCACTCAAAACATAAAATAAGACTTTTTACAATATTCAATAAGTGGTTCAGTCATATTTGCGAATAAACCTGTAAAATATCAAGAATAATCTTACCAATTCTTTAAACAAATTAAAAATAACCATGTATCAGATGATTTTCTTCCAGAATTTCAGCCATCAAATACTCCAAAACTGCAGTTACTGGGCTTTCAGGACCATTACTTTTAAGACGTTAATCATCACGCATCAGACGATGAACTGTTCCTATAGAAAAGTTGAGATCAGCTCTACTTCCTCGACTAACATTTCTCGTCTTTGACCTAGTCTTCAAATATCTTGAGAAACTTTTTCAATATTAACTTTATGCTAATTCACTTAATGCTGAAGAAATATACACATTCAAACACTACCAATTTCTTTATTCCACTTTATAAAACGTCGTTAAAGTTCGAGTTCTTATTTTTCTAGTCAACTACTGACGTAATTCACATGTTAAGCACACGCGAGCAACAAAATTATACAGCACATCACGGTTTCATTGTTGCTCATTCATCTGTCGTAACAATATATGCATTAATAATTTTTTTGCCTTCACTACACTTACTACCATTTTCAGACGCGAGGGTGAGGGGGAGTTGGGTGGCCTCTTTGCCCACCCCCTAGATCTGGCCCTGAAAGAGAGTTAAATGTGACTTTTTTTACCCGTAGATTTTCGAAGATGGTTTTTTTTATTTCCTTCATCTTAGAAAATATTCATTCTACAGAAGATGACGTAACAGGAATCATAAAGGAAAATTAGTGAGAAAAAAATATATAAATAAATTAAAAATTAAAAAAATACCTCCTATATGGGCCCTAAAAAGTAGAAAATAAACTTAAAGCATACCGATGGTGTAATCAGTTACTGAGTTCGTATTCACTTCAAAGGAATGTAGGGTGCCGGCAATCTTGTTGTATAGGTAAGAAAGTTTTTTGTTGTCATTTTTGTTGCGTTCTCTTGATTTCGAATGATTAGTTTCGGAGAAATATAATTAAAAATTCTTTTTTATTCAAATCCTGAACAGTTGGTTGTAGATTGTTTGGTGTTTTATGGCGCAAGAGCAACAGGGATATGTTGCGCCAAACTAGGTTAAAAATAGATAAAAAAATTATCGAACTCACAATCAAAGTTAAAATCAGCAAGAAATTAAAGAGGAAAGGAATAAATTGTAAAGGACGCAACAAGAAAGAAAATTGTATAACAACAAACAAAAACAAACAAAAAAATGTAAACAACAAACAATGGGTATAAAAATCCTGGGTCAAAAATGAACTGAAAATTGTAAAATACAAAAATTAACAATTGATCTAGAGGACCAGATAAAAAGCAGAAACGGATAAATCCAAATCACAGAATAAATACATTATAAACGTTTAAAATAACCTGTAAAACGTAAAAAGTCGAAAACAGATGTTAAAAACGTGTCATCAGATAAAAGGAGTAACGACTGTAAGGCACGCTCTGGAGAATATGAGACATTAATTGAGGCAGTGTCAGCAATGACTTTAGCCTTAATAGGGAATGCTATGATTCTTCACTATCCTAAGTGTTGCAAATATAAAACGAAAAATTTAGTACTACTCGCCAATTCCATTTCGAAAACAGCTAGAGTATCTCTGTTATAAAGTCTAAATTTAACACTTCATTCAAATCGAAACGATATTCCTTAAATTTCAAACCGATGTTAACAAACCTCAGCCAAGAGACCGATATTGACACCGAAACTTGCCGTTTGACGTCATCCCTGTAATAAAATATTTGTGTAAAAGAAAGCGACACGAACTCTGGTGAAATGCAAGATGAATCCTGCTGAAGAACTGATGCGACAAAAACTTTTTAAATAAGGAAAGACTGTGCTGAGTCAATTTAAAATCTCAAAGGTACTGCATTCTGTAAGTTTTGCATTTTTTTTTTCATTTTGAAGTAATTTTTTAAAGTTTAAAAATTATCCGCAAGTTTAGATCTTGTGATCTCGTAGACTACACGGCAAAGGCAAACAACTCATAGAATCGCTTTTCACTGGGTGGGACTTTTTCCTTGTCAAGTGGGCATTGAATTATGTTTATACCTTGCCATAGGTATAAACAGGAAGAGGGGGGGAACATTAAATGACTGGATTGATGAGAGTTTCAATCCGGTAGTTTTTAACAAAAATCCATTCTCCTTGAACATTGCAATATGCATTTTACCTCTCCCTTTTAATAATTTACTCGGTTTTACGCTGTTCAGGTTGCAAAACATTTCCAAGGAACTGGATCTAAATTGTTGTAGCTGGCGTATCGTTCTGTGTTTTTGGTGATTGTTGGTTGCTTCACAGGGTGGTTCTAGGTTAATGGTCCGAAAATCAATTCTTCGAATATCAGTTTTTCGAAAATCAGTTCGTTCAAGAGACAAATTTTTCGAATGCCAATTTTGGAAATGATGAGTTTTTCCAAAATAAATTTTTCGAATAGCAATTTTGCGAATGGCAAATTTTTTTGAAAACCGACGAGTTTCGAAAAGCAAGGGACCATCCACATTTTGCATGAGAGTCTTTTTTTTTACAGATGAATTAAAATTTCTTTTTCGGATTCGATTGATAGTGTTGAAATCTTAAAAATATGCGTTTTCAAAATATCCCAATAGCTTTAATTTCACCCTCTAATGATAGAAAAAAAATCGAAACTTAAACGTATTTATAAATAATTTATTTATGCTAAATAACTGCATTTTTTGGTGGGTGTCACGTTTAAGTAGTTTATACTGACAGCAATGTTTTCCTTCTTACACTGAATGGAAGGTGGCAACATTTTTGATTAAAGTCAGAAATGAAAAAAACTCATTTTTCTCTTTTATACGTACTAACAGCGCCAAATATGAGGAAAAAAAGGGAGCTGCCAAGTGATCCTAGTTACGAGAGGGGGGATGTAATATCGATCTAGAATATCATTCCAGCATGACAGAGTATTACGACCAAGTAAATGAAATAATGAAATAAATGTATAACTAAAATGACGAAAAACACAATCGAGAAATAACGCCGTAAGCAAAAACGTCGACAGTACAACAATGCTGTAAATAAAGATTTAGATACTAAATTTTTGACTGAATTAAAGAAAAAGATGAATTAATTAAAGACTAAATACTAAATTTTTGAAAAAGCGAATTTTAACATTTTAGCACTATCAATTAAATCCAAAAAGGATTTTTAAAATATCTCTAAAAGCAAAAAAGAAATTAATGACACTCACACAATATGTGGATGATCCCTTTCTTTTTCGAAAAATTCGTCATTTTCGAAAAGTTGTCATTCGAAAAATTGCTGTTCGAAAAATTCGCTTTTCGAAAAATTGATTTTCGAAAAACTTGCATTCAAACAACTGATTTTCGTAAAACTCATATTCGAAGAATTCATTTTCGAAAAACTCTTCGGCTGGTATCTTCTTGAGACCGACAACATCCAATCGTCCTTGCATCGTGAACCACAAGCCCGGCAATCAAGCGAGTTGACCAACCAGCTTTACACTGTCATATAATCCTTTATGCTCATATGCATCCACAACTAATATAGTTCACCAAAGAATCGTCGTCCTCGTAGCACCTTCAACATTTCGTACTCAGCATCTGCTACGGACACTCTTTCGTAGCTTGTTTGCAGACAACCACAGCGCCTAAATCCCTTGGTTTAGCCTAATCAGTGTCAATCCTGTGATCTCCCGAAAATACCACTTATTTACCATAGAAACCAGGCCCGCATCTAGAAAAAAATTGAGGTATGGGGGAGGGGAAAGTTGCGAGAAACACAACGGAAAAATGTAAAAGAGGAGGCCGATAGACTAGATTTCCAATTCAGTATATAGGAAGATAGATATTTTTTAAATTTTTAAATTTATTTGTATTATTTTCTTTGTCATTAAAAACGCCTACCTTCAAAAGCCTTCATTGGGTGTATAATTATATTTTATTTGCTCCTAAAATCATATTACACAACAGCTATATATGGTATTTTAGGAAACATATATAGTCAAAAAGAACAAAATAATAACAATAACACCAATTGCCAATAAACAAAGAAAAATAGTAATGATATAAAAGAAAACATTGAAAAAAGAAAGAAAAAATTTTTTTGACTTAGTAATATCGAGAACCAAGGATCACCTTATGCCCCGTCCAAGTTTCGAGAATGAGTAAAGTATTATAATATATGGCAACACATCCCTTGATTTATCTTTAGTAATGAATAAATGTTACGAAATTGCAAATTATATGCCATTAAATATTTAATTCAAAATCATAAAGGCAAATAATCATTTCAAAGGACACCCAACAAACACAAGAGGAAAAAGGAAACAGACATTTAAAATTTCAAAACATATACCAAATTGATAATATCAAAAATGCATTTTTTATTTTATATTTAAAGCGAACCAAACTAATTTCATTTCTATCATTTAAGTCTAAACTATAGAGACGTCCCAATCTTTAATTTGAGATATATACTCGTTAAAGTGTAAGCCCGCCAAAAATCCGACCCCCCTCCCCTTTATCAAGGAGGGAGAATAGTGGACGCAAAATTCGAAATAGTTTACGACGGTCATTATATAAGCTTTCATTTGACACCTAAATCGTAACTGTAGGTACTTGCATTCTGGAGATATAGCAGAATATTTTTTCATATTTCTCCCTTTTTATAAAAGGGAAGAAAGCATGATGGTCAGTTCTTTGTAACTTATGACAGTCCCCTCGTCCCAAGCCTTCATTCGACACATAAATCATTAAGTTTCTCCAGTGCGTTTGAAAGATATGATGGAACTGTTTTGACAAATCCACAAACCAACAAATCTACAAATATCAAGCGAAAAGCAATAGGAAGATAGGTAATAACGCTTTCCCACCTGACCTAAGAAGTAAGAGTAGCATAATCTAAAAGTTATGCATATATTTATTATATATATATATAACATATTCTGTGTGTCTGTATGATCCAGAACTCCTCCAAACGGCTGGGTTGCATTATTTTACCTGTGAGCGCCACTTTTTTGCATACACTGGACTAAATGGCCAAGTCACAAGCACCCGAATGACTCAGAGAAAGTTGAGTGAAAGAGATCCACTGGACAGCTCTTAGAAATCAGATGGTAACCTCCCGTCAAAGACAACCTGCATGTTCTTTAACATGCACAGATTATGGCTATCCTGCATGTCGGGCCACAGCTTAAACTCCCATTCAAAAGTATAGTCTCCCCATTCTCACCGGGGTGGGGGTGGCTCATTCGCCAGCATGCCAGGCTCGTAACCTGCAGTTCCCAGGTTCGAGTTCCAGCTGGGCCAGCATTGAGATTTATCTCCGCAAAACTCCCTGCCCATGGTCAGTAAGATACACCGCTGGGCTTGGTAAAGGCTGACGTCCGTCGGGTGGGACTTTAAGACGTGGCTCTGTGTACGGGAGAGCCATACCCTGTGAACATTAAAGCACACATTGGATGACCTTGACGCGAGACTACCATCTGTCTCCCAACAGCTGTTCCAGTGAATCTCCTCCCCCAATCTTCTCTGAGCCCTCGGGGTATCAGAAACTAAATTTATTTTTATCAGAAACTAAATTATGTTCCCCCTTTTCTGTTATCCCCAAGAAAAGGAGAGGAAAATTTCATAGGAATTGATCGCAATGAGATATTTCGTCAAATGCAAGTTTATGACATCGGGAGTGCCATCTAATGAAAATAACAGAGTTTGAGAGCCGAGCAACGACGTTAAGTTTGCTACTACACACACCGGCCCCTGAATTAGAAACCTTTATTCAGATACACGTAAGCGTCACTTGCGCAGCGTATACTCTTTGACGAGCGCATTAAGACTGCTGCTCGTCAGTAAACGTTAGTAGAGTTGGTCAGAATGGGAAAAACAAAGGATCTTTCTGGGTTCGATAAAGGAATTTTTGGGGGTGCCCGTCTGGCTGGAGCGACGCAGCGTTCTCGGGTTTTTAATCAGTGGAAATATAGCCCATATTGCTTCTCTAAGAGGCGTTAGTGTGGCGCGACGACAATCTGTCGGGAACGAGATCGCCGTCATCTGAGAAGGCTTGAACGGAGAAACAGGACTTCCTGTGTGCAGCAACTGACTGAAGCATTCAATGAAGGCTGTTCCCGGCCCATATCTCAGCGAACTATGCGCAGGGAATTGAAGAGGATTGGTATTAGCAGTCGCATCCTATACGGAAACTACTGATTTCTGTGAAGAACAGGAATATTCGTCTACAGTGGTGTCAGAAACACCGTGACTGAACACTGACTGGAACACTGGGAAAAAAGTCATGTGGTCCTACGAGTCGCGGTAAACCTTGTAATGTACCGACGGTAGTCAGAGAGTTTGGAGGGAGCCCTAAGAAGCAATGGACCCATCTTGCCTTGTAAACACAACTCAAGATTCTGGAGGCAGTGTCATGTTGTGGGGAACGTTATATTGGTACGGAACGGTCCCCTGATTATTGCTGGAATTTCGGGTGTCTTCTAAGGATCATCTGAACATTGTTGCCGATCAAGTCCATCCTGCAATTTTCACTTGTTATCCAGCAGGTGACGGCTGTTTCAGGGACAACAATGCTACTGTCCATCGCGCAAGATGTGTTCAGCAGTGGTTCAGCGAGTATGGCAGCGACTTCCACCATCTTCGTTGGCCACCACAAAACTCGGATCTTAACCCCAATGAGATTGTATGGGACATGTTAGAAAAACAGATCCGGGGGAAAAGTCCTATTCTGTTAAATCTGAGCCAGTTAAAGGACTGTCTGGTGAACGCCTGGTATGCTGGAGATGTAAAGGCACTCCAACATTTTTCGGAATCTATGCCAAACCGCATACGTGCTGTAATTCGAGCTAAAGGTGGTCCAACATGGTATTGAATAAAGGTTTCTAATTTAGCGGCCAGTGTGTGTATAATATAAACATCACTTACAAGTATGTGATTTTCTGTTTCTTATTTTTCAGATACCTACGACAAAAGACTTACAGAATCTAAAGTATTCCTAAGATACGTTCAAAGATCAAGATCACTTCAAGTTATTTGATCATATCGAAAGGAAATTTCTGTCTTCGCTACGAAATGCTTAATCTTTATTTTACGGTTTGCGCAGTGCTTTTTATTATGGGCCATTGCCACCCATTCGACAATAGTACCGAGGAATTTGACCTAGCCGACAATTATTTCGAAAAGCGATCTACTTCAGATGAAGAATTTTCCGTTTCTCTTCGATTCAAAAGAGATTTCTCCAAACTTAGAGAAGCTCTGACAAAAGACAACATAAATTGTGATGGTTCAGACCTGCAGTGTATCAGGAAATGTGAGCAAACAGAAATTGGTTTTAGGAAAAAAGATATGCGTACCGTTATAAGATGTAATATATACTATTGTAGTATTAAGGCAAATAAGTGCCGTCTCATATTGGAATTAAAAGATTGTCCACCAAAACAGTGGCCGTCTGGATAAAACAGCCAACTGGAGAGTAAATCTATGTTTGAAATGAATTATAGCTTGAAGAACGAATAATACTTAGTAACATTACACCCAGTCCCAAATACGAATGCTGCCAACACGATTTTCACAGTAGAGCTATTTTTCTCTACTATATTTTATGTTATTGCATTTAACATATAAGAAATCACATCGAATTCTTCCCTTATCTCACTCATCTTTGCTCACAATTTCAATGATTCTTTACATTTTCCTATGCAAATTAGTGTATTGAAATGACTGTAATAAGTAATAAATTTGCAAACAATAAAGAATATTTTAAATGTCTTTGATCGATGACAACGAACAGATATGTAAATTTACCTGAATTGTAAATAATTATAACTAGTCACGTGCAGAGTAGAAACGCTTGTAAATATATAGTTAGTCATCTTCCTTATTCGAAAAACAATCAGTTTCGCCTTTTCAGTCTTTATTACTCGACAATCATCTATATGAACAATGAATTAAAATAAAACACCATTTTTAGAAAAAAAACGAGCTAAAGACTGCTTGAATGTTAGTAAACATCGAATTTTTTTATTTTTACATATAAATTAAAAAAAACATCTTTTTGGATAGGTATTGACTAAATATTACGATTCACACTTTCGGAGCCTTCATATAATTATAATTGCGCCCTCTACCGGTGGAAAGAGAGGAAAATTTCAAAATTTCAAACTAATATTGCAAGCGAAAATAATTACCTTAGAAATTTGAAATTTTGTTTCTGAAATGTGAATGTCATGAAGTTTGCATTGACCCCAGAGAGGGTGTGAAAATATTTTGTTTTAAACGAAAATTGTTTTTTTTTATAAAAATAAAAATAAAAAACCCCTCAAGCAGCTGCTTGCTACAGAGGTCTGACAGGAGCCTGTCAGTTTATATGCCATAGTAGAAGGTCTGAGAGGATGGCAGAACCTCAGCAGAAAAACGACACATACATCCATGCCTTATCCGGGGCTCGAACCCAGGTCCCTTAGATCAGTAGCCAAGCGCGCTAACCACTCGGCCATGGGACGGCAAAAACTGCTCTTCCGCGGATGGGCTCGTTCTCACAACCTCAGAGTTTAAGTCAGCGCTCTTACGCCACAGATTAAATCGAAAATTCTTTTTTCTGTTTGGATCGGTATTGATAAACTCTTATGACTTTTTAGAATCTCCCAAAAGCATTAATTGCGCCCTCTGAGGTGAAACATTTTTAATCTCAAAATTTTAAACGAATATTACGAACTATCTATTTGAGATAAAATTTTGATACTTCAGTAATCAAGGGGTTTATATTGGCAGCAACAATTTCTCCCTTTAACCCCTTAGGGTGGGTAAAAAAAATGCAGCTTTCTCTTTTTGAGGGATTGATGAAAATTCGTTTTGAGTTAAATAGGTACTAACAAAATATAATGATTCATAGTTTTGTTTTTAATTTACCATCGTTAGAGGGCGCTAAATGTAGAAAATTTAAGCCAACAATATAGTTATGCTAGAAATTAAAAATTTTCGTTGCGGAATGGTTGATGAAGAATGGAATTAATTATAATCATATGTTTCTAAATAAATTAAAATTACTTAAAATTAAACGAGTTGCTCTTTATTTTTATAAATTTAGAACTTAATTTTATAATTTTCAACAATATTTCAATATAGTAATAATAAATATATAGTCATATTTTATATATACTGGATGATTTGTCCCTTTTAGAGAACAAGGGATAAGTAAAACTCTTTTTCAAACTTAAGTTACATATGAGAATATATTTTTGGTGTGTTTTCATTTTCTGTGAACACGAATCACATATCTAATACATATAGACGATTATGGGCGAGGATTGCCTGATTCAAAGGGAATCATACAAATTCTAACTACAATGCAGATATGGTAAAGCTGTGAAACTTGACCTATCACGTGTTCTTCTAAGTCAAACGAAGGTCACGTAGAGGTCAAACTGAATTATAATTACTAGAAAAGCGAAAACTGCTGTGTATGTGTGTGGTGGAGATATTTCCTGTTATAGAACTCGCAATATACTCTGGTTTGGATAAGAAGGGTCAATCGAGATCAAAGGTCAAATTTAAATCTACTGGTTCTAGAGAGCTAAAAAATTGGTTCTTAGGAATATTTTGGATCCTAGATTTCAGAAATGTGATATTTTTTTTAATGCGATGGGTCCTTCGAGTGCAAAAGTGAAATATAGATCCACCGGTGTTAGAAAACTGAAAAATTGGTGCCTGGGGGTATCTTAATTCGTAGATCTCAGAAACTGTGTCAAATTTTGGATGAAGTCAAAGGTTAAATCACAATATACCGGTAATGGAGAGCTAAAAATTTGTGACTAGAGCTATTTCGAGCAGTATAGCTCATAAATATTAAGAATGTTCAGATTCGGTATTATCTAGCGACTTTTGAGCACTCACGGCTTACCCCAAAACATTTTACTGCATACCCCACGTTGAGAACCCCTGTTCTAAAGAATTTCAGATCCGAGCAATGCCGGGTAAATCTGCTAGTATAGAAATAAAATATGTGTGACTCAGGATTCTTGAACGGAACCAACACCTCCTATAACAGAAAGCCATGAGACATAATTTGTGACGTCAGCTTAAGTAGTCCTACCATGTAGACTCATCTTATATTTTTGATTCTAACATTATTACAGGTGAATTCTGTGCTAATCTTTATACTAATGTTTGTCTATAAATATATTTTATTTAGGAGAAATTTTTTGTATTAATTAGCATTATTATATTTAATAATGAATACGAATATTTTTTTTCTAAACAAAATATATTTATAGATAAACATTGGTATAAAGATTAGCGCAAGAGTCCACCAGTAATAATATTGGAATCAAAATTATAAGAATTGGCTATCTTGTAGGTTTTCTAAGTGAGGTCAAAAATTTGGTATATTGATCTTCTGTTATAAGAAGGTATTGACGGAATTTTTTCTTAAGAGATATTTGTGTCCGACTAACAAGATTCCACATTACACGAATATTTTGAAGAACTCATCTATCGATTAATCGGGGACTGTGTATGTTTGTCTTTTTATGTACACATTGAGTACGTTAAGACCAATTAGCAATTATTTACATTGCAAATTACATATGCTAGAAATGTCTTTAAAGAAATCCAAAGATAACTATTTAGTTATGTTAACGAATATAGTACATGTAAATTACACAGTTAATGATTGATCAATAATCAGTTATTAAATGTAGATATATGTGACTCCGCAGTTTCCTTTTTTTTTTTTCAATGTTATGAACTTTTTTTGTCCGTGTTGCTTTTGATTCTTGCGTTAATGATGTCTCAAGGGCCGAGGCAAAACTTTTCCAATAGAGTCGAAGGCCGAGGGAAGATTTTTTCAATAGGGCCGAGAACAAGGCCTCTCCAATAGGGCAGAGGCAAGACTTTTCCAATAAAGGCCGAGGCAAACGTTTATCCAATAGAGTCGAAGCAGACCTTTCCAACAGGGCAGAAGAAAGATTTTTTCAATAGGGCCGAAAACAAGGTCTCTCCAATAGAGCACAGGCAAGACTTTTCCAATAAGGGCGAGGCAAAGGCTTATCCAATAGGGCCGAGGCAAGATTTCTCCAATAGAGTCGAAGCACACCTTTCCAACATTGCCGAGGAAAGATTTTTTCAATAGGGCCGAGAACAAGGTCTCTCCAATAGGGCACAGGCAAGACTTTTCCAACAAGAGCCGAGGCAAAGGCTTATCCAGTACGGCCGAGGCAAGACTTTTCCAACAGATTTGAAGCAGATCTTTCCAACAGGGTCAAGGGAAGATTTTTTCAATAGGGCCGAGAACAAGGTCTCTCCAATAGGGCAGAGGCAAAGACTTATCCAATAGGACCGAGGTAAGACTTTTCTAATAGAGTCGAAGCAGACCTTTCCAACAGGGCCGAGGGAAGATTTTTTTAATAGGGCCGAGACAAAGGCTTATCCAATAGGACCGAGGTAAATTTCATTTTTTTTTGCCTCTAATACCCTTAGATTCTCTCTCTTTTCTAATAGAGTCGAAGCAGACCTTTCCAACAGGGTCGAGGGAAGATTTTTTTAATAGGGCCGAGAACAAGGTCTCTCCAATAGAGCATAGGCAAGACTTTTCCAATAGGGCCGAGGCAAAGACTTATCCAGAGTCAAACAGACCTTTTCAATATTGCCGAGGAAAGATTTTTTTTCAATAGGGCCGAGAGTAAGGTCTCTCCAATAGGGCACAGGTAAGACTTTTCCAACAAGAGCCGAGACAAAGGCTTATCCAATAGAGCCGATGCAAGATTTCTCCAATTGAGTTGAAACAGACCTTTCCAACAGGACCGAGGAAAGATTTTTTCAATAGGGCCGAGAACAAGGTCTCTCCAATAGGGCCGAGGCAAGACTTTTCCAATAGAGTCGAAGCAGACCTTTCCAACAGGGCCGAGGGAAGTTTTTTTCAATATGGCCGAGAAGAAGGTCTTTCCAATAGGACACAGGTAAGACTTTTGTTGTCTTTCTGCCGAGGTCTCGCCTTCCTCACAGATCTTTTCTACATGGCATATTAAACTGACAGGCTTTGTCAGACCTCTGCAGCAAGCAGCTGCTTGAGGAGATACTTTTATTATTTATAAAAGCTTCATAAGGCAATGTGAAATGTTAAGATTATCACTGTTACCAGAAAAGTCCGGTTCTATCCCCCCCTCTTCCCCCGTTCCCTTTGATAACGCTAATAAGGATATTAGAGGCAAAAAAATGAAATTTATGTACAGTCGCTCAAAATAATATCCGAACACTATGGTTGATTACAGAATTCAGAAAAAAAATCTGACAACGATTTTTTTAGAGATTAGTGATCTGGCAACCTTCGTGATACGAATTAGTGATCTAGCAACCTTTGTGTCACGTGACACGACGGTTGCCAGATCACTAATTTAAAAAAAAAATCGTTGCCAGATATTTTTTCTGAATTCTGTAATCAATTATAGTGTTCGGATATTTTTTTGAGCGACTGTACTCTTCATACATTTTTTAACAAATATTCCAATGACCCCTAAAATGGAGGATGAAATGATGTATTGAAATGGAAATCCACCCTGTTGCCCCGTCTCTTTTACTTTTTCTACCTCAATTCAGTTTTTGCGGTTTTTCAGTTTCTTTTAGGTTTCTTCTCGTAAAAAATAAAGGAGGGGGGGCGGGGGTTCTTCCGCCTCCCCCTTTTTTATGAGAATCTGGCGTCTTATCAGCTCTGTTCTTAATACTACATAATATAAAATAATGGCCAATTTTTCTTTTATGCATATAGGTCAGAGAAGAATCCTAGAAGCTATTCCTAGCTTTTAAAGGCTTTCTCTTACAAGGACATGCCCTACTAAGACCGAAGTCACTGCTGGCCACTGCTTCAGTTAGAGCTAACACACCACACGAAGTTTGCCTTCCTGGAACACTCCCTAGCTCCTTAACCACTATGCTGGTTAATAAAAAAATACTATGAATAAACATATTACCCCCTCAATCAGCTGCTTACCACGGAGGTTTAACAGGAACCAATCAGATCAATAACACCTTCAGTTAAAAAAAATTTTAAAATAATCACTAACTTTGGTCTGTTTCATTTTCTAGTGATAGTAGAATGTCAGGAAATGTTTCACATATAGTCACTGACATATCTTGTGTCAGGAAAGGTTTTACATATAAATAAAATAATAAATACCCCCTCAAGCAGCTGCTTGCCACAGAGGTCTGACAGGAGCCTATCAGTTTATATGCCAAAGTAGAAGATCTGAGAGGATGGCAGGACCTCAGCAGAAAAACGACACTTATATCCATGCCTTATCCAGGGCTCGAACCCAGGTCCCTTAGATCAGTAGCCAAGAGCGCTAACCACTCGGCCATGGGACGGCTTTTCATATATAATCACTGACATATTTTGTGTCAGGAAATGTTTCGCATATAGTCACTGACATATTTTGTGTCAGGAAATGTTTCGCATATAGTCACTGACATATTTTGTGTCAGGAAATGTTTCGCATATAGTCACTGACATATTTTGTGTCAGGAAATGTTTCGCATATAGTCACTGACATATTTTGTGTCAGGAAATGTTTCGCATAGAGTCACTGGCATATTTTCTGTCAGGAAATGTTTCGCATATAGTGACTGGCATGTCTTATGTCAGGAAATGTTTCGCATATTTTCATTGGC
Organism: Ryuthela nishihirai; assembly: GCA_038380435.1. Lineage (NCBI taxonomy): Eukaryota > Metazoa > Arthropoda > Arachnida > Araneae > Heptathelidae > Ryuthela > Ryuthela nishihirai. The sequence goes on from JAWZYU010000018.1 coordinate 30,244,873, forward strand.
ATATCTTGTGTCAGGAAATGTTTTACATATAGTCACTGACATATCTTGTGTCAGGAAATGTTTCTCATATAGTCACTGACATATCTTGTGTCAGGAAATGTTTCTCATATAGTCACTGGCATATCTTGTGTCAGGAAATGTTTCGCATACAGTCACTGGCATATGTTGTGTCAGGAAATGTTTTGCATAGAGTCACTGGCATATCTTGTGTCAGGAAATGTTTCGCATACAGTCACTGGCATATGTTGTGTCAGGAAATGTTTCGCATATAGTCACTGGCATATCTTGTGTCAGGAAATGTTTCGCATATAGTCACTGGCATATCTTGTGTCAGGAAATGTTTCGCATATAGTCGCTGGCATATCTTGTGTCAGGAATTATTTCACACATAGTCACTGGAATATCTTGTGTCAAGAAATGTTTTTCGTATTGTCACTGACATATCTGGTGTCAGGAATTATTTCACATGTAATCACTGGAATATCTTGTGTCAGGAAAACTTTCGCATATAGTCACTGGCATATCTTGTGTCAGGAAATGTTACATATAGTCACTGGAATATCATTTGTCAGGAAATGTTTTTCGTATTGTCACTGACATATCTGGTGTCAGGAATTATTTCACACATATTCACTGGAATATCTTGTGTCAAGAAATGTTTTTCGCATTGTCACTGGAATATCTTGTGTCAAGAAATGTTTTTCGTATTGTCACTGACATATCTGGTGTCAGGAATTATTTCACATGTAATCACTGGAATATCTTGTGTCAGGAAAACTTTCGCATATAGTCACTGGCATATCTTGTGTCAGGAAATGTTACATATAGTCACTGGAATATCATTTGTCAGGAAATGTTTTTCGTATTGTCACTGACATATCTGGTGTCAGGAATTATTTCACATGTAATCACTGGAATATCTTGTGTCAGGAAAACTTTCGCATGTAGTCACTGGCATATCTTGTGTCAGGAAAACTTTCGCATGTAGTCACTGGCATATCTTGTGTCAGGAAATGTTTACATACAGTCACTGGAATATCTTTTGTCAGGAAAGGTTTCACATATAGTCACTGGAATATCTTGTGTCAATAAATGTTTCACATATAATCACTGGTATATCTTGTGTCAGGAAATGTTTCACATATAGTCACTGGCATATCTTGTGTTCCTAAGAAATATCTCTGGATTATGTCCAAAGTTGAAAATACTTCTTCATTAGACATCAGTGGTTTAATCGATGAATCATTATCTTTTTTCTCTTTTTATCAAAAACTTCATTTTTTTTTAATTATTCAAGCACAACTATATTAAAGTTAAAAACACATAGCTATTTTTTTTCGTGTTACGAATTAACAAGGATTTTAAATTATGCAAACACTTTTTCAGGAAATTAGCTTATTGGGTTTTAAAAGAAAATACGAATTAAAGGTTATGAATTAATCAAGTTTTACTGCACGGCTTTTGGGCGACTTTGTAACGCGCTAAGCTCATAATCTCTGCTTCTGACGTCATTAGCTGTGCGGTCACATGACATCAGGCTTTCTCTTCAGACGGCTTTGGTAGGGTACACTGGTTGGCTTGGAAAAGCCTCCATTGGTTGGGGTGCAAACTGCTTACAGGAGAGCCATATCCTGTGCACGTTAAAGAACACGCTGGATGACCTTGACGGGAGGCTGCTGTCTATATCTTAACAGCTGTCCAATGAGCACCCTAAACCTTCTCTGTCCCTGCTGTACGTCGTATACTAAATTAAACACTCTATATGAATACTAAAATGTTGTTTCATATTTAGTGTGTCTTCGTCGCAATTCTGGATTTTTTTTAGAATGCAAGGGCCCCAGATACTAATTTTTTCACGGGGGGACATACACAAAAAGTGCAAAAAACACTACTTTAGATCACAGTATCAGCAATAATGAATGTGACAGTCGCTATGACAATTTTCTTTCTGTTTCAATGACATTGCACATGAAAGCACAGGGGAAGTTGCCGTCATTCTAGTCCCTGGGATGGTTATCACTGCTTATATGAATGGAGACGTGAATGCAAATTCTAGCGCCAGCAATCCTGAACCCGCCGGAAATGGCTCGCAAGTCTTTGGTCCCCGTGCTGACAATGGTGCACAAAGAATTCTGAAGCACTTTTGATATCGTTCTGTGTATGTGGAAATCTACGCAGAACACACTTACTGAATTACTCTTTGGATCATCTGAAATCATTTCGTTTTTATTCCATCATCATCATCCTCCTCCTCAAGCAGCCATGAGCTACGGAGGTCCAACCAGACCGTGCAATTTAGTTCTCCAAGCAAGTCTATCCTGAGCTACATCTACTGCATCTGGCCACTGCACACCAATTCTAACAAGGTCCTGTTTGACATTGTCTGCCCACTGCATCCTAGGTCTCCCCTTCTTTCTGAGGCCTTTAGGCACACTGTTCATAACCCTATTCGCAAATCCATAATTATTCATATGGGCAACATGGCCAAACCAACGGAGTCTCTCTCTGCATAATATGCTGCTTAAAGGAGGTTGCAAACTCCTTTGCCTAACCTCATCATTAGTTACAAAGTTGAACCACCTAATGCCCAAGATACTGCGTAAGCATCTGGAATCAAAAGCATCTAGTTTCCTGTTATCTTGTTTACAAAATGTCCAAGTTTCACTACCATAACTAACCCTAGAAAGAACTAAACTATTATACAGTCTAATTTTAGTCTTTAGGTGTATACACCAAATTTTAGTTTTTAGGTGTATACACCTATCTTTAGGTGTACACACCTTCTTTAGGTGTATACACCTCGGCTCGATACTCTCCATATATTCTTAAAAGTCCCGGCAGCAATCCCTATTCGCCTGTTAATCTCATGCCGCACATCACCATTATCAGTTACATAGCTCCCAAGGTAATTAAACTGTGACACCTGCTCAAGACTGCAACCATTCAGATTTACTGAATCACAGCCTGCCTGACCAATTTTCATCACTTTAGTTTTCTCTCTGTTTATAACCAAACCTACTCTACTACCAGTCTCATCAACAGCTCGAATGAAAGAGTTCATCTCATCAACATCATTTGCCAAAAGGGCTAAATCATCAGCATAATCTAAATCAGAAATTTTCGTATCTCCAGCCCATTTAAGGCCAAAATCTTTCCCTTGAAGTGAATTTTGCATAACATAATCAATAACCAAGCTAAAGAGAAAAGGAGACAAAATGCACCCTTGTCGAACACCAGAAGTAATGCTAAACCAATTGCTACAAGCCTTACCAACTCTCACACACGACTCAGTGTTATTATAGAGAGCTTTCATTATGTTAACTAACTTGTCTGGTATACCATATGATTTCACAATCAACCACAAATTATGACGATCAACAGAGTCGAAAGCCTTTTTGAAATCAACAAAGCTAGCAACCATAGGTTTCTGAAACTCTAAACATTTCTCAAGAATCTGCCTAAGTGAAAATATCTGATCCACACATCCCCTACCACTTCTGAATCCACATTGCTCATCACGCAATTGACTGTCAACCAGATTCTTAATTCTATTAAGCACAATCATGGAGAGAACTTTACCTGGAACAGAGAGTAGGCTGATACCCCTATAGTTATCACAAAAACTGCGATCACCTTTTTTGAAAATAGGGATAACAATAGCTCTGGTAAAATCCTTAGGAACCATGCCTTTTTCATAAAAGATATTCAGAATTTCAGTCATCCAAGTGGTAACCGAAACATTCCCAGCTCTAAGCATTTCGGTAGTTATTATGTATGTTTCGGTAGTATTTATGTAGTTTAAGTTTAGAAACAGCCACAATAACTTCAGATTGTGTTATAGGGCCAACATTAAAGCCACCAATGCATCTATCAGCATTGCAAACAATGGGAGTAGAACTAACTACATTGTTTAGAACATCACTGAAATGCTCAGCCCACCTAGCCATGACAGAATCCTCCCCTTCTATAACCTTACCTTGTTTATCCTTCAATCGTTGTATGCCAGTCCGTTTTCTACCACACAAAACATTAACTATCTGGTACAGCTCTCTGCTGTTGTGCTGTCTAACTGCTTCCTCGGCTTTGTCAGCCAAACCATCAAGCCAAAGATTCTTATCAGCAGCTAACTGATCTTTTACACGTTTATTAAGTTCTCTGTAATGCTTTCTATTAGGACTAGTAGGGTATTGATTAAAGACATTCCTGCAGTTCTTTCTTTCCGAAATAAGCTCAAGTGCCTTATAACTCAGATAATTCTGTCTCTTCTGCTCCTTTTTTCCTAAAAGAGTACTGTTAGTGTCCATAAAAGCCTGTTTAAAATGATCCCATTCTTCCTCAACTACAGTAGTAAGCAAACCATGACTGTCATAATGACTAAGTAACCTATCATGGTAAGCTTTGGCTATAACTGGATCTTTCAGAGCTTCAGTATTAAAAGTAAATTTTTTAACCCTAGCACAACACTTTTTAAGTTTAAGTTGCAAGACACTTTTAACAAGGTAATGGTCAGATCCATTTCAGCTCCCCTATATGATCTGGTATTCCTAACAGAACTAGCCCATTTGCTGTTAATTAATATATAATCAATCATATTCTTATGCAGCCAATCAGGTGAAACCCATGTGTATTTATGTATGTCGTGGTGTTTGTAATATGTGTTAGTTAATCTGAAACCATTGAGTTTACTTACCTGTAGGAGACGTTGTCCATTGCCATTGCAGCTACCAATACCAAAAGGGTCTATTACTCATCCCCAAAGGTCAGAGTCAGTACCAACTTTGGCATTGAAGTCACCAAGAACAATGGTAATATCTCCTTTCTTGACATAATTCAAAATATCCTGAAGTTGTTCATAAAACATATCCTTCTCATCCTCATCGGCATCCTCAGTGGGGGCATAACAGCAGATAACATTCAAGTCTTTAACGCTTGTCTGAAATTTTGCCGTAAGAAACCTTTCATTAATGCACTCATATCCTAGAAGAGCATCGCTAGCGTGTCTGCTGAGAAGCAGACCCACGCCTTGGTGATGTTTATTGTCGTCCCTCCCTGAAAAGAGAAATTTAAGATTATTTTTAAGAATCTGACCTTTATCTGTCCATCTGGTCTCTTGCAAGCCGAGAATATCTAAATTATAATGGTGGAATTCTTGTGTGAGGACATCAAGAGAAAAAGCTCTGTGCAGAGTCCTCACATTCCAACTACCTATGGAGAGAAAATGGTTAGTGGGATGTTTAAAGAAACTATGTTTATTGAGAGAGGGAATGCCGATAATATCAAACAGCCCCCTAATCGCAGACATGGGGCAAAGACCCGTTCCCCCACTACTAAAGGCTGAAGCCATCTACACTGGAAGACTTCGTCCAATGCAGAATTTGACGATGCCAATAGAAGCAAAGAGTTCAGGTGCCTGCGATGACTTCTGCTCAGGATTATCCACCAGCTGATAAACATATCCTGTGAATCTATTCACTTGGGGCTGTCAACCCACAAACAAACAGAAAACACAGCAGAAGATTTTCCCTCCACAGAAGCCCACCAGTGCAGCAAAATCACGATCCATAATCACGCTCAGAGCCATATATCTGTCCAGTCCAGTAGGTTTATATGGTCAGCACCAGGACCCTGTGTGGTTGACCACTCCTCAGCAGGGTAGAAAAAAAAGAAAAGTAGCCATAGTTGTCCAGATCAGTAGGCCACACTAATCTGGCAGCCCTCCCCTTCCGTTCACTTCCACAAGAGAGTATCTCTTTTGAAAGTTACTAACGGTCCGCACCACGAGAAGGCGGGGTCGGACATTAGGTGCTAGGCCTGGCCGGTTCTATGCATCATCACAGGGGATTGGTGCATAGCTCTCCTTCCAGTGACTACCTAGCTACCATTTATTCCAGTATCTCTTAATTGTTTACAATCATGGCCGAGTGGTTAGTACACTTGACTACTGGTCTAAGGGACTCTGGGTTCGAGCCCCGGTTTGGAACCCAGAGTCCCTTAGCTTTCCAGCTGAGGTCCTGCCATCCTCTCAGATCTTCTACTTTGGCATATAAACTGACAGGTTCCTGTCAGATCTCTGTGGCAAGCAGCTGCTTGAGGGAATATTTATTTTTAGTTTTTATTTTATGATGAACTAAAATTTCGTTCTCTCTGTTAATATTTGCACATCACTCTTGGCCCAGATATTAAAAAACTCCCCCATCACTCCAGATCCAGACAGAATATATGTAGTTAAAATTGTTTCATATATTCGAAAAAGTGCTAAGACTTTTTATTATTATTACTCACTAGTCAATGCCTTTTACCATTGACTTGGTAAACAGATCAAACTGATAGTTTTTTCAATGATTAAGTTGCTGTTATCCAGTTGAATATTTTTTTTCTAAACTTACAATATACTTTTAAATTTTTCTCCATTCTCGAGCCTTTTCTTTTGTAGTGGATTAGAACAGCAACTCAATTGCCTTCTTTGAGATTTTCCCCGTTGATGCCCACTCTTCCTTCAGTGGGGAAGGGGGTGTCAGTCGGTAGTGCTTCAGGCTCGTAACCTGCAGTTCCCAGGTTCAAGTCCCATGTGGACCAGAGTTGACGTTTATCTCTGCAAAGCTCCTCTCCTGCCCTCGATCAGTAGGGGACACCGATGGGCTTGGAAATGCAGCCGTCAGTCGGATAGGACGTTTCTTTGCTCACAATTGGCTAAATGGCCGAATCACAACGACCCCAAGGGCTGAAAGTAGGTTGGAGGAAGGGGACCCATTAGGTAGCTGTTAGGAGACGAATGCAAGCCTCTCTTCAAAACCATCCAGCATTTCCTTAAGGTGCACGGATGTCTCCCCTGCACAAGGAGCTACGGATTAACGTCTCATCCGATGGACGACGGTCTTTCAAATCCCATCGGTATCCCCTTTCTCACCGAAGGCAGAACGGAAATCAGCGAAGATAGATCTGGACGCCAGCACAGTTCGCATACATCCCTCTGATCTACCATTTAGTCTCCTGTCTGCAAAGGTCCCATCCGAGGTAAAACAATACAACTGGAGCGACTTGCTGAAAGGGAACATTGAGGCAATTTCCGGTCGGTGAAGATTTTGCTTCGGCTACTTCCGATCGCTATTGCTCATGCGCTGCAGTACCCGAATGTATCTCTCTGCTTTTGACAAATTTATGATAAAAAAAGATAAATAAAGAGCCACATTTTACCTTTACTCCCAGGGGGGGGGGGGGTAAATACAACTTTTTTTTTTACGATTTCAACTTTTTTTTCTGTGTTTTGTATAGGCGCTAAAAGGACCCCGAAGGCTCAGAGAAGGTTGGGACCCACTGGAACAGCTGTTGGAAGACAGATGGTGGCCTCCCGTCAAAGCCATCCATTGTGTTCTTTAACGTGCACAGGGTATGGCTCTCCGGCACACGTTGCCATGGCTTATCGTCCCATCCGATGGACCGTGGGCAGGGCGGGGAATTCTGCGGAGATAAATCTCAACGCTCACCCAGCTTGGACTCGAACCTGGGAACTACAGATTACGAACCTGGCGCGCTACCGACTGAGCCACCACCATCAGAGGTAAAACGATACAAGTGGAGCGACTTGCTGAAAGCTAATTTGGAGGTAAATAAAAGCACAGTATCTATAACTTGCCAATCGAGGAATATGTGTATTACCTTTCGTAGTACTATATTCGTAGGAGGCACTATGTGGTTCTTCTAGTATAGAATTTTCTTTATTTAAATAATAAAAACAATGACTAATACTCACCTAAACTTTTATTCGCTGCTAAATTAACTTATTTCTTTATTAAGTTGCATAATTTCCTCCAAACACGAGTGTTTCAATCTAATGGAGGCTCATACTTATTTTCACTATCATTGTAAATGGAAAAATGAGAAATTTTATTCCATGTTTAATTATCATAAATTATACTCAATTTCTTAGGAAACAATATCAATAGTGTTTTAGAATATTTTATTGCAGAATTATAATACTTATTTTGCATTCGATTTTATTTGCTGTATACTAAATAACAATTATGTTTTTATTTATTATAGAATCTGAAAAATGTTTATTATCAAACAGGAAAAAAAAACATTTAAAGATGCCCAAAACTTTAACAGACTAAATAAAGCTATCTCAAAAAAAAAAAAAAAAAAAAAAAAAAATTTAGAAAAACTTAATTGGGCAAAATTTACCGAATACTTAACACCTCATACAACCACATCAAACCTCTGGAAAATTTATAAAAAATTATACAGTAATACTACCCCAAACAATCCAATTCAAACGTATGCAATTAAGAATAACAAAACATTAAAAGAAACAAGAGAAGACAGCACAATTTTACATTAATTCACACTTCAAATATGACAATAAAATAGATAAATATTTTAAAAATTCAAATATTTTTCACAAATTTTTTCATTGTAACTCAACTAATTATTTAAACCTTCCCTTACATTTCATGAATTGAAAACTGCTACAAAAATTCTCAAACAAAATACCACACCAGGCCCTGACAAAATTACTAATAAAACTGCATAAGAATGTAACACATAAATGGTTAATTAAACTTTTAGAAATCTTCAATACATTTTGGTCTCAAAAATGCTACACTGAATCATGGCTAGAAAATTTTATGATATTCATAAAAAAAATCATAAACCTGCTGATGATCTAAAATCCTATCGACCCATTTGTCGATTGGCTCGAACTTTCGTAACTAAGCAGCTAAGCTTTTAACAGCTTAGCTGCTTAGCTTTCGTTTTAGTTTTCTTAACTTTCGTTCGAGCCCACGAAAGGCTCGAACATGCTCAAACTGTTTGAAAAGTTGAAAATGTTCAAACTGTTTGAAAAGTTGAGTCTTTAATAGACTTAACTGCATTTTGAAAATCATAACTTATTTGATTCTAACTTCTTTGGTTTTAGACCAGGTCGCTCCACTAAGGATCTATTATTGAATCTTATCTCAGACGTCAATTAAAAATGGTTTTTTCCTTGCTGCAGCTGTAATAGATTTAGAAAAGGCTTTTGAAACAATCTCACACCAAGGATTATTAGCTAAAATTAGAAAATTTAAAATTTATGGCAATATGTATCACTTTTTCTTTCATATAATATAAAAATAAAAACTTTAGAGTTAAAATTGCAAATAACTTCTAAAATAAACATGAATTTAAAAATGGAATAATTCAAGGAGACATAATTTCTCCAATATTCTTTAATATATATCTAAATGACATCTCAGAAATTTTTTCCTCAAATATTTCATATAGTGCATATGCACATGACCTTATCTTCTGGACCATTCACACAGATCTTAATATAATAAACACAAGAATACAAAATACTCTTAATAAACTAATAAATTATTGTAAAAAATGGAATTTAAAAATATCATCAGGAAAATCAGTAATCACATATTTTCACAAAAGAGAGAAAAATCACAAATGAAATAAAAAATAACTTTAAATAACACAGAATTAAAAATTACAGATAATATAAAATTTCTTGGTCTTCATCTGGATTCGAAATTATTATGGAATCATTTTCTTAAAAATGTAAAAGAAAAAGCTACTAAATTATTTATTTTCTTAAGATTCCTTGGAAGCTCTAAATGGGGTTGCTCCACAAAAAACCTTTTATTAATATTTAATTCTATAATTCTACCAAAATGTGTGTATGGAATTGAGCTCATAAATAACATTTCTCAAACAAAAATAAAAAATCTAGAAACAATTGAAAATTTTTTTTTAATTTTGCCTTGGACTTTTGCAATCAACAAAACAACTTAAATATATACGCTGAAACTTCATTTCCCACAACTGAAATAAAAAAAAAGTATTTCGAATAATCACTAAAAATCAACAACACCCTATAATAAATAAATGTAATAATAACATTCAAGATATAATTTTGAAGGGTTTTCCAGAAAAAGAAAATACATATGGAACTAATAAATAATAAACTTAGCGGAGATTATCTTCCAAACTTTCCCTGCTGGATTTCAACATTACCCATTATTTCTGATAAAATACCAGGAACTGAATCTAAAAATCAATATGATAAATCTATTATAAAATCATTAACTGACACATTTATCAATGATAATTATAAAAATAATATGCATATATTCATGGAAGGATCTCTTAACTCTGACTACACTATCACATCTGGAGCCTTCTATTGCCCAAATGAAAACTATGAATACCAATTTAAATTTCATATAACTAAACCAGTATTTATAGCTAAGATGTTTGCTAAAATTATAGCAATCAACTGGGCCTTAAAATATAACAATGAAAAAAATTGTCATATTTACAGACTGTAAATCATCACTAGACATTTTTCAAAATAACCATTTCAAAAATAATTTTTCAATATTTATTAATGATATATTTACTTTAATTTACAAACACATATATCAGAATAACATTATAACTTTACAATGAATATCTTCACATGTTAATATAACATATAATTAACATGTAGACACTATAGCGAAAAAGGGAAAATATCTATCTATAAATTCTCCTTATCATTTGGTTATACATAAAAAAATAAATATAATAAAATTATTGGTAGAATTACAGAATTCGTACATGACAAAGGCTAGGAACACACATAGATTTCAAATCTCTAATGACATTGGTTAATTTTTATAATTTTGCAATAAAGAAAAAAGAAATCTCTATGATTTTAAGAATAAAATCTAATCTAGCTCTTACCAATTCCACACCATTTAAATTTAGAAAAATAAACTCACCAAATTGTTTCTTCTGCAATAACATACAAACACTAGAGCATATAATATTCAGTTGTAACAAATATGAAGAGGAGAGAAAATTTTATTTTAATAAATTACAAAAATATAATGTAAATACATTTAATTTTAAACACATATTACAACCAATATCGAAGAAATTAAAACTAACTTTTTATAAATTATTAATTAATTATCTCAAAAACATCAATCTCTTAGATAAACTATAAAAAAAGATAAATGAATAATAATTAAATAATAAAAAATGAATGAATATAAAAATGAATAATAATTAAAATAAACAATTATATATATATATATCCGAAAGGATCCACAAAAATTATGCCTGTATGAGTCTGCATTGTTTTAATTCTTTGCAGGAATATTCAAAGTTTGATGTGTATTGATGATGATGATGATGACAGTTTTATCAATTTTTATTGTATACAGAGTATTTTTCTGTATTGTGAAATGTAAAAATAAAATCTTACTTACTTAAAAAAAATCCAGAATACAACGTAGATACACTAAGAATGAAACAGAATTCTAGAATTCGTACATTTTACTTCAATATGATTGTGGAATCGTAATTCTAGAATTCGTACTTTTAATTCAATGTGATTGTGGGAATATTGAGGCAACCTCTGATTCATGCTGAATGGCCTTGACGGGAGATTACCATCTGTCCCCTACTAGCTTTCCAGTGAAACTCTCTTCACAACCTTCTCTGAGGTGTCGGGGTCCTTGTGACCTGGCCATTTAGCCCTTTGTTAAGAATTAGATTTAATTTCAACAAGGTGTTCTCAATTATGAGTGAATATATGTTAAAAATAAAAAGGTCAAGGATTTCAAAATTCGTAAAAAATTTTAGTACAACTCGCAATAAATAGCGAAAACCGTTTTTATAATTCATTTTTGACATGACTGCACTTCAAATCACGTATTTTTAATCTTTTAATTACAATACGAAAAAGGCGGGGTGATTCAGTCGGTAGCGCTCCAGGCTCGTAATCTGTAGTTCCCAGGTTCGAGTCCCAGCTGGGTCAGCGTTGAGATTTATCTCCGCAAAATTCCCCGCCCTGCCCATGGTCAGTATGAGACACCGATGGGCTTGGAAAGGCCGCCATCCGTCGGATGGGACGTTAAGCCGTGGCCCCGTGTGCGGGAGAGCCATACCCTGCGCACGTTAAAGAACACGCTGGATGGTTTTGACGGGAGGCTACCATCTGTCTCCCAACAGCTGTTCCAGTGGGTCCCCTCCCCCAACCTTCTCTGAGCCTTCGGGGTCCATGTGACCTGGCCATTTATCCTCATTGTTGTGTAAAAATGTACCGCTCAAGAAGTAAAACAACCCAACAATACGAAAATTCAAAGTTTAAATTTAATGTGCTCAGCCCTGCTGAAATACTTCGCTCGTCTCATTCTTTGATCAAACCCTGTTCTAAACAACGCAATTCCTAAACTCCAAGGGAATACAACTTTACTGTCACGCAGCTGTCGTTGCCCAAGATCTGAATCGATTTTGCCTGCCAATTCGCAAACTTTTAAAACTTAATTAACGTCTTTCCTGCTTGCTTGCCGTTTATGTAATCACTCTCTTTTCTTTTACCTACTACACAACGCTATTCGATACGGCTCGAGTCACATGTCACGAAGCACATTCTACGTCGCCACAATCTCTGTTAAACTAAATTCACGACCTCGTTTTTGTACTCAATTGTGTTAATGCATGGCTGGCAACGACAAGAAGTCAAAAAGTTATTCCCTTTTTTACAATTTTATACGTTAAACAATAAAGGCTAATTTTTTGCTCGTTTCGAGAAAAAGAGTTATTCTTTCCACTTTGTTATCTGCCCGTCTGAAAACATTCTACTACCCTACCCTTGGGGTTGTTCGGTTGGGTTGTTTTACCTCTGAGCTGCACTTTTTTGCATACCATGTGCTAAATAGCCAGGTCACTAGGATTCGGAAGGCTCAGAGAAGGTTAGGGGATAGGATCCACTGGAACAGCTGTTGGGAGACAGATGGTAGCCTCCCGTCAAGGCCATCCAGCGTGTTCTTTAACGTGCACAGGGTATGGCTCTCCCACACACATGGCCACGGTTTAACATCCCATTCGACGGACGGAGGCCTTTTCAAGCCCATCGGTGTCCCCTACTGACCGTGGCGAGGGCGGGTAATTTTGCCGAGATAAATCTCAACGCTGACCCAGCTACCCTTGGGGCGGGAGAAGCTCAGTCGGCAGCGCGCCAGGCTCGTAATCTGCAGTTTCCAGCTTCGAGTTCCGGGCCAGAGTTGAAGTTTATGTCCGCAAAATTCCCCGCCCTGCCCTAGGTCACTAGAGGACAACAGTGGGCTTGGAACATGCTGACGGGAGGGAGGCTACTATCTGTCTCCCAACAGCTGTCCAGTGGGTCCTCTCCCTCCAAATCTTCTCTGAGCCCTTGAGGTCATTGTGACCTGGCCAACCCAGTGGGTCCCCTCCTTCCCAATGTTCTCTGAGCCATCGGGGTCATTGTGACCTGGCCACTTAGCGCATTTTGTGCAAAACTAGTGCCATTCAGAGGTAAAACAACCCAGTACACTACCCTAACAAAATGTTCATGTTGTGTTGATGGGAATCTAACTTCGAAGTTGTATAACTTCTAAAATAAGAACTTGGTGGTAAATTTTGACTGATGATGATGATCATAAATCTATTTAAAACTCGTTTTTTTTTAACAATAACTGTTCAGTATTTAAAGAACTATGGAAGCTAGGATACTTTCCAACAATAATGTGTAAGAATTTACCTCAGGAATTAATTAAACCTTAAATAAATATTGTTTCAAACCATTCAGTAACATAAATATACGTTGTAGAAGTTTACATAATGATTATTTCAATATTAGACAATTTTAGGATTAGGATTTTTATGAAGCAATGCAATTTATTGTTAAATATTCCGGCTTCATAGTTTTTTAAAATATTGAACGAATATTGTTGAAAAACAAGATTTAAATATATTTGATTATGATCCTTATTTTATGTCCAATCATATTTTTCCGTTAAAGGTATATTTTAAAAGTTATAGAGCTTCTAAAGTAGATTCCTATTGACATAACACGAAAAATCTATAATTTTTGTTCCTATTTTAGTGGTATTTAAATACTTTTCATGCAGAAATATGTCACGTACACGTTTAATATTTTGTCGTTTCCATTCCGATTATTAGCCACGACGACATCTAAATTTGGTGAAAATGTATTGTGAACATCAAGTTTTATTAACTTCATCTGGCATTAATGAATGCATACGAAACTACTTTATGCTAACTTATAGAATTTCACATTTACGTTAAAATTCAGCCTTCTGGAAAGGAGCCATACAAACATTACAACAAGAATTATACCAATCAGACTATAATATATACATTTACAAACTATTAACACTTAATACATTTAACAAACAATTCAAAAATAATCAAATTAAAATTCAATGGATCCCTAGTCATATAGGGATCATTGAAAATGAATTTGTTGATGGGTTAGCAAAAAATGCTCATCAACTTAACAAAATTAGAAACTGCTTCAATTTTTATAACACTATATGAAAAAAGATATTAAAAAAATAGAATTTAAATTGACCGAACAATTCTTTCAAATTGTAGCATCATTAAAAAATAACAACTTTAGATACGTTCTTTCCAAAAATATTAATTATGTTCAAAATGTACCGTTTTCAAGAAGACAATTAAATATCCTCTATCTATAGACTTAGAATAAATACAGCAATACTAAATCAAACAAAATTTTATCTTAAACTTTCAAACTCTCCAAACTGCAAAAACTGTAAAGTACCCGAAAGAATTCATCATATTTTACTTAACTATACAAACAACACAACTAAAAGGAAAAAATTCTTTAAATCACTAAAGGAACATGGGTTTCAGGAGATTAGAACTGATTTAATTTTGAACCAGAAAGATTTTGATTCTAAAATTAAAATTTATAAATTTTATTTGAATTTCTAATCTCTACAGATTTATGGAACAGAATCAGAAAAATAAATAAATAAATAAGTAAATAAACAAAAACAAACAGAGTAAAATTGAAATTAACTAAAAAAGTATTTTAGTTAATTATTTTAAAAAAATGTATGATGAGAAAGCCTGTATAAGGACCTCTCAAATATCTGCAACGTTGAATAAATAAATAAATAAATAAATACTTCTGGAAATATCCAGAATGTTATTTTTAGGAGGAATTTGAATTCTAACTTTGCTTAATATGAATCCTAAAACTCGGAAGTATGCAATATTGAAGTATTTCGAAATTGTTTTCGCCATAACTGGTTTGGTTTTTTCTTCTTCCTATAAAAGGAATTTGGCAGAATGGATTGTTTAAAATTACATTT
The DNA here is from genome assembly GCA_038380435.1 of Ryuthela nishihirai. Classification (NCBI taxonomy): domain Eukaryota; kingdom Metazoa; phylum Arthropoda; class Arachnida; order Araneae; family Heptathelidae; genus Ryuthela; species Ryuthela nishihirai. Next base: position 30,260,016 of record JAWZYU010000018.1, read on the forward strand.
GAAACATAAAGGTCAATATCAAAGACAAAGTATAGTGCCGTCATCTATGAAGTAAAGCTAAAGAGTGGTAAGTAATTATGTTGATGCCATATTTTCTCATTTAAATCTGTTGATGCCATATTTTCTCATTTAAATCTGTTGATGCCATATTTTCTCATTTAAATCTGTTGATGCCATATTTTCTCATTTAAATCTGTTGATGCCATATTTTCTCATTTAAATCTGTTGATGCCATATTCTCTCTTTTAGTTCTGTTGATGCCATATTTTCTCATTTAAATCTGTTGATGCCATATTTTCTCTTTTAATTCTGTTGATGCCATATTTTCTCTTTTAATTCTGTTGATGCCATATTTTCTCGTTTAAATCTGTTATTGCATATTTTCTCGTTTAAATCTGTTGATTCCATATTTTCTCGTTTAAATCTGCTGATGCCATATTTTTTCGTTTAAATCTGTTGATGCCATATTTTCTCGTTTAAATCTGCTGATGCAATATTTTTTCGTTTAAATATGTTGTTGATGACAACCTTTTTGTTACACTGGAGACTTGGCATTCAATCTCGTACCAAAAATATTTCAATAACGGAAACATAGACGAGGGGTCTCCTACTTTCGTGACTTTTGTGGTTGATACAGAAACCTAAAAACTTTCTATCTAATTATTCAATTGAATAATTATTCAAAAGGGAATTTGGAAAGGTTAAAATGGTATTCTATATGGTATGAAATCCTATAGCTGACTTTTTTTTTCATTTATTTCTAGGGTCGGGCATAAAATATGGGACTAAAATGTAAAGTCAACTGTTTTAAATTTCAAATGAGGGATACATGTTTGATATTTCCTATAAGAAGATAGATTTTTCGGAGTGGGGAAGAAGAAGAAGGGACAGTAGAATTGACACAAAGTATAGCTAGGATATTGTATAATTGCTGAACTATTGAAAATTTCACAATTGTTGCACTATAGAAAATTGAATATTTACTATTTTGCTACATCAAATCATTAGCATTATTAAAGAAATTTTTGAACTTACTACAGTTGTTCTAATTGCTGTCCACAGGCTCAGAAAATATCTATTGTGCTGTTATTCGATATAACCCATTACTTGCACTCCGAACAAACTGTTTCTAGGGACGTGTATTTAAAAACACTGCCCAAGTAGTTACTGGCATAATTCTCAGCCGTTTGCTGTTTCCTAAAATTTTTCATCACTTCGTAGACTGAATTACAGAAGAATGCGTTTATGATACTTCTTAAAACTCCACTATTATCATTCAGTATAGTAGAAAGAATCTTTATTTTACCACCATAGCCTTCCAGAGAAATATTTCAGATGTACTGAAGTGAAAAGACACCGTTTTTGCGTTCTTATTATTTCTTCCGACATGTTCCAGATGAGATAAATAGTTATACCTCGATGTTGGAATGTGAAACTTCTATGTTTTCTCAACGTTAACACGATTTCTAGCGCTTTCCTTCAACCCAGATACTGTAGATCAGTGATTCCCAATCTTTTCTGGACCATCGCCCCCTTTAGAAGAGAACAAAAATTTCAACGCCCCCCTAGTCCATAATAGTTAATTATATATGAAATATTAAAATATTGTTGCATATTACCTGTACCTAATTTATCTGTTTATTTATCTATTAAAAATCATAAAGCAGAAATTACTAAAACGACAACCTAAAATTCTTTATTAAATTTTTAAAAATAAACACAGAATCAAAAGAATGAGATAAACAAAAAATTAATAATAAATAAAAAAAATTAATAAGATGGTTGAGGCTGGTGGAGTGTTAACAATTTGTTAATATCGGGTTCCAATTTCGTTAACATCAATCGCAGATCGCCACGTTCAGTGATGTGTAGTCTGTTCCTCTTCTTTGACAGTAAATTAGCTACTGCACTGAATCCACGCTCAGCCATAGAGGACGAAGGAAATGCGATTAAAAACTTATGTACTATTGCCCACAATCCAGGGTAGAGAACTGATATTGATTTTTGAAGCCAGAACTCTTGGTATCCATGTTTGAATTTTACTTTGAGTGCTTCGTTAGTCGTGAGTTCTAAGAGTTCCTCTTCCAAATTTGATGATTCTTCAGTATCTGTGTTTGCGAAAGGATCTAAAACCTAACTCGGTATATTCATGTTTAAAATATCTTGGAAACGCTCGGTAAAATCAACATGAAGAACTTCCAAGTGTTGGCAGTAAGAAAGTAAATCTTCCGGTTTTGCAGAGACTGCTGATAATGTGGGAAAGTGGTTGTATTCACCTCTACCTAGATTTCGTTTGAATAGAAGAAGTTTTCCCGCAAAAGCAGCTATGACGTTTTTTGTTTTAATTAAATTCAACTCATCACCTTGCAATTGTAAATTAACTTGATTAAATATTTTAAACAGGTCTGTCAAATAAGCGATGTCATTTTTCGACGTAATCAGGTTTTCGCGCAATTTTTCGTCTCTGTCTTCAAGAAAGTCCAGTACTGAGTCAAATAGATTGAAAAAACGATTCAGACAAACACCTTTAGAGAGCCAACGTACTTCTGTGTGCAGCAGCAAGCGATTGTAATCTTCATCATTTTCATTACAAAGCTTACCAAATAATCGGTCATTAAATGAATTGCTTCTAATCTTATTGATTGCTTTAATAACGTAATGGAGCGACCTATGCAGACGTTCATTCAAATTTTTGCAACCAAAAGCTGACGATGAATAATACAATGTACAGCGAGTACATTTGGTATTGCTTGTTTCAAATGCGCTATGAAACCCTTATGACGCCCTGTCATTGCTGGAGCACCATCAGTAGCAGCAGACAAAATATTGCAAATAGGAATTTCTTTCTCTTGAAAAAACTTTTGCATGGTATTAAATATTGATTCTCCCTTTGTATCAGATTCCAAGTTTTTAGCAAATAATAACTCTTCATGAATTTTTTCTTCTTTTATAAATCGTACGTATGATAAGAGTAGAGCTTCGTTATTTGGTAGAGTTGATTCATCTAGTTGAATGGAAAATTTTCAAGTCTTTAAGTAATCACATAATGATATTTCAACGTCTTTTGCCATTTCATCTATTCTTCTTTCAACTGAATTATTACGGAGAGGAATTTTTTTGATGATATCTGACGGTGTCTTATGATGAAGAACAGTTTTTAATATCTTTTTGACTGCCGGCAAAATTAATTCCTCGCCAATTGTGTGTGGTTTTCCTGCTTTTGCGATTAACAATGAAACGTTATATGAGGCTCGTAGTCCATCATCATCTTGTTTAGAAGACGACGCAAAAAGGTTTGACATAGTTGGTTGTTTTAAATATTGCTTTCCCAGTTCTTGAAAATAGGATAAATCTTTGTTCTTCTTATCAGCATGGATTTTATTTAAATGCTCTTGTAGCCTAGAAGGTTTCATAGCTTCATTTGAAAAAACTTTTCGGCAAATTAAACACATAGGTAATGATTGGTTTGTAGGATAGTACGTAAATCCATATTTCAAATACTGTACTGCCGGCATTTCTTTTTAGATGTAGATTCAGACAGTTTCAAATACAAATTAACTTCTCAACAGATTTATAGTTAGTTATAAAAATAATGTTTATAATGACTTCTAACACTTATCACTCACGACTATTTATCACGGCGAAGCACATAAAAATAATAAAACATTCCTAGAGCTATCGCTTTTATAGATTTGATTTTGTGCACGCATTAACTTGTATGTTTGCGATGCCGGCGCACTTGCTCCATAAACAAGTCATTTCAAGCTCCCATATTCTTGTCGAAACATGTTAAATTGCATGAACCGCGTGTTTGCCTACCAACTTGCAAGGACTTGTCACCGTCAATCTATTCTAAACTAAAACAAATTAGGTATAGGTATACCTAATGCTAATTTAAAAATGCTTATTAACGCGATAACAATAAGATAATTTAGATAGCTAGATAAAATATTTATTCATGAAAACAGGTATTTTCAAAGTATTTTATTACATTAAAAAAATTATAAAAAAATATTAAATATAATAAATTTATTATTATTATTGCATCAAGGTTGATTTGCCTATCAGGACGGGCACACATGTCCAACATAATAAGCCTGATATAGTAGTGCATGTTAAGGTATTGAATGAGATGACAATTATTGAAGTAGGAGTAACATCTCAGGATAACCTGCAGACAGTAGAGGTTGAAAAGAAGAGGAAGTATGATCTGCTGGCTAATGAGTTGAGCCTAATTCACAAGTGTAATATTAATATTATACCTTATGTTCTGACGTGGGATGGTATTATAACTATGTACCATAAAGCATACTCAAAGCGACTTGGAGTGGGAAAACATATTGAAGCTTATAACCAATCTGTGATCTTGAAGAGAACTTTTGAGAGCATCTCATTCAACTTTAGACGTACCAGTACGCTAGTAGGCGGTAGCAGGGAACTTATTGTCCAAGCTGCAGTTGAAAAGCTGTACATGACGGATGAGGTAGTGGATGACCAGAATCACCAGGAAGACACCACAGAATAGAAGAGATAAAAAGGTTGGCACCGAAAATTCCATTAAATTTATTTATTTATTTGACCGCCCCTCTTGACTGCCTCAACGCCCCCCATTTGCCTCTGGATCCGCTATCGCCCCCATGGAAGGCTCCAGCGACCACTGGGGGGCGGTATCGCCCCCGTTGGGAATCTATGCTGTAGATGATGCATTCCATACTCTTTAACCATCATTTAGTTTAAAAAACGTTTTCTGTGTAGACTTCTGCAAAATGCTAAGGGAAATAATAGACGGTAGATTAAAAGAGAAGTGATTAGGATGAAAATGAAGCTTTTAATTCAATTATTTAAGTGCTTCGTTTTCATTCTAATCAGGAGTCATTTTATCCAGAGTCATTTAGATTTTAGTTGGCTGTTCTGCATGGGCAATTCTCAAACTGCCGAAATAATAAGGGCGAGTTGGCTCGTAATCTGCAGCTACCAGGTTCGAATCCCACCTGTGCCAGCGTTCTGATTTATCTCTTCAAGACTCCCCCCGTCCTGCTCTCGGTCAGTAGGGTACACCGATGGGCATGCAGAGCTCACTGTCCGTCGTATGGGACGTTAAACCTTTGTTCTATGTGGGGAGACCCATACCTTGTACACTTCAAAGAACTTATTGGATGACCTTTACGGAAGGCTACCATGTGTCTCCTAACAGTGGTCCAGTAGGTCCCTTCTCCCAACCTTCTCTCAGCTCTCGGGGTCCTTGTGACCTGGAAATTTAGCTATTGTGTTCAAAGAAGTGCCGCTCTGACATAAAATAACACAACCTAACCCGAAATTACAGTTTTAGTCATTAGTCATAGTCAGAGCGGACACTGCTTTGAACACAACAGCTAAATGGCCAGGTCACAAGAACCCCGAGGACTGAGAGAAGGTTGGGAGAAGGGACCTACTGGACCACTATTAGGAGACAGATGGTAGGAGACATATGATTCCGTAAAGGTCATCCAGCGTGTTCTTTAATGTGTACAAGGTATGGGTCTCCCCACATAGAACAAAGGTTTAACTTCCCATATGAAGGACGGTGAGCTTTGCATGCCCATCGGTGTACCCTATTTACCGAGGGCAGGACGTGGAGTCTTGAAGAGTTATATCTGAACGCTGTCACAGGTGTGACTCGAACCTGGTAACTGCAGATTACGGCCCAACCTCGCCCTTATTATCTCGGGAGTATGAGAATTGTCCATACAGAACAGCCAACTAAAATCTAAATGACTCTGGATAAAATGACTCCTGATCAGAATGAAAATGAAGCATTCAAATAATTGAATTAAACGCTTTATTTTCATCGTAATCACCTATCTTTTAATCTACCGTCTTTTATTTCCCCTTGCATTTTGCTGAAGTTAGGAGTAGCTTCTAAGATTCTTCTGTGTCCTATATGTCGCAAATAAAAAAAAAGTTTACACAAAAACGTTTTTAAACTGAATGATGGTTAAAGAGTATCGAATGTGTCATCTACAGTATCTTGCTGGAAAGAAAGCGCAAGAAATCGTGTTAACGTTGAGAAAACATAGAAGTTTTACATTCCAACTTCGAGGTCTATCTTTTTATCTCATCTGGAACATGTCAGAAGAAATAATAAGAACGCAAAAACGGTGTCTTTTCATTTCAGTACATCTGAAATATATCTCTGGAAGGCTATGGCGGTAAAGTAAAGATTCCTTCTACTATACTGAATAATAATAGTCGACTTTTAAGAAGAATCATAAACGCATTCCGCTGTAATTCAGTTTAAGAAGTGATTTTGAACATTCAGGTTGATTGATTTTCTATCCAATAGATGGCGCCACTTCACAGTATAAGTTTCTGCCCAATTTCTTCCCAAAATGTTATATTGAAGTTCTAAACTAGGCTGGGAAAATATTTCACTATCGAAAGGATGGGCTGTTCTGTTAGGAATACCAGATCATACTGGGGAGCTGAAACTGGATCTGATCATTACCTTGTTAAAAGTGTCTTTTTAAACTTAAGAAGTGTTGTACTTAAGTTTAAAAATTTCCCTTTAATTCTAAATCTCGGAAAGGCCCACTTACAGCTAAAGCTTACCATGATAGGCTAAATAGTCCAGGGCCCCCACATCCTAAAGCGGGCTCCAAAGCCAGGATCTTTGGCGGGGCCCCCTACCTACCGCTAAGGTTAAGGGCAGCGTGCTGCGCTACAGGATTTAGGACAAAATAAGTCAGTTTAAATGATGACACAAAAGTAATATTTATATTTATTTAAAAATTCTGTATGGATTTAAATAATAAAAACTTACAATAATATGAAAAATTATCTCAAAGTATATTTTCTAGCTTTGGTCGTCGCAAATTTTTCAATAACAGTAAAATCAACTTGCTTAGCTAAATCATTTTCGATGCACAAAATTGCTAGATGATTAAAGTCACTCTCGACTAGATGTGCTTCTTTGCCAGGTTTTGAATGAATTTTCCAGTCTGCTGAACGATCTTTCAGCTGAAGAAACTGTAACTGGTACTGTACAAAACAGTTTAATGGCAAGGCAGATATTGACAATTATACCTTGCAGTTTTTTGTCGTAAAGTGCGTTCAGAAGTCTAATCGGGCTTCTTTCAGTGCTGAAAACTGTCTTGTGAATACTTTTAAGGTGAAGGATTTCTTGCAGTAAGTCTTCTGACAGATCTTTCTCATATGTATTTGCAAGTTTTGCTGCTTTTGCGGTAAGTTGACCATTGTCTAAGTTTTGGAAGTTTAAAATGGATGAGAATAAAAAAAGCGATTGATTTTCATTTTAAATATATCAGAACAGGCACATGTTGTCCATCGGCATGAATAAGAGTATGAATGGCGATAAATCGCAAAGACGAAACAAAAAGTCGGTATTATGAGAGGATAATGTAATGTGCCTAATAAAATAATCAATTTTAGTTGGATGGACAAAAGCCAATATTTTATAAAGTCGCTTTTTGTCTTCTGTTCATTTCACTTTGCTGGCAGACCCGCCAAGCCGGACTCCCCCCCGCCTAAACCCGGGCCCCAGGCTAGACCCCTGTCAGCCCTACCCTTTGGGGGGCCATGACTTAGTTTTTATGACTATATAGTTTGCTTACTATGAAGTTGAGGAAGAATGGGACCGTTTGAAACAGGCTTTTTTTTTTCAAACTAACAGTACTCTTTTTAGGAAAAAAGGACCAGAGAAGGCAAAATTATTTGAGTGATAAAGCACACGAGCTTATTTCGGAAAGAAAGAACTGCAAGGATATCCTTAATCAATACCCTGGTAGTCCTAATAGAAAGCATTAGAGAGTGTTTAATAAATGTGTAAAGGATCAGTTAGTAGTTGATAAGAATCTTTGGCTTGATGGTTTGGCTGACAAAGCCGAGGAAGCAGTTAGACAGCATAACAGCCAAGAGTTGTATCAGAGAGTTAATGTTTCGTGTGGTAGAAAACGAACAGGTACGCAGAGATTGAAGGATAAACAAGATAAGGTTATAGAAGGTGAAGATTCTGTCATTTCTAGGTAGGCTGAGCATTTCAGTGATATTCTAACAAGTGATTAGTTCTACTCCCATTGTTTGCAATGATTATAGCCCTATAACACAGTCTGAAGTTAATTTGGCTATTTTTAATTTAAACTACATAAATTCCCAGGGGTAGATGAAATTACTACTGAAATGCTTAGAACTGGAATTGTTTCGGTTACCACATTAATGACTAAAATTTTGAATATCTGTTATGATAAAAGCATTGTACCTAAGGAGAGCCAAACCAGAGCTATCATTATCCCTATTTTTAAAAACAGATGATCGCAGGTCTTGTGATAACTCTAGGGGTATTAGCCTACTTTCTATTCCAAGTAAAGTTCTTTGCATGATCGTGCATAATAGAATTAAGAATCTGGTTGACGGACAATTGTGGGATGATCAGAGTGGATTCAGAAGTGGTAGGGAATGTGTAGAACAGAATTTTACACATAGGAAGATTCTTGAGAAATGTTTAGAGTTTCAGAAACCTTTGGGTATTATCTTTTTTGATTTCAAAAATGCTTTTGACACAGTCGATCGTCATAATTTGTTTATTGAATGTGAGATCGTATGGCATATTAGTTAGCATAATGAAAGCTCTCTATAATAACACTGAGTCGTGTGTGAGAGTTGATAAGTCTTGTAGCAATTGGTTTAGCATTACTTCTGGTGTTCGACAAGGGTGCATTTTGTCTCCTTTTCTCTTTAGTTTGGTTATTGATTATGTTAAGTGAAATTCACTGCAAGGGAAAGATTTTGGCCTTAAATGGTCTGAGGATCCGAAAATTTCTGATTTAGATTATTCTGATGTTTTAGTCCTTTTGGCAAATGATGTTGATGAGATGAACTCTTTCATTCGAGCTGTTGATTAGACTAGTAGTAGAGTAGGTTTGGTTATAAACAAAATAGAAAAAAAAAGTGAAGTGAGAAACTAAAGTGATGAAAATTTGTCAGGTAGACTGTGGTTCAGTTAATCTGAATGGCTTCACTCTTCAGCAGGCGACTCAATTTAATTATCTTGGGAGCTATGTATCAGATATTGGTGATGTGCGGCATGAGATTAGGCGAATAGGGATTGTTGCTGGGACTTTTAAGAATCTGTAGTGAGTGTGGAGAAATAGGCGTATACACCTAAAGACTAAAATTAGACTGTATAATAGTTTGGTTTTTTTCCAAGGTTAGTTATGGTAGTGAGATTTGGACCCTTTGTAAAACATGATAACGTGAAACTAGATGCTTTTGATTCTAGATGCTTACACAGTATCTTGGACATTAGGTGGTTCAACTTTGTAACTGATGGTTAGGCAAATGAGTCTGCAACCTTCTTTAAACAGCATATTGTGCAAAGAGAGACTCCGTTGGTTTGGCCATGTTCCCCGTATGGATAATTATAGATTAACGAATAGGTTATGAAGAGTGTGTCTAAAGGCCTAAGAAAGAGGAGCTGACCTAGGATGCGGTGGGCAGACAATGTCAAACAGGATCTTGTTAGAATTGGTTTTAGGTGGCGAGATGCAGCAGATATAGCTCAGCATAGATATGCTTGGAGAACTAAATTGCACGGTCTGATTGGACCTCCGTAGGCCGTGGCTGTTTGAGGATGATGATCATGAAGCAAAATGGTCCGGCGTAATTAGATCCCCAATGCAAACATAGTTTGATTATATATGATATATTACACCACATATGTAGTAAGTATACCACTTCACAAAAATTGAAAATTAATGTATTTATTTACTGTATTTCTTTTTTTATCCCCTTTTTCTATCAAAAGTCCCTAATAAAGAAAAGAAAAAAGAAAATCCGAAGTAAATTATACGTCTTCATTAATACAGATGAAACATAATGTTCTCAAACAAATAATGAAATAAATATAAGTTTAATGGAACTTACTTTAACACGTATTCAGGAGCATAGCGAAGGGATGATTTGGGGGCAGGGAAGGAAGAGAGCGAAAATTTTCCAATTGGGAAATCAAATTTTGCCAAGTGAGAAAATAAGTACTTTACGTAAATTTAATTATGTCTCTTTCAGGATTTCGTTCCTTGGGGGGAGGGAGTAGCAGCTCCTCAAGACTTTGCAGTTTACCTAGATTTTGCCACTTTGCCATAATTTTATAGAAATATATTCCAATTTTTACATCTGACCTAAATTTTTCTAACTGCCCTAGATTTTACAAAGTTGCCTCGATTTTTCCAACTTCCCTAAATTTTGACAATTCGCCATAATTTTTAAGATTATTTCCAATTTTTACATCTCATTTGAATTTTGCCAATTCCATAAAATTTTGCAATGTTGTCCCGATATTGCAAACTTCCCAAGATTTTGCAAGTTGCCTGGATTTTGTCAACTCTCTTTAATTTTACAAAACCAATCCTTCACAATTTACATGTATTTTAGCAAATGAGTTCGAATTTTGCCAAGTGCCCTAGATTTTGCCAACTTCCGTAGATGTTTTACAACTCCCCATAATTTTACAGAAAAAAATCCCAAATTTTACATCTCACCTGAATTTTACCAAGTCACTTCGAATTTTGCCAACTTCACAAAATTTTACAAATTAACCAGATTTTACCAACTTCCTAAGAATTTACCAAATTGCTTGGATTTTTCCAAAGCACATTTCACAAGAACAATCCCAATTTTCACAACTGTGGATTTACCAAGTTACTTCGAATTTTTCGAACACCGATTTTCTTTGTGAGGGGGGACACTGCACATATTCATACATAAAATTATTTAAACATCTACAAGATTTAACAGTAGCGAAGTCATCAATAAATTCTGAAACGTCAATACGTTCCGTTTTTTCTTCTCCCATGCTGAAGAGACCAGACCCGGATCTAGAAAAAAATAATCGGGATACAAATGAGGAAATCGACCAGGAAAAGAACAATTTCCATTGCAGTATAACATTTTGTCCTTTATTTCAGTAGTCTTTAAGATACTTCTTGGAAAATGTATGATATTTTTATAAGTTTTAATACAAAATTCTGAGCGTGAGTTCAAAAGAATATTTAGTGACAAAACACTTTATAAATGAACAGATTTATTACAAAAGTATAAATAATAACACAAATATAAAATAAATTCAACTAACAACAAAGTATGAAAATAAACCATCAGAAGAATATTTCGCCTTATCATTATTACTACAAATAGTCGTTCTTTAGAATTCTTATAGTCCCCCACTCAAAACATAAAATAAGACTTTTTACAATATTCAATAAGTGGCTCAGTCATATTTGCAAATAAACCTGAAAAATATCAAGAATAATCTTACCAATTCTTTAAACAAATTAAAAATAACCATGTATCAGATGATTTTCTTCCAGAATTTCAGCCATCAAGTACTCCAAAACTGCAGATACTGGGCTTTCAGGACCATTACTTTTAAGACGTTAATCATCACGCATCAGACGATGAACTGTTCCTGCAGAAAAGTTGAGATCAGCTCTACTTCCTCGACGAACATTTCTCGTCTTTGACCTAGTCTTCAAATATCTTGAGAAACTTTTTCAATATTAACTTTATGCTAATTCACTTAATGCTGAAGAAATATACACATTCAAACACTACCAATTTCTTTATTCCACTTTATAAAACATCGTTAAAGTTCGAGTTCTTATTTTTCTAGTCAACTAGTGACATAAATCACATGCTGAGCACACACGAGCATCAAAATTATACAGCACATCACGGTTTCATTGTTGCTCATTCATCTGTCGTAACAATATATGCATTAATAATTTTTTTGCCTCCACTACACTTACTACCATTTTCAGACTCGAGGGTGAGAGGGAGTAAGGTGGCCTCTTTGCCCACCCCCTAGATCTGGCCCTGAAAGAGAGTTAAATGTGATGTTTTTGACCCTTAGATTTTCGAAGATGGCTTTTTTTTTTATTTCCTTCATCTTAGAAAATATTCATTCCACAGAAGATGACGTAACAGGAATCATACTAGAAAATTAGTGACAAAACAATTATATAAATGAACTAAAAATTTTAAAAAATACCTCCTATATGGACCCTAAAAAGTAGAAAATAAACTTAAAGCATACCGATGGTGCAATAAGTTACTGAGTTCGTAGTCACTTCAAAGGAATATGGGGTGCCGGCAATCTTGTTGTGTAGGTAAATAAGTTTTTTGTTGGCATTTTTGTTGCGTTTTCTTGATTTCGAATGATTAGTTTGTGCGAAATAGAATTAAAGATTCTTTTTTATTCAAATCCTGAACAGTTGGTTGTAGGTTGTTTGGTGTTTTATGGCGCAAGAACAACAGGGATATGTTGCGCCAAACTAGGTTAAAAATAGATAAAAAAAAAACATCGAACTCACAATCAAGGTTAAAAATAGATAAAAAAAAAACATCGAACTCACAATCAAAGTTAAAATCAGCAACAAATTAAAGAGGAAATGAATAAATTGTAAAGGACGCAACAAGAAAGAAATTGTATAACAACAAACAAAAACAAACAAAAAAAAGTAAATAACAAACAATGGGTATAAAAATCCCGGGTGAAAAATGAACTAAAAATTGTAAAAGACAAAAATTAACAATTGATATAGAGGACCAGATAAAAAGCAGAAACGGATAAATCCAAATCACAGAATAAATACATTATAAACGTTTAAAATAACCTGTAAAACGTAAAAAGTCGAAAACAGATGTTAAAAACGTGTCATCAGATAAAAGGAGTAACGACTGTAAGGCACGCTCTGGAGAATATGAGACATTAATTGAGGCAGTGTCAGCAATGACTTTAGCGTTAATAGGGAATGCTATGATTCTTCACTATCCTAAGTGTTGCAAATATAAAACGAAAAATTTAGTACTTCTCGCCAATTCCATTTCGAAAACAGCTAGAGTATCTCTGTTATAAAGTCTAAATTTAACACTTCATTCAAATCGAAACGATATTCCTTAAATTTCAAACCGATGTTAACAAACCTCAGCCAAGAGACCGATATTGACACCGAAACTTGCCGTTTGACGTCATCCCTGTAATAAAATATTTGTGTAAAAGAAAGCGACATGAACTCTGGTGAAATGCAAGATGAATCCTGCTGAAGAACTGATGCGACAAAAACTTTTTAAATAAGGAAAGACTGTGCTGAGTCAATTTAAAATCTGAAAGGTGCTGCATTCTGTAAGTTTTGCATTTTTTTTTTCATTTTGAAGTAATTTTTTAAAGTTTAAAAATTATCCGCAAGTTTAGATCTTGTGATCTCGTAGACTACACGGCAAAGGCAAACAACTCATGAATAGGGTATAAGCTTTTCACTGGGTGGGACTTTTTCCTTGTCAAGTGGGCATTGAATTATGTTTATACCTTGCCATAGGTATAAACAGGAAGAGGGGGGGAACATTAAATGACTGGATTGACTAGAGTTTCAATCCGGTAGTTTTTAACAAAAAACCATTCTCCTTGAACATTGAAATATGCATTTTACCTCTTCCTTTTAATAGTTTACTCGGTTGTACGCTGTTCAGGTTGCAAAACATTTCCAAGGAACTGGATCTAAATTGTTGTTGCTGGCGTATAGTTCTGTGTTTTTGGTGATTGTTGGTTGCTTCACAGGGTGGTTCTAGGTAAATTATCCGAAAATCAAATCCTCGAATATCAGTTCGTTAAAGAGACAAATTTTTCGAATGGGAATTTTGCAAATGATAAGTTTTTCCAAAATCAATTTTTCGAATGGCAATTTTGCGAATGGCAAATTTTTTTCAAAACCGACGAGTTTCGAAAAGCAAGGGACCATCCACATTTTCCATGAGAGTCTTTTTTTTACAGATAAATTAAAAAAAAATTTTCGGATTCGATTGACAGTGTTGAAATCATAAAAAACTGCTTTTTCAAAATATTCCAATAGCTTTAATTTCACGTATTTATAAATCGAAATTTAAACGTATTTATAAATAATTTATTTATGCTAAAAATGTGCATTTTTTGGGAGGAGTGTCACGGTTAAGTAGTTAATACTGACAGCAATGATTTTCCACTTACACTGAATGGAAGGTGGCAACAATTTTCATTTAAGTCACAAATGGAAAAAAAATTCTTTTTCTCTTTTACCTCTATATATCTCTTATACGTACTGATTGGGCCAAATATAAGGGAAAAAAGGGAGTTGCCAAGTGATCCTAGTTAGGAGGGAGGGGGGAGATGTAATATCGATCTAGAATGTCATTCAAGCATGACAGAGCATTACGACCAAAAAAATGAATAAATGAAATAAATGTATGTATAACTAAAATGCCGAAAAACACAGTCGGGAAATTACGCCGTAAGCAAAAACGTCGACAGCACAAAAATGCTGTCAATAAAGATTTAGATACTAAATTTTTGACTGAATTAAAGAAAAAGATGAATTAATTAAAGACTAAATACTAAATTTTTGAAAATGCGAATTTTAACATTTTAGCACTATCAATTAAATACAAAAAGGATTTTTAATTTATCTCTAAAAGCAAAAAAGAAATTAATGACACTCACACAATATGTGGATGATCCCTTTCTTTTCGAAAAATTCGTCATTTTCGAAAAGTTGTCATTCGAAAAATTGCTGTTCGAAAAATTCGCTTTTCGAAAAATTCATTTTCAAAAAACTTGCATTCAAACAACTGATTTTCGTAAAACTCATATTCGAAAAATTCATTTTCGAAAAACTCTTCGGCTGGATATACCTTCTGCCCATGTCATCCACAGAAATATATGCAACAATCTTCGGCATATAAGACAGAACCAAGACTCGTTGCTAAAGGCAACGTATTACCATTTCTCTTTCCATGTAACTCTAACCCATCACTAATGTAGCCAAGGCCTGATAGTGGCATTATGTCAATCGCAATCTACATGATCGATGCCTGGCCCACAGCCCCGCATTTGCCAATGTTTTGGTGTTAGTCATGAGAGTAACTTTCATATCAGCAGTTACAATTCGTCGAATAGTATCATCTGTTAGGGCTGGGTCTGTTACAGACTATCAAGGAATCTGGCGATCCATACCATGCTGTTCTGAGTTTAACAGCACCCGATCCTCATCGATGATTCTGAGTATCTTCTTGAGACCGACAACATCCAATCGTCCTTGCATCGTGAACCACAAGCCCGGCAATCAAACGAGTTGACCAACCAGCTTTACACGGTCATATAATCCTTCATGCTCATATGCATCCACAACTAATATAGTTCACCAAAGAATCGTCGTCCTCGTAGCACCTTCAACATTTCGTACTCAGCATCTGATACGGACACTCTTTCGTAGCTTGTTTGCAGACAACCACAGCGCCTAAATCCCTTGGTTTAGCCTAATCAGTGTCAATCCTTTGATTCCCGAAAATATCCCTTATTTACCATAGAAACCAGGCCCGCATCTAGAAAAAAATTGAGGTATGGGGGAGGGGAAAGTTGCGAGAAACACAACGGGAAAATGTAAAAGAGGAGGCCGATAGACTAGATTTCCAATACAGTATATAGAAAGATAGATATTTTTTAAATTTTTAAATTTATTTGTATTATTTTCTTTGTCACTAAAATCGCCTACCTTCAAAAGCATTCATTGGGTGTATAATTATATTTTATTTGCTCCTAAAATCATATTACACAACAGCTATATATGGTATTTTAGGAAACATATATAGTTAAAAAGAACAAAATAATAGCAATAACACCAATTGACAATAAACAAAGAAAAATAGTAATGATATAAAAGAAAACATTGTAAAAAAATTTTTTTTTGACTTAGTAATATCGAGAACCAAGGATCACCTTATGCCCCGTCCAAGTTTCGAGAATGAGTAAAGTATTATAATATATGGCAACACATCCCTTGATTTATCTTTAGTAATGAATAAATGTTAAGAAATTACAAATTATATGCCATTAAATATTTAATTCAAAATCATAAAGGCAAATAATCATTTCAAAGGACACCCAACAAACACAAGAGTAAAAAAGGAAACAGACATTTAAAATTTCAAAACATATTCCAAATTAATAATATCAAAAATGCATTTTTTATTTTATATTTAAAGCGAACTAAACTAAGTTCATTTCTATCATTGAAGTCTAAACTATAGAGACGTCCCAATCTTTAATTTGAGATATAACTCGTTAAAGTGTAAGCCCGCCAAAAATCCGACCCCCCCCCCTCCCTTTTATCAGGGAGGGAGAATAGTGGGCGCAAAATTCGAAATAGTTTACGATGGTCATTATATAAGTTTTCATTTGACACCTAAATCGTAACTATAGGTCCTTGCATTCTGGAGATATAGCAGAATATTTTTTCATATTTCTCCCTTTTTATAAAAGGGAAGAAAGCATGATGGTCAGTTCTTTGTAGCTTATTAGAGTCCCCTCGTCCCAAGCCTTCATTCGACATATAAATCATTAAGTTTCTCCAGTGCGTTTGAAAGATATGATGGAACTGTTTTGACAAATCCACAAACCAACAAATCTACAAATATCAAGCGAAAAGCAATAGGACGATAGGTAATAACGCTTTCCCACCTGACCTAAGAAGTAAGAGTAGCATAATCTAAAAGTTATGCATATATTTATTATATATATATATAACATATTCTATGTGTCTGTATGATCCAGAACTCCTCCAAACGGCTGGGTTGCATTATTTTACCTGTGAGCGCCACTTTTTTGCATACACTGGACTAAATGGCCAGGTCACAAGTACCCGATTGACTCAGAGAAAGTTGAGTGAAAGAGATCCACTGGACAGCTCTTAGAAATCAGATGGTAACCTCACGTCAGAGACAACCTGCATGTTCTTTAACATGCACAGATTATGGCTATCCTGCATGTCGGGCCACAGCTTAAACTCCCATTCAAAAATATAGTCTCCCCATTCTCACCGGGGTGGGGGTGGCTCATTCGCTAGCACGCCAGGCTCGTAACCTGCAGTTCCCAGGTTCGAGTCCCAGCTGGGCCAGCATTGAGATTTATCTCCGCAAAACTCCCTGCCCATGGTCAGTAAGGTACACCGCTGGGCTTGGTAAAGGCTGACGTCCGTCGGGTGGGACTTTAAGTCGTGGCTCTGTGTACGGGAGTCCATATCCTGTGCACGTTAAAGCACACGTTGGGTGGCCTTTACGCGAGGCTACTATCTGTTTCCCAACAGCTGTTCCAGTGGGTCTCCTCCCCCAATCTTCTCTGAGCCCTCGGGATCCCAATATAAACCCAACCCCTCCTCCCAGTTTTTCTTCTACCGCCCCCCCCCCCCCCTCCGAAAAAAGAAATGAGAACTTTCTCTAAAACTGGAGCGTAATTTAAAGAAATGTAGGGAGTGGGATTTGCTCCAACCCCTTCCCCCACATGCAAACGGGAAAAGGAAGAAATAATAACTAGGAACCCCGAATTCAGTAGATGACATCCTCTGATCATGACTTAACAGAAAAGAACCATTTTTCGCCCCTCGCCCAAAAATGAAGAAACTTGTAAACGATTGGGAGTTTAAAGAATTATATTTCAAATGGAAACTTTTGACGTGACGAATATCAGAAACTAAATTATGTTCCCTACTTTCTGTTCTCCCCACGAAAAGGAGAGGAAAATTTCATAGGAATTAATCGCAATGAGATGTTTCGTCAAATGCAAGTTTATGACATCGGGAGTGCCATCTAATGAAAATAACAGAGTTTGAGAGCCGAGCAACGACGGTACGTTTGCTACTACACACACTGGCCACTGAATTAGAAACCTTTATACAGATACACGTAAGCGTCACTTGCGCAGCGTATACTCTTTGACGAGCAGTTTAAGACTGCTGCTCGTCAGTAAACGTCAGTAGAGTTGATCAAAATGGGAAAAACAAAGGATCTTTCTGGGTTCTATAAAGGGCTTTTTGTGGGTGGTCGTCTGGCTGGAGCGACGCAAAGCTCTCGGGTTTTTAATCAGTGAAAATATAACCCATATTGTTTCTCTAAGAGGCGTAAGTGTAGCGCGACGACAATCTGTCGGGAACGAGATCGCCGTCATCTGAAATGGCTTGTACGGAGAAACAGGACTTCCTGTGTGCAGCAACTGACCGAGGCTGTTCCCGGCCCATATTCAGCGACATATTCGAGGAATTGAAGAGGATTGGTATTAGCAGTCGCATCCTATACGGAAACTACTGATTTCTGTGAAGATCCGGGATATTCGTCTACAGTGGTGTCAGAAACACCGTGACTGAACACTGACTGGAACACTGGGAAAAAAGTCATGTGGTCCTATGAGTCGCGGTAAAACTTGCAATGTACCGACGGTAGTCAGAGAGTTTGGAGGGAGCCCTAAGAAGCAATGGACCCAACTTGCCTTGTAAACACAACTCAAGATTCTGGAGGCAGTGTCATGTTGTGGGGAACGTTATATTGGTACGGAACGGTCCCCTGATTATTGCTGGAATTTCGGGTGTCCTCTAAGGATCATCTGAACATTGTTGCCGATCAAGTCCATCCTGCAATGTTCACTTGTTATCCAGCAGGTGACGGCTGTTTCAGGGACAACAATGCTACTGTCCATCGCGCAAGATGTGTTCAGCAGTGGTTCAGCGAGTATGGCAGCGACTTCCACCATCTTCGTTGGCCACCACAAAACCCGGATCTTAACCCCAATGAGATTGTATGGGACATGTTAGAAAAACAGATCCGGGGGAAAAGTCCTATTCCTTTAAATCTGAGCCAGTTAAAGGACTGTCTGGTGAACGCCTGGTATGCTGGAGATGTAAAGGCACTCCAACACCTTTCGGAATCAATGCCAAACCGCATACGTGCTGTAATTCGAGCTAAAGGAGGTCCAACACGGTATTGAATAAAGGTTTCTAATTCAGGGGCAGTGTGTGTATATAATATAAACATGACTTACAACTATGTGATTTTCTGTTTCTTATTTTTCAGATACCTACGACAAAAGATTTACAGAATCTAAAGAATTCCTAAGATACGTTCAAAGATCAAGATCACTTCAAGTTATTTGATCATATTTGAAAGAAAATTTCTATCTTCCTTACGAAATGCTTAATCTTTATTTTACGGTTTGCGCAGTGCTTTTTGTTATGGGCCATTGCCACCCATTCGACAATAGTACTGAGGAATTTGACCTAGCCGACAATTATTTCGAAAAGCGATCTACTTCAGATGAAGAATTTCCCGTTCCTCTTCGATTCAAAAGAGATTTCTCCAAACTTAGAGCATCTCTGACAAAATACAACGTAAATTGTGATGGTATGGACCTGCAGTGTCTCAAGAAATGTGAGCCAATAGAAATTGGGATTCACCAAAATATCAGACACATTGTAAGATGTAATATATACTATTGTAGTATTAAGGCACTTAAATGCCGTTTGATATTCGATTTAAAAGATTGTCCACCAAAACAGTGGCCGTCTGGATAAAACAGCCAACTGGAGAGTAAATCTATGTTTGAAATGAATTATAGCTTGAAGAACGAATAATACTTAGTAACATTACACCCAGTCTCCAAAGAATACGAATGCTGCCAACACGATTTTCACACTAGAGCTATTTTTCTCTACTATATTTTATGTTATTCCATTTAACATATAAGAAATCACATCGAATGCTTCCCTTATCTCACTTATCCTTGCTCACAATTTCAACGATTCTTTACATTTTCCTATGCAAATTAGTGTATTGAAACGACTGTAATAAGTAATAAATTTGTAAACAATAAAGAATATTTTAAATGTCTTTGATCGATGACAACGAATAGATATGTAAATTTACCTGAATTGTAAATAATTATAACTAGTCACGTGCAGAGTAGAAACGCTTGTAAATATATAGTTAGTCATCTTCCTTATTCGAAAAACAATCAGTTTCGCCTTTTCAGTCTTTATTACTCGACAATCATCTATATCATAGATTCCCAACCGGGACGATACCGCCCCCCAGTGGGCGCTGGAGCCTTCCATGGGGGCGGTAGCGGATCCAGAGACAAATGGGGGGCGTTGAGGCAATCAAGAGGGGCGGTCAAATAAATAAATAAATTTAATGGAATTTTCTGTGACAACCTTTTTATCTCTTCTATTCTGTGGTGTCTTCCTGGTGATTCTGGTCATCCACTACCTCATCCGTCATGTACAGCTTTTCAACTGCAGCTTGGACAATAAGTTCCCTGCTACCGCCTACTAGCGTACTGGTACGTCTGATGTTGAATGAGATGCTCTCAAAAGTTCTCTTCAAGATCACAGATTGGTTATAAGCTTCAATATGCTTTCCCACTCCAAGTCGCTTTGAGTATGCTTTATTGTACGTAGTTACAATACCATCCCACGTCAGAACATAAGGTTTAATATTAAAATTACACTTGTGAATTAGGCTCAACTCATTAGCCAGCAGATCATACTTCCTCTTCTTTTCAACCTCTACTGTCTGCAGGTTATCCTGAGATGTTATTCCTACTTCAATAATTGTAATCTCATTCAATACCTTAATATGCACTACTATATCAGGCTAATTATGTTGGACATGTGTGTCCGTCCTGATAGGCAAATCAACCTTGATGCAATAATAATAATAATAAATTAATTATATTTAATATTTTTTTATAATATTTTTTTAATATAATAAAATACTGTTACGACAGAAGGAATCTGGCAACCGAAAGCAAAAAGTTTCAGCCAACGAATAAGAACTTTGGGAGAATTTGGAGAAGAAGAGTGGAGCGTTAACGGTCGTTTTGTATTGTAACGGTCGAGGAGTTCGAAAATGGACGGTGAGCTGTTCTGAGACAGTGCGCGTAAGTATCAAGAAGTAACTTGATGTGTTGTGTATACGCGGAAGGATAAAAGTGGGATCTTTTATCGTTAAGTATCAAGAAGTAACTTGATGTGTTGTGTATACGCGGAAGTATAAAAGTGGGAACTTTTATGGCTAACTTCGAATGTCTACACGGACTGTCTTTTTGTTCGGCTAGTGTGTGAAAAGTTATTAGCACAGGACGAGAATTGGTTTACGAGTGAAGATCTTCGGGTGACCTGGTAAATCAAGTAAAAGGTAGTATTTAGTAAAATACACAGAGCTGATATTGTGTGCTCTACGCAGGAAGATTGATGACTTGTGCATGTTAATAGTTGATTTGTTAATAAGATACTTCATCCATATTTCCTTTGTAACAATTTACCTTGTATTGAATTTGGTTTTGAAATATAGCTTTTAATACTCACGCTCAGTGGCTATCCATTTTTGTGATCCGCAACATTTGGTGTCAGAAGTGGGATTAATTTAATTGAATGCCTTTCACTAGAAGTATGGATGAGTTAATAAAGCTGATGACTGAGATGAAAGCCGAAATAGCGACACAAAATAGTACATTAGATGAAATGATCAGTCAAAATGGTAAAATGAAAGCCGCAATGGCTACACAAAATAATGAAAAGGAAAAAGAGAAAGGCAACGCATATCAAAATGTGAATCCAAAACCAATAGGTGAAATTTACAAAACTAACAGCATTGGAGGTAACATTACAGATGAACAATGTTTTAAAGATGCTAACCGTAAGAATATTGTTGAGCAGTATAAAAATTATAGGAACAAAATTATGCAAGAATCGAGAGCTGGTAGAGATGTTGTTACAGTTACAGTTCAGACAACGAAACTGGTTGAAGGTGAATATATCTCCAGCAGTGGGAGCTATAGTACAGATGAACATAATGCTGATGCGGGAAAGAAACGATGCAGAACCAGAAAACATTCCAAGATCCTTTGCTATCTGAAAAAGAAGCAATTTAAGAAACGATGCGGAACCAGAAAACATTCTGGGATTCTTCGTTATCTGAAAAAGAAGCAATGTAGATTCAATTCGTTTCTACAAAATTCGACGGACAGGAGAAGCTCGCTGGGGCAGCGGCGTTCTGATGAAGCCTTCATATTGATTGAAGAGATCTCGAGAGAGATGGAGAAAGTGCGAGAGGAAGACTGCAAAAGAATCGAATCTTCGGAAGAAAGGAGAATCTCGAAATGTGGATCTGCTACTGGAAATCAAGAATCGTAGAGATAGCGCAGATAATGCCTTTGACCACGCAACTACTGGTGATGCATGGCAGAGTGTCTATGTCGCTGGTGACATGTCTGGGAACTGTGAAGAACAATCACACAGATCAGAGAGCTGTGAGACTATACAGTACGCTTTGCACTTCAAAATACCTAGGTATACAAGTCTGGCACGATCTGAAGAGAGATCCACACGAAAGGTATTCTATTCCTCGCCGTCAGCAAAATGCGTCATGGACAATTATCGCAAAGGCAGAGTAACGAGTGGTAATGAGGGGGAACGAAACAGAGTTTACGTTTCGCAGAGTGGTCCGAGTAAAGAAGAGGCGTCCATTCGTCATAGATACAAAGTGCCCTTCGTAGTTACCGGGGAAGTCGGAGAGATTTTTCCGAAGCATATAGCCACACTTGAATCGTTTATAGAGAGTGGGGATTTAAGGAAGAGGAATTCCGAAGAATGGCTTAGAAGCATAACAGGTGATGCTAGTAAAAGAGCTTCAGGCAGAGACGGTACTTCAAAGACTAACTTTCTGGATGAAACTAAGCCTCAGAGTTACGATCAGAGAGAAGTAAAGCCCTCAGACAATCTCAACGAAACCACGCTGAATTTCTTTTCTGAACAGTCAATGTGCAGATTTGGACATTATAACCATTTAGATTATAAGGATATAGAAAAGTTTTATCACGACTACAAGAGCTCTAAAGTGGACAATATCATGTTACAAAACTCGTCGCTGATCTCCAGAATGAACAATTTGGCAATCATGACTGATGTTTCCCTGGCTAATTACAATGAGAGCTCCAAGAAAGTGAATTCCGAAGAAACAGCAACTATGACCTCCTCGGGTCATGTGTTTTGCTGGAGACCCGAGTGGCGCCATCGGATGGTAGATAAATACGGTACAGGAGGTGTCGTCGACAAAGTGAGTCTTGTCTTGGCTCCTGCACTTGCTGCTTTAGGTCTCAAGGTCCCTATGATCTCCGGTCGTGCTCTCCAATTGACGGGAGATACTCTGTACAAATTGGAATCCATCCCTGGCTTCACAGTCGACTGCACTAAAGATAAAATCGAGCAGATGATGGAAGACGTCGGATGCTGCATCGTAGGACAGACAGAGGTGCTGGTGCCAACAGATAAGGAGATTTACCGCTGCAAGGATCTGATGGCTACCATAGATAGCGTTCCTCTAATGATATGCTCAATTGTGTCCAAAAAGCTGGCTGAAGGAGTGTGTGCTTTGGTTTATGATGTTGAATTCGGAAAAGGAGCTATTGATCTCATCAGTACAGAAGATGTTGCTGTTGATTTAGTTAAGAAAGTGGTTGCAGCATCACAAGCTCGTGGAATGAAGAGTTTGAGTTGTTCAGCTGTTATCAGCAACATGGATTCACCCCTTGAAAACTCTGTTGACAACTCTCTGGAAGTGATGGAAGCTGTTCAGTGTTTCCTTGGTAACGGATCCTTGGAACTGCAAGAGCTCGTCGAAGAGTTAGGAGAACTTCTGCGTTTTGTGAACATTGTGGATAATAGGGTAGATGAAGCATCACGTGTCCGTAAGGTTCTGCATAACGGCAATGCTTTGAACAAGTTTCGTAACATGTTAATAGAACAAGGAGTATCTGAAGATGTTGCAAGCTGGCTATGTGAAGGTAAAACAGAAAAAATATTGCTAGCAGCCCGACACATCACTGATTTCACTTATACAGGAGAAACAGGTAAGGTTGTCGGATTAGAAGCTGCAGTTCTAGCAAGAGTATGGAAGGAGGAGATGGACCGAAGAGCTAAAAAGAATTATGGAGCTGATATTATATTTGTGAAGCACCTTGGGGATCAAATGGAATCAGGTGAAATATGGCTGAAGGTTCATCACGACAGTTCTGAGTTAAGGGAAAGTCAACTGACAAAAAGGTCAGACTGGAGGATGAAACTTCTCCCTAGATTTTATGTCACTAATGACTTTCATTCCTTGTTACTCTTGATAGAAGTAAAAATCCAAAGAAGAAAACTTTCGACAAAGAAGAAAACTTTTTACAGGTTTTGCACGAAAACTCTTAGTCGATTCTTCTCCCTGCAGAGACATAAACGTGTTCACAAGGGCTATAGGCCTTACACGTATTATGTTTGTGGACGAGGCTTCAGTCAGAAAAGAAATCTACGTCATAATGAGATTCGCTTTCATTTTGACACAGACGTGGTATATCGCATTCGTCGACGTCCAGCTACAAAGTGCAAGGTGGTTCACGTGGATCGTTTGGCTCCGTTTCATCGAAGAACTGAAGAAACTTTGGAATCCAGAATTGTTCGGGACGAACAAGACCTAGGAAGGGGGCAGTGTTACGACAGAAGGAATCTGGCAACCGAAAGCAAAAAGTTTCAGCCAACGAATAAGAACTTTGGGAGAATTTGGAGAAGAAGAGTGGAGCGTTAACGGTCGTTTTGTATTGTAACGGTCGAGGAGTTCGAAAATGGACGGTGAGCTGTTCTGAGACAGTGCGCATAAGTATCAAGAAGTAACTTGATGTGTTGTGTATAGGCGGAAGGATAAAAGTGGGATCTTTTATCGTTAAGTATCAAGAAGTAACTTGATGTGTTGTGTATACGCGGAAGTATAAAAGTGGGAACTTTTATGGCTAATTTCGAATGTCTACACGGACTGTCTTTTTGTTCGGCTAGTGTGTGAAAAGTTATTAGCACAGGACGAGAATTGGTTTACGAGTGAAGATCTTCGGGTGACCTGGTAAATCAAGTAAAAGGTAGTATTTAGTAAAATACACAGAGCTGATATTGTGTGCTCTACGCAGGAAGATTGATGACTTGTGCATGTTAATAGTTGATTTGTTAATAAGATACTTCATCCATATTTCCTTTGTAACAATTTACCTTGTATTGAATTTGGTTTTGAAATATAGCTTTTAATACTCACGCTCAGTGGCTATCCATTTTTGTGATCCGCAACAATACTTTGAAAATACCTGTTTTCATGAATAAATATTTTATCTAGCTATGTAAATAATCTTATTATTATCGCGTTAATAAGCATTTTTAAATTAGCATTAGGTATACCTATACCTAATTTGTTTTAGTTTAGAATAGATGGACGGTGACAAGTCCTTGCAAGTTGGTAGGCAAACACGCGGTTCATGCAATTTAACATGTTTCGACAAGAATATGGGAGCTTGAAATGACTTGTTTACGGAGCAAGTGCGCCGGCATCGCAAACATACAAGTTAATGCGTGCACAAAATCAAATCTATAAAAGCGATAGCTCTAGGAATGTTTTATTATTTTTATGTGCTTCGCCGTGATAAATAGTCGTGAGTGATAAGTGTTAGAAGTCATTATAAACATTATTTTTATAACTTTCTATAAATCTGTTGAGAAGTTAATTTGTATTTGAAAATGTCTGAATCTACATCGAAAAAGAAATGCCGACAGTACAGTATTGAGTATTTGAAATATGGATTTACGTACTCTCCTACAAACCAATCATTACCTATGTGTTTAATTTGCCGAAAAGTTTTTTCAAATGAAGCTATGAAACCTTCTAGGCTACAAGAGCATTTAAATAAAATCCATGCTGATAAGAAGAACAAAGATTTATCCCATTTTCAAGAACTGGAAAAGCAATATTTAAAACAGCCAACTATGTCAAAGCTTTTTGCGTCGTCTTCTAAACAAGATGATGATGGACTACGAGCCTCATATAACTTTTCATTGTTAATCGCAAAAGCAGGAAAACCACACACAGTTGGCGAGGAATTAATTTTGCCGACAGTCAAAGAGATATTAAAAACTGTTCTTCATCATAAGACACCGTCAGATATCATCAAAAAAATTCCTCTCAGTAATAATTCAGTGCAAAGAAGAATAGATGAAATGGCAAAAGACGTTGAAATATCATTATGTGATTACTTAAAGACTTGCATATTTTCCATTCAATTCGATGAATCAACTCTACCAAATAACCAGTGGCGACTCGCGTATAGGCACTGTGGAACTGCAGCACCCCCAATGGATAACATTTAATATAATGAGTCCTTTTTTCTTTATACTTGTACAATATATATAATCCTTAAGCTTAATGTCAGTAGCCATCCCCCAGTTTATGAAAAAGATACAAAAATCTTTGTATGGAACTGTGCGCTTGAGAGTGCTAGCGGCGAGGTGTTTGACTGTTGTGCGCATGCGCACATAAGAAGCTATACGCTAGGCTGCAAGGGAGAGAGAGCACTGTGGTTCCCGCAGTGCCGACCCTGGCGTGTTGGTTGAAGGTAGTTTTTTTTTACTCCGCGTGTGTTGTGCTTAAAACCCGTGTACCATATTCTTGAATATGATAAAGTGTAGAATTAGATTATTATCCTGCTTCCAGCTATTCTATTTGATTCATTTTTTTTTCGCGCAAATTAAAACAAGAAGAATGGATTTCATTTTTAAATCAATAGATTAAGCTTGAACTGTAACAATTTAGGTTAAAATAAGTAAAAAATGTTTGATTTTGTTCTTTTAGGATTTTATCAAATTTGTGAATAAATTTTCTTTTTATACATGTTTGTTTCCTTTTACACAATTTTAAAACAAAGGCTAAAAATTTTCTGGAGCAGCACCCCCATTAATTTTAGCTACGAGCCGCCACTGCAAATAACGAAGCTCTACTCTTATCATGCGTACGATTTATAAAAGAAGAAAAAATTCGCGAGTTATTATTTGCTAAAAATTTGGAATCTGATACAAAGGGAGAATCTATATTTAATACCAAGCAAAAGTTTCTTCAAGAGAAAGAAATTCCTATTTGCAATATTTGTCTGCTGCTACTGATGGTGCTCCAGCAATGACAGGGCGTCATAAGGGTTTCATAGCGCATTTGAAACAAGCAGTACCAAATGTACTCGCTGTACATTGTATTATTCATCGTCAGCGTTTACGTTGCAAAAAAATTTGAATGAACGTCTGCATACGTCGCTCCATTACGTTATTAAAGCAATCAATAAGATTAGAAGCAATTCATTGAATGACCGATTATTTGGTAAACTTTTGTAATGAAAATGATGAAGATTACAATCGCTTGCTGCTGCACACAAAAATACGTTGGCTCTCTAAAGGTGTTTGTCTGAATCGTTTTTTCAATCTATTTGACTCAGTACTGGACTTTCTTGAAGACAGAGACGAAAAATTGCGCGAAAACCTGATTACGTCAAAAAATGACATCGCTTATTTGACAGACCTGTTTAAAATGTTTAATCAAGTTAATTTACAATTGCAAGGTGATGAGTTGAATTTAATTAAAACTAAAAACGTCATAGCTGCTTTTGCGGGAAAACTTCTTCTATTCAAACGAAATCTAGGTAGAGGTGAATACAACCACTTTCCCACATTATAAGCAGTCTCTGCAAAACCGGAAGATTTACTTACTTACTGCCAACACTTGGAAGTTCTTCATGTTGATTTTACGGAGCGTTTCCAAGATATTTTAAACATGAATATACCGAGTTGGGTTTTAGATCCTTTCGCAAACACAGATACTGAAGAATCATCAAATTTGGAAGAGGAACTCTTAGAACTCACGACAAACGAAGCACTCAAAGTAAAATTCAAGCATGGATACCAAGAGTTCTGGCTTCAAAAATCAATACCAGTTCTCTACCCTGGATTGTGGGCAATAGTACAGAAGTTTTTAATCGCATTTCCTTCGTCCTATATGGCTGAGCGTGGATTCAGTGCAGTAGCTAATTTACTGTCAAAGAAGAGGAACAGACTACACATCACTGAACGTGGCGATCTACGATTGATGTTAACGAAATTGGAACCCGACATAACAAATTGTTAACACTCTACCAGCCTCAACCATCTCATTATTAATTTTGTGTTTATTTCATTTTTTTTATTTCTTATTCTGTGTTTATTTTTAAAATTTTAAACAATTTTATTGTACATTTGGTTGTCGTTTTATTAATTTCTGCTTTATGATTTTTAATAGATAAATAAACAGATAAATTAGGTACAGATAATATGCAACAATATTTTAATATTTCATATAAAATTAACTATTATGGACTAGGGGGGCGTTGAAATTTTTGTTCTCTTCTAAAGGGGGCGATGGTCCAGAAAAGGTTGGGAATCACTGATCTATATAAACAATGTATTAAAATAAAACACCATTTACAGAAAGAACGAGCTAAAGACTGCTTGACTGTTAGTAAACATCGTTTTTTTATTTTTACGGAAAAATTTAATTTTTTTTCTTTGGATAGGAGTAGTATAGTCACATTATACGGTTCCCCCTTTGCACAGTGCTTTCCCCCTATGACGTCACCGACCACGCCCCCTATGACGCGCCCACTTCCGCTCCTCCCCTATGACGCAACATGACATAATCATTACATAATCATTACGTAACCGGCCACGCCCCTTTATTAATAATTCCTCCCCCTTTATTAAACCCCCTTTCAACCTCAGTGGCGCCACCTGTTGACAGTGAGAAGTACTATTTTCCCAAAAAACCCTATTTTTATTCTAATTCTTCGATTTTTGATTTCCCCCCCTTCATAAAAAAAATTCCTCCCCCCTTATGAAAAAACCCCTGGCGTCATCTGGTGCCTGTGAGGAACACTAATTCTCCAAAAACCCTTATTTTAATTCTTTGATTTCCCCCTCCTATTAAAAATTACTCCCCCCTATTAAAAAATTTTTCCCCCTTATGAAAAAACCCTGATGCCTTCTGTTGACAATGAAGAGTACTATTTTCGGAAAAACCTTATTTTAACTCTAATTCTCGATTTTTCTTTACTTTGTCCCAATGGTTGACCTATATTTTAAGCCCTCCTGCAGACCCCCTGGTTGACCTTTAAGCCATTCCTATATTTTAAGACCACCTCCTTCACTCGGCTGATGCAAGTCTCAGAATAATTGTACAGAAAGGAATGATACAAAATTCCTTAGTAATTAAACACTCATCAAAATTCCCTTACCTCTATTAAAAATCATCCTACAGTTGAAACTCATTTTACTCTTACTGTTTCCATAGAAAATACCATAGGGTGAAATTAATAATGGTTTAAATTATTCGTAGGGATGACATGTTAAATCTGCTTTTAACACACGTCTGTGGTGGAAAAATTTTCAAACTCCGTTAATCAACTCCCTAGTAATTAAACACTCGTCAAAATATTCCTCACCTTTATTAAAATCACTCCACGGTCGAAATAAAAATCAGTTTTCTGTAGATGTGTTTCACCGGAAAAAAAAAATCGTCCCTCGCTGTGTGGATTCCAGGACGCACAGGAATACGCCGTGTACTTGCTGTGGCCTAGATGCGAGTCAGACATTTCATATATTAACCTAGCTTTTTCTGTGTATTTCTTACATCAGAGCCAACACTAGCACTGAACTCTTTTGAATGCAGATCTCAAATTGTAAATCAACTCACGGAGTTGTATTTATTCCTTAGTAATTAAAACCCTTTGCTATTCATTTAGCCAGGACGACTAAACGATTCCTTTATAATTAAAATTCCCTGCTATTAAACTCCCTAGTAATTAAACACTCATCAAAATTCCCTTACCTTTATTAAATAAAACAGTTTTCTGTATATGCGTTTTATCGAAAAAAAAAATACTTCTCCTCGGCAACGAGAGTCGAACGCATTACCTCAGCTTCACTCTGTTCTTGAACAAGAACCAACCTGCAATGGAAAAATTTCAAACTCGGAGGAGGTTTCATCATGCACATACGTGTCAGGTAGCAACGAAACATCTCGTGACACGATGATGCAATCGCCCCGGGAGTTTGAGTGTCCGGCGCTCAGTGTGATTACTCATACGTTGTTGTTCTGTAAGGGTAGGTGACGTCACAGCAAGGGGAAAGTAACGTGGAGTGACCAGCGAGTGACACGTATCAGAAGGCTGAGCACTGTTTATATATACAGGGGACTTGTTAAATCATGAACATTCTGCTCAGTGTTCTGTCGGTCTCTCGAGCTGTCATAGTTTTGAAGTCTCTGGTAGAATGTCGATAACGCGTCAATCGTTTTATGTGACTGCACGATGCATATTGGCGTCTGTAGGTATTCCTTCATATCAGAAAGATATAACCTATGAGGAATGCTTGCAGACATTAATGAATGTTATAACCGACAAAATCCTGCATATGCTCAGTACGATGCAAGGTGAGGCGGTCATAGAAACGTACGACATTGCCCATGAGTTTCTATGCCGTGTGTGTTTTGCGGAAGTAGAAGCGTTAAACCACGTCAAAAGGATGGACTACCTATCGGTGGTCGAGGATGCCATGACCTCGATAGAGATTGCTGGCATTGTGGAGGTTGTAGGATAATTAAAAACAACAACAACAAAAGGTTCTTTTCAGAACCACTTCATTTGTGTAGAAAGGATTATCGATCGTACAATTTCTGTTCACAACTCTTCTCTATCTATACATTTTTCTTCTCTATCACCCCCGTTAACAGAGTAAATTTTATAGGGATGTTTAACCTTCAGTATAATTTTACACAGTGTGTTAGGATTAACAACTCTTATAGCATAGTTATTGCGGGTAGGCTCCCTTTCCACTTTTAAAATTTAGATCTTACACCGGCAGTCTTTTCATATACGTATTTTTATAACCATTTTAAAACCAACACTTATTTCTTTTATCCCTAGCGATTACTGGTTGTTGCATTTTTTACTAGAAGAAACCCTACCCCTGCAGCCCCCACAGAAAATAAAAAATGCTATCGGGCGAAAAATTAATAAAATCTGATTTTATTCGTCGTGATGAAAAATATTGATGGGGTAATAGGTTCGACTTAAAAGACTTCGTGTTCGGATCCTCACCACGGACAACCTCTCGCTGATGGACGGTTAAACCCTACGAAATTATTCCAAACGGGGAATCACAAGGTTTTTATTGACGAATGAATCTTGGACCTGTACTGCTTCCGTACATCGTGAAAACCCACTCACAGCCTTGACCCGTGTTCCCAATTTCCTTTACTAAGTCACTTCAAAAAAAAAACATTGTGATTGCAAAAGTATGACTAACTGTTTTATTACGCCACGTTTTAAAAATACTTATTACTGTTGTAATCCGCGGTACGGGAGAGTAACACTGTTCGAAGAAAAAAATATTTTTTTTGTACGAGGTAGAAAGTTAAAAGTACGTCGCGTGAAAAAACTTTAGTTCCATCACGAATGCACATTAATGGAGTAGGGAGGTCGTAGTTTAATACTTCAGCTATAAAAAAATAATACAATGTCTCACGCACCCCTCTCAACTTGTCTACGTTAATCCGCTATATGCTCCGCCTAGCGCTCCCACCCTCGTTTCGACACTGCAGGCTGGTGACGTACAAAGGTCATGCGGGCTGCAGTGGAATGCATGGCTCCTGCTGAATGCTACGCTATCAGAAATCCATGTGGTCGCCACGTTCTCCAAGCGCTCAGAATATTACTATACGTATAACTGATGTAAAGTCCGTTTTAATCAATACTTATTTCTTTCAACTCTGCGACTATTGGCTGGCACATTTTTACTAGAAGAAGGGCTACCTTACAGTAGCAGCTCCGCAGAAAATAAAAAATCGGATTTTATTCCTCGTGAAGAAAAATATTGAAGGTAATAGGGTCGACCTAAAAGATCCGTGTTCGGATCCTCACTCCGGATGGCTTTTAACAAAAGTCCTACGAAATTAAAAAACTCCCCCGTTATGCAACATTGTTTAAAAATACTTATTATAGCTGTATCCCCAGTACATGATGCAAACTCTTTCCGAGGAAGTAACGCTATTCGATGCACCCCCCAGTTACATGCTTTTACAGGGTAGAGCCTGTGGCAGAATGTTAAAAGTAGAATTCATACGTTTCCGTAAAACTTAAGTTCCAACATGCGTTAAAGGAGTATGGTTCGACTCACTTTGAGAGGAGCAGTCGCTCGGACCAAAAGCCTGATGGGTCTCCTGCCGAATTCTACACTTTATCAGAACACCGTGTCGGGTGCCTTCTAGAAAAGGGAACAATTTTTAATATTATAAGAAATGTGTGGTGTATAATTCCATGGAAAAAATACGAAACCTTTAGTATTAACATCCTCACTTCAAATTTTCATGCGACATTCTGGGGTTAAGTTTCAACTTTTATTTTTTCCAACCGTAATAAAGCGCTGTTTCTGTGGAGCATTGATGACTTCGACGCCAAGGACGACCCGCACTAAACGATACGACCGTGCACTAGAAAACCGTGAACGGACTTGTGTGAAACGTAATGTACAAACCTTGACAACAGTAATATAAACTGGGATCCTCGCTCACTATACTATCATAAGCCTCGAGAAATTATCAAATATGAATAGACCTCTGTAAAGTTCCGATCCCACAATCTTCTGAGTTCATTCCCCGGTCGATGCTGTCAGGATCACAAGGGATGTTTTACACATTCAACGACTTTTTCTGACATTCGCTAATCAAAGTGTCTATCTACACATCAGACTTGTCATTACATCGACAAACTACCTGTCCATAGGCTGAGTAAGCATTTAGAATGAAAAATTGAGTCAGCTTCACGACACAGATTCGTAAAACGCTCATTAATTATTTTGTGAGAGAAAGCATGCATAAAGTTCAAACACTAATACATCTTCCCTTTCTAATAAACCATACGATCAAAGTAGATAAATTGCAAGCATCATCGGATCTGATTCCGTATATCTGCTTACGACGAAAATCTCACAATAACTTATTCAGTACTTTAACCCCCCCCCCCCCCCGATACAGTATGTTACTAGGTCGTTTAACTAAATTAAGTGCATAAACGAAAATGTAAAGAGATATCTGTAAATTCGCACAACGGGATAGGTGAATATTTTTACAATTCTTTTGAAGGCAGAATAACTGTGACGAGAGAGAAAGTATAAAAATGCAGTGGGATGGCTGTAAAAACCACAGATTACAGCGCAAATACTGTAAGATTGAAAAAACGACTATTAACAAGTGTCATATAAGGAGCGACCGATAAAAGTCACACCGTAGCGGAAGGAGTAATACAGGAAAAAATCATAAAATATTAACCTCCCTCCCCCACGCTAGTAAATCACGGTCCATTGCGTACACACGGATGAATATCACAAAAATACTTTGCATATAGTAAAGAACCACCGAAGTTTGGAAATTTAAAATCTGAAAACTCACTGTTTATAGTATTTCCGTGAAAAGTCACCCCCCAGAATCGAGATCTAGCTCTGTCGCCAGTTATTCCAGCGTACTATCTCTTTTCAGCACGTTTGAATAAGTGCATGTGAAGATGGCTAGCTGCAGAAACAAGCTGTTCGACAAAGATAGGGTGTTTCACTACAATCTAACACGGAGATGTCTGTTAAGTTATTTTTTCCTCCTATTTCTACACTAGTGTGGAAGTCTTAGAACAAGTGGTTCGGGTTAGCACACGTTTTTGATATTATCTTGTTTGGCAATCTGAAAGAACACTGTCTGTGGAACATTACCCCCCTGCAAGCTAGTACTAATTACTTCACGATTCTGAGGGACGAAGGTTGTAATCTTTGGCAGATATTTTTCAGAAATATGTAATCAACCATAGTGTTCGAATATTTGATCCATAGTAAGACATGAACGTTGTTTACCTGTCATCAGCGACCCCTTCTACGGATCGTATGAGAGGTAATTGTTACGACAATTAGCTACGTGAAGTCGTGTTTATTTTTAAAAGCAAAGACACACTAATTACCGACTAGCTAGAGAACGATATATTAACCTGCTAAAGTTTGATTTTAACGATCAGATAGTGTATATATCATCACTATTTTAGTTCATAATAATATTCCAACTCTTAAAGGAAATATTGTCTCGTTATAAGCGATTACATACAAAGAGATACACACTCTATACTTCAAATCTATAGAGACAACGATCACTATCCATGGAACACATCTGTGAAATATCACCACATTTTTGTTTTTAACGTACGGTTGAATCGTTCTACGATGCTAGCTTTGGTTTCCCATCCCTTTCTTTTACACCCACCCGATATAAAACATTCGACCCAACATAGCTTGCTAGCTGTGCGAGGTCTTGATACAGAGAACAATATTAACACTTCTAAGGCTGACCTTAAAATCCCCGTTAACTATACAAAAGAAATCACATTGACAAAAATATCAGAGACATTCATATTTATTTAAATTATGGTCACATTAATATTTAGTTCGTACATACCAGTTCACCGTGCACCTCTTTTAGTACTGTTGCAAAGTTCAATTTAGACATAAATGTGATATTAGCAGGACGATTTAGTTCAATACATGATTCTTCCACAAAACGTTCGGCAATATCGGTTATATTAACGTTTCTTACCACTTCTGTGAAATAATCGTAAGCTGATTCGGCGTTTATGGTGAGGCACGAATGGCGAAGTTGACTCGGATGATCCACTTCACACCCGAAACAGTTCTTACGTAGCAACGTAAACAGTTCTTTTCGGAGAACTGTTTTCAAAGTCCGCTTTAAACAGTCCATAAGCTTTACGAAATCACTGCTGTCTTGTTCAAGGGGTCGATCGTTAGATGGTGGGCTTCGAGGAAGATTTGCCGCTAATTCTACCTTCCGCACTGCATTCCAAAATTTACCGTTTTCAAACTTCAGAGCCATCAAACTGTAGGTGATTGGATCACATAAATCTGTCAACTGCTGCCACTGTTCGACGCTGAGTCGAACCGATGACGAAAATATAAGTCCTCCGTCACGGGGGATGCTTTTTTTAATGACCACGCCGTGTCCACCTTTGAGCACGACGAGGCAAACCATAGCGTCCAGTTCATACTCGCCGTATTCGACATCTTCGAACGCTTCGACGATTGTAGACGCATACGAAACCAGTTCATGCCACTGCTCTTCAGACAGCATCACACCGTCCTTTGTAGGATATAGTTTTAACGAGTCATCACTCTGGAACACACGTATGTGCACTTTAGGATATGACCGATATTCACAAACGCTCGCAAACAAATCCGATCCGAGTTGAAACATATGGCTATCATCATCTCTAACAGCAAGTCGCTTCGCAGGAAGATCACCATCGGTCAGGGGACGTTTAGCACAAGCCATAGCAAGTCGATACTGGAAAAAATAATGTCTTACTGCCCGTCGAAGGGTAATACTTATACCTTAAACCTGTGACGTGTCCCTGTAACTCCATCCCATTGGTCGAGATCTGGTAGATTTGTCATCTCTTAGTAAACATAATGACGTCTACAAATATTTACGAGCTTGTATAGACGTGCTTTCGAAATATGCATGTGGTGCTCCTTTAAAACGGAAATCGTGGGATCTTTCGATCACAAAAACCTTTCAGAACACCTCTGAAATTACAAACAGATAAGGGGGGCTGAATTCACTAACAGAGGATTTCAAAAGTATCTTAAAAACACACTCATAATGAAACCAAAGCTAGCATCGTAGAACGATTCAACCGTACGTTAAAAACAAAAACGTGGTGATATTTCACAGGTGTGTTCCATGGAGGCACCACTGAGGGGGAAAGAGGGGTGTTTTAATAAGGGGAGTGGCCTGTCACGTAATGATTATGTAATGATTATGTAATGATTACGTGACAGGCCACTCCCCTTATTAAAACACCCCTCTTTCCCCCTCAGTGGTGCCTCCATGGAACACACCTGTGAAATATCACCACGTTTTTGTTTTTAACGTACGGTTGAATCGTTCTACGATGCTAGCTTTGGTTTCATTATGAGTGTGTTTTTAAGATACTTTTGAAATCCTCTGTTAGTGAATTCAGCCCCCCTTATCTGTTTGTAATTTCAGAGGTGTTCTGAAAGGTTTTTGTGATCGAAAGCTCCCACGATTTCCGTTTTAAAGGAGCACCACATGCATATTTCGAAAGCACGTCTATACAAGCTCGTAAATATTTGTAGACATCATTATGTTTACTAAGAGATGACAAATCTACCAGATCTCGACCAATGGGATGGAGTTACAGGGACACGTCACAGGTTTAAGGTATAAGTATTACCCTTCGACGGGCAGTAAGACATTATTTTTTCCAGTATCGACTTGCTATGGCTTGTGCTAAACGTCCCCTGACCGATGGTGATCTTCCTGCGAAGCGACTTGCTGTTAGAGATGATGATAGCCATATGTTTCAACTCGGATCGGATTTGTTTGCGAGCGTTTGTGAATATCGGTCATATCCTTAAAGTGCACATACGTGTGTTCCAGAGTGATGACTCGTTAAAACTATATCCTACAAAGGACGGTGTGATGCTGTCTGAAGAGCAGTGGCATGAACTGGTTTCGTATGCGTCTACAATCGTCGAAGCGTTCGAAGATGTCGAATACGGCGAGTATGAACTGGACGCTATGGTTTGCCTCGTCGTGCTCAAAGGTGAACACGGCGTGGTCATTAAAAAAAGCATCCCCCGTGACGGAGGACTTATATTTTCGTCATCGGTTCGACTCAGCGTCGAACAGTGGCAGCAGTTGACAGATTTATGTGATCCAATCACCTACAGTTTGATGGCTCTGAAGTTTGAAAACGGTAAATTTTGGAATGCAGTGCGGAAGGTAGAATTAGCGGCAAATCTTCGTCGAAGCCCACCATCTAACGATCGACCCCTTGAACAAGACAGCAGTGATTTCGTAAAGCTTATGGACTGTTTAAAGCGGACTTTGAAAACAGTTCTCCGAAAAGAACTGTTTACGCTGCTACGTAAGAACTGTTTCGGGTGTGAAGTGGATCATCCGAGTCAACTTCGCCATTCGTGCCTCACCATAAACGCCGAATCAGCTTACGATTATTTCACAGAAGTGGTAAGAAACGTTAATTTAACCGATATTGCCGAACGTTTTGTGGAAGAATCATGTATTGAACTAAATCGTCCTGCTAATATCACATTTATGTCTAAATTGAACTTTGCAACAGTACTAAAAGAGGTGCACGGTGAACTGGTATGTACGAACTAAATATTAATGTGACCTTAATGTATATAAATATGAATGTCTCTGATATTTTTGTCAATGTGATTTCTTTTGTATAGTTAACGGGGATTTTAAGGTCAGCCTTAGAAGTGTTAATATTGTTCTCTGTATCAAGACCTCGCACAGCTAGCAAGCTATGTTGGGTCGAATGTTTTATATCGGGTGGGTGTAAAAGAAAGGGATGGGAAACCAAAGCTAGCATCGTAGAACGATTCAACCGTACGTTAAAAACAAAAATGTGGTGATATTTCACAGATGTGTTCCATGGATAGTGATCGTTGTCTCTATAGATTTGAAGTATAGAGTGTGTATCTCTTTGTATGTAATCGCTTATAACGAGACAATATTTCCTTTAAGAGTTGGAATATTATTATGAACTAAAATAGTGATGATATATACACTATCTGATCGTTAAAATCAAACTTTAGCAGGTTAATATATCGTTCTCTAGCTAGTCGGTAATTAGTGTGTCTTTGCTTTTAAAAATAAACACGACTTCACGTAGCTAATTGTCGTAACAATTACCTCTCATACGATCCGTAGAAGGGGTCGCTGATGACAGGTAAACAACGTTCATGTCTTACTATGGATCCAATATCCGAATACTATGGTTGATTACATATTTCTGAAAAATATCTGCCAACGATTACAACCTTCGTCCCTCAGAATCGTGAAGTAATTAGTACTAGCTTGCAGGGGGGTAATGTTCCACAGACAGTGTTCTTTCAGATTGCCAAACAAGATAATATCAAAAACGTGTGCTAACCCGAACCACTTGTTCTAAGACTTCCACACTAGTGTAGAAATAGGAGGAAAAAATAACTTAACAGACATCTCCGTGTTAGATTGTAGTGAAACACCCTATCTTTGTCGAACAGCTTGTTTCTGCAGCTAGCCACCTTCACATGCACTTATTCAAACGTGCTGAAAAGAGATAGTACGCTGGAATAACTGGCGACAGAGCTAGATCTCGATTCTGGGGGGTGACTTTTCACGGAAATACTATAAACAGTGAGTTTTCAGATTTTAAATTTCCAAACTTCGGTGGTTCTTTACTATATGCAAAGTATTTTTGTGATATTCATCCGTGTGTACGCAATGGACCGTGATTTACTAGCGTGGGGGAGGGAGGTTAATATTTTATGATTTTTTCCTGTATTACTCCTTCCGCTATGGTGTGACTTTTATCGGTCGCTCCTTATATGACACTTGTTAATAGTCGTTTTTTCTATCTTACAGTATTTGCGCTGTAATCTGTTGTTTTTACAGCCATCCCACTCCATTTTTATACTTTCTCTCTCGTCACAGTTATTCTGCCTTCAAAAGAATTGTAAAAATATTCACCTATCCCGTTGTGCGAATTTACAGATATCTCTTTACATTTTCGTTTAAGCACTTAATTTAGTTAAACGACCTAGTAACATACTGTATCGGGGTGGTTAAAGTACTGAATAAGCTATTGTGAGATTTTCGTCGTAAGCAGATATACGGAATCAGATCCGATGATGCTTGCAATTTATCTACTTTGATCGTATGGTTTATTAGAAAGGGATGATGTATTAGTGTTTGAACTTTATGCATGCTTTCTCTCACAAAATAATTAATGAGCGTTTTACGAATCTGTGTCGTGAAGCTGACTCAATTTTTCATTCTAAATGCTTACTCAGCCTATGGACAGGTAGTTTGTCGATGTAATGACAAGTCTGATGTGTAGATAGACACTTTGATTAGCGAATGTCAGAAAAAGTCGTTGAATGTGTGAAACATCCCTTGTGATCCTGACAGCATCGACCGGGGAATGAACTCAGAAGATTGTGGGATCGGAACTTTACAGAGGTCTATTCATATTTGATAATTTCTCGAGGCTTATGATAGTATAGTGAGCGAGGATCCCAGTTTATATTACTGTTGTCAAGGTTTGTACATTACGTTTCACACAAGTCCGTTCACGGTTTTCTAGTGCACGGTCGTATCGTTTAGTGCGGGTCGTCCTTGGCGTCGAAGTCATCAATGCTCCACAGAAACAGCGCTTTATTACGGTTGGAAAAAATAAAAGTTGAAACTTAACCCCAGAATGTCGCATGAAAATTTGAAGTGAGGATGTTAATACTAAAGGTTTCGTATTTTTTCCATGGAATTATACACCACACATTTCTTATAATATTAAAAATTGTTCCCTTTTCTAGAAGGCACCCGACACGGTGTTCTGATAAAGTGTAGAATTCGGCAGGAGACCCATCAGGCTTTTGGTCCGAGCGACTGCTCCTCTCAAAGTGAGTCGAACCATACTCCTTTAACGCATGTTGGAACTTAAGTTTTACGGAAACGTATGAATTCTACTTTTAACATTCTGCCACAGGCTTTTACCCTGTAAAAGCATGTAACTGGGGGGTGCATCGAATAGCGTTACTTCCTCGGAAAGAGTTTGCATCATGTACTGGGGATACAGCTATAATAAGTATTTTTAAAC
This sequence comes from Ryuthela nishihirai, assembly GCA_038380435.1. Lineage (NCBI taxonomy): Eukaryota > Metazoa > Arthropoda > Arachnida > Araneae > Heptathelidae > Ryuthela > Ryuthela nishihirai. The sequence continues at coordinate 30,299,518 of JAWZYU010000018.1, forward strand.
AATGTTGCATAACGGGGGAGTTTTTTAATTTCGTAGGACTTTTGTTAAAAGCCATCCGGAGTGAGGATCCGAACACGGATCTTTTAGGTCGACCCTATTACCTTCAATATTTTTCTTCACGAGGAATAAAATCCGATTTTTTATTTTCTGCGGAACTGCTACTGTAAGGTAGCCCTTCTTCTAGTAAAAATGTGCCAGCCAATAGTCGCAGAGTTGAAAGAAATAAGTATTGATTAAAACGGACTTTACATCAGTTATACGTATAGTAATATTCTGAGCGCTTGGAGAACGTGGCGACCACATGGATTTCTGATAGCGTAGCATTCAGCAGGAGCCATGCATTCCACTACAGCCCGCATGACCTTTGTACGTCACCAGCCTGCAGTGTTGAAACGAGGGTGGGAGCGCTAGGCGGAGCATATAGCGGATTAACGTAGACAAGTTGAGAGGGGTGCGTGAGACATTGTATTATTTTTTTATAGCTGAAGTATTAAACTACGACCTCCCTACTCCATTAATGTGCATTCGTGATGGAACTAAAGTTTTTTCACGCGACGTACTTTTAACTTTCTACCTCGTACAAAAAAAAATATTTTTTTCTTCGAACAGTGTTACTCTCCCGTACCGCGGATTACAACAGTAATAAGTATTTTTAAAACGTGGCGTAATAAAACAGTTAGTCATACTTTTGCAATCACAATGTTTTTTTTTTGAAGTGACTTAGTAAAGGAAATTGGGAACACGGGTCAAGGCTGTGAGTGGGTTTTCACGATGTACGGAAGCAGTACAGGTCCAAGATTCATTCGTCAATAAAAACCTTGTGATTCCCCGTTTGGAATAATTTCGTAGGGTTTAACCGTCCATCAGCGAGAGGTTGTCCGTGGTGAGGATCTGAACACGAAGTCTTTTAAGTCGAACCTATTACCCCATCAATATTTTTCATCACGACGAATAAAATCAGATTTTATTAATTTTTCGCCCGATAGCATTTTTTATTTTCTGTGGGGGTTGCAGGGGTAGGGTTTCTTCTAGTAAAAAATGCAACAACCAGTAATCGCTAGGGATAAAAGAAATAAGTGTTGGTTTTAAAATGGTTATAAAAATACGTATATGAAAAGACTGCCGGTGTAAGATCTAAATTTTAAAAGTGGAAAGGGAGCCTACCCGCAATAACTATGCTATAAGAGTTGTTAATCCTAACACACTGTGTAAAATTATACTGAAGGTTAAACATCCCTATAAAATTTACTCTGTTAACGGGGGTGATAGAGAAGAAAAATGTATAGATAGAGAAGAGTTGTGAACAGAAATTGTACGATCGATAATCCTTTCTACACAAATGAAGTGGTTCTGAAAAGAACCTTTTGTTGTTGTTGTTTTTAATTATCCTACAACCTCCACAATGCCAGCAATCTCTATCGAGGTCATGGCATCCTCGACCACCGATAGGTAGTCCATCCTTTTGACGTGGTTTAACGCTTCTACTTCCGCAAAACACACACGGCATAGAAACTCATGGGCAATGTCGTACGTTTCTATGACCGCCTCACCTTGCATCGTACTGAGCATATGCAGGATTTTGTCGGTTATAACATTCATTAATGTCTGCAAGCATTCCTCATAGGTTATATCTTTCTGATATGAAGGAATACCTACAGACGCCAATATGCATCGTGCAGTCACATAAAACGATTGACGCGTTATCGACATTCTACCAGAGACTTCAAAACTATGACAGCTCGAGAGACCGACAGAACACTGAGCAGAATGTTCATGATTTAACAAGTCCCCTGTATATATAAACAGTGCTCAGCCTTCTGATACGTGTCACTCGCTGGTCACTCCACGTTACTTTCCCCTTGCTGTGACGTCACCTACCCTTACAGAACAACAACGTATGAGTAATCACACTGAGCGCCGGACACTCAAACTCCCGGGGCGATTGCATCATCGTGTCACGAGATGTTTCGTTGCTACCTGACACGTATGTGCATGATGAAACCTCCTCCGAGTTTGAAATTTTTCCATTGCAGGTTGGTTCTTGTTCAAGAACAGAGTGAAGCTGAGGTAATGCGTTCGACTCTCGTTGCCGAGGAGAAGTATTTTTTTTTTCGATAAAACGCATATACAGAAAACTGTTTTATTTAATAAAGGTAAGGGAATTTTGATGAGTGTTTAATTACTAGGGAGTTTAATAGCAGGGAATTTTAATTATAAAGGAATCGTTTAGTCGTCCTGGCTAAATGAATAGCAAAGGGTTTTAATTACTAAGGAATAAATACAACTCCGCGAGTTGATTTACAATTTGAGATCTGCATTCAAAAGAGTTCAGTGCTAGTGTTGGCTCTGATGTAAGAAATACACAGAAAAAGCTAGGTTAATATATGAAATGTCTGACCCGCATCTAGGCCACAGCAAGTACACGGCGTATTCCTGTGCGTCCTGGAATCCACACAGTGAGGGACGATTTTTTTTTTTCCGGTGAAACACATCTACAGAAAACTGATTTTTATTTCGACCGTGGAGTGATTTTAATAAAGGTGAGGAATATTTTGACGAGTGTTTAATTACTAGGGAGTTGATTAACGGAGTTTTAAAATTTTTCCACCGCAGACGTGTGTTCTAAAAGCAGATTTAACATGTCATCCCTACGAAAAATTTAAACCATTATTAATTTCACCCTATGGTATTTTCTGTGGAAACAGTAAGAGTAAAATGAGTTTCAACTGTAGGATGATTTTTAATAGAGGTAAGGGAATTTTGATGAGTGTTTAATTACTAAGGAATTTTGTATCATTCCTTTCTGTACAATTATTCTGAGACTTGCATCAGCCGAGTGAAGGAGGTGGTCTTAAAATATAGGAATGGCTTAAAAGGTCAACCAGGGGGTCTGCAGGAGGGCTTAAAATATAGGTCAACCATTGGGACAAAATAAAGAAAAATCGGGAATTAGAGTTAAAATAAGGTTTTTCCGAAAATAGTACTCTTCATTGTCAACAGAAGGCATCAGGGTTTTTTCATAAGGGGGAAGAAATTTTTAATAGGGGGAGTAATTTTTAATAGGAGGGGGAAATCAAAGAATTAAAATAAGGGTTTTTGGAGAATTAGTGTTCCTCACAGGCACCAGATGACGCCAGGGGTTTTTTTCATAAGGGGGGAGGAATTTTTTTTATGAAGGGGGGGAAATCAAAAATCGAAGAATTAGAATAAAAATAGGGTTTTTTTGGGAAAATACTACTTCTCACTGTCAACAGGTGGCGCCACTGAGGTTGAAAGGGGGTTTAATAAAGGGGCAGGAATTATTAATAAAGGGGCGTGGCCGGTTACGTAATGATTATGTAATGATTACGTCATGTTGCGTCATAGGGGAGGGGCGGAAGTGGGCGTGGTCGGTGACGTCATAGGGGCGTGGTCGGTGACGTTGTAGGGGGAAAAGCACTGTGCAAAGGGGGAACCGTATAATGTGACTATACTACTGATAGGTATTGACTAAATATTACGTTTCACTTCGGAGCCTTCCTATAACTATAATTGTCCCCTCTAACGGTGGAAAGAGTGGAAATTTTCAAAATTTCAAACTGATATTGCAAGCGAAAATAATTACGTTAGAAATTTGAAATTCTGTTTGTGAAATGTGAATGTCAAGAAGTTTGCATTGACAACAGTGATTTTCACCTTTAACCTCAGAGAGGGTGTGAAAACACAAATTTTTATTTTAAACGAAAATTGTCAGTTTTTATCAATAAATCGATAATACTTCTTTTCTGTTTGGATGGGTATTGATAAACTCTTATGATTCATACTTTTAGAATCTCCCAAAAGCATTAATTGCGCCCTTTGATGGTGAATATTTTTAATCTCAAATTTTTAAACGAATATTACGAACTATCTATTTGAGATAAAATTTTGATATTTCAGTGGTAGATAGAGTGTGATGACGATCAAAGGGTTTATATTGGCAGCAACAATTTGCCCCTTTACCCCACTACGGTGAGTAAGAAAATGCAACTTTCTGTTTTTGAGAGATTGATGAAAATTCGTTTTGAATTAAATAGGTACTAACAAAATATGATGATTCATAGTTTTCAAATTTTCAACTTTCAATTTTAATTTTTTAATTCAGATTTATATCACACTTTTGATACATTAAAAACATGTAATTTTCTTTTCCAAAGTAAATAGACAATTTTGAAAGTGTAAAATTCAAAACTCCACATGAAGCAAAGCTCGTTTGTGGAGATATTAGATTAAGAAAAACTTATTTAACACTGACATATAATAAACTCGTTAACATTATGACTCAAAATGTGTATTTAGACAATATAATCATGCAAGGCATAATTACTATAACAAATTTTTTACCTTTTGCTCGAGTATCCATTTCATAATTAATTTTTTAAAAAGATAAAGATTTCTTTCATTCTTTATGTTTTAAGGTAAACTATTGAATATTTTAGGAGTCAGGTATACATAATATTTGCAAAAAGCTGCTTTTCTGGGAGTAATCACATTTAAATATAAAACTGTTGAAAGTCTGGTATTTTTCTTGATAACTTTTACCTTTGAATCCTCCCAATTTCTGACAATATATGTTAACAAATGGTAAATATATAATTTTCGGACTTGTAAAATCTTTAAAGAAGTATAATAATTTTGGATGCTATCAAACTTTCGTTTCTTGAGCATGCACCTCAACGCATAGTTTTGAAGATTCTGAATAGCTCTCAAATTTGATTCATAAAAGCCACCCCATGAAATAATACCATATTTCAAATAAGATTTTATCCACGAATTGTAAATTATTTTTAACATGGACAAATTCAAAAAACTTCTAATGAAACATATTCTTGAAATTGTGATTTTCAAGCTTTTTACTACGTTTTTTACATGCAACTTCCATGTGAGGTTACTATCTATAAATACTCTCAGATATCTAAAACCATCAACACCCTGAATAACTGGACAAGAACATGACCAATTTTGACAGTTTATATCATAATAAATTAACTTATTATATAGTTCATCAATAGACTTATTTTTTATTCTGAAATTTATATATTTCGATTTGCTGACATTTAAAATTAGCATATTTTTTACAAACCAGTATTTATTTCTTTTAAATCCTCATTTTTTTATAACAATATTATCAATGTTGCCAAGGTAAATCAATGCATATCATCTGCAAATACAATGTTAATCCGTTCAATTGTAAATCACACATTACACGAATATTTTAAAGAACTCATCTATCGATTAATCGGGGACTGTGTATATATTGTCTTTTTATGTACACATTGAGTACGTTAAGACCAATTAGCAATTATTTACATTGCAAATTACATACGCTAGAAATGTCTTTAAAGAAATCGAAAGATAACTGTTTAGTTATGTTAACGAATATAGTACATGTGAATTATACAGTTAATGATTCATCAATAATCAGTTATTAAATGTAGATATATGTGACTCCGCAGTTTCCTTTTTTTTTTTAAATGTTATGAACTTTTTTTGTCCGTGTTGCTTTTGATTCTTGCATTAATGATGTCTCAAGGGCCGAGGCAAGACTTTTCCAATAGAGTCGAAGCAGACCTTTCCAACAAGGCCGAGGAAAGATTTTTTCAATAGGGACGAGAGCAAGATCTTTCCAATAGGGTACAGCAAGACTTTTCCAATAGGGGCCGAAGCAAAGGCTTATCCAATAGGGCCGAGGCAAGACTTTTCCAATAGAATCGAAGCAGACTTTTCCAACAAAGACGAGGGAAGATTTTTTCAATACGGCCGAGAACAAGGTCTCTCTAATAAGGCACAAGCAAGACTTTTCCAATAGGGCCGAGACAAAGGATTTTCCAATAGGGCCGAGGCAAGACTTCTCCAAATAGAGTCGAAGCACACCTTTCCAACAAGACCGAGGGAAGATTTTTTTTCAATAGGGCCGAGAACAAGGTCTCTCCAATAAGGCACAAGGAAGATTTTTCCAATAGGGCCGAGGTAAAGGCTTATCCAATAGGGGCCGAGGCAAAAGCTTATCCAATAGGGCCGAGGTAAGACTTTCCAGTAGAGTCGAAGCAGATCTTTCCAACAGGGCCGAGGAAAGATTTTTTCAATAGGGACGAGATCAAGATCTTTCCAATAGGGTACAGGCAAGACTTTTCCAATAGGGCCGAAGCAAAGGCTTATTCAATAGGGCCGAGGCAAGACTTTTCCAATAGAATCGAAGCAGACTTTTCCAACAAAGCCAAGGGAAGATTTTTTCAATAGGGCCGAGAACAAGGTCTCTCCAATAAGGCACAAGCAAGATTTTTTCAATAGGGCCGAGACAAAAGTTTATCCAATAGGGCCGAGGCAAGACTTCTCCAAATAGAGTCGAAGCACACCTTTCCAACAAGACGGAGGGAAGATTTTTTTTCAGTAGGGCCGAGAACATGGTCTCTCCAATAAGGCACAAGGAAGATTTTTCCAATAGGGCCGAGGTAAAGGCTTATCCAATAGGACCGAGGCAAAGGCTTATCCAATAGGGCCGAGGCAAGACTTCTCAAATAGAGTCGAAGCACACCTTTCCAACTAGGCCGAGGGAAGGTTTTTTTCAATAGGGCCGAGAACAAGGTCTCTGCAATAGGGCACAGGCAAAACTTTTCCAATAGGAGCCGAGGCAATGGCTTATCCAATAGGGCTGTGGCAAGACTTTTCCAATAGAGTCGAAGCAGACCTTTCCAACAAGGGCGAGGGAAGATTTTTTCAATAGGGCCGAGAACAAGGTCTCTCCAATAGGGCACAGGCAAAACTTTTCCAATAGGAGCCGAGACAATGGCTTATCCAATAGGGCTGAGGCAAGACTTTTCCAATAGAGTCGAAGCAGACCTTTCCAACAAGGCCGAGGAAAGATTTTTTCAATAGGGACGAGAGCAAGATCTTTCCAATAGGGTACAGCAAGACTTTTCCAATAGGGGCCGAAGCAAAGGCTTATCCAATAGGGCCGAGGCAAGACTTTTCCAATAGAATCGAAGCAGACTTTTCCAACAAAGACGAGGGAAGATTTTTTCAATACGGCCGAGAACAAGGTCTCTCTAATAAGGCACAAGCAAGACTTTTCCAATAGGGCCGAGACAAAGGCTTTTCCAATAGGGCCGAGGCAAGACTTCTCCAAATAGAGTCGAAGCACACCTTTCCAACAAGACCGAGGGAAGATTTTTTTTCAATAGGGCCGAGAACAAGGTCTCTCCAATAAGGCACAAGGAAGATTTTTCCAATAGGGCCGAGGTAAAGGCTTATCCAATAGGGGCCGAGTCAAAAGCTTATCCAATAGGGCCGAGGTAAGACTTTCCAGTAGAGTCGAAGCAGATCTTTCCAACAGGGCCGAGGAAAGATTTTTTCAATAGGGACGAGATCAAGATCTTTCCAATAGGGTACAGGCAAGACTTTTCCAATAGGGCCGAAGCAAAGGCTTATTCAATAGGGCCGAGGCAAGACTTTTCCAATAGAATCGAAGCAGACTTTTCCAACAAAGCCAAGGGAAGATTTTTTCAATAGGGCCGAGAACAAGGTCTCTCCAATAAGGCACAAGCAAGATTTTTTCAATAGGGCCGAGACAAAAGTTTATCCAATAGGGCCGAGGCAAGACTTCTCCAAATAGAGTCGAAGCACACCTTTCCAACAAGACGGAGGGAAGATTTTTTTTCAGTAGGGCCGAGAACATGGTCTCTCCAATAAGGCACAAGGAAGATTTTTCCAATAGGGCCGAGGTAAAGGCTTATCCAATAGGACCGAGGCAAAGGCTTATCCAATAGGGCCGAGGCAAGACTTCTCAAATAGAGTCGAAGCACACCTTTCCAACTAGGCCGAGGGAAGGTTTTTTTCAATAGGGCCGAGAACAAGGTCTCTGCAATAGGGCACAGGCAAAACTTTTCCAATAGGAGCCGAGGCAATGGCTTATCCAATAGGGCTGTGGCAAGACTTTTCCAATAGAGTCGAAGCAGACCTTTCCAACAAGGGCGAGGGAAGATTTTTTCAATAGGGCCGAGAACAAGGTCTCTCCAATAGGGCACAGGCAAAACTTTTCCAATAGGAGCCGAGACAATGGCTTATCCAATAGGGCTGAGGCAAGACTTTTCCAATAGAGTCGAAGCAGACCTTTCCAACAAGGCCGAGGGAAGATTTTTTCAATAGGGCCGAGAACAAGGTCTCTCCAATAGGGCACAGACAAAACTTTTCCAATAGGAGCCGAGGCAAAGGCTTATCCAATAGGGCGGATATAAGACTTCTCCAGTAGAGTCGAAGCAGACCTTTCCAACAAGGCTGAGGAAAGATTTTTTCCGTGGGGCCGAGAGCAAGGTCTCTCTAATAGGGTACAGGCAAGATTTTTCCAATAGGGCCAAGGCAAAATCTTATCCAATAGGGCCGAGGTAAGACTTCTCCAGTAGAGTCGAAGCAGACCTTTCCAACAGGGCCGAGGAAAGATTTTTTCAATAGGGCCGAGAGCAAGATCTTTCCAATAGGGTACAGGCAAGACTTTTCCAATAGGGGCCAAAGCAAAGGCTTATCCAATAGGGCTGAGGCAAGACTTTTCCAATAGAATCGAAGCACACTTTTCCAACAAGACCGAGGGCAGATTTTTTTTCAATAGGGCCGAGAACAAGGTCTCTCCAATAAGGCACAAGCAAGACATTTCCAATAGGGCCGAGGTAAAGGCTTATCGAATAGGGCCGAGGCAAAGACTTATCCAATGGGGCCAAGGCAAGACTTCTCCAATAGAGTCGAAGCACACCTTTCCAACTAGGCCGAGGGAAGATTTTTTTCAATAGGGCCGAGAACAAGATCTCTGCAATAGTGCACAAGCAAGACTTTTCCAATAGGAGCCGAGTCAATGGCTTATCCAATAGGGCTGAGGCAAGACTTTTCCAATAGAGTCGAAGCAGGCCTTTCCAACAAGGCCGAGGAAAGATTTTTTCAGTAGGGCCGAGAGTAAGGTCTCTCGAATAGGGCACTGGCAAGACTTTTCCAACAGGGGCCGAGGCAAAGGCTTATCCAATAGGGCCGAGGTAAGACTTCTCCAGTAGAATTGAAGCAGACCTTTCCAACAGGGCCGAGGAAAGATTTTTTCAATAGGGACGAGAGCAAGATCTTTCCAATAGGGTACAGGCAAGACTTTTCCAATAGGGGCCGAAGCAAAGGCTTATCCAATAGTGCCGAGGCAAAACTTTTCCAATAGAGTCGAAGCAGACCCTTCCAACAAGGCCGAGGGAAGATTTTTTTCAATAGGGCCGAGAACAATGTCTTTCCAATAGGGCACAGGCAAAACTTTTCCAATAGGAGCCGAGGCCAAGGCTTATCCAATAGGGCAGAGGTAAGACTTCCCCAGTAGAGTCGAAGCAGACCTTTCCATCAAGGCTGAGGAAAGATTTTTTCAATAGGGCCGAGAGCAAGATCTTTCCAATAGGGTACAGGCAAGACTTTTCCTATAGGGGCCGAGGCAAAGGCTTATCCAATAGGGCCGAGGTAAGACTTCTCCAGTAGAGTCGAAGCAGACCTTTCCAACAAGGCTGAGGAAAGACATTTTCAATAGGGCCGAGAGCAAGATCTTTCCAATAGGGTACAGGCAAGACTTTTCCAATAGGGGCCGAAGCAAAGGCTTATCCAATAGTGCCGAGGCAAGACTTTTCCAATAGAATCAAAGCAGACCCTTCCAACAAGGCCGAGGGAAGATTTTTTCAATAGGGCCGAGAACAAGGTCTTTCCAATAGGGCACAGGCAAAACCTTTCCAATAGGAGCCGAGGCAAGACTTTTTCAATAGAGTCGAAGCAGACCTTTCCAACAAGGCCGAGGAAAGATTTTTTCAGTAGGGCCGAGAGCAAGGTCTCTCCAATAGGGCACAGGCAAGACTTTTCCAATAAGGGCCGAGGCAAAAGCTTATCCAATAGGGCCGAGGTAAGACTTCTCCAGTAGAGTCGAAGCAGACCTTTCCAACAGGGCTGAGGAAAGATTTTTTCAATAGGGACGAGAGCAAGATCTTTCCAATAGGGTACAGGCAAGACTTTTCCAATAGGGGCCGAAGCAAAGGCTTATCCAATAGTGCCGATGCAAGACTTTTCCAATAGAGTCGAAGCAGACCCTTCCAACAAGGCAGAGGGAAGATTTTTTCAATAGGGCCGAGAACAAGGTCTTTCCAATAGGGCACAGACAAAACTTTTCCAATAGGAGCCGAGGCCAAGGCATATCCAATAGGGCGGATGTAAGACTTCTCCAGTAGAGTCGAAGCAGACCTTTCCAACAAGGCTGAGGAAAGATATTTTCAATAGGGCTGAGAGCAAGATCTTTCCAATAGGGTACAGGCAAGACTTTTCCTATAGGGGCCGAGGCAAAGGCTTATCCAATAGGGCCGAGGTAAGACTTCTCCAGTAGAGTCGAAGCAGACCTTTCCAACAAGGCTGAGGAAAGATATTTTCAATAGGGCCGAGAGCAAGATCTTTCCAATAGGGTACATGCAAGACTTTTCCATTAGGGGCCGAAGCAAATTCTTATCCAATAGGGCCGAGGCAAGACTTTTCCAATAGAGTCGAAGCAGACCTTTCTAACAAGGCCGAGGGAAGATTTTTTCAATAGAGCCGAGAGCAAGGTCTCTCCAATAGGGCACAGACAAGACTTTTCCAACGAGAGCCGAGGCAAAGGCTTATCCAATAGGGAATTTTATCTCAAAATTCAGTTTATCAATAATAATAAGTATTAATATAACATTATTTTATACCTTATTTACACTAATTCAGATAAGCTTAGATTAATTTCTCATATATTTCTTTACAATCACGAAAAATATTCGTCGTTAATGTAGAAGTACATAATCGAATTTGATGACGAAATTTGAAAGAAGAATGAACTTAAATTATAAATTAAGCATTTCTACCAACACCTTAATGCTTTATTTTGTAAAATTAGTATTTAGGTGATATTTATTCTAATCGCTGAATAATTTTAAGAACTGATTGGACGTTTTTTATTTATCAGAAGTTTGTGGGTTCGTATCCCACAACGCTCAGGTCAATTTTTCTTCTCGATTTGATATCGGCGTTAAACTAAGAGTGATTAGTACTCTGACATTTGAAGGAAAACGACGAAACATGTTTTCAATTTATTACACGATTGCATATTTCCCACCCATGGGGTTTAGGAAGCAAGTAGGTGCTGCCAAAATAAATGCATCGACTCTCACACTCCACCACTAAATTATCATGTTTCTAGAATAAACAGCCCATTTTAAATATTCGTTTCAAGTTTTTCCGTTTTCTTTCACAAGTTGGGTTGGGTTGTTTTACCTCTGAGTGGCACTTTTTTGCACACCATGGGCTAAATGGCCAGGTCACATGGACCCCGAGGGCTCAGAGAAGGTTGGGGGAGGGGACCCACTGGAACAGCTGTTGGGAGACAGAGGTAGCGTCCCTTCAAGGCCATCCAGCGTGTTCTTTAACATGCACAGGGTATGGCTCTCCCGCACACGGAGCCACGACTTAACGTCCCATCCGACAGACGGCGGCCTTTCCAAGACATCGGTGTCTCCTACTGACTGTGGGCAGGGCGGAGAATTTTGCAGGGATAAGTTTCAACGCTGACCCAGCTGGGACTCGAACCTGGGAACTACAGATTATGAGCCTGGAGCGCTACCGACTGAGCCATCCCCGCCCACATTCTGCTGTGGAACTAGAAGAGTGTGTCTCTATCTATTCAGTTAGTTGCCCCATTAATTGTCTCGGCAGGCCATACTGACTTATACTGCGTTTCAGGAGTTGTGATCTTACGTAAGCAAACAGCTCTATGGCTATTGTTTAAAGACCTCATCACTACTTATATGTGTACTTAAACTTGTATGACAATAATATGTTGATTTTTCCGATATATTGGTTTTAACAAAGCATTGACCAGAGAAAATAAATTTAATCTACTTTATTTGGTTGCTAGATGATGCCTTCCAGCTTTAATAGTATTTAATATTAATAATTTGGAGATAATGAATTTGAAAGGGAAATACGAAACTAAAAAAAAATCCACAATGAATTCACAGATTAGCTGTAAACATAGAATTCATAAATACTTATGCGGGAAAAAAAATGAGTTTTGCCGATGGTACGGAACTAACCTAAGTATTCCACTAATAACGGAGTCGGCGGTTAGTTTAATGGCATCTAATTGCATCTTAATCTTGGTTAATGGCATCTTACTGACACTTTGACATGTATCTGGAGAGACGCGGGGTCGAGTCCCTCACCATCCGAACTAATAACATACGAGTTAATAACATACTGCTACTACTAATAACTCTAATAACATACATAATTTGATTGACTTACTTTACCACTAAGAAAAGTAATGCTTCTAATGTGTAAAAAGGCATTACTCTAATTATTCATTCTGTAATGCACCAAAGGTGCGTACTGGAAACCAATACGAATCTTCGTATTCGAATCTGTGAATTATAAACTTTTTTCCGCATAATGTTAAAAAAATTAAAAAAACTCTAAAAGAAGACAAGATGGTAAGTAAAGTAAGGTAAACATTGAACTGTTACAAAAATGGGATCAATTTATCTTAACAGCTACGTAGAAAATGATTCAAGAATTCTTCAGAAATTAATTGCCGAATTTATATAGAGTAGTAATTAATATCGAGAAAGTCGGATCCTGAGTTGTCTAATTTCAGTTGACCAACAATTATTCATATTGCTAAAAGATATCGCAATTAGATTTTCAGCTCACAAGCACGAATCTTCTTCAACTGAACGAGATGATATAATAATGAAAACGGCGAAATTATTCACTCGAAATTGAACCGAGAAAGCAGCAATAATGACTACAGTATAGGCAATATATTAGAAGCTAGGTATTTCCAAGTGTTCTCGGCTGAAACATCTATTTTATTTTAAAGTTAATTAAATTCGTTCAAATTTTATATGAATACTCCCTCTTTCTTATTTCATATTTTTTCTCAAGCATTTACATAATTGAACAAAAACATTCAGCGCTTCAAGATTGGGTTAGGCTGTTTCACCCCTGAGCGGCACTTTTTTGCACACCATGGGCTAAATGGCCAGGTCACATGAACCCCGAGGGTTCAGAGAAGATTGGGGGAGGGGACCCACTGGAACAGCTATTGGAAGACAGATGGTATCCTCCCGTCAAGGCCATCCAGCGTGTTCTTTAACGTGCACAGGGTATGGGTCTCCCGCACACGGGGCCACGGCTTAACGTCCCATCCGTCGTTTCCAAGCCCATCGGTGTCCCCTACTGACCGTGGGCAGGGCGGGGAATATTGCGGAGCGCTTTAAGGGGGCAGATAAATTTGATATAAGTACATTGTTTAATACAAATTTGATATAAATGCATTGTGCTAAATACAGTCGGTACAGTGATTTTATCCACATGTTTATAATACTCAAAATATAATCATAATAGCCATTTCGGTGTGCATTAATTCTAAGAAAAGTTTGTTCCAGACGTTTATGTTAGTACTCAGATAAAACCGAGTATACCTATTTCGAGAAAAAGAGATTTCAGTAAATAGTTACATCACCTCCTGTTGCTTTTGCATTGGCAGCTTCTCCGTTTACAGAATGAGGCATAGGTTGACTCAGTCGTAACCCATCAGGCTCGTAATATACTGTTTTCAGATTCGAGTCCCAAATATACAGCGTTGAGATTTATCTCCGTTAACCCTCATTCTGCCCTCGATGAGAAATGAGACACCGATGGGATTCGAAAGGTTTGGGTTGTTTTTACCTGTAAGCGGCACTTTTTTGCACACCATAGACTAAATGGCCAGGTCACAAGGACCGCGAAGACTCAGAGAAGGTTGGGGGAGGGGACCCACTGGAACAGCTGTTGGGAGACAGATGGTAGCCTCCAGTCAAGGCCATCTAGTGTGTTCTTTAAAGTGAACAGGATATGGCTGTCTTGCACACGGACCACGGCTTAACGTCCCATCTGAAGGATGGCGGCCTTTCCAAGCCCATCGGTGTTCCCTACTGACCGTGGGCAGGGCGGGAAATTTTGTGGAGATAAATCTCAACGCTGACCCAGCTGGGACTCGAACCTGGGAATTATAGATTACGAGCCTGGCGCGCTACCGACTGAGCCACCCCCGCCCCAATTCGAAAGGCAGCCGTTCATCAGATCGAACGTAAAGATTCGGTTCAGTGTACAGGAATGCCATGTCCTGTACATGCAAAATAAGACAATGAATGACCTTAATAGGAGTCTCACATCTGCCCTCTAACAGTGTCCAGTGGGTTCCTTTGTCCAGAGTTCTCTGAGATCTTGGGGTCTTTGTGACTTGGTCATTTAGCCCATTGTGTGCAAAAAAGGACCTCTCAGAAGTAAAACAACAAATCCGAACCCGTTTATCGAACATGAAGTCAATATTTTTCAGCAGAGAGGAGTAAATACCACAGCCCTACATACGTCCATGCATTTTTATTTATGACTAGCTGAGCATACCCGGCGCTGTCCAGGTGTCACTTTTAATCTGTATATCCTTATTTTCACTGCACTAAAGGTAAATTTTGTAAGATTACGGTTGTAAGTTACTGAGTCAGATACAATTTTCATATTTCCAGACCTGATGGATTACGATCTTTTTACGAGCCTGATGGATTACGACTGAGTCAACCTATGCCTCATTCTGTAAACGGAAATATGAAAATGAATCTGTATATCCTTATTTTCACTGCACTACAGGTAAATTTTGTAAGATTACGGTTGTAAGTTACTGAGTCAGATACAATTTTCATATTTCCACAAAACTTCTTCTTTGGGCCCACACTCATTAATACAGGCACCCTTGGTAGAATAAAGCCTAAAAATATTTTCATCTGCAAATCATATATCAGCGATTACGACTGTTCGACCATAAGCCTACGGGTGAGTTTTGATGCAAAAATATATTTTGCCGAATAGAGCATATAACTTTTCTTCTAATTTTACGTTATAAATTTTTTGTCGCCAAGTGAGACCAATAGTTTGTTGGTTGATGAAAGCGAATGGTGAAATTTCATAGTTGAAAGCAGGACGATGTTTTTGTCTGAACATCTCTCCGTTGCATGCTGCCAGGCTTCCATGTTGTTAATATTGATCAGTGAGGCCCAGAAGCTATAGTAAGAACAAAAGCGATAGAGGAAAATGGTCAGGGTTGTTGTTGTTGTTTTATCTCTGAGAGGCACTTTTTTGCACACCATGGGCTAAATGGCCAGGTGACATGGACCCCGAGGGTTCAGAGAAGGTTGGGGGGAGGAGATCCACTGGAAGAGCTGTTGGAAGACAGATTGTAGTCTCCCGTCAAGGCCATCCAGCATGTTCTTTAACGTGAACAGGGTATGGCTCTCCCGCACACGGAGCCACGACTTAACGTCCCATCCGATGGACAGCAGCCTTTCCAAGCCTAGGAAAAGTGGTCAGAAGGATAAAAAGTGGTCAGAGGGGCTGATCTAAAAGAACAGTAGAAAACTGAATAACTCCATAACCTCGCCTAGCGTCCTCATTTGCCATTCACGCACTTTAGAAAGTATTAAATTACACTGAGAAACAAATTTTCACAAAAGTCATGCCTCTGAGATAAAAGTAGCCATTTCTTAAATATTACAAGGTGCTCAACACGAATATGACAATGAAAATGCAAAATTGGCTACGATTTCTGAGAATTCTGCAATAGTTTCTTATATAACAGAGTAATACGTACATATGACATGTATCGGTAAAACTCCGCTTCTGCTTCCGACCTCGCTTTGCCCATCGCTTGTACAGCTGTTCAGGATCATCTCTGGCGAGCGTCGAACAGTAGCCAGCCAACATTGAAGTGGACCAGTTTTCCTGGTATCGTTTCTCCATCGTTGCAATGTCCTGGTGAAAACGTTCACTGTGCTCATCACTAAGCATGCCGCAGTTGTCAGGAAAAAAATCTAAGTGGGAATGGAGAAAGTGGATCTTTAAAGACATAATGCAGCCAAGTTTGTGATACAGAGACATGTCCTTATCCAGTTTGTCTGCCCTGATCTTTCCCGAGTAATTTAGTTGATACGCGTCCCAAGCCTTTTTCTCGTCACACTGAAGCAGGTTGTCGAACATCTGGTCTCTGAACAGCTCGCGGATCTGAGGACCCACAAAATTTCCCTCTTTAATTTTAGCTTCGCTGAGTCGGGGAATTTGTCAGCCAAGTACTTGAAAGCTGATGCAGTGCGATCCATGGTTTTTACGAAGATTTTCATCACACCAAGTTTGATGTGTAGGGATTTTAGCAGGATTTTGTGCGTTTCTGCCAGTGCTGGGTGTTCCACATTCTACTCTCCGACCTTCAGAGATTTCCTCTGAGGCCAGTTTTTCTTCACGAAGTGCAAAGTCTTTCCTCGTCTGTCCCATTCACATAAGAAACAGCAGTACTTCGTATATCCCAGCTGCAGACCCATCAACAGAGCCACTACCTTCAAGTCTCAACAGAGATGCCAGCTATACTTGCTGTATTGAAGACAGTTCAACGGCTGTTTTAGGTTGTCGTAGGTTTCTTTCATGTAGACAGCGTGTCCGACTGAAATGGATTGAAGTCGATTTCCATTATACAGCAACATCACCTTGAGATTCAATTTCGAGGAGTCTATGAATAGTCGCCATTCTCGAGGGTCATGTTTGATTCCGAGGGCATTCATCAGGTCATCTACATCAGAGCAGAACACAAGGTCATCTTACTTTCTGCAGTAAGGTGCAAACTGCTCATGACGAGTTCGAAACGAAGTCACTCGGACATTTTCCTTGAGAAAATTCCATTGTTTAAGTCTTGATCCAAGTAACTCTGCTTTGGCCTTGAACAACTCCAGATCGCAAACAAGATCGTTCATTTCTTCTTCGATGAGAATGTGTAGCACAGATGACGGATCATCGTTAGACACCGTAGGCTGTGGGGAACCCGACGACGGTTCGCCTCCCTCCTCATCGTCTGAATCGATGGAAAATTCTTTTGGAGGTTCGGGAACAGGAAGGCTTTCACCATGTGGAACTGGTTTGAGAGCAGATTGTATATTCCGGTATGCTATTGTCCACTTCTTTTTTCTTGTGATGCTCCAGAAACAGGTGATACCATGCAGGAGTAGCAGTCATTTTCATGATTACTTGGCTCTCTCCAAACCATAGAAACAGCAAACGGCATCCCCACGTTTTCGCCTTTCAGCCTCTTCGGAATATTTCTTGCACACGTACTGCAGTATATGTGTATGGCCCAGATAT
This sequence comes from Ryuthela nishihirai, assembly GCA_038380435.1. Lineage (NCBI taxonomy): Eukaryota > Metazoa > Arthropoda > Arachnida > Araneae > Heptathelidae > Ryuthela > Ryuthela nishihirai. The sequence goes on from JAWZYU010000018.1 coordinate 30,316,765, forward strand.
TGTCCTGGTCCCCGATCTTGCATCCAAAATAAAACTAATACGCTGCTTTCACTATTGGAGAGATGGCCCTTTCCTGGCTTGCAAACGTCACTTTCTTGCAAATGTAACAAAATATATCTGCACTATTAACACAGTTACGATGCATCACTACTGCTGGATTAAAACTGCAAGGATCACTTGTGTTGTACTTATGACTCAGGGGTAAATGTGAGTCGTTCAAAAGACTTGCTCACCCTTCGAGATGTCGCCGTAAAGCTGCAATGTCATGACTCAACTACATTGCATCAGACAATGATGCAATACCTCCGGGGGTTGTGTGCATGGCGGACTAATGCAATACAATGCAATATGTTGCAATCTGGAGTTTAAAATACAGCGTTGCAAAATGGTTACCTATGTACTCAATGCGGACTGAGTCGTTTATACATGACCATCTCTGTCCTTCCTAAACAAGAGCCAATCGACAAATTTTATTGTCATTTTGGTGTTCAGCACCTCGAAATTAGTAAAGATTGGCTATTTTCATTTCAAAGCCTTTTTGTGTGTTGCCCAGTGTTATTATATACCCTAATTTTAGTCTTTAAATGCATACAAATATTTTTCATTATTTCGTTAGATTCTCAGAGTCCCAGCAGCATTGCGTTCTGTTTATCTCATTTTCATATCCAATAGTTCCTGGTACACAACTACCTGAATCAGAGGTTGTAAAACCTTTTGACAATGCGATCCCTCTGAACTGTAATAAAATTATGCGACCTCCCAGAATAGTAGAAAAAATCATTTCATTAGAAATAATAGCAAATAAAAAACTATCAGAGCTTTGCGACCCCCTTTCAAGCTGCTCGAGATCACAGTTTTGGAACCACTGCCCTTAATAATGAAACTGGAAAATGTATTCGAGGGTATAACTATTCAAAGGGACTGAATCACAATTTGGGTGACCAATTTTCGTTATTGTATCTCTCTTTCTTTTTATCACCATGCCTAACCTATTTTCAGTCTTATGAAAAAATCAACAGTCCTAATGAAAAAATTCATCTCATCAACATCATTTTCCAAAAGGGAATTCATCAACATAACGTATAAGCTTCACCAACTGTCACACGTGACCTGGTGTTATTACAAGGAGCCGTCATTATGAAGTTGTGACATACTATCTTACAATCAACCACAGACGCCACCATCTATTTGATGGTAAATTTGATGGTTAAGCCATACCATATAAAAAGAACACCTTGGTTGGCCTTGATGAGAGTCTTCTGTCTATCTCCTCTAAACTATCAAATGCATCTACTGGCTGCACACTTCTGAACCATTCCCATGGGATATTTGTCTGTAAAATATTTTCGCTCAGAGGTGAAAACAACCAAACCCTATTCACGGATACGTTTGGGTGGGATGAAACGTTTCTGTTTCAAGGGTCGGATTTTCAAATTCAACCCTTGCGTCCAGGTTACAAGGACCCTGAGGGCTCAGAGAAGGTTAGGGAAGAGTACCCCAAATTCAATTAACTGCATGACCCCAAATTCAATTGACTGCATGACCCCAAATTCAATTGACTGCATGACCCCAAATTCAATTGACTGCATGACCCCAAATTCAATTGACTGCACAATAAAATATTTCGATTTTGAATAATAATATGCATAGCCGTCCCGTGGCCGAGTGGTTAGCGCGCTTGGCTACTGATCTACGGGACCTGGGTTCGAGCCCCGGGTAAGGCATGGCTGTTTGTGTCGTTTTTCTGCTGAGGTCCTGCCATCCTCTCAGACCTTATACTATGGCATATAAACTGACAGGCTCCTGTCAGACCTCTGTGGCAAGCAGCTGCTTGAGGGGGTATTTATTTATATTTTAGTTGTTGAAACTAACTGACAGTTGTTATTCAAATACGGTTTTTTAGTATTTTCGTTTTTAACACTTGTATATATTTATCAAACAGCCAAATGAACTATTTACAAACGAGCGTTTGTCGTGGCGAGAGGCATCGAGAGGAGTGTATTCATACTAGGCATGCAACACCAACGAGTGCGATTACATTGTGGAATGCCATTAGTTACGAAAGCAAATCCACCGTAATACGGATCCACATCACCATTACCTGTGCTCATTACATACAGGACATTTTACAGCCAATAGCACCTCTATTTCAACAAGACAACATAAGATCGCATGCAGCAGCTGCCACTGTTGAAAACCTGAGGCAAAACAATGTGCCAAGTTACCCTAATGTAGAACACACTTTTGTCTTTTTACATGCCAACAAAATTTATGCAAATCGTTTGACAAGGTCCTAATGGGATTAGCCCAATTTGTAAAAAAACTCGATTTGTAAATTTTAATCATCAGGATCATAAGAATAATACTCCAATCTTGCTAAACACGTTATTTGTGTCATTCTCTGAAATGAAAATGACACTATTTGGATTTTACAAACATTTAAGCAATGACTAAAAGAATGTTGACGCCAAAACCTTCTACCTGACGTCAACACGGTAATAAAATATATGCGTGAATGGGCAGTGACACTTGGACGAAATGTGAGATGAATCCTGGTGAAGTGTTAAAGAATATACTCTCTTAAATCAAGAAAGATCATATTAAACCATGAAGAAAATTTTCTGAAAAGGAATTTATTCGGTAAGTTTTGTTGTTGCCGTAGTGAAATTGATTTACTTTTCCTTTAAAAATTAATTTCAATTTCGAAACCTAATAATGTAGAAAATACAAAACTTCCCCACTCTTTGGAGGTATGCAAGAGTGCCATACGCTATGCACGTTCCCGAAAAACACCAGTGGTCCTCGACGTAAGATTTACTGCCTCCTAACAGCTAACTCAGCTCTCTCAACACAACTCTCAAACCTTGCGGACTAGCTGAATAGGTTCAGAAATCAGAGTGATGTATTTTAATCAGTGACAGACTAATAATTGAGGAGTTGATATATTTAACAGTTAATGTATATGTTACCGCTAAAGCTCGAAAGCCGTTAATGTGCACATTACCTAGCTAATCTGCAGATTAACTGATTTGCTCCGTTAACGTGCGGAATCAAGAGTTTTCCGCATTTTACCTAGGTAATGTGCACATTAACGGCTTCCGTATCGTTAAAGTTCAAAAGTTTGTTTCTCTCATAGTGGTGAATCTCTTGAATATGAATCTTCGTGTCACGTGATTCACTCGTCCGCATTATAAAAAACGCCCCGGATGAGCGGAGGCCACGTGAGAACGAATCGGTAAAGTGATTCATTCTTCATAACGAATCACTAAAATGATTTGTTCTCACTTGGCCTGCTCATTTTGGGGGCGTTTTTTATAATTCGGACGACTGATTCATGTTGACAGAGGAATGACCCTGGGTTTCAACTCTACTCTCGGACACTAGATAAATAACATTATGTTAATTTAAGCGTACAGAAACGTTCCTGTTGTTCCAGCAAAGATCTTATTTTCACTTTAACGAGTGCCTAGTAGGTAATGTGCAGATTATCCAGGTAATTTGCAGATTACCTAGGTAATTTGAGAAAGGAAACAATTTTCCGCACGTTAACGGATCACCCTAGTTAATCTGCACAATACCTAGATAATCTGTAGAATAACTGATTTCTGCACTTTAGCGGTAACATATATAAAGGTAAGTGTTGATTTCAACTTTACTAATGAAGATGGAGAATAATGTGTATTTCGCGATATAACAATACTGACGAATGAAAGGTAGGAATCTCTTGAAATTGATTGGAAGGAAATCTGAATATGATGATATTTTACACAAGGGGTGGGCAAATTCACGAGGAGTGGACTCCTTCATTAATCGGTATTACGCCAGGTTACCTCTGAGCGGCACTGTTTTTTTTTTGCACACAGTGGGCTAAATGGCCAGGTCACAACAACCCCGAAGGCTCAGAGAAGGTTGGGGGAGGAGACCCACTAGAACAGCTGTTGGAGGACAAATGGTAGCCCCCCGTCAAGGCCATCCAGCGTGTTCTTTAACGTGCACAGGGTATGGCTCTCCCGCATACGGGGCCACAGTTTAGCGTCCCATCCGACGGACGGCGGCCTTTCCAAGCCCATCGGTGTCCCCTACTGACCGTGGGCAGGGCGGGGAATTTTGCGGAGATAAATCTCAACGCTGACCCAGCTGGGACTCGAACCTGGGAACTACAGATTACGAGCCTGGCGCGCTACCGACTGAGCCATCCCCGCCAGGTTCGTAATCCGGGTGGTAATCTATTTGTCTAAACTATTTGGTAAACATTTGTCTAATGTTTTTCTACAATATAGGCCGAAGGTGGGAACTTTTACTGGATCAAGAGTCATAAAAACAAAAAAGAGAAAATGCTGAAAGTTTAAATTATAACTTTTATTGATTCAAAAGCTATAACAGCAATAAAAAATGAACGCTGCAGATAATTTTATTTTATTAAGAAAAATAAAATCTTGCTGTAAAATTTTAAAATAAATATATATTCAACTGTATTCAACGAAGCTATTTAAAATAAATTGGCATTCAACAATGCGAATATTGAGTTTGAGTTCTATCGCGAACTTATTCCAACTTTGAGTTTATTTGAATTATATGAGTGTTTTCAATCTCTCGTCTGCCAAAATGCTAAAGTACTGTTTCAAATGAAATTCGTTGCAGAAAAATATTTAATAGTTGAACCAAAAAGAGTCAAGAGCAGTGTTTTAGCTTGCTCGGAACCTCTGGTTTCAATACCCTGATCTAAACTCACTTAAGTAATGAATTGGGAAACATGCCCCAAAATGTTTTAGTAGAAAAGGTGTTTCATGAAGTTTGAAAAAAATATATCTGTACATTTTAACAAAGTAATTAACCCTACATTACTAAGCCTTTGGGACGCATTTTTCTTCACTCAGAGACACGAGACAAACTGATGCAGTCCAGCAGATTCCGGGATGTCTCACACCCCTGCTGCTATTTACAAATTTTGCACTGTTACCCGGCTGTAATTCAAGTACAGGCTGCAATTTAGGTCCTGACTTTTAATATATCATATACGATATACACTCTTTTAGGCAATATTAAATTAGTTAATTTCTGACAATTTTAAATGCCTAAAAGTTCCCAAAAGTTTTGGTAGTTTCCTTTTCCTAGTTTTATTTAGTTTTCCTAGTTAGTTTCAAAAGTTTTGGTAGTTTCCTTTTCCTAGTTTTATTTAGTTTTCCTAGTTAGTTTCAAAAGTTTTGGTAGTTTCCTTTTCCTAGTTTTATTTAGTTTTCCTAGTTAGTTTCAAAAGTTTTGGTAGTTTCCTTTTCCTAGTTTTGTTTAGTTTTCCTAGTTAGTTTCAAAAGTTTTGGTAGTTTCCTTTTCCTAGTTTTATTTAGTTTTCCTAGTTAGTTTCAAAAGTTTTGGTAGTTTCCTTTTCCTAGTTTTGTTTAGTTTTCCTAGTTAGTTTCAAAAGTTTTGGTAGTTTCCTTTTCCTAGTTTTATTTAGTTTTCCTAGTTAGTTTCAAAAGTTTTGGTAGTTTCCTTTTCCTAGTTTTATTTAGTTTTCCTAGTTAGTTTCAAAAGTTTTGGTAGTTTCCTTTTCCTAGTTTTGTTTAGTTTTCCTAGTTAGTTTCAAAAGTTTTGGTAGTTTCCTTTTCCTAGTTTTATTTAGTTTTCCTAGTTAGTTTCAAAAGTTTTGGTAGTTTCCTTTTCCTAGTTTTATTTAGTTTTCCTAGTTAGTTTCAAAAGTTTTGGTAGTTTCCTTTTCCTAGTTTTGTTTAGTTTTCCTAGTTAGTTTCAAAAGTTTTGGTAGTTTCCTTTTCCTAGTTTTATTTAGTTTTCCTAGTTAGTTTCAAAAGTTTTGGTAGTTTCCTTTTCCTAGTTTTGTTTAGTTTTCCTAGTTAGTTTCAAAAGTTTTGGTAGTTTCCTTTTCCTAGTTTTATTTAGTTTTCCTAGTTAGTTTCAAAAGTTTTGGTAGTTTCCTTTTCCTAGTTTTATTTAGTTTTCCTAGTTAGTTTCAAAAGTTTTGGTAGTTTCCTTTTCCTAGTTTTATTTAGTTTTCCTAGTTAGTTTCAAAAGTTTTGGTAGTTTCCTTTTCCTAGTTTTGTTTAGTTTTCCTAGTTAGTTTCAAAAGTTTTGGTAGTTTCCTTTTCCTAGTTTTATTTAGTTTTCCTAGTTAGTTTCAAAAGTTTTGGTAGTTTCCTTTTCCTAGTTTTGTTTAGTTTTCCTAGTTAGTTTCAAAAGTTTTGGTAGTTTCCTTTTCCTAGTTTTATTTAGTTTTCCTAGTTAGTTTCAAAAGTTTTGGTAGTTTCCTTTTCCTAGTTTTATTTAGTTTTCCTAGTTAGTTTCAAAAGTTTTGGTAGTTTCCTTTTCCTAGTTTTGTTTAGTTTTCCTAGTTAGTTTCAAAAGTTTTGGTAGTTTCCTTTTCCTAGTTTTATTTAGTTTTCCTAGTTAGTTTCAAAAGTTTTGGTAGTTTCCTTTTCCTAGTTTTATTTAGTTTTCCTAGTTAGTTTCAAAAGTTTTGGTAGTTTCCTTTTCCTAGTTTTGTTTAGTTTTCCTAGTTAGTTTCAAAAGTTTTGGTAGTTTCCTTTTCCTAGTTTTATTTAGTTTTCCTAGTTAGTTTCAAAAGTTTTGGTAGTTTCCTTTTCCTAGTTTTGTTTAGTTTTCCTAGTTAGTTTCAAAAGTTTTGGTAGTTTCCTTTTCCTAGTTTTATTTAGTTTTCCTAGTTAGTTTCAAAAGTTTTGGTAGTTTCCTTTTCCTAGTTTTATTTAGTTTTCCTAGTTAGTTTCAAAAGTTTTGGTAGTTTCCTTTTCCTAGTTTTGTTTAGTTTTCCTAGTTAGTTTCAAAAGTTTTGGTAGTTTCCTTTTCCTAGTTTGTTTTCCTAGTTAGTTCCCAAAGTACTCATTTTCCCCTGTGTCAAAATATGTGAGTTAAGTGTTAAAGTACATTTCTGATGATAATTTAACGAGAACAAAATTTTCATTCTTCAGTTTCTTTTACATTAGGGTTAAAAACTTATCTAAAGTTTTACAATTTGCACATGAAGCACATTAAAATTTGTTCCTTAAAATTCGGAGTGAAAACGAATTTGCAGGCAATTTGTTACGCACCGAAAAATATTTGGTCAAAAAATTTGGTAAAAATGAGTCTGAATCAGTATATTGATTTAATTCTATTGCAATAAGCCAATGAGCCAGCTTCTAAGCCAGAGGTTCCCAAACTTATTTTCCTACCGCTCCCTTTTCAAAAAATTTACTCAGCGCCCATCTACCTTCTTTAAGCGAACAAACAGAAAGATGCAGTGACAAATTTGCGTTCTTTTATATATCTATATTTCTACCAACGTCCTACAACATAGTAAAGAAAGATGTTGTTGTAAAAAAGACACCTTAAAGCTTGCAATTATTTTAAAAAACATTTTAATAATAAATTTAAATTATTTATTAAAATCAACCATAGTAACATTCGCATTACACACAGAAAATTAAGACAACAAAGGATAATTTTATGTGTTTATTTGGAAAATAAAGTATCACTACAACTTTAACTCTCTATTTGTTTGTTTGTTACACGTTACATTCCAATGAGATTTCCTTCTTCAGGCTTTCTCAATACAAAATTTTGATGTGAACATTATATTAGTTCGAAAAGGTTGAATAAGTTTATCCAGATTGTTTTTTTCAATTATTTTGGATTAATGTTCGCCCATGTGTGTTTTGAGTGTATATGTTGGTGTTGGGGAGTTATTGATTATTATGTGGTGGCTCTCTAGAGTGAGGTGTTATAAGTGGTATAAGGTGTTATAAGTGGTATTTTGAGGATTGAGAGTGTGGTGGCTGTCTAGAGTGAGGTGTTATAAGTGGTATAAGTATTTTGAGGATTGAGAGAAAAAATAAGGAGATGGTTATTCCTGTTTTGTTATACATATTTTTCCATGAGTCTCTGCATTTAAGTTTGAGTTTAAATGTTTTATTTGCTAGTTTAATAACACAGATTTTAGTGTTGAAAGTTTTTCTATTTTTATAAATATATGTTTTTTTTTTAATTTTTTTTTATATATATATATTTTTCCTCTCGGACTACAGAGTGTTGTTTTAATTTAATTTTTATTAATTTTTATTATAGTTATTTATATTTTTTGTAAAGTATTTTATATTTGTGTTTTTTATTTATATTTTTTGAAGTATTTTCAATTATGTCTTTTCATATTTTTTTATCATGTTGTTATAAGTATTTTATTGATTTTTTGGAGTATTTTAATTATTATTTTTAAGGTATTTTCATTAATATCTTTCATATTTTTCTATTTTTTTTGTTTTAATAAAAATTTTTTAAGTTATATTTTTTTTTGTATATATCATTTTATTTTTGGTTTGATTTTGTTTATTGTCATAAATTATTTTTTTTTTGTTTATTTAACTTAAAAAAAAAGGACATATGCACAGTGAGGGTGAAGAGTGCGATTTTAATGTTTGGGCCAAGAGGGACTGGGTTCAAGTGAGTTTATGGGAGTGCCTGTGATTAATGGCAGGATTCCATGGAAGAGAAGTGTTAATGTGTTGTGTGGAGAAGAGTTGGTTAAGGGGAAGAAAGGAAACTGAAACAGACGAAGAACAGGAAGGAGCTAGAGGCGGTTCCAAATAGGTGTGGAGATGAGAAAGTTAAACAGGAGGCCATAGATTTTAATTTTAGGAAAGTTCTCTGGAGGGTCTAAAAGTAGTTTAATGTGTAGCTCCTGAATGTTCAGCTCTGAGAGGGAATTTAATAAGAATTCTCTTTGTGGAGTAATCTGTCACAATTTAGAAGTATGTGATTAACAGTTTCAGGTGTATTGCATTTGCAGCAGTTGGGGGTAGGAGTCAATTTTAATTTGTACAGGGAAGAGTTTAGTAAAGTAGAGTTTGTTCTGAGGCGGTAAATATTTTTTAAGTGTTTTCTGGGGAAGGGATAGTTTTCTATGTGGGAAGTGTGTTGTGCAAGCATGAATCTAAAGTTATTTCTTATAGAGGCATGTAAGAGAAAGCATTTATTGGTAAGCTGCAGTTCAAGTTTGTTGATGTGATGTTTGGTGTAAAAATTAAAGGTGTGAGTCATATGTGAGGTGTGTGCCATTTTGGCGAGCAAGTCAACATTGTCATTTTCAGAGATACCCACATGGCTAGAAATCCATTGTAAAGGAATGGTGTTGTTGTTGATTTGTTGGTTGTAGGTGGTCAGTGTTAAGGTATTATGAATGTTGTAGGTGGAGTATAAGAATTCATGGGTTAGGGTTTGGATGGCTCCTTTAGAGTCAACAAGTATAATAATATTTTGATTGTTCAGGTTTTGGAGTGACCATTTGAGAGCCTCAATGATGGCAAAAATTTCAGCATGTAATATGGATGTGTGTGTGTGGGGGGGGTAGTTTAAAAGAAAGGGATGTGTTATATTGAGGGATGTGTATGGCGGCCCCTGCAGATCCTGAGTCAGGTAAAACAGAGCCATCAGTATAAATTTTTGTGTACTTGGAGAATTGCTCATGTAGGTAGGACTCTGTAAGTTTTTTGACGGCATCATGTGGAAGGTCATGTTTGGTGTTGGGGCTTTGGAAGCTCCAATCAGCAATTATGGGTGGGATGTCGCCTCTCGTAGAATGATTAATATGATATTTAAAGAGTTTAAAAAGATCAGGATGTGTCATAAGTATTTTGAAATAAGGGCTACTTAGGAAATGTAGGTAGAAAGGGTGTGTAGGTAGTTTGTAATGTAATCTGAGGTAATATTTGAGTAATAATATTTTTTTTGTCTGATATGGAAGGGTGGGATAGATGTTTCAGCAATAATAGAAATGGTGGTGTGAAGATAGGGAGACCTAGTGCAATTTTTATACATTTGTTTTGTATGTTGTTTATTTTTTTTTAACTTGGATTCAGGTAAGTTAGATAAGAATTCAAGGCCATATTCTAATTTTGCTCTGATGAGATTTTTGTAAAGTGTGATCATGTGGTATGGTGGGGTGCCATTGTTTCTGGAGGTGAAGAATTTGAATGTATTTAGTAATTTGAGACCTTTTGTGTGTAGGTATTGTAGGTGATGATTCCAATTTAATTTTGTTACACAACAGGTGAAACATGTACGAACGGTTTTTCAAACTTTTTTCTTATCTTCCCTACTCTCTTTATGCTTCCACAGCCCCCCAATTGCACCCGAGGCTATTTCCGACACCCTGGATCGTTCCAGCGTCCTCCAGGGGGCGGTAACGTCCACTTTGGGAAACATTGTTCTAAACGATGGAAATTAATACATTCTGAAGGAATTGAAAAAAAATGTGACCCATAACATTTCTTTAGTACCTATCAAACTCATAAATAATTTGTCAAATATCTCTTACAACAGAAAGGTTTTGTTTTCTTACCCGTATGGGGATAAGGGGGCAAATCATTGCATCAAATCAATCATCTCCTGAGCATCCACCAGCAGACTTTCAATTTTTAAATTCATCGTTTGCAGTACTCATTAAAATGTTTCCATCTTTGAGGTCGTAGTTAAAACTTTTGGGAGATTCTGAAAATGCGAATTTTCATATTTTTCATTTAGCTCTCCTTTTAATAAAGGAGCTAAAAATTAGTGACTATTTTAATAAGGGTCAGAAAAAATGCTTTTAAAAACAAGATCTTTTCCTCCTTAGTGGCCATATCAGTTCATACATATTGCTATGAGTCAGTTGACCAGAAATCCTTAAAGTCTGCCCTCAGATTACGAAACTGAGGAGGGCGAGATCTAGAAAAGAAATAAATCGGGTGGCAAGAGACTGTAATTCCATCGAATAATAGTATTTCTCACTCCGTTTTAAAGTCTTTAAAATGTTTCTTAAAAATTGCCTTCAACATGCAAAAATTAAGTATAAATTTGTGAAAGATAGGATAAATCATAAAAGGTGAGGAGAGGCACAAATATAAAAGGAAAAAAAGTGGGGGGGAGGAGACAGTATTTTTATTGCAGTATAACATTTTTCCCTCCGTTTTAGAGGTTTCCAAAACTTTTCTTAAAACATACGTGAAATATGCACATAATAGCTTATTCGAATGGCTCCTGTCAATGTGTATCCTCCTCATGAAGAATACGAGATATCGATCAGTTCAGTTCCCAGGTTCGAGTCCCAGCTGGGTCAGCCTTGAGATTTATCTCCGTAAAACTCCCCGCCCTGCCCACGGTCAGAAGGGGACACCGATGGGCTTGGAAAGGCCACCGTCCGTCGGATGGGACGTTAAGCCGTGACCCCGTGTGCGAAAGAGCCATAGCCTGTGCAAGTTAAAGAACACGCTGGATGGCCTTGACAGGAGGCTACCATCTGTCTCCCAACAGCTGTTCCAGTGGGTCCCTCCCCCAACCTTCTCTGAGCCTTCGGTGTCCTTGTGTCCTGGCCATTTAGCCCATGGTATGCAAAAATGTCCCGCTCAGAAGAAAAACAACCCAACCTAAATCTATCAGTTTTCCTTAACTTTATAGTAGCGACGGAAGTAATTTTAATCAATACCTCGTTTCAGACATTTAAAAAGTTCAGAAACTTTTTTCCAAAAATTAGACCTTGCTGAAAATAGTGTATATTCTTTTTGTTTGTTTGTTTTTTCGTATATTTAGTGAAAATAATTTAAGCATAACTCCGTAAAACACTTTTTCCCTTTGCTCTGGACACTTTAACCTCCTTTCTGGATTTCACTAAACATAAAATTTGGGATAATAAAAAAAGGAAAAAAAGCGTTTTCTTTCCAAATAGTTATACGTATAGTTGTTGTCTTATGCTTTTATTTCAATTATGGCTAGTTTTAGTTGGCAACACTTGACAATGAAGAAAATGTAAAACCAAGATATTGTCATGTAAGTTCTGCCAGGCCATAGTCAGATTCATGGTCAAATTTCCTGATTGAAAAATGTTACCTTTTTCAATCTGTTAAGTCTTTCTTTTTTGCGTGATAATTTATACTTTGAAAGTTTTATGCAAAATCATATCGCTACAACAAAAACATGCATATAAAAATATATATTAATAAAATAAATACCCCCTCAAGCAGCTGCTTGCCACAGAGGTCTGACAGGAGCCTGTCAGTTTATATGCCATAGTAGAAGATCTGAGAAGTTGGCAGGACCTCAGCAGAAAAACAACATGAACATCCATGCCTTACCCGGGACTCGAACCCAGGTCCCTTAGATCATTAGCCAAGCGCGCTAGCCACTCGGCCACAGTAAGTCCAAAATGCTCCCTCCCTCCCAAAAGTTGATAAGTAAATGTTTGGGTTGTGTTTTACCTCTGAACGGCACGTTTTGCACACCATGGGCTAAATGACCAGGTCACAAGGACCCCGAAGGCTGAGAGAAGGTTGGTGGAGGGGACCCACTAGAATAGCTGTTCGGAGACAGATAGTAGCCTCCCATCAAGGCCATCCAGCGTGTTCTTTAACGTGCACAGGGTATGGCTCTCTCGCACACGAGGATTAGGTAAAGGGATTTTAATATAAAGCTAATTACTGTCACTGGAAGATTTCATTACCAACTGTAGTTCACTAAGCAAGAGTAACTGTGTTGGGAGAATTTGGTTTACACCTCTGAGCTTACATTTATGCTCGCAACAGTCCACATAACCAGGACACAGATGCCCTAAGGACTTATATCTGGTTTGGGAAAGGGAATTCACTGAATAGCTGTTAGGAGACAACAAATGGAATCCTTTGGTCAAAGCCAGGATCGCATCTAGGGGGAAAAAGGCAAGTGGCCATTCCTCCCCCCCCCCCTCTTTGAGAATGCCAGTAAGGGTAATAGTAGAAAAATATTATTAAAGTTATATATTTCAGATATTTTAAAAGAAATTTTTAAAGTCCTCTTAAACGAAGGGGGAAATGTTATACTGCAAGGAAAATCCAGTCTGTACCTCTTCTACCTTCATGTTCAGTATACGGCTATCTTGCACAGAAGCGTTTTACAAGGAAGGAGCCACTGGATAGCTGTTAAGAGACAAATGGAAGTGTTCTGTCAAAGCCATCCATCGGATTCAGAACATAGCTGTCCTGCACATGGTACATATTACAAGAAGGTTGTGAGGATTTGTCTCACTTAAAAGTTAAATGTGACTATTTTGTCTCACTTAAAGGTAAAATGTAACTATTTTGTCTCGCTTAAAAGTTAAATGTGACTATTTTGTCTCGCTTAAAGTTAAATGTAGCTATTTTGTCTCGCTTAAAAGTAAAATGTGACTATTTTGTCTCGCTTGCAGTTAAATGTAACTATTTTGTCTCGCTTAAAAGTTAAATGTATCTATTTTGTCTCGCTTAGAAGTTAATTGTAACTATTTTGTCTCTCTTAGAAGTTAAATTTAACCATTTTTGTCTCGCTTAAAGGTTACATGTAATGATTAATTATCATGCCTCGTATTAAAGCAAATATAAATCCTTTTTCATAATAACAAATGTTGTAAGTAGAATGAAACGCAGATTTGAAAGCAAACTCTCTTTTTTCTTTTCAGATTGCGAATGATACGGCTCAGTCGCATTTTAAGTAATTCTATAGAATCAGAAATTCCCCACTAATCGTCGAGTTTCTTCTTGAAGTCTTTTTAAAAATTTTGCTGAAAATGTTTCTTCATTATCAACATCATAGTATGGTGTGTTCATTATTTTTTATGGCCTCCTTTTACATCATTCTGGCAGCACCTTACAATCGTCAGATAGTTCAGAGTGTAAAGCAGAAAGAGATCAAAAACGACGATAGCAGTTCCGAGAAGGAAGACAGCATGGACATAAAAGGGGGAACTATGCCGTTTTGTTGTTTAGTAGGAAATTGCAGTAAACAGTGTAATTATGCAATGAACAGTGTCATTATGCAAAGAACAGTGTCAGCGAACTGAGTCAGCTTGAGTGAATGGATGAAATTAAAGTATAATAAACATAGGTCCATACCTAATCTAGTGCTTAGTGCACATTACTAAACCAGCGGGCCTGTCCTTTAGTTTATATGGTGTATGAGAAACCATGAAAAGCTCAAAAGAGCCTTTAAGTTATCTCCGTTCTTTGTGTAAGGAAGTATATTCTTCCCTTTTTTAATATTGGGGTTCCTCAAGGATCCATTTTTAGGTCCTCTATTATTTTTAATATGTAAAATAACATAAAAACGAAAATACATTCTATGGCTCTAACTTTTCTCAACCTGATGAAGTGGTTAAAATGGTCTGAAACTCTTCATGCATTACATCAGCAAAACATATGCAAATGATCACATTTCAAAAAATCAGCACATAAATTAGAACAGAGAGAGACACATCAGCTGGTCGTATGGACGATAGATTTTTTCATAGATAATGGTTATTGACAAAGCAATGAGTGTCAGTATTAGAAACTGTGGAACCCCAAAGTCATGAGTGTGGGAGGAAATACAGAAACTAAACTTTCCTCAAACAAACTTAAAAAATGTAAATTACCAGTGTTATGTGGGGTATAGAGATCAAGACAAGTTCGAATAGGATTGAATAGTAAGATTCAGTGGGTCTGATCAATACCTCCTAGAACGAACAAGCCCACCACCCTGTTTTTGACGTCACACACACTGGGCCATCGCTGCGTTTGCTCGCTACTGGTTATTTCCGCACATCGCTTCATTTGAATGAAGTTGAAAGGAAAATTATTTCCGATAGTTTCAAATGAACCAATTTTTAACGCAGATGCAATTTATCAATCTTTGAATAAAAATAATTCCTCGACAAAAACGTAAAATAACGGAAAATATATTTGCCGAATTTTGCACTAAATTAAAACAAACGTAGTTAAAATTCAATCGTTGTATCCTTTCTGATAACAATTTCAAAAAACAATAAGGAACTTTTAAATATTCTGATGTGAACAGTAGTTTTTAAAAATTTCTCTTGAAATATAATTTTTTCACTAAAAACAAATAAATAAAATCTCGGGTAAAAACAATGCATCTTTCACGATGTCAAAGAAACCAAAATTACGATAGTGTGAAAATTATCAACTCTTACAAGTTTAAATAATTTTTCATAAACATTTACATTAAAAATAATTAACGCAATTAGCAATTATACCTGGAAAAGAAATGCATAAAACCAGCAAAATGAGTGATTCATTTGCAACATATATGCTACATCTCATTAAAGAAATTCATAAAAGCTTCCAGGCTCGTAATCTGTAGTTCCCATGTTCGAGTCCCAGCTGGGTCAGCATTGAGATTTATCTCCGCAAAATTCCCCCGCCCTGCCCACGGTCAGTAGGGGACACCGATGGGCTTGGAAAGGCCGACGTCCGTCGGATGGGACGGTTAATCCGTGTTTCCGTGTGCAGAAGAGCCATACCCTGTGCACGTTAAAGAACACGCTGGATGGCCTTGACGGGAGGCTACCATCTGTTTCCCAACAGCTGTTCCAGTGGGTCCCCTCCCCCAACCTTCTCTGAGCCTTCGGGGTCCATGTGACCTGGCCATTTACCCCATGGTGTGCAAAAAAGTGCCGCTCAGAGGTAAAACAACCCAACCCATAAAAGCTTCTAAAGGTGAGAGGGTGAATATTAAAAATTGCAAAATATTTAGAAGTAAATCATGAAATGACATATGCTAAACCAATTGAAGAAATGCATAAATCTCTTAGAGGGTGAGGGGGAAAAATTATTGAGAATTTCTCAAAACTAGGAGCAAATAAATTAATTCATATATATAGTAAACCAAATGAAGAAATACATAAATCTCTCAAAGAGAAGTGGAAAAATATTAAATATTGCACAAAATTGAAGTGATTTAATTAATATATATGTATAATAAACCTAATGCAGAAATGCATAATGCTTTTAAAGTGAGGAAATATTCACATAAAATTAGCCTGAGTGATTTAATGAAATCGTATACTAATTCAAATGAAGAAATGTTTAAAACTCCTAAAGTTGAAGGAAAAAATATAAAGGAGATAGAAAATTAGCATTGGTAATGATTAATTTGAGTCATATACACAGTCGTATAGAATAATATGACCACCTACCATAGTATATGTATGGTAGGTGGTCAAATTATTTTGATACGACTGTGTATATATATATATATTCAAATAGCTTTAAAATGCACATTAACTTTTCTATGAGTGATAGAAATAAAAGTTATCAAATTCAGTGATACATTTTTATCATATACTTTGAACTAGATGAAAAAATATATGTGTTTTCTTAGAAATAAGAAATGGTTCATTATACATATATAATAGAGAGTGGACAAGATTAGTGATTCAATTAAATCATATGAACAAACTATTTTTTGATATATCCAGAAAACATAACACAGAAGATGCAGAATAGTGATTCAGATAAATGGTATACACTAACACATAGACTATCAGATATGTCAATAGACAAGCATAGAAGGTACCTGAAAATGGTGATTCAGATAAATAATGGGGAGTAGAAAATTGACATTTTTGCCTTATCATAATTAGACTGCTTATCCCTCATATAAATTTAAGTTTTTAGTAACATTTATCAAATTAGGCTAAAAAAAACGCAACTATTCATAATATTTCAATCACATTTAATGGCATATACTTTCTCCCTCTAGGAATTAATGAAATGCCAGCTTGAATGAAATCATTTTTACATTCAAAATACTGCCTCACAGAGACAAACTTTCTTCAAATCACTCACTGATCTAAACTTCTTGGATATCCAAACCAATGTAATTCTGCATCCCTCCCCTCCTCTCAACAAAACCCAAATATATGAATCTTTCTTCAATTTTGTTCTCTCTACCTCCCTTTGGAACAGAATTTAGCCTATTCTTCACTTTCCCTCCCCCCAACTCCTCAATATGGCCTCCGTAGAGATAATACATTAATTCTCAACTTAACTCCCACATACACGTTCCCGAAGGGATCCATATTCTGCACCCCATCCAAACTCACAAAGAAAAACCATAAAAAAATTTTCTATGGCACATTTTTTAATAAAAAAAAACATTTTCAGAACCAATAGACCATTCTTCAATGATAGTATAAAGGACTAGAAAAAGAAAACATAAATTATCTTAAGTGGCTCGAACCCATCAACTCGGGATCCACTGCCCCAAACACCCACAAAACATTCTGGTTTCAATACTCCACAACTAACTATATTCATAACCCAAGAACAAATGAAAACTACTAAGGGGAAAAATACAGATAAATTATTAAATATTAAAAAAATGGTAAAAAAAAAATAAAAATAAAAAAACCTTATTAGAAATTTTTTTAAATAAAAGAGTTAATTTAAAAAATAGTAAAAAAACTTCAAAAATAATACACAATTTAAAATTTTTTAAAAAAATTAAATAAAAAAGAAACGAAAACATAAACAAATTATTAATAAAAAAATATTCAAAAATTATAAAAAATAATAATAACATTAAGAAATAAACATTAAAACTGCAATTTGACTCCGAACGCTTCCATAAATCCATATACAGCCATAAAAAATAATAAAATCCCACAATACCAACATTCACTGCGCGACAACCTCTTTCCTCATTACCAGACATCAACTATAATTTTGATATCCAAAACTTAAACATATTCGCGAACCCCAAACATAAAATAAAAACATAACGCTCACATTCAACCCAGATTTTCATTCTGAGAAAGCCTGAAGAAGGACCTCTCAAAGCCACGTAACGTTAAACAACAACAACATTCATTCAAAATGCAATGACTATAAAGTCTAATTACTTTACCACTGAAATATCAGTGGTATGTCAACTCTAATCTAAATCAATTTAGCACTAAAATATCAGCGAATGTCAAATTTAGGTCATTTTACCATTTTATAAGCGAAATATGAACTATACAACCGAATCATTTTTACTAATTAAAAATCAGCAAAATGCTAACTGTAAACTAAATCATTTTATCACTAAGATAGCGAAATATGAACTGCAAAACCAAATCATTTTATCGCTTAAACATCAGCGAAATGTGCTATAAACTAAATCATTTTATCACTAAAATATCAGCAAAATATAAACTATAAACCGAACCATTTTACCACTTAAATATCAGCTATGAACCAAATCAATTTAGCACTAAAATCTCAGCGAATGTCAATTTCAAACTAAATCACTTTACCACTTAAATATCAGAGAAAGGTCAACTATAAACCAAATCATTTTACCACTAAAATATTGGCGAATTACAGTTGATATATAATTCTAGCACTAAATATTAGTGAAATATCAGCTATAAACCAAATCATTTTACCACTACAATATCGGCGAATGTCAACTACAAACCAAATAATTTTATTATTCAGATATCACTGAGATTTTAACTTTAAAACCAAATTACTTAGCTATTAAAATTTTCAAAATTCCATTTACCTTGGGAGTTCTTGAAAGCGACGATGAAATTCTGATCGAAATTATTTTCACAAAAATCACTTCGCACAAAAGAGTGAATTGCTGTTGCAACCAAGCACATAGTATATCCGAGTCGAGTCGTGGTGGTTAGGCCTAACAAAAGTGGCTCACAAAAATTGCTACAAACTACCTACATATCACTTTACTGATTACACCTGAGGACGGTAAACATTCTAATAACAATTCACATTGTATCAAACTCAAAAACGTGTAATGTATATCTACTACAAGATTAAATTCAAAAATGCCGCCACAGCAAAACATCGTGGCCAGCGAGAGTAAATGAGACCAAAGGCTCACGAGACGCTTGCGCTACTGCTTTGTGACGTGGCCCATTGGCCCACTAGGACCGCCATTGTTGTGACGTATTCCGAATGTGGTTGGCTTTCAGCTCTAGGAGGTATTGGTCTGATTCATTAACATAACTCATTGTTCATGTTGGTTGGGATATGAGAACATTTGGTCAGTTCTGGATCCCTGTAGTTGCCAGGAAGATACCCATAATCATCGGGCATGATCTGGAACAACCACACAGGGACTGACTGATACAGAGATATACTGTATCATTTCTCAATACACAGTTTCCCAGAATGGATCATTTAGGAACTTTTTGCTTCCACAAGGTACGAATCTATTCTATTAAACTTTGTGGAACGTAGTGGGACCCCGTAATGTTATCAAGGACGGAAAGATAACCAGAAAGATCATTCCCAGATGACTGCAGAGGTCGAAATGCATTCAAGCCTATTTTTTGATGTGGTTAACAGTCATTGATACTCAATAGCGATTGATATCGCTACAAGACAGAGTTAACTGTAGTGATTAATGGGGTCGTCTTCAGTGACTAGTGCTATTTCGTTTTAGTGTTGAGGATGGATGGATTCATTATGAAGACCTCGTGATCACACAGCTGATTATTCAACTGTTCGATAACATCATAATGCTAGAACTTTGGGTTGTTTTACCACTGAGCAGCACTTTTTTTGCACTCATTGGACTAAACGGCCTAATAACAAGGAACCCAATGGCTTAGAAAACGGTGGCAAAATGTCCCACTGGACAGCTGTTAGGAGGCAGATGGTAGCCTCCCGTCAAAACCATTTAGTGTGGTCTTTAACCTGCACAGAGTATGGCTCTCCTGAGTTGGGTTGTTTTACCTCTGAGCAGCACCTCTTTTGCACTCATTGGATTAAATGGTCAAGTCAAAAGGATGTCATTCCCAAGAAAGTAGAAAGGATTGCCATTTCCAAGAAAGTAAGAAGGACATTATTTCGGCAGAAACTACTACCATTCCCAAAAAATTAAGAAGGACATTTTTCCGCAGAAAGGATACCATTTCCAAGAGAGTTAGCAGCCCAATTGACACCGATCCGTATGCATCAACACACGCGTGGGAAAAACCATAAGAAATTTGTCAGCATAAATTCAGTAGAAAATTCTTGATCAAGTGATGACTACATACATAACATTAAGAGAAATCAAACTCCGCCTTCGACACCTAGGATTTTTTCCACCATCCCCACACCTATATTTGACTTTTAACGCCATGCCAGATATGACATTTCTTTATATTTTTGAGATCCACGAAGAGAATTGCTCCTAGGCACCAATTTTCACCTCTTACAACATACGGAAATCGAATTTTGATTTCTAAGCTCAAAGGACGTATTACAAATACTTACCCAGGATTTAGTTTCGGGTGGTCCGAGAATTTGGTTTGGGGAGGGGATCTGAGAATAAGACTTGAGTATGGTTTTCCAATTACTAAAATATTTACGGGACGGGGGTGGCTCAGTCGATAGCGCGCCAGTCTCGTAATCTGAAAAATTCCCCGCCTTGCCCACGCAGACACTGATGGGCTTGGAAAGGCCACCGTCCATCGGGTGGGACAAAAACCCGTGGCCCTGTGTGCGGGAGAACCATCCCTGTGCACGTTAAAGAACACGATGGATGGCCTTGACGAGAGACTACCACTGTCTCCCAACAGCTGTTCCAGTGGGTTCCCTCACCCAACCTTCTCTGAGCCTTCGGGGTCCCTGTGACCTGACCATTTAGCCCATGATGTGCAAAAAAATGCCGCTCAGAGGTAAAACAACTAACTAAAATATTTCACCGCACAGGAATGCTTAAAATGATACTCTATATTATATAAAATTTTACAGTTGTTTTTGGAATCTACTTTTAGTGTCGGACATACTATATACATATTATGGGGCTAAAAATAAAATTATCCGAAGACATCTGATTCAGATTTCAAAGTAGGTATAGGTTAAAGATTTCTATCTTTAACTTGTCTGCCTACTAAGTATCAGAAGTGTGGACTTCCGGGTTCCTTGTACCCCCACTCCCCTGGTATGCACCTGACCAATGGGATATGAAATATCGCAATGTAAAATGCCGAAAAAACAAGTGGGATTAAGTGTCCAAAAAACAATTGGAATTTTGATAACCAATATGTTGAAATATGATATGCATACTCATAATTAGGGAATTACACATGCACATTAATCGGTATTCCACTTCTTTCCATATACGCTGCAGCACATCTCTTGTTACTTGATCAGTTGCTTCTCTTATTCTGGCCTTCAAATGATTCATATCTCGAATTTTGCCCATGTAAACATAATTCTTTACAAAGCCCCACATTAAAAAGATCAAGGGGTGTCAAATTTGGTCTCCTTGTTGTACAAAGAATTGGACCCCCCCCCCCCCTTCCCAATACATCTGTCAAGAAATGTTACACTAAAAACTGCGACATCTCTTGAGAAATGTGACGGTGAGGCTGTCTAGTCTGTGGATAGCCCGCTAAACTGTTTGGATGGAGAATGTAGAGGTACAGTCGCTCAAAAAAATATCCGAACTAAGGAATGGCTGTTTGTGTCGTTTTTCTGCTGAGGTCCTGCCATCCTCTCAGACCTTCTACTATGGCATATAAACTGACAGGCTCCTGTCAGACCTCTGTGGCAAACAGCTGCTTGAGGGGTATTGATTTATTTTTTATTATTTTTATGGTTGATTACAGAATTCAGAAAAATATCTGGCAACAATTTTTTTTAGAAATTACTGATCTACCCGTAAAAGGAATTTCCAAATTCGAGTCTCAATTGGGCCAGGGTTAAGATTTATATCAGCTACCCTACCCACGGTTAGAAAGGGGACACCAATGGAATTAGAAATGACAAGAAGTTAAAAAACTGTGGCTCGTGTATAGGGGTCGGGGTTGCTCAGTCGGTAGCGCGCCAGGCTCGTAATCTGTAGTTCCCAGGTTCGAGTCCCAGCTGGGTCAGCGTTGAGATTTGTCTCCGCAAAATTCTCCACTCTGCCCACGGTCATTAGGCGACACCTGTTGGTTTGGAAAGGCCGCCGTCCGTCGAATGGGGCGTTAAGCCATGGCTCCGTGTGTAGGAGAGCCATACCCTGTGAACTTTAAAGAACACGCTGGAAAGCCTTCACGGGAGGCTACCATCTGTCTCCCAATAGCTGTTCCAGTGGGTCCCCTCACCCAACCTTCTCTGAGCCGTCGGGGTCCATGTTACGTGGCCATTTAACCTATGGTGTGCAAAAAAGTGCCGCTCAGAGGTAAAACAACTCAACTCGTGTGCAGGAGAGCTATGCACTTTAAAGAATTAGGCTGGATTGTCTTTGGAGGAAGGTTTCCATATAATAGCTGTCCAGAGGATTCCCTTCACCAACCTTCTCAGCATCTTTGGTATCAATATGACTTGACCATTTAGTCCACTGTATGCACAAAAGTGCCTCTGAGATGTAAAACTGCCAAACCTAACCGTTATTGCAAAACGACGAGAAACAAAATTTAACGTGGACTAGCCGAGTGGTTAGCACGCTTGGTTACTGATCTAAGGGACCTGGGTTCGAGCCCCGGATTAGGCATGGATGTGTGTGTTGTTTTTCTGCTGAGGTCCTGCCATCCTCTCAGACCTTCTACTGTGGCATATAAACTGACAGGTTCCTGTCAGACCTCTGTGGCAAGCAGCTGCTTGAGGGGGTATTTATTTATTTATTTTATTTATATTTTTTTCCCAAGGAGAGAGGAATTTTCAGATCATTTTGTGGTTACGACGAATCGATGGAATAATTCAATTGCAATATTTAAGGCAAATGACATGAATTCGTTCGAAACTGACATAGTTAAAAAAAAATTAAGAACATAAACCTAACAATGGCAATTGCATAAAATCATACCAGTGGAATAGTTATAGGCGAATATGCAGCAATGAAAATGAATAAAACACTGACGCAGTCAATAGTAAAGACACAGATTGCCTGTTGACATAGAATTCAAGAAATAATATTGCTGAAAAAAACAGAGAGTTTGGTAGTGAGTGGGACTCAAACTTGCCTCTTCCAGAAACGTGTCTGGTGTTCTAATCATTAAACTTTCAACGGTAAGTTCATTTTTCAGCTAATAGTGTCTAAACCTTCCCGATTTTTCACTCGAGGCATCCTCTATGATCAGGAACGGCAACTTTCCAATATTGGCAGAAATGGTGTATATTAGATAGTCCCGACAAAGCGTTATTAATGCAAGAATCAATCAATAATAAAAACAGAGTACCATATCATTTAGAATAATGGAAATAATATTACTGAAAAAATGAGTTTCTGTACAAGTATGTTAAATCCTCCAAGTATGTTAAATCCTGTGTAGCCCTAAAGCAGCCATGAGCTACGGAGGTCCACCTAGTTATTGATCGTGATCTAGATCATAAATCTGGTAAGATTCTGGGTGAAGTGGTTCAAGACTCATTAACGTCGAAACTCATTTTTTTACAATATTGTTTGTTAAACATTGACACTTTTAATGAAGAGGTTTATGTTTCGATTTGTGAGCATTTATTAATATGAAATTTACTCCATTGTATATCTAATAGATACAGCTGATTATAACTAAATGAATGAGAAGGATTAGTGAGTGAATGAGAATGATTAGTGAGTGAATGAGAGATAAGGCTAATCCTAACTATGATTTAGAAATGATAGAAGTCTGAAATTTGCTCCATGGGATAATTCGTCGTGAAATTCGCAAATTTAAGAGTCATGAATCTTTAGGAAAATCCTAAATTTTTGGTCGGATGTGTCCTTTAAGGTCAAATACAAGTCACAGTTTGGTTAATCTCTGATATATGGCATGCTAGAAACGCAAGAATAGTGAGTAGGAACTTTTCAGATCATAGAACTTCAGAAATACAGGGTGTTCAAGAAATAATGATGGAGTTTCAGGAATCACTCTTCCCAAATACACAACAGGCATCACATCGAATTATGTACAGTCGCTCAAAAAAGTATCCGAACAATATGGTTGATTACAGAATTCAGAAAAATATCTGGCAACGATTTTTTTTTAAATTAGTGATCTGGCAATCTTCGTGTACACGAAGATTGCCAGATTACTAATTTCTAAAAAAATCGTTCTACATCATCATCATTTCCGTCAAGGCCATCCAGCGTGTTCTTTAACGAGCACAGGGTATGGCTCTCCCGCACACGGGACCACAGCTTAACGTCGCGAGGGGCGGGTGTGGCTCAGTCGGTAGCGCGCCAGGCTCGTAATATATAGTTCCCAGGTTCGAGTTCCAGCTGGATCAGCGTTGAGATTTATCTCCGCAAAATTCCCTGACCACCGTCAGTAGGGGACACCAATGGGTTGGGAAGGCCACCGCCTGTCGGATGGGACGTAAAGCCGTGGCTCCGTGTACGGGAGAGCCATACCCTGTGCAAAGCTAAAGAACACGCTAGATAGCCTTGACGGTAGGCTACCCTCTGTCTCCCAACAGCTGTTCCAGTGGGTCAACTCCCCCAACATTTCTGAGCCTTCAGGGTTCATGTGACCTCGCCATTTAGCCCATAGTGTGCAAAAAAGTGCCGCTCAGAGGTAAAACAACACAACCCAACAGCCGGAAGTGCAAATCATAATATTTTATCAATTCCTATCTAAACCAAAAAAGAATTTTCATTTATCTCTAAATATAAACAATTATCTGCTAAATAAAAAAAAATTGTGTTTTCCCACCCCCTTGGGTCTAAGGTGCCAACTCATTGTTGACAGTGAAAACCTCAAGGCATTCACATTAGACCACCAAAATTCAAATTTCTTGCATCAATACATCGTTTGTAATAATCGTTTTAATTTTTTAGAATTTTTTCACCGCTAGAGGGCGTAATTATAGCTTTAGAGAGATTCGGAAAGTGCACGTCTAATATTTCATCACTACTTATCCATCACAAAAAAATTTCTGACTTATCTCTGTAAACAAAAAAGTTCGATGTCGACAGAGAGACGAAAAAGCGAAACTAATAACTCGTTTTTTAAACTAGATAAAAATTCTTTCAATGGAAAATAATGACCGTTATTTAAAAACATAAATCCACTAGTTTCTTGTAGATAACATTTTCTTTTATTTTAAATACGAGTTCTTCTCTTTAAGCTACTTATTAGTTTTTGTGATATAACTTCTATTTTCAATATATATTTCAAAATATACCTAAATGAATAAAACTATGGTAAATAATAATGTAAATTTATTCAAACAATTTATGAATGTACCGTAAGATTCAGAATGTCATTTGAATCTGTTTTCAGGAAACTTTTTTTTTCCCATTTTTCCATTGAAATTGTCACGCGTTCAGACTGACACCCGAAACTTACTTGACGTTTGCACAGTATTAAAATACTGTAATTTCAGAGCGATATTGATGAAATGTGAGATGCAAACCCTATACGTAACATCAAAATGTCTCCAAATAAGAATAGCTTGAGTTAAGTCTCTAATGTCTCCAAAGTATTTGCTTCGGTAAGTGTTTATTCCCTTATCTTAAATCAATAGAAACATCGATTCATGAATTCTAGAACTTCTCAACTGATAAATAACCCTGCATGTGCACCCAGTTCAAAGACTCTTTCACAGATTCCATCACCATCTTGCAAATGATATTTTCCTTTTGTAACAGAGTTAAAAAGCGTTTGAGATTACGCGCGACTTAATCATATTGATATTTGGCTGAAATGCAAACGTTGTTCTAAGGAGACCACTTATTATTAACTTTGGAGAACACTCTAGATCACTGTGTTTCAACCTTTGTTTCTTAGCAATACACTTCTGAAATAGTCCGTTTACAGCAAAACATTTCTGAATTAGTTCATTTACCGCGACATACCTGTGATAAAAAGTCATTTTTTTTTATTCTACACCTTAAAATGCATATTTAGCTGAACATTTTACCAATAAATAATAAAATCATAGCAAAAAGTAGTAAAAAAAACAAAAATTTTATGTAGCATTTTTATTTCCCTTAAATTTCCGCGACACACCGGTCGAAACCACTGCTGTAAATAGAATAAGATGCCCTAAATAGAATAGTTTCTATCAGCTTTTAACGAATGTTCACATGGGCATCTTCAGGGCGGAAAGAAGGGCAGTTTCAACAGTTCCCACTCCTGCACAAATTTATTCATGTTAAATAATTGTGGTGTACCAAAAAATAATGGATTTTTTTTTGATCGAAATGTAATCACGAATTTCTGTGTTTTCTCTTTCGAAATATATCATTTGTTTTCATTTCTTATCACGAAAAACATTTTTACATGCATTTTATATAATAGGCTTCTATTGGCATAGGAGTGAGATAGATAGCTACTGTTTAAGCATGGCAAACCTTGTATTCTATAACTGAGACAGTGACTTCAGTATTAATAAGGCATGTTCTTGTATGAGAAGACCTATACAAACCAAGGGTTGGGTTGTTTATCCTCTGAGCAGCACTTTTTTTGTACACCATGGGCTAAATGGCCAGGTCACGTAGACCCCGAAGGCTCAGAGAAGGTTGCCTTCTCTGAGCCTTCGGGGTCTAACTGGAGACCCACTTGGAGCAGGTGTTGGGAGACAGATGGTAGCCTTCCATCACGGCCATCCAGCGTGTTCTTTAACGTACACAGGGTATGGCTCTCTCCCGCACACGGGCCACGGCTTAACGTCCCATCCGACGGACGGTGGCCTTTCCAATCCCAGCGGTGTCCCCTACTGACGGTGGGCAGGGCGGGGAATTTTGCGGAGATAAATCTCAAGGCTGACCCACCTGGGACTCGAACCTGGGAACTACAGATTACGAGCCACACCCGCCCCCTATACAAACCAAGAGTAGTTTCTCTATCCTATATGTTGCAAGTAAAACGATTGCTTTTTGTTCTTGGGCATCCTTAGTTGCATTCCATGATTCCTGTTTTCGCAACTGCGCTCATTAATGAACAGTCGATCTAAATATTTCTGTCTAGAAACATTTTTTTACCGTTCTCTCCCGTCCCTTGGAAAAATTCTGCCAAACCACTAGCATGCAACTAAATAAATTAATAACAATTTTAACATAATGATTGATAATTTATATTAAAAATTTGGAATGATTTAATAAAATACACAACCTCGTGAAAAATCAACATTTTTACTTTGATATACGAACGCGTCAAATAAAATTCGCCACAAGAGGACGCCCTCTAAGCTTCATTTTGTAGGACGTCTTTGATAGCTTGTAGCTTCTATACACTCTTTGATACTGTTCTATGATAATCTGTATCAAAAACCCTGTCAGATTTAAAAGAAAAATATAATTTTCTAATAACTAATACACAGTCGTGTCAGAATAATATGACCACCCACGGAATCACAGTGTACCCGTCCAGGCGCATCACAGAGTACACATGACAAGGTCGCCCACACAGAGATATAAGCGTCCAGCCAGGACAGATGAGTCACAGTGCGGAACGTGAGCCCAATGGGCAGAGGTATTAATTTGACGGATGTTCAAAAAAGAACGATCATAGGCTACCGCGCTATGGGTGGAAGCATTTCGGAAACAGCAGACTTCGTGGGCTGTTAGCGAGGTGCTGTAGTAAGGGTGTACCAAGACGTCACAGTTATGACGTGAAGAATGGAACGCTGGCACACCGAGTACCTCCAGACGTCATAACTGTGGAGACCCAAAGGCCATCAACCTCAGAGGAGAACGTCGCCTCCGTCGACTGGTAAAGGGCAATCGACGCGCAACAGTGCAGCAATTGACCACTCAAATGAATGCTGGGGCACACAGGTACGTGTGTCCGATAACAGTAGAGCGAACCCTGTTACGCATGGGTCTCAGGAGTTGACGCTGCATAAAGGCGCCCATGTTAACCAAGGTCCATCGGCAATGACGCCTGCAGTTCCCAAGGGAATACCGCCATTGGACAATGGAAGAATGGAAAAAGGTTGCCTTTTCTGACGAATCGAGGTTTCTACTCAACAGAAGTGATGGGTGGTGGCGGATACGGCGTCAGACACATGAGAACCAACACCTGAACACACTGTTGGTCAAGTACAGGTTGGCAGTGGCAGTGTGCATGTCTGGGGGATGTTTTCCTGGTATTACCTGGTACCGCTGGATGAGTCTCTGAACGCCAATGGCTACCTATCCATCCTCGCTGATCACATGCATCCCTTCATGTTGGACATTTACTCTGGTGGTGATGGTGTCTACCAACAGGACAATGCGCCCGCCATTTCGCTAAGGTGGTGCGCGACTGGTTCCAGGAACACGACAGCAATGTCTCTGTTCTCCCTTGGCTTGCAAAATCACCCGCCCTCAATCCCATAGAGCACTTGTGGGACCATTTGGATCGACAGGTTCGGCGTGCGACCCAGAACCATGTCATCTCCGGAACCTTTGTGCTCTGCTGGAGTCCGAATGCGCACGTGTGCCTCTGTCAACCTTCCAGAGCCTCATTGCGTCCATGCCACGCCGTCTCATCGCTGTCATCCGGGCCAAGGGTGGTTATTCCCATTATTAGATAGGTTGTCATATAATTCTGATACGACTGTGTATATTCAATTCAAAAAATCTTATCACGAATTTTATGTTCCCTTGAAGATGTTCTGGCAACAACTAACTTCTATTCAATTTAATTTTCCCCACATAGATACTTTAGCTGCCCATATAAGTTTAGGTTTGGAACAGCACCAGACGGATCATTCCGACTGTTCAGCCCAAAAGCAAACTGTATGGAGGCTTCTTTTCGAAGGTAATGCCGTCAGTCCAAGCCCGAAGTTAGAAATCTATCCATTAGTCGCCTTCGAGTGGCACGAAGCTTGTATGAAAACTAAAATGTCGTCATCTCTGCTCTGTATTTCTCTCTTGTATCTCTGCTCTGTCATTCTCTCTTGTATCTCTGCTCTATTCATCTCTCTTACTTATAACTTTATTTCTCTCTTGTATCTCTGCTCTATTCATCTCTGCTCTGTCATTCTCTGTATCTCCACCTTTGCCATCTCTGCTCTGTGCATTCGTGTGCACATGACATCTTTTGGCGGCATCGTGGAAATTCATGTTTGTTTTAGTGTTAATGTGAACGTAGATGTCAAATTGTTTATCGTTTCGATAGGTTTCTTTTGTTGTTGAAGTATATTGTGAAACTCTATGAGGAAATTTCTTTCCAAGCCGTTTGTCGTTAAGAGACGTCTGTACCAGCCTTAGATACCAGCGCCAACCGGTTACTGGCTACCTTGGTAACAGTCATTTGACAAATATATATTTCCTGATCGAACCATTCGAGGTATTGCTCTATGTGAATCTACGGCGATTGCTGGTTAACCTTAGCAGCCTATGAAAAATAATACTCTGTATTACCCTCCTCTGTCCCTAGCGCTTGTACGAATACGCTTATACCCTCTCACTTTTACTAACCATGCCAGCGCAATCCACCTTTGCCATATATCTCCGAATTCGGAAAATCATCCGAGATTCTAAACCTCTTCCCATTACAGAACTACACTTAATTTTTTTTACCAACACAGGGTCACACAAAACGAATGTGCATATAAAATTCAGGACCTGTCAGTCCAGTATCTGAGAAACTGCAAGTCGCCGAAATCTGTCGAAACGAAAATAAAACTCAGTAGTTTGTGTACTAATGTTACCAAAGTAATGAAGGAGAATGGAGCTCACACTGAAGCAGCACTTCATATTCTGGTTAAAGCAGGCAGTAAACTCACGGTTGAAAACATCTCGGACGAGGATCCACTCCAGGATCGTAATCTGCTGTTCCTAGATTCGAGTCCCATCTGGGCGAGCTTTTAGATTTATAATAAATAAATCTAAAATCCCGCCTGCCTTCGGTCAGTAGGGGATAGCAGTGGTCTAGGGGGTAGCAATCTCTTAGACCACCGGTCCGTTGGATGGGACGTCAAGCCATTACTCCATGTGCGGGAAACAGCCATACCTGTGCATGTTAAACAACACGCTGGATGGTCTTCATAGGAGCTATTATCTATCTCCTTAAACTTGTCCAGTGGGTCCTCTGAGCCCAACTTTCTCTGAGTTTTCCAGGTCCTTGTGGCCTACCCATTTAACCCATTGTGTGCAAAAAAACGCCACAAAGAGGTAAAACAACCCAGCCGTACACTCCATCATGTATAGCCAGCTATTTAATTTTTAGAAACAGTTTACTAATTAATTGTTTACGAGTACAATATTAACTTTATTTTTTTTTGTTTCCAGATCGTGAAAGATAACAATCTGTCGTATTTCAAATAACTCTCAATATCAGAAGATCCTCTAATAAATCCTCAAGATTCGTGATCCAAGTTGATTGAAACAATTGCTTTGGAAAATGTTTCATCATCTCTTTGCATTGAACATCGTATTCATTATCTCCTCATATTCAAGCTCTCTGGCTAGACCCAATAATATTCAGATTGTTCCAAACTCACCATGGAGACCTGGTCTAGAAATCATTGACTTTAGTAATTCAGAAAATTCTGCATATATGAAGCCTATTAAATTTTGCTGCGTAGTAAGAAGCTGTACTAAAAACTGTCCTAAATGAATCACTGGAGAAAAGCAATCCATGAAGACTTCTTCGGGGAAGAGAACCTACCAAGAGAATGTGCGACGCACATAATACTTTTGTGTCTTCAACTAAATGTATTTTGTCATCCGCCATACTTTGTTTAAGCCATGAAATGCAAAAAAAATCACGAAAAAATGAATTTTCGAAACATACTGTTACCTTTACCTATTATGCAGTGCAAAAATAATAATAAAAAATTAAAAAATTAGCATGTCAAGTTTGCTCAGATGTATCAGAGTGAGAGTTCATTATGACTTCCAGATGTAACATGATAAATAACTTACCTAAAATGACCTTCTGCCCATTGACGTAGCAGGTTTGTCATGATTTTTGCAACTGCGCCTGTAAATCATTAATATTTTCTGGTAAAGACGAAAAATACATTTTATCGTTAACAAATCCCCCAGAAGGAATCAATTTGGATGCTGTGACTTATAGCCAATTTTTCCGTTTATGTCCCAATTAGAGAACATAGAATTTTATGACATGCCGATAATTCAACACTTTTTCATATGGAGGGACAATCACAACAGATAGGACAGGACAAACGACCATGCCATCCACATCCGGATTCGAACCCGGACCTCGGTAGTCGCAGTGTCACCACGAGCCAACGCGATATCACTGAGCCACCGATGTGGGTTTAAACAGACGACCATGCCATCCACACCGGGACTCGAACCCGGACCTCAATAGTCGCAGTGTCACTACGAGCCAACGCGATACCACTGAGCCACCGATGTGGGTTTAAAAAACATGCTTCTTTCTTGATAATAAGCAAATTTCGCTATTTTGATCTCGACTGTACGGGAGAACTAATAGTATAGTAGCGGTATACTGTGCTAGAATTATGCCGTAACAAATTCTAGGCTTGCACTTTTCATTTTCGTGTCATACATCGACATACCACTCCTCAAAATTATTGCATAGCTTTTCAAAGTACCTTTTGAAAAGTCGGAAAGTCTTATTTATCGGATAAGTCCGAAACTAGAAAGCAATTGGGACCCAAGAAACTGTGTTTCCATTGAAGTATAACATTTTCCGCTATCTTTAAAATTCTTTAAAAAAAATTCTTGAAAAATGCCTAACATAAAGAAGGAGTTCTCACGTGGGGTACGCGGTAAGATTTTTTGGGGTACGCCGTGAGAGCTCTAAGGAGCGGTGAAAACACTCGACCAGAAAAAGGACACCGATGGGCTTGGAAAGACCGCCTTTCTTTGGATGGAACATAAATACATGGCTCCGTGTACGGGATAAGCATATCATGCGCACGTTAAAAAACACGCTCGATGGCCTTAAGTGGAGGCTTTCTCCTAATCAGCTGTCCAGTGGGTTTTTTTCCCCAACTTTCCCTGAGCTTTTGAGGTCCTTTTGACCTGGCCATTTAGTCCATTATGTCCAAAAAGCACAACTCAGAGGAAAAACAAACTAACCTTTTATATACACACGTAAAAGTAACAGAATTAATGGCAAACTCTGTAGCCATACATCTACATTCAATAACTGATAATTGGTTACCGATCAGTGTTTCAATACTTGAGTAATGCATATGACATCACCCATAGTTTGGTAAAACTCTAAATTTGTCTTTGAATTATTTTAATACCATTTACTTTTTTAAAGGGAAGTAGGTATTCCCTACACAAAGGACGGAGATAACTTAAAGAAGGTGTTCTCAACGTGGGGTACGCCGTGAGAGCTCAAAAGTCGATTATCGAAAAATGTTTATAATTTTATAAATAAATACCCCCTCCAGCAGCTGCTTGCCACAGAGGTCTGACAGGAACCTGTCAGTTTATATGCCAGAGTAGAAGGTCTGAGAGATTGACAGGACCTCAGCAGAAAAACAACACGAACATCCATGCCTTAACCCGGGGCTCGAACCCAGGTCCCGTAGATCAGTAGCCAAGCGCGCTAATCACTCGGCCACGGGACGGCTCCGGCAAGTTTAGTTAAATTGTTTATGTCATTTTTTGTGTTTTTATCGATATATGTAATTTATGAATGCAAAATTTAATTTGTGTGTATATATATATTTTATTCCCATTGTTATACTATAACTGTAGTTTTATCTATCTATACAAAGGGTACGCCAGTTAGATACACATTTCCAGGGGGTACATGAAGCATAAAAGGTTGAGAACCACTGATATATATATTTTATTCCCATTGTTTTACTATAACTAAAGTTTTATCTATCTATACAAGGGGTATGCCAGTTACATACACATTTCCAAGGGGTACGTGAAGCATAAAAGATTGAGAACCACTGATATATATGTTTTATTTTATTCCCATTGTTATACTATAACTATAGTTTTATCTATCTATACAAGGGGTTGTCCCATGGCCGAGTGGTTAGCGCGTTTGGCTACTGATCTAAGGGACCTGGGTTCGAGCCCCGTGTAAGGCATGGTCGTTTTTCTGCTGAGGGCCTGCCATCCTCACAGACCTTCTACTATGGCATATAAACTGACAGTCTCCTGTCAGACCTCTGTGGCAAGCAGCTGCTTGAGGCGGTATTTATTTTTTATACAAGGGGTACGCCAGTTAGATGCACATTTCCAGGGGGTACGTGAAGCATAAAAGGTTGAGACCCACTGACCTAAAGGCTCTATTGGGCTTGTCCTGGTCTCATCTTGCAACTTCCAAACACATGAACAAGCCAGCTGGTTTAGTAGTCAGGTACAGTCGCTCAAAAAAATATCCGAACACTATGGTTGATTACAGAATTCAGAAAAATATCTGGCAACGATTTTTTTTCTGAATTCTGTAATCAACCATTGTGTTCGGATATTTTTTTGAGCGACTGTACCCTAATCACTAGACAAGGTATGGGTTTTGAAAGATAAGTTCAAGTTCAATCAATCAATCAATTTATTTCAGTATAAAATAGTGTCTAGAAACACATTTACATTTCATAGTTGAAAATAAATACTCACAAGAGTTACAAACTTGCCTGTGGATAAAAAATAAACACACATATTATGTATAAGGCACAAAAAAAAGGTGTTTTCTGAACTGTTATTACTCTATTGAGTAACTCTATACAATCTGAACAAGTAATAGAAAAATATGCAACAGAGGTCACAGTGAAACTTCAATATCATGTATATTATGCAATCAAGTTCTTAGTTTATTCCTATATTTAAGAAGATTTCTTTCAGTTTTAATACATTCTGGCATTTCGTTAAATATTGTTTTATTACGTTTTGTTAAATATCGATATCTTACTTTATCAGGAAAACAAATACACTACCCCTCTCCCATGTTATGCGAATGAGAAATCACATTCGGAGCTCCCTAACTTTAAAAATAAACTTTTTATGGAAAATTTACACTGGAGATGAATTCACGATCTCACTCAAACTTTCTAATTTTCGATATTTCAACAATATTCGCTTAATATTTAAAGAGTTATAGATCCTGAAGCAATGAAAATTCAGCCCTACTAAATCATAGCAATTTACTTCAAAAGCCCACTAAACCCGTAATATAATTATTGCAAGAAACCGCTTACTAAAATAAATAAAAATTTCAAAGTTGATGTAAATCCTCTTTCAATTAACTTTAAAAACGTTTAGAATGAGTATAAACAGCAGCGTTCGCTGTGAAATGTTTCTAAACAATTCTATAAATATTTTTTTAAATATCATTTGAAAATCTGTAATTATCTGAGGATTTTCAATCAGTGGTGTTTTATCCATTAGGCACAATAGGTACAGTGCCTAGGGCGTACGAAAATATTTCATATGAAAAAAATCTAAATTACGGAAATAAAACTACAAATCGAAATTAATAAATTTTAAGTAGATATCTAATGTGTGCAATTATGCCAACTACTGAAAAGTGAGAAACAATAATAAGTTAAACAATTTATTTTAAGGAAATTAAAAATCGTAATAGAAAACTTAAATAATGTTCCCTTTCCGATTTTTTTTATTGCGCAGAATCCCAAATACTTTCTTCGAACGCAAATTTTAGAAATAACGTGATGAAATATGAATATTAGAAACATATTACAATAATATAAACTACTTTACATATTTAAAAAGATAAAATGCGTTTTTTAAATTAAAAATAATTACAGGTTATTGCTTTCTTAATATTTTAATAGAATTAAAATTAAAAATAATGAAATGGTTTGATTTTAAAGGTAAGAGTGCCTAGGGCCTACGAAGGTCTTAAAACGGACCTCTTATCAATTTTGATTATAAGCTTTTAATTACAATTATAACTTTCATTTTAAAACGAACTTTTTACGGAAAAATGCCAGTGATATTTTTCCGTAAAAAGCCTATTTCCAAAATTAAGGAGCTCTTAATGTGACTTTCCATTCATATAACATGGAACTATCAGAAAATTTTTTGTAATATGATATAATGGTTTCCAAGAAACAATTGTGTGAAATTATTTTTAAAATTTTGAAACAAAATAAACCTTTCAGAGATTGAAGTGACGGAAATCATACAGATCTGGAATGTCGTTCAGGTGATTCTCGGTGTTGGTTTCAACAATTCCACATTCCATTAAAACTAGCACGTATTGCTACTAGCATCCGAAACTTACAGGACGTCAGCATGGTAATAAAATGTGTCTGTAATTGTAGAACGTCGCAGAAGAAATGAGAGATGAATCGTGGTGCAGCATCAAAAGTTCTTCAAATGAGAAAAATTTATGTTAAGCTCTAAAATCCCCAGAGGACTCGTTTCGGTAACTTTCATGTTCCTGTCTCGAAACTAATTAAAACTTCCAAACTTAATTCAGTGAATTCAAGGATTTCTCTACTGATAAATGAGCATGTATAAGTACTCGGCTCAATGTTTCTTGTTAACATGTGCCATCATCTTCTTCAAGTGATAAGTCTTCCTTAGGAGAAAATCTTATCACACATAGCATTTGATCCTTATCTGCATCACATGCGAATCCAGGACTGAAATTGGATGAAAATTAAATTTTCTGATAAATATCTATAGTCAATATCACTTGGCCCACTGAATCATTGATGGTTGTTTATTCTTTTCCACTTCTAAACTTCGATGAGCTCGCATTTGCATCCTACCTCAAAGTTGGAATGAATGGAATTTTTTGCAGTGGTTTAGTGCATAGCAGAGCCATTGATGCGATTTTGAAAAACACTGTAGATAAGCAACATTTCCGCTACAAATCAGAACTGGATCTAGGAAATAAATAATGAAGGCGTATAAATACTTTCCCTTCGTTTTAGTTTTCTTTAACAAATTTCTTAAAAAATACGAGTAAACATATAGAGGTTTAAAATGTTTTCGCCTCCGCCCCGGTTACTAGCTACTTAAACACCAACTCGATAGCAATGAATTTCTCGACACGTTTCAGAGTTAGTGAGGATCAAAGTTATGCTCTTGCTGGGACAGTCCTGCAGTTCCGGAATGTCTGAAATCCCTGTCTGAGAACCAGCTCCTATTTTCAAATTCTGCACTATTACCTGGCTATAATTCAAGTACAGAATGCTATTCTTTACGCCCTGGCGTTTAATATGTTATATACGGTATTACTGCTCATGAACGGGTGTGTTTGATTCAACCGGTAGCGTACAGTCGCTCAAAAAAATATCCTAACACTGTGGTTGATTACAAAATTCAGAAAAAATATCTGGCAACGATTTTTTTTTTAAATTAGTGATCTGGCAACCTTTGTCACGTGACACGAAGGTTACCAGATCTAATTCTAAAGAAACTAATTTCTAAAAAAAATCGTTGCAGATATTTTTCCTGAATTCTGCAATCAACCATAGTGTTCGGATATTACACAATACTACACCAACTTATTTTGACCAAAAGGGATAAGTAGATGAAGGAGCAACGTCCAACATAGGAGTGTAAAAGGTTCTCCTTCTTCATGGTAATGCTGGAAGTGCAACAATTAGATGGAAGTTAACTTGGTGGACTGAAACTAGGAGGGTGACAATCGGGAGGACAACAATTGGGTAGATACGACAATTGGGGGGTTACGATAACTGGATCGAAATAGGAAATGATATGAAATAATTGGGCTCACTAGGACTAATTTTAAAATATTTCACTTAGAGCAAATAAATTGGGCACTTCTCAGAAGTCTCTTGAAACAGACACTTAATAAAACGAATTTGTTTTACCCATCAATCTTTACATCTATTCTCTTTAATACGACACTAATGCAGCCAATTTTTATAAATTTTTCCTTCTGACTGAAACATTTCGAAATTTAATGAGCGCACTTCAATATCTCTCTATCTTATCTATATGATATCTTAGCCCCAACTGTGGCTTTATGACCAACATAATCACTGATATATTTTCGCACTCAGATGCGCGCAATAGTAAAAATACTAGCAAGTTTGCCGAAGTTATTCATCATTTATCTTTTCTATAGAAAAATGCTTAGCGATAATACCTGAGCTCTATGCTTAGACGCATTATAACTTTCCATTATACGTGGCAAAACATTGATGAAGGTGAAACGTTTATGTTTTGTGAAATATTTCAATGATTTTTCTCTCAACGTACGATTCAGACGTTCTGCTAAAGCAGATTTCTTATCCCCATAAGAAACAAAGAAATGAATGTTTTTATCTTTCAAATATTTTTGAAAGATTCGATTCGTGAATTCTGGTGCCTTGATCTGTATTAAGAACCATGGGAACTCTGTCTTGGAAAATAATTTTTTCGAATGCATCTTTCATTGCTTTTCCTGTCTTGGTCTTCAAAGGTATTGCCCATTTATAATGAGACAAAATGTCAATAGCTACTAATATGTACCGTAACCTTCATTAAATCGTGTGATATTCTTCACAATCATTAAATCTGCTTGCCATTGTTGGTCTAGACCTGTCAAAAATGTTTTGTTTTTTTCTGAATTTTGTTCTCGCCGGTTTGTGGAGAGTGTACGTCTCCTCCCCCGACAACCATTCTTTGACTCTCTTTTGGGGCAGTCCAGTACTCTGGTATAATCGTGCTACTCCCCCATAACTCCCAGGGTTCTCTGGCTGGTAGTAAACTTTCTCCAACTTTGAATTCATCGACTAGTAGAAGATTTCCTTCTTTAACCCAGAACTCGAGTGATAACGAATCGGGAACGTCAATGGAAAGTCGTTCTGCCGCTTCTTCACACAACTTTCTCGAAGTGTAAATGATAGGATGCTCGTAGCAAAAATCTTTTGTCTTTGTGTTCACTAGACAAAACCGATAGCTCAGAGCCCACAACATGCTTTCGAACCCAGACGATATAAGAAACTAGTTTCTCCCACTGTTTATAAGTCAGACTAATTCCTTTCACTGTAGGTTTCAAACGTAAAAATAATCTTATATCCACGGTTTGATTGCACATACTTAAATAAATGTTTCTTCCCAAGTGCTGGGATTCACCACAACTAGTGATTAAATAGTCTTGAGAAAACTCAATTCCTTGCCAGACAGCTCCCCCTATAGTTAAACAAGCTACTATTATACCGACTACTACCTTACGTGACCACATAATGTGAAATGAGAACACAAGTCATTATACAGTAGGTAATATCAAACTTTAATTTATGAAACCATGAATTTGAAATATACAGATTTTCCTTCACACTCTAACAAATCTGTATAGGAAAGAGATGCGAGGAAGATGTCACCTACATAACAGAGTAGTCCTTGGGACTATACAGAATTCACAAAGGTAGCAGCTATATCATCAATATTTAATGCACGAACTGCATCATTCAGGTAGAGATTTAAACATTGTTCTTTATCTTCGGGTTCCACAGTTCTCGTGCTGGGAAGTAAGTGATGCAGCAGATCTTGATGAATAATGTCCTATAAGAACTCTATCAGCTGATCTCGTACCGCAGGAGGTGCCAGAAGGAATGCTAGTAGCGCATCCCTCTGCTCAGCAATGGCATGACGTAGGTGAAAATTCGCATCGGATCTACGATAGAAGTCCACATTGTTCTTAACATCTCCTCGATGGTTACGACGTATGTCCCACTGTGCGAGTGTAAGGGTCACTCCATGACTCAGAACAGGATTTGACGATCTCGCGTGGTTATCCTGTAATGTTATTTCGATCTGGTCATCCTTCAACAGTGTTATTTCTTCACAGTCGTTATCTTTTGTTTCATCCTTCAATGGTGTTATTTCTTCACACTCGTCATCTTTTGTTTCATTCTTCATAAAGAATTCGACCTTCTATGCTGTTTCCTCTGGGAAAAACTTTTCCCAGAACATATATTCTTCGAAAGCCTCTTGCTGATTGTGAGGACGACCTATTAAGGATTTCATTTCACAGTGAGGAAAGAGATTATCAAATGTCGCTATCTGTTTGTATGCACGATCTATTGTAGAATGATTCTATACCAATAAAATTGTTCAACCAGGTGCTAAACACTGCCGCTTCGGATTGAGAACAATGAATGTCACGTCTTCTATGATAACCACATTCGGTTCCTTGAAATTTTAGGTAAGTCATTAAATCTCGGACAACATTGTTTCTCCAAATCAAGAGATTTATTGCAAGCTTTTCAAGATGTTTCTCACGGATTCCGCCCTTGTATGCGACAACACTTTTGTAACCTGATCGACGTTTCATGAATGTGACGTGCAATATCGTTGAGACAGTCTGGTTCATAAACGACTTCACCTCTGTGAGGATAAAAAGAGAGACCTGTGATATGTCTGGTTACGTAGCCGATGGTCTTCCAATCAGAAGTGAAATATCGATGACAGAAGAAGGATCGAATCTGTAGGCTCCTATCAGTCCGCGACAATCTGAATATCCGAGTTCTCTAGTTAAAAATTTACCTGCTACAGTAAAACCGTCCAAGTCGATGACACAGCATACACGATTCATTTTCATTTAGTTCATTATTTTTTACATATGATGCGTGCAGCTGTGGCCGTCTCAACTAAGTCATCAAAATTTAGCTTTTCGAGCCATTTCAATAACTGGTAGCCATACTTCTGCCCTACTATGGCAAACACAGTCGCAACTTTTTCAGGACTGGTTGCTGGTAGCTGATGAAGGATGATGTCCAGAAGTATCTCCTCTAATTATTCTGGATAAACATATAGCTGCTCCTCAGGCTGGGGATTCCAATTGAAGGTGACTGCGTCATAGATAGCGTTGGAGAGATCCATGGTTTCTGATCTAGATTCAATGTTGAGACTGTATAGGAACGTTTCCCCATTCGCAAAAGAAGTGGAGATATTATAGACCAATCATAGTGAAGCTATAACCCTATCTTTAATCTAAGGATTTTTATTCGTTAGAATTGTTCTACCAAAGCTTCTGCTCGATACTCTCTCATTAATTAGCAAGAAACAATTCCTCAACCGTCTGATATTCACATCCTCTCATTAAATATCCCATCTGCTCATTCCGTCTACACATAACGGTTCTGCTCATTAAAATATTCCGACTGCACATACGACTTCGGTCATCCCTGTCTGCAACGGTTCCACTCGTTAGCTCGCTGATTAAATATTCCACCTGCACCCCCTCATTAAAATATTTCACCTGCATATACAACAACTCATTCCGTCTACACATACAATAGTATCGCTCATTAAATATTCCACCTGCACCCCCTCATTAAAATATTTCACCTGCATATACAACAACTCATTCCGTCTACACATACAATAGTTTCGCTCATTAAATATTCCACCTGCACACCCTCATTAAAATATTTCACCTGCATATACAACGGTTCATTCCGTCTACACATACAATAGTTTCCCTCATTAAATATTCCACCTGCGCATATAACGGTTCCGCTCATTAAAATATTTCACCTGCCTGGGGGGAAAGGGTTATAACATCTGCGAGGGGGAGGAACGTGTTATGCATAAATTATTCCTAACGTGACGAACATACTACTTGCGTATTATATAAGCTGTTACCCTTCTTACAATCACGAAACATTATACCTAATGAACAATTGGGATTCTTGCCTAACAGTTCTACAACGATTCAGCTACTCCATAATTTGCATTCGTGGACCTCACTTTTGGATAATAATATCCTTTTTGACGTCATTTTCCTAGACTTTGAAAAGGCCTTTCGATAATTATATATATTAGGAGATCGATGCTGATCATATCGAGATGCATAATCAAGAGTGGGAAACTGGTTGCCCCCAAAAGTGTTCCGTTCGTCCCACTATTTTACAAAACATGTTGATTTAGTTGCCAACGTTAAAAAAAAACGGAAGATTTCCCATAAAAAATTGCCCTTTTTTCGAATTTTAAATATAATCTTCAACACCATACATGGTTTCACGGAATTCGACGAATGAAAAGAAAGTATGATTTTATTTCAGCAGTTGATTTTTCTTACACCAGGACAGTTTTACACATTTGCATTACATGCCTGGCCCCTATACGCATTTGAGTTCGCGACCCTTGATCTAAACTAACTGGATTATCTATTGGTACTGATTCCGAATTTGGATCCAGAACACTTTATATTGGTCAACATCAGTTGAAGAAGAATTTCCCCAACTCTCAACCGGTGTTGTCATTCTGCATGACAATGCCAGGCCTCATACAACTCAGCAGATGCAACACTTGGAGAAATTCAGATGGGGCGTTAGGAATCACAGCCCTCCCCTCCCCTCTCCGTAAAATTTCCCCGCCCTGCCCACGGTCAGTAGGGGACACCGATGGGCTTGGAAAGGCCGCCGTCCGTCGGATGGGACGTTAAGCCGTGGCCCCGTGTGCGGGAGAGACATACCCTGTGCACGTTAAAGAACACGCTGAATGGCCTTGACGGGAGGCTACCATCTGTCTCCCAACAGCTGTTCCAGTGGGTCCCCTCCCCCAACCTTCTTTGAGCCTTCGGAGTCCTTGTGACCTGGCCATTTAGCCCACGGTGTGCTAAAAAGTGCCGCTCAGAGGTAAAACAACCCAACCCAAACCCTCCCCCCCCCCCCCCCCCCGCAATACTACCACCATCAAGTAAATAAAACTACCGGAACTCAAAGATCGTATATCATGTCGGTTCATAATATTCTTCGATTCTGTTTAGGTGTCGGTATCGGTAATTCCTCCTTCAATTCCAAGAGTCACTCTTTGACACTGACACTAGAAACTCGCTTGACGTCAGTACAGTAATAAAATACTTCTGCAAATGTACAGAGACATGGATCAAATATATGAGATGACTCCAGGTGTAGAATCAAAAGTTTCTGAAATACGAACAGAACGACAGATACTCCTCTAACTTCAACGTACTCCTTGTTTCGGTAAGTTTCATATCCTTATCTCAAAACTAATTGAAACCTCGAAACTAAATTCAAGAATTCTAGAAATTTTGGTAAAGATCTCCGTATATTACGTTGTTAGATTTTCACACAACAATTACGTACATTTCTCTCAAAATTATCGTATTTAATTCTGAATGATCGTATTTTGTCCTCCAAATTATTGTGCCTTTCTCTAGAGCTGGGGGAGAGGGAGGGGGAAAAGAAATTCTTCCCTCCGAGCAACAAAAGGGTAAAAGAGGAGGGAATGGCCAAGAGAATAAATTTAGATTGAAGTAAAACATTTCCCCTCTGTTTTAGATGTCTACGTGAAATATATATATTTAAATATTTTTACCTGACCTCTGTGGCAAGCAGCTGCTTGAGGGGGTATTTTTTTTTTATTTATATTCCCTTTACTAGAATTCCCACATGTGGGAAATATAGCCGCCATGTTCGACCCCCTTCAGGCCCTGCTCCAACAAAAATGTGTTTCCAATTCTAATTATCTTAAACCTTCTGATTTTTTCCATTTTTGCGAATGTTTACAACGGCTCACAGTTCTATGCCTTAACAGACTTCATCTCGTTCAAAACAGTTTAGTTTATTATTCCCTCCGCTTCATCGAATGGAGTTAGGGGTAGAAAAATATCCCCGTTAATTGATTGGTTGAAAATAAAACATTTCAAGTTATACAAAAGGTTAGGGCGTTTCAGTAATATTCCCCTGAAATTGAAAAGATTTTAATCTTCATTTAACGATCCCGTCTACGAGAGAAATCTCGTAATAAATGAATT
Organism: Ryuthela nishihirai; assembly: GCA_038380435.1. NCBI lineage: Eukaryota > Metazoa > Arthropoda > Arachnida > Araneae > Heptathelidae > Ryuthela > Ryuthela nishihirai. Next base: position 30,359,042 of record JAWZYU010000018.1, read on the forward strand.
ATTTTGTCTAATCCGTTTTCCCCACTATATACGAAAAAATATACTTCATAAGCAGGCCCAGATATAAAAAAATATCTAAGGGGGCCATGAAACACAATTGAGCCGAGAAAACTTTCCAATGCATATGAAATAACATTTCATTTCATTTTTAATAATCCGAATTGAGAGTTATAGAAGTTTAATTTTTATTTTATTTATCTAGAATAACTATACTTTTAGCTGGATTATTTGTTAATTGAGAAATTGATTTCAAAAAGATTGTTGCTTTATAATGTAGCATGTAGCATAATTATGATTTTTTGAAGTACCAGGATAAAAGATCCCATAATCTTCTCCATCTGATGATATCCAACAAATGGCACGAGTCGCAAAGGACAACACAAAAATCACCAAAAGGTGATCCCCAAGGGGCAATGATAAATATAGATAAAACAATGATAAATATAGTAGATAAGGGTACTAGACCATAAAGTGTTCCTGATCGAAAACCAATGGTCTAGCCCTCTTGAATCTGCTCATAGGATCGTGATCATACTTTAAAATGTGAGTAATGAAATCGTGAGGATTCATCTCCACAGCTTCTAAGAATTTCTTAGAGATCTGCTTTGTATGGGTGTAAATATGTTGGACGCCTAAATCCCCATGTATTTGTCTGTTAATCACAAACCATGGGGCATTTACGGCCTGTCTCAAGATTTTATTTTGATAGATCTGGAGTTTCTTAATATTTCCCTTTGTCGTGTTATCCCATATGCGGGGCTGCATATGTTATAACAGGTCTAAGAACTGTATGGTAAAGTAGTAACTTATGATCAATGGAGAGGATAGAATTCCTCCCCATCAATGGGCCAAGTTGGCATCGAATCATGTTTGCTTTTTGCAGAACATTTTCAATGTGCTTGCCCCATCTGAGCTTGCTATGCAAGGTAACGCCCAGATACTTAACACTTTTCTGCCAGTTAAGTGGTGTATCGAAAAAGTTGAGAGTCTGAGGGTTAGTGACTCTTTTGGTGGTAAATAAAACTGAAGCACTTTACTCAACATTGATTCCAATCTTCCATTTACTGTACCATTGCTCTATCTTATCCAGGCCTTCCTGTAATCTGTTAATAGCAATAGATGCGCTCAGCAAGGGTGAGAGAAGAGCAATGTCATCTGCATACATAGCAGTAATGATCCTGTCAATAACAGGAAAATCATAAAGGTAAATAGAAAAGGGCACTGGTCCAAGAAGGGAGCCTTGTGGTACTCCAGCTCCGATGGAATGTATCGTAGAAAGACTATTTTAATATGTACTTGAAATCTACGATTGTTAAAGTATGACTGTATAAATTGGATAATTCCTGATGGAACCTTAGCCCTGACAAGTTTGCACAATAAACCATCTATCCAAACTTTGTCAAAGGCTTTGACCACATCAAGAAAAACTGAGGCAACAATTTCCTTTTTATTCAAGGATTCAGCAATTTTCTCAACTACACGGAGGATCTGATGCTCAGTGGACATCTTCTTTCTAAAGCCGAATTGGGAATCTGGAATGATGTGGTTCTGATTAAGAAAGTCAGAGAGTCTATTGAGAATCACCCGCTCAAGCAGCTTGCCCAGACAGGAAAGAAAGCTGATTGGGAGGTAACTTTGGGGAAACTTGGATTTTTCACTGGCTTTAGGATCATTCTGACATGAGCATTCTTCCAGATATTCGCGAAGTTACCGTATCTGATGAGTAGATTGAAGATTGAACACAAATGAACAATCGCCTTTTTTGACAGTTTTTTCAGCACTTGGTTAGTTATGAGGTCGGGACCTGGGGCCTTATTTCGCTTAAGGTTTTTTATTGCATCTTCAATTTCCTTGGGTGTGGTAAAAAGAATATTAACGATAGGAAGTTGTAAGAATCTGAAGAGTCCATCCTCCACCTCTTCATGTGTGTCTTCATCAGAGAGATCATGATTTTCCTGAAATTGATCCTCCAGCGAGATGGCAAAGGCCTCCGCCTTCTCTTCATCGTTAAAGGCCAGTCCCTGGAAACCATGAATAGGTGGGAGATTATTCTTAGGATTTTTAAAAGATTTTGCTAACCTCCATATGGAGTTATCATGCACAGAAAGATTGCTGATTTTATCCTTCCAGCTATTTTGTCTAAAATCCTTAATATCATTTCTGATTTGTTCTTTTAGTTGGTAATATAACTTTTATCTTCTTCATTCCTATTTCTCTGCCATTTATGCCGTGATTTATTTTTATCTCTGATAAGTGCTAAAATGGGAGCAGGAAGCGAGTAATAAACTGGTAAACTCTTTTCAACTTTAATTGCTTTTGCCTTAGAATCAGTTAGAATATGAATAAATATGTCGATATCCTGCGTGATAGTACGTAGATTGGATGAGTTGCATTTTCCAGTGATGGATTCATTTACAAGAGAAGTAAATTTATCCCAGTTGGTGTAAATCAGTTCTGTAGGATTTTCTTGTGAGGAAATAGAAAGTAGCATATTAATGGGACTTGTTTGGAAATTAAAAATCTGAAGTAACGACAGTTTATTAAGAGACAGTATTACTCCAGTAATTCCATTAGTATGTACCATCTGCTTCCCGATTCCGAAAGAGGGGACTCCCAGAAACGATCAGCTTGACTATACTTTTGCATTCTCGTAACTTCAACAGTTTCCAAACGTAGCGTATAGAACGTTACGTCTTTCCACGGTTATTTCATGTCACATTTTAACATCGAGACATCCAATCAACACAATACAGAAGTAAGGAAGGTTGAAAAAGAAAGGAGAAGTGATAGGAAAGTGATAGAAAAAATGCCTAATCGCATTCATCCATTACAAGAAAAGATATATATAAAACTCTGTAACGTAACGTAAGCATTCAAACGTAAGAAACATACGCCTCCATTAAGCAAAGAAACAAAATCCGGGTCAGCCCGATAGAGGGCGCCCATTGTTCCTTCACTGTGCCAGATTGAACGGCAGCAGAGAGAAAACGTCGATCATACAGGAGGGGCCGGCTCCCAGAGCAGATCTAAGCCGATCATTGGCTTAGCGCCGGCACCTCCTCCCGGCTGCGCGCCCAACGAGAAAGACAGGCCATGACACTGAGGCGATCCTCGACCGTCACGTGATCAAAATAGTCCGGTAGCTGCAAACGCCACTCGATTCGTTCGCACAGAACCTTGTATCTCGCTTTTGCAATTTTATTTCGCTTTTTTTCGTATCGACATTAAATCACATGAAAAATTCCTTGTGTAGAATAAATAATGGCAGTATTCTTTTTCCACTTTTTTGTTTAGCCTTTTATATAAGCGAATTTAAATTTGATAGTTAATTTAAAACTAGCTGAAATTTACAAGAAACCTAATTTTTTTTTTCTTTCTTCATACCCCATTTAATCTAATTTGTGATAATTCTTAAAATACCAGCAGTTTCCTTAAAAAAAATTAAAGGCATAATATTATAGTGTTTAGAATAAAGAGCAAAATCAGAAAACCAGAGGTGTATTTGAACGGGTGGTTTGGGATATGTATATACAAATGTATATAATTTTTAAATTCTTTTATGTTTTTTTTAAACATTTAACAACTGCAAGGCATTGATTCAGAATACACCACTGGTTTTCATTTACTTACCAGTTGCGGTATCCTTAATAGTTACTTATTGAGTACATTTTTTTAATCTTTTGGAAAAGAAATCGCCCGACCCAAATATAATTTAAAAAATTTCAGTGGTCACTTATTAGATAAATTTCCATGATATGCAAGCAGTAATCGTGATTTTACAGCGCAATAACTTCTTAAAATTATTAAGGAAAATTGTGACAGTAGCTACGTTGCACGTTTGGTATTTAATTATGGAATATTTAATAATAGTTATTCCACTTTATATAACTGCTGTCACCGTAAACAGGTTGAAATGGAAGCAATAACCGGTACATTAAACTTTAGTAAGATAAATACTGTGAAAAGTATGAATACATTTTAGTAGTTCACATACTAATTTCCATCAATTTTGAATGAGCTAAGTTAAATATTTCTACCTTCATAACTATTTAAATACTGAACCTGATATTTCTAAAAACCTAGATTTAATGGTTTATTTTCAATTGCATTTTCCTATGAAAAGCACAATGAAAAAATTGCTGTGCCCTATTGACAGGAGTGTACCTAATAAAGTGACTGCTTAGCACTTCTGATTTCCACATTTAATAGGACAGTTTAATTAACAGAAACAGCATATTTGATAGGAATGAACATATTTTTCACCTTTGTTTGAGGTAGTTTACAACAAATTATTTTCAGTGCAAACATGGGCATAATGTCCCTGAGGCAACATAATGCAAATACAGTGAGGAATATACAGATTTGAATAAAACTTGTACTGTATTCAGCAGTAATATTTTAGAATATGATACAGAAAATTACAAAACTCATAAAAAATTAAGATTTTTTGCATATTGATTTTAACAATATACTAGTGTGTATTACAGCTTTGGAATATATTTAAGTAAATATTTCACTACACTTTTTTTGTTTCTTTTCAACTCATAAAAGATGCCCAATGAAGATGTGACAAGAAATATATTAGATCATGTAATATCAGTTCATTATAAAACATTTATTTAGTAAATTGAATTTAATGAAAATTATGTATCTCTTCCTAAAAGACTCATACATAATCTAGAACATGAAAGATATCCTAAAATTCATTAATTTTGCACTCACATAACACATCACAGCTTCTGAAAGAACATAAAATACTGCAAAAGTAATTTTCAGACACTAAATTTTGCCAACATTCTTGGCACTCAATAAATTTGTTTAAATTTCGTACCGAATTTCTAATGATAATAAACAACATAAGCAACTCAAAAGCAAACACTTGACTAGGTTGACATTATTTTTAAAGTCATATTTATGAAGTTACAAAATTTTATTAACTGATCAGTCATTTAATATTGAAAATGATCAATACAACCTAATTCTCATGAAGCATCTGAAATAAGCAATATATAATATAGATAATATTTCTTCAAATTGAGAATGTCTGTAAAAGGATGATTATTTTATTTAGAGCAAATAATGGGTGTTGCAAATTGATGACTAGTCAGATTGGACACCTATATCTAAGAGATAATGTTGAACCCAAAACTGGTTACAACAGTTTAAAACGGTATAAAAATTAGTGTCATTTTTCCTTCACAGAATATTGGTAAAATTCAGCTTTCATAACTCTTTAAAAAGGTATATTAAAGATTCTAAAGGTTATGTATTTTCAGGTGAATAGGAGAAAATGAATTAAAGAGAATACGAATTTTACATCTTTCAAATACATGTATGAGCCTGAAGCATAACAATGGGAGAACACATTAGTTAATCATGGTTAATCATGCATAATTCATTTACTGCATAGGCTCAGGTAATAAATACGTTAAGACAGAGAAGATTGCTGTTTGCAAAGTCAAAATTAATAGATTATTGTAAATGGCATATTAAGTTCAAGGTACAAAAATTGCCAAATGATATAATTTTCTTTGAGTGACTTGACTAGGGAATTCAAACCTGGGAACTGGATACCAATATGCAAAAGATAATATTGAATCCACAACCAACTTTTTTTCTTTTTTATAATTATAGAAATGTATTATGCTCATATATAAACATATATTATATTTCTTTTCGAAAATCTCTAGCTAGCAATCACAGCCAGAAAAAGCAAGCATTCTATATTCATATATATAATACTGTTAAAATACAGTCCATAAATACTCTCAACCTCATAGAGCTGTATTGTCGTGTGAAAATCCAGTAAAACACTTGTTGGCACAGTGGCAGGGGTGGCTCAGTTGGTAGAACGCCAGATTCATAATCTGCTGTTCCCAGGTTTGAATCCCATCTGGAATCTTATCTGTCAATAGGGGACACTGATGGGTTTGGAAAAGACACCATCTGTAAAATGAGACATTAAGCCATGGGCCCCATACCTTGTGTATGTTAAAGAACACTCTGGATAGCCTTGATGGGAGGCTACCACCTCTCCAGTGTGCTGCCTCCCCTAAACTATCAGCCCTTGGGAACTGGCCATTTAGCCCATTGTATGAAAGGAAGTGCCATTCAGAGGTTAATAAAAAACAACTGGTAGACACACAGTATTCTAATATATACGTAGTACATGGCCGAGTGGTTAGCGCACTTGGCTACTGATCTAAGGGACCTGGGTTCGAGTGCCTGGTAAGGCATGGATGTGCTTGTTTTTCTGCTGAGGTCCTGCCATCCTCTCAGACCTTCTACTATGGCATATAAACTGACAGGCTCCTGTCAGAACTCTGTGGCAAGCAGCTGCTTGAGGGGGTATTTTTTTTGTATTTTGTGTTGCATTAGATTTTTGTATAAACCTTTAGAATGATTTTGTAAATAAAACTTTAATTTTCATTAGGTAATGGTTATAAACTGAAAGTCCACTCTCACTACAAGTATTCAGCAAAATAAATTAATATCTGATTAATTAAATTTTAATGTTTCCATACTATTTTTGAATTTAAGCTTTAATGACATTATCTGCTATTTCATGGACATAAAAACAACATGAAAATATTTTTTTTTTCCATAGAATAACCAAAAATTAAAGGGTTTAAATTTAGAAGAATTTAATTAAATTAGAAAGAAAAATAACTGGTTTTGGGTTCAACAATATCTTTTGCATATTGGATTTCAATCTGATTAAGCCATTAATTAGTAACATCCATTATCTGACCTACATAAAATAATAAATAATCATCCTTTTATTGACATTTTCAATTTCAAAAATTGTGATCGACATGATATACTCTAAAGACTGATAAAACCTGTTCCTATGGATACATCGTTACTCTACCCAGATATATGAAATATATATATTATGAATAAGAATAACAAGTACAAATTTTGCAGTTCAAACAAGTGCTGATAGCATATTTATGTCTAAACTACTTTTCCCTTTAACGTATAAAACTTATTAGCTCAAAAACAAAAAAAGATTGCCAAGAGAATTGTTTGTGCAAAGAATATCAAACATGGACTCGACAGTTTTTGTGGGCAACGACAAATATCTGGTTTGTCCCTTAAAAATAAAAAAGTACCCCCTCAAGCAACTGCTTGCCACAGAGGTCTGACAGGAGCCTGTCAGTTTACATGCCATAGTAGAAGGTCTGAGCGGATGGCAGGACCTCAGCAGAAAAACAACATGCACATCCATGCCTTACCGGGGGCTCGAACCCAGTTTATGAAATGAAAAATGCTAGCATTCAGTAATTAACCTGATCATCCACACATTTATGGCAATGTGCAAAAGTATTAAATATGAGTAGTTAAAATATCAAATAATTCATGCTCTCAACTTCAAAACTAGGCCAAACAAATTGTATCGTGTTTGTGATCAAAGGAACATGGGTTGAAGTCCCAGGTAAGGGCATGGATGTTTGTATTGTGGCTTTCTGCTGAGGTCACACCTTCATCTCAGACCTCTAAGGCATATTACACTGGCAGGCTCATGTCAGACCTCTGTGTGAAGCAGTTGTTTGAGGAGGTATTTATATTTTTATTATAATGGAAGGAACATCAGCCTCACATCTTTAGAAATTTTTATACACGATCACTAAGCGCACAATGTTACTGAAAACTACGTTGTAAAAGAAATGATAATTGCCTTTCATGTAAAACATTTGCATCAATAAAGTCGAAAAAAAAAATCAGTTAATTAGTTTTCCAATGCCATTCGCTGCGCTGGGGCTCTTGTTTAGGAATAGTAAAAGTTGAGGTATGTTGTTCTCCATCATAGTTGGACCGGCATCCAGCAACACTACAGCGTCTAGGCATGATTAATTTCCTCACCTATGAATTGCAAGGGACCAGTAAATTATTCTATTCACATTCCTCTTTATGTCAAACAAGTAAAAGTACTGAGCAACTTAGAACATTAAATGTGGTTTTCATTCTTTGATGAATAAAATGTGAATATTACTACAAAACATTCACTAATTATCTTAATAGTCATGGTATGTAAGAGAATTAAAAGTCTGTAGCTCTATATAATGATTGAAATTCCTGTTAATGATAAAAATTTGGGAACTAATGTAATACATAATCTTAATATTTAATAGTTATGGTATGCAAGAGAATGGAAAGTGTGCAGCTCTATATAATAAGTGAAATTTTTTTAGTGATAAAAATTTGTGAATTAATGTAATACATTGTACATTTTGCAGGTCTCATATGGTGTTATTCAAAGAAACAAAAAAAAGCAGTTATCAAACAAATAAAAACAACACAAGCATCATTTATTAACTGCACTGCACAAGTAACATTTCTGTTCATACTGCTTTATCAGTGCTGTTAAAGTAGTCAAAATCATTTTCAATTAGAAACAGGTCAGTTATGAATTTGGTCAATATTATTAACTCATGTACCAGGCAGGAAATTTACCAAGTCTGAACATTTAAAAAAAAGCTTGTCAGCAGGAATTAAAAATCATGATTGATCAATTGTTTATTAAACAGAACATTCTATCACTCTATAGCAAAGCTTTGTTTATATGATTCGAAAAACAGGATATATTAATTGGCTACAGCCGCCCCATGGCCGAGTGGTTAGCGCGCTTGGCTACTGATCTACGGGACCTGGGTTCGAGCTCCGTGTTAAGGCATGGATGTTCGTGTTGTTTTCTGCTGAGGTCCTGCCATCCTCTCAGATCTTCTACTATGGCATATAAACTGACAGGCTCCTGTCAGACCTCTGTGGCAAGCAGCTGCTTGAGGGGGTATTTATTTTTTTTTATTATTCCCCTAATAATCTAATGAAGGCCACAAAAAAATTCAATATTGATTTCTCAGACAATAATTAGTTAGTATGGTGACTATAAAATATCTCTAAGATGATACAAAAAGGTAGGTAAATATAGGGCCATATCATGGCTGTATCAGAAAACTCGGTGCAAAAGAGAAATGATTTACTCAAGAGATCTGGTAGCTACTCTCAAAGCAAAATCACGTAACAAAATGTTACTTAAGTTTTAAAAAGCAATTGCTCATTTCTCAACTCATATAATAATTGTATAACACATTAGTGATATTTATGTATAATTGCACTGCCACTTTAAAATGTGACTCTTACCAGAGCATTAAAAAAACTGTAATTTGATAAACCAGTGATAAGAGGCACGAGTATAATAGCAAAATATCAATGATAAATTAAAATATGCTGTTATTAGCAATGAAAGAATAAGTTTTTGCAATTTCTGCATTTAAAATATTGTCAATTAGTACCAGAGGTCCCTAGTGCTCAGATCAGATTTTATGATCATATCTATGCAAGTAACATATATAAAAGTTACTGAACAGTTGTGTTTAGTATTCACAAATATTACATTTGATTATTGATAGCATTTCATATCACAACTGTGCTATTTCGATGGCACTATTCAAATATAAAAATTTAAAGGACATTTAAGTTCTGCTCTGAAATAATTCTAAAAGTTAATTTCAGCAAAGGAATCTACGACGTTACCTGTTAATTTAAAGCATATATTAGAAAAAATAGTTTTTACTATACAAAACATTGGAAAATTTATTTGCAGTTTAATACTTAAAAAAATAAATCAGGAGATTCAAAAATAACTATGTAGCGGTTCATATTTCGATAAGGGCAATTTCAATTTTTCACTCTATAAAAAATTACGTTTATTACTAAATTTAATTCCTTCAATTTTTTCAATCAAAACAGCGATAAGTTATATAAAAATAATAAATACCCCCTCAAGCGGGCAGCCAAAAAAGTTTCTAACTTAATGAAAGACCATCATTCAACACACCATCATTCAACACGTTGAAACTAGGCCTAAGAGAGCAACGCACTCAAAACACTTTTCAAGCACTAAATAATTACTTTTATCAAACCACTAACTACAGGAAATATTTCATGCTACAAATAATAATAAGGAGAAATGCTTACCTCTTTGGGGTAATCCAAATGTAGTTTGAAGATAAAAACTATTGCAGTCCCGGTTTCCACAATGAACGAAGCACCTCGGACTAAGTTGATCACAAATCGTCTTCCACCGAGCCAACGAGCGAAAACGACTGTGCCAAGCCGACTTTGACACAATAAACAAAATGTTTTTGAAATCAAAAATAATACAGGGATACAATAAAAAAATAAATAAATACCCCCTCAAGCAGCTGCTTGCCACAGAGGTCTGACAGGAGCCTGTCAGTTTATATGCCACAGTAGGAGATCTGAGAGGATGGCAGGACCTCAGCAGAAAACCGACACACACATCCATGCCTAAATCCGGGGCTCGAACCCAGGTCCCTTAGATTAGTAGCCAAGCGTGCTAACCACTCGGCACAAAAAATATATACAGGGACACAAAGAAAAAGTAAATCACATAGGGGTAAATTCCGGGCGCGGCGGCCACGGAATAAAAAATTAAAATTCTACAAAAAGTGGAAGTCACGCCACTGTTTCTAATATAGAGTGGGGTTTTTTTTTTTTTTTTTTGAACCCTCTATCGATATTTTTACGTGCAATTATAAACTTGTCTGTAACTTGATGGGTAGTACTGGGTCCCCAATAATTTTTGTTGAAGAACCTATAACAACAGCATCTCCATATAAAGGCCTTGACAGTATCAAAGATTAAATTATAAGAATATTTGTTTTGTACAGGAATGTCCTCATGAAAGAGTACTTGACGCAGTGTGCAGCTCTGGATTTTCACCCATTTACATATCTCCTTCCAAACCTCTGTCGCAAAAGGATAATATGTAAGTAAAACATAATATGACCAATGTCTTCGATCCTGCCACAATAATCACATTTATCGGAGACATTGGTCATTCTGCGATGCAGAATTGAACGAGTTGAAAGGACATCGTGAGCTGCAAACCACGTAATGTCCCTGTGCTGAGAAATGGCTTGTTTGGGTTGGGTTGTTTTACCTCTGAGCGGCACTTTTTTGCACACCATGGGCTAAATGGCCAGGTCACATGGACTCCGAAGGCTCAGAGGAGGTTGGGGGAAGGGACCCACTGGAACAGCTGTTGGGAGACAGATGGTAGCCTCCCGTCAAGGCCATCCAGCGTGTTCTTTAACGTGCACAAGGCGTGTTCCACGCCTTGTGCACGTCCTGGCCATCCAGCGTGTTCTTTAACAAACACACCCTGTGCATCCCCGTGTACGGGAGTGCACAGGGTATGACTCTCCCGTACACGGGGCCACGGCTTAACGTCCCATCCGACGGACGGCGGTCTTTCCAAGCACATCGGTGTGCCCTACTGACCGTGGGCAGAGCGGGGAATTTTGCGGAGATAAATCTCAACGCTGACCCAGCTGGGACTGGAACCTGGGAACTACAGATTACGAGCCTGGCGCGCCACCCCCGCCCCACTGAGAAAGGCACCACAATTATAAATATTGTCCCAGGCTTTTTTTCCAGTCGTGATATGGGCCACTATAGGAGACGGGAGCCACCCAGGGCGACACAAAAATCATATACAAGTCCCGTAGCTGCATTTCGCTAACCGAAGTGTCGCTACTCTGCCGCTCTGAGGACTTGTATAAATCCGCCAAATCCCTATATCGATAGGACTGTTTTACAGACTTTGGGCCGCGATATTCTGCTCTTTGGCTGCCAGTTGACAGAATTTCCAGCCCAAATAATTACTGAAAGCGACACCCGGATGTTCAATACAATTAATCTTATCTGTGGTCTCTCGCAGGAAAACTGCCTTTTGCCACGAAACAGGATGTTTTAAATTTAAACCACCTTCGTTACAGGGTCGATAGATTAAGAATCTAGCGATTCTCTCTCTTGAACCTTGCCAAACTATACGAAAAACAATTTTTGCAAATTCCGAAAGAAATCTAGATGGTGGTTTAAAAACGCTGCCTACCAGAATTAATTTAGAAATCAAAATGACATTTGCCAATTTGGCTCTGTTGGCGAAAGAGAAATCATCGAATTGCCAAAGTGATTCGATTTCTCGAGCCTATTTCAAAATTTCAGTCCAAGTTTTAGAGTGGCATCCTTTCCTATCAAAATATACGCCAAGTATTTTGATAGATTCATTAAATGATACAATAAGATTTTTTGAATATCCATTCCAAGCACCCCATGTCAGAGCTCGTGTGTTATCCAGATTAAGCTCTGCACCAGTGGCTTTCGAATAATTTTTGAAAACATTAAAAAAAACCTTTTAGAGAATATTCATTCTCGAAAAAGAGATTTATGTCGTCTGCATAGGCGACATATTTGAGCTGAAGGCTGGTTTTTCCAGGGGTTGGAATGCCCTGAAATAACCGATCAGCTTGAATTTTCCTAGCTAGAGAATCAATGGTCAAAACGAAAACCAAAGGCGACAGATGGCACCCCTGTCTTACTCCTTTGGAGACTCGGAAAAAGTCAGAGATGCTCCCATTCACACTGACACCACTTTCAATATTATTATACAAACACTTTACAGTGCTTATAAAATTTTCGTCAAAATTATGGTCCTTTAATAGATGCCACATAAAAGTATGAGACACTCTATCAAAGGCTTTGTTTTGGCCAACAGAAAGTAAACAACATTTGCTATGTTTTAAATTCACATTGTCAATTGCGTCGGCAATTGTGCTTAAATTTCTAGTAATTTTCCTACCCCCTACAGAGCAAGTCTGCATAGGCCAAATGAGGTTCGAAAGGACTTTACTTAATCTGACCATAACGACCTTGGCAAAAATTTTATAGTCACTCTTCAAAACAGAAATAGGTCTCCAAACATTTACATTATTATTACACCCATCGGATCTCTTTCCTAATAGTGCAATCTTAACTCTTTTCATGTCTGCTGTCATTTCACCTTGAAGTACAAGATTGTTGACTAGCTCAGCCACTGAAACTTTAAGCTGATCCAGAAAAAACTTGTAGAATTCGACAGGAATGCCGTCAGTGCCTGCAGCACTTCCTCTCTTCATTTTTTTAATCGTCCTTTCGACCTCTGCAGCCGTAATCGGTTCTGTGGTCAGAGTTAAATACATTAATTGTATTTAATCTGTAAATGAGGAAGAAATTTCCAAGTACTATCACATCTAAGACATCCGGTTTGAAAAAAGTATTATATGGGTAGTACGTGGGATCAGAAGGGCTTTATAAGTGTTACAAGTTTTGATTTTCCGTGATACAAAATTAAGTTTTCAGTGGGAGCTGCAGATTACGGCTAATTTTCCAATGTGACCAAAACTATACACAATTTAGAAAAACAGTCCACAAATTTCAACGCACATATTTCGAAAACACAATCCCATTTGCATTCAGTTTTAGTGTTTATATTTATTCACTGAATATAACATTCTTGCATTAGAGTTATACAATGAGAGAGTCAACCGACCAAATGTGCGCGGTTAGAATTAAGCGAGATCCATGTATTGAGGGCCAAGCACATGACTTTGTCCCTGCAAACACATAGTTGCAGGGTGCAAACATATAGTTTCAGAAGTGTAAACACATAGCTGCAGGGTGCAAACACATAGTTGCAGAAGTGTAAACACATAGCTGCAGGGTGCAAACATATAGTTGCAGAAGTGTAAACACATAGCTGCAGGGTGCAAACATATAGTTGCGGAAATGTAAACACATAGCTGCAGGGTGTAAACATATAGTTGCAGAAATGTAAACACATAGCTGAGGGTGCAAACATATAGTTGCAGAAGTGTAAACACATAGCTGCTGGGTGCAAACACATAGCTGCTGGGTGCAAACATATAGTTGCAGAAATGTAAACACATAACTGCAGGGTGCAAACATATAGTTGCAGAAATGTAAACACATAGCTGCAGGGTGTAAACATATAGTTGCAGAAGTGTAAACACATAGCTGCAGAAGTACAAGCACAAAAATTCCTGCAGGAGTGCATACGCATAAATCATTGCAAAAATGTAACGATTTACTTAGTACTTTTCTCTACGTGCCTGCAGAAGCTAAATTTGCCAAGTTAAGAAGGACTGTGCACTAAGGCTATCCTTACGATACAGTAAGCGTTTATATTTTATTGCTTTCATAATTTAAAGAATCTCAACGTGCATAAAAATGAATCCAATACAAATATGGAGTGAGCTAAGTACATACATCCTAATTTCAAAAATACTTAAAAAAAATAAATAAATACCCCCTCAAGCAGCTGCTTGCCCCAGAGGTCTGACAGGAGCCTGTCAGTTTATGTGCCATAGTAGAAGGTCTGTGAGGATTGGCAGGACCTCAGCAAAAAATCGACACATACATCCATGCCTTATACCGGGGCTCGAACCCAGGTCCCTTAGATCAGCAGCCCAGCACACTAACCACTCGGCCACAGCCTCACAAAATTAAGGGTGAATTTTTATATTCCGAAAGCTTGATTGACAAACCCGAACGAGGGTGGCCAAATGGTCTTTTCTTTTAATTCGAAACTTTTTATTTTTTTTATAGACTTTTTTTTATTAATCTCGTTTGCAAAAGAAACGAGATAATATTTTAACTTTTTTGTCGTCTGTAAATATTCAACTTTTTTTGGTTTTTAGAGATAAATTAAAAATTATTTTTGGGTTGGATAATATTGAAGAAACAATACTCTTTCGGATCTAACAATTTAAATTGCGCCCTCTAACGGTGAGAAAAGTTGAAAATTGCAAATTTTGAACGAATATTACCAACAATATATTTATACTCGAACTTCGAAATTTTGGTGGTTCAATATGCAGGTCACGAGCCTTGCACTGGCAACAATTAGTTGCCCACTTACCCAAAGTGAATAAGAAAACGCAGCTTTTTGTGCATGCATGTTATTGAATATGAATATTCTGAAGAAGACTACTTTAATTATGACTTTTTCATAGATTACTTTAAAAAATTTGCATTGGATAGATAATAAATATTTCAATTACTCATTTAAATTTAATTAAATTTTTTAATTTCAATTAATTATTTAAATTATTCTATAGTTGAATATGTATTAATGAAATATTATAAATATTAGGGAATTGTGTCAAAAAATCTAACCATTCGCTTCCCGAACTGGAACTTGCTTAAGAAAGGTTTTGATAATTCTGTTTAACCTTTTACTATGTCATTCTAAGATTCTAACCTTTTATTATGTCATTCTAAGATTCTAACCTTTTACTAAGATTCTAAGAGATTCTAACCTTTTACTAATATTCTAAGAGATTCTAACCTTTTACTAAGATTCTAAGAGATTCTAACCTTTTACTAAGATTCTAAGATTTCTAACCTTTTACTATGTCATTCTAAGATTCTAACCTTATAATCACCTAGTAAAATGCTCCCCGCCATAGTTCATAATGGTAGAACAACTGACCAGGAAATTTCGAGTCATAGTGAGCTTCATTTCTTCCTACGAAATGTTATAATTTGCATTTTCGAAATCCTTAGGAAATTTTATTTTACATCATTACAGGGCACTAAATACGAACGGAAAAAGGTGAAACTTTTAACGAATGTTGCAAGTGATCTGTTTATGGCAAAAATTTGAAATTTCGCTGAAAAAGTGTCATGAGATATTCCAGTGACAGCAAAAGTCTTCCGCCTTTTCTCAGAGAGGTGTGAGAAAAACAACTTTTTAATTTAATGGAAAAAACAGAAATACTTTTTATGTTGTACTAAAAATAAATGAAATGTTGCTATTTCCATTTTCCCAATCATCCATTTGTTGGAATTAAAACTTTTAAAGAATGAAAAAGAAGGTAAACGAAAAAAAACCTCTCTTTGTGAACGAGATTCCTATTTTCGCCTAAGACGATATGTGTTCTAGCTTTTCTTTTTAACCAAACAAAAATTTTGTTCCTAAATTATTTAATGATACAAAACTATGTTAATGTTTTAGAAAAAAATTTTAAAATATAAAGACTGCTGAACGAATATTAGTAATTTAACAGAACACCTGAAGGCTTGAATGGTACAGTCGCTCAAAAAAGTATCCGAACACTACGGTTGATTACAGAATTCAGAAATATATCTAGCAACGATTTTTTTAGAAATTAGTGATCTGGCAACCTTCGTGTCACGTGACACGAAGGTTGCCAGATCATATGACAAATTCAAATGACATTTATTCCTGATTCCTCACAGTGCTTATGTTTCACGTGTGATTGCATGTTACTTAAAAAGAATCTTTCCGAAGAAGACTACCTGAATAATTAACTGTATACTTTTAGAAAAATAAATCGTCTTTAATGGAATTTATGTTAAATTAATTTTTTAAAATGAAAGCTTACTGGAAAATATTTTTATTTTCGTTTTAAATTCCTCAATTTTTTTTCTTAGGTGCAAAAACCCTTTTCCTTCCTTTACTATATTTCCACACTACCCCGGACCATAAACTTTTCACACTATTTGGGGCGAGGGTGGCTCAGTCGGTAGTTCTCCAGGCTCGTAATTTGCAGTTCGGTTCGAGTCCCAGCTGGGCCAGCGTTGAAATTTTTCTCCACAAAACTCCACGTCCTACCCTCAAGTCAGTAGGGGACACCAATGGGGTTGAAAAATCCGCCATCCATCTGATGATCTGTTAGCCCCCCCGATAGGGGACCACCTTGTCGTGGTGGGGGGGCCTAGGGCCCAGCAACCCGGCTGAAGGCTGTGCCGACCGGGTTGGGCGCCGGTTGGACATGGCCAAGGCCAACCGAGGTTGAAGACGCTGCTGGCCGGCTTGATTGCCGGTCGGGTGGTGACGGCGTCGGAGACCTCACCTTTCAGGGACCTTGGGTGGTCAGTTCGACGGCTCGGTCGAAAGGTTCCTCCTGCCTAGTAGGCATGAGCTGTCCAAAAAGTCTGGGTCTTACTAAGAGTCTCCACCCCGGGTGCCGATCGAGCTTGGATCTTTATATCCTTGCACATTTGCAAACCGGGGAATAGATTAAAGTTAGGTTTCTTCCGGTGGTTAGCTTTCCTTCTATAGGACTGCTGCCATGTGAGGCCGGGGTTGAGGTGCGCCTATAGGGCGTATTCCTTGCCCCCGGCTCTAGATAGTCATGGCTTTTCTTAAACCAGGTAGTGCTGTCAGGCGGAACCGGGAATTGCCGTGGTTGCACAAGATCGCAACATAGAGATCAATTGATGATCTGTTAGGTCGTGGACCCGTGTGCGGGAGAGTCATACCCTGTGCCTGTTAAAGAACACGCTGGATGGCCTTGACGGGTAGGATATCATCTGTCTCCTAACAACTGTCCAGTGGGTTCCCACCCCCAGCTTTCTCTGATCCCTCAGGATCCTTGTGACCCGGCCATTTATCCATTCCGTGCAAAAAGTGCCACTCAGAAAAAAAGCAACCCAATTCATACTATTGGGTTGCTTTACCTCTGAGTGGCTAAATAGCCAAGTCACAAGGACCCCAAGGGCTCAGAGACGGTTGTGGGAAGGGTGCACACTCGATAGCTTTTAGGAGAAAAATAGCAGCTTCCCCGTCAAGGCCATCCAGCATGTTCCTTAACGTATACAGTGTATGGCTCTCCTACACACGGAACCACGGCTTTACATCCCATCTGACGAATGGCAGCCTTTCGAAACCCTTCGGTATCTCCTTTCTAACCAAGGGGAAGTTGGAGATTAGCGGAGATAAATCTGAACGCAAATTGCGAGCCTGGAGCGCTGCTAACCGAACACAATCCCTATTCATACTATGAAAACTATCATGGGAAAGAATATCAATGATCTCTCAAGACATATTTGACGCACCTATTCTAATAATAACAACTAAAATCCTACTAACCAGTAATTTGTCCTCACCAAATTTTGCATTATAGAAAAATTTTATTAACAACAATTATTTACAGATAAAATGCAACAAAATGCCAATGTAAAATTTTTGTTTTTCCTTTTCAGATCGTGAAAGATAAAGTTCATTCATATTTCAAATAATTCCACGGTATCATAAATTCCTTTCATCAGTCCTCAAGGTTTCATCTTTAATTCCCGCAAGATTATTTTTTTTAAATGTTTCTTCGTCAACTTACATCGGTGGGTGCCTTACTTGCTATGACGTTATTTTCCATCTCTATGTCAGCACCTAACAATGTTCAGATTGTTCCTAACTATCCATATGGATCTATGTATCCCTATAATTATATGGGTCCCTATGAATATAATCATCCCTTAAAATATATGGGTTCCTATGGATATGGATATGGAGCTAACTATCCCTACATTGGATATGGATCTAACTATCCCTACAGTGGATATGGATCTTACTATCCCTACAGTGGATATGGATCTAAATATCCCTACAGTGGATATGGATCTAACTATCCCTACTATGGATCTAACTATCCCTACTATGGATATAATTACGACGACGACTCCAATGAATCTGGGAATTCGTATGAATCTAGCTCCAATGAAAGCTCCTATGAGAATGTTAAATGAGAATCTACCCGTAAAGATCTGTTCGCTGAAAAGAACCGCACCAAGAAAATGTGTAACTCACGTAAAACTGAGTTCACCCTTAACCAAAATGTAAATTGGCAACTTCTATGTCTACTTTCTATCATGAAATAAGAAAAATGCAAATATAAAGTCTACAAAATATGTATTTTTTATTTTGAAATGGATTATCTCTTCTCTAATAAAATAGACTAAACAAAATGTTCAATTGTATACTTTCAGTTTTGTGGAACGAAATGACAATCAATTTTTTTTTTTGGTAATATCTGTTATGTATCTAGGATTGGGCATGACTTACCCAAATTAAAAATAAGAAGGCAATTGCTTTCTCTATATTTCAAACAATATCAAAAATATTCTGCGTATGAACAGGAATGATAAGTGCAATAAAAACTATTATAAATAAAAGCAGTATGAGGTGGACCATGATCCTGTCCCTGGGCACTATGTACCATGCACGACCTTCTTCCACCTATAATGACGCAATTCATGACAGCTAATGTACAATGCATTACTTTCTTCCACCTATACTGACATAACTCATGGCAGCAGTTCTCTAACTGTGGGATCTGCCTAAGTGAAAATATCTGATCAAAACATCCCCTTCCATTTCTGAATCCACACTGCTCATCACGCAATTGTCCGCCAACCAGATTCTTAATTCTATTAAGCACAATCATACAAAGAACTTTACTTGGAGCAGAAAGTATAGACTGATACCCCTTATAGTTATCACAAGAACTGTGATCGACATTTTTAAAAATAGAATTAATAATAGCTCTGGTAAAAAAACCTTAGGAACATCTTTTCTCTTATTATCCTTTTATATAATTTCTTTTATATATTTATCATAAACGCATTTATCATAAAATATGTTCAGAACTTCAGTCACTCATGTGATAACAGAAACATTCCCTACTCTAAGCATTTCAATAGTAATATCATCTATCCCTGAGTTGGGTTGGGTTGTTTTACCTCTGAGCGGCACTTTTTTGCACACCATGGGCTAAATGGCCAGGTCACATGGACCCCGAAGGCTCAGAGGAGGTTGGGGGAGGGGACCCACTGGAACAGCTGTTGGGAGACAGATGGTAGCCTCCCGTCAAGGCCATCCAGCGTGTTCTTTAACGTGCACAGGGTATGGCTCTCCCGCACACGGGGCCACGGCTTAACGTCCCATCCGACGGACGGTGGCCTTTCCAAGCCCATCGGTGTCCCCTACTGACCGTGGGCAGGGCGGGGAATTTTTGCGGAGATAAATCTCAACGCTGACCCAGCTGGGACTCGAACCTGGGAACTACAGATTACGAGCCTGGCGCGCTACCGACTGAGCCACCCCCGCCCCCTCTATCCCTGAGTTTAGAAATAGCCAAAATAACTTCAGACTGTGATATTGGGCCAACTTTAAATCCAGTAATGCATCTGTCATCATTGCAAACAATGGGAGAGAACTAACACACATTCTTTAGAACATCGCTGAAATGCTCAGCTCATCTAGACACGACAAAATCCTCACCTACAATAACCTTACCATGTTTAACACAAAACATTAACTATTTGGTACAGCTCTCTGCTGTTACGCTATCTAGCTGCTTCCTCTGCTTTATCAGCCAAGCTATCAAGCCAAAGATTCTTATCAACTATTAACTGATCCTTGACACGTTTATTAAACTTTTGTAACGCTTTCTGTAGGACTAGTAGGGTATTGATTAAGGGCATTCCTACAGTTCTTCCTTTCAAAAATGAGCTCCACTGCTTTATCACTCAAATAATTTTGCCTCCTCTGCTCCTTTTTACCCAAAATAGTACAGTTAGTTGAAAGAAAAACCTGTTTAAAACGGTCCCATTCTTTCTCATCTTCAGTAGTAAGCAAACCATGCCTATCATAATGAATAAGTAGCCTATCGTGGTAAGCTTTGGCAATAACTGGGTCTTTCAGAGTTACAGTGATAAGGTAACCGTTTTTAAATCTTAGTACCAAACTTCTTAAGTTTATGTTGCAAGACACTTTCAACAAGGTAATGGTCAGATTCAATTTCAGCTCCGCTATATGACCTAGTATTCTTAACAAGAACTCGCCCTTTTGCTCTTAATTTACTAATTAGTATATATTTACTAACTAGTATATAATCAAAAATATTCTTGTGCAACCCATCATGTGGTACCCGAGTGGACTTATATAAAGTGTTAATTATTATCAAACCGTTAAGTTTACTTATCAGTAGGAGACATTGCCTGTTACCTCTGCAGCTACCAATACCAAAAGAGGCTATCACCCCTCCCCAAAGGGCAGAGTTAGTACCAACTTTCGCATTGAAGTCACCTAGAACAAGGATAATATCTCTTTTCTTGACAGAATGCAAAATATCCTGAAATTGTCCGTAAAACCTATCCTTCTCATCCTCATCGGCATCCTCAGTGGGAGCACAACAACAGATAGCATTCAAGTCTTTAATGCTTGCTTTAAATTTAGTTGTAAGAACGTTTTCATCAATGCACTTATATCCTAGAAGAGCATCACTAGCCTGTGTGCTGAGAAGCAAACCTACGCCTTGGAAATGCTTGTTGTCTTCCCTCCTTGAAAAGAGAAATTTTAGGTTGTTTTTAAGTATCTGACCTTTATCTGTCAATCTGGTGTCTTGCAAGCTGAGAATATATTGATTATAGTAGTGGAATTCTTGTGTGAGGTCATCAAAAGAAAAATCTCCTCACATTGCAAGAACCTGGGGAGAGAAAATGGTTAGTGTGAAGTTTAAAAAAACTACTCTTATTGGGAGAGGATGTGCCGACAATATGAAACAGCCCCCTAATCGCAGTCATGGGGTATAGACCTGTTTCCGGCAGTAATAAAGGCTGAAGCCATCTACACTGGTAGGACTTCCTCAAATTATTTTTAACGATGATAGTAGAAGCAAGGCTTTAAATACCTGCGATGGCCTCTGATCAGGATTATCTATCAGCTGGTGAAACATATCCTGTTAATCTATTCACTTTTGCTGTCAACTCACAAACAAACACAAAACACAGTGGAAGTTTTTCCCTCGATAGATACCCACCAATGCAACAAATTCGGGATCCATAATCAAGCTCAGAGCCATTATTCCTTTCAGGTGGATAAATTGGTCAGCACCAGGACCCTGTGTGGTTGACCACTAATCAGCAAGGTAAAGAAAAGAAAGGTAGCCACAGTAATCCATAGTAGGCCACAGTAATCCATAGTAGGCCACACTAATTATAAAAATGTCATAGTAGTTCAGAAACGTAGACATAGTAGGACACACTATCTGACAGCCCTTCCCGTCTGTTCCCTTCCACAAGAGAGTGTCTCTTTTGAAAGGTACAAACTGGCTGTAGCGCGAAAAGGTTACGACTGGCGGATTCTGTATATCATCACATGGAATTGGTGCACGATTACAATCTCTGAGCTGAAAATTTTCATGATGCCAGATGCTTTAAAATTTTACGAGTTCGTCCACTGAATTTTTTAATGTGAAGAATAAGAATAATAAATCTGGGTGTACTATAACGAAAAGGAACCGAGTTTTGAGGCGAAGAACTCCTCAGAACTCGATTCCAGATCAAATGCACTAATTGCACTGCCGTAAAATTATCCCAGAACACTAGCGTATACAGGGTGTTTCAAAAGTAGGTTTTGGAATTTGAGTAGATGTATACCTTTACTAACAAATAGCAAAAACAAATCATATGCATAGAAATGTAGCCAAAGACATTAAATTTTTCCAAATGTATCACATTTTTCAAAATCGGCGAGCATGCCGAGCAAGTCGGATATCATGGCCATCTCGGCACCAGGATTTAATTGCGCTAGACATTTGCTTATAGGAATTTGCTAAGGATAAAGAGTGCTTTCCGTCTTTACCAGAAAATGTCGATGATCTACAGGCAAGAATTACAGGAGCACTTGGAAATGTAATGACAGTTATGATATGTCGCACCCGGGAGGAAATATATTATAGTTGAGTTAAATCGTGTTGAATCTGGAAGTCCCATCAAACTGTCATTCTATATCTGACAAATTTAATGCGTTTCGCTTCATTTCTAAAGTATTTAATTTGTATCCATCATTTATTAATAAATGATAATAATATTGTCTCAAATTTGTAAATGTACTTTTCAAACACCCCGTGTTAACATAGTGTAACACCATGATAGCCTTCTTTTTCCCTGTTATACTTGGGTCCCAATCTCGAACTGTTATGTAATATTTAGAGGCTCCAAACCCACACTATAGGTTTGTAATATTTCCAATAAATGTTGGTATACTGTATCTCTTGTTTCGAGAAAAATAACTCGGCCTTTAATACAGAGGGCGAGATCTGAGGAAAGAGGAGAGCAAAGTGAAACATGCATCCCACGATTTCTCAGCCTGACAAAAAATTTCAATATGGGGAGAGGAAGTGCCGACAATATGAAACAGCCCCCTAAATGATGTAATAAAATATATATAACAAAAACATCTTAATAATAATCGTGTCTACGTGGACCATGGGTGGGCACCAAACAGTAAAGCACATCTTCTTCCAGAGCATGCTGAGGTAACTCTTGTAAGATGTTTGTGTGTCAGTGATTGTTAACAACAGCTTACTTTCTACACAAATTGCAAGAGATTTTTTGTTTTCTATTTTTAAAACATACGCATTATAATTCGACAAATACTTGACCGATCGGTCCTAAATTTTTTTGAATTTCCCGTGTGTCATCTATACTGTACCTTCAATGCTTATAATAGAGGTGATTTAGAAACTCGAATCGCGTATTATCTCACTGTTTTAAAAGTTGAAATTTTGCATTACGCACTCTTTAATACAACCATAACTAATCGAATACTTCACCATTTGGTACCAAATTTCGCCTACTCGTTTCCCTCTTGCTTGCCCGTTATGCTTTAAACATTAATGTCCCTATCTATGATAGATGGCGAATTCGAGGTTAAAACCAGTTCAATTCTCCTACTTCATTTATGAAAAAGGGTAGTGGTGGTCAAAGTACCTGCTGATCTTGAAAGGAAAATTTGTTTTGTGAAAACTTCAAATCCCTATCTATAATAGAACCCGATTTTGCAACCTGGATTCTGTTGTTTCCTCACTTTTTTCTTTAGTTTGCCATTTTGAATTTTCAGTTTTCACCCATCGAACTCAGGGTGGGGGTTGGCTCAGTTGGTTACTCAATAGGCTCATAAGCTGCAGTTCCCAGGTTCGAGTCCCACCTGCGGTAGTGTTGAGATTTATCTCGCTAAACCTTCAACATGTTCTCGGTAAGAAAAGAAACTCCGATGGGCTTGAAAAGGTCGTTGTTCGTCCGATGGGATGCAAATCCGCATCTTCGTTTGCAGGAGAGCCATACCGTGTTCACGTTACTGAATGAACTGTATGACCTTGAACAGGAGGATTCCATTTGTTTCCCAAGAGCTGTCCAATGGCTCCCCCCCCCCCCCACAAACGTACTTTAAGCGCCTAAGTTTTTCGTGACCCTTTATCTGTTATTGTGGCCTGGCCATTTAGTCTACTGTGTGCAAAAAAAAGTGCCTCTCAGAGATAAAACAGCGCAACCCTTACCACCAAAGTGAGTGGGAAAGCTCAACGTTTTTTAAGATGTAAATCATAAATTCTTTATATTCTGTACAGTTACTAATTCTTCGGAACTATAACCATTTCCTTTTCCCCAATTTCCCATTTTTCGAAATTCATACTCTTTGAAAAATAGCTTCTTGTATTCAACTGAGGCGATATTTTATTCTTCTAGTTTAGAAAAACATATCTAAAAGAGTAACGAGGCAATATTCAAGAAATTATTTTCAAGTACGCCTACTTTTTTTTCTCTGATTTCGAAAGAATGAGTGATAAAAACCGAAAGCTGCTTTTCTGTTGCTATTTTTTGTTATCTGCGTGGATTGGATTGGATTGTTTACCTCTGAGCGGCACTTTTTTGCACACCATGGGCTAAATGGCCAGGCCACAAGAACCCCGAAGGCTCAGAGAAGGTTGGGGGAGGGGATCCACTGGAACAGCTGTTGGGAGACAGATGGTAGCCTCACGTCAAGTCCATCCAGCGTGTTCTTTAACGTGCACAGGGTATGGCTCTCCCGCACACGGGGCCACGGCTTAACGTCCCATCCGACGGACGGCGGCCTTTCCAAGCCCATCGGTGTCCCCTACTGACCGTGGGCAGGGCGGGGATTATCTGCGTGAAAGATATTTCAAAATCAAAAGGCGAAATAAGAAAAAACGAGTTATTTATGGACTAGGACAACATTACTTAGAAACCGGTTACTTTGTTCTTCAAGGCACGTAAAATGCTTTCACCACATTAATGATTCAACTGCGTAGCCCGAAGTGCACTGGGTATCAGAAGATTTCAAAGCTATCTCAACAACGAAGACCAATAAGAACAGATCGCTTTCTCAGACATCGCGTCAATTCTCACCCACTGCTCACTTTGCCCGTGGACCTGATGATAAGAGGGCCGAGGCCCTCTTTACAAATAGGTCCAGTTAATTGAAGGATGTGAAAGAAGAAGACATCGCGTCAGTCTGACTGAAGCTGCTTCAGTACAGGTTGCAAAGGTAAGCGATTCGGTTTATTTTTAACTACTCATTTTTGTATTGCAGATATATTTAAAATTTGTTTTGTCCCGATGATTTTATGAAAATAATTTGAAAATTTTAAGTGAATGTTGAACAAGAAATGATATGTTTACTATATTCGTCTCTCTATTCATTTTGTTTCCAAGAACATGCTCCATTGGTAAGAGTTATACGTCACTATCAGTAGGTTTCACAATTCAAAATGGAAAGTGGGGCAATTTCTTTTGTTTTTTGTCACTATTACTTAACAATTGCCGGGACCTATCAGAAAGACCTCCAATTTTAAACAGGTGTCAGTTTTTTTTTCATATTTCCATATTTTTAAAATGCAAAGGATTCAGAAAACTTAAAAGTGACTTGGGCCATTAGGGGATATAAAGATCCAGGGGACCTATGGTATGCAGTTAACAAATAGTTATAATTTTATCGAACGATGTGGGGGCCCCTTATTATCTGGGGCAATAAACTGCTGCTTATCGGAAAATCCACCCCTACTTGGGCTTTTTTTTAACCTCTGAAAGACTCTGTTATTTATTAAATAAACCAATAATTTAATCTGGGGTGTCCGCATCTCATAGCAGGATTAAGGTCTTCGTAGACCACAACACTTTTGCTTCGTAAGCCCTTTGTATGGATTTTCAGGTGTGTATCAGTTTCGGTGTGTGACCAAAATTTTCTTGAAAACATTTTCTCGCATATCAAAACGGTATGTAACAAGCCTTAACATCTGATTTAATCACTATTTTTTTTTTGCGAAAAGAGATATTTGTTATAGTTATTATTTAAAAAAAAAATTTAGTGAAAAATTTGTTCATAGGCCATAGGCACAGTACTTGCGGAAAGGTGGTTCAGAGAGTGAGATAGGAACGTTTCCAAATCGGGTTTTTTCATTTAATTTTTATTCAAAAATAAACCAACCAAGAAGACCTATAAATGGTTGTGCGAAGATAATTAACAGGAGTGCGAGGCCTGCATATATTGTTTGTAAAAGGTACGAGACGTAAAAAAAGTTTCAGAAATCTTGCAAAAAAAAAGTGGGGCAAACAACAATAGATATGCGACAATTTGATACAATCATATTAGCACTTTAATTTTGATGTAACCTTCAAGGACTATTATTGACTCACCAACCAGTCTACCAGAAGTATTCAGTAAAAATGTGTGAAAAATATGTGTAACAGGAATAATCAAAAAATATCTTAAAAATATAGTTAATAAATATATTTTGTTTATTAATTATTTAATTGTAAATTTTTCACCCTTGGGTGATTGCTGCTACCATATCTGTTTTAAAACTTGAACTTGAGAACTTAAAACTTGAATTTATTTATCATTTTCAATCAGCTGTTTGTCACAGAAGTCTGATAATGGGTAACCAGATTCAATAATAAGTTTTTTCCATTGATCATTTTCATGCAAAAAATTACAAGAATACATAGATGGAAATGTAAAACAGTCAAACAAAACAAAGAAAGAAAATGGAAAATTATTGCCCAATATGGAATCAAAGTGTATAAAACCCGTCCACATTCCATATGTATCTTCCATATGGAACTTGGGAACAAAAATCACAAATGGTACGCATGTTTAGCAAATCAGAAATATAAATGTCATCTAATCAGAAATATAAATGTCATCTAATCAGAGTTTCAAAAACATTTCGGAACTTATGAAAATTCAGTTTGAAGGAATACCTTAATCCAAAAAATAAAGTCTTTCAATCTCAACCACAAATCTTGCACACAACCTTAAAACAATTGTTTATTGTAATGATTTTGCACTTTTAATTTTAGCATCGATTCTGGTCTTTTCTTTAAGAATTCTATGCAGAGTCAGCTTAGCAGCACAAGAGTTCTAAGCAGCCGATTGGCTCTGCAAAATTTTAAGGCGGCATGCTAGTGATTGGATTATCTTGCTTTAATCTGAACTCAAAACAAAATAAAAAATAAATACCCCCCTCAAGCAGCTGCTGCCATAGAGGTCTGACAGGAGCCTGTCAGTTTACATGCCACAGTAGATGAGAGGATGGCAGGACCTCAGCAGGAAACAACACATACATCCATGTCTTACCCGGGGCTCGAACCTAGGTCCCTTAGATCAGTAGCCAAGCGCGCTAACCACTCGGACACGGGAACATGCCATTAATCTAAAGTATAAAGATCTCTACACGACTTCGCGAGATAGTAATTTTGAAGCCAATATTTGGGTTTATCCTTTCATCAGAATATGCTGCTACCTAACATTTGTTTCTGATGTTAGATTATATCTTCCACTAGAATACAGTGTCAATTTACACCATGAATAGTGATAAAATTCTAATATTAATACTGGTGTGGCGTAACACCATGTTCATAGGCCCTATGCACAGTGCCTACGGAAAGGTTGTTCAGGAATGAGAAAGGAACTTTTCGAAATTGGCATTTTAAAAATATGGAAATATTCAAAAATATCTGAAACGTGTTTAAAGTTGGAGGTCTTTCTGATTGGTCTCGTTTCCTTTTCAACATATGAGCAAGGTCCTTTCCTTATCAATTTCAAAATTTGACAATCTGCTCTCACCAAGTTTTATCACTTTGCACCACTTACGTAACAGCCTGCCTGTTGTGTTCATTTGTAACATCGTCACTAGGTCACACACCTCTCTTTTTATCAGCCATTTAAAAGTTTAAGTAAATTAAAATTGTTTAAATACTAAAAATAAAAGTGGACAGAAAAAGTGATTAAATGAAGTTTAAATACAGAGATTCAAATCAAACAGCGGCATCAGACAAATGTTTCCTCGTGTGCATAAATAATCAGCCATCATCATGACACGAGATGCAGCAGAGATATCCTCAGTGAGTAGCGGACCAGGCTCGTAATTCGCATTTCTCAGGTTGAACCGCAACTGTGCAAGCTTTGACGTTTATCTCTGCTAAACCAACACCTCCTATAACAGAAAACCAAGGGACTAAATTTATGACCTTACTTAGGTAGTCCTACCAAATAGAAAATTTTTATATTTTTTATTTTAATATTATTACTGGTGGATTTTGTGCTAAATTTTATACTAATGTTTATCTTTCAACACATTTTATTTAGGAGAAAATTTATTGTATTAATTAGCATTATTATATTTCATAATAAATACTAATAACTTTCTTCTTACATAAAATATATTGATAGATAAACATTAGTATAAAGATTAGCACAAGAGTACACCAGAATATTAGAATAAAAAATATAAAAATTGGCTATATAGTAGGACTACTTAATGACGTCAAAAATTTGGTATATTGGCCTTCTGTTATACAGGGTGTTTCAAAAAGGACACAATCTTAATTTTAAGAGAGTAGAACTTACGCTCATGTACATTTTTTATGCCATAATATTAGTCAGTTGGCCTTACTGTACTCAAGGTTAACAACCTTTAGCAGTTGAAATGACTTTGTCACGCTCTAGTCTCACTCAAGCATTAATTCCTTTGTGTTGTGTCAGCTATGTAGTTTTCCAAACAGCACGTTTAATTATTGTTGAGACTTATTGTGCGTACAAATCTTACGAACGTGTGAGAGAAGAGTTTCAGTTGCAGTTTCCTCAGTTTGCAATTCCCAACAAGTCGATAATATCTTATTTGATTGATTAATTTCGTGACACTGGGTCTGTATAGGATCGAAAGTGCCCAGGCCGGTCATCACTGTTAGCTGCCGAAGTTCTTGAACTTATGTTTCAGCGTTTAACTCGCTCACCCAGAAAATCTCTTAGAACGTTATCTTCACAGGTTGGACTGGACTCTAGCTACTGTTTTCAGGGCTACAAAGAAGTTAAAATTTCATTCCTATCGCATTAGTGTCGTTCATGAACTGAAAGAACCAGACCATGAAAAACATTTACGGTACTGTGGTTTTGTTCTTTTGTTGATGAAAATGTATTTGAGGTGTTGGACCTTGTTTATTTCAGTGACGAGGCTTGGTTTCACTTGGATGGGTATGTGAACAATCAAAGAGTCGAATATGGAACAGTGAAAATCCTCACACTTTTCACGAACGACCATTACATACACAGAAATGTGCAATTTCACATCATCGTGTGTGATAGGGCCTTTACTTTCTGACTCAACTCTAGCTGGTGAAGTTTATCGTGACTTCATCCAACAGTTTATTGCACTATTGGATGTGAATGAACGACAGTGTTGGTTTCAACAAGATGGCGCAACTGCTCATACTGTAAATGATACAATGGTCATGTTGCAGGAATTTTTTGATGATCATTTGATTTCAAAAAATTTGTGGCCCCCAAGATCCCCAGATCTTACTCCTCCAGATTTTTTCCTTTGGGGATATCTCAATTGTGTAGTGTTTCAAAACACTCCTCATACACTTGAAGACTTGAAGGCTAACATTGAGAGATTTTAAACATAAGAAAACAAACATTACGAAAGTTGGATGCAAATATCATGAAACGGGTACGAATTCTGAAGCAGGTTGTCCAGAAGCCCTTTATTTCCAGCAACCAGATTGCTGGAAATCACTTTCAATATCTGTTGTAAAGGTAGATGTATGTCTAATTTGCATCTTTTGCCAGGTTTAAATAAAAAAAATAAAATAGAGGGTTGCATCTTTTTTGAAACACCCTGTAGGAGGTTTGGCTAAACCCTCTCTGCTCTGGTCACAAAGGGGACAGCAATGGGTTTGGAAAAGCCGCAGTTGTTTGAGAGCCATACACTGTGAACGTTAAAGAACACACTGGATGGCCTTAATAGCCTACGTATAGATATAGAAAGTATACCATCTGTCTCCTATCAGTTGTTCAGGGGATTCCCTTACCACAAGTATCTCTAAGCCCCTGGTGTTCTTCTGGCCTCGCCAATTGCCCATTGTATGTAAAACAAAATGCCGATAAAATATAAAAACAACCGATAGCTGGGAAAAATTTTAGAAACTCAAAAATTACGTAGTTTCAGTTAAAACATGCATTCTTTGGAACTGTATTTGTAGTAAACAAACCTTGTTATTTATATTATTTCTCATAAAACAGCACGAAAATATACTTTATCTCTAGAGCAAAGTTAGAGTGAAAAATATTTTTAAAAATAATGAAGTTTTTAGTAGAAACAAATTATGTTCAGCAGAGAATAAAATAATACATTCTTCTCTTCTATATAGAGTTTCCTGATCTTGGCAGATATTCCTGGAACATTAGTGAAGATCATTATTAAAAGATGAAAAGACTGAATCTTTACGCAGCTTTTATCGCTGTCTTCTCTTTATCCTTCTTGGAAGCTAATCCTCTAGGTACTGAAATAAAATCACAACCACCAAATTCTAATATGAACATTGCTGATAGGCTATCATTGAGATATTCCGGATGTGAACAGAACTCTTGCGTGAATGGTCCAAGTCTAGATTCGTACAAAGAATGTCAGTGTGATGAATCGTGTTCATTTCATGGAAGTTGCTGTTTCGATGCTCTTTCCAGAGATTCAACAAAAAGGAGAAAAGAAGCGCAATGTTTGTCACTTTCTTTCACCTCTGTCAATGTCTATGCTATTGCCTCTTGTCCAGAGAACTGGAGTGGGCCTTCAGACATTAACAAAAGATGCATTTCCCCGGATGATTACAAAGAATATATTGAATCCTATCTTCCAGTTACTGATCCAGTAACCAAACTGACATACAGAAATCGGTTTTGTGCTGCCTGCAATGAAAATAACGACATGGTCGAGTGGTCGGTTAATATTCGGTGTTCAACACACAATTTAAAACAGACAAATTTTGATGAAGACAGTGTGATTCGAAGCTTAGGGTACAATGAAACATTACGTTCATGGGGCTTCTTTCACGAAGAAGAGAATGAGAAGAAATTCGTATTTTGTGACGTGACATACCTAGTTCCTGAAGAGATAGAAAAGAAACCTATACTGTGCAATTTGATCATTTATTCCCATTGCTCAGAATCCTGGCCTAATGATGAAGTGCGTCAGCTTTGCGATGATTTCTTAGATCCAGTTTTTGTTTTGGGAAAAGGATTGCATCGTAATATATACTGTGCCCATTGTAACTATGAAGATAAAGGTTATGACTGTCCAAAATATTCTCATTACGGATCTGGATCTGGATATGGATATATCATTCCGTTTTATTACACTGTAAACCTCAATGCGAAATTTGAAGACTTTAAGAATATTCGCGAAAATATCTGTGCATCGAACGAAAAATACGACAAGAGATTTAAAAAATGCAGGATAATTCGATCGTAAATTTAATGGACCAAAGATTATGGACCATATCTTCGAATATGGATCTGTTGAACAACGGATTTTCTTTGTTATACGGATATTATTAATTTCTAATGGATATTAATGGTTATGGTTAACGGATATTATTAGTTTGTAATGTTGAATCATTTCTAGAGAAGCGTTTAAATATGTATATTATTTCTGCAAAAGCATTCCATGTCTACCGGAATTTCTGAAAGAAATTTTAAGATATGGGTCGCAATTTTTGAAAGAGTGATCAGAAATCTGGTAGTTTCTGAAGGAGACTTCGGGTTCATTATGCTACTAAAGTGTTGAGAATAAAAAATACAAGTTGAATGAAAAGCCAATTTAAAGCTCCCTAATTTTGAACTTTTTATGGAAAGATATCACTGGAAACGTATATGAAGAGCTCACTAAAATCTTAATTTTTCCACGATATTCGTTTTATAGCTAAACAGTTATGGATGTTGAATTATTTGGCAGCAGCGTCCCTGATTATAACGATTTATCTCAAAAGTTAGTGAAAGCAAAAATAATAACTATCAAAACGAAATGTTTGCTAAAATAAATACAATTTTAGAAGTTGGTATGATTTTTTCAGTACTCATTAATTTTGAAGACAATTTTTGAGGGCGAGAATAACAGCTGTTTCTGCTCCTAAATGTTCCCAGCTTCAACTCTTTAATAGTTAAGCGAATAAAGTCGAGATTTATAGAGATCTCAGTGAGATCTTTATCTGCAGTGATATTTTTCTGTTAAAAGCTTATTTTCAACTTTAGGGTAATTAATGTGGTTTTTAATGTAGATTTTCATTCAAATAACGTGCAGTATGCGAAACACTTTAGGTATCTGCAGTAATTTTTGTAGGTATGTTCATATATCTATAGTTTTGATGCATGGACTTCAAAATAAAGGCACTGCTAACGTAACAGTGTGTGCTGCATTGTCTGGTTTTAAATCATGTATGAAATGTAAATACAAAAACATCTCTCTCAATTGCTTTACAAAGAAGTATGAATTACAATACCTATTTATGTAATAAATGTGTTGTCATTATTAACAATTTTGAAATTAATTTATGCCAGTTACAAACAATAAATTTCTTCTTTTTTTTAAGAAGAACCGAAGATGTTTAATTTTTAGAGGGGGGGATGTTACTCCTATAGGAAGATAAAGATGGAATAGTAAATATTTTAATAGACACTGAATATGCCACCCGCTACTATTTCTCTTCAGAAGTCCCCATGACTATAGCCAATGAGACAGAATACATAGAGTGGGCAACCGCTGTGTTACAGCACCCCCAGTCTGAAGCTAAAGTCAGCTCATTAATGTCCACCCTTTTCGTGGCCACCAGCAAGTAAAATATCCGCAATCATGGAGCAAGCGCCTTTGCTTAGTATTGTGTTTGCATGCTTTAATAAACAAAGGAGCTTCTATTTTCATTAAAATGCAGTATCAAACAAAATATTTACTTTCAAAAAGTCTGGAAATAACGTAACCTTTCACCTGATAGCTTTACTTTTTTTTTATTAAATACAATATTTTTATAAGCTATTAAAGGTTCAACTAACATGACTGATTGGATTTTATCCTAAGATCTTGTCTCTTGTCTTGATCTCCTTGTCAAAAAAACAAAACGTTTAATTACTTAGGCTTAGTGCATTAATGCCCACACTTTATATTACGGCGGCCATGTAAAGGGTGGGCAAAACGTCGTTCAAATTGCTTCAACTTTGAGAACCGGTTGCGCACTCTTATCTACTTTACCTCGTCGGCCAGAGCCCTGTGCATATTGCAAAAGTTCTATTCGCATCCACAAAACTTGATCGGCATGGGAGTATAAAAATAAATACCCTCTCAAGCAGCTGCTTGCCACAGAGGTCTGACAGCAGCTAGTCAAATTTATACGCCATAGAAAAGATCTGATAGGACAGCGGGACATCAGCAGAAAAACAACACAACACATCCAATCTTTTCTAAGGCTTCAACAACGGGTACAGTCGCTCAAAAATGTATCCGAACACTATGGTTGCTTACAGAATTCAGAAAAAATATCTGGCAACGATTTTTTTAGAAATTAGTGATCTGGCAACGGTCGTCGATCACAATTTCTAAAAAAATCGTTGCCAGATGTTTTTTCTGAATTCTGTAACCAACCATAGTGTTCGGATATTTTTTTGAGCGACTGTACCTTTCAACAGTTGCCAAGCAAGCTAACCATTCGTCCATGCTACTTAATAACCATCTAGTTCTGCAAATGCTTGAGGTCTGATTATATGCTTCCTAGCAAAATAAATCAGTGTAATGATTTATTAAAGCCCAGTTATTAACTGAAAAAAAATCTGTGATAAAAGAAAATGCCTTCCTAAATATTAGACATAAATTCACCTAAATGTAATTTTGTTCCTTTAAATGCAATTTGGAACGATTATGGGAATACATCTCCTTTTTATTATACAGCAACACCCCTCTAAATTTCACTATGCAAACTTTGTGATCCCCTCTATCGAAATTCTCATAGATTTAATCCCAGCTATGTTTTGAACTTATATTTTGTCAGCAAAAATCACTTCTGTTATATACATTTTTTTTTTAATTTCTGGCTTTATCCCAATGTATTTTTTTCCTCTTTATGCGAATATCATTGCTGAATTTTTAAGCTCCGTTTTCCATTATCTCAAGTATATTTTTACACTCATGTCAACCATCAATAATTCAGTAACCTTTGCTCATATTCAGGGCCGGATTTACACTTGATGCAGACAAAATAATAGTGCGCCTTTATATACGCTCTTTTTTATATAAACAAAGTCATTTTTTTTTTAATTTCAGAGCCATGAAGAAAGGAAAAATATAATCAAAATAAATGTGAGGATTTAATGATAAGTAATAAATTTTCGTTTCCAATACTGCGAAAGTTACGGTAATGAATTAATATTATACATGGCTTATAATTTATAATATTTAGTTTACGACAAAGTTAAGAAATCATATTTTTCTTTTTCGATTTTAAACATATTTCTTCCTTTTCTTTTTGGTCCTGGAATACCCAAATTATTCTCAATTTTCAAAGTATTGGAATACTTTCATGTTCGAATAGAAAGCTCTGTTTGCAGCCTTGAAATCCTAACTACACTGGTTTCCATAAATTAAGGAAAAATGAGAAAAATCGCGATAATTCGCCAAACAATTGTGCGTTCCTCACCAAACTTGCTCATATAACCAGTAATACTGAGTCAACATATCGTATGCAATTTAGTCTAGGTTGCGTCAATTTGTGTAATCGGATAGCGACGTAAAAACGAGTGTTTTGGAGTGGATCGTTATTTTGTTTTGCAAATCTGAATAAAGAAATTCGAAATAGCCATTCTGTAGGAATGACTTGAAGACATCATTTGCCAAATGAACTGTGGCGGAGAGCTATTAGCCGGCGCGAAGCACTCAAACGTCAGTCAGACGTGGCACAATGGCTGAATGCCAGTCCTTCTGTGGGTTCATAGAGTGTGGAATTAATTTCTTAACCTCCGAGATGCGGAATCTGCGCTTAGCGAAGGAACGGCTAGAATTACAACCACTGTACAAGATCAATGTCTGCGATTAACAGCACAAAAGAAATGGACGTATACTCCCTCTCAGCTACGATCCTCTTTTGCAGCAGCCACTGGGAGGGTTGTATCAGTTTATACTGTGTGTAGAAAGTTTCATGAGGGAAGTCTGTACACTAGAGAGCCAGTAATTTGTATACCCCTCACGTCACAGGAGAGAGCGGTTGAATTGGGCATGCACACATTTTTACTGGATAGATGGACAATGGAGGTCCATACTCTTCACAGATGAGTCCAGATATTGCCTACAAAGAGAGATTCCGGACATTGTTTGATATGGAGAGAACGAGGTACCAGCTATCATTCCAGTAATATTCGTCAAAGAGACAATTACGGCGGAGGTAGCGTGTGTTTGGGGTGGCATTTCACCTAAGTGGAAGCACAGACCTCTATGTGTTGTGGATTGGGAACTTCAGTGCTGAAAGGTATAGAGATGACATCCTGGACCCATATGAACGTTCTTATGCTGGTGCAATTAAGTGAAACATTCATCTTACAAGACAATAACGCTCGTCCACACAGAGCTTGACTAGCTGAACAAGAGGAGACCATTATGCGCATGAAGTGGCCAGCTCGATATCCCGACCTAAATCTGATTGAGCACGTGTGGGATATTACAGGGAGACGTGTTGCTGCCCTCAACCCACCACCTGAAACAAAGGGGGAGCTTACTGCTTTAAAGGAACAATGATCGTTACTCCCTACCGAGCTGATTCACATCAATAAACAGCATGGAACATCATTGTCGTGCCTGCATTGTAGTAAGGGGTGACCACACTCCTTATTAAAGAACTTTGCCCATTGCAATCTGACACCTCATTTTTGAACTAGAGTCTATAAGTTATTTTCTTTGACGAAAAATTTTTCTAGTGTAAAATATTTTATGCCATTCTGAAACTAGCACCGTAATTCATGTTTTCATCAAATTTCATTAAAATCATTCATGTAGTTTTTTGTTTATCATAATTTTTCTGAGTTTTCCTTAATTTATGGAAACCACTGTATAAGCTTTTGGAAACAAAATATCACACGAAATAAATAAATTGACACTTCTTAAAAAAATTTCTCAATATCTCATTGGCTAATATTTGTTTGATATTTAAAGAGTTCTTAAAATTAAAACATTTAACAGCAATGCTACTAGTCCTAAGAATTTACCTCAAAACAAATCGTTTACTAATATATTTTTAAAAGTTTGTGTCATAGCTTTGTAGTTTACCTCAATTTTGAAACCTTTCGGACTGGCATAATAGCAGTACCTGCTACAAACATTTTAGCTTAAATCTCTTTATATATTAAAAATATTGCTTAAAAATCTACATTTAGATAAATTTGATTAATATCCTGTGCATTTTTCTTTAAATATGATTTTCCATTTGTATAAGGTGGATGTGTTCCAACTGGTTTGATAACTGTATCCTCATAAATCCATATCCATTGAAAGTTTGCTTTCCATTGTCAAAAGTCTCTTTCAACCACCTGGAATAATGGATATTTACAATCAATTTTTTACTTTTTCTAAATTAAAAATGACATAGTTTTGTTGCTGCTTAAATAAACAAAATGTAACACTTGAATGCTGGTGCCCCTAGGCAAGTGTCTAATGTGTCTTATGGCAAATCCTGCCCTGCGTTACCGCATATCTTATCTAATTATTCTATCTGCTCTCTTCATTAACATCAATCTTTTTATCCACGTTAACATTAATCTTTTATCAGTTGAGAGCTTTCAAATGTAGATATTCATATCTGCTTGTACTACCCATGGCAAAAGGACGTAGCGAAGGACTATAGTTGGGGAGGATAAATCAATTAATTTTCCAACTCGAAGTTCAAATTTTCCCAACTGAGCAAATTTCACTCCTGGTGGGGGGGGGAGGGTATTATTCATTTTCCCTTATTATTTCACACAGATATTATAATTCCAATATTTATTTACATCACGTCTGAATTGTAGCGAGTCAGTTGTGAATTTTTCCTTGATTTCACCAACTATCCTTAATTTCATAAAACTAAACCCAATCCTTACACCTCTCCTAAATTTGCCAAATCCCTTCTAACTCCCAAAGATTTTGCCAAGTTTTCTCGATTTCAGTCAGCTATCCTGAATTTCACAAACCCAATTATTAGAACTCGCCCGTATTTTCCAAGTGAAATCCAATTTTACCAATTGCCCTTCATTTTGTTAAGTTTCCTCAATTTGTCCAACACTCCTTAATTTCACAAAACAAATCTCAATTTTCACAACTCGCCTATATTTTACCAAATGGATTTGAATTTTGCCAACTCGCAATAATTTTACAGAAAAAATCGCAATTTTTACATCTTTTCTGAATTGGCCAAGTCACTTCGAATTTTATCAACTCTCCTTAATTGCACAAAGCACAGTTTTCACAACTCCCCTGTACTTTACCAAGTGGCTTCGAATTTTGCCAAGAGTTCTTGGTTTTTCCAATTCTCTTTAATTTCACAAAACCAATCCCAATTTTTACAACTCACTTGTACTTTACCAAGTGGTTTCCAGTTTTGCCAAGTTTTCTCGATTTTTGTCCTGTCCCTAATTTCACAAAAACAATCCTTTCACAAATCACCCGTATTTTACCAAGTGGATTCGAAATTTGCCAACTGCCCAAGATTTTGCCAAGTTTCCTTGATTTTGTCCTGTCGCCACAATTTTATAGAAAAAAAATCCCATTTTTACATCACACCTGATTCTTGCAAAGTCACTCTGAATTTGCCAACTCTCCTAGATTTTGCGAAGTTGCCTCGATTTTGCCAACACGCCATAATTTTACAAAAAAAAGATTGCAATTTTTGCATCTCACCTGAATTTTGTCAAGTGCCCTCTAGATTTTGCCAACTCGCCATAATTTTACAGAAAAAATTCCAAATTTTCACATCTCACCTTAATTTTGCCAACTCCCCAAGATTTTGCCAAATTGTCCTGATTTTGCCACCTCTACCTGTATTTTATTAAGCGGCTTCGAATTTTGCCAACTGCCTTAAATTTTGCCGTCTCTCCATTTTCCAAACTGTCTTAGATTTGCCAAGTTCCCGCGATTTTGACAACTCGTTTAATTTTCCAAAAAATATATTACAAATTTTCACAACTCACCTAGATTTTACGAAGTCGCTTCGAAATATGCGAACTCCGAGTTACTTTGGGGGTGGAGCATTTCCCCTCCAAATTAATCCAATGGAATGAATTAGAGGAACATTTTTGATTATTGATGGAATCCATTAGAGAAAATCTTGATCGGTGGTTTAGGGCACCTGATATGTTATCAGGAAGTCGTGGGTACATATCACAGCCGGCTCAAGACAATTTTTCCTCTAAAATTAAATCTACTTTCAAAGTGGTTAATATTTAGTATATATATCTTTCTTCCACAAATGGTATCCTTCAGTTGGCCGAAATAAATGGAAGTCTGAAAGGGCCAGAACTAGACTGTATGGAGGAAAGAGGTAACACATCCCAGTTTTGTTTTTGGTGTATGATGACCTCTCTTGTTTACAAATTGGAGTGTGGTCTTTCATTATCATGCAAGAGGAGGACATCTCTTTGGTGAATTCACTTTATATACCTCTAGTCTTTGTTCCTCAGGAAGGATAGGTTTTAAACACAACTTCAGGATATTTTGAATTCTGTCAAGAAAGGAGATATTACTCTTGTTCTAGGTGACTTCAATGGCAAAGCTGATACTGACTGACTTTTGGGGAGGGGTGATAGGCTCTTTTAGTATTGGTAACTGCATTGGCAATGGGCAATGTCTCCTACAGGTAAGTAAACTTAATGGTTTCAGAATAACTAACACATATTACAAACACCACGACATACATAAATACACATGGGTTTCTCCTGATGCGCAGCATAAGAATATGATTGATTACATATTAATTAACAGCAAATGGGCTTGTTCTGTTAGGAATACCAGGGCGTGTAAGG
Organism: Ryuthela nishihirai; assembly: GCA_038380435.1. Taxonomy (NCBI): domain Eukaryota; kingdom Metazoa; phylum Arthropoda; class Arachnida; order Araneae; family Heptathelidae; genus Ryuthela; species Ryuthela nishihirai. The sequence continues at coordinate 30,397,875 of JAWZYU010000018.1, forward strand.
GAGCTGAAATTGGATCTGACCATTACCTTGTTAAAAGTGTCTTGCAAATTAAATTTAAAAAGTGTTGTACTAAAGTTAAAAAATTTACCTTTAATACTGAAGCTCTGAAAGACCCTGTTATAGCTAAATCTTACCATGATAGGTTACTTAGTCATTATGACAGTCATGGTTTGCTTACTACTGAAGTTGAGGAAGAATGGGGCCGTTTTAAACAAGCTGTTGTGGAAACTAACAGTACTCTTTTAGGAAAAAAGGAGTAGAGGAGACAGAATTATTTAAGTGCTAAGGCACTTGAGCTTATTTCAGAGAGAAGGAACTGCAGGAATGCCCTTAAACAGTACCCTAGTAGTCCTAAAAGAAATGATTACAGAGAGTTTAATAAACGTGTAAAGGATCAGTTAGCTACTGATAAGAATCTTTGGCTTGATGGCTTGGCTGACAAAGCTGAGGAAGAGTTAGACAGCACAACAGCAGAGAGCTGTAGCAGATAGTTAATGTTTTATGTGGTAGAAAACGGACAGGCATACAAGGATTGAAGAATAAACATGGTAAGGTTATAGAAGGGGAGGATTCTATCATGGCTAGGTGGACTGAGCATTTCAGTGATGTTCTAAACAATGTAGTTAGTTCTACTCCCAGTGTTTGTATATATTGATGATCGATATATTGATGATAAATGTATTGGGGGCTTTAATGTTGGCCCTATAACACAATCTGAAGTTATTTGGCTATTTCTAAACTTAAACTTTATAAATCCCCAGGTGTAGATAAAATTACTACGCAAATGCTCAGAGCTGGAAATGATTCGGTTACCACTTGGATGACTGAAATTTTGAATAACTTTTATGGTAAAGGCATGGTTCCTAAAGATTTTACCAGAGCTATTATTATCCCTATTTTCAAAAAAGGTGATCGCAGTTCTTGTGATAACTATAGGGGTATCAGCCTACTCTCTGTTCCAGGTAAAGTTCTTTCCATGATTGTGCTTAATAGAATTAAGGTTCTGGTTGACAGTCAATTGCGTGATGAGCAATGTGGATTCAGAAGTGGTAGGGGATGTGTGGATCAGATACTTTCACTTAGGCAGATTCTTGAGAAATGCTTAGTTTCAGAACCTTTGGTTGTTACCTTTAATTTCAAAAAGGCTTTCGACTCTGTTAATCGACATAATTTGTGGTTGATTATGAGATCATATCGTATACCTGACAAGTTAGTTGACATAATGAAAGCTCTCTATAATAACACTGAGTCCTGTGTGAGAGTTGGTAAGGCTTGTAGCAATTGGTTTAGCATTACTTCTGTTGTTCGACAAGGCTGCATTTTGTCTCCTTTTCTCTTTTTCTTGGTTATTGATTATGTTATGCGAAATTCACTTCAAGGGAAAGATTTTGGCCTTAAATGGGCTGGAGATACGAAAATTTCTAATTTAGATAATGCTGATGATTTAGCCCTTTTGGAAAATGATGGTGATGAGATGAACTCTTTCATTCGAGCTGTTGATGAGACTGGTAGTAGAGTAGGTTTGGTTATAAACAGAGAGAAAACTAAAGTGATGAAAATTGGTCAGGCAGGTTGTGATTCAGTTCATCTGAATGGTTACAGTCTTGAGCAGGTGTCACAGTTTAATTATCTTGACAGCTATGTAACAGATACTGGTGATGTGCGGCATGAGATTAACAGACGAATAGGGATTGCTGCCGGTACTTTTAAGAATCTAGGGAGATTGTGGAGAAATAGGCGTATACACCTAAAGACCAAAATTAGACTACATAATAGTTTGGTACTATCTAGGGTTAGTTATGGTAGTGAAACTTGGGCACTTTGTAAACAAGATAACAGGAAACTAGATGCTTTTAATTCCAGATGCTTACGCAGTATCTTGAGTTCAACTTTGTAACTAATGATGAGGTTAGGCAAAGGAGTTTGCAATCTCCTTTAAGCAGCATATTGTGCAGAGAGAGACTCCGTTGGTTTGGCCATGTTGCCCGTATGAATAATTATAGATTGGCGAATAGGGTTATGAACAGTGTGCCTAAAGGCCTCAGAAAGAGGGGAAGACCTATGATGCGGTGGGCAGACAATGTCAAACAGGACCTTCTTAGAATTGGTATGCAGTGACCAGATGCAGTAGATGTAGCTTAGGACAGACTTGCTTGGAGAACTAAATTGCAGGTCTGGTTGGACCTCCGTAGCCCATGGCTGCTTGAGGATGATGAGTCTTTTTTGGGTAGTGATGTATCTCTGACTTAATTGTCCTTTCTTCATAATGTCAATTGAAATCAGCTCTTTCATATCCCAGATGATGATGGCCATATCTTCCCTTCAGAGGGAACCATTTTAATTTTCCTTTTGTATGAGGGGTCATGTAATGCAATTCCATGGATTGTTTTTTTTCTCAGTCTCAAAATGATGAATTCAGGTCTCATCCTCAGTCAAAATTCATGGAAGCAATTTATCCTCCTCTCTCTCTTGTATCAATTCAGTGATTCAGAAGCAATTTCCTTCCTTTGGATTTTGCATTGTCAATTGACAAGGAATAAACCACGAACACATGTCCATGTATCCCACCTATAAACTATTATATTCACACTTCTTTCACTAATTCCTAGCTGTGATGATAGCTCCCTTTTTGTTACATGGCAATTTGATTGAATGATGCTCTCAGCATAATGCAATATCAGGTTTCACAGCTGATGGCTCATCATCTGGCATTCCCTTCTGAGATCTTGCATGTTTAGCTGCACCCAACTGTGCTTTGATCAAGAGCAGCATCTCCATAAGTAATTTTCCAGATGTTTGCAATATTCTCAGCTGTTGTGTCCTCTGCCCACACGAATACAATAACAGTTCTCTGTTTATGCTGCACATCACTGTCAGATGACATTTTTGAAACTGGGACCAACCAACATCTAGCAAAACTTCAGAAACCATTTCATACACAGGTAGAAAATTCAAATTTACTGCCCAAGACATATCAGTCCTTAAACACAACTATTTAGCTAAGAATAAAAATGTGGGGAAAATTTCACTGAATGACCCACAATACAAAAGGAATTTAAAATGCTAACTTTAGTATAGGTATTCTTTTTCAAACTCCTCCAAATACTGATATCATATTTGTTCACCAATTATTATTTTTTATTTCAGTTTGTAATAAAGTGTTTGCATAAAAAATAACTTTAAAAATGTAGAAACCAATTTACAAAAAAATTTTAATTTAATAATTATATATTACAAACTCAAGGAGGCACTTATAATCCAAAGGATTTTGCAACAGACTTAAGATCTAGTGACTTTTTTTAAGCCATGTGATTTGACAGTTTTCACATAAGCTTTTAAAGCCTCTTCAGCAGAATGATGTAGAGAATAATTCCCTTTAATTGCTTTCTCCAACTGTGAAATAAATAAAAAAACTAAAATCAGAAAAAAAAATCCTTAAAAAATCTATATTAAAATGTAAAATGTCCACAGTAGGCCACACTGATTAGAAAAATAGCCATAGTAGTTCAGAAACGTAGCCATAGTAGGACACACTATCTGGCAGCCCTTCCCGTCTGTTCCCTTCCACAAGAGAGTGTCTCTTTCGAAAGGTACTAACTGGCTGTAGCGCGAAAAGGCTAGGCCTGACCGATTCTGTATATCATCACAGGGAATTGGTGCAGGATTACAATCTATACGCTGAAAATTTTCCTGACGCCAGATGCTTTGAAATTTTACGAGTTCGTCCACTGATTTTTTTACTGTGAAGAATAAGAATAATAAATCTGGGTGTACTTTAACGACAAGGAACCGAGTTTTGAGGCGACGAACTCCTCAGAACTCGATTCCAGGCCAAATGCACTAATTGCACTGCTGTAAAATTGTCCCAGAACACTAGAGTATACAGGATGTTTCAAAGTAGGTTTTGGAATTTGAGTAGATGTATGCCTTTACTAATAAATAGCAAAAACAAATCATATGCATAGAAATGTAGCCAAACACATTACATTTTTCCAAATGTATCACATTTTTCTAAATCGGCGAGCATGCCGAGCAAGTCGGATATCATGGCCATCTCGGCACCAGGATTTAGTTGCACTAAACATTTGCTTATAGGAATTTGTTGAGGATGAAGTGTGCTTTACGTCTTTACCAGAATATATTGATGATCTACAGGCAAGAATTAGAGGAGCACTTGAAAATCTAATGACAGTTATGGTATGTCGCACCCGGGAAGAAATACATTATAGTTGAGTTAAATCGTTTTGAATCTGGAAGTCCCATCAAACTGTCATTCTATATCTGACAAATTTAATGCGTTCCGCTTCATTTCTAATATATTTAATTTGTATCCATCATTTATTAATAAATGATAATAATATTGTGTCAAATTTGTAAATGTACTTTTCAAACACCCCGTGTTATCATAGTGTAACACCACGATAGCCTTCTTTTTCCCTGTTATACTTGGGTCCCAATCTTGAACTGTTATGTAATATTTAGAAGCTCCAAACCCACACTATAGGTTTGTAATATTTCCAATAAATGTTGGTATACTGTATCTCTTGTTTGGAGAAAAATAGCTCAGCCTTTACTATATAGGGCAAGATCTGAGGAAAGAGGAGAGCCAAGTGAAACATGCATCCCACGATCTCTCAGCCTGACAAAAAATTTCAATATGGGGAGAGGAAGTGCCGACAATATGAAACAGCCCCCTAAATGATGTAATAAAATATATTAAACAAAAACATCTTAACAATAGTCGTGTCTACGTGGACCATGGGTGGGCACCAAACAGTAAAGCACATCTTCTTCCAGAGCATGCTGAGGTAACTCTTGTAAGATATTTGTGTGTCAGTGATTGTTAACAACAGCTGACTTCCTACACAAATTGCAAGAGTTTTTTTGTTTTCTATTTTTAAAACATACGCCTTATAATTCCACAAATACTTGACCTATCGGTCCTAAAGGTTTTTTGAATTTCCCGTGTGTCATCTATACTGTACCTTCAATGTTTATAATACAAGTGATTTAGAAACTCGAATCGCTTATTTTCTCACTGTTTTAAAAGTTGAAATTTTGCATTACGCACTATTTAATACAGCCATAACTAATCGAATACTTCACCATTTGGTACCAAATTTCGCCTACTCGTTTCCCTCTTGCTTACCCGTTATGTTTTAAACATTAAGGTCTCTATCTATGATAGATGACGAATTCGAGTTTAAAACCAGTTCATTTTTCCTACTTCATTTACGAAAAAGGGTAGTGGTGGTTAAAGTACCTGCTGATCTTGAAAGAAAAATTTGTTTTGTGAAAACTTCAAATACCTATCTACAATAGAACCCGATTTTGTAACCTGGATTCTGTTGTTTCCTCCCTTTTTTCTTTAGTTTGCCATTTTGAATTTTCAGTTTTCACCCATCGAACTCAGGGTGGGGGTTGGCTCAGTTGGTAACTCAATAGGCTCATAAGCTGCAGTTCCCAGGTTCGAGTCCCACCTGCGGTAGTGTTGAGATTTATCTCGCTAAACCTTCAACATGTTCTCGGTAAGAAAAGAAACTCCGATGGGCTTGAAAAGGTCGTTCTTCTTCAGATGGGATGCAAATCCGCATCTTCGTTTGCAGGAGAGCCATACCGTGTGCACGTTACTGAATGAACTGTATGACCTTGAACAGGAGGATTCCATTTGTTTCCCAAGAGCTGTCCAATGGCTCTTCCCCCCCCCCACAACCTTCTTTAAGCGCCTAAGTTTCTCGTGACCATTTATCTGTTATTGTGGCCTGGCCATTTAGTCTACTGTGTGCAAAAAAAAGTGCCTCTCAGAGATAAAAACAGCCCAACCCTTACCACCAAAGTGAGTGGGAAAGCTCAACGTTTTTTAAGATGTAAATAATAACATCGTTATATTCTGTACAGGTACTAATTCTTCGGAACTATAACTATTTGCTATTTCCCAATTTCCCATTTTTCGAAATTCATACTCTTTGGAAAATAGTTTCTTGTATTCAACTGAGGCGATATTTTATTCTTCTAGTTTAGAAAAACATATCTAAAAGAGTAATGAGGAAATATTCAAGAAATTATTTTGAAGTACACCTACTTTTTTTTCTCTGATTTCGATAGAATGAGTGATAAAAAGCAAAAGCTGCTTTTCTGCTGCTATTTTTTTATCTGTGTGAAAGATATTTGAAAATCGGAAGGCGAAATAAGAACAAACGAGTTATTTATGGACTGGGACAACATTACTTACAAACCGGTTACTTTGTTCTTCAAGGCACGTAAAATGCTTTCACCACATTAATGATTCGACTGCGTAGCCCGAAGTGCACTTTGGTATTAGAAGATTTCAAGGCTATTTCAACAACGAAGACCATTAAGAACAGATCACGTTCTTCGCGTCAGTCTGCCTGAAGCTGCTTCAGTATAGGTTGCAAAGGTAAGCGATTCGGTTTATTTTTAACTACTCATTCTTGTATTGCAAATATATTTAAAATTTGTTTTTTCCCGATGATTTTATGAAAATAATTCGAAAATATTGAACAAGAAAAGATTTATTTACTATATTCGTCTCTCTATTCATTGTGTTTCCAAGAACATGCCCCATTGGTAAGAGTTATACGTCACTATCAGTAGGTTCCACAATTCAAAATGGAAAGTCGGGCAATTTCTTTTGTTTTTTGTCACTATCGTTAACAATTGCCGGGACCTATCGGAAAGACCTCCAATTTTAAACACGTGTCAATTTTTTTTTCATATTTCCATATTTTTAAAATGCAAAGGATTCAAAAAACTTAAAAGTGACTTGGGCCCATTAGCGGATTTAAAGATCCAGGGGACCTGTGATATGCAGTTAACAAATAGTTATAATTTTACCGAACGATGTGGGGGCCCCTTATTAGCTGGGACAATAAACTGCTGCTTATCGGAAAATCCACCCCAACTTGGACTTTTTTTTAACCTCTGAAAGACTCTGTTATTTATTAAATAAATCAATATTTTAATCTGGGGTGTCCGCATCTCATATCAGGATTAATGTCTTCATAGACCATAGCACTTTTGCTTCGTAAGCCTTTTGTATGCATTTTCAGGTGTGTGACCAACTTTTCTTGAAAACATTTTCTCGCATATCAAAAACGGTATGTAACAGGCTTTAACATCTGATTTAATCACTATTTTTTTTGCGAAAAGAGATATTTGTTATAGTTATTATTTAAGTGAAAAAAAGCTAGTGAAAAATTTGTTCATAGGCCATAGGCACAGTACCTGCGGAAAGGTGGTTCAGAGAGTGAGAAAGGAACATTTAACAATCGGGTTTTTTCATTTAATTTTTATTCAAAAATAAACCAACCAAGAAGACCTATAAATGGTTGTGCGAAGATAATTAACAGGAGTGCGAGGTCTGCATATATTGTTTGTAAAAGGTACGAGACGTAAAAAAGGTTTCAGAAATCTTGCAAGAAAAAAAGTGGGGCAAACAACAATAGATATGCGACAATTTGATACAATCATATTAACACCTTAATTTTGATGTAACCTTCAAGGACTATTATTGACTCACTAACCAGTCTACCAGAAGTATTCAGTAAAAATGTGTGAAAAATATGTGTAACAGGAATAATCAAAAAATATCTTAAAAATATAGTTAATAAATATATTTTGTTTATTAATTATTTAATTGTAAATATTTCACCCTTGGGTGATTGCTGCTACCATATCTGTTTTAAAACTTGAACTTGAGAACTTAAAACTTGAATTTATTTATGATTTTCAATCAGCTGTTTGTCACAGAAGTCTGATAATGGGTAACCATTTTCAATAATAAATATTTTTCATTGATCATTTTCATGCAAAAAATTACAAGAATACATAGATGGAAATGTAAAACAAAGAAAGAAAATGGAAAATTATTGCCCAATATGGAATCAAAGTGTATAAAACCCGTCCACATTTCATATGTATCTTCCATATGGAACTTGGGAACAAAAATCACAAATGGTACGCATGTTTAGCAAATCAGAAATATAAATGTCATCTAATCAGAGTTTCAAAAACATTTGGGAACTTATGAAAATTCAGTTTGAAGGAATACCTTAATCCAAAAAATAAAGTCTTTCAATCTCAACCACAAATCTTGCACACAACCTTATAACAATTGTTTATTGTAATGATTTTGCACTTTTAATTTTAGCATCGATTCTGGTCTTTTCTTTAAGAATTCTATGCAGAGTCAGCTTAGCAGCACAAGAGTTCCAAGCAGCCGATTGGCTCTGCAAAATTTTAAGGCGGCATGCTAGTGATTGGATTATCTTGCTTTCATCTGAACTCAAAACAAAATAAAAAATAAATACCCCCTCAAGCAGCTGCTTGCCATAGAGGTCTGACAGGAGCATGTCAGTTTATATGCCACAGTAGATCTGAGAGGATGGCAGGACCTCAGCAGGAAACAACACATACATCCATGCCTTACCCGGGGCTCGAACCCAGGTCCCTTAGATCAGTAGCCAAGCGCGCTAACCACTCGGACACGGGAACATACCATTAATCTAAAGTATAAAGATTTCTACACGACTTCGCGAGATAGTAATTTTGAAGCCAATATTTGGGTTTATCCTTTCATCAGAATATGCTACAACCTAACAATTGTTTCTGATGTTAGATTATACCTTCCACTAGAATACAGTGTTACTTTACACCATGAATAGTGAAAAAATTCTAATATTAATACTGGTGTGGCGTAACACCATGTTCATAGGCCCTATGCACAGTGCCTACTGAAAGGTTGTTCAGGGAATGAGAAAGGAACTTTTCGAAATTGGCATTTTAAAAATATGGAAATATTCAAAAATATTATCTGACACGTGTTTAAAGTTGGAGGCCTTTCTGATTGGTCTCGTTTCCTTTTCAACATATGAGCAAGGTCCTTTGCTTATCAATTTCAAAATATGACAATCTGCTCTCTCCAAATTTTATCACTTTCCACCTCTTACGTAACAGCCTGCCTGTTGTGTTCATTTGTAACATCGTCACTAGGTCACACACCTCTCTTTTTATCAGCCATTTAAAGGTTTAAGTAAATTAAAATTGTTTAAAGACTAAAAATAAAAGAGGACAGAAAAAGTGACTAAATGAAGTTAAAAAAGAGAGATTCCATTCAAACAACGGCATCAGACAAATGTTTCCTTGTGTGCATAAATGATCAGCCATCATCATGATACGAGATGCAGCAGAGATATCCTCAGTGAATAGCGGACCAGGCTCGTAATTCGCAGTTCTCAGGTTGAACCGCAACTGTGCCAGCTTTGACGTTTATCTCTGCTAAACCAACACCTCCTATAACAGAAAACCAAGGGACTAAATTTATGACCTTACTTAAGTAGTCCTACCAAATAGAAAATTCTTATATTTTTTATTTTAATATCATTACTGGTGGATTTTGTGCTAAGCTTTATACTAATGTTTATCTATCAACATATTTTATTTAGGAGAAAATTTATTGTATTAATTAGCATTATTATATTTCATAATAAATAATAATAACTTTCTTCCTAAATAAAATATATTGATAGATAAACATTAGTATAAAGATTAGCACAAGAGTACACCAGAATATTAGAATAAAAAATATAAATATTGGCTATATAGTAGGACTACTTAATGACGTCAAAAATTTGGTATATTGGCCTTCTGTTATACAGGGTGTTTCAAAAAGGAGAGAACCATAAATATAAGAGAGTAGAACTCACGCTCATGTACATTTTTTATGCCATAATATTAGTCAGTTGGCCTTACTGTACTCAAGGTTAACAACCTTTAGCATTTGAAATAACTTTGTCACGCTCTAGTCTCACTCAAGCATTAATTCCTTTGTGTTGTGTCAGCTATGTAGTTTTCCAAACACGAACGTGTATTTATTGTTGAGACTTATTGTGCATTCAAATCTTACAAACGTGTGAGAGAGGAGTTTAAGTTGCAGTTTCCTCAGTTTGCAGTTCCCAAGTCAACAGTATCTTGTTTGATTGATACATTTCGTGACACTGGGTCTGTATAGGATCGAAAGTGCCCAGGCCGGTCATCACTGTTAGCTGCCGAAGTTCTTGAAGTTGTGTTTCAGCGTTTAACTCGCTCACCCAGAAAATCTCTCAGAAAGTTATCTTCACAATTTGGACTGCCACTAGCTACTGTTTTCAGGGCTACAAAGAAATTAAAATTTCATTCCTATCGCATTAGTGTTGTTCATGAACTGAAAGAACCAGACCATGAAAAATATTTACGGTACTGTGGTTTTGTTCTTTTGTTGATGAAAATGTATTTGAGGTGTTGGACCGTGTTTATTTCAGTGACGAGGCTTGGTTTCACTTGGATGGGTATGTGAACAATCAAAGAGTCGAATATGGAACAGTGAAAATCCTCACACTTTTCACGAACGACAATTACATACACAGAAATGTGCAATTTCACATCATCGTGTGTGATAGAGCCTTTACTTTTTGACTCAACTCTAACTGGTGAAGTTTATCGTGACCTCATCCAACAGTTTATGCACTATTGGATGTTAATGAACGAGAGTGTTGGTTGCAACAAGATGGCGCGATCACCCATACTGCAAATGACACAATGGTCATGTTGCAGGAATTTTTTGGTGATCATTTGATTTCAAAACATTTGTGGCCCCCAAGATCCCCAGATCTTACTCCTCCAGATTTTTTCCTTTGAGTATATCTCAAATGTGTAGCGTTTCAAAACAATCCTCATACACTTGAAGACTAATATTGAAAGAGAGATTTGAAACATAAGAAAACAAACATTACGAAAAGTGGCTGCAAATATCATGAAACGGGTACGAATTCTGAAGCCAGGTTGTCCAGAAGCCAATTAGTTCCAGCAACCAGATTGCTGGAAATCACTTTCAATATCTGTTGTAAAGGTAGATATATGTCTAATTTGCATCTTTTGCCAAGTTTAAATAGAAAATTACAATAGAGGGTTGCGTCCTTTTTCAAACACCCTGTAGGAGGTGTTAAATCCTCTCTGCTATGGTCACAAAGGGGACCGCAATGGGTTTGGAAAAGCCACCGTTGTTTGAGAGCCATACACTGTGAACGTTAAAAAACACACTGGATAGGCCTTAATAGCCTACCTATAGGTATAGGAGGTATACCATCTGCCTCCTATCAGTTGTCCAGTGGATTCCCTTACCACAAGTTTCTCTAAGTCCTTGGTGTTCTTCTGGCCTGGCCAATTGCCCATTGTATGTAAAACAAAATGCCGCTAAAATATAACAACAACCGAAAGCTGGGAAAAAATTTTGAAACTCAAAATTTATGTAGTTATAGTTAAAACATGCATTCTTTGGAACTATATTTGTTGTAAACAAACCTTGTTATTTATATTATTTCTCATAAAACAGCACGAAAATATACTTTATCTCTAGAGCAAAGTTAGAATGAAAAATATTTATAAAAATAATGAAGTTTTTAGTAGAAGCAAATTATGTTCAGCAGAGAATAAAATAATACATTCTTCTCTTCTTCATAGAGATTCCTGATCTTGGCAGATATTCCTGGAACATTAGTGAAGATCATTATTAAAAGATGAAAAGATTGAATCTTTACGCAGCTTTTATCGCTGTCTTCTCTTTATCCTTCTTGGAAGCTAATCCTGTAGGTACTGAAATAAAATCACAACCACCAAATTCTAATATGAACATTGCTGATAGGCTATCATTGAGATATTCCGGGTGTGAACAGAACTCTTGCATGAATCGTTCAAGACCAGATTCGTACAAAGGATGTCAGTGTGATGAATCGTGTTCATTTCATGGAAGTTGCTGTTTCGATGCACTTTCCAGAGATTCAACAAAAAGGAGAAAAGACGTGCAATGTTTGTCGCTTTCTTTCAACCCTCTCTATGTCTATGCTGTTGTCTCTTGTCCAGAGAACTGGAGTGGGCCTTCAGACATTAACGAAAGATGCATTTACCCGGATGATTACAAAGAATATATTGAATCCTATCTTCCAGTTACTGATCCAGTAACCAAACTGTCATACAGAAATCGGTTTTGTGCTGCCTGCAATGAAAATAACGACACGGTCGAGTGGTCGCTAAATTTTCGGTGTCCAACACGCAATTTAAAACAGACAAATTTTGATGAAGACAGTGTGATTCAAAGCTTAGTATACAATGAAACATTACGTTCATGGGGCTTCTTTCACGAAGAAGAGGATGAGGAGAAATTCGTATTTTGTGAAGTGACATACCTAGTTCCTGAAGAGACAGAAAAGAAACCTGTACTGTGCAATAAGATATCTTATTCCCAATGCTCAGAATCCTGGCCTAATGATGAAGTGCGTCAGCTTTGCGATGATTTCTTAGATCCAGTTTACGTTTTGGAAAAAGGATGGCATCGTAATATATACTGCGCCCATTGTAGCTATGAAGATAAAGGTTTTAACTGTCCAAACAATTTTACAACTTATTACGGATATGGTGGATATGGTGGAGGCGGATATGGAGGTGGATATGGTGGAGGCGGATATGGAGGTGGATATGGTGGAGGCGGATATGGAGGTGGATCTGGTGGAGGCGGCTTTGGTGGAAAGGATTCAGGCATTCCGTTTTATTACACTATAAACCTCCATATGAAATTTGAAGACTTTAAGAATATTCGCGAAGAAAGCTGTGGACCGAACGAAAAATACGACAAGAGTTTTAAAAAATGTAGGAAAATTCGTTTGTAAATTTAATGGACCAATGATTATGGACCATAACTTGGAATATGGATCTGTTGAACAACGGATTTTATTTGTGGTGATTATTAATTTCGAATGTTCGATCATTTCTAGAGAAGCGTTTTAAATATGTATATTATCTCTGCAAAAGGATTCCATGTCTACAGCAATTTCTGAAAGAGCTTTAAGATATGTGTCGCAATTTTTGAAAGAGTGATCAGAAATCTGGTAGTTTCTGAAGGAGACTTCATATTCATTATACTACTAAAGTGTTCAGAATAAAAAAATACAAGTTGAATGAAAAGCCAATTTAAAGCTCCCTAATTTTGAACTTTTTATGGAAAGATATCACTGGAAACGTATATGAAGAGCTCACTCAAATTTTAATTTTCCACGATATTCGTTTTATAGCTAAACAGTTATGGATGATGAATTATTTGACAGCAGCGTCCCTGATTATAACGATTTATCTCAAAAGGTAGTGAAAGCACAAATAATAACTATGGAAACGAAATGTTTGCTAAAATAAATGCAATTTTAGAAGTTGATATGATTCTTTCAGTACTCATTAATTTTGAAAACAGTTTTTGAGGGCGAGAAAAACAGCATTTTCTGCTGCTAAATGTTCCCAGCTTCAACTCTTTAAGAGTTAAACAAATAAAGTCGAGATTTATAGAGATCTCAGTGAGATCTTTATCTTCAGTGATATTTTTCTGTTAAAAGTTTATTTTCAATTTTAGGGTGATTCATGTGATTTTTAATGTAGATTTTCATTCAAATAACGTGGACGTATGCGAAACAGTTTAGGTATCTGTAGTAATTTTTGTAGGTATGTTCATATATCTAGTGTTTTGATGCATGAACTTCAAAATAAAAGCACTGCTAACGTAGCAGTGTGTAGTGCATTGTCTGGTTTTAAATCATGTATGAAATGTAAAAATAAAATCATCTCTCTCAATTGCTTTACAAAGAAGTATGAATTGCAATGCCTATTTATGTAATAAATGTGTTGTCATTATTGACAATTTTGAAATTAATTTATGCCAGTTACAAACTATAAATTTCTTCTTTTTTTTAAGAAGAACCGAAGATGTTTAATTTTTAGAGGGGGATGTTACTCCTATAGGAAGATAGAGATGGAATTGTTAATATTTTAATAGACACTGAATATGCCACCCCCTACTAATTCTCTTCAGAAGTCCCCTGGCTATAGCCAATGAGACAGAATACATAGAGTGGGCAACCGCTGTGTTACAGCGCCCAAAGACTGAAGCTAAAGTCGGCTCATTAATGCCCACCCTTTTCGTGGCCACCAGCAAGTAAAATATAGGCAATCATGGAGCAAGTGACTTTGCTTAGTATTGTGTTTGCAAGCCTTAATAAACAAAGGAGCTTCTATTTTCATTAAAATGCAGTATCAATCAAAATATTTACTTTCAAAAAGTCTGGAAATAACGTAACCTTTCACCTGATAGTTTTTCCTTTTTTTTTTATTAAATACAATATTTTTATAAGCTATTAAAAGTTCAACTAACATGACTGATTGGATTTTATCCTAAGAACGAAAACTTAACGTAATTTTCAAAAAAAAACAAAATGTTTAATTACTTAGGTTTAGTGATTTAATGCCCACACTTTATATTACGGCGGCCATGTAAAGGGTGGGCAAAACGTCGTTCAAATTGCTTCCACTTTGAGAACAGGTTGCGCACTCTTATCTACTTTACTTCGTTGGCTAGAGCCCTGTGCAGATTGCAAAAGTTCTATTCGCATCCACAAAACTTGATCGGCATACGAGTATAAAAATAAATACCCTCTCAAGCAGCTGCTTGCCACAGAGGTGTGACAGCAGTTTTGAGCGACTGTACCTTTGAACAGTTACCAAGCACGCTAACCATTTGTCCATGCTACTTAGTAACCCTCTAGTTCTGCAAATGCTTGAGGTCTGACAGTATGATTCCGAGCAAAATAAATCAGTGTAATGATTTATTAAAGCCCAGTTAGTAACTGAAAAAAAAAAAATCTGTGACGAAAGAAAATGCTTTCCTAAATATTAGACATAAATACACCTAAATGTAATTTTGTTCTTTTAAATTCAATTTGGAACGATTATGGGAATCATCATCATCATCATCCTCAAGCAGCCATGGGCCACGGAGGTCCAACCAGACCGCGCAGTTTAATTCTCCAAGCATATCTGTCCTGAGCTACATCTGCTGCATCCGGCCACTGTACATCAATTCTAATATGGTCCTGTTTGACATTGTCTGCCCACCGCATCCTAGGTCTCCCCCTCCTTCTGAGGCCTCTAGGCATACTGTTCATTACCCTATTCGCCAATCTATAATTATCCATACGGGCAACATGGCCAAACCAGCGGAGTCTCTCTCTGCACAATATGCTGCTTAAAGGAGGTTGCAGACTCCTTTGCCTAACCTTATCATTAGTTACAAAGTTAAACGACCTAATACCCAAGATACTGCGTAAGCATCTAGAATCAAAAGCATCTAGTTTCCTGTTATCTTGCTTACACAGTGTCCACGTTTCACTACCATAACTAACCCTAGAAAGAACCAAACTATTATACAGTCTAATTTTAGTCTTTAGGTCTATACGCCTATTTCTCCACAATCTCCATAGATTCTTAAAAGTCCCGGCAGCAATACCTATTCGTCTGTTAATCTCATGCCGCACATCACCAGTATCAGTTAGGCAGCTTCCAAGGTAATTAAACTGTGACACCTGCTCAAGACTGCAACCATTCAGATGAACTGAATCACAACCTGCCTGACCAATTTTCATCACTTTAGTTTTCTCTCTGTTTATAACCAAACCTACTGTACTACCAGTCTCATCAACAGTTCGAATGAAAGAGTTCATCTCATCAACATCATTTGCCAAAAGGGCTAAATCATCAGCATAATCTAAATCAGAAATTTTCGTATCTCCAGCCCATTTAAGGCCAAAAGCTTTCCCTTGAAGTGAATTTCGCATAACATAATCAACAACCAAACTAAAGAGAAAAGGAGACAAAATGCACCCTTGTCGAACAGCAGAAGTAATGCTAAACCAATTGCTACAAGCTTTACCAACTCTCACACACGACTGAATGTTATTATAGAGAGCTTTCATTATGTTAACTAACTTGTCTGGTATACCATATGATCTCACAATCAACCACAAATTATGACGATCAACAGAGTCGAAAGCCTTATTGAAATCAACAAAGCTAGCAACCAAAGGTTTCTGAAACTCTAAACATTTCTCAAGAATCTGCCTAAGTGAAAATATCTGATCTACACATCCCCTACCACTTCTGAATCCACATTGCTCATCACGCAATTGCCTGTCAACCAGATTCTTAATTCTATTAAGCACAATCATGGAAAGAACTTTACCTGGAACGGAGAGTAGGCTGATACCCCTGTAGTTATCACAAGAACTGCGATCAGCTTTTTTGAAAATAGGGATAATAATAGCTCTGGTAAAATCTTTAGGAACCATGCCTTTATCATAAAAGTTATTCAAAATTTCAGTCATCCAAATGGCAACTGAAACATTCCCAGCTCTAAGCACTTCCGTAGTAATTTCATCCACCCCTGGGGATTTATGAAGTTTAAGTTTAGAAATAGCCAAACTAACTTCAGATTGTGTTATAGGGCCAACATTAAACCCAACAATGCATCTATCATCATTGCAAACAATGGGAGTAGAACTAACCACATTGTTTAGAACATCACTGAAATGCTCAGCCCACCTAGCCATGACAGAATCCTCACCTTCTATAACCTTACCTTGTTTATCCTTCAATCCCTGTATACCTGTTCATTTTCTACCACACAAAACATTAACTATCTGGTACAGCTCTCTGCTGTTGTGCTATCTAACTGCTTCCTCAGCTTTGTCAGCAAGGCCATCAAGCCAAAGATTCTTATCAGTAGCTAACTGATCCTTTACACGTTTATTAAGTTCTTTGTAATGCTTTCTATTAGGACTAGTAGGGTACTGATGAAGGACATTCCTGCAGTTCTTTCTTTCTGAAATAAGCTCAAGTGCCTTATCACTTAAATAATTCTGTCTCCTCTGCTCCTTTTTCCCTAAAAGAGTATTGTTAGTTTCCAAAAAAGCCTGTTTAAAATGGCCCCATTCTTCCTCAACTTCAGTATTAAGCAAACCATGACTGTCATAATGACTAAGTAACCTATCATGGTAAGCTTTAGCTATAACTGGGTCTTTCAGAGCTTCAGTATTAAAGGTAAATTTTTTAACCCTAGCACAACACTTTTTAAGTTTAAGTTGCAACACACTTTTAACAAGGTAATGGTCAGATCCAATTTCAGCTCCCTTATATGCCCTGGTATTCCTAACAGAACTAGCCCATTTGCTGTTAATTAATATGTAATCAATCATATTCTTATGCAGTCCATCAGGTGAAACCCATGTGTACTTCTGTATGTCGCGGTGTTTGTAATAAGTGTTACTTATTCTGAATCCATTGAGTTTACTTACCTGTAGGAGACGTTGCCCATTGCCATTGCAGCTACCGATACCAAAAGGGCCTATTACTCCTCCCCAAAGGTCAGAGTCGGTACCAACTTTGGCATTGAAGTCACCAAGAACAAGGATAATATCTCCTTTCTTGACAAAATTCAAAATATCCTGAAGTTGTCTGTAAAACCTATCCTTCTCATCCTCATCAGAATCCTCAGTGGGGGCATAACAGCAGATAACATTCAAGTCTTTAATGCTTGTCTGAAATTTTGCTGTAAGAAACCTTTCATTAATGCACTCATATCCTAGAAGAGCATCACTAGCATGTCTGCTGAGCAGCAGACCCACGCCTTGGTGATGCTTTCCATCCTCCCTCCCTGTAAAGAGAAATTTAAAGTTATTTATAAGTATCTCACCTTTACCTGTCCATCTGGTCTCTTGGAAGCCTAGAATATCTAGGTTATAGCGCTGGAATTCCTGCATGAGGACATCAAGTGAATAATCTCTATCGTAATATCCTCACGTTCCACGTTCCTGCAGAGAGAAAATGATTAGTAGGATTTTTAAAGAAATTAGGTTTATTGAGATTGGTAGGGCCAACAAAATCAAACAGCCCCCTGATCGCAGGCATGGGGCAAAGACCTGTTCCTCCTCTGCTAAAGGCTGAAGTCACCGATGCTGATAGGAACTTCAGGCACCACCTTTTCAAGTGGACTTTTTCAAGAGCCACATGGCCTGCCTGAGACACATTATACTCCAGTTTAGGCTTGACGATGCCCAACTAGCTAAGTAAGGTTCAGGTACCTGCGATGGCCTCTGATTAGGATTATCCACCAGCTGATATAAGGTATCCCATGCCTCTGTTCACTTAGAGCTGGCAACCCAGAAGCAAACAGAAAACACCGCGGCAGACTCTCCCTCAACAGTGGCCCACCAGTGCAGCAAGTCCAGGATCCATAATCAAGCTCAAATCCATAAACAAGTCCAGTCTAGTAGGTATAAATGGTCAGCACCAGGACCCTGTGAAGTTGACCACTCCTCAGCAGGGTTGAAAAAAAAGAAAAAAGTGGCCATAGATGACCAGATCAGTAGGCCATACTGAACTGGCAGCCCTCCCCTTCCGTTCCCTTCCAAAAGAGAATATCTCTTTTGAAAGGTACTAACGGCCTGCACCACGAGAAGGCGGGGTCGGACATTAGGTGCTAGACCTGGCCGATTCTGTGCATCATCACTGGGGATTGGTACACAGCTCTCCTTCCACTTTACGCCTAGCTACCATTTACAAGGAATGGAATACATCTCCTTTTTATTATACAGCAACACCCCTCTACATTTCACTATGCAAACTTTGTGATCCCCTCTATTGAAATTCTCATAGATTTAATTCCAGCTATGTTTTGAACTTATATTTTGTCAGCAAATATCACTTCTGTTATATACATTTTTTTTTTAATTTGTGGCTTTATCCCAATGCATTTTTTTCCTCCTTATGCGAATATCATTCCTGAATTTTTAAGCTCCGTTTTCCATTATCTCAAGTATATTTTTACACTCATGTCAACCATCAATAATTCAGTAACCTTTGCTCGTATTCAGGGCCGGATTTACACTTGATGCGCACTTTAGCAGACAAAATAATAGTGCGCCTTTATATACGCTCTTTTTTATATAAAAAAAGTCATTTTTTTTACTTTCAGAACCATGAAGAAAGGAAAAATGTAATCGAAATAAATGTGAGGATTTAATAATAAGTAATAAAGTTTCGTTTCCAAATACTGTGAAAGTCACGGTAATAAATTATTATTATACATGGCTTATAATTTATAATACTTAGTTTACGACAAAGTTAAGAAATCATATTATTCTTTTTCGATTTTAAACATATTTCTTCCTTTACTTTTTGGTTCCGAAATACCCAAATTCTTCTCAATTTTCAAAGTATTGGAACACTTTCATGTTCGAATAGAAAGCTCTGTTTGCAGCGTTGAAATCCTAACTACACTGATTTCCATAAATTAAGGAAAAATGAGAAAAATCGCGATAATTCGCCAAACAATTGTGCGTTCCCCACCAAACTTGCTCATGTAACCAGTAATGCTGAGTCAACATATCGCATGCAATTTAGTCTAGATTGGGTCAATTTGTGTAATCGGATAGCGACATAAAAACGAGTATTTTGGAGTGGATCGTTATTTTGTGTTGTAAATGTGAGTAAAGAAATTCGAAATAGCCATTTTGTAGGAATGACCTGGAGACATCATTTTCCAAATGAACTGTGGCGAAGAGCTATTAGCTGGCTCGAAGCACTCAAAAGTCAGTCAGACGTGGCACAATAGCTGAATGCTAGTCCTTCTGTGGGTTCATAGAGTGTGGAATTAATTTTTTAACCTCCGAGATGCGGAATCTGTGCTTAGCGAAGGAAGGACTAGAGTTACAACCACTGTACAAGATCAATATCTGCGATTAACAGCACAAAGGAAATGGACGTATACTCCCTCTCTGCTACGATCCTCTCTTGCAGCAGCCACTGGGAGGGTTGTATCAGCTTATACTGTGTGTAGAAAGTTTCATGAGAGAGGTCTGTACACTAGAGAGCCAGTAATTTGCATACCCCTCACGTCATAGGACAGAGCGGTTGAATTGGGCATGCACACATTTTTACTGGATAGAGGGACAATGGAGGTCCATACTCTTCACAGATGAGTCCAGATATTGCTTGCAGAGAAATATTCCGGACATTGTTTGATATGGAGAGAACGAGGTACAGCCATCATTCCAGTAATATTCGTCAAAGAGACAATTACGGCGGAGGTAGCGTGTGTTTAGGTGGCATTTCCCTAAGTTGAAGCACAGACCTCTATGTGTTGACGATTGGGCACCTCAGTGATTGAAAGGTATAGAGATGACATTCTGGACCCATATGAACGTCCTTAGGCTGGTGAAATTAAGTGAAACATTCATCTTACATGACAATAATGCTCGTCCACACAGAGCTTGACTAGCTGAACAAGAGGAGACCATTATGCGCATGGAGTGACCAGCTCGATCTACCGACCTAAATCTGATTGAGCACGTGTGGGATATTATAGGGAGACGTGTTGCTGCCCTCAATCCACCACCTGAAACAAAAGGGGAGCTTACTGCTTTAAAGGAACAATGATCGTTACTCCCTACTGAGCTGATTCACATCAATAAACAGCATGGAACATCATTGTCGTGCCTGCATTGTAGTGAGGGGTGACCACACTCCTTATTAAAGAACTTTGCCCATTGCATTCTGAAACCTCATTTTTGAACAAGTTCCTATAAGTTATTTTCTTTGACGAAAAATGTTTCTACTGTAAAATATTATATGCCATTCTGAAACTAGCACCGTAATTCATGTTTTCATCAAATTTCATTAAAATCATTCATATAGTTTTTTGTTTTTCATAATTTTTCTGAGTTTTCCTTAATTTATGGAAACCAGTGTATAAACTTTTTTTAACGAAATGTCACACGAAATACATAAATTGACACATCTTAAAAAAATTTCCCAATATCTCATTGGCTAATATTTGTTTGCTATTTAAAGAGTTCTTAAAATTAAAACATTTAACAGCAATGCTGCTAGTCCTAAGAATTTACCACAAAACAAATCGTTTACTAATATATTTTTAAAAGTTTGTATCATAGCTTTGTAGTTTCCCTCAATTTTGAAACCTTTAGGAGTGGAATAATGCCGTGAGTCCCCCTTTAGTATTAGGGCGGTCCGACATTAATTTTTGACTCCTTTCCTAATATCTGGCCGTGCTTCAATTGCGCTGATTACCGCGGGGGCACTCTTTCCATAGTAACCCCAGAAACTTTACTTACAATAATAAAAATGGAGAGGAATCGTGCTTTACCAATTAACACTCAATTTATTAACAAACAGCATTACTTAAACATTCTCTTGCCCAACTTACGCCCTTCGTCGGGGTATCGTTTCTTTTACTCAGTGTTTAGGCAATGTCAGCCTTTACAATGGGGAGCCAAGAAATTGCTCTGGCAAAGTCCATCAGTTAAGTCCGAGCTACTAGCTCCAAAGTCATATTCCGTAGTCCCTATTTGGGAACGCGGTGGCAGGCAGGCGGAAAACAGTATTTCGGAAAGAAAAACCAGATTTACAAATGATGGTGACCCGTACCTGTTTCATATGTAGCCGCTGCAGGGACCTCGGATGGGGAGTCCGGCATCGTCGACTGGTATATCGTCTGCCTAGTCTCGGCCAGACAAGGTAGATCGCGCCCTTTCCTCGCAGGCGCTCGCATCGTTCACAGGACAGAGGGAGAGAGATGCTCGACCGGAGTGCGAGACGAACAAGAGACAATTCACCAAGACGAAAGACACAAGACAAAAAGACACACTTTCTTCTCACAGGTCATCCTTGCCACATTTTTCGCCGCGACCTCTCGCGGTGGTCAGCGCAGAAGGCTGACGCGGGCACTGGCTATTGGTCGCGGATGCTTGAGCCAAAGTCGCTCCGCCTTCTCGGGGCCTTTGATGTCGAGCACAATTCCAGTCCAGAAGTTTCTACACCCGGGGCGAAGTCGCCACCGGTGTTAACTGGCGTCAGGGACAAATTCGTGGAAACTTGGTGACCAAAACAAGTCTTTGTTCTCAACATGCGAAAGGCATATCCTAGGACCTTTTAGCCCCCCAAGTCGTGTCCGCAGGATCAATTTCTGTGGGCACGACACACCTATCCCCCTTTAGGGAGAGGGGGAAATAGGCGGGGCAGAGAAAAGTTCTCTGACTGTCCGCAGATAGTGGTGTATTCATCGGATGTGAGAGAAGGCGATCTCCTGGGTTACACATCAACAGTTCCGGAATTTTCCCTTTTTCCTCAATGAGTCCAGGTGTCACATGGTGTAGTAACCGGTGCACTAAAAGTCCAAAGGGTCACAGTTCGGGTCCGCCTGGACCACTCTAGTGGGCGTCGGTCTGCAGGAGGCTCCACTGCACATGAAACACAAAGAGAAAAGGGAAAAGGGTCACAAATCTGGTTTTCCACATGTACTTAATTCACAAGCACACAGTCTGTCTCCGTGCCTACCGCCACGTGACTCACTGATACACTCAAACTCTTTATCTCTGGAGCCATTTGGACCCAGCACAGGTTACATTCACAATTGATACATACATTGCAGTTATTCATTCTTACTTCCTATGTTTTACATAACAATAATTCAAAAGTTAAGTTTTTTTTTCAATTAATTCAGTCCTGGCTATTTGCCAATACTCCGAACGACATATTCTGCAATTAACTTCAAAATCTCTGGGTACAAATTATACTTCTAATCAAATCTTACTTCACTCCTTATAAAACTAATCAAAATACCACTGGTTCATCTTATCAAATGGAATCAACAGTTAACTTCATCCACAGTAAAACTTAATCAAGTCACAACTAGTTCCTCTCATCAAATTGACAGTTAACTCCATCCACAGTAAAACTGATTCAAATCACATTCAATTAATTCTTAAAAACTCAAATGTCAACCATTTCTTCCTAATAGCTTCACAAATAATTCCTTTCTACAAGTTCCAATAATTCATAAGACACTAGTTTGAACTAATTCTTTTCTCGCAATTAATCCTATCTCTACTCTTTGTCCATACTCGGACAGGTAATTCTTCAATTAACTCATCTAGATAACCTGAAAATTCGCAAGACAATCTTGTGTCACAATGCTTTAAATAGTCTTCTGCCGTTAATTTATCTCTCTTTGACAATTCTAAAAAAATCCCTTCTCAATGGATTCACTCTACAATGGCAACATCATTTTACTAAGTCGTTCTACAATAATACTCTAACAGTCACTTCTCGGTAAACTCGTCCAATAATGACAACTTTATTTTACTAGGTCATTCTATAATGACAATCAAAACACTTCTCAAAAACTCATTCTATAATAACAAAATCATCTTACTAAGTCACTCTTACAATGATCATCTACAAACTCACTTCTCGATAAATTCATTCAATAATGACAGAATCATTTTACTAGGTCATTTCATAATGACAATCAAAACACTTCTCAAAAACTCATTCTATAATAACAAAATCATTTTACTAAGCACTCTTACAATGATCATCTAAGTTTACTTCTGTAATCTCAAATCTCTACTACTCAAGTTGAGGGCTTTGCATTAGGTCTACAATATTTCCAATACTTCCTTGTTCCTTCCGGCCAATTGATCGATAGTAGCGTGTGAGTGTGTGTGTGGGGGGGGGGGGTTGCGAAACGCCGGTGTGTCCATGTCGTTGCTCTCGCAGATCATCTCCCGGGCCCGGGGATATAAGACGAGCGTGTCATGACATGACGTCATCTCTCCGGCATGCTTCCTTTCCCGACTCATGGGGGGGGAGGTTGTGTGCAGAACTGCAGCCTCGTCAGAGTCTCCCCAAAACGTCACCACTCCCGCATGCGACCGGCTCTGCCACCGCGCATGGGAGAAATTCTCGCGATTTCTCGCGCGAGCGTTCTACTGCTCAGACTCCACTGCTCCACTTGCGCTTGATAGCCGGAGGGGTGAGGTGTGAGTGCGCTAGTGTACAGACGGAGACCGTTGGGTAATGACGGATCGGGGGGGACCTCTGCTGCCCTGGGGCGATGCATCGTGAAGGCGTCCCTTCGCAACGACATTAGTCCATGAGGTGGGGTTCACTTCTTCGGGTTCGTCATATATCCCAGCATTCCGTGGTTTCAAGCGTCGTCTGCTTCGGGGCGGCCGCTGAGGCAATGGACGAGGTGGTGCTGATCCACCGGGTTTGCTGACGTCATAGCAAGCCACGGTTTGCGAGGGAGTGTCAGCAGCAGTGGCTGGAGATGGCGCGACTCTTCCGTCTTGTCCACGTGGTCAAAGGCCGTACCGGTGTGGCTGACTGGCGGCTGTAGCGCATGGCAGCGGCTGGGAGCTCACTGTGGCAGGGCACGCCCGCGCGGCTGGCGCCGGACGGCCTGCGACGTGATCCCGTGTGACTCGGGGGTTCGATTCCCAGTTGTCGTCCTCAGATTCCGGCTCAACGATGGGTCGTGATAGGGGCGTCGGGGGTTTAGGTGTGGTGTCTTCTGGGACGGAGGGCTCACCCATCAGATACAGGCGACGTTTCAGCAGTTTGGTGAGTCGATCGACGTGCACTGTCTCCACTTTGTGAGGGTTGGTGACTAAGGCGATTTTATAGTTCACTTCGGTGAGGCGCTGCAGCACTCGCCATGGTCCGGTGGATTTTTTCGATAACTTCCTGGTATTCCGGCGAGGGACCCGTGGGCTATACAAAAACACTAGGTTGCCGGGCCGAATACCTTTATCCACGGTCACTTTCCTTCTCTGCTCCTCCTGACTCGTAGCTGCTGCTTCAAGATTCGCCTTCACCAGCTCATACACTTCATTCAACTTCTCGCCATAGCTCTCAGTGTTGGCGTAGGTCGGGGGTTCTTTCGTCTGCCACAACTGGTAAGGCAGGGCCACGTCTCGGCCATACAGTAAGAAATAGGGGGTCTCATGGGTGGAACTGTGGGTGGCGCTCCGATAGGCCATCAACACAAATGGCAGGTGCTCGTCCCACACATCATTTTTGTCGGCCACCAGATGAGATAAAACGGATGCTATGGACTAGTTGAATTTTTCCCCCCTTATTTTTTTCTAGTCTTCCATTGCTTCAGTAATTTAAATAGTACTGACGCTTGGATGAATCTGAGTCTTACGATTCTCGTGCCAACTCTGTGCGGATAGAAATAGAACCTTTTTCCACAAGGGTTACCCTTAATATTCGTTATCAAGTCAAGACATCTCGATTTCACTTTACATTTAACTAGGAGTCCCATAAGAATATGTCTAGAGTGTACTTTCGCTTTCTTCTCGGACTGAAAAGAAACATTTTCTCTTCTGTTCAATGAGGGCTTTTGCTTTATACGGGTTGCCAGTATCTCATGCTTAGCAAGCGCATACTTTGTTCTACTCAGAACTGAATATTCTTCAATTAATGCTTTCGTTTCTTCTACATTATTCTCTTGTTTCGCGTCCAGCTCATCTTCGTGGCCTCCCTGGGGGATCAAATATTCTACTAGTGGGCGTTTTCGACTGTTTACCTTTTCCCCCACTTGGGTGTCACTAAATGTCCTTTCCTCCCTGTCTCTTCCTATTGTCGGCTTCGTTTCCTCTGCATTGCTTTGCATTGGAGGGCTACCGTCAGATTCGCTAAACGCCGATTTTCCAGTTTCGACGAGTGCCTCTAAATCTGACCCTAAAGACTGTCTTCCATCTTCCATGCCCGTCATTTCTTTGTGGTTTCCCTGGGGGTCCAAATGCTCTGCAATCGAGCGTTCTTGATTATCCGTCTTTCTTATAACTTCTGCACCACTAAATAATGCCCAGTCCTCACTGTTACTTCCTATTTTTAAATCTGCTTTCTCTGCGGCACTATGCATCAGGGAGCGATCGTCAGACTTTACAAATTCTGATTTTCCGGTCTCGGTACGTGACGTTAAATCTTCTAACTCTAATCTTCCATGTCCATTTGAAAGATTTCCTGCATCTTCCATGCCCATTTCCTCACCTACTGTCTCAGTATTTCCACTGTTTTGCTCTTCGATCAAAATAATGTCTACCTGACATGCTTTGCCCAGTTCTATGCAATTTGTATTAGTCCTGTCCTCCTCATCATCAATGTCCTCCGGCATGATTACAGCTAAACTTTCCTCCCTATTCTCTACTAACTGCTCTACAGGCATTTGTTTCTCCTTTTCACTCTCACGCCCCTGTTATAATGTCTCACTTTCTTGAGCCAGACGCCTTTTCACTAAAACTTTACAGATTTCGTCCCTAAGGCCCTCTAGGTCAAAAATCTTTTCAACTACATTTATCACCTCTTCATCTTCCTCTAGAGCGATAGGGGTGAAAACGTGGGCTACTAATCTTTCGATGTCTAGATCGCTCTCATTATTCCAAGACATGGGAGGAGGTCCCAACTCCGCCTCTAATGTCAGGTACAGAGCGGATAGTTCGATTAGCTTAGGCTTGGGCGTGGCATCAGCTAGGAATTCATGTGAGCCATAAGGCAAATTTCTAATTTCTTCTCTTTCCCCTTCGTCGTAAATTCGGTTCGGTGACATACGAGTATAAGGAGCCGAACGATACTCTATGTGGCTATCAGGATTGTCATAAGTGAAATATTCTCTGGTGGGACTCATTCTATCGGGGCAATTCCTGGCAAAATGGCCAAACTCTCCACATTCAAAACATTCTTCTTGGCGGCGTCTCGTGCTCTTAATGGGATTGTTTCCTCGGTTTGCGTAGCGAGAGTGTACAGTAGGATCGCGCTTTGTTGGGTAAGATGCTCCAAAAGCCATTATTAAATTTCTAACCTATATCGACAGATGTATATGCACATACAATAATCCGTATACTAATCTCTATAACTTATCTCTTATCTCAGTAATTTGCCTTCTCTGCTCAACAACTTATCAAACTTTCTCAATCTTAAGTAATCAACCGCCGCCTTAATTAACTTAACCAACTATCTTAAACATACAAAAATTCTTCTTATTTCCAAAAACTTATTCACACCTGCGATATTCTT
Source organism: Ryuthela nishihirai (assembly GCA_038380435.1). NCBI lineage: Eukaryota > Metazoa > Arthropoda > Arachnida > Araneae > Heptathelidae > Ryuthela > Ryuthela nishihirai. The sequence goes on from JAWZYU010000018.1 coordinate 30,424,683, forward strand.
AAAATTTACAATGACAATTAACAGCGTTTTCTCACAACAACAGGGAGTTGAGAAAATTGATTTAACCCAGGTGGGATTTTAACCCACATCCACTTGCTAACTAACAGCTGCTCTCACTAATTGAGCTACTGGACAGTGACCATTCTCTAACCCTGCTATGCGATAAAATTATTCTCTACCAACCAATTTTTATCACTGAGTACCCCTCAACATTTATCCTAATAAAACATCCCAATCATTTAGAGCATGTTATAAAGAGTGTTCCGATCTATGTGGACTGTCACCACTTATTTGTCCCACCATTCCCTGTGTGCTGAGTGTTGTGCTGTATGTTGGGTTTTTGTGCCTCCTAAGTGCAATGGAGGCGCACACAGAAATGCAAATTAACGGTAAGACAAAAATCACTCCTATCTAGAATATAATAATGTAGCAGTCCCTAGTCGAATCTTTAGCACTCCCTTCATACATTCTACTCCTGGGCCTAGCAAGAATCTTATAATTATCTTATAACTAAAATATTTAATCCAATATTACTTCACTATATTCCAAAATAAAACTTGTTTCAACAGATAATCCTGATATTCCTAACTCAAACATGATATACAATCCTCACTAAAAAAATATACTATCTTTCTTTCTAATATACACTTCATAACATTCCACATATCACAGTAATTTACTCTTATTTTTAACATTCTTAACATTCTGCCACTGCCACATTTTAACACAATAATTATGTAATATATAGATATGCTTTTCACGGAACATCCAACTTATCGATTCTATTTGAAATCTACTTGAATTTACGTATTTAACAATAAAATTACAGTTTTTTCAATTTTGAAACTTTTCTTTGAACACCAGCTATTTTCTACCTTCTAACTGTACTAACTCGCAGATTCGAGGGAATCATGGTCATAAAAGCAACATCGTTAAATTCTTTAACAAATTTCAGAATACTATTCATTTTCCGATTTCTGGCCGCAGTAACTCTCAGGTTCTAATATCCTGGTCACGGGACCAATTTGCCATGAACCCCCCTTTAGTATTAGGGCAGTCCGACATTAATTTTTGACTCCTTTCCTAATATCTGGCCGTGCTTCAATTGCGCTGATTACCGCAGGGGCACTCTTTCCATAGTAACCCCAGAAACTTTACTTACAATAATAAAAATGGAAAGGAGTTGTGCTTTACCAATTAACACTCAATTTATTAACAAACAGCATTACTTAAACATTCTCTTGCACAACTTACGCCCTTCGTCGGGGTACCGTTTCTTTTACTCAGTGTTTAGGCAATGTCAGCCTTTACAATGGGGAGCCAAGAAATTGCTCTGGCAAAGTCTATCAGTTAAGTCCGAGCTACTAGCTCCAAAGTCATGTTCCATAGTCCCTATTTGGGAACGCGGTGGCAAGCAGGCGGAAAACAGTATTTCAGAAAGAAAAACCAGATTTACAAATGATGGTGACCCGTACCTGTTTCATATGTAGCCGCTGCAGGGACCTCGGATGGGGAGTCCGGCATCGTCGACTGGTATATCGTCTGCCTAGTCTCGGCCAGACAAAGGTAGATCATGCCCTTTCCTCGCAGGTGCTCGCATCGTTCACAGGACGGAGGGAGAGAGAGGCTCAACCGGACTGCGAGACGAACAAGAGACAACTCACCAAGACGAAAGACACAAGACAAAAAGACACACTTTCTTCTCACAGGTCATCCTTGCCACATTTTTCGCCGCGACCTCTAGCGGTGGTCAGCGCGGAAGGCTGATGCGGGCACTGGCTATTGGTCGCAGATGCTTGAACCAAAGTCGCTCCGCCTTCTCAGGGCCTTTGATGTCGAGCGTGATTCCAGTCCAGAAGTTTCTACACCCGGGGCGAAGTCGCCACCAGTGTTCACCGGTGTCAGGGACAAATTCGTGGAAACTTGGTGACCAAAACAAGTCTTTTTTCTCAACATACGAAAGGCATATCCTAGGACCTTTTGGCCCCCCAAGTCGTGTCCGCAGGATCAATTTCTGTGGGCACGACAACAATAGCAGCATCTGCTGCAAACATTTTAGCTTAAATCTCTTTATATATTAAAAATATTGCTTAAAAATCTATATTTAGATAAATTTGATTAATAGCTTGTGCATTTTTCTTTAAATATGATTTTCCATTTGTATAAGGTGGATGCAAAGAACGTATAAGGAAAAGAAGTTCAGCTTTGACAAAGCGTAAGTGACGACCTCAAGTGGTGTTTCGATTCGTATCGTGAATTTCTTTTAAGCTGGGAAGCAAACAATAAAGGGCAAAGGAATTATGCATAAAAAAATTTACATTTTAAAAAAGGAAAAAAAGTAACTGCACTTTGTATTTGAAAAAAATAATATCATGATTTTAATAAAGGTTTATTTTCTCCATTGGAATTATTTTTCGTTGAACCAACAATTATAAATTGAACTGATAGAGAAGATTTGAAATTTGCCTGATGTTAATTTATAGAATAAATTATTACAATTAGAACCTTTCTTGGTTGCATAGAAACAGGAAACAGAATTGATATTAATATACTCTGCAAGGATATCAATGGGAAATTATTACATAGGAAAAGAGAAGAGAATGGAAGTTGACAGTAACATGTAATTACAAAAGCGTTCGTCCCCTGCAATGTTCGTTTCACCTCTACGCCAAATGCACGATACTCGATTTTACATTAATCTCTATGTAAGCTTAACTTCTTCTCTCTCTACATTCTTTGGTGGATGTGTTCCAACTGGTTTGATAACTGTATCCTCATAAATCCATGTCCATTGAAAGTTTGCTTTCCATTGGCAAAAGTTCTTTCAACCACCTGGAATAATGGATATTTACAATCAATTTTTTACTTTTTCTAAATTAAAAATGACATAGTTTTGTTGCTGCTTAAATAAATAAAATGTAACACTTGAATGCTGGTGCCCCTAGGCAAGTGTCTAATGTGTCTTATGGGAAATCCTGCCCTGCACGTTACCGCATATCTTATCTAATTATTCGATCTGCTCTCTTCATTAACATCAATCTTTTTATCCACGCTAACATTAATCTTTTATCTGTTGAGAGCTTTCAAATGTAGATATCCATATCTGCTTGTGCTACCCATGGCAACAGGACGTACCGAAGGACTATAGTTGGGGGGGATAAATCAATTAATTTTCCAACTCGAAGTTCAAATTTTCCCAACAGAGAAAATTTCACTCCACGGGGGGGGGGGGGGGTATTTTCATTTTCCCTTATTATTTCAGACAGATATAATTCCAATATTTATTTACATCTCGTCTGAATTGTAGCGAGTCAGTGTGAATTTTCACTTGATTTCGCCAACTATCCTTAATTTCACGAAACTAAACCAAATCCTTACATCTCTCCTAAATTTGCCAAATCACTTCAAACTCCCAAAGATTTTGCCAAGTTTTCTCGATTTCAGTGAGCTATCCTGAATTTCACCAACCCAATTATTAGAACTCGCCCGTATTTTCCAAGTGAAATACAATTTTACCAACTGCCCTTCATTTTGTTAAGTTTCCTCAATTTGTCCAACACTCCTTAATTTCGCAAAACAAATCTCAATTTTCACAACTCGCCTATATTTTACCAAGTGGATTTGAATTTTGCCAATTCGCAATAATTTTACAGAAAAAAATCGCAATTTTTACATCTTTTCTGAATTGGCCAAGTCACTTCGAATTTTATCAACTCTCCTTAATTGCACAAGGCACAATTTTCACAACTCCCCTGTATTTTACCAAGTGGCTTCGAATTTTGCCAAGAGTTCTTGGTTTTACCAGCTCTCCTTAATTTCACAAAACCAATCCCAACTTTTACAACTCACTTGTACTTTACCAAGTGGTTTCCAGATTTGCCAAGTTTTCTGATTTTTGTCCTCTCCTTAATTTCACAAAAACAATCCTTTCACAAATCACCCGTATTTTACCAAGTGGATTCGAATTTTGTCAACTCCCTTAGATTTTGCTCTCTCGCAACAATTTTAAAGAAACAAAATCCCAATTTTACATCACACCTGATTCTTGCAAAGTCACTCTGAATTTACCAACTCTCCTAGATATTGCGAAGTTGCCTCGATTTTGCCAACACGCCATAATTTTACAGAAAAAAATCCAAATTTTCACATCTCACCTTAATTTTACCAACTCTCCACGATTTTGCCAAGTCACTCCGAATTTTGCCAACTCCCCAAGATTTTGCCAACTCTACCTGTATTTTACTAAGTGGCTTCGAATTTCGAAAACTGCCCTATATTTTGCCGTCTCTCCATTTTCCAAACTGTCTTAGATTTGCCAAGTTGCCGCAATTTTGACAACTCGCTTAATTTTCCAAAAAAACATATTACAAATTTTCACAACTCACCTAGATTTTACGAACGCTTCGAAATATGCGAACTCCGAGTTACTTTGGGGGTGGAGCATTTCCCCTCCATATTGATCCAATGGAATGAATTAGAGGAACATTTTTGATTATTGATGGAATCCATTAGAGAAAATCTTGATCGGTGGTTTAGGGCACCTGATATGTTATCAGGAAGTCGTGGGTACATATCACAGCCGGCTCAAGACAATTTTTCCTGTAAAATTAAATCTACTTTCAAAGTGGTTAATATTTAGTATATATATCTTTCTTCCACAAATGGTATCCTTCAGTCGGCCGAAATAAATGGAAGTCTGAAAGGGCCAGAACTAGACTGTATGGAGAAAAGAGGTAACACATCCCAGTTTTGTTTTTGGTGTATGATGACCTCTCTTGTTTGCAAATTGGTGTGTGGTCTTTCATTATCATGCAAGAGGAGGACATCTCTCATTTTGGTGAATTCACTTTATATACCTCTAGTCTTTGTTCCTCAGGAAGGATAGGTTTTACAGACAACTTCAGGATATTTTCAATTCTGTCAAGAAAGGAGATATTACCCTTGTTCTAGGTGACTTCAATGGCAAAGCTGATACTGACTGACATTTGGGGAGGGGTGATAGGCTCTTTTAGTACTGGTAACTGCATTGGCAATGGGCAATGTCTCCTGCATGTAACTAAACTTAATGATTTCAGAATAACTAACACATATTACAAACACCACGACATACATAAATACACATGGGTTTCACCTGATGGGCAGCATAAGAATATGATCGATTACATATTAATTAACAGCAAATGGGCTAGTTCTGTTAGGAATACCAGGGCATATAGGGGAGCTGAAATTGGATCTGACCATTACCTTGTTAAAAGTCTCTTGCAACTCAAATTTAAAAAGTGTTGTGCTAAAGTTAAAAAATTTACCTTTAATACTGGAGCTCTGAAAGACCCTGCTATGTCTAAAGCTTACCATGATAGGTTACTTAGTCATTTTGACAGTCATGGTTTGCTTACTACTGAAGTTGAGGTAGAATAGGGCCGTTTTAAATAGGCTTTTTTGGAAACTAACAGTACTCTTTTAGGAAAAAAAGGAGCAGAGGAAGCAGAATTTTTTAAGTGATAAGGCACTTGAGCTTATTTCAGAAAGAAGAAACTGCAGGAATGTCCTTCATCAGTACCCTACTAGTCCCAATAGAAAGGATTACAGAGAGCTTAATAAACCTGTAAAGGATCAGTTAGCTACTGATAAGAATCTTTGGCTTGATGGCTTGGCTGACAAAGCTGAGGAAGCAGTTAGGCAGCAGAAGAGCAGAGAGCTGTAGCAGATACTTAATGTTTTATGTGGTAGAAAACGGACAGGCATACAAGGATTGCAGAACAAACAAGGTAAGGTTATACAAGGGGAGCATTCTGTCATGGCTAGGTGAGCTGAGACTTTCAGTGATGTTCTAAATAATGTGGTTAGAAATGTTATAATAATGTGGCTGACAAAGTTGAGGAAGAAGTTAGGCATCACAACAGCAGAGAGCTGTACCAGATAGTTAATGTTTTATGTGGTAGAAAACGGACAGGCATACAAGGATTGAAGGATAAACAAGGTAACGTTATAGAAGGGGAGGATTCTGTCATGGCTAGGTGAGCTCAGCATTTCAGTGATGTTCTAAATAATGTGGTTAGTTCTACTCCCATTGTTGTAGTGATGATAGATGTATTGGAGGCTTTAATGTTGGCTCTATAGCACAATCTGAAGTTATTTTGGCAATTTCTAAACTTAAACTTCATAAATCCCCAGATGTAGATGAAATTACTACAGAAATGCTCAGAGGTGGGAATGTTTCCGTTACCACTTGGATGACTGAAATTTTGAATAACCTTTATGATAAAGGCATGGTTCCTAAAGAGTTTACCAGAGCTATTGTTATCCGTATTTTCAAAAAAGGTGATCGCAGTTCTTGTGATAACTATAGGGATATCAGCCTACTCTCTGTTCCAGGTAAAATACTTTCCATGATTGTGCTTAATAGAATTAAGGATCTGGTTGACAGTCAATTGCGTGATGAGCAATGTGGATTCAGAAGTCATAGGGGATGTGTGCATCAGATATTTTCACTTAGGCAGATTCTTGAGAAATGTTTAGAGTTTCAGACACCATTGGTTATTAGCTTTGTTGATTTCAAAAAGGCTTTCGACTCTGTTGATCGTCATAATTTGTGGTTGATTGTGAGATCATATGGTATACCTGACAAGTTAGTTAACATTATGAAAGCTCTTTATAATAACACTGAGTCGTGTGTGAGAGTTGGTAAGGCTTGTAGCAATTGGTTTAGCATTACTTCTGGTGTTCGACAAGGGTGCATTTTGTCTCCTCTTCTCTTTAGCTTGGATATTGATTATGTTATACAAAATTCACTTCTAGGGAAAGATTTTAGCCTTGAATGGGCTGGAGATACGAAAATTTCTGATTTAGATTATGCTGATGATTTAGCCCTTTTGGCAAATGATGTTAATGAGATGAACTCTTTCATTCGAGCTGTTGATGAGACTGGTAGTAGAGTAGGTTTGGTTATAAACAGAGAGAAAACTAAAGTGATGAAAATTGGTCAGGGAGGTTGTGATTCAGTTCATCTGAATGGTTGCAGTCTTGAGTAGGTGTCACAGTTTAATTACCTTGGGAGCTATGTAACAGATACTGGTGATGTGCAGCATGAGATTAACAGACGAAAAGGGATTGCTGCCGCGACTTTTAAGAATCTATGGAGATTGTGTAGAAATAGGCGTATACAACTAAAGACTAAAATTAGACTGTATAATAGTTTGGTTTTTTCTAGGGTTAGTTATGGTAGTGAAACGTGGACACTTTGTAAACAAGATAACAGGAAACAAAATGCTTTTAATTCCAGATGCTTTCGCAGTATCTTGGGTTCAACTTTGTAACTAATGATGAGGTTAGGCAAAGGAGTTTGCAATCTCCTTTAAGCAGCATATTGTGCAGAGAGAGACTCCGTTGGTTTGGCCATGTTGCCCCTATGAATAATTATAGAGTGGCGAATAGGGTTATGAACAGTGTGCCTAAAGGCCTCAGAAAGAGGGGGAGACCTAGGATGCGGTGGGCAGACAATGTCAAACAGGACCTTCTTAGATTTGGTGAAATCAGATGCAGTGGCCAGATGCAGTAGATGTAGTTCAGGACAGACTTGTTTGGAGAACTAAATTGCAGGTCTGGTTGGACCTCCGTAGCCCATGGCTCCTTGAGGATGATGAGTCTTTATTCGGTAGTGATGTATCTCTGACTTAATTGTCCTTTCTTCATAATGTCAATTGAAATCAGCTCTTTAATATCCCAGATGATGATGGCCATACCTTCCCTTCAGAGGGAACCATTTTAATTTTCCTTTTGTATGAGGGGTCATGTAATGCAATTCCATGGATTGTTTTTTTTCTCAGTCTCAAAATGACGAATTCAGGTCTCATCCCCAGTCACAATTCATGGAAGCAATTTATCCTCCTCTCTCTCTCTTGTATCAATTCAGTGATTCAGAAGCAATTTTTTTTCCTTTGGATTTTGCATTGTCAATTGACAAGGAACAAACCACGAACACATGTCCATGTATCCCACCTATAAACTATTATATTCACATTTCTTTCACTAATTCCTAGCTGTGATGATAGCTCCCTTTTTGTTACATGGCAATTTGATTGAATGATGCTGTCAGAATAATGCAATATCAGGTTTCACAGCTGATGACTCATCATCAAGGCTGGCATTCCCTTCTGATGATCTTGCATGTTTAGCTGCACCTAACTGTGCTTTGATCAAGAGCAGCATCTCCATAAGTAATTTTCCAGATGTTTTTCAATATTCTCAGCTGTTGTGTCCTCTGCCGACACGAAAACATTAACAGTTCTCTGTTTATGCTGCACATCACTGTCAGATGACATTTGTGAAACTGGGAACAACCAACATCTAGCAAAACCATTTCATACACAGGTAGAAAATTCAAATTCACTGCACAAGACATTTCAGTCCTTAAACACAACTATTTAGTTAAGAATGAAAATGTGGGGAAAATTTCACTGAATGACCTACAATACAAAAGGAATTTAAAATGCTAAATTTAGTATGTTATATGTGTTCTTTTTCAAACTCCTCCAAATACTGATATCATATTTGTTCACCAATTATTATCTTTTTAGTTTGTAATAAAGTGTTTGCAAAAAAAAATAACTTCAAAAATGCAGGAAACCAATTTACAAAAAATTTTATTTAATAATTATATATTACAAATTCAAGGAGGCACTTGTAATCCGAAGGATTTTGCAACAGACTTAAGATCTAGTGAATCAGCAATAAATACTTTTTTTAAGCCATGTGATTTGATAGTTTTCACATAAGCTTTAAAAGCCTCTTCAGCCGAATGATGTAGAGAATAATTCCCTTTAATTGTTTTCTCCAACTGTGAAATAAATAAAAAACTAAATTCAGAAAAAAAATACTTAAAAAATCTATATTAAAATGTAAATGTCCACAGTAGGACACATTGATTAGAAAAATTTGGCATAGTAGTTCAGAAACGTAGCCATAGTAGGACACACTATCTGGCAGCCCTTCCCGTCTGTTCCCTTCCACAAGAGAGTGTCTCTTTCGAAAGGTACTAACTGGCTGTAGCGCAAAAAGGCTAGGCCTGACCGATTCTGTATATCATCACAGGGAATTGGTGCAGGATTACAATCTCTACGCTGAAAATTTTCCTGATGCCAGATGCTTTGAAATTTTACGAGTTCGTACACTGAATTTTTTACTGTGAAGAATAAGAACAATAAATCTGAGTGTACTATAATGAAAAGGAACCGAGTTTTGAGGCGAAGAACTCCTCAGAACTCGTTTCCAGGCCAAATGCACTAATTGCACTGCTGTAAAATTGTCCCAGAACACTAGAGTATACAGGGTGTTTCAAAGTAGGTTTTGGAATTTGAGTAGATGTATGCCTTTACTAATAAATAGCAAAAACAAATCATATGCATAGAAATGTAGCCAAAGACATTACATTTTTCCAAATGTATCACATTTTTCTAAATCGGCGAGCATGCCGAGCAAGTCGGATATCATGGCCATCTCGGCACCAGGATTTAGTTGCACTAAACATTTGCTTATAGGAATTTGTTGAGGATGAAGTGTGCTTTCCGTTTTCACCAGAAAATATTGATGATCTACAGGCAAGAATTACAGGAGCACTTGAAAATGTAATGACAGTTATGGTATGTCGCACTCGGGAAGAAATACATTATAGGTGAGTTAAATCGTGTTGAATCTGGAAGTCACATCAAACGGTCATTCTATATCTGACAAATTTAATGCGTTTCGCTTCATTTCTAATATATTTAATTTGTATCCATCATTTATTAATAAATGATAATAATATTGTCTCAAATTTGTAAATGTACTTTTCAAACACCCCGTGTTATCATAGTGTAACACCATGATAGCCATCTTTTTCCCTGTTATACTTGGGTCCCAATCTTGAACAGTTATGTGATATTTAGAAGCTCCAAACCCACACAATAGGTTTGTAATATTTCCGATAAATGTTGGTATACTGTATCTCTTGTTTCGAGAAAAATAACTCAGCCTTTACTTTATAGGGCGAGATTTGAGGAAACAGAAGAGCCAAGTGAAACATGCATCCCACGATTTCTCAGCCTGACAAAAAATTTCAATATGGGGAGAGGAAGTGCCGACAATATGAAACTGCCCCCTAAATGATGTAATAAAATATATTAAACAAAAACATCTTAATAATAGTCATGTCTACGTGGACCATGGGTGGACACCAAACAATAAAGCACATCTTCTTCCAGAGCATGCTGAGGTAACTCTTGTAAGATGTTTGTGTGTCAGTGATTGTTAACAACAGCTTACTTTCTCCACAAATTGCAAGAGATTTTTTTGTTTTCTATTTTTAAAACATACGCCTTATAATTCCACATATACTTGACCAATCGGTCCTAAATTTTTTTGAATTTCCCGTGTGTCATCAATGCTGTACCTTCAATGTTTATAATAGAGGTGATTTAGAAACTCGAATCGCTTATTTTCTCACTGTTTTAAAAGTTGAAATTTTGCATTACGCACTCTTTAATACAACCATAACTAATCGAATACTTCACCATTTGGTACCAAATTTCGCCTACTCGTTTCCCTCTTGCTTACCCGTTATGTTTTAAACATTAAGGTCTCTATCTATGATAGATGACGAATTCGAGATTAAAACTAGTTCAAAGTGGTGGTCAAAGTTCCTGCTGATCTTGAAAGGAAAATTTGTTTTGTGAAAACTTCAAATCCCTATCTACAATAGAACCCGATTTTGTAACCTGGATTCTGTTGTTTCCTCCCTTTTTTCTTTAGATTCCCATTTTGAATAATCAGTTTTCACCCATCGAACTCAGGGCGGGGGTTAGCTCAGTTGGTAACTCATTAAGCTCATAAGCTGCAGTTCCCAGGTTCGAGTCCCACCTGCGGTAGTGTTGAGATTTATCTCGCTAAACCTTCAACATGTTCTCGGTAAGAAAAGAAACTCCGATGGGCTTGAAAAGGTCGTTGTTCGTCCGATGGGATGCAAATCCGCATCTTCGTTTGCAGGAGAGCCATACCGTGTGCACGTTACTGAATCGTGTTTTTGATCAAGGGAGCGGCGGTCATTAGCGGATATAAAGTCATTAGCGGTTAATCATCAGCGGATATAAAGATGCAGGGGACCTATTGTATGCAATTAACAAATAGTTATAATTTTACCGAAATCTTATACCCAAACTTCGTTTGCAGGACAGCCATACCGTGTGCACGTTACTGTATGACCTTCAACAGGAGGATTCCATTTGTTTCCCAAGAGCTGTCCAATGGTTCCTCTCCCCCCCCCCCCAAACTTCTTTAAGCGCCTAAGTTTCTCGTGACCCTTTATCTGTTATTGTGGCCTGCAAATTTATTCTACTGTGTGCAAAAAAAGTGCCTCTCAGAGATAAAAACAGCCCAACCCTTACCACAAAAGTGAGTGGGAAAGCTCAACGTTTTTTAAGATGTAAATCATAAATTCTTTATATTCTGTACAGGTACTAATTCTTCGGAACTATAACTATTTCCTTTTTCCCAATTTCCCATTTTTCGAAATTCATACTCTTTGAAAAATAGCTTCTTGTATTCAACTGAGGGGATATTTTATTCTTCTAGTTTAGAAAAACATATCTAAAAGAGTAACGAGGCAATATTGAAGAAATTATTTTGAAGTACACCTACTTTTTTCCCTCTGATTTCGATAGAATGAGTGATAAAAACCGAAAGCTACTTTTCTGCTGCTATTTTTTTATCTGTGTGAAAGATATTTGAAAATCGGAAGGCGAAATAAGAAAAAACGAGTTATTTATGGACTGGGACAACATTACTTAGAAACCGGTTACTTTGCTCTTCAAGGCACGTAAAATGCTTTCGCCACATTAATGATTCAACTGCGTAGCCCGAAGTGCACTTGGGTATTAGAAGATTTCAAGGCTATTTCAACAACGAAGACCATTAAGAACAGATCACGTTCTCAGATATCGCGTCAGTCTGCCTGAAGCTACTCCAGTATAGGTTGCAAAGGTAAGCGATTCGGTTTATTTTTAACTACTCATTTTTGTATTGCAAATATGTTTAAATTTTGTATTTTTCCCGATGATTATATGAAAATAGTATGAAAATATTAAGAGAATGTTGAGCAAGAAAAGATTTATTTACTATATTCGTCTCTCTGTTCATTTTGTTTCCAAGAACATGCTCCATTGGTAAGAGTTGTACGTCACTATCAGTAGGTATCACAATTCAAATTGGAAAGTCGGGTAATTTCTTTTGTTTTTTGTCACTATAGTTAACAATTGCCGGGACCTACCAGAAAGACCTCCAATTTTAAACAAGTATCAGATTTTTTTTTAAGATTTCCACATTTTTCAAATGCAAAGGATTCAAAAAACTTAAAAGTGACTTGGGCCCATTAGCGGATATAAAGATCCAGGGGACCTATGGTATGCAGTTAACAAATAGTTATAATTTTACCGAACGATGTGGGGTCCCCTTATTAGCTGGGGCAATAAACTGCTGCTTATCGGAAAATCCACCCCTACTTGGGCTTTTTTCTTTAACCTCTGAAAGACTCTGTTATTTATTAAATAAATCAATAATTTAATCTGGGGTGTCCGCATCTCATAGCAGGATTACGGTCTTCGTAGACCATAGCACTTTTGCTTCGTAAGCCCTTTGTATGCATTTTCAGGTGTGTATCAGTTTCGGTGTGTGACCAAAATTTTCTTGAAAACATTTTCTCGCATATCAAAAACGGTTATGTAACAGGCCTTAACATCTGATTTAATAACTTTTTTTTTGCGAAAAGAGATATTTGTTATAGTTAATATTTAAGTGAAAAAAGTTAGTGAAAAATTAGTTCATAGGCCATAGGCACAGTACCTGCGGAAAGGTGGTTCAGAGAGTGAGAAAGGAACATTTCCAAATCGGGTTTTTTCATTTAATTTTTGTTCAAAAATAAACCAACCAAGAAGACCTATAAATGGGTGTGCGAAGATAATTAACAGGAGTGCGAGGCCTGCATATATTGTTTGTAAAATGTACGGAACGTAAAAGAGTTTCAGAAATCTTGCAAAAGTGGGGCAAAGAACAATAGATGTGCGACAATTTGATACAATCATGTTAACACCTTAATTTTGATGTAACCTTCAAGGACTATTATTTACTCACCAACCAGTCTACCAGAAGTATTCAGTAAAAATGTCTGAAAAATATGTGTAACAGGAATAATGAAATAATATCTTAAAAATATAGTTAATAAATATATTTTGTTTATTAATTATTTAATTATAAATTGTTCACCCTTGGGTGATTGCTGCTGCCATATCTGTTTTAAAACTTGAACTTGTGAACTTGAAACTTGAATTTATTTATTAATTTCAGTCAGCTGTTTGTCACAGAATTCTGATATTGGGTAATCAGATTCAATAGTAAGTTTTTTCCCTTGATCATTTTCATGCAAAAAATTACAAGAATACATAAATGGAAATGTAAACAATCAAATAAAACAAAGAAAGAAAATGGGAAATTATTGCCTAATATGGAATCAAAGTGTATAAAACCCGTCCACTAAACCCGTCCAATGTCATCTAATCTGAGTTTCAAAAACATTTGGGATCAAAAACATTTGGGATGAAAAACATGACAACGAAAATTCAGTTTGAAGGAATACCTTAATCCAAAAAATAAAGTCTTTCAATCTCAACCACAAATCTTACACACAACCTTATAACAATTGTTCATTATAATGATTTTGCACTTTTAATTTTAGCATCGATTCTGGTCTTTTCTTTAAGAAATGTATGCATTGTCAACTTAGCAGCACAAGAGTTCCAAGCAGTCGATTGGCTCTGCAAAATTTTCAGGCGGCATGCTAGTAATTGGATTATGTTGCTTTAACCCGTTTCTTCCAAGTGTTGGGAAGAAATGGGTTAATCTGAACTCAAAATAAAATAAAAAATAAATACCCCCTCAAGCAGCTGCTTGCCATAGAGGTGTGACAGGAGCCTGTCAGTTTATATGCCACAGTAGATCTGAGAGGATGGCAGGACTTCAGCAGGAAACAACACATACATCCATGCCTTACCCGGGGCTCGAACCCAAGTCCCTTAGATCAGTAGCCAAGCGCGCTAACCACTCGGACACGGGAACATGCCATTAATCTAAAGTATAAAGATCTCTACACGACTTCGCGAGATAGTAATTTTGAAGCCAATATTTGGGTTTATCCTTTCATCAGAGTTTGCTGCTACCTAACAATTGTTTCCGATGTTAGATTATACCTTCCACTAGAATACAGTGTTACTTCACACCATGAATAGCGATAAAATTCTAATATTAATACTGGTGTGGCGTAACACCATGTTCATAGGCCCTATGCACAGTGCCTACGGAAAGGTTGTTCAGGGAATGAGAAAGGAACTTTTCGAAATTGGCATTTTAAAAATATGGAAATATTCAAAAATATCTGACACGTGTTTAAAGTTGGAGGCCTTTCTGATAGGTCCCGTTTGCTTTTCAACGTATGAGCAAGGTCCTTTGCTTATCAATTTCAAAATTTGACAATCTGCTATCACCAAGTTTTATCACTTTCCACCTCTTACGTAACAGCCTGCCTGTTGTGTTCATTTGTAACATCTTCACTAGGTCACACACCTCTCTTTTTATCAGCCATTTAAAGGTTTAAGTAAATTAAAATTGTTTAAATACTAAAAGTAAAAGTGGACAGAAAAAGTGACTAAATGAAGTTAAAAAACAGAGATTCAAATCGAACAGCGGCATCAGACAAATGTTTCCTTGTGTGCATAAATGATCAGCCATCATCATGACACGAGATGCAGCAGAGATATCCTCAGTGAGTAGCGGACCAGACCGTGACCTTCGAGACTGAAGGCCTTTGAAGTCTAAATTGACGTCACATCCTGTGGATCTACAGTGCTTCCTGCGTACGTAGAACTACCATCGCAAATCGAGCATTTACTTTTTTTTTTATAAGTTCGGTGGGCATTTTTGTTTGATAATGTGCTCAAAAACTGATTGACATTGTATATATGTACATTAGTGTAATATTTATGACAAACCTTCAAATAAGGAAGACGTTGAAACTAAAATAGATCTCGATTTCTAATTGTGCTAAATTGATGACTCAAAGTGCAGAGTAATCGTTGTTTAACGTTCTCTGAACATGTATAAAGGTATATAAATTAGCAGGAGTGTCATATTCAGGTTCTACATATAATAACATTGACACAATTTGTTTAAAAATAAGGTAAAATGCAAATAATTACTCGGTTATATATTTACAAAAATAAAATCATTTCCTTCACATATTTTTCCTGATAAATGCTGTCAATAACTAATCCAGTTTTTTGAACCATTGATAATATAATCGTGACATAAACTGCTATGGAAAATTAGTCTGTTATATTAAAAGAAAAAAAAACACACAAAATTTCTTCAGAGCAATTTTATTGACAAATGTGAACTACAAATTAATGATATACTGTAATAGGTTTAACTGTAACAATTGCAGCTATGTTTTAATTGAAATACTTTTTCTTAGTGATTAGACTGAATTTATAGGACATGGATACCTTTTGATGGAATACATATTCAAAAACTAGCAGGAAAAGTGCATCTAAACTTTACAAACTACAATTTACATACACATTTTGGTTTACAAAGCTACCTGTAAATCTATCGACCTAACATTTGATAATATATCGCTCAACTAACCTCCCAAATGTAAAGAAAATAGTCTCTAATCAATCTTCGATTGTTAAAAATATAATTCTATGCAGCCTGGTAAAGAAAGATTAAATCATTTAGGCATACATCTTTCCAGATATAAGCCAGTGGTGTAAGACCACTAAACTAACACTGCTCTTCCTTTTTTTCCACTAATATAATTTATTAGTATAATAGTCTTAGAATACTGTGGCATATACCTGGAGAGATAAGGTTCAAATCCCACATGCCAGAAAATTCCCCCCTTTGACGTTTATCTCTGCTAAACCAACACCTCCTATAACAGAAAACCAAGGGACTAAATTTATGACGTTACTTAGGAAGTCCTACCAAATAGAAAATAATATTATTACTGGTGGATTTTGTGCTAAACTTTATACTAATGTTTATCTATCAACATATTTTATTTAGGAGAAAATTTATTTGTATTAATTAGCATTATTATATTTCATAATAAATACTAATAACTTTCTTTCTAAATAAAATATATTGATAGATAAACATTAGTATAAAGATTAGCACAAGAGTACACCAGAATATTGGAATAAAAAATATAAAAATTGGCTATATTGTAGGACTATTTAATGACGTCAAAAATTTACATTACATTGGCCTTCTGTTATAGAGGGTGTTTCAAAAAGGACACAATTTTAATTTTAAGAGAGTAGAACTTAGATCATGTACATTTTATGCTAAAATATTAGTCAGTTAGCATTACTGTACTCAAGGTTAACAACCTTTAGCAGTTGAAATGACTTTGTCACGCTCTAGTCTCACTCAAGCATTAATTCCTTTGTGTTGTGTCAGCTATGTAGTTTTCCAAACACGAGCGTGTATTTATTGTTGAGACTTATTGTGCGTACAAATCTTACAAACGTGTGAGAGAGGGGTTTAAGTTGCAGTTTTCTCAGTCTGCAGTTCCCAACAAGTCGACAATATCTTGCTTGATTGATAAATTTCGTGACACTGGGTCTGTATAGGATCGAAAGAGCCCAGGCCGGTCATCACTGTTAGCTGCCGAAGATCTTGAAGATGTGTTTCAGCGTTTAATTCGCTCACCCAGAAAATCTCTTAGAACGTTATCTTCACAGGTTGGACTGCCACTAACTACTGTTTTCAGGGCTACAAAGAAGTTGAAATTTCATGCCTATCGCATTAGTGTCGTTCATGAACTGAAAGAACCAGACCATGAAAAACGTGTACGGTACTGTGGTTTTGTTCTTTTGTTGATGAAAATGTATTTGAGGTGTTGGACCGTGTTTATTTCAGTGACGAGACTTGGTTTCACTTGGATGGGTATGTGAACAATCAAAGAGTCGAATATGGAACAGTGAAAATCCTCACACCTTTCACGAACGACCCTTACATGCACAGAAATGTGCAATTTCCCGTCATCGTCTGTGATAGGGCCTTTACTTTTTGACTCAACTCTAACTGGTGAAGTTTATCGTGACCTCATCGAACAGTTTATTGCACTATCGGATGTGAATGAACGAAAGTGTTGGTTTCAACAAGATGGCGCAACTGTTCATAGTGTAAATGACACAAAGGTTATGTTGCAGGAATTTTTTGGTGATCATTTGATTTCAAAAAAATTGTGGCCCCCTAAATCCCCAGATCTTACTCCTCCAGATTTTTTCCTTTGGGAATATCTCAATTGTGTAGTGTTTCAAAACATTCCTCATACACTTGAAGACTTGAAGGCTAACATTGAGGGATTTTAAACATAAGAAAACAAACATTACGAAAGGTGGATGCAAATATCATGAAACGGGTACGAATTCTGCAGCCAGGTTGTCCAGAAGACCATTATTTCCAGCAACCAGATTGCTGGAAATCACTTTCAATATCTGTTGTAAAGGTAGATGTATGCCTAATTTGCATCTTTTGCCAAGTTTAAATAAAAAAAAATAAAATAGAGGGTTGCATCCTTTTTGAAACACCCTGTAGGAGGTGTTGGCTAAACCCTCTCTGCTCTGGTCACAAAGGGGACAGCAATGGGTTTGGAAAAGCCGCCCTTGTTTGAGAGCCATACAGTGTGAACGTTAAAGAACACACTGGATGGCTTTAATAGCCTACCTATAGGTATAGGAGGCATACCATCTGTCTCCTATCAGTTGTTCAGGGGATTCCCTTACCACAAGTTTCTCTAAGCCCCTGGTGTTCTTCTGGCCTGGCCAACTGCCCATTGTATGTAAAACAAAATGCCGCTAAAATATTAAAACAACAGAAAGCTGGAAAAAAATTTTTAACTCAAAAATTACGTAGTTTTAGTTAAAACATGCATTCTTTGGAACTGTATTTGTAGTAAACAAACCTTGTTATTTATATTATTTCTCATAAAACAGCACGAAAATATACTTTATCTCTAGAGCAAATTTAGAATGAAAAATATTTATAAAAATAATGAAGTTTTTAGTAGAAACAAATTATGTTCAGCAGAGAATAAAATAATACATTCTTCTCTTCTATATAGAGATTCCTGATCTTGGCAGATATTCCTGGAACATTAGTGAAGATCATTATTAAAAAATGAAAAGACTGAATCTTTACGCAGCTTTTATCGCTGTCTTCTCTTTATCCTTCTTGGAAGCTAATCCTGTAGGTACTGGAATAAAATCACAACCACCAAATTCTAATATGAACATTGCTGATAGGCTATCATTGAGATATTCCGCATGTGAAGAAAACTCTTGCATGAATCGTTCAAGTCTAGATTCGTACAAAGAATGTCAGTGTGATGAATCGTGTTCATTTTATGGAAGTTGCTGTTTCGATGCTCTTTCCAGAGATTCAACAAAAAGGAGAAAAGAAGTGGAATGTTTGTCACTTCCTTTCGCCTCTATCAATGTCTATGCTATTGCCTCTTGTCCAGAAAACTGGAGTGGGCCTTCAGACATTAACGAAAGATGCATTTCCCCGGATGATTACGAAGAATATATTGAATCCTATCTTCCAGTTACTGATCCAGTAACCAAAGTGACATACAGAAATCGGTTTTGTGCTGCCTGCAATGAAAATAACGACATGGTCGAGTGGTCGGTTAATATTCGGTGTTCAACACACAATTTAAAACAGACAAATTTTGATGAAGACAGTGTGATTCGAAGCTTAGGGTACAATGAAACATTACGTTCATGGGGCTTCTTTCACGAAGAAGAGAATGAGAAGAAATTCGTATTTTGTGACGTGACATACCTAGTTCCTGAAGAGATAGAAAAGAAACCTATACTGTGCAATTTGATCACTTATTCCCAATGCTCAGAATCCTGGCCTAACGATGAAGTGCGTCAGCTTTGCGATGATTTCTTAGATCCAGTTTTTGTTTTGGGAAAAGGATCATATCGTAATATATACTGTGCCCATTGTAACTATGAAGATAAAGGTTATGACTGTCCAAAGAATTTTTCCCCTATTAACGCATATGGATACTTCAATCCGTTTTATTACACTCTAAACTTCAATGTGAAATTTGAGGACTTTAAGAATATTCGCGAAAAAAGCTGTGGATCGAACGAAAAATACGACAAGAGATTTAAAAAATGCAGGAAAATTCCTTTATAAATTTAATGGACTAATGATTATGGACCATAACTTGGAATACGGATCTGTTGAACAACGGATTTTATTTGTTATACTGATATTATTAATTTCTAATGGATATTAATGGTTATGGTTAACGGATATTATTAATTTCTAATGTTGGATCATTTCTAGAGAAGCGTTTAAATATGTATATTATATCTTCAAAAGCATTCCATGTCTACGGGAATTTCTGTAAGAACTTTAAAATATGGGTAGCAATTTTTGAAAGACTGATCAGAAATCTGGTAGTTTCTGAAGGAGACTTCAGGTTCATTATACTACTAAAGTGCTGAGAATAAAAAATACAAGTTGAATGAAAAGCCAATTTAAAGCTCCCTAATTTTGAACTTTTTATGGAAAGATATCACTGGAAACGTATAGGTCACTCAAATCTTAATTTTCCACGATATTCGTTTTATAGCTAAACAGTTATGGATGCTGAATTATTTGGCAGCAGCGTCCCTGATTAAAACGATTTATCTCAAAAGTTAGTGAAAGTAAAAATAATAACTATCAAAACGAACTGTTTGCTAAAATAAATGCAATTTTAGAAGTTGGTATGATTCTTTCAGTACTCATTGATTTTGAACACAATTTTTGAGGGCGAGAAAAGCAGCAGTTTCTGCTGCTAAATGTTCTCAACTTCAACTCTTTAATAGTTCAGCGAATAAAGTCTTGATTTCTAGAGATCACAGTGACATTTTTCTCTTAAAAGCTTATTTTCAACTTTAGGGTACTTTTTAATGTGGATTTTCATTCAAATAACGTGGACGTATGCGAAACACTTTAGGTATCTGTAGTAATTTTTGTAGGTATGTTCACATATCTAGTGCTTTGATGCATGGACTTCAAAATGAAAGCACTGCTACTGTAACAGTGTGTAGTGCATTTGTCTGGTTTTAAATCATGTATGAAATGTAAAAATAAAATCATCTCTCTCAATTACTTTACAAAGAAGTATGAATGACAATGCCTATTTATGTGGGACGGGGGTGGCTCAGTCGGTAGCGCGCCAGGCTCGTAATCTGTAGTTCCCAGGTTCGAGTCAAAGCTGGGTCAGCTTTGAGATTTATCTCCGCAAAATTCCCCGCCCTGGCCACGGTCAGTAGTGGGACACCGATGGGCTTGGAATCTGTAGTTCAAAGGTTCGAGTCCCAGCTGGGTCAGCGTTGAGATTTATCCCCGCAAAATCCCCGCCCTGCCCACGGTCAGTAGGGGACACCGATGGGCTTGGACAAGGCGGCCGTCCGTCGGATGGTACGTTAAGCCTTGGCCCCGTGTGCGGGAAAGCCATACCCTGTGCACGTTAAAGAACACGTTGGATGGCCTTGACGGGAGGCAATCATCTGTCTCCTAAGCTGTTCCAGTGGGTCCCCTCCGTCAACCTTCTCTGAGCCTTCGGTGTTCATATGACCTGGACATTTAGCCCATGGTTTGCAAAAAAAGTGCCGCTCAGAGGTAAAACAACCCAACCCAAGCCTATTTATGTAATGAATGTGTTGTTATTATTAACAATTTTGAAATTAATTTATGCCAGTTACAAACAATAAATTTCTTCTTTTTTTTAAAGAAGAATCGAAGATGTTTAATTTTTAGAGGGGGGATGTTACTCCTATAGGAAGACAGAGATGGAATAGTAAATATTTTAATAGACACTGAATATGCCACCCCCTACTAATTCTCTTCAGAACTCCCCATGGCTATAGCCAATGAGACAGAATACATAGAATGGGCAACCGCTGTGTTACAAGCACCCCCACTCTGAAGCTAAAGTCAGTTCATTAATGTCCACCCTTTTCGTGGCCACCAGCAAGTAAAAAAAAGGCAATCATGTAGCAAGCGCCTTTGCTTAGTATTGTGTTTGCATGCCTTAATAAGCAAAGGAGCTTCTATTTTCATTAAAATGTAGTATCAATCAAATTATTTACTTTCAAAAAGTCTGGAAATGACGTAACCTTTCACCTGATAGTTTTCCTTTTTTTTTTTATTAAATACAATATTTTTATAAGCTATTAAAGGTTCAACTAACATGACTGATTGGATTTTATCCTAAGATCTTGTCTCTTGTCTTGATCTCCTTGTCAAAAAAACAAAACGTTTAATTACTTAGGCTTATTGATTTAATGCCCACACTTTATATTACGGCGGCCATGTAAAGGGTGGGCAAAACGTCGTTCAAATTGCTTCAATCTTTGAGAACCCACTCTTATCTACTTTACCTCGTCGGCTAGAGCCCTGTGCAGAATGCAAAAGTTCTATTCGCATCCACAAAACTTGATCGGCAGAGGAGTATAAAAATATATACCCTCTCAAGCAGCTGCTTGCCACAGAGGTCTGACAGCAGCTAGTCAATTTATACGCCATAGAAAAGATCTGATAAGACAGCGGGACCTCAGCAGAAAAACAACACAAACATCCAATCTTTTCCAAGGCTTCAACAACAGGTACAATCGCTGAAAAATGTATCCGAACACTATGGATGCTTACAGAAATCAGAAAAAATATCTGGCAACGATTTTGTTAGAAATTAGTGATCTGGCAACCTTCTTGTAATGTGACATGTTTCCAGATATTTTTCCTAAATTCTGCAAGCAACCATAGTGTTCGGATATTTTTTGGAGCGACTGTACCTTTGAACAGTTGCCAAGCACGCTAACCATTTGTCCATGCTACTTAATAACCATATAGTTTTGCAAATGCTTGAGGTCTGACTGTATGCTTCCTAGCAAAATAAATCAGTGTAATGATTTATTAAAGCCCAGTTATTAACTGAAAAAAAAATCTGTGATAAAAGAAAATGCCTTCCTAAATATTAGACATAAATTCACCTAAATGTAATTTTGTTCCTTTAAATGCAATTTGGAACGATTATGGGAATACATCTCCTTTTTATTATACAGCAACACCCCCTCTACATTTTACTATGCAAACTTTGTGATCCCCTCTATTGAAATTCTCATAGATTTAATTCCAGCTATGTTTTGAACTTATATTTTGTCAGCAAAAATCTCTTCTGTTATATATATTTTTTCTTAATTTGTGGCTTTATCCCAATGTATTTTTTTCCTCTTTATGCGAATAGCATTCCTGAATTTTTAAGCTCCGTTTTCCATTTTCTCAAGTATATTTTTACACTCATGTCAACCATCAATAATTCAGTAACGTTTGCTCGTATTCAGGGCCGGATTTACACTTGATGCGCACTTTAGCAGACAAAATAATAGTGCGCCTTTATATACGCTCTTTTTTATATAAACAAAGTCATTTTTTTTTTTACTTTCAGAACCATGAAGAAAGGAAAAATATAATCAAAATAAATGTGACGATTTAATGATAAGTAATAAATTTTCGTTTCCAATACTGCGAAAGTTACGGTAATGAATTAATATTATACATGGCTTATAATTTATAATATTTAGTTTACGACAAAGTTAAGAAATCATATTATTCTTTTTCGATTTTAAACATATTTCTTCCTTTTCTTTTTGGTCCTGGAATACCCAAATTATTCTCAATTTTCAAAGTATTGGAATACTTTCATGTTCGAATAGAAAGCTCTGTTTGCAGCCTTGAAATCCTAACTACACTGGTTTCCATAAATTAAGGAAAAATGAGAAAAATCGCGATAATTCGCCAAACAATTGTGCGTTCCCCACCAAACTTGCTCATGTAACCAGTAATGCTGAGTCAACATATCCAATGCAATTTAATCTAGGTTGCGTCAATTTCTGTAATCGGATAGCGACATAAAAACGAGTGTTTTCGAGTGTATCGTTATTTTGTGTTGTAAATGTGAGTAAAGAAATTCGAAATAGCCATACTGTAGGAATGACCTGGAGACATCATTTGCCAAATGAACTGTGGCGGAGAGCTATTAGCCGGCTCGAAGCACTCAAAAGTCAGTCAGACGTGGCACAATGGCTGAATGCGAGTCCTTCTGTAGGTTCATAGAGTGTGGAATTAATTTTTTAACCTCCGATATGCGGAATCTGTGCTTAGCGAAGGAAGGGCTAGAATTACAACCACTGTACAAGATCAATATCTGCGATTAACAGTACAAAGGAGATGGACGTATACTCCCTCTCAGCTACGATTCTCTCTTGCAGCAGCCACTGGGAGGGTTGTATCAGCTTATACTGTGTGTAGAAAGTTTCACGAGGGAGGTCTGTACACTAGAGAGCCAGTAATTTGTATACCCCTCACGTCACAGAGAGAGCGGTTGAATTGGGCATGCACACATTTTTACTGGATAGAGGGACAATGGAGGTCCATACTCTTTACAGATGAGTCCAGATATTGCTTGCAGATAGAGATTCCGGACATTGTTTGATATGAAGAGAACGAGGTAGCAGCTATCATTCCAGTAATATTCGTCAAAGAGACAATTACTGCGGAGGTAGCGTGTGTTTGGGGTGGCATTTCACCTAAGTGAAAGCACAGACCTCTATGTTTTGACGATTGGGAACCTTAGTGCTGAAAGGTATAGAGATGACATCCTGGACCCATATGAACGTCCTTATGCTGGTGCAATTAAGTGAAACATTCATCCTTCAAGACAATAACGATCGTCCACACAGAGCTTGACTAGCTGAACAAGAGGAGACCGTTATGTGCATGGAGTGGCCAGCTCGATCTACCGACCTAAATCTGATTGAGCACGTGTGGGATATTATAGGGAGACGTGTTGCTGCCCTCAACCCACCACCTGAAACAAAGGGGGAGCTTACTGCTTTAAAGGAACAATGATCGTTACTCCCTACTGAGCTGATTCCTATCAATAAACAGCATGGAACATCATTGTCGTGCCTGCATTGTAGTAAGGGTTGACCACACTCATTAAAGAACTTTGACCATTGCATTCTGACACCTCATTTTTGAACAAGTTCCTATAAGTTATTTTCTTTGACGAAAAATGTTTCTAGTGTAAAATATTTTATGCCATTCTGAAACTAGCACCGTAATTCATGTTTTCATCAAATTTCATTAAAATCATTCATATAGTTTTTTGTTTATCATAATTTTTCTGAGTTGTCCTTAATTTATGGAAACCAGTGTATAAGCTTTTGGTAACAAAATATCACACGAAATACATAAATTGACACATCTTAAAAACATTTCTCAATATCTCATTGGCTAATATTTGTTTGATATTTAAAGAGTTCTTAAAATTAAAACATTTAACAGTAATGCTACTAGTCCTAAGAATTTACCTCAAAACAAATCGTTTACTAATATATTTTTAAAAGTTTGTGTCATAGCTTTGTAGTTTCCCTCAATTTTGAAACCTTTCGGACTGGCATAATAGCAGCACCTGCTGCAAACATTTTAGCTTAAATCTCTTTATATATTAAAAATATTGCTTAAAAATCTATATTTAGAAAAATTTGATTAATATCCTGTGCATTTTTCTTTAAATATGATTTTCCATTTGTATAAGGTCGATGTGTTCCAACTGGTTTGATAACTGTATCCTCATAAATCCATATCCATTGAAAGTTTGCTTTCCAATGTCAAAAGTTCTTTCAACCA
Source organism: Ryuthela nishihirai (assembly GCA_038380435.1). Taxonomy (NCBI): domain Eukaryota; kingdom Metazoa; phylum Arthropoda; class Arachnida; order Araneae; family Heptathelidae; genus Ryuthela; species Ryuthela nishihirai. Next base: position 30,449,532 of record JAWZYU010000018.1, read on the forward strand.
CCTGGAATAATGGATATTTACAATCAATTTTTTACTTTTTCTAAATTAAAAATGACATAGTTTTGTTGCTGCTTAAATAAACAAAATGTAACACTTGAATGCTGGTGCCCCTAGGCAAGTGTCTAATGTGTCTTATGGGAAATCCTGCCCTGCACGTTACCGCATATCTTATCTAATTATTCGATCTGCTCTCTTCATTAACATCAATCTTTTTATCCACGCTAACATTAATCTTTTATCTGTTGAGAGCTTTCAAATGTAGATATCCATATCTGCTTGTGCTACCCATGGCAACAGGACGTACCGAAGGACTATAGTTGGGGGGGATAAATCAATTAATTTTCCAACTCGAAGTTCAAATTTTCCCAACTGAGAAAATTTCACTCCAGGGGGGGGGGGATTTTCATTTTCCCTTATTATTTCAGACAGATATAATTCCAATATTTATTTACATCTCGTCTGAATTGTAGCGAGTCAGTGTGAATTTTCCCTTGATTTCGCCAACTATCCTTAATTTCACGAAACTAAACCAAATCCTTACATCTCTCCTAAATTTGCCAAATCACTTCAAACTCCCAAAGATTTTGCCAAGTTTTCTCGATTTCAGTCAGCTATCCTGAATTTCACCAACCCAATTATTAGAACTCGCCCGTATTTTCCAAGTGAAATCGAATTTTACCAACTGCCCTTCATTTTGTTAAGTTTCCTCAATTTGTCGAACACTCCTTAATTTCACAAAACAAATCTCAATTTTCACAACTCGCCTATATTTTACCAAGTGGATTTGAATTTTGCCAACTCGCAATAATTTTACAGAAAAAAATCGCAATTTTTACATCTTCTGAATTGGCCAAGTCACTTCGAATTTTATCAACTCTCCTTAATTGCACAAGGCACAATTTTCACAATTCCCCTGTATTTTACCAAGTGGCTTCGAATTTTGCCAAGAGTTCTTGGTTTTTCCAACTCTTCTTAATTTCACAAAACCAATCCCAATTTTTACAACTCACTTGTACTTTACCAAGTGGTTTCCAGTTTTGCCAAGTTTTCTCGATTTTTGTCCTGTCCCAAATTTCACAAAAACAATCCTTTCACAAATCACCCGTATTTTACCAAGTGGATTCGAATTTTACCAACTGCCCTAGATTTTTCCTTGATTTTGCCCTCTCGCCACAATTTTACATCACACCTGATTCTTGCAAAGTCACTCTGAATTTGCCAACTCTCCTAGATATTGCGAAGTTCCCCCGATTTTGCCAACACGCCATAATTTTACAGAAAAAGACTGCAATTTTTGCATCTCACCTGAATTTTGTCAACTCTCCATGATTTTGCCAAGTCATTCCGAATTTTGCCAACTGCCCTCTAGATTTTGCCAACTCGCCATAATTTTACAGAAAAAAAATCCAAATTTTCACATCTCACCTTAATTTTGCCAACTCTCCACGATTTTGCCAAGGCCATTTTGCAAAAAAATATATTACAAATTTTCACAACTCACCTAGATTTTACGAAGTCGCTTCGAAATATGCCAATTCCGAGATACTTTGGGGGTGGAGCATTTCCTCTCCAAATTGATCCAATGGAATGATTTAGAAGAAAATTTTTGATTATTGATGGAATCCATTAGAGGAAATCTTGATCGGTGGTTTAGGGCACCTGACATGTTATCAGCAGGTCGTGGGTTCATATCCCAGCCGGCTCAAGACAATTTTTCCTCTAAAATTAAATCTACTTTCAAAGTGGTTAATATTTAGTATACATAACTTTCTTCCACAAATGGTATCCTTCAGTTGGCCGAAATAAATGGAAGTCTGAAAGGGCCAGAACTAAACTATGGTGGTAAGAGGGAACCATTTTGATTTTCCTTTTGTATGAGGGGTCATGTAATGCAATTCCATGGATTGCTTTTTTTTCTCAGTCTCAAAATGATGAATCTAGGTCTCATCCCCATTCATGAAAGGAATTTATCCTCCTCTGTCTTGTATCAAGTCAGTGATTCAGAAGCAATATCCTTCCTTTGGATTTTGCATTGTCAATTGACAAGGAATAAACCACAAACACATGTCCATCTATCCCACCTATAAACTATTATATTCACACTTCTTTCACTAATTCCTAGCTGTGATGATAGCTCCCTTTTTGTTACATGGCAATTTGATTGAATGATGCTGTCAGCATAATGCAATATCAGGTTTCACAGCTGATGACTCATCATCAAGGCTGGCATTCCCTTCTGAGATCTTGCATGTTTAGCTGCACCCAACTGTGCTTTGATCAAGAGCAGCATCTCCATAAGTAATTTTCCAGATGTTTGCAATATTCTCAGCTGTTGTGTCCTCTGCCCACACGAATACAATAACAGTTCTCTGTTTATGCTGCACATCACTGTCAGATGACATTTTTGAAACTGGGACCAACCAACATCTAGCAAAACTTCCAAAACCATTTCATAAACAGGTAGAAAATTCAAATTTACCACCCAAGACATTTCAGTCCTTAAACACAACTATTTAGCTAAGAATAAAAACGTGGGGAAAATTTCACTGAATGACCTACAATACAAAAGGAATTTAAAATGCTAAATTTAGTATATGTATTCTTTTTCAAACTCCTCCAAATACTGGTATCATATTTGTTCACCAATTATTATTATTTTTTCAGTTTGTAATAAAGTGTTTGCATAAAAAATAACTTTAAAAATGCAGAAAATCAATTTACAAAAAATTTTAATTTAATAATTATATATTACAAACTCAAGGAGGCACTTGTAATCCAAAGGATTTTGCAACAGACTTAAGATCTAGTGAATCAGAATTAAATACTTTTTTTAAGCCATGTGATTTGATAGTTTTCACATAAGCTTTAAAAGCCTCTTCAGCAGAATGATGTAGAGAATAATTCCCTTTAATTGCTCTCTCCAACTGTGAAATAAATAAAAAAAACTAAAATCAGAAAACAAAATCCTTAAAAAAACTATATTAAAATGTAAAATTATAAGTATTTATTATACAAATATTACTAAAACAAACTATCAAATATTGGAGAAAATTTCAGAAGCAATATTTTAAAGCAAATCTGCAACAACGTAAAATTGTCAATGGATAAAAAATTTTCTCTATATCCTTTACATAGTCGAAAGTGATTAGACTTGGCTGTTGCCTCACATTTACCATTTCAGGAATATTTCTTTTTTGCATGCTTTACGAAATCCAGCAGTTCATAAATGGTTAATCATAAAGATATGGGATTATGGGATTTGCATTTTTTTTAATATAACATCACTTGCTTTTAAACAGAAGTCTTATTTTTAGTAGCATTTAAATACTAATGGAGATTGTATAATACTATGATTAATGCAGTGCCCTTATCTACTAAAGGTAGTGCTGCTAAAAGAATATTTTTTGCAACTATATCTGTTCTAATACAGGGTGTCCATAAAGTCTTTTACAATTTAAAAAATTTATCACAAAGGCAATTGATTAGATATCTTAATCAAATTTGTTCTATGTACTAAGTGGTTATCAAAGTTTTTAATCACATTGCATTTGTGTATTTCAGGTACCACATTGATGAAAGAGGTATTTTTTAAAGAAACTCTAAAAAATGGCTACTCCTCAAGAGAAGGCACAATGTGTATCATGGTTCATTGAAACAAAATCGGATAGGCAGACTCAGTGAAACTACAGAACTAAGTATGGAAGAGATCCACCATCACATCCGTCAATTCGTGCATGGCACAAGAAATTCATGGAGACAGGGACAGTGTTGGATAAAGGGAGGAGTGGACAACCAAGAACATCTGAGGAAAACATCGATCATGTAAGACAAGCCTTTAGTCAATCTCCCACAACGTCCATCCGTACTGCTGCCAGACAGTTAGAGCTACCAGGTTCAACAGTGCACAAAGTCCTACACAAGAACTTGCAATTGTACGCTTACAAAGTGCAACTCTTACAAGCACTCGAGCCAAATGATAAACCAAGACGAAAAGAGTTTGCAGTTAACATGCTGGATCGAATTTCTGAGGATGAAACGTTCCTCACCCGAGTTTGTTTTAGTGATGAGGCAACCTTTCATGTCTCAGGGAAACTGAACACACATAATGTGAGAATCTGTGGATCAGAACATCCCCATGTGACTAGTGAACTTCACCGAGATAGTCCAAAGGTTAATGTGTGGTGTGGGATCATGTGCAATCGAATCCTTGGTCCATTTTTCTTCAACGAGGCATTAATTACTGCAAATATTTACTTTGACCTTTTGACTGAAAATGTGGCACCACAACTAAATGACCTTCAACCAACCATCATTTTCCAGCATGATGGTGCATCATCACATTGGGGACTGCAGGTCCATGGGTTCCTAAATCAAACATTTCCAGACTAGTGGATTGGAAGGGATGGCCCAATTCCCTGGCCACCTCATTCACCAGATATCACTCCCCTGGACTTCTTTCTATGGGGTTATGTTAAAGACATCAAGTATCGAACAAAGATATGGGACATCACTGACCTAAAGCAAAAGATCACTGATGCCATTGCCACCATCGATGAGGCTATGCTACAGCGAACATGGCAAAAAATCGAGTACCATCTTGATGTGCTTCGTGCAACTAATGGTGCCCATATAAAGGTGCATTAAATGATGGAAAAAAACTTCAATATCTACTTCTCATTTTGCAATAATTTCCAAATATTTATCGTTTCATTTGATTCTTTAATAAATTTTTTAAATTGTAAAGAGACTTTATGGATACCCTGTATAATGCAGGTATATATGATATTGATATACAGCAGTGGCATTTTTAATTAAAAATGTCTTGATTATGTAGCAGTATTGAATTGACTCATGATGACATTCCAACAGATGAAGTACAAATTTTAATCCGATAGTTGATGAATATTGTTGGTTATAACCAAAAGATAAGCTGCTAGCTTTATGCATCTGACCAGTAATGAAAAATTTCAGTCCTTGAATCTAATAAAAAAAAAGTGTTTTTCCAGTAAGAAACACACATGGAGTTATTGAAAAAGACTATGCCTTGTGTATTAGGACAGTCTGTTAAAGAACACATTGGATGGCTTTGATAGGTGGATGGGCCCACTGTGTGCACAAAACTGTGCTATTCAGAGGTAAAACAACAACCTAACTAAATAGGAGTACACAACATGTAATTGTAATATTAGTTAAAAATAAAAGTCTAATGTGTATGTGTGTGCATGTGTGAAATATATATACTACATTCTGAAAAATATAGAAATCTATTTTTTCATCACAGAAGATTAAAACTCTAAGATTTATTAGAAAAAAAAGTAAAATATTTTCCAGGAGATTATTTAGTATGTATTCAAAATTTTAAAATGGTCATAAAAATTTTTATACAATGTTTATTTAGTTACTTAAAAAAAGTAATACGTTTGTGACAAAAATCACAGCTGAGGTTAAAGAGCTTGCCTGCTTCAATCTTTTTAGCAGCTGAGAAGTTCTCATCAAGTCTGAAGTAGGGACTTGAAACATACAAAATTTTATTTTAGGCAAGGTTGGTCAAATTTTATGAACTTGAGGGCCAGGGAATTAAGCTTTTCAACTCTCAAACACTGCATGTTATTAATACATGATGTACTAATTGATATTATAAAACAAAATTAACATAAGAATATAGTAAATTAACTAATTTCATGAACATTTCACTCATAATTAAAAATATTAAAGGTGGGAGAAAAACAGATTCTTTTCCATATCGTTCACAAGCCACACAAAAGGATGTCAAGAGCCACCTTTTGGTTATCTATTTAAGGTATGTTTGTTAAAATGTTGTAATATTATTACTTGCATATATAGGTAATTCTTTATTTCATTTATAATCAAAGTACTTCTGATAATTATAATATGTGATATATCTTGGGGAATTATATATTCAGTGCTAAATACTTGTCAATTTTGGCTGTTGGTTAAATTGTAATTATCTCATCATTCAAATATAAATATCCTATATCTGTTATATTATTGAAAATTTGCAATTCTTTTCATTTTTAGTTCACATTTTTGATATGATGTAATAAACTGAACTTTAGCAATAAATTATGTTGAATTATAAAGTACTATGAAAAATTATTTTTTATTTTAGAAAATGATCATTTTAAAAAATAATATAAAGGCCTAAAATAATATATACATCTATTAAATGAAGAGTCATAATAATTTTAGACAAAGAAGAACAGTTTAAAATAAAAAAGTAATAATAAAGGGCAAAGAACAAGGCATATACTTGCTTACCCTAGCCATTAAACGTTTCGTTAGCTGTTTCAAATGCATTGCAAAAATATTTTGAAGTAAAAAAAAACAGTAAATGGCAACAGCAAAGAAACAATTTTTGGCCAATAATTCAGTTGCTGAATATTTGAGTAATAAAGAAAATAATGAAAACAGCATCACAAAATTTAAAACAATTATAATTTTGCATTTTTGTTTAGTAAAACTTGCTATGAACAGAATATTTAGGTAGCAACTAAAATCTAACAAAGACAATACATTATAAGCTAAATATTTCTCTTATTAAATAAAAAAAATTAGAAATGCCAAACTGAAACATACTTTTGGCTGAATATTAGCAATTTTATTCCATGAAAATTCATATTCTTCCAAAGACATCTTAGCATGCTTCAGGTACTGAAGAAATTCCAATTCTTCAGGTCTAAGGAAAAGCAATGCATGCCCACTGCTGTCTTTACTGCAAGCTGTCTGTCCTACTCGATTAATGTATTCCTTAAAAATAAAACAAACTGTTTGCTTCCTTTCAAACTCAATGTATATCAGAGGAAACAACTTATTATGTCAGTTAAGTAGCATTTCCTTTGATATATGTTGATTATGATGCCATGAGACTGTTTATTGATTTATCACTTAGTTTTCTACACTTGCAAGTCTAAGTAAGAGTTTGTAAGTCTACGCTAAGTAGAGGTGTAAGTACCATTTATACTCGTACTGTGATTTTTCATTAATTTTTAATTTAGCAGTTAAACCTATAAAGATAACTTGCATGCAGGTATGACATAACAAATGACCATGCCATCAACCAGGTACTTGAACCTGGACACCAGCAATTGAGGTGTTACTTGAAATAGCAACACAATATCATTGCACTATTGCTGAGGTCACACCAAATTCCCTACAACAAATTGTGAATACTTATTTCAGTGAGTGTAATGAATGATTAAAATTGCAATCAAACATTCCTAGATATAATGCATATTTTGGAACACATTACTTTCATAAACAGAAAATGTGCAAGTATTTTTTTTTCTTGTTTAGCATCATTCTTTTCAATTTGCCACTATACCCCCACTGTCTTACAATGAATAGAAAAGCAATTGACAATCTAATGGTCAAACCACTAAGTAGCATGCAGAGTTTTAAAGTTTTGTACCTGAAGTAAAACTCAGTAATATTCTCTTAAATTTAAGCTGTAATCAAACCTTTTAAGCAGCCTGTACATATTGCTTGCAATTTAAAGTGTATAGTGTAGGTAATATTTATCCTAAAATGAAATTCTACATAATTTTTTTTTTTAGAAAATCATATAAATGCATCTCTTTACACCTTAGACTAAGAAGGATTAGCCAGAAACTAATATAGAACAGTGAGATTTAGCTTAAAGGAAAGCAGTACAAAACAAAAAGTGAGATTTACCAGCAAAACAAAATAACCACATATACAATCTAATAGTAAATAGGATATAGTAGTCTGATAATAATAAAAACATGGTGCAGACTAGATTAAACACATATTCTTTAATTTAAATGGTCAAAATGTTGCAATAAGAATAACAATTCATTAATTCTTTTACAAGTAATGCATTTTACGTCTTGTGCTCAAACTATATCTTGCTCAGATAACACTAGTCAAATTTTTGAAAAAATTACACCAAAAATTGCACCCCAACGCAAAAAGAAATGAGAGGATTTAGTCTCAACATTTTGACCTATTTTTGCAATGATTGTAGCTTTATATAGTTTTTACAAAGGCAGACTTAGGTGTAAATGTCTACCTATGGCACCCAACTTTTTCTGCATGAGTAGGTTATATTAAAGTATCAAAAATGTAATGAGAGATATATTTAAGAACATTCCTGCAGTTCCTTCTTTCTGAAATAAGCTCAAGTGCCTCATCACTCAAATAATTCTGTCTCCTCTGCTCCTTTTTTCCTAAAAGAGTACTGTTAGTTTCCAAAAAAGCCTATTTTAAATGGTCCCATTCTTCCTCAACTTCAGTAGTAAGCAAACCATGATTGTCATAATGACTCAGTAACCTATCATGGTAAGCTTTAGCTATAACAGCATCTTTCAGAGCTTCAGTATTAAAGGTAAATTTTTTAACCTTAGCACAACACTTTTTAAGTTTAAGTTGCAAGACACTTTTAACAAGGTAATGGTCAGATCCAATTTCAGCTCTCCTATATGCCCTGGTATTCCTAACAGAACTAGCCCATTTGCTGTTAATTAATATATAATCAATCATATTCTTCTGCAGTCCATCAGGTGAAATCCATGTGTACTTATGTATGTCACAGCATTTGTAATAAGTGTTAGTTATTCTGAAACCATTAAGTTTACTTACCTGTAGGAGACATTGCCCATTGCCAATGCAGCTACCAATACTAAAAGAGCCTATCATCCCTCCCCAAAAGTCAGTCAGTACCAGCTTTGCAATTGAAGTCACCTAGAACAAAGGTAATATCTCCTTTCTTGACAGAATTCAAAATATCCTGTAAAACCTATCCTTCTCATTGACATCCTCAATGGGGACAAACAGCAGATAACATTCAAGTCTTTAATGCTTGTCTGAAATTTTTCTGTAAGAAACCTTTCATTAGTGCATTCATATCCTAGAAGAGGATCACTAGTGTGTCTACTGAGAAGCAGACCTACGCATTGGAGATTCTTATTATCTTCCCTCCCTGAAAAAAGAAATTTAAGATTATTTTTAAGAATCTGACCTTTATCTGTCCATTTGGTCTCTTGCAAGCCAAGAAGGATCAGTTACAGTAGTGAAACTTGGAAACTTTGTAAACAAAATAACATAAAACTTGATGCTTTTTTGATTCTAGATGCTTATGCAGTATCTTGGGCATTAGGTGGTTCAGCTTTGTGAATAATGATGAGGTTAGTCAAAGGAGTTAGCAACCTCTTTTGAGAAGCATATTTTGCAGAGACTCCATTGGTTTGGTTATTTTGCCTGTATGCATAACTGTAGATTAGCAAATACGGTCATGAACAGTGTGCCTATAGGCCTCAGCAAGAGAGGGAGACCCTGGATACGGTGAACAGACAGTGTCAAACAGGACCTTGCTAGAATTGGTGTGCAGTGGCCAGATGTAGCTCAGAATAGATATGCTTGGAGAACTAAATTGCAGGAGGGAGGGAGGGAGGGAGGAGTTATTCAACATAAACTAAATCAAGCTTTTAGGAAACAGAAATAACTTAAAAATAAGTGGGATAAAGAAAGTGATTTTTCTACCCATATGTCTCATTTTTCTAGAATTTTTAAAGATGAAATAAACAAAAATACTATTGGCAGCATGAAACAACATGAAGTTGAATTAAGTTCCTATATCCTATATTTTAAATTTTCATTCAGAAGATAGAGAAAAAATTCATTGCTTACTTTTGGATCATCAGGTGGGTCATATTGAACAATCCAATCTACTTTAGGAATATCCAGATCCCTGGCTGCCACATTAGTGCAAAGCAAAATCCCAGACTTTTGTTTATTAAATTGAGAGAAAGTAGTTCTCATAGCTTGTTTTAATTTACTCTGAAAAAAAAAACCAGAACATAAAACTGTGATCACATAAACTCGGCTACATCAAAATCACACAATTACTATCAAGTCAAAGGCAATGCAAAAAAAAAATAAAAAAGTTTAGAATTTATAGTAAATTTTATTTAAGCTTAATCAGACATATTGCAAGACAAGGAAAAAAATTGTAATTTCAATGTTTGAATATCTTTTACTGCCAGCTAAATTTAATTTTCTACATAGCATATTTTCAACATGCTTTCGAAACGACTCCTCCAATAAGTGATTATGACAAAAAAAGTTTAAATGTATGTTTCATTGCCTTCTAGGATTTTTATGGCTGTCACTCATTTGAATATGCATAAGTTGATTTAGATGTTTTTAAAACATTCTGATGGGTATATTTAAATTCTTAAACCTATAATCATCATCAAAATACTCTTGTTTGTATGCCTAATAGAAATGAGAAACAATGCCAAAGTTGGTACTGACTGACCTTTGGGGAGGGGTGATAGCCCCTTTTGGTATTGGTAGCTGTAATGGCAATGGGCAACATCTCCTGCAGGTAAGTAAACTTAATGGATTCAGAATAACTAACACCTATTACAAATGCTGTGGCATTAAGTACACATGGGTTTCATGAGATGGGCTGCAGAAGAATGATTGATTTCTCCCTCTATGGTGAGTTTGTAATCAAATCACAAAAACAAACAGTCTGTCTAAAATTAGACATTTTTTCACATTTTTTGGCTCTTACAACAATTTATCGTATTCCATTTTGTAATGGGTTCATTATTTTAATTATATTTCTTAGTCATATTCATTACTCAGCACTTTTAGTCACATATCATTACTCAGCACATGCAAAATAAAAAAAAAACTATTGGAAATGCTGTTTGTAAGATAAATTCCTAAGGATTTTAACAGAGCTATTATTATTCCTAATTTTAAAAAAAGGTGACTACAGTTCTTGCAATAACTATACGGGTATCAAGCTACTTTCTGTTCCAGGTAAAGTTCTTTGCATGATGAGCAGTGTGGATTCAGAAGTGGTAATGGATGTATTGATCAGATTTTTTAGGCAGTCCTTGAGAAATGTTTAGTTTCAGAAAACTGTGGTTACTAGCTTTGAAGATTTCAAAAAGGCTTTTGACTCTGCTGATCATCATAATTTGTGGTTGATCATGGGATATATATAAATACATAGATACATAAGAAAGTTCTCTATAATAATACTGCGTTATGTGTGAGAGTTGGTAAGGCTTGTAGTGATTGGTTTACATTGCTAGACAAGGATGGAATATTTTCTCCTTTTTCTTTTTAGTTTGGTTATTTATTATGTTATGCAGAATTCACTGCAAGGGGAAGATTTTGGGCTCAAATGGTCTAGAGATCTGAATACTTTCTGATTTAGATTATGCTGATGATTTGGCACTTTTGGCAAATGATGTTGATACGATGAACTATTTCATTAGAGCTGTTGAAGAGACTGGTAGTAGGGTAGGTTTGATGATAAACAGTGAGAAAACTAAAGTGATGAAAAATGGACAGGCAGGTTGTGATTAAGTTAATGTGAATGGTTATACCCTTAAGCAAGTGTCTTAGTTTAATTATCTTTGGAGCTATGGAACAGATACTGTAACAGATTATGTAACATAATTTTAATAATTTAGCATTAACATAATTTTTGCATTAATATTTTCAAAATTTTCAATGAATATTAAATAAAAATAATATAAAGGAATTTAAAGTATTTCAACATATAGTCCTGCTGGTCTAGTAGTTAGGATACCCGACTCCTAAGACCAGCAGGCATGTCCTTGTGTATGTTGTATGAGAAATCAAGATAAGTCTAATATTACTTCTAGGTTATCTCCATCCATTGTGTAGGATATTACCTGTTTCCTTTTAAAAAAGAAAAAAAAATATGGTAGTGAAACGTGGACTCTGTGTAAAGAAGATAACAGGGAAGTTGATGCCCTTGATTCTAGATGCTTATGCAGTATCCTGGGCATTAGGTGGCCAACTTTGTAAGTAATTATGAGGCTAGGCAAAGGAGTCAGCGACCTTCTTTGAGCAGCATACTGTGTAGAGAGAATCCATTGGTTTGGCCATATGCATAACTATAGATGAGAGAATGGGGTTATGAATAGTGTGCCTAAAGGCCTCAGAAAGGGGGGAAGTGTTTCGAGAACTAAATTGTACAATCTGGTTGAACTTCCATATTGCATGGCTGCTTAGTGAGTGAAAGTGTGTGTGTGTGTGTGTTTTATATCAATATTTAAGTTTGATATAAAAACTATTTTTGGTGTGAAATTCTCAACATTTTTAAACATTAAAACTTTTTGCAAACACATCAAATTTCACCTTGGATGGATGGATGTATGCATGCATGGGGATAATCCTTTGCATGCATGCAAAGGATTATCCCCATTTTCGTTATATTTCTTAGTCATATTGAGTCATGACTCTAGTTGTTTCAAATTTGATTTGTCTACTGCATAAACAAATTCAAATAAAACAATAAACAATCTTTTCAGAGTCCAGAAATAATTTCAAACATTACAATATGATTCTGCCATCTAGTAAGGTACTTTTAAATAATAAAAATATTATTCAGATTTTTGCAATTGAATAAAGCTTTACTCAGTTTTTTCTGAGACTGCCTCAGGTTCTGCAGTGTGAAAGGACTAAAATTTATGTCCTCCCTGTGTTTCACCTGAAATAGTCTCAGGCTTGACTAGTTAAGACAGACTATTTCAGGCAAAACCCAGGTTGTTAAGATGTATTAATGGGGCTTAAACTGAGATGTGGTTTAACATTAACAATAACTAAAAGGAAACAGATAAGTAGTTTTAAAAACCAATATTCATATTTGACTATAATACGTTACTCAATTTAAAACTAAAAAAAAGAGAGCAATTTTTGTGCATGACTAAAAAAACTCGCACAATATTTAAGTTTGACATAAAAATATTTTTAGTGTGAATTTCTCATTTTTAGACATTAAAATTTTTTACAGACACATCAAATTTCACCTGATTTTTACAGACAATCTGGCATCCTGTTAGATACCCAATATAAATTTTTCCTCAGCAGCCCATTTTCTAAGGTAATCTGAGATAATAATTATTTTTTGCCTACTATGCTATAGAGAAAAATCTGTGAGAAAGGTGAGGCTCAGCAAATAACATGATACAGGAAACATCCATATCTTATCTAGAATTCAAATGCCAGGTTCTTTTGCAGCCAAATGTGCTAATCTCTCTGTCATTGAAACTAAAAGCACATTTTTTCATATTTTTGTTATATATCTCAAAATTGTTTTACTTTATGTTAAACTTGGTTTGCTCCTTCTGTTCTTTATATACTATAATATGGGCAGAACATTTATTTGGTAAATAGTTTAAAACAAACATATAGTGAAGTCTTATTGTAACATAATTTTTGTAAATATTTCCTAAATTTTCATGAATATTAAATAAAAATAAGGCACTTCAACATACAGTAGTTTCATATTATGTACATATGCTGGTGGTCTTGACACTATATTTTCTCATTATTATCTATGTTGTTTTTATTCTTTTTGCTTATTTTACTACAACAGATACACTATGATTTAGAATGGTGCTAATCGCCACAACCCCAGCCAAATTACAGCTATGGTCACAGCAGTAAGAGGTAACATAGACATGATCATTAAGATATTAGCAGCAGACTTTTGGAGTCAGTATCAGAATAGAATAGCCCATGAGGGGTTATCAGCAAATTACACACCTAGAGGGGAAGTTAGTGATTGTGCTACATCTCATTACATGTGGGGGGAAGGCTCAGAAGGTTATTACTTAACACTAAAATGTTATATTTTCCTACAATTTTTTTTTTATTTTCCGATGACAAAAATCACATTATTTAACAATAAAAATAATATATCACTAAATACATTATGATGCTTATTACACTGATTACTGTGGAAAAAGTGAAGATCATTACAAAAAATTGTTAGCACAGTTGGGTATTATTACACAGAGGATGATGGGTTACACAGAGTTGGGTCTAGTCAAATGTTACATGGTGTTACAGTACAGGGGGGGGGGGAGAATTACAATTTTGCTAAAACAGTATTACATAATTTATGGATGACCATTATTCATAATGACTAACATATGGCATTGTCAGTAGATATCATTCATATTTCAGAGCAGGAAAGCAATATATTGGATTAGCCTTGCAATTGCTGCAACTAATAACAATTTTGAACCAGATTATGGCTGGTAATGAAACGTAGTGTCACCATTACAGAATCAAAGAAAAAAGTCAAGATGCAGTGTAAACATCTACTTCTGCCAAAATAAAATTCAGGAAACAAAGAGCCACCAGCAAAGGAAGTGCTTACTATTTCTTATCATTAGAGACCCACACTGTTGGATTTTAACCCTTTAACTAGAGGTTTTTTTGCTGTTTTTTTCACTATATATTATTCTGCATATAGGATACACTATCATAAAACCAGTGAACACTAAATTGGATACTTCTCTAAGAGATGCTAGTAGCATCCACGTTACAAAGAAAAATCATTCATAAAAACACAATCTAAAAGATCTTTTTACTCAGAAAATAATTCTAATAACTGAAAGTTCTCTGTCATTGACCAATAAAATGTTGGTTTATCCTTCAGACTATTCACATTTAACAAGTTTTCAGGAGCAAACTCTGAAGATTTTAATATGCAAATAGTTTAAATGATAAACTTTAAGATTTTATTGCTCAATGACAGATAACTTTCAGTTATGTTAATCAATCATATCTCTAAGATATCTAATCTAAGAAAAACATAGATACAATCATAACCCTGTTAATGCTGATCGTATATGCATGATTGTATTCATCAAAGAGTTGAGGTTGAGTTGGGTTGTTTTACCTCTGAGCGGCACTTTTTTGCACACCATGGGCTAAATGGCCAGGTCACATGGACCCCGAAGGCTCAGAGAAGGTTGGGGGAGGGGACCCACCGGAACAGCTGTTGGGAGACAGATGGTAGCCTCCCGTCAAGGCCATCCAGCGTGTTCTTTAACATGCACAGGGTATGGCTCTCCCGCACACGGGGCCACGGCTTAACATCCCATCCGACGGACGGCGGCCTTTCCAAGCCCATCGGTGTCCCCTACTGACCGTGGGAAGGGCGGGGAATTTTGCGGAGATAAATCTCAACGCTGACCCAGCTGGGACTCGAACCTGGGAACTACAGATTACGAGGCTGGCGCGCTACTGACTGAGCCACCCCCGCCCCCAAAGAGTTGAGGAACCTATGACTTCCATCAATGTTGTGTGATACAATGCAATACTTAACCCTTCCAAGAACCACCCTGAAAAACTGGTTTACATCCAGAGGGCAAGCTACTTTTTTCATATGATCAACCAAGTAAAAAAAATTAACTTGAGAACTTTTTTGCCAAATAACCAATAAAGGAATTGTTATTCAGGAATAAATGACATGTTGTCTGCCATATTAATTAACAATTAATTCTGTATTTTCTTAAAATAAAATATTTGACAAAAGAGACTAGTTTTACTAGGTCTTTTTTGGAGTCATGTAGCAAAAAATGCATCTGGCACTGCAAATAAAAATTTATTAAAAAAAAACAACTAAGAGACAAAAATGATTATAATGCATATTAACAGAAAGGTATATCAATAAAACGTTATTTATTCCTGAATAACAGAAAAAGCAAAGTTTCACTTGGAACAAGAAAATTACTCTTTGCAATTTTTTTCTCAATACCATACTTTGAAACAAGTCCAGGCTTGTCACTGTCTAAACAAGTCAACTTTAGAACATATTTAACAAATAACTAATCAATTGAAATAAGTCATATTATATACCAAATTAAACAGAATTCTGAATTTTATTAAAATAAAAAATTTGAACAAATGTAGAAATATATTAATTTTACTGACTTTTTACAGTGATATAGTGAAAAATTAGGTACTTCATAATTACTCCCAAAAAACATTCATTTTTTTTTAAAAATAGCAGATATTTGTTGATTTTCAGATTTTTTGAAACTTTAAGGAAAAATTTTCTGATAGTAGTTCAAATCAAACTTGTGCGCTAAGACAGGGGATTGCTTCAGCATAGAGTAACATTAACAAACAAATCAGTAATACCATATACCACTTCTAAGAAATGGCAATCAGATGGCTTTAACAAATTAACTTATTTATGTCATAATTTTAATAAAATATGCATCAAATGTAAAAAGAAAGTATTATTTTTCAAGGCATTAATGTGTTTTTAAAGATATATGTAAGAAAATTTTCAAATGCCAATTTTTTTTTCAAAATTGAAGTGTTATGTGTTATATAGTAAAAACTGATATAGGCATCCTTGATTTCTTATTTCGAATTCTGTCAACTCGTATACAAGACATGGGACCCTGAAAGGGTTAAAAGCCTATGTATAGCAATCAAATATAAACATCCAGGGAAACTTACTGATAAATCATCCTTTTTCATGACAATACATAACCTTTGGTGTCAGTCACATTATTTATGGGTTGGGTTGTTTTACCTCTGAGCGGCACTTTTTTTGCACACAATTGTCTAAATGGCCAGGTCACAAGGACCCCAAAGGCTCAGAGAAGGTTGGGGGAGGGGACCCACTGGAACAGCTGTTGGGAGACAGATGCCTCCTGTCAAGGCCTTCCAGCGTGTTCTTTAACGTGCACAGGGTATGGCTCTCCTGCATAAGGGGTCACTGCTTAACATCCCATCCGACGGACGGCGGCCTTTCCAAGCCCATCGGTGTCCCCTACTGACAGTGGGCAGGGTGGGGAATTTTGCGGAGATAAATCTCAATGCTGACCCAGCTGGGACTCGAACCTGGGAACTACAGATTACGAGCCTGGTGTGCTACCGACTGAGCCACCCCTCATTACTTATGGAAGTTGTGCCTAAATTACTTATTTCTTTTGTATGTACACTGCATTTTCATAACACTACTGTCCAAATATTTGTAAAATGGTTGGAAGATATTGGAACATCCTCTGTACAGCCTATATCTATCCCTGTGCGATTTTGATATCTTGAGTATTCTGAAATAGCCATTCACAGAATATTTACACTTGGAAAATAAATTACAGTAGGTAGTGAATGATTTGTTTAACTAGGAAGCAAAGGAATTCTTCCAGGAGAGCATTTACCACCTGATCATTCAGTGGCAAGCATCTTAATACTCACATTGGCTTTATGCAACTGAACCAATTGAATCTCATGTAATCACCATTTCACGAGTAATCATTTCTTACCTTATATAGTAACTTTTGTATAGTTGAACTACTCTCAAAATAGATATATGAACTTACATTAATGCATTCCACTTGCAGATCAAGGTGATTCAGCAATTTATAATGATACTGAACAGACGTACGAGAGCTAAAGAATACCATCACCTTCTTTTTTCCACGTTTTTTAAGAAATGTGTACAGCAAAAGAAATCTTTTATCAGATGGGCAAACAATATAAGCCTGAAAAATACCGACACTTATTACTTACTGCTAACATTTCTTTTCAAGAATCAATCAATAATAAATTCACAGATTACCTGCTGACATATAATTCAGGAAATAATTTTGTGATAAAAATGAGTTTTACTGATGAGTGGGATTTGAAACCTATTCTAAGCTATTTATTCTATTCTAAGCTAACACTAGCACTGTCATTTACATAATGATGGATAAATGACAGAGCTGGATATAGATTAATGACAGAGCTGGATATAGATTAGTGATTAGAGCACCTGGCATGTAATTGGGAAATGTGGGTTCGAATCCTACTTATTGGCAAAACTCGATTTTTACCATGATGATTTCATTTCAATTTTATATATGCATGAATATTCATAAACACAACACTAGATTGAGTTGCTTTACTTCTGAGCAGCTTTTTTGCAAACAATGGGCTAAATGGCAGGTCACAAGGACTGAGGACTCAGAGAAAGTTGTGGGGAGGTAGCCTCCATTCTAGGCCATCCAGTGTGTTCTTTAACATGTACAGTATATGGCTCCCCCATACATGGGGTCACAGTTTAACTTCCCATTGGATAGACAGTGGCTTTTCCAAGCCCATCGACCTTGAGTAGGGCAGCAATTATATATGCTAGATTGCATATATAATGCTCCCACTGACCATGAGTAGGGCAGGAAGTTTTGCAATAAATTTCAATGCTGGTCCAGGTGGAACTCAAACAAATACAACACTGGGTTCTGCCTCAGATCCTGATTATGAGTAAAACATTAGAGTGTTTGTGTCTATGATTAAAACTATAGTTTTTGTGTTAGATGAAACTTGTGTTAGTAAACAATATGTTCTGTGCCTATGCATAGCTGCTGTATATAAAAACTATTTCTATTATTACACAAATATTATATATCTGAAAATGTGTAGTTAGCAAAGCACAAATTTTAAGATGTAAGAACTACATATGTAAAATTTTCATGAATCTATATATTTCATACATAAATTTAGCATATATAATTGCTAGCTTATTCAGGAATGCATATTTTGAAATGTGTTCATAAGCTGAATTGATTTTCCTATGTGAAATAATGTGAAATCCATTAATGTGTTCTTCACTATCAAAGGCTCCTAATACAAAGGGAGTAAAGAAATGAAAACTTAAAGAAAGCTCTTTTTCAACAAAAACACATATATATTGGTTATACATAGTAGTCATGAGCAACAGTGCTTTTTTCATGGCAATTTTTGATGCATTTTTTTAGCATCAAAGATAGATTGATTTGGAAGAATTGGAGGAGAAACTTTAGCTAAATTTTATTTTACATAATTTTATGTCAAAAACCCTGAAACATATAAAGTAAATATTCCTAACAGAAATAAAAATATAACTACAACACGTTACCTCTGATGAATATTATGCACTCATTTTGGAAGAGAATGAAGTCCATTTTGTGATTTTATCACCCTCTAATGGTGGAAATTATTCAAACTCTATGATTGCAACTAATAGATGATTCAGAAAAACTGATTGATAAAAAATGATTCACTAAAACTTTAATTGCATTTATAAAGCTTCTAATACAAGGGTCATCATTAAGGATTTGATTGAGCAAATGAAATAATTTGGTTATTATTAAAACAGTGATTCTATTTCTTTTCAATCTTTCTCCATAAACCTTTATGTTGTAATCATTAGGCAACAAGAATTTTGTTGTCCAATAATTACTACAGAGATGTACTACAATAAGATTGCATCCGGAACAGGAAAGAGTTACAGTTTTATAGCAAAATATAGTAAGTGATATGCTAAAAGAGTTAGGTTTGGTTGTTTTACCTCTGAGTAGCACTTTTTTTGCACACAATGGTTTAATGGTCAAGTTACAAGGAATCTGAGGGCTCAGAGTAGGTTAGATGAAGGGACCCATAGGACAGCTGCTGGGAAGCAGATGATAGCTTTCCATCAAAGTCATCCAGCATGTTCCTTAACATGCACAGGGTATGGTTCGCCCCCAAAAGGGGCCATGGCTTAACATTCATTCCAACACATGGCAATCCTTTCAAACCCACTGATATCCCCTAATGACTGAGGGTAGGGTGGGGATTTTTGCAGATATAAATCTCAGTGCTGGCCCACATGGGACTTGAACCTGGGAAGTGCAAATTACGAGTCTGGAATGCTTCCGACTGAGTTCACTCTGCCCTTGTTAAAAGAGTGAAATATCTATAAGTGGTGGGTCAGTGATAGTCTGCTCTCAAGTTACATATTATAAATATATAATTAGTCATTAAACATATTACCTGCTTCAAACCTTTAACTGTAACTTGGCCCACTCTTTCATCTACTCCAACGTATAAAGGCTTAGTTTCAAGTCCAGTTCTAATTAAAGCTTCTGTTCTCTTTGTTTGTGTTGCACTAAACAACAGAGTCTGTCTTTCCTCTAAAACAATATAAATCAATAACATCAGTATAATTTTTAATATAATAAATTATCTTTCTCTTTCTCTCTCTCTATATATATATACAAGTTGTCTATGATGTTAGAAAATTATATTCTTGACTGTCAGAATTGTGAAACATTAATATTGTTAAATGCAATCATTGCTGGAATTAATATCACTGTCTTTAGTTTAATATTGTTGCTGTAACATATAAAACAATATGCTTCAATAAACAAACAGCTTCCTACTGCCAAAGATTAAACTGCCACCATACCAATAATTATGGTGCTTTGTGATTTACTGGATCATTTTGGATATAAAGCTATTACATAATTTTTCCTGTGGAAAGTACATAAAGAATATCAACCTTTACTTATGTGCTTCCTGGCAGTGTATATGCCACAGCCTAACGTGTTTGTAAGTGTGTAAAATTTGGATATGTGCTACGGCTCCTAAATAGGCTGTCAATAACACTTAGCTGTAAAGGAAGATAGTTATTGCCCATGTAAACACATTTGTGGTTGGGTAAGAAGAGTCTGTTGTGGTTTCTGTTCATTGTAGAGCACCCAGGATACCATGTGCACAGTTACATAAGTTTTACACTTCTGTCTACAAACTTTGCATTCTAGGGAAATGTAAATGATTCAAGTCCTGTGAGTGGTTACACAAAGTTAATAGTAAACAGTTACAAAAGCATTTAGCAGTTATTTCTTAATTGTTATGGATTGTTTTATCTCTGAGAAGCACTTTTTTGCACACAATATGTTAAAGGGCCATGTCATAAGGATCCAAGGGCTCAAAGAAGGCTGAAGGAAGGTATTTGTACTGTTGTACTCTGTTAGGAGTACAACAGTATACAAATACTTTCCTTAACTTTCTTTAACTGGCACATGGGTCCATGGCTTTACATCCCATATGATGGATGATGGCCTTTCCAAGCCCATCAGTGTCCCCTTTCTGACAATATTCTCAATGTTGAGATAAATCTCAATATTTGCCCAGATGGGACTTGAATCTGGGAACTGCAGTTTACAAGCCTGGTGTGCTACTGACTAAGCCAATCACCCTACCTCCCATCCCCTAATTGTATGCTGATGCATAAAAGCTCCAAATGGAAGCTTTTGTAAAATTCAATGTCTTCCTATATAAAAACAAAATATGCATTTTCCAAACCTTGCTTTTCATGTGAAAAAACTTCGAGCCTGCTCATTGTAGTCTTTCTGAATATGATTTTAATGGCACAACAACACAAAAGGTTTTTCAAGCCCTTCAAACCAATTTATTTTAGTAATAAAGTATCACAGCAAAATGTCCTGTAGACAAGAAACACTTGAAAAAATAGTTTAAAATATCCCACTCAGGACAACCAATTTTTTTCAACTAATTATTTCAAGCAATTCTATTTATATTACAAATGAAAAGAGTATTAATTAGAAAAATAACACTAATAGAAATGCGAAGGAATAAAAGTTAAATCATCTACAATTTTTTTTCTTAATAAAGTCAATATTTTAATATATTTTAATTTCAATAAAATTTTCATTGACTTATACCACTTGTTACTAAATTATTAAATCATTCAATAAAAAAATGCATTGCATATATATATATTCTTATAAGATTTAGTCTATTAGACAGATAGTTTCAAGCTCAGATGCTCTCATGCACTTTGAAGAGGTAACTAATCTAAAGGTATGCATATGCTAGATAAAACAAAAATTATACAAATTCAGTTGAATTCAGGTTGGAATTAAGAATTTTTTCTCAGCCTCTGTAAAATTGTGTGTTTGTTCAATAATAAAATTTCTTAAAACCTTTAATCTTAAAAAATTTCTTTTACAAATGATATTAGATCATCTGTTTCATTAGTGGCATTCTGCTTCAGGAATATCATGTTTTTTCAAATACATGAAGTCCTTGGTTTACTAATTTCCATTTAGCATTCCACTTTAATGATATTTAATATTCGCTAAAAGTACATTTTTTAATATTCTGCCAACAATGTGAATCTAATTTAAGAACACTACTAACACACCTTTCACAAAATGAGTTTCATTGACCACTGTAGTGGCACAGTTTCACCCTCGCTACTATTTTGTGCACTAGTGTACTTGCATCAAACACATAAATAATAAATATTTAACATGTTTTATCCTTACCTATCCATTTATTTTTTTCTTTTTAATATTAATGTTTAAATATAAGTACATTTGAAATTAAGGATGTTAGTGACTTCATTTAGGTGTACATATTATATACACAATAATTGATAATCTCAGTATTACCTGTTAACTTTTAAACATCTATAAATCAATGGTTAGAATACTTTGGTTTCTGGAGAGATGTGGGTTCAAATCCCATATGTCAGGGAATATTTTTCCACAAAAGCATTTATTGTCATGCAACACATTAGATTCCAGTCCACCATCGTATAGCGAATCGTTGCTTTTCAACTTGTATATGATATTTTTAAGCAGTCATATATGTGCATAACTGATGTAAATAAAGCATTTACAATTCAGATAAACACTGTATTTTACTTACCCTCAATATATTGTTCTTTTGCTTAAAGGAACTGACAAATATAAAATTAAGAAACGAAAAATTATTGAAAGAAGGATGAAGGGGATGGCACAACTTCTGAATCATATGGGTCTTCATGAAATGCTAAATGCTTTTTGCTGAAGATTTGGGTGGACTTCTAGTAGTTGATGATTGAGTAGGGCTTTGAGTGGATGTTGAAGGTTGAGATAGGATTTGAGAGGATGCTGGTCTTTATGGAATACATATCTAAAACCAAGTTTGAGTGGTAGATCATCTTTTCTTTTTTCTGTATCTACAGGCATATTGGTCTAAAATGCCAGAATTTATTTTAGAGCTTCTTTCAAAATTGGGAATGTCAATTTTTAAATGACTAAAGCTTCTGAAAGTTCTCTGCCAGTTACTTCTTCAAGCACAGGGATCAATATATCTTCAGAATGGCACTCCTCTTCATCATTCCTATACTCTTCACATTCAAGAAGATCCTCATTAGTTAGGGGCTGAGAATGAGATTCAAGTAGGTCAGTAACATCTTCAGACTCCACTTCTAGTTCTAACTGTCTTATCACATCTACGATATTTGCATTAACAGGATATTAAAATCCTTCAAAATCATCAATAAATTGGGAACACAACTGTTTCCATACACCTTTAAGTACTCTTTTACTTCATTCCATGCCTCTGAGCAGTTTTGATGTGAAGATTGTGAAGCCAATGTGATAGTCTTGACATCCAAGATTGTGAAGCCTTTCCAGAATTCTTTAATTTTATTTGACCCACTTCCAGAAGCTTAGGTTGATTTGTGGCAATGTTATTCATTAAAACAGTTATATGAGCAAATGTGTTGCCATATAAATGGGTGTTGATCATAATTGAACATTGTCATAAAGCGGGGTATTACTGCATATATAATGTTTTATGTTTGAGGTACAAATCTGCCAGAATGCAATAATATTATATTTTTAAACAAAATCATCCTGATTAACCATTCTGTGACACTTTTTATCCTTCCAAAATACATTTTGTACTTCAAATTATTGGTCCTTCCAATAATGCTTTTCTAGTAAAATTTTTAGATAATTTTTTTATAACACTATATGCTGTTTTTTGATATTATCATAAGATATTAATGATTAATCATAAGATATTAATGAATTCTGATATTTTAATTAAAAAACATTATTAGACAATATTCATACTTACAAAATGAACTTATTCTAATAGAATTTAATATATAATAAAAAGAGACATAAAAATTAGATCAAAGTGGTTAAAATCACTCATAAATAGCACTTGCTACACTGCTCTGATCACTTCATTGTCAACTACACAAAGAAAATGAAATAAAGGCACAAAAAACTTTTCTAGTTTGAGAAATAGTTTAAGTTTTACAGTATAGTTTTGTCATCTATTGAGGAGCATTTAAACAGAAAAATTATTCACAACTTCAGAATTGAATAAAGAATCACTCTTTGTGGCTACCACATAGAGCATCACTCTTCATGGCATACAGAAATGATTAAAGATGGAGGTTCAGGAAAGCATCTCTGTGTAAAACAGGAACAATCTGTACATACCTTTCATATCAGATTCAAACTAAATTTCAATATCTGTTAGCAAAAATTTGCTTTTCAAGCAACACCTAAAACAATCATTACGATATTATATTTATCATTTTTTTAAACTAAAATGCTGAAAACTATGATGTGAACATATTTTCTGTTTCTATTAAATGGTCACTTTAACATGGTGAATTTAAGATTTTGCCACACACTGCAAATTATGTCAATAAGTTTATAGTTTTAATAAAGAGCAAATTACTGTACAAACAACTACTGATAAAATAATTTTTGAATAAAATTTTAATTTATGGCACATAACAAATTAATAAAATGTATATAATATGTTAAAATTCAAACTTCAGATATGTAATAATCAATTCATAAAATTACATTCATTATATCACAAAAAAATTTTTTTTGCTCCTTTAAAAAAATGAAAGGCCATAGAAAAATTAAGTGTCTTAACATTTTGTGAGACTGCACTTTAGAAAACTAGTGAGTGTGGTTTAAACTCAGAGCTGGACTTAAGCTACAGCCTAGGGCCTCATGATTATGAGGCTCAGAAAATTACATCTGAAGTTTACTGTGTCACAATTTTTTTTTATTATTTAAATTAATCTATTGCACAAACACTGTTCATCTCAGCTGTACACAATCATCATTGCATACCAATGCTACTATAATGTTTTCACCACATCCATTTCGGGTTTACTTTTTGATGTTCCCTTCAATCAGAATAATAAACCTATATTTCAACCAAACCAGGATTTAGAAAAAGGGTAGGGGGACAAGTGATACAACTGAGCCAGAAAAAAGTGCAAAAAGGGATCAAGAGAATAAATTTCCTTTGAAATATAACATTTTCCTCTTAGTTTTAAAATTTTTAAGTTTTTTAAAAGTTTGTCAAAAATAGTGAAATGTGCACAAGTTTAATAATGTTTTGTCTCCATTACCCTTACTAGCATTCTTGAAGTAATGGCATAGGGGGAGGGGGAGGTGCTCCCCTCCTAAATCCAACCCTGATTTCGACTTTACAATTTTTGGTGTCTCTTAAACTTATCATAGCTTAGGGCCTTAGAAGATTTGACCTCATTTGGGTTTAGTGTAAAACACAAAAGGTCACTGGTACTGCATCATTCAGGCCAAACTTGGCCCAGTAACTTCTGGTCTCGGTTAAAAAATTTCAGATGATACAATGTTTCATATTACACTGTTTGTTTGCTCAGAATACAGCCAGCATCTCGCTGTCAGATATTATGGCAAAAAAAAACTAGTGTTTTAAAAACAGAGTGATGTCTTGCTTTAAAAAAAATACACTGAGTAGAGGTGTAGTTTGGTATAGCTTGGTATAGGTTAGTAAAGAGGTGTAGCTTGGTATAATTCAATGAAGAGGTGCAGCTCAGTATTAAAACTGTGTGAGAGTGGTCATATGTCAGGTCAATGTAATACATACTTGGCAAAATCTTAATGATTTGTGCAACATCCTCTTCAAATCCCCTGTCAAATATTTCATCAGCTTCATGAACTATGAGGCACTTCAAATTATTGAACATAAACTGAGGTGTGTTCTGAAAAATCCAATTGAATGAGAAAGATTGGCATTTTACATCTAAAAATTACATTAAAGCTATTAAAAACCATCCTGTATATATAAAACACATTATTACTATCAGGTTTCCAAACTAATACTGATGAGCAGGCAATTTCATGTTTTTTTTATTGTGATATATTGTCTAATTGCATTTTTATTGCTGGAAGCTTTCACTGAAATATAACATTCTAAAAAAACTTTTTTGACATATTTAATCCTTTCTGTTTCAGATTAATATATACATATATTTAAATTTTACTCAATAAATTCCATCCAAATTTTAATTAAATTTTTACTGGTTCTCTTTATTTTCCAAATATTCCTTTATGGCAAGGGATTTCTGAGTGAGATGCAATTTTATTCATCTATTATTTTTTTCTTCTTTCACCTATTTCTTTTGTTAAGAACCTTTTGTAATAGTTTTTAGTATTTGAAAGTTTCAGAAAAATGTGATTTTAAAAAGAAAATTTTTTTGTTGTTTTGAAATTCAACTTTTCCACAATGTTATGCAAATTGGCTGAAAAATGATTCAATTTCAATGCTTAAATTTTATATGCTTTGAAATACTTTTATTTAATATTTTTAATATTTTTGAAGTTCTTTACATCTTTTTTCAGTTTTCATTTAAATTATCCTGTTTTTTTAATAACTGTTTGTAGAACTACTTTCCTACCCTTTGTTTGCTGATCATCAAAATCACTAGTACAGACTGAAAAATTTACACACCCATGGTCTATACTATGGATAAAAATCATACATGCTGACCTTTAAAAGCACACAATGCTTTCAACAGACTGTCAAGAAACCAAAATAAATAATTCTTAACCCAGTAAATTATCTCACATATCTCTCTTCAAACCCTTCCAGTGTCGAGCCTGAAAAACTGGTTTGCATCCATAGGCCAAATTTAACTTCAGAACTTTTTTTGCCAAATAACTAATGAAAGGAATTATGACATGTTAAATGCCAAATTAATCAGCATTTAATTCCAGATTTTCTGAAAATAAAATATTTAACAAAAAAGATGATAAGTTTTAGAGTCATGCAGTAAAAAAATGCATCTGTCAACACAAATATTTATTTAAAAAACACTAATAGACAGAAACGATTATAATGCACATGAATAGAAAGGCTATTCATTTCTGAATAACAAAAAATTTTTGTTTAAAGTAAACATTTCTTCCATTTTGTAATTTTTTTCTCCATATCATACAATGAGAAAAGTCTACGCTTGCTGCAGAGTCCAATAAACAAGTCAACTTTAGAATATTTTTAATAAATAACTGATCAACAGAAATAGGTCATGTTACATACCAAATTAAAGAGAATTTAATACTGAATTTTACTGAAGTACATATTTTGAACACTTTAGTAACATATTAATTTTAATAACACTTTTACAGTGGTATACAAAAAAAGGTACATATTTTATAATTTCTTCCAAAAACTTTCATTTTTAAAAAGAGAAATTTTTTAATAAATAATGTGTGGAAAAAATTTTACCGGCATACGGAATTTGAACCCGCATCTCTCCATAAACATGCCAGAGTATTCTTCCATTGAACTAATGCTGGCTCATCTTTTTTCTGCTAATTTTAAGACAAACTCTTCACTGATGATTTCAGCATTTGAGCTTAAATAGGGGATTGCTTCAGCACAGAGTAATGTTAACAAACAAATTGGCAATACCTCATATCGTTTCTAAGAAATAGCAATCAGATGGCTTTAACAAATTATTTATGTCTTAGTTTAATAAAATATGCATCAAATGAAAAAAGAAAATGTTATTTATCAAGCCTGAATTATATATTTTTATAAAATATCTATAAAAAGATTTTAAAATGGCAATTTTAATTTTCTAAACTCGATTTTTTATCAAGTTTTAAAAACTTTCCCTGTTGTGTAAAATTTAAAAAATCCCCCTTGTGTGTAAAATTGTAAATACCTTTGATAGCATGACAGAAAACTCAAATATAAAATAAAATCAATATTGTATACTATTTTAGAAGTAAACTTCCTTGGACTAAGCCACAGAATATCTGAAACTCAGTAGAATATATATGGTAAAAAATGAAATGGTCATTGCACTGGAAAATCATACAGAAATTTTATTGATATTTGTTATTTATGTTTTAGTACAACAAAGTGAATGATTAGAAGAAAGTAGTCTGGTCTGATGAATCTCGTTTCCTGTTGCACCATTTGGATGGCCAGGTACGTGTGCATCACTAAGCAGGGGAAGTGTTTGCACCAGGATGCATTGTGGGATGAAAATAAGCCAGTGGAGGAAGTGTAATGGTTTGGACAATGTTCTGCTGGAAATCCCTGGGTACAGTCATTCATGTGCAGGAAACTATGACATCTACCACCTTCCTAAACATCATTGCAGACCAGGTACATTCTTTCATGGCAACAGTATTCCCTCTAGTAGTGCCTTCTTTCAGCAGGATAATGCACTATGTCACACTGCCCGGATTGTTCGAGAATGGTTCCTGGAACATGAGGAAGACTTCCAGGTATTGCCCTGGCCTACAAAATCCCCAGACATCACTTCAATCAAGCAACTGTGGTTTGTGTTGGAATAGTGTATCTGATGTGCAGCAGCTCAAACACGTAACTTACAAGAGTTAAAGGATCTACTGGTAATGTGTTGGTACCAGATACCACAAGACACCTTTAGAAATCTTGTAGCATCCATGCCTCGCCGAGTAAGTGGTGTTTTGGTGGCATGTGGAGGATCAACATCATATTAGGCAGGTGGTCATAACGTTTTGGCTCTTCAGTGTATGTTCTGGACACTGGAAGGGCTAATAAATATTAAATTATATTTTATCAATTCCTTAAAATCTACTTTCCAAATATTCTTTGAACAGCTTAATCCCTATAGAACAAACTACTTAATGAATTTTGTCAATACCTTTGATAGCATGACAGAAAAACCAAATATAAAATAAAACCAATATGAATATGTATACTGTTTTAGGAGTAAACTTCCTTTTGACAAAGCCACAGAATATCTGAAACTCAGTAGAATATATATGGTATAAAATGAAATGGTCATTGCACTGGAAAATCATAGAGAACACTTGAAAAACTAGTATATAATACTGTACTCAATTGTGTCCTAGAAGTGCAAAATAATAAAATTCAAATCCAACAGGCTTTTCAAAAAAAAAAGGCTGATCAAAAATAAATTTAACAAACATAAAGTTTAAGTAGCATGGAAACCAGTACATATCATGTAATTATAAAGGAACTTGGCCATTTCTCACTTGAATATCTTGAGGATAGTTGGTCATGCAAATCTCAGATTTAGCAGATAGATCATGGGAATCATGCACTTGGGAATGAGTAAGTTTCAGGTTTTGGCTATTATAAGTATTAGTGTGAGACCTAAATAACATATAAGTTCTATTGGAAATCAAATGCCTTTCATTATATGTGTCAAGGTAACTAGTTTTGCAATGTAGTTACCTCATTATCCAGGAGGTATTGCAAAAACTGGGTGATGAATATTATAACAGAAACACATTTCACAAAATAAGTTTCTCCCCTTGCCAATTATATGTTCTTCCATTTGAGAAATAGCTTTTTTGAAGCATTCAGTGAAAACAGTAACTGAATTCTGCTGCATTAAGAAAAATTATTAACTAGAAAATTTTATTCCTTCATATACTTTAATTCAAAAAACTTAGTTCCACAAAATTAAAAAAAAACATACATATATTCAGTAGTAAAGAATCACAAGTAATGTCCTGTAGACATGGAACTCATGAAACAATAGGCTGAAAAAAATTGGTTTGCCATGAGTGGGATTCAAACCCACGTCTCCTGGAAACATGCCAGTTATGCTACCACTACACCATCAATGGCTAATGTTTTTTTTTTCAGCTAGTGCGACATATAATCTTTCCAGATTTTTCATTTGATTCACTCTATTCCATCTCTATGATGCCACAGTTATCCACTTCCCAGATAGATGGCACCAATGTGCGAATCAAATAAAAAATCCTGAAAGGTTATATTTTGCACTCGCTGAAAAAAAAACGTTAGCCATTGATGATGTAGTGGTAGCATAACTGGCATGTTTCCAGGAGATGTGGGTTCAAATCCTATTCATGGCAAAGCAATTTTTTTTCAGCTTATTGTTTCGTGAGTTCATACATATATATATTAGAGAATATCATTAATTACTTTGCAATTACCTGCAGGTGATCTAACAGTCTTTTTGGTGTTGCAATTAGAATGTTAACTCCTTTAGAAAGTTGATGTATTTCCATCTTTCTGTTGGCTCCACCTACTATTAAACCATAAGTACACAAGTGATATTTCAAAAGATCACTTAAAATGCCAAATATTTTCAAACTTAGTTCACGTGTTGGAGAAATAATTAAAATACCAGTTCCATCCTTTTGCTTAAATTCGAGTTTGTACATGAGTTCAATTGCTGGAATTAAAAAAGCAAGGGTTCTACCACTACCACTTTTTGCAGCAGCTACCACATCCCTATAAAATAGATAAATAACAACACATATCAGAAAATATAATTACTAAAAAAAAATAAGCATTAATAATTTGCTTGTGACATTTATTTCAATTTGCTAGATGACATTTGTAAGAATAATAAATGTAGTTGCTATTAGTTATGCAAATAGACAGTTCATATTTTATGTAACTTAATTCAGTAAATTTTAGCTTTGCAATGGAACCTTAAATGCATACTTATAAATTCATGTGACTTTTTTTCTATTACACTTTAATTATTTTCCATAAAAATCTACTAAAATAGGTATTTTTTTAATGAAATCTTGTTTCTGTATCTTTAACAGTAGAGTATTTCTTACTTACTTTCCCCCTAAAATGTGAGGAATGGCTTTAGCTTGAATTTCTGTTAAACTGGTAAACCCCAAATCCTCAATAGCTCTAAGTGTGATGCCTGATATATTTTGCAGGGATCTAAATAATACTTCATTTGAATCCTCCATTTTCACCTATATTAAAGAGATAAAGTATATGAAAATCTAAAATAAGCAACTATTATGGTATGAAATAGAATCAAACAAGTTCAAAAAATTTATTGAAAGCATTATTGCACACTGTGCAAATTACTAAGGCAATAGAGGGAAGCAGATATCATTACATTAGCTAAAAGTACATTACAATTCACAATGTTTTACAACAGTTAATGTGTTCAAGAGATAACTGTCACATTTCTACAGAGTACACTGGAGTGCTATTTGTCCTTGCAAACAGACAGTTGAAGTACAACAGTAAGCTTGTGTAGAATAATAGAATCCAGTAGAAGGATACATGAGTAATTGTCAAATAAATAGATTTCCATATAAGCTCACAGGACAAAAAATTAGTCACCTAATAGCGTGTAATGCCTCCGTGCAACCGAAGAACAGTAGAAATCCTGTCTGGAATGGATGCCACCAGTATGTGGATGTAGTGCACATGAATATTCATCCACTCTTCCAGAAGCAAATGCTGCAGTTCTGCCAGATGGCTTGGACAGTGCTTCATTCATCCCACAAATGTTCTATGGGATTCAAATCTGGAGATTTAGTGGGCCAGTCAAGATACTCGAAGGTTTCAGAATGCTCATCATGCCAATCCAACACACTTCGAGCCCTGTGCACACGACAATTGTCATCTTGGAAGACTGCAGTATTCTTTGGTGTTCACTGTGGAGATGCTGCACAAAAGGAAACGTGTTCATCCAGTAGCACCATATAGCCTTTCTGGTTCAAGTGTGACATCACTGCAACCAAAGGACCTCTTTCCTCATATGTGAAACACTCCCAGAACATCCAGAGCCTCCACCAGCTTGAACAGAACCTTGCACACAGTCTGCATGGAAGCTTCATGTGGCTTACGAATGTACCCATCACCTCGCATTATTCCAGTACAAGCAAAAACGTGATTCATCCAACCAGATCACATGCTTCCAAGAGTTGACAGTCTAGTCTTTGTGGTGCTACTCCCACTGTAGCCGTGCAGCCTTGTGCAGAGCTGTAAACATGGGTCTCTTCCATGGTACTCTGCTCCAGATATCCATGGCATGCAGTTCCCTTCAGAGTGTTCTTTTAGAAACAGCTTGTTATAAGCCTGCATTGACTGACTGGAGCAATTTCTGCCTCATTGCAAAGCAGTTTGCCCTAACAGTGCACGACACACTGCAACGGTCCCTATTGGTATGCACAGTCTTTCTGCCGCAGTTCTGGTGACGATTAGCGGTGGATTGCAATGTATGCCACTGCTGGAAACCCTTTGGGCAGTACGTTTCAACACACCTGCAAAGGCAGCAACTTCTTGTACACTATGAACTTTGATTCAGCCAAATGCAATAACACATTTTTGCCACTCATTCACATCTTTGGTGCAACCCATGTTTCATGGAGCGACTAACACACATGTGGCAAACAACCACTTCTTGTCACTGTATGAACCCCATAGTGCACGGCTATTTGTAGGACACATTTATTACTAGTGCACCCTCTGTTGCTGTTGAACAGACGTAACCCTCTTATGGCAGGAAATGACTAATTTTTTGTCCGGTGAGCTTAGTTACCAAGCCACTAAAAATTGGAAGTGTTAGTGTCCCCAGTGAAATGCATGATAAAAATCTACTTCAAAGCAATTGTAGAGATCTTTCATTTTAGATATTTAACCCTCCGTTGTGTGCGCAGCGTCTATGAGACGCCACTGAATCTTCTTTCTTTGGCAACTTTTGAAAGCAGATAGGTAGGGACTTCCCCCGCCATGTACCTTCCACATGTGAGTGGAGGATTATTCAGAGCGATTTATGACAGCTTATGTTTACACGTTCAGTACTTAGGACATATAGTTATTACACTGAGTCTTTCAGACGCCACGCGAACACTGCCATTTCAAAAGTCTACATGAAAATTTTCATCAAAAGTTAATTTTGGCCAGAATAATGATTGAACGAAGGTGAGTTTTATTTAGAAATTTGTTTAGAATAAATTATAGACTAAATTGAAATAGTTTTTATGTACATAGATGTACCCGAGAAAGTATAATCCTTTTTTTAAAATAATTTAAAAATTCTCTGTCATTGAGCAATAAAATTTCAGAGTTTATCCTTCAAACTATTTGGATGTTGAATGTTCTCAGGAGAAAAACTCTCAGAAGCTTTTCGGAGCAAAGACAGCGCTCCGTCTTCAGTGAAGTGATGTTACGTACTGACGATTGGGTCCGTTTAGACAAAGAGCTTCTTTCCACATGTCGTGTAGGGTGATTCCAGTGTCTCGGTTGCAGGTGGGGACGGACGAGGTCATTATTTCAATAGCCTCGCGGACTATGGTTCCGTAGAAAGTGGATGCGCGCGCAAGAAGTGTGGCGTGCTCCCAGTCTATCGTTGCCGTGTGTTGCACTGCTAGCTCGGAGGCGGCCGTCGTTAGCTTCTTTTGGCTGACATCAGCTTTGTGCTCCGCGAACCTTTCTTGCAAAGAGCGAATGGTTTTGCCGATGTAGTACACCACGGAATTATCCGTCAACTGTAGGGGAAATCGGTATACGCCCGATTTTTGAAGAAGGCTATATTTATCCCTGTCCCTTTTGACTAATTTCTTCAAATTTGGAGCGGGGCTGAAGACAATTTTTATACCCCTTTCCGGTATCCTATCTGAAATTGTCCTTCAAGATCTTGAAACAAAATTGTTCAACTCAGCTGCAATTTTACCCTTCTTCTGGTGTCGCTACGTCGACGATATATTTTTAATTTGGAATGGCAGCAATGAGCAATTAAACAGCCTCATTGACTCTGCCAACAATATATATCCCACGATACGCTTTACGAAGGAGGAGGAAGATAGAAATGCCATCCCCTATTTAGATGTTTTCATCCAAAAAGATGACACAGGAGCCTTGACGACGTCGGTATACCGGAAGCCTACTTACGTCCCTTCTGTCATACGTGCAGACTCATGTGCCCCGTGGGCGTACAAAATTGCAGCCTTCCGTTCCCTCACACATAGGGCATTCACCGTGTCTTCGAATGAGCAACTGCTTGAAAAAGAAATCTTAAACATCCATTCCATCGCTGCTTCCCATGGCTACAACCCAACAGCAATAGACAAAATTATCAGCAAGTATAGAAACGAAAGCAGAAGAGATTCGGCTCTCATCCCAATCACCGACCCCGAGCGTACTATTTTTGCCGGACCCATTTCTTACGTCCCTGTCCTATGTGAATCGGTCCACAAATTACTCAGAGCCCATAGTATAAAAATTGTCTTCAGCCCCGCTCCAAATTTGAAGAAATTAGTCAAAAGGGACAGGGATAAATATAGCCTTCTTCAAAAATCGGGCGTATACCGATTTCCCCTACAGTTGACGGATAATTCCGTGGTGTACTACATCGGCAAAACCATTCGCTCTTTGCAAGAAAGGTTCGCGGAGCACAAAGCTGATGTCAGCCAAAAGAAGCTAACGACGGCCGCCTCCGAGCTAGCAGTGCAACACACGGCAACGATAGACTGGGAGCACGCCACACTTCTTGCGCGCGCATCCACTTTCTACGGAACCATAGTCCGCGAGGCTATTGAAATAATGACCTCGTCCGTCCCCACCTGCAACCGAGACACTGGAATCACCCTACACGACATGTGGAAAGAAGCTCTTTGTCTAAACGGACCCAATCGTCAGTACGTAACATCACTTCACTGAAGACGGAGCGCTGTCTTTGCTCCGAAAAGCTTCTGAGAGTTTTTCTCCTGAGAACATTCAACATCCAAATAGTTTGAAGGATAAACTCTGAAATTTTATTGCTCAATGACAGAGAATTTTTAAATTATTTTAAATTAACTTTTGAGCAAGAAGGTCTTTTAATTGTATATAATCCTTTTGATGAAAAAGATGCTGAGATTTTGCAGACTGGCAAATGAATCTGATAATGAAGAATTGTCAGAGGCAAACAATGGCAGTGAAGGTGAAGAAGACAATGTAGAGGAACAACAAGCAGCTAGATACCGAACAGGAAATATCAAGTAGCGATGAAAATGAAGATAATTTAGAATGTAACATAAATTTGTTTTTGGAAAAGATGAGACAACTAAATGGAGGTTAGACACACCTACTCAGAATGTAAGGACATGTTCACATAATATTGTTAGTCATTTACCTGCTGTAAAGAGCACAGTGAAGCAAGCAAAATCCGCTTTGACATGTTGGAGTTTATTTTTCACTGATTATATGTTAATTTTGATTGTCAATTACATTAATAAGTATATTGATAGTAAAAGAGGATTGTTTAGCAGAGAAAGAGATTGTAAAAGAACAGACTTGGAGGAAATAAAAGCTTTTATAGGTCTTTTGTATATGGCAGGATTTTATAGGAACAGCAGAATAAATACTGAAGATCTTTGGGCCACTGATGGTTCTGGCATAGAACTTTTTTGAATGACTATGTCATGCAAAAGATTCCATTTTCTTCCGCAGAACATACGTTTTGACGACAAGGAAACCCGAAATGAAAGAAGAGTCATTGATAAACTTGCGCTTATCAGATAAATTTTCAAGTTGTTTGTTTTCAATTGTCTGAATATAAATTGTGTGGGCGAGTATGTTACAATTGATGAAATGCTACCAGCGTTTACAGGCAAATGTCCATTTCGTCAATATATACCATCCAAGCCGTCTAAGTAGGGTATAAAGATCTTATCATTAGTGGATGCAAGAACTTATTATACTAGCAATTTCAAAATATATGTAGGGAGGCAGCCTGACGGTCCTTACGAAGTTGATAATGGTGCTAGTTCTACAATGAAAAGGCTGTGTGCACCGATCTTTGGTTCTGGGCAAAATATTACAGGAGATAACTGGTTTACCAGTTATGAACTAGTTCCTGACCTTCAACAGAATCACAGACTAACCTATGTCGGAACCATCAAAAAGAATAAACGGCAGCTTCCACCGAGCTTTGTGGCAGTATGTGGTTGAAACGAATTTACATCAAAGTTCGCTTTTCAAGAAAACTTGACATTGGTTTCATACATTCCAAAAAAAGGTAAAAATGTTATTCTACTTTCTAGCATGCATCACGACTCAGCCATAGACCCTACAACAGATATAAAAAGAAAGCCAGAGATAGTAACGTTTTACAATGAAACGAAATCGGGAGTCGATGTCGTTGACAAACTGTGTGTCACCTACAATGTCTCTAGAAATAGCAACCGTTGGCCAATGACAGTTTTTTATACGATGTTGAACTTAGCAGGCATTAATGCTAATGTTATTTACAACGGAAACAAAATCCAGGGATTAGACAAAAGAAAATATTTTATAAAAACCTTAACTTTGGAACTAACTAAAGACCATATACTGAAAAGATCGACAATAACATGCCTACCTAAAAATTTGCGAAAACGAACAATCGAAATGGCAGAAGAAAATGAATTTGACACTGCAAGTGCTAGCACGAGTGGCCTTCAGACTAAAAGGAAAACAAATCCTGGAACAGAAGATCCCAGAAATGCAAGAAAAAAGTGCTACATCTGCGAAAGGAAGAAGAATCACATGACTCAATACAAATGTATGAAGTGTAATAATTTCATTTGCTTGGAACATGCAAAGAGCATTTGCACTGAAAAAAATTAATAATTTTGTAGGTTTTATTTTATTCTTTTGAGCTCATGTTAATTTTAATTTTATATTCTTTCGTTTGTGTTCTATATAAAATATATATGTTTCAAATCAATAGTGTTTGTGTTCTGATTAAGACAAACCTCTACAACCTTTCAAAAATCCTTTTTCTCATGCAAATGTAATGAGAGTAATTTTCTCACGTAAATGTAACATCTCAGACGCCATGCGAGCACTGATGTCGGGAAAGTTGGCACGCTCAACAGAAGGTTAAGTACTGCATTATTGTTGTTAGAAGTCACAATCAGTGGGGATAGAAAGGATTTCGAAATTGGACTTTTTTTACATTCTTTAAAATTCAGTTAAATAAAAATTAAAATTATCAACAACTATTAAAAACTTAATCACTATTCAAGCTGTTTTCTTATTGTTTTATTAGATCAAAATAGCATTTTGATTGATGAATACAGGATAGTAGGGATGTTAGTCACTTCTTGTAGAAATACTCTGCTCACAAAAATTAGGGGAAATTTCATTGCTTCATATTCATTTTGAAATATCCCCTAATTTTTGTGTGCAGTGTATATGAAGCAAGTCCTTACTGTGGCATGGATTACACAATGGTGTCACACACAGTGGTCTAAATACCATTGTTGTGATCAGTGCAATAGGAAAGGACTTACTTCATATATTTCTACAAGAAGTGACAACATCCCTACTATCCTGTATTCACCAATCAAAATGCTATTTTGATCTACTAAAACAATAATAAAACAGCTTGGATAGTGATTAAGTTTTTAATTTAACTCAGCTATGTTAAATCTGTTATACTTATATTAACAACTAACTCACCATATAGTAAAGAAAAAAATTACATCACCTCTGGGTAATTATGGAATGCTCTTTTTTTAAATGAAGTTGGTCATTTTTTTACTTAAGCACCCACTAATTGTGTAAATTTGAACTAATGGCTCACTTGGAAACAGGAAGAGTAATATTTCACAAAAGATGTATGAAACACAAAGAAATTTTGATTTATTTAAAACTCTAAAAACTAAAAAGCTGAATATTTACAGATGGACAACAAACTTATAAACAACTCCTTTTTGAAAATATGTTAAAATTAGATTTGACTTGATTTAATTGTTTATTTCAAGTATCATCTGCATTTGATACCAATCAATAAATAACGAAATTTTGAGATTCTCAAGATTGGTATAAATAGCTATTGAGAAAAGTAAGTGTACTAGCCAATTGTTTTCATAAAATTTAATTAGCTTTATTGCACTGAAAGCTATTAAATTGAACTAAAAAGTAACTAAGTTGCCAACACTAATTTACAACTCTTACTATATATTTTTTCACTGGAACTGATTGCATACTGAATGCAAACATTTTTATGTGAGTTCAAAGTGCATCATTATAAATATTCCACTTCTGTGATGAAATCAAATGATGAAGTTCTAACAAACTAAGGAAACTAGTTGCAGGGGCGAAATATGAATTAAAAAATTAAAGAATTTTTAATATATGTGGGTAATTTAATGTATAGTTGAAAAACTTGATATGTAAAAATGTATAGTTGAAAAAATTTCACATAATGTCATGGAATATGCAAAACAAATACCCCATAAAAGAAGTTCTTTCATTGATGCTCAATAATTTCAAATTGAAATGCCTCAAAGAAAACATTTAGAAAACCCAAAATGATGGCAAGCTCTTGTAAAGGTGGCAGTTAGTCATGCAAACAAGGAGGTGACCATATTATTTACAGTCCATCTTTGTTATCTCAAAGTTATGGCAACAATTACAAATAGTATAATATCAGAAGACTTGTTTAAAGGTATCCTATGGCTACAACCCCTCAAGATGCCCACTATATTGGGAAATTGTTGTATTAGAATGGGAGAGCAACAACATCATATCTGCCTTCAAAACTCATTGCAGACACAGGAAGAAGGTGTCTGTCTCAACTGTGATCAAAAGGCTTTACAAGACCAGACTCTATGCCCACTTTAACTTCCAGATACAGAGAAGCCCATTTGAAATGACACAATCATGTAGTCTGAAACCAAGAAAAATGAAGTTGCATCCTGTTCATAAAATAGTCAACATTTTCCTTACAATCAGACAGCAGATGTGTTCTGATCTGGAATGAAATGGGAACCAACTAGCTCTATAACTTCATTGAGGGAAATGCATTTAGTCTGACTGTGTAGAATGGGTTTTCAGTGAGTGGCCATACCAACTTCCAGGTGTTTGATGAAATGTTTTTCAAGTTTTACCCAACTTTATAAAAATTTGGGAGGTAAAAATAATATTCAATTCTGTAAAACCAAAAAATCTCACATTCAATTTAAAATCTACTAACAATTTCATAACACCCATGTAGATTATTGACAGCATCACAGTAGCTGACTTAAATAATCAGTTCTCTCACCACACACTAGTGGTGTGACACATTTCACATCTATCACTAACTGTCAATCGTACCATAACAAGGTATATTCCCAAACAAATTGGTGGCAACATATTCCTTCTGCAACGGCACTCTGAGGAGCAGTTTGCTGTTCAAGGCCAGGACCAGGTCTTTGGAAACCAGAAAATGGCTTCGGAAATTTGTGCCTTGATTCAGTCTGTCCTCTATGTTCTCTAGCAGAAGAAACAATTAAACATATAGTTTTAGAGTGCCCTAAAAATTCAGAACCATTCGCTATTCTGGAGAACCAAGCACACTTAGGTTTCGGCTAGGACTTCTGCCAGCAGACTAACAAGTCATTGAAGACACAAAATTAGGATTGGTTTCATAAGGTCAGGAGATCAAAGTTGAAAGAGATTCATGAAATGATGCATGGAATGTTTAATCAACACGAAAATAATTTTGTGAAATGTCGAGCAAAGTATGGCGAGAGGACCTACCATACTAGATGTAATAAAGGCTAAAACCGTAAACCGTATCTGTACCACTATTGTAAAGCAGTATAAATTCTAATGTCCTTTTATACAATATTATGACACCTGCTTTTTTCATTCTTGCCAGTTTAATTTGTATGATGTGAACAGATTTTAATAAACTTCAACTCAGTAAAGGAATTTTTAAATTCTAAACTCAAAATTTTGATCAAAAAAGTTCATAGAAGATAATGTTTAACAGAAGCAAAATTAAACTCAGGCAAAACTGTTGAAATTATTCTAATAGCATCTAGTTACTTGCACATGAATAATACATACACAAAAGAGCCAAAACATTATGACCAGCATGTCTTTATGCAAATCGAAGCAACTGCAGGTAAATAATGGTGTGTGAAGGTCATGAAATGGTATAAATAACACCTAACACTGAGCTCTGTTAATCAGTGTTATTCTTATTCTTCAGATGAGAAAGGCAGCAAACTTAAGTGAGTTTGACAAAGGCCAAATTGTAATGGCCAGATGACTGGGTCAAAGCATTTCCAAGAGGGAAAAGCTTGTGGGATACTCATGGTCAGCCATGATTAGTACCTTCAAAAAGTGGTCTGAGGAGGGAAAAATCACGAACTGTCAGCAAGGTGTGGGCTAACCATGGCTCATCGATGCTGAAGGTTAACGAAGGCTATCCCATATGCTATGAGCCAACAGAAGGGATACTGTGGTGCAACTCGCCCATAATTTGAATGCTGGTGATGAGAGTAATGTGCCACAACACACAATATATTGAACTCTACTGAAAATGGAGCTGCATAGCTGCAGGCCACTTTAAGTGCCCATGCTAACCTCAATTCACCATTGAAAGCACCTACAATGGGGACAAGAGCATCAAAACTGGACTTTGAATGATTGGAAGGCCATCTGGTCTAATGAATCTCATTTCCTGTTGCACCATGTGGATGGCTGGGTACGTGTGTGTTATTAACCGGGGGAGTGTTGGCACCAGGATACACTGTGGGATGAAAACAAGCTACAGAAGAAGTGTAGTGCTTTGGCACTGTTCTGCTGGGAAACCCTGGGTTCAGTCATTCACGTGTAGGAAACTATGACATCTACCACCTACCTAAACATTATTGCAGACCAGATACATCATTTCATGGCAATGGTATATACCTCTAGTAGTGCCTTCTTTCAGCAGGATAATGCGCCATGCCACACTGCCCAGATTGTTTGAGAATGATTCACAGAACATGTGGAAGACTTCCAAGTATTGCACTGGCCTCCAAATTCCCCAGACATCAATCAAATCAAGCATCTGTGGTTTAAATTTAATGGGTTTTCAGCGAGTGGTTAAATTTGATGGTGAAATCAATTGGAACAGCATATCCAATCTGCAGTGGCTCAACCATGTAACTTACAAGAGGTAAAGGATCTGCTGGTAACGTGTTGGTACCAGATACCACAAGACACCTTTAGAAATCTTGTAGCATCCATGCCTCACCAGATAACAGCAGTTTTGTTGAAACGTGGAGGATCATAAGACAATGTACAAATAAGGCCAATTTTACCATTCTAGGCAGGTGGTCATAACACATCCTTGTGTTAATAATAATGCTTTGGCTCTTTGGTGTATTCTATACGGTAGCAGTTATATTGTGAAACCAATTTTTAGTGATCACTTAACTCTTTTGTAGTTAATGGGAAATGTTCAAATTCATGTTTTAAAAATACTGGTGTGTAGTTATATTGTGGAATGTTATTAGCATATTTCAGCAATATTCAGTATAAAGCAGTTTTGGCACAATTTAGCATTGTT
This sequence comes from Ryuthela nishihirai, assembly GCA_038380435.1. Classification (NCBI taxonomy): domain Eukaryota; kingdom Metazoa; phylum Arthropoda; class Arachnida; order Araneae; family Heptathelidae; genus Ryuthela; species Ryuthela nishihirai. The sequence goes on from JAWZYU010000018.1 coordinate 30,490,315, forward strand.
CATGTTTGTGTGCATCTGTTTCATAAACTTGTTAATTATATTTATTAATTTTAAAAGTTCCCATGAAAGCCCATTTTCCAATATACAAAGACTATTTTAACATAAACCAGAAAAGATAAACTAATGTCCTTTTATACAATATTATGACACCTGCTTTTTTCATTCTATTCTATATTCACCTGCTATTTTAAAATAAACCAGGAGCTATAAAAGCAAAAATGTATATGTAACCATTCTATGATAATTCACATTTAGCTATCCAAGAAACATTTTATGACCTCTTCACATTTATCTAATATACATCAACCTTTTAGACATTTCACCAAACCATTAATCATATTAAAATTACAGATGGTTACAGATTTTGATGAAAAATGTGATTTGATATTGATTGAACAAGGATCTAGCCATAAAAAATGGGTCTTTTTATCTTTCATTTCTCATTTTTTACAAACCCTCTGATGATGCATAGAACCGGCCAGGCCTAGCACCTAATGTCCGACCCCACCTTCTCGTGGTGCAGATCGTTAGTACCTTTCAAAAGGGATACTCTCTTGTGGAAGTGAACGGAAGGGGAGGGCTGCCAGATTAGTGTGGCCTACTGATCTGGACAACTATGGCTACTTTTCTTTTTTTTTTTACCCTGCTGAGGAGTGGTCAACCACACAGGGTCCTGGTGCTGACCATTTAAACCTACTGGACTGGAGAGATATACAGGGTGATTCAGAATTCATCATCAATATTTAGTGGGGAGGAAGGGAATAAGAAAAGAAAGAGATTTCACATAGGAAAGTATGGGGGCAGACGAACGCATGGTGGTGTAGAGGGCGCTGTGTGTACACACCTCTCATATAGAAGCACAGCTGTTTGACGCGTGCAGTCAGTTGTCATTCGACAAGGTGAATTTGCAGAAGTAACATGAACCGGTATACGTGGAATGAATGTGCAGATATGCATGTAACTTACGGTGCGGCAGGAGAAAGATGTCTTCGAGCAGGCAATTGTATGCAGCGCGCTTCCCAAACCGCCATGTGCCACAGCATCAAATGTTTTCACGTACTCATCACCAACTGCGTGAAACAGGATCGTTTGCTGCTAGTAATGTTAATCGAGGGAGGCGCAGATTGGCACAGACAGTAGCAGTAGAGGAAGCTGTCCTACAGGAAATCGAGGAACAACCTGGTGCTAGCACAACCTGGTGCTAGGCAGTTTGGAATTTCGCAAGCAACAGCGTGGCGGATATTACACGATGAAGGGTTACATCCGTTTCATCTGCAAAGAGTGCAATTATTGGCAGCAGACGACCATCCCAAGCGTATTATTTTTTGTCAGTGGTTCATGCAGAGAACAGCCGTTGATCCCAATTTCCCAACGTATGTTCTTTTCACCGATGAGGCGTTGTTCACTCGAGAGGGTGTCTTCAACACACACAATTGGCATGTGTGGGCTCATCAGAACCCACACGGTACAAGACCTGGAGCTGCGCAACAACGTTTTGCTGTCAATGTGTGGACTGGGATTGTCGGTGACTGTTTGTTGGGCCCGTATTTACTACCATCCCGTTTGGACGGTGCCAAGTACCTAACATTTCTTCAGACTGTGTTACCGGATCTTCTGAACGAGGTTCCTGATGGTAGTCTCCGGCGAATGTGGTTCCAGCATGACGGCGCTCCTGCACATTTCGCAAATGCTGTGCGTGCTTACCTACGCAGACAGTTTGGTGGTCAATGGATTGGCCGCGGTGGACCAGTTTCTTGGCCACCACGTTCACCGGATTTATCTCCAATCGATTTCTTTGTATGGGGTGCTATGAAAAACATGGTGTACGAGACCCCTGTTGATAGTGCTATGGATCTTGTAGCATGCATATCAGTTGCTGCCTCAAACATCCGGGAAATGCCAGGCATCTTCCACAGGGTCCGGCTGTCCATGCAACGCCGTTGTGAGTCATGCATTCTAGCACATGGTCGGCAGTTCGAGCACCTCTTGTAAGTCTGTACAACCAATGCAAAGAAATGTTACATGTAAGATAATAAATGTTTTTTCCTTACCACTTCCTTCTTATGTGTTCTTTCCATCATTGAACTGGGGTCATTTTGCCCTACTACATGGCATATGCGCCCATGCTTTCCTATGTGAAATCTCCTTCGTTTCTTATTACCTACCTCCCCACCAAATATTGATGATGAATTCTGAATCACCCTGTATGGCTCTGAGCTTGATTATGGATCCTGATTTTGCTGCACTGGTGGGCTTCTGTGGAGGGAAAATCTTCCGCTGTGTTTTCTGTTTGTTTGTGGGTTGACAGCACCAAGTGAATAGATTCACAGGATATGTTTATCAACTGGTGGATAATCCTGAGCAGAAGTCATCGCAGGCACCTGAACTCTTTGCTTCTATTGGCATCGTCAAATTCTGCATTGGAGGAAGTCTTCCAGTGTAGATGGCTTCAGCCTTTAGTAGTGGGGGAACGGGTCTTTGCCCCATGTCTGCGATTAGGGGGCTGTTTGATATTGTCGGCATTCCCTCTCTCAATAAACATAGTTTCTTTAAACATCCCACTAACCATTTTCTCTCCATAGGTAGTTGGAATGTGAGGACTCTGCACAGAGCTTTTTCTCTTGATGTCCTCACACAAGAATTCCACCATTATAATTTAGATATTCTCGGCTTGCAAGAGACCAGATGGACAGATAAAGGTCAGATTTTTAAAAATAATCTTAAATTTCTCTTTTCAGGGAGGGACGACAATAAGCATCACCAAGACATGGGTCTGCTTCTCAGCAGACACGCTAGTGATGCTCTTCTAGGATATGAGTGCATTAATGAAAGGTTTCTTACAGCAAAATTTCAGACAAGCATTTAAAGCTTGAACGTTATCTGCTGTTATGCCCCCATTGAGGATGCTGATGAGGATGAGAAGGATAGGTTTTACGGACAACTTCAGGATATTTTGAATTCTGTCAAGAAAGGAGATATTACCCTTGTTCTTGGTGACTTCAATGCCAAAGTTGGTACTGACTATGACCTTTGGGGAGGAGTAATGGGCCCTTTTGGTATTGGTAGCTGCAATGGCAATGGGCAACGTCTCCTACAGGTAAGTAAACTCAATGGATTCAGAAAAACTAACACTTATTACAAACACCGCGACCTACATAAGTACACATGGGTTTCACCCGATGGGCTGCATAAGAATATAATTGATTATACAGGGTGAATCTGAAAAAGTGGGCAAAACTTTACGGGGTGGTAGAATGCAGCTACATGAGCAATATTCGTCATAGAAAGTATGGGCGGAACGCAAACAGCGAGCCGCTAGGTGGCGTTGGAAATGGTATAAAAGGGTCGGTCCTCGCACCCAACGGCATTTCTACCGTGGATTGCTGAGAGGATGGCTGGTTATACTAACCACGAAATGGCGGATATGCACTTTGTGTAAATGTGGGGCCATATGAAAAGCCTAATCTACAAGTGCCCCATTGAAACCGATATGGATCTAGTCGCCAGGATCGCCGTTGTTGCCAGCGATATTCAGGAAATGACTGATGTCTTCACAAATGTGCGTCAGTCCCTATCCCGCAGGTGTGAAGCCTGCATTACAGCTGGCGGCAGCTCTTTTGAGCAATTTCTTTGAGCATGTACCTCAATTACATTCCTGTTAATAAAATGTTTTCTGAAGTATCTCCTCTCCTTCTTGTGTTCATTCTTTAAATGTGACAGTGGAAAACTACCTTTTAACTTCTCACCGCTTGCGTTAAGACCATACATTCTATGACGAATATTGCTCGTATAGCTGCGTTCTACCACCCCATAAAGTTTTGCCCACTTTTTCAGATTCACCCTGTATATTAATTAATAGCAAATGGGCTAGTTCTGTTAGGAATACCAGGGCATATAGGGGAGCTGAAATTGGATCTGACCATTACCTTGTTAAAAGTGTGTTGCAACTTAAACTTAAAAAGTGTTGTGCTAGGGTTAAAAATTTTACTTTTAATACTGAAGCTCTGAAAGATCCAGTTATAGCCAAAGCTTACCATGATAGGTTACTTAGTCATTATGACAGTCATGGTATGCTTACCACTGAAGTTGAGGAAGAATGGGATCATTTTAAACAGGCTTTTTTGGACACTAACAGTACTCTTTTAGGAAAAAAGGAGCAGAAGAGGCAAAATTATCTGGGTGATAAGGCACTTGAGCTTATTTCGGAAAGAAAGAACTGCAGGAATGCCCTTAATCAATACCCTACTAGTCCTAATAGAAACCATTACAGAGACCTTAATAAACTTGTAAAGGATCAGTTAGCTGCTGATAAGAATCTTTGGCTTGATGGTTTGGCTGACAAAGCCGAGGAAGCAGTTAAACAGCACAACAGCAGAGAGCTGTAACAGATAGTTAATGTTTTGTGTGGTAGAAAACAGAGAGGTATACAAGGATTGACGGATAAACAAAGTAAGGTTATAGAAGGTGAGGATTCTGTCATGGCTAGGTGGGCTGAGCATTTCAGTGATGTTCTAAACAATGTAGTTAGTTCTACTCCCGTTGTTTGCAATGTTGATAAATGCATTGGTGGCTTTAATGTTGGCCCTATAACACAATCTGAAGTTATTTTCACTGTTTCTACACTTAAACTACATAAATCCCCAGGGGTAGATGAAATTACTACTGAAATGCTTAGAGCTGGGAATGTTTTGGTTACCACTTGGATGACTGAAATTCTGAATATCTTTTATGATAAAGGCATGGTTCCTAAGGATTTTATCAGAGCTATTGTTATCCCTATTTTCAAAAAAGGTGATCGCAGTTCTTGTGATAACTATAGGGGTATCAGCCTACTCTCTGTTCAAGGTAAAGTTCTTTCCATGATTGTGCTTAATAGAATTAAGAATCTGGTTGACAGTCAATTGCGTGATGAGCAATGTGGATTCAGAAGTGGTAGGGGATGTGTGGATCAGATATTTTCACTTAGGCAGATTCTTGAGAAATGTTTAGAGTTTCAGAAACCCTTGGTTGCTAGCTTTGTTGATTTCAAAAAGGCTTTTGACTCTGTTGATCGTCATAATTTGTGGTTGATTGTGAAATCATATGGTATACCTGACAAGTTAGTTAACATAATGAAAGCTCTCTATAATAACACTGAGTCGTGTGCGAGAGTTGGTAAGGCTTGTAGCAATTGGTTTAGCATTACTTCTGGTGTTCGACAAGGGTGCATTTTGTCTCCTTTTCTCTTTAGCTTGGTTATTGATTATGTTATGCGAAATTCACTTCAAGGGTAAGATTTTGGTCTTAAATGGACTGGAGATACGAAAATTTCTGATTTAGATTATGCTGATGATTTAGCCCTTTTGGCAAATGATGTTAATGAGATGAACTCTTTTATTCCAGCTGTTGATGAGACTGGTAGTAGAGTAGGTTTTGTTATAAACAGAGAGAAAACTAAAGTGATGAAAATTGGTCAGGCAGGCTGCGATTCAGTTCATCTGAATGGTTGCAGTCTTGAGCAGGTGTCACAGTTTAATTATCTTGGGAGTTATGTAACAGACAATGGTGATGTGCGGCATGAGATTAACAGACGAATAGGGATTGCTGCCGGGACTTTTAAGAATCTATGGAGAGTGTGGAGAAATAGGCGTATACACCTAAAGACTAAAATTAGACTATAATAGTTTGGTTCTTTCTAGGGTTAGTTATGGTAGTGAAACTTGGACACTTTATAAACAAGATAACAGGAAACTAGATGCTTTTGATTCAAGATGCTTACGCAGTATCTTGGGCATTAGGTGGTTCAACTTTGTAACTAATGGTGAGGTTAGGCAAAGGTGTTTGCAACCTCCTTTAAGCAGCATATTATGCAGAGAGAGACTCCGTTGGTTTAGCCATGTTGCCCATATGAATAATGATAGATTGGCGAATAGGGTTATGAACAGTGTGCCTAAAGGCCTCAGAAAGAAGGGGAGACCTAGGATGCGGTGGGCAGACAATGTCAAACAGGACTTTGTTAGAATTGGTGTGCAGTGTCCAGATGCAGTAGATGTAGCTCAGGATAGACTTGCTTGGAGAACTAAATTGCATGGTCTGGTTGGACCTCTGTAGCCCATGGCTGCTTCAGGATGATGATGATGATGAAAAGTTCCAAATGTATAGTTATTCCACATAAGATACTCAGTTGATATATATTTATAAAATATAAAAGCCAAAAAAAAATTTAGAGGAAAGAGACAATGTACAAATAAGGCAAATTTTATTCTATAGCCATTTTTGAATTACTACTTTATCTTTCTTACCTACCGTTTTACATACTGGTTCAGTATTTAATAATTGTTATGCTCTTAAATCATATAACGGGACAATTACAATTTATCATGCTTCTTCTAAAAAGGGCTGTGGTACGCCACAGATTAATGTACCTAATATTAATATATGATCATCTACTATATAGAGAATTTGTTTCGTGAGCCTAAGTATACGACTTCGTATGAAAAAACAGAAAGCGCATACACTGTTTCCACTACTCACAAAAATCTGTAATTTTCTTTTAGTAAGATGATTAGATACTATTACTTACCTATAGGCTCCTAGATCCAGGGCACGTAAATTTTCCTTATTTTTATTATCGATTCACAACTACAGCTGGCTAAGACAACATAAACACATGGTACAAATTTAAAATCTATGCACGTCATGATACACGTATATAGAAAGTTTTTTACTTCTATCTCAAAATATCAGGAGAGATATATAATGAATCCATGCTGGTATTAAATACACTACATGGCTGTTTAACATAAAGATATCGAATTCATTTTTCCTTTCTTTTCTATTTTACATCACGTCTTTTTCTATTTTATATCACGTCCAAGCAGACTTTTGAAATAAGGCTGAAGGAGCATCAAAATGATATAAGAAAAGTCAACATTAATACCGCTTTGGCGCAAAAAATAAAGAACGAACTCCAAAAGTACTGGACTTTGCTGGGACCAAAATTTTATATGCTCCCCCCCTTACAGATTCGAAACTAGACATTCTTGAGTAAATTGTTATATCCCGCAACAGAGACAAATGTATCAATTAAGAAATTTACCACCCAAGGCGCTTACGGCTGCATGAAAATATAACACGGTATGAAAAGGATTATAGCCCAACAGCCCACAGAATGAACCTCCCCTCCTCATAGTGCACGTGGGATGCATTAAACGCTGCCACCTGCCTGCCGCACTGTGACATGACTTGGAAAAGCGACGACCGAAGTCGTGAAACTCGATTCGGGTCATTAAAAGTTTTTAACATTTGGTGCCTTTTAAGAATTTTTTTGAACCTTTAAACTTTTTTATGTCATTTATCTTGTTAACAAAATAGATCTTCTATGTGTTTTCCTGGTACCAAAAGACGCCAAGACATCCATAGGACTTTATCTATTACCATCACTTTAAAAGTTTTTTTTTTTTCATCTATTACTATCACTTTAAAAGATGTACATCGACCAATGTGGAATTGCTCTACAACTGTGTTTCATTATGGCACATAACACTCAGATGTACATCGACCGATGTGGAACTACTCTACAACTCTATTTCATTATGGCACAGCAAGACGTGATATAAAAAAGAATAAGAATAAATAAATTCGGTATCTTTATGCTAAATAGCCATATAGTGTATTTAATACCAGTATTGTTAACGCTGTGACAATTCTACACTTGCAATGAATCCCTGTTACTATATAGGGCAGTTTATAAAGGTATTTTATACATGTAAGGCAAAATAATTTTCATCGAATTGGCTTTACTATAAAAAAATTACTTTTTAAGCAACTACTTGCATAGATGTCTAACAAAAGCCTGTCAGTATCACAGACGTACAAATAGGATACAATAGGTTTTGATCGACTGCTTTGCCCATCTCAGCGATACCAGTGGCAAAAGGGCAAAACTAGAAGAGCAGGTACGCGCAACTGTACGGTTGTCCTGTTTACATATCATTTCTTTTTCTTTTGCGATTACAGTTCAAGCAAAAACATTCCGCTTATATTATCGTACGATTATAATGATAGGAATGATTATGAATATATGATTATAATAATAGTTTGGGGTAACTTTATTCAGCCGAAATCGTTTCCTTTCTTTTTCAGAATTTCTCTGTTATTCCCATATAATTTATTTCTCGTACTTAAAAACTAATTTTTAACTAGTTAAGTATAAATTCTTTTTCCTAGAGACGAAACATTCCATACGAAATAGTATTTTTAACTCAAGATGAAATTTTATTGTACACCATTTTAATGAGCATTTAATGAAAGTTTTCATCTATTACCATCACTTTAAAATTCCAAAAAAGAAAAGACAGAACAATTTTAAATTAATTTGGAAATAACAATAAATAAATTATGTGTTTATTCAGTAACATAATTTATTCGTAATAATCATTTAGAAAATGTTTCAATGTACGTACGTACATTATTTTGAAATTACTATAGTAGATTAAAAAGCTACTTTATTTATATAAGCGTTAAAAGCAGACTTTTCGAATCGTAAAACAATTTAAAGCCGCAGAGGATTATTCTTCGGAAATCCGAACAAAGAAATATCAGTGTTGTGACTGCTGAAATGTGCTACATGAAACTGTTTCACACACAAGAATGTTCTTTGACATTGCTACAATTCGATAAATGAAACAGTTGAAATTAAAACACTAACATTTGCTCACCAAGAGGTAATACTAACATCACAAGTTCATGTTAATATTACCTCTTGGTGAATTTAGCCTCCAATATGAGCCCTATACCAATATTGCAAGCATTAGACACGTGCGCTCTTCAAGCGCTCACGCTCAATGAAAGACATGCGCACAAGTCACCATTAAGTACAAACTTAGTAACTCAATCCCATTGATGACAGAAGCGTTAAGATTAGTCTGGATGCGTGTTTGAGTTTGTGTCGTATCTGAAGGTAGTTACCGTATTCTTTGGTCAGTATAATACACAATGTAAAAATTCTAGGAGAAAGCGTGACCTCAGCAGAGAGACAAAAGTGAAAACTTGTATTCATGCAGCAGCTAAACTGCATCGTTATGAGCCCTAATGCAAAATATTCAGTAGGTCCCTATCGCATAGTACGAAAAGTGTGTGGGGGGAGGGGGTAGAAATCCATGGGGCTTGTTGGATATTTCTGTCTGCGCCAATGGTAGTTTCGCTCTTGCATCAGTGCTTTACCAAGGTCTCGAACCCATGTCTCTCTGATCCATATCCAATCATGCTAATTTCTCAGCTGAACTATAAGAAATACCTTGATATTTATTTCTGTATTAAAAATAAGACTTGACAGGCAATCTGACAAGGTAATGGGTAGAATCTTTAATACAGTGTGTTAGGATTTCTTTATAGTAAAGCATATATACATTTTCTGGGGCTGTTTTGGGGATTTTTCCCTGCCAAGATTTGATGACTAACATTTTTTAAACGCGCGAAAGTTTCGTTTTAGAGCATGCACAAATTTGAAGTGGTAGAATTCAGAGTGGTGTAACACAAACTCGCGTGGACTGAAAAAGTCTGCATGTAAGCACAAGACAGAAAATTGTTACTCACTGTATTCTAGGATTATAATGGGGTTATTATGGAACAATATTTGGAGAGACGAGAAACCATAACAGCTGTAAAGAACTGTGATGTGCTTATGAATCATCTAAAGCCATCAATTGAGAAAAAACTTCGTTTTTAATTGAGAAAAAACTTTTTTTTCCTCAGATTTTTGTCTGTAAAATGACAATGATAGCTCTCCCACTGCACACTCCACAGTGGAACAGATATAGAAGACGAAGTTTAAGGAGTTACATCTCCTTTCATATTCTCCAAACTTACCTCCAAGTGATTACTATCTCTCTTAGCCATTCAAATATTCACCGAAAGGACGTCATTTCTTGTCAGATGAAGAGGTCAAAACGACGGTGCGTCAAAGACTTAACAAAAAAAAATGAAGACGAAATGGTATCCAACAAATTGACAAATTCAGGTTCCACCATTAACACATACTTCTGTCAAGGAATCCAGTCATTAGTTCATCATTCGAGAAAATGTATCGAAAGTAAAAATATCGACTAAACATATATTAATAACTTATACAAAAATTTTGCATTCAGTAAAATAGCGTTTATTTAACTTCTGCTATTTTCATTTGAGTGATCCTCGTATTTTCATTTAGTGTGAAATGCATCTATATTGCTGACAAGCAAAATGTGTAAAACACTAAATAATTTTAAACACATACTAATTAGCAACAGCTGCTTAAATAAACTCTTATTACAGTGTAAGAAGAAGTATTTGCAGTAATGAAGCTTGCTGGTGACAGCTTCTCTCTGAAACTAAGCACACGTTATCTCAGCAAAATGCAAGAGCTGATCTGCTATCAAGACTAGATTGTTCAGCAAGTACAACGAACCAGCCGAAGAGTTTTACGGCCATTTAAGAATATTTTTCCTCATCACAGGAATTTCAGGACAATTGAATGTCATATTGAAGAAGTTGCATTGTATAGTATTATGAATAATTTCAAAATTAAATAGTGCAACCTTATTTACATATGTATTATTTGTATATATACTGAATAAATAATTATAATTATTGTGCCTTTTTAGTTTTAAGTGGATACATTTTTCGAGAAATATGAAAATAACACATTTTTTTCTGTATAGGGTGAACAAACGTCATATACTGAATAAATAATCATAATTATTGCGCATTTTTAGCTTTAAATTGATAAATTTTTCGAGAAATATGAAAATAACATTTTTCCGGTATAGGGTGCGCAAACGTCTCTTTTAACCCTTTCTCTACTGCACCGGCCGAAAACGGCCCAAACTGCAGATAGGAGGTAGTGAAGAGGAATGAATAGCATGATTAGACAAGTCTATTTAAAATTTTAGTCATTTTGGGCCGGTATGGTATTGAAAGAGTTAAAGGGAATATGTTCTCTATTTTGCTTGGAGCTTTCTTGTGAAAGAAATGCCCTCTTTTATTCTCTTTTTTTAAATTATTAAAAAATTTTAATTTTAAATATTTAACAATACAATATATATTAATATTTTATAAAAAGTTAAAAGATGTAAAAAATTTTAAAATTATTGAACGAATCATAATAAACAGCATCTCTGAAGACTTAAACCGGGTGTTGACTTAAACCGGGATAGAGGAGTCAAAAAGCCTGGAATTTCAACATCAAAGACAACAAAAAAATGAAGACAAAATGGTATCCAAATTGGCAAATTCAAGTGACATTCATTTTATGTGGCATTCTATATATGGTCAAAAAGGTTCATTAAAATGTTATATAAATCGAGTGTCAGCTAAATCACTGAAATGCAAAATACAGTACTTAAAGTGAAAATCGCAATACCAAGAAGGAATAGAAGTAGAGATATGTAAATTGTGTTGGGTTGGGTTGTTTTACCTCTGAGCGTCACTTTTTTGCACACCATGGGCTAAATGGCCAGGTCACATGGACCCTGAAGGCTCAGAGAAAGTTGGGGGAGGGGAGCCACTGGAACAGCTGTTAGGAGACAGATGGTAGCCTCCCATCAAGGTTATCCATTGTGTTCATTAATGCACACAGGGTATAGCTCTTCTGCACACAGTCCCACGGCTTAACATCCCATCCGACGGACGGTGGCCTTTCCAAGCATATTGGTGTCCCCTACTGACCGTGGGCAGGGCAGGGTATTTTGTGGAGATATGTAAATAGCAGGAGGCAATCGGCCATCAGAGATATGCAAATGAACAAAATTCCACAGTGAATGGATAAGTGACACCCAGCTGAGCCATAGATAAATACCGGGCGCGCATGAGCTCATATCATTGCATGGCAGACAATGAGGTTTAAGTGCATGCACCAAAAATATTTCGAACACGCCTTGGAGGAGCTAGCCAAACCCTTATGCGCAATTGATGCCTAAGAGAGAGCGAATCGTCAATATAAGAGAGCTCGGATTGAGCCTTCAAGCGATTGTTGAATGCGCGAGGCACAATGTATGCACAGTGCAAAAGTGCATCTCACGCAACATCGTGAAGCACCAAATACCAGCACACGACACCACATGACGTGAATATCGCATGCTCCGTAGAAATACCATTCGCAATCCTTTCATCACAGTAACTGTGCTGCAGAGTAATTTGTGGACCGTTATGGTCTCCATGCAAGCCATTAGAGAACGTTTGCATGAGGTATGAGGGAGAGACATCATCCAGCCCGACATCTGCCATTGCAGCAACATCACTGGTTTTGCACTAGCCACCAGTGTCAAGCGAGTAAACATTGGACTACTGAATGGAGAAGAGTGTTATTCACTCACGAGTCCCGATTCCGTTTCAGCATGCCAGATGTCCATTTGTCCATATGGCATCATCGTCGTCAACGACATAATGATGCCTATTCCATTAGCCGCCATATGGCTCTCCACTGTGGTACAATGGTATGGGGTGGCATCACATATAGCTACTTATACGTTATAATCACCAGAATTGTTTTGAAATTCCAAAGTTCCAGAGTGCTTGAAGGCCAGATATAGAGATGCAGATAGAGAGTGCGAGTATAAGGAAGCATGTTTTACCCGTGAAGAATTTTTATTTCAGTTGTTTTACCTGTGAGCGGCGTCACTTTTTTTTCACACTACTGCAATGGATATCCAGTATCCTAAATGGTCAGATCGCAAGGACACTAAGAGCTAAGAAAAGGATAGGGAAAGGGAGACACACTGAACAGCCGTTAGGAAACAGATAGCCCTCCATCAAGGCCATCTAGCAGAGACGTACCCAGGCAAGGCCATGACAGTTATACTGTGACGCCACGTACGGAGGGAGAACAGGCGAATGAACTGCGCTGTATAAAAGCTTGTTTGCAGCTTTGGCTTTAACGGAGATTTAACGGAGACTTTAACCTATTCGCCTGTTCCCCCTCCGTACGTGACGTCACAGTATCGCTGTCATGGCCTTGTCTCCCAGGAGGGTCCCTATCTCTCCCCACCTCCATGAAAATTTTGTCGTGTTATGCGAAATCCCAAACTTGTCTAACTGCTTTGAAATCCAAAACAGTTGTCTTTGTATAATATTATTTTTGTCCCATATTTTATGTCCGATACTAAACACATATTTAAAATACTTGAAATATATTATTCCATGTAGAACATAAAATATATAGAATATCATTTTAACCATTTAATTTTAATTTTTCCTTTCATTTGATCCGGTGGAATATTTTAAATAACTGAGAAACTTTACTCAAGTCCTATTATCAGTCCCCACTCCCGAAATTAAATTCTCACCCCCCACCTCTAAAACTAATATTCTCGAACCCTCCCGGAAACTAAATTTTTGGAGCCACCCCATCCTCCGTACAAATCATGGGTACGTCCTTGCAGTGGCGCATTCAGAGGGGGGGGGGGAGGAAGGGGCCCTGGCACCGCCCAAAGAAAAAAAAAAAAAAAAAAAAACTCGAAAATTTTCCAAAAATCTTTTTCTAATTAAAATTCATTTTTTATATTTATGCTGTGTCTTCTATTTCTATACTACTTATGAATTAGCGGTCACATAAGGTGGGAATATCCTATAGCTCTCCGGAATCACGACCGCTGTGAACACAAGGCGAACGAACCTCGTGTGCTCGGGCGGACCGAGCCGGGCCAGTGGGCCCCTCGGTTCCCTCCAAGATTAAATCCTGAGTGCGCCACTGCGTCCCTGCCCTCTAGCTTTTTAAGCTGCACAGTGTAAGGCCCTCTTGAAAACGAGGCAATGATTAAGCGTCCCATCTGGTGATCTGCGGCCTTTCCAAAGTCCATCGGTGTCCCTTTTCTCACCGAGGGCAGAAAGGGGGACACGCAAATAAATCTCAAGCGAAACATTGTTGGGACTGCAGAATATGAGCTACAGCGTGAAAATTACGTCACTAACTACTTCGAATGTACTTAAAAACAAAGTATAGGAGAGTTGTAAATAGGAAGATTGTGTGTGAAGGAAAACGTAGTTTTAGGCTCTACGGTATAATATAAAGAAAAAATGTTTTCATTTGGTGTGTTCGGGGGAGGTTAAATAAGTTTATTAGTGTTGATCCTGTTAGTGGACTATTAAGAAAAAAAAATGGATGCTTAGGACAATTAAAGATGTGGCTGAGGAGGTTATATGTTAGTGCAACAAGCAGAACTGATTTCAACTTTTCTGTAGGAAGAGTTCATCAATTGTTGCATAGTTATATTTACTTTGTTTAGGAATTGGTAAGGTTATTTCTTCATAGACTGCAGGTAATAATATAACCCATGTAATGTAAAATGCAAATCATGAACGCAGATGGGGTAAGGGGGTGAATTTAGACCAGGGGTCGGGAACCGGTGGCTCTGAGCACTCGAAAAGGGGATCTTGATGCTTTTTGGTTCAAAAATCAACTCAAAATTTTTTTTATGATTTTCATTAGAAAGAAGCACCAAACAGCTTGGCACACGATAGTTTTAAACCACTGATTCAATTCCAATGCCCTCAATGCACTTCAAATTTGATTAAGTTGGTCGAGAAGACTCAAAATCAAAAGTCACACTGATGAATGGCAAATTATTTTAATAATTCTTTTCAATAGTTTCATTGTATACACTTCAAGAAACCTACTTCAATATTATAGGGTATAATTTTAATTTTGTTAATAAAATAATCTGTGGTTTCTTTTTTCCTGTTTTGGCTTTTGACCCGATAAAGATTATAGTTTGCTGCTCTCAAAAGTTGTTTGTTCACTCTTTTTTTTTTGCTCTTTTGGCTCTTAACACAAAAAAGTTCCCGACCCCTGATCTAGACCGTACTCTTCAGCGAGAATAATTTAGCATTAAAAAAAACTGAAACGGTGTTCGGGTCTATTCCGATACAATCCAGCCACTTGGTCTATTCCGATCCAATCCAGTCATTTGGTCTATTCCAATCCAATCCAGCCACTTGGTCTATTCCAATCCAATCCAGCCACTTGGTCTATTCCGATCCAATCCAGCCGTTTGGTCTATTCTGATCCAACCCAGCCATTTGGTCTATTCCGATCCAACCCAACCATTTGGTCTATTCCGATCCAATCCAACCATTTAGTCTATTCCGATCCAACCCAGCCAGTTGGTCTATTTCGATCCAATCCAGCCACTTGGTCTATTCCGATCCAATCTAGCCACTTGGTCTATTCCGATTCAATCCAGCCATTTGGTTTATTCCGATCCAACCCAGCCATTTGGTCTATTCTGATCCAATCCAGCAATTTGGTCTATTCCGATCCAATCCAGCCATTTGGTCTATTTCGATCCAACCCAGCCATTTAGTCTATTCCAATCCAACCCAGCCATTTGGTCTATTCCGATCCAATCCAGCCACTTGATCTATTCCGATCCAATCCAGCCATTTGATCTATTCCGATCCAACCCAGCCATTTGGTCTATTCCGATCCAACCCAGCCATTTGGTCTATTCCAATCCAACCCAACCATTTGGTCTATTCCGATCCAATCCAACCATTTGGTCTATTCCGATCCAACCCAGCCAGTTGGTCTATTTCGATCCAATCCAGCCACTTGGTCTATTCCGATCCAATCTAGCCTCTTGGTCTATTCCGATCCAATCCAGCCATTTGGTTTATTCCGATCCAACCCAGCCATTTGGTCTATTCTGATCCAATCCAGCCATTTGGTCTATTCCGATCCAATCCAGCCATTTGGTCTATTTCGATCCAACCCAGCCATTTAGTCTATTC
This sequence comes from Ryuthela nishihirai, assembly GCA_038380435.1. NCBI lineage: Eukaryota > Metazoa > Arthropoda > Arachnida > Araneae > Heptathelidae > Ryuthela > Ryuthela nishihirai. The sequence goes on from JAWZYU010000018.1 coordinate 30,506,059, forward strand.
CAATCCAACCCAGCCATTTGGTCTATTCCGATCCAATCCAGCCACTTGATCTATTCCGATCCAATCCAGCCATTTGATCTATTCCGATCCAACCCAGCCATTTGGTCTATTCCGATCCAATCCAGCCATTTGGTCTATTCCAATCCAACCCAACCATTTGGTCTATTCCGATCCAATCCAACCATTTGGTCTATTCCGATCCAACCCAGCCAGTTGGTCTATTTCGATCCAATCCAGCCACTTGGTCTATTCCGATCCAATCTAGCCACTTGGTCTATTCCGATCCAATCCAGCCATTTGGTTTATTCCGATCCAACCCAGCCATTTGGTCTATTCTGATCCAATCCAGCAATTTGGTCTATTCCGATCCAATCCAGCCATTTGGTCTATTTCGATCCAACCCAGCCACTTGTTATTTGGCTCCTCCTTCTAGTACTTTTTGTTTTTTCTATCCTGGGTTGGGTTGTTTTACCTCTGAGCGGCACTTTTTCCAGGTCACCAGAACCTCGAATGCTCAGAGAAAGTTGGAATCCACTGGAACAGCTGTTGAGAGACAGATGGTAGCCTCCCGTTAAGGCCATTTAGCGTGTTCTTTAACATGTACAGAGTATGACTCTGTCTCTCTCTCTCACACACACACGCGGGCGCACAGGCACACAGGACCACGGCTTAACACCCCATCCGAAGGACGGCGGATTTTCCAAACCCATTGGTTCCCACACTGATTGTGAGCAGGGAGTTTTGAGGAGACAAATCTGAACGCTGGCCCAGTTGGGACTCGAACCTGGGAACTATAGATTACGAGCCTGGCACGCTACCGACTGAGCTACCCCCGCCCCTTTCAATTTTGGATTGTTATAATTGTTAAAATGTTTCATTAGGTAATGCAAATTCACCCACATACAAACGATATATTATTCACATCTAAGACATCACTAATACCAATATATTTAAATATTTTCTTTTTTGTCCTTATGATAGATTCATATCTAACGAAGGAGGCACGATATCGATACAAAAATTGAATGCCGGGTTAAAACCCCGGGGGAGTGGCATGTGTGTTGGGAATATTCATTTCTCTATACATCTTTAATTGTCTTTATATATCTCAAAAATTTCATTGTCACATTGGGACACAAAGAACATTATCTTCTACCCTCAACATCACAATTGCAAAAGAAAAATAAGTGACATGTGCTGCCCTCTTTTTCTGACGATGAAATAATCGACTTCGGTGCTCTATCGTTTTAGAAGAACCCCAGTAAACGACATTAGGATTGCGGCCTACAGTTGGTGCAACCTGTCATTTTGAATTTTGGTTTTATTGCTGTTTTGCTGGTAAGATGCTGATTTTTTTTTTCTTTTCCTTTATATTGAATATTAGAAACATTCTTTGCAGAGTGAGGAACCAATGTATCCGACCCCCCTCCCCCGAAAATATATTCCTACTCGTCTTATTCGAAATACAAACAGTTATCCTTCTACGATTTTATTTTAATCCCTTAATATTCGTCCGACGCTAAAAATAGATTCCGAAATCACCTACAAAATTTTATTTTAACTTTTCCTGTCCTGTGGAATATTTCAGTAATTGGGGAACCTTATTCAAATCTTATTCTCTCGGATCCCCTCCCCACGAAACCAAATCCTGGGTAGGTGTCTGATTCTTTGTTTCTGAAAAGACAGCAAAATACAGGGAAAGAATACTTGTGAAGGTTCAACTGTAAAGACTTGTAGAGAATGTTTTAATAACGTTGTTAAATACAGCATAAACGGAATATGCAATTATGATGCCCAGGATACACGGTGGATGGCTTTGACGCGGGGGGGGGGGTACCATCTGTCTCTTAACAGCTGTTCCATTGGATCCCCTGCCCCCAACCTTCTCTGAGCCTTCAGGGTCCTTGTGATCTGGCCATTTAGCCTATTGTGTGGGAAAAAAAGGTGCCGCTCAGAGGTAAAACAACCCTGGCTTCTGTTAGTAGGGAATACCAATGGGCTTGGAAAGACCGCCGTCCCTCGGATGGAACGATAAACCGTGGCCCAGTTTTTAGGATAGCCATACCTTGTGCACGTTAAAGAGCATGCTGGATGGCCTTGAAGGGAAGCTACCAAATGTTTCCTAACAATTGTCCAGTGGTGATCTCCTCCCATCCACGAAAAATTGGCCCCTCATCCTCCGACTCCCGTCATCCAAATTCAGATTACTAGCATTTTGAAAATGAAATGGGATGGGAGGTATGGGTCCCCTTCTGCACTCTAGATTCGCGGAATAGCTGTTAGGAGAGAGATGTAAGCCTCCCTTCAAGGCCATTAAGTGTGTTTTTTAATGTGCACCAGGTATGGCTCTACTGCACAAGGGGCCAAGGCTTTATGTCCCATCCGATGGACGGTGGCCTTTCCAAGACCTCTGTGTAGCCTTATCAAGGATTAGAAAATCTAACTGAGAAAGAGCTTCAGGCAGTTAGCTCAGAAAACTTTCAATGTTCGTACTCGGAACTGGAGATTATGAGCCTAGCACTCTACCGACTCACCCAGTGTGTCATATAGTGCTTGTTGCAAAGGGACCTGGATTCGAATTCTTGGATGACTTCTTTCTTTTGAACTTTCTTCTTTGAACACCTATCTTCGTCATTAATTTTAAAAATTGGTTTGTCTCTGACATCCATAGTAGCTGCTGGAGGAATAATTTTTTTAATTAGTAATTAGTTCAAATTTATTAATTTTGGAAGAGTTTCGCAAGTAATTATTATTTTTAATCTTTTCAAAATTCCAAAGATATGTCTTAAAGAAATTAAAAGGTAGAGGAGCAGGAGCCTTTTTTCTTTTAAAAAAGCAAGGCCAGGTCACAAGGATCTCGAGGGCTCAGAGAAGGTTGGAGGAGGGGACCCACTGGACAGCTGTTGGGAGACGGTAGCCTCCCTTAAAGTCCATTCAGCATGTTCTTAAACGTGTACAGGGTATGACTCTACCGTATATGACACCACAGCTTAACGTCCCATCGACGGACGGCGGTGTGTGCGGGAGAGCCATACCCTGTGCACGTTCAAGAACACGCTGGATGGCCTTGACGGGAGGCTACCATCGGTCTCCCAACAGCTGTTCCAGTGGGTCCCCTCCCCCAACCTTCTCTGAGCCTTCGGGGTCCATGTGACCTGGCAATTTAGCCCATGGTGTGCAAAAAAGTGCCGCTCAGAGGTAAAACAACCCAACGGACGGCGGCCTTTCCACGCCCATCGGTGTCCCAAACTGACCGTGGACAGGGAGAGAGTTATGCGGATTTAAATCTTAACGCTGACTCAAGTGGGACTGGAATCTGGATACTGCAATTTTTTTTTCTCTAATGTTCGAAATATCAAGCGTTATCATATTTAAAATATTTTAAATTTACAGTGAATTTAAAATATTTTTCAGAACCAAAATCTTTTGACAAATCTTTATACCAAAAGGAGCAATACATATTTTCATTCTTTGATTAGACTGGATCCGACATTTCAAATTTCTGTTCAATTCTAGATGAAGCCAACATCTCCCTTACGAGGGAAAAGACATGGGAATCCATTGTTGACGAAGTAGCTTTGCCCGATGTACCACATTTGTTCGGATGCTTTTGGTAATAGTGCTGAGAGGCAAATTAATAAATAATAAAAGAAAAGAAAAGAATAAATACCCCCTCCAGCAGCCGCTTGCCACAGAGGTCTGACAGGAGCCTGTCAGTTTATATGCCATAGTAGAAGGTCTGTGAGGATTGCAAGACCTCAGCAGAAAAACGACACAAACATGCCTTACCTGGGGCTCGAACCCAGATCCCTTAGATCAGTAGCCAAGCGCGCTCCACTCGGCCATGGGACGGCGAGGCAAATTATAACAAGTAAAATGTGATCGGACCGTTTTCCTAAGTGAACTATATAATTGAGGTCATGAGTTCCATGTTCAAGGCAAGTAATTCATCGAAATCTAGTAGAAAATATGAAATCATCTTCACGGAATGTGTTATATCGCGTCATGTTCCTTGTTAATCCTTTGTGATGTCGTAAGAACTGAAACCTTTTTTAAATTCCTCTATTTTAGGATTGGTATTTGTAATCCCCAAGGGGGCGGGGGTGGCTCAGTCGGTAGCGCGCCAGGCTTGTAATCTGCAGTTCCCAGGTTCGAGTCCCAGCTGGGTCAGCGTTGAGATTTATCTCCGCAAAATTCCCCGCCCTGCCCACGGTCAGTAGGGGACACCGATGGGCTTGGAAAGGCCGCCGTCCGTCGGATGGGACGTTAAGCCGTGGCCCCGTGTGCGGGAGAGCCATACCCTGTGCACGTTAAAGAACACGCTGGATGGCTTCGACGGGAGGCGACCATCCGTCTCCCAACAGCTGTTCCAGTGGGTCCTCTCCCCCAAACTTCTCTGAGCCTTCGGGGTCTAGTAGAAACTATAGGTCTAGTAGAGCCTTCGGGATCTAGTAGAAAAAAAAAATGTGACCTGGCCATTTAGCCCATGGTGTGCAAAAAAGTGCCGCTCAGAGGTAAAACAACCCAACCCAATGTAATCCCAAATTCGAAATAAATGGAGTTAATCAGACGTTCGGTTGGCATTTTGGCGTCATTTTTCTTTTCTATATTTGAGGGATTGCAGTCTTTTGCCTCTGAGTGGCACATTTTTTTTTAAAGGAAGGTGCTCCTTTTCACAAAGAAAGGACATGACCTTAGAAGCTCTATTGGTCTTGTCCTGGTTTCGCATACAAACACTTAAACATGCCCACTGGATTAGTACTCGGGTACCCTAAACACTAGAATATGTATGGGCTGTGTTACAATTTGTGTGCACAGTGGGCTCAATGGCCAGGCCACAAGGACCACAGGCAGGGCGTACTCAACGGGAATGAAGGGGGAGGGATTATGAGTTATAAACCTACCTTGAGAGCTTATATACAATACATTTTGTAAGGCAGTACCGAAAATCAAGGGGTAGTCTGTAGCGCGCCAGGCTCGTAACCTGCAGTTCCCAGGTTCGAGTCCCAGCTGGGCCAGCGTTGAGATTTATATCCGCAAAACTCCTCGCCCTGCCCACAATCAATAGGGGACACCGATGGGCATGGAAAGACCGCCGTCCCTGGGACGGGATTTTAATGTGAGGCCCCGTGTGTTGGGGAGCCCATACACTGTGCATGTTAAAGAACACTCTGGATGGCCTTGACAGGAGACAACCATCTGTCTTCCAACTTGTCCCATGGGTTACCTCTCCCAACGTTCTCTGAGCCCTCGGGGTCATTATGACCTGCCAAATTAGCCCATTGTGTACAAAAAAAGTGCAGCTCAGAGGTGAAACAATCCAACTGTCACACTTTAGGAAGGTTCAAACTATTATACAGCCTAATTTTTTTTCCAGTTCCCAGGTTCGAGTCCCAGCTTTGCCAGCGTTGAGATTTATCTCCTCAAAATTCCTTGCCCTGCCCACGGTCACTAGAGGACACCAATGGACTTGGAAAGGCCGGAATCCGTTGGATGGGACGTTAAGACGTGGCACCGTGTGTGGGAGAGCCATACCCTGTGCACGTTAAAGAACACGCTGGATGGCCTTGACGGGAGGCGACCATCTGTCTCCCAACAGCTGTTCCAGTGGGTCCCCTCCCCCAACCTTCTCTGAGCCTTCGGGGTCCATGTGACCTGGCCATTTAGCCCATGGTGTGCAAAAAAGTGCCGCTCAGAAGTAAAACAACCCAAAGTCTAATTTTTGTGTTTAGGTGTGTACCGTGTACTCTAGTTAATAAATGTTTCTTTACATTTCATTTTTTTTTTACACAGCGTGGAAGAAATGTCAACAACAAAGTTACGAAACGATCATGTATTCGGTAACAGAGGCGTTATTGCTAGGAAATTGGAATACGATGATCACGAAGATTCCGATTCACCGTCGCAAATAGAAATAATTGACCTGGAATCGCCAAAAGCCGGACCAAGCAAACGCAAAGAGAGAGAACCATCGAATCAGAATGAAAAATATCGCTGTAAGAAATCTCTTCGGAGAAAAAAGAAAACTGAAGATGTAGCAGAACCCATGGCAATCGACAATCCTCATGAGGAAGACTGGCGATGGCTCAATGGATTCACTTTACAAGGAAATGTATGTTTTAAAGTTATCGATATTAAAATAGTTAACTTTAAAGTTGTTTTTTTTAAGTATTAGTAACCTTAGTTAACTAAGTTAAACTCTTAGTTAACTCAGAGTAGAACTTCGATTAACAGTTGGGTTGGGTTGTTTTACCTCTGAGCGGCACTTTTTTGCACACCATGGGCTAAATGGCCAGGTCACATGGACCCCGAAGGCTCAGAGAAGGTTGGGTGAGGGGACTCACTGGAACAGCTGTTGGGAGACAGATGGTAGCCTCCCGTCAAGGCCATCCAGCGTGTTCTTTAACGTGCACAGGGTATGGCTCTCCCGCACACGGGGCCACGGTTTAACGTCCCATCCGACGGACGGAAGAGGTCTCCTTTTGGAAGGAGAGGTAAAAATAGATATTTTGTGAAGATCAATTTCATTTTTACAGTTAATGGTAAGCCTAAGAGAGTCATTTGCGCAAGCAACTCGAAGCCTAGATCGGACAAGACATTACTGCTGAAAATGTGGAAAGAAAAAAATTGCAGTTGTTTCATTATAGGTGTTCTAGAAAGGTTGCGACTCGTAGAATTATGTTGGTTATAAGTAGGATATATTTTTTGCCGGTTATATTCAATTCCACCACACTCCTCCCCTTCAAACAACAGATTAAAAATCTAAAAAAGAATATACCAAAATAATTTGTTACTTTTTTCTTATAAAAAAGGAGGACGGGTGTGGCTCAGTCGGTAGCGCGCCAGGCTTGTAATCTGTAGTTCCCAGGTTCGAGTCCCAGATGGTTAAGCGTTCAGAATTATCTCTGCAAAACTCCCCGCCCTGCCCACGGTCAGCAGGGGACATTACATGGGCTTGGAAAGACCGCCGTCCGTCGGATGGGACGTTAAGCCGTGGTCCGTGTGCGGAAAGCCATACTCTGTGCACGTTAAAGACCACACTGTGGGTGGCCTTGACGGGAGGATACCATCTGTCTCCCAACAACTGTTCTAGTGGTTCCCCTCCCCCAACTTTCTCTGAGCCTTCGGGGTTCTTGTGATCTGGCCATTTAGCCCATGGTGTGCAAAAAAGTGCTGCTCAGAGATAAAACAACCCAATCTTTGAAAAAAGGATTAAATTAGTATACTTCACAAGAAAAAAAAATTTGAAGCAAAATGGATAGCTACAGTTAGCAGAAACCATCGTACTTTTGTTCCATATTCATTATATCCAAATGCGTACGATTATGCAGAACTGTTCAAATAATGTCTGCAAGGATGATGACTTGATTGCTTCTTAATCTGTTGCCTATCTATTAAAACTTCCACCTAAAACCAAGATTTGTATGTTCTTAAATTTCGGATCGATGCGAGTTCCTCAAATTAAAAGAAATTTCTCGAATTTCCAAATAAAAATTCCTGAAATAAAGATGGCCTTAACATTGCTTACGATGCAACAGATACGATGTAACAGGAGTGCATAAACGCCTACCCTTTTTAACAATTTCATCCGGTCCGAATGAAAACTGAAAAATCTATATGTAATAATAAAAGTTGTGTGTCTATCGGCATGTCTGTGGCAACCAGTGATGGCCATAGCAAATGCGGGGCACATAAGTTTAAAAAAAAACAATTAACCAAACTGCAAAAAAAAATTACACTGCACAAAATGTTGCTAACACGAAAATCTATAGTTTTCACAAAATAGAGCAATAATTATCCTCTTTAGAATGAAAATTCCCTCTCCTCGCGGAGTTATAACCCTAGTGCGGAACCGATTGTGCCCAATCAGCTTAAGACTGGCTCTGGTGGCAGCCATAAATCATAGGGAAATCATGGCAGACGCTTCAAATTTTTAGAGAATATTTCTGGTTGTGATCCGAATTGCAGGTGCCAAATTTCAGGCCGAAATTCCAAAAGAGTGGTTAGCTTAGGGTTAACAAATGGCAGCGTTCTAAAAGGAGCGTAGAAATGGAGGACAAAAGATAGGATTACCATATGTCTTCTCAAAAAGGAGGACATGTCCTCCTTTTCCATTTCATATCCTCACAGAATTTTGAAAAAACACTAAATGTCCTTTTTGTATAAACACAAAAATGCTTTAAATTAAAATTAAGGCACTCCTTTTTTTTTCGCACTTTTTTAAAATTACTTGAACCCTTGATTATAATACAATTTACTGTTGATCGTAAAAATAATATACTGTATATGGTAAATTAATTTTGTTGGGTTGGGTTACCTCTGAGCGGCACTTTTTTGCACACATGAGCTAAATGGCCAGGTCTCAAGGACCCCGAAGGTTCAGAGAAGGTTGGGAGAGGGACCCACTGGAACAGCTGTTGGGAGACATGGTAGCCTCCCTTCAAGGCCATTCAGCGTGTTCTTTAACGTGCACAGGGTATGGCTTCCCGCACACGGCGACCACGGCTTAACGTCCCATCCGACGGACGGCGGCTTATTCCAAGCCCATCAGTGCCCCTTACTGACCGTGGGCAGGGCGGGGAGTTTTACCGGAGATAAATCTCAACGTTGACCCAGCTGGGACTCGAACCTGGGAACTGCAGATTACGAGCTTGGCGCGCTACCGACTGAACCACCCCCGCCCCATTAATTCTGTTAATGTTGTAAAAGTTACTGCTATTTTCTGTAATCTCAATATGTTCAAAATACATGCTAGATTGACAAAAAGTATGCACTTTAGGAAATTGCATAAAATTTTGCTTTCGCCTGTCGACAATTGGAGTACTGTTAACAGCAGTTTTATTTTTGTACTTGCAACATAAAGGTCAGCGAAGGAATTAAGGAACTACTCCTAGTTCTAAAGCCTTCTGATACAAGAGCATGCCCACCAACACAGATGTCACTGCTCACCCACTACCTCAGTCAGAGATAACAGAAACACGCAAAGTTTGCCCTTCTGTAACAGCAGAGAATTATTAACCACTATGACTTTTATGGCCAAATAACCTTTGATTGCTTATCAAGTATGAATAAAAATAGGCAAATCATATATTTTGAAGTGTACTGAATAATTAGAATTATGCCTTTTTCTGACTGAACTGTTAGTAGGTACTTTGAAATAAACCTTAGTAAAAAAAAATATTTCACAAATCGAAAGCATGTCCTCCTTTGTCCTCTATTTCTACCTTTTGTGTCCTCCTTTTAGAGCACTAGCATCTGGGGAGTTGGCAAAACTGGAAGTTGCTTGGTAAAATTGAGGTAAGATGAAAAATTTGAGATTTTTGTCTGTAAAAATGTATGGCGAGTTGGCAAATCGAGGCGACTTGGCAAAAATCTGACGGAGTTGACAAAACCGAGGCAATTTGGCAAAATTCGAAGCCACTTGGTAAAATACAGGTGAGTTGAGAAAGAGTAGTCAAAATTGAACCAACTTCGCAAAATGCAGAACAGTTGGCAAAATTCGAAGACACTTGTAAATACAAGTTAGTTGTGAAATTTGGGACTGGTTTTCTAAAATTAAGGAGTTGGCAAAATCGAGGCAAATGGGAAAAATCTTGTGGAGATGGCCAAACCAAGACAAATTGGAAAAATCTTGGTGAGATGGCCAAATTCGAAAGATGTAAAAATTGATTTATGATTTGGCAATTTTTGAAAACTTTTCTGGTGTCCTTCTTCCCCCCCCCCCCCCCCCCCCCCCACTGAACTAATTACTACGTTCCTGACAGAGACAAAATGAAATTTATTTACTTATTTTTTCAGTTGGAAAAATTTGATCTGAGAGTTGGAAAAATTTGTGTTCTTGCCCCCCCCCCCCCCCACCTTAATCTCTTCGCTACGCCCCTGGACTTCGGTTTGCAAAACTCAAATTTAAGTTAACTTTACCTAAAGAGGTTATTTTTTTTTTAATTACGAGCAGTTGGTGCCAAAAATGTTTTTTAATTACGAGCAGTTGTTACAATAAATATATATAAAAAATAGAATCAGTGGAAACCTGAATAGAATAACCGAAAAACAATTTCTTCATTTATTTTCAGTTGTTAGTAAGTACAGCCCAAGCAACTGCGCAAGCATCTCGAAGCCTTGATCGGACAAAACATTACTTCACTACTCAAATTGTGGAAAGAAAACATTGCAATCTTGTCGTTATAGGCGTTTGTACAAAGGTAAGTTTAAGTTGTATAATACAAGGGGGGGGGTTGAAAATGTTCTTGACATGCATCTGTAGAACAAAGTCCATTGTACTTAACTAAACTTTTACTGTCCTTCAAAAGGGACAGGGGTCTCAGTCAGTAGCGCGCCAGACTCATAATCTGCAGTTCCCAGGTTCGAGTCCCAGCTGGGTCAGCGTTGAGATTTATCTCCGCAAAATTCCCGCCCTGCCCACGGTCAGTAGGGGGCACCGATGGGCTTGGGATATGCCGCCGTCCGTCGGACGGGACGTTAAGCCGTGGTTCCGTGTGTGGGAGAGCCATACCCTGTGCACGATAAAGAACACGCTTTATGGCCTTGACGGGAGGCTACTATCTGTCTCCCAACAGCTGTTCCAGTGAGTCCCCTCCCCCAACCTTCTCTGAGCCTTCGGCGTCTCTGTGACCTCGCCATTTTGTACATGGTGTGCAAAAAAAGTGCCGCTCAGAGGTAACCCAACTGCCCTTCAAAGTGTTCTTCTCCAGCATCCATGCAAAGTTGCAGACGTCTACCCAATTCTGGAATTCTTAGTTATACTCCTGTTATGGAATGCTCCGCAACTCTGAATGAACGCATTTTGCAAGCTCTTACGTCTTTGAAAAAGACTTCCCAGCAAGTTCCTTTTTAATTTTTGGAAACAACCAAAAATCACATGATGCAGGAGGGTGTAGCTGTTTGATTTTTTTTCCTGCTTCAGATAGGTTGTAACTTGCCGGGTTTTATGAGTACTGGTATTGTCAGGAAGAACTTTTGGCATCCCTGTTGTTGAACGCTGCTCCTTCATCTCAACCATTTTGGGTAAAACAATGTTGGTGTATTATGACCGTTCATAGCCATTTTTTCATGTAAGGTGCTCAAAGGTACTACTCCTTGGGAACTAGGGCGGGGCTCAGTCGGTAGCGTGCCAGGCTCGTAATCTGTAGTTCCCAGGTTCGAGTCCCAAGTGGGCCAGCGTTTAGATTTATCTCCTCAAAACTCCCCGCCCTGCCCACAGTCAGTAGGGGACACCGATGTGCTTGAGAAGTCCGCCGTCCATCGCATGGGACGTTAAGCCGTGGGCCCGTATGCGAGAGAGCTATATCCTGTGCAGGTTAAAGAAAACGCTGGATGGCCTAGACGGGAGGCTACCATCTGTCTCCCAACAGCTGTTCCAGTGGGTCCCCTTCCCCCAACCTTCTCTGAGAATTCGGGGTCCATTTCACCTGGCAACTTAATCCATGGTGTGCAAAAAAGTGCCGCTCAGAGGAAAAACAACAACCAACCTTGGGAACTGAAAAAATTGTGAATATCCTCTTCCTTGAGTGAAAGTCTTGTCGGAAGATTTGGGAACGTGAATCATCTTGGCAACCCAAGCATAGTTTGTGATCTTTCTGTGAGTTATATCAAACATTACCATCTTCTCTTGCATGAGTCGACTCTAGTCCTTTTTTGCTGTTCTGTCAGTTTTTGGGGAACCCATTTGACACAGATCTTTCGGAACTTTTAAATGTTGATGAAAAATTGTTTTCATACTGCCAATCGATACACTTCTAAACTTATTTTCTGAACTGTAATGTGTCGTTTTGCTTAGAGTTCACGAACAACATCAGTGGTTCTCTCTCTCTCACACAGTCTCCTTCGATTTTCCTGCAGGAGGGAGACCTTCGAAGCTCTGTCGTCCTTCTGTGACCTTGAGCATCCATCCCGTGCTATATGAACCTTATCCTTCTCATAAATCTGAATGATTTTTTTTCCCTGTTGTTCCCATTCTTGTGAAAATGTAAAATCCTTCCCTGTCTTTAGTAGCTCTGTAGTAACACGCAGATTTCAGAGACCGAATGAAGGGTTGGGGTGGCATAGTAGGTAGCGGTCAATGCTTGTAATCTGCAGTTCCCAGGTTCGAGTCTCAGCTGGATCATCGGTGAGATTTATCTCCGCAAAACTTTGCCCTTCCCAGGGTCAGCAGTGGACACCGATGGGCTTGGAAAAAACCGACGTGCGTCGAATGGGACGTTAAGCCATGGCCTGGTGTGCAGGAGAGCCATACCCTGTGCACGTTAAAGAACACACTGGATGGACTTGACGGGAGGCTACCATCTGTCTTCCAACAGCAGTTCCAGTGGGACCTCTTCCCCAACCTTATCTGAGCCTTCAGGGTCCTTGTGCCGCTCAGAGGTAAAACAACCCAAACCCACGGTCAGTAGCGGACATCGATGGGCTTGGAAAGGCCGCCGTGCGTCGGATGGGACGTTAAGCTGTGGTCCCGTGTGCGGGAGACTCATACCCTGTGCACATTAAAGAACACACTGGATAGCCTTGATCAGAGACTACCATCCGACTCCCAACAGCTGTTCCAGTGAGTCCTTTTCCCAACCTTCTCTGGGCTTCGGGGTCCATGTGACCTGGTCATTTAGCCCATTGTGGCAAATCAATGCCGCTCAGAAGTAAAACAACCCAGCCCGAATATTACTGAAAATCGAGGGGGCGGGGGTGGCTCAGTCGGTAGCGCGCCAAGCTCGTAATCTGTAGTTCCCAGGTTCGAGTCCCAAGTGGGCCAGCGTTGAGATTTATCTCCGCAAAATTCCCCGCCCTGCCCACGGTCAGTAGGGGACACCGATGTGCTTGAGAAGTCCGCCTTCCGTCGGATGGGACGTTAAGCCGTGGCCCCGTGTGTGGGAGAGATATACCCTGTGCACGTTAAAGAACAAGCTGAATGGCCTTGACTGGGGGCTACCATCTGTCTCCCAACAGCTGTTCCAGTGGGTCCCCTCCCCCAACCTTCTCTGAGCCTTCGGGGTCCATGTGACCTGGCCATTTAGCCCATGGTGTGCAAAAAAGTGCCGCTCAGAGGTAAAACAACCCAACCCAACTGAAAATCGAGATTCAAATAGCTTTGATTATGATCTTCAGTCACATTTTTCATTACGTGCATATTTTAGACAGCTTCGAAGTTATGTTGCCATTGACAAAGCATAGAGAATTTCTAATATTTTGATAGGGGGGAGGGAAAGAAACACGATCGACCTGTAAAAATGGGGAGGGCAACAGACTGGATTTTCAATGCAGTATAACATTCTCCCCTCCGTTTTACAGATTTTTAATTTTTTTTTTTAATGCATTGAATACAATTAAGCTTTATAATGCTTCGCTTTCCCCCGCTAGATCCGACCCTGGGGCAGTGCATAACAGTATTTAAACAAACGTTTATAATTCTTGCATAAATATATAACTCCTACAATTTCTAAATTCAAAAGAGGTGGATCATAATTATAAATTTCTAAACAGAAGTTAAAAATGCAGTGTTTTCCTTAAAAAAAGTTTAAATTATTGTGTCACTTTGTTGTTTGAAAGTTCCGACTAATATCACTCTCAGTGTACTAATTTAACTGTTTTATTTTCAGAGTTTTTTTCCCCGTGGAACATTGGGTAGAACTAAAGGATCTGTGGGCTATTATTCTGGTAAAACATAATTTTAATGTACAGTTTTAAGTAGCTATTCTTCATTTAAAGAGTTTACTTACTATTATTCTTCGCAGCTGCAATTTCGCAGACTGTGCTTCAAAGGACAAACTGTATTTAAATATTGTACACGAGCGAGGACTTGGAATTTATCTGATTGGCAAGAGTTATTATATGTATCCGATGAAAGATTATTGTTTAAAAATTTACTATTGGTATAAGGTTCTTACCACCTTCTGTTTCTTAATAAACTACATTCATTTAATATGTTATCTTTAATATTGTTCTACGTCCCTAGGGGTGTCTCTTATTTAATGGATTTAAATTCTTTCGGCAAATATTATTATCTTACTAAATATATTTGTATTTTAAGCATTTAATTTCCAATGTGGGGCGGGGCTGGCTCAGTCGGTAGAAGGCCAGGCTCGTAATCTGCAATTCCCAGGTTCGTCCCAGCTGGGGCAGCATTGAGACTTATCTCCGCAAAACTCCCCGCCCTGCCTACGGTCAGTAGGGGACACCGATGGGCTTGGAAAGGCCGCCGTCCGTCGGATGGGACGTTAAGCCATGGCCCGTTAAGCCGTGGGAGAGACGCCATGCGCACGTTAAAGAACACGCTGGATGGCCTTGACGGGAGGCTACCATCTGTCTCCCAACAGATGTTCCAGTGGGTCCCCTCCCCCAACCTTCTCTGATCCTTCTGGGTCCTTGTGACCTGGCCATTTAGCCCATGGTGTGCATAAAAAAGTGCCGCTCAGAGGTAAAACAACCCAACCCACACAACCATGCCATGGGAAAGCACTCCACACCATTACAGAACCCTTAACGAACCGAATAGGTAGTAGACGAATTTAATAGGAAACAAGCAATCAGAATTGTAAACTTCCTTCGGTTGGTGCCACACATGCACTCATCATTTTTCTGAAACAAGGTGTAAGGTTGATTCGTCAGACCATGCCACATTCTTCCACTGCTTGTGCTCTTTACACCACTGGACATGGTGATGTATGTTGATAAGTGTGATGAGTGGCTTGTGAAGTATAACTCTACAGTGATATCCAGCTTTATGGAGTTCTGGAAGTACTACTTTTGATGAAACTGGCCTCTCGTGTCCTACGTTGAAATCAGTTCAAAACTGAATAGCTGTAGCTGTCCGATTTCGCTTTTCACATTGCACTAAAGTCCAACGCCCCAATTCTGGAATATGCACTTTGCCCACTCCTACCTTTGGCAGATTATGTATTTCCTTTAGATTCCAGTACAGACATGACCTTTGGAAAATGTTTCTCTTGAAACATTAGCGAGTTCAACTAAAACACGCGCCAACTATCATGCCAGTTTCGAAATAGCTAAGGTCTTCTCACGATGACATGGTACCAATAATTACATGTAGTTACACGGGTTTTCCTTTGTAGACATGGCGCTAAGCATGCTGGGATATCATTTGCATGTTTCATGCCTTCGTTAATGGCATGAAACAGCTGGATTTCCGCAAACCTTGGTGTTCTCATTTTTCTCTCCATTACCTGCCCATTTAAACATTTTTCACCTTAATTATGGTTACTAGAATTCTCAAAGATTCGGCCCTACTATACAGTAATTATATTGATATCTTTTAGTTTTACTTACCAAATATATATATATATACATAATGCCATCATAACATGTTTAGAGACCTAAACAAATGCAAGTACTTGAGTTTGCCCAACTATTCAGCCATGACACTACCTCCTTACTTGTCCGTGGCTTCGAGTGGAACAGCCATAAGAGTTCTCCCTCTAGCACAGGACTGGGTAAATCTTTTCGCTACCGAGCTGCATAGAAAACTAAAATTGGGGGCTGAGTAAAAAATCGAAATGGAATGAACTACCAAAGAAATATATAATAAATAACGTATGCATTTAACGCAAAAAACCGAAAGTTAAAGCTACACTATATAATTTTTTTTAATTATTTTAATGATAATTCGCTTCGCCAAAGGACTTTTTGACCTCTATACGTTCTTTTTCTCTTTTAGAAATTCATTTGCCGCAGTAGCTCGCGTGGCCACACAAAAAGAGGTGGTGGGCTGTCGTTCCCCTAGGCCTGTTCTAGCATATATAGACCTCTACAGCATCAACATTTTTAGTTGTCTTTCTGCTGAGGTCTCGGAGATGATCTCTGTCATATTGAATTGACATGGTCCTGTTAGATAGTCGGGTAAGCAGCTGTTTGAGCATTTTTTCAATAGATTCCTCTCTGTGGCA
Source organism: Ryuthela nishihirai (assembly GCA_038380435.1). Classification (NCBI taxonomy): domain Eukaryota; kingdom Metazoa; phylum Arthropoda; class Arachnida; order Araneae; family Heptathelidae; genus Ryuthela; species Ryuthela nishihirai. Next base: position 30,521,970 of record JAWZYU010000018.1, read on the forward strand.
TACCAAATGCTGTAACGTTTCATTCCCTCAATGCATTCTTTTACAATGTGGCGATCAGTTTCATCAAATTCATAACAATTCTACCAAACAGTTAGTTTTCTATTTCGGGGTTGGGACGAGGGTGACTTAGTCGGTAGCGCGCCTGGATTGTAATTTGAAGTTCCCAGGTTCGAGTCCCAACTAATCCAGCATTGAGATTTATCTCCACAAAACTCTCCGCCTTGCCCTCGGTCAGTAGGGAACACCGACGGGCTTGGAAAGGCCTCCGTTCGTTGGATGGGATGTTAATCCGTGGCCCCGTGCACATTAAAGAACACGCTGGATGGCCTTGACGGGAGGTTACCATTTATTTACTAACAGCTGTCCAGTGGGTCCTCTCCCCAACCGTCTCTGACCATTTAGCCCATTGTGTGGAAAAAGTGCCGCTCAGAGTACAACAACCCAACCTATTTCGGGAATTTATCATTCGATTTTATTTTTTGATTTTAAAACGAAAAAACTAATTTTGAATAACGTTTTTTCAGCTACCGGATGTATATATTGTGGCAGTTGGACACCAGCTCTTTATTCCAAGACGTTTGCTGAAGGTAATATTTAATTCTAAATAACGTTTAATGTGCTGAAAGAAAAATAACTGAAAACAGTTTTTGCGAGAACAATTCGGCTAGAAAGATACCTGAATGGGATTCCTTTTCATCCAACCACTTGCGCCCTTCTCAGTGGGTAGATATAATGGTGCAGAAGGTACGACTCCATCCAGGTCCAAGCAGTATACGATCCAATGCACAGCACGTATCTGTTTCCCCTTATATCTGCTTCCCCGCCATGTTCTAATTTCCTACAACTACTTCAGAATTCTGCCCTCAAAAAAGATTGACTTACCACTGCTGTAGTAGAATTTTTACTAATAAGATTCCTGAATTCCTCTCCAATATTTGGGGCCGAATTTGGCTCAGTCGCTACAGCGCCAGACTCGTAATCTGTAGTTCCGAAGTTCGAGCCCTATCTAAGCAACATTAATCGAGAATTTAGCCCATATATTTTTAGGAAGGGGAGGGGTTGAGAGTAAGACTTGAGTAAAGTTTCCCAATTACTGAGATATTCCACAGGACAGGAAAGACGCTATATGGAATAAAATTTTACAGTTTTTTAAATCTTTTAAGTGTCGGACATGTACTATGGCGTAAAAAAAAATAACAACGGTTTCGGATTTCAAAGCATTTAGACTAATTTGAGTGGGGAACACCCTCGTTTCCCTCCCCCCAATAAACATCATTAAATGCTTATAGAAATGAAATAAAACGGGCAAGATATTTTAGAAAACAAATATCCAGGTAAAATATTTTTATTAATTTAATTCGGAATTTAATATTTTAGTATATTGCAGAAATGTCGGTGGCGTTTCCCCCAAAATGATGAGCCGCCCCCTAGTTTAACGTATATTTTATATATTTTAGTTCACTTCTTTGAAATGAATAGATTCAAACGAATATTGGAACTTTTGCGTTCTATTTCTTGCAGACTTATGTAGCTTTGCAGGACGCTGCAATTTGTTTTCCAATATTTTGATGAAATAAAGATTTAAATATTTTTTAAAAAAATTGGTTGTAACTTTTTTTGTGTTATAATGTATTTTTTATTGTATATAATGCAATATAATCGAAATAATTATTAATTTTCAGGAGATATTGTCGGATGCGGTATAACGTATCCCGAAGATCACAAATGTCTTACTGACAGCAGTAGCGATCTCAGTGATTCTTCAAATTCCTCAGCAGGAAAAGATGAATTAAAGTTTAATCCTAGGATCAAGGGAAAACATTATTTCTTCAGTTACAATGAAAACGAATCGGATGATGACTTCCCTGAAGATGAAATCAAACTCGTTAACAGCAACCAAGCAAATGTGGAATTTAATAGAGAAGAAAAACCTCGAGTCCTGGTAGGCTATTTTTATTGGATCACGTGATATTTTCATTAATAGGTGAAGCTTACCAATACCGCGATTTCATTTTTAAAATACGGGCTGTGTAGACAGTGGGAAACTAAAGGTGAACGAATATTCAAAGCTATTGTCGTTGGTATTCTATCAAAATGTTGCTTAAACATTTTTAGAGTATTCGTTTTCATTACTGGTAGCCTATACGTTAATCAGTGTGTAAACAAAAAATTATTAGTTTTTAGTTATTTAAAAGATCTGAATGTTCAGTATTATATTGACTAAAACATGATATAATGGATGCAAAAAACAAATCCGGAATTGTATGCTTATTCGAACAAACGTCCACATTGTAATCTGTGGAGTGCTTCGCAAGTATAAACTCTGCGTTTTGTACTTTCAGCGATTGCATGCAGTATATCCATACTACTTTTTCCACATTCCTCTTGAGTGCTTTCATTCTTTGAGTGCCTCAGTTGTTTACGGGCAGTTGACATACATAAGAGATTTCAAAGTCCCCTTAAGAAAAAGGTTTAGGGTTGACATACATAAGATAATTCAAAGTCCCACAAGAAGAATGTTTAGGGTTGACATATATAAGAGATTTGAAAGTCTCCACAAGAAAAAAGTTTAGGGTTGACATAACTGAGATTTCTAAAGCCCCATCAGCCGTCCCATGGCCAAGTGGTTAGCGTGCTTAGCTACTGATCTAAGGGACCTGGGTTCGAGCCCCGGATAAGGCATGGTGGTATGTGTTGTTTTTCTGCTGAGGTCCTGCCATCCTCTCAGATCTTCTACTTTGGCATATAAACTGACAGGCTCCTGTCAGATCTCTGTGGCAAGCAGCTGCTTGAGGGGGTATTTATTTTTTTTTTATTAGAAAAAAGTTTAGGGTTGACATATATAAAGGATTTCAAAGACCCCATTAGAAAAAAGTTTAGGGTTGACATATATAAAGGATTCCAAAGAACCCATAAGAAAAAAGTTTAGGGTTGACATATATAAAGGATTTCAAAGACCCCATAAGAAAAAAGTTTAGGGTTGACATATATAAAGGATTTCAAAGACCCCATAAGAAAAAAGTTTAGGGTTGACATATATAAAGGATTTCAAAGACCCCATAAGAAAAAAGTTTAGGGTTGACATATATAAGAGATTTCAAAGGCCCCCAAAAGCAAAAATTTAGAGGAAACAGATCTGGTGATCTATTCTTCTTGTCCACGGTAACCGATCCCTTTTCTTGATATACTGGCATTTAAACACTGAGGAGTAATCAAAAAGGCAAAATGTGGAAGTGCCACATCTTGCTGAAACCAGAAACATTGTAACTTTTCAAGCGGCACATCGTCTGTCTCCACGACATTCAACGTTGCAACACCATTTATAGACCTTAAAAAAAGTATGGTCAGAGTAATGCTGTTTCATGAATGTAACAACAGACCCCTATTTTCGTATCATAATGAATATTGGTCTGTCCCATCCAATGGTATTATCATTAGACCAGTAAAAACAGTTTTGGCTTTTACAATTCCACTTAGATGAAAAATAGCCTCATCACTAAACAGGATATCGGAATAGATGACGGTTGTATTAATTTCTATTGTGATAGCCAATCGCAAAACTCTTGAGGTCTGTCGCAATCATCCCTGTGAAGTTCTTGCACGCATGTGACTCTGTAAGGGTGGTACTGGTTTCGCTTTAGAATGGCTGCAAAAGACAAGTGACGAAACCCACTTTTTGGCCTTTTCTTTGCGTTTATTGTCTTACCACAACTAGGGTTACCAGATGCCAATGTCCTTTCAATTTGTAAAATAAACTTAGTTAAAGAAAAAATATTTTATTTCAACTAACAGTTCAGTCAGACTATTCGTTACACTACAAAATATATGATGTGCCAATTTTTATTCATATTTGATAAGCAATCAAGATTTATTTGGCCTTAGCTAGCTCCTTAAACACTGTCAGTTATCTATTCCAGAAGGCAAGCTTTTTGTGTTTGAGGCAGGAACTCCAGGTTCCTAAATTGGGACTCGAACCAGGATTCTGACTGAGCCAGTGCCACCAGTCTTGGTAGGGCCGCTCTTGTATAAGAAATCTTGTACAAACTAGTAGTAATTTCTTGGATCCTTCGCTGCCTTTTATGTTACAACTTTAAAAATAAAAAACGAACTGCCGTCAGCTTTCATAGCGGGAGATTGCGATCTGTCTCCCAACAGCTATTCCAGTAGGTCCCCTAACCCCAACCTTTTCCGAGCCGTCGGGGTCTTTGTTACCTGGCATTTAGGCCATTGTGTGCAAAAAAAGTGCCGTTCAGAGGTAAAACCAATCTAACACATTTTGTGCATAAAAAGTGCCTCAGAGTTAAAACACCTCAAATAAAAACAACCTCGTGGTCAGTGTGTCTCAAAGGAAGCCCCGCCCCCTCTCCATAGGTGACGATAAGGAGTCAGCACTATTCCAATGAGTTCCGTTTTTGAAGGTTGCTATCTGCCTACCCCCTAAATAAAAACAACTTTCCTGTAACCGCCACTGCTTATGGTATACTAGATAATTATATATCAGACCTCTGGGGCAAACAGCTGCTTGAGGTATTGATTTATTTTTTTAAAAAGCTTCATGAATCTAAAAATCTTAACCAACGGCAGCTAGCGACTGTTCCAGCAAGGCAAACTTTGTGTGTTGTGTTCGCTCTAAGGCAGTGGTCAGCAGTGACTTTATCTTAGTAGGGCATGCCCTTGTATGAGAAGGCCTGTAAAAGCTAGGAGTAGCTTCTAGGATACTTCTCTGTCCTATATGTCGCAAACAAAAAAAAACACCGTTTCTCGTCCGATCACCGAAAATAAGTTTTGGGCGCGGTCAGTACCTAGGAGGGTGACCACCTGGCAATCACCGCGTGCAGTTGGCAAAGAAATCTGCTGAGGACTCGCCATCTTCCCCTCACTATGACGTAGTAAACCGACAGGCTCCTGTCAGACCTCTATGGCAAGCAGCTGCTTGAGGTGTTTTTTATAAAACATAAAAAAATCGGTTCAAACCAAAACAGCTGAGTTTTTCCCACGCTCCTGTAACAAAAAGAAGCGAATCATTGGTGTCAGTGCAAATTAGTTGATCATCACGTCCTACAACTTAAATTCCTAGAAGAATAGATCGCTTGTAATATTCGTTTAAAGTTTCGCATTTTCCATACCTATAGAATCTGTTGTTCCGAGATTCGAATCCCATTTGTTACGCGTCGAGATTTGCATTGGAAATCCATTCTCTTGCCCTAGCGGCCCCAAACGGTTAACATTGTCACAGGTTATGAAGCATGGTTTTATTACTATCCAACTCCCAGAAAGATCAACAACTATGTTTGTGTTGGGGAAGATTAACTGCATTCCCAAATCATCCGACAAGATTTTCGCTCAAGGTAGAGCATGTTCATAATTAATTTTCAATTCCCAAGGATGGTAGCCGTGGACATCTTATTCGAAAAAAATGATTAATGGCCAATACTACACCAGCATTGTTTTGCTTAAAATTGTGAAGATGATGGAACAATGCCCAACAACAGGCGTTTCAAAGATTGCCCTTCGTGATAACGCCAGTGCTCACAACACCCGGCAAGTTATGGCCGATCTGGAGCAAGAAAAAAATTAAACGGCCACCTTATTCACACGATCTTGCACCATGCGACTTTCGGTTGTTTCCAAAAATTAAAAAAGAATTTGCTAGACCTTTTTCAAGGGTGCAAGACCTTGCAAATTGCGTTCATTCAGAGTGGTGGTACATTCCTGAACAGGAATAGCACCAAGCGTTTCAGAATTGACATATACGTCTGTAACTTTGCATAGATGCTGGAGGAAAACTTTGACGGATAGTAAAAGTTTTTTTGTTCTGCAGATGCATGTTTAGAACTTCCTGAACGCCCCTCGTATTTAAATATTGGAAAATTATGATCTTAAGAATAATTTATTGTGAAATATTCCAGCTCGTTATTTAGTACTGAACAAATGTATGTTCATTAGTACTGAACAAATATATTTAAAAAACAAGATTTGATGATGATCTTCGGCCACATTTTTCATTAATACATATTTTAAAAGTGATAGTTTTAATGAGTAAGCATAAATTTTAATATAACGCTACTTTTTGTGTTTATTTTAAGGTTTACTTTACTTTTAATGGACGTATGATAGGAATGACAAATGTGTATGCCCCAGAAGATGGTTTATATCCCACTGTGCAAACATTGTCGTCAGGAATAAATTTATTGGTTGACTTGGATCCATTGACTGGCTAATGAGAAAGATGAGCGTTTTTAAAACTCAATGAATTGACGAATACTATCTACAGAATGTTAGGATTTTAATGCTATGTAGACTTTTTATACACAATGTTGTAGAATTTTAATATATATGTTAAATGGTTTTAAATTCCATTTGGAATGTTACATTTTTTATATCTTACTGAATTTGAATATAATAAAGCATATTTTGTTTCAATATTCGTTCCTATTTGGTGGACTATTTAGAGCTTCATATAAGTGAAATGCTGAATTTTCTGAAAGTCAAATTTTAGGAACAATCAAGTTCTAAGCTTGCTTTAGCGAAAATTACAATCACTTATGCTACAAATATTGTTTCGATAATAAAGTTTTCTTAGGTATTCTGAAAAGGTTGTTCACAACAGCTTGATCAACAATTTAATAATTAAAACCCTCAAGTAGATGCTCGCCACAGAAGTCTGGCAGGAGCCTGCCAGTTTATACACCACAGTAGATCTGTGAGGAATGAGAGACCTCGGCAAAAAGACAACAGAAATATCCATGCCTTACCCCGGGGCTCGAATCTAGATCCCTTTGATCAGTAGCCAAGGGTGCTAACCACTCAGCCACCAAATTTTCTGCGAGATATATGGACTAGTTTGCATGCAAAATATTTCCATAAAGTATGGAGTTTTAAATTTCAACAAACGCTTTAGGTACAATTTTATGCACGTACATATATCTGATTTTAAAAAAATTACCCCTTAGGCAGCTGCTTGCCATAAAGGTATGACAGAAACTTGTTGAACTCTTTGAAAATTTGCTCCCTAAACTTGGTGGCCGAGTGGTGGTCAGTAGCTACTGATTACTGGCATATTTTAATTATTATGCATTATATGTAGTTTAAGATGTTAACGTGGTTAAGTCAGCTTCAATTATGTAGAATACATTCTCGAAGTGTAGAAAAACCATTCCTCTCTATAACGATGTGCAATCGAGTTTTGAATACGTATACAAAGGGCATTCAAAAAAGTTCTTGGTGAAAGTCTATAGATTTGCACTAGTTCCTTCGAAATTAATGAGCTAAGATATTTTTGAAAGCTTTTCTAATCTCGTCATGTGTTAAAAACAAAGGCCATATCATTTCTCTCTTTGCTGGAGATGCATAAAGTTGGGTCTGCAAAATCTGCTTATTGCTATGGAGCCTACTACATATATAGGGATATGGCACTGTATGATTATGGGATAGATGTGCAAATTCAGAGGAAGACTGCAGAGCTTTGACATCCCTCGTGCAGGAAGACCAAATGAGGCTGTAAACGAGAGAACCATCACTGTTGTTCATGAACTCATTAAAGAAAGCCCACACATCACTGTTCAGGTAATAAATTTCAATATCAGTGTGAAAACAATTCACCAACATTTAAAGTTCTGTTCCAAATGGGTACTCCATAAACTCACAGAACAGCAAAAAAGGCAAGAGTCTGGAAAATTCATCTAAATTATTAGCAACAATTGGAAAAAGTTGCCTCTCCTGAAGAATAAATGATGCAATGTCCGCCACATCTCAGTGGAATATTATTAGTGTCTGATGCGTTTAACGGTAAAAACTGCTACTGCATTAATTCCATTGAAGTTTAAATATTTCTTTAACCCTTTTCTACTTTTTAGTCTAATAAGATTTAGATTGTAGAAATAGCTGCCTGTATTATTACAAAATTTTGCATTACTAAAGGAACTGTCATTTTGTTTCACAATTTTACATTACCAAAGAAATCTGTCATTTTGGTTCACAACTTTGATTTCCAAAATATTTCATTAACTTAAAATTAGCAAAAACTTTTTTAATAGTTATTTCCTGAAATACTGTACATTTTGCATTTTTATGTGTTTGATGAATGTATTTTTGGGACGTTTATCCTCCTCTGGGTCATCTCTACCCCCTCCCCGAATAATCCACAAAAACAATTTGGATGAGTAATCAGGATAAAAAAAATTTTCTTTGGAATTCATGAAATAATAAACTGAAAAAAAAATTGGTTTTTATCACAAGTGGGAGACATATCCTGTGATTCTTTACTACTAATTTTCTTTGTTTTGCTAAAAACTGCTTGAAATGAAGGCTTTAGCTTTTTATCCCTTTTTTTTTGTAGCTTGATATATTTTTTAATAAAAAATAAAAAAAATTCGAACATATATCAATTTTATTTTTTCTATAATTATATTAACACTGATTTCCCATATTAATGCAACAGTGCTGCAAATAAAATACTAGATATTTTAGAGAATTATAGTTTGATACTAAACTTTTTGGTGCACTTTGTTAGTAATAGGCAATCAGTTATGGAAAATACTTTATATACAGCTATATTCCATCACTGTTTATTTGAAACTGTTCAGCTGTCTGTGAAGTTAGGCTTCCTTTTCTCTAAGAATGCAGACATACCTTCTTTACGATCATTCTGAAAAAATAAAAGAACAAAGTGTAAATGCATAAATTCTTAATGCTTGTTAAATGAGTCCTTAACTCCCTCAACAATAACATAGTTTATATATTTTCCTGATAGGTGTACTGATGGATAAAACTTTGCACCTTGAAATTAAACTTTAATTATTATCATTATCTAACTTAAGAGTTGTACTTATGACTGCAATGTGAAACATTCTGTAACTTCTTACAGTTTGACACTGCAGATGTAGAATGCAAGATACAATAGTCATTTTTGTAAAGATGGCATTAAGTCAAATGTCAAGATAGAATGTACACAGTTGTATCAGAATAATATGACCACCTACCATACATATACTATGGTAAGTGGTCATATTATTCTGATATGACTGTGTATATAAAACAAAAATAAAATACACAGCTCTTGAAATTTACAAGACTGGGCTTGTTGCCAAATGTGAAATATATTCCTGGCTGTACATTAGTGATGACTTTTACTTGAACTAATTGGATCTATAAATCAGGTTCTCATCTTCTAGTTTTATGTCCAAAAGTTAACCATAATTCACATACTATTAAATATCTCACAAACGAATGAAATGACTTTGCAGATATTCCATATCTCCCAAAAATCATCTAACTGGACAAAATTTGCATAAATGACTAAAAGAGAAAATCTGGTGTGCTACAAAAGCTGTCTCTGAATCTGTACCACTCATTTCCTGTTGAGCAAGTATTGTATTCTTGTTGGTAGAGCATTTTACAACAGTATGGCAGAGAAACATCATACGGATGCTTTTACATGTGGCAGAGCAATCAATATGTTAGAATCCAGCTGATCCAAGACTAAAATTTCCCATATTAATGCTGTCCAAGAGTACAACAATGCAAATTACTATCTTGTGCTAGTGGCCTGATATCATAAGGTGATGCCAGCAAGGTAAGTTTTTGGAGCTTTTCTATTGCCATTGGAAGAACAATTTCAAGGAAAACTGTTTACAGAAGGCTTCATCAGAGAGAGTCTATGCCAGAAGATTGACAGCTTGTATTTCCTTCAACCCCTTCCACAAAGGAGCCTTATTAACATGGTGCAGACAAGATAGTGATTGAACCGCAGCTCGTGTGTTCTTCATTGACAAATCACAATTCTTCTTCAGACTGATTCTCAATGTGTTTTGATCTGGAAGGAGCAAAGGAACTCATTACCAACTCTCTAATATCACAGAACACCACCACTATGCTACTTATGGTTTAATGGTCTGGGGTGCCATTAAGTCAAATGAATGCACACTGCTCCACACCTTTATGGAAGCACTCTGACTGGACTGAGGTACAGGGTTATCCTTAACCATACATGAAGCTTTTCGTGGTCGTTATTGGCCCCAAGTTTATTTTGATGGATAATAATGCTCTCTCTCATTGGGAATCAACAAATTCCTTAAAAGTGAGGATATTCCACTGATGGAGTGTGCAGCCTATTCCCTGGACCTGAATCCTGTAGATCAGGTGTGAGATGTACTGGGGAGACAGGTTAGAGCTAATCAACACTCTCCATAAGCTACAAACTGCTTTCCAGGAAGAGTAGGCTGTACTGACACCAGGTTTCATGACCAGCCTGCTAAACAGTAAGAGAAGTTGTTGTGATCTTTATAGCCATTCAGAGTCATCACTCTGTATTAACCTCTCTGTTCTGCTGATATAGATCCCTTAACTACAGACATTCTTGCATTTATCTGCATAACCCATAGAAATCATGCATTGTCACTCCAAATCTCAAGCATAATATACAATTTCCTGAAGATCTTGGGGGAAAAAAGTAAAGTGTTATGCTCTAACTTTTGGTCTGCATTTACTATTCATTGAAACCTTTAGAGTGAATGTTGCACCTCTCAATGAAATTTAATGTAAGGAAACATTGGTTTCATGTATTTCTTATTCCTATTTATAGATATTAATTTAAATTTCATTATAGATGAAACATTCATTATAGAATTGTTTCAAATAAGGAGGGATTTGAATCTGCGATGTATTGGGTGCTATACTGCTGAGGGTGCCAATCAAACTTTGAAACAGCTTATTAGCTTTAAACCTGTAGTCAGTCAGCAGAAACAACTGACTGGAAGTGAAAACATACACCTTCCTTATAAAAATTTCTAGTTAATATATCACACAAAATATTAGCATAAATATATAGTATATACTTTAAAATAGAAGCAAGTTGTTAATTTATTAACAGAGCTATTTAGTAAAACTTGTAACTTACAGTGGCAAATGTGGTATGGAATAATTTCTTCTCTATTTTCAAACCTTCATGCAATGAATTTTCAAATGCTGAAAACACAATTATTATTCACAGAAATTAGTTCCCTACATGAGATAAATTCTTTTTACATATATAATAAAACTAAGCAAGCAGTTGAAGAGAGACATTTCTAAATTATTTCAGAATGAGCTAACTAATTTTTAGACATTCAAGTGATAAAAACAGGCAAAAATAATCATTCTCTGAAGTACTGAATGAATTATTGTAGTATTACAATAAAAGCTTCATAATTTATTGATCCCAAAAACTTAGTGTTTTTGCATTCCTAGTTTTCTAGGATAGGGGGTTACTCCTGTCAATAGCACACCCAACTTAAAATCTAATATTCCCAGGTTTGAGTCCCAAATGTGCCTGCACTGAGATTTTCTTCATTAACTCTCATTCTGTCTTCATTGATAAAAGAATTACAAAGGGCTTGGAAATGCCACTGTCAATCAGATTGGATGTTAAGCTGTGGCATCATGTTTAGAAGAGTCCTAACTTATACACATTAAAGTGCTGGTGTTTTAAAACTGAACTCTCTTTAGTTCTCAGGTTAATTCTGAAGCATTTTCAGAAAATAATTCTAAGGCTATCTAATAGCTTTGATATAATTATAGATCCTGGACATATTGCACTTGTGGATCTCTGTTTAGGATGAATCTTCCACTGTGATTTAGACTTATTTGACTGTTGCCAAAGGTGAATAGGTACAGAAGATAATCTATATCAGTTGGTGCTTGATCTTGATCCAAGGTCCTCACATGCATCTGAACACTTGCTTTTAAAAGAACTGCTAACCATAAATCACAAAGTGTCTAAGACAGGCTATCTTTCCCAGTTTTTGAAAGAACCTCCTACTCATGGTTGCATAGTAAATTGGATCTTGTCCATGTGTTAAATTTGGGGGCTGTCTAATATAGCCCTACTTCTTATGTTATTTTTTAAAACCTCTGCCACTTTAGATTAAAATAAAGATATATATATAATGAGAATTATGGTTAATCAGCAGATCAAAAACCTTAAACACACATTGTATATCCTAAAATAAAGATTAGAGAAAGACGCAAGCTAATGTCCATAGCAATTCCAAAATCAATCATTATATTGTGCTGCGCTTCTCTGAACACATTAAAAAATCTGGTGTAAATAGGGAAAGGCTTGGAAAAATCAGAATTATTATTATATGAAAATAAATATAAGTAATGTTACATTATCTCGAATGTATTGACAGTTTTCAGAAATTATTTTTTTTTTGTGCACAGTTAAGACTAGCTCATATGTTTAGGGAGTTTATGTTGTTCATAACATGTTTTAAGCTGTTTATGACCAGCCTCTATCATTATTTTTTTGTCCAGAAATGTGGATTAATAAAATTTAAAATAATTTTCTAGATTTTTCTATTAACTATGCAGATTTATTCTGACAATGTAAGAAAATGGTACACCACAAAATTTATAATATTTTGCAATGTGGTGCACTGAAAGAAACGTTTTTCTGGTTAACTGGTGCCACAGAAATCTGAACTATTTAAAAATATAGATCTTTCCCATATTTACATTTTACAACCACATTGGTTTATGAAAATATTATATTTAATTTCCACATATAGGTTGTTTTCATTTACATGGTTTATTAATTTAGGCATATTTTCGATTTGTGTGGTTCAAATATTTACATGTTTTGAAAACCTTAACAGTAATTAAAGTGTAATGCAAGAAATCCTGGCAACTGCATCATAAAAACTCCCACTTTGTAAAAAAGTAGCCAGCTGTGTATGACAAGTGCAAACATCTCATATCATGAGTCACTTCTCACTGGAATGGCCCAAAGTTGCCACACATCCTGAATTGTATGGGACTGCCCCATTTTACACAGTAAAATTATAAAGTACAAGACACCCAGTGGCAGCCAGAAATCCCATAGACAAAGAAGTAATTAAACTTCCCCCACTCTTACCTTCATGATACTCTCACCAAAAATTCCTTCAGCTTACTCTTTTTACCAGATTTAGTAACTTTATATGGTGCAGCAGTTATGTCTTTCATACTATATATTTATTTTCTACTTTACTGTAATACACTTATATTGTAATATCAAATACAATGACTTTTAATGCTGTTGGATAGGCTAATATAGAAACATACTCCCTCTAACCTGGACATTTTAATTTCTTTATATGGAAAAAAAAATGTTCTTATTTTACATGAATTTGATTTATGCAGTAATTTTCAAGAATACCTTCTGTGCAAATCAAGAACTACCTGTATTGTTACATTCTGATCTCTGATGGTGATGATTAGCTCATCATTTCATGGGAAAGAGAAAAAATCATACATTTGTCTTCCATCATATGAGATAGCAGTCCCATGGCTGAGTGGTTAGCGCACTTGGCTACTGATCTAAGGAACCTGGGTTCGAGCCCTGGGTAAGGCATGGATGTATGTGTCATTTTCTGCTGAGGTCCTGCCATCCTCTCAGATCTTCTACTGTGGCATATAAACTGACAGGATCCTGTCAGACCTCTGTGGCAAGCAGCTGCTTGAGGGGGTATTTTTTTTATATGAAATTTATGAATTTGGGAGGTATCAAAAGCAGCATACCTTCCAGGAAAAAAAAAACAACAGAAAATTAGATCTATCTTTATCATTAAGATAATTAGAGCTATCTTTATTCTTAGATCTATCTTCATCATATCTTACCAATATTACATAAATATATACTGTAAATCTATGTTTTCTACCTGATGGCTACTGTTTTTTCAACTTCCATATGAAATTAGTTTTTAGTTACAAAAATCATCTAAATTTATCTAGATCTTTTTTTTTTACACAAAGATGGATGCACTTTTTTAAACATATGTGATATTTAAAAAATTATATAATTGCACATAAACTTGTTTATCTGTAAGAAATTTAAACACATATTTGATAAATCCATTTCTTGACCAAGATGTTATGTATGCTTGAATATACATACAACATTTAAAAACTATTCAGTTTTACCTTCTGTTATATTGTCTTCTTTTGATTTCCGAGGATAATATCTGACGTATTTTTTTTCTTGCTGCATCTGTGTTTGTGTGGTATACATTTAACAAACCTATTAATAATTTTTCCCCATAGCTACATGTAATGTGAAGATTATAGAGATTACTCTCTTATTGTCCTCATATAAAAAGTCTGATAGTATAAGTTGGTCATTTTGAGCTTGCAAAAGACCAGATGAAAAGGTATTTTTTGGATCATAGCAACAATGGCCCTCACATGAGCTTTCATTTGACACAACTCATAACTGTAAGCAGTTAACTTCAGAAGATATAGTAGTAGAACAACTTTCACTATTCCTGTTTTTCAGGGGGGGGGGGGGGAACACTTCAATGTCACAAGTTTTCATTTGATATACAACTTGTTATCTTTGGCCCTTGCATTCAAAAGATATAGAACAATCCTTCACATATTTCCCCCATCTTTTGGGGAAAAAGGGGAGATTTTTTAACCTGCAACATTCTCCATGCCACAAGCTTTCATTTGATGCATAGCTTGTTCCTTTCATGTTCCAGAGACATCAAAGAACAATTGTTTTCACATTCGCCTTTTTTTAGGGGATAAAAGCATTGGGGGGGGGGGGGTCAAATTCTTTTATAGCTTATGTTACAAGCTTTCATTTGACACTAAATCATTGTCTGCTGCATTTGAAAAATATGGCAGAACAACTGTTTGATAAATTCACAAACTGACAAATGATGAGCAAAAAAACAATAGGAAAATAGGTAAAAATACATAGGCAGGCCATTTACATGGAAATTACATGAATAATACTAGAAAAGAGTTAACCTTTTCACTACAGTTTTAAAATCTGGCTGATTTTTGTCTCAGCATATTCAATGAGGAAACACTCAACCACTTTTCACATGGTATATAATCATATTCAGTGAAGAAGTTAAATCAAGGGTCTCACACTTAAATCATGCAGGGGTCAAATCAGTTACTTCTCAATATATGGTGGTCCACATTTTATTTTAAGCAATAACAAGCAAAGCATAATTTACTTATACTGAATTTCATTTATAGTGATTTCATCTTCGGCTGAACATGACATATTTTCCATACTAGTCTAAGATCGTAAATATTGAGATAAACGTGATGGCTCAACATCCAGTAATAAATAGGCACTTTTGATGTCGATTTCAATTTTAGAGGAAAAATTGTCTGAGCTGGGTGGGATATGAACCCATGACCTCCTGATAACATGTCAGGTGCTCTGGACCACTGAGCTACTGGTCGCCGATCAAGATATCCTCTAATTAATGCTTTGAACATTCCCTTTATGTCACATATAGGCATTATTTCAGGCAATTTTTAACCCTAGTGGCTTTTTATTTGCCAATAGATATAATGCCTATTTATTACTAGATATTGAACCATTGAGTTTATCTGAGTTTATCTCGATATTTATTATCATTAGCATACTTGTAAGACTGCTAGGGCTAAAAATTGCCTAAAATAACGCCTATATGCGACATAAAGGGAATGTTCATAGCGTTAATTAAGAGATCTCAATCGGTGGCCAGTAGCTCAGTGGTCCAGAGCACCTGACATGTTATCAGGAGGTCGTGGGTTCATATCCCATTAGGCTCAGACAATTTTTCCTCTAATATCGACATCAAAAGTGCCTATTTATTCCTGGATAGCCTAAGATCATCACAACAAAGCTAGTAAACCACAATTCCCTACTAATAATCTGGAGGAATTTGTGTGCATACTATTTACTATGATGGCAAGTCAACAACTAAAGTAAATTTGCATTTTTTACAGATCTGTGTTCAAACTTATGTACCGACTATTCTATACCTCATTACTGCATATCCAATGCATATAGCACGTGAAGTTTTCATATAAAGTTGGCAGTACTATCACTGACTGTTTATTATTATTATTACCATCTGGAGTTAAACCAAGTAAAATTTACCACAGATGTGTATAAAATATGGGGCAGCTGTTTATCATAAAAAATGTGTTAAGTGGTATGAAAGAAACAATCTCACAAATCTAACAGATGAACATCAACCTGGTAGAATGGTCAAAGCAGCAACACTAAATTTCAGACCCTATTGTATCAGCTATACAGTGCTAATCTCCTATCTTCCAATTTTCACTTGTTTGGCACACTTAGAGGTACTAAGGAGACAAGTTCAGAAATGATATAGATATTTACCTGCAATGCATAATTGGCTATACTCTTTGCCAAATTTATTTTCTCTGATTGAATTACAAAACCAATGTATCATTGGAATCAACGTATTGAAATAGAAGGTGATCATGTTGAAAAAATAATGTAGGTCCATGTTTCTGAAATGAACTGCTTTGCAGCTAAACTAAAATTCATTTCATTAACTGAGTCTTTGTTTATAAATCTTTAGAATTTGCACTTTTTAACCAAAATAAATATATTTATTAAATATGATCTTTAAACACCCAATACATGTTAAAAACAAAAATTGCTGAATAGAGGCATATGCATGCACAATAACATTATTAAATATAATTTCAAAAAGTCAGTACAGAGGTATTTTTATACTTACAACGATTCACAGAGTCTTTACAAATGGAAACAATTAATTTAGAATGTGAAGATATCTTTTCTCCCAACTTGACAGCTTCATCAACTACTTTATCAGCAGGAAACACTCTACTGACAACGCCTATATAAGCAAATAATATTGTTTTAATTGAATATTAATAAATTACGCTATGAATGATTTATTAAATACTTCTAACTCAAGATTACTTTAGTAATATTTAGCTAGTTTGTAATATAACAAAAACTAATGACTTTTTAAATCCTAAAGTCATTTAAAACAAGTAAATTCATGAATTTATGCTCATCTTTTATGCTTGATGTTGATACAGGAAAGAGTCTTTGCTGAACTGTCGCCATAAAGTTGAGAGCACAGAATTGTTGAGAATGTTGTTATAGGCTGCGGCATTCAGAGTCCCATTTTACTGGAACTAGGGGGGCCCAGTTCCAACCATGAAAATAATAATCATGTCTTCTCTGATAAGCATGATGCCTCCTCCTCCATCAAACTTCACAGTTAGCACAGTCAGGCAGGTAGCATTCACCAGGCATCCTCCACATCCCGATTCATCTGTCAGACTTCCAGATGGTGATGTGTAATTCATCACTCCAGAGAACATGATTCCACTGCTTAAGGGTCCACTGGCACATACTTTACATCACTACAACTGACACTGGGTGTTAATCTTGTTATATGCATGTGCGTGGCTGCTTGGCTATGGAAACCTATTTCCTGCAGCTTGCAATGAACTGTTATTGTTACTCTGTGGTGTTGTTATTGTAACTCTGTGGTGTGTTGCAAGTGAGGATAGGCAATTTTGTTGCACCACCAGCTTCAGCACTCAGTGGTCCCTCTCTATCATTTTACATGGCCTACTAGGTTGCGATTGCACTGTTGTTGCTCCTAGGTATTTTCACTTCACAATAACATTGCTTATCAGGGCAACAGAGCTGAAATGTCGCGAATCGACTTTTTGCTAAGATGGCATCCTATCACCATACCAAGTTGAAAGTCACTGAGCTGTGCCATACAGCCCATTCTCCTGTTCATGAATGTCTATAAGATTTGCCAGGACATGTGTGTCCTTTTATTCCTGTTTGGGTCATAGCTTTAGCATATATGGGCGAATCCATTACTCAGAAGGGGTGTCCGGATACTCTTGATAAGATAGTGTATATATATATTTAATCACTGCCTATTCATTTCATATTACAAATGCACAATTATTTTTAAGTAGACATATTTTACAAATATGACTTTAGAATGCACTGTAAAGTCATTTTTGTTTTTGTAAAAAATATTTCATTTTACAGTTTACCAAACTGCCAATGTGCAGCATATAGCATAGGGTAATATTTTAAACATGGGAACTATTTTTCAAAATTAGACAATTTGTACTGTGCAATGTTTTTACTTTGTGATACAGAGTGACAAAATTAACTGCACAATCCTAAAATAAAATTCTATTTGTTATGATACAGTATTGGCTCATGAATAAAATGACATTTTTTTTCTAATTACAATTGTCAAGTTTGTTTTCTCAAGATCTGACTGGAATTAACCCTAGAAGCTGCAGCTATCAAATTTTCAGCAGTTGATGTAGTTCTTAATGTGCAACTATAGACAAATTTACAGTTGCATGAGGCATTATATTTTCCTCATTAACAACAGACAGGATCACTAAAGTGAAGTCCACAATAACCTAATAGTAGTTTGAAGTAAATATATCAATAATATTTTATGTCATTATCTATTGAATTGCAGCCATCTTCCTACTGTTTGGAGGTTCTTTGTGTGAGCTACACATTTCTCGAAGGAAAGTGTTCAAGTTTACATAATGTTATTATATAGTTAGTATTTGTGTTAATTATTATTTGTAAGTATTATATGTGAATTTAATTTTTTTTAGATATTATGGCAATGAAAAAGTTTAAAGAAATTGGAACTGAAGTAGATGCTTGCAGTAATTTTCCAGACATGAGAATGATCATAATTATGAGAAAGACAAGAATAAGAACAGTGATTTCTATTAAATCTCTGCTACTTCAAGGGCTGTCTGATAATTGTTTTGCATGTTTAACCCTTAAAATATGAGCTTTCTCACAATGCAAGAAATTGTGAGCAAGATAATTTCTCACTTTTTTCAGCAGAAAAAGAACTGAAATTTAGAACTTTGTCCCACACTGACAAACACATTTGTAGGGATGTTGTATACTAAATAAAAAAGCATCTAATTCTGAATAATAAAAAGCATTTCATTTCAAATTAAAGCAAAATAAAAACTAGTTAGACCGATATAAAAAACCTATTAAGTTTTAAAAATGCCTCTTTAACAGACACTGGGTATAGTTATCCTGGTGCAAGGCTTTTGCTTAACACTCCACCTGAATGGTGGCCTTTTGTAGTCTGTATCCTCTTTCTCATAGAGGGCTCTGGGTTGAATTATTTTACCTCTGAGCAGCATGTTTTTTGCATAAAAAAAACTCCCTCAAGCAGCTGTTTGCCACAGAGGTCTGACAGGAGCCTGTCAGTTTATATGCCATAGTAGAAGGTCTGAGAAGATGGCAGGACCTCAGCAGAAAAACAACACACACATCCATGCCTTACCAGAGGCTCGAACCCAGATCCCCTAGATCAGTAGCCAAGCACGCTAACCACTCGGCCACGGGACTAAATAGCCAGGTCACAAGGTCCCCAAAAGGTTCAAAGAATGTTGAGGGGATTCACTGGAAAGCTGTTACAAGACAGATGGAAGCCTCCTGTTAAGGCCATCCAGTGTCTTCTTTAATGTGCACAGGGTATGGCTTTACTGCCCACAGCTTTTTGTCCCATTGGCAGAGATAAATCTCAATGCTGGCATAGGTGAGACTCAAATCTGGGAACTCATTGAGGGCTGACTGTGGTTTCAGAGGGGAAAATC
This sequence comes from Ryuthela nishihirai, assembly GCA_038380435.1. Taxonomy (NCBI): domain Eukaryota; kingdom Metazoa; phylum Arthropoda; class Arachnida; order Araneae; family Heptathelidae; genus Ryuthela; species Ryuthela nishihirai. The sequence continues at coordinate 30,541,407 of JAWZYU010000018.1, forward strand.
TTAATGCAGGTAGAGTTTGGATTTGAAACTGGGAACATTAGATTATGAGCATGGTGTGCTACTAAGACTCCTGCCCAAGGTACATTGAATGTTGTGCATTTGAACAAAAGTGTGATAGTATATCACAAGTACCAACTACAGAAATATTCTATTTCATCATTCATATATGAGAACAGAAAACAAAAAGTACTCTGAACATAACTCACCCCAATGTTCAGCTTCCTGTGCAGTAAACTGATTACCACTTAGTACTATTTCCATTGTTCTTGACTTTCCAATAGCATGAGTTAATCGTTGAGTACCTCCTGCACCTATATGTTGGGAGAAAACAGTCCTATTTCAGTCAGATTCTCAGAGATAAAATCCAATTAATTTTAATAAAAGGTTATAATTTTACACACCTGGTATTGTTCCTAATGCAATTTCTGGTTGGCCAAATTTAGCGCCATCTCCAGCATAAATAATATCGCACATCATAGCCAGTTCACATCCACCACCTAACTAAATGGAAAACATATATACATATAAGATATGTTTCTCATTTATTTATAATTACTTTCAATATGCATATTATTAACCTTCAAAGATATCAATTACATCGATCTTACTTTATATACTCCAATTAACTGAAATCTACTTTGAATGGAGATTAGATTGGCACAAAACTTGGTATATGCATAGGTGATCATTAAAACAAAGAGCTTACAGATTAGACCAAAAGAAAAGTATTTAATATCAGAAATGCACCTGGTTGTCAGACAATGATCTGTAACTGGTTGTTGTTTGATTGCTTGGGATTTAATGGTTTACTTTAATTTACTTAAATGCATACCTTTATAGGAAGTTATGTATTACAATACTGAGTTACAAAGGAATTTAATGTTATCCAGTAGAATACATTTGTATTATGAAAGATGATTCTTCAAATAGTCAACAATTTGGTCTAGTTGCATATGGATAGTAAGCTACCATATCATTATACTATAGATGCACCTCTATGGGTCACAATCTAGAGGGTCAGAGAAGAATGTCAGTATCAAGGTGACATTATCTGGAATACAATGTTAGGCATTCTCTCAACAGACAAGGAATGGTATTGCTAAGGGTGAAAGGATGGTATCAAAGCAAAGATGGGAAATCAAAAGTACTCTAAAAAAGACCAGAGCAAGCATCTATTAATGCTGATGACTCATTGTGCACAATGTCACCTAGGGCTTGCACACTATTTTTTCAAAACCAAAAAACAAGAGAAATTCATGCAGTTCTATCACAAAGCAAATGCCAAACATATATATAGGAGTATTGGTGTCCATGCAGAAGTGGGAATAATTAATAAAAACTATATTATATAGCCTTCCTAATATAATGTGACTACATTTTCATTGTTTCAGTCAAGGGTGGAATGATGTGAAAGAAAATTATATTTATACAGGTTGGCATCATCAGTCTATTAATATTTACTAGTACTCCATGATATTAGTTAGGCTATTATCCAATCATATTCAGCTGCTTTTACTGTGTCCATATGCCAGTAAGGATAGAAAAATGGAAACACCAAGGTTTGCAAAAAGCCTTTGGTTTATGTTAAACAGCAGCATCTTCGTGCCACTGAAGAAGCAGTGAAACACATAAATAACATCTCAGCATGCTTAGTGTCATGTCTATAAAAGCAAATCCAGCTTAACTGCATGTAAGTATTAGTACCATGTTGTCGAGAGAAGAAAACAATTTTGAAAGGGGCATAATTGCTGGAGTGCATTTGGAAGGAACTTCAATCATTAAAATAGCTAAACTCGTTAATATTTCATGAGGAATAGTTTCCAGGATCATGTCTGCATGGGAATCTAAAGGGAAGATATAATCTGCAAAATGAAACAGTGGGTGAAAGTGTATACTCTGGAATCAGGAATTTCAAGTGTTAGTGTGATGTGCAAATTGAAACTCTTGAGCTACAGCTGATCCACATGGGTTTTTATACAGGATGTTCCACATGGGTTTCAATACAGGATGCAAGAGGTTAGTTTTATCGAAATCAGTATGTCGAGAACTCCACAGAGTTGGATATCATGGTAAAGTTGCACTTCACAAGCGACTTTCCCACCTGTCAATGCATGCCGTGTTCAGCGGTGCAAAGAGCACATGCAGTGAAGGAATGATATGGTCTGACGAATCATCCTATACTTTGTTTCTGACAAAGCTATGAATGCATGTGCTGCACCAATTGAATGAAGCTTACAACTATGATTGCTTGTTTCCTACCGTTAAGGGTTCTGGCAGTTCTGTAATGGTGTGGGGTGCTTTCTTGTTGCATGGTTTGGATGCACTCATTCCGTTTGAATGCAAGATTAATGTCAATCGCTATTTGACAGTCCTGAATGATCACCTTCATCCAATAGTACAGCATTTCTTTTGTGAAGAGAGCTGCCTTTCCCTGTGACAATGATCCCATCTACAGAGCACATGTGATCACCCAGTGGTTTGAGGAGCACGAGACAAATTTTTCACATACCATGGCCACTGCAGTCACCTGATATAAATTCGCTGAAAAATCTATGGGAACTTCTGGAACAATGTCTCGGTCAGTATTTTCAAGCTCCAATTGAGCAAGCAGTAATTGATCACATTTCTTGTGGACGAATGGTCTCATATTCCTCCAGCTGACTTTCAGACACTAGTAGGCTCTATGCCACGATGTATGGACTCGCATGGCAATCCAACACACTGTATTAGTGATTTTAAGTTGCTGTTTCCTTTTTTTGTCCATTACTTATGTATATATATATACATTGCTTCAACATTTCTTTTCTTCCTAAAATAATATCTGGACTTTTCAATCATATTATGTACAACAACAATCCTGTTATGCAATGCAGTTAGCAACAGGAGGATTGAATTTGTATTTCATGAAATGTTAAAAGTTAAAGGGTGTCAAATCTGCTAATCATCTGGTTTGAATATTAGTGGATGGCTATAAAAATGGCGGGAAATTTTATTATCAGTTCAATATGTATGTTGAGGCAAGTGTAAAACTACTTTGACATATATTTATAATCAAGGGTATCAACTCAGAGCCATCAGCCCACTAGACCAACATCTTATCCATTAAAGAACCAGTTCTTTAGCATTGTACAACTCATTCATAATGACTTATAAAATTTATAAAATTCATAGCACTGCAACAAATTATGTAACAATGTGATGACAATGCCAAACTCATGTCTGGCTACAGGTATTAACATTATGTGATAACCAAATACATTAATACAACTAGTTAGCTCAAATAGGAACTAGGGGCCTCATCATTGTAACTGGGAACTAGGGATAAAAAAACATGGCTTTACTGCAATCCATTTGAACTATACTTTGTAGATCCCCACCTCATTTTATTGGGTTGAATCAAAAGTTCGCTTGGAATTTTCCTGAAAGAAATGTCATTGGATGTGGTATGCACAACCATATGCATTAGCAGCTATAAATAATGCATGCTTTCAAAAGAGGACAATTGCTAGCATGTTCTGAAAAACAAATCGTGCAGACTGAGTGAGTGATATTTGTATAGGGTCAATTAAAACTGGAAGATACAAAGGTACATTTTTGCCATCATATACTCCTTTTTTTTTGGAAGGGTAAAAATGCAACACAAATCTGAATTGAATGCTGAAAATATTCGCTTTAAGGATGTGAACAGATTACATCAGCAACAGCGAAAAAATTTAAAATTACTTTGAAAAGACAGGAAATTTAAAAGTTCATCAATGAACTAGTCATCCTATTTCCACAACAGATGGGACTACTAGCATGTTATGTCTTGATGTCATAGCAGTGAATCCTAATAGATAAACAGGAAGTGGAACAGGATTATCAAATCAGCCAGAAATCTATGCATCACATTCTGAAAGCACACAAATTCCATCCTTACAAGAGTCAATTTGTGAAATAACCCCCTTCCAATGATAATATATATGACTGCAGGGCACAGTTCTGTGATTGGGTGCTGCATCATGGAGACAACATAAGTGAAAGGATCATCTTCTCAGATGAGGCAATTTTCCATCTGTACACCACATTAACTGCCAAACTTTTAGATATTGGTCTGATGCACATCCCCACTGGACAAAGGAATAACCTCTTCAAGATTCATGAGTAATGGTATGGTATTCATAAGGATCAAATTATCTGGCCCTATTTCTCTGATGGAAATGTGAATTATACACCTACCTGGGTGTTTCGGAAAATGTTCTTTCTCAATATCTTAATGATTAGCCCCTATCTTCTCTTTCCAGCACTTATTTTCAGCAGAATGAGGTACCAGCTCATTTCTCCTCAAGTGGCTCACCAGTGGTTTCAGGGAGGTGGGTTAGAAAGAGAGTAGAATTGAGTAGCTGATATGATGCCATTGAATTTCTTCCTATGGGGACATCTCAATCAGAATCTCATTCACTCAATGCAAGATTAAAATGATGCAATTACTGTGGAAGTGTCCAATATCATTAAAGAAGTTTAGTTGCAGTGAATGGAACCTGGAACAGGTATGTATGAGCTTGTTATGAACACACTGGTAGCCACTTTGAACATTATGTCTCAAAAGTCTTGAACCATATCATATATATGACACCATATTTACTATTTGGTGTTAGTTTGTTGCATTATTTTCATATGTTTCAAAATTTTTATTGTGATTGGGTAAATGTGACTGGGTAAAATGTTACTGTTGCCCAATTTTTGAAACATACTTATATATTTAATAAGATACTGCCAGATGAAACCAATAGAAGTCATCACCTGAAGTGTTGACTGCAAGTATACCTTAAAGTGACACCTTGTTGAATGTGTATGACCAGAAAGGTTAGCTTGAGAATTATGTGAAACTGTCAGGATTGATCAGGTTAGGTAGGAGAGTATGCCCCCCCCCCCCCCCCCACTCCCTTCTGTACCTCAACAGCAGGGAAGGAGCAGTCTACCTGCATTCCACAAGGAATTTGTTCTGCTGCCCTGATTGCACATGCAGAGCTGGACAGAACCATAGTGACAGCAGAAAAGACAAAGCAAGCTCCATCCATAAAGAGGGATTAAGAACAATGAAGAAAGGAACTTGAGAGATATCTTCTCTGCCTCTTGTTTTGCGAGGTCAGCACTGATGCCACTACATATGGGTGCCAGGTATCATCAAGCAAATTAGGTTGAGTTGTAAAGGTTGGAAATAACAAGATACCTGCATGGAGAACAATGATCTATGGCAGTGTAAGGACTGTTGGTGTATCCCGACAAAGTAATAAATCTGATTTTATTGTTAAGTTCAGCAGTTTGAGTCTGATTTGGCCAAGGTACCAGAAAGAAGCAGTATTTTATCTGTTTAAAATGTGTATAAGCTGCCCTACATCTAGCATTTCCATACCACTCAGCAGTTAAGTTTATGACATCCTCTGGCATTAGAAAAGGGATGAATTTTTTTTAATGAGGTATGTAAGTGGTGCCTTTGGTGATTTGGAACAGAGAATCTTTATTGAGTGTGCTCTATTTTAATCAAATGAAAAAAAAAAGTCCTGCAAATAGATGTCATGACATCTTGGACACTTCTGGTCTGCACAGGAAATGACAGTTTGGTACTAGAGTTGAATTTCCTGTTTTTTATGATGCTGAATCTGATTTTATGATAATGGACAGAGGGAAAAATCTCACATTCAGTCAGATATGACATCTGGGGACAAGTTAGGCACAGAGGGAGGAAATTTAGATGTAGTGGATTTGGGAGAGAAACAATGGCTGAAGTTGACCATTCTCTAAGTCCTAGCTCTGTTTTACCTAGAAGTGCAGCAATGCTCCAATTGTGGACTGTGCTAGCTATAACATACAGCCAAGGACAGTAGGGCTAAGGAAAGAGCCTTGAAAAGAAGTCATGAACTGCTAATGGCAGAGATCTGAGCAACTCATGTAGTAGGCCTACAAGTTGAATCACTCATCTGGATTGTCCAAATCTGATGCAGGAATGAGGAAAATTGAGAGGATTCAGCAATATTCCCAATTCCTGAGTTCCAAATTCCTCAATCATATTGAAAGAAGTTTGATGAAAGGTTCAAAAATTTTTCTTGTTATGAGAACATTTTTAACTTTTGCATTTTTAATATAGCTTAGCAATGACTTAATAATGAAAAGTTTTTGGTTTTTAGCAGTAAATATCATATATCAAAGTATTTAAGCTTTAATATTTATTACTCATAGATATAAATTTTGCTTTATTTTCCTTACTAAGAAAGAATATTTCATATACTTTTCTTCATATCCCAATGTCTCATTATAAAGGGCATTTACAAAGTTCAGTCAGTCAGTACTTCTGCTGTACACACAGGGTTGAGCTGTTTTATCTTTGAGAGTCATTTCTTTGTGTAAAATGGGCTAAATGGCCAGTTCACAAGGACCCCATAGGCTCAGAGAAGGTTGAGGGGAGGGAGGGTACTCACTGGACAGCTGTTGGGAGACAGATGATAGTGTCCCATCAAGTCAATCAGTGTATTCTTTAACATGCACAGGGTATGGCTCTCCTGTACACAGTGCCATGGCTTAATGTCCCATCCGACAGATAGCGACCTATTCCAAGCCCATTATTGTCCCCTACTGACCGAGGCAGGGCAGGAAGTTTTGCAGAGATAAATCTTAATGCTGGTCCAGCTGGGACTTGAATCTGGGAACTGCAGCTTTTGAGCGTGGAGTGCTACTGACTGAGCCCCCCCCCCCCCCCTACTGTGCATAGGAACGAAAAAAGTTTCCATTAACATTAGGCCACAAATGCTTCCCTTCTGAGTTATAGCATATTTTGAGACAACAAGTATGAAAGTCTGTCAAACAGTATGATGCTAGATACATTTGCATAACTAATGGCATAGTAGATGTATGCAAATGTTGGACAAAATCTCACCATTCCTGGGTGAAGTAATGCTACGTTTAGTGAATCGGCAGTTCTGCTAATCAGCTGTTTTGAAGTTATGGGTAAATGAATCAGTTGCATTGTTATTATTGTTAATCCATGTTATTTGTGACCTTAACCACAAATGACCAGTTTCCAACACTGAAATGATAGACATCAATTTCATTTATGAATGAGCAAATGGAAACTGCAGTGAAGCTCTGTATCTCTACAGGATAACTTTTTTGCACCAGCAATATGCAGTCAGAGATCGACATCTTTATGAGATAGGATCCTTTTTGCTGTTACTGAAGATTGGGGGAAGGCCAGATGTATCCAAACACTTGCTTTAGAAGTACAAGTGCTGACATAGTTGTGAAGAATTCCAAGACTAGAATGAGAAGAATAGCAGCATATATAGGTGTTTCACATTCAACTGTATAGAGAATCTGTCATCAGGACCAACTCGACCCACATCACATGCAGCGAATATATGCCCTCTCACCAGCTTATTTTCACAATGACTTCTGTGGCAGTGTATTGCACCTGCTTTTCACCTATGAACTGAAATCCATAAGAGACAGCATGTGAACTTTCATAGCATTCACCAGTGGACATGAGAAAATCCTCATGAAAGCACCAGTCTCAGCATCAGCAGGGATTTCATGTGAATTTTTGGGTTAGTATTATTGATGACTACCAGATCAGTCCATTTTTCCTTCTACCAAAGCTCAATGGCCAGCAATACATACATTTCATAGATGAGAAACTACCTGTATTGCTGGCAGAGTTGGGTTGTTTTACCTCTGAGTGGCACTTTTTTGCACACCATGGGCTAAATGGCCAGGTCACATGGACCCCAAAGGCTCAGAGAAGGTTGGGGGAGGGGACCCACTGGAACAGCTGTTGGGAGACAGATGGTAGCCTCCCGTCAAGGCCATCCAGCGTGTTCTTTAACGTGCACAGGGTATGGCTCTCCCGCACACGGGGCCACGGCTTAACGTCCCATCCGACGGACGGCGGCCTTTCCAAGCCCATTGGTGTCCCCTACTGACCGTGGGCAGGGCGGGGAATTTTGCGGAGATAAATCTCAATGCTGACCCAGCTGGGACTCGAACCTGGGAAGTACAGATTACGAGCCTGGCGCGCTACCGACTGAGCCACCCCCGCCCCATATTGCTGGAAGACATTCCATTAGCAACATATCACGTTTTTCATGCATGATGGAGCTCCAGCATATTTTAACCTCATTTCTTGAAAACTTCTTAACCATATATATTCTGCCAGTTGGATTAGTAGAGGTGAACCAATTGCATGGCTTAAATGTTCTCCTGATTTGAATCCACAGGATTTCTTCTTATGGTGACATGTTAAGTCTGATGCTTACATTACCCCAGTTCCTAGTACCCAAGATCTCTGTGAACATGTGTGGATGGTGGTTAAAGAACTTAAAACATTTTGGGACTTTTTGAATGTATTCAACAGTCAATGAGATGCTGTGAGGCATGTATAGCTGTTCCAGGAGCCCAATTCCAACACTTATTCTGATATAGCCTTTACATAATTGCTTTCATTAATCATTTACAGTGTGCTGTAATAACTGGAATAAAAACTAATTAACTTCATAGGCTTCCTTACTTGCATTCTCAAAATATGCTATAATTCAGAAGAGAAGCAATTCTGGTCCAAAATTCAAAGCAACTTATTTCATCACTATGCACAATAGAACATATTCAAAATTTGACTAGACCTTTTTGAAACATCTCGTATATGTGAAAAATGGTTTGGGCTCTTTAAAATTACAAATATGCATAGGACAAGCTATTATATGCTCACAGCACAAAAAAATAGAATATTAAATACTTACTGCATATCCATTTACAGCAGCAATTACAGGCTTTCTAATATTTGTTACATGATTCCAGTGCTCAAGGAAGTTTTCTTTAATGCAGTCAGTAAAAGTTTTATCCTTCATTTCTTGAATATCAGCACCAGCTTAAAAAAGATTACTTACAGGGTCAATAAAAAGAAATACATATATATAACGAATGAAAATGATCACTTCAGTATTGTATTAATGGAAAGTCAAATTCAAACTTTGCAATTTTTTGAAAAGGAAATATGAAAATATGCAAGTCAATAGAGAAAAGATCCAAAAGGTTTAGATCCCTAAATCAGAGGCAGTAAATTAAACATGGTTGGTGTATTAAACACTGATTCTACAAGATTGGACAATAAATGGTGAGAGCTGAAATAAATAGAACATTCAGTGCTAAAAGATGGACAAATGATTAAATTAAGATGAACAATTAAAATGGGTTATGAAACTCACAGGTGAAATTAAAGAGGGGCTTTAATAATTATGGTAATTTAAATTAACGGTAGATTTAGCATGGAACACTGCTCACTAGCTGGAAAATTTCATGTACAGATTGATAACAAAGTAACAAGAAAATGCAATGTTACAAAAGAGTATTATATACCATATGTGCACTCTTTAATGATACTGTACACCTGATAACACACTGTTTTACATTTCACAGTTCTATAATAATGAAGCATAAATTTGGATATTTAAATACTCCAAAGCATAAAAGGCCAGTGGTACAAGATCACTGGTCCACCATTCCAATTTATCAATGGCCAAAGCTATTATTCCCTCACTGCCTAGCTACATAGGGCCAATGGGTAAAGCACCTGTTGGAGAACATTTTGCAGTGAGTCTTGTACAGAAGCTTAAAATAAGCGCAAATATTAATCATTATGCATACCTCAGCAGAGAAACAGACCAACAACTGCTGCTCCAATATTGTATTATATATTTGTCAACCACTGAACTGGAGCAGAGGTGGCTCAGTTGGTAAGGTAGCACACCAGGCTCAAGTTCCAGCTGGGCCAGCATCAAGATTTATCTCCACAAAACCACAAAGTGTGCTTAAAACGGTTCCATTCTTCCTCAACTTCAATAGTAAGCAAACCATGACTGTCATAATAGCTAAGTAACCTATCATGGTAAGCTTCAGCTATAACTGGGTCTTTCAGAGCTCCAGAATTAAAGGTAAATTTTTTAACCTTAACACAACACTTCTTAAGTTTAAGTTGCAGGACACTTTTAACAAGGTAATGGTCAGATCCACTTTCAGCTCCCCTATATGACCTGGTATTCCTAACAGAACTAGCCCAATTACTGTTAATTAATATATAAATCATATTCTTATGCAGCCCATCTGGTTGGTGAAACCCATGTGTACTTGTGGTGTTTGTAATAGGTGTTAGTTTTCAAACCATTAAGTTTACTTACCTGTAGGAAATGTTGCCCATTGCAGCTACTAATACCAAAAGGGACTATCATCCCTCCCAAAAGGTCAGAGTTAGCACCATCTTTGGCATTGAAGTCACCTAGAACAAGGGTAATAACTTCTTTCTTGACAGAATTCAAAATATCCTGAAACTGCCTGTAAAACCTAACTTCTCATCCTTTTCAGCATCCTCAGTGCGGGCATAACAGCAGATAACATTCGTCTTTAATGCTTGCCTGAAATTTTGCTGTAAGAAACCTTTCATTAATGCACTCGTATCCTGGAAGAGCATCACTGGTGTGTCTGCTCAGAAGAAAACCCACGCCTTGGTGATGCTTATTATCGTTCCTCCTTGAAAAATGAAATTTAAGATTATTTTTAAGAATCTGACCTTTATCTGTCCATCTGGTCTCTTGCAAGCCAAGAATATCTAAATTATAATGTTGGAATTCTTGTATGAGGACAGCAAGAGAATAAGCTCTGTGAAGAGTCCTCACATTCCAACTACCTATGGAGAGAAAATGGTTAGTGGGATGTTTAAAGAAGCTATGGTTATTGAGATAGGGAATTTGATATTTCAAACAGCCCTCTAATCACAGGCATGGGGCAAAGACCCGTTCCCCCACCACTAAAGACTGAAGCCATTTACACTGGAAGACTTCCTCCAATGTAGAATTTAATGATGCCAGTAGTAGCAAGAGTTCAGATGCCTGCAATGACCTTTGCTCAGGATTATACACTTATCAGCTGATAAAACATATTCTGTGAATCTATGCACTTGGGGCTGTCAACCCACAAACAGAAAACATAGCAGAAGATTCTCCCTTCACAGAAGCTCACCAGTGCTGCAAAATCAGGATCCATAATCAAGCTCACAGCCTTTATCCAGTCCAGTAAGTTTATAAGGTCAGCACCAGGACCCTGTGTGGTTGACCACTCCTCAGCAGAGTAGGAAAAAAAAAAGAAAAGTAGCCGTAATTGTTGAGATCAGTATGCCACACTGATCTGGCAGCCCTCCCCTTTCGCTCACTTCCACAAGATAGTATCTCTTTTGAAAGATACTAACAACCTGCACCACGAGAAGGCGGGGTTGGACATCATTTTAAACAGAGCATATCGCTAAAAGAAGTCATCCCATGTTCCCCCTTAACACAATAATAAGGAACATGCACAACTAAACATAATAAATCATCTGCAACTTTCAGTACATACTTGAGGTAAAATTTATACATTTGTTACATATATAGGAATTAAATCTAAACTGAATTTAAAAAACACGATATGTGAATAGTCTACCCCTATTCGGAAAATAAACTCCTGACTTCTATTCACCTTAGAAGATTAGACCTGAAAAAAGAACCAAATACCACATAAAACATACCAACGACAATGCAATAAATCATTCGATATGATGAAACACTATTAAAGAGTACATTTTTCACTTATATTACTTTACAGTACACCCTAATTCAGTTGCCACTCATGGCACTGTCCTGCCCACGGTCAGTAGGGGACACCGATGGGCTTGGAAAGGCCGCCGTCCGTCAGATGTGACGTTAAGCCATGGCCCCGTGTGTGGGAGAGCCATACCCTGTGCACGTTAAAGAACACGCTGGATGGCCTTGATGGGAGGCTACCATCTGTCTCCCAACAGCTGTTCCAATGGGTCCCCTCCCCCAACCTTCTCTGAGCCTTCGGGGTCCATGTGACCTGGCCATTTAGCCCATGGTGTGCAAAAAAGTGCCACTCAGAGGTAAAACAACCCAACCCATGGCACTGTCTATGAACTGATGGCTGTAAACTGTAAGTGTACCCAGTGCTGAAAATAGACTGGTATGTGCCGGTATGCTGTACCAGCAAGAAATTATTTGCTGGTACAGCATACCAATAAGACATTTTTCAGTAGTAGTGTGGTTAGAGATTTATTTTGCACTTTAATGCTGTTTCAACTGAGAATTTAATTGGAAAGGAGCTGATCCTACTTTTTTAAGAAAAATCCCTTGAAATAATAATTACAGTACTACAATTTAACTTTTAGATACCAAGCTGTTTGAAAGTTGCATGCTTACGAGGTTCCATTTCTGCCGTCATGCCAAGAGGGAGTACATGTAGTAGTACCTTTGCAATTTGAATGATTACCAAGAATACTGGGTATAGAGAGAGTTACTAGATGGGCAAAGATGACTATGACCAAAGCAGTTTCTCAGGGAGTTGTTAAGTATTCAAGGACAATTCACATCCACTGTAGCTGTTTGGATTTGGTCTTAATTATGACCAGAGGCAGAACTGGAAAAATGGATTTGTGATTTTCAAAATCTTATTTGCTGAATAATTAGTGTGCTTGGCTGCTGATCAAAGGGGCCTGGATTTGAGCCCCAGGGAAGGCATAGATGTTTTTCTGCTGAGGTTCCGCCATCCTCAAGGATCTTCACTACGACACATAAACTAACAGACCTTTATAGCAAGCAGCTGTTGAGATTTTTAACTCTTACTCTCTGTTATGAGATGTTATATATTCATGTTTCCTACTTTTGTCTTCTAAATATAATTTGTAAATAATTTTACATTTTGCTGAAATGAAAATTTTAACATATCTGAGAACCATGGAAGGCAATTTAATGGGGAGAATTGGGCACTGGCCTCCACAAATTAAAGAAATGAGTTTGAAGATTGAGTGGGTGGGTGAATTATAATTTAATATTTTTTATTAATGTAAATTCATAAAAAATTTTGAAAAAAATTTTTGCCAATTAATCATTTTGCATTATGTACTGGAGTAGGATAACACAAAATCTAATACATGATCCTTTTATTTTATCATTCCACAAAAGTTTCAAAAGCTTGGACTTTTGTTGGTTGTTATTAATTTTTGTGGTAACAAAATTTATCAGAGAGTCCTAGAAGCTACTTCTAGCTTGTACAGGCCTTCTCATACAAGGGCAGCACATGACAAACAGCCATGCCACCATCCAAGATTTGGACCTAGATACAAGCAGCTGCAATGTCACTATGAAGCAATGCATTACCACTATACAACAGAGACAGCTTATAAATTGTTAAAGCACTGCAAAACATTCATACTATTGAATAAATTATATAGTGTTTATGGGAGGCAGAAAGAACAAGTACCAGTATCTTCATACTAGATTAATAGAGTATCGATTAATAAAAAAAAAAGGATAAATTGGATAACCAAAACAATTCGAAAAAAAAAATATGTACATTTAAGTAGAAGCATTTTGCAACATGCTCTACAGCTACTGATAAAGTCATTTTTGGATGCAAGTTAAAAATAGTACACTTCTCCTCTGATCGCATCAAACTTTAATGATCAATGAGGAGGAGTGGGGGTAATGGTTGCCTGTTTAAACAATACAACTTGCAATAGGCAAAGATCTTTATTTTGTGACTTTGAGAAAAGTTACCCTTTTCCTACAGCATTTTGGATTAATGAAACTAATTTTGCATCTATTTTAGCAGATATTGCAGTGACAAAATTTCTGTACCATATGTAATCAACGTTTACAACTTGATGAATTTTATAATTTACCTTGAATCTCCTATATAATTCTAAAACAAATGCTTAAATTTGGCTTCTGGGGTCAGAATATACAAGTTGAGTAATAAAAATTCAAATCCAAATGAAAAGTTCACTTTTTTTTCTGAAAACTTTGCTTCTAATTTAAAGAACAAAAATTAGTTTCAAAATATTACCTGGTTAATAACCATACATCTTATTATCAGTTTTGCTTTTTTTAATAAATACACGAGTACAACAGAATCAGCAAGTATTTAAGCATATTAATCTCTATAATTCTTTTTAAATCCCTATATTATTCACTATTTGCAGAAAATATTAGGGAACTGTATACAAGGGAATAAAGTGAGATGCCACCCTGCATCTCACTTTATTCCCCTGTAGGATGACTTCAGTGGAGAGAGGGCCTGTGTGGGACTTTCCACACATAACTGTGCTTGGAAGAGTACCAATAAGAAACAAAATCTACTTTCACCACTGGGTTTTACACATATTGATTATTAGTTGCAACAGTAAGAGCAACAGCCCAGCTGTCATCCTGCCTCAATTCTAGTGAAACAAAAGTTTTAATCCCTTATAACAACAGACCCAATCAAGTTGCAATGTCAATCATGCCCCATAAATCAGGGAAATTCTCTAATTAAATATGAATAAACTTGACTTATCTGGTTCACAGATTAAGGAAGTACCACTCTTATGTTAATCCAATTTTTTTAGAGGTACTGTATTATTTCCTTCACTCTGAAGTTTTTCAATTCTAAGAAATCCAATTAGTGTTTAGTTGATCAGAGCCAGGAGAGTTGGATAAATGTTCAATAACTCCAGATGCCCCATTTAGGAACAATCTGTGACCTTCAGCTCTAACATAATTTAGGTTTGGATTTTGCCATGTGTTCTGTACAGAAATGGTTAGCTAGTAATAGATTTTCTCTGAATGAAATGCAGGTGAGTCCCAGGCCAACACAGATTACGCTATGGCCCCATTCTGTAATCTGTGTTGGCCTGGGACTCACCTGCATTTCATTCAGAGAAAATCTATTACTAGCTAACCATTTCTGTACAGAACACATGGCAAAATCCAAACCTAAATTATGTTAGAGCTGAAGGTCACAGATTGTTCCTAAATGGGGCATCTGGAGTTATTGAACATTTATCCAACTCTCCTGGCTCTGATCAACTAAACACTAATTGGATTTCTTAGAATTGAAAAACTTCAGAGTGAAGGAAATAATACAGTACCTCTAAAAAAATTGGATTAACATAAGAGTGGTACTTCCTTAATCTGTGAACCAGATAAGTCAAGTTTATTCATATTTAATTTCAAACTTTTTTAATTCAAACTGCACCTTTAGTAGAGTAAAAGAGCTAAATCAGAAACAATTATTTCCTTTTATTAACGTCCCCATTTGGAAAAAGAGCAAAAATACTATAATATTTGGGAGCAGATTTTGGTAAGGGTAAAACTGAAAAACCTTAAAAATCTGATTTGCAATGACCATTTGGATTTTGAACCAAAAATTGAAGAAAATCTAAAACACACACACAGCTGTAGTTGGCAGCTTTTGCAATTTCAATTAAAAATAAGCATAAAAATTTTCAAATATTGTACCCCCTCAGAAGACATTCTGAGGGGATAAAATAACAGCTCCTTGGGGAGAATTACATCTCTCCAAGGGTTTACCAAAACTTGGAGAATTACATCTTTCCAAGTTTTGGTCTACTCAGTTTGGGAACCCTTGCTTTAGATTTTAAAAACCGATTTTTCTGTTTCTAGAAATATACTTATTATTAGATAGTAATGATTCAGTTTTAGAGAACAAGTATTTTTTTATTTGAATTGTATCTGAAGTCAGCTGTAATATGTAATGATATTCTGCATAATTAGTGATGTTGTGAAAATGTGCTTCAGCTTTAAAAGCATTTGGAAACTATATTAAAAAGGAATGATTAAAAATATCAATAATATTTAGTACTTTTTAATCTTATATAATACTTTACATAACAAAAAAAATTCACTTTTAAACCTTCAGTATTTCAGTTCTTTTTTATTTAAAAAAATTAACTTTAAAACCTTAGGCTGAAGAAAATAAACAGGTCATGTTATATTTAAAAGAGCATTTAATTCTGGAAAACAAAATACAGAATACATGTTTAGTATCACTCTTGATAAATGTGAGATGATGATCCAAATTATACCATTTCCTTTCCATTCATCCCACATTTATCAAGACTCTTAAAAACAAATTAAAATCTTATATTTTTAGAGTTACAGTAGCAATAAATAATATCAAACTTTTCTCACTAAATGAGCAAGGTATTATACCTCCCCCACTAAGTGTTGTATATTCTATCAAATAATTCCAAAAATAAATTAGATTTTAGAAAGAACTACATAAGATATACTTATCAAACAACTGAAATTATATTAATAGAACATGGTATTCATAATCAATTGCAAAACACTGACATTTCCCAAATACACTCATGGACTCAAAAATTGTAATAACATGAAGCCTCGAACTTTGGTAAAACTGAGCAGAGTGGTAGAGCATGTTACAGGGTAGTAATGATTAATCACAAAATCACCTGTATGCATATTAAGGGTGTGTTCAGGGGCTACCAATATGGACTCTCAGTATGGGATATGACCTCTGTAATGCTAATATACAAGTTATTATACAATTAATATATAATAAACAAAGTTAAAATAATTATTTTCCTGATAATACAGCAAATATTTCTTTATGCATTTAGTTAATCATATTTCAATTAATGATGTAAAGTTAAAGGTGTATAAAGGTGTATAAAAGTTAATTTTCAAAACAGACTTTTTGTGAAAAACAAGTTTGTGTGCAACAGTATTATTATTTCTGCAACATAATGCAATTGTTAAATAAATAACATATTTTATCCTTTCAAAGTTTTTTTAGTGTATTTTGGGTATTTAATTCCAATTTTCAATATTTTAAAGCATAAATATCAATGCTATACTATTAGAATCATGTAGAATATAATTGCACTAGTATAGGTGCAATAGGAAGTGACAGTTAAAAGTTGTGGCATAGTAATATATAAAAATCAGTTGTCAAATATAAATTAGAGAAGATGCTCAAATTCTTTATTTTCAATGACAATCATTTATTAATATAGCTTGGTTAATTAAGCTAATATAGTTCAGAATGGCAGGTTATACAATCCTGAATTATATTAAAAAAATGACTCAAAAATAGAGAATCTGAATTTCATCCATTTATGTAAATCGGTAATGAGAAAAATGCACTTTTTTTTTATAGATTGCTAAATGTTGCTTGGTTAAGATGCATTTTGATGGCATGATTTCAAAATATATGGATGATTAAAATGGAATTCATACACAGCCACTCTGATTGTACTGTGGTTAGCACCATAAATCATGATTTCATCTTTTTCTGGTGTTGGCATGTTTGTTAGGGATAGGCAGTCAGTACTTGCAAAACCAAAGCACTACAATTCAAAAAGAGAATTTTGAACATCAGTGCTTAATTCACATTGGAAACTTATTTTTGAGTCACACAATATAAAATCCTGACCAGTATCTTTTATTGTTTAATATTAAAACATTGATTTTAGTGAACAATCTCAGTTCTTCATACCAACCTGCAAATGCTTTTTCACTGCCAGTAAGAACAATTGCACCAACATTTTTGTCGCTATCAAAAGATTCAAGAGCACTTCCAAGTTCTTTCATCAGTCCTTCACAAAGTGCATTAAGAGCTTTTTTTCTGTTTAGAGTGATAAGGCCAATATTTTGTTTCTCCCCTCTTTTTTCTACTTTGATGAACTCATAATTTTGGCCTGCGATAGAAAATGAACACAAAGTTAATTTTCAGGGAAAAGCAAAATATGCAAATGAATAAACAAGCACAAAATAATCCCATCTGAAACTGATATGTTTGTTCGTAAGTAGCTAAATATTAAAAGCTTTTCTTCACATCTAAAACATGGTAATATTGTACAGAAAAAAAATTAAAGTTTAATTGCATTGTAATATACAACAGTATAAAAAACAAACACACAAGGTGAATCTTAAGATAAATTATAGAAACTGAATTACATTAACAATATCATATAGTACAATATTCAAACTTTTGCCATGGGGGATGAGATTTACTTCAGTGTAATTAAATGATAAAATGGAATAATGGAAAAAAACATAATTCATAATTTTTAACTATCTGTATTAAGATTTAATGATGTGCAGTTTACAAAGTTGTATCACATATACAATATTTAACCCTTTACACTGAAGAAATCTGAGAAAAGAGTAGAGGGTAGTCAAGACAAAGAAATAGCATTATTTGGACTAATCCATTTCAAAATCTTGGCCATTTTGAGCTGTTCTGGGCATTAAAAGGAATATTACAATATTAGTATTATGATTTGGGCAAATATGAGCTTTTCAGAATACCAATACTATGCACAGTGAATCATTAAGTTGAATGAAAAAACAGAGAACTAAAAAAAAATCAGGAAAATCTTTAGAAATGTAATAAAATATTTACTAATCAAATAATTTATATCTTAAAAGAATGATTAGTAAGTGTTCAGGATTTGAGTTAAAAAGATTTCTCAAATTTACTACAGGATAAAATGACAATCATACACCAATGGCTTTATTGGAGTAAGCTGGTAGGTAAAATCTACAGTGAACAGAGTCCATGCGAAAACATGCTAAAGCATATATTTTACATTTTCAGCAGTCCACTAGTAAATAAAGATAGTCTATTAAAGAAGTAGAATACGTTTAGTGATCATACTTGTTGGTGGGTTATGCAATCACACACTGATCTCAGTTTGGAAATGTTTTTATTCACTAATGATATATCATGAACACTCATAACTCCTCACAATGATAAGATTATTCAAAAGTTTATATAATTAAATTCTTACACAGATATTATTGTTGGCTTTGATAATTTACTTTTAGAAAACAGAGTATGAGGGTTGTTCAAAAGGTTACAAAGTATTTTAAGAAACTAGTTTTATTGCAAGTAATTATTACAAGCATTTAAGCTAAAAGCTTTTGACAATTTTTCTATATCATCTCCTGAAGATATAAACATTGTCACAGCATGAAACAAGCTTGTTAATGATGCTAAAGTAAATCATAGTCTGATTACTGGTAAATGACAGAACCCTATTTTGAAACTTTGCACACTATTTTGATATTATGTTCTCTCCATAAACTTCAAGTTAGTGATGAATTTTTGCAGGAGAAAAACTTTTCTCATTGAGAAACTAAACAACAGAATGCACTTCCTCTAGTGTCATGGAAAAAAGCAATTTTCAACTGTGGGTATACTGAGTTATGCCTTTAACAGGGATATTCTACTGGCCAAATTAAATGTTGCACTCACAATACAATTATGGAAATATACAGATACACACATAGCTTCCTATTCTTACCTGGAGTATCAAAAACAATTAAAAACACACAAGTAAAATATAATTTAAATATGCCACACAAGATTCATAATACAATTAAAAAATCTAATTAATGATAGAGATAAATGCAATCCAACAGGGGGGGGGGGTGAATGAAATAGAAATACCCGATGCTGAAAAGAAACTGGGGGGGGGGGGAACTTTTATATTTGAAAAACATATCGAACATATGATCAACGTATGACAGAACACCAACTAGATATAAAAAATAAAACTGATAATATTGCTTTATCGCAGACAATTAAACAAAACCAAATACATGTTAATAATTCGACATATAAGCCTTCAATGGCTCTGCCTAATAAACTTCAATTACACTATGCAGAAAATATCTTAACCTTCATAAAGATCGCTTGGGCAATACGGAGGTCCCACCCCTACCTGCAATGTGGAACCTCCTGTTGCATGAGCAGCATTCAAATTTGGTAAATCACCAATAGAGGAATACTCTTATTTAAACACTTACCTTCAAGATCACATTGCTTCAGGGTGAAACTAGTTGCTGCTGGGATAGTTCGATGGAAAGGCTTATCCTTGTTTTAACATTTAAATGTTCAGATTTAGTAGTTTTTCATTTTGAAATTTGCATTAAATGTTGTTTTAAAGGAGTATTTTAAACAATTTTAAACAATTATGAATATGATGAAAGTGAATTGCATTTGGACATTATACATGGAATTGTTTCGTGAGCACACTGTTCTTCACATAAATAAGTTGTTGGAAGAAGTCATGTGCAGCATTACCATCAATACTACAACACTGTGGAAATAACGAATTCAACAAATTGATCCCAGACTGGTATCTGGAGTGTTGTTTCATTCTGGATGAACATTTTTTGTATGGTGTTGTAATAATTCTTCAGTTTATTGATATCCTGAAATGCATTTTTTAATACTAATTAATTTTTTTTAATACTAATTAATTAGAATAATGAAGGAAAACTAGAAGGATGCATATCACCCCTGGCACATATGAAAATCTCATTTTCAATAAGAAGTTTTTCCTTACCTACTGTTTTATTGCTTAAAAGTTTTAATTTGAGCTAGTGGATGATGGGAAAAATGCAAATGCAATTTTTTCTACAAATTATACAACATAGAAGTATTTATCTTTTAATTCTTGAATCTAAAAAGTTGCATTTCCCACATCTCTCAGAAAAGTGGGTAATTATTGCTATCTGAGTAATCTCTCTTAAAAGCTACCAGTAATTTTTCAAATTTCTATTCTATACATAGTATTTGTAAAACTCAATAACAGCACTCCATTTCATCATTTCAATATCCATACAGATATATATATTAAAACTATTAAGTATTTGAAAAATGTGAATTTATAATATTTCACTAGTACCAATCAAATTTAAAATTTTTTTTCTAATTATTATTTTAATTGTTTCCAATGGAAACTTCATGACATTCACATTCCACCACCAAAATTTCATATTTCTATCATTAATATACTGTTTCAATATTCATTTGAAATTTTCAATCTTTTTCACCATTAGAGGGTGCAATTATAGTGTTTGAAAGATTCCAAAAGTGCGAATCATAATATTTTATCAATTCCTATCTAACCCTAAAAAGATTTTTTTCATTTATCTCTAAATACAATTATCTGTTATAACAAATTGTGTTCCTCTCTTCTCCCCTGGGTCTAACAGGTCAAATCGTTGCTGCCAATGGAAACATCAAAGCATTCACATTTCACAACTAAAATTTAAAATTTCTAGATTAAATACATCATTTGCAATATTTGTTTCAAAATTTTCCACCATTATAGGGTGCAATTAGTTTTCAAAAGATTTCAAAAGTGTGAATCATAATATTTTATCAATTCTTATCTAACCCAAAAAGAATTTTTCATTTTCTCAAAAAACAATTATCTGCTAAAACTAAAAAAGATGTTTTCCCACCTCCTCTGGTCTAAGGGATCAACTCATTGATGGCAATGTAAACTTCCTGACCTTCACATTCCACCACCAAAATTTCAAATTTTTATTGTAAATACATTGCTTGCAATATTCATTTGAAATTTTCACCGTTTTCCACTGCTAGAGGACATAATTATAGTGTTATAATATGTACTTTCAGAATCTTTCTAATATTTCTTCAATACCTATCCAACACAAAAAAATTTTTGATTTACCTCTGTAAACAAAAAAGTTTGATGTTTACAGACAGACAGATAGACAAACGACAAAGTGAAAATGAGATAAAATTTACAATAAAATATAATAAAAATAAATAAATACCTCCTCAAGCAGCTGCTTGCCACAGAGGTCTGACAGGAGCCTCTCAGTTTATATGCCAGAGTAGAAGGTCTGAGAGGATGGCAGGAACTCAGCAGAAAAACAACACGAACATCCATGCCTTACCCGGGGCTCGAACCCAGGTCCCGTAGATCAGTAGCGAAGCGCGCTAACCACTCGGCCATGGGACGGCCAATAAAATACATCCCAATAAAAATTAAAAATATGCATTCTGTGGCAATGAAATTGAACCACCCACAAAAAGTTGTCTGATTTTTATGCAAATTTAATGGTGAGCACAACCCAAGTGATATGCACAATTCCACTGTCAGACAAATCAAGCAGAAAGCTAGGTATTATAAAGCAAGTTACAAGTTTATACTCAACTAAATGTTCAAGTTTGCAATGAATAGAACTCGGAGTGATCCTCCAAAACAAAGCATAGGAACAGCATCACATATGCAATGCTAGAATGAATGTGCCAGACATATCACCAGCTTACAACATTTGAGAGAGGATGGATCATCAAACTACACAAGACCGCATCAAGTCAGCATAAATTTCAGCTGCAACCATATGATGATGATGATGATGTCAATCATGACCCAGCAGCTAGTCATTTGACACTGGTAAGTAATTGAGAGAAGCCACATGCATTTGTCAGTAAGGATATGGTGCACCTAAATGCTAGACTGATTTGCATATGGTATCAAAACACTAACAGTGATCACACTATAACAAACATTTCTTGGTGATCTGCAGGGTCAGGATTGCATGCTTCTGATGCATTGCTCTGTGCTGAGTCCCAGGCATTATTATCAGTGCCTGGAGTGGTGGAAATCTCAAACAACTTGGAATGCAGAATGATGTCATCTTTACTAATAAATCCTGGTTTTGTTTAGGACTAGATTGTTGTACCACATGTGGAGATGACATAGCACTGCTCCAATTCACCTGACACCTTGAAGGACACACTGCATGAGCAGCAGATGTTATGAACTGGAATGTGGCAAGTCATGATACAGAGTGTAGTATATCTTTTCTGGTGTTTCCCAGTCAGTTTGTGCCATGCTACCTTGATGATATCCTGGAACCTATATTACTTCTCTTCATTGCAAGAGTGCCTGGTATTGTTTAGGAAAGGTACCACAAGGCCACATAATGCTAACTTCATCAGGGAATGTTCATGACTTGTCAACACTCTTCTGTGGCCAACCAAGTAATTGGACTTATCACCCAGCTAACATATTTGGAACCTGGTAGGTATAATCTGCAACTAGCAAAAAGACTGACACCACCCTGAGTGAACAGCTACAACAGGAATGGTGGATCAAGCTTTAGAAAGTTATTCAATGCCTGTATGATTTCATGCCACAATGCATAGCTACATGTGTTACAAACCAAGGAAAATTTACAAAAGCTATTGACTACTGCCATTTGTCTGTCTGTGAAAGAAATTTGTGCTTTTGCTCCACAACTGTAACAATGTCTTACTCATCTTCCAAAATATCTTATGCAGTTTTCCATCCGATTCCAATCACTTCTAGGTGGTGCAATTTAAATACCACAGAATGTATATAGATGTATTTTTCATTCAATACAGTGTTTGCAACAACTTTTAAAAACTGAAATGCTGTAAACATGCACCTGTATGGCACATTGGTAGCAAATTTCAAGGCACTCTCTGTCTGTTAAAATAATTTTAAACTTTAAAATTGCAAGTTTTCAAAAATGGAATTAATTTTTGGCAAAAAAAAAACTGAACTTTAGGACCTTATTCTGAAGTAACTAACAATCACAAAGTGGGTAAGTCATACACAAAATGACATATAATTGTGAATAATTTCAAGTAACTAAAAAGGCTACTTAGCCATAAATTGAAAAAAATGATAGTATTTAGCATTTTAGGGTTATTAAATACTTTTTCTGTGTAAAAGCGGTAAACTGCAAATGAATCAATTAGGCAACCAGTATCATTTCTCATTGCACAATTCAATATATCCAGTGGCAACCCAGAAACTTCCAATCACGCTTGTATATCATTTGACATGCTCCAAGCACCGTTTTTCGAGGACTGCCTTGCAAAATATGATACTGAGCCATCAAGTGTGTGTGTTGGGGGATCAGTATAAATCAGTATAAAATTGAACTTTAGCTTTTATTATATTACCACAGAAGGAAAACAAAAATGCTAGAGCAATGGAAACAAAATGTATTAAACGTCCTATACAAACTAGTGTTTTGTAAACATTACCTGAACTCATATATCTAAATCCATATACCAGGCATTTCTGTCTGTAAGCCGTTTCAATTGGCACTTGAATTAACTGCTTTAAGGCAGCTCCGAACCGTGTTAAAGAAGCCATTGATACTCAAAATCTGTTGAAATTTACTGATCAAATCTTAAAAAGATAACAAGCTCTTAAGTTTCCATCCGGTGATTAAACTAACAATCCTCCTGCCCACATTTATACGATACAAAACGTACGGTTACAGCTCATAAACAGAAGTGTGCGGTTTAATTTACTTGGTGTGTTTCACCTATAGTAGAGGCCCTATATAGGTAGAATCCCTAGTGATGATGCACAGAACCGGCCAGGTCTAGCACCTAATGTCCGACCCCGCCTTCTCGTGGTGCAGGCCGTTAGTACCTTTCAAAGAGATATTCTCTTTTGGAAGGGAACGGAAGGGGAGGGCTGCCAGTTCAGTATGGCCTACTGATCTGGTCATCTATGGCCACTTTTTTCTTTTTTTTTCAACACTGCTGATGAGTGGTCAACTTCACAGAGTCCTGGTGCTGACCATTTATACCTACTAGACTGGACTTGTTTATTAATTTGAGCTTGATTATTGATCCTGGACTTGCTGCACTGGTGGGCCTCTGTTGAGGGAGAGTCTGCCGCTGTGTTTTCTGTTTGCTTCTGGGTTGCCAGCTCTAAGTGTACAGAGGCATGGGATACCTTATATCAGCTGGTGGATAATCCTAATCAGAGGCCATCGCAGGTACCTGAACCTTACTTAGCTAGTTGGGCATCGTCAAGCCTAAACTGGAGTAATGTGTCTCAGGCAGGCCATGTGGCTCTTGAAAAAGTCCACTTGAAAAGGTGGTGCGTGAAGTTCCTACCAGCATCGGTGACTTCAGCCTTTAGCAGAGGAGGAACAGGTCTTTGCCCCATGCCTGCGATCAGGGGGCTGTTTGATATTGTTGGCCCTACCAATCTCAATAAACCTAATTTCTTTAAAAATCCTACTAATCATTTTCTCTCTGCAGGAGCGTGGAACGTGAGGACATTACATAGAGATTATTCTCTTGATGTCTTCATGCAGGAATTCCAGCGCTATAACCTAGATATTCTAGGCTTGCAAGAGACCAGATTGACAGGTAAAGGTGAGATACTTAAAAATAATTTAAAATTTCTCTTTACAGGGAGGGAGGATAGAAAGCATTAAGGCGTGGGTCTGCTGCTCAGTAGACATGCTAGTGATGCTCTTGTAGGATATGAGTGCATTAATGAAAGGTTTCTTACAGCAAAATTTCAGACAAGCATTAAAGACTTGAATGTTATCTGCTGTTATGCCCCCTGAGGATGCCGATGAGGATGAGAAGGATAGATTTTACGGACAACTTCAGGATATTTTGAATTCTGTCAAGAAAGGAGATATTACCCTTGTTCTAGGTGACTTCAATGCCAAAGTTGTTACTGACTCTGACCTTTGGGGAGGAGTAATAGGCCCTTTTGGTATTGGTAGTTGCAATGGCAATGGGCAACGTCTCCTACAGGTAAGTAAACTCAATGGTTTCAGAATAAGCAACACATATTACAAACACCGTGACATACATAAATACAAATGGGTTTCACCTGATGGGCTGCATAGGAATGTGATTGATTATATATTAATTAACAGCAAATGGGCTAGTTCTGTTAGAAATACCAGGTCATATAGGGGAGCTGAAATTGGATCGGTTTCAGAATAAGCAACACATATTACAAACACCGTGACATACATAAATACAAATGGGTTTCACCTGATGGGCTGCATAGGAATGTGATTGATTATATATTAATTAACAGCAAATGGGCTAGTTCTGTTAGAAATACCAGGTCATATAGGGGAGCTGAAATTGGATCTGACCATTACCTTGTTAAAAGTGTGTTGCAACTTAAACTTAAAAAGTGTTGTGCTAGGGTTAAAAATTTTAGTTTTAATACTGAAGCTCTGAAAGATCCAGTTATAGCCAAAGCTTACCATGATAGGTTACTTAGTCATTATGACAGTCATGGTTTGCTTACTACGGAAGTTGAGGAAAATGGGATCATTTTAAACAGGCTTTTTTGGACACTAACAGTACTCTTTTAGGAAAAAGGAGCAGAAGAGACAGAATTATCTGAGTGATAAGGCTCTTGAGCTTATTTCGGAAAGAAAGAACTGCAGGAATGCCCTTAATCAATACCCTACTAGTCCTAATAGAAACCATTACAGAGAACGTAATAAACGTGTAAAAGATCAGTTAGCTGCTGATAAGAATCTTTGGCTTGATGGTTTGGCTGACAAAACCGAGGAACAGTTAGACAGCACAACACCAGAGAGCTTTACTAGATAGTTAATGTTTTGTGTGGTAGAAAACGGACAGGTATACAAGGATTGAAGGATAAACAAGGTAAGGTTATAGAAGGTGAGGATTCTGTCATGGCTAGGTGGGCTGAGCATTTCAGTGATGTTCTAAACAATGTAGTTACTTCTACTCCCGTTGTTTGCAATGTTGATAAATGCATTGGTGGCTTTAATGTTGGCCCTATAACACAATTTGAAGTTATTTTCACTGTTTCTACACTTAAACTACATAAATCCCCAGGGGTAGATGAAATTACTACAGAAATGCTCAGAGCTCGGAATGTTTTGGTTACCACTTGGATGACTGAAATTTTGAATAACTTTTATGATAAAGGCATGGTTCCTAAAGATTTTACCACAGCTATTTTTATCCCTATTTTCAAAAAAGGTGATCGCAGTTCTTGTGATAACTATAGGGGTATCAGCCTACTCTCACTTCCAGGTAAAGTTCTTTCCATGATTGTGCTTAATAGAATTAAGAATCTGGTTGACAGGCAATTGCGTGATGAGCAATGTGGATTCAGAAGTGGTAGGGGATGTGTAGATCAGATATTTTCACTTAGGCAGATTCTTGAGAAATGTTTAGAGTTTCAGAAACCTTTGGTTGCTAGCTTTGTTGATTTCAAAAAGGTTTTCGACTCTGTTGATCGTCATAATTTGTGGTTGATTGCAAGATCATTTGGTATACCAGACAAATTAGTTAACATAATGAAAGCTCTCTATAATAACACTGAGTCACGTGTGAGAGTTGGTAAGTCTTGTAGCAATTGGTTTAGCATTACGTCTGGTGTTCGACAAGGATGCATCTTGTCTCCTTTTCTCTTTAGTTTGGTTGTTGATTAGTTATGCGAAATTCACTTCAAGGGAACGATTTTGGCCTTAATTGGGCTGGAGATACGAAAATTTCTGATTTAGATTATGCTGATGATTTAGCTCTTTTGGCAAATGATGTTGATGAGATGAACTCTTTCATTCGAGCTGTTGATGAGACTAGTAGTACAGTAGGTTTGGTTATAAACAGAGAGAAAACTAAAGTGATGAAAATTGGTCAGGGAGGTTGTGATTCAGTTCATCTGAATGGTTGCAGTCTTGAGCAGGTGTCACAGTTTAATTACCTTGGAAGCTATGTAACTGATACTGGTGATGTGCGGCATGAGATTAACAGACAAATAGGCATTGCTTCTGGGACTTTTAAGAGTCTATGGAGATTGTGGAGAAATAGGCGTATACACCTAAAGACTAAAATTAGACTGTATAATAGTTTGGTTCTTTCTAGGGTTAGTTATGGTAGTGAAACTTGGACGCTATGTAAACAAGATAACAGGAAACTAGATGCTTTTGATTCTAGATGCTTACGCAATATCTTGGATATTAGGTGGTTTAACTTTGTAACTAATGATGAGGTTAGGCAAAGGAGTCTGCAACCTCCTTTAAGCAGCATATTGTGAAGAGAGAGACTCCGCTGGTTTGGCCATGTTGCCCGTATGGATAATTATAGATTGGCGAATAGGGTTATGAACAGTGTGCCTAGAGGCCTCAGAAGGAGGGGGAGACCTAGGATGCGGTGGGCAGACAATGTCAAACAGGACCTTGTTACAATTGGTGTGGAGTGGCCGGATGCAGCAGATGTAGCTTATGACAGATATGCTTGGAGAAGTAAACTGCGCAGGCTGGTTGGACCTCCGTACCCCATGGCTGCTTGAGGATGATGATGATGATGATGATGGCCATCTGAAAATTGGACGCCATGTTTTGTCATCCCTCGGATTGTTTAGATTGCATAGCTGAATGATATTGCGAGAATACTTACGGATTCATGAAAAGGTAGGGTAATATTTGATACAGATTTCAGTATTCATGATTGGAAGCACTTTAGAAAACGGCTAAAAAAAGGAAAAGTAAATTTTACGGCTTTTTTTTTCTTTAAAAAAAAAAGATATAATTTTGTTTTGTTGTCTTGTCCGTCTGCAGACATCGAACTTTTTTGTTTATACAGATAAATAGAAAATTCTTTTTGTGTTAAATAGGAATTAATGAAATATTACGATTTGCATTTTTCGAATCTCCCAAAAGTTATATCTGTGGCCTCTAACGGTGGAAAATTTTGAAAATTCAAAAATATCAAACGAATATTCTAATTCGATATAGTGGTGTTAGAAGTTTAAAATTTGAGTGTTGAAATGTGAAGGTTACGAAGTTACCATTGGCAACAATCATTTGACTCTTTAGACCGAGGGGAGGGGGAGGTGAATGCAACTTTTTTTTCTTTTAACAGAAAAGTGTAGGTTTTTAGAGAGAAATTAAAAATTCTTCTTGGGTTGGGCAGGGATTGATGAAATATTACAATTTGCATTTTGCGAATTTCCAAAAAGCTATAATTGCGCCTTCTAGCGGTGGAAAGAATCGAAAAATTTAAAACGAATATTGCAAACGATATAGTTATGCTAGAAATTTGAAATTTTGGTCGTAGAATGTGACAGTCTTGAAAATTCCACTGACAACAATGAGTTGACCCTAATCCCAAGGTAGGTAAGAAGCGGAACACTTTTGTTTTAAGAGATAATTGAAAATCTATTTTTTAGTTGTTTATTAATGAAATGTAATTCGCATTTTCAAAGTTAGTTTAAATTTATATCATTAGAGATCATTAAATATCGAAACTGCAAAACTTTTAACAAATGTTTCAAGTGATCTATTTATGGTAGAAATTTCGGCGTATAGAGATCTGTTATGGTAGAAATTCCACTGACAATAATGATCTGCCCCCTATTTTCAGAGGAGCGAGAGAAAAGCAACTTTTTGAATTTAAAAGACAAATACTTTTTATGCTTTATAATTACTAATGAAACATTACTATGTGCATTTCCCCCCATCTAACATTAAAAATAAATAAATAAATAACACTTCAAGCAGCTGCTTGTACAGAGGTCTACAGGAGTCTGTGTGTTTACATGCCATAGTAGTCCATGAGGATGGCGGGATTTCAGCAGATAAACAATAACATCCATAATTAAAACTTTTAAGGAGTGAAAAAGTAGCCAAAGGAAGAACTTCATTCTCTATGAAAGTGAGATTTCCATATATCCGCCAGAGGCGATATGCATTCTTCTAGTTATTTTACACTTTCAGTACCCTCTGACAGTGGAAATTCGAACTACTGTATAATTGAGAAAAGAAACTATTAATATTTGATTAGTACTTATAATGTGCAAAAAAAAATTTCATTTACGTCTTAAAGAAGAAAATTTGCATTTTAACAATTGGACAAATCATTACTATTAGGGTAAACCACTTGATCATTACATTCGATGACCAAAAATTTATGTTTCTAGAAAAAATATATCGTTGGCAATATTTATTTAAAGAATTGGTATTTTCCAGCTTTTTTCCGTCACTGGAGGTCGCCTTTCGAGTTTTTATTTACCCTCTTTAGCACTCTCTAACACTGGAAATTGCAGCGGATGAAGATTCCAAAAACGTGAATATTAATATTTTTGTGGGAAAAAAATCCCCGATATACGGGATTCGAACCCGCAGTTCTCCAGAAATATGCCAGAACATTCTAACCTATTCAACTACCGCCGGCTTTTTTCACAAAAAAACATTTATTGATTTAGAGATGTTTAATCGTCTACAGGTAATGCTGAAATTAACAAATATTGTTTAAATCATTAATATTTTGTTAGTGTCTGTAAAACAAAAAAATTGTTTCGTTTATCTCTTTAAAAAGTTTCATTTTCGCACCCCCTATTCGCTAAGATGGAAAAGTCTTGTCATTTTAAACCTTCTGACATTAACATTCTACTTCCAAAATCTCAGATTTCCAGTATAAATAGCTTGCTTGTAATATTCGTTCGAAATTTTAGCATTTCAATTTTTTCCCACCGCTAGAAGGCGCTATTAAAGCTATTGAGAATTTTCAAAATTGCTAATCATAATATTTGTTCGACACCTATCCAACCCAAAAAGAATTTTTCATTTAGCTCTAAGAGTAAAAAAAAATGATTGTCTACAGACGGACACACAGGTGGAAAGACAGATGGAGAGACAACAGTTAACAGAGAGACAGACAGACAGACAAACAAATACTGGCATAGGCAGACGATAAAGTGAAAATATTAGCTTGTTTTCAAACGAACCTTAAAAGAAATTATTTGTTGGTTTTCGGTTAGCTCATTTCACTTTTGCAACCGATTGCCGTCTTCTGATGGAATTTCTCGGAAAAAAATGTTCATTAATTTATTTGTTTGAAGTTTCTGCACCCAAATGGAGCACGGTGAGGCATTCATAAAATATTACAGCTTTTATAGACAAAAAAAGTGGTAGAAATATGTAAAACTGTAACAACTGAGAAATTTTAGCTTGGTATATACACCAGCTCATAGGCTTTCGTCTCACGGTACGACAAAAAATGGCGTCCATAAATCACGTGGCTCAATCAACCAATGGCAGTGAATCATCGAGATGGCTATACAGGACCTCTAGTATTTTCTAACAGTGAAAATTCCAACTGCTGGGGATTCGAAAAATGTAAATATTAATATATTGTTAGTACCTCTAAACCCACTTCCCCCCATACAAAGATTGCTTCGTTTATCTCTTAAAATAAGTTTTATTTTTGCACCTCGTTTTGGCTAAGAAGGTAAAGCCTTGCTGCTGTTGTAAACCATCTGACCATAACACTCTATTAACAAAATTTTGGATTTCTAGTGTAAATATGGATTCTATTTCTAGTGTAATATTTTGGCTTTCTAGTTTGCAATATTCGTTTAAAATTTTAGCATTTTCCACCTCTAGAGGGCACTATTAAAGCTATTGGAAGATTTTAAAATTGCAAAGCGCAATATTTATTTCAAATCTATCCAACCCAAAAGGAATTTTTCATTTATCTCTAAAAGTAAAAAAAGTTGATGTTTATAGACGGACAGAAAGGTGGAAAGACAGAGAGACAACAGTTAACAGAGAGACAGACAGACGAACAAATATTGGCATAAACAGACAACAAAGTGGAAACATTAGCTAATTTTTCAAACGAACCTTAAAAGAAATTATTTTTTGGTTTTCGGTTAGCTCCTTTCACTTTTGCACCGATTGCTGTCTTCTGGCGGAGTTTCTTGGAAAAAATATTCATTAATTTATTTCTATGAGTGGAAATTTTACACCAAACTGCAACATGCATTGATAAAATATGGAAGCTTTTATAGGCAAAAAAACAGTAGAAATGTATAAA
Organism: Ryuthela nishihirai; assembly: GCA_038380435.1. Classification (NCBI taxonomy): domain Eukaryota; kingdom Metazoa; phylum Arthropoda; class Arachnida; order Araneae; family Heptathelidae; genus Ryuthela; species Ryuthela nishihirai. The sequence continues at coordinate 30,572,721 of JAWZYU010000018.1, forward strand.
ATTGTAAAAACAGAAGTTTTAACTAGCTACACACACTAACTCATAGGCTTTCGTCTCACGGTACGACAAAACATGGCTCCCGTAAACCATGTGACTCAATCAAACAATGACAGTCAATCACCAAGATGGGCAGCCTCTAACTATACAGGACCTCTAATCTATAGTTGATCCAAATTCACTGATACCAGTCAGATTGATTGCGAGGTTGTCGATTATATCAGTACAAATGCAGAAATGGCATACCCAATTTCATATTATTTCTAGAGAAAAGTTACAATTTGGCAGGTTAAAATTTAAAATGATATAATTAACAGTGTTTTAAGAGCTCTCTTCGGTATTAAAATATATGTATTTTTTTTAAATTGTAGGAGGAATTAAATTTCTTGACTTTTATATATTGCCATCTCTCTCGGAATTATTCATAGTGCCCTTGTCGCTGCCTACCATGAGACTACCTCGCTAGCGACCGCCAGTTTGGTGGCAAAAATACTCATTCTCACAAGCAAACCATTTAGTAACTAATTTTAAATATTAATGAGTTTGCATTAAAATGAAATATATCTCCTGGCATATAAATCTGGATAATATTGGAACAAAAGAAGTGTTGTTCTCTTTCATTTTGAAGAATATTCTATTGCTTTTTTTTACTTTGAATTCGCCAAAAAACATTGATAAGCAATATTTCTTTAGTGCATTAAACAGATGAGGATGGATTTAAAGCATCAGGAGTAGAAAAGAGCCGTTAGCAAGCTTGGCTAGTGATCTAAGGGACCTGGGTTCGAGCCCCGGATTAGGCATGGATGTGTGTGTCGTTTTTCTGCTGAGGTCCTGCCATCCTCTCAGATCTCCTACTGTGGCATATAAACTGACAGGCTCCTGTGACCTCTGTGGCAAGCAGCTGCTTGAGGGGGTATTTTATTTTATTTATTTATTAGTAGAAAAGGTTGGTTATTAACAAAGGGAAAAATTTACATAGTTCTATAATATATTTGCTTCGAAACGTTTTCAAAAGGAACACTATATGCATAAAGTGACTTACTATGAGTGATCTTAGGTATACTACATAGCGTAGCGTAAAGAGACTTGGGTATATTACAGAGGGTATTTCAAAACTCTCTGTACAAATTTCAATGGGAGATAGGGAATACCAAGAAAAACCTTTTTCGTTTATGAATGTATGTTCCCTGACATAACCCTTTGGTGCTAGAGGGTGCTGTTTGGCGGCATTGCAATTGGCTAGAAAGGCGAAGTGGGACAGAGAACGGACATGTGTTGCCGTCAACATTCGTAAATCAGACACATTATGTATAACATGGAGTGTTTCATGACTGCTGAGATGTCTGATATGCATCTGGCATAAGGGGCTACCAATGGAAATGGAAGAGATGCTGTGAGGTTACACCAATAGCGCTTCCCAAACAGACGTGGGCCAAACCACCACACATTTGCGCGTTTGCATCGGCAACTGAGAGAAACAAACATTCCATGCAAACATTCATGACATTGGTCGAGAGAGAACCATGCATGTTCCTGACATGAACGAAGAGATCCTGTGGCAGATTGAAGACAATCCATGCACAAACACATCAACTGTTGCATGTAGCCATGGTGTGAACCACGCCCTCGTGTGGAGAGTGTTTGCCAACTCCCTATATTTTGCCAACTCCCTACGTTTGGCCAACTCGCCATAGTTTTACAGAAAAAAAATCCTAATTGTTACATCTCACCTTAATTTTTGCCAACTTCCCACGATTTTGCCAACTCCCCAAGATTTTACCAAGTCACTACGAATTTTGCCAACTCCCGAAGATTTTGCCAAATTGTCCTGATTTTACCAACTCCCAAAGATTTCACCAAGCTACTCCGAATTTTGCCAACTCCCTAAGATTTTGCCAATTCACCTGTATTTTACTAAGTGGCTTTGAATTTTGCCAACTGCTCTAAATTTTACCGTCTCTCCATTTTCCAAACTGCCTTAGATTTGTCAAGTTGCCTCGATTTTGACAACTCCACTTAATTTTTCAAAAAAAAATTACAAATTTTCTCCACTCACCTAGATTTTACGAAGTCGTTTCGAATTTTGCCAACTCCGAGTTACTTTGGGGAGGGGAGCGTCCCCGCCATGGCTACGCCACTGTCTATACCAGTGGTTTTCAACTTTTTATGCTTCACATACCTCCTGGAAATGTGTATATAACTGGCGTACCTCTTATATAGATAAATAAAACTATAGTTATAGTAAACTTATAGGCACTATAGTTATAGTATAATAATGCCAACTGAGCGACTTTTGTTACTAGATCTAACAATTTTTGAGCTCTCACGACGTACAGTAGCTCAAAAAAGTATCCAAACACTACGGTTGATTACAAAATTCAGAAAAAATATCTGGCAACGATTTTTTAGAAATTAGTGATCTGGTAACCTTCGTGTCACGTGACACGAAGGTTGCCAGATCATTGATTTCTAAAAAATCGTTGCCAGATATTTTTTCTGAATTTTGTAATCAACCGTAGTGTTCGGATACTTTTTTGAGCGACAGTACCCCAAAGATTTTACCTGATATATACTATTATGTAACATAAAAAATCCCACTAAGCCGAAGCTTATGAGCAGGAATGTCTATGGTTTTGACAGATATTATCTAGATTACATCAATATCAGTACATAAAATGAATAAATTGAAAAAAAAAATGGAAAACTAATGAAATGATAAAGATTTCCGAATAAAAACATCACTTTTTCATCAACCACTGAAATAATTTTTCTTTAAGATCAGAAATTTTACCTAAGTTAATAGTTTCTCTAGGAAGCAAGTTAAATAGGTAGGAAATTTTATGTTCTGTGGAATTTCGTCAGTATTTATTATAAATTTTGGTTGTTTCAAAAAACACTTAGCCTTTTTTCTAGTAAACTCATTGTGGTAAATATTTTGCTTATAGCTATTATTAAAGAAGTTATTGATAACAACACAAACAAACACATATAAACTTTCAATAGGTAAAATTTTGAACAAACTAAATATATCATCTTTTGTTGTAAGGGAATTTTTAACATCTGAATTACACAATCCATTTAGTAGGAATTTGTATATTTTTAATTTTATTTAATTCTGTTTTACAGGCTGTCGCATAAATGGTTATTCCTTATCTAATTATAGATTCAAAAGGTGTTTTATATACTAAAATAGTTAAATGTGTATCAACAAACAAGTTAAGTTTCCTCATTTTAAATGCTTACAAAAAATCGTAGCCTTAACACATCCAGTAAATACGTTTATTTCATTTTAGTTATGAATTAATTTTCAAGCCTAGGAAAATTATTTCGTTTATTTCTTCTATTTTTGGGCAATTGCATATATTAGGTAATAAACCATCCAACTTAGAACAACTGATTAGATGTTTAATACTTATATTAAATATATGTTGTTGAAAACCAATACGTATAAATTTAGTTTTTTTCTCGTTTACATTCACTTTGTTAAGAGCAAACCATTTAACTGCTTTATTAAAATCATTTTGTAAATTGCAAACAGCGGTTTCTATATCTGAGTGGAAGTTGCTTAGCACTGTATCATCAGTATACATATATAATTTACTATTAAAATTAATATTAGCCAAATCATTTATGTATATTTGAAATAGCATAGGGCCGAGAATAGATCCTTGTGAAATTCCAAATTTGATCCAAAATTTATCACTATAATTATCATTAATTTTCGAAACCATTTCTCTATGTAATAAGTAGATTTTAAACTATTCAAAAATATTTCCTCTAATACCAAGAAAATATAATTTCTCTATATTTCTTTTATCAGCAGGATTGTGTATGGTTTTGGCAGATATGATTTAGATTACATCAATATTATTTGATAAAATGAAGGAGAAAAATAGAATAAATAAGAGAAAAAGAAAATCAATAAATATCAATGGAATCAAATGCTTTTTTTAAGTTGCAACGAGATACTCGACTTGTTACTGTATGTATCCATTTTGGACATAGCTCTTCATTTTCAAGAGAAATTAAAAAAAAAGGGCCCTCGTCCTAGGAAGGAGCTTTCCTTTCTTTCGTCCCTTTCTTTCGGGTTATTTCCACCCTAGATCAGAGCCTGTTCATACACCTGGGATGAGGTGAGCTAGTGATCACTACGTCAGAGAGAGAACTTTAACGTGTGTCACTTGAATAAACTTAGAGAGGGAAGGTCACTTACGCACGCGAATGAGATATGTTCAGTGATCGTAATAAAGACAGCTGTTCTAGCATTAGCGATGAGTGAGTATCAGAGTCAAGGATACCTTCAAGGTCAAAGAACTATTATTAAGATTATTTCCACCCTAGATCAGAGCCTGTTCATACACCTGAGATGAGGTGAGCTAGTGATCACTACGTGAGAGAGAGAACTTTAACGTGTGCCACGTGAATAAACTTAGAGAGGCAAGGTCACTCACGCACGCGAGTGAGATATGTTCAGTGATCGTAATAAAGACAGCTGTTCTAGCATTAGTGATGAGTGAGTATCAGAGTCAAGGATACCTTCAAGGTCAAAGAACTATTATTAAGATTATTTCCACCCTAGATCAGAGCCTGTTCATACACCTGGGATGAGGTGAGCTAGTGATCACTACGTGAGAGAGAGAACTTTAACGTGTGCCACGTGAATAAACTTAGAGAGGCTAGGTCACTTGCGCACGCGAGTGAGATATGTTCAGTGATCGTAATAAAGACAGCTGTTCTAGCATTAGCGATGAGTGAGTATCAGAGTCAGGATATCTTCAAGGTCAAAGAACTATTATTAAGATAACCTTGTCTCAGTACAATTCTAAGAGGAAAGTAGAAAAGTTAAGATAAAAAAGTGTTCTTCTCTGTTGCAGTTTTCAAATAAGTTTAATTTGAAGAGATATAGTAAAGAAATTAATAAGCATTTGAAAGAGATAATCGTTAAGAATTCTTATCAGAATTCTATCAATATTATATATTGCTAATTCATAGCTTACCCTTCGTTGAATTGACGAATTTTCCTGGTCATTCATCACAAAACAGGGCCGGATCTAGGAGGGCTAAGGGAGCGATTTCCCCCACATGCCTTTGAAAATGCCAGTAATGATAATGGAAGACAAAAAAGTAGTAAACTTCAGTATATTTTACGCATTTTTCAAGAATTTTTGGAAAACTTCTGAAATGAAGGGGAAAATGTTACACTGCAATTGAAATCCAGTCTCTTGGCCCCTCATCTGTCGGTAGCGCGCCAGGCTCTAATCTACAGTTCCCAGATTCGAGTCCTAACTGGGCCAGTGTTGAGACTTATCACCACAAAACTTCCTGCCCTCGGTCAGTAGGGGACACCAATGAGTTTTAAAAGGCCGACGTCCATCGGATGGAATGTTAAGCCGTGACTCTGAGTGCGGGAAAGACCATACCCTGCGAACGTTAAAGAAAACGCTGGATGGCCTTGACGGGCGGCTACTATCTGTCTCTGAACAGCTGCCCAGTAAGTTCCCTCTCCTCAACCTTCTCTGAGCCCACGGGTCTTTGTGACCTGCCCATTTAGCCCATTATATGCAAAAAAAGTGTCGCTTAGAGGTGAAACAACTCAATCCAATGCTAAATATCACAATTACTTATTAAATAATAGCAGGTAATAATTGAAGGATTAAGTTTGGTATGATGCCAATAGATGGCGTAAGTAGCACTGATCTGTTCAACGTTCAAACACTCGTTTTAGTTAGCTTTAGTAATTCATGTGAAATGGCTTGGTTTGTACATATCTCCACCAGTTTTTTCTGCTTTCTCTTATTCAGCGGAGAAAATAAAAAAATATTTAACGATAACCAGGATTTGTGTTGGATATTCTGGTTCACCAACAAACAGGGTCCTAAAAGATCAGAATAAAATTTCGGTAAAGGATCACGTTTCTCTATTCGCTTAGAAATCCATCCATCCCACGATTTACACGGTAGATAGGTTCCGGGAAATTACCGTGTAAATCGAAACCAACATCTTATGGAAAAAAAGGGATCTAGACTCCGAAAAAATCCTTGTTATTAATAAAACATATATTGAGAGTTTTGTTTATACTTATTTATCTGAAATGTCAGTTGATTAGTAATAATAAACATTAATGTAGCATTATTTTGTACTTTATTTGCATTAAATCACATAAGCATCATAGAATAATTTCTCATACATTTCTTTTTGGTCAAAATAAATTCACATCGTTATTGTAGACGTGACGTATCCTATCTCAGAGTGCTAGTAAAAATAATAAATACCCCCTCAAGCAGCTGCTTGCCACAGAGGTCTGACAGGAGCCTGTCAGTTTATATGCCACAGTAGGAGATCTGAGAGGATGGCAGGACCTCAGCAGAAAAACGACACACACATACATCCATGCCTTACCCGGGGCTCGAACCCAGGTCCCTTAGATTAGTAGCCAAGCGTGCTAACCACTCGGCCACGGGACGGCAAATAAATACCCCCTCAAGCAGCTACTTGCCACAGAGGTCTGACAGGAGCCTGTCAGTTTATGTGCCACAGTAGAAGATCTGAGAGGATGGCAGGATCTCAGCAGAAAAACAACAACGAACATCCGTGCCTTACCCGGGACTCGAACACGGATCCCTTAGATCAGTAGTCAAGCGCGCTAACCACTCGGCCATGGGACGGCTGAAATAAATATCCCCTCAAGCAGCTGCTTGCCACAGAGGTCTGACAAGAGCCTGTCAGTTTATATGCCATAGTAGAAGAACTGAGAGGATGGCAGGACCTCAGCAGTAAAACGAAACAAACAGCTGCTTGCCACAAAGGTCTGACAGGAGCCTTTCAGTTTATGTGCCACAGTAGAAGGTCTGAGAGGATGGCAGGACCTCAGCAGAAAAACAACAACGAACATCCGTGCCTTACCCGGGACTCGAACCCGGATCCCTTAGATCAGTAGCCAAGCGCGCTAACCACTCGGCCATGGGACGGCTGAAATAAATACCCCCTCAAGCAGCTGCTTGCCACAGAGGTCTGACAAGAGCCTGCCAGTTTATATGCCATAGTAGAAGATCTGAGAGGATGGCAGGGCCTCAGCAGAAAAACGACACAAACAGCCATGCCTTAGGCAATGTTATACAGGCAAAAAAGTTAATAAACTTATTTATGTTTCATAAAAATTTTTAAGACCTGTAAAACGGAGGGAGAAATGCTACAAAGCAGGGGTTCTCAACGTGAGGTACGCGGTAAAAATTTTTGGGGTACGCCGTGAGAGCTCAAAGGTCGCTAGATCTGGTAACAGTTGTTAAGTTGGCAACACTGCTGTGCAAAAATGTCATTTTTTGTGTTTATCGATATACGTAATTTATGAATACAAAATTTAATGTGTATATATACACAGTCGTATCAGAATAATATGACCACCTATCATAGTATATGTATGGTAAGTGATCATATTCTGATACGCTGTGTATATGTTTTATTTTATTCCCATTGTTATACTATAACTATAGGGTTATAGTATAAATTGTTATACTATAACTATAGTTACTATTTATACAAGGGGTACGTCAGTTACATACACATTTCCAGAGGGTACGCATAAAAGGTTGAGAACCACTGCTATAAAGCATTGGAAATCCAGTCTCTTGGCCGCTTGGTATCTTAACTTTTTCCGGTTCGATTGTTTTTTGCCCCGCCCCCCGCCCCCTTCCCTTGAATATTTTTAGATCTAGTCTTGGTCACTGACATGTCTTGTGTCCCTGACAAGTTTCTCTGTTGATTAGAACTAAAGCTGAAAATGCATCTTCCTTAGACTGCAATCGCTTAATAGATGCGTCAGTTGAATGTCTGCATTCGCAAACGCATATTTTTTTAAGAATAATAGTTAATTTTTCCTATTTTTTTTTCGAATTGTTCAGCTATTCAGTCACAAATATTTTGATATTATGTATATAGTTCTTTTTTTTTTAATTGCTAATTAATAAGAATTTTGAATTATTCAGGTACTTTTGTATGAAATTTGCCTATATTGGGAGAAAATTCGAATTATACAGAAATTTCGAATTGATGAGTTGGATTGTTTTAAACCACTGAGCGGCATTTTTTTTTGTATACAATGGACTAAATGAGCAGGTAACAAGGACCGCGACGGCTCAGAGAAGGTTGGGGGAAGGGGACTCACTGGACATCTGTTGGAGTAAGATGGTAACCTCCCGTCAAGTCTATTTAGCGCGTTCTTTAACGTGCACAGGGCATAGCTCTCCCACACACGGGGACACGGCTTTATGTCTCATCCGACGGACAGCAGTATTTCCAAACCCATCGGTATCTACTGACCGAGGAGAGGGCGGAGAGTTTTATATAAAGACTAAAGACACAAGGATACTTTCGTGAAGTCTTTATTGTTTCATTCGATGGAATGTTGATATTCCGGGCCAGAGGAGTAGCGAAGAAATATGGTTGGGTGGGGAGGAGTCCAAAAATTTTCCAGCTCGAGCAAAATTTTGGCAAAATTTGCCAACTGAGCAAAAACTTGCTTATATTTTCGCTCCGGGGAAATTTTCACGTCTCTCCCCTACATTTTGCCATTCGACTTCCAATTCTGCCAACTACCCGTAATTTTTGCCATTTGGCTTCCAATTTTTCCAACTAGCCATAATTTCTCAGAAATACTTCCAATATTTACATTTCGTCTGAATTGTAGCAAATCAGTATGAATTTTTGCCTTGATTTAGTCAAATCTCCTTAATCTCACGAAACTAATCCCAATCTTTACATCCCTCTTAAATTTGCCAAATCACTTCAAACTCCCCAATTTTTTTTTTTTTTTTTTGGAAAATTAAGGAGAATTGTCAAAATTGAGGCAACTTGGCAAATATGAGACAGTTTCGAAAATGGAGAGATGGCAAAATTTAGAGCAGTTGGCAAAAGTCTAAGCCACTTAGTAAAAACAGGTGAGTTGGCAAAATCTTAGGGAGTTGGCAAAATTCGGAGTGACTTAGTAAAATCTTGGGAAGTTGGCAAAATTCGGAGTGATTTGACAAAATCTTGGGAAGTTGGCAAAATTCGGAGTGATTTGACAAAATCTTGGGAAGTTGACAAAATTTGGAGTGACTTGGCAAAATTCAGGTGAGATGTAAAAATTAGGATTTTTTTTCTGTAAAATTATGGCGAGTTGCCAAAACTTAGGGTGTTGGCAAAATCTAGGGACAGTTGGAAAAATTCGGACAGACTTGGCAAATCGTAGGGAGTTGGCAAAATTCAGGTGAGATGTGAAAATTTGGATTTTTTTTCTGTAAAATTATGGCGAGTTGGAAAAATCTAAGAAAGTTGGCAAAACGTAGGGAGTTGGCAAAAACATGGAGCAGTTGGCAAAATCGGGGGGAGTTGATAAAAATCAGGTGAGATGTAAAAATTGCAATCTTTTTTCTGTAAAATTATGGCGTGTGGGCAAAATCGAGGCAGCTTCGCAATATCTAAAAGAGTTGGAAAATCTTGGGGGAATTGGTAAAATTCGAATCCACTTGGTAAAATACGGGAGATTTGTGAAAATTGGGATTAGTTTTGTAAAATTAAGGACAGTTGATAAAATCGAGAAAACTTTGCAAAATCTAGGAAGTTGGTAAAACTGGAAACCACTTGGTAAAGTACAGGTCAGTTGTAATAATTGGGATTGGTTTTGTGAAATTAAGGAGAGTTGGAAAAGCCAAGTGCTCTTGGATTTTTTTCTGTAAAATTACGGCGAGTTGGCAAATCTAGAGTAGTTGGCAAAATTCGAATCCACTTGGAAAATACGGGCGAGTTGTGATAATTGGGATTGGGTTTGTGAAATTCAGGATAGTTGACTAAAATCGAAGAAAGAATTTCACCTCCACATCTCACCTGAATTTTGCCAACTCCCTACGATTTTGCCAACTGTCCCTAGATTTTGCCAACTCGCCATAATTTTACAGAAAAAAAATACTAATTTTTACATCTCATCTGAATTTTGCCAACTCCCCACGATTTTGGCAAGTCTCTCCGAATTTTGCCAACTCCCCAAGATTTTATCAAATCACTCCAAATTTTGCCAACTCACCTGTTTTTACTAAGTGGCTTCGAATTTTACCAACTGCTCTAAATTTTGCCGTCTCTCCATTTTCCAAACTGCCTTAGATTTGCCAAGTTGCCACGATTTTGACAACTCCATTTAATTTTCCAAAAAAAAAATTACAAATTTTCACAACTCACCTAGATTTTACGAAGTCGCTTCGAATTTTGCCAACTCCGAGTTACTTTGTGGGGGGGGGGGGAAGCCTCCCCCATCCCCCCATGGCTACGCCCCTGTTCCGGGCAAACAAAATGGTAAGCAACTTCGTTCGAATGCTACGATACAAAACTCCAACGAACTCCATAAATCACTCCGCGCATGCGTCATTTCACGGTTATCGATGTGTAAAAGGCGGGAGATGTGTAGAACTGGAATCGTCTCAAGACCTCGTGAGAAGATTTCGCGTGAATCTAGCCATTGCTACATAACTGATGCCAACAGAAAGAAAGAAAAAAAATATATATTTTCTTTTAGCTTTCGATACGACCCATTAAGGATGAGGAAATGCGCTATAGTGTCCCGAGTAAACGTTTTCGCTAGCAGACTGGTCCAGGAAATGGATCAACGCTAAATAAGCAAGTTGACGCAGTGCGCCAAGAAATGTAGGTTCCTAACTGTATCGAAGAACCGCTATTGTAGTCGTTTGCATGAATTTTATCGTTTATAAATCTTTCTTGCTGTAAGTAAATGGCTTTTGAGAGCTTTGTGTAACTTTTTATTTTCTGAAGTTTAGACGTACGTACCCACCAGAAATACCATTCTGTCGTTCAAAAAAGAAATTTCTTACCTCATCACCCGAAATTACGATTTTCTTCTTGACGTGGTCAAAACTATGAATATCCCCATTTTTTGAGTCAAAGAAACTTGTATTCAGAACGGTGTTCGCCAGCAACTTAAAAAAATGTTTTTATTGTTCTCCTTGATGTATATATTTATAGTACGTTTTCGATTATATATTTTCTTTCGTTATTTCCCAACTGGACCTGCATTGAGGATTTTCTCCGTTAACCCCGTTCTGATCTCCCGAGAAAGTGGGCACCGTGGGGTTTGTAAAAGCTGCCGTCCATCGGATGGGTGCTAAGCCGTGTCTTCTTGGTCAGAAGACCGGTTCTTCCTTTCTTCCTGTGTACGTTGAAGAACACGCTGAATATTTTGACGGGAGGCTACCACCTGCCTCTTAACAGCTGTCTAGTGGATTTTCTTCTCCCAATCTTCTCTGAACCTTTCGAGTCCTTGTGATCTGGTCACTTCGTCCATTAGGACGGGGGTGGCACAAAAATATTCGTAAATTTATATTTACGGAAAATATGCCCAAACTGACCTACCAGACTCCCTTAAGAAAAGAATGGTTGTAAGAAGAGATAGGATTGTTTTACCCCTGAGCGGCACATTTGTGCATACAATGGGCTAAATGAAACGGCCATGAGTACCCAGGGCGTATCTATTCACATAGTATGACACTGAAATGACCTCAAAGTTTCAATGAAGTTCTGAGAAGGGAACCTACTTGACAGCTGTTAGCAGACAGACCAGCCTCCCTTGAAGGCTGTAGGGGTCCCCTAAGGAGGGAGGGACTCGGTGCAAACGGATGAACAGATGCTCATCCTCCTATTCCATCTCTCGATCACTGCGCGCGAAAGCAGTCAACACAGATCTCTCTCTCTCTCAAGGCCGCCCAACGCAGGCACATACCCTGATTTTTTGTTTTAGTGCGTGTGAGTGTGAGAGGGGTTGAGATGGGGCAGGACACCCTGGTCCCCCCCTGGTTAAGTCCTTGGTACACCGTATTCTTTAAAAGGGTTCAGAGAAGGTCTTGGAAGGGGCTCCACTGGACACTAGTTAGGAGACAAAAGGAAACTTTACACGAAGTCTCTTCAACTTGTTTTTTTAACGTGCACTGGGTATGGCACACAAGCCATGGTATAACGTGGCATCGGATGACGTTGGTGCTGCTTCAGTGTGTTTCAATGTCAGTTTCAGATGCACTCTGGGGATTTAGGAACGAAACATCTAAAAGTTATCAAAGTTGGGACGCGAATACAGGAAATACAGATTACGAGTTTGGAGCGCTACTAACCCAGTCAACCCTGACCATTTTACGTGGTTAGAGGAAACGATTATTCATCATGACATAATTTAGATTCAATATTAATTGTCCTATAATAATTACAAAACCAAATTTTCTACCACAAAAGGAAAAAATAAATGCTAAAGTTAATAAAAATTCATGATCTTTCTAGGGACGATAATTTGAGATAACACGCTGAACCTATAAACACTTATAAATAATTACATCCACTGATCCATAACCTAGGCAACGTTTATGGCTTTCATTGTCTTTTCTAGTTCAGCTAATCACATATAAAGTCATCCAACCCAATACTGGTCTTTACGAATTTATTATACGGCTTTTGCTGTTTTCTCTTATCTCTGTCACTCAGCGTTGATGAGTGTCGCTTTATTCCAGTGGACGTACGTTCGTTTCACTTTAGGCGACTGCTATGTGCTGCATTATCTCCAGTTTGTTGTCGTAGGGTATTATGGAGATCGTCTTTGCTTTCAGGGCTGGTTATCATCAAAGTTTATGTTTGCTATCACAAAGTCATAGTAGCACGTCCAGCTTTTATGAGGAAGAACAGTAGCGCAAGGGCTAGCTGTCCTAATTAACAAACTAGGAATTAATTTGTTCTTCACAAACACACAGAGAGAAAAGGCAAACGCGCCAGAAAGCGAAGCGGCCACATTTTCTACTTTTTCTCTTGCTAATTTAGGACATTATATGTAACGTTCGCTCGTAAGCAGTAAAGTTGTGTGACGGGTAAAGCTTATCTAAAATTACTCCCTTTCCAGATAGCATAGATGGTGTTTTATGACTGCACACAGATAGTAATATAGCGAAATGGGGACACGCATTTTTGTTCAGCTCTGTTGTTTCCTTCCGCTGGAAGATTTACATTTAATAAAGCTTAATATTTCGGACATATATTTTATTAGCTTTCTCTAAGAAGAAAATCCAGAGGCTGTATCATAAAACGCTTCCTGCTAGAACACAAGGAAAGGAACTTTATAGTATCTTCTCGTCAAGAGGGGGTTTTGTGTTGAAAAGAATGGGCGATCGGGCAGTTTCATGCGCTTGAAAGTTAACTGGTGGATGGGAAGAGAGTTTTGGAATGTAAGAAGCATATTTGTGGGGGGGGGGGGGAGAGTAAGAGAAAGAACAATGAGATGTTTCTAGTCAGTCTATATTATGGAAAAATGATGTCACCTTCAAAACAGTTAAATTTTTTCAAGACGATTTATCTTTTTAGTCAACGCAAAGCTTGTTCTCAAAAATGTCAAACTTCAGAGAAATGGCTTAGAGTAGGGGTTCTTAACGTGAAGTAGGCGCTAAAATATTTTGGGGTACACCTTGAGAGCTCAAAAGTCGCTAGATCTAGTAACAAAGTGAAAATAACCATTGTTATATTATAACTATAGTTTTATCTATCTATACAAGGGATACGCCAGTTACATATACATTTCCAGGGGGTACGTGTAGCATAAAAGGTTGAGAACCACTGACTTAGAGGAAACATCGCCTTGAGTATAGAGAAAGGGAAACCCATGAGTTCCCGATGATATGTTAATAGTTGGTTGGCTGAGCTACCAGCCCCTGATCCAAAATCCTCTACAGCAATAAAAAAATAAAAAAAATAATAAATACCCCCTCAAGCAGCTGCTTGCCACAGAGGTCTGACAGGAGTCTATCAGTTTATATGCCATAGTAGAAGACCTGAGAGGATGGCAGGACCTCAGCAGAAAAACGACACATACATCCATGCCTTATCTGGGGCTCGAACCCAGATCCCTTAGATCAGCAGCCAAGCGTACTAACCACTCGGCCATGGGACGGCTAAAACTATTCTAGATTTTTCATAAGTATTGCTGGGATAGTATTTAATCAATATTTATAGGAAAAGCGTTTCATTTTCGTTTTTAAATAGTGATATAAAAGGATAGTGTCCTTTCGGGTATCCTAATAGTCCGGTATGCCAAGTCCCGTCATAATCCGTCGGATGAAAGGTTAGCCATAGTCTCTACGAAAGAACTATAAACTTTGAACTCTTTAAAAAACGCTGAATGACTTCGACGAGAGTCACTGATCTGTCTCAAACGTTGTCCCAATTGTCCCTTTTCTCAAAATCTGTTTCGGACATTGAGATCATTCTGAATTCGGGCTGCATCTAGGGTGGGTGGGGGGAGACTCTCAGAATGTTAAAAAGGGTAATGAAGCCAAAAATTATTAAACTTATATTTCATTCATTTTTCAAGAAATTTCTTAGACCTGTAAAACGGAGGGGGAAATGTTATACTGCATTGGAAATTCAGTCTCTTGGGATAAATGGCCTGGTCACAAGAACCCCAAGTTTCAGAGAAGGTTAATGGAAGGGGACCCACTGGACAGCTGTTAGGAGACAGACGGGAGACTCCCGTCAATGCCATCCAGCGTGTTCTTTAGCGGGTGCATGGTATGGCTCTACTTCACATGGATTTTGTTGCTGCTTAACCTCCCATCCGATGGACGATGGCTTTTCCAAACTCATCGGCACCCCCTTTATGACGGAGGACAGGGTGAGGGTTTAGCGGAGATAAATTTGACGCCATAACGCCAAAAATATTAACGCCGTCTTCTGGGACGGAGAATAATTTAACGCCATAACGCCAAGAACGCTGGCACAGTTAGGACTCGAACCTGGGAACTTCAGATTGCGAACTTGACACGCTACCGGATGAGCCAACCCCAAGACTCCCTGGGGGAGGGACTTGTCTTAGTTGGTAGAATACCGACTGTGCCAGCAATGAAATTTATCTCCGCCATCCCGTGGCAGAGTAGTTAGCGCGCTTGGCTACTGATCTAAGGGATCTGGGCTCCATTCCCGGGTAAGGTATAGATGTTTGTGTTGTTTTTCTGCTGAGGTCCTGCCATCCTTACAGACCTTCTACTATGGCATATAAACTGACAGGCTCCTGTCAAACCTCTGTGGCAAGCAGATGCTTGATTTATTATTTATTTATAAACACCCACTCTGCTTTCGGTCAGAAATGGGACACCGATGGACACGCCGCCGTTCAGCAAATGGGATGGAAACTTGTCGCCGTGTGTAGGGGCATCATACCCTGTGCACCTTAAGATCCAGTGTATTCTTCAACACATTGGATGGTCTTGACAAGAGGCTTTCATCTATCTCCTAACAGCTGTCCAGTGAGTACCTTCCCAAATCCGTCTCTGAACTCTTCTAACCAGGTCATTTATCCCATTGTGTGCAAAATCAGTGCCACTCAGAGGTAAAAAAGCCAAACCCTTGTGACCAGTTTATTTACACCACTGCGTGAACAAATGTACAATTCAGAGCAACCCAACAACACAATCCCATTATGATATATTTCTTCTACACCAAATTATGATATACTAACATCTACACAACAAACACTGAGAGAATTGGAGCCATTTCGCAAAAACGTACACCAGAAGTTCTTGACGCCAGATCAGTCGTGGCAAGAGAAAGTGAGAGCGAGTTTCTTCCTTCAGGATCAGCGTCTTCCGCTTGAGCCATAAAAAAAGCGTCCACTGCTTCGTTTGAAGACCCGAGTGCTACCTCAGATGTCCCTAATTATCACTTTGTTGCCGCTCGGGAGTAATTTGCGTGCACCAGGACGGCAACGATGTTGGCGGTGACAAGAACTCCGCATTACCCATCCCGTCCCTAAGGAGGGAGGGACTCGGTGCAAAGGGAGGAACAGATGCTCATCCTCCTACTCCATCTCTCGATCACTGCGTGTGGAAGCAGTCAACACAGGTCTCTCTCTTTGTGTGTGTCTCTCTTCCTGTTGGAGGCTGCGTTAGCATTACAGGACGCTTGGAGGAATTCAGATAGGGCTATTAGCGAGCGGGCAGAGTAGATTGACTAAATGTATGGAAGATGATGCAAGTTGTGTAATTAAATTGTGATTAATCTTTCTTTCTTGTGATTTAGTAGTTAGTGGGTTTGGGCCAAGTATCAGGGCAGAACATGATGATTGCATTCTGGCCAGGATCTAAAATAGAGTTAGAGGAGACGAAGGAGTCACTTGGTTAAATGAGAACGGACCAGAAAGTTCGTATGCATATATTTTTCCAGAAATTATATTTTCTTTGCGAATTCCTGCTCTGCCTCGGTGAGAAACAGGACACCACTGGACTTGGAAATGCCGCTGTTTCTTGGATGGAGCTTTAAGCCGTGGCTCCGTGTAGAGGAGAGCCATACTCTGTGCATGTTAAAAAATACGCTGGATGGCTTCCCAGGTTCGAGTCCCAGCTGGGTCAGCGTTGAGATTTATCTCCACAAAACTCCCCGCCCTGCCCAAGGTCAGTAGGGGACACCGATGGGCTTGGAAAGGCTGCCGTCCGTCGGATGGGACGTTAAGTCGTGGTTCCGTGTGTATGGGAGAGCCATACCCTGTGCACGTTAAAGAACAAGCTGGATGGCCTTGACGGGAGGCTACCATCTGTCTCCCAACAGCTGTTCCAGTGGATCCCCTTCCCCCAACCTTCTAACAGCCATTGGATCCTTGTGACCTGGCCGTTTAGTCCATTGTGTGAAAAAAAATGCCGCTCAGGGGTAAAACAACCGAACTCAGAAATTTTTATACCAAATGGCATAACAGTATGTGGGTTCCTCGAAAGCTGAACCTTAAAAGGATTGTTGTAAAATATGTAGTATAAAATAATATGTTGTATAATATGTTGTAAAATATGTATGTAAAATACGCATATTTTGGCAAGTTTTTCTAGATTTTCTGGTAATAGGAATTCTTCAGGATAAGAAGTTATGGCCACGTTCTTCTCTAGATGTAATCTTGATTGTGGTGTTTGCCTCTCGAATACTGGTTACTCTCATAATTATTCATAAAACTAGTAGAAATTTTATGAGAATTTCAGATGATAACGTTTAAAAACCTCTATTTAATTTTAAAAATAAATATCAGCAGCTATGATATAAGTATTTGGAAAATCTTTGTCAATATCTATCAGCTAGTAACATACAGTGTTTTATAACGACAATATACGTAATGCAGAATAACATTCAGAATATGAAAAAAATATATAGAGAATGAAAAATTATACACGCTCAGTATTTTAGTACGTTTTTCCGCAATTAGTTTATAAACAATGATTATTATAGCGCTAGTTTCACTTACAATACCACCGAAAGTCTTTGCTCTAAGTTGAGAATACAATTGATCATTCGGAAAAGAATGGCTTTTTGGTAATAAAACACCGCACTAGTTAGTTCTGGGAATATGGAGCATTTGACAACAAATAGGAGTGTAGATATCTCCCTACTTACACGATCATTGTGTTCCCAAGTGTGGTGGCGTAACTGTTCCCCCCCCCCCCCTAAAAATAACTATATAAATTGAGGCTGCCTATTTGAACATTTTGTCTAAATTCACTCTTCTACAAGGAATTATCTTTTTTTCGTTTATTTTAATCTAATGTTATTTATTACTATTTTTGACTCTTCTTGCTGATCGTGGGTTGAAGGTTGTTTTACCTCTGAGCGACACTTTTTTTGCACACAATGGGCTAAATGTCCAGTCACAAGTACCCCCGAGGTCTTAGAGAATTTTAGGGGAGGAACCCACTGGGCAGCTGTTAGGAAACAGATGGTAGCCTCCCGTCAAGGACATCCAGTGTTCGTTAACGCGCACAGGTTATGGCTTTCCCGCATACGGTGCTACGACTTAACATCTAATCCGACGGACGACGGCTTTCCAAGCCCATCGGTGTTCCTCTACTGACCGAAGGCAGGGCGAGGGGGGACGGGTGCTGAGATAAATCTCAACGCTGGACCACGAGAAAATCGAACCTGGAGCTTCAGATTACGAGTCTGGCGCTCTACACACCTTCCGGTAGGAGGTCTTAGCAACTGGGAGGGGCTCCACTTGCTAGGGCCTCCCACAGTGTTCATATATATATATATGGAACTGTATATATAAAAAAAAAAACATTTCATGTCATCCTCTTTATAGGGCAGTAGATGTATGCTTTATTACATAGAAAGCAGATCACTTCTCACGCACTCCGGCGCACGGGTGTAACAATCCGCTAATCTGTGACTTCATCTATAACAACAGGTGGAGAGTAATAGATACAAATGATGAAAAAATAAAAAACAAACTAAAGTTCTGGGTCCTTGACATCAATTGTTACATTTGTAGATGTAAAGGATCCGAAAACTTTCCGTAACTGCGGATTTTTTTTTTCGTATTACAAAATAGGTGCTGAGATATAATTTCCGTAAAGTTTAATTACATATAAAGGGGTTCCATAAATCGAGAACTACTTGAGTAACTTTCCAGTCACGTAACATGGATTATCCCAATACTTTTGGCAATATAGTGTATTTATTGCTCTCTTTGAGATATTGAGTTAAGGACATTTCACTGCACAACGCACAATGACATACAGGGTCTATAGTAGATTCTTAAGTAAAGAAAAAATGATTTCGGAACACCCTCTATACATTTTCGCATTTATCCACGTTTTGCCTCTCTAACGTTAGTTACTTTCCAGCCCACAATTGCTGAAGTCATTGCCCATCGCCGACTCCCAAACAGCATCCTTATCTCCACTGATAAAGCCCGAGACGTTCCCCCGAGACACGTGCCAAGACAACGGTATCAGTTGCCGGCCAACCACGTGGTTCTCGTTAAGGATCAACAGGAGCAGTCCAGTACGTCGAGCCGGAATTGACCCCAGCTGCGCTGCCGATGGAATGCAGGTCACGTTCGGCGGGACAGAGTGTAATGGCCCGCCGACGGCGTCAGGTCGGGGAGAGGGCGGGAAGGAGCGTGACCTTTAGGCCAGGGTCATCTTACACGTCTTGGCGGGGGAAGTCCAGAGAGTGGCTCGCTCGATCGATACGAGAGTGGTTGAGGTATTTCTTGACATCTCGACAGCAGGACTACAATTAAATTATGAGAGTATGTCGTGGTGAACTTAAAAAACTTTGTGGAAAGTGTCTGGTGTGACAAAAAAATTTTTTGTCAACATTTTATTTTTCTTATTATTACTTTTTTATTATTTGAAAAGTGTCCTTGAACGGGTAAATATTGGATATTTCTTTTATAGGCTCAGGAAGTAACTAAGGAAGAAGACAGGAAATATTTTTTTGGATGGGTGTGGGAACAAGGGGTCTAATTAAATTTCAGGAGTAAAATGTAAATATAATGGTGAAAATTATGTAGAAATAAAACAAATGGTGATATAAAGAAAAAAGTCATTGGATGTGCAACATTCAGTATTAATTGGTGATTAAGTTTATACAAGTAACAGCATAATTGATGATTTAAAAAGGAGTAAATACAGACAAAAATTATTTTAACAGAGGCCCAGTGTTTAGTTTGTTTGGATGCATATTACAGTATTCAGATAAAGTTCAAAAGTTGGGTTGTTTCACTACTGAGACTACTATTTTGCACACCGTGGCCAGGTCACAAGGACGCCAAGGGTTCAGAGAAGGGTTGGGTTGGGTTGTTTTACCTCTGAGCGGCACTTTTTTGCCCACCATGGGCTAAATGGCCAGGTCACATGGACTCCGAAGGCTCAGAGAAGGTTGGGGAAGGGGACCCACTGGACATCTGTTGGGAGACAGATAGTAGCTTCCCGTCAAGGCCATCCAGCGTGTTCTTTAACGTACACAGGGTATGGCTCTCCCACACACGGAGCCATGGCTTAACGTCCCATCCGACGGACGGCGGCCTTTCCAAGCCCACGGTGTCCCCTACTGACCGTGGGCAGGGGGGGGGGGATTTTGCGGAGATAAATCTCAACGCTGACATAGCTGGGACTCGAACCTGGGAAGTACAGATTACGAGCCTGGCGCGCTACCGACTGAGCCACCCCCGCTCCCTCAGAGAAGGGAATCCATTGGACAGCTGTTATGAGACACACGGAGGCCTGCTATCAAGGACATCCAGCGTGTTCCTTAGAGGCCACAGAGTCATGACACGGCATCAGTGATTTACTTTCCATCCGATGGACGGTTGAAGGGTCAAGGATCAAAGGTCACAAAATGTTCCATAAGACATGGATATTTCTTGTACTGTTTTGCATATCTAGTGATGTCTTACTACTCACAAATCTTCTCTACTGCATATTATACTGTCTGACCTGTGCGGCAAGCAACTGCTTCAGACGTAACCGATGTTTTAAAGATAACCTTCTAAATAAATTGATCCACAGCTCATCATTATTTAATTAAATATTTAATAACTATTAAGCTGTTTTAATAACAGGACGAAGATGGGTGAAGAGAAAAAATTGTATGTTTATTAATGAACCCGTATATACACAGTCGTATCAGAATAATATGACCACCTACCATACATATACTAAGGTAGGTGGTCATATTATTTTGATAAATAAATAAATAATAAATAACCCCTCAAGCAGCTGCTTGCCATAGAGGTCTGACAGGAGCCTGTCAGTTTATATGCCACAGTAGGAGATCTGAGAGGATGGCAGGACCTCAGCAGAAAAACGACACACACACATCCATGCCTAATCTGGGGCTCGAACCCAGGTCCCTTAGATCAGTAGCCAACGTGCTAACCACTCGGCCACGGGACGGCTTTATTCTGATACGACTGTGTATATATGGAGTAACTATATATTGGTTTCTTTGCGACATAATTGTCTATGGAAGGAAACAAACATTACACGTTTATTACAGTAGACTAGATCACGGCTTCTCAAACTAGGGGTCGGGTAAATATTATTGGAGGTCGCGGATTCATTTTAAAATATTATTTTTTTCAAAAATAATTAGGTAACTAGTTTTTATCTCGATACAAAATTCTATCCCTTATGGTGCTTATATACCGTAAAATATCTCAGTGGTATTCGCTTTTTTTTTTGATGAATTTGCTTTTTTCACCTTTTTACAATATATTTTCAATAAATAAAATCTTATTTCATTATTTTTTTCGTAATAAACACCATAAAACTTATAATGGATTACAAATACGATGAAATCTTTGACACATACATCATTACGAAGACTCGAGACTATTTATCATTGGAAACTCGAAAATGACGTCAGAATGAGTAATGAATTGTATATTATTATAACCGCAACACTTGAAAAGGGTTGTGTAGCTGAAAACGTTAGTAATAGTAATATGTATTTAGCTGTATTGAATTTTAGCTTTAAAGGAAATATTTGGTACGTTTTGATCTGTTGTTACAGTTTAAATTAAATTGGCAACTTTGTTAAAAACAAAACTTTTCTGTCACGGTTTTTGGCAACACTGGTGCCTCAACACATCCGCGAACGACGTTTTAGAACGTTTAGGCTAGTTGCATCACGCGTGTTTGTGTAACAGAAGTGTTTTTATGATATTTCAATATTATTTAATTATTAATAGCGATTTGGGTCAATATATGTACAGTAATTTTAATTTTTTTATGTATATGAAATCGAAAAGATCTTATCATGGATAAGTGGTTAAATTTGTCAAAGATAATGCTGAAGCTCCAGATCCTGAAGTATCGGGATCATCCAGCAGTAATACGAATTTGCAGAAAGATAAAACTGCAGCTATTATTCATTCGCACGCAAAAAAGAGGAAATACAATGAAACATTTTTTGAATATAAATTTACTTTTATTTCCAGAAATAATGAAAACCGGGTTGTTTTACCTTTGAGCGGCACTTTTTTTGCACACCATGGGCTAAATGGCCATGGTCACATGGACCCCGAAGGCTCAGAGAAGGTTTGAGGAGGGAACTCACTGGAACAGTTGTTGGGAGACAGATGGTAGCCTACCGTCAAGGCCATCCAGCGTGTTCTTTAACGTGCACAGGGTATGGTTCTCCCGCACACAGGGCCACGGCTTAACGTCCCATCCGACGGACGGCGGCCTTTCCAAGACCATCGGTGTCCCCTACTGACCGTGGGCAGGGCGGGGAATTTTGCAGAGATAAATCTCAACGCTGACCCAGCTGGGACTCGAACCTGGGAACTACAGATTACGAGCCTGGCGCGCTACCGACTGAGTCACCCCCGCCCAATGATAACCGGACTATCTGCTTGATTTGTAATGAATGTTTGGCGAATGAAGGTCTGAAACTTGGAATTAAAAAGACATCTTGGTACAACCATGCTACCTATGCCAATAAGCCTGCAAAGTGTTTTGAAAGGCTATTGGTATCATCAAAAAAAACAAAAACAATCTCTTGAAACGCATGTACTGCTCCATAAAAAGCACTTAAGAGCATCGTATGAAGCCTGTTACTTAATTTCAAATGTTAACAAACCATACACTATTGGCGAAGAACTTGTGTAAGCAGTGGCAATTAGAATGAATGAAATTATTCACGGGAAAAGATATGCAGACGAATTGAAAAAAAAATTCCAATGTCAAATGAAACATGTGGGTAGACGAATTTTGTAAATCAGCAATGACCAGTGTGAGCAACTTATTGGAAGAATTAAAGAAAGTTCGAAATTTGCAATTCAGCTGGATGAATCGACTGACATCACAAACTTGCACAGCTATTGGCATATGTCAGGTATTGTTACGATAACAATATCCACGAAGATTTACTTTTTTGTCGGTCGTTAGATGGACGTACAACGGGTGAGGCAATTTTTCAAAAAGTGGATGAATTTTTCAAGGAAGTCGGGCTAGAATGGAATAACTGTGTTGGTGAAAAAACAATTATCGTGGAAATGGAAAATGTGAAGCAGCTCTTGTTGAAAGCTCAGGAAGAATTTGCAGAACATCGTGTGATTCAAATCTCAAACTTGATTTTCAAGAAAAAATTTGAACATATTTTGGCTTGTTTTACCTCTTAGCGGCACCTTTTTTGCACACCATGGGCTAAATGGCCAGGTCACATGGACCCCGAAGGCTCAGAGAAGGTTGGGGGAGGAGACCCACTGGAACTGCTGTTGGGAGACAGATGGTAGCCTCCCGTCAAGGCCATCCAGCGTGTTCTTTAACGTGCACAGATACTCCCGAACAAAGGGACCACTGCCAAACGTCCCATCCGACGGACGGCGATCTTTCCAAGCACGTCGGTGTCCCCTACTGACCGTGGGCAGGGCGGGGAGTTTTGCTGAGATATATTTCAACGCTAATCCAGCTGGGACTCGAACCTGGGAATTACAGATTACAAGCCTGGCGCGTTACCGACAGAGCCACCCCCGCCCATTTTGCGGCTTGGTGTTAAAGCAGAATTTCCAATACTGTCAGAGTTTATCTTCTGCCATTTGTTACCACCTATTTGTGTGAATCGGCATTTTCAACATTGATGGCAATTAAAACGAAATACCGCTCAAATCTTAGGAACATCGAAATTGCTATGAGACCAGCAGTGATGAATATTAAGCCACGATTTGAGTTATTGGGTCAAAATAAGCAATCACATCCATCCCATTAAAAGTAATCTTATTCTTATCTTTTTCAGTCTTTAATAAAAATTTCCTTTGGTATTTACTTGTTTCTACGTTTAGTTACTGTTGGATTACGAATAAGGAATATTTATATAGATACCTATTGCTTTTATGACTTGGAGTAGAAGGGTCGCGAAAAATTTTGTCTGATCCAAAGGGGTCGCAAACGAAAAAAGTTTGAGAAGCCCTCTGGGCTAGATAGTAGCATTTGTTTGTCTAGAGAACTGAGATCTGATCTGTAATGGATATTTCTACATTTTATCTATATGGGTTTGTTTATTTAGGATTTGTTGCGTAGTAGTTCTGCGATAATAGTGTAGACTGTTTGTTTAAGAAATGTATTCTTAAAAATCAAAACTTATATTTATATGAAAGAAGTATCGGAATCGAATTACAACAGGATTTGTCTATCAGGAATTAAAAAAAAAATGGCAGCAACAATTACCCGAAAGGTGCACAAAAGTAGTGAATAATTAATAATAGCAAAATATGTTAATATGAAAATAATATAAATCATGTAAATCGTATCATTCACGTGATCTGTTCCAAACACATGTCCCGTTTCCAAAGGTTGAGTTGTTTTACATCTCAATTGCTCTTTTTAAACACAATGGGCTAAATGTTCACGTCACACGAACTCCAATGGTTTAAAATAGTGGAGCGGAATCCACTAGACCATTGGTTTTCAACCTTTTATATTTCACGTACCCCATGGAAATGTGTATGTAACTGGCGTAGCCTCCTATATAGATAAAACTATAGTTATAATAATGCCAACTTAGCGACTTTTGAGCTCTCACGGCGTACTCCAAAAAATTTTACCGCGTACCCCACGTTGAAAACCCCTGCACTAGACAGCTGTTGGTTGTCAAATGGAACACTCTCGTACAGGCCAAATATACTGCTCACAAAAATTAGGGGATATTTCAAAATGAAAATGAAGCGAAGAAATATCCCCTAATTTTTTTGAGCAGTGTAGCTGTTCATTAACGAGCACAGATTGTGGCTCTCCGGCTCACAGAGCCACAATCTGTGCTCGTTCAAGAGTGAATGAGATAATGAGTAAAGAGTGAATGAGATAATGAGTAAAGAGTGAATGCGATAATGAATAAAGAGTAAAGAGTGAATGAGATAATGATTAAAGAATAAAGAGTGAATGAGATAATGAGTAAAGAGTGAATGAGATAATGAATAAAGAGTAAAGAATGAATAAGATAATGAGTAAAGAGTGAATGAGATAATGTTTAAAGAATAAAGAGTGAATGAGAAAAATGAATAAAGAGGGAATGAGATAATGAGTAAAGAGTGAATGAGATAATGATTAAAGAGTAGAGAGAGAATGAGATAATGATTAAAGAATAAAGAGTGAATGAGATAATGAGTAAAGAGTGAATGAGATAATGAATAAAGAGTAAAGAATGAATAAGATAATGAGTAAAGAGTGAATGAGATAATGTTTAAAGAATAAAGAGTGAATGAGAAAAATGAATAAAGAGGGAATGAGATAATGAGTAAAGAGTGAATGAGATAATGATTAAAGAGTAGAGAGAGAATGAGATAATGAGTAAAGAGTGAATGAGATAATGAGTAAAGAGTGAATGAGATAATGATTAAAGAGTAAAGAATGAATGATATAATAATTAAAAGGGTGAATGAGATAATGATTAAAGAGTAAAGAATGAATGATATAATAATTAAAAGGGTGAATGAGATAATGATTAAAGAGTAAAGAATGAATGATATAATGATTAAAGAGTAAAGAATGAATGATATAATGATTAAAGAGTAAAGAATGAATGATATAATGATTAAAGAGTGAATGAGATAATGATTAAAGAATAAAGAGTGAATGATATAATGATTAAAGAGTAAAGAGAATGAGAAAATGAGTAAAGGGTGAATGAGATAATGATTAAAGAGTAAAGGGTGAATGAGATAATGATTAAAGAGTAAAGAATGAATGATATAATGATTAAAGAATAAAGAATGAATGATATAATGATTAAAGAGTAAAGAATGAATGATATAATGATTAAAGAGTGAATGAGATAATGATTAAAGAATAAAGAGTGAATGAGATAATGATTAAAGAGTAAAGAGAATGAGATAATGAGTAAAGGGTGAATGAGATAATGATTAAAGAGTAAAGAATGAATGATATAATGATTAAAGAGTAAAGAATGAATGATATAATGATTAAAGAGTAAAGAATGAATGATATAATGATTAAAGAGTGAATGAGATAATGATTAAAGAATAAAGAGTGAATGAGATAATGATTAAAGAGTAAAGAATGAATGATATAATGATTAAAGAGTAAAGAATGAATGATATAATGATTAAAGAGTGAATGAGATAATGATTAAAGAATAAAGAGTGAATGAGATAATGATTAAAGAGTAAAGAATGAATGATATAATGATTAAAGAGTAAAGAATGAATGATATAATGATTAAAGAGTAAAGAATGAATGATATAATGATTAAAGAATAAAGAATGAATAATGATACAATGATTAAAGAGTGAATGAGATAATGATTAAAGAATAAAGAGTGAATGAGATAATGATTAAAGAGTAAAGAGAATGAGATAATGAGTAAAGGGTGAATGAGATAATGATTAAAGAGTAAAGAATGAATGATATAATGATTAAAGAGTAAAGAATGAATGATATAATGATTAAAGAGTAAAGAATGAATGATATAATGATTAAAGAGTGAATGAGATAATGATTAAAGAATAACGAGTGAATGAGATAATGATTAAAGAGTAAAGAGAATGAGATAATGAGTAAAGGGTGAATGAGATAATGATTAAAGAGTAAAGAATGAATGATATAATGATTAAAGAGTGAATGAGATAATGATTAAAGAATAAAGAGTGAATGAGATAATGATTAAAGAGTAAAGAATGAATGATATAATGATTAAAGAGTAAAGAATGAATGATATAATGATTAAAGAGTGAATGAGATAATGATTAAAGAATAAAGAGTGAATGAGATAATGATTAAAGAGTAAAGAGAATGAGATAATGAGTAAAGGGTGAATGAGATAATGATTAAAGAGTAAAGAATGAATGATATAATGATTAAAGAGTAAAGAATGAATGATATAATGATTAAAGAGTAAAGAATGAATGATATAATGATTAAAGAGTGAATGAGATAATGATTAAAGAATAAAGAGTGAATGAGATAATGATTAAAGAGTAAAGAATGAATGATATAATGATTAAAGAGTAAAGAATGAATGATATAATGATTAAAGAGTGAATGAGATAATGATTAAAGAATAAAGAGTGAATGAGATAATGATTAAAGAGTAAAGAATGAATGATATAATGATTAAAGAGTAAAGAATGAATGATATAATGATTAAAGAGTAAAGAATGAATGATATAATGATTAAAGAGTGAATGAGATAATGATTAAAGAATAAAGAGTGAATGAGATAATGATTAAAGAATAAAGAGTGAATGAGATAATGATTAAAGAGTAAAGAGAATGAGATAATGAGTAAAGGGTGAATGAGATAATGATTAAAGAGTAAAGAATGAATGATATAATGATTAAAGAGTAAAGAATGAATGATATAATGATTAAAGAGTAAAGAATGAATGATATAATGATTAAAGAGTGAATGAGATAATGATTAAAGAATAAAGAGTGAATGAGATAATGATTAAAGAGTAAAGAATGAATGATATAATGATTAAAGAGTAAAGAATGAATGATATAATGATTAAAGAGTGAATGAGATAATGATTAAAGAATAAAGAGTGAATGAGATAATGATTAAAGAGTAAGGAATGAATGATATAATGATTAAAGAGTAAAGAATGAATGAGATAATGATTAAAGAGTAAAGAATGAATGATATAATGATTAAAGAATAAAGAATGAATAATGATATAATGATTAAAGAGTGAATGAGATAATGATTAAAGAATAAAGAGTGAATGAGATAATGATTAAAGAGTAAAGAGAATGAGATAATGAGTAAAGGGTGAATGAGATAATGATTAAAGAGTAAAGAATGAATGATATAATGATTAAAGAGTAAAGAATGAATGATATAATGATTAAAGAGTAAAGAATGAATGATATAATGATTAAAGAGTGAATGAGATAATGATTAAAGAATAAAGAGTGAATGAGATAATGATTAAAGAGTAAAGAATGAATGATATAATGATTAAAGAGTAAAGAATGAATGATATAATGATTAAAGAGTGAATGAGATAATGATTAAAGAATAAAGAGTGAATGAGATAATGATTAAAGAGTAAAGAGAATGAGATAATGAGTAAAGGGTGAATGAGATAATGATTAAAGAGTAAAGAATGAATGATATAATGATTAAAGAGTAAAGAATGAATGATATAATGATTAAAGAGTAAAGAATGAATGATATAATGATTAAAGAGTAAAGAATGAATGATATAATGATTAAAGAGTGAATGAGATAATGATTAAAGAATAAAGAGTGAATGAGATAATGATTAAAGAGTAAAGAATGAATGATATAATGATTAAAGAGTAAAGAATGAATGATATAATGATTAAAGAGTGAATGAGATAATGATTAAAGAATAAAGAGTGAATGAGATAATGATTAAAGAGTAAAGAATGAATGATATAATGATTAAAGAGTAAAGAATGAATGATATAATGATTAAAGAGTAAAGAATGAATGATATAATGATTAAAGAGTGAATGAGATAATTATTAAAGAATAAAGAGTGAATGAGATAATGATTAAAGAATAAAGAGTGAATGAGATAATGATTAAAGAGTAAAGAGAATGAGATAATGAGTAAAGGGTGAATGAGATAATGATTAAAGAGTAAAGAATGAATGATATAATGATTAAAGAGTAAAGAATGAATGATATAATGATTAAAGAGTAAAGAATGAATGATATAATGATTAAAGAGTGAATGAGATAATGATTAAAGAATAAAGAGTGAATGAGATAATGATTAAAGAGTAAAGAATGAATGATATAATGATTAAAGAGTAAAGAATGAATGATATAATGATTAAAGAGTGAATGAGATAATGATTAAAGAATAAAGAGTGAATGAGATAATGATTAAAGAGTAAAGAATGAATGATATAATGATTAAAGAGTAAAGAATGAATGATATAATGATTAAAGAGTGAATGAGATAATGATTAAAGAATAAAGAGTGAATGAGATAATGATTAAAGAGTAAAGAATGAATGATATAATGATTAAAGAGTAAAGAATGAATGATATAATGATTAAAGAGTAAAGAATGAATGATATAATGATTAAAGAGTAAAGAATGAATAATGATATAATGATTAAAGAGTGAATGAGATAATGATTAAAGAATAAAGAGTGAATGAGATAATGATTAAAGAGTAAAGAGAATGAGATAATGAGTAAAGGGTGAATGAGATAATGATTAAAGAGTAAAGAATGAATGATATAATGATTAAAGAGTAAAGAATGAATGATATAATGATTAAAGAGTAAAGAATGAATGATATAATGATTAAAGAGTAAAGAATGAATGAAAGAATGAGTAAAGAGTGAATGAGATAATGAGTAAAGAGTGAATGAATGAATGGCTGCCGTCTGTCGGAAGGGACGTTAGTCCCCTCCGACAGACGGCAGCCATTCATTCACTTATTGGTGTCTCCTTTCTGACCAATATCAAGGGGGATAAATATAAACACTATCACAAGTGGAACTCGAACCTGGGAGCTACAGATACGAGCCTAGCGCGTTACCTACTGAACCATCCCCTCCCCCAGAGATATATTGACAGAGTAAAGAAATCAAACCGTTGACGTGTTCGTTATCCACTAGTATAAAAACACCATCAGACTATTATTTTGACTTACTTTTTAACATGAAGGCTATCTAGCAGTACTTGAAAGTATTGGATAAACTTACCCGACTCGAGGACGATCAGCAAAAAACTGAACCCGTCTTCCAAATATACCCGTTCTGTACATAAAATTAATATCTTTCCCTACATGATTCCTAGATTTTAATACGATACTTAATTATAGTTCAATTGGAAACAAATGTACTCAATATTCCTTACTATTCTGTCATTTAAATGACAATGAATATTAAATTGTGTGCAAATAATCTAAATGCGAAAACCAACACACATCTTTTCACTGTTTGTCTTAAAGTTCGTAATTATCCTCGCCTCTTCAATATCATATAATATTGATAGGAATTTAATGAGATGAAGACTTAGCGTGAGTTCATAAGTAGCATATATGTATACCACACTTAGGAAAAGGTGTAATATAAAAAAATGGTGTAAGTGAATGATGTAATTTATTACAATGGCACAAAATTTATACAAATTAATCAATTTTATCTGAACACAAGTATTTTCATTGCTCTTAGCTTAAGGACAAACCATTTTTATGCTGAATCTCTTTTGTGACATAAATTAACTTTAATAACACTTTATACTTTATAGATATGAAACGTTCAACATTGATCTCCCTTGATAGAGGACCCAAGGACAAACCTTATTGTCGACTCCTTTTTACCACCGGAACCAGGCTTCATCTTAAATCAAATAAAAGCAGTCTTCTTACGTAATATCACACAACACTAATTTCACACACTATATTTTTCTTTCTTCACTACTACACTATATCTTTTTGCTCTCTTTCACAATTCTTACTTTTCAAAGCATCAACGTTCTCAACAGTTGATAACTTAAATCGTCACGCTAAGCATAGGCGAGCCTTCATGATACACCTGCCACAAAAGGGGCGGGGGTGGCTCAGTCGGTAGCGCGCCAGGCTCGTAATCTGTAGTTCCCAGGTTCGAGTCCCAGCTGGGTCAGCGTTGAGATTTATCTCCGCAAAATTCCCCGTCCTGCCCCCTGCCCACGGTCAGTAGGGGACACCGATGGGCTTGGAAAGGTCGCCGTCCGTCGGATGGGACGTTAAGCCATGGCCCCGTGTGCGGGAGAGCCATACCCTGTGCACATTAAAGAACACGCTGGATGGCCTTGACGGGAGGCTACCATCTGTCTCCCAACAGCTGTTCCAGTGGGTCCCCTCCCCCAACCTTCTCTGAGCCTTCGGGGTCCATGTGACCTGGCCATTTAGCCCATGGTGTGCAAAAAAGTGCCGCTCAGAGGTAAAACAACCCAACCCAACCCAACCTGCCACAAGCCAATAATGGCTATGTCCACATTTGTGCGCTTTCATCTTCAATTTCACATTTGGCTTAGCACTTTTTAGATGACTTTTCATCTTCAATTGCACATTTGAGCACAAGTGTGGACATAGCCAATGTCGCACGTTCATCTGTCGTAAAAATATGCATTAATTATGATTATTAAAATGATGAGTTCCTACTGCAGCATTAAGCTATCTATTCACATGCAGGTATTGGGTCAAAATAACCTAATGGTACGCCACTTAAATTTATTTTCCTAATTTTGTTCAGTGTTTCTTGTGCCATTAAATGACGAACATAACTTAAGCTTAAACTTCAGTGGGGGGAAAAACAAATGTTGACCCCATTTCTGAAGGAGTGAATACAATTCTATAGCACTTGTTTTCCAAAATGAAGACTTTTTCATATATGATTGAGGTGGGTGCGTTGGAAAATTTTTCGTTTCCTGGTTTGCGGTTTAATCTTCTGTTACATTTGCAGTTTTATTACCTTCGCTAAAAATAGAGTAGAAAAGAGTAGGAATGTAAATAAATTCTTAAGAAAAAGGGGTAAAATGAGAAAAAAGTTTGTAATGAAAAGTATTTTTCAATAGAAACTCTTTTCCTGTTCTGACATCTATCTTTAATTTTTATCTATTTTTTCCAGTCGTCCTCTAGAGAAAAAGATAGTCGTTGCGAGAGGGGCGATTTTTCAATCCAGGCTATCTAGTAAAATTATTAAATTATTGCATTGTTAGAAGATTGACGTCGTTTTATTATGGCTCGTATGTTTTTTTTTCTTTTCGCAAAATAAAGAGAAAATGTTAATGCTTTATTTAAATGATTTTTTTTGTCCAAAGTGCGCAATAATATGTAGTAACAATAGTAGCTTTATTTCAATATAATATTTTACAGAATAAAACAGATTTTCGGACCTCACAAGAAAGGCAAAAAGATATTCAAAATTTTAAGAGTTTATTAATTATTTGCCAAGCACTTTAATAGCTCAGTCACTGATAAATTAATAACGAATAGGTAAATTTAAATACGTTATTTTTTCATCTAAGTACCAATATAGGCTTACTTCCCTCTTTTCGAACCTGGGTGGTAGCTTGATTCACAGAAGGGGAAAAAATTGCAAGGGATGAGTCAAGTTGATGTATGATATAGGTACACGAAGCATCACTGCATGAAAGCCACACAGGGATGCGATGTTAACATTGGTCACTTGACAGGAAGCATATTTTTTTCCCTGCATCACATGACCTTCTGCATGACTTCAGTTATGTGACGTCATGTTCGTGTAATTCTATCATTTTGAATCCTGGAGGGAAAATGATTGTCGCCAAGAAACTGGGTCTCAGCAACGTGGATATCTTTAACGCTTCAGATGGTGAAGTTGATTGGATTGGGTTGTTTCGCTTTTGAGCGGCACTTTTTTTGCAAACAATGGGCTAAATGGCCAGGTCACAAGGAACCCGAGGGCTCAGAGAAGGTTGGAGAGAGGGGACCTACTGGACAGCTGTTAGGGGACAAATGGTAATCTGTCCATTAATTAATAAATTAAAATAATCTGTCCATTAATTAATAAATTAAAATAATCTGTCCATTAATAATTAATAATATGTCCATTAATTATTCCATTTATTCCAATTATTCCAATTAATCCAGGTAATCTGTCCATTAATTATTAATTAATAAAACAGATTGGAAAATCTGTTTTATTCTGTAAAATATTATATGAAATCATCAAGGAAATTCAGCATGTTCTTTAATGTGCAGAGGGAATGGGTGTTCCATACATGGGACCACGGCGGCCTCTCCAAGCCCATCGGCTACTACCCGAGCGCAGGGCGGGTGAAGTCGGCGTCTGTTAAATTAGGATTCTAGTATAAAGAACGTATAAAGCAATTAATTCTGAAAAAAAGTTCTAAATAAATAATAAAATAATGTAAATGTTCTAAATCGCTCACACCCTTTATGTAGAGCGTACCATTTTTTTCAGAGGATATACAGACTGCAATATTACAATAAGAGATGTCTATGAGTGCTTTCAGTTGGCATTCTTGGACACTCTCTTATTCCTATAGACAGAAAATCAAACATTTCCGTAAAAGTAAAATAATTCTTCTTTATTCCCCAGTGTCATCATCCCATGTTCACACGTTTTAAGTTTTTATTCGCAGTATTTGCGATCTTGGGGGTTGAGAGTAATGGGGAGAAAATCCCTCACATGTAGGCCACTTGACTAGGAACAAGTTCTAAACTTAAAGGTTAATATTCATTTCTTCCCGAGAAATGCATTTGAGCCCAATTAACAAAATTCCATTATGAGTTCGAGTATCGATTCTTTTGCTTTTCGAAAAAACCCAAATCATTATTATGAGTTCGAGTATCGATTCTTTTGCTTTTCGAAAAAACCCAAATCATTATTATGAGTTCGAGTATTGATTTTTTGCTTCCCTAAGAAACCCAAAGCCTCATTATGAGATTGAGTATCGATTTTTGTTTCTCTAACAAACTCAAATCCTCATTATGAGTTCGAGTATCGATTTTTATGCTTTTCGAAAAAACCCAAATCCTTATTATGAGTTCGAGTATTGATTATTTGCTTCCCTAAGAAACCCAAAGCCTCATTATGAGCTTGAGTATAGATTTTTGTTTCTCTAAGAAACCCAAATCCTCATTATGAGTTCGAGTATCGATTTTTATGCTTTTCGAAAAAACCCAAATCCTTATTATGAGTTCGAGTATTGATTTCTTTGCTTCCCTAAGAAACCCAAACCTCATTATGAGCTTGAGTATCGATTTTTGTTTCTCTAAGAAACCCAAATCCTCATTATGAGTTCGAGTATCGATTTTTTTCTCTATGACAACCAAATCTTCAATATGAGTTCGACTATCGATTATTTTAAGAGATCCAAATCCTCATATGAGTTCGAGTATCGATTTTTGTTTCTCTAAGAAACCCAAATCCTCATTATGAGTTCGAGTATCGATTTTTTTTTCTCTATGAGAACCAAATCTTCAATATGAGTTCGACTATCGATTCTTTTAAGAGATCCAAATCCTCATTATGAGTTCGAGTATTGATTTTTTGCTTCCCTAAGAAACCCAAATCCTCATTATGAGTTCGAGTATCGATTTTTTTCTCTATGATAACCAAATCCTCATTATGATTTCGAGTATCGATTTTTTTGCTTTTCGAAAAAACCCAAATCCTTATTATGAGTTCGAGTATTGATTTTTTGCTTCCCTAAGAAACCCAAAGCCTCATTATGAGTTGAGTGTCGATTTTTTGTTTCTCTAAGAAACCCAAATCCTCATTATAAGTTCGAGTATCGATTTTTTTGCTTTTCGAAAAAACCCAAATCCTTATTATGAGTTCGAGTATTGATTTTTTTGCTTCCCTAAGAAACCCAAAGCCTCATTATGAGCTTGAGTATCGTTATTTGTTTCTCTAAAAACCCAAATCCTCATTATGAGTTCGAGTATCGTTTTTTGTTTCTCTATGAGAACCAAATCTTCAATATGAGTTCGACTATCGATTCTTTTAAGAGATCCAAATCCTCATTATGAGTTCGAGTTTCGATTTTTGTTTCTCTAAGAAACCGAAATCCTCATTATGAGTTTCCAGCATCGATCTTTGTGTCTCTAAGAAACAGAAATCCTTTCCCGTGAGAAAATCCCTCGAAAGACATCGAAGTATTGTAAATTCTGAACTAAAGTTGTCGCTTTAACAGCGACGCAAAGAAATATAAAAACCTAATTCCTGCTAAATCGTGGACGTTCCCTCCTCCATTAGCCAGGAACACCGAGAGCGTATAAATCATCGCTGGTTTCTTTCGAAGGCTTCAACTAAGGCTTCCTAGGAATTAATGTGATGAACAGAAACTGAGTTAGGTTGGTCGTAAAACTGCGCTTACTGTCTTTGCAGCGAGTAATTAAGCTCATTGGGAGTCTTTGCACGTTTCCTGTCGTCACACTCGTAATTTATCGATTTAATCCGAAGATACACGATTCAGATCTATACGTATAAACAAAAACACAATTCTTTAAGACTTTGTGACTCAATTCAATGCATTTCGTGTTCTTCACAACTGTCACTGCTTGTAATCCGACTGCTAAAAAAGCTAATAAAATCCACTATACGACATTGAAAACTATATTGTAAGTTTAGCAATTTAATATACGAATTTATAATGCATGTTATCAGTTAAATGCTATATTGCATATTATATATGCTAGACGACTTTTGGTTTAGCAGATATAATCTTAATCTCGTTCATATTGAATAAGATAGGTAAGTTACTTGATTTCTTTTAAAATTTTTGTTGCAAAAACAGTGTAAATGTAAAGGTTAAAAAGACCAGTGACGAAATTAGAGTGAAAAATACACTGGTTTCCAAATATTAAAGGAACAACTGTTTGCCTTGTAAATATCAAACTAACGTCGGAATTCTATAACTTCTAAAATATTTTTTTGTTTTTGAAAAATGTGAGAGCAGAAAAGATTTCAATCAAATATCTAAATATTTCGATTTTCAACAATATTCATTCAGTACTTAATAAGTTAAGGAAGCTCACATTTGACAATAGCAATGCCAGTTACAAAAATTGATATCTGAAGTTATTTAAAACTTAGTAATAAGTATTGTACAGTCGCTCAAAAAAGTATCCGAACACTACGGTTGATTACAAAATTCAGAAAAAATATCTGGCAACGATTTTTCTAGAAATTAGTGACTAATTTCTAAAAAATCGTTGCCAGATATTTTTTCTAAATTCTGTAATCAACCATAGTGTTCGGATACATTTTTGAGCAAATGTATCAGAGTGTTTAATAATATAAGTGTGTATTTTAGAAGTTTGTGTAAAGAATTCTTTCACTATTCATCAGTTTCCTACAAATTTCTTAAGACTGGCATTGCTGTTGTTAAATATTAAAATTTCAGTAACTCATTAAATACTGAACGAATATTGTTGAAAATCGAGATGCTGGTATACTTGTCACTCGATTTACACCGTACTCAGTTTACACGGTGATAGACTCAGTTTCACATGCTGAACGGATTAAGATTTTTTGTTATATAAGTAGATATAACATATATTATGAAGTAGCAGTGGTAATAGTATCAAGGAAGAGTTTTAGACTGTCATACCGAAGTAAGAAAGATGTTTAATACGATATTGATCAAGATCTTGAGTTTCAAATGTGGATTTTTATTGAATTAATATATGTATGCAGAAGTTGTTTTGTTTAGACACTGTATAAACATCAAGCACAATTAAAAAAAAATCGTACACTTTCGTACACCACGCTCTCCTGTGTAAGCCGCCCACCGATATTTTAAAGCTTATTTTTTTGGAAAAAGAAGTTGGAAAATAACGAAAACCATCTAGGGAGTAAATAATTTAAAAAATTAGCCGTTTTTGCCATGTCATAATGTCGCCTCCTTTTTGTTGCTGAAGCATGTTATATGTACAATCGCTAAAAAAAAATTTCCGAACACTATGGTTGATTACAGAATTCAGAAAAAATATCTGGCAACGATTTTTTTTTAGAAATTAGTGATCTGGCAACCTTCGTGTCACAACACTATGGTTGATTGCAGAATTCAGAAAAAAATATCTGGCAACGATTTTTTTTAGAAATTAATGAACTGGCAACCTTCGTGTCACGTGATCGAGTGCAAAATTATCGAAAAAATATGCGCATGGTACACGAAAATATACCGTATTTATTTTGGACGAGAACTCATTTTTTACAGGGGGGAGGAAGAGGGGAAGAAAAACGAGGACTCCAATAATCTGATGGAAGGTTTCTGCTTCTTTTCTTCCTTTTTTGGTGGGATGGTGGAAGACAGTCGCGTACTCAGGATTTAGGACTTAGTTTCAGGGGAAAGGGATGTCCGAGAATTCAGTTTCAGGGAGGGATCGAGAATTTTGCTTTCGGGAGGAGGGTTTGAAAATAAGACTTGGGTGGGGTTTCCCAATTACTAAAGTATTCCACAGAATAGGAAAGGTTAAAATAAAATTCTATATGGAATGAGATTTTTTAGTTGTTTTTTAAGTATTTTTAGTGTCGAACATACACAATCGTATCAGAATAATATGACCACCTACCATAATATATGTATGGTATATTATTCTGGTTGTGGTCATATTATTCTGATACGACTGTGTATACTATTGGACTAAAGTAAAATTATGCAACGACAACTGCACTATTTTGGATTTCAAAGCATTGAGACAAGTTTGAAATGTCTTATAAGACGAACGGATTTTCGGGGGAGGTCTGGACCCCTGGGTACCTCCCTGGTGCAAGAAACAGAAAATCGGATGTTTAACCCATAATGGAATCTCTTTGGCTACCCAACAGGAAAATAGACAACTAGCACGGAATAGTGATGTAAATTACGATTTAAGTATTTTCAGGCAGGGTTTTTAACTTTTTCTTTTTCTTTTTCAGAATTGCAAACCACTTTCCTCGGTTATTAAACTCTAAACGAAGACCTGAAATGTCGAAAAAGTAATCTCGCTAGTTGATTGTTAGAAGCGAATGAAAATATTTCTCTAAATCTAAAATCCTTTCCGCACTAGAAACTGTGTTCGAGGCTACATCTAAGATGGTTCCTCTTTCTTTCCTCTTCTGTCTTTTTTCAAAAGAACGGAAGATACTTAAGAACTGTGTTCGATGATACATCTAAGATGGTTCCTCTTTCTTTCCTCTTCTGTCTTTTTTCAAAAGAACGGTAGATAGTTTGGAACAGTGTTCGATGCTACATCTAAGATGATTCCTCTTTTTTGCCTCTTCTGTCTTTTTTCAAAAGAATCGAAGATACTTAGGAACTGTGTTCGATGCGACATCTAAGATGGTTCCTCTTTCTTTCCTCTTCTGTCTTTTTTCAAAAGAACGGAAGATATTTAGGAACTGTGTTCGATGCTACATCTAAGATGGTTCCTCTTTCTTTCCTCTTCTGTCTTTTTTCAAAAGAACGGAAGATAGTTTGGAACTGTGTTCGATGCTACATCTAAGATGGTTCCTCTTTTTTGCCTCTTCTGTCTTTTTTCAAAAGAATCGAAGATACTTAGGAACTGTGTTCGATGCTACATCTAAGGTGGCTCCTCTTTCTTTCCTCTTCTGTCTTTTTTCAAAAGAACGGAAGATATTTAGGAACTGTGTTCGATGCTACATCTAAGATGGTCCCTCTTTTTTGCCTCTTCTGTCTTTTTTCGAAAAAACCGAAGATACTTAGGAACTGTGTTCGATGCGACATCTAAGATGGTTCCTCTTTCTTTCCTCTTCTGTGTTTTTTCAAAAGAACGGAAGATATTTAGGAACTGTGTTCGATGCTACATCTAAGATGGTTCCTCTTTCTTTCCTCTTCTGTCTTTTTTCAAAAGAACGGAAGATAGTTTGGAACTGTGTTCGATGCTACATCTAAGGTGGTTCCTCTTTCTTTCCTCTTCTGTCTTTTTTCAAAAGAACCGAAGATACTTAGGAACTGTGTTCGATGCTACATCTAAGGTGGCTCCTCTTTCTTTCCTCTTCTGTCTTTTTTCAAAAGAACGGAAGATATTTAGGAACTGTGTTCGATGCTACATCTAAGATGGTCCCTCTTTTTTGCCTCTTCTGTCTTTTTTCGAAAAAACCGAAGATACTTAGGAACTGTGTTCGATGCGACATCTAAGATGGTTCCTCTTTCTTTCCTCTTCTGTCTTTTTTCAAAAGAACGGAAGATATTTAGGAACTGTGTTCGATGCTACATCTAAGATGGTTCCTCTTTCTTTCCTCTTCTGTCTTTTTTCAAAAGAACGGAAGATATTTAGGAACTGTGTTCGGTGCTACATCTAAGATGGTTCCTCTTTTTTCAAAAGAACCGAAGATACTTAGGAACTGTGTTCGATGCTACATCTAAGATGGTTCCTCTTTTTTGCTTCTTCTGTCTTTTTTCAAAAGAACGGAAGATGTTTAGGAACTGTGTTCGATGCTACATCTAAGATGGTTCCTCTTTTTTGCCTCTTCTGTCTTTCTTCAAAAGAACCGAAGATACTTAGGAACTGTGTTCGATGCTACATCTAAGGTGGCTCCACTTTCTTGCCTCTTCTGTCTTTTTTCAAAAGAACGGGAGATATTTACAAACTTTAAAATCGTAACGAACAACACCAGAAAGTTAACCTTTTAAGTTATGCCTTTTAGAAGGGTAATAATTAAAGCTTTACCGTGATCAAACACGAACTATTAACGTATTTACTCAAGGGCTTCTTAAAAGGCCTGGAAATCTGTAATTAACTCAATCCAAAAGCTCTAGAAACCTTTTTGACCAAATAACGTCAAAACAGATACCAAGCAAACAAACAACGCTTTAATAGTTATTGTTCAGTTAGCGGGTAAATGATGGCCCCAGGGTTTCGAGAATTTCCTCATGCACATTCGGGAAAATACATGTTTGACTGATCAGGATCATTAGCGTCAAAGCACAGAGCAAACATTTGTGAGTTATTAATCACTTCTGCGTGTGTTTGTCTACCACCATGACAGTAATTAAAGTGCAAATTAGGATCTCTTGACAACCAAAGTCTTTGTCTGGCAGTTCCATCTCCTGGACCGTTGACAGAGGTGTTGTGATTAGCGAGAAATGAAAGGCACACTCTTCTTGGCATCGTTCCCATATCAACCACATTCAGATCTACATATTCGTTCCTTGCACATTTGTTCTGTAATTCAGAAGGGTAAGTTCAGCGTGAAACAGCCGAAATATTAATTATTGTCGGAACACATAATGCTTGATGCTATTAGTATTCCTGATCAAATTTCCTTCTGTATATTAATAGGGCAATGTTTGCTATAGTCTGGGGGATGGAAAGTCAATAGTTTAATGTTTTCTATTTTGGACATAGCCGTATTTTGAAAGTACCTCCTTTTCCTTACAAGTTTGCTGTAATTCGCCTCTTATTTCTTGGTACAATATTTATTTAGTAAGAATCATTCGCCTTAAGAAAATACTGCTTGTATAATCATATAAAACTTTAAGAAGTGCCGAGGAAACGCATGTAACTCAAAAACTACTTAAAGGGATGTTCATTAGGAGAGGTGTTTCACGAGGCGATCCATCATTTTTAGAGACAAAGTGTTTCGGGAGAAAAATCATCGTTTTTGGAGGTTAGGCGCTTTACGAAGTGATCATCACTTTTAGAGAAGAGGTGTTTCACGAGACAACGATGAGTTTTTAGAGGTCACGTGTGCTACGAGGCATCATTTTTTTAGAATAAAGGTGTTTTGAGAGGTGATAATCATTTTCACAGGAGAGGTGTTTCGTGAAGAGATAATCTTTTTTATAGGTTAGGTGTTTCAGGAGGCGATCATCATTTTTAGAGGATTGGTGTTTTGTAAAAAAAAGTCAACATTTTTGGAGGTTAGGTGCTTCCCGAGGTGATCATCACTTTTAGAGGAGAGGTTTTCACGATGCAATAATCACGTTTAGAGCCGAGGTGTTTTGACAAGGTGACAATTATTTTTAGAGGCAGTGTTTCGCGAGCCGATCATCATCTTAAAGGAGAAGTGTTTCAGGAGATGATCATCATTTTTGAGGTTAGGTGTTTCAAGAGACGATCATCGTTTTCAGAGGAGAGGTGTTTCGTGAGACTATCATCATTTTTAGAGTAGTATTTTACTACCCAAGAAGGGAAAAAGACGGGAAACTGCTAGCATGGTAAAAGCGAAAAGTTGATATTTCGGCAGTTCTCGTAAATATAAAGTTGAATGGTAGGAATTAACAGAACTGTCGAAGCCTTCTTGATTTCTCCCTAAATGTCATTCGACTATTCTATATGAACACCATTTACGTTACTCTCAGAGTCATAGCTGAGAGACATAACTTGCTGAAAGAGGCTAGTGTTGGGGCAGTCAGTGCCTCCCCCCCAAGCCCGTAATCTGAAGTTCTCAAGTTTCAGTCCCAATTCTGACAGCGTTGAGATTTATCCTCACTAATCCATACCTTACCTTTAGGTGGCTAAAAACGGTTGATTATTTTTTTTCATCTGAGCTGTAATTTTTTATTTATTTTTCTTTCTTTTTGTATACATTGTGCTAAATGTTTAAGTCACAAGGACTCCAATGGCTCAGAGAAGGTTGGAGTACGGGAATCCACTGAACAGCTGTTAGGAGACAGATTGTAGATTCTTTCAAGGTCATCAAGCGTGTTCTTCAACTTCCACAAAGTATTATCTTTCTTCATAGAGAACCGTGACTTAACGTTCTATCCGAAGGACGGACATACATTCCAGGGCCATCGGTGTCTCATTTTTCTTCGAGGGCAGGGTAAGGGTTAGCGGAGACAAATCTCAACGCTGGCGCAGTTGGAATTCGAACTTAGAAACTGCTGATTAGGAGCCTGATGCGACCAGCTGAGCCAAATCCCGCCCCTAAGAGCGGCTTAAGAACACACTGGGTGGTTTTGACGCGAGGTTCCCTCCTATATCCTAACAACTATCATGTGGGTAGTTGTTAGGATAGTCCTCTTGCTCCAACCTCGTCTGAGCCATTGTAATTTTTTTGACTTGATCTTTTAGCCCCATTGTGTGCAAAAAAACCTGCCGCTCATAGGTAAAACAACTCATAAAACCATCCTAAAAGGTAAGATTAATCATTAAAATTAGTCTTGAGTGACTAATGTAGTAACTGCTGTTCAGTAGACGGTTGATGGAGGAAGAATTATCTGATTGTGCTCTGTAGCCCTTGACTGCGTGAGGATATGCACACATGCCTTCAGAAGTTCAAGTATTTGATATTCTTTGTAAATGTTAAGATCCTCTAACGATAAAAAGCCTTCATCAGAATTCTAATGTCTTTCATCTATTGTTCTTAATGAGCAACCATCACTAGTACTCAAAGCCTAGCTTATTGCTTCTTAGCTCTGTTATCTTCACAGAGCCACTTTGGAAATTGCGCTTTCGCCAGGGATTAAATATCTTAGTTATATCCATTGATTTCTCATGGCGCATACCACAGATGTTCTTGAAGGCGTTTCTCACAATTTTTTCTTCCTTCCTGTTGTGGTCGATCGAACAACAGAGTCGTGAGTATCTCGGCATCTGTCCTGACAGGATACCGCTTTAGATTCTTAAGGATCCTTTTTTTTTGTACTTTACCTCGCATTCGAGAGGCGGATAGATGGATTTGAGAGAAGAAGAAAAAAATCACTTTTCCCGCATCGAGAATGGCTCTTGGTATGCAACGAACCGTTTATGAATCTCACTTGCCTGTAAAGTAATTACAGTTCATTTGTATGTAAATAACGAAGCCAAAGCCCGATCTCTTGCGTGGAAACTCAATCAGAGTTCACAGGTCGTTAATGTCAAGGAAAAAGAAGGTATTTAAAATTAACATGTTAATTACACGGGAGACCCGATCCGATGCCTTGGGAAGATATCAGAAGAAAATCACATTGTTCTCGTAGTTCTGCGAGTGGCAATCACGATGCAAACTGGTTAGGGTGGATGCCAATGGTTCAGAAAGATTTGTAAATGATGGTTGGAGAAACTGGAATTTATCAGTTTAATATTAAAGCCGGTTACGACTCTTTGGTGGTTTGTAACTCTTCGAAATTTTTAGGTATTTTCGTAAAGAATATTGAACCAATGGTAACTTTATTAAGTTCATTAACCTTTAAGTACAAACGTGAGTTTTTGTAACGTACCTACAAACGTAGAGTCTCAGAGACCAAATGCTAAAAAAATTAATATACTTTCAGATAAAAAGGCCACCGTCCGTCGGATGGGACGTTATGTCGTGGTCCCGTGTATGGGAGAGAGCCATACCCTTTGCACGTTAAAGAACACGCTGGATGGCCTTGACGGAAAGCTGCCATCTGTCTCCCAACAGTTGTTCCAGTGGGTCCCCTCCCCCAACCTTCTCTGAGCCTTCGGGGTCCATATGACCTGGCCATTTAGCTCATGGTGTGCAAAAAAGTGCCGTTCAGAGGTAAAACAACCAAACCCAAATCTTTCAGGTAAAAAGAACAGAAACTAATGAGAATGGTAGTACCACTTAGCCAGCATTGTATTATATTTTTATCGTGGAAAATTTCTTACGAAGAACTACAAAAATCAATCAATTATCTGTAATAATAATAGATATTCATGTGTGACAACAATAACATAGCTCTTTGGAAAATCGTGGTAGGAACTTCAGAATTTGGCAGAGTGTTTTAAGTTGACGTTCAAGGTGCAGTGGCTATTTTCAGGACAAAATTCCGAAAGGGAGGCTTGTTAAAGCGAATAAATTTAATATGCTATTCCTACGGGAAACAGTAATCGCTGCCAAACCCATTTTGCCATTTTCTGAAGTTTAGGTGTGCGGTAGAGTGTTAAAAAAGTTCTTGACACGTGTCTGTAGATTTGCACTCGTTCCTCCGAAGTTAACGAGCTACGACTTGTTTGAAAGCTTATCTAAACTACTCATTACGTGTTAAAAAGAAAAGGCCGTATCAGCAATTTTCCCTGGTGGCGCGTAAAGTTCGGTGTGCGAAATCTCTGCTTGTTATGGAACCTACAGAAGAGGAAAAAGATTTTATATTTTCACAAGGAATGAGCTTGGGGACGATGCGAAAAAAAAATTCACGCTGATTTATCTCAAGTAACCATTCACTTCTACGTGACGTCAATCTCACCTTGAAGGATACGTCTCAGATTAAATTTCGGATTTTTCCCGAAATCTACACTGTAGGCCAAATTTTCAGAGTTCTACCATTTCTGCATTAGAGTTTAGAATTATCGTGATTCCCCTATCAGTCAGTCACTCATAAACTCATACCTAGAACTAAAAGGAGAATTAATAGCATTTGCTGATGATACTGCTCTGATATATACAGCAACTACTAAAAATATTTTAATTGAAAAAATAAATCAAGATTTATGGAATATAAGAAATTGGTTTCTGAAAAATAAGTTGTTTCAAAATGTAGAAATAACAATATATATATTCGATTAAGAAAAAAAATCAAAGAGATAATTTGAAAAAGAAATTATTTTATTATGCACTTAAATGCTTCGGTAACTAGCTGTTCATGCAAGCCACTAGAAAGTGTTGAGTGCTGTAAATACTTAGGTGTACATATTGATAGTAAACTAACTTGGAAAAACACACTGATTCTTTAATAAAAAAAACTTAATACAATAGTACCACAAATATT
The DNA here is from genome assembly GCA_038380435.1 of Ryuthela nishihirai. Lineage (NCBI taxonomy): Eukaryota > Metazoa > Arthropoda > Arachnida > Araneae > Heptathelidae > Ryuthela > Ryuthela nishihirai. Next base: position 30,616,639 of record JAWZYU010000018.1, read on the forward strand.
TTATATCAGAAATTTTATAAATGTTACACTTTTAAAACTCATATATAATGCATTGGTTAAATCTCATTTAATATATGGATTACTTTCTTGGAGTGGAGTATATCTCAGCAATATTAAACCATTACTTAAAACTCAAAATAGAATAATTAGATGCATTTTAAGGAAAAGAAGATATGTTAGTGCAAAGAAGACACTTTTATAGTGAATTGCATATATTGCCTTTAAGAAAATTATGCATATACCATATCATTATATATCTTAAAAAGCACTGGATTGAAAGTGATATTAGACACGTAAATTATAATACAAGAATAGGTAAACACGTAAGACTCTAAAATTAACCGCCCTGCCCACGGTCAGTAGGGGACACCGATGGGCTTGAAAAGGCCGCCGTCCGTCGGATGGGACGTTAAGCCGTGGCCCCGTGTGCGGGAGAGCCATACCCTGTGCACGTTAAAGAACACGCTGGATGGCCTTGACGGGAGGCTACCATCTGTCTACCAACAGCTGTTCCAGTGGGTCCACTCCCCCAACCTTCTCTGAGCCTTCGGGGTCCATGTGACCTGGCCATTTAGCCCATGGTGTGCAAAAAAGTGCCGCTCTGAGGTAAAACAACCCAACCCAATTCTAAAATTAATGGATGCTGCCCCACCCAAAAGATAAACATGTAAATCTCACTTTACCTCTTCCTAAAAGAAAAAACCATTATAACAGAAACATAATATCTATTTAGCAACAAAAATATTTAATAATTTACCTGCAAATCTTAAAGATGAAACAAACTTTCACTCATTTAAAAAGAAGTTGCAAATCTGGATTTTTGAATATAACGATACTGAAAAACTTCTTTGAAAATTGTTAATAATCATTATTTTGGTAGATACACGTTTTGTGTTTTTGAATTTCTATCTTTCATTATTTTAAAAATAGAATGGAAAATTTATTTGGATTTTCTAAATCTAAAATTATTGGACATCTAAAATTTTGATTTGAATTTGTTGCCTTTTTCAAAATGTTTTGCCAAATTGTACAAACCCAAATGCGAGTTATTTGAACTCTTGTGGTTATTTTCTATGTTCCTAAAATTGAATACATAATTTTAGAAAATATGCAAAATTCTTTATATGAAATGTATAACTTGTCTATTCAATGGGAATAAATGTCTAAATATCTAAAAAAAATGTATATTAGGTAACTCTTACTTATATATATATAAATACGTAATTCTCGTCGAAAGTACAAAGTACAGCATGGATCACCAAAATGCGAATAAAAAATAATCGCTGCAGATAAATTTATATATATAATAAATAAATAATAATTTTTAAATGTAGTTAATTTATAATTATTATTTAATAATAATAATTTATATAATAATATTTTTTAATTTATTTAAAAATTTTTATGTAATTAATAATAATTTTTTAATGTAGTTAAGTAATGTAAAGTTTGTGCAAAGCATTATGTAATAATATTTTTTAATAAATTTTAATAATAAATTTTTAATAAAATATATTAATAATTTTATTAAAATAAAATTTTTTAATGTAGTTAAGTAATGCAAAGTTTGTGCAAAGCATTATGTGAATCACGTGATATTACGCATTATGTAAATCATTGAATATGTAGAAAAGAAACCCTTCGAAAGGAGTACTTTAACAGACATTCGATCATTTCGAATTAAAACGTCACATTATGCACTGGAATAGCCGAATGTTTCATCATGCTCAAGGAAAGCGTTTAAACGACTGAAAATGATGGCGAGCCGTTGTAAGATGGGATGTTTAAACAATCACGGAGGTACCCATTTTCTTTGGTGTCCACGTTTTGTATTATATTACCTCTACAGCAGCAATTTCAAGCAAACCGTTATCAGAAGATCTGGGGGGCGGGGATGGCTCAGTCGGTAGCGCGCCAGGCTCGTCATCTGTAGTTCCCAGGTTCGAGTCCCATCTTGGTCAGCGTTGAAATTTATCTCCGCAAAATTCCCCGCCGTGCCCACGGTCAGTAGGGGACACCGATGGTCTTGGAAAGGCCACAGTCCGTCGGATAGGACGTTAAGCCGTGGCCCCGTGTGCGGGAGAGCCATATCTTGTGCACGTTAAAGAACACGCTGGATGGCCTTGACGGGAGGCTACCATCTGTCTCCCAACAGCTGTTCCAGTGGGTCCCCTCCCCCAACCTTCTCTGAGCCTTCGGGGTCCATGTGACCTGGCCATTTAGCCCATGGTGTGCAAAAAAGTGCCGCTCAAAGGTAAAACAACCCAACTCAGAAGATCTGTACAAGAACATCTTCTAACGGAATATGAGAGCAGTAGCATCGTCTCAGTCTTCAGACCTTATTGCAGTCACAGGAAGACAGGTATCTGTCCCAACAGTGTCCAGAAGGTTGCACAAGGCCAGACTCGATGTCCATCGATCTGTTGTATACGTTCCTTTAACTTTCAGACAGAGACAAACTCGCTTAAAATGGTGTCACCGTAATGTAGCCTGGATCCCAGAACAATGGACTCACATCCATTTCACAGACGGGTTCTAGATTATCTCTGCAATTGGACATCAGACACGTACTGATCTGGAGAGAAGTGAAAACCCGCAGTCAGCAACATAACATCTCTGAAAGGAGTGCATTTGGTGGTAGAGGTCTGAGTGGGCTAAGTTTTCATTGGGTGTCCTAACCGACCAGGATGGGGGTGACTCAGTCGGTAGCGCGCTAGGATCGTAATCTTCAGTTCCCAGGTTAGAGTCCCATCTGGGCAAACTTTAGAATTTAACTCCGTAAAACTCCTTGCTTTGTCCTCAATCAGTAGGGGACACTGCTGAGCTTGGAAAGGCCACTTCCGTCGGATGAAAAGTTAAACCGTGGCCCCGTGTGCGGGAGAGCCATAATCACTGCCTGTTAAAGAGCACTCTGGATGGCCTTGACGGGAGGTTTCCGCCTATCTCCTAACAGCTGTCCACTAGGCTTCCTCTCAACGGAGAGGAGCCCAGGGGTCTAAGGGCTCCTCTCCGGTCTCCTCTCCGGTCTCCTCTCCGGTCTAAGGGCTCCTCTCCGGAGGAGTCCTGAGAACCCCGAACCCTTGGGGTTATTGTGACTCAATGTGTGCAAAAAAAAGAGCCGTTCAGAGGGAAAACAACACAACGCAAGCAACATCAAGATTATTTTTATAGCCTAGTGTATTTTACTATCTTCCCATTTTATGGGTTATCTTATTGAGGGCAAGAATCGGCATTATCAGGTCTGCACTAGTGTTAGAAAGGACACATCCCCGTATTGACTATACATTTTGTAATCAACATCCACCACCAAATTAACATTTTTTTTTACCTACTTTCTTTTTTTTTTCGTTGTACATGTAAATCATTTTGTACCATCAGAAACATTTACTTTTTCTGAAAAAATTGATTAAAAATGCCCGAATATATTTCGAGATATACGCATTTTATTGATACGACAACGTTTGACAAAGCAGTGTACATATACCCTTTTATTATCGTCATTTATTTTTAAGATAAATTTAGGATAAAAAGTACATAGAATACGCAACACCTTCTGTATATATTTTATATTCTAAATTTATGCATGCGTTGTCATATCGATTCAGCGTTTGGTTTAAATTTTTAAAGAATCTGAACAATTGAAATGGAACGTATTTTTACACTCCTTCTACTGACAGATAAAGTTTCATTCTAGCATTGGTAAAAAAAATATGAGTGCATTTTCTCAACAACTCTTCGAAAAAGAAAACTGGAAATAACTCCATAAATAATATTAATAATGTCTCTCTTTATTCCTTACGTTATATGTTGGTGAGGACAGAATGTCTCCAAAAACTGTTTTCCCAAGCGAATGCATTTTTTGTGTCCATTTTATTCCGGAAGATAACTCTTCTCTCGGAACTTTATTAAAACTTCAACGCGAACGTCTTAACAAGTTTTTTTTTCTACACCTAACCTGGATTTATTTGTCACTCTTTATTTTAATATCTTTGTGCTTCCACCGAAAAAAAAAAAATCTTTGGGCTTCCAACAAATTCTGTGTTTACGATTTCCGTGTAGTTGTCTCAATTGTTTGATGTAAATTTATTTCTCACATTTTTGATTCCAACAGCAGTGACTTTTCGTTTTCGCTCTAAGTTTGTCAGTTCATACTGTTTGTCAGTCATAAATTTATTTTCCTATTCTTTTTCATTTCCTTACATTTTGCTTTTTTTGCGAGAAACTGAAAATTCGTAAACTCATATTCACTGTAAATCAAATTATTAGTTCTTTTATAGCTAATATATGTTTTTCAAAATACGAAGCTAAAAATTCCGAACTAAGTAATTCTAAAATATTGCTTAGTTCAGGATATTATAGTAGTTTTAATGAAATTCCTTACCTTAAAATGGGGTGCTCAGTCGTAACGCACCTCATAATCAGCAGTTGCCACGCTTCAGTCCTAACTGTGTCAGCGTTCAGAATTTATATTCCATAAACTCCCATTCTATCCGTGCCTATAAATGGGGCATCGATGGGTTTGGAAAGGCAACTGTCATTCAAATGGGACGTAAAGCCATGGCTCCGTGTGCGGAAAAGCCACATGTTAAAGAATACGCTGTATATACATGCTAAAGAATACGCTGTATATACATGCTAAAGAATACGCTGTATATACATGCTAAAGAATACGCTGGATATACATGCTGAAGAATACGCTGGATATACATGCTGAAGAATACGCTGGATATACATGCTAAAGAATACGCTGTATATACATGCTAAAGAATACGCTGTATATACATGCTAAAGAATACGCTGTATATACATGCTAAAGAATACGCTGGATATACATGCTGAAGAATACGCTGGATATACATGCTGAAGAATACGCTGGATATACATGCTAAAGAATACGCTGTATATACATGCTAAAGAATACGCTGTATATACATGCTGAAGAATATGCTGGATATACATGCTGAAGAATACGCTGTATATACATGCTGAAGAATACGCTGGATATACATGCTGAAGAATACGCTGGATATACATGCTGAAGAATACGTTGGATATACACGCTGAAGAATACGCTGGATATACATGCTGAAGAATACGCTGGATGGCCTTGACGGGAGGTTTCCACCTGTTTCCTAACCGCTACCCAGTAGATATCCATCACCTACTGACCCTTTGGGATCCTTGTGATCTGGAAATATACTCCTTGGAGTAAAACAACCCAATCCTTACATTAAAATATGATAGCTGTTCATAGATACATTTTACGGATGGTGATACGAGGTGAGGGGAGGGGGGGGACAAAGTTCCAATACATGTATTGGTGGTGCTAATTTAACTTCGAATTATCATATTAATGAGCTAAGAGCTAGTGTTTGAAAAATATTGGAGGAATTGAAAGGATAAAAAATTATGTAAATCATAAAACTTTCATGAATTTACGTTATGGATTAGTGTAGCCATATTTAATATGTGGAATCTGTGTTTGAGACGATAACTAGTTTAGCCAATTTGAATAGTATATATTACCTACAAAGGAGAATTATGAGATATATTCTAAGATTAAATTATGGAAATCCTGTAAAAGACTTGATGGCAGAAAATGGAATACTGAATATATTATATATATAACGTTTGCAAGCATGTTATGCGAAATTTTGTGTAGACCTTAAGAATGATAGATTACTATGAACTTTACTACTGCTTAGAAAGAATTAAGACTTTCAGTTATAATATTAGACTTAAGACCGAAATCACGTTGCCTCTTTAAAAAGGGGTGGCTCAGTCGGTAGCGCGCCAGGCTCGTAATCTGCAGTTCCCAGGTTCGAGTTGCAGCTGGGTCAGCGTTGAGATTTATCTCCGCAAAAATTCCCCGCCCTGCCCACGGTCAGTAGGGGACACCGATGGGTTTGGAAAGGCCGCCGCCCGTCGGATGGGATGTTAAGCCGTGGCCCCGTGTGTAGAGAGCCATACCCTGTGCATGCTAAAGAACACGCTGGATGGCTTTGACGGGAGGCTACCATCTGTCTCCCAACAGCTGTTCCAGTTTGTCCCCTACCCCAACCTTCTCTGAGCTTTCGGGGTCCATGTGACCTGGCCATTTAGCCTTTGGTGTGCAAAAAAGTGCCGCTCAGAGGTAAAAAACCCCAACCTCTATATAAAAAGAAATCTACAGGCCAGAGATCAATATGATACAATGGCATTAATATTTGGAATGAATAGTTTCAGAGGATATCGCTGCTAATGAACAATGCAGAACTTTAAAATATAAATATAAAAAGTATTTATTGTCAAGGAAATAATATTGTAAGATGACAAAAATAAACATTCTCATATGAATGTATAGGCTAAAGCCAACTGTAATTTTTTGAATATAAATGTGTTTCAGGAACCATTTATTCAAATGCTATGGCTTATTATCTTCTCCTTTTCTACCTGTGAAATTGTCAATGTTTTATGTAACAATATATACATGTTTGGGTGAAATATAATTACTAAATTCAATTGAATAGTCTTGCATACTACGGGCTAAATGACTAGGTCACAAGGATCCTAAGGATGCAGAACTGATGGACGACTCCCTTCAAGGCAGTCCAGGTTCCTTAATATTTATAGACAGATCCTTCATAGCGTTCTTTTCAAATAGTGGTGAATATGTCGTTATATTCAAATGTATTGGAATGGTATCGTAAAATTCTGGTTCTATATAAATAGAACTTTACCGTGTTAATCCCTTATAACAAGGCCCGTCTAACCCGTGACTCATTGCAAAAGAATTTGCTACCTCATAAAACAATTGATAAAATGAAACCGGCTAAATTCTTCGAATATTTGACTAAATATTTTTAGGTGCATAATTGAAGATTTCATAGTATTCATTAGAAAACTATATTTTTATCTTTTAATAAAGATATTTTCTAGGTTTCTTAAAAATGTAGAGTGTTCTCCACGTTTTTACTCATTAGAAGTGTATGTTTTCGTTTTGAAGTAGAGAATTTTTCCTGTGGCTCTTTAAGAATATAGTTCTTTTCCTAGTGGCTCTCTAAGAATAGAGCTCTTTTCCTAGTGGCTCTGTAAGAACACAGTTCTTTTTCTAGTGGCTCTCTAAGAACCTAGTTCTTTTCCTAGCGACTCTCTAAGAACATAGTTCTTTTCCTAGCGACTCTCTAGAAACATAGTTTTTTCCTAGTGGCCCTCCAAGAATATAACTCTTTTCCTAGTGGCCCTCTAAGAATATAACTCTTTTCCTAGTGACTCTCTAAGAACATAGTTCTTTCCCTAGGGCTCTCTAAGAATATAGTTCTTTTCCCAGTGGCTCTCTAAGAATAGAGCTCTTTTCCTAGTGGCTCTGTAAGAATAGAGCTCTTTTCCTAGTGGCTCTGTAAGAACACAGTTCTTTTTCTAGTGGCTCTCTAAGAACATAGTTCTTTTCCTAGCGACTCTCTAAGAACATAGTTCTTTTCCTAGCGACTCTCTAAGAACATAGTTCTTTTCCTAGCGACTCTCTAAGAACATAGTTCTTTTCCTAGTGGCCCTCCAAGAATATAACTCTTTTCCTAGTGGCCCTCTAAGAATATAACTCTTTTCCTAGTGACTCTCTAAGAACATAGTTCTTTCCCTAGGGCTCTCTAAGAATATAGTTCTTTTCCCAGTGGCTCTCTAAGAATAGAGCTCTTTTCCTAGTGGCTCTGTAAGAATAGAGCTCTTTCCTAGTGGCTCTGTAAGAACACAGTTCTTTTTCTAGTGGCTCTCTAAGAACATAGTTCTTTTCCTAGCGACTCTCTAAGAACATAGTTCTTTTCCTAGCGACTCTCTAAGAACATAGTTCTTTTCCTAGCGACTCTCTAAGAACATAGTTCTTTTCCTAGCGACTCTCTAAGAACATAGTTCTTTTCCTAGTGGCCCTCCAAGAATATAAGTCTTTTCCTAGTGGCCCTCTAAGAATATAACTCTTTTCCTAGTGGCTCTCTAAGAACATAGTTCTTTCCCTAGGGCTCTCTAAGAATATAGTTCTTTTCCCAGTGGCTCTCTAAGAATAGAGCTCTTTTCCTAGTGGCTCTGTAAGAATAGAGCTCTTTTCCTAGTGACTCTGTAAGAACACAGTTCTTTTTCTAGTGGCTCTCTAAGAACATAGTTCTTTTCCTAGCGACTCTCTAAGAACATAGTTCTTTTCCTAGCGACTCTCTAAGAACATAGTTCTTTTCCTTGTGGCCCTCTAAGAATGTAACTCTTTTCCTAGTGGCTCTCTAAGAATATAGTTCTTTCCCTAGGGCTCTCTAAGAATACAGTTCTTTTCCAAGTGGCTCTCTAAGAATATAATTCTCTCTCCCCCATGACTCTCTAAAAATATAACTCTTTTCCTAGTGGCCTTCTAAGAATATAGTTCTGTTTGTAGTAGACCTTTAAGAACATAGTTCTTTTCCTAGTTTCTCTTCACTAAGTTTAGGTTGCTTTAGAAGGAACGTGGTTTTATTTACACCAAATATACGTTATATAATATAAAAATTTTTGTTTTTCCTGGGAGAAGTTCAAATTGAGGAGAAGAAATTTTATTTTTTTTTGTATCCGTACGTATAATTAAGAGGCAGAAAAACCTATTTTCGAAACAAAATTCTTCATCAATTAAAAAAATTTTAAAAGTGGAAAATAGCCCCTGTTTCTAGCAAAGAAAAAAATGTCTTCCGCTACTACAGAATTTGTTTTCTCATATTCCTTAATGACGATTCGAGACACACCAGATTAAAGAATAACAGCAAAAAAAATAAACTAGTAACAAAAATCTCTTCGCAAACAAACCACTGACGAGGCATGATTAAAAGTGAAACATTAAAACTTTATCCAAAAGCTCATCGGTTACAAAAGCCACTCTCTACGTCGGTCCACAGAGCTCACGTGCGAACGCCAAAATCCATTACTCCGAGCAAGGGGAGTCATTGGGATTCCCTTAACGACATTTATTCCGAAATACGCTGTGTAAAATAAATCAAGAAGTGCAGTGGAGAAATGTGTGAAGGCGGGAATTGTGTTTTCCAGGGGGGGGGGGGGAGGGGAGTGCTTATGTTTATTGCATTGCTGACCATCCCAAGTATTGGACTACAACCCGATCGATGGAAGTGAACTTTCCTCTTGCGGAGCGGAGATCATCGACAGTTATGGGGCTCATATATTCGTAGTTCAATTCAATTCTAGTTCCTCGGTCCGACAGAATATTGCTGCTTAGAACTAAAGCGAAGAGGAAATGTTCACTGTCTTGCATTCATTCGAAAAATGTTTGGATGGTGTCTCTTTTTTTTCTAGCTTCCTTTGAGTGGTCGAAAATGAGCACAGCAGCTCTCCCGAGTAGTTAGCGAATTTGTCTGAGTCAAAAATTCATTTGCAGTTTTCAGAGTGTAAGAGTTGGGTTGTTTGACCTCTGATCGGCACTTTTTTTGCACACCATGGGCTAAATGGCCAGGTCACAGGGACCCCGAAGGCTCAGAAAAGGTTGGGGGAGGGGACCCACTGGAACAGCTGTTGGGAGACAGATGGTAGCCTCCCGTCTAGGCCATCCAGCGTGTGATTTAACGTGCACAGGTTATGGTTCTCCCGCACACGGGGGCCACGGCTTAACGTCCCATCCAACGGACGGCGTCTTTCCAAGCCCATCGGTGTCCCCTGCTGACCGTGGGCAGGGCGGGGAGTTTTGCTGAGATAAATCTCAACGCTGACCCAGCTGGGACTCGAACCTGGGAACTGCAGATTACGAGCCTGGCGCGCTACCGACTGAGCCACCCCCGCCCCACAGAGTGTAAGATACTTTTTCTTTGCTGTCTGTTCATCTGTTGACATTAATTGCCTTTTTTTTGTTTGAAATAAATATATTTTTTGGGTTTGAATGGGTAATACAATTACTATTTTCACTTTCCGAAACACGTCTAATAGTTTGAACATGTTTTAAAAATAAAATAAACGTTCAGAATTATTAGAAAATAAATGTTTAAAAATTTATGTTTATATGTAAATATATCACTAGAATATAACCACTGATCTTATTAAAAAATCTAAACACAAACGTTGGTCCATTTTTTGGGGATTTGAATGAGTAAATTCTATTATTATTTGGTGTTTACGAAAATTTCCAATGATTTGAATTTTCACTGTTAGACGTTGCAAGTTGTTGGCTGTTTTATCTCTGAGTGGCACTTTTTTTTTCTCACAACGGGCTAAATGGTTAGGTCACAAGGACCCCAAGGATTTAGGTGGTGGTGGCCTAGTAAGTAGTGCACCATGCTCGTAATCTGCAGGTTGGTGTCCCACTGGGCCTAAGTTGAGATTTATCTCCTCAAAATCCCCATCCGGCCGTCTGACAATAGAGGACACCTTCCGTCGGATAGGACATAAAGTCATGGACTAATGTGCGAGAGAGAGCCATACCCTGTGTACGTTAAAGAACACGTTGGATGGTCTTGCCAGGAGGTTACCATCTGTCTCTTAACAGATGTTATATGGGTCCCCTCCACTCAACCTTCTCTGAGCCCTCGCAGTCACAGGGACCCCGAGGGCTCAGAGAAGGAAATTATTTAATCCAATGTTTGCAAAAAAAGGCGCCCAGAGGTGAAGCAACCATCTTTCTCCCACACCAAATTCTACATTCTGACCGAGGGAAGAGAGGGGATTTAGCAGAGAGAATCCGAACGATGACACAGTTGGTACTCGAACCTCGGAAATACAGATTATGAGCCTGGCCGTGACCACCGGCCTGGCGCGATATCGGCCTAGTCAACCCTTAGATGTTGTAAAGCAAAATTTTTAGCAATACAGGAAAATAACAGATTTACCCTGTTTTGCATGATTCTTTAAATTCTCTGACATAATATGTGACACTATCCTCGTCGAAAGCTTTCATTTCACATAAAACTTCTTGCGATACCCCCCCCCCCCACCCCCGAAATCTTTCACCCCGGTTTTGGGGACTGAAAGGAGGGTAAATAGTTTGAGTAGCCCATGATATATATATATATTCTTCACGTCAGAAACTTTCATTTGAAATAAAACTCGTTGCGCGTGGTAATCGATTGCGCGTTTCCCCATTTTTTGAGTTGGGTTGGGTTGTTTTACCTCTGAGCGGCACTTTTTTGCACACCATGGGCTAAATGGCCAGGTCACATGGACCCCGAAGGCTCATAGAAGGTTGGGGAGGGGACCCACTGGAACAGCTGTTGGGAGACAGATGGTAGCCTCCCGTCAAGGCCATCCAGCGTGTTCTTTAACGTGCACAGGGTATGGCTCTCCCGCACACGGGGCCACGGCTTAACGTCCCATCCGATGGACGGCGGTCTTTCCAAGCCCATCGGTGTCCCCTACTGACCGTGGGCAGGGCGGGGAGTTTTGCGGAGATAAATCTCAACGCTGACCCAGCTGGGACTCGAACCTGGGAACTACAGATTACGAGCCTGGCGCACTACCGACTGAGCCACCCCCGCCCCTACGAATATTGGTGAAAACTGAGATTTAGGCTGATTGGATTGATATCACCCTTACGTTGATTAAAGCTATGATGAAGATTATTGTATACCGAATTCAGTTATCATAATGCCAATAATAAGAATTTTTTTCCTCAGATATTAAACCTTGAATTTTTTGAACCGATTTAATAGAAATGGTATATTTTAGAAGTTGTTGTAAATAATTCTAATATTTGTCAATTGTGTACTTTTCTTAAGACCGGTATTGCTGCTGTTAAATATTCGAGCTTCTATATAACGCATTAGCTACTGAACGAGTATTATTAAAAATCGAGATTGTAATAGATTTCTCTGACATCTTTAATTTACTTTGGGTGATATTTTTTTCATCAAAAGTTTATTTAAGAGATTATGGAGATTGGAATTTGATTTTCCACAAGCATAACAGAGAAATAATTTTTGTCTAAAGAAGAATTGATAATTAATTTTTATTCATTCAAAACAAGAATTATCCGTGAGGACTTTCCAAAGTTACTTGGAACAAACAAGCAAATAAACAAATAACAAAAGAGCCAATAAAAATAAAGTGCATTGTTTTATCTTTGAGTGGGATTATTTTGCACACAATGGACTAAACAGCCAAATCACAAAGATCCCACGTCTAAGAGAAGGCTGGGGCAATGTTGTGCTGTTTTATATCTAACGGGCACTTTTTTGCACACAATGGGCTAAATGGCCAAATCACAAAAACCCCAAGGGATCAGTGAAGGTTGGGGGAAGAGTTAGGTTGTTTTACCTCTGAGCGGCACTTTTTTGCACACCATGGGCTAAATGGCCAGGTCACATGGACCCCGAAGGCTCAGAGAAGGTTGGGAGAGGGGACCCACTGGAACAGCTGTTGGGAGACAGATGGTAGCCTCCCGTCAAGGCCATCCAGCGTGTTCTTTAACGTGCACAGGGTATGGCTCTCCCGCACACGGGGCCACGGCTTAACGTCCCATCTGACGGACGGCGGCCTTTCCAAGCCCATCGGTTTCCCCTACTGACCGTGGGCAGGGCGGGGAATTTTGCGGAGATTGGGGGAAGAGAACTCACTGAACAGCTGTTAGGAGACAGATGGAAGTCTTCCGTCAAGGTCATCCAAAGCGTTCCTTAACGTGCACAGGGTATAGTTCTCCTGCACACGGAGCTACGGCTTAACATCCTATCCGACGGAAGGACATCGACCTTTCCAAGCTCTTCGGCGTTCCCTTTTCCACCGAGGATAGAAATGAGTGTTAGCAGAGATCAATCTCAACTCACGCAAAAAACTGCAGAACTCAATGCAGGCAACGAACCTCGGAAATGCATATTACGAACCTAGCGCGCTACCTATTGAACAGCTCCGCCCCGTAGAACTAGATTATTTTCTTTGTTGATCAATATAGCAATATTTAAAATTAAGATTTCTTAGCAACCCATATACACAAAAAAGAGGCCCACTTTTGAGAATGCTACTAAGGGTAATGATGGCAAAAATTATTAAATTTTACATATTTCACGCATATTTCGAGAAAATTTTAAATACTCTAAAACGGAGGGGAAATTGTTATACTGGAAAAAAAAAATCAATTCTCTCCCCTCATTTTCCCTCTTCGCACATCCCCGCTCTGCGCTCAATCAGTAGGGGGACACCGGGGGGCTTGGCAAGCTGTTTACGTTAAGGAACGAACTGGATGATGACCTTGACGGAAGAATGGCCTGAACGTTGGCATATGCTTCATTGTATCTCCTAACAGATATCCAGTGGGTCCCCTTCTCCTAGGGGCGGGGGTGGCTCAGTCGGTAGCGCGCCAGGCTCGTAATCTGTAGTTCCCAGGTTCGAGTCTCAGCTGGGTTAGCGTTGAGATTATTCTCCGCAAAATTACCCGCCCTGCCCACGGTCAGTAGGGGACACCGATGGGCTTGGTAATGCCGCCGTCCATCGGATGGGACGTTAAGCCGTGGCCCCGTGTGCGGGAGAGCCATACCCTGTGCACGTTAAAAACCCGCTGGATGGCCTTGACGGGAGGCTACCATCTGTCTCCCAACAGCTGTTCCAGTGGGTCCCCTCTCCCAACCTTCTCTGAGCCTTCGGGGTCCATGTGACCTGGCCATTTAGCCCATGGTGTGCAAAAAAGTGCCGCTCAGAGGTAAAACAACCCACAATCCAACCCTTCTCCTAACCTTCTCTGAGTTCTGTTGGTCCTTGTGACTTGGACATTTAATCCACTGTATGAAAGAAGTGCAGCTGAAAAGTCAAACAACCTAACCCACCTCCCCACTTTTATTTTTTTCTGGATCTTGTCCCCCCCCCCCCCTTATTTTTACCAGTTACAGGGCTGACCTTAAGAGTCAACCCAAGGCATCATACAACCGTCAAGCGAAGTCTCCTTTCAATGAAATCCTAAACGTTTTCTTTCCTTTTTGAATATTTTTTATAAAATGATTGCTCGAAAAGACATGCACCATCGATGTTCCAAATTGCGTAAACACAGGCATATCTACCAAAGCCTTAGCGAGAGAAAAACAATTTTTAAGGTAACCAAGTTTCACTATTCAAATGCTTTCAGACAGATGTTGTTCTTCATAGGCAGTCTTTATGGTGACGCTCAAGTTCTTAAGTGACTCTCAGTGCCGCTAGCTGTGGCCAACTCACTCTTGATATATGGACATTAATATGATTATATGTTGAGTTGTTATTCTAGAATTACCTCCTTATCTGCTCTTTTAATCGAATGTTGAAGTTGTGTCCGTCCTTTTATGACATCATAAATGGATATTCATGACGCTATTGTGTTTAACGGAGGTCATACAGCATTCTTTAATGACAGAGGCAATCATTCTTTAACTACTACCCTTCTTTCGGTAATTTCGGCGATAAGGATGTAGAAACAATATGATTTGTGTGCCAAGTGGGGACAATTTGCGAAGGAGGTATTTGAAAAGAATTGAAGGTTTCTGAGATTAATAGAAAATCACAAATACAAATGCCTACTCCGCGTGTGTGCTTCAGTTGATAGAGTGCTAAATCAATCTTTTCCTAGACACTTTTTCTGCTAGGCATTTTTCTCCACTAACTTCCTCTGTGCCTGGGGCAAGGTTTTCTCTACTAAATTCCTATGTGCACAGGACGAGATTTTTTTCCACAAACTACCCCTGTGTACAGTACGAGATTTTTTTCCCCACTAACGTCCTCTGTGCCTGGGACAAAATTTTTCTCCACTAACGTCCTCTGTGCCTAGGACGAGATTTTTCTCCACTAACGTCCTCTGTGCCTAGGACGAGATTTTTCTCCACTAACTTCCTCTGTGCCTAGGACGAGATTTTTCTCCACTAACTTCCTCTGTGCTTGGGGCAAGATTTTTTTACATTAACTACGTCTGTGCACAGTACGAGATTTTTCTCCACTAATGTCCTCTGTGCACAGGACGAGATTTTTCTCCACTAATGTCCTCTGTGCACAGGACGAGATTTTTCTCCACTAATGTCCTCTGTGCACAGGACGAGATTTTTCTCCACTAATGTCCTCTGTGCACAGGACGAGATTTTTCTCCACTAATGTCCTCTGTGCACAGGACGAGATTTTTCTCCACTAATGTCCTCTGTGCACAGGACGAGATTTTTCTCCACTAATGTCCTCTGTGCACAGGACGAGATTTTTCTCCACTAATGTCCTCTGTGCACAGGACGAGATTTTTCTCCACTAATGTCCTCTGTGCACAGGACGAGATTTTTCTCCACTAATGTCCTCTGTGCCTAGGACGAGATTTTTCTCCACTAATGTCCTCTGTGCACAGGACGAGATTTTTCTCCACTAATGTCCTCTGTGCCTAGGACGAGATTTTTCTCCACTAATTTCCTCTGTGCTTGGGGCAAGATTTTTTTACATTAACTACGTCTGTGCACAGGACGAGATTTTTCTCCACTAATGTCCTCTGTGCCTAGGACGAGATTTTTCTCCGTGCTTGGGGCAAATTCCTCTGTG
Organism: Ryuthela nishihirai; assembly: GCA_038380435.1. Lineage (NCBI taxonomy): Eukaryota > Metazoa > Arthropoda > Arachnida > Araneae > Heptathelidae > Ryuthela > Ryuthela nishihirai. The sequence continues at coordinate 30,632,086 of JAWZYU010000018.1, forward strand.
CTTAAATTATTTCCTCTGTGCTTGGGGCAAGATTTTTCTACATTAACTTCCTATGTGCCTAGGGAGAGATTTTTTCCCACAAACTAACCCTGTGAACAGTACGAGATTTTTCCCCCCACTAACGTCCTCTGTGCCTAGGACGAGATTTTTTCCCCCACTAACGTCCTCTGTGCCTAGGACGAGATTTTTCTCCACTAACTTCCTCTGTGCTTGGGAAAACATATTTCTACATTAACTACGTCTGTGCATAGGACGAGATTTTTCTCCACTAACTACCCCTGTGCACAGTACGAGATTTTTTCCCCACTAAAGTCCTCTGTACCTAGGACGAGATTTTTCTCCATTAACTTCCTTTATGCTTGGGACAAGATTTTTCTACACTAACTATCTATGCGCCTAGGACGAGATTTTTCTCCATTAACTTCCTTTGTGCCTGGGACAAGATTTTTCTCTTCTAATTTTCTCTGTGCCCAGCCAGGATGAGATTTTTCTCCACTAACTTCCTCTGTGCTCGGGATAAGATTTTTCTCCACTAACTGCCTCTCGGTCTCATTCGGCTTTTCTGACAGGGGCACCTCTGTGAGAAAAGCCGAATGGGACTTTAAGCTGTGGTCCTGTGTGCAAGACAGCCATATCTATGCACGCAAAAGAGCAGACTTTTTTTTGACTCCTAGCAGTTGTCCAGTGGATTTTCCTCCTCTGCCCAGTTCTGGATTTTAGATTCCTTTAAATTGTATGGGAAAATTCTGTCGCTCTTCCCAGTTCCTGAAAGATGATGATTTTGATTATATCAACAGAACTAAGTGAAGAAACTTCACAAGTGTGTAACATGAATTATTACATCTACTGTTGTTACAATGGCAGCGGATCAAGTGCGTTGGCGGAAGGGGTTGAGTCAGTAGATAGAGCCCCAGACCTATTATCTGCAATTCCCAGGTTCGAGTACCACTTACGCCAGAGTTCAGATTTTTTCTGCTAAGCTCCCACTTTCTGACTAACATCTCAATCAGAAAAGAGACACCACTGGGTTTGGAAAATCCACTGGAGTGAAAGTTAAGTCGTGGTACGTCAAAAGCGTACTGGATGATCTTGACGGGTGGCTTCCATCTGTCTCCTAACAGCTGTCAAGTAGATCCCTTTCCCAACCTTCTGTGAAGTATTGGTGTCCTTGTGACCTGGCCAATTAGCACATTGTATGAAAAACCCAACCAACTCATAAATTTTATAAATTTCGGCTTTTGCTCTCACACTCTCTCAGAACCAAATACTTTTAGTAGAAAAAAGTTATAAAAAATAGTATGAAATGAACGCCAGTAAATAGCATTGGTATGTTTGAAAAGTTTAGCCCGTTTTCAGAAAAAACGGGCAGATCTTACTTCCGCTGATCTTGCCTATGTCATCTGCACCTCTGCTGATCTTGATTTATCATTTGCACCTCTACTGATCTTGATTTATCATTTGCACCTCTACTGATCTTGCCTATATCATCTGCAAGTATGCTGATCTTGCCTATATCATCTGCAAGTATGCTGATCTTGCCTATATCATCTGCAAGTATGCTGATCTTGCCTATATCATCTGCAAGTATGCTGATCTTGCCTATATCATAGACACTTGCGCTGTTTTGGTTATGCCATCTGCACCTCCGTTGATATTGCCTATATCATCTGCATCTTGGCTATGCCAACTGCACCTTCGTTGATATAGTTATATTATCTGTACCTCTTTTGATATTGCCTATATCATCTGCACTTCCGTTGATATTGCTTATATGATCTGCATCTTGGGTATACTATCTGCATCTCCGTTGATATTGCCTATATCATCTGCATCTTCGTTGATATTGCTTATATTATCTGCATCTCTTTTGATATTGCCTATATCATCTGCACTTCCGTTGATATTGCTTATATCATCTTCATCTTGGCTATGCCATCTGCATCTCCGTTGATATTGCCTATATATCTGCATCTTCGTTGATATTGCTTATATTATCTGCATCTCTTTTGATATTGCCTATATCATCTGCACTTCCGTTGATATTGCTTATATGATCTGCATCTTGGGTATACTATCTGCATCTCCGTTGATATTGCCTATATCATCTGCATCTTCGTTGATATTGCTTATATTATCTGCATCTCTTTTGATATTGCCTATATCATCTGCACTTCCGTTGATATTGCTTATATCATCTTCATCTTGGCTATGCCATCTGCATCTCCATTGATATTGCCTATATCATCTGCATCTTCGTTGATATTGCTTATATTATCTGCATCTCTTTTGATATTACCTATATCATCTGCACTTCCGTTGATATTGCTTATATCATTTGCATCTTGGCTATGCGATCTGCATCTACGTTAATATTGCTTGTATCATCTGCACCTCCTTTGATCTTACCTATATCATCCCTACCTCCGCTTAATTAAAACCTATATCAGCGGAGGTGGAGTTGTTGGACCTATATGAAAATTCTAAACCGTACTATTTCTTGTTCATTCACGGAGTTGATTGTTTGTCAGTAGCGCTTCAGTTCTATAACTTTATACTTATTCTAATTTTGAGCCCCCATAGTGTCTGCTATTGTGCCCTCTATGACAGATGGTGCACCAATGAGCTTGGAAAGATCTCCGTCCATAGAATGGGACGTTAAGATATCGCCCATGTGCAGAAGAGCCATAACCTATGCACGTTAAAGAACTCGCTGGATATCATGACCTGAGGATTCCACCCATCTCTTAAAAAGTGCTTGACAGATTCTCTTGCCTTATTTAACTCCGAGTTCCAATGATGGATTAATATATCTGAAGGACCCAGGCGAAAAAGTTTCGCGAAGATGCCAATTATCGGAAAAATGGTGGTAGTGTTGGGTTGGGTTGTTTTACCTCTGAGCGGCACTTTTTTGCACACTATGGGCTAAATGGCCAGGACCCCGAAGGCTCAGAGAAGGTTGGGGGAGGGGACCAACGGGAACAGCTGTTGGGAGACAGATGGTAGTCTCCCGTCAAGGCCATCCAGTGTGTTCTTTAACGTGCACAGGGTATGGCTCTCCCGCACACGGGGCAACGGCTTAACGTCCCATCCGACGGACGGCGGCCTTTCCAAGCCCATCGGTGTCCCCTACTGACCGTGGGCAGGGCGGGGAATTTTTGCGGAGATAAATCTCAACGCTGACCCAGCTGGGACTCGAACCTGGGAACTACAGATTACGAGCCTGGCTCGCTACCGACTGAGCCACCCCCGCCCCGGTAGTGTTGGCGAAATGCTTTTAGTTTAAAAGCATTTTCGCTTTTTCCAAATGGAAAAAAAATTCATACATCAAGCTAAATAATTGGAATTTCAGGATTGAATAAATAGAAAATTTAATGTGTACCGTATAAGCTTGAACAAGCTGAAAACATGAATTATAAAAAATAAATAATACAGAAAGATCTCAGCGAAAATTATCGCTCATTTCAGTTTGAAAATTATCCCATTTTTTACATTTATATAAGAATTGTCCCGTTATTTTTTTTGCTAAAAATTTGTTTGATCTATACGATGTTAAATAATGCTTGGAAGAAAAGTGCAACTGATGGACAAAATAAATTTCGGATATTTATACTTAATAAATTACATACACTTGATAATGTGAACATGTTGGTTACAATGAACATATGATATGCGAACGAAGCACTGTAATAAATAATATGCAAGTTGTTATCGATTTCGTTCCATGTATTAAGGGGATAGGGGTGGTTCAGTCGGTAGCGCGCCAGGCTCGTAATCTGTAGTTCCCAGGTTCGAGTCACAGCTGCATCAGTGTTGAGATTTATTTCCGCAAAACTCCCTGCCCACGGTCAGTAGGGGACACCGATGGGTTTGGAAAGACCGCTGTCTGTCGGATGAGATGTTATGACGTAGAGAGCCATACCCTGTGCACATTAAAGAACACGCTGGATGGCCTTGACGGGAGGCTACCATCTGTCTCCGAACAGCTGTTCCAGTGGGTCACCTCCTATCAACCTTCTCCAAGCCTTCGGGGTCCATGTGACCTGGCCATTTAGCCCATGGTGTGCAAAAAAGTGCCGCTCAGAGGTAAAATAACACAACTATTAGGATTTCGTCAGGCAGGTTAAAATGGATGGATTAGCTTATAAGTTAGGAGAATTTTAAAGTTTTATGTCAAGATCCGAATTGTAGTTCTGATGAGGTGCGATGCACGAGTCTTGAAGTTGAATGAGAGAGTGCTTGAATATGATTGAATGATGCGATCCGACGTTCCACTATACAAGACAGTATTACGTCTTATGGATGGCACCAAAAGCCACCATCGTGTGCTGGTTGAGGCTTAACAGAAAACTGACATTTTAAAATCCACTGGAGTGAAAGTTAAGTCGTGGTACGTCAAAAGCGTACTGGATGATCTTGACGGGTGGCTTCCATCTGTCTCCTAACAGCTGTCAAGTAGATCCCTTTCCCAACCTTCTGTGAAGCATTGGTATCCTTGTGACCTGGCCATTTAGCACATTGTATGAAAAACCCAACCAACTCATAAATTTTATAAATTTCGGCTTTTGCTCTCACACTCTTTCAGAACCAAATATTTTTATTAGAAAAAAATTATAAAAAAATAGTATGAAATGAACGCCAGTAAATAACATTGGTATGTTTGAAAAGTTTAGCCCGTTTTCAGAAAAAACGGGCAAATCTTTCGACACAAAACGGGGAAAAAAATTAGACACATACTTTATCCGCGAAGCAGCGGATAAAGTACATGTCGAAATTATCTGATTAACCTTTTGTTATCAAATCTGCCAATTTATTTATATCTGGACTATTGGATCTTTTGAATTTTGAACCATGCCGGATTTGTTGCAAAAATGATTAGGTAGCATTATGGTCTAAATACAACTTGCAACTTTGTACATAGTTTGTGCCGAAAGTCTTCCTTTTTTTAAGGGTAAATTCGAGCTCGTTTTTTAAAAACGTGATATTCGCTTCTTAAATATCAGATATTGGGACAGATGTCCAAGTTCGGAGCTCTCGTGATTTCGTGGATGGCTGGGTGAGAGGACCCACTGGACAGATGTCCAAGTTCGGAGCTCTCGTGATTTCGTGGATGGCTGGGTGAGAGGACCCACTGGACAGATGTCCAAGTTCGGAGCTCTCGTGATTTCGTGGATGGCTGGGTGAGAGGACCCACTGGACAGATGTCCAAGTTCGGAGCTCTCGTGATTTCGTGGATGGCTGGGTGAGAGGACCCACTGGACAGATGTCCAAGTTCGGAGCTCTCTGATTTCGTGGATGGCTCGGTGAGAGGACCCACTGGACAGATGTCCAAGTTCGGAGCTCTCGTGATTTCGTGGATGGCTGGGTGAGAGGACCCACTGGACAGCTGTTGGGAAAAGGGTGTCGGCCTCCAGTCAAGGCCATCCAGTGTGTTCTTTAACGTGCGTGGGATGTGGCTCTCCCACACACGGGTGTTGATAGAGTGAAATTGGATGAAAAATTTTTGCTTAATAAATGTGGTAATGAGATATTTATTTGTGGGAAGTTTTTTTAAATAAAATCTTCCATGCTGCATTTAGTTGGCTTGGCCAGTATTGCAAAACCTTTTTTGTTGATGATAATTAGCGGATTCTTTTTAAAGGATAGTTTGAAGTGAGAAGATAGACTGGTGATGATGAATACGTCATTGAATTGAGGTTTAGTTCCTTCTAGTTGGGTTGTTTTACCTCTGAGCGGCACTTTTTTGCACACCATGGGCTAAATGGCCAGATCACATGGACCCCGAAGGCTCAGAGAAGGTTGGGGGAGGGGACCCACTGGAACAGCTGTTGGGAGACAGATGGTAGCCTCCCGTCAAGGCCATCCAGCGTGTTCTTTAACGTGCAGAGGGTATGGCTCTCCCATACACGGGGCCACGGCTTAACGTCCCATCCGACGGACGGCGGCCTTTTCAAGCCCATCGGTGTCCCGTATTGACCGTGGGCAGAGCGGGGGTTTTGCGGAGATAAATCTCAACGCTGACCTAGCCGGGACTCGAACCTGGGAACTACAGATTACGAGCCTGTCGCGCTACCGACTGAGCCATCCCCGCCCCCAGTTCCTTCTAGTATGACCTAGGTGAAAGATCTGTTGCAGTTTGTTTTAATCAGATATTTTGGTGTTCCTTCATTCTCTTGAAGTATCCTTTTGGTTTCTCCTATGTAGCGTGGAGGTTTAGGTGGATTATAAGGAATTGTTGGGAAAATGGTGGTAGTGTTGGGGTATCAAACTAAAAACATTTTCGTTTTTTATAAATGGGAAAAAATCAGGGTAGGTGATAGGTATTAAATATACTCCACCACTAATCTTGACATAGAACTTTAAATTCGCCTAACTTATAAGTTAAAATGACTCAGTCAGTAGTGCGCCAGGCTCGTAATCTGCAGTTTCCAGTTCGAATCCCGCTTGGTCCAGAGTTGATATTATCTCCGAAAAATGTCCTCCCTCCGTCAGTAGGGGACCGTCAAATGGGACGTTAAGCCATGGTCCGTATGCGGGAATGACATACCCTGTGCACTTTAAAGAACACGCTGGATAGCCTTGACGGATGCTATCATCTGTCTCCCAACAGCTGTCCAGTGGGTCCCCTCCACTAGCCTTCTCTGAGCTCTAGGGTCCTTGTGACATGACCATTTAGCCCATGGTGTGCAAAAAAAGTGCCACTCAGAGGTAAAACAACTTAAAAGCTAATCCTTAATTCATCAATTTTAACATGTCTGACGAAGTCCTAATAGTTGGGACGAAATCAATAACAACTTGTATAGTATCTATTATAGTGCTTCATTTGCATATCATGTGTTCATTGTAGCGAACATGTTCACATTATCAAGTGTGAGAAATTTAGTAAGCATAAATGTCTGAAATTCATTTTCTCATCAGCTGCACTTTTCTACCAAGCACTGTTTAACATTGTATAGATCAAACGAATTTTTTTGGGAAAAAAATAAATTGACTATTCGGTACTTACGTATTAACGCCACCGCTGGCGTTAATACGTAAGTACCCAAATCTATTACAAAATAATGTTACATTAATGTTCATTTGTACTGCTGAACTGAAATTTGAGATATCTACCCTATATATATGTTACCGCTAAAGCTCGAAAGCCGTTAATGTGCACATTACCTAGCGAATCTGCAGATTAACTGATTTGCTCCGTTAAAGTGCGGAATCAAAAGTTTTTTGCATTTTACCTAGGTAATGTGCACATTAACGGCTTCCGTATCGTTAAAGTTCAAAAGTAAAAAAAAAGACTATTTCTAGTGTCCGAGAGTAGAGTTGAAACCAGGTCATCCCTCTGTCAACATGAATCAGTCGTCCGAATTATAAAAAACGCCCCCAAAATGAGCAGGCCAAGTGAGAACGAATCACTTTACTGATTCGTTCTCACTTGGCCTCCGCTCATCCGGGGCGTTTTTTATAATGCGGACGAGTGAATCACGTGACACGAAGATTCATATTCAAGAGATTCACCACTTTACGGATTCGTTCTTACTTGGCCTTCGCACATTAGGGCAATTCCAAATGCCATTTTAGTAATCCCTGTTGTAACAAATGATTTTATTGCGTCTATATAAATAACATTTTGTATGCTGTATAATTCAGTCAGATTGTTTATTTTACACTTTAATTGTCTATCATTAGTTATTTCATAGAATACCTAGTTATTTCATAGAATAACTAGTTAAAGTGTGGAATTATTAATTTATTACACGCTGCGGTGGCGTTAATACGTAAGTACCGACTATTCTTATATAAATCTATAAAAATAGCTTTTTATAGTGAATTCAATAAAAATAGCATTATATTTGGTTTTAGCCTAAGTATAAACCATGAAATGAATACATAAATAGTAGATTATACAAATTTTGAAATAGTTTGCTAAATAAAATGTTAAAGAAAAATTGAGTTTTGACTAAATTTTAATAACCTCTCCAAGTATTGAATCCCCAAACGAATGTCTAATGCATCTGTGTGCATTAATCCGTCACTGCTGAGCTTTTCGGGGGCTTTTGTGACCTGACAATTTAGCCCATTGTCTTCAGTAAAGGGCCTGCTCAAGTGTTAAAACAACTCCCAAGGCATTTTTCTCATTTATTCTTCCTACTAAATTAACAGTAAACAGATCCAATCACTATATTCCTTTTCTGTTCAGGGGCGGGGGTGGCTCAGTCGGTAGCGCGCCAGGCTCGTAATCTGTAGTTCCCAGGTTCGAGTCCCAGCTGGGTCAGCGTTGAGATTTATCTCCGCAAAATTCCCCGCCCTGCCCACGGTCAGTAGGGGACACCGATGGGTTTGGAAAGACCGCCGTCCGTCGGATGGGACGTTAAGCCGTGGCCCCGTGTGTGGAGAGCCATAACCTGTGCACGTTAAAGAACACGCTGGATGGCCTTGACGAGAGGCTACCATCTGTCTCCCAACAGCTGTTCCAGTGGGTCCCCTCCCCCAACCTTCTCTGAGCCTTCGGGTCCATGTGACCTGGCCATTTAACCCATGGTGTGCAAAAAAGTGTCGCTCAGAGGTAAAACAACCCTTTTCTGTTCCGATGATTACCATTTACCATATTATTCCATCTTGTCCTGGATACGTTTGCCTTTACAAAATCAACAGCTCTTTTGTAGCTTTCCTTTTACAAAGCTCTGAAATCAAATTTCGCTTGATGATAACGATAATTCCTCTACTCGCTTTGCCATTAACATCCAGCAAATCATAAGTGGAAGGGAGTTGGGACTCATTTAAAACAAAACCCATCTAATTTCGAGCGCTGATTCAAATCTAACAACCAATCTAGAACCACATGTTACTGTTCCACAGGTTCCGTTCGCTACGTGTTTCCACTTTTGGGGTTTTATTAATTATCCTGAGCTTTTAACCGGATTAGCGAAGTATCAAAGGAAGGTCTTGAGACCGTGTAACTAGATTTGCGGCAGTTCCCGCGTTTCCCTTGGCGGGATTGTTGGTTCGCGCGGCGCGCACACATACACGCGAGGTGTTCTCTCGTTGCGTGACGTCAGAGACGCGCGCTAGAGTTCTGTGTTGGCGGGAAGAGGCAGGAGTTGCATAGAATGCTCTCCAGTTGCGGGTGCGGGTGGGCGTACAGCGAGTGCGGAGCGGGGTCTACCAGATTAACTCGTAGATTATAAAACTAAGCAGGATAACTGTGGTGGTGATCTTTTTTTTTTTGGAATAACTAAGGAATGACAGAAACGGAAGAAATAGCCAAGCTTGTTGACGGTTCTTACAAGGTAATTGTTTACGAAAAGCTTTTATCTGTTGTGAAAGAGTAGATTTCGTTTTGGTAAGGAAACCAGAGAGAAAACTTTTACTGATTTGATGATAATGCTAGTCGAGTAGCGTGTTTTGGATGCAAGTTTTGCAAATGTAAATTTTGTTGTCGAGGTGTTTTTTTTTTAATTTATACTTTTAATTTTTAACTAATGACAATTCTTGTGTGTTGCGAAAAGGAGGCATTTTTATGTTTTTTCTATGTATTTTTGCGCTGTTCTGTCAAAAATACTTGGAAAAAAAAATTCGTTTTCATATAAAAAAAAAATAAGGAAACGATAAATGTTTGATTTTTGTCTTGATGTTGACACCACGAATAACAGTTTTTTTGGGGATCAATTTTTAAAGCGCTACTATGGGAAATTACGAATGGGTCCGGCTTTAGTATTTATTGAGTCCTAAAGTTAGTTATTGTGGGGTTTTCCTACAGTTTTTGAATATCACATCATAAATTATTTATCCTATTGTGGATTTGTTTGTAATATATTAGAAGAAAAAATAAAATCTATGAATGATAGGAATTACACTGAAATATTTTTAGAGGGATTTGATTTTCCATTCAGGATTTGTCCTTATTTCAATAATTATTTTAATTTGAGCGTTCCTTTTCCTCTGCATAATGGGAAATCTTTTACACATATCTTAAAATGTTAAGTTAATGTGTTAAGCAAAAACTCTAATCAAACATTTGGAAATAAGTTTTGAGACTACGTTACGATTAAAGTTTAAAATGCAGTTATCGAGATTTTTAATGATTGGGTTGGGTTGTTTTACTTCTGAGCGGCACTTTTTTTGCACACCACGGGCTAAATGGCCAGGTCACATGGACTCCGAAGGCTCGCAGAAGGTTGGGGGGAGGGGACTCACTGGCATAGCTGTTGGGAGACAGATGGTAGCTTCCCGTCTAAGGCCATCCAGCGTGTTCTTTAACGTGCAGAGGGTATGGCTTTCCCGCACACGGCTTAACGTCCCATCCGACGGACGGCGGCCTTTCCAAGCCCATCGGTGTCCCCCTACTGACCTTGGGCAAGGCGGGAAATTTTGCGGAGATAAATCTCAACGCTGACCCAGCTGGGACTCGAACCTGGGAACTACAAATTACGAGCCTGGCGCTCTACCGACTGAGCCACCCCCGTCCCAATTTTTATTGATGAGATACAGAAAAAATGCATATTGTTTAGTTAGAGGTGTCGTCTTTTTCTTTTTCTTTTTTTTATTTTGTGTATGATTTCCATTTCACTAACGGTGATAATTAACGTATCGATTATCTTGGAATTTTAGCTGCTCTCTTTTCGTTTAATGTTTTGGTTATTACACAAAACTATTAGATTAATCTGCGTTGCTCGAGTTTTTTAATACTACGTTTCCATAAAAGCAAGGGACGGGGGTGGCTCAGTCGGTAGCGCTCCAGGCTCGTAATCTGTAGCTCCCCGGTTCGAGTCCCAGCTCGGTCAGCGTTGAGATTTACCTCCGCAAACTTCCCTGCCCACGGTCAGTAGGGGATACTGATGGGCTTGGAAAGGCCTTCGTCCGTCGGATGGGACATTAAGCCATGGCTCCGTGTGCGGGAGAACCATACCCTGTGCACGTTAAAGAACACGCTGGATGATCTTGACGGGAGGCTACCATCTGTCTCCCAACAGCTGTTCTAGTGGGTCCCCTCCCCCAACCTTCCCTGAGCCTTCGGGGTCCATGTGACCTGGCCATTTAGCCCATGGTGTACAAAAAAGTGCCACTCAGATGTAAAACAACCCAACCCATAAAAGCAAAACTTGTGTCCTGCTCTTTCTTTTCTCTTTCCATTCCTGACTTAAAATATTCACTTTGTCATTTCTGAAACAATGGCTTTATAACACTAAAGCAGAAAGAAATATCTGAACTGTTTCTTTTTTTAAATTTAGCCATGGGAACAATTATTTTCAACAACTTTTTCTGTGGGGATCTTCAAAAATTTTATCTGGTCCATAGCGTTTTTGGTTTATCTCAGTCGATTTGCTCATAGACTATAATCTTCCGTAGGTTAAAGGAAAATTGATGAAAAGGTTTCGTGACTGTAGTTCTTTGGAAATTTGAGTGCATAAGCTGACAGGAAAACAAACTACTTTACATGTTTGATCTCTAAATCGATCTTATAGACTCTGACATATGAAAAATCGTTACACTATGCAGACCTTTTTTACGTCAGTTAATATTGCTCAAGTAGAACTTGAAAAATATCACTTTGTGGATGAGGGAATTTGCATTTCTTTTTTCGTCTCATTTAACTTTTTTTTTCTTAATCTACATTGAATGTGATGATTTTTATATGATCGAGGAAGAAAATTATGAATTAGAAAGCTAATTTAGAACTGAATTTGGAATTTAGAACATATTTTTGGCAGCAATCGAAATTTATTTGAAACATTTCAACTGCATTTCTTGCACTATTAATTTGATCATTGGAAAATTGCTTTCAGATGCTCACATTCCCCCCGAAGAGTAAATTTCAACTTCGGCCAATTTCATCTACGATATCATTTAATACATACATACATATAAAGAAAGAAAGGGCGCTTATTTATTTGTTTGTTTGTTGCTCCTCTTATCCAAGTTGCAAACCTAGAAGCACCAAGCGTTGCATGAACTCTTCCTTCAATAAGAGGAAGATCCCGCTGGTATAAACCAACCAGAATACTGCCTGGCTGGTACCAGATCCCGCTGGTATAAACCAATCAGAATACTGCCTGGCTGGTACCAGATCCCGCTGGTATAAACCAAAAATCTGTGTGGACAGAGTTGAATTTCTTACTGATTAGAATTCCCACACAGATAATATTAGCAGTTGTCGAAAAGTAATTTTTGCTATTAATAAATTTAAAAGAATAGTTCAATTATTTTTTTTAATTCTTTTGCGTGATGAAAGGCATTGTTTTAGAAATGGATAAAAAGATATTTTTAAACAGGAACGAAAAGCATCAACAGAACAAGAGTTTTATTTCCGTGAAAACGAAATTCGAACATCACCAGTAAATCTGCTGGTAATTAACCCTCCAGAAGTGGCATACGATTTGTCAGATCGATTGAGAATATGTTTTCTAATAATTTTGCAACCCAAAAGTTTAGGTGCAAGCGTGCTCTAGTACTTTCCTAATAGGATATGCTGAACCTAGCGTTGCAATGTTTAGTATGTCCGATGACTCCGGATTAAGATACATTGCCAACTCAGTCTGTCACATCATCACCACTCTTGGTGTTACAGTATTAGTTTACGTTAGATATTTTTCTGTGAACACAATAACTGATTTTATTTAAATTTAAGCCCTAATATATAATCCAAAAGGTAAGTGATTGGCTCTAATTAGTAGAAGTGTATATATATATTTTTTACTTGTTTTAATTTTAAAGAATACCCTTGTCTATCAGGCATTTAGGATGTATTTTTTATTTCTTTGAATAAAGTTTTTTTGGAAAAAAAGTGTCTTTTAATTAAATTCATAAAAATAAACAAAAACAGAAAGTTTATTTCAAATTTATTTATTTATTATAAACTTTTGGAGAACATTTTTGTATAATCGGTCTGGGAGACCGACGCCACCTTTATTTCTATCATTCCACGCCACTTCTGGAGGGTTAAAGCTAAAAGTATAAAGGTATAAGGTTAGTATGGCTCTGTCCAAGGACCGGATCTAGGGGGGGGAGAGGTGGTCAGGGGGCTATGCCTTCTCCCCTGAGAATGCTGGTAATTGAGGCAAAAATTATTCAACTTATGAATTTGTCACACATTTTTCAAGATATATTAAATGTCTCTAAAACGAAGGGGGAAATGTTATACTATAAAATGGAAATCCAGTCTATTGGCCCCCCTCTTTTACATTTTTTCAGGATCCATTATTTTTTTTACATCCGGGACTGCTCTGTATAATGATGCAGGCATTTAAACAGATACAATCTTCTTTTTTTGGCCATTTATTTTACACACGAGATGCCGTAAGCTCACGTTGTAGGATGGGATAGGGTTGGGTTGTTTTACCTCTGAGCGGCACTTTTTTGCATACCATGGGCTAAATGGCCAGGTCACATGGACCCCGAAGGCTCAGAGAAGGTTGGGGGAGGGGACCCACTGGAACAGCTGTTGGGAGACAGATGGTAGTCTCCCGTCAAGACTATCCAGCGTGTTCTTTAACGTGCACAGGGTATGGCTCTCCCGCACACGGGGCTACGGCTTAACGACCCATTCGACGGACGGCGGCCTTTCCAAGCCCATCGGTGTCCCCTACTGACCGTGGGCAGGGCGGGGAATTTTTGCGGAGATAAATATCAACGCTGACCTGGGACTCGAACCTGGGAACTACAGATTACGAGCCTGGCGCGCTACCGACTGAGTCATCCCCGCCCCATAGAATGGGATAGACTTTGATATTAACGCGTATTGTACTGAAACAGGATGTCGTGTAAAGAACAAACAGTTGCATCTAACAAAGAGAGAAGATTTTAGTTCCCGGAAGCTTCTTAGAGGGAGTTGACAGCTTGCAATCCGTCATTCTACCGCTTCCAAGCCTTGTGTTAACTGTGCTTCTTAACCATTTTCAATTCCAGGAGCGGTAAGAATGGAGTAGCAATATATTGAAACTAATAGCGTAATATTATTTCTTAAAAAAATGTAATTCCCCCTTGGCGAAACTCAATTAAAAATCACTAATTCATGAATTTATATTAAATTTATTTTTGTAACTCCAATATCTACAAAAATCTAGATTCATGGAGAAATTTTAAAATCTGACAGAAATAACTTCCGCAATGGCAAAAATTGCCCTTCTCTTGTATTGGGGGAAAAATTCCTGTGCTCTGGAATGTCAAGCGAATTTTGCGTATGTAATGTGTTTTTTATTGAAGATTTTTTCTATTTTTAATATCTGAATCTTTTTGTATAATAACATAAAAGAAGAAGCTCTCTTCCCTGGTGGGGGTGGCTCGGTTGGTAGCGCGCCAGGCTCGTAATCTGCAGTTCCCAGGTTCGAGTCGCAGCTGGGTCAGTGTTGAGATTTATCTCCGCAAATTTCCCCGTCCTGCCCACGGTCAGTAGGGGACACCGATGGGTTTGGTAAAGGCCGCTGTCCGTCGGATGGGACGCTAAGCCGTTGCCCCGTGTGCGGAAGAGCCATACCCAGTGCACGTTAAAGAACACGCTGGATGGCCTTGATGGGAGGCTACCATCTGTCTCCCAACAGCTGTTCCAGTGGGTCTCCTCCCCCAACCTTCTCTGAGCCTTCGAGGTCCATGTGACCAGGCCATTTAGCTCATGGTGTGCAAAAAAAAGTGCCGCTCAGACAACCCAACCCAAATCTTCCCTGATGGTCCAGTAGTTATCGTGATTCCCTGCATATCGAAGGGACCCGGCTTCAAACCCCGGAAAGGTTCTGGATGTTTCTTGTCTTTTTTTCTGAAGTTTCGTCTTCCTGACAGACCTCTGTGGCGTGTTATACTGACAGGCTCGTGTCAGACCTCTGTGACAAGCAGTTGTTTGAGGGTTAATTTATTTATATTACTTTTGATTCAATATAAATAGAATATATTTTCAATTAATTCCTGAACTTGGTTACTGATGAAAGAGATCTGGATTCGAGTCCCGGACAAGATATGATGTTTATTTTCTGTGTTCTCTTTCTGACGAGGTCTTGAATTCGTCACAGATTTTCTCTGGGACGTGTTACATGGATAGACTCTTATCAAGCTTATGTTGCAAACAGCTGTTGGGTTGTTTTACCTCTGAGCGGCACTTTTTTGCACACCATGGGCTAAATGGCCAGGTCACATGGACCCCCAATGCTCAGAGACCCCAAAGCTCAGAGAAGGTTCGGGAGGGGACCCACTGGAACAGCTGTTGGGAGACAGATGGTAGTCTCCCGTCAAGGCCATCCAGCATGTTATTTAACGTGCACAGGCGACGACTTAATGACCCATCCGACGGACGGCGGCCTTTCCAAGCACATCAGTGTCCGCTACTGACTGGAGAATTTTGCGGAGATAAATCTCAACGCTGACCCAGCTGGGACTCGAACCTGGGAACCACAGATAACGAGCCTGGCGCGCTACCGACTGAGCTACCCCCCCGCCCCAGCTACTTGGGAGTTAACTTATTTTATTCGTTCAATAATAAGTCGTGCCCAATTGAATTGCATTGTATCATTTTGTAGTGTTTTAAAAGTATATAAAGTATTAAATTTTTTAAAATATAAAATATTAAACTGTTATAAGGCTATTGGAATGTAAATAAAAGACATCGTTTTACTATATATATATATGTAGAAAAATTTCTTTTAAGCGAATAAACTTTTGGTTTCCTTTTTATATTATAGTCCAGAAACTAACCTCGCCTTATTTTATTTCTGCAAAAACAGAAGTGTTGGCTATCCAGTCCTGTCACTTTTTATACAATAGGTGTATACCCCTGGAAATGTGTATGTAACTGGCGTACCCCTTGTATAGATAGATAAAACTATAGTTATAGTATAACAATGGTTATTTTTACTTTGTTATTAGATCTAGCGACTTTGAGCTCTCACGGCGTACCCCAAAAATTTTTACCGCGCACCCCATGTTGAGAACCCGTACAGTACATATCAACGAAAAATATTTATGGGGAAAACAAAATATATAATTTACTTGCAAAAAGGTAGTACCAAAATATTTGAGTTAGGTAGATTGTTTTATCTCTGAGTGGCAATTTGGGTTCACAATGGGCTAAATGGACAGGACACAAAGACCCCTAGGTCCCGGAGAAGATTGGGGAAGGGGAAGAAGACAGATGGAAGCCTCTCGTGAAAGCCATCCAGTGTGTTCATTAATGTACACAGAGCTCTTGGACACTTCGCCACGGCTTAATATTCCATCCAACGGACGGTGAATTTTGCTAATGCATCGGTGTCCTCTCACAATTCCTGAAACTTTCAAAACTCTGTTCTTTCTATACCTAGTGCGCTGATCATATTCAATAAAACTGATGCCGAACGAGGCAAAACAGAATAATATTATAAAATTAGGATTGGTTTAAAATTTTGTTTTTTATTGATGGGTTGTTTGTTGTGTGTGAAGTATTATGGTTGGCATTTCTAACTGAAAACCTTTTCCTAACAAATTCTTAAATGAGACACAAAAATATGCATTTTTAATGAGCACTATGAATTGCCAAAAACGTTTAGATATACATCTGAAAAATTTTTGGGTAAAAAAAGAAAGCGTGAGCTACAGTCAGTATATTGATGATTTGTTTCATACAGAGCCGAGCGATGCAGGTTTAACGCGTTCCCCGGAACCCGCCCCGCGGTCCACGAAAAGCTCATCATAAAAAAAGACGCCATTTTCCTATCTTTAACACAGCAGCCGACACAATGTATCCTCGTTCCTCTAGCTCCACGTCCCACCACCAGAGTGCAGGTCAGTTATTTTCCAAGCCCAATAGCAAATCCAATCGCAGAATCCGCTAATCGATGACTATTTTTTCAATAGAAAGCGAAATAGCGAAATCGGTCAATTTTGATGACGTAATTAAAGATTTTGCGGCGAAAAAGGCGAGAAAAATTATGTAATATTTATAATATACTCGGTGTTCCTATAAGTTGTATGTAGATATGTACCGCACTTTGTACTTATAATAAATGATTTATTATTATAAAATTTAGAAGTACACATAAATGCGTTTTTTTTTGGCCCCGTACAATTTTGTAACTTGACATTGCAAATGTTCACGCCGGCCCTGGTTTCATGATAAGCAAGTCCTCTAGCAATGAGCCGTGAGTCGGGAGCACCTGGTCTAAAAACATCGCAAAAATAATCGAATGTTTAATGAAGAAGTTTTATTTGCTTACTAAAATAATAAACACTAGAACTCTACAAGCGTACCAAGCTCTTTATAGCACTACAATGACGTACTCAGACTTTTTTCAAATTCGAATTTATTTTCGATAAGTATTATCTATAATTATTTTACATAAAAAAATCCCACTAAGCCGAAGCTTATCAACGGGAATGTACAGTCGCTCAAAAAGAATACCTGGCAACGATTTTTTTTAGAAATTAGTGATCTGGCAACCTTCGTGTCACGTGACACGAAGGTTACCAGATCACTAATTTCTAAAAAAATCGTTGCCAGGTATTTTTTCTGAATTCTGTAATCAACCATAGCGTTCGGATACTTTTTTGAGCGACTGTACATATATGGTTTTACAGATATGATCTAGATTACATCAATATTACATAAAATGAAGGAGAGAAAAAAAAGAATAAATGAAAAAGCAAACCGACAAAATGATAAAAGATTCCAAATAAAAACATCATTTTTTATAAACCACTGAAATAACTTTTCTTTAACATCACAATTTTTTTTAAGTTAACTATTTCTCTAGGAAGCAAGTTAAATAAGTAGGGAATTTGATATTCTTTGGAATTTCGTTTCAGCAGACTTTTTCAAGCAAAGAGCTACTTCTAATTTTTCCAGACACATATTTACTTAATTTGTCAGTTGTATAAGGGTAGGGTTACCAGGTGTCAGTGTCCTAAAAGGAGGACAAAAATGTTAGAATGGAGGAGAAAAGAGGACAATAAAGCAAAAATGGTTGACAAAGGAGGACATGCTTTAAATTTTTGTGAAAAAAGCTTTTTTTCTAGTAAATTTTATGCCAACTAATAGCTGAGTCAGAAAAAGGCATAATACTTTATTAAATATACTTCAAAGTATATGATGTGTCGATTTTTGTTCATACTTGATAAGGAATCAAGAATTATTTTGTCTTAAGTGGTGTAATGATTATCATCTATCTGTTGTTGCAGGAGACAAATTTTCTGTTTCTAAGAACTCTGAGTCAGTAACAATAAATTATTTCACGGTTAACAGAGTAAATTATATTATTATCATTAGTTCAAGAAATTTGAAGAAGGAAAGCACAAAAAAAAGTGCTTTAAGTTTGAAACATATTTAAATTTATACAAAAAGGAGGGCATTTCACGTTTTTTTTCAAAATTCTAGGAGGACATGAGATAAAAAAGGAGGACATATCCTCCTTTTGGAGGACATATGGTAATCCTATATAAGGGACAAACAGATTATCTTTTTTTATAACCAAATATCACATAATAGCTCTAAGTAACAAAGAAATAAATAAACACCAAGAGATTTTGAAAATATATATTATTGGTTCGTTTTTTTCTTTTGCACATTTATACTATTTTTATTATTTATACTTTTTTTTATACATTACTCTAATTTAAAATAAAATATATATATATTATTTTCAGCACTGACGATCCTCCCAAAATTGACCCGCAGTCCACTGGTACATTGCGGTCGACGTCATGCCCAGGCCTGATGAAGGTCATTCAAGATGTTTTTGAGATATCCGTCCGGTACAGGAATGCTAAGCTTGACTCTTGCCTGCAGCGTCATTTTATGCGTTTATCTAATTTTGATGGTTTTTTAGATTAAAGGTTATTTTACCTCTGAGAGGTATTTTTTTCTTGCACACAGTGAACTAAATGGCCAGTTTACAAGGAACCAGAGGACTCAGAGAAGGTTGGGTAAGGTGGATCCAATGGAACAATTGTTGGGAGACAGATGGTATCCTTCCGTCAAGGCCATCTAGTGTGTTATTTAACGTGCACTATCCCAATCACGGGACCAAGGCTTAATGTTTAATGACCAAGCCTAGGAACTCCATATTATGAGCCTGGAGCGCTACCGACTGAGCCACCCCCGCCCCATTATCGAGAAGTAGCTATTTTTTGAACACACTTTTTATAGTACACGCTATTTACAGTCGTAATCTGTTGAAAAAATAGTTAGCTCTCGATAGCTAAGTGGTAAAGCCTCTGGCATGTTATCAGGAGCCTAGGAACTCCATATTATGAGCCTGGAGCGCTACCGACTGAGCCACCTCCACCCCATTATCGAGAAGTAGCTATTTTTTTAAACACACTTTTTATAGTACACGCTATTTACAGTCGTAATCTGTTGAAAGAATAGTTAGCTCTCGATAGCTAAGTGGTAAAGCCTCTGGCATGTTATTAGGAGATCTTTCATTTTTTAAATAAAACCTTTCATATGCATATTCCACATCACCCATTAGTTCGAATTTCCAACGACAGAGGCGCTGAAGCAGTGGTGTTCTCAAGCGGGTAAAACGGTCTCCCCCTCCCCTCACAAATTAAGAAAGGGAGTCAGGGAGAAAAAGAACCATATAAGCGTTTGCGCATCTATTTTTTTCCCCCGTTGACCTGTATTTGCAGTGGAGGCGCGCGTTGTGAAATACAGCTGATATTGCTTTACGGAATTTGAGGGTGGGGGTGGTTCAGTCGGTAGCGCGCCAGACTCGTAATCTGCTACTTCCCGGGTTCGAGTCCCAGCTGGGTCAGCGTTGAGATTTATCTCCGCAAAATTCCCCGCCCTGCCCACGGTCAGTAGGGGACACCGATGGGTTTGGAAAGGCCGGAGTCCGTCGGATGAGAAGTAAAGCCGTGGCGCCGTGTGTGGGAGAGCCATACCTTGTGCACTTTAAAGAACACGCTGGATGGCCTTGACGGGAGGCTACCATCTGTCCCCCAACAGCTGTTCCAGTGGGTCCCCTCCCATACCTTCTCTGAGCCTTCGGAAGTATCCGAAATCGCCGAGGACGCTGCCGTCGCTTACTTTATGAATGGAGAAGTACGTTATCGCAGCACGGAGTTATCTACTGACAGACATTTCATGGCAAACTTTTGGGTGTGGACCTAATTTTCTGGAATCGAAAACTTGATAGCTCACCAAGTTATGGTAATCTGCAGTTCCCAGGTTCGAGTCCCAGCTGGGTCAGCGTTGAGACTTAACTCCGCAAAACTCCCCGCCATGCACACGGTCATTAGGGGACACCGATGGGCTTGGAAAGTTGTTGGGTTGGGTTGTTTTACCTCTGAGCGGCACTTTTTTGCACACCATGGGCTAAATGGCCAGGTCACAAGGACCCCGAAGGCTCAGAGAAGGTTGGGGGAGGGGACCCACTGGAACAGCTGTTGGGAGACAGATGGTAGCCTCCCGTCAAGGCCATCCAGCGTGTTCTTTAACGTGCACAGGGTATGGCTCTCTCACACACGGGGCCACGGCTTAACGTCCCATCCGACGGACGGCGGCCTTTCCATGCTCATCGGTGTCCCCTACTGACCGTGGGCAGGGCGGGGAATTTTGCGGAAATAAATCTCAACGCTGACCCAGCTGGGACTCGAACCTGGGAACTACAGATTACGTGCCTGGCGCGCTACCGACTGAGCCACCCCCGCCCCAGGGCTTGGAAAGACCGCCGACCGTCGGATGGGACGTTAAGGCGTGGTCCCGTGTGTGGGAGAGCCATACCATGTGCACGTTAAAGAACACGCTGGATGGCCTTGACGGGAGGCTACCACTTGTCTCCCAACGGCTGTTCCAGTGGGTCCCCTGCCCCAACCTTCTCTGAGTCTTTGGGGTCCTTGTGATTTAGCCCATGGTGTGCAAGCAAAAAAGTGCCGCTCAGAGGTAAAACAACCCAACTTACGAAGTTACGGTGAGATGAAGTTGCAGACGAAGTTTGGTCTGACCATCCAGGACAGGGGTGGGCAATTGTTTTCGTATCTACACTGCGCATGCGTATTGACGTGACCGTCCTAGTGGAAAATACGAGACGAATCTTCGGTCGCGCACGGGAAAGAAATCTCGGTTCAAGGCGGATTTTTCTGACTGTCTTGGCTGGCCACAAAAAAACTCTTAGAGGGCCGAATGTGGCACGCGGGCCGCTATTTGCCTACCCCTGATCTAGGACATAGTAGGGAACAGGCGACTCTGAGCACTCTTAAAAAGTGACTCTGGACGCTTTTTGATTTAACATTCAACTATGAAAATCTTCTAATGGTTTTCATTAGAAAGAAGCACCAAAGCAGGTTGACAGACGATATTTATAAACCACTGATTCAATTCAAATACTCTAAATACACTCCAAATTGATTAAGTTGATCGAGAAGACTCGATCTTAAAATTCACATTGATGAATGACAGATATTTTTTTATAATTCTTTTTCAAAAGTTTTATTGCATACACTTGAATATGCCTATTTTAAAGTTATACGTTATAGTTTTATTTTTTATAGTATATTTTTATGGTATAGTTTTAATAAAATAATTTGCAGTTTCTTTTTTCCTGTAATCCGTGTTCGGTAAAGTGCACAGGAGGGCGACACCTTAACGTCCTATCCGACAGATGGCACACTTTCCAAACTAATCGGTTAAGATGTCCCCTTTATTAACAATTGCAAGGTGGGGGTTTTAGCCCCAACACCTCCTACAACAGAAGGCCTGTGGACAAATTATGACGTCAGCATAAGCAGTCCTGTAATGAAAACAATTCTTATATTATCTTTCTGTTATTATCAGTGGTATACTTTTATACTAATGCTTATTTATAAATATACCTTATTTAGAAGGGGCGGGGGTGGCTCAGTCGGTAGCGGGCCAGGCTCGTAATCTGTAATTCCCAGGTTCGAGTCCCAGCTGGGTCAGCTTTGAGATTTATCTCTGCAAAATTCCCCGCCCTGCCCACGGTCAGTAGGGGACACCGATGGGCTTGGAAAGGCCGCCGTCCGTCGAATGGGACGTTAAGCCGTGGCCCCGTGTACGGGAGAGACATACCCTGTGCACGTTAAAGAACACGCTGGATGGCCTTGACGGGAGGTTACCATCTGTCTCCCAAAAGCTGTTCCAGTGGGTCCCCTCCCCCAACCTTCTCTGAGCCTTCGGGGTCCATGTGACCTGGCCATTTAGCCCATGGTGTGCAAAGAAGTGCCGCTCAGAGGTAAATCCAACCTTATTCAGAAGAAAAAATATGTTTATTTATTAGCATTATGATAATTGCTAATCAATTCAAATAAATTTTCCTCTAAATAAGGTATGTTTATAAATAAGCATTAATAAAAGAGTAGTATAAAAGTACACTAGTAGTAATAATAGAAATAAATATATAAAAATTATCTACATTGCAGGATTACCTATGGTGACGTCATAAGTCATATTTTGGACCATCGGCCTACTGTTTTAGGAGGTGTTGATTTAGCTTCCTGATGTAAAGGAATCTTTATATTGTAAAATAACAAAAGTTGAAGACAAAGGATCTGAAACTTTTTGACATGCGACCTCCTAGAATCGAAATTAATTTATGCGTCCCTCTTATATTGCAGAATTTTCAAATAAACAAATAAATAATCACTAAAAAATTCTAGCAAATTTAAATCTATCATATCTTTCCGACCACCTTCCAAGTTGCTCGCGACCCACAGTTTGATAACCATTGGTAGAAGGTTTCAAAAATTCAAACTAAAGAGCTTGTTAGGGGATCTGGTTATGGGCTTACTTTTGAAGCCAATGTGACTGTCGCGTATCTTCTGATGTGACAAAACAAGAAATTGATGTCCATATATTATTATTGAGTGAAAAAATGTTCTTCATCAGTTGAAGTTTATCGTCCATCATAACCAGATTTATCCAGATTTAAGATTAACAGATAACCAGATAACCCATGGAATACGCATGGCACAGGTTCAGAATCATAGGACCATTTCATAGAACAGTGTAGAATTTCATAGATTCAACTATCTAGATCTCTAAACCAGGGGTTCTCAACGTGGGTTACGCGTACCCCTTGGGGTTGGGTTGGGTTGTTTTACCTCTGAGCGGCACTTTTTTGCACACCATTGGCTAAATATCCAGGTCACAATGACCCCGAAGGCTCAGAGAAGGTTTGGTGAGGGGACCCACTGGAACAGCTGTTGGGAGACAGCTGGTAGCCTCCCGTCAAGGCCATCCAGCCTGTTCTTTAACGTGCACAGGGTATGGCTCTCCCGCACACGGGGCCACGGCTTAACGTCCCATCCGACGGACGGCGGGCTTTTCAATCCCATCGGTGTCCCCTACTGACCGTGGGCAGGGCGGGGAATTTTGCGGAGATAAATCTCAACGCTGACCCAGCTGGGACTCGAACCTGGGAACTACAGATTACGAGCCTGGCGCGCTACCGACTGAGCCGCCCCACCCCTTGGGGTTATGCGTAAAATTTTTTTGGATACGCTGTGAAAGCTCAAAAGTCACTAGATCTAATAACAAAGTCGCTAAGTTGCCATTATTATTACTATAACTATGGTTTTATCTATCTATGTAAGGGGTACGCCAGTTACATAGACATTTTCAGGGGGTACGTGAAGCATGAAAAGTTGAGAACCACTGCTCTAAACAACTCCTTTTTTATCCAAAGCATGTGTTTAACATCGTGGTAGCAATTATCCGGAAAAATTTAAATAAATTTAACTTTTATTATAATTTTGCGATTTAGTTGCAAGAAATATTTTATACTAGTTAAACCAGGCTAAAAGTTTGACACGAAACGTTTGCCCATTGTTAACTCTTATTTTATTCACCTCTTTCCACACATACTACTCACTACCTACTACTCCATTCACAAGGTAGGTGAAGGCAGCGCACCCTGGAATATTAGACACTTTTCGAGGTATCCCTCCCTACCCACAACAGCGAGGAACCCAATTTTTACTCGAACAGGTCTAAAATTAAATGAAACCCCCACACCAAATTTGGTTGGGTTGTTTAACCTCTGAGCGGCACTTTTTTGCACACCATGGGCTAAATGGCCAGGTCACATGGACCCCGAAGGCTCAGAGAAGGTTGGGGGAGGGGACCCATTGGAACAGCTGTTGGAAGAGAGATGGTAGCCTCCCGTCAAGACCATCCAGCGTGTTCTTTAACGTGCGCAGAGTATTGCTCTCCCCCACAATGGACCACAGATTAATGTTCCATTCGACGGACGGCGGCCTTTCCAAGCCCATCGGTGTCCTCTACTGATCATGGGCAGGGCGGGGACACCAAATTTGGAACTGATTGCTCAAGTACCCGCAGCATCACAGGAAAACTGATAATTTTTTCCACCAATGACGTCACACGTTTGTTCCCCCGCCGAATTACTGCTATTATATAATATGATGTTAATTAGCTATATCCCACCAACTATTTGGCGCCAAACGTCCGTCCATTGATAACTTTTACCGTTTGGCGCGTATATCTCCATAGAAATGAACTACTCCTTTCATGTCTTTCAAGGTAGCGGTGGCAACGGCAGCGGTGGTACAAATATTACACATTCCTAACGATATAAATCCCGACCCACGGCAGCTTGGAACACGATATCTTAACTGAACCGGTGAAAGCATTTAATTTCAACACAAGGGGGAAATAATCACAATTAAGTTGGGACCAATCGGTGAAGTATCTGCAAAAATACAAGACGCCGAAATTTGCCGCCATTGAATGATGTAACGACCGACGTACAAGACTACACCCATATCGTTGTCCGATTGGTGAGTGAGCCGCCCATTCGTATACGTCTTTTAGTTAATAAGATGATTGTTTTAGTGCTTCGGTTAGGATAGAGGAACCTCATCTGCCTCTGGTCCACAATCAGTTTTCTGAATATCTACACCCCTCACCAACTCTTCCCTTGATTATGGGAAAGGGAGGGCTCAGTCGGGAACATACCAAGCTCGTAATCTGCAGTTCCCAGGTTAGAGTCACAGATGTGCTAGCATTGATATTTACCTTCGTTAATCCCCACCGAGCTCTCAATCAGAAAAGGACTACCGATGGACTTAGAAAGGCCGCCGTTCATCGGATGGGGGTTTAAACCGTTGCCATGTCTGCAAGGGTTGGGTTGTTTTACCTCTGAGCGGCACTTTTTTGCACACCACGGGCTAAATGGCCAGGTCACATGGACCCCGAAGGCTCAGAGAAGGTTGGGGGAGGGGACCCACTGGAACAGCTGTTGGGAGATAGATGGTAGCCTCCCGTCAAGGCCATCCAGCGTGTTCTTTAACGTGCACAGGGTATGGCTCTCCCACACACGGGGCCACGGCTTAACGTCCCATCCGACGGACGGCAGCCTTTCCAAGCCCATCGGTGTCCCCTACTGACCGTGGGCAGGGCGGGGAGTTTTTGCGGAGATAAATCTCAACGCTGACCCAGCTGGGACTCGAACCTGGGAACTACAGATTACGAGCCTGGCGCTCTACCGACTGAGCCACCCCCGTCCCCATGTCTGCAAGAGAGCCACACCATGTGCATGTTAACGAACACACACTGGATTGGCCTTGACGGGAGGCGACCATCTTTCTCCTGCCCAGTGGGTTCTTTTCTTCAGACTTCTCTGAGCCTTTGGGATCTTTGTGACCTTGACATTTAGCTAAATAGTGCAAAAAAAAAAGCGCCGAAATAAAGTGAAGTGTGAAGAAATAAAGCTGACAAAGGAGCTAGCGGAGTGAGTGGTAGTGAAAATGATTAACATTAATGCGAGACAGCGGGAAGATGTTTGTTTAATTTGCTGGGTCTGCAAGATATATTCGTTCAATTTGCGGCTGCTCAGGAACTTATTTCATGACACGGTAAATTACACGAATAAGTAATGTTGAGAACCATTGGTGTGCCTAACGATCCATAGCCAGGACTTGTATGATAACTGCTGGAAACAAAGGGCGATTTTCAAGTGGCAGAAACGCTTCGCGTTGGGTTGAGTTGTTTTACCTCTGAGCGGCACTTTTTTGCACACCATGAGCTAAATGGCCAGGTCACATGGACCCAGAAGGCTCAGAGAAGGTATGGGAGGGGACCCACTGGAACAGCTGTTGGGAGACAGATGGTAGCCCCCCCCCCGTCAAGGCCATCCAGCGTGTTCTTTAACGTGCACAGGGTATGGCTCTCCCGCACACGGGGGCCACGGCTTAACGTCCCATCCGACGGACGGCGGCCTTTCAAAGCCCATCGGTGTCCCCTACAGACAGTGGACAGGGCGGGGAATTTTGCGGAGATAAATCTGTTTTTTGCGGAGATAAATTTGAATTTTGCGGAGATAAATCGCTGACGCAGCTGGGACTCGAACCTGGGAACTACAGATTACGAGCCTGGCGCGCTACCTACTGAGCCACCCCCGCCCCGAAACGCTTCGCAGACAAGCATGATGCTATGTAGTACGACCCTAGATCTTGGCAACCAAACAGTTCTTTATACACTTGAGTCATTTCTGAAACTATCTGTGCACATTTAAGCCTCGCTGATTATAGTAATGTGGTTAACGAACTTGGCTACTGATCAAAGGGACCTGGGTTCGAGCCCGGGTAAGGCACGGATGTTCGTGCTGTTTTTCTGCTGAGGTCCTGCCATCCTCACAGATCTTCTACTATGGCATGTAAACTGACAGGCTCCTGTCAGACCTCTGTGGCAAGCAGCTGCTTGAGGGGTATTTATTTTAATTAAGATTCTCTGAATTGTTTTTTTTTTACCTCTGAACGGCACTTTTTTGCATTGTGTTGGTTGTTGTACCTCTGAGCGGGAGAGGGTAGGGAGTAGGGGGCTCATGTGTGTAGAGCGCCAGGCTCGTAATCTGCAGTTCCCAGGTTCGAGTCCAAGCTGGGTCAGCGTTGAAATTTATCTCCGCAAAACTCCTCGCCCTTTCCGCATTCAGTAGGGGACACCGATGGGCTTGGAAAGGCCACCGTCCGTCGGATGGGACGTTAAGCCGTGGCTCCGTGTGCGAGAGAGCCATATCCTGTGCACGTTAAAGAACACCCTGGATGGTCTTGACGGGAGGCTACCATCTATCTCACAACAACTGTTCCAGTAGGTCCCCTACCCTAACCTTCTCTGAGCCTTCGGGATCTTTGTGACCTGGCAATTTAAGCCATCGTGTGCAAAAAAGTGCCGCTCAGAGGTAGAACAATCTAACCCAATCCTCTGAGCGGCAATTTTTTGTGCACAATGGGCTAAATGGCCAGGTCACAAAGACCCAAAATGTTCAGAGAAGGTTGGGGGAGGGCTGTCCACTAGACAACTGTTAGGAGATATATAGTAAACCTCCCGTAAAAGCCATCCAGTGTGTTCTTTAAAGTGCACAGGGTATGGTTCTTCCGCACACGGGGATACGGCTTAACGTCTCACCCAACGGACTGCGGCCTTTCAAAGCCCATCAGTGTTCCCTACTGACCGAAGGCAAGATGGAGAGTTTTACGGAGTTAGATTTCAACGCTGGCCCAGCTAGGACTCGAACCAGGGAACTGCAGATTATGAGACTGACGCGCTACCGACTGAGCCACCCCCGCCCAAAAATTAGCTGTATTGCCACATATCATGTATTAACTCATACGAAAAGCTGCTAATTGTTGGCGATGGAAGGCCACGAATCGAATGATCCACCCCTGGTATTTATTATGTTGTCTGCATATAAGAATCATATCATCATCATCATCCTCAAGCAACCATGGGATACGGAGGTTTAACCAGACCGTGCAATTTAGTTCTCCAATCAGATCTGTCCTAATCTATATCTGCTGCATATGGCCATGGCACACCAAATTCTAACAAGGTCCTGTTTGACATTCCCCGTGTTCGTATGACGAAAATCATATAAATTATAAATATTACTCGTAATTTAAATTTCGCTTTTTAATGTTTGCAATGAACAAGAAAAAAATACGACCGAAAAAAAATAAGTGCAGGAGCGCCGTTCTTACCTCACTGGTAATCACTCATACTAATCACAGAACTTATCGTTATCTCGGCAGACGCTCCATTTGTGAAGGGTTCGTAGAAAAATGGAATTCACGTTGCCTGCCTGTAACGCAGAAAGGGTTGAGTTGTTTTACCTCTGAGCGGCACTATGGGCTAAATGGCCAGGTTACAAGGATCCCGAAGGCTGGGGGAGGGGACCCACTGGAACAGATGTTGGGAGACAGATGGTAGTCTCCGTCAAGGCCACCCAGTGTGTTCTTTAACGATCTTTTTTTGGCCATTTATTTTACACACGAGATGCCGTAAGCTCACGTTGTAGGATGGGATAGGGTTGGGTTGTTTTACCTCTGAGCGGCACTTTTTTGTATACCATGGGCTAAATGGCCAGGTCACATGGACCCCGAAGGCTCAGAGAAGGTTGGGGGAGGGGACCCACTGGAACAGCTGTTGGGAGACAGATGGTAGTCTCCCGTCAAGACTATCCAGCGTGTTCTTTAACGTGCACAGGGTATGGCTCTCCCGCACACGGCTTAACGTCCTATCCGACGGACGGCGGCCTTTCCAAGCCGATCGGTGTCCCCTACTGACCGTGGGCAGGGCGGGGAATTTTGCGGAGATAAATCTCAACGCTGACTCAGCTGGGATTCGAATCTGAGAACTGCAGATTACGAGCCTGGCGCGCTACCGACTGAGCCACCCCCGCCCCTACGCAAAAAGGAATTCCCACTAAAACGGATCACTTAAAAGCTTGCTTGAAGAAGGGGTCTCAGAAAATGTCTACGAAAAACTTAAAAGAATGTTGGCTTTCGGCTTTAATTTCTGTGCTAGTCTTATATCGTGTGGGGAAAATGCTTTGAGTTACTGTGATTCGTTCACGTCGACTTTAATAAAATGAATAATTAGGAAAAACTTCGAAAGTTCGTCTCACCATTGTTCAGTAAATGGATTTTTCCTGTAAGTAGTTAATTAATTTCAACCACTTTTTTTTTTGCGTCGAACGTAGATTTAAAATTACACGACTTCTAAATCTGAGGCAGGAAGTTTTATCTTGATCAAATCAGAGAGTAAATGCTTTAAATTCTCCACCAAGTGCAGAGCCCAGAAAATTTATCTATTCAAATCTCTTTACCATGGATAGAATTTATGAAGCCCTCTTCCGTTAATAAATCATAATAATGTCCTTTATCAATCTCTTTAATTATTTTTAATAATCTTTTATTAATCTTTATAAAGTCTTTTATTATCTGTTATTCATTTCTATAATGCCTCTTAACAATCTGCTATTAATCTCTATAATGACTCTCAATAATATCTTATTAATCATTATTATTTCTTTTAATATCAGCAATTATTCAGTAAATGCGTTTGAGTGTGAATCTGGTTGGAAGCGTTGAACGTAAACCGTCTGAGCGGCACTTTTTTTGCACAAAATGGGCTAAATGGCCAGGTCACAAGTACCCCCGAAGGCTCAGAGAAGGTTGGGGGGAGGGACCCACTGGAACAGCTGTTGGGAGACAGATGGTAGTCTCCCGTCAAGGCCATCCAGGGTGTTCTTTAACGTGCACAGGGTATGGCTCTCCCGCACACGGGGCCACGGCTTAACGTCTCATCCGACGGACGGCGTCCTTTCCAAGCCCTTCGGTGTCCCCTACTGACCGTGGGCGGGGAATTTTGCGGAGATAAATCTCAACACTGACCCAGCTGGGACTCGAACCTGGGAACTACAGATTACGAGCCTGGCGCGCTACCGTCTGATCCACCCCCCGTCCCTTTTTTTTCTTTTTTTTTTCAGGTCCTTGTGACCTATCTATTTAGGCAGTTGTGTGCAAAAAAAAGTGTCTCCAGAGGTAAAACAACCCAACCCATCAACCCTGGGGCTTTGTGACCTGGTCGCTTAACCTATTGCAAGGCAGAGACAGCTGTGCGGAAAACCACAATCCCCAAAGAAATAATTTTATTGAAAACCGATCACGGTTTGGGGAAGGAGATCAGCATAACTTTAGGCAACAAATACATAAAGGATTGGGTTGTTTTACCTCTGAGCTAATTTTTATGCACACAATGGACTAAATGAACAGGTCACAAGGACCCCGAGGTCTCAGAGAAAGTTGGGGTAACAGGACCCACTGGACAGTTGTTAGGAGACAGATCTTAGCCTTCCGTGAAGGCCATCCATCGTGTTCTTTAACGTGCACGGAGCATGGCTCTCCAGCACACAGGAGCATGGCTTTACCTCCCATCTGACGGACGCAAATACATACGACTTATCTTTAATACAACTGAATTTAATGCGCAAAAGTTTACTGCGTACACTTAAAGCAGGAGTTCTCAACGTGGGGTAGCCAAAAAAACGTTTTGTGGTACGCCGTGAGAGCTCAGAGGTCGCTATATCTAGTAACAAAGTTTTATTCCCATTGTTATACTATAACTATAGTTTTATCTATCTATGTAAGGGGTACGCTAGTTACATACACATTTCCAGGAGGTACGTGAACCATAAAAGGTTGAGAACCACTGACTTAAAGTATCAGTTTTTTTTCCTCCATAAAAAATTGAATTCATATACTAGTTGCAATTTCATTTTTCTCTCCTTTAAATCAACAGCAAACTGCTCTGAAGCGATAGCTCTGATTCATTCGGGGAAACCGAC
The DNA here is from genome assembly GCA_038380435.1 of Ryuthela nishihirai. Lineage (NCBI taxonomy): Eukaryota > Metazoa > Arthropoda > Arachnida > Araneae > Heptathelidae > Ryuthela > Ryuthela nishihirai. The sequence goes on from JAWZYU010000018.1 coordinate 30,662,640, forward strand.
GTGGCGCAAAGTCCCATAAAAATATTAAACTTTCCATTTCTTTAGAGTTTCGGCTTTCACAGAAAATACTCTTATTTGCCTTTCTTTGTCCTACAAGCTCTGATGCGTTCAGCCTTTAGACGTCCTTGCCCTTTCTCTTCTCCTCTTCCGCTTGGTCGCTTAAAGGATTTACCAAGAAGACGAAAACTCCGTTCACTTTTCATTCTGCTGGACAGGGTCCTAGAATTTGGCGCCTTCTATCGAATTCCTTCGAGTTTTCTCTTTGAATAGGATTAGAATCGCTTCGGTACGTTTTTTTTTCTTCCTCAGTTTCTATTTAGGACTGGATGTCGAAGGTCCTTTTTGAGTTCTTGTTTCAGTATTGCACCCTTTTGAATTTATTAACGGATTTCTGGAATTTCTTCGGACGAAATCGGCTTCTGAACTTTAAAGAGTATATATTGTGTGCATTGTTGTTAAAAGTAACATGTTTTTTGAATCGGGTTTTTATCTCTGAGCTGTATTTGTTTTCTGCGTCATTGGATTTGGGTTGTTTTTATCTCTGAGAAGTATTTTTTTGCACGAAATGGAGTAAATGGCCAAGTCACGAGGACCTCAAGGGTCGGAAAAAATTGAGGAAACGAGGTAGATGGAAGCTATGTCTTAAAGGGGAGGAGAGGGTTGACTTAGCTGGTAGGGCATCAGGCTCGTAATCTGAAGTTCTTAGGTTCGAGTCACATCTGTGCCAGAGTTGTGGTTTATCTCCATTAACAACACCCGATCCTCGCTAGGTCCGAAAGGGGGACCTACGAAAGGCCACCAGCCATTGAATGGGGCGTTACATTTTGACCCCATGTGCAGGAGAGCCATACCTTCTACAGGTTAAAAAACACGTTGGATGAACTTGATGGGAGGCTTCCATCTGTCTGCTAACAGCTATCCAGTGCTTCCCTTTTCATTGACATTCTCTGAACACCTTGGGGCGGGGGTGGCTCAATCGGTAGCGCGAGGCTCGTAATCTGCAGTTCCCAGGTTCGAGTCCCAGCTAGGCCGGGGTTGAGACTTATCTCCGCAAAACTCCCCGCCCTTTCCACGGTCAGTAGGGGACACCGATGGGCTTGGAGAGGTCGCCGTCCGTCGTATGGGACATTAAGCCGTGGCACCGTGTGAGGGAGAACCATACCCTGTGCATGTTAAAGAACACGCTGGATGGCCTTGACGGGAGGCTACCATCTGTCTCCCAACAACTGTTCCAGTGGGTCCCCTCCCCCAACCTTGTCTGATCCTTCGGGGTCCATGTGACTTGACCATTTAGCACATGGTGTGCAAAAAAGTGCCGCTCAGAGGTAAAACAACCCAACTCTGAATCCCTTGTGATATATTCGTTACGCCCATTGTGTGCCACTCAGAGATTAAACACTCCAACACACCGGTCAAGGCTATCTAGCATGTTCTTTGATGTGCACGGAATATGGTTCTTTTTGCACACGAGTTTATCGTCCCATCCGACGGACGGCTGCCTTTCCAAGGTCATCAGTGGTGAAAATTCTGAATTCAGAAACTCTTAGGACAGGAAACTAGCAAATGCAGATACTGGTCTGGCGCTACCGACTGAGCCAACACTCTCTACATCATTGGAGCAAATGGCAACAAAGGTCACAAATAGGATGTCCAGATTTCGATTGATAAAACCGAGACATTTCTGTAAATGTTCCGGTTTCAGAAAGTTAAAACCGGGAGAGTTGTGGTTCCGATTTAAGTTTACTACAACTGGAACATTTCTTCTCTGAAATGTGACCGCAGAAAAAACTAAATTTTATTAAAGCAGTTGCATGACGGAACAATAGGCATGATACATACAGTCGCTCAAAAATATCCGAACACTATGATTGATTACAGAATTCAGAAAAAACTTTTTCTTTAAGAAATACATAAAAAATTATGTTTTTGTTTTATAGGTATTAATAAATATTTCTAAGCGTATCTTTCCATTCATTCTTTTTTTTCAAATTTTTGCTGTTAGTGAGTGCTAAATGAGAAATATCAAAACATCATTCTTTTCGTAAATGGGCACCTCATATTTGCAAAAGGCTTTTGTTGGGTTGTTTTACCTCTGAGCGGCACTTTTCTTGCACACAATGGGCTAAATGGCCAGGTCACAAGGACTCCGTAGATTCAGAGAAAGTTGGGGGAGAGGATCCACTGGAACAGCTATTGGGAGACAGATGGTAGGCAGCCCCCCCCCCCCCCCACGTCTACGCCATCCTGCGTGTTCTTTAATGTGCACAGGGTGTGGCTCTCCCGCACACGGGGCCAAGGCTTAACTTTACATCCGATGGATGGCTGCCTTTCCAAGCCCATCGGTGTCCCCTACTGACCATAGGCAGGGCGTTTTGCGGAGATGAATCTCAACGCTGACCCAGTTGGGACTCGAACCTGGGAACTGCAGATTACGAGCCTGGCGCGCTACCGACTTAGCCACCCCCGACCCACTCGCAAAAGTCGATAAGGAATTTTTCTAATTTAACTTAATATGCCGATTTGTATGTCAAAGCTGCCAGCAACCAATGACATCTTGTCTGATTATCTTCGGCAGAATTTCATCGGGATTGGCTCATTTGGTAGCGCCGTAGGCTAATCATCCATAGTTCCCAGGTTCGAATCCCACCTAGACCAAACTTTAGAGCATCAATGTGTTTGTAAAAGCCGCCGTCCGTCGGATGGGACGTTAAGATGGGAGAGCCATACCTGTGCGCGTTAAAGAACATCTGGATGGCCTTGACGGAAGGGTTCCATCTGTCTCCCAACAGCTGTCCAGTGTGTCCTCTTCCCCAACCTTCTCTGAGCCTACGGGGTCCTTGTGACTTGGTCATTTAACTAATTGTGCAAAAAAAAAAGTGCGGCTCAGATCCACCTGAACCATCTTTTCGGCAGCATATTACTCTTAAGGAATAAAGATGACAAAGGTGCCTGATGGCTGCTTAGTAAAGAACCGCTGGTTTAAAGATTGTTAGCATTAACACTAGACAGCGAGAACACGTTCGTTTAATTTGTCCGTCCACAAGAATATATTCGTTTGCTACGACAAGGGAACATATTCGTTCAATTTACCGGGCTGTGAAATAAGTAATGTTGAGAACCACTGGTGTGCCTAACGACCCATAGCGAGGACTTGATGGAACCATAAATCTCGCTAATCTGTACTTTAGTCCCTTTGTATGGTTTAGCATTTCATTTGATACTTTCCCTAATGCTAAAGGCTTCTGGAATCTTTCTGGAAGGGAAAAGCTCACAAATTATAGATCTTAAAATTGATATCAATGTTACTGAATTGCAAAGGAATGATGAATGATAAATATGCAAAAATCCCTTTTGAGCAAAACGGATTTTTGCATATTTATCATTTTTTTTTTTTTTCAAATTCGAATCCTACCAGGGAATTCGAATCTGAAAACTGCGGATTCAAATCTCCTCTAAAATTTATCTCCTCTAAAAGCCACTCTATTCTCGGGCAGAAAAGTGACTAAGTTTCGGTTGGGTTGTTTTACGTCTGAGCGGCACTTTTTTGCACACCATGGGCTAAATAGCCAGGTCACATGGACCCCGAAGGCTCAGAGAAGGTTGGGGAAGGGGACCCACTGGAACAGCTGTTGGTAGACAGATGGTAGCCTCCCGTCAAGGCCATCCAGCGTATTCTTTAACGTGCACAGGCTATGTCTCTCCCGCACACGGGGCCACGGCTTAACGTCCCATCCGACGGACGGCGGCCTTTCCAAGTCCATCGGTGTCCCCTACTGACCGTGGGCAGGGCGGGGAATTTTGCGGAGATAAATCGCAACGCTGACCCAGCTGGGATTCGAACCTGGGAACTACAGATTACGAGCCTGGCGCGCTACCGACTGAGCCACCCCCGCCCCAGAGCACATTGGATGGTCTTGACGGCAGGCTACTATCTGTCTCCCAACAGATGTTCCAGTGTGTCTCCTCCCCCAACCTTGTCTGAGCCTTCGGGATCTTTGTGACCTGGCCATTTAGCCCATGGTGTGCAAAAAAGTGCCCCTCATAGGTAAAAACAACCTTTTTACAGAAATGAAGCGATGATAAAAGCAGAAATAAAACTGCTAAATGCAGTTTTATTTTAATACCTGCTACGAATAGATGTGAAGATTGAAAATGAGAAAGTGATTGTTATAAAATCTGTTGTCAAGTAATGAAGACTATTAACTACGTTCGCAAACGTTTCCTATCACACGTGATAATCTATAATCTTTAACCATTCAGGATAAATTGATGTATGCGTTGAGTATCATCATCCATCAGTGACAATGAAAATGTTCTTTATTGTTTACAAAGACAGGATATTTCCAAAATGTCTAGTCAAACTTCTTTGGTAACGTGCCTATGCCCATAGTGATGAAAAAGTTCCTATGAACTTTAGTCCAGAAATGCTTCTCTATCGAGTTACAGAACATTTTGAGAATTAAGTAAGAAATCCTATGAAGTGTATTAGTTTTTTTTCCAGTTATTACAGTACACTGCAAATGATCGACGAGGACAATTAAGTAAGTCTCTACATCAGAGGAAATGTTCAAAATGACCTCCCTGAGCATCAATACACTCCTCACAGCGCCTTCTCATCGACTGTCGAACACATTCGGAAAGTCCGGGAGTGTTGTCAATCCTTTGACAACCACCACGATCCTTTCGCTGACAGCTTATGTATTAGTAATCGGAGTAGCGTAAACATCAGCCTTAACGTGTCCCAATGAGTAGAAATCCAGTGGATTCAATTAGGAAGAGAATGAAGGCTATGCAGTTGGTCGACCTTTGCTAACCGAATGGGGGCGGGGTGGCTCAGTTGGTAGCGCTCCAGGCTCGTAATCTGCAGTTCAATTTTTCTGCTCTTATCCTCCCATCCAATCTCCATCCAATCCTACCTCCATCCTACCTCCCATCTTACCCTTTCGAGTCCCAGCTGGGTCAGCGTTGATATTTATCTCCACAAAACTCCCCACTCTACCCATAGTCAGTAGGGGACACAGATGGGCTTGGAAAGGACGCTGTCCGTCGGATGGGACGTTAAGCCGTGGCCCCGTGTGCGGGAGAGACATACCCTGTTCACGTTAAAGAACACGCTGGATGGCTTTGACGGGAGGCTACCATCTGTCTCCTAATAGCTGTTCCAGTGGGTCCCCTCCCCCAACCTTCTCTGCGCCCTCGGGGTCCATGTGGCCTGGTCATTTAACCCATTGTGTGCAAAACAAGTGCCGTTCAGAGGTAAAACAACTCAACCAACCCAACGGGCAGGATACCTACGTTTGAGATAATCCAGGAATAGTGGTGAGATTTTGTCCAAGATTTCCACATATCTATTATGCCGCCAGCCACATAAATTTACCTAGCATTTTATCCTTTGACAGGCTTCCTAACTTGAACTGTCAAAGTGTTGTATAACTCAGAAGGAAACGTTTCTGGTCAATTGTAAATAGGAATTTTTTTCGTCTCTATGCCCAGTAGAAGATGTTTCTAAAGTTTCACTATCGCTTTCGGAAATCCCCTGCATATTACGCATTATAGCTGTTTAAAGATATTAAATTTACATAAGGAAATGGGAAAAATCTTTTTGAAGTGCTTCAAATTACTAACAAGGATAAGGCAAATAGGGTTGGCAAAGAAATCATCCAAGGTATCTTATATAAAAATAATAATAAGTACCCCCTCAGGCAGCTGCTTGCCACAGAGGTCTGACAGGAGCCTGTCAATTTTTATGCCATAGTAGAAGGTCTGAGAGGATGGCAGGCCCTCAGCAGAAAAACGACACAAACAGCCATGCCTTACCCGGGGCTCGAACCCAGGTGTAGTAAACACAAAAATATAAACAAACTTAGGAAAGTAGTGGAGAAATCGTATTTAAGCTAACAACCAGTCTTCTTAGTTGGAAACCAACCCTACTTTAAAAATTTTGTTAAACCGAAATCATGTCAGTCTGGGACTGAGGGTATACATTTATTTTATTTTTTTATTTATTTTTGGAAAATGACATTATTAATTTCTTCCTTAAATTGCAAAAGAAGCATTAACTTAATTTTTATTTCCTTATTTAGTATTTTATTTGGTAAATAATAGTTTATGAACTAATAATTTTTTCTTTTCTTTTTGATTTGATCAATGACCGAGCTTTCTATTTTTCATTTCAGAATATTTTGGAAAAGTTTAATCCTTGTGCTCGGCAGCTCATCTCTTCTGGCAAAGCCTATTTGAAATCCTTACACGGTAAGTTCAATTCCTTAAGTTGGGTTGGGTTGTTTTACCTCTGAGCGGCACTTTTTTGCACACCATGGGCTAAATGGCCAGGCCACAAGGACCCCGAAGGCTCAGAGAAGGTTGGGGGAGGGGACCCACTGGAACAGCTGTTGGGAGACATGGTAGCCTCCCGGCAAGGCCATCCAGCGTGTTCTTTAACGTGCACAGGGTATGGCTCTCCCGCACACGGGGCCACGGCTTAACGTCCCATCCGACGGACGGCGGCCTTTCCAAGCCCATCGGTGTCCCCTACTGACCGTGGGCAAGGCGGGGAATTTTGCGGAGAAATTCCTTAAGTAGAGTTGGGTAGTTTTATCTCTGAGCGTCACTTTCTTTTTGCATACAAAGGGTTAAATGAGCAGGTCACAAGGACTCCAAGAGTTCACTGAAGTTAGGGGAAGGAAACCCACTGAATAATTGTTAGGTAACAGGTGGTAGCCTCTTGTTGAGACCATCCAGCGTGTTCTTTAACTTTCACAGGATAATGGCTCTCCTGCACACGAGGCCCCGGATTAACGTTCAATCTGATGGACGGCGGTATTTCCAAACCCATTGGTGTTTCTTTTCTCACCGAGGGCATGGTGGTAATGGTAGGTGGGGGTGGGAGGGTAAGAGGAGAACAACTCTGGCACAGTAGGGACTCGAATCTGGGAAGTACAGTCGCTCAAAAAATATCCGAACACTATGGTTGATTACAGAATTCAGAAAAAATATCTGGCAACGTTTTTTTTAGAAATTAGTGATCTGGCTTGACACGAAGGTTGCCAGATCACTAATTTCTAAAAAAAAAACGTTGCCAGATATTTTTTTTGAATTCTGTAATCAACCATAGTTTTCGGATATTTTTTTGAGCGACTGTACAGATTACGAGCCCAGTGCGTTACCAACTGAGCCCACTCTGCCCCCTCTCCTTAATTAGATAATATGCACAAATTAAACGCTTACAAGAAGAGAAATTGCTTTAACCAGGTGAAAATGGCTGCCCTAACCCATTTCCCGTTTCCAGTGATGTTTAGTTTCGTGCAGTTTAGTAATGCAGGGAAAACGTCTTGGAGCAAGTCAGTCACTTTCCCCCCCTGTAATGTTGACTTCATCTTATACATTATGGTGTAGTGATGGTGAGGCAATTCATATTTTACTACTGCGATTTACACTAATCTTCTTTCTGTCCTGGGTGAAAAACGGAGATGTTGATAGGCTTGGAACACAGGTCTATCTAAATCTTAAAGTCTATCCAAAGGAGGGACATTAGATCTCTGGTTCCCAAAACCTTTTTGAGCCCGAGGCCCCCCCTTTACCAAGTATTATTTTATAACGTCCTTTTCTAGAATTTTTAAAACACCTACGTTGGAAATTACTAAGCTCTTGGGGTCCTTGCGATCTGGTAATTTTGACCAGAGACAGACTCAAATGTGATTCATTCATTCATTCAACGTTACAAGAGAAAATGGTATGTCCTTACTCAGACTTTCTCAATAAATTTTTGTGCATAGTGCAAAAACAAAAAGAAATTGATTCTAGATCAATGTTATTATTATTTATTTTTTTTAATGTTTTATATATATATATTTTAAATTTTATTGTTATTATTATTTTTTTGCGAGTTTTTCATTTTTATCATATTTTTTTTAATTTTTTTATAACTATATATTGTTTTTTTTTAGTAGGATTCTCTTTTTTTATATTATTTTTCTCATTCCTTTTTTTCCTTTTTTGTTTTTGATAATTTATATATATATATATTTTTGATTTTTTAACTTATCCTCCAAAGTATGTTTTTTATTTTAGATTCTGTTCCATAATGGAGTAGATAAAAGAAACTGAAAGATAAGTTTATAAATTGCAATTTTTGTGACATATTTCGGGTGGTTTAACAAGTTTTGGATATTTAAATCCTCTATTCCTAATCTATTCAATGCTGAAAATAAAGTTTCTCTTTGCTTAGAGTATATGGTACAATTAAGTAAGATATGGATGGTATTTTCTGGTAGATTACATTTTATGCAATTTGTAGAAATTCAATGTGACGACTGATGTTTTCAATTTAAATTGTTTCTGTATGCAGATCTCACGAACGAGCCTACCCTTGTGAGACCTCAAAAGTTTTGTATGCTCTTAAACATTATCTGAAATAAAAATTATCTATCTATCTATCTATATAGGGGAGGAACAACACCCGCCTCACCCCTTGAGAATTCTAGAAACTTAAAAGGGGCGAAAAAGCATATATAACAGAAAACGTTTCAAGAATTAAAATAGAAAAACACTATAATGCAGTCAGATACGCTAACCACCAGAACAGGTAGGGTCTGGTGTTAGCGAATTTAACTACTAAGACCTACTACTAAGTTAATAGCAATAAATGGAAAATAAATATTGTTTACGCTGACTGAGAAATAAGAAAGAGATATAATATTACAAATATAAATATAAAGTTATTTAAACGATTATGTACAATATCACGTATAAGAAAGAGACTGAAGATATACACCGATCAGCCAAAACATTAAAACTACCCACCTAATATGATGTAGGTCGTACTCTCGCTGCCAAAAGAGCTCTCAGCCAATGAGGCATAGGTAGAACGAGATGTTGATAGGTGTCGCTTGATATTTGGTACCATGACTGCGACAGAAGATCCCGCAGTTCCCGTAAATTACGTGGTTGGGGTGATGCTGCTCGTACCCGTTTCTCCAACTTAAGCCACAAATGCTCGATAGGATTCATGTCCGACGAATTTGGAAGCCATGGCAATAAATGGAATTCCTCATCATGTTCTAGGAACCATTCCTGAACCTTCTTCGCAGTGTGACATGGGGCATTGTCTTGTTGAAAGACGCCATCTCCGCCAGGGAATACAGCCGTCATACAGGGGTGTATTTGGTCAGCCACGATGTTCAGGTAGGTGACAGCTATCCGAGTTTGCTCTACAGGGATAATTGGGCTAAGTGTTTGCCAAGAAAATATTGCCCAGACCATCACACTCCCTCCAGCCTCCTGGATCCGTCCCACAGTGCATCCAGGTGAGAAGGCTTCCGTGGGTAAACGTCGCACACGAGGTCGTCCGTCCACATGGTGTAACAGAAAACGAGATTCGTCTGACCTTCCGACCCTCTTCCAGTCTTCTATGGTCCAATGTCGATGATTACGTGCCCACTGCAAGCGTTGACGACGGTGAACGGCTGTGAGCATAGGAACACAAATGGGTCTGCAGAGACCCATATCGAAGAGCTTACGATGAACTGTGTGTTCGGACACATTGGGCCCTTTACCACAATTGAAATTATGGGTAATGTCTGCCACAGTAGCCCTCCTGTTGCTGCAGACAAGACGAGATAGCATGCGCTGACCTCTTGCATCAATGAGGCGTGGCCGGCCCACACCTTGTCGACGGCTCGAAGTGTCACCTGTTTCGGACCATCTTTGATAGGTACTAAGTACTGCATAGCGTGAGCTGCCTACCAGCGTCGCTGTTTCGGAAATACTCTTACGAAGGCGCCTTGCCGTAGCGATCTGGCCTTTATCGAAATCAGATAAATACTTTACTTTTTCCCATGTTGAGACGAAATGAAATACTGTCTGTGAGAGCTCCGACCAGGTATTATATATATATCATTCGCGATCTTGGCACCTGACACTGATTGGCTGCACGCGCGCTTCTTTGCATAACGCAGAGGTGGTTTTAATGTATTGGCTGATCAGTGTATAATCCTTTGCCAATCTTTAATAAAGGCAATTGAGAATTTAAAACTGATAGCATTTAATATATTTATATAAGTCCATGCTTAGTAAAGGCTTTTTAAAAGCGGCCATGGGTAGAAGAGATGACAACCACTTTCAGGAAGATGAAACTCAAAGGTTTGAAAGTTTCTACCTCGGAACAGCATTTTTATTTTCATTTCATCTAATTCATTTTTAAGAATTTCTGCATTCTGACTTGTCATTTTTAAGAATTTCGGCATTCTGACCTGTCTTGGCCTTGAGGAGGAACAATGTAATATTAATAATTATAGCAAGATACTAAAAACCTAAAATTCGAAACCTACAGAAGAGGCTTGGGTTGTTTTACCTCTGAGCGGCACTTTTTTGCACACCATGGGCTAAATGGCCAGGTCACAAGGACCCCGAAGGCTCAGAGAAGGTTGGGGGAGGGGACCCACTGGAACAGCTGTTGGGAGACAGATGGTAGCCTCCCGTCAAGGCCATCCAGCGTATTCTTTAACGTGCACAGGGTATGACTCTCCTGCACACGGTGCCACGGCTTAACGTCCCATCCGATGGACGGCATCCTTTACCAAGTCCATCGGTGTCCCCTACTGACCGTGGGCAGAGCGTGGAATTTTGCGGAGATAAATCCCAACGCTGATCCAGACTGGGACTCGAATCTGGGAACTGCAGATTACGAGCCTGTCGCGCTACCGACTAAGCCACCCCCGCCCCACACAGAAGAGGCACTGGATAATTTCAGGGAGTGATACACTCTTTCCCTGAAACATGCGTAAATTCAACACTGCTCATGTCTTAATTATAGCACGAGTTATGCATCAAGTGACGTTTCACTTTTAAGTGTTTGATAATGTTGAAATGGCGTGCTTTCTAGAATCACCACTGTAAAGAGTTATTACCACCAGATAAAGCCCTCTTTTCTCTCGGAAATGAAAACGACTTGATATATTTTAGCGCTGTTACTGTTTTTTTTTTCGTTTTCTGACCACTTCATTACAAAAGCAATTGTAGCTAAGAAAATATTACAATTCTATTTTTAAACGAATAAAGCAGAAATGTAATTTGCAAGCAGAATGAAGCATCATTAAGTTACTTAGAAAAATAAACCTTGAAAGAAAAGAAAAATTGTAATTTTCAAAGATGGCCTACATTTGGGTTGGTTGGGTTGTTTTACCTCTGAGCAGCAAATTTTTGCACACAATGCGCTAAATGGCCAGGTCACAAGGACCCCGAAGTCTATGAAAGGGTTGAAGGAAACCCTTTCTGACAGCTGTTGGGGAACAGATGGTAGCCTCAAGTCAAGGCCATCCAGTGTGTTCTTTAACGTGCACAGGGTATGTCTCTCCCGCACACGGTGCTATGGCTTAACGTCCCATCCGACGGACGGCAGTCTTTCCAAGCCCATTGATGTTCCCTACTGACCATAGGCAGGGAGTTTCGAGGAGATAAATCTCAACGCTGGTCCAGCTGGCACTCGAACTTGAGAACTGCAGATTATCAGCTGGGACGCTACCGACTGAACCACCCCCGCCCCAATGGCCTACAGTATCTGGGACTGATTTACATAGAGAACTTTCCAATGAATATACAAGGTTGTAGGGGTAACTCAGTTGGAAGCGCGCCAAACTCGTAATCTTCAGTTCCCAGATTCGAGTCGCAACTTCGACAGCGTTGCTATTTATCTCCGCTAAATTTCCCTGCTCTCGGCGAGAAAGGGGACACCGATAGGTTTGGAAAAGCTGCCGTCCATCGGATGGGATATTAAGCTGTGGTCACGTGTTTGGCAGAGCCATATCTATAACGCTAAAGAACATGCTGGATGGACAGGACAGAGGGTTCCATCTGCCTCCTTATAGCTGTCCAGTGGGTTCCCTTCTCCCAAATTTCTTTGATCCCTTGGGATCCTTGTGTCCTGGTTATTTAGCCCACTGTGTACAAAAAGTGCGTCTCAGAGATACTATAATCCATCAGTAGTAAAATGGTGCTTATGAGAGCTTCATGGAAGACTGATAACTCGGTAATTTATACAAAAGAATCAACTGGATAATTTGAATTAGTATTTCATATTTATGAATCCTACAATACAATATTATAAATATTCTTGAGAAGTATTCGTAAAAAGATGAAATTCTAACTTCAGAATAACGTCGTCAATTTAACATTGTTCCTTCTTAACATTGTTCCCTAAATACACTCTCCTATCAAAATATTAGAGAATTTACATGTTATGTCCATGGGATCTAAGTTCAAAGCTGCATAACTTCTAATATATACATTTAATGGAAAAACGTGACTGAAAATAAATACAATAAACTAACGATTATAATAAAATCTTTTCAAATTCCGATTTCGAATAATATTTGTCCAGTAGCTAGCAAAAGTTATGGAAGCTGGAAATTTCACACGAGTAATGAGTCATAAGAATTTACCTGAGAAATTAATTAAAATTAAATTAAGTTGTTTCAAACCATTTAATAAAATATGTATGAGTATTAAAAGTTTGCGTAATGATTATTTCAATATTAGGCAATTATAAGTACTTTTTATTAAACCGAATAATTTATTGTTAAATATTCTACCTTCCACAACTATTAAATACTGCACGAATATCGTTAAAAAACGAGATTGAAGTAGTTTTGATTATGATCTTCTATTTATCTTCAATCACGTTTTTCCAGTAAGTGATTATTTTAGAAGCTACAGAGTTTTGGAAATAGATTCTCGTTGAGTTAAACCCGTAAGTTCTCTAATATTTTGGTACAGCAATGTGACACTCATGAGTAAGCTTTGGCTCACTAGTTTGGATGGGAAAGGTTAGGTTGTTTTACCTCTGAGCGGCACTTTTTTGCACACCATGGGCTAAATGGCCAGGTCACAAGGACCCCAAAGGCTCAGAGAAGGTTGGGGGAGGTGACCCACTGGAACAGCTGTTGGGAGACAGATGGTAGCCTCCCGTCAAGGCCATCCAGCGTGTTCTTTAACGTGCACAGGGTATGGCTCTCCCGCACACGAGGCCACGGCTTAACGTCCCATTCCAAGCGACGACGGACGGCGGCCTTTCCAAAGCCCATCATCGGTGTCCCCTACTGACCGTGGGCAGGGCGGGGAATTTTGTGGAGATAAATCTCAACGCTGACCCAGCTGGGACTCGAACCTGGGAACTACAGATTACGAGCCTGGCGCGCTACCGACTGAGCCACTCCCGCCCTGGATGGGAAAAGTTTGCATTATTGTACAATAGAGGAAATCCTAATTCTTTGTCTCTGCTTAAGGAACCGTCATGGTTACAAGGGCTGAAATTATTTTACTAACAAATGATGTGAAAAATACTGAAAGATTTAGATGTGTTTTATTAACTTTTTTAGTTATGGTCAGAAAGTACCATTTTGAACTATGCAACCATAGATTCACAAGATGCAACATCGTGAGCCCTCCCAGTTATTTCAGTGCGGAAAATCAAAAAAAAATGTTTTAGACTTAAACTTGGATTTTATTATGAGCACCGGCTGTAATTTTCAATGCAACACAAGTTACTTTACAGATACCAAATAAAATGAAATAATATAAGGTAAAATAGTGCAAAGTAAAATAATACAAAGGTTAAGCGGTTTCAAGCCGTCCAGCAATCTCTTGACGATCATTTTGGAAGATTATTCAGACCCTTAAGTTCTTCTGAAACATAACAATAGCATTTTAATGCTATTATTGTGGTTCAGAGGAACGCTCAATATATTTAAAAGAGGTGTGGTATAAAACGTTTGATTGCTTGGATTATTTTAGCTCTGAGCGGCGCTTTTTTGTACATAATGGCTAAATGGCCAGGTCACAAGGACCCCGAGGGAGCAGCGAAGGTTAGAACCCACTGAACAGCTGTTATGATATAGATGGTTGCATCCAAGCCATCTAGTGTATTCTTTAACGTGCACGGTGTAAGCTCTCCTGGAAATAGGGGGCGGGGTGGCTCAGTCGGTAGCGCGCCACGTTCGTAAACTGTAGTTCTAAGGTTCGAGTCCCGGCTGGGTCAGCGTTGAGATTTATCTCCGCAAAATTCCCCGCCCTGCCCACGGTCAGTAGGGGACACCGATGGGCTTGGAAAGGCCGCCGTCCGTCGGATGGGACGTTAAGCCGTGGTCCCGTGTGCGGGAGAGACATACCCTGTGCACGTTAAAGAACACGCTGGATGGCCTTGACGGGAGGCTACCATCTGTCTCCCAACAGCTGTTCCAGTGGGTCCCCTCCCCCAACCTTCTCTGAGCCTTCGGGGTCCATGTGACCTGGCCATTTAGCCCATGGTGTGCAAAAAAGTGCTGCTCAGAGGTAAAACAACCCACTCCAACCTCCTGGAAATAGACCACATCCCATCCGATGAACGGAGGCCTTTCCAAGCCATTCGGTATCCCCTACTGACCGAGGGCAGGGCGGAGAGTATTGCGGAGATAAATCTCAAAGATTTTATCAACGAGATTTCATCAAAGATTCCCAGGCGGGAATCTAATCTGGGAACTGCAGATTGCAAGCCTGGCTGGCTACCCACTGAACCATCCTTGCTCTTTGGGGAACAGGACCAAGCAAACAGCTTCTCATTATTTAAAATAATATGATGAAACAATACTCTACAAATAAATATTTCCTGTAATATCAGAATAAATATCAACCACTGACTGTGTGCGACTCACAATTTACATTTGAGCCTTTCATTTTTGTTTCAAGTAGTAAACTTTGAAAACGAAGCAGTTTACAGCTTGATTGCAGAGAAGTGAAAAAGAAATATTCACTTCGGCAACCCATAATTTATTCCGTACATAACAGAAAGTCTTCTCGACGTCTCTGGACATCAGCATTTATGATCTTTTATTGCCTACCGTAAGTAAACTCGGCGTCTGATAACTTTCCCGACTTCGATTTCATCCTTATGTGAAACTCGGCGAAATGCGCTTGATAAAAACTGCCTCAGAAAAATAATCCATCGTCTCCGAAAGCGAATGCGATCGTCTTTCCTCTCTCTCTCACCCCCGCTGCATTTTTTTTTTCAATTTTTTTTCCTCCCTCTCTTCTGAATTCGCTAGGGATAACAAAGAGCTAGAAAAGACGTGCAGTTAGACGCTATCAGTCGGGATGTGCCGATGCTTTGACACCCGAAGTAAAGACGATGCTGCATTTCCACTGAAGAGGAGGAAAGCTCAATCGCGCTCAGTGATGGGCAAAACATGGAAAGTGTTTTTTTTTTTTCTTTTACTATTTCTATCCTTTTTTTTAGATTTATGCCAATACGTTTCTTGGATTATTTCGGATGTTGAGATTTTAATTTGGATTTTCTGAGGTCTCGCCTTCCTCACACACCTACTATGACGTATATAAACTGGTAGGCTCCTGGCTCTGTGACAAATAGCTGCTTGAGGGGTTATTTATTTGATTTTTTAATCCGTGCCTTAGAGTACGGACATACAGAACGCTTTCTGAAGTTTAGCAATATTAAAATGTTTAAAACTCTTCTGCACTTTATAGCAAAATCTTTACCAGATAGCCACAGAGTAAACTGGGGCGTGTGCAATACACACGCTCCAGTCATCAGTAAGGGTTTTCTGCACCTGTACAGTCGATCAAAAAAGTATCCGAACGCTATGGTTGATTACAGAATTCAGAAAAAATATCTGGCAACGATTTTTTTTTTTGAAATTAGTGATCTGGCAACCTTCGTGTCACGTGACATCGATGGTTCTATCAGTTACTGAATTCGTATTCACTTCAAAATGAAGAAAGGGGCCGATTTTATCTACTCAAGATTGCGAGCGCGCTGTTTTCCTTTGAAGTGAATACGAACTCAGTGGCTGATTACACCATCGGTATGTTTTAGATCTATTTCCCACTTTTTAGGGCGCATATAGGAAGATAGGCATTTTTTGAAATTTTTTATTTTTCCTAATATTGAAGTAGCAGGTTACTTTAACTAATATCCTACTTGAAAGTTGGGGCAGGGATGCTCAGTCGGTAGCGCGTCAGGCTCGTAATCTGCAGTTTCCAGGTTCGAGTCCCAACTGGGTCAGCTTTGAGATTTATCTCCGCAAAATTCCCCACCCTGCTCACGGTCAAATAGGTGACACCGATGGGCTTGGAAAGGCTGCCGTCCGTCGGATGGGACGTTAAGTCGTGATTCCGTGTTTATGGGAGAGCCATACCCTGTGCACGTTAAAGAACACACTGGATGTCCTTGACAGTAGGCTACCATCTGTCTCCTAACAGCTGTTCCAGTGGGTCCCCTCCCCCAACCTTTTCTGAGCCTTTGGGGTCCTTGTGACCTGGCCATTTAGCCCTGGGGAGGGGGGGGGCTCAGTCGGTAGCGTGCCAGGCTCGTAATCTGTAGTTCCCAGGTTCGAGTCCCAGCTGGGTCAGCGTTGAGATTTATCTCCGCAAAATTCCCCGCCCTGCCCACGGTCAGTAGGGGACACCGATGGGCTTGGAAAGGCCGCCGTCCGTCGGATGGGACGTTAAGCCGTGGCCCCGTGTGTGGGAGAGCCATACCCTGTGCACGTTAAAGAACACGCTGGACGGCCTTGACGGGAGGCTACCATCTGTCTCCCAACAGCTGTTCCAGTGGATCCCGTCCTCCAACCTTCTCTGAGCCTTCGGGGTCCATGTGACCTGGCCATTTAGCCCGTGGTGTGCAAAAAAGTGCCGCTCAGAGGTAAAACAACCCAACCCAAAGCCATTTAGCCCATTGTGTGCAAAAAAAGTGCTTCTCAGAAGTAAAACAACCCAAACAACAAACTTACTTGAAAGTCATTTGTATTAGTAAGGAAATAAAAGTCACTTCTAATATGTAAGTAGAAGGATATTCCGATTATGGTTTCGAAAAAATTGCTTAGAATTTTTTGCCACGTCAAGAGAAGACATTATTAACTATCTGTTATAAGAAATAAACTGAAACGTTTCGAAAGTTTCTTACTCACGAAGCACAAATATCTTAGGAATGTTTAACTTTCGTACATCCTCCTCTAGAAAAAAGATAAGTTAAAAAAAAAAGATCTTTTTTCCTTTCACCACCAAAACATATACGAAAAACTCACTCTGCATCGTGAAAACCGAATATCTTCGAAACTGCAGACATCAGATGAAATTCGAGCGAACAGCGGATATTTCCTCTTGGGCTTTGGAGAGTCTGCACCTCTGTTTGGTTGGGGGTTGGGGGATGAGGAGAGGAGATATCGGTGGAAACTCTCCTCGGGTATGTTTACTGAGTAAGCAGCTTAGAACGCTTAATTTACGTGTCCGGATTTATGCCGAGGATATGGATGTTGTGGTGTGGAGATCCTGTGAAGTGGGAAACGGTTAAAGGAGAGTTATACTGAGAATCGCCGGCGTGTGTAAATGGATTGTGGAATTAATGAAACTTCTGAGTAAGGGATGGGATTCGACGTATTTAAATAGTAAATAAATATCAGAAATCGTCGAATGCTTTAGCGTAAGCATAAACAAAGGTTACATTTATCGTATTCAGCACTTAAATGTTATTTCGTCGGCTTATAATTGTATCCGTAAATTCGTTGTGACTTATTTGGAAATAAAAATAATCAGATCTGAATGCGATCTGTAAGTTTTGACTTAAGATAAATATTATGATAATAACTTTGTTTTACCATGTACGAGAAGAGGCATTGAAGTTAGAATCAGTTTGGTGAATACGAATGTTGCTTTTATTTAACAATGTTTCATTTCCTTTGTGTAAATTCCTTTTTATTTTTTAATCGTGTTTATTACTTTTTCTTCGTTTTGACGCTTCGTAATATATGGAACTAATATACGCAGGAGATTTTTTCAGTGTGAAATTGTAAGTATTGTGTTGGGTTATTTTACCTTCGAGCGGCACATTTTTTGCACACATTTTTTGTATAAATGGCCAGATCAAGGGTTTAGGGAAGATTGAGGAAGGGACCCACTGGATAACTCTAGGAGACAGATGGTAACCTTTCGTGAAGGTCATCCAGAGTATTCTTTAAAGTGCACAGAGTATGGCTCTCCCGCACACGGAACAACGGCTTTACGTCTCATCCGACGGACGGCAGCCTTCCTAAGCTGATCGGTGTCCTCTACTGACCGAGGGAAGGGAGTTTTGCGGAGATGAATCTCAACCCTGGACTGGCTGAACTCGAACCTGGGAACTGCAGATTAAGAACCTGGGGAGTCACCTAACCACTTTCCTAAGCTACCACTTTCCTAAATGAGCTACCCACTTTCCTAAATGAGCATGTAAGGTCGAAAGATTGAAAGAGGATTCAGTGGAATGCAATCACTGATTTTATGATCGCACGTACAAGAATTAGGAAATCGTACATCGCAGGAATCCTGACGTATAACTATTTCTTTCTTTCCAGTTGCTCTTACTTCATTTATTCCTGTAACAGAATACTGTAAACAAACACCGTTGCACCCTGTTTCGAAACCACCAAGTTAAAAAGCCAGTTTGGTACAGCATACGCGCATACGCCATTTGCGTACACGAAAATTTGATGGTTCGCCATTTATAAGACGAAACTTTGGTAGGTAGCCATTTATATATATAAAGTTTTGGTGAATTGTCATCAAAAGCGATAAAATTTTCAGGGGTTGCGTTTGCACAGATGATTCTTTGGTTGGTCCCTATTTCCACAGATTAATATTTGGTGAGTGAATATTGCTCAACTGAAGCTAAAGAGTAATTATATGAAAAGATTTAGTGGGTCGTTGGGTTTGGGCTGTGTTACATCTGAGCTGCCCTCTTTTGTGCACAGTGTTCTAAATGGCTAGATCACAAAGACCCCAAGGGCTCAGAGATGGTTGAGGAAGGGGAACCAATAGACAGCTGTTAAGAAACAGATTATAGCCTCCCATCAAAGCCATCCAGCATGCTCTTTAACTTACATAGGGTATGGCTCTCCAGCTCACGGAACCACGGGTTAACGTCCCATCGGACAGAAGGCAGCCTTTCCAAGCCCATCGGGCTTCCCTATCTAACCGAGGGAAGGATGAGGTTTTAAGGAAGATAGATATCAACTTTGCTCCAAGTGCGGTTCGAAATTGGGAACTACAGCTTTAGTGGGTCTCCACGAAATTTTAGTGGGCGACATTTGCCCACTTGAATGTTAGTAGATCGGAATTCGACCAGTTGAAACTATTTTCCACATTTGCACATATGAAGTTTAATTAAGTGATTATAGTTCTTGGAAATATGAAAAACGTTTAGGATTAGGATTCATTTTTCAAGGGATTTGAATTAAGTTTCAAGTTAATTGAATAGGAAAAAATGTATTAAGAAGCCATGTGAATTTTTGTCAAGATTGTGGCCCGATGAAGTTTTAGTCAGTCACTATTTGCTTAGATAAAGTTTTATTGAGCTTCCATTTACGGAAATGAAGCCTTTTGTGAGCCACCATATTCATAGATCAAAACAGTGAGTCACTATTCGCGCAATGAAGCCTTAGTGAGTCATCATTCGCACAGATGAAACTTTAACGATAACTATTTTCCTTGATAAAGATTCAATAAACTACAGTTTGAACACTAAAGTTTTAGTGAGCCTCGATTTGCATAACTAAAGCTTTAGTGAGCCACTATTTGCACAGTTGAAGCTTTAGTGAGCACCATTTGCACAGTTAAAGCTTTAGCGAATGCCATTTGCAAAGTGAAAACTTTAGTGAGTACCATTTGCACAGGTTAAGATTAAGTCAGTACCATATACACAGTTGAAGCTTTAGTGAGCCACCATTTGCACAGTTGAAGCTTTAGTGAGCACCATTTGTACAGATGAAGCTTTAGTGAGCACCATTTGCACAGTTAAAACTTTAGTTAGCCACCATTTGCACAGTTGAAGCGTTTAGCGAGTACCATTTGCACAATTGAAGCGTTTAGTGAGTACTATTTGCACAGTTGAAGCTTTAGTGAGCCACCATTTGCACAGTTGAAGCGTTTAGCGAGCCACCATTTGCACATTTGAAGCGTTTAGCGAGTACCATTTGCACAGTTGAAGCTTTAGTGAGTACCATTTGCACAGTTGAAGCTTTAGTGAGTACCATTTGCACAGTTGAAGCTTTAGTGAGTACCATTTGCACAGTTGAAGCTTTAGTGAGTACCATTTGCACAGTTGAAGCTTTAGTGAGCCACCATTTGCACAGTCGAAGCTTTAGTGAGCCACCATTTGAATAGTTAAAGCTTTAGTGAGCCACCATTTGCGCAGTTAAAGCTTTAGCGAGTACCATTTGCACAATTGAAGAGTTTAGTGAGTACTATTTGCACAGTTTAAGCTTTAGTGAGTACCATTTTCACAGTTGAAGCGTTTAGCGAGTACCATTTGCCCAATTGAAGCGTTTAGTGAATACCATTTGCACAGTTGAAGCTTTAGTGAGCCACCATTTGCACAGTTGAAGCTTTAGTGGTACCATTTGCACAGTTGAAGCTTTAGTGAGCACCATTTGAACAGTTAAAGCTTTAGTGAGCCACCATTTGCACAGTTGAAGCTTTAATGAGCCACCATTTGAACAGTTAAAGTTTTAGTGAGCCACCATTTGCACAGTTAAAGCTTTAGTGAGCCACCATTTGCACAGTTGAAGCTTTAGTGATCCACCATTTCAAAAGATGAAGAATTAGTTGTTGCAAACGGTGTTGATTATAAATACTAGCTCAATGAAACAAGAATCATCCTAAAAGAGTTCACTTGCCACGAAAGTCTGATAGCAGACTCAGAATTATATAATACCAAAAATAAAAATTGGAGTTAGTGAAGACCTCATTAGTAAAACGCAAACAACCATGTTTTATTCCAGATTCGAATCCGGGTGCCTCTTCACCGCAACCAAGAATGCTAGCCCCTGTTCCGAAAATCTTTTATGTATACTCTGAAAGGTGCAAGAAGGCAAATCTTATTTCCCTCCATTTCTGTTTTTCGCATGAAGAGGTGTGTGTATAATAAACTTCCCCTATATCCGATACAAAGAAGGATCAACTTTCTGATTCACGGTTATTTTAGTGAAACAGAAAAAGAAAACCAAAAGAGAGAAAAATCCACATCGTCCAGCAGAGCAATATCCATAACAGAGGAAAACTGTTTCGAAAGGTTGACCGTTGTATTAAAACGAAGAGAGCAGCTGTCAAGAGAAGATTGAGTCGGAAGAAGGGAGACAGAAAGGAGGAGGAAGAGGAGGATGAGGAGGGAGGGAGGGAGGCAGAAGCGGATAAAAGAGGAAAAGGGTCACAGCTAGATCGAATGAAGGGGAAAGTGAAAAACGGAAATCTTTTTATCAGCAGTGGCACGTGCGTGTTTCACCCTCCGCACGAGTTCCTGCGTCACGAGCAAAGGGGAGAGAGGGAGAGGTCCCAAAATCCTTCTCATCCCACCCACTCCCGTTGCTACGAGCGACGATCTTTAGGAGCCCCATCGTTCTATGTCGATATGCAGCGACGAAAAAGGTGTCAGAGTCACGTTCGCTTCACTCTCAAGTTTGCCGAGGGAGCAGCAGCAGCAGTATGAGCTACAGAGTTCGGACTGACTGGCAATTTTAAGATGCCGAAAAATATTGCGGAGTTCTCCTCACAAGTTTGTTAAACAAACAGCGATATCCATCATCATTGCGGTGATTACCTTCCGCGGAGAAAACAAATATTTGCTCTGAAGAGTCTTTTTTTTTTGCCGAATTCATCAGAAAAGTTAAATCAGCTACAAAAAAAAGACTGCTTACGTGCATTAAGATCAGGGATTAATGTCTAAAATAAAAAATTACAGCAGGGAACATCGAAGGATTTTTTACAATCTCTTGAATTGCCTTAACATTCACTCACCACATTCAATGGTGTAGGAGCCAGGTCAAAGCCTCCTGTATCATACAGGGCCTGGACAGTGCAGTAACAAAGTAATTTTTTTTTAAATAGAATTATAATTAGAAAAATGATATAATATATATGTCTTAAAATTCAACAGGTAGCTATTAATTTTTGAAAATATTCATAAATATTTCAATATAGTCGTAATGAACAAATTATTTAACTTTAGGTAGTTTAAAATAGATTTCAGTTAAATTTTAGACAATTTGAATCGATATTTTCCTTTCTTCCCTCTTTTACCTCAACGGCATTAGTGAGAAGAATGAGAATTCTGGCGTATTGTTAAAATATAGGGAAACACATAGCTTAACATGGGTTTCCCTATACTTTAACATTGGCCAGAACTCTCATTCTTCTCACTACTAACGGCTTTTTTTTAGTTGATCGTCACAATAAAAAGGGTTGGGTTGTTTTACCTCTGAGCGGCACTTTTTTGCACACCGTGGGCTAAATGGCCAGGTCACATGGACCCCGAAGGCTCAGAGAAGGTTGGGGGAGGGGACCCACTGGAACAGCTGTTGGGAGACAGATGGTAGCCTCCCGTCAAGGCCATCCAGCGTGTTCTTTAACGTGCACAGAGTATGGCTCTCCCGCACACGGGGCCACGGCTTAACGTCCCATCCGACGGACGGCGGCCTTTCCAAGCCCATCGGTGTCCCCTACTGACCGTGGGCAGGGAATTTTGCGGAGATAAATCTCAAAGCTGACCCAGCTGGGACTCGAACCTGGGAACTACAGATTACGAGCCTGGCGCGCTACCGACTGAGCCACCCCCGCCCCACACAATAAAAAGATATTTTGGCTTATGCAGCCATCTATCTTGTAAATTTCCAGTGAAAGAAAGTTATTCAATTACTAAAATAATGCGATGCCAAGATGGTCAAAATTTAAGATGGTCAATATAAAGATTAAAAATGCTGATTCGTTGTGCCCACCTCTAATCTAAATGTTCCAATGTTATCTATATAATCTGTGTTTGAGCTTCAGTCCAGGAATGTGGGGGGCGGGGGTGGCTCAGTCGGTAGCGCGCCAGGCTCGTAATCTGTAGTTCCCAGGTTCGAGTCTCAGCTGACTCAGCTTTGAGATTTATCTCCGCAAAATTCCCCGCCCTGCCCACGGTTAGTAGGGGACACCGATGGGCTTGGAAAGGCCGCCGTCCGTCGGATGGGACGTTAAGCCGTGGCCCCGTGTGCGGGAGAGCCATACCCTATGTATGTTAAAGAACACGCTGGATGGCCTTGACGGGAGGCTACCATCTGTCTCCCAACAGCTGTTCCAGTGGGTCCCCTCCCCCAACCTTCTCTGAGCCTTCGGGGTCCATGTGACATGGCCATTTAGCCCATGGTGTGCAAAAAAGTGCCGCTCAGAGGTAAAACAACCCAACAACCCAGGAATGTGGTATCAAGGTGGCCTCGGCCAGAATCATAACTTAATGTTCCCAGCCATCACTGTGTCATAATTCAGATTTGTTTCCGCTAAACACCACACTACTTTCGGCGAGAAAGGGGGTACTAATAGATTTGGAAAGGAGGGGGGGGGGAGTACTTCCCATGGTACGTTAAGTCGTCGTTCCACTGGGCAGGATAGCCATAATTTGTATAGTTTAAAGAACACGCCGAATTGGTTTCACAGGAGAGTTTCATCTGTCTCTTAACAACAACCCAATAGATTCCTTTTTTCCACTTAGTTCTAAGTCTTTGAGGTCCTTGCAGGTGCGGAACCGCGGGGGGGGGGGAGGGCACTACCTTCCTCTCTTCGGGAATGCTAGTAACTGGCAGAAAATTGTTAAACTTATGAATACTTCATGATTCTCCAAGAAAACTTTAAAGACCTCTAAAACAGAAGGGGAAATGTTATACTGAATTGAAATTTAGTCTCGCCCGCCCCCCCACTTTAGGGAGTTTCTTACCCCCCCCCCCCCTCAATTTTTTTTCTAGATCAGAATTAGGTGGGTCCTTGAAATCCGTCCACTTAGCTCATCTAGTGTAAAAAATGCCACTCAGAAGTAAAATACCAAAAAAACTAATAATTACTTGTAAATTTCCAATTAGTTACATGTTAGTTATTAACTCTAGTTGTAAGTTACAATGTTTTCAATTGAAGCATTTTTCTTTATCAGTAGCTGCTTGAAGGGGTACTTATTTTACAGTTTATTCACTTACATCTCTTCATAAAATGATACTCTCAATCCTCCCTTGTTTTCAATTCCTACAACCACTTCGTTCTTAACTTATCTTTACAACATACTAATTAGACTGAAACTATTTGGAATTAGATTATGAATACTATTAATTGGGAGTTATTTTTAACGAGTTTTAATATTACTAAATGATTAATATTGAAACGAATAATAAGTGAAAAAGTTCAGTTTTGAATTCACTGAGCAGTTTTAGTTGCACAGTAATCTTAAATGGACAAATCAAGAGTTTTCCAAGGAGGAGAGTAAGGAGGGATTGGTGGTGAGCATCACCCATTTGTTCTCTATTAGCAGAATTGGTCAGCGTCTCTAGGGTCTCGGTATAATGACTCAGAATAACATTCGTATTCGTATCTGGTGTGAGTACACTCGTTGGCATCCGGGGTCATGTCACTTGTGGTGGATCAATTCGTAATTTGGTGTGGTGGTCCCACTTAGTTCTGGCCATGCAGGGTACAGAGATCGGGTTCGCAGCTACGGTGGGTCAGGTTTGAACATACCACAAGTGTCCTAAATTTCTGAGGGTGCTTCCGTCGCTTATCTTAGGAATGGGGAATCGAAAGTTATGGATGGAAAATACGTTATCGATCCTTAAAGTTATCAACGGACAGATCTTTCGCGGGAAAAGAGATTTTTTGGAGGTACGGGCGGGGGGGGGGATAGTTTTTTGGGATAGAAATACAGTGCGCTAAATTATAGTGAGAATTATTGTTAACTAAATTATAGTTAAAATTATGGTAATCCTGCTCTGATCGTCTAGGAGGAGTAGTCGAACAGACATACACACCTACACACTCAAACTCTTATTTAATCTATATACATAGAGATTCATGCCCAAATGTAGAAAAAATAGGGTGGGAGCAACGCAATCGGAGGGAAAAGGTAAAAAAGGAGGGAGAGGGGTAAAAGACTGAATTTCTATTCGTGCAACATTTTCCCCTTCGTTTTACAGGTTTTAAACTATTTCTAGAAAAATACGCTAAATATGCACAAGTTATTAGCATGGCCCCTTGATCCCCCCCCCCTAGACTAGATCCCCCCTGCCCTACCCAGTATAATCAAAATGGCGGCGCAGCTGACGTTTGAGCAACGTAAGTGGATGCTTTTGTATATTTTTCACTGGGACACCCTGTAGATGCCAAATACGTTCTGATGACCACTAACCTTTTTCCCCCCCTAATAGTTGGGTCTTTTTTTGGTCTGACAGCTTAGAGCTCCGTGAGATAAAGAAATGCTGCTGAGAACCAATCTCTACTGGTCCTCTGTCGTGGGGTCATCTTGATATCACTATCACGAAAAGGTTTTGTTCAGAATATAACAATAACAATTCTGTTTGCAGTTGGCACTATTGGGATTTGACAAATTAGGTCAATGTGTGGGGCGGGGGTGGCTCAGTCGGTAGAGCGCCAGGCAAGTAATCTGTAGTTCCCAGGTTCGAGTCCCAGCTGGGTCAGCGTTGAGATTTATCTCCGCAAAATTCCCTGCCTTGCCCACGGTCAGTAGGGGACACCGATGGGCTTGGAAAGGCCGCCGTTCGTCGGATGGGACCTTAAGCCTTGGCCCGTGTGCGGGAGAGCCATACCCTGTGCACGTTAAAGAACACGCTGGATGGCCTTGACGGGAGGCTACCATCTGTCTCCCAACGGCTGTTCCAGTGGGTCCCCTCCCCCAACCTTCTCTGAGCCTTCGGGGTTCATGTGACCTGGCCATTTAGCCCATGGTGTGCAAAAAAGTGCCGCTCAGAGGTAAAACAACCCAAAGGTCAATGTGCACTTGTGTTAGGAAATCTGCTGCTCAAAGCTTAAAAACCGACCTCTTCTTTTCCTGATAGCTGAGAGTTTTTCCTCACGATTTAGAGCACAGTAATTTATATAGTTTGGAGGAAAAGGACCCACTAGATAGCTGTTGGACAGAATTCAGAGTCACGATCCTGTACGCTGGTTCGTCAAGAGCACTCAGCGTACAGGATCTTGATGGGAGACTTCCATCTATCTCCTAACAGCTGTCCAGTGGGTCCTTCCCCTCCAAACATCTCTTAGCTCATGAGGTTTTCTGGTACCCTTGAGGTCTGCAGTGTACAGTCGCCCAAAAAAGTATCCGAACACTATGGTTGATTACAGAATTCAGAAAAAATATCTGGCAACGATTTTGTTTTAGAAATTAGTGATCTGGCAACGATTTTTTTTAGAAATTAGTGATCTGGCAACGATTTTTTTTAGAAATTAGTGATCTGGCAACCTTCGTGTCACGTGACAAGAAGGTTGCCAGATCACTAATTTCTAAAAAAACGTTGCCAGATATTTTTTCTGAATTCTGTAATCAACCATAGTGTTCGGATATTATTTTGAGCGACTGTACAGGATATGGCTCTCCTGTAAACAGATCCACGGCTTTACGCCATATCCGAAGGACGGCGGACTTTCGAAGCTCATCGATATCCCCTTTCTGACCCAGAGCAAGTTTAACACGACGAGACTCAAAACATCCATGGCCCAAGATAAGCAAAGATTGGATCCAAGGATTTAGAGTATAATTATTTTTTGCTGCCTAATGTTCTAAATAGTTATCAAGCTAGCTCAACAGAGCAGGAGAGTCAGTGATTGATTATTGGATCCTGGATGTGTTTACGAAAACCAAAAGGAATAGTCTCCAGAGCCTTCGAAAGACGAGGTTACTTGTCTGTTCATGAGAGGCTCTTTTGCTTTTTGTTTCAGGATGTTCTAAACGATGTTGCGAGAAGACTCCAGGGACAAGGTCAAACAAGAATCAGATTTTTTTCTTCTTCGCGGTGTTCTTAAGAATGAGATGAAGTGTACTCCAGAGAAATGTAAGGGAAGAAGAAGAACAACTAAAAAAGCTATTATAGCCTTACTCATGGGAACCTCTTTTCAGCAGGATATAATCAATCGTATCTTTCAAAGTTGACAAAATATGGCTTTCGCGAAAAAGGGAAAAAGGAGTAACGTCTCATCAGATGGAAAAGGACATTTTCAAGCCCACACTAACCACACTAACACTCTTTCACTAACATGAATGTCTTAAAAGGAAAAAAAAAAAGCTCATTTAATTCAGAATTGTTTCTTGAGTTCTTCATCATTGGGGTGTTGGAAGAGTTGGGTTGGGTTGTTTTATCTCTGAGCGGCACCCTTTTGCACACCATGGGCTAAATGGCCAGGTCACATGGACCCCGAAGACTCAGAGAAGGTTGGGGGAGGGGACCCACTGGAACAGCTGTTGGGAGACAGATGGTAGCCTCCCGTCAAGGCCATCCAGCGTGTTCTTTAACGTGCACAGGGTATGGCTCTCCCGCACACGGGGCCACGGCTTAACGTCCCATCCGACGGACGGCGGCCTTTCCAAGCCCATCGGTGTCCCCTACTGACCGTGGGCAGGGCGGGGAATTTGTGTTGGAAGGGAAAAATGCATTGCCCTTCCAAAATATTAGATAATTTCCATGTTATGTCAATGGGGATCTAAGTTCGAAGCTCTATAATTTTTGAAACATGCATGTAATGGAAAATTGCAACTGAAGATAAAGATCATAATCAAATCTATTTAAATCTCTGTTTTCAACAATATTCGTTCGCATTTAAAGAGTTATAGAAGCTGGAATATTTACCACAAATTATCATGTTTTATAAAAATCGTTCCTAATTGTCTAATATTGAAATAATCATTACGCAAACTTCTGTAATGTATATTTATTTCATTGAATGGTTCGAAACAATATTTATTATTTAAGTTTTAATTAATTCCTGAGGTAAATTCCATAACTCTTTAAATACTGAACGAATATTGTAATAGTATTATTATCCCCTGTAATTGTTAGGTGAAACAAATTTTGATTTTCAAGCCGGATGTAGTTGGTCTGCTACCATTTGAGTTACCCTGCTCTTGAAGTTCCAAAACGAATTTTATAATTTTGCAAAATTAATAATTTTTTTACTGAATAAATTCAATATTTCTTTTTGCTACGAAATTTAATATTTTTCATTATAAATTTAATATTATTAAGTAATATTTTTTATTTATTATAACTTGTTTTACCATCAACAACTTTATTTCGACAAAGCACTACATATTTGCCTAATTTTTCTGCATTTCTAATTAATAAAAAACCAAAAAGGGACAAATTATACAGGTTTATACTATTTTTCATTAATAATAAAAAAAATACCCCCTCAAGCAACTGCTTGCCACAGAGGTCTGACAGGAGCCTGTCAGTTTATATGCCACAGTAGAATATCTGAGAGGATGGCAGGACCTCAGCAGAAAACAACACGAACATCCATGCCTTACCCGGAGCTCGAACCCAGGTCCCGTAGATCAGTAGCCAAGCGGGCTAACCACTCGGCCACTAAGCCTACCATTATTTGAATATTAATTATTCGAGAAAAAATGTATTATCAGAAATGCTTGAACCAATTTCTTTATATAAACCAGCGAGTCCCAAACATTTTTAAGCCCAGTGCTCTCTTTATCCTTTTTAACGTCCCTTGACTCTTTCTAAATTCCTTTCGTGATATTCATTTTCTTCTGTTTAAAACTAGTTGAAATAATATTTTCTCTATATACAAATTTTTGAGTATTTTGATCCTATATTCATGGATTTCTAAAATTTTCTGTCGAAACGAATCACGAACAACGTGCCCGAATCTAGAAAAAAAATCGAGGGGAGGGACCAAGGAACGCAATCGAGCCGTAAAAATATAAAAGTGGGGGAAGAGTGGGATGTCAAGAGACCGGATTTCTTATGCAGCAGAATTTTTCCCTCTCAGTTTAACAGGGCTTCGAAAAAAAATCTTGAAAATTGCATGGAATATAAAAAAATAAATATCCCCTCAAGCAGCTGCTTGCCACAGAGGTCTGACAGGAGCCTGTCAGTTTATATGCCAAAGTAGAAGATCTGAGAGGATGGCAGGACCTCAGCAGAAAAACGACACATACATCCATGCCTTACCCGGGACTCGAACCCAGGTCCCTTAGATTAGTAGCCAAGAGCGCTAACCACTCGGCTATGGAACGGCTATGGAATATAAATAGGTTAAATAATTTTTTGCCTCAATTTCTTTTACTTGCATTTTGAAAGAGGTAGGGGGCGTGACCCCAACATTAGATCGGGTCCTGGGCATAACTATGTTAATCCAATCAATCTAAGAACAGTTGAATATTCTTCTTTCGATATTTCGAATTTTCTCATCCACTGGAATATACCGAAAAAACTAAGAAAGCTTTTTTTTTATGTCCACTTATTTTTAGTCACATTTTTCAAATATATTCATATAAATTTTATGCAAAATTCATAATTACAAAAGACAACATTGACGGAAATACAAAACAATCGAAGCAAAACAAGGAAATAAATTAAAAAGCAACTCCTGATATAGAATCAAGGGGTATAAAAACTCATCCAGACTCCATGTGAATCTTTCATGTGAAACTTGGAAATAATTGGCAAAAAACCACAGCAAATTTGGCACAAAAGATAAGCATAGTTAGAAAAAAAAATAACAGACGAGGAACATAATCTAAACAGTGTTTCAAAAGTAGTAAGCATAAGAACATAAGTACGTAGATTATTTTTGAAGGTATCAGGGTTTTTTCTTCCTCTCAAGTGGAAAGGAAATGATTTAAATAAATTTCGTGCAAGAAACAAAGAGTTTCTTTGCAAAATATTATTTTTTGGTAATGGCACATTGTATAGAAATCCAGTTTGTCTGGTACTAAAATCATTATCAAGGAAGATATCACTCTGAATTTAACGTCGATCAGTTTTAGAGGAAAAATTGTCTTAAGCCGGGTGGTACTGTCGCTCAAAAAAGTATCCGAACACTACGGTTGATTACAAAATTCAGAAAAAATATCTGGCAACGTTTTTTTAAGAAATGAGTGATCTGGCAACCTTCGTGTCACGTGACACGAAGGCTGCCAGATCACTCATTTCTAAAAAAAACGTTGCCAGATATTTTTTCTGAATTTTGTAATCAACCGTAGTGTTCTGACACGAAGGTTGCCAGATCACTCATTTCTAAAAAAAAAACGTTGCCAGATATTATATCTGAATTTTATAATCAACCGTAGTGTTCTGACACGAAGGTTACCAGATCATTCATTTCTAAAAAAACGTTGCCAGATATTTTTTCTGAATTTTGTAATCAACCGTAGTGTTCTGACACGAAGGTTGCCAGATCACTCATTTCTAAAAAAAAACGTTGCCAGATATTATATCTGAATTTTATAATCAACCGTAGTGTTCTGACACGAAGGTTGCCAGATCACTCATTTCTAAAAAAAACGTTGCCAGATATTTTTTCTGAATTTTGTAATCAACCGTAGTGTTCGGATACTTTTTTGAGCGACAGTACGAATCGTAGTAGAACCCTTAGGCTCAAGACAATTTTTTCTCGAAAATTTATCGATGTTAAATTCAGAGTGATATTTTCCTTGAGAGTTGAACAAATACGTCGAAAAAGCTCTTCAATTTATTGGAAGCATTAGTTTTTTCAGCAACAATTGCTCTTTATATAAAGTGATAATTATTTTAAAAAGTATGAATTTGTCTAATATTATGAAAAAACAATAAAGCATTAATAATATATTTTCCCCCGAATTTCTAAAACGCCCCCGTTGGAAACCACTGATCTAAACAATACATTAAAAAATAAATCCGAAAATTAGACACCGATCTTTTTTATATTCTTATCAAAACACGTGATTGTATTTCTTAATGTAACGCAAATCGCAAGGAATTTGGAGCACGGAATTATTCTAATATTTCTCTTTCGGGAGTACAACGGTTACAAGAGCCTTTCAAAACTATCATTTTACATCATCCATCATTTCCAGTAATTCTCAGCTTCAATCGTTTACACGAGCGGATGTCGTTCCAGCATCGCATATATGGCGGCGACTTCTTCAGTCGTCAGAAGTGCAATGCTGACTATAATTCCTAAGAAATACGATCAGTTTTTTTTTCGTCTTCTCGATGCATAAGCTTACTTGTTCGTAATTCTTCGACATTAAAGCGTCAATAACCTTTAACCCGACACTCGCTGCCCACCATCCAGGGCTGAAATCACTCGCAGAAGTGATGATAGTTTCAGGTTGAAATGGCAATTTTTATCCCTGTACGGAAGAGATGAATAAATATATATATGAAACGAAATTATTTCGATATCTCTCGTTGCACATTCTGTTGCAGAATAGCTTTTCCATTTGTCTATGTTTGTTTTGCAGTTAATAACCCAGCATTATTTCCAAGTCTGACAAGTTTCGGACATCTGGTAAATGAATTAATGGAGTGCAAGAAAGTTTTAGCCAACTCAAGTGGGGCGGGGATGACTCAGTCGGTAGCGCGCCAGGGTCGTAATCTGCAATTCCCAGGTTCGAGTCCCAGCTGGGTCAGCGTTGAGATTTATCTCCGCAAAATTCCCCGCCCTGGCCACCTTCCATGGACCCTTCCTGTATGCAAGATACTGTTCTGGAGGCGGCTCTGTGACGGTCTGGGGCGTGTTCACGTGGTCTACATTGGACTCTCTCGTTCTTTTGGAGCAAACGCTGATAGGTATGAGATACGTGGACATTCTCGCAGATCACCTGCATCCCTTCATGACTCTCGATCACCCTGATAGTGAAGGGGTATTCCAACAGGATAATGCAACGTGTCACCAGTCTTTGATTGCTAGAAGGTACGTCGAGGAACATTCCACGGACTTTACCACCATGAATTCGACCCCACGGTCCCCCGATATGAACCCCTTGGAGCATCTGTGGGAGGGGGCGGGGGTGGCTCAGTCGGTAGCGCGCCAGGCTCGTATTCTGTAGTTCCCAGGTTCGAGTCCCAGCTGGGTCAGCGTTGAGATTTATCTCCGCAAAATTCTCCGCCCTGCCCACGGTCAGTAGGGGACACCGATGGGCTTGGAAAGGCCGCCGTCCTTCGGATGGGATGTTAAGCCGTGGCCCCGTGTGTGGGAGAGCCATACCCTGTGCACGTTAAAGAACACGCTGGATGGCCTTGACGGGAGGCTACCATCTGTCTCCCAACAGCTGTTCCAGTGGGTCCCCTCCCCCAACCTTCTCTGAGCCTTCGGGGTCCATGTGACCTGGCCATTTAGCCCATGGTGTGCAAAAAAGTGCCGTTCAGAGGTAAAACAACCCAACCCAACGCATCTGTGGGACACAATGGAAACACGCTTACGATTCATGAATCCAGTACCATCCAATGCAACACAATTATGGTCTTCACTGCAGGATGTGTGAGCTGCTGTTCCTGCAGACCGGTATCGGCAAGTCGTTGACTCCATGTCTCGACGTGTGGCTGTATTGCTGAGGGCTCGAGGAGGCACGTATCCCATGACTTTTGGCTTCTCAGTGTATCTCTCTATCACCGATTTAGTCGTGCTTGAATCTTGCTCACTGACGATGCAAAAAGCGATCTTGTATATGGAGAGAATAAAACTTGAAATTAATGACGATAAAATGTCTAAAGCGTAATAATATCTCAAGTAGTTTTTTTAATATCTAAAGACTTAGGTACTTTGTGCATCGTCATTGAGCGATAATCAGTGACAGAGCAATTTATTTGCCTTTGTTCAGTTATGAATACCGAGTTCTCTTTTATATCTCAGTGTGTGAAAGATAATCAGCTGAGGAATGCAGATAAAAATAGAATCGTTTCGGATGATTCATCGCCAAAGAAAAACAGAAATATTGGTTGTTTTCAATGATACAGGAGATTAAACAGAACTTATTGAAACTTTTTTATGATGTTGGAGGAGTGTGTGTGTGTGTGTGGGGGGGGGGTGATGACGATTCAAACTACGTTGTGCCTCTGCATTAGTAACACAAACCCCATCTACACCTTTGTTTATAAGCAATGAAATATCTTGTAATGACCATGAATTAAGTATCGAAGCATTTACATACTTAGCTGAAGAAAACTCATTCATTACTTTCCTCCAAAAGTGGTTCCGTTTGCTGTGATGCCTTGAAAATAATTGTCATTTTTTATAGCTAATTACTATTTCAAAACCTCTTCAGAATAAATAATTAACCTTCTTTTTCATCATTCAGAAAAACGCAAAGCTATTCCACCGAAAAACAAAGACGGAATGTTTATATAGTCGGAAATTTTGGCTGACTTTATTTGAGAAATGTTTCCTGCTATTTTGGAAACAAAATCTCCAACGAGTGGAAATTCTTCAAATGTTGCTGCACTGAATCTCTGCTAACAATAAGGCTTGGAAAACGCCGTCCCTGAGATGGGACATAAAGCCTTTTCCCCTGTGTGCAGCAGAGTCATAGCTGTGCATGTTAAAGAATCTGCTGGAAAGCCTTGACTGTCCATCTGTCCCCAAATAGCTCTCCAGTGTCTTTACACACCCAATTCTTACTTCCCCAAACCCTGATCCATTGAAGTCCTTGTGACTTCGGGGCGGAGGTGGCTCAGTCGGTAGCGCGCCAGGCTCGTAATCTGCAGTTCCCAAGTTCGAGTCCCAGCTGGGTCAGCGTTGAGATTTATCTCCGCAAAATTCCCCGCCCTGCCCACGGTCAGCACCGATGGGCTTGGAAAGGCCGCCGTCCGTCGGATGGGACGTTAAGCCGTGGTTCCGTGTGCGGGAGAGCCATACCCTGTGCACGTTAAAGAACACGCTGGATGTCCTTGACGGGAGGCTACCATCTGTCTCCAAACAGCTGTTCCAGTGGGTCCCCTCCCCCAACCTTCTCTGAACCTTCGGGGTCCATGTGACCTGGCCATTTAGCCCATGGTGTGCAAAAAAGTGCCGCTCAGAGGTAAAACAACCCAACCCTTGTGACTTCAAGCATCAGTTTGATAGGTTACATTATATGACCACTTGTAATTATCGCTTTCAAGGCCAATATACTTAGAGCTAGTAGTCCAGATAGAAATATAAACCAAAAATTACACCTGAAACAGTTGGTTTCCACAGAGGTCTGACAGGAGCATGCCAGTTTAATACGCCATGGGAAATACTTGTCAAGAAGGTAACACAAAAAAAAAACCGTCATCCATATCTTATCTGGTTCTTGAACCCAGACCCCTCTGATCAGTATCCCAGCGCATTAAGCCCCTAGAAAACCAAAATATAAATTGTAGACATATTATTTCAATGATTTAAGCTCTAGAAACCCTTAAAAGCAAAGAGATGACAATGCAAGAAACTACTTTTGAGAGTTACGAACCATTTTTAAATCTACTTCTATTGATTTCTTTTCTGTACTCCCTCTTCTTACGTCCAGTGACGTACCATTGGACGGGTTGTGTGTGTGCCCGGCACCCCCCCCCCTTCCCCCCAAAACAAGATCGTCATATACGAAATCTCAAACTTGTCTACCTGCTTTGAACAAGTGTCTTTGTACAATTTTATTTTAGCCTCATAAGCCCGACACCGAAAATAGATGTAGAAATGCAACTATAAAATTTTATTTCCTATAGAATATCGTTTTAACCTTTCCAGTCCGATGGAAGATTTTAGTAATTGGGAAACCCTAATCAAGTTGTACGTACTCCTGGGTACGTACAGTCGCTCAAAAAAGTATCCGAACACTATGGTTGATTGCAAAATTCAGAAAAAATATCTGGCATTGATTTTTTTAGAAATTAGTCATCTGGCAACCTTCGTGTCACGTGACACGAAGGTCACGTGACACGAAGGCAACTGGCAACCTTCGTGTCACGTGACACGAAGACCACGTGGCAACCACGTGGACATCTGGCAACCTTCGTGTCACGTGACACGAAGGTTGCCAGATGACTAATTTCTAAAAAAATCAATGCCAGATATTTTTTCTGAATTTTGCAATCAACCATAGTGTTCGGATACTTTTTTGAGCGACTGTATCTGCTACGACGAAGTAAAGATTCCCTTTAACCAAGAATTGCACTTATTGTTCTCAATCTACATGTTTCAGTAACTCCTTGTATTGCTGCTTTGAAAGCTATTTATTTGATAATAACATTGCGTGTTATTTATTACTAATTAAATGAAGTAATTGGCAGTAATCCGTATTTGCATCTGGGACCGGTCTTTAACATCTGGAGGAATCTTACGGACAGATTAAGTTGATCATTCGTTTCCCTAAAGTACCTCAAGCATGCTTGATGAGGATCGGCTAGAACAGTTGTACGTCGATCCCTACAGTCATCTCTTCTCCTTACTACCCCTACCCCGCTTTCTCCATTATTATGTTCTGAACAATTTGCTGTTGAATTATGCTCTTTAATATCAATTATTATCTTTAAATCAGTTTTGTAATTGATAAGAATAATTTTGAAGTAGGTGTATTGATAACACGATATACAGGGTTGGGTTGGGTTGTTTTACCTCTGAGCGGCACTTTTTTGCACGCCATGGGCTAAATGGCCAGGCCACAAGGACCCCGAAGGCTCAGAGAAGGTTGGGGGAGGGGACCCACTGGAACAGCTGTTGGGAGACAGATGGTAGACTCCCGTCAAGGCCATCCAGCGTGTTCTTTAACGTGCACAGTGTATGGCTCTCCCGCAAACGGGGCCACGGCTTTACGTCCCTTCCGACGGACGGCGGCCTTTTCAAGCCCATCGGTGTCCCCTACTGACCGTGGGCAGGGCGGGGAAATTTTGCGGAGATAAATCTCAACGCTGACCCAGCTGGGACTCGAACCTGGGAACTACAGATTACGATCCTGGCGCGCTACCGACTGAGCCACCCCCGCCCCTTTGAAGTAGGTGTATTGATAACACGATATACGGGGTGTTTCAAAACTCTCTGTAGGAATTTCAATGGGAGATAGGGAACAACACCAAGACAAACCTTTTTCGTCTATGAATGTATGTCCGCTGACGTAACCTTTCGGTGCTAGAGGGCACTGTTTGGCGGCGCTGCAATTAGCTAGACAGGCGAAGTGGGAACGGAGAACGGACTTGTGTTTGCCCTCGGCATTCGTAAATCAGATACATTACGTGTAACATGGAGTGTTTTACGACTGCTGAGGTGGCTGACATTCATCTGGCGTATGGGGCTGCCAATGGAAACTGAAGAGCTGCTGTGAAGTTGTACCGACAGCGCTTCCCAAACAGACGTGTTCCAAACTACCAAACATTTGCGCGTTTGCACTGGCAACTGCGAGAAATTGGAACTTTCCATGCAGACATTCATGACACTGGTCAGGAGAGAACCACTTCTGACATGGAAGAAGAGATACTATGGCGGATTGAGGACAGTCCAGGCACAAGCACGTGAGTTGCTGCACGTATCCTCTGTGTGAACCACGCCCTCGTGTGGAGAGTGTTGCAAAAGCAGAAGTTACATCCGTTTCATTGTCAGGGAGTGCAACCTCAGGATTACCCTCTTCATGTGGAATTCGTGCACTGGTTTCTGCAGCAGACTGCGTGCAGCCTGATTTTCTGGCTCATGTGCTCTTTTCAGATGAGGCCTCTTCCACACGTGAGGGTGTGTTTAATGTGCAAAATTCTCACGTTTGGACGCACCTAAAACCATATGCCACAATGGCGCATGGTCATCACAACGGTTCGCGATCAATATTTAGGCAGGTATCGTCCATAACATTTTGATTGAACCATACCTGCTGCCTCCTGGACTCAACGGGCAGATTTATCGGGTATTTCTTGAAGAAACGTTGCCGGGACTGCTAGAAGACGATCCCGTGGCTATTCGCAGACGAATGTGGTTTCAACACGACTTGGCGCCTGCACACTTCAGCAACGATATGCGGGATTATCTGAACGTCACTTTTGGGGACCGGAATGGACCCGTCGTCTGGCCACCGAGATCGCCCGATTTAACATGTATTGATATTTCTTCCTCTGGCGACACATGAGGAACCTCGTGTACGAGACTCCCATTGACTCAGATGAAGACCTCGTTGCAAGAATCGCTGTCGCCGCTGCAACTGTTCGCGAAATTCCGGGAATCTTTCAACATGTACGGCAATCAATGCTTCGACGCTGTCAGGCATGCAATGCTGTCTTTAAATAAACATATTGTTCACACTTTTTTCCAATCATTTATGTATCAGTTCCATCGATATTTCTGTCAGCGCCATCTTGCACCGAAGGGTACGTCAGCGAACATACATTCATAGACGAAAAAGGTTTGTCTTGGTGTTCCCTATCTGCAATTCAAAATTGTATAGAGAGTTTTGAAACACCCTGTATAACTGAGCCATGAGCGTTATACGGCATATAACTGAGCCATGAGTGTAGCACTATATATAACTAAGCTATGAGCGTAGTAAGATATATAATGAGCGTAGTACGACATACAACTGAGTCGTGGACCAACGGATCCATTGGGCTGTAACTGTAAAGAGATAGATGGTAGACTGCCGTCAAGGCCATCTAGCAAAGGGTAAGCCCTCCCACAAACGGGTCCAAGGCTTACTTTCCAAGGGATACAGAGAGAATAACTATTCAAATCACAATTTCGCAGAACTGGAAATACAGATATTGCAATTAATCCAAAAAAACACGGCTTTTCAGTCAGAAAACTGCACTTCTCAATACCTCAACTTCAATAAACAATAAGGTTTATATTATTTAAAAGTAAAAAATTCAAAAGAATATGGATACATTTCTGCTATAAATCTTAAATGTGCTTTATTTTAGCGACTTACACTGACTATACAATTGGACTCTTTTCTTACAGGTAGTGGAAAAACGCAAATTTTTCATCATAACAGATTAATGAGAAATTACATTTATATTTTATAAGGATTAATAAAATATCATTCTTTGCACTTTTTTAGTCATCCGTTACTGTGAAACGGTGCAAAATCTGGAAAATGCTAAATTTAATTAAATTTAATTATCTTCGAAAACGATCAACTTTTATTCCCAAGAAACGAAATCTGTTCTTAGTTTTGCTAATGATTGAAGGTCACTATCACAATTAAATTGCTCGACCTATTTTTTTTTCTTTACCGAAATTTCTTTTATTAACCACATTTTTTTTCTGCTCATTTTTCGAAGTATCGAACGACTTTACAAAACATCGTACAAAAAAACAAACCTGTCTTCTATAAGGATGCTAATAATTTACTGAAAAATTTCATTTTCTTATTTCCTTTACTGTTGTTACCGATAAAAAGATGATGTCTCATGTTGTTCAATCAGGCACAAAATAGGAACAGTGAAATTGAAAAGAAAAAAAAAGAAATAAAAAGGAAGAAAATATTATTGAAAGATGAGGAGCAAAAAAAAAAAAATGAAAATCCCCTTTCTGCTCCTTTTCGTTCTAAATAATTGCCGCTGCACTCTGGGAAACGAGAGATTTTCTTGCCGTTAGTTCTGATCTCATCCGAGTAATTTGATCAATGTTGGAATGGAGGGGACACGGTAAGGATTCGAAGCGAGGGGGAAGAGAAAAAAAATCAAAAAAAGAAGGGGGGGGGCTGGAGAAAAGAGGAGAGCTTGAACGAAGAGGAGGAATAAGAACATTCTCATTAAGTATTTTCTCAGTTGGGCCGGTAAGTATTGATCGTTATCCACCCGATTGTTTGAAAGGAACAATCTTTTTTGGGTACCAAGGGATTGGGTAATGTGTTATCTTACTTTTGAAGACTTTTTTCTTCGCTGAACGAAAACGCCGATTTTTGTTTATAAAAGAGAATTGGGTGAAATGACTAACTGTTTTCTTTTGAGGGAATGATTGGGAAAGAATATATATATTCATATATGTATGTGTGAAGCTTGTCTGGAATCGATTGCCCAGCGACTTCAGCAGATTTGCAAGAGTAGATAGAGTCATAATAATAATAATTATCAGGTAACAAATTAGTATTAATGGGTGGGATCGTGATAATAACAATTGTCTGTTAATAATAGTGGAAACACCTGTGATTTTTAGATTACTGAGAATCGAATGTTTCTAGATGTTGAACAGAGTGTTTTTTTTTTATTTCCTTGTGAGAATGGTTTAAATTTTTTAAAAATGATTTAGTTCTTTGGTTTAGGAATATGTTGTAAAACGGATCCCTGACTTTCTCTGATTATTTATGAGAAACATGCAAATAAGGAGTAATCTTTATGAGATCCGCACTAAAACATTTTAAGGAGGAAGCGAATTGTTCAGAGGGTTTCAAGTGGCAGAGTGGTGAGTAAAGAAAGGTTCTGTACTAGTGGTTGAGTGAGTTATGTGGGTGAGGGAATCTGTATTAGTTGTCGAGGGGTTAAGTGAAGGTCTATACTAGTAGTCTAGTGAGTTAAGTGAGTCTGTGTTATTAATCGAGTAAGTGGGAGTTTGTATTAATAGCTGAGTAAGTGGAAGTCTGTACAAGTAGTCGAGTAAGTGGGAACCTGTACTAGTATTCGAGTAAGTGAGAGTCTATACTAGTAGTCGAGTAAGTGGGAGTCTGTACTAGTAGTCGAGTAAGTGGGAGTCTGTACTAGTAGTCGAGTAAGTGGGAGCCTGTACTAGCAGTCGAGTAAGTGGGAGTTTGTACTAGTAGTCGAGTAAGTGGGAGTTTGTACTAGTAGTCAGGTAAGTGGGAGTCTGCACTAGTAGTCGAATAAGTGGGAGTCTGTACTAACAGTCGAGTAAGTAGGAGTGTTCTAGTAGTCGAGTGAAATGGGAGTCTATACTATTGATTGAGTTGGTTGGTTGTTTGGGATTTTATGGCTCAAGAGAAGCGAGGGCTATATTGTACCAAACAAAGATAAATGAAGAGATAAAAAGCATTTAGCCCACAACCAAAGTTAAAAGCAACACGTAAACTAAAGGACGATACAGAAACAAAAATGGGAAAAAACAATGAGTAAAACAAATGGAATAGCAAGATCCAACAAGAGTAAGGGTGTTAGACAATGGCTGTTGAGGATCCTTTTAAAATAAGAAACAAGTGTAAAATATATAAAATAAATTGAATACAAATGCTATAAACTGTTACAATATCCTGTAAATCGGAAAGATGCGAAAACTGCGATTAAAAAACGAGTCATCATGTAAAGGTGTCCGAATGTAAGGGGCTCAGGCGCAAAATCGTGAAAGATAAAATACAGTCTATCTTCAATTAGTGGTTGAGTGAGTTAAGTGGGGTCTGTACTTGTTGTGTCGAGTGAGTTAAATGGGAGTATGTACTAGTAGGTGAGTGAGTTAAGTGGGAGTCTGTACTAGTAGGCGAGTGAGTTAAGTGGGAGTCTGTACTAGTAGGCGAGTGAGTTAAGTGGGAGTCTGTACTAGTAGGCGAGTGAGTTAAGTGGGAGTCTGTACTTGTTGTGTCGAGTGAGTTAAATGGGAGTCTGTACTAGTAGGCGAGTGAGTTAAGTGGGGGTCTGTATTTGTTGGGTTGTTTTACCTCTGAGCGGCACTTTTTTGCACACCATGGGCTAAATGGCCAGGTCACATTCATCTAATTGGATCTAATGGACCCCGAAGGCTCAGAGAAGGTTGGGTGAGGGGACCCACTGGAACAGCTGTTGGAAGACAGATGGTAACCTCCCGTCAAGGCCATCCAGCGTGTTCTTTAACGTGCACAGGGTATGGATCTCTCCCACACACGGGGCCACAGCTTAACGTCCCATCCGACGGACGGCGGCCTTTCCAAGCCCATCGGTGTCCCCTACTGACCGTGGGCAGGGCGGGAATTTTGCGGAGATAAATCTCAACGTTGACCCAGCTGGGACTCGAACCTGGGAACTACAGATTACGTGCCTGGCGCGCTACCGACTGAGATACCCCCGCCCCAAATG
This sequence comes from Ryuthela nishihirai, assembly GCA_038380435.1. Taxonomy (NCBI): domain Eukaryota; kingdom Metazoa; phylum Arthropoda; class Arachnida; order Araneae; family Heptathelidae; genus Ryuthela; species Ryuthela nishihirai. Next base: position 30,703,397 of record JAWZYU010000018.1, read on the forward strand.
GAGTCTGTATTAGTGGTTGAAGAGTTAAGTGAGGGATCCGTAGCAGTTCATGTATATTAGCCAATTGTTGCCATGACTTCGCAAAAATTAGATGAATTCACAAAGACCCTTAGAAATATCGAAGAATTTACCACAAAAAAAAAATTGATTTCACAAAAAGAACCATAAATTTCGATAAAATTGTAAATGAAACTTAAATTATAGATAAATTGTAAAGAAACAAAGCCTAAAATATACATGAATTCACAAAAAAGTCACTAAAATATCGACAAATGCACAAAATAAACCTAAAACGTCGATAAATTCATCCGCAAAGAGAACCTAAAATGTCGACGAATTCAAAAAAAAAATCCTAAAATACTGAGGAATTTCCAAAATCTAAAACGGTGATAAATTCCCCAAATATACATAAAACGTTGATAAATCCACAAGGAAAACTCGCAGCATAAGTCAATACTTGTTACAGTTCATGACCATCATATTAAGAGGGAAACTGAAAAACAGAAACTGAAATCATTAAAAATCCATCCATAATAAATACACAGATTACCTGTAGTAAAAATAGATTTCAACAATTATTAAAAACATCTGAAAAAAAAAATCATCGCTGACGCGGCTGGAATAGAACCCACACCTCTCTAGGTACACGCCAGAGCGCTCTAACTGGAGAGAATGCTCTGGCATGTATCTAGAGCAGTGATTTTCAACCGGTGTGCCGCGAAAATTTTTAAAGATTATTAACTAAATTTTTTTAAAAGAAATCCAAAGCACAATAAGTGTACATATCAATTTTAAAATCTCTTTAAATTGATTATACGAGTATATCATTTTATAATAAACGTATACATAATATCATCATAATTTAAGCCGCGGAAGTTTAAATATAGGTTTAAAAAGGTTGAAAAACACTGATTTAGAGAGTTGCAGGTTCGATTTCCGCCGCGTCAGCGATGATTTCTTTTTTGAGTTGTTTTTAATAACTGAAAACATTTTTTGGGTTGGGTTGTTTTACCTCTGAGCGGCACTTTTTTGCACACCATGGGCTAAATGGCCAGGTCACATGGACCCCGAAGGCACAGAGAAGGTTGGGGGAGGGGACCCACTGGAACAGCTGTTGGGAGACAGATGGTAGCCTCCCGTCAAGGCCATCCAGCGTGTTCTTTAACGTGCACAGGGTATGGCTCTCCCGCACACGGGGCCACGGCTTAACGTCCCATCCGACGGACGGCGGCATTTCCAAGCCCATCGGTGTCCCCCCTACTGACCGTGGGCAGGGCAGGGAATTTTGCGGAGATAAATCTCAACGCTGACCCAGCTGGGACTCGAACCTGGGAACTACAGACTACGAGCCTGGCGCACTACCGACTGAGCCACCCCCGCCCACTGAAAACATTAACCCAGAATTTCAGTTTTCACCGAAATTCATTCGAATCAATTGAATGTGCTGATCAGGTGGCGAGTCAGCGGCGAGGGAATATCAACACTGACATTATCGCGACCACTGTCGTCCAATCCCAACTTTGCCGTCCTTTGCAACCGACTGAAGCAAATTCCATCGATGGCTTCTTCGATCAGGAAGAAGAGCATCGAGTCAAGGACTCGGCACTTGGGAGGGAGGTAATTGCTGGTCACGTGACCCGAGTCACGTGATTAGCGCCTGTATTCTTTTTCGCTTCCTCGGAATTACGTGGGATTAGGAGAGACGAGTGGCATTAAGTCCCGGTGTCCTCTCCTTCGATGGGGCTAGTTGGGTGGGGGGGAGGGTCAGAAATTCGGGAGTAACTTGATAACAGACATCCCTATTCCCACTCCTCCGTGCACAATGTGCCAAAAGGCTACACACAGACAGATGCACTTACACACCTGACATACAATTCCTGATGTTAGCTTTATTTCTGCAAAGCCAGGGCCAAATTCTACTTGGGGTAATGCTACTTGATAGATCTGTGTGCAGGAAATTTTCTTCTTTGCCACTGGTAACTTATTTTAAGTTTTTGCTGAAGATGGAAGAGATAATAATCTTTGGAGATTTTAAGAGAATCTTTTAATTTATTTTACAAAGCTTATTATTTATTATTGTGATAAAATTGGTAGAAAGCAAAACTAAGTTGTTTGGATTTTCTTACATCTGAGCAATTTTCTTTTTGTACACAAAGGACTAATTAGAAAGGTCATAAAGACCCCCAAAGGTTCGGAGAAAGTTTAGGAAGAGGGATTCACTGAACACATGTTAGGTGACAGATGGTAACCTCCAGTTAAAGTCCATCCAGCATTTCCTGTAAGGTGCAGTATGTATGACTCTTCTGAACACAGGGCCACGGCTTAACGTCCCATACGACAGACGGTTGTTGTCCATTACCTTTTCTTACTATGGCAGAATGAGAGTTTAAGGAAAAAAAATTCTCAACGCAGGTAAAATTGGGACCCGGACTTAACTGTTGGGACACCAATGCGGAAAAGGTTTATTAGAGGGGAAACTACACCAATGTGGGAAAACGTTTAGTATTGGAAAGTACACCAATGTGGGAAAGGTTTAATAGGAGAATAAGTACATCAATGAGGAAAACCTTTAATACGGGGAAAGTTTACAAATAAATAAAATGTTTAATAGGGAGAAATATCCCAATGAGGAAAACGTTTAATAGGGGAAAGTACACTAATGAGGAAAACGTTTAATAGAGGAAAGTACACCAATGAGGAAAACGTTTAATTGGGGAAAGTACACCAATGAGGAAAACGTTTAATAAGGGGAAAGTACACCAATGAGGAAAACGTTCAATAAGGGGAAAGTACACCAATGAGGAAAACGTTTAACAGGGGGAAAGTACACCAATGAGGAAAACGTTTAACCGGGGGAAAGTACACCAGTGAGGAAAACGTTTAATAGGGGAAAGCACACCAATGAGGAAAACGTTTAATAAGGGGAAAGTACATCAATGAGGAAAACGTTTAATTGGGGAAAGTACACCAATGAGGAAAACGTTTAATAAGGGGAAAGTACACCAATGAGGAAAACGTTTAATAAGGGGAAAGTACACCAGTGAGGAAAACGTTTAATAGGGGAAAGTACACCAATGAGGAAAATGTTTAATAGGGGAAAGTACACCAATGAGGAAAACGTTTAATAAGGGGAAAGTACACCAATGAGGAAAACGTTTAATTGGGGAAAGTACACCAATGAGGAAAACGTTTAATAAGGGGAAAGTACACCAATGAGGAAAACGTTTAATAAGGGGAAAGTACACCAATGAGAAAAACGTTTAATAGGGGAAAGTACACCAATGAGGAAAACGTTTAATAGGGGAAAGTACACCAATGAGGAAAACGTTTAATAAGGGGAAAGTACACCAATGAGGAAAACGTTTAATAAGGGGAAAGTACACCAATGAGGAAAACGTTTAACAGGGGGAAAGTACACCAGTGAGGAAAACGTTTAACCGGGGGAAAGTACACCAATGAGAAAAACGTTTAATAGGGGAAAGTACACCAATGAGGAAAACGTTTAATAGGGGAAAGTACACCAATGAGGAAAACGTTTAATAAGGGGAAAGTACACCAATGAGGAAAACGTTTAACAGGGGGAAAGTACACCAATGAGGAAAACGTTTAATAGGGGAAAGTACACTAATGACGAAAACGTTTAATAGGGGAAAGTACAAAAATGACGAAAACGTTTAATAGGGGAAAGTACACCAATGAGGAAAACGTTTAATAAGGGGAAAGTACACCAATGAGGAAAACGTTTAACAGGGGGAAAGTACACCAATGAGGAAAACGTTTAATAAGGGGAAAGTACACCAATGAGGAAAACGTTTAACAGGGGGAAAGTACACCAGTGAGGAAAACGTTTAACAGGGGGAAAGTACACCAATGAGGAAAACGTTTAATAGGGGAAAGTACACCAATGAGGAAAACGTTTAATAAGGGGAAAGTACACCAATGAGGAAAACGTTTAACAGGGGGAAAGTACACCAATGAGGAAAACGTTTAATAGGGGAAAGTACACCAATGACGAAAACGTTTAATAGGGGAAAGTACACCAATGACGAAAACGTTTAATAGGGGAAAGTACACCAATGAGGAAAACGTTTAATAAGGGGAAAGTACACCAATGAGGAAAACGTTTAATAAGGGGAAAGTACACCAATGAGGAAAACGTTTAATAAGGAGAAAGTTCAACAATGCGAAAATGTCTGATTTTGTTTTGCAATATTTAGGACAGAAAAATATTCTAGAAATTAGTCCTAGCTTTTTACAGGCCTTCTCATACAAGGACATGCTCTACTAAGACCGAAGTCACTGCCTCAGTTAGAGCTAACACAACACACAAAGTTTGTTGGAAGAGTCGCTAACCTCTATGCCATTTAAGGCATTTATTTTGATAGGCGGAAAGTACACCAATGAAGAAAACGTTTGATAGCGGAAAAGTACACCAATGAGGAAAAAGTTGAATAGCGGGAAAGTACACCATTGAGGAAAAAGTTTAATAGGAGGAAAGTACACCAATGAGGAAAAGGTTTTATAGGGGGAAAGTACAGTCGCTCAAAAAAGTATCCGAACACTATGGTTGATTACAGAATTCAGAAAAAATATCTGGCAACGATGTTTCTAGAAATTAGTGATCTGGCAACCTTCGTGTCACGTGACATGAAGGTTCCCAGATCACTGATCTCTAAAAAAATCGTTGCCAGATATTTTTTCTGAATTCTGTAATCAACCATAGTGTTCGGATACTTTTTTGAGCGACCGTACAGCAACGAGGAAAAGGTTTTATAGAGAGAGTGTACACCAACGAGGAAAATTTTAATACGGAAAAAGTATATCAAAGAAGGAAAAAATTAATAGAGGAAAGTATACCAATGAGGAAAAAGTTTAATAGGGGAGAAAGTTCACAAATGGGGATAATATTTAATGGGAAGAAAATAAACCAATGAGGAAAAAAGTTTAATATGGGAAAGTACACCAAGGAGAAAAAGTTTAATATTGAAAAGTACATCAATGAGGGAAAAAGTTTAATAGCGGGAAAGTACACCAGTGAGAAAAAAAGTTTAATTGCGGGAAAGTACACCAATTAGAAAAAAAGTTTAATAGCGGGAAAGTACACCAGTGAGAAAAAAAGTTTAATAGCGGGAAAGTACACCAATGAGAAAAAAAGTTTAATAGCGGGAAAGTACACCAATGAGAAAAAAAGTTTAATAGCGGGAAAGTACACCAATGAGAAAAAAAGTTTAATAGCGGGAAAGTACACCAATGAAGAAAAAGTTTAATAAAGAGAAAGTACACCAATGGGAAAAGGTTAATAGGGAGAAAGGAAAACAATGAGGAAAAAGTTTAATAGCGGAAAAATAAGCCAATGAGGAAAAAGTTTAATAGAGTGAAAGTTTACATAATGTGCACACACTTTCCTCCGAAATTGAAGTTGATCAGGAACAGAACGAACTGCATCGCTTTGCATATTTTTTCTTCCCGTTTTATTGGTGTTTAGAAATACATTCTTGCAAAACTTGTATTATGTGGACTAACATTTTCACCTCTATTCCTCAGGATAACTGGATATTGCGTGTTGTCAATGAAGTTTTTGATACGACACTAGCACGGTTAGGGTTAGGAATTAGTTTCTTTAACGTTGCAAACTAAGTACATCAGTTGAGTATATTAAAATTGAATCATTTGCTATATAGTGGCTATCAGTAAATATATTACTGAAGAATGAAAAATTGTATTTAATAGTTTTAAACTGTGGTAAGGTTCTTCAATTCTAATTCTTAAAGGTATTCACTTAAATTTCTTCTAATAAAAACATCTTTTATGCAAATGAGCAATTTATTATTATTTATTATTTATTAATTATGTAAAAAATAATTTACATCGGTTAGAATAATCTGATTATGCTCTTTGCAGTTAGGGGCGAGGGTTGGTTCAGTCGGTAGCGCACCAGGCTCAAAATCTGCAGTTCTCAGGTTCGAGTCACTGCTTTGAGATCTGTCTCTGCTAAACGCCTATCCCTGCCCTCCGTAAGAAAGGGGTCACCGATGATCGTGAATGCCGACAATCATCAGTTTATTATTATTATTATTTATGTCTATTATATTATGTATATTATATTATGAGCATAATCAGATTATTCTAACCGATGTAAATTATTTTTTACATAATTAATAAATAATAAATAATAATAAATTATCATCAGTGTCTCCTTTCGTACCTCGTCGTACATCAAAGAAGATTGCATAAGGCCGACGTCCTTCGGATGGGACGTAAAGCCTGGCTATGGGTGCCAGAGAGCAATATACTGTACAGTCGCTCAAAAAAGTATCCGAACGCTATGGTCGATTGCAAAATTCAGAAAAAATATCTGGCATTGATTTTTTTAGAAATTAGTCATCTGCCAACCTTCGTGTCACGTGACACGAAGGTTGCCACCTTCTATTTCTGAATTATTTCAATAGTATTTCTGAATTTTGCAATCAACCATAGGGTTCGGATACTTTTTTGAGCGACTGTACACGTTAAAGAACACGTTTGATGACCTTGACGGGAGACTTCCATCTATCCCCTAACAATTGTTCTGGGGATCCCTTTATCCCAATCTTCTTTGAGCTCTTGGGGGTCTTTATTATTTAGTCATTTAGCCCACTGTAGGTAAAAAAGTGCCGCTCAGACCGTTGGGTTATTTTACCTCTGAGCGGCACTTTTTTGCACACTATAGGCTAAATGACCAGGTCACAAAGACCCAAAGGGCTCAGAGAAGGTTGGGAGGAGAGGTAGCCTCCCTTCAAGTCCATCCAGCGTGTTCAGCAGGTTCGTCCAATGGGCGGCGACTTTTCCAAGCCCATCGGTGTCTTCTACTGACCTAGGGCAGCACGAGGAGTTTCGAGAATATAAATCTCAACGCTGGCCCAGGTGGAATTCGAACCTGGGACTTCAGATTACTTACCTGACATGTTATCAAAAGCCACTCATCCCCCCCCCCCCCCCGCCGAAAACAATTCAATGGGGAGGAGGAGATGCCAAGAAACGCAATCGAGACGGTAAGGGACTGGATTTCCAATGCAGTATAACATTTCTCACTCCGTTTTACCGGTCTTTAAAAATTTCTTGAAAAATACGTAAAATATAAATAAGATGAATAATTTTTTGCCTCTATTAGCCTTCTGATACTTGAAAGTGGGGGGGACATGACCCCTTGCCCTCCCTTATCCCCGTTTTAGTGATAACCATTTGCACTGAATATGTTTAGTACAGTCGCTCAAAAAAATATCCGAACACTATGGTTGATTACAGAATTCAGAAAAAATATCTGGCAACGATTTTTTTTTAGAAACTAGGTTGCCAGATCACTAGTTTCTAAAAAAAAAATCGTTGCCAGATATTTTTTCTGAATTCTGTAATCAACCATAGTGTTCGGATACTTTTTTGAGCGACTGTACTTGGGCAACATGGAAAGGAATTTCTCATTTATTCTCTAAAGTAAAAATGCGTGCTCTTTTTACCCCAACCCCCACTATGAGAAAAGGAGCAAATTGTTTGCTGTAAGTGTAATCATTTGCCACGCTACCAACGATTTGCAACGTTTAAAAATTTTTAAATTAATTTTTGACACTTCTTTACCGTTAGTAGGCGTTATTAAAACCTTTGGTAGATTTCAAAATTTTAACGTTGGTAGATTTCGAAATATGCAAAGGGTAATAGTCATCAATACGTATTCCACCGAAAAGTAATTTTCGATTTATCTCTGAATGCAAAAAGTTTCTATCTAAAAAAAAAAAGTTTTTATCTCTAAAAGCAAAAATGTTTCTTTCTCTAACAGCAAGAGTTTGATATCTGCAGGGGCGGGGGTGGCTCAGTCGGTAGCGCACCAGGCTCGTAATCTGTAGTTCCCAGGTTCGAGTGCCAGCTGGGTCAGCGTTGAGATTTATCTCCGCAAAAATTCCCCGCCCTGCCCACGTCAGTAGGGGACACCGATGGGCTTGGAAAGGCCGCCGTCCGTCGGATGGGACGTTAAGCCGTGGCCCCGTGTGCGGGAGAGCCATACCCTGTGCTTGTTAAAGAACACGCTGGATGGCCTTGACGGGAGGCTACCATCTATCTCCCAACAGCTGTTCCAGTGGGTCCCCTCCCCCAACCTTCTCTGAGCCTTCGGGGTCCATGTGACCTGGCCATTTAGCCCATGGTGTGCAAAAAAGTGCCGCGCAGAGGTAAAACAACCCAATTGATATCTGCAGACGGACAGATACGACAAAGTGAAAATATTAGCTCGTTTTTGGTTTTGAAAAAGAACTAAATGATCGATTAAGAATAATTTACAGAAGTTGAGTTCTTTAACAATAAAAAACATACTACTCCAAATATAAATGATGGCTGCAACTCACTCTGTTTCGTCTCAGATGCTTTACGAGAGGATCACAATCTTCAGCGAGCACATCTCTAGTTCTGAACAACCTTAGCAGTCTTTACTCTTATTCATTTACATGAGATAAGAACAAAGTTGACATACAGATCGAACATTCCATCACCTCGCATAGTTTTCCCATTGCTACAGAAAGTTCCGATATACCCTCCCCTTTGTTCCCGCAGTACATAATAAGTTGACGCAGATAGAAGTTCAGCATCTAGAACGATTCTCGGACAAGCAAAAGCCTTCATTTGCCAAAGGCTTATCGCTGTCTCGGCCAACTTGACATTTCTACACAAGGAAACGTTGGTCTTGATTAGATTCCCAGAAAAGAGCTCTCTGTGGAGTTGGAACTGCCTTCCTTGAAATATTGATTATTTCAAGTAAGGTAATTATGATTAACCTAGACAGGGCACCGTTGTTAAAGAGCGGAGGATATCAAAGTAATTAAAATTAATAACCGTAATCTTACTACAAAGCATACTGAGCGAGGAAGGCATAGATGATTCGGATACCCCAAATGCTACAGAATAGCTCGCGATGGGATGCAACTGCACGTGTACCACTTTGGAAAGAAGGATGTTGCAAGTTCATTAGGCACTTGTTAAACCTGGCTACAGGATGCAAATGGCTTAGTGCTTATTCGAGAAAACGGGCGTTTCTGTTTATGGGAAATCAAATAGGTTTAGTGTTTTCGATATGAATGAATTAGCTGAGCGAAATAATGCGTTAATTTCCGATGTACACAGTTTGGTGCTTTTGTTATTTGGTACAATGCCTATTTTTAAAGATAACTCGTTCAGCGTTTAATATTGGAGAACAGTGATTTTGAAATTGTTCTTCATGCCTACTAACATAATAGAGCCTAAAATTCTGCTTACAAATTTAACAAATAATTTTTGCTTACTACTTTAAGATAACATATTACTGCATTCTGCTTCGCACTTTAAGCGAACGTAATATTCTGTTGTTTTTTTTTAAGTAGAATATAATTTTTATTCATAAGAGTAAAGAATACAAATACATTTACACTTTGACCCGCAAAGCTAAATAGCTTATCTGCAGGAAAATGAATAAATTATATTAAACGTAGGTCATTCAGCAACAAAAATGGTGTACATCAAATGAATCCACAAAACATAACACATAAAAATCAGCTAACTAGAAAATACCAAATAATTTTTTAATTCCATTTTAAGTCTTCTAAAAGAATCTATATTTAGTAATTCTTTTGGAATAGCATTAAATATAAGTGGTACTTGATATTCGGAGGTATGTTTCCCGTAATTATTTCGAAAATTTGGCAATTTGTAATAACCCTGGTTTTGAAGTCTTGTATTTTTATTATGTTTAATTTTTAGTTTTTAAGTTTCGTCAAAAATTTTTTAATTATTACATTATAGTTATATAAATTGCTGTAGGACAAAAGATTTAAAAATTTTAATCTATCGGTAGAAGTTTTATAAATTTTTTGCAAATGAAACGGAATAATATTTTTAGCTATTATAGACTGCAGTTTTTCTATTTTATTTATGTTAGTTAAGTTAGTTGTTCCATGCACAATTATTCCATAATTTAAAATAGATTCGCATATTGCTTTATAAAATAGGACACATGTTTCCATATTTAATATGTATTTCAATTTTTGAATTTTTATCGCCGATATTCTCAAGCTTTCACATATGTGGGATATATGGGCATTCCACCTAAAATATTCATCAAAAATGATTCCTAAGTAATTTATTTTATTTACTTGCTCAACAAGTGGGCAGCTGCATAATGATTCACAATTCGAAGCATCCTTTTTTCTGCAATTCATTTTATGAGTTTTGATAAAGAGGTTTTGATGAATATGAAATCCTGGTGAATGAATAAATCATCAGTTTTGTTTTTTTCTCATTTAAATAGATTTTATTATAATTTAACCATCTAATAATATTATTGTAATCTGTTTGAACCTCTGAAATGCTATCATTTAAATATTTTTGACTGTTTATTAAAACAATGTCGTCAGCATATAGATAAATAGCACTATTTAATTTTGTATTGAACAAATCATTTATGTATACTAGGAACAATAAAGGACCTAAAATTGAGCCTTGGGGAATTCCACATCGTGTAATTACTTTTCTGCTGTAGCAGTTTTTTATTTTAGTAATTGTGTATCTGTCTGATAAATAATTTCTAAACCAATCTAACAATATACCGCGAATACCGTAATTTTCCAATTTATTTAGTAAAATGCTATGATCTATTGTATCGAAGGCTTTCTTTAAATCTAAGAACATAGTTACAATTTTTTCCCTATTATTCAATGATTTATTAATATTATTTGCCATTTTGGAAATGAGTTGAATTGTGTGTTTTCCTTTTTGAAACCAAACTGATTTTCATTAATTATGCTGTGTTTAAGTAAAAAGTTAAAAACAGTATTATAAATATATTTTTCCATTATTTTCGAAAAAATAGGCAGAATTGTTATTGGTCGATAGTTAGAAAAATCCTCCTTAATACCACCTTTAAAATAGATCTTAAAATACCTGTTTTGAGTTCAGTAGGTATGTTCCCAGTAAATATAATCTGATTTATAATTTTTGATATAATATTTATTAGTGTCTCTTTATTAAATTTTATATGTTTAATGCAAACATTATCGTAACCAGGTGATTTATTGGTGTCTAATGAAGTAATTATTTCATCAGTTTGTGTTTCAGTGATTTCATGTATATAGATAGATTTCAAAACTCTTTGTATCATGGTTGGAACATAATTTATATCATATTGGTGATTTGTATTTCTTATCTGTAAAATTAGTGTATTATACATGTCATTGTAATTATTTGCTATTTCTTCCACATATAATTTCTTTTTGGCCATATTGTCAATTATTACATCGTCCGATGATTTTTTCTGTTTTCCTTCTAATATTTCATATATTAATTGCCAGGTAGTATTTTTTTTCATTATAAGTTTATTTCTATAATAAAGTTGTTTCTGATTTCTAATCAGAATATTAGCCATATTCCTTAATTTTTTTATAGTTATTTTTATAAGCATCACTTTTATCATTGTTTTTAAATTTAATCCAAGCTTTATCTCTTTCTTCAATTAATTCTATCAAGTTCGGTGTTATCCAATTTTTGCTATGATTTCTTTTTACTTTTCCAACTCTCCTCATATATATTCTATTTTTTCCTAAAATTCCATCATAAAGGTCTTTAAATACTTTATATAGGTTTAATTCATCCATTGAGTTGTCTCCATAATTTTCTAAATTCCAATTCGTTTCAGAAATAGCTTTGTTTATATTGTTATGGTCAAATGACCAATTCTTATTTTCCTGGTCTGTTTCACTATAATTAGTATTATTTAAATTATTATTGGTGTTGCTAATCAGTGTTAAAATCATATAGTGATCTGCTATTTTGCTTGTTTGAATTATTGAATTTGCTGACATATTTTTAATCAGTTTAATATTAATATGGTCTATACAGGTTTTGGTAATTTTATTTTTTACTATTTCTTCTCTTGTAGCTTCCCTTATTAATCTTTCAAAATTCATTTCAGCCAATAGTGTGATATATTTTTCTGTGCCATGTTTTTTAGTATTCATTGTATCGATATTAAATCTGCAATTCACCTATTAAAATCTGATTTTGGTCTTTTTCTGTATTTTCCATCCAGTTTCGGAAATTCAACAGAAAAGCGTTCACATCTGTACTAGGCGATCTGTATAGTGCTAAAACATGATATATTATATTATTTTTTTTTACTTTTATATATATAGTTTCCGCTGGAAGTGTTTGTTGGGAAATAATTTCAATATCTAGATTTTCTTTATAGTATACTGAAATCCCCCTAATATTTTTATTTATATTATCATTTGTGATTTTATTAAATTTATCAATGTTATATAAGTAATTTTCATATTTATTTACATTTGTTTCAGTTAAAACAAGCAAATCAATGTGTTTCATGTAATTGTTAATACTTAATCTTAATGAATCCCAATGTTTTCTTTGACTTCTTTTATTAACATGAGCAATTCCTAATTTATTTTTGTGAATAAATTTACTATAATTATTTTCGAACCAAGCCTCCACTTCTAAACCTGTAGTTACATAAGCAACATCATAGTTGCTATCAAAACCTTCAAAATTCAAATCAGACATAGCTAACAAGAATATTCATAAAAAAAAGCAAAAGAAAAGAGCAAAAAAAAGAGAGAGAAAAAAAAGCAAAAGAAAAGAGCAAAAAAAAAGAGAGAAAAAAAGCAAGGTTTATCGGACATATCTAAAAGTTCAAAAATCATCAAAATTGGTGAACATATCCAGATTGATAATTCTTTCACCAGTTGATTTCCTCATTAGAACTTTTCCATTTTTGAACCAAACATACTTATAATTTTTTTCTTTTGCACACATCCTAGCTCTCCAGAAAAGTTCTCTGTTAATCATAGTCATGTTTTCATTAATATATATTGGTGTTCCTTTATCATCAAGGTCTGCAATAGTGGTTGTAATTTTTTTTTTCCTGTTTTGAACCCAAATGTCTCTATCTTTCCGTGTAACGAATTGGACAATTATCTTTGGGATTTTGCTTTTATTTCTTTCTGGAAGTCTGTGAACTTTTTCAATCGTATTGTTTACCACTCTTAGATAATGTAATATTCTGTGTACAGTTTTAAGAGACCGCAATGTTTTTATCTTCCATTTTAAGACAAAATAACATTCAGCATTCCATTTTAAGAAAACTTAATTTAAAAAAAAAACACTTTCTCAAATACAGTTTTAAGAGTTGGGTTATTTTACCTCTGAGCGGCACTTTTTTTTTGCATACCATGGGCTAAATGGCCAGGTCACATGGACCCCGAAGGCTCAGAGAAGGTTGGGAGAGGGGACCCACTGAAACAGCTGTTGGAAGACAGATGGTAGCCTCCCGTCAAGGCCATCCAGTGTGTTCTTCAACGTGCACAGGGTATGGTTCTCCCGCACACGGAGCCAAGGCTTAACGTCCCGTCCGACGGACGGCGGCCTTTCCAAGCCCATCGGTGTCCCCTACTGACGTGGGCGGGGAATTTTACGGAGATAAATCTCAACGCTGACCCAGCTGGGACTGGAACCTGGGAACTACAGATTACGAGCCTGGCGCGCTACCGACTGAGCCACCCCCGCCCCAGTTTTAAGAGACTAATTTTTGAGTACCGTTTTATGATAATAAATATTAAGAGAAATAAGCATTTTAATGCCTCTATGGCCGAGTGGTTAGCGCGCTTGGCTACTGATCTAAGGGACCTGGGTTCGAGCCCCGGATACGGCATGGATGTTCGTATTGTTTTCTGCTGAGGTCCTGCCATCCTCTCAGATCTTCTACTGTGGCATATAAACTGACAGGCTCCTGTCAGACCTCTGTGGCAAGCAGCTGCTTGAGGGAGTATTTATTTTTTTTTATTTAAGATGTCATTTCTACGCACCACTTTGACAGAACTTGACATTTTGCCAAATACAGGATCATTAAAGAAGAATACCTATATTTTAATGTGTTTTTTTTCTCCATTAAATAATTAAATATCAAAAGTAACTGTGTATCCAAAACATCAAAAAACTTTCAAAATTGCCTTTTTTGTGACGGCGCGGAGTTGGTATCATACGTAATGTCTTAAATGCCAAATTTCCAAATCGATGGATTGGTAGAGATGGACCGATTATGCGTCTCCCCTTCCCCCTTGAGGTCTCGATTTGAAAACTTTAGACTTCTATTTTTGAACGGATGCATTGGAAACGTCGTTTATTACGTTGGGTTGTTTTACCTCTGAGCGGCACTCTTTTGCACACAATATGTTAAATGGCCAGGTCACATGGACCCCGAAGGCTCAGAGAAGATTGAGGGAGGGGACCCACTGAAACAGCTGTTAGGAGACAGATGGTAGCCTCCCGTCAAGGCCATCCAGCGTGTTCTTTAACGTGCACAGGGTATGGCTCTCCCGCACGCGGGACCACGGCTGAACTTCCCATCCGACGGGCGGCGGCCTTTCCAAGCCCATCGGTGTCCCCTACTGACCGTGGGCAGGGGGGGGGATTTTGCGGAGATACATCTCAACACTGACCCAGCTGGGACTCGAACCTGGGAACTACAGGTTACGAGCCTGGCGCACTACCGACTGAGCCACCCCCGCCCCTTAAGACTTTATTAGAAGCAAATTAGATTTTTGACTGTATAAGTAAACCAAACATTATCTGTCTTGAATCCTTAATAAATTGATGAATCTGAATTAGTACTGCTATAAAGCCTACAAATTACTTTTCTCTCGGTTTGCTTTTAAGTGTATTAAGGGCATACAAGTGTCTTAAAAGCGCGTTAGGTATAAAAAGCAAAGTTTACGTATGGAAATCAGTATTATTAACATTATTTATTAATTTCTTTATGATTGGTTTGTGGTGCAGGAGGGCCCAAAAATCCTGAGGTTTCCCAGAGCCACGGAATTGTTGAACTGGCCCTGGATGTTGTTATGCTCATCCTAAACAGTTCTCTTCAAACGTGCCAAAAGTTGAAGTAATCATTACACAACCTTCAAAAACTAAATTAATTTTTGCGAATGATTTGCTATAATTATTATTATTCCTCTTCTCCTATCTAACATGAACTCTTGGAGTCCCTATGACCAACACTTTTGGCCATCGTGTGCAAAAAGGTGCTGCTCAGGTTCACTTGCCCTTGGGGTTCATATGACTGACTATTTGACCTATTGTGGGCAAACAATTAGCACCCAGGTCCTCGTATACCTAACCTGAGCCCTTGGGATTCTTATGACTGACTATTTGACCCATTTTGTGCAAAAATCACCTCCCAGGTCCTCTTCTACCTAACACGAGCCCTTGGGGTTCTTATGACTGACTATTTGATCTATTGTGGGCAAACAATTGCCACCCAGGTTCACGTATACCTAACCTGAGCCCTTGGAGTTCTTGTGACTGACTATTTGACCCATTGCGTGCAAAAAACTGCCACCCAGGTCCCCTTCTACCTAACACGAGCCCTTGGGGGTACTTATGACTGACTATTTGGCCCATTGTGGGCAAACAATTGCCACCCAGGTCCTCGTATACCTAATCTGAGCACTTGGGGTTCGTATGACTGGCTGTTTGACCCATTGTGTGCAAACAATTGCCACTCGATCCCTTTCTATCTACCTTGAACCTATAGGGTTATGACCGACAATTTGGCCCATTGTATGCAAAACGAATTACCACCCACGTCCCCTTCTATCTAACGTGAGCCCTTAGGATTCACATAACTGACTGATTGGTCCATTCTGTTTAAAAATTGCCGCTTATAAGTAAAACAACATTAGTGTACTACATCTGTTTGAGTACTGTTGATATAGTTTCGTATGCCCGATGTAAGGGACGAAATCTGGATAAAAATGAGCCAAGTTCCTTCTTCTTTACCTGCGTCTAATTTGTCCGGTTTTAATCCGTGAACTTTGACAAAGCTAGACTGTCGTTTACCCTTTATAACACATCCGTCTTAGTTAAGAACTTAGGTCCCCCTATTTTTCACAACACGTAAGTGAAAATATTTCATTCCGTGATTTACGAAAGTCAAACACTCGGCTGTCAACTGTTGTAGTTGAGAGAACAAACTTTCGCATCACTAACAACGGTGAGATAATTCTGCAAAGTAAACGTCTTCTGTCGAGTGGCGGAAATTGTGATAAATATCGTTTATGACACGTCGTGTGTTAACGACGAAATATCTGATGATAAACAACAACCTACGCTGAAGAAGATCCTTAATGCTGATTAATGAAGAAGTGGATTATGAATGTCGCTGGAAGATTAACATACAAATGAAGATTAACGTGCATAGGTATGTAACAGGAAGCAATGTATGTACTAGATACCAGGTGCAGTTATTTCGTGTAGTTAGGATACTTTTGTTCACTTAATGCTGAAATAATATTCTGTTGCATATTCTGAATAGTATTTTTAGCTCACTGGCGAAGCCCATTTATCATTTACTTCGTCTGAAATTATTACTAAATGTAAACTAAAATTCCTATATCTTAACTTGAATATAATTTCAAAAAATCGATAATAAAATAGTAAACGTTTAGGTTGTTTTACCTATGAGAGGCACTTTTTTCTACACAGTGGGCTAAATGACCAATTCACAGTGACTCCAAGGGCTCAGAGAAGATTGGGGGAAGAGGACCAAGTGGGGCTCGAACTTGGGAACTGCAGATATCCTGCCCTTCAGTAATCAGGCCCTCAGTCAGCCTCATCAGGTCATCAGGCCCTCAATCGGCCTCATCAAGCCTCAGCATCCTGCCCTCAGCTATTAGGGGATACAGATGGGCTTGGAAAGACCACCGTCTGTCGAATGGGATGTTTAACTGTGGCGTTGTGTGCAGGAGAGAACTGCATACAGAGTGTTGTGTGAATGATTTCATGGGAGGCTACCATTTGTATCTTAACAGCTATCCAATAAGTCTTCTTCTCTTGGAATTATTGTAACATGGCCATTTAACCATTGTGTAAAAAAAAAGTGCGGCTCAGAGTAAAACAACCCAACCCAGTTACCGCCTGCAATGCCTACTGATTTCTTGAGCGCGCGCTGACCCCTATTTGACCATGAGTGGCTTCTCAGATTGGTGACCCGAGTTACCATTAGGGGCCAAATTTCATCTTTCGAATCCATCGTTCTGGCTCAGTCGGTAGCGCGCCAGGCTCGTAATCTGTAGTTCCCAGCTTGGTCAGCGTTGAGATTTATCTCCGCAAAATTCCCCGCCCTGCCCACGGTCAGTAGGGGACACCGATGGATTTGGAAAGGCCGCCGTCCGTCGGATGGAACGTTAAGCCGTGGCCTCGTGTGCGGGAGAGCCATACCCTGTGCACGTTAAAGAACATGCTGGATGGCCTTGACGGGAGGATACCATCTGTCTCCCAACAGCTGTTGCAGTGGGTCTCCTCCCCCAACCTTCTCTGAGCCTTCGGAGTCCACGTGACCTGGCCATTTAGCCCATGGTGTGCAAAAAAAGTGCCGCTCAGAGGTAAAACAACCCAAATATAGATAGTTCCAAAATTGCGCGATTATTGTCTTCCTGTAAAATTGCCTTTGCAATCAAAATACTCCAGAGCGATTTGTTTCCCCTCCATCCTCACAGCTCAAAATTTCGTAGGCCGCGATGAATTGAGTGCTTCTATTCGCTGAATTGGCGTTTTGTTCCATGATCGTGTAAAATCTAAGTCTTGTGTTGTGTGACTTACACTTATGTGACTTATGGTGAGCAGAGGCTCACCATAAGTTGTAAGAATCTTTCACCTTCCTCCTCAAACCTTGCCACGTTGGACGTTATATTTCATACTTCTTCACAGATCGGTGACACGAGTTACCTCTAGCCGCCTGGGGCGGGGGTGGCTCAGTCGGTAGCGCGCCAGATTCGTAATCTGTAGTTCCCAGGTTCGAGTCCAGCTGGGTCAGCGTTGAGATTTATCTCCGCAAAATTCCCCGCCCTGCCCACGGTCAGTAGGGGACACCGATGGGCTTGGAAAGGCCGCCGTCCGTCGGATGGGACGTTCAGCCGTGGCCCCGTGTGCAGGAGAGCCATACCCTGTGCACATTAAAGAACACGCTGGATGGCCTTGACGGGAGGCTACCATCTGTCTCCCAACAGCTGTTCCAGTGGGTCCCCTCCCCCAACCTTCTCTGAGCCTTCGGAGTCCATGTGACCTGGCCATTTAGCCCATGATGTGCAAAAAAGTGCCGCTCAGAGGTAAAACAACCCAACCTACTTGCGATTGCAGTGCAACGTGTTTGAACTTGTACACACTGCTACGTGCTTTAGAAGAGTCGCTGTTTTGCCACAAATGTAGTCTGCAAACTAAATGATACACCTACGAATTTAAATTTTCTACCATATTGGTTCAGTATTTAAAGGGTTATGGAAGAGATTATGGAATAACAATAAATTGCCTTGTTTTATAGAAATCATTCAAAATTGTCTAATATTGAAATGATCATTATGCAATCTTTTAAGATGTATATTTATTTCATCAAATGGTTTCAAACAGTACTTATTAAGTTTTAATTAATTTCTGAGGTAAATTATTTTGACGCATTTACGGTTGTGAAACATTCCAGCTTCAATAACTCTTTAAATATTGAATGAATATTATTAAAAACCAAGATTTAAATAGATTTGATTATGATCTTTATCTTTAATCACATCAATCAATCAATCAATCAGTTTTATTTCATCATCATAAACAATTTATAACATAGAAAAATATGAGTAAACCCAAAATCCACATGATTTGTCTGGGTCACTAAAGGAAATTAATACAAAAATCAATAACGACTTACTCACTACAAAGATTACAAACAATATGTGTCATTTTTCCGATATACGTACAATACATTTTTACTTTACACTTGATTATTTAACATAGGTGCAACATCTTCAAAAGAAAACAGAAAGCTTTTTAAATTCTGCTTAAACATAATAAAATTTTTTTCACTTCTAATTTCAAGAGGCTACTTACTGATTGTAGATTTTAGGTGCGATATACGAATAATGCTTATGAGCAATTTCTTTTTTGGTCAAAGGAACTGAGTATTTTGGACCTTTCTCTCTGAAGTTGTATAAATCCGGCTGAATGTGAAAATTAAAGCAATTTTGCTTAAAAATATCATCACTCTAAAAACAAATATATATGTCTAATAGGTAGAATTTTTAGCATAGAGTAACGACTGAAATTGGCTAAAATATCAGTGTTATTTTTTGCAATTAATTTAATAATTTTGTTTTGCAGAGACACCAGAGGTTTAAAAATCGAGACATAAGTTCCACCCCAACAAACTATACCGTATTGAAATCCAACTTGTATCCATGAGAATTACAATGTTCGCAGCATATTAAGATTAACTTTGTATTTCAAGTGGTGTAATTTGAGTAGTTTGTAACGTGCTTTTCACGAAATTCATATTTTAGAAGTTAGAGCTTCGAATTAGATTTCATTGACAGCATGGAAATCTGTGATTTGGAATGGAAATGTAATTGTTGCTTAAAGAAAAAATGTCTATTATTTTTGCAGGGCACTGGTGAAATGCCAAACTGTTAATCTTTCAAAATTTCTTCGTGCTGTTTCTGTCAAGCAATTTCAAAATATTAATGCGATATCACAACATCTACGAATGCACGAAAAGAGGTCCCTTCCCCCATATACAAGTTTCTTCTGGGGCGGAGGTAGCTCAGTCGGTAGCGCGCCAGGCTCATAATCTGTAGTTCCCAGGTTCGAGTCCCAGCTGGGTCAGCGTTGAGATTTATCTCCGCAAAAATTCCCCGCCCTGCCCACGGTCAGTAGGGGACACCAATGGGCTTGGAAGGCCACTGCCCGTCGGATGGGACGTTAAGCCGTGGCCCCGTGTGCGGGAGAGCCATACCCTGTGCACGTTAAAGAACACGCTGGATGGCCTTGACGGGAAGCTACCATCTGTCTCCCAACAGCTGTTCCAGTGGGTCCCCTCCCCCAACCTTCTCTGAGCCTTCGGGGTCCATGTGACCTGGCCGTTTAGCCCATGGTGTGCAAAAAAGTGCCGCTCAGAGGTAAAACAAACCAACCCAAGTTTCTTCTTTCCAAAATTCGGGCTTCGTTTTATATTCGCAAAAAATGACGGAAAATAAAGAAATTGGGGAGTTTTTTTTTTCTGACATAATTTAATTACCTAATGTGTTTCTAAAATATTTGCAACTACTGTGATTTTGTCACTGGAAGAACACATTTCATATGCAAAATGCTTTCACATTCTCATGAAGAGTATTAATTTTCTCGAAATTGTTCTTTACTCGCAAAAGATCCGGAAACGACCTTTTGCAAGTTTCAGGAAGTAACTTATTTGATTTTTTGCAAGAAATTGTCCTGAATTTTTACAATTTGATGCAAGAAGATTGATTGATTTTTGCGTTTGATGCAAGAAAATGTCTCGAATTATTAGTTGCCTAGTAATTCAAGACATTTTCTTGCATCAAACTTTCTGTTTTTTAGCGGAAGGACAATTCTTTACCAAGTCTAGCGATGTCGAACTTTTTTCTACACGTGAAGTGGTCCATTTTAAGTGACACAAAACTTTCTTCTGAAATATAAAATTGGATTACCAGTAAAAACGATGTGAAACGACGATCCATTAAATTTGTGTATGATTAATAAAATTTGCAGACTAGTTCGAAAATTTTTATGGATTTTTGAAAATTTTTAAATGAGAGATTTGTTTTCCTCATGGGCCTATAAATGTGCACGTTTTAAACATTACTTCGCAATGAAAAAAATAAATAGAATAATGTAAATAAAAACAAATGCTCATGAACCAGAAATATTCTGGAAAGTATATTATTTTTGGATCATGAGCATTATCCAAAAATAATTCTGGAAAGGAAAATTACCCTAAAGGAAATAAATGATTTAAATACAACCGCAAGTCTTGTGGCTGGAGATGACTGAACCGCCTTATCAGCTTGCTGTCTACAATTAGTAAGCTTTTCGAAAAGATTTTGCTCAGTCGTATTGACGACTTTCTTGGCTGACACCCTATTCTGTCAGAGATCCAGTTTGGTTTCAGGCGGAATCGATCAATCGAACACCAGGTCCTTAGGGTGATGGATAATGTCTCCAAATCCCTTAACAAAAAGGAGTCCGTTGCAGCCGTCTTCCTGGACGTGGCCAAAGCCTTTGACCGCGTCTGGTTGAACGGCTTATACACAAGCTTATACAAGCCGAAATGCCATCTGGACTGATCTGTTTGATCCAATTATATCTCTCCAATAGGACATTTCAAGTCCAAATTAAATCTGCCATGTCTACAAGAAGAGTCATCTCTGCTGGTGTGCCTCAGGGTTCTCTTTTGAGTCCTACACTATACTCATACGATTTACCTTCCTTTGATCGTATTCATCGTGCACTTTACGCAGATGACCTTGCCTTACTATCTCCCTCCCTCGGACCTGCTATCGCTGTGAAGAGGCTGCAACATAGTTTGACCGAGCTGGGCACATGGTACGAAAAATGGAAGATAAAGATTAACTCTGACAAGAGTTCTGCCATCATTTTTACTGGAAAGCGTGTTATGTATCTCACTTGCCTCCATTTACAATTACATTTACTGCATTAATTTACAAGATATTCCCATTGATTGGAGTGATTCAGTCAAATATCTTGGGGTTGTTATACATAAGAGGTTAAAGTGGGACTATCACATAAATAATATAATCTCCAAAGTCAATTCCTTGAGGGGCAAGCTAGGTCCACTCCTTAGGAGAAATTCCATTTTAATGATTGATCATAAGCTTTTGCTCTATGATATGATCATCAGACCGGTGAATTTCTATGCTTCACCCATATGGGCGAATACTACACCCACCAATATTCGTAATATTCAGGTCTTACAGAACAAGATTTTGAGAACTGCGGTCAATGCCCCCTGGCTTGTCACTAAAAGCCAACTCCATAAAGACCTGGGCATCGACCATATATATATATATACACATATAAAACGCACCTCAAAAAATTTTTTTGAGGCTGTAAGCAATAATTTCAATGAGATTATTTCTTCTCTATTCTTTACGATATTAGATAGTTTATAGATATAGATAGTTTTGAACAAGTACAAGAGGCCTAAAACGGTAGCGTTCTCTGAGGAGACCTACCCGTTTTAGGTTTCTTATACAATTTTACTGCTATTTTTGGCTTTTTTTATGTTTGCCCTTTGGGGCCCACCTAAGGTTGGTTTACTTATATATTTTGTTCTTACTCATGCCAAATATGCATTATCTTTATGATGGAGATGATTAGGGGTAAAATTATTACCCGGTACATCGAATATGATTATACGATCTACGATCTACGGAGATGGCTGAATCGGTAGCCACCAGGGTCATAATCTGCAGTTCTCAGGTTCGAATCTCAACTCTGCCAACGCTGTGTTCCTCTCCGCTAGTTAACACCCCCCTCCCTCCTACTATCGGTGAAAAAAAACAACAACAACAAAAAAGGTGGGCCTGGAAAGGACGCCGTTATAATGCGGCAGTAAAACGTGACTCCGTGTGAAGGTGAGCCATAAACTGCAATCGCTAAAAACACGCTGGATCGCTATAACGGGAGTCTTCCATCAGTCTCGTAGCAATTGTCCAGTGGATTCCCTTCTTCTAACCTTCTCTTAGTACTTGGGGTCCTTGAGACCTGGCTCCACTTACCCTTGGTGCACCTAGTGGACATCAATGTGCTTGGAAAAGCCGCCGTCCGTCATATGAGGATTTTAAGCCATGTGTCCTTGTGCAGGAGAGCCATACCCTGTGCACGTTAAAGAACACGATGGGTGACCATAATGAGAGGCTCCCATCTGTCTTTTAGCAGCTGTCCAGTGAGGCCCCTTCCCCAAACTTTCTATTAACCCTTGGGGTCTTGTGACCTGGTCATTTAACCCATTGTGTGCACGAAAGTGCCGCTCAGAGGTAAAACAGTAACTCAATTCAACCCTTGGGAGATAGCCATTTAGTCCATTGTGTGCGAAAAAATATTACTCAGTGGCAAAACAACTGAACTCAAGTAATGGCAAAATATTTCGCAAGTGTTAGTTTTAAAATCGGAAAATAACTGGAAAACTTTGTATTTCGAATTTTTTTTGGGGGGGGGGAAGGGAAAATTCGATGAGGCCGAATGAAAGAAAAGAAAAGAAAATTCATATTGACATCTCCGTACGCTTTTTCCGTGGGTCTGGGAAAGGTTAAAGAAAAGGAAGCTTCGATGAGTGGAGAAAGAAAGCCACTCAGAAGGAAATCAGCATCCAGTTGCTTTGCTCCTTCTGTTCCTCGCTCCCAGCTGATGGAAGTCGATATTGGATGTCTAGCAGCGTTGACATCTGTCATTCCCATCGATCCTTGGTGGAAGGCTGCAGAGATCTCTCTACACCGGAGGCAAATTTGTTCTTCTTCAAGTTTGGAAAATGCGAAGGCTTCTTCCGAAAGACCTTTGGTGTTTTGATGTGAAGATTTATTTAATGTTGATTTATGCTGTTGAAAAGAAAAGTTTTAAACAATACTCACCTCCCAAATGTGCTTTGCTGGCGAACATTTATGTTGATTCGTGTTGTTTAAACGGTATCCATCTCAAAGATGCTTTTTCAGGTGGATATTTTTTTAAAAACTGAATTTTAAAACATTTTTGTCAGCTAAGAATTTTTTAACGTTGATTTCTTTTAAAATTTTGAATAATGTATATTTTATAGACGGTTTGGACAGAATATTTATTTAATTTTGATATAAGCTACTGAAAATACTAAATAGTTAAAGTTACTTTGGATATGAAGTTACTTAGATGTTGATTTATGTTATTAAAGTTTTTGAACAGTACCCATTTGAAAGTACTTTGATACCCATTTGAAAGTGCTTTCGTACTGAAGATTTTTTTAATACCGATTGTTTTTAAAAATGAATATTGTAAGCAGTATCCACTTCAAAAAGATAATCGTATGTGAAGATTCATTTGATTTCGGTTGGGTTTTGAAGAAAACAACAACATAGGTTTAAACAATACACACCGAAAATTTCATTGGAAGTGAATATTTATTCAATGTAGATTTAAGACATTAAAAATAAATATTTTAAATAATGCACATCTGTAAATAATGCACATCTGATGAGTTGAAGATTTTTCATAATGTCGGCCTCGCTGTCGAAATGTTTTAAATAATATTCCAGTTCACAAGTTTTTTTGTAGAAAAATATTTTTTAACATTCGTTTGTGTTATCGAAAACTTTAAAATAATACTCTCATTAAAGATATTTTAAAGATGAAGATTTATTTAATGTTGATTTATGCTACCTAAAATAAATATTTTAATTAAATACGCATCTCAAAGATACGTTAGAGCAGAAGGTATGTAAGAGGGTATTACTTGGGCAGCATACAGGCTGATATGTGGTTTGATTACATACAGAATCATGAGGTGATAGGAAATGGTCTGTAGTGAACTCTGAAAAAGCAGACAGTAGCCCCAAACTTTCAATTTTTTAAAATTAATTATTTCAATTAATTCTATTTCACCTGTGCATGTAGGTGAATCCACATTTTTGCGAGTTCTTTCCCCAATGCTTCGATGTACTGTCGCTCACAAAAGTATCCGAACCCTACGGTTGATTACAAAATTCAGAAAAAATATCTGGCAACGATTTTTTTAGAAATTAGTGATCTGGCAACCATTCTGTTCACAGCAAACTGGAGCGTGTGCAGTTACTGCACACGCTCCAGTTTGCTGTGACACGGCAAACTGGACACGGCAAACTGTGACACGGCAAACTGTGACACGCTCCAGTGTGCTCCAGTTTGCTGTGAACGGTAACTGGAGCGTGTACAGTTGCTGTACATGCTCCAGATATTTTTTCTGAATTTTTTAATCAACCACGTGACACGAAGGTTGCCAGATCACTAATTTCTAAAAAAATCGTTGCCAGATATTTTTTCTGAATTTTGCAATCAACCGTAGTGTTCGGATACTTTTTTGAGCGACAGTACTTCAGACGTGATATGCCTTTGATGTAAGAAGCAAATGTTCATTGCACTATGTAGAGGACGATACCTTTTATTTATTACGACAGATGAACGAGCAACAACGAAACCATGATGTTCTTTATCATTTTGATGCTCGCGTGTGATTCAGCGTGTGAATTGTGTCACTAGCCGGTTAGAATAGTAAAAACCTGAACAATAACAAAGTTTAAGAAGAGAATAAAAAAAGTCGTTGGTAGTGGTTGAATGTGTATATTTTTTTCGCTCAGTGAATTAATATTAAGTTAATCTTAAGAAAATTGTTTAAGAGACTTGAAGATTAATCCGAAGAGGCAATTTGTTAGTCGAGCAAAGCAGAGCTGGCCTCAACTTGTACCCGCCATGCCCACGGTCAGTAGGGGACACCGATGGGCTTGGAAAGGCTGCCGTCCGTCGGATGGAACGTTAAGCCGCGGTCCTGTGTACGAGAGAGAGTCATACCCTGTGCACGTTGAAAAACACGCTGGATAGCCTTGACGGGAGGCTACCATCTGTGTCCCAACAGCTGTTCCAGTGGATCCCTCCCCAAACCTTCTCTGAGCCTTCGGGGTCCTTGTGACTGGCCATTTAGCCTATGGTGTGCAAAAAGTGCCGCTCAGAGGTAAAACAACCCAAAGCCCAACCTCAACTTCTAAGTGGAAGAGTTAATCGTTTGATGCGTATTCATCTTAATATGTAAAAAGAACTGGTAAGGTTAATCTTGGTAATTTACAGGCTTATTCACAAAGATGATGGTGTCACTTATTGAATCTTGTAACAAGTTTTCCTTTATGCTTTGAGTGGAGACTCTAAGAACTGTAAATCGACTATTTGTGGTATTGGTGGATCATATGAAATATTCTTTTGATGGTTTAGTTTCATAACGATGAAGATAAGGATTTGTGTTAGTTGAATTTATTTTGTTTGTGTTTTAATTTACACTTTTGTAATAAATTAGTTCATTTATGAATATTTTGTTGCTAAACATTCGTTTGAACTGAAGGCTCAAGAATTTTCTATTAAAATTTATAACATATTTTACATTCACGGATATATGTACACTATGTCAATGCACTTGATTCTGTGACCTCTAGCTGTGCTCTACACTTCGCTGAATGAAATAGTTTAATTTGGTGCACATTGAGACTTTCTCCCATCAGCTTAACATAGCTTGAATATTGCTTTTCTTTTACAGGCATTCACCTTATGAGGAGGAAATCTGTACTTTAACTTATAGAAATCACTTTACTGACCTCAGAATTCTGCCAGATGATATCCTAACTCCATTCTACATACTCTAGTTTTACCTTGACTCGAACCCTGTTCCTTTACGGTTTACGATAAAGAGCTATGTCACTTTTAACATAGGGGCGGGGGTGGCTCAGTCGGTAGCGCGCCAGGCTCGTAATCTGTAGTTCACAGGTTCGAGTCCCAACTGGGTCAGAGTTGAGATTTATCTCCGCAAAATTCCCCGCCCTGCCCACGGTCAGTAGGGGACACCGATGGGCTTGGAAAGGCCGCCGTCCGTCGGATGGGACGTTAAGCCGTGGCCCCGTGTGCGGAAGAGCCATACCCTGTGCACGTTAAAGAACACGCTGGATGGCCTTGACGGGAGGCTACCATCTGTCTCCCAACAGCTGTTCCAGTGGGTCCCCTCCCCCAACCTTCTCTGAGCCTTCGGGGTCCATGTGACCTGGCCATTTAGCCCATGGTGTGCAAAAAAGTGCCGCTCAGAGGTAACCCAACACTTTTAACACGCGACACGGACGTGAACTCTAGTTTCTCAGCTATTCGCTTTCTTACTCAGTTATTTTAACCACCTTCCTTCGCCTGCCTCGGTGATTCATACCCTGTCCCTTCCGGCTAAACGATGGGAGTGGGAGTGTTAGAGGTGCCATAAAACCATTTGCTTGCGTTCAATTCCACAAGCATCTGGAGAAGTAACCACTAGGCTACGAATGACAACTAATGAGCAACATTTCAAATTCAAATTTATTATAACACGAAGAAATACATGAGTACAATAAACACAAAATATACACTTTGTCAAATACATTATCAATGCAAAACTTTACAAAGACCATCAAAACAGTAAAAGCTCAAAACTAAACGAAAAAAAAAATACCCCCTCAAGCAGCTGCTTGCCACAGAGGTCTGAGAGGAGCCTGTCAGTTTATATGCCAGAGTAGAAGGTCTGAGAGGATGGCAGGACCTCAGCAGAAAAGCAACACGAACATCCATGCCTTACCCGGGGCTCGAACCCAGGTCCCGTAGATCAGTAGCCAAGCGCGCTAACCACTCGGCCACGGGACGGCAAATAAATACCCCTCAAGCAGCTGCTTGCCACAGAGGTTTGACATGAGCCTGTCAGTTTATATGCCACAGTAGAAGATCTGAGAGGATGGCAGGACCTCAGCAGAAAAACGATACACCCATCCATGCCTTATCCGGGGCTCGAACCCAGGTCCCTTAGATCAGTAGCTAAGCGCGCTGACCACTCGGAACGATCAGTAAATTTATATGAACAACCAAGGAGCTATTAGCTCTTCCAGGTTATAAAAAATTATTTATTTTATCGAAGAAAATAA
Source organism: Ryuthela nishihirai (assembly GCA_038380435.1). NCBI lineage: Eukaryota > Metazoa > Arthropoda > Arachnida > Araneae > Heptathelidae > Ryuthela > Ryuthela nishihirai. The sequence continues at coordinate 30,730,957 of JAWZYU010000018.1, forward strand.
GAAAATAAACAAAAAATTTAAAAGACACGAATAATGTGGGTATGCAATTTCCCGAAATATCAGTTTTCTACACGAACAATATAAAAAGTTATATAATCACAGTTAACATACATTCAATATTTTCTAACTTTGACAAATATGCACGCAAACATTTCTTAAAAGTTGTTAAAAAATTTTTTTTCGTTTCTTATTGCATATTCTAGTGAATTTAAAAAATTTAGGCACAATGAAATAAAAATGGAAAATTTACTTTTTCGTTTTTCCTATGTAAAACAGCAAACCCAAAACTTTGTAGTTAAAATTAAGATTTCTAATCGGAATTAAGTCTTGATTTTTATACAAAAAGATGGTTGAAAAATGTAAATATAATTTCCTCAGTGGTAATATACTGTATTTATTATATAACATGTGGCTCCCAGTAGAATAATTGCAATTAAGGTTACGAACTATCTTATTTTGAATACAAATTAATGGTAATAATTTTGATTTATATTCACCACCCCAACAACAAATTCCATAAATTAAGGTAAATTGCATCTATGCGAAATAAATATCCCGCAGGAAGTTATAATTAGCACATCGCTTTAAATAATTAATTTTACATAATATTCTGTCCCAGCTGGGTCAGCGTTGAAATTTATCTCCGCAAAATTCCCCGCCCTGCCCACGGTCAGTAGGAGACACCGATGGGCTTGGAAAGGGCGCCGTCGGTCGGATGGGACGTTAAGCCGTGGCCCCGTGTGCGGGAGAGACATACCCTGTGCACGTTAAAGAACACGCTGGATGGCCTTGACGGGAGGCTACCATCTGTCTCCCAACAGCTGTTCCAGTGGGTCCCCTCCCCCAACCTTCTCTGAGACTTCGGGGTTCATGTGACCTGGCCATTTAACCCATAGTGTGCAAAAGAGTGTCGCTCAGAGGTAAAACAACCCAACCCAACAACATAATATTCTGTTTAGTTTTGAAGAGAGTGAGTTAATTTTTTTTGCATTTTAAATTAGATTCTATGTTAATTCTAAATAATTATAGCAATCAATCAAATCGATAGCATCACAACTACAGCATTCTCTATTTAAACAGTTGAATTCATGGAATTTAATAGTATTTCCAAATGTATGTAATGAAATTTCCATCTAAGAACCATCTGAAAACACGTATATGTCACAGATATTTACAATGACAATAAATCAGATAATAAATTAAATTAGAGGGACACGATAATATCCACGAACTGCTTTTAAAGTCACATTTAATGTAACGAACCAATGCTTGTTTTAACCATGTTTCCCCCCACCCAAGACAGTGCTTTAGCGAACAAAGTTATGAACAGTGTGCCTAAAGACTTGAGGAATAAGTGGCAGATCTACAATGAAAATGTCAAACAGGACCTTATTAAAATTGGCTTGCAGTCGCAAATTGCTGCAACTGCTGTTCACGGTGAACATAGTTGGAGAAACAACGTGCACAGTCTGGTTGCATTTCCATTAAATATGGTTGCTTTTTAATGTATATGAACAGTAATTTCGTGATTATTATTAATGTTGTAATGTACGTAAAAAGCAAATTCATGATTATTCTTGGGGCGGGGGTGGCTCAGTCGGTAGCGCGCCAGGCTCGTAATCTGCAGTTCCCAGGTTCGAGTCCCAGCTGGGTCAGCGTTGAGTTTTATCTCCTCAAAAATTCCCCGCCCTGCCCACGGTCAGTAAGGGACACCGATGGGCTTGAAAAGGCCGCCGTCCGTCGGATGTGACGTTAAGCCATGCCCTGTGCACGTTAAAGAACACGCTGGATGGCCTTGACGGGAGACTACCATCTGTCTCCCAACAGCTGTTCCAGTGGGTCCCCTCCCCCAACCTTCTCTGATCCTTCGGGGTCCATGTGACCTGGCCATTTAGCCCATGGTGTGCAAAAAAGTGCCGCTCAGAGGTAAAACAACCCAACCCATGATTATTCTTGCTTCAGAATCGAGTCTCATCTGTGTCAGCTTCGAGAACTACCCCTGTTAAACCCAGTTATGTCTTCTGCAGACATTCAACGCTTTTGTTTTCAGATATGTAATAAAAATTATTTTTGTATTGGATAGGTACTGATGAAATATGATTCAACATATTTGAAATGCTCCAGAAGGTTTTAATTTCCATCGTTAGTGGGAGCTAAAGTGGAAGATACAATACTTTAAACGAATATTGCAAACGAGCTATTTATTCTAGAAATATGAAATTTCAGTTATATAGTGTGATGGTCAAGGAAATGACATTGATAGTAACGGAGGGGGGGGGGGGGGCAACATTTTAAGTGATAAGCGAGAAATTCTCTTTATGTGTATGCGCATTAATAAAATATTACTAGTTACATTTTCCCAACCATCCATTTCTTCGACTACCACTGCTACAGTGCCATAAGTCAGAAACGGTAAATTTCATTCTCCGAAAGCAAGAATCCCACAGTCACCAGAGGAGGGGGGCGGGGGCGGGGGTGGCTCAGTCGGTAGCGCGCCAGGCTCGTAATGTGTAGTTCCCAGGTTCGAGTCCCAGCTGGGTCAGCGTTGAGATTTATCTCCGCAAAATTCCCCGCCCTGCCCACTGTCTGTAGGGGACACCAATGGGCTTGGAAAGGCCACCGTCCGTCGGATGGGACGTTAAGCCGTGGCCCCGTGTGCGGGAGAGCCATACCCTGTGCACGTTAAAGAACACGCTGGATGGCTTAGACGGGAGGCTACCATCTGTCTCCCAACAGCTGTTCCAGTGAGTCCCCTCTCCCAACCTTCTCTGAGCCTTCGGGGTCCATGTGACCTGGCTATTTTGCCCATGGTGTGCAAAAAAGTGCCGCTCAGAGGTAAAACAATCCAACCCAACCAGAGGAGGTATACTGTTCTAATTATGTTTGTCAATCCTTAAAGTCACCTTGTGTCATGTGGGCACTAATATTCCGCCTTACGAATAATCTACTCACCAATAATCTAGGGTTGGTGTATATTTATTTATATATAAACTAATATTCTACAAATTGTTTCCTAATTTCTCCGAAATCTTTCGGCATTTTTTTTCTGCCATTATAACATCTGTCCTAAAGCTTTTTTCTTTTCCTTTATCTCTGTCCTAAAGCTTTTTTCTTTTCCTTTATCTCTGTCCTAAAGCTTTTTTCTTTTCCTTTATCTCTGTCCTATTCTTAATCTTAATGTGATCATTATATTTGATTCTATTGTTTCTTCTCTTAATGTTAACGATCACGCCACAAACACTTCAAAATTATTGTCTAGTGAGATGTAGTAATGGTAGAATCTGGTAGTGGTATCGTCTGGTGAGATGTAGTTGTGGTGAGATGTAGTAATGGTAGAATAAATCCTACTGTGTTTCTGTAAAGGTAGATGGCAAGAAGTTGTCTTAATTCAGATTTTTCTTTAATTGTGGGATGGCGGCAAGATGCTAAAGTAAAAGGGATGGCAAGATGCTGGATTTCCATTGAAGTATAACATTTCCTCTTAAGTTCTAGAGACCTTTAAAAATTCGTGAAATGTACATAAATTTAATAATTTTTGCTGCTATTACCCTTACTAGTACTCTCAAAGAGGGATCCTTTGCTCCTCCCCTCCCGAGATCTGGCCTTGTCTATACCTACACAAGACACTGCTTAATGAAGGTTAAGGGCTACTTCGTATAAAGCAGTGGTTCCTAACAGATAGTTTTTAAAATGTGTGTGTGGACACATAACAGATAGTTTTAAAGGTTTATGTGGAAAGGGGACATTTTCTTCAGTTTTTCGGTAAAACTAGAGTGGAGAAAACATCGAATAGTTCTTAAATTAACAGAATCTATGCTTTGTTTAAACAGGAAAACCTTAGACATTCATGAATATATTATCAAAACAATCGTAAATTTGTATACACGGGGAATATTATTTTGAATAGTTTTATGCAGAAAAAAAAATTAAATTCCACGAAGAAAGTTAAGTTAGAAAGAGTAAAGTGGCGAAGGCTGAGATCAAAAAGATTGTGAACCATTGATCTATATCATCATTATTTATATAATCGAACCACTTAATGTCAAGATACTGTATAAGCATCTATTATCAAAGTCACTGAAGTTTCCTGTAATCTTGCTTCTAAGTTTAACTACCATAATAGAAATTTGAAATTTCGGTGATATAGTGTTGAGACCTACACCACCTACAGCGGACCACAATATCATATAGCCTAACGTTAATCTTTTAAATGTAAAAAAAAATATTTGTCGAATATTTTCTCCCTATGAAAACGAAGCGAAGCGTGTATTCATAAGTGACAATTTAGGGCACAGAAAACCCAAGGAGATTCAGAAGTGGGCGGTTGTCCACGATATATTGCTTGTCACAACGTCTGACATGTAGTGGCAAAAACTAAGGATGAAGAATTGCAAGCATCTCCTGCCTCAAGATAGTCAGGGCTGAAGCTTTAAGGAGAGGCTAGTCAGCAATTTCTTATCGATGTGTCGCTCAGAAAACAAAACCGTATCCGTAATTTTGATCAAATGGTGCTAGGCAGAAAGATGAACACGCCCAAAAAACAGATTTAGCACCAAGTTCCGACTCTGAAAGAAATAAGAGATATAAATTCTAATAATAAGAATTTAGACAGGAAAGATGAAAGTTTCATAAAGAGTGTTGTGTTCCTATCTGTGTAAAATATCGAAAAAATATTGCTTCTATTGATCTAAAGCAGTGATTTCCAAAGGGACGTTTCAAAAATTCCTGGGGGCGTTGTCAAACTGATAAAGGGGCTCTTTTCGCCATATAGTTTCCAACAGGTCTTATACAGTTGCTCAAAAAAGTATTCGATATATATCTGGCAATCCTTCGTGTACGAAGATTGCCAGATCACTAATTTCTAAAAAAATCGTTGTCAGATATTTTTTCTGAATTCTGTAATCAACCGTGGTGTTCGGATACTTTTTTGACCGACTGTACAGAAGAGGAAAAATTATTTTGATTTCCATATGAAGGAAGCTTTTACCCAATATTGTTCGGAAACAGTATTTCTTAAAAGTTAAAGTTAGAAAACGATATTTGGTAAAAGGGGACGTCAGAAAACAATATTTACTAAAAGTGGGCTTTGTGCTCATGGCTGCGAATTTGTTATCTGAGTTATAGAAGTCGTTTCTTAAACGATCTTTGCGATAAATGCAATAGAAGCTGTCCATAAAAGAGACAAAATCTCCTGTTAAAATATTCATTCGTTATTTAAATAAAGTTAGAGAATACGAAATACATATTTAACAACAACAGTTTCACTCAAAATATTTCAGTTTAAATGTTGATCTAAAAGGAGGAAAACTAAAGCAATAACCGTTGCGTTAAAATTTTATTAAGATGATTCAGCGAATTTTTTAAGCTGCTTGTGTAATGATTGTTTCAAATTTCGACATCTGCCTTTTTTTTTTTTCACAGAACGAAGGGTAAGCATAAAAACACATTGCAAGTTCATTTGTAGTGATTCTTGAAACCTGATTGCTGTTTCAGTTTTCTTAACTCTTTAAATACTGAACGAATATTGGTTGGGTTGTTTTACCTCTGAGCGGCACTTTTTTGCACACCACGGGCTAAATGGCCAGGTCACATGGACCCCGAAGGCTCAGAGAAGGTTGGGGGAGGGGACCCACTGGAACAGCTGTTGGGAGACAGATGGTAGCCTCCCGTCAAGGCCATCCAGCGTGTTCTTTAACATGCACATTGTATGGCTCTCATGCACACGGGGCCACGGCTTAACGTCCCATCCGACGGACGCGGCCTTTCCAAACCCATCGGTGTCCCCTACTGACCGTGAGCAGGACGGGGAATTTTGCGGAGATAAATCTCAACGCTTGCCCAGCTGGGACTCGAACTCTGGGAACTACAGATTACGAGCCTGGCGCGCTACCGACTAAGCCACCCCCGCCCCTACGAATATTGGTGAAAACTGAGATTTAGGCTGATTGGATTGATATCACGGATAATGTAATGGATCAACTCTTAATTGTATGATTTGTTTTAGTAGAGATCGTCTATATGACTCTGACAACCGACAATATAAAATTAGATTACCGTTTTCTAGGAAAGCTATTGGTCAACGAATAATAAGGTTTGCAAGTTCTAGACTGTGGGATGAGGAAATTGCAGATAATATTTCATCTACTGATGATTATTATAAATTAAAATATTGTTATAAAGATTGCTGTATTTTCCCCATTGATAATAAATAATGTATTATTTGAAATGTTCTGTATTAGTGATTATGTATTCGTTGACACAAAAGAAACTCTAGTAGTCATGTTCTATTTCGGTATGGCAGGTTACCATTGATATACTGAGACTTTTATATAAAGGGTATTTCAAAACTCTCTGTACAAATTTCAGTGGGAGATAGGGAACACCAAGACAAACCTTTTTCGTCTTTGAATATATGTCCGCTGACGTAACCCTTCGGTGCTAGAGGGCGCTGACAGAAATATCGGTGGAGCTGGTACATAAATGAATGGAAACAAGTGTGAAGAACATGTTTATTTAAAGAAGGTGCTCAAAGGTGCGACCGACAACAGCATTGCATGCATGGCAGCGTCGAAGCATTGATTGCCGTACATGTTGAAAGATTCCCGGAATTTCGCGAACAGTTGCAGCGGCGACAGCGATTCTTGCGAGGAGGTCTTCATCTGAGTCAATGGGAGTCTCGTACACGAGGTTCCTCATGTGTCGCCAGAGGAAGAAATACCAATACATGTTAAATCGGGCGATCTCGGTGGCCAGACGACGGGTCCATTCCGGTCCGCAAAAGTGGCGTTCTGATAATCCCGCTCATCGTTGCTGAAGTGTGCTGGCGCCACGTCCTGTTGAAACCACATTCGTCTGCGAATAGACAAGGGAACATCTTTCAGTAGTCCCGACACATTTCTTCAAGAAATACCCGATAAATCTGCCCGTTGAGTCGGGAGGCAGCAGGTATATCCCAATGAAAATGTCATGGACAATACCCGCCCAAACATTGATGGCGAACCTTTGTTGATGACCATGCACCATTGTGGCATGTGGATTTTCGTGCGCCCAATCGTGAAAAATGTGCACATTAAACACACCCACACGTGTGAAAGAGGCCTCATCTGAGAAGAGCACATGAGCCAGAAAATCAGGCTGCACCACAGTCTTCTGCAGAAACCAGCGCACGAATTCCACACGAAGAGGGTAATCCTGAGGTTGCAATGTCTGGACTCTCTGACAGTGAAACGGATGTAACTGCTGCTCGTGCAACATTCTTGACACGAGGGCATGGTTCACACCGAGGATACGTACAACAGCTCGCGTGCTTGTGTCTGGATTGTCCTCAGTCCACTGTAGGATCTCTTCTTCCATGTCAGGACTGCACATGGTTCTCTCCCGACAAGTGATGACACTGGTCAGCATGCATGTTTGCAGGGAATGTTCCAGTTTATCGCAGTTGCCGGTGCAAATGCTCAAATGGTTGGTGGTTTGGCTCACGTCTGTTTGGGAAGTGCTATCGGTAAACCTCACAGCAGCTCTACCGTTTCCGCTGGCAGCCCCTTATGCCATATGCATGTCAGCCACCTCAGCAGTCGTAAAACACTCTATGTTACACGTAATGTGTCTGATTTACGAATGCCGACGGCAAACACAAGTCCATTCTCCGTTCCCACTTTGCCCCTCTAGCCAATTGCAGCGCCGCCAAACAGCGGCTTCCAGCACCGAAGGGTTTCATCAGCAGACATACATTTATAGACAAAAAAGTTTTGTCTTGGTGTTCCCTATCTCCCATTGAAATTTGTACAGAGTTTTGAAACACCCTGTATACTTTGGGAAACACTGTTTTAAAAGCTAAGGCTTTTCTGTTTACATTTTCAATTCGTTCAATTGTAAAATTGTGCTCTAATAATTTTTTTTAATATTGTAAGTGTATAAACCGATTCATTCTTTCATTCATTCATCTTCAAGTCTTATACTACCAGGTATTTTTTTCTCTTACTAAAAGTTCAACTTCTGAGCTTTATTATGAAACTACTAATGAACGGAAATAGTTCACATTACATACTAAGTTGTTGGGTTGTTTTACCTCTGAGCGGCACTTTTTTGCACACCATGGGCTAAATGGCCAGGTCACATGTACCCCGTAGGCTCAGAGAAGGTGGGGGAGGGGACACAATGGAACAGCTGTTAGGAAACAGATGGTAGCCTCCCGTCAAGGCCATCCAGCGTGTTCTTTAACGTGCACAAGGTATGGCTCCCCCGCACACGGGGCAACGGCTTAACGTCCCATCCGACGGACGGCGGCCTTTCCAAGCCCATCGGTGTCCCCTACTGACCGTGGGCAGGGCGGGGAATTTTGCGGAGATAAATCTCAACGCTGACCCAGCTGGGACTCGAACCTGGGAACTACAGATTACGAACCTGGCGCGCAACCGACTGAGCCACCCCCGCCCCTTACATACTAAGATAGGAGCATCTAATTCTAAACAAAAGATATAAAAATTAAAAGGAAAAAAATATAGGTAAGCTTAAAAACCCATTGCAAGTTCATTTATAGTCATATTCTTTCAGTCTTATTTTTCCATTAAAAAATTATTTGGTAAGTTACTGAGTTCCGAATCTGATTTCTTTGTGGGAAAAATATGGGTCTGCACCTTAAGAAAGTGAGTGTATTTGTATTTACAAACTTTTCTTTTAGATGACTCAGATCACTGATTAATAATAATAATAACTTTATGGTTACAAAATTATTGTTAATTATTGCTGTAAGATTTGAAATATAAATTACGAGGCAATGTGCGGTACCGACTACTGGACCTTATTGTCCGGTAGAATTAGCAAGGTAAAGGAGTAGATCAATCGGCAGTGCTGCAAGCCTCAAAAAGCGATATTCCCCGGATCGAATTCCAATTCTGCCAGAATAAAGATTTTCTCCGCTTTTTTCTCTTTATTCTCTCTGGGCTATTAATGGGTTTGGGTATGTAGCTGTCAGTCGGATGGCTGGGTTGGGTTGGATTGATTTATCTCTGAGCGGCACTTTTTTGCACACCATGGGCTAAATGACCAGGCCACAAGGACCCCCAAGTCTCAGAGAAGGTTGGGGGAGGGGATCCATTGGAACAGCTGTTGGGAGACAGATGGTAGCCTTCCATCAAGGCCATCCAGTGTGTTCTTTAATGTGCACAGGGTATGGCTCTCCCGCACACGAGGGGGCGGGGGTGGCTCAGTCGGTAGCGCGCCAGGCTCGTAATCTGTAGTTCCCAGGTTCGAGTCCCAGCTGGGTCAGCGTTGAGATTTATCTCCGCAAAATTCCCCGCCCTGCCCACGGTCAGTAGGGGACACCGCTGGGCTTGGAAAGGCCGCCGTCCGTCGGATGGGACGTTAAGCCATGGCCCCGTATACGGGAGAGCCATACCCTGTGCACGTTAAAGAACACGCTGGATGGCCTTGACGGGAGGCTACCATCTGTCTCCCAACAGCTGTTCCAGTGGGTCTCCTCCCCCATCCTTCTCTGAGCCTTCGGGGTCTATGTGACCTGGCCATTTAGCCCATGGTGTGCAAAAAAGTGCCGCTCAGAGGTAAAACAACCCAACCAACCCGCACACGGGGCTACGGCTTAACGTTCCATACGATGGACGACGGCCTTTCCAAGCCCATCGGTGTCCCCTACTGACCTTGGGCAGGGTGGGGAATTTTGCGGAGATAAATCTCAATGCTGACCCAGTTGGGACTCGAACCTGCATCGGATGGCATATGTACACATTAAGTCGAGTACAGGTAAGTCATATCCCTTACATGTTAAAAAATACGCTGGATGGGAAGATATCGGAGATTTACACCCGTCTTCTAACAGCTGTTCAGTGGGTCCCCTTCCATCAGACGTCTCTGAGCCGCTGGAGTCCTTGTGATCTCTCTATTTCGCTCAATGTACTGAAAAAATGTTCAGAGGTGAAAAAATCCAACTCAACCTTCCAGTAGACTGAGTGGGTTAGTCGGTAGCGCCACCTTCATTCACCTTGGGTAGTTTGACAAACTTCGTAATCTGATGTTCTAGATTGGAATTCCAAATGTGTCTAAGTTGAGTTTTTCTCTGTTATTAGGCCTGACCCCTGTGAGGAAGAGAACAATACATGCTGCACGTTCAAAAATGCGCTGGATGTCTTTGATGGAAGGCTTCCACCTATTTCCTAAGATTTATTAAGTGGATCTCCTTCCTGTTTCCTTCTTGAGCCCTTCAAATATTTGTGACACGGCCATTAGCATATTTGCGTTAAAAATATTTAAAGAGTGCCACTTACTGATAAAAACAATCCAACTTTCCAGTAGACTGATTGGCTAAGTCGGTAGCGTACTGGGGTGGGAATGGTTCATTGGTAGCTTGCCAGGCTCGTAATCTGCAGTTCCCAGGTTGTAGTCACCTAGGAACTACAATCTGGCAAGCTATGACGATGGAGTCTATGATAAGACCCAACGATGGGTCTCCGCAAAATTCCCCGCCCTGATGGGCTTGGAAAGGCCGCCGTCCGTCGGATGGGACGTTAAGCCGTGGCCCCGTGTGCGGGAAAGCCATACCCTGTGCACGTTAAAGAACACGCTGGATGGCCTTGACGGGAGGCTACCATCTGTCTCCCAACAGCTGTTCCAGTGGGTCCCCTCCCCAACCTTCTCTGAGCCTTCGGGGTCCTTGTGACCTGGCCATTTAGCCCATGGTGTGCAAAAAAGTGCCGCTCAGAGGTAAAACAACACAACCCAACCGACGATGGGAACACTAGTCCCCATTGTCGGTCAGCAGGGGGACACCGATGGGATGTAAAGCCATGGCTCCGTGTGCGGGATAGGCCCACTCTGTCCCCGTTAAAGAACACGCTGGGACAGACTACAATCTGTCTCCTAACAGTAGTTCTGTGGGTTCCCTCCCCCAACCTGTGAGCTCTCGGGATCCTTGTGACCTGGCAATAGGCTACTATTGTGTGCAAAAACTTCCTACTCAGAAGTAAAACAATCCAATCTGGTAAGCGCAACAGTCGCCGTAATTAATATATTAAATCTAAGGCGATATCTTTCGATGGATCACAAATGTTGTGTATTTATATAAATTGATGAAATTCCGTGAGCTCTATTGGTATACTATCGATATATAGTTTCCTTAAGAAACCCACAACAAGAGAAAAAAAATAAAGACTAAAAAAAAGTGCTACTAAAAAGTGAAAAATTTTTGCTTTCATTGTAAAATATACACTTCCTTTTTAGTTGGAATGCTTCGAATTTGTCCCGATTGCACTAAATTAACCAAACATTTTTGCTATAAAGATACGCTAGCTCAACTAGTATAAATAAGGTCGAATACACTGTTGAATTTTAATTTTCTTTCAGTATTTATATATTACATATTCTGCTGTTGAGTATTTAAATATTTACACATGTATAGATATATTCCTTTCTATAGCGTAAAGGAAAAATTTTAAAATACATATTTTCCTGTTGACATTACTTTTGTCGTTTAAATGCTTCATCAGCTGTACAAAAAAAATTATGTGGCAAATCTGAAACAAATAGTGCAGAAGCGAAAAAATTGCATTATCATCTTACCTAAAAATTTATTCACAGATTCGAAAGATGAGCAGAACACAAATATTTCGTTGGCAGGAAATCTGCTCGGTAACAACTGTGCTCCATCATCATCTGTCTCTCGGGAGTGAAACAACAACACGTTTCGGCGCCCGCGGTCCTAAGCAGAACGCGGGGTTAACTGACATCAGGTGCGTGCTACGGTGGATAGTTACGGAGGCCGGAGAAAAAAATATAGAACGAGCAGAAGGAAAGAGAAGTAAAAAATATACCCGAAGAAAAAACTCGGAAGCACAAATATTTGTAGAGGCGAGCCAAGCTTCAGTCACCTGCACCCATCTAGGAAGCTCCAGACAAGCACCCGCCCGTCCGTGTAATTGAACAGAGCTGACGCCCCAGTCGAGAGCGCACTCCCAACCAATGGAGTGGAAAGGAAAGCACTCCCGCACAATATCGCGTGGCTTTCTAGGCTCGCGGAAAACTCCGAGTCTTTTGAACAAGGATACGATGTAATTCGTGGTTGGAATGCTCATGTCGTTACGCAAACCTCTGACCCTGTACGCCGAAGAAAACGAAGATGGGAGGTGATACAGTTCACGTGGCACCTAATGTGGAATCGGTGCAGTGCAACAGCTGAAGAGAGAAATTACACATGTACTCGTTTCGATGTGAAAGAAAAGGAAGACATCTCACAGATGTATCATGAAGGAGGGAGATGGAGATGTTGGGAGGTTCTGTTCGGAGGGGGGATGAGGGAGGTTGCGTGTGAGAGGATCAAAGTGTCATTTAGGTGATGTAGATCCCTACGAAACTGGAATGAGAGTGCAGGGAAGGGAGATTACTTTGCACTTTCCGAAACATTTCGATGCCAAAACTTTCTTTTGAAATGTAAACAAAATGTGGGTGGTAGATCAGTTTGGACTTAAAGTAATCGTAAAGAATACTTGGAGGATATTAGGTAGTTTCATTTGTTCATGGTTTACGTAGATGGTTTGGGGTGCAGTTCCTTGTTTTTAATATAAATTCACAGAGATGTTGCTGATCTATGATTACTTTACAATGTAGAATTTACAGTACTTTGCTCGTAATTTAGAGTTCGGGGGAAGGAAGTGACTGGTACGCCTTTTTGGTATATAATTTCTATCTCAGTTTTAGTGATATTCAACATTTTTTTAAAAAAATATCTATAATAATGAAAGGTTATATCTGTCTGTGACAGTCATAACTCATCGGAAAATCTTGGTCGCAGATTAAAAACTTAAAAATTTGATAGAGTATTTTTGGTTGTTGGCGAGTTTAAATCGAAGTTGCAAAAGAGTGGGGGGGGGGTGTTATTAGAAGTATTAGAAGCAAAATTTTTGCCATGTTATTCCTACGGGCTGCCGATTCCATTGCTGCCTTTTCTGATTTTTTAGGCGTGATTTCATCTTTCGGAGTTGGCAACACGGTATTTAATCCTTTTTTTCCTGTGTTAAAGGTTTTGGAATGTGTGATATTCACTAATCAAACTTTTAGTGCAGTGAGAAATCAAAGTATATAACATATGTTACCGCTAAAGTGCAGAAATCAGTTATTCTACAGATTATCTAGGTATTGTGCAGATTAACTAGGGTGATCCGCGTGCGGAAAATTGTTTCATTTCTCAAATTACCTAGGTAATCTGCAAATTACCTGGATAATCTGCACATTATCTACTAGGCACTCGTTAAAGTGCAAATAAGATCTTTGCTGGAACAACAGGAACGTGTCTGTACGCTTAAATTAACATAATGTTATTTATCTTGTGTCCGAGAGTAGAGTTGAAACCAGGGTCATCCCTCTGTCAACATGAATCAGTCGTCCGAATTATAAAAAACGCCCCAAAATGAGCAGGCCAAGTGAGAACGAATCATTTTAGTGATTCGTTATGAAGAATGAATCACTTTACCGATTCGTTCTCACTTGGCCTCCGCTCATCCGGGGCGTTTTTTATAATGCGGACGAGTGAATCACGTGACACGAAGATTCATATTCAAGAGATTCACCACTATGAGAGAAACAAACTTTTGAACTTTAACGATACGGAAGTCGTTAATGTGCACATTACCTAGGTAAAATGCGGAAAACTCTTGATTCCGCACGTTAACGGAGCAAATCAGTTAATCTGCAGATTAGCTAGGTAATGTGCACATTAACGGCTTTCGAGCTTTAGCGGTAACATATACATTGCACATGCAAAGTGGGACAAGGCAGCACCTGGAACAGTTCAGCTAGTATGTAATATAGTATTCATTTGGTGTATTATTTTCTCACCTCCGTTTCTTAATATTCATATGTCCGTATGAATCAAATCTTAGAGACCAAAATGATAGCAGTTTGGAGTAAAGTAAGGAAATTGGGAGGAGTAGTAAATCACATCGACATGGTGCAACGGTAGCACACTTCGAAGGAGTTACAATGGTGGCAAAAAGGCCTGTGAACACACCCGTGTTTTTGCAAGTTTCTCTTGCTCATACTGCTTTGTAGCGGAGGAATTATTAAAAAAAATGCATAATTTTTATCTTTTTCTCTAAAGTAATTTTTATGCCGGTTTCTTAAAAGGTTTTATTTTTTTCTATCTAAAACGGTTTTTGAGATAACTGGAACTTTATTGAGTAGAAATTGCTATACGATACGTGTACGTATCAATCAAAAGAAACTTAATTTTCAAAAAAAAATTAATTCTGTCCTTATTTTAATCATTACGCAACAGTTTTTACGCATGTTAATGAGAATACACATCTCCGCAAAATTTCCCCGCCATGCCCACGGTCAGTAGGGGACACCGATGGGCTTGGAAAGGCCGCCGTCCGTCGGATGGGACGTTAAGCCGTGGCCCCGTGTGTGGGAGAGCCATACCCTGCGCACGTTAAAGAACACCTAGATGGCCTTGACGGGAGGCTACCAGCTGTCTCCCAACAGCTGTTCCAGTGGGTCCCCTCCCCCAACCTTCTCTGAGCGTTCGGCCCCTTCGCCGCTTCGCCAATGGAATCACACGAAACGAGAAGCTGGAGTTGCTGCCTTTTAGACCAACTATGGAGAAATATGATTGTAAATTGTGTAAAAATTATAAATTTTTGTAAATAACTGTAATAATATTTAGAATAAAATAGTTATTGTATTCTAAATAATGAAATAAAATAGTAGTAAATAAAATAGTATATTTTAGTAAATAAAATAGTTGGAAGTCACAACAACCGAGCAGATCGAGATACCAATTTTTGCGCGTATTTATTTATGTAAACGATTTTAAGATTGTTTAAAGACTCTTTATTAAAAAAGGTTGGAAAAGAAACCAAATTAAATGGGGATTACGTGTATTAAACGTTTTAAAAATAGTTTTTTATTGGCCAGTCCTTTGCTTTAATGAATGCTTTACATCTTTGTGGGGGGCGGGGGGGGGCTCAGTCGGTAGCGCGCCAGGCTCGTAATCTGTAGTTCCCAGTTTCGAGTCCCAGCTGGGTCAGCATTGAGATTTATCTCCGCAAAATTCCCCGCCCTGCCCACGGTCAGTAGGGGACACCGAAGGGCTTGGAAAGGCCGCCGTCCGTCGGATGGGACGTTAAGCCGTGTCCCCGTGTGCGGGAGAGCCATACCCTGTGCACGTTAAAGAACACGTTAGATGGCCTTGACGGGAGGCTACCATCTGTTTCCCAACAGCTATTCAGTTGGGTCCCCTCCCCCAACCTTCTCTGAGCGTTCGGGGTCCATGTGACCTGGCCATTTAGCCCATGGTGTGCAAAAAAGTGCCGCTCAGAGGTAAAACAACCCAACTCAACAACATCTTTGTGGTATGGAATGCACTAATTTCAGAAACAGTTCTTCTATAACAATATGGTTAAAAACAACAGCAAGCGTAAAAAACACCCACTCTTATTTGAAGGCCTCTTTATGAAAATTTCATAGCTGATTTTATAGCATAAGTTCTCGGTAGGATTAAAGCTTGGAGACTATCCAAGCCCTTTCAATGATGCTATCCGTTCTCCACTTCTGAACAACATCAAAAGGTGACAAGAAATGTTAACGTCGTGAAAAATCCAACTTTATCCCTAAACGGATACCTGGCTTGTTGGCAACAATCTCATTTTCGGTATTTAGATGTAGTCCGTAGATTGTATTGTTCCTTGTACAAATGTAGTCTTTTAATCCACCAACAAGACGCGCAACTCCATTCTACAGCTTTGATTGGATGTTTCAAGGTCACTTTGAAACTGATTCACTGAAAGCTGGATTTCTCTTGATGATGTCTTCTTACGTTGACACTATTCTGATTTCTTAAAAGTAAAATTGACTTTTATCATTTAGAAATTGATTTTTTCCCTAGTCCTCAAAAATCCAGAGTGCACGCTACTTTTCCCATCGTAATCGTTTCTTGGGGTGAAAGCTGTCAGTAAAGATTTCTGACGGCTCTTCGCAACTCCGCAATCCGATTTCGAGGAGTCATCTTTTTACAGTTCTCGATCACACTTCGACGTCGCTGCCAATGTTCATTCTTCCAAAAGTTGTGTTAAGCTGAGCTTTCTGTTCGAAAATGCAATCCTAGGCAGTAGTCAGCACGTAAAGTTGTTTTTTAGGTCTCCAAGTTCTGTATCAGCAATTGTTCTAATTTCAGAGTGTCTTTCAATGTTCTGAAACAGTAGAAAGTCCACATGACACTTTAACAGCGATTTGACACAAAGAATAAATTTTTGTCCTTAAATGTGAATGCTGAAGTGCCGCATAGAAATTTGAAATGAAAGAACGGGCCGCTTAAGAAATATATGATCAATAACTTTGAATAGACAATGCAAAAAAAAAATCTAAAGTGAAACATAAAAAGATACAATTTTATATAAAAAAAAAAAGTTGGGTTGGGTTGTTTTACCTCTGAGCGGCACTTTTTTGCACACCATGGGCTAAATAGCCAGGTCACATGGACCCCGAAGGCTCAGAGAAGGTTGGGGGAGGGGACCCACTGGAACATCTGTTGGGAGACAGATGGTAGCCTCCCGTCAAAGCCATCCAGCGTATTCTTTAACGTGAACAGGGTATGTCTCTCCCGCACACGGGGCAACGGCTTAACGTCCCATCCGACGGACGGCGGTCTTTCCAAGCCTATCGGTGTCCCCTACTGACCGCGGGCAGGGCGGGGAATTTTTGCGGAGATAAATCTCAACGCTGACCCAGCTGGAACTCGAACCTGGGAACTACAGATTACGAGCCTGGCGCGCTACCGACTGAGCCTACCCCCCCCCCCCGCCCCCCAAAAAATTAATTATTTCAATGAGATAAGAGCAGTTGTTTCAAATCTTCTATCTTTTATTTCCCATTGGACTTGTCCTGTATAAAGGACAAGTCCAATGTCCTGTAAAATCCTGTCCAATCTCCTGTAAAAAGAACGTATAAGTTTGTTTTTTTTTAATTTAATTGTCTTCAGTAGATCGCTGGCAGTAAGAAAAGAGATGGCGGGGCGTAGTTTGTCCAGGCCTGTTCTGATAGTAGAAATCAAGGCAGCATGATAGTTTCTCAGACTCAGAATTAAACTTTTTCTGTTTAGGTAAAATCGACTTTCATAATTAGAAATAATTTTTTTTTTCAGTCCTCAACAGTCCATAGAGCATGCTTCTTTACCGTGTATGTTTATTACTATTACAGATATTAGATATATATATATTTGTCTGTTTAATTGTGCTCCTAATACACTGTATTGTCATATGCAATTTATTAGGAATAATGTGGTTAATATGATATGGTCATATGTTATGTCCATCGCCCTATAAACATTCGCAATTACCGGATTTTAGGCATTAACAGACATTTCCCCTTCTTAACTCCATTGAATCGAGGGTTCATTGTATCTCTGACTACAAAATAAAACTCCTCTGAAGAGAAAGGAATAATCACCAACGACAGTTGCCATTTTACTTCATCATAAGTCTTGCTTATGAGAGGGGCGGGGGTGGCTCAGTCGGTAGCGCGCCAGGCTCGTAATCTGTAGTTCCCAGGTTCGAGTCCCAGCTGGGTCAGCGTTGAGATTTATCTCCGCAAAATTCCCCGCCCTGCCCACGGTCAGTAGGGGACACCGATGGGCTTGGAAAGGCCGCCGTCCGTAGGATGGGACGTTAAGCCGTGGTCCCGTGTGCTGGAGAGCCATACCCTGTGCACGTTAAATAACACGCTGGATGGCCTTGACGGGAGGCTACCATCTGTCTCCCAACAGCTGTTCCAGTGGGTCCTCTCCCCCAACCTTCTCTGAGCCTTCGGGGTCCTTGTGACCTGGCCATTTAGCCCATGGTGTGCAAAAAAGTGCCGCTCAGAGGTAAAACAACCCAACCTTGCTTATGAGAAAGGTAATCTGTTAGATATGAGTTCGCGATTTGGACTGTACCGGGCATGGCTGAGTTTGGACTAAAACACAGCACAGATGATTTCTAGCGGGGAGTCGAACTGTCATAATTCGAATTTCTAATCTTTCTTGTAATCGTGTAAAAAAAAAAGTGAATGACTTTTTAAATAAATTATAATTCCAACCATTTAACCAGTATTAATTAGTTAAAAATGTAGGCATTTCTGTCTTCGATTCTTTAGGTACTGTATCTCTTTTATTAATAAATTTCTCTTAAGGATTACTTTTCAATTTCTATAAATTATGTCTAATACTTATCGTTTCAAATAACATTAAGATTTTAATGTTGTCGTCAAACAATTATAATTTTTTTACAGTCGTTGTGACATATATTACAAAATGAAAAAATAGTTAGCAACATCGATTTTTGCGTTATGTTTTACACGAACCGGATAAATTCCTTAATAAACTTTTAAAAAAAAATTATTCGTACGTTTTTTTGGCCTGGGAGGTCTTGTGCTCGAAAATTTGAGCCCAAATTCATCTGTAGTATCTATATTAATAATAGACGTGTCTGTATATGCCGAAGGTCAAGGCGTTTGAAATCCACTGACAGTGCAGGTTTTTGATTTTTGTCACGGGAGACATGCTGGCGTAACTCTTGGCTGTTTTCCAACGGGCTGCTTCATTCACCGTTGGCTAAAATCTGTTTTATATTTTAGAAAGTTTATCTCTCTGTTTATTTAAGAATTCCTCCTAAAAAGTAAGAGCTTAGGACCACCAAGTTTCGGCTACAGCTCCACTCATCGTAACTTAATGCACGGTACGGGTTTCGACCCCATAAAATTAGACCCTCCTCGAAAAGTTGTCAGCGAAACGTCTGTCCGTTGATAACTCTCCCCGTCGATAAGGTACTACTCTATCGTATCCTACCATGTATCACTCTCAACTCCCTATTCATAAAGTAGGCGATCACAGCACCCCCAGAAAAGAGACACTTGTGACGGTTTAATCCCAACTCACAGTTAATGGTTTAATCACAACTTTAACGGTTTAATCACAACCGTTAAATTATTAAACGGTTTAATCGCAACCCAACCCTTATGTAACTTTTTAAAACACTTCTCAGAGCAGGGTACACCTTTCCAATCAAAAAAGCTAGTAAATTTTAAAGATTCTTTCAAAAATCTTGAACAACTTGTAGCTATGTAGAGGAAACTAATTTCCTTCGGCAATATTGCTTGCTTTATTCACCGAAAGAAAAAAAATAATACCTAGTAATTGGCCACATGCTAAGTCTGCAGACTCAGCATTTAGTTAAGAAGTGAAAAAGACATTTTATAACGAAAAGCTTTCAATTTCCTTTCGGGGGAAAAAAATTAATGACTAAAGAATGTTAATTCATACAAAAATTAAATCTGGGGAGATGAGAACGTCGTACGCCAAACTGCTCGAGACATTTAGCAACTTTGAAAGCTTAGATTTTTAACGTTGAAAGTTGTTCGCTTCTTTTGCTTTTCTGGCTTCACCGTACCATCAGAAGCTGCATCGATTAATTCCCACCCACAGCATTTTCGCCGTCATTAAGTGAACATTAAGCGATTTTCTGTATTGAAACGTTACATGGATCCAGCTCGTTACGCAGTCAGGGAAAGCACATAAACTTCATTGCATACCAACGATAATGAAAAAAAAAGTTGAGGAGGAGGGTACTGGTGGCGATGGGAAGGGAGGGAGGTGGGGGGGGGGGGGGTAGAAGAGCCGGTTTTATTATGCCCCCGTGTAAAGTGGAGTTTTCGAAGCATTCGTGCATGCTAATTCCCCGTGTGAAATTCGGTACGGAACTTTGTATCGCTCTTTTCGGTTTTAATAAGTTTGAAGCGTGATCGGTTTTTAAACGCCGTGCTTAAATTTTCTTTTTGCACGATATAATTATGACTGTAATTTGACAGTCCTGAGTTTAAGTGAGTTTTTTTAATTTTCTATATGGTTTCCTCTGGAGATTGTGTATGATGAACTAAAGTCATTTTCTTTTTAATTAGAAGAAATTTAATGCACTCTTTTGATTGGAAATTAAATGCACTGTTTTGATTGGAAATTAAATAAATGATTCGAGTCATTATCATTACCATGAAATGCTGATGACAAAAGCTCAAGATACTTACTATGATACTTACTAGAATATATCCCTGGAGAGTGCAGGAGTTGTTATTTTTTATTTTTATATAAATATTCTTATTTTGGAGCATTTGGATTGGATTGTTTTACCTCTAGGCTGTACTTTTGTGCACATAATGGGCTAAATAGTCAGGTGAGCACCCGAGGTCTCAGAGAAAGCTGGAGGAAGGGGACCCACTGGACAGCTCTCAAGAGACTGATGGTAACCTCCCGTCAAGGTCATCCATTCTATACTGCACACGAGCTACCGCTTTACAAGTTTTAGAGGTTAGCTCTCTTAACTTCTTTGCTTTACTACGAACAACAAAACAAAGAGAGTTCCTCGCTTTCTAAAGTGATGATTGGGTTGGGTTGTTTTACCTCTGAGCGGCACTTTTATGCACACCATGGGCTAAATGGCCAGGTCAGATGGACCCCGAAGGCTCAGAGAAGGTTGGGGGAGGGGATCCACTGGAACAGCTGTTGGGAGACAGATGGTAGCCTCCCGTCAAGGTCATCCATTCTATACTGCACACGAGCTACCGCTTTACAAGTTTTAGAGGTTAGCTCTCTTAACTTCTTTGCTTTACTACGAACAACAAAACAAATAGAGTTCCTCGCTTTCTAAAGTGATGATTGGGTTGGGTTGTTTTACCTCTGAGCGGCACTTTTATGCACACCATGGGCTAAATGGCCAGGTCACATGGACCCCGAAGGCTCAGAGAAGGTTGGGGGAGGGGACCCACTGGAACAGCTGTTGGGAGACAGATGGTAGCCTCCCGTCAAGGCCATCCAGTGTGTTCTTTAACGTGCACAGGGTATAGCTCTCCCGCACACGGGGCCACGGCTTAACGTACCATCCGACGGACGGCGGCCTTTCCGAGCCCATCGGTGTCCCCTACTGACCGTGGGCAGGGCGGGGAATTTTGCGGAGATAAATCTCAACGCTGACCCAGCTGGGACTCGAACCTGGGAACTACAGATTACGAGCCTGGCGCGCTACCGACTGAGCCACCCCCGCCCAGTGATGATTGGTATGCACTACAATCTTCCAAAGCAATTCCAAAAGACGGTGGCCTTTTCAACTTTAATGATCTCCCCTGCTGACCGAGGGCAGTCCAGTATCGATTGTTATATGAATTCACGTATCCTGGTAAATAAAACCACGTTTAAAAATCCTTAATCATTCCGTTAGATCCTTAATAATAATATTTAAAATATGTTAACAATAAAGACTTCGTTGAAGATAATACACTATTCCCAGTTTAAACTTTTCTTGAACAAATAAGAGCCCCTTTAAAGAAATTAAAACGAGATATTAAAATTAGTTTGTATTTGAAAATGATTAGGGAGTTTTCTCTTTAAACAGTGTTGACACTGTTCAGAAACAGGTTATGTCACGATTGCTTACAGTAAATTTCAAAATTTCTTTACATAAAGATGGGTTTTAAAAGTGGTCAATAACAAAATAATTAATTTGTTATTGAGTTGCAAAATTTTTTCCAAATGCGAATGCTTCATTCTAATGGAGGCTTATACTTGCTTTGAAATTGAAATTTATTAGCCATTTTTCATTTTTTACATATACACATTACATTAATACAGTGGACCCCCGATATAACGCGCATGTCGGGCGGGAAACAACACACGCGTTATAAGGTGAACCGCGTTATACCGAGCGGCGTGGTGGCGACACAATAAATTTCACACTGTAAGCTTTTCTTTTACTCATCATGCATACAATAATTAAACACTATTCAAAATACATGCAGGAACTCAATACATACACAATTACTCAATACGCAGTAACAATAAAATGCGATACTCACTAACGCCGCACGGACCTGTATAAACATGTTTGAACTTATCGCGAACATCGCCCGCGCTATAACCGAGTGCGCGGTATAGCGAGCCGCTATAACGAAGGTCCACTGTAGTAAATTTGCAAAGATAAGTTACGTGAAATGCAAAGTCCTAGAAGGCTAAAGAAAAGTAAAATGAAATAAAAAAAAAATAGAAAATTAAAAAAATTAGTTGTATATATATAAAACTATTCTCAGTACGTATAACCAAGGGCCAATAGCCATACTGGTTACTAGAAGAAAATTACAATTCCGTACATAAAATAAAAGTTTAAATCTTCAATATTCAGCAGTATGCATATACAATTATGAATGGTAACATATACTTATTTAAAATTATATAGATAATAATGCAGTTGAGTGTAATCGACTTCATTTTTCATGTACTAAAGCAAAAACATATCATTTCAGACATTTAAAACACAATTCACTATCTTCAAGATTCAGAACATAATTCCGTAAATTCCTTTTAAAAATAAGTGATGATGCAATCTGCTTCATTTCCTTTTGCAATTTGTTATAGTTACTAATAGCTACATATTCAAAAGATTTTATGAAAAACTTCCCGATTGGATTTAGGAACAACTAACTAGAGTATTTTCACCACTGAGCAAATCGTAATTTACATTATATGTAGGAAAATCTCCAATATTAGTAGGACATGTAATAAACAACAGTATATATATAACTTGCGAATAGGAAATATATCAAACAATGTGTAAAATTTACACTCTGAAGACGAAGCTGACTTACATATTGCCCTAACTGCTCTGTTTTAAACTTTCATCAGCGTCAGAATATTATTATAATAGTCTCCAGGTGGTAATTTAATATGTAAGAGTTGAGTTAAACTAAGAGTAATACAGACATCTCAAAAAAGGTTGATTAACATATTTTTTTGGCGTAATATATTCTGTTTATCATATATCTTAAGTTATTTGCCAGAACTGTCACATGTGATTTCCGTTTTCAATTGGTCGAGTGGTTAGCACGCTTGGCTACTGATCTAAGGGACCTGGGTTCGAGCCCCGGGTAAGGCATGGATGTGTGTGTCGTTTTTCTGCTGAGGTCCTGCCATCCTCTCAGATCTCCTTCTATGGCATATAAACTGAAAGGCTCCTGTCAGACCTCTGTGGCAAGCAGCTGCTTGAGGAGGTATTTATTATTTTTTATTTTTATCAATCTGTATCTGTAGATATTTAACTGGGTTCAGTTTCTTTATTAGATAACATTTAAAATTATCCCTTTCTCTACAATTAAATCCATGCTATTTTAAGGAGAGAGAAATATCAATTTCGCAAATTAAATTGAAATACATATAATTTGTTTCATCTAAATTTATTCGAAGATCATTATTATCTAATAATTTGTTTAATCTTATTAAGTCTTAATTTATATGATTTTCTAAAATTTCAATTGAAAATTCGCTATCATTATACACCGAAGACCCAAAACATTATGACCACTGCCTAATATGATGATGGTCCTCCAAGTGCCGCCAAAATAGCTCTTACCCGGAGAGGCATCGATGCTACAAGATTTCTAAAAGTGTCTTGTGGTATCTGGTACTAACACGTTACAAGCAGATCCTTTAACTCTTGTAAGTTATGTGTTTGAGCTGCTGCACATCGGATATGCTGTTCCAACACAAACCACAGATAAGCGATTGGATTCATGTCTGGGGAATTTGGGGGCCAGGGCAATACCTGGAAATCATCCTCATGTTCTGAGAACCATTCTCGAACAAATTCTCGAGTTTTAATGCTCGCTTGCCCATTGTAGGCGCTTTCGACAGTGAACCGAGGTTAACATGGGCACTCGGAGCGGCCTGCGGCTATTCAAAAAAAATAAAATAAATACCTCCTCAAGCAGCTGCTTGCCACAGAGGTCTGACAGGAGCCTGTCAGTTTATATGCCATAGTAGAAGGTCTGTGAGGATGGCAGGACCTCAGCAGAAAAACAACACACACAACCATGCCTTACCCGGGGCTCGAACCCAGGTCCCGTAGACCAGTAGCCAAGCGCGCTAACCACTCGGCCACGGGACGGCATTATATGTAGGAAAATCACCAGGGTTTCATTTTCTACAGGGTTCGATGTACTGTGTGTTTGACACATTACTCCCGTCACCAGGGCGGGGGTGGTTCAGTCGGCAGCGCGCCAGGCTCGTAATCTGTAGTTCCCAGGTTCGAGTCCCAGCTGGGTCAGCGTTGAGATTTATCTCCGCAAAAATTCCCCGCCCTGCCCACGGTCAGTAGGGGACACCGATGGGCTTGGAAAGGCCGCCGTCCGTCGGATGGGACGTTAAGCCGTGGCCCCGTGTGTGGGAGAGCCATACCCTGTGCACGTTAAAGAATACGCTGGATGCCTTGACGGGAGGCTACCATCTGTCTCCCAACAGCTGTTCCAGTGGGTCCCCTCCCCCAACCTTCTCTGAGCCTTCGGGGTCCATGTGACCTGGCCATTTAGCCCATGGTGTGCAAAAAAGTGCCGCTCAGAGGTAAAACAACCCAACCCAACTCGCGTCACCAGCATTTTACGGGCGAGGTGCGCCACAGTATCCCTTCTGTTGGCTCGTATCATACGGGATAGACTCGCTCACCTCTAATATCGATGAGCCATGGTCGGTCCACACCTTGCCAGCGGTTCGTGCTTTTTCCCACCTCGGACCACTTTTTGAAGGTACTAACCGCGGCTCACCGTAAAAACCCCATAAACCTTCCCATCTCGGAAATGCTCTGACCCATTCATCTGGCTATTACAATTTGGCCTTTGTCAAACTCACTTAAGTCCGCTGCCTTTACCATCTGAAGAACAAGAATAACACTGATTAAGAGAGCTCAGTATCAGGTGTTATTTATACCGTTTCATGACCTTCACATGCGCCGTCATTTACCTGCAGTTGCTTGGATTTGCATAAAGACGCGCTGGCCATAATGTTTTGGCTCTTCGGTGTAAATGGTAAAGGAGAAATTTCATTCTGTGTTTGATTATCCTAATTATACTTTATTAATTATAAAGCAATATCAATAATGATTTCAAATGTTTGTTACACAATCATAATGTTTATTTTATATTCGATTTGATTGGATATATACTAAATAACGATTATGACAGTTCATATCCACTGAATAGAATTCAAAGTTTTCTATGATAGGGAGGGCGTTCAAAATGTTCTTGACACATGTCTGTAGATTTTCACTCGCTCCTCTTAACGAGCTATTACTTGTTTGAAAGCTTGTCAAAATTTATCGTTACATATCAGGAAACAAAGGACGTATTATCACTACTCTAGATAGATGCGAAATCTATGCGTTGTTGCTAAGAAGCCTACTAAAGACGGAAAAGGTTTTACATTTTCACATTGGATTGGATTGTTTTACCTCAGATCGGCACTTTTTTGCACACCATGGGCTAAATGGCCAGGTCACATGGACCCCGAAGGCTCAGAGAAGGTTGGGGGAGGGGACCCACTGGAACAGCTGTTGGGAGACAGATGGTAGCCTCCCGTCAAGGCCATCCAGCCTGTTCTTTAACGTGCACAGGGTATGGCTCTCCCGCACACGGGGCAACGGCTTAACGTCCCATCCGACGGACGGCGACCTTTTCAAGCCCATCGGTGTCCCCTACTGACCGTGGGCAGGGCGGGGAAATTTTGTGGAGATAAATCTCAACGCTGACCCAGCTGGGACTCGAACCTGGGAACTACAGATTACGAGCCTGGCGCGCTACCGACTGAGCTCCCCCCGCCCCCCACATTTTCACAACGATGCATTGGGGACGACGAGAAAAAAAGGCCGATTAATCACAAGTATATAGCGATCATGCCTATTTATATGGCACTGTTACGGGATGGATGCGCAAATTCAGAGAAGGACGGCAGAGCTTTGAAGACCTCCCTCGTGCAGGAAAATCAAAGGAGGCCGTGAACGAGAGAACCATCGCTGTTGTTCGTGAACTTATTAAGGAAAACCCACACATCAACATTCAGGTAATAAATTTAGATGTCAGTGTATGTATTGGCAGTGTGGAAACAATTATTCATCAACATTTAATGTTCCGAAAGATCTGTGCCAATGGGTACCCCACAAACTGATACAACAGCAAAAAAGGGAGGTGCTGGCAGTATTTGAACCTAGATGCCCGAAGCAGTTAACAGACATTGTCACAGGTGATGAGACTTGGTTATATTGCTATATAACTCGCAGAAATATCTACAACTATGTTTGGGTTGTGAAAAACGAACCTCGTCTTAAATTGTCCGACAAGACTTTTACTCAAGGAAGAGGATGTTCACAATTTTTTAAATTCCCAAAGAGTTGTAGCCGTGCACACCTTACCTGAAAATTGACTGTAAATGACTAATACTACACCAGCATTGTTTCTCCCAAAATGGTTAAGGAGATGAAGGAGCAGCGTCCAACAACAGGTGTGTCATGGCCAGTGGTCACAAAACCCGAGAAATTACGGCCTATCTGGAGCACGAAAATATCAAACTTCTACCCCATCCTGCATATTCATCCGACCATACACCATGAGATTTTGGTTGTTTTCAAAAAATTATACAGGGAATTACTTAGAAAGCAAGACTTTCGAAATGCGTTCATTCAGAGTTGCGGAGTATTCCCCAATAGGAATACTACCAAGCATTCCAGAATTGTCGTAGACTTCTGCAACTTTGCACAGGTGCTGGAGGGGAATACTTTTGTTCTGTATATGCATGTCAAGAACTTTTTGAACGCCCCTCTTATGTTAGACGTATACAGCTATAATTATATTGTTAGGTAACCTTAAATATTAATAATTAAAAGTTTATTAATTTCTATTAAATGTAGAGTATTTTGATGTATTATGAATATGTGAAAATGAAATCTTTCTTCCTTTCTTACTTGCTTATTAGTAATCTGGTCAAATGGTATTAAATTTATTATGTGTGCAAGAGTAATTAAAATTTAAAAATAAAAAATCAGTATATACATAGAAAATATTATACACAGCCGAGTTTTTCGAACCTTTATGGATTTGACCAATATTATATAGGTATAGGTACATTCGTATCAAAATTTGGGACGAAACGTATTTCCTTTCTCCATTTATAAAATTTCCAGGTCTACGCTTGGCGAATATTCCTTCACTAATAACTTTTCCCGCTAAACGTATACATTCATAACTTTCAGATCGTAGCAGAGGAGATCCTGACATTCGCCAAAGGAACAGTCCTCTCCCACGTCAGATAGGGTTGGGTTGTTTTATCTCTGAGCGGCACTTTTTTGCTCACCATGGGCTAAATGGCCAGGTCACATGGACCCCGAAGGCTCAGAGAAGGTTGGGGGAGGGGACCCACTGGAACAGCTGTTGGGAGACAGATGGTAGCCTCCCGTCAAGGCCATCCAGCGTGTTCTTTAACGTGCACAGGGTATGGCACTCCCGCACACGGGGCCACGGCTTAACGTCCCATCCGACGGACGGCGGCCTTTCCAAGCCCATCGGTGTCCCCTACTGACCGTGGGCAGGGCGGGGAATTTTGCGGAGATAAATCTCAACGCTGACCCAGCTGGGACTCGAACCTGGGAACTACAGATTACGAGCCTGGCGCGCTACCGACTGAGCCACCCCCGCCCCACTGTTAGAGGGTGTTATATAATTGTAAATAGGGAAAACTATGATTGGAATATATACCTCTGAGTGACACTTTTTTTGCACACAATGGTCTAAATGGCAATGTCAGAAGGATCCCAAGAACTCAGAGAAGGTTGGGACTGACTTTAGTCACTTGACTGTTAAAAGTGAAAAATAGAAAGCTTCATTTTGTTTGAAAGAGAGCATTCTATATTCTGTATAGATTGTCAAATCTATATTCTCTAGAGATTGTCAATTTTCTAGTTTGCCAGGGGCGGGAGTGGCTCAGTCAGTAATGCGCCAGACTCGTAATCTGCAGTTTCCATGTTCGGGTTCCAACTGTGCCAGCATCGAGATTTATCTCCGTTGTCTATGCTCTACTGCTCTATGTCAGAAAGGCGACACCGATGGATTTAGAAAGACCGCCATCCATCGGATGGGAGCTGTGGTTCCTTTTGCAACACAGCCATATTCAGTGCATGTTAAAGAACACGCTGAATGGCCTTGACGGGAGACTTCCATCTTTATATTAACAGCTGTTCAGCAGATTCCCTACCCCAACCTTCTCTGAGTCCTTGGTATCCTTCTGACTTTGCCATTTTGCCCATTGTGTGCAAAAAAGTTCCACTCAGAGGGTTGGGTTGTTTTACCTCTGAGCGGCACTTTTTTGCACACCATGGGCTAAATGGCCAGGTAACATGGACCCCGAAGGCTCAGAGAAGGTTTGGGGAGGAGACCTACTGGAACAGCTGTTGGGAGACAGATGGTAGCCTCCCGTCAAGGCCATCCAGCGTGTTCTTTAACGTGCACAGGGTATGGCTCTTCCGTACACGGGTCCACGGCTTAACGTCCCATCCGACGGACGGCGGCCTTTCCAAGCACATCGGTGTCCCCTACTGACCGCGGGCAAGGCGGGAAATTTTGCGGAGATAAATCTCAACGATGATCCAGCTGGGACTCGAACCTGGGAACTACAGATTACGAGCCTGGCGCGCTACCGACTGAGCCACCCCCGCCCCTCCACTCAGAGGTAAATCCAATCATAGTTTTCCCTATTTACAATTACATAGCGCACAATTGAAGATTTGAATACGCATGGGGAGGGGTAAGTAACAAAGTTAAGAAGTTAACTCTCTTAACTTCTTGGCTTTACTAGGAACAACAAGACAAAGAGAATTCCTCGCTTTCTAAAGTGATGATTGGTATGTGCGACGACCATCCTCCAAAGCAAATCTAACCGTTGACCCCAAGTTTCTCCTCTGCGATATCTCAAGGGAGTTGGAATTGTGTGGAGACAAATTGGGTTCCGGTTGGCCATCTCATTTCTTCACTCTTAACCAATGCAGTCAGCAATTAGGCCGACATTCACTCGACCAGTCGTGTTCCTTCCGCCTGCCGTGCCGCGCTCGCCTAAGGTCGTCATCAGTTTCGGGAAACTCTGTTACTCTTTGCTTCTTTCCGAGCAATTTGTTATTCCGTTGCTCTCGAGATGTCTTTGAGCTGGAAAAGTTCGGTGATGGAATAAAGCTTAAGAGAATTGGATTTTGGGAGAGAAGTCTTTTCACTTGTGACTGCTGATGAGAGAATGGGACACTTTTTCGCTTTGTGTCAAATGGACAACTAAATTCGTTTCGTGTTAAACGGACAACTAAATTCGTTTCGTGTCAAATGGACAACTAAATTCGCTTTGAATTTAGTTGTCCAACTGATTTAATTTGATTTCTTCGTTGGAAAGTATTAAAAATAAATACCTCCTCAAGCAGCTGCTTGCCACAGAGGTCTGACAGGAGCCTGTCAGTTTATATGCCACAGTAGATGAAGATCTGTGAGGATGGCAGGACCTCAGCAGAAAACAACACGAACATCCATGCCTTACCAGGGGCTCGAACCCAGGTCCCGTAGATCAGTAGCCAAGCGCGCTAACCACTCGGCCACGGGAATTGAAGTAAAATTTCGTGATCTATACTAGGGGTTCTCAACGTATGGTATGCAGTAAAATTTTTTGGGGTACGCGGTAAAATTTTTTGGGGTACGCCGTGAGAGCTCAAAAGTCGCTAGATGTATGTTATATATATATATGCTTTATTTTATTCCCATTGTTATATTATAACTATAGTTTTATCTATCTATACAAGGGGTATGCCAGTTACATACACATTTCCAGAGGGTACGTGAAGCATAAAAGGTTGAGAACCACTGATCTATACTATAAGAGAATTTTAAAATTGCGAGGATTTATGTCTTTAAGGCAGTTGAAGTAATTTAAAGTAATGATTTAATATATGTGTTCGCTGAATTGTGAGTAATCGTCGAAAATATTGTGATGATCATAGGAAATATTGTGAGAGGCCGTCAAAAATACTGTAATGATCATCGAAAATATTGCGTAGGATTTTTTATGTGTGCGAATGATCATCGAAAATATTGCGTAGGATTTTTTATGTGTGTGAATGATCATCACAAAATATTGTGATGATCGTAGGATTTTTTATGTGATCATAGAAAATATTGTGAATGTTCATCGGAAATATTATGAGTGGTCCCAGAAATCAAATTGAGTGGTGATTGAAATGTTTGTCAGTGGTCCCCAAAATTGCTTCCAGTGACCCTCAAAATTGTTCTAAGTGTTCCTCAAATTTTTTTGGAAATTGGTCCATGATATTGATATGAAGAGTAATCTGAATTATTGTGAATGTCCATATGTTTGATGTTAAGAAGCTACAGAATTTTTGAGTGGTAGTTGGAATTTTTGTCAGTGATCCTCCGAATTATGTTTAATGTTCTTCGTAATTGTTGCGAATAGTCAGTGAAATTGTTAATGGTGTGCAGAAGTTTTGTGATGAATTTTTGATTTGTTGTGTGTATGATGTGACAATTATTTGTGATATGATGTGTAATCCATGGAATTATTGTAAATCCTCTGAACTGTTGTGAATGGCCTATGAAAGTTTGTTGAGGAGTATTCTGAATCATTGTGAGCAATACTCTGAATTGTGTCTTGTGGTCCATGGAATTGTGATGAGTGGTATTCTGAATTGTTTTGAATAGTCCTTGGAATTCTATATGAATTCATTTATTCTGATGATATTCATCCCAACAACATTAAGAAGTTTAGATAAGTATACAATAAGTTAATCAAATTTATTATAACAATAGGATGCAAAAAAGTAAAATCAATTGAAAATCAAACTTGTTCCAGGAAATTTAGCATGAAGATGTTTTTTATGCATAAAATTACTTTTTTTGAAATAATAATAGCGTTCTACGAAATAAGTCGTATTTATTTCGGAAAGAAGAAAAAAAATAATATTCTTATCACTTTTAAGTAAAGAATAATGCAGAAATGTTAAAGATATTATTCTTTATTTATTAATCAACTTGATTTATTAATTTAATTCTTTGACAATGAAACATTTCGAATGTAGGTCACTTATTGCTAATTCTATGAATAATATAGTCTTTTTTAATATATTTAAAGCAGGGAGTTTAAATTTTACATTTTTTTATTCAACTGATACAATTTCTTTATTTTTTTTTAAAATCAGTAAATAATTTTTATAAATATTAATTAAATCACAATTAACACTGTTGTTTTTCGTAAGTTCTAGAAAAAGGTATCATAAGTATCCATGTACAGTCGTTCAAAAAATATCCGAACACTGTGGTTGATTACAGAATTCAGAAGAAATATCTGGCAACGATTTTTTTAGAAATTAGTGATCTGGAAACCGTGGTGTACCTACACCACGAAGGTTGCTAGATCATTATTTCTAAAAAAAATTGTTGCCAGATATTTTTTCTCAATTCTGTAATCAACCATAGTGTTTAGATTTTTTTTGAGCGATTGTACTTATCTCTATATAGGATGTCTATATAGAGATAAGTACATGCCTATATAGAGATGCCAACATAATTGCATAGGATGCCTTGCTGTATAGTGTGTACAGAATCGCGACATCCGGCCTAGTGAGTATTGTGCATAGGTCCCTATGTGAACTTTTATGCAGATTACAATAGTTAAAATTTCCTTGACTTCCACAGTAGATTTGATATACACATATATAAAATTCGATGATTTAAACTTGTAAAAAAGGTAAAATAGTTAAAAATATATGCGACGTTTCGACCAGGCGTCCTCGTGTTTGTCATCCTCGGGCATAGATACGTTTTGTGCATCATTAGTTGTGATTATTCATTTTATATCAGGATCTTAGATGGCGCTGGTGACGGATATTAAGGTGTAGGGTAGTAGAAGAAAAAAAAAATCAGCTAAAATTTGGAAAACATAACTGCATAAGATGGCAGTATTTGTTAGTTGCTCAAAGCCAATGAAGGCCCTAAATCGAAGAAGGGGCAATATTGGGCAGGATTCTAAAGTGAGGTTAACAGATTCCAGTTCAAATTCTGCCAGGAACATAGTATTGACGCTTATCCTGAGCCCTTCTTCTCTTCAGAAAAGGCCACCATCTGTCGAACTAACGTCAAAGGCATCTAGACAGTTTCAGACTTTCCCTACAAGGGGATATAAAATTTTTACTGATGGGGGAGGTGTTGGAATGGGGCGACAAATCAACCATAATGTGTTTTATGCCAAATGAAAGTTTGCGAAGTGGGGAATGCCATCTTCTATATAAAGAGTTTCAGACTTCTCCTAGAAGAAAGGGATAAAATTTCCCCAACGGAGGTGGGGGTGATAGCGGGGTGGGAACAAAACTATTGTAATGAGTTTTATACCTAGTGAAAGCTTGCGAAGTGGGAAATGCCATATACTATATATTTTAGATAGTTTCAGATCCGAGCGACACCGGGTAAATCTGAGTATCATATATTTTGCACGCTACACTATATTGCAAAAGGTGTCTAAGTAAAATTAAAGGTGTCTGAATTCCAGTACTGCCATCGGTAATAATTAGCATTTATTGCAAGAGTTAATACATGATATGTGGAAACACAGCGACTGTTCGAGGTCACGTAGCAGTGTGTACAATTTGAAGCAGGTTACGATAGGGTCCCATATAATATAATAACATACAGATAGTAACAAACAGAACAACGTGTCAGTCTCTGTCATTTCTCACTTTGGAGAGAGGTTATTTTTATGCGTGTGATTTTTCTGCAGACTGTGGCTGAAGTTGAAACTGAGTCACTTATGTGACATTATTTTGTTAGACAGGGATTAAGTGGTGCACACAGTCGCAGAAATGACTCAAATACATTGGGGCGGGGGTGGCTCAGTCGGTAGCGCACCAGGCTCGTAATCTGTAGTTCCCAGGTTCGGGTCCCAGCTGGGTCAGCGTTGAGATTTATATCCGCAAAATTCCCCGCCCTGCCCATGGTAAGTAGGGGACACCAATGAGCTTGGAAAGGCCGCCATCCGTCGGATGGGACATTAATCCATTGTCCTATGTACGGTAGAGCCATACCCTGTTAACGTTAAAGAACACGCTGGATGGTCTTGACGGGAGGCTACCATCTGTCTCCCAACAGCTATATATTTGATGTGTGGAATAATCATTATTCCACACATCAAATTAGAAAAAATTTTGAAGACAGACAAACAAGTACTGAAGGCGAAATTCATTTTTCTTTTAGTTTTCCTTCTTGTTTTTTTTTTTGGTTCTTGTAATCTTAATGATGTATTTTACTCTTGTTCGCAAGTCAAAGAAGAAATCAAAATAAATGCTTCGTTCCTAACTTTCTTTTGATTGAAATAATCGCAGCGGTGGAGACTCTTTTTTTTCAGTAATTTTCATTTGTTTAACATCACAGAAGATAAATTTAATCTATAGTTTCAAACAAGTAGAAAAACAAGTGTTGTTATTTTAGGTTCTTTTAAGCATTAGGGATTTTTTTTATCTAACATTCTTCTCAGTTAAAAAAAGAGATGTTTGGGCATTAAGAGCTTCTCCTAGTGGAAGATAATTTATGGCATTTATCGACCAATGATGGTACATCTTTATGTGCTAAAAGAAAGATGACTTTATATCTGAAACTAAGCACGAAATAATATATCTTGTTCATTTTTTTCAGTCATTTTTTTTTTACACATCAAACTTCAAGTACACTACTCGAAAGGATTCGGAAATAATAAATGTCGTATGAATATAAAGACAATTTCAAAGCTCAATAACTTTCGGAATAGTTTTTTATTGTGAAAGAATGGTGACAAATAGTTGTCTTAATCAAATCTCTTTAAATGTTGATTTCAAAAATATACATTCAATATTTCTAAGCACAGTATTGGGAGTAATTAGATTAAATACATGTTTAGGAGTTTCACTCTTTACAAACAGGATTGGATCAAAAAAATTAAAAAAAAAATGAATAAAAAAACGAGAGGAGGGGGGAAGTGCCTGAATCGAATCATGAGAAATAAAAAGTGGGGAATGGCGGTAAGGCAAGACTCATTCGCTATTCGAATAAAAGAGTTTTCTCTTCTTTTCATGGTATTCAAAATATTTCTTAAAAGTACTTGAAATATACATATGTTTAATAACGTTAATTTTCTCCTCCATTCAGGTTACTAGCATTCTTAAAGGAGGTGGACAGCATGGCCTTCTTGCTTCCACTTCCTAGATTCCGCACTGCTTACTAAACTTCTAAATCATACACTTATTCATGTCGTTTACGTATAGTTAGGTTGTTTTACCTCTGAGCGGCAGTTTTTTACACACCATGGGCCAGGTCACATGGACCCCGAAGGCTCAGAGAAGATTGGGGGAGGGGACCCACTGGAACAGCTGTTGGGAGACAGATGATAGCTTCCCGTCAAGGCCATCCAGCGTGTTCTTTAACGTGCACAGGGTATGGCTCTCCCGCACACGGGGCCACGACTTAACGTCCCATCCGACGGACGGCGGCCTTTCCAAGCCCATCGGTGTCCCCTACTGACCGTGGGCAGGGCGGGGAAATTTTGCGGAGATAAATCTCAACGCTGACCCAGCTGGGACTCGAACCTGGGAACTACAGATTACGAGCCTGGCGCGCTACCGACTAAGCCATCCCCGCCCCACGTATAGTAAGGAACGCTTTTTGTTTTAATATGTTTGGAAGTTTGTGCAAATGAATTTTTACAGAATTTTTTAAAATACGATTCTTTTTATCAATCGTAATGCTTTTCTTGTACTATTTTTAAAGATTTGTTGAATGATTTTCCTCCGAACTTTTAAACATGTGCTTTTTCTTATCGCTAATACCTCTTATGCTTTAATACGTGTACAAAATGAGTAACGATTTTTTTTTACCCAAACTTTTAAACTTACGCTTATCTTTGTCACTCTTAACTCTTCTACTGTATTATGTCTAGAGTTTGATTTAATAATTCTTTACACAAACCTCTAAACCTACGCTTATTTTTTAACCACTCTGAATGCTTAAGGTTCAGAATATTAAAAATTCTATGTTCATTTTATCATTGGAATAAGCAGGGGGGAAGAAGCAGTTTGACTTGCTTGAAAAACTGATCGAAAAATTATGTTAAATGATATCAGGTGTACCAAAATTTAAAGTTTTTTTCTTTAAAACAATACAAATTTTTTAATTTTTTTTTTTTGCTCTCGGAAGCATATAATTTATTTTTATTTATTACTATCCAAAAACGTTTTTACATGTATTTTCAATAATAAATAAAAACAATAAATAAACATTCCTTCAAGCAGCTGCCTGCCACATAGGTCTGCCACATAGTAGAAGGTCTGTGAAGATGGTGGAACCTCAGCAGAAAGACAACACAAACATCTACGCCTTACCCGGGGCTCGAACCCAGGTTCCTTTGATCAAGAGCACAGGGTGTTAACCAGTCGGCCAAGGGACGGCTTTTCAAAAATAAGTTTTTTTTAATTTGTTTTCTGTCATCTTTAGTTATGTTATGGCTTGATGTATGCGTGATTGTCGTATTTGCAACTAAACTCATTAATGAAAGACTCCAAAACATTTCTTTGAAACAATTATTAATTTTTTGCCCTTCCCTGAATAAATTTTTTCTCCTCCTCTGAAAAAAAATTCCACCGACGCCTCGTGCATTTCATTGAAAAAACTGGATCAACTGACAATAGGAAAAGCGTTTCTAACCTGTGTGATTTAAACGTTTTTTCATGAATATCTTTTTTTTCTTGGAAATATAATACAATAGAACTCTGATTTTCGGGACAAAATAATTAATAATAATTAATATATTTTCTAAAGGTACTGACATTATTTTATGCATTTAATCGGGATCGAGAATATGACAGATAATCGAAAATATGGGGAACTGATTTAATAAATCAACGATAATAATATTTACTATATTTCCCCAGTGGGTAGCTGTCAGCTGAGTTTGCATTCACACTACATTACTTCAT
The DNA here is from genome assembly GCA_038380435.1 of Ryuthela nishihirai. Lineage (NCBI taxonomy): Eukaryota > Metazoa > Arthropoda > Arachnida > Araneae > Heptathelidae > Ryuthela > Ryuthela nishihirai. The sequence continues at coordinate 30,766,830 of JAWZYU010000018.1, forward strand.
CAGTTTTCCTTCACAATACATTACCTCATCGTTTGCATTCACACTACTTCATCACTTTTCATCCACACTATATTACTTCATCACTTTTCATCCACACTATATTACTTCATCACTTTTAATTCAAACTATATTACTTCGTCACTTTTTATTCATAGTATATTGTTTCATCACTTTTCATTCATACTATATTACTTCATCACTTTTCATCCACACTATATTACTTCATCACTTTTCATCCACACTATATTACTTCATCACTTTTCCTTCATACTATATTACTTCATCACTTTTTATTCATAGTATATTACTTCATCACTTTTCATTCATACTATGTTACTTCATCACTTTTCATCCACACTATATTACTTCATCACTTTTTATCCACAATATTACTTCATCATTTTTAATTCATACTATATTACTTCATCACTTTTTATTCATAGTATTTTGCTTCATCACTTTTCATTCATATTATATTACTTCATCACTTTTCATCCACACTATATTACTTCATCACTTTTAATTCATACTATATTACTTCATCACTTTTCATTCATACTATGTTACTTCATCACTTTTCATCCACGCTATATTACTTCATCACTTTTTATCCACAATATATTACTTCATCACTTTTAATTCATACTATATTACTTCATCACTTCTCATTCATACTATATTACTTTATCACTTTTCATTCATACTATATTACTTGATCACTTTTCATCCACACTATATTACTTCATCACTTTTCATCCACACTATATTACTTCATCACTTTTAATTCATACTATATTACTTCATCACTTTTCATTCATACTATATTACTTCATCACTTTTCATTCATACTATGTTACTTCATCACTTTTCATCCACACTATATTACTTCATCACTTTTTATCCACAATATATTACTTCATCACTTTTAATTCATACTATATTACTTCATCAGTTTTCATCCACACTATATTACTTGATCACTTTTCATTCATATTATATTACTTGATCACTTTTCATCCACACTATATTACCTCATCACTTTTCATTCATGCTATATTGCTTCATCAGTTTACATTGACACTGCATTACCTCATCAGTTTTTCATTCCCACTCTATATTATCTTATCAGTTTCATTCCCACTGCATTACTTCATCACTTTGCATTCATGCTACATCGCTGGATAGAGACTTCATTCCTTGCATAAAGTGGATAAGATCGAATAATTACCGCTGAGAATTTTACTTCAATAATATGTAAGAAAATATTCAATTTGCTATTTTTTAGGGGTGGGGGGTGGTGGAGAGGAGGGAACAGGAAACTCAGTGATATTGGAAAGATGGCAAAAGAGAGTTGACAGATAAATATGGAGCAAAAATCTTAGCGGAGAAATATGGAGCAAAAATCTTAGCGGTTTACGAAATCTCGCAATATTCTAATAGATGCCATTTGTAAAAAATAATTAACATCCCTTTCTTTAAAAAAGTTGCCCATTGAAAAATATTGCTTTTGATTTGAAAACGTTATCTGAATGTAAAGTAGAAAAATAAATGTAGGAGACATTAGTTTTCACAGGAAATAGAGAACAAACCATCAAACATGACAAAGGAGCAAAATACAACGTAACCTGTGGCAAACACAAAAATATGCGACCACATTTTACATTTCGTCCCATCTGATGCCAGTATTATTTAGCTGCAAAAGTGGATTAATATATTCATATATGGGAAGCTTTCTTGCCGCTCTGTTTACATAGTTTAACCCTCTTTCAAACCCACAGACAACTGATATCTCCCCATCCACACACCCATGTAGGACTAAACCCATATCACTGAAATGACAAGCTACAGCAGAGTCGGACCACATTCTATCTTCCCTTCCATATTCACGGCTTACACGGTATCGTTAGTTTCGAGTCCGCCTTTTCCATTGCTATCTTTCCTCCCTTACGATCGTTCCCCCTCCCACCTCCTGACCCTCACTCGCCCCGAGATCAGGTCACCGATCGATTGCAACCTTAATCACTAGAACACACAGCTCTCGTCATTGATGGAGGGAACCGACGAGTGTATGTGAGGGGGAGGATGCGAATGGAGAATCGGTAGCTCGATGCTTCTGGATTATCAGTAGATATTGGAGCTTTCGAGAACAACACACTGTGATGCAACTGCTTTTTTATTTACTTCTTGGATGCTGAAAACGTTTTCGGTTTGCTTTTATGATATGCACATAATCCTCTTACGTGTTCTGGGACTTTTCATGATGTTGGAATGGACATTCAGAGTTCCTTGACTTTGAAAATAAACTTCTTATCGAAAAATGACACTGAAGATAACTTGAAAATACCTTAGCGTTAAAATTTATCTCCGCAAAACTCACCACTCTGCCCACGGTCAGTAAGGGACGTCGATGGGCTTGGAAAGGCAGCTGTCCGTCGGATGGGATGTTAAGCCGTGGCCCCATGTGCGGGAGAGTCATACTCTGTGCACGTTAAAGAATACGCTGGATGGGTTTGACGGGAGGCTATCATCTGTTTCCCAACAGCTGTTCCTGTGGGTGTCCTCCCCCAACCTTCTTCGATCCTTCGGAGTCCTTGTGACCTGGCCATTTAGCCCGTTGTGTGCAAAAAAAGTACCACACAGAGGTAAACAACCCAACCAAACCCTGAAAATATCATTTAAATCATTATAAATTTCAAAAACATTTTATTGTTATTTAAATAATTATTACAATTGTAACATTTACCGGCAAGTGATGCTGTTAAATGTAACAGCTTTGATTGTTAGTCCTAAAGTTTTTTTTTTCAAAATGGAGCAAATCATTACAAAAACTTCTAAAATTGCATCTATCTTACTAAATGTTTGTTGTAATCGTTATTGTGTTTAAAGAAATATTACACAAAAATTCTTATGACTGTCATCACTAATAAGTGTTTTAGTTTCTATAATTATTATTTATATTATTTACTTGCTTTATACAAATAGATATTCAAGTGTATACTTGAACAACATAATATAAAATATCTGTGATAACAGTATTAATAATCATCAGATTAAAAAGAATCGATATAATAAACTCGCTAATATTTAAACTGTATATGAGGCACAGAAAGAAAGTACTCTAAATCCACTATTTTCATTCGCATATAGATTCAAATTTTACGCTAATACTAGTTAAACACACGTCAAAAGTTCGCACGAAACGCATGTCCATTGATAACTCTTTCCATCAATAACTTCATTCACAGATTTCCACCGATAACGTAGGAATCACAACGTACTACTCCATTCATAAGGTAGGCGCCAGCAGCGCCCCGGAAATTTCACACAATTTTCGAAGGATTGCTCACAATCCATGGCGGCTAGGAACCCCATCTGTAACCAAAACAGGGCTTGAGCTAAGTGGGACTATCCCCACCGAATTTCGGACATATCGCTTCAGTAGCAACGGAACAACAGGGGAATTGAGAATTTCTTTTCCACCAATGACGTCAAAAGTGTTCGCCCGCTATTACGTTCGCCCGGTATTACGCGGCTGTTCTATAACATGAAAATACTGTCAAATAACATGATAATACTGTCAAATAATGCTTTCAATGATTGCAATTTATTATGCAAGAATTTAATTGAGACTACAAATTGGAAATTAACCAAATAAATTTTGAATATTACTATTTATTATCCGAAATTTAAATTCCCTCATGAACTGGTGATCCCAAAAACCAGAACAGTTCCCTTGGCATATCATTAAAATATCGACTAGCTAATCAAATGTAATAACACTTAATTAATGTTCTAGAAGCCGCAATATTGTGCAACGTAAATTGATTTAATAATCTTGTATTAATTTCAAATTTCCTAATTTCTTTCTGACCCCAAAGTTTTATTCTACATGTTTGATCACTTGGAAAATTACACAATTCACGCAGTAAGATTTTGTAAATTTTTATAAACTTCACCAACGTGATCAAATTTTCGCAATTTCTTCATTGCCCTTATAATTTTGCGTATATTGCAATGGCTTAATGCACGATATTGAAGTTGGGTTGTTTTATCTCTGAGCGGCACTTTTTTGCACACCATGAGCTAAATGGCCAGGTCACATGGACCCCGAAGGTTCAGAGAAGGTTGGGGGAGGGGAACCACTGGAACAGCTGTTGGGAGACAGATGGTAGACTTCCATCAAGGCCATCCAGCGTGTTCTTTTGCGGAGATAAATCTCAACGCTGACCCAGCTGGGACTCGAACCTGGGAACTACAGATTACGAGCCTGGCGCGCTACCGTCTGAGCCACCCCCGCCCCGATATTGAAGTACCACCCCATGACAATAAACTGTTTAAATATTAAACGAACATCGTTCAAAAACCACATTTTAATAAGTTTGATTCAGATCTTTATTTCGATTCCAGTGACATTTCTCCCCGTTAAAGCACTTAGTGTGGGCATTTCCACTTTTATACGTCTTTTACGTCGGAAACGTGTTATTATGCAAATGAACGCGATTAGCATACCTGAAGCGCCCGTTTCCTTCAATAGTGGAGACAATTGGAACTAGTTTTTCTTCGCTAAATCGGCTCCGCATGTTCTCATTAACCTACCTACCAATTTTCGTGCGCTATTTCCGTTGATCACTGCTTCAGAGACTCCAGAATAAGGAAACTTATTTTATAATCACCCTGTATTACATAGTTAGGCACTATTCGTATTTGTAGTAGGGTTATTTACCATTAGTTGCATTTTGCGAGTAGAATGGGCTATATAGTAAGGTCACAAGGATCTCAAGGGCTCAGAGCTGCGATGAGGATTTTTTGGACATCTGTGATATTCCTATTAAACGTAATCCAACGTATTCTTTAATAATAAGAGGATATGGCTCTACTATACACTGTGCTATTGCCACGCTCATAGGCGGTTCCTTTCTCACCGAGTGCAGTAAGGATCATCCAACCGCTATTGACTTCAACAAGCCATAAACGTTCACTTTTTCGCCGTTACTTATTTTCAGAGTGTTGGTTAGCGGAGAAAATCTCAACCTAAACTCATAGGGTTGGGTTGTTTTACCTCTGAGCGGCACTTTTTTGCACACCATGGGCTAAATGGTCAGGTCACAAGGACCCCGAAGGCTCAGAGAAGGTTGGGGGAGGGGACCCACTGGAACAGCTGTTGGGAGACAGATGGTAGCCTCCCATCAAGGCCATCCAGCGTGTTCTAAAATGTGCACAGGTTATGGCTCTCCCGCACACGGGGCCACGGCTTAATGTCCCATCTGACGGACGACAGCCTTTCCGAGCCCATCAGGGTCCCCTACTGACCATGGGCAGGGCGGGGAGTTTTGCGGAGATAAATCTCAAAGCTGACCCAGCTGGGACTCGAACCTGGGAACTGCAGATTACGAGCCTGGAGCGCTACCGACTGAGCCACCCCCGCCCCCAGACTCATAGGGGAATCGAATCTAGGAACATCAGGTTATTTACCTGGCCCACTAGCGACAGAAACTACGCCCATAACATAACTACGCCACAACTACGCCATTTAAAAAAGTCAAAACCACTTCTACAATTTATTTCCATTTAAAACAAAAGAAAAATATCGTGAGTTTGCTAGTCGGTAGCTTGCTAGGTTCGTAATCAGCAGTTCCCAGGTTCGAATCCCATCTGCGTCAGTGTTCAAATTTATCTCCGTTAAAACCTCCACCTTACCCTAGGCGAGATAGGGGAAGACACGGTTGGGTTTGTAAAGGTCCCCGTGCGTCGGATGAGACGTTAAGCCGTGGGCCAGTGTACAGGAGAGTAATAGCCTGTGCACGTTAAAGAACACGCTGGACCGCCTTGTAATTGATGAGAGGCTTCTATATGTATCCTATCAGCCGTCTAGCGGAGCTCGTACAGTCGCTCAAAAAAATATCCGAACACTATGGTCGATTATAGAATTCAGAAAAAATATCTGGCAACGATTTTTTTAGAAATTAGTGATCTGGCAACTTTCGTGTCACGAATTTCTAAAAAAAAGTCGTTGCCAGATGTTTTTTTCTGATTCTATAATCAACCATTGTGTTTGGATATTTTTTGAGCGACTGTACACTAAATTACTCCTTGTGATCTATTCATTTAGTTCATTCTGTGCATGGCAAAAGTGCCGGTCAAAGGTACAACAATTCAAACCGTGTAAAGTCTGCACTCTCCTCCTCCCTAGCATAAGGGGTTTCTCAGTCGGTAGCGCGCCAGGCTCGTAATCTGTAGTTCCCAGGTTCGAGCCCCAGCTGGGTCAGCGTTGAGATTTATCTCCGCAAAATTCCCCCGCCCTGCCCACGGTCAGTAGGGGACACCGATGGGCTTGGAAAGACCGCCGTCCGTCGGATGGGACGTTATGCCGTGGCCCCGTGTGCGGGAGAGCCATACACTCTGCACGTTAAAGAACACGCTGGATGGCCTTGATGGGAGGCTACACCATCTGTCTCCCAACAGCTGTTCCAGTGGCTCCCCACCATTTTCTGAGCCTTCGTGGTCCATGTGACCTGGCCATTTAGCACATGGTGTGCAAAAAAGTGCCGCTCAGAGGTAAAACAACCTAACACAAAAAAATTAAACTCTTTGAAAACTTGGTCTTAAAAATTACGTACACGCGTATTCGTTGCATGATGTTCAAAATACCTGGAATTATTAGCAACTTGTCCACTTCTACAAACGAAATCCTCTCATTTTGTCCAAACAGCAACGTAATACCAAAAAATAAACAAACCTATCTTTGATTTTATTTCTTTAAGGGACATTCCCGTTGCTGGGACTCTAGAAGAGCACGGAGCTATCTTCAGCGTGAAATATTACCATAAAAAGGTTACACTTTTACTTTTATGGCCAATAAAGCTGTCTATTCCTTTGGTCTCCTTGAAATGGGTAAAGACTTCAACATAAAAGAGGAAAGGTATAAATATGCTAACTAGAACTCTCCAACATCGGAACAGAACCATCCAACAAGAATGGTGAAGTATCTTGCTTGTGATGTATTGCTAGAGTTTACAGCTTCAACGTGGTTCCTTTTATCCCCGTGTCGCCGCACACTACAGGTCATTTGTCCCGAACACCCCCCCCTCTCACCTTTCCCCCTGCTTTTCCCGCCATTGAGGGAATACTTCGGAGAGGAAAGACAAAGTGTGTCGTACGTTTGTCATCCCACTGCATCATGTTCCTGTTCCTTTGCTTGCTGTTCAGCTAATGCCTTTATTTATTGGAATTGCTCTCCAGACTTTCGACGTTTCCGTGAGCACGTGTCTCAGCGCGGCATTTTCTGAGGCTTTCAGGAATGTGTGGGAATTGTCTTTTTCCATTACAGCTAATCCGATGTTTGTTTTCTGGAAGGATCCAGCTCATATTTCATTTGTAGATCGGTTAAGAAAATTAAATGGTACTTTAGTACCATTATTGATTGAAATGGGACTGAATGATGCATCAAGAGGGGCGGGGGTGGCTCAATCGGTAGCGCGCCAGGCTCGTAATCTGTAGTTCCCAGGTTCGAGTCCCAGCTGGGTCAGCGTTGAGATTTATCTTCGCAAAATTCCCCACCCTGCCCACGGTCAGTAGGGGACACCGATGGGCTTGGAAAGGCCGCCGTCCGTCGGATGGGACGTTAAGCCGTGGCACCGTGTGCGGGAGAGCCATACCCTGTGCACGTTAAAGAACACGCTGGATGGCCTTGACGGGAGGCTACCATCTGTCTCCCAACAGCTGTTCCAGTGGGTCCCCTCCCCCAACTTTCTCTGAGCCTTCGGGGTCCATGTGACCTGGCCATTTAGCCCATGGTGTGCAAAAAAGTGCCTCTCAGAGGTAAAACAACCCAACCCAAAGATGCATCAAGTTATACACAGTGTCTCCGTTGCCCAAGGAACGTTGTTTCGTTAATCCCCGCCAGGATAGCCCAATCTTTCTGATATATATGTATATTTATATGATTTATTAGAAATTATTGATACCTGGATTCGAGCCCCGGGTAAGGCATGGATGTTTGTGTTGGTTTTCTACTTAGGTCTGCCACTCTCACAGATCTTCTACTATGGTGTATTAAACTGACGGACTACTGTCAGACCTCTTGTGGCAAGAAACTACTTGAGGGAGTATTTTTTTATCTTTTATACCCATGATCTAGATTATGGGTGGTGATGGGGGTCCTACAGTTTAGTTTTGGGTTGAAAGAAAGTTGAAAAGAACTTACAAGCTGCAATGAAAATAAATCCAATTATATTGTGATAAATGACACTTAAAAATCAGTAATGAAAAATATTTATTTTTGCCGCGCTTGGCTACTGATCTAAGGGACCTGGGTTCGAGCCCCGGATAAGGCATGGTTGTATGTGTTGTTTTTCTACTGAGGTCCTGCCATCCTCTCAGATCTTCTACTTTGGCATCTTCTACTTTTTCAACTGACAGGCTCCTGTCAGACCTCTGTGGCAAGCAGCTGCTTGAGAGGGTATTTATTTTATTTATTTTATTTTTTAGACCTAAAGCTATTATTACTCATTTAAACATTGTTATTGGCAAAAATCTGTTGCCTAATGCAAAACAGAATTCAGAAACCTAATGCAAAACAGTATCTTGGAGTATAAACTCCAAACTCAAATATATCTTGGGTTTTTATTTTTGTGTATAACTTTGAATGTACGGTAAACTCTCGTTTAACTCGAAGCACAGAAGAAAAGGAAAAACTTCGAGTTATCGAATCTGTGCTAAAAATGCACATAAAGTAGTTTAAAAACTGTTTACAGAACCGCAGTAAATTATCCCACCTACTGGAATATATTTGTTCCACACTGAATAACCATTTTAGCAACTTTACTGGTCAACATCAAGAAATTCTTCATGCCTCATTCTTTTCCTTTTTCCCATTCTAGCCGTTTGAATGCCAAGTCTTTGTTCTTTAAAGTGGTCGACAGAATATTGCTAAGAATTACGAATTCTTTGAGAATATCCTTTTTCTTCCTTCCGCTACTTTCAACAGCTGTGCTTACTTTTGCTATATCGCTTAATGACAATGCATTCAATTTACGCTCTGCTGCCTTTGCATGGGGTGGGGGTGGCTCAGTCGGTAGCGCGCCAGGCTCGTAATCTGTAGTTCCCAGGTTCGAGTCCCAGCTGGGTCAGCGTTGAGATTTATCTCCGCAAAATTTCCCCGCCTTGCCCACGGTCAGTAGGGGACACCGATGGGCTTAGAAAAACTGCCGTCCGTCGGATGGGACGTTAAGCCGTGGCCCCATGTACGGGAGAGCCATGCCCTGTGCACGTTAAAGAACACGCTGGATGGCCTTGACGGGAGGCTACCATCTGTCTCCTAACAGCTGTTCCAGTGGGTCCCCTCCCCCAACCTTCTCTGAACCTTCGGGGTCCATGTGACTTGGCCATTTAGCCCATGGTGTGCAAAAAAGTGCCGCTCAGAGGTAAAACAATCCAATTGCTGCCTTTGCAATACTCTGGACCAAAAGAGCCTAGCTCTAAACTAAAAAATTAAATAGCACTTTTTATGACGAATGGAAGAAATGCTTATCTATGAGCAGTGCGGAAAGGGGAAAAGCCTGCACAGCAAATAAAATCACTAGCTTTATTGAGGACTATGCAATGTCTTCACCTGCAAGCAGCGGGTACAATGCATAGCCAGTGAGAATCCGTTGTCGACCTGGCAAAAAATTCAGCAACTTACTATCACCAGTAACAAAACATAATTTTATGTACAAAAAATTGTCATAAAGGGATTTTTGTTTTTTCAAATATTCTTCATAAAAGTTCGAGGTGACGATGAAAAAATGGTCCGAGTTAAAGAGGGAGGAAATACAATAATCACGTAAGGATTTGGCTGAGAATGAAAAAAATTGAATTAATGGGAAATTCGAGATATATAGTTGATTGCATAATGTGTACAAGCAAAGTTTATTTTAAATGAAAATGTGATTCATAAAAAAATGCATTTTAGCTGAAGAAATAAAATAAATTATTAAATAAATAGTACGTGTTAGTTATTCTCAACTGTTAAGTTTACTGACCTATAGGAGACGTTTCCCATTGCCATTGCAGCTACGAATACCAAAAGGACCTATCGCATCTCCCCAAAAGTCAGTCAGTACCAACTTTGGCCTGAAGTCACCTAGAACAAGGATAATATCTACTTTCTTGACACAATTCAAAATATCCTGATGTCGTCCCTAAAACCCATTTTTTTCATCCTCATCGGCGTCCTCTGTGGGGCATAACAACAGATAACAATAAAGTCTCTAACGTTTCTTTAAATTTCGCTGTAAGAACCCTTTCATTAATGCACTAATATCCTAGAAAAGCATCACTAGCGTGTCTGCTAAGAAGCAAAACTATGGTTTCAGGGAAGGAAAATTTAAGATTGTTTTAAGTATCTGACCTTCAACTGTCCATGGTTTCTTACTAGCTGAAAATATCTAGGTTATAACGATGGAATTCTTGTAAGCGGACATCAAAAGAATAATATCTGTTCAACGTCCTCATATTCCACTTACTTGCGGAGAGAAAATGATTAGTATGACTTTTAAAGGAACTAGGTTTATTGAGAGAGGTAGGGCCAACAATATTAAACACACCCTAATCGCAGGAATAGGGGTAAAGACTCGTTCCCCCACCGCTAATGGCAGAAGCCACCATGCTAGTAGGAACTTCAAACACCAGCTTTCACAGCTCTCCTTCCAGTGTATGCCTAGTTACCATTTTAAAAAAAATAAATAAATACCCCCTCAAGCAGCTGCTTGCCACAGAGGTCTGACAGGAGTCAGTCAGTTTATATGCCACAGTAGAAGATCTGAGAGGATGGCAGGACCTCAGCAGAAAACAACACGAACATCCATGCCTTACCCGGGGCTCGAACCCAGATCCCGTAGATCAGTAGCCATTTACAGTCATTATTAAATAATTAAGTACAAAAACATTTTGTGTTCGAAATGTCAAGAAACTCTGAAAGTTTCCTTGCAATGACGGCATGAGTTAGTTTCATAAGTATGTAATATCGTCTCGAGACGGATTTGCAGATCTCAGGATTGTTAGAGGTGAACCAGTTAGAGGATTGTTAGAGGTGTGGTCCTGAAAATAACCGTAATTAAGAATTTAAAAAAGAATCACTGTAGCGTTTGAAAAGTGTTATACCAGACATGCTGAGCCGAGTATGGAAATGATGAACCCTCACTGAAGTCTATTGAGTACAAAACGAAACTAAGTTTTTTGAGAGTTTTTGCATACAATTTCTTTTGTTGCTAAATTATTTAATGAAATATAGCACTTTAAAATATGAGTATTTGATAATGACCCCATATATTACCTTGTACAATATCTTTTTGCCAGTACGGCCGAAATTAAATTTTTAGGAAAATAGTTTTAATGCAACAAAACACAATATGTCGTCTGTGTTAACTGGAAGTATGTCCATTTTACTCATTCTATCAGATGTATTTTTTCTTACAGCATTTTTCTGTTTTTTTATCATGTTTTCTTATATATCTCTCTGTCGCACCGATTTAAAGGTTGCTTCCGTCATAAAAAAATACATGCTAAAATAACAATATTAATCTATATACACTGGTTTCCATAAATTAAGGAAAAAAGAGAAAAATTGCGATTATTCGCCAAAAAATTATGCGATCTTCACCAAACTTGCTCATGTAACCAGTAAAGTAATGCTGAGTGAGCATATCGTATGCAAATTAGTCTAGGTTGCGTCAATTTGCGTAATCGGATTGCGGCATAAAAACGGGTGTTTTGGAGTGGATCGTTATTTTGTATTGTAAATGTGAGTAAAGAAATTCGGAATAGCCATTTTGTAGGAATGACATCGAGACATCATGTGCCAAACGAACTGCAGTGGAAAGCTATTGGCCGGCTCGAAGCAAGCCAAAGTCAGTCAGACGTGGCACGATGGCTGATTGTGAGTTCTTCTGTGGTCCATAGACTGTGGAATCAATTTCTTAGCACGGATTCCGCATCTCGAAGGTTTAGCCGAGGAAGGGCTAGAGTTACGACCGCTGTACAAGATCGATATCTGAAATTAACAGCACGAAGGAGCAGGACGTCTACTCCCTCTCAGCTACGATCCTCTCTTGCAGCAGCTACTGGGAGGGTTGTATCAGTTCTATTGTGCGTAGAAGGCTTCATGAGGGAGGTCTGTACAATAGAAAGCCAATAATTTGTATATCTCTCACGTATCACAGGAGAGAGCGGTTGAATTGGGCACGCACGCAAGTTAACTGGACAGAAGAGCAATGGAGGTCCATACTCTTCACAGATGAGTCAGCTATTCCTTGCAGAGTGATTCCGGACATTGTTTGATATGGAGAGAACGAGGTACTCGCTATCATCCCAGTAACATCCGTCAAAGAGACAGTTACGGCAGAGGTAGCGTGTGTGTTTGGGGTGGCATTTCCTTAGGTGGACGTACAGACCTTTATGTGTTGACGAGTGGGAACTTCAATGCTCAAAGGTATAGGAGATTACATCCTGGACCCTTATGTACGTCCTTATGCTGGTGCAATAAGTGAAACATTCATCTTACAAGACGATAACGCTCGTCCACACAGAGCTCGACTAGTGGAACAATACCTTCAAGAGGAGACCATTATGCGCATGGAGTGGCCAGCTCGATCTCCCGACCTAAATCGATTGAGCATGTGTGGGATGCTCTAGGGAGACGTGTTGCTGCCTCAACCCGCCACCTGAAACAAAGGGGAAGTTATTGCTGCTTTAAAGGAACAATGGTCATTACTCTCTACTGAGCTGATTCACAACATCATAAACAGCATGGAACATCGCTGTCGTGCCTGCATTGCTGTAAGGGGTGACCACACTCCTTATTAAAGAACTTTGCCCATTGCATTCTGACACCTCAACAAGTTCCTGTAAGTGTTATTTTTTCACGAAAAATATTTCTAGTGTAAAACATTTCATGCCATTCCGAAACTAGCATTGTAAATCATGTTTTCATCAAATTTCATTAAAATCATTCATATAGTTTTCTTTTTATTATAATTTTTCTGAGTTTTCTTTAATTTATGGAATCCAGTGTACATGCTAAAATCGTAATCATGGTTGCGATTGTAAGGATAAATTAATTTTATTTTGTTTATTTTTGGCCATTTAGTGCAAACAGTAATTACAATCATAACTAAAACAATTTTTGCCATTTTCTGCACTTTTCCCTCTATTTCTACGAAACTGTTTTTTTCTATATTTCTGTCTGCTCTCCACTTGATTATTTGTCGAATTTTCCTTTTCCACCCTGCTCTCTGTTAATATGCGTATCTCTCCGTTTCTGTTTTAACGTGCCATTCTTTTCTATTTCTAGGTCTTCACATCTCTTACTTTCTGCCCTTACTTATCGTCTTGGTTTTTCCTTGGCTTGGCCTGTTCCTTTTATGCTTTCTGTTTTGTTACTTGTTTCTCTAAGCAACTGTCCTACTTTATTTTGATGGATTTTATTTGTCCCAACTAGTTTGTTTTTCCACACATGTATTCTTCCTCGTCTGTTTCCATCGTACCTTGTGCTTACTTTTATTTTCTGTCTGAATCTGTCGTACTTTGTGCATGCTTTTGTTTTCTCTCTGAATCTGTCGTACAGTCACTCAAAAAAGTATCCGAACACTTTGGTTGATTACAGAATTTAGAAAAAATATCTGGCAACGTTTTTTTTTAGAAATTAGTGATCTGAAAACCTTCGTGGTGTACTTACCACGAAGGTTGCCAGATCACTAATTTCTAAAAAAATCGTTGCCAGATGTTTTTTGTGAATTCTGTAATCAATATAGTGTTCGGATACTTTTTTGAGCGACTGTACCTTGTGCTTACTTTTATTTTCTGTCTGAATCTGTCGTATCTTGTGCATACTTTTGTTTTCTGACTGAATCTGTAGCACCTTGTACATACTTTTGTTTTCTGTATGAATCTGTCGTACCTTGTGCATACTTTTGTTTTCTGACTGAATCTGTAGTACCTTGTACATACTTTTGTTTTCTGTCTGAATCTATCGTACCTTGTACATACTTTTGTTTTCTGTCTGAATCTATCGTACCTTGTACATACTTTTGTTTTCTGTCTGAATCTATCGTACCTTGTACATAATTTTGTTTTCTGTCTGAATCTATCGTACCATGTGCATACTTTTGTTTTCTGTCTGAATCTATCGTACCTTGTACATAATTTTGTTTTCTGTCGGAATCTATCGTACCATGTACATACTTTTGTTTTCTGTCTGAATCTATCGTACCTTGTGCATACTTTTGTTTCCTGTCTGAATCTGTCGTACCTTGTGTATACTTTTGTTTTCTATCTGAATCTGTCATGTCTTGTTTGTTCCTCTATTTGTTTCTGTCGTCATACATTTCGTCTTGATTGTTTCCTGTCTTTTTTGTCGGTATAGTTTCGCCTTGATTGTATTCTGTCTTTTTCTGTCAGCATATGTTTCGTCTTGATTGTTTCTTGTCGTTTTCTGTCTGCGTATATTTCGCCTTGTTTGCTTCCTGTAGGCAGCTGTCCTAACTTGTCTTGATTCTGTCGGCATCTTCTACCTTGCTTGATTTTCTGTGTTATTCTGGGCATCTTCTACATCGCTTTTCTGTCTCTTTGTGTCGCCATTTCCTACCTTGCTTGCTTTCCTGTATGTTTCTGTAGGCATCTGTCCTACCTCTGTTGCTTCTCCTGTCTCTTTATGTTCCCATCTATCCTATCTTGCTTGTTTTTCTGCTGGGGATATCTCTCTCCTTCTTCTACCGTTTTTTGAATTCCTTTTATAGTTTTTCCTTTGCTTTATGTCTGTCTCTCTCTCTTTCCATTTCTTTCTCTTTCTTCTTTTTTCCTCCCCTCTGCCTTTTCCCCTGTCTATCTTTTCCGACATATCTGATTGTTTTAATCGGAAATTATTTCTTCTCACACGTATGTCAGTTAACCAATTCCTATCAATCTGATGAAATACCAGTTTCCAATAAAAGAAGACATCAAAGCAATAAACCAATCATCAGTCTGTTTAATCTTCTCCTTGCCATCAGAGAATACCTTGCAACATTTCCTCTGTTGGGCGTGTGTCAGCCGCCGATAAAGAATGACCACAGCAACAGACGCAAAGGAACGAATAAGAATTCGTCGCCGGCCATAAAATTTCGGCCGTGTCGGAGATGACGTCCGAAGGGCACATTCCAGCAGAGACAGAACCTAATGGTGTATTGCGGCGCCGAACTCTCTCCTAAACCATTGCCGACTCCGTGACGCATGGACGTCAACCCGTCTTTCATAGAGCGCGGACGCCGTTTGCAGCTTCCCGTAATAAATCCCGTTCGCGACTGGGCGTTGTGCTGTGGCACGCGCCTATTTGGTAGTTCCGTCATGACTTTGGTCGTCTTGGTCGTCGTCGTTCTTCTTCTTTTGGCGCTTCGAGACTGATGTGGAGCAACAAGAGGAATGTCATTAGTAGCAGCAGTGGGAGATGAACTGCTTAAAGTCGTTTGGCTGCTGCTCTCCGACATTGTGTTGCGGGGGGGGGGGGGTCGGCGATGCTGTTTCCCTGAGGGGCACAGTCGGAAGACGGAACAGCTTCTAGGAGAGGCAAATTGCCGAGTGCGAAAGTCATTAGAGAGAAATCGGCGAAGGTAAAAAGAAGATTAGTGCACGGAGAGAGAGTTCGAAATATTTCCAATCTGATGTCTCTCATTGAATTGATTGCTTCAAGAATAGAGTTCTTTTTCCCGTTTTTCATTTCCCTTCGTTCTCATCTTTTTCTGTTAGCTTGGAACCAGATGTACGTTAAGGGCGTTTATTTGTTTCGTGATTTAAATAACAGAGAAAATCAAGATGTTAATATTCGTTTATTTATTTTGTTTCGAAGTTAATTTTTTTGAAGAAGAAAGCATTCGTGGGAATAGCGGCAATCGTTGGCATTTATAAAAAAAAGCCTTTTGCTGTTACATTGCTGAGCATTTTGTTAAACAATGCATTTAGGAAAATCTTTGGGTTTTCGTGGATTTTTTTTTTCTTTCAAACCAAAGCCATAATGGAGCTACAAAATAAATTAATACATACAGAGGCCTATAAATTTATTATAGAATTTCCGTGCTGTGTGAATGGAAACTAAAATCCAAGACTTATAACTTCTAAACTACTCTCCGTGTGAAAAAATATGACTGATGATAAGATCTAAATCAAATTTACACAAATCTAGATTTTCAACAATATTAATCCACCATTTGTAGAGTTCTAAGTAAAGTCTTGTTGATGGCATTGTTTTTATTAAATATTCCAGCTTCCATAACTCTAATAAGTGGACTAATATTGTTCGAAATCGGGATTTATATAAATTTGATCAAGCCATATTTCTTCATGTGAATTGGAATTTAGAAGTAACAGGGTTGGGTTGTTTTACCTCTGAGCGGCACTTTTTTGCACACCATGGGCTAAATGGCCAGGTCACATGGACCCCGAAGGCTCAGAGAAGGTTGGGGGAGGGGACCCACTGGAACAGCTGTTGGGAGACAGATGGTAGCCTCCCGTCAAGGCCATCCAACGTGTTCTTTAACGTGCACAGGGTATGGCTCTCCCGCACACGGGACCACGGCTTAACGTCTCATCCGACGGGCGGCGGCCTTTCCAAGCCCATCGGTGTCCCCTACTGACCGTGGGCAGGGTGGGGAATTTTGCGGAGATAAATCTTAACGCTGACCCAGCTGGGACTCGAACCTGGGAACTACAGATTACGAGCCTGGTGCGCTACCGACTGAGCCACCCCCGCCCCCAGAAGTTACAGGCCTTCGAAGTTAGTTTCCCATTCACATAACGTTAGAATTCTCTAATAAATTGGTAGGGTTCTGTAATATCTGTAATTTACACTAACTCCCAGAAAATTACTTTGCCGAACTTAGCACCTTTTACTTTGCAGAGGAATAAGTAAAGTCAACAGTAAAATTAAGTTCTGAAAGAGAAGTAAACCATAAAAATAAGTTTTGGAAATGCAGTAAGAACTGAGTTATTACAGTCGCTCAAAACAGTATCCGAACGCTAGGGTTGATTACAGAAATCAGAAAAAATATCTGGCAACCTTCGTGTCACGTGACACGAAGGTTGCCAGATCACTAATTTCTAAAAAAATCGTTGCCAGATATTTTTTCTGATTTCTGCAATCAACCCTAGCTTTCGGATACTTTTTTGAGCGACTGTACAAGGGCAGTAACAGTAGATCTGAGTTATTAGAAGGACAGTAAAAGTGGAACGAGTTATTAAAAGGTCAGTAAAAGTAGTTTTTAGGATAGTAAAAACAGAACTGAGTTATTAGGACTGTAAAAATAGAACTTATATTATAAGGACAATAAAAGTAGAATTGAGTTATTAGAAGGTCAATAAAAGCAGAACTGAGTTATTTAGGAATTTAAAAGTAAAAATTGGTTATTAGAATAACAGTAAGAGTGGAACTGAGTAATTACGATTTTAAAAGTGAAACTCAGTTATTAGAATGACAGTAAAAAGAACTGAGTTATTAGAAGGACAGTAAAAGTAGAACTGAGTTGTTAAGAATTTAAAAGTAAAACTAAGTAATTAGAATGATAGTAAAAGTAGAACTGAGTTGTTAGGACAGAAAAGAAGAATTGAGTTAGTGGAAGGACATTAAAAATAGAATTGAGTTATTAGGAATTTAAAACCAAAACTCAGAATGAGAGTAAAAATAGAACTGAGTTATTAGGAATTTAAAAGTAACACTCAATTATTAAAATTACAGTAAAAGTAGAACTGAGTTATTAGGACAAAAAAGAAGAATTGAGTTAGTAGAAGGACAGAAAAATAGAATTAAATTATTAAAAGGTCAGTAAAAGTAGAATATAGTTATTAAGGGCAATAAAAGTAGAACTGAGTTATTAAAAGGCCAGTAAAAACAGAACATAGCGTTTAGAAGGACAGTAAAAGTAGAACTGAGTTATTAGAAGGACAATAAAAATAGAACTCAGTTATTAAGAATTTAAAAGTAAAACTCAGTTATTAGAATGATAGTAAAAGTATAACTGAGTTATTAGGACAAAAAAGAACTGAATTAGTAGAAGGACAGTAAAAATAGAATTGAATTATTAAAAGGTCAGTAAAAGTAGAACTGAGTTATTAGAAGGAAAATAAAAGTAGAATTGAATTATTAGAAGGACAATGAAAGTAGAACATAGTTATTAGAAAGACAGTAAACGTAGGGCATAGTTATTAGAAGGACAGTAAAAGTAGAACTGAGTTATTAGAAGGACAATAAAAATAGAACTCAGTTATTAAGAATTTAAAAGTAAAACTCAGTTATTAGAATGGCAGTAAAAATAGAACTGAGTTATTATGAATTTAAAAGTAAAACTAAGCTATTAGAATGATAGTAAAAGTATAACTGAGTTATTAGGACAAAAAAGAATTGAATTAGTAGAAGGACAGTAAAAATAGAATTGAATTATTAAAAGGTCAGTAAAAGTAGAACTGAGTTATTAGAAGGACAATAAAAGTAGAATTGAATTATTAGAAGGACAATGAAAGTAGAATTGAATTATTAGAAGGACAATGAAAGTAGAATTGAATTATTAGAAGGACAATGAAAGTAGAATTGAATTATTAGAAGGACAATGAAAGTAGAACATAGTTATTAGAAAGACAGTAAAAGTAGGACATAGTTATTAGAAGGACAGCAAAAGTAGAAATGAGTTATTAGAAGGACAATAAAAATAATAAAAGTAGAATTGAGCTGTTAGGAATTTAAAAGTAAAACTCAGTTTTTAGAATGACAGCAAAAGTAGAACTGAGTTACTAGTACAAAAAAGAAGAATTCAGTTAGTAGAAGGACAGTAAAAACAGAACTGAGTTAGTAAAAGGTCAGTAAAAGTAGAACATAGTTATTGGAAAGGCAACAAATGTAGAACTGAGTTATTAAAAGGCCAGTAAAAGTAGACCATAGTTATTAGAAGGACAGTAAAAGAAGAACTGAGTTATTAGAAGGACAGTAAACGTAGAACTGTGTTCTTGTAAAATTGTAAGCAGTAGGAATGAGTTCTAGAAGGCAAGTAAAAAATATCTTTAAGTTCTATAAGATCTGAAACAAACAATATTGAGTTCTGAAAAGACGGTAAGAAACAACACTGACCTCACAAGAAAATTCAATACCTTTATCTCACCTATCGAGTTTCAAATGTAGGTAAAAGCACTAGGCTTGAAATTAGAACGTTCTTATTTCCTATCCCATGTAGATCAGAGCTCAGTTGTTGGTGTTTTTTCACACCTAAGAATTACTTTTATTCCCACAACGGGCTAAATGACTAAGTCAAGGACTTCAACTGCTCAGAATTGGTTAGGGAAAGGAGATGCACTGGACAGCTGTTAGGAACCAGACAGTAACATCCCGTGAATGCCATCCAGAGTGTTCGTTAACCTTGACAGGGTGTGGATGTCCTGCACATGGTGCCACAGCTTAACAACTCATCCGATGGACGGCGGTCTTTCCAAGCCCATCGGTGTCCCATTTCGCACCGAGGTCAGGGTGGGGTTTAACGGAGATAAATCTCAAGCCTGGTACATTTAGGAGTCGAACCTAGTGACTATAAAATATGAGCCTGGCATTCTACCTACTAAGCTAGTTCCAGTTGGGTTGTTTTACCTCTGAGCGGTACTTTTTTGTATACCATGGGCTAAATGGCCAGGTCGCATGGACCCCGAAGGCTCAGAGAAGGTTGGGGGAGGGGACCCACTGGAACGGCTGTTGGGAGACAGATGGTAGCCTCCCATCAAGGCCATCCAGCGTGTTCTTTATCGTCCATAGGGTATGGCTCTCCCGCACACGGGGTCACTGCTTAACGTCCCATCCGACGGACGGCGGCGTTTCCAAGCTCATCGGTGTCCCCTACTGACCGTGGGCAGGACAGGGAATTTTGCGGAGATAAATCTCAAGGCTGACCCAGCTGGGGCTCGAACCTGGGAACTACAGATTACGAGCCTGGCGCGCTACCGACTGAGCCACCCCGCCCCAATACAGTCATGAACGAATGGTAACTGAGGAGGGGCAACTTCTGAATGATGCAATAGCTCCCTGGTATTATGTTACCTTGGCGTTTCTTACAGCGCGTAACACTTCAGTCAGTATACTCTGTATATGGACGCAGTCTCCTTTATTTTTAAAACAGGAGTCAATCATCAATTTTAAAAGTCAAAACGTGTTTAGCGCCTCGAAATTAATAATAAACGGCTGTTTTAATTTCCGAAGCATTTTCAATGTTGCACAGTGTTATTAGTAGAATAATTAGAAGGTGTTATAACTTTTATTATTAATTTTAATATTTTACGTATCATTTACATTTTAATGTTTAGTTACAGTGCAGTATCATTAATTATTTAATTAGAAGTTAGAATTAATATTCGACTCTTACAGGTGCTGTGGCTTCCTCCAAAGCGTACTTAGAAGCAATCACTAAATTGGCTCGTCACGCCCATCAAGGGACATGGGGAGGGTCTACAGACATAGGTGAGTCCCTATTGCTGATTACTAATAAGAAGAGAATGTCCATTTCTTAATTTATTTTATAACAGAGAGGTGATAGAATATACAGATTCTTTCCCCCCCCCTCCCTCTGTCAATGGTGAGCTGTATTAGAAGTTCTGTGACTTTAAGGGGACCTACCCGGTGGCCGAGTGATTAGCACGCTTGGTTACTGATCAAAGGGTTGGGTTGTTTTACCTCTGAGCGGCACTTTTTTGCACACCATGGGCTAAATGGCCAGGTCACATGGACCCCGAAGGCTCAGAGAAGGTTGGGGGAGGGGACCCACTGGAACAGCTGTTGGGAGACAGATGGTAGCCTCCCGTCAAGGTCATCCAGCGTGTTCTTTAACGTGCACAGGGTATGGCTCTCCCGTACACGGGGCCACGGCTTAACGTCCCATCCGACTGACGGCGGTCTTTCCAAGCCCATCGGTGTCCCCCTACTGACCGTGGGCAGGGCGGGGAATTTTGCAGAGATAAATCTCAACGCTGACCCAGCTGGGACTCGAACCTGGGAACTACAGATTACGAGCCTGGCGCGCTACCGACTGAGCCACCCCCGCCCCTTTTGGGAGAAGGAAACTCACTAACAGCTGTTGGGAGACAGATGGTAGCCTCCCGTCAAGGCCATCCAGCGTGTTCTTTAACGTGCACAGCGTATGGCTCTCCCGTACACGGGGCCACGGCTTAACGTCCCATCCAACTGACGGCGGTCTTTCCAAGCCCATCGGTGTCCCCCTACTGACCGTGGGCAGGGCGGGGAATTTTGCAGAGATAAATCTCAACGCTGACCCAGCTGGGACTCGAACCTGGGAACTAGAGATTACGAGCCTGGCGCGCTACCAACTGAGCCACCCCCGCCCCACTGATCAAAGGGACCCAGATTCGAGTCCCGGATAAGGTATGGACGTTTATGTGTTGTCTTTCTGCTGGGGTCTTGCCTTCCTCACAGATCTCCTCTCTGGTGTATTGAACTTACAGGTTTCCTCTTAGAGTTTTGTGGCAAGCAGCTGCTTGAGGGATAATTGCTTATTTTTTAACCTTAAGGGGCAGCGTTTTAGCTTGATCGTTGGCGCTGAAACCTCGTAATATTGTTAATTTCGAGTTTCCGCTCTGCTTACGTTTAAATTTTCTCTCGTAATCTCCACTTCCTCCTCGCTGAGAAAGAGGGGGCGATGGGCTTGATCAGGGCTGAAACTAGTTGGGAGGTGATCGTCAGGCATGTTTTTCAATGTATAAAGAATATTTCTCTCTTTTGCGGAAACCACAACTTTACATTTGATCCCAAACTTTTAGATACTAAATAAGCATCTTAGAAGCAAGGAAAATATAATTTGTTCCAAGGCCAATTCACTTCCTTTACAAACCTGATAACCAGCAGACTTAGTAGCTGATGTCTGAGTTGTTGGAACTGAAAATGAAATTGTTGTCAGAGATGAAAACTCAGAAAGGTTAAAACTACATATGATGGAATATTAACACAATGGTCAGAAGGAACGCAAATTAAATAGCAAGTATGTTTTTTAACTGCGGACAAAGTTGGGGGTTTTTTACCTTTGAGTGGCCTTTTTTTTGCACACAATGAGCTAAATGGCCAGGTCATAAGGACGCCAAGGGCTCAGTGAAGGTTTGGGAAGGAACCTACTGGACAGGCTTTCTGGAGACAAGTGCATCTCCCGTCAAGTCTATAAAGCGTGTGCTTTAACGTGCACAGAATATGGTTCTCCTGCAATACGGGCACACGGCTTTACGTTTCACTCGAAGGACGACGGCCTTTCCAAACCCAGCGGTGGCCCCTACCGATGGGCTTGGATCAAGGGAAGGGAATCAATACCCCCTCAAGCAGCTGCTTGCCACAGAGGTCTGACAGGAGCCTGTCAGTTTATATGCCAGAGTAGGAGATCTGAGAGGATGGCAGGACCTCCTCAGAAAAACAACACACACAACCGTACCGTACCCGGGGCTCGAACCTAGGTCCCTTAGATCAGTAACCAAGCGTGCTAACCACTCGGCCATGGGACGGATCTCAACTTTGGCACAGGTGGGACTCGAACCTGGAAACTGTAGATTAGGAGTCTGTCGTGCTACTGTCTGAACCAATCCACCGCCCCCTCAGGACAGTAAAGACGTAATATTTCTACCTGTCACTGTGTCTGCATTAGGGAACACTGTAGCAACCTACAAATTTGGAAACGAACTAAAAGCTCTAGTTTCCCCATACCGAATAAGGTACACTCTGTTTCAAACATCAAATACAAAGATCAATAACCTGTGATGAATGTATAATGGTCGTTTTCAAAGACAAAAGGTTTATTATTTTCCAAATATGAGATAATCTAACGGTGCTAAGGGCTGTAACTGGTCGTAGAGATATTTTCAGTCTGTCTTATTCGGAAAAAGAATTTAATTTTTTTTCGTTAACGCAAAAATATTAAATGATTTTTACGCATCCAACAGCCAGGATTTCAATACGAAGCATGCATACGAACATGAGAGAAACAAAATTAACAACTACTTTTTCGAGTAAGGCCTAAAAATTATCATTAATTAACAAGACATAGATTTAAAAAAATACCATGGCAATAAAGATCTTCATGTCGTATTTTCCTGCTTTCCGTGGAAAAGTACATTTCTGGATAAAATTTATGTTACTTGGGTTGGGTTGTTTTACCTCTGAGCGGTACTTTTTTGCACACCATGGGCTAAATGGCCAGGTTACATGGACCCCGAAGGCTCAGAGAAGGTTGGGGGAGGGGACCCACTGGAACAGCTGTTGGGAGACAGATGGTAGCCTCCCGTCAAGGCCATCCAGCGTGTTCTTTAACGTGCACAGGGTATGGCTCTGCCGCACACGGGGCCACGGCTTAACGGACGGCAGGCCTTTCCAAGCCCATCGGTGTCCCCTACTGACCGTGGGCAGGGCGGGGAATTTTGCGGAGATAAATCTCAACGCTGACCCAGCTGGGACTCGAACCTGGGAATTACAGATTACGAGCGTGGCGCGCTACCGACTGAGCCACCCCCGCCCCAATTAATGTTACAATCCTGTGTTATGTAAACGGAAAGCTAACGTGAAACTCTATAACTTCTAAAACGAATTTTGTTTTTCAAAAATGTGATAGCAGATAAAGATCCCAATCAAATATGTCAATGTATCGATTTTTCATCAATATTCGTTCAGTATTTAGTTATAGAAGTTTGAATATTTAGCAATAGCAATGCCAGTACTAAGAAATTATACCAAACAGACGAATACTGAAGGATTAATTTGCACAAACTTCCAAAATATATACTCATGTTAAAAAGATTGAATCGTTTGAAATAATAATACTAATTAATTATTAGGTCTGAGAAAAATTCTTATGACTGGTATTGTTAAAGTTAAATATTTAGAATTTTTACAACTCATTAAGTACTGAACGAATGTTGTTGAAAATTCGTGATATAAGGTGTATATTGATAGAGATCTTTATCAAATGGTTATAAAGATTTGAATGTTAATTTCCCATTTACATAACGTAGGGTTGTAACTTTTGTCATCACTTCTCTAAAATAAGAAAGAGCTTTTTTTAACGAATGTTTTTTTAAGGAAAAGAGAATATTCAGCTCTTCAATTTAGTTAAGCAAGTAGAGCTTTCTTTTTTCCACACATATGCCCATGGATCTTCGTACATTGCAAGGCATGCCACTGTTTTTTTTTCACACCCTGGAATAGTAGAGTGATCCTTAAAGCAATTTACATGTGTTTAATTAAATACTAATTTTAAATTGAAAAGATTTTTTTTCGACGTATTTATTCATATATCAAGGAATATATCACTCTGAATTTGACGTCGATCAATTTTAGAGGAAATATTGTCTTGAGAAAGTTCATAGCATTAATTAGAGGAAATCTTGTTCGGCGGTCGATAGCTCAGTGGTCCTGAGCATCGACGTGATATTCAGGAGGTCGAAGTTCATATCCTACCCAGCTGAAGGCAATTTTTACTCTAAAATTGATAGAAGTTAAATACAGAGTGATATCTTCCTTAATACTAAATTTGTTGCCACTACAGCTTTCGCAAGAGTCTAATTTGGCATGATTTAAAAGTAGAGTATATTTTCTTAAAGTCACCATTAATCATTTAAGAACTAGAAGAATATCATGTCTGGCGAATATGGAGTGCTTGTTTTGAAAAAGATTTAATTTACTTATTTTGGCCTAAATATCCACTTCACAAGAACTCGTGAAGGTTAAGAGTTGATTTGAGGAAGGTTAAATACTGGTCAACTCTTAGGAGACAGATGGACCTGTCCTATCAAAATCATCTAGCGCAGCGCTGTCCAACTAGCGGCCAACAGGCCGCATATGGCCCGCAAGAGGATTTTTGTGGCCCGCGGACAAAATCAAGTTTTTATTTGAAATTTTAAATAAATATCTGTAATCCACCTTATAATATTTTGTCAACTTATATTACTTTACTTGATATGCAATCTTCAACTTACTCATTCTATTTGCAATTATTATTGCATTATTTCAACTTACTCATTCTATTCTTATTGTCCAACAACTACGGCCACAATACTCCCATTAAATTTATTAAACATTTGATAAGGTTTAGAAAATTTATATTGGTTTATTATTACTTATTGTTTTTCGTATAAATAAAATAATTTTTTCGAGATGACATGAACTGACTTTTCAATTATCTATCCTGTCATATTCTTTTTTTTGGCCAACGAAATATTGGTGAAAGAAAAAATGGCCCGCGGTCTGAAGCTGGACAGCACTGATCTAGCGTGTCCTTTAATACATACAAGGCATGGCTATCCTTAATGCGTGTGGCGGAATTAGTTCAGTTGGTATCACCCCAGGATCACAGTCTGCAGTTCCCAGGTTCGAATCCCATCTATAGCAGACGAGATTTATCTCAGCTTAACTCCATTCTGTTATCTCCCCACCTCCGAGAAAGGAGGCATCCACGGACTTGGAAAGGCCATACTCCATCGGATGGGAGATTAAGTCACGTGCAGGAGAGCTGTAACCTGATGAAGATCACGTTGCATGGTCTTGACGGGAGACTCCCACCTGTCTCCTACCAGCTGCCCAGTGGATTCATTTCCCCCACCCTTCTTCGAACCCTTGAGGTCCTTGTGACCTGGCCATTTATCCCATTGTGTGCAAGTTGTGCCCATTGCGTGCAAGGGTAAAACTGCCGAAGATCACGTTGCATGGTCTTGACGGGAGACTCCCACCTGTCTCCTACCAGCTGCCCAGTGGATTCATTTCCCCCACCCTTCTTCGAAACGTCGAGGTCCTTGTGACCTGGTCCTTTATCCCGTTGTGTGCAAGTTGTGCCCATTGCGTGCAAGGGTGCAACTGCTGAAGATCACGTTGCATGGTCTTGACGGGAGACTCCCACCTGTCTCCTACCAGCTGCCCAGTGGATTAATTTCCCCCAACCTTCTTCGAACCCTCGAGGTCTTGTGACCTGGTCCTTTATCCCGTTGTGTGCAAGTTGTGCCCATTGCGTGCAAGGGTGCAACTGCTGAAGATCACGTTGCATGGTCTTGACGGGAGACTCCCACCTGTCTCCTACCAGCTGCCCAGTGGATTCATTTCCCCCACCCTTCTTCGAACCCTCGAGGTCCTTGTGACCTGGTCCTTTATCCCGTTGTGTGCAAGTTGTGCCCATTGCGTGCAAGGGTGCAACTGCTGAAGATCACGTTGCATGGTCTTGACGGGAGACTCCCACCTGTCTCCTACCAGCTGCCCAGTGGATTAATTTCCCCCAACCTTCTTCGAACCCTCGAGGTCTTGTGACCTGGTCCTTTATCCCGTTGTGTGCAAGTTGTGCCCATTGCGTGCAAGGGTGCAACTGCTGAAGATCACGTTGCATGGTCTTGACGGGAGACCCCCACCTGTCTCCTACCAGCTGCCCAGTGGATTCATTTCCCCCAACCTTCTTCGAACCCTCGAGGTCTTGTGACCTGGTCCTTTATCCCGTTGTGTGCAAGTTGTGCCCATTGAGTGCAAGGGTGCAACTGCTGAAGATCACGTTGCATGGTCTTGACGGGAGACTCTCACCTGTCTCCTACCAGCTGCCCAGTGGATTCATTTCCCCCACCCTTCTTCGAACCGTCGAGGTCCTTTTGACCTGGTCCTTTATCCCGTTGTGTGCAAGTTGTGCCCATTGCGTGCAAGGGTGCAACTGCTGAAGATCAGGTTGCATGGTCTTGACGGGAGACTCCCACCTGTCTCCTACCAACTGCCCAGTGGATTCATTTCCCCCAACCTTCTTCGAACCCTCCAGGTCCTTGTGACCTGGTACTTTATCCCGTTGTGTGCAAGTTGTGCCCATTGCGTGCAAGGGTGCAACTGCTGAAGATCATGTTGCATGGTCTTGACGGGAGACTCCCACCTGTCTCCTACCAGCTGCCCAGTGGATTCATTTCCCCCAACCTTCTTCGAACCCTCGAGGTCCTTTATCCCGTTGTGTGCAAGTTGTGCCCATTGCGTGCAAGGGTGCAACTGCTGAAGATCACGTTGCAAGGTCTTGACGGGAGACTCCCACCTGTCTCCTACCAGCTGCCCAGTGGATTCATTTCCCCCAACCTTCTTCGAACCCTCGAGGTCTTGTGACCTGGTCCTTTATCCCGTTGTGTGCAAGTTGTGCCCATTGCGTGCAAGGGTGCAACTGCTGAAGATCAGGTTGCATGGTCTTGACGGGAGACTCCCACCTGTCTCCTACCAGCTGCCCAGTGGATTCATTTCCCCCAACCTTCTTCGAACCCTCGAGGTCCTTGTGACCTGGTACTTTATCCCTGTGTGCAAGTTGTGCCCATTGCGTGCAAGGGTGCAACTGCTGAAGATCATGTTGCATGGTCTTGACGGGAGACTCCCACCTGTCTCCTACCAGCTGCCCAGTGGATTCATTTCCCCCAACCTTCTTCGAACCCTCGAGGTCCTTTATCCCGTTGTGTGCAAGTTGTGCCCATTGCGTGCAAGGGTGCAACTGCTGAAGATCACGTTGCATGGTCTTGACGGGAGACTCCCACCTGTCTCCTACCAGCTGCCCAGTGGATTCATTTCCCCCAACCTTCTTCGAACCCTCGAGGTCTTGTGACCTGGTCCTTTATCCCGTTGTGTGCAAGTTGTGCCCATTGCGTGCAAGGGTGCAACTGCTGAAGATCACGTTGCATGATCTTGACGGCAGACTCCCACCTGTCTCCTACCAGCTGCCCAGTGGATTCATTTCCCCCAACCTTCTTCGAACCCTCGAGGTCCTTGTGACCTGGTCCTTTATCCTGTTGTGTGCAAGTTGTGCCCATTGCGTGCAAGGGTGCAACTGCTGAAGATCCCGTTGCATGGTCTTGACGGAAGACTCCCACCTGTCTCCTACCAGCTGCCCAGTGGATTCATTTCCCCCAACCTTCTTCGAACCCTCGAGGTCCTTGTGACCTGGTCTTTTATCCCGTTGTGTGCAAGTTGTGCCCATTGCGTGCAAGGGTGCAACTGCTGAAGATCACGTTGCATGATCTTGACGGCAGACTCCCACCTGTCTCCTACCAGCTGCCCAGTGGATTCATTTCCCCCAACCTTCTTCGAACCCTCGAGGTCCTTGTGACCTGGTCCTTTATCCTGTTGTGTGCAAGTTGTGCCCATTGCGTGCAAGGGTGCAACTGCTGAAGATCACGTTGCATGGTCTTGACGGAAGACTCCCACCTGTCTCCTACCAGCTGCCCAGTGGATTCATTTCCCCCAACCTTCTTCGAACCCTCGAGGTCCTTGTGACCTGGTCTTTTATCCCGTTGTGTGCAAGTTGTGCCCATTGCGTGCAAGGGTGCAACTGCTGAAGATCACGTTGCATGGTCTTGACGGGAGACTTCCACCTGTCTCCTACCAGCTGCCCAGTGGATTCATTTCCCCCAACCTTCTTCGAACCCTCGAGGTCCTTGTGACCTGGTCCTTTATCCCATTGTGTGCAACTTGTGCCCATTGCGTGCAAGGGTGCAACTGCTGAAGATCACGTTGCATGGTCTTGACGGGAGACTCCGACCTGTCTTCTACCAGCTGCCCAGTGGATTCATTTCCCCCAACCTTCTTCGAACCCTCGAGGTCCTTGTGACCTGGTCCTTTATCCCGTTGTGTGCAAGTTGTTCCCATTGCGTACAAGGGTGCAACTGCTGAAGATCAGGTTGCATGGTCTTGACGGGAGACTCCCACCTGTATCCTACCAGCTGCCCAGTGGATTCATTTCCCCCAACCTTCTTCGAACCCTCGAGGTCCTTGTGACCTGGTCCTTTATCCCGTTGTGTGCAAGGGTGTCTTAGCCAGTTGCACTCCAAGCTCATAATCTGTAGTCCTTAGATTCAAGTCTTTGGGCCATCATTGACATTTATCTCTACTAATCCTCCATTGGGGTCTTTGTGACCTGGTAATTTTGCCCATTGTGTGCACGAAAGTGCTTTCAGAGATAAAACAAAAACAACCCATTATCAACACGCTATCCATCCCGAGCGATGTTTCGTATACAGGAGGTGTGGGCGCTAACACAAACAACTAATCTCATTAAGTAATGACGCAGCAAGTCAGCTAACTGCAGAAGTCGATTGATCTGTGGCCTCCCCTCTCCGGATGTGGCTCACTCCTGCTTCACTTTCTCTGTGAGCTTGAGAGGAGACTTGGTGGCAATGAACGCAGATCCCAATGGGATGGAAGAATGCCCGATCTTGTTCTTAATTTCCCGGATACCTCTAGGCACCAAACATTTCATCGAACTGGAATTTCTCTTTGAATGGTTTTGTTATCAGATGCTTTTCTGCGCTGTAACTATAAGGTAGTGATCTGTTTCTGATTTTACCCAGATGTGAATTCTGGTATGGATATGCCCTAGATGTATTTCGGATTTTATTGCTGTTTACTAGAGTTGAGTTTGCTCAATATTTCGAATCCGCACTTTCCAGAGCCCAAAGTTATTAAGCCTGAGTTCGCCCGGACTCCAAGTTTTTGATCCCGAGTCCGCCCTGCTTGGAATTTTGATCCCTAGTTCCCCCGAGCTCGAAGTTATTGACCCCCGAGTCCGACCGAGCTCGGAATTATTGAGCCCGAGTCCGCCCGATTTGGGGAAAACTTTTTCTGATTCGGTATGACATATATATACATACAGAAATGCATGTTGGAAACCATTTATTTAATCTTATATTATTAATCATAATCATTTTATGGCAAAATTAAAACGTTAAGGCTCTTTAGAACGAAACATATTATAAGTATCATCAGAAACTGAAACTTCGTGGACAATATCATTATAAACGCAAAAAGTTATTCATTTAGCAAATATAGAGAATATGAAAAAAATAATCAAAAATGATGCTTATCTTAAATTACTAAAGACTGATTAAAAGTTCGAAATTATATTCAAAAACGATTTTATATTTTTACTTATTATTTACACAATTGCAAGGAATATTCGAAATTTGAATTATCCTGAACCCAAACCATACCGAACCCGAAATTTTCTCTGCCATTTTGAGCTCGAGCTCAGTCCAACGAAACGTTGGCCCGAACTGATTTGTACTCCATACACTCACAAGCAGTTGCGGTTGGGTTTACCTCTGAGCGGCGCTTTTTTTGCACACCATGTGCTAAATGGCCAGGTCACAACGACCCCGAAGGCTGAGAGAAGTTTGGAGGAGAGGACCCAGTAGATAGCTGTTGGGAGACAGATGGTAGTCTCCCTTCAAGGCCACCCACGGTGTTCTTTAACGTATGCATGGTATGGCTCTCCTGCACACGGACCACGGCTCTATGTCCAATCCGACGGATGGCTGCCTTTCCAAGACCATCGGTGTTCCCTACTGACCGAAGGCAGAGCGGGAAGTTTAGTGGAGGTAAAACTCAACGCTATCCCAGACGGGACTCGAACCTGGAAACTTCAGATTACGAGCCAGGCGCCATACCGACTGAGCCACCACCACCGCCTTCCCTCATAAGCAGTTGCAATTTTGTTAAAACGTGCTATTCAATGTAATAAAGATATCACGATCACACTTATGCTATAATAGTGATAAATCTATCACTTCTTTTGCAATATTCCTGGACAATCGTGGTTTTGACTTTACACACTATCTTGTTCATAGTTGAATGTGAAGTATAATTTGTGCGACCCCCCCCCCAAAAAAAAAAAACGTTTTATGATTTTTGTATCAATATTTCAGCTTTATAACACTGGAGGGACGGCTGCCTTCTCAAATCAGTTGTTGTCTTCTTCCTCACCGATGTTAGAGTGGAGATTAATAAAATAAAATAAAAAAATAAATACCCCCTCAAGCAGCTGCTTGCCACAGAGGTCTGACAGGAGCCTGTCAGTTTATATGCCACAGTATGAGATCTGAGAGGATGGCAGGACCTCAGCAGAAAAACGACCCACACATCCAAATGGAGTTAAATCTCAACACAGGAACAGTTGGGACTCGAACCTGGGAACTGCAAATTACGAGCCTGGCGCTTAAATGGCTGAACCAATAATTTTAAGAGAGAATATAGATTTTATCAAAAATCATTCCGTAATTATAAGAGGGTTAAATATCAATTGTGGGCACCCGTCATTGTCAGTAAATGTCGGTTGTGAGTTAACCGTAATGGGAAAATGGCAAGACAATGAGGAAACTATGGTTCTGCGCAGTTGATGTTTCGAAAATCCTCATACACCATTGGTTGGATTCATAAGTGACTTCTGCATCATTGTCCTATGAGAATTATAGAAGCGTCCACTGCGCAAACTCACGTTTTCCCACTGATTTGAAAAGAGCTTTTAGACATGCGCGTGAAGATCTTAATCCCTCTAAGCTTGAGTTCCTTTTAAAAACATTTAGATACAAGAAAAAGTTTTCTAATTTGCAAGTTGTGTTGTTCTACCTCTTTGAGGTGCTATTTTGCACACGATTAATTAAATGGACAGGTGACAAGAACCCCAAGGGCTTAGAGAAAGCTGGAGGAAGGTGACCCACTGCGGTTAGGGGACATGGCAGCCTCCTGTCAAGACCATCCAGCATGTCCTTTAACATGCACAGGCTATGACTCTTGTACACGGGGCGACGGTTTATATCACATCCGACGGACGGCGGCATTTCCAAGCTCATCCTCTTTCTGGCCGATGACAGGGACGATATTTAATGGAGGTAAACCTCAACGCTGGCCAAGTGGGACTCGAACCTAGGACCTATAGATTACGAACCTGGCGGCTACTGACTAGCCACCCCGGCTGCTTAATTTTCAAGAGATACTGAGATGTAAGTAAATGTGTCAGTCAAACTATCATCGTGATTTTTTTATGTAGCCTATAATCATTTTGATCCTCTAATAAAAGATTTACCGCGGTTAAATAAGCCCCCTATCCACGTTTATTCAAAAATCTCTCAACATGTATTTGAGAGCGAAAGCCTTAGAAAATCGTATACGTTTCACGAACTAGATAAGAAGACGGCGTCGTCGGCGATAAAGAAATTCAGAAAAGCAATACGAAAAAGAAAGCAAAAATAAGAAAGAAAGTCGAAATTTGCAAAGCTAAGCAGACATTAGATTGTGGTTTTAATCGAAACTCGAAAATCATCGACGACGACTGAACCTTCTAAGGGAAAGCTGCATACCCCATCAGAAGTGAAAAAACCCCGCAGATTTAGTTTCTATATCGGCTGGCTTGCGCTCAAGATCATCAGGAGTGATGCGAGAGCAACATCCCTCCATCCTACTCATCCTCTGACGAGCTGAGTCATCAACTCGCACAGGCGTCTCCGCGACGTCATATATTTGCACGTGGGTAGTGCGAGAGGCTCAAGTTGGCCGCTTATGATGCCATTTTGGGATTAATTACCGATCCCTGTTGTTGAGCTAGAGTCTGCAAGCTTGGTGGGATAATTTTCTCCCTGCCTTGTAAATCACTCCTGAGCCTGTGATGCAATTCGCTGCCTGGTCCCTTTTTTTTTTCGATTTCTTCCTTCTCTTTCCTGAAGACTGCTTTTGTTTGATGAGGAGGCCTTTGGGCGATCGATAGAAGAGAGCCGGTGCTTTCAGAGTGTTCTGGAATTTTCTCTCTCACTCTCTTCTCTGGAGAATTTCGTGCCTTATAATGAAGTAAAAGTTTGTTGCTGAATATGTGAGGAATGTCTTGGCGAATCTGCCTTCGGATATTTTCCTTTTGGGAACTTTTGACAGAGACCGTAAAAAAAAATGTAGGACTGGAGAGAGAGCAAAGATTGCGAAAAAAACCACTTGTAGAAAACAAAAGTAACATTTTTTGTACCGTACCTGATAATTAAAAAAAATTCCGCATTCCTCCCAAAAAAAGATAACTTCTTTAAAAATATAAAATAATAATTAAATAAAAATAATTAATACATAAAATAAGTACATCACCAAAAGTTAAATTAAACGTTTTTAGAATTCTGCTTTCAGATTTATAGTTTAAAAATAAACTTCAAGAAGTGTTTGTAGAGTTTTTAGGAAAATATTTTTGAAAACTTGAAAGTTTTGGATCTTTACAGTGAGAACAACACGAAATATGTTTTTAAAATAATTTTTTAAAAAGTGATTAAAAATAAATTTATATCACATGATAAACACCTTTCTGCGTAGCAGCTGTTTATTACCTAATACCAAATTTGCGATAATTACGGTAAATGCGTCCGGAAAAATTGGCTGTTAAAAAGTAAGTGTATTAAAGTACTTTTTTAATACTTATATAGTAGTAATTCTCATTTGTAGTTTTATTTACACATATTTATATATAAAGACTTCCTATGTATGATGGGGCGGGGGTGGCTCAGTCGGTAGCGCGCCAGGCTCGTAATCTGAAGTTCCCAGGTTCGAGTCCCAGCTGGGTCAGCGTTGAGATTTATCTCCGCAAAAATTCCCCCGCCCTGCCCATGGTCAGTAGGGGACACCGATGGGCTGGAAAGGCCGCCGTCCGTCGGATGGGACGTTAAGCCGTGGCCCCGTGTGCGGGAGAGCCATACCCTGTGCACGTTAAAGAACACGCTGGATGGCCTTGACGGGAGGCTACCATCTGTCTCCCAACAGCTGTTCCAGTGGGTCCCCTCCCCCAACCTTCTCTGAGCCTTCGGGGTCCATGTGACCTGGCCATTTAGCCCATGGTGTGCAAAAAAGTGCCGCTCAGATGTAAAACAACCCAACCTATGTATGAATGTCAATATGTATCCGGTGTATAAAAACTGGTTCTAATTGCATATATTTAACTTTTCCTGCCGATAAGGTACACCAAGCTTCGCGACGAATTTATTAACCTTGCTTTAAAGTGTTTAGTATACTTTCCCCATTCACTCTATGCGTTGTTGTGATAAATTATGTACCATGTAAATGCAAAGCAAATAAAGAATTATTATTATTACCAAAAATAAACTAGCAGAACATATATCGTCTCTGTCCCATATGCGAATATTGTTTTCAAAGAGAATGACGATTTTTCGTTTACCTACTTTTCAACTCCTTAAAAGTTTTAATTAGAATTAATGGATGATGGAGGATAATGCAAATGGTAGTATTTTATTACATACAGTCGCTCAAAAAAGTATCCGAACGCTATGGTTGATTACAAAATTCGGAAAAAATATCAGGCAACGATTTTTTTAGAATTAGTGATCTGGCAACTAATTTCCATAAAAATTGTTACCAGATATTTTTTCTGAATTCTGTAATCAACCATAGCGTTCGGATACTTTTTTGAGCGACTGTACTAATACAACATAAGAAGAATTCATTTTTTATTCCTCGAATTTAAAGAGTTGCTCTTCTCACACTCCTCTGAGAAAATAGGGTAGACTGTTGCTGTCAGTGGACAACCTCTTGGAACTTGCACCATTCTTTAAAATTTCGCCATTTTCATATTTAGTGACTTTCAACGATATCAATTAAATCTACCTAAGTATTTGAAAAATGCGAATTACAATATTTCATTAGACCAATCCAATTAAAAAAGAGTTTTCTAATTATCTCTTAAAACAAATTCTCAGGTTCGAGTTCCAGCTGGGTCAGCGTTGAGATTTATCTCCGCAAAATTCCCCGCCCTGCCCACGGTCAGTAGGGGACACCGATGGGCTTGGAATCTGTAAAAACAACAACTATCTCTTAAAACATAAAAGTTGCATTTTCCAACCAATCCTGGATTTTAGCTGTCAACTCTTTGGTGCCAACGGAAACTTTTCACCACAAAAGTTCAAGTTTCTAGCCTAATTACATAGTTTACAATATTCATTTAGAATTTTGAAATTTGCGAATTATTCCACCGTTAGACGGCGCAGTTACAGCGTCTGGGAGATTCTAAAAGTGCGAATCATAATATTTCATCAATACCTATCGAAAGAAAAAGAATTTTCAATTTATCTCTAAAGACAGAAAAAAAATTCGATGTCTACAGACTGACAGACAGAGAGACAGAAAATAAAGTAAGCATGTCATTTCGTTTTTTGTGCTTTGAAAAGGAGATAACAAGAGAGCCGTTCCGAAGAGTGCACTTTAAAACATCGCCGCAAAACAATAGCTTTTTTTTTTAAATCCCTCTTCGATAAATAAAAATTCTAAAGTAACTCCTTTATCTAAAATACCATTCTTCTCCCTGCACACAGACACACACATACGCCTTTAGAAAGACATTATTTCCACAAAGTATGACCCCAATAGTAGTTTTTTCCTTCCTGTCTTCTAAAAATACTTTTATATAACTAATCTTTTTTTCAATTACCTAAAGCAGGGGTTCTCAACGTGGGGTAAAAATTTTTGGGGTTCGCCGTGAGAGCTCAAAAGTCACTAAGTTGGCAACACTGCTGTGCAAAAATGTCATTTTTTGTGTTTATCGATATATGTAATTTATGAATACAAAATTTAATATGTATATATATATATATTATTTTATTCCCATTGTTATACTATAACTATAGTTTTATCGATCTATACAAGGGGTACGCCAGTTACTACACCTTTCCAGGGGGTACGTGAAGCATAAAAGGTTGAGAACCACTGATATATATGTTTTATTTTATCCCCATTGTTATGATATCACTATAGTTTTATCTATCTATACAAGAGGTACGCCAGTTACATACACATTTCCAGGGGGTACGTGAAGCATAAAAGGTTGAGAACCACTGATATATATGTTTTATTTTATCCCCATTGTTATACTATCACTATAGTTTTATCTATCTATACAAGGGGTACGCCAGCTACATACACATTTTCAGGGGGTACGTGAAGCATAAAAGGTTCAGAACCACTGATATATATGTTTTATTTTATCCCCATTGTTATACTATCACTATAGTTTTATCTATCTATACAAAGGGTACGCCAGTTACATACACCTTTCCAGGGGGTACGTGAAGCATAAAAGGTTGAGAACCACTGATATATATGTTTTATTTTATCAACCATTGTTATACTATCACTATAGTTTTATCTATCTATGCAAGGGGTATGCCAGTTACATACACATTTTCAGGGGGTACGTGAAGCATAAAAGGTTGAGAACCACTGATATATATATGTTTTATTTTATCCCCATTGTTATACTATCACTATAGTTTTATCTATCTATACAAGGGTTACGCCAGTTAAATACACATTTCCAGGGGGTACGTGAAGCATAAAAGGTTGAGAACCACTGATATATATGTTTTATTTTATCCCCATTGTTATACTATCACTATAGTTTTATCTATCTATACAAGGGATACGCCAGTTACATACACATTTCCAGGGGGTACGTGAAGCATAAAAGGTTGAGAACCACTGATATATATGTTTTATTTTATCCCCATTGTTATACTATCACTATAGTTTTATCTATCTATACAAGGGGTACGCCAGTTACATACACTTTTCCAGGGGCTACGTGAAGCATAAAAGGTTGAGAACCACTGATATATATGTTTTATTTTATCCCCATTGTTATGCTATCACTATAGTTTTATCTATCTATACAAGAGGTACGCCAGTTACATACACATTTCCAGGGGGTACGTGAAGCATAAAAGGTTGAGAACCACTGATATATATGTTTTATTTTATCCCCATTGTTATACTATCACTATAGTTTTATCTATCTATACAAGGGGTACGCCAGCTACATACACATTTTCAGGGGGTACGTGAAGCATAAAAGGTTCAGAACCACTGATATATATGTTTTATTTTATCCCCATTGTTATACTATCACTATAGTTTTATCTATCTATACAAGGAGTACGCCAGTTACATACACCTTTCCAGGGGGTACGTGAAGCATAAAAGGTTGAGAACCACTGATATATATGTTTTATTTTATCCCCATTGTTATACTATCACTATAGTTTTATCTATCTATACAAGGGGTACGCCAGTTACATACACATTTTCAGGGGGTACGTGAAGCATAAAAGTTTCATAACCACTGATATATATGTTTTATTTTATCCCCATTGTTATACTATCACTATAGTTTTATCTATCTATACAAGGTGTACGCCAGTTACATACACATTTTCAGGAGGTACCTGAAGCATAAAAGGTTGAGAACCACTGATATATATGTTTTATTTTATCCCCATTGTTATACTATCACTATAGTTTTATCTATCTATACAAGGGGTATGCCAGTTACATACACATTTTCAGGGGGTACGTGAAGCATAAAAGTTTCATAACCACTGATATATATGTTTTATTTTATCCCCATTGTTATACTATCACTATAGTTTTATCTATCTATACAAGGTGTACGCCAGTTACATACACATTTTCAGGAGGTACCTGAAGCATAAAAGGTTGAGAACCACTGATATATATGTTTTATTTTATCCCCATTGTTATACTATCACTATAGTTTTATCTATCTATACAAGGGATACGCCAGTTACATACACATTTTCAGGGGGTACGTGAAGCATAAAAGGTTGAGAACCAATGATATATATGTTTTATTTTATCCCCATTGTTATACTATCACTATAGTTTTATCTATCTATACAAGGGGTACGCCAGTTACATACACATTTTCAGGGGGTACGTGAGGCATAAAAGTTTGAGAACCACTGATATATATGTTTTATTTTATCCCCATTGTTATACTATCACTATAGTTTTATCTATCTATACAAGGGATACGCCAGTTACATACACATTTTCAAGGGGTACGTGAAGCATAAAAGTTTGAGAACCACTGATATATATGTTTTATTTTATCCCCATTGTTATACTATAACTATAATTTTATCTATCCATACAAGGGGTACGCCAGTTACATACACATTTCCAGGGGGTACGTGAAGCATAAAAGGTTGAGAACCACTGATATGTATGTTTTATTTTATTCCCATTGTTATACTATAACTATAGTTTTATCTATCTATACAAGGGGTACGCCAGTTAAATACACCTTTCCAGGGGGTACGTGAAGCATAAAAGGTTGAGAACCACTGATATATATGTTTTATTTTATCCCCATTGTTATACTATAACTATAGTTTTATCTATCTATACAAGGGGTACGCCAGTTACATACACATTTCCAAGGGGTACGTGAAGCATAAAAGGTTCAGAACCATTGATATATATGTTTTATTTTATTCCCATTGTTATACTATAACTATAGTTTTATCTATCTATACAAGGGGTACGCCAGTTACATACACATATCCAGGGGGTACGTGAAGCATAAAAGGTTGAGAACCACTGATATATATGTTTTATTTTATTCCCATTGTTATACTATAACTATAGTTTTATCTATCTATACAAGGGGTACGCCAGTTACATACACATTTCCAGGGGGTACGTGAAGCATAAAAGGTTGAGAACCACTGATATATATGTTTTATTTTATTCCCATTGTTATACTATAACTATAGTTTTATCTATCTATACAAGGGTTACGCCAGTTAAATACACATTTCCAGGGGGTACGTTAAGCATAAAAGGTTGAGAATCACTGATATATATGTTTTATTTTATCCCCATTGTTATACTATAACTATAGTTTTATCTATCTATACAAGGGGTACGCCAGTTACATACACCTTTCCAGGGGGTACGTGAAGCATAAAAGGTTGAGAACCACAGGCCTAAAGTATTGTTTTAGAAAGCTGTGTTATGATAACCCACTTTCTTCTCCTTACCTGAAACATGCAGGTACTGGATACACTTTTTCGGAAAGTTAAATATTCCAGCATTCATAACTCTCTTAATATTGATAATATATTCTTTAAAATCAAGATTTAGATACATTTGATTGAGATCTTTAATTTATCTTTAGGCACATGGTTCTTTAAAAATCACATTGAAGATGTTATTGAGCTCTGAATGTGATTTTCTATTGAGATAACATGGAACTGTCTCCTTTTTCTGTCCATTATCTGTATATCTCTGCAGTGAACATAAAGTCAGTATAAATTGTTACGCTGCATATATATATATGTGTATTTTTTTCAAGTTCAAATTGTTCTTTGTAGTCAGTTGTTATTTTACCTCTGAGCTGCACGTTTTCCTACACAATAGCCTGAAAGTCAGTTTACAAGGACTCCAAAGGCGCAGAGAAGGTTGGGGAAAGGACCTTCACTGGACAAGCCCATCGTAGACCGATAGAAATCTCTCATCAAGGTCATTCAGTAGTGTTCTTTGATGTTCACAAAAAATGAAGCTCTTCTGAACATGGGTCACGGCTTAACATCCCACTCGACGGACGGCGCCCTTTCCAATCCCATCGCTGGGGGTTTAGCAAAGATAAATTTCAATGCTGTAACAGTCAGGACTCACATGGAAACTACAGGTTACGAGTCTGGCGTGGTACCGACTGAGGCAACCCTGACCTTATTCATATGGCGCAATGAATGTTTAGTTGAATAGAACTGGAAGACTAAAATATTTAAAATTGAGAAAAATAATTACCAGAAGCTGCAATCGGTAATAATCTATGATTTCCAACGCCCAAAGCATTATTTTAGCTCCGAGTGCTTTTTAAATTCTTTAATTTCATTTTACTCCAAAGTTTTATCCATCAACTTAAAAAAAGCTTTCAACTTCTTTGATTGTATGATCTTATACCAGACTTATATTGTAAACATTTGAATAGCAATCCGAGCCAGGCCAGGACCTAACAGCTGTTCCAGTGGGTCCCCTCCCCCAACCTTCTCTGAGCTTTCGGGGTCCATGTGACCTGGCCATTTAGCCCATGGTGTGCAAAAAAAATGCCGCTCAGAGGTAAAACAACCCAACCCAGGACCCGGAGCTAGAAAAAAATCGAGGGGGGCGGGTGTCAAGAAACACAATCGAGCGAAAAAAATATGAAAGAGGGGACCAAAACACTTGATTTCCAATGCAATATAACATTTCCCTCTCCGTTTTACGTTTTTTTTTTAATCTTGAAAAATGAATGAAATATAAATAAGTTTAATAATTTTTTTCCACTTCTACCTTTATTCGCATTCTGAAAGGGGAAAGGGGGGGGGCAGCCCCCTTGTCACTTCTAGATCCGGCCAGAGCTAATATTTATTGTGCGCATGCGAATACTCAGCTTTAATTGGGGCCAGGTCTGTATTTAATTCCCGTTTTGTTCAAACATTTCCGGCTATTGGCTGGACAATTTTGATAATGTCATTAACAAACAGGGGCGGGGGTGGCTCAGTCAGTAGCGCGCCAGGCTCGTAATCTGTAGTTCCCAGGTTCGAGTCCCAGCTGGGTCAGCGTTGAGATTTATCTCCGCAAAATTCCCCGCCCTGCCCACGGTCAGTAGGGGACACCGATGGGCTTGAAAAGGCCACCGTCCGTCGGATGGGACGTTAAGCCGTGGTACCGTGTGCGGGGGAGACATACCCTGTGCACGTTAAAGAACACGCTGGATGGCCTTGACGGGAGGCTACCATCTGCTCCCAACAGCTGTTCCAGTGGGTCCCCTCCCCCAACCTTCTCTGAGCCTTCGGGGTCTATGTGACCTGCCATTTAGCCCATGGTGTGCAAAAAAGTGCCGCTCAGAGGTAAAACAACCCAACCCATTAACAAATAAGAATTAATTTCAGTGTTAAACATTCATCTCTGAAATATTGGGTTAAAAAAGATAACTTTTCATGCACTAATAAAATTCCGAGTTAACGACATTCTATTTTTCTTTCTTTTAACAACATCTATTTTGTCAAAAACGTCTAGTTAAAAAAATTTAAATAGTATTTCGAGGATTTAAGTTTTGATAAGCAGCTTGGGGAGGAACGACGAAGTTTATAATTTGACGTAGCAAATAACTTCTTTTCAAGATTGTTGTTCAGATGTTTGAGTTTTGAATCGCAATCTAGCAGGGTCGAATCTATAGGGTAGTGAGAAAGGAGGCCATTGCCCCCAGCTTTCAGGGTGGTAGTAGAAAGGGTAATGGTATCAAAAAATATTGAACATGACATCCAAAATACAAGTTATAGGTTTTCTTCACAGTCTTTGTCAAAGCACGATCCTGGGATTTTAAAATATAATTTCCACACACATAACAAAATTTATCTGGCCAATTAACACATCCGCGACGCTGCTTTGTGCCATTTAAACTCCAAAGTTCACTCTTCAACGTACGTACAGCACGTGTTTCTCCTACAATGAAAACAACAAAAATGGCGGTCTGAGGTTAGGTTACTGTTACATGTTTTCCCCCACTTGGCAATCAGTGTTGCCAGCCACATAAAGTAAAATATCAAGTATCCTCCCAGTTGCCTGGAGGTGTTGGCATTTCTTAGTGACATCAACGTTGTCGAAATGCTCGACATTAAGAGTACAAAGAATTTCTTTCGATAGTTCTGTTAGTCCACAAAAAACGCTTTTCATTTTTTCCGAATTTCGTTCTGTGTTTCAAGTATTTGTGGGTTTGTTAGATTCTTTGCTTTTTCTTCAGTGAACAAGGAGAGCCTAACCGTGTTGATCTGTTGAAGCCGACACTGTAAGCTCGGTTCTTACAATTTCATTAAGTGTTTAGCAGCCTTAGCAGAGTGAATCTCTTTTAGTATTGGGCATCTCTCTGTGTTCACTCTATGGGTTCTTCGATCGAATTTACTTAAGTATTCCCGAGCCGCAGGGAATCCATCTCTGTGTTAGTATTGACGCCAAAGCCGGCGTTGGACATAAAACTTCTTGTTTGTTGTTTGTTTTGTGTTCCCGACGCCCAGAATGCCCCTTT
This sequence comes from Ryuthela nishihirai, assembly GCA_038380435.1. Lineage (NCBI taxonomy): Eukaryota > Metazoa > Arthropoda > Arachnida > Araneae > Heptathelidae > Ryuthela > Ryuthela nishihirai. The sequence goes on from JAWZYU010000018.1 coordinate 30,808,517, forward strand.
CGGTTTAGTACTTAGATTCTACAGTTTTTCTAATTTATCTTTTGAATTGCTTTAGAGGTAACAAGAAAAAAAATGAACAACCGTTGTTTCTTCAAAATTTTTTAATATCTTTAAAAGATTTGTTGCAATGAATTTCATTTCTCAACGATAATGAAACTGGATTTGAATATTAACGTTTTCCATTCTTCATAGAGTAAGAACACGAATGGGTTGTTTTACCTCTGAGCGGCACTTTTTGTTTTCCACACCTTGCTCTGAATGACCAGGTCACAAGGACCCCGACGGTTCAGAGAAAGCTTTTCGAAGAGGACCCACTGGACAGTTGAGTTGTTCAGGGAGACAGATGGCAGCCTGCCGTCAAGGCCATCCAGCGTGTTCTTCATAGTGCACAGGATATGTCTCTCCCGCACACTGCGCCACGGCTTTGCATCCCATCTGACAGATGGCGGCATTTCCATGCCCACATGTTTCCCTTGCTGAACGAGGGCAGAGTGGAGGTTTAGCGCGGATAAATCTCAACGCTGACCCAGGCGGTACTCGAACCTGGGAACTACAGATTACGAGTGTGGCTCGCTAGCGACTGAGCTAAAATCCGCCCAAGAACACGAATGATTATATAGTTCTAGGTCAATGGTGTAACAGAAGTGGTAACTAGGGAGACTGAGACTGCGCAGTTGGTGTTTCGACAGTGGTCATAGATCACAGGTCAATGATCTATCAATCATTTATCAATCAGCGAATGAGAATCCTCGAAGTGTCAACTGTGCAGTCTCATAGTCTCCCAGTTGTCATTTGTGTTACTCCATTGTTATATTAATTGTTTTTCGCAGGGAAATAAAATAATTACTCCTCAAGCAGCTACTTGCCACCGAGGTCTGACAACAGCCTGTTATTCAAGTTCAAGTTAACTTATTGATACTCACGCTCAGTGCTTATCCATTTAAAATTTACAGCAATATTATTAGCAGATGATTAATTTAGGCATGCATAAAAATAATAATATCGAGAACAATAATTTAAAAAGAAAATTGAAAAATCTTTCTCACAGATAATATTTAACAACCAATTTATAATTTACTTTACATAATCAATTTTTTTTATATATATATATTCCTTACGTGACAAATTTGATTATGATATTTAACTTCAGACACATGTTTTCGCTAAATGTCTCTGTTAGAAGTAATAGAGCAGCCCTTAGTTGCCCTTGAGTCATAAAACCAGAAACAACTAACCAACCAATCCTAGATGCCCTTGAATCATGAAATCCGAAACAAAGTAAGTATATTCGGACACAGCTGTACATTACACACTGGCTTGTGGATATATCTGGACACTGCTTCAAGTATACGGATTGGATCTGGACACTGCCTGGAAAGCACACACTAGATTGCAGATATATATCTGAGCGCTGCTCGAAATACACTGGATTGCGAAGATATCCTGACGCTGCTTAAGCATACATTGAATTCCAGATACATCTGAACGCTGCTTGAATTACAGACTTTTGTTTTTTGGAACACACGGACTAGATTGAGGTTATATCCATATGTGTCCATTTCTTGGAGCGCGCAGACTCAATATATATCCTGATAACTGTCACGTGAGTCAAAAAGACTATAAATAAAAAAAATAAATACCCCCTCAAGCAGCTGCTTGCCACAGAGGTCTGACAGGAGCCTGTCAGTTTATATACCACAGTAGAAGATCTGAGAGGATGGCAGGACCTCAGCAGAAAACAACACGAACATCCATGCCTTACCCGGGGCTCGAACCCAGGTCCCGTAGATCAGTAACCAAGCGCGCTAACCACTCGGCCAAGGGACGGCTAAAAAAAAAGACTATGCTATATGAAAAATAAAAAAAAATTACGCTTTTCTATTATTGCATTAAATTATAATTTACACCGACATTTCCTTCAGACCCCAGCATCAGAATCTATTCTCTGAATACAAAAAACAAAGCTAAAGAAACCAAAAGTTCTTCACTCAACTCTTTTACGTTGCATCCTTGGATTAATTATTAAGACGGCTGCTCCTCTTTTAAATAATAAAGAATGCATGGAGGCACTACCAAATATGTCAATAAACGAAAACGTGATCAGCATCATGCAAAGCGTTTGTTTCTTCCTGCTCCTCCTCCTCCTACTCTTCTTCCTAGCGTGATGAGGATCCTCCACTCAAGTGAGTGCGTCGTGATTAACGAGCGTAATGAAAACAAAACGTCGTTTGTTCGCATCTTAGATGAAACCTGTTAAAAATCCTCCTCTTGTGAAACTTCGGCGATTCGTTAAAAAAGAAAGTAGTGCTTGTCTTTCGTCGTCAGAAGACGTGCTCCTCAATTCCCTCTCTTCTGATGTTCCGCTCCTCTTCACAAATCGCGAGGAGAGTTTTTCTTTCTCGGTTTCATCTTGTTTCCTTCCTCGGTTTCTTCTTGTTTCTTCCGTTGCGGTTTCCTTGAACTTTTCCTAAAGATACACTTCAGAGAGGAGGGTTCTTTTTACCGTCGCCGGAGCAAACATAATGCATCGTTAGCAAATCATTTCAAAGAAGGTAATGATCACAAATTTTATAAGATGATTCTGAGATCTACGCCCCTGGAAACAGTTAGAAGGACCTCTGAGCTGAACGGGATAAATGGCCAGGTTACAAAGATCCCGAGGGCTCAGAAAACGTTGGGGAAAGGGGATTGGATTGGATTGTTTTACCTCTGAGCGGCACTTTTTTGCACACCATGGGCTAAATGGCCAGGCCACAAGGACCCCGAAGGCTCAGAGAAGGTTGGGGGAGGGGACCCACTGGAACAGCTGTTGGGAGACAGATGGTAGCCTCCCGGTCAAGGCCATCCAGCGTGTTCTTTAACGTGCACAGGGTATGGTTCTCCCGCACACGGGGCCACGGCTTAACGTCCCATCCGACGGACGTCGGCCTTTTCAAGCCCATCGGTGTCCCCTACTGACCGTGGGCAGGGCGGGGAAATTTTGCGGAGATAAATCTCAACGCTGACCCAGCTGGGACTCGAACCTGGGAACTACAGATTACGAGCCTGGCGCGCTACCGACTGAGCCACCTCCGCCCCCTGGGGGAAGGGGACCCACTGGACAGTTGTTAAGAGACTGATGGCAGGCTCCCGTAAAGAATATCCAACTTGTTCTTTAACGTGTGCAAGGTTACACTCTTCTTCACATGCCCACGGTCAATAGGGGACACCGATGGGCTTGGAAAGTCTTCCGTCCCTCGGATGAGACGTTAAGCCGTGGCCCGTGTGCGGGAGAGTCATACCCTGTGCACGTTAAAGAACACGCTGGATGGCCTTGACGGGAGGCTACCATCTGTCTCACAACAGCCGTTCCAATGGGTTCCCTCCCCCAACCTTCTCTGAGCCTTCGGGGTCCATGCTATTAGCCAATGGTGTACAAAAAAGTGCCGCTCAGAGGTAAAACAACCCAACCCAACTCCTTCACATGGAACCGCGATTCAACGTCCTATCCGACGGACGGAGGTATTTCCAAGATCACCAGGGTAGGATGGGAGTTTAGCCGAAATAATTCTCTAACCTGAAATAGTTGGGATTCGAACCTGGCACTGCAGAATATGAGCCTGGTGATCTACCAAATGAGCCAACCCCCTTCCTCGTTCACTAGAATCAGGAACTTTGACTTCCACTCGGCAAGGTCCTTAGATCAACCTAAGGAGGCAAGCAATTTAAAAAAAAAAAGCATTGAAAAAATTCTCATTAAGCCTAACCAGATAGTTTTTTTTCACTTGCCCGAAATATAGTTTCCCACCATTGGAAACATTTTATTATTACATCGATCGGTCTCTGAGAGTTCACTAGTCTCTTCTTTTTGTGGTAAAGGTAAAGGTTTGTTGTAAGAAGTGGACTACCAGCGTAATCTAAAAATTTCCAAAGTTAGGAATCGAGCTTCAGATATTGGAAGCAATATCCATCAAGTCCTTTGATCGTTAAAAAATACGGTTTGCAAACACATGCAAACATCAAAATCTGCGAAGTTGACATATTATTCACTGGATCTTATAAGCGGATGTGTGCTTAGGTTTGCAAAAATCATATAATTTCCAAAAATTGTGAGCTTGATACTCCACCTACTGAATTATTTTTATCTACTCTGACGTTAAGGAATGTAAAAATCGCACAAACTTCATAACTTATAACCTAATGGAATATATTCATTGAGTTTTTGAATCGCCTCTGAAGTTATAGTTTGCAAAATAACATAAACCTCAGAACTTGGGATTCCAAATTATTCTCTGAGCTTTCTAAGTGCTTTTGAAGTTGCGGTATACAATATCATGCAAACTTCAGAAATTGCAGCTTGACAGAGCATCCATCCACTTGACCTACTGAACGCCTATGAATTACGATTCAAAAAATCATATAAACTTTAGAGTTTGAGAGTAGGACACATTATTCCTCGGGCTTTCTGTGTGCCTCTGAAGCTATGGTGTACAATATCACACAAACTTCAAAATTCGCGAGTCTTACACATCGTCCTCTGGTTCTTCTGAATGCGTCTGAGGTTATGGCTTACAAAATCATACAAATATCAGAGCTTGAGAGCCCTACAAATACCCTTTTGCTTCTACAAATACCCTTTTTGAATTCCTCTGAAGTTATTATATACAATATCATAATGATGTCGGTGCTTGAAAGCCCGACACATTATTCAAATATATTTTTTTAGGGTATTTGAAATTATGATATACAATATCATACAAATTTCAGAGCTTTCCGGCTCGACAAATAAATTATTCACTGGACTTTTGAACTCCTCTGAAATTCTGGCATTAAATATCATACATCTTTCAGAGCTTTATGGCCCGAAACTTTATTCACTGGGCTTTTTGAGCGCCTCTGAAGTTATAGTATAATCTTAAGTTATAGCAGAAAAATTTCAGAACTCGAAGATCCGACATGTTAGTAACTGGTCTTTCTGAGGGCCTCTGAAGTTATGATATACAACATAATAAAAATTTCAGAGCTTGCCTGCCCGATACATTATTCACTGGACATTTGAGTGCCTCTGAAGTGGGGCGGGGGTGGCTCAGTCGGTAGCGCACCAAGCTCGTAATCTGTAGTTCCCAGGTTCGAGTCCCAGTTGGGTCAGCGTTGAGATTTATCTCCGTAAAACTCCCCGCCCTGCCCACGGTCAATAGGGGACACCGAAGGGCTTGGAAAGACCGCCGTCCGTCGGATGGGACGTTAAGCCGTGGTTCCGTGTGTGGGAGAGCCATACCCTGTGCACGTTAAAGAACACGCTGGATGGCCTTGACGGGAGGCTACCATCTGTCTCCCAACAGCTGTTCCAGTGGGTCCCCTCCCCCAACCTTCTCTGAGCCTTCGGGGTCCATGTGACCTGGCCATTTAGCCCATTGTGTGCAAAAAAGTGCCGCTCAGAGGTAAAACAGCCCAACCCAAAGCCTCTGAAGTTATCGTAAAAAATATCATAAAATTTTCAAAAACTGCAATCCTGACACATCATCCAGCGGATCTTCTGAATGCTTCTGAAGTTATTGTTTACAAAATCTTACAAACTTCAGAGCTTGTGGTCCCGACACATTATTTACTGGTCTTTCTGAAATTACGATAAAGGATATCATACAAACTTTAGAAATTGCGAGTCTAACACAGCATCCGCTTGGCCTTCTGAACACCTTCGAAATAACAAAACCGTACAAATTTCAGAGAATCTAAGCCAGACACAGTATTCACTGGGTTTTCTGCTGAACTTTTCTGAAGTTATGTTCCCCAAAATAATATGAACCTCAAAACTTTCGAGCCCGAAACATTGTTCACTGTATCACCTGAAAGCCGACGAAGTTACATTTTACAAAATCACGCAAGCCAATAATAGGATTTATTTTTACGGTTATTCTTTTCTTCAATGTTTACCGTAGTAATAACTTTGCAATGGTAACGGTTACTTTGTAAAGTAAAATCCAGAGCCCGTTTGCTTTTGTGCTTAACAAAAGACGAAAATCCTTCCAAAAATATAAAGCCGATGCCAGCGAGAAATCGAGAGCGAATAAAAGTTAAGGCTGGGAATAAAAGATTGCGAAAAAAAAAAAGAAAAAACTTCGACTAGAAGCCAGATCAATAAAAAACATTTAAGTGCCATTCACGTCTTCCGCAGTTCTCTTTCAATGCCTTACTAAAAATAGCTGCTCTTTAATTAAGTTCTAGAAAAGGCGATGGCTCTCTATGAAACTGAATTTATGGGCAAAGCGAAATTATTTTACTCTGGTGGCCCGTTCAGGTTTATAGCCCCGTGATGTAGTATTAACGTAACTTGCTGTTGTACCAAGAATTTCGGAGACTGATTTCACCAAGTAATATAAAGAAAAAAGCATGTATTCCTTATTTTGGATCCTTTCGATTGGGAATCACAAAGAGTGAGAGCGATTATCAATTCTCAGTTACTGAATCTCAGTTCTCAGCAAATAGGACCTAGAAATATGGATATTTTTGCTTCATGAAGTCCGTCGCCTTTGTCGTCAAGGCGTGGTACTTTGTGCAGGAGAGCCATACTTTTTTCACTTCAACGAATATGCTAGATGTCTTTGATGGGAGACTACCATCTATCTCCTAACATCTGCTCAGTGGTTGCCTACCCTAATCGTCTCTGAGCCCTTGGGGTACTTGTGAACTGGCCATTTAGCCCACTGTGTGCAACAAAAAGAGCCGAAACAACCGAACCAACTATAAACTGACTGAAGCTGAATTATGTCACTTCACAAACTTAAATATCATCCTTGTCAGTTTGGAGGAAATTTACAAACTAATAAGCAGATTTATTGAAGATTTTTTAAGTTTTGAACTTTTTAAAACTCTTCCCAAATATTCTGTGGAACGAAAGTGAAGAAAACGATTCTGTGATTCGTTCTCTTCTTTCATTAAGTATGTTTCCTAGAATTCAAGAAAGAAAACGAATGAAAAAATGATGTTCAAGCTCATCCATTTCCTTTGAAAATCATCAATAAGGAGACAACGTCTGAGAGACAGATGTGATGGAGGAAAACCAAAAGATCTCAAGGGACAAAATTAAAACAGATTATTTTAGACGAGGGGCAACGTTCCGTAATGGAGGAGGATAAGAACATTTCAAAAGGCATGAACAATTATTAACACACTGTGAGAATTCATCAAGAAGAAAGACGACTCTTTCCTTATTTTACCATTTCTAACAAGAGATCTATATCCTGGTTACTGGGGAGCGGATGTAGCTCAGTCGGTAGAGCGCCAGACTCATAATCTACAGTTCTCAGGTTAGAGTTGTTGGGTTGTTTTACCTCTGAGCGGCACTTTTTTGCACACCATGGGCTAAATGGCCAGGTCACATGGACCCCGAAGGCTCAGAGAAGGTTGGGGAGGGGACCCACTGGAACAGCTGTTGGGAGACAGATGGTAGCCTCCCGTCAAGGCCATCCAGCGTGTTCTTTAACGTGCACAGGGTATGGCTCTCCCGTACACGGGGCCACGGCTTAACGTCCCATACGACGAACGGCGGCCTTTCCAAGCCCATCGGTGACCCCTACTGACCGTGGGCAGGGCGGGGAATTTTGCGGAGATAAATCTCAACGCTGACCCAGCTGGGACTCGAACCTGGGAACTACAGATTACGAGCCTGGCGCGCTACCGACTGAGCCCCCCCGCCCCCCCAGGTTAGAGTTCCGCATGGGCTAGCGTTGAGATTTATCTCCGTAAAATTCCTCGCCCTGTCCTTGATCAGTAGAGGACACCGATGGGCTTATAAAGGCCGCCGTTTGTCGGCTGCGACGTTAAACCATGTCTCCATGTGAGAGAGAGACACATCCTTTGCATGTTAAAGAACACACTGGATGGCTTTGACGGGAGGCTACCATCTGTCTCCTAAGTGCTGTCCGATGGATTCCCTTCTCCCAACATTCTCTGAGCCTTCGGGGTCCTTTTAACATGGCCATTTTGCCCATTGCGTGCAAAAAAGTGCCGCTCAGAGCTAAAACAATCCGACAACCTACCTATGCATTTAAATATTACTTTTTCTGTTAGTGCACTGTTCGGGCCTGATGTATCTGGACGGCCTTGTTCAAAGACCCCCATCCTGATGTTTTTTACTCATTTAAAGTATTTCATTTTATTTTTTAATCTCCTAAATCGATGATTTCATATAAATTAGTAAAATTTTTATTATGTTTTCAATTTATCAGGATAGAGGATGGACCCCCATTTAGAACTTGGCTTCGGGGGTCCAATTTATTATTTGGATTCAGGGCCCGTGTTGTTTAATCTGGCCTTGTCCTTGTGTTATGTGAATTGAAATTATAAATTTTTAGATTTTGTGTTGTTAGCTCGATTATTTCTAATGCATTATATATATATATTGGAAAGTATATTTAATTTTTCTTTTTACTTACTGCTATTTCCAATGTTATAAGATTTTTGCATTTCTGTTCCGATTTTGGACGGGGTACGTGTTCTTTTATTCAAGCTTTCTTTCTCTTCTTATTTACATTTTTTTTTTCTATATATAAATATATAAATGTGTGTGTTTTGTGTATTTGTTGAATTTGAATCTGAATAAATTTGAATAATGGTAATAGTAATTAAAAAAAATTCTTAAATAAATTTCTCATTGAAAAATGCGACTGAACTAAATTTCTTAATGAAATCTATTTGAATCTCTATTTTTGCACTATCGGTTCACTTTTCAGAGAGTTGTGGATGCAGAAATATTTAACAGCAATGCTAGTTAAAATAACTGATTTCAGAAGCTATTTGAAACAGTTTATAACAAAGGCAGTAATCATTAGGTTAACTTTATTAAGATGTGTAAGTGTATTTTCATCAGTGTGTAATGATTATTTCAGATTTTTCAATAGATTAATTTTTTTAAGATTTGAGTTGTTTAACCTCCGAGTGTCATTTTTTTGAAACAATGGACTGAATGATCATATCACCAGGACTCCAATAGCTCCGAGAAAGTTGTGGAAAGGGAATCCCCTGGAGGGCTCATAATAGATAAATACTAGTCTCCCATCAAGACCATCCATCGTGTTTTTTAACCTGCACAGGTGTGTCTCTCATGCACACGGGGGGCGGGGGTGGCTCAGTCGGTAGCGTGCCAGGTTCGTAATCTGTAGTTCCCAGGTTCGAGTCCCAGCTGGGTCAGCGTTGAGATTTATCTCCGCAAAATTTCCCGCCCTGCCCATGGTCAGTAGGGGACACCGATGGGTCTGGAAAGGCCGCCGTCCGTGGGATTGGACGTTAAGCCGTGGCCCCGTGTGTGGGAGAGCCACACCCTGTGCACGTTAAAGAACACGCTGGATGGCCTTGACGAGAGACTACCATCTGTCTCCCAACAGCTGTTCCAGTGGGTCCCCTCCCCCAACCTTCTCTGAGCCTTCGGGGTCCATGTGACCTGGCCATTTAGCCCATGGTGTGCAAAAAAGTGCCGCTCAGAGGTAAAACATCCCAAAACAACCCAACCCATGCACGGGTGATTGACGGAGTGACACATATTAATGTGTCACTCCGTCAATCCGACAGTCACACCGAAGGCAGCGGAGATAAATCTGAAAGCTGGTACAGTTGGAGCTGGAACCTGATTATGAGCTGATTTTGAGCCAGCAGTTTTAAAGCTGATTTTGAGCCAGACGCGCTACCTCTCCTCCCTACCTTTTTTTTTTTGCTGAATAGGTCCAGTTGTTGAATGTTTTAGTTTTCAAACTGTTTGACTATGGAATGGAATGGGGCGAGCATGGCTCAGTCGGTGACCAGCATGGCTCGTAATCTGCAGTTTCTAGGTTCGAGTCCCACATATGACAGCTTAGAGATTTGCCCTCGGTCAGTATGGGATACCGATAGGCTTGGAAAGGCACCCGTTCTTCGGATGGAGTGTAAAGACATGGTCCCTTGTGCGGGAGAGGTATACCCTGTGCACGCTAAAGAACACCCTGGATAGTCTTGAAGGGAGGTCTCCGCAAAAATTCCCCGCCCTGCCCACGGTCAGTAGGGGACACCGATGGGTTTGGAAAGGCCGCCGTCCGTCGGATGGGACGTTAAGCCGTGGCCCCGTGTGTGGGAGAGCCATACCCTATGCACGTTAAAGAACACGCTGGATGGCCTTGACGGGAGGCTACCATCTGTCTCCCAACAGCTGTTCTAGTGGGTCCCCTCCCCCAACCTTCTCTGAGCCTTCGGGGTCCATGTGACCTGGCCATTTAGCCCATGGTGTGCAAAAAAGCGCTATCAGAGGTAAAACAACCCAACGGAACGAAATATTTTGATAAACGAAATTTATTTCGATTTAATTTCAGTTTAACTGCACTCGCGCTTTTCTTCGAAGAGCTTTATTTTAGAAACTACTGAAATTCAAATTTGTGTCTCCATTGACCTCAAATGTGTCCGTTTGCTAGAGTGGCCCCTAAGTGCAAACGAATGCATTTTAAAATGAAATCTGTAATCAAAAAGCAGTTTCAAGCGAATCAATACGAACGACTTACACGAAACACTTGAACTGGAAACGACGTCGCAGAATGACCCGAGCAAACTCTGTGTTGTTCCATTCACAGAAGTTATACAGAAAAGAAAACTGTGGAAGAAAGAAAATGGGAATTGATGGTTTGATGTGGTACAACGGTTTTGCCCATGGGACAAATGGCTCGGCTTCTTCGACAGGGAGACTCATAAATACTACAGAGCGTCGGCACGCCGTGATCGACATCAGAGTACCCCTTGTCTCATCTGGTACAGCGTGCTCCGTTGCCGTGGTAGAAGAGGCGAAGATCATGAGGAAAAGAGAGAATGCCCATTCTGCTGGCCAGTGTCAGGCCGGATATACAACATCAGGGAAGCGGCAGATATATTGCAGTGTCGCAGAATTGTCCAGGATCTGTTGTTTTACGGGCCCTCCCTTCGCCGTAGTAACCGTAAGTTCTTTTTTTTACGACTTTGGTCTTCGTGGAGAAAAGACAACGCGTTACTGCCATATTTGTCTTCTTACACTTGTTGTTTTTTTCTTTCTTTCCTGGTTGTTCTTTCAGTTCTAGGGCGTCTCTAGTGGTTTCATTTTTAAGTGCTTCCTTACTCTCGAAGGTGGAAGTTGTCAATATACAGGGTGATCAAAAAGTCGCTGTGCACCTGATAAGGAATGAGAGATTTGTACTTGTACAATCTCAATAAAAGTTGAAAGTGTGTCCTGCGCGTGTCCAGACATTTAGTGACACGCTGAACTGTGTTCTTGAAGATGTCATTCAGGTCCACCTTCCGAATGTATTCTGCGATGGCCGTCTTCAAATCATCAACTGTGAAGGGGATTGTCCGAATACACAGAGTTTTTCATTACACCCCAGAGGTAAAAATCGGATGGGGAAAGGTCCGGCGATCTTGGAGGCCAAATGTTTTTTGAAATGATTCTGTCCTCAAACACGTCGTGCAAGAGGGCCATAGACATATGTGGTGTGTGGGCCGTGGTGTCACCCTACTGAAAGTAGGCCTTGTTAATTTCATCTTCCGACAATTGCGCAAAGAAAGGATAAAGAATATTGTCACAGGATCGTTGGGAGTTGACAGTCTCAGAGAAATGAATGGGTCCAACTATGCGCCTATGCGAAATTCTAACCCAAACACCAATCTTCTGATCATGCAGTGGCGACTTGTGAAACTCACGGGGATTGTGTCAGGATCAGAGGCGTGAGTTTTGACTGTTTACGTACCCTGACAAATGGAAATACGCCTCGTCTGTGAAGAATGTGACGTCCAAAATGTCCTCTCCTTCACGATCACAAAAGTCTACAAACCACGTGCAGTCGCACTCCGCTTATCACTGTCGGCAGGTTTTAATTCATGCACCGATGTGATTTTGTAAGGATGTAGGCGTTTTTTTACAGCCGTATGGGCCGTGCCATATGAAACACAAACCTGCTGTGACAATCTCCTGATGGACTTTTTCGGGCTTCGGAGTATGCCGTCTGCCATATCCAACACTTTCTTTCTCCTCTGGCAGTGGGTCAGCGTTGAGATTTATCTCCGCAACATTCCCCGCCTTGCCCACGGTCAGTAGGGGACACCGATGGGCTTGGAAAGGACGCCGTCCGTCGGATGGGACGTTAAACCGTGGCCCCGTGTGCGGGAGAGCCATACTTTGTACACGTTAAAGAACACGCTGGATGGCCTTGACGGGAGACTACCATCTGTCTCTCAACAACTGTTCCAGTGGGTCCCCTCCCCCAACCTTCTCTGAGCATTCGGGGTCCATGTGACCTGGCCATTTAGCCCAAGGTGTGCAAAAAAGTGCAGCTCAAAGGTAAAACAACCCAACTCTTCTCTGGCAGTATTAATGGCCTACCAGATCTGGACGTGTCACACACGGAACCGGTTTCCCGGAATTTCTGAATCAACTGCCGCACTGCATTACGATGGGGCACCTTGGTTTCCCGAAACTGTGCCTGGAATCGTTGTTGAACTTCTTGTGTTCCAAAACACATATTCCACCGAAACACATATTCCACAAGGAACGTACGTTCCTCAACAGATAACATCATTGCCACAACGCACGTCTACAGTGTCTGATTTCTTGGCTCAATATGGCTCGACTTCAAATGGCTGCTCACTGACTGCTTGGCAGGCAAGCGACCGCGACCGTGTCTCTCCCACTAACATCACATTAACGCCATCACGTGTCCCTAAATGTCTCGAGACGCACTAGATACACTTTCAACGTTTATTGTAATGGTACAGGTATTCCTCATCAGGTGCACAGAGACTTTATGATCACCCTGTATTATTAGAAGCAAGGGGAAATTTGTTTTCCTGTAAATTTCAAGTGCTACAGTATAAAAAAAAAGACTTTTTGCGCCATTTAACAAAGTTGATTGAAATTGATAGGATTACATTCCGAAATGCAATGCTTTTGATTTCTAGCTTGGAATTTATCGTGAATTTGATAATATTGTGAAATACATCGGATACATTATGGGTTAGATTGCTTTTCCTGTGAGTGCACCTATGGGCTTGGAAAGATAGCCGTCCGTCGGATGGATCGTAAAGCCGTGGCGCTGTGTGCGGGTGAGCCGTATATTGTGCACATTAAAGAACATGCTGGATGACCTTGACGGAAGGTTTCTATCTGTTTCCTGATAGCTGTCCAGTGGGTCCCTTTCCCCAACCTTCTCTGAGCCTTTGTGGTCGTTGTGACCTGGATATTTAACCCAATGTGTAGAAAAAAGTAACCTTCAGAGATAAAATAGCCCGACCCAACTTCTGGGCAACATTTGTTGCACATAATGGGCTAAATGACGCGTTCGTTTAGCCCATTTTGTGCCCCAATAGCGCAGAGATGGGTTAGGGGAAGGAACTACACCCTGTCGAGTTGGGACTCTCCCATCAAGGCCATCTAGAATGTTCTTTAACAAGCACAAGCTAGTTCTCCTGCACATGGGATAAAGCTTTACGTCCCATCTGACGGACGGCGGCGTTTCCAAGTCCACAGTTATCCCATTTGCGATAGGAAGCTGACGAGGGAAGAGTGGGAAGTTAGAAGTTAAAAATCCCGCTGACAAAAGTCTGGGTCTTACTAAGAGTCTCCACCTCGGACGCCGATCGAACTTGGATCTATATATCCTTGTTCAAGGCTAACCGGGGAACAGATTAAAGTTAGGTTTCTTCTGCTGGTCATCTTTCCTTTTATAGGACTGCTGCCATGTGAGGCTGGGGTTGAGGTGCGCCTATAGGGCGTATTCCTTGCCCCCGGCTCTAGATAAGCACGGCTTTTCATAACCAGGTAGTGCTGTACAAGCGAAACCGGGAATTGCCGTGGTTGCATAAGATCTCAACAAAAGAGATCAATTGACCCAGGTGGAGTTCGAACCTGAGAACTACAGATTACGAGCCTGGTGCAGTACTATTGAGTATATACTAGCCCAGATTAGTTCGAATAGTCAAGTTTTCGATGAAGGCATAGTGGCGATATTTATATGAAAAATATATGAATTACTCTATTGAAAATTACAGAGAATATCTTTTTATCTGGGCAACGTTGGAGCTCTGGGTGAGCTGTTCGAGGGCTCGGCAGAACGGGTTTGGGGCCTACTAGAATATCTGAAGTTTAAAACTGTAATCGAAATTGTCCTAAATGGTATAGAGGTTAGTCACTTTCTTTCCTATACAGTAAACATATCGATGTATAAAATGAGCTGAAAAACTTGGTTTTGCCATGAGTGGGATTCGAACCCACGTCTCCAGGACTTATCCTGTGATTCTTTACTACTGATATATCGATGTATGTTAGTTGCATGAGAAAATAATCATAATTACAGTGGAGTCTTGCTTATTACTAATTTATAACTCAATTTAAATACACTAATTTATTTGGTGATTTGCATGAGACAAAGGCAATGAAATACTTCGCACAAACAGAAAATGTCGGAAGAGCCTGTAATTAAAAAATTAAATTTCAATTCTCAATTATCGTGTAATTAAAGAGGATGAATGCTTTAGAGACTGACATCAACCTATTCATTTACAAGGAAGAGCGAGAATTAATCTCAATATTTTAAATTTCAGAGAGATCGTGAGTAGACTTTTTTTTTAAATTCTGAAACTTACTAGAAACGCGACAATCTTATAAAAAGGTTTCTGCAAATTAATGTTTATTACATATCCCTTTAAATCTTTCTCTGAAACCGAAGAAAATTCCATAAAATTAGATAAATGTTTCTGTTACGAAGTAAAGGTCGAAACAGCCTTTGTCTATTGTTTTGTGTTTGAGTGCTTGGAACGTTCTAGTCGTATTGAGAATGTAATCCAAAGGCATCTGATTGCGAGGTATTTAAATGGGAAATTCCTTTTATGAAAAAAAGAAAGACAATACTGTACGGTTTTCAATAAGTTTCCTTTTCCTTACATTGTGACCAAATGTCTTAAAAATTCTATAAGCAGTGATTTAATTAATACAACACATTGTGTGGGAAAACCACAATCGAAAACAAGCAATTCCGATAGACTAAATAGCGATACGTCTAGGGGCTAGGAATTTCTCTCACACATTTCATTAAATATAAGGTTCTCATGACATAATTTCATTCTTCCCTTGTAGAATACTTTCAAGTACAGTCGCTAAAAAAAATATACGAACACTATGGTTGAATACAGAATTAAAAAAAAAATATCTGGCAACGATTTTTTTAGAAATTAGTGTTCTGGCAACCTTTGTGTACTGTACACGAAGGTTGCCAGATCAATAATCTCCGCAAAACTCTCCGCACTGTCCACGGTCAGTAGGAGACACTGATGGGCTTGAAAAGGCCGCCGTCCATCGGATGAGACATTAAGCCGTGTGCGGGAGAGCCATACCCTGTGCACGTTAAAGAACACGCTGGATGGCCTTGACGGGAGACTACCATTTGTCTCCCAACAGCTGTTCCAGTGGTTCCCCTCCCCCAACCTTTTCTGAGCCTTCGGGATCTACGTGACCTGGCCATTTAGCCCATGGTGTTCAAAAAAGTGCAGCTCAGAGGTAAAACAACCCAACCCAAATCCTCTCAGACCTCGGTGGCAAGCAGCTATTTGAAGGATAATCCGTTTTTTTAAAGGGTAGCCATGAGATGCACCATGGAGCAAGTCACCAGCACTGTTCTCTATTAAACACACGTGTTCATAAAAAAAGTTTAAAGCAGTCAATGTTGTAATTTACACTTCGAAAAAAAAAAAGACAGAAATCAGAAAAATAACTGGGCCCTCTAAACCATCAATAACGTGTTCTTAAACGCTACTTTTAGTCTCAGTTCTTCTCATTTTGTAAAAATCGACTTTTTTTAACGAAAACTAATCATAGACCTTTTTATGTCCCAATCGATAGGTGATTGCCTTTTCAAACTCTTCGCTGTACCCTTTTTCACGAGGACAGCAAAACTTTTCAGGAGAAAAGGAAACCTTCTGTTGAATGGAATATAAAGTCGTGGCTTTTGATTCCTTTTCCTAATAAAAGTCTATTATTACAAAATGAGACGAGCTGAGAATAAATATAGCGTTTAACTATATGTTATGGTTCACTGTGCACAGTTATTTGACTCATTTCTGTTCTTTTGGCGCGGGTTAGCGGAGAAAATGTCAGCACCGACATATTGGGTTGTTTTAGCTCTTAAGAGACACATGTTGTGCACACAATATGCCAAATGGCAAGGTCGCAAACACCCCAAGGACTCAGCAAGACTCAGGCGGGGGTGGCTCAGTCGGTAGCGCGCCAGGCTCGTAATCTGTAGTTCCCAGGTTCGACTCCCAGCTGGGTCAGCGTTGAGATTTATCTCCGCAAAATTCCCCGCCTTGCCCACGGTCAGTAGGGGACACCGATGGGCTTGGAAAGGCCGCCGTCCGTCGGATGGGACGTTAAGCCGTGGCCCCGTGTGCGGGAGAGCCATACCCTGTGCACGTTAAAGAACACGCTGGATGGCCTTGACGGAAGGCTACCATCTGTCTCCCAACAGCTGTTCCAGTGGGTCCCCTCCCCCAACCTTCTCTGAGCCTTCGGGGTCCATGTGACCCGGCCATTTAGCCCATGGTGTGCAAAAAAGTGCCTCTCAGAGGTAAAACAACCCAACCCCAAGGACTCAGAGAAAGTTAGGAGAAGGGAACCCATGGAACAGTTGTTAGAATACAGATAACAACCTCCAGTAAAGGCTATCAGGCATGTTCTTCAACGCACACAGATTATCCAAGCCCATCGGTATTCCCTTTCTAACCGATGGCTGGGTAGGGGTTTAGCGTAGATAAACCTCAAATCTGGCACTGGTGAGACTGGAATCTGTGAACTGCAGATTACGAATCCGATGGGTTGGGTTGTTTTACCTCTGAGCGGCACTTTTTTGCATACTATGGGCTAAATGGCTAGGTCACATGGACCCCGAAGGTTCGCAGAAGGTTGGGGGAGGAGACCCGCTGGCGTAGCTGTTGGGAGACAGATGGTAGCTTCCCGTCAAGGCCATCCACGTCAAGGCGTGTTCTTTAACGTGTACAGGGTATGGCTCTCCCGCACACGGGGACACGGCTTAATGTCCCATCCGACGGACGGCGGCCGTTCCAAGCCCATCGGTGTCCCCTACTGACCGTGGGCAGGGCGTGGAATTTTGCTTAGATAAATCTCAACGCTGACCCAGCTGGGACTCGAACCTGGGAATTACAGATTACGAGCCTGGCGCGCTACCGACTGAGCCACCCCCGCCCCACGAACCCGATGAACTACGAACTGAGCCTCCCTACCTTCCCCCACAACGGATACTTAAATCTAAGAACATCCGTCAGTTTATGGATCTGCTCATGAACACATCCGCTTCCCCACTATGAAATGGGAGAAAGCTAATTAAAAGTTGACAAAATAAATGCGTTTCTTTTTATAAACAATGTAAGGTAAAAAGAAGGACATGAGAATACTTTTCTTCCAAGCATTGCGCATAATAATAAGAAAACTTAAATTTTCTTAAAGATAAAAAAAAAAAGCTTACTTAACAAAATAACGATGAAGGAAAATTAAAAAATAAGAAATATAATTAACGACAAAAGTTCATTAAGGGATACACCTGGTTAATTATAAGCTTACTTAATTGTTTTCTTAATATCGTACACGTAGATACACACGCATTTTAAATAAAAAGAGTGTAAAACATTCGAAAGTTGTAATTCACACATAAAAAAAAAAACCCAACAGCAAAAAACCCAACAAAAATCGGATAAATAATTGTACACAATAACACATAAATAATCTGTATTGCTACTCTATTTTTATTCTCAATTCGTCTCGCGATAATAAATCGTTCCCTAACAACATTAAATGTTTGCTAGAAATGTTTTCCTCCGGAATATCTTGTTTTTAAGTTTCTTTTTCTCTAAGAGAACTTAATGAG
This sequence comes from Ryuthela nishihirai, assembly GCA_038380435.1. NCBI lineage: Eukaryota > Metazoa > Arthropoda > Arachnida > Araneae > Heptathelidae > Ryuthela > Ryuthela nishihirai. The sequence continues at coordinate 30,826,411 of JAWZYU010000018.1, forward strand.
TTTGTTCACTCGGTTCTTAATTAAACACGCTTAAGACCATTATCACCGTTTTCTTACTTAAATAAAGGCAATTAACACTGATCCGCCGAATTCCAACACATAAGTCTTAAGCGGGGGCATAATGAGCCTAATAGAAGCAGATAATTAAAAAAAAAGAAGACTGAAAAGAAAGCGTTTATTTTTTTCTTTATCTGTTTTCGTCCCGAGAAAGAGAAAAATGTTAGAGAGCTCGAAAGCTCGGAGAACGATAAAGGGAAGTATCCGAAAGAGCGCCGCCGAAAAAGAAAGAAAAATTATTGCTAATAAAAGAATGTTATGTGAAGTTCGGTACAAATCGCCATCAGCGAAAGAAGGACTCTGGTTGTAATACTTTCTGCAACAAAGTGCAGAGGAGGATTATTTAGGATGGAGGTTGATGACAGCTTATGGGCGACTTTGGCCAATGAGGAGGGATCTCGGTAAGACTGTAGGGGATGCTGAGCAAAAGGTGGAGGGGAGGGGAACGAAACTACGGAGGGGTAACGCAACGACATAGAGAGGCAGTACTCTGGTAATGAGATTATCTGTGACGGAGAAGCGTCATTAATATCCCACAGTGCTGGTGTCTTCTTCTTGGTACTGCTCATGGCCACCATTACGTTACTTTATTACGTATCTTTCCCAAGTTGGCGCATCTTCCCCCCCCCCTCTCTTTTTTGCTTTTCTTTCTTTTTTTTTCATTTTCTCCCTCATCATTTCTATATCCCTCTATAAGTAAAAACATGTTCTAAAGAAATGATTTTGGCAGTGATTTAAGTTTGTGGTTTGGGAAACGTGCTCGGTATATTGCCCTCTTTTATCATATATAATCCCTCTATGTATATATGTAGTTCTTTCCGGATGATTTTTATAATGTGATGTGCACTGATTACATAACTTATTTTTAAAATATGGGGAAATGAACACTGATTACATGGATTACGAATAGATGGAAGTTAAGACAATATCTCTTTTCTTACGAAAACGAGCAAAAAATATTCTTGAGGGATATATGTACTATTTATTATATATACAGTTGTGCGCAAAATTTAAGTTACAATCCTATTTTGTGTCAATAGTAAACTAACTTCGAAACTTTGTAACTTCTAAAATAACCATTTTGTGGTAAAATGTGTGAAGATAAATTAACGATCTCAATCAAACTATTCGATGTTTCTGTCAGTAATTCTTTCAATATTCGTCAATATTGTATGAATTTCACAGCAGTGCTTGGGTTGGGTTGTTTTACCTCTGAGCGGCACTTTTTTGCACACCATGGGCTAAATGGCCAGGTCACATGGACCCCGAAGGTTCGGAGAAGGTTGGGGGAGGAGACCCACTGGAACAGCTGTTGGGAGACAGATGATAGCCTCCCGTCAAGGCCATCCAGCGTGTTCTTTAACGTGCACAGGGTGTGGCTCTCCCGCACACGGAGCCACGGCTTAACGTCCCAGCCGGCGGACGGCGGTCTTTACCAAGCCCATCGGTGTCCCCTACTGACCGTGGGCAGGGCGGGGAATTTTGCGGAGATAAATCTCAACGCTGACCCAGCTGGGACTCGAACCTGGGAACTACAGATTACGAGCCTGACGCGCTACCGACTGAGTCACCCCCGCCCCATCACAGCAGTGCCTTACTTATGCTAAATATTCCAACTCCCATAACTCTTTAAGTACCAGATATTACTGTCGAAATTCAAGATTTATATAGATTTGATTGAGATCTTTAATTGATCTTCAGTCACATTTTACCATTAAAAAGCTTATTTTAGAAGTTAAAGAGCTGGATAATTATGCTGGATAATAATATATATTTCGTAATTCTTTATTTAACTTAAACAGAGGGCCCTAAATAGTAGGCTATGGATGGTGGCTGTAATATATGATAGGCTCTAAATAGTAGACTGTGGATGGTGATTGTAATGTATGCTAGACCGTAAGTAGTAAGCGGTGGATGGTTGCTGAAATATATGGTAGGCTGTGGATGGTAGCTGAAATATATGGTAGGTTGTAAATAGTTGGCTGTGGATGGTGGCTGATATATGGTAGGCTACATAAATAGTAGGCTGTGGATGATGGCTGATATATGGTAGGCTATAAATAGTAAGATGTGGATGGTGGCTGATACATGGTAGGCTATAAATAGTAGGATGTGGATGGTGGCTGTAATATATGGTAGACTATAAGTAGTAGGCTGTATATGGTGGCTGTAATATATAGTAGACTATAAGTAGTAGGCTGTGGATGGTGGCTGAAATATATGGTAGGTTGTAAATAGTAGGTCGTGGATGGTGGCTGATATATGGTAGGCTATATAAATAGTAGGCTGTGGATGGTGGCTGATATATGGTAGGCTATAAATAGTAGGATGTGGATGGTGGCTGATATATGGTAGGCTATATAAATAGTAGGATGTGGATGGTGGCTGATATATGGTAGGCTATATAAATAGTAGGCTGTGGATGGTGGCTGATATATGGTAGGCTATATAAATAGTAGGCTGTGGATGGTGGCTGATATATGGTAGGCTATAAATAGTAGGTCGTGGATGGTGGCTGATATATGGTAGGCTATAAATAGTAGGTCGTGGATGGTGGCTGATATATGGTAGGCTATATAAAGAGTAGGCTGTGGATGGTGGCTGACATATGGTAGGCTATAAATAGTAGGATGTGGTGGTGGCTGTAATATACGATAATCTGTAAATAGTAGGTTGTGTATGGTGGCTGCAATATATGGTAGACTGTAAGTAGTAGGCTGTGTATGGTGGCTGTAATATATGGTAGGTTGTAAATAGTAGGCTGTGAATGATGGATGATATATGGTAGGCTCTAAATAGTAGGTCGTGGTTGGTGGTCGGATCTCAGAAAGGATGCCAGAGGTTATTGACGATTCCCTTTTTATGAAAACAGATATGAAGAGTTATTTTACAAAAATGTTTGATTTGACTTCAAAGATTTATAAAATCTTTGTATAAAAAAAACTGGAATCGTTTTTGTATTTTTTTAATGTATTCACATGTTCATAAATTAATTGAAGACACCCACGCAATAATTGTGCCGGTCTCAGCTAGCTTTAATTTAATTTGCAATCTGGGCATAAATTGTAGCCTGATACAAGCAAGAAATTGGCATAATTGTAGCCTGATACAAGCAAGAAATCTAAAAAAATGTTTTAGATCGGGAAACTATTCGTACATTTGCGAAATACAAATTATTATTTTCTTTCCGAGTCTGGTCTGGTGATATTTAAAAATCCAATAATGTTGCAGGGGAGAGGGAAGTAGGGATTCTTTTCTTATGCCTATCCCCCGTCTTTTTTTGAAAAGTAAAAATAAAAGTACAATACAGTCTACCATGTATTTAAAAAAAAGCAGGAAATCCGTTTCGTAAAAAGAAACAAATATCGAATGAAGCGTGAAATCTAAAGAGAATGAAAAGCATTGTATGGGATAATAAATTAATTTTGAAAATGAGCTCAGTAATATTTCATCAGTGGGTATTATGGAACATTTAGCCGAGAAACTTGAGTAAGAGCAGTATAAAAGCATGGGAGTGCATGCAGAGATATTTAAGGATGAAGAGCAGAATGGAGCAAAAGAAATTCAACCACATATTTTGCAAGTAAATGTAGAAAAATGCAAACGGGACACAGTACGTAAAAAAAAAGAAAAAAGCGAGAAAAACGGCGGCAAGGGTATAAAAGAAATAAACAGAAAAGAAGATGAGTGAAAAGGGACCTCTCATGACAGCGGACGCGAAGCTGTGGAAATATTAGGTCAGGCAGTAATCATCATGTCAGTTCCTCCCCTAGGCAGAGACGTGGCGGGTGTCAACACCACTTGCCGGCCTGGTGCACTGTGACGCCCGGGAGAGACGAAGAAGACAGGAGGTTGGTGATGAGAAACCGCGCTCTTCCTCCTCTCATCTTCTTCTTCCTGCTACTCCTCTTCCAGAAGCAGATGCTGCTCTCCTTTTCTGATGGCTGTTATCGTAAGGAAATGGCAGGCAGATGGGCAGGTCGGTACTTGGAGGAAGGAAGTTGAAGATACATTAGGGTGGCCGGAGGTGATGGAGAAGCGATGAGAACGAGGTAGAGTTTAGATGGAGAGAAGGATGAGAGGGGGAAAGTTGTATGTCTCCCCCCTCACGAGCTTTGTTGTTTATGCGGTGGAATCTTCTTCTCCGTCTGTTATTGGCAGTAATCTGTTACTGGCACTTACTTGGGAACTAATGGTAGGCATGTTGTTAAAGGAAATGCTCTTAGGTGTTATAAATTCTCTTTCCTGTATGCGTGTGTGGTTCGTTTATTGATGGTGTTAGCAAGAAGGGCTCTTTAACTCTGTTCTTAAGAGGTGTTTGAGCAGGGTTGTAAGATTGTGCTGGAAGTGGTTGGGGCACTTTAGCTTTCATTCTGCTCAATGATGCATAAAAGTGCACTAGAGCATAAGAGGAAATGAATCTGGATGTGACTAGCGAGAACTTGGAAAAGAAAGCGTGTTGTAAGTCTTTTGATACTTTCCTGTGTCAGGACTAATACAATATTTCTTTTTAGACAATATCTGATGAGGGAGTCTAAGAAAGATCTGATTCTGTTGAAAGAAAGGTACTTAAATATATATATGCTAACACTACTCAAAATGCCTCAAGGTACTCTCTGATAATTTTTAAGGTTTTACTATTCGTAATTTTCAAATCATCCATTAGTTCAACTGTTTACCATTTAAAGATTATAAACTTCATTCATTTAAAAAAATCGTTTTTCGCCATAGGCAACATGTTTTTTTCTAGTTATTTTTAACACGTTTCTTTTTAAAAAGAGCTAACGTTTTAATTTTTTCGTCTGTATTTCTAAATTTGGCGGTTTGTAGACATTCAACTTTAATCTTTGTAGAGATAAATAAATATTTTGGTCTGGTTAGATATTTATGAAATATTACCATTTATACTTTCCGATGTCCCAATAACTTTAAAGTGCTCACTAACAGTAGACCAAGGTACATAATACCAAAATTAAAAATGAATATTTCGAAAGATCTGTTTATACTACAAATTTGAACTTTTGGTGGTAGACAGACGTTTAAATATAAATAAATAAATACCCCCTCAAGCAGCTGCTTGCCACAGAGGTCTGACAGGAGCCTGTCAGTTTATATGCCACAGTAGAAGGTCTGAGAGGATGGCAGGACCTCAGCAGAAAAACGACACAAACAGCCATGCCTTACCCGGGGCTCGAACCCAGACAGACGTTTACACTGTCAGAAATGATTTGTACCTTACTCCAAAGGTGAATGAAAAAAGTGAATTTTTTTGTTTTAAAAGATAAATGAAAATTTATTTTTGCGTTTATGGAACTTATGAAATATTATTATTTGCTTAGCAGCAAGCAAATACAGGTAAGGACGTGTAGACTCGTCAGTATACTCATTTGCATTTTCGCAATCATCCATTAAATCAAATTTGTATTGCTAAAGGGGATTAAAGATGTTAGCATATATAAAACTTCATTCCCTTTGAAAACGAACATTCCATTTTCAGTAGAGGTGATATGCTTGCTACACTTCGAGTTTTTGAATGTGATTTCTATTAATGATGCTGCAAATATCTATTCTTCTTTTGCAGGTACTGCTCTTATGCAACTAGTGGAAGTTCATAAAGAAATCCATGCCCAGCAAACAAACATAGTAAGTTGAACTAACTTATAAAAGTTCTTAATAATTGAAGAAAATAATCCTTCAGTTAGTGAAGTGAGAATCTAAATAGAGAGCGTTTGAAACTAGTGGAAACTTGTTCTAGCAGACTTTGCTCAGTGTGATTCGTTTATTTAAATATGATTAAGAGGGTCCAATTTAGCTTGATTTAGGTAAATTGAACAATACACTATACCCAGTTTGTTTGCGTAAATAAGATCAGAATACCTTAATCAGTTCATATATTGATGCAAAGAAGTACAATAGGCATCGTTCTTTTAATTTTTTATTTCTCTAAATAACACCAATAGATTATCTTTTGATTTACTTATGTAAATGAGGATAACAGTATATTATGAGCAGATCATGTAGAGAAGAGTACTGGCCATATTGTTTACATGTGTTATGTAGCAGCAATGTTTAATGTAGGAGGGAAGTTTTCAGGGAAGAGTACTGACCATATTGTTTACATGTGTTATGTAGGAGCAATGTTTAATGTAGGAGGGAAGTTTTCAGGGAAGAGTACTGACCATATTGTTTACATGTGTTATGTAGGAGCAACGTTTAATGCAGGAGGGAAGTTTTCAGAAAAGAGTACTGGCCATATTGTTTACATGTGTTATGTAGGAGCAATGTTTAATGTAGGAGGGAAGTTTTCAGAAAAGAGTACTGGCCATATTGTTTACATGTGTTATGTAGGAGCAATGTTTAATGTAGAAGGGAAGTTTTCAGAAAAGAGTACTGGCCATATTGTTTACATGTGTTATGTAGGAGCAATGTTTAATGTAGGAGGGAAGTTTTCAGAAAAGAGTACTGGCCATATTGTTTACATGTGTTATGTAGGAGCAATGTTTAATGTAGGAGGGAAGTTTTCAGAAAAGAGTACTGGCCATATTGTTTACATGTGTTATGTAGGAGCAATGTTTAATGTAGAAGGGAAGTTTTCAGAAAAGAGTACTGGCCATATTGTTTACATGTGTTATGTAGGAGCAATGTTTAATGTAGGAGGGAAGTTTTCAGAAAAGAGTACTGGCCATATTGTTTACATGTGTTATGTAGGAGCAATGTTTAATGTAGGAGGGAAGTTTTCAGGGAAGAGTACTGACCATATTGTTTACATGTTTTAATGTTGGAGCAAAAGAAAATTCGGGCGTTCGGGGAGAGAGCAAAAGAACAAATCAATGTTTCGAAATAATCATGTTTAGTCAAGAAGTTCATTAAAATAACAGCTGCGAATTACAGCAATAATACCAAAATGCAACCATGCACGTCAGAAAAAACTTAATAAAGAAACTTATTATTAAAAATATATGTAAAAATGATTTATCACATTAATAAATAAAAAATATATATGAAAATGATTTTTCACATTAATAAATACAAAAATTATATATTAGTGTATTATTTTTTCACATTAATAAATAAAACAATTATTTATGCAAACATGGCCCTCCTTAACGATATGTAATTTTTAATTTAATTTTTATTTTATGTTTCTTTTGTTTTAAGGTGCATATTAATTTTTTATTTATTAATGTGAAAAATCATTTTTACATATATTTTTAATAATTAGTTTCTTTATTAAGTTTTTTTCTTCTGACTGCATGGTTTTATTTTGGTATTATTGCTGTAATTCGCAGCTGTGTTTTTTAATGAACTTCTTGACTGAACAGTTCTGTTTCGAAACACTGATTTGTTCTTTTGCTCCCTCTCCGAAAGTCGGAATTGTTTTACACCTACATTAAAACATGTAAACAATACTTTTCAGTACTCTTCCCTGAAGAAAAATTCCTGCTGACGTCCATGTGTATAGGTTGGGAAAGTGGGACCTACTGCCTGACGGTATGTTAAGTGACACGTTAAACGCAGAGTTCGAAATAGTACCCTGTGTTTGTATTATAGCTAGGTAATAATGCAGAATTTTTAAATAGAGGCCTGGTCTTGGATAGGGATGCCAGACGGCGTGGAATCCGTGGTACGCAAAGCATAAATTTTTTGTGGCTTACTCCAACCAACCTTTAAATGTCCCGTGAAATTCATTCCTATTGTGTTGTATCTGTTATATAATAAATAATATATAATATATATTATTAATAATAATAACAGTTTATATAATAATATCATTTGTTATATAACGAGCTAATATATCTGTGTAGGTAATCTCTTTATTATATGAGTCTTCGCTGTGTGAGCTAATTCTAATGTCATATTTGTGTATGACATCTTAAACGGAAAGTTCTAAATAACAGCTTGTGCTTGAACTGTAGACAGATAAAAGCAAGAAATTGTAAATTGTAGACCAATGGTTCTCAACCATTTATGCTTCACGTACCCCCTGGAAATGTGTGTGTAATTGGCGTACCCCTTGTATAGAGAGATAAAACTATAGTTATAGTATAACAATGAGAATAAAACTTTGTTACTAGATCTAGCCACTTTTGAGCTCTCGCGCGTATCCCAAAACATTTATCACGTACCCCCAAGGGGTATGCGTACCCCATGTTGAGAACCCCTATTGTAGACCATTAGAACATTTACGATATGCATGACAGGATCAGAGGGGGGGACATTCCCCCCTCCCCGTTTCCTAACGCTAGTAAGAGTAATGGAGGCAAAAAAACAAAGAATAAAACTTTTACAAAATTCACGCATTTTCAAGAACTTTTTAGACTTCTAAAATAGAGGAGGAAATATTTTACTTCAAAGGAAATATATCTTTTCCCCTCTTTAAATTTTCTCCTGCTCGATTGTGTCACTTCTCCCCCCTCTTCTTTTATTTTTTTCTCTAGATCCAGGCCTGACGGTATGTTTTAATAGAAAGTCTTCTGAGAAAAGGAACTTTTTTCCTCTTGGAGAGGAACCATCTTCACGCATTTCATTAGAATTTTCGAAATAAATTACAGTGTTTTCGCAAGGACTTCCGTTAAAATTTATCAACTTAAATCGTCTCTAAAAGGAGGATGGAATGAATGAAACATCATGTATAACTGGGAGAGATTTCGGAGGAAAAAATCGAAAGTAACACAATTCTTTTTGCTTTCTTCGATTCGTCTGTCGCCTTGGTGGGTAAAACTATCATTGCTTAAGAACTATTCAAACGATTTCATGAACGTCAATAGGCTTCTAGCCATCTTCTCAGTTCTCCTTATCACGAAAGGTTGGGTTGGGTTGTTTTACCTCTGAGCGGCACTTTTTTGCACACAATAGGCTAAATGGCCAGGTCACATGGACCCCGAAGGCTCAGAGAAGGTTGGGGGAGGGGACCCACTGGAACAGCTGTTGGGAGACAGATGGTAGCCTCCCGTCAAGGCCATCCAGCGTGTTCTTTAACGTGCACAGGGTATGGCTCTCCGCACACGGGGCCACGGCTTAACGTCCCATCCGACGGACGGCGACCTTTCCAAGCCCATCGGTGTCCCCTACTGACCGTGGGCAGGCGGGGAATTTTGCGGAGATAAATCTCAACGCTGACCCAGCTGGGACTTGAACCTGGGAACTACAGATTACGAGCCCGGCGCGCTACCGACTGAGCCACCCCCGCCCCATCACGAAAGGTACGTGTGGTGTTAGAATCAGAACTCAGAGCAGCAGAGTCTTCGGTAACGTTCAAGATGGATGGGAGTTGCAGCTGTGAAAAAAAGTAATTCGTCTCATTGCAAGTTCTAGTTGGTTTACTTTACCTCTGAGTGGTACTTTCTTGCACACAATGGGCTAAATGGCCAGGTCACAAGGACTCCGAGGGCTCAGAGAAGGTTGGGGAAGGGGAGTCACTACAGCTGTTAAGAGACAGATAATAGCCTTCCGTCAAGGTCATCCAGAGTGTTCTTTAACGTGCACAATTATTAAGTTATTAATACGCGCTCTTTAAAAATTACCTGAAAAATTATCAACTTGAAAAAAAAAGGGGAAGCATCTAGCAAGAGGAGGGAACTTCAAAAGATATTTGTTTTAGAAAAACAAGTTCTGAGAAGCAGGCCGGTATCTAAAAGATAATTAAGGAGGGGGCAAAAAACTCTCGAGCCGATAAAATATAAAGGGGGGTGGGGGTGGGGCAAAAGAGGGATTTCCAAAGCAGTTATAACATTTCCCCCTCTTATTTACAGCTCTTTATTAAATGTCTTGAACAATTCATGAAATAAAAATAAGTTAATGATTTTTTGCCTCAATTTCCCACCCCCCCTCCCTCTCTATATCCTGCGCTGCTGAAAAGTATATATATATTTTGGAAGTTACGAAAATAAAGTTCATGAAATAAAAATAAGTTAATGATTTTTTGCCTCAATTACCCCCCCCCCCCCTCCGTCTCTATATCCTGCCCTGCTGAAAAGTATATATATATTTTGGAAATTACGAAACATCGATTATATATATTTTCTTTGGTATACCATGAAAATTCTGTATTTTTTTTATTTAGACTCTGTATCGATCATTATGGTTTGTTTCGTGATTCGTTTTTGTAACAGTTCTCTTTCCACAAATAAATGCTATTTTTCCTTTTTTTTTTGTATTTGTAGCTAAAAGCTTTTTACGTGGATTTATTATTGCCCTTGGAATCGAACCTTGAGAAAGACACTAAAGTGGTTGCGGTAAGTATTCGGTTTTTGGTTTTAGCGAATGAAATAATCTGTAATGAAATTTTATAGATAAATATTAGTACAGTGGGGACACAACATCTGATGGTAATTCGTTCCACAAAATCCATTGTATGTTGGAAATTTCGTAAGCAAAAATCAATAATACATTGATTTCCTGCAATTTGTTCCAAACCCTTGACACATAAAATAGCTATTACTAGGATATTTCTTAAATGTTACGTTCGATGTTTTCTTTAAAAAATGACTGTTTAATAAAGATTATTTAATAAATAGTTATAAAACATCTCATTAAAAAAACAACAACAATACATTATCGTTTACCTTAGACTTCAAGTGCAGGACTAATGAAATCGATGGTGGCGTAGTGGTAGTGGTAATTCAAAATTAACCGGTATTAAATTAATTATAATTCACAAAAGTGTACTCTATTGTTTACACTGAACAAAAACGCATCGAACAGAAGATAAACGAAATGTAACAACGACCCTTATGCATTTCGAAACAAACTTGCGTGTAGTGTTAACAATAACAAAGACTGATTGGTTGAGAATAATCGTACGAGAACGTATGAGTTACGTTCCGCGCGCTGAATGGCCAAAACTCCATCCACGAGTCTCGAAGTTTTCATCCATTCTTCGTTCCCAATTGTATCGGAAAGCCATCGGTTCCTTTAAATATAATCGGTCCTTAAAATGAAAGCTCTTATGGAAGGTAAATCAGTTCCTGAGAATATCGAATGTCGATGTTAATGAAAGTCAAGGTCCCACTGTATTCCTTCTGATATCTTGCCTCCCTGAACATGTCTTCCCTTTGGAGGTTAACATTAACAAGACTATGAGATATATCCATAACAAACCGAAGTTTGGTCGGGTTGTATTACCTCTGAGCGGCAATTTTTACGCACAGTTAGCTAAATGGACAGTTACAAGGACACCGAAAGTTCAGAGAAGGTTGAGGGAGGGGACACACTAGAACAGCTAATGTGAGACAGATGGTAGCCTTCCGTCAAGGCCATCCAGCGTGTTTTATAACGTACACAAGGTATAGCTCTCTCGCACACGATGCCACGGCATAACGTCCCATACGACGGACGACGGTCTTCCCAAGTCCATTGGTTCCCCCTACTGACCGTGGGCAGGGCGGGGAGTCTTCCTTAGATAAAAAAACAGACCAAAGAGACACATATGTCTTTCTATATATTTGTTCGTATGTCATCACGATTACAGCTATCCCATTGAGGTGAAACTCGATACACATTTCAGACTACCAAAAAGTCAGGAGCATTAATGAAATAGGGATATTAATTTTTTAAGACAGAATATTCCCTATTGCTTGCGATTAAAAACTATGGTAAATGGGATTTCCTGTTATTTTTACGTCGTTGTCTCCATACTGACATGAAATCAAATTGATCTCTCGAACTGTAAAAGACAAAATAGCATATTGAGCTTTGCCAGAATTAAGCTATCAGACTGTGAAAGGCAGAATCTTAATTGGTAAAATGTTGATGCATTAATTAGGTATTTTTGATTTACACACTTTTTATTGTCATATTACATTTCCCCTATCCAATGTGTAGTTTTTTAGAACTTAATGGCCAGTGTTACCTCTATTTTATCAGCCTAGGTTGCCTACAAATGACCTGTTTTCTAGTACACCTACCTGTGTCTATCCTAGTAAGTTATTCATATATAGATAAAAAAAAAATCAGTGGCTTGATTGTCTGGAACCAAACTTTTAATATAAAGTGTCATGATTATTGTCAAAAGCAATGGATTTCTCTCAAACAATGCTTATAGAAATGGAATTTTCTAACTGCGCAAAGCACAGAAAAACGACTAAAGCGTATACAGGATTTTCCACACATAAAATGGCATGCTCGAGTCAGAAATCAAGTTCTCTGACTTTTTTGTCAAGGCTCACACACAAAACCGTTTCTTAATCCCGTATTGCAGATGCCGTTCGTCGGATGGGACATTAAGCCGTAGTCCCTCGTGCGTGAGATCCATACACTGTGCACATTAAAGAACACACTGGGTGGCCTTGACGGGAGGCTACCATCTGTCTCCCAAGAGCTGACCAGTGGGACCCCTCGCCTAACCTCCTCTGAGCCTTTCGGGGTCCTTATGACCTGGCCATTTAACCCATTGTGTGCAGAAAAGTGCAGCTCAGAGGTAAAATAACTCAACCCATAATCCAATTTCTTAGTATCATAAAACACTTAATCTAATAATTTGGTCAACTATTTTTATGCAAGTACCTGGAATCTTAAACTTCGACATGATCTTTTATAGCCAATCGCCCACTTCTTGATGTTGCGGAAAAACGAATAAATAACCATATGTTATTAAGCAAACTATTGCTCTTTTTTTTTTATAAAGAAAAGTATGCATTTTCGCCGCCACCGAATTTTGTTTCACTTTCCTGAGCAGATATACTTTAAGAATACATAAATGCCATTGCGAAAAACTGGTCTGTGATATCCGTTTTTCAGATTCTGTTTTAACCTTCTGGAACTGGAAAATTAATTCATTGAGCTGCAAAAAGGGGCGGGGATGGCTCAGTCGGTAGCGCGCCAGGCTCGTAGTCTGTAGTTCCCAGGTTCGAGTCCCAGCTGGGTCAGCGTTGAGATTTATCTCCGCAAAATTCCCCGCCCTGCCCACGGTCAGTAGGGGACACCGATGGGCTTGGAAAGGCCGCCGTCCGTCGGATGGGACGTTAAGCCGTGACCCCGTGTGAGGGAGAGCCATACCCTGTGCACGTTAAAGAACACGTTGGATGGCCTTAACGGGAGGCTACCATCTGTCTCCCAACAGCTGTTCCAGTGGGTCCCCTCCCCCAACCTTCTCTGAGCCTTTCGGGGTCCATGTGACCTGGCCATTTAGCCCATGGTGTGCAAAAAAGTGCCGCTCAGAGGTAAAACAACCAACCAAAATGAGCTGCAAAAAAAATACCACTGAGAAACAAAATAACCTAACCTGAATTGTTCAAGGAGTTACCGCATATCTAATTTGAATTACATTGAAACATATTTGAAGATAGGCCGTTGTTGGAAGGTTTGCTCAGGGGATAATCATTTAGCTTATAGCCTGATATGTCTAGGTTCGAGTTCCACTGTTCTCGCTTTGATAATGTTTCCGCTAAATTCCCACTCTTCCTTCGATGAGAATGAGAACAACAACAGGATCTGATTTACCGATAAACGGCCGTTTAGGGCACTGGGCTACTGAAGCCCCCCTACATCGTTCCTTGAATTCATAACTATCTGTCTTAAAAATCCATAAGGGGTTTAAATGTTGTTCCGCTTAGAGCCTCTGCATCCCTAAATCCGCTATTAAACAACGATAGTCTTGGAAATGCTACGGTCCGTCAGATTGTGCATTAAACCATAGCTACATGTGAAAAAAAAGATATACTATGTTTATGATAAGAAGGATACGTTGAATATCCTCAACGGAAAACTTCCCTCAGATACTACGATCTGCCGAGTGATATTTCTCCCCTACCGAACTGATAGTTAACTATTATGAGTGGGGCGGGGGTGGCTCAGTCGGTAGCGCGCCAGGCTCGTAATCTGTAGTTCCCAGGTTCGAGTCCCAGCTGGAGCGTTAGCGTTGAGATTTATCTCCGCAAAATTCCCCGCCCTGCCCGCGGTCAACAGAGACACCGATGGGCTTGGAAAGGCCCCTGTCCGTCGGATGGGACGTTAAGCCGTGGCCCCGTGTGCGGGAGAGCCATACCCTGTGCACGTTAAAGAACACGCTGGATGGCCTTGACTGGAGGCTACCATCTGTCTCCCAACAGCTGTTCCAGTGGGTCCCCTCCCCCAACCTTCTCTGAGCCTTCGGGGTCCATGTGACCTGGCCATTTAGCCCATGGTGTGCAAAAAAGTGCCGCTCAGAGGTAAAAGAACCCAACACAACTATTATGAGTCCTAGGGAACTTTGTTAACCTGACATTTATCCTATAGTGTGCCAACACGCGCCATTCAAGATTAAACAACTCAAACTACCAACCCAATCAGTGCAAGTTAGGTTGGGATATGAGATTAATCGATTTTGAAACTCAAGTGCTTGTGATTTCTTATTGTATGATGCGACGGGAACACATATAATCCATTTATGACAGCTAAATTTATCCAATAGCAACAACGAAACGATATTTTCTTTCCTGATCTGCTTCTGCGAAAGACTTCTCCAATGAATTTAAATAGATTTGTTGAAATTTGAATGGGTAATCTTACGACAGTTGTCTTGGTTCCAGAGCGAACATAAGAGGTTCTTGCAGCAACACAAGGGACACCACGATGGTTACCAGAAAGCACTGGCTATGTGTAAGAAGCACAAGAAGAGAAATAGGAATAGCATCTGCAACCTCGACAAAGATATTAAGGTAAGTAACCGTTTCCTCTTGATTATTCACCACAAAATTTAGGGAAAGCAATAAATCACTGAAATCTGTTTAAAAAAATACACGTAAATTTGTGGAACACAGACACGAGTTCATAATCCGTTGTTTGTTTAAAATATCGATAATCATTATTTATCCATTTTATAAACAAGTGTGTCGAAGCATAGCGTGAGTAGCAACTGACTAAGAGACTAGACAGTTGAAGCAATGTAAGTTCTCTTAGATCACAAGTATCAATTGCCTCTCAGTCAACCAATGATCTAAGGAAATAGACGAAGCCTGAACTGCGCAGTCTCATAGTCTCCCCAGTTGTTACTCACGCTACGCCATTGGTTGAGTTGTTTTACCTCTGAGAGATACTTTTTTTACACACAATGCGCTAAATTCCTATGTCACAAGAATCCCAAGGGTTGAGAGAAATTTTAGGGATCTGGACAACCGTGAGGAGATAAATGGTAGCCTCCCGTGAAGGCCTGGCTGGTGTGGCTCAGTCGGTAGCACGCTAGGCTCGTAATCTGCAGTTCCCAGGTTCGAGTCCCAACTGTGCCAGCGCTGAGATTTATCTCCGCAAAACTCTCTACTCTCGGTCTGTCGGGGACACCGTTGGGCTTGGAAAAGCCGCAGTCCGTAGGATGGGACATTAAATGGTGGCTCCATGTGCTGGAGAACCATACCCTGTACACTTTAAGGAATACGCTGGATGGCCTTGATATCAGTCTACCATCTGTCTTCTATGAACTGTCCAGTGGGTCTTCTCCTCCTAACCTTGTCTGAGCCATTAGGGTCCTGTGACCTGGCCATTTAGCACATTGTGTACAAAAAGGGCCGCTCAGAGATAAAATAACTCAACAATCCGTCAAGGCCATCCAGCGTGTTCTTTAACGTACACAGAGTGTGGCTCTCTTGTGCAAGGTGCAACGGCTTAACGGCCCAGCGCAATGTGCCACGGCTTAATGTCCCATACGACGGAATGCATTCTTTTCAAGCCCATCGGTGTTCCCATTCTGACTGGGGGCAGGGTGGGGGATAGTGAAGATAAATCTCAACTCTGGCTCATGTAGGATTTTGAACCTAGGGACTGCAGCTTACGCGCCTGGAGCGCTACCGACGGAGCCTCCCCCAGGCACAACGCCACTGGTAATTGCTTATGAAGAGAAATGTTTTATTTTTGATAGGGATAAAAAAGTAATTAAAAATACTTTTGGGTCTTTGTAACCTGAAGATTCGATTTCTACTTTTCTGCTGGGACTGAGTTAAAAAAACGAGGAAAAATAT
This sequence comes from Ryuthela nishihirai, assembly GCA_038380435.1. Lineage (NCBI taxonomy): Eukaryota > Metazoa > Arthropoda > Arachnida > Araneae > Heptathelidae > Ryuthela > Ryuthela nishihirai. The sequence continues at coordinate 30,842,397 of JAWZYU010000018.1, forward strand.
AAATATTTTTTTTTCAATGAACTCTAAGACTTTGATATAAATATTCTAAATGCTATTCAATACTATTTAGACTTAAGAAAGTTTTGTTCTAAGAGGATTTTAAATATTATTTTTTTGCAAAATTCAACCTTTGAAAACCTAAAATTTAAAATCAGAAGATTTAAATATTTTTTTATAGCTTTAGGATAATTATTTCTTAGAGGTTTTAAATTCTTGGGTTGTTTAGTAAAACCCTAAGTGACCTACAGCTGTGAACAGTCAGGCGCTAAAAGTTCCTTAGTTCAATTAAAATAATAACATCTAAACTGTACGGTCGCTTAAAAAAGTATAGTATATATTTTAATATATATTAGAGAATTCAGAAAAAATATCTGACAACGATTTTTTTGTAATTAGTAATCTGGCAACCTTCGTGTACGTACAGTCACTCAAAAAATATCCGAACACTATGGTTGATTGCAGAATTCAGAAAAAATATCTGGCAACGATTTTTTTTAGAAATTAGTGATCTGGCAATCTTCATGTACTGTACACAAAGGTTACCAGATCACTAATTGCTAAAAAAATCGTTGCCAGATATTTTTCTGAATTCTGTACTCAACCATAGTGTTCGGATATTTTTTTGAGCGACAGTACCTCTTCACAGAAAATAGGAACTTAGAGCGCATTTAGCTAAGCGAAACACTTAGGGCTCGAATGTGAAAAGGAATAAATTTAATTCTTTTGTTTTTATCACCAACACAGAATATCGAAAACCTTTCCCAAAGCCTGAATATTGAAATACATTTCCTAGAGCTCAGGCTTCTTTTCCTATTTTAACACTTATTTAAAAAAAGAATCCGCAATCTCTGGAAAGATAAATTCCGTTTCACAAAATAAGTTTCACTAGCAGATTTACCTGGCGTTGCTTGAGTCTCAATCTCTATAAAATATATAGTATATGACACTCTCTACGTTTCAAGCTTCCATTTGACATAAAATTCATTACGATCGATTCGAACCTCCCTCCACCTAGCTCCCACCCCTCGGTAAGTATTCCTGCATCTTTTCTAGGGGAAGTCTGAAACTCTATAAATTATATAGTAGATGACACTATTCACATCAGAAGGTTTCATTTGTTATAAAACTGATCACGATTCTCTCTTCCCACCTCCGTTTAAAACTTGATTCCCCTATTTTACGTGACGGTTGGGTTGTTTTACCTCTGAGCGGCACTTTTTTGCACACCATGGGCTAAATGGACAGGTCACATGGACCCCGAAGACTCAGATAAGGTTGGGGGAGGGGACCCACTGGAACAGCTGTTGGGAGACAGATGGTAGCCTCTCGTCAAGGCAATCCAGCATGTTCTTTAACGTGCACAGGGTATGGCTCTCCCGTACACGGGACCACGGCTTAACGTCCCATCCGACGGACGGCGGCCTTTCCAAGCCCATCGGTGTCCCCTACTGACCGTGGGCAGGGCGGTGAATTTTGCGGAAATAAATCTCAACGCTGACCCAGCTGGGACTCGAACCTGGGAACTACAGATTACGAGCCTGGCGCGCTACCGACTGAGCCACCCCCGCCCCCGCCCCACTCTGAATATTGAAAACATTTCCTAAAGTTTACAAACAACACAAGAACCAAGTGTTCAACGTATAATAAGAATGAAGATTATTCGAAAATAACGTAGAAAATAATCATTTGGAGCAATAATGTCCAACGAAGGCTCGGGAACTACTTAGCTTTCCCAGATCTTATGACGGGACCCTTTCCTACCATAACTCGATTAAACACGTGGGTCATAGCTGAGAGAAAACTTTCACGGAGAGCTTTCGCGGGTACTTGAACTAAACTTCGTTGTATACGAGGCCTCCAGGAGCTACCTGCTGGATACCGTTGATTTAGAATTGTTCTACTACTGAGTGGAATGCCAGGCTGGTAATCTGCAGTTCCCAGGTTCGAGTCCCAGCTGGGTCAGCGTTGAGATTTATCTCCGCAAAATTCCCCGCCCTGTCCACGGTCAGTAGGGGACACCGATGGGCTTGGAAAAGCCACCGTCCGTCGGATGGGACGTTAAGCCGTGGCCCCGTGTGCGGGAGAGCCATACCCTGTGCACGTTAAAGAACACGCTGGATGGCCTTGACGGGAGGCTACCATCTGTCTCCCAACAGCTGTTCCAGTGAGTCCCCTCACCCAACCTTCTCTGAGCCTTCGGGGTCCTTGTGACCTGGCCATTTAGCTCACGGTGTGCAAAAAAGTGCCGCTCAGAGGTAAAACAACTCAACCTGCCCACGGTCAGTAGGGGACACCGATGGGCTTGGAAAGGCCGCCGTCCGTCGGTTTGTACGTTAAGCCGTGGCCCCGTGTGCAGGAGTGCCATACCAAGTGCACTTAAAGAACACGCTGGATGGCCTTGACGGGAGGCTATCATCTGTCTCCCAATCTGCTGTTCCAGTGGGTCCCCTCCCCCAGCCTTCTCTGAGCCTTTCGGGGTCCTTGTGACCTGGCCATTTGGCCCATTGTATGCAAAAAAATGCCGCTTAGTGGTAAAACAACCCAACAACCCAACCACCGAGTGGAACGTCTTCCCTGCATAACGGATTAAAAAGGCTCCATGAGTAGGATTTGGCTTTTGCATTTACACTCAGATTCGCGCCCTGGGCATAATAGAGCTTCCGTACTCCCCACTCAAAGTTGGCGCCCTAGGCTGCATTCAGGTTTTCGCTCACACATAATATTGACCGGCTGGACAGACTTTAGACTCTGCTTTTCCACCGAATGACGAGACACTCGGGGGAATTTGACTTATCTCCTCTCCCGGGCTATTATAAGCTATTAATAAAGTTTTTTTTCGTATAGAGTGTATTAATAAGGAATGATTAATAGTAAAACCAAATATTGCAATTAATCTCTTAAGAGCAAACCTCTGCTATGGTCTACATTTAATGATCAACATCTTAACAAAGTTAAGAGAACAGGTGTTTCACTTGCTGTTAGATTAAATACTGCAAAAAAAGAGTGTAGGATTACATCAATTCACACGTGATCTTACATTGCGAAATGGTGTGAGGTCAGGATTTTAAACAGTGTCTTAATTAACACCAATTCACCGGAATAAGAGAGTTGGCCAATAGCCCGCCAGGCTCGTAATCTGCAGTTCCCAGGTTCGATTCCCAACTGCGGTTATATTGTGATTTATCGCCGCTAACTTCCATTCTATCCTCAGTCAGTACCGAAGGGCTTGGAAAGGATGCCATCTGTCGTATGGGACGTAAAACCATGGCACCGTGTTCAAGAGAGCCACGTCTTTTAGCGTGCACAGGCAGGGTTGGGTTGTTTTACCTCTGAGCGGCACTTTTTTGCACACCATGGGCTAAATGACCAGGTCACATGAACCCGAAGGCTCAGAGAAGATTGGGAAAGGGGACCCACTGGAACAGCTGTTGGGAGACAGATGGTAGCCTCCCGTCAAGGCAATCCAGCGTGTTCTTTAACGTGCACAGGGTATGGCTCTCCCGCACACGGGACCACGGCTTAACGTCCCATCCGACGGACGGCGGCTTTTCCAAGCCTATCGGTGTCCCCTACTGACCGTGGGCAGGGCGGGGAATTTTGCGGAGATAAATCTCAACGCTGACCTAGCTGGGACTCGAACCTGGGAACTACAGATTACGAGCCTGGCTCGCTACCGACTGAGCCACCCCCGCCCCCACAGGGAGGGTGTGACCTATGCAATTAAGAACGAGATGAATGGCTTTGATGGGAAGCTTCCAACTGTCTCCTAATAGCCACATACTGTGTCCAATAAGACTTTGGGGTCTTTGTGATCTGACCATTTAATCCACTGTCTGCAAAAAAGTGCAGCTTAGAGATAAAATAACCGAAATGAAACAAAAATCGCTTTGCCCGTATAAGTGTGTCCTGCATTGCATTGTACAGTGTTCTTAGCAGTTTTCAAGAATAAGAAACGATGATGCCATAATTACAAATGAAAGCAAAAATTCTCTAGAAATGGAAATAGTGAAGTCTAGAAATGCTAACATATAAAAAAATTAATTGCTTGAATTTTCTACATAAAGATTTCAAGAATTCAGATTTTCTTATTGCGAATGAAAAATACGATCAAGATTAAAAAAGATCGCGCGTAATTAACCATTTTTCAACGTTGGTAAAAAAAAAAGTGTTGTAATAAATTTTCCAAAAACTCAATCATAAAAAATCCTCTTCCTTAAAAATAAATAAACACTTGCAACTTTTCAACTTAAATTTCGCAGAAAATTCTGATTTAGTTTCATTTTGTCTTTACTTAAAGATTTAAATACACTTTCTGTGTGATTAAACAGGAAACCTTGTAACTACCATCCATTATTACCTTTCTATCTTTTCTTTATTGAGACAGGCTTACAAACATCCATTTCCCCGGATCCTAAGAACAGAACTTCCTCCCCAAAATAGCTCCATTCAGAAAATGAGTTCGACTATTTCGTTCCTTTAAATACGCTTTTAAGGAAAAGAGGTTTTTCTTAAAGTATCGGATGTTACGGACGCGCTGTCTATCTCTTCTTGATGCGTGCATTAAGATCGCTTGATGGCTTTAGATAACGCTAAGACGGGAACATTAAGGGCCTACCAGTGGTTTTTCAGTGATGCATGACCCTATTATGTATGCCTTATTTAACGCTTTATGGCTGTGAATGCCCAAAACAAGTATGTATATGATACGGAGGCTACGATGCTTCTGTTCTCTTGAGGTTTAGGTGATTTCGTCCTTTCTTGAAGAGTAAAAACAGCTTACAAATGTGAAACAAAATTCCTTGTCTTGTTGCAGCAAATGCAGACGCTTGGGGAAGAGAAGAAAAAGTTAGATTGCTTTTGTGAGCAAAGTCTTAAGCAGGTAAGACGAATTTTTCATGTATTTGGATTCCGAGTCAGTGTGTTTTGTTAAATGAATGTTAAATAGTTCCTCTTTTAGATGGTGAATCAAATTCATCGGCACTGCAGTGCCATTCGATAATTTTCGTGTTACATGAATGGGAATTCGATATCAGAGCTCTATAATTTCTAAAATATGCATTTAATGGAAAAAGGTTGTCTGAGGATAAATTAAAGGTCATAATCAACTGTATTTTAATTTATATTTTCAACGATGTTCGTTCAGTATTTAAAGTGTTATGAAAACGAGGATATTTAACAAAAAAATATCAGTTTTATAAAAAAAAAAATTCATAATTGTGTAATATTGAAATTAGGTAAACTTCTAAAATGAATTTCTTAATGATTTGAATATACTTATTAAGTTTTGGGGGCGGGGGTGGCTCAGTCGGTAGCGCGCCAGGCTCGTAATCTGTAGTTCCCAGGTTCGAGTCCCAGCTGGGTCAGCGTTGAGATTTATCTCCGCAAAATTCCCCGCCCTGCCCACGGTCAGTAGGGGACACCGATGGGCTTGGAAAGCCGCCGTCCGTCGGATGGGACGTTAAGCCGTGGCCCCGTTTGCAGGAGAGCCATATCGTGTGCACGTTAAAGAACACGCTGGATGGCCTTGATGGGAGGCTACCATCTGTCTCCCAACAGCTGTTCCAGTGGGTCCCCTCCCCCAACCTTCTCTCAGCCTTCGGGGTCCATGTGACCTGGCCATTTAGCCCATGGTGTGCAAAAAAGTGCCGCTCAGAGGTAAAACAACCCAACTTATTAAGTTTTAAATAATTTCTGAGATAAATTCTTATGACGCATTACTGCTGGCAAATATTCTATGACAATATTTTTTTAAAAATCGACATTTGTGTTTCACTGCGATATTTTAGGAGTTATAGAGCTTGGAAGTTAGATTCCCGTTAACGTGTTTGGGATTGAAGTGATTTGCTACATGTTTGTTAGGCTGTGTATACACCGAAGAGCCAAAACTTTATGAAGTGCGTCTTAATGCAAACCGAGGCAACTGCAGGTAAACGACTGCGCTTGTGAAGGTCATTAAACGCCCTAAATAACACCTGATCTTGAGCTCTGTTAATCAGTGCTATTCTTGTTCTTCAGATGGGAAAGGCAGCGGACTTAAGAGAGTTTGACAAAGGCCCAATTGAAAATGACAATGGCCAGATGACTGAGTCAGAGCATTTCCGAGATGGCAAGGCTTGTGGGGTGCTCATGGTCAACCGTGGTTAATACCTTCAAAAAGTGGTCCGAGGAGGAAAAAACCACGAACCGCCGGCAAAGAATGGGCTGACCACGGCTCATTGATGCTAGAGGTGAGCGAAGACTATCCCGTATGGTACGAGACAACAGAAGGGATATTGTGGCGCAACTCGCCCGTAAGTTGAATGCTGGTGACGGAAGTAATGTGTCAGAACATACACTACATCGAACCCTGCTGAAAATGGGCTGTGTGGCCGAAGGCCGCTCCGAATGCTCGTGCTAACCTCGGTTCACCTACAATGGTTCACCTATATTGAATGATTGTAAGATGGTCGTCTGGTCCGATCAACTCGTTTCTTGTTGCACTATGTGGACGGCCGGGTACTTGTTCGTCGTTTACTTGGGGCACTTGGATACACCGTGGGAACGAAAATAAGCCGGCGAAGGAAGTGTAATGCTTTCAGCAATGTTCTGCTTGGAAACCCTGGGTCCAGAGTCATTCATGTGCAGGAAACTATGACGTCTACCACCTACCTAAACATCATTGCAAACCAGGTACATCCTTTCATGGCAACGGTATATCCCTTTAGTAATGCCTTCTTTGAGCAGGATAATGCGCCATGCCACATTGCTCGAATTGTTCGAGAATGGTTTGTGGAACACGAGGACTACTTCTAGATATTGCCCTGGCCTCCAATTTCCCCAAACATCAGTCCAATCGAGCATCTGTGGTTTGTGTTGGAACAGCATGTCCGATCTGCGGTGGCTCAATCGCATAACTTACAAGAGTTAAAGGATCTGCTGGTAATGTGTTGGTACCAGACACCACAAGACACCTTTTAAAAATCTTAAAGCATCCATGACTCACTGGGTAAGAGCTGTTTTGGAGACACGTGGAAGACCAACATCATATTAGGCAGATGGCCATAATGTTTTGGCTCTTCATCATCATCAAGTAACGATGGGCTATGGAGGTCCAACCAGATTGTGCAATTTAGTTCTCCAAACACATCTGTTCTGAGCTCCATCTTCTGTATCTGGCCACTGTAGACCAATTCTAATAAGGTCCCGTTTAATATTGTCTGCCCATTGCATCCTAGGTCTCACCCTCTTTCTGAAAGAAACAAGGATTTCTGTTTATGAACAATGTGTCAAGTCCTCTTTCTGAGTACTTACTCAATGGTGCACCAACTGAGACACTTACTCAAGGTGCAACCATTCATATTAACTGAATAATAACCTGTTCAATTTTCTCATTTTACTTTTCTCTCTATCACCAAACCTACAATGCTACCAGTCTAATCAACAGTCCTAAGACCAACTCTGCTACCAGTTGAATCAACAGTCCTAAGACCAACTCTGCTACCAGTTGAATCAACAGTCCTAAGACCAACTCTGCTACCAGTTTAATCAACAGTCCTAAGACCTACTCTGCTACCAGTCTAATCAACAGTCCTAAGACCTACTCTGCTACCAGTCTAATCAACAGTCCTACGATCTACTCTGCTACCAATCTAATCAACAGTCCTAAGAGCTACTCTGCTACCAATCTAATCAACAGTCCTAAGTTCTACTCTGCTACCATCCTAATCAACAGACCTAAGACCTACTCTACCAGTCTAATCAACAGTCCTACGATCTACTCTGCTACCAGTCTATTCAACAGTCCTAAGACCTACTCTGCTACCAGTCTAATCAACAGTCCTAAGACCTACTCTGCTACCAGTCTAATCAACAGTCCTAAGACCTACTCTGCTACCAGCCTAATCAGCAGTCCTACGATCTACTCTGCTACCAGTCTAATCAACGGTCCTAAACCTAGTCTGCTACTAGTCTAATCAACAGTCCTACGATCTACTCTGCTACCAGTCTAATCAACAGTCCTAAGACCTACTCTACCAGTCTAATCAACAGTCCTACGATCTACTCTGCTACCAGTCTAATCAAGAGTCCTAAGACCTACTCTGCTACCAGTCTAATCAACAGTCCTAAGATCTACCCTGCTACCAGTCTAATCAACAGTCCTACGATCTACTCTGCTACCAATTTAATCAACAGTCCTTCTCTGCTACCAGTCTAATCAAGAGTCCTAAGACCTACTCTGCTACCAGTCTAATCAAGAGTCCTAAGACCTACTCTGCTACCAGTCTAATCAACAGTCCTAAGAGCTACTCTACTACTAGTCTAATCAAGAGTCCTAAGACTTACTCTGCTACCAGTCTAATCAACAGTGCTAAGACCTATTCTGCTACCAGTCTAATCAACAGTGCTAAGACCTACTCTGCTAAAAGTCTAATTAACAGTCCTGAGATCTGCTCTGCTGCCAGTCTAATCAACAGTCCTACGATCTACTCTGCTACTAGTCTAATCAACGGTCCTAAGACCTACTCTGCTACTAGTCTAATCAACAGTCCTACGATCTACTCTGCTACTAGCCTAATCAACGGTCCTAAGACCTACTCTGCTACTTGTCTAATCAACAGTCCTACGATCTACTCTGCTACTAGCCTAATCAATGGTCGTAAGACCTACTCTGCTACTAGTCTAATCAACAGTCCTACGATCTACTCTGCTACCAGTCTAATCAACAGTCCTAACACCTACTCTACCAGTCTAATCAACAGTCCTATGATCTACTCTGCTACCAGTCTAATCAAGAGTCCTAAGACCTACTCTGCTACCAGTCTAATCAACATTCCTAAGATCTACTCTGCTCCAGTCTAATCAACAGTCCTACGATCTACTCTGCTACCAATTTAATCAACAGTCCTTCTCTGCTACCAGTCTAATCAAGAGTCCTAAGACCTACCCTGCTACCAGTCTAATCAACAGTCCTAAGACCTACTCTGCTACCAGTCTAACCAACAGTCCTAAGAGCTACTCTGCTACTAGTCTAATCAAGAGTCCTAAGATTTACTCTGCTACCAGTCTAATCAACAGTCCTAAGATCTACTCTGCTACCAGTCTAATCAACAGTGCTAAGACCTACTCTGCTACCAGTCTAATTAAGAGTCCTGAGATCTACTCTGCTGCCAGTCTAATCAACAGTCCTACAATCTACTCTGCTACTAGTCTAATCAACGGTCCTAATACCTACTCTGTTTAAAGTTTAATCAATAGTCCTACGATCTACTCTGCTACTAGCCTAATCAGCGGTCCTAAGACCTACTCTGCTACTAGTCTAATCAACAGTCCTACGATCTACCCTGCTACTAGCCTAATCAACGGTCCTAAGACCTACTCTGCTACTAGTCTAATCAACAGTCCTACGATCTACTCTGCTACCAGTCTAATCAACAGTCCTAAGACCTACTCTGCTACCAGTCTAATCAACAGTCCTAAGAGCTACTCTGCTACTAGTCGAATCAAGAGTCCTAAGACTTACTCTGCTACCAGTCTAATCAACAGTGCTAAGACCTATTCTGCTACCAGTCTAATCAACAGTCCTAAGATTTTATATCTGCTACCAGTCTAATCAACAGTCCTAAAATCTACTCTGCTACCAGTCTAATCAACAGTGCTAAGACCTACTCTGCTACCAGTCTAATTAACAGTCCTGACATCTACTCTGCTGCCAGTCTAATCAACAGTCTTACGATCTACTCTGCTACTAATCAACGGTCCTAAGACCTACTCTGTTGCCAGTCTAATCAACTGTTTCCTAAGACCTACTCTGCTACCAGTCTAATCAACTGTTTCAAGAACTACCTAGTTCTTAGGAAACATATATTTCTAACACAAGACATTCTAAGTCAATTTCACAGAGGTCTCAAACACGTGGAATTCTAAGTCATTTTATGCGGCGCGAGCAATACGCCCTATCGTATAATCATGACAGAGAATTGTGGTTTATTAGCTGGGCTCGACTGCGGTGATAACGAGCGAGTATGGAGAATATGGTCTCTTCCAGTCCAAGCTGATGCCACTAGAAATGAAATTTAGGTTTAATTTTTAGTATTAAAATATGTAACGTATAAATAAGTAAACAACAATATAAGAAATTATGTTTTGTTCACTGTGGCTTAAAACAAAATGTTGTGTCCAAATATAGAGAAGTAACTGATTTGATCCCTATTTGATTGCTTAAAATATCATGCGACAAGCCATATACTACGAAGTAACTAATTTGACCCCTGTATGATTACATACATAATACAAAATCTTCATGCAGCCATGGATTACAGAGGTACTACCAGACTGCACAATTTCCCCTCCAGAAATGTCTGTCCTGAACTATAGCTGCTGTATTTGGACACTCTAAACCAATTTTAGCAAGGTCTTGTTTCACATTGGGTGCCCATCTCATTCTAGGTCTCCCACTTTTTCTGAAACCTTTAGGCACACTTTTCATAATACTGTTTGCTAATCTGCAGCTATGCGTACAGGCAACATGGCAAACCAACGCAGTCTCTCTGCACAAAATGCTGCTTAAAAGAGGTTGATGACTCCTTCTTCTAACCTCATCATTACTTACAAAGCCAAACCACCTAATGCCAAAGACACTGAGAGTTTTTTTATTCTTTGCTTGTTATCCTGCTTACAAAGGATCCATGCTTCGCTACCATAACTAACCTTAGAGAGAACCAAACTATTACACAGCCTAATTTTAATATTTAGGTATACGCCTATTTTTCCACACTCTACCTAGATTCTTAAAAGTCCCAGCGGCAATACCTCTTCTTCTATTTATCTCATGCCACACATCACCAGTATCTGTTACACAGATACCAAGATAATTAAACTGAGACACTTGCTCAAGAGTGCAGCCATTCAAAGCAACTGAAGCGCAATCTGCCTGACCAATTTTCATCACGTTAGTTTCTTTCTCTGTTTATCACCAAACCTACTCTATTATCAGTCTCATCAACAGCCCTAATGAAATATTCAGCTCATCAACATCATTAGCCAACAGGGTCAAATCATCTGCATAATTCGAATCAGAAATTTTGGAATCTCTAGGCCATTTAAGGCCAAAATCTTTCCCTTGCAAAGTATTTCGCATAACATAATCAATAACTAAAGAGAAAAGGAGACAAAATGCATCCTTGTCTAACTCCACTAGCAATGCTAAACCAATTTCTACCAAGTCTTACCAACTCTCACACACGACTCAGTGTTATTATAGAAAGCTTTCATTATGTTAACTAACTTGTCAGGTATTCATATGATCTAACGATAAACCACAAATTTTGTCCATCAAGAGAGTTAAAAGTCTTTTTTAAATCTATAAAACTAGTAACCACAGGTTTCTGAAACTGTAAACATTTCTCAAGAATCTGCCTAGGTGAAAATATTTGATCAATACATCTTTTACCACTTCTGAATCCACACTGTTCGTCACGCAGTTACCATCAACCAAATTCGTAATTCTTTTAAGTATAACCATTCAAAGAACTTACAGAAATAGAAAGTAAACTAATTCCCCTATAATTATCACATGAACTACAATGACGTTTTTAAAAATAGGGATAATAATAGCTCTAGTAAAATCCTTAGGAACAATACCTTTATCACAAAAAATATTCAAAATTTCAATCAGCAATGTGACATCACAAATATTTTCAGCTCTAAGCATTTCAGGGGTGACTTCATGCACCCCTGGATATTTATGCAGTCTTAATTTAGAGCCAAAACGACCTCAGAATGTGATATAGGGCCAACGTTAAAACCAGTAATGTGTCTATCCTCATTACAAGAAAATTGGAGTAGAAAAAATCACATTGTTTAAAATATCTCTGAAATGCTCAGCATCACATTATCCTACCTTTCACATTATCCTACACATTATCCTACCTTCAGTCACCTTACCATGCTTATCCCTCAATCCATATTATCCTATCTATTTCATTCCAAAAAAGATTAACTATCAGGTACAACCCTCTGCTGTTGTGCTGTCTAACTGCTTCCTCAGCTTTGTCAGCCAAGCTATCAAGTCAAAATTCTTATCAGTTGTTAACTGATCCTTTACATGCTTATTGAGCTCACTGTAATGCCGTCTGGGGAGTAGTAGAGTTTTGATTCATATTATTCCTGCACTTCCTTCTTTCAGAAATAAATTCCATAGCCTTATCACTCAAATAGTTTTTATCTCAGACCTTCTCCTATTTGTTTCCACTGTTCGTTTTTACCCAAAATAGTACTGTTGGTTTCAAGAAAAGCCTGTGTAACCTGATACCATTTATTAACAAATTTAAAATTATTTTTAAATGTCTCACTTTTTTCTGTCTATCTGGTCTCTTGCAAGCCTAGAGTAAGTAGATATACAGTCGCTCAAAAAATATCCGAACACTGTGGTTGATTACAGAATTCAGAAAAAATATCTGTGAACGATTTTTTTAGAAATTAGTGATCAGGAAACCTTCGTGTAGTACACGAAAGTAAACTTCTAAAAAAATCGTTGCCAGATACTTTTTCAGAATTCTGTAATCAACCATAGTGTTCGGATATTTTTTTGAGCGACTGTACACTTGAATTCCTGCGTGAGGACGTCAAGAGAATAATCTCTATGTAACGTTCTCATGTTCAACCTATCTGCAGAGAGAAAATGATTATTAGGATTTTTAAAAAAAACTAGATTTATTGAGAGAGATAGGGCCAACAATATCAAACAGCTCTCTTATATTGGGCATAGGGTGAACACCCGTCCCCTCACTGCTAAAGTCGAAGTCACCCATGTGGTGGGAACTTCAGGCACTACCTTTTCAAGTGGACCTTTTCAAGAGCCATATGACCTTCCGGAGACAAACTCCAGTTTAGGATTGGCGATGCCCAAATAGCTAAGTGAGGGTTCAGGTACCTGCGATGGCCTTTGATCAGGATTATCCACCAACTTATCTAAGTTATCCCGTGCTTCTGTTCACTTAAGGCTGGCAACCCATAGGCAAACAAAAAACAGCGGCAAATTAGTAGATATCTGCTACTGTCATTGGAACAACATATTATTAATGGAGACCCACCTTATAGTGGTCTCCATTAATAAACAATTTTTTGCCACTCACTGTGAGCTGACTGTGCACAGTCAGCTCTGTCAGTAAGTGTGTCAGTGCAGCTGACTGTGAGTTCCCTCAACAGAAGCCCACCAGTGCAGCTGACTGTGAGTTCCCTCAACAGAGGCCCACCAGTGCAGCTGATTGTGAGTTCCCTCAAGAGAGGCCCACCAGTGCAGCTGAATGTGAGTTCCCTCAACAGAGGCCCACCAGTGCAGCTGATTGTGAGTTCCCTCAACAGAGGCCCACCAGTGCAGCTGACTGTGAGTTCCCTCAACAGAGGCCCACCAGTGCAGCTGATTGTGAGTTCCCTCAAGAGAGGCCCACCAGTGCAGCTGATTGTGAGTTCCCTCAACAGAGGCCCACCAGTGCAGCTGACTGTGAGTTCCCTCAACAGAGGCCCACCAGTGCAGCTGATTGTGAGTTCCCTCAAGAGAGGCCCACCAGTGCAGCTGATTGTGAGTTCCCTCAACAGAGGCCCACCAGTGCAGCTGACTGTGAGTTCCCTCAACAGAGGCCCACCAGTGCAGCTGATTGTGAGTTCCCTCAACAGAGGCCCACCAGTGCAGCTGATTGTGAGTGCCCTCAACAGAGGCCCACCAGTGCAGCTGATTGTGAGTTCCCTCAACAGAGGCCCACCAGTGCAGCTGACTGTGAGTTCCCTCAACAGAGGCCCACCAGTGCAGCTGATTGTGAGTTCCCTCAACAGAGGCCCACCAGTGCAGCTGATTGTGAGTTCCCTCAACAGAGGCCCACCAGTGCAGCTGACTGTGAGTTCCCTCAACAGAGGCCCACCAGTGCAGCTGATTGTGAGTTCCCTCAAGAGAGGCCCACCAGTGCAGCTGATTGTGAGTTCCCTCAACAGAGGCCCACCAGTGCAGCTGACTGTGAGTTCCCTCAACAGAGGCCCACCAGTGCAGCTGATTGTGAGTTCCCTCAAGAGAGGCCCACCAGTGCAGCTGATTGTGAGTTCCCTCAACAGAGGCCCACCAGTGCAGCTGACTGTGAGTTCCCTCAACAGAGGCCCACCAGTGCAGCTGATTGTGAGTTCCCTCAACAGAGGCCCACCAGTGCAGCTGATTGTGAGTGCCCTCAACAGAGGCCCACCAGTGCAGCTGATTGTGAGTGCCCTCAACAGAGGCCCACCAGTGCAGCTAGTCCAGGATTCATAATCAAGCCCAAAGGCATAAACCAGCCCAGTCTATTAGGTATAAAAGGTATTCCCTTCCAAACAAGAATGTCTTTTTTGAAAGGTACTAAGGGCCTGCACCACGAGAAGGCGGAGTCGAACGTTAGGTGCTAAGACGTTAAATGCGACTAGCCATATATTGAGAAGTAACCGATTTGACTCCTATATAATTGCTTAAAATAAAATGCGACTAGCCATATATTGAGAAGTAACTCATTTGGCCCCTATATGATTGCTTAAAATAAAAGGCTCCGGCATAATATTAAGAAGTAACTGATAAAAATAAATAAAGCTCCTCTCAAGCATCTGCTTGACACAGAGGTCTGACAGGAGCTTGTCAGTTTATATGCTATAGAGAAGGTCTCTGAGGAAGGCGAGACCTCGACAGAAAGAGAACACTAATACACTGTGCTCGAATACAGGTCACTTTGTCAAACAGCCAATCACGCTAATCACTCGACCCTTTATATGACTGCTTAAAATAAAATATGGCTTGCCATATATTGAGAAGCAACTAATTCGGTCCCCTAATACTATTTGGTGAATCATCTTCCCCAAAACCTCTCTGATTCCTAGGTGTGGTTACCAACTTGCCATTTAGTTTAGAATAAGAAAAGCCGCTCAGCAGTAAAAGATAAAAACAACTCACCCACTTTAGAGGAGTAAAAAAAATAAAGGAAGAAAAAATAAAGGAAAAAAAAATGAAATAAAAACCCCCAAACACGTTAAACAAAACATAGGAGAGAAAAAAGCTAAAGGAGACAAAAAAATCTAAAATTCTGATTCGCTCTCGCAACAGCTTTTCAGAATGTTGCAATTCTGCTTTGAACTAATAGGTGAAAGAGAGTTTTTAAAGAAAGATGGGAAGAAAAAAAAAAGAGAAAAGAAATAGTCCCATTTTGAACCTTCTTTGCAAAGCCATCGCATTTGTCATGCAGAAGTGAAAATGATAAATGGTTCTACTTTATTTTGCTATCAGAGAAGCAACGCAGAAAAATAGCCGTGATTTGCATTTTCCGAACGGGAATGATTTTCGCTGAAGAAGAAGAAGAGGAAGAAAGAAAGAGAGGGAAAAAAATGGTTGTGGTGTGTGGAGGGAGGACCGCAGTTTCGCATAATGTGTGAAAAGATTCTTCGATCATGTATATAAAAGAGGAACAGAAAAGTTTTTGTCATAGTTTCGATGCAAACAGTTGGAGTCTTGTTTTGATTGGTACGTGTCTTAAGGTCGATGGGAAAGGAGCAAAAAGAAAGAGATGAATTGCATCTGCAAGGATAAAAGACGGGAGAGATTCCGCAAGAGTCAGGATAATAGCTCATCTTTAGCCGTTATCCGTTTGGATGCCGTTGGATGGCATAAGAGCTGAAATGGTAAGTCTTTTAATATATGCTTTCGTTAACCGTCGTTAAAGCATTTTTTTAGATCGTTTTCATAACAAAGGTAAACGACTCAATATTATCACTTTGTCGTCAGTCTGTCCATAGACCATTTAATTTTCTAATTTAAGTGATAGATACGAATTCTTTTTAGGGGACACAAATTAAGTGTTCCTATTCGCATTTGCGTATTACGATTAGTTTGAATTGATATAGTGGATGAGTGATAAAATTTGGAATAAGAAATGACAGATTGTAACTTAATATTGTGTGTGTTTATTTGTGAAAGGAATCTAATATTTTTCCTAGTAGATCAATGTTGCCCGAACATTTTTGTTGCGATCGAAAATTCAAATGCCTATTCACCTCGCGACAAAAAGAGTAGCGCTACCAATAGATTAATAGCCCCCACGATTCCAAAGCGATAGGCTTCCTATAGGACAGTGCTCCAAACCGCTGTGCTCCAAACCGATACTGCTACTTTTAGTAGCCCCTGTGCTCCAAAGCTATAGTCTCTGTAGTACAGCAACCCGTGTGTTCCAAAGCCATAGTGTTACATAAAGGACAGCAACCCCTGTGTTCCAAAGCGATAGTGTTACCTAAAGGACAGCAACTCCTGTGTTCCAAAGGATAGTGTTACCTATAGGACATCAACCCCTGTGTTCCAAAGCGATAGTGTTACCTATAGGACATCAACCCCTGTGTTACAAAGCGATAGTGTTACCTATAGGACAGCAACCCCTGTGTTCCAAAGCGATAGTGTTACCTAAAGGACAGCAACTCCTGTGTTCCAAAGCGATAGTGTTACCTATAGGACATCAACCCCTGTGTTCCAAAGCGATAGTGTTACCTAAAGGACAGCAACTCCTGTGTTCCAAAGCGATAGTGTTACCTATAGGACATCAACCCCTGTGTTCCAAAGCGATAGTGTTACCTAAAGGACAGCAACTCCTGTGTTCCAAAGCGATAGTGTTACCTATAGGACATCAACCCCTGTGTTCCAAAGCGATAGTGTTACCTAAAGGACAGCAACTCCTGTGTTCCAAAGCGATAGTGTTACCTATAGGACATCAACCCCTGTGTTCCAAAGCGATAGTGTTACCTAAAGGACAGCAACTCCTGTGTTCCAAAGCGATAGTGTTACCTATAGGACATCAACCCCTGTGTTCCAAAGCGATAGTGTTACCTAAAGGACAGCAACTCCTGTGTTCCAAAGCGATAGTGTTACCTATAGGACATCAACCCCTGTGTTCCAAAGCGATAGTGTTACCTAAAGGACAGCAACTCCTGTGTTCCAAAGCGATAGTGTTACCTATAGGACATCAACCCCTGTGTTCCAAAGCGATAGTGTTACCTAAAGGACAGCAACTCCTGTGTTCCAAAGCGATAGTGTTACCTATAGGACATCAACCCCTGTGTTCCAAAGCGATAGTGTTACCTAAAGGACAGCAACTCCTGTGTTCCAAAGCGATAGTGTTACCTATAGGACATCAACCCCTGTGTTCCAAAGCGATAGTGTTACCTAAAGGACAGCAACTCCTGTGTTCCAAAGCGATAGTGTTACCTATAGGACATCAACCCCTGTGTTCCAAAGCGATAGTGTTACCTAAAGGACAGCAACTCCTGTGTTCCAAAGCGATAGTGTTACCTATAGGACATCAACCCCTGTGTTCCAAAGCGATAGTGTTACCTAAAGGACAGCAACTCCTGTGTTCCAAAGCGATAGTGTTACCTAAAGGGCATCAACCCCTGTGTTCCAAACTGTGACTATCATATAAATTACTGTAAATACAAATCGTAAATACTAAAGTTATTCTGTTAGCGTTGTAAAAGTTACTATTTATATGCCAGATTACAAATATATACAATGGCAGTCTTGATTGTTTATCGAGTAGAAATAAAAAGCGGCACATGTCATATATTTGAACTGTGCTAAATAACTAGTAAGTGGTAGCACTCAGAGGGTCAAGTTCTGCTGTCCAAATAATTGGTAAAACATATAAATTGAAACTTTCAAAATAATGAACATTAGAAGAATCTCCTGATGATTCATTAGTTGAAGAACATTAGAAGAATCAAACTTAGTTGAAGAATCAATGTTTGATTTGAAGAATCAACGTTTGATTTGAAAAACAATGTTTGATTTGAAAAACAATTTGAAAAAAAAATCCGTATTTGGCATAAAGTTGATACAAATGACATTCGAATAATTTCACTTTCATTTAAAGAGCAAGCTTTAATATTTATTAGGTAGAGTTCCATGCTACGTTAATAGTAACTCAGACATAGAAACCAGTAACTTCTTAAATGCATTTTTTATGACAAAATGTGACTAAAGATAATTTAAGGATCTCAATTAAATCTATTTCAATATCGATTTTTTATAATATTCTTTCGGTATTTAGACAATTACGGAAATTGGAATATTTAACAGCAATAATGTCAGTTTAAATAATTGCGATGAAAACTTAATAAAAACAAGTTAAAAAAGGAAGCAATAACCATTATAAAATAATAAATAAATAAATACCCCCTCAAGCAGCTGCTTGCCACAGAGGTTTGACAGGAGCCTGTCAGTTTATATGCCAAAGTAGATGGTCTGAGAGGATGGTAGGACCTCAGCAGAAAAATGACACACTCATCCATGCCTAATCCGGGGCTCGAACCCAGGTCCCTTAGATCAGTAGCCAAGCGTGCTAACCACTCGCATTATACCAAACTGTACTAGCACCTGCAAGAGTCATTTTCGCCAATTTTTAATTTTTTTGTAGAATGAGTTAATTTGTTAAATATTTTAGCTTCTCATAAATCTTTACTCTTGTTGGAAATGGGGGGGGGGGGGGTGGCTCAGTCGGTAGCGCGCCAGGCTACCGACTGAGTAGTCGGCTAGTAGTAAAAGATACTACAGTCGTAATCTGTAGTCGTAATCTGTAGTTTCCAGGTTCGAGTCCCTGCTGGGTCAGCGTTCAGATTTATCTCCGCAAAATTCCCCGCCCTGCCCACGGTCAGTAGGGGACACCGATGGGCTTGGAAAGGCCGCCGTCCGTCGGATGGGACGTTAAGCCGTGGCCTCGTGTGCGGGAGAGCCATACCCTGTGCACGCTAAAGAACACGCAGGATGGCCTTGACGGGAGGCTACCATCTGTCTCCCAACAGCTGTTCCAGTGGGTCCCCTCCCCCAACCTTCTCTGAGCCTTCGGGGTCCATGTGACCTGGCCATTTAGCCCATGGTGTGCAAAAAAGTGCCGCTCAGAGGTAAAACAACCCAACTTGTTGGAAATCGCAATTTAAATAGATTTGATTGAGACCTTTTATGTTATCTCCAGCCATAATTTTTTTATAAAAAGCTTATTTAAGCAGTTACCGAGTTCAATATCTGAGTTTACTATTGACATAGTATGGAACTGTGCCTAATAAACTGGCCGCTAAATGTATATATACATGTATATAACATATACTGTATTGAAAAACATAAAAGTTCAGATTAATCGGAGCAAACATAAATGAAATTCACCCCATCTGCTCTATCAAAACATGACACTTATTTCATTCTCTCAGATACTACAGAGACCTTTTTTCGGAATGCGCGATAAATTGATACAGCTCTGCGGAGAATAACTGAATTATAGCGATTGGTTACCCTTAAAAACAGGGCATCACTGACATTTATAACTGTCAGAGTAACAGACTGATAAACAAATCCAATAGGCCGAAAGAAACGTGGGGAAGAACTCAGATAGGCAAAGATGTATTCGGTTAGAAGCACGTACGATACACAAATCATTACCAACGATAATATCCGAAATAAATTCAGTCAAAAATAAAACTCGGTAGCATTTCTTCGAACTCCAAAGAAGGCGTATGTTTTTACAACAACCACAGAAGGAATGCAATTTCCCAAATATCCACTACACGCCATTTAAAGTGACGTTCAAGAAGAAAAATGTTTCGGATTGGTACGTTTTAGCAACGGCTCTGGACCCCCACTGGCAGCCATCTATATACATTATCGTTACAAATTGCTATAAATAACAGGTTGTTTCTTTTCTTCTTCTTTCCATTTTCTTTGCAGGCCATCACTCAGGAGAGAAGGAGGTATGGTTTCGTTCTTGAAAGACAGTGCTCCCTAGCTAAGCATTACTTGGCCTACCACACAAAAGTAAGTAATGGTGTGTTCTCCTAGTTTCGTTTGGGTTTTTCCTTTTTCTCTTTCTCTAAATTATAGTTTTTTATTTTTGATTTGGTTCGCTTATTTTTATGTTTTCTTGTCTAACTGATAGAAATGTGGTCTAACTTAGAGGTATGATTTAGCCATGGATACTATTAAAAGTGTTGGGTTGTTTTACCTCTGAGCGGCATTTTTTTTTGCCCACAATGGACTAAATGGCCAGGTCACATGGACCCCGAAGGCTCAGAGAAGGTTGGGGAAGGGGACCAACTGGAACAGCCTTTGGGAGACAGAAGGTAGCCTCGCGTCAAGGCCATCCAGCGTGTTCTTTAAAGTGCTCAGGGTATGGCTCTCCCGCACACGGAACCATGGCTTAGTGTCCCATCCGACGGACGACGGCCTTTCCAAGCCCATCGGTGTCCCGTACTGACCGTGGGCAGGGCGGGCAATTTTGCGGAGATAAATCTCAATGCTGGTCCAGCTAGGACTCGAACCTGGGAACTACAGATTGCGAGCCTGGCGCGCTACCGACTGAGCCACCTCCCGCCCCCTATTAAAAGTGTACTAAATTTATAAAGTAAGCAAGTGTGAAAGCAAAAAGAAAACTAAAGAAATGATTTCAATCAAAGTTGAACAAGGAATCTTTCTAGTGACATGCCTATTGTCTTCTATTCTCTGAGATAAGGCAATGGTTGTCTACATTGAATTTACCTCAGTTTGCATTATGCAGTCAAATTGGAATGTAGGTTTGACTTCCCCCTTTATTAGGATTTTTGCCGAAACGATTAATATTAAGTTATTTGATTAATTTTTCCTCAATTGTATATATGATGTATTATATACATCCATACATTCCAATGTTGCATGAATTCATACGTACATTCCAATGTAGGCTTGAAATTGGATATTTATACATGTTTGTATGATGTAGCTAAAATGGAGTTCTTCATGTTGTACTGTTTAATCCGACACGGTAACGTACTAGTTAAAGGAAAAAAAGTAGGTTATTACGTATCCACCAGCGAGATCACTACCATTAAATTTCGCAAAGCATTACTTATATATCCTGTATTGACTTCTACATACTGTTATTACTTATATATACTTCAGATAGAAAGAAGCAGGCTTCTTGACCTGTCTGCTTCTTGACTGCTTCTTGACTGTCTGAAGACCCTCCGGGGTCAAGGTCAGTCCTTGTGTCTCGACCTTTTCTCCCCCATAGTGGGGAAGTACTACTATTCAACTGAGTTACAGATATCCTGCGGCTTTGTCCAAAGGAAGTTTACCCCTAAAATGTACAATGAAGTGAAATAAATGACATATAATATCATATGTCGTCATTTATATGGTGGTTGGTAGTGTCGTAATTCTATCCAAACCCTTCTAAAATCGCAATAATAAAAACATGACCTATTCCCTCCTAGTTATAACCATGAAAAAGCAGATAATCATTGCAGAACCTACCTCATCGAACGCTTTTGGGTCTGCAGGAATACACAAAAAAAGCTCTTAGAGAAAGCCAAAGGTATATTTGAGAGGTTGGGCCATGACTTTCAGAGGAACAGGAGGGTTTGCAATGTCATTTACCCAAAAGTAACATAATACCAACAAATATGTGAAAGGGAAATAAAGGACCAAACAAACGACCATGCACTCTTACTTTAAGTTTAAGAGACCAGCTCTTGCTACTAATAGATTCGCTAGTGATCCATATGACACTACAAATAATACAAACACTTCAGATGCTTTTAATATAAAAAAATATGTTCTTGTTCTGATTTATAGAGATCAAACCTTGATCTACAAGTGCTAGGAAAGTGAAATTTAGTGTCTGGGGGTGTTTAGAGTTGTAGATGTCGGAGAAGTTTCAAAATTTCGGATCTGGAGGGTGCTTCAAGGTCAAAAGTCAAATATAGTTCTAGAGAGCTAAAACTTAGTGAAAGGGGGCACTTCTGGTCGTAAATCTCGGAAACGTGAAATTTTGGATGTGATGGGTCCCCTCGAATCAAAGGACAAATTTCTGTATAACATTGTTGGAGAATCGAGAGAAGGGATAGTAAGTTGCAGATGTAACTAAGGGTGAAAGAGAATAGCTGAGGAACAAAGTCTTCAAGTTATTCTCTTTTATCCTTAGTTATATCTGCATCTTACTATCCCTTCTCTCTTTGGGGCGGGGGTGGCTCAGTCGGTAGCGCGCCAGGCTCGTAATCTGTAGTTCCCAGGTTCGAGTCTCAGCTGGGTCAGCGTTGAGATTTATCTTCGCAAAACTCCCCGCCCTGCCCACGGTCAGTAGGGGACACCGATGGGCTTGGAAAGGCCGCCGTCCGTCAGATGGGACGTTAAGCCGCGGCTCCGTGTGTGGGAGAGCCATACCCTGTGCACGTTAAAGAACACGCTGGATGTGCCTTGAATGAAAGAAGCAAATGTACAGTGCTCTATGTAGAGGACGACACATAATTTATTTTAACTTTTTACATTCACATACACCACCCACATATATATAATTATATACTCTATGGGAAAGAGCTTGATTCTGTAGATCTTAGCTGTGTTCATTTTCCTGAATGAAATAACTTAATTTGATGTGCTTTGAAAACTTTTCAAGTACTTAACGTAGCTTGAATGCTGTTTTGCCTTTGCAGGCATCCTTTTAATGAGGTGGAAATCTGTACTTTCCCGTACAGAAATCACCTTACAGACCACAGAACTCGGCGAGAAGATATCGTAATCTCCGCCTATACTCTCATCATACAAACTGAACCGTGCTCCTTTAAGGTTTCCAAGAAAGTTGGGTTGGGTTGTTTTACCTCTGAGCGGCACTTTTTTGCACACCATGGGCTAAATGGCCAGATCACATGGACCCCGAAGGCTCAGAGAAGGTTGGGGGAGGGGACCCACTGGAATAGCTGTTGGGAGACAGATGGTAGCCTCCCGTCAAGGCCATCCAGCGTGTTTTTTAACGTGCACAGGGTATGGCTCTCCGCACACGGGGCCACGGCTTAACGTCCCATCCGACGGACGGCGGCCTTTCCAAGCCCATCGGTGTCCCCTACTGACCGTATGCAGGGCGGGGAATTTTTGCGGAGATAAATCTCAACGCTGACCCAGCTGGGACTCGAACCTGGGAACTACAGATTACCAGCCTGGCGCGCTACCGACTGAGCCACCCCCGCCCCGTTTCCAAGAAAGATTTACCTTCACTTCGATGTGTTAAACAGGACACCTTAGTTCCTCAGCTATTCTCTTTCACCCTTAGTTACATCTGCATCTTACTATCCCTTCTTTTGATGATTTACATCCTAACCCCTCTGGCTATACGACGGGAGTCGAGCGACGAAAGTGCAATAAAACCCAAGCATCTCAAGAGCTGCATAGCTAGGCCACGAATTACAACTAATGAGCAACAATCCCATATATGACACTTCTGAAAATACACACATCACACACATATACATAAAATAATAAATTAAAGGGACACTTCATGGTCGTAGTGAAGAAGTGTCGAAAGCAACGATTCATTTCCAGTAATCTATAAACTTGAAAGATCCTTTTTCTTTTTACTCAGTCGTATAATAATAAAAGTTCCTTACACTGTTTATGCAATTTATATTCACGAAATTCTTTACACAGTATTTTAATAACACAATAATTATTGATGGCTTTCCACAAATAAATAACAATTCAATTTTTTACACTCTTTATATATCTGTATAATCTTGCACAATCCATATACTCTTTTGTACGGAGAGGGGATGGCTCAGTCGGTAGCGCGTCAGTCTTGTAATTTGTAGTTTCCAGGTTCGAGTCCAAGCTGGGCCAGCGTTGAGATTTATCTCCGCAAAACTCCCCGCCCTCGTGGACATGAAAAGGCAGCCGTCCGTCGATTGGGACGTAAAACCACGGCCAGTGTGCGGTAGAGCCATAACCCGTGCACGTTAAAGAACACGCTGGATGGCCTCGACGGGAGGCTACCATCTATCTCCTAATAGCTGTTCCAGTGGATCCTACCCCCAACATTCTCTGAGCTTTCGGAGTCCTTGTGACCTGGCCATTTAGCCCATCGTGTGCAAAAAAAGTGCCGCTCAGAGGTAAAACAACCCCAACTCTTTACTGCAATTGCCATAACAATGCATTTGCTTTAAATACAGGGAATTATTAAATAATCGCAATGTTGTTTTTTAAATATATATAATGGATGCATAAACCATATACAGTATATACTTCGAAGCGTTCAGAACATTACATAAGCATCAATAATTATTTGCAAATATTAATTATATTTTTATGATAACGTCTGCATTCTCAGCGGTGTGCAAATGATAGCGAAATGAACGCTTAATTTATTCTGTTCCACCCTAATACCTTAACAATCAGGGCAATTTTAACTGAGGCAATCAGTAAAGTAATCAGCCCTGAGAACAGTTTATTCCAGCGCATTTAATAGACGTCGCACGACGAATGCTACGGCAACGCAAATGCTTTAGAGAGTTTCATCCACTCTTGCAGTTCGTCATCTTTAATGACGGAGTAGCAGGAGGAGGAGGATAAAGAGGAGGGACGATAGAGGGAGGGTTTGGAAACACGTGTTCATTACCGGAAGGGTATAGACCGGAACTGCGTAATGAAGGCAACAATGAGAGGGAAGGGAGCGCATGTGACCAGGGAAAGGAACGATTAATGAGGTCCATAAATTACCAATTATCACTTATCAGATAATGTAGCAGAAAACTGGATAGTGTCAGGTGGACTGTTAAGAGATGGAGAGAGAGAGAGAAGGAGAATTCATCAAGTGGAGGGTCGGTTGTGTTGTGAATGTACAACGCTCTGTCGAAAATAGAAGTGAAAGATGGCGAGAGATAACTGAGACATCGAAAAACCGATTAAAATCTCACTGGAAGTCGTTAAGTTCTTCGCTTAATGGGTACAGCGTTGTGAAAATTAAGCTGTGGATTTTTTTGGAAAACTGTATAATGTTAATTGATACTTTGGGATGTTTTACCTCTGAGCAAAGGTATGTTTAGCAAAGGTATAATGTTTTACCTCTGAGCAAAGTCGGTAGCGCGCCAGGATCGTATTCGGCAGTTCCCAGGTTCGAGTCCAAGCTGGGCCAGCGTTGAGAAAAACAATGGTCCAGTGGGTTCTCTCCTCTCAATCTTCTATGAGCTTTCGGGGGCTTTGTGACCTGGTCATTTAGCCCATTGTGTGCAAAAAATAGAGAAAAAAACTCAGAGGTAAAACAACCCAACCTTCTGAGAGGCAACTGAACACAATGGACTAAATGATCAGGTCACAAGGACCTCGAGGCGTCAGAAAGAGAGGAAGGAGTCAGAGGATAGAGGGAAGCTCCCGTCAAGGCCATCCACTGTTTTCTCTATCGTTCAGAGGGTATAATTCTTATGCCACGTGGGACTAGGCTTTATGTCCCATCCGACGGATGGCGCGTACTCACATTGTCTTTTAAAAGTTATCCAGTGTATGCTCTTTCTCAACTTCTCTCAGATCTTGCAGTCCTCGTGACCAGTCATTTTGTCGATTGTGTTTAAAAAGCGCAGTTCAGAGGTAAAACCACCCAAACCCGATTAAAAGCATCGAAATATAGAAACTGTAGGATGTTGAGGTGTTTAAAAAATTTCCAAGGATAACTTTAATACAGGGTGGGACAAGAATCCCTAAATAGTTGGGGCGGGGGTGGCTCAGTCGGTAGCGCGCCAGGCTCGTAATTTGCAGTTCCCAAGTTTGAGTCCCAGCTAGGCCAAGGTTGAGATTTATCTCCGCAAAACTCCCCGCCCTCCCCACGGTCAGTAGAGGACATCAATGGACTTGGAAAGGCAGCCGTCCGTCTGATGGGACGTTAAGCTGTGGCTCTTTGTGCTGGAAAGCAATATCCTGTGCACATTTGGAGAACACACTGGATCGCCTTGCTGGGTGACTATCATCTTTCTACCAACAACTGTCCAGTGGGTCCCCTTCCATCTTTTCTGAGTCTCCGGGATCCTTGCGATCTGCCATTTAATCAATTGTGTGAAAAAATGTGCTGCTCAGGGGTTAATCAATCGAACCCAACCCTAGACAGCTGAAAATTGGATATACAAAAATACAACAAAAACACCCGAGTGCTACTGACGAAGTTTCTTCTAGTGCATACAGGCGTAAGCAACTACAATGGTGCCAAGAACGTAGCGAATGGATGTGTGAATGGCATCGCATTGTCTTTTCATACGAATCCCGCTTCAGCATGCAGCACCGTGATGGACGAATCCATATCTGGTGGTGCAAATGGGTCAGATGTTTAAATGACAACTTTCCAGGAGAGAGCTAACTTCTTAGTTGGTTTCTTGTAATTATTTAGGATATTCAAGTTGAGAGAAATTTCGGTACAAAACAGAACAAAGACTCTCCATCCCGTAGCAAGACCAGAGCATGGCACAAGGAATTCCTGGAAATTGACATCATTCTTGATTGAAAAAGACATCAACAGTCAGACCTATTGATTGGGTTGGGTTGTTTTACATCTGAGCGGTACTTTTTTGCACACCATGGGCTAAATGGCCAGGTCACATGGACCCCGAAGGCTCAGAGAAGGTTGGGGGAGGGGACCCACTGGAACAGCTGTTGGGAGACAGATGGTAGCCTCCCGTCAAGGCCATCCAGCGTGTTCTTTAACGTGCACAGGGTATGGCTCTCCCGCACACGGGTCCACGGCTTAACGTCCCATCCGACGGACGGCGGCCTTTTCAAGCCCATCGGTGTCCCTTACTGACCGTGGGTAGGGCGGGGAATTTTGCGGAGATAAATCTCAACGCTGACCCAGCTGGGACTCGAACCTGGGAACTACAGATTACGAGCCTGGCGCGCTACCGACTGAGCCACCCCCGCCCCAGTCCAGGTGAGGAGTGTTGATTTCCTGACATCAGTTAACGAAAGCATTTTGGAACCCGTATGGTTTGAACTTCGGTTAGATGTGCTCTGAACTTCAAAAAATGCAAATATTGGACTGTGCAATTAAAGTCTGCGGGGGGAATTTATGAAAAAAATACACCATGTATTTTTCTATAAAGTTCGTTTTTATCATTCACTCATGCAGAGCCTCTCATAGATCCAGAGAGTTTCGTACCACGTTCACCATTTGAGGCTACTAGTCAAAATAAAAATTACTGGTCATTATTATTTACGAACGGTTTCAATTCTAATTTGACAAGTGAAACCTTAAACAGTTCACATAAGGCTGCATTGACAGCATAAAAAAGCAAATATTTCAGAAAGTTCAAATAGGAGCTTGTTAGTATAATACTGTAGAAAAGGTCTGTAAGGTGACACTTAGAAGAAAGATGACAACAAGAAATAAATATCCATTTCTTATCCAAGGCTCATAAGTTAAAATTTATATTTTTACTGAAGCACACTTTTTACTGTTACCACTGTGGCGGGGGTGGCTCAATCGGTAGCGCGCCTGGCTCGTAATCTGTATATCCCAGGTTCGAGTCCCAGCTGGGTCAGCGTTGAGATTTATCTCCGCAAAATTCCCCGCCCTGCCCACGGTCAGTAGTGGGCACCCATGGACTTGGGTTACATCTGGGGTGGCTCAGTCGGTAGCGCGCTCAGGCTCGTAATCTGTAGTTCCCAGGTTCGAGTCCCAGCTGGATTAGCGTTGAGATTTATCTCCGCAAAATTCCCCGCCCTGCCCACGGTCAGTAGGGGGCAATCATGGGCTTGGAAAGGCCGCCGTCCGTCGGATGGGACGTTAAGCCGTGGCCCCGTGTGAGGGAGAGCCATACCTTTGCACGTTAAAGAACACCCTGGATGGTTTTGACGATAGGCTACCATCTGTCTCCCAACAGTTGTTCCAGTGGGTCCCCTCCCCCAACCTTCTCTGAGCCTTCGGGGTCCTTGTGACCTGGCCATTAAGCCCACTGTGTGGAAAAATAGTGCCCCTCAAAGGTAAAACAACCCAACCCAACTGTTACCTCTAATATTAATAATTAACAAGTGCTTCAATTTGAGGCAAATTACCTTCATGGCATCCTCCTTTCTCGGAAAGGCTCTGCACTTACGCAAGAAAAAGTGAAAGCACAGCGAGAGATTGAATAAACAGAAATTTTTTATCGACACTCGCCTACAAAACTGAAGTTTGAGGAAAGTGTTGACACAAAGGATTCCTCACATCAGGATTCCTCCTTTGTGATCACTCACAAAGGATTCCATACACAAAGGATTCCTCCATCTAAAGATTTGTACACTTGAATGATTTTTGGTTTTACACAAATGGGTCAAGTTTCGTGGCATAAACTTCACCTCCAATGAAGATTAGGAATAGAAAAAAATTAATTTCCCAGGGATTAAGTATAAAGTACACAGAAATATGTTCATTTCAGTGCCAAGCGTGCAAATTCCACATATTGGTGAGTAATTCATTTATTGCAACTCAGAATAAAAAGAAAAAACGTCTAGCAATTACAATTTAAAGCACGTTAAGGGTTAGAAAATATAGAGAGAGCCGAGATTATCAAACTTTTTTGTGGCTCCCCAAAATAAAAGAATAGAATTTTCCGATGCCTTCAGACTCTGAAAAAATTCGAGAATGGCAACTTAGATGGAAAAGAATATGAAACAAAATTTTAGCATTTGTATATTTAATTTAATGTATTTTTACTTAATATAATTAGATTTAATTTCGAAATTAATCACAATAAAGAGAAAATAAATAGAAATAACTAGAAGAACGCATATCGCCTCTGGCCCTTACAGTGATTTAGTTTTCAAAAATGATGAGGTTTTTCGTTTACCTACATTTTTCACTTCTTAAGAGTTTTAATTCGAACTAAAGGATCATGGGGGAATGCAGCATTGATAGAAGTATTGTATTACTATTTATTCAACAGAAAAGATTTTTTGTCTTTTATCTTTCAATTTAGAAAGTTTCCTTTCTTATACACTACTACGAGAAGAGGAGGCTGATTGCCGCTGTCATTAGAAAATTCATTGACAATTTGCTACAGAAATTTCAAATTTCTACCATAAACAGATCACTTGCAACATTCGTTAAAAGTTTGCCTTTTCCATAGTTAGTGACCTCAAATAATATAAATTAAAACTATTTAATGATTTAAAAAATGAGAATTATATTTCAGTAATAAAGTATCCAAGAAATGTCTTATTGACAAAAATCACTTGAGATAAATCATTTTGTTCTGGGTAGGATTCGAACCCACTTCTCTCAGAATCATGCCTGGGGTCATAATCACTACACCATCAGAGACTAGCCATTTCCTTTAGCAATGTAACATATAAGCATCCCTGCATATTTTATTGATGCCACTTGCGCCATCTATGTCGGGAATTTGGGAACTTCCATCATACGAAGCAGCTAGGTTGCCCGATTCCCAAACCAGATGGCGCCAGTGGCGAATCAACAAAATCTGAGGGAATGTTTATTTGTCACATCTCTGAAGGAAATGGTTAGTCGCTGATGGTAGTTTTATGACGCCTGGCATGCTTCTAGGAGACGTGGGTTCGAATCCTACTCAGGACGAAACGAAATTTTTCAAGCGAATTATAATATTTCATTAGTACCAGTCCGATTAAAAAAGAGTTTTCCAACTATCTCTTAAAACCAAACAGTTGAGTTTCCCACCTACTTTAGGCGTAAGGTCAATTCATTGTTGCCCGTGGAATCTTTATGACCGTAACATTTCACTGTCAAAATTTCAAATTCCGGAATAAATGAATCGTTCGCAGTATTCATTAAAATTTTTTGGAATTTTGGCATTTTTACCTCCGTTAAAGAGCACAATTGTAACTTTTGGGAGACTCGAAAAGTGCGAATCGTAATATTTCATCAATACCTAGTCAACCCAAAAAAAAATGGGGTGGGGGTGGCTCAATCGGTAGCGCGCCAGGCTCGTAATCTGTAGTTCCCAGGTTCGAGTCCCAGCTGGGTCAGCGTTGAGATTTATCTCCGCAAAACTCCCCGCCCTGCCCACGGTCAATAGAGGACACTGATGGGCTTGGAAAGGCCGCCGTCCGTCGGATCGGATGTTAAGCCGTGGCCCCGTATGCGGGAGAGCCATACCCTGTGCACGTTAAAGAATACGCTGGGAGGCTACCATCTGTCTCCCAACAGCTGTTCCAGTAGGTCCCCTCCCCCACCTTCTCTGAGCCTCCGGGGTCCATGTGACCTGGCCATTTAGCCCATGGTGTGCAAAAAAGTGCCGCTCAGAGGTAAAACAACCCAACCCAAAAATAATAATCAATTTATTTCTAAAAACAAGCAATTATTTCTTAAAACAATAAAGTTGCATTCATGGGAGTAGCAAAAGGACTATGATTTGGGGGAGGGAAATCGAAAATTTTTCCAACTCGAAAATCAAATTTTGCCAACTGAATATATAATGTCTCTGTCTGGTTCGTACCTAGATTTTGGTTCCGTGGGATGGGGGGGAGGCAACTGTCACAACTTTCCTGCATTTTGCCATTTGACTTCCAATTTTGCCAACTAACCATAATTTCACAGAAAAAAATCCTAATTTTTACATCTCACCTGAATTTTGCCAAGTTACTCCGAATTTTGTCAACTCCCTAAGATTTTCCCAAGTCACTCCGATTTTTGCCGTCTGTCCTTAGATTTTACCAACTCGTTATAATTTTACAAAAAAAAAACAAATTTTTACATCTCACCTGAATTTTGCCAACTCCCCACGATTTTGCCAAGTTACTCCGAATTTTATCAACTCCCCAAGATTTTGCCAAGTCACTCCGAATTTTGGCAACTGCCCAAGATTTTGCCAAGTTGTCCCGATTCTGCCAACTCACCTGCATTTTACTAAGTGGCTTTGAATTTTGCCAACTGCTCTAGATTTTGCCGTCTCTCCATTTTTCAAACTGCCCTAGATTTGCCAAGTTGCCTCGATTTTGACAACTCCCCTTAATTTCACAAAAAAAATAGATTGCAAATTTTCACAACACACCTAGATTTTACGAAGTCGCTTCGAATTTTGCCAACTCCGAGTTTCTTTGGGGGGGATGAGGGGGAGACTCCCATGGCTACGTCCCTGGTTGCGTTGTCCCAACCCCATTCAATAGAGCAGTAAAGAGGCAGTGAGGGGGAGGGAAAACTCATTATTACCAATGGAAACTTCGTGACCTTCATATTCCACTGCAGAAATTTCAAATTTCTAGTAATAAATACATCGTTTGCAATATTCGACAGAATTTTTACTTAAGGGTGGTTTACTTATATATTTTGTTCTTACTCATGCCAAATGGACATATCTTTATGATGGAGATGGTTAGGGGTAAAATTATTACCCGGTACATCGAATATGATTATACGATCTACGATATTGTTGTCATGATCATCAGACCGGTAATTCTCTATGCTTCACCGATATGGGCGAATACTTCACCCACCAATATTCCTAAGATTCAGATCTTACAGAACAAGATTTTGAGAACTGCGGTCGATGTCCCCTGGTTTGTCACTAACAGACAACTCCTTAAAGACTTGGGCATAGACCATATATATATATACACCTATAAAACGCACATCAAAAAGATTTTTTGAGGCTGTAAGCAATAATCCCAATGAGATTATTTCTACTCTGATTCTTTACGATCATACTGTTCTGAACAAGTACAAGAGGCCTAAAACGGAGGCGTTCTCTGAGGAGACCTACCCCTTTTAGGTTTCTTATACAATTTTACTGCTATTTTTAGCTTTTCTTATGTTTACCCTTAGGGGCCCACCTAAGGGTGGTTTACTTATATATTTTGTTCTTTCTCATTACAAATAGGCATATCTTTATGATGGAGTTGGTTAGGTGTAAAATTATTATCCGGTACATCGAATATATTCCGTCCCATGGCCGAGTGGTTAGCGCGCTTGGCTACTGATCTAAGGGACCTGGGTTTCGAGCCCCGGGTAAGGCATGGCTGTTTGTGTCGTTTTTCTGCTGAGGTCCTGCCATCCTCACAGACTTTTAACTATGGCATATAAACTGTCAGACCTCTGTGGCAAGCAGCTGCTTGAGGGGGTATTTATTTATTATTATATTTTTTTACATCGAATATGACTATACGATCTACGACTGAATTTCCGGAATTTTCAAATATTTTTACTCTTAGAGGGCGCAATTATTTTGTGTTTGGAAGTGTTTGCAAAATTCCGAAACTGCGAATCGTAATATTTCGTCGATACCAATCCAACCCAAAAGGAATTTTTAATATGAGAGAAAAAAAGTCCGATATCTCTAGACGAACGCATTATTTAATTTTTTCTATTTTGAAAAAGTAATAAAAAAAAAGAAACAAATTTCTACATTTGCAAAAAAAAAATTGGTTTCTTTCAACTTTCATTAAATGAAGTTATTTAATTGTTCATGTATTTTAATTCATTTATGATATGAATACATTTCAAATCATAACTTTATTTTTTACTTATCGTACGAAAGTTTAAAGTTCAAATTTAGTGTCTGCGATCCTTTCCAGACTTTGCTGTATATACTTTCAAAAACCCTCACCTACGATAAGAACGCCTAATACGTTGTTTAAAAATTCAAAGTGCACTGCGATTCGACCCATATATATATGTTACCGCTAAAGTGCAGAAATCAGTTATTCTACAGATTATCTAGGTATTGTGCAGATTAACTAGGGTGATCCGTTAACGTACGGAAAATTGTTTCATTTCTTAAATTACCTAGGTAATCTGCAAATTACCTGGATAATCTGCACATTACCTACTAGGCACTCGTTAAAGTGAAAATAAGATCTTTGCTGGAACAACAGGAAAGTTTCTGTACGCTTAAATTAACGTAATGTTATTTATTTAGTGTCCGAGAGTAGAGTTGAAACCAGGGTCATCCCTCTGTCAACATGAATCAGTCGTCCGAATTATAAAAACATCCCCAAAATGAGCAGGCCAAGTGAGAACGAATCATTTTAGTAATTCGTTATCAAGAATGAATCACTTTACCGATTCGTTCTCACTTGGCCTCCGCTCATCCGGGACGTTTTTTATAATGCGGACGAGTGAATCACGTGACACGAAGATTCATATTCAAGAGATTCACCACTATGAGAGAAACAAACTTTTGAACTTTAACGATACGGAAGCCGTTAATGTGCACATTACCTAGGTAAAATGCGGAAAACTCTTGATTCCGCACGTTAACGGAGCAAATCAGTTAATCTGCAGATTAGCTAGGTAATGTGCACATTAACGGCTTTCGAGCTTTAGCGGTAACATATATATAAATCCATTAAATATTCAGATATTCCTCAATTATTTGTGCGATTTCGCCAAAATCTCTTATGAATATTTTAACTAAAAAAACTAACAGTAATTACAGATTAAATCGTTAGCTATTCACTAACAATCACGGATCAATTCCAAACATATTATTAATTATATACTAAAAACAATTGCAGTATAAAGTGGATATAACATTATTTTTATCCTCATTCATAACTGGATTAAGCCTAAATTTCTGTTCATCTCTTCCATCTGTAGTGATAGAGATTGGTTAGAATGTAGTTCATCGATTCATTCTAGGGCAACATTTACCAAGACACACCATCTAGAGCTGCATTAGTGTCTCTCTATTATGTGAACCTTAGATGTAATGATAGCGAAAACGATACTGAAGCGCACTGTTCGGCTATTGGCAGTTACCCGAATGGTCTGATAATGTCCCGACCTGCAGAAAGTCTATCGCTGGGATGAGGCCTTACGGCTTCCTCCAGCACATTGCACTGGCACACACACACACTCTTACAGCGTCGTCGGAACTGGACATTACAAAAGTTCAGAAAAGAACATTTAACTGTAATCTCGTTCCCCGACAGCTGCATTTTCGTTCTCTGCCCAGGGACAATAATGGCTTTCACGTGGCTGCCTACTGCACTTCGAATGCCATTGGTAACTTCTCCGTCAAACTCAATTTTTTTTCATCAGAAACGAACTATCATTTTATTTAATTTGATTTTTTTTGGGAGGGGGGCAATTTTAATAGTTGTTAGAAGTTAATGATTTTTAAACTTAATTCCTCGGAACATTCCGGAGATTTTATAACCAATGGAAAATGATATTTGGAGTTTTCATAACTTTGAAATTTTTTTTGTGGAGAAATATATTTGATGATTTTTGGATGAAATGTCACTAAATCTAGACTTTTATTAGCTATGGAGTCTGAAGTATTTGGATTGCATACTTGCTCGTTCTAAAATGATCCGTTAGAACGTTATTTTAAAAATTCGTTTAGTTTAGGGTATTTGGTTTGGTATTATTTGCATTTCAATTAAATGAGCTGATAAATCTTTAACCAGCATCTTTGCTATTAAAATGTTAAAGATTCTGCTAATATCTGAACAACGGACGAATAATATTTCTAAAATGAATGAGAGATGTATTCGATTGAAATGTTTTTTAGCTTACCGTAATCAATAGCGGCAACTTTCACGAAAAAGCGAATTTTTCAAGGAAAATTGTTGGCCTCCTAATTAGCAATTTTAGGTGTCAACAATAAATCATTCAACTTATGCACGTGGCTACTCGTCTATCTGACCTTAAATATTTCTATTCTATGTACTAATACATAGTATGCTTGCTATCTGAGCAAATCATTTCGCTGGGTTGAGTTGTTTTACCTCTGAGCGGCACTTTTTTTGCACACCATGGGCTAAATGGTCAGGTCACATGGACCCCGAAGGCTCAGAGAAAGTTGGGGGAGGAGACCCACTGGAACAGGTGTTGAGAGACAGATGGTAGCCTCCCGTCAAGGTCATCCAGCGTGTTATTTAAAGTGCACAAGGTATGGCTCCCCCACACACGGGCCACGGCTTTACGTCTCATCCGACGGACTCCGGCCATTCTAAGCCCATCAGTGTCCCCTACTGACCATGGGCAGGGCGGGGAATTTTGCGGAGATAAATCTCAACGCTGACCCAGCTGGGACTCGAACCTGGGAACTACAGATTACGAGCGTGGCGCGCTACCGACCGAGCACCCCGCCCCCTCATTTCGCTGTAGTTGTGTGGAAAAATCCTGTGGACTGCAGTGAGTTCGAATTGACTAATCGCTTTTCAGCAGGGTTTGCTGAGATTTTCTCCCATGAGATCATGATATACATATAATATTTTCACTGATTGATGAACATCTTAGATACTTTTCCATAAAATATGGATTTAAAAGATATATTAGATATTTTAAATTCATATAAAATAAAATATGCTAAAAACAGGATAAAACAAAGGCTTTAATTCGGCATCATTTTATATACTTTAACGAAATAATATAAAATGTATTTTGTATATTTTTGAATAAATAAATTCAGATGTATGGAAAATGAAAAAAAAAAGTTAAAAAAGTGCGTATAGAGGGGCGGGGGGGGGGGAGCATATCGTTCGGTACTAAATCAAAATATCCCAGAAGATAGACTACATATGAAAACGTCTGTGTCTTATCCAGTGCTCGGATTTTGGTTCCTTTGATCCGAAATCACGGACATTATCCACGGGGATTGATCACATTCCAGAACATTAAATCTTAAACGAATGCTTATATATTATACTAATTAAATCCCGCAAAAAGTCGGGCAATAGAAAAGTGTCAAAATATGTTCATTGATAACTTATTCACTGTTTTCCACCATTAATGTACTACTCCATTCTCAAATGGGACGGCAGCGCCCACGGAAATTTCGGATATTTTCAGAGGGTTTACACCCGACCTACGGCAGCTACGAACCCGATCTCTTAACCCAACAGGGCTGAACCAAGTGGGACCAAACACTCCGAATTTGAAACTGATTGCTTAAGAACCTGCAGAAGCACGGAGATTCGAAAATCTCTGCTCCCCATGACGTCACATGTGTCCATCCGCTCGTTCATCCGGAATTAGAGCGATAATATAATACTAAAAATCAATCACTGCTTTCGGCACCTCTTAATTTTTAGCCCATCACTCCGAACCCCTGTTTAACCATTTTTTTAGCTCTCCAGCACTGGCATATAGAATTTGACCTTTGAACTCGAAAAACCCGTCACATCCAAAATTTAACATAATATCTGATATCTACGCCTCGAAATACCCTCAGATACCAATGTTTAGCCCTCTAACTCTGGAAGATCCATATTTGACCTCGAAAGACTCAGTACATCCCATGTTTCACAATATTTCTGTGATTTAAAACCAAATAAGCTCACGGACAAATTTTTAGCTCTCTACCACCAGTAGATCTAAATTTGATCTTTGACCTTGAAGGACACGGCGGATCCGAAATTTCGTAACATTTCTGACAGCTGCAACCCGAAACACCTCAAGATACTAATTTCCACATTTCTAGCATTCGTAAATCAAAATATAACCTTTATGTGACCTCCATTTGACCTTTAAGGACACATCGGAGGTCAAATGCCGGATCTTCCGTGAGATCTGCGACCCGCGTTACTCCTAAGTTTGGGGCGGGGGTGGCTCAGTAGGTAGCGCGCCAGGCTCGTAATCTGTAGTTCCCAGGTTCGAGTCCCAGCTGGGTCAGCGTTGAGATTTATCTCCGCAAAATTCCTCGCCCTGCCCACGGTCAGTAGGGGACACCGATGGGCTTGGAAAGGCCGCCGTCCGTCGGATGGGACGTTAAGCCGTGAGTCCGTGTGCATACCCTGTGCACGTTAAAGAACACACTGGATGGCGTTGACGGGAGACTACCATCTGCCTCCCAACAGCTGTTCCAGTGGGTCCCCTCCCCCAACCTTCTCTGAGCCTTCGAGGTCCCTGTGACCTGGTCATTTAGCCCATGGTGTGCAAAAAAGTGCCGCTCAGAGGTAAAACAACCCAACCCAACTAATAAGTTTAAAATTTTAGAGCTCTACCATTTCTGTATTATAACGTGATCCCCTGTCAGTCAGTCTGCCGTCAATCATTCACAATCGTCTATATACATATTAGATGACGGTGACTAGCAGAAGAAACCGTTGTTCGAGTCCGTTGTTCGAGTCTTAACATATAGCAAATAACTTAACATTGCAATCTTTCATTTTATATGAAACTCAAAAAGATAGGGGGCGAGGGCGGGGGTGGCTCAGTCGGTAGCGTGCCAGGCTCGTAATCTGCAGTTCCCAGATTCGAGTCCCAGCTGGGTCAGCGTTGAGATTTATCTCCGCAAAACTCCCCGCCTTGTCCACGGTCAGTAGGGGACACCGATTGGCTTACCCAGCTGGGTCAGCGTTGAGATTTATCTCCGCAAAACTCCCCGCCCTGCCCACAGTCAGTAGGGGACACCGATGGGCTTAGAAAGGCCACCGTCCGTCGGAGGGGACGTTAAGCCGCGGCCCCCTGTGCGGGAGAGCCATACTCTGTGCACGTTAAAGAATACGACGGATGGCCTTAACGAGAGGCTACCATCTGTCTCCCAACAGCTGTACCACTGGGTCCCCTCCCCCTATCCTTCTCTGAGCCTTCGGGGCCCTTGTGGCCTGGCCATTTAGCCCATGGTGTGCAAAAAAGTTCCGCTCACAGGTAAAACACCCCAACCCAAAAATAAAGATTTCTGAGATCTCTTCCCCCCCCCCCTCTTTTTTGGATCATAAAATGAGAGGCATAATTTGAGTTATATTCAATCATTTTGGTTTTGTTTTCTAGCAAAATTTTTCCGGTGTGATCTACGTATTCAAATGTTTTTTTTTTTTTGTTTTTCGTAAAATAAACATTTATGTTCAGTTGAAATTATTTTTTTAATTAATAATATTTTGGATTTAAGAACCATTCTTTGAAAAGTGTTTCTGCATGAAATCGAACTGTCAACTAAAAATGCATTTAAAGAATGGGCTATTCCTTATAAGTTCTTTACCTTTCACCATTATCTCTCGCGAATAAACAAATAAAATTTAATTTAAAATGAAATCTATTGAAATATAAATGTATCAGTTAAGTAATAATTAAATAAAAAAATTTTAGCCTGTACAAATATTAAGTCCTGCTAAACCCCTTTTTGAAAATGACACACTTGCACTGATGTAGAATGAAATATAGTTAGTCAAAGCACCGTTTGTTGCCCGGAAAAAAAATAATAAGCTCTGCAACCTTTGAGTAACGTTCGTTGAAAGAGCATTAAAGCAATGCAATGCATTAACTGGCATAGTGGTTAGGCAGCTAGCGACTGTTCCAGCAAGGCAAACTTTGTGTGTTGTGTTAGCTCTAACTAAGGCAGTGGTCAGCAGTGACTTCGGTCTTAGTAGGGCATGTCCTTGTATGAGAAGGCCTGTAAAATGCTAGGAGTAGCTTCTAGAATTCTTCTCTGTCCTATATGTCGCAAATAAAAAAAAAATGGTTCTCAACCTTTTATGCTTCACGTACCCCCTGGAAATGGGTACGTAACTGGCGTGTCCCTTGTATAGATAGATAAAACTTTAGTTATAGTATAACAATCGGAATAAAACATATATACACACTAAAATTTGCACTTAATTTACATCTAACGACTTTTGAGCTTTCACGGTGTGCTAATAAAATTTTACCGCGTACCCCACGTTGAGAACCCCTACTAACAGCATCCAATTGTCCATGACTAACAGCTC
The DNA here is from genome assembly GCA_038380435.1 of Ryuthela nishihirai. Classification (NCBI taxonomy): domain Eukaryota; kingdom Metazoa; phylum Arthropoda; class Arachnida; order Araneae; family Heptathelidae; genus Ryuthela; species Ryuthela nishihirai. The sequence continues at coordinate 30,880,798 of JAWZYU010000018.1, forward strand.
TCCCTACACTAACAGCATCCAATTCTAATACGATGGTAATTTTTAAACACTAGAATCAAATCTCGTGCAACTAATACGCATGTTACATTTAATATCGGCATAAATGTTTAGGTCATCATTAATGATGAGCTGAAGCCAGCTGGATCCTGCTCGTTAATATTTTTCTAAGTTTGCGGGCAGATTGTTAAATTTATATATGTTTTTATAAATTTCATATTTCTATGCATTAGTGATTACTTTATGCATATGAGAGTATTAAAATAATGATATTAAATATAAGAGCAACGAATCTCGAAACGTGTATGGTGTTCAATGTTCAAACCTGATCAGTGCTCGGTGCACTCATCTGGTATAACACTGACCTAATCTGGTGAATGATCGGTATAATTGATCGATATAACATCTACAGTAATCTTGGTTTCACAAGTGTACCTGATTAAGAAGTTTATGGAGGTGTGCCTGATTTAGAAACTTTCACAAGGGTTGGATTGGGTTGTTTTACCTCTGAGTGGCACTGCGCTGGAAGGCTTGCCGAACTCTATCCACTCCCTCCTCCGAACATGACGGCGACTGGTGCCTTTGTCTTTGCACAGGGTTGGTTGGGTTGTTTTACCTCTGAGCGGCACTTTTTTGCACACCATGGGCTAAATGACCAGGTCACAAGGACCCCGAAGGCTCAGAGAAGGTTGGGGGAGAGGACCCACTGGAACAGCTGTTAGGAGACAGATGGTTGCCTCCCGTCAAGGCGATCCAGCGTGTTCTTTAACGTGCACAGGGTATGGCTCTCCCGCACACGGGGCCACGGCTTAACGTCCCATCCGACGGACGGCGGCCTTTCCAAGCCCATCGGTGTCCCCTACTGACCGTGGGCAGGGCGGGTAATAAAACTTTCACAAAAGTATAAGTTGAAATTTAGATTCTGTGTTTCTTTCCGTGAAATTTCTTCAAAATTTTGGAAAGTTTGAGAAACAATTATTTGTTTTCTTAAAGCACTTTTGCGGAGCCAATGAATTCAATCACTATAGCTTTTTAAAATATTGCTATCATTTCCCTAATACCTTATTCAAGGCGTAAACTTAACGACTTATTAAATTTACTGTTTTGTCCCATTAGAACCCACTGAATAATAGCAAACGTTAAACTCTTCTAACAAACACTTCACTTGTTTCTTAATGAAAAGGAACAATTTCACAAAGACGGCGCTAAAATTATTTGTTTCTTATACGAAACAGTTACTCAATTTTTAATGAAACATGTTTTGTCAGCGGACGTGGGATGAGTACTTTTGGTGAGTTTTTAAATTCGAATCAAATTCTTTTTGAACAAATTTTGTAAATGATTGAAGTTATTCCGGATCTATATAGTAGTGGAGTACAGTCGCTCAAAAAAGTATCCGAACACTATGGTTGATTACAGAATTCAGAAAAAAATATCTGCCAGCGATTTTTTTTAGAAATTAGTGATCTGGCAATCTTCGTGTCACCTGACGCGAAGATTGCCAGATCACTAATTTCTAAAAAAAATCGCTGGCAGATATTTTTTCTGAATTCTGTAATCAACCATAGTGTTCGGATACTTTTCTGAGCGACTGTACACTCTACACAGTGCAGAGCGTATTAGGTCATGCCTTGAACGCAAATACGACTAATCATCCAATCGTAAGAGATTTCCCATTCTCCATTTCTCTAGGGACATGCGGTTCTTCAACACAATCTAGAGCAGTGGCAAGAAATCGTGAAAACCAGAGAATTTCTGCCAGACTCCATCGAGAAGATGTTTGACAACAAGAAAGAAATAAAAGTAAGTTTACTCGAAATTACAAATTGAAGTTTGAGCTGTTAAGTTTGTGTTTTATAATTTGTTGATTTATTCTGAATTAATTTGGACTGATTTGCTACTGAATTAAACTTTTGTGCGTAAAATGGGCTATACCAGGTCGTAAGAATCCCAATGGCTGAGATCTAGGTTGGAATTGAATTTATTGGATAGTTGTTAAAACAAGAGGGAAGTCCCGTCAATTCCATCGAGAGTGTTTTTCGCCGTGCAGACTCTCCTTCACACAGAACCACGTCTAAACGTCGTTTTAAATAGTTTAGCATTATTGACATTTCTAAACTTTCTGGTGTTTTAAAAGAAAACTATTGTTATAAATTTTAATTTACAACAGAGCTACCTCAAACGAAAAATAAATTCCTTAATTCGATCAGTCATTAGTGCGCCAGGCTCGTAATCTGTAGTTCTTAGATTCGATTTCTATCTCGGCCAGTGTTGGTATTTATTCCCGCAAAAATTCCCGTCCTATCTCGGTCAGTAGGGGATACCGATTGTGTTGTAAAGGCCACCGTCCTCGGATGCGATGTAAAGCCGTGGCCCCGTGTTTGGGAGAGCCGTATTCTCTGCACGTTAAAGAACACGCTGAATGACATTGACGGGAGCTGTTTCCCAACTGCTGTCCAGTGGGGGTCAGAGAAGGTTGAGGTCCCCCCATCCTTCTCTGAGCCCCTAGGTGACTTTGTGACCTGGCCATTTAGTACATTGTGTGCAGAAAAAGTGCTGCTCAGAGGTAAAACAACCCAACCCAACTCGTAATCTAAAGTTTCTAAGTCCAAGTCTCCGCTGCTTAGCATTTCAATTTTCTCTTCTAACTATTACTCTGCCCCCGGTAAGAGAGGGGGACACTGACTGACTTGAAAAATGCATCGGATGGGACATTAAGTTATGCCTCTTTGTACGGGAGACAACCATTTGCACATTAAAGAACATGCTGGGTGGCATTGACTAGAGTCCACCTGTCTTCCGCAGCTGACTAATGGATTCTCCTCTACTTACCTCTCGGGTCAGCTTTGAGATTTATCTCCGCAAAATTGCCCGCTCTGCCCACGGTCAGTAAGGGACACCGATGGGCTTGGAAAGACCGCCGTCCGTCGGATGGGTCGTTAAGCCGTGGCCCCGTGAGCGGGTTGGGTTGGGTTGTTTTACCTCTGAGCGGCACTTTTTTTTGCACACCATGGGCTAAATGGCCAGGTCACATGGACCCCGAAGGCTCAGAGAAGGTTGGGGGAGGGGACCCACTGGAACAGCTGTTGGAGACAGATGGTAGCCTCCCGTCAAGGCCATCCAGCGTGTTCTTTAACGTGCACAGGGTATGGCTCTCCCGCACACGGGCCACAGCTTAACGTCCCATGCGACAGACGGCGGCCTTTCCAAGCCCACCGGTGTCCCCTACTGACCGTGGGCAAGGCGGAAAATTTTGCGGAGATAAATCTCAACGCTTACCCAGCTGGGACTCGAACCCCCGTGAGCGGGAGAGCCATATCCTGTGCACGTTAAAGAACACGCTGGATGGCCTTGACGGGAGGCTACCATCTGTCTCCCAACAGATGTTCCAGTGGCTCCCCTCCCCCGACCTTCTCTGAGCCTTCGGGGTCCATGTGACTTGGCCATTTAGCCCATGGTGTGCAAAAAAGTGCTGCTCAGAGATAAAACAACCCAACCCAACCATTTGCACATTAAAGAACACGCTGGGTGGCACTGACTGGAGTCTACCTGTCTTCCACTGCTGACTAATGGATTCTCCTCTACTTATCTCTCAGCCATTGGGGTTCTCATGGCCTGACTATTTAGCTCATTGTGAGCAAAAGCAAGGAGAAACATCTCAACCACTTCTTTGCCTAAGGCTTCGATTGTTATGAGTTGCTGCATTTAAAATCCGTGACAAAGGAAATTTAGAATAATGTGAAGAAACGGTTGTTTTTAAATCTCAGAATACTTGAATACGTCTCGCATGGATTACTCATTCTCTGCACGACACCTGGTGTAATACATGCGGCGAAAGTACAAACTAATTCCGGCTGTTCCGTAATCTCGGTGTGACGGATAAAAATACCAGATCCTCTTAAGAAAGACGACGACATTGCTGATGGGTTTTACAAAGTGATATTCTTAAAACCGAGTTTATATGCGCAACTAAATAGCTGTTTAGAATGCATTACGCTAAGGATTTGTGTTTTGAACAAAATATAACACTTTTATAAATATAGCATCTTCAGCACACGATGCAGAATAAATCAACGGATATTTCTGTTAAGTTTGCAAATAGAACTATCTTAACTTTTTTTAAAAGAAGATGTTTATTAAACGAAATGCTTCAAAAACGCAAAATGATCGCACGAGCAGAAATGAGTTTTTGTCAAGAAAGAATACTTATATTTCTCATCTCAAATTATCTTTCGCTGGTAGTTCCTGCTATTATCAAATGCAAAGTATGGTTCATATCTAAACAGCTATCTTGATTGCGTGTGTAAATCTTGATAAACGTATGTTCCCTGCCAAAATATTAGACAATATACATGTCATATTGCTGGAAATCTAATTTCGAAGCTCTATAATTTCTAAAATATGCATTTGATTGTAAAACATGACTGAAAAATCAATTAAAGATCATAATCAAATCCATTTAAAATTCGATTTTTTAACGATATTCGTTCACTATTTAAATAGTTATGGATGCTGAAATATTTCACAGTAAATTTTCAATAATGCATCATAAGAAGGTACTTCAGAAATCAATTAAATAACAACTATTGTTTCAATTTTTATATGGTAAAATAAATATACATTTTAATGTATGCTTACATCAATATTAGACAAATTATGAATGATTTTTATAAACAAGATAATCTGTTGCTAAATATTCTAGCTACCATAATACTTTAAATACTGAACAAATAGTATTGAAAATCGAGATTTGATTATGAGCTTTACTTTATATTCAGTCACATTTTTCCTTTAATGAATATTTAGAAGTTATGGAGCTTTGATGTCAGATCCCCATTCATATAAGAGGGAAATTCTCTTACATTTTGATAGGGCAGTGTATAAGGTTGTGTATAATTCTTAGTTTATTTCGACATTTGCAGTTGAGGCATTCTCATGGTATTCCTTGCGTTGTTTTTTCGTCTGATATTTTGTAAAGTGGCGTAGGGCGAGGGTCAAAAGCGGGAGATTACGAGACTGTGCAGTTGATGCTTTTCCAAAGGTCTCAGGGGCGGGGGTGGCTCAGTCGGTAGTGCGCCAGGCACAGTTAACGTCGCATCCGACGGATGGCGGCTTTTCCAAGCCCATCGGTGTCCTCTACTGACCGTGGGCAGGGCGAGGAATTTTGCGGAGATAAGTCTCAACGCTGACCCAGCTGGGACTCGAACCTTGGAACTGCAGATTACGAGCCTGGCACGGTACCGACTGAGCCACCCTCGCCCCCGCTTGCAAGACACCAGATGAATGAGTTGGGATGTTTTACCTCTGAGCGGCACATTTTTGCACACCAATGGGGTAGATGGCCAGGTCACAAGGACCTAGAGGGATCAGAGAAAGTTGGAGGAAGGGTACCCATTGGACGGCTGTTAGGAGACAGATGGCATCCTTCCATCAATGCCATCCAGAGTGTTCTTTAAAGTGTACAGGGTGTGTCTGTCCCTCACACGGAACCACGGCTTGACGTCACATCCTAGTGACGAAGGCTTTTTCTAGCCCGTGGGTGACTACTGACCGAGGGCCGGGTGGTGAATTTTGCAGAGATAAATCTCAATGCTGGCCCAGGTGGAACTCGAAACTGGGAAATGGAGATTACGAGTCTGGCAGGCTACCGACTGAGCGATCCCCGCCCAATAAACTTAATGGTCTGAGAATAACTAACCCTTTATTTCAAATGCAAAGACTTTTATATAAGGGTGTTCAAATAAAAAGTGGAAGAACTGAAAATAAAGAGTAAATGATTTATTAATCTGCTTAAATTCCCCACGCCCATTCAGAAAATTTTTCCAGCACGAAATTAAAGATGTGATACTGTCTTTCCTAGAGAGACTTTGACTTTTGCATGAGAAACTGTCATGACACTGACTGAGGTTATCTGTTCGTCCGACTTCAACTTCCTGCTTTTCATGGCGGTTTTCAGCTTCAGAAATATAAAAACCTCTTAGAAAAGATACCAGAACCATAGAGAGGACGTTCCAGGCATTCCTAACGATATCTCTTTCAAAGTCCTTGACATTGTGGCAGCAGCGCAGCGGTGAAGTGGTTTTGTCATGAAACAAAACAACCCTTTTACACAAAAGGAGGTGTTGTCATGGCAACATGGAGATACTATTTCAAGGCTGCTCTTAATAACATGGGACGGGCGTGGCTCAGTCGGTAGCGCGCCAGGCTCGTAATCTGTAGTTCCCAGGTTCGAGTCCCAGCTGGGTCAGCGTTGAGATTTATCTCCGCAAAATTTCCCCGTCCTGCCCACGGTCAGTAGGGGACACCGATGGGCTTGAAAAGGCCGCCGTCAGTCGGATGGGACGTTAAGTCGTGGCCCCGTGTGCGGGAGAGCCATACCCTGTGCACGTTAAAGAACACGCTGGATGGCCTTGTCGGGAGGCTACCATCTGTCTCCCAACAGCTGTTCCAGTGGGTCCCCTCTCCCAACCTTCTCTGAGCCTTCGGGGTCCTTATGGCCTGGCCATTTAGCCCATGGTGTGCAAAATTACCCTGTGCACGTTAAAGAACACGCTGGATGGCCTTGACGGGAGGCTACCATCTGTCTCCCAACAGCTGTTCCAGTGGGTCCCCTCTCCCAACCTTCTCTGAGCCTTCGGGGTCCTTATGGCCTGGCCATTTAGCCCATGGTGTGCAAAATTACCCTGTGCACGTTAAAGAACACGCTGGATGGCCTTGACGGGAGGCTACCATCTGTCTCCCAACAGCTGTTCCAGTGGGTCCCCTCTCCCAACCTTCTCTGAGCCTTCGGGGTCCTTATGGCCTGGCCATTTAGCCCATGGTGTGCAAAATTACCCTGTGCACGTTAAAGAACACGCTGGATGGCCTTGACGGGAGGCTACCATCTGTCTCCCAACAGCTGTTCCAGTGGGTCCCCTCTCCCAACCTTCTCTGAGCCTTCGGGGTCCTTATGGCCTGGCCATTTAGCCCATGGTGTGCAAAAAAGTGCCGCTCACAGGTAAAACAATCCAATCCAATCTTAATAACATTGGTGCTTTTAGTTTTTTGGTAGCTGATATGATGTGTCTTTTAAAGGGATTTTCTTTCTGATATATTACCATTTGCAGACAGGCACCGAGTACGCCAGTTCCTCAGTTCTCATTAGTCCTTCCTGTGGCCAAGGCTTCAGCTGCACCACATCGCCGACCGTGGGCATGAGGAAGACACAGAGCATCGATGCAAGTTATCTCGATCTGAGGGATTACCAAGATGCTCCGTATCCCAGGCCTCTGTCCCGCGCCAAATCAGACTTCAATCTCACATCCTCTAGTGCTAGCCTCGTCTCCAGCGAATATGGTGAGTAGAACAAAGAGAACAGCAAATTAATGTAGTCGATTTGTTTATTTAGCATTAATTTATAGTGTTATTAGTTTAGTATTCGTTTAGTATTAGTTTATGTCGCATTAGTTTAGTATTAATCTGTATGTATTAGTTTTGTATAAGCTTATATATTATTTATATATTTGTATAAGCTTATATTATATAAGTAAAATTAGTTTAGTTAGTATTAGTTTCTATTTTATTTACTTAGTATCAGTTTCTATCGTATTTATTTAGTATTAGTTCCTATTGTATTTATACTTAATTAGTTTAGTATTAGTTTAGTATTTATGCATTAGTTTAGCATTAATTTTTATGTATTAATTTAGTATTAGCTAACATTATATTAGTATGAATTAGTTTACATTGTATTTGTTTCTATTGTATTTACTAAGCATCAGTTTCTATTTTATTTACTTAATATTAACTTTGGTTGTATTTATTTATTTAATTAATTGAAACTTTATTGTTATTAAATGTAATACTAATTTTTATTTATATCACACATTTATATTTATTTACTTAGCGTTAGTTTATATTCTATTTACTTAGTATTGATTTATATTGTATTTACTTAATACCAGTTTCTATTGCATTTATTTACATTAGTTTCTATTATATTTATATTAGTTTAGTGTAGTTTATATTGTATTAGTTTAGTATTAGTTTATATTGAGTCCATAAGATAATCGATTTGTATCCTGATTGTAGGTAACTTTAATCCTTTCCGATCCGCTGTTGGAAGTGATCCGATGTGTAAGGTTTCCCTTTTCATCTTCGTTATCGGAGGTTCTCCGACATTATATTATTTGGGTTTAAGTGCAGAATTTCTACCGGATAGGAGGAAGCAAAGCGAAAATTGTCCATAGTTAGGAATTAGGGAGCAAGGTGGAATGTTTTAGTTGAAATATCTATTTTTTTTTAATATACTTGTGTGTAAAAATGCATCATTCAAATTTCGAGGGGGAATATCTCTTTTGACCTCATCTCTCCGAATCTTATGAATTTTAGTAGATAATTTTTGCAGAAACAAATAAACGTTGACAAGAATACCCTCTCCTAACATAATAGATTGAAAAGTATTAGTGCCAATGGATTGATGTTGATGACATTGCAGTCTTGAGCCAGGTGTCACAGTTTAATTACCTTGGGAGCTATTTAACAGATACTGGTGATGTGCTGCGTGAGATTACCAGACGAATAGGGATTGCTGCCGGAACTTTTAAGAATCTTGGAGAGTGTGGAGAAATAGGCGTATACACCTAAAGACTAAAATTAGACTGTGTAATAGCTTGGTTCTTTCTAGGGTCAAACTTGAACGCTCTGTAATCAAGATAACAGGAAACGTGATGCTTATGCAGTATCTTGAGTATTAGGTGGTTCAACTTTGTTCATAATGATGAGGTTAGGCAAAGGAGTCTGCAACCTCCTTTAAGCAACATATTGTGCAAATAGAGACTCCGTTGGTTCGACCATGTTGCCCATATGAATAATTATAGATTAGCGAATAGGTTATGAATAGTGTGCCTAAAGGCCTCAGAAAGAGGGGGGAGACCTAGGATGCGGTGAGCAGACAATGTCAAACAGGACTTTGTTAGAATTGGTGTTCAGTGGCCAGATGCAACAGATGTAGCTCTGAACAGATATACTTGGAGACCTAAATAGCACGGTCTGGTTGGACCTCCATAGTCCATGGCTGCTTGAGGATGATGATGATGTACATTTTAGAAATTTGGTTAATGATTAAACAGTCACGAAATTCGGAAGCTGAATTTTAATGTATTTCTTAAAATTTCATTTTCCAATATCTTAGAATCTCATTCGACTCTAGCTAGGAACTTTATTCCTTCCCTCAGAAACATTTAACCGAAGAAAGCCTAATTCTTTTCAGAGAGTCTCTCTTAAGTTGTTGATAGACATTGTTTTTATTCTCATCTTAATATCTCATTTTCTTCCTAAAACTTGTATTAATTTATCTGGAATCTTTTTCACTTCTTGGTTGCATCTGTTTCATCATATCAGAGTCATTGAATAATATCTTTTTATTTAAAAATTTTACTTGCTAATTGCTTTTTTTCCTCCTCCTAATATTGCTTTACTTGATAACATATTTTATTCTTTATATTGCTTTTTTGTTTGTTCATTACATTCTCTTATTTCTCTTCACATGTCTTTAATGTTTAAATCTTTTATTCTTACTATCTTTATGTTTGGGTAAATAGTTTCTTTTCATATTGTAACACCTGTCTTAAATATTTGTAAAATAAATTTCCCCTCCTAAATTCTTTTCTGCTTGTTCCTAACATCCTATTATACTGTCGTGCGATCTCTCAACTCTTCATAACATTTGATCTCTTAATACATCTGTTCGCATATTGAAAATAGTTTCCTTTCATAACCTAACATTCATTTCACCTGTTAATAACATTATTTGCTTTTTCTTAAAATAACTTTTACTTCTCTGTAGCGTCTTCTATTTTCTATTTTATTTCAACCTTTTTTTTTTACCATGTGTGTTTACATTTTGATAATATCCTTCTTCTCCCATTTAGCATCGTCCCTGAGGCCAAAAAGCATGGCAGTAGTTGGTGACAAGTCCGACAACTTCCACGTCAGGGCGCTCTATTCCTATCTTTCTAGCGGAGAGCATCAGCTGAGTTTCCATGAAGGTGACGTCATTGCTCTCATTGGCGAACGGAACAAGGGATGGCAATACGGCGAGAATCTCAGGAATCACAGGTAGGTGATGAACATCGGTGTATTTACTTTTTCTTTGTGGTATAATCTCAATGATTGATGCAAGCTGATACATTGATTGAAGCAGACTTCATTCATTTGATCCATTAATTCAGTGAGAATTGATTCATTTGATTCATTGATTGAAGCAGAAGTGATTCATTGACTGAGTCAGAATTCATTCATACACTGAAGCAGAGTTGATTCATTGATTAAGTCAGAAATGATTCATACACGAAGCAGAGTTGATTCATTGATTAAGTCAGAATTGATTCATACACTGAAGCAGAGTTGATTCATTGATTAAGTCAGAACTGATTCATACACTGAAGCAGAGATGATTCATTTATTGAGTCAGAACTGATTCATACACTGAAGCAGAGATGATTCATTTATTGAGTCAGAATAGATTAATACGTGAAAGAGTTGATTCATTGATTGAGTCGGAGTTGAGTAATAAATTGAAGTAGAGTTGTTTCATATATTGAATTAGAATTGATTCCTTGATTGAATCAATGTTGATTCACAGATTTAATCAGTGTTGATTCATAGAGTGAATTAAAGATGGTTCATAGATTGAATCAGAATCGATTCATAGGTCGAAACAGATTGAATCAGAATCGTTTCATAGATTGAGGCAGAGTTTATTGATAGACTGAAGCAGAATTGATTCACGAGATCATTGTTTCAAAAAAGTTGATTCATTGTTTGAAAATAGATAGATGATTCATTGATGGAAGCAAATCGATTAAAACGGAGTTGATTCATCGATTGAAATAGAGTTTATTGAAATAAAGTTAATTCACTTATTTGAATATGAGAAATTTCCCCATTGCAATTTTTTTCTTATTTGCAGTAAACTGGTTACAACAATCTTAATTCTCAGCAATTATATTACTTCCAATTCTATTGTGACATAACAGTTGTTTATTACCTAGCACCTGGTTTAGTACGAATACCGATTGGATACAGTCATAAACGGTATACATGTGGAAATTCACTAATTATGTTCTAAACTATTCAAGGTATACGTTATCAATTTAAATATTATTTTCTTGAATATGCAGCTTATTTTCTTACATATTGGTTCTCAAAACCTCATCATTATTTTTCGGATACCCTATATATTTTATTAGAAATCTACCGCCATTTGAGTTTCGAGTAACATAGAAACTTTATTTCTTTATTAAATTTCGGAGATATACGCTATAAATTATTCTTCAGCAATAATTTTCACAATTCTAGCACACATAGATCACGGGTTGGGTTGGGTTGTTTTACCTCTGAGCTGCACTTTTTTGCACACCATGGGCTAAATGGCCAGGTCACATGGACCCCGAAGGCTCAGAGAAGGTTGGGGGAGGGGAATCGGTTCCAAGCCCATCGGTGTCCCCTACTGACCGTGGGCAGGGCGGGGAATTTTTGCGGAGATAAATCTCAACGCTGACCCAGCCGGGACTCGAACCTGAGAAATACAGATTACGAGCCTGGCGCGCTACCGACTGAGCCACCCCCGTCCCCATAGATCACGGTTACATCGGCCTGTAATCACGAATGGTCACATCAGTTTCTGAAATTTCGGAATGATTCTGATATGAACGACCGAAGTCTTCAAGAAAGAAAGTCAAGAAAATCAAAGTCAAATCAAGTCAAGAAAATGAGAACTTTAAGTACTCATTTTCACATTTCTAACACATGCAGTTCACAGTAGAATGGAAATTCACTCTCTATTTGAATTAGTCGTAAATGGAATAAAAAAAAATAATAACATATTTCTGACTTCATAAAATAATTGACCTCTTTGGGGTGGGGGTGGCTCAGTCGGTAGCGCGCCAGGTTCGTAATCTGCAGTTCCCAGGTTCGAGTCGCAGCAGGGTCAGCGTTGAGACTTATCTCCGCAAAACTCTCGCCCTGCCCACGGTCAGTAGGGGACACCAATTGGCTTGGAAATGCCGCCGTCCGTCGGATGGGACGTTAAGCCATAGCCCCATGTGCAGGAGAGCCATAACCTGTGCACGTTAAAGAACACGCTGGATGGCCTTGAAGGGTGGCTACCATCTGTCTCCCAACAGTTGTTCCAGTGGGTCCCCTCCCCCAACCTTATCTGAGCCTTCGGGGTCCTTGTGACCTTTCCATTTACCCATGGTGTGCAATAAAGTGCCGCTCAGAGGTAAAACAATCCAATCTATACAAGGGGTACGCTAGTTACATACACATTTCCAGGGGGTACGTGAAGCATAAAAGTTTGAGAACTACTGGCCTAGACAATTGCAACCGGACTGCTTTATGGACAAATATTAGCATGGGTCTCTTCAGGGGACAAATATAGCTCCAAATACCCATGGAATGCAGTTCCCTGCGCAACGTTTTTTCTGAAGTAGATTGATTTGATTCTCGTTGACTGTCTGTAGCAATTTCTGTATGAATGTGACCTGGCCTACATATAATTTATGAGGTGTGCAATATAACATCTATTAGTTTTTGTTTTCAATCGTATATATATATATCAGCAAACTATTCACGTTTTGAATTAAAAAATTTGATTAAATGATTTTTCCAACTTTCTGCTAATCTGCAGGGTTGGTTGGTTTCCTATTGCCTATACAGAACCAGTTCTGGAAGGAATCGATAAAGATGAACCAGTCAGGTTGGTTTCATTTTCTTTTACCTTTGAAAGAAATCTCTGATATGGTCTAAAGATTATTGTTCATTCTCTTATTAAATTCTAAAGTGACTGAATCAAACTCTATTAATTTCTAAAGAGTCTTAATTAATTAATGTCTACTAATTTCTAAAGCATCTTAATTGCATAAATTATAAAGCGTGTTCATCTAGCTCTACCAATTTTTAAAATATGTTCTTCGAATTATACTAAATTTTAAAGCAAGTTCATCAAGATCTAAAGAGTTTAATGCGTGTTCTTCAAGCTGTAAAATTTTAGTCATGTTCATCTAGTTCTACTAAATTCTATGACGTGTTCATCAAGCTCCTTAAAGTTTAAAACTTGTTTTTTTCGAGATCTACCAAATTTGAAAACGTGTTCTTCAAGCACTACTAAATTTTAATGCGTGTTTTTTCAAGCTCTACCAAATTTTGAAACTTATTCTTCAAGCTCTACCAAATTAAAAATCTTGTTCATCAAGCTTTAATAAAATGTACAACGTGTTCACCAAGCTCTACAAATTTTTAAAACGTTCTTCGAGCTCTCCTAACTTTTAAAACATATTCATCAAACTCTACTAAATTCTACAGCGTGTTCATGAAACTCCATCAAATTCTGCAGCGTGTTCTCCTAGTTCTACCACATTTAAAACGTGTTCTTTAAATAAAAATAATACCCCCTGAAGCAGCTGCTTGCCACAGAGGTCTGACAGGAGCTTGTCAGTTTATATGCCACAGTAGAAGGTCTGAGAGGATGGCAGGACCTCAACAGAAAAACGACACAAACATCCATGCCATACCGGGGCTCGAACCCAGGTCCCTTAGTCAGTAGCCAAGCGCGCTAACCACTCGGTCACAGGACGGCTAAAATAAATACCCCCTGAAGCAGCTGCTTGCCACAGAGGTCTGACAGGAGCTTGTCAGTTTATATGCCACAGTAGAAGGTCTGAGAGGATGGCAGGACCTCGGCAGAAGAACGACACATACATCCATGTCTCACCCGGGACTCAAACCCAGGTCCCTTAGATCAATAGCCAAGCGCGCTAACCACTCGGCCATGGACGGACTCTACGAAATTTTAAAATGTGTTCATAAAACTCTACTAAATTCTAAAATCGTGTTATTCAAGCTCTACTAAATTTAAAAGCTTGTCCGTCAATCTCTACTAAATTCTATAGCACATTCATCAAGCTCTACTAAATTATAAAAACGTGTTCCTTTAAACTATACTTAATTATAAAAGCATGTTCGTCAAGCGTGCGGGTTTCTTAAAATTATGTCAAGTGAAATAAATTACATATGAAGCACAAAAAAATTGTTTTTTGGGGATAAAGCTACCATTTAGACTCATTAATGTAGCTGAAAGTTCTACTAAATTCTGAAGCGTGTTCTACCTCCATTAGACTCTAAAGCGTAATTTTCAAGCCCCATTAAACTTTAAAACGTGTTCTTCCAGCTACGTTATATTCCACAGCATGTTCATCAAGCTCGACTAAATTGTAAAGGTATTGTCATCATTCTCGAATTAATTCTAAATATTCGAAACGTTTTGCTCTAATCAGAATTCTAAGTTATACTATTTAAACATCATCGTTATCTTCATTCATTGGGGCGGGGGTGGCTTAGTCGGTAGCGCGCCAGGCTCGTAATCTGTAGTTCCCAGGTTCGAGTCCCAGCTGGGTCAGCGTTGAGATTTATCTCCGCAAAATTCCCCGCCCTGCCCACGGTCAGTAGGGGACACCGATGGGCTTGGAAAGGCCGCCGTCCGTCGGATGGGACGTTAAGCCGTGGCCCCGTGTGCGGAAGAGCCATACCCTGTGCACGTTAAAGAACACGCTGGATGGCCTTGACGGGAGGCTACCATCTGTCTCCCAACAGCAGTTCCAGTGGGTCCCCTCCCCCAACCTTCTCTGAGAGCCTTCGGGGTCCATGTGACCTGGCCATTTAGCCTATGGTGTGCAAAAAAGTGCCGCTCAGAGGTAAAACAACCCAACTCGTTATCTTCATTGATTTTAAACAAATAAATCTTGCTCCTAAAGCACCGTGCTTAGGTATCAGTCAATGCATTTTACATCACTAGCGTATTATGTTATCTAGGTATCTTTTAGTCTGTTAAATTCGAATCCAAAGTTTTATCCAATGTTTACATCGTTATCGAACGGTTTGGCTTCATGTTTTTTGCCTGTTCACTTTCGGACGGAATGCTATTACAACACGTGAATGCTATTTATTGGGTATAAATAACAGTACTATAATTCTCCAAAGATCCTAAGCTTTACCAAACTTTCGGAACGTAAAATATTAAACTCATTTTCGACATTATCCGTAAAATAATCTACAAATTCACTTAGCTGCTACTTCCTTATTTTAGAAACTACAGATAATAATTACTAAATTATCTCTATTTCATTTCCTAAATTATCTTAATACTTATAGATCACTGAAGTTATGTGTACACAATGATTATAATTTGCTCTTTTTTATTTCCTACTTATTATCAGCAACACGGCACCCACCGTTTTCCCCTTCTAAAGCCCTCTCCTTTCCTGCTGCGTTTATAAATCAACCTTTCCTCCTAATCCAGTCCACAGAGTTCACGCAGCAACAGCCACGTGTAATTGCCCTCGTATTTTATCAGCAATCACGATTTATTCTGACACTTCCAGCTTTTCCTGTTCCGACTTTTAAGTCCTCGGAAATCGAGAGACGGAATAATTAGAAATGATTAGCTGCTCATCTTACGCTCTTTTATCCTCATTTAAAATCTCATCTCTTATTTATTGCATCCGCTCCATCACGATGAGAGCATCACGAGAAGCCATGATCAAGCAATGGTTATTTTGTGCGCAAGTATTTTGAAATTATTTGTAACTTGGTTGGGATCTCTTCAGTCTAATTATTTCAGCGCTGTGGTTGTACAGTTGGGTTGTTTACCTCTGAGCGGCACTTTTTTGCACACCATGGGCTAAATGGCCAGGTCACAAGGACCCCGAAGGCTCAGAGAAGGTTGGGGGAGGGGACTCACTGGAACAGCTGTTGGGAGACAGATGGTAGCCTCCCGTCAAGGCCATCCAGTGTGTTCTTTAACGTGCACAGTGTATGGCTCTCCCACACATGGCACCACGGCTTAACGTCCCATCCGAAGGACGGCGGCCTTTCCAAGCCCATGATTGCCCCCTACTGACTGTGGGCAGGGCGGGGAATTTTGCGAAGATAAATCTCAACTCTGATCCAGCTGGGTTAGGTTGGGTTGTTTTACCTCTGAGCGGCACTTTTTTGCACACCATGGGCTAAATGGCCAGGTCACATGGACCCCGATGGCTCAGAGAAGGTTGGGGGAGGGGACCCACTGGAAAGGGCTGTTGGGAGACAGATGGTAGCCTCTCGTCAAGGCCATCCAGCGTGTTCTTTAACGTGCACAGGGTATGGCTCTCCCGCACACGGGACCACGGTTTAACGTCCCATCCGACGGACTCCGGCCTTTCCAAGCCCATCGATGTGCTCTACTGATCGTGGGCAGGGCGGGGAGTTTTGCGGAGATAAATCTCAACTCTGACCCAGCTGGGACTCGAACCTGGGAAATGCAGATTACGAGCCTGGCGCGCTACCAACTTAGACACCCCCGCCCCCAGGTTGTACCAGTAGCAGCCGCTTTATGTTGTCAAGTCACCAGAAATTGTACGAGTTCAAATTTGTGCAATCTCCAAGCGTCTTGTTAAAATACTGCTTAGAGCAAGCTCGACGAACCTATGGCTCATTGCAAAAGTACTTCCGGCTCATAAAAATTTATTGCGAGCCTGGACCGGACCGTAATCTGAGTCACCCCATTTCACCGGAGCTATCTGAGCATCTCCCTGGGGTTCCGTAAATTTTGTCAACCTGTAACAGACCGGGGTCAAATAGCTGCTCATGAAACAAATCATCACTATTACTAAATATGACTCATTTCTTTCAATATTTTTGACCTAATGTTTTCAGGTGCGTAACCAAACGATTTTTCCAATTCATAGACCTCATTAAAATTTCATATTTCGGGTGTTTTTTTTTTATAAAAAAGTTTCTTAATTCCTTAAAAATTAGTTGTTTTTTTTGTTTCTTTTTCGACATTTTATTACTCATTAAAAATGTATGTTTTCTTTTTTAAGTAGAGAATTTTGCGCCTGGTTTAGAGCTTGCTCATCCAAAGTTTATCATCGGAAGTTATTTTATAAACGTATTGCTTCGCCGTCACTTTTTGCTAATACTACTAAGATCTGGTTAGGCAATAGTACTATTGTCTAACTAGACATCCAACTAGTAATAACTGTTGTCTAGTTAGGCAATAGCTAAAAAGAACTCTAGTAAATAAATAATTTGGATAAATAACATTAGCGTGGCCTGTGAGTCGAATAGTCTATCACTAGGGATCAACGACTCTCATTAGACACACGAATAATATCAAACCCGAGCTTATTAAAATCTAAGCCCTCCCCTCAATCTCCGGAGAACAGGAGGGGCGGGGGTGGCTCAGTTGCTAGCGGGCCAGGTTCGAGTCCCAGCTTGGTCAGCGTTGAGATTTATCTCCGCAAAACTCCCCGCCCTATCCACACTCAGTAGGGGACACCGATGGGCTTGGAAATGGGCGCCGTCCGTCGGATGGGACGTTAAACCGTGCCCCCCGTGTGAGGGAGAGCCATGCACTGCGCACGTTAAAGAACACGCTGGATGGCCTGGACGGTAGGCTACCATCTGTCTCCCAACAGCTGTTCCAGTGGGTCCCCTCCCCCAATCTTCTCTGAGCCTTCGGGGTCCTTATGACCTGGCCATTTAGCCCATGGTGTGCAAAAAAGTGCCGCTCAGAGGTAAAACAGTCCAATCGGGAAACAGGTAAGAAAGCATGTTTTCTGCCGACATCCTCAACTAATGTTTGAGCAGTTCTCCATGTTTAAAATTATGCATATAAGCTTTTCAAGATAAATCCATTTTTTTTAAATATTTTTCCCCCATATATGCTATTATTTCACGAATTTTGCACAAATGTATTCCCAAAGTTTGTGATTGTATAATAAAGAGAAAATGCGATTGAATAAATAAATACTTGATAATCATTGCATTCTAGCTGAACTGTTCACAAATGACATTTTCGTGGGTGTGTTATTTAATTTCATTTTCGGCAGTGGATAAACTCGAGCAGCTCGCTTCTAATTGGCGTAGCTACTGCGTTCACCTCAAAGCCGACCACGACATTTGGCACGGAGTGTACATTTCAAATTGCCTACTTCGGCCTACGGCTGCATTTAAACATTGCAGCTAATTAGTTTTCGAGATTCCATCGTTAGATGTTCCATTTTACAATAAATTTCAAGTCCTGGTAGCCGAGTGGTTAGGTTGGGTTGGGTTGTTTTACCTCTGAGCGGCACCTTTTTGCAAACTATTGGTTAAATGGCCAGGTCACAGGGACCCCAAAGGCTCAGAGAATGTTGGGGGAGGGGACCCACTGGAACAGCTGTAAGGAGACAGATGGTAGCCTCCCGTCAAGGCCATCCAGTGTGTTCTTTAACGTGCACACGGTATGGCTCTTTCGCACACGGGGCCACGGCTTAACGTCCCATCCGATGGACAGCGGCCTTTCCAAGCCCATCGGTGTCCCCTACTGACCGTGGGCAGGGCGGGGAATTTTGCGGACATATATCTCAACGCTGACCCAGCTGGGACTCGAACCTGAGAACTACAGATTACGAGCCTGGCGCGCTACTGACTGAACCACCCCCGCCCCCGAGTGGTTAGCATGCTGAGCTACAGTGCACAAAGATCTGGGTTTGAGTCACGCAAATTACTTGTGTTGTCCTTCTGCCGAGATCTGGCTTTCCTCGCACATCTGTTTCCAGGTTCGAGTCCCAGCTGGGTCAGCGTTGAGATTTATCTCCGCAAAACTCCCCGTTTGCCCACGGTCAGTAGGGGTCACCGATGGGCTTGGAAAGGCCGCCATCCGTCGGATGGGACGTTAAGCCATGGCCCCGTGTGCGAGAGAGCCATATCCTGTGCACGTTAAAGAACACGCTGGATGGCCTTGACGGGAATCTACCATCTGTATCCCAACAGTTGTTCCAGTGGGTCTCCTACCCCAACCTTCTCTGAGCCTTCGAGGTCCTTGTGACCTGGCCATTTAGAACATTGTATGCAAAAAAGTACCGCTAAGAGGTAAAACAACCAACCAACCTCGCACACCTTCTCTGTGGCGTATTAAACTGACTGATTCCTGTCAAACCATTATGGTAAGTAGCTACTTCATTTGTAATTTATCCTTTCCCAATGGTAAAATTGCACTTGAAATATGCCTTCAAACGCAAAGATATAAACGTGTTGGAAAGTAATCAACAGCTTTGATAACCGGCTAATGGATTTCTAAAAGCACTAGCTAATAGAGCGTCCATTATATCAAAACGTTATCAATAATAAAACAACCAAAATATTATCTATTTGTTAGAATCCCTAAGTAAATAAGTAAGACCATTTATCCTGTTATTCTCGTTGTGTCCTCTGTCGATCTCCAATTCTTTTTTTTTCGTGTAGACGTCACAAGTAATCAATTTCTTCGTTTGTCTGTAGCCCGGGCCACAGCCAATGGCTTATGACGTCAGATGTGACCTCAGGGACTAACTCTCCGGTCTCTCGAGGACTCCGACCAACGAGCTACACTTGTGCGGCCAACTCCGTCACGGAGGAGAACGTGCCGACGAGACCCAGCAGACCTCATTCCACCTTCACCGACAGTCCGGTCTTCAGCATAAAGGAAATGGTAAAGGTCAGAAGGAAGAAATTCAGCTTTGTGTGTTGTTTTTTTTACTCTTAAACTTCTCAATATTTTTGTTCACTAAAGTTATTTAATTCTAGAAAATCATCTTCGTTCTTAAAGTCATAATAGGCTAAATAGGCTGTTTATGTACTCAACCGTTGAAAACATTTATTAATAACATCTCTGAGAAATGGTGACTCTTTAATTTGGTTGTAGATATCGTATTTAGAATTTTTTCTTGCTTTCATCTTTAATTTTTTTTCTACTAAGGACTTTGCTTAATTACTAAATGATTTCTGTTGTGGATAGGCACCAAAATGAATTTAATTACCGCCTCAGTGACTCAATGATATCACTTTGGCTCGCGTGACATTGTGATCGCCGAGATCCGGATTCGAATCCCTGCTATGACATAGTTGTTTGTTCTGTCATATATGTAGTGATTGTCCATCAGAAAAATACAATGTTCACTTATCGGCATGCCAAAAAAATTCTATGTTCTCAAACTGGGTCATAAAGCAGATATTGGCTCTAAGTCCCAGCAATAAATTAAAAAAAAAAGTTTACAAAAATTGTTCTGTTGTTAACGTTTAAAACGTTGTAGTGATTCCATTAATTTGGGGAATTATACGTAAAGTGTTTTAAAAATAAGCAAATGACTTGAGAAATGCATCTTAATATAATTAATATGTGTGAGTGTTGTGTTATAATTTCTAAGCAATAACTTAAGTGAAAATATTCAACAGCAATTTTTACAAAGTCTTATCAATAGATTCCATATTTTAAGATATAAGATATAAACACCTATATTTTTATCTTTTATTTTAAAAATGTTCTTGGAGATATTTTAAATATGAGATAGGTTATGACTGATTAAGTGTTTCAAAATGCAGAAACGAAAGAAATAAAAAAATCGCACCCATTCCCCGACAAAAAATTTATTTGAATCTACTGGCTTGTAAATGGTAGCTGGGTATAACTGGAAGGAGAGCTATGCATAATTCTTCTGTGATGGTACAGAGAATTGGTCAGGCATAGCACCTAAAGTCTGACCTCGTCTTCTTGGGGTGCAACCCTTTAGTATCTTTCAGGAGGATATTCTTTCTCCCTGGAGTAGACAAGTAAAGGAGAACTGCTAGATCAATTTACCCAACTGATTTTGGACTTCTGCGGCTATTTTTTCTTTTTAACCTCTTGTAAAGAGTGGTCAACTCGACTGGCTTTCATTTTGGATTCCTATGGACCTTATGCACTAGTAGATTTCTATTGCAGGAGAATTTACATCTGTGTTTTTTGCTTCTTGCCAACACTGGTTATTAAGTACACAGGATACTTCAGCTGACAGGTGATCCTGATCCGTAAACGTTGTTCTTGGTATTGGTTTTAAATACAATCTATAGCTGTTTAGCATAAAAATAAGTTGTTATTTTTTTATCCCCTTTAAATCGCATCTTGTGACATTAGAAATTGCTGTGCCATAACGGAATAGAGTTGTATAGTAACATTAGCAGTCAATGGAACGAACTTACTATATTTAATAGCAGGTCAACAATTCTTGTTTGTTCCACATATGTCGATTTACATCCAGGTGTTATGATCAGGGTAAGTCCTTTGTATGTCTTGACTTTTGCAGTACCAGGAACACACATAGAATCTCTATTTTGTAAACAAAATAAATGACATAAATGAGTTAAAAAGTTAAAAACTTGCATTGCCTTGAAACTGGTTCTTGCATTGCCAAACCTAAACTGGAGTAATGTGTCTCACACACCTGCTTGCTGGCACTCGAAAGACAGAACAGATTATTCTAAAATCTTTATTAATGAAAACATCTCCAGTCAACATCTCTACTCCTGATGAATAATCGAGTTTGATGTAATAAACTTGCGCAAATCTTTTCTAGTTGTCCAGTTTCTACCTTAATTTACCTGAAACTTCAGTTTTTTATTGCTCGATATTGGTCGTACCTCTCTCAATAAAAGAAACTTCTTTAAAACATCTACCAGCCATTTTATTTCCTCAGCAACCTACATCATCCTGGATTCTTAAAATAAATTATTTTTTGGATGTCCATACACAGGAATTTCTCTTGTGTAACCTAGACCATTTACGCTTTCAAGAGACGAGAACGACAGGTTCTCGTCTCTTAAAAGCGTAAACGATATTTAACAAATCTTAAATTTCTCTTTTCAGGACTTGTTGATAGCAAACACCAACAAGAGTTGGGTTGTTTTACCTCTAAGCGGCACTTTTTTGCACACCATGGGCTAAATGGCCAGGTCACATGGACCCCGAAGGCTCAGAGAAGGTTGGGGGAGGAGACACACTGGAACAGCTGTTGGGGGACAGGTGGTAGCCTCCCGTCAAGGCCATCCAACGTGTTCTTTAACGTGCACAGGGTATGTCTCTCCCACACCGGGGTCACGGCTTAACGTCACATCAGACGGAAGGCGGCCTTTCCAAGCCCATCGGTGTCCCCTACTGACCGTGGGCAGGGCGGGGAATTTTGCGGAGATAAATCTCAACGCTGACCCAGCTGGGACTCGAACCTGGGAACTACAGATTACGAGCCTGGCGCGCTACCGACTGAGCCCCCCCCCACCAACAAGGTATAGCTATATTTATCAACAGAAATGTCAATACTGCTCTTCTAGGACATGAATGCATTAATGAAAGATTTCTTACAGTGAAATTTAAAACAGGGATTAAAAACTTTAAAGTTTGCACAAGAATATGATTGATTATATATTAATTGGTAGCAAATAAACATACTGTATTACGAACACCAGATCGTATAGGGGACATGAAATTGGATCTCACCATTATCTTGCTAAAACTGTCTTGCAAATGAAGCTTATGGAATGTTGTTTTAAGGTTAAAAGAATTATCTTTAATACTGAAGCTATGAAAGACTCAATTAGCCACAGCTTACCATCAGTGATTATAATAATAGTGGTTTGTTTACAACTGAATCTGCGGATGATTGCTATCATTTTAAATAAGTTCTTTTCGAAATCAACTGTAGTATTTTGGATAAAAATGAAGTGTAGGAGAGTTGGGTTGTTTTACCTCTGAGCGGCACTTTTTTGCACACCATGGGCTAAATGGCCAGGTCACATGGACCCCGAAGGCTCAGAGAAGGTTGGTGGAGGGGACCCACTGGAACAGCTGTTGGGAGACAGATGGTAGCCTCCCGTCAAGGCCATCCAGCGTGTTCTTTATCGTGCACAGGGTATGGCTCTCTCGCACACGGGCCAACGGCTTAACGTCCCATCCGACGGACGGCGGCCTTTCCAAGCCCATCGGTGTCCGCTACTGACCGTGGGCAGGGAATTTTGCGGAGATAAATCTCAACGCTGACCCAGCTGGGACTCGAACCTGGGAACTACAGATTACGAGCATGGTGCGCTACCGACTGAGCCACCCCCGCCCCAGTGTAGGAAAGAGAATCATTTGAGTGATAAGGCTATGCAGCTAATTTATGAAAAAAGAGAGTACAGGGCCAAGTTGAATCAATAACTATTAATTTTAATATACGACATTATAGTGAGTGATCCTTTAAAGATCAGTTGAATGCTGATAAAAATCTTTGGATTGATAGCCTGGTTGAAAGAGCAGAAAAAGTTGCTAGAGAACTCTACAGCAGATGTATTAGACAGTAAATATATTGTGTAGAAAAAACAATGGCATACAGGTATTGAGGAATAGGGAAGGAAAAGGAAGACTTATTGAGGAATAAGAAGGGAAAAGGAAGACTTATTGAGGAATAAGGAAGGAAAAGGAAGACTTATTGAGGAATAAGGTATTGAGGAATAAGGAAGGAAAAAGGAAGACATTGAGGAATAAGGAAGGAAAAGGAAGACTTATTGAGGAATAACGAAGGGAAAGGAAGACTTTTTGAGGAATAAGGTATTGAGGATAAGGAAGAAAAAGGAAGGCTTATTGAAGAATAAGGTATTGAGGAATAAGGAAGGAAAAGGAAGACATATTGAGGAATAACGAAGGAAAAGGAAGACTTTTTGAGGAATAAAGTATTGAGGAATAAGGAAGGAAAAGGAAGGCCCTTGAAGAATAAGGAGAACAAGGTTATTTAAGGTAAAGTGTCTATCAGAACTAAATAATAATAATAATTTATTTCCTTCATATGCAATGCAAAAATATGTATAACAAGACCTTGAAAGTACTACTCAAGGAGAGAACTTTTATGTGAGTAGTAAAAAGAACACAAACAAGAGATGTATAAATAAAAAACAAGACACAAAACAGAAGACCACAGCCGACCACACAGAGACTTAGAAGTAGACGAGCCAGTGGCGGTACAAGCTGCAGCTGATTTCGTTTAACCACTCTTCACTATTAAATTCAAATGTAAACCGAAGCATATCTTTAATTGCTTAGAGAAACTTATCTAACTACTAGGCATTTTAATTTCGTAAAGTACAGAATTTAAAATCTTTGTTGTCATGTAAAGTTAAAATTATTTTTTATGGCTTTAAAATGTGGTTAGTTTAAATTATTATTATACAATTATGATAACTGCCTTATTTTCCTTAACGTTGGCCCTGTTTTACGATCTGAAGTTACTTTGGTAGCCTTAAATGAAAACTACCCAAGTCATTAGAGGTTGATGAACTTCTGAAATAATTAGAGATTGAATTTCGAGATGATCAGTGTAGGTTCAGAGGTGGTACAGTCGCTCAAAAAAGTATCCGAACACTATGGTTGATTACATAATTCAGAAAAAATATCTGGCAACGATTTTTTTAGAAATTCGTGATCTGGCAACCTTCGTGTCACGTGACACGAAGGTTGCCAGATCACTAATTTCTAAAAAAAACGTTGCCAGATATTTTTTCTGAATTCTGTAGTCAACCATAGTGTTCGGATACTTTTTTGAGCGGCTGTACCGGCTACATAAATCGGTATGTCTTTATGTGTGTATGTACGTAGGTAGATCGTGAAACAGAGCCAACATTAAAGACAGTAATGCAATTAGAGTCTCATAATTACATAATAGTAAATCGAACTAACCACATTTTTAAGTATGTATGTGTGTATGTACGCAGGCCCAGATCTAGAACACAATGGAGGGGGGAGGAAGGGACAAGAAACACAATAAAGTCAAAAAAATATGAAACGGGTAGCCAAGAGACTGGATTTCCAATGCAGTGTAACATTCTTCCCTCCGTTTTACAGGCCTTTAAAAATTCCTTAAGGAATGCATCAAATATAAGTAAGTTTAATATTTCTGGCCTCTATTACCCTTATAAGCATTCTGAAAAAGTGTGGGGGGGGGGTCATACCCCTCATTAGATCCGGCCCTACATGTATGTATGTATGTATGCATTATACATATGTATGTATGTATTATATTCGTATGTTTCATTATATGTATGTATTTTGGAAGTATGTATAAATGTAGGTAAGCAAGGAAGCGCGGGTATATTTGGGTTGGGTTGTTTTACCTCTGAGCGGCACTTTTTTGCACACCATGGGCTAAATGGCCAGGTCACATGGACCCCGAAGGCTCAGAGAAGGTTGGGGGAGGGGACCCACTGGAACAGCTGTTGGGAGACAGATGGTAATCTCCCGTCAAGGCATCCAGCGTTTTCTTTAACGTGCACAGGGTATGGCTCTCCCGCACACGGGGCCACGGCTTAACGTCCCATCCGACGGACTGCGACCTTTTCAAGCCCATCGGTGTCCCCTACTGACCGTGGGCAGGGCGGGGAATTTTTCGGAGATAAATCTCAACGCTGACCAGCTGGGACTCGAACCTGGGAACTACAGATTACGGGGCCTGGCGCGCTACCGACTGAGCCACCCCCGCCCCTAAGCGCGGGTATAGAAAAAATAAAACGAGGCAAGTGACTAAATCAAGACGGTTGGGTTGTTTTACCTCTGAACGGCACTTTTTTTTGCACCCAATTGGTTAAATGTGCATTTTCAGAATGACCCCGAAGGTTCAGAGAAGGTTGGGCGATGGGGACCCACTAGACAGCTGTTAGGAGACAGATAGTAGCTTCCCTTCAAGGCCTTCCATCGTATTCTTTAATGTGCACGGCGTATGACTCTCCCGCGCATGGGTCATGGTTTTCGGCAGCCTAGGGGAATTTTAAATAAAAAAATTATATTTTTTACGACTTATGCAAAGTTTATTATTAATAATAATGAAATAATTTTACGAAAACGTTAAAATTTGATAATCTGAAATTGCTACTGAGGTCTACGAATTATTTTTCTCTCAGTGGGGTTGTTCAGAGTAAGGCTCTCTGGCACACGTCATCATCATCATCATCATCATCATCCTCAAGCAGCCATGGGCTACGGAGGTCCAACCAGACCACGCAGTTTAATTCTCCAAGCATATCTGTCCTGAGCTACATCTGCTGCATCCGGCCACTGCACACCAATTCTAACAAGGTCCTGTTTGACATTGTTTTCTCACCGCATCCTAGGCCTCCCCCTCCTTCTGAGGCCTCTAGGCACACTATTCATAACCCTATTCGCCAATCTGTAATTATCCATACGGGCAACATGGCCAAACCAGCGGAGTCTCTCTCTGCACAATATGCTGCTTAAAGGAGGTTGCAGACTCCTTTGCCTAACCTCATCATTAGTTACAAAGTTAAACCACCTAATACCCAAGATACTGCGTAAGCATCTAGAATCAAAAGCATCTAGTTTCCTGTTATCTTGTTTACACAGCGTCCAAGTTTCACTACCATAACTAACACTAATAAGAACCAAACTATTATACAGTCTAATTTTAGTCTTTAGGTGTATACACCTATTTCTCCACAATCTCCATAGATTCTTAAAAGTCCCAGCAGCAATACCTATTCGTCTGTTAATCTCATGCCGCACATCACCAGTATCAGTTAAATAGCTCCCAAGATAATTAAACTGTGACACCTGCTCAAGACTGCAACCATTCAGATTAACTGAATCACAACCTGCCTGACCAATTTTCATCACTTTAGTTTTCTCTCTGTTTATAACCAAACCTACTCTACTACCAGTCTCATCAACAGTTCGAATGAAAGAGTTCATCTCATCAACATCATTTACCAAAAGGGCTAAATCATCAGCATAATCTAAATCAGAAATTTTCGTATCTCCAGCCCATTTAAGGCCAAAAACTTTCCCTCGAAGTGAATTTCGCATAACATAATCAACAACCAAACTAAAGAGAAAAGGAGACAAAATGCACCCTTGTCGAACACCAGACGTAATGCTAAACCAATTGCTACAAGACTTACCAACTCTCACACATGACTCAGTGTTATTATAGAGAGCTTTCATTATGTTAACTAACTTGTCAGGTATACCATATGTTCTCACAATCAACCACAAATTATGACGATCAACAGAGTCGAAAGCCTTTTTGAAATCAACAAAGCTAGCAACCAAAGGTTTCTGAAACTCTAAACATTTCTCAAGAATCTGCCTAAGTGAAAATATCTGATCCACACATCCCCTGGACCACTTCTGAATCCACATTGCTCATCACGCAATTGCCTGTCAACCAGATTCTTAATTCTATTAAGCACAATCATGGAAAGAACTTTACCTGGAACAGAGAGTAGGCTGATACCCCTATAGTTATCACAAGAACTGCGATCACCTTTTTTGAAAATAGGGATAATAATAGCTCTGGTAAAATCTTTAGGAACCATGCCTTTATCATAAAAGTTATTCAAAATTTCAGTCATCCAAGTGGTAACCAAAACATTCCCAGCTCTGAGCATTTCTGTAGTAATTTCATCCACCCCTGGGGATTTATGAAGTTTCAGTTTAGAGATAGCCAAACTAACTTCAGATTGTGTTATAGGGCCAACATTAAAGCTGCCAATGCATCTATCATCATTACAAACAATGGGAGTAGAACTAACCACATTGTTTAGAACATCACTGAAATGCTCAGCCTACCTAGCCATGAGAGAATCCTCACCTTCTATAACCTTACCTTGTTTATCCTTCAATCCCTGTATGCCTGTCCGTTTTCTACCACATAAAACATTAACTATCTGGTACAGCTCTCTGCTGTTGTGCTGCATAACTGCTTCCTCAGCTTTGTCAGCCAAGCTATCAAGCCAAAGATTTTTATCAGTAGCTAACTGATCCTTTACACGTTTATTAAGCTCTCTGTAATCTTTTCTATTAGGACTAGTAGGGTACTGATTAAGGACATTCCTGCAGTTCCTTCTTTCAGAAATAATCTCAATTGCCTTATCACTTAAATAATTCTGACCCTTCTGCTCCTTTTTTTCCTAATAGAGTACTGTTAGTGTCCAAAAAAGCCTGTTTAAAATGATCCCATTCTTCCTCAACATCAGTAGTAAGCATACCATGATTGTCATAATGACTAAGTAACCTATCATGGTAAGCTTTAGCTATAACTGGGTCTTTCAGAGCATCAGTATTAAAGGTAAATTTTTTAACCCTAGCACAACACTTTTTAAGTTTAAGTTGCAAGACACTTTTAACAAGGTAATGGTCAGATCCAATTTCAGCTCCCCTATGTGCCCTGGTATTTCTAACAGAACTAGCCCATTTGCTGTTAATTAATATATAATCAATCATATCCCTATGCATCCCATCAGGTGAAACCCACGTGTATTTATGTACGTCGCGGTGTTTGTAATATGTGTTAGTTATTCTGAAACCATTGAGTTTACTTACCTGTAGGAGACGTTGCCCATTGCCATTGCAGCTACCAATACCAAAAGGGCCTATCACCCCTCCCCAAAGATCAGAGTCAGTACCAACTTTGGCATTGAAGTCACCTAGAACAAGGGTAATATCTGCTTTCTTGACTGAATTCAAAATATCCTGTAGTTGTCCGTAAAACCTATCCTTCTGATCCTCATCAGCATCCTCAGTGGGGACATAACAGCAGATAACATTAGCCACGGCTGAACGTCCCACGCAACGGACTGTGGTCTTTCTAAGCCCTTCGGTATCCCCTACTAACCAATGGCAGGCCGGGAAGTTTTGAGGAGATATATTTCAACGCTGGCCTAGATGGGACTCCAACTTGGGAACTGCAGATTACGAGCCTGGCACGCTACCTGCGAAGCCACACCCGGCCCTCAGTGTTTGTTCAGTTGCAGAAACTGGAAATATGCACTAGGATCACCTTGTTCTATTTTTTTCCCTAAGCTGTATTAAAACATAAAGAATCATTACGCAAGTTCCATAGTACCCATTGGATACGGATATTGAAATCTGTGAAAAATTTAAATTTCGAAGAAACCTTTAGTGATAAATATATTTAAATTATAACAGAAGTGGTAGGAAATTTTATATTAAATACAAAGAAAAATGCGAAAAATTCTCCCATGAAAGATTACAATATAAAAACTAAATTCTTAAGTTACAATATAAAAGCTAAATTTTTAAGTTACAATATAAAAACTAAATTCTTAAGTTACAATATAAAAACTAAATTCTTAAGTTATAATATAAAAACTAAATTCTTAAGTTATAATATAAAAACTAAATTCTTAAGTACCACGACTTGCGAAGTGAGACTAAATATTTCTTAAAGATGTAAGTCAAATCTAAAAAAGAAATTTATTTCATATAATATTTGCTTTCCCTCTGAGCGGCACTTTTTTTGCACACGATGGACAGGTCACAAGGACCCCGAGGGCTCAGAGAAGGCTGATAGGAAGGAATCCAATGGGGAGCTGTTAGGAAACAGGTATAAGCCTCCCATCAAGACCATCCAGCGTGTTCTTTAGCATGCACAGTGCATTGCTCTCCCTCACACGGCGCCACGATTTAACGTCCAATCGGACGGACGGCGGCTTTTCCAAGCCTATCGATGTCCCCAACTGACCAAGAGCATGATGGGAGTTTTGCGGATTTATATCTCCACGCTGGCCCAGGTGGAACTAGAACCTGGGAACTGCAGATTACGAACTTCACGTGCTACCGACTGAGCCACCCCCGCCTCCGATCAAGCCGGAAAAAAGGAGGGCAAGAGGCTGGATTGCATTGAAGTATAAAATTTTCCATTTCGTTAAGCCGTCCCGTGGCCGAGTGGTTAGCGCGCTTGGCTACTGATCTAAGGGACCTGGGTTCGTGGCCCGGGTAAGGCATGGATGTTCGTGTTGTTTTCTGCTGAGGTCCTGCCATCCTCTCAGATCTTCTACTGTGGCCTATAAACTGATAGGCTCCTGTCAGACAGACCTCTGTGGCAAGCAGCTGCTTGAGGGGGTATTTATTTTATTTATTTAAGAGGTTATATTAAACAATTTCTTGAAAAATGCATGAAGTATACATAAATTTAATAATTTACTTTTGGTAAGATTCTCAATTAAGGGGGAGGGAGGAGCAGGGCCCCCTTTCTCCATCTTCTAGATCCCGCAGTTTATGTATGTACATAAAAATATCTGAAGTTTGAAAACACCAGCGTATGTTCACTATCCTACCAAAATATTGGAGAATTTTTATCTTATGCCAATGGGAATCTAACATCGGAGCTCTATAAATTTTAAAATATTTATTTAATTAAAAAATGTGACTGGAGATAAATTGAAGATATCGTCTATTTAAATCTGGAATTTTAAAGTTTACGTTCCGTTTTTAAAGTGTTATGAAAGCTGGAATATTTCACGACTTTACGTCTGGAATAATGTTACAAAATTAAACTTAACAACAAGGAGCTTAAACAACAAGTAATATTATAAACAAAATGACTTATACCTTTTAGATGTATGCTTAATGATTATTTCAATATCAAATAATTACGAATTATTTTTATAAAATAAGATAATTTATTGTTAAATATTCCAGCTTCCACAACTCTTTAAATACCGAACAAATATTTTTGTAAATCGATTTATAAGTAGATTTGATTATGATTTTTAATTTATCATCAGTGACATTTTTCCATTAGACACATTCACAGAAGAGCCAAAACATTACGACCAGCGCGTCTTTATGCAAATCGGAACAACTGCAGGTAAACGACGGCGTGTGTGAAAGTCATGAAACGGTATAAATAATAACCTGATACTGAGCTCCGTTAATCAGTGCAATTCTTGTTCTTCAGATGGGAAAGGTGGGGCGGGGGTGGCTCAGTCGGTAGCGCGCCAGGCTCGTAATCTGTAGTTCCCAGGTTCGAGTCCCAGCTGGTCAGCGTTGAGATTTATCTCCGCAAAATTCCCCGCCCTGCCCACGGCCAGTAGGGAACACCGATGGACTTGTAAAGGCCGCCGTCCGTCGGATGGGACGTTAAGCCGTGGCTCCGTGTGTTGGAGAGCCATACCCTGTGCACGTTAAAGAACACGCTGGATGGCCTTGACGGGAGGCTACCATCTGTCTCCCAACAGCTGTTCCAGTGGGTCCCCTTCCCCAACCTTCTCTGAGCCTTCGTGGTCCATGTGATCTGGCCATTTAGCCCATGGTGTGCAAAAAAAGTGCCGCTCAGAGGTAAAACAACTCAGATGGGAAAGACAGCGAACTTAAAGTGAGTTTGACAAAGGCCAAATTGTAATGGTCAGACGACTGGGTCAGAGCATTTCCGAGACGGCAAGGCTTGTTGGGTGCTCACGGTCAGCCGTGGTTAGTACCTTCAAAAAGTGGTCCGAGGAGGGAAAAACAGCTAACTGCCAGCAAGGTAGGGCCGACCACAGCTCATCGATGACAGGTGAGCGAAGGCTGTCCCATATGGCAGGAAGCAACGGAAGGGATACTCAAACATTAACACTTCTTTTGCCTTTGGGAATTTCATTCAAATACTGCTTTGAGAATTTCATTCAAACACTGCTTTCGGTTTTAGAATTTCATCAAACACTGCTATGCGATTTTTTTTATTATTATTTCATTCAAACACTGCTTTGTCTTTGCGAATTTCATTCAAACACTGCTTTGGCTTTGAGAATTTCATTCAAACACATGTTTAGCTTTGAGAATTTCATTCAAACACAGATTTGGCTTTGAGAATTTCATTCAAACACAGGTTTGGCTTTGGGAATTTCATTCCAACACTGGTTTGGCTTTGAGAATTTCATTCAAAGTAAGTCTACATACTGAGGGTTTTACTGCGGCTTCGTATTTACGTTTGCTATTATAGGGAAATTTGGACTGTTTGTTAACAGGGTATTAGGTGTTGGCCCATTTGGTAGCGCGCCCAGGCTGGTAATCTGAGATTACGAGGTTAGAGTCCCACTGTACCAGCGTTGAATTTTATCTCCATTAATACCTACCCTCAGAAACCCACCAGAAAGAAAACTTCGATGCGCTTGGGAAGACCACCATCCTTCGGATGCGACGAAAATCCGTGGCCTCTTGTGTAAAACTGCTATACACCTGTGCACGTTAAAGAACACGCTGGATGGCCTTATTGGGAGGCTTCCATCTGTCTTGTAACAGTTGTCCAGTAAGTCCCTCTTCCCCTAACCAACTGTGAGCCTTAGGGGCCTGGGGCGGGGGTGGCTCAGTCGGTAGCGCGCCAGGCTCGTAATCTGTAGTTCCCAGGTTCGAGTCCCAGCTGGGTCAGCGTTGAGATTTATCTCCGCAAAATTCCCCGCCCTGCCCACGGTCAGTAGGGGACACCGATGGGCATGGAAAGGCCGCCGTCCGTCGGATGGGACGTTAAGCCGTGGCCCCGTGTGCGGGAGAGCCATACCCTGTGCACGTTAAAGAACACGCTGGATGGCGTTGACGGGAGGCTACCATTTGTCTCCCAACAGCTGTTCCAGTGGGTCCCCTCCCCAACCTTCTCTGAGCCTTCGGGATCCATGTGACCTGGCCATTTAGCCCATGGTGTGCAAAAAAGTGCCGCTCAGAGGTAAAACAACCCAACCCAAAGCCTTAGGGGCCTTTTGTGACCTGGTCATTTGATCGATTTCCCTAACAATTGGAGATGGCTTGGCATCTTAACTAGAAAAAATTAAATCAACCTTGCTATCAAACAAAATTTTTGAAATGGAGTAATCTGGTAGCAACTCGTGTTTTTATAAGCATTAGCAATTTGCACGTTGCAAGGAATTCTGGGTTGATTCTCAAATTTCGATTAGATATTCGAAATCATGTGATGTTGCGTATAATAGCGTATTTTTATCTTCGATGAATTTGTTAAAATTAAAATAGTGATTAAAAGCGTTGTGTTGCCTTAATTTTTTCAATCGGTAAAGTTGAAATTAAGTATTTTTTTAATCTGTGAAATTTTAGAACTTGCGAGTCAATAAGTTTTAAATAATTATTTTTACCATTACGTTAATCGTTTTCAGTTCAAATCTAATTAACGTTAGAATGAGTCACAAAATTGGTTATTTTGATGTTTAATGGTGCTTTATACCGTCCTTTAAACTGACGTTCGAGTCTATCACTCGCCTCACTAAATGACACTTTCGCTCCAAAGTGATCACCTAAAGTCGAAAAATTTGATACCCATTTAAGATCGATCTCGCAAGACAGAATTTTTCGCATCATCAGCGCTCGAAGAAGAAAAGAAACAAGATTACCGCGACAGTAAAATTAGCTTTTACCAAGTGATGTTGCCGAGCTAAGTAGATCGGCGCTGGCTACTGAAGCTCATCATGGTGAGTCTGTAATTGCCTTAACACGACACTGATTGTTTCAAATCGTCTCTCTCAACACGCGTTTAAGGGAATCTAGATTAAATTACATAGCATACATTTTCCGCTAATTAAAGCGTGTTACGTGGACGATAATGCAAGCGAAAATTCTCCAGCGGAAAACTTTGCTGCTACGTAAACTGATCTTACTAGACCAGCAATTCTCAACTGGGAGTACATTAATTCCTGGATGGGTGGGTTTTGTTTTGAGGGGACTACAAAATCATTTCCAAGTGGTACAGTCGCTCAAAAAAATATCCCAACACTATGGTTGATTACAGAATTCAGAAAAATTATCTGGCAACGATATTTTTTATTATATTTTTATATATGGCAACGATATCGTCACGTGACACGAAGGTTGCCAGATCACTAATTTCTAAAAAAAATCGTTGCCAGATATTTTTTCTGAATTCTGTAATCAACCATAGTGTTCGGATACTTTTTTGAGCGACTGTACATGGCATAGTACTCAGGCATTAAAGCCAGTTCTTTAGTGTAGACTTTCAGAATGTAGATTTATTTTTTATCTTCGTTGCTAAGGAAAAGGGGTTGCGGTGGCTCAGTGGTGGCGCGCCAGGCTCATAATCTGCAGTTCCTAGGTTCAAGTCCCAGATGGGCCAGAGTTGAGATTTATCTCCGCAAAACTCCCCGCCCTGCCCACGGTCAGTAGGGGGCACCGATGGACTTGGAAAGCCCTCAGTCCGTCGGATGGGACATAATTCGTGTACGGGACAGACATATTCTCTGCACTTTAAATAACAATTTGGATGGCCATGACGGGATTCTACCATTGTTTCCTAACAATGAATTTTCCTAACACTAAAATTAGTGATCTGGCAACCTTCGTGTCACGTGACACGAAGGTTGCCAGATCACTAATTTCTAAAAAAAATCGTTGCCAGATATTTTTTCTGAATTTTGTAGTCAACCATAGCGTTCGGAAACTTTTTTGAGCGACGGTACAGTGGGTCTCCCCAATTTTCCGTGAGCCCTCGGGGTCATTGTGACTTGTACAGTGGGTCTCTCCCCCAGTTTTCCGTGAGCCCTCGGGGTCATTGTGACTTGTACAGTGGGTCTCTCCCCCAATTTTCTGTGAGACCTCGGGGTCATTGTTACCTGGCCATTTAGTCTATTGTTTGCAAAAAAAAAGTGCCGCTCAGAGATAAAACAACCCAACTTGCTAAACAGATACTTGATCTATTCGACTTCTTTGGTGATCTGGACTTCCACGATGATACATAAACGAGGAGAGTCATTTAAAGCAATATGACATTTGCGAAAGTTGTTTTTGGTTGGGTTGTTTTACCTCTGAGCGCATTTGCGAAAGAACTGACTCTTTGATCAGTCTAGAAACACCTTACCGTGATTATTTTCACTGATGCTACATCACAAATGTTTGCCATGTTGAATTTTATTGTCTTTTAAATAGAATTCACATGCTTAAAGGAATTTCATACTTTTAGCTTGTAAACATTAGAACTCGAGAAAATTAGGGGTTAAATTTTTTTCAGAAACTCATTTCCTGAGATATATGAGGCAATAGAACCTGTGTGAATTTATTTCTTTTCCTTCTGCAACAATTTAATACCGAAATGATGCTGTATTGTTTATTCCTCCGTGGATGAAATGTAACCTTATATGAAAAGTCTTACCGACTGCACAATGACTGTTGCGAAGGAAATCACAAAAATTATTTATTCATTTATTGATTTCTGCGTCAATAAGCAACTCCTTGTATTTATTATTGATTGAATAGGTTTTTAGGTAATTATTATTGATTGTTAAGTTATAAATATTATTACATGTCAGGCAGAATTGTCTATAACGTCATTATAAAAAAAATAAAATAATAAATACCCCCTCAAGCAGCTGCTTGCCACAGAGGTCTGACAGGAGCCTGTCAGTTTATATGCCACAGTAGGAGATCTGAGAGGATGGCAGGACCTCAGCAGAAAAACGACACACACATCCATGCCTAATCCGGGGCTCGAACCCAGGTCCCTTAGATCAGTAGCCAAGCGTGCTAACCACTCGGCCACTAGGTTGCAAAAATCGTGCCAGATATTTTTCTGAATTCTGTAACTGTTTCTGAATTCGAAGTTCGAGTCCAACTGAAGTGTTGGGACTCGAACTTGGAATATCACATTAAGAGCTTGGCGAGCTATAGACTAATCTCATTTCTACCACCAAGAATCTAGAAAACAAGTTCGGTGGTGAGGACGAAATGGATTGGATCAAACTGGAAGAGACCGAAACATCGATTATGAATTTGTTTTAAATCAAAGATTAGTATTGCGGAAGAATGTAATATACGTTTAATTTCCTTCCGTTTTTGAGACTTGCCATTTTTTTTTCTTCTCAGTTTCTGTTATTATATTCTCTAAGTGGGGAAGGCAGGTAACATTTAGCTCCCTCTCTTCTCTCTCTCCTAAATTCGGTCCTGTAAATAATTACCTATAAACCTATTCAATCAATAATAAATACAAGGAGTTGCTTATTGACGCAAAAATCAATAAATGAATAAATAATTTTGTTGAAAAAAAAAACGTTTTGGTGATCTGCAGGACTCGAACTCACGTCTGCTGCAGAATCATGCCAGAGTGTTCTAAACCACTAAACTGGAATCGACTGCGTCATTCATCCACTAATATGATTTATAAATCTACCAGTACTAGTCGCTCGTGGCGCCATCTCTGATCGGGGAAGGCAACTTCATTTTTCCAATGTTGCTCAAAATAGGATGTAAATGAGAAAGTTAGCGATAAGAACATTGGTGGATGAATTGTGGAGGCAATTCTAGTTTAGTGCTTAGAACACTTTAACATGAATTTGGACGAGACATCGTTTCGAGACCAGCGTATTAACAAAACTAATTTTTTTAACACGAAACTATTTAATAAATCTGTTGTTTAAATGTACTGAAATTGAAACATTTGAATATAAGGAGTTGATTTAGTTTATTTTTGGTCGTATGCTTATGGAAAAAATTCATTTTCACGTAAAAAAAAATGCAAAAATTAGGATTGTGTTTCATAATGTATCGTTAACGTTACATCCATTTCAAACACATTAAATTTTTTTGTAATGAATACCATACAGAACCGTCTTAGGGTCTACAAACAACGCTGAGCGCTCGTTGAAACTTCTAATATATATCAAGAACGCGGATGGTACTAAAATATGCACTCTAGGGGTGGGAGGGGGAAGAAAAGAATGAAACGTATAATGTAAGTGCTTCTCGTTAAATTGTGCTTTATATCTGCTGCTACGATGAAATTCTTCTCGTCTCCAAAACGGCCGCTGTTACACTCCATTTCTTTTCGAATTTATGAAACACATTCTACCCTCACATATATTGTCTTTTGGGTTCCCGCATTTTCAGGGTTATGACCACATAAAGAACATGATTCGTTTTCCCTCTCTCTTCTTACTTTCAGTCCTTCAAACAGAGTTTACTTTGCATTTGCTCTCATTTAAAAGAGATTTATTGTTACTGCAGGGTCGACATGACATGACGCCAGTGAAGTTGAACCAGCCGCCTAAGACCCCGTCCCATGATACCTCAAGCCACGGTCCCTACACTCCAGCCAAGGTTCATCACCCCCTCAA
Organism: Ryuthela nishihirai; assembly: GCA_038380435.1. Lineage (NCBI taxonomy): Eukaryota > Metazoa > Arthropoda > Arachnida > Araneae > Heptathelidae > Ryuthela > Ryuthela nishihirai. The sequence goes on from JAWZYU010000018.1 coordinate 30,917,533, forward strand.
GGAGCTTCAGGAGACGCCTCAAATCTTCCGTTCCCCCAGGAGATCTTTAACGGCGCCATTTCCCATCTCTGTACCACCTCCTAACCTTCCTACCTCAGCAAGTCTCCACAGCAGCAATGATAGTGGGTTCTGCAACGATGGAGCTCATCTAGCCTCTCAGACAATGGCTGAGGAAGGAGAAGATATTAGGTGAGAGGTTTTTTTTTTTGCTTCATAATTGAAGTCTGGAATGAGAGAAGATTTTTTTAAGAAAGTGATAATATCTATCTCCTTGCTGCCATGTAATAATATTTATAACTTAACTCGGTACACATGGGGTAGACGTGAAAATTAATGGTTCTTTTCAGTTACTTTTTTCATGCAGAATTTGTAAAAGAATGTGTTCTTAATACAAACTCGCTGAGCAATTATGAAGCTGACGAAGAAATATCTTAGTGTGTTTCTGCTACAAAGTGTTGCGATTCTGTTTAGGCTAAACGTTTGAAGAAAGAAATTAATTGTTTCCTTACTTAATGAGTTTATATTACATTGAAGATTCCGTAATCTACTAAGCTTATTCGTGGCATAACTAAGATTAAAAGCTGAAGTTGGCCGGAAGTTTAGAGTGCATCAATTCATTGTTTCCTGGATATGGGCATGCTAGGCTTCTAGACTTCTATTAATAGATTTTAACTACAGATGCAGTTATGTTGAAATTTCCGGCAATATTTCTTCCCTACCCTTTGTGAGAAAGGTGACGTTGATGAATCTGAAAAGGCTGATGTGTTTCTGATATTTAAACGCTTTTATGTGTGCAATAGGGCAATAATGTTTGTCTACCATGTATACATACCATCTGCAGTGGTAGGTAGGCAAACTTTGCTATTTGCATGCTAAAGTCCTGAGCCGATCATTTCGCACATTAATATTTTGTGCACATCATTTTGAATGTTAAAGATCTATTCTTCTGTGAAGCTTAAGTCCCGTTCCTACTATGTGCATGCTAAAATCCTGTGCATATTACTTTGCACGTTAACAATAGACCGAGTGGTTAGGATGCTTGGCTCTCAGGTTGGGTTGGGATGTTTTACCTCTGAGCGGCACTTTTTTGCACACCATGGGCTAAATGGCCAGGTCACATGGACCCCGAAGACTCAGAGAAGGTTGGGGGAGGGGACCCACTGGAACAGCTGTTGGGAGACAGATGGTAGCCCCCCATCAAGGCCATCCAGTGTGTTCTTTAACGTGCACAGGGTATGGCTCTCCAGCACACGGGACCACGGCTTAACGTCCCATCCGACGGGCGGCGGCCTTTCCAAGCCCATCGGTGTCCCTTACTGACTGTGGGCAGGGCGGGGAATTTTGCGGACTTGGCTCTGAGATCTCAGATACTGATCGGTTCGAGCCCAGGTAAGGCATGGATTTTAGTTCTGTCTTTCTGCTAAGGTCTCGCCTTCCTCACAGATCTTCCCAATGGTGTATTAAACTAACAGGCTCCTGTAAGACCTCTGTGGAAGGTAGCTGCTTGAGGAGTAATTTGTATATATATATATATTTTATCATCATGAATGTTAAAGATGTACCATCCTTGTAAACATAGAAGTCTCGTACATACCATAAGCACGTTAAGTTCTGGGTATCTCATTTTGCATGTTAAAGATCTATGTTTACCATATGTATACGAAATGCGTTTCGTGTATGTTATGTGCACTTTAAAGACGTCTCGCGCATGTCATGTTGCCTTTGAAAACCTGTGCTTAATACGTGCGGGTTGAAGAACTCTGCATAGCTCGTATAAGTTATTCCGTTCATAGTACATGCAAGCTCTTGCTTTCAATGAACTGGTTGAAGTCCGTTGCTCACAGGTATTGTTGAAGTCCCGTGTATAGAACATACTGGTTGAAGTCTTGGGTACAACTGACTGAATTCCAGTACAAAACATACACCCTTCAATATATACCTAAGACTTGTCAGGTAGATTTCCTCAATTCAGGGGGGCGGGGGTGGCTCAGTCGGTAGCGCGCCAGGCTCGTAATCTGTAGTTCCCAGGTTCGAGTCCCAGCTGAGTCAGCGTTGAGATTTATCTCCGCAAAAATTCCCCGCCCTGCCCACGGTCAGTAGGGGACAACGATGGGCTTGGAAAGGCCGCCGTCCGTCAGATGGGACGTTAAGCCGTGGCCCCGTGTGCGGGAGAGACATACCCTGTGCACGTTAAAGAACACGCTGGATGGCCTTGACGAGAGGGATCTGTCTCCCAACAGCTGTTCCAGTGGGTCCCCTCCCCCAACCTTCTCTGAGCCTTCGGGGTCCATGTGACCTGGCCATTTAGCCCATGGTGTGCAAAAAAGTGCCGCTCAGAGGTAAAACAACCCAAATCCTCAATTCAGAGATTCTAAAACCTGTTCTTGCAACAACCACTTCTTTAATGACTTGACTCGAGATAGTCGGCCTGTCCCTTCTCTATCTAAATTTGGATGACATAATCCTATGACACTTATTTTAGTCTATTGCATAGAATAAGAAATTAAAAGTGAGCTTAATAATGCATCTTTATAACTCCAAGTTACATTTCATCACTCATTCTAATTTCACGGCATACTCACAGACTCCAACTATAATTTGCGCCAATATATATATATTCGTAAGACTTAATTTTCAAATGTAAAATAATTTTAAGACCCAAACAATAAGAAAATAAAAACAAATATATACGTACGTATTATAATACATATTTATTTTTACTCAGAAAAAATATCCGAAAAATAGTGATGAGTTATTTGAGAACTAAAGAGTATGTTTTAAAATTTTGACAGCACAATTAGCTAAGCTTAGAGATACAATGATTGCAAGGCACTGCACTATATCTTCCTTGAGCACACAATACAGGTGATTTGGAAACACTGCTGTCGAAAAAATATGAAAAACGCTACTGCTCACCCATAAAATTATTTATGGGTCACCAGTAGACACATTCAACATGACATATTAAGATTTTGAAGCAGCTGCAGTGAATACCGAAAGAAACGTTTTGTAAGAAAATTACGAAATTTGTTTCAAACTCTAAAAACAAACTGTAGAGCTTTCCAATAAAAACGAAGTTTTAAATTTTACACTGATTCTTAATAGATATTAACTGCGTAATTACTTCCTCCTCAGGGGCGGGGTGGCTCAGTATGTAGGGCGCCAGGTTTGTAATCTGTAGTTCCCAGGTTCGTGTCTCAGCTGGGACAGCGTTGAGATTTATCTTCGTAAAACTCCATGCCGTGCCCACGATCAGTAGGAAACACCGATGGGCTTGGAAAGGCTGCCGCCCGTCGGATGGGACGTTAAACCGTGGCTCCCTGTGCGCGAGGGCCGTACCCTGAACAACCCAACTAAGAGGAAAGTAATTCGTAGGCATCAGTAGCTAGTTCACATTTATCATTTTTAAAGTTTTCGTAAATTTATTTCATTGTCACTAAATAAGCGTTGAATAAGTCGTAAAAAATATAATTTTTTTATTTAAAATCCCACTAGATCTTAGCCAGTTTGGCCCACCGCCTTCTTGCTTAGGGCCCCGGGCCCTCTAGGTTCCTATCTTAACCCCCCCCCCCCCCCATTATTTAAATTAAGAGTTGATAAGAATATTTCACAGGAAAGTATAATGTTTGTAAGTCAGGAATTTCCTTTCACAGACTTCTAAGTTTAAACCATAAACTGCAGAGTTCCCTAATTCTTGAATCTCCCTCTTCCTTCGCTCTTTCAGTCGATGATTGCTTTGAAACCACTTTGTCGGGAGTGCAAACTTTAGTACGCAGCATCCTCCACAATAAAGTAAATATTGGACCGACTTTTTCACATTAAATATAATTATAGCAAGAAATGGTTTGAGACACTTCGGCATGTTGCACGGGCTGAAGATGCTGTTAGCGCTTTTAGCGGTAATTAGATTTTATTTCGAGAATAATAAGCTTAAGTGGACTTGATGTACATAAGCTACGTCTTCCGCTAGAAGCTCGTTTCTGTGCGTTGAGCAAATCCAAGATAGCAAGAGAAAAACATCGTAGAGTGTAATAAAATTTTCTAACGCACTGAAAGCCTAAGAACCGATTTAATTTTATCCTCTAAAATACAAGAAACGTATCTAAGTGCTTTGGGAATGCAAATGTAAATGGGGAATGCATTGTCGCAGTTATTCACTTCGTATTCTGTTCAATCACAGGATTAAATAATTCAGCTCTCGATTCGAAATATTGCTTTCAATCAATCTTTCAATCATACACTGGTTTCCACAAATTAAGGAACGACTCTATGTTATGTTTAAGGAACCTAACATCAGCGCTCTATATAACTTTTAAAATAATTTTTTTTTGTTTTCAAAAAATGTGATAGCAGATAAAGATCTCAATCAAATATATCAATATATCAATTTAAACAATATTCGTTCAGTATTTAATGAATTATGAAAGTTTGAATATTTAACAACAGTAATGCCAGTCTTACGAAATTTATACAAAACTGATGAATTAGTGAAAGAATTGTCTCAATTATTCACTTCACACAATTATTCTAACAATATTCTTTACACAAACATTTAAAATACACGCTTATTTTATTAAACACTTTGACATAATACTTATTATTAAGATTTCGTTAACTTCTAAAGTCAAATATTTGTGACTGACATTATTATTATTATCAAATATTAAAGTTTCCATAACAGAATATACTGAACTCATAACTCAAAATACTGAATGAATATTGTTGAAAATCGTGATATTGACATATTCAATTGAGATCTTGGTGTGTTCTCAGATTTTTCAAAATAATAAGAAAAAAACTTCTTTTAGAAGTCATAGAGCTACGACGTTCGCTTCCAATTTACGTCATATAGTATTCTTCTTTAAATTTTGGAAATCAATGTTTGTACCATTTCCCTGACACATTTCATTTAAGTGAAACTTAACAAACGTTCTGAATTTCCACGTTTTCACGGTAAGCAAGATTTAAGATTTCGTGACTTTGAAGACAATAATAGCGAAAATAAAAAGACTACACTGTAATCGAGTTTTACTGTGTACAGAAAAAGAGATGTATTTAGTCGAAAGGACTATTTTATTTGACAGGAAATCGCCCCTAGGTTGAATTGTTTTACCTCTGAGCGGCACTTTTTTGCACACCATGAGCTAAATGGCCAGGTCACATGGACCCCGAAGCTCAAAGAAGATTCAGAGAAGGTTGGGGGAGGGGACCCACTGGAACAGTGTTGGGAGACAGATGGTAGCCTCCTGTCAAGGCCATCCAGCGTGTTCTTTAACGTGCACAGGGTATGGCTCTCCCGCACACGGTGCCACGGCTTAACGTTCCATCCGACGGACGGCGGCCTTTCCAAGCCCATCGGTGTCCCCTACTGACCGTGGGCAGGGCGGAGAATTTTGCGGAGATAAATCTCAACGCTGACCCAGCTGGGACTCGAACCTGGGAAGTACAGATTACGAGCCTGGCGCGCTACCGACTGAGTTCCCCCTGCCCCCCAGGAAATCGCCTCTACACTTAAAATGTGAATCTCACCTGACCTTCATCCCCGTTTCCAAGCACTTTGATGTCAAATATTCTTTTATTTTGAAATTATTACATTTCAATATACGGTTATCACACTGCGTCATATCTTCTCAGTTTCCCTGACTCTGTTATTCGTGTTCTTTGGTTTGTTCCTTAATTTCCTTATTTTTATATATTCAATACCTGCTCTTTATTTATCTTTTCGTAATTTTTTTTTCACTTTTTACTCTTTCTTTCCTTCTTTTATTTCATGTTTATTATTCTTCCTTCGTTATCTTTTCGCCGTTTCGTTTCTTTTCTCCAATCTTTCGTGTTATGTATCCTCTCAGGTTTCCATTCCTTGCCTCTAAATTTTGCTCTTTTTTATCATTTGTTAATATTTCTCTCTCATTCTCTTCTTCGTCTTTTCTCCAACCTACAACCTTCATTTTTCTTTCATTTTGATTTTTTTTCATCTCTTTCCTTTCTTCTTTTATCTCTCTTCGTTCTTTTTTTTTTGCGCTCTCGCTAGAAGAAGTTGGCGGTAACGTCAGGATCGTAACTTGATGTTCTCAGATTTTGTTTCCTCCATTTGCAATACAGGACATAGAAGAATCCTAGAAGCTACTCTTGGCTTTTACAGGCCCTTCTCATACAAGGACATGCCCTACCAAGATTAAAAGTCACTGCAGACCACTTCCTCAGTTATACCTAGAAGCTACTCTTGGCTTTTACAGGCCCTTCTCATACAAGGACATGCCCTACCAAGATTAAAAGTCACTGCAGACCACTTCCTCAGTTATACCTAGAAGCTACTCTTGGCTTTTACAGGCCCTTCTCATACAAGGACATGCCCTACCAAGATTAAAAGTCACTGCAGACCACTTCCTCAGTTATACCTAGAAGCTACTCTTGGCTTTTACAGGCCCTTCTCATACAAGGACATGCCCTACCAAGATTAAAAGTCACTGCAGACCACTTCCTCAGTTATACCTAGAAGCTACTCTTGGCTTTTACAGGCCCTTCTCATACAAGGACATGCCCTACCAAGATTAAAAGTCACTGCAGACCACTTCCTCAGTTATACCTAGAAGCTACTCTTGGCTTTTACAGGCCCTTCTCATACAAGGACATGCCCTACCAAGATTAAAAGTCACTGCAGACCATTTCCTCAGTTATACCTAGAAGCTACTCTTGGCTTTTACAGGCCCTTCTCATACAAGGACATGCCCTACCAAGATTAAAAGTCACTGCAGACCACTTCCTCAGTTATACCCAGAAGCTACTCTTGGCTTTTACAGGCCCTTCTCATACAAGGACATGCCCTACCAAGATTAAAAGTCACTGCAGACCACTTCCTCAGTTATACCTAGAAGCTACTCTTGGCTTTTACAGGCCCTTCTCATACAAGGACATGCCCTACCAAGATTAAAAGTCACTGCAGACCACTTCCTCAGTTATACCTAGAAGCTACTCTTGGCTTTTACAGGCCCTTCTCATACAAGGACATGCCCTACCAAGATTAAAAGTCACTGCAGACCACTTCCTCAGTTATACCTAGAAGCTACTCTTGGCTTTTACAGGCCCTTCTCATACAAGGACATGCCCTACCAAGATTAAAAGTCACTGCAGACCATTTCCTCAGTTATACCTAGAAGCTACTCTTGGCTTTTACAGGCCCTTCTCATACAAGGACATGCCCTACCAAGATTAAAAGTCACTGCAGACCATTTCCTCAGTTATACCTAGAAGCTACTCTTGGCTTTTACAGGCCCTTCTCATACAAGGACATGCCCTACCAAGATTAAAAGTCACTGCAGACCACTTCGTCAGTTATACCTAGAAGCTACTCTTGGCTTTTACAGGCCCTTCTCATACAAGGACATGCCCTACCAAGATTAAAAGTCACTGCAGACCACTTCCTCAGTTATACCTAGAAGCTACTCTTGGCTTTTACAGGCCCTTCTCATACAAGGACATGCCCTACCAAGATTAAAAGTCACTGCAGACCATTTCCTCAGTTATACCTAGAAGCTAATCTTGGCTTTTACAGGCCCTTCTCATACAAGGACATGCCCTACCAAGATTAAAAGTCACTGCAGACCATTTCCTCAGTTATACCTAGAAGCTACTCTTGGCTTTTACAGGCCCTTCTCATACAAGGACATGCCCTACCAAGATTAAAAGTCACTGCAGACCACTTCGTCAGTTATACCTAGAAGCTACTCTTGGCTTTTACAGGCCCTTCTCATACAAGGACATGCCCTACCAAGATTAAAAGTCACTGCAGACCACTTCCTCAGTTATACCTAGAAGCTACTCTTGGCTTTTACAGGCCCTTCTCATACAAGGACATGCCCTACCAAGATTAAAAGTCACTGCAGACCATTTCCTCAGTTAGAGCTAACATATGAAGTTTGCCTTGCTGGAAGAGTCGCTAGCTCACTAACTGCACTGATAGTTCCCTAACCATTGTGCCAATTAAGGCTTAGTTCAAGCCTCCACTGTGCCTGAGTTATGATTTTCTCCTCTGACCTTCTGTCTACATTCTGAGTGAAAATCTGCCTTTTCCTTCAGATGAATTCTGATTGACCTCAGCAGGAGATTCTTCTCACTCTCCTAAAAGCTGCCCTTTGATTCCGAGCCTTTAGGAATTGTGACATTGCCATTTAATCTAATATAGGTAAAATCATTGTCTCTGAGAAATTAACTCAATAATCTTATATCTCCTCTTTATCACAATAGATAATTATAAGCAGTTTTTATATGAGGTATTTTTTTTAAGAATTATTAATAACGATAAAAAAAATTAAGTTTTTAATTTTTTTTTAGAATTTTTTTTTCTCATTAAGGCAGTTTGTGTTTAGGAAGCGAAAAAAATGCAGATTAGTGTGAGGCGGGGGTGGCTCAGTTGGCAGCGCCCCGGCGCTACCAGCTGAGCCACCCCCACCTCACGCTACCCCTGCCTCATGCTACCCGTGTCCCGGCGCTACCCCTGCGTAATGTGCAGTTCCCAGGTTCGAGTCTCATCTGGGCCTGCGTAATGTGCAGTTCCCAGGTTCGAGTCTCATCTGGGCCTGCGTAATGTGCAGTCCCAGGTTCGAGTCTCATCTGGGCCAGCGTGGAGATTTATCTGTGCAAAACTCCCCCCTCCTACTCTCGGTCAGTAGGGGACACCGAAGGGATTGGAAATTCTGCCGTCCGTTGTAAAGGACTTTACACCGTGATTCTGTGTGCGGAAAAGCCATACCCTGTGCACGTTAAATAACACGCTGAATAGCTCTGACGGGAGGCTACCATCTGTCTCCCAGTAACTGTCCAACGGGTCCGACTGCCTCCTACCTTCTCTGAGTCATCGGGATTCTTGCGACCTTTCCATTTAGCCCATTTTGTGCAAAAAAAGGTGCCGCTCAGAAGTATTTTGAAATGTTTAAAATAATGATAATTGGAGCTAGTTTTTGCTAATAATAATGAATCTGAATCATGTTCTTTGAAAAACAAAATCAAAGGAGCTTAATGCAGCCGACCTAAGTTTTTTATTTAAATGAAAAAACCATTTATCTGTAATTTAAGAGATCGTGAAATTGAATGGTTTGAAAGTTACCCAAACAGTAAAAATATACTTAAACTGCATTATTATGTAAGTTGTTAATGGTAGATAAAACTAAAACATTGTATCTTGTATTACTTTCAATTATATTTTTTAAAGCAAAGTTCTTTGTCTTGATGATGATGATAGTTTTATTCATTTGTTTGAGTAGTGCTGTATTTTAGTGTTACTACTTTAAATTATTGAATATTTTGAAGAGAAGTTCACGCTCATAAAAGCCTACTTATTTTGAGTCAAATGAAATAAGCAATATTTACGTCATTAAATATTATATTATGAAATGAGTTAATATCAAAATTTGTGAATGTACGCATTTAAATATAATTTGTGGTTTTAATTGTTTTGTAGCAGGATTTGATTCTCTCATATAGTACGGGGAAAAGTCTTCGAAAATCTTTTAAAAATATTTTACATCTGAGAGGTGAAAACATTTAATAAGTTACCAGGAGGTGAAATATTCCACTTCACCTAAATGAAAATAAGAAAACACTGCTAATCTCTAAACATTAATCTCACGAACATAAATTTCTGCTAATCTTTAAAGATTGAGCTTGCATCTGCATGCTTTATTAGTTTCAAGTTGTTCCTTTCGGAAAGCTGAAATGAGTTTGGCTGTGCATTGCCATCATTGTTCAGTCGCAATACTTATGCTTGGCATGAAGTCTTCATTTTCATATTGGCACGATAGCAATAGAAACTAATACAGTCGCTCAAAAATAATATCCGAACACTTATGGTTGATTACAGAATTCAGAAAAAATATCTGGCAACGATTTTTTTAGAAACTAGTGATCTGTCAACCTTCGTGTTACGTGGCACGAAGGTTGCCAGGTCACTAATTTCTAAAAAAATCGTTGCCAGATATTTTTTCTGAATTCTGTAATCAACCATAGTGTTCGGTTTTTTTTTTGAGCGACTGTACCTGTGCTTGAAGATTTTTATGTTGAAATAAAATATGTTAATTTAAGTATTCGATATTCCTTTTAATATATTTCCATGAAAAACTTAAGAAAATCCCCCCCAGAAATTTCTAAAACGGTCCCTAGGGGGCAGTAGCGTTCTCGTAGTAACACTAAAATAAATAATGCAATATATTTATTAATTTGTGTGTTTTTTTTATTTCTATCTAAAATATGTGTGTTCATCCATTTCAGGGACAACATTTTCGCCAGTGTAAAACTCCGCAAAGTTGTGACCAATGATAGATCAGCTCCAATGATATCGTAGCCCAACTCCTGCAGCATCAGTGGAATTTGTGTTCTGTGACTGTACAGATGAAACGTATCGAAATTGTTTTGTATATCATGAGGATTTTTTTTTCTAACAACAAGAACGCAGTAGAGCCCCGGTGGAATTTCTTTGCCCACGTTTCATAATAAGGCTCAGATCTCATGACTTGGTATTCCTGTATAGTGTCATGCAAAGAAACTAATAAATATTTCTGTTTTTTGTTTCTTTTGTATGTTTTTCTTATTTGATTTAGATTCATATTATTTTTTCAATTCTTTCAACCAACAAGGAGGAAATACTATACGTGCCCATTATGAAAAAGTTCGCGTATTTTAAAATGTTATATTTTATTAAATGATAGAGTAACAAAAGTAATTTAGTGTCCAAAATGTCAAGAAACTCTCAAAGGTTTCCTTGTTGTGACATGAGGAGTGAGTGTCAAGGGTGGCATACGTGTGATACTTACAGGGATGAGTGGTATACGTTATTATTTAAGGGGCGGGGGTGGTTCAATCGGTAGCGCGCCAGGGTCGTAACCAGCAGTTCCCAGGTGTGAGTCTCAACTGAGCCAGCGTTAAGATTTATCTCCGGAAAACTTCTCGCCCTTCCCTCTTTCAGTAGGGGACACCGATGGACTAGAATAGGCCACCGTCCGTCCGATTGGACATAAAGCCGTGACCTCGTGTGCTGGAAAGCATACCTTGTGCACGTTAAAGAACACACTGGATAACCTTGACGGGAGGCTATCATCTGTTCCTAACAGCTGTCCAGTGGGACCCCTTCCTCCAACCTTCTCTGATCCCTCGGGGTCTTTGTGACCTGGCCATTTAACACATTATGTGCAAAAACGTGCCGCTCAGAGGTAAAGCAACGCAATCCGTGATGTCTTAAACATTCAAATTTCCAAATCGCTGGATTGGTAGAGGTGGATGTATATTGTGGCTCCCCGATAAGTCCCAATTCGACATCACCAGACTTGTGTTTATGAGAGATATATTAAAAACATTGTTTATTTCGAAAACAATTATCATTTGCAGCAGAAAGACGGCAAAAGCATCCATACTTTACCATGGTTCGAACCCAGGTCCCTATGATCAGGAGCCAAGCAAGCTAACCACTCTGCTACGGGATGGTATCCTTTGCATGTAGGAACTGGTGAAAACAAAATGCTTTGTTCAACTGCGTTAAAAAACAGTACTATGGAAGATTTGAATATTAAATTTATTCCTACGTAAATGGATTTTAAAATCCCTATTTCTGCCTACAACTAAAATTGTTTTATGTCAAAAGAAAATCACTTTGTTTGAATGCAGAAGAAAAAGTTTCAGATTTAGTCAAATTTATGCTTCAAATGTGAATAATTTAGTCATCCTAAACTTCAACTCTATTTGTAAGCCAAAAATAGACACTTGTACAAATAGCAAATTTCCATTTTCATTTTTTTATGCTAAAAGAAAAAATAAACTAAAGTATAAACTATTTTTTCTCGAAAGCAAACTTTAAAAACAAGAAAAGAAAAATTATAAATGCACAAAGCCGAAAAAATAGAAAAGAAGAATAGTGAGATTAGTCGTAAAGAGAAACTCCTCTCCCAAAAAACTCGAAATCCAACTTCCAGTTTAAAAGAACTTAAATTCTTCATGCAAATTCTTTTCCATTTCTCATCTCGAAGTTAGACGACTTTCAGAAGAGAAGAATCCTAACTCAGTCACGCCAATGTATGAAGAAAGAGTAATGCTCTGTCTCTTCCTCCACACACGGACTCTGGCCAAGTTATAGCGAAACAAGTTGAACGTCTCCTCTGTCGATCCTTTCGCTTCTCTTGAATTCTCATTGAAAGTCTTTATATTATGGAGTGGAGGGCAGAGCAGGACAGGCTCTCATTGACTATACAGATAGATGCCAGCTGCGACTGGTTGAAGGTGGGAATGTTCAACGCTCCACATATATTGGATGTCTTGTCTTTGACGGGAAATAGATGAAGGGGGTGGGGGTGAGGGGGGGATAAGGAGAGAGGTGAGTGCTTCGGCTTGGAGGGACCATACACTAGGAAAATTTCAGAAACTTCTTCATAGAAGGTTTTTTAAGGAAACCTTTCTGATTTGTTGATTGTTTGAATTCTGCAAATTGTTTCAAGAAAGATTTTTGTTAGACTTTCGGATTGTTACAGCAGGATTTATCAAACTTTTTTTCTATTAAGGAATACTTAAAAAATAACGAAAAAACTGGGAATTTCAGATGTTTGGTTATAAATTAACAGAGAAGCTATTAAAGATTGAGTTCGAAAGTCTCTGGTCAAAGCATAATGTAAATTTCTAATTTTTCTCGTAACTATGAAAAACATCAACAAAAATATAATAAATATTTTTAGTTTTAATTTAACCCTTTTAATCAGTCTTTAGTAATTAAAAATGAGTTTTCATTCACTGATTACTTTTAGGAATCCTTTTTTCCGGTTTTTAGAGTACACCACAGATTTGTTTTTAGTTGTTGTTGTTGTTTTTTTGAGTATCCCGATTTTTTTCAGTTTCTCTCTTTTTTATTCCACCATTCAGCATTTGATTATTTTTTGGTATTTCTATTTCTTCTATTAATGAATTGCTCTTAACCCTTATAATCATGTTACTCAAGAATTTTCAGTTTCTACGAAATATTTCAAGCATTTTTCATTTCAAATAATATTAAGATTTTAATTTGGCCTCGAAATAATAAATATGAAATGATTACTTAATTTTAAAGTCTAAAATAACTTATAATAAAAATTATTGAAAAGCGATTTAGTAACATGTACACTAGTGTCCATAAATTAGGTAACAACCCTATGTTATCTCAATGGGAAGCTAACGTCAAAACTCTATAACTTTTAAAAAAATATGATAGCAGATAAAGATCCCAATCAAATATGTATAAATATCACGATTTTCAACAATAGTCGTTGTTATTACATATTCAAACCTGCATACTTCTTTAAATATTGAACGAATATTGTCGAAAAATCGAGATATTTATATATTTTATTGAGATCTTTATCTGGTATCACATTTTGCAAAACAAACAAACTTATTTTAGAAGTTAGCTTCGACCTTAGCTTCCCATTGACATAACATAGGGTTGTTCCTTCATTTATGGAAACCGGTGTAGTTCTGTATATATATGTATTTTTTTTATTTGTGTTTCAGACTTTTTTTTCGTAAGATCGGTTTCGGGTGAGCTTGAACTACATAATTATCGAAATGTTTCGAGACCGGGTTCAATAATTTCGGGCTCAGGCTTAAAATTTGAGTCTGAACTCGTTTCTAGAAGCTATGTAACGTAATTCCTGCGGAATTACCAACATTTTTAAGAAGTATAAGATGCTTTAAATATTTTTTTTTCATTTTTTAAAACATCCATGAAATCTAAGGTCACTTTGGATGGAAAAATGAACCATTTCGTTGAACGTATGCTGAGGACCCACCCGCTTATTGATTAAGAGGGTCCTAAGAAAAGCGTGCTTACGGGGGTCCCTCTGCAGACCCGATGTTCTGCAACATTATTCTGACTTCCAAATGTAATTGTTTTTTATCGTCCTGTTATATTACACAGTTCTCTACACTTTTACGCTATAGCAAACGTTCGAGATTATTCTAAACTAAATCATACTGAAAAAATTTTAGAATTTATTTAGGGCCTGTAATTGAAAAAAAAGGGGAGGGATAAGAAAAGTAAAAATTATCTGTAGAGTTTGGGGGCCTCTAGTAATTAGGGGCCCTAGGCCTGTGCCTTACGGGCCTAGTCGGTAATCAGGGCCTGCTTATGCTAATTCCCAACGGAAAAGAAACTGGATGAAAAATGTTTTGTTGCATTTTTTTTCATTTTATGATTTAAAGAATATAAAGTTGAAAGAGAACGACGTTTATCTTTGGTAAATAATTTGAAAAACAATTCGCTGTCTTATTAAGATATCTGCATATGGCACGATATGGTGAGATAAGTTCCACACCACGAACAGATCAATATTTAGACTCTGTCATACACAGTCGTATCAGAATAATATAACCACCTACCATACATATACTATGTTAGGTGATCATATTATTCTGATACGACTGTGTATAGGTATATATGTAAAATGCCGCACGATAGATAAATATTAAGTTGCCACAAAAATCAGAACTCCATCCACTTTTTGATCATTAACTTCATTAATTAGGGTAGAAAATTTCAATAAAAAATATTTAACAAAGTGTTAAACAATTTCTTATTCTGTAAAATAACATCTGATTATTTTATTTTGTTTGAGAATAAATGGAATGTCCTTTAGGATTGAGTATTCAATAAATGTTCGCCTTTAAAAATAAAAAATGAAAACAAAATTCCCTGGGGGGCACACCCCAATGAAATGTGCTCTCGGTGATAATAATCCGTATATCAAATAAGATTTGAACAAAGATAAATTAATAATTATTTTTATTAAGGAAATGTTTTCGAAATTCCTAACATGATATAATTTTGGTGTAATAACCTTTATTTTGCTAATTAATTCATTAATAAGTTTTCCATGAGAGAGTTCTATTAATTAGAACTCCAAGATCTACTTCTTCTATCTTATCAGAATTCCCTGCGGAGTTTTTAATGGAAACGGTTTTTTTTAACGGAAAATTTTTTAAGCAACGGGTTTGAAATCTACCAAATCTCAAATAATTTGTTTTAATATTTAAAAATAAATTCGTTTAGCTCTAACAGTTTTTGCATTCAACCCAACCTGATTGTGTATTATTTAGCAAACTAGTTTCATCATCTGTTTAAATTGTTGTGATAGCATTAATAAAATCAGTGCCTTACAGTTGAAGTGTGCAGAAATTTTTAAGGTAAATTGAAAGATCAAGGGCCCCAAAACAAATCCTTGTGGTATACCAATATTTTTGAACACATATTTCAATATATATTATTTATTTTTATTCTCCATATTTAATTTTCCATCTTCAGTCATTAGATAACTAAGATCCCAACTGAAGAAGATCTGCCCTCGAACAACATATAGCTCTGGGTTTTCCTCAATCATTTCGTAAGGAACTGAATCTAACGCTAGTTAAAAACATCTGAAATTTTTTTATCTTTGACTCGGCGGGAATCGAACCCTGTAGATTATGCCATAGCGCTCTGACCATTAAATCATATGCTAAAACTTTCCAAAATAAGACCTATAAATCTTTCACTAAGATGTGGCGGACCTTGCGTCATCTATATACTTCAGGAGAGGCAACTCTTCCAATTGTTGCTAATGATTTAGATACTAATGAGTAGTCAATCATACTTAAGCGTTTATTATTAAAAATCCATTAATAGTAAATAACTACAAGTGATTACCTGTAGAAATGGACTTCAAAAATAGTTAAAAACATCTGAAATATTTTTTAGATATTTAATAATTTTAGAAATTTTAAGAGCGAATCCACTCTACACTTCACAATTATTCGTCCAAAGTTTTTTTCTTTAATAATACTACAAAGATCCTAAGGATCACCTTAAATACATAACTTACAAAAAAACCTGATAACAGGAGGGGAGTGTTCGCCCAGTCGGTTGGGTTGGGTTGCTTTACCTCTGAGCGGCACTTTTTTGCACACCATGGGCTAAATCGCCAGGTCACATGGACCCCGAAGGCTCAGAGAAGGTTGGGGGAGGGGACCCACTGGAACAGCTGTTGGGAGACAGATGGTAGCCCCCCGTCAAGCCCATCTAGCGTGTTCTTTAACGTGCACACGGGGCCACGGCTTAACGCACTCGGGGTAACGGCTTAACGTCCCATCCGACGGACGGCGGCCTTTCCAAGCCCATCGGTGTCCCCTACTGACCGTGGGCAGGGCGGGAAATTTTGCGGAGATAAATCTCAACGCTGATCCAGCTGGGACTCGAACCTGGGAACTACAGATTACGAGCCTGGCGCGCTACCGACTGAGCCACCCCCGCCCAGTCGGTAGCATGTCAGGCACGTAATATGTAACTCCCAGGTTCAGGGCGGATTAGAGCCAACTGATGCCCTAAGCACAGCCCAACAATGGTGCCCCCTCGGCCCTCCCATTGCTTAACTGACTTATTGAACTTATTGAGTCTTAACTGACATTAAGACTCATAAAGTGCTGAAATTATCAATAGGAAACAATTGAACAAGCCTTATTTTATATCTTTTGATCCATGTATGCTGAAATGCTATGCATCTTCAAGGTTAGAAAGCAATGGAATAAAAGATGTTTGTTTCGTACGAATAATGATACTTCTCCATTAGAATATCTTTCTTAAAAATTGTCCACCAACATCGATTTCTGTAGAAAGAGAATTTTCAAAATTGAAAAGTATCTTCTTGAGATCACGTAATTGTGAGTTAAGGGCATGATAGCTAGGGGGAATACTCTGTGGTACCCCCCTTCTCTTGGTTCCCTAAGCACGTGCTTACTTTGCTTAATGGTTAATCCAGCCCTGCCCAGGTTCGAGTCCCAACAATGAATGCATTAAGATTTATCTCCAATAATCCTTGCTCTCGCGAAAACAGGGACACCGATGGGCTTGGTAAGGCCGTCGTCATTCGGATGGGACGTCGAACCCGTGGCTCAGTGTGTGTGAGAGAGAGAGCCATATTCTATGTGCTCTGTCCACATAACGGTGATGATTTTCACAAGAGACTTCTATCTGTCTAAATTCTCTTCTTATTCTTGTGATCTGGCCATGTAGTCCACAGAGTACACAAAACTCCCGTCCTTAGGCTACACAAACCTAAATCTGATAGCAATAACTAATAAATCCAATATCTAAAATCTTGAAACAAAAACTATCTTGTTAACCAAGGCCTTGCTCCAGAAAAAATATATAGAGGAGGAGGGGGTGGGTCAAGTGAAGAAATCGAGCCGGAGTGGGTAAGAGCCTGGCTTATAGTGGGCAGGAGAGGGCAAGATACTGACTTATAGAGGGCAGGAGAGTGGAAGAAATGGATTGTAGTGGGCAGGAGAGGGCAAGAGACTTGCTTAATAGACAGGAGAGGGCAAGAGACTTGCTAATAGTGAGCAGGAGAGGGCAAGAGATTGACTTATAGTGGGCAGGAGAGGGCAAGAGACTGGCTTACAGTGAGCAGGAGAGGGGAAGAAACTGGCTTATAGTGGGCAGGAGAGGGCAAGAGACTGGCTTATAGTGGGCAGGAGCGGGGAAGAAACTTGCTTACAATGAGCAGGAGAGGGCAAGAATTTTGCTTAGTGGGCAGGAGAGGGCAAGAGACTGGCTTACATTGGGCAGGAGAGGGCAAGGAACTGTATTACGATGAGCAGGAGAGGAAAGGGACTGGCTAAGTTACATTGCAGTGTAACATTTACGCCTTCATTTTAGAGGTTTTTGCAAAATACTATGCAATATGCTCAAGGTTAATAATTTCTGGTCACCATTACTCATACGATCATTATCAAAAACGGGGGCAGGAAACATGGCTCCACTGCTCCCTTCCCACCCTAGATCCCTGGGTCGACCTTAACTAAACTGGTTTGATCAAAATATTTGTAAGATTTCAACCGTAAGAAATAACAAACATCGAAAAACAATTTGCGAATGGGAGGAGTCGCCAAAAGGGTAGGAGAAATTCATTGCAAAATCAATTCTGTAAGGTGACAGCAAAGTCTCCTTAGGATAGCAAATTGTCTCTTGATAGTGCATTGCAGCAGTTTAAAAATCAATGTGTGCCACACTGGCTTTAACGGTCGTTGCCGGGGCTAAAGCCAGACTACGAAATGTTCCGAGAAATCGAAGAACACCTCGATTTGTCACAAATGATGGATCTCTTCAAGATCTCTCTTATCTCTGTCTAAGTTCTGAGCGGAGAAAGATACAGAGAGAAAATGCGACTGACGCGTCTGGACTTTTTTTTTTCCGCATCCGCATGAAATATTTTGATAAAAACGTTTGTCTTTTCAAATGGCAGAGGCAGTTTTTTTTTATGGTCATTCAGTTTTTTTTATCTCTTGGCACATTTTTGAGAAGGAATATTAATGCATGTGGGAAAAGAATTTACAAATGTTAGAAATTATTTTAGCTTTGAAAAATATTTCTTTGTATCTTGCAGAAACAAATTTAGAATAAAATATTAATTAAAATTTATGCTGAAGAAAATTGGACTATAATTGTTTTGCTCATTTTTAACAAAAATGAGCTAATATATCACTTTGTCGTCTGTAGACATTCAACGTTTTGTTTTTAGAGATAATTTAAAAATTTGTTTTGGTTTCGATAGGTACTGATGAAATATGACGATTCGCATTTTGAGAATATCCCAGTACTTTTATTAGCGTGTTAGTAGTCGCGTGGATGATACACATTCTTTACTTTGAATAAGTTCGATATTATTTTAAAAATTAATAACCTTCTAGTCATCACTAAACACTCAAATTCTGCATACATGATGCAGTTTACAACATGATTTTAATAACTGAGTAAAAATATGCGATCAGTTTGAAAAGGAGCTGTTCCAAGATATTTCAAAAATCATTGCGTGCCCTTTTTTTTCCAATAAAACTCATGATATGTTAGTACGAAAAAAAAATTAAAATAACAATAAATTGTCCTTTGCTCCAACTAGAGATAAGTTAGAGCTCGGGCGCAGAATAATTTAAATTTTAAATATTTCTAGTAATTCCGGGAAAAAATAGTATAATATATATCATATTTTAATTATAATTTTAAACTTTTAATCAGTCCTTAGCAGTTAAAAGTAAGCACCATGAGGTCTTTGCTTATTTTTCACTATCGCTATTTTTAATAAATGAATAGTTCTTTGCTTTTATAATGATGCTACCCAAGAACTTCCGGTTTCTACAAGTATTTCTGATACTTATCGTTCCAAGTATCATTAACGCTTTAATTTTATCACATGATTATAAATAATAATATAAAAGTGAACTAATTGTTTAGTGACGTCTATTTCTGTTTATATGCCTTACGATGCTTCAGAGAAATGTTTTCATCAAATTGGACTCGGAAAATTGAACCCAAAATAATCTCTAATTCTAGCATAACACTGGTGAGACGATCATAGTGTAGGGGCGGGGCGGCTCAGTCGGTAGCGCGCCAGGCTCGTAATCTGTAGTTCCCAGGTTCGAGTCCCAGCTGGGTCAGCGTTGAGATTTATCTCCGCAAAATTCCCCGCCCTGCCCACGGTCAGTAGGGGACACCGATGGGCTTGGAAAGGCCGCCGTCCGTCGGATGGGACGTTAAGCCGTGGCCCCGTGTGCGGGAGAGCCATGCCCTGTTCACCTTAAAGAACACGCTGGATGGCCTTGACGGGAGACTACCATATGTCTCCCATCAGCTGTTCCAGTGGGTTCCCAACCTTCTCTGAGCCTTCGGGGTCCATGTGACCTGGCCATTTAGCCCATGGTGTGCAAAAAAGTGCCGCTCAGAGGTAAAACAACCCAACCCAACGATCATAGTGTTCAAGGTTTCGATTTCTTACAAACTAAAATTATAAGTAGAATATGAAACTTTTATTAGAATCAGAATGATAATTTTTCACAGGTTTCGCTAATGAACTTAATACGATTATCAGCAAATGCAACTGAATGTCGCATGTAAAGATACTGTGACATTTTGAAAAAAAAATAGTCTTTCAAATAACTTTCAGTTGTTGCATTTAATGACAACTTCGCAGGAGACGGTGTCGCTAAGATGATTTATATTTTCGTTTCTTCTGGGGTGAGGGATTTTTTTAGAAATTCTATATTACTTAACTTTGTAACTAATGATGAGGTTAGGCAAAGGAGTCTGCAACCTCCTTTAAGCAGCATATTGTGCAGAGAGAGACTCCGCTGGTTTGGCCATGTTGCCCGTATGGATAATTATAGATTGGGGAATAGGGTTATGAACAGTGTGCCTGGAGGCCACAGAAGGAGGGGGAGACCTAGGATGCGGTGGGCAGACAATGTCAAACAGGACCTTGTTAGAATTGGTGTGCAGTGGCCAGTTGCAGTAGATGTAGCTCAGGATAGACTTGCTTGGAGAACTAAATTGCACGGTCTGGTTGGACCTCCGTAGCCCATGCCTGCTTGAGGATGATGATGATATTACCTACCGTGCGAAAGGCTTCATTTACTAGCACCTATGTTATCGCAATCAGAAGAAATGGGGCCCAGTGGGTAGCGCATCAGGTTGCTAATCTGTAGTTCCCAGCTTCGATTTCAAACTGTGTCAGCGTTGAGATTTATTTTCGCTAACCCTTCCTCCCCATCCTGCCTTTGGTCAGAAAAGGGACACCAATGGTTTCGGATGGACCGCCGTCCTTCGAATGGGACGTTAAACCGTTAGCCGTGTATGTGAAAGCCATGCTGTGCACGTTAAAAGAATACGATGAATGGCATTGAGGAGAGGCTATCATCTGTGTTCTTGCAGCTGTCCAGTGGGTTCCTTCCTCAACCTTTCTGAGTTTTTGAGGACCTGACCATTTAGACTTTTTTGTTTTACAAAAATAGTGCCCCTTAGAGGTAAAAAAGGCATAAGAAAGACAACTTTAGCGGTAACTTATGAAGTTGGGTTGTTTTACCTCTGAGTGGCACTTTTTTTGCACACCATGGGCTAAATGAACAGGTCGCAAGGACCCCGAAGGCTCAGAGAAGGTTGGGGAGGGAACCCACTGGAACAGCTGTTGGGAGACAGATGGTAGCCTCCCGTCAAGGCCATCCAGCGTGCTCTTTAACGTGCACATGGTATGGCTCTTCCACACACGGGACCACCCCTTAACGTCCCATCCGACGGGCGGCGGTCTTTCCAAGCCCATCGGTGTACCCTTACTAACCGTGAGCAGGGATGGGAGTTTTGCGGAGATAAGTCTCAACGATGACCCAGCTGGGACTCGAACCTGTGAACTGCAGATTACGAGCCTGGCTCGCTACCGACTGAGCCTCCCCCGCACCAACGGATGAAGTGGTAAGAGAACCTGACTCAGTTCCGTAAATCAATGGGCATGTCCTTCTCTAGGCTATGAGAAACTAACACAAACCAAATGCTTACAGGTTTTAGTGTCCTTCGTGTATTTATTAATTTATAAAATATTTTACAAAAAAAATAAAACAACCCAATCCTAATCGGTCTAATCGTAAAATAAGGGTATTTACCCTTATTTTACGGGAGATAAGGAAAAAAGAAAGGGCCCTTGCTTTAAGCATCCGAAACTAGAGACAGAAACATTCCCGTATCAATTTCCGAGACCAATGGCTAGCAGAAATGCAACACAACCACATGAGGCTTTTCTCCAGTTTGAACACAACGCAAGTAATCTTGTTTTGTGCCTCCGCATGTCCTCTGGAGTCGTTGGAGCATCTTATTCCATCCTCGGCTCCCCGACCGTTGGGTTTGCGGGGCGCGCCTTACCGTCGTCATCGGTAGTGAAGTCACGTCTGTCGTGCTTCCTGCTACGTGACGAAAATCTGTGTGAGAATTGGGAAGCGTTAACGTTTCATGTGTGAATAGCCCAACATTTTCGGGACGAAGTTTGCGTATGTACGTTTTTTAAAGTTCGGGCGCGGAGGCAAGAAAAGGAATCCGAAATTGCCATATCGTTGATTCGAGATTTGTCCGGGTGCATGGAAATAGCATTCCCATCGGAAGGAGTTAGGCGGCGTAGGAATGACAGCGTTAACCAGCCAGGTGGTTTCTATTTTGACTGATGGGTTTTATTTCAGTGGAAAAAATTTCTTGTTTACGGAATAGAGTTTTGAAATGATAAATTCGTTTTGAACGAATCTGAAGTGGTCGCCTTATTCTATTCTGCGAGGTGACTGTTTGAAAAAATTTTTATCGGAAGCATAAAAAGGGACGTGAGAGTAAAACATGTAAGAAAAATGATTGCTGAAAGAGTTAGCAGCCATTAAATGCTTTTTCATATCTGTATTCATTATGGGAACGATCTGGAACAAAATGGGATATAAATTGTTTTCAATCTCACAACAAATAATCATTTTACATACTTGACTAAGATTTCATTAACTGATAAACTAGGTGAAATTATTTTAAGTTCTTACTGTAACGGAATTTATATTACCTGTTAGAGCATATTTGGTTACATTTTATCGATGATTTTCTACACTGCGTATAAAGTATGAATAAAAAAGCACTATAGATTATTATTGTGCAAAAAGTTTTAAAATTTTTCCTCGAAACGAAAAATACTTTTGCAATTAAATTGAATCATTTTTGTGTTGAAAATAAAGGAGTGATTACCTCAGTCAATGATTTCCATTCTTTTACCAAGCAGCCATGTCACTGCAGCGAGGATAAGAAGTGATTATCTCAGCACTATTTTCTTAGCATTTAAAGAATTGTGGAAATTTGAATGTTTCATAGCAGCATTGCCAAACAAAATTTTACCTTCGAAGTTTATTACATTTTGAATAAAAAATATTATTTCAAACCATTTAATACAATAGGTGAGTTTTTAAGGAAATTGTGTAATAAATTTTTCAATATTTTTAAATTGCTTTAGTTGCTTGCTAAAAATTAAAACTTCTATAACTTTAAATACTAAGCGAATATTGTTAAAAAAGGAAAATCTGGTAGATTTGTTCGAGAACCTTAATTTACCTTCAATCACAATTTCTCATAAAACGCTTATTTTAGTAATTATGAAGTTTCGAATTTAGCTTCCCATTGACATAACATTGAGGATAGTGGTCGTAATTCAAAGATCGCTGAATATAATATTTATTAATTAGTTTCATTTCAATCAAATTACCTTTGATGAAATCATATTAAAGCTGATGGACCACAGCCTAGAAACTAACTAATGAATATTGTTCAATGTGTGCAAAACAATGACATTTATAGATCAGTAATAGCAATGCACATAATATCTCTATTCATAGTTATTGACAACCCCTGAACGACCCCTGACATAAAGGTCATCGATTTTGGTATGCTGTAACTTCGACTAATCGTCTTCCATCTATTTCTCCCTTCATCATTTCATCCCGGATGAAATAGCTTCCCAAATCACCCAATATGCCAATCCACACCAACCAAGAGGTTAAGTCAACAAGCTTTGCAATGAGGAATGTCCACGTCACATCCAGTGACTTGCGTATAATCTTTCACTGATCCTCCAAATGATTGCTATAGAGTTGGAAACTGGCGCCAATGTACCAGGTGGAACTATTGATGTTGGGAAAATGGGGCTTACGGTGAGATTATCATCACTCTCGATCACGGAGAGGGTCTGCTCTGATTCGGGTAGACATGATGCTTGAATCCCGCATGGAATAGCTAGCGAGATCAGGAGATGACGTCATTAGGAAGCTTTTGGGGACAGTAGAAGAAAAACATCGCTCGGTGGCGAAAAAAGTTGTCTCTAATGGACTTACAGCTGAAGCGTGTCGGTTCAATTCCTAATGTTACAATTTTGTCTTTACAAATGTTTGGCAGTTACAGATTGCTGGTTGGGTTGGAAGACTTTACCCAATGTAGAAAGGTGCATGAGTTCAGGGACTTATCTGGGGGACGGGGTACCAGGGGTCTGGAACTCCCTCCCCCTAAAATCCTGTCATGTTGCACGAAATCTTAAGCTTGTCTACATGCTTTGAAATCCAAAAGCAGTCGTTTTTGTACAATTTTATTTTATCCCTATGGTATATGTTTAGCACTTAAAATAAATTTAAAAAGCAACTATAAAATTATATTCCATATGGAATATCATTTAACCTTTTCGCTCGGTGGAATATTTTTTAGTAATTGGGAAACCTTCCTCGAGTCCTATTCTCAAACCTCCTCCTCCCCGAAACTAAATCTTCCCCCACCTTCCACGAGACTAAATCTTAGAGTACTTGACTACAATAGGTTGTGCGAATATCGCATATATTGAGCGATACTGTGCGTAATTCTAAAGGTAATAAACTCTAACGGAGCTAAATATATTGTAGTAGCATACCAAATATTTTGTAACGTACTAATGGAACCAAAGCCATTGTAGAAGTATTATTCTGTGCCCTCAGGTATTGTGAAACACTACCATAATATTCACCGACGTTTTGCAAATAAAACCGCATACTTCAAAAATCCTTTCAAGCTGCTAAGATATATTCGAAGACTTTTAGAAATCTATGGTATTCACACAATACTGTGTGAATATCATAGTATAATCACAAAGATATAGGGGGCGGGGGTGGCTCAGTCGGTAGCGCGCCAGGCTCGTAATCTGTATTTCCCAGGTTCCAGTCCCAGCTGGGCCAGCGTTGAGATTTATCATTGCAAAATTCCCCGCCCTGCCCACGGTCAGTAGGGGGCAATCATGGGCTTGGAAAGGCCGCCGTCCGTCGTATGGGACTTTAAGCCGTGACTCCGTGTGCGGGAGAGCCATACCCTGTGCACGTTAAAGAACACGCTGGATGGCCTTGACGGGAGGCTACCATCTGTCTCCCAACAGCTGTTCCAGTGGGTCCCCTCCCCCAACCGTCTCTGAGCCTTCGGGGTCCATGTGACCTGGCCATTTAGCCCATGGCGTGCAAAAAAGTGCCGCTCAGAGGTAAAACAACCCAACCCAAAGATATAGAATTAATATCTACCTATTCCGAAAGAACTATATGAAACTACGAATCGCAATATTTCATCAGTACCTATCCAAACCAAACAGAATTTTTAAATTATCTCTAAAAACGAAAAAAAGGTTGAATGTCTACAGACGGCAGAGTGAAAATATTAGCTCGTTTTTGTTGAAAATGAGCTAAAAATATTATAGTCCAATTTTCTACAGATTAAACTTGAATTAAAACTTCATTTGTTATGCCTGCTATTCCAAATTTGTTTCTGCTAGATACAAATTAAACTTTTTCCTCTGTATACCCACAGACTTTATGGAAATATTTCTGTATACACAACAAAATACAACACTCTTGTGTAAATTAAACTTATTAAACTAAAAAATTGTAAACTGAGTAAAATGCTGAATTTTTCCTTATAACCAGGATGAAGAATGCACGCTCTAATAATGTATTGAATAAGTTTAGGTGTTACCAAACAGACCCGGATCTAGAAAACAAAATGAGCACGGTGGGAAGGGGTTAAGATAATAGAATTGGAAAAAAAAAAGTAAAAATGGTGCCAAGAAACTGCGGTATAACATTTTCCCTTCAGGATTAGAGGTCTCTTAAAAATTTCTTGAAATAAATGTGAAATATTCATAAGTTAATTTTTTTTGTCTCTATTACCAATATAAGCATTCTCAAAAGGGTGAGATAAACCCATTGGATCCGGCCTATTACCAGACTTTGTCATGTGTTAAGCTAAAAGCGACACCATTTACTGTAAAAACAGGACAGAACTGCTAAATTCACTTACTTCGTAGATCAGTTTATTTTTGGCTATTGGTTACATTGATTAACTAACATCATTTTTATTGGTTTACAATTTTTTTTCGTTGTTGGTTACATTGATTTACTATGTATTTTGTCTATTCGTTACATTAGTTAACTAACATCAATTTTTTGGTTATTGGTTACATCGGTTTACTAATTTTTTGGCTATTGGTTACAATGGTTTATGGAACTACGTTAGCTCCTCCTGACTCTTAGGAAAATGTTTCAGACAGATTTCAAGCTCTGAAATAGAGCTAGTTGTGGACGATTAACATTTTCTATTTAAAATATATCTTGTGGCATTGTTTAATATATATTAAAAACGAATTTATATATTTCTTTTAAAATCACATTCATAAATAAAAAAAAATTATTATTAAAAGGCGAGTTTAAAAAAAATTCTCCTGCGGTAATTATTGCTCTTTTTACGAATTCCTTCTTTCTAGGATCGAATAATCATGCCTTTCTACATAGACCTGTTGAAGAAAACAACACTAAGATATATAGGGAAAAAAATCATACTTCTGGGCTGAAATCAAAATACAAATTAACAAGAAATAACACAATTGGGCTAATTAATTTGATCATACTGAAATTAGTCTCCAATATGGAGCTCTCTACGCCAATCAGAAAGGAGGTGGACAGATCATATGATAGCCGTAATTACGGGTGGACAAGTATGACGTTATCGATGGCGGAAATTCTCTGTTCACTGTGGTTCCGAGGGCATTTGAGTGATCGATTCCAAATTTGGTGTGGTGGTCCCGCAAAGTTCTAGCCATGCTGCGTTAAAAGATCGGGTTCCTAGCTGCTGTGGGTCGGGAGTTTTTCTGAAATTTCTGGGGGAGCTGCCGTCGCCTACCCTGTGAATGGAGTAGTGGGGGAATGGCCGTCGCCTACCCTGTGAATGGTGGAAAGCTGTAAGTGAAGTTATGGATGAGAAAAATTATCGATGGACATATGTTTTAATCGAAACTTCTGGCGAGATTTAACTAGTAAGGAGAGACAGTAGAAATTACTTCTCTACTATTCCACTAGGGACTGTAAGGAAAAAAATCTAAATTAATACTGAAAAAAGAAGGAAAGGAAAGCATTAGATTTTTGCAAAAGTTAGACGCTATCGAAGAACTTAGTGAGGAGACGCGTGTGTTACCTCTTCTGTCCTGAGAGCAGTGATGGAGAAATCAGAAATTTCGATGGCATTGCGCTTCTGAAAGAAAATCGCTCGATTAGCATTGTAGCGGACACAGTTTAACAGGATATGGGATACTGTCTAAGGCATGTTGCAGTTGGTACAGTTGGGGCTGTTAATTGTACAAAGGATGTGAAGAGTGAAATTGTTGTATACAGTTCTACACTGCTCAAAGTGGAAATCGCAACATCGCGAAGGAATACGCCCGAAACTGACAGAACGGAAGGTATTAGGATATATGTACAAACGATCAAAAAATGGAACGTGAGAACGCAAAGTATGTACGTTTATTGCAGATTCATCAGTATATAGTAAGCCCATCTCAGTCGGTTATACAAACCTGTAGACGTCTCAGCATTCCATCAATCAGATGGTTAATGGTCTGAGGTATGGCGTTCCAAACAGCATCCAATTGAGCACGCAATTGTACCAGGTTAGCTACCGGAGTGAGCTGGCAAAGACAGCGACCCATAAGGTGGCCAGCAGAATACTTGATACTCAGGTGTGAGTTTGTATGATCGGTGGCCAGAAGAATACTTTCACGCTATCATGTATGGGTTTGCATAATCGATGGCCAGTAGAACACTTGACATGCTTTCAGGTGTGAGTTTGTATGATCGGTGGCCAAAAGAGCACTTTACATGTTATCATGTGTGGGTTTGCATAATTGGTGGTCAGTAGAACACTTGACATTTACCAAGTGAGTTTGCATAATCGGTGGCCAGAAGAATACTTGACATGCTTTCAGGTGTGAGTTTGTATGATCGGTGGCCAAAAGAGCACTTTACACGTTATCATGTGTGGGTTTGCATAATTGGTGGTCAACAGAACACTTGACATTTACCAGGTGAGTTTGCATAATCGGTGGCCAGAAGAATACTTCACATGCTTTCAGGTGTGAGTTTGTATGATCGGTGGCCAAAAGAGCACTTTACACGTTATCATGTGTGGGATTGTATAATTGGTGGTCAGCAGAACACTTGACATTTACCAGGTGAGTTTGCATAACCGGTGGCCAGAAGAATACTTGACATGTTATCTGGTATGAGTTTGCATAATCAGTAGCCCGCAGAACACTTGACATGCTATCATGTATGGGTTTGCATAATCGATGGTCAGTAGAACACTTGGCATGCTTTCAGGTGGAGTTTCCACAAACGGTGGCCAGCAAAACACTTGACATGTTATCAGGTTTAGGTTTGCATAAACGGCGGCCAGCAGAACATTTGACATGTTTCAGGTGTGAGTTTGCATATCGGTAGCTAGCAGAATATTGGACACGTTATCAGATGTATGTTTGCATAATCAGTGTCCAGTAGAACACTTGACATGTTTTAAGGTGTGAATTTGCATAATCGGTGGCCAGCAGAACACTTGACATGTTTAAAGGTGTGAGTTTGCATAATCGGGGTCAGTTAAACAGCTCACACAGTATCAAGAGGCGTGAATTAGTAATTCATAACCCTAAAACAATTCTTGCGTTGTGTTTAGAGTGTTAAAAAAACACTCATTAACGAATTTCAATATATCGTGTACGCTATCACGTAAAACTAGAAAAATTTATTCCACAGAATTATGGTTCTAAAAGGATTACAAATATCAAATCAGGAGAGAAACATATTACTGAAATCTTTAGTGTGAGCACCGTTCTAAAAAAAAAAGGATAGCTCGATGAAAAACAAAATTCTTCTTCCGAAATTGGATGAAGGTAATTTCGGCATCGCTTTTTGTTGCTGAAATCTCATCGGAAATTTTCTTGACACTTTAATATTGTGAGAGAAATGTCTTGGAGATAAACCTAAATTGCTTCGTACATGTCCACAACAAAAAAGGTGGACTTCGGTAAAGATTTTTATCGGCTCACAGGACAGGCGCAATATCAAGAGAGAAGAGTGGATGGGTCTGGAGTGAGAGTTGCTGCTCAGGTGGAACAGCCATCGAACCGGAAGTGATACATTTCTTGCAGCTGAAGAATGACGTTTTATAGCACACAGAGAAGAAAGAAGATCGCTAAATCCAAAGAAATCTTGTTTGGAGCTTCGCATGTCTGATATCTTCAACGTGAACGAGCTTCGCAACTCGATGGAATTGTTAACTGCTTTCAACTCTTTGATTGGATTAGTAAATTTAGCAAGAATAATTTGATGGCTGAGACGGAGTGTATAAGCAAGTGTATGAAATTGTAGAACACGCTATTGACCTCATCAGAAGTGAATAGCAAGAGTATGAGAACAGCAAAAGGGTAAATCCAAGTTGAGGAGACTCTTCTTTCCCTCTTGGAGGTATGGGTTGGTTCAATTCGTCGTTCGCCTGGCTCGTAATATACAGTTCCTTGGTTCGAGTCCCACCATTAAGGTTTATCTCCGCAAAACCCCCACCACGCCCTCGGTCAGAAAGGGGATACCGATGATCTTAAAAAGACCGCTGTCCATTCTATGGGACATTAAGTCGTAACTGCACGTTTAGGAATACGCTGAATGTTCTTGATGGGAGACTGTTTCCTAACAGCAGTCCAGTGTGTTCCTTTCCCCCAACCTTCTCTGAGCCCTTGAGCTCCTTGTGACGTGGCCACTTAGTGCATTGTGTGCATCAAAGTGCCCCAAGTGCTCCTTATCCCTTTAAACTATTCGATTACTGAGACGAAACATTGGTAAAGAAAGCTCAATATGTCCAAATTCCTCAATAAAGGAAATGGTTATGAAAACAATATATATATATATGGAGCCTCTCCCCCACTCTCCGTAGACTATTCGACTTATTAAAATTACCTTAAACCGCTTGAGTAGTGGGTTTGGGATAGAATGCTCAAAAGGGGATACCATCTGGGTAGGAGAATATTCAGATTATTTCGTAGTCTAATATTCAGATCTATTTCCTGAGAAGAGATCACTGTTTGGAAAGAGGAAACATTTTCTGAGAGGAAGAGAATTTTGTTGAAAAGTAAAAAGCATTGTCGGTAAAGAAGACAATTTTTTTGCGCAACAATACTGTGGAAAAGCACTGTTAGAGCAACAAAAACATGCCTTCTTCCAACAAAATGCGAATCATACTTAACTATATGTTCCGATGCCTTTGTATTTGGACAATGCAGAAAGAGGTGGTGATGTATAGATCCCAGTGTTAAGTTAAATACTATCGCGTCTGAAAATTCTAGAAACCATGAATACTAACACAGATGCATTCATGATGATCAATGAGATCGTGATGATCAATGAGAACAAGCCACATCATTTCTTTTTCCTTTCGATTACTAAAAAAGTAAGCTATCAGCAAAACGATCGCTGAAAAGATCGTGTCTGAAATTCCTCTCAAAAATACAAATATCTCAAATATCAAACAGTCAGGAAATGTTTGTAACCAGTGTTCTGAAGAACATTTTATCACTTCTAAAGTATCGCTAACTCATCATTGGAAGCTTGGTATTCAGAATCTCTTGTGGCATCCTAAGGAGTCGTCTATGCTTCATTCGATGTGTTGCAAGCTCATCACTGTTGGGGGAGAGATCATCATCTTTTCTGCAGGAAGAGGTGGTGATGTATAGATCCCAGTGTTAAATATGATAGCTTTCATTTGGAAGCTGCGGTAGATAATGGGCAAAAGGCTTTCAAAGAATACCTTCATATTTTAAAAGAGTAAAACGTAGGGGATTCAGCATCTCAAGATTAATATGCTTAGAAAAAGGTATCAAGAGCACATGTTGGAATTCTCAACACCGAAGGGACTTTCTCATTTATCAAAGCTTACCTAATGAAAAGATAGAGGGAAAATTCTACTGGGAAATAAAAGAAATCTCCTTTTTTCTTTCTCTCTGTTCTTTATTTCTTGTTTAGATATTTTACTGTCTGTGTGAAATGCAAAAAAAAATAAATTGTAAACAGAAATTTTTAAAATCCGTAGCCGCTAATCAATTGTATAATTCCAAGCGGTAGAAAGAGGAAATCAGTTGTTTTGGGTTGGGTTGTTTTACCTCTGAGCGGCACTTTTTTGCACACCATGGGCTAAATGGCCAGGTCATATGGACCCCGAAGGCTCAGAGAAGGTTGGGGGAGGGGACCCACTGGAACAGCTGATGGGAGACATATGGTAGTCTCCCGTCAAGGCCATCCAGCGCGTTCTTTAACGTGCACAGGGCATGGCTCTCCCGCACACGGCGCCACGGCTTAACGTCCCATCCGACGGACGGCGGCCTTTCCAAGCCCATCGGTGTCCCCTAGTGACCGTGGGCAGGGCGGGGAATTTTGCGGAGATAAATCTCAACGCTGACCCAGTTGGGACTGGAACCTGTGAACTACAGATTACGAGCCTGGCGCGCTGCCTACTGAGCTGCCCCCGCCCCGAGAAAATCAGTACTTTCTAAATGAATTATATTATTTGAAAAACTAAAGGAAAAATGATAAGAACGATATGTTGGTTAAGTGATTTTCAATTCACTGGAAAGAATAATGCATTTATGAAGATTTGCGTTTTTTAATCAAGAGAACAATGATTCAGATCTTAATGCTTCTTTTAAATGCCGATTTGATTGCATTTCTGTTATTTTGATTCAGGTTCCTTCTCCTAGGAGGTCTGTAGCATGTCAGGCTCGTAATCTGTTCTTCCCAGATTCGGGTTCCAACTATGCCAATTTTCATATTTATCACCGTTAACCTCCTTTCTGTCGAGGATAGAAAGGACAGACAGAACGGTTTCGAAAGGCAGCCGTCCGTCGGTTGAGACGTTAATGGGTTGGGTTGTTTTACCTCTGAGCGGCAGTTTTTTTGCACACCATGGGCTAAATGGCCAGGTCACATGGACCCCGAAGGCTCAGAGAAGGTTGGGGGAGGGGACCCACTGGAACAGCTGTTGGGAGACAGATGGTAGCCTCCCGTCAAGGCCATCCAGCGTGTTCTTTAACGTGCACAGGGTATGGCTCTCCCGCACACGGGGCCACGGCTTCACGTCCCATCCGACGGACGGCGGCCTTTCCAAGCCCATCAGTGTCCCCTAATGACCGTGGGCAGGGCGGGAATTTTTGCGGAGATAAATCTCAACGCTGACCCAGCTGGGACTCGAACCTGGGAACTACAGATTACGAGCCTGACGCGCTACCGACTGAGCCACCCCCGCCCTGAGACGTTAAGCCATCGCTCCGTATATAGGAGAAACATCCCCTGCGCATGTTAGCATGCTGAAAGCCTTGACAGGACGCTTCCATTTGTTTTCTCACAGCTGTCAGGTGGGACCCCTTCCCACCAAACAAACTTCCCTGAGCCATTGGGGTTCTTATGACCAAGCTATTTAGCCCATTGTACAAAAGAAATGCGATTCACAGATAAAACAATCCAAACCAATCCTTAGCTACCTGAAGTAGCGGATTCTATTAAGAAAGAAGGTGCAATGTCTAATTCCTAACGGTCTAAGCAGTTAAGCCTTTCAGCATGGCCAATTAGATTTTCACATTTCCGCTTCTGTCGCATCCACAAAATTCCTATTTCGATTAGATTTTTGTACATCAGCATTCATCGACTACGCATGTTCCCAAATCGAATACTTCTTCCATTTCAGTTGCCAAATCTATGAGATTCTCAAGTCGATTAGATCTTGACTTTTCTGATTGTGTCGTTTGCTAGATATTCGGAAATCGATTTGGTCTCAGCTTTACAGTTTTTGTCAACATCACGAAATATGCAACTCGATAAGGTTTTTTGCATTGCAGCGTTTGCCCAAATATACGAGATTCGCAAGTGCATTACTACTTTTATTTTTGAGTTTGTGACGTGAAATTCGTAAGTGAACGATTGGTCGCACCAGATTTTACCAACTCCACGATATCGCAGGTCAATAACTCTTCGCTTTTTAGCTTTTCTCAACTTTACGAAAGGCTTACTTTTGATTTTAAGCTTTTCGACAGCGATTTCCAAAATGTGCCCAGCTGGGTCAGCGTTGAGATTTATCTCCGCAAAAATTCCTGCCTGCCCACTGTCAGTAGGGGACACCGATGGACTTGGAAAGGCCGCCGTCCGTCGGATGAGACGTTAAGCCGTGGCCCCGTGTGCGGAAGAGCCATACCCTGTGCACGTTAAAGAACACGCTGGATGGCCTTGACGGGAGGCTACCATCTGTCTCCCAACAGCTGTTGCAGTGGGTCCCCTCCCCCAACCTTCTCTGCGCCTTCGGGGTCCATGTGACCTGCCATTTAGCCCATGGTGTGCAAAAAAGTGCCGCTCAGAGGTAAAACAATCCAACCCAACCCAAAGTGTGCGATGCGACCTCTTCGGGAGACGACTCATTGGTTAGGGCTATGCGAGATTTTCTAGAAAGGTTTGATGGCAAAATTGAATTAAGTATAATTTTCGGAGATAGAGTTTCCAATCGGAGATTTTATTATTTAGCTCCGCGCATTTCTTTTAGAAACACAATTCGTGGAATTACAAGATGCCACTTTCAATGAAACGCTTTATTCAGTCATTGCATCTTTTGCACAATTTGAAAAACAACATTAAAAACAATAGCTATTGATCCTTAACAATTTAGTATGAATAACACCATTGGCTTCGGTAAAGGGCTTCAAGTAAACTCTGGCTCAGAACCCTGATTTACGAGAAAGGTTTCACGTACTCTTTGACTTTAAAGACGCTTTAGTGAACTCCTGGCCTCAGAGAAAGGCTTCACATGCTCCCTGGCTTCAGAGAAATGCTTCAGGTACTTATTACCTCCTCCCATTTTTTAAATTTTAGGTAAATATTTCTTTTGTTCCATATATATATATACAGGAAAAGACACAAATAAAAGATTTATTCATTATAGACGTAAAATAAAAAACCGTAATAAATATAACAGAACAAAAACAAAACTACTCTTGCTTTGAACACAACACAAACACAAACTCTTCTCTTATTTACAGTCAACTAATAGTTTTATTCTTGGTGATGCTTTCAAAAAAGTAACACACATATAATGTTCGGCTTTTAGATTATTTCTCGCTTTGGTTTTCGGTGAAAAAAAAGGAATGAAATTGGATAAAATCCGCGATGTCTCCAGTTGACAAAGAGATCGTGCAAATTCTTTTGAACTTTGAATATGTCAAAAGTATGCTTTATCGAGTATTATCCTTATTGGACATCACATTCCCTTAGGAGTACTTAACCTGATTGAGAACCACTGCCTTAGAGGATTAATATATCTAAATAAATATTGGACTTATAATAGACTTCTCTGTATAGACATACGAAATGTCGTGAAACACACGTCACATTAATGTACGATGGTGGCGTAGCAAACAGTCGCAAACAGTTGGTAGCGTTTCGCCAGAGATAATTCATATAGGTCAGCACGGTGACTCTTCAAGAGCATGGAGAAGTGTGCGCAACACACTTCTCCATGCCCTTGAAATGAAACCTCCATGCCCTTGAAATTGAAAAAAAAAAATCTCCATGCCCTTGAAATGCCCTTGAAGAACATACTTCTCCGTGAAATCATCGTGAAAAAAAGGGTGGCACACTTCTCCGTGAAACACGTTGCATTATATTGGAAGTGTGAAACACATTGCAATAAGCTCACCAGTAAGAGCAGAAACATAAGCAGTAATCTCTGTCGTGTTCCCGCTTTGGAAACTTCTATTGCATGGACATTGCCATGAGAAATAAAAGGAAACGTATCTTCCTATATGGGCCCTAAAAAGTATAAAATAAAACAAAAGCATATCGATGGTGCAATCAGTTACAGAGTTCATATTCATTTCAAAGGAAGATAGGACGCCGATTTACCTACACAACAAATTTGCTGGTGCCCTATCTTCCAGGGCGGGGGTGGCTCAGGCGGTAGCGCGCCAGGCTCGCAATCTGCAGTTCTCAGGTTCGACTCCCAGTTGGGTCTGCGTTGAGATTTATCTCCGTATAACTGCTCGCCCTGCCCACGGTCAATAGGGAACACCTATGGGCTTGACTTCTGTATTTTGAAATTGTTAATTAATTTTATACACGGGTTCTTTACACCCATTGTTGATTTCTGTATTTCACAATTGTTGATTCTTTTTATACACGGGTTCTTTGCACTCATTTATTGATTTTTGTATTTTACATTTGTTGATTCTTTTTATATACAGGTTCTTTACACCCATTTATTGATTTCTGTATTTTACATTTGTTGATTCTTTTTATACACGGGTTCTTTAAACCCATTTATTGATTTCTGTATTTTACATTTGTTGATAGATTCTTTTTATACACGGGTTCTTTACACTCATTTAGTGATTTACGTATTTTACAATTGTTGATTCTTTTTATACACGGATTCTTTACACTCATTTATTGATTTCTGTATTTTACAATTGTTGATTCTTTTTATACACGGGTTCTTTAAACCCATTTATTGATTTCTGTAATTTACAATTGTTGATTCTTTTTTACACGCTTTCTTTACACCCATTGTTGAATTCTGTATTTTACAATTGTTGATTCTTTTTATACACGGAATCTTTACACTCATTTAGTGATTTCTGTGTTTTACAATTGTTGATTCTTTTTATACACGGATTCTTTACACTCATTTATTGATTTCTGTATTTTACAATTGTTGATTCTTTTTATACACGGGTTCTTTAAACCTATTTATTGATTTCTGTAATTTACAATTGTTGATTCTTTTTTACACGCTTTCTTTACACCCATTGTTGAATTCTGTATTTTACAATTGTTGATTCTTTTTATATACGGGTTCTTTACACCCATTTATTGATTTCTGTATATTACACTTGCTGATTCTTTTTATACACTGGTTCTTTACACTCATTGTTGATTTCTGAATTTAACAATTGTTGATTCTTTTTACACATGGGTTTTATATATCCATTGGTTTCGCTATACACTTTTATTGCCTTTGATGCTGTGCCATTTACTCTTTTAGTGTCTCGTTTTTAACTTTGATTTTGGGTTACCTGTCTTTTGCCCCTTTTTAAAAAATTCTCTTTCGACGTCTTAGGGACTTTATTTCTAGTAAGTCACCATATCGCAAACAAATTAACAACAAAGAACCACTGTTGAAAGTCTTTGATGATTCCATTTGTGTGTGTGTGTGTGTGGGGGGGGGGTAATAATCACATTGAACTGAAAAATAAAACTTCTATAATTGCATTGGATCATTTTTATTCATGAATAAACAGTCATGTGTTGTTTTTTAAAGTTAAAACAGAACAACTTAAATTTGCGCAATATGTAAACAATCGCTTATGTAACAAAATTCTAGTTAGAATGATGAACTTTGTAATTTCTTTAGCTGTTATTAAAAAAAATTAAACTCATTTAAAATTTAAGTCGATGTAACAGACCACTGATGGGAGGGGGGTGGACTAGGTCCCTCGACTTTTAATCCAGACTTTTAATCCAGTCCACCAACATTTTTATACGAATAGCCTTAGAACTGAAGTTGCATTTTATTTTTGAGGATTTTCTCCGAACAGTAAACCGTGCCGTAATTGTGATTAATTGTGAGTTGCCGAATGCTGCAAATTTACACCTGTCATTGTCACTCTGGTATTTTTTGCCACAACCGACAGATGATAGCCCCTACTTTTCGACCCCCCCCCCTCTAGCTTCAGAGTGGGCCCCCCCCATATTCGGAACTGTTTCTGTATAAGAACAGATATAGATATTTTTGACATATTTTGGGTCTTTTATTCTTTATATATATATATATACAAGTATATAAACTCTTCGTCGACTATTCTCTAGAATAACCTTGTTCTGACACCTCTGAGAAAAACAATGAAAAATGATAAATTTGAGATTTTCGGATTAGCTGCTTCAAATTATCTGTGCTCTGCGATAAACAATGCCCACTGTTTATGCGCTGAAATTTTCGCCATTAACCTCGAATCTGTTATCGGTGAGAAATGGGACCCCGATGGGCTTGGAAAGTAATCTTTCGGATGAAATGTTAAACCGCCTCCCCGAGTGCTAGAGTCATATCTTGAGCACCTTAAATAAAACACTGGATGGCCACTATATAAGGCTTCCCTCTGTCCTCTAAAAGTTGCCCATTGGGTCCCATTCCGTGACCAGGATCACTTAGGACTCAATGGATTACAATAAATCTTGGAGCCTTTGTGACCCAAGGTGAAGTAATAGAAAACCACAAGAAGTGTGACATAGGTAAGCGAGCTTTTTGTACACATATTACTGAGACTCGTAGCAGATACAGATCTAGAAAAAATTGAGAGAGGAGGAAGGGGGGAAAGATGCAATCGAGCAGGTAAAAAGAGGGGGGAGTAAATCTGCATTCCATTTTCACAGCAGTGTAACGTTTTCCATTCATTTCTCGATTTTGAAACATTTCCCCAAAAATGCGTGAAATATACACAAGTTTAAAACTTTTAGCCTTCATTTCCCTTACTAGCATTCTCAAGGAGGGGGTCTAGACCCTTGTCTCCCCCCCGCCCAGATTCACCCCTGACTAGTTATGACTGACTAGTTAATGAAAATCCGTGTGATATATAACAGAAAGCACTCTTGTAACGGTGGCTCAGTCGGTAAGCGCCAGGCTCATAATCTGCAGTTCCCAGATTTGTAGTCCCATCTGGGACAGCGATGAGATTTATGTCCTCAAAACTCACCGTCCTCTCTTCAGTCAGTATGGGACACCGATGGGCTTTGAAAGTCGTCGTCCGTCGGATGGGACGTTAAGACGTAAGTCCGTGTGAGGGAGAGCCATATTCTGTGAAAGTTAAAGAACACGCTGGATGGCCTTGACGGGAGACTACCATCTGTCTCCTAGCAGTTATACAGTGGGTTCACTTCTCCAACCTTCGCTGGGCCGTAGGGGTCCTTATGACCTGGACATTTAGCCCATTGTGTGCAAAACAAGTGCATCTCAGAGGTAACACAACTCAACCCAACCTCTTGCAATTACTCGGAAGACATCGTGAAATTTATATTCTTTATTACGAAATTTAATGAAAAGAGAATCGTCAAAATTTAAATCTCATGATAAAATTTCCATTCAGAAAAACAAATGTGTCATTCAAATTCACCTTTTCCATTCATGTTTTAATGACTTATCGTCGCACTTTGTAATTTTGCATCATCATAAAACAAGCAAAAATAAAAACATAAATTATCAACTTTCCTAGCCGCTAAACATTTCAATAAGCCTTCAACCGAACAATTTTTAAAATTCCCTTTCCAAAACCGTAAAGAGTTTGCTTAGATATCCGCTCGACTTCGGGTAATGGAAAACTGTAAGTTGTAATTCAACCACTCTCTCCCCCCAGGAGGCATTTTATGGCTCAAGCTAAACTCCTCAATTCACACCCTCCGGAAAGTACGCTGGAATTTCACGTGCGGATGATCCTATGCAGGAACTCCTACTGCTCTTCCAATACACACATCCTTTCTACTCTGTCTCCAACCATCCCAGCTAGACGAGTGACTCATCCAGAACTTCAATCGATGTTCACTTGTTCATCGCTATTTCCTTTAAGCATTTCTCGCTTCTTCCGTTGAGTTGTGCTGCAGCAGCTTTCTAACAAAGGACGCCATTTATGAATCATCCACTCCGCAAGCCTTGGTGCTCGAGGCGAGAGCGCGCAACAAAACCTCTCGCTATTGGCCGTTAGGTGCTTCACTCGACGAGACTCGAGGAACGCGCCTAGCCAGTGGCACAACATTGTTCCAGAAGAACGCTCATGAACCAGCCTTGCTGCCAGATTCCAATACACATAATCTTACAGATCAATGTAAACTGAATTTAGCTCGCTTACACCGAATATAGAAAAACCGCACCTTGGTGTTAAAAGATTTTTTTCTCGTTAATGAGGAAATACTTTTGGAAAAACGCAAATATTCCCTTTATTCCTTACGGTTGAGTTTATGTTTATCGAGTTGTGGCTCGTTGCATTTTTGAATTACAAATAGAAATTCCACTAGGAGAGGCATATTTGATTTTTTGCTTTCGCTGGAACTGCATAGCCAGAAATAATATAATTTATATATCTTAGTGTGGAAAAAAACTATTAGGATAGGAATAGATTAAAATACTGAAATAAGGTTAAGGGAATAAAATAGCAGAGCACGTTATATACCTTTAGGTTAAGATTAGAGTGTAAATTATTAGAATAATAATAATAATGACTGATATTTTGATCTGACCTACATTATTTCTTGAGAAGCATTTGTTTTAGACTCATATTTTTGGATTGGGTTGGGTTGTTTTACCTCTGAGCGGCACTTTTTTGCACACAATGGGCTAAATGGCCAGGTGACATGGACCCCGAAGGCTCAGAGAAGGTTGGGGGAGGGGACCTACTGGAACAGCTGTTGGGAGACAGATGGTAGCCTCCCGTCAAGGCCATCCAGCGTGTTCTTTAACGTGCACAGGGTATGGTTCTCACGCACACGGGGTCACGGCTTAACGTCCCATCCGACGGACGGCGGCCTTTCCAAGCCCATCGGTGTCCCCTACTGACCGTAGGCAGGGCGGGGAATTTTGCGGAGATAAATCTCAACGCTGACCCAGCTGGGACTCGAACCTAGGAATTGCAGATTACTGGCGCGCTACAGACTGAGCCACTCCCTCCCCAAAAATGATATGCAATAACACTTTTTATTTTTATGTTCAAATAACCTTCTATGCAAATTCTTTTGTCTACCATTTCTGTTGTTAAATATTCAGACTTCCATAACTCTTTAAATACTGAAGAAAAATTGTTGAAAAATCGATATTTAGATGAAACTGAATGAATTCTTTATTTATCATTGGTTATATCTTGCCGTGAAATGCTTATTTTAAAAGTTTAAGAGCTTATCGTCCATTTGACATAATATGAGGTGAGGTGCTCATTATTCAATAATCACTCAGTGTATATACCTTTGTATTTATTCAAGCGTTAGCTCTGTGTTATATGCAATCTATGGCGAGGAGGAGGGTGGCTCAATCGGTAGCGCACCAGGCTCGTAATCTTCATTTCAAGGACAAGTGGTGAGATTTGCCTTCGTAAAATTCCCCGCTCTGCCCTTGGTCAGTAGGGGACACCGATGGGCTTGAAAGGGTCGCCGTTCATCGGATGGGAAGTGACGGGCGTGTGCGCGAGAGCCATACCCTGTGCACGTTAAAGAACACGCTGGATGAACTTAACTGAGGCTATCATCTGTCTCCCAACAGCTGTCCAGTGGATTCCCTCTACCAACCATCTCTGAGCCGTTGGGTCCTTGTGACCTAGCCATTTAGCTCATTGTGTGCAAAAAATAGTGCCGCTCAGATAAAATAAACCAAGCAATCTACAATTATTTATAAATCTCTGCATTCAGCATACGACAGTTTATTTTTAAAGTTAATTTCCGTCAGTTGTATTACTTTTGTTTCATCCATATATTGATATGTCTAAAGCTATTTATGTTAATTTAATATCTAAATTTAAGTTGATTGGAATACCTCTACATCCAGTCATACGTTAGTTTTATAAAAAGAAACTAAATCACTGTTGGTTGTGTAGTGAGAAAAAAAGTTAGCTCTTTCTAAAAGCTATTTTACGGTTTCTTGTATAGCTCAGTTATGGTCACCGGTAGGAATTTTTTTAAGGAGGTGGAGGGGGCAAAGAAAGATTGTTTCCAGAGAGAAATATTTAGGTTTAAGCCGTTAATTAATAAAGCAAAGTTGCATACCTCAAATCGTAATACAATAAAGATGACAGAAAAAAAGGAAACTTACTTCTGAAAATATATGCAAATAATGTTTTTTCATATTAATAAAAAAAAAATAAATGATATGCTTTCAAAAACAAAAAAAAAAACATTATAAAAATCAAGATTGCATTACTTTAAGGAAAAAAACGACATTAATATTTGGTACAGATGATATTATTCAACATAAATTATTTTTTAATACATTTTACCAAGGATAGTGGAACACGTGCCGAAGCCCGTGGTCTCAGTATTCCATCATATCCTAAAAATAAAAATAAAAAACCCTGAAACAACTGTTTGCGACAGAGATGTGAAAGGAGACTGTCAGTTTTACGTCATAGTAAAAGGTCGGTAGCTCTATTAAAATAAAACGTTTAGCAGCTAAATTTAATGAATTACTATCTACTATGGGGGTGGCTCAGTCGGTAGCGCGCCATACTCGTAATCTGTAGTTCCCAGGTTCGAGTCCCAGCTGGGTCAGCATTGAGATTTATCACCGCAAAATTCCCCGCCCTGCCCACGGTCAGTAGGGGACACCGATGGGCTTGGAAAGGCCGCCGTCCGTCGGATGGGATGTTAAGCCGTGGCCCCGTGTGCGGGAGAGCCATACCCTGTGCACGTTAAAGAACACGCTGGATGGCCTTGACGGGAGGCTACCATCTGTCTCCCAACAGCTGTTCCAGTGGGTCCCCTCCCCCAACCTTCTCTGAGCCTTCGGGGTCCATGTGACCTGGCCATTTAGCCCATGGTGTGCAAAAAAGTGCCGCTCAGAGGTAAAACAACCCAACCTATCTACTATGATCATCTTTACTCTAGAATTAATATGCACTTTTTCAATTGTTTTACGTTTCCGAGCGCCTTGCTTCTCTGAAAATTTTCTGCTTAATGTGTATGCTAACATGTTTGACAGAGATTTTGCTGCGATGTTCTTTATCTAGACGATCAATATACTTTTGTACAAGATGTTCGATACAAAGATCGAGTAATGTGTCCAAGTGTTTCAACATTTAACACTGGCCGTTGTGTTACTTAAGCAGCACTTTGAACAAAGACGTAAAGATTTAAAAGCGTTTAGCGTTTCGTTAAGTGCTTCTGGAATACAACAGCATTTAAACGACGCGCTTCATTATTTAATGAATTTGGTCTCTAATGCTAATGCACGGTTAAATGCTCTGCTGATTGAATCAATTTCCGCCTTGCAGCGCTGTCTTAGTTTCCAGATAATACACGCTTCAATTAACAAGATATTTCCCAAATATCTTGAGTTTTAGAAAAACTTTTTTTTGTTCCTTAACTCCTTCATGTGTATATATATATATTACTTTTATGGGAGGGGGGAAATCCTGTAAAACTGCAAACATTTAAAATTAAAATAATTAAACAGATGACTATGGCCGTTGAAACTGAATGTAAAATATTTTAGACTTTTTAGTAAAGCAATTTAGAACATGAGTGTTACCTTGATAACGAAATTTATTCATTAATGATAGTAATCAATGTAGTTAGCCTTTATCGATCAGTTCCCATTTGTTAACCCTTTCAGGACCATAAGGTTTCTAAGAGTAAATATTAGTATGTAACTGTTTATTTTAGTTTGTTTAGACGTAAAATAAATAAAAATCATAAGAAAAATACATAACAATGTGTAGTTTTTTTGGAATTTTATGGGAAATATTTTTCCCAATGGACTATAAAGGTAACACAAATTATAGTTAGGCTTATTATGCAATGTCTTTTATTTATTGGTTTATTATAACAAAATGTTAACTAAAATAATACAAAATTATGAAATAAAATTACTATACAAAATGATGTGCTAATTATGATATTCAGCGAAGCAATTTCTTTTGGTTGTGAAGCAAAGATGGACATTGCACAGATGCAACTTATGGCAAAGATGGACATGGACTAAAAGTTCCCGTTTATGTAATTGCGTTCGGCATACGTTCTATTCTGACATTCTGTATAAAAAATGCAGATAAGGTTATAATTAAATACGACAATCACCAATTTTAAAATGGGGAAAAATGTTTCCCTTAGTCGTGAAAGGGTTAAAAGTCTAAATACACAAATTTTGAAATATTTTTTTTGTCCAATTCTATCGTCTAGTGATTTCTTCCTCTCTTAGAGCAGGCCTAGCCACCGCGGTTCATTAAAAAATAAATCTAGGTTCATGAAAAAAAAATCAATATACTGACACTTGATCAGTTCTTCCATTTTTTTTTACCAAACAATTTCAGGTGCATAACTAAATGATTTTTAAAATTCATAGTATTCATTAAAATGAATATATACATATAGATGTTTTTTTTTATCAAGATATATTTTTATTCCTGAAAAACATATATTTCATAACGTTTTCGAGATATCGAGCCTGAAACACCCGAAGATACCAATTTTCTCATTTCTAGCACTTATAAGTGAAGGTTTGACTTCTATGAGACCTCAATTTGATCTTGAAGGACACATTTTGACACGTTGAATGTCACATTTTGGATATTTACCGAGTTCTACGACCCGATTATCCCTAGGTGCAAATATTCAGAGTTCTACCATTTCTGCATCATAGTTAGAATTAGTGTAATCACCTCTCAGTCAGTCAACCACTCACTATCGTTTATATATGTATATAGACACTAGCTACTCACTCCGACCCCTATTTGACTTTGAATGCAACACAGAAACTAAAACTTTCCCTTATTTCTGAGTTGTATAGCCCTCTTCACCAATTTTTGACTCTCCCACACCGGTATATCGAATCTGAACTTTGACCTTCAGCTCGTCCACACCGGTATATCGAATTTGACCTTTGACCTCGAAGGAACTATTGCATCTAAGATTTGGCATAATTTCTGAGATATAGAACTCAAAATACCCCCAGGAACCAATTTTTATTCCTCTAACACCGGTAGATCGATATTTGACCTATGATCT
Source organism: Ryuthela nishihirai (assembly GCA_038380435.1). NCBI lineage: Eukaryota > Metazoa > Arthropoda > Arachnida > Araneae > Heptathelidae > Ryuthela > Ryuthela nishihirai. Next base: position 30,961,003 of record JAWZYU010000018.1, read on the forward strand.
CAAGGGATCCTCATCCAAGATTTCGCAAAGTTTTCAAGATCTACAACCCTTATGTGGGGGTTGTGTCCAGACACCAATTTTCAGGTTTGTAGCACTCGTAGATCGCGGTTTGACCTGTAATTATACTCTTTGACTTTGAAGGACACCTCCAAGGTTAAATGTCGAATTTTTCTCGAGATCTAGGACACGGATTAGTCCTAGAGCTCTACCATTTCTTATCATAGTTAGAAATACCGTAATCCCTTGTCAGTCAGTCAATCAGTCAATCACTGACAATTGTCTGTATACACAGTCGTATCAGAATAATATGACCATCTACCATCGTATATGTATGGTAGGTGGTCATATTATTCTGATACGACTATGTATATGATATTAGATATTTTCAATTCATCCGCCTAGCACCTAATCACCTAATGTCCGACCCCACCTTCTCGTGGTGCAGACCGTTAGTACCTTTCACAAGAGATACTCTCTTGTGGAAGTGAACGGAAGGGGAGGGCTGCCAGATTAGTGTGGCCTACTGATCTGGACAACTGTGGCTACTTTTCTTTTTTTTCTACCCTGCTGAGGAGTGGTCAACCATACAGGGTCCTGGTGCTGACCATATAAACCTAATGGACTGGACAGATATATGGCTCTGAGTTTGATTATGGATCCTGATTTTGCTGCACTGGTGGGCTTCTGTGGAGGGAAAATCTTCCGCTGTGTTTTCTGTTTGTTTGTGGGTTGACAGCCCCAAGTGAATAGATTCGCAGGATATGTTTATCAGCTGGTGGATAATCCTGAGCAGAGGTCATCGCAGGCACCTGAACTCATTGCTTCCATTGGCATCGTCAAATTCTACATTTTGGACCTCCGTAGCCCATGGCTGCTTGAGGATGATGATGATGATGATGAGTCGTTAGAAATGTACGTTTTCATTTGTAAGTATTGAATTTTTTCTGCGGCTCTTTAAGAATATAGTTTTTTTTCTTCCAGTGGCTCTTCACTAAGTTTGGATTATCCACTCCTCTCTTAGAGCTCCTCTTTGGAAGGGTATCAATCCCCCCCCCCTCCCCAAATTCCCTTAGCAACTTCCAGTGATAAACGCGTTACATGAGAAATTGACTATTTGTTTTTTTCACCATCATTTTTTACTCTTCAAAAGTGACTTAATTCTGTCTTTTGACGTCTTTTGAAACATATAGGTTGATAATCGTCACCGTAGAATTTAAAAAATTTTCATCGGGAAATATAATCCGAGAAATAAGCTGAAATTGCGCAAAATATGGTTTTATAGTCTTGGTTGAATGTATCATAATTCAAAATTTCAACTACTGTTTAGAATAGGGGTTCTCAACGTGGGGTACGCAGTGAGAGCTGTTTCACTGATTACCCAGTAAAATGCTTATAATTTTATAAGATTTTTAATTTTATGTCATTTTTTGTATTTATCTATATTATGTAATTTATGAATACAAAATTTAATGTGTGTGTGTATATCATTTTATTCCCATTGTTATACTATATCTCTAGTTTTATCTATCTATACAAGGGGTACGCCAGTTACATGCACATTTCCAGGGGGTACGTGAAACATAAAAGGTTGGAAACCATTAGTCTAGAATATAATCTGTAATATTCTTCTGTTATTTGTAAGTGGGAGGAATTGGTTTCAAATCAAAGTACAAAAGTGAGATTGAAAAAGTTTTAATTCTGTTCCTTCGAGAAATTATATCAGTAGTAAGTGAAAAACAGATACTGATGACATTATAAAGGAGGACATCATGGGCATAGTCAGTGTGTGTGTGGGAGGGGGTAGAGAAAAGGACAGTGCTATCCTGAATAATTCATCGAAAATTTATGTTGAATGGTTGAACCACAGATTAATTGTTCAGTTCTGAAGTGTGGAATGAAAATTAATTAATTTTGTTTTATTCTGTGTATCTGCAGTTGTATACAAAATGCTTTACCATTCAAAGAACCTCCTGTACCTTCTGGGGGCGGGGGTGGCTCAGTCGGTAGCGAGCCAGGCTCGTAATCTGTAGTTCCCAGGTTCGAGTCCCAGCTGGGTCAGCGTTGAGATTTATCTCCGCAAAATTCCCCGCCCTGCCCACGGTCAGTAGGGGACACCGATGGGCTTGGAAAGGCCGCCGTCCGTCGGATGGGACGTTAAGCCGTGCGGGAGAGCCATACCCTGTGCACGTTAAAGAACACACTGGATGGCCTTGACGGGAGGCTACCATCTGTCTCCCAACAGCTGTTCCAGTGGGTCCCCTCCCCCAATCTTCTCTGAGCATTCGGGGTCCATGTGACCTGGCCATTTAGCCCATGGTGTGCAAAAAAGTGCCGCTCAGAGGAAAAACAACCCAACCTGTACCTTCTGGTTCATTTCGCATTTTCTTTATTTTAAAACTTTCTTTATGCTACCTAAATCTGCTCAAAGACGCCAAGAGCAATTACATACTGCGCCGCTCAATTGATTTTTATGATTGGTATTAATATTCCAGAGCTGTAAGGTTACGGCTGTTGATGATTATATTAGCGTTAATTCTATTCACCATTTGTAACTTTTTACCCAAACCCCCTAAAAAAAATTGTTGCCGACGATCTTGGATTTATATTCACGTAAAAATTAAGTTTCTTTTATGTTCCTTTTTACTATTTTCTGTTATTTCAGAATTTTGCAAATGTTTTGGGACGGTTTCTACCTTATAATGTACGTACTGAATTTCAGTGAAATGTTAAAAATAATTTTCGGTCGAAAATAACGCACATAAAAATGAAAAAAAAAATTTTTTTCTTCTATAATCAAACATTCGAGTCTGAAAGGGCTAAAGAGATCGCTCTCAGTTTCTGCAACAAACTTTTAACTTTGAAAACTTAATTCGGACTTTACAAGACAAAAAACAAATTGCAAAAGAATCAGTTAAATCCTTACGAAATGATTTCAAAAACAAATCGAAAAAAAGTGAACGAACATTTTTCCTTCAGCTTTCAAAATGCCTGTAACCTGGTTTCCTCTTCCTGTCTATTCGATAGAGACATTTTTCCACCTTTAACGTGAAAAAGATAAGAAAAAATTAAAGAGAAAGGGAAAAAAATGAAAAAGAAGTATCTTTGACACACCCTACCGTCACCTCGTTTAATAATATAATTTATGAAACAAAACCTTCTATTTCATGCCTGACTGGGAGGTTGACACCCACAGATTACAGTAAAAAGATTAGCTCAAGTAAAAAAATATCCACACCCTTGTAAATGCGGGAAGGAATAAAAGACTCTTTATTATAATGCATAGTTTCTTATGACTGAACCTGGCCCGAAGGCCTCGCCACTCCGTTCCCCATAGGCATCTGTCAGAAGGAAAAGAAAAATCCAATTAAAAACTCTTTTCTAAAGGTCAGCGCGACTGACAACCTCATTTTGGCTTGCTTATTCACGTGACTGGATATCCGCCTCTGTCATTGGTTGAGATCTTGGAGCTCCAGCATCCTCCCATTGACAGCATTCTCTCTTTCTCTTGATACCCATTTTGGCGCCCATGGGAAATACGTTATCCATGTAAAATAAGTGGAAAAAATACTTCTGCAGGGAAGTTATACTCTTCGGTATCGTGGTTTTACTGTTTTTTTTCCCAATGTGTGATGCTAGAGAAATCCGACAGACAGGCGTTTTGTTTTAAATCGGTATCTGTGTTTTGCTGCTTAAGAAAGTGTGGCTTGTTTCTTAGGAGAGTGTTTTTTTCTCGGATTAGTGTGTTTTGTTTTTCTAGAATAGTGTGTTTTGTTTCTTTGGAAAGTGCGTTTTTTTCCTTAGAAAAATATGTTTTGGCACGTGGAATAGTTAAGAAAATAATTTAAAGTTCGGTTTGATTCATTATATGAATAAAAGAATTGCAATTAAGATATGAAAAAGTAGACGTGCAATTTCCATATAAAGGAATCATTTAATTCAGACCTGGCTAATCGACGGCTCATTGCAAAACGTTTTGTTCATAAAACAAATCAACATTCAACTGAACTGGTTCATTTTTTTTTTTTCAATTTTTTCAACTAAACATTTTTAGATGTATAACTAGACTATTTTATCAATTCACAGTACTCATTAGAAATTCATATTTTTGATTTTTAATCAAGATATCTTTTAAGCATTAAAACTATTTTATGTTTTTTACTATACATGTGGTTAGCGCGCTTGGCTACTGATCTAAGGGACCTGGGTTCGAGCCCCGGGTAAGGCATGGCTGTGTGTGTCGTTTTTCTGCTGAGGTCCTGCCATCCTCTCAGACCTTCTACTATGGCATATAAACTGATAGGTTCCTGTCAGACCTCTGTGGCAAGCAGCTGCTTGAGGGGGTATTTATTTATTTATATTATTATTTACTCTTTAGAAATGATGTTTTCGTTTTTAAGCACAGAATTGTTCCTGCGTTTCTTAAGAATACAGTTTTTTTTTTCTTGGCATTTCGTTAAGTATGTTTGACTAGCCCTGATTCAATTAAATAATTGGTGAGTAGCTTAGTAATAACACGTATTAAATTGCTTAATTATTAACTTCAATTAATGCAATTAATGAATAATAGTGTTAATTTATTTGTTTTTCAGTCGTTATTATTATCAAGAAAGTAATCTGGAACTCATTCAGATCAATCAGTCTATTAATCAATTAATTGCAGCCCGTCATGAATTTAATCGGTGTATTCATTAATCAATTGATTAACAGCCTGACATCTAATTAATTACTTGCCACTCTTTAATAAAACAGAGAGTTATTTACAGAATTATTCAAATACATTTACAAGGTTCGGATCTGAGGTTTGTAAGAGGGCCATGCCCCCTTTCAGAATGCTAGTAAGGGAATAGAGGCAAAAATTATTAAACGTTTTGCATTGTTTCATGAAAATTGCATGATTTCACGCATTTTTCAAGAAATATTTAAACACCTGTAAATGGGGACGGTGTGTGTGTTGGGGGATATTATACGGTATTGTCTATGCAATCTTGTGGCAACCCCATTTGCATTTTTCCGCCACCACTGTGTTTTTTGCCCCCCCTCCCCCTCGTCGATTGATTTTCTAGATCAAAGCCTGATTACAATTAATGTAGGCCTTAAATAGCATAGTTGTTCAGGATCTGGAAACTCTTCCAACAAGTAAAATTTGTGTGTTTATTTCTAACTGAAGCAATGGGTTGGGTTGTTTTACCTCTGAGCGGCACTTTTTTGCACACCAAGGATTAAATGGCCATGGTCACATGGACCCCAAAGGCTCAGAGAAGGTTGGGGAAGGGGACCCACTGGAACAACTGTTAAGAGACAGATGGTAGCCTCCCGTCAAGGCCATCCAGCGTGTTCTTTAACGTGCACAGGGTATGACTCTCCCGCACACGGGGCCCCGGCTTAACGTCCCATCCGACGGACGGCGGCCTTTCCAAGTCCATCGGTGTCCCCTACTGACCGTGGGCAGGGCGGGGAATTTTGCGGAGATAAATCTCAACGCTGACCCAGCTGGGACTCGAACCTGGGAACTACAGATTACGAGCCTGGCGCGCTACCGACTGAGCCACCCCCGCCCCAGAGAGGCACAGTGAAATAAATGACCAGGTCACAAGGACTCCAATGGCTTAGAGAAGGAAGGACCTCACGTCAAGACCATCTAGTGCGATTCTTAATGTGCGCAGAGTATGGCTTTCCTGCATACGGGACCACGACGTAACGTCCCACCATACGGACGGTGCCATTTCTAAGCCCATCGATTCTCCTTTCTCGCCGATAGCGAAGCGGGGGTTAGCGGAAATAAATTTCAACTTTTGCACAGTTGGTATTCGAACTTGGGAAAGAACTCTGAGAGCTATCGACTGAGAACCCCCCCCCCTCCCTTCCCCCGGGAATATCAAGATTACAGGCGGGAGGTAATTCAGAATTAATTAATCCCACTTGATTTGAAATCGAGAAAAATCTTTAAATTAGGGCTTTTTGTGTATAATTGAACCTATCATTATTGTTTATCGAACAGTAACAATAGCAAATGTCTATTTTAGCTTTCCAGGCTCGTAATCTGTAGTTCCCAGGTTCGAGTCCCAGCTGGGTCAGCGTTGAGATCTATCTCCGCAAAAATTTCCCGCCCTGCCCACGGTCAGTAGGGGATACCGATGGGTTTGGAAAGGCCGCCGTCCGTCGGATGGGACGTTAAGCCGTGGCCCGTGTATGGGAGAGTCATACCCTGTGCACGTTAAAGAACACATTGGATGGCCTTGACGGGAGGCTACCATCTGTCTCCCAACAGCTGTTCCAGTGGGTCCCCTCTCCCAACCTTCTCTGAGCTTTCGGGGTCCATGTGACCTGGCCATTTAGCCCATGGTGTGCAAAAAAGTGCCGCTCAGAAGTAAAACAACCCAACCCAACCTATTTTAGCTTTCTATTTCCCACCAACGCTAAAAATCCTCTAGACAATACTCGGATGGAGGACTTATTTCGTTCCCATAGCACCTCACGTATAATTTCTGCGCTGTAATCACTTAGAAGTGATCTTAAATAACGCATAGGAGGAATTCCAACAATTTTTACACAGTGTGCATAGTCCCCAATGACCAGAGCGCAGATCGTAGCTTGTTCGTCCAAGAAAAGTGGTGGCAATTTAGCTAGATGTTAGTATTAGGTCTTTGTCGCTTCAGCTGGGGGGTGTATCTCCAAAGAAGAACGCTTGGGAGAGATCATTAAGGACGGCGAGATTTAGGGAAGTAATTAAACCTTCTACAGTGAGATCCTCGGCATAGAAGTAGTATTTTCACATTTTAGTCTGGGCATTTCGATCGAATATGACTTCCCATTTAATTCTACTCTGCTGTGCAGTATCCTGTGAAAAAACTTTCGAAACCTGTGGAAAAAAAAAATGTTTAAAATCAATTTTAGGCATTTATTACAAAATATTAGTTTTGGCGAAAAACTTCACATTATTACGCTATATTTTATTATGGTGTTCATGTTGCATATTCTATTCAGCACTTAGTAAATATGCATGCTACTCCTACTACTACTTTGGACTGGGGGGGGGGGGGGGGCTCTGTCGGTAGCGGGCCAGGCTCTTAATCTGCAGTGCAAGTTCGAGTTCCAGTTGTACCAGCATTGATATTTATCTCCTCAAAGTTCCCTGAATTGCCCACGGTCAGTAGGGTACACCGATGGGTTCGGAAAGGTTGCTGTCCATCGGATGGAAGGCTAAGCCGTGACTCCGTGTGCGGGAGAGCCATACCCTGTGCACGTTAAAGAATACGCTGGATGGCCTAGACGAGAAGCTACTGTCTCCTAACAACTGTACAGCTGGTTCAACCTCCCCAATCTTCTCTGAGTCTTCGAGTCCTTGTGACCTGGTAATTTAGCCTAATGTGTGCAAAAAAGTGCTGCTCAGAGGTATGCCAACTACTTTGCACTGACACACTAAATTTCTTCGGCATAAAACAGCACATTTCGCATATTGTACTTAAATATAAACTATATATTTCCTTTTTAGCTCGTTTTCACAAATTGTTTTATACGCCGATGTTATTGCATTAGTCAATTATGATTTTATCTTGGAAACAGTTATTTGCAATTCCCAACTTGATCTCAAGAAAACAGCAAAATTGTTCAATAAAAATTATATTTATTTGAACAGTAATATGACCAAAGTTCTGTATATTCACTAATCTGCTATAAAAATGACAACGGTAGAATCTATCAAAGCTCACTCCAATACATGTATAAGCGAAACTCATTTACAGTTGATGAAAAGCGATGACTCTGTCTGTCCAGATTTAGAACAGGTAAAATCATTTAACTATTTAGGTTTACTTATTGATAAGCATTTCAGATGGAAAACCCATGTTAATAATCTATGTGATAGACTTAGAAGATGTGCTTATAAAATTTATAAATTACAGAGTTCAGTTCTCACTAACGTATATATCATAGTTTACAAGTCTTTACGTGAATCTATTATTCGATATGGCTTATCAGTCTATGGTTCAACTTACTCCTCTCACATTGACTGCTGTTGTTGTTGTTGTTTTTACCTCTGAGCGGCACTTTTTTGCACACCATGGGCTAAATGGCCAGGTCACATGGACCCCGAAGGCTCAGAGAAGGTTGGGGGAGGGGACCCACTGGAACAGCTGTTGGGAGACAGATGGTAGTCTCCCGTCAAGTCCATCCAGCGTGTTCTTTAACGTGCACAGGGTATGGCTCTCCCACACACGGGGTCACGGCTTAACGTCCCATCCGACGGACGGCGGCCTTTCCAAGCCCATCGGTGTCCCCTACTGACCGTGGGCAGGGCGGGGAATTTTGCGGAGATAAATCTCAATGCTGACCCAGTTGGGACTCGAACCTGAGAACCACAGATTACGAGTCGATGGCGCGCTACCGACTGAGCCAACCCCGCCCCTCACATTGACTGCATTTTTAGAATACAACACAGTATTTTAAAAGCAATATTGATTTCTCACCCTATTAGAAACTAAAGCTTCAAGGAGGAAAGACTTTTTAAGTTAGCCATCAAACCAGTCGACGATATATACAAGTATATTATAATTCTAAATTATTACTTTAGTAAAGACTTCAAAACCGAAAAAAGCTCTCTATATCCAGAAACAAGATTGAGCACTAAAGGATACTATTCATTTCCTAAAATCATTAATAACTATGGTAAAAATACTCGAGCGTAACAAGTATCATTCATCTTTAATTCAATGCCACGATTCTATTACAGCTTAAAAAATATGCCACTATCAAAAGTAAAACAAAAAATGATTATTTAAAAACATGTCAAATTAATATTTCGATTCTAATATTTTACAAATGAAATGTTTGTTTTCATATTTCTCTACTTATTTTATTTGATCTATATTGTATGAAATTACATACTATTTGTGATTGTAAATTATTTCGTTACATAAATAGAACTGATCCTTATAGCGTACAATTTCCTGCAGATAAGCCCCTGGCTTCGTAGGATCATATTCATTACGAATTATTTCATTCTCTATGTATATATTATTTCATTGCTTTAAATGTGATGTAAAAAAATTAAATAAAGGTTATTATTATTATTAAGCTGAAGAATTCATAATCTTCAGTTAGCAATAGGTTGACAATACCCATATAAGTAAATGATTCTTGTGAACTGGCTATTTAGTTGGGTTGGGTTGTTTTACCTCTGAGCGGCACTTTTTTGCACACAATGGGCTAAATGGCCAGGTCACATGGACCCCGAAGGCTCAGAGAAGGTTGGGGGAGGGGACCCACTGGAACAGCTGTTGGGAGACAGATGGTAGCCTCCCGTCAAGGCCATTCAGCGTGTTCTTTAACGTGCACAAGGTATGGCTCTCCCGCACACGGGGCCACGGCTTAACGTCCCATCCGACGGACGGCGGCCTTTCCAAGCCCATCGGTGTCCCCTACTGACCATGGGCAGGGCGGGGAATTTTGCGGAGATAAATCTCAACGCTGACCCAGCTGGGACTCGAACCTGGGAACTACAGATTACGAGCCTGGCGCGCTACCGACTGAGCCACCCCCGCCCAACTGGCTATTTAGACCAGTATGTATAAAATGTGCCGCTCAGAGGTAAAACAAAAAACCCTTAATTAATATGACGGTTGTTTCTTTTACCTTCTTCTTTGACTCTTGTCTCAATAATTCGAATTATAGTTAAGTCGGCGAGTGATTATTAGATATTTTTCCAATGACTGATGGTGCATATCAAGGGACTGGCAAATATGCAACGCTCATTTTCTAAATTAACAAATTTCGCCATGTCACGACTTAGCACTGTCTGACGCGGAAAATTCGAAGTAATCGATGATTTGGAAAATTCAAAATGTTGATATTTCTATAAAGTAACTTGTAAACCCAAAAGGAACGTTTCAATTCATTTTTAAAACGGAAAAAAATTTAATTTTCCTTCCCCCCTCTTGAGGTTAGGGGACAAATCGGTGCAGCGAGAAGATAAACTAAAATTTCAAAAATCGATCACGATTAGATTATTCGTTTGAAATGTTGAATTTTCTAAATTAGGGCTCTCCAGCGTTGAAAATTAAAACAACTGGAAGGTTCGGGTTGAGTTTCATATTGCGTTGTTTCACCCATGAGCGGCATTTTTTGCACACAATGGGCTAAAAGGCCAGGTCACAAGTTTCCTGAAGGCTCAGAGAAGGTTGTGGAAGAAGACTCACTGGACATCTATTAGAAGTCAGATGGTAGCCTCCCATCAAGACCATCAAGCGTGTTCTTTAACGTGCACAAGGTATGGCTCTCCTGCACACGGAGCCAAGGTTTAACGTAATCAAGGCCATCATGCGTGCTCGTTAACGTGCACAAGGTGTGGCTCTCCTGAACACAGGGTCAAGGTTTAACGTAATCAAGGCCATCATGCGTGCTCGTTAACGTGCACAAGGTATGGCTCTCCTGCACACGGGGCCAAGGTTTAACGTAATCAAGGCCATCATGCGTGCTCGTTAACGTGCACAAGGTATGGCTCTCCTGAACACGGGGCCAAGGTTTAACGTAATCAAGGCCATCAAGCGTGTTCGTTAACGTGCACAAGGTATGTCTCTCCTGAACACGGGCCAAGGTTTAACGTAATCAAGGCCATCAAGCGTGTTCTTTAACGTGCACAAGGTATGGCTCTCCTGAACACGGGGCAAGGTTTAACGTAATCAAGGCCATCATGCGTGCTCGTTTACGCGCACAAGGTATGGCTCTCCTGAACACGGGGCCAAGGTTTAACGTCCCATCCGACGAACGGAGACCTTTCCAAACCCATCGGTGTCACCTACTGTCCGAGGATACGGAGAGGATTTTTTCGGAGATAAATATCAATACTGGCCCAGATTGGACTCGAACCTGAGAACTGCAGATTACGAGCCTGGGACACTACCAGATGAGCCACCCCTGCCCCGTCCTCCCTGTGAACATCATGCTATAAACATTGTGCACCTTCGACTGAGTTAATCCCCATCCCCCTTAGCCGAAGAAAATAATTAATCACATAGCATATAATTAGCTTCTGATGTAGGCAAAAAAAACGATATCAATTAACCCAAGTGGAATCAGGACACACAGATTACCTACGTTTAAGAATAATTTAAATTTAGTCTGTTTTAACTGTTAATTTAGCTTGTAAATAATCCAATCGATTATCAGGTTGAGGTAATCATAAGTGAAAAATTCGGAATATTAGTTCTCTAACTCAAAAGATGTCCATCTTAGAGATTAGAAATGCAATTAATGAAGCATTAATCTTATAAATTTAAAAATTGGTAATCTCTCCAAGCGGGAAACGAAAATCTTTAAAAATTGGACACTTTAATCCTTTCTACCCAGAAACGAAAATCCTTTAAAGTAGGAGAAATTAATCGCTAAAATTGAAGAAAGAAAAACTGTTAATCCTTCAATTTGAACAGAGTAATTGATTCTATTTATGTCCTGCTTTAAATGAGAGGCTTGTTTGCCCTCAAATAAAAGGCAGCTGGGATTAAATCTCCTTGTTAGATATGAAATATTCTTTTTTTCTATCAGAACTGATGTTTCTTATATGTTCTAGACGACTTAAATGAAATTTCGTTTAGTTTTTGAATTTTCTTTTCGGTAAAGCAATTAAATTAATGATCTTTAAAGGTATGATTGGCATTGTTCGAAAAACATTGCTGCCCATTCCAAGGGACATTAAGTCTTGTCTTCATGTGTAAAATGGGACAGCTATGGGATATTAGTATCTGGTTTCGTGTACAAAATGGGACATCGATGGGCTTAAAAAGACTCTACTGCCCATCAGATGCGGCATGAAACCTCACGTGTAAAAAGGAACACCGATGTGCTTAAAAAGGCTCTGCTGTCTATCAGATGAGGTATTAAGTCTTAGCATCATGTGTAGAAAGGAAAGTCTCATGTGTAGAAAGGAAAGTCTCATGTGTAGAAAGGAAAGTCTCATGTGTAGAAAGGAAAGTCTCATGTGTAGAAAGGAACACCGATGTGCTTAAAAAGACTCTGCTGTCCATCAGATGCAGTATTAAGTCTTAGCTTCATGTGTAGAAAGGAACACCGATGTGCTTAAAAAGACTATGCTACCCTTCAGATGCCGTATTAAATCTTAACTTCGTGTATAGAAAGGAACACCGATGTGCTTAAAAAGACTCTGCTGTCCATTAGATGCAGTATTAAGTCAGTCTCACGTGTAGAAAGGAACACCGATGTGCTTAAAAAGACTGCTGTCCATCAGATAAGGTATTAAGTCTTAGTCTCACGTGTAGAATAAGACACCGACAGGGCATTATGTTTCGGATTCTTGGGCAAAATGGGACATCGATGAACTTAAAACGACTTGGTTGGATGTCAGATGGGAAATTACGTTTTAACCTCATGTGCAAAATAGGACATCGATAGGAGCATTATGTTCTCTCTCCTTGTTTCAAATCAGATACAGTGGGCTTAAAAAAACATTTTTTCTTCATCAGATGGGATATTAAGTTTTAGCTTTATGTGTATAATAATATAGGACGCCGATAGGGCATTATGATCTGGATTCTTGTAGAAAATTAGAAGTCGATAGTCTTCAAAACTTTGTTTTATGTGAGATAGGAAATTTTGCTTTGGCCTCATGAATTAAATAAGGACTCTATGTTCTGTTTTCATGAGGTAAAGACTTAAACCAAAATGGAATGAAGCTAACAAGACATTCAATACTTCAAAGTAAAACACAAATGTGACATTAAGTCCTAGCTGCCTGTGCAAAATGGGACACCAGTGGCCTTGAAAAATGCTGGCCATCTAATGTTGAGTTCAGCTATATTATTAACGTTAAACTATTCACTCGGGGTTCATGAAAGAATAGTTCTACCTGTCTCCTGTTCTCGAAGGAATAATTCTATCTGTCTCGTGTTCATGAAGGACAGTTCTATCTGTTTCGTATTCATAAAAGAATAGTTCTGTCTCGTGTTCACGAAAGAATAGTTCTGTCTCGTGTTCATGAAGGAATAGTTCTGTCCCTTTTCACGAAGGAATAGTTCTGTCTCGTGTTCATGAAGGAATAGTTCTGTCCCGTGTTCACGAAGGAATAGTTCTGTCTCGTGTTCATGAAGCAATAATTCTGTCTCGCGTTCATGAAAGAATAGTTCTATTGTTTTGTATTCATGAAAGAGTAGTTCTATCTGTCTCGGGTTCATGAAGGAATACTTCTGCCTCGTGTTCATGAAGGAACAGTTCTAACTGTCTCGTATTTATATAATATAAAAATATTTTTATTAACCTCTTAAAGCAAAGAGGTTGGGGTTTCTCACTTCTTTCTAGGTAAGGGATAAAATCCTTCGCTGTCAATGTAAACTTCTTGACCCTCAAAAGCTGCAGACCGAATTTCAAAATTCTTGCATAAATATATCGTTTTGCATTTTCCAAATTTTTCCACCGCTAGAAGACGCTATTAAAGATATTGGAAGATTCGGAAAATGCAAAATATAATAATGCATTAGTATCTATTGAACCGCCCCGGAAAAAATTTTCATTTATCCCTAAAAACAAAACAGATGAGTGTTTAAAAGATAAACAACAAAGTGCAAACATTAGTTCTTTAAAAAAAAAAAACAAGCTAAAAAGGAAAAAAAAAAAACAACTAAATCCACTCTTCTCCGGCGGATGCCCACGATGAACAGTATCTTTATCCGAGCCCATCCTTCTTTTTTCCCCTTTTTTCCCCCTTTTTTCGACCGAGAGCAGAGTGGTGATTAATGGAGAAAATATCTTAATGAGCGAACATTAAGGACTCTAATCTGAGATCATGTGATTAAAAGTATTAATAAAATTGAAATTTGACCGTGAATTTATATTTAAGAATTTAATAATATATTAAAAAATTTAGTTTCCATCAATAAAATTTGAATTTGATTATGAATTAACATAAAATTGTAAACTCCCTTTCCAAAAATTCTGTTATCCCACTGTATCATTATAACATCATATGACGGTAGTGCATAATTATCATTGTTATCCACTGTAACATTATAACATCATATGACGGTAGTACATAATATGACGGTATGCTTAATTGGGAATATTCATTCCCAATTAAGCAAAATATTCTAGTAAATATAATAACCAACCATGCACTATTAATTAATGCAGTAGTTCAAACTAAAGTTCCGAGATTCGTAATTTGTTTTACGCTTAAATTCCTCTTCTGAAGCAGCTCTTTTCTGCTGAAGTGCAACGCTCCTCCCCCCCCTCCAATCCCCAGACATCCCAACCTTCTCTTTCGTCCTATCGAGCAAGTCGTGCATAAAGGTCGTCGAGTCCGTCACTTCCTTGGAAGCAGACCATTCCCGAAACTGACTGCCGAAGGTAATCGCAAGGGAGTGCGTGGTATCAGAAAATCTGGCGGGCTGGAAAATTGGCTGATCTGCGGCGTAACGATACGAAGGGCAGCTCTTTACACGTACGAGAGAAGAGAAGCCGCGAAATGGGGGCTTGCTTCTCTTGCTTGAAGAGAAGGTGGGGGGGGGGGGAAGAAAAAGGAAGAAACAGAAATAAAGGCTTTGTTACGGGATTAAATCTGACTTGCCTTGCTGAGTTTATTTCTTTCGGAAATTTCTCATTTTGTTTAAAAAGACGACACTCGATGCCTCTGGCCACGTGCTTCACGAATTGTGCAGATTTGAGTGGGCCATTTTCTTGTGCACATATTTGAATACTGTCAATACATCATTGTTTTAAAATATGAATATACGCCTGCAAGCAATGTTCCTTGGTGTTTATGATCGAGTATAGCTTACTTTCAATATTCTTTTATTTCGAGAGACGGTGACAAATAAAAGATTTACGTGTTGTTTTGAATAATCTGAATATATTCAAAGAGAATTTGAGAATAAACACTCTGGCTATGCCCAAAAACCTGCAAAATATCTGTTTCTTCTAGGGAGTGAAGAAATGCAATCAAATATAAGATGCCGTGATGCGACAGAATCTACATATTTACGTATATATTTATAATTCCTATATTGCCTTTATTTTAACATTAAAATTTCTTGTTTCGTGGTTTTATTTTTGCAGTGTTTATTTAGTTTAGATTGCTATTGTTTAAAAAAGAAAAGGAACATTAATTGTGAAATAAACAGCGCTGATTATGTTTTCAGCATTTGTATTATTATATCAGTAAAAGAAAGCAAGTGAATAACATATTTAGGTCTAATGCTAAATGAAAAGTGAAAGAAAATTCGCTTTTTTCTTAAAGTGATGCTTACTTTATCGTGAATAATGAGCCAACATAACTAAAGTACCAATATAATTTCCCAAAAGATCAATCACTCTAAAAATAAATATTTGTCTAATAGGTATTATATTTAGCAGCTGAAATTACTTACAATATTCGTGCTGTTTTTGTAATTAGTTTATAAAAACAAACATGAAACAAATGACTGGATTACTATTCGGTGTTCAGCAACACGAATCAATACGTATATAATCAATTTACTGACTTAAAATGTGGGCCTCCAGTACATGGAGGTAGGAAGACATGGAGGCCCCCTATCGCTTGAAAACTGTAACCGAAATCGCCATATTGTCGCTACTTGTAATCTTGCTATCACTGTGTTAAAGAACGACAGATTGCATTGAAAAAAAGGATTTGAGTAACGCGTTTGGTTACAGTGATGAACTTGCGACAATTGACTACAGGATACATTACAATTGACGTGCAGCGTGCGGCTTTCTGAGTAGCAAGAACATGGCTACCGCCGTTTTGCGCGGCTACACTAGCGACCTACAGTACTGTGCAAATTAGTTGGGACAACAGGAAAATGCAGTAACAAAGACACAACCAAAATATTTATTTGTTTAATAGTGTAGTTAAGAGTGAATGTGACTCCCCCCCCCCCTTAGCTTTAATTACTTCTTTCACCCTCTCAACCATTGATGCCACTAGCTTTCCACACATCTCCTTCACTTCAGGGTCGTGGTACCACACTTTCATGACACTTTCTATTATTTTGGTTTTCGTCGTGCAATCCATCTTAGATATGCGCGCTTTAATAATTTCCCACAAATTTTCAATGGGGTTTAGATCGGGTGAATTTCCTGGCCACTCCAATACCTTCAAACATTGCTGGGTAAAGAAGCTCTTAGCAAGCTTAGAATTGTGGCATGGAGCCAGAAACTGTTGAAATATCCCATCGCCGTTAGGAAACAGCTTCTGCAGTATTGGGACCATTTTCGCCTCCAGAACGTCTATGTACTTTTTGCTGCCCATCATTCCTACAATGGGGTGAAGCGTCTGTGGCCCAGAAGCTGTGAAACATCCCCAAAACATGACCTTGGGTGGGTGTTTGGGGGATTGCTGGATGTGGCCGGATCGAAGAGGTTCTCCAGGCTTCGCTTGTCGCAACTAATTCGCACAATACTGTATGTTAAGATATAGTAAGGGGGCCTCCCCCCCTTCCTACCTCCATGCTCCATTATTGAGAAGCAGCTGATATGGCCCAATATGATTTGAGTGCAAGACCCCTGATATAAGAACACCTACATAAGCAATTGAGCAGATTATAGGATTCTTTCCTGTCATCTATACAGCCTACAGGCCCAAATCTGTAGGGGGGCATGGTCCCCCCTTTGAAAATGCTGGTAAGGGAAATAGATAATGGATGCAAAAAATGATTAAACTTAATAATTTTTTATGCATTTTTTAAGATTTTTTTAAATATCTCTAAAAGATAGGAGGGAATGTTATACTCTAAAGTAGGGGTTCTCAACGTGGGGTACGCAGAAAAAGTTTTGGGGTACGCCGTGAGAGCTGAAAAGTGGCTAGATATATGCTATATATATATATGTTTTATTATATTCCCATTGTTATATTATAACTAGAGTTTTATTTATCTATAGAAGGAGTACGCCAGTTCTATACACATTTCCAGCGGGTACGTGAAGCATAAAAGGTTGATAACCATTGCTCTAAGGCAGTGCTGTCCAACTAGCGGCCCTCACAAGGAATTTTGTGCCCCGCGAACAAAATAAAGTTTTTACTTGAAATTCTAAATAAATATCTGTAATCCACCTTATAATTTTTGTCAACTTATATTACTTTACTTGATATGCAATCTTCAACTTACTCATTCTATTCTTATTGCCCAACAACTACGGTTCCATTAAATTTATTAAATATTTGATAAAGTTTAGAAAATTTATATTGGTTTATTATAACTTATTATTTTTCGTATAAATAAAATTATTTTTTGAGGTGACATGAACTGACTTTTCAATTACTTATCCGGTATTATTTTTTTGGCCCGCGAAATATTGGCGAAAGAAAAAATGGCCCGCGGTCTTAGAGAAGTTGGACAGCATTGCTCTAAGGTAATCAAGTCACAAAAAACAACACGAATATTGTAAGTAATTTCAGCCGCTAAATATAATAACTATTAGACACATATTTATTTTTAGAGTGATTGATCTTTTGGGAACTTATGTTGGTACTTTAGCTCTTTCATTAGGACTGTGGATAAGACTACGAATCTCTCCCCCCTTTCACTTTTACACGGCTCGATTAAGTTTCTTGAGCCCCCCCCACTAATTTCTTTTTACATCCGGGCACATATATCTTTACACAGATATTTTCTATATCGAAAGACTTCCTCTCAAAACAAATGCTAAAAAGCCAAAAAAAAAAAACTCCTGTTTGTCGATTTCATTAAAACTTTGGCCAAGACTACAGATATGCATGATAGAGAAAGAATACCAAATCAGACAAAAAGGAAATGACATAGAAAAGAATTGAAAATGTGAATCATATATGCTCAGGACACTTGAGCGAAGACCGCAACTCGAAGTTATAAAGGAATCGGAAAGTATTGTGCGACTAAAACCTTCCCCTCTAAGTTGCATCGAGCGGCAAGAGAAAGCTTTAATCACTCATTCACTGGAGGAATGGAAGTGATCCATCATCCAGAGGATGGATACTTGGAACGAGGAGGGGCGAGAGGAGGAGAGGCGAGAGGAGGAGAGGGGGAGGGGGGAACACACACATACACGAAAGCTTGGCAAACTAGCAGTAATCAATTTTCTTTTTGTGTTGTAAAGCAAAATGGGACGAATTAAATAAAGAGTGACATGAGAGGGAAGACAATATAGTCGTTGTTTTGTTTCGCAAGTGATGAGGTAAGGAAATTGGATAATCAAATTGTTTTTGTTCACATCGCGTTGCGTTGAATCGAGCTTCTTGCGGAATGATGAACAAATTGAAGGTTGGGGAACAAAGACGTAATCTATATGTGCGGAAAAACTGATGTGGCAAAACAACGATGTTTCTACTTTCATTTGTTTCTAGTTTGTTTATTAAACTAATTGCAAAGAACAGCACGGATACTGTAAGTAATTTCAGCTTTTCAGTCGCTGAATATAATGCTGTTATACACACATTTAGTTTTAGAGTGATTGACCTTGTGGCAAGTGATGTTGGGGATTTGAACTCTTTCATTAGGACTGTTGATGAATATAATGAACAGAGTATGTTTAGTGATGAATAGATGAAAAAAACGGTGTACACAGCAAAGGATTAAAGTTAGGGTATGGAATAATGTGATTTTCAGTGGTAGTGAAACTTAGACCTTCTGGAAGCAAGATAACAGAAAACTTGACGTCTTTGATTCTATATAGTTACACAGCATCTTGGGCATTAGGCAGTTTGACTATGGAAGTTTATAGAACACGTGAAGACATATTGGTAGTGGCACATTATGTAAATAAAAATGAGGTTAGATGAAGTCAAAAACCGCCTTTGAACTGCATCTTGTATAGGAAGAGACTGCGTTGGTTTGGCCATATTACATGGAGAGTAGCGAATAGGGTTATGAACACTGTATCTAAAGCAGAAGAGGACCCATTGTATAACTGGTTGGAGAAAAATGGAAGCTTTCTTCCGTCAAGTATACCTATATTGTTTTTAACGTGCACATTAGAATAATCTTATCCGGGTCAGCGTTGAGATTTATCTCCGCAAAACTCCCCACCCTTCCTTTCGTCAGTAGGGGACACTGATGTGCTTGGAAAGGCCGCCGTAAGACATTTAACCATGTCCTAGTGTGCAGTAGAGCCATAACCTCTGCACGTCAAAGAACACACTAGATGGCCTTAATTGGTGGCTATCATCTGTGTCCTAACAGCTGTTCAATAAGTTCCCTCCTTCCCCCAACTCTCTGAGCCCCCGGGGTCTTTGCGACCTCACCATTTAGTTCGTTATGTAAAAGAAAAGTGTCGCTCAGAGCTAAAATAACCCAATTCAACTAAGTATGATCTGTACATGGATACACAGCTTAAAGTCACATCAGAAGTAGGACAGTCTTTTACCAAACCCACGTGTGTTCCTTTTCTAACGGCGAAAGAGTTGGGTTGTTTTACCTCTGAGCGGCACATTTTTGCACACCATTGCCAGGTCACATGGACCCGAAGGCTCAGAGAAGGTTGGGGGAGGGACCCACTGGAATAGCTGTTGGGAGACAGATGGTAGCCTCCCGTCTAACCCATCCAACGTGTTCTTTAACGTGCACAGGGTATGGCTCTCCCGCACACGGGGCCACGGCTTAACGTCCCATCCGACGGACGACGGTCTTTCCAACCCCATCGGTGTCCCCTAATGACCGTGGGCAGGGTGGGAATTTTGCGGAAAATAAATCTCAACGCCGGAGAAAGAGGGTTTGGTTGGGTTGTTTTACCTCTGAGCGGCACTTATTTGCACACCATGGGCTAAATGGCCAGGTCACAAGGACCCCGAAGGCTCAGAGAATGTTGGGAGAGGGGACCCACTGGAACAGCTGTTGGAAGACAGATGGTAGCCTCCCGTCAAGGCCATCCAGTGTGTTCTTTAACGTGCACAGGGTATGACTCTCCCGCCCACGGCGGCCTTTCCATCGCTGTCCCCTACTGACCGTGGGCAAGGCAGGGAATTTTTCGGAGATAAATCTCAGCGCCGGCGAAAGAGGGTGGTAGTGGTGAGCATTGATTGATTGAGAAAGAGAAATCGAAAGAGGGTGGTAGTGGTGAGCATTGATTGATTGAGGGTTAGTGGAAATAAATATGAAAACAAGCACAAAGGAATCTCTAATATGGGATCTTCAGATTATGAGCCTAGCATTGTAATAACAATGCGAAAATTCGTCGCCCTTTGAAAATAAATCAGCAGTTCTAGTGTTTAAATAATACTCTTCAATAGAAATAATCCAACACAATAAACAAAACATCATTTTCTGTCTTTTGGTTTTAAAGTGTGCTAAACACTTGATCGTTGCATACATCTCTTTAAATCAACACAATTTGTTGGTTCCAATCATTTCCGTTAAAAAAGAAGAAAGAACTTTTTTTAACGTAAGGGTCATAAAAAATGATCAACGCAGGTTTCTCTATTCATATTTTCTGTATCACAAGAAGAGGAGGAAATGCCAACATTTTTTTTTCGGTTCTTCTTATCGTACGTGCTTTCATAAAAAAAAAAATCGATTCTTGTAAATCCTCTGCTAGCAACGGGACTGCATTCAGCAACAACGCCCGCCTCTTTTTCTGTTAGGGAACAAAACAACATTATAAATAAAGGAGTTCTTAGGATGAGAAGTTCTTTTATTCAAGCTTCCTGAAAATCCTTTAATATACTTTCCTAACACTTCCCAAATCCTTTTATTTATCGTGTGGTCTGTAGTGCTGAAGAAAAGTCGAAGGATAATATAGAAATTAAAAAAAAATATTCTCTTTTCCGTTAGAATGCTTTGAGATGAATCGAAGAATAGGAAGTTAGAGAACACGTGAAGACATATTGGTAGTGGCAAAATTTATATAAAGGAATTTCGGTTCCACGAATTAGGATAGAAAGAAATCAATATTAGGAGGGATTAGATTTATGGTGGTGACAAGGTGGTCGTAGTCCACCTAGAATTTTAATAACTGCAACGGATCAGGCACAGTGGATACTCCCAAAACAGGTGCAAGTAGGTGTCCAAAACAGGTGCAAAGTGGGTGCTTGAATATGGCAACGTCAGGTTATGAACTTGAAGCGATTGCAGAAAACACCCTTCGAAAATTGAGGTGTGTGTTGGCACAAATTTTGGTTGGGTTGCGCGAATACCAGTGAATTAAAGCAAGAGGGAAGGGTTAGGTGCTTTCATCATTTGATGGCAAGTTTTTCCACATAAAGAGCCAAATGACCAGGCCAACAAGGATCCCAAGGGTCCAGAGAAGGTTGAGGAAGGGGATCTACTGAACAGATGTTAGGAGACAGATGCAAGTCTCCTATCAAGCCCATCCAGCATGTTCTTTAACGTACACAGGGTGTGATCCAGGTAGGATGTCTCCTAACACCTGTCCATTAGATCCCCTTCCTCGACCTTCTCTGAACCCTTGGGGTCCTTGTTGGCCTGGCCATTTAGCTCTTTGTGTGGAAAAACGTGCCATTGGGAGATAAAAGAACCCAACTCTTCTCCCTGCTTTAATTCACCAGTATTCAAGCAACCCAACCACCCACTACGTATGCCAACACACACCTCAATTGCCAAAGGGTGTTTAATCTCCGAAAGGTATTAAGCCGTGGACTGTTCTACTGCACAGGAGTCCAAGTCTTTACATACCATCTGACGAACGGCAGATTTTTCGAGCCCTTCGGTGTCCCGTTTCTTACCGAGGTCAGGGTCAAGGCCCTCTCGATACATCAGGCCTGGACGCTGCAGTAACAGAAAACCTAATTTTGAAACATGTATTTACCAGTTGTAATAATAATAATAATTCTAAAAATTCAACTGGTAGTTATTTTTCTAAACTGGTAATTAATTTAAAAGTATTTAAGAGTATTTTAATAAAATTAAAATGAATAAATTTTATTATTTTAGGTGGTTTTAAAACAAATGACTTTTATTTAAATTTTCAACAATTTAAATCAATTATATTTTTTCGCAAAATTAATTTCCTACTTTTCTTCTTTCCTTTTGCCCAAAGCTGTCCAGGCCTTACGTATCAAGGTGACCTTGGCAGGGTGGAGGTTAGCAAAGATAAGTCTCAAACTGTCCCAGGTGCGACTGGAAACTGGGAACTACAGATTACGAAGCTAGCGCACTATCAACTGAGCAAACTCCCACCCTACAGGGGAAGGGGGAAGTA
Organism: Ryuthela nishihirai; assembly: GCA_038380435.1. Lineage (NCBI taxonomy): Eukaryota > Metazoa > Arthropoda > Arachnida > Araneae > Heptathelidae > Ryuthela > Ryuthela nishihirai. The sequence continues at coordinate 30,983,134 of JAWZYU010000018.1, forward strand.
CATGAATATTGACAAACTCAAAGTTTGAGGAGCATTAAATATAATGAGATTGGATTGGATTGTTTTACCTCTGAGCGGCACTTTTGTGCACACCATGGGCTAAGTGGCCAGGCCACAAGGACCCCGAAGGCTCAGAGAAAGTTGGGGGAGGGGACCCACTGGAACAGCTGTTGGGAGACAGATGGTAGCCTTCCGTCAAGGCCATCCCAACGTGTTCTTTAACGTGCACAGGGTATGGCTCTCCCGCACACGGGGCCACGGCTTAACGTCCCATCCGACGGACGGCGGCCTTTTCAAGCCCATCGGTGTCCCCTACTGACCGTGGGCAGGGCGGGGAAATTTTGCGGAGATAAATCTCAACGCTGACCCAGCTGGGGACTCGAACCTGGGAACTACAGATTACGAGCCTGGCGCGCTACCGACTGAGCCACCCCCGCCCCAAATATAATGAGAAGAATCGGAGGATCGTTAAGGATTAAACATCTCATGATCTTAAAAATTTGGGGCGGAGGTTGGTTCGGTAGCCATGCATGCAAAGCTCGTAATATAATGCTCTCAAGTTCGAGACCCAACTACGCTTCTTTGAGGTTCTTTTTCTCTGCTAATTCCCATTCTGCCTTCGGTGAGAAAGGGAGCGCCTATGGATTTTGAAAGAACAGCTTCAGTTGAATGGGACGTTAACATGTGGGCTTTGAAAGGGCGCCGTCAGTTGAATGGGACGTTAACCCGTGGGCTTTGAAAGGACGCCGTCAGTTGAAAGGGACGTTAACCAGTGTTCTTCGAAAGGGCGCCGTCAGTTGAAAGGGACTTTATTCCGTGGGCTTTGAAAGGGCACCATCAGTTGAATGGGACGTTAACCTGTGGGCTTTGAAAGAACAACATCAGTTGAAAATGGGAGGTTAACTTGTGAACTTCATGTGCAAGATTTTCACACCATGTTTACGTTCAAAAACACGCTGGGTGGTCTTGATGCTGTCTTTTGTTTGTCCCCTAACAGCTTATGATCTGATTACTTTTCTTATCGTTTGCCTAAAAGTGTCAACCGAATATAAAACACCCCAATAGAACTAATTTTTAAAAAGAAATTTCTCTTAGAATATTGCAACTGAAAAGGTAATAAAAATAGCAAATTGAAGAAATTTGAAATAGATATCTAATTAAATTAATTAAATGATTTCAGAAGCAAAATGAAAACCTTCAGAAACATACTCCTTATGCGTAATTCTGCAATAAATGCTAAGTCACCTTTTTTTCTAATAAGAATTTATTATATAAAACATATTTCTGAAAAAAATAATTAACACTTTAAGACATTAATAAATATATATTTTTTGTTTTTTCTAGATGTTTCTTTTTTAGGTTAAGGCCATCTTCATGTTTTAACTGCTGACTGGGTGTAAATCAGGATTAAAAAAAAATGTCTTGCCCCCATTCCCCCCCCCCCAAAAAAAAAACACTCCGAGATTCTTAGACTCTGACAAGACAATCCGGAATATTATGGTAATGTAGATACAGTCGCTCAAAAAAATATCCGAACACTTTTTCTGAATTCTGTAATCAACCATAGTGTTCAGATATTTTTTGAGCGACTGTACATTAAATACGATAAACATGAAACAAAATTTAGTATTCACAAATTTTGCTTAATTTAGTATATTTATTATTTAATATAATTAGATATAAGGTCAACAGGTGTCTAAATGATGTGTGAATGAATAGGTGTGTGAAATGAAAAGGACATAGATTTCAAGAACTCGTAAAAACATAAGATTCCTTTCAACTTTCATTAAATCTAATTATTTAATTTTTTATTATAATTAATTTGACATGAATGCGTTTCGGAGTAACATTTTTATTCTTTTACTTATAGTACGAAAATTCAAAGTTAAAATTTAATGTGCTGCGGCCCATAGTTTGAAAAAAAAAACCCTGCAAATAATACCCTTATCAGAAAACACTTACGTAAATTCACCAGGATAAAATAATAACATTTTACTGTCACTTCTTTCGTTTTCATTTATGAACTTACACATCGAAAAAAAAGGAAAAAAAAATCTACAAGCGAAACAAATTGTTTATAGCTGAGACATCGTCTCAACAACATAAAGCCAACCAACGCCACTTGGTGGTGCACAGATGCTGCCTCAACCGCTCACTTATTTATGTTCTGTGCCGAGATGCTACGAGAATACCTAAAAAGTCATTCTCATCTACTGGTGTTCGTGGCAAGGTGACCATACCACGCTCTAAATTTTTACAGCACGAGCAAGAAAATCATCTCGAGTACAGAGACCGCAGGAGGAGAATTTTAAGCAGACCTGGTGTGACATGATTGCCTGAAACCCTTGAGATTTATGGCTCCCATTTCGAAGGTATTTACGCCAAAGCTCCATCGAAAACTACTCCCAGAAACAAGAACTGTATCCCACTATATTACATTGTTTCACATGCACTTATTTTTCGCTCTTTTTTGCCACTAAACTTCCAAAAGTAACGACTTAGACACGCAATTTCCTTTCTTCCTCTGCAACTTATATCATCGTCGTCAACTGTCGTTTACAGGGGGAATGTTTAATAGGGATTTATCTCTACTTCAGCTGAAGACGAACACTTGATTTCAGAAAGTTTTTTTTTTCTTTTTAAATATTAAGAAGGTATATTCGTTTGAGAAACTTGTGTTTATAGTACACTGTCAGAAACGATGCACTGTTCTTAGACACAGCGGTTCAAATGATTCTAGTCACATTCAAATTACTTTATCGTCATCATCATCCTCAATTAGTCATGGGCTACGGAGGTCCAACCAGACCGTGCAATTTAGTTCTCCAAGCAAGTCTGTCCTGAGCTACATCTGCTGAATTCGGCCACTGCACACCAATTCTAATAAGGTCCTGTTTGACATTGTCTGCCCACCCATCCTAGGTCTCTCCCTCTTTCTGAGGCTTTTATGCACACTGTTCATAACTCTATTCGCCAATCTATAATTATTCATACGGGCAACATGGCAAAACCAACGGAGTCTCTCTCTGCACAATATGCTGCTTAAAGGAGGTTTCAAACTCCTTTGCCAGTGAAATCTTTGTTATAAATCTGTTTTTTTTTATATCCTTTCAAGATATATCCTATTTTGATCAAAGAATAAAAGATAAAATTCCATTCTTGCGTCTCACTTGTTACGGAGATCGAGAAGGAGTTGGCTTAGACGATTGCGCGCCGTGCTCATAATATTCATTTCTCAGGTTCGAGTCCTCATAGTGCTTGAATTCAGATTTACCTACTCTACCTCTGATTCTGCCCGTGATGAGAAAAAGGGACACCGTTGCCTTTAGAATGGCCGCCGTTCGTCGGATGAGACTTTAAACCGTGGTTCTATGTGCAGGACATTCATACCCTGTGCACGTTATCGAAATCTCATCGAAGTTGTATCCCATAAGCTCGGATCTAGAAAAGAACAAAGGAGGCGCCAAGCGATTGGATCGAGCGGGGAAAATTTGATATAATTGTTATTGCAGTTACAGTTTAAAAATTTCTATCTTAGTGGATCTTTAACAAGATCAACGTTTAACAAGATCAGATATTAAACAACATCTAGAATTTGCCTTAGACTCGTCAGAAAACAGATCGTTTGCCTTAGACTAACGCGGTTCTCGTCAGAAAACAGATCGTTAGCCTCTTGTTTCGCATTATGTAAGATCTGGGCTTGTATCGCACTCGTTACATAGACCTGGGCTTGTATCGCACTCGTTACATAGACCTGGGCTTGTATCGCACTCGTTACATAGGCCTGGGCTTGTATCGCATTTGTTATATAGACCTGGGCTTGTATCGCATTTGTTATATAGATCTGGGCTTGTACCGCATTTGTTATATAGATCTGGGCTTGTATCGAACTATAATTAGACCTTGATTTGTATCGCCCTGTATTCGATTGTTTCATATGCACTTATTTCACTGAAGGAAAGATGGGGGCCTCATTCTTGTGGCTCCCACCTGTCTCCTGATAGTGCCCAGTAGCTAACACGGCCATTGCGATAGTAAAATACACTAGTTGACAAAATTAAGATAGCACAGCGTTTCTAATCAATATTTTAATTTTAACAACATCCCCGAAGGTAAAAATACGTTATTACAGGCAACATTGCATGCAGATTTCAAATATCCAGTCAAAATTGATTTACGACCCCAGAATACCTTGTAACATGCAAATTAATAATGCCCATAGAAATGAAGTACCATTTCGAAATTGCTGCTTGAAAGGAGGTTAATCTCATGATTTCTGGTGAAGATAGCAAGCTTTATCATTTAAATAATTCCTTACGATGGCGGCTATTGGAAGTCTTGAAGTAAACCTCTGAGTCGCCCTTTTTTGCACACAATAGGCTAAATGACCAGGTCACAAGGACCCGAGGGCTCAGAAAAGACAGTGTGGAGGGGACACATTGGATAGCTGTTAGAGTACAAATAGTAGCATCTCATCAAGGCCATCCAGCGTGTTCTTTAACGTTCTCAGGGAATGGCTTTCCCGCACATGGGACCATGGCTTCTTATCCCATCCGATGGTTTGCGGCATTTCCAAGTCAATCGGTTTTCCCTACTCACCGAGGGTTCACCAGAAATAAATCTCGACTCTGGACCAAGTGGGATTCGAACCTTGGAGCTACAGATTGCGAGCTACGCGGTTCCCGACTTAGCCACCCCCATCCCCAACAGTCTCAGATGGATATTTCAAGACTACTCAGTATGTCAAGAAAGGTGATATCGACATTTTGGGAATAGTCCAAGACACAGGAACAATTACCAGGAGAGCTACTCATGGTCGACTGAGTGTTCAACTCGAACTGATGGGGTGGGGATGGCTCAGTCGGTAATGTGCCAGGCTCATAATCTGCAGTTCCCAAGTTCGAGTCCTGCCTGGGCCAGCACTGAGATTTATATCCCCAAAATTCCCCGCCTTGCCCTCGGTCTGTAGGGGACACCGATGGGCTTGGAAAGGCCGCTGTCCGTTGGATGGGACGTTAAACCGTGGCTGTGTGTGAGGGAGAAACATACTGCACGTTAAAGAGCACGCTAGATGGTCTAGACGGGAAGCCACCATCTGTCTCCCAACAGCTGTCTTGTGGGTCTCCTCCCCCCAACCGTCTCAGAGCCCTAGGGGTCCATGTGACCTGGCCATTTAGACTATTGTGTGCAAAAGAAGTACCACTCAGAAGTAAAATAACCCAACTCGAACTGATCGCTATTTGGCTCTAATTGCAAGATGGAATAGTACAATGACTTCATGTCAACCGTTTCCATTTCTCGAGGTTTCTGCGGCCACAGATGAGAGGATTTCCACTAGAACAGTATCACAAAGGTTTTATGCGAGTGGGCTCTCTGCCGGGGGTAGTGGTTTGTGTCTTACTAACTTCCGACAACCTAAAAACTCGTCTAAACTGGTGCAATTGACGTGTCACTTGGAATATGTTAATTGTTCTGTTTTCCGACTAGTTCCGATTTATCCTACAGCAAGATTCTAGACGTTGTTTAATCTGGAGAGATCGAGGAATGCGATACCATCCCTCCAATATCAGAAGGGATACTTATGGTATGGGTGAAGGTGATGTGTTGGTCTTGAGTGGACCGATGGCATAACCATCAACGACCGTACTCCTCTTAATGGCTTCAATGGAATCTCCGTAACTACTCAGAGGTATAGAGAAGAGATCCTCAGCATTAATGTGTAACTCTTTTAGGGGTGTAGTTGGCACTGATTTTATGTTTACGGATGATAATGCCTATCTTCACCGAGCTAACCAGGTGCAAGAGTACTTAGAAAACGAAGATATCCCATGAATAATCCGGCGAACAAGGTCCTCAGATCTAAATCCCATTGAATATGTTTGGGATGCTTTAAGTAGACGCATTGCAAACCGTCAACCACCTCATCGGTCACTTAGTGAGGTAAAAGTAGCTCTTGTAGCTTGGGTTGGGTTGCTTTACCTCTGAGCGGCACATTTTTGCACACCATGGGATAAATGGCCAGGTCACATGGACCCCGTAGGCTCAGAGAAGGTTGGGGAAGGGGACCCACTGTAACAGCTGTTGGGAGAGAGATGGTAGCCTCCCGTCAAGGCCATCCAGTGTGTTCTTTAACGTTGGGTTGTTTTACCTCTGAGCGGCACTTTTTTGCACACCATGGGCTAAATGGCCAGGTCACATGGACCCCGTAGGCTCAGAGAAGGTTGGGGGAGGGGACCCACTGGTACAGCTGTTGGGAGACAGATGGTAGCCTCCCGTCAAGGCCATCCAGCGTGTTCTTTAACGTGCACAGGGTATGGCTCTCCTGCACACGGGGCCACGGCTTAACGTCCATCGACGGACGGCGGCCTTTCCAAGCCCATCGGTGTGCTCTTGTAGCAGAATGAGATTTGATGCCTCTGACCCTTCTGAATAACCTTATAGGGAGCATAGATTGTCACTATCAGGACTATTTAGCAATCAAAGGGATCATACTCCATATCGATGCCATATGCGCATATTTTGGACTATCTCATATCAACTTCTGCAATGCACAATATTTTCCCGTTTCAATGATGTCATTGTAATACGGTCATTTCCGATCTGATAGTTCTCGTTTTCTACACATTTATTTATTATACTAAAATGCATTTCTGGAAAATTTTCGATTTAATTGTATCGTACAATAAAAAAGTTATGTCACATCCTGTTAATATTACCTGAATTTTGTCAAACGCTTATAAATATATTAAAATATGTAACAAATATTTTTCTTTCTACGTGCGCCCTAAGAATTGCAAAATAACTAAAGCATTCGGATTATGAAATTATCCACTGAATTCATATTCAGTTCAAAAGGAAACAGAGCATAAAATTAATTTCTCTTACTGACTCAACAAAAAAACTCGGCGACCTTTCTTCCTTTGGAATGAATGCGAATTCAGTGAGTAATTTTTTCTATTTGTGTTGTTTGCAATTTATTTTTACCACTCAAATAGGAAGATGGATATCTTTTATAAAATTTTAATTGATTGATAGACTAATTAGATACTGTCCTTCCAGGCTTGTTTCAAAGCGTCGATTTCTGTCATCCACCTCAATGTTGGGCTCTAGTTCTAAATTTAAAGTTTCTCTTACCCACTCCTATCGATTTTAACCGCCCATTGGCTATGACAAATAGGTTCATTATTAATGAACTGACGGATCAAGCATGCGTTGACTGAGGTATGATGTGATGAGTGCAGTTCAAGCGAAAATTCCCCCTTTTTTGCAGTTAAATGATCAATAACTGCCTGTTTGTAGTTAAATAGAGTTGGTCAGAACCAGGATAATCATTTGGCCATCTTCAGCCCAAAAACGTATTTTTCGATAAAATGCAGGAAACGTTGTTCACAAGTCAAATAATGCTTCTTTATAAAAGAAGATGAGAATTTCTAAGTGTTATATTTCATTAAAAAATTCAGGAACAATAATAAGTGTATAAATTGTCAAGGAACTCAATTTCCTTGTTATGACGGAGTGGAGTTAAAATCCCATGTCATGTCTTAAATGCCAAATCCACGCTTAATTTCCAAATCGATTGATTCGTAGAGGTGTGTTGATCTTGTGGCCCCGAGAAATATCTTTTTTGACATTATGGAACTTCTGTTTATATAATACATTGAAAACATTATTTATTTCAAACAAAATGATAATTTACAGCATTTAAAGGAAATAATCACTTGAACTGTTGCGAATATTACACCAGACGTGTTATGACAAGTATGGACGGAAGGTTGGGTTGGTTGGGTTGTTTTACCTCTGAGCGGCACTTTTTTGCACACCATGGGCTAAATGGCCAGGTCAGATGGACCCCGAAAGCTCAGAGAAAGTTGGGTGAAGGGACCCACTGGAACAGCTGTTGGGAGACAGATGGTAGACTCCCGTCGAGGCCATCCAGCGTGTTCTTTAACGTGCACAGGGTATGGCTCTCCCGCACACCGGCCACGGCTTAACGTCTCATCCGACGTACGGCAGCCTTTCCAAGACCATCGGTGTCCCCTACTGACCTTGGGCAGGGCGGGGAATTTTGCGGAGATAAATCTCAACGCTGACCCAACTGGGACTCGAACCTCGGTACTGCAGATTGCGAGCCTGGCACGCTACCGACTGAGCCCCTCCCCCCCTCCCCATGGACGGAAGTACTACCAATGGAACCACGTTGAAATCTGAGGAACATAAAACGAAACTTGAACAGTGTTTTGACATGTTTTTCAAGCAATTACTTTTGTTGTTAAATTATTTAATAAAATATAGCATTTTAAATTATGGGTATTCTTTTACAATAACCCTCTCTAGGAAATACCTGCTTCTCTCAGAGATGAGAGAAAATACACTGTGCATGGTCAGAAATTATCATAATCGATGTTTATAAATGCAGTTATTTTAATGCAAAAATGCTCTTTAGGGTTTTAGACAAAGTAAGAATAAAAAATCTAAAAATGAGGTGTTAAATGCACTTTAGCAGGTACAAATGACATCAAAAAGAAAAAGAATGCATTGCAAATCTTGTGTTGGGCATCAGGAATGAACATTTCAAATTCCATTCAGTTCAAACACTTTCAACATGCGATTAAAAATTTGTATTGCATTGAAATTCAATTCAAACATTTTCAACGTGATATTTAAAACATCTGTTGTATTGAAATTCGATTGAAATATTTTTAAAGTGCGATTTAAAATATCTGTTGTATTGAAATTCAGTTCAAACACTTTCAAATTGCAATATAAATATTTTGTTATATTAAAATTTAGTCCAAGTATTTTTAACCTGCGATTTGAAACATCTATTTTTAGATTATTTGAAATTAACTGAATTTTTTTAACATACGATTTAAAATTTTTGTTGTATTTAAATTCAATTTAAAAATTTTAATTTCTTTCAAAAAGTCATACATACAAATGTGCAGTTCACATTCGGAACTTCCTATCTAAACACACTTACCTGGGAAATTCCTGATTAAAATTGTATTAAAGTCTTTTTTTGCAATTTTTATTATGTGACATATTTATTTTTTGTGATTCCTATAATTTTCTCTTTTGTATTATGATTGCGTATGATACTTTTTTATGCAACAATCTTAATGTATTTTATTTCTCTTTCAATACCTTGTTAAAAAAATAAATGCAATATCTATTCTGTTTTATAGGATCTATTTCGTTTATGCATCTATTTAGGAATCTACCGAGTTGTAACATTTATTTTGCAAGGTATTAAAAATAAGTATCAACTTTCTTTCAGTTACTACAATTTAGTGAACTTCGAACCCAGTAAGTTGATAGCAAAAAACATTGATATCAGTGCTCAACAAATCTTAGAAATGTCGCATCATTCCAAGGGGCATTTAGTATTTATTTAACCTATATTTGACAAACCGTTCTCAAAACCAATCACAAGACCTGTCCAGAGGAAGTGAATTTTTAAAGTTCTCCACTCTTGCGAGCCACGTATAATATCAGAGAAGGACTTTCTCTTCTCTCAATATGCTTCAAGAATCCCCCTCCCTCCACTAACAGAGCATCTCTTCCTTCACCCAAAGGAGGGAGAAACCCATGGGCCAGGAGAGAATGTCCAGCAACGAGAGCTAGACTCCAGCCAGCATGCTGTCGCATGAGTAGGAGCAATCCATCATCTCGGCCAACACGTGCTAGCCATATACGACCATGCTTTGCCATATCACGGTTTCTCGGTCCGAGCACACAGCGTCGGCCGGGCATTGCAGACAAATGAGAATGGATAGCCGCTGTATAGCAGGGCTGGCCTCCAGAGATGGTGAAGGGATCCGGATGTTGGAGTGATGCGAAAGATGCAGGCACCAGCTGCAGTAGAGTGGACGCGGCATCAGGGAGACTGGGGACGGTAAACACCCACATGCCAGCGGTCTCTATATATGTAATATTGCACAGTTTTTTCTCTACATAACTGTTATCGACTACGGAATAAAATGGAGTGTGGGCAGTCTTTACTTTGTTCTTTTTCTCATCTTTTTTTGGTGTGTGTTTCTTTATGTTCTGTTTTTTATCTTTGTAGAGAGTAAATGAACTGTAAAATCGTACTTACTGATAACTGGTTGTCAGAAAATTTTATAGAGAGAACTTCTTAACACGGCAGATGTGATTGGTTTTCTAAAAGTTGCCATGATGTTGCAACTTTTAATGTATATTTCATTTGTTATATAGTTATTAATTCTGAAGATAATTGAAGTGTTTACCAGCCTGATATGAAATGTTTGGATGATACTTTTAATAATAATATTAAATCACTAATTGTGTCACAGAACACGTGATTATATGTTTAACATGTAAAAGAAAATATAAGAGTGCAAAAAAATGCTATAATGAGTTAAGAAATATTTCTATTAAATAATTATATATGCATTGGATAGAGAGACATATGTTAAAGCGTCAGTCTGAACAGCTCATAGAATATTCTGCTATAATGCAAGTTGTAACAAAAATTTAAATTGTGTTGAATTAAAACACAACAAAATTGTTGTGCAAAAAGGACATTTATTAAGTTCAAAATGCTACTTTCCTGTCTGATTTGACGAAATGAAAAAAAAACATACAGAGTTTCAAAATACACTAATATTAAAAATATAAAGTCAATACAGAGATTGTTCTTTGCTTTTTTTTTATTTTTATATTTATCACAAAATATTTTTGCCCTTTCCTACATCTTTTACATTTCAGCTAATTTTAAAAAAAATAGTTGTATATTAATGTAAATTGCGTAGAACTGACTACAGACGAATTATAACGCTTGTGGTTTAGAAATTCTACATATTTCAAATTATAATGAACAAATAATTGTATAATGCACCTAAACGTCATTATAAATTATTTATTATTATTATTTCATTTGCATAGTGTCCTTATTTCGTTAATCTCTTCTTTTTCATCTAGTGCACTACATAAAAGCAACACAAAACCAAAAACAAAGTAATTGGCTGTGATTTCAGTTTCGTAAATAATGTGTTCATAAAATGAAATGAGACATCAAAACAATAAAGCAGCTAGAGTTGAAAAAAGGATTTTTTTGACTCCCTTTCTTTTCCTGTGAGACATAAGTCAAGATGTTTGTAAAAATAATGTGATTTCTTCTGATACTTAATAACTAATAATTGAACCACTGAGCAAACTTTACCTCCAGATGCGTTAATACTTTTATAGGGAAAACTTGACAGTCGGTAAATTATTTTAGCAAGAAGTTATTTAAGTTCATTTTTAATAAGTCGAAACACATTAGTGAAACATTCATGTGATCAGTCATTGGAAGTGGCTGGTCAACAGAATGTTCGTTTTTACTTCGCGAATTTAATGTAAAAAATTTGTTTCCAAGACCGTGAACAATTTCGTACATTTATTTTGGCAACAAAGTCATATCTATCTGCAAAAAGGAAAAAAAAATCTTAAATGATATGCTATTGTGCCTTAATACTGATCTTAAAGCACAATATTAAATATTTTTTACATCTAAATAAGCTCACTCATCTCGCTTTTGTTCTATAATTATAAATATTTATAAAGCATACGAAGATTCTGATTTTATACAAGGGTTAATCGTTTAATTTGTCGACTGCTTTCGCCAGCATTTAGCAGCCTCCCGTACGAGTTAATACATTATATGTGGAAGCACAGTGATTGTTCGAGGGCAAGGAGCAGCATATGCAAGCTGAAACAGGTTGCTGTACGGTCGTAATAACAGTAGAACAGTATATGCAGTCAGTATCTGTCGTTTTCTCGCTTTGGAAAAGCGTTTTTTTTTTGTGTGTGTGTTTTGCAGACTACTGCTGATCCGGAAACTGAGCAGTGGTATACGATATTCCGTTCAGCATGGCTCAATTGGTGCAGAGACAGTCTCAGAAATGACTCAAGTTGATGGAGAACAGTGCTTGAAACGACGCGCGATTTTCAAGTGGAAGCAAAGACTTTTCTGATGGGCGCAATTCCGTGGAGGATGACCCAAGATTTGAATAAACAATCACTGTTCTCTCAAACGACTCAAGTATACGGTTAACAAGCACTGTTCTTCATACACTTAGTCGTTTCTGCCACTGACTGTGTACCACTTAAGCCTCACCAAAGACAATATCATATCACAAACTGTTGCTCTGTTTCCAGATCAGCCATAGCCTGCAAAAAACACACACACACACACGAAACGAACACGTTTCCAAAGCAAGAAAATGACAGAGATTACCGACCTATATCATTACTTACAGCACGACATGTGTTTCAATTGACCACACTGCTCCTTTGCCCTCGAAAAATCGCAGTGTTGCCACGTATCATGTATTAATTTTTGCGAAAAGCTACGAACGCAGTAACTACCGTTGTTTGCAACATAGTTCACATATTAAATCATCCATCCTCGTACTAAACGTTGCTACCGACTACTAACAGCTACCGTTAGCTACTGACTACTAACAGCTACCGTTAACCACCGACTACTAACAGCTACCGTTAGCTACCGACTACTAACAGCTACCGTTAGCCACCGACTACTAACAGCTACCTTTAGCCACCGACTACTAACATCTACCGTTAGCCACCGACTACTAACATCTACCGTTAGCCACCGACTACTAACAGCTACCGTTAGCCACCGACTACTAACAGCTACCGTTAGCCACCGACTACTAACAGCTACCGTTAGCCACCGACTACTAACAGCTACCGTTAGCCACCGACTACTAACAGCTACCCTTAGCCACCGACTACTAACAGCTACCGTTAGCCACCGACTACTAACAGCTACCGTTAGCTACCGACTACTAACAGCTACCGTTAGCCACTGACTACTAACAGCTACCGACTACTAACATCAACCGTTAGCCACCGACTACTAACAGCTACCCTTAGCCACCGACTACTAACAGCTACCGTTAGCCACCGACTACTAATAGCTACCGTTAGCCACTGACTACTAACAGCTACCGTTAGCTACCGACTACTAACAGCTACCATTAGCCACCGACTACTAACAGCTACCGGTAGCCACCGACTACTAACAGCTACCGTTAGCCACCGACTACTAACAGCTACCGTTAACCTCCGACTATTAACAGCTACCGTTAGCTACCGACTACTAACAGCTACCGTTAGCCACCGACTACTAACAGCTACCGACAGGCTATCTAGTAGGTCCCCTTCCCCCAATCTTCTCTATGAGCTCGTGGTTCTTGTGACCTGTCCACTCTGTGCAAAAAAGTGCCTCTCAGAGGTAAAACAAATCCAATTATTTACGATTCACTTTCAAAATCTCTTCAGCAGACACTTGGATAGTTTTCTCGTTCTACGGTATCGATAATTTTTAGTACGAAAAATATACGCTTAACACTTTTAAAATACTGTTAGTTAGAAATGGATTTAATCAGAAAGAAATAGAATATTTACATAAATGACGAAATAAATGTGATTTGCCAGAGATGACACTACTTAATTTTTACTGTTCTGTGTAGTCGTTTATTGTTTAGAACAAGTGACTTTTCTGAACAAAAAAAACCTATTAGTTAACTGAATGGTTAGCGTATTTGGTTGCTGATTAAAGGGACCAGGGTTCGAGTCCCCGATGAGGCATGGCTGCTTCCTTTCTTGTATTTTTCCTTCTGCTGCGGTCTTGTTTTCCTCAGAGACTTATTATGCTGACTGGTTCCTGTCTGACCTTTGGGACAAACATCTGATTACGGAGTAATTTATCCTTTACCTAATTCGAAGAATTATCGATTTGTGTTGTGTTAAAAATAAAATTAATTTTTAAACTTCTATTATCGCATATTAATTTTTCTCAATTTTATCGAAGCACTACGTAGAGTGGCATAATTGAAATACCAAATCCCAATTTACCGAAGCAGTACGTAGAGTAAATCAATCGTCATACCCAAATCTTCGTTTTCAATGAAACGTTCAAAAATAAAAATTTTAGCAGAACTCAAGTTCATATGAAAAAGAACAAAACGTGAATTCTTGTACATTCTTAAACTGTGCTTCAGTAAATCACATTAAGACTAGCAAACAGTAGCCAACTCTTCTGTACAATAGTTGAAACTAAAGAAATTTCGTTTAGAATTTACTTGATAATTTTCCCCTCATCTCAACACATTAGCCATTTGTTACCTGCCAGAGGAACTTTAGAAATGGCAGTCTCTTACTAAACGCAGAGTGCTGTTGAACAATATTTGCCGCAGTAAATTGGAGCACGAAATATGGCGTGTAAGCCATTACTGGCTGAAGGAAACGAAGTTTAAGAGCAAATGGCAGTCCTCTTTGTTCCATCCTGGTGTAACTTGGCATTCATTAAAATGATCTTATTTAACTTCATATCTGTAATAACTCTCTGATCTGTCTTGTCCAGATAGAACATAAATCCAAACAAATACATTCTTAAACTCCTTCTGCTCATATTCAGCAACATATTAACTTTTATAATACATTTGTCGATTTATTTTCAGCAACAGATGAACTTTTCTAGTTCATTCGTTACTCAGGTTTCAGCAGCTGATCAGTTTTCACTTTCATGTCTTTATATTTTCAGTAACAGATCAGTTTCTACGTTGTGTTTTTCTAGTACTACCTATCAGACCTTTCTTTATTTTGAACAAATAGAAGAACTTTCATAGGTTATTTGTTTTTATTTGCAGCAAATAGATGAACTTTCATACATCATTTTTATTTTCAGCAACAAATAAATTTTAGCACAACATTTGCTTTTATTTTCAGAATACAAATCAACTTTCGTGGAAGTTGCAGTTGGTTTAAAACCACTCTTTTACACAAGGGCAAAATGCAAAAGAATACTTATATATGTATAATGATATAAATAAAAAGTTGTAGACTGAAATTTCAACTCATAATTTTGATTACCGGCGCATAAGATGCACCCCATATTTTAGGCGTATTTTAAGGGGAAAAAAGTGCGTCCTATACGCGGCAAATACGGTATATACCAATTAATTATATTATTGTGTTTGTGTAAAATGTTTTACGAATTATTTTATTTCGAATTTAAAATATAAGATATATTAATTTCGCATTTCTCCTATTTAAACGAAACTTATTTTATCTTTTCAGTGGTGAATCCAACTAGCAAGCTATTGCTCATGTGGAGTGAGAAAAGAAGTGGCATCAAATTCCAGAATAAAGTTCACCCCCTGAAATATGAACTTCGCAAATGCGAAACTTCGAAAACTGTCGTGCAGTGGACAGTTGGTAAGCTCTTAAATGAAGCCAAAAGGCCATCCAGATTTTTATTTAAAGTGCACAGGGTGTGGCTCTCTCCTATACGCAGTAGACTCGTCCTATACGCAGTAGACTCGTCCTATACGCAGTAGACTCGTCCTATACATATTAGACGGACGGCAGCCTTTCAAATTCAACGATGTCCTCTTTCTCACCGAAGGTAGGACGAAGTTGTGGGTTGGGTTGTTTTACCTCTGAGCGGCACTTTTTTGCACACCATGGGCTAATTGGCCAGGTCACATGGACCCCGAAGGCTCGGAGAAGGTTGGGGGAGGGGACCCACTGGAACAGCTGTTGGGAGACAGATGGTAGCCTCCCGTCAAGGCCATCCAGCGTGTTCTTTAACGTGCACAGGGTATGGCTGTCCCGCACACGGGGCCACGGCTTAACGTCCCATCCGACGGACGGCAGCCTTTCCAAGGTGGGGGATTTCGCGGTGATAAATCTCAACGCCGGCCCAGGCGGAACTCGAACCTGGAAACCGCATATTACGAACCTGTCGCGCTACCAACTTAATTTAAAATAAATGATCGAAATTGTTATTTCTCTTGTTCAATTTTTCATCTTCATTATTAACCGGTTGTTCTACATCAGGCCAGGCCATCCAGTGGCTCATTGCAAAAGAACTTGCGGCTCATAAAAAATAAGAAATATAATATTTAAATTAGCTTCAAATGCCTGGAAATAAGAACGACTGAGTTTAGAAGCAAGAAGAGTGTAACTCTATTCAGGTGCTTTGTTCGAAAATACTTGTTTTACCTTTATACTAAAAAAAAGAGTCTTTGGTAAAGTAGCTATCGGTCACTTAGTTTTATTTTAAAATAAATTTATTTTACTATTTTAGCACGTTACACTTTATGTGCATTCATGAGTATGTATAATTTTCTAATTAAGTCACCCAACCCGAACTTAGTGAAGAGCCAACAGAAGAATTAAAAAACCTATGTTCGTAAACAGCCGCCGAAAAAATTCTTACTTAAAAATGAAAACATGCATTTGTAATGAGTAATAAATAGATAAAAAAAATTTAAGGTATCTTGGGTTGGGTTGTTTTACCTCTGAGCGGCACCTTTTTGCACACCATGGGCTAAATGGCCAGGTCACAAGGACTCCGAAGGCTCAGAGAAGGTTGGGGGAGGGGACCCACAGGAACAGCTGTTGGGAGACAGATGGTAGCCTTCCGTCAAGGCCATCTAGCGTGTTCTTTAACGTTAGGTTGTTTTACCTCTGAGCGGCATTTTTTTACACACCATGGGCTAAATGGCCAGGTCACAAGAACCCCGAAGGCTCAGAGAAGGGTGGTGGAAGGGGACCCACTGGAACAGCTGTTGGGAGACAGATGGTAGCCTCCCGTCAAGGCCATCCAGCGTGTTCTTTAACGTGCAGGCTCTTCCGTACACGGGGCCACGGCTTAACGTCCCATCCGACGGACCGCGGCCTTTCCAAGCCCATCGGTGTCCCCTACTGACCGTGGGCAGGACGGGGAATTTTTCGGAGATAAACCTCAACGCTGATCCAGCTGGGACTCGAACTTGGGAACTACAGATTACGAGCCTGGCGCGCTACCGACTGAGCCATCCCCGCCCCATTTAAGGTATCAATGAAATATCTTTATTAAAAAACAAAAAATATACATGTTTAATGAGTGCTATGAAGCCGAAAAATCGTTTAATTATGCACCTAAAAATGTTTGGCCAAAAAATTGGAGGAAATGAGCCAGATTCATTTAAATTGTTTATTTGTTTTATGAGCTGCAAGTTCTTTAGCAATGAGCTGCAGGACGTATTGGGGTGGGGGTGGCTCAGTCGGTAGCGCGCCAGGCTCGTAATCTGTAGTTCCCAGATTCGAGTCCCAGTTGGGTCAGCGTTGAGATTTATCTCCGCAAAATTTCCCCGCCCTGCCCACGGTCAGCAGGGGACACCGATGGGCTTGGAAAGGCCGCCGTCCGTTGGATGGGACGTTAAGCCGTGGCACCGTGTGCGGGAGAGCCATACCCTGTGCACGTTAAAGAACTCGCTGGATAGCCTTGACGGGAGGCTACCATCTGTCTCCCAACAGCTGTTCCAGTGGGTCCCCAACCTTCTCTGAGCCTTCGAGTTCCTTGTGGCCTTGCCATTTAGCCCATGGTGTGCAAAAAAGTGTCGCTCAGAGGTAAAACAATCCAAAAGGGACACCGATGGGCTTGGAAAGGCCGCCGTCCGTTGGATGGGACGTTAAGCCGTGGCCCCGTGTGCGGGAGAGCCATACCCTGTGCACGTTAAAGAACTCGCTGAATAGCCTTGACGGGAGGCTACCATCTGTCTCCCAACAGCTGTTCCAGTGGGTCCCCAACCTTCTCTGAGCCTTCGAGTTCCTTGTGGCCTTGCCATTTAGCCCATGGTGTGCAAAAAAGTGCCGCTCAGAGGTAAAACAATCCAAAACAATGCAGGACGTATTGACCTGATGTACGACAACCGGTTAATAATAAAGAAGACGAAAACCTGGACAAGAGAATACAATTGTGTAATAAAGAGGTTAATATATATGAATTTTGATCATTCATTTTAAAATACTTACTATAATACATTAATCAAGAAAAATACACAATGTTAATTCAATAACCAAAAACAAAATATTGAATTCAATGCTAACATAAACACACAACATACTCATGAATGTGCATAAACTGTAACGTGCTAAAATACATAAAGAAGTTTATTTTAAAATAAAACTGAGTGATCGATAGCTGCTTTACGAAAGACTCCTTTTTATTCTATAAGTAAAATAAATATTTATGAACAAAGCACCTGAACAGAGAGAGAGAGAGTTACACTGTTCTTTCTCCTAAACTCAATCGTTCCTATTTCCGGGCATTTTTTTTTGCTAATTTAAGTTTCTTCCTATACTTTATGGACTATAGCAGGAGTTACAGGGGCAAGAGAAATCCTTCTCTTCAGCTCCTTGATGGTTTGTGGTAATATCGGGTGATTAACTGCATTTTTGGCGAAACTCCACAAAAAGAAATCGCGTGGGATTGTGCCCAGTGGACCAATAAGTTTCCTGATAAAACTAAATGTGGCTACCAGGACTGATTCAGTGGACTAGGAATTACATTTTTAGGCAATCTCTCACATGCATCAGGTAAAAATGAAGCACCCTTGTTGTTAAAAAGGATTTTTCCACCTGAGTGTATTTCTCGAATTTATCTCAATATAAGGCATATTTAGCTAAAGAAAAAAATAGAACCGTAAACTTTTACTAAGTGATGAATATATATATATGTCTTCATTCCCATATAATTTTGTTTACCTTCCTTATGGCAGATAAAGTAGTCGGGTAGTTTTACCTCTGAGCGGTGTTTTTGTGTACACAATGGATTAAATGGCTAAACACAAGGACTAGGAGAAAATTGGATAAGGGAATCCGCTGAACACCTGTTAGGAAACAGTTGGGAAAGAATAGGTCAAGGCTACCCAGCGTTTATTCTGTAACGTGCACAGGGCATGGCTCTCTTGCACACGGCTTAGCGTTGGGTTGGGTTGTTTTACCTCTGAGTGGCACTTTTTTTCACACCATGGACTAAATGGCCAGGTCACATGGACCCCGAAGGTTCAGAGAAGGTTGGGGGAGGGGACCCACTGGAACAGCTGTTGGGAGACAGATGGTAGCCTCCCGTCAAGGCCATCCAGCGTGTTCTTTAACGCGCCCAGGATATGGCTCTCCCACACACGGGCCACGGCTTAACGTCCCATCCGACGGACGGCGGCATATTCCAAGCCTATCAGTGTCCCCTATTGACCGTGGGCAGGGCGGGGAGTTTTGCGGAGATAAATCTCAACGCTGACCCAGCTGGGACTCGAACCTGGGAACTACAGATTACGAGCCTGGCGCGCTACCGACTGAGCCACGCCCGCCCCACACGGCTTAGCGTCCTATTCGATGGATGGTAGCTTTTCGAAGCCTGTTGGTATCTCCTTTCTCATCGAAAGAACGGTTGAGGTTAACTGAAATAAATTTCAACGCTTGAACATTTTGGACTCGAATTTGGAGGTTCAGATTAAGCGCTTGGCATGCTACCGACAGAGCCAACCCCCAATCTTTAAATAAAGTAGTTATATACAAATATGTTTGAAGTTGTAAAGTAACTTTTAAATTATCTTTTCTTAGCTTTGTAATTACCCTGTACCAGTGGATTTCGCAGGGGAGTCCATAAGTTGTAGACCTCCCCCCTACTTAAAATAAAACATAATTTTTTTTAGTGAGATAAATTTAGTAGAGAAAAAAATTCAAGCTTTAAAAGATTAATGCTTTAGATTAATTATATTATTCAGATTTTACTACCTGATACATTTTCCGTTTGGATGATATTGATTTTAAAATCCTGGGGGCGGGGATGGCTCAGTCGGTATCGCGCCAGGCTGGTAATCTGTAGTTCCCAGGTTCGAGTCCCAGCTGGGTCAGCGTTGAGATTTATCTCCGCAAAATTCCCCGTCCTGCCCACGGTCAGTAGGGGACACCGATGGGCTTGGAAACGCCGCCGTCCGTCGGATGGGACGTTAAGTCGTGGCCCCGTGTGCGGGAGAGCCATACCCTGTGCACGTTAAAGAACACGCTGGATGGCCTTGACGGGAGGCTACCATCTGTCTCCCAACAGCTGTTCCAGTGGGTCCCCTCCCCCAACCTTCTCTGAGCCTTCGGGGTCCATGTAACCTGGCCATTTAGCCCATGGTGTGCAAAAACGTGCCGCTCAGAGGTAAAACAACCCAATTTAAAATCCTGACATTCTCTCTAAATTACGGATCCCCGACTCCTCTCCCTAAGAAAATTCTACCTACGTCACTGCTATGTTCGTATGCAAAACACGAAGTTCATGAAATGTGCACTATATCTCTAGTTTTAATCGTGTTATTGCTTTTGTACTAAACAAAGAACTACTCAAGCCACCCTAGAAAACGCGGAAAAAGCGGAACCACTGAGATACATAACGGAGCCCCCGATTACTGTGAGCATTTGATAAACTGTGCGCAGTAGAAGCTGAATCTCAGTGAGGTCTGAAACGAGAACCCTGCAGCAACAGATGGCGTTTCAGGAAATGACAGCGATCTATCAGCTCTGCCAAAGAATGACCCTGTAGGGGGTAATGTGACAGGCCCTACTTTCTTGTGGCATGAGGAAGAAGATGCAGAGTCACGTGGGGATCAATCATCAATCTATGCCCAACTTACATTGTCGATTTTCGTTTTCCTTCTTGAAGATGATTATCGTTAGTTCAACACATGGAGATTTTTTTTCTGTTAGTAAACAATGGTTGTGTTATAATGTATAAGAAATCTTTTTTCTGGTTGTTTAGGAGTCCTAAATATGAAATATACAGAATATAATTTTCCGAAAACCTAGAAAAATTAAATTTTAAAGAATTCACTATCACCAGTATTTTATCACATCCTAACAAGAAATAAAGAACAAAAACCCACACCTATTCACTCTGAACTATTTAATGAAATCCAAATTATATAATGGAATATTCTAAATTTTTTTTAAATTTCAGAAATATCCAACAAATTCCAGAAGACGTCTTACCACCAATTGATCATTATTCTGAAAATTTCCGGATGACTGCCATGCCAACAAATGTACTGCCAGATGTGACCAAAGTGTTTGAAATAAAACGAAAACTCCGAACTCAACAGGGGGCGGGGTGGCTCAGTCGGTAACGCATCAGTCTCGTAATCTACAGTTCCCAGGTTCGAGTTCCGCCTAGCTAGCGTGAGATTTATCTCGCAAAACCATTAATTCTTGACATCGGTCGTATCATCGCCAACCCTGCCATCGGTCGTAGGAGGATCAATGATGGGCTTGGAAAGGCCGCCATCGGATGGGACGTTGAGCCGTGGCGCCATGTGCGGGAGAGCCATACCCCTGTTGAGGGGTATGGCTCTCCCGCACCTTATACGGGCATATATCACCGGGCAATAGTTATACCCATTTGCCCGTTAAAGAACACGCTGGATTTCCTTAACGAGAGGCTACCATCTGTCTTCCAACAGCTGTCCAGTGGGTCCCCTTTCTCCAACCTCCTCTGAGCCCTCGGGTCCTTGTGACCTGGCTACTTAGACCATTATGTGGTAAAAAAGCGCCACTCAGAGGTAAAACAACCCTTAACATTCTCGATTTCAAAATTTACTTTATTAACTCTAAAGAGAATATGAAGTACTGGAAGAGCTCATGAGGAAATCACAAACTATACCACATGATACGCTTTGCATTTTTTTTACGGTTTAGAACGCATGTAAGAAATATTTTTATTTTTTAACTTGCATATTTTAATAGCGAGATTTCCTGTTACTCTTCCAAATCAATACTAACTAAATTTATCTCAACTATTTTCCTTTGGGAAGGATCAATCTTTCTTGATGCTACCGTTGTTAGAAATTGATGATAAGCTAGGGATGTCAGTGTAGAAAGTTTATGGAGCGAAGCCTATGTTAGAATCTAACAAAGATAAAATGAAAACGTTATACAGAAACGGAATATTTCCCATGGGCTACATCGAAGAATGGAATCCGACATTACTTATCTGTTGCCTTAGTATGTTTTAAGATGGACAATGAAAACCAGGTATTGTGTAAATAATATTGGTGAACGAAAATATATTGCTTTTTATCTATAATCCCACAGTAGTTGGAATTCAATGATAAGCAGAACAAAATTATGAATTGCAAAAATATGATAGCATAATAATAAGCATTGCGAAATAAAGAATTTCGAAAATATAATTTTAAGTGTAATAATATAAAGAATTATGAATGATAATATTCAGCATAATGATAATAACGAAGTTTGAAAGCATAATATTAAGACAAGTTTAAAGATAATGCACAAATATAATTTTAATTATAATATTTAATCTAATAAAACGAAATTTTGAAAATATGATATTAATTATAACACTACAAAGAATTTTAAAAGTATAGTATAGTATTAACTATAATAATATAAAGATTTTCGAAAGTGTAATATTAAGTATAGTAATATAAAATTTTGAAAGTATAATATTAAGTAACCCAATATAAAAAATTTTGAAAATATAATATTTAGTAAAATGATATAAAGGATTTTTAAAATAAAATATTAATGATACTAATAAAAAGAATTTTCAAAATATAATATTAAGTACAGAATGCAAAGTAAGGCTTACAGATAAAAATCCTCAATGCAGGCGCAATTGGGTCTCGACGTTTATAATAGGGGAGGAAAAAGAAAAAAATTCGAAAATAAATAATTTTTTATTGTGATTTTTAACCTTTTATTCAGTATGTATCAATTGATATTATTAAGCAAAGAACAGTTTTTTATTATTTTATTTTCTAGTATTCGCTCTGTCCCATCAAAGACTCGCACTTAATGTAGATAGGTCAGTTATTTTACTCCAGAACGTTTAGTTCGTACTCAGGCTCAGTAATTATCGAAACGTTTTGGGCTTGGGCTCAAGCTCAGTAATTATCGAAACACTTCGGGCTCAGTAATTATCAAAACAGTTTGGGCTCAGGCTCAGTAATTATCGAAATAGTTCGGTCTCGGAAACAGTTCGGGCTCAAGTTCAGGAATTATCGAAACATTTCGGCTCGAGCTCAGTAATTATCGAAACAGTTCGGGCTCAAGCTCAGTAATTATAGAAACAATTCGGGCTCAGGCTTAGTAATTATCGAAACAGTTTGGGCTCAGTAATTATCGAAACAGTTTGGGCTCAGTAATTATCGAAACAGTTTGGGCTCAGTAATTTTCGAAACAGTTTGGGCTCAGTAATTAGCATAACAGTTCGGGTTCAGGCTCAGCAATTTTCGAAACTTTTAGGGCTCGGGCTCAGTTATTATCGAAACAGATCTTGGTCAGGCTTGAAATTTTGAGCCTGAACTCATCGTTATTAGATATACGCTCAGCTGCCACTCGAATAAATACACTTCCGTGTTATGTTAATAGCAAGATACAAAACTCAGTAATTTCTTAAATGCGCTGTTTATGAAAAAATGTGACTGAAGCAAAGTTAAAGATCTGAATAGAGTCCATTTAAATCTCACTTCCACCAATATGGATTCGGTATTTAGAGAGTACTGGAAGCTGAAACATTTTGCAAATTAGATAGTTTAGCAAAAAAAATAATCATTCAGAATTAGAGAAAATTTTATTATCTTTTCAGAGCAATTATTTAAACTGACATTACTGTTAAATATTCCAATATTCATAAATTTCTAATACGGAATGAATAATATTAAAAATGGAGATTGAAATAAATTTCACTCGCATATTTAAACTATCTTCAGTCACATTTTTCCTTAAAAAAGGATATTTAAAGCAATTGCTGTTAACTAATCATAGAACTGTACTAATGTTTGTATTTGTATTATGGCTCAGTCGGTAGCGCGCCAGGATCGTAATCTGCAGTTTCCAGGTTCGAGTCCCAGCTGGCCAGCGTTGAGATTTATCTTCGCAAAACTCCCCGCCCTGCCCACGGTCAGTAGGGGACACCGATGGTCTTGGAAAAGTCGCCGTCCGTCGGATGGGATGTTAAGCCATGGCCCCATGTATGGGAGAACCATACCCTGTGCACGTTAAAGAACACGCTGGATGGCCTTGACGGGAGGCTACCATCTGTCTTCCAATAGCTGTTCTAGTGGGTTCCCTCCCCCAACCTTCTCTGAGCTTTCGGAGTCCTTGTGACCAGGCCATTTATCACATCGTGTGAAAAAAAAGTGCCCCTCAGAGGTAAAACAATCCACCAACGCACTAATGTGGCAGTTGATCATATAACTCAGTTGATCTGTCTGCAGATGAGTAAGATATGGTGAAATATACGTTTTCCCTAATCCCCGAAATTATATGTAAATGGAACTTGAAAAGCAATAGAAAGATAACTCTAGAAAGAAAGAAAAAGTTCGCTATTCAGAAACGGATAGGCAACTAAACTAATCAGTTGCTGATAAGATCTGAATTCCCTCTTAAGCAAAATTTCTTGAAGTGAAGTCAGTGCACCGTGCACATTTCTTTAACTCACCCAGAGAAGAATTAGCTTCAGATGTGCTAAAAATAATAAACTCGAAATACGAAATACGTTTTTTGTTGCTGACTCTGTAGTTATCTCTTGGTCCCATTTCTATCTTTAGCATTTGCATGAGAAGCGATTCTTTCCTTTTGCTGGCCTCTGCTATGAGCGATGTTTGCCAACAAGAGAAGAAGGAGCTTCTTGCTTCTCAGGTTGCCTCCATTTGCATAGACTGAAAGGAAGATTTAATGAGAAATATGAAACGAGAGAGCATCTGGGATGATGTAGGGAAGAAACGAAAAGGTGTGAGAATGGAGGGGGGGGGGAAGAGGAGATATATATGAGTATTCCTTTTAAGTCTCGTGGAAATAAACCACCAGAGCGTGCTTCGCCTTGGCAGTGGATGCATTCTGATGCAAATAGATCCTTGGAGGCTGAGCAAACGGCAGTTGTTAGGCAAACGTGGGATGCAAAAGGTCGATGAGAGGGAGTGCGGGGGGGGATACTGTTGGGATATCTTTCTGAAGGGTCAGTCGATGTCAACTAAAATACATCTTTGTCGGAATTTTGAAATTATGAGTGAATGATTGTGGACTGTTCTTGGAAAGGATTTGATTACGTTTTTGCATGGTTTGTGGAAGGTCTTCAAGTTTTAAAGTATCGGCCTATTATGTGAATTTGCTGATAAGTATGTTTCGATACACTACTGTAGATTGAACATGTAGGAAGATTCAGTGTTGTTTTTTCTGCAAAGATATTTTTATCTTTGGCTGGTGAAAAAAATTAAGCGTAAATATTTGTATAAAAGCAAAATATGTATTAGATCCTAGATATCAATATTGTACTTTTGCATATTTTATGTTTATTTTCAGATAATTTGCGTTTTATAAGACGATCAAGCATTTGCACTTGGGTGGCAAACTGTTTATATAAAGCCAAATCATATCATCAAAAGAAGTAGTCAGGATAAGAATATTGAAAAGTGTTTGGGATTTTTACCTCTCAACGGCACTGTGATGCACACAATGGTCAGGTGACAAGGCTCCGAGTGGGTTGGAATGAGTTGTTTTACCTCTGAGCGGCACTTTTTTGCACACCATGGGCTAAATGGCCAGATCACATGGATCCCGAAGGCTCAGAGAAGATTGGAAGAGGGGATCCACTGGAACATCTGATGGGAGATAGATTGTAGCCTCCCGTTAAGGCCATCCATCGTGTTCTTTAACGTGCAGAGGATATGGCTCTCCCGCAAACGAGACCACGTCTTAACGTCCCCACCGACGGGCGGCGGTCTTTCCAAGTCCATCGGTGTCCCCTACTGATCGTGGGCAGGGCGGGGAATTTTGCGGAGATAAATCTCAACGTTGACCCAGCTGGGACTCGAACCTGGGAACTACAGATTACGAGCCTGGCGCGCTACCGACTGAGACACCCCCTCCCCAGGGATCCGAGTGTTCAGAGAATGTTGAGAGCAGGGGATCCACTGGATAGCTGTTAGGAGACATATAGTAGCATCCTATCAAGGGCATCGAGATTGTTCTTTAACGTACACAGGGGCACGGTTTAACATCACATCCAATACACGGTGGCCTTTCCAAGCCCATTGGTGTTTCTTTTCTGACCGGTTTTTAGCAGAGATAAATCTCAACTAGGGCAAAAGGTGGGATTCGAACCTAGGAACTTCAGATTACGAACCAAGAACTGTACCGGCTGAGCCATCTCCGCCCCTTCTGAAAAGCCACTTCTTTCCATAATCTTAGGTTAGGGAAAGGGGATTCATTGTACAGTTGTTAGGAGACAGATGGTAACCTCCCGTCAAGGACATACAGCGCGTTCTTTAACGTGCGCAGTTTATGCCTCTTCTGAACAGGGGCTCATGGCATCCCATCCTTCGAAACGTTTGCCTTTTCAAGCTCACCGCTCTCCTTTTTCTCAGCTCGCCGCTCTTTTTCTCAGCTCACTGCTCTCCTTTTTCTCACTCAAGTGAGAAAAAGGAGAGCAGTGAAAAAGGAGAGCGGTGAAAAAGGAGAGCGGTGAGCTGAGGACAATATCATCGCTGACTTTGCTGGTACGAATCAGTCACTTGTTGTTACCTTACAAATCACAATCGATGAAATTTAATTTTTCTGTTTTAAGATAACTATATTCCCCTGAACGTTGACTTTATTCTAATTAAACTTGAATTTCATCATCTTTACCATTCCCCCTGCTATTACTACGAAGCAATTTTCATTAATAAATAATCATTAACGGGAAAAAAAAAGCGATCATCATTTCATCCTTTTTTTATCACGAGAGACAAATTGCAGTCATAAAAATCGGAATTTCTTTTCTCTTAGCAGGATTGATCATCATTAGGCCACTTCTGTTACAACCAGCTCTCAGATGATACTACAGCAAAGCCAATCTTCTTCTTTCATGTTCCTTCCTGTCTTCCTGCAATGTTTTTTCTCCCTCATTCTGCCGATACCGAAAGAGAAAGACTCTGGAAATCTCCACTCATTATGAGATAACACGTGCTGCCTGTCAGCTTCCACAGGGCGCTTATTATCCAACTAGTTTCGTCATCTCCACGGATTCCCGCCACTTGGAGTGGCAACTGGGCAAACAATGTGGACACTTAATTGACACGAGAGAGTTCGGATTCTTTTTTTCTCTTCTTATCCGTGTTTAGTAGACTAAACTTTTTCTTCCCTCCAACCACTGGCAATTTCTTCCTTTATTGCTCAACCTTTGCACTATCATCGTGCATTCTTTCTTACAAATCAGTGCGAAAAGAATCATGCATATATAAAGAAGGGTCTTCGGAATTTTAATTTTATTATTATTTTTGTGGTGGGGTTGTTGGGTTGGGTTGTTTTACCTCTGAGCGGCACTTTTTTGCACACCATGGGCTAAATGGCCAGGTCACATGGAACCCGAAGGCTCAGAGAAGGTTGGGGGAGGGGACCCACTGGAACAGCTGTTGGGAGACAGATGGTAGCCTCCCGTCAAGGCCATCCAGAGTGTTCTTTAACGTGCACAGGGTATGGCTCTCCCGCACACGGAGCCACGGCTTAACGTCCCTTCCGACGGACGGCGGCCTTTTCAAGCCCATCGGTGTCCCCTACTGACCGTGGGCAGGGCGGGGAATTTTGCGGAGATAAATCTCAACGCTGACCCAGCTGGGACTCGAACCTGGGAACTACAGATTACGAGCCTGGCGCGCTACCGACTAAGCCATCCCCGCCCCTTTGTGGTGGGGAGGGGCAGAAAAAATACTTCAGGATAAGTTTGGTTTATACTATTTGTGGGTTGGTTTGTTTTGTCTATGAGCTTCACTTTTTCCAGGCAATGGGCTAAATGGCCGGGTCACAAGGCCCCGAAGGCTCAGAGAAGGTTGGAGGAAGGAACCCTCTGAAGAACTGTTGGGAGACAGATGGTAGCCTCCCGTCTAGGCCATCCAGCCGTGTTCTTTAACGTGCACAGGGTATGGCTCTCTAGCACACGGCGCAACGGTTTAATGTCCCATTCGACGGACCCTAATTACCGTTGTCCCCTATTGATCGAGGGCAAGGCGGAGAGTTTTGTGGAGATAAATCTTAACGCTCGACCAGCCGGGACTCGAACCTGGGAGCTGCAGATTACGAGCCTGGCGTGCTACCGACTGAACCACCCCCGCCCCTGTTCAATCTCCGAGCGACACTTTGAATACAATGGGATAAATGGTCAAGCTGGGTTGTTTCCTCTGAGATGCACGTTTGTGCACACGATGGGCTAAATAACCAGGTCACAAGAACCTCATTGGCTCATAGAAGGTTGTGGGAAAGAGGTTGTTCTATGAAAAAAGACTACTGCTTGGTAGTCACAAAATCTTCTTCTGTTTCCGTAAAATATTTTCTCTCAGAACAAGGTTGGATGGCTCTGTTGGGAGCCTTTCATCAATAAGCAAGGTTGGGTTGTTTTAACTCTGAGCGACACTTTTTTGCACACCATAGGCTAAATGGCCAGGTCACAAGAACCCCGAAGGTTCAGAGAAGATTAGGGGAGGGGACCCACTGGAACAGATGTTGGGAAACAGATGATAGCCTCCCGTCAAAGCCATCAAGCGTGTTCTTTAACGTGCATAGGGTATGGCTCTCGGGCACACGGAGCCACGGCTCAACGTCGCATTCGACGGACTGCGACCTTTCTAAGCCCATCGGTTTCACCAACTGACTGTGGGCAGAGCAGGGAGTTTTGCGGAGATAAATCTCAACGCTGACCCAGCTGGGACTCGAACCTGGGAACTACAGATTACGAGCCTGGCGCGCTACCAACTGAGCCACCCCCGCACCCCAATAACGAAGGAAGACAGGAGGAACGCCCTGTCGCGTGAAAACTGTTACCGAGCGTCGCCATATTGCTCTTATTCGTAAGCGTGCATTCTCTGTGCTAACGAAAGCGAGACTGTGCAAAAAATTTGGCACTTACGTAACATATTTATGCAGAAATAAACTTGCGAAATAGATAAAAGGAATAGCATCTGATCGGTAAGAACTGCCAAAAATCTTCATTAAAAATTTTTTTAAGTTTTCGTAAATATTTAATTATATTGGATAGTAACTCCTACTGTTTATTGCTATAATTACTGTTTTAAGATAAGGCAGAGAAACACAAAATCGAAGCGAAAAGATAAAAAGCATTTAGCAGTAATGTTTTGAAATAGAATCTTCTCAATTTTAAAAAAAATCGATTTTATTGGATAGTATTGGTAGAAATATTTCAGAATATTGATCGTGGTGTTCAACTAACTCTTTTGTAAACGCATTCGGACACAAAATACAAAGGACGTCCCAAAAAAACGAAGAATATTTTTGTTGGCCAGTGGGTCCCCTCCCCCAACCTTCTCTGAGCCTTCGGAGTACATGTGACCTGGACATTTAGCCCATGGTGTGCAAAAAAGTGCCGCTCAGAGGTAAAACAACCCAACCCATCATTTAATTTCTCGCTGTGAAGTTACGCATAGAAATCGTTGAATTGATGTATCTTCGTAGCCGCTTGTTAAACGCATCTTAAAGATTCTTTCGTTGAAGTTTTACGTTCTGGATATCAAAACTGAATAGCTTTGTGCAATAGAATTTTCTGTGCTATTTGGGGAGGGTGTTTCGGAAACTGCAATTATTGAAAGACTGATCCCAGGGTTTCTGCCACTTTTTAAACGTTTTTTGCAACTTGTTGTTTGGAACGGCGTTCAAAATCGTCTGCGTTTTTGAAACCACCTACGAAATAATGCTGGATTTTCTTCCTCTCAATATTTTTTTTAATGGAAATAATCAGAAGTCAGATGGCGGCAGATCTGAATCTCACAACGCGGTTCAGTTTTGATATCCATAACGAAGAAAGAATCGCCACCTGGGACCGCGTTGAGATTGATCTCCATAAAACCCGCTGCCCTACCACAATAGGGGATAGCGATGGGCTACAAAGGCAGCCTTCTGTCAGATGGGACCTTAAACCGTGGTTCTGTGTGCAGGAGAGAGCCATAACCTGTGTACGTTAAAAAACACGCTAGATGGTTTTGATGGGAGACTACCATCTGTATCTTAATAGCTGTCCAATGGGTGCCCTTTCCCCAACCTTCTCTGAGCCCTCGGGGTCCTTGTAACATAGCCATTTAGCACATTGTGCGCAAAAAGGGTTGGGTTGTTTTACCTCTGAGCGGCACTTTTCGGCACACCATGGGCTAAATGGCCAGGTCACATAGACCCCGAAGGCAAAGAAAAGGTTGGGGGAGGAGACCCACTGGAACAGCTGTTGGGAGACAGATGGTAGCCTCCCGTCAAGGCCATCCAGCGTGTTCTTTAACGTGCACAGGGTGTTCTTTAACGTGCTCTCCCATCCGATGGGAGAGCACGTTAAAGGCTTACGTCCCATCCGATGTTACACGACACGGCTTAACGTCCCATCCGATGGACGGCGGCCTTTCCAAGCCCATCGGTGTCCCCTACTGACCGTGGGCAAGGCGGGGAATTTTGCGGAAATAAATCTCAACGCTGACCCAGCTGGAACTCGAACCTGGGGAACTACAGATTACGAGCCTGGCGCGCTACCGACTAAGCCACCCACTGTGTGTAAAAAGTACCGCTCAGAAGTAAAAATAAAAACAAAACCCTCCCACCAAATATAAAGTTTAAATTTGGAATATCTCCTTTTTACCCAAATTTTGCAAAATATTACGACACTGTCTGTAATACACCTGATATATTTCGTAAACGTAAAGAGATTTGATTATAAAACGTTTTATTTCCCGTAGAAAGGCCACTGCCTGAAAATAAACGCTTATCGGCCGTTTTAATGATGATAGTAGTGCTCGGTAAGTAGTGACATCTCGTGATAGCTTATAGAAACATTACGGATATTAAAATCAATTCCAACTGCATGACAGAAAATTTCTTTCTCGAAGAATAGTAAGAGACAACATTTAGTTAAACGTTACATTTTTCCTGCAATATCTTTGTAACAGTTAATCTCTCATTTACAAAATAATTGAATGCAATTAATTGAAATGAAGAGAGTGATCAAAATTTTAAAATATTTTCCTTGTCCCATACCTCCAAATGAATGTAGACATGGAACTCATGAAATAATAAGCTGAAAAAAATTGCTTTTGCCATAAGTGGGATTCGAAACCACGTCTCCAAGGACACATGACTGTTACGCTACCACTACAGTACCAATGGCTAACCTTTTCTCATCTTGTGTGACCTTATAAACTTTCCGGATTTTTTTTTTTTATTTGATTCGCACAGTGGCGCCATCTATCTGGGAAGTGAGCAAGTTTCACAAGATGAGAAAATGTCAGCCGTTGGTGGTGTAGTGGTAGAATAACAGACATGTTTCCTGGAGATGTTGGGTTCGAATCCCACTCATGGCAAAAACATTTTTTTTCAGCTTGTTATTTCGTGAGTTCCATGTCTACAGGGCATATCCTGTGATTATTTACTACTGATTTATTTATTTAATGCCATGAGCGTGAGTGACAAATATTAATTCCATCTATATGAGGCAAGAGAGTGGTCCACTTCCGGATAGATGGCGCCACTGTTCGAATCAAATAAAAAAAAAACGGAAATTTTATAAGGTTACACAAGCTGAGGAAAGGTTAACCATTAATGGTGTAGTACTAGCATAACAGGCATGGTTCCCGGAGATGTGGGTTCGAATCACGCTCATCGCAAGTAAAGCATTAATTAAAAGGAATGTTTATTTTGACAATACCAACAATATTATTAATCATTTTTATCATAAATAAAAATATTATAATTTGGATTGTTTTGCATCTACTTTTTCTGCAAATAATGGGATAAATCGCAGGGCAACGTGGACCTAAATTCTTCAGTGTTCCAGTCTCCAATACACTTTTATAACAACTGCTCTGGCCAACAAGCGAAAAGTGCTATTTCTGATAGATTTATCCACACCCTGTCAGCATCATTCATGTCTCATTCAAATGCTTATAAATTTCATCATTTGTCCATTATTTTTGCTACAGACTTTCACAAACTCATCATAAACTTAGTATTACCACTCTTGACGCGAGGCGGGGGTGGCTCAGTCGGTAGCGCGCCAGGTTCGTAATCTGTAGTTCTCAAGGTTCGAGTCCCAGCTGGGTCAGCGTTGAGATTTATCTCCGCAAAATTCCCCGCCCTGCCCACTGTCAGTAGGGGACACCGATGGGCTTGGAAAGGCCTCCGTCCGTCGGATGGGACGTTAAGCCGTGGTCCCGTGTGTGGGAGAGCCATACCCTGTGCACGTTAAAGAACACGCTGGATGGCCTTGACGGGAGGCTACCATCTGTCTCCCAACAACTGTTCCAGTGAGTCCCCTACCCTAACCTTCTCTGAGCCTTCGGGGTCCATGTGACCTGGCCATTTGACTCATGGTGTGCAAAAAAGTGCCGCTCAGAGGTAAAACAACCCACAACCCAATCACTCTTGACGCAAAAATTTTCATTCTTCATCATGAAGTGGGTTGGTCAAAATTCAATAGCTATTGAAGGTTGGGTTGTTTTACCTCTGAGCGACACTGTTTTGCACACCATGGGCTGTGCCAGGTCACATGGACACCGAAGGTTCAGAGAAGGTTAGGGGAGGGGACCCACTGGAACAGCTGTTGGGAGAGAGATGGTAGCCTCCCGTCAAGGCCATACAGCGTGTTCTTTAACGTGCACAGGGCTCTCCCGCACACGGGGCATTTCGTGGAGATAAATCTCAATGCTGACCTAGCTGGAACTCGAACGTGGGAACTACAGATTACCTGTAGACTTAACTACAGACTTCCTGGCGCGCTACCGACGAGCCATCCCCGCCCCAGCTACTGAAGGTATAAAAAAGAAATATCACTGCCTATAAAAAAAATATCACATGTACTACACTTAAATGAACTTTCTGTCCTTGGCATAGCAACAAACCAATTAAATCTCCACATCCAGAAGAAAGTGCCGCTTAAACATTCTACTTCCTGTTGTTAATAATGTTCTTTTTAATTTCATTTGATATATTCGCTAAAATGCGTCTTAAGATTCCAGAATTAATGTTTTTGTACGGAAGGATTGTATATATACTAATGGCTGTCGCACCTATTTTTTTTACCTTTGTAGTTAATGGGTGGAATGAAGTTCTGGATATAGTCGGCGCAAATCCTGTGACGTTTGCGTGAAGCTTTTTACACTGCGGGAAAAGTCGGGGATAAAAACAAATCCGTGCATTAACGCCGGAGAACACTGTCCTTTGTTTATAATGGTAAATGTAATGATTCACAGATTATTATAACCTCACTTCCCAAGCTGTCATGAATCATTAACCGAACGCACTTAATGAGACAATGAATGTAAACGGTGCTTTAAGAAGTCTCTTGTTACGAAACCTATTCAACACGGAAATGAGGTTTTTGGGAAAATTCTTCTGTAATGAAATGAATGTCAAATGCATTAAAATTCAAAAAGCCGAATCGCTTTTAACGAACACGAAGATCTAGTCTCGAAAAGAAAAAGAATGATCTGTTTCTCCGGGGGTAGAGGTTCGTTTTTAGAAAAGAAAAAAAGATTTTCCTCCCAGTACGAAGGTGGTTTTCAAAAAGAATATATAAAAAAAAATCAGTTTTCTCCCAGGGAGAAGATGGTTTCAAAAAGAATCAGTTTTCTCCCAGGGAGAAAGGTGGTTTTCAAAAAGAATCAGTTTTCTCTCCCAGGGAGAAAGGTGGTGTTCAAAAAGAATCAATTTTCTCTCCCAGAGAGAAAGGTGGTTTTCAAAAAGGAACCAGTTTTCTCTCCCAGGGAGAAAGGTGGTTTTCAAAAAGAATCAGTTTTCTCTCCCAGGGAGAAAGATGGTTTTCAAAAGAATCAGTTTTCTCTCCCAGGGAGAAAGGTGGTTTTCAAAAAGAATCAAGTTTCTCACCCAGGGAGAAAGGTAGTTTTTCGAAAAGAATCAATTTTCTCTCCCAGGGAGAAAGGTGGTTTTCAAAAAGGAACCAGTTTTCTCTCCCAGGGAGAAAGGTGGTTTTCAAAAAGAATCAGTTTTCTCTCCCAGGGAGAAAGATGGTTTTCAAAAAGAATCAGTTTTCTCTCCCAGGGAGAAAGATGGTTTTCAAAAAGAATCAGTTTTCTCTCCCAGGGAGAAAGGTGGTTTTCAGAAAGAATCAGTTTTCTCTCCCAGGGAGAAAGGTGGGTTTCAAAAAGAATCAGTTTTCTCTCCCAGGGAGAAAGGTGGGTTTCAAAAAGAATCGGATTTCTCTCCCAGGGGGAAAGATGGTTTTCAAAAAGAATCAGTTTTCTCTCCCAGGGAGAAAGGTGGTTTTCAAAAAGAATCAGTTTTCTCTCCCAGGGAGAAAGATGGTTTTCAAAAAGAATCAGTTTTCTCTCCCAGGGAGAAAGATGGTTTTCAAAAAGAATCAGTTTTCTCTCCCAGGGAGAAAGGTGGTTTTCAGAAAGAATCAGTTTTCTCTCCCAGGGAGAAAGGTGGGTTTCAAAAAGAATCAGTTTTCTCTCCCAGGGAGAAAGGTGGGTTTCAAAAAGAATCGGATTTCTCTCCCAGGGGGAAAGATGGTTTTCAAAAAGAATCAGTTTTCTCTCCCAGGGAGAAAGATGGTTTTCAAAAAGAATCAGTTTTCTCTCCCAGGGAGAAAGGTGGTTTTCAATAAGAAAAAAAAAAGCCTTTTAACCTGGAAAAAGGTGGTTTTCAGTAAAAGTAGAGAAAGATAGTTTTCAAAAATAAAAAATGTCATCTGAGCGGAATTTTTTGCACACAATGGGCTAAATAGCCAGGTCTCAAAAACCCGAGGTCTCAGAGAAGGAATAGGACAGCTGTTAGGAGACAGTGGTATCCTCCCATCAACGCCATCCAGTGTGTTCTTTAACGGACAGGATGGAAATATGATTGAAATGATTCCACTCGATGCTCCACTATACAGGAAAATACTGCATCTGAAGGATGGCACCATGTGTCACATTCGTGTGCTGATTGAGGCCTAATGAAAGAAATGAAGAGGAAAAAAAATAAACAATAATGCTATTAAGTAGCGAAGGAACCTGTCGAAATGATCTCCATTACTCAAAAGTTATCTAATCCTGTCAGTTCATTTATATCAGGAATATGGAAACTTTTCGAATTTTGAGCAGAGCTAGGGATTTATTGCCAATATGATTTTGTAGCATTAAGGTCTACATTTATATTGTAACTCTGTAAGTAAATTGTGCCGAGTTGTTGTTGTTGGGTTGTTTTACCTCTGAGCGGCACTTTTTTTGCACACCATGGGCTAAATGGCCAGGTCACATGGACCCCGAAGGCTCAGAGAAGGTTGGGGAAGGGGACCCACTGGAACAGCTGTTGGGAGACAGATGGTAGCCTCCCGTCAAGGCCATCCAGCGTGTTCTTTAACGTGCACAGGGTATGGCTCTCCCGCACACGGGGCCACGGCTTAACGTCCCATCCGACGGACGGCGGCCTTTCCAAGCCCATCGGTGTCCCCTACTGACCGTGGGCAGGGCGGGGAATATTGCGGAGATAAATCTCAACGCTGACCCAGCTGGGACTCGAACCTGGGAACTACAGATTACGAGCCTGGCGCGCTACCGACTGAGCCACCCCCGCCCCACAAATTGTGCCGAAAGTCGACCGTTTTAGAAAGGGAAATTTCGAGCTTCTTTAAGAAAAAAAAAGAATGATGTTCGCTACCTTAATATCAAATAGTTGGGACTAATGTCCACGTTCTCGTGGTTTCGTGGATAGTTAGGTGAAGTGACCCCTGAAGAGCTGTTGGGAAAAAGGATGTAAGCCTCCCGTCAAGGCCATCCAGCGTATTCTTTAACGTGCGTGGGGTGTGACTCTTCAACACACGGACCACGGCTTAACGTCCCATCCGACGGACGACGGACTTTATAAGCCCAATAGTGACCCCTAATCAGGGAGTATAGCAGAGAAAATCTCTACACTTGCCCAGCTGGGACCTGAATCTGAGAATTGCAGGTTATGAGCCTGGTGCACTACCAAAAACGGGCACAGGTTACACGGGGCAACGACTAAGGTCCCATCCGATGGACGCCTGTCTTTCCAAACCCATCTGTGTCTCCTACTGGCCGTCGGCAATTTTGCGGAGATAAATCTCAGCGTTGACCAAGCTGGGACTCGAACATGGGAACTGCAGATTGCGAGCCTGGCGCGCTACCGACTGAGCCACACCCGCCCCTAGCTGCTCGAGGGATTGATTTTGGGTAAAATTACTATTAGTATTTCGAAAATTTTCGAAAAAATTCCTATACAAAAAAGCATATGCCCAGGGCCTGATGTAGGGGAGGGGAGGGGGCAAATGGCCCTTGCTATCGCCATTGACAATCCTAGTAAGGGTAGTGGAGGCCAAAAATACTAAACTCGTGCATGTTTCAAGCATTTTTCGAGAATTTTTTTAAACTCTTGCCCCATTTTTTTTTCAGAACTCGATTGTGTCGTTTCCCCCACACACACATATACACGCATACACAAACTATTGTTTTAAACCAGGGCCTACATAGTAGGTAAATACCTACTAGTGTCCGAATATATATGGAATACCAAGTCTGTCTGAAAAGCTAGTTTATGGTAATGAAAACACATACACAAAACCTTTTCGTTTAATAATTAAACAAGATAAACCTTTTAGTGTTATTGTTTTCTTATACAGGGAATAATGGGAAATAAGCATTTAGTTACATAGAACACCGATAGATGACAGCACTAGCTCATTCAACAGTTGAAAGAAAAATTCCTTAAATACCGTTAAGCGAGATGGCATAATAATCCAGTAACAGCAGCTCATTCGTTTATCTACAACCTGAAATAAACATTGCAACATGAGCTAAAAGCAAAAAAAACAACTTGTGAGAAAAATAATGATTCAAAGAATAAACATTAGAGACGTATTAATATTATTGGATTACGATATGAAATAAAAATCGGAAACATGGGTACCTTCTACACAGAGTATCTCCATTACAAGGGCAGAAACCTCTTTACTGATATAGGGTCATAACCACAAACGTAATACACTTATTCGAGAACAATAACCCTAGCATAAATATTTACACAAACTCAGTAATTTTCTACAAACAACTACAATTCCAAACGAATTTTAACTTTACCTAAACTAGTGCCGCAGGCCTAAATAGTTTAGTATATCTGCTCCTTGTTAATTTCGAAGCTACCATTTTTCTCCCGTCACACAGTCAAGACCTTCTCAGGCTCTAAACTCTGACAAGTTTAAGCGGCCCTAAGCTGTGGCAAATTTAAGAGACTCTAGGCTGTAATAAGTTTAAGTGGCCCTAAACTGTGACAAGTTTAAGAGACCTTAGGCTGTGCCAAGTTTAAGAGGTTCTAAGCTGTGATAAGTTTAAGAGGTCCTAAACTGTGACAAGTTTAAGAGGCCCTACGCTGTGGCAAATTTAAGAGACTCTAGGCTGTAATACGTTTAAGAAGTCCTAAACTGTGACAAGTTTAAGAGGTTCTAAGCTGTGATAAGTTTAAGAGCCCCTGTTAGCACGCTTGGCTACTGATCTAAGGGACCTGGGTTCGAGCCCCGGAATTAGGCATGGATGTGTGTGTCGTTTTTCTGCTGAGGTCCTGCCATCCTCTCAGATCTCCTACTGTGGCATATAAACTGACAGGCTCCTGTCAGACCTCTGTGGCAAGCAGCTGCTTGAGGGGGTATTTATTTTTATTTTTATTTAAACTGTGAAAGGTTTAAGGGGCCCTAAGCTGCTGCAAATTTAAGAGACTCTAGGCTGTAATACGTTTAAGAGGTTCTAAGCTGTGATAAGTTTAAGAGGTCCTAAACTGTGAAAAGTTTAAGAGGCCCTAAACTGTGAAAAGTTTATGCTTTTCACAGTTTAGGGCTTTTCTTATGTACACCATATTATCAAAAGTGCTGAGTCACTTCGTTGTTACGTAAATGGAAAATCACTATTAAAATTTACTTTCCAGTTTTATCTTTCAAAACAAGTCTTCTATGCAAAATATCCCTTGAGATTTGGGTTGGGTTGTTTTACCTCTGAGCGGCACTTTTTTTTACACCATGGGCTAAATGGCCAGGTCACATGGACCCCGAAGGCTCAGAGAATGTTGGGGGAGGGGACCCACTGGAACAGCTGTTGGGAGACAGATGGTAGCCTCCCGTCAAGGCCATCCAGCGTGTTCTTTAATGTGCACAGGGTATGGCTCTCCCGCACACGGGGCCACGGCTTAACGTCCCATCCGACGGACGGCGGCCTTTCCAAGCCCATCGATGGTGTGGTCTTCAGAATGGTGTGGTCTTCAGTGATGAAAACTGATTCTGCTTAGGAGTGTCTGATGGTCATTTACGCGTCCGAAGGCGACAAGGGAGCGGCTTCTTCCATCGACATCTGCCAGCGACACATAGGGTCCACGCCGGGCATCATGGTGTGGGGAGCGATCAGATATCACTCTCGTAAGTGTCTGGTGTTTTATAGAGTACACTGAATAGCAATATGTATTAGGAGTATCTGCTCAGGAGTGTGTGATGGTCATTTACGCGTCCGAAGGCGACAAGGGAGCGGCTTCTTCCATCGACATCTGCCAGCGGCACATAGGGTCCACGCCGGGCATCATGGTGTGGGGAGTGATTAGATATTACTCTCGTAAGTATCTGGTGTTGTATAGAGTACACTGAATAGCAATATGTATTAGGAGTGTCTGATGGTCATTTACGCGTTCGAAGGCGACAAGGGAGTGGCTTCTTCCATCGACATCTGCCAGCGACACATAGGGTCCACGCCGGGCATCATGGTGTGGGGAGCGATTAGATATCACTCTCGTAAGTGTCTGGTGTTGTATAGAGTACACCGAATAGCAATACGTACGTCAGTGACATCGTACAGCCAGTCGTCCTGCCATATTTGAGTGTAATCACAAATGCGATATTCCAGCAGGATAACGCCCGCCCACACTCCGCCAGGGCAACTCAACCCGCTCTTCAGGCCGTCCACCAACTCATTTGGCCAGCACGCTCTCCGGACTTGTCTCCAATCGAGCATGACTGGATCGGACAAAGACTCTCTGGATCGGTCGTTACCTGCCGTGGTCCGCGGCAGGTAACGACCATCTCTGAATTGCGCATCCAAGTTGAAAGCGCATGGAATGGTATCCCCTAGAGTGATATCCAACATTTGTACGATCGATTGCATGCCAGATTGGAATCTTGTATTGCTGCTCGAGGAGGCTCAACACCATATTAAAATGTGCCTTCTGTAAAATGTAATACTGATTAAAAGGTAAAATAAACATTGAATCACTTCACACGTGTGATCACTGTCCTTTCTCAACAAGTTGTTTCTACTAAATAAATCTCATAGATTATCCTTCAATTGCTAATGGTGTTATTTATTTCAAATTCCAAGAGGGTATTAAAAATATGTCACTGGCGATAAGTTATTGGTATCCCTCATTTCTCTCTAAATCACGATTTTAAATAAAATTCGTTTCGTATTTAAAGTGTTATTAAAGCTAAAACTTTAAACAGCAGACGCTGTTAACTTAATCTCGTCCTTAAATTATTATAGTCAAAATTAACGAAGATAGAAGGAAATAGAAGGATTACTAAAATTTCATTTAGTTTAGTAAACGATTTGTTTTGCAACAGTTATCAATTTTATTTTAATTAACGTTTGAGATAAATTCATATGACTTATCCTCGCTACTATTAAGTGTTTCAGTTTTACCTACTCTTTAAGTATTGCAAGACTATCGTATAAAATAAACGTTGGTGGAAATTTGATTGAGATCTTTAACAAATCTCAAGGGGGGCGGGGGGAAGGCGGGTTGGCTCAGTCGGTAGCGCGCCAGGCTCGTAATCTGTAGTTCCCAGGTTCGAGTCCCAGTTGGGTCAGCGATGAGATTTATCTCCACAAAATTCCCCGCCCGGCCCACGGTCAGTAGGGGACATCGATGAAGACCACTGCCATTCTTCCCTCCAATGAACTTGTTCTTGACACCACTGCAAACGTGCTCGACAGTGACGAGGTTACAGTGGTAATCGTGCCAGCGGCACGCGTGCCCA
Organism: Ryuthela nishihirai; assembly: GCA_038380435.1. NCBI lineage: Eukaryota > Metazoa > Arthropoda > Arachnida > Araneae > Heptathelidae > Ryuthela > Ryuthela nishihirai. Next base: position 31,022,990 of record JAWZYU010000018.1, read on the forward strand.
TAGTTCTGCTTCCAAAAGACGATTGCGTATCGTTTTTGTAGATACCCTTGGTACGACAGAGGATCGAATTTGTGATGCCGCATCCGTTCGCTCTGCCACCACCACACTCCTGATACGTCGATCCTCTCGTGCGTCCGTAATTTTGTGTTGCCCCGAACCACGTCTGCGAGTGTGCGAATGGTCAGAAGACCATTCGCACACTCGCAGTCTTCTGACCATCGACACCACCATCGTACCACTACCGATACCTCTCGTCCAAAGTGGTTTGCAGTTTGACGAAAAGACCAACCAGCTTCTCGAAGACCCACTATACGACCTCGCTCAAACTCCGCTAACTGAACAAATGTTTGTTCACCTGCGTCGTCCAGGCATGGTAGCTTCTTCAAAGAGCACTGAACAACACAACACAAGACGAATAACTTCTTTCTTCACGCCCTAGTCCTTAAATACACGCTGCGTACATTTGTATGTTATCGTCCTCAGTGACGTCATTATTTCATCCAGTGACTTTCAATCTTGGATCACGGTTTCTGCTGCCCTTAACTATCAACCTATTATAAAATGATGTTCCTAAACGAATTCCTCCTGGGTGTTCTTTCAATTTCCTCCAGTGTAGAAAAATCTTATTTGAAACTAGTAGGAGAGCACCTTCTGCTGCCTGGGTCTCACTTTCACCCCAAATTTCACCACACTTTTTGTGAGTAAGTAACTTTGTAGTGAGTAAGTCGTTATTGATTTTTGTATTAATTTCCTTTAATGGCCCACACAAACCATGTGGTTTTTACCAAAGCTATTAAATTTACCAAAGCTTTTAAATCTTCCCACCCACCCCAAAATCAGTGGTGAAATTTCACCCACTTCCACCCCAAATTTTTTTACCAAAGCTATTAAATCTCCCCAACCACCCGAACCTCTTACCACACAGAATCAACACGAAGAACTGCACTGCGTTGCTGACGTCAGCGCATGCTCTCGTATCCTTTGGCTTGGCATATCTAGGCAGATTATCGATATTTTTCTTTCTCTTTCTATTTTGGTACTCTCTGATTCCATGCCTCTCGACCGCACGGTCCCAAATTTCGTACACAGGATCTACGTATGTGACCCCTTATTGTGCTAAAAATTTAGGTTCCTAGCTGCAATGGGTCGCCTTTAAATAATAATGCCTTTGGAATCTGGCATCAGATTTAAAGGTTTTTATGACTCTAACGTTCAAATTAATAAAAAAATTATAAATAAATACCCCCTCAAGCAGCTGCTTGCCACAGAGGTCTGACAGGAGACTGTCAGTTTATACGTCATAGTAGGTCTGTGAGAATGGCGGGACCTCTAGAAAAACAACACAAACATTCATACCTTACCCGGGGCTCGAACCCAGGTCCCTTAGATCAGTAGCCAATCGCGCTAACCACTCGGCCATGGAATGGGGCGGTGGTGGCTCAATCGGTAGCGCGCCAGGCTCGTAATCTGTAGTTCCCAGGTTCGAGTACCAGCTGGGTCAGCGTTGAGATTTATCTCCGCAAAATTACCCGCCCTGCCCACGGTCAGTAGGGGACACCGATGGGCTTGGAAAGGCAGCCGTCCGTCGGATGGGACGTTAAGCCGTGGCCCCGTGTGCGGGAGAGCCATACCCTGTGCACGTTAAAGAACACGCTGGATGGCCTTGACGGGAGGCTACCATCTGTCTCCCAACAGCTGTTCCAATGGGTCCCCTCCCCCAACCTTCTCTGAGCCTCCGGGGTCCATGTGACCTGGCCATTTAGTCCATGGTGTGCAAAAAAGTGCCGCTCAGAGGTAAAACAACCCAACAACTCGGCCATGGAAAGGCTAGGGATCAGCAAATGGAAACAATAAAATTTTTAGTGATTACCGTTTCTCAGTACCGCATGGTGAATATTTTTGCTTCTAGCATGCCCTCCCCTCCACCTGTTTGACTTTCCACTTGAAATTTGTAGGATAACCAGGACTTAACTTTGCGGATATTTGAAGCGGCTTTTATTACTACAGAAGTAAGGTAACTTTGTAGTGAGCAAGTCGTTATTGATTTTTGTATTAATTTCCTTTAATGGCCTAGACAAACCATGTGGTTTTTAGGTTCATTCATATTTTTCTATGTTATAAATTGTATATGATGATGAAATAAAATTGATTAATTAACATAACTTTGAAAATGACTCTCGATTAATATAACAACATATACTTTTGGATTTGTTTTGGGTTGTTTTACCTCTGAGCGGCACTTTTTTGCACACCATGGGCTAAATTGCCAGGTCACATGGACCCCGAAGGCTCAGAGAAGGTTGGGGGAGGGGACCCACTGGAACAGCTGTTGGGAGACAGATGGTAGCCTCCCGTCAAGGCCATCCAGCGTGTTCTTTAACGTGCACAGGGTATGGCTCTCCCGCACACGGGGCCATGGCTTAACGTCCCATCCGACGGACGGCGGCCTATCCAAGCCCATCGGTGTCCCCTACTGACCGTGGGCAGGGCGGGGAATTTTGTGGAGATAAATCTCAACGCTGACGGGACTCGAACCTGGGAAGTGCAGATTAGGAGTCTGGCGCGCTACCGACTGAGCCACCCCCGTCCCTATACTTTTGGAAATCTATTACGTATGTCAATAGGCCTTGATCTAAGGGTATGAAAACGTTCGTCTAAAAACACGTTCTGGAAACGTCTATCTAAGGCGTTTCGTCTAAGGGTGTGACCCCCCCCCCTTCTTTTTATTCTTTAAAAAAGATAGTAATTAGAACGGAGGTGAAAAAATATTGAATACATATACGCATTTTTCAAGAATTTTTTTAAAAGACCATTATAACAGAAGGTGAAAGGCTATCCTGGAACAGCATTTCTGCCAGATCTTTCTACCACAAGCTTTTCACCCAGTTCAGTTGTCCCCAACCTCTTGCATATCTCAAAATATTTTTTTTTAGATCTTGTCTGTGTATGAATAATACATTTTATTTCCGAGTCTGATAAAGTTAAATGCTAAGCACAATATTAAGAATTGCATTCTTTCTTTCTCATACTAAGACCAAAGCTATTAAATAGACTAGTGGCGTATTAAAAGGGGAGGTTTGAATCCCCCTCCAAATATATAAGCTTCAAAAAATTATTTTGTATTTTTATGCTTTTGTAACATTTAGCACCTACTGGCCGAGTGGTTAGCGCGCTTGGCTACTGATCTAAGGGACCTGGGTTCGAGCCCCGGGACTGGCCGAGTGGTTGGCGCGCTTGGCTACTGATCTAAGGACCTGGATTCAAGCCCCAGGTAAGGCATGGTTGTATGTGTCGTTTTTCTGCTGAGGTCCTGCCATCCTCTCAGATCTTCTACTTTGGCATATAAACTGACAGGTTCCTGTAAGACCTCTTGGCAAGCAGCTGCTTGAGGGGGTATTTATTTATTTTTTTTATAAGCATTGATGCAAAATGTGCCACTGGTTTTTATTTACTTATTAGTTGCCTTTTTCTTTTAATATTTACGCATTGATTACCTATGGTTTAATCTTTCAAAAAAAAATCAAATATCCCCTTCCCCACAAACACATTTTCAGAATATCCTACTGAAACAGGAATTTGGTTGAAATTAAGGTTCCTTCAAAATATTGGAATAATAATATTTACGCTACCTCGTGTTTTGCTCCACTTTTGATGATTACTTAAATAAACGCTCAGAAAACTGCACAAGGATCAAACTCCTTTGTCATCAGAAGCGTTACCGATGATGCACTTCAAAGCAAATATATTTTGAACGGCAAAAAGATGGAAATCATATTTGAAAGCCAGACATTAGAGCGCATCACGCATAGAATATTTCAAACGTCAAACATTTCCAGTTGAATGCAATTAACGTATTGATCAACTTCGCATTTCAACATTTCTAAACCTGTATACTTTTGTGCTCGCTATTTCTCAAAATTGCACATATAATTTTTTTTTTGGACTGAATATCTCGTTATAAACAGGGAGTATCAAATTCTCCGTTAACTCTCTCCACGTGACAACCAATTAGGGTAGAAATTTTCCGTAACAGTATCATTCAAAGGTGGTCGAAACAAATATTTAACGTAACACAATTCCAGTCACAAAAAAATTCTAACTAAAATGTAAAGTTATATAGTTAGGATTGTCTATGTTCTGACATTTGATGGGGCGGGGGTGGCTCAGTCGGTAGCGAGCCAGGCTCGTAATCTGTAGTTCCCAGGTTCGAGTCCCAGCTGGGTCAGCGTTGAGATTTATCTCCGCAAAATTCTCCGCCCTGCCCACGGTCAGTAGGGGACACCGATGGGCTTGGAAAGGCCGCCGTCCGTCGGATGGGACGTTAAGCCGTGGCCCCGTGTGCGGGAGAGGCATACCCTGTGCACGTTAAAGAACACGCTGGATGGCCTTGACGGGAGGCCAACATCTGTCTCCCAACAGCTGTTCCAGTGGGTCCCCAACCTTCTCTGAGCCTTCGGGGTCCATGTGACCTGGCCATTTAGCCCATGGTGTGCAAAAAAGTGCCGCTCAGAGGTAAAGCAATCCAATCCTGACATTTGATCCTTTTTTACACGAGGCTATCGCGACATTTGATCTTGTCCCTATTACTTTACCTTTGCCACTGGGGAGGCGGGGATGCTCAGTCGGTAGCGTGCTTGGCTTCTACTCAGCAGTTCCCACCTTTGAGCCCCAACTGTACACTAGAGTTGAGATTGGTTTTGGGTAACCTCTGCCAGGGACGTATAGTCGCTCAAAAAAATATCCGAACACTATGTTTGATTACAGTATTCAGAGAAAAAATCTGGCAACAATTTTTTTAGAACTTAGTGATCTGGCAACCTTCGTGTACGTACACGAAGGTTGCCAGATCACTAAGTTCTAAAAAATAGTTGCCAGATGTTTTCTCTGAATTCTGTAATCAAACATAGTGTTCGTATATTTTTTTGAGCGACTGTACCCAGGATTTAGTTTCGGAGGTGGGGGGGGATCTGAGAATAAGACTTGAGTAGGATTTCACAATTGCTAAAATATTCCACCGAACAGAAAAAATTAAAATGATATTTATAGTTTTTTTTCCTAATCTATTTTTAGTGTCGGACATAAAATATTGGGTTAAAATAAAATTAAACAAATATTTTGGATTTCAAAGTAGATAGAGAAGTCTGATATTTTGTACAAGACGACCGATTTTCGGGGGGAACCCTTGGTCCTCCTCTCCTCCCCTAAAAAAATCCGGTCGTCTGTACTTTCTTGCCCCTGACATCGGTGAGAAAGAGGAACACAAATGGGATTGATAGCAGCCAATAGTATGGCTGGGCTTTGTTACCAGAGATGGAAGGAAACGCGTTTTTTTCTGCTAACTTCGATCTGTTCCACATTCTACCTTAGTTCGTGTAAAGTGAGTGTTTTAGACGTGTAAAGGTTTACTGTAGAGAAAGCGAAAATGTCAGGCATTGTTTTTTCTAACCTCAGAGTAAAGATAAACAAGAAAACTAATGAAATTGTTGCTTGTCTCTATTGATTTATTCAGCACCAATTCAAACACATTCATCATCTTTTTGTTTTTTCTGCTGTCCAAATCAGAATAGGAAGAGTTGCTGCAGGTGGGCGAACATCCGAATGGTGTTTGGGTTGGGTTGTTTCATCTCTGAGCGGAACTTTTTTTGCACACCATGGGCTAAATGGCCAGGTCACAAGGACCCCGAAGGCTCAGAGAAGGTTGGGGGAGGGGGCCCACTGCAATAGCTGTTAGGAGATAGATGGTAGCCTCCCGTCAAGGCCATCCAGCGTGTTCTTTAACATGCACAGGGTTGGGTTGGGTTGTTTTACCTCTGAGCGGCATTTTTTTGCACACCATGGGCTAAATGGCCAGGTCACAAGGACCCCGAAGGCTCAGAGAAGGTTGGGGGAGGGGACCCACTGCAACAGCTGTTGGGAGACAGATGGTAGCCTCCCGTCAAGGCCATCCAGCGTGTTCTTTAACATGCACAGGGTATGGCTCTTCCACACACGGGGCCACGACTTAACGTCCCATCCGACGGCGGCCTTTCCAAGCCCATCGGTGTCCCCTACTAATCGTGGGCAGGGCGGGGAGTTTTGTCCGAATGGTGACGGCTGATCAGAAATTCTTGGAAACCAAGTCACTTGCACGTCAATGAAGTACAACAACGGCCCGCAGTCTTTAAGGTCATCTGTTAGTGGATGCAAAAAGATTTCTACCCACTGACCTTCCCTCTGTGAGAGATCTAATGTAATTAAATTGCCTGAAAGACCAAGACCAGTCAACACTAGAGACACTATGGCAATATGTCCAAAAGTTTGCTTCATGATTTCATTGGGATACTTACTGCATCGAGCCAAAAGTCTGGCGAGAAACATATTTCTCTTTCCGTTTTCCATTTACAAATACAGTGGACCCCCGATATAACGTGCATGTCGGGCGGGAAGCAACACCCGCGTTATAAGGTGAACCGCGTTATACCGAGCGGCGCGGTGGCGACACAATAAATTTCACACTGTAAGCTTTTCTTTTACTCATCATGCATACAATAATTAAACACTATTCAAAATACATGCAGGGACTCAATACATACACAATTACTCAATACGCAGTAACAATAAAATGCGATACTCACTAACGCCGCACGTACCTGTATAAACATGTTTGAACTTATCGCGAACATCGCCCGCGCTATAACCGAGTGCGCGGTATAGCGAGCAGCGCTGTAACGAAGGTCCACTGTAATTTTAACTGATGTCTGAAGCGACGCCAGTACTTCCCCTCGTCCCCACGGTTGACTTACATTTACAAGGACATTCATCCTGACTAATACAGGTGGTGATCCCATTTTTTAACCAAACGCCGTGGCCACACAAGTATCCCAATGAAATAATGAAGCAAACTTTTGGACATATTGCCATAGTGTCTCTAGTGTTGACTGGTCTTGGTATTTCAAGCAATTTAATTACATTAAATCTCTCACAGAGGGAAGGTCAGTGGGTGGTAATCTTTTCGTATCCACTAACAGATACCTCGTACCACACGTATCAAACTATGGGACCATTCGGTCAAGAATCTGTGGAATTAAAAGGGATAGAAATATCATCGAAACGGAGACAAAATTCCCTTAATAACTTGTCTAGTACAATTAAGATAGTGCACGCTCTGACGTCAGCAACCGTCGAAGAAATGCATGTATCATTCGTCCTTTTGAGTTGGATCGTTTTACCTCCGAGCACGACACATGGGAAAAAGGCCACGTCATAAGACCCCCCGAGGATTCAGAGAAGGTTGGGGAAGAGGACCCAATGTCTAGCTGTTAGAAGACAGATAGTAGTCGGTGTTGATTACTGACCGAGGGTAGGACATGGAGTTTTGCGGAGATAAATCTGAATGCTGGCACAAGTGGGAGTCGAACCTGGACCTTCAGGTTGCGAGTATGACGCGCTACCGATTGAGCCACCCAGTCTCTCGTCTTTTCAGATTTTCTTATTTTTAAATATGTTGATGATGATTCTTAACACCTATGATAATGTTATGGTGAATTCTTTTTCATTGCTATAATCTTGATGGTTTGACGAAGATGGTAACAAAATGTTTTTCAGTAAATACAGATAAATACCGTATGGAAAGGTATGTAGCCACAACTGAGTAACAGCAAGTGGGAAAAATGGCGAAATCGAATAATATGCACGAATCCTGAACATGAGTTCCCGAAAAGAAGATGCTGAAATTGGGGGGTAGGAACTGTTAATAAGGTCATACTCTTGACGAGGATGTGGGTTGGGTTGTTTTACCTCTGAGCGACACTTTTTTGTCCACCATTGGCTAAATGTCCAGGTCACATGGACCTCGAAGGCTCAGAGAAGGTCGGAGGAGGAGAGCCAGTGGAACAGCTGTTGGGAGACAAGATGGTAGTCTCCCGTCAAGGCCATCCAACGTGTTCTTTAACGTTCACAGGATATGACTCTCCCGCACACGGACCACAGCTTAACGTCCCATCCGACGGACGGCGGCCTTTCCAAGCCCATCGGTGTCCGTTACTGACCTTGGGCAGGGCGGGGAATTTTGCGGAGATAAATCTCAACGTTGACCCAGCTGGGACTCGAACCTGGGAACTACAGATTACGAGCTTGGCGTGGTACCGATTGAGCCACCCCCGTCCCAACGACGAGGATGTGGATGAAAATTTGTTGTAATAAATAACAAAGTCCACTGCTGGACAAAAGAAGAGCTGAGCAGATGGAGTGTTCTGGGAGGAATCTTTGCTTTGAAGAAAATAACACATGGGCCCTATAGAGAGGGCATTATCGTCATTAGATATTAAATCAGGTCCGATAGCCCTCTGAATAACCTTGCATATAGAGAACATGAATCTTGTATTTATAGCGCTGACAGTCAGAGTGCCTTCTCTGAAATATGTAAAGCTATGTACAGTCATGCATCATGATGCCAACCCATAGCACGGTTGGTTGGTTGTTTGGGGTTTTTTGGCGCAAGAACAACAGGGCTATATTGCGCCAAACAAAAAGGTATAAACTGATAAAGGTCATTTAACCCACAACCAAATTTAAAAGACACAGAAACGAAACCAGCACATGAAAGATAAGTAAAAAGGGCAAAAAAGTAACAACAAGTGTAAAAATTGACAATAAATCCTGATGATGCCTGATGATGGAGTGTATACAAGGGTGTATAGGACCCAATAAAAAACAGAAACGTGTAAAATCAAGTTAACAAAGTAAAAAAGGTTCATAAACGCGTAACATACCCAGTAAAACGTTAAAAATCAAAGACAGGTGTTAAAAGTGAGTCATCGGATAAAAGTTGTCCGAGTGTAAGTGCCTCAGACGTAAAATTGTGAAAGTTAAAATAGAGTCGACGTTCAAAGTTAAAAGCGAGACAAGAAAGTAAAATGTGTTTGATCGTTAAAATGGTGTCACAAAACTCGCACTTAGGGTCGTCGTCCGCCTTGAGAAGAAAAGAGTGTGTTAAAAACGGGTGACCTAAGCGGAGCCAAGCAAGTACAACTTCCTCCTTGCGATTCCTGCAAAAACAAGACTGCCACGGTTTGACAATGGGCTTGATCTCGAAAAGCTTATTACCGACTTGTTCAGACCAAGATCTCTGCCACTGTATCCGGAGCTCGGTGGAAAAACGCTGCCGGAAGTCCACATATGTTACTGGCAGCGGAGAGTCGGACAAGGGCGTGGCTGACCCTGCAGCAGCGTCTGCCAAGTCATTACCCCTGATTCTGACACGACCGGGCACCCAACTGAAGAGAATCATGGTGGTGGCTGCCAGACGATGGAGCTGCTGGCGGATCATGGAGAGCACCGAGATCAAAGCCTGTAGCGAACTAAGCGGGTCGGTGTAAAGCACACACCGACGATGATGCTTAGTTGCTATGTGGTCCCAGGCAATGCTGATAGCATGCAACAATGCAGTGAAGATGGAACACTGCTGTGGGATCTGGTCTGCAATGATTACATCACAGCAGACCATGGCTGATCCCACAGATGTGCCGGACTTCGAGCCATCTGTAAAGTCAGGCAAGAAGTCCGGATGCGCAGCACGATAGCTGGCAAAGAGTTGCCGGTACACACAGTCGGGTGTAAAGGCCTTCCCCGTCCTGCACAGGGAAAATCACAGGAAGGGGAAATAGCGAGCCATGGTGGAAGTGGCTCAGTTGTCGACTGAGCGATACTATCGAGACTGGTGTTAATGTCTCTTAAGTAGCCTCGGACTCGCAAACCGAAAGGACGAATGGCAGTCGACCGATTTGTGTAAAGCATTTCCCACTTCGGACTGAAAACGCAGTCCCAAGTGGGATGGCCAGGCAGGGATCGCAATTTAGATGCATACTGTAGGGAAAACTGCTGACGGCGAATAGATAATGAAGGTTCGTCGGTCTCAACATAGAGACTCTTGACCGGTGAAGTGCGGTAGGCCCCCGTGCACACACGAAGAGCCTGATGATGGAGTTGTTCCAGCACCTTCACCACCGAATCCCGGACCGAGTCGTACACCTGGAATCCGTAGTCCAGTTTCGACCGGACATGTGCACGGTAGAGGCGGAGCAAAGAACATCGGTCCACCCCCAAGAGAAGGAGGAGAGGACCTTGATGATGTTCAATACCCATGTGCACTTGGACCTAAGATGTCGAATATGAGGTAAAAAGGTCAATTTCCGGTCGAAGATGAGACCGAGAAACTTGGTCTCCGCCCCAACTGGAATGATGTTACCCCCGAGCCACAGCTCGGGGTCCAGATTACGCTTGCGGCAAAAGAAAGATTACGCTTGCGGCAAAAGTGCACGCAAGCGGTCTTCTTTGGGGAGAACCGGAACCCATTGGCCGTCGCCCAAACCGAGGGATTGTTCAGGGCAGTTTGCAGTTGTCGTTCAATGATCCTGATGCTGGACGATGAGCAAAAGATGCTAAAGTCATCAACATAGAGGGCATTGCCTACAGACCCGTAGCATCACACTGCCCCCACCAATATGATATCTTTCTGTCAAGGTACAGTGGTTGTGGTGAGTTCGTTATTCTCCCCAGATACGATACACATTGAAAATCTTTCAAACTGAACTGAATATATATATATGTATGTGATGAGCACATTTGCTCATTGTAGCGAGTTCTGACGGTGATGTTTGTACCATTTCAAACGAGTTCTACTCTTGAAGGCGATGACGGGGATGTAAAATATTTGTCTTCTCGCATAGATCCTGTACAGTCGCTCAAAAAAGTATCCGAATGCTATGGTTGATTACAGAATTCAGAAAAAATGTCTGGCAACGATTTTTTTTAGAAATTAGTGATCTGGCAACCTTCGTGTCACTTGACACGAAGGTATGTCTTGAAACTGTCATCTCTATGTCCACTGACAGCTCATGAGACAGTTGTATAGCTGTCAGATCATATCGCTGTTAAAAACAGAAAGCGGTCATCATGAACAGTTGCTGCCCTCTGACTATCTTGTCATGATATATGAACTAGGCCTTGATTTTAGAAATTGTCTTCAAAGTATTGACATTCAAGTGACTGGAAGCATCTGTCTCGGATTTTCTGTCTAACCTATTGCTCTTCATTGTACATAATCATCCATATGTAGTTTCTGTGACATGGTGAAATAAAATTGCTAGCCAAGTTAACCTCATGCTTACAGTCGCTCAAAAAAGCATCCGAACACTATGGTTCATTACAGAATTCAGAAAAAAATATCTGGCAACGATTTTTTTTAGAAATCAGTGATCTGGCAACCTTCGTGTCGAAGGTTGCCAGATCACTAATTTCCTTCGTGTCGAGGGCGGGGGTGGCTCAGTCGGTAGCGGTTCAGTCTCGTAATCTGTAGTTCCCAGGTTCGAGTCCCAACTGGGTCAGCGTTGAGATTTATCTCCGCAAAATTCCCCGCCCTGCCCACGGTCAGTAGGGGACACCGATAGGCTTGGAAAGACCACCGTCCGTCGGATGGGACGTTAAGCCGTGGCCCCGTATGCGGGAGAGCCATACCCTATGCACGTTAAAGAACACGCTGGATGGCCTTGACGGGAGGCTACCATCTGTCTCCCAACAGCTATTCCAGTGGGTCCCCTCCCCCAACCTTCTCTGAGCCTTCGGGGTCCATGTGACCTGGCCATTTAGCCCATTGTGTGCAAAAAAGTGCCGCTCAGAGGTAAAACAACATAACCCAACCTTCGTGTCGAAAGGTTGTCAGATCACTAATTTCTAAAAAAAATCGTTGTCAGATATTTTTTCTGAATTCTGTAATAAACCATAGTGTTCGGATACTTTTTTGAGCAACTGTACCAGATGTTATTCATAACCAGATATTTTATCGGAGTGCAGCAGACACTACCTGTCACAGAGAAAAAATTTTCAGTTGTGAAGACAGGATATTTTGTCGGAGATAGGGAGACCTGGAAACGACCACATCTGTCACGTCCTGAGCTACAATGTTGGAGGTGTAACCAGGAGGTCCCGTATGCGACTCTGGGAAGTCAAAAATGTGCTTTTTTTTCATGATTACTTATTTCTGATCACAAACGTATTTTAAATAAACTTGTATATAACAGTTATGATCAATATTTAAATCATCAAGAATGTAACCACCAGTGTTAAATGTTCGATCTTGCTTCTTTCAATACTAAAAAAATATTTAGAGAGCGTAATCTGAGATATTTATTCTATTTCCAATGGCATTTTCACTGCAAAAAATTATTTTCAAAGTTAAAGAATTTGAATATGACTTTCTCTCGGCCAGGACCGTACAGAGATGTGGGGTAAAGGGTGCAGTTTAGCAGGGAGGCAATCTAGGGTATCAAAGGGAAGGTTGAAAGGTCAAACACAGTTCGATATGAGGATTGATCATAAGTCGACCCTTTAAGAATGACTAGAAGATGTAGACATTGGGGGCAGAGAGTTAATGAAGAAGAGATGGCTCCTTTAAACCAGTTTGTGCCAGTGACCTATGTGCTTTAATGGAGTAGATGGAAGATGAAAGGAATATCAAAGAGAATTCTTCACTACTCCGATGTCCAAAGAAGAGGGAACAGTTGGATTTTGAGACACTTTTCTTGAACACAATGGGTTAAATGGCCAGATCAGAAGGACCCCAAGGGCTCAGAGAACATTAGTGGAAAGGGACACTCTTAGGTCCAATGGACAGCTCTCAGACAGATGGAATCCTCTCATCAAGGCCATCCAGCGTGTTCATTTACGTGCAAGGGTATGGCTATCCTGCACACTGAGCTACAGTTCAACTTGCCATCCAATGGATGGCTGTTTTTCCAAGTATAATGGTGTCTCCTTTCTCATCAAGGAAAGTGTAGGAGTTCAGCGGAGGCAAATCTCAACGATGGCTCAGGTGTAACTGTTACTTGGGAACTGTAGGTTACATGCTTTGCACGTTACAGACTCTTCCAACCCCCTCGCCCCTTTATGAAGCGAATAAAATGAAGTACCAATCATATTATTATAATGACAAGTCAACACCATTATACTCTCGATGATAAACAAGCACTGTTACCCGATTACCCTACTGACCAAACAGAACAGCGATAAAAAAAAAAATACAGAGAAAGGAACATCTCGAAGAGAAAAATGATGATGAATTACGCGAGTGTAGCAATCAGATAAAAGGAATATTGATCTAGGGGCGTTCCTCGATGAAGCAGATGAGCAAACGGAAGTTCACGCAAATGATAGGACGTTCCATTCTTCTCGTGAGGATGACTTGCAAAGAGATTATAAACGAAACATTAGAGCAAATAATGATTCAAAAGAGTCCTCCGACACCTTGAAGCAGATTGTCAATAACCTCAAGGACAACACAAATCATCGTGGTAGCTTCGCACCACTTCATTCTCTGCAGCACTTTGGAATTTGATAGACGATTAAAAGATTGGATTGTTTTACCTCTGAGCGGCACTTTTTTGCACACCATGTGCTAAATGGCCAGGCCACAAGGAACCCGAAGGCTCAGAGAAGGATGGGGGAGGGGGTCCCACTGGAATAGCTGTTGGGAGACAGATGGTAGCCTCCCGTCAAGGCCATCCAACGTGTTCTTTAACGTGCACAAGGTATGGCTCTCCCGCACACGGGACCACCGCTTAGCGTCCCTTCCGACGGACGGCGGCATTTTCAAGCCCATCGGTGTCCCCTACTGACCGTGGGCAGGGCGGGAAAATTTTGCGGAGATAAATCTCAACGCTGACCCAGCTGGGACTCAAACCTGGGAACTACAGATTACGAGCTTGGCGCGCTACCGACTGAGCCACCCCCGCCCCACGATTAAAAGAACTTGGATGGTTTATTCAGTTACCAAGAACGGAACGTTGTCTGTCTTGAGCTTTGTTCTTTATCGGTTAATGCAATGACAACTGAAGGATGGAAAAGCAAACTAAAATCTGATCGTCTTTGTCAAATATGGAATTCTCGTTTCTGACTAGAAGAATAATATAACGTCTGTGTCAAATATGGGATGTTAATAGGGCAGGATTAACGCCTTACATCCCCTAGGAGCAAGAAATGGTAGTACGTACTTGTAATCGGTCTTTTGTCAGTTTTTCTATAAAAACAGAAGCACATTTTTTCAACCATGAAAAAGGGAAATAATGCAATCGAAATGGAGTGGGTTGGGTTGTTTTACCTCTGAGCGGCACTTTTTTGCACACCATGGGCTAAATGGCCAGGTTGTAAGGACCCTGAAAAGGTTGGTCACAAGGACCCCGAAGACTCAGAGAAGGTTGGGGGAGGGGACCAACTGGAACAGCTGTTGGGAGACAAATGGTAGCCTCCCGTCAAGGCCATCCAGTGTGTTCTTTAACGTGCACAGGTTATGGCTCTCCCGCACACGGGGCCACGGCTTAACGTCCCATCTGACGGACGGCAGCCTTTCTAAGCCCATCGGTGTACCCTACCGACCATGGGCAGAGCAGGGAGTTTTGCGGAGATAAATCTCAACGCTGACCCAGCTGGGACTCGAACCTGGGAACTGCAGATTACGAGCCTGGCGCGCTACCGACTGAACCACCCCCGCCCCAAAATGGAGTTGGAATTTAATGATAAATAATAAAGATTTGTTACCAAAATATAACAAAATTAACATTTCGCATTGCATATGAATTATAATATGCAGTATGCAATAATATTTTGAAAATTAAGTACTTTTTTCATTCTGAAATTTAAGTACTTTTTTCTTACATCGTTTTTGTTTTGTTCTGGGAATGAACAAATTACGCTAATTATTAGTGCCTTTCTATGTTGTGTGATTGTAAAGCGATATTTAAAGCCCCATAACTTTGAAATAAGTTTTTCGTAGCAAAACGTTAAAAGAAATAATTTGAAAATTTAAAAAATTCCCCAAATCTCGTCTTTCAACAATATTTGTTGTAATAAGTAAAGAGTTGTCGAAGCTGAAATGTTTATCTGTAGTGTTATTAGGCGCAAGTACTTGCCTGAAAGAAAATTGTCCATAGTTAGGAATTAGGGAGCAAATGGAATGTTTTGGCTGGGGGGGGGGGTTGGCTCAAACGGTAGCGCGTCAGGCTCGTAATCTGTAGTTCCCAGGTTCGAGTCCCAGCTGCGTCAGTGTTGATATTTATCTCCGCAAAATTCCCCGCCCTGCCCACGGTCAGTAGGGGACACCGATGGGCTTGGAAAGCCGCCGTCCGTCGGATGGGACGTTAAGCCGTCGCCCCGTGTGCGGGAGAGCCATACCCTGTGCACGTTAAAGAACACGCTGGATGGCCTTGACGGGAGGCTACCATCTGTCTCCCAACAGTTATTCCAGTGGGTCCCCTCCCCCAACCTTCTCTGAGCCTTCGGGGTCCATATGACCTGGCCATTTAGCCCATTGTGTGAAAAAAAGTGCCTCTCAGAGGTAAAACAACCCAACCCAACTTGCCTGAAAACTTACAAGTCGTTTACTAAAACAAATGTAATTTTTGTAGTATATGTAATAGTTTTTTTTCGTTTCCTTCCATTTCAAATGAGTGTTTAGCTGAAGTGTAAGAGCAGCATATGCTATCAAATATTTCAGTTTCATCCTTTAAATATTACAAAAATATTGTTTAAAATCAAGATTTGAATAACTCTGATTGAGATATATTGTGGCATTTTTCTGCAAAACGCTTATTTTTTTTAAAGTTATCGAACTTTAAATGTGGTTTTTCCATTTACAAAACATGGAAATGCCCTAATACGTTTGATAATATAAAGTGCATCCTCACAATTCACACTTTTTTAGAAGTTCACCATAGAGAGAATTCAGGAGAGAGAATTCCTTTAACCGCTCTGGACTCATGGTCATTTGCAAATAATTTTTTAATGTCCTTTTTGAAATAAAATGGGCAAAATTTTATTGAGTCTGAAATAAACTAAATATAACACATCAATGCTGGCCCCCCTTTTACGTTGGCGGCGCTAGGCACTTGCCATAATGCCGTCTTCGATGTTAGCTTTCCAAAAGAATGAATTCTCGTGTCTTTATTGTAAACTCATAATCAGTTAATCTTTTACACCCGTCTCTTAATAGTGCAAAAGAAATAAAAAAAATTGATCAAGGCCTTCATTTGGACGAGTTTTATTCAGAAATTCAGTTGGGTTGTTTTACCTCTGAGCGGCACTTTTTTGCACACCATGGGCTAAATAGCTAGGTCACATGGACCCCGAAGGCTCAGAGAAGGTTGGGGGAGGGGACCCACTGGAACAGCTTTTGGGAGACAGATGGTAGCCTCCCGTCAAGGCCATCCAGCGCGTTCTTTAACGTGCACAGGATATGTCTCTCCCGCACACGGGGCCACGGCTTAACGTCCCATCCGACGGACGGCGGCCTTTCCAATCGCATTGGTGTCTCCTACTGACCGTGGGCAGGGCTGGGAATTATTACGGAGATAAATCTCAACGCTGACCCAGCTGGGACTCGAACCTGGGAACTACAGATTACGAGCCTGGCGCGTTATTAACTGAGCCACCCCCGCCCCCAGAAATTCAGTCCCGACCTTTCTTGGTCCTTTTCTATTTTCACTGTCTTTTACTCCTATCCAGTTATTTGACTTATTCGGTGTTGACAACAACTCTCATCGATCAAAACCCTCTTATTGTATTTTCTTTGTGTTTTCATTACATGGATTTTTTCCGTTTTATTAGATTGGGTTTAAACAATTTCTCCTTTTTTGGTTCTACAATGTTTTAATCACAACTATCCAAAGCTTGGAGAAAGGTTGTAGAACAAATTCCAAAGACATCTGTTAGCGAAAAAAAAACAGCTGTTAATGGCTGTTAGATAAAAAGGAAACTGCTAGTGTCTCTTCGCTAAAAAAAGACTCCTAACTTCTAAAATGTCGTCGATTTCATTTTTTTTTTGCAATACGTGGTACACTAAAGACGCTGTTTACTATGTTTTGAGCTATATTTCCCAAATAAAATCCAAATGTTAGCTACAAAATAAGCTGTTAATGGCTGTTAGTAGCTGGGTTGGTTTTTTTTACCTCTGAGCGGCACTTTTTTGCACACCATGGGCTAAATGGCCAGGTCACATGGACCCCGAAGGATCAGAGAAGGTTGGGGGAGGGGACCCACTGGAACAGCTGTTGGGAGACAGATGGTAGCCTCCCGTCAAGGCCATCCAGCGTATTCTTTAACGTGGACAGGGTATGGCTCTCCCGCACACGGGGTCACGGCTTAACGTCCCATCCGACGGACGACGGCCTTTCCAAGCCCATCGGTGTCCCCTATTGACCGTGGGCAAGGCGGGGAAATTTTGCGGAGATAAATCTCAACGCTGACCCAGCTGGGACTCGAACCTGGGAACTACAGATTACGAGCCTGGCGCGCTACCGACTGAGCCACCCCCGCCCCTGTTAGTAGCTGTCAAATGCCAGTGTTGAGATTTATATCAGCAAACTTCCACCTTGTCCTTGATAAAAAAAAAAGGGGACACCGATGAACATGGAAAGGCCACCGTTCCTCTGATGGGACGTTAATCATGGAGAGCCTTTTTCTGTGTATGTTGGACGGCCTTCACGGGAGGCTTACATCTCGCTGATAACAGCACTCCAGTAGATCCCTTTTCACACTTTCTGTTAGTCCTTGTGATCCTTCTGATCTAGCCGTTTAGCCCATTCTGTGCACAAAATTGCTGCTCAGAGGTAAAACAAATCAATCCTAATAGCTGTTAGATAGCTACAAAATACAGCTGAACAAAACAGAACTATCTTCGAGGCCATTAAAATGTTTTTAAAGTGAATATGTGACCCAACTTATCCTTGTATCTAAAGGCGATCTTTCGAGGACTCTTTTTCACAGGAAGGAGAGATAGACGAGAAGTGGAAAACTCTCGGTGCCCTCACAAGTGACACTCGACCTCGAAATTAAAAGCACGTCGCGGTTCATTCTACAAAATCTCTCCTTTCCCATTCGTTTGATGATCTAATGAACTCTACCACGTGATGCTTCTTTCATTTTTGCATCTAAAAACGAGCCCATTCCTCCTGGAAGTATTTGCATTTGCAATTTCCCCTTCTACGCTGGGGAAATAATAATCTCTTCTTCTTTGATTGATGATGCTTCTGTTCATTTACCATTGAGCGAGAAACCTAAAGCCAAAAAATCAATTATGCAAATGCTTTAATTGCTTTTATGAGCGTGGCATAGCCCATTAGGGAGATGCGAAAGTTCAGCAATCACTTTACCCTATGAAAATCATTATGGATTTTTGCTTTTTCTTTTGTATGCAGTACCTTTTGTAATTGACGGTCTTTCGCATATTACATCAATATCGCAATACACGAAATGGGATGCAATAACTATTGACGTAAAGCATATTTCTAGCCTCGTTAGGTTTTGTAACCTGCTACCGATGTATTTACGTAACGCGATTGTCGATAGAAAATTAAGATATCCTTAACAGACAAAGTCGTTATACCTTTAGAACATTTTTCCAATTTATTATTATAGTAAAATGTGTTTAATCATACCTGAAAGAAAATTCAGTGATATTTTTTTTCAGTAGGCCTCAACAAATGCAGAAAGTAATCAATCAGTTGGGAATATACAGATTATATGTTGATATAGAATTCAAGAAATGATTTTACTGGGAAAAAAAAAGAGTTTTTTTATTGCTGTAAGTGGAACTCAAACCCGCATCTCTCAGGTACAAACCGGGTAGTCGTAGCAATAACTTATCAATGGCTAGTTCATTCTATCAGCTAATTTTGACTCTAAATCTTCTGATTTTTATCGCTTGTGGCTCCATATATGAACGGGAACGAGAACCATTCACTGCTGTTCGAAAATTATTTATTGAATTCTATGTCAACAGTTGATCTGTGTGTTTAGGATTATTTTTTTTTATCAATAATGCTTTAGCATGAGTATCTTCCAATTCACATCTTATTCTGAAGAATATTAAACGGTAGCCTTTCCCGATCATAGATGGCGCCACTTTTGGTAGGTTGGTTGTTTGGGGTTTTATGGCGCATGAACTACTGAGGCTATAATGCGCCAAACAAGGTAAAAATATGCTAAAAGACAAATACCCCTCAACCAAAGTTAAAAAACAAATGCTGTAAAAGGCAAAAACAAAAGCAACAAGATGTATATATGTTACCGGCAATGTATGAAAAGCCAGCATTCTATAGAATACCCGGCGTTTTTAGGCAATGTATGAAATATGAGAATTATTACATACTTTCCCTAGGCATTGTATAGAATACCTAGGCATTATATAGAATGACAAATACTATTTCGGCAAAGTATGAAAAAGGCTTTTATTGAAAAGATGCATGTGAAAATGTAAGAAGTAAAAAATATAAGATACGGGATTTTTCTACAAAAAGAGAAAAATACCAGTGCTGAACTACCGCCAGCAGATTGGGCGAGTCACTCGTCCCTTGTCGACGTCTGGGATAGGAACTCGCGCAGTGGACCCCAAAGGGACAGGAGGAAATTTTTTGTCGGAATCCATTTTCGTTTTTTTTGTCCTATATTTTCAGATTCAATTTAGATCGAATTTTGCTTTCGACAGCATTCTTAATATTGAAGCAAAGAGTACACAAAATATTAACATCATAACCTGTAATGAATCTGTCGTCCGCATTATAAAAAACGCCCCAAATGAGGTGAAGCCAAGTGAGAACGAATCAGTAAAGTGTTGAATATTTGAAGTTTGCAATTCGAGTTAGGATACTCGTATTTCACTTTACTACTTTTCAAATCTATTTCAGTGGAGTTCCGAGATGTTTGTGATATGTCGTTTTTTGATGACTTTTTTTAATCTGTTTTTTTACCTTAACTCTCTTTCTATGGAAGCTAGGGTTCTCAAACTTTGGGATCCCTATTGAGGCAACCCTCTTTTACACTCTTACAACGCTAGGGGGCGCTTTTCCGAATGGAAGGGTGTCTTTTTGGTGTCCAAATTGACCAACTACGGCGCTCTTTTTTACCGAAACTAGGGACTGGCGGATCTGGCAATCAGGGTGAGCCTATAGGGGACCCAGGGGAACATTTACTGGTCAATTCGAATTGGACTGAGTGCTCTGGCTCTCTGTTTGAGGCGAGCGTCGAGAGTCACGTGACTCGCATTGCGACATTAAACATCACTGCTGGGAGTATTTTATACTTTGCCGATTTGCCTTTTGGCATTCTATAGAATGCCTAGGAAATGTGTGAAATATGAATCGTTTCATACATTGCCGTCTAGTTTTAGGCATTCTATACAATGCCTAGGCATTGTATAGAATGCCGGATTTCAAACTTTGCCGGTGACATATATAACAGAACCAACAATAAAGATGTAAAACAACAAATGTTTATATAAATACAGTAGAGACAATGGATTAAACTAAACCAGGTAAAAATGACCTAGGTCAGACGGCGAATAAATAATAAATATATAAAATCATAATCTGGTAAAATAACCTGTATACAGTAAAAAGGCAAATATTGGAGGTAAAAAAAGTATTATCAGATAAAAGATGTCCGAGTGTAAGTGGCTCGGACGTAAACTCGTGAAAAGTAAAATACAAACAATGTTCTAGGTTAAAACATGGACATTC
Source organism: Ryuthela nishihirai (assembly GCA_038380435.1). Classification (NCBI taxonomy): domain Eukaryota; kingdom Metazoa; phylum Arthropoda; class Arachnida; order Araneae; family Heptathelidae; genus Ryuthela; species Ryuthela nishihirai. The sequence continues at coordinate 31,043,530 of JAWZYU010000018.1, forward strand.
AATTAAAATATGTTTGATTGTTAAAATGGTGTCAGAAAACTCGCACTTAGGTTCGTCGTCCGCCTGTAAAAGAAACGAATGAGTAATAAATGAATGATCTAAGTGGAGCCGAGCAAGTACAAATTCCTCCTTGCGATTCCTGCGATAACAAGATTGCCATGGTTTGACGACAGGTTTGATCTCAAAGAGCTTGTTCGTAAGCTGTTCTGACCAAGATCTCTGCCACTGTACCCGGAGCTGGATGTAAAACGTTGCCGGAAATCCAGATATGGAACCGGCAACTGAGAGTCGGACAGGGGCGTGGCTGACCTGGCAGCAGCATTTGCCAAATCATTGCCCCTGATTCCGACGTGACCGGGCACCCAACAGAAATGGATGGTGGTTGTGGCTGCCAGACGATGTAGCTGCTAGCGGATCTTGGAGAGAACAGGGTGATGCCGATGCCTCACCAAGATCAAAGCCTGTAGCGAGCTAAGCGAGTCGGTGTAAAGCACGCACCGACGATGACGCTTAGCCACCACGTGGTCCAAGGCGAGACTGATAGTGTGCAACTCTGCAGTAAAGATGGAACACTGCAGTGGGATCCTGTCTGCAATGATTACATCACAGCAGACCATGGCCGATCCCACTGATGTGCTAGACTTCGAGCCATCAAACAACAAGCGGACAGACAAGAAGTCCGGGTAGTCAGCATGATGGCTGGCAAAGATTTGCCGGTACACACAGTCGGGTGTAAAGGCCTTCCCCGTCCTGCAAAGGGAAAAATCGCAGGAAGGGGAAACAGCGAGCCACGGTGGAATTCGCTCAGCTGTCGACTGTGCGACGCTATCGAGACTGGTTTTGAGGTCTGTGAGGTAGCCTCGGACTCGCAAACCAAATGGACGAATGGCAGTCGGCCGATTAGTATAAAGTGTTTCCCACTTTGAACTGAAAACGCAGTCCCAAGTGGGATGGCCAGGCAGGGATCGCAATTTAGATTCGTATTGTAGGGACCACTGCTGACAGCGAAGAGATAAAGAGGGTTCATTGGTCTCGATGTAGAGACTCTGGACCGGTGAGGTGCAGAAGGCTCCCATGCAAACTCCGATAACCTGATGATGGAGGGGATCCAGCACCTTCACCACCGAATCCCGGACCGAGTCGTACAACTGGGATCCATAGTCCAGTTTCAACCGGACAAGTGCACGGTAGAGGCGAAGCAAAGAACATCGGTCCACCCCCCAAGAGAGGGAGGAGAGGACCTTGATGATGTTCAATGCCCACGTGCACTTGGACCTGAGATGTCGAATATGAGGTAGAAAGGTCAATTTCCGATCGAAGATGAGACTGAGAAACTTGGTCTCCGCCACAACTGGAATGATGTTACCCCTGAGCCGCAGCTCGGGGTCCAGATGAAGATTGCGTTTGCGACAAAAGTGCTCGCAAGCAGTCTTCTGTGGGGAGAACCGAAACCCATTTGCCGTCGCCCAAACTGAAAGATTGTTCAGGGCAGTTTGGAGTTGTCGTTCAATAACCCTCATGCTGGACGATGAGCAAAAGACGCTAAAGTCATCAACATAGAGGGCATTGCCTACAGCCAGAGGAAGTTGCCGTGTAATGGAATGATCTTGACAGCGAAAAGCGTAACACAGGATGCAGCCTTGTGGCACCCCCTGTTCTTGGGGGGAAAGGCCGTGAATTGGTACCCGGGAGGGTACCAATTTTCCATCATGGAATGTCGAAACCCGGTGGACCACTGTTACTCCTTGAGGTGTGAGCTCTGAGAGGATTTCCTCCTAAGTGACTTTGAGGAGGCCCCACTCACTGATCACACCCCGAGAGGAATTCAGAGACACAGACTAATTCGAAGACACAGACACAGAAGACGATGGCAGAGAAAATGGAGACGAATAAGATGGGGGCTCATGTCGAGCCCTCTTGTTGACACCGATCGCATTAATTTCATCATTCTCTCTCATTTTTGTTTTGTTTTGTGTGGTTCAGTGCCTGCTGTCCCCACCCTCCACGGAGCCCAACAACGGGACGCCCAGTCGGGCGCCAGGGCTACGCAGGCACTATACCCACACAGACAGTGAGCCAAGCCCTCACAAATAAATAAAAGGAAAATAAAAGGAGAAATGTGCAGAACAAAAACATTCTATACAAAAGGAACAAAGCGTAAAATAACAAAATTTTGAAAGACCAACTGGCCTCACAAAGAAAGTATAACTTCAAAAGGAAAATAAGTTGTGAGGAAACCGGACCGTGGGCAAGGTTACTCACTGCTCTGCACGGCTGACCCTAGCAGGACCTGCCCACCAGCCGATTGCTCCTGGGGGGGCCACCCCAGGATCTCCCGTTTACCGGAAGCAGAGGCCAAAGCAGTGTATAGCAGAGGCCCCGGAATCCGCTGCCCAGCGCCGCGACAGACAGGCTCCCCAATGGCAAGGCAGCAAAAGGGGACCCCACCAGTCATGAGCTGAGGAGAAAAGACGGGGACCTACGAGCAACTACCAGGATCCTCCTTTCCCGGGACGGATCTCCGCAACACGCGGGCCAGCGCGCGGTCTCCGCAACACGCGGGCCAGCGTTTAGGACCCTGTGAAGGTAACTGAGTCAGCGGAACCTTCACAGGGTGGTCCCCTCAGCGCTTACAGGAGCTCACACCGAGGGGATGGCGCCACGAACGACAAATATATGGACTATTTAAATTTGCTGTTAGCTGATAGAATGAGTTTAGTGGTGAGAATACCTGGCACAGGGACGTACCTAGAGAGGGGGACCATGTGTCCGGTCGTTTTATAGGAATCTCAAACTTGTCTACCTACTTAGAAATCTAAAATAGTTGTCTTTGTATAATTCTATTTTAGCTCCATATTTTATGTCTGACAATGAAAATAGATTAAAAAAAACTATAAAATATTACACCATACGAAACTAAATTTTACTACTCTCCCTGCAACTCAATTCTCTAACCTCCTCCCCCCCCCCCATACACACGCACCTCCCGAAGATAAATCCTAAATTCTTGGTATGTGTCTGACCTGGCATATAACTGGGAGATGTGGATTCGAATCACACTCAAATTTAGAGCAAACCTATTAGTTGCAGGAAGCAGGTTTGGCAAAGAAGTGTCAAAAAAATACAATTTCAAAAAGGATTTAACAACAAATCTATTTCAGAAATCCCGTCTAATCGCAGAATATTTTTTTGAGCAATGGTACCGGAAACATTCTGTCTTCTTGAGTGGTCGGAGAAACTTTCGAACTGGATTTGGAGTACAAAGTCCACTTGGAATGAATTGTCATTGTAATATGTAGATGTTGTACCTGAATTACGGCGAGTATTAATAACACTGAGTCGTGTGTGAGAGTTGGTAAGGCTTGTAGCAATTGGTTTAGCATTACTTCTGGTGTTCGACAAGGGTGCATTTTGTCTACTTTTCTCTTCAGCTTGGTTATTGATTACGTTATGCGAAATTCTCTTCAAGGGAAAGATTTTGGCCTTAAATGGACTGGAGATACGAAAATTTCTGATTTAGATTATGCTGATGATTTAGCCCTTTTGGCAAATGATGTTGATGAGATGAACTCTTTCATTCGAGCTGTTGATGAGACTGGTAGTAGAGTAGGTTTGGTTATAAACAGAGAGAAAACTAAAGTGATGAAAATTGGTCAGGCAGGCTGTGATTCAGTTAATCTGAATGGTTGCAGTCTGGAGCAGGTGTCACAGTTTAATTATCTTGGGAGCTATGTAACAGATATTGGTGATGTGCGGCATGAGATTAACAGACGAATAGGGATTGCTGCCTGGACTTTTAAGAACCTATGGAGAGTGTGGAGAAATAGGCGTATACACCTAAAGACTAAAATTAGACTGCATAATAGTTTGGTTTTTTCTACGGTTAGGTATGGTAGTGAAACTTGTACACTTTGTAAACAAAATAACAGGAAACTAGATGCTTTTGATTCCAGATGCTTACGCAGTATCTTGGGCATTAGGTGGTTCAACTTTGAACTAATTATGAGGTTAGGCAAAGGAGTTTGCAACCTTCTTTAAGCAGCATATTTTGCAGAGAGAGACTCCGCTGGTTTGGCCATGTTGCCCGTATGAATAATTAGATTGGCGAATAGGGTTATGAACAGTGTGCCTAAAGGCCTCAGAAAGAAGGGGAGACCTAGGATGCGGTGGGCAGACAATGTCAAACAGGACCTTGTTAGAATTGGTGTGCAGTGGCCAGATGCAGTAGATGTAGCTCAGGATAGACTTGCTTGGAGAACTAAATTGCACTGTCTGGTTGGACCTCCGTAGTCCATGGCTGCTTGAGGATGATGATGATGATGATTAGAGCACGCCGAAGGTGAATCAGAATTTCTTATTGAAACTTCAAAACATGTTATTTTCTGCATAACAAGAAATCTCTCTTCTGGCAGTTCTGCTTTTTGAAGCAAGCACAGGAATACCTGTATTGGAGTCAATTGTGATTAGTGAATATAAACACCATTACTCACTGGAAAATGTTTGGCCCTCTCTGAAGCATTGTTTGCCCTCCCTCCTGGAAGAATTCCTCACCTACGACCATATTTCAAAACCTAAGAAGTTTTGAATGTGCCTTTCTATTCATAACATAGAAATGCATCAATATAGTTGCTAAGATAACTTAATTAATAATAACTTTATTTATGCTTCAGTACAGGGGCGGGGGTAACTCAGTCGGTAGCGCGCCAGGCTCATAATCTGTAGTTCCCAGGTTCGAGTCCCAGCTGGGTCAGCGTTGAGATTTATCTCCGCAAAAATTCCCCGCCCTGCCCACGGTCAGTAGGGGACACCGATGGGCTTGGAAAGGCCGCCATCCGTCGGATGGGACGTTAAGCCGTGGGGCCCGTGTATGGGAGAGATCCATACCCTGTGCACGTTAAAGAACACGCTGGATGGCCTTGACGGGAGCCTACCATCTGTCTCCCAACAGCTGTTCCAGTTGGTCCCCTCCCGCAACCTTCTCTGAGCCTTCGGGGTCCATGTGACCTGGCCATTTAGCCCATGGTGTGCAAAAAAGTGCAGGTAAAACAACCCAACCCAAGCTTCAGTACAGTTAATACATAGATTATCCCACTAAGCCTTATGGCTTGTCAGCAGGATTCCTTTCAATCACATGACAGATTAATTAAGGATTAAGACATGTATAATGGAAAATTAAAAATGTTTCAACTAAATATTCCTCTTATATTTTGAAATGCATTCATTTAAGCCATTTTGCAACCTAAAGATGCACTAAATTCACTCTAATCTCTAAAGTTTCGTTTTTCAGCAAACAAGGAAGAAGAAGAAAGAAATGTCACGAAACTGCAAATAGGAGCAATCCGTTACTTCCGAGTGTCAGCACGCTATGTGTGTATCAATCGAAGTTCATTATCAAAGGCTTGGTTTCTCTCAGCCAATGGCCATCAGGGAAGGAATACATAGAAGAAACGGCTATAAAAATGAACGTGTGTTTATCCTATACTAAATTATTGGTTGGCGAACAGCAGAAACGTTGTGAGCTTATATCACCTGTCGGCTTCACATCATTTCGAGATGACGAGAAGCCCACATCGTGGATGGATGGAATCGAAACGGTGTTTCTAAAGGACACCAGTGTTTAATATGCGAACATACGTCATTTAACGTTTTAGGTGCAGTTTAGTGGAAAATGATTAAGTTTATTTTTTGTCGATTTTAATCTGTATATTTCGTCATCACCTTTAAGAATGTGGCTGTTGATTTTACTTCAGATGAAATCTTTAGTGTCTTCGGAGACCGAATCTAACAAGTAAGTGATGCGGACTTTTTTTCTTTTGCAGACAGTTTAAATACCGTGTAACATTAACGAAAGAACACACACTTCGCATTTTATTGCTAAAATGAAGGTAGCTCTTATGTGGTGCCTGTAGTGGTGAACCCCGAACTAGGGTTGGGTTGTTTTACCTCTGAGCGGCACTTTTTTGCACACCATGGGCTAAATGGCCAGGTCACATGGACCCCGAAGGCTCAGAGAAGGTTGGGGACCCACTGGAACAGCTGTTGGGAGACAGATTGTAGCCTCCCGTCAAGGCCATCCAGCGTGTTCTTTAACGTGCACAAGGTATGGCTCTCCCGCACACGGGGCCACGGCTTAACGTCCCATCCGACGGACGGCGGCCTTTCCAAGCCCATCGGTGTCCCCTACTGACCGTGGGCAGGGCGGGGAATTTTTTTGCGGAGATAAATCTCAACGCTGACCCAGCTGGGACTCGAACCTGGGAACTACAGATTACGAGCCTGGCGCGCTACCGACTGAGCCACCCCCGCCCCTAATAGTGATGCACTTTTGATATAAGGAAAGCAGATGTCCACTGCACTATGCTCACAACGGATTAAAATCTATTCAGAAGAGCTCTTGGCGATCATAAATTTACTGATTACAGAGTGTAACTATTTTCGGCAGTGAAATATGTACTAGAAAATAAAGCTCAAATTCCGATTTGTTTATTTCTAAAGTGATACCAGTATCGAAAATAGTACGTGAGGTAGGGAAGGTTTTTTTTACCACTATGGTGCTTTTTTGTCACGTGAGTAAATAGACCAAGTACAAAGATCCCAATTGATCATCAGTACCGGTTAGGAGAAAAAGATCAAATGGATAACTCTTAGGGTGCAAATGGAAATCTCCGAATTAGGTCCACTGCAAAAAATGTAATAGAAGGGAAAGAGATTGAACTTACATCCCCCCTCCGTTTCAGAGACCTTTATAAATTTCTTGAAAATGTATAAAATATACACAGTCGTATCAGAATAATATGACCACCTACCATACATATATTATGGTAGGTGGTCATATTATTCTGATACTACTGTGTACATAAGTTTAACATTTTGAACCCTGTCCCCTTATACTTGGCCCTTTCTTTGTTGTGTAAAACATATGGATCACTTGCATAGTGCGAGACAGCCATTTGCGTCGGTAGGGCGAGAGAGCAAAAATTAATTTTGATCTTTCTTTAACAAAATGTATTCTTGAATTTTTACTTTTCTTTCGTTTTCACAAGCAAATTATTCATTCTTATTTATTAATATTTAAAAAAGTTATGTGTATTTTCAATAAGAAGTTTTTTCCTTTTTCCTCTACTGTATTGGGATATCCTTAATTGTATTATGGTGTGATATATGCATATTTGTTATATTCGTAATTGCATCCGTTTAATGAATGGTTAGACCTGAATATTTCTATCTGAAACACTGATTTTTAGTCCTCCCTCAATTTTTTCCCCATCCTTAAAGCATATCTGTTCTCCCCCTCTCCCCGAAAAGAAAAAAGTGACGGGGGGGTGGCTCAGTCGGTAGCGGGCCAGGCTCGTAATCTGTAGTTCCATGGTTCGAGTCCCAACTTGAACAGAGTTGAGATTTATCTCCGTAAAACTTCCCCCCCCCTGCCCACTGTCAGTAGGGGACACCGATGGGCTTGGAAAGGATGCCGTCCGTCGGATGGGACATTAATCCGTGGCCCCGTGTGCGGGAGAGCCATACCCTGCGCACGTTAAAGAACACGCAGGATGGACTTGACGGGAGGCTGCCATCTGTCTCCCAACAGCTGTTCCAGTGGGTCCTCTCCCCCAACCTTCGCTGAGCCTTCGGGGTCCTTGTGACCTGGCCATTTAGCCCATGATGTGCAAAAAAGTGCGCTCAGAGGGAAAACAACCCAACTCTCCCCGAAAAAAATGACTCCCATCCGACAGATGGCGGTCTTTCGAAGTCCAACGATATCTGCTTTCGTACCGAAGAAAAAGTTAGATAGAGTGGATAAAAAATTAACTCAACGCAATTCGGACTCGAACCTGGGACATCCATTTGCAAACTGGCGTGCTACCAATGCATCATACTCTTCAATTATCATGTAGTCTATTTGTATTAATTTTCACGTGTTCGCATTTAGGGTGAGTGCTTTAGCTGCACCATTTAACCTCAGTACTCCAGCAGTCAATATCAAGCCAGTGGACCACACCCAATTTGATTTATGATATTTATGCAAACAGCATCTCCTGAGTTTTTTGAAGTGTTATTATTGCTTTACCAAACAGAAACCTACCATGGCAGTAGTGACGAGGCAAATACACATGTACAACGCAAAGGAAATCAATATCGCAGAACATATTTAACAAATCATGTTGATTAATATTTGATCAATTGTTGCGTGTCAACATTAGGGCAATTGTCGTGTCATGTTTTAAGATGCATATTTCGATCATCTTTCAACCTTAGACTTTTTACTCTTACATAAACGTTCACGATAGAATTCTGATTTCAATGGGAGGGGGCAGGGATGGCTCAGTCGGTAGCTCGCCAGGCTCGTAATCTGTAGTTCCCAGGTTCGAGTCCCAGCTGGTTCAGCGTTGATATTAACTCCGCAAAACTCCCCGCGCTGCCCGCGGTCAATAAAGGACACTAATAAGCTTGGAAAGGCCACCGTTCGTCGGATGGGACGTTAAGACGTGGCTCCTTTTGCGGGAGAGCCATACCCTGTGCATGTTAAAGAACACGTTGACTAGCCTTGACGGGAGGCTACCATCTGGTACTTTCTCTGAGACATCGGGGTCCTTGTGACCTGGTCGTTTAGGCTATTGTGTGCAAAAAAGTGCCGCTCAAAGGTAAAACAACCCAACCTAAGTCTAATTTGACAGCATTAGCTTTACAGTGCGTCTTCTTATCTCTTTATCTCTTACTTTACAGTGCGTCTTCTTATCTATTCGGAAACTAGAGGGTTCTTCTCACTTGGCCATTTAGCTCATTGTTTACTAAATAAATTAATTAAAAGCAGCCGAAAACCAGGAAGAATCTTTCTAATATCTTTCTAACTTATTTGATTTTGAATGTCGCAAATCGAAATGTCTCTAGGCCAGAATCTAACATCACGCTTAGATCAAATCAAACAAATCAATTGATTGCTTCATCTTCTTTGCTCATGTTTCGATGATCTCAAAGGTACTTTTAGTCTTTGATGTCATCGAATAAATGATGCCGACATATATTAAAAATCATGTTAAGTTACATTAAAATACAATTCCCCACTCGAGAAAACCAGGAAATAAATAAATCCCTCTATCCCATCAAGGAAATGTGAAAACAAAATTAACAATCAAAAATTCTATTATTTACATCATTTGCCTTAAAAATTTTTAAGAGAAATCTATATCATTTTCCGAAATTGAGTTCAAATGGAATGTCCCTATTCCAGCATTTCTCAAAGAATCAAAAATTCCCGTATTTGTGTCTCGAATTTGGTACAGTTCAGTATAATATGGCTTATTGAGTTCTTTTTAATTGCAATGATCGCACAAATTGTTATCGATTTTGTTCATTTTTAAAAGTTTGTCCTTTTAAATTACAATCTTCAGTTTTTATTCTGTTTATTTCAATAATGTCCTATTTAGAAAGATGAAAAATGATTAAATTGTTAACTTTAGGATTTACAAAAAAAAAATCTGTGGTTGAATTTTAAGGATTTCTAGAAATCAAAATTTCCGCCCTTGGCTACAGATCAAAGGTACCTGGGTCCGATACCCGGGTAAGACATGGATGTTTGGGGGCTCGGGTGGCTCAGTCGGTAGCGCGCCAGGCTCGTAATCTGTAGTTCCCAGGTTCGAGTCCCAGCTGGGTCAGCGTTGAGATTTATCTCAACGCTGACCGAGCTGGGACTCGAACCTGGAACTGCTGGGACTCGAACCTGGAACCTATCCGCAAAATTTCCCCGCCCTGCCCACGGACAGTAGGGGACACCGATGGGCTTGATAAAGGCCGCCGTCCGACGGATGGGACGTTAAGCCGTGGCCCCGTGTGCGGGAGAGCCATACACTGTGCACGTTAAAGAACACGCTGGATGACCTTGAAGGGAGGCTACCATCTGTCTCCCAACAGCTGTTAGCAGTGGGTCCCTCCCCCAACCTTCTCTGAGCCTTCGGGGTCCATGTGACCTGGACATTTAGCCCATGGTGTGCAAAAAAGTGCCGCTCAGAGGTAAAACAACCCTAAACAACCCAACCTTCTCAGACCTCTGTGGCAAGCAGCTGCTTGAGGGGGCATTTACTATTTTTTTCATTTTTACTACATTTAGAAACGTTGGAATGATTCCGTAATTTGTTCCTTTGAGTTCTTCTTTAGCATTGATATTGTTACAGACCTTTAAGTTGTATTTCTATATTTCACAACCGTGCGTGAATTCGTAATAAATAGACGGATAGCAAATCAACTGATTTAATAACAGAGACAATGAACTTACATCAATAGAGTTTAAATTTCAGTCACTTAAAACTCCAATTGATATTCGAAAAATGCATTCGAAAACCGAATCACAAAAAAGCATAGTCAGAAATCTTATCAATCATATTTCACTGGTTAAGCGACACCACTTGTGAAAGAAATAAACTTTCCTACGACAAATAAAGTTTCACTGTTTTTATACTTCAAAATAAAACTACTCTTAATATTCAAATATCCATAATTTATCACCGGGCACAACTGAAAACAAAATCGTTCTTTTTTACACACGTGAAAACTCTCTCCTCCTTCTCTTGAAATTATATTTAAATCAAACGTATTCCAATCAATTCATGACGTAATTCACACTCTGTGGTGCATATCGCGTGTCTCGTAGTACCACAATCTTGTTTTCGTTTCAATATCAACAAATTCATTGGTTTTCAAGCCGATATCACTTGGAACCCATTTCATGATGACATTGTTCCCTTTATTCAGATGTTTCGAGTAGGTTTCCCATTTTTTTTTTTGAATAATCAATGCATTATGTAAACCTTCATAATTTTGTTTAAATGAAAACAGTGCAGAAGCACAATCAGAAAGAATGGCAATATCTTTATCTTCAACTTTTAAAGACCAAAGGGTTGGGTTGGGTTGTTTTACCTCTGAGCGGCACTTTTTTGTACACCATGGGCTAAATGGCCAGGTCACAAGGACTCCGAAGGCTCAGAGAAGGTTGGGGGAGGGGACCCACTGGAACAGCTGTTGGGAGACAGATGGTAGCCTCCGGTCAAGGCCATCCAGCGTGTTCTTTAACGTGCACAGGGTATGGCTCTCTCTCACACTGGGCCACGGCTTAACGTCCCATCCAACGGACGGCTGCCTTTCCATAAAGACAAAAGAAGAGCAGCACTAATAGAATAAAGTTCTGCTGTTAATATATTTTTTGAATTAATAAAGTTGAAGTTTTGAAAATAATTATCATTAGGAGGGAGAAAAAACTCTTGACGATTCATTAATTGAAAGATGAAATGATCCATCAGTATAGAGTAAAATGAATTTAGGAAATTTATGGCTTATAGAATGTTAAACCAACATTCTGACAATTTTTTTATCGTGAAGTTTCCTTTTTATTATTCCAGGGATATTAGTGTTGACGATAGGCATTTTGGCAGTCCATGGTGAAAATGTAACTTGACAGTTGCCTCTGAAATGAGCATCAGCCACATAACGAAATAAGAAATGTTTTCTGAGATTATAAATAATAGGTGAAAAAATTTCTTCCTGTTTTAATTTATGCTCTATTGTAGGGGTTCTCAACGTGGGGAACGCGGTAAAAGTTTCTGTAGTACGCCGTGAGAGCTCAAAAGTCGTTAGATATATGGGTTGGGTTGTTTCACCTCTGAGCGGCACTTTTTTGCACACCATGGGCTAAATAGCCAGGTCACATGGACGCCGAAGACTCAGAGAAGGTTGGAGGAGGGGACCCACTGGAACAGCTGTTGGGAGACATATGGTAGCCTCCAGTCAAGGCCATTCGGTGTCCCCTACTGACCGTGGGCAGGGCGGGGAATTTTTGCGGAGATAAATCTCAACGCTGACCCATCTGGGACTCGAACCTGGGAACTACAGATTACGAGCCTGGCGCGCTTCCGACTGATCCACCCCCGCCCCGTTAGATATATGTTATACACAGTGGTATCAGAATAATATGACCACCTACCATAGTATATGTATGGTAGGTGATCATATTATTCTGATACGATTGTGTGTACATACATGTTTTATTTTATTCCCATTATTATGCTATAACTATAGTTTCATCTATCTATACAGGGGTACGCCACTTACAGACACATTTACAGGGGTGTACATGAAGCATAAAAGGTTGAGAACTACTGCTCTACTGGATGCTCAACATGCTTTTTAGTTTTAATCTTGCACAGCATTTTTTTAATAAAAGATCTTCTTTATTTTGCTTAAAAGTCAATATCCCCGTTTCAGCATTTATTGGTATATTTAGTGTAGGTCCGCTGAAATCTAAGCAAAACTTTAAAATTTTATTTTGAACAGTCTCCAATGTTTGTTGAACTGGAACTGCAAAGTCAATAGTTATTTCTGAACATTATTCTAACTAAGGTTTGATTAGATCTTTATATAATAATAGCAAGTGACTAGGATGACAACGTCAATCAGTAGTGCCTAAGCATTTCATTAAATTAAACAATTTATAGTTATTTACTGCTCGGTCCGTTGCCGGTTTAAAATCTCATAAAAGCCTCACAACACACAAACAACGGGGCGGGGGTGGCTCAGTCGGTAGCGCGCCAGGCTCGTAATCTTGTAGTTCCCAGGTTCGAGTCCCAGCTGGGTCATCGTTGAGATTTATTTCCGCAAAACTCCCCGCCCTGCCCACGGTCAGTAGGGGACACCGATGGGCTTGGAAAGGCCGCCGTCCGTCGGATGGGACGTTAAGCCGTTGCCCCTCGTGCGGGAGAGCCATACCCTGTGCACGTTAAAGAACACGCTGGATGGCCTTGACGGGAGGCTACCATCTGTCTCCCAACAGCTGTTCCAGTGGGTCCTCTCCCCAAACCTTCTCTGAGCCTTCGGGGTCCATGTGACCTAGTGCCGCTCAGAGGTAAAACAACCCAACAACACACAAACAAGGTGCATATTTCATAACTTTCCAAAAACCAAAACAGAATCCTCACCACTCAAGTCAAACAAACCAGCTTACCCAATGTTAAAATCCGTGATGCGTGGATTTTTTAACACTTTTCTTTCATGTAAGATAGTATTCTTCTCAGATTTCATCTGCTACATGGAATCCGAATAATATCATCTTAAAACATCGCAAATTTCTGAAACCGTTCGAGAAAAATTTTCCGATTCAAAATTCTTCCAAAACCGACATCACTATCTTTGGTCTTTAAAAGTTGACGATAAAGATATTGCCATTCTTTCTGATTGTGCTTCTGCACTGTTTTCGTTTAAACAAAATTATGAAGGTTGATTATTCAAGAAATGCATTGATTATTCAAGAAAAATGGGAAACCTACTCGAAACATCTGAACAAAGGGAACAATGTCATCATGAAATGGGTTCCAAGTGATATTGGCTTGAAAATCAATGAATTTGTTGATATTGAAACGAAAACAAGACTGTGGTACTACGAGACACGCGATATGGAGCACAGAGTGTGAATTACGTCATAAAATGATTGGAACACGTTTGATTGAAATATAATTTCAAGAGCAGGAGGAGAGAGTTTTCAATTGTGTAAAAAAGAACTATTTCATCTGATGTTGTGAGCGGTGATAAATATGGATATTTGAGTGGTAAGCCCATAAGCTTTAGGTAAACAGCCCATATGCTTTAGGTAAACAGCCCATAAGCTTTAGGTAAACAGTCCATAAGCTTTAGGTAAACAGCCCATAAGCTTTATTTAAACAGCCCATAAGCTTTAGGTAAACAGCCCATATGTTTTAGGTAAACAGCCCATATGCTTTAGGTAAACAGCCCATAAGCTTTATTTAAACAGCCCATAAGCTTTAGGTCGCATTGCAGTAATACTATTATAAATTAAAAATGGACGAGCACTGAACGTGTGTATAAGTAAGTATATTTTACATCACAAATTACAAAACAATGCAAATTATTATAAAAGCATGGATGAAATTACTTATAAACAAACTAAATACTATCGTACATAAAATAATAATCTTTTCCTAGAGAACAGTTAAGACCAGCTCTGTCTGCTCAACTAATATTGCCTCTTTGAATGCCATGTCTTTTGAATACCTTCACTTCAGGAGTAAAGAATCCTTTTATCTGTGTTAACTCACTAGATTTTACGCTAATAAAACTAATCAACCTTCCGCGCACTCACGACATAAAAACATTGCTTCTTTCTAACTATCGTGCACTGACTAAGGCTATTTATGCCTCCTTTCAGATCTCCACAGCTCCAACGTTAAGTCCATAAACGGGAGGCTACCATCTGTCTCCCAACAGCTGTTCCAGTGGGTCCACTCCCCCAACCTTCTCTGAGCCTTCGGGGTCCATGTGACCTGGCCATTTAGCCCATGGTGTGCAAAAAAGTGCCGCTCAGAGGTAAAAGAACCCAATCCGATACTGAATGCTCGTTTTATGAAATCTCCCTCTATCTAACGGTAGAATTTACAAACAACTGGAAAATCGTACCAATCCTTTAATTCCTTTGGTGGTCTAGTAATTAAAGTGTTCTGGGCTGGAGCCCGGGTAAGTGGGCTTCTATGTTGTCCTTCTGCTCAGGTCTCGCTTGCCTCATAAATCACATCTATGGGATACTGAACTGACAGAATCCTGTCAGATCTCTGTGGCAATAGCTGCTTGAGTAGTAATTCATTTTAACTCTATCCAAAGCAGTTTCATTGATATTTAAAAGGAAACGTTTGGTAAATAGCGGTTAGTAATTAATATGTTGAACTATTTTCTTTTTTACTTGACGTAATAAAACTACAAATCACTTACAATGTCCTCTAAGAATATCAGAAATTAAGTGTCGGTCGGTAATATTAAATTTCGTTTGGTAGATTTCGAAAATGAGTGAAATTTATTTTTACTCCTAGTTGTTATTCTTCAGATTCTTTTGCGAAGTGAAAAGCTAAATGGATCGTGAATAACGCTATTTTCACTTTTCTGCCGAATGGTTAGCACGCTTGGCTACTGTTCTCACGGACCTGGGTTCGAGCCCCGGGTAAGGCATGGCTGTTTGTATCGTTTTTCTGCTGAGGTCCTGCCATCATCCCAGATCTCCTACCATGACATATAAACTGAAAGGCTCCTGTCAGAACTCTGTGGCAAGCAGCTGCTTGAGGGGGTATTTTTTTATAGTCCAGCTATGGGTAATCATCACACCGGAGTCCCTATTGTTTGTGATCTATTATATTACAGTGGATCTTCGTTATAGCGCTGCTCGCTATACCGCGCACTCGGTTATAGCGCGGGCGATGTTCGCGATAAGTTCAAACATGTTTATACAGGTCCGTGCGGCGTTAGTGAGTATCGCATTTTATTGTTACTGCGTATTGAGTAATTGTGTATGTATTGAGTTCCTGCATGTATTTTGAATAGTGTTTAATTATTGTATGCATGATGAGTAAAAGAAAAGCTCACAGTGTGAAATTTATTGTGTCGCCACCGCGCCGCTCGGTATAACGCGGTTCACCTTATAACGCGGGTGTTGTTTCCCTCCCGACATGCGCGTTATATCGGGGGTCCACTGTATTGTTATGACAGATGAACGTGCTACAATGAGTTTATGATAAACGTGACTTGAACGCTAGCCTATGCTTCTGCGTGAGATTTATATAACCAATGAATTGGAATACAGAACCGATCTAAAAAACATAGAGAGATAGAATTGTAATGTTGGAGTTGTGGATATGTGAAAGAGGACGCAATTAGTCTCAGCATATACGCGATAAGTGTTTGAAAAGAAGAAATATTTTATATGGTGAGTGTGCGGGAGGTTGATTAGTTCTATTAGTGTAAAACCTAATGAGTTAACACAGAAAATTAGAAAGGTTTACGCCTGAAGTGATGGATTAAAAGTAGGACATTGACTATAAAAAATTAAGAGGTAAACGTTGATCAATTGAGTAGACAGAGCTAGTTTCAACTGTTCTGTAGGAAAAGATTATACTTTATGTACGATACTTTTTCTGTATTACTTTTTCACAAATTCTGTATTACTTTATGTACGGTTGGGTTGTTTTACCTCTGAGCGGCACTTTTTTGCACACCATGGGCTAAATGGCCAGGTCACATGGACCCCGAAGGCTCAGAGAAGGTTGGGGAAGGGGACCCACTGGAACAGCTGTTGGGAGACAGATGGTAGCCTCCCGTCAAGGCCATCCAGCGTGTTCTTTAACTTTCACAGGGTATGACTCTCCCGCACACGGGGCCACGGCTTAACGTCCCATCCGACGGACGGCGGCCTTTCCAAGCCCATCGGTGTCCCCTACTGACCGTGGGCAGGGCGGGGAATATTTGCGGAGATAAATCTCAACGCTGACCCAGCTGGGACTCGAACCTGGGAACTACAGGTTACGAGCCTGGCACGCTACCGATTGAGCCACCCCCGCCCACTTTATGTACGATAGTATTTAGTGTGTTTATAGTAATTTCATCCATGCTTTTGTAATAAATTGCATTTTTGTAATTTGTATTGTAAAATATATTTACTTATACCCACGCTCAGTGCTCAACCATAATAATTTGCAACATTATTTTATCCTTCGAACACGTTAGCTTGCTCATAGTTGATCTTTTGTTGGAAACATTACCAGATTTTTTTGTAAATGTTTCAGATATTAAAGAAAAAACTACTAAAGATTATTTAATGCTATTTTCTCTTTCTTAACAGTTGTGGCTGTGGGTTAAGTACTTACACAAGCTCTGTCATCCCATCAAATTACAATAAATATATTATACCCCAACCTGGAGGTCAGTATAGATATTGATTATTGATACATTAAATGCAATACATTATATATATATACATCAATTATACATAGATAATCTGCTATTGATTCTTCATTTTATATCGTGTAATTTTATTCCTAAGAAAACTTAAACTTTGCTAAAATGTTCATTATTCTAAGGAAGTACAATTATTTCACCCTAATAGAGGGGGCGGGGGTGGCTCAGTCGGTAGTGCGCCCGGCTCGTAATCTGTAGTTCCCAGGTTCGAGTCCCAGCTGGGTCAACGTTAAGATTTATCTCCGCAAAATTTCCCGCCCTGCCCAAGGTCAGTAACGGACACCGATGGGCTTGGAAAGGCCGCCGTCCGTCGGATGGGACGTTAAGCCGTGGCGCGTGTGCGGGAGAGAGCCATACCCTGTGCACGTTAAAGAACACGTTGGATGGCCTTGACGGAAGACTACCATCTTGTCTCCCAACAGCTGTTCCACTGGGTCTCCTCCCCCGACCTTCTCTGAGCCTTCGGGGTCCTTGTGGCCTGGCCATTTAGCCCATGGTGTGCAAAAAAGTGCCGCTCAGAGGTAAAACAATACGATCCAAACCCTAATAGAGAATTATTTGGAAGACAAAATAACTCCATTGAAATTTATTTTTTAACTGTTAATAGCACATTATTTATACTTCTTTGTTTGTTTACTATTATGTTGCACAAGGTTGGGTTGTGACCGGAGAGCAGTTCTCTTCTTTTTTAACAGCGATGGGTTAATTCACCAAGTAATAAGGAACACGTCATTAAGGAACAGACTTCTGTGGCTCAGGTGAAGCGGGGATTGACCCAATTGTTAGCGCGCCAGTTCATAATCTGCCAGTTCCCAGTTTCGAGTCCAACCTGTACCTGCGTTGAGATTTATCTCCGCAATATTCCCACATTGACCACAGACAGTAAGGATCACCAATGAGCTTGGAACGTCAGTCGGATGGGACGTAAAGCCGTGGTTTAGTGTGCGAGAGAGTCATATCCAGTGCACGTTTAAGAACATGCTGGATGGCCTTGATGGGAGGCTTCCATCTGTCTCCTAACTACTGTTCAGTGGTTTCCTCTCTCTCCAACTTTCTCTGAGGGCTCCGAGTCCTTGTGACCTGGGGGGCGGGGGTGGCTCAGTCGGTAGCGCGCCAGGCACGTAATCTGTAGTTCCCAGGTTCGAGTCCCAGCTGGGTCAGCGTTGAGATTTATCTCCGCAAATATTCCCCGCCCTGCCCACGGTCAGTAGGGGACACTGATGGGCTTGGAAAGACCACCGTCCGTCGGATGGGACGTTAAGCCGTGGTTCCCTGTGCGGGAGAGCCGTAGCCTGTGCTCGTTAAAGAACACGCTGGATGGCCTTGACGGGAGGCTACCATCTGTCTCCCAACAGCTGTTCCAGTGGGTCCCCTCCCCCAACCTTCTCTGAGCCTTCGGGGTCCATGTGACCTGGCCATTTAGCCCATGGTGTGCAAAAAAGTGCCGCTCAGAGGTAAAACAACCCTACCCAACCCTTGTGACCTGGAAATTTAGCTCCATTTATGTAGTGTATCTCAGAGGTTACTAACTAAAATTTACCGAGGACCTCAAGTCAATCCTGAACAGAGGATCGGTACTTTAGCTTTACATTCTAGGGACATTAATTGGCCCTGTCAGCAGTGAGTCATCTTCGTATCTGATATTCCCAGGATCGAATTCCCACGTGACCAAATTTTTTTTTTCTTCTGCTCCTCTCACGATTAGAAGAGAACAGAGATCAAGGAGATAAAAATTCCGAAAATGCACTATGTAAAAGGAGGCTTGGGTTGGCGAACTTATGGTATAAAACCTTGGATAACAACGCACTCATTGCATGACAGTTCGTTGCTAGAATGCAAAACAAGAGTTTCTCTCTTGCAATGTATTGCAAACTGATTGGTGTTCTGAAATGAGTTTCCTTCGGTTGGGTTGTTTTACCTCTGAGCGGCACTTTTTTGCACACCATGGGCTAAATGGCCAGGTCACATGGACCCCGAAGGCTCAGAGAAGGTTGGTGGAGGGGACCCACTGGAACAGCTGTTGGGAGAAAGATGGTAGCCTCCCGTCATGGCCATCCAGCGTGTTCTTTAACTTGCACAGGGTATGACTCTCCCGTACACGGGGCCACGGCTTAACGTCCCATCCGACGGACGGCGGCCTTTCCAAGCCCATTGGTGTCCCCTACTGACCGTGGGCAGGGCGGGGAGTTTTGCGGAGATAAATCTCAACGCTGACCCAGCTGGGACTCGAACCTGGGAACTACAGATTACGAGCCTGGCACGTTACCGACTGAGCCACCCCCGCCCCAGTTTCCTTCGGATTTGTGGTTAAATCGTAAAGCTTAGGAATGCGAAATTACAGATTCTTACTCAATTCCGGCTGCTGGCTGAAATGAAATACTCATCGAACATCCAATAGAGAATTTCATATTAATAGATAAATTGAAAATATAGACATGGAAAAATATTTCCTTAAAAGGAAACTTTGTATTTGTTGTGCTCCACTAGATGGCAGCACTACCAGAATGATTTGGCTAATAGTGGCATGTATTAGGAATCAATTCGAGCTTTGTCGGGCTCAAAATTACACAAACTTCGGCTCAGACCTAGAATAATTTAAATTTAAATAATCCTTGTTACAGTAAAAAAAAGGTAAAATTATTTAGTATATAAAAAAAAGTAGCATACAGCTTTTGATTATTTTTACGTATTCTTTATATTTAATAAATGAATGGCTATTTGCGTTTATAATTATGTAACCGAACTTTAAGTTCCTATTATCATTTCTAATATTTTTCGCTCCAAATAGCATTAACATTTTAATTATGTCAAAAATGTTTGCAATTATTAAGATAATAATAAAATAAGTGATCGGCGTACGCGGACTTGAAAAATCGAGCGCGTATCTAATATGGATTGTTTGTTGCTGGTCGGAGGAAACAAAATCAAGGAGAAACCATTGCTTATTAGAGGATGTTAATTAGTAGCAATCGTCGCAAAGAAATGCTGATTCGGAGTGGATGACGATAAAGCAGTCTCAATTGTAAAGAGCATTTTGAACTGTAGGTTATTTCGGCTGCATAAACAGTGAAATTCTATGTGTTAGAAAACATACTGAATGATCCTTACTGCGGATTTCTATTTGTCTATTTTCAACGCAGTATCTCA
Source organism: Ryuthela nishihirai (assembly GCA_038380435.1). NCBI lineage: Eukaryota > Metazoa > Arthropoda > Arachnida > Araneae > Heptathelidae > Ryuthela > Ryuthela nishihirai. The sequence continues at coordinate 31,063,450 of JAWZYU010000018.1, forward strand.
TAATCAGTCGTCCCGTGGCCGAGTGGTTAGCTCACGTGTCTACTGATCTAAAGGACTTTGTTTCGAGCCCCGGACAAGGCATGGACGTTTGTGCTGTTTTTCTGCTGAGGTCCTGCCATCCTCACAGACCATCTACTGTGGCATATGAACTGACAGCCTCCTGTCAGACCTCTATGGCAAGTAGTTGCTTGAGGGGGTATTTTTTTTATTATCTCATAAAATGAGATTTGGGTTATTTTACCTCTGAGCGGCACTTTTTTTTTGCGTACCATGGGCTAAAGAGAAGGCTGTATGGAGGGGACACACTGGATAGCTGTTAGAGTACAAATAGTAGCATCCCGTCAAGGCCATCTAGCGTGTTCTTTAACGTGCACAGGATATGGCTCCCCCGCACACGGGGCAACGGCTTAACGTCCCATCCGAGGGAAGGCGCCCTTTCCAAGCCCATCGGTGTCCCCTACTGACCGTGAGCAGGGCGGGGAATTTTGAGGAGATAAATCTCAACGCTGGCTCAGCTGGGACTCGAACCTGGGAACTGACAGATTACGAGCCTGGCACGCTACCGACTGAGCCAACCCCGCCCCTAAATTGCAATATTCTGTAAAGAGAAATAAAGGCAATATTCTGTTTGAAGAAATCGAATTTCGGCAATTCGCACTTCTAACGAAATGAATTCGAATATTTCTAATCAGCATCAGGGCCAGATCTAGTGAGGGGAGGGGGGGAGAGAGAGTCATCCCCCCTCTTGAGAATGCTAATAATTGGAACGGAGGAGAAAAAATATTAAAGATATTTATATATTGCGCATTCGTTTTTTTAAAGATTTCTTTACAGACCACTAAAACGAAGGAAAATATTTTGTACGGATCGGAATCCCGGTTACATTTGACACCCCTCCCCCGATTTCTTTATTTTTTTTCTCTAGATTCTGGCCTGATCAGAATTATAATCCCGATTAGATCATTCTTAGAGCCATGTTTAAACCAGCGAAATAATTTTGAAAATAAGCCAGAAAAATTAAAAAAAATTGAGATCAGCTCATTTTTGAAAAAAAAAATTGAAAAAAAAAAAGTGTTTGTGCTCTGTGAATTAAAGAAATCACGTTTCGTATTCCAAGATTTAAAGAAATTATTTTTTTTTTTCGCTATTCGATTTAAAAAAAAATGACTTTTCATGTCCTTTTACTTAGTTTTTTTGTATGTTCTGTAATGTGTGTGGGCTATCTGACTTAAATTTTTTTTAGCGTTCTTCGATTTAAAAATACTTTTTTGTGCCACTATTGTCAGTTTTAAACATATTTCTATCATGTGTGATTTTCAAAAACATAAATTATCTTCAAATCAAATTTCATTCCATTTAAGGCAAGCCGTTGAATGTTTCCGTTTTTATTGACGTCATGGACCTGGACGAAATAAGAGAAGAAACAATGGTAAGTAGGAAAACAAAGAACATACTAGAAGTCACTTAAACAATACAATAGTAAAGCGTTGTTATACGAAGAAGAGTCAGAATTGGGTTGGGTTGTTTTACCTCTGAGCGGCACTTTTTTGCACACCATGGGCTAAATGGCCAGGTCACATGGACCCCGAAGGCCCAGAGAAGGTTGGGGGAGGGGACCCACTGGAACAGCTGTTGGGAGACAGATGGTAGCCTCCCGTCAAGGCCATCCAGCGTGTTCTTTAACGTGCACAGGGTATGGCTCTCCCACACACGGGGCCACGGCTTAACGTCCCATCCGACGGACGGCGGCCTTTTCAAGCCCATCGGTGACCCCTACTGACCGTGGGCAGGGCGGGAATTTGCGGAGATAAATCTCAACGCTGACCCAGCTGGGACTCGAACCTGGGAACTACAGATTACGAGCCTGGCGCGCTACCGACTGAGCCACCCCCGCCCCAAGAGTCAGAATAATCTGTCCCATGGCTGAGTGGTTAACGCGTTTGGCTACTGGTTTAAGGGACCTGGGTTCGAGCCCCGCGTAAGGCATGGACGTTTGTGATGTTTTTATACTAAGGTCCCTCCACCGTCAGACTTCTATGCCGTATTAAACTGACAGACTCCTGTCAAGACCTTTGCAGCAAGCAGCTGCTTGAGGGGGTATTTATTATATTTTTATTATGTTTTTAAACTACCTACACTAAGTTAATTGCAAATAAACTGAAGTCTCTACGAAAAGTGGAACTTTTAACCAGAATATTTGGATATTTCAAAAATGGATGACACACGTTGTATGAGCAATTATTACACTATGAGTTTTCTCTCATGCTAGTCATCGTATTTACTTGATTACCAAAGATGCATTCGACTCTTACCCTACCATCATATATAGGTAAATTTTTTATCTAATATTTAGTGAGGCATATTTTTCGGAAACACAAACTTCATTTTTTTTTATCATCACGGGTTGTTGGGTTGTTTTACCTCATAGCGGCACTTTTTTGCACACCATGGGCTAAATGGCCAGGTTACATGGACCCCGAAGGCTCAGAGAAGGTTGGGGGATCTTCTGTCCTGAGCTACATCTACTGCACCTGGCCACTGCGCACCAATCCTAACAAGGTCCTTTGACATTGTCTGCCCACCGCCTCCTAGATCTCCCCCTCTTTTTGAGTTCCTTTAGGCACACTGTTCATAACCCTATTCGCCAATCTATAATTATCCATTCGGCTAATATGGCCAAACCAACGTAGTCTCTCTCTGCACAATATGCTTCTCAAAGGAGGTTGCCGACTCCTTTGCCTAACCTCATCATTATACCCAAAGCTGAACCACCTAATGCTCAAGATATTGCGTAAGCATCTAGAATCAAAAGCATCAAGTTTCCTGTTATCTTGTTTACAGAGCGTCCAAGTTATGAGCCGGATTTCCCATAGGTGCAAATTTTCAAGCTTTACTACTTATGCATCATAGTTAGAATTAGCGTTATCATCTACCAATTAGGGCGGGAGTGGCTCAGTGGGTAGCGTGCCAGGTTCGTAGTCTGTAGTTCCCAGGTTCGAGTCCCAGCTGGGTCAGCGTTGAGATTTATCTCCGCAAAACTCCCCGCCCTGCCCACGGTCAGTAGGGGACACCAATGGGCTTGGAAAGGCCGCCGTCCGTCGGATGGGACGTTAAACCGTGGCCCCGTGTACGGGAGAGCACGCTGTCCCTGTGCACGTTAAAGAACACGCTGGATGGCCTTGACGGGAGGCTACCATCTATCTCCCAACAGCTGTTCCAGTGGATCCCCTCCCCCAACCTTCTCTGAGCCTTCGGGGTCCATGTGACCTGGCCATTTAGCCCCATGGTGTGCAAAAAGTGCCGCGCAGAGGTGAAACAACCCAACCCACCTACCAATTATATACGTATATAGACTCACAATCGTCTATATACGTATATATTTGATAACTTTTTTTAAATATATGAATCAAAAGTCTATAAAATTTCCTGTTAATAAAACTGTTTTCTCTTAGGATTTCCGTTTCCAAATTTACTTGACAGATGAATGGAAAGACGACAGACTGAATCTTTCTCAATTTCAAGAAGGAGTCATGAACTCTGTACCCAGAGACGTAACTGACAACATCTGGAAGCCAGACCTGGTATTTGATAACACCAAAAAAGGAGAATTTTTTTATCTCTCCTTACCTAATAATATCATTAGCGTCCATCCTGATGGCACTTTGTCACGTTTCATTAGGTACGTGATTTCAAAAGTAATCTTTCAAATATATTTAAAATTTTATTTGAAATATATTCATAAAACACTGCTAGTTTTGCGCAAGGTTCATTCTATTACTAAAAGGAATGGGGCGGGGGGTGGCTCAGTCGGTAGCGCGCCAGGCTCGTAATCTGTAGTTCCCAGGTTCGAGTCCCAGCTGGGTCAGCGTTGAGATTTATCTCCGCAAAATTCCCCGCCCTGCCCACGGTCAGTAGGGGACACCGATGGGCTTGGAAAGGCCGCCGTCCGTCGGATGGGACGTTAAGCCGTTTCCCCGTGTGCGGGAGAGCCATACCCTGTGCACGTTAAAGAACTCGCTGGATGGCCTTGACGGGAGGCTACCATCTGTCTCCCAACAGCTGTTCCAGTGGGTCCCCTCCCCCAACCTTCTCTGAGCCTTCGGGGTCCATGTGACCTGGCCATTTAGCCCATGGTGTGCAAAAAAGTGCCGCTCAGAGGTAAAACAACCCAACCCAAGAACTAAAAGGAATAGCACTCTTGTAACTCTTCAAATTGCAATAATATTTCATTGGAACTGAGTTTCGGCCAAAATAAATAGACTACTTATTAACCCTTGCTAACGGGCTATTGGGTTATTTAACCTCTGAATGGCACATTTTTTGCACGCAATGACTAAACGGCCAGATCACAAAGACCCCATGGCACAGAGAAGGTTGGGGAAGGGACCCATTAAAAGACAGATGGAGGCCATCCGATGTGTTCTTTAACTTGCACAAGATATGGCTCTTCTGCACATAGGGCTATGGCTTTACGTTCCATCCGAATAAGAACATTGAAAATGGAGTATTACTTTTAGTAATATACTGATTTCCAAAAACTAAGGAACAACCTTTTGGTTTGTTCCTTAAATTGAAAGCCAGTCCTGCTTAAAAAACTGCTTTAAATTAAAACTGCTTTAAATTGAAAGCCACTCCTCCAGTTTCATTGAAAGCCTGCTCTCATTGAAAGCCAGGGTTTCACCAGATGGACTGCATAAGGATATGATTCATTATATATTAATTAACAGCAAATGGGCTAGTTCTGTTAGGAATACTGGATCATATAGGGGAGCTGGAATTGGTCCTGACCATTTCCTTGTTAAACGTGCCTTGCAATTTAAACTTAAGAAGTGTTGTGCTAAGGTTAAAAAATTTACCTTTAATTCTGAAGCTCTGAAAGATGCTGTTATAGCTAAAGCTTACCATGATAGGTTACTTAGTCATTATGACAGTCATGGTTTGCTTACTACGAAGTTGAGGAAGAATGAGCCGTTTTAAACATGCCTTTTTTGAAAACTAACAATACTCTTTTAGAAAAGAAAGGAGCAGAGGAGACAATTATTTGAGTGATAAATCACTTGAGCTTATTTCAGAAAGGAGGAATTGTAAGAATGTCCTTAATCAATATCATACTAGTCCTAATAGAAAGTATTACAGGAAGCTTAATAAACATGTCAAGGATCAGTTAGCTGCTGATAAGAATCTTTGGTTTGATGGCTTGGCTGACAAAGCTCAGGAAGCAGTTAGCACAAAAGCAAAGAGCTGCATCTGATAGTAATTGTTTTGTGTGGTAGAAAGCGTACAGGTATACAGGGACTGAAGGATAAACAAGGTAAGGTGAAGATTCTGTCATGAGTAGGTGGGCTGAACATTTCAGTGATGCTCTGAACAATATGGTTAGTTCTACTGCCATTGTTTGTAATGATGATAGATGCATTACTGACTTTAATGTTGACCCCCCCCCCCCCTAGGTGGGCTGAGCATTTCAGTGATGTTCTAAACCAGCACCTTTTATGCTACACGTACCCCCTGGAAATGTGTATGTAACTGGCGTACCCTTTGTTGAAAAACACCTTGTACAGATAGATAAAACTATAATTATATATAACAATGGGAATAAAATAAAACATATACAGGGTGAATCTGAAAAAGTGGGCTAAACTTTACGGGGTGGTAGAACGCAGCTATTCGAGCAATATTCGTCATAGAATGTATGGTCGGAACGCAAGCGGTGAGAAGTTAAAAGGTAGTTTTCCACTGTCACATTTAAAGAATGAACACAAGAAGGAGAGGAGATACTTCAGAAAACATTTTATTAACAGGAATGTAATTGAGGTACATGCTCAAAGAAATTGCTCAAAAGAACTGCTGCCAGCTGTAATGCAGGCTTCACACCTGCGGGATAGGGACCGACGCACATTTGCGAAGACACCAGGCATTTCCCGAATATCGCCGGCAACAACGGCGATCCTGGCGACTAGATTCATATCGGTTTCAATGGGGCACTCGTAGATTAGGCTTTTCATATGGCCCCACAGGAAAAACTCCAAACACCAGAGATCCGGCGATCTTGGTGGCCAAGCTATGGGACCACCTCGATCAATCCATCGCCCTGGGAACGTTGCATGTAAAGTGTTCCGCACATCTAAGCTGAAGTGTGCAGGCGCACCGTCGTGCTGGAACCATATTCTCGACCTGCTGGGGGTTGGAATCGGACGCAGCAGCTCCAGCAACACCTCTCGTAGGAATGTGTTATACGATTTGCCGTCCAGACGGTGTGGCAGGAGGTATGGGTCAACCAAATGGTCATGGAGGATCCCTGCCCAAACATTTATGGAGAACCGCTGCTGGAACGAATGAGGACGTGTGGCATGCGGGTTCGTAGATGCCCACGTGTGTGAATTGTGGGTATTCCAAACGCCCTCACGGGTGAAAGTGCACTCGTCCGTAAACAGAACATGTGCACCAAAATCCGGCTGCGCTGCATTCTGCTGGAGGTACCAACGTGCGAAATCGACACGTGGCTGATAGTCCGCCGGTGACAACGCTTGTACCTTCTGCGTACGATAGGGGTGCATTCCTTCCTCCTGTAGCACACGGCAAACCGACATTTGGAACACGTGTACTGCACGGGAAACCGCTCGCGTGCTACATCCCAGTCGCTCTTCCACCCCACGCAGAATGTCCTCTGCAAGTTGCGGCGTCCTGACACTCCTTTTACGCCCTGCGTCTTGCTTGGCCGCGGCGAAGGATCCCGTTTCACACAGCCGCCGATGCAAACGCTCGAAGGTTTTCTGATCTGGAGTGCATCTCATCGGAAACCGGTCGCGGTAACGTCTCTGTGCCTCACTTGCATTCCCGTCCGCCGCACCGTACACAAAGTGCATATCTGCCATTTCGTGCTTAGTATAACCAGCCATCCTCTCGGCAATCCACGGTAGAAATGCCGTTGGGTGCGAGGACCGACCCTTTTATACCATTTCCAACGCCACCTAGCGGCTCGCCGTTTGCGTTCCGCCCATACTTTCTATGACGAATATTGCTCGTATAGCTGCGTTCTACCACCCCGTAAAGTTTTGCCCACTTTTTCAGATTCACCCTGTATATATATACATTGAATTTTGTATTCATGAATTGCATATATCGATAAACACAAAAAATGGCATTTCTGCACAGCAGTGTTGTCAACTTAGCGACTTTGTTACTAGATCTAGCGACTTTTGAGCTCTCACGGCGTACCCCAGAAAATTTAACCGCCTATCCCAGTTGAGAACCCCTGTTCTAAACAATGTGGTTAGTTCTACTGCCATTGTTTGTAATGATGATAAATGCATTACTGAGTTTAATGTTGGCCCTCTAACAGAATCTAAAGTTATTTTGGTTGTTTCTAAACTTAAACTACATAAATCCCCAGGGGTAGATTAAATTACTACAGAAATGCTTAGAGCTGGGAATGTTTCGGTTACCACTTGGATGACTGAAATTCTGAATATCTTTTATGATAAAGGCATGGGTCTAAAGGGTTTTACCAGAGCTATTGTTATCCCTATTTTCAAAAAAAAGGTGATCGCAGTTCTTGTGATAACTATAGGGGTATCAGCCTACTCTCCAGTAAGTTCCAGGAGAGTAGGCTGAAGGTAAAGTTCTTTCCATGATTGTGCTTAATAGAATTAAGAATCTGGTTGACAGGCAATTGCGTGATGAGCAATGTGGATTCAGAAGTGGTAGGGGTTGTGTGGATCAGATATTTTCAGTTAGGCAGATTCTTGAGAAATGTTTAGAGTTTCAGAAACCTTTGGTTGCTAACTTTGTTGATTTCAAAAAGGCTTTCCACTTTGTAGATCGTCATTGTTTGTGGTTGATTGTGAGATCGTATGACATACCAGATAAGTTAGATAACATAATGAATTGCTAAGGCTTGTAGCAATTGGTTTAGTATTGCTTCTGGTGTTCGACAAGGGTGCATTTTGTCTCCTTTTCCCTTTAGTTTGGTTATTGATTATGTTATGCAAAATTCACTGCAAGGAAAAGATTTTGGCTTTAAATTTCTGTCTGGAAATACGAAAATATTGATTATACTGATTAGATTATGCTGATGGTTTAGCCCTTTTGGCAAATGATGTTGATGAGATGAACTCTTTCATTCGAGCTGTTGATGAGACTGGTAATAGGGTAGGTTTAGTTATAAATAGAGAAAAACTAAAGTGATGAAAATTGGTCAGGCAGGCAGTGATTTAGTTAATCTAATGTATAATTGATTGGTTCTCTCTAGGGTTAGTTATGGTAGTGAAACTTGTTCGTTTTGTAAACAAGATAACAGGAAACTTAATGATTTTTATTCTAGATGCTTACGCAGTATCTTAGATGGTTCAACTTCGTAAATAATGATGAGGTTAGGCAAAGGAGTCGGCAACCTCCTTTAAGCAGCATATTGTGCAGAGAGAGAGTCCGTTGGTTTGGCCTTGTTGCCCGTATGGATAATTATAGATTGGCGAATAGGGTGCCCAAGGCCTCAGAAAGAGGGGGAGACCTAGGATGCAATGGGCAGACAATGTCAAAAAGGACCTTGTTAGGATTGGTGTGCAGTGGCCGGTACAGCAGATGTAGCTCAGGACAAATATGTTTGGAGAACTAAATTGCACGGTCTGGTTGGACCTCTGTAGCCCATGGCTGTTTGATGATGATATATTTCTTGTAATAAAACTTAATTTTCTTTGCAAATGTACGAAGGGCAATTGAAAATTTCAAATAATAGAATGCATCTTTTCATCTAGTTATTAACAATATCTTATTTTTTTAAATCCGTAAAACTCTGATGTGGATTTATCATTATCTGTGAAATAATTATTTTATTTTGCTGCGACAAATAGAGAAAGAAAATCCATCGTAAAGGAATTACAAAATAAAGAAAATCTTTTCTTTACCAAATACAACAAAAATTAATCTTAAGAATTAATACTATACGCTGCCCTACCAACATAATGATTTTCCATGTTATACCAATGGGAACCTAAATTCGAAGATCTATAAATTCTAAGATATGCAATTAATATAAAAATATGACTGAAGACAAAATAATCATAACTAAATCTGAACATATCTCGATTATCAATAGCTTTCGTTCAGAATTTAAAGACTTATGGAAGTTGAGATATTTCAAAACAGTAATGCATCAAAAGAATTTGCCTCAGAAATGAAATAAAACTTAATAAGTATTTGTTTCGAACCAATTAGCGAAACAAATATGGAGTTTAGAATTTTTGCGTAATGGTTATTTCAATATGAGGAAATTATGAATGTTTTTTTATTAAACAAGATAATTTATTGTTAAATATTATAATTACTTACTTAATTTTCATTTGAATAAGGTAAGATTTAACCCCCCAAATCCTGCCCTGATATAATTCACATCATACACTAATTCCTAACATACCGTATAGGACATCTATTCTTGGGCATCTAAATTAACTTTACAAATTTGAGTTAAGTAATTTCTAGCATTTATTGAAATAAAATCTTTTCATTTTCTTTCAGATACAATCTGCAGGTATCATGCAGAATGGATCTGCACAGATATCCCATGGATTCTCAGCAATGTTTCTTTCAAATTAGCTCGTGTAAGTATTATGCAAATAACAGTTGCAATTAACAATGGCCGAGTGGTTAGCGCGCTTGGCTACTGATCTAAGGGGCCTAGGTTCGAGCCCCGGGTAAGGCATGGATGTTTGTGTTGCTTTTCTGCTGAGGTCCTGCCAACCTCACAGACCTTCTACTATGTTATTCTACTCCTGTCAGACCTCTGTGGCAAGCAGCTGCTTGAGGGGGGTATTTATTTATTTATTTTATTTTATTAATGAATATTGTTTGAAAATCGAGGCTTAAATAGATTTGATCATGGTCTTTATTTTATTTTCAGTCACCTTTTTTCTAAATGCAGATTAAAGAGATCTAATCTTAACGTTTTGGGATCATTCAGTCCTTTAAAAATTTGGTTAATAAAGAAGAATTTTAAAATTTATTTAATTAATATCCATTTTGTAATATCAACTACATTCTTGCACATTAATCTAGTTTTGTCGTAGTTTCAAATATTCTGTATTTTTGAATGAATTATATTGATATAAAATTGAACCCACATGCAAGTGTGAACTCTTGTGGATCTGGGTTGGGTTGTTTTACCTCTGAGCGGCACTTTTTTGCACACCATGGGCTAAATGGCCAGGTCACATGGACCCCGAAGGCTCAGAGAAGGTTGGGAGAGAGGACCCATTGGAACAGCTGTTGGGAGACAGATGATAGCCTCCCGTCAAGGCCATCCAACGTGTTCTTTAACGTGCACAGGGTATGGCTCTCCCACACAAGGGGCCACGGCTTAACGTCCCATCCGACGGACGGCGGCCTTTCCAAGCCCATCGGTGTCCTCTACTGACCGTGGGCAGGGCGGGTAATTTTGCGGAGATAAATCTCGACGCTGACCCAGCTGGGACTCGAACCTGGGAACTGCAGATTACGAGCCTGGCGCGCTACCGACTGAGCCACCCCCGCCCTTTTTTGGATCTGGAGTAGTTTATTTTTATGTATTATATATAGTTAATAATCTATCTATCTTTCTATTTTATAGAACTTCGACATTAGCTTCCCATTGACATAACATAGAAATTTTATAATATTTTGGTAGGGATGTGAAGACGCTTATATTTTATAGGCATACGCTCAAATTCTTGTGACACGAGATTTAAGAAGATGTTATTGCAAGGAGGAAGAAATTTCAGACCATTCGTTTCGCGATTTTGCTTAGGTTGGCCCATTGTTTCAGATTTTCAAAAACAGTTCAAACATTCGAGTCAGTTTTGCTCTGAAATAAATGTGTTGTTTTCATTTTGAAAAGAAAACCTTAAAAGAATAGTTAATGATCGGTAAAACTTGAAACTTCTTTGCGTAAAAGATTAATTCTTATTCTATCATATTTTAAGTTAGACTTTTAATAAAAACATAAACTTAGAATATGTCGAAATTTTTTTTATGACATTTTGTACAAGAGCTTTTACATGAACAACTGAACTCGAAATATATAAAAAAAAAAAACATTTGCGGAACTTCGGACAAAAGTTTTCAAATTCAAATGTCTCCTCAAGAAGACTTTCATTCATAATGCATTTTTTGCTTAAATCACCGAAGCAATTTTAATCATAGTTATTGAATTTTAGAAAGTTTTATAAAAGTAAAGAGCAAAATTAACTGTTGACGACAAACTGTAGTAAACATTGAAATGTATGCAGAGCTCGATATATCAGTCTAAACATAACGTTACCTACATTATATTACGAAAAGATTTCGGAAACGTCCTATGTGAATGGCAAGTCACATTCAGAGCTCTCTAACTCTGATAATTAAAACAATGAATAATTTATATTATAATAAAAATAACTTTTAAAATAACTTTGATAATTAACATAATAATTATTTTCCGAAAAATGTTTTTTACGGTGCTGTCATTGAAGACTTCACTTAAATCTTCCTACTTCTCCATTTTTCACAATTTTTTTTTAAATATTTACAGATTTATTAAGATGGAAACCTTTAACGCAAAGGCTGATGTTATACACTTTCTAAACATTTTCAAAAATAACTGAAATACGTTTTGCATCAACTTCTGAATTTGCATTGATTTTAGTAAGCGTTTTGTTACAATTATAATTTTTTGTTTAGTGGGCTTTTGAAGTAATTGTTTATGATCATCAACGTTGCTTTTAAATACTTCAGGCTCCATAACTCTTTAAATATCATACGAATATTATTAAAAAACGAGAATTAGATTTGAGGGAGATTTATCAATTTCTCTCCAGTGACAGTTTTCTGTAAAAAGCTTATTTTCAAAATTAGGGAGTCCTGAATGTGACTTTATATTCACATAACATGGGAGAGTATGGAAACCAGGGCTGGACTTACACATAAGCTAATTAAGGTACAGCTTAGGGTCTCACGAAATGAAGGGGCTCAAAACTTTAAGGTTTTCCGTGTTTCAAAATGTTTTTTACATTCAAATTAATCTATTGTGCAAACACTGTTGATCTCAGCTTTACACAATCATCATTGTATACAAATGCTAGTCTGTTTCCACAGCATCAATTTCATATTTATTTCTTATGTTCTTTTCAATCAAACTAATAAATATATAACTTATTTCGACTTTCGAAATTTTGGGGCCTCTTAAATTTATGTAGCTGAGGACCTCAGAAGGTCAAAGTTCGGCCTTGATGGAAACGTTTTGTAATATAGTGTGTATAAGACTTGTTATGTAAATTATATAAGATAAGATGATGATGTACTAATATCAGCAGCGAAACCAGGATTTTTGGAAGAGAGCTACTTTTCCCTCAAGCAAATGCTTGTCACAGAAGTCTGACCAGATCATGTCTATATAATTACACCACAAAAGGAAATCAGTGAGGTAGGCAAAACTTCAGCAAAAATACAATATAAGAAATATCCATGGTGCCATAACCGAGATTCGACAACTACCTTAACTACTGGGGCCGGAAACTTTTCATCGGTAGTGCGCCGGTCTCATAATCTACAGTTCTCAGTCTCGAGTCCATCGTGTGCAGCATTAAGATTTATCTCCGCAAAACTCCTCACCTTGACCTCGGTAGTAGGGGACATCGATGGGCTTGGAAATTCCGCCGTCCATTGGATGGGACGATAAGCCGTGGCGCCTTGTACGAGAGAGCCATACCTTGTGCACGTTAAAGAACACGTTGGCTGGCCTTGACGGAAGTCTATCATGTTTCCTAATAGCTTTCAAGTGGGTTCCTTTCCCCAACATTCTTTGAGCCTTCGGGGTTCTTGTGACCTGGCCGGTTAGCGTATAGTTTGCAAAAATGTGCCGCTCAGAGGTGAAATAACCCAGCCTTTTCTGAGCCCTTGGTGTTATTGTGACCTCCTTATTTAGTTCATTGTGGGGAAAAAAGTTCCACTCAAAGGTAAAGCAACCTTAACCATTGAAATACTGGGAAAGTTTTTGAAAGAGTAAAAAAAAAGTCATTAATATTTTATATGAAAAAAAAATGCTTTGATAATATTTATTAACTCTATAAACAATATAACCTATTAAAAACAGTTTAATGTAATGGAAAAATAACGAAAGCCTATTTATGAAATACGTATAATGTGCTTATAAAAAACAACGAAATGTTCCCTTCTCTCACAACTTGACTACTGAAGTACATACCAATTAATTATATTTTTGTGTTTGTGTAAAAAGTTTTACGAATTATTTTTTTTTCGAATTTAAAATATAAGATATATTAATTTCGCATTTCTTCTATTTAAACGAAACTTATTTTATCTTTTCAGTGGTGAATCCAACTAGCAAGCTATTGCTCATGTGGAGTGAGAAAAGAAGTGGCATCAAATTCCAGAATAAAGTTCACCCCCTGAAATATGAACTTCGCAAATACGAAACTTCGAAAACTGTCGTGCAGTGGACAGTTGGTAAGCTCTTAAATGAAGCCAAAAGGCAATCCAGATTTTTATTTAAAGTGCACAGGGTGTGGCTCTCTCCTATACAAAGTAGACTCGTCCTATACACAGTAGACTCGTCCTATACTATACTATATATTGCGTCCTATAGCAATGTATATGCAAATCTGTTGTATACAGTAGACTCGTCCTATACGCAGTAGACTCGTCCTATACGCAATAGACTCGTCCTATACGCAGTAGACTCGTTCTATACGCAGTAGACTCGTCCTATACACAGTAGACTCGTCCTATACACAGTAGACTCGTCCTATACGCAGTAGACGGACGGCAGCCTTTCCAATTCAACGGTGTCCTCTTTCTCACCGAAGGTAGGACGAGAGTTTGCGGGAAAAAATCTTAACTCAGACACAATTCGGTTTGGAAACAGAATGAAGACTATTATTCTTGCATTACCATGAATTTCTTTACGGTAGACAGATTACGTCTCCCCTGTCAAGAAGCCGCGGCTTAACCTACCATTCGACAGACAGCGGCTTTTCAAAGCCATATGTACATCCTTACAAATAATCTAACTCACAGTCAATAGGTGATTGAAATAGTAAAATTTTGCCGCATATTATAAGGAGATATCCGCGATGTTCACAGATGTCGTGTAGGGTTGAGCGAATATATTGTGTTGTTAACAATAGCATTATAGAGGCTCTTGGAAAATTGTAGAATACAAGAATGGAAAGCTAATGTTCAGAATGTACTCTTTGATACTTAAACTGTGCTCCCTACTTGCTTATTAATTTCAAAGCAAAAAAAAATCGATTATTTTCTAGCATAATTAAAGTGAAGCAATGTATATGCAAATCTGTTCGCGATTTAAATAACTTTTGTTGGATGATTTATTGCCGAGCTTTTCAGTTTCTTTTCAGTCAGTGATCTCCCATCTCTTCTTTTGGCTGAACTCCATATCATTAATTTTTAATGCTTCCAGGGCAATATTAATCTTTTGCTTTGTGCACTGTACTTTCACCCCCCCCCCCCCTCTCTCGAATAGAATTGAGAATCGATTTTAAGATAAGCGTCGGCAAAGTTTTTGCTATTTGGCTTTTGGAATGGGTAGAGGGGGGGATGCAAAAGCTCTTTGAAGTTTGTAACTAATGTTTTCCCTTATGTGTATGCATTTATTTCATTATTATGCATCTCAGAATAAAAAGCACACACCGTTTTCTGTAAGCCGAATTGCAAGAAAACAACAATTGCTTTTTAAATAATGGCAGTTTATTTAATATTGCGCATTTCGGCGCATTTCGGCGCATTTAAGGACGGTTAGAGAAAGGGAGGGTAGGAAGCAGATCCAGATGTAGAAAAAAATAATCGGGGGGGGGGGGGACACGATATGCAATCGAGCGGTAAAAAGGTAGGATGGCTAGAGTGGTTGCCTTCCAATGTAACGTTTGCCCCTTCCTTTTAGAGTTCTTTTTTTAATTTCTTGAGTTGGGTTGGGTTGTTTTACCTCTGAGCGGCACTTTTTGCACACCATGGCCTAAATGGCCAGGTCACATGGACCCCGAAGGCTCAGAGAAGGTTGGGGGAGGGGACCCACTGGAACAGCTGTTGGGAGACAGATGGTAGCCTCCCTTCAAGGCTATCCAGCGTGTTCTTTAACGTGGACAAGATATGGCTCTCACACACACGGTGCCACGTCTTAACGTCCCATCCGACGGACGAAGGCCTTTCCAAGCCCATCGGTGTCTCCTACTGACCGTAGGCAGGGCAGGGAA
Source organism: Ryuthela nishihirai (assembly GCA_038380435.1). Classification (NCBI taxonomy): domain Eukaryota; kingdom Metazoa; phylum Arthropoda; class Arachnida; order Araneae; family Heptathelidae; genus Ryuthela; species Ryuthela nishihirai. The sequence continues at coordinate 31,078,686 of JAWZYU010000018.1, forward strand.
TTTAATTTCTTGAGAAATGCGCGAAATATGCACAAGTTTAATAAGTTTTTTTATTATGCAAAGTTTATAATGTTGCTCTTTCTAACATTCGCAAATGGGGGGTCATGGCCCTTCTATCCCGCCACTCCAGATTCGCCGTTGTAGGCAGAGTTTTCTGTACCTTGCTCCCAATATTCGTCCAACTCACTAAATAATTTCAATAAGCACCATGGAGTTAAAAATATCAAATACTAACTGATTTATTTATCCGGGTTGGGTTGTTTTACCTCTGAGCTGCACTTTTTTGCACACCATGGGTTAAATGGCCAAGTCACATGGACCCCGAAGGCTCAGAGAAGGTTGGGGGAGGGGACCCACTGGAACAGCTGTTGGGAGACAGATGGTAGCCTTCCGTCAAGGCCATCCAGCGTGTTCTTTAACGTGCACAGGGTATAGCTCTCCCGCACACGGTGCCACGGCTTAACGTCCCATCCGACGGACGGCGGCCTTTCCAAGCCCATCGGTATCCCCTACTGACCGCGGGCAGGGCGAGGAATTTTTTTTTTATTATTTATCCGGTATTCTTCGGTTATTATGATGCCTTCGTTTCCACACACATAAAAAAGCTGGTGTCCTGCTCGTGATATTTCGGACTCTTTCGTTTTCTACAAAAAAGTTCGTGTTCCGTTCTTGCTATTTACCCATTTCTGAAATAATAGTTTTGTCGCGCGAAAACAGAAAGAAATTAATTGAACTATTTTTTATTTTAAATTCATCGGTGGCAGCAATTAGTTTCAAAGACTCCTAATCTTAAGTCTATGGGAAGCACCAGTAATTAATGTTAAAGTTAAGTTTTCCAGTCCACGCCGGTTTTGGTTGATTCCAGAGTGTTAGCGCTTAGCGTATAACATCGAAAGGAAAGTTCTATTGCAAAATAATTAAAATAATGAAAAGTCTGTGTGTATCTCTTGACGGGGCTGGGTTCATAAGCGGACAGACAAGTTCTTTCCTTTATATGCATTGGAGAAAAATAAGATGGATGATAAAGATCATGACAAAATATCTCTAAATCTCGACTTTCAACAACATTCGTTTGATATTTAAAGAATATTTCACTGCAATAATGAGTCATTAGGATTTACCTCAGAAATTGATTGAAATTTAATAAATATTATTTTGAATAAATTAAATAAATATATATGTATATTAGAAGTATGAATAATGATTATTTCGATAGTGGACAATTATGAACAATTTTTATAAAAAAAAAAAATAAATACCCCCTCAAGCAGCTGCTTGCCACAGAGGTCTGACAGGAGCCTGTCAGTTTATATTTTTATACAACAAGAAAATTTACTGTTAAATATTCCAGTTTCTTCGCTTCCGAATACTGCCGAAAAAATCGAGATTTAAATAGATATAATTATGATTTTTATCTTCAATCACATTTCTATTGAACGCATCAGCCACGTACCCTGGATTTAGTTTCGGGTGTAGGGAGTAGGATAATTTGGTCTTGGGAATTGTCCAAGTATTCAGTTTCGGAATTTAGTTTCTTCGTTTCTTAGTGGGAGGGGCTCGGAGATTCAGTTTCGGAATTTAGTTTCTTCGTTTCTTAGTGGGAGGGGCTCGGAGATTCAGTTTCGGAATTTAGTTTCTTCGTTTCTTAGTGGGAGGGGCTCGGAGATTCAGTTTCGGGGTGTGGCTGGGGGTGAGATAAGACTTGAGTAAGGTTTGCCAGTTACGAAAATATTCCACGAAACAGGAAACGTTCAATTGTTATTCGATATGGAATGAGATTTCATAGTTGTTTTTTTAATCTATATTTAATGTCGGACATAAAATATGGGGAAAATGTAAAATTATATAAAGACAAATGTTTCGGATTTTAAAGTAGGTAGACAAGTTTGAAATTTCATATAAGACGACCGGATTTTCTGGGGGAGGGTCGGTTTTCCTGTCCCCCCGGATGCATCCCTGGAATGTATAATTTTAGATGTTAAGATTTACGCTTAGAAGTTAGATTTCTTTTAACATAGCATAGAAATTAATATATTAGTAGAGCTATGTATTGAAGCATAGTTTTATTAAGTTGTTAACATCAAAAAATAAGACCCCGTATTTTTTTTCTCATCGTTTACAGGAAAATATACCAACCTCTTCGCTAACTTTACTTTCGTGCGATGTATCAGCAGCCACGTGTTGAATGTATACGTGCCCAGTTCGCTGGTGGTCATCTTGTCCTTCCTCTCTTTCTGGTTGGATCGTACTGCTGTTCCTGCCAGAGTTACTCTTGGCCTTACGTCCCTATTAACCATCTCAACACAGGTAGTGCAATCTCGTAGTAATCTCCCTCCGGTCAACTATATGACTGCGCTGGACGTTTGGCTCTTTGTCTGTATCAGCTTGGTGTTCCTAACCCTTTTGGAGTATGCTTTAATCTACCAATTCACTGAAGAGGTGAGTGTTTAGGATAAGGGATTTTTTTTTAGTAATAGACCGTGTTGTGAAAGATTCGAGGTGCTTAATAATAGCCTCACTTTTTCACTATGTGTAGAGGTACAGTCGCTCAAAAAAATATCCGAACAGTATGGTTAATTTCAGAATTCAGAAAAAAATCGTTGCCAGATATTTTTTCTGAATTCCGAAATCAACCATAGTGTTCGGATATTTATTTTAGCGACTGTAAATACATGGGATAAGGGTTGGGTTGTTTTACCTCTGAGCGGCACTTTTTTGCACACCTTGGGCTAAATGGCCAGAAAAGGTTGGGGGAGGGGACCCACTGGAAGAGTTGTTGGGAGATAGATGGTAGCCTCCCGTCAAGGCCATCCAGCGTGTTCTTTAACGTACACAGGGTATGGCTCTCCTGCACACGGGACCACGACTTAACGTCCCATCCGACGGGCGACGGACTTTCCAAGCCCAACGGTGTCCCCTACTGACCGTGGGCAGGGCGGGGAATTTTGCGGAGATAAATCTCAACGCTGACCCAGCTGGGACTCGAACCTGGGAACTACAAATTACGAACCTGGCGAGCTACCGACTGAGCCACCCATGGGATAAGGACTTTATCTTCTATATTAGAAGAGAATGTTGTGTTATCTTCTATATTAGAAGAGAATGTTGTGAAGGACTCGAACGTCTTAATATTAATTTACTATTTCCTGGGTGTAATTAGTAAATAGTAAAGTAATTAAGTAATTTTATAATATATTAAATAGATATTAGTAAAGTTATGAAGCTTCGAAATTAGCGTCCCATTGCCATAATATGGGATGGGGTAGTCATCATTCAATCATCACTCAGTGTAGATGAAAGTGTTTTTTTCGATTGTAGGGCAAATGTAGAATTATCTAATTATACGAAACATTTAGCAGCAAAGTGTCACGGAAATGTCATGAAGTAATGGGACCCTTGAAAGACTGAGCTGGGAAAAAAAATTGGTTTTTGCCGTGATTCGGATTCTAATCCACCTCTCCCAGTAATATGACAGGGGTGATAACCACTACATCAACGGCTATCCTTCTCTTCAGGTAAATGACATATAGACTATCGCTAACTGACAGGCTCCTGTCAGATCTCTGTGGCAAGCAGCTGCTTGAGGGTTTTTTTTTTTTTTTTTTATTTGATTCGTTTGTGGCGCCATCTAGTTCGGGAAACGGACAACCAAATTTCCCCATACGATGGAATTTAATTTGTCACTCACGCTCATAGCGTTAAATCAATAATTCGGTAGTAAAGTACTACAGGAGATGTCCTGTACACTTAAGTCGGATTGTTTTACCTCTGAGCGACACATTTTTGCACACAATGGGATAAATTGTCAGGTCACAAGGACCCTGAATGCTCAGAGAAGACTGGGGGAAAATATCCATAGGACAGCTGTTGGGAGACAGAAGATAGCCACCTGTCAAGGCCATCCAGCGTGTTCTTTAATGTGCACGCGTATGACTCTTCCACACACAGGGTTGGGTTGGGTTGTTTTACCTCTGAGCGGCACTTTTTTGCACACCATGGGTTAAATGGCCAGGCCACATGGACCCCTAAAGCTCAGAGAAGGCTGGGGGAGGGGACCCACTGGAACAGCTGTTGGGAGACAGATGGTAGCCTCCCGTCAAGGCCATCCAGCGTGTTCTTTAACGTGCACAGGGAATGGCTCTCCCGCACACGGGGCCACGGCTTAACGTCCCATCCGACGGACGGCGGCCTTTCCAAGCCCATCGGTGTCCCCTACTGACCGTGGGCAGGGCGGGGAATTTTGCGGAGATAAATCTCAACGCTGACCCAGCTGGGACTCGAACCTGGGAACTACAGATTACGAGCCTGGCGCGCTACCGACTGAGCCCCCCCCCCCCACACACACACACAGGGCCACGACTTAATGTTCCATCAGACGAACGGCGGCTTTCCAAGTCCATCAAACGGGAAGTTTTATGAAGATAAATTTCAACACTGGCCCAGCTGGAATTCGAACCTGGGAACTGCAGGTTATGAGCCTGGCACTTTACCAAGTGAGCCACCCCCTGTATACATGGGACCCATGAAACTGTTTTCTGAAAGAATTGGTTTTGTCATGAGTGGAATTCGAACCAACGTCTCCCAGTAATATGCCTAGCATGATACTCGGGGATGTTGGTTCGAATCCTACTCACAGCAAACCAAATTTGTTTGCCGTGACTGAATTTGTTTTTCATATGAAATATTGTAGCATAACCATGACTTGAAAAAACATTTAGTTATTTAAGAGGTGAAATTTCACATAAACGTATGGCAGTTCATGAAAATTTGTTTCAAGAAGAGTCATTTGAGTGTCCTCAGTTGTTTAGAAATTATATTTACTTGACGGCAATCTTAAAACTGGATTTATATTCATTATTTGTCCTAGCGAAATCTCATTGCGTTTATTGTATTGCACTGCAAAGCGAGATTCCGAGTTATTGATATATCTATTTGGATTAAATTACTTTCATACTAAAAATAAAAAGAGTAGTAATAAATCTCATTTCAAGCTTCACTATAAAACAGTAAATTACCACTTACGTGTTGTCCAGTTTCGGTGCTGATTACTCTTGTATTACTGGGCAATAGGTCTCCCACGACTCATTTCGGGAGCTTCCTTTCTTCTTGACACCTTCTTTAAGTGTCTTCTCCTGAAAGGGGTTGGGTTGGGTTGTTTTACCTCTGAGCGGCACTTTTTTGACACCATGGGCTAAATGGCCAGATCACATGGACCCCGAAGGCTCAGAGAAGGTTAGGGGAGGGAACCCACTGGAACAGCCGTTGGGAGACAGATGGTAGCCTCCCGTCAAGGCCACCCAGCGTGTTCTTTAACGTGCATAGGGTATGAGCTCTCCCGCACACGGGGCCACGGCTTAACGTCCCATCCGACGGACGGCGGTCTTTCCAAGCCCATCGGTGTCCCCTACTGACCGTGGGCAGGGCGGGGAATTTTGCGGAGATAAATCTCAACGCTGACCCAGCTGGGACTCGAACCTGGGAACTACAGATTACGAGCCTGGCGCGCTACCGACTGAGCCCCCCCCCCGCCCCCCCTGAAAGGGGAAATATTCTTCTGAAAGGAGAAGGCATTTGAAGAAGGGATCAAGAAGAAAGGATGCTCCCGAAACCCGTCAGGGAGACCTGTTGCCATGTAATTATAACAGAGGAGGGTTGGCACTAAGGGATCAAAACTGGACAACAGGTAGTGATAGATTACGGTTTTATAGTAATCTATCACTTACCTTGGACAGAGCCTGCGAAAAAAAATTGAAACCTTAATAATATCGATCACCAGTTGTCAACACGAATTATAGAAACAAATAAGATTGCGCTTTGCTTTTTCAAAAATAAAGCATTTTTAAATCAAATAAATAAATAAATAAAAAAAATAAATACCCCCTCAAGCAGCTGCTTGCCACAGAGGTCTGACAGGAGCCTGTCAGTTTATATGCCACAGTAGAATATCTGAGAGGATGGCAGGACCTCAGCAGAAAACAATACGAACATCCATGCCTTACCCGGGGCTCGAATCCAGGTCCCGTAGATCAGTAGCCAAGCGCGCTAACCACTCGGCCACGGGACGGCTAACTATCTAAATAAAACCTTTAAGGATTTTTTTTTTCTTTTTAAAGTGTACAGTATTAGTATTGACCACCAGATGACAGCACCACACATGAAAACACTGACAATTGCTTTCAGGAGAAGTTTCGGAATTACTCGTGGATATATTTGTTAAATGTATCAAGATTTTTGTAATTCAAATATTGTTGATGTAGTTCAGTATTTTTTTTTTATAATTCAGTGTTGATATAATTCAGTATTTTTTATAATTCAGTGTTGCATCCGAGCATGTCTTAAAAAATTCTATTTATTGTATATTTATACATCTCTTTCAATTTTGATATGTATTAATTATATTATTTATTTGAATATATTTTGTTATCAAGATGGGAATTTAAACTTAATTTACTCTAAATAATATAAACATTATATGATATTTTTTAAATAAATTTCAATTTTCTAAGTATTTAATAGAACAATGATTGGAATATTAGACAGTATTTGCTTTAAAAATGAGCAGCATCAGCTTTGAGAAATACACATGCTTGATTAGAAATTGAAGAATGCAATTGATTAGATATCAGTTAAATTGTTTGAATGAAAAAAAAAATCATTAAAGTAAATTGCGAATATACAAATCTCGCGAATGTTGAAGTCACAAATATGGCGATATGGAGAGTTTACTCTATTTATTTTTAATACAAAAATAATTAAAAAATAAACTAAAAAAACATAAAAATATTTCCCGATATGATGAAATAAAACTTGCAAAAAAAAGAAGAATGTTAATTTACAAAAACAATGTTATAAACAAAAAGAATTGGGAAAAGAATAATACGTTTCTCAAAATTTAATATAGACAAAGATAGATAGATATTTATCAACACTATGCAATACACAGAAAGAATCCACATTCGCATGTGGATTCAATTTTACATCAATGTAATGCAATCAAACAAATATTACCAGTTACCACAACACTGATTTATTGTGCAACAATGTAATTGATAATACCAAAATTGAGAATAATTAAATAAATTTTTATGATTATTATTTATTGACGAAATCTTAAATTTTTTAAAGAACTTAATGCCTTTTAAATTCGGGCACGGGACTCTGCCAATGTTGGCTCGGCCCTTCTTGCTCGCTCTAGTTCGTCACTGCCATCCACGTGTAGATATATTATATTTGTATTTTCTCTTGCATTTAACTTTCGTTTCACTTGCAAAATGTTGGTTTCTTCAGAATGCAAATTAATTTTACGTTTTTTGTTCCTATTTTCTTCTCCCAGTCCTCAGTACCTCAACCAATGAAGGAATCAGTGAAGGTCAAAGGTCGAGATGAAGCATGGTCCGAGCAAAAGAAGCCAGATATACAAACACTTCCTCAAGAAATAAAAAAATCCTGTCTAGGAAACATAAAAGTAAAAACTTGGAATTTGGATCACGTGTGTCGCGCGTTGTTTCCGACAGCTTTTCTTTTATTCTCCATTATTTACTGGACTTATTATTTATATTATTAGATCTCTTTATAGGTGGAAGTATGAATATTGAGTTTTTATTAGATTTCTAAGTGGGAAAAAATTGGAAATTGTGCTCTCTGTGTGAGACTTCACTGCAAATTAAAAAAATCTTTCGCTGCATTGATCCTATTTGCAGAATGAAAGAAACGCACAAAGTAAAGATTTTCTCAAGTGAATATATGATGCAATAATTAAGGATGTTATTATTAGAGTTAATAATCAAGAATCTAATGACGGTAATAATCAGGAAGAAAAGCAAAGGACAACATAATAAAGCGAAATTTGATCAAGATGCTGCGAAAGACTTCTGGTAAAAAAATTGATCACTCTGAGAAAAAAGGAAAAATAGCTCGTTAATAAAGCAACATCATATTAAGAAAATAAAAGCACATTGTTATATGGAAGGCACATTTTCGATAAAAGTACGAATGGCAGAATGTTTTGAAATACAAGACCTCAGTGAGAATTCGAAAAACTCACTGCTATATGATACAAGACTGCCTTGTGATGGAACACCTCATAAAAAAATGTGAAACTGACTCATGATTTTCAGAGAAAATAAAAAAACAAAACGATTCGTGATCTCAGTAAAAAATACGGAAGCTATTGATGATTTCAATAAAAAATAAGGAAGCGAATCACAATCTCAGTAAAAATATGAAAGTGATTCGTGATTTCAGTGAAAATATGAAAGTGATCCACGATCTCAGTAAAAATATGAAAGTGATTCATGATATCAAGAAAAGCATTAAACTGATTCCTGATCTTAGTAAAAATACCAAAGTAGTTGATGATCTTAGTAAAAATATGAACGTGATTCATGATCTCAGTAAAAATATGAAAGTGATTCATGATATCAAGAAAAGCATTAAACTGATTCCTGATCTTAGTAAAAATACCAAAGTAGTTGATGATCTTAGTAAAAATATGAACGTGATTCATGATTTCAGTAAAAATACGATAGTGCGTCATGATCTCAGTAAAGAACACAAAAGTGAATCATGTTATCAATAATAATCTTGAAAGTGGCACTATAATATGATGCAAAAACTTTAGTAAAATTCTGAAAGCTAACCTCACTAATCAGATCACAGTTTTTTATGTGATGTAAAGTCCTCTTTGGAAAGTTAACGTAAGATCAGTGAAAGAAAAAGAGGAAAATGAACAGAATTACAATATATATAGTGCAATTGAAGACTTAACTAAGAAAGATTAAGGCAACTGTGAAAAAAGTAAATTTATAATACATTTGAATCAATGAACTGAAAAGTGCTGTGATTAACCTGGAAAAGATACCGAAAATAAACAACCCCCAAATTCGCATTTGGATACAACTCTGCTCTGAATAACTGAATTTTGGCAATATCCCACAACAGTTAACAGTTCTAAAGGCACAGTAAGGTACTGTAAAGGTAACAGTTCGTGTCACGTGACACGAAGGTTGCCAGATCACTATTTTTTTTAAAAATCGTTGCCAGATATTTTTTCTGAATTCTGTAATCAACCATAGTGTTTGAATATTTTTTTGAGCGACTGTATTTATAATCTTGAATCCAACTAATGCAAAACAAAGGAAATATAGCTCGTTAATAAAGCAACATCACATTAGGATAATAAAAACACATTGTTATATGGAAGGCACATTATCGATAAGAGTAAGAATGGCAGAATGTCACTCATCGATAATAAATCATCTTATTATCGATAAGAGTAAGAAGGGCAGAATGTCACTTATATATTCATTGTTTTATGGAGCTTTAATAGTACATTAGCTCAAACTTGCCTAAATATAATCGAAAGCCAGCTTACTTACCTGAAGAGTGTGATAGCAATTCTAGGAAAAAGTGGGATATTTCCTCGAAGAAAACTTGAATGAAACCGATAAACTGTAGTCTTCGGGACTTCAGAAATTTAAATAAAAACTTGTTCATTTGCTCTTGCTTCTACTTATTAACTGTGTTTCGTTAAAAGTCTACAAAATTAAACAGAACACATATTATACGCACAAAGTAATTGTTCCAAAGAGCAACAAGTTTTCTCCTACACGGGTCCATAATTCCAACGTATCAGGACGATAAGTAATTATGAAATACGTTAGCTGTTCTTGAACATCTCCAAATCAAATCTCCCAATAACTTCGCTCAGCAAAAAATACACTTAATTTATATATATACACTTAATTTTGTTGCCATATTTCTTAGAATTATATATATATATTGCATAGTCTAAGAAAACACTTATAACAACATGATTATTTTTTGATTCATATTGTTAAGTGTGTTTTCTTGGAATCAAAATTCTCGGAATAATACATATATTCATGGACGAAATAATCGGAATAATATATGTATTCATGTCTTGGAATAATACATGTATTCATGGACGAAAAGGAAGGTAATACGACTAATGTGCACTAATCCGCAAACGAAGTGTAGCAAAGCAATGAAATCTGAATGCGACACATGATTGATTTGCAATGTACATGATGGAGAAAGATCCTAGAAATTGCTTCCAGTTTGTACAAGCTTCATACAAAGATATGCCCCATTAAGACCAAAGCCACTCTGACCAATGATTCAATCGGAGCTAACACAAATCCGACAGTTGAAGTGTTGTTACGAACCAATGTGATACCACTACGTCACCGAGGTAGCAAAATTAAAATTACCTCCTCAAATCATAAGAATGGAATGGAAATTACCGTATTTGCTGGCGTATAGGACGCACACATTTTTAAGGAAAAATAAATTTTCCACATTGTTTCATGAATTTCCATAAAGATTTACTGTACTCATTTTATAGTTATTTATGTATACAAAAAATGTAACTAGGGAACATTGTAGTTAGGTATCTTTTAATATTCATCCTCAAAACCCAGAAATTCATCTCCAGAGCTAAATGAAGAATCACTTGAAGCGTCTTTTTCAGAAACTGAGTCTTCGTATAACAAATCATCCTCTGTGTCATCAAGTGATAATACCACATTTCTTAAATGACTTTACAACTGTTTCATGTTTCACAGCATTCCATGAAGTTTTGACCCATTCACAAATCTACAAAATGCTAGACCTCTTCCTTCTTCCTGATGGTGTCACTTCAAAATCTGTAGACTGCATCCAACTGTTCCATTTATTCTTCATGAATCCTTTAAATGGTTTATTAATGCAGACATCTAAAGGTTGAAGCTGGCTTGTTAGTCCACCTCGAATTACAGCTAACTGAGTTTTCAGTTGGTTGATTTTATTTTTTACAGCTTCTGTTCTATGACTCCGAAACTGATCCCATACTAGCAACGCAGGTTTCTTTAACAGTCCACCAGGACGCCTAGACCACACATTGCCTATCCACAACTTCATCCCCCCTTCATCCATCCATCCCTTAGGATGAACATGCACAAACACACCTTTAGGCAGTTTTTCCTTGGTCAAGGTTTTCCTTTTGAAAATCAAAAGAAGCAGCAATTTTGTTCCATTGTCACAAATGTTTTGTTTGAGGATACATCGAACGTCAGTGGGACCACATCCATGTTTTCTATTTGTGAAAGTTCAAAATTTCCTCTTTTTCTTGCATTAATGACAAATTTGTGAAACTCGATAATCTTGTCTTCATATTCTGTTGGCATCTTTTGTGCTATTTTTGTTTTAGTCCGCATACGTAAGTCATTTCTCTTCATGAATCTAGAACACCATGACGTTGATCCTGTAAAATCAGCGATGCCTCTGTTAGTAGCTATCACTCTTGCTTGTTGAACAGTCATTTTTGTGGAAACTGAAAATCCCAAGCTTCGGTGGTCTAATGTCCAAGTTTTTAATTCTTCTTCTAGTTCCAGCCATTTTGCAATTCCATGTCGCAGATTATGTTTACTACGCATAGTTTTTTTTAATTCTTCTTCCTGTCTTCTCCAAGTTTTTATCATCTTTTCTATTGGCGGTGATCCGAAATTACTCTCTGCTGCCCTGTTTCCGTGTTCTTTGGCATATCACTCGTAGCTTGAATGCAATATCATAGCAGAATCTGCGTTATTTTTGAGCCATGTTTCGCAGCAAAAACATGAGAAAGCTTCTTCGGTACTAAAAGTTTACGTTTTTGTTGCCTTGAGGCGCTGTAATCGGTAACGACGCGCCATGCTCGCGCTTTTCGAAAAAATATGCCGGTGAAATGAGATCACGCATGAGCACATTGGATGAATCGTAACCTTGAGATATCAGTGGATCTGAACTCTATTTTACTGGAATGCTTCCTCTGTCAGTAGTGAAGCATAAAATATATCACGCAACTTATTATTTTTACAGAACAGAAAAAAAATATGGAAACGATTTATTTGAAACCACTCTTTTACAAAAGGGCAAAATGCAAAAGAATAGTTATATATGTATATTGATATAAACCAAAAGTTGTAGACTGAAATTTCAACTCATAATTTTGATTACCGGCGCATAAGACGTACCCCATATTTTAGTCGTATTTTGTGGGGAAAAAAGGGCGTCCTATATGCCGGCAAATATGGTAATTTATCCTACATTCACGTGATTTGTAAAACTATGGGGACATCATGTCTGTCTTGGAATAATCAAATTAGTACATACGTATCCTAAATTGTGATTGAAGTTGATGAGTTTATTTTACAGGTAGCAATGATTATTCGTAACAGACTGCTGTTAATGATTATTAACAAGGGTCCTGGGGGAGAATATCTCCTTGTAAGAGAGAATTATTGCCCACTACGAAAACCTGGGGAACTACTGCAACCTAAGGTGTAAGCATTTCGTCCTCCTTATATTTTAGGACAGTGGAAGTTGTATTCTCGAAGATATGGGGTTCCATACATCTCTTGGACACTATTCTGCCCAGATCATGATCCCAACCACCACATACTGTCATACACATTTTTCCTAATGTGTATAGCAGGGATAGCCAACTTTTATGTGACCCTCGAAGTAGTCAAGAATGTAGATTATAATATCTTAAGGTTAATGACTTACACTAATAGTCATTACTATTACAATAATTTAACCAAAATCAAGTAAGCAAATAAAATAAGGTTAAAAATTAACTAAACTCTTTAATGTCTTCAGTGGTATGTTCTTTTAGGAGCTACTCATTTTTTGAACCCATTTTTGACCCAAAATTATGCTTTTTTCAAGAGCTTTTTATTAAATAATTACGATTAAAAATAATATTATATGAAATAATTGCGATTAAAATAATATTTATTAAAATTGTAAAAAATTTTAATTTATATTAAAATTTTTATTTGAATATGTATAGAATTATTATATATATATATAAATATTATTATTGCAATATCATATTTTTTATGATATTGCAATAATAATATTTTTATTTTTTTTTAATATGTACTGATCTACGGGACCTGAGTTCGAGCCCCGGGTAAGGCATGGGTGTATGTGTTGTTTTTCTGCTGAGGTCCTGCCATCCTCTCAGATCTTCTACTATGGCATATAAACTGACAGGCTCCTGTCAGACCTCTGTGGCAAGCAGCTGCTTGAGGGGGTATTTATTTTATTTATTTATTTATTTATAGAATTATTGGTCTCGTAATATGAAGGCCACAAGCCCGGAAATTTACCGGACATACCACTGAAGGAATTAATAAAACTCTTCAAATTATCATTGAAATGATGAAAGATCAAACGAAAAAAACCAAACCAAATTTTTTAAGTTAACGAATCAAAAAATAATCATGTTGTTAATTAAACATTGCTCTAATTAATTGTTAGATACGAATTAATTCATCATCATCATCATCATCATCATCCTCAAGCCAAACAATTAATTCATTAGACCCAGTGGTCTCCAACCTTTTGTATAAGAGGACCTCATTCAATCGTTAAGCTTGAAATGAGCGCAGTAAAGAAACCCTAAATATGAATTCATTTAAATTTATATAAAATAAAGAAATTATCTTGCTTTATTTTTTACTGTTCCCTTTTTTCCCTTTCTTTATCCTATCATTCAATATTCATCATTTAGGGCTGCAAATTAAACTTAAAATGGATTAAGAAATATTAAAGAAATAAAATTATCAGGATGTTATTACCTTTATATGCAAGTGATTTTGTTATACACGCTTAATGAAACAATTGCATTCACAGGCCAATAAAGGACCGGGGGTTGACAGCCGATAATGCCCAGTTTTCGTAGTCTGCAATTCCCAGGTTCGAATCCTAACTGTGCCAGCATTGAGATTTATCTCCGTTAAACCCACACTGGGTTTCCCATGAGAAAGGGGACACCAGTGGGCTTGAAAAGGTCGCAATGCATCGCATGGACGAAAATCCCTGGTTCTATGTGCATGAGAGAAATATACTCTGTACACGTTAAAGAGCACGCTAGATGGCTTTGAAGGGAGGTTACCATCTCTCTCTTAACAACTGTCCTTTTGTCCTCTTCCCCCAACATTCTCTGAGCTCTCGATGTCTTTATGTCCTGGCCATTTAGCCCATTGTGTGCACAAAAGTGATTCTCATAGGTAAAACAATCCAACCCAAATTGTCACCTGATGTATTGTCCATCGACGTTTGCAAGACAAAAAGAGGTCAACAGTGAAATGCATATGGACTTTCAAGATGCAGGGATACTATCGGTCAATTTTACCAGCCATACAAAATGAGCAATTGACCAAAGAGATGGATGGTTGACTAAGTCAGTAGCGAGTCAATATCTGCAATAATTTGGTTCGAATCACAATTGTGCCGGAATTGAGATTTTTCTCCGCTAAATAATCACCCTGCATTCGGTCAATAGGAGCCACCGATGGGCTTGGGAAAATCGCTGTCCTTCGGATGGGACGAAAAACCATGGCTTTACGTCCCATCCGAAGTATGTGCAGGAGAGCCATATGTGCTGTTCCGTGTGCATTAGAGCCATACCTTGTTCACGTTAAAGAACACGCTGGATGGCCTTAACGAGAGGCTACCATCTGTCTCTACAGAAGATCTCTGTAAGAATAAATATAAATTCCTTTATATTCAATACCAGGGTGCCAAACTCGCGAAAAAATATTAACATCGATCAAAATTCAGTCAGTAAGCCAAACGAGCCAGCTTTGTGATCTCTAGAGTACATGTTTCTGATTTAAATTGTACAGGACAATTATCTATGAGTTACTTGACCAATCTTTAATAAACTTCGCTTCATAATTGATAGTCATTGGTGCCAAATCCCTGGAATGTAAATATCGTTTTAGAGATGAGCTTGTGACAAATATTGTTACCAAATAAGCAATTTTCGTGACTTCACGCACCTCCTAAAGGAAACTAGGGCACTTCCTCAGGAATCTGTATATTAAAGAATTCCAATGGTTTCATGGAATGTAATTGGTAGAAGACACCAAGAAATAGAAGATCCCAATTTTAACGTATTTTCGGCGTGGCTCACTTGTACAAAGCGCATCTCGATTTCACACCCAAGGATTGAAATCAGAGGTTCTTCTAAAGTGTTCACGGTATGGCTCACTTGTACAAAGTACATACAAATTTCATATCGAAGAATTGAAATCGTGGCATCATGGTTTGAAACCCAAGGATTTATATCAGAAGTTCTTTACAGTATTCACAGTCTTACTCCCTTGCACAAACTGCAACGCAGTTTCAAACTCGAGGATTGAAATTGCAGTTTTCAAAGGGGGTGTTACAATTTCTAAAAGAGATTATTCTCTCTTTATGGGAAAAATGCAGTAAGCCAAACGAGCCAGCTTTGTGATATATGTATTTTAGGATGGGAGTGGCTCAGTCGGTAGCGCGCCAGGCTCGTAATCTGTAGTTCCCAGGTTCGAGTCCCAGCTGGGTCAGCGTTGAGATGATTTATCTCCGCAAAATTCCCCGCCCAGCCCACGGTCAGTAGGGGACACCGATGGGCTTGGAAAGGCCGCATCCGTCGGACGGGACGTTAAGCCGTGGCCCCGTGTGCGGGAGAGCCATACCCTGTGCACGTTAAAGAACACGCTGGATGGCCTTGACGGGAGGCTACCATCTGTCTCCCAACAGCTGTTCCAGTGGGTCCCTTCCCCCAACCTTCTCTGAGCCTTCGGGGTCCATGTGACCTGGCCATTTAGTCCATGGTGTGCAAAAAAGTGCCGCTCAGAGGTAAAACAACCCAACCCAACCCTCTCTTTATGGAGGTGAAATGAAGGATTCAAATGACTGAATCCACAACAGTATATTTTAGCTAATTAATCCTTAAGAAGGGATGGATTTAAAAGAATGCATAAGAAAAAGAAAATTCCTGTACTCCGTCCACTGCACGGCGAACTAATCAGTGGATTGCTAACTAAACATTCGAAGTGTCTTATTAGCACGAAATGTTTCGGTGGAAAAGTTCTTATTATCAGGGTGCGGTGCTGAATGAAGAGCTAGGAGAATACTGAAAGCAATGCAGTGAATCTTCAGCTGTTATTGCTTTCTAGCTATTAGGATGATTTAATCCCAAAAGTAATAGATCCAAACGATGTTCCCAACGTAATGCATATACTTTATTGATCATTATAATTATGACATCTTCCGCCTAATGGGACTTTTAGCGTATCCCTGTGTGCCTGAGAGCTATTCCTTGTGTGTGTGTTAAACGCTGGATGGCTTTAACGGGACGTTTCCATCTGTATCCTAACAGTTGTCCAGTGGATCCCCTTCCCTAACCTCCTCTAAACCCTTGGATTCCTTGGTGCATATTTTCAGAGCGGCATTACTTCTGTATCATAGTCAGAATTAGCATTACATCCTGCCATTCAGTCACTACCTCAGTTATTCACAATCAGCTAAACATAGACCGGGACCTAGAAAAATAAATGGAGGGAGGGGGGGTGGGTAGTGACTGCAAGGATTTGTTGAAGAATGCATTACGTAGGCATATGTTTAATATTGTTTTGCCTATGTTATCACTACTAGTATTCTAAAAGAGGAGGAGCAAGGCTTCCTTGCCTCGCCCTACATATATCCGGCCCTATGTGGTAATCATGATCCGGCTCTTAGATCCGGCCCTATATGGTAATGTTATCAGAGTTTATTAAATTTTTTATTGATCGATATTTTAGGTCATCTATTCCTATTCAATTTTTTACATTATATCCTTACATGCCCATAAGTTTTTTTCCATCGTCTACTCCCGTACATTCTCCTTATACGTTCATATAAGTTTTCCCGATAAACCTCTCACACCCAATCTTCTTCAATGTACGTATAGAACATCTCCTTCCCGCCATCCTCTTTACACATCCATAACATTTAAATCTCTTGTTTTCTTTGCCCCATTGTATTCTTCACTCCATCATACATCTTCTCCTCACCATTCCACCTTCTCTCCATCATATATCTTCTCTTCACCGTATCCACCTTCACTCCATCATACATCTTCTCCTCACCATTCCCTCCTTCACTCCATCACATAATTTCTCCTCACCATTCCCACCTTCACTCCATCACATAACTTCTCTTCACCGTGTCCTCTTTCACTCCATCATACATCTTCTCCTCACCATTCCCATCTTCCCTCCATCATATATTTTCTCTTCACCGTGCCCTCTTTCACTCCATCATACATCTTCTCCTCACCACTCCCACCTTCACTCCATCATATATCTTCTCTTCACCGTATCCTCCTTCACTCCATCATACATCTTCTCCTCACCATTCCCTCCTTCACTCCATCACATAATTTCTCCTCACCATTCCCACCTTCACTCTATCACATATCTTCTCTTCACCGTGTCCTCTTTCACTCCATCATACATCTTCTCCTCACCATTCCCATCTTCCCTCCATCATATATTTTCTCTTCACCGTGCCCTCTTTCACTCCATCATACATCTTCTCCTCACCACTCCCACCTTCACTCCATCATATATCTTCTCTTCACCGTATCCTCCTTCACTCCATCATACATCTTCTCCTCACCATTACCTCCTTCACTCCATCACATAATTTCTCCTCACCATTCCCACCTTCACTCCATCACATATCTTCTCTTCACCGTGTCCTCTTTCACTCCATCATACATCTTCTCCTCACCATTCCCTTTTCACTCCATCATACATCTTCTCCTCACCATTCCCCATTCATTCCATCATACCATCTTCTCCTCATCATTCCCTCCATCATACATCTTCTCCTCACCATTCCCTCCTTCACTCCATCATATATCCTCTCCTCACCATTCCCTCCTTCACTCCATCATATATCTTCTGATCATATCATCCTTCCCTTCATCATATATCTTCTCTTCACCATGCCCTCTTTCACTTCATCATACATCTTCTCCTCACCGTTCCCTTCTTCCCTCCAGCATATATCTTCTCTTCACCGTTCCCTCCTTCACTCCATCATACATTTTCTCCTCCCCATTCCCAGTCCCATTTTCTCTTATTCATATTCACATCTTTCCGATCCCCTCCTCTTATTTCCATAAAAGTCTTGTGTTTTTTTTTTTTTGGGCGGGGGTGGCTCAGTCGGTAGCGCGCCAGGCTCGTAATCTGTAGTTTCCAGGTTCGAGTCCCAGCTGGATCAACTTTGAGATTTATCTCCGCAAATTCCCCGTCCTGCCCACGGTCAGTAGGGGACACCGATGGGCTTGGAAAGGACGCCGTCCGTCGGATTGGACGTTAAGCCGTGGTCCCGTGTGCGGGAGAGCCATACCCTGTGCACGTTAAAGAACACGCTGGATGGCCTTGACGGGAGGCTACCATCTGTCTCCCAACAGCTGTCCCAGTGGGTCCCCTCCCCCAACCTTCTCTGAGCCTTTGGGGTCCATGTGACCTGGCCATTTAGCCCATGGTGTGTAAAAAAGTGCCGCTCAGAGGTAAAACAACCCAACCCAACCTTGTGTTTTCAATCTTCTCCCTATATATTTATTGGCGCTTTCATTTCTCTCCTAATTCTTTTGCTTTTTTTTTTCCATTATCTCTTTTTCTCATACACTATCTTCAAGAGATACTTTCTGTTACGATCATTTCCAGTGTTAATCTCTGCTTTAAATTCAAGGTCTCCTGTATCGTGCTTCATACCTTCAATACTCCTAAAAATCACAGTTGCCACGGTCTTTCATTTATCCAATCAATTGAACAAATCGATTACGTATATATATACACTTAAGCATTTTTGCCTTATAAACCAAAAAAAAAGATCTACTCTTGCTTTGATTCCAGTTCCCTAAAAACCACCGTGCGTGCGATAACATCCCTTAGTCTCCTGTAACTGTTGCTAGTGATACAATCTCCAAATGGTGTAACAAAAACTGCAAGCACTTTTCATGCGTTAGGCGTTTTTCCTCTCAACATCTGCCTGATTCAAGAAAATAATGCGCGTCTACATTGACACACAAACCCAGAGCAACCATCTGATGTAACAAGCGAAACAAAAATCAAACCGCAATGTCCAAAGCAATCATAATGCTCACATAAGTAAATTGCCTGTGCCTGTCAATACCACACACTGCTTTTATTATGGTGAATGCGGCAGCTCAGTAGCACGCCAACCCAGAAAAATCACGCATCTTCATTCTAACCACTCGGCATATGCATCCATGAGGAGAAGCAAGCATCTTCGGCGTAAAATAGATTAACCTATATTAACTTGATCTTGGTTAAGCGTAATTTCTCTCTAATTGAAAGCACTACGCAAAAATATGCGTTTTTATATGCATTATTATTTAACGTTCATCTGGTAACGTTTAGTAGTTTCTGACTGCAATTCCCTTATGTATGTATTTGAAGATCTGAAATGATTTTATGTATTATTGTGGGGATAGTGCTATTCCACAGCTTTGCCGATAGTCAAAGGTAAGTGTTATGTAAATTTTTATAATATGCTGATGCTCGGATATGATATTCATTATTTATTTATCTCAAAATAGTTTTTACAAAAAATTTTAAAAAAATGCGCCTTCATTATTCTCCGTGATCTTCTACTGAATCAATAAACAAGCTCCCAAATAATAACCTAGCAATGTCTGAAGAGTTTTTTGTTCTTTTTTTAATTTTATATATATATATACTATTTTACAAAAAGAAAACGGACACGTCAGTGTTATGTGAATGGGTTGTTTTACCTCTGAGCGGCACTTTTTTTGCACACCATGGGCTAAATGGGCAGGTCACAAGGATCCCGAATGCTCAGAGAAAGTTGGGTACCCACTGGAACAGCTGTTAGGAGACAGATGGTAGCCTCCCGTCAAGGCCATCCAGCTGTTCTTTAACGTGCACAGGGTATGGCTCTCCCGCACAAGGAGCCACGGCTTAACGTCCCATCCGATGGACGGCGGCATTTCCAAGCCCATTGGTATCCCCTACTGACCGTGGGGGAATTTTGCGGAAATAAATCTCAACGCTGACCCAGCTGGGACTCGAACCTGGGAACTACAGATTATGAGCCTGGCGCGCTACAGACTGAGCCACACCCCTATGTGAATGAAAAACGCATTCAAAGCTCTCAAATTTTGGAAATAAGCTTTTGGCGAAAAATTTCCACTAGAGATAAATTGAAGATCTCACTCAAATCTCACAAATTCTCAATTTTCAACCAATATTAGCTTAGTATTTAATAAGTTGTTGAAGCGGGAAAATTTAACAGCAGACGCTGCTGTCACTCTCTTCCTGAACATTTCCCCCAAATTGATGAAAACTGAATAAAAAAAAACCTTACAAAAACTTCATCTATTATATTTGTGTTAGTGAACGATTTGTTATAACAATTGCGTTTTTTGAAATTAACTTTCACGAGCAGCAAAAGTTATATTTAAAGGTTTCAGGTACCATAATTCTTTAAATATTAAACCAATATTGTGGAAAAATAGCTATTTAGATAGATTTGTGAGAGATCTTTCAGAACATTTAAAAAAAACTTATTTTAAAAATTTGGGAGCTTTTAACTCATATAACATGAAATAGTCCCGCTACTTTTCCCAATGTATCATTTTATGATATCTCCATAAATATCCAAACACACATTTTAACTTTACATTTAAATGTCTCATTTTAGTTATAATATATAATAATTTAAAGACAAACAACTGCAAATCGCCGATGTTAGAAACATGAATGAATACTGGGGAAGCAGAGGAGATATTCTGATCAAACTGATATACTAACAAAGACTGGCAAAGCTTAACATCCCTTCCTTGCAATGGAGAAGACTTGATCCGAAACATGCCATAAACTCGTTTATGGGACAACTCAGGAAGACATCCAGGATCCCTTGTCAACAAGGTTTTTAAGTTGTAGCAATACCAGAGGACACCCCATATGCATTAGTATTCCATTGGCCATGTAAAACTTCTACAAATAGCCGAAATGTAAGTAGTGTAGGGGGAACTTGATATTGAGGCTGCAGTGTCGCAAGTTCGAATTTCAAGCGTACTGTGTTTCAGATTCAACATTTTTATACTTCCTTTTGAAAAATCAAAGTTCTTCGGCAGAGCATATGCTTATCTTTGCTCACTTTAAAAGGCCGAAAAAATGGCAAAATTCTCCGCCCTGCCCACAGTCAGTAGGGGACACTGATGGGCTTTGAAAGGACGTCGTTCGTCGGATGGGACGTTAATCTGTGGCACCGTGTGCGGGAGAGCCATACCCTGTGCACGTTATAAAACACGCTGGATGGCCTTGACGGGAGGGATCTGTCTCCCAACAGCGGTTCCAGTGAAGATAGGGGACTCAGAGAAGATAGTGGGTCCCTTCCATCATCTTCTCTGAGCCCGCTGTTCGAGTGGGTCCCCTCCCACAATATTCTCTGAGCCCTTAGGGTCCATGTGACCTGGCCATTTAGCCCATGGTGTGCAAAAAAGTGCCGCTCAGAGGTAAAACAACCCAACCCCTTGATAGAAAATGACACTACTCATTTAATCTGAATCCCTGTTCATAATAATCCGATCATAACAATCTTTCTGTCTTAAAGATATGGTCATATAAGTTGACAATAATATCGCATTCACTATAATCAGTAATATTTAATAAAATATTTCACATTATTGTAATGATTCCAACGAAAATTTTAAGCTTAGCAAATCATAAGCTTTTATGTCTGACTAAAGAAATATTAAATTTATATGAGAATATATTTTAATTAATATTTCACATTATGCACGATGCTGCTAAGAGTTGGACCCTACAAAAGGACAAAAAAAGCCATGATGTTTTTCCATCGATAATTAGGACCTAACTCAAAGCTTTTGAACTATCATAGGCTTGCGTAAAATAAGGGTTGATGTTTTATGACTAATTATTTTCTTCTTTTCTGTAGTCCTTACCATACTAAAGCCATTCCACCAGGATACAGCAAGTTCCAAGCTCCACAAGAAGGAGGTATTGAACCTTTTGAACCATTCTTTCAGTTTTAAAATAAAAATCAGGAAAGTACAGGCGCTTAAAAAAGTATCCGAACACTATGGTTGATTACAGAATTCAGAAAAAATATCTGGCAACGATTTTTTTAAGAAATTAGTCATCTGGCAACTTCGTGTCACGTGACACGAAGTTGCCAGATGACTAATTTCACAAAAAAAATCGTTGATCACTAATTTCTAAAAAAAATCGTTGCCAGATATTTTTTCTGAATTCTGTAATCAACCATAGTGTTCGGATACTTTTTTGAGCGACTGTACGTTTCAAAGTATTATAGATAAAGAAAAATTTAATATCTATTAACGTTGAAATGCTATGGAACCAAATATGATTAGATATCTCAACAGCAATTACAATCGTAGGCTAAAAATCCATGATAGACAAGATTGAAATATTTCTACACCAAATCTCTTGAAAGAGAAATCC
This sequence comes from Ryuthela nishihirai, assembly GCA_038380435.1. Taxonomy (NCBI): domain Eukaryota; kingdom Metazoa; phylum Arthropoda; class Arachnida; order Araneae; family Heptathelidae; genus Ryuthela; species Ryuthela nishihirai. Next base: position 31,101,026 of record JAWZYU010000018.1, read on the forward strand.
ATTCTCCATAGAGACTTATTTCGTCAATACGGTTTTCAAGTTCATATCCCAATACAAAAACATGTTGCAATAAGCAAAGGCTCTTCCACAACTTCAAAGTTGTAACAAATGGAGATCATCACAGGCGAAAAATATCCGAAACTGAAACAGACCTTTCGTAGTTCACACGGAGCATGCGCAAAGTAGCGGGGGGGGGGGGAGAAATGGAGATTCTCCGGTGCCACATGTCGGGATTATTATCAATATAAGCATTCTACCAATATCTATCTATAATGAATAATACATCAATATATGCATTTAATAATATATATATTTATAAGAGACTAACTAATTTTTATAATACAATAGCAATAATTTTAATAGAAAACTAAATATTTTATGATTAAAACAGAACATTGAGAGAATGAAAACTGACTTTTAATCCTTTTCTGATAAACTGGGCAAGTTTGTAAGGTGTATCTCGTCAGTAGATGCCCAAGGTACGTCTTCAATCAATCAATCAATCAATGTCGTGGGTGGGGAGGTGGAAAAAAATTCATTTTGTTCATAAGTGTCATATGTAAGTAACTGACCGCTCTGAGCTCAAAACTATATCATCATCATCATCCTCAAGCAGCCATGGGCTACGGAGGTCCAACCAGACCGTGCAGTTTAATTCTCCAAGCATATCTGTCCTGAGCTACATCTGCTGCATCCGGCCACTGCACACCAATTCTAACAAGGTCTTGTTTCACATTGTCTGCCCACCACATCCTAGGTCTTCCCCTCCTTCTGAGACCTCTAGGCACACTGTTCATAACCCCATTCACCAATCTATAATTATCCATATGCGTAACATGGCCAAACCAGCGGAGTCTCTCTCTGCACAATATGCCCTTTGAAGCATAGTGGTTCTACACAGAAACCACTTACTTAAATTGTTATTTCTATACGCAGACTGGTTTTACAGCGAAACCACACTTCCTACATGGGTATTAGTACAAAAGTTAAAATAAATATTTTTTTGCAAAAAGGAAGTATACTCCATCATTTTTCTACACATAAAGACGGCCCATACCAAATGTCATTAAAATCGGAAATAAAATCGAAATTCGTGCTTCAAAGGGTTAAAGGAGGTTGCAGACTCCTTTGCCTAACCTCATTATTAGTTACAAAGCTGAACCACCTAATGCCCAAGATACTACGTAAGAATCTAGAATCAAAAGCATCTAGTTTCCTGTTATCTTGTTTACACAGCGTCCACGTTTCACTACCATTACTAACCCTGGAAAGAACCAAACTATTATACAGTTTAATTTTAGTCTTTAGGTGTATACGCCTATTTCTCCACATTCTCCATAGATTCTTAAAAGTCCCGGCAGCAATCCCTATTTGTCTGTTAATCTCATGCCGCACATCACCAGTATCTGTTACATAGCTCCCAAGATAATTAAACTGTGACACCTGCTCAAGACTGCAACCATTCTGATGAACTGAATGACAGCCTGCCTGACCAATTTTCATCACTTTAGTTTTCTCTCTATTTATAACCAAACCTCCTCTACTACCAGTCTCATCAACAGCTCGAATGAAAGAGTTCATCTCATCAACATCATTTGCCAAAAGGGCTAAATCATCAGCATAATCTAAATCAGAAATTTTCGTATCTCCAGTCCATTTAAGGTCAAAATCTTTCCCTTGAAGTGAATTTCGCATAACATAATCAATAACCACTCTAAAGAGAAAAGGAGACAAAATGCACCCTTGTCGAACACCAGAAGTAATGCGAAACCAATTGCTTCAAGCCTTACCAACTCTCACACCTGATTCAGTGTTATTTTTCATTATGTTCACTAACTTGCCTGGTATACCATATGATTTTACAATCAACCACAAATTATGACGATCAACAGAGTCCAAAGCTTTTTTGAAATCAACAAAGCTAGCAACCAAAGGTTTCTGAAACTCTAAACATTTCTCAATAATCTGCCTAAGTGAAAATATCTGAACCACACATCCCCTACCACTTATGAATCCACATTGCTCATCACGCAATTGACTGTCAACCAGATTCTTAATTCTATTAAGCACAATCATGGAAAGAACTTTACCTGGAACAGAGAGTAGGCTGATACCCCTATAGTTATCACAAGAACTGCGATCACCTTTTTTGAAAAGAGGGATAACAATAGCTCTGGTAAAATCCTTCCTTAGAAACCATGCCTTTATCATAAAAGATATTCAAAATTTCAGTCATCCAAGTGGTAACTGAAACATTCCCAGCTCTAAGCATTTCTGTAGCAATTTCATCTACCCATGGGGATTTATGGAGTTTAAGTTTAGAAATATCCAAAATAACTTCAGATTGTGTTATAGGACCAACATTAAAGCCACCAATGCATCTATCATCATTACAAACAATGGGAGAAGAACTAACCACATTGTTCAGAACATCACTGAAATGCTCAGCCCACCTAGCCATGACAGAATCCTCTTCTTCTATCACCTTACCTTGTTTATCCTTCAATCCTTGTATGCCTGTCCGTTTTCTACCACATAAAACATTAACTATCTGGTACAGCTCTCTGCTGTTGTGCTGCCTCACTGCTTCCTCAGCTTTGTCAGCCAAGCTATCAAGCCAAAGATTATTATCAGTAGCTAACTGATCCTTTACACGTTTATTAAGCTCTCTGTAATCCTTTCTATTAGGATTAGTAGGGTGTTGATTAAGAGCATTCCTGCAGTTTCTTCTTTCTGAAATAAGCTCAAGTGCGTTATCACTCAAATAATTCTGTCTCCTCTGCACCTTTTTTCCTAAAAGGATACTGTTAGTTTCCAAAAAATCCTGTTTAAAATGGACCCATTCTTCCTCAACTTCAGTAGTAAGCAAACCATGACTGACATAATGACATAATGACTATCATGATAAGCTTTAGCTATAACTGGGTCTTTCAGAGCTTCAGTATTAAAGGTAAATTTTTTTACTTTAGCACAACACTTCTTAAGTTTAAGTTGCAAGACACTTTTAACAAGGTAATGGTCAGATCCAATTTCAGCTCCCCTATATGACCTGGTATTCCTAACAGAACTAGCCCATTTGCTGTTATTTAATATATAATCAATCATATTCTTATGCAGCATATCGGGTGAAACCCATGTGTACTTATGTATGTCGTGGTGTTTGTAATAAGTGTTAGTTATTCTGAATCCATTGAGTTTACTTACCTATAGGAGACGTTGCCCATTGCAGCTACCAATACCAAAAGGGCATATCACCCCTCCCCAAAGGTTAGAGTCAGTACCAACTTTGGCATTGAAGTCACCTAGAACAAGGGTAATATCTCCTTTCTTGACATAATTCAAAATATCCTGAAATTGTCCATAAAACCTATCCTTCTCATCCTCATCAGCATCTTCAGTGGGGGACATAACAGCAGATAACATTCAAGTCTTTAATGCTTGTCTGAAGTTTTGCTGTAAGAAACCTTTCATTAATGCACTCATATCATAGAAGAGCATCACTAGCATGTCTGCTGAGCATTAGACCCACGCCTTGTGATGCTTTCCATCCTCCCTCGCTGTAAAGAAAATTTAATGTTATTTTTAAGTATCTCACCTTTACCTGTACATCTGGTCTCTTTCAAGCCTAGAATATCTAGGTTATAGCGCTGGAATTCCTGTATGAGGACATTAAGGGAATAATCTTTATGTAATGTCTGACGTTCCACGTTCCTGCAGAGAGAAAATGATCAGTAGGTTTTTTAAAGAAACTATGTTTATTGAGATAGGTAGGGTAAACAATATCAAACAGCCCCCTGATCGCAGGGATGGGGCAAAGACCTGTTCCTCCTCCGCTAAAGGCTGAAGTCACCGATGCTGGTAGGAACTTCAGCACCACCTTTTCAAGTGAACGTTTTCAAGATTGGTTTGGTTGTTTGAGGTTTATTGGCGCATCGGCAACTGAGGCCATAATGCGCCAGACAAAGACAAATAGTAAATAAGAGATAAAAATCGTGTAAACCTACAACCAAAGTTAAAAGCAACATCTAAATGTGATAAAATAAATGCAAAAAGAGCAACAAGTGTAAAACAAGGAAAGACAAAATCAACAAAATATACAGGGTGATTCAAAACTTATCGTTCAAATTTCGTGGGGAGGTAGGGAATACGTCAGGAAACCGATTTCACATAGGAAAGTATGTCCGCAAATGTACGCATGCGTATGTAGAGGGCGCTGTGTGTATCCAACCAGTGTACAGTCGCTCAAAAAAGTATCCGAACACTATGGTTGATTACAGAATTCAGAAAAAAATATCTGGCAACGAATTTTTTTAGAATTTAGTGATCTGACAACCTTCGTGCCACGTGACATGAAGGTTGCATATCACTAATTTCTAAAAAATTCGTTGCCAGATATTTTTTCTGAATTTTGTAATCAACCATAGTGTTCGGATACTTTTTTGAGCGATTGTACAGGTCGCCCGACCACTCCCGCTGTCATCAGTGTACGAGCTGACTTACTAGTGATAAGATGAATCATGTTACGCATCAAGAGCTAGCGGATATGGGCAGCTGGCGAAAGCGGCCGCCGAGCTAGGCAAGTTTACGAAGACCGATACCCCAACAGAAGAATACCGCAGCATCAAATGTTTGCACGTGTGCATCGCAATCTGCGCGAACGTGGTTCATTGCGCAGCAACATGCAGGATACGGGGAGAAGACGACTGACGTGGACTGTCAACATCGCAGAACAAGTCCTACAGTCCATCGAAGATAATCCGAATACCAGCACACGAGCTATTGCTCAGCAGCTTGGGGTCTCTCAGTCAGCAGTGTGGCGGATACTGCACGAGGAACGTGTGCATCCTTACCGTCTGCAAAGGGTGCAGTTACTGCATCCTGACGATTATCCGATTATCTGATATCCGTGTGGAATTTGCACAATGGTTCATGCAGAAAGGTGCCGTGGACCCCAGTTTTCCAGCTCCAGTCCTTTTTACAGATGAAGCTTCATTCAGTCGTGAAGGTGTGTTCAATACACACAATTCACATGTGTGGGCTTATGACAACCCGCATGGTACGAGAAGTCATGCTGCGCAACATCGTTTTGCCGTAAATGTGTGGGCTGGAATCATTGGTGACTGTTTGTTGGGACCTTACTTGCTACCGCCCCGATTGGACGGCCGGAAATACCTAATATTTCTCGAGATAGTGTTACCGACTTTTCTGGGAGCTGTTCCTGCGCATATCCGCCGAGATATGTGGTATCAACATGATGGGGCTCCAGCCCATAGCACAATTGTTGCACGTGATTACCTGAACCGAACATTCGGACCTCGATGGATCGGTAGAGGTGGACCGATCGCTTGGTCACCCAGGACACCTGATTTATCGCCCATGGATTTCTTTTTGTGGTGGGCCATGAAATACCATGTGTACGAGACCCCGTATCCTGCATGTTGCTGCACAGTGAACCAGTGAAATACGAGCTGACTTACTAGTGATAAGATGAATCGTTTTACGCATCAAGAGCTAGCGGATATGGGCAGCTGGCGAAAGCGGCCGCCGAGCTAGGCAAGTTTACGAATTTGCCTAGCTCGGCGGTATTACGTTATTTCACTGGTTCACCCTGTATATTTTATTGATTTTGTCTTCCCCGTCGACAGTGAAATGGACCTTGTTGCACGAATAGTGGCCGCCGCAGGCATTGTCCATGATATGCCAGGCGTTATCGAAAATGTTCGGCAGTCAATGCAACGGCGCTGTGAATCCTGTGTCCGTGTAAATGGTCGCAATTTTGAGCACCTACTGTGAACCTGTACTTTACCTTGTTGGAATAAAAGTCACATTCGTTACCACTTAACTGTACTGTTTCCTTGTGTTCACTTTACTTGTCCATTTCGTTCATGTAGATGACGTTTGCGGACATACTTTCCTATGTGAAATCGGTTTCCTGGAGTATTCCCTACCTCCCCACGAAATTTGAACGATAAGTTTTGAATCACCCTGTATATAACAAAAAACAACAATTAAAATTTGTGTAAAACAACAAATATTTATATACATATACAGTATATACAACGGATAAAACTAACCCAGGTGTAAATGACCTAGGTCAGATGGCGAATAAATAAGATATCCATACAATCATAACCTGTTAAAATAACCTGTATACTACAAAAAAGCAAAAATTGGCGGTAAAAAGCAATGATCAGTTAAAAGATGTCCGAGTGTAAGAGGCTCGAACGCAAACTCATGAAAGTTAAAATACAATTTTCGTTCAATATTAAAAGCTTCACATTCAATTAAAACATGTTTAACGGTTAAAACGGTGTCACAAAACTCGCACTTAGGTACGTCGTCCACCCGTAGAAGAAACGAATGAGTAATAAACGAATGACCTAGGTGGAGCCGAGCAAGTACAACTTCCTCCTTGCGATTCCTGCGGTAACAAGACTGACATGGTTTGATGATAGTTTGATCTCAAAGAGCTTGTTCGTACGCTGTTCTGACCAAGATCTCTGCCACTGTGCCCGGAGCTCGATGGTCAAACGTTGCCGGAAATCCAGATATGGAACCGGCAACAGATAGTCCGACAGGGGCGTGGCTTACCTGGCAGCAGAATCTGCCAAATCATTGCCCCTGATTCCGACGTGACCGGGCACCCAACAGAAATAGGATGGAGGTTGTGGCTGCCAGACGATGTAACTGCTGGTGGATCTTAGTAAGAACTGGGTGAGGCCGATGCCTCACCGAGATCAAAGCCTGTAGCGAGCAAAGCGAGTCGGTGTAAAGCACACACCGACGATGATGCTTAGCCGCCACATGGTCCAAGGTGAGGCTGATAGCGTGCAACTCTGCAGTGAAGATGGAACACTGCAGTGGGATCTGGTCTGCAATGATTACATCACACCAGACCATGGCCGATCTCACTGATGTGCCGGACTTCGAGCCATCAAGCAACAAGCGGACAGGCAAGAAGTCCGGGTACTCAGCAAGATGACTGGCAAAGAGTTGCCGGTACACACAGTAAAGGCCTTCCCCGTCCTGCAAAGGGAAAAATCGCAGGAAGGGGAAACAACGAGCCACGGTGGAATTCGCTCAGCTGTCGACTGTGCAACGCTATCGAGACTGGTTTTGATGTCTCTGAGGTAGCCTCGGACTCGCAAACCAAATGGACGAATGGCAGTCGGCTGATTAGTATAAAGTGTTTCCCACTTTGGACTGAAAACGCAGTCCCAAGCGGGATGGCCAGGCAGGGATCGCAATTTAGATTCGTATTGTAGGGACCACTGCTGACAGCAAAGAGATAAAGAGGGTTCATTGGTCTCGATGTAGAGACTCTGGACCGGTGAGGTGCAGAAGGCTCCCATGCAAACACGGAGAGCCTGATGATGGAGGGGGTCCAGCACATTCACCATCGAATCCCGGACCGAGTCGTACACCTGGTCCAGATAGTCCAGTTTCGATTGGACAAGTGCATGGTAGAGGCAGAGCAAAGAACATCGGTCCACCCCCCAAGAAAGGGAGGAGAGGACCTTGATGATGTTCAATGCCCGCATGCACTTGGACCTGAGATGACTAATGTGAGGTAAAAAGGTTAATTTCCGATCGAATATGAGACCGAGAAACTTGGTCTCCGCCACAACTGGATTGATGTTACCCCCGAGCCGTAGCTCAGGATCCAGGTGAAGATTACGCTTGTGGCAAAAGTGCACACAAGCGGTCTTCTGTGGGGAGAACCGAAACCCGTTTGCAGTCGCCCAAACCGAAAGATTGTTCAGGGCAATTTGCAGTTGTCTTTCAATGATACCCATGCTGGAAGAAGAGCAAAAGCATGGAATTTAAAAAATAATGGAATTAAAAATAAATGGAAAGCATGTCTTACAAGTATGCTAATGATAATAAATATTGAGATAAGCTTTTATTTGCCAATCAATGGAAAGCAGACATGCTTTTCATCTATTGGCAAATAAAAAGCCGCATGGGCTAAAAATTGCCTAAAATAACGCTTACATGTGACATAAAAGGAATGTTCATAGTGTTAATTAGAGGAAATATTGATCGGCGGCCGGTAGCTCAGTGGTCCAGAGCACCTGACATGTTAATCGGTTGCTCAGTGGTCCAGAGCACCTGACATGTTAATCGGTTGCTCAGTGGTCCAGAGCACCTGACATGTTAATCGGTAGCTCAGTGATCCAGAGCACCTGACATGTTAATCGGTAGCTCAGTGGTCCAGGGCACCTGACATGTTAATCGGTAGCTCAGTGGTCCAGGGCACCTGACATGTTAATCGGTAGCTCAGTGGTCCAAAGCACCTGACATGTTAATCGGTAGCTCCGTGGTCCAAAGCACCTCACATGTTATCAGGAGGTCGTGGGTTCGTATCCCACCCGGCTCAGACAATTTTTCCTCTAAAATTGAAATCGACGTCAAAAAGTGCCTATTTATTACTGGGTGTTTTTAACTGTTGCAGTAAAAGAAAATGAGAGATATTTGGAATTGAAATGTTTCGAAAAACGTTACACTGACATCTTCCATGTTAGACTCAATGAAACCTTTCCAAGATAATTTTGTCTTCAAGAGAAAAAAAAATTTTTTTTAAATAAAACGCGTAATTTAAGCAACTTATATAGAGCTTAAACAAAGGTATCAGGACTGGCGTGATCCGGGCAATATAAAAAAAAACGTTTAAAAAATCCTTCGATTACTATTATAATAAAACAGTGTTCTATTATTCATTATTTTTTAAAGTTTGATCATTTAATTTCAGGTCAGCCAGCGAAACTTTTCATATTTCTGCACGTCATGGATTTGGATGAAATCAACGAATCAACAATGGTAATGTCATTTATAATCTCCATTTATCTTTTAATATTGACATTAACTGAAATATTTTGGAAGATTATGTTCTTTCTCTAAATAATCGAAATAATTTAAGGCAAGAGTTATTTTTACACAAAGTATATTATTTCTATTCCAACGATTTAATTATTTTCTTGTTTGAAAAGCGTTTTAATTTCTGAGTTTGAGCCTTTCGTTGACTCTCGTAGAATAATTATAATTTTGATTTTTATGAAATCAACATCCTTTAAACTCATATAGGATGAATATTCTTTTGACCTTCATCGATTTTTTTTGGACTCTCTTAGTATAAATATTATTTCAACTCTGTAGATAAATTTAAATAAAGAAATATTTATTTATCCTCGTATATTGAATATTCTGTTAACTCTCGTAGATATTTCTTTTTATCTTGATAGAATAAATATTCTCTTGATTCTCGTAAACAAATATCCTTTCCAATTTCAAATAATAATATCCTTTCGACTTTCGAACAATTAATATCCTTTTTATTGACTATATTAATTAATATTCCTTTAACTTGTCGTAAAAGCAAGAAAGCACACGAAATTCATTTCTGGTTCAAAGTGTGATTCATATTAAGCATATATTTTTCGACATTAAAATAACCCCACCAAAAAGGAGTCGGCAGAGTCTTCTGAAATTCATCGTAAACAAAGAGAATGAGATAGATATGAGATGATTTCGTTTCAGGGCCACCGCAAGCATATCTGGCACCTCCTACGCAAAGAAAATTTAGGCCCCCCTATACATTTGGATATTTTGTTAAGATTTTTTAAGTATCACGAACCGTTAACTTTGTAAGATCTTGACATTTTAGTTGTTTTTTAGTCTTATTTCTGAGAATAAATTAAATTAAAATACTAAATATATTTATTTATAATATTCAAATAATATTTATTTCATATTAAATTAAACAGTATTTTGCTAGAATTTAAAAATCGAAAAGATTTAGCAATCTGTCTTTTCTTTGTTTATGAGTAAGGCTGTTGCTCCTGTATCTTGGCGCCCTTAGGCGATCGCCTAGGTTGGTCTAATGATAAAACCGACCCCGTTTCGTTTACAGCTCAGTGAAGCGAAATAAACGAACGGCATACAGTAAAATGTTCGTGCTTTAGTGTGTAGTGAAAACGCCGTGTTCGCGATACTTTCAGTAACATGTCGCCGCACAGAGATTTACGATGGTCTTCTGACGGATAATAGCACCACGCCAGATGCACGTGGCATCTCAGTGCACTTCGTTTTGGGACAGTTGAGCTTGCAGGTCAAGTTCAATCATGTTCCAAACATGCTCAACGGGCGACAGCTTGCAGGACAAGTCAATGATGTTCCAAACATACTCAACGGGGGACAGATTTAGGAACCCCGTTAGCCGTGAAACAGTTTGGGTTTTTGCTTTTGGCATTACATGGAAATGGCAGCCGAATATGGAAGAGCGTTTTCTTGTTGGTAAATGGCATTAGGGATACCCGGTAGGAAGGGTAGTGAAACTTGTCATAGGACATCATCTGCATATCGCCTGGTATTCGCGTTACCGATTACAGGTACACACAATACCTCACGTACTACAGCACGCGAGGCCACCTGCTGTCGTAAATGATGGCTCCCCAAAAGTGGAAACTCTGTAGGGGAGAAGTATGGTGTTCACGGATGACCGCTGGATGCGCTTTCAGCCCACGTGGTCTCCAGACATAGATGAGACTATCGTGAGCATCTAGGCAAAACTGAGAAGCATCGTGAATGAAAAAATGTTGCCATTCCTCATTGCAGGAAGCCACCACTTGAACTGAGTCTACCATGGCAGCAGTCAAGAGCACTCTACACAAATAAAATAATAAAACTGGGCTCGCAGCCCTGCGTCTGCCAGCCTCCTGGCAATGGTCCTTACGTGATTGGAACTTCCATGCCATCAGTACAGTGCCTGACCCTCTGCGATGACTTTGACTCCCTTCTTGAGATCACTGGCTCTAAGAACGTCCAACAGTTACTGCGGGGGGTAAATCATCTCGCTTCAAAGAGTCTTACAATCCGGTAAAGGTCAAACGTATCCAGCTGCCAATATAGTTAGAAAAAAGATCGTCGTGAAATCGATTACACTTCATTCTCAATATCTGATATCATCACTCTTCCGTAACTTATTGCAGACATTACAGTGTCTGAAACACTTGGCTTAGACGCTCAACTTTCGTCCTGTGATCTCCCGAAGATACCACGTGTACATCACTAAAATATAATCATTTGCATGTATCACAGCCTTGCGCTTTCATGTGATGTGTATGCAAATCCGACAGATTCCGTTGGGTGGGACAATTTCAATGTAGAGCAATGTACTTTGACTCTAAAGGGTTAAACAAGGTATGGAAATATTCCTTGCAAATTATATGAACAACACAAAATTCTCCTTTCCTTTCATGATCCCTTTCCTTTTTAAATCATAAAGATTTAAAAAGTAAAGGGAAGGATTGAGATTTCATTGTATAGCTAAAGGGGGTAACAATGCAAAATATTTAAACCCCATACTACTGGTTAAAACTTTTATAACCTGTAATTTGTTCCTGATACGAAGTCAGATCAGAGTTTTAAATTTACTCTACTCTGATTTTTTAATAGGTAACTCTTTTAATTGGAATATTTGGAAAGAAGATATTTGCAAAACGTTCTACAAATAGAAAAGGGATTAGCTTCCAAGGTTTAGAGCTCTGTGTCCACAAAAGTATGCGTTTGAAAGTAGGATGTAGGGATCACTTGCAGCCAGGCAAATATCGATGTGGTGTCACGAAATGGGAACAGAGATCATTTCTCCTAACTCGCTCTGTTTGTTTTGCAGGCAGTCGAAGAGAATATTTGGGCAGTTACAATAGCAATCAAGGTAAATTGTGTGTTACAACGATGAATATTTTAGAACTGAATAACGATTTTAGACCCTAAGGCTGCTCATTCACCAAAATTAACAAAATTCAGATTATGTTCATGTTAGAATTGGAAATTGCATAAAATATTCATGTAAAGCTTTCAAGAGCCTATTAATGTCAAAAAGCTTGGAAGATGACCGATCGATACAGAGTGTGAAGAACGAAATATCGAATCTAGTTTTTTTTAGGAGTGACGATATGTTAATATTTGTCCGCATATGTGAGATAAACATATAATAATGGTAAGAGATTTAGTTGGGTTGGGTTGTTTTACCTCTGAGCGGCACTTTTTTGTACACCATGGGCTAAATGGCCAGGTCACATGGACCCCGAAAGCTCAGAGAAGGTTGGGGGAGGGGACCCACTGGAACAGCTGTTGGGAGACAGATGGTAGCCTCCCGTCAAGACCATCCAGCGTGTTCTTTAACGTGCACAGGGTATGGCTCTCCCGCACACGGGGCCACGGCTTAACGTCCCATCCGACGGACGGCGGCCTTTTCAAGCCCATCGGTGTCCCCTACTGACCGTGGGCAGGGCGGGAATTTGCGGAGATAAATCTCAACGCTGACCCAGCTGGGACTCCAACCTGGGAACTACAGATTACGAGCCTGGCGCGCTACCGACTGAGCTACCCCCGCCCAAGAGATTTAGTGTTTGAAAATAATTTTTACTTACTCACCTGAACCACATAAAAAATATTAATGTACAACAGGCATCTCTCCTCTCTCCTCCATCTTGGAGCACTTTCTTGGAAAAGCAACTACCTACTTCCGAGCAGGGCAAACTTCGTGTGTTGAGCTCCATCTGAAGCAGTGATTAGTAGTGACTTCGGTCTTAGTAGGGCATGTCCTTGTATGAGAAGGCCTATAAAAGCTAGGAGTAGCTTCTAGGATTCTTCTTTGTTCCATGTGTTACAAACGAAAAAAAACTATTTGACGAGATTTCTACACAGCTGTCATAGACTGAACACAGGAGAGGTATAAACTTACTCTTTGTTCTCAAGAATCATTAAATAATATTGTTACTACAGATGAACGTGCCACAATGAATTTATGATAAACGCGTCACGAACGCTCGCGTTGTTTCAGCGTGATAATTACGTCACTAACGACATCGAACGGCTTGACAAAGAGAATTAAAAAAAGTTGTATTATGAAGCGCAGTTGAAGTGCAAAAAAAAAAAACGCAGTTAGTCTAGTTTTTACACGATAAGATATTTCAAAGAAGAGATGTTTTATGTGGTGAGTGCGCGGGTTGGGTTGTTTTACCTCTGAGCGGCACTTTTTAGCACACCATGGGCTAAATGGCCAGGTCACATGGACCCCGAAAGCTCAGAGAAGGTTGGGGAAGAGAACCCACTGGAACTGCTGTTGGGAGACAGATGACAGCCTCCCGTCAAGGCCATCCAGCATGTTCTTTAAGTGCACAGGGTATGGCTCTCTCGCACACGAGGCCACAGCTTAACGTCCCAATCGACGGACGGCGGCCTTTCCAAGCCCATCGGTGTCCCCTACTGACCGTGGGCAGGGCGGGGAATTTTGCGGAGATAAATCTCAACGCTGACCCAGCTGGGACTCGAACCTGGGAACTACAGATTACGAGCCTGGCGTGCTACCGACTGAGCCACCCCGAGTGCCCGGGAGGTTAAAAGAGTTGATTAGTGTAGAATTTTGTTAGTAAAACTAGCAAGAAAAGATAAAGGATTGTTTAAGCTGAAGTGAAGGTTATATAAGTTTGGTTTGTTTGGTTTATTTTACCTCTGAGCGGCACTTTTTTGCACACCATGGGCTAAATGGCCAGGCCACAAGGACCCCGAAGGCTCAGAGAAGGTTGGGGGAGGGGACCCACTGGAACAGCTGTTGGGAGACAGATGGTAGCCTCCCGTCAAGGCCATCCAGCGTGTTCTTTAACGTACACAGGGTATGGCTCTCCTGCACACGGGGCCACGGCTTAACGTCCCATCCGACGGACGGCGGCCTTTTCAAGCCCATCGGTGTCCCCTACTGACCGTGGGCAGGGCGGGGAAATTTTGCGGAGATAAATCTTAACGCTGACCCAGCTGGGACTCGCACCTGGGAACTACAGATTACGAGCCTGGGGCGCTACCGACTGAGCCACCCCTGCCCCTCAAAATGAAGAGGTAATACGTTAGTCGAATAGACAGAGTTCATCTTAACTTTACTGTAGTAATAGTTCATTACTTGGTGTGCAGTTATGTTTAGTTTGTTTACAAGAATTAGAAAGGTTATTCTCGATAGATTGTAGATTTGTTTACATGAACGTGCTACAATGAATTTAATAGGAATTTGAAAAATTAGTGGTAGTTTTTAAGAGATTCACCTTTTATACAAATAATGTACCCACTGTTCTGAAAGAGTTATGGGAAATGTAATTTTCCATAACTCTTTCAGATAAGCACTGGTTGAATTTAGTTTGTATAAATGATTTCATCCATACGTTTGTAATAAATTACATTGTTTTAGAATTATCATTGTTATATGCTATTTACTTGAACCCACGCTGTTTCATCCATCAAATTTATAACAATATTATTATTATTATTATTTATTTCTGTTATAAAAAAAACACCCCCTCAAGCAGCTGCTTGCCACAGAGATCTGACAGGAGCCTGACAGTTTAATACGCTATAGAAGAAGGTCTGTGAGGATGGCGGGACCTCAGCAGAAAAACAACACAAGCATCCCTGCCTTACCCGGAGCTCGAACCCAGGTCCCGTAGATCAGAAACCAAGCGCGCTAACCACTCGGCCACGGGACGGCGCTATATCTGTTAGCAAACAGTATTTGTCAAATCCCATTTGTTGGGTCATTATAAAAGAATACCTAGATTTAAAAGTGTTATATTCAATGAATAATTAAGTAACAAATGTATCCCTCGATTTACACGGTAGATAAGTTCAGGGAATTCACCGTGCAAATTGAAACCAACAACTACTGGAAGGAAAAGGCGATAGATTCCAAAGAAATCCTTTCTATGAATAAAACGTACATTGTAAGCTTGATTTACACATATTTTTTTCAAATTTCATTAATGTACCATTATTCTATTTGCACTAATTCAGATAAGCTTAGATTAATTTCTCATACATTTCTTTTGGTCACGAAAAATATTCGTTAATGTCCCGAAAAATGTTCGTTAGTGTCCGTTTATGGTCACGAAAAATATTCGTAAGAGTTGATTAGTGTAGAATTTTGTTAGTAAAATGTGTTACAAAAATTTCGTCTTCAGATACACTATCGAATCTGAAGACGAAATTTGGGTTGTTCAGCGGCACTTTTTTGCACACCATGGGCTAATGGCCAGGTCACATGGAACCCGAAGGCTCTGTAGAAGGTTGGGGGAGGGGACCCACTGGAATAGCTGTTGGGAGACAGATGGTAGCCTCCCGTCAAGGCCATCCAGCGTGTTCTTTAACGTGCACAGGATATGGCTCTCCCGCACACGGGGCCACGTCTTAACGTCCCATCCGACGGACGGCTGCCTTTCCTAAGCCCATCGGTGTCCCCTACTGACCGAGGGCAGGGCGGGGAATTTTGCGGAGATAAATCTCAACGCTGACCCAGCTGGGACTCGAACCTGGGAACTACAGATTACGAGCCTGGCGCGCTACCGACTGAGCCACCCCCGCCCCAGGAAATTTGAAAAAGGAATAGTTATCAACTTAGTATAAATTAGAAATAAGCATTTGTACTTATATTTAGGGCTTTATTTTGAACTAGAACGACACATATTGTCTCTGGAGCATATGGGAATCTCGTTTCGAAGAGAAAGAAGTTTTTCCATTACCTACTGTTTCATTCCTTAAAAGCTTTGAGTCAGCGGATGATGGGAAAAATGCAAATAGTATTTCATTAGCAATTATACAACATAGAAGTATTCGTCTTTTAATTCTTAAATCTAAAAAATTACATTTCCCATAACTCTTTCAGAACAGTGGGTAGATTCTTTGTATAAAAGGTGAATCTCTTAAAAACTACCACTAATTTTTCAAATTCCTATTAAATACATGTTATTTTCAAAACTTGGTAATAGGGTTGCTGTTTCACTATTTCAGTGATCTGTAAAGATATATATTAAAACAACCAAGTATTTGGAAAATGTGAATTGTAATATTTTATTAGTACCAATCAAACTAAAATAAATTGAATTATCATTTTCATTGTTCCCAATCCAAACTTCACGAGATTTACATTCCACCACCAAAATTTAATTTTTCCATCATTAATACATCGTTGCAATATTTGCTTGAAATTTTGGAATTTCAATCTATTTCACCGTTAGAAGGAACAATTATAGTGTTTGAAAGATTCTGAAAGTGCGAATCATAATATTTTAAAAAATTCCTATCTAACCCAAGAAGAATTTGTCATTTATCTCTAAAAATAAACAATTTTCTGTTAAAATTAAAAAGGTGTGTTTTCCCCACCCCTCTTGGTCTAATGGTCAACTCATTGTTGGCAATGGAAACTTCGTGACCTTCATATTCCATCGCCGAAATTTCAAACTTCTAGCATAAATACATCGTTTGCAATATTCGTATGAAATTTTGGGAATTTTCAAAATTTTCCACCAATAAAGGGCTTAATTATAGCTTTAGAGAGATTTGAAAAGTGCATATCGTAATATTTCATCAATGCCTATCCAATACAAAAATATTTTTTAATTTATCTTTGTAGACCTGGGTTCGAGCCCCGGGTAAGGCATGGATGTATGTATCGTTTTTCTGCTGAGGTCCTGCCATCCTCTCAGACCTTCTACTCTGGCATATAAACTGGAAGGCTCCTGTCAGACCACTGTGACAAGCAG
This sequence comes from Ryuthela nishihirai, assembly GCA_038380435.1. Lineage (NCBI taxonomy): Eukaryota > Metazoa > Arthropoda > Arachnida > Araneae > Heptathelidae > Ryuthela > Ryuthela nishihirai. The sequence continues at coordinate 31,117,609 of JAWZYU010000018.1, forward strand.
CTGCTTGAGGGGGTATTTATTTTGAGCCGTCCCATGGCCGAGTGGTTAGCGCCCTTGGCTACTGATCTAAGGGACCTGGGTTCGAGCCCCGGATAAGGCATGGCTGTTTGTGTCGTATTTCTGCTGAGGTCCTGCCAGCCTCTCAGACCTTCTATTATGGCATATAAACCGACAGGCTCCTGTCAGACCTCTGTGGCAAGCAGCTGCTTGAGGGGGTATTTATTTTTATTTTTATTTAAACAAAAAAGTTCGATGTCTACAGACAGATAGACGACAAAGCGAAACTATTTTCTCGTTTACTTTGAAAGCGAGATAATAGTTTTCCTCGATAAAAATTAGTATTTATGTGATGTTTTGTATGAAAGAATGTATTTACGAATCAGCAGTACTTAGCCTATATAATAGTCTAGAGCAGGGGTTTTCAAAGTGGGGTACACCGTGAAAGCTCAGATGTCGCTTAGATCTAGTAACAAAGTCGCTAAGCTAGCATTATTATACTATAACTATAGTTTTATCTATCTATACAAGGGGTACGCCAGTTACATACACATTTCCAGGGGGTACGTGAAGCATAAAAGGCTGAGAACCACTGATACATCTGTTTTATTTTATTCCCATTGTTATACTATAACTATAGTTTTATCTATCTATACAAGGAGTACGTCAGTTACATACACATTTCCAGGGGGTACGTGAAGCATAAAAGGTTGAGAACCACTGATATATATGTTTTATTTTATTCCCATTGCTATACTATAACTATAGTTTTATCTCTCTATACAAGGGGTACGCCAGTTACATACACATTTCCAGGGGGTAGGTGAAGCATAAAAGGCTGAGAACCACTGGTCTACAGAGTGAAAGAAATTTGTTGCCAAAAATGAGATGAAACACTGCTTTTACTAGCATGAAAAATTATGTCTGGAAAATTCAGAACTTGCGGCAGATTCAAAACAAGCTTCATTTCCCTAATATGCCGCGAAACACATTGCATTACAATGACATGAATATAAGTTAACGAAAAATATGTTTTTAACTTGTTACAGATGGCGATTTCATTAATATAAGCATACACTACTATCTATTTATTCTTGAAAATAAATGATATCCCTTAAAACCATTTAGCAGAGTTTTTACTTTGGAGTGAAAGTATAATAATGTCCCTTGAAGCTATACTTCTGCTGCTTCATAATACGTATAATATAGTATACATGTATAAAGAAAAACTCAATCGGTGCCATGCAAAACAATCTACAATTGTGTAAAGCAAAACGTGGTGCACTTTTTGAGTGTAAAAACCCAATCTATACCATGTTAAACGAAACCGGTTGCTTTTTTTTTTTGCCGTGTAAACTGAGTACCGTGGAAATAAAGGTTGGGTTGTTTTACCTCTGAGCGGCACTTTTTTGCACACCATGGGCTAAATGGCCAGGTCACAAGGACCCCGAAGGCTCAGGGAGGGTTGGGGGAGGGGACCTACTGGAACAGCTGTTGGGAGACAGATGGTAGTCTCCCATTAGGGCCATCCAGCGTGTTCTTTAACGTGCACAGGGTATGGCTCTCCCGCACACAGGGCCACGGCTTAACGTCCCATCCGACGGACGGCTGTCTTTCCAAACCCATCGGTGTCCCCTACTGACCGTGGGCAGGGCGGGAAGTTTTGCGGAGATAAATCTCAACGCTGATCCAGCTGGGACTCGAACCTGGAAACTGCAGATTACGAGCCTGGAGCGCTACAGACTGAGCCACCCCTGAAAATAAAGGAATAGGTGTATTTGTACATACATAATGTTAAAAAAACTATCACAGTTTTATTTTGTCTTCAATAGACTTCCATGTGGGCCGCATTTGTTGCACAATATTCAACCTCTTTCCATAGTGGGCTCAGCATGCCTGATGTAACATTTGCAAAAGCTGTAATGCTTCTTTCCTTTAAACGCTGTAACAATACAGGGACATTTTTGATGGGGAACTAAACGGTATTTTTAATGTATCCACCAAAAACAGAAGTCCTTTGGTGTCAAATCGAGATTCCCATAGTTTGCCAAATCGACCCAATTTTGCAATTCAGCGATTTGTAAATTTTGTCTTTAAGACATTACATGATATCAATATCATGAGCAGTTGATTTCAACCGAGGGCTATGAAATTCCCTGTTCTATATATAAGTTTTTATATACTGGTACTATTAACTGGACCAGAAAGTGACGTAGACCCTGATTGCTCACAAAAAAATACATCAGCCAGGAGGCTCTTGTGTCATGTCGTCGCCTGCCTGTGGCTTAATACGGTTATGTGGACATGGATTCCCCAAATGCACTTAAAATGATAGGGGTTGCTAGATGGAGTTCAACATAACATCAACAACAGGAAAAGATTGATCGGCGACTGGTAGCTCAGCGGTTAGAGCACCTGACATATCATCATGTGGACGTGGATTTAGATCCCATCCAGCCCAAAGCAATTTTTTCTCTGTACCGATTTTTACCCTGTGGTTTAAGGACAGATTAATAGTGGTTAAAATACTTGACATTAAGACAAATCATATGACAAGTTTTCTTTACCGGAGGCTTGTGCTGCAGAGAGCCCTATTGACCTTACGAGAATTATTAAATCGTCCTTACTTGGAAGCATTTTTTTATTTCTAGTTCACCGAGCCATTTTTAAAATCAAAAATAATTTCATTTAATCGAAAAATATTGAGATTTAGCAAAATTGTTAAGCATGATAAGTTTCTAGGAGCCTTCTCTGTCCTATATGTACATTACATAATATGCAAATATAATATAAAAATAACATTCAGCAAGAACTGACGTAAAATGTTAAGTAATGGTGGAAATTTGACTCAATAAAAACTAACTATGTTAGTTTTTATTGAGTCAAATTGTAAAAATGAGTTGTAAAATATGAGTTGTAAAAATGAGTTGTAAAAATGAGTTGGGGGGGTAAAAACTAACTATGTTAGTTTTTACCCCCCCCCCAACTCATTTTTACATATAGCAAGCCCATTTGTTAAAATGATTGGCGAGTCAGTTGTTAAATGATTGGCGAGTCAGTTGTTAAATGATTAGCAGCCTATCATTGCAGCTATGTGACAATACGGCGTCAGCATCATAAAGAGCTGGACATTGTGTGGGTGGTGGTCAATATTTAAAACGCTATAAAAAAAGTGATGTTATTGGATATTTCCTTCATACAAAAACTAGCATTTTGACTAAAGTTCTGATAAATTAGGGAAGCGGTCTTTGACCCACCCCTACTGCAAATGTTGCTCAAATCAGATGAATTTGGAGAAAAGTTTGAATTTCTGCGGCTCTATTTATGAGTTTGTGTTGTAAACTGTCCGGATAAAAGATTAGATGAATTCTTTCATTAGGGCTGTTGATGAGACTGGTAATAGAGTTGCTTTGGTAATAAACAGAGATAAAAGATGAAAATTGGTCAGGCAGTTGCTGCTTCAGTCGCTCTGAATGGTTGCGCCCTTGAGCAAGTGTTTCAGTTCAATTATCTTGGGAGTTATGTAACAGATACTGGTGAGGTGCAGCATGAGATTAACAGTCGAATAAGCGATTGCCTCAGGGAATTATAGGAATCTATGGAGAGTGTGGAGAAATAGGCGTATAGAACTAAAGACTAAGGTTAGACTGTGTGTAATATACATCCCAACATAACCCTTAAGGAGAGGGTTCTGTTCTGTGTGAACCAAGGTATGAATCTGTGTGAACCAGGATTAAATATCATCTCGCCCAGTTTGAGGTCTAATCAATACCCTACTAGTCCTAATAGAAAGCATTATAGAGAGCTTAATAAACGTGTAAAGCAGCGTGGTCCAACCTGCGACCCTTGTACTTATTTGGGTGGCCTTTTCTACGGTTTTCATTAATAGAAGATAAACCAATAGCATAATTTTAATTTTGGGGGTATTGGGTAGATAAGTCAATCTTTTCTGCAAGTTCTATAGTTTCCGTTAGATGGCAGTATAAAATAGTATTTGTTTCTTCCTAGAGATGGCAGCACCTGGCAGCGTTTATGTCTGTTTTCGCATTTAAACCACGCCCGACTCGATATCACTTTCCATTCTTTCAAAGACGTTGTTTCTAAATCGGTATTCTTCTGAAGCGTGGTTGTCGTATCGAGTTGACCATGCTTTAACGGCTTTTCATTGTAATTCAAAATGTGGAACAAAAGAAACGCCGCATTATAGAAGAAAAACGACAATTTCAATCTAAAGTGGCAAGAAAGCCACTTTTTTGTTGAACATAACGGTAAACCACAATGAGTTATTTATTCCCAAGTTTTAAGTGTTTCAAAGAAATACAATGTAAGCATACATTATACTAGTCTGCATAAAATAAAACATGATAAATACCAAGGATCTACAAGGAGTAGAGTGTTTAGTGATTTGAGGCAGAATCTTACTAAGCAGAAGAATATTTTTCAGCAGCCAATAATCACCGCAGGTTCGATAACTTCTTAAGCGGTAAGTTTAGAGCTAATAAAAAGCAAAAACTCTTTCAGATATGGCGAGCTCATTAAAAGATGTGCTGTGAAAATAGCATCTGCCTTTGGTGACCATAAGATGGTTAAAAACTTTGAAACGGTTTCCTTCTCCCATCTGACAGTAAATAAAAGAGTTAATGAAATGGGAATGCTACTCTCTAGCTCTAGGGGGCGGGGGCGGGGGTGGCTCAGTCGGTAGCGCGCCAGGCTTGTAATCTGTAGTTTCCAGGTTCGAGTCCCAGCTGGGTCAGCGTTGAGATTTATCTCCGCAAAATTCACCGCCCTGCCCACGGTCAGTAGGGGACACCGATGGGCTTCGAAAGGTCCGTCGGATGGGACGTTAAGCCGTGGCCCCGTGTGCGGGAGAGCCATAACCTGCGCATGTTAAAGAACACGCTGGATGGCCTTGACGGGAGGCTACCTTCTGTCTCCCAACAGCTGTTCAAGTGGGTCCCCTCCCCCAACCTTCTCTGAGCCTTCAGGGTTGATTTGACCTGGACATTTAGCCCATGGTGTGCAAAAAAGTGCCGCTCAGAGGTAAAACAACTCAACCCTAGCTCTAGACGAGAGCACAGATATAACTGATATCGCTGGATGGCCTTGACGGGAGGCTACCATCTGTCTCCCAACAGCTGTTCCAGTGGGTCCCCTCCCCCAACCTTCTCTGAGCCTTCGGGGTCCATGTGACCTGGCCATTTAGCCCATGGTGTGCAAAAAAGTGCCGCTTAGAGGTAAAACAACCCAACCCTAGCTCTAGACGAGAGCACAGATATAACTGATATCAGTCAGCTTCTTATTTTTGTCAGAACAATAAACTCTGAATTTGAAATTCACGAAGAACTCTTGAAACTACATCCATTAGAAACCAGCACCAAAGGTATTAACATATTTAACGCATTGAATAGTACAGTTTCTCAATTTGGAGGCTTTGGGAAATGCTCTGGCATTGCAACAGATGGAGCTGGTTGCAAAAGCAATGGTTGGCCATAAAACTGGATTAGTAGGACTTGTCAAGGAAAAAAGAATAAATTGCTTGTTCTTTCATTGCATCATACATCAGGAGGCACTCTGTGGAAAAATTATAAGAATCAGTGACACTATGACAACAGTTGTAAATATTGTAAATTTAATAAGGGGAGAAAAGGAATCTCAAAGACACAGAGTGTTTATTGTATTCTTGGATGCTTTGGATGCTGAATATGGTGATATTTCATTGCATTGTGAAGTGCGCTGGCTTAGTGCTGGAAATTGTCTGCAAAAATTTTTTGGGTTCAGGAATGAAAATATTGGAAATAAATATGTAGATAAGCTGAAAGACAAGATATTCACACAAACACTTGCCTTCCTGACTGATTTGGGGCGGGGGTGGCTCAGTCGGTAGCGCGCCAGGCTCGTAATCTGTAGTTCCCAGGTTCGAGTCCCAGCTGGGTCAGCGTTGAGATTTATCTCCGCAAAATTCCCCGCCCTGCCCACGGTCAGTAGGGGACACCGATGGGCTTGGAAATGAGCCGCCGCCCGTCGGATGGGACGTTAAGCCGTGGCCTCGTGTGCGGGAGAGCCACACCCTGTGCACGTTAAAGAACACGCTGGATGGCCTTGACGAGAGGCAACCATCTGTCTCCCAACAGCTGTTCCAGTGGGTTCCCTCCCCGAACCTTTTCTGAGCCTTCGGGGTCCATGTGACCTGGCCATTTAGCCCATGGTGTGCAAAAAAGTGCCGCTCAGAGGTAAAACAACCGAACCTGACTGATTTAACATCTCATCTGAATGCTTTAAATCTGAAATTGCAAGGTAGAAAACAAAATATCTCTCAGCTTTTTGGATATATTGATGGATTGACTAGTATAATGTATGCTTACATTGTATTTCTTTGAAACTCTTAAAACTTTAAATCTGAAATTGCAAGGTAGAAAACAAAATATCTCTCAGCTTTTTGGATTTATTGATGGATTCCGCAGGAAACTTATTGTAATGCAAAATGCATTAACAGCAAATAATACAGCACACTTCCCATCTTGCCAGCAGTTGAAGGAAGAAGAAAATGAAACAAATTTTAGTGAGTTTCATTAAATAATATGTGATATAAAGGAGGAGTTACAGATAAGATTCAAAGATTTCGATGCCCTGAAGCCAAAACTTTCACGTTTCACAACCCCATGGAAACTGAAGAGAGCCAGCAAACCTCTGACTTTGAAATGGAGATTTGTGATCTTCAGGCGGATCCATTCTTCCAAGTCAAAAAGTGTGATATTCCTGAGCACTTCTGGAGACTCTTAACAATAGACCGTTTTCACAGATTATATAAATTTTTATTTGAAATACTATCATTATTTGGCAGTACATATGTGTGTGAAAGTGCTTTTTCAGCTTTAAAAGCTATTACATCAAAAACTAGAAATCGCATTGAAAGTGCTTCACTGGAATCCTATTTGAGACTTTCCTTGACAGAACTTAAAGTAGACATTGAGAAACTTTTTCAGAAAAGCAGTGCCAATCCTCACATTAATTTTCCTAATTACCATGGTGCAGCACAATGAGAAAATTCTTTGAAGTTTTCATTAAATTACTTGTCTGCTTGTTAAACTTGTGTATTATATTTGTATCTAAATATATATATTTTTTTCAACAAATATAGAAGTGATGACCCGCTCTTCCTTACACTATGTTCTGTTTGGCCCTGAGGCAAAGAAAGGTTGGATCACACTGATGTACAGGATCACTTAGCTGCTGATAAGAATCTTTGACTTGATGGCTTGGCTGACAAAGTCAAGAAAGCAGTTAGACAGCATAACAGAAGAGAGCTGTACCAGATAGTTAATGTTTTATGTGGTAGAAAACGGACAGGTATACAGGGATTGAACGATAAGCAAAGTAAGGTTAGAGAAGGTGAGGATTCTGTCATGGCTAGGTGGGCTGAGCATTTCAGTGATGTTCTAAACAATGTAGTTAGTTCTACTCCCATTGTTTGCAATAATGATAGATGCATTACTGGCTTTAATGTTGGCCCTCTATCACAGTCTGAAGTTATTTTGGTTGTTTCTAAACTTAAACTATATAAATCCTCAAGGATAGATGAAATTACTCCGGAAATGCTTAGAGCTGGGAATGTTTCGGTTACCATATGGATGACTGAAATTTTGAATATCTTTTATGATAAAGGAATGGTTCCTAAGGATTTTACCAGAGCCATTGTTATCCCTATTTTTAAAAAATATGATCGCAGTTCTTGTGATAACTATAGGGGTATCAGCCTACTTTCTGTTCCAGGTAAAGTTCTTTGCATGATTGTGATTAATAGAATTAAGAATCTGGTTGATAGGCAATTGCGTGATGAGCAATGTGGATTCAGAAGTAGTAGGGAATGTGTAAATCAGATATTTTCACTCAGGCAGATTCTTGAGAAATGTTTAAAGTTCCAGAAACATATAGTTACTAGCTTTGTTGATATCAGAAAGGCTTTCGACTCTGTTGATCGTCATAATTTGTGGTTGATTGTGAGATCGTATGGTATACCAGACAAGTTAGTTAGCATAATGAAAGCTCTCTATAATAATACTGAGTCATGTGTGAGGGTTGGTAAGTCTTGTAGCAATTGGTTTAGCATTACTTCTGGTGTTCGACAAGGATGTATTTGTCCCCTTTTCTCTTTAGTTTGGTTATTGATTATGTTATGCGAAATTCTTTGAAAGGGAAAGATTTGGGTCTTAAATGGTCTCGAGATTTCAAAACGTCTGATTTAGATTATGAAAATGGTTTAACCTTGTTGGCTAATGATGTTGATGAGATGAATTGTTTCATTAGGGCTCTTGATGAGACTGGTAATAGAGTTGGTTTAGTGATAAACAGAGATAAAGTTAATTGATGAAAATTGGTCAGGCAGTTGCTGCTTCAGTTGCTCTGAATGGTTGCACCCTTAAGCAAGTGTCTCAGTTTAATTATCTTGGGAGTTATGTAACAGATATTGGTGAGGTGCAGCATGAGATTAACAGTCGAATAACGATTGCCTTTGGGAATTTTAGGAATCTATGGAGAGTGTGGAGAAATAGGCGTATACATCTGAAGACTAAGGTTAGACTGTATAATACACTGAGAGGCCAAAAGTCATGGGAATAGCAGTTAAAGTAGAAGTAGCACGCTATACTCGTAACCGATGCATTGGACGTCAACCACAGAATGGCGCTGAAGTAGCCTACAAACCCAACATTCATTTTAGAGTAGTTGTTAATTCAGCATGGCTGCACGTCGTGAGTTGTCTGACTTTGAACGTGGCTTGATCGTCGGTGCCAGAAGGATGGGTCATGCAATATCGGAGATCGTGCAGGAATTCGGTTTTCCCAGTTCTATGGTGTCAAGAATTTATCGTCAGTATTCTATTGATGGCATTTCCATACACGTAAACCAGCGAACTGGACGGTCCAGTGCAATTGACGAACGGAACTCACATCAGCTGTCGCGAATGGTAACAACCAACAGATGGGCTACAGTGCATGAAATCACTGCCAATTTGAATGCGGGCCAAACACTAAACTTTTCTGAAAGGACTGCCCATCGCGTTCTGCACACCATCGGATTTGGTAGCCGAAGACCCCCTCATGTCCCATTGCTTGCACGTTGTCACAGAGCTCCACGACTAGAATGGGCCCGAAGACATCAAAATTGGACCGTAGAACAGTGGCGTCGGGTGGCATGGTCCGATGAATCAAAGTTCCAGTTGCTTCACGCTGACGGACACTTTGGAATGTGGCATAGGCCCTATGGAGCCATGGATCTTTCCAGTCTGCAAGGTACTGTTCAGTCTGGAGGCAGCTCTGTGAATGTGTGGGGCGTGTTCACATGGTCTACATTGGGCTCTCTCGTCTGTTTGGAGCAATTGCTGAAAGGTATGAGATACGTGGACATTCTCGCAGATCACCTGCACCCCTTCATGACTCTCGAGCACCCTGATGTTGAAGGGATAATCCAACAAGATAATGCAACCTAGCAACCAGTAGTAGTTGAAGGGATAATCCAACAAGATAATGCAAACTAGCAACCAGTAGCATTATCTCTTAGTAACCAGTATTTGGTTGCTAGGAGGTGGATCAAGGAACACTCCACGGACTTTACCACCATGAATTTGCTCCCAGGTTCCCCGATATGAACCCCTTGGACCATCCATGAATCCAGTACCATCCAATGCAACACAATTATGGTCTACACTGTAGAATGTATTAGCTGCCATCCCTGCAGAACAGTACCGGCAACTAGTTGACTCCATGCTTCGATGTGTGGCTGCCTTGCTGAGGGCTCGAGGAGGACCAACCCGTTATTTGGCACTTATCCCATGACTTTTGGCCTCTAAGTGTAGTTTGGTTCTTTCAGGTTTAGTTATGGTAGTGAAATTTGGATGCTTTGAAAACAAGATAACAGGAAACTTGATGCTTTTCATTCTAGATGCTTACGCAGTATCTTGGGCCACCAAAGTAGTGGTTCAACTTTGTAAGTAATGAAGAGGTTAGATATTAGTCGGCAACCTCCTCTGAGCAGTATATTATACAGAGAGAAACTCCTTCTGTTTGGCCATGTTGCCCATATGGATAATTATAGGTTAGCGAATAGGGTTATGAACAGTACGCCTAAAGGCCTCAGAAAGATAGGGGAGACCTAGGATGCGGTGGGCAGACAATGTCAAACAGGACCTTGTTAGAATTGGCGAGATGCAGCAGATATAGCTCAGGATAGATATGCTTGGAGAACGAAATTGCACTTTCTAGTTGGACCTCCGTAACCCATGGCTTCTTGAAGATAATGATGATGATGAAAGAGAATCTGTGAATCGCAGATTTCCACCTCATTGTATGAAGTTTTACAATAGCAAAGCAGCGAAGGCCCACGAAACCGAGAGCATCCCCACGACGTACGAGCGTACGTAATTGTATATGAATGTAAATAAACTGTGTCGTCCATATATATATATACTATTCTCATGCTTAAATTGTTGGACATCTTTCTGACATCATTTGGTGCAGCAAGTCTGAAGCATTATATATGTACGGGTGTAACAACCTGTGATTTCACCTAAGTAATGGTGAATATAACTAAAGGACTAAGTGATCTCCTCTACTAAAGAGTGGTTAATCGTTTATGTCGTCTAGCCCAACACATCTGGCGCATTTCAATCTATGTACGCCATTATACAATTGACGAAGTAAGAAACGGCATTCGACCTCACACTACTGCGACAGACGGATATGAATGGATGTGATTTAGACGGATATGAATGGATGCGCTTTAGACGGATATGAATGGATGTGATTTAGACGGATATGAACGGATGCGATTTAGACGGATATGAACGGATGCGATTTAGACGGATATGAATGGATGCGATTTAGACGGATATGAATGGATGTGATTTAGACGGATATGAATTGATACGATTTAGACGGATATGAATGGATGCGATTTAGGCGGATATGAATGGATGCGCTTTAGACGGATATGAATGGATGTGATTTAGACGGATATGAATGGATGCGATTTAGACGGATATGAATGGATGCGCTTTAGATGGATATGAATGGATGTGATTTAAACGGATATGAATGAATGCGATTTAGACGGATATGAATGGATGTGCTTTAGACGGATATGAATGGATGTGATTTAGACGGATATGCATGGATGCGATTTAGACGGATATGAATGGATGCGATTTAGACGGATATGAATGGATGCGATTTAGACGGATATGAATGGATGCGATTTAGACGGATGTGAATGGATGTGATTTAGACGGATATGAATGGATGCGATTTAGACGGATATGAATGGATGCGCTTTAGACGGATATGAATGGATGTGATTTAGACGGATATGAATGGATGCGATTTAGACGGATATGAATGGATGCGATTTAGACGGATATGAATGGATGCGCTTTAGACGGATATGAATGGATGTGATTTAGACGGATATGAATGGATGCGATTTAGACGGATATGAATGGATGCGATTTAGGCGGATATGAATGGATGTGATTTAGACGGATATGAATGGATGCGATTTAGACGGATATGAATGGATGTGATCTAGACGGATATGAATGAATGTGATTTAGATCGATATGAAGGGATGCGATTTAGACTGTTGTTATTGGAAGGATATTTTATAAACAGATGGGAATTACTGTATAAGATTGATTGAATGAGATTAAGCCTGGTTTATTTTATACTGCTGCGTCCTATGGGAATTTGACTGTGTTTCAATGCGACTGAACAGATATGATTTAGATAATGAAACCTCCCTATACCTTCAATACATAGACTTAATTTTCTTTCTCTCTTCAGGATTTCCGCATTCATCTCTACTTGGGAGAGCTGTGGTCCGATCCGAGACTAAATCTGGATCGTTATCTGGAAGACGACCCTACAGTGCTGCCGCAAGAAATTGTTGATAATATATGGACAGCAGATATCGTGTTTGATAATTCCAAAGCGGGAGCAGTATTTCCAGAGTATGTACCTACAACTGTCTTGAAAGTACGATCAGATGGGCAACTCTATAGATCTACAAGGTAAAGTCATCTTCAGATTTCTTTAAGTGACACATCACGATGGATATAAAGGGAATCTAAACACATTTAAAAAAAAAAGAAAACAAAGTTTGAAGTTTGTGAATAAGAACATAAAAGTCATTATTTTTTGCACACAAATATTTTGTTTCCTAAGACACATCTTGCTTTATAGTTTTACACGTCTTGTTATTAACATGACTTGTTAGCACATTCATGTAAAATCTAATACGGCCCTCACTGTTAAAACTTATTGAAGTTATTTGTTTGTTAGGCCTAAAGAAAGGATATCACCTGACTATGTAATCTTTAACAAAAATGAGAGTTTCTAATTGAATTAATATGCTCAGATTATTTTCAACTAAATACTCCGTAAAATTAGAAAAGACCGAAGAAAACGACTAGTATTTAGTAAAGATCAAAATATAACCCGAATTTTATGGATAACAGTATTACATATTGTCATTGGTCAAAAAGGTTGAAAAATTACAATCGTTTAAATCAAGTTTTGAAAAATAAGAAACTTTGAATTTTAAAGTCCGAGTTTCCCAACAAATGAACAAGCTCTATGCAAACTCGAGGTTAGAATTACTATCCAAATGAGTTCCTAATTTTCGTTTCCGTGGCCGAGTGGGCTACTGATCTAAGGAACCTGGGTTCGAGCCCTGGGTAAGGCATGGATGTTCGTGTTGTTTTCTGCTGAGGTCCTGCCATCCTCACAGACCCCCCCCCCCCCCGATAGGGTCCACCTTGTCGTGGTGGGGGGGCCTAGGGTCCGGCAACCCGGCTGAAGGCTGTGCCGACCGGATTGGTGTCCCGGTTGGACATGGCTAAGGCCAACCGAGGTCGACGGATGCTGCCAACTGGTTCCCTAACCGGTTGGTCGGTGACAGCGTCTGAGACCTCACCTCTCAGGAGCTCAGTGGAGATGTTCAAGGGCTCGGCAGAACGGGATTGGCTCCTAGTAAGCCAGAGTCTTTTCAAAAGTCCGGGTCCTACTAAGAGTCTCCACCCCGGGTGCCGATCGAGCTTGGATCTATATATATCCTTGCACATTTGCAAACCGGGGAATAGATTAAAGTAAGGTTTCTTCCGGTGGTCAGCTTTCCTTCTATAGGACTGCTGCCATGTGAGGCTGGGGTTGAGGTGCGCCTATAGGGCGTATTCCTTGCCCCCGGCTCTAGATAAGCACGGCTTTTCATAACCAGGTAGTGCTGTACAAGCGGAACCGGGAATTGCCGTGGTTGCATAAGATCGCAACAAAAGAGATTCATCCTCACAGACCTTCTGCTATGGCATATAAACTGACAGGCTCCTGTCGGACTTCTGTGGCAAGCAGCTGCTTGAGAGGGGATTTATTATTATTTTTATTTATTTCAGAAAGAGAAAACAGACTATAATAGAAGTCTTGCTCTGAACACACAAAATGTTTAAAAATGCAAAACATAATATGATATATTTAATTTTAGCTTCCATGATGACGTAGTCAAGATATACGATTGTTGCTTAGAAGGAATGCCACTGATATATTTTTAGAATATGATTTGTATTAATGAAATATTTCCTACAGGTAAAATTAAATTAGAATAAAAATTTGAATATTTTTTACTCCATTGAGGATATTGATGAGAGTTAAGATAAATTTTAGATGTTTTACTTCCCATCAAGCTTTTGGCCTTAAATGGGCTGGAGATACGAAAATTTCTGATTTAGATTATGCTGATGATTTAGCCCTTTTGGCAAATGATGTTGATGAGATGAACTCTTTCATTCGAGCTGTTGATGAGACTGGTAGTACAGTAGGTTTGGTTATAAACAGAGAGAAAACTAAAGTGATGAAAATTGGTCAGGCAGGTTGTGATTCAGTTCATCTGAATGGTTGCAGTCTTGAGCAGGTGTCACAGTTTAATTACCTTGGGAGCTATGTAACTGATACTGGTGATGTGCGGCATGAGATTAACAGACGAATAGGTTTGCTGCCGGGACTTTTAAGAATCTATGGAGATTGTGGAGAAATAGGCGTATACACCTAAAGACTAAAATTAGACTGTATAATAGTTTGGTTCTTTCTAGGGTTAGTTATGGGAGTGAAACTTGGACGCTGTGTAAGCAAGATAACAGGAAACTAGATGCTTTTGATTCTAGATGCTTACGCAGTATCTTGGGTATTAGGTGGTTTAACTTTGTAACTAATGATGAGGTTAGGCAAAGGAGTTTGCAACCTCCTTTAAGCAGCATATTGTGCAGAGAGAGACTCCGCTGGTTTGGCCATGTTGCCCGTATGGATAATTATAGATTGGCGAATAGGGTTCTGAACAGTGTGCCTAGAGGCCTCAGAAGGAGGGGGAGACCTAGGATGCGGTGGGCAGACAATGTCAAACAGGACCTTGTTAGAATTGGTGTACAGTGGCCGGATGCAGCAGATGTAGCTCAGGACAGATATGCTTGGAGAATTAAACTGCATGGTCTGGTTGGACCTCCGTAGCCCATGGCTGCTTGAGGATGATGATGATGATGATGATGATTACTTCCCATCTAGTAGCGATAGCTTTGGAGAAAATGTTTTACAAGTAAGTAAACGTTCAGAATAATTACGCTTTTTTTTTTTCAAATACATACACATTCATAAACACATACGATCTTCTCTTGGTGGCCCCGTCCTGCCCACGGTCAGTAGGGGACACCGATGGGCTTGGAAAGGCCGCCGTCCGTCGGATGGGACGTTAAGCCGTGGCCCCGTGTGCGGGAGAGCCATACCCTGTACACGTTAAAGAACACGCTGGATGGCCTTGACCTTCTGTCTCCCAACAGCTGTTCAAGTGGGTCCCCTCCCCCAACCTTCTCTGAGCCTTCAGGGTTGATTTGACCTGGACATTTAGCCCATGGTGTGCAAAAAAGTGCCGCTCAGAGGTAAAACAACTCAACCCTAGCTCTAGACGAGAGCACAGATATAACTGATATCGCTGGATGGCCTTGACGGGAGGCTACCATCTGTCTCCCAACAGCTATTCCAGTGGGTCCCCTCCCCCAACCTTCTCTGAGCCTTCGGGGTCCATGTGACCTGGCCATTTAGCACATGGTGTGCAAAAAAGTGCCGCTCAGAGGTAAAACAACCCAACAAATCTCTTGGTAGATTACATAAGAATTTGGTTGATTATGTGTTAATTAAAATAGACCAATTGTGCTAAGAGCAACAAGTCTTGCATTGATATGAAATTGCTTTCGAACTGGCTAAATGTTAAATGCTTTCGAACCTGATTAAAAATATCTTATAGTTGAAACTTAAGAAATGTTTTGGTAATGTTAAAGGAATCGCATTAGAAGTCTTTTGATTCCACTGAGATAGTGGTTAGTCCAGTCGCTCAGTCGTTAGTGTACAGTTGCTCAAAAAAGTATACGAACGCTATGGTGGATTACAGAATTCAGAAAAAACAAAGGTAGCCAGATCACTAATTTCTAAAAAAAAAATCGTTGCCAGATAATTTTTCTCAATTCTGTAATTAACCATAGCGTTCGGATGCTTTTTTGAGCGACTGTATCAGGCTTTTAACCTGATGTTTCCAAATTCGAATCCCTAATGTACCTGCGTTTTTATTTTCTTCGTGAGGGCCACCTTGGTCCCCCTCCACCCCACATATGCACGTGATATCACTGCACTTTTTCTATTTCATCGTGCTTAATTGTGTATTAACCTACAGAGATTAACGCTTTGCAGCTTCAATGATAAAAATTTTCCCTTTCTTTGCGATATTATTTGTTTTAATCTCAGTTAAATTATTAAATTCGCACATCTGTTTAATGTACGATCTCTGCTGCTTTTTATCTACACTGCTTCTAGAAAGCTTATTTTTCCCTACAGTATATACAATCGTTCAAAAAAAAATATCCGAACACTATGGTTGATTACAGAATACAGGGAAAATATCTGGCAACGATTTTTTTAGAAATTAGTGATCTGGCAACTACGTGTCACGTGACACGAAGGTTGCCAGATCACTAATTTCTAAAAAAAATAGTTGCCAGATATTTTCCCTGAATTCTGTAATCAACCATAGGTTTCGGATATTTTTTGAGCGACTGTACATTGTTCATGCAAAGGATAAAATTTGCCAACTCGCCGATAGTCTTTTTTATGTCCAATGAAAGAGCACTTTTATTTTCCTTATTCGGTTTCAGCTCATTGGTCTGCATCACAAGAGTCATTTGAGTTTCGAGAGAAACAATTTCTGAACATTTGTTCCCATAATGATTCCTGCTAATGGACCATTCCCCTTGAGAGCAATAAAATAAATTGCTCGTTTCAGGTTGTTTGGATCACTAAACGAAAACAGATTCGGAAAGCTTTTAACTTAAAGGAGGAAATGGAAAACATTTTTGTGGAATAGGTTTTCTTTCAGAAAAAAAAATTCGATTAGACTTGGATAACAAAATTGTATATAAATATACACGGTCATAAAAGAATATGGGGTTCACGGTCATAAAAGAATATGGGTTCGTAATCTGTAGTTCCCAGGTTCGAGTCCCAGCTGGGTCAGCGTTGAGATTTTTCTTCGCAAAATTCCCCGCCCACGGTCAGTAGGGGACACCGATGGGCTTGTAAAGGCCGCCGTCTGTCGGATGGGACGTTAAGCCGTGGCCACGTGTGCGGGAGAGCCATACCCTGTGCACGTTAAAGAACACGCTGGATGGCCTTGACGGGAGGCTACCATCTGTCTCCCAACAGCTGTTCCAGTGGGTCCCTTCCCCCAACCTTCTCTGAGCCTTCGTAGTCCTTGTGACCTGGCCATTTAGCCCATGGTGTGCAAAAAAGTGCCGCTCAGAGGTGAAACAACCCAACCCGATCGTCTTTGAAAGGCTGCTGTTTGTCGTATGAACGTTAAGCCGTGGCCCCGTGTGCAGGAGAACCATAGCCTATGCACGTTAAAGAACACACTGGTTGGTCTTGAAGAGATGCTCCCATTTGTTTCTTAACAGCTGTACAGTGGGTCTCCTTCCCCAGGAAGGGGACCCACTTCATAGGTGTCCTTTTGACCTGGCCATTTAGCCCAATATGTGCAGAGATAACCAAACCCCAACGTTACTAGAGAGGAGTTGTTGGGTTGTTTTACCCCTGAGCGAGACTTTTTTGCACACCATGGGCTTAATGGCCAGGTCACATGGACCCCGAAGGCTCAGGGAAGGTTGGGAGAGGGGACCCACTGGAACAGCTGTTGGGAGACAGATGGTAGCCTCCCGTCAAGGCCATCCAGCGTGTTCTTTAACGTGTACAGGGTATGGCTCTCCCGCACACGGGGCCACGGCTTAACGTTCCATCCGACGGACGGCGGCCTTTCCAAGCCCATCGGTGTCCCCTACTGACCGTGGGCAGGGCGGGGAATTTTGCGGAGATAAATCTCAACGCTGACCCAGCTGGGACTCGAACCTGGGAACTACAGATTACGAGCCTGGCGCGCTACCGACTGAGCCGCCCCCGCCCCTAGAGAGGAGAATTCAACTTAAAAGTTAATTTGAAAATATATACCATGTGTTACTATGAAACCGTTTAAATAAGATTATTTACAGAAGTTTTTAATTATTCGTTTCGTTTTAAGCAATTCTGAAAAAAAAAGTTTTTAGAACGAGCGAGGTTGACGTTAAATTCAGAAACTTTCGTAATTCTAACCTTCAACGAATATGGTTGAAAATCAAGATTTTGATGGAGTTAATTGTAATCTTCACCTCGGACACATTTTTCCAGAAAGAGGGTATTTTATAAATTACGGACCTTCATATGTGGTTTTTCATTGACAAAATTCTGAAGTCCTCTTAAAGTTACTGTATAAAGTCATTGGCTGCTTTATTAAGAAATATTAATGGAGAACGAGTATCAAAATTAAATAATCAATTTATGAAAACATTTCTCTGAAGTTAAATAAAAATTCATAATCAAATCTTTCCGAAAGAAAATTTTATTTGACATAAAGAATAGAACTACAAAATCTTAAGATCAAATAAGGTAACAGCCAGTGAAAAAGATGCCAAACCCACATGACTACCAGCAAGGATAACTTGCACATTAAATACTCCGCTATAACGAATTCTTCCGTGTTTTATGCAAGAAATTAACTTTTTCTAAAGTAAATTCTTATTCTGTGTTTATAGAAGTGAGCAATTGAAAATACGGTTTTAAATTTTGGAATATTGTGATGCACACGATGAAGAATAATTTTTCTTACACCTCTATATTCACGGTATGGGGAGGGAATTGCTCAATAGGTAGCGCGCTAGGCTCGTAATCTGCAATCCCCAGGTTCGAGTGCCACTTGGGACAGGGTCCAAATTTATCTCCGCAAAACCCGTCGTCCTGCCGTCGGTCAGAAATAAGACAACGCTGCGATTGGAAAGACCGCCATTCGTCGGATGGGACGTTAAGCCGTGGTCCAAAGTCTGGGAGAGTCACGCTTTGTGCACGTTAAAGAACACGCTGGAATCTTGACGGGAGGGGCTACTATCTGTTTCCTAGCAACTGCCCTGTGGGTCCCCTTCTCCCACCCTTCTCCGAGCCCTCGGGGTCCTTGTGACCTTGCCATTTAGCCCATTGTGTGCAAAAATTGCTACTCAGAGGTAAAATAAACCACCCCATACGGGTTGTTAAAACACTTGTCATAGAAGTTCCCTAAAAAGTTGAGGATTGATACATTTTCAGGTATCCATCTTACTTTTATTTGTTTTCGTGGTTAAGAGTGCTAAACGACGATTGGACAAGAAACTCACTGAAAGATAATTGCTACTCCATTCTTTACTCTAACAGAGTTATAAAATTTCGATTTTCAAAAATATTTCTTCTTTTTCCTTCATGTTTAAAGTCTATATATTCAAAGCAGACATGGTATTGTTGGGTTTCCTCTGAGAGGGATTCTTTGCACACAATGGGCTAAATGG
This sequence comes from Ryuthela nishihirai, assembly GCA_038380435.1. NCBI lineage: Eukaryota > Metazoa > Arthropoda > Arachnida > Araneae > Heptathelidae > Ryuthela > Ryuthela nishihirai. The sequence continues at coordinate 31,136,582 of JAWZYU010000018.1, forward strand.
CCAGGTCACAAGAACCTCAAGAGTTCATAGAAGGGTGCAGGAAGGGGATCAACTGGGGAGCTGTTGGGAACTAGATAGAAATCTCTCAACATCATCCAGCGTGTTCTTTAATGCGCACAGTGTATGGTTCTACCGGGTACGGGTCACCACAGTTTTAAGGCCCATCCCAAGGCGTCCTCTCTAACCGACGGCAGGGTGATGGTTCAGCAGAGATAACACTAGCACAGGCACAGGTGGGACAACACTAGCACAGGTGGGACTCGACCCTTGGAACTACAGATTGCATGCCTGGCGTGCTACCGACTGAGCCAACCACCGCCCCACAGACATGGTAAGAAAGACGCTTGTTAGACTTGTATCACAGATGGTACCAATTGGGTTGGGTTGTTTTACCTCTGAGCGGCACTTTTTTGCACACCATGGGCTAAATGGTCAGGTCACATGGACCCCGAAGGCTCAGAGAAGGTTGGGGAAGGGGACACACTGGAACAGCTGTTGGGAGAAAGATGGTAGCCCCCGTCAAGGCCATCCAGCGTGTTCTTTAACGTGCACAGTGTATGACTCTCCCGCACACGGAGCCACGGCTTAAGGTCCCATCAGACGGACGGCGGCCTTTCCAAGCCCATCGGTGTCCCCTACTGACAATGGGCGGGGCGGAGCCGTGGGCGGGGCGGGATAAATCTCAACGCTGACCCAGCTGGGACTCGAACCTGGGAACTACAGATTACGAGCCTGGCGCGCTGCCGACTGAGCCACCCCCGCCCCCAGATGGTACCAAAGTTTATCTTATGTCCTAAGAGATAAGATGCGTTTGGAAGCCACCATTTTTTCTAGGATGAAAGGAACAGTCAGGAATTATAAAACAGATGTTTTGAAATGAAGAGGACGGATGCAAAAACGATGTAATCATTACTTCGAACATTCTCAGGTCAATATTACTTGTGCAAAAAATTAGTCTTATTAAAAGAATTTTTGTAGGGTTTTTTTTTGTGTTAAGTCTCCAACGCTGGAATGTCAGGCCTTTCTAGCCGTATTATTACATGTTTCAGGATGAAAGGAGTTCCAGAGAGATATATATTCACCGCCACTCCTCCTTTCAATATATTTTTAATTTTGAATGTCATTGTTCATTGGGGGGGGGGGGGGGTTGGCTGAGACGATAGCGCATTAGGTGCGTAATTTGATGCCCGCAGGTTCCGGTTCCAACTGGGCCTGCGGTGAGTTTTTTCTTCTCTATACCCCACCCAGCTTTTCCACCTCTAAGGGTGGAAAAAGGCAAAAGAAAGGGGACACCGAAAAGCTTGTGAAGTCAGTCGACCGTCAAATGGGACTTTAACCCGTAGTATAGTGTAGAAGAAAGCCATACTCTGTGCACGCTGGATGTCCTTGATGTATTGACCATCTGCCTCCTAACAGATGTTCAGTGCATCCCCTGTCTCCAACCTTCTCAAAGCTCTCGGAGTCCTTGTGACATTGCCATTTTACCCATTGGGTGCAAAATAGTGCCCTACAGTTCTCATTACTCATTCATCAATACGTTATGTACTCATCATTCATTTCGTCAAAGAGTTTTGGATTGGATTGTTTTACCTCTGAGCGGCGCTTTTTTGTACACATCGGCTAAATGGCCAGGTCACATGGACCCCGAAGGCACAGAGAAAGATTGGGGGAGGGGACCCACTGGAACAGCTGTTGGGAGACAGATGGTAGCCTCCCGTCAAGGCCATCCAGCGTGTTCTTTAACGTGCACAGGGTATGGCTCTCCCGCACACGGGGCCACGGCTTAACGTCCCATCCGACGGACAGCGGCCTTTTCAAACCCATCGGTGTCCCCTACTAACCGTGGGCAGGGCGGGGAATTTTGCGGAGATAAATCTCAACGCTGACCCAGCTGAGACTCGAACCTGGGAACTACAGATTACGAGCCTGGCGCGCTACCGACTGAGCCACCCCCGCCCTTCGTCAAAGAGACGTATTGAAATGTTAGTTCACTAATGTTTTATTCCAATTGATTGTACCTAACAAATATCAGTTTCAGAGTTTTGCTAAAAGAAATATTCTTATTTTAAACTTTTTGCTCGTTTAAAAAAAAACTAATGTTTGCATTTAAACTAATGTTTTACTTAAAAAACACAGAAAAAGAAACATTTCACTTAAAAAAAAACTAATGTCGTCTGTTTTGCTTTTCGAAAAAACTAAAATACTCGTTTTATATTGGTAGGTATTGAGTAAACATGATTCGGAAATCACCGAATCTTCCAACAGTTTTAATAGTGCCCGCTAACTGTGAAAAAATGAGAAATTTTTAACAAATATTGCAAACCATCTATTTATGCAAAACATTTGAACTTTTGATGATAATGATCAAGATCTTTGCATTAGCAACAATGATTTGCTGCTTTATCCCCCGGAATGTTAAAATACAACGTGTTTATTTTAAGTAACTAAAAAAAAACCTTTCGTTTTTTACAGGTACTAATAAAATATCACCATTTGCATATTCGTAATCATCCACAATTTCGCGTTTCCACTCTTAGAAGGTGGTAATGGAGGAAATTAACAAAATTCATTTTCTTTGGAAACGAGCATCACATATTCACCGAAAGCGATAAGTTAAGCTTTTAGTTTCTCTACTTTCCTGGAGTCCAAGGGGCTTTTGAACGGCGCAAACATTGTTTTTCCTATCTAACGCTCTTTCTATTGTGGATAGGGGCGGGGATGGCTCAGTCGGAAGAGCGCCAGGCTAGTAATCTGCAGTTCCCATATTCGAGTCCCAGCTGGGTCAGCGTTGAGATTTATCTGCGCAAAATTCCCCGCCCTGCCCACGTTCAGTAGGGGACACCGATGGGCTTGGAAAGGCCACCGTCCGTCTGATGGGACTTTAAGCCGTGACCCCATGTGCGGGAGAGTCATACCCTGTGCACGTTAAAGAACACGCTGGATGGCCTTGGCGGGAAGGCCACCATCTGTCTCCCTAACGGCTGTTCCAGTGGGTTCCCTCCCTCAACCTTCTCTAAGCCTTCGGGGTCCTTGTGACCTGGCCATTTAGCCCATAGTGTTCAAAAAAGTGCCGCTCAGGAGTATAACAACCGAACCCAATATCCTATCGTGAATATTACCAGCTGATACTTTTCAGTAATATCTTACAGGTCTTTGTGCTCCTAACACCTTTAAAGTACATCATTTACCTCGCAGTTTCAGGGGGCGGGGGTGGCTCAGTCGGTAGCGCGCCAGGCTCGTAATCTGTAGTTCCCAGGTTCGAGTCCCAGCTGGGTCAGCGTTGAGACTTATCTCCGCAAAATTCTCCGCCCTGCCCACGCTCAGTAGGGGACACCGATGGGCTTGGAAAGACCGCCGTCCGTCGGATGGGACGTTAAGCCGCGGACCGTGTGCGGGAGAGCCATACCTTGTGCACGTTAAAGAACACGCTGGATAGCCTTGACGGGAGGCTACCATCTGTCTCCCAACAGCTGTTCCAGTGGATCCCCTCCCCCAACCTTCTCTTAGCCTTCGGGGTCCATGTGACCTGGCCAATTAGCCCATGGTGTGCAAAAAGTGCCACTCAGGGGTAAAACAACCCAACCCAAAATCCTATCATGAATATTACCAGCTGATATTTTTCAGTAATATCTTGTAAGGTCTTTGTAAGGTCTTTGTGCTCCTAACACACCATTTACCTCCCAGTTTCAGAAATTTCGCTTCCTCATCAAAATTTCATTTCTCCTTGAAGAATATAAGCCATAGAAAAGTAGCTGAGTTACTTTACTATTTCTTTCGTTTAGACGTTTGCCTGTTATTATCTTTCTTTGCAGGTATACTTTCCGTGTTGGTTGTCAAATGAAGTTTGAAAACTATCCGATGGACATGCAAAATTGCTACCTGACAATCGGATCAAGTAAGTATCTTGATATTTAATCTTGAAAAAGACTTTGCTGTGCTGAGAAATGTTTACGTTCGCAGACAGACGAAATTATTTTAGCTCTATAATAAACATAGCTCACCAATCAATCGTTTTTCAATAGAACACCTTAATTATTTATGGTACAGTACTGATATCTAGGAACAGGAAAAAGACACTATTGCGTAAAGCTTTGGTATTTTATAATAGAAATTTAATTAATGTTTTTGTCCCCTTCAGTGTACTATTGGAAGGAAGGAGTTTCAAGCGATCAACACTAAAGAATTGTGTTTGGATTTTATTAAAGCCTCTTAGTTGTCTTTCTAATTCAGAAGGAAGCGCGCCAGGCTCGTAATTTGAAATTTACGCTTCCAGTCCCAAGTGTGCAGGGGTTAAGATATATTTCCTCTAACCCCGCTATGCCTTCAGCGAGAAAGGGAACCCTATGAGCAGATATGGCGGCCATCCTTTGTATGGGACATTAAAGCCGTGTTCCGTGTGTAGGAGAGAGCAATTAAACAACACGCTGGATGGCCTTCATGGGAGGCAACCATCCGTCTCCTAAGAGCTGTTCAATGGCTCCCCCCAACTTTCTCTTGGGCGGGGGTGGCTCAGTCGGTAGCGCGCCAGGCTCGTAATCTGTAGTTCCCAGGTTCGAGTCCCAGCTGGGTCAGGGTTGAGATTTATCTCCGAAAAATTCCCCGCCCTGCCCACGGTCAGTAGGGGACACCGATGGGCTTGGAAAGGCCGTCGTCCGTCGGATGGGACGTTAAGCCGTGGCCCCGTGTGCGGGAGAGCCATACCCTGTGCACGTTAAAGAACACGCTGGATGGCCTTGATGGGAGGCTACGATCTGTCTCCCAACAGCTGTTCCAGTGGGTCCCCTCCCCCAACCTTCTCTGAGCCTTCGGGGTCCATGTGACCTGGCCATTTAGCCCATGGTGTGCAAAAAAGTGCCGCTCAGAGATAAAACAACCCAACCCAACCCCAACTTTCTCTGAGTCCTTGGTGCCCTTGTGATCTAGCCGTATTGACTGTGATCAGCCCATTGTGCACAAAAAGTGTCGCTCAGAAGTAAAAATTTAGCCCAATCCAACTGAAGATGCAGCGCAGCAGCCTGGAGTCAAAAACCACAGATTTAAATTCAGATATAATAAAAGTGTTATCTTGTTCAGAAAGATCCAAATTTCACTAAAATAGACAACTCTAGGATGATGCAACTGCTATAAATATGAGATGAATCGTCACGTGTATTTCTCCACACTCTCCACAGATTCTGCAAAATTCCATGTCAGTTTGAATGCTTTCCATGGTTAGGGTTGGGTTGTTTTACCTCTGAGCGGCACTTTTTTGCACACCACGGGTTAAATGGCCAGGTCACATGGACCCCGAAGGCTCAGAGAAGGTTGGGGGAGGGCATCCACTGGAACAGCTGTTGGGACAGATGGTAGCCTACCGTCAAGGCCATTCAGCGTGTTCTTTAACGTGCACAGGGTATTGCTCTCCCGCACACGGGGCCACGGCTTAACGTCCCATCCGACGGACGGCGGCCTTTCCAAGCCCATCGGTGTCCCCTACTGACCGTGGGCAGGGCGGGGAATTTTGCGGAGATAAATCTCAACGCTGACCCAGCTGGGACTCGAACCTGGGAACTACAGATTACGAGCCTGGCGCGCTACCGACTGAGCCACCCCCGCCCCCATTTTCCATGGTTAACTGAGCCCTAGATCCTCAGTCTGATGGAGAAGGTAATTAAACTTAGAACCTTTCTAAAGACACATACACTCCAAAGAACTAAGAAATTCCCACCAAATCATTTTTCTGCAATTTAGTGTTCATCTCCTTAATTTAGGCTTGACTTGGGATGTAAAGAATCAGAAACAAAAGATCCTTCGCTCAATAAAGTCATTTAAGAGTATTGATGTCTACAAAATTTAGGATTGATTCTGAATTATGCCAATTGTTTTTTGTTTCTTCCTCAGTGGGACATCCAGAATCGAAATTACAGCTTTACTGGGTGAATGAACCAGATCTCATTCGTTATCCCAACATTGAGAGCATATTTTTTTCCCAAGATATCCATCCTTTAAAGTACAGAATGGAAAAACCACGAACCAGCAGAAAGACATCAGTATTTGTGTCAGGTAAGTAATCCATACATTTAATCTCTACGATAAATTTAATGAAAAGTTTGACTGAAGAGAAATCAAAGATTTTAATCAAATTTAAATAATTCTTGCATTTCTTTTTTTTTTTTTTTCAACATATAGGACAGAGAAGAATCCTAGAAACTACTCCTAACTTTTTACAGGCCTTCTTTATAAAAGGACATGCCCTATTAAGACCGAAGTCACTGCTGACCACTGCTTCAGTTAAGGGCTAACAGCACACGAAGTTTTCCTTGCTGGAACATCAGTTAAGGGCTAACAGCACACGAAGTTTTCCTTGCTGGAACAGTTGCTAGCTGTCTAACCATTATGCCAGTTAAGGCCAAACATTTTTCATAAATTTCAACATATTTGTTCACTATTTAAAGAGTTGCAGAAACTGGAACTTTTGAAAATAAATCATATTTTTTTTACCAAAATCATTAATAACTGTGTAATACTGAAATAATCATTATGCAAACTTCTAAAATGTACATATGTTTTATTAAGGGGTTTGAAATAATGCGTATTGTTTAAGTTTTAATTAATTTTTGAGGTTTGGATTCGATTGTTTTATCTCTGAGTGTCATTTTTTGCAGGGGGTGGCTCAGTCGGTAGCGCCCCAGGCTCGTAATCTGTAGCTCCCAGGTTCGAGTCCCAGCTGGATCAGCGTTGAGATTTATCTCCGCAAACTTCCCTGCCCACGGTCAGTAGGGGATACTGATGGGCTTGGAAAGGCCTTCGTCCGTCGGATGGGACATTAAGCTATGGCTCCGTGTGCGGGAGAACCATACCCTGTGCACGTTAAAGAACACGCTGGATGGCCTTGACGGGAGGCTACCATCTGTCTCCCAACAGCTGTCCAGTGGGTCCCCTCCCCCAACCTTCTCTGAGCCTTCGGGGTCCATGTGACCTGGCCATTTAGCCCATGGTGTGCAAAAAAGTGCCGCTCAGAGGTAAAACAACCCAACCCATTTTTTGCATACAATGGACTAAATGGCCAGGTCACAAGGACTCCAAGGACTTAGAGAAAGTCAGAGGAAGGGGACCCACTTACAGCTGTTAGGAGACAGAGGGAAGCCTCCCATCAATGACATCCAACGTGTTCTTAAACGTTCACATGTTATGGCTTTCCAGTACATGGGCCCTGGCTTAACTTCCCAACCAACGGACAGCAGCCTTTATAACTCCATTGGTGTCCCGTTTCTAAAAGAGGGCAACATAGCGGTTTAAAGGATATCTATCTCGAAGCTGGTGTAGGTGGGACTCGAACCCGGGAACTGCAGATTACGAGCCTGGAGTTATACTGACCTAGCCAAACCCGACCCTAATATCCGAGTTACGAGCATTACTGTTGTGAAATATTTCACCTTCCACAACTCTTTAAATAATGAACGAATATTGTTGAAAATCGAGACTTAAATGGACGTGATTATGATCTTTATCATCAGTCGCATTTTTTGCATCAAATGTATACCTTAGAAGTTTAGAGTTTCGTTTGAAGTTAGATTACCATTGATATAACATGGAAATTTTAAATTTTTTTGGTAGGACTTATATTAGTAATAAGTAGTTTAATGATTTCATTTTATTATTATTATTTTATAATTCAATTATATCGTTTCCATTTGAATGTATTGTGTGCATCGGCTGACTGGGTTGAATCAATAATGAATCTAGAGCTACCAAAAAACATCAATTTATGTATTCGATTGATCATCTACTGCTTCATCCTTTGGATTCAGCTTTCTTTATTCTAGAACAAGTCTTTTTCTTCCCTCCCCCAACCATTGCAGGAAGGTTATTCATGCATTTATCATTGCATTAATATGCCGTCCCGTGGCCGAGTGGTTAGCGCGCTTGGCTACTGATCTACGGAGCCTGGGTTCGAGCCCCGGATAAGGCATGGATATTCGTGTTGTTTTCTGCTGAGGTCCTGCCACCTCTCAGATCTTCTACTGTGGCATATAAACTGACAGGCTCCTGTCAGACCTCTGTGGCAAGCAGCTGCTTGAGGGGGTATTTATTTTTTATTATAATCCCGATGCTGCTAAAATCGATATTGTTTTACTGCGAGACTTACATCTATTTTGAGTTCTGAGTTCGTGTTTTAGATGAAAAACCTTAAAATATATTTGTTTTAGAATTTCTTCACCTGCGCACTGCTTTCATACTTCGGGAGTGTTTTTTCATTCTGCTCCCCCCTTTCGCTACTTGAAATGTCAAGGTGGCTCAGACGCTAGAGCTCCAGACTCGTAATCTGCAGTTCCCGTGCTCGAGTCCCAACTGGCCCAGCGTTGAGATTTATCTCTGTAAAACTCCCCACCTGCCCTCATTCAGTAGGGAACATCGAGGGGCTTGAAAAGGACGCCGTCCGTCTGATGAGACGTTAAGCCGTGTCTACCTGTGTGCGGGAGAGTCTGTGCAGATTAAAGAACACGCTGGATGGCTTTGATGGGAGCCTATCATCTATCTCCCAACAGCTGTCCTGTGGGTCCCGTCCTTCAACCTTCTCAGAACCCCCCGAAAAAAAGTGTGTCATGCCAATTATGCTCATTGTGTGCAAAAAAAAATGTCTTTCAGAGGTAAAACAACCTTTCTCACTGATGGTAAAGTGGGTTTTAGTGGAGAAAATTTCAACACAGGTACAGTAGCTCAAAAAAGTATCCGAACACTATGGTTGATTACAGAATTGAGAAAAAATATCTGTCAACGATTTTTTTAGAAATTAGTGATCTGGCAACCTTCGTGTCACGTGACATGAAGGTTGCCAGATCACTAATTTCTAAAAAAATCGTTGACAGATATTTTTTCTCAATTCTGTAATCAACCATAGTGTTCGGATATTTTTTAGAGCGACTGTACAGTTGGGACTCAAACCTCGGAATTGCAGATTACGAGCCTGGTACCCTACCGACTGAGCCAACCACCGTCTTCATTTTATTTATTTATTTGAAGCATGCAAGTATATATAATACAATAAATTTACCATGTACCTCTTGCTTGTAATGGGGTGAGGATCGGTTCAGTCGGTAGCACGCCTAACTCATAATCTACAGTTCCCAGGTTCGATTCCCACTCTGCTAGCTTTCAGATTTTTCTTCGCTAACCCTCATGGTGCCTTGGGTGAGAAAGGGCACCCTTTGGAAGTAGGCCGTTCGTCGGAAGGGGCATTACGTCATGGTCTTTGTAGAAAAGACTTGCAACTGTTAAATAACACGCAGGATGTTCTTGATGGGAGGCTATCATATGTGTCCAAATAACTATCACAGTGGGTCCTCTTTCCCCAACTTTCTCTGAGCCCTTGGGGTCTTTGTGACCTAGCCATTTAGTTCATCACGTGCATTCAAATGCAGCTCATAGTCCAAACTACACCCAACCTTCTTTCTACTGGCTTGCTTCTTACTGTTAAACACCATTACGAACTTATTGTTTAATGGCTTGTAAACGAATACATTTTACATTATGAATGATTTTTTTTTCCATTGAAATAGATGTTTCTCTTTGAACCAGGGAACTACACCACCTTGATTGCCAATTTCACCTTCGTTAGATACACGAGCAGCCAAGTGATTAATGTCTACCTACCGAGTACCATGATCGTTTTCCTGTCGTGGATTTCCTTTTGGTTAGATCCAGAGAACGTCCCATCTAGGATCACTTTGGGAGTCGCCTCACTGCTCACTATCATCACCATGGTGATCATGGGACGTCACCAGCTGCCGCCCATCAACTACATGACAGCGTTGGACCTGTGGCTCTTTTTTTGCACTTTTCTCGTGTTCCTCTCTCTGCTCGAATTCGCCTTCGCTTACAGATTGGCTGGAAAAAGACCGAAGGTAAATTATACACTGAAGAGAATTTTAATGCATTTGCTTGTTTTTGCGCTTCTTTATGGACTCAACACTTTATATTCTCTATGCATGGCTAACTGGGTGAGAATATCTGTTGTAAGCGAATGAAGAATAATGTAATGCATATTGTAATGATTTTGAGTAAAGAATAATAATTTAATGATCGAGATTAATGCAATGGCATTTTAATCATCAATCTGCACCACAATCATTGTGGCACATCATCTGCACCACAATCAACCATTGACTATGGTCTGAATCTCCCATTTCAGCGAAAACTATGCGCAGAGAACTGAAATTTTATGAGCTGTTATCTCTGCCCGCAAAGGCTCGACGAAACATTTGGTAGGGAGTCGTAATAATTTTGGTTAGGCAGTGTATACACTGAAGTGCCAATAAATTAGGGATAGCAACCTAGTAACGTGTTGGACCCCCTCTGGCCCTGATAACGGCCGCCACACGACGAGACAAGGACGTAATAAGTTTGCGTAAATGTTCCACAGGTATGGCGACCCATGCATCCTCCAGAGCTGCCCACAATTCTCTCAAGGCTGTCGCTGATGGGACATGGGCCCGAACACTTTGCTCGATGGTATCCCAAAGATTTTCGATGGGATTTAAATCATTCATTATTTCAAAGTCAGTAGAATGCTCCTTCAACTATGCAGTAGCCAACCTAAAACTGTGAGATGAACAGTTGGGATGCATGATGGCCATAAATGGGTATATATGGTCAGTCATGAGTTCTACGTACCGGGATGCATTGAGAGTCGTCGGTACACGTACCAAAGCCCCACAGACGTCCAACTGAAGACACCCAAGGACATCACTGAGCCACTACCAGATTATACTGTTCCGATCTTACGTGAAGAATCCATAGCTTGATGGGGTTGGTGCCATTACCCTCAGTTTCCCATCGGCGTGATTAAGTTTAAATCGGGATTCATCACTCCAGGTTATCCGTTGCCAATTTTCAATGGTCCAGTTTCGATGTTCTTTAGCCCAGACAATTCGTTGAGCCTGTTGTCGTGCCATTAGAAGTAGCTCATAGGTCGGCGGCTCCCGAAGTCGAGACGATGAAGTGAGCGTTGCACGGTCCATTCACTGACTTCCCAGCTGGAACCCACGTTCAGATGGGAGGTGATTTCAGATAACATCTGGCCCCTATCGGTCCGTATGATGCGGGTCAGATGGCGAAGCCCACAATCATACAAAGCTGGTTGTCTTTTACAGTTTGTCCAGGTGCTTGATTTTTTGCTGGAATTTTCATATTCCCGAAACACTCTTGAAACTGTCGTAGGAGAAAATCCAAGTTCATTGAGAATTTAGGAGATCGAGTGTCCCATCCGTCGGGCACCTACGATCTGCCCTCTGTCAAATGCATCTAAATCTCGCACCTTTCCCATTACGCTTCTCGCGACGAATGCTTGTTGAAGCCAAAGCTGACAGCTATATATGACCAGAGTTTCAGCCACGCATGCGCGCAAATGCAAGACTTGCGGTACTGAATTTGGATAACGTCTTCTATCCCTAATTCAATGACATTTCAGTGTATATTAGCGTATTAACATAGCTGATAAAATGTACATGGTATGTGTATCAATATGGCCGATAAAAGATTAGTATGTGTATCAATATGGCCGATAAAAGATTAGTATGAATTGCAGTAGTGATTTTTCGAAGTGAATGGCTGGGCAGGATTAGGATACGGGCCCAGGGATACGAGAAAGAGAGGAAGATCTCCTTTGTTCCTAATAGCATTTCAAATTGATATTAATATTTTTCCAACTTATGAAGCCTTTGAAATTAGTAACAATTAAGTATATTTAAGAAGTCGTTATGAATTGATAGCCGTCCCATGGCCGAGTGGTTAACGCGCTTGGCTAATGATCTAAGGGACCTGGGTTCGACCCCCGGGTGAGGCATGGATGTATGTGTCATTTTTCTGCTGAGGTCCTGCCATCCTCTCAGATCTTCTGCTTTGGCATATAAACTGACAGGCTCCTGTCAGACCTCTGTGGCAAGCAGCTGCTTGAGGGGGTATTTATTTATTTATTTATGAATTGATGAATCTGAATTAGGTAAAGCTTATTTTTTCGCTCAGTTGGCTATTAAGAGTGTTAAAGGATATACAAGTGTCTTAAAAAGGGTTGCATACTTAAAAAAACTAAATTTATTTAAGTAAATCGCTATTATTAACATTGTTTAGTAGTTTACAGTTTACTTATTTATTTATGATCGGTTTCTAGTAGCAGAAGAAGCCCCAAAATGCCGAGATGCTTAGGTATCAGAATTGGTTAATCCGGCACTATGAATGGGTCAAAAACAACCAGAAAGAAGATTGAATACTTCATCCATATAGATACATTAACTCCAGTTCGTATTCATATGGAGTTGAAATTGTTTTACAATAGGAAAATAAGTCATAATAGCTGATTTTAACAACAGTTGTCAGAGTTTTTGGGATCTTGTAAACCCGGACATTTAATTCTAGAGTGTCAAAATGCCGTCAGAGATAAAGTAAGAACGAAACGTTGTTCTTCAGAGCACAAATAGGAAATTGTTTTTTAATTTCTATATTTTGAAGAAATTTCTCGACGTTTTTGTTCAACTCTCAAGGAAGGTATCACGCTTAGTTCAACGTCGATACGAATTTTAAAGGAAAAATTGTCTTCAACCGGGTGCAATAAGGACTCACGCTGCAGCTCACAAACAGCCTCAAGAAGCAAATGACATACTTGTCATTTGTTTCTGGAGACTGTTTATGAGTAGCTGGGACAATGCCTTCTTGAGACACAGAAAATTGTGTATCCTAGGCAGAAAGTTCATAACATCAAGTGGAGGAGAACTTAATCGGCGGCCGATAGTTCAGTGGTTAGAACATTGGACATGTTATCAGGCAATCGTGGGTTCGTATCCCACCCGGATCCAGACAATTTTTACTCTAAAACTGATATCGACGTTAAACTAAGACTGATTGTTGATTTGTATGTTTTCCAAATGTTACAATTTCTTCCTCAAAATTTACCTCTTTTTAATTCTTTAAAATATACCTGCATGTGAAAACGCCTAGATTTTCCCTTCTTTGATGGAAAAAGAGGGGGGACGGGATTATATATCGTGTAAAACCAGAAAGGTCCAATAAAGGGGAGGATGGGATTAATAGACCAGATGAGATAAAGGATCCACCAATGGAGGAGATCCACTTCAATAGGGAAAACATTATTCCTATTGATCATAATGTAAAATGTATACGCTTATAATCTATTAAACTATAAGCTCAAAATGATTTTTGACAGTAAAAGCAAGCCAGTAAAAAACACGGTTGGGACATTGTTTTGCCTTTCAGAGGCCCTTTATTTGCACTCAATTGGCTAAACGGACAGGTCACAAGGACCCCAAGTCGTCACAAAAATCCCAAGCTGGCACAAAAAAGTATAATGGGAGTTTGACGTTTTCAGTCTAGAATTTTCAGAGACTTTCTTAGAAACATGTCATTCAAGCCCCCAAGAGGGACGATTGTAACCCCTCCCCCTTGAGTATGCCAATGGTTACATACACTCAGTGGCACTTTGTTAAATACAGTTTCATGCAGGCCCGGTCCTAGAAAAAAATTAAAGGTGGGAAGGGGCAAGAGACTGGATTTCCATTAGAGTATAACATTTTCCTTTCTGCTTTAAAGATCTTTAAAGCAATTTCTTGTAAAGGGAGAGGAAAATTCAAAAGTTTTCAAATTTTTCACTTCGCTTACCCTTACCAGCATCGTCCCCCCCAACACACACACACCACCACTACCAACACTATCACATCCTGCTCTGGTTCGATGTTATGGTAATAGCAACTAAAATTCAGAGCTCAGTAATTTCCTAAATAAGTTTTTTTTTATGAAAAAATGTGATTGAAAATAAGTGTTAAAGATATCATTCAAATTCCTTCATGAAACTTTGCTTCTTTCCATTAGGTATCTTGTCGTCGAGTTCAAGATCTCTCGGATCAGAAATCGATATTTTCATCTCAGTGGGAACGAGTGACGAACAAGAAGATTATGAATCAACAGGTGGACTCAGCTATGTCAACACAGACTCAAGAATCGGATGAGAGAGATAAAGGATCAACTCCCACTCGTTGTTGCTTCTTACCTTCCTCGCTGGACTCACAAATTCCTGATCAGCTGTCTCGCATTTTATTTCCATTTTCCTTCTTTTGTTTTGCAGCGGCTTATTGGATCTATTATCTCAATATGTGAATTCTTGGTTTGTCTTGATTATTAAAATCACGAGATGGACTCTCGCTGCTATAATAAATCAAGAAACCATGAGAACAGATTCTTGGAGTTATTTGTATACAACCGTCCAATATTCCACACAGCCGTAATATCCAGAAAATATCCAGAATATATCTAAGGTGAAAAATGAATATCCATTAGTCATCTTAAGTATCAGATGGATATTTTTCTATTCAAGCACAATATCCAAAAAATATTCAGAAATTGTATAATATGAAAAATGGATATTCATTGGTCATCTTAGATATCATCTAGATATTTTCTTCATAGCCACAATATCCAGAAAATATTCAGAAAATATCTAAGATGAAAAATGAATATGCCTAAGTCATTTTAAATATCTGATATTTTCTGCACAGCCACAATATTCAGAAAATATCTAAGATGAAAAATGAATATCCATTAGTTAAAACATCTGAAAAAAATTATCACTCCCTCCGCGTCAGCGATATTTTTTTCATGTGTTTTAACTATTATTCAAGTCTATTTCTACAGGTAATCTGTGAATTTACTATCGATGGATATGCATTAGTTTCATTTTTGAACTAAATAGTCGAATTCGATTCACCATTGACATAAGATGAGGATGTTTTAATTTTTTTGTCCATCACCTTAATACAGAGTCGTATCAGAATAATATGACCACCTCATCATCATCATCCTCAAGCAGCCATGGGCTATACGGAGGTTCAACCAGACCATGCAGTTTAATTCTCCAAGCATATCCGTCCTGAGCTACATCTGCTGCATCCGGCCACTGCACACCAATTCTAACAAGGTCCTGTTTGACATTGTCTGCCCACCGCATCCTAGGTCTCCCCTTCCTTCTGACGCCTCTAGACACACTGTTCATAACCCTATTCGCCAATCTATAATTATCTATACGGGCAACATGGCCAAACCAGCGGAGTCTCTCTCTGCACAATATGCTGTTAAAGGAGGTTGCAAACTCCTTTGCTTAACCTCATAATTAGTTACAATGTTGAACCACCTAATGCCCAAGATACTGCGTAAACATCTGGAATCAAAAGCATCAAGTTTCCTGTTATCTTGTTTACAAAGTGTCCACGTTTCACTACCATAACTAACCCTAGAAAGAACCAAACAATTATACAGTCTAATTTTAATCTTTAGGTGTATACGTCTATTTCTCCACACTCTCCATAGATTCTTAAAGGTCTCAGCAGCAATCCCTATTCGTCTTTTAATCTCATGCCGCACATCACCAGTATCAGTTACATAGCTCCCAAGGTGATTAAACTGTGACACCTGCTCAAGACTGCAACCATTCATATGAACTGAATCACAACCTGCCTGACCAATTTTCATCACTTTAGTTTTCTCTCTGTTTATAACCAAACCTACTCTATTACCAGTCTCATCAACAGCTCGAATGAAAGAGTTCATCTCATCGACATCATTTGCCAAAAAATCATCAGCATAATCTAAATCAGAAATTTTCGTATCTCCAGTCCATTTAAAGCCAAAATCTTTCCCTTGCAATGAATTTCGCATAACATAATCAATAACCAAACTAAAGAGAAAAAGAGACAAAATGCACCCTTGTCGAACACCAGAAGAAATGCTAAACCAATTGCTTCAAGCCTTACCAACTCTCACAAACGACTCAGTGTTATTATAGAGAGCTTTCATTATGTTAACTAACTTGTCTTGTATACCATATTATCTCACAATCAACCACAAATTATGACGATCAACAGAGTCGAAAGCTTTTTTGAAATCAACAAAGCTAGCAACCAAAGGTTTCTGAAACTCTAAACATTTCTCAAGAATCTGCCTAAGAGACAATATCTGATCCACACATCCCCTACCACTTCTGAATCCACATTGCTCATCACGCAATTGACTGTCAACCAGATTCTTAATTCTATTAGGCACAATCATGGAAAGAACTTTACCTGGAACAGAGAGTAGGCTGATACCCCTATAGTTATCACAAGAACTGCGATCAACTTTTTTGAAAATAGCGATAATAATAGCTCTGGTAAAATTCTTAGAAACCATACCTTTATCATAATAGACATTCAAAATTTCAGTCATCCAAGTGGTAACTGAAACATTCCCAGCACTAAGCATTTCTGTAATAATTTTCAACCACCTACCATACATATCCAACGGTAAGTGGTCATATTATTCTGATAAGACTGTGTATACGTAACTGTGAAAAGTGTAATATTCAACAATGAACTTACAAATAAATGCATTGATATTCAGCGGTCACTTCATTAGGTACAGTCGCTCAAAATAACATATGAACACTATGGTTGATTACAGAATTCAGAAAAAATATCTGACAAATATTTGTTTAGAAATTAGTGATCTGGCAACCTTCGTATATTGTACACGAAGGTTGCCAGATCACTAATTTCTAAAAAATGGTTGCCAGATATTTTTTCTAAATTTTGTAATCAACCATAGTGTTCGGATATTTTTTGAGCAACTGTACAGTTCCTTGCAGGCCCGGATGTAGGGGGGAAAAAATAGGTGGCGCCGAAGTGATCCGTTGGTTGGCTGGTTGGTTGGTTGTTTGAGGTTTTTTGGCGCATGAGCTACTGAGGCTATAATGCGCCACACGAGATAAATAGAAGCTAAAAGTCAAGTACCCCTGAACCAAAGTTAAAACCAAGGGCTGTAAAAGGCAAAAAATAAAACCAACAAGATGTACAAAGATATAACAGAAAAACAATAAAAACAAGATGTAAATATAACAAACACAAAAAGAGGGTAAATATAATAAAAACAACAAGATGTATATAGTAAAAAACAAACTAGGTGTAAAGCCTGGGTTAGTCATAAAAATACAAGGTAAAATCAATGTCGATTAAAATAGCCACAATGCTTGGTAAAACAATGCAAGGTAAAAACTGGCGGTAAAACTCAATGATCAGATAAAAGAGGTCCGAGTGTAACAGACTCGGACATAAAATTATGAAACCTAAAATGATATTGAGTTCGAAATTAAAACACGGACATTCGACTAAAATATGTTCAATAGTTAAAATGGTGTCACAAAACTCGCACTTAGGTTCGTCGTCCGCCTTGAGAAGAAATGAATGAGTTATAAGCGAATGACCTAAGCGGAGCCGAGCAAGTACAACTTCCTCCTTGATTTCTGCAAAAACAAGACTGCCACGGTTTGACAATGGGCTTGATATCGAAAAGCTTGTTAGCAATCTGATTAGACCAAGATCTCTGCCACAGTGCCCGGAGCTCGAAGGAAAAACGCTACCGGAAGTTCAAGTATGGAACAGGCAGTGGAGAGTCGGAGAGGGGCGTGGCTGACTTGGCAGCGGCATCTGCCAAGTTAT
The DNA here is from genome assembly GCA_038380435.1 of Ryuthela nishihirai. Lineage (NCBI taxonomy): Eukaryota > Metazoa > Arthropoda > Arachnida > Araneae > Heptathelidae > Ryuthela > Ryuthela nishihirai. The sequence continues at coordinate 31,154,095 of JAWZYU010000018.1, forward strand.
TGCCTCTGATTCCGACATGACCAGGCAGCCAACAGAAGAGAACGTTGGTGGTGGCTGCCGGACGATACAGCTGCTGGTGGATCTTGACCAGAACAGGGTGAGGCCGATGCCTCACCGAGATCAAAGCCTGTAACAAACTAAGCGAGTCAGTTGCACACACCGACGATGATGCTTAGCTGCTATGTGGTCCAAGGCAATGCTGATAGCATGCTACTCTGCAGTGAAAATGGAACATTGCTCTGGGATCTGGTCTGCAATGATTACATCACAGCAGACCATGGCTGATCCCCCTGATGTGCTGGACTTCGAGCCATCTGTAAAGACAGGCAAGAAGTCCGGTTCTGCAGCACGATGGCTGGCAAAGAGTTGCCGGTACACACAGTCGGGTGTAAAGGCCTTCCCCGTCCTGCACAGGGAAAAATCACAGGAAGAGGAAACAGCAAGTCATGGCGGAAGTGGCTCAGCTGTCGACTGAGCGACGCTATCGAGACTGGTGTTGATATCTCTTAAGTAGCTTCGGACTCGCAAACTGAAAGGACGAATGGCAGTCGTCCGATTTGTGTAAAGCATTTCCCACTTCGGACTGAAAACGCAGTCCCAAGAAACGCAGTCCCAAGGCCAGGCTGGGATCGTAATTTTGCTGCATACTGCAGGGAAAACTGCTGATAGCGAATAGATGATGAAGGTTCGTCGGTCTCAACATAGAGACTCTTGACCGGTGAAGTGCGGAAGGCCCCCGTGCAAGAGAGGGAGGAGAGGACCTTGATGATGTTCAATACCCACGTGCACTTGGACCTGAGATGTCGAATATGAGGTAAAAAGGTCAATTTCCGGTCGAAGATGAGACCGAGAAACTTGGTCTCTGCCATAACTGGAATGATGTAACCCCCGAGCCACACCTCGGGGTCCAGATGAAGATTACACTTGTGACAAAAGTGCACACAAGCGGTCTTCTGTGGGGAGAACCAGAACCCATTGGCCGTCGCCCAAACCAAGAGATTGTTCAGGGCAGTTTGCAGTTGTCGTTCAATGACCCTCATGCTGGACGATGAGCAAAAGACGCTAAAGTCATCAACATAGAGGGCAGTGCCTACAGTCGGAGGAAGTTGCTGTGTAATGGAATTTATCTTGAATGCGAAAGCGTGACACTCAGGACTCAGCCTTGTGGCACCTCCTGTTCTTGGGGGAAAGGCCGCGACAGAGTGTTGCCGACGCGAACTCGAAAACTACGAGAAGATAAAAAGTTTGCGATGAAGATTGGCATTTGACCTCGCAAGCCGAAGTTGTGGAGGTCATGAAGAATGCCAAATCTCCATGCTGTGTCGTACGCTTTTTCGATGTCAAAGAAAATTGACACCAGGTGCTATCGACGAAAAAGCGCATTCCTGATCGCCGATTCGAGGCGGATCAGGTTGTCTAAAGTAGACTGGTGCCTGCGAAAGCCACACTGGATGTTGGAAAGAAGGCCACGATGTTCCAAATACCAGGCCAGCCTGGTACTTACCATTCTTTCCAACACCTTGCAGATGCAGCTCGTCAACGCAATTGGACGATAATTGGAAGGAATCTTGGGATCTTTGCCTGGCTTGGGGAAGACCAAGACGATGTCCTCCTACCAGGAGTCCAAAAACTGCTCCTCGATGAAAATACGGTTGAAGAGTCGGAGCAGTCGATTCTTACTCGATGGTGAGAGATGTTGGAGCATGGCATAATGGACATTGTCTGGCCCGACGGCAGATGCATGAGAAGTGTGCAGAGCAAGGCGAAGCTCATCCGCTGTGAATGACCTGTTGTAAGACTCCAGGCCATTCGAGTGGAAGGACAGCGGAGAGCGTTCGGCCCTGCTCTTTTGGGCCAGAAATTCGGGGGAGAAGGAGGACAGAGAAGATATGGTGAAGAATGACTCCCCCAGAGTTTCGGCAATTGCTCGAGGAACAGCAATTACCTGTCCATTGTGCTCCAGAATTGATAATGAGTGGGATGTGTACTTCCCACCCATCTTCCGGACCTTATCCCACTCGATCTGAGAACTGATCGTGCGGGTAATAGAACACGTATATTTGATCCAAGATCCCTTCTGGCTCTGGCGCCGGACGAAACGGGCTTTTGGCCTGGCGCATTTCAATGCTTCTAGGTTGGGGGATGTCGGATATCTCCGAACCCCCCCCCCCCCCCCCCAAGCCTTGTTCTGAGCCTTACGAGCTGCGGTGCAGTCAGGGTATCCACCAGGGTTTTGGGAACCGTGGAAACCGAGTCGAAGTCTGAGGAATAGTAGAGGCAGCTGCATGGACGATGCAGTCCGTCATCTCTGCCACTGCAACACTTATTGGCTCCTGGCTGATGGAGTGCTCATCGAGCTCGGATAAGAGCTCAAAGCCACTCCAGTCAGCCCGATCAAGCCTCCACCGGGAGACACGTGAAGGGCTGCAAGGCCCTCCACGAGAGATGGTGCACACCACGGGGAGGTGATCGCTTCCATAAGGATTGTCTTCGACCTCCCATGCAAAGAGTGGAAGGATCGAGGAGGAGCAGATGGTGAGTAGGGTGGGCCGAAAAAATTCAAAATTTTCTTTTCAATTCGTAATAAAGCGGAAAAGTTGCGAATTGGGGAGACTAAAAAGGGGTTAAAAAAGAAATAAAATCGGTTTATATCTTCCGGTCGCGCATGTGCTCAAAATTTTGCCGAAATTTGGAAAAATTCACATTTTTACGATAATTTTTAACATTTTTAAATTAGCCTCTTCCCGAATGTAATAGCTCAAATTCTTATGTATTAGAACCACAGAAAATAATGTTTAAATATTATTTAAATCCATCAACATCTTCTGGTCGTGCATTGCCTTCAAAGTTAATGAAATTTTGAAAAAAATTTACAAATAAAGGTAGCTCACAGTTCAAGGAAAAAAAGCACTAACAACTTACATGTTCTTTATATTTGTTCTTTATTGAATACAAGTTTAAATATTTAAAAACAAATTATTTTAGACCATTAGTAATATTTATAAACAGATTTTTTATTGAAAAAACTAAGTTTTTGTATGAAGAGTCGTAAGTCTAAGAAACTCATGTTGAACAATTGAACATCTCCGTTATCACTCATTCTTAGCTGAAGGTACTTTGAAATCTGATTTATGGGCGAAGTTAGGCATGGTTGATGTTGACAGCAGAGTCGTTCTGATAAAACCATCCCTAGACTCAGCTCCGCAAACTTTTCCTGAGGCTTCTGTCACGAGTTTCACACATTGTTCAACTGCCTGTGTGTGAACTGGGAATGTCTTGAATGTTATATCCCAATTAGGGACTGAGTCACTTTGAATATGTGATTTAATCTCATCTTCACTGATATCTTTTAATAATTGGGGAGAAGATAAATCACAGTCCATCCAGTTAATTATTTCCGAGTAGTCTTGAGCCTTGAAATTGAGTTTTGGCGGCATGAATGTTCTGATAGTTGTTCTCTTTTGATCTAACTGTCTCGCCTTTAGAATTCGTCGAAGTCCGAGCTCTCTTATGTGTTTTGTATTATCTTGTGTCATGGCTAACATTAAATGTTCTGGATGAGCGAAAACGCCATTTCGTTCGATCACAGGGTCGACAACATTACGTAAATCTTCAGGCAGGTACCTTGAAGACTGTATTGATTGGTACACAAATTTTGGTCCCTCTGTAAAGTATTTACTTGTTTTAAAACTAAACCACATTGACATTGCCAATGTGGTTTAGTATTAAAACAAGTAAAAAAAAGTAAATAAAACAAATTAAATTTTTTAACGAATTCTAAAGGCGAGACATTTAGATCAAAAGAGAACAACTATCAGAACATTCATGCCGCCTTGGAAGGTCTTGCTGTCTGTGGGCGGGGTGGAGGGGGCCTTCCAGAGGTGGAAGTGGAAGGCACAGATGCATGAATGGAAACGGAGTCGATGTCGAGATTGACACCGTCTGCGGCTTAGACTGCGTCAAGAGGTACTTCGCAGCAGGCGAGAAAGATTCAGCTGGTGGGACGTTGATGTCAGTCTGCACCGCTATGGAAGCCATCTTAACAGTGGGCTTTCCAACTACCGCACTGGCATAGGAGACCTTGCCAGGTGGGACAGGCAGTGCAGCCAACCTTCTCGCCTCTGCATAGGAGATGTTGTTGAGGGTCTTTAGCCTCTGCATAGGAGATGTTGTTGAGGGTCTTTAGCCTCTGCACCTCTTTCTCCTCCAACCACTTAGGACAGTCACGGGAGTACGCCGGATATTTGCCAGCACAGTTCACACAGCATGCCTTTTCTGCTGTGCAGTCAGGATCAGGGTGATCCTGGCTGCCACAACGAGCACAGTGGGTTTGCCCCAGCATTGTCTGCGAGTATGGACGAACCTCTGACACTGAAAGCAGCGCAGGGGGTTTGGAATGTATGGCCGTACCTCGCAGTGAAGGTAGCCTGCCTTGATGGAAGCAGGCAGGCGTGGCGTATTGAATGTGATAATTAGAACCTGGGTGGGTTCCAATTTCCCATTATGGCGTTGTGAAAATCGGTGGACTGCTATCACTCCCTGGAAAGAGAGCTCCGAGAGGATCTCCTCCTCCTTTGAGGAGGCCCCACTCGGAGACCACACCATGGGAGGAATTAAGCGTCTTGTGTGGAGTGACTTCGACAGCCACTCCACCAATCGCTGTTACCTTCAAGAGGAGCTCAGAATGTTTCGAGCAAGCAGTTTTCACCTGTAAGTCACCAGATCTTAGGCGCTTCACTGATAAGGGTTCTCCCGTAAGACCTTTCAAACCCTTATTAATAAAAAATGGGGACATGTCCCCAAGTACCTGTTCACCCGTAGAGTGGATGACGAAGAACCTCGGGGATGGAGAAAGACATGAAGACGACGGCAATGATGACAAAGAAGACATTGAAGACGGGAGCTCATGCCAAGCTCTTTTAGCTGCATTCGCCTCTAAATTTTCATTTTTAGTTTAAAGTTTTTTTTGTTGGGTTTAAAGATTCAATGTCCGTTATCCTTTTGTGTTTTGTTTGTTTTTAAAATGTTTGGGTTTAAAGATTCAATGTCCGTTATCCCCACCCACCCTGGGGTCCAACAAGGGGACGCCCAGTCGTGCGCCAGGGCTGCCCGGGCACCATACCCCCACAGCCAGTAAGCCAAGTCCTCACAAAGAAACAAAAGGGAAAGAAAAAGAGAAATGTGAGAAACCCAACCTAGATCTCAGAAAAGAAAAGAAGCAGTAAAACAAAGAAAAGTGAGAAGCAACTCGTTCTAACAAAAGAAAGAAAACTAGCAACTTAGAAAACGTGCATGGAAACTCGTAAACCGTGTCTGGACGTGGACAAGGTTACTCACCGTTCTGCAAGGTGGACCCTAGCAGGACCAGCCCACCAGCCAATTGATCCTGAGGGGCCACCCCAGGACCTCCCGTTTACCTGAAGCAGAGGCCAAAGCAGTGTATAGCAGCGGCCCCCGATGTCGCTGCCCAGCCCAGTGACAGACAGGGCTCCCCAACAGCAAAATGGCCAAAGGGACCCCACCAGTCATGAGCTGGGAAGAGAAGACGGGGACCCCCAAGCAACTGCCAGGATCCTCCTTTCCAGTGGACCGGGTCACCACGCACGGCAAACACACGGGGCGAGCGTTTAGGACCCTGTGAAGGTAACCGAGCCAGCGGAACCTTCACAGGGTGGTCCCCTCACCACGGACAGGAGCTTGCACCGAGGGGCGAAGTGATCCGAGTGAAAGGGAAAGGGAGACAAAATTGAGTGGGAATTAGCCATCGTTTTCGTCCGAGTCGAATGTCTGTATTTTATCAAACTCTTCAATTACCAATGAATACTTTATATCAGGCCCATCCTATCCAAATTTAGCCAAGAGCAACTAGAAAACAAAAACCATATTGTTTAAGAGACGAAGGAAAAATTATCTACGTAAAAGCGATAACATACATTCCTAATGAGTAATGAAACGGAAAAAAGTATATATATAATATATTTTTTCAATATATTTTTAAGGAATCAAGAAAATATCTTGATTTAAGCAAAAATATTCATTTTAAATGAGTACTAGGAATTTATCGTTTAATTACACAGTCGTATTAGAATAATATGACCACCTACCGTAGTACATATATGGTAGATGGTCATATTATTCTGATACGACTGTGTATGTACCTAAAAAAATCTTTGATCAAAACATTGGAATGAACCAGTTGCAACATATTGATTATTTGTTTTCTGAGCCATTGCAATGAGCCAGCAGAAGAAAATACAACTTTTTTTTTTGTTTTAAGAGTTAACTGATTGCTTTAAAACATAAATAAACATTATTGTTAGGATATATAGGTATTAACAAAATATTACGATTAACACTTTTCGGAATTTCTCAAAAGCTTTAATTGCGCCCTCTAACGGAGAATAATTTGAAAATTGCAAACTTTTAATCGCATATTGTCGTCCCATGACCGAGTGGTTAGCACGCTTGGTTACTGATCTAAGGGACCTGGGTTCACGCCCTGGGTAAGGCATGGTTGTGTGGTGTTCTTCTGCTGAGGTCCTGCCATCCTTACAGACCTTCTACTATGGCATATAAATACGGTGACCATACGTCCTTTATTTAAGAGGACAGTCCTTTATTTCACTGCTCTGTCCTTTAGATTTGCTTTATTTTCTAAAATGGTCATTTTGTCCTTTGTTTTGTGATAATATAGGTTATTATAGGTTTTTACCTATAAATACTAAAAAAAAATTTAGATTTAGAAAAAACCCAAAACATTGATACGAACATATTTAAAAATGCAATTCATAATTTTTACCAAACCTGCATTGATTATTTAAATAACTGGGACAGCTCTTTCGTGGAAATGGCAGTATATGAATGGGTTCTACTGCGAGAAATCCCTCTGTGGGCGAACATTGAGGAAAGCGTTTTGTTCGTTTCCAGTCACTAGAACTCAAGTATCAATGACGGCGAACGATTTGATGAAGTTTCGTGTATTAAAAGTTATGTCACCAGTTTTTTCACTGGTGAAAAAATCGAAGAACGGCGACAAAATGACGAATTCTGGTAACGTAGATGGGTTGAAATTTTTAATTATTTCACAGATAAACACTAACGAGTAAATATTCATTAGTATCATTACTCATTAGCGATCAATATGTGGACCAGTGAAAAAAACCAATTAAAAATCGAAACATTGAAAGCATGCATGTATACCAAATGCAACTTTGACATAAATTGTATACAGTTTTATGAATTTTTAAAACACAACCCTGATTTATTAAAAAAGTTCCTTATTGTGAAAATTATCAAAATTAAATTTTTTAAGTAATAACGTGATTGTTTAAAATGCTATGTATATGTTTATATTTCATAACAAATTTTATAAAGCTTCCCGTGGCCGAGTGGTTAGCACGCTTGGCTACTGATCTAAAGGACCTGGATTCGAGCCCCGGATTTAGGCATGGATGTGTGTGTCGTTTTTCTGCTGAGGTCTCTGCCATCCTCTCAGATCTCCTACTGTGGCATATAAACTGTCAGACCTCTGTGGCAAGCAGCTGCTTGAGGGGGTATTTGTTTATTTTTTTAGTTTTAGTGAAACAAATAAACGCAACTTGCTTTTTTTTTATTATGAAACAATTTCTGATTTGTCCTTTATTTTCTCCAAAAAAATATGGTCACCGTACATATAAACTGACAGGCTCCTATTAGACCTCTGTGGCAAGCAGCTACTTGAGAGGGTATTTGTTTATTTATAATCGCAAGCGATGTATTCATGCTAGAAACTTGAAATTTTGATGATGTAATAATAAGGTCACGAAATTTGCATTAACAACGATAAATTGTCCCATGACACCCAAAGACAACTTGGTTTTAAGCAGAAAATTAGGAAATTCATTTTTAGTTGGATAGATACTAATAAAATATTATAATTCACATTTTTCAAATCCTTAAGTAGTTGCAATTTACATCGTTAGAGGGTAATAAATATGGAAAATGCGAAACTTTTAAAGATTATCATAGATGATCTCTCTATGGTAGAAATCTGAAATTTCGTAGGGAGAGTGTCAAAAGATATCCAGGTTGGGTTGTTTTACCTCTGAGGGCACTTTTTTGCACACCATGGGCTAAATGGCCAGGTCACATGGACCCCGAAGGCTCAGAGAAGGTTGGAGGAGGGGACCCACTGGAACAGCTGTTGGGAGTCAGATGGTAGCCTCCCGTCAAGGCCATCTAGCGTGTTCATTAACGTGCACAGGGTATGGCTCTCCCGCACACGGGGCCACGGCTTAACGTCCCATCCGACGGACGGCGGCCTTTCCAAGCTCATCGGTGTCCCCTACTGACCGTGGGCAGGGCGGGGAATTTTGGGGAGATAAATCTCAACGCTGACCCAGCTGGGACTCGAACCTGGGAACTACAGATTACGAGCCTGGCGCGCTACCGACTGAGCCACCCCCGCCCCGTCAAAAGATATCCAGCTAACAGCAACAATCCGCTCCCCTTTTTTTTTTCAGAGTGTCGTGAGGAAAGCAACTTTTTTATTTTGAAAAATAAAAGAGAAATCGTCTCTATATATTGCATAACTGCTAATAAAATACTGCTATTTGCATTTTCTTATTCATCCTTTGAATTAAAACTTTGAAAACGAGATTCCTATATTCGCCAGAGAGAATACATTGTCTTTTAGTTTAGACATACACAGTCGTATCAGAATAATATGACCACCTATCATACATATACCATGGTAGGTAGTCATATCCAGGTTCGAGTCCCAGCTGGGTCAGCGTTGAGATTTATCTCCGCAAAATTTCCCCCGCCCTGCCCACGGTCAGTAGGGGACACCGATGGGCTTGTAAAGGCCGCCGTCCGTCGGATGGGACGTTAAGCCGTGGTCCCGTGTGTGGGAGAGCCATACCCTGTGCACGTTAAAGAACACGCTGGATGGCCTTGACGGGAGGCTACCATCTGTCTCCCAACAGCTGTTCCAGTGGGTCTCCTCCCCCAACCTTCTCTGAGCCTTCGGGGTCCATGTGACCTGGCCATTTAGCCCATGGTGTGTAAAAAAGTGCCGCTCACAGGTAAAACAACCCAACCCAAAGGTAGTCATATTATTCTGATACGACTGTGTATGTTTGCCTTTTTTTGTGTGTAAAGTTTGCTGAATGCAGTCTATTTTTTTCCCTTTTTTTTAACAAATAAAGGTCTTGCTGTGAATCAATGGAATTGCCGAATATTCTGTTGCTGTTTTCTCTATATATATTCCTCCGTATCCAAAAACAAGCCATGAAAGCACGATATGATGTATTGAATAATTTACAATGTTTTCAATGTCACATGCATGCAATAAGATCATGAATAATACCTGCAGCAGAAGGAAGCGAGATAACATTTTTTTATTGCATAAGCGAACGGTAAAGAAGCCTACTGTAACAGAAATTTTTTAATCATTTATTTATTCAAACAATTATAAATAAATTATTGCTGTTTACAGATGTCCCTGAAAGCTAGCAGCTTATTTGCGGAAGAGAATAATACATTGACAAATATAATACACATTATTTCTGTTTTCATCGAATACTCTTAATGTAGTTACATCTTTTTACATTTATTATTAATGAAATTAAGGCACCAGAAAGTACATAATAAATGCAGGAGGTCAGGGCGATCGTAAAAGATACGGGCCTGAATGCAGAAAATGTGATGTATCCCATACGGGGAGCAAACACATTTAGCGCATAAGAGTAACAGTAACACACGCGTTTAGCGCATAAGAGTAACAGGTAGCACACACGTTTAGCGCATAAGAGTAACAGGTAGCACACACGTTTAGCGCATAAAAGTAAGAAGTATGTCTTTATATTTTTAAACATATTTTGTTTCGTTAAAAATATATTTTTCCGTTAAAAATATATTTGATCCTCTATTATGTCATATTTTATGCAAATAAGCGGGGAAATTATTTGTTGCAATTCTGCAATCAATTGTTATATATGTATGTTCCAGAGTATAATATTGGTCACAGTTCCGCATACGGTGTACCTCAGCACACTGATGTACCGTGCTAGTTGTCAGACGAAAATGCCCAAAAATGACTTCCATACGTCTAGTGATAGATACTGTTACGAGAGATGGTCCCATCGCTTGGCCGCTACGATAGTCCAATCTCTCATGTCTGGACTTCTTCCTATGTGGGCCATATGAAAAGCCTCATCTACGATAGCCCTATCGATTCCAATGAGGACCTTATTTCCAGGATTTCTATTGTCGCTGCCGCTGTAAGAAAAATGCCTGGTGTTTTCGCCAATGTACGCCGATCACTACGTCGAAGGTGTGAAACCTGCATTAATGTTGGCGGTCGCTCTTTTGAGCAGTTTCTGTAATTATAATAAAATTCTGTACTTTCTGTTCTGTAATTTCTGCAATTGTTTCAAACCTCTTCTGTCATTCTTGTGTTTCTTCATTTCCTGACACAGTAACTGCTAACCCCTAGCACTTCACCACTTGACCATGGGGCGGGGGTGGCTCAGTCGGTAGCGCGCCAGGCTCGTAATCTGTAGTTCCCAGGTTCGAGTCCCAGCTGGGTCAGCATTGAGATTTATCTCCGCAAAAATTCCCCGCCCTGCCCACGGTTAGAAGGGGACTCCGATGGGCTTGGAAAGGCCGCCGTCCGTCGGATGGGACGTTAAGCCGTGGCCCCGTGTGTGGGAGAGCCATACCCTGTGCACGTTAAAGAACACGCTGGATGGCCTTGACGGGAGGTTACCATTTGTCTCCCAACGGCTGTTCCAGTGGGTCACCTCCCCCAACCTTTTCTGAGCCTTCGGGGTCCATGTGACCTGGCCATTTAGCCCATGGTGTGCAAAATAGTGCCGCTCAGAGGTAAAACAACCCAACAAACAACACCGCTTGACCATGCATTGTATAACGAAAAGTGCTTGTTTAGGTGTGTTCTATCACCCCATAAATCTTGGCCCAAGAGTTTTGAATCACCTTGTATGTATTTGTCCTTCGTGGTCTCGAATACATAAACCAGTTTAACTCTTTATTATTTTTCAAACTCTCTGTGCTTTTACCGCATTCGCCCCCTTGGTAACGTTGAAGACAGCAACAGATGCTTAATTACCTATGTCGAAGGAAATATAAGTTGTGCTACGTTTCATTTTCGTCTTTCTGGTTACGTTTATCAGCATAGCGATGCTAAAATGCTTTTACTGAACTATTGGTTCTCGCATTATGAATCTTTAAAGAACACGAACAATAGCGTGTCCTGGCAACGCAAAGGTCCACATTGCGGCTGGGTAGGTAAGGCGGGAAGGAGCCACTTGGACAGCAACCAATGTTTCTATTTGCTATTTTAACAGAAGGATGTTTCTTTTTTTTTTTGTATTTGTAACTGCTTTAACTGAGCACGGTTAGCCATTTAGAGTTTGCAGGTCTTGTAAATTAGTTGGAATTCTATTTCTTGCGGTTTTATTGTGTCTGAAAAACTATCAATGAGACTTATCTTGAAAGGAAAGTTCTTCGTGAAGGAAGAGTAATATAGAATACAATGTCTGTGATACTTAAAAGTCTGATGTTCTTTGTTTGGTTGAACTGTCACCCTCTCTTATTTGCCCAAGAAAGGTAAGGATTGTTCGAATGATGGATTTTGGATGATAAGAGTCAATCAAGACAAGTGTAAGATATGTATTAAATAGGTAGTCTTACAACTTTCTTTAATTGGCGAGATGTTTTCCTTGTGCAAATATATATTTCAAGTTCGAAGATAAAACATGTGCCACCAGAACAAAAATGTCAGCGATGCAAAAACCAGTTATTTGGGTTAGATTGATTTATCTCTGAATAGCACTTTTGTTCATACAGTGGGCTAATTGATAAGGTCACAACGATCCCAAGAGATCAGAGAAGCTTGGAGGAAAGAGAAACCACTGGGACAGCTGCTAAGAGACAGATGGAAACGTCCGGTCAAGGACATCCAGCATGTTCTTTAACTTGCATACGGTATGGCTCTCCTGCACACAGACCACATCTTAACGTCACATCCGACAGACGGCTCGTCGCCGATATTTGGTATATATTTTAATTTTTTAATTTTTATCTCCGATATTTTCAAGCTTTCACAAATATATGAGCATTGCACCTAAAGAGTCATCAAAAACAATTCCTGAAAATTTTATTTGATATACGCGTTCAATATGTGGATAACTACATACTGATTCACAATTAGAAACATCCTTTTTTGGCAATTTATCTTATGAATTTTGATAAAGTAGTTTCCATGAATATTAAATCCTGGTTAATGTATTATCATCCATTTGATTTTTTTTTTTCTAATTTAAGTAGATTTTGTTATGATTCAACCATCTGATTATATTGTAATCTGTTTGAATCAATTGAAATTCTATTATTTAAATATTTTTTTTATCAAAACAGTGTCATCAGCATATAAATAAATAACGCTCTATAAGTTTATATTTAACAAAACCTTTTTGTAAACCAGGAACAATGAATTCCGATTATTAATAAAACTAAACCTTGAGGAATTCCATATGATGTAATTACTTTTCTACTCTAACAGTAATTTTTTATTTTAGTAATTTGTGTATGTGTCTGATGCATAATTCCGCAACCAAGCTAAAAATATACCTCGAATAACGTAATTTTATTCAATAAAATGTTATGAACCGAAGACTTTCTGTAAATCCAGGAGCATTGTCATTCTGGTGACGAGATAGATGACTGAGCCAGCCTTATCCCAATACTGCCAATGCTTTGGGGATTAATATAAATAAAAATAAATACCCCCTCAAGCAGCTGCTTGCCACAGAAGTCTGACAGGAGCCTGTCAGTGTATACGCCATAGTAGAAGGTCTGTGAGGATGGCGGAATAACGGAATAAAATCACTGAATGAGTGTAGGAATTATGGCATTTACATAAAGAAAAAAAATTAATTTCCTATATTACAGCACATTTTTTATTCCATTATACTATAATTTTAAAATCATCGTTCCTTATGTTTTAGAAAGGATTAAAAGTTTTGTTTGAAAATCTATTTTTTTTTTTGTATTAGACTGGGTATTCTCTTTTTCAAATGTCAAACTATTTCAAATTAAATGACTTTCTTTTTATAAATATTTAAACATTTATCATTTAAATATTAATAAATATAACAGAAAGTCTTTGGATAATATGTTATTTACAGAAAGTCTTCGGAACCAAATGAATACTTGTAATAAAAATAATGTCATTTCCATCCGTAATTTTACCATTATAATTTTTTCAAATCCACCTAAGTAAGTGCATTTTAAGTTTCTTTTTTAACAGTTCCAATCACTGAGAGGCACTACCAAGGTGACTTTTGGAAGCTCGTATTAAAAATGATGATTTTTTTTTGTAACGTATGGGTAACAATGTGACCTTCTTGAAATCTATCAAACTGAAGCTTATCTGTCGACTGATAACTTTTTAAAGCAGGGTGATCAGAAGCAATGTATTTGAAACCCTTCTCGGACTTTTAAATCAATCGGACAGAAGTTGACCTTTCTTAAGCTCGAGGAACACAAGGTGAGTTCCTGAAAGTCAGTACAAGTGATCCATAGGACTGATTACAATGTTTCTAAAGCTTATTGGTCATAAGTGGCCTTTGAATCCTCAATGGGAAGAACACGACTTTTTGAAGCCAATCGTAGGTGACTTTTAGAGCACATCTGACAGAAATTTACTTATAAAGTTCATTGGACACAATTTGATTTTGCAACGAATAGTATAGAAATCAATGTTTTAAAACCCACCGGATGGAAAACAATATCTTCTAAAGCTCACGGGATAGAAAACAATCCTTTAAAGCTTACAAGATAGAAAGCAATATCTTAAAGCTCACAGCACAGACACCAATTTTTTAAGGCTCACGAGAGAGAAACAATTTTTTTAAACTCACAGGATAGAAAACAATTTTTTAAAGTATACAAGATAGAAAGCGATATCTTAAAGATCACAGGACAGAAACCAATTTTTTAAAGCTCACGAGAGAGAAATATTTTTTTAAAGCTCACGGGATAGAAAACAATTCTTTAAAGCTTACAAGACAGAAAACAATATCTTAAAGCTCACAGGAGAGAAACCAATTTTTTAAAGCTCACGAGAGCAAAACAATTTTTTAAAGCTCACAGGATAGAAAAAAATCTGTTAAAGCTTACTAGATGGAAAGCAATATCTTTAAGCTCACAGGACAGACACCAATTTTTTAAAGCTCACGAGAGAGAAACAATCGTCTAAAGCTCACAGGGTAGAAAACAGTTTTTGAAGCTTACAAAATAGAAAGCAATATCTTAAAGCTCACAGGATAGAAACCAATTTTTTAAAGCTGACGAGAGAGAAACAATCATTTAAAGCTCACAGGAGAGAAAACAATTTTTTAAAGTATACAAGATAGAAAGCGATATCTTAAAGCTCACCGGTCAGACACCAATTTTTTAAAGCTCACGAGAGAGAAACAATCTTTTAAAGCTCACAGGATAGAAAAAAATTTGTTAAAGCTTACAAGATGGAAAGCAATATTTTTAAGCTCACAGGACAGACACCAGTTTTTTAAAGCTCACGAGAGAGAAACAATCGTCTAAAGCTCACAGGATAGAAAACAGTTTTTGAAGCTTATAAAATAGAAAGCAATATCTTAAAGCTCACAGGACAGAAACCAATCTTTTAAAGCTCACGAGAGAGAAACAATCATTTAAAGCTCACAGGAGAGAAAACAATCTTTTAAAGTATACAAGATAGAAAGCGATATTTTAAAGCTCACAGGTCAGACAACAATCTTTTAAAGCCCACCAGAGAGAAACAATTTTTTAAAGCTCGCGAGAGAGAAACAATCTTTTATAGCTCACGAGATAAAAAACAAACTTTTAAAGCTCACGGGATAGAAAACAATCTTTTAAAGCTTACAAGATGGAAAGCAATATCTTAAAGCTCACAGGACAGAAACCAATTTTTTAAAGCTCACAAGAGAGAAACAATTTTTTAAAGCTCACGGGATAGAAAACAAACCTTTAAATCTTACAAGATAGAAAGCAATATCTTTAAGCTCACAGGACAGAAACCAATTTTTTAAAGCTCACGAGAGAGAGACAATCTTTTAAAGCTCACAGGATAGAAAACAATTTTTTAAAAATTAAATAAATTATAATAAATCTGAGAAGAGAACCCTGATGAAAAATAATTTTCCGCTCATATTTGTATTCCGCGATAATGGTTTCAGATGAAATATTTGGATCTTTAAATTCACCTCCTTTTCCGTAATCCTATAATGGCACAGAAGGCACGCTAATTCATTGACACCACTGCAAACGTTGCAATTTCGAAAATTTAAAAAGACATTATTTGAATTTGAATTTTCGAACAATTAATTTTTCTCATATTGTTGATAGTGATAAAAAAAAATGAAACGGTGAAGTCGCTTTGACTTAGAAGCTTTATTTCAGCTCAACAAGCAACAATCTATAAAAAGGACTAATGCGAAACCAAAATTCTGAAAATTAAGTAAAGGACCATTTTAAAATCGAATTTTCGTAATGGGTACTTTCATATCCACTAGAGGAATAGTCATCGCTTATTCAGCAATGAATTTTCGCTGTCGCGCTTTCCAATGAGCAATCCTCTGATTCTGGGCTTACACATTTCAACTACTGGGATAGATAGCAACCTATACTATGGTCACAAGGCATATAAGAATTTTATATCCTGAACAAAATAATGTAATAAACTAAATAATGTAATAATAAAATAATTTTTGCTTTAGTGGTTTGAAATGAAAAGGATACATTTTCCTTTAAGGTTATGTTATCGTTTTCTGTCATCATATATGCAAACCACCGATTAAAGGGAAAACGTTTTCAAAATATGGTTTCAGTACATTTGGATGCTAGTTTGTTTTACCCGTGTATTATTGTTCTATAAGAAGTATCCAATCCATGGGTAATGTAAAGTATCGAAACAGAAAGAAACTCCTTACCAGAAATTGGGTCATTTTCCAAGCCATGATTCATTCCTTTTTGAATATTTATACTAATTTCTTAATAACACCGATGTTAGAATATTTAAAGAATATTTTAATAATTATAAACGTAATTTATTAACTAATGAAGATTGTATACGCAATGTTATATGCATGTATATAGGACCTAGTTGAAGAAACATTTGTTACGTAAGATGAGTAAGATGAATTTAATAAACAAAATAATAACTTTCAGAAAATAGTAATAGTGAAAATAAAATACCAACTGAAGCAGCTGACCACATATATCTGATATGCATCCTGTCATTATGTGCGCCACAGATATCTGTGAACAACGCCAGATCACAGCAGAAAGGTAATACAAACATCAGCCCAGTCTTGGTCTCTTTGAAGAAAGTATTTTAATAACCTTAATACAGCAACTTTAAAAATTAAATAAATTATAATAAATCTGAGAAGAGAACCCTGATGAGAAATAATTTTCCGCTCATATTTGTATTCCGCGATAATGGTTTTCGATGAAATATTTGGATCTTTAAAATCACCTCCTTTTCCGTAATCCTATAATGGCATAGAAGGCGCTAATTCATTGACACCACTGCAAACGCTGCAATTTCGAAAATTTAAAAGGACATTATTTGAATTTGAATTTTCGAACAATTAATTTTTCTCATATTGTTGACAGTGATAGAAAATGAAATGCTGAAGTCGCTTTGACTTAGAAGCTATATATCAGCTCAACGAGCAACAATCTATAAAAAGAACTATTGCGAAACCAAAATTCTGAACATTAAGTAAATAACCATTTTAAAATCGAATTTTCGTAGTGGGTACTTTCATATCCACTAGAGGAATCATCATCATCATCATCATCCTCCTCAAGCAGCCATGGGCTACGGAGGTCCAACCAGACCGTGCAATTTAGTTCTCCAAGCAAGTCTATCCTGAGATACATCTACTGCATCTGGCCACTGCACACCAATTCTAACAAGGTCCTGTTTGACATTGTCTGCCCACCGCATCCTAGGTCTCCCCTTCTTTCTGAGGCCTTTAGGCACACTGTTCATAACCCTATTCGCCAATCTATAATTATTCATACGGGCAACATGGCCAAACCAACGGAGTCTCTCTCTGCACAATATGCTGCTTAAATGAGGTTGCAAACTCCTTTGCCTAATCTCATCATTAGTTACAAAGTTGAACCACCTAATGCCCAAGATACTGCGTAAGCATCTGGAATCAAAAGCATCTAGTTTCCTGTTATCTTGTTTACAAAGTGTCCAAGTTTCACTACCATAACTAACCCTAGAAAGAACCAAACTATTATACAGTCTAATTTTAGTCTTTAGGTGTATACGCCTATTTCTCCACACTCTCCATAAGTTCTTAAAAGTCCCGGCAGCAATCCCTATTCGTCTGTTAATCTCATGCCGCACATCACCATTATCTGTTACATAGCTCCCAAGATAATTAAACTGTGACACCTGCTCAAGACTGCAACCATTCAGATTAACTGAATCACAGCCTGCCTGACCAATTTTCATCACTTTAGTTTTCTCTCTGTTTATAACCAAACCTACTCTATTACCAGTCTCATCAACAGCTCGAATGAAAGAGTTCATCTCATCAACATCATTTGCCAAAAGGGCTAAATCATCAGCATAATCTAAATCAGAAATTTTCGTTTCTCCAGCCCATTTCAGGCCAAAATCTTTCCCTTGAAGTGAATTTCGCATAACATAATCAATAACCAAGCTAAAGAGAAAAGGAGACAAAATGCACCCTTGTCGAACACCAGAAGTAATGCTAAACCAATTGCTACAAGCCTTACCAACTCTCACACATGACTCGGTGTTATTATAGAGAGCTTTCATAATGTTAACTAACTTGTCTGGTATACCATATGATCTCACAATCAACCACAAATTATGACGATCAACAGAGTCGAAAGCCTTTTTGAAATCAACAAAGCTAGCAACCAAAGGTTTCTGAAACTCTAAACATTTCTCAAGAATCTGCCTAAGTGAAAATATCTGATCCACACATCCCCTACCACTTCTGAATCCACATTGCTCATCACGCAATTGACTGTCTTAATTCTATTAAGCACAATCATGGAAAGAACTTTACCTGGAACAGAGAGTAGGCTGATACCCCTATAGTTATCACAAGAACTGCGATCACCTTTTTTGAAAATAGGGATAACAATAGCTCTGGTAAAATCCTTAGGAACCATGCCCTTATCATAAAACATATTCAGAATATTCAGAATTTCAGTCATCCAAGTGGTAACCGAAACGTTCCCAGCTCTAAGCATTTCCGTAGTAATTTCATCTACCCCTGGGGATTTATGAAGTTTAAGTTTAGAAACAGCCAAAATAACTTCAGATTGTGTTATAGGGCAAACATTAAAGCCACCAATGCATCTATCATCATTGCAAACAATGGGAGTAGAACTAACTACATTGTTTAGAACATTACTGAAATGCTCAGCCCACCTAGCCATGACAGAATCCTCCCCTTCTATAACCTTACCTTGTTTATCCTTCAATCCTGGTATGCCTGTCCGTTTTCTACCACACAAAACATTAACTACCTGGTACAGCTCTCTGCTGTTGTGCTGTCTAACTGCTTCCTCGGCTTTGTCAGCCAAACCATCAAGCCAAAGATTCTTATCAGCAGCTAACTGATCCTTTACAAGTTTATTAAGGTCTCTGTAATGCTTTCTATTAGTACTAGTAGGGTACTGATTAAGGGCATTCCTGCAGTTCTTTCTTTCCGAAATAAGCTCAAGTGCCTTATCACTCAGATAATTTTGCCTCTTCTGCTCCTTTTTTCCTAAAAGAGTACTGTTAGTGTCCAAAAAAGCCCGTTTAAAATGATCCCATTCTTCCTCAACTTCAGTAGTAAGCACACCATGACTGTCATAATGACTAAGTAACCTATCATGGTAAGCTTTGGCTATAACTGGATCTTTCAGAGCTTCAGTATTAAAAGTAAATTTTTTAACCCTAGCACAACACTTTTTAAGTTTAAGTTGCAACACACTTTTAACAAGGTAATGGTCAGATCCAATTTCAGCTCCCCTATATGCCCTGGTATTCCTAACAGAACTAGCCCATTTGCTGTTAATTAATATGTAATCAATCATATTCTTATGCAGCCCATCAGGTGAAACCCATGTGTACTTATGTCTGTCGCGGTGTTTGTAATAAGTGTTAGTTATTCTGAATCCATTGAGTTTACTTACCTGTAGGAGACGTTGCCCATTGCCATTGCAGCTACCAATACCAAAAGGGCCTATTATTCCTCCCCAAAGGTCAGAGTCAGTACGAACTTTGGCATTGAAGTCACCAAGAACAAGGGTAATATCTCCTTTCTTGACAGAATTCAAAATATCCTGAAGTTGTTCATAAAACCTATCCTTCTCATCCTCATCGACATCCTCAGTTGGGGCATAACAGCAGATAACATTCAAGTCTTCAACGCTTGTCTGAAATTTTGTTGTAAGGAACCTTTCATTAATGCACTCATATCCTAGAAGAGCATCACTAGCGTGTCTGCTGAGAAGCAGACCCACGCGTTTTTGATGCTTATTGTCGTCCCTCCCTGAAAAGGGAAATTTAAGATTATTTTTAAGAATCTGACCTTTATCTGTCCATCTGGTCTCTTGCAAGCCGAGAATATCTAAATTATAATGGTGGAATTCTTGTGTGAGGACATCAAGAGAAAAAGCTCTGTGCAGAGTCCTCACATTCCAACTACCTATGGAGAGAAAATGGTTAGAGGATGTTTAAAAAAACTATGTTTATTGAGAGAGGGAATGCCGACAATAACAAACAGCCCCTAATCGCACACATGGGGCAAAGACCCGTTCCCCCACTACTAAAGGCTGAAGCCATCTACACTGGAAGACTTCCTCCAATGTAGAATTTGACGATGCCAATAGAAGCAAAGAGTTCAGGTGCCTGCGATGACTTCTGCTCAGGATTATCCACCAGCTGATAAACATATCCTGTGAATCTATTCACTTGGGGCTGTCAACCCACAAACAAACAGAAAACACAGCGGAAGATTTTCCCTCCACAGAAGCCCACCAGTGCAGCAAAATCAGGATCCATAATCAAGCTCAGAGCCATATATCTGTCCAGTCCAGTAGGTTTATATGGTCAGCACCAGGACCCTGTGTGGTTGACCACTCCTCAGCAGGGTAGAAAAAAAAGAAAAGTAGCCATAGTTGTCCAGATCATCGTTTATTCAGCAATGAATTTTCGCTGTCGCGCTTTCCAATAAGCAATCCTCTGATTCTGAGCTTACACATTTCAACTACTGGGATAGATAGCATCCTATACTATGGTCTCAAGGAATATATGAATTTTATATCCCGAACATAACCTTTAGTGGTTTGAAATGAAAAGGATACATTTTCCTTTAAAACTGTCATCATATATGCAAACCACCGATTAAAGGGAAAATTTTTCAAAATATGGTTTCAGTACATTTGGATGCTAGTTTATTTTACCCATGTATTATTGTTCTATAAGAAGTATCCAATCCATGGGTAATGTAAAGTATCGAAACAGAAAGAAACCCCTTACCAGAAATTGGGTCATTTTCCGAGCCATGATTCATTCCTTTTTGAACATTTATACTAATTTCTTAATAACACCGATGTTAGAATATTTAAAGAATATTTTAATAATTATAAACGTAATTTATTAACTAGTGAAGATTGTATACGCAATGTTATATGCATGTATGTAAGACCTAGTTGAAGAAACATATATTTCGTAAGATGAGTAAGATAAATTTAATAAACTAAATAATAACTTCCAGAAAATAGTAATAGTGAAAATAAAATACCCACTGAAGCAGCTGACCACAGATATCTGATATGCATCCTGTCATTATGTGCGCCACAGATATCTGTGAACGACGTCAGATCACAGCAGAAAGGTTTTTTTCAATATTTATATTAATTTCTTAATAACACCGATGTTAGAATACTTAAAGGTTACAAGATGGAAAGCAATATCTTAAAGCTCACATGACAGAAACCAAACTTTTAAAGCTCACGAGAGAGAAACAATCATTTAAAGCTCACAGGAGAGAAAACAAGCTTTTAAAGTATACAAGATAGAAAGCGATATCTTAAAGCTCACAGGTCAGACACCAACTTTTTAAAGCTCACAGGATAGAAAACGATATTTTAAAGCTTACAAGATGGAAAGCAATATCTTTAAGCTCACAGGACAGACACCAATTTTTTAAAGCTCACGAGAGAGAAACAATCGTCTAAAGCTCACAGGATATAGAACAGTTTTTGAAGCTTACAAAATAGAAAGCAATATCTTAAAACTCACAGGATAGAAACCAATTTTTTAAAGCTCACGAGAGAGAAACAATCATTTGAAGCTCACAGGAGAGAAAACAATTTTTTAAAGTATACAAGATAGAAAGCGATATCTTAAAGCTCACCGGTCAGACACCAATTTTTTAAAGCTCACGAGAAACAATCTTTTAAAGCTCACAGGATAGAAAACAATCTTTTGAAGCTTACAAGATGGAAAGCAATATCTTAAAGCTCACAGGACAGAAACCAATCTTTTAAAGCTCACGAGAGAGAAACAATCATTTAAAGCTCACAGGAGAGAAAACAATTTTTTAATGCTAAGAGGACAGAAAGCAATCTGTAGGCAGGCGTCATCTTGACTTGTCTGGGCTAGGTTCTTTTCTAACCGACCGTGTGTGAGAGTGTATGTAGAAGGGTACTTCTCTTTATCTTTGTCAAGATGTTGCCACTGTCTAGGTGGCCAATAAACACAAATTCAGGTATACTATTATATGTACTATTTATTTACAGAATATCTACAATTTACGATATATGTATCCATCTAAGGAGGTGCTGGGTTTTAATCAACCCACATGTTGCATTTCTTCACCCAGCCTCCAAACTGGATCAGCTGTTGCTAAGGGAAAAGGGGCCCTGCTTCCAAAATGATGATCCTGGCTCTCTCCCTTTCCGCCCTACCTGACCGAGTCCTTACACAATCTTTTAAATCTCAGAGGACAGAAAACAATCTTTGAAAGCTAAAAAGATAGAAAGCAGTCATTTAAAGCAAATCTCTTAAATGTTGATTTTTTTAAACCGTTTCGTATAGAATTAAAGAACATTAGAACGCTGACCTTTCTGAAGTCCATCGTACAGAAATCCCCAGTGCATAGATTACCTTTCAAAATCCATCGGACATAAAATGACATTTTACAGTGCATCAGATGCAATTAGAAATGCCGGTCCTTTCAAAAAACATAGAACAGAATATAATAGAATTAATTTTAAAAGTCAACTTACAGATAAGACACTGAAACTTTAAAAAAGAAATAAATTAGTTCTCAAGCAGCTGCTTTCCAAAGAAATCTGTCAGGAGCTTGTCATTTTAATACGTCATAAAGCAGATCTGTGTGGTAAGCGCCGTCTCAGCAAAATGAAAATGCGGAAAAATATTATTAAAGCTCATCAAACAAAAATTAATCTTTTAAGTCATTCAGAGAGAAAGCGATTTTTTGAACCCATTGGAGAGAAATCGCTTTTAAACCCATTGGAGAGAAAATGATATTTTTGATCTCTTCTGAAAAAAGGTGATCTTGTTAAGCTCATCGGAAAGAAAGTGGCCTTTTTTAGTTCATCGGAAAGAAAGCGACCTCTTTAAGCTCATTGGAATGAAAGCGACTTGTTTGAGCTGAACGGAAAGAAAGCGTTTTTTTTAAGCTCATTGGAAAGCGGCCTCTTTAAGCTCATCGGAAAGAAAGCGACCTCTTTTAACTCATTGGAAAGAAAGCGATCTCTTTAAGCTCGATAGAAATAAATCGATCTCTTTAAGCTAATCGGAAAGAAAGCGATCTTTTTAAACACTGGAAAGAAATCTACCTTCTTAAGCTCATCGAAAAGAAAGTGACACTTTTAAGCTCACTGGAAAGCAAGCAACTTTTTTAGCTGGACGGAGAGAAAATGACCTTTTTCAGCTGAACGGAAAGAAAGCGACCTTTTTATGCTCACTGGAAAAGCGGTTTTTTAAAATCATCGGAAAGAAAGTGACCTTTTTAAGCTCATCGCAAAGAAAGCGATTTTTTTAAACTCATTGCAAAGAACGTTACTTTTTTAAGCTCATCGATTAAAAAAAAGTGATTTTTTTAGCTTATCGGGAAATAAAGCGATCCTTTTAAAGTTCATCGGAAAGAAAGCGACCTCTTTTTTTTTAAAATGATTAGGAAGAAAGCGACTTTTTTAAGCTCATCTGGAAGAAAGCAACTTTTTTAAGCTCATCTGGAAGAAAGCAACTTTTTTTCAGTAAGTAAGTTTATAGAGTAAACATTTCCCAAATTCTCGAAAACTGATGACAGGTTTTACTTTCTTCAGGTGTATGGATAAGGACACGTGCTCTGCCGTCATCCCCATAAGTTACAACAAATACCAGACACCTTTAGAATCCGGTAAGTTCAAATGTTTTCTTTTATTCGTCTGTGCCTCGTATAGTAATGTATACAAAAAAAATGACGTTAATATATTCTCCATCTTCTTTAAGCATTATGAGCTTGTCAGGATTATAGACGAATTCAGAACTTAGTAAACTTTCTGGATTCTTTTAATTTCCTCTCATTTTTAACCAGTGCGAACACTTCTATCCAAGACAACAGAGAATGAGGTCAATCGTAGGATACAATTTCAAACTATTAAGTAGTTAATATTTATACAAGCTCACCGCCCACCAAAGATTTCGTGAAACGGAACAAATTTCTCCCCCAGAAAATTTCTCCGCCGATTATTCCCTTGCTTTACAACTTGCGGCTGAGAAAATCGTAGAGAAGCGACCTCAGATCCCTCATCATTGATTGATCCCACACATACACGAAAGCATTAGTTACAGATCCCTCACATACACGAAATTGTTAATTATAGATCCCCAGAAATTTGGCGGGAAGCGTATTTCTACTCTCCATTGCCAACTTTAAAAACTGCCGACTTGAGTACAAAACGTTCCATTCATAACATTTGGGTGAGTATCGCCATTCATAACTTTCACAGGCAACCGAAGCGATGGCAGCTCCACTATCCCTCCTATGTCATATAGAGACCCGATCTTTTCACCCGACACGGGGCGGCATAAGAGGTATCCGCGTGCGAAATTTGGGGCCAATCGGTTAAGTATCTATGTAATTACAGGGCACCAAATTCTGTCAATAACTGTTTGTGAACAATTTGAGGATGTTTCAGGCGACTAAGTCACTACACCCTAAAAAAGACGCCCGTATAACGGTGCACATCCTTCCGCTCATTCGCTGATTTTCCGTTCTTTCAGAATACGCTTTTGCCTCTCCTTATCAGCAAATACCCACCAAAGGAAGCGAATTTTTCTTCCAGCTGATTTTTCCCAAGGTAAATGAAAGTAGGGAGGTACCACTCCGCGAAGAAACGTTTCTTGACGGTCATTGGCTAGGCATTTTGACGTCACAGCGGGAGACGACAGTAAAAGTAGCTTGTAACATGCGTACGGTAAGACGGATTGGCAAAAAAAAATGTAAAATTACAATTTTAATTTCGTTTTAATTGTTTGAAGTCTATCTAGATCAAGGTGAATATATGTACAAGGTGGCGCCACAAGGTTCTGTTTCACCAAGGTCATTCGAGTATCACTTCATGACGTCACAGTGGGGAGAACTCAGTTAAATGTACTTACATAATCGTACGTTCTTTCGTGTCTTTCTTTGCTCTTCGCTTGGTGAATTTCTCTCTCTGTGAAATCTTTCAGGTAATTTTTGTTTCTTTTCATCATGCCGAACTGTGCAGTAGCAAACTACATGAGTAAACCTTCGAAAAATAAGAAAAACAATGTTTCATATAAATTCGAATTAGAAGCAAAAATTAGTATGAAGTTGGTGTTGCAATATCGGCGTGACTATATTGTATGTAGTTGACATTTTTCAGACGCATGTTAAGATCAGTCGTATGTAAGATTTATGAAGCGAACTCTTAGGACTATTTATTAAGCGTAAATTAAAAGATCACACCATTACAGATAATAAAAGTTCAGTCTTTAAAAAAGCGATCTCTTTAAGCTCATTGGATAGAAAGCAATCTTTTTAAACTCATTGGAGAGAAGGCGATCTTTTTAAACTCACTGGAAAGAAAGCGATCTTTTTAAACTCACTGGAAAGAAAGCGATCTTTTTAAACTCATTGGAAAGGAAGCTACGTTCTTAAGCTCATCGGAAAGAAAATGACCTTTTTAAGCTCACTGGAAAGAAAGCGACTTTTTTTTAGCTGGACGGAAAGAAAGCGACCCTTTTAAGCTCATCGCAAAGAAAGCGACCCTTTTAAGCTCATCGCAAAGAAAGTGACCTTTTTAAGCTCATCACAAAGAAAGTGACCTTTTTATGCTCATCGCAAAGAAAGCGACCCTTTTAAGCTCATCGCAAAGAAAGTGGTCTTTTTAAGCTCATCGCAAAAAAGTGACCTTTTTATGCTCATCGCAAAAAAGTGACCCTTTTAAGCTCGTCGCAAAGAAAGTGACCTTTTTAAGCTCATTGCAAAGGAAGCGACTTTTTTAAGCTCATCCGACCAGACAATTGTTATGACGGGAAACAACGAAATGATTGTTGTAATAAGAAACCGATCGCTTCGAAAACTAAAACAGTGTAGACAATAAATAAAGTAGCATTATCTCTGGTAATTGATAAATTAAATACCTTGTCTTATACTGTGCTGATTCATGGGAATAAAAACTTATGTCAATGCGTCATAGTCTATGCATTAGAAAATTACAGCAGCAGTTTCAAATTGCTCTTAAAAAACTAATTAAAGTCGAGGAGAAAATCTCTAATTTGCAAACAAGATTACGATCAAGGCAAAAGCAGTGGAATAAACATAAATGAAAATTGATACAACAGAATAAAAATTTCAGAATTAATCAAAACAAGAAAATAAAATTTTTCGTTGAATAACTCCAAGAAATAATTTCTTTGTAAATTGAAAACTTTGTTTATGTCAGGTCATATTAAATATTTTTTGGAAGAGAAAAAATTTAAACTACTACTCACGGCGACAAAAAATTATATTTTATTATTTTAATTATGATTATTAACATAATTGGTACAAAGATAAGTTGAAACAAAAATCTGATGTTTTAATTCGATCAAATTTAAGATCAAATCATAATAATTTCTCAGACTACCTAACAGAAATTCCACATAATTCAATGTAAATTACCATAGAATTTTTTATTAATTTTTACTTATTATATTTATTATTTTTTATTATTT
This sequence comes from Ryuthela nishihirai, assembly GCA_038380435.1. NCBI lineage: Eukaryota > Metazoa > Arthropoda > Arachnida > Araneae > Heptathelidae > Ryuthela > Ryuthela nishihirai. The sequence continues at coordinate 31,180,409 of JAWZYU010000018.1, forward strand.
ATATCTATTATTAACTTTTGAGGGCAATTATTTAAATTGGAATTATTGCTGTTAAATAGTCCAATTTTCTTAATTCTAAATAGAGAACGAATATTGTTAAAGACCTAGGTTGAAATAGATTTCTAATCTGTAAATTGACTTTAGTCACACTTTTTCAAAAAATGATTATTTAAGATGTTCCCGAGTTCTGTATCTCAGTTACTATTAACATAACACGGAACTGTACCTAATAAAGTGACTGCTGAGTGTGTATCTATAATAATAAATATTTCACCGATAGCTAGATACAGGATGAATGAAGGAAGCGAGGTGCCACTCCGCGAGGAAGCGTTTCATGATTGTCATTGGCTAGGCATTTTGACGTCACAGCGGGGAGACGATTTTAAATATAGTTTATAAAAGCGCGCACGAAGATAGATTTCTATTGGCAGAAAAATCATAAAATTACAATATCGGGGTTTTTTTACTGTTTAAGGTCTATCTAGCTATCGGTGAAACATTTATTGCTATAGATACACACACTCAGCAGCCGCTTTATTAGATACACTTCCATATTATGTCAATAGTAACTAAGATACAGAACTCGGGAGTATCTCAAATAATCATATTTTGAAAAAGTGCGATTGAAGACAATTTAAAGATTCGAAATCTCTTTCAACCTAGATTTTTAACAATATTCGTTCGCTATTTAAAGTTAAGGAAATTGGACTATTTAACAGCAATTATTCCAATTTAAATTCATAATAAAAGTAAAAGTAATTGTTCTCAAAAGTTAACAAAAATAAGTTAAAACTAAAGCAATAACTGTTATGCTAAACTTTACTAATTACGTCTAAGAGTGCCTTCAGCAGTTCACATGAAAATTAGGTTAATTGTCGCTAATTTTGAATAATATTGTTACAACAGATCAGTGTCTCGCAAACTGTGTGCCGCGGCACACAGTTTGCGACAGAGATTCCAAGTGTGCCAAGTGCACACAGATTCCAAGTGTGCCGCGAGAGATTTTCAAATTGACACTAGATATTCCAAAGATTTTATTTTGACTTGATTTGTGTTCAAGCTTTTTCCACATTTTAGTATTAATTTTTGATTATTTCAAGCCATAGAATGGACAAATATTTAAAACAAACACCGAGTTATGATTAATTATATTTATTATTAGATTTATTTTAAATAAAATGTATTTAACGAAACTTCAATTTTCCTCTTTTTACGTAACCATCAAAAATTCTTTTTTAGGTGTGCCGCGGAAAAATTTAGATTCAGTGTGCCGCGGGAAAAAAATTAGATTCAGTGTGCCGCGGAAAAAAAATTAGATTCAGTGTGCCGCAGAGTAAAAAAGTTTGCGAGACACTGCAACAGATGAACGAGCTACAATGGCATATGACAGGTGTATCACGAACGCTCGTCAATACTTAGCGTGATAAACTGTTTAGAACGAGAATGCTTTGAAAATAGTAAGAAGTGTTAAAGAAATAAAAGAGATAGTGGAGTAGTAAAAGGAAGAAGAAGATAGTGTATAAAAATTAGTGTTGTGTAATGCTATGTAAAAGAACTGATCTTATTCGATTTAAGATGAAACTTGGTTCCGGTGGAGAACAGGAATCAACGTTAAAGTTTGTTATTGTATTACAATGTTAAACGTTTCACGTGTATAAGGTATAATGTTTATTAAGGTTATTTAATGTCGCAAATGAGATTCAATACAAAGTGATTTGTCATTATGCTAAGAGAAATAGAAGTTGTTGGGTTGTTGGGTTGTTTTACCTCTGAGCGGCACTTTTTTGCACACCATGAGCTAAATGGCCAGGCCACAAGGACCCCGAAGGCTCAGAGAAGGTTGGGGGAGGGGACCCACTGGAACAGCTGTTGGGAGACAGATGGTAGCTTCCCGTCAAGGCCATCCAGCGTGTTCTTTAACGTGCAAGGATATAGCTCTCCCGCACACGGGGCCACGGCTTAACGTCCCATCCGACGGACGGCGGCCTTTCCAAGCCCATCGGTGTCCCCTACTGACCGTGGGCAGGGCGGGGAATTTTGCGGAGATAAATCTCAACGCTGACCCAGCTGGGACTCGAACCTGGGAACTACAGATTACGAGCCTGGCGCGCTACCGACTGAGCCACCCCCGCCCCAGAAAGAAATAGAAGTACTTATGTTTAGATAAAATTGATTAATTTGTAATAATATTGTGCCATTGTAATAAATTACCTCATTTATACTTTAGTGGTATACATATGTGCTATTTATAAACTCACGCTAAACTTTCATCTCTTTGAATTTATAACATAATATATTAAGAAAAGAGCTGACTTGCTAAGCCTTCAGCTTTCCATAACTCACATTTCCGTACTCTTGAAATACTGAATGCATGTTATTCGAAATCTAGATTTAAATAGATTTGATTATGTTCTTAAAATTATTTTCAGTTATATATTTTCATAAAGTATTATTTAAGGAGTTGCTAAGTCCTATATCTGCATTACTATTAACATAATGTGGAACTGTACCCAATAAAATGACCCTTTGAATATATGTTGATATTACGAATATTATAATTACATCATTTGCATTTCATATCGAATTGCAACAGAATGAATCTGAGAAATTATTCTAATCTTACGCTTAAAATTAAATTCGATCGAATTAAAACAACAGATCTTTATTTCAAATTATCTTTTTAACAACTATGTTAGAAATCATAATGGCAATAATAAAATTATAATTTTTCACCGTGGTGAGTAGTGGTTTAAATTTCGACTCTTCCAAAAAACGTTTAATGTGACCTGGCGTAAATAGAGTTATCAATTTCCAAAGAAAATTTTTTTTGGAGTTATCCAACGAAAAGTCTGCTTATTTTTGGTTTTGATTAATTCTGAAATTTTTATTCTGCTGTATAATTTTTTATTTATGTTTATTCCATTGCTTTTGCTTTTATCTTAATCTTGTTTGCAATGCAGAAATGGGGCGGGGGTGGCTCAGTCGGTAGCGCGCCAGGCTCGTAATCTGCAGTTCCCAGGTTCGAGTCCCAACTGAATCAGCGTTGAGATTTAACTCCACAAAACTCCCCGCCCTGCCCACGGTCAGTAGGGGACACCGATGGGCTTGGAAAGGCCGCCGTCCGTCGAATGGGACGTTAAGCCGTGGCCCCGTGTGCGGGAGAGCCATAGCCTGTGCGCGTTAAAGAACACGCTCGATGGCCTTGACGGGAGGCTACTATCTGTCTCCCAACAGCTGTTCCAGTGGGTCCCCTCCCCCAACCTTCTCTGAGCCTTCGGGGTCCATGTGACCGTGCACATTGTGTGCAAAAAAAGTGCCGCTCAGAGGTAAAACAACCCAACCCAATGCAGAAATTTTCCCCTCTGCTTTATTTAGTTTTTAATAGTATTTTGAAACTGCTGTAATTCTCTAATGCGTAGACTATGACGCACTGACATAATTTTTTATACCCATGAATCAGTATAATATAAGCCAAGGTATTTAAATTATCAGTTACCTAAGATAATGCTACTTTTTTATTGGGTCCATTGTTGAAATTTCCAGAGTGATCGGTTTCTTATTCCAACAATCATTTTGTTTTTTCCCGAGATAAAAATGTCTTGGTCGGAGTAGAATCGTCCATGGTAACAAGATGAAATTTTTAATGTGACACGGGTTTTTAAATCTGGAATGGTATTATCGTTTAGTTTACGTTTCATAATTCTAAGAGTTCGCTTCATAATTATTTCATGTAATCGAGCTTAACAGGCATCTGTAAAATGTTTACCACATATCTTAGCACGTGTGCATTGAATTTACATCGGAGAACCAAAACATTATGACCACCTGCCTAACATGATGTTGGTCCTCAATGTACCTCTAAAACAATTCTTACCCCTGCGAGGAATGGACGCTACAAGATTTCTAAAGGTGTCTTGTGGTATCTGGTACAACACGTTAGCAGCAGATCCTTTCTCTTGTACGTTACGTGGTTGAGTCGCCGCAGATCGGATATGCTGTTCCAACACAAACCACAGATGCTCGATTGGATTGATGTCTGGGTAATTTGGAGGCCAGGGCAATACCTGAAAGTGTTCCTCATGTTCCACAAACCATTCTTGAACAATCCGGGCAGTGCAGCATGGCGCATTATCCTGCTGAAAGAAGGCACTACTAGAGGAATATACCGTTGCCATGAAAGGATGTACCTGGTCTGAATGATGTTTAGGTAGGTGGTAGACACCATAGTTTCCTGCACATGAATGACTGGACCTAGGGATTCCCAACAGAACATTACCCAAAGCATTACACTTCATCCGCTGGCTTGTTTTAATCCCATGGTTCCACAGGTAAACGACGCACACGTACCCAGCCGTCCACATGGCGCAACAGGAAACAACATTCATTGGACCAGATGATCTTCTTCCAATCATTCAAAATCCAGTTTTGATGCTCGCGTGCCCATTGTAGGCGCTTTCGACTGTGAACCGAGGTTAGCATGGGCACTCGGAGTGGCCTATGACTATGCTCCATTTTCAGCAAGGTTCGATATACTGTGTATTGTGACACATTACGCCTCTCACCAGCATTCAAATTACGGGCGAGTTGCGCCACAGTATCCCTTCTGTTGGTTCGTACCATACGGGATAGCCTTTAATCACCTCTAACATCAATGAGCCATGGTCAGCCCACACCTTGCCAGCGGTTCGTGGTTTTTTCCCTCCTTTGAGCACTTTTTGAAGGTATTAGCCACGACTGACCATGAGCAACCCACAAGCCTTGCTGTCTCAGAAATGCTCTGGCCCAGTCGTCTGTCCATTACAATTTGGCCTTTGTCAAAATCACTTAAGTCCACTGCCTCTCCTATCTGAAGAACAAGAATAACACTGATTAATAGAGCTCAGTATCAGGTGTTTTTTTATACCGTTTCATGATCTCACACGCGCCGTCGTTTACTTGCAGTTGCTTCGTTTTGCATAAAGACGCACTGGTCATAATGTTTTGGCTCTTCGATGTATCTTCACACTGACACTGCAACAGCCACTTCATATTAATTTTTGCTTCTAATGGGAATGTATATGAAACATTATTTCTTATTCTTCGAAGGATAACTCATGTAGTTTTCTACTGCATAGTTGGCACAGTTAAGCATGACAAAAACAAATACCTGAAAAACTTCACAGAGATATTCACCAAGCGAAGAACAAAGAAAGAAACGAAAGAAGAGACGATTACGTAAACACTTTAGCTGAGCTCTCCCCGCTGTGACGTCATGGATGACACTGGAATGACGTCGATAAAACATAGCCTTTTGGTGCCACCCTATATATGTATCACCCTGGATTTTTCCATTCACAACTTCTTCCCTGATAGTTTACAGCTCGGTAGAGGGATGCCAGGATCCGAAGGTCCACGAGTACGGATCTGAATTTTACACCCAACCTGCAAAAAAGGAACACATGTAACAAAATTGGAACCTGTCCATGGGAGCCAGCAGGGGCTACATCACTAGTCGCAGGCACAGGTAAATATACTTAATGACAAGACCCACGTTCTGCCTTAAGCACTATCTGTATTTAGATAATGTCATGTTGACCACTATCTATAGGTCGGGGATATACAGTATCATGTAGGTAAAGCACAGCCCACGACAATCTAGGGTGAACAGTACTATAGAAGTAAAGTCTCACCGACGGCATAACCCGCTGCAAAACCTGGAGTTTAATCTAAGTCCTGGGTCGCCACAAACAAGGATATAAAGATCCAAGTTGCCTCGGCTCCTGTGACGGGAACTCTTAGTCCGGCCTTTCCATTTTGGCCTGTCTGATATGAGCAACTCTAGTCAGCAAGCCTTCAATTTCATTAAGGCCTACAAGCCCCCTCACACCGACAAGGTGGTTCCCTATCGAGGGGGAGTCGCAGGTACTGGTAAATATATATGATGACAAGACCGACCTGTTCCGCCTAAAGCACTACCAGTATTGGGATAATGCCATGTTCACCACTAACTACGGTCAGGGGCAAGACAGTACCATATAGATACAGCTCATCCCCGACTACCTAATGGCGAACAGTACTATAGGAGTAAAGCTCATCCATCGGTCAAAACCTAAATTTAATCTATGTCCCGGACAGCCACAAACAAGGATATAAAGATCCATGTTGCCTTGGCTCCCGTGACAGGAACACTTAGTCCGGCCTTCTTCCATCTTGTCCGACCGGTCTCACTACAATCAGCATAGCCTTCGACTTCATTTAGGCACTCAATTCCCCCTCCCCACCCCGACAAAGTGGTTCCGTATCGGGGGGGGGGGAGTCGCAGATTAAAAAAATACTGGACCCCTACGTGCGGTAATATGTGGGTGCAATAGGATGATACCTTCCCTCCCTACTGGGCGATAACGCCCGTCCACACCATTATTGCTTTGTTGATTGCTAGCTGGATTATAGCAGTATTTACCGTATAGCAGGGGTTCTCAACGTGAGGTACACGGTAAAATTTTTTGTGGTACGCCGTGAGAGCTCAAAAGTCGCTAGATCTAGTAACAAAATCGCTAAGTTAGCATTATTATACTATAACTATAATTTTATCTATCTATATAAGAGATCGCCAGTTACATACACATTCCCAGGGGTACGTGAAGCATAAAAGGTTGAGAACCACTGGTGTACCGGATAGATGCTCCTACCCGAAATCCCAACAAGCCCTCATAAAAGATATTACACGGACTTATTATTTATCGGATTTCATCATCATCCTCAAGCAGCCGTGGGCTACGGAGGTCCAACCAGACCGTGCAATTTAGTTCTCCAAGCAAGTCTGTCCTGAACTAAATCTACTGCATATGGCCACTGCACACCAATTCTAACAAGGTCCTGTTTGACATTGTCTGCCCACCGCATCCTAGGTCTCCCCTTCTTTCTGAGGCCTTTAGGCACACTGTTCATAACCCTATTCGCCAATCTATAATTATTCATACGGGCAACATGGCCAAACCAACGGAGTCTCTCTCTGCACAATATGCTGCTTAAAGGAGGTTGCAAACTCCTTTGCTTAACCTCATCATTAGTTACAAAGTTGGACCACCTAATACCCAAGATACTGCGTAAGCATCTGGAATCAAAAGCATCTAGTTTCCTGTTATCTTCTTTGCAAAGTGTCCAAGTTTCACTACCATAACTAACCCTAGAAAGAACAAAACTATTATACAGTCTAATTTTAGTCTTTAGGTGTATACGCCTATTTCTCCACACTCTCCATAGATTCTTAAAAGACGGGCAGCAATCCCTATTCGTCTGTTAATCTCATGCCGCACATCACCATTATCAGTTACATAGCTCCCAAGATAATTAAACTGTGACACCTGCTCAAGACTGCAACCATTCAGATCAACTGAATCACAGCCTACCTGACCAATTTTCATCACTTTAGTTTTCTCTCTGTTTATAACCAAACCTACTCTACTACCAGTCTCATCAACATCATTTGTCAAAAGGGCTAAATCATCAGCATAATCCAAATCAGAAATTTTAGTATCACCAGACCATTTAAGCCCAAAATCTTTCCCTTGCAATGAATTTCGCATAACATAATCAATAACCAAACTAAATAGAAAAGGAGACAAAATACACCCTTGTCGAACACCAGAAGTAATGCCAAACCAATTGCTACAAGCCTTACCAACTCTCACACACGACTCAGTGTTATTATAGAGAGCTTTCATTATGTTAACTAACTTGTCTGGTATACCATATGATTTCACAATCAACCACAAATTATGTCGATCTACAGAGTCGAAAGCCTTTTTGAAATCAACAAAGCCAGCAACCAAAGGTTTCTGAAACTCTAAGCATTTCTCAAGAATCTGCCTGAGTGAAAATATCTGATCCACACATCCCTTACCACTTCTGAATCCAGATTGCTCATCACGCAATTGACTGTCAACCAGATTCTTAATTCTATTAGGCACAATCATGGAAATAACTTTACCTGGAAAAGACAGTAGGCTGATATCTCTATAGTTATCACAAGAACTGTGATCAACTTTTTTGAAAATAGCGATAATAATAGCTCTGGTAAAATCCTTAGAAACCATGCCTTTATCATAAAAGATATTCAAAATTTCAGTCATCCAAGTGGTAAATGAAACATTCCCAGCTCTAAGCATTTCTGTAGTAATTTAATCTACCCATGGGGATTTATGGAGTTTAAGTTTAGAAATAGCCAAAATAACTTCATATTGTGTTATAGGGCCAACATTAAAGCCACCAATGCATCTATCATCATTACAAACAATGGAAATAGAACTAACCACATTGTTTAGAACATCACTGAAATGTTCAGCCCACCTAGCCATGACAGAATCCTCACCTTCTATAACCTTACCTTGTTTATCCTTCAATCCGTGTATACCTGTCCGTTTTCTACCACACAAAACATTAACTATCTGGTACAGCTCTTTGTTGTTAATTAATATATAATCAATCATATTCTTATGCAGCCCATCAGGTGAAACCCATGTATACTTATGTATATCGCGGTGTTTGTAATACGTGTTAGTTATTCTGAATCCATTGAGTTTACTTACCTGTAGGAGACGTTGCCCATTGCCATTGCAGCTACCAATACCAAAAGGACCTATCACCCCTCCCCAAAGGTCAGAGTCGGTACCAACTTTGGCATTGAAGTCACCTAGAACAAGGGTAATATCTCCTTTCTTGGCAGAATTCAAAATATCCTGAAGTTGTCCGACGAGTGCAAAACGAAAATTAAGTTGATCACAACATTATGTTCTGTAAAAAGAAATAATATCTAAAAAAAAGAGCAATGTTATGTTTGTGCACATTCAAAATATGTTTTTAATATTATTAATTATTACACTATCACTACGCCTCTTGAAGCAGTCTGCAAAGCTTAACATAAAATTATGCTCTTCCCAAAAAGGGGGGAAAAATCGAGAAATAGCCTGTTATTCTTAGTTTCGCTGCATTTTACATTATATTGGCCGAATATCGGTAGATATTTTAGTATATTATAGTTTACTTTAATTAACTACCACTTAGTTTCTTGAAAAATTTAATATATAGTTCAAAACTTCCATTTTAATGTACAAAGTAAATTGTTCACTAAACTTCTTCGAGAACGTATGAATGATGCATCTCACAATGAAATATCAATAAAAAAATGAAACCTCTCTTTCATTCACTTATTATAAAAGCGTTTTGAAAATATTACCAGGCAATTTATATGCTGAAACTTTGTGAATATAAATGTAAGAAATTTAAACTATAATTGAGACAGATTATTAAGCATTTCTATATCTAATGTGATATTTGAAGAGCATATCTACTAAAACTGCCGTTAGTAAAAAACGAAAGAGACTTAAGCGTAACTGTCCTATCTTCCTATTGCTTTTCAGTTATTATTTGTATGTTGATTTACATGTTTGCCAAAAGATCATTCTTCCAAATCTTTGACGGATATCGATGAGTTATAAGTTAACTGAAACCTTATCACAGAGAAAGTGTTACAGGTTTTAAAATATGCCCCATCCCGGGCTTTGTTCCTCCCTAAGTGTAACACGAAGGATAGCCATGATTGGAGACTCCCTTAACCTGTTTTCCAACGACTGTCCAGTTAATCCCTTCCCCAAGCGCTCGGGTCCTTTTGATCAAGCCATTTAGCCCATTTTGTGCACAAAAATACCGCTTACAAATAAAACAACCCAAGCCAAGAGAGTGAGTCAGCATTTCCGTTTAAGTTGCAGCATGTTAGGTAGTGATCTTCATGAAATACATAAACTGAACAACTAAGTATTAAACAGCTTCAAAAAATTATTATTTTTTAAAATTCAATTAATTTCTGAGAATAATTTTTTATGATTTTTATTTCTGTTTTAAATCATTCAAACTTACATAATTTTTTTATACTGATATTGTGAACAATCGAGGATGTTTCTAAGTAGGCGATTGGATCTCTTTGCATTTTACACTTAAAAATTAATTCTCGACAGAATATTTCTCTTCAACAGAAGATTTTTTTTTTCTCGGGAGAAACGACCGTCTATTCTCAGTTAATGGAAATTAAAGTGAAACATGATATGAGGTGGCTCCATCTGTCGGCGACTTTCTGAATTACTCTTCGTAATGTAATATTTCTAAATTTTTCTAATATCTGCGAGACTTTGTTCTTTCACCACATTCTCGCTATTTTGCAAATATTTGGATCGTAGCATGGGACATCTGAGAAAGAGGGAAAAGTGCCCCCTCTTCCTAGAAAAAATAATCTAAAAATATTTATGCTAAATAATATTGTACGAAAATGAATGTTTTGTTTGTTTGCTTTTTTGTTTTAAAGAATATAATCTTGGAGGTTTTTTATCATATGATTTATTTTTTTTTATGATGAAAAACATCTTTATATATATTTTCAATGATAAATTCTTTTTGTAATTTTATTTTTGGGTACCTTAATGTATTATGGTAGGATATTTGCACGACTAAATTTAAAATAAAAAAATGCATAAATTTAAATTTTATGTTTTTATTTTTTATATCATTGAATTATCCATTTTATTTTAGTTGCTCAGCCTTCTCAGGTGAATGTAAAACATTAAAAAAAGCACTGATTTTAAATAATAGCCGGTTATAGTACCAGTGTACATAAATGATTTGTTCAATACAAAATTAAATAGTGCTATTTATCTATATGCTGACGACATTGTTTTAATAAACAGTCAGAAATATTTAAATGATAGCATTTCAGAGGTTCAAACAGATTACAATAATATTATTAGATGGTTAAATTATAATAAAATCTATTTAAATGAGAAAAAAACAAATCTGATGATTATTCATTCACCAGGATTTCATATTCATCAAAACCTCTTTATCAAAACTCATAAAATGAATTGCAGAAAAAAGGATGCTTCGAATTGTGAATCATTATGCAGCTGCCCACTTGTTGAGCAAGTAAATAAAATAAATTACTTAGGAATCATTTTTGATGAATATTTTAGGTGGAATGCCCATATATCCCACATATGTGAAAGCTTGAGAATATCGGCGATAAAAATTCAAAAATTGAAATACGTATTAAATATGGAAACATGTGTCCTATTTTATAAAGCAATTTGCGAATCTATTTTAAATTATGGAATAATTGTGCATGGAACAACTAACTTAACTAACATAAATAAAATAGAAAAACTGCAGTCTATAATAGCTAAAAATATTATTCCGTTTCATTTGCAAAAAATTTATAAAACTTCTACCGATAAATTAAAATTTTTAAATCTTTTGTCCTACAGCAATTTATATAAATATAATGTAATAATTAAAAACATTTTTGACGAAACTTACAAACTAAAAATTCAACATAATAAAAATACAACACTTCAAAACCAGGGTTATTACAAATTGCCAAATTTTCGAAATAATTACGGAAAACATACCTCCGAATATCAAGTACCACTTATATTTAATGCTATTCCAAAAGAATTACTAAATATAGATTCTTTTAGAAGACTTAAAATGGAATTAAAAATTATTTGGTATTTTCTAGTTAGCTGATTTTTATGTGTTGTGTTTTGTGGATTTATTTGATGTACACCATTTTTGTGGCTGAATGACTTACGTTAATATAATTTATTCATTTTCCTGCAGATAAGCTATTTAGCTTTGCGGGTCAAAGTGTAAATGTATTTGTATTCTTTACTCTTATGAATAAAAATTATATTCTAAAAAAAAAATAAATAAATAAATGGTGATTATTATTTTTTAACTGTATTTTTGTGTCTCAGAAGATTAATCTGATTTGTGAAACTTCCATAATGTAACAAATGCTTTGCAAACTGTAAACGTAATAATATAATAAACATGCAAAACAAAACACTCTAATAAATTCAACGGATTTTTTTTTACTAAATCATCCATCTTTACTATATGACCCTTAAGGACCTTACGAAACACATGGCCATGTGTTGTTGTTTTTTAATGCTAGCAGGAAGGAAAAAAAGAAATTTTCAACAAAATATAGATAATAACATCTTGATATTTCTTTATGAAACTGAGGCATTTGGCAATTTATATTTAATATTTTGTAATTTAAAATTCTTATTAATTTTTAAAAGATTGCTAAGCATGGTTTTTCGTAACTTGCCGCTACAATTTTGCATTCTCAAAAGTGTATGCTCAAAAAATTTGGGAAACAATAGGCTAGATTTTTTTTATCATAAGTACTGACATCTGTGATAAGTCGGTTGCCTGATAAGTGAAAAATAATTCGCTAAAACACATGGCCACGGAAAAGATTGAACTTTTTTTTAGCCCCCGTTTCAAAAGCGAAACGATCTACTCTTTCTTTTCTTCCTTTTTTCTTACTTTGTCGTCTCTTTGTCTCTCTGCCATCTGTGGGGCGGGGGTGGCTCAGTCGGTAGCGCGCCAGGCTCGTAATCTGTAGTTCCCAGGTTCGAGTCCCAGCTGGGTCAGCGTTGAGATTTATCTCCGCAAAATTCCACGACCTGCCCACGGTCAGTAGGGGACACCGATGGGCTTGGAAAGGCCGCCATCCGTCGGATGGGACGTTAAGCCGTGGCCCCGTGTGCGGGAGAGCCATACCCTGTGCACGTACGCTGGATGGCCTTGACGGAAGTCTACCATCTGTCTCCCAACAGCTGTTCCAGTGGGTCCCCTCCCCCAACCTTCTCTGAGGCTTCGGGGTCCATGTGACCTGGCCATTTAGCCCATGGTGTGCAAAAAAGTGCCGCTCAGAGGTAAAACAACCCAACTGCCATCTGTAGGCATTTAGCTCTTTATTATTTTTGGATATAAATGAAAAAAAAAACATGTTCTTTTAATTCTGTTTTTAAAGATTGACGAAATATTGGGATTCGTAATTTCTACATTTTCCAAAAGTTCAAATTCCCATCGTTACAGGACTTTAAATTCGGAAAATACAATACTTTAAAATGTTGGTTTCGAAATTTCTGTTTGCATTGAAAGCAGCAGTTTCCATCCTTTCTTTCAAAGGGGTGGGTTCAGTTATTTTACCACTGAGCAGCACTTTTTTACCCACAATGGGCTAAATGGCCAGGTCACAAGGACTCAGAGAGGGCTGGGGGGAAAAGGACCCACTGGAAAACTGTTATGAGACAGATTTAAGGGCACAGGGTATGGCCCTCCCGAATACGAGGTCGTGGCTTGATGTCCCATCCGACGGACGGTAGCCTTTCGAAGGCCCATCGATGTCCTTTACTGACCAAGAGCAACGTTTACTGACCGAGAGCATCGATGTCCTTTACTGACCGAGAATTTTTCGAAGATAAATCTCAATGCTAGGCCTGGTGGGACTCGAACCTGGTGCTCAATGCTAGGCCTGGTGGGAACTGTAGATTACGAGTCTGGAGAGCTACCGACTGAGCACCCACCCCCACTTTCTGCCCTATAAGGGGTGGAAAAACTCAATGATTTTTAAGAGCTAAATAAGCTAGGAGTAGCTTCTAGAATTCTTCTCTGTCCTATATGTCGCAAATAAAACAAATATTTTTAGTTTGGGTAAGTACATACCAATGAAACATTACGGGACTCGTAATATTTCATTGGTATTCGTAATACTTCATCTCGTATATTAGTTTTAATTTTCTTTCCATTTTCTTAGTACAGCAGCCCACACCAGTATACGTTAGTCTTCATGTAATGGATATAGACGAGATCAGAGAAGAAAACATGGTAAGTGCAACTTCCACAAGTAAATTTCATAACCATTACTACACTCGATATTCATAACTATTACTCCAATAGATTTATAAAAGAATTTTCACAATCGATGCAAATAACGACTTTCAAACTCGATTTAGTAAATTTCTTTGACAATTGATTTTCATAACTACTTCACAGTTGATTTTGATAACTGCGTTCACGGTTGATTTTGATAAGTACTTTCACCGTCTAATTTAAAGTTGATTTTAATAAATACTTTCACCGTAGAATTTTAAGCTGATTTTTATAAGTACTTTCACCGTCGAACTTAGAGTTGATTAAGATAAGTGTCGAGTAATATCACAGTCGATTCTAAAAGTCAGTTAGGTCGATTTACATAACGATAGTTACAGTCAATTTTAAATCAATTTAAATAACTGTAAAGGGGGCAAGGAAAGGCCAGTAGCATATAGCTCAAACCAAATTTATTGATATACAAGTATCGGGTACATTTATCGACATATAGAAGCGTTTTTGCCAAAACCAATTTTCGTTCATGTAACTGTTTATGTTGCTTAACGAGTACAAGGGAATAAAATGTTTTGTGACACATGAGGAAACTCGAGGAAGATTGTTCAATGACGCATAAGGGACTAAAACGTTTTGTGACAGATGAGGAAAATCGAGGAAGGTTGTTCAATGACGCACAAGGGACTAAAATGTTTTGTGACAGATGAGGAAAATCGAGGAAGATTGTTCAATGACGCACAAGGGACTAAACTGTTCTGTGACAGATGAGGAAACTCGAGGAAGATTGTTCAATGACGCACAAGGAACTAAAATGTTCTGCGACAGATGAGGAAACTCGAGGAAGATTGTTCAATGACGCACAAGGGACTAAAATGTTCTGTGACAGATGAGGAAACTCGAGGAAGATTGTTCAATGACGCACAAGGGACTAAAATGTTTTGTGACACATGAGGAAAATCGAGGAAGATTGTTCAATGACGCACAAAGGACTAAAATGTTTTGTGACAGATGAGGAAAATCGAGGAAGATTGTTCAATGACGCACAAAGGACTAAAATGTTTTGTGACAGATGAGGAAAATCGAGGAAGATTGTTCAATGACGCACAAGGGACTAAAATGTTTTGTGACAGATGAGGAAAATCGAGGAAGATTGTTCAATGACGCACAAGGGACTAAAATGTTATGCGACAGATGAGGAAACTCGAGGAAGATTGTTCAATGACGCACAACGGACTAAAATGTTTTTTGACACATGAGGAAACTCGAGGAAGATTGTTCAATGACGCATAAGGGACTAAAATGTTTTGTGACAGATGAGGAAAATCGAGGAAGATTGTTCAATGACGCACAAAGGACTAAAATGTTTTGTGACAGATGAGGAAAATCGAGGAAGATTGTTCAATGACGCACAAGGAACTAAAATGTTCTGCGACAGATGAGGAAACTCGAGGAAGATTGTTCAATGACGCACAAGGGACTAAAATGTTCTGTGACAGATGAGGAAACTCGAGGAAGATTGTTCAATGACGCACAAGGGACTAAAATGTTTTGTGACACATGAGGAAAATCGAGGAAGATTGTTCAATGACGCACAAAGGACTAAAATGTTTTGTGACAGATGAGGAAAATCGAGGAAGATTGTTCAATGACGCACAAAGGACTAAAATGTTTTGTGACAGATGAGGAAAATCGAGGAAGATTGTTCAATGACGCACAAGGGACTAAAATGTTTTGTGACAGATGAGGAAAATCGAGGAAGATTGTTCAATGACGCACAAGGGACTAAAATGTTTTGTGACAGATGTGGAAAATCGAGGAAGATTGTTCAATGACGCACAAGGGACTAAAATGTTATGCGACAGATGAGGAAACTCGAGGAAGATTGTTCAATGACGCACAACGGACTAAAATGTTTTTTGACACATGAGGAAACTCGAGGAAGATTGTTCAATGACGCATAAGGGACTAAAATGTTTTGTGACAGATGAGGAAAATCGAGGAAGATTGTTCAATGACGCATAAGGGACTAAAATGTTTTGTGACAGATGAGGAAAATCGAGGAAGATTGTTCAATGACGCACAAGGGACTAAAATGTTTTGTGACAGATGAGGAAAATCGAGGAAGATTGTTCAATGACGCACAAGGAACTAAAATGTTCTGCGACAGATGAGGAAACTCGAGGAAGATTGTTCAATGACGCACAAGGGACTAAAATGTTCTGTGACAGATGAGGAAACTCGAGGAAGATTGTTCAATGACGCACAAGGGACTAAAATGTTTTGTGACACATGAGGAAAATCGAGGAAGATTGTTCAATGACGCACAAAGGACTAAAATGTTTTGTGACAGATGAGGAAAATCGAGGAAGATTGTTCAATGACGCACAAAGGACTAAAATGTTTTGTGACAGATGAGGAAAATCGAGGAAGATTGTTCAATGACGCACAAGGGACTAAAATGTTTTGTGACACATGAGGAAAATCGAGGAAGGTTGTTCAATGACGCACAAGGGACTAAAATGTTTTGTGACAGATGAGGAAAATCGAGGAAGATTGTTCAATGACGCACAAGGGACTAAAATGTTATGCGACAGATGAGGAAACTCGAGGAAGATTGTTCAATGACGCACAACGGACTAAAATGTTTTTTGACACATGAGGAAACTCGAGGAAGATTGTTCAATGACGCATAAGGGACTAAAATGTTTTGTGACAGATGAGGAAAATCGAGGAAGATTGTTCAATGACGCACAAGGGACTAAAATGTTTTGTGACAGATGAGGAAAATCGAGGAAGATTGTTCAATGACGCACAAGGAACTAAAATGTTCTGCGACAGATGAGGAAACTCGAGGAAGATTGTTCAATGACGCACAAGGGACTAAAATGTTCTGTGACAGATGAGGAAACTCGAGGAAGATTGTTCAATGACGCACAAGGGACTAAAATGTTTTGTGACACATGAGGAAAATCGAGGAAGATTGTTCAATGACGCACAAAGGACTAAAATGTTTTGTGACAGATGAGGAAAATCGAGGAAGATTGTTCAATGACGCACAAAGGACTAAAATGTTTTGTGACAGATGAGGAAAATCGAGGAAGATTGTTCAATGACGCACAAGGGACTAAAATGTTTTGTGACAGATGAGGAAAATCGAGGAAGATTGTTCAATAACGCACAAGGGACTAAAATGTTCTGTGACAGATGAGGAAACTCGAGGAAGATTGTTCAATGACGCACAAGGGACTAAAATGTTTTGTGACACATGAGGAAACTCGAGGAAGATTGTTCAATGACGCACAAGGGACTAAAATGTTCTGTAACAGATGAGGAAAATCGAGGAAGGTTGTTCAATGACAACAAAGTAATGGTTGCGCAAAAATATACATCTTTCACTTCGATTTACATGATTTTGGTTTTGGTTCATGGAAATGAAACCAGTTTCGTTTTGCACGAAACGGATTTAGATTATTTTAATGCAAATTTAACTTTGTACACTATTATGTAGGCTAAATACAGCCCGCCCTGCCCACGGTCAGTAGGGGACACCGATGGGCTTGGTAAAGGCCGCCGTCCGTCGGATGGGACGTTAAGCCGTGGCCCCGTGTGCGGGAGAGTCATACCCTAAGCACGTTAAAGAACACGATGGATGGCCTTGACGGGAGGCTACCATCTGTCTCCCAACAGCTGTTCCAGTGGGTCCCCTCCCCCAACCTTCTCTGAGCCTTCGGGGTCCATGGGACCTGGCCATTTAGCCCATGGTGTGCAAAAAAAGTGCCGCTCAGAGGTAAAACAACCCAACCCAACCCTAAATACAGCTGATTCTTAGTTATGCTGTTCCATAAAATATCATTTAAATACTAATTTTACAAAATAAACCACTAAATGTTGGTAAAATTGCTAAATTTCTATTTTTTTTTCTCTTAATAAATATTTTTCTTGAAATTTCGTTTTTGAAATCGATAGAGTACGTTTACATTAACGATGAGTATTTTTCATGACCATAATAAATTTATGAGAAATTAATCTAAGCTTATCTCAATTAGTACAAATAAGTAACAAAATAATGTTACATTAATACCTATTATTACTGCTGAAATGACATTAGAGATAAATATGTATAAAAAAAATTCAATATACGTTTTATTCATAAAAAAGGTTTTTTTCGGAACCTATCGCCCCTTTTTCCATAAGTTGTTGATTCCGATTTTTCAGGTTGCGATATACAGGTGATTTCCCGGAACCTATCTACAGAAAAAAATCTATGGATTGGTCTATATATTTATATAGAGAAAATATTGCAAAAAAAAGAGCTTCATTGATTATTTTTAGTCTAAAATTAATTCTGTCTCATTTAGTCAGGTATCAGCAATGATAGACCAAGGCGAAAGGTCCAAATAAAAAAAGGGTATTCTATTATTATTAAAAAATAAATAAATACTCCCTCAAGCAGCTGCTTGCTACAGAGGTCTGACAGGAGCCTGTCAGTTTATATGCCATAGTAGAGGGTCTGAGAGGATGGCAAGATCTCAGCAGAAAAACGACACATGCATCCATGCCTCGAACCCAGGTCCCTAGATCACTAGCCAAACGCGCTAACCACTCGGCCATGTGACACTTGCAAATGTTTTTTGACCGTTTCAAAAAACAAATAGATACTGGTGAATAAAAAACATGACGCGAGCTAAAACGATTGATTTTATTTATTTTCAAGGAAGAGCTCAATTCAACAACCTCAACTGTAAGAAGTTACAAGGCAAGGAAACCCGTCAAATTTGTCGCGTTTTAATTAAAAAAGAAAATTTTTACAAGACACTCATATATATATTCTAGCTGTGCCTCTTTTATCGTGGGCCTGAAGAACGTTGCATCAATTGTACCTATAGTAAATATGCTAATTCATCGAATATACTACAGAGCCAAAACAGAGAAAAGTTAAAAACACATCAGTCGCATATATATATATAATCATGAAATAGCCAAAGGCGAATGATGTTCAACCAGATGTAAAATTTATTTACCCATATACTAGAAAATTTGCATATATATATATACTAGAAATTAATTGGTGTCTTCAGCATCTCGTGATTTTGCACGAAAAATCACGAGGTGCTTCGTATCGTTATGACAAAAATGGATCATTGTGGGTAAAAGACAGTACAGGCCAGTGGTAGTTGTGAGATGGTGTGGGGAATGGTTTCCTGGCACACATTAGGCCCCTGATATCCATCGAAGGACATCTGAATGCCATGTTGTTGCTGACCAAGTTTATCCCTTTATGACTACAGTTTATCCTCACTCAAATGGACACGTTCAGCAATGATAACGCACCTGCTCACAAGGCAAGTATCGTCACCGAATTGTTAAGGAACAGGTCAACGAGATTTCCTTTCTTGATTGCTCTGTATAGTCCCCAGATCTAAACGCTATACAACTTTGAGAAGAGGTGGAAAGGGCTTTCATAGAGAGACTGTATCGTTGTCCAACCACTTATTTGACTTAGAATGCAACACTGGATCTGAAAAATTCTCTTATTTCTGATTTCTACTACGTAAAAAAGTTCTATTCTCAAATTTTGAGCTCTTTGGCACTGGTTTACAGAAATTTGACCTTTAACCTCGAAGGACCCATCTAATCCAAAATTTCACATTTGTGAGATCTACGGCCCAAAACATCCCCAGAAATCAATTTTTAGCTCTCTAGTAAGAGTAGATTTAAATCTGACCTTTGAACTTCGAAGAACCCTCTAGATCCGAAATTTATTAATGTTTCTGAGATCTACAGTCTGAAACACCACCATACACACATTTTCACGTTTTTAGCACTCCTAAATCAAGGTTTGATCTCTACGTAACCTCATTTTGACCTTGAAGGGCATGTGAAGGTCTAATATCGGATTTTTCTCAAGATCTACTACACGGATTACCACAATGTACAAATTTTCTGAACTCAACAATTTCTGCAATTAATTGATCCCCTGTCAGCAGTCAATCAGCTGTCAATCACTCACACTCGTCTATATATAGAGTTGATGCAACAGTAATGGGAAAAATCGTGAACTACTTGTTTGTCACTGCCACGAAATGTGCAGTGGTCTTTTAAACAACGTAAAAGATAGCTTATGGGTAGCTACGGTATCTAATGACGTTCTGTAACTACATGTATTCCGTACAAGTTTTACAATGCGACGCAAGATTCGTTCCATCAAATTGTACGAATTCAAAAATCCAAGAAGAGAGAGGGGCGGGGATGGCTCAGTCGGTAGCGCGCCAGGCTCGTAATCTGCGGTTCCCAGGTTAGAGTCCCAGCTGGGTCAGCGTCGAGATTTATCTCCGCAAAATTCCCAGCCCTGCCCACGGTCAGTAGGGGACACCGATGGGCTGGAAAGGCCGCCGTCCGTCGGATGGGACGTTAAGCCGTGGCCCCGTGTGCGGGAGAGCCATACCCTGTGCCCGTTAAAGAACACGCTGGATGGCCTTGACGGGAGGCTACCATCTGTCTCCCAACAGCTGTTCCAGTGGGTCCTCTCTCCCAACCTTCTCTGAGCCTTCGGGGTCCATGTGACCTGGCCGTTTAGCCCATGGTGTGCAAAAAAGTGCCGCTCAGAGGTAAAACAACCCAACCAACCCAAGAAGAGAGTTTGCATAAACTGGACACAGCTTATGGGGAACAACGACATTTCTAAAATGTTCGTTTCCGAGCTGAAAGACACCTGACTGGCACTTTTCATATCATAGATTGGTAACTTTCAAATCGGAAACGAACATCGAAACCGAACGTCGAAATGACCGGCCAATGAAGTTGAATGATAACCGTTTAACGGCGCTGCTGGATGAAAATCCACGGTGGACATCAAAGGAATTGGCACAGCTACTAAACACCAATCAGTCCTCTATCGTTCGATTACAAAATTTTGGTTATGTGTCAAAACTAGACATCTGGATTCCACATCAGTTATCACAGCAGAACATGGTGGCTCACTATACTGCATGTGCTTCATTGCTTGATCGGCAAGAGGTCAATAGTTTTCCTGACAGAATGACTACAAGGAATGAAAATGGATCGTTATGATAAAAATGGATCATTGTGGGTAAGAGACAGTACAGGCCAGTGGTAGTTGTTGTCCTGGCACACATTAGGCCCCTGATATCCATCGAAGGACATCTGAATGCCATGTTGTTGCTGACCAAGTTTATCCCTTTATGACTACAGTTTATCCTCACTCAAATGGACACGTTCAGCATGATAACGCACCTGCTCACAAGGCAAGTATCGTCATCGAATTGTTAAGGAACAGGTCAACGAGATTTCCTTTCTTAATTGGTCTGAATAGTCCCAGATCTAAACGCTATACAACTGAGAAGAGGTGGAAAGGGCTTTCATAGAGACTGTATCGTTGTCCAATTTATAGCAACTGCGAGACACAATCGTTTGTTCGTAGTACAACATTAGTGCGCAACGCATCCAGCATCATTTAAGTTCCATGTCCTGATGAATTCTGGTGTTCTGAAGTCGCAACACGCTACTAGGTAGTTGTACCTATAAACTGGTATCTCAGTGTATATTCAAAAGTATAGAATTGGTTATTTTGCTATAAAAGTCTTTCCTTGAACCAAATAAAGCATGGTGGGCTTTATATCATCTGTGCATGTTTGATGATGATTGACTAATTATATGCTAAAGATAAAAAAAAAAACATTTATATTAAAAAAAGCTTTTTTTACGATTATAATTTTATTCTACAAGTCCAGTACACATATGGTTAGCATTTCTTAATATGGATATAAGGAAATATCTCTTGAGAACTATTGCTCTAGAGACAGCCAAACTCTTTCAAAGCCCATTTATGAAAATATATAAATTTTTGCATGATCCCCACATTTTAAATCAACCCTGACTCAGTTCTTCTTCCCAATATTTCTCAGGAGTATTCAGTGCAGTTCTACGTCAACGAAATTTGGAACGACTCACGACTGATTCTGGACAGCTTCCGTTCCAGAACATCCGACTCACCCGTTCTCGTGCCGAGAGAGGTCGTCCCCATCATTTGGACACCTGACATCATCTTTGAAAACTCCAAAGGAGGATGGATCTATCCTTTGTCCGTTCCCAACACCGTGGTCAAAGTACTTCGCGATGGATCTCTGTGCAGGTATACGAGGTAAGATTTTCTGCTCAAAGCCTTTTTTAAATGAACTCATAGCTGTTTTAGAGCTCTTTGTCCAGCATCTAATACATGTAGATGTTTGAGAGTGATTGACTGCTTGGCAGGGTTGGGTTGGGTTGTTTTACCTCTGAGCGTCACTTTTTTGCACACCATGGGCTAAATGGCCAGGTCACATGGACCCCGAAGGCTCAGAGAAGGTTGGGGGAGGGGACCCACTGGAACAGCTGTTGGGAGACAGATGGTAGCCTCCCGTCAAGGCCATCCAGCGTGTTCTTTAACGTGCACAGGGTATGACTCTCCTGCACACGGGGCCACGGCTTAACGTCCCATCCGACGGACGGCGGCCTTTCCAAGCCCATCGGTGTCCCCTACTGACCGTGGTCAGGGCGGGGAGTTTTGCGGAGATAAATCTCAACGCTGACCCAGCTTAGACTCGAACCTGAGAACTACAGATTACGAGCCTGGCGCGTTACCGACTGGGCCACCCCCGCCCCGGCTTGGCAGGGAATAACGTCATTTGTGTGACATAAAAGTGGAAGACTTCTGAAAATTTTTACATAGAGGTAATTCGATCGTAGATCTCGGGAAAAAAAGTCAGAAATTTAAACTTCAATGTTGATCTACAAGTGCTAGAAAAGTCAAAATTGGTGTCGAGGGGTGTTGTGGCTTTCTTGGTATTCCACTGTTCCTATTGGTATTCTTCTCGAGCCTTTTTAAGTGTGTAAAATATGCTGCTGTATTACTCTCAATACTATTGTATTTATATCTCTGTCTTTATATCAACACTGTATATTTTTTCTCTTTTCAGGTACAACATGAGAGTGTCTTGTTTAATGCTACTAAAAAACTTCCCAATGGACACACAGCATTGTTATCTCAGCATTAGCTCCCGTAAGTATATAACACTGGGCAACAAATTTTCATAAACGTCATGCCTCTGAGATAAAAGTAGCCATTTCTAAAAGATTTGTAAGTGCTCAACACGAATATGACAATGAAAATGCAAAATTGGCTAAGATTTCTGAGAAATCTGCAATAGTTTCTTATATAATAGAGTAATACGTAGATGTGACATGTATCGGTAAAACTCCGCTTCTAGTTCGGATGTCGCTTTGCCCGTCGTTTGTGGGGGCGGGGGTGGCTCAGTCGGTAGCGTGCCAGGCTCGTAATCTGTAGTTCCCAGGTTCGAGTCCCAGCTGGGTCAGCGTTGAGATTTATCTCCGCAAAAATTCCCCGCCCTGCCCACGGTCAGTAGGGGACACCGATGGGCTTGGAAAGGCCTGCCGTCCGTTAAGCCGTGGCCCCGTGTGCGGCAGAGCCATACCCTGTGCACGTTAAAGAACACGCTGGATGGCCTTGACGGGAGGCTACCATCTGTCTCCCAACAGCTGTTCCAGTGGGTCCCCTCCCCCAACCTTCTCTGAGCCTTCGGGGTCCATGTGACCTGGCCATTTAGCCCATGGTGTGCAAAAAAGTGCCGCTCAGAGGTAAAACAACCCAACCCGTCGTTTGTACAGTTGCTCAGGATCATCCCTGGCGAGCGTCCAACAGTAGTCAGCCAATATTGAAGTGGACCAGTTTCCCTGGTATCGTTTCTCCATCGTTGCAGTGTCCTGGTGAAAACATCCACCGTGCTGTTCATCGCTAACCATGCCGCAGTTGTCGGGGAAGAAATCTAGGTGGGAATGGAGAATGTGGATTTTTAAGGACATATTGCAGCCAAGTTTGTGATACAGAGACAACATGTCCTTAACCAGTTTCTTGTAATTGTCTGCCCTGATATTCCCGAGGAATTTGTTGACATCAGACGAAACGCGTCCCATGTCTTTTTCTCGTCATCCTGAAGCAGGTTGTCGAACATCTGGTGTCTGAACAGCTCGCGAATCTGACGACCCACAAAAATTCCCTCTTTAATTTTCGCTTCGCTGAGTCGAGGGAATTTGTTAACCAAATACTTGAAAGCTGATGCAGTATGGTCCATGGCTTTTACGAAGTTTTTCACCACACAGAGTTTGACGTGTAGAGGGACGGTAGCAGGATTTTGTGCGTTTCTGCCAGTGCTGGGTATTCCACATTCTTCTCTCCGACTTTTAGAGATTTCCTCTAAGGCCAGGTTCTCTTCAAGTAGTGCAAAGTCTTTACTCGGCTGTCTCATTCACATATGAAACAGCACTACTTCGTATATTCCAGCTGCAGACCCATCAATAGAGCCATTACCTTCAAGTCACAACAGAGATGCCAACCATACTTGCTGTATCAAAGACAGTACAACAGCTGTTTTAGGTTGTCATAGATTTCTTTCATGTAGACAGCGTGTCCAACAGGAATGGATGTAAGTCGATGTGCATTATGCAGCAACACCGTTTTGAGACTCAATTTCGAGGAGTCTATGAATTGTCGCCATTCTTGAGGATCATGTTTGATTCCGAGGGCATTCATCAGGCCATCTACATCGAAGCAGAACACAAGGTCATCTTATTTTCCGAAGTAAGGCGCAGACTGCTCATGACGAGTTCGAAACGAAGTCATTCGGACATTTTCCTTGAGAATATTCCATTGTTTAAGTTTTGATCCAAGTAACTCTGCTTTGGCCTTGGACAGCTACAGATTGCGAACAAGATCGTTCATTTCTTCTTCAGTAAGAATGTGTGGCACAGATGACGCACTGTGGCAGACGTATTTATCATCATTAGACACCGAAGGCTGCGGAGAAAACCAACGTCGGTTCGCCTCCCTACTCATCGTCTGAATCGATGGGAAATTCTTTTGGAGGTTCAGGAACGGTTAGGCCTTCACTGTGCGGAATTGTTCGGAGAGCAGATTGTATATTCGAGTACGATATTGTCCACTTCTTTTTCCTTGTGATGCCTCCTTCTGGAAGGTGGACCATACAGGTGGAACCATACAGAAGCCAAGCTGGTGGAACCAGACAGGTGGAACCATACAGAAGCATCATTTGTGTGATTGTTTGGCTCTCTCCAAACCATAGGAACAGCAAACGGCATCACCACTTTTTTGCTTTTCAGCCACTTAGGAAGATTTCTTGCACACGTATTGCAGCATATGTGTGAGGCCCAGACCTTGTCCTGGTCCCCGATCTTGCATCCAAAATAAAACTCCCTATTTTTTATATTTATTTATGCCGCTTTCACTATTGGAGTGATGACCCTTTTCTGGCTTACAAACGTCACTTCCCCCAAATGTAACAAAATATATCTGCACTATTAACACAGTTACGAGGCATCACTACTGCTGGAATAAAACTGCAAGGATCATTTGTGTTGTACTTATGACTCAGGGGTAAATGAGAGTCACTCAAAAGACTTGCTCACTCAAAGACGTCGCTTACAACTAATGATTGCATCATCTTTTTTCCGCGATCGTAAAGCCCCGATGTTATGACTCAACTATATTGCATCAGACAGCGATGCAATACCTCCGGGGGTTGTTGTAAGGCGGGTTGATGTAATACAACGCAATATGTTGCAATCTGGAGTTTAAAATACAGCATTGCGAAATGGCTACTTATGTACTCAATGCGGACTCAGTAGTTTATACATGACCATCTCAATCTCTCCTAAACAAGAGCCAATCGACAAATTTTATTGTCATTTTCGTGTTCAGCACCTCGAAATTAGTAAAGATTGGCTATTTTCATTTCAAAGTCTTTCTGTTTTTTCCCCAGTGTAATTAAATCTTTAAATTAATTTTATTTTATGGGTACTGAAGATGAAAAGATATTATTTCTGTTGCGCACACTATGGTCTAAACATGCCAGGCCACGAAAACCTTAAGAGATTGGAACTGGGTAGGGCAAGAAAATACATTGGACAGTTGTTATGAAACAGATTGACGCCTCCTTTTAAGACAATCCAGCAGATTATTTAACTTGCGTAAGGGTTGGGTTGGGTTGTTTTACTTCTGAGCGGCACGTTTTTGCACATCATGGGCTAAATGGCCAGTCACATGGACCCCGAAGGCTCAGAGAAGGTTGGGGGAGGGGACCCACTGGAACAGCTGTTGGGAGACAGATGGTAGCCTCCCGTCAAGGCCATCCAGCGTGTTCTTTAACGTGCACAGGGTATGGCTCTCCCGCACACGGGGCCACGGCTTAACGTCCCATCCGACGGACGGCGGCCTTTCCAAGCCCATCGGTGTCCCCTACTGACCGTGGGCAGGGCGGGGAATTTTGCGGAGATAAATCTCAACGCTGACCCAGCTGGGACTCGAACCTGACTTGCGTAAGGAACTGGACACGACATCACGACATAACGTCCAGTTAGAGATGGAGACTTTTTCAAGTCTCTTTCTCACCGAAAACACAGCGGAGGTTAGCTGAAAATAATCTCGAACAATGGTTGCTTAGACTGGGTATCTTTACCTCTGAGTAGCCAAAATGGCCAAATCACAAGGACCCCGAGGGCTCAGAGATGATTGGGAGACAGATGGTAGACTCCCGTCAAGACCATCCAGAGTGTTCTTTAATGTTTACAGGGTATGGCTCTTCTGAACACGAGGCGAGAGCTTTAAATCCCATCCAAATGACAGCATCCTTTCCAAGCACATTGGCGTTCCTACTGTTTTGCAGAGATAAATTTCAACGCTGGCCCAAGTGGGGCTAGGGCCTGGTAACTGAAGATTATGAGCCTGGCACAATGAGGACTAGAACCTGGGAACATCCTGTTATAATCCACTGAGAAATCCTGAGCTCCTAAAAAAACAGGAAAGAAAATTGCTAGTATTCCTCATTCGATTAAAATTTTCCACTTTTTCCATCTTCATAGACCCCGATTGATGTATCTAGTTTGTCATTTTTTAAGGATGAAGTTCGGCTGTAAAAGAATCAACAATGGACAAGGTCAGATCTGGGAAGTGCGGCGGAAAAAGGGCCATGACCCCCCCCCCGACTTTCAGAATGTTAGTAAGAGTAATAAAAAAAAATACCCCCTCAAGCAGCTGCTTGCCACAGAGGTCTGACAGGAGCCTGCCAGTTTATATGCCACAGTAGAAGGTCTGAGTGGATGGCAAGACCTCAGCAGAAAAACGACACATACATCCATGCCTTACCCGGGACTCGAACCCAGGTCCCTTAGATCAGTAGCCAAGCGCGTTAACCACTCGGCCATGGGACGGCAGTAAGAGTAATAGGAGCAAAAAAATTGTGAAAAGTATTTACATTTCATGCATTTTTTAAAATATTTTTAAAAATCTGTAAAACGGAGGGGAAATGTTATACTGCCTCTGAAATCTATTTTAAGCACATGTTTGACACGTGCTTAAAAATGAGGCCTCGAAATGTGAATGAATAACAGTTATATGTGAATGATATTAGGAAATGCTTTTCTGTGTCACACGATTCGTATATGTTAGGTCTGAACTTAGTTGAAATGAAATATAGGCTCGTTCAAAGAGATTGGAATCCCGGCCATGATTCTGGAATGCTCCGATTATTCTTTTGGATATTTTCGCCTAAATATACGAGTTTAAAAAATAGCTGAAAATCGTACTCCTAAGAAAAAAGTGTGGATTTCATTTTTAATATTAAATCAAATCGCTGAACCCACTTCACTGTCGAATCACAAAACTTCAAGAGTGACGTTTCTGAGACACATTACAGAATATCTTTAAAAATAATATAAAAAATATTTTTAAAAATTGGTGAAGATTTATGAGAATATTTTCACTCAAAACTAAAGCCATGCAATCAGTGAGAAAACAAATTCAGTTTCGCTAAGTTTCTGTTGCAAGGTTGTCCTCCAGTGGCTTCCTAACTTGGGTTGGTGGAGAGCTCGACATATATAGAGCTTTCCGAATAACTGCTGTATAGCTCCATCGCCGTCTTTCTCATTGGAAACCGCGTGGTCGCAAGTGTACGGGGTTGAAGGAACGCATTCTCCCCGACGTTTTTCGTTACCTCCCACGCTTCTGTTATAAAGGAGCAATGCTCGGACGGGAAGAGCTAACCTTGGGCCTTTCTTATCGTCAAGCCAAAACGTCCATTCATTGTCAGTAACGTCCCTTCTGTTAAACGGTAAGATTCGGTAACAAGTAATGGCCCTTCGGAGTGGACTTTACGCCCGTCGACTAAAAAGCGTTCCAAAAGGACATTGTTATCAGCGCACATACCTGACTAAGTGTCAGTACCCTATAATTATTTCTCGATAGAACAAGCTCTCTGTCACACCCCCTTTAGCGTTGCTGAAGCGAACATTTTCTAAACGTGGGTGACCAGGACGCCTTTGGTGTCGCGACTTTTTCGTCAACAATCAGAGGCACACTTCCTCTTGTCTGTTACATTCGGGTTTGTGACTTGAACAACACAACTCTTACTGGAGGGAGCCCGAAGGGTTTTGTCGCCTTCGCTATTATTAGGCTCACCTGTATAAGTAGCAGGTAACGCGTCGACTATAATTATTTTGTCAACAGAAACGTCCTCGAAGCAATTCGTTTCACAGAGAGACACGTTTCTTTCAAGAGCATTGTCGAAAGGAGTTGTTACGTTTCCTAAGTACAAAGCACCTCGCTCTTGAAAGAGGAGACTCCCCAGAATAGGAATGACACTCAAGAAACACTAAAGCGATAGCCTACCTTTCAATACTGACATGAGTTACATTTTCACTGATGTTATCGCACACCTGTGTGAAGCGTTCGTGGGAACGCCATCTCTTCAGCACCTGGGGTGGGGACTGTCTCAGTCGGTAGCGCGCCAGGCTCGTAATCTGTAGTTCCCAGGTTCGAGTCCCAGCTGGGTCAGCATTGAGATTTATCTCCGCAAAATTCCCCGCCCTGCCCATGGTCAGTAGGGGACACCGATGGGCTTGGGTCGGATGGGACGTTAAGCCGTGGCTCCGTGTGCGGGAGAGCCATACCCTGTGCATGTTAAAGAACACGCTGGATGGCCTTGACGGGAGGCAACCATCTGTCTCCCAACAGCTGTTCCAGTGGATCCCCTCCCCCAACCTTCTCTGAGCCTTCGGGGTCCTTGTGACCTGGCCATTTACCCAATGGTGTGCAAAAATGTGCCGCTCAGAGGTAAAACAACCCAACCCAAATCTTCAGCACCAGTAAAGGGGGAAAAGAGGGTCAACCAATAAATTTCGTAGACCCATCCTAGGATGTTCACCGCCGGTGGAATCCAAGTTAGGACGTCACTGTAGGGCAACCTAGCAACAGAAACTTAGTGAAACTTCTCTAAGCTGAGCTTTTTTGTAATGGAGGTCGCAATGACCTCAACGGCTTAGAGAAAGTTGGAGGAAGGAAACCCCCTGAACAGCAATTAGGAGACAGAAGACTGGCAATCAAGGACATCCAGCATGTTCTTTAACGCGAAAAGGGTATGGTTGTGTTACATACTGAACCACGACTTAATGTTTCATCCTATGGACACGGTCCTTTTAAGCCCAACGCTGTACCCGTTCTCACCGAGGGGGTAAGGAAAAGGGAAAAGCCTCATTAATTTCAGCAAAATCAGTAGGATGGTTTTTGAGCAATAATCGGTTTATTAATTAAGATAGCAGAGAAAATGCAATACTTAGGTCGAGCATAAAAGTAATTTACTTTCCTTTTAATCTTTCATTTGTAAACTGGGGCGGGGTTGGCTCAGTCGGTAGCGCGCCAGGCTCGTAATCTGTAGTTTCCAGGTTCGAGTCCCAGCTGGGTCAGCGTTGAGATTTATCTCCGCAAAAATTCTCCGCCCTGCCCACGGTCAGTAGGGGACACCGATGGGCTTGGAAAGGCCGCCGTCCGTCGGATGGGACGTTAAGCCGTGGCCCCGTGTGCGGAGAGCCATACCCTGTGCACGTTAAAGAACACCCTGGATGGCCTTGACGGGAGGCTACCATCTGTCTCCCAACAGCTGTTCCAGTGGGTCCCCTCCCCCAACCTTCTCTGAGCCTTCGGGGTCCATGTGACCTGGCCATTTAGCCCATGGTGTGCAAAAAAGTGCCGCTCAGAGGTAAAACAACCCAACCCATTTGTAAACTTCACCATGGTCAGTAATATGCTTAAAATACATTAAATATCTTTTCCAAAGGACAAAGTTGCCTTTTACTGAACTGTCGAAGTATTGAATTATGACCATGAAATATATAAAGTTTCTGTAGCTCTGTTTGTTATATATAGAGAATGCCTTCTTGATTGTTGAGTCTGAATGCGAAAATACAGATCAAAATGTTAAAAGCTGTGCAATTTCACAAGAGAAATTATTTTACAAACTATTTACTCCTTTCGATGCTTAGGAACTCCTTTTCTGTTCCAGTGGCCAATGACAGAACTAAAATGAATTTGAAATGGATGGACGAAAGATCCGGACATTTGGTAGGCAAAAGAAGCATCTTCATGGCAGATCTGCAGCCTCTGAAATATCAAGTGGGAAAAGCCAGAGCAAGGAAAAGAATAGAAGAGAGGCTCGATGGTAGAATAGTTCTTCTTCTCTTCAATCACAACGCTTACGCCAAAAAGGATTTAATTTATTTGATTACAGAATATTTCTAGTGCTTTATTGTTATTGAATCTACGTCGATAACGCTATTTCTACGTTTATGATTAAAAAATTAATTTATAATACCGTTCGATGGGCAGATAATATGTTCCATTACCGATCAATAATAGTGTGTGAGGGTTGATCAATAGACCATGCCAGTCTCATAATTTGTAATTCCCAGGTTCGAGTCCCAACTGTGTCTGCGCTGAAATTTTTCTCTTCTAAACTTTCCATGCTGTCCCGGTCAGAAAGGGTTGGGTTGGGTTGTTTTACCTCTGAACGGCACTTTTTTGCACACCATGGGCTAAATGGCCAGGTCACATGGACCCCGAAGGCTCAGAGAAGGTTGGGGGAGGGGACCCACTGGAACAGCTGTTGGGAGACAGATGGTAGCCTCCCGTCAAGGCTATCCAGCGTGTTCTTTAACGTGCACAGGGTATGGCTCTCCCTCACACGGGGCCACGGCTTAACGTCCCATCCAACGGACGGCGGCCTTTCCGAGCCCATCGGTGTCCCCTACTGACCGTGGGCAGGGCGGGGAATTTTGCGGAGATAAATCTCAACGCTGACCCAGCTGGGACTCAAACCTGGGAACTACAGATTACGAGTCTGGCGAGCTACCGACTGAGCCACCTCCGCCCCGGTCAGAAAGGGAACATCTATGGCCTTGGAAAGGGCGCCGTCCGTCAGATGGGACATTAAGCCATGACTCTGAGTGCAGGAGAGTGCACTTTCAAATAAAACTTGTCATATTGAAATTCAAACCTGAACAACGATAGGTAATAATCATGTTCGAAGAAATTTTTTTTTTCCATTCATTTCTTCTCAGCTATATGGTTTTATGCAAACAGGCTTAATTTCACCAAACTCGTTAAAAGGCAAATTATTATTTTTTGACAATTTGAAATGTTTCAAAGAAAAAGTTGTGGATTAAAATGACCCCCTCCCTCGATACTATAAAGGTTAACCTCCCTTTTGTCTGACAAACTAGGTGTGGCAGATAGCGAGGCAGAGTCGTTAATCTACCTTTCTCCAAGTTCAGTCCTAACTCTGCCTGTACTTAGATTTATCGCTGCTAACCCTCCCCCTTCCCTCAGTAGGAAAGTACCGTCGGCTACAAATCGACGAGCTTGGCCGTCATCCATCAAATGGGATATTAAACCTTAGCACCGTGTGAATGAGAGACTATCCTGTGAGCATTAAAGAACATGCTACAGGGCACATTAAAGAACATGCTATAGAACCCTGACAGAGTTGGGTTGGGTTGTTTTACCTCTGAGCGGCACTTTTTTGCACACCATGGGCTAAATGGCCAGGTCACATGGACCCCGAAGGCTCAGAGAAGGTTGGGGGAGGGGACCCACTGGAGCAGCTGTTGGGAGACAGATGGTAGCCTCCCGTCAAGGCCATCCAGCGTGTTCTTTAACGTGCACAGGGTATGGCTCTCCCGCACACGGGGCCACGGCTTAACGTCCCATCCGACGGACGGCGGCCTTTCCAAGCCCATTGGTGTCCCCTACTGACCGTGGGCAGGGCGGGGAATTTTGCGGAGATAAATCTCAACGCTGACCCAGCTGAGACTCGAACCTGGGAACTACAGATTACGAGCCTGGCGCGCTACCGACTGAGCCACCCCCGCCCCACCCTGACAGGAGACTTCCCTCTGTCTCCTAGCAGCTGTCCAGTTGATCCCCTCCCTCAACCTTCTCTGAGCTTTTGGAATCCTTGTGACCTTGCCATTTAGGCCATTGTACGCAAAAAACCTTCAATCAGAGGTAAAACAACCTATTATGATCTCTGATAGAGAACAAAATAGAGACCAAAGGAAAGGAACAGAATTTTTTAGAGCAGGACTGGATGAAGCAGGATAAAGTAATAGCTATAACAATTCTGTGGCCGAGTGGTTAGCGTGCTTGTCTACTTACTGGTCAAAAAGACCTGGGTTCGAGCAAAATGACCTGGGTAAGGCACGGATGTGTGTGTTGTTTTTCTGGTAAGGTCCCGCCATCCTGAAGACTTAACTGTGGCGTATGAACTGTAAAGCGTGGAAAACAGCTGCTTGAGGGAATGTTTATTATTTTATATTTATTGTTCGGGGAAGATATGCATTATTTTTAGCTCAAAGCTCATGTTTATCATTCAGTGACGAATATAAAAAGTATTCATATTTCTGAATATCCGGAAGAACAAGTGTCTTTAACTCCTTCATGGTAACATCCATGTTTGTACATACGAAAAATTCAACTTAGCTGTTTGGCTTTAGTTAAGAGAGCTTGTTAAGAGAAATTATAACTACATATTAAATTGACTTCAACTACTTGTAAATATTTATGCGTTTTCAATTGCAGGGAATTACACTACACTGATTGCCAACTTCACATTAGTCCGATACGTGAGTAGTCACATCTTCAACATGTACATTCCGAGTGCCCTGGTGGTTCTGTTGTCTCACATGACTTTCTGGCTCGACGTCAACGCCGTTCCAGCCAGGGTGGCACTGGGTTTGACATCTCTTCTCACTCTCTCGACTCAAGCATCCGAAGCTCGAAACGGTCTGCCGCCAGTGAACTATCTCACTGCTCTGGACATCTGGCTCTTCGTATGCATCTTCATGGTGTTCTCCTCTCTGATAGAATATGCCGTTGTTTACCACTTCTACAGAAAAAAGGTGAATAGTATTTCATTTCTAATTTACCAACTGAAATACAGGTGATGGCCAAAAAAAAAGGAAACAAAAGCTTAAAATTGCTAATACACGTGTGTACAGGACAGCTTGTATTCATCGTGGTATAGAGTCTTGGGTTTTGGGTTTTTTTACCTCTGAGTGGCACTTTTTTTTGCACACAATGGGCTAAATGGCCAGGTCGCATGGACCCCGAAGGCTCAGAGAAGTTTGGGGGAATGGACCCACTGGAACAGCTGTTGGGAGACAGATGGTAGCCTCCCGCCAAGGCCATCCAGCGTGCACAGAGTATGGTTTAACGTGCACAGGGTATGGCTCTCCCGCACACGGGGCCACGGCAGGTATAGAGTCTACTAGTGTCTGAAAGTTAGGAGAGATACACCATTCATTCGTCCACAAGATAAGTGATTAATTCCAGCTTGTTCGAGGGAGCTGGAAAACGCTGCCTCAGATGTTGATCCTGAAGATCATATAAATTTTCTAACGGGTTGAAATCTGATGATCGCCATGGTTGGTGAAAATGTTCAGTATAATGCTCCTCAAACCACTAGCTGACCACATGTGCTCTGTGGATGGGAGCATTGTCATTCTTAAAGACAGCTCTCTCTTCGTGAAAGACATGCCCATTGGATAAAGATGATCTCTCAGGACTGTGAAATAGCGATTGGCATTAATCTTGCGTTTAAACGGAATGATTGCACCTAAACCATGCCATGAGAAAGCACCCCACACCATTACAGAACAGCCAGAACCCTTAACAGTAGAAAACAAGCAATCAAAGGTGTATGCTTCCTTCGGTTGGCACCACATGTACATTAGTCCATTTGTTGCAAACAAAGTGTAGTATGATTCGTCAGATCATGCCTCATTCCTCCTCTACTCGTCTCCACTGTTTGTGCTCTTTGCACCACTGGACACGACTTGATGACGTCAGATGTGTGTTGAGAGATATGAAGTGTAACTAGACCGGATCACAAATGAAACCATCCAAAAGCTACTACTTTACGAGAGAAAATTGTACAAATTTCAAAATAAGCTCAAAATAGACAAAGAAGCGTCAGAAGAACATAAACCAATGATTGTAAACTTTTACTTAAACTTTAATTCATATCCTACGGGGATAGAGGGCGCGAAAGGCCTGTCATTCCAGCGTCGGGAACTTAACAAAAAAAAGCAACTCTACCATGGGTTGTTTGGGTTGTTTTACCTCTGAGCGGCACTTTTTTGCACACCATGGGCTAAATGGCCAGGTCACATGGACCCCGAAGGCTCAGAGAAGGTTGGGGGAGGGGACCCACTGGAACAACGGTTGGAAGACAGATGGTAGCATCCCGTCAAGGCCATCTAGCGTGTTCTTTAACGTGCACAGGGTATGGCTCTCCCGCACACGGGACCACGACTTAACGTCCCATCCGACGGACGGCGGCCTTTCCAAGCCCATCGGTGTCCCCTACTGACCGTGGGCAGGGCGGGGACTTTTGCGGAGATAAATCTCAATGCTGACCCAGCTGGGACTCGAACCTGGGAACTACAGATTACGAGCCTGGCGCGCTACCGACTAAGCCACCTCCGCCCCCAACTCTACCATAATATCCAGCTCTATAGAGTTCTCGACGTACTGTTTTTGACGAAAATTGCCTCTCGCGTTAAACGTTGAGATCTGCGCACAACTTATCAGCTGTAGCTCACTTTGCATAAAGCACTAACGCTCGAACTCCCACTGTTGCCTTTTGCACATGATGCCTTCCCTGTAGATTACCAAGCAAGACATGACCTTAGAAACTGTTCCTCGTGAAACATTAGCAAGTTAGGCTGTCTTAGTGACCAAAGCTCCTACCAAACGTGCTCCAACAATCACGCCCCTTTCGAAATTGTTAACCTTCTCTCGACGACATGGTACCAATAATTACATGCAATTACGCCGGGTTTGCCTTTATCGACATGAGACTAAAGATGCTGGGAAGTCATTTGCATGTTCCGTGTCTTCGTCAGTGTCACGTAGATCTGTTCAATATAAACCAAAGTTTTTTCTGCAAACTTTGGTGTTTCCATTTTTTTGTCCATTACCTGTATATAAGGGTCCTTCAAATGAGAAATGGATAAATCGGAAATAATGCGAAGTTTAACTAATTTATTAATACGTTCAAATTTTCTATGTCTGTTGATACATTGTTCCAATGTGAAATTTATAACGTGTTATCCTCTTTTCTAGCGGGGGCGGGGGTGGCTCAGTCGGTAGCGCGCCAGGCTCGTAATCTGTAGTTCCCAGGTTCGAGTCCCAGCTGGGTAGCGTTGAGATTTATCTCAGCAAAACTACCCGCCCTGCCCACGGTCAGTAGGACACCGATGGGCTCGGAAAGTCCGCCGTCCGTTGGATGGGACATTAAGCCGTGGCCCCGTGTGCGGGAGAGCCATACCCTGTGCACGTTAAAGAACACGCTGGATGGCCTTGACGGGAGGCTACCATCTGTCTCCCAACAGCTGTTCCAGTGGGTCCCCTCCCCCAACCTTCTCTGAGCCTTCGGGGTCCTTGTGACCTGGCCATTTAGGTCCTTGTGACCTGGCCATTGTGTGCAAAAAAGTGCCGCTCAGAGGTAAAACAACCCAACCCAACCTCTTTTCTAGAATGACTTTTTATCTGTTGCATGAAGAAGTCTGTGATAATGCACTGCACCTCTTCGTCCGACTTTAATCTCCTTCTTTTCATTCCTTTTTTAGAACCAGAAAAGTTAAAATCTAATAGTAGAGACGCCAGGACTATGGAAAGGATGTTCCAGTCATTCTCAACCATATCGGTTTAAGGGTACTTTTGTTATTTGTACATTAAAATGAGCAGAGTATGTCATGCAAAAAATATTCTAAATCAACAAACATCATGACGCTTCGACATTATCTGCCTTCAAATGCACATATTATCGCAACATTTTTGCAAGTTGAAGGTTCTTACTTATTGAAGGCTGTTAGAAGGCCTGTAGGGGTCCTGATATGAGTAATATTCACTTATGAAAGGCTGCTAAAATTTTAGTTTAGAAGCATAGATGATCTTCATTTAGAACTTCGCTCAGGGCTCCAAATTGCTTCATCTCATCCTGCATAAAATTATAATTTAAAGTTCAAACTTTTCAAGTTATCTGAGCCCTAGAATTATTCAATCCCCTTTTGACTGAAAAACTACAAAAATGAAAAACTACAAAATGTAAAACTACAAAAGATAGATGCCTCTAACTTTTGTCACACAAATTCGCTTAATCAGCTCCTTTTTGGCCATAATTGTTATTTGAACAACATCATGGAGCTTCGAGCTTGACTACTGTGAACCAGTGGGCATATCCTTGTGTAAATGTTTAAGAATTCTATGAGAACTCAAAAGACTGACAGAGTTTCTTGATTATCTCATTGCTTCGTGTGATTGATTAAACATTTCAATTATTTTTCTCTGTGTCTTTCAAGGTACCACCACCAAGATATAAAGTGAATTCTGAGATGGAAAACAGGAATCCGTTTCGAGCGTGGTCCACGACTCGATCAACTGATCATTCAGAAAAACCTCCAGACATATCGAAACTTCTGGACCGTGACGCCAGGACTCAGACCACAGCTACGCTTCCGGAAAAGAAGGACGATTCTGCTGACCAATTATTGGACAGAATCTCAAGATTCCTTTTTCCATCTGTCTTCGTCCTTTTTACTTCGTCATATTGGCTTTACTATATAGTAAACCGTTAATGTAATTTTCTATTAAAACGTTTCAAATTATTTGAGTGATGATAAAACTTTGAAAATCGTATACAGGACGTTCCAAAAGGTCAAGCCAAACTTTGAGAACGTGTTCTACTGAGCATTGTGATGAAAAAAATGTTCCTATGAACATTGGGTCAGAAACTCTTCCCCTTTCGAGTTATAGCACATTTTGAGAGAGCAGGTAAGGAAGCATATCAAATGGTACGATGCTAAGTAAATTTGCATCAGATGTAATGCATGATGTATGCAATGTTGTACAAAATCTCACCACTCCTGGGTGATCTAAATCGTATGTATCCTACCCGTTGGATTGGTAGAGATGGAGAAATTGCACGGCCTAAGCTCCTCTTCCGATTTGAATCCATTGGATTTCTTATGATGGACACGTTAAGGCTGATGTGTGCGCTACCTCTGTTCCTAATACACAAGCTCTCAGCGAATGAATCGTGGATAGTTGACAAAAAATTCAGAACACTCCGGGGACTTTTGAACAGAATCTCAAGATTCTGAACGTGTTCGACAGTCGATGAGAAGATTCTGTGAAGCGTATATTGCTACTCAGGGAGGCTATTTCGAACACTTGCTTTGGTGTAGACATACTATGTTCTCGTTCAGTGGCGCACTCAGGATTTAAAATGGGGGGAGGGGGGCCGAGGGGCCTGCTGGATCGGCTCCGGCAAACGAAGGAGCGCTCGGTCCGCCCGATACGTTCGCCTTGTGTTCACAGCGGCCGTGATTCCCAAGAGCTATAGGATATTCCCACCTTATGTGACCGTTAATTCATTAGTAGTACAGAAATAGAAGACACGACACAACATAAATATAAACAATGATTTTTAATTAGGAAAAGATTTTTGGAAAATTTTTAGTGTTTTTTTTCCCCTTTTCTTTCGGGGGTGCCAGAGACCCTTGGCCCCCCTCTGGGTGCGCCACTGTTCTCGTCAATCACTTACAGTGTGCTGTAACAACTGGAATAAAAACTAACTTCATAGGCTTTCTTACTTGCACTCGCAAAATGTGCTATAACTGGGGTGGGAAGAGTTTATGGTCCATTGTTCATAGGAACTTTTCTTCATCGCTTTGTGCAATAGATAAAAAACCAACCGGCCCTGGCCGAGTGGTTAGAGTGCTTGGCTACTGATCTAAGAGACCTGGGTTCGAGCCCCGGATAAGGCATGGTTGTATGTGTTGTTTTTCTGCTGAGGTCCTGCCATCCTCTAAGATCTTCTACTTTGGCATATAAACTGACAGGCTCCTGTCAGACCTCTGTGGCAAGCAGCTGCTTGAGGGGGTATTTATTTATGTGTGATAGAACTTGTTGACAAACTTTGACTAGAATTTTTGAAAATACTCTGTATACAGAAAAAACACGAATAAATAAGAGATAATAAGGGTGCTATCAACTTTTAAGTTATTTTACCTATAAGCGATAATTTTTTTTAACACAAATGGCCAGGTCACAAAATCCTAAAGAGTTCAGAGAAGGCTGTGGGAAAGGGATCCACTGGACAGCTGCTAAGAGACAAATAGAACTTTCCGTCAAGAACATACAGAGTGTTCTTTAACCTGCACAAGTCGTGGCTTAATATCCCATCAGATGGATCACGCTTTAACCTCAAAGGAAAAGGAGACACTGATGAGTTCAAACCCATCGGTGCTTCCTTTCTCATTGAGGTCAGACTGGAGATTAGCGGAGAGAAATCTCCACGCTGGCGCAGTTGGAATTCGAATTATTTATCTAATCGAATTATTATCTTTATTGAAATTTATTATCGTTTATCTCCGCAAAACTACCCACCCTACCTCGATCAGTAGAGGGCACAAATGAGCTTAGAAATGCAGCCGTCCGTCGATGGGACGTTCAGCCGTGGTTCCCTATGCACGTTAAAAAACACGTTGGATGGCCTTGACGGGAGGCGGCCATATATTTACTAGCAGCCATCCGTCGGTGGGATGTTCAGCCGTGGCTCCCTATGCAAGTTAAAAAACACGTTGGATGACCTTGACGGGAGGCTGCCATATATTTACTAGCAGCCATCCGTCGGTGGGACGTTCAGCCGTGGCTCCCTATGCACGTTGAAAAACACGTTGGATGACCTTGACGGGAGGCTACCATATATCTACTAGCAGCCATTCGTCGGTGGGACGTTCAGCCGTGGCTCCCTATGCACGTTAAAAAGCACGTTGGATGACCTTAACGGGAGGCTACCATATACCTACTAGCAGCCATCCGTCAGTGGGATGTTCAGCCGTGGCTCCCTATGCACGTTAAAAACACGTCGGATGGCCTTGACGGGAGGCTGCCATATATTTACTAGCAGCCATCCGTCGGTGGGACGTTCAGCCGTGGCTCCCTATGCACGTTAAAAAACACGTTGGATGGCCTTGACGGGAGGCTGCCACATATCTCCTAGCACCTATCCGGTGGGGCCTTGTGACCTGGCCAATTAGCCTAGTGTGTGAATAAAAGTGCCGCTCAGAAATAAAACAAAAAGAAATCTTTTTACACTTCTGAAAGAAGTGCCCCTCCTCCCCCCACACAATGTCTTAAATTAAGTAAATAATTTTTGCTTCTACCTCGAATCTACTACCATCATCTTCTACCATGAATCTAGTAGAATGATTCAGATGATTATTTAGGAACTCATTTAGAAAAAATATCGAAATTTTAAATTAGCATTTTTGATTAAGCAAAGTAAAGGAATCAAAGCAGTAAGAGCAATTAAATCACTTAACGTCATTTCGTAATAATATCGCTGATAACAGAAAATACACTGCCTGGACAAAATGTTATGAACGTGCGCAAATTTCCGAGAAACATGCTCATGTAGGAAAAATTATCATGTTGATCAT
Organism: Ryuthela nishihirai; assembly: GCA_038380435.1. Classification (NCBI taxonomy): domain Eukaryota; kingdom Metazoa; phylum Arthropoda; class Arachnida; order Araneae; family Heptathelidae; genus Ryuthela; species Ryuthela nishihirai. Next base: position 31,220,042 of record JAWZYU010000018.1, read on the forward strand.
GTTGACATTTAGTATTCTACGTCACTACGAAGACCTATAAAAGCCGTAAAGGCATGGTGGAAAGCAAAGTCAAGTGCGACATGGGTAAAAAAATTATCTCACTGACTTGGAAACGGGGCTCATCTTTTGAGAGCGATGGAGAGGAGCATTCGTAAACAAAGATGGAACTCACAGGAAAATCATAGGCACACTGTACCGAGTGTATGGAGAATGGAAACGATCTCGAAAAACATCCCCCAATCGTGACAAATGCGGGAGGAAAAAGGAGATAGACAGGGATAAGCTTTCGTTGGCCCGATCTGTACGGCAAAACAGAGATGCTACAGTTATCAGCTGGGAGAGATGACATACTTCAAAACCTATTCCAACGAGAACTATGCTCGGAGAATGAAATGCGTTGAAATTTGGAAACTGTACCATGATAAATACACCGAAGTTTTAGGTAGTATTCATAATAATTTGGCAAGGCAGTAGTAATAAAAAATTAAAATAAATACCCCCTCAAGCAGCTGCTTGCCACAGAGGTCTGACAGCATCCTGTCAGTCTATATGCCATAGTAGAAGGTCTGTGAGAATGGCAGGACCTCAACAGAAAAACGACACGAACAGCCATGCCTTACCTGAGACTCGAACCCAGGTCCCTTAGATCAGTAGCCATGCACGCTAACCACTCCGCCACGGCATATAAAGATATAAGGGACAGGTGTTTGCTGCTACGTTCAGAGGTTAAATTCCACTCTACAGTTCCAGGAGATTAAAACTTAGTCCCTAAGAGTATTTCGGATCTTAGATCTCAGAAATGTTGTAATTTTTACATTCATTAAGTCCAAATGTCAAATCGTGTAAAATTTACATCGTACTTTCGATATTTTTTACATTCAACGAGTCGAATATGAATTCGAATGTCAAAATCGTGGTCGAAGATCAAATTTCGATCATCTGATACTAGTAAACTGAACATTGGTGTCTAGAATTATTTCGAGTCGTAGGTGTACTATTTGTTGCAGATGTTACGCAACCACGGCAATCCCCGATTCCGTCTGACGACACTACCACGTTAATGGAAAGCCGTGACTATCTAGAGTCGGGGGCAAGAATGCGGCATATAGACGCACCTCATCCCCGACCTCACATGGCAGCAGTCCTATAAAAGGAAAGCGAACCACCCGAAGAAACCTGAAATTTAATCTGTTCCCCGGTTAGCCGTGAACAAGGATATGTAAATCCAAGTTCGCTCGGCACCCGGGGTGGAGACTCTTAGTGAGGCCCAGACTTTGAAAGGGCTCGTGCCTACTAGGCTGGCTCAAACCGTTCGGCCGTGCCTTGAACTGCTACACAGAGCTCCTGATAGTGAAGTCTAGACACAGTAAGAATGTTCAAAATTTCAGATCCGATGTCGACTTCGACCCATCTGGCATTAGATTGTTTATCACAGCGAGTCACGTATACTTCCCGCCATCTGGGAAGCACCGGACCACGTTGTATGGGTCCGTGCCGGCGACAGTATTCTTTTCCGGTCGAACTGGACGCCCAAAATGGCGGCAAAGTAAAATAGCATTAGTGGTCAAAATAATGGTGTCTGAGGTCTTCCGCGCCAACAGTCGTGTCCACATTTTAAAATAAACGTAGGCACGACACCGTCCATGTATAAATAATCAAAGAAATAAATGAAAAATGGTTCCATGCTGAATAGTCAGAATTATGGTCTCAAAATTAGGCACATGCATCGGTTCTTGTTTCTTAACCTTAACATCAATTTATTTCAAGCTGCAAAAACCCTTCATACAGCCAATCAATTAAAAAGAAAATATTTTAGAAAGGGGAGCAGAGACACATATTTCCTATCAATTCCTCTTTCAATTCTGCAATCCATTATTGGGAATGCTTTGTGTTTGATCTTCGAACTATTATTTTAAATTACATCGTCATCAGGAAGAAATGAAAGAGATCTTTTTAGGTAATAGATTAAAAAATTCAAGGGAAGAATAGTTTATATTCTTTATAGAATAAATTAACTGCAACTCACAATGTACGTACGTATCTTGATTTCAATGAGAACTATTATGAGAAAAATAATCTCAACTAGGCCTTCGAACATCTCCTTATAAGCGAAAATTGATAAGGACCGTTGTGGGACGGAAATTTCCACACAGACTAGAGAAGTCCGACTTCCTAACACATTGACACACAATTCTAAACGCAGTTTTCCCGTTAACGATTTGGACGGGGGTGGCTCAGTCGGTAGCGCGCCAGGCTCGTAAATCTGTAATTCCCAGGTTCGAGTCCCAGCTGGGTCAGCGTTGAGATTTATCTCCGCAAAATTCCCCGCCTTGCCCACGGTCAGTAGGGGACACCGATGGGCTTGGAAAGGCCGCCGTCCATCGGATGGGACGTTAAGCCGTGGTCCCATGTGCGGGAGAGCCATACCACGTGCACGTTAAAGAACACGCTGGATGGCCTTGACGGGAGGCTACCATCTGTCTCCCAACAGCTGTTCCAGTGGGTCCCCTTCCCCAACCTTCTTTGAGCCTTCGGGGTCCTTGTGACCTGGCCATTTAGCCCATTGTGTGCAAAAGAGTGCCGCTCAGAGGTAAAACAACCCAACCCGTTAACGATTTCCTTAAAAACGTAGTGAGTAAAAAAGACACATTGTCCTTTACCTTATACTCCAATAACGGGTATGTTCGGGAAAACATATATTAATTCAAATCTTTATGATGTGTTGGTATGCACTAGCAATAATTTGAATAGAAGACTGTGAATCGACGGAAAAATTCATAGAATGCATTATATCTATTATTCTTATTCTTTGATAAGAGATGTAAAATCCATCAATGTACAAAATATCAAAGAAAATGCCCTTAAAATGACCCCTTGCTAAACAGTCAAATTATGGTCTCAAAATTAAGCACATACATCGTTCCTTGTTTCTTCACCTAGAAAAAAATTACTTTTTATCTGCACGAACCCTTCATACACCTTATTCGTTAAAGGCAAATTATTGTATAAACGGGCGCGAAGGCAAACAATTCTAAAACTATCACTCCAGTCAATTCTAGAACCCATTATTTTGTATCATTTGTATTTGGTATTGGAACATTTACCATAATTTATATTCTCTTTAGAAGAAAAATGGAAAAGTTCTTTACCTGTAAAAGATGTATTAAGGGTAAAATAGTTTAATACATTTACAGAATAAATTATCTATAGCCCACATTGGAATTTAATTTCAATGAGAATTATTTTCTGCAAAATACTCTCAACTCGGTTTTCGAACTTGTCTTTCCGAATGAAATTAGTAGTGGGCCGTTGTGGGACGGAAAAGTCCGCAGAGATTAAAGAAGCCCAAATTCCTAACGCATTGAAATATAATTCTGAAAGCAGCTTTCCCGTTCATATTTGGTTTACAAACGTAGGGGGAGAAAGAGACACATTGTCCTTTCGCTATAATCCAATAACGAGTATGTTCAGGAAAATATATATTAATACAAATCCTTGTAACCTCCAGTGTAGGGTGCACTCTATAACATTAATTGGAATGGCTGTGAATCAACGAACCCGTTCAGAGAATACACTACATCTACTATTCATATTTTTCTATAAGAGATGTAAAATCCGTTCATGTATAAAATATCAAAGACAATTCATTTAAAAACGGTCCCTTGCTGAATAGTCAGAATTATAGTCTCAAAATTAGGCACGTTCATTGGGTCTTGTTTCTTCACCTGCGAAATATTGGGGCGGAGGTGGCTCAGTCGGTAGCGCGCCAGGCTCGTAATCTGTAGTTCCCAGGTTCGAGTCCCAGCTGGGTCAGCGTTGAGATTTATCTCCGCAAAATTTCCCCGCCCTGTCCACGGTCAGTAGGGGACACCGATGGGCTTGGAAAGGCCGCCGTCCGTCGGATGGGACGTTAAGCCGTGGCCCCGTATGCGGGAGAGCCATACCCTGTGCACGTTAAAGAACACGCTGGATGGCCTTGACGGGAGGCTACCATCTGTCTCCCAACAGCTGTTGCAGTGGGTCCCCTCCCCCAACCTTCTCTGAGCCTTCGGGGTCCTTGTGGTCTGGCCATTTAGCCCATGGTGTGCAAAAAAGTGCCGCTCAGCGGTAAAACAATCCAATCCAATCCTGCGAAATATTAATTTCTATCTGCACGAACCGTTCATACAGAGAGTCATTTGAAAAGAAAATATTTCAAAAAGCGGGGCAGACACAAATATTTCCTTAGCTCTCGCTGGAGTCAACTTTATCATCCGTTATTATGACTCTTATGTGTTTGGTATTCGAACTTTTATCCAATATTTATTAAAATTATTATTTTTTAAAAACATATTAGCCTTCCTTCAGTGAATAGAATGAGAGTTTATTTCCGTTAGAAAGAAGAGATAATTTTATAGTCTCTGAGAATTGTAACCTTAGTTTTTTAGCACCTGAAATCGCATCATCATCTGAACTAGAAATTCCATTGCGGAAAAAGACGAGAGAAAAAGAGGGGGGCTGAGGGTGTACCTACAGTTTTTATTACAACACATACCTGGAAATCACCACATCTGCATCTTCTTCTTTGATATGAGAGCTATAATAATCCCTTTTATAGGAAAGCAAAATAAATTTATATGAAATTGTGCTTTACTGAATAGTGAAATCGTCAATTTTAAAAATGCTGTTTTTATTCTCTCTGTTTCGGTTCTACAGATCTGAAAGAGAATAGAGAGAGAGATGAACGTTTCGTTTCACCTGCTTGGTAAAATTACAAGAATTCAAAATTTCAGAAATTCAATAGGTTTAGTATAATTTTCAATAATCAAAAACCCCTGTAATATCTATTTGTGACTCCGACTTTTAGGGTAGGTTTTGCTGATGTCTAGTGGTTATGTTGGGTTGTTTTACCTCTGAGCGGCACTTTTTTGCACACCATGGGCTAAATGGCCAGGTCACATGGAACCCGAAGGCTCAGAGAAGGTTGGGGGAGAGGACCCGCTGGAACAGCTGTTGGGAGACAGATGGTAGCCTCCCGTTAAGGCCATCCGGTGTGTTCTTTAACGTGCACAGGGTATGGCTCTCCCGCACACGGGGCCACGACTTAACGTCCCATCCAACGGACGGCGGCCTTTCCAAGCCCATCGGTGTCCCCTACTGACCGTGGGCAGGGCGGGGAATTTTGCGGAGATAAATCTCAACGCTGACCAAGCTGGGACTCGAACCTGGGAACTACAGATTACGAGCCTGGCGCGCTACCGACTGAGCAACCCCCGCCCCTAGTGGTTATGTAACAATGTAGGTCAGTATTAGAGGGTACAGTTCATCTACGGTAGATCGACAATCCATGTCGTTGAGTGGGGTCGCAAAACTGTATTATGTTTAACGTGTGATAAACTAGGTCTTTAATGAGCAATTTTTTTGCTATTATTAATATCTAATTATGTATTTTATTTAATGTAAACGATCTATTCAAAAGATGTTTTTTTAAATAATTGCCAATAATTATTAGGTAAAACCAAGGGCGTATATATCGGGGTATTCCCCCATTGAGAATGCCAGTAAGGGTAATTGAAACAAAATTATTAAACTTTTGTATATTCCATAGATATTTCAATAATTCTTTTAATGACCTCTAAAACGGAGAGGTAAATATTATATTGCAAATAAAATCAAGTCTCTCCCACCTCTTACCCCCTCCTATTTTTTTCTAAATTTAGCCTTATTAAAATATATTAGTATAGATTAGGAGCAGGTCTAAATATATCCGGGGCGCGGGTAGCTCAGTTGGTAGCGCGCCAGGCTCGTAATCTGTAGTTCCCAGGTTCGAGTACCAGCTGGGTCAGCGTTGAGATTTATCTCCGCAAAATTCCCTGCCCTGCCCACGGTCAGTAGGGGACACCGTATGGGCTTGGAAAGGCCGCCGTCCGTCGGATGGCACGTTAAGCCGTGGCCCCGTGTGCGGGAGAGCCATACCCTGTGCACGTTAAAGAACACGCTGGATGGCCTTGACGGGAGGCTACCATCTGTCTCCCAACAGCTGTTCCAGTGGGTCCCCTCCCCAACCTTCTCTGAGCCTTCGGGGTCCATGTGACCTGGCCATTTAGCCCATGGTGTGCAAAAAAGTGCCGCTCAGAGGTAAAACAACCCAACAACAACAACTAAATATATCCAGGAAACTGTTGCTGATATCTCAAGTCATAATATCGTTTTCCTAAATTGAGACATAACTCTTCCTGGGCAGATATTAACTGCATTATACAGTAGCTCAAAAAAGTATCCGAACACTACGGTTGATTACAAAATTCAGAAAAAATATCTGGCAACGATTTTTTTTTTTCGTGTCACGTGACACGAAGGTTGCCAGATCACTAATTTCTAAAAAAATATCGTTGCCATATATTTTTTCTGAATTCTGTAATCAACCATAGTGTTCTGATACTTTTTTGAGCGACTGTATCCTGTTAAATTTTCAAATGTTCATAATCCTTTGAATACTGAGAAATTGTTGTTTAAATGTTGATTTAGGTAGATTTGACTGAAGTCTTTATCTTTAGACATATTTTCCGTTAAAAATCACATTGAAAAAGTTATTGAGCTCTGAATGTGATTTGCCATTGATGTAACAATTGCACGCCCAGGTTGGACCTCCGTAGCCCATGGCTGCTTGAGGATGATGATGATGATTTATATTTTTCAGTCCAGTACTTGCAAACATATATATAACTATGAGTTATCTTATAGTAACAAAGGAGGGGGGACTGGGTACAATCTCCCCTCATTCAGGAAATTTATTTTTAAGAAATCATTTATTCATCAGCCTCCGGTGGTTGAATGGTCAGCTTGTTTGGCTGTTGATCTTAGGAACCTGGATTCAAGCCCTACACGAAAGATAAGGATATTATTCTGACAGGCTCTTATAAGATTTATGTGGCAAGCATTTGCTTGAGGGGTATTTTATTTATTTCTCATTAATTTGCATTAATAAAAATATTACTCAAATTTTTGAAAAAAACCTAATAATTAGAAATATTTTTGTTAATCTTAGCAATGCCACTGCTTACATATGAAAGAATTACGTGTAAAATCTAAATTTCATTCTTATTTTTTTATTTAATTGATATTTTGTTTGCGCGTGAGTAAAGGCATTATTATCATCTCTATAATTTCTCCTTCCAATATTGAATTCTATAAACAGACATGTGTGGAACATGCGGAATTTTATTCGCCTTCGTGAAACAGATGTGACCATCATTGCTCTGCCAGTTTTGAAACGCTTTACCTCTGAGCTACGCTTTTGTATACACAATGGTCTAAGGATCAGGTCAGAAGAACCCACCCCTCGCCCATGGGCTGAGAAGCGGAAGGGACCAACAGGACAACCGTTAGGAGACAGGTGGAAATCTCTTTAAAATCATCTAGCGTCTCCTTCAATGTACTCATACTAGGGCTCTCCTGAACACGGGCGGAGATGGCTCTGCCGGTAGCGCGCCAGGCTCGTAATCTGCAGTTCCAAGTTTGTGTCGTACGTTGACCAACGTTGAGATTTATATCCGCAAATCTCCCTGTCCTTTGTCAGTAATGGACACCTATTGGCTTAGAAAGGCAGCCGTCCGTCGGAAGGAACATTAGCAGTGGCCTTGTGTGCGGTAGCGCCATAGCTTGCAGTTGCTAAAGAACACACTGCACATGTTTCCTAACAGTTATCCAGTGGGTCCCCTGCACCAACCTTCTCTGAGCCTACGAGGTCTGGCCATTTACCCCATTGTGTGCAAAACAATTGCCACTCAGAAATAAAACTTGACCTGAAAGAGTGTGACGACTTAAGCCTCATCCGACAGACGGCAGTTTTTCTGAGGCCATCGGTAACCCCTTTCTCTCAGAGAACTAAGTATGGATTAAGTGAAATAAATCACAATTGGAACTCGAGTCTGGGATCATTAGAAAACGAGTCTGGCGCGCTATAACAACCTCAACCACATTCTTCAAATTTTCATTAGACAGCTCAGTTGCCAAGGAGGTGTGACAGGAGTCTATCAATATAATATGACATAAGGATAATCAGTGAGAAAGTCCAGACCTCACCGAGGCGAGAATGGCTCAGTCGATAGCGCGCCAGGATCGTAATTTGTAGTTCTCAGGTTCGAGTCCCAGCTGGGGCAGTGTTGAGATATTTCTCTGCAAAACTCCACGTCCTGCCCAAAGTCAGTAGGGGACACCGATGGGCTTGGAAAGGCTGCCGCCCGTCGGATGGGGCGTTAAGCCGTGGCCCCGTGTGCGGGAGAGCCATACCCTGTGCACGTTAAAGAACACGCTGGATGGCCTTGACGGTAGGCCACCATCTGTCTCCTAACAGCTGTTCAGTGGGTATCCTCCCCCAACCTTCTCTGAGCCTTTGTGGTCCTTGTAACGTGGACATATAGCCCATTGTGTGCAAAAAAAAATGCAACTCAGAAGGATAACAACCGAGAAAGGCAACAATAAAACAGCCATTGCGTTAAAACAGGATTCGAACCTGGAAGCATCTGATCTTTGCCAATCATGCTAACTACTCGTTTGTTGAAATGGACAACATCAGTGGCATCCACTTGTAGAGTGTGCTCTATTAGGGAAATTCTTCATTTATTTTATCGCTATCGAGCGAGAAGATCTCTGATGTTTACTACATTTAGCATTCCACTTTTAAAGATTTTTTTTATTTGAGTTTAAACAACTCTGGGAAAGATGCATGGAAAATTCTCACTTATTAAAAGCACGTTTTTTTATTAAAAAGTGCGCCTCAGGTTCGATAAGCTGACAGAAGCCATCGATGCTAAATGAGTTGGGTTACTTCTGAGCCACACGTTTTTGGCACACAATGGGCTAAATGGCCAGTCACAAGGACCCCAAGAGCTCAGGGAAGGGTACCAACTGGATAGCTGTTAGGAGATAGATGGTAGCCTTCCGTCAAGGCCATCCAATGTGCTCTTTAGCATTTAGAGGGTAGGGCTGCTCTCATTTCATACAATACCCTTGGGTCCCATTTGCATCCAATTGTCAATTTGAAAAACACATCATTTGATCCAATTCTCTTGGATCCCAATTTTCTTTCCTTTCTGCACCAAAACAGACTTCAAAAACAGAAATCAATGGATCAAACAAGGAGTAAAAAATAACGTCACAGTTTTTTTCTTCATCCCATAATCAAAAATAACCGTGAGCTTATCACTTGAGATGCTTGTCACTAAAGTAAGTTTATGTAAAACACACATTTTTTCTTGAAAAAAAAATAAACACGGAACACTGTAAGAGTTTTTCTTCCCTTTTTTTCCAAAGGCAAAATCTTTAGCAAAGGGTGAATTTAGATTCAGTTTGGTATAGAAATTTTCTCCAGGAATCTGAGAAGCAGGTTTTGAATTTTGAAACTAATGCTATAGCAGTTGTGTTGATTCATCCACCTGTGACAACTGCTTATTCTGTGGAGTGGAAGGGGACACACTTGAGAGCTGTTAGGAGGCAGATGTTAAAAAACAGTCGAGTTTTTATTAAATTTTATGATTTTGGTTTCAAAATGATGCGTTTGTCGATGTCTTCTTTTGTTTGAACCAGAAATGGCCAACCCAAACTCAGCGAGGAGCCACTAGGAAAAAAAACTGATTTCTGATAGGGCCCAGGAAAAATGTTTATACTTAAAAGTGAAAAACATATATTTAATGAGTAATTATTTGGAAAACAACATTATATTTTTAAGAAATCATGCTAATACCTTGATTAAAAGATAAAAACATATACTTTTAACGAGTTCATTAAATTCATTAATTGTGCATTCATTAATTGTGGGTAATATTTTGCTAAATTTATAAATTGGCGAAATAGTCTAGTTATGCACCCTAAGCATGTTTGGTGAAATAATTTGGGAAAGAAATGGGCCAGATTCAGTACATTGATTATTTGTTTCATAAACCTAGAGAGCTGGAAGAGATGGAAGACTCAATACCACTGGTTGCAGGGCAACCTTTAGCAGCCGGCTATTATTCTCATTTTCCCATTAACAGTCAAAGGGCGTGAGCCTCTTGTTGTGAGTTCGTGAGTTCTTCATGTGACTATTATTTGTTATTTTATTGCCTTTTACCAAATAGTATAAAAGAGAAAAACTTATTTTTAAGACTATATAGGATATTATAGAATAATCCATAATTAAATAATGGTTTCAGATGAATACCTACTTTTATAGTTTTAGAGTTATGATTATATATAACTATTATTTGGAATAAAATTAACTGAGTCGTCGCTTAGTCAAATTGCTAACAGCACCGCGTATGATTTCATGCATCAAAATTAATATAGCACATTTCGTTATAAAACAGGTAGGTTGTCGCTAACCATAATTTATTCATTCATATAGTCAAGACTTAGTAAAATTACATGATTCTTATAAAAATAAATTGTTTTATATATAGAATTTATACCGAATTAAAGGTTACATCACTAAATTTTTTATGTTGGATTTTCGACTGACTGTGATTTTATTCAAGCAACAGTTTCTGCCTTCTGCTTAATATTAAACAAATATTTTGATTTTTATCCACTCCTAATTTTATTTCAAAATAAAAAAAATTCCGTTCGTGTAAAAAAGAAATTCTTTTGAACATAAAAATAAATACTACGTTTCATTCTAAAATATAAACAATTTCATATGTCCACGTAAATTTAAATTCCGTTACGATGAAATTTAAATTCAAGTTTGAATGTTTTGAATGTTGAATTCTTTAGATCCTCTAATAGAGCGATTGCGTTTCATTTCATTCTACTTACGATGTTCGTTTTGCAAAAGCATCAGCTTCAATATCATCCTCTGAAGCAAAATAATTTGTTTGCCACAGGAAAAAAAATGCATTCTGAGAGGACGGAAGGAAAAAAAATTGTATTCTGAAAGAACGAAAAGAAAAATTACATATATTCTGAAATCGCTGCGGGGAAAGAATGTATTCTGAAAGAGCTGCAGGAAAAATAAAATAATTATATACTGAAAAAGCTGCAGGAAAAATAAAATAATTATATACTGAAAAAGCTGCAGGAAAAATAAAATAATTATATACTGAAAAAGCTGCAGGAAAAATAAAATAATTATATACTGAAAAAGCTGCAGGAAAAATAAAATAATTATATACTGAAAAAGCTGCAGGAAAAATAAAATAATTATATACTGAAAAAGCTGCAGGAAAAATAAAATAATTATATACTGAAAAAGCTGCAGGAAGAAGAATTGTATTCTGACAGCACCAGAGGAAAAAACTTCTATTCTGAAAGAATCACAGGAAAAACACTGTATTCTGAAAGGACAACAGGAAAAAAAACTCATCTGACAGGGTCGCAGAAAGAAAACCTGTATTCTGAAAGGAAGAAAAAACTGTTTTTGAAAGAGCTGGAGAAAAAAGTACATTTTCAAAGGGCTGCAGGAAGAAAAACTCCATACCTAAAAGGGGAAAAAAAGTTTCTGAAAGGGCTGCAGAAAAGAAAAACAGGAAAAACTGCATTCTGAACGCTACGGGAAAACAAAAATCTATTCTGGAAGAGTCGCAGGAAAAACACTGTATTCTGAAAGGGCAACAGGAAATAAAAAGACTTTTGAGAGATTCGTAGAAAGAAAAACTATATTCTGAAAGGAAGAAAAAACTGTTTTTGAAAGGGCTGGGAAAAAACTACATTGTGAAAGGGCTGCAGGAAGGAAAACTATTCTGAAAAGGGAAAAAAATAGTTCTGAAGGTCTGCAGAAAAGAAACAGGAAAAACTGTATTCTAAAAGAGCTGCAGGAAGGAATATTGTATTGGAAAACTGTATTCTGAAAGGGAGAAACTCATTCTGAAAGAGCTTCAGAAAATAATGCATTCTGAAAGGGCTGCAGGAAGAAAAAATGTATTTTAACAGGGCTGAGGAAAAAATTGAATCCTGAAAAGGTCGCTTGAAAATTTCTATATATAAAAACGAAAGCAAATTTCAAATAAGTAGTGATTTCGAAAAAAATATTTTTAAGTAATCAAGAAGTTATCTTGATTTTTCATGAGTGCTAAAATTGGCAAAATACTTTAGTTATGCACTTAATTATTTTTGGACAAAAATGTGGAAAACATAGGTCAGATTCAGTAAATTGACCATTTGTTTTATGGGTCACAAGTTCTTTTGCAATATGCCAATGAAAACCGTAACGAAATGAAATAAGTTAGAAAAACTCTTTCCAGGTTCCAGGACATGATAAACTTAACTCCTAAATTGCTACTGCTTAACCTAGAAAAAACACTGTTCAATTCATTTTTGTAGCTGATATGAAATGGTCTAATAAAGTTATTTCTGCTGTTTGTAATTTCAACAAAAAATATGCAGTCTAACTATCAGACATATCTTCATCGGGAGTCCTCCCAATGACTCTTTCACAAAATTCTGTGAACTTTCCCGAATAATGTTAAAGTTGTAAACAAGGCACAATAAATAGTAGATCCCAACATTAAATACTCTGAACATAAAGGTGAGGAGAACGTTTCCCTTTCATCACATCACTGGTTTGCGTAAATACGCTATGAAACGATATTTATTGATATACATTTCACTGTTAACCATGGAGGAACATGTCCAGGGAAAATAGATATTTTCCTTGAGACCACAGTACACTATTCCATTATATAGGTGCACACTATTCCATTATTTGAATTAGAAGGCAGTAAATGAATTCGACGGATTGCTTACTAGTAAACATTTCAAATCTATTTCCTTAATGAGAGATGTAAAATCCGTGGTTCGATTCATTTAAAATGGTCCGTTGTTCAATCATCAGAATTATGTGTTCAAAGTAAATTGGGTTTTGGAGATTTTCTCTTTGTTTTCACTCCAAAAAAGAAAAAAGTAATTTAAATTCGATGAATATTCATTTTATGTATTTACGAAGGAATATGAAAACTAAATAACATTTGAGATATCTTTTCCAGATATAATTTTTGCAACAAAATTTCATTTTATATCTTGGAAATTTAAACTATTGCAATGCAATAAATATTCTGATTTTAAAAATATTTGTAGTTATGAGATTTTTTAACGTTGAGTGTTATTGGTTTAAATAGACGTTTATAGAAAAGTAAAGAATTTTCTCAATTTTTAATAAACCTTTAAATATTTCGTTATGGACATCTCAACCTTCGTAATTATATGTAGTTTAAAAAATACTTTTTAAAATATTAAATATTATTATAAGAATTTAGTATTATTAAAGCATACTATATAATTATAAATGAAATGTTATTAATCTTAGGTAGTAGTGGAATATTACTAATGAAATGGTATAAAAATAATTACAAACTAACTATTATAAATGGTGGGAAAATATGGAGGTGCGTTTACTTTAACATTTCAATTTTTTAACGTGATAATTTCCAATTTCAATAATATATTTTTTTCATCCTAGATATTAACTGCACTAATTCTTCTTGCAAAGGGTGACTTAAATTAGAGAACAATAAAAATCCAATTAATTGGTGACTCTATAATATATATTACTCTTTGAATGGTAGCATATAACTTAATGAAGAATCTAATAATTAATAACTAATAATATTACGTAGTCCCTTTACCGAATTCTCATAATTTTATTTTCAAACGTATTTTCGAGTATCTTCTTTTTTTAAACTCAAAAATCGTTCAGTTAGAGTGATGCCAACATTTCAGCTTTATATTGTTACTACCAAATGTCATGACACTGATCAAATTATGCTGTTTGTTTTGGGAAAGGAACCATTTTCAAAAGACATCGTATGAAACAAGTTCATCTAAATAAAAATTCGAGAATTCATGGCATGAGGATCGTAGCCAGTATTCATTTCTCCGGGTTTGGGGAACAATTTTGTTTAGGGAATATTCGAGAATTCAGTTTCAGGGAAACCTGGTGAGGGAAGACCTGGGTGAGATGATCTGATAATAATTTTTGGATAGGGTTTCACAAATGCTAAAGTATTCCACCGGACTGCAAAGGTTAAAATGGTGTTATATATGGAATAAAATATATACTTTTTCAGATCTATTTTTAGTATGAGATATGGGGCTATGAATAAAATTATGCAAACACACCTCTTTTCCATTTGAAATCAAGTAGACAGGTTTGATATTTCATGTCACGACATGATTTTTCGGAGATGGGTGGGGCAGCGGGTTCCAAAACTCCCGGTACAAACATTCAGGTATATAAAATTATTTGCTAGTGCTAAACCTAGAAAAAACCCTGTTCAATTTATTATTTTTAGATGATAAAAAATGGTGTAAAGAAGTTATTTCTGCTGTTTAAAATGTCAACGAAAAATGTGCAGCTCCCTGGGCGACCTCACCTCAACGGGATTTCTTCCATCTCTTTCATAAACTTCTGTGAACTTTCCCTAATATCGTTAAAGTTGTAAACAAGGCAAAATAAATAGTAGATCCCAACATTAAATACTTTGAACATAAAGGTGAGGAGAACGTTTCCCTTTCATCACATCACTGGTTTGCGTAAATACGCTATGAAACGATATTTATTGATATACATTTCACTGTTAACCATGGAGGAACATGTCCAGGAAAAATAGATATTTTCCTTGAGACCACAGTACACTATTCCATTACATAGGTGCACACTATTCCATTATTTGAATTAGAAGGCAGTAAATGAATTCGACGGATTGCTTACTAGTAAACATTACAAATCTATTTCCTTAATGAGAGATGTAAAATCCGTGGTTCGATTCATTTAAAATGGTCCGTTGTTCAATCATCAGAATTATGTGTTCAAAGTAAATTGGGTTTTGGAGATTTTCTCTTTGCTTTCACTCCAAAAAAGAAAAAAGTAATTTAAATTCGATGAATATTCATTTTATGTATTTACGAAGGAATATGAAAACTAAATAACATGTGAGATATCTTTTCCAGATATAATTTTTGCAACAAAATTTCATTTTATATCTTGGAAATTTAAACTATTGCAATGCAATAAATATTCTGATTTTGAAAATATTTGTAGTTATGAGATTTTTTTAACGTTGAGTGTTATTGGTTTAAATAGAAGTTTATAGAAAAGTAAAGAATTTTCTCAATTTTAAAAACCTTTAAATATTTCGTTATGGACATCTCAACCTCCGTAATTATTAGTTTAAAAAAATACTTTTTAAAATATTAAATATTATTATAAGAATTTAGTTTTATTAAAGCATACTATATAATTATGAATGAAATGTTATTAATCTTAGGTAGTAGTGGAATATTACTAATGAAATGGTATAAAAATAATTACAAACTAACTATTATAAATGGTGGGAAAAATTGGAGATGCATTTACTTTAACATTTCAATTTTTTAACGTGATGATTTCCAATTTCAATAATATATTTTTTTCATCCTAGATATTAACTGCACTAATTCTTCTTGCAAAGGATGACTTAAATTAGTGAACAATAAAAATCCAATTAATTGGTGACTTAAATTAGTGAACAATAAAAATCCAATTAATTGGTGATTTAAATTAGTGAACAATAAAAATCCAATTAATTGGTGACTCTATAATATATATTTCTCTTTGAATGGTAGCATATAACTTAATGAAGAATCTAATAATTAATAACTAATAATATTACGTAGTCCCTTTACCGAATTCTCATAATTTTATTTTCAAACGTATTTTCGAGTATCTTCTTTTTTTAAACTCAAAAATCGTTCAGTTAGAGTGATGCCAACATTTCAGCTTTATATTGTTACTACCAAATGTCATGACACTGATCAAATTATGCTGTTTGTTTTGGGAAAGGAACCATTTTCAAAAGACATCGTATGAAACAAGTTCATCTAAATAAAAATTCGAGAATTCATGGCATGAGGAGCGTAGCCAGTATTCATTTCTCCGGGTTTGGGGAACAATTTTGTTTAGGGAATATTCGAGAATTCAGTTTCAGGGAAACCTGGTGAGGGAGACCTGGGTGAGATGATCTGATAATAATTTTTGGATAGGGTTTCACAAATGCTAAATTATTCCACCGGACTGCAAAGGTTAAAATGGTGTTATATATGGAATAAAATATATACTTTTTCAGATCTATTTTTAGTATGAGATATGGGGCTATGAATAAAATTATGCAAACACACCTCTTTTCCATTTGAAATCAAGTAGACAGGTTTGATATTTCATGTCACGACATGATTTTTCGGAGATGGGTGGAGCAGCGGGTTCCAAAACTCCCGGTACAAATATTCAGGTATATAAAATTATTTGCTAGTGCTAAACCTAGAAAAAACCCTGTTCAATTTATTATTTTTTGATCATAAAAATGGTGTAAAGAAGTTATTTCTGCTGCTTAAAATGTCAACGAAAAATGTGCAGCTCCCTGGGCGACCTCACCTCAACGGGATTTCTCCCATCTTTTTCATAAACTTCTGTGAACTTTCCCGAATAATGTTAAAGTTGTAAACAAGGCACAATAAAGAGTAGATCCCAACATTAAATACTTTGAACATAAAGGTGAGGAGAACGTTTCCCTTTCATCACATCACTGGTTTGCGTAAATACGCTATGAAACGATATTTATTGATATACATTTCACTGTTAACCATGGAGGAACATGTCCAGGAAAAATAGATATTTTCCTTGAGACCACAGTACACTATTCCATTATATAGGTGCACACTATTCCATTATTTGAATTAGAAGGCAGTAAATGAATTCGACGGATTGCTTACTAGTAAACATTACAAATCTATTTCCTTAATGAGAGATGTAAAATCCGTGGTTCGATTCATTTAAAATGGTCCGTTGTTCAATCATCAGAATTATGTGTTCAAAGTAAATTGGGTTTTGGAGATTTTCTCTTTGTTTTCACTCCAAAAAAGAAAAAAGAAATATAAATTCCATGAATATTAATTTTATGTATTTACGAAGCATTGTAAATACGTAATAAATGAAAAGTAATGAGTAATAATTGAAAAGTAATTACTTAGTAACTTATATTCTTTAGGAATTTAAAAATGAGTTACGAATGTTAGACTTTTCACAATGAAATAACCAAATATTTTCAGCTAAATAAAAATTTGAGGACAGATGAAATGTGTCAGACTTAATTCTTTGTAGGTCGGATAATTTGATATTTCAGGGGAGGCGTACGAGAGGATTTTTCAGTTGCTAAAATATTTCACCGGACAGGAAAGTTGGAAATCATATTTTAAATGGAGCAAATTTTGCCCTTTTTCATATCTGTTTTTAGTATCGGACATGGAACTGAAAAAGATTTATACAAAGACAACTTGTTTATGATTTCAAATTCGGTAGACGAGTTTGAAATTTCGTATAAAACGACCGATTTCCTTTTTTTTTTTTTTTTTTTTGGGGGGGGGGGGAAACAACCCGTAAAGGAAATTGGCCAAATCTTGATTTTTCAGTAAAATTCGTTTTTTATTTAAAGCGTTTGGATGGCGTAATTAAACGGCTAATCTATTTGTCTTAAGAAATCTTCACAAATCTGATCAAAAGTTAAAGAATTATATTCTGAAATATGAATTAAATTTTTACTTTCTTTTATTACTTCATCAAATTTAGAGATATATTTTCTTCCGCTTCAAAAACCGTTTAACTAAAAACAAATAAACGTCTTATTATATACTCTTACTAACAATGCCAGTAACAGCTAATTCTTGGATGTCTAATCTCATTAGCATGCATTCAACAATAAAAATTCATGTTAACAAACATTTCAAACTGTTGCCTGGATTTTATCTTTTGGTAAATGTTGCGTAATATTACATATTATCAGCAGTGAAGCTAAAACTGTGGCTCTCAGTCTTCGGGTGAATATGTGTGTTTCTTGTGGTCCAAAGAAAAATTGAAAATCTTTGTCATAAAACTTTTACCTTTTAATGGCTGTTTAAAAGTCTTTTTGGAGCCAGTTTCCCAAACATCAAAAATCTACCTCACAAGATCGAAAGGGTTTGCCTTTATGGGTTGTGTTGTTTTTCCTCTGATCGGCACTTTTTTCGCATACAATGGGCTAAATGACTAGGTCACAAAGACCCCGACGGCTCGAAAAGGTTGGGGGAACCCACTGGACAGCTCTTGGGAGACGAATGGTTGCCTCCCGTCAAGGCCATAACTTCTTTAATGTGCAGTTTTTCTCGTATACGGAACCACGGCTTAACATCCCATCCGACGGGCGGCAGAGTTTCCAAACTCATTCGTATTCCCTACTGACCATAGGCAGTTCGGGGAGTTTTGCGACCATAAATCTTAATGCTGTCCCCCCAGCTGGGACTCTAACCTGGGAATTTCAGATTACGAGCGTGGCTCGCTACCGACTGCGTCAACCCTCCTTCCTCTTTATGGAGTTAACCATTCTACAGCTAAAATTTTAAATTTCCATGATAAGTATATTGTTTGAAATTCTCATTTGAAATTTGCCGTTTTCGAACATCTACTATCTTTAGGCCCTATTGACGTTCTTAACGTTTCCCTTCCAGCCAGGACTGGTTCGTGGTGGGTTTAGCGCGTTCCTCGGAACCCGGCCCCGCGCTTTGAAAGGCTCCGCGGTCCATGAAATGCTCACCGTAAAAAAACACCATTTTCCTATCTTTAACACAGCATCCGACACAATGTATCCTCGTTTCTCTAGCTCAGTGGTTCTGAAACTTTTATATACTCCCTGTAAATGTGTATGTAACTGGCGTACCTCTTATATAGATAGATAAAACTATAGTTATATAATGTATAGTATAATAATGCCAACTTAGCGACTTTGTTATCACATCTAGCGACCTTTAAGCTCTCACGGCGTACCCAAAAAAATTTTACCTCGTACTCCACGTTGAGAACCCCTGCTCTAGCTCCACGTCTCACCACCAGAGCTCGTGTCACTTATTTTCAGACTTAACAGTAATTCAATTGCAGAATCCGCTAATCGATGACTAACTATTCTTTCAATAGAAAGCGAAATCGGTCAATTTTCATGACTTAAAGATTTCGCGGCGAAAAAGGTGAGAAAAATTATGTAATTTTTATAATATTCTCGGTTTTCCTATAAGTTGTATGCAGATATGTACCGTACTTTGTACTTCTAATAATTTATTGTTATAAAATTTAGAAGTACATAGAAATGCGTTTGTTTTGGCCCCGCACAACTTTGGAACCCGGTCCCGCAAAAGTTCACGACGACCTTGCTTCTAGCCTAGAAAGTCTAATGCAGACCTGCGCAAATTGCGGCCTGCGAGCTACTGATGACAATGAAATTTGTAAAAGAGAAAAACAACCTATAGAAAAAACAAGTATTCCCTCATGCAGTTGCTTTCCACAAATATCAATGCCTAGAGGATATCAAATCCAGTTTCAGCGAACTGAATCTCATTGAAATAAAAATAAATTAATTCCTCCTCAAGCAACTGCATCCAGAGAGGTGTGACAGAAGCCTGTCAGTATAATACGCCATTGTGAGAAACTATGAGATAGGCGAACCCTCAGGAAAAGACAACATAAATATCCATGCCTTACCTGGAGCTCAATCCCAGGTTCCTTTCATGTGTAGCCAAGAATGTTAATAATTTTAATCAAATTATATTATTTATGGTACACTGTAGATTTTTTTACAATGATTATACAAACATTATTAATTATATATTCGTTTGACCTTTCTTTTCATTTTTCCTCTTACCCTTCATTTCAGTATTCCATGCGCCCCTTCATCTAAATCAATTTCCCTAGGCATTCACATGAGTAGTTTGTAAAAAATACAAACAATATTTTACTGGTAACTGAAAAACAAAATTATTTATGTCTTAAAACAAAAAAATTGCAAACCCTCCTCTCCAATTCATCTCCACACACACAAACACACACAGAGGAAAATGAAATTAAAATTTTCCGAAGTTTTCATATCGCATGACTTTATTATTATCCAAAACACTACTCCTGTAGAATAACGCATGTAGATATTAATTGATAGTAGCCAAATATTAGCAATTTCATATTTATTTGCTTTTGAGGTAATCAAAACATTTTATCTCAAAATAGTTTTAACTCTTGCAATAACGTTTAAAAATATATATTATTTTGCCGTCCATTTAAAATTCTGCTTAAAAATATGCATTCTTTCGAAAGATCATGTTTTTCCTCTGATAAGGGTGGGTCCGTGTGCGGGTTGCTCTCTCGCACACGAACCACGCCTTAACGTCCCATTCGACGGACGGCGTCCTTACTGAGCCCATCGGTGTCCCCTACCGACCGAGGGCAAGGAGGAGATTTTGCGGAGATAAACCCAATGCTGGATCACCTGGGAACTGCAGATTATGAGCCTGGCGTGCCACCGATTGAGCCACGCCTACATTCCGTTAAGGTCTTCGGCCCTTCTTCTTAGGAGCGGGGGTGGCTCAGTCGGCAGCGCTCCAGGCTCGTAATCTGTAGTTCCCAGGTTCGAGTCCCAGCTTGGTCAGCGTAGAGATTTATCTCCGCAAAATTCCCCGCTCTGCCCAGGGTCAGTAGAGGACACCGATGGGCTTGGAAAGGCCGCCGTCCGTCGGAGGGACATTAAGCAGTGGCCCCGTGTGCGGGAGAGCCATACCCTGTGCACGTTAAAGAACACGCTGGATGGCCTTGACGGGAGGCTACCATCTGTCTCCCAACAGCTGTTCCAGTGGGTCCCCTGACCGAACCTTCTCTGAGCCTTCGGGGTCCATGTGACCTGGCCATTTAGCCCATGGTGTGCAAAAAAGTGCCGCTCAGAGGTAAAACAACCCAACCCTTCTTATTAAGTGCGTGCTAATAAAATTCACAATTGGTATTAATTCCTAATTCAGTCAATTATTTAAATCCTCTGTTCCCAACCTTTTCGGACTTTTTTCCCTTCATGGACGATAAATATTTTCTTTTCTGCAAAACCAGTTAGAGAAATATTTACCGTGTATTCGAATTTGCAAGAACGCCCCCCACAAATTTCAAAATCTCCACTATGAGAGCTCTCTGTTGAACATTCATTGAACTAAATCAGAGAATGTAAAAGTTAATATAAATAAACACCAGGTGCATCTTTTTTTTTTAAGTTTTCAAATTAATGCTTTGTAGATAATATGAAAGAAATTAAATTTACTAAAAGGACAAATTTTAATGCCCTGTATAAAAATGCAACTCCTGAAAAAGGTAATGAAAATAAATAAGTAAATTTTAATTCACCATTAAACTATCTCTGCACATTATAATTTCAATCCAATTGCTCATAAATTCAAACAGAAATGCAGAATAACATTCCGAAATTGTTCTTTAACGTGCGAAGGATGTGGCTTTGCTACATGAAACGAAAAAAAATATTGATGAACAGTGGAGAATTGAAGAATATTTCGATATGGGGAAGTGTATTTGGGTTGTTTCGTTTGTTTTACCTCCGAGTGACAATTTTTTTGCACACCATGGGCTAAATGGCCAGGTCACAAAAACCTCGTAGGCTCAGAGAAGGTTGGGGGAGGAGACCCACTGGAACAGCTGTTGGAAGACAGATGGTAGCTTCCCGTCAAGGTCATCCAGCGTGTTCTTTAACGTGGACAGGGTATGGCTCTCCCATGCACTACACCACGGCTTAACGTCCCATCCGATGGACTGCGGCCTTTAAAAACCCATTGGTGTCCCGTACTGGCCGTGGGAGAGTGGAATATGAAGGGATGGAAGAGAATGTTTCAACATGGATCCGCAGTAGTTTCCTCTTAGAATCCAATAGTTTCTTGTTCTTTCTCAAAAATAAAAGTGAATTTCTAAATTCCTTGTTATTATTAGTAGTGTCAATCAATTTACATAGTGGCCAGCATTTCATGACCCCGCACTTGGATGAAAACGTTACTTTCAACATTGCACAAGTTTGGTAATCGTAACAATTGGAAATTTTTATTATTTGAAGGAAATATGCAGTTTCATTCAAAGTTTAAATATCACCAAAGCTAAACTATTTTAGCTAAAAATAATTAACCATAACAGAAGCTGCTTTTCAAAGTTCACTATATTCATCGAACGTAGTAAAAAAATATTGTTACCGACAGTTCTGCATTGCAGTGTCCTAAACCGATTGTTTTTTTTAAGAAAGCATAAATGGTGCAGCCATTTGTTAAATTCCTTTGCAGAGGAATTGGATTTCCAAGCAAATTAAACACGAAAGTCGGAGTCACGCAAACATGCTTTTGTATAAATATGAATTAATATAAATATTCGAAACCATCAGACCAGTAGTATTCCTTCTACATGGGCGATAATAGGATATCATAAAACTCATCTTCGTATAAATGTTACCGCTAAAGTGCAGAAATCAGTTATTCTACAGATTATCTAGGTATTGTGCAGATTAACTAGGGTGATCCGTTAACGTGCGGAAAATTGTTTCATTTCTCAAATTACCTAGGTAATCTGCAAATTACCTGGATAATCTTCACATTACCTACTAGGCACTCGTTAAAGTGAAAATAAGATCTTTGCTGGAACAACAGGAACGTTTCTGTACGCTTAAATTAACATAACGTTATTTATCTAGTGTCCGAGAGTAGAGTTGAAACCAGGGTCATCCCTCTGTCAACATGAATCAGTCGTCCGAATTATAAAAAACGCCTCCAAAATGAGCAGGCCAAGTGAGAACGAATCATTTTAGTGATTCGTTATCAAGAATGAATCACTTTACCGATTCGTTCTCACTTGGCCTCCACTCATCCGGGGCGTTTTTTATAATGCGGACGAGTGAATCACGTGACACGAAAATTCATATTCAAGAGATTCACCACTATGAGAGAAACAAACTTTTGAACTTTAACGATACGGAAGCCGTTAATGTGCACATTACCTAGGTAAAATGCGGAAAACTCTTGATTCCGCACGTTAACGGAGCAAATCAGTTAATCTGCAGATTAGCTAGGTAATGTGCACATTAACGGCTTTCGAGCTTTAGCGGTAACATAAACATTCCATTACATGTGTCAACTTGATATCTCCTTTACACGAGGAAGCATATGACCATATTCTTCATTGTAAACAAACATTCTGCTCTAACATTGTTACTTACGATAGTTTCTTTATATGAGCAAATATACGACTACTTCAGTAAAATCACTGTTTTTAGTTCTGCTGAAACCATCAATACAAGCATCGAATATGTGATTATGTTCTTCTTAACGATTCTTTCTAGATAGTGAATAATAATTCACAACTCTGCACATATCTTTGTATGAGTGAGCAATGGCTTTTTAAAATGCTGTTTGTTTACACGTTTTGCTAAACATATCACTGAGGATACGTGGTTTTCTTATGAGGAAACATATCTTTTTTAAAACACTCTTTCTTTAATACGTTTTGCCACACACATCAAAAGGATACATGGTTTTCTTCATATGAGTGAGCACATGACTTTTCAATGCGCTCTTTATTTTACACGTTCTACTACAAACATCGCAGGAATAAGTAGTTTTCTTCTTATGAATAAGCACATGGCTTTTTAAAGAATTTTTTGTTGCGAATGTTTTGCCACAAATCTCACAGTGATTCTTCTTCTCGAAGGCAAATTCTTTTCCACAGATGTCACATCTGTACAAGCTCTCCTCTGAACACATTAACGAATTTGCTTTTAAATTATGAATGTTTTACAAGACGTAACAGAACTCTGTTGATGTTCTTCAGCAGAACTCAAAAAGAGAATGTCGAAATCAGACTTATCTCTAAATGCCTCAGTGAAAGTATCATAGTCATGCAGATGATTACTCTCACCGAATTGGAAGTGAGCTTTTGGATTATTCATTTCTATGAAAGTGTCGTTTGGAACTTCATGACGAAAGTTATGGTTCATATTCAACCTGAAATGAAAAAAAATGTAACTAAATAACGATTTTTCATAATAACAAATCTCATTGCAGCGTAAAATTAACGTTCCATAGTTAAAGGTGAATTTGATTTTCAGCTTTATGTTTAGGGTTGTTTTACCTCTTAGCAACATTTTTGTACACAGTTAGCTAAATGGCCAAATCATAAGGACTCCAAGGGTTCAAAAACTATTGGGTTGGGTTGTTTTACCTCTGAGCGGCACTTTTTTGTACACAATGGGCTAAGTGGCCAGGTCACAAGGATCCCGAAGGTTCAGAGAAGGTTGTGGTGGAGACTCACTGGAGAGTTGTTGGGAGAAGGATGGCAGACTCCAGTCAAGGCCATCCAGTGTGTTCTTTAACATGCACAGGGGATGCCTCTCCCTCACATAGACTCACAACTTAACGTCCCATCTGATGGACAGTGGCCTTTCCAAGACTATCAGTGTCCCCTACTTACCAAGAGCAGGGAGTGTTGCAGAGATAAATGTCAGTGCTGACCCAAATGGGACTCGAACCTGTAAACTGCAGATTACAAGCCTGAGCCATCAGCCCAGGAAGTTGAAAAAAGAATACCCACTAGACAGGAGAAAGATGGAAATCTTCTGTCAAGGTAATCCAGCATGCTCTTTAAAGTGTACAGAGAATGGCTCTCCTGCATAAGGGATCATGGCTTAACGTCCCATCCAATAGACAGTGGTCTTTCCAAGTCCATCGGTATCCCATTTCACATTGAGGGGAAGACGGAAGTTGGCGTGAAAATTCTCGACTCATGGCAGAGTTGAGATTCGAACCTGTGAGGTTCAGGACTACAAGCCCGGAACGTACCGATTGTGCCAATCCACTCCATGCGATATGTTATAGTCATAACGTTTGCATCTGAATGCTCTTGACGGGTTAAAGTCATATTCTAGACTAGGTTTTCTCAATGTGGGGTACACGGAGGTCTTTTGCTGTTGCCTGAGAAGTCAAAAATTGCTAGATCTGGTAACAAAGTACTTAGTTTATTTTATTCCCTTTGTTATAATTGTTTAAAAAATTAAACTACCCTGCCCCCCTTGTGAGGGGGGTTGGCTCAATCGGTAGCACATCAGGCTTATAATCTGCAGTTCCCAGATTCGAGTCCCCCCTAGGTTAGCGTAGATATTTTTCTTTGCAAAGCTCCCACTATGCCCTTGGTAAGTAAGGGGCACTGATGGGTTTCTAAAAGCTGCCGCCGTCTGATGGGATGTTAAACCCTGGCCACGTGTGCAGGACAGCCATACCCTTTGGAAGTTAAAGAACACACTGGATGATGGGAAGCTTCCATTTGTCTCATCTCCAATGGGACCCATAATCCTTGTGACCTCGCCATTTAACCCACTCTGTGCAAAAAGTGTCGGAAAAAAGTTAGGATGAAACAGCTGGGAAGATACAAAAAATCCACTCACAGTGACAGACCACTCACTCCACACACACACATAGTCCATATGTTTATCCGTTGCTTCCTTTATATATATATTTTTTTTTTCGAGAAAGCAAATAAATTTCTTCTTTGTTTTTGACATATTTTCCGTGGTTCACCATTTAAGTATCCATGACTTAGTCAGTTGGGAAAACATTCTGTACAAAAGCTGAGACTACCGCTGCACAGAATAAAAAATGAGGTTCTAGGAAGGCCATCGTCTGCTCCTTATAATTTTTCAATGGACAATTTTCTCCAAGCTGGAATTCGGGACGGAAGAGTATCGTCATCTATCTCGCTGTGCAACAGAAGTGCTGCTCAGGGATAAAATAAGACTATTGATCAGAGAGATGTTTTTTTCGTGTTGTCTTCTGCTGAAATCTCACCTTGAGCACAGATCTTTTCTACGACTTTTCACATTCCTAAACTCCTGTCAGATCTCTGTAGTAATCAGTTTCTTGAGAGGTTTTTCTATTTTATGCTTATTACGAAAAGATCTGTGTAACTAATGAGCAACTCCCAAATCACCAATCATTTATAGGAAACAAAATAAGGCCTAGGTATATTATGTGGTATAACCTAAAACGACGCCATTCGTTTTGCCTCTGACAAGTTTATCGATAGATTAAATATGCTACGTTTGCTGCTTCCAGTAGGGTTATTAACATGGAATGAATGAGTGAAATCGAAAGCAGTTAAATGCAATTAAACTAAAGCACCAAAAGATTTCAGAGGCCGTAAACTAACGAGCAATGCGAAAAAAACGGCTAAACAGCTCATATACAGCCATTTATTTCCATTCGTCGTAGGCATGAAACAGAAAAGCATGTGGTGGTCGGCATTAATTTATTTCAGGAGAGGGGGAGATGCAGAAATTGTTTCAAGGGGAGGGGACGCAAAAAAATGTTTCAAGAAAGAAATATTTCAGAAATATTAAGCAAGATAGAATATATTAAGACCTTTCCAGGGACATGGGTCACCACGCATGGCAAACACGTGGGCAAGCGTTTAGGACCCTGTGAAGGTAACCGAGCCAGCGGAACCTTTACAGGGTGGTCCCCTCACCACGGACAGGAGCTCGCACCGAGGGGTCCTGCACAAGGGGCATGGCTTGTGCAGGGAGAGTCATGCCTGTGATATACCAGTATTCCCAAAGTATATACTGTTAAGTTCACGATGCACTGAAGAGTGATGTCGTTGAGGTCACCGATGCACTGAACAGTGATGTCGTTGAGTTCACGATGCACTGAAGAGTGATGTCTTTGAGGTCACCGATGCACTGAAGAGTGATATCGTTGACTTCACGATGCACTGAAGAGTGATGTCTTTGAGGTCACCGATGCACTGAAGAGTGCTGTCGTTGAGTTCACGATGCACTGAAGAGTGATGTCTTTGAGGTCACCGATGCACTGAAGAGTGATGTCGTTGAGTTCACGATGCACTGAAGAGTGATGTCTTTGAGGTCACCGATGCACTGAAGAGTGATGTCGTTGAGTTCACGATGCACTGAAGAGTGATGTCTTTGAGGTCACCGATGCACTGAAGAGTGATGTCGTTGAGTTCAGGATGCACTGAAGAGTGATGTCTTTGAGGTCACCGATGCACTGAAGAGTGATGTCGTTGAGTTCACGATGCACTGAAGAGTGATGTCTTTGAGGTCACCGATGCACTGAAAAGTGGTAAGTTGGTGATGTACTGAAGGGCTTTATGAGGTAGTAAGTTTGGCCAAGTGCTGAAGATCTGATGATAGGCTAGAAGCTCTTAACCCATCCCGTATCTAATTCCAAAGTCTTACAAACGGGATCAGTGTGAAATGTACAGTTTTTAAGTGAAGTAACCTGGTAGAAATTCATCTTATAATGAAGGCTCTAAGTCAACTAAATTGTATGTCTAAAAGGGATCAGTGTACAGTTTTTAAGTGAAGTAACCTGATAGAAATTTATCCCACAATGGAGGACAAATTTGTGTGTCTAAAACAAGATTTAAGAATAAGTTTCCAGAGCAGCTTACACTTAATCCTCCTCCTTCAGGAACGATGCACGACCACCGATAGCCAACACCATCATGGCTGTGTTATGTGGAATGCGATGAGACATGTTGGAATATACTCCTTACAATCCAGATTATTCCTTTCGATTTCCATAGCTTCGGATTTCCAAAGAAACTGAAAACGTACTGATTACAGTCAGTTGAACGCTAGAGTTGGGCAGGTTGTATACAATTATTTTTGTCAACAACAACCAAAGAATTTCTACGTAAAAGGTATCCAGTGTCTGGTGATTCAGTGAGATCCATGCCTAAGTTCATTTGGCGGATTTCTATTACTGGACTAAATGTATCAAGGAAATTCCTCTTCGCAGGATTTCTTTTAAACTTCCATTTATTTGCATCGACTTTTGGGGTGAGAGTTGACTAAATCGATAGCTCACCAGGCTCTTAGTCACCAGTTTGGATTGTCTTACCTCTGAGAGGCACTTTTTTGTATAATAAATAAAAATAATAATAATAAATACCCCCTCAAGCAGCTGCTTGCCACAGAGGTCTGACAGGAGCCTGTCAGTTTATATGCCACAGTAGAAGATCTGAGAGGATAGCAGGACCTCAGCAGAAAAACGACACAAACAGCCATGCCTTACCCGGGGCTCGAACCCAGGTCCCTTAGATCAGTAGCCAAGCGTGCTAACCACTCGGCCATGGAGTGGGCTAATTGCAGTTCACAAGGACCCCAGGTGCTCAAAGAAGATTGAAGGAATGCAACCCACTGTACAGCAGTTAGGAGACAAATGGTAGCCTCCTGTCAAGGCCATCCAGCATATTCTTTGATGCACACAGGATACGGCTCTTCCACATAAGGTACCACGGCTTAACGTCTCATCCGACAGATGGCAGCCTTTGCAAGCCCATCGGTACTCTTTATGACAGATAGCAGGGTAGAGTTTAGGGATATAAATCTCAACCCTGGTACAGCTGGGATCGTAGGCTACAGTTCCTGGGTTCAAGTCTCAGCACTACCATCGTTGAGAGTTATCCTCGATAACTGGGATAGTCTTTTGGTTAGACTTTGAAAGACCGCCATCGTCGGGTGGACGTTAAGTTGTGGCTCCATGTGAAGGAATGCCATATTCTGTGCACGTTAAATGACCTTGACGCGAAGCATCCATTTGTTTCGTAACATCTGTCCAATAGATCGCATTCCCAAACGTTTTCTGAGTCCCTTCGAATTCTTTTAAAATGGCCATTTCCCCTTTGTTTGAGAAAAACGTACCGCTCAGAGACAAAACAATAAAACATTAGCCTTTTGAAAACTGATTTTTCTTTTACATATTTTCTCGGCCTCACTGTGTCGGAAAGAAGGGGGAAAATAATTTTTATTCCTTTCCTCCTTACTTTGCAAGTTGTCGGTAGCGTGCCAGTTCACCAAGTTCCTCTAATCCTTGTCCCCAAGGTTCGAGTCCCACCTGAACCAGCGTTGAGATTCATTTCCTCTTAATCCCACCATGACTTCAGTCAGAAAATGGGCACGATGAGATTGGAAAAGACACCGTCCGTCTGATGCGACGTTTAGCTGTGGCACTGTGTGCAGGAGAGCCTTACCTAATGCGCGTTAAATTACACACTGGATGGCCTTGACGGAAGGGTTCTATCTGTCTCCTAACTGCTGTCCTGTGGATCCTCTTTCCCAACATTCTATGAGCCCTTGGGGTCCTTGTGATATAATCATTGAGTCCACAGTGTGCAAAAAAATGATTCTAAGAAGTAAACCAACCCAGGCAGTAAACCAACTAGGTAGCAAACAGAGAACTATGCATGTTTCTTTGTATAACATCTATCTTACTTATATTTTTATATTCTAGTTGTGATTTCGAGAGTCAGATTTATTAGAGAGGGTTTGGTTTCATTGCACAGAGAACCTAATCGTCGTTATGCTTTCTTTCGTTTACTAAGCCTTTCCGTTGCTACCATGACTGTGAAATGGCTGTCGATATTGTGTACTCAATAAATATTGACCAAACGGCATTTTACCTAAAGAGTTAATTATACCCATTAAATGTATAAAATTATATTTAAATGTATTCAAATTCTATAACAGAATGGAGTAAATACATTCAATAGATCTCTTTTTTTGACATGAGTGCAATGATAGACGGATTTGTATTCATGACATTGATCGGGGAAAGTAACTTGCATCTCATTTAGAGAAGTTCGACGGCAGAATATGTTTCTTATTTAGGGAAACTCGTTGGTACGATAATGTGCTTTTTAGGGAACTTTATCGGCAGGATAATTTGTAACCGATTGTTGCCAATTATGACACGTTTAGAGAAATTCATCAAGATATGATTATTATTGTTATTTACGAAAATTCATCGAGAATATATTATGTTTCGTATTTAGAACACTCCCTGCAAAGTAATACGTTTATTATTTAGATACCCTCATTTATGGGGCGGGGTGGATCAATTGGTAGCGCGCCAGGCTCGTAATCTGCAGTTCCCAGGTTCAAATCCAAGCTGGGTCAGCGTTGAGATTTATCTCCGCAAAACCTTACCCTGCCCATGGTCGGTAGGGGACACCGATGGACTTGAAAAGGCCGTGTGCGAGAGAGCCAAACCCTGTGCACGTTAAAGAACATGCTGGGTGGCCTTGACAGAAGGCTACCTCTCTCTCCTAACAGCTGTTCCAGTGGGAACCCTCCCCAACCTTCTCTGAGGCTTCGAGGTGCATGTGACCTGGCCATTTAACCCATGGTGTGCAAAAAAGTGCCGCTCAGAGGTAAAACAACCCAACCCAATAAGTCCTATCTTCCTTTGACGTTAATACGAACTCAGTGACTGATTGCACCATCGATTGTCTTTAGGTTTATTTTCTACTTTTTATGGCCCTATATGAAAATAGGTATTCATTTTTAATTTTTTATTTATTTATATATTTTTCCCTTGCTACTAACAACACCTAACTCCAGAAATTTTCATTTGATATATGACTCATAAACATCGATCACATTTTACCTACATTTTGAAGACGTATTTGAGGTAGCCAAATGACACTGATGACGTCACAAATTTTAAAGTGTAACCCCGCGAAAATCCGCCCCTTTTATGGAAGGGGGAAACAGTGGTGGCAAAATTCGAAATAATTACGATGGTCATCAAATGAGCTTTCATTTGGCACCTAACTCCTAACTGTAGGTCTTCGCGTTCGGAGGATATAGTAGAACGACTTTCACATTTCCTGTTTTTTAGGGGGGAGAAAGCCCCCATGCTTTCTTCCCCCATAAAATCATATTTTAATATATGACCCTATCAGAAGCTTTCATTTAACACAAAGACTTTTCATACCCCTGTTCCGCAGATATAGCGGAACAATTGTTTTCGCTTTTCCCCCATTTTAGATGAGAAGAAAGAATGGGGGGGTCGATTTCTTTTTATAGCTTATGACACTAATAAAAAATAAATAAATACCCCCTCAAGCAGCTGCTTGCCACAGAGGTCTGACAGGAGCCTGTCAGTTTATATGCCACAGTAGAAGGTCTGTGAGGATGGCAGGACGTCAGCAGAAAAACAACACATACATTCATGCCTTATCCGGGGTTCGAACCCAGGTCCCTTAGATCAGTAGCCAAGCGCGCTAACCACTCGGCCATGGGACACTCCCCTCATCGAAACCTTTCATTTGATGCATAGCTTGTTACTTTCAGCACTCGCTTTCCTTTCTTTGTTAGGGCGGGGGTGGCTCAGTCGGTAGCGCGCCAGGCTCGTAATCTGCAGTTCCCAGGTTCGAGTCCCAGCTGGGTCAGCGTTGAGATTTATCTCCGCAAAATTCCCCGCCCTGCCCACGGTCAGTAGGGGACACCGATGGGCTTGTAAAGGCCGCCGTCCGTCGGATGGGACGTTAAGCCGTGGCCCCGTGTGCGGGAGAGACATACTCTGTGCAAGTTAAAGAACACGCTGGATGGCCTTGACGGGAGACTACCATCTATCTCCCAACAGCTGTCCCAGTGGATCCCCTCCCCCAACATTCTCTGAGCCTTCGGGGTCCATGTGACCTGGCCATTTAGCCCATGGTGTGCAAAAAAGTGCCGCTCAGAGGTAAAACAACCCAACCCAAATCCTTTCTTTGCTGCTGACAACACCTAACTCCAGAAATTTTCATTTGATATATGACTCATAAACATCGATCACATTTTACCTACATTTTAAAGACTTATTTGATCGATGTTTATGAGTCATATATGAAATGAAAATTTCTGGAGTTAGGTGTTGTTAGTAGTAAAGAAAAAAAATATCAATGAATAAAAAATTAAAAATGAATACCTATTTTTATATAGGGCCATAACAGCGGAACAATCGTTTTCGTATTTCAATTTTTTTGGGGGGAAAAAGAATGGGGGTCAGTTTTTTATAGCTTATGACACTACCCTCATCGGAAGCTTTCGTTTGATGCATAGTTTGTTACTTTCGGCACTCGCTTTCCGAAGATATAGCGGAACAATCGTTTTTATATTTCCCTTTTTTGGGGGGAAGAAAACATGGGGGTCAATTTTTATAGCTATGAGTCATACATAAATCGTCAATGAAGCTATGAGTCACAAGCTTTCATTTGACGTATAACTTGTTACTTTCGGCATTCGCGTTCTGGAGATGGGGCGGGGGTGGCTCAGTCGGTAGCGCGCCAGGCTCGTAATCTGTAGTTCCCAGGTTCGAGTCTCAACTGGGTCAGCGTTGAGATTTATCTCCGCAAAATTCTCCGCCCTGCCCACGGTCAGTAGGGGACACCGATGGGCTTGGAAAGGCCGCCGTCCGTCGGATGGGACGTTAAGCCGTGGCCCCGTGTGCGGGAGAGCCATACGCTGTGCACGTTAAAGAACACTCTGGATGGCCTTGACGGGAGGCTACCATCTGTCTCCCAACAGCTGTTCCAGTGGGTCCCCTCCCCCAACCTTCTCTGAGCCTTCGGGTCCATGTGACCTGGCCATTTAGCCCATGGTGTGCAAAAAAGTGCCGCTCAGAGGAAAAACAACCCAACCCAACGTTCTGGAGATATAACGGAAGAATCATTTTCATATTTCCCCTTTTTTAGTGGGAAAGAATGCATGGAGGTCAATTTTTTAGAGTTTATGACACTCCCTTCGTTGCAAGCTTTCATTCGACAAACAATTCATTAAGGTTCTCCATCGCGTTCCAAAGTTATGGCGGAACAACTGTTTTGACAAATCCACAAACCGAGAAACGGGCAAATGTAAAACGAAAGCAATAGGAAGATAACTAATAAAAATAATATAAATAAATAAAAAAATAAAAACCTACATCTTCTTATAAGATCCTAAAAACGTAGAAAATAAACCTAAAGCATATTGATGGTGCAATCAGTCACTGAGTTCGTATTCATTTCAAAAGAAGACAGGGCGCCGGCAATCTTGTGTAGGTAAATCGCATTCTAACTTCCTTTCAAGTGAATAGGAACTAAGTAACTGATTACACCATCGATATGCTTTAGGTTTATATACTATTTTTTTAGGACCCATATAGGAAGATGGGTATTTTTAATTGTTTTTTATTCATTTATATTTTTTTCCTACAAGAGCTTCAAAAACACTCCATAAACAAAATGTCCTTTAGTCACATATTAAGTTAACTATTATTTAGTGACATATTAAGTTAACTATTACTTGGTGACATATTATTATTTATTAATTATTATTTAGTTAACTATTATTTAGTGACATATTAAGTTAACTATTACTTAGTGATATATTATTATTTATTAATTATTATTTAGTGACATATGAAGTTAACTATTGCTTAGTGACATTGAAGTTAACTATTACTTAGTGACATTATTATTTATTAATTATTATTTAGTTAACTATTATTTAGTGACATATTAAGTTAACCTACTTGTTTTCAACTGTGGAAGGAAAACTAATCATTTTTAGCATGTCTTTCATATATTTTTCTTTCCCTATAGCTTTGCATATAATAATAATAATCTTTATTTTATTCCGCCAGTCAATACAATATACATATGAAAAGCACTAGTAACACGTCATTTACCGATTTAATATATTCAAAAAACGGTAATTTACATATCGACCAGAAACGAAAGAAAAGAATCAGAGGTTATAAGCATTTTCAAATGTGCGCTTACAGACAACGATAATGAAATAAATATAAGTTCAGAAAAAAAATCTATTTCTAAGACTGAATAGCCACTATTGACAGGATTATCGTGTGACCGCTAACATCTATTCAACGTAGGTGATTACCTTTTCAAACTAAAGTGCCAAACAGATCAGTTGTACCTTATTCGAGCTCCTACACTTCTATAATTCATAAAGAATCGATAGATACACTTCTATAATTCATAAAGAATCGATAGATACACTTCTCTAGACTTCTAAAGTTATTGTGTTAAGTTTCAAAATTACTTCAGAAACAGAAATTATATTTTTCAATGTTAACATAACTTCTTCAACAACAATTTCTAAACGAAGATAAAACGTAAATGAAGTTCTCTGTCAAGGGTCTCAAATATGCGATAACAGAAGCCATTTTATGCAACAGTCAAGCAATATGTTCTCTCTCATAATCATACTGGGGAATTGGGGTTGGGTTGTTTTACCTCTGAGCGGCACTTTTTTGCACACCATGGGCTAAATGGCCAGGTCACATGGACCCCGAAGGCTCAGAGAAGGTTGGGGGAGGGGACACACTGGAACAGCTGTTGGGAGACAGATGGTAGCCTCCCGTCAAGGCCATCCAGCGTGTTCTTTAACGTGCACAGGGTATGGCTCTCCCGCACACGGGGCCACGGCTTAACGTCCCATCCGACGGACGGCGGCCTTTCCAAGCCCATCGGTGTCCCCTGCTGACCGTGGGCAGGGCGGGGAATTTTGCGGAGATAAATCTCAACGCTGACCCAGCTGGGACTTGAACCTGGGAACTACAGATTACGAGCCTGGCGCGCTAATAACTGAGCCACCTCCGCCCCGGGGAATTGGGACTTACTGCCTTGTTTCGACTGTAACGATCTCATGAGAGTATGGGGAATATGATTGCTTTCAACCGAAGATGGATTATGTTGTTTTATCTCTGAGCGGCACTTTTATTTGCATACAATGAGCTAAATGGCCAAGTCACAATAACCACTAGGTCTCAGAAAAAGTTGGAGGTAGTGGCTCATTGAACAGCTGTCACAAGGATCCCAAGATCTCAGAGAAGGTTGGGGGAGGAACACACTGGACAGTTGTCAAGGACCCCAAGGTCTCAGAGCAAGTTGGAGGAAGGGAATCCTTTGGAAAGCTGTCACAAGGATCTCAAGGTCTCAGAGAAGTTGAGGGTAGGGGACCCATTGGACAGCTGTCACAAAGACACAAAGGTCTCAGAGAAGGTTGTGGGAAGGGGTCCCACTGAGCAACTGTCACAAAGACACCAATGTCTCAGATAAGTTTGTGGGAAGGGGTCCAACTGGACAGCTGTCACAAGAACCCCAAGGTCTCAGAGAAGGTTGGGGGAAGGTGATCCATAGGACAGCTGTCACAAAGACCCCAAGGTCACAGAGAAGTTCAAGGAATGGTACCCACTGGACAGCTGTCACAAAGACACCAAGGTCTCATGGAACGTTGTGGGAAGGAGACCCACCGGAGAGCTGTCATAATGACCCCAAGGTCTCAGAGATGGTTGGGGGGAGGGGACCCACTGGACAGCTGTCACAAAGACACCAAGGTCTCAGAGAAGGTTGGGGGAAGGGGTCCCACTAGACAACTGTCACAAAAACCCCAAGGTCTTAGAGAAGATTGGGGGAAGATGATCCATAGGACAGCTGTCTCAAAGACCCCCAAGATCTGAAAGAAGGTTGGGGGAAGGTGATCCATAGAACAGCTGTCACAAAGACCCCAAGATCTCAGAGAAGGTTGGGGGAAGGTGATCCATAGGACAGCTGTCACAAAGACCCCGAGATCTCAGAAAAGGTTGGGGGGAGGGGACCCACTGGACAGCTGTCACAAAGACATCAAGGTCTCATAGAAGGTTGGGGTAAGGGGATCCACAGGACATCTATCACAAGGACCAAGGTCTCAGAAAAGATTGGGGGAAGGGGATCCATAGGACATCTGTCACAAGGACACCAAGGTCTCAGAGAAGCTTGGGGAAAGGAAACCCACTGAACAGCTGTCACAAAGACACCAAGGTCTCAGAAAAAGTTCGGGGAAGGGGACCTACTGTACATCGGTCACAAGGTCTCGGAGAAGGATGGGGAACGTGGCCCACTAAACAACTGTTTTTGCCCAGTGGGTCACCTTTTCCCAACCTTCTCTGAGATTTTGGGGTCCTTTTGACCTGGCCATTTCACAAGGGGGAACAAAGGCACATGAAATCCTCCCGTTAAGTCTATCCAGTGTGTTCTTTAACGTGCACAACGGTCCACGGCTTTACGTCCTATCCAACAGATGGCACCCTTTCCAAGTCCATCGATGTCTCCTTCCTGACCGAGGGTAGGGTGGTGGTTCAGGCGAGGTAAATTTCAACACCGGCACAGTCGGGACTCGAACCTGCGTAACAGATTACGAGCCTCGGAAGATACCGAATGAGCCAGTCCCCTCTCCAGCTGCAGATGAATCCGCTGCATATGACATTTAGGTTTTGATATTAAAAGTATCTAAGATTTATATGATAAAACAACAATGTAGCTACTTATTGCTTATTATTATTCCCTGTAACAAAATGTGGCCTATCATGATTGCTTAAAGTAAAATGCCTTCCACCTTATGTTGAGAAGTAACTGGTTTGACTCCTAAATGATTTGAGACCCCAGGCCTCGATCCTATATTATCGAAAAAGAAAACATACATATATACACCTATCAGCCAATACATTAAAACCACCTCTGCGTCATGCAAAGAAGAGCGCGTGCAGCCAATCAATGTCCGAGCCAAGGTCGCGAATGATATATATAATCTGAGTCGGAGCTCTCGAAGGTAGTGTTCCGTCTCAACATGGGAAAAGCAAAGGATTTATCTGATTTCGACAAAGGCTAGATCGCTACGGCAAGGCGCCTTCGTAAGAGTATTTCCGAAACAGCGACGCTGGTAGGCAACTCACGCTATGCAGTACTTAGTACCTACCAAAGATGGTCCGAAACAGGTGACTCTTCGAGCCGTCGACAAAGTGTGGGCCGGCCACGTCTCATTGATGCAAGAGGTCAGCGCATGCTATCTCGTCTTGTCTGCAGCAACAGGAGGGCTACTGTGGCAGACATTACCCATAATTTCAATTGTGGTAA
Organism: Ryuthela nishihirai; assembly: GCA_038380435.1. Taxonomy (NCBI): domain Eukaryota; kingdom Metazoa; phylum Arthropoda; class Arachnida; order Araneae; family Heptathelidae; genus Ryuthela; species Ryuthela nishihirai. The sequence continues at coordinate 31,256,580 of JAWZYU010000018.1, forward strand.
AGGGCCCAATGTGTCCGAACACACAGTTCATCATAAGCTCTTCGATATGGGTCTCTGCAGACCCATTCGTGTCTATGCTCACAGCCGTTCACCGTCGTCAACGCTTGCAGTGGGCACGTAATCATCGACATTGGACCATAGAAGACTGGAAGAGTGTCGCATGGTCAGACGAATCTCGTTTTCTGTTACACCATGTGGACGGACGACATCGTGTGCGACGTTTACCCACGAAGCCTTTTCACCTGGATGCACTGTGGGACGGATCTAGGAGGCTGGTGGGAGTGTGATGGTCTGGGCAATATTTTCTTGGCAAACACTTAGCCCAATTATCCCTGTAGAGCAAACTCGGATAGCTGTCACCTACCTGAACATCGTGGCTGACCAAATACACCCCTGTATGACGACTGTATTCCCTGGCGCAGATGGCGTCATTCAACAAGACAATGCCCTATGTCACACTGCGAAGAAGGTTCAGGAATGGTTTCTAGAACATGATGAGGAATTCCATTTATTGCCATGGCTCCCAAATTCGCAGGACACGAATCCTATCGCGCATTTGTGGCTTAAGTTGGAGAAATGGGTACGAGCAGCATCACCCCAACCACGCAATTTACGGGAATCTTCTGTCGCACTCATGGCACCAAATATCAAGCGACGCCTACCAACATCTCGTTGTACCTATGCCTCTTCTGGTGAGAGCTCTTTTGGGGCGAGAGGGGGACCTACGTCATATTAAGTAGGTGGTTTTAATGTTTTGGCTGATCGGTGTATATTAGTCTACATCAAGCCTGGAGAAACTTTTTAGCTGAAGAGCCGAATAGAAAACTAAAACGGAATAGGGGTCCGCATGAAAAACGGAAATCGAAGGGAATATAATTAATAACGTAGACATAGCCAACGCAAAAATAAAAATAAATAAATAAAAAAAAAATTTAAAGCGAAACATAAAACAATGGAATTTTTATTAAAATTATGTTCATGAGTATTTGCTTCCCCGAGGTTGGACTTCTTGTGTTTGATATGTTCTTTTCCTTTTTTTACAAATTTATTTGTCATCGAGTTACATAAAAACGGGTGAGAGGCAATAGTTTATTCAGTCTTGGTGTAGATTGAATATTTACATATTTTTCTCAATCCCAAATTTATATATGTATATTTCTATAATCTTAATTTACATATTTGCCCCGATTCTTAATTCATATTTTTGTCTCGAGCCCTTGATTATCTATTTGTTTTGATTGTTTGCAACAAGGAGAGTATCAATATCATGTTCCTTCATGCTACAATGACTTCATCAACGACAATTTCCTATCTGAGATCATGATTGAGGTTGTGTTGTTTTTCCTCTGAGAGGCACTTTTGTGCACACAATGGGCTAAATGACCATGTGATAAAGACCCCTAAACGATCAGAGTTCGGTACAGAAAGGGTTGGGCTGCTTTACCTCTGAGCGGCATTTTTTGCATACAATGGGCTAAATGGCCAGGTCACAAGTACTCTGAAGGCTTACAGAAGGTTGGGGAAGGCACCCACTAAAACGCCAGGCTCGTAATCTGTAGTTCCCAGGTTCGAGTCCCAGCTGGGTCAGCGTTGAGATTTATCTCCGCAAAATTTCCCGCCCTGCCCACGGTCAGTAGGGGACACCGATGGGCTTGAGAAGGCCGCCGTCCGTCGGATGAGACGTTAAGCCGTGGCCCCGTGTGCGGGAGAGCCATACCCTGTGCACGTTAAAGAACACGTTGGATGGCCTTGACGGGAGGCTACCATCTGTCTCCCAACAGCTGTTCCAGTGGGTCCCCTCCCCCAACCTTCTCTGAGCCTTCGGGGTCCATGTGATCTGGCCATTTAGCCCATGGTGTGCAAAAAAGTGCCGCTCAGAGGTAAAACAACCCAACCCACTAAAACAGCTGTTGGAAGACAGATGGTAGTCTCCCGTCAAGGGCATCTAGCGTGTTCTTTAGCGTGCACAGGGTATGACTCCCCGCACACTGGGCCACGGCTTAACGTCCCATCCGACGGATGGAGGCTTCTCTAAGCTCATCAATGTCCCCTACTGACCGTGGGTAGGGAGTTTTGCGGATATTAATTTCAACGCTGACCTATCTGGGACTCGAACCTGGAAACTGCAGATTACGTTCCTGGCGCGCTACCGGCTGAACCCCCCCTCCCCCCCCTCCCGATAAGACATGGATTTTACCATTTTTGTGTTGTCTGCTGAATTCTCGCCCCTCTCACAACAGATTGTTTTCTACGGCGTATTATACTGAGAAGCTCCTGTCAGAGCTCTGTGACAAGCAGCTGCTTGAGGTAATTTATATCTTTTATACCATTTTTTAATACTTTGCATTATAGACTATTACTAGTTTCAAAATATTTATTTTACAAAATTAAAATTTTAATGTTATTTTAAACTAAAAATAATACGAAATATTCTTAGAAACTGGAGATTCTTTAGTAACATTCGCCAAGGGCGATTCTTTAACGAAAATAAGAGAATATCTGAAAGAATAATCAAAGTTGGATATCTCTTATTAATTCTAAATACTAAACACAGATTGAAAGATTGAGCTTATAATAAAAAAAAGTAGTTTTTTTTGCTTCCTTATAATTTCGCAATTCCGAGCAAATTTTAAATTTAAATTGTGACAGCCCAAGCACGTTCAACTAGAAACCTTCTATTGTTGGGGGGGGCGGGGGGGGCTCAGTCGGTAGCGCGCCAGGCTCGTAATCTGTAGTTCCCAGGTTCGAGTCCCAGCTGGGTCAGAGTTCAGCTTTATCTCCGCAAAACTCCCCGCCCTGCCCACGGTCAGTAGGGGACACCGATGGGCTTGGAAAGGCCACCGTCCGTCGGATGGGACGTTAAGCCGTGGCTCCGTGTGTGGGAGAGCCATAACCTGTGCACGTAAAAGAACACACTGGATGGCCTTGACGGGAGGCTATCATCTGTCTCCCAACAGCTGTTCCAGTGGGTCCCCTCCCCCAACCTTCTCTGAACCATCGGGGTCCATGTGACCTGGCCATTTAGCCCATGGTGTGCAAAAAAGTGCCGCTCAGAGGTAAAACAACCCAATCCAACCCTTCTATTGTTTTCGAGCCAAGGGTCGAACTTACCAGTAGGGCAAGACAAGTACCAGAAGCTTTCGCAAAGTTCGACCTAACTCTCCTTGTAATCGATAATTTGATCCATGAAAAATTGATTAACGGGATCAAATGCAAGATCACTTAATCACCAGCAGGATGCTTTACAAGTAAGATATATAGTATGTTTCTAAAGCGATGGATTTATTTTCCCTCTGAGCGACACTTTTTGGCACACAATGTGGTAAATTGCTAGGTCACAAGGATCCCAAAGGCGCGAAAAGGTTGAAAAGGGGGATCCAGTGGACATCTATTAGGAACACTGGAACAGTACGTGATCGAATTTGTTTTTTTACCTTATATTATACAACAAATGTACCTTACAGTAAAACGAAAAAGCGAACAAATGCCTAATGGAACGGGGCGGGGGTGGCTCAGTCGGTAGCGCGCCAGGATCGTAATCTGTAGTTTCCAGGTTCGAGTCCCAGCTGGGTCAGCGTTGAGATTTATCTCCGCAAAATTCCCCGCCTTGCCCAAGGTCAGTAGGGGACACCGATGTTCTTGGAAATGCCGCGTCCGTCGGATGGGACGTTAAGCCGTGGCCCCGTGTGCGGGAGAGCCATACCCTGTGCACGTTAAAGAACACGCTGGATGGCCTTGACGGGAGGCTACCATCTGTCTCTCAACCGCTGTTCCAGTGGGTCCCCTCCCCCAACCTTCTCTGAGCCTTCGGGGTTCATGTGACCTGGCCATTTAGCCCATGGTGTGCAAAAAAGTGCCGCTCAGAGGTAAAACAACCCAACCCAGCCTAATGGAACAAGTGTAATGCTTGGCCCTCTATGATTCGGCATCTACTGTCTCCCATTTCGAACTTTGTTTGCTCTGCACTATCCTACAAAAACTATCCGGACATCCCAGTTTTCATAGTCCTCATGTGTTGTGGTGTTGAAGTTATTCTCGTGGTATGGGTTAGCTGTTTTACCTCTGAACGGCACTTTTTTGCACACAATGGGCTAAATGGCCAGGTCAGAAGGGCCCCAAAGTCTCAGAGGAGATTGAGGCAGGTGACCACTGCACAGCTGTTGGGAGACAGATGGTAACCTCCAGTCAAGGCCATCCAGCGTGTTCTTTAATGTGCACAGGGTAATTTAATGTGCACACTCTCTCGCATCGGGGCCCGGTTTAACATCCAATCCGACGGAGGTAGGCCTTTCCAAGCCCATCGATGTCCCCTTCTGATCGTGCACAGGGCAAGGAGTTTTGCGGAGAAAAATCTTAACATTGGCCCAGCTGGGGCTCGAATCTGGGAACTGTAAATTTCGAGCCTGGCGAGCTACCGACTGATAGAGGTTTGAGATAAGGGGACTCCACCCCCCTTGTGGTATGACATAGGACCTTTGGTGGTTGTGCCACAAACCTGGAATGCCGAATCATACTTTAAAATTGTGAACCATTCGTAGCTCTCTACGATGTGGCAGATCTTTGGTACAGACGTATGCTTGTTTCAACAGGACAATGCCTCATGCCATACCACAAAATAATGTTCATGGATGTAAAAGCATAAAAGTTGGAATGGATGGTGCATCGTCCCGATTTGAACCCCATCGAACATCTATGGGATCAACTGCAACGTCGGTTGACGAACAATGTAACACGATCCACGTCGGTAGCTGAACTGTTGTTCATTGTTCTGCAGGAGGTATTTCAAACTAACCTGCTGCAGTCTATTGTACTTGATGGAAACCTGCTTATTGAGCCTGGTGGCAGCAAAGCTAATGTGAAATGGACGAAATCTAAGGTAGCGTTTGTCCGGAGACGTTTTAGTGGATAGTGTACTTGTGAATCGATTTTCGAAAATGTGACGCATATTATACATTAACTGAATTGAATATTAATATTGTGGTAAATATTAAATTAATTATAAAAATACTGCATCAGGCACACAAATGCAAATTTCACCTTTTCGCTATGGGAAATGGAGAAGGCCTTTTTGGAATTTTCTTTCGTCAAAATGCTAATAAAGAGTAGGACACTAAAAAAAAAGCACAGAGGCTGGTACAGAATCCTACTTCAATGAAATGCTATGATGGAGAAACGGTCCATATGGCTACGTAATCATAAAACATTTAGCAGAATACTAGTTGCAATTCGTGTTTCGACAGTTTCTGCAATATTTACCTCCAATTCTGTTAATGTATAATTAGTTTTAAAAAATCGGAAAGAATGGCATAAGGTTAAGAATAAAACGAAAAACTAAAACTTTTCATCTTTTAGTCTTTTAGATTGATTTGTTGTGTGGACGTGACGTGACGGCATCTCTGCCCACTTGAAATGAGCTGCTGCATCCACTTATCGACCCACCATGAGTTTATAAAGCATTCTCTGGTACCAGTTGCTACAACTGCAAAATCAGTCCATGAAGGATGTTGCAAACGTTCTATTAGTTGGAGAAGAGAAACTTTTAGGAAATGTTTCCTCCAGTACCACGCTCACTTTCGAAGATGCACTGGATGCTTTTAACTTTTGAAATATTGAGGTATGTGTGCCATTTAAAAAAAGCTGAATAATTACTTTAGAAAGCACTGATTGAAATTTTTTAAGCTCTTTTAATATGCGTTATATTTGTTATTTTGAGTTTAAACTGACTTGATTGGTGCAGTTGTTTGGGTTGTTTTACCTATGAGAGGCATTCTTTTCCACACAATGGCCTAAATGGCGAGGTCACAAGGACTCCAAGGACTCAGAGAAGGTTGGGAGAAAGGGGAACCATTGGACAGCTGTTAGGAGACAGATGAAACACTCCCAATAAAGCAATTCGACATGTTCTTTAACGTGCACAGGGTATAGCTCTCCTAGACAAGGATCACTGCATACGTTCCACCCGACAGACGGCAATTTCTTTCAAGTCTATCGGTGTCTCCTTTCTCACTGAAGTAAGCAGAGAAAATTCTCAACCCTGGGTTGGGTTGTTCTACCTCTGAGTGGCATTTTTTTGCACCCTGTGGCCAGATCACAAGGACCCCGAAGGCTCATTGAGGTTTGAGGGAAGGGGACCCACTGGACAGCTGTTAGGAGACAGATGGTTGCTTCCCGTCGAGGCCATCAATGGCTTGACGTTACATCTAACGGACGGCGGCCTTTTCAAGGCCATCGGTATCTCAATGGTGGTCCAGTTGGAACTCAAAACTGGGAACATCAGATTGCAAACTTGGCACAGAATCGACTGTGCTAACCCCATCCCTATGTATACAGGTAACATGATCAAACAAACTCAGTCTCTCTCTGCTTATGACGTTGCTCAAAGGTGTCATTACACTAACAAGAGAAAAAAGTTTTCTTTAATTTTTGTTATTCCTTTTTCTAACCTCATTATTACTTACAAAGTCAAAACGTTTTTGTCTTATATTTACCAATATAATATTATTATTATTTAAATTTTTAATATATGATTTATTAGTTAGAATTTACACTGTTAGAGGGTACTATAGGCGGAAGATAAAAGTCTCAATAGCGCTCTCTAACGGTAAAAAGTTGAAAAAATCCCGAATATTTTAACAAATATTGCAAACGATTCATTTATGCTAAAAATTTGAAATCTTCATGGTGAAATGGGATAATCAAAAGATTTATATTGGTAGTAATGATTTGTCCCCTTACCCACAAGGGGGTGGTAAAAGCAACTTTGTTTCGTTTTGAGAGATAAAAGCAAAATTCTTTTTGTGTTGTATGGGTGACACGAAGCTGCCAGATCACTAATTTCTATAAAAATTGTTGCCAAATATTTTTTTCTGAATTCTGTGATCAACCATAGTGTTCGGATACTTTTTTGAGCGACTGTACCAATTAAATATTAATATTTGCATTTTCCTAATTTTCCATTTGTTTGAATTATCGCTTTTAAAGAAGCGCGGAAGTCGGAAAATGAAAAACTTCATTCTCTTTGAAACCGATCATCCAATATCCGTCAGAGGCGATATGTGTTCTTCTAGTTCTCGTATGATAAAGATTTTTGCACAGTTTGCAATGAAAGTTGGTTAAATAAAATTTACATACCTAGGTTTAGAGCAGTCATTAAAAAACTGATTTGCATTTGCCTAGGAATAATATAAATAATATATAATTTAAGTAAATAACTAGGCGAAATTGAATTACGGAATTCTTCAGTGTAAAGTTTTCGGTCCGGTATTATTCTTAATTTGGATAAATTATCTGCGAAATTTACCAATAAAAGAAAACAAAAACACAAAACGGTGTTGTTACCAGAAAAAACTGCGACAAACTCTTTCGAATAACCAAAATTAAAATTTTTATGCTTTACGAAACAAAATATCTTAACATTTACTGGAGAAATGTTTTTTGGGGAGAACATCTTATTGCAAACTTAAGATGTGCCACTGCATAGGAATATAGGGTTGTTGCTCAGGTTGTTTTACCTTGAATGGCGCATTTTTCACACAATGGGCTAAATGGTTATTTCATAAGGATCCCAAAAGTTCCGAGTTGGCTAAGTGAAGTTTTTCCATTGGGCAGCTGTTAAGGTGATGAAAACTTCGTGCGAAGGCATCCAGTGTGTTCCTTAAGGTACACAAGATATCGACCTCTTCCACAGGGAGCCAAAACTTTCATCCCATCCAATGGACGACCTGCCTTTGCAATCCCATCGGTGCTCCCTTTCTCACCTAGGGTGGACTAGGAATCAGCAGAAAAAATATCAATACTGACAGAGGGGAGATTCGATCTTCATCATATCAACTGATGAGCCTGCGTGCTAGAGTATTAGCCAGCTTTGCCCCTAAATGCATTGTGCTACACAAAAAATCAAACAATGATAGAGGATAAGATGTTTTGCCTAAAAGACATGGAAGATGCGGCTAGACCAGCAAGATTCGAAAGTTAGAAGTTTAAAAACGTAGAAAGAATGTTTTCGGAGTTACGTTATTCTAACTATCGTTGTTGGGAAAACAACCCACTCCTACGTGTCGTAAGAACAGCGGGTTGGGTTGTTTTACCTCTGAGCAGTCCTGGACCTAGAAAAAAATCTACGTGTGGTGGGGAAGAAACACAATCGAGCCAAAATATGTGATGGGACAAGAGACTGGATTATTTAATGTAGTATAACATCCCCGCCTCTGTTTAACAATTCTTTAAAACATTGTTCAAAAATGCATGAAATATAAATAGGTTTAATATTTTTTGTCTTGGTTCTTCCCTCCCCCTCTCCCTAGATCCTGCCGTGCTCAACTCCGAGAGGTGCATTTGTTAATATAATTGCTAAAAATCCAGGTCACAAGAACCCCAAGAGATCAGAGAAGGATAGGGGAAGGGAACTTACTGGATATCTATTAGCTAAAATTATTAGGATACAGATGGAAGCCGTCCGTGAAATTCATCCACCGTATTCTTTAAACGTGCACAGGGTAAGGTTCTCACCTGCACACGGGACTACGGCTTAGCATCCCATCCGATGGGAGGCGGTGTTTCCAAACGCATCAATGTCCCCATTATTACAGAGAGTAGAACGGCGATTAGCAGAGATAAATCTCAACCCTGGCATAATAGGAATCGAACCTGGGAATTGCAGATTATGAGTTTGGAGTTTTACCGACTTAGCGAACCAAGCCCTACGTAAATGCGGAATCATGTAATATAAGTTTGATTGGTTAATGCACAAATTCAAAATCACTATGGGAAAAACCACATATGAAATTGAATAATTTCCAATATGTTAAACTCTTAATGAAATTGAACTAAACCTATATCTGCGAAAACATTTTTCGCATTTAAAAAGTTCTACCGTATGAGAGATTAAGAAGACCGTCTAGCGATCGTATAAGCCTTTTTGCTAAATCTAAAAAAATTTGCAAGAATTGCTACTATAAAAAAAATAAATAAATACCCCCTCAAGCAGCTGCTTGCCACAAAGATCTGACAGGAGTCTGTCAGTTTACATGCCAGAGTAGAAGGTCTGTGAGGATGGCAGGACCTCAGCAGAAAAACGACACATACATCCATGCCTTACCCGGGGCTCGAACCCAAGTCTCATAGCAACTAACTTCTAAAAACAGATATATTTTAATAAGTAGTTATTATTTATGTTAAAAATTTTCAGATCAATTCTTATGAATCCTAACATTGACATTAAATGTTTTACCTTCTGTCACTTTCTGTAACCTTGAAAATCGAGATTTAGGTACATTTGTTAGTGTTCCATCATCACAAGCATTCCTCCACAGATGTTATGTAACCAATGGCAACCATGGCAACGTGAAACTACTAAACATTTCCTTCTCCATTGTTCAATCCTGGAAAATATAAGGACTCAATATTTTCTTCAGATTCAACGCTTCGAAAAGTTACACTCCATTTATCTGTTGGGACTTATTCCACCTTCCAGAAAATATATTCATTCCGAAGATTGGAAATTATACCAGACTCTCTCAAAGATTCTGTTAAAAACTCTCGAATGCAGTTTGAATTCTTTCCATCTTCATCTTTATCTTGCACAATGCTGAATGGGATAAAAGCCAAGCAGCTACAGATCCCATTATATTCTATCAAGACAAGAGAAGAGGCATTTCAATGAGATCTTTATTTCAAATGACATTTTGCCATAAAACGTTTGTTTTCAAATTTATTCTTCTTGGAATATGGCTCTCCACTGGTTGTGTTATTTTATCTCTGAGCGGCATTTTTTGGCACACAGTGGGCTAAATGACTACGTCACAACTACTGACTACATGACTACGTCCCAGAAAAGTTGGGGAACCCACTAGACAGCTGTCAGGAGATAGACGGAAGCATTTGGTTAAGGTTATCCAGCGTGTTCTTTAACGTACACAAGATAAGGCTCTTCTTCATATGTCGTCACCGCTTAAAGTCCCATCAGACAGACGATGTCTTTTTCAATCCCAGCAGTGTCCCCCTTTCTGACAGAGGGAACAATGGGAATTAATGGAGACAAAGCTCAATGCTGACACAGTTGGGACTCTAACGTAGAAACTGCAGCTTGTCAGCCTAGTCAAGCCCACCTTGATATATCAAGCATGGACAAAGGAACTAATATTCACATACTGCTAATTAAGATTACTCTATATATATATCTTTGTCTTTGAAAATCCAACTGGTTATTATTTACTTTTTAAAACTTGGCAATTAATTTTAAAATATTCTTAGATATTTTAATAAATTCGCGATGAAAAAATTATTTTAGTTTACAAGGTCTAAAAATAGATTTTAGTAAAATTTTAGATGAATTTAAACACTTAAATTTTTATGAATATTTAATTTTCCTCCCTTTTTCCCCCCTTTTGCTTAAGGGTTCTACAGGCCTGGTTTATCAAGGTGACCTTGACCTGGTGTACCAAGGTGACATTGGTCTGGTGTATCAAGTTGACCTTGGTCTGGTGTATCAAGATGACTGGTCTGGTGTACCAAGTTGACCTTGGTTTGGTGTACCAAGGTGACATTGGTCTGGTGTATCAAGTTGACCTTGGTCTGGTGTATCAAGGTGATCTTGGCCTGCGTGTATCAAGGTGACCTTGGTCTGGTGTATCAAGGTGATCTTGGCCTGCGTGTATCAAGGTGATCTTGGCCTGCGTGTATCAAGGTGATCTTGGCCTGCGTGTATCAAGGTGATCTTGGCCTGCGTGTATCAAGGTGATCTTGGCCTGCGTGTATCAAGGTGACCTTAGGCTGGTGTATCAAGGTGACATTGGTCTGGTATATCAAGTTGTCCTTGGTCTGGTGTATCAAGATGACCTTGGTCTGGTGTATCAAGTTGACCTTGGTCTGGTGTATCAAGATGACTGGTCTGGTGTTTCAAGTTGACCTTCCTCTAGTGTATCAAGGTGACCTTGGTCTGGTGTATCAAGTTGACTGGTCTGGTGTATCAAGTTGACCTTGGTCTGGTGTATCAAGATGACTGGTCTGGTGTTTCAAGTTGACCTTGCTCTAGTGTATCAAGGTGGCCTTGGTCTGGTGTATCAAGATGATCTTGGCCTGCGTGTATCAAGGTGACCTTGGTCTGGTGTATCAAGGTGATCTTGGCCTGCGTGTATCAAGGTGATCTTGGCCTGCGTGTATAAAGGTGACCTTAGGCTGGTGTATCAAGGTGACATTGGTCTGGTATATCAAGTTGTCCTTGGTCTGGTGTATCAAGATGACCTTGGTCTGATGTATCAAGTTGACCTTGGTCTGGTGTATCAAGATGACTGGTCTGGTGTTTCAAGTTGACCTTGCTCTAGTGTATCAAGGTGACCTTGGTCTGGTGTATCAAGTTGACTGGTCTGGTGTATCAAGTTGACCTTGGTCTGGTGTATCAAGTTGACCTTGGTCTGGTGTATCAAGATGACTGGTCTGGTGTTTCAAGTTGACCTTGCTCTAGTGTATCAAGGTGGCCTTGGCCTGGTGTATCAAGGTGATCTTGGCCTGCGTGAATCAAGGTGACCTTGGTCTGGTGTATCAAGGTGACATTGGTATGGTGCATCAAGATTATCTTGGTCTGGTGTATCAAGATAACCTTTGTCTGGTGTATCAAGGTGACCTTGGTCTGATGTATCAAGAAGACTGGCCTGGTGTATCAAGTTGATCTTCGCCAGGTGTATCAAGGTGACCTTGGTCTGGTGTATCAAGATGACCTTGGGTTGGTGTATAAAGTTGACCTTGCTCTAGTGTATCAAGGTGACCTTGGCCTAGTGTATCAAGGTGATCTTGGCCTGCGTGAATCAAGGTGACCTTGGTCTGGTGTACCAAGGTGACATTGGTATGGTGTATCAAGATTATCTTGGTCTGGTGTATCAAGATAACCTTGGTCTGGTGTATCAAGATGACCTTGGGTTGGTGTATAAAGTTGACCTTGGTCTGGTGTATCAAGGTGACCTTGGCCTGGTATTTCAAGGTGATCTTAGCCTGATATATCAAGGTGATCCCGTCTCCAGTAAGAAATGAATCGATCCTAATTGTAAGTAAAACATTATGTTCGCGTTAGTTTAAAACATTGAAATGATTAATTAGCCTTTCATATCAATGCTGTAGCACTTTAACCAGATTTTTTCCCGACAGTTTCGTGACGACCAATGACTGTAATACATTGATTCCGGATGATTATAATAAATTTGAAGCTCCTGGATTTGAAGGTAAGTCATTTTTTTTACTGTTCTCTAAAGAAATTGTACATCCTAAAAATGACGGTGTCATTTATTTCTTTTAGATAAGATATGGTATTTATCTGTAAAAAGATAGCTTAATTTAAGGTAGAAATAAAGAATTGCATGCTATGAATTTAAATGCAACACCTTTAATTAAATACAAAACAAAAAAATACACAAAAAATTAGTTAAATATGTATAACAAGCAAATTAGTTACATATGCAGAATAATGAAAATGAAAATACGAATAAATAAATAAATATAATTTGAATACTAATAAATAAATGTAATAAATCCTTCTGTTATCATCAAACGAATTATGAGGGTCATTAAGAAAATAATACACCAATTTTTTTTTACAAATCAGTATTTATTCCACAGCATTATTTGTACAGTATAAAATTTGTACAGTGTAAAAAATTCCTCGAAATTGTAGCAGTGCAAGTGAAAATTAAAGATTTTACCTTCAGCATTATCTCACTGTATAATCCAGGTTATGATGTTTCGTTGGAAGATTTCAAAAACACTTTGCATCAATGCCCCCAACCATGGCTTATCTGTGGAGAGTGGAATGCACACAGTAGAACTTGGGGATGCCCCACTACAGACAGAAGAGGAAACATTGTTGAAGATCTGATCATGAATCTTAACCTGGATGTGCTCAATGATGACTCTCCTACCTTTTTCAAACTTCCAGGAAGAGAAAGTGCTATTGATCTCTCCCTTGTCTCAGCTCCCTTTGCCAAACATTTTGCATGGACAACACATCATGATTCTCTTGGGAGCGATCATTTACCAATAATTATTTCAGCTAACTTTTGGTCTAAAATACCTAAACCTCGTTTGAAAGTTACTAATTGGTTCCAATTCAAGAAAAATATCTCATTTGAACTGCAAAATACAATCTAATCTAATTGAATTTAGTTCTTCTTTCTTCAGGAAAATGTAATTACATTGAGCATGTAAATGCTCAATGTAACACTAAAGAATTCAAAGCCCCCGTTAAAAAAATTTTTATGCTATAGAAGTAAACAAGATCACTGCAAATAAGAGAAGAAGTGAAAGAAAAGCTAAAAGATCGGGAAGTTTAAAAGATATTGAAGAATACCAAAAGGTTTGTGCTAAAAGTAAAAGAGAAACAAAAAATATTGAGAAAAGACAGTGACAAAACTTTTGCAAGGATATTAACTTCCAGACTCCTCAGTCAGCTATATGGAGGAAAAGAAAGAAAATTGGAACAGCTCCTGAACCTACTCCCATCTGGACCCAAATTACTATAGCTCTAAATTGCACAACCGAGAAGTTAGCAGAATATTTGGTCCATCATTTCTCTTCTTATTATAAGTTACCTACTTCTGATTCATTCAGAAATAGCAAAGATGAAATTTCTAAAAATTATGGAAACAGTCTTGGAAAATTTACCCCTTTCTCCAGAATATTTGAATACTCCTTTCAACCTATAGGAACTTGAAAATGCTATAAAAAAATAAAAATAAGAGCAGTTCTGGACCAGATAACATCACCAATATTATTATTAAATCCCTTCCACAGGTGGGGCGGGGGTGGCTCAGTCGGTAGCGCGCCAGGCTCGTAATCTGTAGTTCCCAGGTTCGAGTCCCAGCTGGGTCAGCGTTGAGATTTATCTCCGCAAAATTTCCCCGCCCTGCCCACGGTCAGTAGGGGACACCGATGGGCTTGGAAAGGCCGCCGTCCGTCGGATGGGACGTTAAGCCGTGGCCCCGTGTGCGGGAGAGCCATACCCTGTGCACGTTAAAGAACACGCTGGATGGCCTTGACGGGAGGCTACCATCTGTCTCCCAACAGCTCTTCCAGTGGGTCCCCTCCCCCTACCTTCTCTGAGCCTTTGGGGTCCATATGACCTGGCCATTTAGCCCATGGTGTGCAAAAAAGTGCCCCTCAGAGGTAAAACAACAACAACAACAACCCTTCCACAGGAAGGCCTCATACATTTATTGAAACTATTTAATGAATGCTGGAACAGAGGCACAATTCCGGATACTTGGAAAAGAGCCCAGATCATTCCTATTGTAAAACCTAAGAAACCACGTAATTTACTTAGCTCCTACAGACCTGTTTCACTGAATTCTTGTCTTGGGAAAGTATTTGAATGGATGATATTTTACAGACTCAATTGGTTTCTTGAATCCTCTGGACTGCTATCTCCTTTCCAAACGGGCTTTCGGAGAAGAATGTCATCTGAAGATAATTTACTTCAACTAATTGCTGAGTCACAAAATGCTCTTTCCATAAAACAAAAAGTGGCTGTGGTTTTCTTTGATATCCATCATGCTTTTGACAGTGTTTGGCATCTTGGACTCCTTTTTAAGCTTTTAAAATTAGGAATAACTGGCAATATGTTTAACTATATAAAGGATTTTCTGAAAGATAGAAAAATTCAAGTGAAATTAGGAAATGATTTTCAGCTCTTATCCCTGTTTCTAAGGGTTTACCGCAGGGCAGCGTTCTCAGCCCTGTGCTTTTAAACATCATGCTTCAGGACCTACCCAAGTGCTTAAACAAAAATATTAAATATTCAATTTTTGCTGATTATTTGAATGTTTGGGTTACTGACAGAGATCCTGACATCCTTCAAAAGAATCTACAAATAGCAGTCAATCAAGTCCTTAAGTTTTTGGATCAATGGGGATTTTCAGTTTCACAAGATAAAATAAAACTAAGTGTTTAATTATTTCCAGACCACGATCTAAGCATTTCCCATTAAGACTACAAATTAACAATGAGCCTATTGAAGTTGTTAATCTAGTCTGCCAAAAAATTAATAGCAGATTAAATATGCTGAGATATCTAACTGGTACATCATCGGGAGCTAAATCTAAAGCTCTCCTTATTTTCTACAAAGTTTTAATACGCCCGATTCTGGAGTATGGTAGCCAGCTTTACCTTAATGCTTCCGATTCCTTGTGCAAAAAGCTTGAAACCTGTCAAAATAAAGCTATTAGATATTGCCTCGGATTACTTCCTGGATCTCCAACTCTTCCATCTCTTGCAGAAGCTGTCATACATCCACTCAGCGTTAGAAGAAATTCCATTCTTTTTTAAAGTGTAGCAAGAATTAAAACCAAGACCAATAAAAATCTAATCTTAGAAAACCTTTTGAACAACTGCAAAAGATTGAGCATTTTTAGAAGTATCAAAAGTAATATTTTCCTTTTAAATTTAATTAACATAAATGTTGCAGGAGACAGCATACCCGATTTTCCCATTTGGAATATTTCTAGGCCAGATATTTCACCTTACATCCCTGACGTGATTTCAAAACATCACTACCCATCTGAAGAACCATGGGCTCTTACCATGCAGTATATTGGTGGGAGAT
The DNA here is from genome assembly GCA_038380435.1 of Ryuthela nishihirai. Lineage (NCBI taxonomy): Eukaryota > Metazoa > Arthropoda > Arachnida > Araneae > Heptathelidae > Ryuthela > Ryuthela nishihirai. The sequence continues at coordinate 31,272,163 of JAWZYU010000018.1, forward strand.
ATGCTGGTTTTTACCACATCTTTACTGATGGTTCTAGAAGTGATGAAACTGGAATAGTATCCTGTGTTTTCTGCATTCCTGGTCTCAGTATTACAAAAGGATTTTCGCTGTCTAATTCAACATCTGTTATGAATGGCGAACTTTGGGCTATCCTCAAGGCACTTGAATGGGCATTCATTTTTAATTCAGAAAAAATTCTGATTCTTTCAGACAGCAGGTCTTCACTCCAAGCTCTTCTAGCTGATCCACTCTCTACCTCTAACTGTTCATTAATTTCAGAAATATTATGGCAATGCAATAAACATGTTGAAGAAAATAAAACCAAATTGTGCTCCAGTGGATTCCTAGCCATATAAGAATCCATGGGAACGAAGAGGCAGACAAAACTGCTAGAGAGAGCTTACAGAAAGCCGCAAGCATATATAACATCATAACATACAAAGATTTCTGCATTAGAGAAAATATAATATTTCACTCTCAATGGAATAAACATTTTCAAAATAGTCGCAAAAATGTTGGCATATTCTTTCGCAGCATCTTTGATAGCCCCCCACCCCAACTTCACATCTGAGCAGAAGACAAGAAACAGCTCTTTTCAGGATTAACCTTGATCACTGATTTAAATGAAAAGCTCTTCAAAATTAACAAAAAACCCTCTCCACTTTGTGCCATCTGTAAAACTCCAGAAAATATTTCTCATGTATTTCGACATTATCCTCTCTATCAATTTCAGCGACAAATTCTGAAGGAAAAGTTGAAGAAGATTATTGATGAAGAATTGTCAATGAAATCTCTTCTCTGCAGAAGCTACAGTGAAAGCAATAGATTTAAAAATTCAGACCCTGATTCTCAGTTTGTTAGAGGAAATTTCTTTATTAAACAGAATCTGAATTCGTCCTTTGCTGAGTTTTCGCTTTTCGAAAAAAAAAAAGAGGAGGAATTCAATCTACAAATATAAAATATCAACTGTTCAAGAAAAATGTGTTTGTTTTTTTTTACAAACTTTCTCTAGTGGTCAGTATCTCAAGTGATAACCTCATTGTTATTTTTGTGGTGGAACTGAAGAAAGAACTGTGACTGTTATTTTTTTATGCCTTGTTTGAAGTGTTAATTTTTGTTTTTGAAATCTATTTTGGTGCAGAAAAGAAACGAAATTAGGACCCAAGGATATTGGATCACAGAAAGTCTACTCTGCACAAGTAGAAACTTTTAAAAATTCAGAAAAACTATTATTTTTATTTTTATTTTCTACATTGTGATTCGCAGGTTCTATTCTCTGTTTGGGATAGCAGGAAGCCCATTTTTGAAGGGTTTCTAACCTTCCCATTGCATTTTATCACATCACATGTGCAGTGTAAAGAATATTGTTCTCACCTCTTTTTATCATACCTACATCGTTTTCCCACAGGCAGCGCTGCTATAGATTTAATTAAACATGGCAGTCCTCACGGACATCAGTCGAAGCGACGTGATGTTAATCAGTCCTGTTGGTATGTAAGAAGAGACTGTTAGAAGCATCCACAAGCGACTACGAAATATGTATTGGTTGATGCTGTTGACTGCAACACAGTTGGTCGGTGGGCTAGGCCAAAGTTTCTTATATCATAACAAGCTTGGACGGTGCAGTAACAGAAGAATTAATTTTTAAATATATATATATAATTATTTCAATTATAGTTTAATTTTTTAAAACTCAACTGGCCACTGTTAATGTTTAAAAATCTGGCAATCAATTTTAAAATGTTCATAATTTTGCGGAGATAAATCTCAACGCTGACCCAGCTGGGACTCGAACCTGGGAACTACAAATTACGAGCCTGGCGCGCTACCGACTGAGCCACCCCCGCCCCAAAGCAAAATGTACCTAAGGTTCAAGAGAATATGGAAGTATATAAAAAAATAAATATTCCCTCAAGCAGCTGCTTGCTACAGAAGTCTGATAGGAACCTGCCAGTTTAATACGTCATAGTAGAAGGTCTCATGAGGATGGCGGGACCTTAACAGAAAGGCAACACAAATATTCATGCCTTATCTGAGGCGTACCCAGGACCCTTTGATCAGAAGCCAAGCACGCTAACCACTTGGCTACAAAAATAATATATCAAAGGTAAATGTACTACATATAAAAAAATGTAAAAAGAAAAGGAAAAGAACAGAAAGACAATAAAACATGTTCAAAATGAAAGACGACAAGATTAAACATATAACGATAGCTAACTTAAAATATTCTAGGCAAAAATTAAAATATAAAATGAACAATATTCATTTGTTACATAAGCGGAACAAGGATTCATGAAACATGCAACGAATGTAGCCATTAGCTGTGTACAAAGACACGCCATCCGGCTTTTGTGAAATTGTTTTACCTCTGAGCGACACTTTTTTGCACACCATGGTCAGGCCACAAGGACCCCGAAGGCTCAGAGAAAGTTGGGGGAGGGGACCCACTGGAACAGCTGTTGGGAGACAGATGGTAGCCTCCCGTCAAGGCCATCCAGCGTGTTCTTTAACGTGCACAGGGTATGGCTCTCCGGCACACGGGGCCACGGCTTAACGTCCCATCCGACGGACGGCGGCCTTTCCAAGCCCATCGGTGTCCCCTACTGACCGTGGGTAGGGCGGGGAATTTTGCGGAGATAAATCTCAACGCTGACCCAGTTGGGACTCGAACCTGGGAACTACAGATTACGAGCCTGGCGCGCTACCGACTGAGCCACCCCCGCCCCTAAAATTTTTCGGAATATGCTAGATGGATATTATAGATGGATGTTATGTGATATCAAGACCGTGCCGAGTCCATGGGCGGACGGGGCAGTCGTCCAGGGTGTCAGTGGCAGAGGAACGCCGGGAAGAGCTTAACCAAATAAAAAAGCTGTCATTTTTGTATTTCATTTACTAGATTTCAAAATAATAATCCAAGTAGTACGAGGGCGTTAAAAAAGTTCTTGTCATTCATCTGCAGAAAATAAATTATTTCACTTACCTCAACACAACTTTTACTGTCTATGAAAATAACTCTCTCTAGCATCTATGCAAAATTGTAGACGTCTATGCCGATTCTGGAACGCTTGGTAGTACTACTTTGGGGAATCTGAATGAACGCATTTTGTACATTCTTGAACCACTCAAAAAGGTTTCCATAAAATTCCTTTTTAATTTTTCGAAACAGTCAAAAATATCAGGGTGAAAGATCGAGTGAATATGCAGGAAGGGGTGGCTGTTTTTTCCTGCTCCAGATATGTCGTAACTTTTGAAGGGCTTTTGTTAGAACTGACAATGTCATGAAGAAGAATTGGGTTGTTGGGTAGTTTTACCTCTGAGCGGCACTTTTTTGTACACACATATACAATATATGGAGATCATACCTGTTCATATGATTTACGGGATGGAATTCATGAAGAAGGAGAACCCTTGACAGCCTGTTTGGGACGCTGCTCCTTCATCTTCCTAACCATTTTGGGCAATTTAACAATGTTGGTGTAGTATTGGCCATTTATATCCATTTTTCTTCAGGTAAAGTGTCCACGGCTGACACTCCTTGGGAATTGAAAAAATTGTGAACATCTTCCTTGAACGAAAATCTTGTCGGAGAATTGCGGATGCGGTTCATTTTCCGCAGGTAATGTAAACAACCTTCAAACACAGCTGTTGATCTATCTGGGAGTTGTAGAGTAATAAAACCACGTTTTCGTCATGTGTGATAATGTCTATTAACCATTTGGGACCACTAGGTTCAAACATTGCCAGCATCGCCTTGTACTTATCGACTCTATTTCATTTTACTGTTGGGGGGCGGGGGTGGCTCAGTCGGTAGCGCGCCAGGCTCGTAATCTGTATTTCCCAGGTTCGAGTCCTAGCTGGGTCAGCGTTGAGATTTATCTCCGCAAAATTTCCCGCCCTGCCCACGGTCAGTAGGGGACACCGATGGGCTTGGAAAAAGTAGGGGACACCGATGGGCTTGGAAAGGCCGCCGTCCGTCGGATGGAACGTTAAGCCGTGGATCCATGTGCGGGAGAGCCATACTCTGTACACGTTAAAGAACACGCTGGATAGCCTTGACGGGAGGCTACCATCTGTCTCCCAACAGCTGTTCCAGTGGGTCCCCTCCCCCAACCTTCTCTGAGCCTTCGGGGTCCATGTGACCTGGCCATTTAGCCCATGGTGTGCAAAAAAGTGCCGCTCAGAGGTAAAACAACCCAACCCAACTCTTTTTACTGTTCTGTCAGTTTGTGGGGTATTCCTTCGGCACAGAAATGAAATTCTTTCGGAACTTTAAATGGTGATGAACAATTGTTTCCACGTTGCCAATCGATACACTGACATCTCAACTTATCACCTAAGTGGTGATATGTGCGTTTTCCTTAATGAGGTCAGGAATAACAGCGATGGTTCTCTCGTTCACTGCCTCCTTCGGTCTACCTTCGAAGTTCTGCTGTCGTTCTCTGAATTTGCGCATCCATCCCGTAATAGCCATTTGAACAGGTATGATGATACCCATATACTGAGAGCTTTCAAAAAGTCTTTAACACGTGTGCATAGATTTTTGCACTCATTTCTCTGAAGTTAACGAGAAACAACTTGTTTGAAAGCTTGCCTAAACTTGTCATTAGGTGTTAAAAACAAAGATCGTATCATCATTTCTCTCTTCACTGGCGGCGGATAAAGTTCAATTTACGAATTCTGTGCGTTGTTGCTATGGAGCCTACTAAAGACAGCGAAATAGTTTACATTTCACAAGAATGCAACTTGGGGACGACGCAGAAATAAATCATGCCGATTTATCACAAATATACAGAGATCATGCCTGTTCATATGATTTACGGGATGGATGCGCAAATTCAGAGAAGGATGCTAGAACTTCGAAGACCTCCCTCGTGCAGGTAGATCAAAGGAGGGCGTTAACGAGAGAGCTATCTCTGCTGTGCATAAACTTATTAAAGAAAACCCACACATCCTCGTTCAGGTAATACATTTAGATGTAAGTGTATCAATTGGCAGGGGACGGGGGTGGCTCAGTCGGTAACGCGCCAGGCTTGTAATCTGTAGTTCCCAGGTTCGAGTCCCAGCTGGGTCAGCGTTGAGATTTATCTCCGCAAAATTTCAGGCCCTGCCCACGGTCAGTAGGGGACACCGATGGGCTTGGAAAGGCCGCCGTCCGTCGGATGGGACGTTAAGCCGTGACCCCGTTTGCAGGATAGCCATACCCTGTGCACGTTAAAGAACACGCTGGATGGCCTTGACGGGAGGCTACCATCTGTCTCCCAACAGCTGTTCCAGTGGGTCCCCTCCCCCAACCTTCTCTGAGCCTTCGGGGTCCATGTGACCTGGCCATTTTAGCCCATGGTGTGCAAAAAAGTGCCGCTCAGAGGTAAAACAACCCAACCCAAAAATCAATTGGCAGTGTGGAAATAATTGTTCATCAACATTTAAAGTTTCTAAAGATCTGTGCCAAATGAGTACCCGGACAAACTGACAAAACGGCAAATAAAGGCTAGAGTGGAATCGCGCAAGTAAATGCTGTCAATGTTTGAACCAAGTGGCCCCAAACGGTTAACATACATTGTCACAGGTGATGAGACGTGGTTTTATTACTATGCAACTCCTAGAAATATCGAAAACTATGTTTGGGTTGCGGAAGATGAACCGCATCCCCAATCCTTCAACAAGACTTTCTCTCAGAGAAGATGTTCACATTTTTTTCCAATTCCCATTGAGTGGTAGCCGTTGACACTTTACCAGAAATAAATTACTATAAATGGCCAATGCTACACCAATACTGTTTTGCTCAAATGGTTAAGGAGATGAAAAAGCAGCATCCAACGAGAAGCGTGTCAGGGGTTGTTCTTTTTAATGACAATGCCAGTGCTAACAAAACCCGAAAAGTTACACCCTATCTGGAGAAGGAGAAAATCTAACAACTATCCCATCGTGAATATTCACCCGTTCTTCCACCATGCGATTTTTGGATCTTTAAAAAAATTTTAAAGGAGCTTGATGGAAAACTTTTTCCAAGGGTACAAGATCTTTCAAAAGGCTTTCATTCAGAGTTGCGAAGTCTTCCCCAACAGGAGAAAGCATTCCAGAATTGGCATAGACGTCTGAAACTTTGCATTCATTCTGGAGGGAAGTATTTTGAAGCACAGTAACAGTTTTGTTGAGGTAAGTACAATAGTTTTTGTTCTGAAGATGCATATCAAGAGGGGGCGGGGGTGGGGGTGGCTCAGTCCATAGCGCGTCAGGCTCGTAATCGGTAGTTCCCAGGTTCGAGTCCCAGCTGGGTCAGCGTTCAGATTTATCTCCGCAAAATTCCCCGCCCTGCCCACGGTCAGTAGGGGACACCGATGGGCTTGGAAAGGCCGCCGTCCGTCGGATGGGACGTTAAGTTTTGGCCCCGTGTGCTGGAGAGTCACAACCTGTGCACGTAAAAGAACATACTGGACGGCCTTGACGGGAGGCTATCATCTGTCTCCCAACAGCTGTTCCAGTGGGTCCCCTCCCCCAACCTTCTCTGAGCCTTCGGGGTCCATGTGACCTGGCCATTTAGCCCATTGTGTGCAAAAAAGTGCCGCTCAGAGGTTAAACAACCCAAAACAACGCATATCAAGAATTATTTTGAACGCACCTGTTATTTAACCTCATAGACAAAGCGCAATTTTAATTCTTGAATCACTTGGAAAACGTTGACTACACATTCTATCTAAAGCGCTTAAGCATTCAATGTCACATCATTATTTTTCATGTAATATATTTTTATTGATATTGAAACAGAAAAATTGCACATGAATTATTGACATTTTCTATCACAATTCCTGAAGCAAAATAAAATTTAACCATAATTGTAAAGATGCAAGTTACAATCTGTTCTAGGAAATATATTACAACACTCTGTTTTCAGGAAAAATATTTTGCATTACATTTCACGCAATGCATGAGATCTATCAATGAAAAGATTGGCCATTTTACATTCAATTATATCTTTACTTATTTTTCGAAGAAATATAATTTACTCGATTAAATATTTCTGATTCTTTTACAATACCCATTCTATTTAAACCAATATAACTAGTGCGAAAATGTTTCTGCACCTATTTTAGGAGAGACAACTCACGTGTACGTTTTCCTGCAGGTTATGGAGATAGACGAAATCAGCGAAGCAAACATGGTAATGTATGCATATGTTTTTGAAAATGTTTTCTGTATCATTTCATACCTTATTTTATATACCTTATTATTTATTTCATATCTCTTTATTGCGCCGCCCTCGTGCTACTGATGACAAATAAATTTGTGAAACAGATAAAGATAATATATGGATGACAAGTTAGGCAACTTCGACAAAGTAAATTTTCATTTAAATAATTAATTTTATTTATATTTTATTGTTTATGCTTCAATTTAGATTTATATATATATATTGATTATATATTTCTTCGGCGGGTCGCCCTTCCCGTTTCAGGTTTCTATGCGGCCAATACATGGGCGTCCGCAGAAAATTTTCCAGGAGGGTGACAAAGCTTGGTGACAAATAATTACATCAATAAATTTTTATTTAATTATTTAATTTTTTAGGATTTTATTTCACAAGTAGATCATCATCATCATCATCATCATCATCATCATCATCCTCAAGCAGCCATGGGCTACGGAGGTCCAACCAGACGGTGCAATTTAGTTCTCCAAGCAAGTCTATCCTGAGCTACATCTACTGCATCTGGCCACTGCACACCAATTCTAACAAGGTCCTGTTTGACATTGTCTGCCCACCGCATCCTAGGTCTCCCCTTCTTTCTGAGGCCTTTAGGCCCACTGTTCATAACCCTATTCGCCAATCTATAATTATTCATACGGGCAACATGGCCAAACCAACGGAGTCTCTCTCTGCACAATATGCTGCTTAAAGGAGGTTGCAAACTCCTTTGCCTAACCTCATCATTAATTACAAAGTTGAACCACCTAATGCCCAAGATACTGCGTAAGCATCTGGAATCAAAAGCATCTAGTTTCCTGTTACCAAATTTACACAATGTCAAAGTTTCACTGCCATAACTAACCCTAGAAAGAACCAAACTATTATACAGCCTAATTTTAGTCTTTAGGTGTATACGCCTATTTCTCCACACTCTCCATAGATTCTTAAAAGTCCTGGCAGCAATCCCTATTCGTCTGTTAATCTCATGCCGTACATCACCATTATCTGTTACATAGCTCCCAAGAAAATTAAACTGTGACACCTGCTCAAGACTGCAACCATTCAGATTAACTGATTCACAGCCTGCCTGACCAATTTTCATCACTTTAGTTTTCTCTCTGTTTATAACCAAACCTACTCTACTACCAGTCTCATCAACAGCTCGAATGAAAGAGTTCATCTCATCAACATCATTTGCTAAAAGGGCTAAATCATCAGCATAATCTAAAGCAGAAATTTTCGTATCTCCAGCCCATTTAAGGTCAAAATCTTTCCCTTGAAGTGAATTTCGCATAACATAATCAATAACCAAACTAAAGAGAAAAGGAGACAAAATGCACCCTTGTCGAACACCAGAAGTAATGCTAAACCAATTGCTATAAGCCTTACCAACTCTCACAAACGACTCAGTGTTATTATAGAGAGCTTTCATTATGGTAACTAACTTCTCAGGTATACCATATGATTTCACAATCAACCACAAATTATGACGATCAACAGAGTCGAAAGCCTTTTTGAAATCAACAAAGCTAGCAACCAAAGGTTTCTGAAACTCTAAACATTTCTCAAGAATCTGCCTAAGTGAAAATATCTGATCCACACATCCCCTACCACTTCTGAATCCACATTGCTCATCACGCAATTGACTGTCAACCAGATTCTTAATTCTATTAAGCACAATCATGGAAAGAACTTTACCTGGAACAGAGAGTAGGCTGATTCCCCTATAGTTATCACAAGAACTGCGATCACCTTTTTTGAAAATAGGAATAACAATAGCTCTGGTAAAATCCTTAGGAACCATGCCTTTATCATAAAAGATATTCAGAATTTCAGTCATCCAAGTGGTAACCGAAACATTTCCAGCTCTAAGCATTTCGGTAGTAATTTCATCTACCCCTGGGGATTTATGAAGTTTAAGTTTAGAAACAGACAAAATAACTTCAGATTGTGTTATAGGGCCAACATTAAAGCCACCAATGCATCTATCATCATTGCAAACAATGGGAATAGAACTAACCGCATTGTTCAGAATATCACTGAAATGCTCAGCCCACCTAGCCATGACAGAATATTCACCTTTTATAACCTTACCCTGTTTATCCTTCAATCCCTGTATACCTGTCCGTTTCCTACCACACAAAACAATAACTATCTGGTACAGCTCTCTGCTGTTGTGCTGTCTAACTGCTTCCTCGGCTTTGTCAGCCAAACCATCAAGCCAAAGATTCTTATCAGCAGCTAACTGATCTTTTACACGTTTATTAAGCTCTCTGTAATGCTTTCTATTAGGACTAGTAGAGTATTGATTAATGACATTCCTGCAGTTCTTTCTTTCTGAAATAAGCTAAAGTGCCTTATCACTCAGATAATTCTGCCTCTTCTGCTCCTTTTTTCCTAAAAGAGTACTGCTAGTGTCCAAAAAAGCCTGTTTAAAATGATCCCATTCTTCCTCAACTTCAGTAGTAAGCATACCATGACTGTCATAATGACTAAGTAACCTATCATGGTAAGCTTTGGCTATAACTGGGTCTTTCAGAGCTTCAGTATTAAAAGCAAATTTTTTAACCCTAGCACAACACTTTTTAAGTTTAAGTTGTAAGACACTTTTAACAAGGTAATGGTCAGATCCAATTTCAGCTCCCTATATGCCCTGGTATTTCTAACAGAACTAGCCCATTTGCTGTTAATTAATATATAATCAATCATATTCCTATGTAGCCCATCAGGTGAAACCCATGTGTATTTATGTATGTCGCGGTGTTTGTAATATGTGTTAGTTATTCTGAAACCATTGAGTTTACTTGCCTGTAGGAGACGTTGCCCATGCCATTGCAGCTACCAATACCAAAAGGGCCTATTACTCCTGCCCAAAGGTCAGAGTCAGTACCAACTTTGGCATTGAAGTCACCAAGAACAAGGGTAATATCTCCTTTCTTGACAGAATTCAAAATATCCTGAAGTTGTTCATAAAACCTATCCTTCTCATCCTCATCGGCATCCTCAGTGGGGGCATAACAGCAGATAACATTCAGGTCTTTAACGCTTGTCTGAAATTTTGCTGTAAGAAACCTTTCATTAATGCACTCATATCGTAGAAGAGCATCATTAGCGTGTCTGCTGAGAAGCAGACCCACGCCTTGGTGATGCTTATTGTCGTCCCTCCCTGAAAAGAGAAATTTAAGATTATTTTTAAGAATCTGACCTTTATCTGTCCATCTGGTCTCTTGCAAGCCGAGAATATCTAAATTATAATGGTGGAATTCTTGTGTGAGGACAAGAATACAGTACTGCATCAATACAAAAATACATACATAATGTATATAAATTAATTACGTTTAAATTGTTACGATTATAATTTGTGGAATTTTTTACTCGATACCAGGGGGGAACAAGTGCCCCGTTTTCCCCCCTCTGCGAACGCCCATGGGCCAATATGAGATTCCATGCGAGAATCATGATTATTGTGGAGGTAAGCTGGATTCCATACCAGGGTCGTGTTTGTTGTAGAGGTAAGCCGTGATTCCATGTGAGTTGGGTTGGGTTGTTTTACCTCTGAGCGGCACTTTTTTGCACACCATGGGCTAAATGGCCAGGTCACATGGACCCCGAAGGCTCAGAGAAGGTTGGGGAAGGGGACCCACTGGAACAGCTGTTGGGAGACAGATGGTAGCTTCCCGTCAAGGCCATCCAGCGTGTTCTTTAACGTGCACAGGGTATGGCTCTCCCGCACACGGGGTCACGGCTTAACGTCCCATTCTACGGAAGGCGACCTTTCCAAGCCCATCGGTGTCCCCTACTGACCGTGGGCAGGGCGGAGAAGTTTGCGGAGATAAATCTCAACGCTGACCCAGTTGGGACTCGAACCTGGGAACTACAGATTACGAGCCTGGCGCGCTACCGACTGAGCCACCCCCGCCCCATTTCCAACTGAGAATCGTGATTGGTGTAGAGGGAAGGTGTGATTATTTTGGAGGAAAGTCATGTTTTTTGTAGAGGTTAGTCGTCACGACAAATGAATGAGAGTCGGAATAGAGAGAGCGACAATTGGGTGGACGACAATTGGGAGGGTAGGATAATTCTAGACAAAAAAAATCACTTTTCTGGAGTCTGTGCAATCAAATAGTCTACAAAACGAAATTGATTAAAATTCAGCATGGTCGATATTTATGTAAACACTGTTTAATCCGATATCGAATAAGACGAATTTTAAAACAAATCTGATTCTTCCGAATGAAACAATCCAAAATCAAACGACAGCACAATAGAAATCAATGGGGTCATTATTGGGATCAATCTCGCTAATTCCTAATTCATTAAAGGGTTCACGTCTATTCTCTGTAATCCGACACTTCGCCACAACGGACTTTTTTTTTTCCTTTCTTTTTTTTTTAAATATATCCGTTCTAACTTAAAATGAAATATAAGAACGCACTCTGGGAAACTATATACAACTATCTATATTTTCACTAATCCGACTTTCCATAAAACTTATTTTGTAAAGGTCACTTATTCCAATCAAAACAATGAGAAATCAAGCGAATGCATCACACGATACCGAAATAGCCGATATTTTTGTCTATTTTCGCTAATCCGACTTCGATTAAAATGGAATTTTAGATTTGAATTCCTCTCGGTTTCTTCTAAATGAAGCAAATGTAAATCAAACTGCATAAAAATATTGGTATATCCTTCATCCGATATTCAACATAAAGAATTTTTTAAACGGAGAAAGCGAAAATAAAAGAAACTCATAGAGGAAACTGAAACAGCTTCATATTACATCTGTCCTCGATAATCCGATGCTTTTTTTAATGGATTTTTATATTTCTATTCATTTCAACTCCTTCTACAGGAAACAACTGTAAATCGATTAAATTCGTAGAGTAAACTGGAACTGCTGATATTCGTTTGATTTCCAAATATTTCGCTTAGACTAAGTGACTTTTAGAAAATGCGTTTTATCGAAAGTCGGATTAATGATAATAATTGACATCCCTATACAGTTTTGTTTCCCACAATGCGTTCTTTCATTTCATTTAAGTTAGAACGGATATACTTAAAAAAAGAAAGAAAAAACCAGTTGTGAAAAAGAAAAAAAAAAGTCTATAATCCGACACTTCGCCGATGTGGCGAAGTGTCGGATTACAGAGAATAGACGTGAACCCTTTATTGAATTATGAATTAGCGAGATTGAACCCAATAATGACCCCATTGATTTCCTATTGTGCTGTCGTTTAATATTGTATTGTTTCATTCGGAAGAATCAGATTTGTTTTGAAATTCGCCTTATTCGATGTCGGATTAAAGAGTGTTTATATAAATATCGACCATGCTGAATTTTAATCAATTTCGATTTGTAGACTACCGAATTGCACATACTTCCGAACAGTTTTTTTTTTACTTAGAATTAGTATTAGTAATCGCAAATTATCTCAAATCTTTTTCCACCCAATTATCGTATCCTCCCAACTGTCTTCTACCCAGTTGTTGTCCATCTAATTGTCGTATCCACCCAATTGTCGTGTCCATCCAATTGTCATCCACCAATTGTCATATCGAACCAGTTGTCGTATTCATTCGAATGTCATCCATCAATTGTCGTATCACTCAGTTGTGGTCCACCCAATTGTCGTATCGACTCAGTTGTCGTCCACCCAATTGTCGTATCGACTCAGTTGTCGTCCACCCAATTGTCGTATACATACAATTGTTGTATTCACCCAGTTGTCTTCCACCAAATTGTTGTATCAACTGTCTTCCCCCAATTGTTGTATCAACTGTCTTCCACCCAATTGTTGTATCAAATCAACTGTCGTCCAGCCAATTGTCGTATCCCTCAGTTGTCGCATCCACCCAATTGTCCTCCTCCCAGTTGCGTTCACCCAATTGTCTTCCACTCAGTCGTCGTAGACACGTCAGAATTATGCGTGAGAGGAGAGGATAACAATAATATCTCCACGATAAAGAATCATTTAATCAGTAAGCAACCCTTTATTTCTCTTTAAGTAACACTAGATGGCATTGACAAAAGACTTCAGTTTTCTAAAACACCTTCGTTGAATCTTTTTCGCCATTCTTCGCTAAACGTCAAAACCCCATACATTATCCTAAGGCAGACAGTACGGCAAAATATTCAACGGGGCCTATAAGAAAATAACAGAAAAAAAATTCCTATACGCTTGTGTAAGAATAAATCTTTGCTATTGGGACACATCCGCAACACTGATGTGATTAGGGGCGGGGGTGGCTCAGTCGGTAGCGCGCCAGACTCGTAATCTGTAGTTCCCAGGTTCGAGTCCCAGCTGGGTCAGCGTTGAGATTTATCTCCGCAAAATTCCCTGCCCTGCCCACGGTCAGTAGGGGACACCGATGGGCTTGGAAAGGCCGCCGTCCGTCGGATGGGACGTTAAGCCGTGGCCCCGTGTGCGGGAGAGCCATACCCTGTGCACGTTAAAGAACACGCTGGATGGCCTTGACGGGAGGCTACCATCTGTCTCCCAACAGCTGTTCCAGTGGGTTCCCTCCCCCAACCTTCTCTGAGCCTTCGGGGTCCATGTGACCTGGCCATTTAGCCCATGGTGTGCAAAAAAGTGCCGCTCAGAGGTAAAACAACCCAACCCTGATGTGATTATGAAAGAAAGAAGCTTCTTGCGTGATTCTGGCTAATTTCCATAAAGATCCATCATCGTTTTTAGTTCACTTGTTACAACATGATGCATAATTCACCCTTTGCTTTTTTCATGGAGAAATGGAAATAAGATACTCTTCTAAACATGTTCTATTGTTTTGAAGCCCGGAAATAGGTCTCGCTCAGTAGATAGCGTGCGAGGCACGAACTTTAGATGAAACAGCAATCCTAGTTGAAAATGTTATTCTAAAAAAAAATCCAATAAGCAGAATGAAAGAATGAGGTTTACGAAACGACAACGGCGACTTTCTTTGAAAATTCGGAAACTGAATAAGTGAAAAGGAAATTGAATAATAAAAATATTTCAAATTATCGGTAATAAATTTTAGAAATCAGAAAATTAAACTTCTTTACATTAAGTAGAATAAATGTAACTTATTTTTGTAATTTAAATCTGACACTAGAAAGTCATAAACATATGTCATCTATTCTTGTCTTGATAAGAGTTCATGGGATGTAGGGGCGGGTGTGGCTCAGTCGGTAGCGCGCCAGGCTCGTAATCTGTAGTTCCCAGGTTCGAGTCCCAGCTGGGTCAGCGTTGAGATTTATCTCCGCAAAATTCCCCGCCCTGCCCACGGTCAGTAGGGGACACCGATGGGCTTGGAATGGCCGTCGTCTGTCGGATGGGACGTTAAGCCGTGGCCCCGTGTGCGGGAGAGCCATACCCTGTGCACGTTAAAAAAAACACGCTGGATGGCCTTGACGGGAGGCTACCATCTGTCTCCCAACAGCTATTCCAGTGGGTCCCCTCCCCCAACCTTCTCTGAGCCTTCGGGGTCCATGTGACCTGGCCATTTAGCCCATGGTGTGCAAAAAAGTGCCGCTCAGAGGTAACCCAACCCAACTCATGGGATGTATAGCTGCTTGACTTTATGTCCTAATTTGTAGAAAGTCATTTGATAAGCAAAGATAGCTAAGGATAATTGTTAACATCGTAAAGTCAGGTGGTGGAGTGATTACAGTTGATAGTTTTTTACAGAATCTGAGAGGGTATCTGATTGTTTTGAAGCCCGAAAATAGGCGCAAGCAGCAGATACAGTGCGTAATTGAGCCTTAGAAAAAACTGCTAATTTATAAATGAAGATTTTTTCTGTTAGAATGTATGCATGGATACTTAATAATTATTATTTATTACTTAATGGCGGCTGTGGTTATTGTGGTTGGAAACCCAGGAACAACTTTACACAAAATACTAATTATTCTTAAACAGTCTGAGGCGAGGGTGGCTCAGTCGGTAGCGCGTCAGGCTCGTAATTTGTAGTTCCCAGGTTCGAGTCCCACTAAGTCAGCGTTGAGATTTATCTCTGCAAAATTCTCCGCCCGGCCCCATGGTCATTAGGGGACACTGATGGACTTGGAAAGGCTGCCTTCCGTTGGATGGGACGTTAAGCCGTAGCCCCGTGTGCGGGAGAGCCATACCCTGTGCACGTTAAAGAACACGCTGGATGGACTTGACGAGAGGCTACCATCTGTCTCCCAACAGCTGTTCCAGTGGGTTCCCAACTTACTCTGAGCCTTAGGGGTCCATGTGACCTGGCCATTTAGCCCATGGTGTGCAAAAAAGTGCCGCTCAGAGGTAAAACAACCCAAAAGCAGAAAAAATATAAAGCGAAACACCTCAGAGCCCCGAACCATCTACTTCTTCCTTTTGAAGAACCGATGTCAATGGGAGAACAATGGTTTGTGAAGGCCGCTCGCTATACGTCGGATGAGATGTTATGCCGTAGCTCCCTGTACATTAGAGCCATACACTGTGCATGCTAAAGAACACACTGGATGGCCTTGATGGGAACTTCCATTTGATTACTAACAGCTGCCAGTGGGTCCGCTTCCTCTAACCTTCTCTGAGCCCTTGGGTGTGACCTGAACATTTATCCCATTGTATGTATAAAAAGTGCTTCTGAATGACATAGCAATCCAAATTCCCGTTTGGTAAGCAGACAGGAGAAAGCAGCCATGACATCCTCCTTCTCCTCTTGATAGTGGGGGGGGGGGAGGGGCTCAGTCAGTAGCGCGCCATTCTCGTAATCTGTAGTCCCCAGGTTCGAGTCCCAGCTGGGTCAGCGTTGAGATTTATCTCCGCAAAATTCCCCGCCCTGCCCCATGGTCAGTAGGGGACACCGATGGACTTGGAAAGACCGCCGTCCGTCGGAAGGGACGTTAAGCCGTAGCCCCGTGTGCGGGAGAGAGCCATACTCTGTGCACGTTAAAGAACACGCTGGATGGCCTTGACGGGAGACTACAATATATCTCCTAACAGCTGTTCCAGTGAGTCCCCTCCCCCAACCTTCTCTGAGCCTTCGGGGTCCATGTGACCTGGCCATTTAGCCCATGGTGTGCAAAAAAGTGCCTCTCAGAGGTAAAACAACCCAACTCTTAAACAGTCTACTGAAACAAAAATAAGATCCAACGTTAAGAATTAAAACTTACATTGTGTTCAAGAACAAGTGTTGTTTTAAGGGATGCAAAGTGTTTCTAAAAAATAATGATGGAAACATAGACTCCAGAGCTATTTGCAATGTTAAGCATTACATATTTACCAATTCTATCTAGGTTTTGGGGAAAATAGGACGTAAGAACATCACCATATTGTCAAGTGATAACACCAAGCATGCAAGGATTGTCGAATTGAAGAAAGAAGAATTGTTCGTGAGTGCCAACGGTGCAGCGATGACTCACGATGACGGCTTTGAATTGCGGCGTTCGTCATTGAGTTCCAACACACCAACGCACACACAAAGAGTTCCCATTA
Source organism: Ryuthela nishihirai (assembly GCA_038380435.1). Taxonomy (NCBI): domain Eukaryota; kingdom Metazoa; phylum Arthropoda; class Arachnida; order Araneae; family Heptathelidae; genus Ryuthela; species Ryuthela nishihirai. The sequence goes on from JAWZYU010000018.1 coordinate 31,288,795, forward strand.
GTGAAGTATCTAGGTCTGACTGTTGATGATTTATTCAGTTGGAAGAAACATATAAATTTTGTTTATGGCAAATTAAGGTACTACTCTGCGATTTTTTCCAGATTCCGTGCTATCTCACCATTATATTCATCAGTCTGTCAAATGGTTTATCATGCAATTGGAGAATCAGTCGTAAACTATGGTTTAACTATTTATTGTAAAACTTACATAGCTAAAATGGGGCGGGGGTGGCTCAGTCGGTAGCGCGCCAGGCTCGTATTCTGCAGTTCCCAGATTCGAGTCCCAGTTGGGTCAGCGTTGAGATTTATCTCCGCAAAATTCCCCGCCCTGCCCACGGTCAGTAGGGGACACCGATGGGCTTGGAAAGGCCGCCGTCCGTCGGATGGGACGTTAAGCCGTGGCTCCGTGTGCGGGAGAGCCATACCCTGTGCACGTTAAAGAACACGCTGGATGGCCTTGACGGGAGGCTACCATCTGTCTCCCAACAACTGTTCCAGTGGGTCCCCTCCCCCAACCTTCTCTGAGCCTTCGGGGTCCTTGTGACCTGGCCATTTAGCCCATGGTGTGCAAAAAACTGCCGCTCAGAGGTAAAACAACCCAACCCAACCCACATAATACTGTATTCTGCGTGAGCATAAGAGACTGTCTAGAATCCACTCGTCCCTTGAGCATTGATTCAGACTGATGAACTAGAAATCGGCTCATCACCTTCACTCTATAATGTTCCCTTAAGATTAAAAGAAACCGCGTCTAATGAGCTCATCTGAATTGTTAATAAGATTAGTAGACAAATGTGCAAATCGTAATGTATATTTCGTCTAAGTGTTAACTGTAAATAAATGTTGATATTTGTTATATATGATTAAGCTTGATACTTTTCTTGTTTACTGATATATGTGTTCATCGAAGTTGAAATTAGTCTCAGAGCCTGTCTCAGTTTGGCAGTAAGAAAAATATACGACCACTAGTACGAACGGTTATCAAAGGCCGGTCGCGCGCCAATATGTGTGACCTGCCCCCCTCCCCCCTCTTTGACACGTGCACAGGTTATGACTCTCCATCACTCGGGACCACGGCTTTATCTACCATCTGACGAACCGAGGCTTTTCTAACCCCATTGGTGTACCTTTCTGACCTAGGGCAGGATGAGGTTTAGCGGAGATAAATCTGAACGCGGGCCCAGATGAGACTTCACCCTGAGAACTATAAATTACGAGTCTGGCTAGTTTTAATATACTCGTATATAAACAGCGTCTCTACAATGATTTCTTTACAGTCTCATGCAGATTGAAATGTCTACAGCAAAACATATATATGAAAAGTAAAAATCCATCTGATAAATGCATTAAAGCCGGCAAAGGCTACTTTTTTTATATATATAATAAGTTTTTTATTCATAAGAGTAAAGAATACAAATACATTTACAATTTGACCCGCAAAGCTAAATAGCTTATCTGCAGGAAAATGAATAAATTATATTAAACATGGGTCATTCAGCCACAAAAGTGGTGTACATCAAATAAATCCACAAAACACAACACATAAAATTCAGCTAACTAGAAAATACCAAATAATTTTTTAATTCCATTTTAAGTCTTCTAAAAGAATCTATATTTTGTAATTCTTTTGGAATAGCATTAAATATAAGTGGTACTTGATATTTTTGGAGGTATGTTTCCCGTAATTATTTCGAAAATTTGGCAATTTGTTATACATACATCAATTGTGTCAACATCTGTGAAAATTGGCCTTAGTATGGATCACGTTGTAGTGTCGTGCTAAACCCCTTAACATCTCTGCACTTCAGAAATATTTTAACTCTGAATTTCGAAATAAACATGATCTGAATTCTACTTGAGTATTTCATCTTCAAGGTGAATTCCTATACTGTCCGCAAAATATCGTCTCTGTCCTATGTGTTGTAAATAAAAAAAAATTGTACTGGATTCCAAAATCCAGTCACTAAGAAAACTGTGCAAATTGAGCAAAAGCACTAAAATCGAAACCCGTTGGAAGTCTGTCACGCAAACCTTTGTGTCAGATTCATGCCACTATTTTTCCTCACGCAAACACAGATCTTTTCATGAAACTGCATTGGTCCAGTTTCTATTCAAATTGCAATGAGATCCATAATGATAATTTCACCCAATAATTAATTTTTAATGTATTTGAACCCAATCGCGGTGAATTTTTATTGCCTTTATTCACGTAGCCTCTTAGAGCTGAAAGCGTTGAAGTTGTTTCCAGTATGCAAAATTCGAGTTGTCATTAGTTGACGTACATTTCCTGGACATTTCGATGTCATCTAAAACGTCGCGGTGATTTTTAATTCAACTAACGATACACGCAACAGTAGTAAGAAACTTTATAACGAAAGTTTCTGTCGATTTTCCATCAAGAATTGTTGATGCTAGTTGAGTAGTTAACGAATAGTTAGTTTAAAGTTCGCTGCGAGTATAAACACGAATAGATAAAAGTATACTTGTCCATAGAAAAAAACTGCATCAAGAACTACTTTGTAGGATATATCTCAACTACCAATACCCCCCCCCCCACACACACACACACACACATTCTGCTCCCCAAAGGAGACGGAAATTTCGCAGATTTCGATTTTAACGAATTGTATCTTAGATTAAAGCTTGTGATGTCTCCAATGTCGTGAGCACAATATCTTTAAACACGATCCCTCTCCCACAAAGAAAGGGGAAAGAAGAATGTGGTCGATAGCCCATACCTGGTCTAGTGGTTAGCGTAGGACCTGACTATTAACCCAGCAAGCATGTACCTGTCTATGTATTTGTATGGACTATGAGAAACTAGGAGAAACTCAAAAGAGATTCTAGGTTAAACTCCGCCCTTTATATACGGAAGCACTTTCTTCCCTTTCAAAAAAACTTTTGTGAGCAATATATCAAATGAAAGTTTTGAAGATAGATATTTTTTTCTTTGCCACAAAAATACCTATCTTCGTATAAGCGCCCTAAACAGTAGATGATAAAACTAACGTATATCGATGGTGCAATCAGTTACTGGGTTGGGTTGGGTTGTTTTACCTGTGAGCGGCACCTTTTTGCCCACCATGGGCTAAATGGCGAGGTCACAAGGACCCCGAAGGTTCAGAGAAGGTTGGGAGAGGGGACCCACTGGAACGACTGTTGGGAGACAGATGGTAGCCGTCCGTCAAGGCCATCCAACGTGTTCTTTAACGTGCACAGGGTATGGCTCTCCCGAACACAAGGCCAGGACTTAACGTCCCATCCGAGAGACGGCGCCCTTTCCAAGCCCATCGGTGTCCCCTACTGACCGTGGGCAGGGCGGGGAATTTTGCGGAGATAAATCTCAACGCTGACCCAGCTGAGACTCGAACCTGGGAATTGCAGATTACGAGCCACCCCCGCCCCTAATCAGTCACTGAATTTGTATTCACTTGAAAGGAAGATAATGGCGCCGATTTACCTACTTAACAAGATTGCTGCCCCCTTATCTTCCTTTGAAGTGAATGTGAATTCAGCGCTTTATTGCACCATCGATATGCTTTAAGTTTATTTTTTACCGTTTATAGCAGGGGTGGGCAATTGTTTTCTTATCTACACTGTGCATGCGTATTGACGTGGCCGTCCTAGTGGAAAATACGAGACGAATCTTCGGTCGCGCACGGGAAGGAAATCTCGGTTCAAGGCGGATTTTTCTGACTGTCTTGGCGGGCCACAAAAAACTCTTAGCGGGCCGCTATTTGCCCACCCCTGGTTTAGAGCCATAGAGGACTATAGGTATTTTTTAAATTCTTTAATTTATTATCACCACCGTATTCCATTCAACTTATTTTTAATATTTCCACCTGACATTTATTCATCTAAAATCGTTTTCAAAATAAATATTAAAACTGTCATTTTCCATTTCTTATAATATTAATGTTTACTCTCTATTACTAAAATAGTTTAAATCTCATAAAGTAATTTTTCAAACAAATAATAAATTTATTCACTTGTTTTAACTGTCTCTCTTTCTCTCTTCAAATCGCTAATGAATATTTCCTCTATAATGAAGGTCTCTTCTTATACAGACTCATTCATATTTTTTATTTATTTTTTTTTAAATAGGACTTCCGCATTCATTTTTACCTCGATGATATCTGGAGAGACAGTCGTCTAAAACTGGAGAATTTCCAGAGTGGCAGGATGAGAATGTTACCAGAAGAAACTGTGAAAAGAATGTGGAAACCCGATATTGTATTTGAGAACGCCAAATCAGGGCACATTTTTGAACTCTCCCTTCCCAACACTTTCGTCAAGGTCCTACACGATGGTTCAATCTACAGAACAGCAAGGTAAGTGTAGAGATTATACAGTATATGTGGGTTGTGGGTTTGTTTTACCTCTGAGCGGCACTTTTTTGCACACCATGGCGCCGATCACATGGACCCCGAAGTCTCAGAGAAGGTTGAGGGAGGGGACCCACTGGAACAGCCCTTAGGAAGACAGATGGTGGCCTTCCCGTCAAGGCCATTCAGCGTGTTCTTTAACGTGCACAGAGTATGGCTCTCTCCCGCACACGGGGTCACGGCTTAACGTCCCATCCATGCAGATTACAAGCCTGGCGCGCTACCGACTGAGCCACCCCCGCCTCTATACAGTATATATATATATATATGACTCTTTTTCTAAACATAAATTTGAATCTGAAGTCATCTTTATACTTCAGTAGTAAAGAAACACGAAATGTGTCCTGTAGATATCGAACTCATGAAATAGTAAGCTGAAAAAAATTGATTTTGCCGTGAGTGGGATTCGAACCCACGTCTCCTGGAAATATGCCAGTTATGCTAACCACTACACCGTCGTCGGCTAACGTTTTCTTTTCCAACTGGTTTTAAACTTTCCTGCATTTTTCCGACAAATATTAAATTCCATCTCTATGTGACAACATAGTTATCCATTTCCCGACAGATGGCGCCACTGTGCGAAACAAATAAAAATGCTGAAAAGTTTATAAGTTGCATCAGCTGAGGAAAAAACGTTAGCCGATGATGGTGTAGTGATTAGTATAACTGGCATGTTTGCAGGAGACGTGGGTTCGAATCCCACTCACAGCAAAACCAATTTTTTCAGTTTATTATTTCGTAAAGTCTATAAATAAATAAATAAATAATAAATATCCCCTCAAGCAGCTGCTTGCCACAGAGGTCTGACAGGAGCCTGTCAGTTTATATGCCACAGTAGAAGGTCTGAGAGGATGGCAGGACCTCAGCAGAAAAACGACACATATATCTATACCTTACCCGGGGCTCGAACCCAGGTCCCTTAGATCAGTAGCCAAGGGCGCTAACCACTCGACCACGGGACGGCAAAATAAATACCCCCTCAAGCAGCTGCTTGCCACAGAGGTCTGACAGGAGCCTGTCAGTTTATATGCCATAGTAGAAGGTCTGTGAGGATACTTTTCACAAACTGTAAAAAGAAAACATTTATTCTGATTTATTCTGTTAATGGAAGAAAAGGAATTTGTTCACAAGAATCTGCTCCAAAAACATACTCATCGACAAAAAATGACTCATAAGTGGCTATTGTTCAGCAGTACTAAAACAAAGTATTAAAAAGTAACGAAATATACCTGTGGAAGCACATTAGATGAGGAGGCAATAGAATCCGTGCGTGAAAATACGAGTAACGCATGTCTGCGTTGAAATTTTGGAATTATCGTGTGACCTGTTAGTTGGGTTGGATTGTTTTACCTCTGAGCGGCACTTTTTTGCACACCATGGGCTAAATGGCCAGGTGTGACTTGTTAGTAGATAGAAACAGGTAACGATAGCCAGATTGTTTGTTTCTCTTGTCATCCTTGGAGTGGGGTAGCAAAGTGACGTCGGGTCCTGTCCCGAGACTCATTTTACCGGTCCCTCTTCCCCTCCTCAAAATATTTTTTTTTTGGAAAAAATTAAGAGGACCACCTCCATTTTTGTCATGTCGATCCGCTATCAAAAGCTATCAGCAAAAAGTAATGAAAAAACATTTCAAAAACAAATAAAAAACAAAAAGTATGGGACATTGTCCCTTGTTTAGGATCTGAAAAAAATACCAGTCCCGGATCTGGAAAAAAAAATAAATAGCGGAGGGAGGGGGGATTGGGTTGTTGGGTTGTTTTACCTGTGAGCGGCACTTTTTTTCACACCATGGGCTTAATGGCCAGGTCACATGGATCCTGAAGGCTCAGAGAAGGTTGGGGAGGAGACCCACTGGAACAGCTGTTGGGAGACAGATGGTAGCCTCCCGTCAAACTCATCCGGCATGTTCTTTAACGTGCACAGGGTATGGTTCTTCAGCACACGGGGCCACGGCTTAACGTCCCATCCGACGGACGGCGGCCTTTCCAAGCCCATCGGTGTCCCCTACTGACCGTGGGCAGGGCGGGGAATTTTGCGGAGATAAATCTCAACGCTGACCCAGCTGGGACTCGAACCTGGATACGAGCCTGGCGTATCCAGGTTCGTATCCAGGTCGGTAGCGCGCCAGGCTCGTAATCTGGCTGAACGCCAGATTACGAGCCTGGCGCGCTACCGACTGAGCCACCCCCGCCCCTGGCGGAAGGGAGGGGGAGCAAAACACTGTATTTCCATTGTAGTATATTATTTTCGTCTCCGTTTTACAGGTATTTAAAAACTTTCTTGAGAAATGCATAAAATACACATAAGTTCCATTAGGTTTTTGCCTTGATTACCCTTACGAGCACGACCGGATCTATAACGAATTCGATGGGGGGGGGGGGGGGGCAAGAGACTTGATTTTCAATGCAATATAACATTTCCTCCTCCGTTTCATTGTTTTGTTTTCTTTTAATTCTTGGAAAAATGAATGAAATATATATAAGTCCCATATGATTTGTGGAGCGGGTGTGGCTCAGTCGGTAGCGCGCCAGGCTCGTAATCTGTAGTTCCCAGGTTCGAGTCCCAGCTGGGTCAGCGTTGAGATTTATCTCCGCAAAATTCCCCGCCCTGCCCACGGTCAGTAGGGGACACCGATGGGCTTGGAAAGTCCGCCATCCGGCGGATGGGACGTTAAGCCGTGGCCCCGTGTGCGGGAGAGACATCCCCTGTGCACGTTAAAGAACACGCTGGATGGCCTTGACGGGAGGCTACCATCTGTCTCCAAACAGCTGTTCCAGTGGGTCCCCTCCCCCAACCTTCTCTGAGCCTTCGGGGTCCATGTGACCTGGCCATTTAGCCCATGGTGTGCAAAAAAGTGCCGCTAGAGGTAAAACAATCCAACCCATCTCCCCTAGATTCGGCCTTGGCTGAACCACTGGAACCATGTTTTTTATATCCCTGGACCCTTGGTCGCCTTTATAGGTCTTCAAAACACATTTTCTAATAACTACATTCATAACCGGAGGCGATATTTGAGTGGACACTGAGGGTTCTCTTAATCTCCACCTGTGATTGGCCCACTGCTATACAACGCAAAAACTACATGTAAAATGTCTCTCTATCATTTGAATATCAGACGTTCTTCAGCAGTTAATAAATTGCAATTATTTAACTGTAATAAATTAAATGATTAATTGCAATTTATTAACTATAATAAATTACGCTTAGCACGGTCAGATCATTTTGTTTAAAAAATATCCGTATTTACTACCTAGTTGAATTCCTCAGTAAGGGGGGACGGGGATGGCTCAGTCGGTAGCGCGCCAGGCTCGTAATCTGTAGTTCCCAGGTTCGAGTCCCAGCTGGGTCAGCGTTGAGATTTATCTCCGCAAAATTCCCCGCCCTGCCCACGGTCAGTAGGGGACACCGATGGGCTTGGAAAGGCCGCCGTCCGTCGGATGGGACGTCAAGCCGTGGCCCCATGTGCGGGAGAGCCATACCCTGTGCACGTTAAAGAACACGCTGGTGGCCTTGACGGGAGGCTACCATCTGTCTCCCAACAGCTGTTCCAGTGGGTCCCCTCCCCCAACCTTCTCTGAGCCTTCGGGGTCCATGTGACCTGGCCATTTAGCCCATGGTGTGCAAAAAAGTGCCGCTCAGAGGTAAAACAACCCAAAACCCTCAGTACGGTGTGTCCTTGCGTATTACTATTCAGTTGGATTCTGTAACTGTCTTTGGGCCAGCTTTTCAGTTGTATTCGCAAAGAGCTCTGTTGGGTTATTTTACATCTGAGCTTCGCGTTCTGCACACATTGGACTAAATGGCCAAGTCAAAAGAGCTCAGAGAAGGTTAGGTAAACGGATTCACTGTACAGCTCTGAGCAGAGATCGAAGCCGCCCTTGAAATCTATCTATTGTATTCTTTAACGTGTACTGAATATGGGTTCGCTGTTTTTGCACTTTTTTGCGCAAAATGAGCTAAATTGCCGGCAACGCTAACCCCGAGGACTCAGAGAAGAGTGGCGGAGGGGACTCACTGGACAGCTTTTAGGAGACAGATGGCAGCCTCCCATCAAAGCCATCCAGCATACTAAGATACAGCATACCCCACAATACCGAGATTAATTACCCACAGTAGTTTTTCTGTATGATAAGAAAAGATCCTAATGGTTTCCATTCGTCAAAATTTCCAAATGATCTATTAATGAAAGACGAAATGCGATGTATCAGTAGACATAAATGATGGATTTGGTTGTTTTACCTCTGAACGGCACATTTTTACATACACTGGATAAAATGGCGAGATCACGAGAACCCCAGAAACTGAGAGAAAGTTGAGGGAAGGGGACTCACTGGACAGCTGTTAGGAGACAGTGGTAGTCCTCCGTCAGGACCATCAAGTGTGTTCTTTAACGTGCACAGAGTATGGTTCTCCTGCACACAGAGCCACGGCTTTACGTACCATCCGACGGACGGCGGCCTTTCCAAGCTCATTGATATCTCCTTTCTGACCGAGTTGGGTTGGGTTGTTTTACCTCTGAGCGGCACTTTTTTGCACACCATGGGCTAAATGGCCAGATCACATGGACCCCGAAGGCTCAGAGAAGGTTGGGGGAGGGGACCCACTGGAACAGCTGTTAGGAGACAGATGGTAGCCTCCCATCAAGGCCATCCAGCGTGTTCTTTAACGTGCACAGGGTATGGTTCTCCTGCACACAGAGCCACGGCTTTACGTGCCATCCGACGGACGGCGGCCTTTCCAAGCTCATTGATATCTCCTTTCTGACCGAGTTGGGTTGTTTTACCTCTGAGCGGCACGTTTTTTCACACCATGGGCTAAATTGCCAGATCACATGGATACCGAAAGCTCAGAGAAGGTTGGGGGAGGGGACCCACTGGAACAGCTGTTAGGAGACAGATGGTAGCCTCCCATCAAGGCCATCCAGCGTGTTCTTTAACGTGCACAGGGTATGGTTCTCCTGCACACGGAGCCACGGCTTTACGTACCATCCGACGGACGGCGGCCTTTCCAAGCTCATTGATATCTCCTTTCTGACCGAGGAAATGAGGGATTTAACGGAAATAACTCTCAACGCTGGCACAGGCCTGAGAAGTGCAGATGTGAAATCTGGCCAGCTACTAACTGAGCCCATTATTAGTGTCCTCCTACCCACCCACCCCTTCCAAAAAACAGGGATCAGACATGTCCCACCCAATCTCAAATGCAGATCAAGTTGCAAACATTTCGAACTAATTCAAAACGAATTTCATCTATTAATTAGCTTGATACTTAAAAATAATCGAAACACAGAAGATGAAAAAAGATTCTTTGGAACTATGATTGGTAAATTTGTTTTGCGATCAGCATTTTTAATAGTACAATAATTATAATAATAGATTAATAGATTTGCATTATTAATAGTCTGTATCGTTTAACATTTCAATGAAGAGTCATTGCCTAATGCTCAAATGTTACCAACATGTGATGTTCGTAATACTTGAAATTATTGCTATTTGCAGCAATTGAATTTCATGTGATTTTACCCTCTCCTTTACATTAAGAAGGAAACATTTTCCATTTCAGGTACAATCTCCGTGTGTCGTGTCCTATGAACCTCCATAATTACCCAATGGATACTCAGCATTGCCATGTGAGCATCGGTTCTTGTAAGTAATATTTGTTTTCCGTTAATTGCTTGATTAAAATCCTGCTCTGGTTGTTGTCTGGTCTTGAGTTGTTGTTGTGTTGGGTTGTTTTACCTCTGAGCGGCACTTTTTTGCACACCATGGGCTAAATGGCCAGGTCACATGGACCCCGAAGGCTCAGAGAAGGTTGGGGGAGGGAACCCACTGGAACAGCTGTTGGGAGACAGATGGTAGCCTCCCGTGAAGGCCATCCAGCGTGTTCTTTAACGTGCACAGCGTGTTCTTTAACGTGCTCTCCCACACACGGGGCCACGGCTTAACGGTGTCCAAGCCTATCGGTGTCCCCTACTGACCGTGGGCAGGGTGGGGAGTTTTGCGGAGATAAATCTCAACGCTGACCCAGCTGGGACTCGAACCTGGGAACTATAGATTACGAGCCTGGCGCGCTACCGACTGAGCCAACTTTTTTTTCAATAGGCAGTTTGGCTTCAGAGATGGTAAAAGTATGGAGGATACCACAACTGATTTTACTAAATACATTATGACTCCTTAGATAATAATTATCAAATTTTATCTATATTTTTGGGCATACAAAAAGCATTCAACACCATCTCCCACAAACAATGCTATTGAATAAGATGGTAAATTACACAGAAACTAAGCCACGGGCTATGAGAGAGCTCGCTGACGTCAGCAACAATCGAAGCAAACACCGGGCAAATTTCTTCCTGTTGAAAACCTGTGCTAAAGTGTTGGAGGCCGGACACTTGCAGAATTTACCTTTAGTGCAGTGAAAATAAGAATATACAGATTAAAAGTACCCAGGCAGCGCCGGGTACCGTTCAACTAGTATTTAATGTAACAACACGGAAAAGCTTTGCTTGTGAATTGTTTATATCAGTGGTTCTCAACCTTTTATGCTTCACGTACCCCCTGGAAATGTGTATGTAACTGGCGTACCCCTCGTATAGATAGATAAAACTATAGTTATAGTATAACAATGGGAATAAAATAAAACATATATATCAGTGGTTCTCAACCTTTTATGCTTCACGTACCCCCTGGAAATGTGTATGTAACTGACGTACCCCTTGTATAGATAGATAAAACTATAGTTATAGTATAACAATGGGAATAAAATAAAACATATATATCAGTGGTTCCAACCTTTTATGCTTCACGTACCCCCTGGAAATGTGTATGTAACTGGCGTATCCCTTGTATAGATAGATTAAACTTTAGTTATAGTATAACAATGGGAATAAAACTTTGCTACTAGACATAAAGACTTTTGAGCTCTCACGACGTACCCAAAAAAATTTTACCGCGTACCCCACGTTGAGAACCCCTAGTTTATAGGAAAAACAAATATATATTTATTTGTGAAATAAAGTTGAACTTGAACTTGAATTAGAATTGAATTCAGTAGTAAAATCTTTGAAATTAATCTATTCTAAAATCGATCCAACTCAAACTTAGTGAAGAGCCAGTAGAAAAAAAAAATTTGTTGAAGTTCAGCAGGCAATATTCTCTACTTAGAAACGAAAACATACATTTCTAGTTAATAATCAAATGAAAAAAAAATATTTTATCAAGGAAATAAAAAAACAAATATATACTTTTATTATGAATACTATGGATTGTCAACATCGTTCAGTTATGCACCTAAACTATTTCTTCAAAATATTAGAAGAAATGAGCCAAAACAAATAGTCAATATACTGAAGTATATTGACTATTTGTTTTGTAGGTTGGGTTGTTTTACCTCAGAGCGCCACTTTTTTTGCACACAATGGGCTAAATGCCAGGTCACATGGACTCCGAAGGCTCAGAGAAGGTTGGGGGTGAGGACCCACTGGAACAGATGTTGGAAGACAGATTGTAGCCTCCCGTCAAGGCCATCCAGTGTGTTCTTTAACGTGTACAGGGCTCTCATGCACACGGGGCCACGGCTTAACTTCCCATCCGACGGAGGGCGGCCTTTCCAAGCCCATCGGTGTCCCCTACTGACCGTGGGCAGGGCGGATTTGTTTTATGAGTCTCAAGTTCTTTTGTAATGAGCAGCGGGTTGCAAGGATGTGGTAATCTTTCAAAATATATATGCACTGATATGATCTTGCAGTAAAAAAAGGGGGCGGGGGTGGCTCAGTCGGTAGCGCGCCAGGCTCGTAATCTGTAGTTCTCAGGTTCGAGTCCCAGCTGGGTCAGCGTTGAGATTTATCTCCGCAAAATTCCCCGCCCTGTCCACGGTCAGTAGGGGACACCGATGGGCTTGGAAAGGCCGCCGTCCGTCGGATGATGGGGGTTAAGCCGTGGCCCCGTGTGCGGGAGAGCCACACCCTGTGCACGTTAAAGAACACGCTGGATGGCCTTAACGGGATGCTACCATCTGTCTCCCAACAGCTGTTCCAGTGGGGCCCCTCCCCCAACCTTCTCTGAGCCTTCGGTTTCCATGTGACCTGGCCATTTAGCCCATGGTGTGCAAAAAAGTGTCGCTCAGAGGTAAAACAACCCAACCCAAAGCAGTAAAAAAATGTACGAAAGTGCAAAATTTGGAGTTAATCTGTTTAAATTCTGACAAATCCATTTGATGATTTTCTCCAGGTAAATATGTATATTGAGAGTTTTAAATTATTTTCCAGTGGGCAATCCCACATCGATTATGGAACTCTGCTGGATACAAGATGAGGGAAGTCCATATACTGACATAGCTGAGAATATAGAATTCACCTTCGATATCGCTCCCTTGAAGTATGACATCAGGCAGCCACGTGCGGAGAAGAGAATGGAACATTGGGTGTCTGGTAAGCTCTCGTTTTCAATTTAATGATTATAATACATTTCAAAGGAAGTGTCATACAGCAAAAGTTTAATTTCAGCGGGAGTGAGTCCTTATTCCACAACCTCTTTAAAGATATCAGGTGTGGTAATCAGCTGAACGATCCTAGTCTCAAGTAAAGCTCAGCTGATGGAAGATTGGGATGGAATTCTGAGAGTCGAAAATGTCTGCGCCGCCATCAGTCAGGAATACGACGCATCTAATGTTCACATAAATGTGCTGTTTTTAGAGCCCAAGAAGTTGGGTTGTTTTAACTATGAGCCGCACTTTTTTTGCGCACAATGACTAAATCAGAGGTTTCCAAACTTATTTTCCCTACCGCCTCCTTTTCAGAAAAAAAATTACAAAATCTACCTCCTTTAAGCGAACAAACAGAAAGATACAGTGACAAATTTGCGTTCTTTTATGTATCTATATTTCTACCTACGTCGTACAACATTGTAAAGAAAGATATCATTGTAAATAAGACACCTTGAAGCTTGAAATTATAAAATGATTTATTAAAATCAACCATAGTAACATTCGCATTACACATAGAAAATTAAGATAACGAAGGATAATTTTATGTGTTTATTTGGAAAATAAAGTAATCACTACGGGTTGGGTTGTTTTACCTCTGAACGGCACTATTTTGCACACCATGGGCTAAATGGCCAGGTCACATGGACCCCGAAGGCTCAGAGAAGGTTGGGGGAGGGGACCCACTGGAACAGCTGTTGGGAGACAGATGGTAGCCTCCCGTCAAGGCCATCCAGCGTGTTCTTTAACGTGTACAGGGTTATCTATCCCGCACACGGGGCCACGGTTTAACGTCCCATTCGACGGACGGCGGCCTTTCCAAGCCCATCGGTGTCCGTGGACAGGGAATTTTGCGGAGATAAATCTAAACGCTGACCCAACTGGGACTCGAACCTGGGAGCTACAGATTACAAGCCTGGCGCGCTACCGACTGAGCAACCCCCGCCCCAGTAATCACTACGACTTTAACTTTATGTTACACAACAGATGATAGATGTACGGTTTTTCAAAATTTTCTTATCTTCCCTTTTCTTTTTTTATGCTTCCGCCGTCACCCAATTGCACTCGAGGCTATTACCGACCCCCTGGATCGTTCCAGCGCCCCCCAGGGGGCGCTATCGCCCACTTTGGGAAACATTGGTCTAGTCGGAGTAGAAGCGGTCATCGTAACAAGACTGAACTTTTTATTATCTAGAATGGTGTTATCTTCTAATTTACGCTTAATAAATAGTCCTAAGAGTTCGCTTCATAAATCTGACATGCGACTGATCTTAACAGGCATTGGACTAAATGGTCAGGTCACAAGGACCCCTTGGTCTCAGAGAAGGTTGTGGGGAGGGGACCCACTGGACAGCTGTTAGGAGACAGATGGTAGCCTCCCGTCGCAGCCTGCCGTCAAGATCATTCAGCATGTTCTTTAACGTGCAGATGGTATGGCTCTCCTGCACACGGAGCCATGGCTTAAGGTTCATCCGACAAACAGAAGCCGTTTCAAGGCCATTGGTGTCCCATGCTGATCAATGGCGGCAGGGAGTTTTGCAGAGATACCTGGGATTCGAACCTGGGAGCTACAGATTACGAGCCTGGTACGCTACCGACTGAGCCACCCCGCCCCAGTCAAACAAAGAAATCCAATGGTATCAGAGAGTAATTCATAGACTGTGTTACCTGAGAATTGAATGAGACTGGGATAGCTCAGCAGGTTAGAACAATGTTTCTCTAAGCCTAGGGCCACAATTCCCCAGGGATACGGGAAGCTTAAGTCAGGAAACATCGAGACATTTAAGTATTTGAGTTCCTTTTTTTTTTTTTCATTTTTAGCCCACTCAAAAAATTAAACAAGCTTGTAACAGAAAAAAAAATATTTAAAATCTCTTTATTCCTTGTAACAAAAATATTACAAGAGTACTGTTATCGTAAGGCAACTTGATAAATATACTGATATAAATGTACAAGAATATTTCATTTAATTACAGCCTTTTGTTGTTGTTGCTGTTTTCTATATAGAAATTGAAGAATAAATCGCCATCGGTTTTCCTAGAGGGTTCTGTTGTGAGAAAATTCTTTCGTTTATTCAAGTTCCATCAATGAAAAAGTATATTTGTGGTCGCAAATTCCATGAATGGCAGTGGGAGTATGAAAAATCCCATCATCAGTATTAAATAGTCGGGGGGGGGGCTACGAAAATTCTCATGAAGAGTAGGAGGAGAATTGCGATAGGAAGATTTGGACACAGCTGAGTCCTCAAATGTGTTTTATCGCGTTCATATTTTCAGGAGGTTTTAGACTTCGACCTCTTTCTCACTAATTGATTTTCAGTTGTTTAGAGCTTGATTGTTTTTCAACCAACTGTTCAGTTGATCTAAATGAGATACTGTTATTTGAAATGAAAATCAACCTGAATTACCATTACTGAAATTGCAACTAATCTGCATACGTAATAAAACCGTAAAACGTTTATTACACTTACCAACATATTATTGGGAATTACATAAATCAATCGATAAACTGATAAATAATTTAGAATTTATCACCTTTACCATCATGTTAGGAATTATGAAACTTCAACAGGTAATAGTAATAAATAACGTCACATTAAGAAATTTCGATAGCGATTATGCATAATTTTTAAGATTTTATATCTTAGATATTGCTAACATTTTGACTACTTATTCCTTACATTTATGGGGGCGGGGGTGGCTCAGTCGGTAGCGCGCCAGGCTCGTAATCTGTAGTTCCCAGGTTCGAGTCCCAGCTGGGTCAGCGTTGAGATTTATCTCCGCAAAATTCCCCGCCCTGCCCACGGTCAGTAGGGGACACCGATGGGCTTGAAAAGGCCGCCGTCCGTCGGATGGGACGTTAAGCCGTGGCCCCGTGTGCGGGAGAGCCATACCCTGTGCACGTTAAAGAACACGCTGGATGGCCTTGACGGGAGGCTACCATCTGTCTCCCAACAGCTGTTCCAGTGGGTCCCCTCCCCCAACCTTCTCTGAGCCTTTGGGGTCCATGTGACCTGGCCATTTAGCCCATGGTGTGCAAAAAAGTGCCGCTCAGAGGTAAAACAACCCAACCCTTACATTTATGCCACGTTTGTATACTAACATTTTCATTATTTATTCCTTATATTTATACCATCTATACACAAAGTTAGGCCTTGTTACCTCTAATTCGTGTTACTATTGGGTTGAGTTGTTTTACCTCTGAGCGGCACTTTTTTGCACACCATGAGCTAAATGGTCAGGTGACATGGACCCCGAAGGCTCAGAGAGGGTTGGGGGAGGGGACCCAATGGATCAGCTATTTGGAAGACAGATGGTAGCCTCCCGTCAAGGCCATCCAGCGTGTTCTTTAACGTACACAGGGTATGGCTCTCCCGCACACGGGTCCACGTCTTAACGTCGCATCCGACGGACGGCGGCCTTTCCAACCCCATCGGTGTCCCCTACTGACCATGGGCAGGGCGAGGAATTTTGCGGAGATAAATCACAACGCTGACCCAGCTGGGACTCGAACTTGGGAACTGCAGATTACGAGCCTGGTGCGCTACCGATTGGGCCACCCCCGTCCCCATGTTACTATTGTGCATAGTCACCATAGATTAATATAGAATCATGACGATCGACACTCTCGTAGGATACATGGTGGCAGTGGTTGAGTTTTCAGCGCCACTATGGACACAAGGGAGAAATTAACGTAGTCACTAATACGCATGCCCACCATAGGCTGTTTTGCTTCAGATTCCATGAACGTAGTGTACGGAAGCGTGTTTGCAATTTGTTTTAAAGGAGAAATAACTATTTCCTCTCTTCAAGTTATTCTTAAAAATAATTTGGTAAGTGATGCCTCATCGAACATTTGCAGTAAAAGAAACTGAGTACTTCTAACTCCGACTAATAGTGCAGCACTCTCGCCAGTCGTTAGTGTCGTATCTTTATACAGTTATATTAATCTACTAGAAATCAATCCGTGTCTTCGGCCCCTCTTGATTTCTAGACCGTCACTACGATTTCCAACACAACACTGCATCTGCAACACAACATTTCCAACACAACACTGCATCTGCACATCCTTACTATTATGAGTCATACTGCTCGAAATAGCCCTATTCACCAATTTCAGCTCTCTAGCAATGTTATACAGATATTTGACCTTTGACCTCGAACGACCCATCGCATCCATAATTTCACAACGTTTTCGGTATCTACAACCGAAGTACCCCAGTCTCCAGTTTTTATCTCTCTAGTACGAGGGGCGTTAAAAAGGTTCTTGACATGCATCTTCAGAACAAAAACTTTTCACTTACCTCAACAAAACTTTTAATGTCCTTCAAAGTATCATGCATCTATGCAAAGTTGTAGACATCTTCGCCAATTCTGGAACGCTTGGTGGTACTCTTATTGGGGGAATACTCCGCAACTCTGAATGAACGCATTTTGCAAGGTCTTACACCCTTGATAAAGTCTTCCCATCAAGTTCCTTTATAATTTTTGGTTGCTTCCTAGAATTAATTAATATTTGGAAACAACCAAAAATCTCATGGTGCAAGATCGGATGAATATTCAGGATGATTGATGATAGCTGTTTGATGTTTTCTTGCTCCAGATAGACCGTAACTTGCAGGGTTTTGTGAACACTGCGATTGTCAAGAAGAAGGAGAACCCTTGATACACTTGTTGTTGTACGCTGCTCCTTCATCTCCTTAACTTTTGGGCAAAACAATATCGGTGAAATATTGACCATTTATAATCATTTTTTCAGGTAAGGTGTCCACGGCTACCACTCCTCAGGAATTGAAAAAATTGTGAACATCCTTTTTCTTGAGCGAAAATCTTGTCGGAGGATTTGATGACGCGGTTCATCTTCCGCGACTTAAACATAGTTGTCGATCTTTATGCGAGCTATATAGTAAAACCACATCTCATCACCTGTGACAATGTATGTTAACCGTTTGGAGCAACTAAGACCACCATCTCCTTGCACGAGTCGACTCTGGCCCTTTTTTTCTGTTCTGTCAATTTGTGGGGACCACACGGCACAGATCTTTCGGAACTTTAAATGTTGATAAATAATTGTTTCCACACAGCCGATCGATACATTGAGCTCTAAACCTATTATCTGAACAGTTGGGTTGGGTTGTTTTACCACTGAGCGGCAATTTTTTGCTCACCATGGGCTAAATGGCCAGGTCACATGGACCCCGAAGGCTCAGAGAAGGTTGGGGGAGGGACCCACTGGAACAGCTGTTGGGAGACAGATGGTAGCCTCCCGTCAAGGCCATCCAGCGTGTTCTTTAACGTGCACAGGGTATGGCTCTCCCGCACACGGGGCCACGGCTTAACGTCCCATCCGACGGACGGCGGCATTTCCAAGCCCATCGGTGTCCCCTTAATGACCGTGGGCAAGGCGGGGAATTTTGCGGAGATAAATCTCAACGCTGACCCAGCTGGGACTCGAACCTGGGAACTACAGATTACGAGCCTGGCGCGCTACCGACTGAGCCACCCCCGCCCCTATCTGAACAGTGAAATGTGGATTTCCCTTAATGAGTTCACGAAAAGCTGCGATGGTTCTTTCGTTCATTGATCTTCTTCGGACGTCCTGCACGAGGAAACACTGCAAACCTTTTCTGAATTTGTACAACCGTCCGGTAACAGTGCCATATGAACAGCCATAATCATCATATATCTGTAATAAATCGGCAGGAATTATTTTCACGTCGTTCCCAGGTGCATCCTTGTGAAAATATAAAATCTTTTCCTGTCTTTCCATCCATGGCATCAACGCACAGACTTCGTAGACCACACTTTACTCGCCGTCAACGAAGATAGAAATGATGATGATTCCTTTGTTTTTAACACGTAATGTGTAAGTTTAGAGAAACTTTCAAACAAATCGTAGCTCGTTAACTTCGTAGTAACGAGTCTAAATCTATATACACGTGTCAAGAACTTTTTAACGCCCTCTCTACAAATGAATCTGACCTTTGACCTCAAAGATTCTCGTGATCCAAAATTTTGTAGCATTTCTTATATCTACGACTCAGAATACCACCAGACACCAATTTTTAACTTCCCAACACTGGTACATAAAAATTTGACCTCTATCTTCGAAGGACCAATCGCATCGAAAAGCATTAATTTTTAGCACTCTAACATTTAGATCTCTATATGATCTTTGACCTCGAAGGATCCATTGCATCCAAATTTGACATCATTTCTGAGATCTGCGACACAAAATACCCCCAGGAGTCAATTTTCATCAGTCTAGCACTGGTAAATCTAAATTTGACTTTTAACTTCGGAGGATCCTCCGGATTCGAATTGGGGGCGGGGGTGGCTCAGTCGGTAGCGCGCCAGGCTCGTAATCTGTAGTTCCCAGGTTCAAGTCCCAGCTGGGTCAGCGTTGAGATTTATCTCCGCAAAATTCCCCGCCCTGCCCACGGTCAGTAGGGGACACCGATGGGCTTGGAAAGGCCGCCATTCGTCGGATGGGACGTTAAGCCGTGGCCCGTGTACGGGAGAGCCATACCCTGTGCACGTTAAAGAACACGCTGGATGGCCTTGACGGGAGGCTACCATCTGTCTCCCAACAGCTGTTCCAGTGGGTCCCCTCTCCCAACCTTCTCTGAGCCTTCGGGGTCCTTGTGACCTGGCCATTTAGCCCATGGTGTGCAAAAAATTGCCGCTCAGAGGTAAAACAATCCAATCCGGATTCGAAATCTCGTAACATTTTCCACATTCCAAAACACCCTCAGACACTAATTTTCATGGTTTTCAGCACTCACAGATCATGGTTTGACTTCTAAGTAACCTCTATTCGACCTTGAATGACCCATCGAAGGTTAAATTTCGGATTTTTCCCGAGGTCTACGACCCGGATAAGCTCCAGGTGGAAATTTTCAGAGCTCCATCTTTTCTGCATCAACGTTAGAATTAGCATGATCCCCTGTCAGTCAGCCGTCAATCACCCACATTCGTCTATATACAGTATATGTGATGACGTATGCTTTTCCCATGTGCATTTTACACACGTTCACGGGGCGGGGGTGGGTCAGTCGGTAGCGCGCCAGACTCGTAATCTATAGTTCCCAGGTTCGAGTCCCAGCAGGGTTAGCGTTGAGATTTATCTCCGCAAAATTGCAAAATTTCTCCGCCCTGCCCACGGTCAGTAGGGGACACCGATGGGCTTGAAAAGGCCGCCGTCCGTCGGATGGGACGTTAAGCCGTGGCCCCATGTGTGTGAGAGCCTATACCCTATGCACGTTAAAAAACACACTGG
This sequence comes from Ryuthela nishihirai, assembly GCA_038380435.1. NCBI lineage: Eukaryota > Metazoa > Arthropoda > Arachnida > Araneae > Heptathelidae > Ryuthela > Ryuthela nishihirai. The sequence goes on from JAWZYU010000018.1 coordinate 31,308,938, forward strand.
ATGGCCTTGACGGGAGGCTACCATCTGTCTCCCAACAGCTGTTCCAGTGGGTCCCCTCCCCCAACCTTCTCTCAGCCGTCGGGGTCCTTGTGGCCTGGCCATTTAGCCCATGGTGTGCAAAAAAGTGCCGCTCAGAGGTAAAACAATCCAATCCAACACACGTTCACCTCTATTAGCCCTGAAAAGCTCGAGCTTAAGTATAATAATAATGGTATAGATTTTATATACTATTTATAAGTTCTAAAATACATTTTATAAACTATTTATCTCCTGATGTTTCTAGATAAACTCCACTTTCCTTTGTATTCTTTTTTAGGCAGTTTCACCACCCTGAAAGCAAATTTCACCTTCGTCCGTTCCGTGAGCAGTCACGTGGTCAACACGTACATTCCCTCCACCCTGGTAGTCATTATGTCATGGTTGTCATTTTGGTTGGATGTGAACGTAGCTCCTGGAAGGATCACCCTAGGGGTCACCTCGTTATTGACCCTGGCGACCCAAGGCGTAAGGACTCGAAGTGCCCTCCCACCAATTAGCTACATGACGGCTATGGATATATGGCTATTTTTCTGTGTATTAATGGTGTTTGCATCACTCGTAGAGTATGCGTTAGCCTACCATATAGTGACGTCAAAATCTGAGGTATGTACCTTATTCCATACTCGTGATCATTTCATGAACGTCATTGCATTTTCGTAATACGTTTTACTCCACCCATTGTGTAAAAAAAAGTGCCGCTCAGAAGTTAAACAACTCAAACATCTTTGACCCTCTATAACTTTTACACTGAGTTTTATGGGAAAATATCACTTAATATATATATATGTTACCGCTAAAGCTCGAAAGCCGTTAATGTGCACATTACCTAGCTAATCTGCAGATTAACTGATTTGCTCCGTTAACGTGCGGAATCAAGAGTTTTCCGCATTTTACCTAGGTAATGTGCACATTAACGGCTTCCGTATCGTTAAAGTTCAAAAGTTTGTTTCTCTCATAGTGGTGAATCTCTTGAATATGAATCTTCGTGTCACGTGATTCACTCGTCCGCATTATAAAAAACGCCCCGGATGAGCGGAGGCCAAGTGAGAACGAATCGGTAAAGTGATTCATTCTTGATAACGATTCACTAAAATGATTCGTTCTCACTTGGCCTGCTCATTTTGGGGGCGTTTTTTATAATTCGGACGACTGATTCATGTTGACAGAGGGATGACCCTGGTTTCAACTCTACTCTCGGACACTAGATAAATAACATTATGTTAATTTATGCGTACAGAAACGTTCCTGTTGTTCCAGCAAAGATCTTATTTTCACTTTAACGAGTGCCTAGTAGGTAATGTGCAGATTATCCAGGTAATTTGCAGATTACCTAGGTAATTTGAGAAATGAAACAATTTTCCGCACGTTAACGGATCACCCTAGTTAATCTGCACAATACCTAGATAATCTGTAGAATAACTGATTTCTGCACTTTAGCGGTGACATATATATATTAAAAGTCTCAATCAATTTTAAATATAGGTTTTTCGATAATATTCCCTCAGTATTTAAAGAGTTATGGAAGTGTGAGCATTAAAAAACAGCAATTCTAGAAAAAAATTTAACTTTGGAGTTAATTGAATCTGAAATAAGAAGTATAATTTCAAAACATTTCAGAAGTAACTACATTTTTGAAAAGTGCGTGTAAATAATTCCTTCAATATTTTGATAAATTTCTTTAGAACACATTGCTGTTCATAAATGTTCAATAATGTAAGAATGTGATTGAAAATCTAAAATATATATAGATTTGATTGCAATCCATTAAAATTTAAACTGGATATTTCATATTGGATATGTCCTTAATAAGGTTCGTTCTACACAGTACAGATTGTTCCTACTTACGTCCAGAGGGAATCGACTCTATCAAGTTTCAACAAGCTCCTTATTAATAACATGATTATAAAACCCGTTTTCATGTATGATCCAGTATGAGGGTTGGGTTGTTTTACCTCTGAGCAGCACTTTTTTGCACACAATGGGCTAAATGGCCAGGTCTCATGGATCCCGAAGGCTCAGAGAAGGTTGGGGGAGGGGACCCACTGGAATAACTGTTGGGAGACAGATGGTAGACTCCCGTCAAGGCCATCCAGCGTGTTCTTTAACGTGCACAGGGTATGGCTCTCCCGCACACGGGGTCACGGCTTAACGTCCCATCCGACGGACGGCGGCCTTTACAAGCCCATCGGTGTCCCCTACTGACCGTGGACAGGGCGGGGAATTTTGCGGAGATAAATCTCAACGCTGACACAGCTGGGACTCGAACCTGGGAACTACAGATTACGAGCCTGACGCGCTACCGAATGAGCCACCCCCGCCCCTCCAGTATGAGGGTACTCTAAAATAAGATGTGCTGATCAGTTGTGGCAGCCCTCTGGGTCGTCTGAAACAGAGTCATACATTGTGACCTCAGTTTCATGACTATAGAAGTAGCATTAAAATGCAAGCTATCAGCTTCTTTCAGAATGTACCTTGTCACAATAATGACAATTAAAAGGGACATAAAATTTCGCATGTAACAATCAAGAATCGCAGATCGCAATCACGGGGAATTAATTCATCAGCCATCTGCGGAAAAAGGGGCGGGGGTGGCTCAGTCGGTAGCGCGCCAGGCTCGTAATCTGTAGTTCCCAGGTTCGAGTCCCAGCTGGGTCAGCGTTGAGATTTATCTCCGCAAAATTCTCCGCCCTGCCCACGGTCAGTAGGGGACACCGATGGGCTTGGAAAGGCCACCATCCGTCGGATGGGACGTTAAGCCGTGGCCCCGTGTACGGGAGAGCCATACCCTGTACACGTTAAAGAACACGCTGGATGGCCTTGACGGGAGTCTACCATCTGTCTCCCAACAGCTGTTCCAGTGGATCCCCTCCCCCATCCTTCTCTGAGCCTTCGGGGTCCATATGACCTGGCCATTTAGCCCATGGTGTGCAAAAAAGTGCCGCTCAGAGGTAAAACAACCCAACCCAATCTGCGGAAAAGCTAATAAATCACAGCCAGAGAAGACATGTCGAAATTAACTAGGAAACGTAAGCAAAGTGTTACGAATGTTTCAGTCGCTTGACATCTGGATTTATTCCAGCGAGAGAGATCGGTGATTCACACAATCTGGAGAATAACCAGTCATGTGATCTTGAGGAATAAAAAGCCCAAACATTGAATAGAGACGATTAAGAACTTTACCCCCCCACCACCCCTCCTGCAGGCAAAACCTAAAAATGAGTCTCCCCTCCTCGATCAGCGTTAAGTTATTTAAGAAAGACAATTAGGGTGCATCAGAAATTATCTGCAATAATAATAAAAATTATAAATTAATTATTTTAACCCAGATCACTGATAAAAATTTTATACAAGATGAAATTCTTGCTAAAATAAAAGAACGAAATCAAACTTTTCATGCACACCAATCTCTGCTGTCTTCAAAAATATTTTCACATAGAGCAAAAGAAAATATATACACTCAGTGCTCACTAAATTATGACCACCTCCCTCCGTGTATAAGTGGAAACTAAATTCCAAGTTCTATAACTTCTGAATTAATCGTTTTAAGAGAAAATGAAACGGAAGATAAATTAAAGATTCCAATCAAATCTACCTAAATCTCGATTTTAAATAATATTCCCTTTGTACTTATAAAGAGTTATGGAAGTTTCAATATTTAACAGCAACAATGCAAATCTGGAGAAAATTGAAAAATATCGAAACATTATTTATATTAACTTTTCAAATATGCACCTGTTGTATTAAATGGTTAGAAATTATACCTCTTACATCAGTAGTAAAGAATCACAGGATAAGTCCTGTAGACATGGAACGCATGAAATAATGAGCTGAAAAAATTTGTTTTGCCATGAGTGGGATTCGAACCCACGTCTCCAGGAAACATGCCTGTTATGCTAACCACTACACCATCAATGGCTAATCTTTTTTCAGCTTAGTGACATTATAAGCTTTCCGGATTTTATTTATTTGATTCGCACTAGTGGCGCCATCTATCCGGTAAGTGGACAAATCTGTTGCCTCATTAGAGATGGAATTAATATTTGTCACTCACGCTCAGGGCGTTAAATCAATAAATCAATATAATCACAGGATGTCCTGTAGACATGGAACTCATGAAATAATGAACGGAAATCATGAAAAGATGAGCTGAAAAAAATTTTGGTTTTGCCATGAGTGGGATTCGAACGCACGTCTCCAAGCTTATAATGTCATTAAGTTGAGAAAAGGTTAGCCATTGATGGTGTAGTGGTTAGCATAACAGGCATGTTTTCTGGAGACCTGGGTTCGAATCCCACTCATGACAAAACTAAATAATACTTCTTATTCAAATTATGGTTAACTTCTGAGTTAAAGTTTAACATTCGGGATTGATGTTATTAAATATTCAACTTGCATAATTCTTTAAATACTAAAGGGAATATTATTGAAAATTGAGATTTAGATAGATTTGATTGAGATCTTTATCTTCGGTTATATTTTCTCATAAAATGCTTAGTTTGGAAGTTAAAGAACTTTGAAGTTAGCTTCCAAAGGAGACATGGAGGAGGTGGTCATAATTATGGAGGGGAACATAGAGGGAGGTGGTCATAATTTAGTGAGCACTGAGTGTATAAGACTCTCTTATGCCCAGTTGTTATCCATGGCTCTGAAACTTAGAGCGCTACAAAAGCTGATGAAGGTAAATTACAGCGGTTTGAAAATAATAATAAATAAATAAATACCCCCTCAAGCAGCTGCTTGCCACAGAGGTCTAGCAGGAGCCTGTCAGTTTATATGCCACAGTAGGAGATCTGAGAGGATGGCAGGACCTCAGCAGAAAAAAGACACACACAACCATGCCTTACCCGGGGCTCGAACCCAGGTCCCTTAGATCAGTAGCCAAGCGTGCTAACCACTCGGCCACGGGACGGAGTCCTCAGAAAATACATAGATCAATCCTTGACAATTCTAGTGCATTGTTGGAAAGACGACTTAACCTAAAATTGTACGAAAATCATGGCTATCCTGCTATAACCAGTGAGATTGAAGCCAACCGATTACGATAGATGGGACACATTCAAAGGATGGATGCAGAAAGAAACTAAAGAAAAGCTATATCTGCCTTCCGAGTGGAAAAATATCAAGAGGGCGCCCCCGCTTGAGATGGAGAGATGGCACACAAAGGGACTTGGATGAATTGAATATTTCCAACTGGGAGGAGAAAGCCATAGATGGAGATGAATACTTTTACTTGCAGCGAAGAGTCTTGGAAGTTAATATAGCTGAAGAAAAAGAATTTCTTTTGTCCTGAGACAGATTTTAACAAGATTTGGGTGATGTACTAAATGCAACACTTTTCTTATTATTATTATTTATTTTTGATATTTTTTCCTAAATTATATCTAAAATTTTATTCAAAAATTGCAAATGAAAGTCAATATTTTTACACGGTTAAAAATATTAAATTATAAGGAGTTGCAGCTGTTTTGAAGTTAGCCTAGCTAGCTTCGAAACAGTTTAGTCTAGCTAACTTCGAATAGGACTCTGATATTAAGTATCTTATAGAAATAAGAGAGATGCATGCTGGAGGAGAGGGGGAGGGGTCTAAGCTTTTATTACCTTCAAATTTGCTATTCTTTCATCCCTCTGCTTCTTTCTCTCTTTTATCAGATATTTCTAAATATTTTTAATATTTTCCTCCTTCCTGACTCATGGCAGTGTCAGGGTTGGCCATTATATTAATCCGGCCGCGATCATGAAATTCATTCGTCGTATAAGCGATTGACGAATCATCGTGTTTCAATTTTCTTGTCACGTATTAACATAAAAATGTATTTCGAAAGAGATCACAAGATAACCTAGAAAGAATTTTCAGTGTTAATGATATAGTTTCTGAAGTAAAATGTAACAAATAATACTTTTTCTCTCATTTATTTCTAGGAAAATGAGACAAAGGTGTTCACTGCCTCAAGTAATAGGAAGTCATCGGTGGATTTTAACAGTACTATGCAGAAAATTGATACCCCGGATGTCTTGAATACGTCGTTCGTGAAGAAACTTAAACTTCTTGTTACAGATCAGTGGTCAAAGTATTTACAATCACCTAACAAGTTGGACTCAATGTGTCGTGTGATTTTCCCTTTCGTCTTTGCGATATTTTCTATCTCTTACTGGTCATACTATCTCTGTCGTTACCTTTAACGATATATTGAAGTGAATAAAATCGTAGGTGCAATTTTTTAAAACGTTGTCTTGTCATTACAAGCATTTTTTTAAAGTCTGCATATTTCAATCCTCTTACGATTTACTTTAAATTATTCACGATTTAAGGGGCGGGGGTGGCTCAGTCGGTAGCGCGCCAGGCTTGTAATCTGTAGTTCCCAGTTCGAGTCCCAGCTGGGTCAGCGTTGAGATTTATCTCCGCAAAATTCCCCGCCCTGCCCACGGTCAGTAGGGAACACCGATGGGCTTGGAAAGGCCGCCGTCCGTCGGATGGGACGTTAAGCCGTGACCTCTTGTGCGGGAGAGCCATACCTTGTGCACGTTAAAGAACATGCTGGATGGCCTTGACGGAAGGCTACCATCTGTCTCCCAACAGCTGTTCCAGTGGGTCCCCTCCCCCAACATTCTCTGAGCCTTCGGGGTCCTTGTGACCTGGCCATTTAGCCCATGGTGTGCAAAAAAGTGCCGCTCAGAGGTAAAACAACCCAATTCACGATTTAATGCATCAGATTGTAATAAATTCAGGCGCTCTCTGATTCTTCCAAATTAATTTCTTTTGAGCAAGTTATTTATTTATAGTAATTAGGATAAATTTTTATTCTATAACTTTTTATAGCATAAACAAGAAAATAGTTTGTTTTTTTAAGTAGGAACGTCTTCCTCTACGATGTAGATGGTGCCCCTGAAAACACGTATCTTCCCCTTTAATGAAGGGGAATTATTTAACTGTATTCTGTCTGCGACACCAAATTTTTTGCATAAGTGCATTTAACTAGCACTTTATAAGAAACTGCTATTCTTACGCACAGTATTTACATAAGTTACCGGCAAAGTGTGAAAAGCAGGCATTGTATAGAATGCCTAGGCATTCTATGGAATGCGTGACGTTTTTAGGCAAAATGCATTGTTTTTAGGCAAAATGCAACGTTTTTAGGCAAAATGCACGTTTTTAGGCAAAAGGCATTCTATGGAATGCGTGACTTTTTTAGGCAAAAAAAAGTATAAAATGTCTGTTTTATTTTAATATTTTACATACTTTCCCTAGGCATTGTTAAGAATACTTAAGCATTATATATAATGACAAATACTATTTCGGCAAAGTATGAAAAAGGCTTTTATTGAAAAGATTCATGTGAAAATGTAAGAAGTACAAAGTATAAGATACAGGATTTTTCTATAAAAAGAGAAAAAGACCAGTGATGAACTACCGCCAGCAGATTGCGCGTGTCACCCCGTCCCTTGTCGACCACTGGGATAGGAACTCACGCAGTGGCTCCCAAAGGTGCAGGAGGAAATTTTTTACGGAATCTATTTTAATTTTTTTGGCCTGTATTTCCAGATTCAATTTAGATAGATTTTTACCTTCGACAGCATTCTCAATATTGAAGCAAAGAGTACACAAAATATTAACATCATAACCTGTAATGAATCTGTCATCCGCATTATTAAAAACGCTCCAAATGAGGTAACGCCAAGTGAGAACGAATCAGTAAAGTGTTGAATATTCGAAGTTTGCAATTCGAGTTAGGATACTAGTATTTCACTTTACTACTTGTCAAATCTATTTCAGTGGAGTTCCGAGATGCTTGTGATATGTCGTTTTTTTATGACTTTTTTTAATCTGTTTTTTGACCTTAACTCTCTTTCTATAGCAGCTAGGGTTCTCATACTTTAGGGTCCCATTTGGGGCAACTCTCTTTCTATAGCAGCTAGGGTTCTCATACTTTAGGGTCCCATTGGGGCAACTCTCTTTTATACTCTTCTATCGCTAGTGTGCGTTTTTCCGTCTGGAAGGGAGTCTTTTTGGTGTCCAAAGTGACCAAATACGGTGCTCTTTTTTACCGAAACTAGGGACTGGCGGATCTGGCAATCGGGTGGGCCTATAGGGGACCCAGGGGGGCATCTACTGGTCACTTCGGATTGGACTGAGTGCTCTGTGTCTCTGTTTGAGGCGAGCGTCGAAAGTCACGTGACTCGCCTTGCGACATTAAACGTCACTGCCGGTAGTATTTTATACTTTACCGATTTGCCTTTTGGCATTCTATAGAATGCCTAGGAAATGTGTGAAAATCTAAGCGTTTCATACTTTGACGTCCCACTTTCGGCATTCTATACAATGCCTAATTTCACACTTTGCCGGTAACATATACACTATCTTCCGTTTCTCATTCAGCAAATCCAACGGGTTTTCGGGTTGGTCCTTAATTTATGGAAACCAGTGTATACTACTGGTTAATATATAACTTTTAAAATATAATGGTATGCATAATTGCTTAAATATAGTGGATACGTGTAATTAATGAGTTGGGTTGTTTTACCTCTGAGCGGCAATTTTTTGCACACCATGGGCTAAATGGCCAGGCCACAAGGACCCCGAAGGCTCAGAGAAGGTTGGGGGAGAGGACCTACTGGAACGGCTGTTGGGAGACAGATGGAGCCTCCCGTCAAGGCCATCCAGCGTGTTCTTTAACGTGCACGTGATATGGCTCTCCCGCACTGTGGGTCACGACTTAACGTCCCATCCGACGGACGGCGGACTTTCCAAGCCCATCGGTGTCCTCTACTGACCGTGGGCAGGGCAGGGAGATTTGCGGAGATAAATCTCAACGCTGAACCGGCTGGGACTCGAACCTGGGAACTGCAGATTATGAGCCTGGCGCGCTACCAATTAAACCACCCCCGCCCCTGTAATTAATGAAATGTAGTGATAACTATAGTTATTGCAATGTATAATAACACTGTAATATAACGCAACACTGTCGTAACGTGTATATATTGAGATAAATAAGTGATAAATATAGGTATTGTAATTCAGTATACATATTTTACATGTGCATTTTTGCATTAAACTGGCATGTGTGAAGAGAGCTGTACTTTGAAATGAAATAGTGCACAAGCTTTACAAATCTACTTGACGAATTAATAACAATAAATATTCAATTCTCGATAAATCTCTAGAAAAGTTCCTGTCAGCCATTTCCCTTTTTATGTCCTGAAAGTTTTTCATTTTCTTTCAACTGAAATTGTTATTCCATCGCTAATTAAATAAAGGAACGAAAGATAGTTTATTGATAAATAAATGACTAGTTATATTTATCTCTAGATTTCAGTAGGTAGATTTATCACTTCAATTTCTGTGGTTATGCCACCACTAAAATAAGGTCATATGCTTCTTCATGTAAAGGAGATATAAGGTTGACACATGTAATGAAACGTTTATACGAAGAAGAGTTTTATGATATCCTATTATCGCCCATGTAAAAGGAATACTACTGGTCTGATGGTTTCAATTATTTATATTAATTCATATTTATACAAAAGCATGTTTGCGCGACTCCGACTTTCGTGTTTAATATGCTTGAAAATCCAATTCTTCTGCAAAGGAATTTAACAAATGGCTACACCATTTATGCTTTCTTCAAAAAACAATCGGTTTAGGAGACTGCAATGCAGAACCGTCGGTAACAATATTTTTTTACTACGTTCGATGAATATAGTGAACTTTAAAAAGCAGCTTCTGTTATGGTGAATTATTTTTAGCTAAAAAATTTAGCTTTGGTGATATTTAAACTTTGAATGAAACTGCATATTTCCTTCAAATAATAAAAATTTCCAATTGTTACGATTACCAAACTTGTGCAATGTTGAAAGAAACGTTTTCATCCAAGTGCGGGGTCATGAAATGCTGGCCACTATGTAAATTGATTCACACTACTAATAATAACAAGGAATTTAGAAATTCACTTTTATTTTTGAGAAAGAACAAGAAACTATTGGATTCTAAGAGGAAACTACTGCGGATCCATGTTGAAACATTCTCTTCCATCCCTTCATATTCCACTCCCCCACGGCCAGTACGGGACACCAATGGGTTTGGAAAGGCCGTAGTCCATCGGATGGGACGTTAAGCCGTGGTCCAGTGCATGGGAGAGCCACACCCTGTCCACGTTAAAGAACACGCTGGATGACCTTGATGGAAAGCTACCATGTGTCTTCCAACAGCTGTTCCAGTGGGTCTCCTCCCCCAACCTTCTCTGAGCCTACGAGGTTTTTGTGACCTGGCCGTTTAGCCCATGGTGTGAAAAAAAATTGTCGCTCAGAGGCAAAACAAACGAAGCAACCCAAATCCACTTCCCCATACCGAAATATGCTTCAATTCTCCACTGTTCATCAATATTTTTTTTCGTTTCATGTAGGAAAGCCACATCCTGCGCACGTTAAAGAACAATTTCGGAATGTTATTCTGTATTTCTATTTGAATTTATGAGCTATTGGATTGAAATTATAATGTGCAGAAATAGTTTAATGGTGAATTTAAATTTACTTATTTATTTTCATTACCTTTTTCAGGAGTTGTATTTTTAAACAGGCCATTTAAATGTGTCCTTTCAGTAAATTTAATTTCTTTCATAATATCTATAAATCATTCATTTGAAAACTTAAAAAAAAATGCAACTGATGTTATTTATTTTAATTTTACATTGATTTAATTCAGTGAATGTTCAACAAAGAGCTCCCCTAGGGGGGGTTGAAATTTGTGGGGGCGTTCTTGCAAATTCGAGTACACGGCAAATATTTTTGTGACTGGTTTTGCACAGAAAAAAAAAATACTTTTCGTCCATAAGGGAACGAAGTCCGGAAAGTTAGGGAACAGATGATTTAAATAATTATTATTTTTACGATGAGCTTTTTTGTGGACTGCAGGGCAGGGTTCCGGGGAACGCGCTGAACCCACCTTATGCCAGCCCTGGCTAGAAGGGAAACATTAAGAACCTCAATAAGGTCTAAAGATAGAAAATCTTAGAAAACGGCAAATTTCAAATGAGAATTTGCCGTTTATCATAGAAATTTAAAATTTTAGCTATACAGTGCAATGGTTGACTCCATAAAGAGGAAGACGGCTGTGGCTCAGTCGGTAGCACTGCCAGGCTCGAGTCCCAGCTGGGGCAGCATTAAGATTTATCGCCGAAAAACTCCCCCGTCCTGCCCATGGAAAGCAGGGATCCCGCATAGGTTTGGAAAGGCTGCGCCAGTCAGATGGGATATTAAGCCATGGTTCCGTGTGCGGGAAAGCAGTGCACATTAAAGAAGTTATGGCCTTGACGGGAGGCAACCTTTCTGCTCCCAAGAGCTGTCCAGTGGGTTCCCCCAACCTTTTCGAGCCGTCGGGGTCTTTGTGACCTAGTCATTTAGCCCATTGTATGCGAAAAAAGTGCCGATCAGAGGTAAAACAACACAACCCATAAAGACAAACCCTTTCGACCTTGTGAGGTAGATTTTTGATGTTTGGGAAACTGGCTCCAAAAAGACTTTTAAACAGCCATTAAAAGGTAAGAGTTTTATGACAAAGATTTTCAATTTTTCTTAGGACCACAAGAAACACACATATTCACCCGAAGACTGAGAGCCACAGTTTTAGCTTCACTGCTGATAATGTGTAATATTACGCAAAATTTACCAAAAGATAAAATCCAGGCAACAGTTTGAAATGTTTGTTAACATGAATTTTTATTGTTGAATGCATGCTAATGAGATTAAACATCCAAGAATTAGCTGTTACTGGCATTGTTAGTAAGAGTATATAATAAGACGTTTATTTGTTTTTAGTTAAACGGTGTTTAAAGCGGAAGACAATATATTTCTAAATATGATGAAGTAATAGATATAAACAGAAAACCACAATGTTGATAATAGTGTAAAGAATAGAAAACATGGGTGATCCTAGAAAATAATCAATTCAACGATTAAACTATTCTGGGATATAATGCATATCAGTCAGAAATATAATATAAATATTATCTCAATTTTCTATTTTTAAAATATTGATTTGAGTTTGAATTCAGTATTCATATTGGTTATAGAAATTGAGACGGTGCTTGCGATGAAAATGTATTTCAGAAGACAATTTACAGTAAATGATGATTATTAGAAAGAAAGTAAAAATTTAATTCATATTTCAGAATATAATTCTTTAACTTTTGATCAGATTTGTGAAGATTTCTTAAGACAAATAGATTAGCCGTTTAATTACGCCATCCAAACGCTTTAAATACCGAACGAATTTTACTGAAAAAATCAAGATTTGGCCAATTTCCTTTACGGGTTGCCTCCCACCCCAAGTTAAACAAAAAAAAAGAAATCGGTCGTTTTATACGAAATTTCAAACTCCTCTATCAAATTTGAAATCATAAACAAGTTGTCTTTGTATAAACCTTTTTCAGTTCCATGTCCGATACTAAAAACAGGTATGAAAAAGGGCAAAATTTGCTCCATTTAAAATATGATTTCCAACTTTCCTGTCCGGTGAAATATTTTAGCAACTGAAAAATCCTCTCGTACGCCTCCCCTCAAATATCAAATTATCCGACCTTCACCGAATTAAGTCGGACACATTTCATCTGTCCTCAAATTTTTATTTAGCTGAAAATATTCGGATATTTCATTGTGAAAAGTCTAACATTGGAAGCTCATTTTTAAATTCCTAAAGAATATAAGTTACTAAGTAATTACTTTTCACAATGCTTCGTAAATACATAAAATTAATATTCATGGAATTTAAATTTCTTTTTCCTTTTTTGGAGTGAAAACAAAGAGAAAAGTTCCAAACCCCAATTTACTTTGAACACATAATTCTGATGATTGAACAGCTGATAATTTTAAATGAATCGAACCACGGATTTTACATCTCTCTTTAACGAATTAGATTTGTGTTGTTTACTAGTAAGCAATTCGTCGACTTCAATGCCTTCTAATTCAAATAATGGAAGAGTGTGGACTGTGGTCTCAAGGAAATTATCTATTTTTCCTGGACATATTCCTCCATGGTTAACAGTGAAATGTATTTCAATAAATATCATTTCATAGCGTATTTACGCAAACCAGTGATGTGATGAAAGGGAAACGTTCTCCTCACCTTTATGTTCAAAGTATTTAATGTTGGGATCTACTCTTTATTGTGGCTTGTTTACAACTTTAACGATAGTCGGGAAAGTTCACAGAAGTTTATGAAAGAGATGGGAGAAATCCCGTTCAGGTGAGGTCGCCCAGGGAGCTGCACATTTTTCGTTGACATTTTAAACAGCAGAAATAACTTCTTTACACCATTTTTTATCATCTAAAAATAATAAATTGAACAGTGTTTTTTCTAGTTTTAGCACTAGCAAATAATTTTACCCAGCTGAATATTTGTACCGGGAGTTTTGGAACCCGCTGCCCCACTCATCTCCGAAAAATCATGTCGTGACATATGAAATATCAAACCTGTCTACTTGATTTCAAGTGGAAAAGAGGTGTGTTTGCATAATTTTATTTTAGCCCCATATCTCATACTAAAAATAGATCTGAAAAGGTAAAATTTTATTCTTATTTAATACCATTTTAACCTTTGCAGTCCGGTGGAATACTTTAGCATTTGTGAAACCCTATCCAAAAATTATTATCAGATCATCTCACCCAGGTCTGAAATGAAAACTCGGAACCCCTTTCCCGTCCTCTTCCCTGAAACTGAATTCTCGAATATTCCCTAAACAAAATTGTTCCCCAAACCCGGAGAAGTGAATATTGGCTACGCTCCTCATGCCATGAATTCTCGAATTTTTATTTAGATGAACTTGTTTCATACGATGTCTTTTGAAAATGGTTCCTTTCCCAAAACAAACAGCATCATTTGATCAGTGTCATGGCATTTGGTAGTAACAATATAAAGCTGAAATGTTGGCATCACTCTAACTGAACGATTTTTGAGTTTAAAAAAAGAATATACTCTAAAATACCTCAGTTTGAAAATGATATTATGAGAATTCGGTAAAGGGACTACCTAATATTATTAGTTATTAATTATTAGATTCCTCATTAAGTTATATGCTACCATTCAAAGAGTAATATATATTATAGAGTCACCAATTAATTGGATTTTTATTGTTCACTAATTTAAGTCACCAATTAATTGGATTTTTAGTGTTCACTAATTTAAGTCACCCTTTGCAAGAAGAATTAGTGCAGTTAATATCTAGGATGAAAAAAAAATATATATTATTGAAATTGGAAAGTATCACGTTAAAAAACTGAAATGTTAAAGTAAACGCACCTCCATATTTTCCCACCATATATAATAGTTAGTTCGTAATTATTTTTATACCATTTCATTAGTAATATTCCACTACTACCTAAGATTAATAACATTTCATTCATAATTATATAGCATGCTTTAAAAATACTAAATTCTTATAATAATATTTAATATTTTAAAAAGTAATTTTTTTATTTGCTTCGTAAATACATAAAATGAATATTCATCGAATTTAAATATCTTTTTTCTTTTTGGGAGTGAAAACAAAGAGAAAAGATCCAAAACCCAATTTACTTTGAACACAATTCTGATGGTTGAACAACGGACCATATTTAATGAATCGAACCACGGATTTTACATCTCTCATTAAGGAAATAGTTTTGTAATGTTTACTAGTAAGCAATACGTCGAATTCACTGCCTTCTAATTCAATAACAAGCCCCATATCTCATGTTGTCAGTCGAAAATCCAACATGAAAAATTTAGTGATGTAACCTTTAATTCGGAATAAATTCTACATTTAAAACGTTTTATTTTTATAAGAATCAAGTAATTTTACTTAAGCCTTGACTATATGAATGAATAAGTTATGGTTAGCGACAACCTACCTGTTTTATAACGAAATGTGCTATATTAGTTTTGATGCATGAAATCAGACGTGGTGCTGTTAGCACTTTGACTGAGCGACGACTTAGTTAATTTTATTCCAAATAATAGTTATATATAATCATAACTCTAAAACTATACAAGTAGGTATTTTTCTACAACCATTATTTAATTTTGGATTATTCTATAATATTCCTACAGAGTCTTCAAAAATAATTTTTTCTGTTTTACATTGTTTTGTAAAAGGCAATAAAACAGCAAATAATAGTCACATAAAGAACATCAAAACAAGATGCTCACGCCCTTTGACTGTTAATGGGAAAATGAGAATAATAGCCGGCTGCTAAAGGTTGCCCTGCAACCACTGGTATTGAGTCGTCCATCTCTTAAAGCTGGTCATACTCTAGGTTTATGAAACGAATATACTGAATCTGGCCCATTTCTTTCCATTATTTCACCAAACATATTTAGGTGCATAACTAGATTATTTTGCCAATTTATAAATTTGGAAAAATTCTCCCACAATTAATGAGTGGTATAGCACTCATTAAAAATACATATTTTAATCTTTTAATCAAGATATTGTCCTGATTCCTTAAAAATATAGTGTTTTTTTTTTCCAAATAATTACTTATTAAGAATACATGTTTTGATCTTTTGATCAAGATATTGTCCTGATTCCTTAAAAATATAGTGTTTTTTTCCCCAAATAATTACTCATTAAAAATACATATTTTAGTGTTTTGATCAAGATATTTTCCTGATTTCTTAAAAAAAAAGGGTTTTTTTCCAAATAATTACTCATTAAATATGTGTTTTTCACTTGTAATTATAAAAATGTGTCCTATAAAAATATTACTCATTAAATACGTGTTTTTCACTTTTAAGTATGAAAATGTTTCCTGCGGCCCGTTCAGAAAGCAGTCTTCTTTTTTACTAGTGGCTCCTTGCTGAGTTTGGGTTGAACATTTCTGGTTCAAACAAAAGAAGACATCGACAAACGTTTCAGTTTGAAACCAAAATCATGAAAATTAATAAAAACTCGACTGTCTTTTAACATCTGCCTCCTAACAGCTCTCAAGTGTGTCCCCTTCCACTCCACAGAATAAGTAGTTGTCACAGGTGGATGACTCAACACAACTGCTATAGCATTAGTTTCAAAATTCAAAACCTGCTTCTCAGATTGAAGGAAAAAGATTGGGATTTTGGGAAAAAGGGTAGGATTTTTTTTCTTGAAGGAAATTTCTATACCACACAGAATCTAAATTCACCCTTTGCTAAAGATTTCGCTTTTGAAAAAATAGAGAAGAAAAAAAATCCTACAGTGTTCCATATTTATTTGTTTTTAAAGAAAAATGTGTGTTTTACATAAACTTACTTTAGTTTCCATGCATCTTTCCCAGAGTTGCTTAAACTCAAATAAAAAAAAATCTTTAGAAGTGGAATAATAAATGTAGTAAACATTAGAGATCTTCTCGCTCGATAGCGTTAAAAAAAATAATGAATTTCCCTAACAAAGTACACTCTACAAGTGGATGCCACTGATGTTGTCCATTTCAACAAACGAATAGTTAGCATGATTGGCAAAGATCAGATGCTTCCAGTTTCGAATCCAGTTTTAACGCAATGGCTGTTTTATTGTTGCCTTTCTGTTGAGGTCTGGGTTGTGATATGAATTACCTATGAACTGCACTCTTTTGCACACAATGGGCTAAATGTCCACGTTACAAGGACCACAAAGGCTCAGAGAAGGCTGGTGGAGGATACCAACTGAACAGCTGTTAGGAGACAGATGGTGGCCTACCATCAAGGCCATCCAACCTGTTCTTTAACGTGAACAGTGTATAGGTCTCTCGCACACGATGCCATGGCCCATCGGTGTTCCCTACTGACTACTGGCAGGACGTGGAGTTTTGCGGAGAAAAATCTCAACAATGGCCCAGCTGGGACTCGAACCTGAGAACTGCAGATTACGATCCTGGAGCGCTATCGACTGAGCCATTCTCGCCTCGGTGAGGTCTCTACTTTCTCACTGATTATCCTTATGTCATATGTCATATTATCCTTATGTCCTGTCACACCTCCTTGGCAACTGAGCTGTCTAAGGAAAATTTGAAGCAGAGTCGTTTGCGTACCAGTCTCCTAACTTGGATCCCTCGAGTTCCAATTCAACAAGTGTCAAGATTTTCTCTCTTTATTAGATTTTTCTGCCATTCAGTGAAAAAAAAACAGGCCACTGTTGTACAGTCGCTCGAAAAAGTGTTCGAACACTATGGTTGATTACAGACTTCCGAAAAAATATGTGGAAAAGATTTTTTTTAGAAATTAGTGATCTGGCAACCTTAGTGTCACGTGACACGAAGTTGCCAGATCACTATTTTCTAAAAAAAATCGTTCGCAGATATTTTTTTCTAATTCTGTAATCAACCATATTGTTTGGATACTTTTTTGAGCGACTGTACATTCAGCTATGATATAAAATCAGCTTATATTTTCATATGCGAGCCCGGATCTAGAAAAAAATCGAAAGGGGAGAGTGGGTGGCAAGAAGTAGATCGAGCAGGAAGAATGCATTGCGAGAAAGAGGGGGGGGGGTCAAGAGATTGGATTTCCAATGCAGCATAACATTCCCCTCCTTTTTTACAGGTTTTTAAAAAAAATTCTTGAAGAATGCATGAAATATAAATTCAATAATTTTTGCCCTATTACCCTTACTATCATTCTGAAAGGGGTTGGCATACCCCTCCTCCCTATATCCGATCCTCCCCAGATGCATCAAACCTAAATGGTACCAAGTTCTCCAAGTGGAGAACTTGGCAGATTTGCGTTGAATCTCCTTGTGCTTTCATGCTGGAGTGGAAAGGATCCTAAGCCTATTCAACAAATAAAACCCGAAATAAAATGAGCACTAAAATGGCGAAATATATTTTAGCTATTCACTCTGGTCTTCGGCGACAAATGAAATGCTGTAGTACTTACGAAATCCTCATCTTATGCTGCTTAAGATTGGTACCATGGATTACATAGCCCTGCTTGGTCTAGTGGTTAGCGCACCTGACTACAAAGATCAGCGGGCATGTCCTTGTGTAAATGGTTGTATGGGAAACCTGGACAAGCTATATAAAGTGTCTAGGTTATTTCTGTCCTTTGTATAGAAAAATGCCTTCTTCCTTTTAAAATAATTCTGAAGTTCAAAAAATTTCCTGCTTTACAAATAAAGTCAAAAGACATCCTAGCCGTATAATCAACGTCAAATGAGCCGAGTTTTTTAGTAGCATTTGGAATAAATATAATGGAACGCAAAATTCCCTCCCTATAGTCAGAAAAAACAAGCAGGATTGGGTTGTTTTACCTCTGAGCGGCACTTTTTTGCACACCATGGGCTAAATGGCCAAGTCACATGGACCCCGAAGGCTCAGAGAAGGTTGGGGAGGGACCCACTGGAACAGCTGTTGGGAGACAGATGGTAGCCTCCCGTCAAGGCCATCCAGCTTGTTCTTTAACGTGCAGAGGGTATGGCTCTCCCACATACGGGGCCACGGCTTAACGTCCCATCCGACGGACGGCGGCCTTTCCAAGCCCATCGGTGTCCCCTACTGACCGTGGGCAGGGCGGGGAATTTTGCGGAGATAAATCTCAACGCTGACCCAGCTGGGACTCGAACCTGGGAACTACAGATTACGATCCTGGCGCGCCACCGACTGAGCCACCCCCGCCCCATCAGTTAGAAGCGTTGCGCGAATTGATTGATTCAACGTTACTTAATTTGAGAACTTTTACCGATTTTGCGAGAAATTCAGGTAACATAATATCCTATATAGAAGTACGCTTATCTTTGACAGTGTGTGACGATGTCCTATTACCAAAGGAGAAACGAGATACGTTAGCTGACGTCATGCTCAGTCTGTAGCCTCCCTTACATATTATCCATTAAAATTATATCTAAGTAAAAATTTAGTAATAAAAGTTTTTAACCTTACTTAATATAGGTAATTTATTTCGTATACAGTCCCAAAAAGCACGTTACCTTAAGTAGGGCATTACCTAGAATTTAGTTTCCGGGGAAGAGGGTCTGATAATAAAATTTGAGTAGGGTTTCCAGTTTCTAAAATATTCCACCGGATACAAAAAGGTCGAAATGATATTCTATGTGGAATGATATTTTATTTTAATCTGTTTGTAGTGTGAGGCATAAAATCTGGGGCTAAAATAAAATTATACAAAGACAACTGTTTTGGATTTCAAAGCAAGTAGACATGTTTGAGATTTCGTATAAAACGATTCGATTTTCAGAAGTCCAGAACTCCGGGCCGTGGTTTAAGGAACACTTTTAAAATTCTAAAAACTTTACACTACTTTAGTAAGCCACGTGGTAATAACATCGCAAGTTCAAACGACATAATAGTTAGGAAACAGAGCTTTGTAAGGTACTAAAAATCTGGGAAGCATTTAAAAATCAATATATTATTTCGCATTGGTATATGAAATTACATTTGAATTTCTTGTCATGACGTATACCATAGAGGTTATTTTACTTAGATAACACCGGGAAATACAGCAAATGTCGATGGCCTCCAAAAATTGAAAGATAAAAAAATTATAGGGTTTAAATTAGTTGTTAATAAACGAACTATTTGTCTTCTATGCATTCGACACTTTTACTTTTTAAGATAAATGAAATATTTCTTTTTGGATCGGACTAAAATATTAGCAGTGGCATTTTCCGGTTCTTCCAGTAGTTTTAATTTTCTGCGTTAGAGTTTAAAAAAAAAGAGGTTAAACGTGAAAAATGTTTCAAGTTAATATTCTAAACTGTTTATTTAAGACAGAAATTTAATTCTTAGAAATGGTAGAGTGTGATGCTTAAGACATTTATAATACATTATTACTTATATTGGAAGCAATTATTTGCCTTCTTATACCATGTTGGGTGGAATAGCGAAACCTTTTTTTTTTTGCTATAAGACATCGATGATAAAACAAATAGTTTTAGAGTTCTTTTTCTAACAAGAATCATCCATTTTTTCGAGCATCATTCGTTAGAGGGTATAAAAATTGGAAAGAGGCAAAATCATTCGCTTTTAAAATGAGCGTTTTCTCGCTTTTAAAATGAGCGTTTTCATTTTCGCCAATTGGTCTTTCTATCAATTAACTAGAACAGGAGTCTACAAACGTTTTTGAAACACCCGCCAAAATGCTTTTTTTTTTAAACATTACACCAACCACAACAAAATTATGAATTATAGTATTAAATTGAAAATTTATTTTCTCCTTATATCATTATCCCCAATTTGGGCAAACACAACTCCCACGAACATTCACAAGATAACAGGTCTTGCAGACTAAAATCCTGCAATACGTGATCAATGCCCCCCTGGTTTGTAACCAATAGGCAATTGCATAAAGATCTGGGCATTGATCGTATTTACACATATCTTAAGTTTGTCTCGCGAGGTTTCTACGAATCAGTGAAGAGAAACCCACACGAGATTATATCCTGCCTTCTGGAGTACGATCAATGAAGTCCTTAACAGATATAAGAGGCCTAACGTGATGGCTTTCGCTAAAGAAAGTTATCCATTTTAGGTCTCTTGTGCATCATTACTACTCTTTGTTTTATGTTCTTTTGCCCTTTGGGGCCCACCATTGTGTGGTTTACTTTTGTTTGTTTTTTCAAACTGATGCCAATTAGGCATATTTCCAGATGAAGAAGGTTATGGGTACTATTGTACCTGTAATTCATTTTATGATGTAACGATCTACGATCTACCTCAAATAATATTACATAACAGCTATATATGGTATTTTAGGAAGCAAAAATATTTATAAAATAACAAAAATAATAATAATAACAACAATTACCAATAAATAAAGAAAACAGTAATGATAAAAAAAGAAAAGAAAGAAAAAAAATTGATTTAGCAATGCCGAGAATCAAGGGACACCTTATGCCCGTCCAGGTTTCGGGAATGGGTAAAGTATTATAATCTGTGGCAACACATCTGTTGATTTATCTCTAGTAATGAAGAAATGTTAGGAAATTGCAAATTATATGCCATTAAATATTTAATTCAAAATCATAAAAGCAAAAAACCATTTCAAAGTGACCCCAACAAACACAAGAGTAACAAAAGAAAATCGATATTCAAATTTTCAAAAAATATTCCAAATTATTAATATCAACAATATTTTTTACTTTATATTTAAAACAACCTAAACTAATTTCATATTTAAAATTTAATTTTAAACTATTGTAAATTTTAGGAGCTAGAAAAAATGTAATAAAAATATATTTTCATAACGTTTTTATGTGGAAATGGAACCCTGTATGGCAAGCCAATTCATCTAGGATTATAAGGGGCCGTGAAAGATAGGAACCAATATCTGTTTAAATATACAAATAAGAGAATTTTGTATAGGCATATTTATCTAACTCTGTAAAAATGTATCGTGTTTAAGGTATGAATATTAGACTAGGAAGAAATATTAAAGATCATTTTATACATTTTTTCATGAATAAAAATCAAATTATGAAGATTATTTCCATATCCACCTCCCCAGCTGCATATTCCATTTACATAAACGAAGCAATTTTATTGACAGCGTGGTTAGCGCGTTTGGCTACTGATCTACGGGACCTGGGTTATGCCCCGGGTAAGGCATGGATGTTCGTGCTGTTTTCTGCTTAAAAAAACTTAGCATTGGTGATATTTAAACTTTGAATAAAAGCTGCATATTTCCTTCAAATAATAAAATTTCCAAATGTTATGATTACCAAACTTGTGGAGTGTTGAAAGTACGTTTTCATCAAAGTGCGGGGTCATGAAATGCTGGTCACTATATAAGTTAATTAACACTACCAATAATAACAAAGAATTTAGAAATTCACTTTTATTTTTGAGAAAGAACAAGAAACTATTGGACTCTAAAAAGAAACTATTGCGAATCTATGTTGAAACATTCTCTTCCATCCCTTCATATTCCACTTCCCCATACCGAAATATGCTTCAATTCTCCACTGTTCATCAATATTTTTTTTCGTTTCATGTAGGAAAGTCATATCCTGCGCACGTTAAAGAACAATTTTTGAATGTTATTCTGTATTTCTATTTGAATTTATGAACAATTCGACTAAAATTATAATGTGCAGAAATAGTTTAATTTTGAATTTAAATTTACTTATTTATTTTCATTACCTTTTTCAGGAGTTGTATTTTTAAACAGGCCATTTAAATGTGTCCTTTCAGTAAATTTAATTTCTTTCATAATATCTATAAATCATTCATTTGAAAACTTAAAACAAATGCAACTGATGTTATTTATTTTAATTTTACATTGATTTAATTCAGTGAATGTTCAACAAAGAGCTCCCCAAGGGGGGGGGGGGGGGTGTTGAAATTTGTGATGGCGTTCTTGCAAATTCGAATACACGGCAAATATTTTTGTGCCTGGTTTTGCACAGAAAAAAAATACTTTTCGTCCGTAAGGGAACGAAGTCCGGAAAGTTAGGGAACAGATGATTTAAATAATTATTATTTTTACGATGAGCTTTTTTGTGGACTGTAGGGCAGGTTTCCGGGAAACGCGCTGAACCCACCTTATGCCAGCCCTGGCTAGAAGGGAAACATTAAGAACCTCAATAAGGTCTAAAGATAGAAAATCTTCGAAAACGGCAAATTTCAAATGAGAATTTGCCGTTTGTCATAGAAATTTAAAATTTTAGCTATACAGTGCAATGGTTGACTCCATAAAGAGGAAGACGGGGGTGGCTCAGTCGGTAGCACGCCAGGCTCGAGTCCCAGCTGGGGCAGCATTAAGATTTATCGCCGAAAAACTCCCCGTCCTGCCCATGGTAAGCAGGGATCACGCATAGGCTTGGAAAGGCTGCAGATGGGATATTAAGCCATGGTTCCGTGTGCGGGAAAGCAATGCACATTAAAGATGTTATGGCCTCGACGGGAGGCAACCTTTCTGCTCCCAAGAGCTGTCCAGTGGGTTCCCCAACCTTTTCGAGCCGTCGGGGTCTTTGTGACCTAGTCATTTAGCCCATTGTATGCGAAAAAAGTGCCGATCAGAGGTAAAACAACACAACCCATAAAGACAAACCCTTTCGATCTTGTGAGGTAGATTTTTGATGTTTGGGAAACTGACACCAAAAAGACATTTAACAGCCATTAAAAGGTAAAAGTTTTATGACAAAGATTTGCAATTTTTCATTGAACCACAAGAAACACACATATTCACCCGAAGACTGAGAGCCACAGTTTTAGCTTCACTGCTGATAATGTGTAATATTACGCAAAATTTACCAAAAGATAAAATCCAGGCAACAGTTTGAAATGTTTGTTAACATGAATTTTTATTGTTGAATGCATGCTAATGTGATTAAACATCCAAGAATTAGCTGTTACTGGCATTGTTAGTAAGGATATATAATAAGACGTTTATTTGTTTTTAGTTAAACGGTGTTTAAAGCGGAGACAATATATCTCTAAATATGATGAAGTAATAGATAAAAGCAGAAAACCAAAATGTTGATAATAGTGTAAAGAATAGAAAACATAGGTGATCCTAGAAAATAATCAATTCAACGATTAAACTATTCTGGGATATAATGCATATCAGTCAGAAATATAATATAAATATTATATTATATTTTTATAATATAATATTTATATTATATTATATAAATATAATATAATATTTATATTATATTTCTGACTTATTCTTCTATTATTATTATATTAGCAGTTAAATTACGCCATCCAAACACTTTAAATACCGAACGAATTTTAGTGAAAAATCAAGATTTGGCCAATTTCCTTTACGGGTTGCCTCCCCCCCCCCCCCCCAAAAAAAAAAAAAAAAAAAAAAAAAAAATTAAACAACAAAAAAAGAAATCGGTCGTTTTATACGAAATTTCAAACTCGTCTACCAAATTTGAAATCATAAACAATGTCTTTGTATAATTCTTTTTCAGTTCCATGTCCGATACCAAAAACAGGTATGAAAAAGGGCAAAATTTGCTCCATTTAAAATATGATTTCCAACTTTCCTGTCCGGTGAAATATTTTAGCAACTGAAAACTCCTCTCGTACGCCTCCCGTCAAATATCAAATTATCCGACCTTCACCGAATTTAGTCGGACACATTTCATCTGTCCTCAAATTTTTATTAAGCTGAAAATATTCGGATATTTCATTGTGAAAAGTCTAACATTCGAAATTCATTTTTAAATTCCTAAAGAATATACGTTACTAAGTAATTACTTTTCACAATGCTTCGTAAATACATAAAATTAATGTTCATGGAATTTAAATTTCTTTTTTCTTTTTTGGAGTGAAAACAAAGAGAAAAGTTCCAAACCCCAATTTACTTTGAACACATAATTCTGATGATTGAACAGCGGATAATTTTAAATGAATCGAACCACGGATTTTACATCTCTCTTTAACGAATTAGATTTTTAATGTTTACTAGTAAGCAATTCGTCGACTTCAATGCCTTCTAATTCAAATAATGGAAGAGTGTGGACTGTGGTCTCAAGGAAATTATCTATTTTTCCTGGACATATTCCTCCATGGTTAACAGTGAAATGTATTTCAATAAATATCATTTCATAGCGTATTTACGCAAACCAGTGATGTGATGAAAGGGAAACGTTCTCCTCACCTTTATGTTCAAAGTATTTAATGTTGGGATCTACTCTTTATTGTGGCTTGTTTACAACTTTAACGATAGTCGGGAAAGTTCACAGAAGTTTATGAAAGAGATGGGAGAAATCCCGTTCAGGTGAGGTCGCCCAGGGAGCTGCACATTTTTCGTTGACATTTTAAACAGCAGAAATAACTTCTTTACACCATTTTTTATCATCTAAAAATAATAAATTGAACAGTGTTTTTTCTAGTTTTAGCACTAGCAAATAATTTTACCCAGCTGAATATTTGTACCGGGAGTTTTGGAACCCGCTGCCCCACTCATCTCCGAAAAATCATGTCGTGACATATGAAATATCAAACCTGTCTACTTGATTTCAAGTGGAAAAGAGGTGTGTTTGCATAATTTTATTTTAGCCCCATATCTCATACTAAAAATAGATCTGAAAAGGTAAAATTTTATTCTTATTTAATACCATTTTAACCTTTGCAGTCCGGTGGAATACTTTAGCATTTGTGAAACCCTATCCAAAAATTATTATCAGATCATCTCACCCAGGTCTGAAATGAAAACTCGGAACCCCTTTCCCGTCCTCTTCCCTGAAACTGAATTCTCGAATATTCCCTAAACAAAATTGTTCCCCAAACCCGGAGAAGTGAATATTGGCTACGCTCCTCATGCCATGAATTCTCGAATTTTTATTTAGATGAACTTGTTTCATACGATGTCTTTTGAAAATGGTTCCTTTCCCAAAACAAACAGCATCATTTGATCAGTGTCATGGCATTTGGTAGTAACAATATAAAGCTGAAATGTTGGCATCACTCTAACTGAACGATTTTTGAGTTTAAAAAAAGAATATACTCTAAAATACCTCAGTTTGAAAATGATATTATGAGAATTCGGTAAAGGGACTACCTAATATTATTAGTTATTAATTATTAGATTCCTCATTAAGTTATATGCTACCATTCAAAGAGTAATATATATTATAGAGTCACCAATTAATTGGATTTTTATTGTTCACTAATTTAAGTCACCAATTAATTGGATTTTTAGTGTTCACTAATTTAAGTCACCCTTTGCAAGAAGAATTAGTGCAGTTAATATCTAGGATGAAAAAAAAATATATATTATTGAAATTGGAAAGTATCACGTTAAAAAACTGAAATGTTAAAGTAAACGCACCTCCATATTTTCCCACCATATATAATAGTTAGTTCGTAATTATTTTTATACCATTTCATTAGTAATATTCCACTACTACCTAAGATTAATAACATTTCATTCATAATTATATAGCATGCTTTAAAAATACTAAATTCTTATAATAATATTTAATATTTTAAAAAGTAATTTTTTTATTTGCTTCGTAAATACATAAAATGAATATTCATCGAATTTAAGTATCTTTTTTCTTTTTGGGAGTGAAAACAAAGAGAAAAGATCCAAAACCCAATTTACTTTGAACACAATTCTGATGGTTGAACAACGGACCATATTTAATGAATCGAACCACGGAGTTTACATCTCTCATTAAGGAAATAGATTTGTAATGTTTACTAGTAAGCAATACGTCGAATTCACTGCCTTCTAATTCAATAACAAGCCCCATATCTCATGTTGTCAGTCGAAAATCCAACATGAAAAATTTAGTGATGTAACCTTTAATTCGGAATAAATTCTACATTTAAAACGTTTTATTTTTATAAGAATCAAGTAATTTTACTTAAGCCTTGACTATATGAATGAATAAGTTATGGTTAGCGACAACCTACCTGTTTTATAACGAAATGTGCTATATTAGTTTTGATGCATGAAATCAGACGTGGTGCTGTTAGCACTTTGACTGAGCGACGACTTAGTTAATTTTATTCCAAATAATAGTTATATATAATCATAACTCTAAAACTATACAAGTAGGTATTTTTCTACAACCATTATTTAATTTTGGATTATTCTATAATATTCCTACAGAGTCTTCAAAAATAATTTTTTCTGTTTTACATTGTTTTGTAAAAGGCAATAAAACAGCAAATAATAGTCACATAAAGAACATCAAAACAAGATGCTCACGCCCTTTGACTGTTAATGGGAAAATGAGATTAATAGCCGGCTGCTAAAGGTTGCCCTGCAACCACTAGTATTGAGTC
The DNA here is from genome assembly GCA_038380435.1 of Ryuthela nishihirai. Taxonomy (NCBI): domain Eukaryota; kingdom Metazoa; phylum Arthropoda; class Arachnida; order Araneae; family Heptathelidae; genus Ryuthela; species Ryuthela nishihirai. Next base: position 31,335,662 of record JAWZYU010000018.1, read on the forward strand.
GTCCATCTCTTAAAGCTGGTCATACTCTAGGTTTATGAAACGAATATACTGAATCTGGCCCATTTCTTTCCATTATTTCACCAAACATATTTAGGTGCATAACTAGATTATTTTGCCAATTTATAAATTTGGAAAAATTCTCCCACAATTAATGAGTGGTATAGCACTCATTAAAAATACATATTTTAATCTTTTAATCAAGATATTGTCCTGATTCCTTAAAAATATAGTGTTTTTTTTTCCCAAATAATTACTTATTAAGAATACATGTTTTTATCTTTTGATCAAGATATTGTCCTGATTCCTTAAAAATATAGTGTTTTTTTCCCCAAATAATTACTCATTAAAAATACATATTTTAGTGTTTTGATCAAGATATTTTCCTGATTTCTTAAAAAAAAAGGTTTTTTTTTAAATAATTACTCATTAAATATGTGTTTTTCACTTGTAATTATAAAAATGTGTCCTATAAAAATATTACTCATTAAATACGTGTTTTTCACTTTTAAGTATGAAAATGTTTCCTGCGGCCCGTTCAGAAAGCAGTCTTTTTTTTTCTAGTGGCACCTTGCTGAGTTTGGGTTGAACATTTCTGGTTCAAACAAAAGAAGACATCGACAAACGTTTCAGTTTGAAACCAAAATCATGAAAATTAATAAAAACTCGACTGTCTTTTAACATCTGCCTCCTAACAGCTCTCAAGTGTGTCCCCTTCCACTCCACAGAATAAGTAGTTGTCACAGGTGGATGACTCAACACAACTGCTATAGCATTAGTTTCAAAATTCAAAACCTGCTTCTCAGATTGAAGGAAAAAGATTGGGATTTTGGGAAAAAGGGTAGGATTTTTTTCTTGAAGGAAATTTCTATACCACACAGAATCTAAATTCACCCTTTGCTAAAGATTTCGCTTTTGAAAAAATAGAGAAGAAAAAAAATCCTACAGTGTTCCATATTTATTTGTTTTTAAAGAAAAATGTGTGTTTTACATAAACTTACTTTAGTTTCCATGCATCTTTCCCAGAGTTGCTTAAACTCAAATAAAAAAAAATCTTTAGAAGTGGAATAATAAATGTAGTAAACATTAGAGATCTTCTCGCTCGATAGCGTTAAAAAAAATAATGAATTTCCCTAACAAAGTACACTCTACAAGTGGATTCCACTGATGTTGTCCATTTCAACAAACGAATAGTTAGCATGATTGGCAAAGATCAGATGCTTCCAGTTTCGAATCCAGTTTTAACGCAATGGCTGTTTTATTGTTGCCTTTCTGTTGAGGTCTGGGTTGTGATATGAATTACCTATGAACTGCACTCTTTTGCACACAATGGGCTAAATGTCCACGTTACAAGGACCACAAAGGCTCAGAGAAGGCTGGGGGAGGATACCAACTGAACAGCTGTTAGGAGACAGATGGTGGCCTACCATCAAGGCCATCCAACTTGTTCTTTAACGTGAATAGTGTATAGGTCTCTCGCACACGATGCCATGGCCCATCGGTGTTCCCTACTGACTACTGGCAGGACGTGGAGTTTTGCGGAGAAAAATCTCAACAATGGCCCAGCTGGGACTCGAACCTGAGAACTGCAGATTACGATCCTGGAGCGCTATCGACTGACCCATTCTCGCCTCGGTGAGGTCTCTACTTTCTCACTGATTATCCTTATGTCATATGTCATATTATCCTTATGTCCTGTCACACCTCCTTGGCAACTGAGCTGTCTAATGAAAATTTGAAGCAGAGTCGTTTGCGTACCAGTCTCCTAACTTGGATCCCTCGAGTTCTAATTCAACAAGTGTCAAGATTTTCTCTCTTTATTAGATTTTTCTGCCATTCAGTGAAAAAAAAACAGGCCACTGTTGTACAGTCGCTCGAAAAAGTGTTCGAACACTATGGTTGATTACAGAATTCCGAAAAAATATGTGGAAAAGATTTTTTTTAGAAATTAGTGATCTGGCAACCTTAGTGTCACGTGACACGAAGTTGCCAGATCACTATTTTCTAAAAAAATCGTTGGCAGATATTTTTTTCTAATTCTGTAATCAACCATAGTGTTTGGATACTTTTTTGAGCGACTGTACATTCAGCTATGATATAAAATCAGCTTATATTTTCATATGCGAGCCCGGATCTAGAAAAAAATCGAAAGGGGAGAGTGGGTGGCAAGAAGTAGGTCGAGCAGGAAGAATGCATTGCGAGAAAGAGGGGGGGGGGGTCAAGAGATTGGATTTCCAATGCAGCATAACATTCCCCTCCTTTTTTACAGGTTTTTAAAAAAAATTCTTGAAGAATGCATGAAATATAAATTCAATAATTTTTGCCCTATTACCCTTACTATCATTCTGAAAGGGGTTGGCATACCCCTCCTCCCTATATCCGATCCTCCCCAGATGCATCAAACCTAAATGGTACCAAGTTCTCCAAGTGGAGAACTTGGCAGATTTGCGTTGAATCTCCTTGTGCTTTCATGCTGAAGTGGAAAGGATCCTAAGCCTATTCAACAAATAAAACCCGAAAAAAAATGAGCACTAAAATGGCGAAATCTATTTTAGCTATTCACTCTGGTCTTCGGCGACAAATAAAATGCTGTAGTACTTACGAAATCCTCATCTTATGCTGCTTAAGATTGGTACCATGGATTACATAGCCCTGCTTGGTCTAGTGGTTAGCGCACCTGACTACTAAGATCAGCGGGCATGTCCTTGTGTAAATGGTTGTATGGGAAACCTGGACAAGCTATATAAAGTGTCTAGGTTATTTCTGTCCTTTGTATAGAAAAATGCCTTCTTCCCTTTAAAATAATTCTGAAGTTCAAAAAATTTCCTGCTTTACAAACAAAGTCAAAAGACATCCTAGCCGTATAATCAACGTCAAATGAGCCGAGTTTTTTAGTAGCATTTGGAATAAATATAATGGAACGCAAAATTCCCTCCCTATAGTCAGAAAAAACAAGCAGGATTGGGTTGTTTTACCTCTGAGCGGCACTTTTTTGCACACCATGGGCTAAATGGCCAGGTCACATGGACCCCGAAAGCTCAGAGAAGGTTGGGGAGACACCCACTGGAACAGCTGTTGGGAGACAGATGGTAGCCTCCCGTCAAGGCCATCCAGCGTGTTCTTTAACGTGCAGAGGGTATGGCTCTCCCACATACGGGGCAACGGCTTAACGTCCCATCCGACGGACGGCGGCCTTTCCAAGCCCATTGGTGTCCCCTACTGACCGTGGGCAGGGCGGGGAATTTTGCGGAGATAAATCTCAACGCTGACCCAGCTGGGACTCGAACCTGGGAACTACAGATTACGATCCGGCGCGCCACCGACTGAGCCACCCCCGCCCCATCAGTTAGAAGCGTTGCGCGAATTGATTGATTCAACGTTATTTAATTTGAGAACTTTTACCGATTTTGCGAGAAATTCAGGTAACATAATATCCTATATAGAAGTACGCTTATCTTTGACAGTGTGTGACGATGTCCTATTACCAAAGGAGAAACGAGATACGTTAGCTGACGTCATGCTCAGTCTGTAGCCTCCCTTACATATTATCCATTAAAATTATATCTAAGTAAAAATTTAGTAATAAAAGTTTTTAACCTTACTTAATATAGGTAATTTATTTCGTATACAGTCCCAAAAAGCACGTTACCTTAAGTAGGGCATTACCTAGAATTTAGTTTCCGGGGAAGAGGGTCTGATAATAAAATTTGAGTAGGGTTTCCAGTTTCTAAAATATTCCACCGGATACAAAAAGGTCGAAATGATATTCTATGTGGAATGATATTTTATTTTAATCTGTTTGTAGTGTGAGGCATAAAATCTGGGGCTAAAATAAAATTATACAAAGACAACTGTTTTGGATTTCAAAGCAAGTAGACATGTTTGAGATTTCGTATAAAACGATTCGATTTTCAGAAGTCCAGAACTCCGGGCCGTGGTTTAAGGAACACTTTTAAAATTCTAAAAACTTTACACTACTTTAGTAAGCCACGTGGTAATAACATCGCAAGTTCAAACGACATAATAGTTAGGAAACAGAGCTTTGTAAGGTACTAAAAATCTGGGAAGCATTTAAAAATCAATATATTATTTCGCATTGGTATATGAAATTACATTTGAATTTCTTGTCATGACGTATACCATAGAGGTTATTTTACTTAGATAACACCGGGAAATACAGCAAATGTCGATGGCCTCCAAAAATTGAAAGATAAAAAAAATTATAGGGTTTAAATTAGTTGTTAATAAACGAACTATTTGTCTTCTATGCATTCGACACTTTTACTTTTTAAGATAAATGAAATATTTCTTTTTGGATCGGACTAAAATATTAGCAATGGCATTTTCCGGTTCTTCCAGTAGTTTTAATTTTCTGCGTTAGAGTTTAAAAAAAAAAGAGGTTAAACGTGAAAAATGTTTCAAGTTAATATTCTAAACTGTTTATTTAAGACAGAAATTTAATTCTTAGAAATGGTAGAGTGTGATGCTTAAGACATTTATAATAAATTAGTATTTATATTGGAAGCAATTATTTGCCTTCTTACACCATGTTGGGTGGAATAGCGAAACCTTTTTTTTTTGCTATAAGACATCGATGATAAAACAAATAGTTTTAGAGTTCTTTTTATAACAAGAATCATCCATTTTTTCGAGCATCATTCGTTAGAGGGTATAAAAATTGGAAAGAGGCAAAATCATTCGCTTTTAAAATGAGCGTTTTCTCGCTTTTAAAATGAGCGTTTTCATTTTCGCCAATTGGTCTTTCTATCAATTAACTAGAACAGGAGTCTACAAACGTTTTTGAAACACCCGCCAAAATGCTTTTTTTTTTAAACATTACACCTACCACAACAAAATTATGAATTATAGTATTAAATTGAAAATTTATTTTCTCCTTATATCATTATCCCCAATTTGGGCAAACACAACTCCCACGAACATTCACAAGATAACAGGTCTTGCAGACTAAAATCCTGCAATACGTGATCAATGCCCCCCTGGTTTGTAACCAATAGACAATTGCATAAAGATCTGGGCATTGATCGTATTTACACATATCTTAAGTTTGTCTCGCGAGGTTTCTACGAATCAGTGCAGAGAAACCCACACGAGATTATATCCTGCCTTCTGGAGTACGATCAATGAAGTCCTTAACAGATATAAGAGGCCTAACGTGATGGCTTTCGCTAAAGAAAGTTATCCATTTTAGGTCTCTTGTGCATCATTACTACTCTTTGTTTTATGTTCTTTTGCCCTTTGGGGCCCACCATTGTGTGGTTTACTTTTGTTTGTTTTTTCAAACTGATGCCAATTAGGCATATTTCCAGATGAAGAAGGTTATGGGTACTATTGTACCTGTAATTCATTTTATGATGTAACGATCTACGATCTACCTCAAATAATATTACATAACAGCTATATATGGTATTTTAGGAAGCAAAAATATTTATAAAATAACAAAAATAATAATAATAACAACAATTACCAATAAACAAAGAAAACAGTAATGATAAAAAAAGAAAAGAAAGAAAAAAAATTGATTTAGCAATGCCGAGAATCAAGGGACACCTTATGCCCGTCCAGGTTTCGGGAATGGGTAAAGTATTATAATATGTGGCAACACATCTGTTGATTTATCTCTAGTAATGAAGAAATGTTAGGAAATTGCAAATTATATGCCATTAAATATTTAATTCAAAATCATAAAAGCAAAAAACCATTTCAAAGTGACCCCAACAAACACAAGAGTAACAAAAGAAAATCGATATTCAAATTTTCAAAAAATATTCCAAATTATTAATATCAACAATATTTTTTATTTTATATTTAAAACAACCTAAACTAATTTCATATTTAAAATTTAATTTTAAACTATTGTAAATTTTAGGAGCTAGAAAAAATGTAATAAAAATATCTTTTCATAACGTTTTTATGTGGAAATGGAACCCTGTATGGCAAGCCAATTCATCTAGGATTATAAGGGGCCGTGAAAGATAGGAACCAATATCTGTTTAAATATACAAATAAGAGAATTTTGTATAGGCATATTTATCTAACTCTGTAAAAATGTATCGTGTTTAAGGTATGAATATTAGACTAGGAAGAAATATTAAAGATCATTTTATACATTTTTTCATGAATAAAAATCAAATTATGAAGATTATTTCCATATCCACCTCCCCAGCTGCATATTCCATTTACATAAACGAAGCAATTTTATTGACAGCGTGGTTAGCGCGTTTGGCTACTGATCTACGGGACCTGGGTTATGCCCCGGGTAAGGCATGGATGTTCGTGCTGTTTTCTGCTTAAAAAAACTTAGCATTGGTGATATTTAAACTTTGAATAAAAGCTGCATATTTCCTTCAAATAATAAAATTTCCAAATGTTATGATTACCAAACTTGTGGAGTGTTGAAAGTACGTTTTCATCAAAGTGCGGGGTCATGAAATGCTGGTCACTATATAAGTTAATTAACACTACCAATAATAACAAAGAATTTAGAAATTCACTTTTATTTTTGAGAAAGAACAAGAAACTATTGGACTCTAAAAAGAAACTATTGCGAATCTATGTTGAAACATTCTCTTCCATCCCTTCATATTCCACTTCCCCATACCGAAATATGCTTCAATTCTCCACTGTTCATCAATATTTTTTTTCGTTTCATGTTGGAAAGTCACATCCTGCGCACGTTAAAGAACAATTTTTGAATGTTATTCTGTATTTCTATTTGAATTTATGAACAATTGGACTAAAATTATAATGTGCAGAAATAGTTTAATGGTGAATTTAAATTTACTTATTTATTTTCATTACCTTTTTCAGGAGTTGTATTTTTAAACAGGCCATTTAAATGTGTCCTTTCAGTAAATTTAATTTCTTTCATAATATCTATAAATCATTCATTTGAAAACTTAAAACAAATGCAACTGATGTTATTTATTTTAATTTTACATTGATTTAATTCAGTGAATGTTCAACAAAGAGCTCCCCTAGGGGGGGGGGGGGGGTTGAAATTTGTGGGGGCGTTCTTGCAAATTCGAATACACGGCAAATATTTTTGTGACTGGTTTTGCACAGAAAAAAAAAAATACTTTTCGTCCATAAGGGAACGAAGTCCGGAAAGTTAGGGAACAGATGATTTAAATAATTATTATTTTTACGATGAGCTTTTTTGTGGACTGCAGGGCAGGTTTCCGGGGAAACCGCTGAACCCACCTTATGCCAGCCCTGGCTAGAAGGGAAACATTAAGAACCTCAATAAGGTCTAAAGATAGAAAATCTTCGAAAACGGCAAATTTCAAATGAGAATTTGCCGTTTGTCATAGAAATTTAAAATTTTAGCTATACATTGCAATGGTTGACTCCATAAAGAGGAAGACGGGGGTGGCTCAGTCGGTAGCACGCCACGCTCGAGTCCCAGCTGGGGCAGCATTAAGATTTATCGCCGAAAAACTCCCCGTCCTGCCCATGGTAAGCAGGGATCACGCATAGGCTTGGAAAGGCTGCCGCCAGTCAGATGGGATATTAAGCCATGGTTCCGTGTGCGGGAAAGCAGTGCACATTAAAGATGTTATGGCCTCGACGGGAGGCAACCTTTCTGCTCCCAAGAGCTGTCCAAGTGGGTTCCCCAACCTTTTCGAGCCGTCGGGGTCTTTGTGACCTAGTCATTTAGCCCATTGTATGCGAAAAAAGTGCCGATAAGAGGTAAAACAACACATCCCATAAAGACAAACCCTTTCGATCTTGTGAGGTAGATTTTTGATGTTTGGGAAACTGACACCAAAAAGACATTTAACAGCCATTAAAAGGTAAAAGTTTTATGACAAAGATTTGCAATTTTTCATTGGACCAAAAGAAACACACATATTCACCCGAAGACTGAGAGCCACAGTTTTAGCTTCACTGCTGATAATGTGTAATATTACGCAAAATTTACCAAAAGATAAAATCCAGGCAACAGTTTGAAATGTTTGTTAACATGAATTTTTATTGTTGAATGCATGCTAATGAGATTAAACATCCAAGAATTAGCTGTTACTGGCATTGTTAGTAAGAGTATATAATAAGACGTTTATTTGTTTATAGTTAAACGGTGTTTAAAGCGAAGACAATATATCTCTAAATATGATGAAGTAATAGATAAAAACAGAAAACCAAAATGTTGATAATAGTGTAAAGAATAGAAAACATAGGTGATCCTAGAAAGTAATTTAATTCAACGATTCAACGATTCTGGGATATAATGCATATCAGTCAGAAATATAATATAAATATTATATTATATTTATATAATATAATATTTATATAATATAATATTTATAATATATTATATAAATATAATATAATATTTATATTATATTTCTGACTTATTCTTCTATTATTATTATATTAGCAGTTAAATTACGCCATCCAAACGCTTTAAATACCGAACGAATTTTAGTGAAAAATCAAGATTTGGCCAATTTCCTTTACGGGTTGCCTCCCCCCCCCCCCCCCAAAAAAAAAAAAAACAAACATTAAACAAAAAAAAAGAAATGGGTCGTTTTATACGAAATTTCAAACTCGTCTACCAAATTTGAAATCATAAACAATGTCTTTGTATAATTCTTTTTCAGTTCCATGTCCGATACCAAAAACAGGTATGAAAACGGGCAAAATTTGCTCCATTTAAAATATGATTTCCAACTTTCCTGTCCGGTGAAATATTTTAGCAACTGAAAACTCCTCTCGTACGCCTCCCGTCAAATATCAAATTATCCGACCTACACCGAATTTAGTCGGACACATTTCATCTGTACTCAAATTTTTATTAAGCTGAAAATATTCGGATATTTCATTGTGAAAAGTCTAACATTCGAAATTCATTTTTAAATTCCTAAAGAATATAAGTTACTAAGTAATTACTTTTCACAATGCTTCGTAAATACATAAAATTAATATTCATGGAATTTAAATTTCTTTTTCCTTTTTTGGAGTGAAAACAAAGAGAAAAGTTCCAAACCCCAATTTACTTTGAACACATAATTCTGATGATTGAACAGCGGATAATTTTAAATGAATCGAACCACGGATTTTACATCTCTCTTTAACGAATTAGATTTGTGTTGTTTACTAGTAAGCAATCCGTCGACTTCAATGCCTTCTAATTCAAATAATGGAAGAGTGTGGACTGTGGTCTCAAGGAAATTATCTATTTTTCCTGGACATATTCCTCCATGGTTAACAGTGAAATGTATATCAATAAATATCGTTTCATAGCGTATTTACGCAAACCAGTGATGTGATGAAAGGAAAACGTTCTCCTCACCTTTATGTTCAAAGTATTTAATGTTGGGATCTACTCTTTATTGTGGCTGGTTTACAACTTTAACGATAGTCGGGAAAGTTCACAGAAGTTTATGAAAGAGATGGGAGAAATCCCGTTGAGGTGAGGTCGCCCAGGAGCTGCACATTTTTCGTTGACATTTTAAACAGCAGAAATAACTTCTTTACACCATTTTTATCATCTAAAAATAATAAATTGAACAGGGGTTTTTTTTCTAGTTTTAGCACTAGCAAATAATTTTATATACCTGAATGTGTACCGGGAGTTTTGGAACCAGCTGTCCCACCCATCTCCGAAAAACCATGTCGTGACATGAAATATCAAACCTGTCTACTTGATTTCAAATGGAAAAGAGGTGTGTTTGCATAATTTTATTCATAGCCCCATATCTCATACTAAAAATAGATCTGAAAAAGTATATATTTTATTCCATATATAACACCATTTTAACCTTTGCAGTCCGGTGGAATACTTTAGCATTTGTGAAACCCTATCCAAAAATTATTATCAGATCATCTCACCCAGGTCTGAAATGAAAACTCGGAACCCCTTTCCCGTCCTCTTCCCTGAAACTGAATTCTCGAATATTCCCTAAACCAAATTGTTACCCAAACCCGGAGAAGTGAATATTGGCTACGCTCCTCATGCCATGAATTCTCGAATTTTGATTTAGATGAACTTGTTTCATACGATGTCTTTTGAAAATGGTTCCTTTCCCAAAACAAACAGCATCATTTGATCAGTGTCATGGCATTTGGTAGTAACAATATAAAGCTGAAATGTTGGCATCACTCTAACTGAACGATTTTTGAGTTTAAAAAAAGAAGATACTCTAAAATACCTCAGTTTGAAAATAAAATTATGAGAATTCGGTAAAGGGACTACCTAATATTATTAGTTATTAATTACTAGATTCCTCATTAAGTTATATGCTACCATTCAAAGAGTAATATATATTATAGAGTCACCAATTAATTGGATTTTTATTGTTCACTAATTTAAGTCACCCTTTGCAAGAAGAATTAGTGCAGTTAATATCTAGGATGAAAAAAAATATATACTATTGAAATTGGAAAGTATCACGTTAAAAAATTGAAATGTTAAAGTAAACGCACCTCCATATTTTCCCACCATTTATAATAGTTAGTTCGTAATTATTTTTATACCATTTCATTAGTAATATTCCACTACTACCTAAGATTAATAACATTTCATTCATAATTATATAGTATGCTTTAAAAATACTAAATTCTTATAATAATATTTAATATTTTAAAAAGTAATTTTTTTATTTGCTTCGTAAATACATAAAATGAATATTCATCGAATTTAAATATCTTTTTTCTTTTTGGGAGTGAAAACAAAGAGAAAAGATCCAAACCCAATTTACTTTGAACACAATTCTGATGGTTGAACAACGGACCATATTTAATGAATCGAACCACGGATTTTACATCTCTCATTAAGGAAATAGATTTGTAATGTTTACTAGTAAGCAATACGTCGAATTCACTGCCTTCTAATTCAATAACAAGCCCCATATCTCATGTTGTCAGTCGAAAATCCAACATGAAACATTTAGTGATGTAACCTTTAATTCGGAATAAATTCTACATTTATAACGTTTTATTTTTATAAGAATCAAGTAATTTTACTTAAGCCTTGACTATATGAATGAATAAGTTATGGTTAGCGACAACCTACCTGTTTTATAACGAAATGTGCTATATTAGTTTTGATGCATGAAATCAGACGTGGTGCTGTTAGCACTTTGACTGAGCGACGACTTAGTTAATTTTATTCCAAATAATAGTTATATATAATCATAACTCTAAAACTATACAAGTAGGTATTTTTCTAAAACCATTATTTAATTTTGGATTATTCTATAATATTCCTACAGAGTCTTAAAAAATAATTTTTTCTGTTTTACATTGTTTTGTAAAAGGCAATAAAACAGCAAATAATAGTCACATAAAGATAATCAAAACAAGATGCTCACGCCCTTTGACTGTTAATTGGAAAATGAGATTAATAGCCGGCTGCTAAAGGTTGCCCTGCAACCACTGGTATTGAGTCGTCCATCTCTTAAAGCTGGTCATACTCTAGGTTTATGAAACGAATATCCTGAATCTGGCCCATTTCTTTCCATTATTTCACCAAACATATTTAGGTGCATAACTAGATTATTTTGCCAATTTATAAATTTGGAAAAATTCTCCCACAATTAATGAGTGGTATAGCACTCATTAAAAATACATATTTTAATCTTTTAATCAAGATATTGTCCTGATTCCTTAAAAATATAGTGTTTTTTTTTTCCAAATAATTACTTATTAAGAATACATGTTTTGATCTTTTGATCAAGATATTGTCCTGATTCCTTAAAAATATAGTGTTTTTTTCCCCAAATAATTACTCATTAAAAATACATATTTTAGTGTTTTGATCAAGATATTTTCCTGATTTCTTAAAAAAAAGGGTTTTTTTTTAAATAATTACTCATTAAATATGTGTTTTTCACTTGTAATTATAAAAATGTGTCCTATAAAAATATTACTCATTAAATACGTGTTTTTCACTTTTAAGTATGAAAGTGTTTCCTGCGGCCCGTTCAGAAAGCAGTCTTTTTTTTTCTAGTGGCACCTTGCTGAGTTTGGGTTGAACATTTCTGGTTCAAACAAAAGAAGACATCGACAAACGTTTCAGTTTGAAACCAAAATCATGAAAATTAATAAAAACTCGACTGTCTTTTAACATCTGCCTCCTAACAGCTCTCAAGTGTGTCCCCTTCCACTCCACAGAATAAGTAGTTGTCACAGGTGGATGACTCAACACAACTGCTATAGCATTAGTTTCAAAATTCAAAACCTGCTTCTCAGATTGAAGGAAAAAGATTGGGATTTTGGGAAAAAGGGTAGGATTTTTTTTCTTGAAGGAAATTTCTATACCACACAGAATCTAAATTCACCCTTTGCTAAAGATTTCGCTTTTGAAAAAATAGAGAAGAAAAAAAATCCTACAGTGTTCCATATTTATTTGTTTTTAAAGAAAAATGTGTGTTTTACATAAACTTACTTTAGTTTCCATGCATCTTTCCCAGAGTTGCTTAAACTCAAATAAAAAAAAATCTTTAGAAGTGGAATAATAAATGTAGTAAACATTAGAGATCTTCTCGCTCGATAGCGTTAAAAAAAATAATGAATTTCCCTAACAAAGTACACTCTACAAGTGGATGCCACTGATGTTGTCCATTTCAACAAACGAATAGTTAGCATGATTGGCAAAGATCAGATGCTTCCAGTTTCGAATCCAGTTTTAACGCAATGGCTGTTTTATTGTTGCCTTTTTGTTGAGGTCTGGGTTGTGATATGAATTACCTATGAACTGCACTCTTTTGCACACAATGGGCTAAATGTCCACGTTACAAGGACCACAAAGGCTCAGAGAAGGCTGGTGGAGGATACCAACTGAACAGCTGTTAGGAGACAGATGGTGGCCTACCATCAAGGCCATCCAACCTGTTCTTTAACGTGAACAGTGTATAGGTCTCTCGCACACGATGCCATGGCCCATCCTTGTTCCCTACTGACTACTGGCAGGACGTGGAGTTTTGCGGAGAAAAAACTCAACAATGGCCCAGCTGGGACTCGAACCTGAGAACTGCAGATTACGATCCTGGAGCGCTATCGACTGACCCATTCTCGCCTCGGTGAGGTCTCTACTTTCTCACTGATTATCCTTATGTCATATGTCATATTATCCTTATGTCCTGTCACACCTCCTTGGCAACTGAGCTGTCTAATGAAAATTTGAAGCAGAGTCGTTTGCGTACCAGTCTCCTAACTTGGATCCCTCGAGTTCTAATTCAACAAGTGTCAAGATTTTCTCTCTTTATTAGATTTTTCTGCCATTCAGTGAAAAAAAAACAGGCCACTGTTGTACAGTCGCTCGAAAAAGTGTTCGAACACTATGGTTGATTACAGAATTCCGAAAAAATATGTGGAAAAGATTTTTTTTAGAAATTAGTGATCTGGCAACCTTAGTGTCACGTGACATGAAGTTGCCAGATCACTATTTTCTAAAAAAATCGTTGGCAGATATTTTTTTCTAATTCTGTAATCAACCATATTGTTTGGATACTTTTTTGAGCGACTGTACATTCAGCTATGATATAAAATCAGCTTATATTTTTATATGCGAGCCCGGATCTAGAAAAAAATCGAAAGGGGAGAGTGGGTGGCAAGAAGTAGGTCGAGCAGGAAGAATGCATTGCGAGAAAGAGGGGGGGGGGTCAAGAGATTTAATTTCCAATGCAGCATAACATTCCCCTCCTTTTTTACAGGTTTTTAAAAAAAATTCTTGAAGAATGCATGAAATATAAATTCAATAATTTTTGCCCTATTACCCTTACTATCATTCTGAAAGGGGTTGGCATACCCCTCCTCCCTATATCCGATCCTCCCCAGATGCATCAAACCTAAATGGTACCAAGTTCTCCAAGTGGAGAACTTGGCAGATTTGCGTTGAATCTCCTTGTGCTTTCATGCTGAAGTGGAAAGGATCCTAAGCCTATTCAACAAATAAGACCCGAAATAAAATGAGCACTAAAATGGCGAAATCTATTTTAGCTATTCACTCTGGTCTTCGGCGACAAATGAAATGCTGTAGTGCTTACGAAATCCTCATCTTATGCTGCTTAAGATTGGTATCATGGATTACATAGCCCTGCTTGGTCTAGTGGTTAGCGCACCTGACTACTAAGATCAGCGGGCATGTCCTTGTGTAAATGGTTGTATGGGAAACCTGGACAAGCTATATAAAGTGTCTAGGTTATTTCTGTCCTTTGTATAGAAAAATGCCTTCTTCCCTTTAAAATAATTCTGAAGTTCAAAAAATTTCCTGCTTTACAAATAAAGTCAAAAGACATCCTAGCCGTATAATCAACGTCAAATGAGCCGAGTTTTTTAGTAGCATTTGGAATAAATATAATGGAACGCAAAATTCCCTCCCTATAGTCAGAAAAAACAAGCAGGATTGGGTTGTTTTACCTCTGAGCGGCACTTTTTTGCACACCATGGGCTAAATGGCCAGGTCACATGGACCCCGAAGGCTCAGAGAAGGTTGGGGAGGGACCCACTGGAACAGCTGTTGGGAGACAGATGGTAGCCTCCCGTCAAGGCCATCCAGCGTGTTCTTTAACGTGCAGAGGGTATGGCTCTCCCACATACGGAGCAACGGCTTAACGTCCCATCCGACGGACGTCGGCCTTTCCAAGCCCATTGGTGTCCCCTACTGACCGTGGGCAGGGCGGGGAATTTTGCGGAGATAAATCTCAACGCTGACCCATCTGGGACTCGAACCTGGGAACTACAGATTACGATCCTGGCGCGCCACCGACTGAGCCACCCCCGCCCCATCAGTTAGAAGCGTTGCGCGAATTGATTGATTCAACGTTACTTAATTTGAGAACTTTTACCGATTTTGCGAGAAATTCAGGTAACATAATATCCTATATAGAAGTACGCTTATCTTTGACAGTGTGTGACGATGTCCTATTACCAAAGGAGAAACGAGATACGTTAGCTGACGTCATGCTCAGTCTGTAGCCTCCCTTACATATTATCCATTAAAATTATATCTAAGTAAAAATTTAGTAATAAAAGTTTTTAACCTTACTTAATATAGGTAATTTATTTCGTATACAGTCCCAAAAAGCACGTTACCTTAAGTAGGGCATTACCTAGAATTTAGTTTCCGGGGAAGAGGGTCTGATAATAAAATTTGAGTAGGGTTTCCAGTTTCTAAAATATTCCACCGGATACAAAAAGGTCGAAATGATATTCTATGTGGAATGATATTTTATTTTAATCTGTTTGTAGTGTGAGGCATAAAATCTGGGGCTAAAATAAAATTATACAAAGACAACTGTTTTGGATTTCAAAGCAAGTAGACATGTTTGAGATTTCGTATAAAACGATTCGATTTTCAGAAGTCCAGAACTCCGGGCCGTGGTTTAAGGAACACTTTTAAAATTCTAAAAACTTTACACTACTTTAGTAAGCCACGTGGTAATAACATCGCAAGTTCAAACGACATAATAGTTAGGAAACAGAGCTTTGTAAGGTACTAAAAATCTGGGAAGCATTTAAAAATCAATATATTATTTCGCATTGGTATATGAAATTATATTTGAATTTCTTGTCATGACGTATACCATAGAGGTTATTTTACTTAGATAACACCGGGAAATACAGCAAATGTCGATGGCCTCCAAAAATTGAAAGATAAAAAAAATTATAGGGTTTAAATTAGTTGTTAATAAACGAACTATTTGTCTTCTATGCATTCGACACTTTTACTTTTTAAGATAAATGAAATATTTCTTTTTGGATCGGACTAAAATATTAGCAATGGCATTTTCCGGTTCTTCCAGTAGTTTTAATTTTCTGCGTTAGAGTTTAAAAAAAAAAGAGGTTAAACGTGAAAAATGTTTCAAGTTAATATTCTAAACTGTTTATTTAAGACAGAAATTTAATTCTTAGAAATGGTAGAGTGTGATGCTTAAGACATTTATAATACATTATTATTTATATTGGAAGCAATTATTTGCCTTCTTACACCATGTTGGGTGGAATAGCGAAACCTTTTTTTTTTGCTATAAGACATCGATGATAAAACAAATAGTTTTAGAGTTCTTTTTATAACAAGAATCATCCATTTTTTCGAGCATCATTCGTTAGAGGGTATAAAAATTGGAAAGAGGCAAAATCATTCGCTTTTAAAATGAGCGTTTTCTCGCTTTTAAAATGAGCGTTTTCATTTTCGCCAATTGGTCTTTCTATCAATTAACTAGAACAGGAGTCTACAAACGTTTTTGAAACACCCGCCAAAATGCTTTTTTTTTTAAACATTACACCAACCACAACAAAATTATGAATTATAGTATTAAATTGAAAATTTATTTTCTCCTTATATCATTATCCCCAATTTGAGCAAACACAACTCCCACGAACATTCACAAGATAACAGGTCTTGCAGACTAAAATCCTGCAATATGTGATCAATGCCCCCCTGGTTTGTAACCAATAGACAATTGCATAAAGATCTGGGCATTGATCGTATTTACACATATCTTAAGTTTGTCTCGCGAGGTTTCTACGAATCAGTGCAGAGAAACCCACACGAGATTATATCCTGCCTTCTGGAGTACGATCAATGAAGTCCTTAACAGATATAAGAGGCCTAACGTGATGGCTTTCGCTAAAGAAAGTTATCCATTTTAGGTCTCTTGTGCATCATTACTACTCTTTGTTTTATGTTCTTTTGCCCTTTGGGGCCCACCATTGTGTGGTTTACTTTTGTTTGTTTTTTCAAACTGATGCCAATTAGGCATATTTCCAGATGAAGAAGGTTATGGGTACTATTGTACCTGTAATTCATTTTATGATGTAACGATCTACGATCTACCTCAAATAATATTACATAACAGCTATATATGGTATTTTAGGAAGCAAAAATATTTATAAAATAACAAAAATAATAATAATAATAACAACAATTACCAATAAACAAAGAAAACAGTAATGATAAAAAAAGAAAAGAAAGAAAAAAAATTGATTTAGCAATGCCGAGAATCAAGGGACACCTTATGCCCGTCCAGGTTTCGGGAATGGGTAAAGTATTATAATATGTGGCAACACATCTGTTGATTTATCTCTAGTAATGAAGAAATGTTAGGAAATTGCAAATTATATGCCATTAAATATTTAATTCAAAATCATAAAAGCAAAAAACCATTTCAAAGTGACCCCAACAAACACAAGAGTAACAAAAGAAAATCGATATTCAAATTTTCAAAAAATATTCCAAATTATTAATATCAACAATATTTTTTATTTTATATTTAAAACAACCTACACTAATTTCATATTTAAAATTTAATTTTAAACTATTGTAAATTTTAGGAGCTAGAAAAAATGTAATAAAAATATCTTTTCATAACGTTTTTATGTGGAAATGGAACCCTGTATGGCAAGCCAATTCATCTAGGATTATAAGGGGCCGTGAAAGATAGGAACCAATATCTGTTTAAATATACAAATAAGAGAATTTTGTATAGGCATATTTATCTAACTCTGTAAAAATGTATCGTGTTTAAGGTATGAATATTAGACTAGGAAGAAATATTAAAGATCATTTTATACATTTTTTCATGAATAAAAATCAAATTATGAAGATTATTTCCATATCCACCTCCCCAGCTGCATATTCCATTTACATAAACGAAGCAATTTTATTGAAGGTATAAGTCCCGTGGCAACGTGGTTAGCGCGCTTGGCTACTGATCTACGGGACCTGGGTTCGAGCCCCGGGTAAGGCATGGATGTTCGTGCTGTTTTCTGCTTAAAAAAACTTAGCATTGGTGATATTTAAACTTTGAATAAAAGCTGCATATTTCCTTCAAGTAATAAAATTTCCAAATGTTATGATTACCAAACTTGTGGAGTGTTGAAAGTACGTTTTCATCAAAGTGCGGGGTCATGAAATGCTGGTCACTATATAAGTTAATTAACACTACCAATAATAACAAAGAATTTAGAAATTCACTTTTATTTTTGAGGAAGAACAAGAAACTATTGGACTCTAAAAAGAAACTATTGCGAATCTATGTTGAAACATTCTCTTCCATCCCTTCATATTCCACTTCCCCATACCGAAATATGCTTCAATTCTCCACTGTTCATCAATATTTTTTTTCGTTTCATGTAGGAAAGTCACATCCTGCGCACGTTAAAGAACAATTTTGGAATGTTATTCTGTATTTCTATTTGAATTTATGAACAATTGGACTAAAATTATAATGTGCAGAAATAGTTTAATTGTGAATTTAAATTTACTTATTTATTTTCATTACCTTTTTCAGGAGTTGTATTTTTAAACAGGCCATTTAAATGTGTCCTTTCAGTAAATTTAATTTCTTTCATAATATCTATAAATCATTCATTTGAAAACTTAAAAAAATGCAACTGATGTTATTTATTTTAATTTTACATTGATTTAATTCAGTGAATGTTCAACAAAGAGCTCCCCTAGGGGGGGTTGAATCTTGTGGGGGCGTTCTTGCAAATTCGAATACACGGCAAATATTTTTGTGACTGGTTTTGCACAGAAAAAAAAATACTTTTCGTCCATAAGGGAACGAAGTCCGGAAAGTTAGGGAACAGATGATTTAAATAATTATTATTTTTACGATGAGCTTTTTTGTGGACTGCAGGGCAGGGTTCCGGGGAACGCGCTGAACCCACCTTATGCCAGCCCTGGCTAGAAGGGAAACATTAAGAACCTCAATAAGGTCTAAAGATAGAAAATCTTCGAAAACGACAAATTTCAAATGAGAATTTGCCGTTTGTCATAGAAATTTAAAATTTTAGCTATACAGTGCAATGGAAAGCAGGGATCACGCATAGGCTTGGAAAGGCTACGCCAGTCGGATGGGATATTAAGCCATAGTTCCATGTGCGGGAAAGCAGTGCACATTAAAGAAGTTATGGCCTTGACGGGAGGCAATCTTTCTGCTCCCAAGAGCTGTCCAGTGGGTTCCCCCAACCTTTTCGAGCCGTCGGGGTCTTTGTGACCTAGTCATTTAGCCCATTGTATGCAAAAAAAGTGCCGATAAGAGGTAAAACAACACAACCCATAAAGACAAACCCTTTCGATCTTGTGAGGTAGATTTTTGATGTTTGGGAAACTGGCTCCAAAAAGACTTTTAAACAGGCATTAAAAGGTAAAAGTTTTATGACAAAGATTTGCAATTTTTCTTAGGACCACAAGAAACACACATATTCACCCGAAGACTGAGAGCCACAGTTTTAGCTTCACTGCTGATAATGTGTAATATTACGCAAAATTTACCAAAAGATAAAATCCAGGCAACAGTTTGAAATGTTTGTTAACATGAATTTTTATTGTTGAATGCATGCTAATGAGATTAAACATCCAAGAATTACCTGTTACTGGCTTTGTTATTAAGGATATATAATAAGACGTTTATTTGTTTTTAGTTAAACGGTGTTTAAAGCGGAAGAAAATATATCTCTAAATATGATGAAGTAATAGATAAAAACAGAAAACCAAAATGTTGATGATAGTGTAAAGAATAGAAAACATAGGTGATCCTAGAAAATAATCAGTTCAACGATTAAACTATTCTGGGATATAATGTATATCAGTCAGAAATTTAATATAAATATTATCTCAATTTTCTATTTTTAAAATATTGATTTGAGTTTGAATTCAGTATTCATATTGGTTATAGAAATTGAGACGGTGCTTGCGATGAAAATGTATTTCAGAAGACACATTACACAAGAAGACATTTACAGTAAATGATGATTATTAGAAAGAAAGTAAAAATTTAATTCATATTTCAGAATATAATTATATTCTGAAATATGAATTAAATTTTTACTTTCTTTCTAATTAACTTTTTAACTTTTGATCAGATTTGTGAAGATTTCTTAAGACAAATAGATTAGCCGTTTAATTACGCCATCCAAACGCTTTAAATACCGAACGAATTTTACTGAAAAAAATCAAAATTTCGCCAATTTCCTTTACGGGTTGCCTCCCCCCCCAAATTAAACAAAAAAAAAGATATCGGTCGTTTTATACGAAATTTCAAACTCCTCTATCAAATTTGAAATCATAAACAAGTTGTCTTTGTATAAATCTTTTTCAGTCCCATGTCCGATACTAAAAACAGGTATGAAAAAGGGCAAAATTTGCTCCATTTAAAATATGATTTCCAACTTTCCTGTCCGGTGAAATATTTTAGCAACTGAAAAATCCTCTCGTACCCCTCCTCTCAAATATCAAATTATCCGACCTACACCGAATTTAGTCGGACACATTTCATCTGTCCTCAAATTTTTATTTAGCTGAAAATATTCGGATATTTCATTGTGAAAAGTCTAACATTCGAAACTCATTTTTAAATTCCTAAAGAATATAAGTTACTAAGTAATTACTTTTCACAATGCTTCGTAAATACATAAAATTAATATTCATGGAATTTAAATTTCTTTTTTCTTTTTTGGAGTGAAAACAAAGAGAAAAGTTCCAAACCCCAATTTACTTTGAACACATAATTCTGATGATTGAACAGCGGATAATTTTAAATGAATCGAACCACGGATTTTACATCTCTCTTTAACGAATTAGACTTGTGTTGTTTACTAGTAAGCAATCCGTCGACTTCAATGCCTTCTAATTCAAATAATGGAAGAGTGTGGACTGTGGTCTCAAGGAAATTATCTATTTTTCCTGGACATATTCCTCCATGGTTAACAGTGAAATGTATTTCAATAAATATCGTTTCATAGCGTATTTACGCAAACCAGTGATCTGATGAAAGGGAAACGTTCTCCTCACCTTTATGTTCAAAGTATTTAATGTTGGGATCTACTCTTTATTGTGGCTCGTTTACAACTTTAACGATAGTCGGGAAAGTTCACAGAAGTTTATGAAAGAGATGGGAGAAATCCCGTTCAGGTGAGGTCGCATAGGGAGCTGCACATTTTTCGTTGACATTTTAAACAGCAGAAATAACTTCTTTACACCATTTTTTATCATCTAAAAATAATAAATTGAACAGTGTTTTTTCTAGTTTTAGCACTAGCAAATAATTTTACCCAGCTGAATATTTGTACCGGGAGTTTTGGAACCCGCTGCCCCACTCATCTCCGAAAAATCATGTCGTGACATATGAAATATCAAACCTGTCTACTTGATTTCAAACGGAAAAGAGGTGTGTTTGCATAATTTTATTTTAGCCCCATATCTCATACTAAAAATAGATCTGAAAAGGTAAAATTTTATTCTTATATAATACCATTTTAACCTTTTCAGTCCGGTGGAATACTTTAGCATTTGTGAAACCCTATCCAAAAATTATTATCAGATCATCTCACCCAGGTCTGAAATGAAAACTCGGAATCCCTTTCCCGTCCTCTTCCCTGAAACTGAATTCTCGAATATTCCCTAAACAAAATTGTTCCCAAAACCCGGAGAAGTGAATATTGGCTACGCTCCTCATGCCATGAATTCTCGAATTTTTATTTAGATGAACTTGTTTCATACGATGTCTTTTGAAAATGGTTCTTTTCCCAAAACAAACAGCATCATTTGATCAGTGTCATGGGATTTGGTAGTAACAATATAAAGCTTAAATGTTGGTATCACTCTAACTGAAAGATTTTTGAGTTTAAAAAAAGAGGATACTCGAAAATACCTCAGTTTGAAAATAAAATTATGAGAATTCGGTAAAGGGACTACCTAATATTATTAGTTATTAATTATTAGATTCCTAATTAAGTTATATGCTACCATTCAAAGAGTAATATATATTATAGAGTCACCAATTAATTGGATTTTTATTGTTCACTAATTTAAGTCACCCTTTGCAAGAAGAATTAGTGCAGTTAATATCTAGGATGAAAAAAAATATATATATTATTGAAATTGGAAAGTATCACGTTAAAAAGTTGAAATGTTAAAGTAAACGCACCTCCATATTTTCCCACCATTTATAATAGTTAGTTCGTAATTATTTTTATACCATTTCATTAGTAATCTTCCACTACTACCTAAGATTAATAAGATTTCATTCATAATTATATAGTATGCTTTAAAAATACTAAATTCTTATAATAATATTTAATATTTTAAAAAGTAATTTTTTTATTTGCTTCGTAAATACATAAAATGAATATTCATCGAATTTAAATATCTTTTTTCTTTTTGGGAGTGAAAACAAACAGAAAAGATCCAAAACCCAATTTACTTTGAACACAATTCTGATGGTTGAACAACGGACCATATTTAATGAATCGAACCACGGATTTTACATCTCTCATTAAGGAAATAGATTTGTAATGTTTACTAGTAAGCAATACGTCGAATTCACTGCCTTCTAATTCAATAACAAGCCCCATATCTCATGTTGTCAGTCGAAAATCCAACATGAAAAATTTAGTGATGTAACCTTTAATTCGGAATAAATTCTACATATAAAACATTTTATTTTTATAAGAATCAAGTAATTTTACTTAAACCTTGACTATATGAATGAATAAGTTATGGTTAGCGACAACCTACCTGTTTTATAACGAAATGTGCTATATTAGTTTTGATGCATGAAATCAGACGTGGTGCTGTTAGCACTTTGACTGAGCGACAACTTAGTTAATTTTATTCCAAATAATAGTTATATATAATCATAACACTAAAACTATACAAGTAGGTATTCTTCTAAAACCATTATTTAATTTTGGATTATTCTATAATATTCCTACAGAGTTTTAAAAAATAATTTTTTCTGTTTTACATTGTTTTGTAAAAGGCAATAAAACAGCAAATAGTAGTCACATAAAGAACATCAAAACAAGATGCTCACGCCCTTTGACTGTTAATGGGAAAATGAGAATAATAGCCGGCTGCTAAAGGTTGCCCTGCAACCACTGGTATTGAGTCGTCCATCTCTTAAAGCTGGTCATACTCTAGGTTTATGAAACGAATATCCTGAATCTGGCCCATTTCTTTCCATTATTTCACCAAACATATTTTGGTGCATAACTAGATTATTTTGGAAATTTATAAATTTGGAAAAATTCTCCCACAATTAATGAGTGGTATAGCACTCATTAAAAATACATATTTTAGTCTTTTAATCAAGCTATTGTCCTGATTCCTTAAAAATATAGTGTTTTTTTTTCCAAATAATTACTTATTAAAAATACATGTTTTGATCTTTTGATCAAGATATTTTCCTGATACCTTAAAAATATAGTGTTTTTTTCCCCAAATAATTACTCATTAAAAATACATATTTTAGTGTTTTGATCAAGATATTGTCCTGATTTCTTAAAAAAAAGTGTTTTTTTTTCAAATAATTACTCATTAAATATGTGTTTTTCACTTTTAATTATAAAAATGTTTCCTATAAAAATATTACTCATGAAATACGTGTTTTTCACTTTTAAGTATGAAAATGTTTCCTGCGGCCCGTTCAGAAAGCAGTCTTTTTTTTTACTAGTGGCTCCTTGCTGAGTTTGGGTTGAACATTTCAGGTTCAAACAAAAGAAAACATCGACAAACGTTTCAGTTTGAAACCAAAATCATGAAAATTAATAAAAACTCGAATGTCTTTTAACATCTGCCTCCTAACAGCTATCAAGTGTGTCCCCTTCCACTCCACAGAATAAGTAGTTGTCACAGGTGGATGACTCAACACAACTGCTATAGCATTAGCTTCAAAATTCAAAACCTGCTTCTCAGATTCTTTCAGGAAATTTCTATACCACACAGAATCTAAATTCACCCTTTGCTAAAGATTTCGCTTTTGAAAAAATAGAGAAGAAAAAAAATCCTACAGTGTTCCATATTGATTTGTTTTTAAAGAAAAATGTGTGTTTTACATAAACTTACTTTAGTTTCCATGCATCTTTCCCAGAGTTGCTTAAACTCAAATAAAAAAAATCTTTAAAAGTGGAATAATAAATGTAGTAAACATTAGAGATCTTCTCGCTCGATAGCGATAAAAAAAATAATGAATTTCCCTAACAAAGCACACACTACAAGTGGATGCCACTGATGTTGTCCATTTCAACAAACGAATAGTTAGCATGATTGGCAAAGATCAGATGCTTCCAGGTTCGAATCCAGTTTTAACGCAATGGCTGTTTTATTGTTGCCTTTCTGTTGAGGTCTGGGTTGGTTTACCTATGAACTGCACTCTTTTGCACACAATGGGCTAAATGTCCACGTTACAAGGACCACAAAGGCTCAGGGAAGGCTGGGGGAGGATACCCACTGAACAGCTGTTAGGAGACAGATGGTGGCCTACCATCAAGGCCATCCAACGTGTTCTTTAACGTGAACAGTGTATAGGTCTCTCGCACACGATGCCATGGCCCATCGGTGTTCCCTACTGACTACTGGCAGAACGTGGAGTTTTGCGGCGAAAAATCTCAACATTGGACCAGCTGGGATTCGAACCTAAGAACTGCAGATTACGATCCTGGAGCGCTATCGACTGAGCCATTCTCGCCTCGGTGAGGTCTCTGCTTTCTCACTGATTATCCTTATGTCATATGTCATATTATCCTTATGTCCTGTCACACCTCCTTGGCAACTGAGCTGTCTAATGAAAATTTGAAGCAGAGTCGTTTGCGTACCAGTCTCCTAACTTGGATCCCTCAAGTTCCAATTCAACAAGTGTCAAGATTTTCTCTCTTTATTAGATTTTTCTGCCATTCAGTGAAAAAAAAACAGGCCACTGTTGTACAGTCGCTCGAAAAAGTGTTCGAACACTATGGTTGATTACAGAATTCCGAAAACATATGTGGAAAAGATTTTTTTTAGAAATTAGTGATCTGGCAACCTTCGTGTCACGTGACACGAAGTTGCCAGATCACTATTTTCTAAAAAAATCGTTGGCAGCTATTTTTTCTGAATTCTGTATTCAACCATAGTGTTTGGATACTTTTTTGAGCGACTGTACATTCAGCTATGATATAAAATCAGCTTATATTTTCATACGCGAGCCCGGATCTAGAAAAAAATCGAAAGGGGAGAGTGGGTGGCAAGAAGTAGGTCGAGCAGGAAGAATGCAAAGCGAGAAAGAGGGGGGGGGGTCAAGAGATTGGATTTCCAATGCAGCATAACATTCCCCTCCTTTTTTACAGGTCTTTAAAAAAATTCTTGAAGAATGCATGAAATATAAATTCAATAATTTTTGCCCTATTACCCTTACTATCATTCTGAAAGGGGTTGGCATACCCCTCCTCCCTAGATCCGATCCTCCCCAGATGCATCAAACCTAAATGGTACCAAGTTCTCCAAGTGGAGAACTTGGCAGATTTGCGCTGAATCTCCTTGTGCTTTCATGCTGAAGTGGAAAGGATCCTAAGCCTATTCAACAAATATGACCCGAAATAAAATGAGCACTAAAATGGCGAAATATATTTTAGCTATTCACTCTGGTCTTGGGCGACAAATGAAATGCTGTAGCGCTTACGAAATCCTCATCTTATGCTGCTTAAGATTGGTACCATGGATTACATAGCCCTGCTTGGTCTAGTGTAGTGTCTCGCAAACTGTGTACCGTGGCACAGTAGTGTGCCGCGAGAGTTTTTCAAATTGACACTAAATATTCCAAAGATTTCATTTTGACTTGTGTTATCGACGTGCTTTAATATCGACGTGCTTTAATAAGAATCTTTCAGATTTTATCAACTGGGATCTTGTAAGTATTTATCAAGATTTTTCCAAATTTTGGTATTAATTTTTGAATATTTCAAGCCATAGAATGGACAAATATTTAAAACAAACACTGAGTTATGATTAATTATATTTACTATTATATTTATTTCAAATAAAATGCATTTAACGAAACTTCAATTTTCCTCTTTTTACATAACCATCAAAAAATCTTTTTTAGGTGTGCCGCGGAAAAAAAGTTAGATTCAGTGTGCCGCGGAAAAAAGTTAGATTCAGTGTGCCGCAGAGTAAAAAAAGTTTGCGAGACACTGTTCTAGTGGTTAGCGCACCTGACTACTAAGATCAGCAGGCATGTCCTTGTGTAAATAGTTTTATGAGAAACCTGGAGAAGCTATATAAAGTGTCTAGGTTATCTCTGTCCTTTGTGTAGAAAAATGCCTTCTTCCCTTTAAAATAATTCTGAAGTTCAAAAAATTTCCTGCTTTACAAATAAAGTCAAAACACATCCTAGCCGTATAATCTACGTCAAATGAGCTGAGTTTTTTAGTAGCATTTGGCATAAATATAATGGAACGCAAAATTCCCTCCCTATAGTCAGAAAAAAACAAGCAGGAGAAAGAACATTTCTAATTAGGCTTATACACTGTACTCTAACTTTGTTGTGGGAAGATTTTACTTCGATCACTATTCCGTCTTTCTTATCATATTTAATTTTTAAGTCGTGCTAGAATTTTAACAGATTAGAGAGATTGCACCTACCAGAAACATGAATATAGGCTTCATTGTACAACAAAAGCTGTGATCTAAAGGAAATGTTGTTTCTCAAATATAAAAGAACTATTTTTTTTTCATGCGAAACAGTTTTTTTTAAAGCTTTGTTTAACTTATATTTTTTACGCATCAGTTAGAAGGGTTGGGCTGTTTTACCTCTGAGCGGTACTTTTTTGCACACCATGGGCTAAATGGTCAGGCCACATGGACCCCGAAGGCTCAGAGAAGGTTGAGGGAGGGAACCCACTGGAACAGCTGTTGGGAGGCAGATGGTAGCCTCTCGTCAAGGCCATCCAGCGTGTTCTTTAACGCGCACAGTGTATAGCTCTCCCATACACGGGGTCACGGCTTAACGTCCCATCCGACGGACGGCGGCCTTTCCAAGCCCATCGGTGTCCCCTACTAACCGTGGGCAGGGCGGGGAATTTTGCGGAGATAAATCTCAACGTTGACCCAGCTGGGATTCGAACCTGGGAACTACAGATTACGAGCCACCCCCGCCCCATCTGTTAGAAGCGTTGCGCGAATTGATTGATTCAACGTTACTTAATTTGAGAACTTTTACAGATTTTGCGCGAATTTCAGGCCTATATAGAAGTACGCTTATCTTTGACAGTGTGTAACGATGTCCTATTACCAAAGGAGAAACGAGATACGTTAGCTGACGTCATGATCAGTCTGTAGCCTCCCTTACATATTATCCATTAAAATTATATCTAAGCAAAAATTTAGTAAAAAAAGTTTTTAACCTTACTTAATATAGGTAATTTATTTCGTATACAGTCCCACAAAACACGTTACCTTAAGCAGGGCGTTACCTAGAATTTAGTTCCGGGGGAGGAAGGTCTGATAATAAAATTTGAGTAGGGTTTCCAGTTTCTAAAATATTCCACCGGATACAAAAATGTTGAAATGATGTTTTTTGTGGAATGATATTTTATTTTAATCTGTTTTTAGTGTGAGGCATAAAATCTGGGGCTAAAATAAAATTATACAAAGACAACTGTTTCGGATTTCAAAGCAAGTAGACATGTTTGAGATTTCGTATAAAACGATTCGATTTTCAGAAGTCCAGAACTCCGGGCCGTGGTTTAAGGAACACTTTTAAAATTCTAAACACTTTACACTACTTTAGTAAGCCACGTGGTAATAGCATCGCAAGTTCAAACGACATAATAGTTAGGAAACAGAGCTTTGAAAGGTACTAAAAATCTGGGAAGCAGGTAAAAATCAATATATTATTTCGCATTGGTATATGAAATTACATTTGAATTTCTTGTCATGAGGTATACCATAGAGGTTATTTTACTTGAATAACACCGGGAAATCATCGATGGTCTCCAAAAATTGAAATATAAAAAATATTATAGTGTTTAAATTAGTTGTTAATAAACGAACTATTTGTCTTCTATGCATCTGTATGCATTCGACACTTCTACTTTTTAAGATAAATAAAATATTTCTTTTTGGATCGGACTAAAATATTAGCAATGCCATTTTCCGCTTCTTCTAGTAGTTTTAATTTTCTGCGTTAGAGTTTAAAAAAAAGATGTTAAACGTGAAAAATGTTTCAAGTTAATATTCTAAACGGTTTATTTAAGACAGAAATTTAATTCTTAGAAATGGTAGAGTGTGATGCTTAAGACAGTTATAATACATTATTATTTATATTAGAAGCAATTATTTGCCCTCTTACACCATGTTGGGTGGAATAGCGAAACCTTTTTTTTTCTATAAGACATCGATGATAAAACAAATAGTTTTAGCGTTCTTTTTCTAACAAGAATCATCCATTTTTTCGAGCATCATTCGTTAGAGGGTACAAAAATTGGAAAGAGGCAAAATCATTCGCTTTTATAATGAGCGTTTTCTCGCTTTTAAAATGAGCGTTTTCATTTTCGCCAATTGGTCTTTCTATCAATTAACTAGAACAGGAGTCTACAAACGTTTTTGAAACACCCGCCAAAATGCTTTTTTTTTAAACATTACGCCAACCACAACAAAATTATGAATTATGGTATTAAATAGAAAATTTATTTTATTCTTAGATCATTATCCCCAATTTGGGCAAACACAACTCCCACGAACATTCACAAGATAACAGGTCTTGCAGAATAAAATCCTGCAATATGTGATCAATGCCCCCTGGTTTGTAACCAATAGGCAATTGCATAAAGATCTGGGCATTGATCGTATTTACACATATCTTAAGTTTGTCTCGCGAGGTTTCTACGAATCAGTGCAGAGAAACCCGCACGAGATTATATCCTGCCTTCTGGAGTACGATCAATGAAGTCCTTAACAGATATAAGAGGCCTAACGAGATGGCTTTCGCTAAAGAAAGTTATCCATTTTAGGTCTCTTGTGCATCATTACTACTCTTTGTTTTATGTTCTTTTGCCCTTTGGGGCCCACCATTGTGTGGTTTACTTTTGTTTGTTTTTTCAAACTGATGCCAATTAGGCATATTTCCAGATGACGAAGGTTATGGGTACTATTGTACCTGGTAATTCATTTTATGATGTAACGATCTACGATCTACCTCAAATAATATTACATAACAGCTATATATGGTATTTTAGGAAGCAAAAATATTTATAAAATAACAAAAATAATAATAATAATAATAACAACAATTACCAATAAACAAAGAAACAGTAATGATAAAAAAAGGAAAGAAAGAAAAAAAAAATTGATTTAGCAATGCCGAGAATCAAGGGACACCGTATGCCCGTTCAGGTTTCGGGAATGGGTAAAGTATTATAATATGTGTCAACACATCTGTTGATTTATCTCTAGTAATGAAAAAATGTTACGAAATTGCAAATTATATGACATTAAATATTTAATTCAAAATCATAAAAGCAAAAAACCATTTCAAAGTGACCCCAACAAACACAAGAGTAACAAAAGAAAATCGATATTCAAATTTTCAAAAATATTCCAAATTATTAATGTCAAAAATATTTTTATTTTATATTTAAAACAACCTAAACTAATTTCATATTTAAAATTTAATTTTAAACTATTGTAAATTTTAGGAGCTAGAAAAAATGTAATAAAAATATCTTTTCATAACGTTTTTATGTGGAAATGGAACCCTGTATGGCAAGCCAATTCATCTAGGATTATAAGGGGCCGTGAAAGATGGGAACCAATATCTGTTTAAATATACAAATAAGAGAATTTTGTATAGGCATATTTATCTAACTCTGTAAAAATGTATCGTGTTTAAGGTATGAATATTAGACTAGGAAGAAATATTAAAGATTATTTTATACATTTTTTCATGAATAAAAATCAAATTATGAAGATTATTTCCATATCCACCTCCCCAGCTGCATATTCCATTTACATAAACGAAGCAATTTTATTGAAGGTATAAGTCCCGTGGCAACGTGGTTAGCGCGCTTGGCTACTGATCTACGGGACCTGGGTTCGAGCCCCGGGTAAGGCATGGATGTTCGTGCTGTTTTCTGCTTAAAAAAACTTAGCATTGGTGATATTTAAACTTTGAATAAAAGCTGCATATTTCCTTCAAATAATAAAATTTCCAAATGTTATGATTACCAAACTTGTGGAGTGTTGAAAGTACGTTTTCATCAAAGTGCGGGGTCATGAAATGCTGGTCACTATATAAGTTAATTAACACTACCAATAATAACAAAGAATTTAGAAATTCACTTTTATTTTTGAGAAAGAACAAGAAACTATTGGACTCTAAAAAGAAACTATTGCGAATCTATGTTGAAACATTCTCTTCCATCCCTTCATATTCCACTTCCCCATACCGAAATATGCTTCAATTCTCCACTGTTCATCAATATTTTTTTTCGTTTCATGTAGGAAAGTCACATCCTGCGCACGTTAAAGAACAATTTTTGAATGTTATTCTGTATTTCTATTTGAATTTATGAACAATTGGACTAAAATTATAATGTGCAGAAATAGTTTAATGGTGAATTTAAATTTACTTATTTATTTTCATTACCTTTTTCAGGAGTTGTATTTTTAAACAGGCCATTTAAATGTGTCCTTTCAGTAAATTTAATTTCTTTCATAATATCTATAAATCATTCATTTGAAAACTTAAAAAAAAATGCAACTGATGTTATTTATTTTAATTTTACATTGATTTAATTCAGTGAATGTTCAACAAAGAGCTCCCCTAGGGGGGGTTGAAATTTGTGGGGGCGTTCTTGCAAATTCGAATACACGGCAAATATTTTTGTGACTGGTTTTGCACAGAAAAAAAAATACTTTTCGTCCATAAGGGAACGAAGTCCGAAAGTTAGGGAACAGATGATTTAAATAATTATTATTTTTACGATGACCTTTTTTGTGGACTGCAGGGCAGGGTTCCGGGGAACGCGCTGAACCCACCTTATGCCAGCCCTGGCTAGAAGGGAAACATTAAGAACCTCAATATCTAAAGATAGAAAATCTTCGAAAACGGCAAATTTCAAATGAGAATTTGCCGTTTGTCATAGAAATTTAAAATTTTAGCTATACAGTGCAATGGAAAGCAGGGATCACGCATAGGCTTGGAAAGGCTGCGCCAGTCAGATGGGATATTAAGCCATGGTTCCATGTGCGGGAAAGCAGTGCACATTAAAGAAGTTATGGCCTTGACGGGAGGCAATCTTTCTGCTCCCAAGAGCTGTCCAGTGGGTTCCCCCAACCTTTTCGAGCCGTCGGGGTTTTTGTGACCTAGTCATTTAGCCCATTCTATGCGAAAAAAGTGCCGATCAGAGGTAAAACAACACAACCCATAAAGACAACCCCTTTCGACCTTGTGAGGTAGATTTTTGATGTTTGGGAAACTGGCTCCAAAAAGACTTTTAAACAGCCATTAAAAGGTAAGAGTTTTATGACAAAGATTTTCAATTTTTCTTTGGACCACAAGAAACACACATATTCACCCGAAGACTGAGAGCCACAGTTTTAGCTTCACTGCTGATAATGTGTAATATTACGCAAAATTTACCAAAAGATAAAATCCAGGCAACAGTTTGAAATGTTTGTTAACATGAATTTTTATTGTTGAATGCATGCTAATGAGATTAAACATCCAAGAATTAGCTGTTACTGGCATTGTTATTAAGGATATATAATAAGACGTTTATTTGTTTTTAGTTAAACGGTGTTTAAAGCGGAAGAAAATATATCTCTAAATATGATGAAGTAATAGATAAAAACAGAAAACCAAAATGTTGATGATAGTGTAAAGAATAGAAAACATAGGTGATCCTAGAAAATAATCAATTCAACGATTAAACTATTCTGGGATATAATGTATATCAGTCAGAAATATAATATAAATATTATCTCAATTTTCTATTTTTAAAATATTGATTTGAGTTTGAATTCAGTATTCATATTGGTTATAGAAATTGAGACGGTGCTTGCGCTGAAAATGTATTTCAGAAGACAATTTACAGTAAATGATGATTATTAGAAAGAAAGTAAAAATGTAATTCATACTTCAGAATATAATTATATTCTGAAATATGAATTAAATTTTTACTTTCTTTCTAATTAACTTTTTAACTTTTGATCAGATTTGTGAAGATTTCTTAAGACAAATAGATTAGCCGTTTAATTACGCCATCCAAACGCTTTAAATACCGAACGAATTTTACTGAAAAAATCAAGATTTCGCCAATTTCCTATACGGGTTGCCTCCGCCCCCCCCCCCCCCCCCAAATTAAACAAAAAAAAAGAAATCGGTCGTTTTATACGAAATTTCAAACTCCTCTATCAAATTTGAAATCATAAACAAGTTGTCTTTGTATAAATCTTTTTCAGTTCCATGTCCGATACTAAAAACAGGTATGAAAAAGGGCAAAATTTGCTCCATTTGAAATATAATTTCCAACTTTCCTGTCCGGTGAAATATTTTAGCAACTGAAAAATCCTCTCGTACCCCTCCTCTCAAATATCAAATTATCCGACCTTCACCGAATTAAGTCGGACACATTTCATCTGTCCTCAAATTTTTATTTAGCTGAAAATATTCGGATATTTCATTGTGAAAAGTCTAACATTCGAAACTCATTTTTAAATTCCTAAAGAATATAAGTTACTAAGTAATTACTTTTCACAATGCTTCGTAAATACATAAAATTAATATTCATGGAATTTAAATTTCTTTTTTCTTTTTTGGAGTGAAAACAAAGAGAAAAGTTCCAAACCCCAATTTACTTTGAACACATAATTCTGATGATTGAACAGCGGATAATTTTAAATGAATCGAACCACGGATTTTACATCTCTCTTTAACGAATTAGATTTTTAATGTTTACTAGTAAGCAATCCGTCGACTTCAATGCCTTCTAATTCAAATAATGGAAGAGTGTGGACTGTGGTCTCAAGGAAATTATCTATTTTTCCTGGACATATTCCTCCATGGTTAACAGTGAAATGTATTTCAATAAATATCGTTTCATAGCGTATTTACGCAAACCAGTGATGTGATGAAAGGGAAACGTTCTCCTCACCTTTATGTTCAAAGTATTTAATGTTGGGATCTACTCTTTATTGTGGCTCGTTTACAACTTTAACGATAGTCGGGAAAGTTCACAGAAGTTTATGAAAGAGATGGGAGAAATCCCGTTCAGGTGAGGTCGCATAGGGAGCTGCACATTTTTCGTTGACATTTTAAACAGCAGAAATAACTTCTTTACAATATTTTTTATCATCTAAAAATAATAAATTGAACAGTGTTTGTTCTAGTTTTAGCACTAGCAAATAATTTTACCCACCTGAATATTTGTACCGGGAGTTTTGGAACCGGCTGCCCCACCCATCTCCGAAAAATCATGTCGTGACATATGAAATATCAAACCTGTCTACTTGATTTCAAATGGAAAAGAGGTGTGTTTGCATAATTTCATTTTAGCCCCATATCTCATACTAAAAATAGATCTGAAAAGGTAAAATTTTATTCCTATTTAATACCATTTTAACCTTTGCAGTCCGGTGGAATACTTTAGCATTTGTGAAACCCTATCCAAAAATTATTATCAGATCATCTCACCCAGGTCTGAAATGAAAACTCGGAATCCCTTTCCCGTCCTCTTCCCTGAAACTGAATTCTCGAATATTCCCTAAACAAAACTGTTCCCCAAACCCGGAGAACTGAATATTGGCTACGCTCCTCATGCCATGAATTCTCGAATTTTTATTTAGATGAACTTGTTTCATACGATGTCTTTTGAAAATAGTTCCTTTCCCAAAACAAACAGCATCATTTCATCAGTGTCATGGCATTTGGTAGTAACAATATAAAGCTTAAATGTTGGTATCACTCTAACTGAAAGATTTTTGAGTTTAAAAAAAGAGGATACTCGAAAATACCTCAGTTTGAAAATAAAATTATGAGAATTCGGTAAAGGGACTACCTAATATTATTAGTTATTAATTATTAGATTCCTAATTAAGTTATATGCTACCATTCAAAGAGTAATATATATTATAGAGTCACCAATTAATTGGATTTTTATTGTTCACTAATTTAAGTCACCCTTTGCAAGAAGAATTAGTGCAGTTAATATCTAGGATGAAAAAAATATATATACTATTGAAATTGGAAAGTATCACGTTAAAAAATTGAAATGTTAAAGTAAACGCACCTCCATATTTTCCCACCATTTATAATAGTTAGTTAGTAATTATTTTTATACCATTTCATTAGTAATATTCCACTACTACCTAAGATTAATAACATTTCATTCATAATTATATAATATGCTTTAAAAATACTAAATTCTTATAATAATATTTAATATTTTAAAAAGTAATTTTTTTATTTGCTTCGTAAATACATAAAATGAATATTCATCGAATTTAAATATCTTTTTTCTTTTTGGGAGTGAAAACAAACAGAAAAGATCCAAAACACAATTTACTTTGAACACAATTCTGATGGTTGAACAACGGACCATATTTAATGAATCGAACCACGGATTTTACATCTCTCATTAAGAAAATAGATTTGTAATGTTTACTAGTAAGCAATACGTCGAATTCACTGCCTTCTAATTCAATAACAAGCCCCATATCTCATGCTGTCAGTCGAAAATCCAACATGAAAAATCTAGTGATGTAAACTTTAATTCGGAATAAATTCTACATATAAAACATTTTATTTTTATAAGAATCAAGTAATTTTACTTAAGCCTTGACTATATGAATGAATAAGTTATGGTTAGCGACAACCTACCTGTTTTATAACGAAATGTGCTATATTAGTTTTGGTAACTAATATAGCACATTTGCACATTGATGCATGAAATCAGACATTGATGCATATATATATATATCAGACATTGATGCATAATATGCATAATATAACATGATGCATATATTTATTCCAAATAATAGTTATATATAATCATAACTCTAAAACTATACAAGTAGGTATTCTTCTAAAACCATTATTTAATTTTGGATTATTCTATAATATTCCTACAGAGTGTTAAAAAATAATTTTTTCTGTTTTACATTGTTTTGTAAAAGGCAATAAAACAGCATATAATAGTCACATAAAGAACATCAAAACAAGATGCTCACGCCCTTTGATTGTTAAAGGGAAAATGAGATTAATAGCCGGCTGCTAAAGGTTGCACTGCAACCAGTGGTATTGAGACGTCCATCTCTTAAAGCTGGTCATACTCTAGTAAACCTAGAGTATTATACTCTAGGTAAACCCTAGACTCTAGGTAAACCTAGAGTAACCTAGGTAAACCCAGATTCAGTATATTCGTTTCATAAATCTGGCCCATTTCTTTCCATTATTTCACCAAACATATTTAGGTGCATAACTAGATTATTTTGGCAATTTATAAATTTGGAAAAATTCTCCCACAATTAATGAGTGGTATAGCACTCATTAAAAATACATATTTTAATCTTTTAATCAAGATATTGTCCTGATTCCTTAAAAACATAGTTTTTTTTTCCAAATAATTACTTATTAAACATACATGTTTTGATCTTTTGATCAAGATATTTTCCTGATACCTTAAAAATATAGTGTTTTTTTCCCCAAATAATTACTCATTAAAAATACATATTTTAGTGTTTTGATCAAGATATTGTCCTGATTTCTTAAAAAAAAGTGTTTTTTTTTCAAATAATTACTCATTAAATATGTGTTTTTCACTTTTAATTATAAAAATGTTTCCTATAAAAATATTACTCATTAAATACGTGTTTTTCACTTTTAAGTATGAAAATGTTTCCTGCGGCCCGTTCAGAAAGCAGTCTTCTTTTTTACTAGTGGCTCCTTGCTGAGTTTGGGTTGAACATTTCTGGTTCAAACAAAAGAAAACATCGACAAACGTTTCAGTTTGAAACCAAAATCATGAAAATTAATAAAAACTCGACTGTCTTTTAACATCTGCCTCCTAACAGCTCTCAAGTGTGTCCCCTTCCACTCCACAGAATAAGTAGTTGTCACAGGTGGATGACTCAACACAACTGCTATAGCATTAGTTTCAAAATTCAAAACCTGCTTCTCAGATTCTTGAAGGAAATTTCTATACCACACAGAATCTAAATTCACCCTTTGCTAAAGATTTCGCTTTTGAAAAAATAGAGAAGAAAAAAAATCCTACAGTGTTCCATATTGATTTGTTTTTAAAGAAAAATGTGTGTTTTACATAAACTTACTTTAGTTTCCATGCATCTTTCCCAGAGTTGCTTAAACTCAAATAAAAAAAAAATCTTTAAAAGTGGAATAATAAATGTAGTAAACATTAGAGATCTTCTCGCTCGATAGCGTTAAAAAAAATAATGAATTTCCCTAACAAAGCACACTCTACAAGTGGATGCCACTGATGTTGTCCATTTCAACAAACGAATAGTTAGCATGATTGGCAAAGATCAGATGCTTCCAGGTTCGAATCCAGTTTTAACGCAATGGCTGTTTTATTGTTGCCTTTCTGTTGAGGTCTGGGTTGGTTTACCTATGAACTGCACTCTTTTGCACACAATGGGCTAAATGTCCACGTTACAAGGACCACAAAGGCTCAGAGAAGGCTTGGGGAGGATACCCACTGAACAGCTGTTAGGAGACAGATGGTGGCCTACCATCAAGGCCATCCAACGTGTTCTTTAACGTGAAATGTGTATAGGTCTCTCGCACACGATGCCATGGCCCATCGGTGTTCCCTACTGACTACTGGCAGGACGTGGAGTTTTGCGGAGAAAAATCTCAACAATGGCCCAGCTGGGACTCGAACCTGAGAACTGCAGATTACGATCCTGGAGCGCTATCGACTGAGCCATTCTCGCCTCGGTGAGGTCTCTACTTTCTCACTGATTATCCTTATGTCATATCTCATATTATCCTTATGTCCTGTCACACCTCCTTGGCAACTGACCTGTCTAATGAAAATTTGAAGCAGAGTCGTTTGCGTACCAGTGTCCTAACTTGGATCCCTCGAGTTCCAATTCAACAAGTGTCAAGATTTTCTCTCTTTATTAGATTTTTCTGCCATTCAGTGAAAAAAAAACAGGCCACTGTTGTACAGTCGCTCGAAAAAGTGTTCGAACACTATGGTTGATTACAGAATTCCGAAAAAATATGTGGAAAATATTTTTTTTAGAAATTAGTGATCTGGCAACCTTCGTGTCACGTGACACGAAGTTGCCAGATCACTATTTTCTAAAAAAATCGTTGGCAGATATTTTTTCTGAATTCTGTAATCAACCATAGTGTTTGGATACTTTTTTGAGCGACTGTACATTCAGCTATGATATAAAATCAGCTTATATTTTCATATGCGAGCCCGGATCTAGAAAAAAATCGAAAGGGGAGAGTGGGTGGCAAGAAGTAGGTCGAGCAGGAAGAATGCATTGCGAGAAAGAGGGGGGGGGGGGGGTCAAGAGATTGGATTTTCAATGCAGCATAACGTTCCCCTCCTTTTTTACAGGTTTTTAAAAAAATTTTTGAAGAATGCATGAAATATAAATTCAACAATTTTTGCCTCCATTACCCTTACTATCATTCTGAAAGGGGTTGGCATACCCCTCCTCCCTAGATCCGATGAGGCGGGGATGGCTCAGTCGGTAGCGCGCCACGATCGTAATCTGTAGTTCCCAGGTTCGAGTCCCAGCTGGGTCAGCGTTGAGTTTTATCTCCGCAAAAATCCCCGCCCTGCCCACGGTATCTTATGATGCTTAAGATTGGTACCATGGATTACATAGCCATGCTTGGTCTAGTGGTTAGCGCACCTGACTACTAAGATCAGCGGGCATGTCCTTGTGTAAATGGTTGTATGAGAAACCTGGACAAGCTATATAAAGTTTCTAGGTTTTTTCTGTCCTTTGTATAGAAAAATGCCTTCTTCCCTTTAAAATAATTCTGAAGTTCAAAAAATTTCCTGCTTTACAAATGAAGTCAAAAGACATCCTAGCCGTATAATCTACGTCAAATGAGCCGAGTTTTTTAGTAGCATTTGGCATAAATATAATGGAACGCGATATTCCCTCCCTAGAGTCAGAAAAAAACTAGCAGGGTTGGGTTGTTTTACCTCTGAGCGGCACTTTTTTCCACACCATGGGCTAAATGGTCAGGTCACATGGACTCCAAAGGCTCAGAGAAAGTTGGGGAGGGGACTCACTGGAACAGCTGTTGGGAGACAGATGGTAGCCTCCCGTCAAGACCATCCAACGTGTTCTTTAACGTGCACAGTGTATGGCTCTCCCGCAAACGGGGCCACGGCTTAACGTCCCATCCGACGGACGGTGGCCTTTCCAAGCCCATCGGTGTCCCCTATTGACCGTGGGCAGGGCGGGGAATTTTGCGGAGATAAATCTCAACGCTGACCCAGCTGGGACTCGAACCTGTGAACTACAGATTACGAGCCTGGCGCGATACCGACTGAGCCACCCCTACCCCAAGCAGGCGAAAAAAGCATTTTAATTAGGCTTATATACTGTACTCTAACTTTGTTGTGGGAAGATTTCACTTCGATCACTATTCCGTCTTTCTTATCATATTTAATTTTTAAGTCGTGCTACAATTTTTACAGATTAGAGAGATTGCACCTACCCAAAACATGAATATAGGCTTCATTGTACAACAAAAGCTGTGATCTAAAGGAAATGTTGTTTCTCAAATATAAAAAAAAAATCTATTATTTTTCATGCGGAACCGCTTTTTTTTTAAGCTTTGTTTAACTTATATTTTTTACGCATCAGTTAGAAGGGTTGGGTTGTTTTACCTCTGAGCGGCACTTTTTTGCACACCATGGGCTAAATGGTCAGGTCACATGGACTCCAAAGGCTCAGAGAAGGTTGGGGAGGGGACTCACTGGAACAGCTGTTGGTAGATAGATGGTAGCCTCCCGTCAAGACCATCCAGCGTGTTCTTTAACGTGCACAGTGTATGGCTCTCCCGCACACGGGGCCACGGCTTAACGTCCCATCCGACGGACGGCGGCCTTTCCAAGCCCATCGGTGTCCGCTACTGACCGTGGGCAGGGAATTTTGCGGAGATAAATCTCAACGCTGACCCAGCTGGGACTCGAACCTGGGAACTACAGATCACGAGCCTGGCGCGCTACCGACTGAGCCACCCCTTTCAAGTCCAATATTGGAATCAGCTTATCATTATTGGTATAAAATGATAGTTTTCATTCATGTTACCTAAACTTTGTTCACTAAGGTAATAATAAATCATTTTTCGTTTAAAATCAGATTTCAATGCATTGAACTCTTTATACTTAATGTCTCAATAATAACCCTAAAACCTTAAACCTACAAGGCAGTTTTATAAACAATCCCACAGGTAGTAGAACCAGTAAACAATGCAAAATACACCAAAAAGAGACGGAAAAACAATTCTTGAAATAATGTCCAGAGAGACTGTGGGTTGAAACCATTTTTTTAAAAGTTTTTTTATGCTGATTTTGATTTTATCGACCGACGACTGCGTAATGGTTTCTTGCTCAACTTCCTCCCT
This sequence comes from Ryuthela nishihirai, assembly GCA_038380435.1. NCBI lineage: Eukaryota > Metazoa > Arthropoda > Arachnida > Araneae > Heptathelidae > Ryuthela > Ryuthela nishihirai. Next base: position 31,375,015 of record JAWZYU010000018.1, read on the forward strand.
AGACATGATCTTACTTCTAAAAATGGGTCTTATTTCTCTGTGCATTGTTCTGGAAGATACTCGCCGGAAGCCAGCACTGCACACCCTCGTCTCTTTGCGCTGCGAAGTAAACAAAAAAATAGTTCTTATTAAAAATATCAAACTAAATATCAGTTATTGAATGCTGCAACTTCAATATTTCTTTAAATACTAAACGAATATTGTCTACAATCACGATCAGACGGTAGCGCAACAGAATCGTAATCTATAGTTCTCAGGTTCGTTGGACAAGGTTCGTTTCATCTGGACCAACGTTGATATTTATCCTCTGCCCTCGCTCAGTTCCCCGCCCTGCCCACGGTCAGTAGGGGACACCGATGGGCTTGGAAAGGCCGCCGTCCGTTGGATGGGACGTTAAGCCGTGGCCCCGTATGCGGGAGAGCCATACCCTGTGCACGTTAAAGAACACGCTGGATGGCCTTGATGGGAGGCTACCATCTGTCTCCCAACAGCTGTTCCAGTGGGTCCCCTCCTTCGGGGTCCATCTCTGAGCCTTCGGGGTCCATGTGACCTGGCCATTTAGCCCATGGTGTGCAAAAAGTGCCGCTCAGAGGTAAAACAACCCAACCCAACCCTCGGTCAGTTGCGAACACCGATGGGCTTGGAGAGGCCACCGTCGTTGGATGGGACGTAAAGATAGGGGTGCTGTGCACTTTTAAGAACACGCTGGATGGCCTTGACGAGAGTCTACCATCTTTCTCCTAACAACAATCCAATGGGTGTCCCCTTCCACAACTTTTTCTAAGTCTCAGGATTCGTGTGGATTGGTCATTTAACCCATTGTGTGCAAAAAGAGTGTTGGGTTGTTTTACCTCTGAGCGGCACTTTTTTGCACACCACGGGATAAATGACCAGGTCACAAGGACCCCAAAGGCTCAGAGAAGATTCGGGGAGGGGAACCACTGGAACAGCTGTTAGGAAACAGATGATAGCCTCCCATCAAGGCCATCCAGTGGGTTCTTTAACGTGCACAGGGTATGGCTCTCCCGCACACGGAGCCACGGCTTAACTTCCATCCGACGGACGGCGTCGTTTCCAAGCCCATCGGTGTCCCCTACTGACCGAGGGTAGGACGGGATATTTTGCGGAGATAAATCTCAACACTGACCCAGTTGAGACTCTAACCTGGGAACTGCAGATTACGAGCACGGAGCGCTACCGACTGAGCCACCCCGCCTCTATTTCATTGGGTAAAAGTACTCCAGTATTTATGTCACTGAAAGCATTCAGCTTGTAAATCATAACCTACCTCCTTCAAGATCTTTCGTTTATGAGAAATGCACTTACCTTATCCTGCAGAGCAGCTATGTGATAAGCAACAGCATATTCGACCAGTGAAGCGAAAACCATGATGACGCAGAAAAACAGCCAAATGTCCAGAGCTGTCATGTAGCTCACAGGAGGAAGCTGACTTCGGGAGCGGACGCCTTGTGTAGCCAGCGTCAAGAGAGATGTGACCCCCAAAGTAACTCTTCCAGGAGCGACACTGACATCCAGCCAGAAGGACAACCACGACATGATGACTACCAAAGTGGAAGGGATGTACGTATTGACCACGTGACTGCTCACGCTTCGAACGAAAGTGAAATTCGCTATGAGGAAAGTGTAATTCCCTGAAACGAAAACGTTTGAGATTTTACAAATTTTCACATAAACAAGATACATAATAGAAAAATATAGAGGGAAAAAAGTTGTCATTAGTAGTGTGTGAACTGAACCCACGTCCTCCTGATAACATATCAGATGCTCTGACCACTGAGCTACCGCACAGTAATCCTTTATTAGTGGTTTTAAGTATTATACCATAGAATTAGTCATGGGGATGTGCTTGACTGTTATTTCAACAACATTGCTTATGCTCGATATTCAGCGTGTTGGCTTAACAAAATAAAATTACCTTGACCTTTGATGTGGGTTGATCGTTTACACTAAACTAGAAAGTGCCTTCTGGAGCAGCATCTTCAATTACAGTCAACTACATTTCCAATGGCTAATTCTATGGTATAATGATTAAAACCACTAATAAAGGATGACTTTCGATTGATCAGAACATCTGACATGTTATCAGGGTTGGGTTGTTTTACCTCTGAGCGGCACTTTTTTGCACACCATGGGCTAAATGGCCAGGTCACATGGACCCCGAAGGCTCAGAGAAGGTTGGAGGAGGGGACCCAATGGAACAGCTGTTGGGAGACAAATGGTAGCCTCCCGTCAAGGCCATCCAGCGTGTTCTTTAACGTGCACAGGGTATGGCTCTCCCGCACACGGGGTCACGGCTTAACGTCCCATCCGACGGACGGCTGCCTTTCCAAGCCCATCGGTGTCCCCTACTGACCGTGGGCAGGGCGGAGAATTTTGCGGAGATAAATCTCAACGCTGACCCAGCTGGGACTCGAACCTGGGAACTACAGATTACGAGCCTGACGCGCTACCGACTGAGCCACCACCGCCCCCCATGTTATCAGGAGGTCGTGTGTTCAGATCCTATCCGGATAATGTTTCCTCTATATTTCTCACATATTACTGCCAGGTGTATATTTGAGAGATACTATTATTTCAAGATACATTATGCCTTACATGAAAAGCACTTTGCACTTTGCACCAAAATTTCCTACTCAATTATGAAAGTTTGTTCATATAAGCATATAAATATATGTGTAATAATAAATACCCCCTCAAGCAGCTGCTTGCTGCAGAGATCTGACAGGAGCCTATCAGTTTAATACGACTTAGAACAAGGTTTTTGAGGATGGCGGAACCTCAGGAGAAAAACACAAACATCCATGCCTTACCCGGGGCTTGAACCCAGGTCCCTTAGATCAGTAGCCAAGCGCGCTATTCAATCGGCAACGGGACGGCAGAATAAAAATATGCATTGGTAGAATAAAAAAGCTTTAATTGTAGAGGGAAAAACTGTCCTAGGCGAATGAAATTCGACACAACCTCTTGATAACATGCCAGGTGGTGCATGGCTTCTCGTAGGTATAAAGATAGTACTTCCAAATTTAAATTATTTCACAAGAAATTAAAAAAAATAAACAGGAAGGCTTATATGTCACTTAGTTGAAAAGATGGTCAATTACTCGATGGTCTAGCTGTTAAGACGCCTGACATGCTTCTGGGAGACCTGGGCTCGAATCTCAGTCCCGACAAGGGGCTGGGGTGGCTCAGTCGGTAACGCGCCAGGCTCGTAATCTGTAGTTCCCAGGTTCGAGTCCCAGCTGGGTCAGCGTTGCGATTTATCTCCGCAAAATTCCCCGCCCTTCCCACGGTCAGTAGGGGACACCGATGGGCTTGGAAAGACCACCGTCCGTCGGATGGGACGTTAAGCCATGGTCCGTGTGCGGGAGAGCCATACCCTGTGCACGTTAAAGAACACGCTGGATGGCCTTGACGGGAGGCTACCATCTGTCTCCCAACAGCTGTTCCAGTGGGTCCCCTCCCCAACCTTCTCTGAGCCTTCGGGGTCCATGTGACCTGGCCATTTAGCCCATGGTGTGCAAAAAAGTGACGCTCAGAGGTAAAACAACCCAACCCACACAACCCGGTACGTTTCGTTATACTAATAATACACTGCATTTAAAACTCACGTACAATTCTTTTGTCTACGCTGTATGTTAGAAACATGTCGATTATTGCTACGAAAACTTTTGAAGCTGTTCTTCCGAATTCCACCGAAATCATTGTTTTTCAGACCTGAGTTTGGTGGGGTTGCCGCTGAACGGCACTTTTTTGCACACCATAGGCTAAATGGCCAGGTCACATGGACCCCGAAGGCTCAGGGAATGTTGGGGGAGGGGATACACTGGACAGCTGTTGGGAGACAGATGGTAGCCTCCCGTCAAAGACATCCACCGTGTTCTTTAACGTGCACGGGGTATGGTTCTCCAAAACACAGGCCATGGCTTAACATCCCATCCGATGGACGGCGGCCTTTTTAAGCCCATCGGTGTCCCCTACTGACCGTGGGCAGGGAGTTTTGCGGAGATATGTCTCAACGCTGACCCAGCTGGAACTCGTACCTGGGAACTGCAGATTACAAGCCTCGCGCGCTACCGACTGAGCCACCCCACCCTTTTCAGGCCTGAACCTAGAAAATGTTTAGCATCAGGGAGGATGACTGGATCGCGCCGGAACACTTTTACGGTATATAGTTTTTTGTCTTTTAGTTGTTTGCTTAAAATTTGCTTGCAAATCACTGATAATGAGGAAAATGCGAAATAATGAGTCGGAAAAAAAAACGTCAGTTGTCGGGACTAATTGGATTGGATTGTTTTACCTCTGAGCGGCACTTTTTTGCACACCATGGGCTAAATGGCCAGGCCACAAGGACCCCGAAGGCTCAGAGAAGGTTGGGGGAGGGAACCCACTGGAACAGCTGTTGGGAGACAGATGGTAGTCTCCCGTCAAGGTCATCCAGCGTGTTCTTTAACGTGCACAGGGTATGGCTCTCCCGCACACGGAGCCAAGGCTTAACGTCCCATCTGATGAGCTTGGAAACGGCGGCGTTTCCAAGCTCATCGGTGTCCCCTACTGACCGTGGGCAGGGCGGGGAATTTTGCGTTGAAAATTACGTTGTTGTTTTTTTGTATAATACGCACCCCTGTTTTAGCGGGCTCAAATGAGTAAAAATTGTGCGTATTACTCGAGATTTTACGGTATATACAAATTAGTGATATACAGTAGCACATGATTCACAGCGCTGTGATTGGTTAGATATTTCACAACGTTTAAATCTTTTGCAGCGTTGCCAAATGCTAAAATGTACATTGTACATATTGTTTAAGGATTTCCTTTTTTTTTTTTTAAATTTGCCTATTACTGGCCATTTTTTTTTTCTATCGGAATAAATATTTAGTTTGTTAAACAGATATTTTCGTTATGTTTTTTACTCAGAGATATGTTAAATTAGCCGGGATCGAAAAAATATTTCTTATACTGAATAATTTGTTATTGTGACGATCGTTATACTGAAATTTCACTGTATGTGTTTACAACAACATTACAAAAGAACTATTCACGTATTGCACACAACTATTATATAAGCTATTATTTATATTTTTCTCAGAAAATGCCGGGGGAGACTCCGTTAGTAGCGCACCAGGCTCGTAATCTGCAGTTCCCAGGTTCAAGTCCCTGCTGTACCAGCGTGGAGATTTATCTCCGCAAAACTCCCCGCCCTGCTCAAGGTCAGTAGGGGACACCGATGGGCTTCGAAAGGCCGTAGTCCGTCCGATGGGGCATTAAGCAGTGTCCCCGTGTGAGGGAGAGCCATACCCTGTGCACGTTAAAGAATACAATGAATGGCCTTGACAAGAGGCTACCATCTGTCTCCCTACAGCTATTCCAATAGGCCCCCTTCCCTCAACCTTCTTTGAGCCCTTGGGATCTTTGTGACCTGGCCATTTAGCCCATTGTGTGCAAGAAAATACCGCTCAGAGTTAAAACAATTCAACTCAAAACTATTATGACTAAATTTTAACCGCACCAGTCTCGTACCCTGATGCTGAGGTTCGAGTCTCCAGTGTATCTGCTCTCAGTGAGAAAGGGAAAACTCATGGGCATAGAAAGGTCACTGTCCACGTGATCTACGTCATCCCTGTGGAGCCATAGTTTTATGCGGAATCTGGAATGGTCTTGTCCGGAAGCTCCCAGCTATCTTCTAACTGCTGTCCAGTCCTCTCCATCTGTCAGTCCTTGCAAAATAGGGTTAGGATTGGTTTAGTCGGGAGCACACCAGGCTCGTAATATGCAGTTCCAAGGTTCGAGTTCCAACTGTGACAGTGTTGAGATTTGTCTCGGTTAAGCCACACTGCCCTGAGTGAGAAAGGGGATACAGATGGTCATAGAGAGGCCGCCGTCCGTTGGTTGGAAACTCTGTACACGTTAAAGAACACGCTGGATGGCCTTGACGGGAGGCTACCATCTGTCTCCCAAAAGCTGTTCAGTGGGTCCCGTTCCCACAATCTTCTTTGAGCCCAGGGGTCCTTGTGTCCTGACCACTTAATCCATTGTGTGCAAAAAAAGTGCAGCTCAGAAGTAATATAAAACAATCCATGCTTTACTTATTATTGCTTGAAACAAAATGTTGCTCGCCATATACTGAAACCATTTGACTCCCATATGATTTAGGGGCGGGTGTGGCTCAGTCGGTAGCGCGCCAGGCTCGTAATCTGTAGTTCACGGGTTCGAGTCCCAGCTGGGTCAGCGTTGAGATTTATCTCCGCAAAATCCCCCCGCCCTGCCCACGGTCAGTAGGGGACACCGATGGGCTTGAAAAGGCCGCCGTCTGTCGGATGGGACGTTAAGCCTTTGCTCCGTGTGCGGGAGAGCTATACCCTTGGCACGTTAAAGAATACGCTGGATGGCCTTGACGGGAGACTACCATCTGTCTCCCAACAGCTGTTCCAGTGGGTCCCCTCCCCCAACTTTCTCTGAGCCTTCGGGGTCCATGTGACCTGGCCATTTAGCCGATGGTGTGCAAAAAAGTGCCGCTCAGAGGTAAAAAACCAAACTCATATGATTTGAGATTGAGACTCTTGCTCTTCAAAAAGTACAACTCGGAAGCAAAAAACGACCTAAATAGAATGTTTTCATGGCGCATGTGATTGCTTTTCATCAAGTGTTATTACTGTCTCATGGAAAATATTTGTTGCTTAAATTATTTAGAAGAGTAGTGTAAGAAGCAAGGAGAGAAAGTAACATACCTGATGCCCATTGCTCGATTCTTTTCTCTGCCCGAGGCGATTCGATCTCGTACTTAAGAGGAGCAAAGTTGTTTGTGAAAGTGATGTTATCAGAAAAGTGGGAGTAGGGACTGTCGGGCTCTTGTACCCAGTGGAGCTCCATACTCGTCATAGGATAGCTCACTGGAATAAAATGGGGGAGGGGATTAGAAACGTCGGAATTCATGAGACTAAGCTTTCATCATATGACAAATCAAAAATAGCTTGATTAATAAACAGCTTCTTTATCACTCACCTGCTCTCAGCGTTGAGATTTATCTCCTCAAAACTCTCCGTCTTGCGGTTGATCTGTAGGGGACCCGATAGGTTTGGAAAGTCCGCTGTCCGTTTGATGGGAAGTTAAGTCGTGGCCCCCTTGTGCAGGAGAGCTGTACCCTATGAAAATTAAACACGCTGGATGGCCTTGACTGGAGGCTACCATCTGTGTCCTAACAGCTGTTTCAATGGGACCCCTCTCACAACCTTCTCTTAGCTTTCAGGTCCTTGTGACCTTGCCACTTAGCCCATTGTGTGGAAAAAAAAGTGTCGATCATAGATAAAACAACCTACAACAACTCACCTGCTCTATGAAACTTTCTTAAAATTTGTCACATTTCGATAAGTGCGCAGAGCAATCTATCCCTTTCTCTTTCTAAGAAGATGACGGAGCACCTTATAATATTTCCCTCTCTTGCCCTTATATCAGATATTTTATTTTGTGCTCGCTTTGTACAGTCGGTATGGCTCCCGTCTTGTTGTTGTCAGTAACCCCCTCCCCACTGGGGCGGGGGTGACTCAGTCGGTAGCGCGCCAAGCTCGTAATCTGTAGTTCCCAGGTTCGAGTCCCAGCTGGGTCAGCGTTGAGATTTATCTCCGCAAAAATTCCCCGCCCTGCCCACGGTCAGTAGGGGACACCGATGGGCTTGGAAAGGCCGCTGTCCGTCGGATGGGACGTTAAGCCGTGGCTCCGTGTGTGGGAGAGCCATACCCTGTGCACGTTAAAGAACACGCTGGATGGCCTTGACGGGAGGCTACCATCTGTCTCCCAACAGCTGTTCCAGTGGGTCCCCTCCCCCAACCTTCTCTGAGCCTTCGGGGTCCATGTGACCTGGCCATTTAGCCTATGGTGTGCAAAAAAGTGCCGCTCATAGGTAAAACAACCCAACCCTTTCTCCTTCTAAGAAGATGACGGAGCACCTTATAATATTTCCCTCCCTTGCCCTTATGTCAGATATTTTATTTTGTGCTCGCTTTGTACAGTCGGTATGGCTCCCGTCTTGTTGTTGTCAGTAACCCCTTCCCCCCTCCCCCTATGGATACGCTCTTGAGAAAGCTTATGAGCTGTGATTCTCGGTCTCATAAATGCCACCTCCAGTAAGCTCAGGCAGTATAATAAAAAAAAATAAATACCCTCTGAAGCAGCTGCTTGCCATAGAGGTCTGACAGGAGCCTGTCAGTTTATATGCCAGAGTAGAAGGTGTGTGAAGATGGCAGGGTCACAGCAGAAAAACGACACATACATCCATGCCTTACCCGGGGCTCGAACCCAGGTCTCTTAGATCAGTAGCCAAGAGCGCTAACCACTCGGCCACGGGACAGCTAAGGCAGGTATAAGATAAAAAAAGTAGCTTTGAAAATTAACTCTACTGAATTATATATGATGTCAAATGTAGCTCTCAAATATTTAAAAGTATTCTGTGTACATTGAATAACACTTAAGATAGGGATTTAGAGATTTTAAATGATTTTTTGACCCTACGGGAACGAAACCCCCCCATTATAATATGCAAGTCTATTCCTCGACTTTCGGAAACATTTTCAGGAAGGCATTATAGTCGAAAGTGGGGAATTGCCTATATTAGGTTTTTACTTTATTTTTGGGGGGACCATTTACTCTTTGGTCCCTCATAAATAACTTTTATGATAAAGGCATGGTTCCTATTGATTTTACCAGAGCTATTATTATCCCTATTTTCAAAAAAGGTGATCGCAGTTCTTGTGATAACTATATGGGTATCAGCCTACTCTCTGTTCCAGGGAAAGTTCTTTCCATGATTGTGCTTAATAGAATTAAGAATCTGGTTGACAGTTAATTGCGTGACGAGCAATGTGGATTCAGAAGTGGTAGGGGATGTGTAGATCAGATATTTTCACTTAGGCAGATTCTTGAGAAATGTTTAGAGTTTCAGTAACCTTTGGTTGCTAGCTTTGTTGATTTCAAAAAGGCTTTCGACTCTGTTGATCGTCATAATTTGTGGTTGATTGTGAAATCATATGGTATACCAGACAAGTTAGTTAACATAATGAAAGCTCTCTATAATAACACTGAGTCATGTGTGAGAGTTGGTAAGTCTTGTAGCAATTGGTTTAGCATTACTTCTGGTGTTCGACAAGGGTGCATTTTGTCTCCTTTTCTCTTTAGCTTGGTTATTGATTATGTTATGCGAAATTCACTTGAAGGGAAAGCTTTTGGCCTTAAATGGGCTGTAGATACGAAAATATCTGATTTAGATTATGCTGATGATTTAGCCCTTTTGACAAATGATGTTGATGAGATGAACTCTTTCATTCGAACTGTTGATGAGACTGGTAGTACAGTAGGTTTGGTTATAAACAGAGAGAAAACTAAAGTGATGAAAATTGGTCAGGCAGGTTGTGATTCAGTTAATCTGAATGGTTGCAGTCTTGAGCAGGTGTCACAGTTTAATCACCTTGGGAGCTGCGTAACTGATACTGGTGATGTGCGGCATGATATTAACAGACGAATAGGTATTGCTGCCGGGACTTTTAAGAATCTATGGAGATGTGGAGAAATAGGCGTATACACCTAAAGACTAAAATTAGACTGTATAATAGTTTGGTTCTTTCTAGGGTTAGTTATGGTAGTGAAACTTGGACGCTGTGTAAGCAAGATAACAGTAAACTAGATGCTTTTGATTCTAGATGCTTACGCAGTATCTTGGGTATTAGGTGGTTTAACTTTGTAACTAATGATGAGGTTAGGCAAAGGAGTCTGCAACCTCCTTTAAGCAGCATATTGTGCAGAGAGAGACTCCGCTGGTTTGGCCATGTTGCCCGTATGGATAATTATAGATTGGCGAATAGGGTTATGAGCAGTGTGCCTAGAGGCCTCAGAAGGAGGGGGAGACCTAGGATGCGGTGGGCAGACAATGTCAAACAGGACCTTGTTAGAATTGGTGTACAGTGGCCGGATGCAGCAGATGTAGCTCAGGACAGATATGCTTGGAGAATTAAACTGCGCGGTCTGGTTGGACCTCCGTAGCCCATGGCTGCTTGAGGATGATGATGATGATGATGAAATAATGTCAACTTTATGTTATACGATGAAATGAACTTGATCCCTGAGCTTTACTCTTTACTTTCAACCTGGAAGAGATTATCGTCAGAAAACAAAAATGGGTTATAATTTGAAGACTTACATGAAGCAATGGTCATGTCACACTGCTGAGTATCCATTGGGTAATTTTCCAAGCTCATACGACAGGTAACCCGAAGGTTGTATCTGAAAAGAAATTTCTCTTGAATATATTGATGGATTTAAAGTAAATATATATAATAAAATAAATAAATACCCCCTCAAGCAGCTGCTTGCCACAGAGGTCTGACAGGAGCCTGTCAGTTTTTATGCCACAGTAGAAGGTCTGAGAGGATGGCAAGACCTCAGAATAAAAACGACTCCTTACCCGGGGATGCCTTACCCGGGCTCCATGCCTTACCCGGGGCTCGAACCCAGGTTCCTTAGGTCAGTAGCCAAGCGTGCTAACCACTCAGCCAATATATCACTTTATTGTTTAATAGAAGATATTAATGAATAAATTACACACCTAAAACTGTATAACGTGGGGTGGGGAATGGCTCAGTTGGTAGCGCGCCAGGCTCGTAATCTGCAGTTCCCAGGTTTGAGTCCCAGCTGGGTCAGAGTTGAGACTTATCTCCGCAAAACTGCCCACCCTGCCCACGGTCAACAAAGGACACCGATGGGTTTGGAAAGGCCGTAGTCCGTTCGATGGGACATTAAGCCGTGTCCCAGTGTGAGGGAGAGCCATACACTGTACACGTTAAAGAACACAACAACAACATGAATGGTCTTGTCAGGAGACTACCATCTGTCTCCCTACAGCTGTTCCAATAGGTCCCCTTCCCCCAACTTTCTCTGAGCATTCGAGTTCCTTTCTTTGTGACCTGGCCATTTATCCCATTGTGTGCAAAAAATGTGCTGCTCAGAGGAAAAACAAACAACTGTATACAGTAATATATATATATAAAGTATAGATACATCTGAATGCAGTGAGATCATCTCTGCCGGGGCGGGGGTGGCTCAGTCGGTAGCACGCCAGGCTCGTAATCTGTAGTTCCCAGGTTCGAGTCCCAGCTGGGTCAGCGTAGAGATTTATCTCCGTAAAATTCCCCGCCCTGCCTACGGTCAGTAGGGGACACTAATGGGCTTGGAAAGACCGCCGTCCGTCAGATGGGTCGTTAAGCCTTGGCCCCGTGTATGGGAGAGCCATACCCTGTGCACGTTAAAGAACACGCTGGATGGCCTTGACGGGAAGCTACCATCTGTCTCCCAACAGCTATTCCAGTGGGTCCCCTCCCCCAACCTTCTCTGAGCCTTCGGGGTCTTTGTGACCTGGCCATTTAGCCCATGGTGTGCAAAAAAGTGCCGCTCAGAGGTAAAACAACCCAACTCATCTCTGCCAAATATCAGATGCTCGTTTTCGTAGAGAATACAGTTTTCTATTTTCTGACTTTTTATACAGTTTAAGACTAGGGAAAATTAACTAAAAGGTGAGTAGGCTTGAATTGTTTTACCTCTGATCTGCTCTTTTTTGCTTAGAATTGGCAAAATGATTAGGTCACAAGGACCCCGATTACTCAGAGAAGGACCCATTGGACAGCTGTTAGGAGCCAGATGGTACCTTCCCATCAAAGCCAGCCAACGTACATAGGGTATGACTCTCCCGCACAAGAGCCTACAATTTCACGAGGACGGAAAGGACGCCGTCCACGCAATACGACGGACGGCGGCCTTTCCAAGCTCCTCGGTGTTCCTTAATGACCGAGGATGGATGAGGATTTGCGGAGATAAATCTCAAATTACGATTAGTTGTGCTATCTCACCTACACCATGGATTTAAACAGACAAATCTTTGCTGCTAGTGCAAATCTCTTCACCGTCATATTACACCACCTAAATTTCTAATTTCTGGCAAAAATAGATCGTTGAATATTCGTTTAAAATCTCGTGATTTTTACATTTTTCCACCTCTAGAGGGCGCTATTAACGCTATTTTCGAGTGTCTGAAAGTACGAATCCTAATATTTCGTTAATTCTCACCCAACCGAAAAGCAGGGTGGTGGTGACTCAGTTGATAGAGTGCCACGCTTCTAGTCCCAGCTGTGCCAGCTTGGCACTCTTGGATCAAAAATGGAGCCGACAAATACCGAAAGTCAAGCAATAGACTTACATATTATAATGGGGGTTCCGTCTTGGAAAGAGATTTGGATTCAAGCCCCGGTAAAGCATGGATGTTTGTGTTGTCTTCTGCTGAGGTCTCGCTTTCCTTTCGGACCTCTATGGTATATTAAACTGACAGGCTTCTGCCAGACCTCTGTAGCAAGCAGCTGCTTGAAGGACTATTTATTTTTTAATCCCCACCTTGCCGTTGGTAAGAAAGGGAACACCGATGGGCTTGAAACAGCACCCGTTCGTCGGATGGGATGTATAAGCTGTGACTCTCTGTGCAAGAGAGCCATATCCTGTGCACTTTAAACAACACGCTGGATGGCCTTGCCCTTAGGTTCCGTCTCGTTACTGCTGTCCAGTGAATCCCCTTCCTAAACTTTCTCTGAGACTTTGCTACCTGACTATTTAACTCATTGTGGGTAAAATAGTGCCGCTCAGAAATAAACCAACCAAAAAAAAAAGAATACTTTATTAAATCCTCGAAACTAATAAAGTTGATTGTCTACAGCAGTTGGGTTGTTTTACCTCTGAGCGGCAGTTTTTTGCACACCACGGGCTAAATGGCCAGGTCACAAGGACCCCGAAGGCTCATAGAAGGTTGGGGGAAGGGACCCACTGGAACAGCTGTTGGGAGACAGATGGTAGCCTCCCGTCAAGGCCATCCAGCGTGTTCTTTAACGTGCACAGGGTATGGCTCTCCCGTACACGGGGCCACAGCTTAACGTCCCATCCGACGGACGGCGACCTTTCCAAGGACATCGGTGTCCCCTACTGATCGTGGACAGAGCGGGGAATTTTGCGGAGATAAATCTCAACGCTGACCCAGCTGGGACTCGAACCTGGGAACTACAGATTACGAGCCTGGCGCGCTACCGACTGAGCCACTCCGGCCCCTAAGCGATTTTGGAAAAAGAGACCCCCTCTTTATCCTTAACAACATAAAATTTATTTGTTGTTTATATAATCATCAGAGATAGAAAAGCGATAATGGTAAAGCGATATATGTGGTTGAAAAGTGAAGTTAAAATGAATAGATGTTTCTCTAAGGATATTTTTCTTAGGGAACCCAAACAGTTCTCAGACACCACGGAGACTGTTCGTGGAACCTCTGTCGGGAAACACTATTTTACGGGAAAGACAGACCAATAGAAAACAAAGTGAAAACAATAGGTATTTTTTTTAGAACGAGCTAAAACATAGTCCTATTTCATTTCATGCATCCACGGTCAGTAGGGGCAAAGAATGTAGAGAGAGAAGAAGTTAAGCTTCCATAGAGATTAATGTAAAATCGAGTATCGTGCATTTGGCGTAGAGGTGAAACGAACATTACAGGGGACGAACGCTTTTGTAGTTACATGTTACGGTCAACTTCCATTCTCTTCGTTTTTCCTATGTAATAATTTCCCATTGATATCCTTGCAGAGTATATTAATATCAATTCTGTTCCCTGTTTCTATGCAACCAAGAAAGCTTCTAATTGTAATAATTTATTCTATAAATTAACATCAGGCAAATTTAAAATCTTCTCTATCAGTTCAATTTGTAATTGTTGGTTCAACGAAAAATAATTTCAATGGAGAAAATAAACCTTTATTAAAATCATGATATTATTTTTTTCAAATACAAAATGCAGTTTTTTTTTTCCTTTTTTAAAATATAAATTTTTGATGCATAATTCCTTTGCCCCTTATTGTTTGCTTCCCAGCTTAAACAAATGCACGATACGAATCGAAACACCACTTGAGGTCGCCACTTACGCTTTATCAAAGCTGAACTTCTTTTCCTTATACGTTCTTTGGTAGGGGACACCGATGGGCTTGGAAAGACCGCCATCCGTCGGATGGGACGTTAAGCCGTGGTCCCGTGTGCAGAAGAGCCATACCAGGTGCACGTTAAAGAACACGCTGGATGTCCTTGACGGGAGGCTACCATCTGTCTCCCAACAGCTGTTCTAGTGGGTCCCCTCCCCCAGCCTTCTCTGGGCCTTCGGGGTCCACGTGACCTGGCCAATTAGCCCATGGTGTGCAAAAAAAGTGCTGCACAGAGGTAAAACATCCCAACCCAAACCATTTCATGCATCATTTACATCTTTGAAGTAGGACGAAATCATAGTTATCAGATAACAATGAGAATATGGGAAAAGGACTGAAAGGACTGCAAAAAAAAATAACTCTTATATTTATAAACCTCAGTTTAGAGAAGTTGTAGGATATGAAAAGCAAATTTTCCCCTCAGAAATTTCACAAAATCAGCCGGAGTCAAAGAAAGCTATCCTCCCGAAGATCGGAGCTAATGGCAAAGGCTAATGGGAAAAAAAGTAAGTAAAAAAAGTAAAAGTAAGTCTTGGTGTCCTAGTATCGAAACATGACGGCAAATCCATAAAATTTTCAATGAAAATGCTTCGAAATACTATATCTTCATTTTTTTTAAAAGATTGAAGTGATTGAAGTTAAACATCTCAATCAAATCTACCTAAATTTTGAATTGCAACAATAATTGTTAAATATTTAAAGAATTATGAAAACTGAAATATTTAAAAGCAGCAGTATAGTCTCTCAAAAAAGTATCCGAACACTGTGGCTGATTACAAAATTCAGATAAAATATCTGGCAACGATATTTTTTAGAAATTAGGGATCTGGCAACCTTCGTGTCACACGAAGGTTGCCAGATCACCAACCATAGTGTTCGGATACTTTTTTGAGAGACTGTACCAGTCGTAACAAACAGAAAATTTAACAGAAACAGAAAAATTATTTACACCAAACTTTGAAATATATACTAATATTTTAAATAAGACTATTAAACAGACAAAGATATGTGTCTAAATCCTAACGCTAATATCTATAAAAAATAAATAAATATCCCCTCAAGCAGCTGCTTGCCACAGAGGTCTGACAGGAGCCTGTCAGTTTGTATGACTCAGTAGGAGATCTGAGAGGATGTCAGGACCTCAGCAGAAAAGCGACACACACATCCATGCCTAATCCGGGGCTCGAACCCAGGTCCCTTAGATCAGTAGCCAAGCGTGCTAACCACTCGGCCACGGGACGGCTAATATCTAAAGTATTGTTAAACTGCACAGAAAAATTTTTGTTTTGAGTGTGAGGAGCTCTCATGTTGCCATGGCCTCTTACTAGTAAAGGGTTCCGATGAGAAGACAGAATCCTTCTGTTTCTCTTATTAGTAGAGAGTTGTGATGGGAAGCTGGAATCCTCCAGTTTCATCTTGCTAATAGAGAGTTGTGATTCCTTTGGTTGCCCCTCGGTGACAGCGCCTGTCCGTGGTGAAGGAACCACCCTGTGAAGGTTCCGCTGGCTCGGTTACCTTCACAGGGTCCTAAACGCTCGCCCGCGTGTTTGTCGTGCGCGGTGATCCGTGTCCCTGGAAAGGAGGATCCTGGCAGTTGCTCAGGGGTCCCCGTCTTCTCTCCCCAGCTCGTGACTCGTGGGGTCCCCTTTGGCCGTTTTGCCATCGTGGAGCCTGTCTGTCGCAGGGCTGGGCAGCGACTTCCGGGGTCACTGCTATACACTGCTTTGGCCTCTGCTTCAGGTAAACGGGAGGTCCTGGGGCGGCCCCCTCAGGATCAATCGGCTGGTGGGCTGGTCCTGCTAGGGTCAAGTGTGCAGAACGGTGAGTAACCTTGTCCACGTCCGGACAACGGTTTACGAGTTTCCTTACATGTTATCTAATTTTTTTTAGTTTCGTTTCTTTTGTGAGAACGAGTTGCTTCTCACTTTTCCTTCTTTTGCTCCCTTTTTTCTTTTGTGAGTTTTCTTAGGTGAGATTCTCACATTTCTCTTTTACTTTTCATTTTGTTTAGTTGTGAGGGCTTGGCTCACTGGCTGTGGAGGTATGGTGCCCGGGCAGCCATGGCGCCCAATTGGTCGTCTTCTTGTTGGACTCCGTGGTGGGTGGGGACAACGGGCACTGAAACTTGTTAAACAAACATGAGCCCCAAAAATGAAAAATCACCGGAGAATGCCGCAAAAAGAGCTGATCATGAGCCTCCATCTTCTATGTCTTCTTTGTCGTCATCGCCGTCGTCTTCCTATCTTCCTTCGTTCCCGAGGTTCTTGATCATCCACTCTATGGGTGATCAGATTCTTGGGGACATGTCCCCCTTTTTTATAAACAAGGGTTTGAAAGGTCTTGCGGGAGAACCGAAATCTGTCAAGCGCCTAAGATCTGGTGACTTGCAGGTGGAGACTGCATGCTCCAAACATTCGGAGCTTCTTTTGAAAGTAACAGCGATTGGTGGAGTGGCAGTCGAATTCACTCCACACAAGACGCTCAATTCGTCCCGGGGTGTGATCTCCGAGTGGGTCCTCCTCAAGGTTTCTGAGGAGAAAATCCTCTCGGAGCTTTCAGCCCAGGGAGTGATAGCAGTCCACCGGGTTTCGACACGCCGTGGTGGAAAGTTAGAACCCAGCCGGTTCTAATTCTAAAATTCAATACGCCACATCTGCCTATTTCCATCAAGGCAGATTACTTACACTGCGAGGTGCAGCCACTTATACCAAACCTTCTGCGTTGTTTTCAATGCCAGAGGTTTGGCCATGCCCGCACCGCATGCCGGGGTAAACTTACCTGTGCTCGTTGTGGCTGTCAGGATCATCTTGCTGATCGCAGGCATGATGCATAAACTGTAGTGGTGAGCATCCGACGTACTCCGGTGACTATCCAAAGTGGGTGGAGGAGAAAGAGGTACAGCATCTAAAGAACCTCCATAACATAAGCTATCCAGAGGCGTGAAAGCTCGCTGCACCGCCTGCCTCACCTGGCAAAGTTTCCTATGCTGGTGTGGTCATCAGAAAGCCCGTCATTAAGATGGCTTCCGTAGCGGTGCAGACCGACATCAGCGTTCCACCAGCTGAATCTTTTGTGCCTGCTGTGAAGCACCTCTTGACGCAGGCGAAACCGAGGTAGGTGTCAATCTCGACATCGACTCCGGTTTCCATTCCTGCATCAGTGCCTTCCCCTACCACCTCTGGAGGGCTTCTCCACCCCGCCCACAGACAGCAAGAACTTCCAAACCCAAGGGGCCCAAAAAGAAAATTTTACCACCTTTCCGTTCGGCGATCTCTGATCCATGTTATTCGGACGACTTCGAGGACATGGACACAGACCGCCCTATTTTTCCAAAACCGTCGCTGGCGATGGTTAAAATAAATCGTAAGTCGTCCGCCAATTCTTCCAAGACCTGAGATGGCCACACTCCTTCAATGGAACTGTTGTGGATTCCAGAAGAATATTGACGACATCAAGGTTCTCCTGAGGGCACACGAACCCCTCTGCATGTGTCTTCAGGAGACATTCTTGCAGACAGCCAGCAATCCCACTATCCGGCACTTTTCTCTCGTTCGCCGGGACCGGGATGGAGATGGTTCAGCTCATGGAGGTGTTGCCATCCTCGTGAGCAACCATTCTCCATTCCAGATCATTCCCCTCACAACGCACTTAGAAGCAGTAGCCATCCGGCGCTTTGTGGGATTTTCGTTGACTGTCTGTTCTGTCTATCTCCCACCCGGAAACATCGGTTTCCGGGATGACCTTGATGACCTCGTCTCGCAGCTGCCGTCCCCCCTCCTCATCATGGGGGACTTCAACGGACACAGTCCACTCTGGGTAGTGCTGATAGCAACGGGAGGGGCCGTGTCTTGGAGCAGTGGCTCCTGGATCCATCGCTCTCCCTGTTGAACACCGATGTCAGTACATACTTTCACACCCCAACCCGCACATTCACTGCCATTGACCTCACCATCTGCTCCTCCTCGATCCTTCCACTCTTTAAATGGGAGGTCGAAGACAATCCATATGGAAGCGATAACCTCCCCGTGGTGTGCACCATCTCCCGTGGGGGGCCTTGCAGCCCTTCACACGTCTCACGGTGGATGCTCGATCAGGCTGAATGGGGTGGTTTCGAGCTGCTCTCTGAGCTCGATGACCACTCTGTCAGCCAGCAGCCCATCAATGTTGCAGTGGCGGAGTTGACGGACTGTATCATCCATGTAGCTGCCTTTACTATTCCTCAGACCTCGACAAGGTTTCCACGGTTCCCAAAACCGTGGTGGAATCTCGATTGCACCGCAGCTCGTAAGGCTCAGAACAAAGTTTGGGGGGGGGGTGTTTCGGAGATATCCGACGCCCCCCAATCTAGAGGCTTTCAAACGCGCCAGGGCGAAAGCCCGTTTTGTCAGGCGCCAGAGCCAGAAGGAATCTTGGATGAAATATACGTCTTCTATCACCCACACGACCAGTTCTAAGGTCGTGTGGGATAAGGTCCGGAAGATGGGTGGGAAGTGCACGTCCCACTCATTATCCATCCTGGAGCACAATGAACAGGCAATTGCTGATCCTCGAGCAATTGCCGACACTCTGGGGGGAGTCATTCTCCACCATCTCTTCTCTGTCCTCCTACTCCCCCGAGTTTCTGGCCCAGAAGAGCAGGGCCGAACGCTCTCCGCTGTCCTTCCAATCGAATGGTCTGGAGTCTTACAACAGGCCATTCACAGCGGAGGAGCTTCGCCTTGCTCTGCACACTTCTCGTGCATCTGCTGTGGGGCCAGACAATATCCATTATGCCATGCTCCAACATCTCTCACCATCGAGTAAGGATCCACTGCTCCAACTCTTCAACCGTATTTTCATTGAGGAGCAGTTTCCGGACTGTTGGTGGGAGGCCATCGTCTTGGCCTTCACCAAGCCAGGCAAAGATCTTAAGATTCCTTCCAATATTCTTCCAATTGCGCTGACAAGCTGCGTCTGCAAGGTGTTGGAAAGGATGGTAAATACCAGGCTGGCCTGGTATTTGGAACATCACGGCCTTCTTTTCAACACTCAGTGCGGCTTTCGCAGGCACTGGTCTACTTTAAACCACCTGATCCGCCTCGAATCGGCGATCAGGAAGGCGCTTTTACGTCGATAGCACCTGGTGTCAATTTTCTTTGACATCGAAAAAGCGTACGACATAGCATGTAGATTTGGCATTCTTCGTGACCTCCACAGCTTCGGCTTGCGAGGCCACATGCCGATCTTCATCGCAAACTTTTTATCTTCTCGTAGTTTTCGAGTTCGTGTCGGCAAAACTCTGTCGCGGCCTTTCCCCCAAGAACAGGAGGTGCCACAAGGCTGAGTCCTGAATGTTATGCTTTCGCATTCAAGATAAATTCCATTACACGGCAACTTCCTCCGACTGTAGGCAATGCCCTCTATGTTGATGACTTTAGCGTCTTTTGCTCATCTTACAGCATGAGGGTCATTGAACGACAACTGCAAACTGCCCTGAACAATCTCTCGGTTTGGGCGACGGCCAATGGGTTCTGGTTCTCCCCCACAGAAGACCGCTTGGTGCACTTTTGTCACAAGTGTAATCTTCATCTGGACCCCGAGGTGTGGCTCGGGGGTTACATCATTCCAGTTGTGGCGGAGACCAAGTTTCTCGGTCTCATCTTCGACCGGAAATTGACCTTTTTACCTCATATTCGACATCTCAGGTCCAAGTGCACGTGGGTATTGAACATCATCAAGGTCCTCTCCTCCCTCTCTTGCACGGGGGCCTTCCGCACTTCACCGGTCAAGAGTCTCTATGTTGAGACCGACGAACCTTCATTATCTATTCGCCGTCAGCAGTTTTCCCTGCAGTATGCAGCAAAATTGCGATCCCAGCCTGGCCATTATACTTGGGACTGCGTTTTCAGTCCGAAGTAGGAAATGCTTTACACAAATCGGACGACTGCCATTCGTCCTTTCAGATTGAGAGTCCGAGGCTACTTAAGAGACATCAACACCAGTCTCGATAGCGTCGCTCAGTCGACAGCTGAGCCACTTCCTCCATGACTTGCTGTTTCCCCTTCCTGTGGTTTTCCCTGTGCAGGACGGGGAAGGCCTTTACACCCGACTGTGTGTACTGGCAACTCTTTGCCAGCCATCGTGCTGCGGAACCGGACTTCTTGCCTGTCTTTACAGATGGCTCGAAGTCCAGCATATCAGGGGGATCAGCCATGGTCTGCTGTGATGTAATCATTGCAGACCAGATCTCACAGCAGTGTTCCATCTTCACTGCGGAGTGGCATGCTATCAGCATTGCCTTGGACCACATAGCAGCTAAGCATCATCGTCGGTGTGTGCTTTACACTGACTCGCTTAGTTCTCTACAGGCTTTGATCTCGGTGAGGCATCGGCCTCACCCTGTTCTAGCCAAGATCCACCAGCATCTGCATCGTCTGGCAGCCACCACCAACGTTCTCTTCTGTTGGGTGCCTGGTCATGTCAGAATCAGGGGCAATAACTTGGCAGATGTTGCTGCCAAGTCAGCCACGCCCCTCTCCGACTCCGCTGTCGGTTCCATATGTGAACTTCCGGCAGCGTTTTTCCATCGAGCTCCAGGCACGGTGGCAGAGATCTTGGTCTGAACAGGTTGCTAACAAGGTTTTCGAGAACAATTCCATTGTCAAACCGTGGCAGTCTTGTTGGTTTTATCTTTTGCCTTTTACAGCCCTTGGTTTTAACTTTGGTTCAGGGGTACTTGACTTTTAGCTTCTATTTATCTCGTTTGGCGCATTATAACCTTAGTAGCTCATGCGCCAAAAAAATCCAAACAACCAACCAACCAACCAAATCCGTTGGTTGCCTCTTACTGCATACTAGAGAACTGTAGTGAGGAGCTAGAATCATCTTGTTGACTCTTACTATGTAGTGAGAAGCCTAAAATCATCCTTTTGACTTTTACTATGTAGCGAGGAGCTAGAATCATTCTATTGACTCTTACAGACTATGTTGTGAGGAGCTAGAATCATCCTGTTAACTCTTACCATGTAGTGAGAAGCTAGAATCATCTTGCTGACTCTTGCTATGTAGTGAGGAGCTATAATCATCCTGTTGACTTTTACCATGTAGTGAGGAGCTAGAATCATCCTGTTGACTCTTGCTATGTAGTGAGGAGCTGGAATCATCCTGTTGACTCTTACCATGTAGTGAGGAGCTGGAATCATCCTGTTGATTCTTACTAGTAGAAGATTGTGGTGAGGGAGACTTAGGAGGAGTGACAACAGAATTGAAGAAATTTAAGAGAGAATTGTGATTATCACTGAACAAAAGCAACTGAAACTTGCTAGCTTGACGCTAGGTATGGATGAATGCTGTCCTTAAAATCCGAAGTCCATTGAATCTAAGTTTTATTGCAACCTTTCATAGTTACTCATATGTAGCAAAGAGTTAAATATGTTTTGTACTAAGTATGAAATATATTTTTGACATTTTGTTTATCGGAATATTGTCGAATATCTCACAATTTCATTTAAGCGGATATTTTATCGAGATAAAAGTAAACATTTCATATAAAATTCCATCTCTTACCGACCTTGCTGTTCTGTAGAGTGAACCATCAGGCAGAACTTTAACAAAGGTGTTTGGAATGGAAAGCTTGAAAATATCTCCTGACTTCGCATTGTCAAAGACAATGTCTGGTTTCCAGATATTGTTTGCAACTTGTTCTGGCAACATCCTTATTTTCTTCGTGTTAAAACCATCCAGTTTGAGTCGATTATCTCTCCAAATGTCATCCAAGTAAAACTGGATACGAAAATCCTGAAAACCATGAAAAATTGTAAAATTAGAATTTCTATCCTTGTTGAATTTGCTATAATCTATTACAGAGGTTCTCAAATTTATTTGTCCTACCGCCCCCTTTTCAGAAAAAAAATTACTCAGCACCCCCGTGGAAATCTACCTTCTTTAAGCAAACAAACAGAAAGATGCATTGACAAATTTGCGTTCTTTTATGTATCTATATTTCTACCTACGTCCTACAACATAGTAAAGAAAGATGTTGTTGCAAATAAGACACCTTGAAGCTTGAAATTATTTATTAAAGTCAACCATAGTAGCATTCGCATTTACACACAGAAAATTAAGATTACGAAGGATAATTTTATGTGTTTATTTGGAAAATAAAGTAATCACTACGATTTTAACTCTATGTTACACAACAGATGAAAGATGTACGAACAGTTTTTCAGCATTTTCTTATCTTCCCTTTTCTTTCTTTATGCTTCCGCCGCCCCCCAATTGCACCCGAGGCTACTACCGACTATCTGGATCGTTCCAGCGCCCTCCAGGGGACGGTATCGCCCACTTTAGGAAACATTGATCTATTATAATAATAAAAGACGTCTGTCTGTGTGTCTGTAGTAGTCATAATCCATCGCTAAATCGCGATAGAGGATTCATATTTCACAGTGTGTTTCTGGTTGTCGTCCGACTTACATTGTTAAATCTCAAACCGATATTCTAAAAGGGAGACTTTCTAGAAACAAAACTATTCGCCATGTTATTCCTACGGGAAATCAAAAGTCGCTACAAATCCGTTGTTACTATTTACTGCTCTCTGATTGTAAACGTAAGAGTCGTAACAACATTTAAATCTGCTGCCGTTGCCAGTTGCCCACATTTCCATAGCCATTATTATTTTAAGGAGTCTCATTACAGCTAAGCATATCGGTAGCGCACCAGACTCCTCATTACAGTTCCTAGGTTGGAGTCCTAACTGTGCCAGCGCTAAGATTGATCTCCGCTAAACCCTCCACTCTGGGGGGCGGGGTGGCTCAGTCGGTAGCGCGCCAGACTCGTAATCTGTAGTTCCCAGGTTCGAGTCCCAGCTGGGTCAGCGTTGAGATTTATCTCCGCAAAATTCCCCGCCCTGCCCACGGTCAGTAGGGGACACCGATGGGCTTGGAAAGGCCGCCGTCCGTCGGATGGGACGTTAAGCCGTGGCCCGTGTGCGGGTGAGCCATACCCTGTGCACGTTAAAGAACACGCTGGATGGCCTTGACGGGAGGCTACCATCTGTCTCCCAACAGCTGTTCCAGTGGGTCCCCTCCTCCAACCTTCTCTGAGCCTTCGGGGTCCATGTGACCTGGCTATTTAGCCCATGGTGTGCAAAAAAGTGCCGCTCAGAGGTAAAACAACCCAACCCAACAACCCTCCACTCTGTCATCAGTCAGTAGGGAACAGCGATGGGCTTGGAAAAGCGGCTTCCGTCGCATGAGGGATAAAGCCGTGACCCCGTGTGTACGTTAAAGAACATGCTGGATGGCCTTGAAGGAAGGTACACTCCTTGGGTCCTTGTGAGTTGAATATTTAACCAATTTTGAGCAAAAAATGCGCTCATAGGTAAAACAACACCATTCCATATTCACCAACCTTAGATCCGAGTGATTACCACCTCTTTTGGCCACAGAAAGATGCACTAAAAGTGCGTCACTTCTCAGCAGATGAAGAGGTCAAAACTGCTGTGCACATATGGTTCCATCATCAACACAAAACTTTTCTCAAGGAATTCAATCCTTAGTTCATCACTGGAGAAAGTGCATTGAACAGAATGAGAATATTGAAAGACATGCATATTTTCCTTTCTGCTTCAGTAAAATAGCTTTTATTTAACTCTTGTGGTTTTCAATTGAATGACCTTTGTATCAATTACATCTACCCAGGCCTGGGGGGCGGGGATGGCTCAGTCGGTAGCGCGCCAGGCTCGTAATCTGTAGTTCCCAGGTTCGAGTCCCAGCTGGGTCAGCGTTGAGATTTATCTCCGAAAAATTCCCCTCCTTGCCCACGGTCAGTAGGGGACACCGATGGGCTTGGAAAGGCCGCCGTCCGTCGGATGGGACGTTAAGCCGTGGCCCCGTGTGCGGGAGAGCCATACGCTGTGCACGTTAAAGAACACGCTGGACGGCCTTGACGGGAGGCTACCATCTGTCTCCCAACAGCTATTCCAGTGAGTCCCCTCCCCCAACCTTCTCTGAGCCTTCGGGGTCCATGTGACCTGGCCATTTAGCCCATGGTGTGCAAAAAAGTGCCGCTCAGAGGTAAAACAACCAACCAACCCAGGCCTGGTTCTAGGTTGGGTTGGGTTCTTTTATCTCTGAGCGGCACTTTTTTTGCACACCATGGGCAAAATGGCCAGGTCACAAGGACCTCGAAGGCTCAGAGAAGGTTGGGGGAGGGGACCACCTGGTTCTAGGAAATAATAAAGAAGGAACATATGATATGAATGAGAGGGAGGGGGAGGTAATGACTGACCCGGAACTTCTCTCTAGCATAAAATATTCCGTCCGTTTTAGTGGTTTATACAAAACTTCTTGAAAGAAAAACCCGTGTAATATATATATATACATTGCACGACATTGAACTTGCCCCACCCAGAAGGAGTGAGGAAATAGGGGTGAAATATAGCACACACATAGCAATACATATTGGCATACCATGATTTAATGTGCAGCCACTTACAGCGGTTAGAAGATGAGATAACTCAGCAGAATATGACTGCCTCAGTAGATGGTTGCACCGCCGTGAATGGCAATACAGGCAACAGTACGGCGTGGCATGGAGTCATACAGTCGATGGATATGGTCTTGAGGAATTGCACACCAAGCAGCTTTGACTTACTCCCATAATTCATCGAGATTCCGCGCCGGCCGGTGAGAGGATTATACACATCGTCCAATGTGGTCCCACAGATTTTCTATTGGGGATAAATCTGGAGATCGTGCTAGCCATGGCAATACTTGAACATTTTGCAAACATTTCTGGAGACCTTAGCAGTGTGTACATGGGCGTTGTCATGTGGAAAATGGACTACTGCATGCCTCCCAGGAATGATAACAAAACGGGCTGCAGAAACGCGCTAATATATCGTGCAGCTGTCAGTGTTTCCATGATGCGGACAAGAGGTGACCTGCTGTCATATCCAAAAGCACCCCATACCATTATGCCTTGCTGACGGGTGGTGTACCAGTCGAGAACAAAAGCTGGATCTGTCATCTTGCCAGGTTGTCGCCATGCACGGACCCGTCGATCGTCAACACCCAGACAAACCGAGATTCATCAGTGTTCTTCAGGTCACCTCTTTTCCACATCATGGGAAAACTGACAGCTGCACGATACATTAGCGCGTTTCTGCAGCCCGTTTTGTTATCATTCCTGGGAGGCATGCAGTGGACCATTTTTACCCCAGTTCGCACGACTTCGGCACCAAGCCAGACAAGCGCTGCAATAGTTTGCAGTCAATGGCAGTCGACATAACGGTTGCCTAGTGCGCGGGTGTGCCTCATACAACCTTCGGTTTACCGTTCGGGTCGTTATGGGGACGTCCATGGCTGCTGACATAACCTAGGAACTGCAGATTAGGAGCCTGGTGAGCAAGCCGTGCTGGCGTCTGTCAGACGGCACCACTCCCTTTGCGACGCACACTAGAACCTTCATTTCGCCACTGTTGCCAACAGCGTCCAACAGTTTGTGTATCCCGATGAACATGGGCAGCGATACAATGCGTAGTCCATCCAGCTTCACATAGGCCTATAATTCTTCCTCTCTCAAAAGCATCCAAATGGCGATAAACCTGCCGACGACATTTACCAACCATTTTCGGCCTTTGCTGAACAATTTCCAAGTGGAACTACCTAATCTCAACCGTTTGCACGACTTTCACCTGTATAAACAAACAATTTACCATCCGTGTTCCTTCTTGCACCTTTTATCTCTTGAGCCACACACGTCATTGGCTCCGGATTATAATCATTTGCGTATCTCAACTGCGTACACCCACCCTTCTATTTGCATGTTTGTACGACATGTCCTTCTTGGTGGGGCACTTTCAATGTCGAGCAGTGTACGTTGAACATTTTTATCGCTTCTGTTTCACTTACTACATTCTCACAGGAGGGAACATGGCCGCCTTGTCCCCCCTAAATCTTGACATGTCTGTACGCAATACAGTGATGTCATGCAATTCTGTCTTCAAGGCCATTCAACTTGTTCTTTAAAGTCCATGGGGTACGGCTCTCCGTACATGGGGCTACCTATTTACATCTCATCAGATCGAGAGCTGTCTTTCCAAGCCCATAGGTGCCCCCTACTGACCAAGGGAAGAGCTGAAAGCTTTGAAGTTGGCCAAGGTGTGACTCGAACCTGGGATCTGCAGATTACGAAAGACCCTGGTTCGAGACCCCCTTACGTTCGACCCCCCCCCCCCATATACACACACACAGTTCAGGAAGTGTATATCTCGGTTAAAATTTCTATAATTTTAGATACAAAGTTGGGTTGGGTTGTTTTACCTCTGAGCGGCACTTTTTTGCACACCATGGGCTAAATGGCCAGGTCACATGGACCCCGAAGGCTCAGAGAAGGTTGGGGAGGGGACCCACTGGAACAGCTGTTGGGAGACAGATGGTAGCCTCCCGTCAAGGCCATCCAGCGTGTTCTTTAACGTGCACAGGGTATGGCTCTCCCGCACACGGGACCACGGCTTAACGTCCCATCCGACGGACGGCGGCCTTTCCAAGCCCATCGGTGTCCCCTACTGACCGTGGGCAGGACGGGGAATTTTGCGGAGATAAATCTCAAAGCTGATCCAGCTGGGATTCGAACCTGGGAACTACAGATTACGAGCCTGGCGCGCTACCAACTGAGCCACCCCCGCCCCTTAGATACAAAAGCATACAAACTAAAGTTTCAGACTGATTTGTTTACAAAAGAATAATGCAAAAGACGTGTAGTTCAGGACACTGAATACTCCTATGAAGTTATTAAAAGTTCACTTACCATTTTCGATTCGTCAATTTCATCCAAATCCATCACTTGCAGAAACATATAAACATGTACAGGCTCACCTAAAACACAGAGAATATTATTACTAATTTTAATAATGTTAATTCTAATTCACACAAATTTTGTTATTGGTGACACAAACATTAGGTCGTGGGTTAGTAAAGGATGTGCAAAGCAACGTCAAAAAATGAGGTTATTTCACTTCTGAGCAGCACTTTTATCACACAGTAGACTTAAAACAAAGAATGTTTCTGGGTGGAAATCTCCCTTTAAAAACCATTCAATGGAGTTTTATCGTGTACAAAGCATAAATCTCCTCATATGGGGTCTGATGGCTAAATCCATCGTAATCCCTTTCTCATCGAGGAGAAAGCGTGGATTAGCTGAGAAATTCTCATCCCAAACATAGTTAGAACGCGTACTTTGAGTTCTTTTACCTCTTAGCGGCACTTTTTATTACACAATGGGCTAAATGATCAGGTCACAAGGACCCCAAGGGCTCAGAAAACGGTGAAGGAAGGAGAGACTCTACATCTCTTAGGAGACAGATGGTTGACTCCGGTCAATGCCATTCAGCGTGTTCTTTAATGTGCACAGGATATGGCTGTCCGAATAACAGAGCCACGGCTTCACACCCCATCCTAGGGACGGCGGCCTTTCCAAGCCCATCAGTGCCCCCTTTATGACAGAGAGAATGGTGGTGGTGGTGTGTGTGTGTGGGGGGGGGGGGGTAGGTTAAGCGTAAATAAATGTCAACATTTACTCACATGAGACTCTAACCTAGAACCTGAAGATTACGAGCCTGGCGAGCCACCAACTGAGCCCCTCCCACCTCCCACCCCCATCTCCAACACTCACACATACTCTTCCCCTAGATCCGGCACTTTATATAGATAATTATAACAATGGCTGAAAAAATGCTGAATTTAAGAAAAGGACAAGTATGGCCTTTCCGAATCTGATTTGCTTTTTGTTAAATAATACGTTTTGAAAATAGCCGAAAATAAAATAAATATATCCATTATGGACCCTTTTTAGTCTGTTCAGTTAAATACCTGGTTAAGTTAAATACCAGGCATCGGCGCAAAAAAGTTTACCTACATCATCCAGGTCCTGCCTATTCTTAGGCAAAGTGTCCCTTCAATAATTTGAGTCTGCCACTGTAAATAAATATTGCAATATGCTATAGTTTAAATAAATAATATAGAGTACAATATATCTTTAACATATGTATACTCTAACTCTATCAATCTATCAATCAATCAGTTTTATTTCATCATCATATACAATTTATAACATAGAAAAAGATGAGTAAACCCAAAATCCACATGATTTGTCTGGGTCACTAAAGGAAATTAATACAAAAATCAATAACGACTTACTCACTACAAAGATTGCAAACAATATGTCATTTTTCCGATATATGTATAATACATTTTTACTTACATTTATATTCGCAAAAAATTACCTTTCTTCACTCTGCATTACAAAATTGCATGAGTACTTTTCAGTGGGAGGGAATGAGGAATAAATACTACAGTTCGTTCTGCAAATGAAAGATTAATTAAAATCACTCTGTTCCAATGAAGAAATATCTAACACTGATCAATTCATTCTTTCGTGATATGTACATTGACACACTTTGGGTTCGACACAAGTTTGCGAAGCATTTTTCTTTTTCGCAGTCATTCGTTGAGCTTGATCGCGTGCAACTACGAGATTGGTTAGATTTTAGGCAAGCAAATGGCTAGACACGACACAAGCATTTTTATTATTATTGGGTGGCCGAGGAAAATTCTGATTTTCTGAGGTACACACGTTTCACTAAAAGGACTTTTGTGCTCTTTGACTCAAACGTTATTTTCCACTTTAGGGAGAGAAAAATTAGTGACTGATTGATTGTGAATGTTTGAACATTAGCATTAAAAAGAGATATACATCATATGGATATAATTACACTAACACGAGTCACCCTCTCAAGTAACAGAAAGAAGCTTTTATAAAGTGCATTTTGAAACAAGCATGTGGTGACAACACAAATGGTGGTTTGGTCTTTAAACTAGTGGTTCTCAAACTTTTTTCCCGCTGCCGCGAAGTACGTGATGGATGACTCCCATGGACTTACCCAGATTTTGACGAAAATTCACCTATTTTGAGTTGGGTTGAGTTGTTTTACCTCTGAGCGGCACTTTTTTGCACACTATGGGTTAAATGGCCAGGTCACAAGAACCCCGAAGGCTCAGAGAAGGTTGGGGGAGGGGACCCACTGGAACAGCTTTCGGGAGACAGATGGTAGCCTCCCGTCAAGGCCATCCAGCGTGTTCTTTAACGTGCACAGGGTATGGCTCTCCCGCACATGGGTTAGCGTCCGCACATGGGGCCACGTTACGCACATGGGTTAGCGTCCGCACATGGGTTAACGTTCCATCCGGCGGACGGCGGACTTTCCAAGCCCATCGGTGTCCACTACTGACCGTGGTTAGGGTGGTCACCTATTTTGAATGAATGCCAAAAGTCCTCTGCAAGTGAGTGAGAGTGACGTTACCATATGTATGATAGCTTTCAATCCGCTCTAATTTATAAAGTAAGTAAATCGTTCGCCCACTTCGGTACTCAATTATGACAACAAATTATTTGCGATGCACCTCCTAACTGATAGCGACATAACGGTTGAGAACTGCTATTGTAAGTTACAATTTCTGCACCTAGTGGACCATATAGACAAGTCATAAAAATCCCAAAGGTTTATAGCTGGGTAGGGGACGGGCGGATTAAGGTAGGGAACATTTCTCTCGTTCGCTATTTATTGGCATAAAAGTGCCTTAAAAACTGCATTACATTCAGAGAAAGGCAGTACTCGTAAAGGAAAGTTTCTCTAAGGAAAAAAAAGTTTTATTAACTTTATTTATTTATTTACTAATTTGTTCTTATTATTATAGTATTTAATAGCTTATGATTAAATTATTTATGATTCGTTTATGGCAACAGAAGACCCCCAAGATTTTAACCCCGAGCTCCAGAATTGCTTGATCTGACTAGATAGGGGATCCACTGAGCAGCACTTGAAGAGATAGGGGATCCACTGAGCAGCACTTGAAGAGATAGGGGATCCACTGAGCAGCACTTGAAGAGATAGGGGATCCACTGAGCAGCACTTGAAGAGATAGGGGTAGGTTCCACTGAGCAGCACAATATGGCTTTACGTCTATCGGACACGGAAGTGTGCTAATGCTTTTGATAATGTAGTGTATTCAAACGACATGTTCACTCGCATCAATCGAAGCGTGGTTATTGTTTTACGAGATAAGATACGTACTATGGAAGTGCGTCATGTCGAGAATGGAACACGGTTGAGTTGGGAACACGGTTGAGAAGAAAAGGTTGGGTTGGGTTGTTTTACCTTTGAGCGGCACTTTTTTTACACACAGTGGGCTAAATGGCCAGGTCACAAGGACCCCGAAGGCTCAGAGAAGGTTGGGGGAGGGGACCCACTGGAACAGCTGTTGGGAGACAGATGGTAGCCTCCCGTCAAGGCCATCCAGCGTGTTCTTCAACGTGCACAGGGTATGGCTCTCCCGTATACGGGACCACGGCTTAACGTCCCATCCGACGGACGGTGGACTTTTCAAGCCCATCATAGTCCCCTACTGACCGTGGGCAGGGCGGGGAATTTTGCGTAGATAAATCTCAACGCTGATCCAGCTGGGACTCGAACATGGGAACTACACAAGAAAAGGAAAGCCGTTGAGAGGATTTTGGCTTTTCTGCAGTGAGAAGTGTCGGCTGAAATTGTCGTTGGTTAATTACTAGTAGTTTTCATGTGAAACGAAGCATATTTAGTTGTTTCATGGAATATCGTTTCCAATAAACATTTTGTGTAGTTAGTAAAAAAAAGATATTTGATAAGAATTGATTTTATGGATTGTTACGTAGAAGACTTAGGAATTCAGCTTTCCAGTGTTATATTCTTTTAGTATTTGATATTTAATGAAGATCCATAATAATTAGCCATTGGTTTAGTTAGCCTGTTTTTATATCAATTTAATCAGTTCGTTTATTTTCTGTTTGGTTATTCCAATTCAATCGCGGTGTTGCCAAGCAAAAGCAGTTCTTTCCAAAATAAAAAAAATCGACATCTCAGTGTAGGTGCATTGAAATTGCATCTACTAACTTTCCCCGTATTCTCAGACAGGAAAGGGGACACTATGGGGTTTAAAAGGCCGTCTTTTATTGTTTAAAATTGCGTCATATCCCCTGTGTATGATATTCATAAGCTGCGCACTTTAAAAACACACTGGATGGATTTGAAAGCAGTCTTCCATCTAGCTCCAAACAGTTGAACAATGGACCATCCGTTACCTAGTTGTAAAATTTTTGGGATCCTTATGACTTAGCCATTTAGACTATTGTGTATATTATTAGACCACTCAGAGATAACACGATCCAAAACGTAAGCGTCAAAAAACATCCCGACCCTATTATCACTTGGAATTCTTATGACGACAATTTAGGCCAAGCTGATCTAATCTGCAATTTATTGCAAAAGAACTTGGTTCTCAAAGAAACAAATAATCCACATATTGAATCTGATTTATCCAAATATTTGATGCATAACTAAATATTTTTAGACGCATAACTAAGCGATTTGGCCGATTCAAAATACCCATTTAAAAAACTTTTATTTTATTTTTTAATCAATGTATTTTCTTGATTCCTTAAAAATAGAGTTTTATTTCCAATCCATTAGAAATGTATGTTTTCGTTTTTAAGTAGAGAATTTTTCCTGAGGCTCTTAAAGAATATAGTTTTTTTTTCCTAGTGGTTCTTCACTGTGTTTGGGTAGGACGAGATTGGTTTAGACCACTGTACGTACGCATCAGGACTTCTTAGAGACAAACAACAGAGGTCCAAACATTGAGAACTTAACAATGCCACTGAGCTCTTGAGATCCTTATGACTTGTACATTCAGACCAGTGGTTCCCAACGGAGGTATTATCTCCATCTACATAGTTTTCCAATAGTTTTACACACATGAAAACTATTTAGATTTCCAATAGTTTTACACACATGAAAACTATTTAGATTTCCAATAGTTTTACTCACATGAAAACTATTTAGATTTCCGTGAAGGGAGCATTAGAGCAAAGGTACACAAAGTTTTTCGGCATCTGCCGAATAGAAAAATATGTTTGTTGAGAGGGGGGAGGGCAACAAAATAGGTTAACTTTATTTTTTTACATTTTACTTGTGGTGTGTTGAGGTACAAAATAATGACATAAAATATATTTTAACTCCAAAACTAAAATGGCTTGTTTCTATCCCAGAAATGAATTTCTGAATCATTCGCCTTCAATGACGTTGTAGCGTTGTATGATGTCATACAAATTTTCGTCTTACGTCTTAGTAAAGCACCATTCACTTTAGTAGAGTCAGGTTATATAATATATATATTGTAGTTTTCAATTTTCACGCGAGTCGGATAAAATTGCCGAATGTACCCCATATTAAAAAAAAAATACTATTATGGAAGAAGAAGAAAATAATCTCTCAAATTAAAACAACCTGTTTATCCTTAGCTAAGGTATGTTGTTTAAAGAGTTATTAAAGTCACACAGTTGATTGGTTGTGGTTTTATCGCACAAGAGCAATAAAGACTATATTATGGCAAAACATGGAAATATACAGGAATACTATTCGATTTGCATCTAGTTTAAATTTTTCGTTTAGAAAAGCACTTACCATCAGACTCAGGAGCTTCTAATTTGTTATAGAGAGGAGGAATCATATTTTCGTATCCAGTGGTTTCTTGCGATCTGGGAAACGTTTGATGAAGAAAGTTGTAAAAACAGTAAAAAACTGAACTGTACTCTGTTACTTATAGATTGTTTATAGAAAAAGGAATGATTTTTTTTCGGGTTTTACCTGAATTTAACCCCCACCCTCACCCCACCTAAACAAAAATTCGGGTTTAAATTCGAAAAAAATTGTTTGCTGGTTTTATTTTTCTAACAGAAAAGACTGAATTAATATACGGTCGATTTTTTGACTGTGTCATCCATTTACCAACATTATATAGACATAGAGCCAACGGCAGTACCAAGCTGAAAACACCGGTTCTCGTACGGTCACCGAAGTTAAGCAGTCTTTGGGCACGGTCAGTATTTGGGAGGGTGACCACCTGGGAACGATCAGTACTTGGAAGGGTACCTGGGAACGGTCAGTACTTGGGAGGGTGACCACCTGGGAACGATCAGTACTTGGAAGGGTACCTGGGAACGGTCAGTACTTGGGAGGGTGACCACCTGGGAACGGTCAGTACTTGGGAGGGTGACCACCTGGGAACGGTCAGTACTTAGGAGGGTGACCACCCCCAGGAATACTATTCGATTTGCATCTAGTTTAAATTTTTCGTTTTAGAAAAGCACTTACCATCAAGCTCAGGAGCTTCTAATTTCTTATAACGAGGAGGAATCATATTTTCGTATCCAGAGGTTTAGCTAGTTCTATGATGTGAACGGTCAGTACTTGGGAGGGTGACCACCTGGGAACACCGCGTACAGTTGTCAAAAAATCTGCTGAGGACCCACCATCCTAACAGATTCTTCTGCTATGGCGTATTAAATTGTCAGACCTCTGTGGCAAGCAGTTGCTTGAGGAGGTATTTATTTATTTATTTTATGTAGGCACAGACAAATATAAGAGAAGGAATTATTATTATTCATTATTCTATTTTATATGGCAATAAATGCATATTGCTGATGCAAGATTCAGGGCGCCACATTACATTTGATCAATAGAAGCAGTTCTCGCTAAGTCATTAAAAAAACAAATTAATTGTTTGCAGAATATAATTTGTTAAACGAAATATAAAGTATCAGATTAATGTAAGAAATTATTTGATTCGTTCCTGACATACAAGGTAATAGCAAAATATCGAAAAAAAAAATCAGAATAAGAACATATTTACCGATGTTAAGAAATATGTTAGATACATTAAAACATCAGATATTGTTGCGAATTTAAAAGAATTAGATAGAAGAATTTGTACAGAAGTAATTTCGCTGAAGAAATATTGGCAATACATATGTTTTTGTATTTAATATATGATGAAATTATTATCTGATAGTTGAAAATTTGAATCTTTTTTATTTCAACCGAAACTCGAGAAACAATATTGGATGGTTATTTTGTCGACCTGATTTTCAATCCAAATTTGAAACACAAAATTTACCCGATAATTATTCCCAGAACAGAGTTTGTTTTCTAATCCGAAAAAAGTCATACCTTACTTATAAAGGATATTAAAACCTTAAAACATTACTTCTATAACGTTAGGTTGGGAAATTTAACAATAACATAATTTTATATTAGTATCATAAAATTGAAACTAGGAACGAAACAACATAATATGTTATGGAATTTTATTTAATATAAAAATATATGGAATTTTTAATATTAAGACGAAACAGTTCAAAGTTTACAGATGGACATACCACAAACACAAAGTCCCTTTTTTTTTCTTCTTCAAACAAATTAAAAATACAACGTATACTATAAAACGCATTTTTGTGGGATTTTGGTGGTTTGGGGGGGGTTGCACCCTTGACAGCCAAAATTTAAGAGTTTTCAAAAAGATTCTGGGCTAATATAAGTTTCCGTGCATAGTTTAATAAAACTAGATCTTTGTTACGGAAACGTTTGTATAGTTATCATGCAGTGAGCAATGTCTGCAGACACGTGTAGTATGGGAGACAGTTCAACAATCCGATTACAGTAATCTCATGTTCTAACAAACCTCTTCGGTGTTTACTGATCTTATTGGGCGGGGGTGGCTCAGTCGGTAGCGCACCAGGCTCGTAATCTACAGTTCCCAGGTTCGAGTCCCAGCCGAGTCAGCGTTGAGATTTATCTCCGAAAAATTCCCCGCCTTGCCCGCGGTCAGTAGGGGACACCGATGGGCTTGGACAGGCCGCCGTCCGTCGGATGGGACGTTAAGCCGTGGCCCCGTGTGTGGGAGAGCCATACCCTGTGCACGTTAAAGAACACGCTGGATGGCCTTGACGGGAGGCTACCATCTGTCTCCCAACAGCTGTTCCAGTGGGTCCCCTCCCCCAACCTTCTCTGAGCCTTCGGGGTCCATGTGACCTGGCTATTGAACCGAATGTGTGCAAAAAAGTGCCGCTCAGAGGTAAAACAATCCAACTGATCTTATTTTTCCGTCCCTTTTAAAATAATTGTTTATTTATTTGAGTTACTCTCCTACAGATAGCTTTCAGCTTTGAGAGAAGAATTGTGTTATGTATATTTAATGCATTATGTTTGAATTAAAATATATCCAGTTAAATAAAAAAGAATTGCATTTCAAGGGAATAACTGGACGGTTCGCAATTAAGCTCACAGACTGGCTCATGTTTGACTAAATCTTTTTCGCATTGCTCCAGAAAATCGGTTATTGTTTTATGGTTAATTATCGTTTCAAGGATTTTTCCGGAATGAAATGAGATTTTAAATGATTTTTTTTTCATGTTGTTCAAATGCCGATAAAAGGGAGTAAATTCAAATGAATTTAAACAAACTGCAAACTTTTAAAGTACTTTCTAGAGCGGAGATTTGTTCGTAGTCTGACAGTCCGAGGTTCGAGTACCAATTCGTCTCAGAAATTTATCAGCTTACTCTCTTCATGTCCTGGATGAGAAAGGCATTTCCTCCGTTGGAATCACATACGACGGAAGGCAGTCTTTCCAAGCCCATCGGTGATCCCTTTCTGACCGAAGGTAGGGTATCGTTAGCGGAGATAATTCTCATCGCTAAGACATATATAAGACATAAATTAGCGGAGATAATTACAGCGCTAGGACATATGAAACCAGAAAGGGAAGGGGGAAAACATGTATTACACTCTTGGGAAGAACAATGTCTGAAGAACAGCTCCGGAGCTATATTCTGGTCCAATCTGTGTTGGGTTGTTTTACCTCTGAGCGGCACTTTTTTCCACACCATGGGCTAAATGGCCAGGTCACAAGGACCCCGAAGGCTCAGAGAAGGTTGGAGGAGGGGACCCACTGGAACATCTGTTTGGAGACAGATGGTAGCCTCCCGTCAAGGCCATCCAGCGTGTTCTTTAACGTGAACAGGGTATGGCTCTCCCGCACACGAGGCCACAGCTTAACGTCCCATCCGACGGACGGCGGCCTTTACCAAGCCCATCGGTGTACCCTACTGACCGTGGGCAGGGCGGGGAGTTTTGCGGAGATAAGTCTTAACGCTGACCCAGATGGGACTCGAACCTAGGAACTACAGATTACGAGCCAGACACGCTACCGACTGAGCCACCCCCGCCCCGTCCAATCTGGTTGAATCCATTTATTTGTCTACCATGCTCTTCCTTCGTAATATTTTTTCTAGATCTATAGAAGAATAGCCTTGAACATAAAAAACACACACAAAAAAGCTTTTTTTAAAGAATTTATAAAATTAAAACAATACAAACCTTTGCCTCCTTATTAATGAAAGATATAAACTCATCTTCAACAAAAAGCAAGAACCAGAAACTTTTAAACCCATCGCACACTTGAAGTTCAAACTTTCGCACTTAATTCACTTCAGCGATTTTCAAATTATTCCTTTAGTCCCTGGAACCATCCGATTCGTGAAATAAGCTAGCATTAACAAAACCAGCTAGAAAAAGTGTTCACTGCTATTTTGCGATCGATGCAACGAAAGTGAGGCTTTTCATGTTTTGTTTTCAGCCATTCTCGTGTGTGCAAAGAAAATCGATGAAAAGTTTACATTTACCAAATAAATCATCGAAATATTTGCCTCACGCACTGATTTCATCTACTGTTTGTGGAGGCAGAAATCTGAGAAGTAAATCATCAAGAAGATTTGTTTAACATAAAATAATGTTTTAGAAATCAGTTTCGTAGCCATAAACTACACCTTCGCTATGCATATTTTATTGTAACCATAGTTGAAGTACGACGTTTGTGCGCCAGGCTCGTAATCTGTAGTTCCCAGGTTCGAGTCCCATCTGGGTCAGCGTTGAGATTTATCTCCGCAAAATTCCCCCCCCCCCTGCCCACGGTCAGTAGGGGACACCGATGGGCTTGGAAAGGCTGCCGGCCATCAGATGGGATATTAAGCCGTGGCCCCGTGTGCGGGAGAGCCATACCCTGTGCACGTTATAGAACACGTTGGATGGCCTTGACGGGAGGCTACCATCTGTCTCCCAACAGCTGTTCCAGTGGGTCCCCTCCCCCGACCTTCTCTGAGCCTTTGGGGTCCATGTGACCTGGCCATTTAGCCCATGGTGTGCAAAAAAGTGCCGCATAGAGGTAAAACAACCCACCCTCTTAAACATATTAATTATTATTGCATTTTTCAAGAATTTTTTTCAAGATGGTATACTGCATCGGAAATCCAGACTAATTCTACCTTCGGAGATAAAAATGATACGAGTGTACTAGGAAAGGCTGTAATCAATCAAATGGGATCAAAATCAGACAGAAAAGCCATACCCCTTTGCACGTTAAAAAACCGTTATATGAGGTTTCCATTTGTCTATTAATAGATGTCTCAGAGTCCTTAGGTTCCTTGTGACCTGGCCAATTAACCCCCTAGGTACCAAAAAAACTGTCAGGAGAAAAACATTTCAAAGGCAAAC
This sequence comes from Ryuthela nishihirai, assembly GCA_038380435.1. Classification (NCBI taxonomy): domain Eukaryota; kingdom Metazoa; phylum Arthropoda; class Arachnida; order Araneae; family Heptathelidae; genus Ryuthela; species Ryuthela nishihirai. The sequence continues at coordinate 31,412,540 of JAWZYU010000018.1, forward strand.
GAATTATTTTAAATGGATGCAAACTACGTACACATATTAATTTCGATCATTTATTTGGTAATATTCTATTTATTTGGTAATATTCTTATATGCTGAAATAAATTTTGGATCCATTAGCACCTACTGTAATAATAAGCTAACTCTGTAAGTGTGGGGGCGGGGGTGGCTCAGTTGGTAGCGCGCCAGGCTCGTAATCTGTAGTTCCCAGGTTCGAGTCCCAGCTGGGTAAGCGTTGAGATTTATCTCCGCCAAACTCCCCGCCCTGCCCACGGTCAGTAGGGGACACCGATGGGCTTGGAAAGGCCGCCGTCCGTCGGATGGGACGTTAAGACGTGGCCCCGTGTGCTGGAGAGCCATACCCTGTGCACGTTAAAGAACACGCTGGATGGCCTTGACTGGAGGCTACCATCTGTCTCCAAACAGATGTTCCAGTGGGTCCCCTCCCCCAACCTTCTCTGAGCCTTCGGGGTCCTTGAGACCTGGCCATTTAGCCCATGGTGTGCAAAAAAGTGCCGCTCAGAGGTAACACAACCCAAAGCTTAAAGAAGGTAGATTTCCAGGGGGGCGCTGAGTAATTTTTTTTTCTGAAAAGGGGGCGGTAGAACAAATAAGTTTGGGAACCTCTGCTCTATAACTTCTAAAATAAAAGATTTTATAGGAAAATGTGACTAAAGGTAAAATAAATATCTAAAATAATTCTATCCAAATATCGATTTTCAACAATATTCTTTCAGTATTTGAAGAGTTATGGAGGCTGAACATTTAACAACAGCAATGCTAGACAAAAGAATTTACCTTTGGAGTTAATTGAAACTAAAATAAAAAGCATTATTTCAAATCATTTTATAAATAACTACATATTTAAAAAGTGTGCGTAAATATCTAATTCCTTCAATTTTTCGATAAATTTCTTAGAACACATTGCTGTTCCTAAATGTCTAAACCTCTACACCTGTTTAAATATTGAAAGAATTTTTTTGAAAATCGATATTTAAATAGAATTGGTTGAGATATTTATTTTACCATTACTCACATTTTCCCATTACTCAGATTTTCCCATAAAACCTTTATTTTAGAAGTTATATAGCTTCGAAATTAGCGTCTCTTTGACATAGCATGGGATGCTGTGGTCATAATTCAATGATTACTCAGTGTATATAATAATACACCCAATTCTGTTTTTTACACGGTAAGGTAGGTTCCCAAAAAAAACCGTGAAGAAAAATAAAGTGCATATGAAAAAATAGAAGATCTGATCCAGACATGAAAACCCAGTACAAATAATAAGTTATTTTCAAACAAATCATATCAAAATCTTTAATTAAATTTTTATTTGCTTTTTACTCATTTAAACCAGCGCTGTCCAACTAGCGGCACGCACAAGGATTTTTGCTTAATTTAAATAAATATCTGTAATCCACCTTATAATTTTTGTTAACTTATATTACTTTTCTTGATATGCAATCTTCAACTTACTCATTCTATTTGCAATTATTATTGCATTTTTTCAACTTACTCATTCTATTCTTATTGCCCAACAACTACGGCTACAATGCTCCCATTAAATTCATTAAATATTTGATAAGGTTTAGAAAATTTATATTGGTTTATTATTACTTATTATTTTTCGTATGAATAAAATAATATTTTGAGGTGACATGAACTGACTTTTCAATTACCTATCCTGTCCTATTCTTTTCTTTTGGTCCGCGAAATATTGGCAAAAGAAAAAATGGCCCGCGGTCTTAGAGAAGTTGGACAGCACTGATTTAAACACAATTTTATTTTATAAACTTTTAAAGATAATTATATGTACATATATAAAGTAAATTATCCTTCATGAAGAAAATAATATGCCACTAATTCAAAATTACCAAAAAAAATGACTTACAGGTGCTTATTAACTAGATTTTATTCGTTGTCACTTTTTGATAATAGACGTATTTGTTTGCGTAAGGCTCGAATTAAATCACTTTCATCGCTTGAAAACTTCAAAAAACAAAAAATATTTTTCTCTTTCTTCTATTAAACACTTCTAACTTTAAACACGAAATGATAGACCAAGACTAATGTATGTATTGAAGATAAAATTGAGGGGAATTCCAGGAACATACCAGGTACTTGAGCTGTGTGACAAAGTCGCACGCACTGGGTGGGGTTCCTTTCTCCTGGATGAACTTGGTCGCCGAATACGTTGTCTACCGTCGTGCTAAGCAAGACAGAAACAAGATTCTCACTAAACACCACGGTACTCCACTCTTCTTCGTTCCAGTTCTGTCTGAGGACATCACTGGAGACGTGCTTGCATCAAGGCAGATGTGAGAGGCTTGGGTTGTTTTACCTCTGAGCGGCACTTTTCTGCACACCATGGGCTAAATGGCCAGGTCACATGGCCGAAGGCTCAGAGAAGGTTGGGGGAAGAGACCCACTGGAACAGCTGTTAGGAGACAGATGCTAGCCTGCCGTCAAGGCCATCCAGCGTGTTCTTTAACGTGCACAGGGTATGGCTCTCCCGCACACGGGCCACGGCTTAACGTCCCATCCGACGGACGGCGGCCTTTCTAAGCCCATCGGTGTCCCCTGCTGACCGTGGGCAGGGCGGGGAATTTTGCGGAGATAAATCTCAACGCTGACCCAGCTGGGACTCGAACCTGGGAACTACAGATTACGAGCCTGGCGCGCTACCGACTGAGCCACCCCCGCAACATGTGAGAGGCAAACGCAATGCCGGACGATAGGCTCGCAATAAAAATTGTAAAAGCCTATTGTTTACCGTCCGCTTGATAGGCATTCGATGTCTTACCTATTGCTAGTCCCTTTCCAGTTGCATTGTAGTCGCGAATCTGTCACGCAGTGCCATGCGTCACACTTCACAAACTGTCACTCCGTGGTCATACGTCGTCTTCCTGATCCTTGTCGGCGTGTGCTAGATCCTTCTCGAACCCACTGGTACCATATGTGTAGATGGTGGCTGGAATTTCGGCCAGCAAGGTTGGCCACATCTCTGTTCGACAAACCAGCTTCTCTAAGGCCAATGTTTCTTCCACGCTCAAAGTCTGTTAACTGTTGTAACGGCTGTCGACGTCTGCGTAAGGGCATCTTTAGTGGTTTAGAACAATTTCCACAACCTTTGTCAACCAGTGAGCTTTGGTTGTATTTATCTGTGTTTGATTGCTCGCACCTGTGACGTCAGCTCGCGCATGTCCAATTGTTTCGATCGTCCTGCAAATCTAATCATTTCCATGACTTTCCATATACTACCGCCTCCCTAAATTTCGTCACATTTGCATCACTTCTTGCAAGTGTTGCATTTTTTATTTCCTCTAATGTATAATAATTTGTCCATTCATAATAGTTATTAAATGGGTTGTTTTCATTTTTGATTTAGTTTATTTTGCATCCTCTTACTATTTTTTAGTTTTTTTTTTATGATTCATAGTCCTTGTCGATACGGGAATGTCCGTAGCTGCCTCTACATTGCATCGAATGTCGTACCCTGTAGATTGGGGAGTTTCTACGACTTGCTGTTGAATGCGGCAATTGAGGAGTTCAGACGTCCGCCTACGCGCAATCAGTACCACTACAGTGACATAAGTCATCAAATTCGGCCGACAGTTGTTGCATCCTGATGCGTGCTACTCAGGGACCATATACTCGCGGACCGCCATGCTACTCAGGGACCAACCAGCCATACGTAACCCTATTATGAAGCCTCTGATGAAAGTGTCTGTGTGATGGTAGGATTCCCAATGACGTCACCAGGCATTCTCACTCCTTACACGTGCTTTTTCCGCCGAGATCACTCCGATGCAGTGGTCCACACGCCCAGGTGAGGACGACCAAACTTAGCTACACCGAGCCTTTTTGTCATGTTATCTCCCTCACTTATCACGTGATTGGTTCGCAACGCGCTCACTTACATAACCCAACTATCAACACATAACACCTATATGCATGGCACTCCGACAATTCGTGTGGCATTTTGTCTCTCGAGCAGTGTACTTGACAATCTAAAATATATAAATTGATAGAAACTACAAATTTAATTTGTGGATGTGCCATGAAATTATTATATTATTATTTTACAGATATGAAATTATAATGTAATCAATCTCACATCTGCAGTGTGCCTTGTGGCGATCAAGATTGCCTCAGGTGATCTCCATATTTAAATCACTCTGCGGGTTTTACTAAGAACCTTTAGTCGCTACAGTGTTTAACACAAATGGCAGCATAAAATTAAGTCGAATCAGTTATTAATCGGGTTTGGTGCACGCAAACTACTGAGAAAGAGAATTATTGAAACATGCTAAGCGTACTTTGTTTTCATGATTCTTCCTTAGGGAAGATTTCAACTTAATAAAAATAAAATTTTGAAAATCATGAATAAATAGTTATAATATGTGAGTTGTGAGAGTGACAATAAATTAAAGAAAGAATAAGCAATATAATTCGAACGCAAAACTTTTTGTTTGAAGGTAATTTACTGAAGTTCTAATGAGGCGGGGGTGGCTCAGTCGGTAGCGTGCCAGGCTCGTAATCTGCAGTTCCCAGGTTCGAGTCCCAGCTGCGTCAGGGTTATGTCAGTTGTGAGAGTGGCAATAAATTAAAGAAAGAATAAGTAATATAATTCGAACGCAAAACTTTTTGTTTGAAGGTAATTTACTGAAGTTCTAATGGGGCGGGGGTGGCTCAGTCGGTAGCGTGCCAGGCTCGTAATCTGCAGTTCCCAGGTTCGAGTTCCAACTGCGTCAGGGTTATGTCAGTTGTGAGAGTGGCAATAAATTAAAGAAAGAATAAGTAATATAATTCGAACGCAAAACTTTTTGTTTGAAGGTAATTTACTGAAGTTCTAATGAGGCGGGGGTGGCTCAGTCGGTAGCGTGCCAGGCTCGTAATCTGCAGTTCCCAGGTTCGAGTTCCAACTGCGTCAGGGTTATGTCAGTTGTGAGAGTGGCAATAAATTAAAGAAAGAATAAGTAATATAATTCGAACGCAAAACTTTTTGTTTGAAGGTAATTTACTGAAGTTCTAATGGGGCGGGGGTGGCTCAGTCGGTAGCGTGCCAGGCTCGTAATCTGCAGTTCCCAGGTTCGAGTTCCAACTGCGTCAGGGTTATGTCAGTTGTGAGAGTGGCAATAAATTAAAGAAAGAATAAGTAATATAATTCGAACGCAAAACTTTTTGTTTGAAGGTAATTTACTGAAGTTCTAATGGGGCGGGGGTGGCTCCGTCGGTAGCGTGCCAGGCTCGTAATCTGCAGTTCCCAGGTTCGAGTCCCAGCTGCGTCAGGGTTATGTCAGTTGTGAGAGTGGCAATAAATTAAAGAAAGAATAAGTAATATAATTCGAACGCAAAACTTTTTGTTTGAAGGAAATTTACTGAAGTTCTAATGGGGCGGGGGTGGCTCAGTCGGTAGCGTGCCAGGCTCGTAATCTGCAGTTCCCAGGTTCGAGTTCCAACTGCGTCAGGGTTATGTCAGTTGTGAGAGTGGCAATAAATTAAAGAAAGAATAAGTAATATAATTCGAACGCAAAACTTTTTGTTTGAAGGTAATTTACTGAAGTTCTAATGAGGCGGGGGTGGCTCAGTCGGTAGCGTGCCAGGCTCGTAATCTGCAGTTCCCAGGTTCGAGTCCCAGCTGCGTCAGGGTTATGTCAGTTGTGAGAGTGGCAATAAATTAAAGAAAGAATAAGTAATATAATTCGAACACAAAACTTTTTGTTTGAAGGTAATTTACTGAAGTTCTAATGGGGCGGGGGTGGCTCAGTCGGTAGCTGTGCCAGGCTCGTAATCTGCAGTTCCCAGGTTCTAGTCCCAGCTGCGTCAGGGTTATGTCAGTTGTGAGAGTGGCAATAAATTAAAGAATGAATAAGTAATATAATTCGAACGCAAAACTTTTTGTTTGAAGGTAATTTACTGAAGTTCTAATGGGGCGGGGGTGGCTCAGTCGGTAGCGTGTGCCAGGCTCGTAATCTGTAGTTCCCAGGTTCGAGTCCCAGCTGGGTCAGCGGTGAGATTTATCTCCGCAAAATTCCCCGCCCTGCCCACGGTCAGTAGGGGACACCGATGGGCTTGGAAAGGCCGCCGTCCGTCGGATGGGACGTTAAGCCGTGGCTCCGTGTGCGGGAGAGCCATAGCCTGTGCACGTTAAAGAACACGCTGGATGGCCTTGACGGGAGGCTACCATCTGTCTCCCAACAGCTGTTCCAGTGGGTCCCCTCCCCCAACCTTCTCTGAGCTTTCGGGGTCCTTGTGACCTGGCCATTTAGCCCATTGTGTGCAAAAAAGTGCCGCTCAGAGGTAAAACAACCCAATCCCAACCTACGAGAGTTCCCTCTTCTAACGGCACGACAACGGGCTCGACGCCTTGCCTGGACTAAAGAACATCGAAACTGGACCATCGGAAATTGGCAACGGATACTCTGGAGTGATAAATCCCAATTTAAACTTCATCACGCTGATGGGAGACTGAGGGGATGGCGCCAACCCCATGAAGCCATGGATGCTGCATGTCAGGTCGGAATAGTACTGTCGCTCAAAAAAGTATCCGAACACTACGGTTGATTACAAAATTCAGAAAAAATATCTGGCAACGATTTTTTAGAAATTAGTGATCTGGCAACCTTCGTGTCACGTGACACGAATGTTTTTACTGAATTACCACCTGAATACTCCACCTACTGTTATGAAAGTGAGCATTTTGGCTCCACTTTTTAGTTTCATGAAGCAATAAGTACCGCGAATGTTTCCTAATGTTAGAGACAAACTACTGCATAATTGCATATGGCGAACCAAAGGACCTTTGGTATTCGAGAGAATTCTCGAAGGACAATTTTTCCCTTTAATGAGCTCTTTGCATTGGCAACAAATCACGAGATTTTAATGTTAAAATCTCGTGATAATTCAAAACTGCGTTTGAACAAACCAAAAAACAAACAAACAAAGAATTGATTAGCACTTCTGTTCTTATTTACCCATCATCTGAGGGTCTAATACAAAATTCAAAAGCCAATTTTTGCTTTCCATATTTAGAATTTATTTCAAATGACGTTTACCGTCTGTCAATGTTACAACACATTCCCAGCTCGTTACCATGACTACCTAGACGCGTCACCTGAATGGAAGAATAGTTCCGATGGTTCAGTGGAAAGAGGATGAAAGGAATAAAATAAGTGGCATTCATCTATATCTCGCGGAATATTAGGCAGAAAATGGAAGATAAATACTTCGATTTGCAATGTTTACGTTTTGGAAAGTATAAAATGCTTCATTTGTTTTTAAAGCACTTTTATTGCACTTTTCAGCAGGGACTAAACACGAGACGAAAACGATATGACTTTATTTTGTTCAAGATTGAAAATTAAATGAAGAATTCGGATAAACAGTTTTTACCATAACACGTTAGTCATTACACCTAAAGGGGGTGGCTCAGTTGGTAGCGCGCCAGGCTCGTAATCTGTAGTTCCCAGGTTCGAGTCCCAGCTGGGTCAGCGTTGAGATTTATCTCCGCAAAACTCCCCGCCCTGCCTACGGTCAGTAGGGGACACCGATGGGCTTGGAAAGGCCGCCGTCCGTCGGATGGGACGTTAAGCCGTGGCTCTGTGTGCGGGAGAGCCATACCCTGTGCACGTTAAAGAACACGCTGGATGGCCTTGACGGGAGGCTACCATCTGTCTCCCAACAGCTGTTCCAGTGGGTCCCCTCCCCCAACCTTCTCTGAGCCTTCGGGGTCCATGTGACCTGGCCATTTAGCCCTTGGTGTGCAAAAAAGTGCCGCTCAGAGGTAAAACAACCCAACCCATTACACCTAAAAGAAGAAAATAAGAATTCAGGCATATAGAAATAGAAGAGTTGAATATTATTTCGATTCAGTTACTAAGAATCGATTTTATTCATAATTGAAGTTGCGGAAATTCGATTCCAGGTTTTATATTCTAGTAAAATATCGAGGCAAAGACACAGGAGGAAAACTGATCCTGATTTCTTTTGAGCGTAGTGACACTCCTTCCAAAACCAGAGGGTTTTGCAGTCAGTAATGCTTCAGATGATAATTTATAGTCCCAGGTTCGAATCCCAACTGTGCCAGTCTTGATATTATTTCCCCTCCCCCTTGCACATGGAGAGAAAAAAAAGGCATCGATGAGCTTCGAATGGCCGCCGTCAATCAGGTGAGAAGGTGAACAGTGGACTTGTAAGGGTTGGGTTGTTTTACCTCTGACCAGCACATTTGTTGCAGGGCTAAATGACCAGGTCACAAGGACCCTGAGGGCTCAGAGAAGGCTGGGGGACGGTACCCACTGGACAGCTTTTGGGAGACAGATGGTAGCCTCCCTTTAAGGCCAGAGTGTTCTTTAATGTGAACAGAGTATGGTTGTCCTACACACGGGGCCACGACTTAACGTCCCATCTAATGGACGGCAGTATTTCCAACCCCATCGGTGTCTCCTATTGATGAAGGATACGGAGGGGAGTTTTGCGGAGATACATCTCAACTCTGCCCCAGGCTGGGACTCGAAACTAGGAATTGCAGATTGCGAGCCTTACACGCTACCGACTGAGCCATTCTCACCCCTCCTGTGAATAAGAGAATCATACTCTGTGCACATTAAAGAACACTCTGGATGGTCTTGATGGGTGACTTCTATCTGTCTCCAAACAGCTGTTAGTGAGTTTCCTTCTCCCAATCTTCTCTGAGTCCTTGGGGTCCTTGTGACTTGATCATTTCGCTCATGTGTGCAAAAAAGTGCCACTCAGAGGTAAAACAACCCAGCAACCCAATATCGAAACTTCCACAACTTTTCAAATAGTGTACGAATATAGTTGAAAAATTGAGATTTAGATGGATTATATAGACCTTTATATTATGCCTTACTGCCATTGATCGTCCACCGGAATTAAAAAAAAATGGATTAAAAATCCTCGAACTATGCAGAGAAGAGAAAATTCAAATTTTTTCCTTGTGATTTTCGTAAAAAGAAGATTGTCGTACTTTTATAAGAGGCTTCATCTGAAATCTAGTTAAGATCGCTGAAGAAGGCTACTAGAACTCAATGGTAAAACACTAGCTGAAATACGTTTAAGGAATCGGCGTTGGAGTGCCAGACAGGGGTGACGCCGACCTCGCAGTAGCATCTGCCGAGTTGTTGCCCCTGATGTCCAGAGACCTAACAGAATAATATGGTAGATGTTACCAAGTGAAAAAGATGGTAGATGTTACCAAATGAATAATATGGCAGATGTTACCAAGTGAAAAAGATGGTAGATGTTACCAAGTGAAAAAGATGGTATATGTTACCAAATGAATAAGATGGTAGATGTTACCAAGTGAAAAAGATGGTATATGTTACCAAATGAATAATATGGTAGATGTTACCAAGTGAAAAAGATGGTAGATGTTACCAAGTGAAAAAGATGGTAGATGTTACCAAATGAATAATATGGTAGATGTTACCAAGTGAAAAAGATGGTAGATGTTACCAAGTGAAAAGGATGGTATATGTTACCAAGTGAAAAAGATGGTAGATGTTACCAAATGAATAATATGGTAGATGTTACCAAGTGAAAAAAATGGTAGATGTTACCAAGTGAAAAAGATGGTATATGTTACCAAGTGAAAAAGATGGTAGATGTTACCAAACGAATAAGATGGTAGATGTCACAAATGCCACACAATGGAGTTGATGGCAAATTATGAATAGAACAGGATAAAGCTGAGATCTCTGCTAAATCAAAGCCTTTAGTCGTGTACAGCAGTATCGCATACCGTGTAAAGCAGTGTTGCAAGCCATGTAACTGATGATGATGCATAGCCATTAAATGAATAAAGATAAGACTGATAGCATGCAAATATGCATTGAAATTATACATTGCTGTGAGATCTGGACTGCCATGAAGAAATTAGGTCTGGTTAATCACACGAAGGTCGCAGACTTCGAACTTTCGCTGAAGAAGGATAAAGTCTGGGTGTGTAGCACACAGGCTGACAAATAGTTGCTACTAGGCGCAAATTAGACATAAAGGCCTTTTGTGTACTGCGAAGAGAGAGTTGGGTAGTTTACCTCTGAGTGCCACAGTTTTACACACACTGGGCTAAACAACAAGCTCACAAGTATCCCAAAGTGTTCAGAGATGGCTCGATGATGGAGACGCACTGGACACCTGTTAGGAGACAGAAGGTTTGGTGTGATTAACCATACTTCCCGTCAGGACCATCAGCACATTACAGGGTATGGCTCTCCTGCACAAGGAGCTACGGCTTTATGACACATCCGTTGGGTTGGGTTGTTTTACCTCTGAGCGGCACTTTTTTGCACACCATGGGCTAAATGGCCAGGTCATAAGGACCCCGAAGGCTCAGAGAAGGTTGGGGGAGGCGACCCACTGGAATAGCTGTTGGGAGACAGATGGTAGTCTCCCGTCAAGGAAATCCAGCGTGTTCTTTAACGTGCAGAGGGTATGACTCTCCAGCACATGGACCATGGCTTAATGTCCCATCCGACGGACGGCGGCCTTTCCAAACCCAACCGTGTCCCCTATTGACAGTGGGCAGGACGGGGAATTTTGCGGAGATAAATCTCAGCGCTGACCCAGCTGGGACTCGAACCTGTGAACTACAGATTACGAGCCTGGCGCGCTACCGACTGAGCCCCCCCCCCCCGCCCCTATGACACATCCGAAGGATGGCGATCTTTCTAAGCCCATCGGTATTCTTTTCTCATCGAGAGAAAAACAGGGTTCAGCGGAGATAAATTATAATGTTGGCACATATCTAGGGGGAGGGTCAAGGGAGGGGGGATCACTCCCCCTCTACTTTGAGAATGCTATTAAAGGTAATGGAACCAATAAAATTACAAAACTTGTGCATATTTCATGCATTTTCGAGAAATTTTTAAGAAACTTCTAAAACGAAGGGAGAAAACGTTACATTGAAATGGAAATCGAGTGGCTTGCTCCTCCCCCCTCCACAAATTTTTTTCTCGATCCGGGGCTGAACATTATAACGTAGAAACCAGGTACCTCTTCCTGTGTTTAAAAATACTTCTCAAAAGTAGTGCACATTGTAATGTACACAGAGTCGTAAAGGGTTAAGAAGTCGTAGGATGGAATATGCTATGCGATCCTAGTCATTGGATTCTTAACCAAAAGTCGATGTGATTTATTCCAAAGGCAAACTTTTAGAGAAGATATTAGTACGACTCTAAGCATTACACCATAGGTTGCTACACAAAAATCGAAAAAAAAAAAAGAAATGGGCAGATATGAAACTCTGATGTCCGCAGTAATATTCCTCTAAGCACAGAACTAAGCCTAAAAGAGTCAATACACAGTGTTTGCGAAGGAAAGATAGAAATCCATCAATGTCAGCTATGCGTTTATTACATAGATTACACTTCTTTGAAAAATGTATTCGTAGTTCTGGAGAATAAACAATAGACGATGAAAACTAATGTAGAGTTTTCGTCATAATGTAAAGCACATTTGCTTGAATCGTGAGCCATTATATGGGTTGGGTTGTTTTACCTCTGAGCGGCACTTTTTTGCACACCATGGGCTAAATGGCCAGGTCACATGGAACCCGAAGGCTCAGAGAAGTTTGGGGGAGGGGACCCACTGGAACAGCTGTTGGGAGACAGATGGTAGCCTCCCGTCAAGGCCATCCAGCGTGTTCTTTAACGTGCACAGGGTATGGCTCTCCCGCACACGGAGAGAGGCCACGGCTTAACGTCCCATCCGACGGACGGCGGCCTTTCCAAGCCCATCGGTGTCCCCTACTGACCGTGGGCAGGGCGGGGAATTTTGCGGAGATAAATCTCAACGCTGACCCAGCTGGGACTCGAACCTGGGAACTACAGATTACGAGCCTGGCGCGCTACCGACTGAGCCACCCCCGCCCCCATTATATGGGTAAAGGCTCTCTTGTTATAAAGCTGAAGAATAAAATGTGTGATGTGAATACTTGTTTGCCAATTATCTAGAAAGAACAAGAAAAAGATACCGAAAACATTTCAAGCCATGGAATCGATTGTAAAGTGTCTGCAAAGATTCTTCCCATTTGGAACCGATCGTGACCTCTCTGATGACCCTGAAAACTTTTGCAAATACAGCGAGGATTGAAAGGGGTCGTCATCGAAGCTTGGTTTGGCTCTCCAGCACACGGACCAAGACTTTGCGTCCCATCCGACGGACGGCGGCATTTCCAAGCCAAGTATTCCCTACTGACCGAAGGCAGGGAGTTTAGCGGAGATAAATCTCAAAGCTGGCCCAGGTGGGACTCGAACTCGGGAACTTCAGATTACGAGCTGGCACGCTACCAGCTGAGCCTCCCCCCGCCCACCTACTACCTGGTCAATTAGTCCATTGAATTCAAATGAGTATTAGTAAAAGAAGTACTTGCATTATTACGATGCAATCTGTTCACGTGGCAGTGCAAAATTATTAATTTCGTAATTATCGCATTCCAAAGAAAGAAAAGACCAGAAAATAAAATTGCAATGGTTCTTAACCAAGAGGATAATTAGTCTCTGAGTGATTAATCAAATAATTTGAAATAATTCAACAGTCATGAACTAGTTCTATTGCATTAAAGATGATTTCATATTAATTTTTTTCTTAATCGCAGGATTAATTAGGGGTTGAGGTCAGTAGCGAGCCAGACTCGTAATCTTAGTTCCGAATTTCGAGTCTCAGCTAGGCCAGCGTTGAGATTTATCTCCGCAAAACTCTCCACCATGCCCTCAGTCAGAAAGGAGACATCAATGGGATTGGAAGGACCGTCATCCGTCGGATGCGACGAAAAGACGTGCTTCCGTGTGCGGGAGAGCCATACCCTGTGCACGTTAAGAACACGCTGGATGGCTTTGACGGGAGGATAGTCATTTGTCTGCTAACAGAGATCCAGTGGGTCCCCTTCCCCAACCTTCTCTGAGCTCTTGGGTCCTAGTGACCTGGCCACTTAGCTAATTGTCTGCAAAAATGTGTCGTTCAGTGGTAAAACATCCCAACAACAACTCAGGATTAATTTATTTTAGTTGTGAATTTTTAATGCTTTTACAGCGAATTGTATGGTTATGAGACATAAAGTAATATGTAACGCCTCGAATATATGTGTTTGTTCTGATTTGTTCATGTGAATAGCTGAAGCACAATTCAATTTCGGTCAAATTCACAGACGTAGTGGTGAAATGTTATAATTAATAAACACATTGAACCTATGTTACTTGACGTCAGTGATTCTTTGATATTTAATTGATATTCAACAACCAATATGGTTATTGCTATATCTTCGATATACACTGGTTTGCATAAATTAAGGAAAAATGAGACAAATCGCGATAATTCGCCAAAATATTGTGCGATCCTCCCAAACTTGCTTATGTAACCAGTAAAGTAATGCCGGGTGAGCATATCGTATGCAAATTAGCCTAGGTTGCGTCAATTTGCGTAATCAGATAGCGGCATAAAAACGGGTGTTTCGGAGTGGATCGTTATTTTGTGTTGTAAGTGTCAAAGAAATTAGAAATAGCCATTTTGTAGGAATGACCTCGAGACATCATTTGCCAAATGAACTGCGGTGGAAAGCTATTGGCCGGCTCGAAGCAGGTCAAAGTCAGTCAAACGTGGCAGTCCTTCTGTGGTCCATAGACTGTGGAATCGATTTCTTAGCACGGATTCCGCATCTCGAAGGTTTAGCTGGGAAGGGCTAGAGTTATGACCATTGTATAAGATCGATATCTGAAATTAACAGCACGAAGGAGCAGGACGTCTACTCCCTCTCAACTACGATCCTCTCTTGCAGTAGCTACTGGGAGGGTTGTATCAGCTTCTACTGTGCGTAGAAGGCTTCATGAGGGAGGTCTGTACAATAGAAGGCCAGTAATTTGTATATCTCTCACGTATCACAGGAGAGAACGGTTGAATTGGGCACGCACGTAAGTTAACTGGACAGAAGAGCAATGGAGGTTCGTACTCTTCACAGATGAGTCAGATATTGCTTGCAGAGTGATTCCGGACATTGATATGGGGAGAACGAGGTACCCCGCTATTATCCCAGTAACATCCGTCAAAGAGACAGTTACAGCGAGTGTAGCTTGTGTGTTTGGGGTGGCATTTCCTTAGGTAGACGCACAGACCTCTATGTGTTGATGAGTGGGAACCTCAATGCAAAAAGGTATAGAGATGACATCCTGGACCATTATGTACAAATAATGACATCCTGGACCCTTATGACAGTCCTTACGCTGGTGCAATTAGGTGAAACATTCATCTTACAAGACGATAACGCTCGTCTACACAGAGCTCGACTAGTGGAACAATACCTTCAAGAGGAGATCATTATGCGCATGGAGTGGCCAGCTCGATCTCCCGACCTAAATCCGATTGAGCAAGGAATGTGTGGGATGCCCTAGGGAGAAGTGTTGCTGCCCTCAACCCGCCATCTGAAACAAAGGGGAAGTTATTGCTGCTTTAAAGGAACAATGGTCGTTACTCCCTACTGAGCTGATTCACATCATATACAGCATGGAGCATCGCTGTCGTGCCTGCATTGCCGTTAGGGGTGACCATACTCCTTATTAAAGAACTTTGCCCATGGCATTCTGACACCTCATTTTTGGACAAGTTCCTGTGTTTTTTTAACGAAAAATATTTCTAGTGTAAAATATTTTGTGCCATTCTGAATATAGCATTGTAATTCATGCTTTCATTCAAATTTCATTAAAATCTTTCATATAGTTTTTTGTTTATCACAATTTTTCTGAGTTTTCCTTAATTTATGGAAATTAGTGAACATAAGGGTCAAAAAGAAAAAAAAAGCGTTTGAAATGCCCTTTGCTTTTATTGAGAACGTGAGTAATGGTAATGGAAGCAAAAAGTTGTTATACTCATATATTTCAAGCATATTTTTTCAAATTTTCTAAAAACCTCTAAAATGGAAGGGAAAGTGATTCCAGTTTCTTGGCCCCTCTTATTTTTTTTCCGGCTCGATCGTGTCACTTCTCCCACTTTTATTTGGCTCTAGATTCAGGCTTGTGCAGGATAGTTTCTGTGCCCAAAAAAGGATCAAAAACAGGGACTGACTTTGGTTCAAACCATTTGAAAAAAGTGGTAATTTCAGTTTCATTGGTTGGCTCAAATCGTAGCGGTGCCAAAATACTCCAATATTGCTGGTAGTCGAGTTGTTAGCGTGCTTAGCTATTGATCTAAGGGACTGGGTTCGAGCCCCCGGTAAGGCAGGGTTGTTTTCTGCTGAGGTGTCCTCTTCCTCATAGATTTTTCTCTATGGCTTAGGGGCGGGGGTGGCTCAGTCGGTAGCGCGCCAGGCTCGTAATCTGTAGTTCCCAGGTTCGAGTCCCAGCTGGGTCAGCGTTGAGATTTATCTCCGCAAAATTCCCCGCCCTGCCCACGGTCAGTAGGGGACACCGACGGGCTTGGAAAGGCCGCCGTCTGTCGGATGGGACGTTAAGCCGTGGCTCCGTGTGCGGGAGAGACATACCCTGTGCACGTTAAAGAACACGATGGATGGCCTTGACCGGAGGCTACCATCTGTCTCCCAACAGCTTTTGCAGTGGGTCCCCTCCCCCAACCTTCTCTGAGCCTTCGGGGTCCATGTGACCTGGCCATTTAGCCCATGGTGTGCAAAAAAGTGCCGCTCAGAGGTAAAACAACCCAAACAACTCTATGGCTTACAAAATGACAGCTCCTTTCAGATCTCTGTGGCAAACAGCTTTTTGACGAGATATTTATTTTATCGCTGGTCTAAAGCAGAAACGTTAACTATTTACGAGAGGAAGGACAAGAAAGTGAAATCAGTAGCTCTTGTATTTTTAGAAAGGAGCTAAAAATTACGAAGTATTTTCATATTTCTACAATGATTGTGAATCTGCAGATAAAAAAAATATCCAGTATTAAAAAATAAACGCTTCAGATGTAGAAAGAGTGATATTGTCGCAATGTGACCTAAAATACAACTTGTTCCTATTCACAAGGCCTCATGTTGAATTTTCACTTCCTTCTTGCTTTTGGCAGTTAAAAAAAACAAGCGTATGAAGTGAGCAAACCCGAAAGTGCTTCTAACAACTCAGGGGGCTTAGGTGGCTCAGTCGGTAGCGCGCCAGGCTCATAATCTGTAGTTCCCAGGTTCGAGTCCCAGCTGGGTCAGCGTTGAGATTTATCTCCGCAAAATTCCCCGCCCTGCCCACAGTCAGTAGGGGACACCGATGGGCTTGGAAAGTCCGTCGGATGGGACGTTAAGCCGTGGCCCCGTGTGCGGGAGAGCCATATCCTGTGCACGTTAAAGAACACGCTGGATGGCCTTGACGGGAGGTTACCATCTGTCTCCCAACAGCTGTTCCAGTGGGTTCCCTCCCCCAACTTTCTCTGAGCCTTCAGGGTTGATGTGACCTGTCCATTTAGCCCATGGTGTGCAAAAAAGTGCCGCTCAGAGGTAAAACAACCCAACCTAACAACTCAGAATTGATAAATTACTTCCAACTCAACGAGGCTGACTATCTCGCTGCGAAAAGCTGAGAGGAACAGGGCACCAGTTGCTTAGTTACAGTATAGAACAACTTTGGCAAAGTGTTTTCACTCCACCTCAGTTTTCGTTATTTAGGAAAATTGCTAAAGGGCAGTTATTTTTTTTTTGCTCATATTAAACAGTTATAATGTCACGATTTTCTCTTATAACCTTCGCGTTTGCAGAACATTTAACAGATAGCGAAAGTTATATTCATGTGATGTGTTTTGCATATGATACTTGTGGTAATCTGAACGCTTTGCGACTGAGAGGAAATTTTTCACTGGACAAAAAGGTCAAATGAGAAGGACCCTAAATCTTAGAACTAAGTAAGACAACTACACATAATTTCTAAGCAGAATAAATGTTGGATTCGACTAGTTGGGTTGGGTTGTTTTACCTCTGAGTGGCACTTTTTTTTCACACCATGGGCTAATGGCCAGGTCACATGGACCCCGAAGGCTTTGGATTGGATTGTTTTACCTCTGAGCGGCACTTTTTTTGCACACCATGGGCTAAATGGCCAGGCCACAAGGACCCCGAAGGCTCAGAGAAGGTTGGGGGACCACTGGAACAGCTGTTGGGAGACAGATGGTAGCCTCCCGTCAAGGCCATCCAGCGTGTTCTTTAACGAGCACAGGCTACGGCTCTCCCGCACACGGGGCCACGGCTTAACGTCCCATCCGACGGAAGGTGTCCCCTGCTGACCGTGGGCAGGGCGGGGGATTCGCGTTACAGTGAAAATAGATACCTTTCTTTTTGTCACTGGAATGAGGTCGGAAGCCAGAGATGATGCTCTTGCTCTCCTATTCCGTCGGAACAGTCGCCTAATACACTGCAGTGCCGTTGAATTAGGAATAGGAATCCAGTAACGTGTTGGACCCCCTGTGGCCCTGATAATGGCCACCACAGGACGAGGCAAGGACGCCACAAGCTTGCGTAAATGTTCCACAGGTATGGCGACCCATGCATTCTCCAGAGCTGCCCACAATTCTTTCAAGGTCGTCGCTGATGGGACACGGGCCCGAACACTCTGCTCGACGGTATCCGAAAGATTTTCGATGGGATTTAAATCTGGGCTTCTAGGTGGCCAATTCATTATTTGAAAATCAGCAGAATGCTCCTGCAGCCATGCAGTAGCCAACCTGGACCTGTGAGATGGACAGTTGTCTTGATGGTAGACGCCATTTCCATTAGGATGCATGATGGTCATAAATTGGTGTAAATGGTCAGCCATGAAATCTGCGTACCGGGATGCATTGAGAATCGTCGGTACACGTAACAAAAGTCCCACAGACGTCCTACTGAAGACACCCAGGATATCAGCCATCACTGAGTCACCACCAGCTTGTACTGTCGCTCAAAAAAGTATCCGAACACTACGGTTGATTACAAAATTCAGTGATCTGGCAACCTTCGTGTCACGTGACACGAAGGTTGCCAGATCACTGATTTCTAAAAAAATCGTTGCCAGATATTTTTTCTGAATACTGTAATCAACCGTAGTGTTCGGATACTTTTCTGAGCGACTGTACTCGATTTGCGCGGTTAATGGTTTCCTGAAATCTATCACGTAAATCATATTTGTCAAAACGAGAACAATTTTTCGTAAAAAATAACTAAAATGTCCAGATTAGGGGGAGTGGGTTCCTGTATTAGCCTACTTAAAAATATCGAAATTTCAAATTGTAATATAGAAAATATAAGTGTGATTCAATAATTCAAAGTAGAAAATAAATTTAAATATGAGATAAAATGAATATGCAACCAGAAAGACAATAACTGCTGCACCGATGCACAAGTTTGCTGGTGGAGAGGGTGAGGTTAATGAAGAAGTTATTGGGGAGGGGGATTATTCGAGTAGGATGACACTGAAGGCCACCTTGAGGTGTTAAGGTGGGCGACATTAACTTGCTTCTTAGTCCTTGGTCTGCGGGACTTTTCGCTGCCAATGTAGCACACCTAAGTTTACTATGCAAAACGGAACTGCCCAGCACAAATCGAGACGTCTAATAACCTTGGGCTGTTCCCATTTGATAATGACTCATAAGAAAAGTGTGTAATAAACTTGTGCTTGGGTTGTTATACCTCTGAGCGGCACTTTTTTGCACACAATGGGCTAAATGGCCAGGTCACATGGACCCCGAAGGCTCAGAGAAGGTTGGGGGAGGGGACCCACTGGAACAGCTGTTGGGAGACAGATGGTAGTCTCCCGTCAAGGCCATCCAGCGTGTTCTTTAACGTGCACAGGGTATGGCTCTCCCGCACACGGAGCCACGGCTTAACGTCCATCCGACGGACGGCGGCCTTTCCAAGCCCATCGGTGTCCCCTACTGACCGTGGGCATGGCGGGGAATTTTGCAGAGATAAATCTCAACGCTGACCCAGCTGAGACTCGAACCTGGGAACTACAGATTACGGGCCTGACGCGCTACCGACTGAGCCACCTCCGCCCCAGTAAACTTGTAGTAAAAGCTGGTAACATGTTGTTAGCCTCTGCTAATATTTTAAACAAAGTTATATTTTATACAAAGGCGCGTTTTTATGAATGAAGTCACCAGGATTTCTCGCGTCTCCCTTTGAAGGTTCGTTTCAAACCGCGTAAATGTTGTCGAAAGCGCAAATCGAGAACATGCCTAAATTAATGAAATCACTTAAATTCAAATTCACGTGTAAATCAAAACAACACAAGTCGATAAATGCCTGTTTTTAAAAACGAACTAATCAATGATTTCTAAACTCAAATGTCTCATAGATTACCTAGTCAAATTACTTCTGGATGGTGTCCTTTAATATGAGGGAGGGGATGAGTTTTTTTATTATTTATTTCAGATTATTGGTGGTTTATAGCAGGAGCATTTCACCCTTATCACCGACGAAACCACCACCAATAGTTTAGAATAATCTGTTCTCATCAAGATAAAGGACACCGTCCGTCGGATGGGACGTTAAGCCGTGGCCCCGTCTGCGGGAGAGCCATACCCTGTGCACGTTAAAGAACACGCTGGATGGCCTTGACGGGAGGTTACCATCTGACTCCCATCAGCTGTTCCAGTGGGTCCCCTCCCCCAACCTTCTCTGAGCCTTCGAGGTCCATGTGACCTGGCCATTTAGCCCATGGTGTGCAAAAATAGTGTCGCTCAGAGGTAAAACAACCCAACCCAACTTTCATCAAGAGAACTGCCATTGTTTCCTGTTTCGATGTCGTCTTAGTAACTCTAATAACTGTCCAGCATGTGGAGAGCGTGAAACAGTTTCGCATTTCCTTCTACAATGACAGCGAAATGATTAAAGTCGTTCCTCAATTATCAATTATTTCAGATCACGTGGACTACATACGAATGCACCGTATGTGATTTATGATATTTTTTTCTTTATCTTCAAAGATTTTTTTTATTCTCGACTGGAACTTTTCATCAGACAATCCCACAGGTTTTAAAACCTGCAGTTTATTGACTTAAAACCTTTGGTTTCCCAGCGATAATGGACATTTGATGATCTAGAAGAACTCATTGCATGACTCTTGTTAAACATTGTAATCAAAAGTCAAAGGTGCTAAATATCCCCCCCCCCAAAAAAAAAAAACAATTTCAATAAAAATAACAACAACAACCTCCTGAGCTCGCTGGTAAAACACTGCCTAAAATCCGTGAAAGGAATCAGTAGTTTTTGAAAAGTTTCTCTGCAAAAATAAACATTAAAAAAGAAACTACTCTTCAAGCACGTGCTTCTCACTTTTACAGGTGCCTATCAATAGAATGCAAGTTTTAAAATCTGTTTGATGAAAAGTTCCATTCCAAGACAAAAAAAAATCTCTGCAGAAATATCATAAATCACATATGGCGCATTCGTGTATAGCCCAGGTGATCTGATTATCAGTTTAATGCGCCATACAGTAGATCTATAAGGAGTTGGGTTGGGTTGTTTTACCTCTGAGCGGCACTTTCTTGCACACCATGGGCTAAATGGCCAGGTCACATGGACCCCGAAGGCTCAGAGAAGGTTGGGGATGGGGACCCACTGGAACAGCTGTTGGGAGACAGATGGTAGCCTCCCGTCAAGGCCATCCAGCGTGTTCTTTAACGTGCACAGGGTATGGCTCTCCCGCACACGGGGCCACGGCTTAACGTCTCATCCGACGGACGGCGGCCTTTCCAAGCCCATCGGTGTCCCCTACTGACAGTGGGCAGGGCGGGGAATTTTGCGGAGATAAATCTCAACGCTGACCCAGCTGGGACTCGAACCTGGAAACTACAGATTACGAACCTGGCGCGCTACCGACTAAGCTACCCCCGCCCCTCTATAAGGAGAGTGACGCCTCAGCACGAAGACAATGAAGAAAGAAACATTCATATCTAATCCAGGGCTCGAACCCAGGTACATTTGGTCAGTAGGCAATTGCGCTAACCACTCGGCCACCGAAACGAAATCAATTTAAACTGCTTTCAATTGAAATCCAGTTCTACATCACTCCAAAATATGACCCGTTCACTTCTGATGTCCTTAATTTAGAGGGCGCAATTGGTAAGACGTCAGTCTCGTAATCTACAGTTGCCAGGTTCGAGTACTAAGTGTGCCAACGTTGAGATTTATCTCAGCTAAATCCTCACCCTCCTTCATCCTCCATCTCTCGAATGAAGCCGTTTATACAGGAATGATATATGTACACTCGCTCAAAAAAGTATCCAAACACTATGGTTGATCACAGAATTCAGAAAAAATATCTGGCAACGAATTTTTTTAGAAATTAGTAATCTGGCAACCTTCGTGTCACGTGACACGAAGGTTGCCAGATCATTAATTTCTAAAAAAATTCGTTGCCAGATATTTTTTCTGAATTCTGTGATCAACCATAGTGTTCAGATACTTTTTTGAGCGACTGTAGGTGGTCATATTATTTTGATACTAGATCGTGTATATATTGAGACGGAAATATTGAGCGTGTGCAGTTACCGTTCACAGCAAACTGGAGCGTGTGCAGTAACTGCACACGCTCCAGTTTGTTGTGAACGGTAACTGGAGCGTGTACAGTTGCTGTACACGCTCCAGATATTTTTCCTGAATTCTGTAATCACGTGACACGAAGGTTGCCAGATCACTAATTTCTAAAAAAATCGTTGCCAGATACTTTTTTCTGAATTCTGTAATCAACCATAGCGTTCGGATACTTTTCTGAGTGACTGTACCCTGTGCACGTTAAAGAACACTGGATGATGTCTACAAACAGCTGTCCAGTAGGTTCCCTTCCCCCAGCCTTCTCGGGGTCCTTGTGATTGGCCATTTAGACCACTTTGTGCAAAAAAGGGCTGCTCAGAGATAAGACAACGCAACCCTTAATTTAGTGCATAGTTACTGAAGCGTCATCGCAAAGACCCTTCAAATATTTTTATCACATAAAAGCGTGCGAGTTTTGTATAAATCAATGGCAATCATAGAGTGCAGTGTCTGTTATCAACTAGGGAACATGATAAATGCATTACTAACTTATAATTATGCCCTCACCCCCAACTAAAAGGAAAAAAAAACAGTGGGCAAAAACTGGAAGATGTCTTAAATAATTATTTAAAGTTATGGCTGAATTAATAGCTCCTGAGGTTTCACAGACCGCGCGACACTATTTAAGTTCTTGGGTTGGGTTGTTTTACCTCTGACCGGCAGTTTTTTGCACACCATAGCTAAATGGCCAGGTCACATGGACCCCGAAGGCTCAGAGAAGGTTGGGAAGGGACCCACTGGAACAGCTGTTGGGAAACAGATGATAGCCTCCCGTCAAGGCCATCCAGCGTGTTCTTTAACGTGCACAGGGTATGGCTCTCCAGCACACAGGGCCACAGTTTAACGCCCCATCCGACAGACGGCGGCCTTTCCAAGCCCATCGGTGTCCCCTACTGAAAGTGGGAAGGGCGGGGAATTTTGCGGAGATAAATCTTAACGCTGACCCAGCTGGAACTCGAAACTGGGAACTGTAGATTAGGAGCCTGGCGCGCTACTGACTGAGCCACCCCCGCCCCACAGTATTTAAAAGTTACTATGCATCCTTAATGGTCGTTGAAATGAAAAGTGGACAATCCCTATATCTTAGAAATGGACTGAGTGATAACTGTGCCCTCATACAGAGAAACGGGTGTACATAGAAGGTACTCATCAACACTAAAATCAGTGCAAGTATCGATTCGTACGTAATAGAGCTGTCTGGATCATAGACAAAATGCGCATGGGAGCGTTCAAAAGTTGAATAATATGCTGTATGCTGACGTTTAGTTTGACTATCAGGGTCAGCTATTGGGTGCGTTTCTGGACCGTGGTGAGATCATCAACTCGCAACGGTATAGCGAAACTATAGGCAGATAATAAAATCGAAGAGACCAGGAATTTTACTCTCCCGCCACGGTTTAATGTCCCATCCTACGGACGGCGGCCTTATCCAAGCCCATCGGTATCCCCTACTGGCCGTGGAATTTTGCGGAGATAAGTCTCAACGCTGACCCAGCTGGCACTCTAACCTGGGAACTACAGATTACGAACCTGGCGCGCTACCGACTGAGCCACCCCCGCCCATTATCCGATATGAAAGGCTCGTAATCTGTAGTTTACAGGTTCGAGTCCCAGCGTTGAGACTTATCTCCGCAAAATTCCCCGCCCTGCCCAAGGCCAGTAGGGGATACCGATGGGCTTGGATAAGGCCGCAGTCTCTTGGATGGGACATTAAACCGTGGCCCCGTATGCGGGAGAGCCATACCCTGTGCACGTTAAAGAACACGCTGGATGGCCTTGACGGGAGGTTACCATCTGACTCCCATCAGCTGTTCCAGTGGGTCCCCTCCCCCAACCTTCTCTGAGCCTTCGAGGTCCATGTGACCTGGCCATTTAGCCCATGGTGTGCAAAAGAGTGCTGCTCAGAGGTAAAACAACCCAACAATCCAAATTTGGTATGCTGATTCAGTGGCGTGAGAAGGGAATGAACTAGCTGTACATCCACCCATCCTGTAAATTTATAATGTACGCAAAGGATATATTTTGCCCACCCACGAATTTTGGATTTGGTTTTAACCTTAAAAATGATACCTATAGACAAATGGTCTCTAGTGTAATCATGGTATCCACTTTGGGTTTAAAACTTTGCCACTACCAACACTACGGCCATTTTGGCTCGTAGTGTTGGTAGTAATTGCTCTTTCTAACGAAATGATTTCAGTTCCCTTGCTCTTTATGATTTACCGTTCTTCTCTATTTACGTCGTTTTGAAATATTCGACGAACTTCTCTATATTCTGTTCCCGATTTACAGGATATCTCAGTGGTTCTCAATCTGTGAGTCGCGAGCAGTTTGGAAGGGGTTCGCAAAGCTCTGATAGTTTTATATTTGTTATTATTTTTAGCAGTAACGTACCCAGAATCTAGTTTTGGGAGAGGAGAGAAAGAAAAATTCGATTAGGTTTTCCCAATTATTAAAATGTTCCACTGAATTCCTGAAACGTTAAATGATTTTCCATATTTTATATGGAATAAAATTTTATAATTGTTTATGTTTTAAATCATTTTTTTTTTAATTCGGACATGTAACATGGGGCTGAAATAGAATTATCCAAAGATAAATGTTTTGGATTTCAAAGCAGGTATCCAAGTTCGAGAGGTCGTATAAGATGACGGGATTTCTGGAAGGGGGGAGCGAACCGCTTTGACATCTCCCGCCCCTTCCAGCTATGTCCTTGATTTTTAGTGAAAATGTATATGCAAAGAAGTAAATCCTACATTGTAAGGAAGTGCGAAAAGGCAAGGTCACGTTGATATACCAGGCCTTTACAGCCTTGGAAAAAAAGGGGGAAGAAAGGAGGGAAATTAATTATGCATAAATATGCAATTAATTTAATTGGTTTAAAATTTAAGTTGAAACATTTATTTTAAAACCAGTTAAAATAAAATAATTTGTTCATTAGGATTTTATTAAAATATTTGAGATATTATAAAATTAATTGCCAATTTTTTAAAATAAAAAACTACCAGTGGAATTTTTAGAAATATGTATTTAATTAAAACTGCTATTTTTTAAAAGTTTGGGTCTCTGCTATTTCAGTGTCCAGGTTTATATTGAAGTCGCATAACTAAATTTATTACAGTTCTAAGACAATTAATTATCTACACCCTTTTAAAAAAACTTCGCCAAAGTTACAGAGATCGACACGCTAATCATTGTAGCCAAAGGTAAATAACTACACAGCATTGCTTTTAGACGGGTTCGTAGTGTGCTGCCATCTGTGGAGAGAAAGTGAATTTAAAAGTATGTTAAAGAGCATCACCTAGGCGTGTGTCTGCTTCTCAGCAGATACGCTAGTAATGCTCTTCTAGGATACGAGTTCATTAATGAAAGGTTTCTTACAGCAAAATTTCAGACAAGCGTTAAAGACTTGAATGTTATCTGCTGTTATGCCCCTACTGAGGATGCCGATGAGGATGAGAAGGATGGGTTTTACGGACAACTTCAGGATATTTTGAATTCTGTCAAGAAAGGAGATATTACCCTTGTTCTTGGTGACTTCAATGCCAAAATTGGTACTGACTCTGACCTTTGGGGAGGAGTAATAGGCCCTTTTGGTATTGGTAGCTGCAATGGCAATGGGCAACGTCTCCTACAGGTAAGTAAACTAAATGGTTTCAGAATAACTAACACATATTACAAACACCGCGACATACATAAACACACATGGGTTTCACCTGATGGGCTGCATAAGAATATGATTGATTATATATTAATTAACAGCAAATGGGCTAGTTCTGTTAGAAATACCAGGGCATATAGGGGAGCTGAAATTGGATCTGACCATTACCTTGTTAAAAGTGTCTTACAACTTGAACTTAAAAAGTGTTGTGCTAGGGTTAAAAAATTTGCTTTTAATACTGAAGCTCTGAAAGACCCAGTTATAGCCAAAGCTTACCATGATAGGTTTTTTTTAATCATTTTGACAGTCAAGGTACGCTTACTACTGAAGTTGAGGCAGAATGAGATCATTTTAAACAGGCTTTTATGGACACTTAACAGTACACTTTTAGGAAAAAAGGAGCAGATGAGACAGAATTATCTAAGTGATAAGGCACTGAGCTTATTTCGGAAAGAAAGAACTGCAGGAATGTCCTTATACAATAACCTACTAGTCCTAATAGAAAGCATTACAGAGAACTTAATAAACGTGCGAAGGATCAGTTAGCTGCTGATAAGAATCTTTGGTTTGATGGTTTGGCTGACAAAGCCGAGGAAGCAGTTAGACAGCACAACAGCAGAAAGCTGTACCAGATAGTTAATGTTTTGTGTGGTAGAAAACGAACAGGTATACAGGGATTGAAGGATAAACAAAGTAAGGTTATAGAAGGTGAGGATTCTGTCATGGCTAGGTGGGCTGAGCATTTCAGTGATGTTCTAAACAATGTGGTTAGTTCTACTCCCATTGTTTACAATGATGACAAATGCATTGGTGGCTTTAATATTGGCCCTATAACACAATCTTAAATTATTTTGGCTGTTTCTAAACTTAAACTTCATAAATCCCCAGGGGTAGATGAAATTACTACCAAAATGCTTAGAGCTGGAAATGTTTCGGTTCCCACTTGGATGACTGAAATTTTGAATACCTTTTATGATAAAGGCATGGTTCAAAAGGATTTTACCAGAGCTATTTTTATCCCTATTTTCAAAAAAGGTGATCGCAGTTCTTGTGATAACTATAGGGGAATTAGCCTACTCTCTGTTCCAGATTAAGTTCTTTCCATGATTGTGCTTAATAGAATTAAGAGTCTGGTTGACAGTCAATTGCGTGATGAGCAATGTGGATTCAGAAGTGGTAGGGGATGTGTGGATCAGATATTTTCACTTAGGCAGATTCTTGAGAAATGTTTAGAGTTTCAGAAACCTTTGGTTGCTAGCTTTGTTGATTTCAAAAAGGCTTTCGACTCTGTTGATCGTCATAATTTGTGGTTGATTGTGAGATCATATGGTATACCTGACAAGTTAGTTAACATAATGAAAGCTCTCTATAATAACACTGAGTCGTGTGTGAGAGTTGGTAAGGCTTGTAGCAATTGGTTTAGTATTACTTCTGGTGTTCGACAAGGGTGCATTTTGTCTCCTTTTCTCTTTAACTTGGTTATTGATTATGTTATGCGAAATTCACTTCAAGGGAATGATTTTGGCCTTAAATGGACTGGAGATACGAAAATTTCTGATTTAGATTATGCTGATGATTTAGCTCTTTTGGCAAATGATGTTGATGAGATGAACTGTTTCATTCGAACTGTTGATGAAACTGGTAGTAGAGTAGGTTTGGTTATAAACAGAGAGAAAACTAAAGTGATGAAAATTGGTCAGGCAGGCTGTGATTCAGATATTCTGAATGGTTGCAGTCTTGAGCAGGTGTCACAGTTTAATTTTCTTGGGAGCTATGTAACAGATAATGGTAATGTGCGGCATGAGATTAACAGACGAATAGTAGTTGCTGCCGAACTTTTAAGAATCTGTGGAGAGTGTGGAGAAATAGGCGTACACATCTAAAGACTAAAATTAGACTGTAAAATAGTTTGGTTCTTTCTAGGGTTAGTTATGGTAGTGAAACTTGGACACTTTGTAAACAAGATAACAGGAAACTAGATGCTTTTGATTCTAGATGCTTACGCAGCATCTTGGTCATTAGGTGGTTCAACTTTGTAACTAATGATGAGGTTAGGCAAAGGAGTTTGCAACCTCCTTTGAGCAGCATATTATGTAGAGAGAGACTCCGTTGGTTTGGCCATGTTGCCCGTATGAATAATTATAGATTGGCGAATAGGGTTATGAACAGTGTGCCTAGAGGCCTCAGAAAGAAGGGGACACCTAGTATGCAGTGGGCAGACAATATCAAACAGGACCTTATTAGAATTGGTGTGCAGTGGTCAGATGTAGTAGATGTAGCTCAGGACAGACTTGCTTGGATAGCTAAATTGCACGGTCTGTTTGGACCTCCGTAGACCATGGCTGCTTGAAGATGATGATGATGAATGAATAAATTTTTTTCTTTGCCCTTTTTAAAAACGTTTTGTTATTTTGTGGTTTATTGAGCAACTTTTATAATTAAATATTAGTGCCCCACATTTCAAAATACAGTCAGATATCTCTCATATTTGAACTGAGATTTGTATGGCCAAAGTTAAACCATTTCAAATAATTTTATTGATCGTTTCATTTAAGCAATAAATTGACACATTAATCTTAAAAATTAATTTATTTACCAATCAAATCAATCTTAAAAATAAAATTATTACCAAAGGATTATGATTCAATCATATTTTAATATAAGTACAAATGTAGTATATTTTTTGTACACATCGAAAAATTAAACGAAATTAATTCCTATTATTATTTTTTCTTTTGCGAGTGTATAAAAATTGATAATTTCTTTCATGGCGAAATGTAATCAAAGATATTTTGTCAATAGTTTTTAATTATTCCTCATTGGTGCATAGGCCCATATTTTGTGTTTAACCAATATGCGACCCTCTGTAGATATTACACTAATTTTTCGCGAAATGTGAAAAAAATAACAAGTATAAATAACATTAGCTATTTTATACGAAGAATAAACTAAAATACAGTTATTTCAAATTTATTACATTCTTGAGACCAAAAATTCCTTGCTCGTGACAGACCTGTGGATCGCGGACCACAGTTTGCGCAACACTGGTGTAGATAAACGCCTCGTGGCAGCTGGGGCGGATATCCGCTTTTGATCAGCTGTTCCGAATTACAAGTGCGGATACAGGAAGATGGCGTCACTGTGTTTACGTCACAGAATGGGGAGAATCATCCATGCTGGTCGGATCCCTTGAGAGGGGATGACCTAGTAACCGGAACGAAGGTTAAAAAAAATTTAAACCTGCATCTTATACGAATTTTTGAAGGCCATTAAAACTAAGAACAAAAATTTGTACCCGAAGATTATTTCAGCCCAATCCCCCCCCCCCTTTATTTTTTATAGATCCACAGATCCCAGTCTAATTACTCTGTGGTTTAAATGGCATAGCAGTCTCTTGTCAATTGTGAACTGTCAGAATTCCTGTTCACCATTATCGAGTTTATATTTCAAGGATTGACTGACATTCACGGCGAAATGTTATGCAATACAACAGCTACAATCCCGTCCCCAACCTTCTCTGAGCCTTTGGGGTATTTCTGACTTGACCATTTAGCCCATTGTGTCGGAAACAGTGCCTCTTAGAGGTTGGGATTGGTTGTTTTACATCTGAGCGGCACGTTTTTGCACACAATGAGCTAAATGGCCAAGTCACAAAGACCTCGAAGACTCAGAGAACGTTTTGGGATGGGACTCACTTGAACAGCTGTTGGGATGCTATCACCTGTCTCCCAGCAGGTGTTCCAGTGAGTCCAGCGTGTTCAAATAATTTTCCAGCGTGTTCTTTAATGTGCAGAGGGTATGGCTGTCCTGCACACGGAACCAGGCTTAACGTCCCATCTGAGTGGTGGTGCACCATGTGCAAGAGAGCCATCGCCTGTACACGTTAAAGAACAGGCTAGATGGCCTTAACAGGAGGTTTCCATCTCTCTTCTAGCAGCTGTACAGTAGGTCCCATTCCCAAACTTCCCTAAACCCTTGATTCCCCGCCCTGCCCACGGTCAGTAGGGGACACCGATGGGCTTGGAAAGGCTGCCGTCCGTCGGATGGGACGTTAAGCCGTGTACCCGTGTGCGGGAGAGCCATACCCTGTGCACGTTAAAGAACACGCTGGATGACCTTGACGGGAGGCTACCATCTGTCTCCCAACAGCTGTTCCAGTGGGTCCCCTCCCCTAACCTTCTCTGAGCCTTCGGGGTCCCTGTGACCTGGTCATTTAGCCCATGGTGTGCAAAAAAGTGCCGCTCAGAGGTAAAACAACCCAACCCAACCCTAAACCCTTGAGATTCTTGTGACGTAGGTATTTGGCCCATTATGTGGAACAAAATGCCACTCACATGAAAATAATCCAACCCTCAATACGCTCACAAAGAGTATTGCTGAAAGGTAAAATAACCGAACCCTCAATGTGCCTATAAAGTGTACTGCTTAAAGGGGTAAAACAACCGAACCCTCAATGTGACCATAAAGAGTAATGCTCACAGGTAAAACATCCAAAGCAAAGCAGTCGCCGCTTCATAACAACTACAGCACTTCCTGTGTGGTGATAACAGAGGAAGTTCGTGGTGAAGCTGTAGCAAGTGCAATGCTAGGCATGATCGTTTCAAAGGGACTCTGCTTCCTTTCCTAGTAGACAGATAGCAGAGCCTGCCCAGACGGTGACGATTGCGCAGCGTACTGGAAAGCTTGGTGAAGCGCCATCCACTCGGAGAAAGAGGATGGGAAGTCTGTTTGAGAAGAGACGCACGCCTTCTCTGCAAAGTCGTAACACATGTTGTCATCCGGCCTGCAACTTGGTGGCTTCTACTGCTCGTCATGAGTTATTACTTCTCGGTGAATGTCAGCTGATATTTGGCTATTAAGACCTATAGGTGATAGTTTGTGATCGATTTAATGAGACTGGGTGAAAATAATGCACTTTGACGAAGGCTTAGATCAGTATTCTATCGGTCTCACTCCAAAGCGGACCAGTTACGTGGAAGACCTCAACGATGATGAAAAAAAGTTTCTGTGGCTCGTTACTACCGCGGACCTAGAGGGTGTCAAAGCATTGATCAAGGTAAGTGAATGATTTCTAAAAGTGATTCTAAGATTCATATGAGAAATAGCTTATGAATTCGATCTTTGGAAATCGAGATATGTCATTTTCTCAAATGTAGTGGATGGAGGGGGGTGTTCAGCCAGTAACGCGCCGGGCTCGTAATCTGCAGTTCCTAATTTCAAGTTTCATCTGTTTCAGCTCTGTCAGAAAGGGTATACCAATGGACTTTAGAAGTCCGCCGTCCGTCGGATGGGACGTAAAGCTGTGGCTCTGGGTACAGGAGAGCCACACCCTGTGCACGTTAAAGAACTCGCTGGATCGCCTTAACGGGAGGCTCTTAATAATAAATTTTTTAATAGCTATCCAGTGGGTACTCTTCACCAACCTTCTCTGAACCTTTTCGGTCCTTGTGACATGGTTATTTAGAGTTAAAAAACTGCCTCAACAATCCTAAACAAATTAATTATGGCATTCCGCAGGGCTCTATTCTTGAACCCCTATTGTTTAATATTTATATTAATGACTTCTGTGAAATGAACATTAATTGTAATATTACTACCTTTGCAGATGATACTGCATTGACGTTTAGTAACCAAACTATTACAGATTTATTGTCCAATGTCAATAATGTTTTTGAGAAAGTTAATATGTGATTCGAAAATAATAAACTCTCAATTAATAAGAATAAAACTAAATTTGTGTTATACAAGTTGAAAAATAACCAAAATGCTGTAAATACTTTTGTCATTAAACTGCAATCACCTCAATGTTATAAACATATTGATTGCCGTTGTGATGACATAGAACAGGTTGAGAGCATTAAATATTTAAGTATTTTCATAGAAAATAATCTAAAATGGAAGAAACATATTGACTACATCACAGGTAAAGCACTTTACAAACTACTCAAATTACACCACTTGAAATACAAAGAAAATCTTAATATGCTGCGAACATTGTAATTCTCATGGATACAAGCTGCATTTCAATAAGGTATAGTTTGTTGGGGTGGAACTTATGTCTCTTTTAAAACCTCTGGTGTCTCTGCAAAACAAAATTATTAAATTAATTGCAAAAAAAAACACTGATATTTCAAACAATTTCAGTCGTTACTCTATGCTAAAAATTCTACCTATTAGACATATATTTGTTTTTAGAGTGATGATATTTTTTAAGCAAAATTGCTTTAATCTTCACATTCAGCCGGATTAAACACACCTCTTAAAAACACAAAAAACTCAGAAAATGAAAGCACCTCATTAAAATATAATAACACTCAACTATAAATATTCACCCCCTTCAAAAAAGGAACATCCTCTAATCCCTTGACCACCATCTTAAAACTGAACACCCTCCTTAAAAATTAACTCTTTTAAAATTTGGAACTACAAAGAATATTTCCTTAGAATACTTGCCTAAATTCTTTAGGTTTAAAAAAAAGTATTCTCCAATGGTTCCTAAGCAATGCTTGCTTTACCAACCAAAATATGACACACAATATATACGTATTATGTGCCATACTTTATGCATACAAAACTATGCACATAAATATGCATAATGCATGCGTATTCATATGAATAGTCTTGGTTGCTGACCGCGACCAAAACCCCAAACGGACAAACCGATCAAGGCTAACACTAAATGGAAAAACTGTGCAAGTCACGCAGCAAGGACCAATTTCACTTTAGCTTTCACCTTCTGAACTTTTTCGCTGTTCTAAGAATTGGATGGAGAGAGAGCGGATGGTCGAATTGTGCACTAGAGGGAGCGGATGGTCGAATTGTGCACTAGAGGGAGCGGATGGTCGAATTGTGCACTAGAGGGAGCGAAACTGTCATAGGTGCGGATGTACCCTTCCATGTGAAATTCTATATTTATGTAATTACTTAGTCTAAACTTTTAATAGCATTCGTTATGCATAACGCACATTAGAAAACTATTATAGTAAGATTAATTACAGCTTTAAAACGTTTGATTATTCAAGCTTACAATAGCATAACTTTAACTTTAATCCATCTTGCTCCTTCTGCTAATTTTTCGTGGAGACTCCTTATTACCCCAACACTTTTTGCTGTTATTTTTGTCAGTTGACTAAATCGCTTCACTTCTGTGATTCTTACTGATGGGCTTGGAAAGGACGCCGTCCGTCGGATGGGAAGTTAAGCCGTGGCCCCGTGTGCGGGAGAGCCATACCCTGTGCACGTTAAAGAACACGTTGGATGGCCTTGACGGGAGGCTGCCATCTGTCTCCCAACAGATGTTCCAGTGGGTCCCCTCCCCCAACCTTCTCTGAGCCTTCGGGGTCCATGTGACCTGGCCATTTAGCCCATGGTGTGCAAAAAAGTGCCGCTCAGAGGTAAAACAACACAAAACAACAACAAAACCTGTGATTCTTTTCTCCTGGTTTGTAGTTATTCTAGGCGAGTGTAAAGATCTTGCTCTAAAGAATGCTCTCCCATACACATTCTCCAGTTCCTGGTAGGGGCGGGGGAGGATCAGCCAGGAGCGTACTGCACTCGTTAGCTGCAGTTCCCAGGTTCGATTCCCTCCTGGACCAGCATTGAGATTTATCTCCGCCGTACTCCTCACCCTTCCCTCAATCAGTAGAGAGCACCGATGGGCTTGGAAACTCAGCTTCCGTCTTATGGAACGTTAAGCCGTGGCTCAGTGTGCGGGAGAGCCATAACCTGTGCACGTTTAAATAACACACTGTATGGCCTTGATGGAGAGGCCATCATCTATCTTCAAACATCTGTCAAGTGGGTCCTCTCCCCTGAACCTTTCCTGAGCCCTCGAGGTTCTTGTGACCTTGCCATTTATCCCATTGTGTGCAAAAACGTGCCGCTAAGAGATAAAACAACTCAATACAACAACACAATTCCTGGTGTGTCACTGGTTCGTAAGTAATGTTTACCAACATCATTGAAAACAATTTTAGCCTTTCGCTTACAAACAAACCAGTTTTAATTTTGCAGTTTCAGTTTAGTTGCACTTTTATGTGACTAGAGAGTGTCAGAGCATCTAGTCACCTTAAAGTGCAAGTAACATGCTTCCAATCCTAACATAACTTCCAATGCCCCAAACATGGGGGGCGGGGGGGGCTCAGTCGGTAGCGCGCCAAGCTCGTAATCTGCAGTTCCCAGATTCGAGTCCCAGCTGGGTCAGCATTGAGATTAATCTGCGCAAAATTCCCCGCCCTGCCCACGGTCAGTAGGGGGACACGATGGGTTTGGAAAGGCCGCCGTCCGTCGTAAGGGACGTTAAGCCGTGGCCCATGTGCGGGAGAGCCATACCCTGTGCACGTTAAAGAACACGCTGAATGGCCTTGATGGGTCCTCAGCCCTCCCCCAACCTTCTCTGAGCCTTCGGGGTCCATGAGACCTGTCCATTTGGCCCATGGTGTGCAAAAAAAGTGTCGCTCAGAGGTTTAAACAACCCAACCCCAAACTGGCAACCACTGAATTTCATCATCAACATTGAAACATAGTTTATCATTTAATTGCACCTACACTGTTTCCATCAATGATACAAACAAGGTAACCTCTGAACTTCATCATCAACATTGAAGACTTTCAACTGATTAAAACTGAACATTAGAAATACGGTTGAATCTGTAAAGAGACCATAATTGTATTTTATGTTGTTTCAGGAGAAGCCGAATCTTTCTGTCGACTGCTGTGACTATCGAGGCGAAAGAGCTCTGGACATTGCCATCAGTAATCACGATGTCGAAATGGTGGAATTGCTGTTGAGGGAGCTGATAGTGAGTGTGTTACACTACTACTCTGCTATCTTACGTGCAGTGCTTGAAAATGAAATCGGCATTCTGGGAACGTTGCTAGACAGGTACGTTTCATAAATATAGGAAGTTTGCATTATTTCACAAATGGCAAAAATAATATCAACCAAACAAGGATTCTCCGATTTTACTGCACCTTTCCCATTTTGAGGTGGATTTGTTGCACAGCAATTAATAGTTAAAAGTACAAAAGGTGCTAAGTGTCAAAGTGATTTAAAAGAGTTGTACAAAAAATACGATATTTTTCAGAAAAATATTTCTTGTGTTCCAGATTTTGCTTTAGAATAAATAGTACCTAAGATTTACAGACTATTTTAATACTCTATAATGATTTTTGTTAAGTATTAATTGCGGTTATATATTTAATATTACTTAAATATGAGTGTCATAAAAGGTTTGGATTATAAAGCATCACTTAAAGCAGTGGTTCTCAACTTTTTATGCTTCACGTACCCCCTGGAAATGTGTATGTAACTGGCGTACCCCTTGTATAGATAGATAAAACTACCGTGGCCGAGTGGTTAGCACGCTTGGCTATTGATCTAAGGGACCTGGGTTCGAGCCCCCGGTAAGGCATGGATGTATGTGTCGTTTTTTCTGCTGAGGTCCTGCCATCCTCTCAGACCTTCTACTGTGGCATATAAACTGACAGGCTCCTGTCAGACCTCTGTGGCAAGCAGCTGCTTGACGGATACAATTGAGCACATTAGAGCTTTTAAATAATTAAGAAAACTTTTAAAAAACTAAGAAAGAAAACCTGCCTTGAGCCTGGTGGGATACGAACTGACGTGAGTTATATAGGTTACCGACAATGTATTAGGTTACCGACAATGTATGAAAAGCCGGCAATCTATAGAATACCCGGCGTTTTTAGGCAATGTATGAAATATGAGAATTATTACATACTTTCCCTAGGCATTGTATAGAATACCTAGGCATTATATAGAATGACAAATACTATTTCGGCAAAGTATGAAAAAGGCTTTTATTGAAAAGATGCATGTGAAAATGTAAGAAGTACAAAATATAAGATACGGGATTTTTCTACAAAAAGAGAAAAATACCATTGCTGAACTACCGCTAGAAATATTAACATCATAACCTGTAATGAATCTGTCGTCCGCATTATAAAAAACGCCCCAAATGAGGTAAAGCCAAGTGAGAACGAATCAGTAAAGTGTTGAATATTCGAATGCAATTCGAGTTAGGATACTCGTATTTCACTTTACTACTTGTCAAATCTATTTCAATGGAGTTCCGAGATGCTTGCGATATGTCGTTTTTTGATGACTTTTTTTAATATGTTTTTTGACCTTAACTCTCTTTCTATGGAAGCTAGGGTTCTCAAACTTTGGGATCCCTATTCAGGCAACCCTCTTTTACACTCTTACAACGGTAGGGGGCGCTTTTCCGACTGGAAGGGTGTCTTTTTGGTGTCCAAAGTGACCAAATACGGTGCTCTTTTTTACTGAAACTAGGGACTGGCGGATCTGGCAATCGGGTGGGCATATAGGGGATCCAGGGGGGCATCTACTGGTCACTTCGGATTGGACTGAGTGCTCTGGGTCTCTGTTTGAGGCGAGCATCGAGAGTCACGTGACTCGCATTGCAACATTAAACATCACTGCCGGGAGTATTTTATACTTTGCCGATTTGCCTTTTGGCATTCTATAGAATGCCTAGGAAATGTGTGAAATATGAATCGTTTCATACATTGCCGGCTAGTTTTAGGCATTATATATAATGCCTAGGCATTCTATAGAATGCCGGATTTCAAACTTTGCCGGCGACATATATAAGATATAAATGAGTACAGTCGCTCAAAAAAGTATCCGAACACTAGGGTTGATTACAGAATTCAGAAAAAATATCTGGTAACGTTTTTTTAGTAATTAGTGATTTGGCAACCTTCGTGTCACGTGACACAAAGGTTGCCAGATCACTAATTTCTAAAAAAAAATCGTTGCCAGATATTTTTTCTGAATTCTGTAATCAACCCTAGTGTTCGGATACTTTTTTGAGCGACTGTACATAATACAATTCAGCATATAACACAATTGAAAACCAAATACAATTGATTTCCATCGATACCCAAATACAATTGAGCACATTAGAGCTTTTAAATAACTAAGAAGAGAAAATTTTAAATAACTAAGAAGACTGATTGATTAAAAATGAAAAAAAATAATATTATAAGAAATAAAACTATTGCATTTTTCTTTTAAATTCCTTTCTGGAAAGGACAAACATTTTTCTATCGGACAGTTAGATTGAAAGCTGAGATTTGTGTATCAAAGATATATACACACACATATACATGTTTTAGGTCAACAACTGACTAATTAAAAAATGATTGATTAAAAATGAAAAATATTATATTATATTGAATAAAACTATTCCATTTTTCTTTTAAAATCCTTTCTGGAAAGGACAAACATTTTTCTATCGGACAGTTAGATTGAAAGCTGAGATTTGTGTAGCAAAGACATTCACACACATGCACATGTTTTAGGTCAACAACTGACTGATTAAAAATAGATTGATTAAAAATGAAAAAAATAATATTATATTGAATACAACTATTCCATTTTTATTTTAAAATCATTTCTGGAAAGGACAAACATTTTTCTATCGGATAGTTAGATTGAAAGCTGAGATTTGTGTAGCAAAGACATTCACACACATGCTCATGTTTTAGGTCAACAACTGACTGATTAAAAATTGATTGATTAAAAATGAAAAAAATAATATTATATTGAATAAAACTATTCCATTTTTATTTTAAAATCATTTCTGGAAAGGACAAACATTTTTCTATCGGATAGTTAGATTGAAAGCTGAGATTTGTGTAGCAAAGACATTCACACACATGCTCATGTTTTAGGTCAACAACTGACTGATTAAAAATTGATTGATTAAAAATGAAAAAAATAATATTATATTGAATAAAACTATTCCATTTTTATTTTAAAATCCTTTCTGGAAAGGACAAACATTTTTCTATCGGACAGTTAGACTGAAAGCTGCGATTTGTGTAGCAAAGACATTCACACACATGCACATGTTTTAGGTCAACAACTGACTGATTAAAAATTGATTGATTAAAAATGAAAAAAATAATATTATATTGAATAAAACTATTCCATTGTTATTTTAAAATCCTTTCTTGAAAGGTCAAACATTTTTCTATCGGACAGTTAGATTGAAAGCTGAGATTTGTGTAGCAAAGACATTCACACACATGCACATGTTTTAGGTCAACAACTGACTACAAAACAACACATTTACAATGGTGAGGTTGACCACACTCAGGGATCTCACTGTCCAGAGTAGCGCGGAACCCTTCCAAACTCTGACGCCCCTAGCCAATTTATTTTAGGTTTTATGTCAAGAGATTATTTCAAACAACCAAAGAAACGCGAAATAACAGAGTGAAATAAAATCAGAGACTTGCGCTTCTCTCGGCAGTACTTCTTAAAATATTTCAATATCTTTTAAATTAGATTGGAAAAGATTAGTTTTCGTATAATTACCTTATGCTATCAAAATTTCTTTCATCTCTAACACAACAACTCTTGCTTCTAGGGCACAAGAGGATACCACCTTGCAAAAAGGTTTGAAGGATTTGATCGGGGCAGCGTCGGAATGCTCAAAATCCTTGCCAGAAGTCGTCACCTCCAGCATGACCCCTCTTATGGTATCTGCGACTAGAGGAAATGTTGAAATCACTCGCATGTTGTTGGAAAGAGGATATTGCATTCAAAAACCACACGATCTGAAATGTGAGTAAGATCTTTGAATGCGAATTTTAGAATTTCAAAAGCATCATTTCTCATGAGTAAGATCTTTGAATACAAATTTTAGAATTTAAAAAGCATCATTTCTTGTGACTAATATCTTTGAACAAATTTTAGAATTTCAAAGGCATCATTTCTTGCGAATAAAAGCTTTGAATGGGAATTTTTAGAATTTGAAAGGCATCATTTCTTGTGAGAAAGATCTTTGAATGAAAGTTTTAGATTTTCGAAGGCATCATTTCTTGTGAGTAAGACCTTTTAATGGGAATTTTAGAATTTCAAAGGCATCATTTCTTCTGAATAAGATCTTTGAATGCGAATTTTACAATTGCTAAGCGTCATTTCTTGTGAAGACGATCGCACAGTCCGGTTGGGGCTCCGTAGTCCATGACTGCTTGAGGAGGAGGAGGATCTTTGGATGCGAATTTTAGAATTTCAAAAGCATTACTTCTTGGGAGTAAAATGTTCATTTTTGTGTGAATGAGAATTCTTTGAATTTTATTTGCTTCACTCCTGATCGCAAAAAAAAAAACTGATGACAGCTCATTCTTCCTTGGTACAATTCGATAATGGGCAGTCATTTTAAACATAATCGTACTACAGGGTAAGTCATACATCGGGAATCATAAACAATAAAAAACTACTTGTGTTGACCTAACAGTGTAAGCAGGACCAATCGGGGTGGGGAGCAGGGGAGACATTTCACCTGAATCTCAAGCTCAGAGGGAGTCTAAAATTTAGACAAAAATTTTTTGCTGTTGCTTTTTGTAAATATAATTAAATACAACTGTAAAAGAAGTGATTTAGTAAAAGTAAATCTTTTGTTTTTCTAAAATACAAACGTCGCGTAAGGAATGGATATTTCTTTTCTGATGTCCTTTCTGCTGAGGTCTTTCTTTAATCACAGACCTTATGTGTGGCGTATTATACCAGTAAGCTTTTGAATATCTGGGGCAAGAGCTACTTTATGGTGAATTTTTCATATAGATATTATAAAATTAAGATTAGAAATGTTCGTAAATAATGACAATTTTAATTTTGGCCAGGGGCATCAGAGGTTGGAAGGGTTGGGTTGCTTTACCTCTGAGCGGCACTTTTTTGCACACTGTGGGCTAAATGGCCAGGTCACATGGACCCCGAAGGCTCAGAGAAGGTTGGGGGAGGGGACCCACTGGAACAGCTGTTGTGAGACAGATGGTAGCCTCACGTCAAGGCCATCCAGCGTGTTCTTTAACGTGCACAGGGTATGGCTCTCCCGCACACGGGGCCACGGCTTAACGTCCCATCCGACGGACAGCGGTCTTTCCAAGCCCATCGGTGTCCCCTACTGACCGTGGCAGGGCGGGGAATTTTGCGGAGATAAAGCTCAACGCTGACCCAGCTGGGACTCGAACCTGTGAACTACAGATTACGAGCCTGGCGCGCTACCGACTGAGCCACCCCCGCCCCAGGTTGGAAGGGTTCCGCGCCTCTCTAGACGGTGAGAATCCCTGAGTGTGATCAACCTCACCACTGTAAATGTGTTGTTCTGCAATCAGTTGTTTATTGCTTGTCCCTCGTATTAATTTCGCTATTATTTTTAACAAAACCTTACCAGTAAACCCCACTTTGAAAATCATGAACAATAAAATTTGTAGTTCCCTGAATTGAGCTAACATTGTAGCAACCCCGCACTTTAAACAAATTCCTTAAGACAAATAATGATGATAACGAAGATCTTTGGATGTCCCTCGTATTCATTTCATTATGTTTTTCTTCGAATGTTACGATATCACTATTTTAGTGTCTATTCCTTATTCTGGATACCAGTGAAAATTAAATGTTCACTAAGACCATTTTTGAACTGAAATTAGCAATTCTTTTTTGTTCATAGGTCGGTGTGAATACCGTTGTGCCAAACGTTCTCACGGAGGCGAAAGTCTGACGGAGTCAATGAGCAGAATGAATGCTTATCGGGCTCTAGCTAGCCCTACGTATTTGATCCTCACTTCGGAAGATCCCATACTCTCTGCCTTCCTGTTGAGCAGAGACCTCGAAACTCTATCGAAAGAGCTGCCAGAAAATCAGGTAGGAAAATTATCTGCATTTTGTTACGAGTCATTAGTTTAATTTACGATGGTAGAATAGAAATCTCTGCATTAAGAAATTCTTTTCTCTTTGCTTAGAAAGAATACAGAGACCTGTCCAATCAGTGTTCTGCTTTCGCTGCTTCCCTCCTCAACCAATGCCGTGACACAGAAGAGGTCCAGAGTGTGTTGACTCAGAGAAAAGGTTTCGAAGATCCTCGGCCCCACAGGTTCAGCAGGTTGCATCTCGCGGTACAATGCAGGCAAAAGGAGGTGAGAATGACTCGGTTGCAACTTTCATATGCGATTAATGGCTACTTTATTAAAAAGAGTTCCATGTAGGAGAGGATCTCTTTCTAATGGCTTCTAATCTAATTTCTTTTCCATTGGACAAATTTGGCAGCTGCTTGCCACAGAGGTCTGACAGGAGCCTATCAGTTTATATGCCATAGTAGAAAGTCTGAGAGGATGGCAGGACCTCAGCAGAAAAACGACACACACATCCACGCCTTAGCCGGTGCTCGAACCCAGTCCCTTGGATCAGTAGCCAAGCGCGCTAACCACTCGGCCATGGGAGCTACTTAGGGCGGCAAAATTTCGGTAATAGGTTTTTTGGGGGACATTAAACGGTTTCTAATACGTAATACAAGAAATTGTGTGCAATTGCATAATGCTTTGAATAAAATCAAGGAAAAAATTTTTCTCTGCTTTAGAAATATCTGTTCCCGGATCCATTAGAACTGTCTGGTAAGGCTGGCGGGCAGCAGGTATAATTTTTTTACAAGTATAAAAGAAATTGTGCTAAAAATTATGCGAAAAAAATACAAAAGTATTTAAGTTATGTGCAGTTCTGCAATGGCCTCTGAGTGTTTATACTTTAATATGCGATTAATGGATGTTTTAATAGAAGCAGTCCCAAGTTTGGGTATTAGAGGATGAAATACGAAGTAACTTAATTTTTTATACTTTCCGGAGGAAAATGAAACTAATACTATTTATTAATCAAATCCCTCTAAATCTAAATTTCAGCAAAGTTTGTTCATCATTTAAAATTTATGGAAACTGGCACGTTTAAAAGATTATTTAGCTCTGTTATTCACAGTTATTCAGAATTTGCAAAAATTTAAATAATCATTGCACTAGCTGTTATAAATAGGCTGATGAATTTTGATAAATTTTAATATGACAGTTATTAACGTCTGTTTAATGATTCCACTCTTAAAGTTATTTGTTAATTTTAAAACTATGACTTTAAATATTCCAATTTTCACAACTAAACACTCAAGTTTAAGAGTTAAGTTACACGTCGGTTTCCTTAATATTTTGAAAAATACATCGAATTGAAAATTCAATTACTTATATGATATTAGGTGTCAAATAAATAAATCAGTTGTACAACCACGTCAGAAACTTCAAATGTGCAAGTGAACTATCAGTACAATACCAGCTCTCTAACAGGAAGGAAGGAAGAAAGTACTTCCTTACACAAAGGACGGAGATAACCTGAAAAATATGCTAGACTTGTCCCGGTTTCTCATAAACATGCACACATTTGCACAAGGACATGTCCCGCTAGTTTAATAGTCGCTAACCACTATACCAGGTAGGTCTTTGCATTGTTCATCATTTGCCACGAATTGCATGTATTCTATATTGCTTGTCAACGAATGCAAATTGAAGATTGACATTTCGTTAAAAATATCTCAAAGATATCATTTGAATAACTCATTAAGATGATGTGCCGTTGGAAGAATGGTGGTTGCCCTTTATCAGGCCAACGTTGCCAGATGTTTGAATGGTGGTCTCCAGGCTCTGAAAACGATTTCAGGAAACATGTGATATCATTCAAGAGATTTCAGGATACAGGTCATTAATTTAAAATCAGGATACAGGTCATTAATTTAATTTCAGGATACAGGTCGTTAATTTGATTTCAGGATACAGGTCATTAATTTAATTTCAGGACACAGGTCATTAATTTAATTTCAGGATACAGGTCATTTACTAAATTTCAGGATACAGGTCGTTAATGTAATTTCAGGATACAGGTCATTAATTTAATTTCAGGATACATGTCATTAATTTAATTTCAGGATACATGTCGTTAATTTAATTTCAGGATACAAGTCATTATTTTAATTTCAGAATACAGGTTATTAATTTCAGGACACAGGTCATTAATTTAAGAGCCATATCTCGAAACACTGACATTTGTCTGTAACTGTCAGGCTCCACAAAACACTGACAGCTTCCCAACATGCTTCGGAGCTTGAGCCATCCATAGAGAAGAAAATTTCAAGACGACGATATGTAGAAGGCTTTAGGAGAGAGGACTCAACGCAAGACAATCAGTGATATCTTCTTAACTCATTTTCACTATCATCATTATTCAATTATCAATATCATCTTAACTGCTTCTCACATAAGAACCCATCCTAGTTGTTCTGAACAACTTCTGCATGATACCCAAGAACTACTGATTTTTTTGGAAGTCAAGATTCAGATTTCAGGCTGATTCTCGAACAACATTCATCTAGAGCAGTGATCAACGAGGACCATGTGAGTCCTCTCAGGGAACCAAGCCATACTTCAAAGATGCCACACAGAAAAACTGCAACATTAAGGGGTCACAGTAAGTTTCTTTAGGGGCCACCCAAGCTGCTTTAGGAGGCCACCAAGCCACTATTTAACTGCCAGAATAAAATATGCAAATGAATGTAAAATTATTATTTATTATTTTCATGACAAATTTTATTACTTTCAGCAAGGCTCCCTGGAACACTGCGTTATTTTTTTCATTTTTTGGGTACACGTAACAATGAAGCTCGTTAAAAAGTTCGTAACCGTCTTGATCTTCTGAATCAGCCACGCCGATCACGATCAACAAAGTGCCAATTTTCAGAATATTTTTGTTAGCAGGTCTTATGCTGCTACTATATATTTTATGTCTTTAAGAATCTTCTTTGCTACTTAGAAATAAGGTACCGATTATTAGAATATATATGATATATAATTTATACTATAAATAAAGAGTTCAGATCTTAAAGTACTTGGGGCGGGGGTGGCTCAGTCGGTAGCGCGGCAGTCTCGTAATCTGTAGTTCCCAGGTTCGAGTCCCAGCTGGGTCAACGTTGAGATTTATCTCCGCAAAATTCCCCGCCCTGCCCACGGTCAGTAGGGGACAACGATGGGCTTGGAAAGGCCACCGTCCGTCGGATGGGACGTTAAGCCGTGGCCCCGTGTGTGGGAGAGCCATACCCTGTGCACGTTAAAGAACACGCTGGATGGCCTTGACGGGAGGCTACCATCTGTCTCCCAACAGCTGTTCCAGTGGATCCCTCCCCCAACCTACTCTGAGCCTTCGGGTTCTATGTGACCTGGCCATTTAGCCCATGGTGTGCAAAAAAGTGCCGCTCAGAGGTAAAACAACCCAACTTAAAGTACCTTTTCTCCAACTAAGAACTGTTATGAGAGGGGACACAGAGGTAAATGAAGCCCAAAAGGGGGACATGCGCAAAATAAAAGGTTGAGTTGTTTTACCTCTGAGCGGCACTTTTTTGCATACGTTGGGCTAAATGGCCAGGTCACAAGGACCCCGAAGGTCAGAGAAGGTTGGGCGAGGAGACCCACTGGAACAGCTGTTGGGAGACAGATGGTATCCTCCCGTCAAGGCCACCCAGCGTGATCTTTAACGTCCACAGGGTATGGCTCTCCCGCACACGGAGCCACGGCTTAACGTCCCATCCGATGGACGGCGGCCTCTCCAAACCCATCGGTGTCCCATACTGACCACGGGGTAGAGGCGGGGAATTTTGCGGAGATAAGTCTCAACGCTGACCCAGCTGGGACTCGAACCTGGGAACTACAGATTACGAGCCTGGCTCGCTACCGACTGAGCCACCCCAATAAAAGGTTGACAAATATCGATCTAGAGAAGTGGTTCCCTGACTTCTAGGGTTCGGCGAGCTAACTTAATATTTCAAATAGCTTTAGCGAAAATTGTACAGTCGCTCAAAAAAGTATCCGAACACTATGGTTGATTACAGAATTCAGAAAAAATATCTGGCAACGATTTTTTTTAGAAACTAGTGATCTGGCAACCTTCGTGTCACGTGACACGAAGGTTGCCAGATCACTAATTTCTAAAAAAATTGCCAGATATTTTTTATGAATTCTGTAATCAACGATAGTGTTCGGATACTTTTTTGAGCGACTGTACATTTAACGCGATTGCATAACTATGTCAAGTTTTATTGCTTTTCGCATGAATTATGTCATTTCGGTATGGCAACACTGGCTGTTTATGCAGATCACAAACAATGATTGGCTGTTGATGACATAAATCATACCGAAATATCGAATTTCTCTGCTGAAATGTTTAGATTCAAATTGCAAAGTAGTCAATAAATGAATAGCGGATAAAGAACTAGATATAAACTTTCGGAATGTTTTCTATGGACATTTTGAGGTTTGTTCACCAAAAATTTAACTTT
The DNA here is from genome assembly GCA_038380435.1 of Ryuthela nishihirai. Lineage (NCBI taxonomy): Eukaryota > Metazoa > Arthropoda > Arachnida > Araneae > Heptathelidae > Ryuthela > Ryuthela nishihirai. Next base: position 31,456,905 of record JAWZYU010000018.1, read on the forward strand.
TAGCTTGCTTCTCAAAAAACATTCATTAAAAGTAGCTTTTTTAATCATCTGACAGTAGGTAAATATTCTCTTTCTTTTATATTAAGAGATCAATGTAATATTTCTTTCTGGTTAGCGAAGTATTAATAAAAAATATTTTAAAATTTTCGCAATTTCTGGATCTTTCTGTAGTTTCTGTTGCCACCGATGAAAGATACGAAATTTGGAAAAAGGTGAAATTTGAACATTGTAAAAGTGAATTGAGCTTAGATAATTGATATTTTGGGCAGTATCATATGGTGGTCAAGAGTTACATTAGCTTTTTTGATTTTTAAAAGTGAGGATAGCTTGAATTTTTTTAAAAACTTTACCTGTTCTCAAGGCAGCAAAAAATTTAAACCATCTTCAAAACATTCCCTTTATGCACCTAAAACTAATAAAACTTCCTATATGTTTCCTAATTTTTAATGATACTTATTTATAGTTCAACTGCATACAAAACTATTTAAAAATCCTCATTATTTTGTTATTTAAATGACAGTTCAAATTAAATTATTTTAAATTTAGATCATTTGTTCAAAAGGTATATATTTTTTCACTTTGGTTTAAAGTTCTTAATTATCTTCCTTACCTCCTTAGTACAGTCGCTCAAAAAAGTATCCGAACACTATGGTTGATTGCAGAATTCAGAAAAAATATCTGGCAACGAATTTTTTTAGAAATTAGTGATCTGGCAACTTCGTGTCACGTGACACGTTGCCAGATATTTTTCCCTGAATTCTGTAATCAACCATAGTGTTTGGATATTTTTTGAGCGACTGTATCACATAAGATTTTTGTGTATTTTTACATCTGAACAGCACTTTTTTTCGCGCATAATGTACTAAATCATCAGGTCACAAGGACCCCGTGGGCTTAGAGAAAGTTGGGGGAAGGGGACACTGGATAGCTGTTAGTAGACAGATAGTAGCTTCCCATCAAGTCATCCAGCATGTTCTTTAAAGTGCTCAGGGTATGGCTCTGCCTCACATGGGCTACAGCTTACCGCTCCATCCAACGGACGACGGCATTTAAAGCCCATCGGTGTCCCCTCCTGACCGAGGGCAGAATGAGGGTTTTATGGAGATAAACTCAACCCTAGCCCAGGTGGGACTCGTATCTGGAAACTGCAGATTACACCAGAAGAGCTACTCACGTAAGAGCGAGCCAGAAGAGCTACTCACGTAAGAGCGAGCCAGAAGAGCTACTCACGTAAGAGCGAGCGATAAGAGCAACTCACGTAAGAGCGAGCGATAAGAGCAACTCACGTAAGAGCGAGCGAGAAGAGCTACTCACGTAAGAGCGAGCCAGAAGAGCTACTCACGTAAGAGCGAGCGATAAGAGCAACTCACGTAAGAGCGAGCGAGAAGAGCTACTCACGTAAGAGCGAGCGAGAAGAGCTACTCACGTAAGAGCGAGCGATAAGAGCAACTCACATAAGAGCGAGCGAGAAGAGCTACTCACGTAAGAGTGAGCGAGAAGAGCTACTCACGTAAGAGCGAGCGATAAGAGCAATTCACGTAAGAGCGAGCGAGAAGAGCTACTCACGTAAGAGCGAGCGAGAAGAGCTACTCACGTAAGAGCGAGCGATAAGAGCAATTCACGTAAGAGCGAGCGAGAAGAGCTACTCACGTAAGAGCGAGCGAGAAGAGCTACTCACGTAAGAGCGAGCGATAAGAGCAATTCACGTAAGAGCGAGCGAGAAGAGCTACTCACGTAAGAGCGAGCGAGAAGAACTACTCACGTAAGAGCGAGCCAGAAGAGCTACTTACGTAAGATCTATTAGCTATGTCCATCAATATGACAAATTCCTACTCGAGCATTACGCCAGTGCTTCACAGTCGGAATTGAGTCAAAGTTCAGTGGTGTACTAATTAAGTTTGACTCCCTAATTATATTCAGTGTTTTTTGTGTCATGCAAGTGCAGACTAACTTCAGTGGGAACATAACCTAAACTTAAATTTAAGTGGGAAAAACAAGTAGTCTCTCCCTTTCTTAAGGGGAGCATCTCATGTTATAACTTTCGCTAAAAGCAGAGTAGAAAAAAAAGCAAGAATGAAAAAATAATTTAAAAAAGAGATGCGTTGTTTTATCCCTAAAAAGCACTTTTTTCTACACCATAGGATAAATGATCAGATTACAAACACCTCGAAGGTTCAGATACAGTTGAGGAAAGGGGACCCACTGGACAGCTGTTAGGACTCCTTCACATTTGCAGTTCGTCGCGTCGTAAACGCACTGTAACGTCACTCGCAGCTCCTCGCCGCTACGCAAGGATTAGGAGACAGATGGTAGCCCTCCATCAAGGGGCTATTGCTTTACGTCCATCCAAAGAGACGGTGGCCTTTCCAAGCCCATCAATCTCCGCTTTATGACCGAGGGCAGAGTAGGTATTTGCGGAGATAAATCTCAATGCAGGCAAAGTAAGACTAGAAACCTCGGAACTGTAGATTACGAGCCTGGCACCATACCAATTGAACAACCCCTACCACCTAAAAAAAGAAGGAAAGGAAAGGAGGAGCGTTTATAATAAGAAAATTATACACTCATCCGTGCTCACGTCAGTCTTTAATTTTCAGTCGTCCTCTAGTGAAATGTAATCTTCGCTGACGTGAGGACTTATAGCCCTGAAAATGAGCATGCCATATTCATATCGAGTTGTATAGAGATTTTCTGGTTTTGTCTGGTTATCCCGACGGAACTGTATAAGAAATTGCAAATCAGCTTTACAATTTCAACATTTAGAACTACAGTTTCATAAGAAAGGAAATCAAATGATAGAACAACAGTGAGAAATCAAGTTTACAGATGCTCCATAAGGGCGCTGGATGTGATGGGACAAACATTCCAAAGAAATTCAATCTCCTTCTACTCTCTGTTTAACATACCAGGAATAATTCAGGTTATAGTAATCCTATTCTTCATTCATTGATGGGTAGTGACAATGGTAGAGGATAAACTGCGTCTTTGATGAAACCCAGAAGAATGAAATCGAGTGAGGTTTGGTTCCTGAACGAACAAGATTACTTAAGAGGGGCACTCACGGCATGTCCAATGGTCTTAGAATTCTTGATCACAGAGATGATAGCCGGACTAATTGCTTTTTCGTCTACTACGTTGCAGACATGTTCAGATTTAGGGTTGGCGTAATGTTTCTGAAGCTGCAAATACATCACTTTAGATGAACTAAACGGAGGAAGAAAATACGGACCCATGGCGTCATTAGCAGGGGAAATGCAACCTGAAATTCTACCATGACGTCATTAGCAGGGGAAATGCAACCTGAAATTCTACCATGACGTCATTAGCAGGGGAAATGCAACCTGAAATTCTACCATGACGTCATTAGCAGGGGAAATGCAACCTGAAATTCTACCATGACAAACGCGACCGTCACTATTCCAATTTAACTGGTGCATTTTGTCTCCTTTCTCTTTAGTTTGATTATTGATTATGTTATGCGAAATTCACTGCAAGGGAAAGATTTTGGCCTTAAATGGTCTGGAGATACTAAAATTTCTGATTTACATTATGCTGATGATTTAACCCTTTTTGGTAAATGATGTTGATGAGATGAACTCTTTCATTTGAGCTGTTGATGAGACTGGTAGTAGAGTAGGTTTGGTTATAAACAGAGAGAAAACTAAAGTGATTAAAATTGGTCAGACAGGCTATGATTCAGTTAATCTGAATGGTTGCAGTCTTGAGCAGGTGTCACAGTTTTATTTTCTTGGGAACTATGTAGCAGATACTGGTGATGTGCGGCATGAGATTAACAGACGAATAGGGATTGCTGCCAGGACTTTTAAGAATCTATGGAGAGTGTGGAGAAATAGGCGTATACACCTAAAGAATAAAATTAGACTGTATAATAGTTTGGTTCTTTCTAGGGTTAGTTATGGTAGTGAAAATTGGACGCTGTGTAAACAAGATAACAGGAAACTAGATGCTTTTGATTCTAGATGCTTACGTAGTATCTTCGGTATTAGGTGGTTTAACTTTGTAACTAATGATGAGGTTAGGCAAAGGAGTCTGCAACCTCCTTTAAGCAGCATATTGTGCAGAGAGAGACTCCGATGGTGTGGCCATGTTGCCCGTATGGATAATTATAGATTGGCGAATAGGGTTATGAACAGTGTGCCTAAAGGTCTTAGAAAGAGGGGGAGACCTAGGATGCGGTGGGCAGACAATGTCAAACAGGACGTTATTAGAATTGGTGTGCAGTGGCCGAATGCAGTAGATGTAGCTCAGGACAGACTTGCTTGGAGAATTAAACTGCACAGTCTGGTTGGACCTCCATAGCCCATGGCTGCTTGAGGATGATGATGATGATATATGTTGTCCACTTGCATGCGTTGATTCCTAGAGAATAAATACACCAGAGATTATTGTACGTGGCAGTCACTGTTCCGATAAGTACAACTGCAAACCAATGAAAAAATAAAAAACCACCTCTTTATCTTCATCGTTATGTCATTAATTTTCCTTTCACGTGACCAATAATTATAAGCAAGTATTTGAAGTTACTTTTATTGCAATGCGTATTTTACATTTTCAGTTTGTCACCCATCCAAACTGCCAACAAGTTCTGAGGTCAATGTGGGTCGAAGGTCTTGGTTCCTGGTACAGTTGGTCATTCAGTCGAAAAGCTCTTCATGTCGTCCAACATGCCTTCCTCACTCCTCTCGTTTCCACGGCATTCATCTTCATTCCCATGACAAAGTTGATCCGACCACTCCGTGTGCCAATCAATAGATTCATATACTTCACCACTGCCTATCTTGCATTCCTCTGCCTGCTCTTGTTTACATTGCTCAATGACAGAAGGTAAGGATCACGAATTCTGTAGGATAAGTTTTTCCTGCTCTTAGTTGCATTTTCCAACAATGGAAGGTAAAGTTTTATAAATTTTATATAGTACGTATAAGTTTCTAACTATTGGTGATGTTTCTCATCACAGAAGGTAAAGATCCCCGATTTCTGTACGATACGTTTTTCTGCTCTTAGTTGCATTTTTCAATATTGGGAAGATAAAGTTAGGCAAATTTTATATAGTAAGTATAAGTTTCTAACTCTTTGTGATATTTCTCATCACAGAAGGTAAAGATCCCCGATTTCTGTACGATACGTTTTCCTGCTCTTAGTTGCATTTTTCAATACTGGGAAGATAAAGTTAGGCAAATTTTATATAGTAAGTATAAGTTTCTAACTCTTTGTGATATTTCTCATCACAGAAGGTAAAGATCCCCGATTTCTGTACGATACGTTTTCCTGCTCTTAGTTGCATTTTTCAATACTGGGAAGATAAAGTTAGGCAAATTTTATATAGTAAGTATAAGTTTCTAACTCTTTGTGATATTTCTCATCACAGAAGGTAAAGATCCCCGATTTCTGTACGATACGTTTTCCTGCTCTTAGTTGCATTTTTCAATACTGGGAAGATAAAGTTAGGCAAAATCTATATATTACTTTCTAGCACTCTAATATTTCTCTTTAGCAGAAGTTAAGTATCCAAGAATTCACTGCAAATTGACAGTGTCCAGCATGAATTTCAACAGAGCAATCACGCGAAAAGTTATCCTATAAAGTCATGCGAACTCAAGTTTTGGAAATGCGAACAACTGAATTTTAAATATCGAAGTCTTTAATATATATATAGACGATTGTGAGTAATTGACTGACTGACAGTGAATCACCCTAATTCTAACTGTGATGCAGTAACGGTAGAACTGTAAATATTTGTACCTAGAGGTAATCTGTATCATAGATCTATGGGAAAATCCGAAATTTGACCTCCGACGTGTCCTTCAAGATCAAATGAAGGTCACGTAGTGGTCAAACCAATGATCTACGAGTACTAGAAACGTTAAAATCGGTGTCTGGGGGTGTTTCGGGTTCTATATGAGGGAAACGCTACGACATTTCGGATCCAGAGGATCCTTCTAGGTCAAAGGTCAAATTTAGATCTATCAGTGCTAGAGAGTTAAAAACTCGGTTCCTGGGGGTAGTTTGAGTCGTAGATCTCAGAAATGTTTTGAAATTTCGGATACGATGGGTCTTTCGATGACAAAGGTCAATTATAGATCTACCAGAGTTAGAGGGATAAATATTGGTGCCTGGGGATATTTTGAATTATATATCTCAGAAATTATACGAAAAAGGTCAAATTCGATATACCGATGCTAGAGACCTAAAATTAGTGAATAAGATTATTTCAGGCAGTAGAATTCAGAAATAAGAGGAATTATCAGATCCGGTGTTATTTTAAGGTCAAATAGGGGTGGAATATCAAGAAAAAGGAATGTTGTAAGTAAAAAAAGTAATTTTTGCAAGTTTAGCAAACTTCAGAATATACATTGTGGTGTCAATTGAAAGAGTTGGGTTGGGTTGTTTTACCTCTGAGCGGCGGGGCGGGGGTGGCTCAGTCGGTAGCGCGCCAGGCTCGTGTGCAAAAAAGTGCCGCTCAGAGGTAAATCAACCCAACCCTCTGAGCGGCACTTTTTTGCACACAATTGACTAAATGGCCAGGTCACATGGACCCCGAAGGCTCAGAGAAGGTTGGGGGAGGGGACCCACTGGAATAGCTGTTGGGAGACAGATGGTAGCCTCCCGTCAAGACCATCCAGCGTGTTCTTTAACATGCACAGGGTATGGCTCTCCCGCACACGGGGCCCCGGCTTAACGTTCCATCCGACGGACGGCGGCATTTCCAAGCCCATCGGTGTCCCCTACTGACCGTGGGCAGGGCGCGGAATATTGCGGAGATAAATCTCAACGCTGACCCAGCTGGGACTCGAACCTGGGAACTACAGATTACGAGCCTGGCGCGCTACCGACTGAGCCACCCCCGCCCCTGAATTGAAAGAGTTTATGCAATGAGAATAAGAGGTTATGCAATGAAAAATAGGGCGTTTTATCGTTTTGATCTTTAAATAACATTGTATTCGGATTCATACAACTTTTTAAATATTTATAATAGTTATATAGCGCATATATCTAAAGTTACGGTGAAATCCGAATATTGTTAAAAATAAAACAATTTGATTTTTTAATAAAGTTACAGTTTTTTTCTTTTATGCAAATAAATTGATTACAAAATCCATAACCATATTGCATCACTTTTTCTCTTTACTTAGGTCTGACATCCATTCTCCTGCCACATGGACGGAGGTCGTAGTGGGCATTTGGGTGCTGGGCCACATCTGGGCTATCGTGCTCAATCTTGCTTCACTGGGTTTCAAAAATTACTTCCGTTCTTGGTGGGCATCCTTCGACATCCTCATGTTCTCCATGTTCATTGCTGCCGAATTGCTTTGGTTCAGTGTCTTCATTTACTACCTGAATCATGAGAGGGAAGAAAAGAATCGCATGGATTGGCCTTGGTACAATCCGATCCTTTTGGGAGAAGGGATCTATGCTACAGCATCAGTAATGGCATTCAGTAGGCTTCTTCTTTGGTGCCAAGTTCATTGCAGACTGGGTCCTCTCGGCACTTCCTTAAAATACATGTTCGGTGACGTGGTTCGATTCTTCGTACTGTTCTTTGTCATCATGTTCGCCTTTGCTACGGGAATTAACTCGATCTACAAGAATTACAAATACTCTAGCGAAGAGATTCGAACCAGGGACAACGATCATGATGAAAGAAATCAGCCTGAAGCATTCCTCACGTACGTATGCATTGTTGTTGTTGTTGTTGTTTTTGTCTGTATAATATACTATGAGAATTCTGTTTTCCTAATGTCAATTTGTTTTGGATGTCTTTTCGCAAAGTTTATTTCTTACCACTTTTGCTGGGCAAGTTTTCTTTGTAGCAGGACTTGTTTTGGGTTTAGGTGCTTTGGGATTTTGGGTCTCTTTGTAGGTTTATTTTTCTTAACAGCAGAAGTTTCTTGACAGCAGTTTTCTTCTTATCGCCAGATTTTTTGGCGTCGGAAATTTTTTTCACGGCACTGGACACTTTTTTTTTTTTCCTTTTTTGGCTTCACAATTCTTTTTAACGGTACTGGATGTTTTTTTTTTTTTTTTTTTTTCGTTTTTTTTTGGCTTCGCAATTTTGTTAACGGCACTGGATCCTTTTTTTTTTCTTTTTTTGGCTTCGCAAGTTTTTTTTCTCAGCACTGGGCGCTTTTTTCCGTTTTTGGCTTGTCTATTTTGTCGTAACGACAAAATATACGAGAGCTCGTGCAACAGTCTCTCTGACGATTGCATGGAGTATAACAATGGTTTCCAACGGAGGCATTGGGAAATGCTTTAAATTTCGCTCGGGGTGGTGGTAGTTGTTGGGGGGGGGGGAGAAGTTTTTGAGTCTTTCGATAGAAATATATTAAATTGAATATTGAGTAGTTCTTAGATTAACTTTGATATTAAAGATGAGTTCGGGCTCGGGCTTTCTCAGGTTAAGAATCATTTAATTTTCAAATATTTTTGCATTTGTGAGAGAAAAAATTAATTGAAATGTAAAAAATTTTTGATTTAAAATTTTAATAGTCTTTAGTATTTGAAAATAAGTATCATGCGGGTTTTGATTTTTTTTTTAGGTATTTTCTATTTATAATAAATGAATGGATCATTTCACATAGAATAATGTTACCCACGAACTTTCAGCTTCTCTTCATAGTATTTCTAACATGTTTCTTTCCAAATAGCGTTAACATGTTTAATTTTGTCATAATTAATTATATAAAACTAAACTGAATGATTAGCCAGGGGGATTTCTGTTTATATGTCTTTATGTTGCGTCAAGCAACTTCCCCCCCCCACACACACACACACAAATAGGGCTCGGGCTCAACAGTTGTCGAAACAGTTCGAGCTTCGTCTCGAAAAGATTAGCTCGAACGCATTTTTAGTGGATTTGCATGTTTTGAAAATTCGTGTTCGAAATTGGCATTCATGGTAAATATCATTTGAATTATTTTATATAGGAAAACATATTTTGAATTCCATGAAGGGTGAAGTTGAGAGAGAAAAGGGGCATTAGAAAGGGTGAAGGAGCGCTGGGATCAGAAAGGTTGGGAATCACTAAATTAAAACCGCTTTGAAAAGCTGCTAGGTTCCACCACTTTAAAACTAGATCATTAAACCATTTGAATATAAATTACTTATACATTTGTGTGCAATTTCAATTAGTTATACTAGTTCTATACTAGCTTATACTAGCTGTATACAGTGGTGGAAATGGGGGGACGCAATAGGACGGCTACCCACTAGTTCCGAAGATGAAAAAAAAACTAGCTGTATCGGGTGTAATATGCACCATTCTAGACGAGCGTTTGAAGGCTGTGCTATTCCCAAGTACTACGCATGCATGTTGCGCGAAAATAATCTGACGTCTGTGGTGGGGGGGGGACGTAGAATCGAAGTTGGGTTGGATTGTTTTACCTCTGAGCGGCACTTTTTTGCACACGTTGGGCTAAATGGCCAGGTCACATGGACCCCGAAGGCTCAGAGAAGGTTATGCGAGGGGACCCAATGGAACAGCTGTTGGGAGACAGATGGTAGCCTCCCGTTAAGGCCATCCAGCGTGTTCTTTAACGTGCACAGGGTATGGCTCTCCCGACACGGGGCCACGGCTTAATGTCCCATCCGACGGACGGCGGCCTTTCCAAGCCCATCGGTGTCCCCTACTGACCGTGGGCAGGGCGGGGAATTTTGCGGAGATAAATCTCAACGCTGACCCAGCTGGGACTCGAACCAGGGAACTACAGATTACGAGCCTGGCGTGCTACCGACTGAGCCACCCCCGCCCCAAAAATTATCGCTGACACGGGGGGAATCGAACCCGCAACTCACTAGATACATGCCAGAGCGCTCTAAAACCACGCATCAGACTGAAATCTAAAACCTCTAAAACCACGCATCAGACTGGAATCTAAAACCTCTAAAACCACGCATCAGACTAGAATCGAAGTATTTTGCCATACCCTTAGTTCAAAAATCCCATTTATTGCGATGGCTCTATATAAACTTGAAATAATTATTGAAAGGGATACAAAAAGTTCTTTCATTTATGAAATTAGTATTCACGAATCCTGTCAAAAAACCCAAACACTCCCATGTATTATAAGGTTTGGCTGTGCAAGTAGATCGTAGATCGTATAATCATATTCGATGTACCGGGTAATAATTTCACCCCTAACCATCTCCATCATAAAGATAATGCTTATTTGGCATGAGTAAGAACAAAATATATAAGTAAACCACCCTTAGGAGGGCCCCTAAGGGCAAACATAAGAAAAGCTAAAAATAGCAGTAAAATTGTATAAGAAACCTAAAACGGGTAGGTCTCCTCAGAGAACGCTACCGTTTTAGGCCTCTTGTACTTGTTCAAAACAGTATGATCGTAAAGAATCAGAGTAGAAATAATCTCATTGGGATTATTGCTTACAGCCTCAAAAAATCTTTTTCAGGTGCGTATTATATGTGTGTATTATATGGTCGATACCCAGGTCTTTATGAAGTTGTCTGTTAGTGACAAACCAGGGGACATCGACCGCAGTTCTCAAAATCTTGTTTTGTAAGACCTGAATCTTCGGCTGTGCTAGTAAATTGGATGCTGCAGCGATACTATAAATTCTATATTTGTAGGGTGGTAGGTCTATAAGTTGGGTAAACAGGTTAAGGAATTTACATTAAAGCTTAGTCCAGTGGCATATTTGGACTAGTTTTTTTTCAACTCTTCGTCCAATGCCCAATAACTGCATTTACTGTGAATCTTAGTTTAAGGCCTTCGAATTCCAGTAAATATCTATGAGACATAAATCATTCTAAAGCATTCAAACATGTACACGAACAATTTAAAAAAAGTTTAAACGCTTGTGAGATTGACACCCACTCACCATAAGCTGTAGTAATGCCTAATATAACATCCACTTCTCCTTGTTTTAGTTATAACACCTGAAACACCAAACTGGAATTCATCTCTCTCTGGGGAATTCAGTCAGTAGAATGCCACTCTCGAATCTGCAGTTCCCAAGTTCGAATCCCACCTGTGCCAGCATTACGTTTTATTTCCCCTCTTCCCTCGGTAATAAAGGGGACACCGATGGTCTTAGAAAGGCCGCCATCCGTCGACTGAGACATAAAGACGTGAGTCCTTGTTCAGGAAAGATATGCCCAGTGCACGTTATAGAACACGCTTGACAGGAGATTACCATCTGTTTCCTAGCAGCCGTTCAGTGAGTACCCGCCCCCCTCCCACTTCCCATTACCTTCTCTGAGCCCCAGAGGTCCTTGTAATCGGGCTATTTAGCCTTCACGAGCACAAAAGTGCCGCTCAGAAGTAAAACAACCCAGTCCATCACTTTCCATATCACACTCGTACAGCTCTCGACAACTAAGGACTAAAACTGGCTTAATATGCATAAAGATGATGAACAACACTAAGAATTAGGATAACCGGATGGTTGGTAGGTTGTTTTACCTCTGAGCGGCACTTTTTTTTTTTTGCACACCATGGTTACCAGATCAGATCACTAATTTCAAAAAAAAACTCGTTGCCAAATATTTTTTCTTAATTCTGTAATCAACCATAGTGTTCGGATATTTTTTTGAGCGACTGTAGGTGGTCATATTATTTTGATACTAGATCGTGTGGGCTCACTCACGGAAATATTGAGCGTGTGCAGTTACCGTTCACAGCAAACTGGAGCGTGTGCAGTTACTGCACACGCTCCAGTTTGCTGTGAACGGTAACTGGAGCGTGTACAGTTGCTGTACACGCTCCAGATATTTTTCCTGAATTCTGTAATCACGTGACACGAAGGTTGCCAGGTCATTAATTCCTAAAAAAAATATTGACAGATATTTTTTCTTAATTCTGTAATCAACCATAATGTTCGGATATTTTTTTTTCGGCTACCGTACGAAAGGCATTTAAATACCAGAATTTTAACAATAACGTTTTATTAAGAAATTTTATTGATTTCTGTTGTTGATGTCTCGTATGAATACAGTGCGTAAGAATCTTGAGCACTAACAGCAATAAAAATGATCAATAACATTAATTGTGCTGAGTAAGTAAAAACTATTGTTCTTCATTTAGGAATTATTAAATGAATCTGTTAGTAGTGATACTCTAAGGAAATCATTATTGATTATTCATTATCATGTATCTTTATAGTTTGAAAAGTACCTTCAAAAACCTCTTCTGGGCCATATTTGGAATGGGAGAATCATCTTATGCCGACATCGTTGTATCAGCCAATAAGACATTGACACCTGAAGATCCTGAATATAGGGTTCACTATTTCTCCCAAACAGTAGGATACTGTTTATGGGGACTCTATCACTTGATAACGGTTATCGTCCTGCTCAACATGCTCATTGCTATGATGGCAGAAACCTATCAGAGAATAGAGGTGAGTGCAACTAATTCATAGCGAGCTCTAAACTAGAAGAACGCATATCACCTTTGGATTGGTCGTTTTACCTCTGAGCGGCACTTTTTTGCACACCATGGGCTAAATGGCCAGGTCACAAGGACCCCAAAGCTCATAGAAGGTTATGTGAAGGGACACACTGGAATGGCTGTTGGCAGGCAGAGCCTCCCGTCAAGGCCATCCAGCGTGTTCTTTAACGTGCACAGGGTATGGCTCTCCCGCACACGGGGCCACGGCTTAACGTCCCATCCGACGGACGGCGGCCTTTCCAAGCCCATCGGTGTCCCCTACTGACCGTGGGCAGGGCGCGGAATTTTGCGGAGATAAATCTCAACGCTGACCCAGCTGGGACTCGAACCTGGGAACTACAGATTACGAGCCTGGCGCGCTACCGACTGAGCCACCCCCGCCCCAGCGCGTATGGGAATATCGTTTTCCAAGTTTTCGGTTACCTATTTTTCACTCCTTAAAAGTTTTAATTCGAACTAATGGATGATGAAGAATAATGCAAATGGTAATGTTTTATTAGTAATTATACAACATAAAGAGTATTTGTTTTTTATTCCTTAAATTTAAAAAGTTGCTTTTCTCACACCCATCTGAGAAAAGAGGACAGATTGTTTTTGTCAGTGGAATGTCGCTTGACATTCTACCAAACAAATTTCAAATTTCTACCATAAATCTCACCGGCGAAAAAGGGGCGGGGGTGGCTCAGTCGGTCCGTCGGATGGGACGTTAAGCCGTGGCCCCGTGTGCGGGAGAGCCATTCCCTGTGCACGTTAAAGAACACGCTGGATGGCCTTGATGAGGCTACCATCTGTCTCCCAACAGCTGTTCCAGTGGGTCCCCTCCCCCAACCTTCTCTGAGCCTTCGGGGTCCATGTGACCTGGCCATTTAGCCCATGCTGTGCAAAATAGTGCCGCTCAGAGGTAAAACAACCAAATCACCGGAGAAACATTTAACGAATGTTGCAAAAAACACTTGCAACATTCATTAAACGTTTCGCCTTTTCTACATTTGGTGATCCCTGACGATTATATTGAAACAACCTAAGGATTTGAAAAATGTTAATTATAATATTTCATTAGTACCAATATAACTAAAAAAGAGTTTTTCTGATTATCTCTTAAAACAAAACAGTTGTGTTTCCCACCCACTGTGGAAGTAAGGTGTCAACTCATTGTTGAAAATGGAAACTTAACGATCTTCGCATTCTGCCATCAAAATTTCTAGCATAAATACATCATTAGGAACAGTCGTTAAAATATTCGGAATTTCCGTTTATTCCCAGCGTTACAGCGCGCAACTCTATGCAGCTTTTGGGATTGGGTTGGGTTGTTTTACCTCTGAGCTGCACTTTTTTGCACACCATGGGCTAAATGGCCAGGTAACATGGACCCCGAAGGCTCAGAGAAGGCTGAGGGAGAGGACCCACTGGAACAGCTGTTGGGAGACAGATGGTAGCCTCCCGTCAAGGCCATCCAGCGTGTTCTTTAACGTGTACAGGGTATAGCTCTCCCGCACACGGGGCCACGGCTTAACGTCCCATCCGACGGACAGCGGCCTTTTCAAGCCCATCGGTGTCCCCTACTGACCGTGGGCAGGGAATTTTGCGGAGATAAATCTCAACGCTGACCCAGCTGGGACTCGAACCTGGGAACTACAGATTACGAGCCTGGCGCGCTACCGACTGAGCCACCCCCGCCCCAGCTTTTGGGAGATAAGGAAAGTGCAAATCGTAATGTTTCATCAATGCCTATCCAACTCAAAAAGAATTTTTAATTTAGCTCTAAAAACAAAAACGCTCGCTGTCTACAGACCGACAAAGTGAACACTTATCTCGTTTTTTTTTTAAACAAGATAAAAATCCTTCTTGAACAGCTTCACTTTTAAAATTTCCCAAGGTTGGGTAGTTTTTCCTTTAAGCGGTCTTTTTTTTTTTATATGCAATGTGATAAATAGCCAAGTCATAAGGACCCCATGGGCTCAGAGATAGTTGGGGAAGCAGATCCACTAACAGCTGTTAGGAGACAGATGGTAGCCTCTCGTCAAGGCCATCCAGCATGTTCTTCAACGTGCACAAGATATGGCTCTCCTACACATATCTTACCACGACTTAACGTCCCATTCGATGCACAGCGGCCTTTCCAAATCCATCGGTGTCCCCTTTCTGACCGATGGCAGGGTGGGGATTAGCGGCGATAAATCTCAACGCTGGCACAGGCGGAATTCGAACGTGGGAATTGCAGATTACGAGGCCGGCGTTCTACCTGACCCCCCCCCCCCCCCCCTTTACATATCTCGATCACCAGGTTAAAAGTATATTTGTAGGTTATGCCATGTACAAATCATCATGCATACAGATAAGTATTCGAAATCAGACCCTAATAGTTGCAGTAATCACCACGAATAATCTACTGCTGTACTGAGACCGATCATAATACAAGTCTCAGAAATATTTTATTCCCAAACAGCCCAATTGAAACTAAGTTCCGACAAATGTTTTCAGTATTATACTCTATAGAGGATATCTCTAAGTGTGTTTGTCAACAGAATAGATGCAAAATCATCCATTCTTTATCCAGGATTTTAACCTAGATCATTTTGCTCATCTGCCAAATTCCTCATACTTCATATTTTAATTCTTGAAAACACATATGATACTTGATCGTATATGTTTTACATATATGTTTTTATATATGATACTTGATGACAGTTTAACTAACGGTTTTTACAAATAATTGTAATTGCACAGTGATAAATTAACATATTTATGCAAACTCTATCATACATCATTATGTATGATAGAATTTGCAGGAAAATGTTAAAACGTACTATATATATATCAGGAAAATATTAAAACTTACTATATATATCAGGAAAATGTTAAAACGTACTATATATATCAGGAAAATGTTAAAACGTACTATAGTAAAAAAAATAATCACTTGCATTCATGGGCATCTGTAAAAATTCTTTTGGGAGTGGAGAGGAGACCAAAAATCGGTATTTCCAAAAATCAGAATCTTCAAGATGATCTCTATACACTGAAGTGCCTTTGAATTAGGGATAAGAGACGTTATCCAAATTCAGTACCGCAAGTCTCGCATTTGCGTGCATGCGTGGCTGAAACTCTGGTCATATATAGCTGTCATCTTTGGCTTCCCCAAGCATTCGTCGTGGGAAGCGTAATGAGAAAGGCGCGGGATATAGATGCATTTGACAGAGGGCAGATTCGTTGGTGCCCGAAGGATGGGACACTCGATATCCGAAATTATCAACGAACTTGGATTTTTTCCTACGACAGTTTCAAGAGTGTTCCAGGAATATGCAAATTCCGGCCAAAAAAAATCATCCGGACAAACTGCAAAGGACAACCAGCTTTGAATGATTGTGGGCTTCACCGTGTGACCCGCATCGTACGGACCGATAGGGGCCAGACATTATCTGAAATCGCCTCCGACCTGAACGGGGGTTCCAGCCGGAAAGTCACTGCACGGACCTTGCAATGCTCACTTCATCATCTCATGTTTGGGAGCCGTTGACCTATGAGAGTCCCACTTCTAACAGCACGACACTAGGTTCAACGTCTTGCCTGGGCTAAAGAAAATCGAAACTGGACCATCAAAAATTAGCAAAGGATAGCCTGGAGTAATGAATCCCAATTTAAACTTCATCACGCCGATGGGAGACTTAGGGTATGGCGCCAAACCCATGAAGAAAGCCATGGATCCTGCATGTCAGGTCGGAACGGTACAAGCTGGTGGTGGCTCAGTGATGACCTGGGGTGTCTTCCTGCGGGAACTTTGGTGTATGTATCTCCCTCTCAATGCATCCTGGTACATAGAACTCATGGCTGACCATTTACACCAATTTATGGCCATCATGCATTCCAATGGAGAAGGCGTTTACCGGCAAGACAACTGTTCATCTCACAGGTCCAGGTTGGTTACGCATGGCTGCAGGAGCATTCTGCTGATTTTGAAATAATGAAGTGGCCATCTAGAAGCCCAGATTTAAATCCCATCGAAAATCTTTGGGATACAGTCGAGCAGAGTTTTCGGAGCCCGTGTCCCATTAGCGACGAACTTGAGAGAATTGTGGGCAGCTCTGGAGAATGCATGGGTCGCCATACCTGTGGAACATTTACGCAAGCTTGTGGAATCCTTGCCTCGTCGTGTGGCTGCCGTTATCAGGGCCAGAGTGTCCAATACGTTACTAGGTTGCTATCCCTAATTCAACGGCACTTCAGTGTACTAGGCGACTGTCTCGACGGAACAGGAGAGCAAGAGAATCATTTCTGGCTTCCGCCCTCATTCCAGTGACAGGAAGAAAGTTATCTATTTTAACTGTAACGCGGAGTCTTCACAAGGACAAACTCTATGCCTGTCGACACTTTGTAATGTCTTCCTTTAACCTCGAGACACATACAGACCCACCTGAAATGGTGTCACTATCACAGGTAGCGAGGCCCGAGAATAATAGAGTCACGTCCTATTCGTGAAAAGAGTCAAGAATTTTTCTACAATCGAACAGCAGTCTTTTTCGTGTACCGATCAGGGGAAAGATGGGAACCAACAACCAGCCTCCTAACATCATTGTGGGGCGGGGGTGGCTCAGTCGGTAGCGCGCCAGGCTCGTAATCTGTAGTTCCAAGGTTCGAGTCCCAGCTGGGTCAGCGTTGAGATTTATCTCCGCAAAATTCCCCGCCCTGCCCACGGTCAGTAGGGGACACCGATGAGCTTGGAAAGGCCGCCGTCCGTCGGATGGGACGTTAAGCCGTGGCCCCGTGTGCGGGAGAGACATACCCTGTGCACGTTAAAGAACACGCTGGATGGCCTTGACGGGAGGCTACCATCTGTCTGCCAACAGCCATTCCAGTGGGTCCCTTCCCATAACCTTCTCTGAGCCTTTGGGGTCCTTGTGACCTGGCCATTTAGCCCATGGTGTGCAAAAAAGTGCCGCTCAGAGGTAAAACAACCCAACCCAACCTAACATCATTGAACGAAGTGCATTTTTGTGGTGGATGTTTGACTGTATGGGTCGCGTTTTCAGTCAGTGAAATGATTGAATGAGGTTGAGGGTTAAGCGGCGGTAAATCTCAACTGTACCACAAGTGGAACTCGAACTTGGGAACTGGAGATTATGACCCTGGAGTGATACCGACTGAGCCAACCCCCACTCACAAATTGCAATTTCCGAGATATTTGACCGAATCATTCCAAATTGGGTACACGGGTTCCCCCTGTCTCATATCGTATTGACTGAATAAATCAGATTCGTGCTTGAAATTGGACGCTTAATACAATTTAATGTCTTTGGGAATGTGAGGGATTTAGCAACGGTTGGTGGCTTTCGCGGTTATAAATCACGAATGGAGAAGGAAAGAGAAAGATATTCTATCTAAAATACTATCTTTTTAAATCATTATTGAACCTATTGAGTATATATATATTATGACAGCATAACCTCATGGTGCCCTTAATCTTCTGCCAAATTTCAGATTCCTAGGCCCTTTAGGTGAAGAGTTATGGCCAATACAGAGACAGTTGAGGATTGATATATTTTCAGGGGTTTCATCTACTTTTCATTGGCTTTCGTGGTTAAGTGTCGTAAGCCACGATTGGACAAGAAACTCTTTGAGGGAGACTTACCGCTCCATTCATTATGGAAACGGAGTATAACTACGTATTTTATGCAAAACATGACTGAAGATAAAATCGAAAAATTCAATCAAATCTAAATTTCGGTTTCCTGCAATATTCATTCACTACCTAAAGAGGGGGTCGGGGGTGGCTCAATCGGTAGCGCGCCAGGCTCGTAATCTGTAGTTCCCAGGTTCGAGTCCCAGCTGGGTCAGCGTTGAGATTTATCTTCGCAAAGATTCCCCGCCCTGCCCACGGTCAGTAGGGGACACCGATGGGCTTGGAAAGGATGCCGTCCGTCGTGTGCGTGAAAGCCAGACCCTATGCACGTTAAAGAACACGCTGGATGGCCTTGACGGGAGGCTACCATCTATCTCCCAACAGCTTTTCCAGTGGGTCCCCTCCCCCAACCTTCTCTGAGCCTTCGAGGTCCATGTGACCTGGCCATTTAGCCCATGGTGTGCAAAAAAAGTGCCGCTCAGAGGTAAAACAACCCAACAACCCTACCTAAAGAATTGCGCAATATGAACTCTGCCACTGCCACTTGAAATATTTGATTTGAAAAGTTAATTTCAACAGCTGAAAAAGAAAGAAATAACTATTATATTAAATTATGTTAATTCAAATGTAAGATCTGTTGTATAAGAGTCAGTGCAATGATTATTTCAGTTTTGTTCAGTCCAAAATGTTTTTCAAGAATGAGCTAGTTGTGTGATAGTTGAGATACATCATTAAATACCAAACTAATTTTGCTGCAAAACGAAATTTGGAAAACTGAGATCTTTAATTTTTTTAAAGCAGCATTTTGCCATAAAAACTTTAAAGATGCTGAGGAACCACTTACCAAACATTAACTTCTTATCTTAATAAGAAACGCCTTTTATTTGTAGCATATAGGATAGAGAATGATCCTACAAATTACTCCTATTGCTTGCTTGCTTCACGTCACTGTTCTTGGGAGTTCTTCTTTCAAGCTTTCCCAAATGTGATTTAGTGGTCATGACATTTTGATTGGTTCTTATACTTAACATCTTTTGGAAATCTTTTCCAAAAATTTATGCTTTATGAGAAATATATGTTTATTTTTTTGAATATTTTTGAGAACTTTTTTTTTCTTTTTTCATTTTTAATTATTTTTTATACATTTATTCATTTTGTTTATTTTTTCCATATTTAATAATTTTTTTTCTTTTTTTTTTTCATATTTTTGCCACATATTTGTCTCAAGGAGGAAGTCTAGCAGGAAATCAAAAATTTCAATTTGTGTAGATAATATTGGAAAATTTAAAATTGTGTTTATATTGTAGTCTTTTATTCCTATACTTTCAAGATTATTAAAAAAATTTCTTCTTTGATGTTGATATTTATCACAATTTAATAGTATATGCGTAGAATTTTCAATTAAGTTGCAAGTGGAGCAGTTTGGGGTGTCACTGATTTTCAAGTAAAATTTTGATTTATTTAACATAATTGTATCTGTTCTGAGTCTTAGAATAATTTTAAATTCTTGTCTTTTATGAGGGATGTTTAAGAGGTAGTTAATTTTGTTCGAGAGGTTGAATCTGAAGTTAGATTTAAAAAGAGAGTTAATTTGAAAAAAATTTTCAATTATGGCAAATTCAAGATTTTATTACTTCTATTTTGTACGGTCTTCTCATATAAGGAAATGTCACACGAAGACCGAAGTCAGTATTGATCACTGCCTTAGTTAGACCTAACAGCACACTAACAAACAGCCATTCCAGTGACTGGAATCCAATCCCAGCAGCCAGACTGGTAATCTGTAGTTCCCAGGTTCGAGTCCCAGCTGGGTCAGCGTTGAGATTTATCTCCGCAAAATTCCCCGCCCTGCCCACGGTCAGTAGGGGACACCGATGGGCTTGGAAAGGCCGCCGTCCGTCGGATGAGAGGTTAAGCCGTGACCCCGGGTGCGGGAAAGCCATACTGTGTGCACGTTAAAGAACACGCTGGATGACCTTGACTGAAAGCTACCATTTATCTCCCAACAGCTGTTTCAGAGGGTCCTCTCCCCCAACCTTCTCTGAGCCTTCGGGGTCCTTGTGACCTGGTCATTTAGCCCATGGTGTGCAAAAAACTGCCACTCAGAGGTAAAACAACCCAACCCGATCTCAGCAATTACAATGTCATTGCGAACCAACACGTGAAGACTGCCACCGAGTCGCTAGAATATGAGTTACAATTTTCTACTTTTTGTTAACCACATTCAAATTTAACCAGAGTTAATTAATCTACCTTGTTTGAGTTAATTAATCTACCCTGTCTGAGTTAATTAATCTATCCTGTTTATATATTGTAGCAAAACACAGACATGGAATCGAAATATGCATGCTCTATCCTGTGGCTCAGCATGTTTGACAGTCACAGTGTTGTTCCACCTCCTTTCAACCTCATACCCTCCATGCATCGCGTGGCAGTCCTCTTCAGATGGATGATTGCCAGAAAGAATGGGAAAGTTGGCGACAACGGAAGGAAAGTGTCTTGGTCATTAAAGGTGAGTAAAGAATAGAAAATCTTATTATTAAAACATAAAAAATGAAACTATTATTGTACATGTAAGAGGAAAACTTATTATTGTACATGTATTAACTTCTGTATTAAACTTATTATGGTTCTTGTATTTATTGTGCATGGCCACCCACATTTTAAAGTATTATATTTCATTAAATAATCAAGCAACAAAAATTTGCTGTGTTCCAAATGTTAAGGATTTGTAAGAGTTTCTTTGATGTGATGGCGTGGCGTTAGCATCATCACATGGTGGCGTTAGTATCTCATGTAATGTCTTAAATGCCAAATTTTCAAATCGCTGGATTGGTAGAGGTGGGCCGATCTTGTGGCCGCAAAAAGTGTCTATTTCACACCAATAAGCTTCTTACTTAGGGGAGGAATACATTAAAAACATCGTTCATTCCGAAAGAAATTGATAATTTACAGCATTCAAAGGAAAGAATCGTTGCAGTATTAAATAATAAATAAAAACCCCCTCAAGCAGCTGCTTGCCACAGAGGTCTGACAGGAGCCTGTCAGTTTATATGCCACAGTAGGAGATCTGTGAGGATGGCAGGACCTCAGCAGAAAAACGACAGACACATCCATGCCCAATCCGGGGCTCGAACCCAGGTCCCTTAGATCAGTAGTCAAGCGTGCTAACCACTCGACCACGGGACGGCTAAAAAATAAATAAATACCCCCTCAAGCAGCTGCTTGCCACAGAGGTCTGACAGTTTATATGCCACAGTAGAAGATCTGAGAGGATGGCAGGACCTCAGCAGAAAAACGACACAAACAGCCATGCCTTACCTGGGGCTCGAACCCAGGTCCCGTAGATCAGTAGCCAAGCGCGCTAACCACTCGGCCACGGGACGGCTGCTGCAGTATTACACCAAACATACTAATCCGAGTTTAGAAGTAAGTTGGATATTACGACACTAATGGTGTTCACTATGTTTAACACAAACGAAACGAAGTTTATGGACATTGTGTACACATAATTGCTTTTATCGCTTAATTATTTAAAAAAATACAATACTTGAAAATGGATATTCTTTCATAGTGACCTGTATATCTTATATATACTTCTCGTATACTGTTATTTCTAAAGAAGTGACAGTAACTGCGAACCAGTAAGGATAGCAATAAAATAATGATAAGTAGAGCTAGAAAATCGACTGCGAACAATCCTTAGTCGAATTTTGTCATCAGAAAATAGGAAACTACTATTTGCAGTCTCTCGTACAGGACAGACTGCAAGACTTATAACTCTCCTCATGTATAACTCTCAATTCTCTGCTCATAAATTAAGCAACGGCAGCGCCCTCAGAGATTTCGGACACTTGTGGAGGTTTAATCCCTACCCATCGCAGCTAGGAAGTCGAACTGTAACCCCTACGCAGAAAGACATAAAAATGGGAGGGATCACACACCAATTTGGGATCAATCGGCGAAGTACCTGCGGAATTAAGGGGAGCCGAAAACTTCCGCCTTATTTCGTAAGTATAAGTCGTAAGTATTTCGTCGTATTCGGAATATGCCTGTCAGCTTGCTACTCTGAGTCATTTACTATATCTTAAGGCCTTAGCGACACAGGGGCAATTCTATTAGTAAAGGAATAGGAACAAAAAATAGCCATATATATAATATAGTTAGTAGCCATATATAATAGTTTATATATAAACTTGCAGATTCTTACACTTTCCGTCCATTACCATCAAAATACTAATATTTCTATTCCACATCCGATCTGTAATAATCGTATCCATATTGAAAATCCCAATACAGCGCCACCCAGCTCAAATGTCAAGTTCAGAAACTAGTTACACTCACCATTTCGGTGAAATTGATTTTATACGTTCGCAAATTGTTTGATGTTTTTATTCATTTTTTTTTATTTGCGACACATAGGACAGAAAAGAATCCTAGAAGCTACTCCTAGCTTTTACGGGCCTTCTCATACAAGGACATGCCCTACTACGACCGAAGTCACTGCTGACCACTGCCTTAGTTAGAGCTGACACAACACACAATATTTGCCTTGCTGGAACAGTCGCTATAACATCCGGAAAACTTCCGGAAAAGCCGATGTAGCAAACGAACAATAAATAAGAATCAATATTCATGTAATAATAATTTATTTTGCATAATTGATTACACAGAAAGATCACAGGGCATGGATATGACATATTTAATGGATTCTCAATAGCTAAAAGTTATTGCAGCAAAGTTCACTTGGAGACTTAAAACATGAAGTGTCGAATAACGGGCGACATCTTCATTCATCTCGGTTTTATTCTAAAATTCAAGAATGTTTGCAAAAGCAAAAAGTCTATCGCAAGTTGGTTCCATATTTTTTCTGCTCTGTATAGGAAAGAGTGGTATTTACAGTTTAAATTCGACCTTGAAATTTTTATGCACTTGGGTTGGGTTGTTTTACCTGTGAGTGGCATTGGTTTGCATATAATGGACTAAATGACCAGGTTACAAAGACCCCAAGGGCTCAAAGAAAGTTGGGGTAAGGGGACTGACTGGACACCTCTTAGGAGACATATGGAAGCCTCCCTTCAAAGTTATCCTGCCAGTTCATTAACGTGCACAAGATATAGATCTCCTGCACACAGAGTCAGCTTAACGTCCCATCCGACTGACGGTGGCTTTTTCAAGTCCATCGATCTCCCCTTTCTGACCGAGGACAGGGTGGGGAATTAATGGAGCTGAACCTCAACGCTGGCACTGATGACACTCAAACATGCGAATTTTGCAGATTCCGAGTGTACAGTCGCTCAAAAAAGTATCCGAACACTATGGTTGATTGCAAAATTCAGAAAAAAATATCTGGCATTGATTTTTTTAGAAATCAGTCATCTGGCAACCTTCGTGTCACGTGATACGAAGGTTGCCAGATGACTAATTTTAAAAAAAATCAATGGCAGATATTTTTTCTGAATTTTGCAATCAACCATAGTGTTCGGATACTTTTTTGAGCGACTGTACCAATTCCCCCCCCCCCCCCGCCGTATGACGGACTCGGATTGCCTTCTGCTATTAATACCTAAAGTTCTTAAACTCTGATGTGATATCCAGGCTGATGCGATAATTTGAAACTTATAATCCTGTTACTTCTAATTCTGAGAAAAGTATTTCAATGTTTTATTAGCTGCAAATTCTCTTCGTTATGTAGGATTTAACCAAAAAACGTATACAGTTATAAATGATGCTGCATTTTAATGGTATCCGTTATTTTTGTGCATTTCAGCACTGCTGTTACAGGAATCTGGAACCGGACCACTCGACCCCTAAAGAGGAAGAAGAAAAATATCAGGTACCTAAAATAATTGTTACGATTCACAGAAGTGGTTCTCAACGGGGAAGTTTTAGAAATTTTGAGGGACCTTTTGAGTTTGTTATAAAATTAATATCTAATAGTTCTTATATGTACATGGTGTTCCACAAATAACGTGGTTTTTAGGAAGCATTGTCCCCAAATACACAATGGCATCAGATTGAATGTTATTCCTGTACATTCCCCCACTAAATTTCACTGGCGACAACCATAGAAGATAAAGCACCACCACATTTCTCAAGAGATGTTATGGAACATCATGTTCCATAACATCCACATCATTTATATATTATATATACATAACTCATTATGGATGTTTGTCAGATTCCTGGCAAATGGATATGTAGGGGAAGTTCAATTCCATGGTCAGTAAGGAGCCCTGATTCAACACCCTTTGATATTTCCATATGGGGTTTTCCAAAGAATTATGTTTGCATGGACAAATTTCGAGACTTCAATCATTTCAAAGACAGAACAAGAGAAACAACTGAGCAAGTAATAAGAGATGGCAAGAAGTGTAACATCGATTGTACAGTCGCTCAAAAAAGTATCCAAACACTACGGTTGATTACAGAATTCAGAAAAAATATCTGGCAACGATTTTTTTTAGAAATTAGTGATCTGGCAACCTTCGCATCACATGACACGAAGGTTGCCACATCACTAATTTCTATTTCTCTAATTTCTATTTCACTAGTCTCTATATTCGATTTTTTTAGAAATTAGTGATCTGACAACCTTCGTGTCACGTGACACGAAGGTTTCCAGATCACTAATTTCTAAAAAAATCGTTGCCAGATATTTTTGTGAATTCTGTAATCAACCATAGCGTTCGGATGCTTTTTTGAGCGACTGTACCTTTGCAGCGTCACGAACGGTGCACGTGTCACTAATTCACTAATTATGTCCAAAACTATTTGAAGTACGCTTTAAATTAAAATATCACTTTCTTGAATATATATATTATTTTCCAATACATTGGTTCTCGAAACTCCACCGTTATTTTTCGAACACCTATGTAGAATAACTAGAAGTAGTTATAAATATGACAGATAGATAGATAGTTTTATTATTTTCCCAAATGTACAGTGTATAAATGACATGACATTATGATATTATTTAATTTATATATGAATGCATTATAATTAATAACAAAGTATTTAAAATTGCAAACTCAGTAGCATACAATTGAGAAAACAATTAATGATGCCAATAGAGTCAAAACTCTTATTTTGGAAGTAATTAGTCTAAATAATAGCAACGTTATTTTGGCAACAATACAAAAAAACTATCACAAAAATATAATAATGTAAATACAAACAGAATATTATTTGTAAAAAGTACTTATATTCTAAAACTATTAAAATTTAATATATTTTATTCTAATTTAATAGATTTCCAAAGTTAATCATAAGAAACTTGTGAAATATGTTTGGAATAATATATTAATATTTACTATATTCAAAAGCCATATTTTTGCATTCTTAATAAGTTCCTTTTCATTCTTTATCAGTTTTGTTTTTTTCTGGTAGAGAATTAAAGGATCTACTTGCTAAATATATTCCTGTTTCTGTACTAATGTTTTACGTGCAAGAATATTAATTAAATTAAAACCTGCTGAAAAGCGAGTATCTTTCTTAAATGTCCAAATGAAATATATATTCCAATGTTGCTGTTTTTTAAATATTTCAATGTTTGGAAAACATAAAGTTTTCTAACCTATAGTATATCTAGTTTAGAATAAACGTCAGCTAAACTATCCC
Organism: Ryuthela nishihirai; assembly: GCA_038380435.1. Taxonomy (NCBI): domain Eukaryota; kingdom Metazoa; phylum Arthropoda; class Arachnida; order Araneae; family Heptathelidae; genus Ryuthela; species Ryuthela nishihirai. The sequence goes on from JAWZYU010000018.1 coordinate 31,482,572, forward strand.
ATTTCTTCTATTTCATTATACACTTAACAATATGATTCTGTGTATTTTGAAGCATTTAAGTAGTTGAATTTTAGAACAAATACCCCCCCCCCCCTCCCTATGATAACAGCTCATAAAGTAGATACGATTTGACACAAGAAACATATAGTATTTTCAAAACAGTAACATCTGCAAAATTTCATATATGCTATATAAGTTAAAATGAAATTAATTTTATTCGGAACATTATTTGACTGAATATTCCAAGACATTTTCCTCTCTATGTAAACTCCTAAATATTTATAGTTATCTACCTCCTTAATTTTTTTCACATGAACAATTATCCTGCATATAATTTTGAGAATGATAGACAATTTTATGTTTAAAAACTTTTTCTGATTTTTTTCTTAATCTAAAATATATTTATATATTGTTTTGTTTTTTAATATTTAAAAGTAACCTATTTGCTCTAAATCAGTTCTGAATACAAATCGTATCAGTTTTTATATCATTTAAAATCTTTAACTCATGCCCTGAATAAATTATTGCAGTGTCATTAGCAAATGCAATAATTTTACCTTTTAATTTCATATAACAAAAAACATTTAAGTATATTAGGAAAAACAATGGGCCCAAAACACAACCCTGAGGAACTCCATTGTGAACAAAAGCTTTGCTACTGACATAATTACCAATTTTTACCTTCTGTTTTTCGTTCGTTAAATTACTTTCTCCGTGAGAAGGTTTTGCCTCTAATTCCACTAGAATTTAATTTAATCGATAATAAGGAATGAGCAACTGAGTCAAGCTTTTTTTAAATCTAAAAATATAACCACCGATTTCTAATTTCGATTAATATTTTCATGTATGATAGAAATCAATTCTAGAATATCAATTCTCAGTTCTCATTCCTTTGCTAAAAACAAATTGATTATTGGAGAAAAAATTTTACCCAGAAAGTAACCAATTTTTGTTTTATAATTATTTCCAATGTCTTTGAAAAAACAGATAAATGTGAAATTGGTCGATAATAATCTAATAAATATCTATTACCAGTTTTAAAAATAGGTAAAACTATTGCAGTTTTAAAAACATCAACATTATCATATCCATCCGGTGCTCATTACAACTATGATCCACTTAAGCTAAGCATCCACTTAAGATAACTCATCCACTTAAGAGGGCGGGGGTGGCTCAGTCGGTAGCTCAATCTGTAGTTCCCAGGTTCGAGTCCCAGCTAGGTCAGCGTTGAGATTTATCTCCGCAAAATTCCCCGCCCTGCCCACGGTCAGTAGGGGACACCGATGGGCTTGGAAAGGTCGCCGTCCGTCGGATGGGACGTTAAGCCGTGGCCCCGTGTGCGGGAGAGCCATACCCTGTGCACGTTAAAGAACACGCTGGATGGCCTTGACGGGAGGCTACCATCTGTCTCCCAACAGCTGTTCCAGTGGGTCCCCTCCCCCAACCTTCTCTGAGCCTTCGGGGTCCATGTGACCTGGCCATTTAACCCATGGTGTGCAAAATAGTGCCGCTCAGAGGTAAAACAACCTAACGTTAAAGAACACGCTGGATGGCCTTGACGGGAGGTTACCATTGTCTCCCAACAGCTGTTCCAGTGGGTCCCCTCCCCCAACCTTCTCTGAGCCTTCGGGGTCCTTGTGACCTGGCTAGTTTAGCCCATGGTGTGCAAAAAAGTGCCGCTCAGAAGTAAAACAACCCAACCACTTAAGATAACTCATCCACTTAAAATAAGCTCAACTTCTCGTTTCAAATTATGAGTATATTAGTGACTACCAGATATAATAGAAATCTATTAATGCAAACAGATTATATGATAATTTCTTCTCTCTTTTTTTCCATGTCCTTTTCAGAAACTGATGGTTCAATTAGTCCGCCGATATCTCCATTCTAAGCATCACCAAGAAGCAGTCAACGGCTCACTTTCGTCTCCAGAAGTGATTGACAAAATAAAAGCTGATGTCTTTCATGATCTTCGCAGGTCTCTGATTGCTAGTAATAACAGACTGACAAGGTCAACGATACAAGTTTCAAGACATACGCAATAAAATTTTATATTCAAAGATTTTTTGCCGTTTGCTCTAACAGTGGACATCTTAGTTACAATTTTTTAACTACCTCTATACTCTAATGCAATGTTTCCAGACTTTTTAACAGTGGAAACCCTGAACGATATTATCAAGGCATATGGAATCGGCCGTGGGGAAGCCGAGTTGGCTCAGTCGGTAATGGACCAGGATCGTAATTTGTAGTTCCCAGATTCGAGGGGTGGGGGTGGCTCAGTCGGTAGCGCGCCAGGCTCGTAATCTGTAGTTCCGAGGTTCGAGTCCCAGCTGGGTCAGCGTTGAGATTTATCTCCGCAAAATTCCCCGCCCTTCCCACGGTCAGTAGGGGACATCGATGGGCTTGGAAAGGCCGCCGTCCGTCGGATGGGACGTTAAGCCGTGGCCCCGTGTGCGGGAGAGCCATACCCAGTGCACGTTAAAGAACACGCTGGATGGCCTTGGCGGGAGGCTACCATCTGTCTCCCAACAGCTGTTCCATTGGGTCCCCTCCCCCAACCTTCTCTGAGCCTTCGGAGTCCATGTGACCTGACCATTTAGCCCATGGTGTGCAAAAAAGTGCCGCTCAGAGGTAAAACAACCCAACAACCCAACCCAGATTCGAGTTCTATTTGTGTTAGAGTTGAGATATATCTCCAACAACCCCCCACCAAGTCCTCCACCAAAATGAGGACACAGATGGTCTTCAGAAGATCGTCATTCTTCGGTTAGGACGTAAAGATGTGTGCAGAGAATCACACTCTGTTCATGTTGAAGAACAAGTTGGATAGCCTTGACGGGAGGCTACCATCTGTCTTCTAAGAGCTGTCCAGTGGGTCCCCTTCTCCCATCCCTTTCTTGGATTTTGAGTCAATGTAACTTGCCATTTAGCCCACTTGGGGCAAAAATGTACACTCATAGGTAAAGCAACACAAGAATGATAATGATTTCAACCGAAGTTGATTAAATATTTCCAATATTAGTTTGAAACTGCTTCCCCAATTCGTTCATGGATTCGAAGGCTCCAAACCAGATTTCAGCATAAGTGCAATTAAACATTGTTTCATTTGGCAAAGGAAGCAGGATTTGAAGCACTAGATACACTGATATTGAAAATATGATAAAAGGAGACAAGGGTTGTTTTACCTCTGAGCAGCACCTTTTGCACACAATGGCCAAATTTGTCAGGACACAAGGATCCCAAGGTCTCAGAGAAGGTTGGGGAAGGGGATCTACTGAACAGCTGATAGGAGACAGATGGCAGCCTCCCATCAAACCCATCCAACATGATCTTTACCCTGAACAGAGTATGGTTCTCCTGTACACCGAATGAGACGGGGTGGCTCAGTAGCGTGCCAGTCTAGCATTCTGCAGCTATCAGGTTCGAGTTCCTACCTGGTCCAGCGTTTATATTTATCCACAAAACTCCCTTCCATGCCCTCGGTCAATATGGGACACCAATGGGCATGGAAAGACCGCCTTCCGTCGGGTGGGATATTATTAACCTGTGTTGCCGTGTGCGGGAGAGCCATACCCTGTGCACATTAAAGAACATGCTGGATGGGTTGGGTTGTTTTACCTCTGAGCGGCACTTTTTTGCACACCATGGGCTAAATGGCCAGGTCACATGGACCCCGAAGGCTCAGAGAAGGTTGGGGAGGGGACCCACTGGAACAGCTGTTGGCAGACAGATGGTAGCCTCCCGTCAAGGCCATCTAGCGTGTTCTTTAACGTGCACAGGGTATGGCTCTCCCACACACGGGGCCACGGCTTAACGTCCCATCCGACGGACGGCGGACTTTCCAAACCCATCGGTGTCCCCTACTGACCGTAGGCAGGGCGGGGAATTTTGCGGAGATAAATCTCAACGCTGACCCAGCTGGGACTCGAACCTGGGAACTACAGATTACGAGCCTGGCGCGCTACCGACTGAGCCACCCACGCCCCACATGCTGGATGAACTTGACAGGAAGCTACCATATGTCTCCTAACAGCTGTTCAATGAGTTCCCTTTCCCATCCTTCACCGAGTCTTCGGGGTTTCTTGTGACCTGATGATTTAGACTACTGCGTGCAAATCAAAAAGCGCAACTCGGAGATAAAACAACCTGCACACGAGTTCACTGCTTTCAGTTCCGTTCGACAAGCGGTTCATTTCCAAGCCCATCGCTGTCCCTTTCTAACCGAGGGCAGGGTGAGGGTTTCGCGGAGATAAATCTCAACGCTGGGCTAGGCGGGACTCGAACCTAGAAACTGCTAATTACGAGCCTGTTGCGCTATCGAATAAACCATCCCAGCCCCAAGAAGGGAAGGAGCAGATAATCAACGAGGAATTAATGCGGTTTCGAAGAGCTGAAACTTATTGAGAATTCATCAGACGAAAGTGTCAACGAAAAATATTTAAAGAACATAGTCCCTCATTTCTTCAAGTAACACTTGTTAAGATCGAAAATGCATTCCTACAATATGTAGACACATATCCAAGTGAAGAGAAAAGTGGAAAATAACAAGAGACTTGAATAAGTCTCTGCAGACCAATTAGGGCGGGGGTGGCTCAGTCGGTAGCGCGCCAGGCTCGTAATCTGTAGTTCCCAGGTTCGAGTCCCAGCTGGGTCAGCGTTGAGAATTATCTCCGCAAAATTCCCCGCCCTGCCCACGGTCAGTAGGGGACCCCGATGGGCTTGGAAAGGTCGCCGTCCGTCGGATGGGACGTTAAACCGTGGTCCCGTGTGCGGGAGAGCCATACCCTGTGCACGTTAAAGAACACGCTGGATGGCCTTGACGGGAGGCTACCATCTGTCTCCCAACAGCTGTTCCAGTGGGTCCCCTCCCCCAACCTTCTCTGAGCCATCGGGGTCCATGTGACCTGGCCATTTAGCCCATGGTGTGCAAAAAAAATACCGCTCAGAGGTAAAACAACCCAACGCAGACCAATTATCAACTGATGCATCAAAAGAAGACAGCAACCAAACAGTTATTCTTAATCTATTTCTTGATGAAAGAACCAAACAGAAAAGCTTAGGGCTTCAAGTCCGTCGACTTCTTTTCCATCTAAAACTGCACAAACACCCCTTGCCGCCATAATCACCTCAGAAATCAGACCTCAGAATCATAATGATTTCTGAGGTAAATATGGCGGCAAGGGGTGTTTGTGTCGGAAGAAAGTGTCAATGCTCCGATGACGATCCGACATTGATACCATCGCCTAGTTCTTTCTCGAAAAGGAAGAAAGTGCACATCTAGCCCTCTTCCTCCAGATGCAGATATTATGCCATTAAATGATCCACGATTATTCCAATTGCAATATTGTACACTTTTGCTCTATTGTACTGCATTTATTTTCATTTTTAACGCAGAAAATATCTATGTTCTCTCTAGTCAAGCATGTTTTTAATTTATAACAATATTCGAGTCCCAATTCAGACTCTCAAATTTTGTTTCATGTTTAAATGTTTAACTCAAATGTTCTCAATGTTTTTAATGCACGTTGTTTTTTAATATTTTTCGATTAATAAAATTAAAAAATTATATCAATTTATTATTACGCTCTACATTGAAATATCTATATATTTAATAGCTCTCTTTTTGAGCTTTTTTCCATTTACGAGACCATTTCCCCGAGCCACCTTGGGGTGGCTCGTCGGTAGCGCGCCAGGCTCGTAATCTGTAGTTCCCAGGTTTGAGTCCCACCTGGGTGAGCGTTGAAATTTATCTCCGCAAAATTCCCCGCCCTGCCCACGGTCAGTAGGAGACACCGATGGGCTTGGAAAGGCCACCGTCCGTCGGATGGGACGTTAAGCCGTGGCCCCGTGTGCGGGAGAGCCATACCCTGTGCACGTTAAAGAACACGCTGGATGGCCTTGACGGGAGGCTACAATCTGTCTCCCAACAGCTGTTCCAGTGGGTCCCTTCCCCCAACCTTCTCTGAGCATTCGGGGTCCATGTGACCTGGCCATTTAGCCCATGGTGTGCAAAAAAGTGCCGCTCAGAGGTAAAACAACCCAACCCGAGCCACCTTTCGCATAATTACGAGAACTAAGTGTACATTATTTGGTATCTTCGATTTTAATCTATTTTTTTACCTCGTTTTCAACAAAATAATTAAAAGTCCCTTTTTCATCTGTCATCCTTCTGTAGACATCGATTTTTTTTTTGTTTTTGTTTTTATAGAAAAATTAAAAATTTTTTGTGTTCAATAGGTATTGACGAAATTTTTCAAATTAGCAGTTTCCGAATCTCCCCAAAAAATTATAATTGCGCTCTCTAACGATGGAAAATGTTGAAAATTTCAAAATTATACCGAATTTGGAAATGATGCATTGTGCTAGAAATTTGAAATTTTCGCGGTGAAATGTGAAGGACACGTAGTTCTCATAGGCAACAATGAGTTAGATGGAAAAATGCAACTATTTATTTTAAGAGATTATTCTTTTTTAATTCGATACATACTAATAAAATGTTTGAATTCGCAGTTTTCATATTCTTGAGTAGTTTTAATTTACATCGTTAGAGGTCACTAATCATGGAAACGGCAAAACTTTTCACGAATGTTGCAGGTGATCTGTTCATGGCAGAAATTTGAAATTTCGGTGGTAGAGTTGGGTTGTTTTACCTCTGAGCTGCACTTTTTTGCACACCATGGGCTAAATGGCCAGGTCACATGGACCCCGAAGGCTCAGAGAAGGTTGGGGGAGGGGACCCACTGGAACAGCTGTTGGGAGACAGATGGTAGCCTCCCGTGAAGGCCATCCAGTGTGTTCTTTAACGTGCACAGGGTATGGCTCTCCCGCACAGGGGACCACGGCTTAACGTCCCATCCGACGGACGGCGGCCTTTCCAAGCCCATCGGTGTCCCTTACTGACCGTGGGCAGGGCGGGGAATTTTGCGGAGATAAATCTCAACGCTGACCCAGCTGGGACTCGAACCTGGGAACTACAGATTACGAGCCTGGCGCGGTACCGACTGAGCCACCCCCGCCCCTCGGTGGTAGATTGTCATCAGATATTCTGCTGACACCAACAAACTGCCTCTTTTCTCAGAGGAGGGTAAGAAAAGCAACTTCTTAAATTGAAAGAATAAAAGACAAATACTTCTTCTGCTGTATAAATACTAATAAAATATTAGTGTTTCAATTTTCTCCATCATCCATTAGCTAGAATTAAAACTTTTAAGGAGTGAAAAAGTAAAACTTCATTCTCTTTAAAAATAAGATTCCCTTATGCACAAGGAGACTATATGCGTTCTTCTGGTTTTTGCTAATATTAATTATCCATTTCTTATGGAAGTAGTATACTGATTTCCTCGTATCCAGTTTCCGCTAATATTGACTATCCATTTCTTAGAGGAAGTAATATATTGATTTCCTCGTGTTTAGTTTTCACTAATATTGTTTATCCATTTCTTACAACAACTAGTATATTGATTTCCTTGTATCTAGTTTCCACTAATATTGATTATCCATTTCTTACAAGAACTAGTATATTGATTTCCTGGTATCTAGTTTCCACTAATATTGATTATCCATTTCTTACAAGAACTAGTATATTGATTTCCTGGTATCTAGTATCCACTAATATTGATTATCCATTTCTTGTAGGAAGAAGTTTATTAATTTCCTCGTTTGGGATTATATAGTGATTTTTAGAAACCTATTCTCAAAGCGTAAAGAATTAGTGGATATTAACTCGCCTCAAATATTCTTGAAACAATAATAAGTGATGTCACTGATTTTCATCACAAAGGAATCGATTGTTTAACCAAAAAAAGGAAACAGAGTGCACGATTCGTTTAGTTAACTGGGAAAAAAGCAGTATAATGTATATTTAGTTATTACTTTATATTCTTTCTTCTTAATCGAAAAGAGAAATCTATCAATTTATTTCCGTAATCGATAAGAAACATGGGATAAAGTTTCATTTTCCATGACCGAAAAAAAGTTCAAATCTATGTATAATAGAAGCAGAGCATTAGCTATTCATTTTTTTACTGCGAAGAAAACGAAGTTTTTTTTTTAATTGAAGAACAAACTTTTTTTTAATTATCCAAGAGCTTTGACGTGCCATAGCTTCTCCTAGATGGCGCCACTACTCAGAATATGTATTTGGCTATTCTTTGTGTTTAAAAGTTTTAATAATTAATTTTAATTGATTCCGCTTTTACGTTTTTCAATAATTAACTTTAATTAATTCTTTGTTATAATGTTTTTAATTATAATGCCAAAAAGATTTTCGGACTTTCTCAAGTGGGAACAATTTTAGTTGAGTTGTGATATCACAACTGAACTACAGTTTGTAATTTTTCCTTAATTGAATTACGGATAATTTCCTTATTACATATAAAAGAAAATGAGTCACTTAAATACTAGAGCAAAATTAGACGTTATTATTTTTCGTGGAGTGAGAAATGTGTTTACAGAATCGAGATATATTTAGGTCGTTTTCAGAAAAACAACTAACGTCTACAACATTTTTTGTTTCAAGAGAATAAATAAAATAACACCCCCTCAAGCAGCTGCTTGCCACAGAGGTCTGACAGGAGCCTGTCAGTTTATATGCCACAGTAGAAGATCCCAGAAGATGGCAGGACCTCAGCAGAAAAACGACACAGACAGCCATGCCTTACACGGGAGTCGAACCCAGGTCCCTTAGATCAGTAGCCAAGCGCGCTAACCACTCGGCCATGGGACAGCTTAAATTTAGTTTTTTTTTATTTGAAGCTTAACCGTTAGTCTGTCACTTACTTGTTGTTTTCAGTTTTGGTGCTGATCATTGCCAACCGTCCTCTTGTAATAACTTTGCACTTCGCGTTTCGGGGGCTTCCTTTTTGACCCCTTCTCCAAGTGCTTTCTTCTACTGAGTGCATCGGCGAAGATTATATCTGTGTCTCTTCGCTCTGGATCATGTGGTGGAGGTGTCTTGCTTGGGAAAAGGGTGTAAGAGCTTTTTTTGCTTCATGGGGGTATTAAATCTTATTTATAAAACTGTGTCATCAGTATCCGTCCCGAGGGCGGGGGTGGCTCAGTCGGTAGCGCGCCAGGCTCGTAATCTGTAGTTCCCAGGTTCGAGTCCCAGCTGAGTCAGCGTTGAGATTTATCTCCGCAAAATTCCCCGCCCTGCCCACGGTCAGTAGGGGACACCGATGGGCTTGGAAAGACCACAGTCCGTTGGATGGGACGTTAAGCCGTAGCCCCGTGTGCGGGAGAGACATACCCTGTGCACGTTAAAGAACACGCTGGATGGCCTTGACGGGAGGCTACCATCTGTCTCCCAACATCTATTCCAGTGGGTCCCCACTCCCAACCTTCTCTGAGCCTTCGGGGTCTTTGTGGCCTGGCCATTTAGCCTATGGTTTGCAAAAAAGTGCCGCTCAGAGGTAAAAACCAATTGGTCTCTCTAAGAGTGGAAATATTTTGGAAAAAGCCTATATTTCAAACGAAAAATGTCAAAGATCTATTTCCCTTACTAGCCTTCTCTGAGGAGGGAGAGGAGTCATAATCTTTTTACACATACACACACCTATATTCGGCCCTATGCACAGGTGTATGGTGCGGCGAGCCCATTGTTCAAACCAGAAGTTGTTTCATAATAAATCATTTAATTTTCCTTAAAATATTATGCGAAAGGGCAATTATTTAACCCATTGACTTATGACTATTTTTACACACATCATGCCCAGAAAACACTCCTAATATGAGTAATCTGAAATTTTACCTGAGTTTTATGACATTGAGTGCCACCAAATATTTATAATATGCAATTTTATCTAATTTTTATGATATTTAATTTTATTCAATCAGAGCTAAATTATTGAAAGAAAAAAAATGTTGAATTCTTGTTTGTAATATCTGTAAATGATGAAAGGTTTCTTATGATACGTAAAAGCTTTTCGGGATAGAACGCCTAGCAATATGGGTACAGGAGGTGTTTAAAAAGTTCTTGACACGTGTCTGTAGATTTACACTCGTCCTTCTGAAGTTAACGAGCTACGACTTGTTTGAAAACTTGTCTAAACTTGTCATTACGTGTTAAAAACAAAGGCCACATGATCATTTCTCTCTTCACTAGGGTTGGGTTGTTTTACCTCTGAGCGGCACTTTTTTCCACACCATGGGCTAAATGGCCAGGTCACATGGACTTCGAAGGCTCAGAGAAGGTTGGGGGAGGGGACCTACTGGAACAGCTGTTGGGAGACAGATGGTAGCCTCCCGTCAAGGCCATCAAACGTGTTCTTTAACGTGCACAGGGTATGGCTCTCCCACACACGGGGCCATGGCTTACCGTCCCATCCGAAGGACGGCGGCCTTTCCAAGCCCATCGGTGTCCCCTACTGACCGTGCGCAGGGCGGGGAATTTTGCGGAGATAAATCTCAACGCTGACCCAGCTGGGACTCGAACCTGGGAACTACAGATTACGAGCCTGGAGCGCTACCGACTGAGCCACCCCCACCCCCTCTCTTCACTAACGGCGCGTAAAATTCGGTCTGGGAAATCTGTGCGTTGTTGCTATGGAGCCTATTAAAGACGAGGAAAGATTTTATATTTTCACAAGGATGCAGCTTGGGGATAACGCGAAAAGAGTTCACTCCGATTTATCACAAGTACAGTCGCTCAAAAAAACATCCGAACACTATGGTTAATTATAGAATTCAGAAAAAATATCTGGCAACGATTTTTTTAGAAATTAGTGATCTGGCAACCTTTGTGTCACGTGACACGAAGGTTGCCAGATCACTAATTTCTAAAAAAATCGTTGCCAAAAAATTTTTAATTCCCCCCCTCCCCCCGACAATGCAAACATCTTGCCCACACTACTGTAAGTTCATTTTTGGAGACAAAATTAACACGTATGGTTAAAATCTATTACTGGACACCTAAATTCACAGAAAAATGCTGCAAACGTATTAGTTAACAACAAATGATCAGGAAATGGTAGAAAAGTCCACTATCTCAAACATAAATGAACACTGAATTATGAAAAGTCCTCTTTTAAACACACAAATTATCAGGAAAGAGAAAAAGCCCTTTATGGAACTGACAAATGAGTACGAAGGGTTGGGTTGCTTTACCTCTGAGCGGCACTTTCTTGCACACCATGGGCTAAATGGCCAGGTCACAAGGACTCCGAAGGCTCACAGAAGGTTGGGGGAGGAGACCCACTGAAACAGCTGTTGGGAGACAGATGGTAGCCTCCCGTCAAGGCCATCCATCATGTTCTTTAATATGCACAGTGTACGGCTCTCCCAGGGCTTAACATCCCATACAACGGAGGGCGGCCTTTCCAAGCATATCAGTGTCCCCTACTGAGCGTGAGCATGGCGGGGAATTTTGCGGAGATGAATCTCAACGCTGACCCAGCTGGGACTCGAACCTGAGAACTACAGATTACGAGCCTGGCGCGCTACCGACTAAGCCCCCCCCCCCCCCGCCCCCAATGAGTACGAAGAGATGCAAATGTTCATTGTTTGACAAAAAAAACAAAAAATATCAGAAGTGTCAAATAGAATAATGTACTTTCCTTCACTATCGATTCTTCTCCCGCATTTTATGGAGCCGGTGATGGCTCAGTCTGTAGCGCGCCATGAACGTAATCTACAGTTCCCAGATTTGAATCCCACTTCTATCTGCGTTAAAATGCATCTCCACTAAACCCCCATCCTTTCTTCGGTCAGAAACAGGAAAAGACCTTCCGTCAGATGGGGCGTTAAGCCGTGGTTCAATGAGCGGGAAACCTTACCTTATGCATCTTAAAGAATACGCTTAACGGGAGGCTGCCATCTTCCTCTCCGAACAGCTGTCCAGTGGGTCCCCTTCCCTGTGACCTCGGGATCCTTGTGACCTGGCCACTGTGTGGAAAAAAAGTGCATCTGACAGGTAAAACAACCCAACCCGCGTTTTAGTGAAGTAAACAAGAAATTTATACTGAGATGCAAAATACAAAAATATGAGAATATAAAATTTTATTAGCTATCCTATGAGACTTATACACCAGTAATCGTCGACCTTCTTACAAGCTTATTGTTACCAGCAATCAATGACTTACGAAGATCGTTCAAGACATCAGATTTTATCTTCTCAATCACTTCTGGAGGTATGGGAGAGCTATTCACTGCTTCTTGGTGATGCTTAGAATGGAGATATCGGCGGACTAATTGAACCATCAGTTTCTGAAAAGCATATGGAAAAGAATCAAATATAAGCACATGAAAAATAAAAGAGGATAAATTGTCAAATTCTGTTTTCCTAAATAGATTTTGGGACGGGGGTGGCTCAGTCGGTAGCGCGCCAGGCTCGTAATCTGTAGTTCCCAGGTTCGAGTCCCAGCTGGATCAGCGTTGAGATTTATCTCCGCAAAATTCCCCGCCCTGCCCACGGTCAGTAGGGGACACCGATGGGCTTGGAAAGGCCGCCGTCCGTCGGATGGGACGTTAAGCCGTGGCCCCGTGTGCGGGAGAGCCATAACCTGTGCACGTTAAAGAACACGCTGGATGGCCTTGACGGGAGGCTACCATCTGTCTCCCAACAGCTGTTCCAGTGGGTCCCCTTCACCAACCTTCTCTGAACCTTCCGGGTCCATGTGATCTGGCCATTTAGCCCATGGTGTGCAAAAAAAGTGCCGCTCAGAGGTAAAACAACCCAACCTAAATAGATTCCTATTATAGCTGGCAATATCTAATATACTCTTAATTTAAAATTTTTATCCCTAGTGTTACGTATATGTATCATGAGTACACACGAGGTGTAATGAGCAACTTCGGGTTCTTATGTATGCTTTAAGACAGGATTTTTAAAAAAAAATTCTTGCCCCTCCCCCCCCCCAAAAAAAAACACAAATTGCACTCTCCGAGGTCTTTATTCTCTGAAAAAACGAGAATGGCATGTAAATACAGAAAATATGAAACAAAATTTTACCATTCATACATTTTGTTTAATTTAGTATATTTGTCAATTAATATATTTAGATTAAATTTCAACCAGGCATTCTCAGTGTTGAGTTAATAAGCCTTTGAAATAAAAAAAGATATGTCTTTGAATATTCTCAATAAAATTTTGGTTCTTTTAAACGTTCATTAAATTACTTAATTATTCATTTATGGCATAAATACGTTTAAAAAATGCAAATTTTTATTCTTTTAATTGCAGTATGAAAAATCGAAGTTGAATTTCAATGTGCTGTGCCCCTTTACAAAGACTTTGCTATCCATAGTTTGAAAACCCTGCCCTGAAAGGTGTTCCGCATTGCCACAGTGTCATATCCAAAATCCCCTTTGGAATATGGGCCCGACCTTTTTCCCCGAACCCATCCTAACCACGCCATCTTGTCTCCCCCTTGCTTTCGGAACTTGACCTTCCATTTTCTTTCTCTTGCGCACGGAAGCAGGAAGATCCTCCAGGCCATGCGTTTTCTCGAAGAAACCTCTTCTCGGAAGATCGGAGGCTGAAGAAATTCCGGGAAGGAGCATAATATACTTCCTCTGACGTTTCTCATCACGCCATCATAGATTCAATCGCCGTGGAATGAACATTCGGCAACCCCTTCAAGCTCCCCCATTGAGCCCAATTGTCTTTCCGATACTCTAGCTCACCCCACTTGGAAATCTGTCTTCACGCTTTAAAGTACGGAGAACACATGCGGCGGATCTCCTGCAATATCACAGACAGGGAAGGCATAAGCTTCACCCATAGCATCCGGAAAATAATGCGCTAAGAAGTCAATGAGCCAGAGTAGAGTCCTCTCCATCACCGCCTGCCGTTGATCTCCAGCCACGAGACCGATGGTGAAAATGGCCAAGCCCTGTACGATGCTTTGGGACCAAAGTACCTAACCGAATTGTGGATTGAGTTGTTTTACCTCTGAGCTGTACTTTTTTGCACACAATTGGGTTAAATGGCCAGGTCACAAGGATCCCGAGGACTCACAAAATGTTGGGGAGGAGAGCCACTGATCAGCTAGTAGTCTCCCGTAAAGGTCATTCAGTGTGTTCTTTAAAGTTCACAAAGCATGGCCCTCCCGCACACGGGGCTACAGCTTAACGTCCCATCCGATGGATGGCGGCTTTTCCAAGCCCATCATCGATGTCCTCTGCTGACCAAAGGCAGGGTAGAGAGTTCTGCGGAGATAAATCTCAATGGTGGATCAGGCGGGACTTGGACCTGAGAACTGGATTTTGTTGGGTTGTTTTACCTCTGAGCGGCACTTTTTTGCACACCACGGGCTAAATGGCCAGGTCACATTGAACCCGAAGGCTCAGAGAAGGTTGGAGGAGGGGACCCACTGGAACAGCTGTTGGGAGACAGATGGTAGCCTCCCGTCAAGGCCATCCAGCGTGTTCTTTAACGTGCACAGGGTATGGCTCTCCCACACACGGGGCCACGGCTTTACGCCCCATCCGACGGACGGCGGCCTTTCCAAGCCCATCGGTGTCCCCTACTGACCGTGGGCAGGGCGGGGATTTTTGCGGAGATAAATCTCAACGCTGACCCAGCTGGGACTCGAACCTGGGAACTACAGATTACGAGACTGGCGCGCTACCGACTGAGCCACCCCCGCCCCCTGAGAACTGGAGAATACGAGCCTGACGAGCTACCTACTGAGCCCCCCCCCCCCCCACACACACACACACGAATTGTAAACGTGAGCTCTTTTCTCCCTTAATAGCCTTGAAATGCGAGGTAATGCAGTTTGAGGTCTGGTCACTCCCCCACCCTTTCTCAGTCGCTAACTCGGAATCAGAAAGTTTAAAAAAGTTAAAAAAGTTAAGGAATCAGAAAGTATAAAGACTTGGAATCAGATTTCATTGGTTGTTTTAGCTCTGAGAGGCACTTTTTTGCACACAATGGGCTAAATGGTCAGGTCACAAGGACCCTGAAGGCTCAGAGAAGGTTGGGGGAGGAGACCCACTGAAATGGCTGTTGGATGACAGATGGTAGCCTTTCGTCAAGGCCATCCAGCGTGTTCTTTAACGTGCACAGGGTATAGGCTCTCCCGCACACATCTTTCAGATGTCTGCTAGAATTGCCATTTCTATCAAAGCTGGAGTCGCAATATTCACATTTCTTAAATAGAAGAGAAATACACGCACTTTTTCTATGACGTGCAAAGTTAGATTTACAAACAAATTTGTTTAATAAAAAATTTAAATATTTAAATAAAGCAAATGATGATTAAAAATTTTGACTTTGAAGAAGATGAGAAATTCTTGAACAGAAACGTATTAGCACCTCTCTGGTTTAATACTTTAAATCTGTGGTCCATCGGGCTCAGGGAAGACGAACCGTTTGTTGAACTTAACATTTAAACATCTCTACTATAATAAAATCTTTTTATATGCAAAGATTTAAAAGAGCCGAAATATCAGTTTATGCAAGAAATATTTGACGATTTGCACGAAATTTTGGAGAAAAGATTTGGTGAAACAATCTCAATTGCAACTTTCTCTTCCAGTAAAGAAGATATCGTCAAGGTCAACGAACTGGATTCCGACATGCAAAATTTAATTGTTTTCGATGATTTCGTAACGGAAAGAGAACGAAAACTCATCGAAGAATTATTCGTCAGAGGAAGGAAAAAGAACATACCATTGATTAACCTGACACAGAGTTATTTTTCGACTCCGAAAGACATTCGACTACAGTGTAATTATTTTATATTCTTTAATATGCAGAACAAGAGAAAAATGTTGCAGATACAAATGGATCATGCAACAGAAATCAGGAAAGATATTTTTATGCAGTTTCAAAACCACACGATTTCTTATTAATCGATAAAAAAACCAAGTACACGCCTCTTAAGTACAGAAAAAACTTTGGTAAATAAAGATAAATTACTTGACAAAGTTTGGCGTCATCAGCTCTGAGACCGTTTCCGAAAGAGGACCAGCGCGAATTGCAGGTGTCGGTTTCAAATTGACACATGATGGGGACTACGACATGAGTAATAAAAAAATTGAGAAATGTAGCCAATCCCGAAAAGAATTCGGACTCTGTGACAAAACAATATCTGCAACAAGAGTCTATAACACCTAATCACATGGGAAATTATGACACAAATACTAAAAGAATATCGAATGTAGGCAGACGTATAGAAAATGGTGATGCCGCTACCATTCAATACCTTAATAATACTTCTTTAATTTTTCGGAACAATCGCTACGATGCACGAAACAAACAAATAATCAATGTTACTGAACCGGATGCAGATTCTGGAGTAGTTACAAAACGATATTTGGAAAAAAGAGCACTTTGCAATGACGATGACAATTACGATGCAAGCAATAAACGCATTAAAAATCTTACAGAACCGACCGATTCATCCAATGCCAATACGAAGCACTACGTCGACAACATGGCCACTGTTCAAAATAGTCCAATGAATACATTGGTGAGAAATAAAAAGGGGCTTTACGTTCCGCGAAGCATTGCATTCGACGGGCATAGTTCCAATGCAGAAAAAAAAACAAATCGTTGATATTGCCGATCCCGAGTCTGATTCTGCTGCTGTAACTAAGAGATATTTCGAAAAAGTCGCATTAATTGGTGAGGATGTCTTTAATGCGAACAGTAAGAGAATAGGAAACCTCGGGGAACTGAGGCACAACAGAAATACGACAACAAAAAGTTACGTCGACGGCTTGACAAAGTTAGATACTAACCCAACCAATGCCTTATTGCGAAACGAACATGGACTTCTCGTACCAGATGAAAGCAGATTCAATGGAGATGCAACAGGACAACGAATTATGAATGTTGGCACTCCAATTTATCAGAGTGACGCTATCACAAAATTATACGTTGGTAAAAATACTCTACTTTGCATTACCTGCGGCGATAAAGAAGTGAAAGAACTGCAGTCTCATCCAATTATACAGATACACACAAAATTCGACCTACTAACGCCACCTATTTTCAAAGATAATTACCATTTATGCATTTATAATGGATAAATGAGCAAGGTAATCTGCTGCACAACAAATCCCTCTTTTAGGATAAATTATAGTATCAACTTGGACGATCAAAAATTCATTGGAATAATAAGACCACAACTTCAGCAATTTTTTCTGTTATTCCAGTAAACAAGAAATTTGACAGGGACAGCAAGATTAGTGTTTCACTTGCTAGACACTATCCATATGCAAAAGAAAGAAGAAAAGTACCTGGAGGTCTTGTTTCAGACATTTATCACTGGGTATATGTTTTTATTTCATATGAATAAAGATGAAAGTTATTAAACAATTACATAATATTATAGACGAAATATTAAAATCGAGAGCCATCACAAAATCAAAAATTGAAGACATTATTTTGGAGGAAGAGCAAGTTAAGAAAACGCTAGAAGAATTTCACAAACCGGTGGTAGAAAAATTAAAAATTTCGGAAACAGTCCGTGAGAAAACCATGAAAAACATACAAGAAGCCGTAAAGCTTTAGAACCGGAAGAGCAAACCGAAATGCCGGAAAAATCGTTCATATATAATCCAGATTCCAACTTGCAAGATGAAATATTAAACTAATGTAAATTAAAACTTCTGAGTGAAATCTTACAGGCGAGCAATCCCACTCCTGAGATGAAAGAAATGATTTATCAAACAATCGGCCATCTTCAGAAACTAGGGGGAAATAAGGTTATTGAAACGAATAGTTCTGGTAGAACTACTGAAAAATATCAAATTATCGAAAATCACATTGACGCACTTAGAAAATATTTAAAAATTATTAAAATGATACTAACAGTAATAGAAAGTCAACAATCAGGTTCGGGATTATATCAGAATTTCGACGATATTTGTGAAAAATTATCAGTTTTGGTTGCCAGTAAACGAGCTGGAAATACCAGTACAGAAGTTGTAAACGAGGTTGTTGACATTTTGGATATTTTGCTAAGAAACGATATCATTGACAAAAAGGAACATAAAATATTATTCAACAATACTGTTGCTTTTTAGAAACCATGAATATTTGCAGTCCATTTCTATCCATATAATAAATCTGTCATTATAGAAATAGCAAAATCAATAAGAACCTTACATTCAGTGAACATAAAAAGCAGAAACATTGGTACGAACGAAAAATGAATTTATCATTTTTTCTTCAGTATTTGTCAGTATATCCCGATATTAGTCTCATATCTTTATCTCCATTAGATGTCGTGTAGAGCCATTGTTCAGAGCAGACGAAGATTGCGTTTCCGTTATCATCATAATTGCGCTTCCCTTATCATCATCGTTGCGTTTCCGTTATCATCAACAAGGAGAGTTGGGTTGGACTGTTTTACCTCTGAGCGGCACTTTTTTGCACACCATGGGCTAAATGGCCAGGTCACATGGACCCCGAAGGCTCAGAGAAGGTTGGGGGAGGGGACCCACTGGAACAGCTGTTGGGAGACAGATGGTAGCCTCCCGTCAAGGCCATCCAGCGTGTTCTTTAACGTGCACAGGGTATGGCTCTCCCGCATACGGGGCCACGGCTTAACGTCCATCCGACGGCCTTTCCAAGCCCATCGGTGTCCCCTACTGACCGTGGGCAGGGCGGGGAATTTTGCGGAGATAAATCTAAACGCTGACCCAGCTGGGACTCGAACCTGGGAACTACAGATTACGAGCCTGGCGCGCTACCGACTGAGTCACCTCCGCCCCAACAAGGAGCGTCTCCAGCGTGTTCTTTAACGTGCACAGGGTATGTCTCTCCCGCACACGGAGCCACGGCTTAACGTCCCATCCGACGGACGGCGGCCTTTCCAAGCCCATCGGTGTCCCCTACTGACCGTGGGCAGGGCGGGGAATTTTGCGGAGATAAATCTCAACGCTGACCCAGCAGGGACTCGAACCTGGGAACTACAGATTACGAACCTGGCGCGTTACCGACTGAGCCACCCCCGCCCCATAAAGAGCTGTCTAACAGAATTTCTTCTTCAGTCAGCACCAGTGTCACGGCAACGCAAACATGTGTGGAGCAATAGATATATTGTCTCGGAAGCCTTCCCAGGAAGCGATTATCAGCAGAGTTATCAATAATATTTCCTGCCGACCTCATGCCTCAAGTCAGTGATCCCTCTGCAATGGACACTGTAACTGAAACAACAACTTACATCGATGCTGCAATGAACCCCTGTGGTTGGAAAACACAAAAATGAGATAGACCCTCTTAACCGACAACGGTGGGGGGGGGGCTTTTCTTATATCTACTCATCCTCACTGGAAAGTAAGAAATCCATACATTCACAAATAACACTCCAAAATCTATCTTTCCATCATGTTTTTTCTCTTCCGCAGCCCCCAAAAACCTCATTTTACCTGTTGATTTTGAACAGTCATATTTTTTAAACTAATTTCCCAAAACTGTCTTGCTGTTCTCGATTTCTCCGATTTAACCGGATTTTTACACCCCAACAGCCCAATAATTCAGTGAAGTGTTGATCACTGCAACATTTTCCCAACAAAACCCCTCGTGTCCTGTCTTTCACGCAGAGCGTCTACCCAAAATTAGTTTAAAGCTCGTCTCCCCGAAAGTTTCCCATAGATTAACATGGGATTCCCTATACTTTAACATTGGTCCAGAACTCTCATCTACTACACTACTCGTGTATACATTAAGGATTCTTAATCTGGGGTACCCTCTCAGGGAGTGCGAAAGGAATATTTAGAAATCGGATTTTTCGTTCTATTTATTTTCAAAAACAAACCAAGAAAGGAGAACTGTAATTGGAGGGAGGGGTGAATACAAATAATGGGGATGTTTCCATTCACCACTGCAAGAGGAGAGAGGAGCTGGAAAATGCTAATAACTCCTGATACAGAAAGTAGATAAAACAATTTCACGACATATCTAGATCATTTTAACCATTGCTACAATAATCACATGAATAATAATAGGTTATTTGTACCTCATATTTTTCTTCTTCCTGTTTACGGGTCGAATGATCTGGTTCCGGATCCCAGTAACAGCATCGCTGAAATGAAACAAAATAAAGGGTTATATTACCATGCAACAACTCTTAAATCTCAAGGATTCTTTTTTTTTGTAAATCTTACACATGGAACTAAATTTGCAAATATGTAGAATTGCTAAAATTCTTAACCTTTTCAATACTGCTGGTACAGCCTCTGTACCATATACTACACCCACGGAAAAAAGGCACTGGTACAGCATATGTACAGTCGCTCAAAACATTATCCGAACACTATGGATGATTACAGAATTCAGAAAAAATATCTGACAACGATTTTTTTAGAAATTAGTGATCTGGCAACCTTTGTGTCACGTGACACGAAGGTTGCCAGATCACTAATTTCTAAAAAAATCGTTGTCAGATATTTTTTCTGAATTCTGTAATCATCCATAGTGTTCGGATACTTTTTTGAGCGACTGTACCATAGTTTTACTGCTCTCATCAGTAGCATCTAAAGGACGTCATTCCTGCTTTAATCCACGGTCAGTAGGGGACACCGATGGGCTTGGAAAGGCCGCCGTCCGCCGGATGGGACGTTAAGCTGTGGCCCCGTGTGCGGGAGAGCCATACCCTATGCACGTTAAAGAACACTCTGGATGCCTTGACTGGAGGCTACCATCTGTCTCCCAACAGCTGTTCCAGTGGGTCCCCTCCTCCAACCTTCTCTGAGCCTTCGGGGTCCATGTGACCTGGCCATTTAGCTCATGGTGTGCAAAAAAGTGCCGCTCAGAGGTAAAACAACCCAACCCAACCTGCTTCAATCACGACTCAATTTGACAGCTTAAATGATTGTATGTTGTTGTTGTATGTTGCATAACCTACTTGGAGTAGTGGGCTTGAACTAAAATCTAACCTTTAATTGACCTAACTTCCGTATGTGGCTTTGCCCACACAGAGAGCCACGGCTTAACGTCCCATTTGACGCAGAGAACTAAATTGCCAGGCGGCTTTTCCAAGCCCATCGGTGCCCCTACTGACCGATTGGTAAGATGTGGAGTTTTGCGTAGCTAAATCTCAAAACTGGGCCAAGTGGGACTCGAACTTGGGAACTGCAGATTATGAGTCTGGCGCGCTTCAGACTGAGCCACCCCCCTACTAGGAACTGAATGAAGATTCACAGATGTATTGCAGTTACATGAAACTAAATATGTGGTGGTTTCTGATTTCTTTGCCAATAAAGTATGAAATGTGTGTGTGATAAATAAAATGAGATAATAAATATGTTATTGACAATCACTATCATTAATGTATCCTTCTTAGGTACAACAGGTACTTCTTAGGTACAACATCGTGTCTATGATTGTAATTTGGATGTGTTGTTTTGGAAATTGAATAAGACAAATTACAAAATTTCGGATGGATTCAATCTGTCAAATTGCTTCGTCACCATGGACATCGGCAGAAATGTTTTCAGGGACAGGGAAAACAAATCAAGGTTTCGAAATAGAAATATTTATGCCGAGAATGTCATTAATGACTGTCCATCATACCATAATAATGATGCCCAAAAACGAAGCGAAAAATAGAAAACTGACCTCTGAACCTCGATAGATAGGTCAGATCCGTAAGAGTTCTGAGATGTAGTACACGAAATACCACCAGACACCAATTTTCAGTTCTCAGATGTAGCACACGAAATACCACCAGACACCAATTTTCAGTTCTGAGATGTAGTACACGAAATACCATCAGACACCAATTTTCAGTTCTGAGATGTAGTACACGAAATACCATCATCATCATCATCATCCTCAAGTAGCCATGGGCTACGGAGGTCCAACCAGACCGAGCAATTTAGTTCTCCAAGCAAGTCTGTCCTGAGCTACATCTACTGCATCTGGCCACTGCACACCAATTCTAACAAGGTCCTGTTTGACATTGTCTGCCCACCGCATCCTAGGTCTCCCCCTCTTCCTGAGCCCTTTAGGTCCACTGTTCATAACCCTATTCGCCAATTTATAATTATTCATACGGGCAACATGGCCAAACCAACGGAGTCTCTCTCTGCACAATATGCTGCTTAAAGGAGGTTGCAAACTCTTTTGCCTAACCTAAAAGTGCCGCTCAGAGGTAAACCAACCCAACAACCCAACCCTTTACCTAACCTCATCATTAGTTACAAAGTTGAACCACCTAATGACCAAGATACTACGTAAGCATCTAGAATCAAAAGCATCTAGTTTCCTGTTATCTTGTTTACAAAGTGTCCAAGTTTCACTACCATAACTAATCCTAGAAAGAACCAAACTATTTTACAGTCTAATTTTTGTCTTTAGGTGTATACGCCTATTTCTCCACACTCTCCATAGATTCTTAAAAGTCCGGCAGCAACTACTATTCGTCTGTTAATCTCATGCCGCACATCACCATTTTCTGTTACATAGCTCCCAAGATAATTAAACTGTGACACAAGCTCAAGACTGCAACCATTCAGATTAACTGAATCGTAGCCTGCCTGACCAATTTTCATCACTTTAGTTTTCTCTCTGTTTATAACCAAACCTACTCTACTACCAGTTTCATCAACAGTTCGAATGAAAGAGTTCATCTCATCAACATCATTTGCCAAAAGGGCTAAATCATCAGCATAATCTAAATCAGAAATTTTCGTATCTCCAGTCCATTTAAGGCCAAAATCTTTCCCTTGAAGAGAATTTTGCATAACATAATCAATAACCAAGCTAAAGAGAAAAGGAGACAAAGTGCACCCTTGTCGAACACCAGAAGTAATGCTAAACCAATTGCTACAAGCCTTACCAACTCTCACACACGACTCAGTGTTATTATAGAGAGCTTTCATAATGTTAACTAACTTGTCTGGTATACCATATGATCTCACAATCAACCACAAATTATGACGATCAACAGAGTCGAAAGCCTTTTTGAAATCAACAAAGCTAGCAACCAAAGGTTTCTGAAACTCTAAACATTTCTCAAGAATCTGCCTAAGTGAAAATATCTGATCCACACATCCCCTACCACTTCTGAATCCACATTGCTCATCACGCAATTGACTGTCAACCAGATTCTTAATTTTATTAGGCACAATCATGGAAAGAACTTTACCTGGAACAGAGAGTAGGCTGATACCTCTATAGTTATCACAAGAACTGCGATCAACTTTTTTGAAAATAGGGATGATAATAATAGCTGTGGTAAAATCCTTAGAACCACGCCTTTATCATAAAAGATATTCAGAATTTCAGTCATCCAAGTGGTAACCGAAACATTTCCAGCTCTAAGCATTTCGGTAGTAATTTCATCTACCCCTGGGATTTACGAAGTTTAAGTTTAGAAACAGCCTAAATAATTTAAGATTGTGTTATAGGGCCAGCATTAAAGCCACCAATGCATCTATCATCATTGCAAACAATGGGAGTAAAACTAACCACATTGTTTAGAACATCACTGAAATGCTCAACCCATCTAGCCATGACAGAATCCTTACCTTCTATAACCTTACCTTGTTTATCCTTCAATCCCTTTATACCTGTTCGTTTTCTACCACACAAAACATTAACTATCTGGTACAGCTCTCTGCTGTTGTGCTGTCTAACTGCTTCCTCGGCATCGTCAGTCAAGCCATCAAGCCAAAGATTCTTATCAGCAGCTAACTGATCATTCACACGTTTATTAAGTTCTCTATAATGCTTTCTATTAGGACTAGTAGGGTATTGATTAAGGACATTTGTGCAGTTCTTTCTTTCCGAAATATGCTCAAATCACTCAGATAATTCTGTCTCCTCTGCTCCTTTTTTCCTAAAAGAGTACTTTTTGATTCCAAAAAAGCCTGTTTAAAGGGTCTCATTCTTCCTCAACTTCGGTAGTAACCAAACTATAACTGTCATAACGACTAAGTAACCTATCATGATAAGCTTTAGCTATAACTGGGTCTTCTAGAACTTCAGAATTAAAGGGAAATTTTTTAACCTTACCACAACACTCCTTACGTTTAAGTTGCAAGACACTTTTAACAAGGTAATGGTCAGATCCAATTTCAGCTCTCCTATATGACCTGGTATTCCTAACAGAACTAGTCCATTTGGTGTTAATTAATATATAATCAATCATATTCATATGCAGCCCATCGGATGAAACCCATGTGTACTTATGTATGTCGCGGTGTTTGTAATAAGTGTTAGTTGTTCTGAATCCATTGAGATTACTTACCTGTAGGAGACGTTGCCCATTGCAGCTACCAATACCAAAAGGACCTATTAGTCCTCCCCAAAGGTCAGAGTCAGTACCAACTTTGGCATTGATGTCACCAAGAACAAGGGTAATATCTCCTTTCTTGACAGAATTCAAAATATCCTGAAGTTGTTCATAAAACCTATCCTTCTCATCCTCATCGGCATCCTCAGTGGGGGCATAACAGCAGATAACATTCAAGTCTTTAACGCTTGTCTGAAATTTTGCTGTAAGGAACCTTTCATTAATGCACTCATATCCTAGAAGAGCATCACTAGCGTGTCTGCTGAGAAGCAGACCCACGCCTTGGTGATGCTTATTGTCGTCCCTCCCTGAAAAGAGAAATTTAAGATTATTTTTAAGTATCTGACCTTTATCTGTCCATCTGGTCTCTTGCAAGCCGAGAATATCTAAATTATAATGGTGGAATTCTTGTGTGAGGACATCAAGAGAAAAGCTCTGTGCAGAGTCCTCACATTCCAACTACCTATGGAGAGAAAATGGTTAGTGGGATGTTTAAAAAACTATGTTTATTGAGAGAGGGAATGCCGACAATATCAAACAGCCCCCTAATCGCAGACATGGGGCAAAGACCCGTTCCCCCACTACTAAAGGCTGAAGCCATCTACACTGGAAGACTTCCTCCAATGAATTTGACGATGCCAATAGAAGCAAAGAGTTCAGGTGCCTGCGATGACCTCTGCTCAGGATTATCCACCAGCTGATAAACATATCCTGTGAATCTATTCACTTGGGGCTGTCAACCCACAAACAAACAGAAAACACAGCGGAAGATTTTCCTCCACAGAAGCCCACCAGTGCAGCAAAGTCAGGATCCATAATCAAGTTCAGAGCCATATATCTGTCCAGTCCAGTGGGTTTATATGGTCAGCACCAGGACCCTGTGTGGTTGACCACTCCTCAGCAGGGTAGAAAAAAAAGAAATGTAGCCATAGTTCTCCAGATCAGTAGGTCACGCTTAACTGGGTAGCTCTCCCCTTCCGTTCACTTCCACAAGAGAGTATCTCTTTTGAAAGTTACTAACGGTCTGCACCACGAGAAGGCGGGGTCGGACATTAGGTGCTAGGCCTGGCCGGTTCTATGCATCATTACAGGGGATTGGTGCATAGCTCTCCTTCCAGTGACTACCTAGCTACCATTTACAGACCGACGAAATACCACCAGACACCAATTTTCAGTTCTCTGCTAGCTGTATATTAATATTTGATCTTTGACGTTTGAAGGACATGCTAGATCCCAAATTTCACAGCGTTTTTGAGATCTGGTTCAGAAATAACTCTAGTCATTAATTTTTGGCGCTTTTGCACGAGGTGGGCGAAATCTAACACACCCATAACCGTCTATGTATTTAATATACATAGACGATTATGAGTGAATGGTTGTTGGGTTGTTTTACCTCTGAGCGGCACTTTTTTGCACACCATGGGCTAAATGGCCAGGTCACATGGAGCCCGACGGCTCAGAGAAGGTTGGGGGAGGGGACCCACTGGAACAGCTGTTGGGAGACAGATGGTAGCCTCCCGTCAAGGCCATCCAGCGTGTTCTTTAACGTGCACAGGGTATGGCTCTCCCACACACGGGGCCACGGCTTAACGTCCCATCCGATGGACGGCGGCCTTTCCAAGCCCATCGGTGTCCCCTACTGACCGTGGGCAGGGCGGGGAATTTTGCCGATATGCTTAAAGGGTTACAGAAGAGACTTAAAGGACTTAAAGAGTTACAGAAGTTTGAATATTGAATAACAGAGATATCAATCATAAGTTCACCTCAGAAGAATAAGAATTCACATCAGAAGTTAATTAAATCTTTGAAAAAAATTATTACTTCAAATCATTTAGTAAAATAAATGTAGGTTTTAGAATTTTGTGCAAATAGTTTTTTTCATTAATTGTCAGTTTTACACAAATTTCTTAGGCTTGACTTTATTGCTGTTAAGTGTTCCAGTTTTCATAGCATTTTAAATACCCAACAAATATTGTTGAAAATCGAGATTTATATAGAATTGAAAGAGATTTAAAATTTATTTAGTCCTATTCCCCATAAAAAGCTTATTTTAGAAATTGCAGAGAAATTCTTCAATGACGAGCAGATTAGACATAGTTTCAAGTGAAAGTTAAATTATAATGATCATTTGCGTCTGTGGACTGGAAAGGAGTTTACTAGGAAAATTTTACTTACCCATTTCAACTACTAATAATAATTAATTTTTGCTCACCTTTGGTGACCATGACACTTTCTTTCCGTTGTCGTCAACTTTCCCATTCTTTCTGGCAATCATCCATCTGAAGAGGACTGCCACGCGATGCATGGAGGGTATGAGGTTGAAAGGAGGTGGAACCACACTATGGCTGTCAAACATGCTCAGCCACAGGATAGAGCATGCATATTTCCATTCCATGTCTGTGTTTTCCTACAATTGGAAGCGGAGTTGAGTAATTAACTCACAAAATAACTGATTAAACATCAAAGAGATAAAAACAGAAGAAAATGATTTGGGCTTCAAAGCAACATTTTTGTGTCCATCATCATCATCATCTTCATCATCCTCAAGCAGCCATGGGCTACGGAGGTCCAACCAGACCGCGCAGTTTAATTCTCCAAGCATATCTGTCCTGAGCTACATCTGCTGCATCCGGCCACTGTACACCAATTCTAACAAGGTCCTGTTTGACATTGTCTGCCCACCGCATCCTAGGTCTCCCCCTCCTTCTCAGGCCTCCAGGCACACTGTTCATAACCCTATTCGCCAATCTATAATTATCCATACGAGCAACATGGCCAAACCAGCGGAGTCTCTCTCTGCACAATATGCTGCTTAAAGGAGGTTGCAAGACTCCTTTGCCTAACCTCATCATTAGTTACAAAGACGGTACGGGTTGGGTTGTTTTACCTCTGAGCGGCACTCTTTTGCATACCATGGGCTAAATGGCCAGGTCACATGGACCCCGAAGGCTCAGAGAAGGTTGGGGGAGGGGACCCACTAGAACAGCTGTTGGGAGACAGATGGTAGCCTCCCGTCAAGGCCATCCAGCGTGTTCTTTAAAGTGCACAGGGTATGGTTCTCCCGTATGCGGGGCCACGGCTTAACGTCCCATCCGACGGACGGCGGCCTTTCCAAGCCCATCGGTGTCCCCTACTGACCGTGGGCAGGACGGGGAATTTTGCGGAGATAAATCTCAACGCTGACCCAGCTGGGACTCCAACCTGGGAACTACAGATTACGAGCCTGGCGCGCTACCGACTGAGCCACCCCCGCCCCACGATGGTACGGAATCAGAGTTGATTTACAGCAGTGGTTCTCAACATTTTATGCTTCACGTACCCCCTGGAAATGTGTATGTAACTGGCGTACCCCTTGTATAGATAGATAAAAATATAGTTATATTATAACAATGGTTATTTTTACTTTGTTACTAGATCTAGCGACTTTTGAGCTCTCACGGCGTACCCCAAAAAAATTTACCGCGTACCCCACGTTGAGAACACCTAATTTAGAGGAAGGGCAAAGCTATTAGGATTTTTTTTTTTTTTTTTTTTTAATAATAATAATCTTTATTCATATTCATGTTAGTTATACAAAATTTTAAACAAATGACCCGCAAAGCATTTGCTTATCTGCAGGAGAGAAGAATAATAACGTTACATGAAAATACATAAGATATAGTTTAAAACAATGTCATCAAATTATATGAATTTCAGTGGAAGCTCCATTGTAGTGGTTGAAATTTTTATTTAAATTTTAGTGCCTAGAAGAAAATTTTTTGTCTTATTTTTGATTTCTTTAAAATTGTTTAATAAAATAATTTCCCTTGGCAGTTGATTGAACACGTAAGGTATTGTGTATGCCCTTGTACATTTCCCGTAATTGTTTAATATTTTTGGAAGTTGGAAATAATTTTTGGATTGTAACCTTGTGTTTTTCCCATGAGAGATTTTATATTTAAATTGATTATCAAAAAAATATTTTAAAGTGATGCTGTATTTGTAAAGGTTGTGAAAGGAGAGTATGCCTAGATAATTTAGTCTTTCTTCGCTATGATAAAATGAATTTCTTAAGTTGTATGGGATTATATTTTTAGCAATGGATGATTGAATAGTTTCTATTTTCTTTATATTTGTGAGGTTAGTTGAGCCGTATATTGTCAAACCATAGGTCAATATAGATTCACAGATAGCTTTGTAAACCAAAATACATGTATGTGTGCTTGCAACAAATTGCAGTTTATAAAGTTTAGATGCACATAGACGCAATTTCCCTGCTAACTTTTGAATATGTGTATTCCATCGGAAGGTTGTGTCCATGTAGAGTCCAAGATATTTATGGCTCTCAACACGCTCAATAACATCACAGTCGCAGCAGTCAGGGTCATGAGTTATCATGTTGTGGGGACACAAGGGTTCGTGGTTTTTAATTGCATAAGATGAGAGATCATAGTATCCTGGTGAATGAAAGCTCATCCATTTGGTTTTTTCTGAATTTATGTAAATACGATTAATGTTAGACCAGTAAATAATTTTGTTAAAATCATCCTGTGTATCTCGGACTGCGTCTCCTATATTGTGATTCACGTTAACCAAGGCGGTGTCATCAGCATATATATAAAGAGAGCCCTTCAGTTTAAGGTTAGCTAGATCATTAATATAAATAATGAATAAAAGCGGACCTAAAATTGAACCTTGTGGAACACCAGTGTACACTGTTCTCTTCTCACTAAAAACGCCATTAATTTTGGTAACATGCACTCTATTTTTTAAATAATTTTCAAACCATTTAAGGGTAATACCTCGGACACCATAAATATACAATTTTTGAAGCAAAATATCGTGATCCAACGTATCAAATGCCTTACGAAAGTCCAGAAAGATAGCTGCTGCTTTTTTTCCGTTGTTTAAAGTTCCATTAATGACGTCAGAAAACTCCGTTAAAAGTGTAATTGTATTTTTACCTTTTTGGAAACCATATTGCTTTTCACTAATAATGTTATGTTTTTTCAAGAAATTGGCTAGAACGTTAGCTACATATCTTTCAAGTATTTTGTGAAGGACGGGTAAGATGGCAATGGGCCTATAGTTAGTGCAATCGGATTTAGTTCCACTTTTGTAAATTGGTCTTAGAATAGCAATTTTGAGTTTATTAGGGATGTTTCCTGTAGATATGCTTTCATTGATAAAGTTTGTCACGAGATCAGCTAAGGAGGTTTTGCATGCTTTAATGTGCTTTATGTGTACCTGATCGTATCCACATGATTTTCTTTCATTTAAGTCACTTAGAATTTTGAAAGTTTCTTGTTTTGAGATGGGAGGAATAAAAATTGAGGGGACAGAAGGTTGGATATGTTTAGGAACTGTAGAGAGATTCTGTATACGGTTATCGTCTCTGAGATTGACAATAATGTCTGCAAAGGTGTTGTTAAATTTCTCTGCTGCTTGAGTTTCAGACATACCTTGTGGCATATTCTTCATGATAAAATCGTCAATGGCAGTTTTAGGTTTATTGTTGATAATTTGGTTGATGAGTTCCCAATTTTGTTTTGGTTTATTTTTACATGACTCAAATTGTTTGAAGTAATATTTTTTCTTTTCCTGCCTAATAACGGACGTGACTGTGTTTCTTAAGTTTGTGTATAGTAATTTAAAATTTCTGTTTCTCTTGTTATTTTTGTAATCAATCCAAGCCGAGTCTCTTTTACGTATTAAGTTTATTATTTCCTGATTTATCCAGTCTTTGCTACAATTTCGTTGTTTCATTTTTGAGCCATCCGATAGTTTATTAATTTTGTTATTGTTGACAATCGCCATATATTTTTTTATGAATGTTTCATAAAGTACGTCTATTAGTTCTGAATTTGGGGTTTCGTTTCCAGTGCCTCTGTCCAGCCAGTCTGTTAGACTTATTTCTTTGCATATGTTTTTATGATCTAAGATAGTTTTCGTGTTAAAATTGCTGTCTAGCTTTTTAGTGTGATTGGACGAATTCCCAAGTTTTTTCCCCCCGCAAATTGCCGCGATTAAGTAGTGGTCTGCGATCCTACTGCCAAAAATCATTGAATTTGTGTCGAGTTTAATGTCAAGTCGGACGTTAATGTGATCAATGCATGTCTGAGAAAGAGAGTCACCAATGATGTCTTCCCTGGTGATACCAGTAATAATAGGTGAGAAACCAAACTCGGTTAACAATTCTACGTATTTGGCAACTCCGTGTTTTTTGATATTTTTGATATCTAAATTAAAGTCTCCAACTAGTATTTGATTGCGATGTTTATCAGTTGTTTCGAACCAATTTTTGAGATTAGAAAGAAAAGTGTTAATGTTCGAGCTTGGTGATCTGTAAATAGCAAGTAAATTGAAAGTTAAATTACCCTTGTAGATATTTATATTCAGTGTTTCAGCAGGGATTACAAGTGAAGGTATCGTTTTGACTAATAATGTGTCGCGGAAGAAAAGTAGAATCCCATGTTCAAACGCACCAGGAGTTCTCGTAAAAAGTTGATTAAAATTTTCTAGATTGAACAATGGAGCATCCGTGCTGAGGATGTTAGTTTCTGTTAATATAATAATATCTAAGAAATTCAAGATATCTTTAAGATAAACACAGAGAGTATCCCAGTTTTTTTTCAGACTTCGAATGTTCACATGCAGAAAGCTTAAATGTTCATCAGATTCATAACATAATTTACTAGTCAAGAACCATTTCTTAACTTCTTCATAGTCGCACAGGACATTTTCGTTGTGATCAAATGTTGGTAAGTCATCAAAATGAAAAGTCGCCATGGCAGAACAAATAAGGTGGAGCAAATAAACAATATATTTCCCGTTTAAAATTCGTCGAAATTCGTTTGCATATCAATTCGAATTACGCTGTCACCATCAGTTTTTCTCATCATGATTTTCCCGTTCCGAAACCAGACGTATTTAAAATTTTTTGATTTGGCCAGGCACCTCGCTTTCCAGAAAAGTTCTCTGTTTATTGGAGTTAAATTTTCATTTATATACACTGGCGTTTTTTTAGCGTCATCAATAACGTTACTGGCAAAGATTTTCGATTTCTTTTTTGACATCCATTGTTCACGTTCGTTTCTAGATTTAAATTGGGCAATAATCGCAGGTGTTTTTTTCTTGTTCCTTGTTGGCAGTCTATGTAAGGCTTCAAGTTGATCAATGTTAAAATTATTTATATCTAGCGCTTTTGCAACGTTGATCATTATCTGATTTAGATTTTCTTTCTCATCCTGGTCGTCCATTGGAATGCCATGTATCTCGATATTTCGGTTTCTGCCGTATTGTTCAAGATCATTAATTTGCAACTTTAGGGCCGTATTCTCTTGAGTGAGATCTGCACATGTAGTTTCAATGGTAGCTAGTTTACTCATAGTGTCTAGTTGCGTCGCTTCATATTCGTGAAATTTATTCAATAGTGTATCATATTGAGATGAGAAAAATTCTACTGAATGCCTTAAGTCTTTGATTTCGTTTCTTAAGTGCGTTATTTCATTCAGTAATGTTTGAAAGTTTCTAGTTTCTTGTTGCGCCGAAGACGGGGGCCGTATACTATTAGTGTTACAGCCTTCTCCAGGTGTCTTAGAGGAGCGGTGACCCAAGGATGTCTCCTGGCTATAGTTACTATTGTTATTCGATGTCGGTGAGGGTGATACACGTGTGCTATTCTTTAGAGGCGTATTATCTCTGTTTTCTTTATCTGAAACGGGCCTGTTGTTTGTCCTGCTTAATTTGCAGTCAGTACAGAGCCACGTTTTTTTCTTCTCTTGAGTCATCTTTTTATAGTTTCTCTCCGTTGTGCCAGAGCACCCAAAATGCAGTTTCCCTTTGCATCCACTGCATAGGATATGGTCGGCATTAGGAGCAATTGTTTCTCCACAGCTGTAGCACAATGAATTCATTGTGTAGAGAGTTTTGGCTCACAAGTTCAACGGCGGGAACCACTAATGGGAGATGCACAAATTGGGCCCTAAAGTCCAGGTGCTTAATTGATTTTAGCCAGCTCACTCTACACAAGACACTGTGTAAAGCACGACGGACTGATGCAAGGGGGAGAGGACGCGTAGGAGCAATAAAGTTTATGGCACTTACTAGTCCGGTGACGGAGCGCAGCTTTTTCCATAATGGGCTAAATGGCTAGGTCACAAGAACCCCAAGGGCTCATAGAAAGTTGGGGGAGGAGACCTACTACACAGCTGTTGGGAGAGAGATGGTATCTTCCCTTCAAAGCCATTCAGTGCATTCGCTTAACCTGCATAAGGTATGGCCCCCCCGCACATAGGCCAAGGCTTTTCGTTCTATCCGACGGACGTTCCAAGTTCATTAGTTCCACTACTGACCACTGGCCGGGCGGGGAATTTTGCGGAGATAAATCTCAATGATGGCCCAGGCAGGACTCAAATCTGAGAACTGCAGATTACGAGCCTGGCGCGCTACTAACTGAGCCATCCCTGCCCATTTTGACCAGGGGGGAGTTAAATTACCCTTGAAGAAGCTGCTTGCCACACAGGTCTGACAAGACCCTGTCATTACAGTGTGCCACAGAGGAAGGCCTGTGAGGAAGGCAAGAACTGAGCAGAAAGGCAACACAAAGAAATAATGAACGCCTGGCTCAAATCTTTGTTTTTTAGCTGAGATAAATCTCATGGCCAATACAGTTGGTATTCGAACCTGGGAACTGCAGATTACGAGCATCGACAGCTTCCAAATGAACCACCCCCACCTCACTGGGTAAGGCATGGGTTGGGTTGTTTTACCTCTGAGCGGCACTTTTTTGTACACCATGGGCTAAATGGCCAGGTCACAAGTACCCCGAAGGCTCAGAGAAGGTTGGGGGAGGGGACCTACTGGAACATCTGTTTGGAGACAGATGGTAGACACTCCCGTCAAGGCCATCCAGCGTGATCTTTAGCGTGCCCAGGGTATGGCTCTCCCGCACACTGGGGTACGGCTTAACGTCCCATCCGACGGACAGCGGCCTTTTTCCAGCCCATCGATCGACTGATCGTAGATAGGGCGGGGAGTTTTGTGGAGATAAATCTCAACGCTGACCCAGCTGGGACTCGAATCTGGTAACTACAGATTACGAGCCTGGCGCGCTACCGACTGGGTAAGGCAATATACTGGATAACTGCTAAGAGACAGATGGAAGCCTTCCTTCGAGAACATCCAGTGTGTCCTCTGATGTTTATAGGACACGACTCTGCTGCATTAAACGGTCTCAGACTCTTTAAGTAACATAGGACTGTTTCTATAAACTTTCCTATTCTAAATAATAATTCTAATAATATATTCTAATAATATTCTAAATATTCTGATAATATTCTAATAATGTGGATATTTATTGTACGTTTAATTGCAAAAATACCAATAGTTGAAAACATATTTATTATCTTATAAATATTATCTTATAATAATTTATGCCATTTTCGTTTCCCTAATCATCCATTAGCTTGAATTTAAAATTGTAAAAAGTGCAAAAGTCGAGAAATCAAAAACTTCATTCTCTTTTTTTAAACGAGATTCTTGTAGTCGCCAGAGGCGATATGTGTTCTAGTTTATATATGCCATCGCAGTGATTCAGCGATTACATGCCATCGCAGCGATCACCACGGCATTCGGAATCCAGGATCGAATCCCAGTTTGTCAGCATGGCTTTGTACGTTTCTCGAAATCAAACCATTAAAATACTTTTTCTAGATTTTGGTCATCATCTCTGTAACGCTTTGTATCTCAGCAAATTTTTAATCCTATCGACCTCAAATTTTGCGTATAGACTCTTCTGGGTGAATTTCATTATGGTCCTCACGAAACACATATACTTATGAATTTTAGGTCCACTCCTAGAAGAAAATACTATTCCAGGATTCTCATTTCTTTTCCGAATATAGTTGGAAACTATAATATATTGACGAAAAGCTGAAAAATAACATTGGGTTGGGTTGTTTTGGGACTACTCTGAGCGGCACTATTTTGCACAACATGGGCTAAATAGCGAGGTCACAAGCACCTCGAAGCTCAGAGAAGGTTGGGGGAGAGGACCCACTGGAACAGCTGTTGGGAGACAGACCCATCAAGGCCATCCAGAGTGTTCTTTAACATGCACAGGGTATGGCTTTCACGCACACGACGAACGGCAGGGCAGCCTTTCCAAGCCCATCGGTGTCCCCTACTGACCGTGGGCAAAGCGGGGAATTTTGAGGAGATAAATCTCAACGCTGACCCAGCTGGGACTCGAACCTGGGAACTACAGATTACGAGCCTGGCGCGCTATGAAAAATAGCAGAATAAGATAAACTTATAAATGATTACAGAGTAATTACACGGAACACTGCGATTAAAGAGTGTTTGCGATGCAATAATGTGATAACATATTTATGAGATTTAAAATTTTGAATGAAGTTTTGTAAAACCCAAAGATAGTAATTTAATATATTTCCTTAACTATTGGTTGCAAGTTTAAACGAACGAAAAATGCTGGACCGTTCAAAAAAAGACTTAATCTGATAGTATATAGATAAACTTCTAGCTTTGTTGATTCCAGGAATCAAAAGTAAATGGTTCTAAATGAAAAGATTTCTAGAAAATTGAATATGACTCGGAGGAACTCGCCACTGCTCTCGAGTAAGTTTCTGACATTGTAGCAGATTCCTTACAAATGGTTAGGGGCGGAGGTGGCTCAGTCGGCAGCGCGCCACGTTCGAGTCCCAGCTGGGTCAGCGTTGAGATTTATCTCCGCAAAATTCCCCGCCCTGCCCACGGTCAGTAGGGGACATCTACGGGCTTGGTAGGGCCGCCGTCCGTCGGATGGGACGTTAAGTGGTATTGTGTGCGGGAGAGCCATACCTAGTCCACGTTAAAGAACACGCTGGATGGCCTTGACGGGAGACTACTATCTGTCTCCCAACAGCTGTTCCAGTGGGGCCCCTCCTCCAACCTTCTCTAAGCCTTCGGGGTCCATGTCACCTGGCCATTTAGCTCATGGTGTGCATACATGTGCCGCTTAGAGGTAAAACAACCCAACCTTAGAAATGGATGTGAATGAAATGAACTCACCACTACTCTCTGGTAGCTTTCCGCCATCATACCAATGAGCATGTTGAGCAGGACGACAACCGTCAACAAGTGATAAACTCCCCATAGGCCATATCCTACAGCCTCGGAGAAGTAGTGATCATTATATTCAGGATCATCAGGTGTTAGGAACTTGTTACCATCAGGTGTTAGGGGTTGGAGGAGGGCACCCCCTTGGAACAGCTGTTCCAGTGGGTCCCCTCCTCCAACCTTCTCTAAGCCTTCGGGGTCCATGTCACCTGGCCATTTAGCTCATGGTGTGCATACATGTGCCGCTTAGAGGTAAAACAACCCAACCTTAGAAATGGATGTGAATGAAATGAACTCACCACTACTCTCTGGTAGCTTTCCGCCATCATACCAATGAGCATGTTGAGCAGGACGACAACCGTTAACAAGTGATAAACTCCCCATAGGCCATATCCTACAGCCTCGGAGAAGTAGTGATCATTATATTCAGGATCATCAGGTGTTAGGGACTTGTTGGCTGATACGACGATATCAGCGAAATCTGGCTCGGCCATTCCAAATATGGCCCAGAACAGAGTTTTAAAGGTACTTTTCAAACTAGAAAGAAAAGATTGAAAATTAATTTTACGTTACTGCTCTCCTCTACATCATAATTATCAGTTTAGACTTATTCAGTATGATTAAGGAAATTAATAATTTTCGTTGGTAATAACCTTAAATATTTTATGCACTTTATTCGTGTGAGATATTAAAAACTGAAATTAATGAAATTTCGCAATAAAGGATTTAGTCTATAGATTAAATACAATAGTGTACTTTAAGCAGTGGTGAAAGTAGGACGGTACAGCATACCGGTAAAACATTTTTCAGTAATGATGCAGTTAATGATTTCTTTTACACTTTAATGCTCTTACAAATGAGCATTTAAAAAGAAAATTCCTCGATTTTTTAATTACACTATTACAGTTTTACCCTTAGATACCAAGCTGTTTGAAAACCGCCTTCTTGAGGTTACATTGCTAACGACAGAGAGTACCAAGAAGGAAGGGAAGGGGTAAGTAGTGCGATCTCTCTTTTAACGATTAGCAGGGAGACTGGGTAAAGAGAGCAGAATTAGACAAAGAGACTGGGTAAAGAGAGCAGAATTAGACAAAGAGACTGGGTAAAGAGAGCAGAATAGACAAAGAGACTGGGTAAAGAGAGCAGAATTAGACAAAGAGACTGGGTAAAGAGAGTAGAATTAGACAAAGGGAGTATAATTAGACAAAGAGACTGGGTAAAGAGAGTAGAATTAGACAAGGAGACTGGGTAAAGAGAGTAGAATTCGACGAAGAGACAGGGTAAAGAGAACAGAATTAGACAACGAGACTGGGTAAAGGGAGTATAATTAGACAAAGAGACTGGATAAAGAGAGCAGAATTAGACAAAGAGACTGGATAAAGAGAGCAGAATTAGACAAAGAGACTGGGTAAAGGGAGTATAATTAGACAAAGAGACTGGGTAAAGAGAGTAGAATTAGACAAAGAGACTGGGTAAAGAGAGTAGAATTAGACAAAGGGAGTATAATTAGACAAAGAGACTGGGTAAAGAGACTAGAATTAGACAAGGAGACTGGGTAAAGAGAGTAGAATTCGACGAAGAGACAGGGTAAAGAGAACAGAATTAGACAACGAGACTGGGTAAAGGGAGTATAATTAGACAAAGAGACTGGATAAAGAGAGCAGAATTAGACAAGAGAGACTATGTAAAGAGAGCAGAATTAGACAAAGAGACTGGATAAAGAGAGCAGAATTAGACAAAGAGACTGGGTAAAGGGAGTATAATTAGACAAAGAGACTGGATAAAGAGAGCAGAATTAGACAAAGAGACTGGATAAAGAGAGCAGAATTAGACAAAGAGACTGGATAAAGACAGCAGAATTAGACAAAGAGACTGGGTAAAGGGAGTATAATTAGACAAAGAGACTGGATAAAGAGAGCAGAATTAGACAAAGAGACTGGGTAAAGAGAGCAGAATTAGACAAAGAGACTGGGTAAAGAGAGCAGAATTAGACAAAGAGACTGGGTAAAGAGAGTAGAATTAGACAAAGGGAGTATAATTAGACAAAGAGACTGGGTAAAGAGAGTAGAATTAGACAAGGAGACTGGGTAAAGAGAGTAGAATTCGACGAAGAGACAGGGTAAAGAGAACAGAATTAGACAACGAGACTGGGTAAAGGGAGTATAATTAGACAAAGAGACTGGATAAAGAGAGCAGAATTAGACAAAGAGACTGGATAAAGAGAGCAGAATTAGACAAAGAGACTGGGTAAAGGGAGTATAATTAGACAAAGAGACTGGGTAAAGAGAGTAGAATTAGACAAAGAGACTGGGTAAAGAGAGTAGAATTAGACAAAGGGAGTATAATTAGACAAAGAGACTGGGTAAAGAGACTAGAATTAGACAAGGAGACTGGGTAAAGAGAGTAGAATTCGACGAAGAGACAGGGTAAAGAGAACAGAATTAGACAACGAGACTGGGTAAAGGGAGTATAATTAGACAAAGAGACTGGATAAAGAGAGCAGAATTAGACAAGAGAGACTATGTAAAGAGAGCAGAATTAGACAAAGAGACTGGATAAAGAGAGCAGAATTAGACAAAAAGACTGGGTAAAGGGAGTATAATTAGACAAAGAGACTGGATAAAGAGAGCAGAATTAGACAAAGAGACTGGATAAAGAGAGCAGAATTAGACAAAGAGACCGGATAAAGACAGCAGAATTAGACAAAGAGACTGGGTAAAGGGAGTATAATTAGACAAAGAGACTGGATAAAGAGAGCAGAATTAGACAAAGAGACTGGGTAAAGAGAGCAGAATTAGACAAAGAGACTGGGTAAAGAGAGAAGAATTAGACAAAGAGACTGGGTAAAGAGAGCAGAATTAGACAAAGAGACTGGGTAAAGAGAGCAGAATTAGACAAAGAGACTGGATAAAGAGAGCAGAATTAGACAAAGAGACTGGATAAAGACAGCAGAATTAGACAAAGAGACTGGGTAAAGGGAGTATAATTAGACAAAGAGACTGGATAAAGAGAGCAGAATTAGACAAAGAGACTGGGTAAAGAGAGCAGAATTAGACAAAGAGACTGGGTAAAGAGAGAAGAATTAGACAAAGAGACTGGGTAAAGAGAGCAGAATTAGACAAAAGACTGGGTAAAGAGAGCAGAATTAGACAAAGAGACTGGATAAAGAGAGCAGAATTAGACAAAGAGACTGGATAAAGAGAGCAGAATTAGACAAAGAGACTGGGTAAAGGGAGTATAATTAGACAAAGAGACTGGATAAAGAGAGCAGAATTAGACAAAGAGACTGGGTAAAGAGAGCAGAATTAGACAAAGAGACTGGGTAAAGAGAGAAGAATTAGACAAAGAGACTGGGTAAAGAGAGCAGAAGTAGACAAAGAGACTGGGTAAAGGGAGCAGAAGTAGACAAAGAGACTGGATAAAGAGAGAAGAAGTAGACAAAGAGACTGGGTAAAGAGAGCAGAATTAGACAAAGAGACTGGATAAAGAGAGCAGAATTAGACAAAGAGACTGGGTAAAGAGGGCAGAATTAGACAAAAAGACTGGGTAAAGAGGGCAGAATTAGACAAAGAGACTGGGTAAAGAGAGCAGAATTAGACAAAGAGACTGGGTAAAGGGAGTATAATTAGACAAAGAGACTGGATAAAGAGAGCAGAATTAGACAAAGAGACTGGGTAAAGGGAGTATAATTAGACAAAGAGACTGAGTAAAGAGAGGAGAATTAGACAAAAAGACTGGGTAAATAGAGAAGAATTAGACAAAGAGACTGGATAAAGAGAGCAGAATTAGACAAAGAGACTGGGTAAAGAGAGCAGAATTAGACAAAAAGACTGGATAAAGAGAGCAGAATTAGACAAAGAGACTGGGTAAAGAGGGCAGAATTAGACAAAGAGACTGGGTAAAGAGGGCAGAATTAGACAAAGAGACTGGGTAAAGGGAGTATAATTAGACAAAGAGACTGGATAAAGAGAGCAGAATTAGACAAAGAGACTGGGTAAAGGGAGTATAATTAGACAAAGAGACTGGATAAAGAGAGCAGAATTAGACAAAGAGACTGGGTAAAGAGAGCAGAATTAGACAAAGAGACTGAGTAAAGAGAGGAGAATTAGACAAAAAGACTGGGTAAATAGAGAAGAATTAGACAAAGAGACTGGATAAAGAGAGCAGAATTAGACAAAGAGACTGGGTAAAGAGAGCAGAATTAGACAAAAAGACTGGATAAAGAGAGCGGAATTAGACAAAGAGACTGGGTAAAAAGGGCAGAATTAGACAAAGAGACTGGGTAAAGAGAGCAGAATAGACAAAGAGACTGGGTAAAGTGAGCAGAATTAGACAAAGAGACTGGGTAAAGGGAGTATAATTAGACAGAGACTGGATAAAGAGAGCAGAATTAGACAAAGAGACTGGGTAAAGAGAGAAGAATTAGACAAAGAGACTGGGTAAAGAGAGCAGAATTAGACAAAGAGACTGGGTAAAGAGAGCAGAATTAGACAAAAAGACTGGATAAAGAGAGCAGAATTAGACAAAGAAACTGGGTAAAGAGGGCAGAATTAGACAAAGAGACTGGGTAAAGAGGGCAGAATTAGACAAAGAGACTGGGTAAAGAGAGCAGAATAGACAAAGAGACTGGGTAAAGTGAGCAGAATTAGACAAAGAGACTGGGTAAAGGGAGTATAATTAGACAGAGACTGGATAAAGAGAGCAGAATTAGACAAAGAGACTGGGTAAAGAGAGCAGAATTAGACAAAGAGACTGAGTAAAGAGAGGAGAATTAGACAAAAAGACTGGGTAAATAGAGAAGAATTAGACAAAGAGACTGGGTAAAGAGAGCAGAATTAGACAAAAAGACTGGATAAAGAGAGCAGAATTAGACAAAGAGACTGGGTAAAGAGGGCAGAATTAGACAAAGAGACTGGGTAAAGAGGGGAGAATTAGACAAAGAGACTGGGTAAAGAGAGCAGAATAGACAAAGAGACTGGGTAAAGTGAGCAGAATTAGACAAAGAGACTGGGTAAAGGGAGTATAATTAGAGAGACTGGATAAAGAGAGCAGAATTAGACAAAGAGACTGGGTAAAGAGAGCAGAATTAGACAAAGAGACTGAGTAAAGAGAGGAGAATTAGACAAAAAGATTGGGTAAATAGAGAAGAATTAGACAAAGAGACTGGGTAAAGAGAGCAGAATTAGACAAAAAGACTGGATAAAGAGAGCAGAATTAGACAAAGAGACTGGGTAAAGAGAGAAGAATTAGACAAAGAGACTGGGTAAAGAGAGAAGAATTAGACAAAGAGACTGGATAAAGAGAGCAGAATTAGACAAAGAGACTGGGTAAAGAGGGCAGAATTAGACAAAGAGACTGGGTAAAGAGGGCAGAATTAGACAAAGAGACTGGGTAAAGAGAGCAGAATTAGACAAAGAGAAAAAAGCAAAATAGACAAAGAGAAAAAAGCAAAATAGACAAAGGAGACTCCAACCAAAGCCGTCTTTCGGCGAGCCGTTAAGAGAACACTGTTCATATCCACCATAGCGGTCTGGTTCGGTCTTAATCATCATCAAAGAAATAAATGGGAAAACTGATTTGTGGTTTTCGAATTCTTATTTTAATTCTTTTACTCCATCTGTTGTTTCATGTTTTATGCTTTCGTCTGCTAAAAATATTTTTGCAAATAATTTTATATTCTGATGAATTGAAAATTCTAACATTGCTGAGAATCATGGATGGCAATTTAATGGGGGGGGCGATAGGGGAATGAATTCGAAGCTTTAGTGAGGGTGGGGGGAGATCGAAATTTTTTTATTAATATAAATGCATAAAAAAATTAGAAAAAAATTTAACAATTAATCATCAAATAATTCTATACTGAAGTAGCATAATACAGAATCTAATACATGCTCGTTTTATTTTATCTTACCACAAAAGTTCGCATTGAAACAAAATTGCAAAAAATTGATACTCTTAATAGATTACGTGGTGGTGTTATATGGGGTACTAGAAGGAACAAGTAACGATATCTTCATACTAGATTAGTACAACATATTACTCGGAAAAAGTGGCTAAATAGAATAACCGAAACAGCTTGAAAAAATATCCCCTTATATTTAAGTGAAAGCATACATGATAAGGTCAACTTTTGACTCAAGCTGAAATAGTACGCCGTTGCTCTGACTGCACTACAACTTTAACGATCAAAAGAGGGGTCGAAAGAAGGGGAAAAACTGTCTGTTAAATTATGCAACTTGCAGGAAATATCTTTATTTTGTGACTGCCAAAAGTCACTGTTTTCCTACCTCATTTTGGATGCGGTATAGCTGTAATTTTATATCTATGTCATGGATATCGCAGAGGTGAAATTTTTATTACCTCCTGTAATCTTTGATTACACTTGATGAAATTCAAAAGTTACTCTGATTCTCTGATATATATTGTTCTAAAGAAATGCTTAAATTTGTCATCTGGGTTTAGAATATGCGAGTTGAGTGATTAAAATTTATGTTAACAGCTTATTTTTATTTTTAAAAAATTACTTGCGATTTTAAGAACTAAATTCAGTTTAGAAACATCATACTAGGTAAAAACACTTTATTTAACATATCTTGTTATTAGTTTTTGTTTTCCAATAAGACCCTAATCCGCGAATACAGCGGAATAAGCATGTATTTAGGAATGTTAATATTTATTTTACATTACAAACCCATAAATCATTCGCTATTAGCAGAAAAAAATAAATCCCCCTTCCAGCAGCTGCTTTTCACAGAGGTCTGACACAAGCCTGTTGGTTTATACACCACAGTAGAAGGTCTGTGATGATGGAGGCAACTCAGCAGAAAAACAGCACCCACATCTAAGCCTTATCTGGGGATCGAATCCAGGTCCCTTAGATCAGTAGCCAAGCTCGCTAACCACTCGACCACGGGACTGGCTATTAGCGGAAAACATAGGGAAAAATAGCAAATTGTGGGATACTGTAGTTTTGTCACCATACATTTTAGTTTATTACCCTTGTAAGATTACTTCAGTGGAGTGACCACCTATTGGTGATCTTCCACACGTAGCTATATGTTTCGAAGCGTACCGGTAATAAATAAAATCTACTTTCACCAGTGACTCC
This sequence comes from Ryuthela nishihirai, assembly GCA_038380435.1. NCBI lineage: Eukaryota > Metazoa > Arthropoda > Arachnida > Araneae > Heptathelidae > Ryuthela > Ryuthela nishihirai. The sequence goes on from JAWZYU010000018.1 coordinate 31,524,971, forward strand.
GGGTAAACCTCGATGTATTCTTTTTCGATCAATGCGAGTTTCGGTTAATACGGTCACAAACATTTGTACCATTCCTCTATATATGGGACGGGGGTGCTCAGTTGGTAGCGCGCCAGGCTCATAATCTGCAGTTCCCAGGTTCGAGTCCCAGCTGGGTCAGCGTTGAGACTTATCTCCGCAAAACGCCCCATCCTGCCCACGGTCAGTAGGGGATGGGCTTGGAAAGGCCGTAGTCCGTCGGATGGAACGTTAAGCCGTGGCCCCGTGTGCGGGAGAGCCATACCCTATGCACGTTAAAGAACACATTGGATGACCTTGATGGGAGGCTACCATCTTTCTCCCAACAGCTATTCTAGTGGATCCCTCCCCTAACCTTCTCTGAGCTTTCGGGATCCTTGTGACCTGGCCATTTAGCCCATTGTGTGCAAAAAAGTGCCTCTCAGAGGTAAAACAACCCAACCCTCTATATATCCCCCCTAAAATTTTGAATTGTGCGGCCGATTATGGAACAAAAAGTTTTTCACAATGCAAAAAAATAGTCGCCCGAAAACTTTTGTGGCTTCGAAAATCGAGTTGACGCTGTTATTGAAGAAATTAGCGTTATTGGAAAGGATCTTGGATTTGCAGATATTGATTCTCCCAGTGTCAGAGAATGCCTGGATTCGCATTCACAGCCATTCTCTAACACGGACCTTATAGAATTGGATCAAGCTGTACGACAGCTACGACGAGAAAGACGAAATTGCGTCTAAATGATAGGGGTGTGTCTCAAAGGAAATTTTGATAAAGGAACTGAATTTGGAAACTTTTAAACAACTATTTATAGATATAGATCCGAATGTGGAAAGAAGCATGCCGAACCCTAGAAAACGGAATTAGCTGCTATCCTAAATTGTACGAAGAAAAAATGAAGGCTATACATGTTCAAATGACGCTTGACAAAATTTTTCTAGAAAGCATCATATCCATTTTTTACTCGTTTTGTAGTAGATTTCTTTAATAAACGTTTTTTTTTAGCTTATTTGTTTTTCATTATTGTTTATATTTCTATCTATGTACACAGTTAAAACGCATTTTAAAGGCCAAAATTAAGTCTTCTGGCGAATGTTCCAAAGACATCATGGATGAATTACAATTTTTCCATTGGTTTTTAACTTCGATATATGCGGTTTCGAGATATGCGGTACATTCGCTGCACGTGAATTAACCGCATATATAGAGTTTACCAGTATATGTTATTCATCATCCTCATCCTCAAGCAGCCTAGGTTACGGAGGTCTAACCAGATTATGCAATTTTGTTCTCCAAACACATCTCTCCTGAACTAGATCTGCTATGTAGACCAATTCTAGCAAAGTCTTGTTTGACATTGTCTAATCATCCTAGTCTCCCACTCTTTCTGAGGCTTTTAGGCACACTGTTCCTAATCTATTCAATAATCTATAGTTATGCATAGCCAAACCAACGGAGTCTCTCTCTGCACAATGTACTGCTTAAAGGAGGTTGCCGACTCCTGTGCCTAACCTCTTTACTAACAAAATTGAACAACCTAATGCTCAAGATACTGCGTAAGGATTTGCACACTGAATTAGAAATCTTTATACAGATGTACGTAAACGTCACTTGTGCAACGTATATGCAAAATACATGGTCGCATTCATCACCACGTGATCTAGGCGCCTATTTAAGACTACTGCTCGTCAGTAATCGTCAGTAGTGTTGATCACAATGGGAAAAACAAAGGATCTTTCGGGGGTTCGATAAAAGGCTTATTATGGGTGTCCGTCTGTCTGGATCGATGACCTAAGGATCTAACGCCCTGTGATTTTTTTTATGGGGATACCTCAAGGCAGAGGTTTTTAAACATCGCCCCATAAACCTGCTTCAGCTGAAGAATGTTATTCGGCAGGAAATAGCCCGAATTCCGCTGGACATGTTGGAACGTGTAGAGGGATTTACTGAAAGTTGGGTTGTTTTACCTCTGAGCGGCACTTTTTTGCACACCATGGGCTAAATGGCCAGGTCACATGGACCACGAAGGCTCAGAGAAGGTTGGGGGAGGGGACCCACTGCAACAGCTGTTGGGAGACAGATGGTAGCCTCCCGTCAAGGCCATCCAGCGTGTTCTTTAACGTGCACAGGGTATGGCTCTCCCGCACACGCGGCCACGGCTTAACGTCCCATCCGACGGACGGCGGCCTTTACAAGCCCATCGGTGTCCCCTACTGACCGTGGGCAGGGCGGGGAATTTCGCGGAGATAAATCTCAACGCTGACCCAGCTGGGATTCGAACCTGGGAACTACAGATTACGAGCCTAGCGCGCTACCGACTGAGCCACCCCCGCCCCCTCTTGTAGAGGGAAACGTCAGAAATCGGTTGCATCAGTGCATAGAGAACGGTGGCCACCACCTTCAAGATATTTTGTTTAAAACAGCAGGATTTGAAATTTGAAATTATGTTCTTTCATTATCAAAAAATAAATTTTGTTTATCAGCAACAATTTTTCTTTCATTCGCCTTCAAAAAAAGGAAGTTTTTGCGCCCCACCCTGTATTTACAGTATATTCATCTAAGCCTCTTTGGTTTCAGCCTCTGTTGACGACCTTGTCGAGAACTTACCTGAAAGTTCTTTTCGGAATTCGATCCAATCAAGATTCTTGATGGAATACCTCTGTTTTGAACTTGTAGTTGAATTTATAAAATTTAGAGAGAAACTAACATATGCATGATCTCTACAGCTGATCTCGTCTTCCACTGTCCATTCTAGGACAAAGTCTTGATTTAAGACTCTATGTTATGTTATATCAATCCAGCTAGTACAGTCGCTCAAAAAAGTATCCGAACAATATGGATGATTACAGAATTCAGAAAAAATATCTGACAACGATTTTTTTAGAAATAAGTGATCTGGCAACCTTCGTGTCACGTGACACGAAGGTTGCCAGATCACTAATTTCTAAAAAAAATCGTTGTTAGATATTTTTTCTGAATTCTGTAATCATCCATAGTGTTGGGATACTTTTTTCAGCGACTATAGGTGGTCATATTATTTTGATACTAGATCGTGTGGGCTCACTCACGGAAATATTGAGCGTGTGCAGTTACCGTTCACAGCAAACTGGAGCGTGTGCAGTAACTGCACACGCTCCAGTTTGCTGTGAACGATAACTGGAGCGTGTACAGTTGCTGTACACGCTCCAAGATATTTTTCCTGAATTCTGTAATCACGTGACACGAAGGTTGCCAGATCACTAATTCCTAAAAAAATCGTTGCCAGATATTTTTTTTCTGAATTCTGTGATCAACCATAGTGTTCGGATACTTTTTTGAGCGACTGTAGGGGGTCATATTATTTTGATACTAGATCGTGTGGGCTCACTCACGGAAATATTGAGCTTGTGCAGTTACCGTTCACAGCAAACTGGCGCGTGTGCAATAACTGCACACGCTCCAGTTTGCTGTGAACGATAACTGGAGCGTGTACAGTTGCTGTACACGCTGCAGATATTTTTCCTGAATTCTGTAATCACGTGACACGAAGGTTGCCAGATCACTAATTTCTAAAAAAATCGTTGCCAGATATTTTTTTCTGAATTCTGTGATCAACCATAGTGTTCGAATACTTTTTTGAGCGACTGTAGGGGGTCATATTATTTTGATACTAGATCGTGTGGGCTCACTCACGGAAATATTGAGCTTGTGCAGTTACCGTTCACAGCAAACTGGCGCGTGTGCAGGAACTGCACACGCAAGGTCGTCAACAGACGCAAGGTCGTCAACAGGTTCTCGACAAGGTCGTCAACAGAGGCTGAACACGAAGGTTGCCAGATCACTAATTTCTAAAAAAATCGTTGCCAATTATTTTTTCTGAATTCTGTAATCAACCACAGTGTTCGGATACTTTTTTGAGCGACTGTACCTAGACTGCTGGTGAAAGTTGGATCACTATTCGGATCGTTTACAATTGTGAATCCGTTTTAGTTAATAAATTCTAAGACTTCTTTCCCTCTCTGGTCTACCCTCTGAGATGGGGCGGGGGTGGCTCAGTCGGTAGCGCGCCAGGCTCGTAATCTGTAGTTCCCAGGTTCGAGTCCCAGTTGGGTCAGCGTTGAGATTTATCTCCGCAAAATTCCCCGCCCTGCCCACGGTCAGTAGGGGACACCGATGGGCTTGGAAAGGCCGCCGTCCGTCGGATGGGACGTTAAGCCGTGGCCCCGTGTGCGGGAGAGCCATACCCTGTGCACGTTAAAGAACAAACTAGATGGCCTTGACGGGAGGCTACCATCTGTCTCCCAACAGCTGTTCCAGTGGGTCCCCTCCCCCAACCTTCTCTGAGCCTTCGGGGTCCTTGTGACCTGGCCATTTAGCCCATTGTGTGCAAAAAAGTGCCGCTCAGAGGTAAAACAACCCAACCCTACCCTCTGAGGATCCCAGAGTTTACTGCTTGCGTTAAAGTCCCCTCCTAGGACCATGTCCCAGTCAGGGTATATCTCAACTATATTAGAGATGATTTGGAAGTTTTCTTCCAACGAGTCTTTCGGTGGGCAGTACATCGAGATCAGCACACACTTCCGATCACCTTTCTTAATTGTAACAACTACGACATTTCTAGATGTGTAGATTTCTGTAGCACTTATGTTTCGTTTTCCAATCACAATTGCACTTCTTGGCATTGGGTGGGATGCTCCAAAGATCCTCCACCCTGCTGGTAAGTATTTTATCCTTATAAGTATAAGGTTTTTGCACCAATGCTATATCAAAGTCTTTTTCTTCCATGTATAATACCAATCTGTTTGTTGCAGCTCTGACATGGTGTAAGATTATTTGAACTGTTTTAGACAAATGCATTTTAGTATCGTATGCGCTTGACTAATAACTCGAGCTCTCTTCTGTAACATGAGCAGTCCATGTCCAAACTTGAATGTTGGACATCTAACTTTAATCTGTATTTGTCATTAGCTGCTTTACAGTTTACACATTTTAAAACTGTTTCTTTACATTCCCAGTGTTTATGGTCTTTCTGACCACACTTTCCACAATTCTGTTCTTCTGTGCAATTGGTCTGAAAGTGATCAAATTTATTACACTTGAAGCATCTTACCACTTTTAGGTATTCTTTGACATTTAAACGAGACCAACCTAAAAAAAATTAAAAAAAAATAAATACCCCCTTCAAGCAGCTGCTTGCCACAGAGGTCTGACAGGAGCCTGTCAGTTTATATGCCACAGTATCTGACAGGATGGCAGGACTTCAACAGAAAACAACACGAACATCCATGCCTTACCCGGGGCTCGAACCCAGGTTCCGTAGATCAGTAGCCAAGCGCACATTGACTTTTTTCTCCTTCATGAAAGCTTTGAAGCTCTCGGAGTCAACCTGTAAAATCCAATGTTTCTTATTGTTCTTACATTTTATCGAAAATTTTGCCACCATTGAGGCTTCCATGAACGCAACATTCTGTGCTTTAATTCTTTCTACAAGTACTTCTTTTTCTATGTCTCCATCTACGTCATATATTATGATCTGAGGCAACTTCATTCTGGGCTCTCTTGCAGCACATTTATCTTTTAAGACTGTATTTTTCTGTGTTTCTGTCTTTAATATTTTCTTGTCAAACTCATCAGCACATTCTATTAGAATTAGTGATCTGGCAACTTCGTGTCACGTGACACGAAGTTGCCAGATCACTAATTTCTAAAAAAATCGTTGTCAGATATTTTGTCTGAATTCTGTAATCAACCATGGTGTTCGGATATTTTTTTGAGCGACTGTACTACAGCGTTTCTTCAATTGAAACAGAATAAATGAGGCACAATTTCAACAATAAAGATTTTCAAATTCTTTTAAGACATTTCTAACCTTTGGATTCCTATTTTGAACCTTCCAAAATTAAGAGTAAATTTTTTTTTCTAAGTATGATAGAAAATTGCCTCTTTTCTTACACTATTAAATCAACAATATTTATAGTACAGATAGATGTAAATGAAGCCTAGTTGTTGCTTATAGTTTCAATTCAAACCTGGATGGAAAAAAAAGCCACAACCACTGAACTTGTACAATACAGCAAGTCTTAAGAATGTTCACACAATCGTTACAGCTTCCATACTTCTTAGTATATCATGTTAATGCCTATTGAATGTGGGGCGGGGGTGGCGCGCCAGGCTCGTAATCTGTAGTTCCCAGGTTCGAGTCCCAGCTGGGTCAGCGTTGAGATTTATCTCCGCAAAATTCCCTGCCTTGCCCACATTCAGTAAGGGACACCGATGGGCTTGGAAAGGCTGCCGTCCGTTGGATGGGACGTTAAGCCGTGGCACCGTGTGCGGGAGAGCCATACCCTGTGCACGTTAAAGAACACGCTGGATGGCCTTGACGGGAGGCTACCATCTGTCTCCCAACAGCTGTTCCAGTTGGTCCCCTCCCCCAACCTTCTCTGAGCCTTCGGGGTCCATGTGACCTGGCCATTTAGCCCATGGTGTGCAAAAAAGTGCCGCTCAGAGATAAAACAACCCAACCCAAGCATATTGAATGCAATGTACACTGCCTGGTCCCATCGTTATGAACTTCAACCTATGCTTCTTTGGCCTTTCGTGGGCATAGACGACATCTAGGAAAATTTTAATTCTTTGCGCATAGTTTCGTTGAAATAAGTTTTGAAGTACTGTCAGCGTCATATCTCTCAGCTGGTGAAGTGTAGCTGTTCTATTTTGCCATACAGTTTGTGCCAACTAACGCCTGTCCCTCTCTAACAGGGCTTTTTTCCTTCCGCTGTTGGAGGATGTTTCTTGAAACCACTGCCATTCTCAAAACACTTGGGATAATTGTGTCCCGTGATTTTCTGTTATTTCCATCACCTCCTTACGGATGCTCCCTTCTATATTCTACCACAGCCTTCCAACGCAAATGCACAAGATTAATAATTTTTCCCTCCATCTCCCTTATCAGCATTCTCAAATGTGGGGGGATTCCAAGGAGAATCCCCCCTTTCGTCTGTCAAATCGGCCTTTTTACCCAGGGGAGGGGGTGGCTCAGTCGATAGAGCGGCAGGCTCGTAATCTGCAGTTCCCAGGTTCGAGTCCCAGCTGGGTCAGCGTTGAGATTTATCTCCTCAAAAATCCCAGCCCTGCCCACAGTCAGTAGGGGATACCGATGGGCTTGGAAAGACAGCCGTCCGTCGGATGGGACGTTAAGCCGTGTCCCCGTGTATGGGAGAGCCATACCCTGTGCACGTTAAAGAACTCGCTGGATGGCCTTCACGGGAGGCTACCATCTGTCTCCCAACAGCTGTTCCAGTGGGTCCTTTCCCCCAACCTTCTCTGAGCCTACGGCGTCCTTGTTACCTGGCCATTTAGCCTATGGTGTGCAAAAAAGTGGCGCTCATAATTTAGCTAGGCAGTGCACATGCACTGCCTAGCTAAATTATTATGAATCTGCATCGTACGTATTATTACGAATCACCCTATTAATGATTATAAATTATTATTAATTATTAACATGATATATATAATTTACCGTGTTTTACACATACAGTCGATGAAATAAAATGGGTTCTACATACGTGAGGAATTCTTCTGGCTGAGTTACTTCCTGTTGATCTTCTTCCCTAGTTGAGTGTTTGTAATTCTTGTAGATAGAGTTGATTCCTGTAGCAAAGGCGAACATGATGACAAAGAACAGGACAAAGAAACGAACCACATCACCAAACATGTATCGTAAGGAAGTACCAAGAGGTCCAAGTCTGAAGCTGACTTGGCACCAGAGAAGAAGTCTACTGAACGCCATTACTGATGCTGTAGCGTAGATCCCTTCACCCAGAAGGATGGGATGGTACCAAGGCCAATCCATGCGGTTCCACTTAGCGTCCGTGTCATGGACCATGTAAAAGGTGAAGACGCTGAACCACAGCAGTTCCGCCGTGAGGAACAGAGAGAACATGAAGATATCGAAGGAAGACCACCAGGAACGGAAGTAATTTCTCAATCCCAGGGAATAGAGATTGAGCACGATAGCCCAGATGTGGCCGAGCACCCAAATGGCAACTGCTACCTCCGACCACGTGGCAGGAGAATGGACATCATACCTAAATAAAGAAAATGATTCAAATCAAATCAGTTTACTCAACAAACAAAAAGACGTACATTTACATTTTCGTGGATCACTATTTTCTCTCATTGAGCAATATAACCAAGAGTAGAAAACTCATAATAAAGAATTTTTTGCATCGTTACTTTCTATCGCTAAGAAATGTAAGCAAGAACAAAAAAAAAAACTCCTAAGCAATTATTTCATCGTTACTTCCTCTCCTTCTGCACTGCAATCCAGATTGCAGTCAATTGGATTCTTTTATCCGTGAGCGGCACTTTTCTGCACGTAATGCGATAAATGATTAGGCCATTGATTCTCAACCTTTTATGATTCACGTACAACTTGGAAATGTGTATGTAACTGGTATAGATAGATAAAATTATAGTTATAGTATAACAATGGGAATGAAATATATATATATCAGTGGTTCTCAACCTTTTATGCTTCACGTACCCCCTGGAAATGTGTATGTAACTGGTGTATCCCTTGTATAGATAGATAAAACTATAGTTATAATATAACAATGGGAATAAAATATAAATATATATGTCAGTGGTTCTCAATCTTTTATGCTTCACGTACCCGCTGGAAATGTGTGTGTAACTGGCGTACCCCTTATATAGATAGGTAAAACTATTGTTATAGTATAACAATGGGAATAAAATATATATATCAGTGGTTCTCAACCATTTATGCCTCACGTACCCCCTGGAAATGTGTATGTAACTGGCGTACCCCATGTATAGATAGATAAAACTATTGTTATAGTATAACAATGGGAACAAAATATATATATATCAGTGGTTCTCAACCTTTTATGTTTCACGTACCCCGTGCAAATGTATATATAACTGGCGTACCTCTTGTATACATAGATAAAACTATAGTTATAGTATAACAATGGGAATAAAATATATATATCAGTGGTTCTCAACCATTTATGCTTCACGTACCCCCTGGAAATGTGTATGTAACTGGCGTACCCCTTGTATAGATAGATAAAACTATTGTTATAGTATAACAATGGGAATAAAATATATATATCAGTGCTACTCAACCATTTATGCTTCACGTACCCCCTGGAAATGTGTATGCAACTGGCGTACCCCTTATATAGATAGATAAAACTATTGTTATAGTATAACAATGGGAATAAAATATATATATCAGTGGTTCTCAACCTTTTATGATTCACGTACCTCCTGGAAATGTGTATGTAACTGGCGTACCCCTTATATAGATAGATAAAACTATAGTTATAGTATAACAATGGGAATAAAATATATATATCAGTGGTTCTCATCCTTTTATGATTCACGTACCCCCTGGAAAGGTGTATGTAACTGGCGTACCCCTTGTATATATAGGTAAAACTATTGTTATAGTATAACAATGGGAATAAAATATATATATCAGTGGTTCTCAACCATTTATGCCTCACGTACCCCCTGGAAATGTGTATGTAACTGGCGTACCCCTTATATAGATAGATAAAACTGTAGTTATAGTATAACAATGGGAATAAAATATATATATCAGTGGTTCTCAACCATTTATGCTTCACGTACAGTCGCTCAAAAAGGTATCTGAACACTAGGGTTGACTACAGAATTCAGAAAAACATCTGGCAACGATTATTTTAGAAAACGCAGTTCTCGCAACCTTCGTGTCACGTGACACGAAGGTTGCCAGATCTCTAATTTCTAAAACAATCGTTGCCAGATGTTTTTTCTGAATTATGTAGTCGACCGTAGTGTTCGGATACTTTTTTGAGCGACTGTACCCCCTGGAAATGTGTATGCAACTGGCGTACCCCTTGTATAGATAGATAAAATTATAGTTATAGTATAACAATGGGAATAAAATATATATATCAGTGGTTCTCAACCTTTTATGCTTCACGTACCCCCTGGAAATGTGTATGTAACTGGCGTACCCCTTATATATATAGATAAAACTATTGTTATAGTATAACAAGGGGAATAATATATATATATATCAGTGGTTCTTAATCTTTTATGCTTCACGTACCCCCTGGAAACGTGTATGTAACTGGCGTACCCCTTGTATAGATAGATAAAACTATTGTTATAGTATAACAATGGGAATAAAATATATATACCAGTGGTTCTCAACCATTTATGCTTCACGTACCCCCTGGAAATGTGTATGCAACTGACGTACCCCTTATATAGATAGATAAAACTATAGTTATAGTATAACAAAAGGAATAAAATATATATATCAGTGGTTCTCAACCTTTTATGATTCACGTACCCCCTGGAAATGTGTATGTAACTGGCGTACCCCTTGTATAGATAGATAAAACTATTGTTATAGTATAACAATGGGAATAAAATATATATATATCAGTGGTTCTCAACCAATTATGCCTCACATACCCCCTGGAAATGTGTATGTAACTGCCGTACCCCTTATATAGATAGATAAAACTGTAGTCATAGTATAACAATGGGAATAATATATATATATCAGCGGTTATCAACCATTTATGCTTCACGTACAGTCGCTCAAAAAGGTATCCGAACACTACGGTTGACTAGAGAATTCAGAAAAAACATCTGGCAACGATATTTTAGAAATTAGTAATCTGGCAACCTTCGTGTCACGCGACACGAAGGTTGCCAGATCTCTAATTTCTAATCCAATCGTTGCCAGATGTTTTTTCTGAATTATATAGTCGACCGTAGTGTTCGGATACTTTTTTGAGCGACTCTACCCCCTGGAAATGTGTATGCAACCTGCGTACCCCTTGTATAGATAGATAAAATTATAGTTATAGTATAACAATGGGAATAAAATATATATATCAGTGGTTCTCAAACTTTTATGCTTCACGTACCCCTGGAAATGTGTATGTAACTGGCGTACCCCTTATATAGATAGATAAAACTATTGTTATAGTATAACAAGGGGAATAACATATATATATATCAGTGGTTCTTAATCTTTTATGCTTCACGTACCCCCTGGAAACGTGTATGTAATTGGCGTACCCCTTTATAGATAGATAAAACTATTGTTATAGTATAACAATGGGAATAAAATATATATATCAGTGGTTCTCAACCATTTATGCTTCACGTACCCCCTGGAAATGTGTATGCAACTGACGTACCCCTTATATAGATAGATAAAACTATAGTTATAGTATAACAATAGGAATAAAATATATATATCAGTGGTTCTCAACCTTTTATGATTCACGTACCCCCTAGAAATGTGTATGTAACTGGCGTACCCCTTGTATAGATAGATAAAACTATTGTTATAGTATAACAATGGGAATAAAATATATATATCAGTGGTTCTCAACCATTTATACTTCACGTACCCCCTGGAAATGTGTATGTAACTGGCGTACCCCTTATATAGGTAGATAAAACTATAGTTATAGTATAACAATAGGAAAAAAATATATATATCAGTGGTTCTCAACCATTTATGCTTCACGTACCCCCTGGAAATGTGTATGCAACTGGCGTACCCCTTATATAGATAGATAAAACTATAGTTATAGTATAACAATGGGAATAAAATATATATATCAGTGGTTCTCAACCATTTGTGCTTCACGTACCCCCTGGAAATGTGTATGTAACTGGCGTACCCCTTGTATAGATAGATAAAACTATTGTTATAATATAACAATGGTAATATAATATATATATCAGTGGTTCTCAACCATTTGTGCTTCACGTACCCCCTGGAAATGTGTATGTAACTGGCGTACCCCTTATATAGATAGACAAAACTATTGTTATAGTATAACAATGGGGAAAAAATATATATATCTGTGGTTCTCAACCATTTATGCTTCACGTACCCCATGGAAATGTGTATGCAACTGGCGTACCCCTTATATAGATAGATAAAACTATAGTTATAGTATAACAATGGGAATAAAATATATATATCAGTGGTTCTCAACCATTTGTGCTTCACGTACCCCCTGGAAATGTGTATGTAACTGGCGTACCCCTTGTATAGATAGATAAAACTATTGTTATAGTATAACAATGGGAATAATATATATATATCAGTGGTTCTCAACCTTTTATGATTCACGTACCCCCTGGAAATGTGTATGTAACTGGCGTACCCCTTGTATAGATAGACAAAACTATTGTTATAGTATAACAATGGGAATATAATATATATATCATTGGTTCTCAACCATTTATGCTTCACGTACCCCCTGGAAATGTGTATGTAACTGGCGTACACCTTATATAGATAGATAAAACTATTGTTATAGTATAACAATGGGAATAAAATATATATATATCAGTGGTTCTCAACCATTTATGCTTCACGTACCCCCTGGAAATGTGTATGCAACTGGCGTACCCCTTGTATAGATCGATAAAACTATTGTTATACTATAACAATGGGAATAAAATATATATATCAGTGGTTCTCAACCATTTATGCTTCACGTACCCCCTGGAAATGTGTATGTAACTGGCGTACCCTTTATATAGGTAGATAAATCTACAGTTATAGTATAACAATGGGAAAAAAATATATTTTTCACTGGTTCTCAACCATTTATACTTCACGTACCCCCTGGAAATGTGTATGCAACTGGCGTACCCCTTATATAGATAGATAAAACAATAGTTATAGTGTAACAATAGGAATAAAATATATATATCAGTGGTTCTCAACCTTTTATGATTCACGTACTCCCTGGAAATGTGTATGTAACTGGCGTACCCCTTGTATAGATAGATAAAACTACTGTTATAGTATAACAATGGGAATATAATACATATATATCAGTGGTTCTCAACCATTTATGCTTCACGTAGCCCCTGGAAATGTGTATGTAACTGGTGTATCCCTTGTATAGATAGATAAAACTATAGTTATAATATAACAATGGGAATAATATATAAATATATATATCAGCGGTTCTCAATCTCTTATGCTTCACGTACCCCCTGGAAATGTGTATGTAACCGGCGTACCCCTTGTGTAGATAGATAAAACTATTGTTATAGTATAACAATGGGAATAAAATATATATATCAGTGGTTCTCAACCTTTTATGTTTCACGTACCCCGTGGAAATGTATATATAACTGGCGTACCTCTTGTATAGATAGACAAAACTATAGTTATAGTATAACAATGGGAATAAAATATATATGTATATATATCAGTGGTTCTCAACCATTTATGCTTCACGTACCCCCTGGAAATGTGTATGTAACTGGCGTACCCCTTGTATAGATAGATAAAATTATAGTTATAGTATAACAATGGGAATAAAATATATACATCAGTGGTTCTCAACCTTTTATGCTTCACGTACCCCCTGGAAATGTGTATGTAACTGGCGTACCCCTTGTATAGATAGATAAAACTATTGTTATAGTATAACAATGGGAATAATATATATATATCAGTGGTTCTCAATCTTTTATGCTTCACGCACACCCTGGAAATGTGTATGTAACTGGCGTACCCCTTGCATAGATAGATAAAATTATAGTTATAGTATAACAATGGGAATAAAATATATATATCAGTGGTTCTCAACCTTTTATGCTTCACGTACCCCATGGAAATGTGTATATAACTGGCGTACCCCTTCTAGGGTAGATAAAACTATTGTTATAGTGTAACAATGGGAATAAAATATATACATCAGTGGTTCTCAACCAATTATGCCTCACGTACCCCCTGGAAATGTGTATGTAACTGGCGTACCCCTTATATAGATAGATAAAACTGTAGTTATAGTATAACAATGGGAATAAAATATATATATATCAGTGGTTATCCTTTTATGATTCACGTACCCCCTGGAAATGTGTATGTAACTGGCGTACCCCTTGTATAGATAGATAAAACTATTGTTATAATATAACAATGGGAATAAAATATATATATCAGTGGTTCTCAACCATTTATGCTTCACGTACCCCCTGGAAATGTGTATGTAACTGGTGTACCCCTTATATAGATAGATAAAACTATAGTTATAGTATAACAATGGGAATATAATATATATCTCAGTGGTTCTCATCGTTTTATGATTCACGTACCCCCTGGAAATGTGTATGTAACTGGCTTACCCCTTGTATAGATAGATAAAACTATTGTTATAGTGTAACAATGGGAATAAAATATATACATCAGTGGTTCTCAACCAATTATGCCTCACGTACCCCCTGGAAATGTGTATGTAACTGGCGTACCCCTTATATAGATAGATAAAACTGTAGTTATAGTATAACAATGGGAATAAAATATATATATATCAGTGGTTCTCAACCATTTATGCTTCACGTACAGTCGCTCAAAAAGGTATCCGAATACTACGGTTGACTAGAGAATTCAGAAAAAACTTCTGGCAACGATATTTTTAGAAATTAGTGATCTGCCAACCTTCGTGTCACGTGACACGAAGGTTGGCAGGATACTTTTTCGGATACTTTTTTGAGCGACTGTACCTCCTGGAAATGTGTATGCAACTGGCGTACCCCTTGTATAGATAGATAAAATTATAGTTATAGTATAACAATGGGAATAAAATATATATATCAGTGGCTCTCAACCTATTATGCTTCACGTACCCCCTGGAAATGTGTATGTAACTGGCGTACCCCTTATATAGAAAGATAAAACTATTGTTATAGTATAACAATGGGAATAATATATATATATATATATCAGTGGTTCTTAATCTTTTATGCTTCACGTACCCCCTGGAAACGTGTATGTAACTGGCGTAACCCTTCAATAGATAGATAAAACTATTGTTATAGTATAACAATGGGAATAATATATATATATATATCAGTGGTTCTCAATCTTTTATGGTTCACGCATTTTATGCTATATATAAAATATAACTATTTATATAACTGATATATATATATAGTGGAATACCTGGAAATGTGTATGTAACTGGCGTACCCCTTGTATAGATAGATAAAATTATAGTTATAGTATAACAATGGGAATAAAATATATATATCAGTGGTTCTCGAACTTTTATGCTTCACGTACCCCATGGAAATGTGTATGTAACTGCCGTACCCCTTATATAGGTAGATAAAACTATAGTTATAGTATAACAATGGGAATAAAATATATATATCAGTGGTTCTCAACCATTTATGCTTCACGAACCCCTTGGAAATGTGTATGTAACTGGCGTACCCCTTGTATAGATAGATAAAACTATTGTTATAGTAAAACAATGGGAATAAAATATATATATCAATGGTTCTCAACCATTTATGCTTCACGTACCCCCTGGAAATGTGTATGTAACTGGCATACCCCTTATATAGGTAGATAAAACTATAGTTATAGTATAACAATGGGAAAAATATATATATATATGTGGTTCTCAACCATTTATGCTTCACGTACCCCCTGGAAATGTGTATGCAACTGGCGTACCCCTTATATAGATAGATAAAACTATAGTTATAGTGTAACAATGGGAATAAAATATATATATCAGTGGTTCTCAACCATTTATGCTTCACGTACCCCCTGGAAATGTGTATGTAACTGGCGTACCCCTTATATAGATAGATAAAACTATTGTTATAGTATAACAATGGGAATAATATATATATATCAGTGGTTCTTAATCTTTTATGCTTCACGTACCCCCTGGAAACGTGTATGTAACTGGCGTACCCCTTCTATAGATAGATAAAACTATTGTTATAGTATAACAATGGGAATAATATATATATATATCAGTGGTTCTCAATCTTTTATGGTTCACGCACACCCTGGAAATGTGTATGTAACTGGCGTACCCCTTGTATAGATAGATAAAATTATAGTTATAGTATAACAATGGGAATAAAATATATATATCAGTGGTTCTCAAACTTTTATGCTTCACGTACCCCCCTGGAAATGTGTATGTAACTGGCGTACCCCTTATATAGGTAGATAAAACTATAGTTATAGTATAACAATGGGAATAAAATATATATATCAGTGGTTCTCAACCATTTGTGCTTCACGTACCCCCGGAGATGTGTATGTAAATAGCGTACCCCTTGTATAGATAGATAAAACTATTGTTATAGTATAAAAATGGGAATAAAATATATATATCAGTGGTTCTCAACCATTTATGCTTCACGTACCCCCTGGAAATGTGTATGTAACTGGCGTACTCCTTGTATAGATAGATAAAACTATTGTTATAGTATAACAATGGGAATAAAATATATATATCAATGGTTCTCAAACATTTATGCTTCACGTACCCCCTGGAAATGTGTATGCAACTGACGTACCTTTTATATAGATAGATAAAATTATAGTTATAGTATAACAGTGGGAATAAAATATATATATCAGTGGTTCTCAACCTTGTATGATTCCCGTACCCTCTGGAAATATGTATGTAACTGGCGTACCCCTTGTATAGATAGATAAAACTATTGTTATAGTATAACAATGGGAATAAAATATATATATCAGTGGTTCTCAACCATTTATGCTTCACGAAACCCCTGGAAATGTGTATGTAACTGGCGTACCCCTTATATAGGTAGATAAAACTATAGTTATAGTATAACAATCGGAATAAAATATATATATCAGTGGTTCTCAACCATTTATGCTTCACGTACCCCCTGGAAATGTGTATGCAACTGGCGTACCCCTTATATAGATAGATAAAACTATTGTTATAGTATAACAATGGGAATATAATATATATATATCAGTGGTTCTCAACCATTTATGCTTCACGTACCAACTGGAAATGTGTATGCAACTGGCGTACCCCTTATAAAGATAGATAAAACTATAGTTATAGTATAACAATGGGAATAAAATATATATATCAGTGGTTCTCATACTTTTATGATTCACGTACCCCCTGGAAATGTGTATGTAACTATCGTACCCCTTGTATAGATAGATAAAACTATTGTTATAATATAACAATGGGAATATAATATATATATCAGTGGTTCTCAACCATTTGTGCTTCACGTACCCCCTGGAAATATGTATGTAACTGGCGTATCCCTTATATAGATAGATAAAACTATTGTTATAGTATAACAATTGGAAAAAATATATATATCTGTGGTTCTCAACCTTTTATGATTCACGTACCCCCTGGAAATGTGTATGTAACTGGCGTACCCCTTGTATAGATAGATAAAACTATTGTTATAATATAACAATGGGATTAAAATATATATATCAGTGGTTCTCAACCTTGTATGATTGACGTACCCTCTGGAAATATGTCTGTAACTGGCGTACCCCTTGTATAGATAGATAAAACTATTGTTATATTATAACAATGGGAATATAATATATATATATCAGTGGTTCTCAACCATTTATGCTTCACGTACCAACTGGAAATGTGTATGCAACTGGCGTACCCCTTATAAAGATAGATATAACTATAGTTATAGTATAACAATGGGAATAAAATATATATATCAGTGGTTCTCATCCTTTTATGATTCACGTACCCCCTGGAAATGTGTATGTAACTGGCGTACCCTTTGTATAGATAGATAAAACTATTGTTATAATATAACAATGGGAATATAATATATATATCAGTGGTTCTCAACCATTTGTGCTTCACGTACCCCCTGGAAATGTGTATGTAACTGGCGTACCCCTTATATAGATAGATAAAACTATTGTTATAGTATAACAATTGGAAAAATATATATATATCTGTGGTTCTCAACCATTTATGCTTCACGTACCCCCTGGAAATGTGTATGCAACTGGCGTACCCCTTATATAGATAGATAAAACTATAGTTATAGTATAACAATGGGAATAAAATATATATATCAGTGGTTCTCAACCTTCTATGATTGACGTACCCTCTGGAAATATGTCTGTAACTGGCGTACCCCTTGTATAGATAGATAAAACTACTGTTATAGTATAACAATGGGAATAAAATATATATATCAGTGGTTCTCAACCATTTATGCTTCACGTACCCCTGGAAATGTGTATGCAACTGGTGTACCCCTTATATAGATAGATAAAACTATAGTTATAGTATAACAATGGGAATAAAGTACATATATCAGTGGTTCTCAACCATTTATGCTTCACGTACCCCCTGGAAATGTGTATGCAACTGGCGTAACCCTTATATTGAAAGATTATAGTATAGTTATAGTATAACAATGGAAATAAAATATATATATCAGTGGTTCTCAACCGTTTATGCTTCACGTACTCCCTGGAAATGTGTATGCAACTGGCGTACCCCTTATATAGATAGATAAAACTATTGTTATAGTATAACAATGGGAATAAAATATATATATCAGTGGTTCTCAACCATTTATGCTTCACGTACCCCCTGGAAATGTGTATGCAACTGGCGTACCCCTTATGTAGATAGATAAAACTATAGTTATAGTATAACAATGGGAATAAAATATATATATCAGTGGTTCTCAACCTTTTATGCTTCACGTAGCCCCTGGAATATACATACATGTGTATGGATAATCCATACATGTGTATTTCCCATACATGTGTATGTGTATAAAACTATAGTTATAGTATAACAATGGGAATAAAATATATATAGCAGTGGTTCTCAACCATTTATGCTTCACTTACCCCCTGGAAATGTGTATGGAACTGGCATACCCCTTATATAGATAGATAAAACTATACTTATAGTATAACAATGCGAATAAAATATATATATCAGTGGTTCTCAACCTTGTATGATTCACGTACCCTCTGGAAATATGTATGTAACTGGCGTACCCCTTGTATAGATAGATAAAACTATTGTTATAGTATAACAATGGGAATAAAATATATATATCAGTGGTTCTCAACCATTTATGCTTCACGTACCCCTGGAAATGTGTATGCAACTGGCGTACCATTTATATAGATAGATAAAACTATAGTTATAGTATAACAGTGGGAATAAAATATATATATTCAGTGGTTCTCAACCATTTATGCTTCACGCACCCCCTGGAAATGTGAATGCAACTGGTGTACCCCTTATATAGATAGATAAAACTATTGTTATAGTATAACAATGGGAATAATATATATATATCAGTGGTTCTCAACCTTTTATGATTCACGTACCCCCTGGAAATGTGTATGCAACTGGCGTACCCCTTGTGTAGATAGATAAAACTATTGTTATATTATAACAATGTAAATAAAATATATATATATCAGTGGTTCTCAACCATTTATGCTTCACGTACCCCCTGGAAATGTGTATGTAACTGGCGTACCCCTTGTATACATAGATAAAACTATTGTTATAGTATAACAATGATAATAAAATATATGTATCAGTGGTTCTGAACCATTTATGCTTCACCTACCCCCTGGAAATGTGTATGTAACTGGCGTACCCCTTATATAGGTAGATAAAACTATAGTTATAGCATAACAATGGGGAAAAATATATATATCAGTGGTTCTCAACCATTTATGATTCACGTACCCCCTGGAAATGTGTATGTAACTGGCGTCCCCCTTGTATACATAGATAAAACTATTGTTATAGTACAACAATGATAATAAAATATATGTATCAGTGGTTCTGAACCATTTATGCTTCACGTACCCCCTGGAAATGTGTATGCAACTGGCGTACCCCTTATATAGATAGATAAAACTATAGTTATAGTATAACAATGGGAATAAAATATATATATCAGTGGTTCTCAACCTTTTATGATTCACGTACCCCCTGGAAATGTGTATGTGACTGGCCTACCCCTTGTATAGATAGATAAAACTATTGTTATAGTATAACAATGGGAATATAATATATATATCAGTGGTTCTCAACCATTTATGCTTCACGTACCCCCTGGAAATGTGTATGTAACTGGCGTACCCCTTATATAGATAGGTAAAATTATTGTTATAGTATAACAATGGGAATAAAATATATATATCAGTGGTTCTCAACCTTTTATGATTCACGTACCCCCGGGAAATTTGTATGTAACTGGCGTACCCCTTGTATAGATAAATAAAACTATTGTTATAGTATAACAATGGGAATATAATATATATATCAGTGGTTCTCAACCATTTATGCTTCACGTACCCCCTGGAAATGTGTATGCAACTGGCGTACCCCTTATAAAAATAGATAAAACTATAGTTATAGTATAACAATGGGAATAAAATATATATATCAGTGGTTCTCAACCTTTTATGATTCACGTACCCCCTGGAAATGTGTATGTAACTGGCGTACCCCTTGTATAGATAGATAAAACTCTTGCTATAATAAACAATGGGAATATAATATATATATCAGTGGTTCTCAACCATTTGTGCTTCACGTACCCCCTGGAAATGTGTATGTAACTGGCGTACCCCTTATATAGATAGATAAAACTATTGTTATAGTATAACAATGGGAAAAATATATATATATCTGTGGTTCTCAACCATTTGTGCTTCACGTACCCCCTGGAAATGTGTATGCAACTGGCGTACCCCTTATATAGATAGATAAAACTATAGTTATAGAATAACAATGGGTATAAAATATATATATATCAGTGGTTCTCAACCATTTATGCTTCACGCACCCCCTGGAAATGTGTATGCAACTGGTGTACCCCTTATATAGATAGATAAAACTATAGTTATAGTATAACAATGGGAATAAAGTATATATATCAGTGGTTCTCAACCATTTATGCTTCACGTACCCCCTGGAAATGTGTATGCAACTGGCGTATCCCTTATATTGATAGGTAAAAGTATAGTTATAGTATAACAATGGAAATAAAATATATATATCAGTGGTTCTCAACCGTTTATGCTTCACGTACTCCCTGGAAATGTGTATGCAACTGGCGTACCCCTTATATAGATAGATAAAACTATTGTTATAGTATAACAATGGGAATAAAATATATATTATCAGTGGTTCTCAACCATTTATGCTTCACGTACCCCCTGGAAATGTGTATGCAACTGGCGTACCCCTTATATAGATAGATAAAACTATAGTTATAGTATAACAATGGGAATAAAATATATATATCAGTGGTTCTCAACCTTTTATGCTTCACGTACCCTCTGGAATATACATACATGTGTATGGATATTCCATACATGTGTATTTCCCATACATGTGTATGTGTATAAAACTATAATTATAGTATAACAATGGGAATAAAATATATATATATCAGTGGTTCTCAACCATTTATGGTTCACGTACCCCCTGTAAATGTGTATGCAACTGGCATACCCCTTATATAGATAGATAAAACTATTGTTATATTATAACAATGGGAATAATATATATATATCAGTGGTTCTCAACCATTTATGCTTCACGTACCCCCTGGAAATGTGTATGGAACTGGCGTACCCCTTATATATATAGATAAAACTATAGTTATAGTATAACAATGGGAATAAAATAGATATATCAGTGGTTCTCAACCATTTATGCTTAACGTACCCCCTGGATATGTGTATGTAACTAGCGTACCCCTTATAGAGATAGATAAACTATGTTATAATATATCAATGGGAATAAAACCTTGTTACTAGATCTAGCGACTTTTGAGCTCTCACGGCATACCCCAAAATTTTTTACCGCGTAACCCACGTCCAGAACCCCTAGATTAGGTTATAAGGAGTCCAATACCTCATAGAAGGTGAGCGGAAGAGAATCCACTGGACAGCTTTTAAGAGACCTATGAAAGATTCCTGTCAAGGTTATTCAGTAAATTCTTTAACGCATACCATATAATGGCTCTCCTATATACGGAACTATATACGGAAGAGCTTAACGTTCTATCTGACGGAGGGTCTTTCCATATCCATCGGCATCGCTTTTCAGAGGGAGGGAAGGGTGAGGACTTAGCAGAGAAATATATCAACGCTTGAACATGGGAGCTGCAGATTAGGGCCTAGAAGGCTACCGACGAAGCTAACTGAAAGTGCAATACGTATCTTTGCAAATTGTGCAGCTTTGCGTTCCTGTAATTACGTAATGCATTCGGGTTGGGTTGTTTTACCTCTGAGCGGCAATTTTTTGCACACCATAGGCTAAATGGCCAGGTCACATGGACCCCGAAGGCTCAGAGAAGGTTGGGGGAGGGGACCCACTGGAACAGCTGTTGGGAGACAGATGGTAGCCTCCCGTCAAGGCCATCCAGTGTGTTCTTTAACGTACACAGGGTATGTCTCTCCCGCACACGGGGCCACGGCTTAACGTCCCATCCGACGGACGGCGGCCTTTCCAAGCCCATTGGTGTCCCCTACTGAGCGTGGGCAGGGCGGGGAATTTTGCGGAGATAAATCTCAACGCTGACCCAGCTGGGACTCGAACCTGGGAACTACAGATTACGAGCCTGGCGCGCTACCGAATGTATTCGGGAGTACGGGGGCTTATACTATATAATTCGAACATGGTCCCTAACCGGTGAGTCGTGTACAATGTCCAAAAATGTCGCGAAAATTAAAAAATAAAGTGCTACCTAATAATTTGTACTTTAGCACTTTTTTAAATATTTTATGATTTTTTTTTTTTGTCAAATGCTGAGCTTAATATGCGTTTTTGTTCAAATAAATGGAATTTTAAGATAATTAAAAAAAAGCATAAAAATATGCTGTCTAACAGGTCTGTCGAGATAAATGGACTATTTCCCGCCTCAGTGGTTCAGCGGTGTCGTGTTGGCTCGCAATGACACTGCAACTACCGGTGTCTGGGTTCGATTCCGAGGAATCGCTTGGTCGTTCCTTCTGTCATATATGTGTGTTTGTACCTCAGTAAAATACAAATTGCTCACTGATCAATATGTTGAAAAGATCTATATCACGCAGTGGGACAATAAGCGAACCTAGGCCAGTCCCTGCATCCAAATTGAAAAAAATAAAGTACTATATTAAAAGTGTGTCGACAAAAGAATAAGTTTGAAAAACGTTGGTCTATACCTTCTGTCCATCAGTGTAGCCAATAAATGTATCCAACAATTCGTCCACCGTTACATTCCATCATTGATCAATGTAGCCAAGCGAGGGCGGTGGTGGCTCAGTTGGTAGCGCGCCAGGCTCGTAATCTGTAGTTCCCAGGTTCGAGTCCCAGCTGGGTCAGCGTTGAGATTTATCTCCGCAAAATTCCCCGCCCTGCCCACGGTCAGTAGGGGACACCGATGGGCTTGGAAAGACCGCCGTCCGTCGGATGGGACGTTAAGCCGTGGCCCCGTGTGCGGGAGAGCCATACCCTGTGCACGTTAAAGAACACGCTGGATGGCCTTGACGGGAGTCTACCATCTGTCTCCCAACAGCTGTTCCAGTGGGTCCCCTCCCCCAACCTTCTCTGAGCCTTCGGGGTCCATGTGACCTGGCCATTTAGCCCATGGTGCGCAAAAAAGTGCCGCTCAGAGGTAAAACAACCCAACCCACAACTGTAGCCAAGCGTAGAAAACTTTCCCTACACAATTCGTGCATCCTTACCTTCTGTCATTGAGCAATGTAACCAAAAGAAGACATAGGAATACGAGGTAGGCAGTGGTGAAGTAGATGAATCTGTTGAGTGGCACACGGAGTGGTCGGATCACATCTGCCTTTGGGATGAAGATGAATGCCATGGAAACAAGAGGAGTGAGGAAGGCATGTTGGATGACATGAAGAGCTCTCCAACTGAATGACCAACTGTACCAGGAACCAAGACCTTCGACCCACATTGACCTCAGAACTTGTTGGCAGTTTGGATGGGTGACAAACTGAAAATATAAAAGGTGCATTAGAACAAACGAAATTCCGTCAGAATAAAGTGCGGGTTGGCTCAGAGAGTTGGATTTCTCTTTTTTGCAAACAATGAGTCAAATGGCCAAGTCACAAAGACCCCAATGGCTGATAGAAGACTGGAGAAAGGGAACTCACTGGACGACTGTTAGGGTTATGTTGGGTTGTTTTACCTCTGAGCGGCACTTTTTTGCACACCATGGGCTAAATGGCCAGGTCACATGGACCCCGAAGGCTCAGAGAAGGTTTGGGAAGGGAATCCACTGGAACAGCTGTTGGGAGACAGATGGTAGCCTCCCGTCAAGCCCATCCAGCCTGTTCTTTAATGTGCACAGGGTATGGCTCTCCCGCACACGGGGCCACGGCTTAACGTCCCATCCGACGGACGGCGGCCTTTCCAAGCCCATCGGTGTCCCCTACTGACCGTGGGCAGGGCGGGGAATTTTGCGGAGATAAATCTCAACGCTGACCCAGCTGGGACTCGAACCTGGGAACTGCAGATTACGAGCCTGGCGCGCTACCGACTGAGCCACCCCCGCCCCACAGCTGTTAGGAGACAGATGGTAACCATCAAGACCATCAGGCGTTTTTTTTTTTTTTTTGGAAATATGATATGCCTCTCTTGTGCAAGGGACATGGATAGCGGCCTTTCCAAGCCTGTCAGTGTCGCCTTGCTCACCAAGGAAAGGATGCAAGCCTGGCTCAACTGGTATCCAAGCCAACTGGTGTAGACAGGCTTACAATCTGAGGTTCCCAGATTCGAGTCCCAACTGTGAAGAGACTTTCTCCCTTAACCTCTGCTCTGCCCTCGGTGAGAAAGTAGCCACCCTTGGGCTTGAAAGGTCACCATCTATTGGATGAGACATAAGCGATGTCCCTGTTTCAAGGAGAGCTATACCCAAGGTGAACATTTCTTTGTCGAGGAAAATATTAGACATTATTGAAAAATATATTTTCTTGCATTTTTTGTCATTAATACCATTTAGTCATCATTATTTTTGTCAATAATACTATGCGTTCATCGTTTTTTGTCATGATATTATTAATTTTAAGTTATGTCTAGCAAAGTTATCCTCGAAAAGGAACTCTCCACAAGATTTCTTCCCCGTTTTTCACAGATCCATTGAGGTTCTTTAGGCCAAGCAATCTACAGTCGCTCAAAAAAGTATCCGAACACTATGGTTGATTACAGAATTCAGAAAAAATAAGTGGCAACGATTTTTTTAGAAATTAGTGATCTGGCAACCTTCGTGTCACGTGATTGCAAGAATTCAGGAAAAATATCTGCAGCGTGTACAGCAACTGTACACGCTCCAGTTACCGTTCACAGCAAACTGGAGCGTGTACAGTTACTGCACACGCTCCTGTTTGCTGTGAACGGTAACCGCACGCTCAATATTTCCGTGAGTGAGCCCACACGATCTAGTATCAAAATAATATGACCACCTACAGTCGCTCAAAAAAGTATCCGAACACTATAGGTTGATTACAGAATTCAGAAAAAAATATCTCGCAACGATTTTTTAGAAATTAGTGGTCTGGCAACCTTCGTACCACTATTCTTACAAAAAAGAAATGTTCAGAGGTTAATCACGCCCAATCCATCAGAATTGCGAAAAAAAATACTATTTTTTTTTAGAATAGCCTTCAAAATTTCGGTACATGTCACGTACGTTACGCTTTGAAAGAAAACCAGAAAATATTTATTTAAAAATCAGTTTTAACTTGGAGCTAAATATGTAGTAAAACGTTTGAAGTAGCAACATGATAAATTTTTAAGTTAAAATTTCATTTATATGTACTCATAGAAATTTAAAAAAAAAGCAATATTTTTCACAAAAAACAAATTTTTATTTTGGTATTAATTATTTACAATATAAGCAAGATCGATATGTTCCGTGCTAAAGTCGTAAAGAATAACAAACAGCTGTTTCTAGTTTCAGTTAATCCAAGTTTTACTTGTGTCTGCTTGTTTGCGTTTCATTCTATGGGTAAACAATCAAGTTAGAAATGGCATTTGAACTCATCAAAGATGTCCCAAATGAACAAAAAAATTACATATTTTTGCTTGGTTAACAGATTCCAATATCAGCGAAACTTAATTTTGGCTCTGTCAGTTTCATCATGAGACAGATAGTCCGACATACGCCATTGCACATAGGGGCGGGGGTGGCTCAGTCGGTAGCGCGCCGGGCTCGTAATCTGTAGTTCCCAGGTCCGAGTCCCAGCTGGGTCAGCGTGGAGATTTATCTCCGCAAAATTCCCCGCCCTGCCCACGGTCAGTAGGGGACACCGATGGGCTTGGAAAGGCCGCCGTCCGTCGGATGGGACGTTAAGCCGTGGCCTCGTGTGCGGGAGAGCCATACCCTGTGCATAACACCCCGTGTGCGGGAGAGCCATACACTGTTAAAGAACACCCTGGATGGTCTTGACGGGAGGCTACCATCTGTCTCCCAACAGCTGTTCCAGTGGGTCCCCTCCCCCAACCTTCTCTGAGCCTTCGGGGTCCATGTGACCTGGCCATGGTGTGAAAAAAAGTGCCGCTCAGAGGTAAAACAACCCAACCCAAAAGCCACTGCACATCCACAGTGCAGTTCAAATCAGTGTGGGTTGGGTTGTTTTACCTCTGAGCGGCACTTTTTTGCACACCATGGGCTAAATGGCCAGGTCACATGGACCCCGAAGGCTCAGAGAAGGTTGGGGGAGGGGACCCACTGGAACAGCTGTTGGGAGACAGATGGTAGCCTCCCGTCAAGGCCATCCAGCGTGTTCTTTAACGTGCACAAAGTATGGCTCTCCCACACACGGGACCACGGCTTAACGTCCCATCCGACAGGCTTTCCAAGCCCATCGGTGTCCCCTACTGACCGTGGGCAAGGCGGGGAATTTTGCGGAGATAAATCTCAACGCTGACCCAGTTGGGACTCGAACCTGGGAACTACAGATTACGATCCTGGCGCGCTACTGACTGAGCCACCCCCGCCCCAATCAGTGTGGAATGTGGAGTGTCATCAGAAAATGCTGCAAATATTCGCAAGACACAACATTCTTCCATTTTCATGCGATTTGCACCAGGAACTGTTTTTTAGGAATCAAGAGAAACTTGAACATCCAGAGATCATAATGAACATTTTGTGAAGTGATGAGTAACAGTTTAAATACGATAGGGTAGTCAGTAAACATAATGAGAACTACTGAGTACCAGAAAATATTCACATTTGACAAGCCCATAATCGTTTTTTGTGGAGTTTAGTGTAACCCAGGGGTGGGCAAATAGCGGCCCGCGGACCACATTCGGCCCGCTAAGAGTTTTTTGTGGTCCGCCAAGACAGTCAGAAAAATCCGCCTTGAACCGAGATTTCCTTCCCGTGCGCGACCGAAGATTCGTCTCGTATTTTGAACTAGGACGGCCACGTCAATCGGATATTTTTTTGAGCGACTGTACGGTTCAGGCCCGAATCTGGATTTAGGAAAAAAATATAGGTAGGTTGGGTTGTTTTACCTATGAGCGGCACTTTTTTGCACACCATAGGCTAAATGGCCAGGTCACATGGACCCCGAAGGCTCAGAGAAGGTTGGGGGAGGGGACCCACTGGAACAGCTGTTGGGAGACAGATGGTAGCCTCCCGTCAAGGCCATCCAGCGTGTTCTTTAACGTGCACAGGGTATGGCTCCCCCGCACACGGAGCCACGGCTTAACGTCCCATCCGACGGACGGCGGCCTTTCCAATCCCATCGATGTCCCCTACTGACCGTGGGCAGGGCGGGGAGTTATGCGGAGATAAATCTCAACGCTGACCCAGCTGGGACTCGAACCTGGGAACTGCAGATTACGAGCCTGGCGCGCTACCGACTGAGCCACCCCCCGCCCCTGTTCTGCACTGCCACTGTAGATGGAGCAATGCTGGTAGCCATGCGCAGTTAGCTGTTACCACGCATCGAGCGTGCATCGTGGTAGATGGCGATCACTTTCTCTTTGCAACTGCTAACTTGCCTTCTTACTGTTGTATAACGTTCCTTTTGAGCAATTTTTGAGATTAATTAATGTATGTATTTTATATTTCTTCCGTTTGTTGCTGTGTCACGTTGTGGTATAATTGACTTTTCGGGTCCTGTGATTACTTTGATTTGGAGCAAAGAATCCCATCTATCATGCTCTACAACTTTATAATTGCCTTTAATGGCCTGCAAGCAGAGTCGAGACATATCCTCATGCCTCACGCCCCCCCCCCCCCGAAAAAGGGCGACATGGGGCGATAAAAGTTGGATCATTATCAAGAGCAGTAGTTCTCAAAAGCTGTCCCATGGCCGAGTGGTTAGAGCGCTTGGCTACTGATCTAAGGGACCTGGGTTCGAGCCCCGGGTAAGGCATGGATGTATGTGTCGTTTTTCTGCTGAGGTCCTGCCATTCTCTCAGATCCTTCTACTATGGCATATAAATTGACAGGCTCCTGTCAGACCTCTGTGGCAAGCAGCTGTTTGAGGGGGTATTTTTTTTTAAGTTCTCAAAGGGTGTGCGGCGAATGATATCGCAGATAAAAGGAAATTTATGAACCATTTCCTTGCTATTTTTTGCCATTGATTCTTCATTTAACTTTTTCCGTTTAATGAACAACATATCCATATTAAACCTTAACTTTAAAATTAACACAGAACATGTCTACAACACATACGGCTTAAGCACTAACCTCAATACACGTCAGAACCTGAACGTAATAGCTCTGCGTTTACAAACGAGTCCACAAAAATGGCTATTATTGAAGGCCAACTGCGCACGCGCAAGTCTCCCGTAGTGTGCCAACTTAAATTTTTAGCATGCCGCGAGTAAAAATAATGTGTCGTGAGCAAACAAATTCCAGATTCGCTGATCTAGAGCTATAGTTGTTTCCTATAACATGTGCAAGCTAGCGTTAACCTCTCCTTGATATTAGCCTAATTAAAGACTTGTTTCTACCATGTGTATATATAAATAGTATAAACACTCAGAGGCCATTGCAGAACTGCACATAACTTAAATACTTTTGTGTTTTTTTCGCATAATTTTTAGCACAATTTCTTTTATACTTGTAAAAAAATTTATACCTGCTGCCCACCAGCCTTACCAGACAGTTCTATTAGCTACGGGAACAGATATTTCTAAAGCAGAGAAAAATTTTTCCCTTGATTTTATTCAAAGCATTATTCAATTCCACACAATTTCTTGTATTACGTATGGAAACCGTTTAATGTCCCCAAAAAAACCTATTACCGAAATTTTGCCGCCCTAAGCAGCTGCCAAATTTGCCCAACGGAAAAGAAGTTGGGTTGGGTTGTTTTACCTCTGAGCGGCACTTTTTTGCACACCATGGGCTAAATGGCCAGGTCACATGGACCCCGAAGGCTCAGAGAAGGTTGGGGGAGGGGACCCACTGGAACAGCTGTTTGGAGTCAGATGGTAGCCTCCCGTCAAGGCCATCCAGTGTGTTCTTTAACGTGAACAGGGTATGGCTCTCCCACACACGGGGCCACGGCTTAACGTCCCATCCGACGGACGGCGGTCTTTCCAAGCCCATCGGTGTCCCCTACTGACCGTCGGCAGGGCGGGGAATTTTGAGGAGATAAATCTCAACGCTGACCCAGCTGGGACTCGAACCTGGGAACTACAGATTACGAGCCTGGCGCGCTACCGACTGAGCCACCCCCGCCCCCAATGGAAAAGAAATTAGATTAGAAGCCATTAGAAAGAGATCCTCTCCTACATGGAACTCTTTCTAATAAAGTAGCCATTAATCGCATATGAAAGTTGCAACCGAGTCATTCTCACCTCCTTTTGTCTGCATTGTACAGCAAGATGCAACCTGCTGAACCTGTGGGGCCGAGGATCTTCGAAACCTTTTCTCTGAGTCAACACACTCTGGACCTCTTCTGTGTCACGGCATTGGTTGAGGAGGGAAGCAGCGAAAGCAGAACACTGATTGGACAGGTCTCTGTATTCTTTCTAAGCAAAGAGAAAAGAATTTCTTAATGCAGAGATTTCTATTCTACCATCGTAAATTAAACTAATGACTCGTAACAAAATGCAGATAATTTTCCTACCTGATTTTCTGGCAGCTCATTCGATAGAGTTTCGAGGTCTCTACTCAACAGGAAGGCAGAGAGTATGGGATCTTCCGAAGTGAGGATCAAATACGTAGGACTAGCTAAAGCTCGGTAAGCATTCATTCTGCTCATTGACTCAGTCAGGCTTTCGCCTCCTTGAGAACGTTTGGCACAGTGGTCTTGACACCGACCTATGAGCAAAAACATTTTTAGTCTTAATTCAATAATTTATTTATTAAATATTGAATCTATATTGCTCTACGATTGTCTGTTGCCTTCTTTCCACCTCTCTGTACTCATTTACCCTTTACTCGATTTCTCTCTCTTAGTTTTACCTTAACTCTCTCTCTTATTCTGCATTTCCCTCTTCCAGATTCTGACTTTCAGGAAGAGCGCACACCGCCGCAATTTGCAACAGCAATGCGACGACAATTCTCCTTTAGGGAACATTTTATGAATTATCTAAAGGTTCTTAGAATCCTAAAGGTTTATGAAAGGTCCTAAAGGTTTATAAATGCACCTAAAAGTTCTTAGAATGTTCTATGAATGTTCTTAGAATGCATTTTAAAGTAGCAACTACAATCATCGTCGCATTGCTGTTGCAAACTGAGGTGTGTGCTCTCTCCCTTCATCACCCTAAATCTTCCATTTACTCTCCTTTATTCTTCCATTTGCTTTCCTTCATTCAGCCTGTACTATTCATTCCCCGCCCTGCCCACGGTCAGTAGGGGACACCGATGGGCTTGGAAAGGCCGCCATCTGTCGGATGGGACGTTAAGCCGTGGCCCCGTGTGCGGGAGAGCCATACCCTGCGCACGTTAAAGAACACGCTGGATGGCCTTGACGGGAGGCTACCATCTGTCTCCCAACAGCTGTTCCAGTGGGTCCCCTCCCCCAACCCTCTCTGAGCCTTTGTGGTCCATGTGACCTGGCCATTTAGCCCATGGTGTGCAAAAAAGGGCCGCTCAGAGGTAAAACAACCCAACCCTGTACTATTCTCATTCTTCCCTTTATTCTCCCACATTCTGCCCTTAAAAAATAAACACTCCCTCAAGCAGCTGCTTGCCACAGAGGTCTGACAGGAGCCTATCAGTTTATATGCCATAGTAGAAGGTCTGAGAGGATGCCAGGACATCAGCAGAAAAACAACACACACATCCATGCCTTACCCGGGCTCGAACCCAAGTCCCTTATATCAGTAGCCAAGCGCACTAACCACTCGGCCGTGGGACGGCGATTCTGCCCTTACCTATCATAAATTAAAATCCTTTGCTATTTCATTCTTTCTATTAGTCGCCCTCTCCTCTTCACTCATTCTGCCTTTTATTCATTCTCATTCCTTCTTCACCTTTCCAAACCCATCTCCTTTCAGGACGGAGCCCCGTGTGTGGGAGAGCCATACCCTGTGCACGTTAAAGAACACGCTGGATGGCCTTGACGGGAGGCTACCATCTGTCTCCCAACAGCTATTCCAGTGGGTCCCCTCCCCCAACCTTCTCTGAGCCTTCGGGGTTCATGTGACCTGGCCATTTAGCCCATGGTGTGCAAAAAAGTGCCGCTCAGAGGTAAAACAACCCAACCCAACAACCCTTTCAGGACGGAGGTGGCTCGGTTACTAGCATGCTAGGCTCATAATCTGTAGTTCCTAGGTTCGAATCCCACCTGGTCCAGAGTCCAGATTTATTTTCGCTAAATTCCCATCCTGCCCTCGATCAGAAAAGAGACACTGGTGGACTTGCTAAAGACCACTGTCCGTAGGATGGGACATTAATCCGTGGTTCTGTGTGCAGGAGAGCCATATCCCGTGCATGTTAAAGAATACGCCTCCAAAAATGCTTTTTAATTTTCAAAAAAATGCTTTTTAATTTTCAAGCTGCACATCTCGAAAATTGGCAGAGCAAACAATGCTCTACAAATTTTGCTTGACAATTAAACACAAATAATAACTCTTCTATTCTAAAAGATTTATTCAAAAATCTTACGAACATTTCAGATCATGCGGCTTTTGAATGCAATATCCTCTCTCCAGCAACAAGCGAGTAATTTCAACATTTCCTTTTGTGGCAGCTACCATGAGAGGGGTCATGCTGGAGCTGGCGATCTCTGGCAGGGTTGTGGAACATTCTGACCCTCCGCCAATCAGGTCCTTCAAACCCTGTCTCAAGGTGATATCATCATGGGCCCTAGAAACGAGATTTTTGCCATTAGAGCTGCAAAACATTTTGAAGGCTTAAGAAAACTCTGTCAAAGCTAAACTTTCCAATCCTTTTGAAAGGAATTGAAATGTTTCAAGAACTACTTATCAGTCGTAACGGGAATGTTTTGTACTATTCAATTTTTCGTACTTCCAATTGGTTCCCAGGTTCGAATCCCAGCTGGGCCAGTGCTCATTTATCTCCGCAAAACTCCCACCTGCCCTCGGTCAGTAGGGAACACCGATGAGCTTGTAAAGACCGCCGTCCGCCGGATGGGACGTTAAACCGTGGCCCGTGTGTGGGAGAGCCGTACCCTGCGCACGTTGAAGAACCCGATGGATGGCCTGAACGAGAAGCTGCCATCTGTCTCCCAACAGCTATCCAGTGGGTCCCTTCCCCTAAACCTTCTCTGAGCCCTCGGGGTGTTTGTGACCAGGCCATTTATCCCATTGTGTGGGTTGGGTTGGGTTGTTTTACCTCTGAGCGGCACTTTTTTGCACACCATGGGCTAAATGGCCAGGTCACAAGGACCCCGAAGGCTCAGAGAAGGTTGGGGGAGGGGACCCACTGGAACAGCTGTTGGGAGACAGATGTAGCCTCCCGTCAAGGCCATCCAGCGTGTTCTTTAACGTGCACAGGGTATGGCTCTCCCGCACACGGGGCCACGGCTTAACGTCCCATCCGACGGACAGCGGCCTTTCCAAGCCCATCGGTGTCCCCTACTGACCGTGGGCAGGGCGGGGAATTTTGCGGAAATAAATCTCAGCATTGTGTGAAAAAGAAAGTACTGCTCAGAGGTAAAACAATCCAACCCAAAATCCAATTGGCTTCCACAATTACTCGCGGACGATTAAGTAGTTCAGTCTTATTTTTTAACAAATAAATTCATTATATAAAAGTATGCTTCATTTCAAAGATGAACAGAATTTCTTTCTTACAACATAAATGGCGACAACCAGTGACATAGCCAAGACAGAGGATCTTAAATAACGTCAAATTTCAAAGGAAGTCTCCGAAAATCAGAGATTGAGGCGTATAAAACATTGACTCAAATATGCTAAACAGAAAACCATTGGAATTTTCTCAATGCGCCATTAACGACGAGAAAGGCAGAGCTGAAAACAACATCCAATCGAAAATAAAGTTTATTAAGCTGTATTCTTTTCAGTATTGTACTAGGAAAATTATTCATTCAGCCATCTGTTTTACTAAATATAATCTGTTTATATTATATAAATTTATTAAATATTGTTGATAGGAAATTTACAATATTTCGTCATCTGATTTATTAACTACAATTCAAATATTTTTCATAAGCTTTACAACGATGTCGTATAATTCAACTAAACAAAAGCAGAAAAGGAAAGCTATCTCTTTGGATACTAAGATCAAAATTTTAGATCGTCTTGCAACTGGAGAAGGTTCAACATTCATAGGTAAATATTTTGGTTTGAAGAAGCTACCGTAAGAACCATCAAGAAAAATGAAGATACTATTGGAAAATCTGTACTTTCTGGAACAAAATTGAACGCTAAATTGTCATCATACACGAGAGATATTGTAAAAGTGAAGATGGAAAAGGCATTAGTAATGTGGATAGAAGATAATTCGCAAACAAGAATGCCTCTAGACCAGGGCAGGGGCGTAACGAAGGAGAAGTTCAAATTTTTCCAACTCGAGCAAAATTTTGGCAAAATTTGCCAACTGAGCAAACTTGCTTAGCTTTTCGCTCCGTGGGGAGGGGGAGGGAAGACAATTTTTACGTCTCTCCTACATTTTGCCATTTGACTTCCAATTTTGCCAACTAGCCATAATTTCTCGAAATACTTCCAATATTTACATCTCGTCTGAATTGTAGCAAATCAGTATGAATTTTTGCCTTGATTTGGTCAAATCTCCTTAATTTCACGAAACTAATCCCAATCTTTACATCTCTCCTAAATTTGCCAAATCACTTCAAACTTTCAAACTCCCAATTTTTTTTTGGAAAATTAAGGGGAGTTGTCAAAATCGAGGCAACTTGGCAAATCTAAGGCAGTTTGGAAAATGGAGAGACAGCAAAATTTAGAGCAGTTGGTAAATTTCGCCATTTAGTAAAAACAGGTGAGTTGGCAAAATCTTAGAGAATTGGCAAAATTCTGAGTAACTTGGTAAAATCTTGGGGAGTTGGCAAAATCGGCACAACTTGGTAAAATCTTGGGGAGTTGGCAAAATCGGAACAACTTGGCAAAATCGGCACAACTTGGTAAAATCTTGGGGAGTTGGCAAAATCGGAACAACTTGGCAAAATCGGCACAACTTGGTAAAATCTTGGGGAGTTGGCAAAATCGGAACAACTTGGCAAAATCCTGGGGAGTTGGCAAAATCGGGACAACTTGGTAAAATCTTGGGGAGTTAGCAAAATCGGAACAACTTGGGAAAATCCTGGGGAGTTGGCAAAATCGGGACAACTTGGTAAAATCTTGGGGAGTTGGCAAAATCGGGACAACTTGGTAAAATCTTGGAGAGTTGGCAAAATCGGAACATCTTGGCAAAATCCTGGGGAGTTGGCAAAATCGGGACAACTTGGTAAAATCTTGGGGAGTTGGCAAAAATTCGGAGTGTCTTGACAAAATCTTGCGGAGTTGACAAAATTCGGAGTGACTTGGCAAAATCGTGGAGAGTTGACAAAATTCAGGTGAGATGTAAATATTAAGATTTTTTTTTCTGTAAAATTATGGTGAGTTGGCAAAACTTAGGGAGTTGGCAAAATCTAGGGACAGTTGGCAAAATCGTAGGGAGTTGGCAAAATTCAGGTGAGATGTGAAAATTTTGATTTTTTTTCTCTAAAATTATCAAACTTTCAAACTCCCCAAGATTTTGCCAAGTTTACTCGATTTTAGTCAACTATCCTGAATTTCACAAACCCAATCCCAATTATCACAACTCGCCCGTATTTTCCAAGTGGATTCGAATTTTGCCAACTGCCCTATATTTTGTTAACTTTCCTCAATAATTTGTCCAACACTCCTTAATTTCACAAAACAAATCCCAATTATCACAACTCGCCTATATTTTACCAAGTGGATTCGAATTTTGCCAGTTGCTCTAAATTTTGCCGTCTCTCCATTTTCCAAACTGCCTTAGATTTGCCAAGTTGTCTCGATTTTGACAACTCCCCTTAATTTTCCAAAAAAAAATTACAAATTTTCACAACTCACCTAGAATTTACGAAGTCGCTTCGAATTTTGCCAACTCCGAGTTACTTTGGGGAGGAGCTCCCCCCCCCCCATCCCCCATGGCTGCGCTCCTGCCTCTAGATGAAAATACCATCAAACAGATGGCATTACGAATATATAAGCAGATACAAGAAATGGAACCAACCCCATCAGCTCAGTTAAACAAAAATTATGAATTTTCTGCAAGTACAGGTTGGCTTACAGGATTTCTTCAAAGACACACGTTTCATAATATAAAGATAAAAGGTGAAGTTGAATCTGCAGATGAGCCAGCTGCTAAAGAATTTTATCCGAAATTGACCCAAATCATTGAATATGGCGGATACGCTCCAGATCAAATGTCTGAATGCAGATGAAACTGGTCTTTTTTGGGAAAAAAAAATGCCGATTAGGACCTACGTAGCAAAATCACAAAAAACTGTTGGTGGCTTTAAAGCAGCTAAGGATCGTGTGACCTTTCTATTTTGCAGCAACGCTTCAGGAGATCGTATGTTAAAACCACTGCTCATCAATCGATCCCTGAGACCACGGTCAATGAAAGGTGTAGAAATGAATGAATTGCCATTTTTGGCAAACAAAAAAGCCTGGGCTGCAAAAGAAATTTTTAATGAATGGTTCCATAAATGTTTTGTTCCAGAAGTTAAACGCTATTTGAAGGAAAAAAATCTCGAATTTAAAGTTCTATTGATTATAGACAATGCGTCTGGCCATCCTGTTTTCGAAACACCCAAATGTGCAATTTTGTTTTCTGCCGCCTAATACGACATCCTTAATACAACCACTAGACCAGGGTATAATTGCCACATTTAAAACTTACTACGTAAGAAGAACATTTCAATACATTTGGAATAAACTAGATAAGGATTTTATCAGATATGCTGGATTGACTTTATCAGCTGGAAAGCTATTTGGCCAGAATGTGTAAAAAACAAAGATCCTGTACCCACAAATACGACTGAATATCCTAATATCATCACTTCAGCACATGCAGTTGATGGAGAAGGATTCGATGATTTATCGTTTGCAGATATTGATGAATTGCTGGTTGACAAAGCTCTTAGCGAAGATGAAGCTCTTAGAAAAGTTGTCCTTGAGACTCCTGATGAAAAAGAAAAAAAGTGATGGTGATGAAGAGATTCCACTCACTGTAGGTTTAATTAAAGAAGGGTTTCAAATGGCTAATAAATTGGAAATTCATTTTTCTTACATATGATTCCATTGTCGAACGAGCTGAGCAGTTCAAATGAGGTCTATGGCGCGTTATCAAGAATTATACAAAGATCTAGTGAAAACAGGATCTCAACGATTGATTACAGAGTTCGTTGTCAAAACTAATCAAACTTCAGAATCACTGGAAACATGTGATAATTTGGCTCCCCATGCCACAGAGAGCATTTCACCATTGGAGTATGAACACGACGGCCAAAATGTTTCAAGCAATTAAAGTGATTTAATTCCAGTCTTACGCAAACGAATGCGTCTATTCTCAGAAAGTGACAACGAATAAAATCTAGTTAATAAGAATAGGTAAGTCATATTTTTTTGGACTTTTGTATTCTTGAATTAGAGACATATTATTTTCTTTAAGAAGGATAATTTACTTCATATATGTACATATATTTATTTTTATAAGTTTATAAAATAAAAAATGTGTTTAAATAAATAAAAATCAAATAAAGATTTAATTAAAGATTTTGATATGATTTGTTTGAAAACAACTTATTATTTTGCAAAGTTTTCTCTGCAAAAAAGTATTCTGCAAAGTTATTATTTGTACTGGGTTTTTACGTCTGGAATCAATCTTCAATTTTTTTCATATGCACTGTATTTTTTTTTACACGGTTTTTTTTGCTCGGTTTTTTCGGGAATCTATCTACCGTGTAAAAACAGAATTGGGTGTACACCGAGGAGCCAAAACATTATGACCAGCGGGTCTTTATGCAAATCAAAGCAACTGCAGGTAAACGATGACGCGTGTGAAGGTCATGAAACGATATAAATAACACCTGATATTGAACTCTGTTAATCAATGTTATCCTTGTTCTTCAGATGGGAAAGGCAGTGGACTTAAGTGAGTTTGTAAAGACCAAATTGTAATGGCCAGAGCATTTGCGACACGGCAAGGATTGTGGGGTGCTCACAGTCAACCGTGATTAATACCTTCAAAAAGTGGTCCGAGGAGGGAAAAACCACGAATAGCCGGCAAGGTGTGGCCGACTATGGCTCATCGATGCTAGAGGTGAGCGAAGGCTATTCCTTATGGTACGAGTCAACAGAAGGGATACTGAGGCGCAACTCGCCGTAATTTTAATACTGGTGACAGGCTTAATGTGTCACAATACACAGCACATCGAACCCTGCTGAAAATGGGGCATAGGCGCAGGCTGCTCCGAGTGCCCATGCAAACCTCGTTCATCGTCGAAAGCGCCTACAATGGGACCTTGAATGATTGGAAGAAGGTCGTCTGGTCCGATGAATCTCGTTTCCTGTTGCATCATGTGGACAGCCGGGTACTTGTGCGTCATTTACCTGAGGAAGTATTGGCACATGATGCACCGTGGGATGAAAACAAGCTGGTGGAGGAAGTGTAATACTTTGGGCAATGTTCTGGGAAACTCTAGGTCCAGTCATTCATGTGTAGGAAATTATGAGGTGTACTACCTACCTAAACATCATTCAGACCAGGTACATCCTTTCATGGCAACGGTATATTCCTATAGTAGTGCCTTCTTTCAGCAGGAATATGCACCATGCCACACTGCCCGGATTGTTCAAGAATTGTTCGTGGAACATGAGGAAGACTTCCAGATATTGCCCTGGCCTCCAAATTCCCCAGACATCAATCCAATCGAGCATCTGTGTTGGTGTTGGAGCAGCACATCCGATCTGCTTCGGCTCAACCACGTAACTTACAAGGCAACCGTGTCACGCGACACGAAGGTTTTTGCTCCGTAAAAGTTCCCGAATTAACTGTTTACGAGTTTGTTGTTTGTTGCTGTTAAAAATTATTGGATGCATTAAGTTTTTCTGAACAATTTGGCATATGTGAGAACTCTGTGAAATCAGATTTTGAGTTGTGGTGGCCAACATAACTTTGTGACTTATTGTCGTGGGTGAGCCGCCATTTCCCTACGAAGTGGTAGAGGAAGAAGCCGCCATGTTGCCTGGCCTCCGGGCCAACGCAATGTAACGTTATATAACGTAAGGACCATTACGTTACGACCCCACTTGTGTTCTACGTGTTTTCGGTAAGACTGCAGTTTAAGATTCCCGACTTTCAAGAACTTTTGTTTGTCGTCGAAAAATGAGCAACTTCTTAATTTCTGAGAGAGTGCGTTCTCCAAATGAGAGAATGCGTTTTTGAGCAAATTACAATTGTTAATAACTTTCTTTTAATTAATTTTTTCGCAATTTGCTCGATGTTAGGTTCGAGATACAAACTCAAACCATAGTGTATTTTCTTCTGTTTTTTGCAAAGTGAATTTTTAAACAATATTTTTTTGGTGCCACAGCATTCGCAGTGGTTTTGATGCTTTTTTTTTATGTTTTTAATGTGTTTTTTTAGATAAAATAAGCATTTTATCTTGTCTACCTGTTAGGTAGAATTGTATATTGTATTTATATTTGATAAATAGTGAAAATTTAATTATTTTTTTCTATCTTTGAACTATTTTTTAGACATGTAAAAAGTTTAAAACTGCGTTTGAGGGCCTTCTAATTGAAGGATCCCTCTGAAATTTTTGGTAGTCTTCTAATATAGCAAAAAGTATATATAAATATAAATTTTGATTTATTTTTACAATAATTTTGCTTGTTTTAGTAGTAGTGCAATTGGCTAACCCCCACAATTTTTTTGGTTTTTTATTAATTTTTTTTATTTTTTCAATATGGCTTTTTCAAGGCCAACAACTTTGTCATGTATTCATAAAGGGACGGACGTACTGTCCGTCATGGACCTGTTATGGTCCATTTTTGGTGAAAAGAGCTATGAATGTGCTCAATTTGTAAACGCAAATAAGAGAATTATCACTATGTCAACTGAGGCCTTGGTACTCAAGGTCTTGGATAAAAAAGATTTGAAAGTGAGATCCACTCCCATATATTTTGAAAAAATGGAAAATAAGAATGTTAATGTTCTTGTGAAGCAACTGCCACATGAACTTGATAACGCAGTTATACACTCCACCCTAATGGCTTACGGAAAGATACTTTCTGTCACCAGGCAAAAATATGACGGAAAATTTAAGGATATATGTACTGGCAACCGCATTGTTAACGTGAAAATGGACAAACCAGTGCCCAACTTTCTCCGTT
Organism: Ryuthela nishihirai; assembly: GCA_038380435.1. NCBI lineage: Eukaryota > Metazoa > Arthropoda > Arachnida > Araneae > Heptathelidae > Ryuthela > Ryuthela nishihirai. The sequence goes on from JAWZYU010000018.1 coordinate 31,564,648, forward strand.
TCGGCCGCTTCCTCGGCATGTGCGTGTATGCCGGGGTAGTTAAAGTTTGCAGAAAATGCAGGAAAAAGGACCATCTCGCTGTAGACTGTGGTAAGCCAACGTGCTTCAACTGTCTCGATCTCCACTCTGAGATCACTTGTCCAGCTACTTGCCGTTCTTGCGGACTTAAAGATCACACCGTTGCGAAGTGTCCCACCAAATCTTTTGCAACGGTACTTTCGCAACCGGAAAAAGCAGATTCTACCCTGAAACAACCTCCCAATGCAAAAATATTTTCACAGGCCTCCACCACTCAACAGCATGCTTGGGGACCTGTCGGAATCCTATTTGAAGATGTTCTTAAGAATAAAAAGACAACCACTGAAAGCACAAAAGAACCAGCAGTACTCTCAGATAACCCTCTTACAATACTAACGGAAACATCAGAACATCAGCAAACCCCCTCCACTAGTCCAGAAGCTAATGTGGGGATCCAATCTGATCTTCAACCAATAACAACTACAGAAACACTGGATGCCTCTACTACATCTGAACCACTTGTTCCAGAAACTATACAACCTTCCGTCGCTATTGTGCCACAGCCCATGGATTCTTCCTCCTCCAAAAACAGGATCGGCCAGAGCAGTGATGAGGAAGAAGAAAACAACAAACGAAGGAAACAAGCGACTGTTGACGAGGCACCCCTTCACTCTACAGCCTCTACTGCCGACACCGTCACTAACACACTACCCATCTGTTTTGTTGAAATCGTGCCAGGAACGGGGCGGGGGTGGCTCAGTCGGTAGCGCACCAGGCTCGTAATCTGTAGTTCCCAGGTTCGAGTCCCAGCTGGGTCAGCGTTGAGATTTATCTCCGCAAAATTCCCCGCCCTGCCCACGGTCAGTAGGGGATACCGATGGGCTTGAAAAGGCCGCCGTCCGCCGGATGGGAAGTTAAGCCGTGGTCCCGTGTGCAGAAGAGCCATACCCTGTGCACGTTAAAGAACACGCTGGATGGCCTTGACGGAAGGCTACCATCTGTCTCCCAACAGCTGTTCCAGTGGGTCCCCTCCCCCAACCTTCTCTGAGCCTTCGGGGTCCATGTGACCTGGCCATTTAGCCAATGGTGTGCAAAAAAGTGCCGCTCAGAGGTGAAACAACCCAACCCAAAGTGCCAGGAACAGCTGATAATTGGGATGTTCCTTATAAACTACGTCTTTTCACTTCCTTTGTCTTCACTGAAACAGGCAAAGAACGAAAAGAATTTGGAGACCTGGAAAAATCAATAATCAAACATGCCGTAGACAACGAAATAGTCGGGACACCAGATGTCTTCACAGTGTTACAACACCGACTACTGGACTGGATACAGGAAGACAAAGATAAAAGATCCAAACGGTTTATTAGGTTTCACAAATTTTTCGTCAAGAACATTACCCCCCGCAATACAAAATTTCTCAACCTCCAGCTGTTTCCGCAACAGAAGTCCCAACAGCGAACCCTCTTTCTGTGGACGCCGTTGCTGGCCCTTCTACCTCACCTGATGTTTTCCCCGCTGAACCTGGGGGAGGGGGGCTCAGTCGGTAGCGCGCCAGGCTCGTAATCTGTAGTTCCTAGGATCGAGTCCCAGCTGGGTCAGCGTTGAGATTTATCTCCGCAAAATTTCTCCGCCCTGCCCACGGTCAGTAGGGGACACCAATGGGCTTCAAAAGGCCGTTGTCCGTCTGATGGGACGTTAAGCCGTGGCCCCGTGTGCGGGAGAGCCATACCCTGTGCACGTTAAAGAACACGCTGAATGGCCTTGACGGGAGGCTACCATCTGTCTCCCAATAGCTGTTCCAGTGGGTCCCCTCCCCCAACCTTCTCTGAGCCTTCGGGGTCCTTGTGGCCTGGCCATTTAGCCCATGGTGTGCAAAAAAGTGACGCTCAGAGGTAAAACAATCCAATCCAATCCCGGCTGAACCACCGTTTAAAATTGTGGTCGCCAAGAAAAAGAAATCTAAGAAAGGTAAATCTAAAACGAACACACCATCCTGTACTGACCTTTCTTCCAAAGATGATGAACTTTCACCTTTCACAGTTAAGGGGACTTACCCCCTTAGTGAAGTCCTTATGGACTAGTTTTTTTTTTCTTCGTTTTGTTTGCTTTCTAGGTAGTGGCTTGTTTTTTGTGTCTTTTTCTTTTTTGTGTTCCGGGTCGCAACCCAAAATATTCAGGGTCTCCGTAAGCCTGCCAAACAAAGATATGTTGCAGGCTTACTCCACAATAATTTTTGTGATTTCCTTTTTCTTCAAGAGACCCAACTTGTATATAAATTTGAGTTTAAATATTTTAAGCGTGATTTTAAGTTAAGTGGTTGTTTCTCCCCTGGCACCACAATGTCAGGTGGAGTTGGTATTATTTTCAGACAAAATAGTCCTTTCTATATTAAGCGTTTCCAGACTGACCTAGATGGTCGTCTTGTCTATATTGATGTTTCTGTTATTTATCGTTTAATTAATATTTATGCTCCGAGCACGCCTGCTGCTCGAAAACTTTTTTTAAATGGTCTTCCCCAATGTCTTGTGGGCCCTTTTGCCCACCGGATTTTTGCTGGAGATTTCAATTGCATTATTGATTTGAATTTAGATCATGTGGGTGGCAATGGCGCTTTACCGCGAGACCCTAATGCTGTGGCTCTTCAGAAGCTAACAACCGACCATCATTTGGTCGATTCTTGGAGCCTGAAAAACCCTGGCGCTACAGCTTACAGCTGGCGCCGCTCGGACGTTGGCACACGCATTGATCGTATTTATGTTAACACTGATCTCAATAATTTTTGTGACAATTTCAGTTATTTCAAAGTCAATGCTTCGTATCATGTCAGCGATCATTTGGTCCTGGCTGGCGAAGTTGTTTTGCCCCACACGCACACACAGGAGAAGAAAAATGCTCTGTGGCGCATGAATGTGCTAGCCCTCCAGCGCCCTAATATGGTACAGGAGCTGACTTCTCTTTTACAAGATGCCATTGCATCTACTTCTACTTTTGATGCCATTGAATCTACTTCTAGTTTTGATGCCATTGCATCTACTTCTACTTTTGATGCCATTGAATCTACTTCTACTTTTGATGCCATTGAATCTACTTCTACTTTTGATGCCATTGCATCTACTTCTACTTTTGATGCCATTGCATCTACTTCTACTTTTGATGCCATTGAATCTACTTCTACTTTTGATGCCATTGAATCTACTTCTACATTTGAGGCCATTGAATCTACTTCTACTTTTGATGCCATTGAATCTACTTCTACTTTTGATGTCATTGAATCTACTTCTGCTTTTGATGCCATTGAATCTACTTCTACTTTTGATGCCATTGCATCTACTTCTACTTTTGATGCCATTGCATCTACTTCTACTTTTGATGCCATTGCATCTACTTCTACTTTTGATGCCAATGAATCTACTTCTACTTTTGATGCCATTGCATCTACTTCTACTTTTGATGCCAATGAATCTACTTCTACTTTTGATGCCATTGCATCTACTTCTACTTTTGATGCCATTGAATCTACTTCTACTTTTGATGTCATTGCATCTACTTCTACTTTTGATGCCATTGAATCTACTTCTACTTTTGATGCCATTGCATCTACTTCTACTTTTGATGCCATTGAATCTACTTATACTTTTGATGCCATTGAATCTACTTATACTTTTGATGCCATTGCATCTACTTCTACTTTTGATGCCATTGAATCTACTTATACTTTTGATGCCATTGAATCTACTTATACTTTTGATGCCATTGCATCTACTTCTACTTTTGATGCCATTGCATCTACTTCTACTTTTGATGCCATTGCATCTACTTCTACTTTTGATGCCATTGAATCTACTTATACTTTTGATGCCATTGAATCTACTTATACTTTTGATGCCATTGCATCTACTTCTACTTTTGATGTCATTGCATCTACTTCTACTTTTGATGTCATTGCATCTACTTCTACTTTTGATGCCATTGCATCTACTTCTACTTTTGATGCCATTGCATCTACTTCTACTTTTGATGCCATTGAATCTACTTCTACTTTTGATGCCATTGAATCTACTTCTACTTTTGATGCCATTGCATCTACTTCTACTTTTGATGCCAATGAATCTACTTCTACTTTTGATGCCATTGCATCTACTTCTACTTTTGATGCCATTGAATCTACTTCTACTTTTGATGCCATTGAATCTACTTCTACTTTTGATGCCATTGCATCTACTTCTACTTTTGATGCCATTGCATCTACTTCTACTTTTGATGCCATTGTATCTACTTCTACTTTTGATGCCATTGCATCTACTTCTACTTTTGATGCCATTGCATCTACTTCTACTTTTGATGCCATTGAATCTACTTCTACTTTTGATGCCATTGAATCTACTTCTACTTTTGATGCCATTGCATCTACTTCTACTTTTGATGCCATTGCATCTACTTCTAATTTTGATGCCATTGCATCTACTTCTACTTTTGATGCCATTGCATCTACTTCTACTTTTGATGCCATTGCATCTACTTCTACTTTTGATGCCAATGAATCTACTTCTACTTTTGATGCCATTGCATCTACTTCTACTTTTGATGCCATTGAATCTACTTATACTTTTGATGCCATTGCATCTACTTCTACTTTTGATGCCATTGAATCTACTTCTACTTTTGATGCCATTGCATCTACTTCTACTTTTGATGCCATTGAATCTACTTCTACTTTTGATGCCATTGCATCTACTTCTACTTTTGATGCCATTGCATCTACTTCTACTTTTGATGCCATTGCATCTACTTCTACTTTTGATGCCATTGCATCTACTTCTACTTTTGATGCCATTGAATCTACTTATACTTTTGATGCCATTGCATCTACTTCTACTTTTGATGCCATTGCATCTACTTCTACTTTTGATGCCATTGAATCTACTTCTACTTTTGATGCCATTGAATCTACTTCTACTTTTGATGCCATTGCATCTACTTCTACTTTTGATGCCATTGAATCTACTTCTAATTTTGATGCCATTGAATCTACTTCTACTTTTGATGCCATTGCATCTACTTCTACTTTTGATGCCATTGCATCTACTTCTACTTTTGATGCCATTGCATCTACTTCTACTTTTGATGCCAATGAATCTACTTCTACTTTTGATGCCATTGCATCTACTTCTACTTTTGATGCCATTGAATCTACTTCTACTTTTGATTCCATTGAATCTACTTCTACTTTTGATGCCATTGCATCTACTTCTACTTTTGATGCCATTGCATCTACTTCTACTTTTGATGCCATTGCATCTACTTCTACTTTTGATGCCATTGAATCTACTTATACTTTTGATGCCATTGAATCTACTTATACTTTTGATGCCATTGCATCTACTTCTACTTTTGAAGTCATTGCATCTACTTCTACTTTTGATGTCATTGCATCTACTTCTACTTTTGATGCCATTGCATCTACTTCTACTTTTGATGCCAATGAATCTACTTCTACTTTTGATGCCATTGCATCTACTTCTACTTTTGATGCCATTGAATCTACTTCTACTTTTGATGCCATTGAATCTACTTCTACTTTTGATGCCATTGCATCTACTTCTACTTTTGATGCCATTGCATCTACTTCTACTTTTGATGCCATTGCATCTACTTCTACTTTTGATGCCATTGCATCTACTTCTACTTTTGATGCCATTGCATCTACTTCTACTTTTGATGCCATTGAATCTACTTCTACTTTTGATGCCATTGAATCTACTTCTACTTTTGATGCCATTGCATCTACATCTACTTTTGATGCCATTGCATCTACTTCTAATTTTGATGCCATTGCATCTACTTCTACTTTTGATGCCATTGCATCTACTTCTACTTTTGATGCCATTGAATCTACTTCTACTTTTGATGCCATTGAATCTACTTCTACTTTTGATGCCATTGCATCTACTTCTACTTTTGATGTCATTGCATCTACTTCTACTTTTGAAGTCATTGCATCTACTTCTACTTTTGATGCCATTGCATCTACTTCTACTTTTGATGCCATTGAATCTACTTCTACTTTTGATGCCATTGCATCTACTTCTACTTTTGATGCCATTACATCTACTTCTACTTTTGATGCCATTGCATCTACTTCTACTTTTGATGCCATTGAATCTACTTCTACTTTTGATGCCATTGCATCTACTTCTACTTTTGATGCCATTGCATCTACTTCTACTTTTGATGCCATTGCATCTACTTCTACTTTTGATGCCATTGCATCTACTTCTACTTTTGATGCCATTGCATCTACTTCTACTTTTGATGCCATTGAATCTACTTCTACTTTTGATGCCATTGAATCTACTTCTACATTTGAGGCCATTGAATCTACTTCTACTTTTGATGCCATTGAATCTACTTCTACTTTTGATGTCATTGAATCTACTTCTGCTTTTGATGCCATTGAATCTACTTCTACTTTTGATGCCATTGCATCTACTTCTACTTTTGATGCCATTGCATCTACTTCTACTTTTGATGCCATTGCATCTACTTCTACTTTTGATGCCAATGAATCTACTTCTACTTTTGATGCCATTGCATCTACTTCTACTTTTGATGCCAATGAATCTACTTCTACTTTTGATGCCATTGCATCTACTTCTACTTTTGATGCCATTGAATCTACTTCTACTTTTGATGTCATTGCATCTACTTCTACTTTTGATGCCATTGAATCTACTTCTACTTTTGATGCCATTGCATCTACTTCTACTTTTGATGCCATTGAATCTACTTATACTTTTGATGCCATTGAATCTACTTATACTTTTGATGCCATTGCATCTACTTCTACTTTTGATGCCATTGAATCTACTTATACTTTTGATGCCATTGAATCTACTTATACTTTTGATGCCATTGCATCTACTTCTACTTTTGATGCCATTGCATCTACTTCTACTTTTGATGCCATTGCATCTACTTCTACTTTTGATGCCATTGAATCTACTTATACTTTTGATGCCATTGAATCTACTTATACTTTTGATGCCATTGCATCTACTTCTACTTTTGATGTCATTGCATCTACTTCTACTTTTGATGTCATTGCATCTACTTCTACTTTTGATGCCATTGCATCTACTTCTACTTTTGATGCCATTGCATCTACTTCTACTTTTGATGCCATTGAATCTACTTCTACTTTTGATGCCATTGAATCTACTTCTACTTTTGATGCCATTGCATCTACTTCTACTTTTGATGCCAATGAATCTACTTCTACTTTTGATGCCATTGTATCTACTTCTACTTTTGATGCCATTGAATCTACTTCTACTTTTGATGCCATTGAATCTACTTCTACTTTTGATGCCATTGCATCTACTTCTACTTTTGATGCCATTGCATCTACTTCTACTTTTGATGCCATTGTATCTACTTCTACTTTTGATGCCATTGCATCTACTTCTACTTTTGATGCCATTGCATCTACTTCTACTTTTGATGCCATTGAATCTACTTCTACTTTTGATGCCATTGAATCTACTTCTACTTTTGATGCCATTGCATCTACTTCTACTTTTGATGCCATTGCATCTACTTCTAATTTTGATGCCATTGCATCTACTTCTACTTTTGATGCTATTGCATCTACTTCTACTTTTGATGCCATTGCATCTACTTCTACTTTTGATGCCAATGAATCTACTTCTACTTTTGATGCCATTGCATCTACTTCTACTTTTGATGCCATTGAATCTACTTATACTTTTGATGCCATTGCATCTACTTCTACTTTTGATGCCATTGAATCTACTTCTACTTTTGATGCCATTGCATCTACTTCTACTTTTGATGCCATTGAATCTACTTCTACTTTTGATGCCATTGCATCTACTTCTACTTTTGATGCCATTGCATCTACTTCTACTTTTGATGCCATTGCATCTACTTCTACTTTTGATGCCATTGCATCTACTTCTACTTTTGATGCCATTGAATCTACTTATACTTTTGATGCCATTGCATCTACTTCTACTTTTGATGCCATTGCATCTACTTCTACTTTTGATGCCATTGAATCTACTTCTACTTTTGATGCCATTGAATCTACTTCTACTTTTGATGCCATTGCATCTACTTCTACTTTTGATGCCATTGAATCTACTTCTAATTTTGATGCCATTGAATCTACTTCTACTTTTGATGCCATTGCATCTACTTCTACTTTTGATGCCATTGCATCTACTTCTACTTTTGATGCCATTGCATCTACTTCTACTTTTGATGCCAATGAATCTACTTCTACTTTTGATGCCATTGCATCTACTTCTACTTTTGATGCCATTGAATCTACTTCTACTTTTGATTCCATTGAATCTACTTCTACTTTTGATGCCATTGCATCTACTTCTACTTTTGATGCCATTGCATCTACTTCTACTTTTGATGCCATTGCATCTACTTCTACTTTTGATGCCATTGAATCTACTTATACTTTTGATGCCATTGAATCTACTTATACTTTTGATGCCATTGCATCTACTTCTACTTTTGAAGTCATTGCATCTACTTCTACTTTTGATGTCATTGCATCTACTTCTACTTTTGATGCCATTGCATCTACTTCTACTTTTGATGCCAATGAATCTACTTCTACTTTTGATGCCATTGCATCTACTTCTACTTTTGATGCCATTGAATCTACTTCTACTTTTGATGCCATTGAATCTACTTCTACTTTTGATGCCATTGCATCTACTTCTACTTTTGATGCCATTGCATCTACTTCTACTTTTGATGCCATTGCATCTACTTCTACTTTTGATGCCATTGCATCTACTTCTACTTTTGATGCCATTGCATCTACTTCTACTTTTGATGCCATTGAATCTACTTCTACTTTTGATGCCATTGAATCTACTTCTACTTTTGATGCCATTGCATCTACATCTACTTTTGATGCCATTGCATCTACTTCTAATTTTGATGCCATTGCATCTACTTCTACTTTTGATGCCATTGCATCTACTTCTACTTTTGATGCCATTGAATCTACTTCTACTTTTGATGCCATTGAATCTACTTCTACTTTTGATGCCATTGCATCTACTTCTACTTTTGATGTCATTGCATCTACTTCTACTTTTGAAGTCATTGCATCTACTTCTACTTTTGATGCCATTGCATCTACTTCTACTTTTGATGCCATTGAATCTACTTCTACTTTTGATGCCATTGAATCTACTTCTACTTTTGATGCCATTGCATCTACTTCTACTTTTGATGCCATTGCATCTACTTCTACTTTTGATGCCATTGAATCTACTTCTACTTTTGATGCCATTGCATCTACTTCTACTTTTGATGCCAATGAATCTACTTCTACTTTTGATGCCATTGCATCTACTTCTACTTTTGATGCCATTGAATCTACTTCTACTTTTGATGTCATTGCATCTACTTCTACTTTTGATGCCATTGAATCTACTTCTACTTTTGATGCCATTGCATCTACTTCTACTTTTGATGCCATTACATCTACTTCTACTTTTGATGCCATTGCATCTACTTCTACTTTTGATGCCATTGAATCTACTTCTACTTTTGATGCCATTGCATCTACTTCTACTTTTGATGCCATTGCATCTACTTCTACTTTTGATGCCATTGCATCTACTTCTACTTTTGATGCCATTGCATCTACTTCTACTTTTGATGCCATTGCATCTACTTCTACTTTTGATGCCATTGAATCTACTTCTACTTTTGATGCCATTGAATCTACTTCTACTTTTGATGCCATTGCATCTACTTCTACTTTTGATGCCATTGCATCTACTTCTACTTTTGATGCCATTGCATCTACTTCTACTTTTGATGCCATTGCATCTACTTCTACTTTTGATGCCATTGCATCTACTTCTACTTTTGATGCCATTGAATCTACTTCTACTTTTGATGCCATTGCATCTACTTCTACTTTTGATGCCATTGAATCTACTTCTACTTTTGATGTCATTGCATCTACTTCTACTTTTGATGCCATTGAATCTACTTCTACTTTTGATGCCATTGCATCTACTTCTACTTTTCATGCCATTGCATCTACTTCTACTTTTGATGCCATTGCATCTACTTCTACTTTTGATGCCATTGCATCTACTTCTACTTTTGATGCCATTGAATCTACTTATACTTTTGATGCCATTGCATCTACTTATACTTTTGATGCCATTGAATCTACTTCTACTTTTGATGCCATTGCATCTACTTCTACTTTTGATGTCATTGCATCTACTTCTACTTTTGATGTCATTGCATCTACTTCTACTTTTGATGCCATTGCATCTACTTCTACTTTTGATGCCATTGCATCTACTTCTACTTTTGATGCCATTGAATCTACTTCTACTTTTGATGCCATTGAATCTACTTCTACTTTTGATGCCATTGCATCTACTTCTACTTTTGATGCCAATGAATCTACTTCTACTTTTGATGCCATTGCATCTACTTCTACTTTTGATGCCATTGAATCTACTTCTACTTTTGATGCCATTGAATCTACTTCTACTTTTGATGCCATTGCATCTACTTCTACTTTTGATGCCATTGCATCTACTTCTACTTTTGATGCCACTGCATCTACTTCTACTTTTGATGCCAATGAATCTACTTCTACTTTTGATGCCATTGCATCTACTTCTACTTTTGATGCCATTGAATCTACTTCTACTTTTGATTCCATTGAATCTACTTCTACTTTTGATGCCATTGCATCTACTTCTACTTTTGATGCCATTGCATCTACTTCTACTTTTGATGCCATTGCATCTACTTCTACTTTTGATGCCATTGCATCTACTTCTACTTTTGATGCCATTGAATCTACTTATACTTTTGATGCCATTGAATCTACTTATACTTTTGATGCCATTGCATCTACTTCTACTTTTGAAGTCATTGCATCTACTTCTACTTTTGATGTCATTGCATCTACTTCTACTTTTGATGCCATTGCATCTACTTCTACTTTTGATGCCATTGCATCTACTTCTACTTTTGATGCCATTGAATCTACTTCTACTTTTGATGCCATTGAATCTATTTCTACTTTTGATGCCATTGCATCTACTTCTACTTTTGATGCCAATGAATCTACTTCTACTTTTGATGCCATTGCATCTACTTCTACTTTTGATGCCATTGAATCTACTTCTACTTTTGATGCCATTGAATCTACCTCTACTTTTGATGCCATTGCATCTACTTCTACTTTTGATGCCATTGCATCTACTTCTACTTTTGATGCCATTGCATCTACTTCTACTTTTGATGCCATTGCATCTACTTCTACTTTTGATGCCATTGAATCTACTTCTACTTTTGATGCCATTGAATCTACTTCTACTTTTGATGCCATTGCATCTACATCTACTTTTGATGCCATTGCATCTACTTCTAATTTTGATGCCATTGCATCTACTTCTACTTTTGATGCCATTGCATCTACTTCTACTTTTGATGCCATTGAATCTACTTCTACTTTTGATGCCATTGCATCTACTTCTACTTTTGATGTCATTGCATCTACTTCTACTTTTGAAGTCATTGCATCTACTTCTACTTTTGATGCCATTGCATCTACTTCTACTTTTGATGCCATTGAATCTACTTCTACTTTTGATGCCATTGAATCTACTTCTACTTTTGATGCCATTGCATCTACTTCTACTTTTGATGCCATTGCATCTACTTCTACTTTTGATACCATTGAATCTACTTCTACTTTTGATGCCATTGCATCTACTTCTACTTTTGATGCCATTGAATCTACTTCTAGTTTTGATGCCATTGCATCTACTTCTACTTTTGATGCCATTGAATCTACTTCTACTTTTGATGCCATTTCATCTACTTCTACTTTTGATGTCATTGCATCTACTTCTACTTTTGATGTCATTGAATCTACTTCTACTTTTGATGCCATTGCATCTACTTCTACTTTTGATGCCATTGCTTCTACTTATACTTTTGATGTCATTGCATCTACTTCTACTTTTGATGCCATTGAATCTACTTCTACTTTTGATGCCATTGAATCTACGTCTACTTTTGATGTCATTGAATCTACTTCTGCTTTTGATGCCATTGAATCTACTTCTACTTTTGATGCCATTGCATCTACTTCTACTTTTGATGTCATTGCATCTACTTCTACTTTTGATGCCATTGCATCTACTTCTACTTTTGATGTCATTGCATCTACTTCTACTTTTGAAGTCATTGCATCTACTTCTACTTTTGATGCCATTGCATCTACTTCTACTTTTGATGCCATTGAATCTACTTCTACTTTTGATGCCATTGAATCTACTTCTACTTTTGATGCCATTGCATCTACATCTACTTTTGATGCCATTGCATCTACTTCTAATTTTGATGCCATTGCATCTACTTCTACTTTTGATGCCATTGCATCTACTTCTACTTTTGATGCCATTGAATCTACTTCTACTTTTGATGCCATTGCATCTACTTCTACTTTTGATGTCATTGCATCTACTTCTACTTTTGAAGTCATTGCATCTACTTCTACTTTTGATGCCATTGCATCTACTTCTACTTTTGATGCCATTGAATCTACTTCTACTTTTGATGCCATTGAATCTACTTCTACTTTTGATGCCATTGCATCTACTTCTACTTTTGATGCCATTGCATCTACTTCTACTTTTGATACCATTGAATCTACTTCTACTTTTGATGCCATTGCATCTACTTCTACTTTTGATGCCATTGAATCTACTTCTAGTTTTGATGCCATTGCATCTACTTCTACTTTTGATGCCATTGAATCTACTTCTACTTTTGATGCCATTTCATCTACTTCTACTTTTGATGCCATTGCATCTACTTCTACTTTTGATGCCATTGCATCTACTTCTACTTTTGATGCCAATGCATCTACTTCTACTTTTGATGCCAATGCATCTACTTCTACTTTTGATGCCATTGAATCTACTTCTACTTTTGATGCCATTGAATCTACTTCTACTTTTGATGTCATTGCATCTACTTCTACTTTTGATGTCATTGAATCTACTTCTACTTTTGATGCCATTGCATCTACTTCTACTTTTGATGCCATTGCATCTACTTATACTTTTGATGTCATTGCATCTACTTCTACTTTTGATGCCATTGAATCTACTTCTACTTTTGATGCCATTGAATCTACGTCTACTTTTGATGTCATTGAATCTACTTCTGCTTTTGATGCCATTGAATCTACTTCTACTTTTGATGCCATTGCATCTACTTCTACTTTTGATGTCATTGCATCTACTTCTACTTTTGATGCCATTGCATCTACTTCTACTTTTGATGTCATTGCATCTACTTCTACTTTTGAAGTCATTGCATCTACTTCTACTTTTGATGCCATTGAATCTACTTCTACTTTTGATGCCATTGAATCTACTTCTACTTTTGATGCCATTGCATCTACTTCTACTTTTGATGCCATTGCATCTACTTCTACTTTTGATGCCATTGAATCTACTTCTACTTTTGATGCCATTGCATCTACTTCTACTTTTGATGCCATTGAATCTACTTCTACTTTTGATGCCATTGAATCTACTTCTACTTTTGATGCCATTGCATCTATTTCTACTTTTGATGCCATTGCATCTACTTCTACTTTTGATGCCATTGAATCTACTTCTAGTTTTGATGCCATTGCATCTACTTCTACTTTTGATGCCATTGCATCTACTTCTACTTTTGATGCCATTGAATCTACTTCTACTTTTGATGTCATTGCATCTACTTCTACTTTTGATGCCATTGCATCTACTTCTACTTTTGATGCCATTGCATCTACTTCTACTTTTGATGCCATTGAATCTACTTCTACTTTTGATGCCATTGCATCTACTTCTGCTTTTGATGCCATTGAATCTACTTCTACTTTTGATGCCATTGAATCTACTTCTACTTTTGATGCCATTGCATCTACTTCTACTTTTGATGCCATTGAATCTACTTCTACTTTTGATGCCATTGCATCTACTTCTACTTTTGATGCCATTGCATCTACTTCTACTTTTGATGCCATTCAATCTACTTCTACTTTTGATGCCATTGAATCTACTTCTACTTTTGATGCCATTGCATCTACTTCTACTTTTGATGCTGTCTGGTGGGAGGGTGAAAATTCAAAATTAAATCCTACCTTAGAAAGGAAGGTCGCGATGTGGCCGTTGCTTGGCGCAGACGACATCGTTTTCTTTTTGCCACTCTTCGGGCTTTCGAGGAGGGAGCCAGAAGAGATGAGGGCGTCGCTCAGTTGAATGCCCACGTCATTCAACAACTGCGCGATTTAATTTTCAAACATCATCAAGATGTTGGTTGGGTTGGGTTGTTTTACCTCTGAGCGGCACTTTTTTTGCACACCATGGGCTAAATGGCCAGGTCACATGGACCCTGAAGGCTCAGAGAAGGTTGGGGGAGGGGACACACTGGAACAGCTGTTGGGAGACAGATGGTAGCCTCCCGTCAAGGCTATCCAGCGTGTTCTTTAACGTGCACAGGGTATGGCTCTGCCTCACACGAGGCCACGGCTTAACGTCCCATCCGACGGACGGCGGTCTTTCCAAGCCCATCGGTGTCCCCTACTGACCGTGGGCGGGGGGGGGGAATTTTGCGGAGATAAATCTCAACGCTGACCCAGCTGGGACTCGAACCTGGGAACTACAGATTACGAGCTTGGCGCGCTACCGACTGAGCCACTCCCGCCCCAGGTCAGAAGTGTGACTGCGATATAGCTAGCGAAGAGTGAAAAAGAGTTTGACTCTTTCCTCAAAGTTTCGAAACCAAAAAATTTCTCTGATTGCTCGGTTTCGGCCCTGCAACTTGGACCTGATCTCATTACGGACCCGAAATTAATTAGATAAAACTTTATAAACCATTTCGCGAATTTCTTCGAAACGGATAATCTCTGTCCTGATGATCGCACTGGATGGTTGGACAACGTTTTAACCATATCTCCTCAGACACATGATTCTTGCGAGTTGCTTGTCTCACCTGAGGAGATCAAGAGGGCCGTCCGTTCTTTTCGCTCGTCCCGAGCGCCAGGAACGGACGGCCTTCCTGTGGAATTTTACAAAACTTTTGTTGATCTGCTTGCTGTGCCTCTGGCAAATGTTTTTGATAATTTGATGCAGAATGGTATTATGACCGACACCATGCGGTCCGCTAATACTGTTCTACTCAAAAAGGACCCAAATGATGCTGGTCACAATACAGGAGGATGGAGGCCCATCCTCTCTACTCAATTGTGATTACACGATCTTGGCCAAAGTTCTCGTATACAGAATTTCTGCGGTCGTACTGGAGCTTATCCGGCCCGTTCAGACCTGTGGAGTGGGGGGTAGAAAAATCTCACAAAATTTACGCCTATTTAGAGATGCAATTAAATACATCAATCAAAAAGGCTTCAAGTATTGCCTTTTTGCTCTCGATCAGAGTAAGGCTTTCGACCGTGTTTCACATGACTTTATGTGGGACATGTTGAGGGCTCATGACTTTGGCCCTGTTTTCTTGTCCATGATACAGCTGTTATACACTAATATATCTAGTGTACTCACTGTTAATGGTATAGTTTCTGAGGGGTGTTCGACAAGGATGCCCATTCTCACCGGCTCTATTTTGTACTTGGGATTGAAACCTTGCTCCACCGGATTCAAAACCGTCCGGAGATTTTGGGGATTCTTGTCCCTAACCCGGGGTTTGAGCAATTGAAGTACCTGGCGTATGCGGATGACGTTAGCTTCTTCCTTCGGGATGAGACTTCTATCGCCGCTTTCGCCCGACATTTCGATCACTATTGCAAGGCCACAGGAGCAAGGCTCAATCTGGAGAAATCCAAGATTCTGACATGGGGTGATTGGCAACTGCCACCTCAATATGCTGTCATCGTCATCCAAGAACCCGTAAAACTCTTGGATGTCTATTTTGACACGAAAGGATGTCATGACTCCACTTGGGACCTTTTGCTTAACGGCTTACGTCTCGAGTGTGAGGTGTGGGGGGCTCTTGACTTTACAGTCCATGGGAGGGTCAAAATCGCAAACATTTGTTTGCGATTTTGACCCTCCCATGATTTTTTGAAGGGTCCCATTGATTTTTTGATCAATGATTTTTTGATCATTTTTGATGATGATTTTTGATGATGATTTTTTCCCATTGATTTTTTGAAGGGTCAAAAACGACAAATTTGTTCACACAATTCAGGTACAGGCACCACCCCGTACCATTTCTCGGCAAATTTCGACAATAATTTTCCAGTTTATATGGCAGAAGAGAAGTTTTCCACTTCGAAAAACTCTTCTTTATCAGCCACTCACGCGTGGTGGTCTTGATCTAAGAGATCCAGAGTTATGGTTTCGCTCACTCCATTCAGTTGACACATATCAAAGCCTACTCAGTGATTATCACCCTGTGTCAGCTTTTCTCCGTTATTTTCATGGCCCACTTGGCCAAAATTTCTCTGTTACTCAACTATTGTCGTGATGTTTTACAATATACTAGCCGCCACTACCTAGAGATTAGGAATTTCTGTAATAGCAATAATTTGTTACCGTTAACTATTGACCTAGATGATAACAATGCACATACTTTGGTCTACCAGGCAGTGCTCGGTGAGGATATAGCGGAAGTTGAAACTCATCTACCTGCTGTTCTTGGGACACTGCCTGGTGCCAACTTAATAGTAATTGTCTTTTTTGTCGACAATTTAACTGGAAGGCAGCACACGATATTCTTCTCACCAGACAGCGGCTACTCCAACAACGCGTGGTGCAGAGTGATGCTTGCGGCCGGTGTGGTCAACCGGAGGACTGCGAGCATCTCCTCTGCAACTTCGTGTCACGTGACACGAAGTTGCCAGATCACTAATTTCTAAAAAAAATCGTTGCCAGATATTTTTTCCTGAATTCTGCGATCAACCATAGTGTTCGGATACTTTTTTGAGCGACTGTACATGGGTCCCCAACTGCTCCTTTTTTTCGTTTTTGATTTGTTCTCTTTTCCCAAGGGCCCTTTGGCCTTTGATTATTTCTTTGGTGTGCGTACCATGCCAAATGCCCACACTCTGGAGTGGTTTTTTCCACTTCAGTAGGGGTAAAGGCACAGATTAATGAAGTATCTGAGGACTTGTCCTTTGATATGGATGGGGCGGGGGTGGCTCAGTCGGTAGCGCGCCAGGCTCGTAATCTGTAGTTCCCACGTTCGAGTCCCAGCTGGGTCAGCGTTGAGATTTATCTCCGCAAAATTCCCCGCCCTGCCCACGGTCAGTAGGGGACACCGAAGGGCTTGGAAAGGCCGCCGTCCGTCGGATGGGACGTTAAGCCGTGGCCCCGTGTGCGGGAGAGCCATACCCTGTGCACGTTAAAGAACACGCTGGATGGCCTTGACGGAGGCTACCATCTGTCTCCCAACAGCTCTTCCAGTGGGTTCCCTCCCCCAACCTTCTCTGAGCCTTCGGGGTCCATGTGACCTGGCCATTTAGCCCATGGTGTGCAAAAAATTGCCGCTCAGAGGTAAAACAACCCAACCCAATCCTTTGATATGGAATTTGACAATTAGTCACAAACTCAGCTAAGTTCTATACCTAGTGAGAGGTGGCATGAGTTGTTCTATCGATGAATTTTGTTTTTTAATTGTCAAAACAAGGTTGCCAGATCACTAATTTCTAAAAAAAAAATCGTTGCCAGATATTTTTTCTGAATTCTGTAATCAACTATAGTGTTCGGATACTTTTTTGAGCGACTGTACAAACGGTGCAAGTGTCAATAAAAAAAATTAAAACCTGTATAATAGCGGTAAGTACCGTCGAATGGGCAATAACTCTTCAAAAAGCTTTAAACTCTGAAGAGAAGTTAGGCTACCCACTAACCAGGATTCGTTTTGGAGAGCATGTGTTTTAGTGAAAAAGAATTTCGATGAAACAGAAGATTAGAAAAACTCTCAAGACGCTGCAATAGGGGGAAAAAACTGTCGCCTACATCAAGGAAGGAAAATCTGAAGCTGTTCCTTAAGACAATAACCATACCAAAAAGAAGGAGAAAGGAATGTGTTGCTTTACCTCTCAGCAGCACTCTTGTACAGTCGCTCAAAAAAGTATCCGAACACTATGGTTGATCAGAGAATTCAGAAAAAAATATCTGGCAACGATTTTTTTAGAAATTAGTGATCTGGCAACTTCGTGTCACGTGATACGAAGTTGTCAGATCACTAATTTCTAAAATAAATCGTTGCCAGATATTTTTTCTGAATTCTGTGATCAACCATAGTGTCCGGATACTTTTTTGAGCGACTGTACATGATGGGCTAAATGGGTAGGTCACAAAGCCTCAGAGAAGTTTCGTCAAGGGGATTCACTCGATTACTCTTATAGGACAGCAATAAGCATCCTGTCAAGGCTATCCAGCGTGTTCTTTAACATGCCGAAGGTATCGCTATCCTATACAATGCGTCACGGCCCAAAGTTTTATACGACGAACGGCCTTTACAAGTCCATAGGTGTTTCATTTCTCACCTAAGGTTAGCGAAGATAAATCTCAACACTGATACAGGTGAGATTCGAACCTAAGGACTGCAGATTCCAAGCTTGGCGCGCCACCGACTGAGCCACCCCCACCCCGAATAAGACCAATCAGAAATAACTTATACAAGAAAAGTATAAATAATTTTGCAGAGACTTTCCCAATCAGAAATAACTTGCTACTTTACACGAGAAAACATAAAGAATATCGCAGAAAATTGCGCTTTTAAAGTTTAATTTGTAATTTTTGCACACTTAATACCCAATTTTTTTCACTTTAAAATTTTGAATAATCGCAAACATGTTACATATTAATATTCGTTGAGGATGATTTATATTAAGAGAGAAATATTGCTTAATACTATCAAAAGATTATATTGCGTATTATATTTAAATGTACTTCAAATATATTATTTTACAACATAAATCATATTTTGTAGTGTAACTAGTAATAGCTTAATCTATAGTTATTTACTGAGTACATTTAGTATATCAACTCTTCAGTTAATATGCAACAAACCCACCGACAAATGGAAAAAGTTCAGTAGAATTACAGAAAAAAAAGCATCGTCGGTATATTTTTATCTATCCATGAAATAATATAAGTTATAAACTTATGAAACCTACCTGTCGAGCAGCATTCCCAGAATGCTGATTTCATTTTCAAGCACTGCACGTAGGATAGCACTGTAGTAGTGCAACACGCTAACTTTCAGCTCACGCAACAGGAATTCCACCACCTCGACATCGTGATTACTGACGGCAATGTCCAGAGCTCTTTGACCTCGATAGTCACAGCTGTCGACAGAAAGATTCGGACTATCCTGAAAAAACATAAAAATGCAGTGATCGTCTCTTTACACATCCATCAGTATTGTTACGGTTAAGATTTAAAGAAGCGAAAGTCTCCAATGTTAATGATGAAGTTCAGTTACCTTGTTTGGCCTTTGATTTTTGGGTTGGATCGTTTTACCTCTGAGAGACACTTTTTTACGCACCACGGGTTAAATGGCCAGGTCACATGGACCCCGAAGGCTCAGAGAAAGTTTGGGGAGCGGACCCACTGGAACATCTTTTGGGAGAGAGATGGTAGCCTCCCGTAAAGACCATCCAGTGTGTTCTTTAACGTGCACAGGTTATGACTCTCCTGCACACGGGGCCACTGCTTAACGTCCCATCCGACGGATGGCGGCCTTTCCAAGCCCATCAGTGTCCCCCACTGACTGTGGGCAAGGCGGGGATTTTGCGGAGATAAATCTCAACGCTGACCCAGCTGGGACTCGAACCTGGGAACTGCAGATTACGAGCCTGGCGCGCTACCGACTGAGCACCCCGCCCCATTTCGCCTTTGATGATAAGACAGTAAGTGCAACTAAATGATAAAATATATTTCCATGTTGATGATGAAGTTTACTGGCTATCTTGCTTTGTGGCGTTGACGGAAAGACTGATAAATGCTATTAAATCATAAATTGCGAAATTGGAAATTACTAGATATCAGCAATCAAAAATAGAGAATAGGTAAAAAGAAAAACGAAAATCGCATGGTTCTTATTTTAATTATCAAAAATTGGCTAAATGGCTAAAGTTATAATCAAAAGAATTATATTTTAGGTAATTTTTTTCACAATTTCAATATATATTTGAAATTTAAATTGTTCTAAGCTCGAGCCCGAACTCATCATTAATTTATAGTTATGGTGCATGGAGAAATGATATAAAGAAATGTCGTGGGCAAGGATGCGATGGCGCT
The DNA here is from genome assembly GCA_038380435.1 of Ryuthela nishihirai. NCBI lineage: Eukaryota > Metazoa > Arthropoda > Arachnida > Araneae > Heptathelidae > Ryuthela > Ryuthela nishihirai. The sequence continues at coordinate 31,585,029 of JAWZYU010000018.1, forward strand.
GCAGACATTCTCGTGTCTGCAGCGCCATCGCATCCTTGCCGAACGAAAAAAATCGAGAAAAAATCCGAGAGTAGAAAATATATTTCCAAAGAAGGAACTTAAAAATAATGATCTAGTAGCCATGACGAAAACGTAGCATCATTTTCGTTAGCTGCTTTTTGGAAACTATTTGGAGGATTTGAAAAGTGCATAAATGATATAAGATTAATAATGGAAAATATGTGAAATAATCGAGACATCTCTTCGGATTTGACCTGATGTCTTTGAGCTCCGTGGTTCGATGAATTCTCAGGGTCTTATATAGAGTTGAAACCTCTTCCGTTTTTATCCAAAGCGTCATGGTCTTGGAAAGGGATGTCCGAATTCCCAGTTGAGTTATTAATTCTCTGAGTCAGTTATAGTGCATGGAAGTAATGATATAAAGAAATGTAGTGGGCAAGGATGCGACGGCGCTGCAGACATGAGAGGCTATTATTCGGAAGTAGATGCCAGGATTTTCAAGAAAGAACTTTAATCTGAATACGTCCATTGTGTAGCCCATAATTTAAACTTCGTCCTTAATAGCTGTATTAGAAAAGTTTCAAAATTACGAAGAAATCTATGAAATAATTGAAACATTTATCTTTTTTCGATTTGTATAAAAAGATGACCAATATTAGAAAAACTGTGAGTAGTTACTGATGTACTCCAAAAAAATGACATTGCAAAAGATTTTCTCGATGGTCATTTTCACCGGACAGTTTGGTTGTTATTTTTTATCAGTAAGTAGATATTTTAAAAGAACTGTGAAAAATAACTTCTTTTCTAATGAACATGAACTACAGAAACAATGACATTGAAAAAAATCAATTTAAAAAATTTAAATTTTTAATAGTGCTTGTTTTTCCAGCAAAATATTCTGTAAATTGCAAACAGTATTTCAAAACGTTTACAACGTAAAACTGTTGTATTAGAAAAAAACATTGAAATTACTTTAGAACTCAATCGAATATGTAATGCACGTGAGAAACAATTTCGATGAAGCTGTAAAGATAGCAACTGAAATAGAGATAAAATGGGGAAATTAAAACAATATATCAGAGGGAAAATTATAAAAGAAGTAAAAGATATTTGGATGAGTTGTGAGATGACAGTTTCCCAAATTGTGAGAAATATTTTAGTGTCACAGTCTTCTGGGCGTTTTTAGATTGCTACGTTAAATGTAACTTTTCTAAATTAAAATTTATTAAAATATTAAATGATAAGCACAATGGTACAAGACAAAGATCAAATGGACTGTCGTTAATATCAATTGAAAACGAAACGATAAAAAACTTGTGTTTTCACCAAATTTCCTTAGTCACAAAGACTTAGTTTTAAGTAAAATAAAGGATTAAAATTTAAATTTTATACATGTCATAATAATAAAATATGTAACTGTTGAATGAATTGAGTTAATGATTCCAGTTATTTGGTGAACTAAATGTGACACGTTGACAAATGATTCAGAAAAACAAAATATTTATTTTTAACTGAGAACAGCATTCATTCCTATACAGTAAGTGCATTGTTTACATGCATATGTTTTCGGAAAGTATATCCTGTGTTTTTAGTCATACAAAGGAAATTTGAAAACAATACTAGAATGTTATTGAGGACTTTTGACATTCAGTTAACCCTATAAAGAACAATATATTTTCCACCATAAAATACTAAATATCATGATTTTTATTGTACCACATTTCTGATTCACGTAGTATTTCTCAGTATAATGTTTTATTTAACATTAGTCTTCAACAACTGCATCTAGACTGAAAATGTTTTTCCACGTGATAAATATATACCTGTAGTTAAACCAACATTGGCTTTAATTCAAATAAAATTTAAAAGATATTGAAATAAAGAGTATAATATAATTGACAACTTAGCTGCATACGAAACTACTGCTATTGAAAAATATGGTGCCAAAAACGCGGACTGCTCCAGAGTCCATTTGTTCCACCTCTGATTAGACTGGCTCCTCATTCAATATTGGGAAAAAATATAATGATCTGCAATTGACAGAATGGATTGGATTGTTTTACCTCTGAGCGGCACTTTTTTGCACACAATGGTCTAAATGGCCAGGCCACAAGGACCCCGAAGGCTCAGAGAAGGTTGGGGGAGGGGACCCACTGGAACAGCTGTTGGGAGACAGATGGTAGCCTCCCGTCAAGGCCATCCAGCGTGTTCTTTAACGTGCACAGGGTATGGCTCTCCCGCACACGGGGCCACGGCTTAACGTCCCAACCGACGGACGGCGGTCTTTCCAAGCCCATCGGTGTCCCCTACTGACCGTGGGCAGGGCGGGGAATTTTGCGGAGATAAATCTCAACGCTGACCCAGCTGGGACTCGAACCTGGGAACTACAGATTACGAGCCTGGCGCGCTACCGACTGAGCCACCCCCGCCCTTGACAGAATGGCATTAAGTCTCAATTTCCGAAGAACGAATACATAAATCATTTGTCGTAACAGTCACTCTTGAAATCATTCACTTACCTTGATCAATGCTCTGACGCCCTCTATGTCTCCAATGGTGACGAGCCACAGGAACTTTCGCTCATCGTCACTGAGGTCTTCCTCCACGTAACTGGTCCTCTGTTGGGCGAGACCAATAGAGTACTGATCAAAACCTTCATTAATGTACATCACGTTGTCTCCTGGGCTCTTTGAAGAGCTCGCAGACCCATCACCTGTCTGTCTTAATAACCTAATATCATCTGACATTTGGCGAGAAGCGATAACAGTGATGACGATTGGTGCATGACGTCAGGTCGCAGACCACTGCAGCCGGATGTGACAAGGTATGTTTTGACCTTGCACAGCGTGCGTCTTTCATAAACCGGCTTCCCTCACTCTTTCTACAAGGGGAAGATTTTCCTCTCAACTGGTTGGTGTGTTACGTAACCGTTTCGTGCGGAGGGGGCACTGCTGTGGGTCTAGGAAATGAAGCAGATTTCGCTTGAAATGATTATGCCGAACGTTGCACTTGTTGCAGCTGCGCTGCACACTTCCTTTATTCTCTTAGCGGAGGAAGCGCTCCTGGGGGTTGTCATGGAGCAAGTGACTGCAGCACAAACAATCAATAGAAAATTGTAGATGCGGCTACCTGCTGCTGTCTTTTGTCTACGTTTCCAAGGGTCATGCAAGCTATTGTTAACACCAACATGTACACTCAGTGGTCACTTTAGTAAGAACAAGGTAGGGAGCGGTACTTTTTGCACACAATGGGCTAAATGGCAAGGCCACTAGGACCGCGGAGGCTCAGAGAATGTTGGCGGAGGAGACTCACTGGAACAGCCGTTAGGAGACAGATGGTTGCCATCAAGGCAAGTGCGTTCTTTAAACGGGCACAGGGTATGGCCCTCCCGCACACGGGGCCACGACTTATCGTCCCATCATACTGACGTCTGCTCTCTCTCTAGCTTGTCTGTGTTCCCTACTGACCGAGGGCAGGGGAGGGGGAGTTTTGAAGAGATAAAATTCAACACTGGTCCAGACGGGACTCGAATCTAGGACTGAAGATTACGAACCTGGCTACCGACCAAACCACCTCCTCCCTTGGATATTTCAGATTGTAATCATGGTGTCCTACAGGCTAAGTTAATCTCCGTTCCCTTATTAGGAACAGATCCATGCTATTATCAACAAAGAGCAGATTCAGAAATTTCTTAAAGATATTTTTAATGCTGAGTTGTTTCGCCAACTGAGCTTCACTGTTCTTTTGCACACATTTTACTGAATGATGAGATTACAAATGCCTTAGGCAAGTGGCATTTCCAAGCCTATCCGGGGCGGGGGTGGCTCAGTCGGTAGCGCGCCAGGCTCGTAATCTGTAGTTCCCAGGTTCGAGTCCCAGCTGGGTCAGCGTTGAGATTTATCTCCGCAAAATCCCCGCCCTGCCCACGGTCAGTAGGGGACACCGATGGGCCCCAACCTTCTCTGAGCCTTCGGGTTCCCTGTGACCTGGCCATTTAGCCCATGGCGTGCAAAAAAGCCGCAGTGGTGTGCCCGTGGTGTGTAGGAAAGGCCGCCGTCCGTCGGATGGGACGTTAAGCCTTGGTTCCGTGGGCGGGAGATCCATACCCTGTGCACGTTAAAGAACACGCTGAATGGCCTTGACGGGAGGCTACCATCTGTCTCCCAACAGCTGTTCCAGTGGATCCCCTCCCCTAACCTTCTCTGAGCCTTCGGGGTCCATGTGACCTAACCATTTAGCCCATGGTGTGCAAAAAAGTGCCGCTCAGAGGTAAAAGAACCCAACCCCCTCAAGCAGCTTTTTCCCACAGAGGTCTGACAGTAGCCTGTCAGTTTATATGCCACAGTAGAAGATCTGAGAGGATGGCAGGACATCCGAAGAAAACAACACAAGCATACATGCCTTACCCGGGGCTCGACCCCAGGTCCCTTACATCAGTAGCCAAGTGCGCTAACCACTCGGCCACGGGACATTTTTAATCATTTTTTGGCTCTATTACCCTGAAGGATAATTGGTAAGGTCGCCTTGCCATTTCCATTCGTAGATCCGGCCCTTCTATTAACCATTATCTTTTGGTTATGGAAGTTAATGAGACCATTCAAAAACTGTCATGAAGCTTCAAACATTCCCTATTGTTTGTGATAAAGCACATTACTTTGAATGAACAATGATTAGAGGTATTAGAGGCTAAAGTTCATTTTCGATAACACGTTTTTCCCATTTTTTATTATCTTGAGGAATAGATAAACTAAAAGCACGATTTTTTTACGTATGAAAGCATTTCAAATGTTGGTATTACTTAATTCTGTTGTTTCAATTTGTTCTGGTCAAACATTTTGCAGAAAATTCACAAACTACGAAACATAGCTTGTTTTTATCGAAGGGATTAAATTAGAAAAAGATAAAAATTTCTCTAGCCTCAATTTATTGCACATTTTATGAATCCTATTTTAACTGAAGCAAATATGGTTTCGCTATTTTAGTCTGTTAGTTACAAAGTTTTGAAATTAAACAAAGAATTCGAAAAGAATCTATAAATGCCCGTTTGACCGTTATTTTTTCGGGAGATGAAATTAGGAAATGTCTCGTCTCTTTCTCACTCTACTTGCACACGATACATATCAGTGTTTGGATTAATGCCTGTTTCAAAGTTATAAAAATGTAAAATTTTTAAAAATGCCGAACATTGGGAAGAAAAATGCATATTTGAACATTAATACAAAAAATAAACTTGAAATTTTTTATACTTAATCAAATGGGTTTTTTTCGTGGTTATAAATATGACTCTCTGGTTTTGATTTATTTCAAAGTTACAAATATCTATTACTGAGGAGGTCTCAGTTTGTAACGTGCCAGGCTCGTAATCTGATTTACTAAACATTTCATCGTATTGGGCTATTTAAGCATCATAATGACAATGGATGCAGAGGAACATTTGAGACGAGTGGGACCTAAATCCACGTTTCATATCAAAATGAAATAGAATGAGATTTTCTCTGGAAAAGAAGTCAGGATGCTCTCATAGCATGATTGTCTACATGCCTGGAATGGCTCTGAAGGATCGACTCTCTAAATGCACTCAAAGATAGTGACTGACCCTATGGTGTTGTTGTTGGGTTGTTTTACCTCTGAGCGGCACTTTTTTGCACACCATGGGCTAAATGGCCAGGTCACATGGACCCCGAAGGCTCAGAGAAGGTTGGGGAGGGGACCCACTGGAATAGCTGTTGGGAGACAGATGCTAGGCTCCCGTCAAGGCCATCCAGCGTGTTCTTTAACGTGCACAGGGTATGGTTCTCCCGCACACGGGGCCACGGCTTAACGTCCCATCCGACGGACGGCGGCCTTTCCAAGCCCATCGGTGTCCCCTACTGACCGTGGGCAGGGCGGGGAATTTTGCGGAGATAAATCTCAACGCTGACCCAGCTGGGACTCGAACCTGGGAACTACAGATTACGAGCCTGACGCGCTACCGACTGAGCCACCCCCGCCCCCATGGCTCTGAAGTATCGACTCTCTAAATGCACTCAAAGATAGTGAATAACCCTATGGTGTGGATCTTACCATCTGCAATAGAGGAAATACTCTTCAGTGACCGATAGCTCATTTTACCTGCACACATCGTCATGAGATCGTGGTTCGGATCCCACCTATCTCCTGACACATCTTCCTATACGCTAGTGGTACACAAAGGTTTTTGACATTCGATAGAATAGAAAAATATTATGTTGATATGGGTCAATATTTATATATTTTTCATTTCTTTTGAGGGGGAGGGTGCAATAAAAAGAACAAAAAAATTTGCTTAGTACATTTTATTTATAATATGTATAGGTGCAAAATAATAAGAAAAAGAATAAATTTTAATAAAAAGTTTGTTTTAACGTGAAAACTAAAATTGGCTTGTTTCAAATACGTGAAGGATGGGATTGGATGTCAGAAATGAACTGCTAAACATTCGGCTTGAATGACGTTATAGCGAGTTGTATATTTACGTTCAAATTTTCGTCTTTCGCGTTATTGAAATATCATTCCTTTTAGAAGAGCCAGATTACAAAAACAATTATATTATCCAATTTTTACGCTGGCCGGATGAAATTGCTGAATGAAGTGGAGTTTGGGCACTCTTGCTCTCCATCGATTTTCATCAATATATCTGAACAGCCTAATAGTAATTAAAATGCTTAGTAAATTAATCATCTGCTGTGGATTAATTTCTGCAATCGTAATTTTAGATTTTCAAGTTCGAATCCCAACTGCACCTGAGTTTATGATTTCTCAGCCAACTCCCATTCTGCCCTGAATGACAAAGGAGACATCGAAGGGTTTGGAAAGACCGACTTCAATCAGACGGGCCCTTTTGGAGGAGAATCACACCCTGTTTACGTTAAAGAACACGCTCTATGGCTTTGCCGGGATGTTTCCATCCATTTCCCTCCTAAAAGTTATTCAGTGCATCCATTACCCAACTCGCACTTGGGTTGGGTTGTTTTACCTCTGAGCGGCACTTTTTTGCACACAATGGGCTAAATGGCCAGTCACATGGAACCCGAAGGCTGGAGGAGGGTACCCACAGGAACGGTTGTTGGGAGACAGATAGTAGTCTCCCGTCAAGGCTATCCAGCGTGTTCTTTAACGTTGGGTTGTTTTACCTCTGAGCGGCACTTTTTTACACACCATGGGCTAAATGGCCAGTCACAAAGACCCCGAAGACTCAGAGAAGGTTGGAGGAAGGTATCCACTGGAACGGTTGTTGGGAGACAGATGGTAGCCTCCCGTCAAGGCTATCCAGCGTGTTCTTTAACGTTCACAGGGTATGGCTCTCCCGTAAACGGGGCCACGGCTTAACGTCCCATCCGACGGACGGCGGCATTTCCTAGCCCATCGGTGTCCCCTACTGACCTTGGGCAGGGCTGGGAGTTTTGCGGAGATAAATCTTAATGCTCACCCAGCTGGGACTCGAACCTGGGAACTGCAGATTGCGAGCCTAGCGCACTACCAACTCAGCCACCCCCGCCCTTAAACGATCAGGTAAAAAAGCGCTCAAAAAAGGTTGGGGTAAGGGGACACACTAGACAGATGTTAGGAGACATGGCAAAAATGAAGAGTTCGTCCAAAAAAAGGTTGCTAAACACTGTTCTAGAATAAAATAAAATGCATTTTAAAATTTTTAAAACAGTCTCTATAGAATTCCGAAAAACACACATAAAACAAGCTCCTAATCCGATAAATCCGGATTGTTTTTGTTTCTCGTTAGCATGCTGCTTTCTTTTTCTTCTTGCTTTACATGAGAAAGTCAATTGCGGAGATTGTTTTCAAGTAAGTGAAGGAAACAGTTCTCAGGTAGCGGTCAATAATCTATCGTTGTGATCTGAATGCTAATCAAAATTACTCAAATAATATGATATCTGAACTGCCTCTCACTCGATATCTGATTCTCTCTCAAGTACGACGAAAAGTAGAAAAAAAAAGTTCCATTCCGATTTTTCGACATCTTTGTTTACTCGAAATGTTGTTTTCGTCATCCCGTTGCCAGCAAAGCTGCATTCTGACAGAGAAATGATGCATTAATCTTTACGACCAACTGACATAATTTGCCGCTACTGGAAGCTTAAATAATTGCTAACGACCTTCATCAGTTCAGGAGCCGCTGTTGTTGACGTTGTCCTTCTCTTCAGCTCAAGTCTCAAAGGATTTTGTTAGTCTTCGTTGCTGCAGGATTGGCCTTGATTTATGAGCAATATTACAAAGTAAAACAGCAAGACCTGGATTTCCCATATAGCAAATTAGGCACTTGCCTAGGGGAGCCAGCAGAACAGGAGCGACAGTTGGGGTTGGGTTGTTTTACCTCTGAGCGGCACTTTTTTGCACACCATGGGCTAAATGGCCAAGTCACAAGGACCCCAAAGACTCAGAGAAGGTTAGGGGAGGGGACCCACTGGAACAGCTGTTGGGAGACAGATGGTAGCCTCCCGTCAAGGCCATCCAGCGTGTTCTTTAACGTGCACAGGGTATGTCTCTCCCGCACACGGGGCCACGGTTTAACGTCCCATCCGACGGACGGCGGCCTTTCCAAGCCCATCGGTGTCCCTACTGACCGTGGGCAGGGCGGGGAATTTTGCGGAGATAAATCTCAACGCTGACCCAGCTGGGACTCGAACCTGGGAACTACAGATTACGAGCCTGGCGCGCTACCGACTGCGCCACCCCCGCCCCAGGAGCGACAGTATTCAAATATTGTATTTTGTTAGGTATCAACAAAATTCTGTCCTTTTCATTTCTCAAATAAAAAAATAAATATCCCCTCAAGCAGCTGCTTGCCACAGATGTCTGACAAGAGCCTGTCAGTTTAATACGCCATAACAGAAGGTCTGTGAGGATGGCGAGACCTCAGCAGAAAGACAACACAAACACCATGCCTTACCTGGGGTTCGAACTCAGGTCCATTTGATCAGCAGTCAAGCGTGCTAACCACTCGGCCACGGGACAGCTTTCATTTTTTAAAAGAAATTTAAAAAAAAATTGCAAATTTCCATGTTTCAAGAGCGGCTCTCTCCAGCCTATGGAAAGTGAGTTTTTAAAGAATATGGGTGCGTTAACAATCTTATCTATTGAAATTCGGCAGTGCCTTTAATTTGTGTTGTGTTCTTCCCCCAGTTGGGTTGAGTTTTTTTACCTCTGAGCGGCTGTTACCACTGGAACAGTTGTTAAGAGACAGATGGTAGTCTCCCATCAAGGCCATCAGGCGTGTTCTTTAACGTGCACAGGGTATGGCTCTCCCACACACAGAGCCACGGCTTAAAGTCCCATCCGACGGACGGTGGCCTTTCCAAGCCCATCGGTATCCCCTACTGACCGTGGGCAGGACACTTGCCTCAGTAATTGCACTTTTTTTTAAGGTTCGACTAAAGCAAGTCGATTTAATCATATTTTTAAAATATTTCAAGTTTTAATTTTTGTTTATGATATTTAAATGTTGTCGAAGTGGTTATTACATTCAGCTTTATAACTATATCACTCTTTCTATTTTAGGAGTCGTCCTGTGGCCGAGAGTTGTCGTACTTGGATCTGCATACTGAATATTATTTATTATCTATGCTATTATTGCATTAATTTTTTGGTATTTGATAACAAATTTTTATAGAAATTCCCATATCTATTACGGTTACGTTACTTTCTTTCTTCATAGTTGCGAGTGTCAAATATTTGGTAATTTTTTTATAGAAAATGTTTTTAAAAAACCGACCGTATGTAAGTGTCCACTGCAGCTTCTTGTGTGTAATCTACAGTTCCCAGGTTCGACTCCCGCCTGGGCCAGCTTTGAGATTTATCTCCGCAACCTGCCGTTAATCTCCAAGATTATCTCCGCCCTGCCGTTAATCAGTAGGGGACACCGATGGGTTTCGAAAAGCCGCCATCCGTCGGATGGGATGTTAATCCGTGGCTTAGTGTACAGGAGAGTCATACCCTGTACACATTACGGAACACGTTGGATGGCCTTTGTCTCCCAACAACACGTGAGCTACCAATTGTCTCCCAACAGCAGTCCAGTGGGTCCCCTCCCCTACCTTCTCTGAGTCCTCGAGGTCGTTGTGACCTGGCCATTTAGCCCATTGTGTGCAAAAAAAATTGCAGAGGTAAAACAACCCAAGCAGTTTCCTGTGCCTAGCTACAGATAAAGTGTAAATCCGGCCCTGCTAACAACAGAGTTGCAGACAAGGATATACTGGATTGTTTTACCTGTGAACAGTACTTTTCTGCACGCTATGTATGAAACGGTCAAAAGAAGGCCCCACGAGCTCGGAGTTAATTAGGGTCAGGGATTCACTGGACACCTGTCGGAAAACAAAAGCATACCAAATCCCGGATTAACTTTCAATCTTTCCAACCTCTTCCGTGTTTTCCTTTCTCATTCATGGTTCTTATTGGATATAAATCTCAACGCTAGTACAGTTGAAATTCGAATCTAGGCACCTCAGATTACGAGCACCTTGTATGTATGGGTTAATCTCTGAGCAGCCCTTTTTTGCACACACCTTTTTGCACACAGTGGCTTAAAGGCCAGCCTACAAAGACTCCGAGGTCTCAGAAGAGGTTGGGAGAAGGGAACTGGTGTTAGGAGACAGATGGTAACATCCTGTCAGGGTCATCCAGCGTGTTCAGATTGTACAGATTATAGCTTTTCCTCACACACTGTCCGCAGCTTTACGTCCTATCAGATTGAAGACACCCTTTCCGAGCAAGGGGTCTCTACTGCTCAAGGGAGGGATGAAGGTTTACCAGAGATAAATCTCAACACTGACACAAGTGGGGGGCGAGGGGGGGGCTCAGTCGGTAGCGCGCCAGGCTCGTAATCTGTAGTTCCCAGGTTCGAGTCCCAGCTGAGTCAGCGTTGAGATTTATCTCCGCAAAATTCCCCGCCCTGCCCACGGTCAGTAGGGGACACCGATGGGCTTGGAAAGACCGCCGTCCGTCGGATGGGACGTTAAGCCGTGGCCCCGTGTGCGGGAGAGCCATACCCTGTGCACGTTAAAGAACACGCAGGATGGCCTTGACGGGAGACTACCATCTGTCTCCCAACAGCTGTTCCAGTGGGTCCCCTCCCCAACCTTCTCTGAGCCTTCGGGGTCCATGTGACCTGGCCATTTAGCCCATGGTGTGCAAAAAAGTGCCGCTCAGAGGTAAAACAACCCAACCCAACTCTGAGCCTTCGGGGTCCATGTGACCTGGCTATTTAGCACATGGTGTGCAAAAAAGTGCCGCTCAAAGGTAAAACAACCCAACCCAACCCGACACAAGTGGGACTCGAACCTGGTGACTTCGAATTACGAGCCTGGTGCGCTACCCACGAAGCCAACCCTCCTGCTAATAGCATTTAAACCATTACGTCTGATACTAGAGTTAACAGGTGAACTAACTTCACCCCGAAGTAACAAAGAAACTTTGAAAGTTACTTGACAATTAAGGTACACAATCATTTTGTTAATTTTTTAATAAAACATAAAGTTATCGATGGATGAACATTCCGCGCCAAAAAGTTTCGCGAGATATAGTTAGTATCGAATACGATTTTTCTGTGTTTGCGTATTGTTATTTCAATAAACATTGAAGAACCAAAACCTTATCATCAGCGAGTCTTTATGCAAATCGAAGCAATTGGCATAATTTGCTTAAATAAAAAAAAACAAATAAATACCCCCTCAAGCAGCTGCTTGCCACAGAGGTCTGACAGGAGCCTGTCAGTTTATATGCCACAGTAGGAGATCTGAGAGGATGGCAGGACCTCAGCAGAAAAACGACACACACATCCATGACTAATCCGGGGTTCGAACCCAGGTCCCTTAGATCAGTAGCCAAGCGTGCTAACCACTCGGCCACACTACTTACAATTCGAAGCAACTGCTAGTAAACGACGGCGCGTGTCATGAAACCGTATAAATAACACCTGATACTGAGCTCTGTTAATCGGTGTATTCTTGTTCTTCAGATGGGAAAGGTACCGGACTTAAGTGAGTTTGACAAAGTCCAAATTGTAATGGCCAGACGACTGGGTCAGAGCATTTCCGAGGCGGCAAGGCTAGTGGGGTGCTCATGGTCAACTGTGGTTGGTATCTTCAAAAAGTGGCCTAAGGAGGGAAAAACCGCGAACCACCAGCTAGGTGTGGGCTGACCATGGCTCATCGATGCTAGAGGTGAGCGAAGGCTATCCCATACGGTACGAGTCAACAGAAGGGATACTTTGGTGCAACTCGTCCATAATTTAAATGCTGATGACGGAAGTAATGTGTCAGAATACACAATACATCGAACCCTGCTGAATCCGCAAAATTCCTCGCCCTGCCCACGGTCAGTAGGGGACACCGATGGGCTTGGAAAGGCCGCCGTCCGTCGGATGAGACGTTAAGCCGTGGCCCCGTGTGCGGGAGAGCCATACCCTGTGCACGTTAAAGAACACGCTGGATGGCCTTGACGGGAGGCTACCATCTGTCTCCCAACAGCTGTTCCAGTGGGTCCCCTCCCCCAACCTTCTTTAAGCCTTCGGGGTCCATGTGACCTGGCCATTTAGCCCATGGTGTGCAAAAAAGTGCCGCTCAGAGGTAAAACAACCCAAACAACCCAACCCTGCTGAAAATGTGGCTGCATAGCCACAGGCCGCTCCGAGTGCTCATGCTAACCTCGGTTCACCGTCCTACAATGTGCACGCAAGCATCAAAACTGGACCTTGAATGATTGGAAAAAGGTCGTCTGTTGCGATGAATCTCGTTTCCTGTTGCACTATGTGAACAGCCGGGTATGTGTGTGTCGTTTACCTGGAGAAGTGTTGAATCCAGGATGCACCGTGGGACGAAAACAAGCCGGTGGAGGAAGTGTAATGCTTTGGGCAATGTTCTGCTGGGAAACCCTAGGTCCAGTAATTCATGTGCAGGAAACTATGACATCTACCACCTACGTAAACATAATTGCAACGGTATTCCTCTCTAGGGTGCCTTTTTTCAGTAGGATAATGCGCCATGCCACACTGCCCGGATTGTTCGAAAATGGTTCGCAGAACATGAGGAAGACTTCCAGGTATTGTCCTGGCCTCCAAATTCCCCAGACATCAATCCAATCGAGCATCTGTAGTTTGTGTTGGAACAGCTTATCCGATCTGCGGCGGCTCAACCACGTAAAATAAAAAGTTAAAGGATCTGCTGGTACGTATTGGTACCAAATATCACAAGAATAATAAAATAAATACCCTCTCAAGCAGCTGCTTGCCACAGAGGTCTGACAGGAGCCTGTCAGTTTATATGCCACAGTAGAAGATCTGAGAGGATATCAGGACCTTAGCAGAAAACAACACGAACATCCATGCCTTACCCGGGGCTCGAACCCAGGTCCCGTAGATCAGTAGCCAAGCGCGCTAACCACTCGGCCACGGGACGGCAATAATATCACAAGACACCTTTAGAAATCTTGTAGCGTCCATGCCTCGCCGGGTAAGAGCTGTTTTTGCGGCACATGGAAGATTAATATCCTATTAGGCTAGTGGTTTCAATGTTTTGGCTCATCGGTGTATATGTTCGCTATTTATTCTTCTCCACTGCGTCCCGGTTTTAAAATCTGCAAAACAAAAAGAAGAGAAATTTATTGTTCCTTTGCCACTTTACCTAGATCTGTCCCTGAGTGATTTGGGGCGGGGGTAGCTCAGTCGGTAGCGCGCCAGACTCGTAATCTGTAGTTCCCAGGTTCGAGTTCCAGCTGGGTCAGCGTTGAGATTTATCTTCGCAAAATTCCTCCACCCTGCCCACGGTCAGTAGGGGACACCGATGGGCTTGGAAAGGCCGCCTTCCGTCGGGTGGAACGTTAAGCCGTGGCCCCATGTGCGGGAGAGACATACCCTGTGCACGTTAAAGAACACGTTGGATGGCCTTGATGGGAGGCTCCATCTGTCTCCCAACAGCTGTTCCAGTGGGTCCCCTCCACCAACCTTCGGGGTACATATGACCAGGTGATTTAGCCCATGGTGTGCAAAAAAGTGCCGCTCAGATGTAAAACAACCCAACCCAACCCTGAGTGATTTACCGAACTCCAATAGATACCACCGAAGTTGGGTAATCAATTCAACTTGCCATCAATATGACGTCAACCGAATCTAAAGCAACTTCCGGATTTCCTGTCCAGTTGTGGAGTAAACCGCTGGAGCACACTTCCGCAGATGCCTGTCGATTGCAAAGACTGTGCGTTCGTATCCAAGGTTTCAGGAAAACCTCTCGGTCAATTTCACTGATTGGCTTTGCCTGTGATCTTTCTGCACATCAAAGGTGATCCATTTGGCAGAGATTTGACGATTCCTTTCGTTTGCTTTTTTAAATCTCAAAATCTTCCTCCCCAAACTGTTTAATTTGCAAGGTCTCAGAATCAGTTCACGATATCTTACTTAATTGTTCTAAATATAAAAATGAAAGATCCAAATTGATATCCTCTCTTAATGAGTATAATATCATGGAACTGACTACGGAAATTCTTCTCAATTATCCTAATCTAAATACTAGAAAAATTATTTATGAACCTGTAGAACAATTTCTTCTTGACACTGGTCTTTGGGTTGGTTGTTTTACCTCTGAGCGGCACTTTTTTGCACACCATGGGCTAAATGGCCAGGTCACATGGACCCCGAAGGCTCAGAGAAGGTTGGGGGAGGGGACCCACTGGAACAGCTGTTGGGAGACAGGTGGTAGCCTCCCGTCAAGGCCATCCAGCGTGTTCTTTAACGTGCACAGGGTATGGCTCTCTCCCGCACACGGGGCCACGGCTTAACGTCCCATCCGACGGACGGCCGCCTTTCCAAGCCCTCGGTGTCCCCTACTGACCGTGGGCAGGGTGGGGGAATTTTGCGGAGATAAGTCTCAACGCTGACCCAGCTGGGATTCGAACCTGGTAACTACAGATTACGAGACTGGCGCGCTACCGACTGAGCCACCCCCGCTCCCACTGGTCTTTGGTTAAGAATTTAAAAAAAATGCTTTTAACTTTAATGTTTTTAATCTTTATTTTTGAACTCTCAAAACTGAAGTTCTTTTCATTTCTATTGAATTTTTATTTCTCAATCACATTTTAACTATTTTATTTTGTTTTAACTTTAATTCATCTCTAAATGTGTTTAACGTGTTTAAAATTTTAATTTAATTCTTTTAACTAATTTATTTAAAAATATTTTCCCTTCCTTTTCCATATTTTTTCCTTAAAATTTCATGTCCATGGACATGAATCTGTTTTCTCTCATATTAAAATTAGCTGAATTTTCATTGGATACTTGGGAAAGTGTTTCAAGAGGACTTCCCAGAAGGCTGTACGTAGATCTATCTATCCTATCTTCCTTTCGTTTGTTATCTTTATACCCTACAAGTGGGGGCGGGGGTGGTTCAGTCGGTAGTGCGCCAGGCTCGTAATCTGTAATTCCCAGGTTCGAGTCCCAGCTGGGTCAGCGTTGAGATTTATCTCCGCAAAATTCCCCGCCCTGCCCACGGTCAGTAGGGGACACCGATGGGCTTGGAAAGGCCGCCGTCCGTCGGATGGTACGTTAAGACGTGGCCCCGTGTGCGGGAGAACCATACCTCTGTGCGCGATAATGAACACACTGGATGGCCTTGACGGGAGGCTACCATCTGTCTCCCAACAGCTGTTCCAGTGGGTCCCCTCCCTCAACCTTCTCTGAGCCTTCGGGGTCCTTGTGACCTGGCTCTTTAGCCAATGGTGTGCAAAAAAGTGCCGCTCAGAGGTGAAACAACCCAACCCAAATCTATGATAATAAACTTGAACTTGATTGGTTAGCTTACTTCTAAGCGACTCTCTTTTGCCCACAGTGGATAAAATGGCCAGGTTACAAAGACCCGATGAGCCCAGAGAAAGTAGGTTGAAGGGAACACTGAACACTGGAACAGATGGAACAGAAACACACTGAACAGCTGGAAGGAAACTGATAGTAGCCTCCAGTCAAGGTCATCCAGGGTTGAATCTATATCCTAACAGATGTCCAGTGGATCCCCTTGGGATCCTCGTGACCTCGAAATTTAGCTCATTTTGTGCAAAAAAACAATGCATGTGCTCAGAGATAAAACAAGTCTACTCAATCTAGAATGTGGGAGAGAAATAGTTTGTCCTCTAAGTGGGCTCGGGCTCAATAATTACTGTAATAGCTCGACGAGGGAAGATGTGGGAAGAGTTTAATAATTCCAGGCTGTTATGTCATATAAACTGAGAGACTCCTTCCTGTCAGAGGGGCGGGGGTGGCTCAGTCGGTAGGGCGCCAGGCTCGTAATCTGTAGTTCCCAGGTTCGAGTCACAGCTGGGTCAGCATTGAGATTTATCTCCGCAAAATTCCCCGCCCTGCCCACTCTTAGTAGGGGACACCGATGGGCTTGGAAAGGCCGCCGTCCGTCTGATGGTCCCGTGTGCGGGAGAGACATACCCTGTGCACGGTAAAGAACACGCTGGATGGCCTTGACGGGAGGCTACCACCTGTCTCCCAACAGCTGTTCCAGTGGGTCCCCTCCCCCAACCTTCTCTGAGCCTTCGGGGTCCATGTGACCTGGCCATTTAGCCCATGGTGTGCAAAAAAAGTGCCGCTCAGAGGTAAAACAACCCAACTACTTCCTGTCAGACCTCTGTGGCAAGCAGCTGCTTGAGGGGGTATTTAATGAGCTCAAGCTCAAATTTTTGGAATGCAAAGTTCAAATTAATATGCAAATACTTTAAAATTCTATCCAGTGGCAATATTACTCTCCTTCAGAGATGCAATCGGCAAAATAAAAATTGGCTTAACGGACTGTATCCCATCTAGCAATGTGTGATGTGATGCATGATCATTTCCGCTGTTTTTTTTTTTAAATGGCATCCGTTTCTAAATGCAGGAAGAAGTGATTGCTTTGCGGAACGAACCTTTTTGGAAATTTCTTATTGCACCGGTTGTAGTGTATGGTAACAAAATATCCGTGCCACTAACCCGATATATTAGTGACGGCTGTAAGCGAGGCTAACAGAAAACAAAAACACTACTCACTTTTTTTATGAAATTAGTGAATTATACAGAGTGTTTGGTATTGATTAGCAGGACAGTGCAAAAAGCAGCGGCCAGTGGCTTATTGGATTGTTTTACCTCTGAGCGGCACTTTTTTGCACACCATGGGCTAAATGGCCAGGTCACGAGGACCCCCGAAGGCTCAGAGAAGGTTGGGGGAGGGGTCCCACTGGAACAGCTGTTGGGAGATAGATGGTAGCCTCCCGTCAAGGCCATCCAGCGTGTTCTTTAACGTGCACAGGGTATGGTTCTCCCGTATGCGGGGCCACGGCTTTAACGTCCCATCCGACGGACGGCGGCCTTTCCAAGCCCATCGGTGTCCCCTACTGACCGTGGGTAGGGCGGGGAAATTTTGCGGAGATAAATCTCAACGCTGACCAAGCTGGGGCTCGAACCTGGGAACTACAGATTACGAGCCTGGCGCGCTACCCGACTGAGCCACCCCCGCCCCAATATTAGTGGGAATATCAGCCTCCCCGGCACAAATCAAATTAAGAGCGCAATTTCAAGTAGTTTTTTTTACCTCTACGCTGCAATTTCTTAACACAGTGGGCTAAATGGCCAGGCCACAAGGACCCCAAGAGCTCAGAGACGGTTGGAGAAGGGGGACCCACTGGACAGCTGTTAGGAGAATGCAAGCTCCCGTCAAAGCCATTCAGTGTGTTCTTTAACATGCACAGAGTATGCAATTTCAAGTCCCTCTATGGTCCGTTTTTACAATTAGGTGTGAAACCTAAGAATTCCAAAAGGTGGCAAAATTGCTCTTGTTCCTCGTGCAAAATTGGCTAGTCATAACCTAACTCATTAAAATGAAGTAATTGATAAGTAATATTAAAAACTTTGCATTTATTTAAATTCAGATGTTTTATGGGTATGAGGGGACATTGTTTTTATCAGCTTTTAAAGATTTTCTGCCTCTTTTTGATGGGAAATTCATAATTATCATTTCTTTTGCAATAAATTAGCCCCGTGTTCAGAATAGTCATACCCTGTACATTTTGAAAAATAACCTGGATGAGTTTGATGTGAGACTAACATCTGTCTCCTAGCAACTGCGCAGTGGGTTCCTTTCCCCCAACTTTCTCCGAGATCTTGGGGTCTTTGTGACCTGACCATTTGCTCCATTATGTGCATAAAGGGACTGCTCAAAGGTAAAATAACTCTCTTTTTGATTCCAAGTGCCACCGAGAAACCGTAAGTGAAGAAAAAAGGAAATAAATTTCTCTTCGCGTGCGGGCAGAGAAATGATTTTAGTAGTTTAGAGTTTAGTTCTATTGTCAAAGGAAGTGACCTCAAGGCAAAACGAGGGGGGGAGGGGGGCACCACCAAAAGACTCGTATGTCATTGTTGCCCAGTGCCGGATCTAAGAAGGGCACGAAAAGGGCCATCCTCCCCTTTACAGAATGCTAGTAAGGATAACAGATGAAGATTTATTAAACTTATTTATGTTTCATGAATTTTTTTCATGAAATTTTTAAAGTCCCTCAGACCTTCTACTATGGCATATAAGCTGACAGGCTCCTGTCAGACCTCTGTGGCAAGAAGCTGCTTGAGGGGGTATTTATTTTTTTTTTATAAAACGGGGGGGGGAATGTTATAGTGCATTGGAAATCCATTTTTGCGTTTGTTCAGACTCCTGTGTGTTTCTTACCACCCCCTTCAATTTTATCCTAGATCCGGGTCTGTTGTTGTCATTAAATAAAATTTTGCCTTCTTAAATCTCGTCTTATTGTCCGAAGAATACGATACCCTCATCAAAGTCGGTTGCTGAACACACTCTAATTTGATACGAGATTCTGTCCATTGTTGACAATGAGTTGAGATGTTTTACTTCTGAGCAGCACTTTTTTGCATAGAATGATCAGGTGACAAGGACCTCAAGGGATCAGAGAAGGTTGGGATGGGGATAGACTGGACAATTGTTAGGAAACAGAGAATCTCCCCGTCAAGGTCATTTATCATGTCTTTAACGTGAACAGGGTTCTACACACAGTGCCACGGCTTAACTTCCCATCCGACGGATAGCAGCACTTTCCAAGCCCATCGGTGTGCCGTTTCTCACCGTAGACAAGGTAAGGGTTAGCGGAATAAATCTTAACGTTAGGAGAGTTATGTTCAACTTCATTGACGAACTTTCATCTAATGCCATATGGACCTTCACTAAGATGAAGAATGTTAGGGAGAATTCATGTCGGTACGTGAAAAAATCGAATTTAGAATAGTTCCATCAGAAAAAAAGGCTATTGACACTGACAGCTCCTTCGTTCACATTTTATAGCCGGGAAAGCCGAAACAGAGATTCTGGATCCTCCACATTCACAAATGTATTCGAGATGGTACGAGTAAATCCCATCCCATTACAGGTAGACACTGGGATAGATAATTACGAAAAAATCCCATCCCATTACAGTTAGAGATTGGATAGATAATTACAAGAAAATCCCATCCCATTACAGGTAGAGACTGGGATAGATAATAACGAGTAAATCTCATCCCATTACAGGTAGGACCTGTATAGATAATTACGAGTCAATCCCATCTCATTACAGGTCGACACTCTGATAGATAATTACGAGTAAATCCTATCCCATTACAAGTTGGGTTGTTGGATTGTTTTACCTCTGAGCGGCACTTTTTTGCACACCATGGGTTAAATGGCCAGATCACATGGAAACCGAAGACTCAGAGGTTGGGGTTGGATTGGATTGGATTGTTTTACCTCTGAGCGGCACTTTTTTGCACACCATGGGCTAAATGGCCAGGCCACAAGGACCCCGAAGGCTCAGAGAAGGTTAGGGTAGGGGACCCACTGGAACAGCTGTTGGGAGACAGATGGTAGCCTCCCGTCAAGGCCATCCAGCGTGTTCTTTAACGTGCACAGGGTATGGCTCTCCCGCACACGGTCCCACGGCTTAACGTCCCATCCGACGGACGGCGGCCTTTCCAAGCCCATCGGTGTCCCCTACTAACCGTGGGGAGGGCGGGGAAATTTTTGCGGAGATAAATCTCAATGCTGACCCAGCTGGGACTCGAACCTGGGAACTACAGATTACGAACCTCAGAGTTTGGGGAGGGGACCCACTGGAACAGCTGTTGGGAGACAGATGGTAAACTCCCGTCAAGGCCATCCAGCGTGTTCTTTAACGTGCACAGGGTATGGCTCTCTCCCGCACACGGCGACACGGCTTAACGTCCCATCCGACGGACGACGGCCGTTCCAAGCCCATCGGTGTCCCCTACTGACCGTGGGCAGGGCGGGGAATTTTACGGAGATAAATCTCAACGCTGACCCAGCTGGGACTCGAACCTGGGAACCACAGATTACGAGCCTGGCGCCCTACCGATTGAGCCACCCCCGCCCCAGATTTAAAAGGTATTCGCCACGTGGCAGTGTTTTAGAGGAAGAGTACTTCTTTATCACTCCGTCAATCGAATCTTACCAATCTTGAATGTATAAAGAAGTTATAATTGAAGTTTTGGTACTCAGAGGTTCATGTAGAACATTGGTTCACAATAGGACATTTCAGAAATTTATGGGAGCATTTTCTTGCCCCCACAAATCTTGAGTTTTTCTGTGGATTAAATTAATAGAATATCGAATACTTTCGTAGATTCCATGAAAGGGGCTGTTTGAAAAGCAAAAAGTAATGTTAATACCAAAAAGAGTGTTCGGCCCAAAAAAGCTCAGAAACCATTGATGTAGACCAAAAGAATGGTTGGATTTGCATACAAATTTGGGATCTACCAGTTTCAGAGAAAATGCAAGAGAACTGACTAAGCAAAACAATCCGAAAGTCGCCACAAGGAAAGCCTTCATGGGAGGATTCCATCTGTCTCCTAACAACTAACTAGTGGTTATATTTCTCCAACCATCTCTGAGCCCTTGGGGTCCTTGTGACTTGGCCATTTAGCCCATTGTGTGCAAAAGAACAACCGTTCGGACTTGAGCACCATCACTCGGATGGAATGTTAAACCATTGCCACATGTGCAGGATTTGGGTAGTTTGGGTTGTTTTACCTCTGAGCGGCACTTTTTTGCACACCATGGGCTAAATGGCTAGGTCACATGGACCACAAAGGCTCAGAGAGGGTTGGGAGAGGGGACCCACTGGAACAGCTGTTGGGAGACAGATGGTAGCCTCCCGTCAAGGCCTTCCAGCGTGTTCTTTAAGGTGCACAGGGTATGGCTCTCCCGCACACGGCGCCACGGCTTAACGTCCCATCCGACGGACGGCGGCCGTTCCAAGCCCATCGGTGTCCCTTACTGACCGTGGGCAGGGCGGGGAATTTTGCGTAGCCATGTGCAGGAAGACCATTCTATGCACGCATTAAAGAACATACTGGATGACTTTGATAAGAGTCTCCAATCTGTCTCCTACAAGATTAAGGACTTTTCGTGGATTGTCCTGGGTCATTGGCAGCCATCTGTCTCCCAATAGCCGTTCCAGTGGGTCCCCTCCTACAACCTTCTCTGAGCCTTCGGAGTCCTTGTGACCTGGCCATTTAGCTCATGGTGTGCAAAACAGTGACGCTCAGAGATAAAACTATCCAAACCCTGAATTTAATAAGTGACAGGTTGTACGAAGTGTCGTATAAAGTCCAAACAAACTTCTTTTGGACGATCTTTTCACTACAAAGAACAAGATTATTTCCCATCTTGGTATTGCTTTTCGCTTTGACATTTGCCGGTTTGTTAGATGAAGCCATCGATGCTTCTGCTTTTTTAAAGTATTACTTTGAGAACAATACTTAATCGTTTTAACTAAAATTGTTTTAATAAAAACAATATGAAACAAAGAATCGATTTGACAGTTAATACTATAAGTGGGCGTTTTTTAATTATAATCATGTCAAAATATAATTTTTTTGTAATGTAATAATAATACGCCACACTCGTAATATGCAGCTCCCAGGTTCGAGTCCCACCTGGACCAGCGTTGAGATTTATGCCACAAAACCACCATACTGCACTCGGTCAGTAGGGAACATCGATGGGCTTGGAATGCTAATCCTTGGTTCCGTGTGCGGAAGGCCATACCTTGTGCACATTGAAGAACACACTGGATGGCCTTGACGGCTAGTATCTGTCTCCTAACAGCTGTCCAGTTTATTCCCTTAGCTCCAATCTTCTCTGAGCCCTCGGGGTCTTTGTGACCTGGCCCATCAAGCCCATTGTGTGCAAAAGAAGTGCCTCTCAGAGGTTGGATTGTTGGGTTCTTTTACCTCTGAGCGGTACTTTTTTGCACACCATGGGCTAAATGGCCAGGTCTCATGGACCCCGAAGGCTCAGAGAAGGTTGGGGGAGGAGACCCACTGAAACAGCTGTTGGGAAATAGATGGTAGCTTCCCGTCAAGGCCATCCAGCGTGTTCTTTATGGTGCACAGGGTATGGCTCTCCCACACAAGGAGCCGCAGGTCACATGGACCCCGAAGCCTCAGAGAAGGTTGGGGGACGACACTCAATGAAACACTGTTGGGAGACAGATGGTAGCCTCCCGTCAAGGCCATCCAGCGTGTTCTTTAATATGCACAGGGTACGGCTCTCTGATAACACAGGATCAGGGCTTAACATCCCATCAACGGAGGGCGGCCTTTCCAAGCCCATCAGTGTCCCCTACTGACCATGGGAAGGAAACAGATTGGTGTCCCCTATTGAGCGTGAGCAGGGCGGGGAATTTGGCGGAGATAAATCTCAACGCTGACCCAGATGGCACTCGAAACTCGGAACTACAGATTATGAGCCTGGCGCACTACCGTCTGAGCCACCCCCGCCCCTCCAATTACAGGTAGAGACTATGAGAGCTAGTTATGGAAATGGTTCACACCAGGGCAAAGCCACTTGGCAATGCATTAACAGAAAAATTTATTTTGAAATATTTATATATATATACCTGTTTCAATTTAACTTGTTTTTTAGAATTCAAACTGGTAGCTATTTTTTAAAATGTGGTTATCAATTTTAAAATATTTAAAAATATTTTAATAAAGTTGCAATGAATAAGAAATTTTTCGTGTGGATTAAAAATACATATAAATCAGATTTTAGAAAAATGAAATCGTTTATATTTTTATGCATATTTAATTTCCCTCCATTTTTCCCCTCTTTAGCTCAAAGTGTCGCAATTATCAAGGTGGTTTTTATATCAAAGCTTTTATAACAAATTTTAATGCAATAGGATTTTTAGTAACTGTGGCTTTTACCAAGGTGTCCTCGGCCCTGGAAGGCTCGAAAATTTGAGCCCTAATTCACCTTTAAAAGATATTGCAAAAAGTTGGGTTGTTTTACCTTTGAGCGGCACTTTTTTCCACACCATGGACTAAATGGCCAGGTCACAAGAACCCCGACGGCTCAGAGATGGTTGGAGGAGGGGACCCACTGTTGGAAGACAGATGGTAACCTCCCGTCAAAGCCATCCAGCCTGTTCTTTAACGTGCACAGGGTATGGCTCTCCCGCAAACGGGGCCACGGCTTACCGTCCCATCCGAAGGACGGCGGCCTTTCCAAGCCCATCGGCCTCCCCTACTGACCGTGGGCAGGGGGAAGAGTTTTGCGGAGATAAATCTCAACGCTGACCCTGCTGGGACTCGAACCTGGGAACTAGCAGATTACGAGCCTGGCGCACTACCAACTGAGCCACCTCCGCCCCCAAAAAGTCAGCCTCATTAGCTACAATTATAACACAAATTAACAAGTAATCATTCTGGCCTGAATAAAAATAAAATATTTAAAATAGTCCCATCTCTAAAATAGGCTATAGTCTTACCTTTAGACATTTATCAACCACATCCCTTCTCAAAAACCATATTCTTTCGCTGTTATACTTGGTACTCATACTATGAAGGTTGAACCTGCATTTGCGAACTTGCGCGACAATTTCCAGCGTTGTCAGGTCAAAGGCACTTTGCAGAACATAACGTAACATCCACGTTTATGCAACTAAACACTACAAACGGATCTAGAGTGAATTTGCTGCGGAAAATTGCAATCTGTCATCGACAGAGGCAAAATATTATGTGTGCCGTTTCAGCGCTTCTTCCTTGGTATACAATAATTCTTGATAATTTTTTTCATTGCATGATAATTCTAGATAAAGTTTAGTCTCGTGTGATAGCAGTATTGATTGTTCAAGGAAACGGAACAGAGCATATCAAAACACATTTTTTTCCCTTTATCAATAAAACAAATATTTGGAAAAGGTTGGGTAGTTTTATCTCTGAACGGCACTTTTTTGCACACAATGGGCTAAATGACCAGGTCATAAGGACTCTGAAGACTCAGAGAAGGTTGGGGGAGGGGACCCACTGGAACAGCTGTTGGGAGGCAGGTGGTAAATTCCCATCAAGGCCATCCATTGTGTTCTTTAACGTGCTCATGGTATGGCTCTCCCGCACACGGAGCCCCGACTTTACTTCCCCTCCGACGGACAGCGACTTTTCCAAGCCCATCGGTGTCCCCTACTGGCTGTGTTTGGTTTGTTTTACCTCTAAGCGGCACTTTTTTGCACACAATGGGCTAAATGGCCAGGTCACAAGGACCCCGAAGGCTCACAGAAGGTTGGGGAAGGGGACCCACTGGAACAGCTATTGGGAGACAGGTGGTAACTCTCCTCTAGGCTATCCAGTGTGTTTTTTTAACATGCACCCAGTATGGCTCTACTGCACAGAGACCCCCGACTTAACGTCCCATCCGACGGACGGCGTCCTTTCCAAGCCCATCGGGGTCCCCCTACTGACCGTGGACAGTGCGGAGAGTTTTGCGGAGATAAATCTCAACGCTGACCCAGCTGGGACTCGAACCTTGGAACTACGGATTACGAGCCTGGCGCGGTAGCAACTGAGCCACTCCTGCTCTCCATTTGGGAAAGGAAAAATGTTTCAAAACGAAAGCAAACTGTTGTAACTATTCACACTTTGCACACGAACGGTCGAAAACACTGCAAAGAAAAACTATAAACATATTTTTTAGGAGAAAAACAAATGTTAGACTGTTTTATAAGTGAGTGCCACTTTTGTGTACACAATCCCCTGAACGGCCAGATCTCAAGAGCTCATAAAATGTTTGGCAAGAAAAGGTTGGCCTGGACAGCTATTAAAAACAGATGGTAGCCTCCCGTCAAGGCCATCCAGCATGTTATTT
This sequence comes from Ryuthela nishihirai, assembly GCA_038380435.1. Taxonomy (NCBI): domain Eukaryota; kingdom Metazoa; phylum Arthropoda; class Arachnida; order Araneae; family Heptathelidae; genus Ryuthela; species Ryuthela nishihirai. The sequence goes on from JAWZYU010000018.1 coordinate 31,610,225, forward strand.
AGCATACGCAGGGTATGTCTCTCCGCACACGGGCCACGGCTTAACGTCCCATCCGACGGACAACGACCTTTTCAAGCCCATCGGTGTCCCCTGCTCACCGAGGGCAGGGAGGGGAATTTTGCAGAAATAAATCTCAATGCTGACCCAGCTGGGACTCGAACCTTGAACTGCAGAATACGAGCCTGGAGCGCTGCCGACTGAGCCACTCCCGCCCCCTTTCGGGTGGGACATTATTCCGTCTCCTCTTATGAAGGGTGAGCCATACCCTGTACACGTTAAAGAACACGCTGGATGGCCTTGACGGGAGGTACCATCTGTTTCCCAACAGCTGCTGGTGGAGTCTCCTTCCTACAATCTGATTCCTCGGGGTCCTTGTGACCTGGCCATTTAGCCCATTGTGTGAAAAAAAAAGTGCCGCTCAGAGGTAAAATAATCCTACCCCTTCAAATTAGTAAAGCGCCTCGTTTGGGAACCATTGGTCTATGAGAACAACTATCGAATCAACAACTGCGCAGTCTCGTAGCCTCAACCTAAACTCTAGTTGCCACCAAATATTAATTATTAATAAAAATAATATCAAATAAGGCATTTAAATGATTTTGGTCTTTTTGCTCGTGTTTTATAAAAAAAAAGAAATTTCTTAGGCTAGGTCAAAACTTGGGAAATTATTACAATATTCCGTTTTTATATTTAGTATTTCTAATACGGTTATTTTTGATTTTAGAATCATTTAAATTGAGTGAGTAACAAAAGGTCCATTTTTCACATTTCGTTTAAAAATATAGTAAACTATAATTTATCTCTCTTTTAATTAGACAGGCTCCTGTCGACCTCTGTGGCAAGCAGCTGCTTGAGGAGGTATTTATTATTTATTTTGGGGCGGGGATGGCTCAGTCGGTAGCGCGCCAGGCTCGTAATCTGCAGTTCCCAGGTTCGAGTCCCAGCTGGGTCAGCGTTGAGATTTATCTCCGCAAAATTCCCCGCCCTGCCCACGGTTAGTACAGTACACCGATGGGCTTGGAAAGGCCGCCGATCGTCGGATGGGACATTAAGCCGTGGTCCGTGTGCAGGAGAGCCATACCCTGTGCACGTTAAAGAACACGCTGGATGGCCTTGACGGGAGGCTACCATCTGTCTCCCAACAGCTGTTCCAGTGGGTCCCCTCCCCCAACCTTCTCTGAGCCTTCGGGGTCCATGTGACCTGGCAATTTAGCCCATGGTGTGCAAAAAAGTGCCGCTCAGAGGTAAAACAACCCAACCCAATCTCACTAAACCGAACAAAAATGACGGGAAATATTTAGTTCGTTTCCAACATAGTCTTTGTAATTATATAATCAAAACATAACCACTTAGGATACTTCCATCAAAAACAACCTACCTTTTGAGATTGAAAGTTAGCAATCGCTATCGTTCTCAAAAAAACTGTTTCGCTAATCTCCATGGCATTCATATTTTGAAGATATGACCCGCATCGCGCTCGCTTTCACCTCAACTGCCAGCTCCATCAGCATTTCTCAGGATGTGAGGTAACACCAAAGCTTATACTGCTACGGACTTCAAATGGAATCGAGCACGAATAAGCTGCGAGAAAAATCTGTTATGTCATGATGTGTGCTAATGCATTCTGACATCATACGGAAAGCAATCTTGACTCCAAAGTGTACAGGATATGGGATCTCTGCAATGGAGGCGGCAATCTAGAGGAAAAAGTTACAATAATTGTTCAATTGCTTATTTCCGGATTCTTTATTGAAGCCATTTCTCACAAACGAAACAACAAAAGATTCTTCTTCCTGTTTCCCTTAAGATCAAAACTTTGAAAGAATTCAAAACGTGGTTATTCTTTGAGTTGGGTTGGTTTGTTTTACCTCTGAGCGGCACTTTTTTGCACAGCATGGGCTAAATGGCCAGGTCACATGGACCCCGAAGGCTCAGAGAAGGTTGGTGGAGGGGACCCACTGGAACAGCTATTGGGAGACAGATGGTAGCCTCCCGTCAAGGCCATCCAGCGTGTTCTTTAACATGCACAGGGTATGGCTCTCCCTCACACGGGTCCACGGCTTAACGTCCCACCCGACGGACGGCGACCTCTCCAAGCCCATCGGTGTCCCCTGCTGACCGTGGGCAGGGCGGGGAACCCAGGTTGGGCCAGCTCAGCGGGGCCACCGACTGAGCCACCCCCGCCCCTATTCTTTGAGTGACTTGTGTTTCAGTTCATTTGAAACTATAATTTATCGCACTTTTAATTATCGTTATGTTAAAATAAACCTATCCTGTTAATTAACCTCCTCAAACTTCCATTTTAGTGCTTTGAGAAATAATTATTTTCTCATTAAACCGAACAAGAATGACGGGAAATATTTTGTTCGTTTCCAACATAGTCTCTGGAAAAACATTTTCTTAGCTTATTTCTAAAAAAAAAATCAGCTATTGTCGTTTCGCTGTCTGTAGACATTCTACTCTTTTTTTTTCGAACATCGATGAAAAAACAGGAATTCATAAAAATTCAAAAATCACAATAGATGAGAGGTTAATTTTTTTTTAATATTCCAATAGTTTTAATTTCCACCGTTAGTGTTGGGTTATTTTACCTCTGAGCGGCATTTTTCTGCGCACAATGCCCGTGCTCCAGGTCATGAGTCCCAGCTGGGTCAGCGTTGAGATTTATCTCAGCAAAATTCCCCGCCCTACCCACGGTCAGTAGGGGACACCGAAGGGCTTGGAAAGGCCGCCGTCCGTCGGATGGGACGTTAAGCCGTGGCCCCGAATGCGGGAGAGACATACCCTGTGCACGTTAAAGAACACCCTAGATGGCCTTGACGAGAAGCTACCATCTGTCTCCCAATAGCTATTCCAGTGGATCCCCTCCCCCAATCTTCTCTGAGCCTTCGGGGTCCTTGTGACCTGGCCAGCTGGGACTCGAACTGGGATTGGGTTGGGTTGTTTTACCTCTGAGCGGCACTTTTTTGCACACCATGGACTAAACGGCCAGGTCACATGGACCCCGAAGGCACAGAGAAGGTTGGGGGAGGGGACCCACTGGAACAGCTGTTGGGAGACAGATGGTAGCTTCCCGTCAAGGCCATCCAGCGTGTTCTTTAACGTGCACAGGGTATGACTCAGAGAAGGTTGGGGGAGGACCTGTCAGAGAAGGTTGGGGGAGGGGACCCACTGGAACAGCTGTTGGGAGACCATGGTGTTTTTTGCACACCATGGACTAAACGGCCAGGTCACATGGACCCCGAAGGCTCAGAGAAGGTTGGGGGAGGGGACCCACTGGAACAGCTGTTGGGAGACAGATGGTAGCTTCCCGTCAAGGCCATCCAGCGTGTTCCTTAACATGCACAGGGTATGGCTCTCCCTCACACGGGGTCACGGCTTAACGTCCCATCCGACGGACGGCGGCCTTTCCAAGCCCATCGGTGTCCCCTACTGACCGTGGGCTGGGCGGGGAATTTTACGGAGATAAATCTCAACGCTGACCCAGCTGGGACTCGAACCTGGGAACTACAGATTACGAGCCTGGCGCGCTACCGACTGAGCCACCCCAACCCCTAGAAGATCACAAGGACTCCAAGGGCTAAGAGAGGTTGAGTTGGGGGAAAGGACACACTGGACACTGTTAGGAGACTGATGGTAGCTTCCCGTCAGGGCCACGCGAGGTGGGCGTGCTCTTTAACGCACACGAGGCTATGGCTTAACGACAATAATGGATTAATGTTAATAATGATATTCTTTGCTTTTCATCACTGCCAGCTCCAGATATTTTTCTGACCGACGTCCACCAGATTTTGCCATCCCTTTAAGACATTATTTGCAAGAATTCCTCCTTATAGAATTTTCTCTATTGTAGGTGTGCTTTTCGGTAGTGAGTACGGCTTAAGTACGAAAAATTAACATCGTCCTCATCGTTATAATGAATAACAGCTGTATCTTTATGGGTGGGAGGGGAACACCGACAGAGGATACATGTGATCTGCTACAGCATTCTGGTGTTAGGTGCGTGGTGCGTATTTATTAGAGGTTAAAAACAAAACATAATAATGATATATTTTAGTTGTTTTAATAATTCCAACAAAAAATTATTATAAACTGTCCATTTTGTTCTGATTTAAAATATGCATGTTCATTATTTTTTCTATAAGTCATACTGGAGAAACTTAAAAATTATAACATGACAAGCAAATTTGGGACTTTTTTGTATATTTGTATTTATTTTCATACTTTTTACGTCCCTAAAACGTTGCCGCCGGAGATCACTGCCTCGTTATCTCGCTCCACGAGCCGACTGTGCTTCTAATTAACCGATTATTGGAAACATGCTCAAAGTAAAAATTAGTGTGAAACTGCTTTGCAATAACATGATAACTATCTCAGAGCCCTTCAGACACCAATCATTAAATGTCCAACTACTAGGTTCGTCACCTCTCCTTTTCATCGTTGGGGCGAGTGTGGCTCAGTCGGAAGCGCGCCAGGCTCGTAATATGCAGTTCCAAGGTTTGAGTCCCAGCTGGGTCAGCTTGAAATATATTTCCACAAAATTCCCTGCCCACGGTCAGTAGGGGACACCGATGGGCTTGAAAGGCAGCCGTCCGTCGGATGGGACGTTAAGCCATGGCCCCGTGTGCTAGACAGCCACACCCTGTGCACGTTAAAGAACACGCTGGATGGCCGTGACGGGAGGCTACCATCTGTCTCCCTACAGCTAATTCCAGTGGGTCCCCCCCCCAACCTTCTCCGAGCCTTCGGGTTCCACGTGACCTGGCCATTTAGCCCATGGTGTGCAACCAAGTACACATCAGAGGTAAAACAATCCAACCCTTATCAACCTTCATTCGTTTCTGGGTTGGGTTGTTTTACCTCTAAGCGGCACTTTTTTGCACACCATGGGCTAAATGGCTAGGTCACATGGACCACAAAGGCTCAGAGAGGGTTGGGGGAGGGGACCCACTGGAACAGCGTTGGGAGACAGATGGTAGCCACCCGTCAAGGCCTTCCAGCGTGTTCTTTAACGTGGACAGGGTATGGCTCTTCCCACACGGGACCACGACTTAACGTCCCATCCGACGGACGGCGGCCTTTCCAAGCCCATCGGTGTCCCCTACTGACCGTGGGCAGGGCGGGGAATTTTGCGGAGATAAATCTCAACGCTGACCCAGCTGGGACTCGAACCTGGGAACTACAGATTACGAGCCTGGTGCGCTACCGACTGCGCCCCCCGCCCCCCATCATTCGTTTCTGTATATCACATTACTCACAACTTATCCAGATAAGAATGCATTAACAGATAACAGAATGATAAGCGTAACGAAAGCTTTTGGACCACGTGAGTACATCTTTTAGGAACTTTAAAAGGAAAGTCGCGTGCAAGTAAATAAACGTCACCTATCTTATCTAAAACTACAGGAAATTTCACTTGCTAACACAAATTTTTACTCAGAACTTCTCTATTATTTTAGTTATAAATTTTGTTGTCAACATATCTCATTGTCAAAATAATCTAAACCAATGGTACAGTCGCTCAAAAAAGTATCCGAACACTATGGTTGACTACAGAATTCAGAAGAAATATCTGGCAACGATTTTTTTAGAAATTAGTGATCTGGCAACCTTCGTGTCACGTGATTACAGAATTCAGGAAAAATATCTGGAGCGTGTACAGCAACTGTACACGCTCCAGTTACCGTTCACAGCAAACTGGAGCGTCTGCAGTTACTGCACACGCTCCAGTTTGCTGTGAACGGTAACTGCACACGCTCAATATTTCCGTGAGTGAGCCCACACGATCTAGTATCAAAATAATATGACCACCTACAGTCGCTCAAAAAAGTATCCGAACACTATGGTTGATCACAGAATTCAGAAAAAAATATGTCAACGAATTTTTTTTAGAAATTAGTGATCTGGAAACCTTCGTGTCACGTGACACGAGGTTGCCAGATCATTAATTTCTAAAAAAATCGTTGCCAGATATTTTTTTCTGAATTCTATGATCTACCATAGTGTTCGGATACTTTTTTGAGCGACTGTACTCAACCTATGATCCTCAGATCCCTAGGAGTCCGTGAAAGTGGTAAAGAGGATCCACGAGTTCACGAGTTATTTTTAATGCTTATAAAGCTATAATTGAAATAATATTTCCGTGATTACACAACTGCGTTAAGTTGGATATAGAGTTTCTGATTTCTCGACAATTTAAAATTCGAGAATCGTGAATCAGACATATAAATTCTCGAGAATTCCCAAAAAATCTACTAGTATATAAAAAAAAAGTTTTTTTTTTCAAATTTTTTATTGAAATAACTGATATTGTAATTACTAACGAAACAACAAAATTGTAATTATAAAACAAAAATTCGTATTTTTATTATATTTTTATTGCAGGGTTGGATTGGTTATTTTACCTCTGAGAGGGAGGCGGGGGTGGCTCAGTCGGTAGCGCGCCAGGCTCGTAATCTGTAGTTCCCAGGTTCCAGTCCCAGCTGTGTCAGCGTTGAGATTTATCTCCGCAAAATTCCCCGCCCTGCCCACGGTCAATAGGGGACACCGATGGGTTTGGAAATGCCGCCGTCCGTCGGATGGGACGTTAAGCCGTGGCCAAGTGTGCGGGAGAGACATACCCTGTGCACGTTAAAGAACACGCTGGATGGCCTTGACGGAAGACTACAATCTGTCTCCCAACAGCTGCTCCAGTGGATCCCCTCCCCCAACCTTCTCTGAGGCTTCGGGGTCCATGTGACCTGGCCATTTAGCCCATGGTGTGCAAAAAAGTGCCGCTCAGAGGTAAAACAACCCAACAACCCAACCTCTGACAGGCACTTCTTTTGCACACAATTGGCTTGATGGGCCAGGTCAAAAAGACCCCGAGGGCTCAGAGAAGATCGGAGCTAAGGGAATAAACTGGACAGCTGTTTGGAGACAGATACTATCCGTCAAGCCCATACAGTGTGTTCAATGTGCACAAGGTATGGCCTTCCGCACACGGAACCACGGATTAGCATTCCAAGCCCATCGATATTCCCTACTGAGCGAGTGCAGTATGGTGGTTTTGTGGCATAAATCTCAACGCTGGTCCAGGTGGGACTCGAACCTGGGAGCTGCATATTACGAGTCTGGCGTATTATTATTACATTAAAAAAATTATAATTTTACATGATTATAATTAAAAACCGCCCATTTATAGTATTAACTGTCAAATCGATTCTTTGTTTCACATTGTTTTTATTAAAACAATTTTAGTTAAAACGATTAAGTATTGTTTTCAAAGTAATACTTTAAAAAAGCAAAAGCATCGATGGCTTCATCTAACAAACCGGCAAATGTCAAAGCGAAAAGCAATACCAAGATGGGAAATAATCTTGTTCTTTGTAGTGAAAAGATCGTCCAAAAGAAGTTTGTTTGGACTTTATACGGCACTAGGTACAACCTGTCACTTATTAAATTCAGGGTTTGGATAGTTTTATCTCTGAGCGTCACTGTTTTGCACACCATGAGCTAAATGGCTAGGTCACAAGGACTCCGAAGGCTCAGAGAAGGTTGTAGGAGGGGACCCACTGGAACGGCTATTGGGAGACAGATGGCTGCCAATGACCCAGGGCAATCCACGAAAACAGTCCTTAATCTTGTAGGAGACAGATTGGAGACTCTTATCAAAGTCATCCAGTATGTTCTTTAATGCGTGCATAGAATGGCCTTCCTGCACATGGCTACGCAGAATTCCCCGCCCTGCCCACGGTCAGTAAGGGACACCGATGGGCTTGGAACGGCCGCCGTCCGTCGGATGGGACGTTAAGCCGTGGCGCCGTGTGCGGGAGAGCCATACCCTGTGCACCTTAAAGAACACGCTGGAAGGCCTTGACGGGAGGCTACCATCTGTCTCCCAACAGCTGTTCCAGTGGGTCCCCTCCCCCAACCCTCTCTGAGCCTTTGTCGTCCATGTGACCTAGCCATTTAGCACATGGTGTGCAAAAAAGTGCCGCTCAGAGGTAAAACAACCCAAACTACCCAAATCCTGCACATGTGGCAATGGTTTAACATTCCATCCGAGTGATGGTGCTCAAGTCCGAACGGTGTTCTTTTGCACACAATGTGCTAAATGGCCAAGTCACAAGGACCCCAAGGGCTCAGAGATGGTTGGAGAAATATAACCACTAGTTAGTTGTTAGGAGACAGATGGAATCCTCCCATGAAGGCTTTCCCTTTTGGCGACTTTCGGATTGTTTTTCTTAGTCAGTTCTCTTGCATTTTCTCTGAAACTGGTAGATCCCAAATTTGTATGCAAATCCAACCATTCTTTTGGTCTACATCAATGGTTTCTGAGCTTTTTTGGGCCGAACACTCTTTTTGGTATTAACATTACTTTTTGCTTTTCAAACAGCCCCTTTCATGGAATCTACGAAAGTATTCGATATTCTATTAATTTAATCCACAGAAAAACTCAAGATTTGTGGGGGGCAAGAAAATGCTCCCATAAATTTCTGAAATATCCTATTGTGAACCAATGCTCTACATGAACCTCTGAGTACCAAAACTTCAATTATAAATTTTTTATACATTCAAGATTGGTAAGATTCGATTGACGGAGTGATAAAGAGGTACTCTTCCTCTAAAACGTTTTTTGGGGCGGGGGTGGCTCAGTCGGTAGCGCGCCAGGCTCGTAATCTGTAGTTCCCAGGTTCGAGTCCCAGCTGGGTCAGCGTTGAGATTTATCTCCGCAAAAATTCCCCGCCCTGCCCACGGTCAGTAGGGAACACCGATGGGCTTGGAAAGGCCGCCGTCCGTCGGATGGGACGTTAAGCCGTGGCCCCTGTGTGGGAGAGCTATACCCTGTGCACGTTAAAGAACACGCTGGATGGCCTTGACGGGAGGCTACCATCTGTCTCCCAACAGTTGTTCCAGTGGGTCCCCCAACCTTCTCTCAGCCTTCGGGGTCCTTGTGACCTCGCCATTTAGCCCATGGTGTGCAAAAAGTGCCGCTCAGAGGTAAAACAACCCAACACAACCCAACCTTCCTCTAAAACACTGCCACGTGGCGAACACCTTTTAAATCTCTCTACCAACACTCTCTCTTTATCACCATATTCTGAATGAGTTTGACCTGGTACTGAGCGAAAAGATAGTACCTGGTTTTGAGCAATATCTTTTTGAATCAATACACGAAATGCATCAAAAATACTTTATTACTAAACAAAATACTTTAGCAAATGTATGAATTCTTTACATTGCAAAATTCACACTTTGGTAATGGAATAATTTGGCACAATTCGCCATTCTCTGTCATCAGTAATACTACGTCCTCGAAACACAGAAGACAGCAAACGTAAAACGATGATCTCTGCAACTGGTTCATGGAAGAAAAATCAAGCCAATGACTCATAAGAGACTACATTTTCCTTCCTCCAATTTTCACAGTGGCTGGAATGGTCATTCTTTCCCTGACGACTTTGAGCCAAGTCGAGTTGTATCCACAATCGTAAAACGGTATAAAAAACAACAGACTACTTAAGAGAAATCCCAAAGGAAACCACGCTGGTAAAATACCGCTGGTGAAAGACCTGGCCCGAGCCTGCGAGCCGTTTGGAGGATCAGGTGTGAACGTCAGTTTGAGAACGTGAACGTAACGCATGCGCGAAAACACCAGGATTTCCACTGAACTCTGTTCCGAAGATTCTTTCAGCAGACTGACAGTGAATACGTTACCATGGTGACTGCCAGCTCGTAACTGGCCGACAGCTTGGAGTACATCTTTAACACAGACGACGGGATTGGCTTGCAAGTTCCAAATCTCTTCATATTGATGCAGAGCACGAAAACCTGGAATCCAGATACCTGGTCGTAATTTTGCTTGGATGCTGGCTTGAACAGCGCATAAGCAGGAGGCTTCTGGCGGTTCGGGTACTTCGGAAGACATTGGTTTCAGCAATTTTGCCTTGGCCTGAAATAAAATTAATTTACATATATAAGAATATGTGGGAACAGCAAAAATATCTCCAGAGGGGAGCCTAGAGAAATATATTCTTATAATGATACGCAAAAAGTCATGTTACGGTTTCTCCTGGAAACAGCCATATATATGTAAATCTTACTTAATATATGATTTTGCCGTTTAGAAAATAATTATAGAACACAAGATACAGCTGATAATTAGACATTATAAGATTGGGTTGATTTACCTCTGAGCATAATTTTTGGCATACAACGGACTGAATGACTTCCCCGCTTTGGAGGAAGGAGACCACTGCACAGCTACTAACAGACAGACGAAAGATTCCTGTCAAGACCATCCAGCGTGTTCTTTAGCGTGCACAGGGTATGTCTCCCATGTACACGGAGTTACGGGTTGCTGTCCTATCCGAGAGATGGCGTCTTTTGAGACTCAACGATGTCAACTTTCTGACCAAAGAAGGATAAAGGTTAGTAGAGTTAATTCTCAACGCTCCGACAGTGGGAACGCTAACCTGCGAAAAGCAGATTGCAAGCCTGGCACACTAACGAGTTGGGTTGGGTTGTTTTACCTCTGAGCGGCACTTTTTTGCACACCATGGGCTAAATGGCCAGGTCACATGGACCCCGAAGGCTCAGAGAAGGTTGGGGGAGGGGACCCACTGGAACAGCTGTTGGGAGACAGATGGTAGCCTCCGGTCAAGGCCATCCAGCGTGTTCTTTAACGTGCACAGGGTATAGCTCTCCCGCACACACGGGGCCACGGCTTAACGTCCCATCCGACGGACGGCGGCCTTTCCAAGCCCATCGGTGTCCTCTACTGACCGTGGGCAGGGCGGGGAATTTGCGGAGATAAATCTCAACGCTGACCCAGCTGGGACTCGAACCTGGGAACTACAGATTACGAGCCTGGCGCGCTACCGACCGCGCTACCCCCACCCCGTCTGACCAAAGAAGGATAAGGGTTAGTAGAGTTAATTCTCAACGCTCCGACAGTGGGAACGCTAACCTGCGAAAAGCAGATTACAAGCCTGGGACACTAACGAGTTGGTGTTGTCTCGAGTTGGGTTGTTTTACCTCTGAATGACACTTTTTTGCACACCATGGGCTAAATGGCCAGGTCACAAGGACCCCGAAGGCTCAGAGAAGGTTGGGGGAGGGGACCCACTGGAACAGCTGTTGGGAGACAGATGGTAGCCTCCCGTCAAGGCCATCAGCGTGCACAGGGTATGACTCTCCTGCACACAGGGCCACGGCTTAACGTCCCATCCGACGGACGGAATAGTCAACTCTAGGAAAATCTCAACTCTGACCCAGCTTGGACTCGAACTTGGGAACTACAGATTACGAGCCTGGCGCGCTACCGACTGAGCCACCCCCATATGCAAGGGCACGAACGGCGAATATTCACTAATAATGTTGAAAACTATCTGAGGTATGCTTTCAATTAAAATATTAATTTTCTAGGATGTATATTGTTTTCCTACATATTAGTTCTTGAATTTTGTATTCAAAACTCTAAAGAATTCTTTACAATCTGTATTTAAAATTATTATTATTTGAAACAACATAAATGGAATTCCAAATTTCTATAATGATGTTTAAAAACATGGTGTCTTTAAATTAAAATATTGCGATATCCCAATTGGTAACTAAATGAATAAACAACTGAAAATTTTTAATTGGCATTATGGTACTTTCATTTCGAAGGATGGGATCGTCGACATTACTTAGTCGTCGTGTTAGCAACATGAGACTCTCAGTGTCTTCCCTTGGACTCTCGGTGGTCTGTACCAAAAGCTGGGCAGGGGTTGCTCAGTTCATAGTGTGCCAGGTTCTTAATCTGCAGTTCCCATGTTCGTGTGCCAGGTTCTTAATCTGCAGTTCCCATGTTCGTGTGCCAGGTTCTTAATCTGCAGTTCCCATGTTCGTGTGCCAGGTTCTTAATCTGCAGTTCCCATGTTCGTGTGCCAGGTCCTCAATCTGCAGTTCCCATGTTCGTGTGCCAGGTCCTTAATCTGCAGTTCTCACATTCGTGTGTAAGGTTCTTAATCTACAGTTCTCAGGTTCTTAGTCTGCAGTTCTCACGTTCGTCTGTCAGGTTCTCAATCTGCAGTTCTCACGTTTGTCTATCAGGTTCTTAATCTGCAGTTCTCACGTTCGTATGCCAGGTTTGTAATCTGCAGTTCCCACGTTCATGTGCCAGGTTCTTAATCTGCAGTTCCCACGTTCGTGTGCCAATGCCGAGATTTATTATCCCTATCCCCTAAACTCTCACCTGCCCTCGATAACATGAAAAATTTAATCTGCAGTTCCCACGTTCGTGTATTTCTGACAATGGGATAAATGGCTAGGTCACAAGGACCCCGAGGGCTCAGACACTTGGAAATGCCGCTATCCTTGGGATGAGAAGTTAAGCCGTGACCCAATGCGTAGGAAAGTAATACCCTGGGAAAGTTTCAGCTAGATGGCCTTCACGGGATGCTACCATCTGTCCCCAACAACTATCCAGTCCCCAAACTTCTTTGAGTCGTTGAGTCCTTGTGACCTGGCCATTTAGCCCATTGTGTCGAAAAAAATTCCACTTGGAGGTAAAACAACCAAAACTAACTTTACGCTAAAATATTGAGGGGCCTGCTTTAGATCAAAAAATATTCTTGAATCAATTCAAAATGCAAGACTTACCTTTAATAGCTTGGAATTCTTTTGCTTAACTAAACGTGTTTTAATATGTAAGGAAGATAGAAATTATTCTGTTGATAATAATTTGAGAGTCTTTTAGGACTCGTTTGGGAATTTTTCCTAGATTTTTTAAAATATTTTTGACACGCATTGAGCCAAAAGATTAAATCTATTTCTATTACAAGGACAAATAAATTGGGGTTTAATTAAAATCAGTTTTGGATCAAAAAATGAAAGCGAAATTCGGGGAACGAATAACTACTCAATTATTATAAAATTCGTCATCTGTGTCTAATTTTTCGGAAAGAAGAGCAGCTTTACAACCAATTATTACCAACTTGTTATTTATCAGTGGCTTTTCCTGAGGAATGTAATGAGTCCTAAAATAAGAAATGTCTCCTCCACCCCAAAGAATTTTGTCGGAAATCTTTAGAATAAAATTGTTGTGGTGGTGCAAAATAATCGAGGAAAAATATATAAAGTGGCCTAAAGATAATTAACCTCAACTGTTGTTCTCATCAATTTGTTTGATCGGCAGGTTTGAGCTACAACAGACACATTTTTTGTTTTCTAGTGGTGACTGAAATACTAAGTATAATTATGGAAATAGGGCAAAAAATATTTCAGCGGTGAGGTGGGTTTCTGTCTCTAATCTCCGAATATTGAACAATGCGAGTTGGAAACCTTGCTTTCCAGGAGGATTAATGTAATGGCCACTGGCCACACCCTCGAAGTGGGCCTCACTTTTAAGGAAGGAAATAATATTTTTTTTAGAATAATTCCTCAGAGAGATGAAAGAGTTGGGTTGCTTCACTTCTGAGAAGCATTTTTTTTAGCACGCAATGGGATAAATGGCCAGGTTACAAGGACCCCGAGGACTCGGAGAAAGTTTGGGAGAGTGGACCCACGGGACAGCTGTCAGCAGACAGATGGTAGCCTACCATCAAGGTCATTCATCGTGACTTTCCCACATACAGGGGGCAGACTTTACACGCCATCCGACGAACGGCCGACTTTCCAAGCCGATCGCTGTCCTTACTAACCGAGAGTAGGGTGGGGAGTTTTGTGGAAATAAATCTCAAGGCCGGACCACCTAGAAACTGTAAATTACGAGCCTGGCTCACTACCGACTGAGACAACTCCGCCCCCCAGGATCTCGGAAGGGCAGGTGTATATAGTAGCCTCCCGTCAAACAACAACACAATAGCCGCATACTATAATAGGGGGACAAATAGTAGCCTTCCATCACGGCTATCTAGTGTGTTCTTTAATGTGCATTGTGTATGGCTCTCTCTTGTACAAGGGGCAATGGCGTAACGTCCAATCCGACGGACGGCGACCTTTCAAAATCCATCAGTTTCCCTTTTGTCACCGAGAGTATGGGTGAGCGGAGATAAATTTTCGCTAACCCCCGTTCTGCCCTCGATGAGAAAGCGCACACAGATGGGCTTGTAAAGGACGCCGTCCGTCAGATGGGACGTTAGGCTGTGGCTCCGGGTGAAGGAGAGCCATACCCTGTGCACTTTAAAAACTACACTGTATGGCCTTAACTGAAGACTTTCATCTGTCCTTTAACAGCTGTCCATTAGATCCCCTTCTCCAACTTTCTCTGAGCTTGGGGTCCTTATAACCTGGCCGTGTAACCCTTTTTTGCACAAAAATAAAGTGAGATCAAAGATAAAATTACCTAGCCTGGATCTAGGAGAACTGAAAATCAGAACCCCTTCGAGAATACTAATAACCGGAACGGAGATGAACATATTAAGTTTAGTTTTCAAGAAATTTTTTTGGGGGGCGGGGGGGGGGCTCAGTCGGTAGCACGCCAGGCTCGTAATCTGTAGTTCCCAGGTTCGAGTCCCAGCTGGGTCAGTCGTTCAGATTTATCTCCGCAAAATTCCCCGCCCTGCTCACGGTCAGCAGGGGACACCGATGGGCTTGGAAAGGCCGCCGTCCGTCGGATGGGACGTTAAGCCGTGGCCTCGTGTGCGGGAGAGCCATACCCTGTGCACGTTAAAGAACACGCTGGATGGCCTTGACGGAAGACTACCATCTGTCTCCCAACAGCTATTCCAGTGGGTCCCCTCCCCCAAACTTCTCTGAGCCTCCTGGGTCCAAGTGACCTGGCCATTTAGCCCATGGTGTGCAAAAAAGTGCCGCTCAGAGGTAAAACAACCCAACCCAAGAAATTTTTGAAGATACACTAAACGGAGGGAAAACCACTATACCAAGAAACCAAAACTACATTCACATTCAATCCTGTCACTTCCCCTTATTTTTCTAGACCCGACCTTGATAGGAGTAGCACTAAGTTATTTCCAAACATGAAGAAACGTAACGTTGTCTCCTGCTTTATAGCCTCTAGCGAAGTAGGACAAAAGAGGCCTATTCCGACAATACCTTTCCTACTTGTCACATGACTGTTCTTTTCATTCATGCCATTACAAACGCAAATTCTTAAAGATCATTACATATTTTATTCCTTTGCTAGGGTTTTACGCTATTGACCTTTCTTAATAGAAAAAAGAAACGAAATTGGGTTCTTATCGTAAACATCTTTACAACGAAAACATCAGGACTGTACTTACTGCGATAACCGACGAGGTATATCACATAGCCGTCTCAGATCTTTCAGCTTACACTCATATGGCAGTTTGCCAGAAAGTTTGCTTGAAAGAAGTGGTGTCACTTCCCAAGGCTAATACATTTTCCTGGTTTGAAGTCAATGAGATAATTATTCAGCCAATATTTTAAATAATTAATATTGATAATCCAACTGATATTTTCCCCCCAACACTCTTCATCAGCTCATCACGATGTGGGCGTCGTCCTCACATGACCGTTACGTAGAAAGCAGCGCACTCTGGTGGCGTTTGTCATGAAACAGAGCATCTGCAATATCCTCTCTCGCATTTTATCTTTCGTTTGTTCTTATCTCAAAATGAAATTTATTGTGATTGTATTTATCTTTCGTTTCAGTGATTTCCACTTTCACCTTTGCTAGACAAGTGGGGAATGGCTTAAATATTACGGAATGGAACTGAATTAAGAGTTAGAACTAGAAGCACAGATCTAAAAAAGTGGTGGCTCAGCCGATAGCGGGTTAGCTCGTAATCTGCAGTTCCCAGGTTCGAGTCCCAGCTGGGTCAGCGTTGAGATTTATCTCCGCAATTCACTGTCAGTAGGAGACACCGATGGGCTTGATAAAGTCCGTCGGATGGGACGGTAAGCCGTGGCCACGTTTGCGGGAGAGTCATACCCTGTGCACGTTAAAGAACACGCTTTAACGTTTGTCTCCCAACAGTGGGTCCCCAACCTTCTCTGAGCCTTCAGGGTCCTTGTGACCTGGCCATTTAAGGCCATGGTGTGCAAAAAAAAAGTGCCGCTCAGAAGTAAAACAACCCAGATCTAAAGATTCTTGTGAAGTGTTTGAATTCAATCGAAATAGACCATAATGGTGTTCCTTTTTTTTTCAGGAATTATTCTTTTCGTAATGCGATGTTTTCAGATTCGAATCCAACCTGTGATGGCGTTCAAATCATCTCCGATAGGACGTTAAGCCGTGGTCTCTTGTGTAGGACTCTTGTCATATCCTGTGCACGTTAAAGAACACTCTGGATGGCCTGGACGGGAGAAGTCCGTCTGCCTCCTATACAGCTGTCCAGTGGTTTCCCTTCCCGAAACTTTCTCTGAGCTCATGGAGTCCTTGTGACCTGGTTATGCATTTCAGTGTATTCACAAAAGTATGATTCACAAGTAAAACAATCAACATTATACGTTTCCTTTCAGATTTTTAAATTATCCAAAGAGTATCATCGTCTCTCCTCCCCACAAAAAACCGACCCTATAGAGATATTCCGAAACAACAATACTCCGAATTTCATGAATTCCCTGCTCTTATGCACTTTAAGTTTCTAGGTAATTATACTAGAAAATAACGATTTCATTTCTTTATGAGAGTGGGTTGCTGCTTTTTAACCCTCGGGCGCAGCTTTTTTCCTCACGATGGAGTAAATAGTCTGGTCATAAAGACCCTAAGAGTTGAGACAAAGCTGTAGGTCCGGGTCAAGGCCAACCAATGTGCAATCCAAAGACTTCAACATGTACTGGGTATGGTTCTTCTCATTGAAAGTCTTAAGGAGGGGACTAGGAGGGCCATGCCCCCCCCCCCCCCCTCCCCTGCAAAAGACCTACGATTTTTTTTCCAGTCATTTTTTTCATTCCTGAAGGAATATTGGGTGCAAGGTTTGTTTGCCGTTTTCTCTTCAACATGTACTGGATCGGCCGTTACGTAGAACATGGATCTGGAAGGTACGTAGTACATAGAACTTACGTAGAACATAGGATCTTACGTAGAACATAGAACTGGATCGGCCGTTACGTTCAACATGTACGGAGCGGAGATAAATTTTCGCTAACCCCCGTTCTGCCCTCGATGAGAAAGCGCACACAGATGGGCTTGGAAAGGATGCCGTCCGTCGTTCGTCTTTCCAAGCCTTTCCAAGCCCATCGGTGTCCCCTACTGCCCACGGTCAGTAGGGGACACCGATGGGCTTGGAAAGGACGCCGTCCTAAATAACACATTAAATTAAAAAAAAATACCTCCTCAAGCAGCTGCTTGCCACAGGGGTCTGACAGGAGCCTGTCAGTTTATATGCCACAGTAGAAGACCTGAGAAAACGGCAGGATCTAAGCAGAAAACAACACGAACTGCCTTACCCGGTGCTCGAAACCCAGGTCCCTTGGATCAGTAGCCAAGCGCGCTTACCATTCGGCCACGAAACGGCTAATAATATATTAGTAAAGTTAAAATTCTCATAAAAATTGTTCATATGCCCCTCAATGAATGCCCCACTGCAGATTTGGGACTTACGACCACCCCTAGCGCTCCTGAACGTGGGTTGTTGTTGTTTTACCTCTGAGCGGCACTTTTTTGCACACCATGGGCTAAATGGCCAGGTCACATGGACCCCGAAGGCTCAGAGAAGGTTGGGGAGGGGATCCACTGGAACAGCTGTTGGGAGACAGATGGTAGCCTCCCGTCAAGGCCATCCAGCGTGTTCTTTAACGTGCACAGGGTATGGCTCTCCCGTACACGGGCCGCAAAATTCCCCGCCCTGCCCACGGTCAGTAGGGGACACCGATGGGCTTGGAAAGGCCGCCGTCCGTCGGATGGGACGTTAAGCCGTGGCCCCGTGTGCGGGAGAGCCATACCCTGTGCACGTTAAAGAACACGCTGGATGGCCTTGACGGGAGGCTACCATCTGTCTCCCAACAGCTGTTCCAGTGGGTCCCCTCCCCCAACCTTCTCTGAGCCTGTGGGGTCCTTGTGACCTGGCCATTTAGCCCATGGTGTGCAAAAAAGTGCCGCTCAGAGGTAAAGCAACCCAACCCAACCCGTACACGGGGCCACGGCTTAACGTCCCATCCGACGGACGGCGACCTTTCCAAGCCCATCGGTGTCCCCTACTGAACGCGGGCAGGGCGGGGAATTTTGCGGAGATAAATCTCAACGCTAACCCAGCTGGGACTCGAACCTGAGACCTACAGATTACGAGCCTGGCGCGCTACCGACTGAGCCACCCCGCCCCCCTGAACTTGGGAGAACGTCTTATCGTCCCATCCAAAGGGGATGGCAGTTTTCCCCCTTGTATCCCCTTTCTGCCAGAGAGTAAGGTAGAGGATAGTGGGGAAGGAATAACTGTGTAGCAGCACAATTCTGATTCGATACCGTACAGATCATCTTCGGCGGCGAGTAGTTAGCGGTCTTCGCTACTTGTCAAATGGACCTGGATTCCATCCCCGGATAGGGAATAGGTGTTTCTTTCCTCTCCTGAACTGCCGCTTGTCACCGTTTATCCCATTGGGTGCAAAAAAAAAACGCCATTCAAAGCCAAAAACTCCATTCAAGCCCCCTGCTCCGCGCATGCCATAAAACAGCTTTGGGGCACAATTTCCAACTATTCATATTAGTTTTACAAATCGTGCCTGGAAAGGCCGCCGTCCGTTGGATGGGACGTTAAGCCGTGGCCCCGTGTGCGGGAGAGCCATACCCTGTGCACGTTAAAGAACACGCTGGATGGCCTTGACGGAAGACTACCATCTGTCTCCCAACAGCTATTCCAGTGGGTCCCCTCCCCCAAACTTCTCTGAGCCTCCGGGGTCCAAGTGACCTGGCCATTTAGCCCATGGTGTGCAAAAAAGTGCCGCTCAGAGGTAAAACAACCCAACCTTGGAAGCTTTGGTCTTTATTAAGTGTCTTTATTAGAGTATCTACTCAGTGCCGCCATCTGGTGAAGAGAATTTTATATCTCTCATACATCATTCTTGCAATTTCTTTTTCGTTCGTTTCCCTGATCATTTCTTTGCCTCCACCTGTCGTCATAGACGCAGGAACGAGTTGGCATCGGGGCAGTTGCCAAGGGCGACGGAATCACAGGGCGGTGCTGGGGTGGCACGAGCCGTTCCACGATATCTCAAGTTTATGTGCCAAATAAAATCGAATGATTAGCCGGGCGTAGTTCGTTGAATTTAATAAGTATTGTTTATACCGCAGAATCGTCAAAACAGCATAATATAAATTTTCGTTATTTTTTACAAATATATGTTTTTCCTTTTATCGGCGGACAATTAGCCCCCCCACCTGCTCCGCGCATGCCATAAAACAGCTTTGGGGCACAATTTCCAACTATTCATATTACTTTTACAAATCGTGCCTGGAAAGACCGCCGTCCGTCGGATGGGACGTTAAGTCGTGGCCCGTGTGCGGGAGAGCCATACCCTGTGCACGTTAAAGAACACGCTGGATGGCCTTGACGGGAGGCTACCATCTGTCTCCCAACAGCTGTTCCAGTGGGTCCCCTCCCCCAACTTTCTCTGAGCCTTCGGGTCCATGTGACATGGCCATTTAGCCCATGGTGTGCAAAAAAGTGCCGCTCAGAGGTAAAACAACCCAACCCAACCTCGGGGTCCTTGTGACCTGGCCATTTAGCCCATTGTGTGAAAAAAAGTGCCGCTCAGAGGTAAAATAATCCTACCCCTTCAAATTAGTAAAGCGCCTCCGTTGGGAACCATTGGTCTATGAGAACAACTATCGAATCATCAACTGCTATCGAATCATCAACCCAACCCAACAAATCGTGCCGTTAAAAAATAAAATTCTGTTACACAGGTATATTTTTCTTTGAACGGGAGTTCAAAATTTGTACATTATATTGAATTATTATGTTTATAAACCCCGGGATTGTTTAAGATCAACATGAGGACAGGAGCGTACTTCATCACTTTCTTTCCTATCAACGGGGCGGGGGTGGCTCAGTCGGTAGCGCGCCAGGCTCGTAATCTGTAGTTCCCAGGTTCGAGTCTCAGCTGGGTCAGCGTTGAGATTTATCTCCGCAAAATTCCCCGCCCTGCCCATGGTCAGTAGGGGACACCGATGGGCTTGGAAAGGCCACCGTCCGTCGGATGGGACGTTAAGCCGTGGCCCCCGTGTGCGGGAGAGCCATACCCTGTGCACGTTAAAGAACACGCTGGATGGCCTTGACGGGAGGCTACCATATGTCTCCCAACAGCTGTTCCAGTGGATCCCCTCCCCCAACTTCTCTGAGCCTTCGGGGTCCATGTGACCTGCCCATTTAACCTTGGCGTACAAAAAAAGTGCCGCTCAGAGACAAAACAACCCAACCCTTTCCTATCAATCGATCGAAAACTGATTCAAAAAATTAATTTTGATGAGATTTTACCACCGAAAAAGTAGGAAAAATTAAAATACTTTAAAAAATAATTTCTTTGGCAATTATTTATGTGCAATTAATATTTATTCATGTAACTGTATTAAAATAATGACAATAATTATATGTAATATAAATAACATGTGTATTTTTATTCAATAACTGAACAAGGGCGGACAATTATAAATTTGCCAGGGGCGCCAAAAGCCTAGCTACGCCTCTGCGTGTCCTAATACATTTCCTGAAGCAAAAATATGCGTTTTTAGCGAGTAGTATCGAATTAGAAAGCTTCGCTCACGTCAACAACTGATGATCGTATAGTGGTTAGTACCGATGATCGTATAGTGGTTAGTAAAAATATCTGGCAACGAATTTTTTAGAAATTAGTGATCTGGCAACCTTCGTGTCGTGACACGAAGGTTGCCAGATCACTAATTTCTAAAAAATTCGTTGCCAGATATTTTTTCTGAATTCTGTAATCAACCATAGTGTTCGGATACTTTTTTGAGCGACTGTACATTGCTTTGTGGCAGCAATAACCCAGGTTCGAATCCTGATCACGTCTGTTACGATTTTTAATCTTGAACTAATTTGAATTCTTAAGTTAACACATAAGACGCAACGAATTTAGTGAAAAATGAATTCAAATCTTCAAATTAAACTCAGAGGAGCTTATATCTTATTTTTTAAAAGAAAATGTTTATCTAATATAATTTTTAACACATGGGTTCCATCCAATGAATGGCAGCTTTTCTAAGCCAATCTATATCCCGTTACAGGTGTGTGTTAGCAGGAGGAATTTAACGGAGAACAATCTGAACCCTGAAAGAGTTAGAGCTCGAACCTGGTGACTGCAGATCACGAGCCTGGTGCTAGTAGGGGAGGGGGGAAGTCAAATCGATGCTGTCAATATAAACCCATCACCCAAATATCTGGGCGGAGTGGCTCAGTCGGTAATGCGCAAAGTTCGTAATCTACATTTCGCATGTTCGAGTCCCGCCTCGACTACCGGTGAGATTTATCTCCACCAAACTCTCTGACCTGAGTCAGTAGGGTTGTTTTACCTCTGAGCGGCACTTTTTTGCACACCATGGCAAAATGGCAGGTCACATAGACCCCGAAGGCTCAGAGAAGGTTGGGTGAGGGGACCCACTGGAACAGCTGTTGGGAGACAGATGGTAGCCTCCCGTCAAGGCCATCCAGCGTGTTCTTTAACGTGCACAGGGTATGGCTCTCCCGCACACGGGGCCACGGCTTAACGTCCCATCCGACGGACGGCGGCCTTTCCAAGCCCATCGGTGTCCCCTGCTGACCGTGAGCAGGGCGGGGAATTTTGCGGAGATAAATCTGAACGACTGACCCAGCTGGGACTCAAACCTGGGAACTACAGATTACGAGCCTGGCGCGCTACCGACTGAGCCACCCCCGCCCCGAGTCAGTAGGGGATACCGACAGGCTTAGAAGGGCTGCCGTCAGTTGGATGGGACGTTAAACCTTGCTCTAGTGTCCACATTAAACAACACGCTGGATGGCCTTGACAGGAGACTACCATTTATATTCTAGTTGCTCTCCTCGGGGTCCTTTTGACTGCCCATTGTGTGCGAAAGGGTCATGCTCAGAGGTAAATCAGCCTAACCCTACTTTTCTCCGCAAAACCTCCCGCCCTGCCCACGGTCAGTAGGGGACACCGATGGGATTGGAAAAACCTTCGTCCGTCGGATGGGACGTTAAGCCTTGTGACCGTGTGAGGGAGAGCCAAACCCCGAGCACGTTAAAGAACACGCTGGATAGCCTTGACGGGAGGCTACCTCTGTCACCGAACAGTTGTTCCAGTGGGGCCCCTCTCCCAACCTTCTCTGAGCCTTCGGAGTCCTTGTGACCTGCCCATTTAGCCCATTGTGTGCAAAAGAATGCCGTCTGAGTTGGGTTGGGTTGTTTTACCTCTGAGCGGCACTTTTTTGCACACCATGGGCTAAATGGCCAGGTCACATGGACCCCGAAGGCTCAGAGAAGGTTGGGGGAGGGGACCCACTGGAACAGCTGTTGAGAGACAGATGGTAGCCTCCCGTCAAGGCCATCCAGCGTGTTCTTTAACGTGCACAGGGTATGGCTCTCCCGCACACGGGGCCACGGCTTAACGTCCCATCCGACGGACGGCGGCCTTTCCAAGCCCATCGGTGTCCCCTACTAACCGTGGGCAGGGCGGGGAATTTTGCGGAGAGAAATTTCAACGCTGACCCAGCTGGGACTCGAACCTGGTAACTACAGATTACGAGCCTGGCGCGCTACCGACTGAGCCACCCCCGCCCCAATGCCGTCTGAGGCAAAACAACTTAACCCAGTCGTACCTTACAGTGAGCTGGCCATCGTGCACATTGCGCCGTTGTGCAACTGCATTAGTTTCTGCACTTTCGAGGGGAAAGGTCCCAGTTCAGTAATCTGAAATTGGAAGATTTACTGAACTCTTCCGGTTTCAGAAAACCATGACGTTCGCATTACCGCGATTTTCCTTTTGGAAGGCATTGAAAAAGTCTCAGTGAAATCCGTTTCACAGTGATTTTTACGAGGCACCCGAAAAAACTTTTGTTCCAATGCAAAGAGTGAAAACATACCATGGCACGCCGAAAAATTTTTTTGTAAAATTTTTGTAACTATAATTTTATTTTTTTGTAATTGAAATGCAATGGACAGTTGGGTTTAGAAGTGTTATTTTTTCTTTCCGCAAATTTCTAAAAAATGCATTTGCATTTAAATTTTTGTATATTTTTTTTTCAAAATTTTCATTTATTATTATTAAAGTGTATAACGGGCAGGTTCTTTTCTTCGTTTTCCCTTCCATGTATGTGACTTTGAGTCAATATCTCTTTCAATAGATATGTTAAGATCTATCAAGTGGCCGATAACTCACTCAACTACATGTACTATGTACATATATTCAACTTTATTCATCAATTCCATGAATTGGATTGGATTGTTTTACCTCTGAGCGGCACTTTTTTGCACACCATGGGCTAAATGGCCAGGCCACAAGGACCCCGAAGGCTCAGAGAAGGTTGTGGGAGGGGACCCACTGGAACAGCTGTTGGGAGACAGATGGTAGCCACCCGTCAAGGCCATCCAGCGTGTTCTTTAACGTGCACAGGGTATGGCTCTCCCATACACGGGGCCACGGCTTAACGTCCCATCCGACGGACGGCGGCCTTTTTAAGCCCATCGGTGTCCACTATTGACCGTGGGCAGGGCGGGGAAATTTAGCGGAGATAAATCTCAACGCTGACCCAGCTGGGACTCGAACCTGGGAACTACAGATTACGATCCTGGCGCGCTACCGACTGAGCCGCCACCCTCCCCCCCCCCAATTACATGAAAGAGCGACTTAAAAACTAAAACAACGACTGTCACTCGGCCAGTCACCAAACACTGCAGAGTTTCCACTCTACTCAAACAAGGCTAATCCAGATCTTTACACTTACGGTAAGCCAAACGAACGGCAATCACCTCCCGAACACCCCAGAACTCTCTCACAAATCTCTCTGCGTTGAAACTCTCCCGCAAAGTGCGGGCTCGTGATGTCCACTGGGCACGCAAGGGTTCGTTGGCCAATAGGGTATGTCCACATCTTCTGCGTGCTGCCAACTAGCCTACAACAGTAGTAATCCAATTACTTTATCTTGCTTTGCCAAGGAAAAAGAAATATACATTTGCCCCACTTCAATCCACATTCTTGATAACATTGAGCTAAGCCTTTTTCCAGAGCCACCCCTGCGCAACATTTCACTGCATGACAAAGCAACTCAATGCTAACCTATGGAGTTAGCAATTATTAATAATTTAACTTTATCACCTTTTACTCAGATCTTTGAGCACTGACTACCTGCCCCCTCTGCTACCCCCACACATTTTTCACACCCCCCATGCTCCCTACCCCCCAGGGAGACTTCAAAAAAAATCTTTCTCCCCCCCAAGGGATCCGACCCTAGCACCTCACAAACTTATCTATTCCATGGATAATCATACATACTCCCCCCCCCCAAATTCCTTCCCCCTATTACCTCACATTCTAGAAATGGAACCAAATTAAGATTTGCATCACTATCAAATTCATGACAACCAACCATGGCCACAATTCAAAAAAAAAGAGGCCCATATTTTAGACTCTTGAAAAAAAAATATCAAATAATATCTTCGCCCATTAGCTCTCTCCAACCCACCAACCTTCTACAACCCATAACTTACAACTGGAATATCCCACCCCCCTCCCCCACTTCAACATCTTCCCTTCAGCCTCTGGGCGGCCTGCGGCCAAATGCCCAACTGCCAAAATGTACGATTGCTGGCCTTTCACTGTGCCGGAACGTTTTACTGTTGTACATCAGCTTCCACTGTCCACTTTGCTTATAGACCTGATGATAAGAGGGCCGAGGCCCCCTTTACAAATAGGTCCAGACAAGAAAGAAGGATGTAAAAGAAGAATAAAGCGCGCTGACAACAACTTCCGGAATGCAGAAGTCCTTCGGTATATTTCTCGTCCCTTGACCCCAATGGAACTGGCTCCGATGCTCTTGCTAGACGAAGAGGTCTGTCACAATAGCGCTCATTACTTTCCCCTTCACCCGTACAAAGTGTAATTTCAATTGTGTTCCCTTTAACACGTATACCTTTTTGAAAGGAGAAGGTCATTAACACTTTTTGGGGGGGGCGGCGGTGGCTCGTAATCTGTAGTTCCCAGGTTCGAGTCCCAGCTGGGTCAGCGTTGAGATTTATCTCCGCAAAATTCCCCGCCCTGCCCACGGTCAGTAAGGGACACCGATGGGCTTGGAAAGGCCGCCGTCCGTCGGATGGGACGTTAAGCCGTGGCTCCGTGTGCGGGAGAGCCATACCCTGTGCACGTTAAAGAACACGCTGAATGGCCTTGACGGGAGGCTACCATCTGTCTCCCAACAGCCGTTCCAGTGGGTCCCCTCCCCCAACCTT
This sequence comes from Ryuthela nishihirai, assembly GCA_038380435.1. NCBI lineage: Eukaryota > Metazoa > Arthropoda > Arachnida > Araneae > Heptathelidae > Ryuthela > Ryuthela nishihirai. The sequence goes on from JAWZYU010000018.1 coordinate 31,635,550, forward strand.
CTCTGAGCCTTCGGGGTGCATGTGACCTGGCCATTTAGCCCATTGTGTGCAATAAAGTGCCGCTCAGAGGTAAAACAACCCAACACTTTTTTTGCTTATTCTTTATTGAAACACAATTTATATATCATTATAATAGCAACATAAAGCAAAAATTTACAAAATTTTATTTTTGAAAAAAACTAGTCTTCGTTGCTTGTCGACCGTGAAATTTGCTTACCAGACTTTCTTTGATTCCAATTAATCACGGTAGGCGGAAACCCACAGTACGAGGGGTGTTCAAAACGTTTTTGACATGATTCTAAGGGGCAAAAGCTATTGCACTTAACGCAACAAGGGCGGGGTGGCTCAGTCGGTAGCGCGCCAGGCTCGTAATCTGTAGTTCCCAGGTTCGAGTCCCAGCTGGGTCAGCGTTGAGATTTATCTCCGCAAAACTCCCCGCCCTGCCCAGGGTCAGTAGGGGACACCGATGGTCTTGGAAAGGCCGCCGTCCGTCGGATGGGACGTTAAGCCGTGGCTCCGTGTGCGGGAGAGACATACCCTGTGCACGTTAAAGAACACGCTGGATGGCCTTGACGGGAGGCTACCATCTGTCTCCCAACAGCTGTTCCAGTGGGCCCCCTCCCCCAACCTTCTCTGAGCCTTCGGGGTCCATGTGACCTGGCCATTTAGCCCATGGTGTGCAAAAAAGTGCCGCTCAGAGGTAAAACAACAACAACAATAACGCAACAAAAGCATTTAATATCCTTCAAAGTATTCCCCCTCCAGTATCTACACAAAGTTGAAGACGTCTACATCAATTCTGGAAAGCTTGGTGGCATTCCTGTTGGGAAATACTTGAAAGAAGCTTCGTAGAAAGTTTCTTTTAAATATTTGGAAACAACCAAAATCTGAATGTTTTGTAACTGATTTTTTCATGCTCCAGATAGGCCGTAACTTGCTGAGTTTTATGAGCACATTGTCAAGGAGAACGAGAACCCTTTGCACGCCTATTATCGGATGCTGCTCCTTCATCTCATTAAACATTTTCGGCAAAACAATATTGTTGTAGTATTGGCCATTTACGTCATTTTTTTTTTGTTAAGGGGCTTGAGAATTGAAAAAAATTCTGAACATCCTCGTCCTTGAGCGAAAGTTTTGTCAGAGGATTTGGAGAAGCGGTTAATCTTCCACAACCCAAATATAGTTATCGATCTTTCTGCTAGTTGTATAGTAATCAAGCCACGTCTCATCACTTGTTAAAATGTCTGTTAACCGCTTTAGGGCCACTAGTTCAAACATTGCCAGCAAGTCGACCCTAGCTTTTCTTCTCTGTTCTGTCAATTTATGGGGTACCCATTTGACGCAGATCTTTCGGAATTTTAAATGTTAATGAAAAATTGTTTCCACATTGCCAATATATACACTGACATCTAAATTTATTACCTGGACGGTGATATGTGGGTTTTCTTTAACGAGTTCACGAACAGATTTGGGTTGGGTTGTTTTACCTCTGAGCGGCACTTTTTTGCACACCATGGGCTAAATGGCCAGGTCACATGGACCCCGAAGGCTCAGAGAAGGTTGGGGGAGGGGACCCACTGGAACAGCTGTTGGGAGACAGATGGTAGCCTCCCGTCAAGGCCATCCAGCGTGTTCTTTAACGTGCACAGGGTATGTCTCTCCCGCACACGGAGCCACGGCTTAACGTCCCATCCGACGGACGGCGGCTTTTCCAAGACCATCGGTGTCCCCTACTGACCGGGAGCAGGGCGGGAATTTTGCAGAGATAAATCTCAACGCTGACCCAGACCTGGAACGAGGGGGACGTTCGAACCTGGGAACTACAGATTACGAGCCTGGCGCGCTACCGGCTGAGCCACCCCCGCCCCCCATATGAACAGGCATCATCGCATATACTTGTAACAAATTGGCATGAGTTTTTTTCGCGTCGTCCCCAAGCAGCATTCTTGCGAAAATGTAAAATCTTTCCCGCCTTTAGTTAGGCTCCACAGGAACAAGGCACATAATTCCCAGACCGAATTTTACGCGCCTTTAGTGATTTAGTGAAGAAAGAAATGATGATACGGCCTTTGTTTTTAACACGTAATGACAAGTTTAGACAAGTTTTCAATCAAGTCGTAGCTCGTTAATTTCGGTGGAACGAGAGCATATCTACAGAAACGATTCAAGAACTTTTTAAACACCCTCCGTATAATGAATTTTTTTAAAAATACAATTTGACAAAGGAGATGGTTAAATCTGCCCCCATATCATGACTACGTCGGGGCGGGGGTGGCTCAGTCGGTAGCGCTCCAGGCTCGTAATCTGTAGTTCCCAGGTTCGAGTCCCAGCTGGGTCAGCGTTGAGATTTATCTCCGCAAAATTCCCCGCCCTGCCCGCGGTCAGTAGGGGACACCGATGGGCTTGGAAAGGCCGCCGTCCGTCGGATGGGATGTTAAGCCGTGGCACCGTGTGTGGGAGAGCCATACCGTGTGCACGTTAAAGAACACACTGGATGGCCTTGACGGGAGGCTACCATCTGTCTCCCAACAGCTGTTCCAGTGGGTCCCCTCCCCCAACCTTCTCTGAGCCTTTCGGGGTCCATGTGACCTGGCCATTTAGCCCATGGTGTGCAAAAAAGTGCCGCTCAGAGGTAAAACAACCCAACCCATGACTACGTCACTGTGAGCTGTGAACAACTGACGTCATCAATAATAAAAATCCTAAATAAACTTTAAAAGTTCGAAGTTCTGTCTGTTCGTTTGCACGCGCAAAAGTAGAAAAGTCAAGTATCAACAATAAATGCGTGACAGGTCAAACGGACCTAAGTCAACATCGGCTGCTAGGGAATTGGAGACAGACAGATCGATGCAATCAAATCACGGCAGTCTTAGAGCAAGGGCTGAGAGTCCTCGGGGCAGTGTTGCACGAGGAATGGTCAGAGCAATCGGCCGTACTGAGGCAGGCCAAGTGTTCCAAAGAGCTCCGATGTCTCATCTTTTAATAATCTTTTATTCGTTCCTCTTGAGCCGAGTGTTGCCAAAGACAGAGTCAAGGTAACGTTCATTTCTAGAATAGCGGTTTTCATCCTTTATAAAATAATCTTAATAAGTTAATGTAGTTTTTATATGGTTTTTCTCAGTGTATTTTATTGCTGACAACACTTTAGTGAAAATGTAACTGAAGCCATTCTGTCCAGAATAACTTCAGACCCGTAACTAAAAAAATATAAATAACTAGAGACTGGGGGATTGAAAAAACATCGACTTGAATCAGAACTGACCAGACATAATTCCGGTATTTTTAGAGATAATTCTAGTCAAGGCAATTTATTCCCTCAATTCTAGTGGACCCTTAAAAAAGATTCCTGCAAAATATGTGTAACATATTTTCTATTTTTGCCTACATTCAGGTTGAAGAAATTCTCTAAATGGAGGTGATGAAGGGCCATAGCCTCTTCCTTCGATCCTGTCCTGGCTGTAAAAATCATCATCATATTGTATTATATAATAGATGTAAAATAACCGTCCCATGGCTGAGTGTTTAGCGCGCTTGATTACTGATCTAAGGGACCTGGGTTCGAGCCCCAGGTAAGGCATGGATGTTCGTGTTTTTTTTTTCTGCTGAGGTCCCGCCATCCTCTCAGACCTTCTACTATGGCATATAAACTAACAGGCTCCTGTCAGACCTCTGTGGCAAGTAGCTGCTTGAGGGGTATTTATTTTTATTCCGGACTGGCGGGCGAACACGTCTGACGTCATCGGTGGTAGATGTTGGCAGTTTCACCGCGGTTTTGCGGCTACTTGAGAGATCGGTCCCAAATTTGGTGGGGGTGGTCACACTTAGTTCTGACCCTTTTGGGGTGACAGACGGGCTCGAAGCTTCCGTGGGTCGGGAGCTATCCTTCGAAAAGCTTCCGAGATTTCTGGGGGCGCTACCGTCGCCTATCTTGTGAATGGAGTTGTGAGTAGTAGGTGTGGAGATCTGTGAAAGAAGTTATCGATCGACATACGTTTGACGCCAAACTTTTGGCAGGATTTAATTGCGACTGCGCTGGTAGAAACCTGTGAAGGATTAGTCATGTATAAAAAACGTAATTTCGGGCCGGAGGAACGTGTGACGTCATCGGTGGCAGAAACTGTCAGTTTCGGTACTTGAGCTATCGGTTCCGAATTTGGTGGGGTTGGGTTGGGTTGTTTTACCTCTGAGCGGCACTTTTTTGCACACCATGGGCTAAATGGCCAGGTCACATGGACCCGGAAGGCTCAGAGAAGGTTGGGGGAGGGGACCCACTGGAACAGCTGTTGGGAGACAGATGGTAGCCTCCCGTCAAGGCCATCCAGCGTGTTCTTTAACGTGCACAGGGTATGGCTCTCTCCCGCACACGGGGCCACGGCTTAACGTCCCATCCGACGGACGGCGGCCTTTCCAAACCCATCGGTGTCCCCTACTGACCGTGGGCAGGGCTGGGAATTTTGCGGAGATAAATCTTAACGCTGACCCAGCTGGGAGTCGAACCTGGGAACTACAGATTACGAGCCTGGCGCGCTACCGACTGAGTCACCCCCGCCCCAATTTGATGGGGTAATACCACTTAGTTCTAAACCTCTTGGTGTGACAGATGGGGTTCCTAGCTGCCGTGGGTCGGGAAAGTACCCTCGAAAAGCGTCCGAGATTTCTGGGGCGCTGCCGTCGTCAGCCTTGTGAATGCAGTTTATCGATCGATGTGCAATAAGTGTGAATGACCTTTTCGAAGAGTTTCGCCCAAATGTTGGTCGTGGGTATTACTAGTATTATATATAGTAGGCGTAATTCCAGACTGGCGGGCGGACACGTCTGTCGTCATCAGTGGCAGAAATTGGCAGTTTCTCCGTGATTCCGCGGTACTTGAGCGATCGGTCCCAAATTTGATGGGGTGGACCCACCTAGTTCTAACTTTCTTGGGATAAGAGATTAAATTCCTAGGTACCGTGGGTCGTGAATGACCCACGGTACCTAGGAATTCAAATTCAATTCCTGCCGTCTTCTACCTTTTGAATGGAGTTGTGATTATTATGGATGAGAGCTGTGGATATCAATGGGCATGCACTTGGCGGTATTTAATCGTGACTGGAATTTGTGAAAAGTTGTGAATGAACTTATCGATGGGAAGAATTATCAATACGTTTCGCGCCAAACTTTTGGCGTCTGTTTAACTAGTATATATATTTTCGTAGACGTATAAAAAGTAAATTGCAGTCAGCGCTACCTGTCATCGAAGTAAGAAAGCAGCCTTTGTGCTTGGGAGCGATGTATGACATAGTTCAACCGTACGATAAGGGCAGTTGCAACAAGCGAACGTGCATAGCGAGTTTCTGTTGTTCGTGAATAATGACGCGCCAACTCGATTATTATGCCAAATGAGAAGTCCGCGAACCGTTCGTTTTTTGTGGACGAAAAAACTCGAATTGTACAGAAATCCGTAGAAAAATATCCGCGGAGGAATTGTACAGGGAAAATTCGATGTCTCATCAGGCTATCGTTAAGGGTGCCAACAGTTTGAAAATGGAAGTACAGATCTGATAGAAAAATACCACAGAGGCAGATCACCGACGTCTATCATTCTGAATCACGTTTCGCGCGTTAATGAGATGATTTGGGATAATAGCGGGATTAAAATCAAGGAAATAGAGACTACCATCTGTTCGGTAAAGTGACAGAGCATCTTGGAGGAGAAAGGTTTCATCAGATGAAAACGTCAAAGTAGCCATTTTGACCTGGTTGGTGGAATTTGGAACGGATTTGGATTTTGGAACGAGATTTGTATGTTCGGGGAATGGACATATTATTCACTTTTTGGATAAGTGTTTGCATAACCTAGGCGACTATGTGGAGAAGTAGATTCAGGTTGTATCTTCACCTAATATATTTGCCATTCTCATATTCTTTTTTGTTCGTTATGTATTCAAGAATACAGATTTGTTTTCTGATATGTCGTCTTGTATTTGGACTTCGGCAGGGGATCAAAAAAAAGGGCAGCTTCTTTCCTCTGGAAAATTGATCGAAAAGTTAATTTATGTTGAATAATAGAAGTATATCATATTTTTTTTATTTATTAATAAAAAATTCTTTAATATAATATTTCACCTTTTCGTTTTGTTTTTTTTGTAGTATCCTTAATTGTATTATCATGTACGCATGGGTTGGGTTGGGTTGTTTTACCTCTGAGCGACACTTTTTTGTACATCATGGGCTAAATGACCAGGTCACATGGACCCCGAAGGTTCAGAGAAGGTTGGGGAAGGGGACCCACTGGAACAGCTGTTGGGAGACAGATGGTAGCCTCCAGTCAAGGCCATCCAGCATGTTCTTTAACGTGCACAGGGTATTGCTCTCCTGCACACGGGGCCACGGCTTAACGTCCCATCCGACGGGCTGCGGCCTTTTCAAGCCCATCGGTGTCCCCTACTGACCGTGGGCAGGGCGGGGATTTTGCGGAGATAAATCTCAACGCTGACCCAGCTGGGACTCGAACCTGGGAACTACAGATTACGAGCCTGGCACGCTGCTATATATACGTGATTGATCCCCTGGGAACAGTGCTCATAAAATGCACGACTCAACCTGAACATTACTATCTGGAAACATCGATTTGCTATTTGCCATTCTCCCGTCAAAACTTCCTGACGACGCCAAGAATATATATTTATTAGTTCATTACGAAATGCTAATATAGATATCCAGTTAAATTTTCATTTCATATTGCCTAACAAAGAAATTTATATTTTACTTTCCAAAGTGTTATACCTTTATGAGTTAAGAGAACAAAATTTGCATTCTAGAAAATGTTTTTTTAAAAGTTTGGAAATGGATAATATTTTTGTAAACTTTGTAAAACAATAATTAGGATTTTGAAAAAAAAAGTCTTAAATCGAAAAGAGTTACTCAAGGAATGAAAATTTCCTATTATGAAATGCGCGAGAGTGCCGTGAATCTTGCTGATGTTTCTTTATCCTCATTATTCTCATAATCACCTCTCATCTATATCAGCAGTGGCAGGTTTAGACAAGCTTTCTAACAAGTCGTAACTCGTCACATCGGAGGACCGAAGTGGAAATCTACAGACACGTGTCAAGAACATTTTTGAGCGCCCTCTGTAAAGGGCCAGATTGCCAACTCGTAGGTTGTCGTGACACACCAGGAAAAAACATGCATAACTACTTTTCAAAAATATTGTTTTTTCATTAGTTAATAAAATCGATTACTTTGCAATCAAAGAGTTTTTTGATAGTTTATATTCGGCTCAGAAGGTCAAACCAACACCTCCTCTAACGGAAGACCAATGGTCAAGCTATAGCAGCACCATAGGTAGTCTTAAGTTCATTCTTCGCCACACATTTTTGTTTTTCTCATTTCAGTTTACTGCACAGATTTTTTTCTCATCCTATTTCAATTTTTAATATTACTGAGTATTATTTGCACTTTTATATTCATATTATTGAAAATGCAATATGAATATTTCTAGCAAGTAACCACTCTCTAGCTTTTATGGTCACCTTTCTGATGAAAATTATTAGAAACAGAGCTTGAAATTGAGTGATAATTAAGAGTATAAACTTGTGCAACCACTAAAGCATGTGAAAAATTCCCCGCCCTGCCCACGGTCAGGAGGGGACACCGATGGGCTAGGAAAGGCCGCCGTCCGTCGGATGGGACGTTAAGCCGTGGCCCAGTGTGCGGGAGAGCCATACCCTTTGCACGTTAAAGAACACGCTGGATGGCATTGACGGGAGGCTACCATCTGTCTCCCAACAGCTATTCCAGTGGGTCCCCTCCCTCAACCTTCTCTGAGCCTTCGGGGTTCATGTGACCTGGCCATTTAGCCCATGGTGTGCAAAAAAGTGCCGCTCAGAGGTAAAACAACCCAACCCAAAAGCATGTGAAAACCACCAATTTTAGTACATTTCCATTCTGAGTAAATGTTTTTTTTAATACCAAATTTCTCAATCATATTTAAATTTTTTAATTCTAAAACAAATTTAAAATGCAACATTTATCTATATATTTACACATGAACGAAAATTAAAAGGTTTATCAATTGTGCATTAATCACTGACTATTAAATAATTTTTGATATTATCAATACTCTTCCTGTGAAATATAAACACTTTAAGATGTAACGAAAAGAATAAATATTAAAATATTATAATTATTGCAACTTCATTCAAATATCGTTTAATCTCAGTCATCAAAGGGAGAACAGCTTTTTTTGAAACACAACTTGGTCAGTTCAATGAAAAGCATATTACTAAATATTGTCACTATATTTCGAAATGGCAGACAATAACCACAAAATAAATCATCCACAAACCCTATGATTCGTACCACCACATAAATTTACACTAGGTTACAGAAAATGTTCACAACTCTTACTGCAAATTTAGAGTTTTAGCACATTTATTTAATTCTTTTTTGCAATTGTTTGCATTATTCTTCTTTTTACCACGTTGGATTAATTTATCTTTTTTTTCTCTACAATAATTTTTTTTAAATGTTTTTGTAGAAACCAATACTATACGTTTAAGAACAAATTCTGAAGTGTGGCCTTCTGCACAAATATCTTCGGCCAAACAAATTTCTATTTCATCGATTATATTCATTGTAACATATATAGCCAAATATCTGTGGTTCAATGCATACAAAAATTGCTTTTCAAACAGTGGCGATGGGTTGGGTTGTTTTACCTCTGAGCGGCACTTTTTTGCACACCATGGGCTAAATGGCCAGGTCACATGGACCCCGAAGGATCAGAGAAGGTTGGGGGAGGGGACCCACTGGAACAGCTGTTGGGAGACAGATGGAAGCCTCCCGTCATGGCCATCCAGCGTGTTCTTTAACGTTGGGTTGTTTTACCTCTGAGCGGCACTTTTTGCACACCATGGACTAAATGGCCAGGTCACATGGACCCCGAAGGATCAGAGAAGGTTGGGGGAGGGGACCCACTGGAACAGCTGTTGGGAGACAGATGGAAGCCTCCCGTCATGGCCATCCAGCGTGTTCTTTAACGTTGGGTTGTTTTACCTCTGAGCGGCACTTTTTGCACACCATGGACTAAATGGCCAGGTCACATGGACCCCGAAGGATCAGAGAAGGTTGGGGGAGGGGACCCACTGGAACAGCTGTTGGGAGACAGATGGTAGCCTCCCGTCATGGCCATCCAGCGTGTTCTTTAACTTGCACAGGGTATGGCTCTCCCGCACACGGGGTCACGGCTTAACGTCCCATCCGACGGACGGCGGCCTTTCCAAGCCCATCGGTGTCCACTACTGACCGTGGGCAGGGCGGGGAATTTTGCGGAGATAAATCTCAAAGCTGACCCAGCTGGGACTCGAACCTGGGAACTACAGATTACGAGCCTGGCGCGCTACCGACTGAGCCACCCCCGCCCCTAACAGTGGAGACACAAGCTTCTGAATGACAAGATAATTATGGAAAACAATATTGAGAAAACAATATTGAGAACATCAGGATGTGGATAAATTAAGGCACCTCTATCTTGTTTTTTAATGAATTCATTTGATGAATCTTCATTTAACCTGTCGTCAAGTACAGTCGCTCAAAAAAGTATCCGAACACCATGGTTGATTACAGAATTCAGAAAAAATATCTGGAAACGATTTTTTTTAGAAATTAGTGATCTGGCAACCTTCGTGTCACGTGACACGAAGTTGCCAGATCACTAATTTCTAAAAAAAATCGTTGCCAGATATTTTTTCTGAATTCTGTAATCAACCATGGTGTTCGGATACTTTTTTGAGCGATTGTACAAGATTTGATTTACGTAAAATGCATTTCAATCTTTTTAAAACTGAATGAACACAAAAACCTGCAATGTATGTTAACACAGGAATCAAATCATGAATAACATTTAGGGGCGGGGGTGGCTCAGTCGGTAGCGCGCCAGGATCGTAATGTGTAGTTCCCAGGTTCGAGTCCCAGCTGGGTCAGCGTTGAGATTTATCTCCGCAAAATTCCCCGCCCTGCCCACTGTCAGTAGGGGACACCGATGGGCTTGGAAAGGCCGCCGTCCGTCGGATGGGACATTAAGCCGTGGCCCCGTGTGCGGGAGAGCCATACCCTGTGCACGTTAAAGAACACGCTGGATGGCCTTGACGGGAGGCTACCATCTGTCTCCCAACAGCTGTTCCAGTGGGTCCCCTCCCCCAACCTTCTCTGAGCCTTCGGGGTCCTTGTGACCTGGCCATTTAGCCCATGGTGTGCAAAAAAAGTGCCGCTCAGAGGTAAAACAACCCAACCCAATGAATAACATTTATGTCAGTCTCAAAAATCACTAGCAGAATTTCAGTATTTTACTGTCTTAAACATTATTTGTATTTTTTTTTACAAATAATGTTTAAGACAATAAAATACTGAAATTCTGCTAGTGATTTTAGAGATTGACATAAATGCTATTCATGATTTGATTCCTGTGTTAACATACATTGCTGGTTTTTCTGCTCATTCAGTTTTAACAGAAAATTGAAAAAAAAAGAATGTTTGGAGAACTAAATTGCCCTGTCTGGTTGGACCTCCGTAGCCCATGGCTGCTTGAGGATGATGATGATAAACATTGCAATCATATTTTGTGTAGTACTTATCCTACGAGTAAATAAGGTAGAGACTAAATCAAATGATTTTTTTTTTTCTATTCATGATACGTATGTAACTATAATATCACACTAAGATCTACTTCTATATTAGTGTAGGCTGTTTACTATTGGAATATATATTTTCATTTATAAATAAATATTCATAATAATATGTGAAATGATAATTAATCATGATGAGAATCAACTTCTCAAAGTAGCTACAATACGTATTTTTCATTTCACTTTGCCGTCCCGTGGTCGAGTGTTAGCACGCTTGGCTACTGATCTACGGGACCTGGGTTCGAGCCCCGGGCCGTCCCGTGGTCCAGTGGTTAGCACGCTTGGCTACTGATCAACGGGACCTGAGTTCGAGCCCCGGGCCGTCTAGTGGTTAGCACGCTTGGCTACTGATCTACGGGACCTGGGTTCGATCCCCGGGCCGTCCCGTGTCGAGTGGTTAGCACGCTTGGCTACTGATCTACGGGACCTGGGTTCGAGCCGCGGGCCGTCCCGTGGTCGAGTGGTTAGCACGCTTGGCTACTGATCTACGGGACCTGAGTTCGAGCCCCGGGCCGTCCCGTGGTCGAGTGGTTAGCACGCTTGGCTACTGATCTACGGAACCTGGGTTCGAGCCCCGGGCCGTCCCGTGGTCGAGTGGTTAGCACGCTTGGCTACTGATCTACGGGACCTGAGTTCGAGCCCCGGGCCGTCTAGTGGTTAGCACGCTTGGCTACTGATCTACGGGACCTGGGTTCGAGCCCCGGGCCGTCCCGCGGTCGAGTGGTTAGCACGCTTCGCTACTGATCTACGGAACCTGGGTTCGAGCCCCGGGCCGTCCCGTGGTCGAGTGGTTAGCACGCTTGGCTACTGATCTACGGGACCTGAGTTCGAGCCCCGGGCCATCCCGTGGTCGAGTGGTTAGCACGCTTGGCTACTGATCTACGGGACCTGAGTTCGAGCCCCGGGTAAGGCATGGATGTATGTGTCGTTTTTCTGCTGAGGTCCTGCCATCCTCTCAGACCTTCTACTATGGCATATAAACTGGCAGGCTCCTGTCAGACCTCTGTGGCAAACAGCTGCTTGAGGGGGTATTTATTTATTATTATTTTTTATTTGTAACAACTAGGAATGATAGACTAAGCTAAAGTTATTAAAATGAAAAAACTTTCTTGGCAGTAAGAAATGAGGATTCTTACTATCAAAGAAAGAATCAGAGAATTTTACAATTGAGAAAATTTGCACAACAGGAAGCTGAGAGATTTACCGTAATATCACATTAAGGTTTACTGATACACTGATACAAATTGTGATTTTAATATGAAATTCAATTTATAATAATATTTATAATAATTTGGATAATCTATCATGAAGAGGATCAACTTTTCAAAGTAGCTAAAATAATTTAGTCTCTTACTGTTAGGAATGAAATATACCATATATTCATACCATTCATTCCTAACAATGTAAAAATACAGGGTGTGCGGAAAAGATTGTACCTATTTCTCCTTTTTTTTTCTAGGTGACCAGTGTGTGGAGAGACATGTAACAATCACTGATTGCAACTAGACTACAAAAGTTTCACTTAAAATACCTGCCGTGCGCATGCGCACTGTTTTTTTTTTTTTTTTTTTTTTCAAAATGGCGCCGACCAAACAACAGAAAACGTTTTGTGTTATAGTGCACAAAAGCGTTTTATGTTTGTGTGCGAAAACGACGTCTGCTATCACAGTCCAATTTTTGGCGACAGTTTGGGGTTTATCCACCTGATAACAACTCCATTTAGCGTTGGTATACGCAATTCCTGGAGAGAGGTTGCCTGTGCAAAGAGGGGCGGGGGTGGCTCAGTCGATAGCGCGCCAGGCTCGTAATCTGTAGTTCCCAGGTTCGAGTCCCAGCTGGGTCAGCGTTGAGATTTATCTCCGCAAAATTCCCCGCCCTGCCTACGGTCAGTAGGGGACACCGATGGGTTTGGAAAGGCCGCCGTCAGTCGGATGGGACGTTAAGCCGTGGCCCCGTGTGCGGGAGAGCCATACCCTGTGCACGTTAAAGAACACGCTGGATGGCCTTGACGGGAGGCTACCATCTGTCTCCCAACAGCTGTTCCAGTGGGTCCCCTCCCCCAACCTTCTCTGAGCCTTCGGGGTCCATATGACCTGGCCATTTAGCCCATGGTGTGCAAAAAAGTGCCGCTCAGAGGTAAAACAACCCAACCAACCCTGTGCAAAGACAAAGGCACCAGTCGCCGTCATGTTCGGAGGAGGGAGTGGATAGAGTTCGGCAAGCCTTCCAGCGCAGCCCCATGAAGTCGGTTCGAAGGGCGAGCCGTGAATTGGAAATGCCCCGCTCTACGGTATGGAATGTGCTTCATAGGCGTTTGAAATTTAAGGCTTACAAGCTGCAACTTCTGCAGCACTCACTCTGAACGAGACAAAGCACTTCTCTCGGTCTTCAACGTGAACATACAGGAATTGCTTGAGAATGATGATTTAAGGAAGAGGATCGTGTTCAGTGATGAGGCGACCTTCCATTTATTTTAGTTACTAATGATTGATTAAAAGGTTGAAATTATAATTAAAAAATATTTTACATTTTTGATTACTTTTTTTTCTCCAAAATTGCAAGAAATATTTAATATTTAAATTATTCTGACCCTGAACTAATTTCTGATACTTGTTATTATAATCATTACTTACGTTTGTTCCTCCAATTTCAGCAATAATCATTGGAAGTATGATGGAGTGTTTCCTGAAGATTATGACAAGTACGAAGCCCCTGTTGTTGACGGTAACTGAGTTTTCTGGATTTGCAAGTGTTAGTTGATACTGGAACAGATATTAAACATTCCATGTCTATCATGCAACTGAGGGCTTGTGTTGTTTTACCTCTGAGCGGCACTTTTTTTACACACCATGGGCTAAATGGCCAGGTCACATTGACCCCGAAGGCTCAGAGAAGGTTGGGGGAAGGGACCCACTGGAACAGCTGTTGGGAGACAGATGGTAGCTCCATCAAGGCATTCCAGCGTGTTCTTTAACGTGCACAGGGTATGGCTCTCACACACACGGGGCCACGGCTTAGTCTCCCATCCGACGGACGGCGGCCTTTCCAAGCCCATCGGTGTCCCCTACTGACCGTGGGCAGGGCGGGGAATTTTGCGGAGATAAATCTCAACGCTGACCCAGCTGGGACTAACCTGGAAACTACAGATTACGAGCCTGGCGCGCTACCGACTGAGCCACACCCGCCCTGAGGACATCTATCTTTTTAAATCACGTGTGGCCAACCTTTTGGTAGTGTGTAGTATATACACTGATTGCAACTGCTTGCGATATTTCCGATTTTAGCAATGTCATCATCGTAACTGATTATTCAACCTTGAAGTAAAATTTACTTTTCAAAGCAGCATTAATTCGTAATATATCTTATATTATCATTTTGTTTATAATTTAAAAATTATTTAAAAAGTAAGATCTGATTGTTTTCGATCTTATTAATGTTATAATGAGATATTTCATTTTTACTTCTTAATTTCTTGATGATTTTTACCTACAAAAATTTTAGCATAATTCTGTAGAAAATGGGACGGGGCATCAGGCTTACTCGGTAACGCGGCACCTCGTAATTTTCAGCTCCGAAGAGTCCCACCTGTGCAAAACTTTCAGCTCCGCCCTCGGTCAGTAGGGGACACCGATGGACTTGGAAAGGTCACCGTTCGTCGAGTGGGGCGTAAAGCCGTAACGTCAAGTGCCGGAGAGCCATACCCTGTGCACGTTAAAAAAAACGCTAGATGAACTTGGGAGGCTACCATCTGTCTCCTAACAACTGTCCAGTGGGTCCCTTCCCTCAACCTTCTCTGAGCCTTCGGGATCCTTGTGACCTGGCCATTTAGCCCATTGTGGGTGAAAAAAGTGCCGCTCAGAGTTAAAATACCCACAACTATTGATAAAAAGAAAATAGCGTTCTCATTGATTTTCGGGTGCTTTTTTTTTGTTGTTGTTGTTCAATTTTAGTAGTGTTAAATGGCATTTTATCCAACTCCTGGCACTTTTGCAATGTGCCAATGTCGCCTATGTCCTTATTTCTTTCGCTGGTATATATGAAATTAAAATAATCAAATGGTACAGGGTTGGGTTGTTTTACCTCTGAGCGGCACTTTTTTGCACACCATGGGCTAAACGGCCAGGTCACATGGACCCCGAAGGCTCAGAGAAGGTTGGGGGAAGGGACCCACTGGAACAGCTGTTGGGAGACAGATGGTAGCCTCCCGTCAAGGCCATCCAGCGTGTTCTTTAACGTGCACAGGGTATGGCTCTCCCGCACACGGGGCCACGGCTTAACGTCCCATCCGACGGACGGCGGCCTTTCCAAGCCCATCGATGTCCCCTACTGACCGTGGGCAGGGCGGGGAATTTTGCGGAGATAAATCTCAACGCTGACCCAGCTGGGACTCGAACCTGTGAATATATTTTAAGAGTCAGTAAAATAATTCTAATATTCATCAATTTCATAAACGTTTCTTAGAATAATATATTTTCAAGTAAAACCTCGTTCAATATCCAGTTTTCCCTCTTACAATAATGTTCTATTAATTTTATTCCAGAAATAAATGAGGTGATTTGCCATTAACGTTTCGAATTAAAGTCATAATTCTATAATACTTGGTGTGGGGATGACTCAGTCGGTAGTGTGCAAAGATCATAATCTGCAGTTCCCAGATTCGAGTTCCACCTGGGCCAGCGTTAATATTTTCCTCCTCAAAACTTCGCGCCCTCTCCTCGTCAGTAGGGAACACCGATGGGCTTGGATGCTGTCCGTAGGATGGAACGTAAAGCCGTGGCCTCGTGTGTGGGAGAGCCATACTCCTGCGCACGTTAAAGAACATGCTGGATGGCCTTCACTGCAGGTTCCCATCCGTCTCCTAACAGTTGTCTAGTGGGTCCCCTTCCCCCAACCTTCTCTGAGCCCTTCGGGTCCTTGTGAACTGGCCATTTAGCCCATTGTGTGCCTAAAAAATGGCTGCTCAAAGGTAAAGTAAATCTATAGTGCAACTCATTATAACTGATTTTTCATTGTTTAAAAGTTTACAGAGACCAGCTATTTTAATTATCAATTAGCATTTAAGTAGAGATGAAAAAAGTTTTCATGCTATTATTTTTGACACTATTTTGAATCTTATATTCCTGTGACGCCGTCCCCTGGCCGAGTGGTTAGCACGCTTAGCTACTGATCTAAGGGATCTGGGTTCGAGCCCGGATAAGGCATGGATGTTTGTGTCGTTTTTCTGCTGAGGGCCTGCCATACTCTCAGACCTTCTACTATGGCATATAAACTGACAGGCTCCTGTCAGACCTCTGTGGCAAGCAGCTGCTTGAGGGGGTATTTATTTTTATTTTCCTGTGAGATTGTTATTGTATAAGATAAAATATCATTTTTGTTTAAAAATAATCCATTCTCATAACGTTTCTAATATTTACAGACCAGTTCATATTCTAGCAATTCATATTCGAAATTTCAGGGTAATTCTACCTATTCTCTTTCAATTACTCTTCTTAGTAAGTTTGTTTTAAAAACTTCCTTTCCAAATAGCATTCGCACGATAAATTTTTGGGAAATTCATATTCGTACCAATTTTCAAATATGATACACCAGAAATTATTTCAATTCCACGATAATTGGATTTTTTTTTTACTCTCTTTCAGTTATTTTATTTAGAAATCTTCAAAATTTTCCCATAAACTGGAATTATTACTCGTCATTCATGTAATAATTATTTGGCAAATATTCGGTATATTACCAACATTTCTAAATCCATTAGAACTACGCAACAGCAATTGGTGTTTCAAAATTCAGGACATACTTGGAAAGGCCGCCGTCCGTTCGATGGGACGTTAAGCCGTGGACCTGTGTGCGGGAGAGCCATACCCTGTACACGCTAAAGAACACGCTGGGTGGCCTTGACGGGAGGCTACCATCTGTCTCCCAATAGCTCCCAACAGCTCCCTTGACCGGATGCTACCATCTGTCTCCCAACGGCACTTTTTTGCACACCATGGGCGAAATGGCCAGGTCACATGGACCCCGAAGACTCAGAGAAGGTTGGGGGAGGGGACCCACTGGAACAGCTATTGGGAGACAGATGGTAGCCTCCCGTCAAGGCCATCCAGCGTGTTCTTTAACGTGCACAGGGTATGGCTCTCCCGCACACGGGGCCACGGCTTAACGTCCCATCCGACGGACGGCGGTCTTTCCAAGCTCATCGGTGTCTCCTACTGACCGTGGGCAGGGCGGGGAATTTTGCGGAGATAAATCTCAACGCGGACCCAGCTGGAACTCGAACCTGGGAACTACAGTTTACGAGCCTGGCGCGCTACCGACTGATCCCCCCCCCCCCCATTGTTTGCATAAAGTTCCGCTCAGAGGTAAACCAGCCCAACCCAATCCCAGACTCATAATCTGCATTTCCAAGGTTCGAGTCCCACCTGAATCAGTGTTAAGATTTATCTCCCACTCTGCTTTCGGTCAGAAAGGAGACATCAATGAAGGCTACCATCCGTCGGATGGGACGATAAGCCATGGGCCCGTGTGCAGGAGAGCCATACCCAGTGCACATTTAGGAACACGCTGGAAAGCCTTGACAGGAGACTTTCATCTCTCTTCCAACAGTTATCCAGTGGGTCCTCTTCCCCTAATCTCTCTGACCTCTTGGAGTCTTAGTGACGTGGCCATTTAGTCCGTTGTGTGCACAAAATAGGCGCTCAGAGATAAAACAACAACTATTATCTGAAAAAATGTAAACAATGATGAAAAAATGCAAGCAAACAAACACAGAAACGAACTTTCTTCCTTGTACAAATGATTTAATATTCAAAGAATCAGCTTTTGATAGCAATGTTATCAATCGATAAATAAAATGATGGAAGAGTCACGCTTTTTGGTGGTTTCGCGCGCAGATTTGCATAGGCGTGTTTCAAACCAATGTAGTGAGCGCTTATTCTTCCGCTCATGAAATACACTCTGGTTAGGAATACTGTGTCAAATATTGTGTCAATAGCAACAATGGCCTAGTGTGCGTGCTTGGCACCTGGTGGGACTATAAGTTGGGTTGGGTTGTTTTACCTCTGAGCGGCACTTTTTTGCACACCATGGGCTAAATGGCGAGGTCACATGGACCCCGAAGGCTCAAAGAAGGTTGGGGGAGAGGACCCACTGGAACAGTTGTTGGGAGACAGATGGTAGCCTCCCGTCAAGGCCATCCAGCGTGTTCTTTAACGTGCACAGGGTATGTCTCTCCCATACACGGGGCCACGGCTTAACGTCCCATCCGACGGACGGCGGCCTTTCCAAGCCCATCGGTGTCCCCTACTGACCGTGGGCAGGGCGGGGACTATAAGACTGTGTGATTCTTCTTCTTCGACACTTTGATCTGTAAGAAGTGTCGAAAAAGAGTAATCACACAGATTCATAGTCCCACCAGTTTCCATGCACGCACACTAGGCATTGTTTGCTATAACAGAACTTAAACAGTGGTTGCTAAAATGTGGGGACGACTAGATGGGGGGGGGAGGATTATCTGTAAAGTTTTGCGTTAAAACTTAATTTATTATATTTCTTAAAATGTCAGAGATCGATTGTTCAAATTGGTGCTTTGCTTTTAGATACATGACCTCGTTCCTTCATCATTCCGTTCCACGTCATGATTTATCGTTCCATTTAATCGAAAGCTTTCTTCATTCAATGTACGTTTTGCACGATTTGAGGTCCAACGTCACGAACAATAGCTGTTCGTTCGTGACATCTCAAAACACGAGATATCACTTTTGTTCTGGGCTACTTCAATGCCAAAGTTGGTATTGACTCTGACCTTTGGGGAAGTGTGATAGGCCCTTTTGGTATTGTCAGCTGCAGCGGCAATGAGCAGCGTCTCCTATAGGTAAGTAAACTAATGATTTGAGAATAACTAACATATATTACAAACACTGCGACATATATAAGCACATGTGTGTTTCACCAGATGGGCTTCATAAGAATATGATTGATTATACGAGCCGGTTTTTTTGAAAGTGGGGTAAATCCATTTTTTGTTATTACGAGATATTTAAGGGATTAATATTTTTAATATATTTAAAAATATTGGTAAACACTAATAGACACCTTTTATGTATTTTATGGTGTTAGATAATGTAAATTTATTTTCCAATAGTGTTTATCATATTAAATTCTATCTATTGTTATCATTACCTTAATTTTTTTAAAAATATACTTGCCCCACTTTCAAAATAAAATAAAAAATACCCCCTCAAGCAGCTGCTTGCCACAGAGGTCTGACAGGAGCCTGTCAGTTTATATGCCAGAGTAGAAGATCTGAGAGGATGGCAGGACCTCAGCAGAAAAACAACTCATACAACCATGCCTAATCCGGGGCTCGAACCCAGATCCCTTAGATCAGTAGCCAAGCGCGCTAACCACTCGGCCATGGGACGGCTTTTCAAAATAAACGGCTCATATATTAATTAACAGCAAATGGACTAGTTTTGTTAGAAATACCAGATCGTATAGGGGAGCTGAAATTGAATCTGACCATTATCGCGTTAAAAGTGTCTTGCAACTTAAACTTAAGAAGTGCTGTGCTAAGGTTAAATAATTTACCTTTAATTCTGACGCTCTGAAAGACCCAATAATAGCTAAAGCTTACTATGATAGGTTATTTAGTCGTTATGATAGTCATGGTTTGATTACTACTGAAGTGGGGCGGGGGTGGCTCAGTCGGTAGCGCGCCAGGCTCGTAATCTGCAGTTCCCAGGTTCGAGTCCCAGCTGGGTCAGCGTTGAGATTTATCTCCGCAAAATTTCCCCGCCCTGCCCACGGTCAGTAGGGGACACCGCTGGGCTTGGAAAGGCCGCCGTCCGTCGGATGGGACGTTAAGCCGTGGCCCCGTGTGCGGGAGAGCCATACCCTGTGCACGTTAAAGAACACGCTGGATGGCCTTGACGGGAGGCTACCATCTGTCTCCCAACAGCTGTTCCAGTGGGTCCCCTCCACCAACCTTCTCTGAGCCTTCGGGGTCCATGTGACCTGGCCATTTAGCCCATGGTGTGCAAAAAAGTGCCGCTCAGAGGTAAAACAACCCAACCCAACTCTTTTAGGTTGATGATAAGAATTGAATATAGAGATATTTTTGATCGCAGTGATTTGTGGGTTATTCCAAGACTAGTTTCCAAGACTACTCAATATTAGGTTTCGTAACTACCATATACTATATCAGTTTGGAGGGGGGGGGGGGCGCTCCACGCTCGTAATCTGCAGTTCCCACGTTCGAGTCCCAACTGGGCCAGCGTTGAGATTTATGTCCGCAAAAGTCTCGCCCTGCCCACGGTCCGTAAGAGACACCGATGGGCTTAGAAAGGCCGCCGCCCGTCGGATGGGACGTTAAGACGTGTGTGGGAGAGCCATACCCTGTGCACGTTAAAGAACACACTGGATGGCCTTGACGAGAGACTATCATCTGTTTCCCAACAGCTGTCCCAGTGGGTTCCCTCCCCCAACTTTATCTGAGCCTTTGGGGTCCTTGTGTCCTGTCCTTTACCCCAATGTGTGCAAAAAAGAGCCGCTCATAGGTAACCCAACTATATCAGTTAAGGTATAAGTTTAAAAAAAAACTATATTTAAGAGTTTTTTTTTTCAATAACAATTGTTTCAGTATCGTTTTACTCAACTTCAGTTAACACGAAGTTTCTCCAATCTGCACTCGTAAATAATTTTATCATTTTGAGCTTTCAAAGTTTTAAGTAGGGTGTTGCAGCACTCTCGCCTGCGCGCCTGGTTAATAGTATTCAATACTTTGCTTAATTGTTTTTTTTTTAATTCTAGATCATTTAAAAGAGCATAAAATTATCAAATGATCTAAAAATTCTGGATGTTAATGAATTCTACTTAACTTATAAATGTTTCGAAACAGAAACAAAATTATTCTTTCGAAAGCATTCACATTTGCAATAAAGTAGCGACAGGTATTAAAAAAAAGATCCTACTTTGTAGGATGATAAAAAATTAATTGAATGATGTGGCGTCTGCAGATATTTCTTTGCGTTGGGAAGGAGGTAAATAGAGCAGTTGTTTTTTTTAAAAACGTTGGGTTGTTTTACCTCTGAGCGGCACTTTTTTGCACACCATGGGCTAAATGGCCAGGTCACATGGACCCCGAAGGCTCAGAGAAGGTTGGGGGAGGGGACCCACTGGAACAGCTGTTGGGAGACAGGTGGTAGCCTCTCGTCAAGGCCATCCAGCGTGTTCTTTAACGTGCACAGGGTATGGCTCTCCCACACACGGGGCCACGGCTTAACGTCCCATCCGACGGACGGCGGTCTTTCCAAACCCATCGGTGTCCCCTACTGACCGTGGGCAGGGCGGGGAATTTTGCGGAGATAAATCTCAACGCTGACCCAGCTGGGACTCGAACTTGGGAACTACAGATTACGAGCCTGGCGCGCTACCGACTGAGCCACCCCCGCCCCTTTTTAAAAAGAATGGTGTGGTTTCTTAGAATACGTTTAATCGTATCTAGTATCATTTTTATTAACTGTTACGAAAAAATACAGCAGTAGGAAAATATAACTTAAAAAATCTTATTTGCAGGGGACGTAGGACATATGACGCTGCTGCCCATTCCCTCCTGTTGTTTGTTTCCTTGCTTGAATATGAATATTTATTATAAAAATTTGAAATTCAAAACTGGTTACAAATTGCGTGATTAGTTAGGACACGAAAAATTGGCTACCTGAATAAGCTCGAACCAACCTGAATTTAAAAAGTAAAAGACAAAACCAAATTAGAAGAAATTCAATCTTGTTCAAGATAGATGTAATACGCAAAGATTTCAATTCGGCATTAAACATTCATTCGGAATGTATTGTGCTGTACAAGTGACGTACGAAAGAGGATGTGAAGCTGACTACCCTGATAATTTGTAGGGGGAGAAAATAGTATATTTGACCCACCACGAATTTTGGATTTGATTTTAACCTTGCAAATGATACGTACAGAAAACCGATTAGCATCGGACTAATATTGTTTCTGTTAAACATTCGCTATCCCATAATTCGTTAAACGATGACTAAATATTTCGATATTTATGATTTTAATAAACAGCTTTTTTTAATAGACAGTAATAATATTAATAGACAGCAGTATATAGACAGACAGTAAATAGATTTTAATAGACAGCATTTTTTATTCGACTTCAGATGCATTTTTTTCATAAAAACGCCTATTTAAGAAGGTTATAAAATTTGTCATGGAAATCATTCTCATTTCTCTAACGGGTAAAATAATTCGTTTGACTGAATGATAAATGTCATTTCTCTAATGTTTTTTTTTTGCCTAGGCACTGTTGAAGACTTTTTTTTAACTTAAAAAGTACCTTCAAGGATTCTTTTCTGTCATGTATACCGTGACCATTATTTTTTGAAAAGCAAAACAGGAGGACACTTTATTGAAATAAATATAATTTTAGGCATTTTTTTGCCATTAATGTTATTTGCACTTCCATTTGGGTCATGATGCTATTAATGTTATCCTCTGTTTAACAACGTCATTCTCGAAAAGTAATGAACACCCTAAAAGCTCTAAAATAAAACAAATAATACGCATACATTAATTTTATTTTAAAAGTAAAACATTATTCAAAAGCATAAAAAAATTCTTCAATTACACCAACAGTAATAAGAAATATTTATCAAAATTAGAGCCAAGACAAAATGATTTTTATTTGGTATCAAATTTATAGGACTTTTTAAAGACGGAAGAAAAAATATAAAGCAAATGAATATTTCTGAATATCTTATAAATTTATAGGACAATGACCTTAAATATATAGCACGAATGGTCATCGTAGTCATGGGGCATAACGAAAGTTGAAATTTATTGTGGGTTGGGTTGTTGTGTTGTTTTACCTCTGAGCGGCACTTTTTTGCACACCATGGGCTAAATGGCCAGGTCACATAGACCCCCGAAGGCTCAGAGAAGGCTCAGAGAAGGTTGGGGGAGGGGACCCACTGGAACAGCTGTTGGTAGACAGATGGTAGCCTCCCGTCAAGGCCATCCAACGTGTTCTTTAACGTGCACAGGGTATGGCTCTCCTGCACACGGGGATACGGCTTAACGTCCCATCCGACGGACGGTGGCCTTTCCAAGCCCATCGGTGTCCCCTACTGACCGTGGGCAGGGCGGGGAACTTTTGCGGAGATAAATCTCAACGCTCACCCAGCTGGGACTCGAACCTGGGTTGGGTTTGGTTGTTTTACCTCTGAGCGGCACTTTTTGCACACCATGGGCTAAATGGCCAGGTCACATGGACCCCGAAGGCTCAGAGAAGGTTGGGGGAGGGGACCCACTGGAACAGCTGTTGGGAGACAGATGGCAGCCTCCCGTCAAGGCCATCCAGCGTGTTCTTTAACGTGCACAGGGTATGGCTCTCCCGCACACGGGCCACGGCTTAACGTTCCATGCGACGGACGGCGGCCTTTCCAAGTCCATCGGTGTCCCCTACTGACCGTAGGCAGAGCGGGGAATTTTGCGGAGATAAATCTCAACGCTGACCCAGCTGGCATTCGAACCTGGGAACTACAGATTACGAGCCTGGCGCGCTATCGACTGAGCCACCCCCCCGCCCCTAAAATTTATTGTGAAAAATTAAAGTGTAATCATAACAATGAATCCCATTTGTTTAATATTGCTATAAATTTATACCTTTCTTTAAAGATAATGTTATTAGAGGAAACGTCTGTAAAAGGAAATATTTTCCTTGTAGAAAAGCAAGAAAGTAATGCTTTTATATGAATCAAAGCTAAGGAAAACACTGTTCCTTTGGCTATTCGGTTATTTAGTTATTTAGCAACCAACAAATAATGTTTCCTGCAATCTCATCATAATGACATTCTTTTTAGTACAGAAGAGTTAATTTGCTGTTTTTATCGTGTGGTATTTTCCATAATTGAAATTATATCTTTATCTGTTTGCAGGTGGACCTGTTCAAGTATATTTGCTTCTCAGCATTATGGATGTTGACAACATTAATGAAGGAACTATGGTAAGCATTCGTCTTATATTCAATGTACTAATATGCAGTTTACACTGAAGGGTTTTTATATTCCAAGACCTCGCAAATTATTAAAGTTCAGTTGCTTTACCTCAGTGCTCCCCTTTTGTACCGGGGGGAGGGGAAGGGGAACTCAGTGGATAGTGTTGCAGGATCGTAATCTGAAGTTCCCAAGTTCGAGTCCCACCTGACCAGCGTTGAGATTTATCTCCGCAAAATCCTCCTGTTCTCAGTATGGGACACTCAACTCTGTGGGGCGGAGGTGGCTCAGTTGGTAGCGCGCCAGGCTCGTAATCTGTAGTTCCCAGGTTCGAGTCCCAGCTGGGTCAGCGTTAAGATTTACCTCCGCAAAATTCCCTGCCCTGTCCACGGTCAGTAGGGGGCACCGATGGGCTTGGAAAGGCCACCGTCCGTCGGATGGGACGTTAAGCTGTGGCCCCGTGTGCGGGGCCACAGCTTAACGTCCCATCCGACGGACAACCATACCCTGTGCGGGAGAACCATACCCTGTGCACGTCGGGAGAACCATACCCTGTGCACGTTAAAGAACACGCTGGATGGCCTTGACGGGAGGCTACGATCTGTCTCCCAACAGCTGTTCGAGTGGGTCCCATCCCCCAACCTTCTCTGAGCCTTCGGGGTCCATGTGACCTAGCCATTTAGCCCATGGTGTGCAAAAAAGTGCCGTTCAGAGGTAAAACAACCCAACCCAACCCATGATCTTAACGTGCACAGAAAAAGGCTCTCCTTCACATGTGGCCACTGCTTAACCTCCCATCCCGTAAGAGGGAGGTGTTTAAAAGTTCCTCGATGTTCCTCTTCTAGCCGATAGTAAAGTGGAAGTTAACGGAGATAAATCTAAATGATGGCACAGTTGGAACTCTAACGTAGGAACAACAGATTACAACTGTGGAGTTCTACTGCGACTGAGACAAATTATTAGATAATTTTTAAGTTATATCAATGGGATTTTCGTCTTGAAATAAGATTTTTAAGTTGGAACGTTTCTGAAAAAAAAAACATTTTTTTTCAGCAGTATTCGTAATGTTTCAAAAATTATGAAAGCTCGAAATTGAACAGCAGTAATGAGTCTTAGGAATCGTTCAAGAGTGATGAATATTGAAAGAATTATTTTCACAAACATCCAAATGTAATATTTCGTTCAATGGTTTTAATATCATCTAATAATTATCACCTAAGTTTTAATTGACTTTGGAGGTAAATTCTTATAACTAGCATTGCTTTTGTTAAATATTAAAACTTCATAACTCTTTAAATTCTGATAAAATATTGTTGAAATCTTATTTACGAGTAGAAGGTTCGGAGCTTCGAAAGTTTCTATTGACTTAACTAGGAAGGCCTCTAATAATTTGGTGTATCTCTACAATTCCTTCATAAGAAGAGGCGGGGTGGCTCAGTCGGTAGCGCGCCAGGCTCGTAATCTGTAGTTCTCAGGTTCGAGTTCCAGCTGGGTCAGCGTTGTGTTCATCTCCGCAAAACTCCCCGCCCTGCCCACGGTCAGTAGGGGACACTGATGGGGTTGGAAAGGCCGTCGGATTGGACGTTAAGCCGTGGCCCCGTGTGCGGGAGAGACATACCCTGTGCACGTTAAAGAACACGCTGGATGGCTTTGACGGAATGCTACCATCTGCCTCCCTACAGCTCTTCCAGGTCCCCCTCCACCAACCTTCTCTGATCCTTCGGGGTCCATGTGACCTGGCCATTTAGCCCATTGTGTGCAAAAAAGTGCCACTCAGGGGTAAAACAATCCAATTCTTTTCCAATCGTAAATAAAATGCTGTGAAATCCGGAGTATCAAGAAAATCTCATTGGCGATATTTTACGAGGTAGCTTTGTCTTTATGATATATCTGTGAAATGCTCTGTACGTGTCAGAAGCGTAGCATGAATGTCAGCTGGAGATGCCATGAGATTGCGCAGGAGACGCTTTCACCTCGTCGATCATAAGCTTCTTGACATGTGATTTCTACAGATCACAACTTTATAGTCTCTCCAGGTCTCACTCACGCTACGTCATTAGTTTCCAGGTAGCTGTATCTTTTAACAATGATTTAAATGTCGTTTCAGGATTTCAGCATTCAGATGTATGTGAGTGAGATCTGGACCGATCCTCGGCTAAATCTGGATCGTTTCAAGGGCAAATTCAGCACGATATTCCCTAATAGTCTTCTAGAGGACATCTGGAAGCCAGACCTCATCTTTGACAATGCCAAAACTGGGGAATTGTTCAAGCTGTCCATTCCCAACACAGGAGCTAGAGTACGCCCTGATGGAGAATTCCGTAGATCTACGAGGTAGTAGTTTCAGTTGTTTTTTGTTGATAAGGAATTCTTCCTAGGGGTGTAACGAGATTTGTAACATAGATAAATGTAACTACATAAAGATAGAGGGCGGGGGTGGCTCAGTCGGTAGCGCGCCAGGCTCCTAATCT
This sequence comes from Ryuthela nishihirai, assembly GCA_038380435.1. Lineage (NCBI taxonomy): Eukaryota > Metazoa > Arthropoda > Arachnida > Araneae > Heptathelidae > Ryuthela > Ryuthela nishihirai. Next base: position 31,661,701 of record JAWZYU010000018.1, read on the forward strand.
GTAGCTACCAGGTTCGAGTCCCAGCTGGGTCAGTGTTGAGATTTATCTCCGCAAAATTCTCCGCCCTGCCCATGGTCAGTAGGGGACACCGATGGGCTTGGTAAACGCCGCCGTCCGTCGGATGGGACGTTAAGCCGTGGCCCACGTGCGGGAGAGCCATACCCTGTGCACGTTAAAGAACACGCTGGATGGCCTTGACAGGAGGCTACCATCTGTCTCCCAAGAGCTGCTCCAGTGGGTACCCTCATCCAACCTTCTCTGAGCCTTCGGGGTCCATGTGACCTGGCCATTTAGCCCACGATATGCAAAAAAGTGCCGCTCAGAGGTAAAACAGCAAACCAACGTAAAGATAGATATTCCCATAGTAGCAGTCATCGAATTTTCAGCGCTATTATGGACACTAGTAGAAACATAGTCTCTCATACTCATGCACACCATGGGCTGTTCAGAGTCCGACTCCATAGACGTAAAGCGGTGAATGACAGCGGCTTTGTAATTTCTTTTTAAAGAGTAAATGTTTCCTATCTTCAAGTTCTTCTGAAAAATAACTTGGCAAGTTACGACGCATCGAATATTTGTTAATATTTACACGTTAAAGGGAAAGAAAAACAAGCAAAAAAACAAAGTTGACGAAACCACCACGTTAGCGATTGCTTGTTGAGGAAAGTGTTAAAACTGTATACCAAGATTTTATTCTAGAACAAATGTTCAATGCAAATATTTTAGTATTTTGTTTGATAATATATTGAGCCACCTGTGAACACCGATGGTGCATCCCAGTGCCATGGTCACATGTCAATGGTCCGGTGTTGGTGCTGATGGACCCATTCAAGGCACAGTTTCTTGTGTCTTGCAGCGGCATGGGTATTCACGACAGCTACCAATTGCCATAGCCTAATGGGGGCGGGAGTGGCTTAGTCGGTAGTGCGCCAGGTTCGAGTCCCAGCTGGGTCAGCGTTGAAATTTATCTCCGCAAAATTCCCCGCCCTGCCCACGGTCAGTAGGGGACACCGATGGGCTTGGAAAGGACGCCGTCCGTCGGATGGGACGTTAAACCGTGGTGCCGTGTGCGGGAGAGTCATACTCTGTGCACGTTAAAGAACACGCTGGACGGCCTTGACGGGAGGCTACCATCTGTATCCCAACAGCTCTTCCAGTGGGTCCCTCCCCAACCTTCTCTGAGCCTTCGGGGTCCATGTGACCTGGCCATTTAGCCATGGTGTGCAAAAAAGTGCCGCTCAGAGGTAAAACAAACCAACCCAACTCATAGCCTAATGAGTTAATATCCAGCGCATAGCCAATGTAGAAATTGGTCTTGCCGTTTCAGTATTGTACTGGGTGGTTAGCTGAACCAATGTGCTGCGTCGCTACTGTGTTACGAGATTGGGCGATCATTGCTCACCACTGTCATCAATCACACTCCCATGTGTGACCTTTGGCTAGTTAAACTACTGTTAAGCCAATCACGTGACATCACAAAACGGAAGTAGTTCACCATGGGGCTGTTGTCGAGATACTGACCCTTGAACGTCGTGCCCCTTCAATCATAACATATTAGAGGCTGAAAAGTTCACGATGTCAACCCATTCTTCCTCGAAGTAAAGTGAAAACTGATCGCCACACATACGTTCCACAATCACATATCAGCCGTTCCTGATCTTAGCCATCACCGGCGCCGCAAAACTTGGATTGGGTTATCTCTGAGCATCACCTTTTTGCACACAATGAGCTAAATGGCCAGGTCACTAAAACCCCAAGGACTCGGAGAAGGTTGTGGAATGGTACCCACTGGACAGCTGTTAGGAGACAAATTTATATGCGCGTCATACTACGAACTTACTTACGAACATGCTGAATGGCCTTCCGTCAAAGTCATCCAGTGTGGTTTTTAATGTGTACAGAGTAAGGCTCTCCCACACACTGCTCAATGGCTTTTCGTCCCATCTGACGGAAGGTGGCCTTTCCGGAGCCACAAAACCAGTCCTTACTACACAATGGGTTATTGCTAATGCAAAGCCAAATCGGTGTTTATAACCTAGCTTCTACGTAAATGATGCTTGTAGAATGTTTTTGAAGAAGGGTCTGATCAATGACTGGAAAGGTGCCAATAAATTGTGAGAAATGACTGCAGAGGCAAGGTATAAAATTTAAAAGTAACAGATTAATGGAAATTGTTAAACGTGTTGCGTATATCATTTATTTTTGGAATCAATGTTTTAAAGTGTCAGAATATTTTAATACTGCAAATATTCTCTAAAACTGTTCCGGGTTTTTATTAGATAGAGATAATTAAGACACTACTTTTCGATTTCAGGTACAATTTGAAAATTGGCTGTCAGATGTTTCTGAAGTATTACCCTATGGACATTCAACACTGTTTCTTAAAAACAGCATTGTGTAAGTAATTTTATCAACTCTGCTTACATTTCGAAGGGTGAAATTTAATAATTTCATACGAAGAATTGTTTTCTAATGAATAACGGAAGATTAGAGGTGATGAATAAAGCATCTGAAAGTGTTTATGCTGTCTGTACAAGACTTTTATATGTTAATAGTGTTCTTCAAAGAAAATCATATGGGAGAAAAAATGAAAACGTGTACTATTTATTTTAAATATTTGGACAGAGAAGAAATCTAAAAGCTACTTCTAGCTTTTGCAGGCCTTCTGGATGCAAAGACATGTCCTTCTGGATACAAAGACATGTCCTTCTGGATGCAAAGACATGTCCTTCTGGATACAAAGACATGTCCTTCTGGATACAAAGACATGTCCTTCTGGATGCAAAGACATGTCCAGCTGGATACAAAGACATGTCCTTCTGATAAAAAGACATGTCCTTCTGGATACAAAGACATGTCCTTCTGATACGAAGACATGTCCTTCTGAATACAAAGACATGTCCTTCTGGATACAAAGATATGTCCTTCTGGATACAAAGACATATCCTTCTGGATACAAAGACATGTCCTTTTGATACAAAGACATGTCCTTCTGGATACAAAGACATGTCCTTCTGGATGCAAAGAATGTCCTTCTGGATGCAAAGACATATCCTTCTGGATGCAAAGTCATGTCCTTCTGATACAAAGACATGTCCTTCTGGATACAAAGACATGTCCTTCTGATACAAAGACATGTCCTTCTGGATACAAAGCATGTCTTTCTGGATACAAAGACATGTCCTTTTGATACAAAGACATGTCCTTCTGGATACAAAGACATGTCCTTCTGGATGCAAAGACATGTCCTTCTGGATACAAAGACATGTCCTTCTGATACAAAGACATGTCCTTCTGAATACAAAGACATGTCCTTCTGGATACAAAGACATGTCCTTCTGGATGCAAAGAATGTCCTTCTGATACAAAGACATGTCCTTCTGGATGCAAAGACATGTCCTTCTGGATACAAAGACATGTCCTTCTGGATGCAAAGTCATGTCCTTCTGGATGCAAAGAATGTCCTTCTGATACAAAGACATGTCCTTCTGGATACAAAGACATGTCCTTCTGGATGCAAAGTCATGTCCTTCTGGATACAAAGACATGTCCTTCTGATACAAAGACATGTCCTTCTGGATACAAAGCATGTCTTTCTGGATACAAAGACATGTCCTTCTGATACAAAGACATGTCCTTCTGGATACAAAGACATGTCCTTCTGGATGTAAAGACATGTCCTTCTGACACAAAGACATACACAAACATTCATGCCTTACGTTGATCTCGAACCGAGGTACTATTCCTCAGTAGCCAAGGACGCTAACCACTCGGCCATTGTACATCCCTGATGAATATGGCTTTGTAAAATGAAATATACCTACAAAATAGTACGAAAAGAATCGGTACACTTTTTTTAATATAAATGTAAAGCAACTTTGAAGTTCCATAACCTTGAAAATAACCTTTTTCCAAAAACAATTTTATATTTGAATCCTGAAATATGTTATCCAAATCTCGAATTGCAAAAATATTCATTAATACATAAAAGGATATGGAAGTTGAAGAATTTAAAAGCATTTCTTACCGTTCTAATTAAAATTAATTAGAATACAAATAATAGCTGTTAATCTACACTAATAAAATTGCATTTTAGAATGTTTTACAGCGATCTGTTAAGTAATCAATTTTGAAGTGATTTTTGCCGAGCTTAACAGCAGCGTCTGCTGTTAAATATCCAGATGTAATAAATCTTTAAATATTTAAACGATATTGTTGTAAATCGAATTTCAGAGAGATCTGAATGAGATCTTCAATTTATATACTATGACACTTTTCCGTAAAAAAACATTTCTTAAGTTAGGGTAAAGTTCTTTTACCTCTGAGCGCACTTTTCTGAGCACAATTCAGCTGAAATTTCCAGGTCACAAAATGCTTAAGACTCGGAGCTGAATAGATGAATGGGATCCACTATTCCGCTGTCGGAAGGCAGACCAAACTTAGCACTTAATACTAGAAGAACGCATATCTCTTCTGGCGAAAATGGGAAACTCGTTTTCCAAGAGAATGGGGGCGGGAGTGGCCCAGTCGGTAGCGCGCCAGGCTCGTAATCTGTAGTTCTCAGGTTCGAGTCCCAGCTGGGTCAGCGTTGAGATTTATCTCCGCAAAAATTCCCCGCCCTGCCCACGGTCAGTAGGGGACACCGATAGGCTTGGAAAAGCCGCCGTCCGTCGGATGGAAGCTAAGCCGTGGCCAAGTGTGTGGGAAAGCCATACCCTGTGCACGTTAAAGAACACGTTGGATGGCATTGACGGGAGGCTACCATCTGTCTCCCAACAGCTGTTCCAGTGGGTTCCCTCCCCCAACCTTCTCTGAGCCTTTGGGATCCATGTGACCTGGCCATTTAGCCCATGGTGTGCAAAAAAGTGCCGCTCAGATGTAAAACAACCCAACCCACAACCCAAGAGAATGAAGTTTTTCGGTTTTCCTACTTTTTCCCTCTTTAAAAGTTTTAATTCGAACTAATGGTTGATTTGAAAAATGCAAATAGTAGTATTCCATTAGTACAGTCGCTCAAAAAAGTATCCGAACACTATGGCTGATTACAGAATTCACAAAAAATATCTGGCAACGATTTTTTTAGAAATTAGTGATCTGGCAACCTTCGTTCACATGACACGAAGGTTGCCAGATCACTAATTTCTAAAAAAATCGTTGCCAGATATTTTTTCTGAATTCTGTAATCAATCATAGCGTTCGGATACTTTTTTGAGCGACTGTACTTATAAAACACGTTTGTCTTTTATTCCTTAAATTTAAAAAGTTACTTTTCTCACCCTCTCTGAGAAAGGGGAAGCAGATTGCTGTTGTCAATGGAATATGTCTTGACAACCGAAATTTCTACCATAAATAAATGGTGGTGTGATCCATAAATCCTAGTGTGAGCACTGGATCTGAAATGTAGGTCTAGAGTCGCAATCTAAATTATTGTACCTTCAGGGCGGGGGTGGCTCAGTCGGTAGCGCGCCAGTCTCGTAATCTGTAGTTCCCAGGTTCGAGTCCCAGCTGGGTCAGCGTTGAGATTTATCTCCGCAAAATTCCCCGCCCTGCCCACGGTCAGTAGGGGACACCGATGGGCTTGGAAAGGCCGCCGTCCGTCGGATGGGACGTTAAGCCGTGGCCCCGTGTATGGGAGAGCAATAACCTCTGCACGTTAAAGAACACGCTGGATGGCCTTGACGGGAGGCTACCATCTGTCTCCCAACAGCTGTTCCAGTGGGTCCCCTCCCCCAACCTTCTCTGAGCCTTCGGGGTCCATGTGACCTGACCATTTAGCCCATGGTGTGCAAAAAAGTGCAGCTCAGAGGTAAAACAACCCAACCTAAATTATTGTACCTTCACTGAATAGTTGAGCAAGGTGTGAGAATTGATCTAGATCTAATAGATATATTCCAGCACCATAGTCTTCTCGTTCCTCATATCGTGCAATGGTTGTATTACTTGGACACTTGTACCATAGAATACCTACCCTGAGGCACATTCCATTTGTGTATTGTTTTAGTAGTATATTTAATGCATGCTCAGAATTATTGCTGAAACTATTAAACTATTAATTGTAATTTTCACTTCTCTTATTACAGTTTCTAATCCAGATCATAAAGCAGAATTACATTGGGTCGGCGAGGAGCAAAGTCCTTATAGAAAAGACTTTCCAAATAGCATAAAGTTCACCCGAATGCTAGAACCTCTCAAGTACACATTGGAAGAACCCATAGCTTATAAGGAAAAGGAATTATGGCCATCTGGTAAGGAATTTGAAATATCCTATTCATTAAGTTAGTTTGAACTTCATACTTTCGAAGAAACATATGTAATGTGGATGAAAAACAATATTTGAAGCTCTTAAACTTTGAATATAATCTTGTAGGGACCCGGCAGCTACAACAGAAGGATTTGGGTTGGGTTGTTTTACCTCTGAGCGGCACTTTTTTGCACACAATGGGCTAAATGGCCAGGTCACATGGACCCCGAAGGCTCAGAGAAGGTTGGGGGAGGGGACCCACTGGAACAGCTGTTGGGAGACAGATGGTAGCCTCCCGTTAAGGCCATCCAGTGTGTTTTTTAACGTGCACAGAGTATGGCTCTGCCGCAAACGGGGCCACGGCTTAACGTCCCATCCGACGGATGGCGGCGTTATCCAAGCCCATCGGTGTCCCCTAGTGACCGTGGGCAGGGCGGGGAATTTTGCGGAGATAAATCTCAACGCTGACCCAGCTGGGACTCGAACCTGGGAACTACAGATTACGAGCCTGGTGCGCTACCGACTGAGCCACCCCCGCCCCATCTTGTAGAGTCCCGGCAGCTACAACAGAAGGAGTGAAGCCCGGAATCGCCATTTTGGAGGCAGTGCCTTCCCGTCTGGCGACAGAGCACCAGTAGGCAGATCCAATTTGAGAGCCAGATGAAGAAAGGCGACAAGAGTCGTCCTGGCCAATACCTCCTAGAGCTGAAAGCCAACCACCTTCGAAATACCTCACAACAATGGCGGTCCTAATGGGCCAGAGGGCAGCGTCACAAAGCAGTAGCAACGCAAGCGTCCCGCGAGCCTTTGGTCTCATTTGCTCTCGCTGGCCAGGATGTAGTGCTGTGGCGGCATTTTTGAATTTAATTTTGTAGTAGATATATATTACACGTTTTTGAGTTTAATGCAATGTGAATTGTTATTAGAATGTTTACCATCCTCAGGTTCCCCCCCCCCCCCAATAGGGGACCACCTTGTCGTGGTGGAGGGGCCTAGGGTCCAGCAACCCGGTTGAAGGCTTTGCCGGCCGGATGGCTCCCCGGCTGGAGCATTGCCAAGACCAACTGAGGTCGAAGATGCCGCTGACCGGTTCCCTTGCCGGTTGGATGGTGACGGTGTCGGAGACCTCACCTATCAGGTGCTCTGGGTGAGCAGTTCAAGGGCTCTTCTGAAAAGATTTGTCCCCCAGTAGGTCGAGCCCTCACCAAAGTCTGGGCATTACTAAGAGTCTCCACCCCGGGAGTCGAGCGAACTTGGATCTATATATCCTTGTTCATGGCTAAATGGGGAACAGATTAAAGTAAGGTTTCCTCCGGTGGTTAGCTTTCCTTCTATAGGACTGCTGCCATGTGAGGCCGGGGTTGAGGTGGGCCTATAGGGCGTATTCCTTGCCCCCGGCTCTAGATAGCACGGCTTTTCATAACTGGTAGTGCTTTCAGGGGGAATCGGGAAATGCCGTGGTTGCATAAGATCGCAACAAAATAGAACGTCATCAGGTGTAGTCAGTAGATAGTTTGTAGCAGTTTTTGTGTGAGCTACTTTTGTTAGGCCTAACCACCAAGACTCGACTCGGATATACAATGTGCTTGGTTGCAACAGCAATTCGCTCTTTTGTGCGAAGTGATGTTTTGTGAAAATAATTTCGATCAGAATTTCATCGTCGCTTTCAAGAACTCCCAAGGTAAATGAAATTTTGAAATTTTTAATAGGTAAGTAATTTGGTTTTGCAGTTAAAATCTCAGTGATATCTGAATTATAAAATTATTTGGTTTATAGTTGACATTCTCCGATATTTTAGTGGTAAAATGATTTGGTTTATAGCTGATATTTCACTGATATTTTAGTGCTAGAATTATATATCAACTGTAATTCGCCAATATTTTAGTGGTAAAATGATTTGGTTTATAGTTGACCTTTCGCTGATATTTAAGTGGTAAAGTGATTTAGTTTGAAATTGACATTCGCTGAGATTTTAGTGCTAAATTAATTTGGTTCATAGCTGATATTTAAGTGGTAAAATGGTTCGGTATATAGTTTATATTTCGCTGATATTTTAGTGATAAAATGGTTTAGTTTATAGCACATTTCGCTGATGTTTAAGCGATAAAATGATTTGGTTTTGCAGTTCATATTTCGCTATCTTAGTGATAAAATGATTTAGTTTACAGTTAGCATTTTGCTGATTTTTAATTAGTAAAAATGATTCGGTTGTGTAGTTCATTTTTCGCTTATAAAATGGTAAAATGACCTAAATTTGACATTCGCTGATATTTTAGTGCTAAACTGATTTAGATTAGAATTGACATACTACTGATATTTCAGTTGTAAAATAATTAGACTTTATAGTCATTGCATTTTGAATGTAATGTTGTTTACTAACTTTACTAACTTTTATTTCTTTTATTTCATTTTTAACTTTTACTAACTTTTATTTCCATCACTCATAGAAAAGTTAATGTGTATTTTAAAGCTATTTGAATATTGCTGAGGTCCTGCCATCCTCTCAGACCTTCTACTATGGCATATAAACTGACAGGCTCCTGTCAGACCTCTGTGGCAAGCAGCTGCTTGAGGGGGTATTTATTTTTTATTTTATACATACAGTTGTATCAGAATAAAATGACCACCTACCATAAATATACTATGGTAGGTGGTCATATTATTCTGATACGACTGTGTATATGACTTAAACTAATCATTAACCCTGCTAATTTTCTATCTCCTTTATATTTTTTCCTTCTATTTTAGGAGTTTTAAACATTTCTTCATTTGAATTAGTATACGATTTCATTAAATCACTCAGGATAATTTGTCCTTACCCTAACGTCCCTTGAAAGACACGTGACCTCATCTGGCGGGGTGGTTGAAATTCTTCTTGCGTGCGGACTTCGAGACGGTTCGGATGTGAGACGACCATCTGTCTTTGTTTCGTATCTAGCGGTGGCACCGCTGAGGCTCATATAGCTTGCGTATATTTGATCAGTGACTGTACCGAGTGGATGGTCACTGTATGTATATAATTTAATTTGTAAATAAATAGTGTACATAGTTGAAATACATGAGTCTGTGTATTCGGCCACCTAAGTTATCATCCTGACAAGATGGGGACAGGTACATTTCTACAAAGGCTCTCACACACATAGGTAGAAAAGAATCCAGCCCAAACAGGCAGAGAAGAGTGCTGTCTAAATAAAAAAAAATAAATACCCCCTCAAGCAGCTGCTTGCCACAGAGGTCTGACAGGAGCCTGTCAGTTTATATGCCAAAGTAGAAGATCTGAGAGGATGGCAGGACCTCAGCAGAAAAACGACACACACAACCATGCCTTACCCGGGGCTCGAACCCAGGTCCCTTAGATCAGTAGCCAAGCGTGCTAACCACTCGGCCATGGGGCTGTTTACAACGTTCTTATGTGCAAAAATGTCCCTGGAAATAAAGATTTCAATCGCGATTTTTCAATAATATTCGTTCAGTAATATTTTATGAATAAGGCTGGAATATTTAATACAACTGTTGCCGTTCAAAATAATTTATCGTATAAAGTACTTAAGATAAACAATAATAACTGTTATATCCAAAATTTTAGAATTTGGGTAACAATTTGTTTTTCTTAAAATTTTGTCACTTTTAAGGAAGAATTTAAAAAAAACTGATGCTCTTGTTTAATGTTTCATCTGTCAGAACTCTTTAGATATTAAAGGAATGACGTTGAAACTAATGTCTTATAGATTTTCGAATCGGATCTTTAATTTATCTCTAATGACACTTCTCCCGAAAAAAATTATATTCAAAGGTAAAGAACTTCGAATGCAGCTCTCTGTTGTCATCACGTGGGGATTGGGTTCATACTGAGCTGAACTTTTAAGCATCTAAAGGGCTAGTGGACAGGTCACAAGGATTCCAAAGTGTCAGAGACAGGGTAAGGGAACCCATTGTACAGCTTTAGGTGGAATTCTCCCATTGTGATCATTCAGCGTGTTTTTTTGTGTGTGCAAGGTCTGCAGACTTAATATTGAAGATTTAACAATATATTAACATTGAAGATCATTAACATGAAGCATCTAATGGGTTAATGAACAGCTCACAAGAATTCCAAAGTGTCAGAGACAGGGTAAGGGAACCCATTGTACAGCTTTAGGTGATATTCTCCCGTTATGATCATTCAGCCTGTTCTTTTACGTGTCCAAGGTATGCAGATTTAACATTGAAGATTTAACAATATATTAACTCTAAAGATTATTAACATGAAGCATCTAATGGGTTAATGGACAGCTCACAAGGATTCCAAAGTGTCAGAGACAGGGTAAGGGAACCCATTGTACAATTTAAGCTGGAATTCTCCCGTTATGATCATTCAGCGTGTTCTTTTACGTGTGCAAGATATGCAGACTTAACATTGAAGATTTAACAATATATTAACATTGAAGATTATTAACATGAAGCGTCTATTCGGTCACTACTGGGAACATTCCCGAAAGGTACACAACACATTATCACATCATTCTACAAATAATAAGTTAAACTCACGATCATGCTTTCGCTGTATTTACACCGCAAACTGAATGCCACTCGTCGACCACTTTCTAACAATAATTGTATATGTTAGAAAGTTACTGTGTCTCTTTCAAGTGCAGTCGAACGCTCCATAATTCAAATATCTTCGTCTTTGATGTGCAAGCATCCTCTGTTCAGTTATTTGCATAGAGGACTCCTATTTTCAATTTAGTGATTCTCCTGACACCGATGATGTATGCTAGCGTTGCTCTTATGAGTAATATGCCATTCCCCTTCCCTTTAGGCCAACCTCACTGTTATTCAATGACGCATATTATCGAGGGACATTTTTAGACTAAGTTGAGCTTTCGTATTCCCTGCATCTTCAAAACACTGTCGTATTGCAAAGTTGTTGAGTTTAGCATTTGCTACAGTTCCTTCGCTGCTTTGTGTGTGGGGTGGGGGTGGCTCAGTCGGTAGCGCGCCAGGCTCGTAATCTGTAGTTCCCAGGTTCGAGTCCCAGCTGGGTCACCGTTGAGATTTATCTCCGCAAAATTCCCCGCCCTGCCCACCGTCAGTAGGGGACACCGATGGGCTTGGAAAGGCCGCCGTCAGTCGGATGGGACGTTAAGCTGTGGCCCCGTGTGCGGGACAGCCATACCCTGTGCACGTTATTAAACACGCTGGATGGCCTTGACGGGAGGCTACCATCTGTCTTCCAACAGCTGTTCCAGTGGGTTCCCTCCCCCAACCTTCTCTGAGCCTTCGGGGTCCATGTGACCTGGCCATTTAGCCCATGGTGTGCAAAAAAGTGCCGCTCAGAGGTAAAACAACCCAACCCGCTTTGTATGTGCCATATGTTGAAATCAACTTTTCTTTACAACCTTAGATTTAGAAGGGCGTTTAAAAATTCTTTAAATGTATCTCTACATTTACACTCGTTCCTCTTAAGTTAACGAGCTGCGACTTGTTTGAAAGCTTATCTAAACTTGTAATTACCCGTTAAACCCAAATGCCGTATCATCATTTCTTTCTTCGCTAGCAGTGCATCAAGTTCGTTCAGCGAAATCTGTGCCTTATACCTATGGGAGCCTACTAAAGACGCGGAAAGATTTTACATTTTCTCAAGGATGTAGCATGGGCAAAGATTTTGCATTTTCACGAGGATGCAGCATGGGGACGACGCAAAAAAAATTCATTCCGATTTATCTGAAGTATATGTGGATCATGCCGGATCACATGGCACTGTTGTTGGGTTGGGTTGTTTTACCTCTGAGCGGCACTTTTTTGCACACCATGGGCTAAATGGCCAGGTCACATGGACCCCGAAGGCTCAGAGAAGGTTTGAGGGTGGGACCCACTGAAACAGTTGTTGGGAGACAGATGGTAGCCTCCCGCCAAGGCCATCCAGCGTGTTCTTTAACGTGCACAGGGTATGGCTCTCCCGCACATGGCGCCACGGCTTAACGTCCCATCCGACGGACGGCGGCCTTTCCAAGCCCATCGGTGTCCCCTACTGACCGTGGGCTGGGCGGGGAATTTTGCGGAGATAAATCTCAACGCTGACCCAGCTGGGACTCGAACCTGGGAACTACAGATTACGAGCCTGGCGCGCTACCGACTGAGCCACCCCCGCCCCCATGGCACTGTTACGGGATGGATGAGCAAATGCAGAGAAGGATGGCAGAACTTCGAAGATCTCCCTCGTGCAAGAAGACCGAAGGAGTCTGTGAATGCAAGAAGATCGAAGGAGGTCGTGAACGAGGGAGCCATTGGTGCTGTTCGTGAACTCATTAATGAAAACCCACATATCACGGTTTAGGATTGGTTTAGATGTCAGTATATCGATTGGCAGTGTGGAAACAATTATCCATCAACATTTAAAGTTCCGAAGAATCTGTACCAAATGGGTACTTCACAAACTGACAGAAGAGCAAAAAAAAAAGTCAATCATTCTTCAAATGCTAGAGTCGACTAGTGCTAGGAGATGCAGGCAATGTTTCAACCTAGTGACCACAAAAACTTAACAAACATTGCCACAGGTAATAAGACGTGATTTTATTACTATACAACTTTCAGAAAGATCGACAACTCTGTTTGTGTTGCGGATGATTAACCGCGTTTCCAAATCTTCCGACAAGACTTTCGCTCAAGGAAGAGGATGATAACAATAATTTTTCTATTCCTAAGGAGTGGTAGCCGTGGACGATTTACTTGAAAAAATGACTATAAATGTCCAACATTACACCAGCATTGTTTTGCCGAAAAATGGTAAAGAAGATGAAGGAGCAACGTCCAATAACAGGACAGTCAAGGGGTTCTCCTCCATGACAATGCCAGTGCTCACAAATCCCGACAAGTTAGGGAGTATCTGGAGCAGGAAAAAACAAAAATCTACCCCATCCTGCATATTCACACGTTCTTGAACCATGCGAATTTCGATGGTTACCAAAAATTAAAAAGGAACTTTCTGGGAAGTATTTTTCAAGGGGGAAAGACTTTGTAAAATGCATTCATTGAGAGTTGCAGAGTACTCCCAACAGGAGCACCACCAAGCGTTCCAGAATTGGTGTAGACGTCTGCAACTTTGCATAGATGCTGGAAGAGAGTAATTTTAGTGACAGTAAACGTTTTGTTAAGGTAAGTGCAATGGTTTTTGTTATGCAAATTCATTTCAAGAACATTTTGAACGCCTCTCGTACTTGGTTGGTGCTCCATTGCATTTCTTCATATGAACGTCTTTTCTCGATCATATATTAGTTCACCTTGATATGCATGTCTCAGACATATCCTGTTCGTTACGTCTCATGTTGAATTTCCCATTTTTCGGATCCATAAAGGGATATTTTCAGAAACCAGACATGACATCAATCAGATTTGAACCCATGTTTATTCGCTAACTATGGTCTATATCGAAAAATGTCCGATAACATTTTCGTCTTATTTTTGAGAAAGGAATGTAGAAGTGTGCGGTATTCACAAGAAACGCTGTATACAGAACAACAGTTATTTCCCACCAGGCAGAATCACTCCGGGCTCACAGAAAAGGCAGCACTAGTTCTTCATAATATCCCACTACCTAACGAAGTGAACATGACTAAATCCCGACAATCTGCTGGGGTGAGGGTTGATTCAATCGATAGCGAGCCAGACTCATAATCTGCAGTTCCCAGGTTTGAGTGCCATCTGGGCAAGCATTGAGATTTATTGTCGTGACCACCCCTGAGTATATTGTAGGGCGGCACAGACATTAAGAGGCCGTGATCCTCTACTTGCTGCCAAATCTAAGGCAGTTCCCGGACCCAACATCCAAAATCTACACACATATAGTAATAGGCAAAACTGGGATCAATTACAGGTAACAAAAAACAACATTTATTAACAGAATCAATTCAACACATTACACACAACTAATTCTCACTTTTGGGACTATTTAAACACGCGCCCCTGGCGAGGCCCTTTTCAATTAAGGGGCAACTGGTGGCTTTTTGCAACTGGTGGCTAAAGCCAGTCCAAAAGTCAATTCAGTTCAATGCTCAAAAGGTGAGCAGACGATACACAGTGGAGCAGTTCCACGAAGGCCGCGTGATGCCGACAAGTAATGCGAACTGATGTGGGAAAAATTAACCAGATCAAAAAGCGACGAGACCCTTTCCTCATTCCATGCAGGCTCATCCCAGGTGACTACATCGCAGTTTGGCCAGCTGCTGTCGGTAGCTATAGGCTTTCGCTCCTCGATGTTATCGCTGCATCTCACAGGGCGCTTACGACAACTCTGCTCATTTTGCTTTCCAGAGACAACAGCTCACGTCTTCCTTCCTTCGAATCAGAGACGCGAATATCCCACACTTTTTCGCTTGTTTTCGAGGTACAGTCCGGCCCCCTAGTAGAGGTCACCTATGCTCATTCGTGGCTGTTCATGATTGGCCAGAGTAGCCGAGGTGCGAATCTCGGTCCCCTCTGGCCAACGCTTTTTACCAGGCATGTCACGTAGTCCTTCTGCCAACCGGGGATTCAGGATCAATCTGGAAGATTCTATGCCTGCGGCAGAGTTCCTCTTCATCGAACTGGACACAAAAATGGAGGCAATGTGAAATGGACTATCGAACGAGGAGAAGGGTGTCCATGACTCTCCACAGCAACAGTTGTGTCCACATAATAAAACAAATATGGACACGACATTATCTACAATTAATTCTAGCATTCCCTCTGTCTGAAAGGAGGGCACCGATTGTCTTGGAAAGACCACCACCGGTCGGGAGCGATGTAATGCCATGACCCTGTGCATGGAGTCCCTGTGCATGTTAAAGAACAAGCTGAATGGCCTTGACGAGGAGGCTATCATCTGTCTTCTAACAGTTGTACAGCGGATCCTTTTCACCAACCTTTTCTGAGCCATTGGAGTCTTTGTGATCTAGCAATTTAGCCCATTTCGTGCAAAAAAGAAAAAGTGCTTCTCATAGGTAAAAACAACCCTTCAACCTGACGATCGATTCTGACTATAAATTCTTCCCACACTAAGGTCGCAACTGTCTCTTTTTCTTCAACATTGACTTCCAACTGTCGTTGTTCAAATTGCTACCAGACATGTCATGTATTGTTTTCTGTGCCTTAAAGATTCCTTCAACCAATCAAGTACATCCATGTTTTTTGAGTGCTGGGCAACTTTCCTATAACAGAGTTACGGAAGTGCGAACTTTTTATGAAACACGCATGCAGGTTTCTTCACTCGTCTCGGGAACTTTTGCTTGCCGAAAGAATGAAAGAATTCTGACAAAATCTGAAAATGGCAATCCTGTCTTGTCTCCCTTCGCCCTCCCTTGGCCGATTCGCTACATCTGTCCATTGGATCCCCGTGTCCGTCCAGTTTCTGGAATCCTACCTGGCCATTAGTCCAATTTAACGATAGTAGTGAAAAGAGTTCAATTCTGACAGAAAATTAAAAGCGAATTGTGAGGGTTGCATCTAATTTCAAGAAAACTTGTCTTTTATCCTTTCAGGGAATTACACCTATCTGTATGCCAACTTCACCTTTGTGAGGAGATTGAGCAGCAACATAATGAACATGTACATTCCGAGCACCCTAGTGGTGGTTCTGTCATGGCTCTCCTTCTGGCTGGACGTAACGGCAGTGCCTGCTAGGATAACCTTGGGCGTTACCTCTCTGCTGACCCTGGCCACCCAAGTGGTGCAAGCTCGCAGCCTCTTGCCTCCTGTGAACTATATGACTGCTCTGGACATCTGGCTCTTTGTCTGCATCCTCATGGTATTCTGCTCTATAATTGAGTTTGCTGTGGCTTATCATCTGAACTTCGTCATGACAAAAGTGAGTAGATTATTTCGTGGTTATTCTCCATTTTTGAGGGGCGGGGGTGGCTTAGTCGGTAGCGCGCCAGGCTCGTAGTCTGTAGTTCCCAGGTTCGAGTCCCAGCTGGGTCAGCGTTGAGATTTATCTCCGCAAAATTCCCCGCCCTGCCCACGGTCAGTAGGGGACACCGCTGGGCTTGGAAAGGCCGCCGTCCGTCGGATGGGACGTTAAGCCGTGGCCCCGTGTGCTGGAGAGACATACCCTGTGCACGTTAAAGAACACGCTGGATGGCCTTGACGGGAGGCTACCATCTGTCTCCCAACAGCTGTTCCAGTGGGTCCCCTACCCCAGCATTCTCTGAGCCTTCGGGGTCCATGTGACCTGGCCATTTAGCCCATGGTGTGCAAAAAAGTGCCGCTCAGAGGTAAAACAACCCAACAACTCCATTTTTGTTTCAGATAGAACTTAAAAGAGGAGAACTTACAAAGAGTTAAAATGTTGCCTGAGAATTGTTAAATATGATATTAGTGGGTGGGATTAAAAGCAGTGACCAAGCTTGCAGAGTAAATGAACCATATTTCGAATCCCGAATAAGAAATGGAGTTTTTTCCCTGATATCTTTTCTTCCTTTCAGATTCTTTCTATGGCGTATCACATTGACAAGTTGTTGTCATTTTACCTGACAAATTGGTTGCTTCGGTGTCACGGGGATTAGGGGTGGTTAATGGAGAAAATCGTAATTCAAGCACAAGCGGGACTCGAACCTCGGAGCAGCAGTTTACGAGTCTAGTGCGCCATCGATTACGCCAAGCCCCCACTCTTTTAAAGCACTTTTATCTTCTGTAAACGAAAAATCTGGCTTTAAGAGAGTAAGGGCTTCGTGATACCCATCTGAATATTTAGGTAGCAATTTTTTTTTATTTTGTTCTTTTTAATTAATTTCTGAGATCATGACTAGCATTTCTGTCTTTAACACATTTATATTATGACTAGCATTTCTGTCTTTAACACATTTATATTTCCATAACTCTTTAGACACTGAACGAATATCGTTGAAAAAAGAATTAGTCATGAAGATTAGATTAAGACCTTCAGTTTAATTTCAGTTACATTTTTTCCAGAAAAATGTTATTTCAAATGTTACGAAGAGTAAATTTTGATTTTCCATTGATGTAAAATTGGGCTCTTCCTTTTTTTCTTTCGGATACTTGTATGTTACATTATTTAGCGAAAACAACTGGCAATAAAAAATTGGCCGGAGCATCCTTTTGGTTCATTCATTGTCCAACTTTTAAACTATTGATATGAATTCAAAGAGATGAAAACTTAGCATGGATTCGAAAATAGCATATGTGAATAGTTGGGTTGTTTTACCTCTGAGCGGCACTTTTTTGCACACCATGGGCTAAATGGCCAGGTCACATGGACCCCGAAGGCTCAGAGAAGGTTTGGGGAGGGGACCCACTGGAACAGCTGTTGGGAAACAGATGGTAGCCTCCCGTCAAGGCCATCCAGCGTGTTCTTTAACGTGCACAGGGTATGACCTAACGTCCCATCCGACGGACGGCGGCCTTTCCAAGCCCATCGGTGTCCCCAACTGACCGTGGGCAAGGCGGGGAATTTTGCGGAGATAAATCTCAACGCTGACCCAGCTGGGACTCGAACCTGGGAACTACAGATTACGAGCCTGGCACGCTACCGACTGAGCCACCCCCGCCCCCATGACACATCTGTCATAAGCCCATTGTTAGCATGTTCATCTGTGGTAACAATATTTCTAGATCCGGGACAATGGTGCGGCTTTGAATTGCATGTTTAAGAAATCAATTTTACTGTTACATAGCTACTTAATAGAAGTCGACAAAAATAATATTTTATCATGCATTTTTTCAATATAGTGAACATTTATGATGAAAAGAATTTCCGCTAGAAATGTTTTAATTAATGAATATTTGATCCATTTTCAGCGCAATGCCAGAGAAGCGGAAAACAAGGTAGTTCCAGTAGAAACCACTTGGATACAAGGAAACAGCGGCAAAGAAACCCCGCAACGGAAGAGAGACAGCTCAGCTTCTCCTCCGCCAGACTCCACTTCGCCCAAAGCTATGTATCGCAAGTTCAAGAAGTGGCGCTTTATTTTCGAAAGGCTCAAGAAAAGCACATCTTTGGACTTAGTGTGTCGCAAATTATTTCCTCTAACTTTTCTCACCTTTGTATCTTTCTATTGGCTTTATTTTCTTGTTCTCAAATAGTCGCGTTACACGCTAGTTAATGGGAGTGAGAGTTTAAATTAGATTATTTAGATCAGTACCACCCAACCTGCTGCTCATTGCGAAAGAACTTGAGACTCATAAAACAATAATACTGAATCTGCCTCATTTCTTTCGATTTTTTGATCAAACATTTTTAAGTACAGTCGCTCAAAAAAATATCGGAACACTATGGTTGATTACAGAATTCAGAAAAAAAATCTGCCAACAATTTTTTTAGAAATTAGTGATCTGGCAATTATCGTGTACGTACACAAAGGTTGCCAGATCACTAATTTCTAAAAAAAATTGTTTCCAGATATTTTTTCTGAATTCTGTAGTCAACCATAATGTTCGGATATTTTTTGAGCCACTGTACATAAATTTTATCCTGCTAAACCAAAGGCTTATCAGTAGGTTCATATTCAATTACAAATGAGCCACGTGAATCTTTTATTAAACGGTGCAAAACGATTAATATATATGCTTTAAAACAAAATTTAATATAAATTTTAATAACTGTCAAACGTTTTCTACAGCAATATACAAAATGATTCATTTTCCATATTTTTCAATATATGTATTTTAATTACATAATCAATTCTCTTTTAACTTTGAAAAGCACATATCTCAATAGAAATCTCAATAGAAAATCGCATTCAGAACCCAATAACTTCTTCAACATGATTTTTAATGTAAAATATGTCTAAATATAAATTAAGAATCCCAATCAAATCTATCTAAATCCCTATTTTAAACAATATTTCTTCAGTATTCATAAAGTTATAAACGCCGAAATATTTAACAGGCTACAAAAAACTGATACCAAAATTTAATTAAAACACTTTAGTAGAGTGACGGGTGCTCTGGTATAATCATCTATAATCTTTTAACCTGTTTCAATGCTTAAATTTTGGGGTCAGGTTTGTATAGTCTGTATATGTACAGTCGCTCAAAAAAAGTATCCGAACACTATGGTTGATTGCATAATTCAGAAACAATATCTGGCAACGATTGTTTTAGAAATTAGTGATCTGGCAACCTTTGTGTCACGTGATTATAGAATTCAGGAAAAATATCTGGAGCGTGTACAGCAACTGCACACGCTCCGGTTACCGTTCACAGCAAACTGGAGCGTGTGCAGTTACTGCACACGCTCCAGTTTGCTGTGTACGGTAACTGCACACGCTCAATATTTCCGTGAGTGAGCCCACGCGATCTAGTATCAAAATAATATGACCACCTACAGTCGCTCAAAAAAGTATCCGAACATTATGGTTAATTACATAATTCAGAAAAAATATCTGGCAACGATTTTTTTAGTAATTTCTAAAAAAATTGTTGCCAGATGTTTTTTCTGAATTTTGTAATCAACCATAGTGTTCGGATACTTTTTTGAGCGACTGTATTATACAGCTATATATAAACATATTTACCTGTATTTTATGTATATGAACAGCGTTCATATATTTTTGAATATATGATTTTATATATTATATTCCAGAGTTCATAATGTTTTGAATACTGAAAAAATATTACTTAAAATCGAGATTAAAAAATATTAAATTGAGATCTTTAATTTATCTTTAAACATATTTTTCATTAAAAAATCACATTGAAAAAGTTATTGATCTCTGAATGGGATTTTCAATTGAGATCATTCAATTGACACAGATTTTGTTAACATGAAACTGATTTCTTTTACCTGCCCAGTATCTGTCACTGTCAATGTTTAGTGAAACAAATTGCAAAGCACAGAGATGCAGCAAGAATATCAAAAATTACGTTCAGTTGGGCAACGGATTTAACCGATTTTAAACTGGAGAAATGTGTCTCAGACAAATTTATTTCACTGGTTCGTGAAAGAGTCCGTAGAACAGAGGTCAATGACTTTAGAAATTACGGAATGGAATGAATTTCAATTGAATTTACTCCCTTGCAATTGTTCAATTCTCTATAATTGATCATGGTAATAACAACAATAAATTACGTCCTTTTTTTCATCTGCAAATCAAATGTCAGCGATTAGGTCTGTTCGGCCATCTGTCTCGGGGTGAGTTTTGATGAAAAAAATTATATTTTGCTATATAGAACAAATAACTTTTTTTCTGATTTCAGAATATATACACATATTTTGTGATCAAGTTGGGTTGTTTTACCTCTGAGCGGCACTTTTTTGCACACCATTGGGCTAAATGGCCAGGTCACATGGACCCCGAAGGCTCAGAGAAGGTTGGGGGAGGGAACCCACTGGAACAGCTGTTGGGAGACAGATGGTAGCCTCCCGTCAAGGCCATCCAGCGTGTTCTTTAACGTGCACAGGGTATGGCTCTCCCGCACACGGGGCCACGGCTTAACGTCCCATCCGACGGACTTTCCAAGCCCATCGGTGTCCCCTACTGACCGTGGGCAGGGCGGGGAATTTTGCGGAGATAAATCTCAACGCTGACCCAGCTGGGACTCGAACCTGGGAACTACAGATTACGAGCCTGGCGCGCTACCGACTGAGCCACCCCCTCCCCGTGACCAGGTCAGTCCAATAGTTCGTTGTCTGACGAAAGCAAAGGGTGAAATTTTTGAAAACAGGATGACTTTTTTTGACTGAGGTTCTTTCCATTGCATGATGTCAGGTTTCCGTTTTGTTCTTAATATTAATAAGTCGTGCCCAGAAGCAGTAGTAAGAATAATAAGCGAGAGAGGAAAGGTTGTCAGAAAAGTGATTTTGTTTGTGTTGGATCACAAGTGCTGAACTTTGCTCCAAGAATTTCAACGAGGAAGCTGAACGGTGTTATCAGCTGGGAGAATAACACTCCTATGACTCGAACAATGGTTAGTACGTTATTTAAAGTTTCACATTAAATGTAAGAGGGGCTTCTGTCACTTGAATGTCATTATATATTCTTAATATCACAAGTTGCATTTATATATGCAGTGAAATTGTTAGCATTAAAAATTTTATGGCCATACTAGTAGTGCATATAAAAAATGCAACAAAATCTCCAAAATTACGGGGGCGGGGGTGGCTCAGTCGGTAGCGCGCCAGGCTCGTAATTTGCAGTTCCCAGGTTCGAGTCCCAGCTGGGTCAGCGTTGAGATTTATCTCCGCAAAATTCCCCGCCCTGCCCACTGTCAGTAGGGGACGCCGATGGACTTGGAAAGGCCGCCGTCCGTCGGATGGGACGTTAAGCCGTGGCCCCGTGTGCGGGAGAGCCATACCCTGTGCACGTTAAAGAACACGCTGGATGGCCTTGGCGGGAGGCTACCATCTGTCTCCCAACAGCTATTCCAGTGGGTCCCCTCCCCCAACCTTCTCTGAGCCTTCGGGGTCCATGTGACCTGGCCATTTAGCCTATTGTGTGCAAAAATGTGCCGCTCAGAGGTAAAACAACCCAACTCCAAAATTACTAAAGTCCTAAGCAGCTGCTTGTCTTAAAAGTCTGGCAGGAATCTTTCATTACATGACGCCAGATAGGAGATTTGTAAGGGGAGAAAGATCTCATAAATATCTCGGGAAAAAAATCTTGGGCCTTTAATTTCAATTTTTTTAAAATTATTTTCCCATTTTGACCACGTGATAACATCTATAAATTCTCACGTGTTAAAGAAGAAGTGGTCTACTGGCTACTATATTTAAAATTGCTATATCTATTGTAGCCGTCCCGTGGCCGAGTGGTTAGCGCGCTTGACTACTGATCTACGGGACCTGGGTTCGAGCCCCTTGTAAGGCATGGATGTGTCGTTTTACTGCTGAGGACCTGCCATCCTCACAGACCTTCTACTATGGCATATAATCTGATAGGCTCCTGTCAAGACCTCTGTGGCAAGCAGCTGCTTGAGGCGGTATTTATTTATTTTTAATTTATATCTATTGTAGAAGACCAGCTTATTGAAGAATCGTAATTACCTGTAACTGTATGACACAATGTAATTATACGTAATAACAAATTTCTTCTTGAAATTCAACGATCTTTGAAGTGAAAAATGGTTTTAAACTTTAATTCGTTTTATCGGAGATGGATATTTCACGTTTTAACCTAACACTAGGTGGCCAGGGGAAAACTGTTAGGAGAAATTTTAGACAGTGGTCAAGTATTTCAGGAATTACCGGGAAGACGGGTATGGGTCGAAATCTGTTCAGAAAACAAGAGTTCGAAACTCTAGAACAGTGGTTTCTTATCTTTCCTGCGCCATGGACCGGCTATAAAGTCTTATTCTTTCGGCGGACCCCCTACGAAGTATTATTCTTTCCGCCGACCCCTACTAAATATCACTCTTTCCCAGACCTATTAAATATCATGCTTTTTCCATATTAAATATCATGCTTTTTCCCAGATCCCCTACGAATTATCATTCTTTCTGTTGACCCCATATGAAATCTCATTCTTTTTGCAGACCCCCTAAAAAGTATCATTCTTTCTGCTGACCCCTACTAAATATCATGCTTTTTCCCAGACCCCCTACGAAGTATCATTCTTTCCGCTGACCCCTCCCTACTAAATATCATGCTTTTTCCCAAACCTCCTACGAATTATCATTCTTTCTGCAGACCCCTACTAAATCTTATTATTTCCGCAGACCCCCTACGAAGTATCATTCTTTCCGTTGGCCCCTACTAAATATCATGCTTTTTCCCAGACCCCATACGAAGTATCATTCTTTTTCCCTACTAAGTCATTATTTCCGCAGATCCCCTACGAAGTATCATTCTTTCTGCTGATCCCTACTAAATATCATGCTTTTTCCCAGATCCCCTATGAAGTATCATTCTTTCTGCCAATTCCCTACTAAGTCTTATTATTTCCAGAGACCCCCTATGAAGTATCATTCTTTCCACAGACCCCGTATGAAGTCTTTCTTTCTGCAGACCCCTGAAGTTTTCTTCTTTCCGCACACCCCTACGAATTATCATTGTTTCTGCAGACTTCCTACGAAGTCTTATTCTTTCTGCAGACCCCCTACGAAGTCTTATTCTTTCTGCAGACCCCCTACGAAGTATCATTCTCTCTGCTGACCCCTACTAAATATCATATTTTTTCAGACATCCTACAAAGTATCATTCTTTCCGCTGACCCCTCCCTACTAAATATCATGCTTTTTCCCAAACCTCCTACGAATTATCATTCTTTCTGCAGACCCCTACTAAGTCTTATTATTTCCGCAGACCCCTAAAAAGTATTCTTTCCGCTGGCCCCTACTAAATATCATGCTTTTTCCCAGATCCGCTACAAAGTATCATTCTTTCTGTTGACCCCCTACTAAGTCTTATTTTCACAGACCTCCCTACGAAGTATCATTCTTTCTTCAGACGCCCCTATGAAGTATCATTCTTTCTGCGGACTTCCTACAAAGTATCATTCTTCCCACAGACCCCCTGCGAAGTCTTTCTTTCTGCAGACCCCTATAAAGTCTCATTCTTTCCGCAGACTCCGTACGAAGTCTTTCTTTCTGCAGACCCCCTACGAAGTACGGTTGTTTCTGCAGACTTCCTACCAAGTCTTATTCTTTCCGCAGACCATACGAAGTATCATTCTTTCCGCAGACGCCCCCCCCACTCCCACAAAGTCTCATTCTTTCCGCAGACTCCGTACGAAGTCTTTCTTTCTGCAGACCCCCTACGAAGTATGGTTGTTTCTGCAGACTTCCTACCAAGTCTTATTCTTTCCGCAGACCATACGAAGTATCATTCTTTCCGCAGATGCCCCCCCCCCCCCCTCCCACGAAGTCTCATTCTTTCTGCGGACCCTCTACGAAGTCTTTCTTTCTGCGGACCCTCTACGAAGTCTTTCTTTCCGCAGACTCACTACGAAATTTTTATTTTTGCTGATCCCCCCTGTGAAGTCTCATTCTTTCAGAAGATCATCTTTCCATCATTTCCTGACTCATTTTAGCTGAAATATAAATTCTTGCAACGATGACTCCTTAAAAGTCTTGAGAATGGATTATATCCTGTGTTTCTTTTATCAACTTTCATTTGCTATTTTGCAATTCGAACATAAATATCTGAGTGCAGAAATTCTTATGTCATCAACAGACAAATACATCTTGTGATCAGCTTGAGATAGCCAGTGTTGCCATACTAAATTGACATAATTCTAGGAAAAAGATACAAAACTTTTACTAATTATATTCGCAACTCATCGCTTTTACTGATTATTCACACACTGTTATGCTATATTTATTATTATGATATCAAGGTATAGAGAAAAAATTGTCTTTAGCCTTGTGGGAACCGAACTCACGACACCACGAACAAGAGCACCTCGCAAGTTATCACGAGTTTGTGAGTTCGAATCACAACCGCCGAAAACAATAGTTCCTCTATACCTTTGTAATCTTACAAATAAATACATCATAATAGTGTATAAATACCCAGAAATAAAAGTTAATTCGGTTAGCTAATCGCGGCAAATGTACTCTTTCCGTTATAATAAAAAAAAATAAAAATACCTCCTCAAGCAGCTGCTTGCCACAGAGGTCTGGCAGGAGCCTGCCAGTTTATATGCCACAGTACCAGTTTATATGCCACAGTAGGAAGGTCTGTGAGCATGGCAGGACCTCAGCAGAAAAACAACACACAATCCATGCCTTACCCGGGGCTCGAACCCAGGTCCCTTAGATCAGTAGCCAAGCGTTATAGCTTTCTGAAATATTAACAAAGAGCCCTTGGACCCCCTTTACTACCACAGGTTGGGAACCACAGCTCTGGAGCTTTCAATGGACGTGTCCCTTGGAAAAACACTATCCTACATGCTTATCGCCAATGCTACTGCTGTTCATACAACGCCCAGACTGTGCATTTACATAACACTGCTTTTTTATGCATATATATACATATATGAGTACACGTATCCAGTAAACCTAAGGAATAAATGATACTATCGATAGTAAGTTGTGAAGAGAACCAGCTGCATTGATTTTGGACTGTTTCCACATGAGAGGCAACAGAGCAAGAAATACAATTACTAAATGCAATGGGGGAGGGGGTGGCTCAGTCGGTAGCGCGCCAGGCTCGTAATCTGTAGTTCCCAGGTTCGAGTCCCAGCTGGGTCAGCGTTGAGATTTATCTCCGCAAAATTCCCCGCCCAGCCCACGGTCAGTAGGGGACACCGATGGGCTTGGAAAGGCCGCCGTCCGTCGGATGGGACGTTAAGCCGTGGCCCCGAGTACGGGAGAGACATACCCTGTGCACGTTAAAGAACACGCTGGATGGCCTTGACGGGAGACTACCATCTGTCTCCCAACAGCTGTTCCAGTGGGTCTCCTCCCCCAACTTTCACTGAGCCTTCGGGGTCCTTGTGACCTGGCCATTTAGCCCATGGTGTGCAAAAACGTGCCGCTCAGAGGTAAAACAACCCAACCCAACTAAATGCAATGAAATGCTGAACAATGTTGCTGAAGGCTTCGGAAAGAAGAGTTTGCAAAAGAATAAATAATGACAAATAATGAAATAAACTCATTACTGCTCATAGCTTTAGCTAAAAGCATCTGCTTTTAGCAGATATCATTCAATATCTGCTAAAAGACGTCGATTCAAATTTTAGAGGAAAAATTGTCTTGAGTCGGGTAGGATACGAACCCACGACCTCCTGATAACATATCAGGTGCTCTTGACCACTGAGACCACTCAGTGGTCCAGAGTCCAGACTCAGTGGTCAGATGGTCTCCTTAATTTATCCAATCTTCGGGAGTGATTTTGGTACACATGTGATTTTAGGTCACCCCATAGAAAAAATTCTAAGGGAGTCAAATCTGGACTTCGGGGTGACCATTCCTCTGTCCCACATTGGCTATCCATTTATGGGGTAGTGTTTCATCCAACCAAGTTTGGACAGTTATGACAGTGGGGCGATGTCTCATTCTGCTGAAAGAAAACCTGCGGTAGTTTATAATTAAACGATTTTTGATAACTTTTACAGGACCAGACTTTTGTTTGTGGTTATATGACATTGTATTAAAATCAGTTTTCTAAGTTTGTTATTAAAATTATCTAAAGTTCTCTTAATTTTCAACCAATTTTGCAGTCGTTAAACAATTTAGCTGCAATATATACAACATAGTGTTTAGAAAAAAATACTTCTCTTTATAGTTGTCTCTACTAATAATATGTTCTTTGATATACAATTTAGCTGCAATATATACAATATAGTGTTTAGAAAAAAATACTCCTCTTTATAGCTGTCTCTACCAATAATATATTCTTTGATATGCAATTTAGCTGCAATATATACAACATAGTGTTTAGAAAAAAATACTCCACTTTATAGTTGTCTCTACTAATAATATATATTCTTTGATATACAATTTAGCTGCTATATATACAACATAGTGTTTAGAAAAAAATACTCCTCTTTATAGTTGTCTCTACTAATAATATATTCTTTGATATACAATTTAGTTGCTATATATACAATATAGTGTTCAGAAAAAAATACTCCTCTTTATAGCTCTCTCTACTAATAATATATTCTTTGATATGCAATTTAGCTGCAATATAAACAACATAGTGTTTAGAAAAAAATACTCCTCTTTATAGTTGTCTCTACTAATAATATATTCTTTGATATACAATTTAGCTGCAATATATACAACACAGTGTTTAGAAAAAAATACTCCTCTTCATAGTTGTCTCTACTAATAATATATTCTTTGATATACAATTTAGCTGCAATATATACAACATAGTGTTCAGAAAAAATACTCCTCTTTATAGTTGTCTCTACTAATAATATATTCTTTGATATACAATTTAGCTGCAATATATACAATATAATGTTTAGAAAAAAATACTCCTCTTTATAGTTGTCTCTACTAATAATATATTCTTTGGTATACAATTTAGCTGCAATATATACAACATGGTGTTTAGAAAAAATACTCCTCTTTATAGTTGTCTCTACTAATAATATATTCTTTGATTTACAATTTAGCTGCAATATATACAACATAGTGTTCAGAAAAAATACTCCTCTTTATAGTTGTCTCTACTAATAATATATTCTTTGATATACAATTTAGCTGCAATATATACAATATAATGTTTAGAAAAAAATACTCCACTTTATAGTTGTCTCTACTAATAATATATTCTTTGATATACAATTTAGCTGCAATATATACAACATAGTGTTTAGAAAAAAATATTCCTCTTTATAGTTATCTCTACTAATAATATATTCTTTGATATACAATTTAGCTGCAATATATGCAACATAGTGTTTAGAAAAAATACTCCTCTTTATAGTTGTCTCTACTAATAATATATTCTTTGATATACAATTTAGCTGCAATATATACAACATAGTGTTTAGAAAAAATACTCCTGTTTATAGTTGTCTCTACTAATAATATATTCTTTGATATACAATTTAGCTGCAATATATGCAACATAGTGTTTAGAAAAAATACTCCTCTTTATAGTTGTCTCTACTAATAATATATTCTTTGATATACAATTTAGCTGCAATATATACAACATAGTGTTTAGAAAAAATACTCCTCTTTATAGTTGTCTCTACTAATAATATATTCTTTGATATACAATTTAGCTGCAATATATACAACATAGTGTGCGAGAGAGCATACACTTGAAAGTTAAAGAACACGCTCGATAGCCTTGACGGCAGGCTACCATCTATCTGCCAACAGCTGTCCAGTGGGTCCCTTCCCTCAACCTTTTCTGAGCCTTCGGGGTCCTTGTAACCTGGCCATTTAGCCCATGGTGTGCAAAAAAGTGCCGCTCAGAGGTAAAACAACACAACGCACGGCACTTAACAATACAGAGTAGAAACTTAAAATAAATACTTCCTTAAGCAGCTGCTTTACCACAGAGGTCTCACAGGAACTTGTCAGTTTATATGCTATAAGTGGAAGGTCTGAGAGGAAGGCGAAACCTCAACAGAAAAACAACACAAATATCCATGCCTTACCTGGGACTCGAACCGAGGTCCCTTTGATCCGTAGCCAAGCACGCTATCCGCTCGGCCACTAGGAAGTAGAAAGCCCTATTAATGGATCAGAAAATTTCAATATTATGCCAACAGGAATTTTGTTAATTATTTTTTTCAATGTTATATCAATGGAAAAACTTAGAACTTCTAACATCGGATTTATATTGAACAAATCAATAATAATATATAAAAAAATAAAGATTTCGATGAAATTTGTCAAAATCTCAGGTTTTAACAAGATTCGTTCGAAATTTAAATTATGATAGCTGAAAATCTGTGTTTAATTGTGAATGGCTGTACTGTAATTAAATCTTCTTGAAAAATACTTCTCTTTTTTTAACGAAGTTTTTTAAAAATAGAGAATTAGGTAGATTTGATTGAGATCTTTAATTCATCTTGAACAATATTTTTTCATATTTTATAAGTTATAGAGCATCGAAATTAGAGTTACCTTAGCAGAATAACCTGGAAATTCCGCGATAAATTTTTAATGCTCTGTACAGGCAGAAGCTGAAAGAGATGAGGTTCTTCTTCAGCTTCTGCCTATACAGGGAATGTAAAAATCTTTTCCTGTGAATAATGTCAGCTTTGTAAAGTACAGTCGCTCAAAAAAGTATCCGAACACTACGGTTGATTACAAAATTCAGAAAAAATATCTGGCAACGATTTTTTTAGAAATTAGTGATCTCGCAACCTTCGTGTCACGTGACACGAAGGTTGCCAGATCACTAATTTCTAAAAAAATCGTTGCCAGATATTTTTTCTGAATTTTGTAATCAACCGTAGTGTTCGGATACTTTTTTGAGCGACTGTACCACTATACCCGTGTTTCCCAACGTGGGGCCCACGCTCCACAGGTAGGCAATTTGATTGTCAAGGGGGGCAATTCGAAAATGGACTCGTTCAGAGTTTAACCGTATGGCGGCCGTAGGATTAGCGAGCCCGGACAAAAGAAAACCCGAAGATTACATTGTTAGTCGTCATTAGTCTTCTTCAATAGAATAATGAGGGCGCCCATTGCCCTTGCCAAGAATCAATACAATTTACAGAGGGTATTAGGACGAACATGGTATATTCCTTTTTGTCTTTGTGAGCACATACTTTATTTTTATAACACATACTATTTTTTATTTATTAATTTTTTTAACACATACTTAATTTTTAGTTTTTAATTGATCTTAAATTTCTTTCTTTCAGCCTCTACAATTTTCCTCTACAATTCCTAGTGATTTCTTCCTGAAACCTATTATTTAAGTTACTTCAACGAACAATTTAATTTTACGTAGGGGGGGGGGACATAAGAATTTTAGAAATGCTTAAGTGGGGCATGGCACAAAAAAGGTTGGGAAACACTGCACTATACTGTTTAAATTAAGGAACATCCCTATGTTAAGTCAATGGGAAGCTAACGTCAAAGCTCTATAACTTCTAAAATAAGTTTTTTTTTTGTTTTGAAAAATCTGATTGCAGATAAAGATCTCAATCAAATAAATCAATATCTCGATTTTAAACAATATTCGTTCAGTATTTAATGAGTTATGGAAGCTTGAATACTTAGCGATAACAATGCCAGCCACAAAAAATGATTTCAGAAGTTAATTAAAACTTAGTAATAAGTATTGCATCAAAGTGTTTAATAAAATAAGTTTGTATTTTAGAACTTTGTGTAAAGAATTCTTTCACTATTCTTCAGTTTTGTATAAGTTTCTTAAGACTTGCTGTTGTTAAATTTTCAAACTTCCATAACTAATTAAATTTCATCGAATATTGTTGAAAATCGAGTTATTGATTTATTTCATTGAGATCTTTATCTGCAGTCAAATTTTTCAAAATAAAAAGATCTTATTTTAGAAGTTATAGAGCTTTGACGTTAGCTTCCTATTGACTTAACATAGGGATTTTCCTTTATTTATGGAAACCGGTGTATATAGAACTCTGTGCTTGAAACCTAAGAATCTCAGTCCGATTCCTTTGGTGACAATGAATCCCCTGAAATTCTCCCGTGAAAATTACATCATTCGTCAGGAGAAATTATTCGCGATCACAAAAGATGAAACAGACATTATATTATTAAGGAAAATTTATATTTTCTCTTAAAATTAAAATAATAGTGATATATAGGTATGTATTAAAGTTTTTATTTTAAACAACATTTCCTTATAGGTGCTTCGACCTTTAATTTGCATATAGGAACATTTAGTTTTTAATAGGATTTGAAAACGTAACAGCTTATGGGTTAGCATACGTTGCTCATTAATTTGTTTCTTTTTTTTTCCAATAAAAAAATAGCTGCCGTGACCAGGATTCGAACCTGGGTTATTGCGGCCACAACGCAATGTACTAACCACTATACGATCACGGCCAGAAATTGACGTGAGCATAGTTCTCTAATTCGATACTGCTTGCTGAAAACGCTTCCTGAAGCCGAAACAGATGCATCGGGAAGGGCAGAGGCAAAGAAATGGAGCGAAACGATAAACAACTTCCAAGAAACCTATTAGGAGTTTAGCAATTATTGTTCACTAGATGGCAGCACTGCATATTTTCTTTTCGAAAGAGTAGCTGTTTTAAAACAGTCCTTTAAATATAGGGCTGTTCAAAGAGATTGAATTTTGTGGAAGAAACGATTTACGCACACGAAGCGACTTTATGTACAGCGGATTTCTGATTTAATTTTTTCTTGATAATCATGAAACAAAAGTATAATCAAGATAAAAGCGGGAACTATAAAGAGAAGTAGTAATTTTCTTACTAAATTACAATTCTTTATTAAAAATTAATGCAACAAAATAATGTTAAACATATTGTATATTTCATGTTATTCAATACGCAGTAAAGTTTAAATATCAAATTATTTTTTAAACACTTTTTGCTCAATTTTTTTATCTGCCAAATAAGCAAATTACGCGAAATTATTGGAACACATTGCATCAATGGAAAGCTATATTAAATGCTTTTTACTTTAAAATAAGAGTTATGTAACTAAATGTCACAACTAAAAATCTTTTTAAACAAATACGCTAACTTCCTTTTTCAGCACTGTTTCCTTAATATTTCAACAATTCCGGAAACAACGGTGTTGCGAATCATAAGAAATTAGTTCAAAAGTTGCAAAAAATTATTTGCTAAAATAAATTTTAAAAGTTTTTAAGAAACGATTTTTGGTTTGTATTAATTTTGAAACTGTATTCTGCCATCCTCGCAGACCTTCTACTATGGCATATAAACTGACAGGCTCCTGTCAGACCTCTGTGGCAAGCAGCTACTTGAGGGGGTACTAATTTATTTATTATATTTTATTTTATTTAGGACGAGTGCAAAATTGCATCTGTTTTCAAATATTTCAACTTCAATACTTGTTTAAATATAGATCAAGCTGAATTTAAATTCGAGATTTCGATAAATTTCGCTGAGATATATAATTCATTTTTTTAACAGTTCTTTTTTTATATAGAGAAGCTAGTTATCCGAAGTACAAAATTTTGGATATGTTTTACAATTCACATAACATGGAGCTGTCATAATACATTTGCTAATATGGTATACAGCAGTGTCTCGTAAACTTTTTTACTCTGCGGCACACTGAATCTAATTTTTTTTCCGCGGCACTGAATCTAATTTTTTTTTCCTCTGCACACCTAAAAAAGAATAAAAGCAAACTCTATATAATCGTCATTATATTTGCGCTTTGCTGAAGTCGTCAGCCTGGTTTTACTTGAAGATTTGCTCTCGTTCTTTAATTCATAACTCGGTGTTTGTTTTAAATATTTGTCCAATCTATGGCTTGAAATAATCAAAAATTAATACCAAAATTTGGAAAAAGCTTGATAAATACTTACAAGATCCCAGTTGATAAAATCTGAAAGATTTTTATTAAAGCACGTCGATAACACAAGACAAGTCAAAATGAAATCCTTGGAATTATCTAGTGTCAATTTGAAAATCTCTCGCGGCACATAGTTTGCGAGACACTGGTATACAGGGTAGTTATAAAATGAGTTTCCCTATTCTAGAGTGTCTGGAGCTGTGACGAACGGAGATAATGCCGCGTAAATTGATAGGCAGCTTAATGAGAACATGCGGAAACCATCTGGAGAAGGAAAAAATTAGTTGAAACTGTCACCACCGGTGATTCTTGACAAATCTGCGGTTCGGGTTGTCTAATCGAGTTCGTTTGCGTAACAAGTTTCGAAACAAAACTATGGTATAAAACTGGGAATGTTCACACTACAAAGAACGAGAGCCATATGGTTCTCGTGAAGAAGGAACGCTCGCTGTTAATCAAGTTATTCTACCAGAATCAGAGAAATGCAAATGCTGCATTGCAAAAGCATCAGAAGACTCTGCGGAGAGGAGACCTGACGTCAGTGGCCTGAAGGAAGATGGTGAAGACGTTTCAAGCAACCTCTGATTTCGGAATGGCACCAGGAAGACGAAGATCACCATTTCAGAAGACATAGTGGATGAGAAAATGGTTGCCATGACAGCCCATGCCACAAGTGACATGCGATGAATCAGAAGCGCCAGAGCGGTGTCACGACAGTCTGGCCTTCCATGGGAAAATATCCACAAAGTTATAGAGATCTTTAATTCATCTTCAACAATATTTTATAAGGTATAGAGATTCGAAATTAATTTTACCTTAGCACAATTACATGCAAATTCCGTAATAAATTCTTCTGGCTCTGTACAGGCAGAAACTGAAAAAGATGCGTTTCTTCTTCAGCGTCTGTCTATACAGGGAAGGTAAAAACCTTTTCCTGTGAATAATATCAACTTTGTAATATCCGCAATGCTGTGGATTTACGAAGAAAAGTATGCATTTTTTTTCGCAATTTCTATTAATCAGTGTATGCATTAGGATTCTTGATAAATGTCACCTAATACAGCAATCTAGTTTGAAATGGATGCAGCATATTTTACTGTTTTGTCGGCATCCACAGTTTTTTTTTCCCTTTCTGCACATCTTTCGTGTTTACTAATTATCGCCCTAATAATGGCTGGTTATTAGGAAATTTGTAAACATAATCGTTAATGCCGTTTAGGATTATTTGTGACACATAAATTGAAATTTTAAAACGAAACTACAGAGAATATGAGTATTTACTATTGATTAACACTAATCGTGAATTATAAATTAATTTGAGTTAAAATAGGAGATTAAATAAACTTATTTGAAGAAATTAAAAGATTAATTCTTATTATAATGATTTGTGTATCCTACAACTGAACATGTTGTTTAAATCATGCTTTATAATCACTATAGAAAATACGCTTTAATTACGTTAAAACCACTGTTACGACAGATGAACGAGCAACAATGAAACCGTGATGTGTGTGTGATTTTGATGCTTGCGTGTACTTCAGCATGAGAATTACCTCACCAATGGATTAGAGTAGAACTCGAACATAACGATGTTTTAGAAGGAATGAAACAGTTGTTAGGGCTTGAATGTGTGCATTTCTTTTGCACTAAATGAATTAGCATAAAATTAATGTTAGGAAAGTTCATCAAAATACTTGTAGTATAGGCCAAGGACATGAAATGTTATTTTTGCAAATAGAGTAGACCTCAAATTCTCTAAGTTCATTTTCTGATGCGTAGTGATCAACGTCTGAAAAGAATTAGTTCTGAAAGCCCAGTATACTTAGCTGCAGTTCTGGAATACTTGATGACTAAAATTCTGAAAGTCATTTTATGTGTGGTTATTTATAGCTTGTTTAAAGAATTGGTAAGAATATTCTTGATAGTTTACAGGTTTATTCGCAAATATGATTGTGCCACTTATTGAGTATTGTAAAAAGTCTCTTTTTATGCTTTGAGTAGGGACTGTAAGAATTCTAAAAGAAACGACTATTTGTAGTAATAGTGATAAGGTGATATATTTTTCTGATGGTTTATTTTCATATTGATACAGATTTGTGTTGATTGAATTTAGTTTATATAAATGTTTTTATTCATACTTTTGTAATAAATTACCTTATTTTAGAATTAGTGTTGCTAAATATTCTTTTGAACTCACTCTAAGTTTCCATCCGTTAAATTATAACAATACCACATAACAAGCGTCTTTTCTGCCGGTTTTGCTTTGCTCCGTTGTTGCCCATCGTAAATTTAGCAGCTCTACTACCTCTAGTATATGGGGCGGGGGTGGCTTAGTCGGTAGCGCGCCAGACTCGTAATCTGTAGTTCTTAGGTTCGAGTCCCAGCTGGGTCAGCGTTGAGATTTATCTCCGCAAAATTCCCCGCCCTGCCCTCGGTCAGTAGGGGACACCGATGGGCTTGGAAAGGCCGCCATCCGTCGGATGGGACGTTAAGCCGTGGCCCCGTGTGCGGGAGAGCCATACCCTTTGCACGTTAAAGAACACGCTGGATGGCCTTGACGGGAGGCTACCATCTGTCTCCTAACAGCTGTTCCAGTGGGTCCCCTCCCCCAACCTTCTCTGAGCCTTCCAAGTCCATGTGACCTGGTCATTTAGCCCATGGTGTGCAAAAAAGTGCCGCTAAGAGGGAAAACAACCCAACCTCTAGTATATACACTGGTTTTCATAAATTAAGGAAAATTCCTATGTTAAGTCAATGGGAAGCTAACGTCAAAGCTCTATAACTTCTAAAATAAGTTTTTTTGCTTTGAAAAATGGGATTGCAGATAAAGATCTCAATCAAATAAATCAATATCTCGATTTTCAACAATATTCGTTCAGTATTTAATGAGTTATGGAAGTTTGAATATTTTGCGATAACAATGCCAGCCACAAAAAATGATTTCAGAAGTTAATTAAGACTTAATAATAAGTATTGGATCAAAGTGTTTAATAAAATAAGTTTGTATTTTAGAACTTTGTGTAAAAAATTATTTCATTATTCCTTCAGTTTTGTATGTTTCTTAAGACTGCATTGCTGTTGTTAAATATTCAAACTTCCATAACTCATTAAATTTTATCGGATATTGCTGAAAATCGAGTTATTGATTTATTTCATTGAGATCTTTATCTGCAATCACATTTTTCAAAACAAAAACGCTTATTTTAGAAGTTATAGAGCTTTGACGTTAGCTTCCTATTGACTTAACATAGGGATTTTCCTTTATTTATGGAAACCGGTGTATATAGAACTCTGTGCTTGAAACCTAAGAATCTCAGTCCGATTCCTTTGGTGACAATGAATCCCCTGAAATTCTCCCGTGAAAATTACATCATTCGTCAGGAGAAATTATTCGCGATCACATAAGATGAAACAGACATTATATTTTTAAGGAAAATTTATATTTTCTCTTAAAATTAAAATAATAGTGATATATAGGTATGTATTAATGTTTTTATTATAAACAACATTTCCTTATAGGTGCTTCGACCTTTAATTTGCATATAGGAACATCTAGTTTTTAATAGGATTTGAAAACGTAACAGCTTATGGGTTAGCATACGTTGCTCATTAATTTGTTTCGGTTTTTTTTTTCCAATAAAAAAATAACTGCCGTGACCAGGATTCGAACCTGGGTTATTGCGGCCACAACGCAATGTACTAACCACTATACGATCACGGCCAGAAATTGACGTGAGCATAGCTCTCTAATTCGATACTGCTTGCTGAAAACGCTTCCTGAAGCCGAAACAGATGCATCGGGAAGGGCAGAGGCAAAGAAATGGAGCGAAACGATAAACAACTTCCAAGAAACCTATTAGGAGTTTAACAATTATTGTTCACTAGATGGCAGCACTGAATATTTTCTGATCGAAAGAGTTGCTAATTTCTATTAGAAGAGATTGAATTTTGTGCAGGATACAATCCATGCACATGAAGCGCCTTTATGTTTCGATTTCTAATTAATTTTTTCCTTGATAATCATGAAAAAATGTCTAACCAAAATGAATGCAGAAATTACAATGAGAAATAATAATATTCTTACTAATTACAATTCTTTATTAAACATTAATGCAATAAATTAATGTTAAACATATTGTATATTTCATGTTATTCAATATGCAGCAAAATTTAAATATCAAACTATTATTTAAACATTTTTTTCTTACTTTCTTTTTATCTGGCAATAAGCAAATTACGCGAAATTATTGCAACACATTGTATCAATGGAAAGCTACATTCAGAGCTTTTAACTTTAAAATAAAAATTATGTAACTAAATGCCACAACTGCAAATCTTTTTAAACAAATACGCCTACTTCCATTTTGAGCACTGTTTCCTTAACATTTCAACAATTCTGGAAACTTAATCATTTAACAGCGGTGTTGCGAATCATAAGAATTTAGCATAAAAATTGCAAAAAAAATTATTTGCTGAAATAAATTAAATTTTAAATGTTTTCGAAAAACGTTTTTCAGTTTGCATCAATTTTGAAACTGTGTTCTGCCATCCTCACAGACCTTCTACTATGGCGCATAAACTGACAGGCTCCTGTCAGACCTCTGTGGCAAGCAGCAGCTTGAGGGGGTATTTATTTATTTATTTATAATATTTTATTTTATTTAGGACGAGTGTAAAATAGCATCTGTTTTCAAATATTTCAGCTTCAATAGTTGTTGAAATATAAAACAAGAGCTGAGTTTAAAATTGACATTTGGATAAATTTCACGGAGATATATAATTCATTTTTTAACGGTTCTTTTTTTTTTTATATAAAGAAGCTAGTTTTCCGAATTACGCAATTTTGGATATGGTTTACAATTCACATAAATAGAGATGCCTAATAGTTGGTTATAAAATTCGTTTCCCTATTCCGGAGTATCTGGAGCTGTGACGAACGGAAATAACGCCCCGTAAATTGGTAGGCAGCTTAATGAGAACATGCAGAAACGATTCAGCTGAGGAAAACATTAGTTCTAACTGTCACCATCGATGATTCTTGACAAATCTGCGGTTCGGGTTGTCTAATCGAGTTCGTTTGCGTAACAAGTTTCGAAACAAATCTATGGTATAAAAGTGGGAATGTTCACACTACAAAGAACGAGAGCCATATGGTTCTCGTGAAGAAGGAACGCTCGCTGTTAATCAAGTTATTCTACCAGAATCAGAGAAATGCAAATGCTGCATTGCAAAAGCATCAGAAGACTCTGCGGAGAGGAGACCTGACGTCAGTGGCCTGAAGGAAGATGGTGAAGACGTTTCAAGCAACCTCTGATTTCGGAATGGCATCAGGAAGACGAAGATCACCATT
Organism: Ryuthela nishihirai; assembly: GCA_038380435.1. NCBI lineage: Eukaryota > Metazoa > Arthropoda > Arachnida > Araneae > Heptathelidae > Ryuthela > Ryuthela nishihirai. The sequence goes on from JAWZYU010000018.1 coordinate 31,699,116, forward strand.
TCAGAAGACATGGTGGATGAGAAAATGGTTGCCATGACAGTCCATGCCACAAGTGACATGCGATGAATCAGAAGCGCCAGAGCGGTGTCACGACAGTCTGGCCTTCCATGGGAAAATATCCACAAAGTTATAGAGATCTTTAATTCATCTTCAACAATATTTTATAAGGTATAGAGATTCGAAATTAATTTTACCTTAGCACAATTACATGCAAATTCCGTAATAAATTCTTCTGGCTCTGTACAGGCAGAAACTGAAAAAGATGCGTTTCTTCTTCAGCGTCTGTCTATACAGGGAAGGTAAAAACCTTTTCCTGTGAATATTATCAACTTTGTAATATCCGCAATACTGTGGATTTACGAAGAAAAGTATGCATTTTTTTTTGCAATTTCTATTAATCAGTGTATGCATTAGGATTCTTAATAAATGTCACCTAATACAGCAATCTAGTTTGAAATGGATGCAGCATATTTTACTGTTTTGTCGGCATCCACAGTTTTTTTTCCCCTTTCTGCACATCTTTCGTGTTTACTAATCATCGCCCTAATAATGGCTGGTTATTAGGAAATTTCTAAACATAATCGTTAATGCCGTTTAGGATTATTTGTGACACATAAATTGAAATTTTAAAACGAAACTACAGAGAATATGAGTATTTACTATTGATTAACATTAATCGTGAATTATAAATTAATTTGAGTTAAAATAGGAGATTAAATAAACTTATTTGAAGAAATTAAAAGATTAATTCTTATTATAATGATTTGTGTATCCTACAACTGAACATGTTGTTTAAATCATGCTTTATAATCACTATAGAAAATACGCTTTAATTACGTTAAAACCACTGTTACGACAGATGAACGAGCAACAATGAAACCGTGATGGGTGTGTGATTTTGATGCTTGCGTGTACTTCAGCATGAGAATTACCTCACCAATGGTTTAGAATAGAACAGTAGAACTCGAACATAACGATGTTTTAGAAGGAATGAAACAGTTGTTAGGGCTTGAATGTGTGCATTTCTTTGGCACTAAGTGAATTAGCATAAAATTAATGTTAGGAAAGTTCATCAAAATACTTGGAGTATAGGCCAAGGACATGAAATGTTATTTTTGCAAATAGAGTAGACCTCAAATTCTCTAAGTTCATTTTCTGATGCGTAGTGATCAACGTCTGAAATAAATTAGTTCTGAAAGCCCAGTATACTTAGCTGCAGTTCTGGAATACCTGATGACTAAAATTCTGAAAGTCATTTCATGTGTGGTTATTTATAGATTTCTTTAAAGAATTGGTAAGAATATTCTTGATAGTTTACAGGTTTATTCGCAAATATGATTGTGCCACTTATTGAGTATTGTAAAAAGTCTCTTTTTATGCTTTGAGTAGGGACTGTAAGAATTCTAAAGAAAAGACTATTTCTAGTAATAGTGATAAGGTGATATATTCTTCTGATGGTTTATTTTCATATTGATACAGATTTGTGTTGATTGAATTTAGTTTATATAAATGTTTTTATTCATAGTTTTGTAATAAATTACCTTATTTTAGAATTAATGTTGCTAAATATTCTTTTGAACTCACTCTAAGTTTCAATCAGTTAAATTATAACAATACCACATAACAAGCGTCTTTTCTGCTGGTTTTGCTTTGCTCCGTTGTTGCCCATCGTAAATTTAGCAGCTCTACTACCTCTAGTATATGGGGCGGGGGTGGCTTAGTCAGTAGCGCGCCAGGCTCGTAATCTGTAGTTCCCAGGCGCGATTCCCAGCTGGTTCAGCGTTGAGATTTATCTCCGCAAAATTCCCCGCCCTGCCCTCGGTCAGTAGGGGACACCGATGGGCTTGGAAAGGCCGCCGTCCGTCGGATGGGACGTTAAGCCGTGGCCCCGTGTGCGGGAGAGCCATACCCTTTGCACGTTAAAGAACACGCTGGATGGCCTTGACGGGAGGCTACCATCTGTCTCCTAACAGCTGTTCCAGTGGGTCCCCTCCCCCAACCTTCTCTGAGCCTTCCAAGTCCATGTGACCTGGTCATTTAGCCCATGGTGTGCAAAAAAGTGCCGCTCAGAAGCAAAACAACCCAACCTCTAGTATATACACTGGTTTCCATAAATTAAGAAAAATTCCTATGTTAAGTCAATGGGAAGCTAACGTCAAAGCTCTATAACTTCTAAAATAAGTTTTTTTGCTTTGAAAAATGTGATTGCAGATAAAGATCTCAATCAAATAAATCAATATCTCGATTTTCAACAATATTCGTTCAGTATTTAATGAGTTATGGAAGTTTGAATATTTTGCGATAACAATGCCAGCCACAAAAAATGATTTCAGAAGTTAATTAAGACTTAATAATAAGTATTGGATCAAAGTGTTTAATAAAATAAGTTTGTATTTTAGAACTTTGTGTAAAAAATTATTTCATTATTCCTTCAGTTTTGTATGTTTCTTAAGACTGCATTGCTGTTGTTAAATATTCAAACTTTCATAACTCATTAAATTTTATCGGATATTGCTGAAAATCGAGTCATTGATTTATTTCATTGAGACCTTTATCTGCAATCACATTTTTCAAAACAAAAACACTTATTTTAGAAGTTATAGAGCTTTGACGTTAGCTTCCTATTGACTTAACATAGTCATATATATAGAATATATAATAAATAATATATAGAATATATATATAAAATAGTTCCATAGAAATGGAACATATTTCCTTTATTTATGGAAACCGGTGTATATAGAACTCTGTGCTTGAAACCTAAGAATCTCAGTCCGATTCCTTTGGTGACAATGAATCCCCTGAAATTCTCCCGTGAAAATTACATCATTCCTCAGGAGAAATTATTCGCGATCGCAAAAGATGAAACAGACATTATATTATTAAGGAAAATTTATATTTTCTCTTAAAATTAAAATAATAGTGATATATAGGTATGTATTAATGTTTTTATTATAAACAACATTTCCTTATAGGTGCTTCGACCTTTAATTTGCATATAGGAACATTTAGTTTTTAATAGGATTTGAAAACGTAACAGCTTATGGGTTAGCATACGTTGCTCATTAATTTGTTTCGGTTTTTTTTTTCCAATAAAAAAATAACTGCCGTGACCAGGATTCGAACCTGGGTTATTGCGGCCACAACGCAATGTACTAACCACTATACGATCACGGCCAGAAATTGACGTGAGCATAGCTCTCTAATTCGATACTGCTTGCTGAAAACGCTTCCTGAAGCCGAAACAGATGCATCGGGAAGGGCAGAGGCAAAGAAATGGAGCGAAACGATATCAACTTCCAAGAAACCTATTAGGAGTTTAACAATTATTGTTCACTAGATGGCAGCACTGAATATTTTCTGATCGAAAGAGTTGCTAATTTCTATTCGAAGAGATTGAATTTTGTGCAGGATACAATCCATGCACATGAAGCGCCTTTATGTTTCGATTTCTAATTTATTTTTTCCTTGATAATCAAGAAAAAAAGTCTAACCAAAATGAATGCAGAAATTACAATGAGAAATAATAATATTCTTACTAATTACAATTCTTTATTAAACATTAATGCAATAAATTAATGTTAAACATATTGTATATTTCATGTTATTCAATATGTAGCAAAATTTAAATATCAAACTATTATTTAAACATTTTTTCTTACTTTCTTTTTATCTGGCAATAAGCAAATTCCGCGAAATTATTGCAACACATTGTATCAATGGAAAGCTATATTCAGAGCTTTTAACTTTAAAATAAAAATTATGTAACTAAATGCCACAACTGAAAATCTTTTTAAACAAATGCGCCTACTTCCATTTTGAGCACTGTTTCCTTAACATTTCAACAATTCTGGAAACTTAATCATTTAACAGCGGTGTTGCGAATCATAAGAATTTAACACAAAAGTTGCAAAACAATTATTTGCTAAAATAAATTAAATTTTAAATGTTTTCGAAAAACGTTTTTCAGTTTGCATCAATTTTGAAACTGTGTTCTGCCATCCTCACAGACCTTCTACTATGGCGCATAAACTGACAGGCTCCTGTCAGACCTCTGTGGCAAGCAGCAGCTTGAGGGGGTATTTATTTATTTATTTATAATATTTTATTTTATTTAGGACGAGTGTAAAATAGCATCTGTTTTCAAATATTTCAGCTTCAATAGTTGTTGAAATATAAAACAAGAGCTGAGTTTAAAATTGACATTTGGATAAATTTCACTGAGATATATAATTCATTTTTTAACGGTTCTTTTTTTTTATATAAAGAAGCTAGTTATCCGAATTACGCAATTTTGGATATGGTTTACAATTCACATAAATAGAGATGCCTAATAGTTGGTTATAAAATTCGTTTCCCTATTCCGGAGTATCTGGAGCTGTGACGAACGGAAATAACGCCCCGTAAATTGGTAGGCAGCTTAATGAGAACATGCATAAACGATTTAGCTGAGGAAAACATTAGTTCTAACTGTCACCATCGATGATTCTTGACAAATCTGCGGTTCGGGTTGTCTAATCGAGTTCGTTTGCGTAACAAGTTTCGAAACAAAACTATGGTATAAAAGTGGGAATGTTCACACTACAAAGAACGAGAGCCATATGGTTCTCGTGAAGAAGTAATTTTACCTTAGCACAATAACATGCAAATTCCGTAATAAATTCTTCTGGCTCTGTACAGGCAGAAACTGAAAAAGATGCGTTTCTTCTTCAGCGTCTGTCTATACAGGGAAGTAAAAACCTTTTCCTGTGATTAATATCAATTTTGTAATATCCGCAATACTGTGGATTTACGAAGAAAAGTATGCAATTTTTTTCGCAATTTCTATTAATCAGTGTATGCATTAGGATTCTTGATAAATGTCACCTAATACAGCAATCTAGTTTGAAATGGATGCAGCATATTTTACTGTTTTGTCGGCATCCAGTTTTTTTTTCCCCTTCTGCACATCTTTCGTGTTTACTAATCATCGCCCTAATAATGGCTGGTTATTAGGAAATTTGTAAACATAATCGTTAATGCCGTTTAGGATTATTTGTGACACATAAATTGAAATTTTAAAACGAAACTACAGAGAATATGAGTATTTACTATTGATTGACACTAATCGTGAATTATAAATTAATTTGAGTTAAAATAGGAGATTAAATAAACTTATTTGAAGAAATTAAAAGATTAATTCTTATTATAATGATTTGTGTATCCTACAACTGAACATGTTGTTTAAATCATGCTTTATAATCACTATAGAAAATACGCTTTAATTACGTTAAAACCACTGTTATGACAGATGAACGAGCAACAATGAAACCGTGATGTGTGTGTGATTTTGATGCTTGCGTGTACTTCAGCATGAGAATTACCTCACCAATGGATTAGAATAGAACAGTAGAACTCGAACATAACGATGTTTTAGAAGGAATGAAACAGTTGTTAGGGCTTGAATGTGTGCATTTCTTTGGCACTAAGTGAATTAGCATAAAATTAATGTTAGGAAAGTTCATCAAAATACTTGGAGTATAGGCCAAGGACATGAAATGTTATTTTTGCAAATAGAGTAGATCTCAAATTCTCTAAGTTCATTTTCTGATGCGTAGTGATCAACGTCTGAAAAGAATTAGTTCTGAAAGCCCAGTATACTTAGCTGCAGTTCTGGAATACTTGATGACTAAAATTCTGAAAGTCATTTTATGTGTGGTTATTTATAGCTTGTTTAAAGAATTGGTAAGAATATTCTTGATAGTTTACAGGTTTATTCGCAAATATGATTGTGCCACTTATTGAGTATTGTAAAAAGTCTCTTTTTATGCTTTGAGTAGGGACTGTAAGAATTCTAAAGAAACGACTATTTCTAGTAATAGTGATAAGGTGATATATTTTTCTGATGGTTTATTTTCATATTGATACAGATTTGTGTTGATTGAATTTAGTTTATATAAATGTTTTTATTCATACTTTTGTAATAAATTACCTTATTTTAGAATTAGTGCTGCTAAATATTCTTTTGAACTCACTCTATGTTTCCATCCGTTAAATTATAACAATACCACATAACAAGCGTCTTTTCTGCCGGTTTTGCTTTGCTCCGTTGTTGCCCATCGTAAATTTAGCAGCTCTACTACTTCTAGTATATGGGGCGGGGGTGGCTTAGTCGGTAGCGCGCCAGGCTCGTAATCTGTAGTTCCCAGGTTCGATTCCCAGCTGGGTCAGCGTTGAGATTTATCTCCGCAAAATTCCCCGCCCTGCCCTCGGTCAGTAGGGGACGCCGATGGGCTTGGAAAGGCCGCCGTCCGTCGGATAGGACGTTAAGCCGTGGCCCCGTGTGCGGGAGAGCCATACCCTTTGCACGTTAAAGAACACGCTGGATGGCCTTGACGGGAGGCTACCATCTGTCTCCTAACAGCTGTTCCAGTGGGTCCCCTCCCCCAACCTTCTCTGAGCCTTCCGAGTCCATGTGACCTGGTCATTTAGCCCATGGTGTGCAAAAAAGTGCCGCTCAGAGGGAAAACAACCCAACCTCTAGTATATACACTGGTTTCCATAAATTAAGGAAAATTCCTATGTTAAGTCAATGGGAAGCTAACGTCAAAGCTCTATAACTTCTAAAATAAGTTTTTTTGCTTTGAAAAATGTGATTGCAGATAAAGATCTCAATCAAATAAATCAATATCTCGATTTTCAACAATATTCGTTCAGTATTTAATGAGTTATGGAAGTTTGAATATTTTGCGATAACAATGCCAGCCACAAAAAATGATTTCAGAAGTTAATTAAGACTTAATAATAAGTATTGGATCAAAGTGTTTAATAAAATAAGTTTGTATTTTAGAACTTTGTGTAAAAAACTATTTCATTATTCCTTCAGTTTTGTATGTTTCTTAAGACTGCATTGCTGTTGTTAAATATTCAAAGCTTTTTACTTTAAAATAAGAGTTATGTAACTAAATGCCACATAACTTCTAAAATAAGTTTTTTTGCTTTGAAAAATGTGATTGCAGATAAAGATCTCAATCAAATAAATCAATACCTCGATTTTCAACAATATTCGTTCAGTATTTAATGAGTTACGGAAGTTTGAATATTTTGCGATAACAATGTCAGCAACAAAAAATGATTTCAGAAGTTAATTAAGACTTAATAATAAGTATTGGATCAAAGTGTTTAATAAAATAAGTTTGTATTTTAGAACTTTGTGTAAAGAATTATTTCATTATTCCTTCAGTTTTGTATGTTTCTTAAGACTGCATTGCTGTTGTTAAATATTCAAACTTCCATAACTCATTAAATTTTATCGGATATTGCTGAAAATCGAGTCGTTGATTTATTTCATTGAGATCTTTATCTGCAATCACATTTTTCAAAACAAAAACACTTATTTTAGAAGTTATAGAGCTTTGACGTTAGCTTCCTATTGACTTAACATAGGGATTTTCCTTTATTTATGGAAACCGGTGTATATAGAACTCTGTGCTTGAAACCTAAGAATCTCAGTCCGAGTCCTTTGGTGACAATGAATCCCCTGAAATTCTTCCGTGAAAATTACGTCATTCGTCAAGAGAAATTATTCGCGATCACAAAAGATGAAACAGACATTATATTATTAAGGAAAATTTATATTTTCTCTTAAAATTAAAATAATAGTGATATATAGGTATGTATTAATGTTTTTATTATAAACAACATTTCCTTATAGGTGCTTCGACCTTTAATTTGCATATAGGAACATTTAGTTTTTAATAGGATTTGAAAACGTAACAGCTTATGGGTTAGCATACGTTGCTCATTAATTTGTTTCGGTTTTTTTTTTCCAATAAAAAAATAACTGCCGTGACCAGGATTCGAACCTGGGTTATTGCGGCCACAACGCAATGTACTAACCACTATACGATCACGGCCAGAAATTGACGTGAGCATAGCTCTCTAATTCGATACTGCTTGCTGAAAACGCTTCCTGAAGCCGAAACAGATGCATCGGGAAGGGCAGAGGCAAAGAAATGGAGCGAAACGATAAACAACTTCCAAGAAACCTATTAGGAGTTTAACAATTATTGTTCACTAGATGGCAGCACTGAATATTTTCTGATCGAAAGAGTTGCTAATTTCTATTCGAAGAGATTGAATTTTGTGCAGGATACAATCCATGCACATGAAGCGCCTTTATGTTTCGATTTCTAATTTATTTTTTCCTTGATAATCAAGAAAAAAAGTCTAACCAAAATGAATGCAGAAATTACAATGAGAAATAATAATATTCTTACTAATTACAATTCTTTATTAAACATTAATGCAATAAATTAATGTTAAACATATTGTATATTTCATGTTATTCAATATGCAGCAAAATTTAAATATCAAACTATTATTTAAACATTTTTTTCTTACTTTCTTTTTATCTGGCAATAAGCAAATTCCGCGAAATTATTGCAACACATTGTATCAGTGGAAAGCTATATTCGGAGCTTTTAACTTTAAAATAAAAATTATGTAACTAAATGCCACAACTGAAAATCTTTTTAAACAAATGCGCCTACTTCCATTTTGACCACTGTTTCCTTAACATTTCAACAATTCTGGAAACTTAATCATTTAACAGCGGTGTTGCGAATCATAAGAATTTAACACAAAAGTTGCAAAAAAATTATTTGCTAAAATAAATTAAATTTTAAATGTTTTCGAAAAACGTTTTTCAGTTTGCATCAATTTTGAAACTGTGTTCTGCCATCCTCACAGACCTTCTACTATGGCGCATAAACTGACAGGCTCCTGTCAGACCTCTGTGGCAAGCAGCAGCTTGAGGGGGTATTTATTTATTTATTATATTTTATTTTATTTAGGACGAGTGTAAAATAGCATCTGTTTTCAAATATTTCAGCTTCAATAGTTGTTGATATATAAAACAAGAGCTGAGTTTAAAATTGAGATTTGGATAAATTTCACGGAGATATATAATTCATTTTTTAACGGTTCTTTTTTTTTATATAAAGAAGCTAGTTATCCGAATTACGCAATTTTGGATATGGTTTACAATTCACATAAATAGAGATGCCTAATAGTTGGTTATAAAATTCGTTTCCCTATTCCGGAGTGTCTGGAGCTGTGACGAACGGAAATAACGCCGCGTAAATTGGTAGGCAGCTTAATGAGAACATGCAGAAACGATTTAGCTAAAAAAAACATTAGTTCTAACTGTCACCACCGGGGGTGGGGGATCGGCGCTTCGGGTCGGTTAATCGAGTTTGTTTGCATAACAAGTTTTCGAAACAAAACTCGTCGTATAAATATGGGAATGCTCACATTACAAAGAACGAGAGCCATATGGCTCTCGTGAAGAAGGAACGCGCGCTGTTAATCAAGTTATTCTACCAGAATCAGAGAAATGCAAATGCTGCACTGCAAGAATATCAGCACCTGAAAACCCTGCGGAGAAGAACTCTGAGGCCACTGGCGTTAAGGAAGATGGTGAAGACGTTAGAGGCAACAGGTGATTTCGGAATGGCTCCAGGAAGACGAAGGCCTCCATTTCAGAAGATATGGTAGATGAGTAAATGGTTGCCATGACAGCCCATGCCATAAGTGACATGCGATCAATCAGCAGCGCCTGAGCGGTGTTACGACAGTTGGTCCTTCCATGGGAAACGATCCACAAAGTGCTACAATGTATTTTGTGATGATACCCATATAGAACCCATATGATGCAAGACTTGCACCACATGACGCGCAACATCACACCGACTTTCCAATTTCTGGCAATGATGGAGACAGACGACACATGGCTGCGGGTGGACAACTCACAGTCACGTGTTGTCTGTGTGGACCGATGAGGCACACTTCACTCTCACTGTTGCCGTCAACACACAGAACTGTTGAGTATGGGGGACATCACTCCATCTGCTGTGGTGGTCAGTGCAGACATCATCATTGAGCTGTTCTTCTTTGAGGAGGCTACGCCTAATGATCTAGTTTGGTATACCGTAACAAGTGCTCTTTAATGTACTCTTCTCCGGTATCACGTGATTCCCACCCTCCAGGAATGGCAGTGTGTGTACAGTCGCTCAAAAAAGTATCCGAACACTATGGTTGATCACAGAATTCAGAAAAAAAAATCTGGCAACAATTTTTTTAGAAATTAGTGATCTGGCAACTTCGTGTCACGTGATTACAGAATTCAGGAAAAATATCTGGAGCGTGTACATCAACTGTACACGCTCCAGTTACCGTTCACAGCAAACTGGACACGTGACACGAAGTTGCCAGATCACTAATTTCTAAAAGAAATCGTTGCCAGATATTTTTCCTGAATTCTGTAATCAACCATGGTGTTCGGATATTTTTTTGAGCGACTGTAGGTGGTCATATTATTTTGATACTAGATCGTGTGGGCTCACTCACGGAAATATTGAGCGTGTGAAATTATTGTTCACAGCAAACTGGAGCGTGTGCAGTAACTGCACACGCTCCAGTTTGCTGTGAACGGTAATTGGAGCGTGTACAGTTGCTGTACATCATCATCATCATCCTCAAGCAGCCATCGGCTACGGAGGTCCAACCAGACTGCGCAGTTTAATTCTCCAAGCATATCTGTCCTGAGCTACATCTGCTGCATCTGGCCACTGCAAACCAATTCTAACAAGGTCCTGTTTGACATTGTCTGCCCACCGCATCCTAGGTCTCCCCCTCCTTCTGAGGCCTCTTGGCACACTGTTCATAACCCTATTCGCCAATCTATAATTATCCATACGGGCAACATGGCCAAACCAGCGGAGTCTCTCTCTGCAAAATATGCTGCTTAAAGGAGGTTGCAGACTCCTTTGCCTAACCTCATCATTAGTTACAAAGTTGAACTACCTAATACCCAAGATACTGCGTAAGCATCTAGAATCAAAAGCATCTAGTTTCCTGTTATCTTGTTTACACAGCGTCCAAGTTTCACTACCATAACTAACCCTAGAAAGAACCAAACTATTATACAGTCTAATTTTAGTCTTTAGATGTATACGCCTATTTCTCCACAATATCCAAAGATTCTTAAAAGTCCCGGCAGCAATACCTATTCGTCTGTTAATCTCATGCCACACATCACCAGTATCTGTTACTTAGCTCCCAAGGTAATCTTTGGATTGATGGTTTGGCTGACAAAGCCGAGGAAGCAGTTAGACAGCACAACAGCAGAGAGCTGTACCAGAGAGTTAATGTTTTGTGTGGTAGAAAACGGACAGGCATGCAGGGATTGAAGGATAAACAAGGTAAGGTTATAGAAGGTGAGGATTCTGTCATGGCTAGCTGGGCTGAGCATTTCAGTTGCTGTACACGCTTCAGATATTTTCCTGAATTCTGTAATCACGTGACACGAAGTTGCCAGATCACTAATTTCTAATAAAATTGTTGCCAGATATTTTTTTCTGAATTCTGTGATCAACCATAGTGTTCGGATACTTTTTTGAGCGACTGTACACCATAGTGTTCAAACAAGATGGTGTACCCTCACCTTAGTCGGCAGGTAAAGTAGTTGCTTCATATAACAATAAGGCGATGAGCACTTATTCCTCAAGATTTTCCTTTAGCCTGGTCAACACGCTCACCAGACTTGAATACTTATTTCTAGCTCAGGGGCTATCTCAAAGACCAGTTTTAAAATGGCAGTATGCTGCCGCTTGCCGCTCTGAAGGCCAACATTACACGAAAAATGACCACCATCCCCATCCAAATGCCTCATGCAGCCCATCGCTTCCAGCACATCCTCTGCACCAATGGAAAGCATATTAATCAGTTTCTATAACAGACATGTGCGTGAAACCAATAAACATCGTGTTCTCACACATGCCTTTCTTTCTTGTATTTACAGCGCCAGTTTTTCCCCTGGTAACGACAGTTGGAACTAATTTTGTTTTCTTCGCTAAATCTTTTCCTCGTGTTCTGATTAAGCTACCTAACACTTTTCTCGTCGCTATCTCCATTCGTCACCGCTCCACAGACTCCAGAATAGGGAAACTTATTTTATGGCTATCCTGTACATACTAAATATTAGCATTTCTTAAAATAAGCATATCGACCAAATATTGCAGCAAATAACTACCTGCAAAGGCTAATATTGGTTACTATTTTAAATTACAGAGTAGAATTATGTTTAAGCTAATATTTAAACAATATTTTTATTTGTATTTTAAAAAGTACAATTTTTCATATATTTCTAAATAACATTATTAAAATGTCGAATAGAGAATCATCTCGTTGTATCCTATCTCATCTTTCCTTACGCCTTCTGTGCAGAGCTCGCCCGACGAAAGACCCGGCACATTTTAAGGTACAATCGCTCAAAAAAATATCCGAACACTATGGTTGATCACAGAATTCAGAAAAAAATATCTGGCAACGATTGTTTTAGAAATTAGTGATCTGGCAACTTCGTGTCACGTGACACGAAGTTGAGTTTCTGGAGAGAGCCCCATTTTCTGGAGATGACGACTTTCATAGCGTCGTAAAAACACTCTGAATGGCCTTGATAGGAGTTTTCAATTTCTCTCCTAACACTGGTCTAGTACCCTTGCTCTATCCAATTATGAACCCTTTGGTTCATGTGACCAGACCATTTAATCAATTTGAATGCATAAAAGACCTTTTCAGAATTCAAAAAACCAACGTAATGAATGGTAGAATTGCTTGTAAGACAATTAATTGCAGTGAAATGGATGTTGGAATAACTGTAAATGTGAACACATTGTACAGTCGCTCAAAAAAGTATCCGAACACTATGGTTGATTACAGAATTCAGAAAAAATATCTGGCAACGATTTTTTTTAGAAATAAATTTCTGGCAGCCTTCGTGTCACGTGACACGAAGGTTGCCAGAAATTTTTTTCTAAAAAAAATCGTTGCCAGATATTTTTTCTGAATTTTGTAATCAATTATAGGGTTCGGATACTTTTTTGAGCGACTGTATGGATGGGAGAATATTTTCATAATTCTACGGCAGTGGAAGGTACAATAACTGTAAAATCAAATAGAGTGTACTGGAAATCACAGAACACCTTCAACATATATGGGCGGGGGTGGCTCAGTCGGTAGCGCGCCAGGCTCGTAATCTGTAGTTCCCAGGTTCGAGTCCCAGCTGGGTCAGCGTTGAGATTTATCTCCGCAAAATTTCCCCGCCCTGCCCACGGTCAGTAGGGGACAGCGATGAAATTTTTTTCTAAAAAAAAATCGTTGCCAGATATTTTTTCTGAATTCTGTAATCAACCATAGTGTTCGGATATTTTTTGAGCGACTGTACCGGATGGGAGAATATTTTCATAATTCTACGGCAGTGGAAGGTACAATAACTGTAAAATCAAATAGAGTGTACTGGAAATCACAGAACACCTTCAACATATAAGGGCGGGGGTGGCTCAGTCGGTAGCGCGCCAGGCTCGTAATCTGTAGTTCCAAGGTTCGAGTCCCAGCTGGGCCAGCGTTGAGATTTATCTCCGCAAAATTTCCCCGCCCTGCCCACGGTCAGTAGGGGACAGCGATGGGCTTGAAAAGGCCGCCGTCCGTCGGATGGGACGTTAAGCCGTGGCCCCGTGTGCGAGAGAGCCATACCCTGTGCACGTTAAAGAACACGCTGGATGGCCTTGACGGGAGGCTACCATCTTTCTCCCAACTGCTGTTCCAGTGGGTCCCCTCCCCCAACCTTCTCTGAGCCTTCGGGGTCCTTGTGGCCTGGCCATTTAGCCCATGGTGTGCAAAAAAGTGCCGCTCAGAGGTAAAACAATCCAATCCAACTTTCACCATATGCTGGAATAAATAACGGAAAAATCATCATAGTATGTGGGAATAGATCAGAAAATATCTTCGTATATACGGAATGGACAACACAGTAACTGCAAAACATACTGTGACGGGAGAGCAAAAAGTGAAAAAATCACATGAAAATGCACTGGGATGGCTGTAAAAAACGCTACAAAAGAACCATTTTTAGCTGACGTCCTGTAAGACAGTAATTGCAAAGAAAGAGATACATGTAACAGTCAAAAAACGGTGTGAATCAGGTATTTACTTAATCATGATCATTAATGCAATCTAGCACTGTCATCCGGGAATATTGGTTACCAATATATTCATTTTAGAAACCCTCTTTGGGACTCGAACGTGGGAACTGCAGTTCACGATCCTGGCGTTCTGCCAATTGAGGTAACCTTCACCTACATTAACATGATGAGTAATAAAAAAAAAAACTCCGAATAAACTTTAGATTTCAAGTTGTTTCTGTTCGTAGGCACGTTCAAAAACAAAAAATCAAACATCAAGAACAAATCCGTGAGCCCGCCAAACAGAACTAAGTCAACATCAGCTGCTGGACAGTTGGAGACAGATCGATGGAACAAATCGCTACAAAGGTGGTAGCGAGCGTTGAGGTTCCCCGGGAGACTTTTATACGAAGAGTGGTCGTAGCAGTCGGCCGTACTGAGGCAGGCCGAGTGTTCCAAAGGGCTTCGATGTTTCTTCTTTTAATGATCTTTTATTCGTTCCTCTTCAGTCGACTGTTCCCAAAGGTAGAGTCAAGGTAACGTTCATTTCTAGCAAAAACGGTTTTGATTCGTTTTTAATTGATCTTAATGTTTTCATTTTAAGGCGGTTTTGTGTGGTTTGCTCTTTGAATTTTGTTGCTGACAATTCTTTGTGGTAGTAGAAGAAAGTAATGTAATAATATGTAAAAGAAGTTATTCTGCTCATAGGGTTGGGTTGTTTCACCTCTGAGCGGCACTTTTTTGCACACCATGGGCTAAATGTCCAGGTCACAAGGACCCCGAAGGCTCAGAGAAGGTTGGGGGAGGGGACCCACTGGAACATCTGTTGGGAGACAGATGGTAGCCTCCCGTCAAGGACATCCAGCGTGTTCTTTAACGTGTACAGGGTATGGCTCTCCCGCACACGGGGCCACGGCTTAACGTCCCATCCGACGGACGGCGGCCTTTCCAAGCCCATCGGTGTCCCCTACTGACCGTGGGCAGGGCGGGGAATTTTTGCGGAGATAAATCTCAACGCTGACCCAGCTGGGACTCGAATCTTGGAACTACAGATTACGAGCCTGGCGCGTTACCGACTGAGCCACCCCCGCCCCTATTCTGCTCATAGACCCGGATCTAAAAAATAGAAGGGATGGGGAATGAGAAATCTTTTTCCCCCAATTTATGATCCGCCCCGCAAAGCTACTATATTTTCTTCAGGTTATGGAACCAATGACAGTGCTATTGTCCGGATTCAACCCCAACAACTGCAATGCCCCCAGTGGTTCGAGTTGTTGCACAGCAATCGCGAACCAACGAGATGCCACTGTGCCACCTTGGCGGAAAAGGTTTCTAGTTTCCTTTCTCGATTTTGTTGTTGACAGCACTTTATGATAGAAATGTAATTGAACTCATTTTGTACGGAATAACCTCAGGCGATGACCTTAGAAAAATAAAAGTAAATAAATAGAGGGAGTGGAGAATGGGCAATCGTAGCAGACCATAAAGCATTTTCGACAATTTTCTTTTGCAAATTATTATCGCCAAATAGTGAAATGGATTTTTTCCCCTCTATCATAGTGATCTTTTGAAAAAAGAAACCTTCCTGAAAAATATGTATAATAATTTAATATTCCCTAGCTTCCGTTCCGGTTGTTTAAAACATCCCAGTGTAGCGAGCAGTGGATGGTGGTGACTCAGATTTTTGGTAGAGCTCGTTGAATACCTACATGCAGCCCTCGGTTGTAGGAAAAAAAATGAATTTGGGTTGTTTTACCTCTGAGCGGCACTTTTTTGCACACCATGGGCTAAATGGCCAGGTCACATGGACCCCGAAGGCTCAGAGAAGGTTGGGGGAGGGGACCCACTGGAACAGCTGTTGGGAGACAGATGGTAGCCTTCCGTCAAGGCCATCCAGCGTGTTCTTAAACGTGCACAGGGTATGGCTCTCCCGCTCACGGGGCCACGGCTTAACGTCTCATCCGACGGACGGCGGCCTTTCCAAGCCCATCGGTGTCACCTACTGACCGTGGGCAGGGCGGGGAATTTTGCGGAGATAAATCTCAACGCTGACCCAGCTGGGACTCGAACCTGGGAACTACAGATTACGAGCCTGGCGCGCTACCGACTGAGCCACCCCCGCCCCCCCAAAAAATTGGGGAGATGCCTGGTATTGAATTGGACTGAAAAGGCGTTTCGAAAAGCATATATTCTATTTTTTAGCTATTCTCAAAACGCATTTATTTAAGAAAATTTTCAAAAAAAATCTTCCCTCAAGCAGCTGCTTGCCACAAAAATCTGACACGTGCCTGTCAGTATTTATATGTCATAAGTCCCGTGGCCGAGTGGTTAGCGCGCTTGGCTAGTGATCTACGGGACCTGGGTTCGAGCCCCGGGTAAGGCATGGATGTGTGTGTTGTTTTTCTGCTGAGGTCCTGCCATCCTCTCAGATCTTCTACTGTGGCATATAAACTGACAGGCTCCTGTCAGACCTCTGTGGCAAGCAGCTGCTTGAGGGGGTATTTATTTTATTTATTATTAGTAGAAGATCTGAGAGTATGGCAGGGCCTTAGCAGAAAAACGACACATACATCCATGACTTATCCGGGGCTCGAACCTATTTCCCTTAGATCAGTAGCCAAGCGCCCTAAAGGGGCTTGAACCCAGGTCCCTTAGGTCAGTAGCCAATCGCGCTACCCTCTCGGCCACAGGACGGCTAAGCTAAATAATAAATTCGAAAAAGTGTTCTGATCCTTTCTACTTCAATTCTGTATTTTGCTCCTCCATTGTAATAATTACCAATATATATATATCTGCATTTTTCTTCTTCGTTCGAATGATAGTTTAAAAAGATATTCGTAAAAATTAAGCCTAATATACATGTTTACTCTTTTTTTTTGGAATCCGTTCCGATAAAAATTTATTGTTTTAAATAGAATTATTCGTCGTAAATTATCACTTGATAAAACCCGTATCTGGTCTAGCAGATAGCATACCTACCTACTAAACCAGCGGGTATGAGAAACCAGGACAACTCCAACGGAGTTTTCCGGTCCTTTGTGCAGAGTAGTATCTTCTACCCTTTGAAAAAAATAGTCATTTTGGTTATATTTAATTTACGTATTAATTTATTATATATATATAGTTTTTACATATATTAATTTGTTTTGCAACAAATTGCTAAGAAAAGTGATATGGTTACAAAAAGAATTATCAAAAAATGACTGAAAAAAACTATAATTGACAGCCTCTGGAATCGAACCAGACCTTTAAAGTTGCAAATTCAAAAATATCCACATTTAGACGACTCCTGTATGCATCTCTGACAAAACTTTACGTTAAAAATATATTATTAGCATTCTCTTCTAGATCGAATGTTAAACACATTTTATGTTTTCATATGTAATGTTGTTCTTAAATACTTCACATATAAATATCCTTCTTTGGCAACCAGTTCGAACACATTTTGTCAGGAAAGTTTAGTGTTGTTGAGACTACCACGGTCAAATGAAGTCATTCTAAGTCAAATGAAGAATGATGAAGTCGTCTGAAGTCAAATGAAATCATTCTAATTCAAATGAAGAATGATGAAGTCGTCTGAAGTCAAATGAAATCATTCTAATTCAAATGAAGAATGATGAAGTCGTCTGAAGTCAAATGAAGTCATTCTAAGTCAAATGAAGAATGATGAAGTCGTCTGAAGTCAAATGAAGTCATTCTAAGTCAAATGAAGAATGATGAAGTCGTCTGAAGTCAAATGAAGTCATTCTAAGTCAAATGAAGAATGATGAAGTCGTCTGAAGTCAAATGAAGTCATTCTAAGTCAAATGAAGAATGATGAAGTTGTCTGAAGTCAAATGAAGTCATTCTAAGTCAAATGAAGAATGATGAAGTCGTCTGAAGTCAAATGAAGTCATTCTAAGTCAAATGAAGAATGATGAAGTCGTCTGAAGTCAAATGAAATCTAAGCTTCTACTATTGGTTGTATTGGTAGTATCAGTGAGTGTCAACGGGGCACTACAAAAATGTCAAGTGTCACGGATCACTACAAAATGGTGACCTGACTCCTGCAGTTCAGCGCTATCGTACTTCAGCATATGTACATTTGTGTCATCGCTATAATAGATAACGCTAAGATTCCTGAAGATGTCCAAAATGTTAAAATTCGCATTGACAATACGAAGGCCCCAAAGTACCCTGATTTAAAAAGTAAATGCTGTGATTGCCTACGTAACACGGCAAATAATGATTACGAAACGGATATTAGATTGATTTTGATGTGACAAATAATGAATACTAAATTTGAAATTCGTTTGTTATTTCTTGTGATTATTTTCGGTGGGCAGTTCCCAGGTGGCCTAATGGAAGAGCAGACCCTTGTAGTGAGCGAGGCAAGGTCCCTTCCTTAGAATTTGACTTTCCTCTTTAGGTATATTTTCTCACTGAGGAAATGTTAATATGTATATTCAGTTTCGATTACATGCTATCCAAGCCAAACTCCCCGCCCTGCCTACAGTGAATAGGGGTCACTGTTGGGCTTGAAAAGGCCGCCGTCCTTCGGATGTGACGTTAAGCAGTGGTCCCGTGTATGGGCGAGACACACCCACGCACATTAAGGAACACGCTGGATGGCCTTCACGGGAGGCTGACAGCAGGCCTTTTCCCAGCAGCTGTCCAGTGGGTCCCTCACCCAACCATCCACGAAACCACGAGAGCGTTTTTAAAATTAAAAGAGCTCGAATTTACCCTTGAAAATGGTAAACTTTCGGCATAATTCATGTACAGTGTTGCAGTAAAAATTAGACCATAATGTTACCTAACCATATTGGCAAATAATCATCGGCACGGTTCAAAATTCGAAAGTTCCGTAATTAGAGATATGAATGAACTGACTGATTTCCATAATATTAAACTAATGTAGACGATAGGTACAGTCGCTCAGAAAAGTATCCGAACACTATGGTTGATCACAGAATTCAGAAAAAAATATCTGGCAACGATTTTTTTAGAAATTAGTGATCTCACAGCTTCGTGTCACGTGATTACAGAATTCAGGAAAAATATCTGGAGCGTGTACAGCAACTGTACACGCTCCAGTTACCGTTCACAGCAAACTGGAGCGTGTACAGTAACTGCACACGCTCCAGTTTGCTGTGAACGGTAACTGCACACGCTCAATATTTCCGTGAGTGAGCCCACACGATCTAGTATCTGAATAATATGACCACCTAGAGTCGCTCAAAAAAGTATCGAACACCATGGTTGATTACAGAATTCAGAAAAAATATCTGACAACGATTTTTTTTAGAAATTAGTGATCTGGCAACTTCGTGTCACGTGACACGAAGGTTGCCAGATCCCTAATTTCTAAAAATCGTTGCCAGATATTTTTTCTGAATTCTGTAATCAACCGTAGTGTTCGGATACTTTTTAATATACTGTATATAATGCGTATGAACATGGAGCGTGTGCAGTTACCGTTCACAGCAAACTGGAGCGGTTGCGGTTAATGTTCACAGCACATTGGATCGTGTGAGCTCACAAAGACCTAGATCGTGTGGGCTCACTAACCGAAATATTGAGCGTGTGCAGTTACCGTTCACAGCAAACTGGAGCGTGTGCAGTAACTGCACACGCTCCAGTTTGCTGTGAACGATAACTGGAGCTTGTACAGTTGTTGTACACGCTAGAGAGATTTTTTCTGAATTCTGTAATCACGTGACACGAAGGTTGCCAGATCACCAATTTCTAAACAAAATCGTTGCCAGATATTTTTTCTGAATTCTGTAATCAACCATAGTGTTCGGATACTTTTTTGAGCGACTGTACTCTCTCCGCTGCTTATAGCCTTTATGTTAGTGTTCTGAAAGGCCTCTACCAGCACACGAAGGTTAGTTTTGATGCCATCCATAAGATGTAGTACTGTCCTGTAGAGTGGATCGTCGGATGGCATCATTCAAGCATGCTGTCCAATCAAAATGATTTTTGATTGGACAGCATGCTTGATGTCTGGCAACTTCGTGTCACGTGACACGAAGGTTGCCAGATCACTAATTTCTAAAAAAATCAATGCCAGATATTTTTTCTGAATTTTGCAATCAACCATAGTGTTCGGATATTTTTTTGAGCGACTGTACAACTTTCTGGACTTGTTTCATACAGCAATGCAATTCCATGGACTGAAGACATATAATTGGGATGTGAGATCTTTAAGGAATTCTAGCCGAATAAAGCCCACTGGTGCCGAAATGTTTTCCACATTTGCTTGCCTTAAGACAAACCTTAAATCTATGAAACATTTTGCATCCCACCTGTCCTATCTTATGACTAAAATTCTGTGTATATTGACTTAATTCGATAAAGGTTTTAAAACTCCTGAAAATATTTGAGGTGAAAGGAATGATATTGTTTTGAAGCACAACCTGAATCTATGTCTGGATCAAATAATAAAATATTTAGTTAATAATAATAATATATTAATTATTACTTGTTTTCGTATTGTAATGCTATTTATAAGATTCACTTGGTTCGTTTATAATTGAATATGGACCTTCAGATAAGCCTTTGGCTAAGCAGGATCAAATTTATGTACCTAATATATAGAAAAAAATTGTGCAAATAAACTTTGACCTTGTTCAATATATAGTCTGTTTCGGATTTTTTTATAATAACAACTGAAGTTGAAAGTGATGATTCTCTTCAGGTCGTCACAATGCGCATTAGATATTTTCGTGTAGTGCATGTCTCAGGATAAAATCCCATTAAATATGGCGTCTAAACGTTTTACTACCTATGCTTCGGCGACAAATCCATTTCATTCTGGTACCTATGCATCAATAACTAACTCAATTTATTTCAGTCTTGGTGGGGGGAGATATATATGGGGAGAGTGATGAGAAAATTTCAACCAATCGGAGCCCAATAAAAGTCCAATAATGTACAAAAGGATGAGATTTTCGCAAGTTTTAAATAACGTCCAAATAGCTTTTTTCTGCCTGTGACTTGTCCCTAATTGTCAACAGGGATCTTTTGTTAGGAACGTAAGTAAACCGTAACATCGATCAAAACAAAACTTTCAACTGATGAATGTAAACTTTCGTGCTGAAGAAAATGCAAACGCAGGAAACTCACTGAATAACTTTATACGTAATTTGTGCTATTTACAGTTTTTTTTTCCTTTGTACTCGTCTCTCCAAATGAGTTCATGATTTATGTTCAACACGACATCTTTTCCTTCAATGCATGCTTTTATAAATTTATTTTTGTATAAAAGAGTCAATTCCGTTTCCTTTTACAAACACTATCCGAAAGGAAAGGATTACTCGCATCTCCAGCAAAACGATGTTCTTTTTAATCAAAAATTCAATGTCGATAAGGCAGGAAAACATTACCACGCTGCGCATTTCGATTGCTTCATACACTATGTCCAGATTACCAAGGTCAGTACTTCCAAAAAATGCGCGCGACACGCTGATATCATGTAAGAGAGCTTCACGCCTGCAGAGAAATGTTTATGTAAAATTTTCATCACCCAATTCTTTTCAGTTAAATTCGACCTTCTCAGACGAACATAAAATGGTCAAAAAATCATTGATTGCAAAATAATAGATAATTATGTTATGTAATAAATTATTACTTAAACTAGAAGAACGCATATCGCCTCTAGCGCATACGGTAGCCTCATTTTCAACGAAAATGAAGTTTCTCGTTTGCCTACTTTTTTACACCTTAATAAAAATTCAGACAAATGAATGATGGGAGGGGGGAATGTTGTTGTGTTGTTTTACCTCTGAGCGGCACTTTTTTGCACACCATGGGCTAAATGGCCAGGTCACATGGACCCCGAAGGCTCAGAGAAGGTTGGGGGAGGGAACCCACTGGAACAGCTGTTGGGAGGCAGATGGTAGTCTCCCGTCAAGGCCATCCAGTGTGTTCTTTAACGTGCACAGATTATGGCTCTCCCGCACACGGGGCCACGGCTTAACGTCCCATCCGACGGACGGAGGCCTTTCCAAGCCCATCGGTGTCCCCTACTGACCGTGGGCAGGGCGGGTAATTTTGCGGAGATAAATCTGAACGCTGACCCAGCTGGGACTCGAACCTGGGAACTACAGATTACGAGCCTGGCGCGCTACCGACTAAGCCATCCCCGCCCCAGAGGGGGGTATGTAAATAGCAGCATTTTGTTAGTACTTATACAATAGAAAAAGTATTTGTCTATTATCCTTCAATCTAAAAATTTACTTTTCTCACACCCTTCTGCGAAAAGGGTAAGCGGACGGGTCAGCGGAGTATCTCTTGACACTCTGCCAACGAAATTTCAAATTTCCACCATAAACAGATCACTTGCAACTTCGTTAAAGATTTCGCCGTTTACATATTTAATAACCTCTAACGGTGTAAATTAAAATTATATAAGAATTTGAAAAATGCAAATTATAATATTTCATTAGTATCAATCGAACTATGAAGGAGTTTTCCAATTAGCTCTTGAAACAAAAAGTTGGCTTTTCCACCCACCCCTAGGTCTAAGGCAGGCGTGTCCAAACTTTTAACTTCCCTGGGCCACATTGAATGAATATTTGACTTCCCTGGGCCACATTGAGTGAATATTTGACTTCCCTGGGCCACACTAAGTGAAGATGAAGTGTTTTGGGCCGCACATAAAATATAAAATATAGTTAATGAATATGAATAATAAAACTTCATTTATTTTCTTATGTTTTCTATTATAGAATAAAAAAGGGCAATATAAAACTAGTGGGATATCAAAAACTCGCTGAAAATTCAGCGAGAGGAAAGCCAACGGGTCGGATCGATTTGGCGAACTTTCGCGAACGTTCGATGGCCCCTTTTTCTGTGAAGGGCTCCCTTGGCCAAAAGGATTAGGAAATCAAAATACAATGCAATATACTGCATACAAATATTGTAATTCTTCAAAAAATTCGCCGTCGAGTGGATACACACATAATTCGAAACGTAAATTCTCATGGCATACTAAGATGTTTTTATTTAAATTTTTATTTCAAAATAAATGTCAACGAATCGATTACATATGAAAAATATTGCAAACATTTATTTTTTTAATAAAAATGTGTAAATTTAAATATTTTCATAATTTGCGTTTGGGCCGCATTTTAAAGGCTTTTGGGCCGCATTCGACCCGTGGGCCGCACTTTAGACAAGCATGGTCTAAGGGATCAATTCATTTTTGCCAATGTAATCTACATAACTGTCACATTCCGCCCGCAAAATTTTAAATTTCCAGCGTAAAAATACCTCGTTTGCAATATTCATTTGTTCTTTGAAATTTCCTCAATTTTCCACCGTTAGAGGGCATAGCTGTAGATTTTGGGATATTCTGAGATAATATATTAATTATCTCAGAGATTAGATTATTAAGATTCGTAATATTTCATAAATTTCTATCCAACTTAAAAAAAGAACTTTCAATTTATCTCCAAAAACAAAAAATTCCGATGTCTACAGACAGACGAGAAAGCGAACACATTATCTCGGTTTTTTTTTTCTAAACGAGATAAAATAACAATGTACGCGTTTTTTTTTTCGGTGTTCCGTGGATTCAGATAGTTTGATTCTAATCAAGCTAGTCAAATGTAGCTAGTTATTTAAATGACAAGGTTGGAATATTTTTCAGAACTTGTAAATGAATTGACAGAGATTTGTTTTTTGGAAGCTGAATTTATTAAAGTAGAAAACGTTTTTTCTTTATTAATGGAAGAATTGAAAGCCCATTGGAAGTTATTTGACTATTTCATTCAGTTAGGTTATTTACTACATATATCTATATGTAGCGGCAGATCTAGAAGAGATTATAAAAGCGTGACGATAACATTAACGGTAAAAGACAATTTCATTTCTTTAAATCAGTGATTCTCAACCTTTTCTGGAACATCGCCCCTTTAGAAGAGAACAAAAATTTCAACGCCCCCTAGTCCATAATAGTTAATTTTATATGAAATATTAAAATATTGTTGCATATTATCTGTACCTAATTTATCTGTTTATTTATCTATTAAAATTCATAAAGCAGAAATTAATAAAACGACAACCAAATGTACAATAAAATTGTTTATTAAAATTTTAAAAATAAACACAGAATCAATAAGAAATAAAAAATAATGAGATAAACACAAAATTAATAATAAATAAAAAATTAATGAGATGGTTGAGGCTGGTGGAGTGTTAACAATTTGTTACTGTCGGGTTCCAATTTCGTTAACATCAATCGCAGATCGCCACGTTCAGTGATGTGTAGTCTGTTCCTCTTCTTTGACAGTAAATTAGCTACTGCACTGAATCCACGCTCAGCCATATAGGACGAAGGAAATGCGATTAAAAACTTCTGTACTATTGCCCACAATCCAGGGTAGAGAACTGGTATTGATTTTTGAAGCCAGAACTCTTGGTATCCATGTTTCAATTTTACTTTGAGTCTTTCGTTAATCGTGAGTTCTAAGAGTTCCTCTTCAAAATTTGATGATTCTTCAGTATCTGTGTTTGCGAAAGGATCTAAAACCCAACTCGGTATATTCATGTTTAAAATATCTTGGAAACGCTCCGTAAAATCAACATGAAGAACTTCCAAGTGTTGGAAGTAAGTAAGTAAATCTTCCGGTTTTGCAGAGACTGCTGATAATGTGGGAAAGTGGTTGTATTCACCTCTACCTAGATTTCGTTTGAATAGAAGAAGTTTTCCCGCAAAAGCAGCTATGACGTTTTTTGTTTTAATTAAATTCAACTCATCACCTTGCAATTGTAAATTAACTTGATTAAATATTTTAAACAGGTCTGTCAAATAAGCGATGTCATTTTTTGACGTAATCAGGTTTTCGCGCAATTTTTCGTCTCTGTCTTCAAGAAAGTCCAGTACTGAGTCAAATAGATTGAAAAAACGATGCAGACAAACACCTTTAGAGAGCCAACGTACTTCTGTGTGCAGCAGCAGGCGATTGTAATCTTCATCATTTTCATTACAAAGCTTACCAAATAATCGGTCATTCAATGAATTGCTTCTAATCTTATTGATTGCTTTAATAACGTAATGGAGCGACGTATGCAGACGTTCATTCAAATTTTTTGCAACCAAATGCTGACGATGAATAATACAATGTACAGCGAGAACATTTGGTACTGCTTGTTTCAAATGCGCTATGAAACCCTTATGACGCCCTGTCATTGCTGGAGCACCATCAGTAGCAGCAGACAAAATATTGCAAATAGGAATTTCCTTCTCTTGAAAAAACTTTTGCATGGTATTAAATATAGATTCTCCCTTTGTATCAGATTCCAAATTTTTAGCAAATAATAACTCTTCATGAATTTTTTCTTCTTTTATAAATCGTACGTATGATAAGAGTAGAGCTTCGTTATTTGGTAGAGTTGATTCATCGAGTTGAATGGAAAATTTGCAAGTCTTTAAATAATCACATAATGATATTTCAACGTCTTTTGCCATTTCATCTATTCTTCTTTGCACTGAATTATTACTGAGAGGAATTTTTTTGATGATATCTGACTGTGTCTTATTATGAAGAACAGTTTTTAATATCTCTTTGACTGACGGCAAAATTAATTCCTCGCCAATTGTGCGTGGTTTTCCTGCTTTTGCGATTAACAATGAAACGTTATATGAGGCTCGTAGTCCATCATCATCTTGTTTAGAAGACGACGCAAAAAGGTTTGACATAGTTGGCTGTTTTAAACATTGCTTTTCCAGTTCTTGAAAATAGGATAAATCTTTGTTCTTCTTATCAGCATGCATTTTATTTAAATGCTCTTGTAGCCTAGAAGGTTTCATAGCTTCATTTGAAAAACCTTTTCGGCAAATTAAACACATAGGTAATGATTGGTTTGTAGGAGAGTACGTAAATCCATATTTCAAATACTCAATACTGTACTGCCGGCATTTCTTTTTAGATGTAGATTCAGACATTTTCAAATACAAATTAACTTCTCAACAGATTTATAGATAGTTATAAAAATAATGTTTATAATGACTTCTAACACTTATCACTCACGACTATTTATCACGGCGAAGCACATAAAAATAATAAAACATTCCTAGAGCTATCGCTTTTATAGATTTGATTTTGTGCACGCATTAACTTGTATGTTTGCGATGCCGGCGCACTTGCTCCGTAAACAAGTCATTTCAAGCTCCCATATTCTTGTCGAAACATGTTAAATTGCATGAACCGCGTGTTTGCCTACCAACTTGCAAGGACTTATCACCGTCAATCTATTCTAAACTAAAACAAATTAGGTATAGGTATACCTAATGCAAATTTAAAAATGCTTATTAACGCGATAACAATAAGATAATTTACATAGCTAGATAAAATATTTATTCATGAAAACAGGTATTTTCAAAGTATTTTATTATATTAAAAATATAATTATAAAAAAATATTAAATATAATAAATTTATTATTATTATATTATTATTGCATCAAGGTTGATTTGCCTATCAGGACAGACTCACATGTCCAACATAATAAGCCTGATATAGTAGTGCATGCTAAGGTATTGAATGAGATTACAATTATTGAAGTAGGAATAACATCTCAGGATAACCTACAGACAGTAGAGGTTGAAAAGAAGAGGAAGTATTATCTGCTGGCTAATGAGTTGAGCCTAATTCACAAGTGTAATGTTAATATTATACCTTATGTTCTGACGTGGAAAGGTATTGCAACTACGTACCATAAAGCATACTCAAAGCGACTTGGAGTGGGAAAACGTATTGAAGCTTATATCCAATCTGTGATCTTGAAGAGAACTTTTGAGAGCATCTCAGTCGACTTCAGACGTACCAGTACGCTAGTAGGCGGTAGCAGGGAACTTATTGTCCAAGCTGCAGTTGAAAAGCTGTAGATGACGGATGAGGTAGTGGATGACCAGAATCACCAGGAAGACACCACAGAATAGAAGAGATAAAAAGGTTGTCACAGAAAATTCCATTAAATTTATTTATTTATTTGACCGCCCCTCTTGATTGCCTCAACGCCCCCCATTTGCCTCTGGATCCGCTACCGCCCCCATGGAAGACTCCAGCGCCCACTGGGGGGGCGGTATCGCCCCCGTTGGGAATCTATGCTTTAAATGAACGTTAAAAACAATATTTTATTAATTTCCAGCACATAAAATCGAAGTTTGCTATTTAATGCAAATGCCGAGTGGTCAGTGTGCTTGATAACTGATCGAAGAGACCTAGGTAAGGCATGATGTTTTCTTTCTGCTGTGGTCTTGTCTTCCTCACAGTCTAATTAGTATCCTGTCAGACCTCTCTGGCAAGCAGCTGCTTGAGGGGTTGGGATGTTTACCTCTGAGCAGCGCATTTTTTCACACAATGGACTAAACATTTCGCAGGTACAGGGCGAAGTCTTAGACCCCTTTATGAAACCATATGCGGGTATATTAGATGATACCTTTCCACCTATAGAACAGCGCAGGTTCAAGATCACTTCGGGCGACCATATGCGGGTACATTAGGTAATACATTCCTCCTATAGGACGATAACGCCCGCACCATTGTTGCCTTGTCGATCGCTATTTTGAGAATAGCACTATCAGGGCGTAACCATAGGGGGAGTATGGGGGGAGGCTCCCCCCCCCCCAAAAGTAATTCGGAGTTAGCAAAATTCGAAGCGACTTCGTATAATCTAGGTGAGTTGTGAAAATTTGTAATTTTTTTTTTGGAAAATTAAGGGGAGTTGTCAAAATCGAGGCAACTTTGAAAATCTAAGGCAATTTGGAAAATGGAGAGACGGCAAATTTCGAAGCCACTTAGTGAAAATAGGTGAGTTGGCAAAATCTTGGGGAGTTGACAAAATTCGGAGTGATGGTTAAATCTTGTGGAGTTCGCAAAATCGGGACAACTTGGCAAAATCTTGAGAAGTTGGCAAAATTCGGAGTGACTTGACAAAATCTTGGGGAGTTGACAAAATTCGGAGTGACTTGGCAAAATCGTTGGGAGTTGGCAAAATCGTTGGGAGTTGGCAAAATTCGAAGTGACTTAGCAAAATCTTGGGCAGTTGGCAAAATTCTAAGTGACAGCAAAATCTTGGGCAGTTGGCAAAATCTAGGGACAGTTGGCAAAATTCGGAGTGACTTGGAAAAATCTTAGGGAGTTGGCAAAATTCAGGTGAGATACGAAAATTTGGATTTTTTTCTGTAAAATTATGGCGAGTTGTGAAATTTGGAAGTTGTTTTGTGAAATTAAGGCGTGTTGAAATCGAGGAAACTTAATAAAATGTACAGCAGTTGGCAAAATTCGAAACCACTTGGAAAATACGGGCGAGTTGTGATAATTGGGATTGGGTTTGTGAAATTCAGGATAGTTGGCTAAAATCACTTCAAACTTTCCAACTCCCCTAGATTTTACCAAGTTTTCTCGATTTTAGTCAACTATCCTGAATTTCACAAACCCAATCCCAATTATTACAACTCGGCCGTATTTTCTTCTCCAACACTCCTTAATATCGCAAAACAAATCCCAACTTTCACAAATCGCCTATATTTTACCAAGTGAATTCGAATTTTGCCAACTACTCTAGATTTTGCCAACTCGCCGTAATTTTATAGAAAAATATCGCACTTGTTACATCTTCCCTGAATTTTATCAACTCTCCTTAATTGCACAAGAAAGGCACAATTTTCACAACTCCCCTGTATTTTACCAAGTGACTTCGAATTTTGCCAACTCCCCTAGAATTTACCAAGAGTTCTTGGTTTTTCCAACTCTCCTTAATTTCACAAAACCAATAACAATTTTTACAACTCACCTGTTCTTTACCAAGTGGTTTCCAGTTTTGCCAACTTCCCTAGATTTTGAAAAGTTTCCTCGATTTTATAAACTCTCCATAATTTCACAAAAAAATCCCAATTTTCAAAAATCGCCCGTATTTTACCAAGTGAATTCGAATTTTGCCAACTGCCATAGATTTTGCCATCTCGCTACAATTTTACAGAAAAAAATCCCAATTTTATATCACACCTGAGTTTTGTAAAGCAACTCTGAATTTTGCCAACTCCCCCAAGATTTTCTAACTCTCCTAGATATTGCGAAGCTGCCTCGATTTTGCAAACACGCCATAATTTTACAGAAAAAAAGATTGCAATTTTTACAACTCATCTGAATTTTGTCAACTCTCCACGTTTTTGCCAAGTCACTCCGAATTTTGCCAACTGCCCCTAGTTTTTGCCAACTCCCTAAGTTTTGCCAACTCTCCTAGATTTTGCCAACTCGCCATAATTTTACAGAAAAAAATCTAAATTTTCACATCTCACCTGAATTTTGCCAACTCCCTATGATTTTGCCAAGTCACTCCGAATTTTGCCAACTGTCCCTAGATTTTGCCAACTCCCTAAGTTTTGCCAACTCGCTATAATTTTACAGAAAAAATTCTAATTTTTTCATCTCACCTGAATTTTGCCAACTCCCAACGATTTTTCCAAGTCACTCCGAATTTTGTCAACTCCCCAAGATTTTGTCAAGTCACTCCGAATTTTGCCAACTCCTCAAGATTTTGCCAAGTTGTCCCCGATTTTGCCAACTCCGCAAGATTTAACCGTCACTCCGAATTTTGCCAACTCCCCAAGATTTAACCAAGTCACTCCGAATTTTGTCAACTCCCCAAGGTTTTGTCAAGTCACTCCGAATTTTGCCAACTCCTCAAGATTTTGTCAAGTTGTCCCGATTTTGCCAACTCCGCAAGATTTAACCGTCACTCCGAATTTTGCCAACTCCCCAAGATTTAACCAAGTCACTCCGAATTTTGTCAACTCCCCAAGATTTTGTCAAGTCACTCCGAATTTTGTCAACTCCCCAAGATTTTGTCAAGTCACTCCGAATTTTGCCAACTCCTCAAGATTTTGCCAAGTTGTCCCCGATTTTGCCAACTCCGCAAGATTTAACCGTCACTCCGAATTTTGCCAACTCCCCAAGATTTAACCAAGTCACTCCGAATTTTGTCAACTCCCCAAGGTTTTGTCAAGTCACTCCGAATTTTGCCAACTCCTCAAGATTTTGTCAAGTTGTCCCGATTTTGCCAACTCCGCAAGATTTAACCGTCACTCCGAATTTTGCCAACTCCCCAAGATTTAACCAAGTCACTCCGAATTTTGTCAACTCCCCAAGATTTTGTCAAGTCACTCCGAATTTTGCCAACTCCTCAAGATTTTGCCAAGTTGTCCCGATTTTGCCAACTCCGCAAGATTTAACCGTCACTCCGAATTTTCCCAACTCCCCAAGATTTAACCAAGTCACTCCGAATTTTGTCAACTCCCCAAGATTTTGTCAAGTCACTCCGAATTTTGCCAACTCCTCAAGATTTTGCCAAGTTGTCCCGATTTTGCCAACTCCGCAAGATTTAACCGTCACTCCGAATTTTGCCAAATCCCCAAGATTTAACCAAGTCACTCCGAATTTTGTCAACTCCCCAAGATTTTGTCAAGTCACTCCGAATTTTGCCAACTCCTCAAGATTTTGTCAAGTTGTCCCGATTTTGCCAACTCCGCAAGATTTAACCGTCACTCCGAATTTTGCCAACTCCTCAAGATTTTGCCAAGTTGTCCCAATTTTGCAAACTCCCCAAGATTTAACCAAGTCACTCCGAATTTTGCCAACTCCCCAAGATTTAACCAAGTCACTCCGAAATTTGTCAACTCCCTAAGATTTTGCCAACTCACCTGTTTTTACTAAGTGGCTTCGAATTTTGCCTACTGCTCTAAATTTTGCCGTCTCTCCATTTTCCAAACTGCCTTAGATTTTCCAAGTTGCCTCGATTTTGACAACACCCCTTAATTTCCAAAAACAAATTGAGGAATTTGAAACTTTGAAGTGATTTGACAAATTTAGGAGAAATGTAAAGATTGGGATTAGTTTCGTAAAATTAAGGAGATTTGACCAAATCAAGGAAACTGAATTGCATACTGAATTGCTACAATTCAGACGAGATGTAAATATTGGAAGTATTTCTGAAAAATTATGGCTAGTTGGCAAAATTGGAAGTCAAATGGCAAATTATGAGAAGTTGGAAGAATTGGAAGTCAGAAGTCAAATGGCAAAAATGTACGAGAGACGTTAAAATTGTCTTACCCCCTCCCCCCACACGGAGCAAAAATCTAAGCAAGTTTGCTCAGTTGGCAAATTTTGCCAAAATATTTGCTCGAGTTGGAAAATTTTGGACTTCTCTCCCCCAAAACCATAGTCCTTCGCTACGCCCCTGAGCACTATTAACATATTAACAGTATGGAGCAGCCAGCCCTGTCTCCCGACCTAAATCTAATAGAAGAATGGGATGAAGCGACAGACAGACTGCTTCCTAAATTTCCTGCTTCTTCAAGCCTCCCGGAGCTTCGACGTGCTTTGGAGGAGCAATGTATAATACTACACACAGTGCTGATGGACAGTTTTCATAAGACATTGCAACGAGGCCTGGTGATAAGAGGTGATCCCACTCCATGCCGAACCACTTGAGGTATATCAATCAGGGCAAGATCTAGGGTGAGGCCATCCCCCTCCCTCATTTCACTTCGGACCATTTCTTCCCCCTCCCCTTCCTTTCACTTTTTCTAGATCCGAACCTCATCTCAGCTGACCTTCACTTTTTTACCATGTATCTGTAATGGTATATAATTTTGGAAATTAAAAGTGTTATCCATATTTCAACTGTTATTCTTACACACAGTGTTCAATATACACCGATCTTCATATTCAAATGCAGCTGCAGTTTTCCAGCGAAACAAAGTTTTCTGAATGTTGTTTAGTTTATAGAGACCAAAGTACCTTGAAGGATGCGTCGCATCTGAAACTTCATAACTGTTCTCAGATCTGCGACCCTGAATTACCCCTAGACAAAACCGGATCTAGGAAGGGGGCTTCCCCCCACTCCACTCCCTTTGAGAATGCTAGCAACGGTAAAACGGAGACGTAGTAGAACAGAAACGAAAAAAATAATAAACCTATATATATATATTACTTGTGTTTTTTACGAAATTTGTTGTAGTTCACTAAAACGGAGGTAAAATGTTTGTACCGGAACGGCGTTCTGTTCATTCCAACTTTAGCTTACCCCCCCGCTTCCCCTCTTCATTTTCTTTTAGATTCTGACCTGACCTAGACACCAATTTTTAGTTTCCAACATACGTATATCATGGTTAGATCGAAATTTGAGCTTGAAGGAGACGTCGTCCTAAATCTAGCACTTTTCCGAAATCTACGACCCAAATTACCAATCGGAAAATATTTTCAGAACTCTCCATATTTGCATCCTAGTCAGATATTACCTTTATCCCCGCCCCCATCCGTTCCCTCCCTTCCCTACGTCACTCAGTCACAATCAACTCTGCATATATTAAATGTAACCTTTATATGAGCTAAAAATCATAATACTTATCATTATTATAATCATAACTTACATCTCTTTTAAATCCTATTGCAGCATCAATCAGTCGAAGTATGAGGGAATATTTCCTCCAGATTATGACAAGCACGAAGCTCCTGTTGTTAATGGTAACTGAATATTTTTTTTTAAAAATATGTGAGAAATTATGGTAATTTAATAATAAGTATTACACATAAGTATTAAATAGGTGTTCATAAGAATTTTGCCAGGCTGTGTTTATATATATATTTCCCTTATATATGACAGAAGAAAGTAATCAAATTTTTACCTAACTAAACTCTTCGATTCTCTAACTGTCAGTTGTTCTCAACCTATTATGCTTCACGTACCCCCTGGAAATGTGTATGTAACTGGCGTACCCCTTATACAGATAGATAAAACTATAGTTATAGTATAATAATGCCAACTTAGCGACTTCGTTACTAGATCTAGCGACCTTTGAGCTCTCACGGCGTACCCGAAAAAATTTTACCACGTACCCCACGTTGAGAACTCCTGTTCTAACTGTTAGCTGACGTCTCTGCAGTTGGTTGTCAGGAGGTTCAACGATTTCATCAACAAAACTGAGTCAAAATAGATACGAAAAACCTTATACGGGATATTTCGAAAGATTTACAATTTTATTCGGCTTCTATCACTCTATTGGATTTCGAACAAATAATTCTGGAGTAAAGGTCTTTAAAAAAAATTAAAAGGTCTTTAAAAATAAATCAATTTCTGAAGTTGTGTGGGAAAACACAGTTTGGTAAATGTTTTCATCAATATTGATGTGATGCTATATTTTTATCTGTGTCTGCTCTCGTGACAGTCGACGTGTTCTAACCACAAACATGTTACTTAATTAGCATGCGCTTATTAGGAATTGATTGCAAGTATTATTTGAAGCACAGACCACTTTGCCTATTATTTGTTTATAATGATACGTTAATAGTGCATACTGTAGACGTTAATAATGTGAATCAGAACAGGTGGTTGTATAAACCTAAACAGACATTCGCCCTTCAATCTCTCTACAAACAAATTGATTTTCGTTTAGTTCTATCCTTTAATATTAAAGTTATTCCTAGAGAGAGAGTTAAAGGTTATTATTGCTTTCTAAGTGATCTTTGTTCGATGGACTGAGATTATTACTACTATACTATATAAAGGGGCGGGAGTGTCTCAGTCTGTAGCGCGCCAGGCTCGTAATCTGTAGTTAACAGGTTCGATTCCCAGTTGGGTCAGCGTTGAGATTTATCTCCGCAAAATTCCCCCGCCCTGCCCATGGTCAGTAGGGGACACCGATGGGCTTTGGAAATGCGTCGTCCGTCGAATGGGACGTTAAGCCGTGGTCCCGTGTGCGGGAGAGCCATACCCTGTGCACGTTAAAGAACACGCTGGATGGCCTTGACGGGAGGCTACCATCTGTCTCCCAACAGCTGTTCCAGTGGGTCCCCTCCCCCAACCTTCTCTGAGCCTTCGGGGTCCATGTGACCTGGCCATTTAGCCCATGGTGTGCAAAAAAGTGCCGCTCAGAGGTAAAACAATCCAATACTATACTATATAATACTATGAGAAAGTGCTGTTTCAGAAATGTAATTTATACTTTTCGTATCGAGTTTTTGAGAACTGTGAAACTTGGAATTTACCAAATTTTAGAAATCACTTGACCTCGTAATTATTTACTAAACTAGGTGAACTATTTACAGATATCTTCTGTTTATTCGCAGTTCTTGCAGCTTGACCTGGAAAATTCACCTGGCATTGCCGGGATCTTTAACGTAATCAGGTTAAACTCTTTCAAATATATTTATATAGTAGATAACATTCCACATGTACAAGCGTGTCATTAGAGATATATAATCATGGTAGTTAGTTGAGATAAATACTCTGGCTTCCATAAATTAAGGAAAACTCAGAAAAATTATGATGAACAAAAAACTATATGAATGATTTTAATGAAATTTGATGAAAACGTTGATTACAATGCTAGTTTCAGAATGGTGTAAAAATTTTACTTTATAAACATTTTTCGTCAAAAAACAACCTTTACAGGAACTTGTTCAAAAATCAGATGTCAGAATGCAATGGGTAAAGTTCTTTAACAAGGAGTGCAGACAGCAATACAGGCACGACAGCGATGTTCCATGCTGTTTATGATGTGAATCAGCTCAGTAGGGAGTAATGACCATTGTTCCTTTAAAGCAGTAATAAGCTCCCCCTTGTTTCAGGTGGCGGGTTGAGGGCATCAACACGTCTCCCTCGAGCATCACACACATGCTCAATCGATTTAGGTCGGGAGATCGAGCTGGCCACTCCATGCGCATAATGGTCTCCTCTTGAAGGTATTGTTCCACTAGTCGAGCTCTGTGTGGACGAGCGTTATCGTCTTGTAAGATGAATGTTTCACTTATTGCACCAGCGTAAGGACGTACATAAGGGTCCAGGATGTCATCTCTATACCTTTGAGCATTGAGGCTCCCACTCATCAACACATAGAGGTCTGTTCGTCCACCTAAGGAAATGCCACCCCAAACACACACGCTACCTCTGCCGTAACTATCTTTTTGACGGATGTTACTGGGATGATAGCGAGTACCTCGTTCTCTCCATATCAAGCAATGTCCGGAATCACTCTGCAAGCAATATCTGACTCATCTGTGAAGAGTACGAACCTCCATTGCTCTTCTGTCCAGTTAACTTGCGTGCGTGCCCAATTCAACCGCTCTCTCCTGTGATCTGTGAGAGATATACAAATTATTGGCTTTCTATTGTACAGACCTCCCTCATGAAGCCTTCTACGCACAATAGAACTGATACAACCCTCCCAGTAGCTGCTGCAAGAGAGGATCGTAGCTGAGAGGGAGTAGACGTCCTGCTCCTTCGTGCTGTTAATTTCAGATATCGATCTTGTACAGCGGTCGTAACTCTAGCCCTTCCTCGGCTAAACCTTCGAGATGCGGAATCCGTGCTAAGAAATCGATTCCACAGTCTATGGACCACAGAAGAACTCATATTCAGCCATCGTGCCACGTTTGACTGACTTTGGCTTGCTTCGAGCCGGCCAATAGCTCTCCACCGTAGTTCATTTGGCAAATGATGTCTCGAGGTCATTCCTTCAAAATGACTGTTTCGAATTTCTTTACTCACATTTATAACACAAAATAACGATCCACTCCAAAACACCAGTTTTTATGCCGCTATCCGATTACGCAAAATGACACAACCTAGACTAATTTGCATATGATATGCTGACTCGGCATTACTTTACTGGTTACATGAAAAAGTTTGGTGAGGATCGTACAATTCTTCAACGAATTATCGCGACTTTTCTCATTTTCCCTTAATTTATGGAAACCATGTATCTCGGAAATAGTTTACTCATTCCCCTTTATCTGGAAAGGAAAGGCGATATTTGATGGTGAGATCCTTTCTATTTTTTGAGTTGCATATCGCCATTTTTGGTCTCTTCAACCATCTATATTGTGTTGGGTTGGGTTGTTTTACCTCTGAGCGGCACTTTTTTGCACATCATAGGCTAAATGGCCAGGTCACATGGACCCCGAAGGCTCAGAGAAGGTTGGGGGAGTGGACCCACTGGAACACTTTTGGAGAGACAGATGGTAGCCTCCCGTCAAGGCCATCCAGCGCGTTCTTTAACGTGCACAGGGTATGTCTCTCCCGCACACGGGACCACGGCTTAACGTCCCATCCGACGGACGGCGTCATCGTCTGAAGTCACCACGGTCAGTAGGGAACGCCGATGGGCTTGGAAAGGCCGTCGTTAGTCGAATGGGGCGTTAAGCTGTGGCCCCGTGTGCGGGAGACCCATACCCTCTGCACGTTAAAGAACACATTGGATGGCTTGTGACGGGAAGCTACCATCTGTCTCCTAACAGCCATTCCAGTGGTCCCTTCCCCCAACCTTCTCTGAGCCTTAGGGGTTCTTGTGACCTGGCCATTTAACCCATTGTGTGCAAAAAAGTGTCGCTCAGAAGTAAAACAACCCAAAAGCCTAATAAAAATTCGCAGTTTCACTTCGAAAATCTAATTTTCTCAATTCAGATTTACCAAAATCTTTATCCTCAATAATCACAAAGTTCACTCTGTCTCCTTTTTCTTTTCCAGTTTCATATCTGCCCCCCTCCCCCGGGAAGAAGTAGAAAAAAATTAGATAGGAGGGGAAAGTATTCAATAAAGATAAGGGTCAGAGGTCAGCAGCAGTTTATGAATATAATAGTTTTTCTTCGTAGATATACCTACAGGTCGGTTATAAAATAAGTTTCGCTATTCCGGAGTCTCTAGAACGGCAGCGAACAGAGATAGCGCGACGAAAATTCGTAGGTAGTTTAATGAGAAAATGCGGAAACGATTTAGCAGAGAAACAATTAGCTCCCACTGTCGCCAGCAGGGGGAAAACTGGCGCTGCGAACACATGAATAAAGGCATGGGTGAGGAAACAATGTTTATTGGTTTCGCTCACATGTCTATTACAGAAACTGCGCAATATGTTGTCCAACGGTGCAGAGGAAGTGCTGGAAACGAAGAACTGCGTGGGCCATGGCGACTTGGAGCATGTAGCTGGGATGTTTCAACACCCAGTGTGGCTTTCGCAGGCACCGGTCTACTTTAGACCACCTGATCCACCACGAATCGACGATCAGGAATGCGTTTTTATGTCGAGAGCATATATCCATACCTTACCCGGGGCTCAAACCCAGGTCCATTAGATCAGTAGGCAAGCGCGCTATCCACTCGGACACAAGATACTTAAACATAAAAAAATGAAATGGGACTGCTATGTCTACTTCTTCCGTTTTGAATACTTTCTTCTTGAAATTTGTTATATCAATGTGTTTAATTTTTTTTACTTTAATATAAACCACCTAAAAAATTGAATCATTTGATAATTATTCGAACGGTAGATAGTCCGAAAGATAGTTGTGTTGCTTTACCTCTGAGCGGCTTTTTTCACCCAATGAGCTAAATGACTACTTCGCAAGGAGCCCAAAGGCTCAGAGGAAGTTATGGAAGGGAACCCACTGGAACAGCTGTTAGGAGCACATGGGACCCCTGGCTTGAAGACCATCCAACTGTTCTTTAACGTACAGTCGCTCAAAAAAGTATCCGAACACTATGGTTGATTACAGAATTCAGAAAAAATTTCTGGAAACGATTTTTTTAGAAATTAGTGATCCGGCAACCTTCGTGTCACGTGACACGAAGGTTGCCAGATCACTATTTTTTTAAAAAAATCGTTGCCCGATATTTTTTTCTGAATTCTGTAATCAACCATAGTGTTCGGATACTTTTTTGAGCGACTGTACACAGGGTATGGCTCTCCTGCACACGGGCCATGAATTTATGTCCATCGAACGGATGGCAGCTTTTCCAAGCCCATCGGTGCCCCCCATTTATGGCAGAAGGCAGGGCGGGAGTTAAGCGAAGACAAATCCCAACGCTGCCCCCAGGAGGGACTCGTACCCGGGAACTACAAATTATGAGCTTGGCGCGCTACCAACTGAGCCAACCCTCTCTCCTAAGCCAGTTTATCAGATGTCTTCCTCATCAGTATTTTTTTTTCCTTTTGAGTGGAGGGGCTCAGTCAGAGGGGCGGAGAGACATTGTAGCTAGCAGACGGCGTCTTTAAATCACTGTTCCCATTTAAAAGGGGCGGGGGAGGTTCAGTCGGTAACGCGCCAGGTTCGTAATCTACAATTCCCAGGTTCGAGTCCCAGTTGGGCCAGCGTTGAGATTTATCTCAGCAAAACTTCACGCCCTACCCACGGTCAGTGATGGACACCGATTGGAAAGGTCGCCGCCCGTTGGATAGGACGTTACGCCGTGGTCCTTTGTGCGGAAGAACCATACTCTGTGCACGTTGTAAAATACACTGACTTGCCTTTAACCACAGGCTATCTATCAACAAATGTTCCAGTGAGTCTCCACCCCCAACCTTCTCTGAGCCTTCGGGGTCCTTGTGACTTGGCCATTTAGCCCATTGTGTGCAAAAAAAGTGCCACTTACAGGTAAAAAACCCAACCAACCAAAAACCAAAACCCTCAGAGCAGTGGTTCTCAGCCTTTTATGCTTCACGAATCCCCAGGAAATGTGTATCTAACTGGCGTACCCTTGTATAGAAAAATAAAACTATAGTTATAGTATAACAATGGGAATAAAATAAAACATATGTATTGTTACTAGATCTAGCGACTTTTGAGCTCTCGCGGCGCACCCCAAAATATTTTACCGCGTACCCCACGTTGAGAACCCCTGCCTTAGAGGATAATATTAACAACCCTGTTTAAAAAAATGTTGTCTGTTGTACAGTCACTCAAAAAAGTATCCGAACGCCATGGTTAATTAAAAAATTCAGAAAAAATATCTGGCAACGATTTTTTCAGAAATTAGTGATCTGGCATCCTTCGTGTACTGTACACGAAGGTTGCCAGATCACTAATTTTTAAAAGAAATCGTTGCCAGATATTTTTTCTGAATTTTGTAATCAACCATAGTGTTCGGATACTTTTTTGAGCGACTGTAGGTGGTCATTTTATTTGGATACTAGATCGTGTGGGCTCACTCATGGAAATATTGAGCGTGTGCAGTTAACGTTCACAGGAAACTGGAGCGTGTGCAGTTACTGCACACGCTCCAGTTTGCTGCGAATGGTAACTGGAGCGTGTACAGTTGCTGTACACGCTCCAGATATTTTTCCTGAATTCTGTAATCACGTGACACGAAGGTTGCCAGATCACTAATTTCTAAAAAAATCGTTGCCAGATATTTTTTCTGAATTCTGTAATCAACCATAGTGTTCGGATATTTTTTTCAGCGACTGTACATACATGCAACCGTAGTAAAGCTAGGACAGAAGGTGCAGCTCTTTTGATTATTTTGTAGTTATTGGAACCGATCAAAGGAATAATATTTCCTTCAATCTGATTTTACTGTCATCTGTAGTGCATAAGTATTACACGGCTGCTTCTATCAAAGGGTGTTTTATAAATCTGCAATTTCATTTTTCATCTCCTTGCAGGTGGACCAGTCTATGTATATTTGCTTTTAATCATTATGGATGTTGACAACATC
Source organism: Ryuthela nishihirai (assembly GCA_038380435.1). Lineage (NCBI taxonomy): Eukaryota > Metazoa > Arthropoda > Arachnida > Araneae > Heptathelidae > Ryuthela > Ryuthela nishihirai. The sequence goes on from JAWZYU010000018.1 coordinate 31,738,600, forward strand.
AATGAAGATCATATGGTAAGCATTAGTCTCTTATTCAATGCTCTAATATCCAGTTTCCATTGAAAGGTTTTGCAAACAGACCTTTATCTAATAGCCGTCCCGTGGCCAAGTGGTTAGCGCGCTTGGCTATTGATCTACGGGACCTAGGTTCGAGCCCCGGATTAGGCATGGATGTATGTGTCGTTTTTCTGCTGAGGTCTTTGCCATCCTCACAGACCTTCTACTATGTCATATAAACTGAAGGCTCCTGTCAGATCTCTGTGGCAAGCAGTTGCTTGAGGGGTTTTTTATTTTTTATCTACCGTATTTCACGCACTTTTTTCCCCATATAAACGTCTCTAAAAACGGTGTGAGTCTTAGAATTGTTTTTTTTTTCCGCGCTTTGCCCACGACACCACACGTTTTGTTTTTAACGGACCGCCTAGAAGTTTGACCGTTATCGCGTTCTCCAGTTCCATTGGAGAATAAAGTGGGGTGGGTATTTTTCCACGCTTTCCAAATGTGAAGCCGCCGTTATTTCATTATAGTGGAGCTCTGTGAGTGAATTATAGTGAGCTTGGAACCGGTTGTGGCTGACAATGGAGCTGGTTGTTGACTGGCAACCTTCCGCTGACACCTTCCGGCAAAATTAAGAAAGCGCCGTCATCAAAATTGGCGGAATGGGTATCAACAGCTTGGAAGCTAATCCCAGAAAGAATAACGCAGCACTTAGTTAAAAAATGTTGCATCACCAACGCTCTCGATAGCTTAGAAGACGAAAATTATGGGATAATGGAAATAAAGACGGCTCAGAAGAATCAGACTCTGATATTGATGCAGATATCGACGTCTCGGAAGAATCAGACTCTGATATTGATTCAGAAGAAAGTGATGAATAACATACCTACTGATAAACAGGGTTGGGTTGTTTTACCTCTGAGCGGCACTTTTTTGCACACCATGGGCTAAATGGCCAGGTCACATGGACCCCGAAGGCTCAGAGAAGGTTAGGGGAGGGGACCCACTGGAACAGCTGTATGGGAGACAGATGGTAGCCTCCCGTCAAGGCCATCCAGTGTGTTCTTTAACGTGCACAGGGTATGTCTCTCCCGCACACGGGGCCACGGCTTAACGTCTCATCCGACGGACGGCGGCCTTTCCAAGCCCATCGGTGTCCCCTACTGACAGTGGGCAGGGCGGGGAATTTTGCGGAGATAAATCCCAACGCTGACCCAGCTGGGACTCGAACCTGGGAACTACAGATTACGAGCCTGGCGCGCTACCGACTGAGCCACCCCCGTCCCAGTGATAAACAGGTATTATTGTTGTTAGTAAATTGAATTCTATTATAATAAAAATATTTGTTAGATATATTTTAGCGTTTTATTTATTTATTTTTTCTTAGAATCAAAGCTTTTTTTCTATTGGTGGTACTGAAATTAAAGGTGCGTCTTACAATCGATGGCGTCTTGGAATCGAAGAAATACGGTAATTATTAAACATGGCCATTTTATCTCTGAACGGCAATTTTGTGAACAACGGGCAGAATATTCAGAGATGGATAGGAGAAGGGGAAACCCAAAGTTGTGTGAATGAGATAATATTTCTTCTGAATGCGAAAAGGTAACAAGGATTAAGATAATGGATAGAGTGGAAGGAGGAGGAGTTATTCTCCGGTACTTTGGATGCAATCACTTTCCTCTTTAGAGTTAGAGGGGCGGGGGTGGCTCAGTCGGTAGCCGCCACGCTCGTAATCTGTAGTTCCCAGGTTCGAGTCCCAGCTGGGTTAGCGTTGAGATTTATCTCCGCAAAATTTCTCCGCCCTGCCCGCGGTCAGTAGGGGACACCGATGGGCTTGGTAAGGCCTCCGTCCGTCGGATGGGACGTTAAGTCGTGGCCCTGTGTGCGAGAGATCCATACCCTGTGCACGTTAAAGAACACGCTGGATGGCCTTGACGGGAGGCTACCATCTGTCTCCCAACAGCTCTTCCAGTGGGTCCCCTCCCCCAACCTTCTCTGAGCCTTCGGGGTCCTTGTGGCCTGGCCATTTAGGTGTGCAAAAAAGTGCCGCTCAGAGGTAAAACAATCCAATCTTTAGAGTTAGATGCTGGTGCTAAAAGCTGTAAAGAATCTGATACTACACAATGGGCTATCGAATCAAAATTTCCGAAAGCAAACATGATTTCATCAGGCAGTCCCTTTCATAACATCCTTGTAACGTTGCAATTCTTAAGAGCGCGCGAAAATTACATTGTAATGGTAGCGCGCTCTGACATGAATCTGGAGAGTTGCGGGTTTGATTCCCGCCGCGTCGGCGATAATTTTTTTCAGAAGTTTTAACTAATGTTGAAGTCTATTTCTACAGGTAATCTGCGTATTTACTAAGGATGGTCAAGGTCTTACTTGTCTACGGCCACCGACTACAGGCATACTCCATTTTGCTCGGAGGATACGTCCCTGAAAATGGGAGCGCCGACTGAATCAGAGAGGGTCGTTAGAAAATAGTCCCTATGGAGATGAGTTCAAGAAATCGTAATTTATTTATTTGCGATCAACATATTAGGGGTTTATTGGGTGTGAGAATTGGTATTAAACACTTAAACAATAGTACAGATGATAAACATGATTTTGAAAATTCATTTTGTATTGTCAAATAAATAATAATAAGAGAAAAATTAGCTAAATTAAAGTGTATTGTTCGGTACTCGCCAGTGCATGACAAAACCCCGAACATGGCGAAATTGGGGGCCGGGGTGGATCAGTCGGTAGCGCGCCAGGCTCGTAATCTGTAGTTCCCAGGTTCGAGTCCCAGCTGGGTCAGCGTTGAGATTTATCTCCGCAAAATTCGCCCCCTTCCCACGGTCAATAGGGGACACCGATGGGCTTGGAAAGGCCGCCGTCCGTCGGATGGGAGGCTAAGCCGTGGCCCCGTGTGCGGGAGAGCCATACCCTGTGCACGTTAAAGAACACGCTGGATGGCCTTGACGGGAAACTACCATCTGTCTCTCAACAGCTGTTCCAGTGGGTCCCTTCACCCAACCTTCTCTGAGCCTTCGGGGTCCATGTGACCTGGCCATTTAGCCCATGGTATGCAAACAGGTGCCGCTCAGAGGTAAAACAACCCAACCCATGGCGAAATTGACAGTGTTGGGACGCAAGGTGAGAGTTACTGGCGAGAAGATGGCCAGGTTGTGGAAACATCCACCTTCTTAAAGAAGGCATCAAGGGTGGATTGCCTTGCCTGAAGTTTCCTTTACTGGAGCATTTTGGGGCAGGGCAGCTCAGTCGATAACCAAGCTCATAATCTGCAGTTCCCAGGTTCGAGTCCCACCTGAGCCAGTGTTGAGATTTTTCTTTCCAAAACTTCCCGCCCTGCCTTCGGTCAGTAGGTGATACCGATTGGATTAAAAAGCCGTCGGCTAGGACGTTAAGCTGTTGTCCCGTGTACGAGAGAGTTATATTCTGCGCACGTTAAAGAACACGTTGGATGGTCTTGACGGAAGGATGCCATCTGTTTCCTAACAGCTTCCTAACCCCTTCCCCAACCTTCTTTGAGCCCTTAGAGTCGTTATGAACTGGTCATTTATTCCCATTTTGTGCCAAAAAGTGTGGCTCAGAGGTAAAACAACCCAAGCCAACCGAGAATATTTCTTTGTAGATCGCATCGAAAACAATTCCCTTTACTAAACTGCTGAGGTCAAGATCTGCGTGATTTTCAGCGAAAAGATCCAGGCCATTCAAGATCTTATTGATGTCCTCTGTCAAAATTCATCTGGGGACGTTTTCTTCGGGAGCATCTTCTGTAGAGTCATTTTGTCTTCAATAGGGCGACAGCTGTATCACTTCTGTCAGCTCTTTGTTAGTGAGGCTGAAGTAGTTCCTGAACATCGTCGATATTAATTTCGTCCAATCTTAGTTCGTTGGCAAGCTGAACAATATTACTGGCAATCAATGTTTCATTAATCCTCAGATCCTCTGAAGTCGTGACATGTCTTCGACCATAGTTTCCTCCAGCTATTGTTCATACAATAGTTGGTCACTACCTTACACGCTGCAGTGATGTCTATGATGCCCTTCATAAGGTCAAAGGACTTTCACAAATCCAAATATTTTCAAGTATAAAATCATTTCTCAGACGAACAGCACTCTACGAGTTCTGCATATATTTCCGAAGGTATGCCCACAGTCACGGGTTATCTCCCCATTTGGCATGCAGCAGCAAAGTCTCTGTTGGGCACCTTAACTCCAGAATAGTATAGTGTGCAAATATTGAAGAGTTGAGTTGGGTTGTTTTACCTCTGAGCGGCACTTTTTTGCACACCATGGGCTAAATGGCTAGGTCACATGGACCCCGAAGGCTCAGAGAAGGTTGGGGGAGGGGACCCACTGGAACAGCTATTGGGAGACAGATGGTAGCCTCCCGTCAAGGCCATCCAGCGTGTTCTTTAACGTGCACAGGGTATGGCTCTCCCACACACGGCGCCACGGCTTAACGTCCCATCCGACGGACGGCGGCCTTTCCAAGCTCATCAGTGTCCCCTACTGACCGTGGGCAGGGTGGGTAATTTTGCGGAGATAAATCTCAACGCTGACCCAGCTGGGACTCGAACCTGGGAACTACAGATTACGAGCCTGGCGCGCTACCGACTGAGCCACCTCCGCCCCAAATATTGAAGAAAAAGGCTTTCTAGGACATGGGTAACAACAGCTAAAAAATCCGCTTCAATCTCAAAAAAGGATTCATGAGTAATTTTGAAAAATTGTTTATTCGTTTTCCTTTTTCCTTTTGGTTTGTGAAGTGTATGGGCATGAATAGATTCTTTAAGAGAGTCACATTCGCGCGGCAAACACCAGATTTCGTAATAGAACATGTATTTAATGTACGATAAAAAAAAATCTAAACTTTTGAAATAAATTCTTTCTTAGTTCTTAATGTATTCTAATCTTTTCAATACTCCAAACTTTAAAAATCAGTGTCTTTTTCTATTGTTCATTATGCATTCGTTACTTTTTCGGGCACTTATCTGTATAAATAGATTTAGCTTTTTATTTTATTTTTCATTTATCGATGTTTTATGGGCACGCCGGGAAACCCAATTTGGAAATAAAAAGTATAGCTAAAATTTTATACTTATTTCCACAATTAATAATTTTATTTTAGTGTGATAAAATTTAGATAGTTCATTGCATTATCTCTTGCAATCAACTGCTTGCTATGCTGATTATCTACAAAAATTGAAGATTTCTCCAAAAAGTAAAATGTTACGTTACACCAGGGGGGGAAGGGGATGTAAAGGGGGCCCCGAACAATCAAGCGTTACTATATGTGATTCGACTGAAACAGCGTTATGCAATATATGGCCTACCTAATAACATCAACAAAAAATTCTAATGTTGTGGGGGGGGGGCAGGCCTAAATCTGTGATTTTCGAGAGCTGCCTTTGAAAAGGTATATTATTCTAGCTCTGAATGAAGAGGGAGGGGGGGGAGTTATAACCTCATATCTTCTTCCCCACACGTACACATTTTGGTACCCCACTGGGAACGTCCGACCTCACTTTCAGCTTTTTCTCTAGACCTATCAAAGAAATAGGAAATAAAAGTTAATACCTCCTCAAGCAGCTGCTTGCCATAGAGGTCTGACAGGAGGCTGTCATTGCAATATGCCATAAAGAAGATCTATGAGGTAGGCGAGACCTCAGCAGGAAGATAACTCAGAAAAGAAACATCTCCATTTTATCTGGGACTCAAACACCCGGATTATTTTGATCAGTGGGGCGGGGGTGGCTCAGTCGGTAGCGCGCCAGGCTCGTAATCTGTAGTTCCCAGGTTCGAGTCCCAGCTGGGTCACCGTTGAGATTTATCTCCGCAAAATTCCCCGCTCTGCCCACGGTCAGTAGGGGACACCGATGGGCTTGGAAAGGCCGCCGTCCGTCGGATGGGACGTTAAGCCGTGACCCCGTGTGAGGGAGAGCCATACCCTGTGCACGTTAAAGAACACGCTGGATGGCCTTGACGGGAGGCTACCATCTGTCTCCCAACAGCTGTTCCAGTGGGTCCCCTCCCCCAACCTTCTCTGAGCCTTCGGGGTCCATGTGACCTGGCCATTTAGCCCATGGTGTGCAAAAAAGTACCGCTCAGAGGTAAAACAACCCAACCCTTTTGATCAGTAGCCAGGTTCGTTAACCACTTGACACATTAGAAATATTTTGACTGGGATGAAGAAAGGGAAATAGAAAAATGGAATTTGACCACGAGATAGGAGTAACTAAAGTCTCAATTACACACGAACGGATTATTCAGTTGGCGAATCAATCTTTCGCAGACCTCAGGGTATCTTCAAACAGATCGACTTTTATTTATTATTTAGAAAGAAATTCGTTTTCGAAACGTTTGCCATCTTTATTTACTTTTGCATTTAGTCCTGCTTAGAACAGGATCCGTATTTCTTTTTGCACCTCGCTCTACCTCCTGGCGAGTCCGATGCAAGGTGATGCGACTTACAATACCACCGACCTGTCGCATAGTCTGACGTTGAGGACTCTGAAGACGGGGGGGGGGACCCAATGGAACAGCTGTTGGAAGGCAGATGTTAGCCTTCCCGTTAAGGCCATCCAGTGTGTTCTTTAACGTGCAAAGAGTATGACTCTCCTGTACAGTCGCTCAAAAAACTATCCGAACACTATGGTTGATCACGGAATTCAGAAAAAAATATCTGGCAACGATTTTTTTAGAAATTAGTGATCTGGCAACTTTGTGTCACGTGACACGAAGTTGCCAGATCAATAATTTCTAAAAAAAAAATCGTTCCCAGATATTTTTTTCTGAATTCCGTGATCAACCATAAATAAAAATAAATAAATACCCCCTCAAGCTGCTGCTTGCCACAGAGGTCTGACAGGAGCCTGTCAGTTTATATGCCAGAGTAGAAGGTCTGAGAGGATGGCAGGACCTCAGCAGAAAAACGACACGAACATCCATGTCTTATCCGTGGCTCGAACCCAGGTTCCGTAGATCAGTAGCCAAGCGCGCTAATCACTCGGCCATAGTGTTCGGATACTTTTTTGAGCGACTGTACACGGGGCCACGTCTTAACGTCCCACCCAACGGATGGCGGCCTTTCCAAGCCCATCGGTGTCCCCTACTGAGAGTGGGCAGAGCGAGAGCTTTGCGGAGATAAGTCTCAACGCTGATCCTGCCGGACTCGAACCCGGGAAAGTGCAGATTACGAACCTGGCACGCTACAGACTGAGCCACCCCCGCTCTCAACGTTTGCCATCTTTATATACATATATATTTTCTTCCTTCTTATTTTCTGTGTTATTGCAATTTTCGTGGATATCTGCACTTTCATTACGTTGGTTTACCTAAAGTTGATTCTATATTAAAAATGTGTTATTTTTTTCATTAAAAAACATTTTTGTATCGTTCGTAACTCTATCCATCTTCCCATTGTTTCTCCGACTCTTATGAATCGGACAGCCTCTGAAAAGGGGCGGGGGTGGCTCAGTCGGTAGCGCGCCAGGCTCGTAATCTGTAGTTCCCAGGTTCGAGTCCCAGCTGAGTCAGCGTTGAGATTTATCTCCGCAAAAATTCCCGGCCCTGCCCACGGTCAGTAGGGGACACCGATGGGCTTGGAAAGGCCGCCGTCCGTCGGATGGGACGTTAAGCCGTGGCCCCGTGTGCGGGAGGGACATACCCTGTGCACGTTAAACAACACGCTGGATGGTCTTGACGGGAGGCTACCATTTGTCTCCCAACAGCTGTTCCTGTGGGTCCCCTCCCCCAACGTTCTCTGAGCCTTCGGGGTCCATGTGACCTGGCCATTTAGCCCATGGTGCAAAAAAGTACCGCTCAGAGGTAAAATAACCCAACCCAAAGCCTCTGAAAAAAAGCCTGTAATCGCTTTTCAGTCATAAATAATCCTTCGTAAAATCCAGAGCGTGAACTAAATTTCTTTGGTGATATTTGACGATGCAGCATTTTTCGTTTTATCTGTGAAATGCTCTCTGTACATCTGTCCTTACCAGTGTCATAGGGTGAATGATAACTACAGAGACTATGAGACTGCTCAGTCGATAGGGGGCGGGGGTGGCTCAGTCGGTAGCGCGTCAGGCTCGTAATCTGTAGTTGCCAGGTTCGAGTCCCAGCTGGATCAGCGTTGAGATTTATCTCCGCAAAATTCCCACCCCTGCCCACGGTCAGTAGGGGACACCGATGTGCTTGGAAAGGCCGCCGTCCGTCGGATGGGACGTTAACCCGTGGCCCCGTGTGCGGGAGAGGCATACCCTGTGCACGTTAAAGAACACGCTGGATGGCCTTGACGGGAGGCTACCATCTGTCTCCCAACAGCTGTTCCAGTGGGTCCTCTCCCCCAACCTTCTCTGAGCCTTCGGGGTCCATGTGACCTGACCATTTAGCCCATGTTGTGCAAAAAAGTGCCGCTCAGAGGTAAAACAACCCAACCCAAGCTCAGTCGACGCTTCTACAGCCCTCATCGTTCATAGATTGCTTGAAATGTGATTAACTGATCATTTGAATGTTATCTACGAAAACTGTCGATGCTTCACTTGCGAAATCTCAGGTTCCAGTTTCTGCTCACCCTTTGCCACTGGATGCAAGGTAACTGCACCCTTAATAAATGATTTGAATATCGTTTCAGGATTTCAGCATCCAGATGTATTTGAATGAGATCTGGACGGATCCTAGATTGAATCTGGATCAGTTCAAGAGCAAATACACCACAATATTCCCTAATAGTCTTCTAGAGGACATCTGGAAGCCAGACCTCATCTTTGACAATGCCAAAGCTGGAGAATTGTTCAAGCTCTCCGTACCTAACACAGGCGTTAAAGTACGGGAAGATGGAGAATTCCATAGAACATCGAGGTAGTAGTTTTTAAATTGATAGAGAACTCTTCATTACATTTAGAAAATTTATACGAATATGATAATGATTACAACAGTTTATGTGTAACTTTCTGCGTAGAGTCTCATATTTACACAGAACTATTTCAAGTGCAGCGAGGTGAAGCCCTGGGAACGGTTTTGTCAGCTGACTCTATTGGAAGACCAGGTGAATGGGGGCTGGGGTGGCTCAGTCGGTAGCGCGCCAGGTTCGTAATCTGTAGTTCCCAGGTTCGAGTCCCAGCTGGGTCAGCGTTGAGATTTATCTCCGCAAAATTCCCCGCCCTGCGCACGGTCGGAAGGGGACACCGATGGGCTTGGAAAGACCGCCGTCCGTCGGATGGGACGTTAAGCCGTGGCTCCGTGTGCAGGAGAGACATACCCTGTGCACGTTAAAGAACACGCTGGATGGCTTTGACGGGGGGGATACCATCTGTCTCCCAACAGCTGTTCCAGTGGGTCCCCTCCCCCAACCTTCTCTGAGCCTTCGGGGTCCATGTGACCTGGCCATTTAGTCCATGGTGTGCAAAAAAGTGCCGCTCAGAGGTAAAACAACCCAACCCAATCCCAGGGTCAGAAGCTTTCATTTGACAAATAGCTTGTTACTTTCGGCATTCGCGTTCTGGATATAGAGCGGAATAATTGTTTTCATATTTCCCCTTTGTAGGGGGAAGGAAGAATGAGGGATTAATTTTTATAGCCTGTGACACTCCCCGTGTCACAATCTTTCATTTGGCATATAGATCATTAGGTTTCTCCATCGCATTGGAAAGATATGGTGGAACAACGTTTTGTCCAATCCACAAACCGACCAACCGACAAATGTCAAACCCAAAAGCAATAGGAAGATAGCTAAAGAAGAACAGTGATTGCCCCATTAGTCTCATCAGTAATCGCCTTGAAGTCTATGTACTTTGATTCTACGTATGTGAGGTTGGGTTGCTTTACCTCTGAGCGGCACTTTTTTGCACACCATGGGCTAAATGGCCAGGTCACAAGGACCCCGTAGGCTCAGAGAAGGTTGGGGGAGGGGACCCACTGGAACAGCTGTTGGGAGACAGATTGTAGCCTCCCGTCAAGGCCATCCAGCGTGTTCTTTAACGTGCACAGGGTATTGCTCTCCCGCACACGGGGCCACGGCTTAACGTCCCATCCGACGGACGGCGGCCTTTCCAAGCCCATCGGTGTCCCTACTGACCGTGGGCAGGGCGGGGAGTTTTGCGGAGATAAATCTCAACGCTGGCCCAGCTGGGACTCGAACCTGGGAACTACAGATTACGAGCCTGGCGCGCTACCGACTGAGCCACCCCACCTCCGCCCCCACGTATGTGAGGCGTCTAGAATTTTCTTAAGCGTAATCTGATCGATGGCTGTGAAAGGAGCCTAAGAAAAGGACGAAATGACTGCAAAAACTAGTTCTACAATTGCAAAAGAACTGATTAATGATATCGCATAAATCATTTACATTATTTTTAACTGGCAGAAAATTATTGATTATTTTCAATCGAATCAGATTATTTAATAGCACAGATATTCTTTAATATTGTTTCGAATTCTGATTCGATACATATAATTGACATATTACTTTTGGATTTCAGGTACAATTTGAAAGTTGGCTGTCAGATGTTTCTCAAGTATTATCCGATGGACACTCAACATTGTTTCATGAAAACAGCGTTGTGTAAGTAAATTCCCCAACTTTGTTCACATTTCGAAAAGCGGAATTGAAAACTTTTGTAAAACTCTTTTAAAAAGAAGCAATAAAATTTCCTGGAGTTGACGCCTTAATAAAATGACTCAGATTAGAAACATTTCCAGACTTATTAAGAATGTATGAGCGGACACTCGTTAACCTCTGGGTGATGTCACTGCTGAAGAAATGTTTTTGGCTTCCCGTAATTCCATAGGTACTTTACCGATTTGCCCTGAATTCGACATGGTGGTCCCACTTGCATCTTGCTGCGTAGGATTCAGAGATTGACTTTTTAATTGCAGTGGTTCGGAATTTAACCAGCCGCAAGTGTCCAAAACTTTTGGGACGCTGCAGTTGCCTACCTGATGAAGGCGGAGTTGAAACTTATGAGTAGAGTTGTATGTTATCACTAAACAAAATCATCAATGGATAGGGGCGGGGGTGGCTCAGTCGGTAGCGCGCCAGGCTCGTAATCTGTAGTTCCCAGGTTCGAGTCCCAGCTGGGTCAGCGTTTAGATTTTTCTCCGCAAAACTCCCCGCCCTGCCCACGGTCAATAGGGGACACCGATGGGCTTGGACAAGGCCGCCGTCCGTCGGATGGGACGTTAAGCCGTGGCCTCGTGTGTGGGAGAGCCATACCATGTGCACGTTAAAGAACACGCTGGATGGCCTTGACGGGAGGCTACCATCTGTCTCCCAACAGCTGTTCCAGTGGGTCCCCTCCTCCAACCTTCTCTGAGCCTTCGGGGTCCATGTGACCTGGCCATTTAGCCCATGGTGTGCAAAAAAGTGCCGCTCAGAGGTAAAACAACCCAACAACCCACATCAATGGACAGCCAAACGTCTTTCCATTGATGATTTATATAGAAGTCTTGAAGTCTATGAGCGGAATCAAAGTACATAGACTTCAAGACCATTTGACCGTTCATCAATGGACAGATAAACGTCTATCCATTGATGAACGGTCAAAAACAAATCGGTCAGACAAACGTCTGTCCATTGAAAATCGGTCCAAAACCTTTACAGTGCACTAGGTTACTGTGAGATAAAGCCATAGGCGAAGTTTGGTGGTGCTAGCTTTGACCGTTTAGGAGGATTTATCGAACAAACAGACGGGTACATAGGTGGTCATATTATTTTGATACTAGATCGTGTGGGCTCACTCACGGAAATATTGAGCGTGTGCATTTACCGTTCACAGCAAACTGGAGCGTGTGCAGTAACTGCACACGCCCTAGTTTGCTGTGAACGGTAACTGGAGCGTGTACAGTTGCTGTACACGCTCCAGATATTTTTCCTGAATTCTGCAATCACGTGACACGAAGGTTGCCAGATCACTAATTTCTAAAAACTAATCGTTGCCAGATATTTTTTTCTGAATTCTGTGATCAAACATAGTGTTCGGATACTTTTTTGAGCGACTGTACACTCTCTAAAATATGTAATAGATACAGGAATGTTTAGTAAATATGCAGGACTCGAACACAGTGTAACCGCTAACTAACGCGATACCACTTCTCCACCGAGTCAGCTGGAAAGAATTTGTGTTATCTGTATAGTATTTTAATTTATTAATAATGTTTTTCGAAGAAAATATTATGGGAAAAACAAATTTCAAACATTTTCGATTCCTTTTGTAAATAAATTGTATTGAATCTGACTTTTGTAAATGAAATATGCATACAAAATACTAGTAAGAGTACTTTCCATTCACATAACGACAAGTAATAATAATAGTAACTTTTCACATAACAATATTATTAATACACTTTATTGTTATATGAATGGAAAAGTAACATTAAAAGTTCCCTAACTGAAAACAACCTAGTCACGGAAAAAAATAATCAAACAAATTCATTCAAATTTCGATTTTTCGGAAATATTTGTTTAATTCTTGAAAGAGTTATGGAAGCTTAAACGTTTAACAGCAGTGTTAATAGTCATAAAATTTATCAAAGTTATTTAAAACGCAAAAAATAGTTGTTACAACAAATCGTTTAGTAAAATGGGTGGAATTCTGTAAGTTTACCAATATGCCATTCACTTGAGAAGACTTGATATTGCAATATTTAATGACGAACCATTATCACGACAGTTCAAAGGTCAGAACCAACTTTGGAATTCAAATTATCAATAACAAGAGTAATACTTCATTTCTAAGACAATTCATGATATCCTGGAGTGATCCTGAATTAATCACACCTGTCCTTCTCACTCTCATCAGTGGGCGGGGGTGGCTCAGTCGGTAGCGCGCCAGGCTCGTAATCTGTAGTTCCCAGGTTCGAGTCCCAGCTGGGTCAGCGTTGAGATTTATCTCCGCAAAATTCCCCGCCCTGCCCACGGTCAGTAGGGGACACCGATGGGCTTGGAAAGGCCGCCGTCCGTCGGATGGGACGTTAAGCCGTGGCCCCGTGTGCGGGAGAGCCATACCCTGTGCACGTTAAAGAACACGCTGGATGGCCTTGACGGGAGGCTACCATCTGTCTCCCAACAGCTGTTCCAGTGGGTCCCCTCCCCCAACCTTCTCTGAGCCTTCGGAGTCCATGTGACCTGGCCATTTAGCCCATGGTGTGCAAAAAAGTGCCGCTCAGAGGTAAAACAACCCAACCCACTCTCATCAGTAATCGATCATTAATTGTGTGCCATGTCATAACTAGCTCGCATCATCAGAAAACAAAAAAAATTGTGCATAGAGTAGCAATACGTCTTTGAAAAGGGAACATTTGAAGAAATTTAACAGAAAAGGGAACATTTGAAGTTAATGACAAAAGGTACTCAGATATTCAAATGAGTTTACATTTAGTTACTCTAATACTATCATAGAACCAGTTTTGATGATTACGCAAAAACACAGAGTATGATTGCCTAAGTCGATAATTGTGATTGTGTACGGTTGGGCTTATCTTCTTGGAAGCTTCGTGTAGTATTATGTATATATTATATTATTGCATATAGTATGTATTCTTCATAAGCAACACGTATCCTTACGAGTGCTGGTCTATTAAGAAGTGATGATCAGCGAAAAGTACCCGAGCATCGATGTTTGGCAGTCCCCTAATACGATGATACTGACCTACCTAAATGCAATGTTTCGAAATGAAAATAAAATCACCTAATTTGGTCATTGTTGTGCGAAACAGATTTCATGAGAATGATAGAGACTTTGATTTTCCAGTCCTTCATATCAGGCAGACTGATCCCGTAATTGGATGTTTCCAATTTTGAATCCCAATTGTTCCTGCTTCGAGGTTTTCTTCTCTAATCTTCGATCTGCCCTCAGTGAGAAATGAGACACCGTAAGGATTGGAAATCCTCCATCCGTTAGATGGAACTTTAAGCAGGTGGCTCTTCGATGGGAAGGAAAGTCATGCCCTATGCACATTAAAAAATGCACTGAATGGTCTTCTTGGAAGTCTTGTACCTTTATCCTTACAGATGTCTAGTGTATTTGCTTCCACAACTTTCTCTGAGCCATTGGGATTCTTGTCACCTGGCCATTTCACTCATGTATGCAAAAAAGTGTCCCAAGTGAAAAACAAAACAACCCTGCCACATCAGTCCTCTCGAATAGAATCCAACAAACCCAACATCGTGCGTCACGGGCGCTGTTTCAACTTGGATCCTCAACATCTTTGTTTGGAGCGACCCAGGACGCAGAGCAGAGTAGGTTTTGCCAAAAGGCGGGACTTTTAGAGTACTGTTCACGCGACGGTGGGTAGAGGTATAATTCGGGTTGGGTTGTTTTGCCTCTGAGCGGCACTTTTTTGCACACCATGGGCTAAATGGCCAGGTCACATGGACCCCGTAGGCTCAGAGAAGGTTGGGGGAGGGGACCCACTGGAACAGCTGTTGGGAAACAGATGATATCCTCCCGTCAAGGCCATCCAGCGTGTTCTTTAACGTGCAGAGGGTATGGTTCTCCCGTATGCGGGGCCACGGCTTAACGTCCCATCCGACGGACGGCGGCCTTTCCAAGCCCATCGGTGTCCCCTACTAACCGTGGGCAGGGCGGGGAATTTTGCGGAGATAAATCTCAACGCTGACCCAGCTGGGACTCGAACCTGGGAACTACAAATTACGAGCCTGGCGCGCTACCGACTGAGCCACCCCCGCCCCAGGTACAATTCGGTATTCTCCCGATAGATGTAGTGCAGTCTCTGAATTGCGGAGCATCTGGGGTTTGTCTTTAATCATAATCCCAACATCCTGGTATGAGTACTGGATCTCAAATGTAGCCCTAGCATCGAATCTTCAGTTACTGCAGCTTCACTGAACTGTACAAGGTGTGAGAATGGATCTCTGTCAATTAGATATATAAATAAATAATATATAAATACCCCCTCAAGCAGCTGCTTGCCACAGAGGTCTGACAGGAGCAACCCAGCGTCAAATCCTCCCATACCACACACACACACACGTGCAATGATTGCGTTACTAGATCACAGAATACCTACTGTACACTGAGATGCATTTTATTTGTGTATTATTTTAACGGTATATTTAATGCTTGCATGTCAGAATTATTACTAAAACTGTTTCTCCTGTAATTTTCATTTTTCTTATTGTAGTTTCTAATCCAGATCATAAAGCAGAATTACACTGGGTCGGTGATGAGCGGAGTCCTTACAGAAAAATATTTCCAAAGAGTATAAGATTCACTCGAGTGCTAGAACCTCTCAAGTATATGTTGGAAGAGCCCATACCCTATAAAGAGAAGGAGATATGGCCAGGTGGTAAGGATTCTTAGAACAATATGATTATATTTGTTTCAGCTTCGTGTATTCGAAATAAGGTAGTCACTACTCAAATGGCATGCCAATAAAATGTACGAAGACGTATCAAAAAATAAGGTGCACTCTTGAATACATAATAACAAACAGCAAAGTATAAATATAAATGCAAATAGAACATACAGTCTGAATCTTCTTCTCCACATAGTCGCCTATGTAAATACTTATCGGAACGTGTGTTAATTTGTCCCCTTCCCGAGCGTACAATCTGCTCCAATGTCCATCAACCAGATCAAAACAGCGTCTTTGAAGTCTTCATCTGACGGAAACGGGGCGGGGGTGGCTCAGTCGGTAGCGCGCCAGGCTCGTAATCTGTAGTTCCCAGGTTCGAGTCCCAGCTGGGTCAGCGTTGAGATTTATCTCCGCAAAATTCCGCGCCCTGCCCACGGTCAGTAGGGGACACCGATGGACTTGGAAAGGCCGCCGTCCGTCGTATGGGACGTTAAGTCGTGGTCCCGTGTGCGGGAGAGCCATACCCTGTGCACGTTAAAGAACACGCAGGATGGCCTTGTCGGGAGGCTACCATCTGTCTCCCAACAGCTGTTCCAGTGGGTCCCCTCCCCCAACCTTCTCTGAGCCTTCGGGGTCCATGTGACCTGGCCATTTAGCCCATGGTGTGCAAAAAAGTGCCGCTCAGAGGTAAAACAACCCAACCCTATCCGAACGTGTGTTAATTTGTCCACTTCCCGAGCGTACAATCTGCTCCAATGTCCATCAACCAGATCAAAACAGCGTCTTCATCTGACGGAAACCTTTCTCCTCCCAGATGCTCTTTCAGTTTATCGAACAAATGGTAGTCGCCATTTGCTCGATTTTAATCCGGCGATCATCCCACATTGTCTCATTAACGAGTGAAACATCTATAGTCTGTCACTGGGATATTCGGCTGTTCAATCTGTACTGCTGTTTTCAAACTGTTGGCACCACTTAAAGGCAGCCGATGAGACATCATATTCTCTCTGTATCCTGCGTATATTTCTCGATGGATTTCCGTACATTTCAAGTTTTTCGCCCACAAAAAAATAACTATTCAGCGAACTTGTAATTTGGATTAATAATCGAGAAAAGCTCAAGTCACTTTCGTGTGCTGCAACTGCCCTATTCGGACGGTTGTACTACGTCATACATCCCAAACACAAATGTGGTTTTCTTACTACGACGACAGGTAGCGCTGAGTACAACTTATTTTTTGATAAACCTACGTAATATTTGAAGTTCTGAAATTTGGACAATTAACTCTTTTACGGAAAAATATCACTGCAGAGGAGTTAAAGGTTTCAATTGTGACTTTTCAATAATACAGTGCTCGACTTTGGCATTGCTCCAACTAGAAATAATGGATTGTTTGACCTGACGATTTGCATTCAGTGTTTGTGAGGTACAGTAGCTCAAAAAAATATCCGAACATTATGGTTGATTACAGAATTCAGAAAAAATATCTGGCAAGGATTTTTTTTTAGAAATTAGTGATCTGGCAACCTTCGTGTCACGTGACACGAAGGTTGCCAGATCACTAATTTCTAAAAAAAAAAATCCTTGCCAGATATTTTTTCTGAATTCTGTAATCAACCGTAGTGTTCGGATATTTTCTTGAGCGACTGTAGGTGGTCATATTATTTTGATACTAGATCGTGTGGGCTCACTCACGGAAATATTGAGCGTGTGCAGTTACCGTTCACAGCAAACTGGAGCGTGTGCAGTAACTGCACACGCTCCAGTTTGCTGTGAACGGTAACTGGAGCGTGTACAGTTGTTGTACACGCTGCAGATATTTTTCCTGAATTCTGTAATCACGTGACACGAAGGTTGCAAAATCACTAATTTCTAAAAAAATATCGTTGCCAGATATTTTTTCTGAATTCTGTAATCAACCATAGTGTTCGGATACTTTTTCGAGCGACTGTATATGGAGGGAAACGATTTTGCATGTCAAACCGATCGGCACAGTAAAACCTCCTATAGAGTATCTGGTACCTCGCTGACGTAAAAATCTGAAGGGGCTATAAAAACGGGAGAAAACTTCAGAGAGCAAACAAAATGTCGAGCGAATGACCTGCAAAGTCTCTGCAATGTTTGTAAGGCGATGTTATATACAGGAGATGGAATTTGAAAGGTTTCAGATCATTGGGTTGTTCAGAAGCTGGAGGGTCAACAGGAAAAACAACCGATCACGTGATCATGATGCTCGAACTGTTGGGCTCTGTTGCCAACAATGGGTACAAAAAGGTATTTGGAAATGTAGTCAACACTCTGGTGGCATCAGAAGAACATTCGAAAGGGAAAAAATCGATAGATCCTTCGATTAGCGACAGCAGACAGATCTGTTACAAGCCGCCATATTCACAGCATCGTAGCACTATCCCAGTTTCTACCTGTGTCAAGTCATCATCATCATCATCATCATCATCATCATCATCATCAAGCAGCCATGGGCTACGGAGGTCCAACCAGACCGTGCAATTTAGTTCTCCAAGCAAGTCTATCCTGAGCTACATCTACTGCATCTGGCCACTGCACACCAATTCTAACAAGGTCCTGTTTGACATTGTCTGCCCACCACATCCTAGGTCTCCTCTTCTTTCTGAGGCCTTTAGGCACACTGCTCATAATCTTATTCGCCAATCTATAATTATTCATACGGGCAACATGGCCAAACCAACGGAGTCTCTCTCTGCACAATATGCTGCTTAAAGGAGGTTGCAAACTCCTTTGCCTAACCTCATCATTAGTTACAAAGTTGAACCACCTAATGCCCAAGATACTGCGTAAGCATCTGGTATCAAAAGCATCTAGTTTCCTGTTATCCTGTTTACAAAGTGTCCAAGTTTCACTACCATAACTAACCCTAGAAAGAACCAAACTATTATACAGTCTAATTTTAGACTTTAGGTGTATACGCCTATTTCTCCACACTCTCCATAGATACTTAAAAGTCCCGGCAGCAGTCCCTATTCGTCTGTTAATCTCATGCCGCACATCACCATTATCTGTTACATAGCTCCCAAGATAATTAAACTCTGACACCTGCTCAAGACTGCAACCATTCAGATTAACTGAATCACAACCTACCTGACCAATTTTCATCACTTTAGTTTTCTCTCTGTTTATAACCAAACCTACTCTAATACCAGTCTCATCAACAGCTCGAATGAAAGAGTTCATCTCATCAACATCATTTGCCAAAAGGGTTAAATCATCAGCATAATCTAAATCAGAAATTTTCGTATCTCCAGTCCATTTAAGGCCAAAATCTTTCCCTTGAAGAGAATTTCGCATAACATAATCAATAACCAAGCTAAAGAGAAAAGGAGACAAAATGCACCCTTGTCGAACACCAGAAGTAATGCTAAACCAATTGCTACAAGCCTTACCAACTCTCACACGCGACTCAGTGATATTATAGAGAGCTTTCATTATGTTAACTAACTTGTCTGGTATACCATATGATTTCACAATCAACCACAAATTATGACGATCAACAGAGTCGAAAGCCTTTTTGAAATCAACAAAGCTAGCAACCAAAGGTTTCTGAAACTCTAAACATTTCTCAAGAATCTGCCTAAGTGAAAATATCTGATCCACACATCCCCTACCACTTCTTAATCCACATTGCTCATCACGCAATTGACTGTCAACCAGATTCTTAATTCTATTAAGCACAATCATGGAAAGAACTTTACCTGGAACAGAGAGTAGGCTAATACCTATAGTTATCACAAGAACTGCGATCACCTTTTTTGAAAATAGGGATAATAATAGCTCTGGTAAAATCCTTAGGAACCATGCCTTTATCATAAAAGATATTCAGAATTTCAGTCATCCAAGTGGTAACCGAAACATTTCCAGCTCTAAGCATTTCTGTAGTAATTTCATCTACCCCTGGGGATTTATGAAGTTTAAGTTTAGAAACAGCCAAAATAACTTCAGATTGTGTTATAGGGCCAACATTAAAGCCACCAATGCATCTCTCATCATTGCAAACAATGGGAATAGAACTAACCGCATTGTTCAGAACATCACTGAAATGCTCAGCCCACCTAGTCATGACAGAATCCTCACCTTCTATAACCTTACCTTGTTTATCCTTCAATCCCTGTATACCTGTCCGTTTTCTACCACACAAAACATTAACTATCTGGTACAGCTCTCTGCTGTTGTGCTGTCTAACTGCTTCCTCGGCTTTGTTAGCCAAACCATCAATCCAAAGATTCTTATCAGTAGCTAACTGATCTTTTACACGTTTATTAAGCTCTCTGTAATCCTTTCTATTAGGACAGTAGGGTACTGATTAAGGACATTCCTGCAGTTCTTTCTTTCCGAAATAAGCTCAAGTGCCTTATCACTCAGATAATTCTGTCTCTTCTGCTCCTTTTTTCCTAAAAGAGTACAGTTAATGTCCAAAAAAGCCTGTTTAAAATGATCCCATTCTTCCTCAACTTCAGTAGTAAGCATACCATGACTGTCATAATGACTAAGTAATCTATCATGGTAGCTTTGGCTATAACTGGGTCTTTCAGAGCTTCAGTATTAAAAGCAAATTTTTTAAACTTAGCACAACACTTTTTAAGTTTAAGTTGCAAGACACTTTTAACAAGGTAATGGTCAGATCCGATTTCAACTCCCCTATATGCCCTGGTATTTCTAACAGAACTAGCCCATTTGCTGTTAATTAATATATAACCAATCATATTCCTATGCAACCCATCAGGTGAAACCCGTGTGTACTTATGTATGTCGCGGGTTGTTTGGGTTGGGTTGTTTTACCTCTGAGCGGCACTTTTTTGCACACCATGGGCTAAATGGCCAGGTCACATGGACCCCGAAGGCTCAGAGAAGGTTGGGGGAGGGGACCCACTGGAACAGCTGTTGGGAGACAGATGGTGGCCTCCCGTCAAGGCCATCCAGCGTGTTCTTTAACGTGCACAGGGTATGGCTCTCCCGCACACGGGGCCACGGCTTAACGTCCCATCCGACGGACGGCGGCCTTTCCAAGCCCATCGGTGTCCCCTAATGACCGTGGACAGGGCGGGAAATTTTGCGGAGATAAATCTCAACGCTGACCCAGCTGGGACTCGAACCTGGGAATTACAGATTACGAGCCTGGCTCGCTACCGACTGAGCCACCCCCGCCCCTGTATGTCGCGGTGTTTGTAATATGTGTTAGTTATTCTGAAACCATTGAGTTTACTTACCTGTAGGAGACGTTGCCCATTGCCATTGCAGTTACCAATACCAAAAGGGCCAATCACCCCTCCCCAAAGGTCATAGTCAGTACCAACTTTGGCATTGAAGTCACCAAGAACAAGGGTAATATCTCCTTTCTTGACAGAATTCAAAATATCCTGAAGTTGTTCATAAAACCTATCCTTCTCATCCTCATCGGCATCCTCAGTGGGGGCATAACAGCAGATAACATTCAGGTCTTTAATGCTTGTCTGAAATTTTGCTGTAAGAAACCTTTCATTAATGCACTCATATCCTAGAAGAGCATCACTAGCGTGTCTGCTGAGAAGCAGACCCACGCCTTGGTGATGCTTATTGTCGTCCCTCCCTGAAAAGAGAAATTTAAGATTATTTTTAAGAATCTGACCTTTATCTGTCCATCTGGTCTCTTGCAAGCCGAGAATATCTAAATTATAAAGCTTGAATTCTTGTGTGAGGACATCAAGAGAATATGCTCTGTGCAAAGTCCTTACATTTGAACTACCTATGGAGAGAAAATGGTTAGTAAGATGTTTAAAGAAACTACGTTTATTGAGAGAGGGAATGCCGACAATATCAAACAGCCCCCTAATCGCAGACATGGGGCAAAGACCCGTTCCCCCACCACTAAAGGCTGAAGCCATCTACACTGGAAGACTTCCTCTAATGTAAAATTTGACGATGCCAATAGAAGCAAAGAGTTCAGGTGCCTGCGATGACCTCTGCTCAGGATTATCCACCAGCTGATAAACATATCCTGTGAATCTATTCACTTGGGGCTGTCAACCCAAAAACAAACAGAAAACACAGCGGAAGATTTTCCCTCCACAGAAGCCCACCAGTGCAGCAAAATCAGGATCCATAATCAAGCTCAGAGCCATATATCTGTCCAGTCCAGTGGGTTTATATGGTCAGCACCAGGACCCTGTGTGGTTGACCACTCCTCAGCAGGGTAGAAAAAAAAAGAAAAGTAGCCATAGTTGTCCAGATCAGTAGGCCACACTAATCTGGCAGCCCTCCCCTTCCGTTCACTTCCACAAGAGAGTATCTCTTTTGAAAGGTATTAACGGTCTGCACCACGAGAAGGCGGGGTCGGACATTATGTGCTAGGCCTGACCGGTTCTATGCATCATCACAGGGGATAGCACGATTAAAAGATTACTGCAAGATATGAGGCTACATTTAAATCATCCATTGGCTCATTTGCTTCTGATATCATCCCATCATCGTCTGCACATAGAGTTGGATAGAGGGAGCTGTTTGGGGATAAGACTATCCTCAAACCGTATCGTGTTATCTTTAGTGACGAATCACAATTCTGTTTGGGGTCCAGTGACAGCTGTACGTGCGTCCAGTAACACGCCGACGACAGAGGTATTCCAGCCTGCATCAGAGAGTGTTATACCGGGACAACACCCGGAATCATGGTATGGGAAGCCATGATCATCATCAGTTATAATAACCATTCATATCTAACCATTATTGATGGCACATTGACAAGACATTATGTTGAAACCATTCTGGGACCAATTCTTCTACCCTTTCTACGCTCCATCCCAAATGCTATTTTTAGCAGTACAATGCCCACCCACATAGAGCTCTCATATTCCAAGAGTGCATATGTGATATGAATTCATTTCCTTTGCTTGCATGTCCCCAGATCTACCCTCCATCGAACATGTTTGGGATATGATGGAAAGTTCACTGACCACTGTCTCTCAACACCCCCCCCCCCCTCCACTGTTGCCCAGCTCACGGCACAGTTGCATGAAGCATGGCTCAATGTTCATCAGGAACCCATACTTCCCACTGACAATGCATTTTCGTAAGGAAATATCGCTGATTTGATACACAAGACTATCTGTCGCTCCATTGTTTTGAGCGCATACAGCACTCCTTGAATGTGAGGCAATTTCAATGGCAAGAAGTGTATTTATTCAGTATTTGAAGAGTTGAGGCTGAATGTCTCACACTCAAAAACGAGAATAACTCTATGTGATTTAAAAAAATTATATTTATTTATTTTAAATTCAGACTTTGAACATCTGTTGCAGAATATCTCCAGAGACTATCACTTGTTGTCTACTAGGTGGCACAGCGTGTTGTTGCAGAAATTCCGTTTTTTATTTTCAGCAGAATCTGGACTAGCTGAGTCCCTTGGTTTGTACTGTACAGAGAATAATTATATTTCTTTTTTCATTCATTGTATATCTTCTGTGTGTGTATTGTGTTCTATGTACTTTGTGTTTTATATGTAAATAAACTCATTATTATTAGTACAGTTGGGACTAAAACTACAAATTACAATCGCTGTGCACTTATCGAAACCTCTTAAATGCACGTTAAATACTACTAACGGAGGAAATATTTTTTGATAATCATGGAAAAACAAAATTCAGCATAATGAAAACACAAGATTCCAATGCTTGAATTACTGTAAATCACCAAAGATCAGGAACTTGGGTTGTTTTTTCTCTGAGCGACACATTTTTGCACACCATTTAACCGACTGTTTTAAAATATTTTTGAAACATTCGTTTAGAGAATTCAACCCTTTATCTGTTTAAAATTTCCGAGATTTTATAACTTGAAAGACTGATTTCAAAGTTTCATTATTAATATTTTCCAGGTTTTCTATTCTGAAGGAATTCACCAGGCATCTATATAATAAAAGAAGGTGTCTGTGGTAGCCATAACTCATCAGAAAACCCGGGGCTAGAACCCAGGGGGCGGGGGTGGCTCAGTCGGTAGCGCGCCAGGCTCGTAATCTGTAGTTCCCAGGTTCGAGTCCCAGCTGGGTCAGCGTTGAGATTTATCTTCGCAAAATTCCCCGCCCACAGCCATTAGGGAACACTGATGGACTTGGAAAGGCCGCCATCCGTCGGATGGGACGTAAGCCGTGGCCCCGTGTGCAGGAGAGGCATACCCTGTGCATGGACTTGGAAAGGCCGCCATCCGTCGGATGGGACGTAAGCCGTGGCCCCGTGTGCGGGAGAGGCATACCCTGTGCACGTTAAAGAACACGCTGGATGGCCTTGACGGGAGGCTACCATCTGTCTCCCAACAGCTGTTCCAGTGGGTCCCGTCCGCAACCTTCTCTGAGCCTTCGGGATCCTTGTGGCCTGGCCATTTAGCCCATGGTGTGCAAAAAAGTGCTGCTCAGAGGTAAAACAATCCAATCCAACTTAGACACATAAACACTGAAGAAGTTTCGGTTATGATTCCATTTATCAGCCCAAAAAGTAAACATTTTCGCCGCAGAAATTCCTCGCCATTTTGTTCAAGTTTATTTAAAAAGTGTAATGAGACGATAAAATGAAACAAGGCAGAATTTGAAGCTGATTAAAAAACTACGAAGGACCTTAGCTTTTAATTCAATGGCATCAAGAAGCTTGTTTGAGGCTGAGTCAAGCTAATGCCAGGAAAGGTAAACACAACAGTAGATCTTTAAAAGACATTGCAACACAGAATGAAAGGTTAGAGAATAGGCTCTAAAATGATTGTGTTGTCAAATTGAGGATTAAGCGGTCCTCAGGTTTTTTTCAAACGCCGCGTCAATGACTAAAAACGTGAATGTGCAACAACAGTAAAGATAAATATTTAAATTGAAGCAGAAAGTTGAAAGAGGAGACTGTGAGTTTATCTAACTTCGATGATTTTATCCCTTCAGGGAACTTCACCTATCTGTACGCCAACTTCACCTTTGTGAGGCGACTGAGTGGCAACCTGGTGAACATGTACATTCCGAGCACCCTGGTGGTGGTTCTGTCATGGCTCTCCTTCTGGCTGGACGTAACGGCAGTACCTGCTAGGATAACCTTGGGCGTGACCTCTCTGCTGACGCTGGCCACCCAAGTGGTGCAAGCTCGCAGCCTCTTGCCTCCTGTGAACTATATGACTGCTCTGGACATCTGGCTCTTTGTCTGCATCCTCATGGTATTCTGCTCTATAATTGAGTATGCTGTGGCTTATCATCTGAACTTCGTCATGACAAAAGTGAGTAGATTATTTCATGGTTAGTAGACATTAGGAGATAAAAATTTCAAAGAGTTACTAAAAATGTTTGCTGAGAAATGTTAAGTAGAGTAACTCTACTACTTATTATTTACAACTTAGATTAATTAGCTTAGATTTCTTTTTTTGTTTGTTTTTAATCAGTTTTTTGAAAATTCATTGTGCTACCATGAATACGTGTAAAAAAACATATATGTCTAAAAAATAAATATTTTATATTTAATTATATAGCCAAAAAAGACAACTGTTCAAGGTATAACTTTCGACGAGTACTTCAGTTTAAAATAATAAAAATAAATTTATAATTCGGAGTCAAAAAAATAATAAACATATATATTAAACATATCTTCCACAAATAGCATTATAAAATACCGCTGGAAGTTGAGGGGGAAAATACATATTTATATATATAATTATTAGAGCAGAATGGCAAAATACTGAATTGAACTAGAAAGGATCTAAAACGTCTTTCCGAGTTTTTTTCCCCGAAATGTTTCGCTAAATAATGTAGCTGAAAGAAGAAGATGATATGCATGCAATCTTTTTATTCGGATTCAGTTCAATTCAATTCGGGTTCAAATCAATATCAGGAATCTCCCTAAATATTTTTTCCACATCTCAGTTTTGTCTGTTCTAGTCAAAGTGCCCCACTAAAAATATTAGTCACGAAAGGCCACTATATTTCTACCCGTAGTGTTTATGTGCCTAATGTAATTCTTTATCTCTGATTCGGTTGACCTAACACAATCCTTCTAGCTGTATTTGAGCACTTAGCATAATCTTTATCTGTGGTGGCTGTAAGAAACCTTCAAGTACAAATCTTTCACAGTGTGCCTAGCCCAAACCTTTGCCTGTGGTTCATGTGTGCCTTAGGCAAATTTTTACCTGTGGTGCCTAACACCTACAATCCTTTACCAGTGGTACTTGAGTGCCTTGCACAACTTTTTTGCATATCGTGCCTATCGTAATTCTTTACCTATAGTGCATGTGTACAGTCGCTCAAAAAAGTATTCGAACACTATGGTTGATCACAGAATTCAGAAAAAATATCTGGCAACGATTTTTTTTAGAAATTAGTGATCTGGCAACTTCGTGTCACTTGATCACAGAATTCAGAAAAAAATATCTGGCAACGATTTTTTCGGAAATTAGTGATCTGGCAACTTCGTGTCACGTGACACGAAGTTGCCAGATCACTAATTTCCGAAAAAATCGTTGCCAGATATTTTTTCTGAATTCTGTGATCAACTATAGTGTTCGGATACTTTTTTGAGCGACTGTATATAGTTAAACCTTTACCTTTGATGCTTTGGGCTTAGCACAATTTCCAGGCACTTTGAGCTTGATCTGCATTTACCATACAAACGTCTAAATTAAAATAACATCCTATTCTTTTCTTGCATTGTCTCTGCTTAATTTTGAAAACGTTCAGAAATGACCGACATTATGTGTAATCTCATCTGCGGATGAATGCCAAGCTAATAAAATTTGAACGCTTACACACTTAAAGAAAAAGCATAATTTATTGTTGCTTTGATGACTTATTCGATAACAAACTCGTTGTAAAAAATGACACGCAAATCGCAATTGTCCTTTTGATCAATTTACTCATCAATAGTTGCTTCCACTTATATCAAGAATGAATAATAAGAAGACAATTATTTTCATATAACCCATTGGCTACGGAACGTTGACTTAAGCCTGTGACTATTACAGACTATCGAGATAATCTGTGAGGGAAATTAGAGCTCATTGTGAGGAAGTGAGATGCTGTTTGGCATGCAATGGGCTAATCGGCTGCATCCAAAGATTTCACTCAGAGCTTGGTACAGTCGCTCAAAAAAGTATCCGAACACTATCGCTGATTACAGAATTCATAAAAAATATCTGGCAACTTCTTTTAGAAATTAGTAATCTGGCAACCTTCGTGTCACGTGATTACAGAATTCAGGAAAAATATCTGCAGCGTGTACAGCAACTGTACACGCTCCAGTTACCGTTCACAGCAAACTGGAGCGTGTGCAGTTACTGCACACGCTCCAGTTTGCTGTGAACGGTAACTGAACACGCTTAATATTTCCGTGAGTGAGCCCACACGATCTAGTATCAAAATAATATGACCACCTACAGTCGCTCAAAAAAGTATCCGAACACCAGGGTTGATCACAGAATTCAGAAAAAATATCTGGCAACGTTTTTTTTGGAAATTAGTTAGAAATTGAAATCTGTGATCAACCATGGTGTTCGGATACTTTTTTCAGCGACTGTAGGTGGTCATATTATTTTGATACTAGATCGTGTGGGCTCACTCACGGAAATATTGAGCGTGTGCAGTTACCGTTCACAGCAAACTGGAGCGTGTGCAGTAACTGCACACGCTCCAATTTGCTGTGAACGGTAACTGGAGCGTGTACAGTTGCTGTACACGCTCCAGATATTTTTGCTGAATTCTGTAATCACGTGACACGAAGGTTACCAGATCACTAATTTCTAAAAAAATCGTTGCCAGATATTTTTTCTGAATTCTGTGATCAACCATAGTGTTCGGATACTTTTTTGAGCGACTGTACAGATAGCTCAGCGTTGTCCAATATAAATTTGAGACTCGCCACACTTGTGGTCATCGTATTACCACATTCATCACATTATATATTAGTAATTACAGGGGTTTATTAAAATAATGGAAATACGTACTGTTTGTGGACAACATTTTATTAATAAACTGTAGGTCCACTTCGGGCGTTCAGAACAGACTCAATTCGACGTGAAATAGACTTATACAAGTCATGCACATACGGTAATGGAATGTTGGACCATTCTTCCTGTAAAATAAGGCCCAGCTGTGCCAGTGATGCTGGAGGTGGAAAGTGTGACCTGACCTTGCGCTCCAAATATTCCCACAAATGGTCAATAATATTGAGGTCTGGAGATTTCAGTGGTCAGAGTATATGCTGTACCTGATCCCCATGCTCTGCAAACCGCAATTTGACACGTTTCGCACAATGCATGGGTACATTATCCGCTTGAAACAAGGGACGGTCATTAGGGAACAATGCCCGCAACATTGGGTGCAGGTGGTCCTTAAGAACGGATTCGAACTTTGCGGATGTGACACGACCCTGCAGAATAACTAATGGCTTAAGGGTTGTGTTGTTTTACCTCTGAGCGGCACTTTTTTGCACACCATGGGCTAAATGGCCAGGTCACATGGACCCCGAAGGCTCAGAGAAGGTTGGGGGAGGGGACCCACTGGAACAGCTGTTAGGAGACAGATGGTAGCCTCCCGTCAAGACCATCCAGCGTGTTCTTTAACGTGCACAGGGTATGGCTCTCCCGCAACACGGGACAACGGCTTAACGTCCCATCCGACGGACGGCGGCTTTTCCAAGCCCATCGGTGTCCCCTACTGACCGTGGACAGGGCGGGGAATTTTGCGGAGATAAATCTCAACGCTGACCCAGCTGGGACTCGAACCTGGGAACTACAGATTACGAGTCTGGCGCGCTACCGATTGAGCCACCCCCGCCCCAATGGCCTAAGGAATGCCATGATATGGCACCCCAGATCACGAGGGATCCACCTCCATACTTCAGAGTCGGAACCAAACAGTCGAGATGGTGCGCTTCTGCAAGTTTTCTCCAGACGTACACTCTACCAGTGGTGGGAAACAATGTGTAGTTCGATTCATCAGACCAGATGACACGTTGCCAGTCTTTAGCATCCCAGCCTTTATGTGCTTTGCATCACATTACACGTTTTGTTGCATTGATGTTGGTAATCAGAGGTTTGTGGATTGCAGCATGGCCATAAATATCAGCACGATGAATTTCCCGATCAACTATTATGAAGGAAACTGGATCATTCCTACTGGTGTTTTAAACTCTGCTGCTATTTGCGGTGCCGTGGTCTTGTGCTTCCCTTGCCAACGTTCGCTTATCCCTAACTAACAACTTCGTTGGTTGGGTTGGGTTGTTTTACCTCTGAGCGGCACTTTTTTGCACACCATGCGCTAAATGGCCAGGTCACATGGACCCCGAAGGCTCAGAGAAGGTTAGGGGAGGGGGGACCCACTGGAACAGCTGTTGGGAGACAAATGGTAGCCTCCGGTCAAGGCCATCCAGCGTGTTCTTTAACGTGCACAGGGCATGGCTCTCTCCCGCACACGGGGCCAAGGCTTAACGTCCCATCCGACGGACGGCGGCCTTTCCAAAGTCTCTACTACTTCTACGGTGTCCCCTACTGACCGTGGGCAGGGCGGGGAAATTTTGCGGAGATAAATCTCAACGCTGACCCAGCTGGGACTCGATTACGAACCTGGCGCGCTACCGACTGAGCCACCCCCGCCCCAACAACTTCGTATGGCGTCCATAATTTGCACTTTTGGAGGCAACATCCCTGTCCTTTTTGATAGGTAATCATAATCTTCCATGCAGTTTCCCGTGTTACATCTACTATTTCTGCCGTTCTTATCACTGAAGCTCCTGCAAGACGCGCATCAATGATCATGCTTTTTTAGAGGTCACTGAGAGCTGACACTGTTGACAATTACTGCTACGACCTGCACCTGTGGCACTACTACATGATAGCCGACTTTGTACAGTCGCTCGAAAAAGTATCCGAACACTATCGTTGATTTCAGAATTCAGAAAAAATATCTGGCAACGAATTTTTTAGAAATTAATGATCTAGCAACCTTCGTGTCACGTGATTACAGAATTCAGGAAAAATATCTTGTATACTATCTCTATATACTGGAGCGTGTACAGCAACTGTACACGCTCCAGTTACCGTTCACAGCAAACTGGAGCGTGTGCAGTTACTGCACACGCTCCAGTTTGCTGTGAACGGTAACTGCACGCGCTCAATATTTCCGTGAGTGAGCCCACACGATCTAGTATCAAAATAATATGACCACCTACAGTCGCTCAAAAAAGTATCCGAACACTATGGTTGATTACAGAATTCAGAAAAAATATCTGGCAATGATTCTTTTAGAAATTAGTGATCTGGCAACCTTCGTATCACGTGACACGAAGGTTGCCAGATCACTAATTTCTAAAAAAATTGCCAGATATTTTTTATGAATTCTGTAATCAACGATAGTGTTCGGATACTTTTCTGAGCGACTGTACTCCTCTTTAAATACCTCACATAGCGGTGACGTCGTCCCTGTCACATGCATACGGCGCATTGCGTATACTCCAGTTGCCGTCGGTGTGTTCCACTATTTTGATAAACCCCTGTAGGTAGGTAGCAGAGAGCAGAGACGTACTGACAGTACCTGCCATCCCCGCGGAGCGGCCCCCCCCCCCCCCCCCATGTGAAAAAAAAATGGTTTTTTTTTTCTGAAAAAACTGAAGTATATTTTCCCCCACGGTGTGGGGAAAATATTTTTGCACTGCACCTCTAAATGTGGTGACGTTTAGACGGGCCCTGCAAAATATTTTTTTTTAAATTTATGGTTAAAATTTTTAATTAAAACATTTATCGAGAAAAGCTTGGACAAAACATTTCTCGACTGTGGTTTGCTGTTCGCAAAAACTGTATATTGCTTATTACGAGCCTTGCTGGCTTTTTTGAAGATAGAGAGTCGAATTATTACAACTCAGCACGAGCTAGAGGAGCGAATGATTGGCAAGGGTTGTCAAAAAAAGTTAAAGATAATGAACTCTCTTATTGTCACTTGAAAGCATGTGTGACGTATACTGATGTTAGGTATTTGGTTTGAGGAAAGATTTTTGTTGATATTACCCTTACTTTGGCCTCATCTGATTTAGCCTTTAGGGGACACCGCGAACAACTAGATGAGACGCATAATGGGAATTTCCTAGCTATTATTGAACTGTTGGCAAGATACGACGCAACATTATCAAATTCCCCGCCCTGCCCACGGTCAGTAGGGGACACCGATGGGCTTGGAAAGGCCGCCGTCCATCGGATGGGACGTTAAGCCGTGGCCCCGTGTGCGGGAGAGCCATACTCTGTGCACGTTAAAGAACACGCTGGATGGCCTTGACGGAAGGCTACCATCTGTCTCCCAACAGCTGTTCCAGTGGGTCCCCTCCCCCAACCTTTTTCTGAGCCTTCAGGGTCTATGTGACCTGGCCATTTAGCCCATGGTGTGCAAAAAAAGTGCCGCTCAGAGGTAAAACAACCCAATCCAACATTATCAAAATTATTTCATTAAACCAAAAGTCAACGAAAAGAGGATTACGCATTTGAGCCCTAGAGTACAATTACTCAACATGTTGGCATTAGAAATTTACTTATTTCAGAAATTAAAGATTCACTTTAATCCATTATATTTGACACAACTCAAGACGTTTCAAAACAAGATCAACTCAGTCAGATATGTTACTATCGCTATGTTACCATTAGCATTACTGATCACTATGTTATCATTAATTCCGATGCAAATGGATCACCAATTGAGCTGAAAAAAAATGAAAGTTTTCTTGGATTTATTCCAGTTTCTGACCAAAAGTTTGATGGCTGTAATAAATAAATAAAATAATAAATACCCCCTCAAGCAGCTGCTTGCTACAGAGGTCTGACAGGAGCCTGTCAGTTTATATGCCAGAGTAGAAGGTCTGAGAGGATGGCAGGACCTCAGCAGAAAAACAACACGAACATCCATGCCTTACCCGGGGCTCGAACCCAGATCCCGTAGATCAGTAGCCAAGCGCGCTAACCACTCGGCCACGGGACGGCTAAATGACTGTAATAATAGAAACTATTGAAAATTGGGGCATTTTTATAAACAGATGTCGTGGTCAAATATCTGATGGGACAACTGCAATGAGTGGCGTTTATTCTGGTGTCTAAGAAAGAATTCAGAAAATTGAAAAGAACGCAACTTATATTCACTGTGCAGCTCATAATTTAAATTTAATGCTGATAGAAATTTAGTGCTAACAATTCTGTCAGATAGTTACTTAAAAAAATATTTCTTTTATCTTGTGTTAATATTTTGCTATTTTATATAATGTAATGAACATTTATGCTGGAAAGAATCTCCGCTAGAAATATTTTGGTTAATGAAGTTTTAATCCATGTTCAGCGCAATGACAAAGACACAGACAACAAGGTGGTTCCTGCAACATCCGCTTGGATACAGGACAACAGGAGCAAAGAAACCCGGCAACGGAAGAGAGACAGCGCGGTGTCTTCTCATCAGGGCTCCTCTTCACCCAAAGCTCTGCATCACAAGTTCAAGAAGAAATGGTGCTTTATTTTCGAAAGTATGGAGAAGAGTACATCTTTGGACTTAGTGTGTCGCAAATTATTTCCTCTGGCTTTCCTCACCTTTGTATCTTTCTATTGGCTTTATTTTCTTGTTCTCAAATAGTCGGGTTAAATGCTGGTTGATGGCGGGGGTGGGGGGGATGCTCTAATTGAATTATTTAGTTGAGGAGGAAATATTGAAAGATAATCGATTTGAAGTGGATAAAGCAAAGAGGGTGAAGCCGTATTTTGTTATTGTTAATGAATTTCGAGCGAAAGCTTTGAAATGATTTTTAATATTTTTAAATGATTCACTCTTAGCTCTTGCTTCAGATTGGTGTAGATCAGTGCTGTCTACACCAATCTGAAGCAAGAGATTGAAGAAGCAGACTTCTCTGAGACCGTGGGCCATATTTTCTTTTACCAGTATTTCACGGGCCAAAAATAAAAGAATAGGACAGGATAGTTAATTCAAAAGTCAGTTCATTCACTCACTTCAAAAAATTATTTTATTTATACGAAAAATAATAAGTAATAATAAACCAATATAAATTTTTCAAACCACATCAAATATTTAATAAATTTAATGGGAGCATTGTGGCCGTAGTTGTTGGGCAATAAGAATAGAATGAGTAAGTTGAAAAAATGCAATAATAATTGCAAATAGAATGAGTAAGTTGAAATCATGCAATAATAATTGCAAATAGAATGAGTAAGTTGAAATAATGCAATAATAATTGCAAATAGAATGAGTAAGTTGAAATCATGCAATAATAATTGCAAATAGAATGAGTAAGTTGAAATAATGCAATAATAATTGCAAATAGAATGAGTAAGTTGAAATCATGCAATAATAATTGCAAATAGAATGAGTAAGTTGAAATAATGCAATAATAATTGCAAATAGAATGAGTAAGTTGAAATAATGCAATAATAATTGCAAATGGAATGAGTAAGTTGAAATAATGCAATAATAATTGCAAATAGAATGAATAAGTTGAAGATTGCATATCAAATAAAGTAATATAAGTTTACAAAAAATTATAATGTGAATTATAGATATTTATTTAAAATTTCAAGTAAAAACTTGATTTTGTTCGCGGGCCACAAAAATCCTTGTGCGGGCCGCTGGTTGGACAGCGCTGGTGTAGATATTGAACCACTTGACCTCGTGATCGACTTATTGATTGACCTCGTCATCGACTTATTGATTGACCTCGTCATCGACTTAGTGAAACCTCAGGCGAAGTAAAGCGAAGCAATAAGAATATACAAAAGTATGTTTTTCTGGTTCGACCTGTGACTTAATCATATCTTATACAACGAACTGAAATGTCGATATAATGAAATATTAAATATAAGAATTTATTTCAGACCCTTGCCAATTTACTATGTACAAATGTTTCACGTTAACCCTTTCAGAACCATAAGGTTTCTAAGAGTAAATATTAGTATGTAACTGTTTTAGTTTGTTTAGACGTAAAATAAATAAAAATCATGAGAAAAATACATAACAATGTGTAGTTTTTTTGGAATTTTATGGGAAATATTTTTCCCAATGGACTATAAAGGTAACACAAATTATAGTTAGGCTTATTATGCAATGTCTTTTATTTATTGGTTTATTAGAACAAAATGTGAACTAAAATAATACAAAATTATGAAATAAAATTACTATACAAAATGATGTGCTAATTATGATATTCGGCGAAGCAATTTCTTTTGGTAGTGAGGCAGAGATGGACATTGCACATAGTACATATATTATGCGTCCTGACAGTTCAGTTTTTGTTTTATAAACGTTCCCGTTTACGTAATTGCGTTCGGCATACGTTCTATTTTGACATTCTGTATAAAAAATGCAGATAAGGTTATAATTAAATACGACAATCACCAATTTTAAAATGGGAAAAATATTTCCCTTAGTCGTGAAAGGGTTAACGAATTCATTCATATAACGAAAAATAGTTTACCTAAATAAAAATGTATCCCGATACAAAAAATATGATCAGTATAAAGAAATTTTAAATAAAAAAATCCGTGAACAGTATGTACAGTCGCTCAAAAAAAGCTTCCGAACACTATGGTTGATTACAGAATTCAGAAAAAAAATCGTTGCCAGATATTTTTTCTGAATTCTGTAATCAACCATAGTGTTCAGAAACTTTTTTGAGCGACTGTACAATGTATATTATTTTTTATCTTTACGTAATTTGGTTTTTAGGATATGACAACACTGCAATGATTTAAACCAACGATTTAAACGTTGGGTAATATCTAACCAATCACAGCGCTATGTATCACGTGCTATTGTATATTGCTCTGCAGACATTCTTGCTGATCTTAATACTTTCAGTAGATGCTCTCACAAGCGCCGGCATAGGTCTTGCACAGATGAAGTAGCCATCACAGATAAAAGACTTCTACAAATACCCACTGTAGCACAAAATCGATGCTATCGCTCCTAACGAGCATCGGCTCAACTAGTGCTGTTCCAAGAGTTTTCGTTACACCCTTAATGGCACGCCCTTCCAGCTCTTCAATCTCGTGCACTTTGGGTTGGGTTCTTTTATCTCTGAGCGGCACTTTTTTGCACACCATGGGCTAAATGACCAGGTCACATGGACCCCGAAGTCTCAGAGAAGGTTGGGGGAGGGGACCCACTGGAACGGCTGTTGGGAGACAGATGGTAGCCTCCCTTCAAGGCCATCCAGCGTGTTCTTTAACGTGCACAGGGTATGGCTCTCCCACACACACGGGGCGACGGCTTAACGTCCCATCCGACGGACGGCGGCCTTTCCAAGCCCATCGGTGTCCCCTACTGACCGTGGGCAGGGCGGGGAATTTTGCGGAGATAAATCTCAACGCTGACCCAGCTGGGACTCGAACCTGGGAACTACAGATTACGAGCCTGGCGCGCTACCGACTGAGCCACCCCCCCCCCCCCCAAATGTGAAAGAAAAATCTTTTAAATGCAAAATAATTCATTGTGCGATAAGTTTTTTTGGTGACAAATAATTTTGAACAATTTCACGTTTTATTAATCTATTATTTGAGTGAGTTTGTCTTTCACTTAGCCCAGTGGTTCTCAACTTTTTATTCTTCATGTACCCCCCTGGAAATGTGTATGTAACTAGCGTACCCCTCGTATAGATAGATAAAACTATAGTTATAGTATAACAATGGGAATAAAATAAAACATATATATATACATACACATTAAATTTTGTATTCATAAATTACATATATCGAAAAACACAGAAAATGATATTTTTGCACAGTAGTGTTGCCAACGTAGCACTTTTGAGCTCTCTTGGCGTACCTCAAAAAATTTTACAACGTACACCACGTTGAGAACCCCTGACTTAGTTTAATACACAACGCATATATATATATACACATATCATTCTAATCTAAAGGCTTTTTTTTTTCAGAATATAATTTTTATTCATAAGAGTAAAGAATACAAATACATTTACACTTTGACCCGCAAAGCTAAATAGCTTATCTGCAGGAAAATGAATAAAAACATTAATTACGTCTGAACGATAATGCTAATCTGCAGCTGGATGACATTAATAGAAATCAAAAAACATTCGTGAAAAATAATTGTAAATTATATTAATCATAAAAAGCAAATATTAGAATAATGCCATGCTACACAATATGCAATGGCTTCAACGCAAGACGTCCGCTCAGTTTGAAAGCAAGTGGGAAAATTAGAATTACGGCGAATTGCTACAGGTGGCGCTGCAAGCAATGGTGCTCAATAGTCACTTTGTGCTCGCTAGTTATTCTGTGGCCGTCTTATGCGCTACAGTGGCGTTGCCATATTTTCCTAACAAAAAGAAGGGATTTTTTGAACTTCGAACAACTACCCGATTCTGACTGTATTGCAATGCATGTAACGGTAACTTCAGGCAAAGGTTCGTTCAAAGCAGTTCCAATCCATGCATTTCATTTTATCATTCATTAACTTTTAAATAATTGATATATTTATCCGTTATTATTCGGGGCGGCTCAGTCGGTAGCGCGCCAGGCTCGTAATCTGTAGTTCCCAGGTTCGAGTCCCAGCTGGGATAGCGTTGAGATTTAATTCCCCGTTCTGCCCACGGTCAGTAGGGGATACCGATGGGCTTGGAAAGGCCGCCATCCGTCGGATGGGACGTTAAACTGTGGCCCGTGTGCGGGAGACCATACCCTGTGCACGTTAAAGAACACGCAGGATGGCCTTGACG
Source organism: Ryuthela nishihirai (assembly GCA_038380435.1). NCBI lineage: Eukaryota > Metazoa > Arthropoda > Arachnida > Araneae > Heptathelidae > Ryuthela > Ryuthela nishihirai. Next base: position 31,774,647 of record JAWZYU010000018.1, read on the forward strand.
GGAGGCTACCATCTGTCTCCCAACAGCTGTTCCAGTGGGTCCCCTCCCCCAGCCTTCTCTGAGCCTTCGGGGTCCATGTGACCTGGCCATTTAGCCCATGGTGTGCAAAAAAGTGCCGCTCAGAGGTAAAAACCCAACCCGTTATTATTTTTTAGTTAAATTCGTTAATTAGTTTAATTTTGGTATCAGCATTCAATGTGGCGCGAAATCTCCGCCGTTTCGTAATCACACGGAAGGTATTCCAGATAATATGTGCAGAGTTGACACATCATGTAAGAATTCACGGAAAGATACTTGTTGAAACAAGGAGTTAAAAAAATCACCGACTTTTTTAAGAAGTAAACTCTGATACACGGTAAATTCCTTTCATAATAAATATTTTAGTACGCAATTATCGTAACACTTTTTTCGATTACATTTCCGCCAAAACTCTCGTGCTCTTTAACCATTTCTGGATTTGCTTCATCACACGAAAGCAGAAAGAAATTAAGCGGCTAATTACTTCTTTTAAATTTATCGAGGTCTACAATCAATTTTAACAATATCCAATTAAATCTGTGGGACAGAGTTTTCAACAGTTAATATTAAATCTATGAGAATTTCGAGAGATTCAACTTGGTCCACTCCAGTTTTGGTTGATCCCATTCAGTGGGGGCGTGGGTGGCTTAGTCGGTAGCGCGCCAGGCTGGTAATCTGTAGTTCCCAGGTTCGAGTCCCAGCTGGCTCAGCGTTGAGATTTTTCTCCGCAAAATTCCCCGCCCTGCCCACTTTCAGTAGGGGACACCAATGGGCTTGGAAAGGCCGCCGTCCGTCGGATGGGACGTTAAGCCGTGGCCCCGTGTGCGGGAGAGCCATACCCTGTGCACGTTATAGAACACGCTGTATGGCCTTAATGGGAGGCTACCATCTGTCTCCCAACAGTTGTTTCAGTGGGTCCCCTCCCCCAACATTCTCTGAGCCTTCGGGGTCCATGTGACCTGGCCATTTAGCCCATGGTGTGCAAATAAGTGCCGCTCAGAGGTAAAACAACCCAACCCAAACTCCCAGTCAGTGCCGTCTTTAACAGTGTTGTAGGCCCCTGGGCAAAGCAGTGCACTTGGGCCCCTACCCACCCACCTACGGGAATAAGGTTTCTCATTCTCAAACTACATTGAGCCTTTGGGGTCCTTGTCACCTGGTTGCATTGTGTGCAAAAAAAGTATCGCTAAGAAATGAAACAAAATGATCTTCTGCACGTGGCGCAACGACTTAATATCCCATCTAATGGCCGATTGCTTTTCCAGTCTCACTGGTGTTCCCTATCTGATGGAAGCTTGCTGAGCAATTTCTGAACGCAAACACAGTTGGGATTCAACTGAGTTGATGAGACAATGGCACAATACCCATTAAGCCATCCCCCACTCCATTACTAACTTGAATGATATGGCAAAATATCCTCTCATTAATCCTCAAACACACTCATCATTATTCCAATTATATAGACATATGGCGAAATGCCGTTTTTCGAATCATAAAACACCCCGCAGATTGTCGATTAGCAGCTCTTTTTGCCATATTTTCCCCTTTTACATTGCAAAGTATAGAGGCCTTTAACCTTTAAGAATATTCATTACATGGGTTGGGTTGTTTTACCTCTGAGCGGCACTTTTTTGCACACCATGGGCTAAATTGCCAGGTCACATGGACCCCGAAGGCTAAGAGAAGGTTGGGGGAGGCGACCCACTGGAACAGCTGTTGGGAGACAGATGGTAGCCTACCGTTAGGTTGGGTTGTTTTACCTCTGAGCGGCACTTTTTTTGCACACCATGGGCTAAATGGCCAGGTCACATGGACCACGAAGGCTCAGAGAAAGTTGGGGGAGGTGACCCACTGGAACAACTGTTGGGAGACAAATGGTAGCCTCCCATTAAGGCCATACAGCGTGTTCTATAACGTGCGCAGGGTACGGTTCTCCCGCACACGGAACCACAGCTTAACGGCCCATCCGACGGAAGGCGGCCTTTCCAAGCCCATCGTGTCCCCTACTGACCGTGGGCAGGGCGGGGAATTTTGCGAAGATAAATCTCAACGCTGAATGATTCAAACCTGGGAATTACAGATTACGAGCCTGGCGCGATACCGACTGAGCCCCCCCCCCCCCCACGCCCCAAAGGAAGGATTTTCTTTGGTGAGTGCGCAGAGATGATAAAGAAAATTGTAGATTTCTGGTAGTAAAATAGTTTTGATTGGTAGCAAAATAACTGTGCATCTATATCAGTATAGAGAATGTCATTTCTTTCATATCTGATGTATAATTAGTGGTAAGGAGACTGGTAAACATTCTACCTTTGATTTTTTTAAATCGGTTTTCGAATGTTCTTATTGATTTATTAGTTAGTTTAGTATTTATAATTGTCAGGATCATTTAGTATAGATGAATAGCATATTGGTGGTTCTATTGACTGGTACTAAAATTTGTATATAATTTCATGTATACTTATTGCCTTGGTTGTTAAATCAGCTCATTTATTTATTTATTTATTAAAAATTCATAGTCAAATATTCAAATACAGCTAAAAATCTGTAACAATATGATAATTAGGTTTCCCCATAAATCATTCTTTCGCTTCACCTCCTCCTATCCCCACCGCAAAAAATCCTCAAAAGTTGAACCACAGCTACGCCACTGCCGCTCTTTTGAAATAGTTGCAGCCTCGCAGATAGTTGTGTTTTATTTTTTTTATCTCATGATGGGAATTCTTACATTGCTGGGAGGGAGGATGGCTCTGTCGGTAGCGCGTCAGGCTCGTCATCTGCAGTCCACAGTCTCGAGACCAACCTTTGGCTGCGTTAAGATTTATCTCTATTAACTCCTACGTGTCACGTGACACGAAGTTGCCAGATCACTAATTTCTAAAAAAATCGTTGCTAGATATTTTTTTTCTGAATTCTGTGATCAACCATAGTGTTCGGATACTTTTTTGAGCGACTGTACAGTTGCCATGAAAGGATGTACCTTGTTTGCAATGATGTTTATATAGGTGGTAGACGTCATAGTTCCCTACAGATGAATGACTGGACCCAGGGTTTCCCAGCAGAACATTGTCCAAAGCGTTACACTTTCTCCACCGGCTTCTTTTCGTCCCACAGTGCATCCTGGTGACAACACTTCCCCAGGTAAACGATGCACACGTACATGGCTGTCCACATGGTGCAACAGGAAACGATATTCATCGGACCAAACGATCTTCGTCCAATCATTCAAGGCCAGGTTTTGATGCTCGCATGCCCATTGTACTCACTTTCAATGGTGAACCGAGGTTAGTATGGTCACTTGGAGTGGCCTGCGGCTATGCAGCCTCATTTTCAGCAGGGTTCGATGTATTGTGTACTGTGATACATTACTCCCGTCACCAGCATTCAAATTACGGGCGAGTTGTGCCACAGTATCTCTTCTGTTGGCTTGTACCATATGGGATAGCTTTCGCTCACCTCTAGCATCAATGAGCTGTGGTCAGCGCACATATTGCCAACGGTTCGTGGTTTTCCGCTCCTCGGACCACTTTTTTTTTAAGTTGGGTTGTTTTACCTCTGAGCGGCACTTTTTTTGCACACCATGGTCTAAATGGTCAGGTCACATGGACCCCGAAGGCTCAGAGAAGGTTGGGGGAGGGGACCCACTGGAACAGCTGTTGGGAGACAGATGGTAGCCTCCCGTCAAGGCCATCCAGCGTGTTCTTTAACGTGCACAGGGTATGGCTCTCCCGCACACGGGGCCACGGCTTAACGTCCCATCCGACGGACGGCAGCATTTCCAAGCCCATCGGTGTCCCCTACTACCGTGGGCAGGGCGGGGGATTTTTCGGAGATAAATCTCAACGCTGACCCAGCTGGGACTCGAACCTGGGAACTACAGATTACGAGCCAGGCGCGCTATCGACTGAGCCACCCCCGCCCCACACACAGGGGTGGTCACGACATATTGGTGGTCATGACCGGAGATTCGAACTCTGACCAATTGCGAGAGAGGAATTGAAAGAATTGGTATAATTGGTGATGTGTTTTCATTTATGTGTGAAAAGCTCATGTATTTGAAAAATAGAAAATATGTCAGCGATAGTGAAGAGGCATATAAAATGTATTAGAATGGAAATTGCATTAGAATGGATAGAATAGTTTATGTGTGAAATTTTTATATAATTGGAAAAACAGGAATTAATTGAGGATAGTATAGAAAAGTATATGATGTGCAGAAAGAAAGCGAATAATTTATGTTTGATAAATTTGCCATTCTCCGAAAAAATATGATACAATGAATCGTTATGTTAAACGAGGCAGTGGCAGAATTAGAGTTGGGTTGTTTTACCTCTGAGCGGCACTTTTTTGCACACAATGGGCTAAATGGCCAGGTCACATGGACCCCGAAGGCTCAGAGAAGGTTGGGGGAGGGGACCCACTGGAACAGCTGTTGGGAGACAGGTGGTAGTCTCCCGTCAAGGCCATCCAGCGTGTTCTTTAACGTGCACAGGGTATGGCTCTCCCGCACACGGGGCCACGGCTTAACGTCCCATCCGACGGACGGCGGCCTTTCCAAGCCCATCGGTGTCCCCTACTGACCGTGGGCAGAGTGGAGAATTTTGCAGAGATAAATCTCAACGCTGACCCAGCTGCGACTCGTACCTGGGAACTACAGATTACGAGCCTGGCGCGCTACCGACTGAGCCACCCCCGCCCCAGGCAGAATTAGATAGCAATCCTCTATACCAGAGGTTCTCAACGTGGGGTACGAGTTAAAATGTTTTGGGGTACGCCGTGAGAGCTAAAAAGTCGTTAGATCTAGTAACAAAGTCACTAAGTTGGCATTATTGCACTATAACTATAGTTTTATTTATCTATATAAGGGTTACGCCATTTACATAAACATTTCCAGGGGTTACATGATGCATAAAAGGTTGAGAACAACTGATTTAGACGATAGCCGAACTACAACGTTGCCTACTTCATTTCTAATGCTAAATAAATCATTGTACGCTTACCCAATTCTTGCCCAGTCATTGTTATTATAGACAGCATCACTATGTTAACTAACTTATCAGATTTGCTAAAGACTTCAGAACATATATTCTAGAAACATGAATATGAACAGGGACGTAGCGAAGTACTATGGTTGGGGTGGAGGTCCAAAATTTTCCAACTCGTGCAAAATTTTGGCAAAATTTGCCAACTGAGCAAACTTGCTTAGATTTGCACTCCGCGGGGGGTTAAGACGATTTTAACGTCTCTCCTGCATTTGACATCCAATTCTGCCAACTTCCCGTAACTTGCCTTTTCACTTCCAATTTAGCCATAATTATTTACATCTCGTCCGAACGTCTGAATTATAGCAAACTATGAATTTTTGCCTTGATTTGGTCAAATCTTCTTAATTTCACGAAACTAATCCCAATCTTTACATCTCTCCTAAATTTGCCAAATCACTTCAAACTTTCAAAAACGAGGCAACTTGGCAAATCTAAGGCAGTTTGGAAAATGGAGAGACGGCAAAATTTAGAGCAGTTGGCAAAATTCAAAGCCACTTAGTAAAATACAGGTGAGTTGGCAAAATCTTAGGGAGTTGGCAAAATCGGGACAACTTGGCAAAATCTTGGGGAGTTGGCAAAATTCGGAGTGATTTGGTAAAATCTTGGGGAGTTAGCAAAATTCGTAGTGACTTGGCAAAATCGTAGGAAGTTGGCAAAATTCAGGTGAGATGTGAAAATTTGGATTTTTTTTTCTGCAAAATTATGGCGAGTTGGCAAAATCTAGGAGAGTTGGCAACATCTAGGGGCAGTTGGCAAAATTCGGAGTGACTTGGCAAACTCGTGGAAAGTTGACAAAATTCAGGTGAGATGTAAAAATTGCAATCTTTTTTCTGTAAAATTATGGCGTGTTGGCAAAATCGAAGCAACTTCGCAATATCTAGGAGAGTTGGAAAATCTTGAGGGAGTTGGCAAATTCAGAGTGACTTTGCAAGAATCAGGTGTGATGTAAAATTGGGATTTTTTTCGGTAAAATTGTTGCAAGATGGCAAAATCTAGGGCAGTTGGAAAAATTCGAATCCACTTGGTAAAATACGGGCGATTTGGGAAAATTGGGATTGTTTTTGTGAAATTAAGAAGAGTTTATAAAATCGAGAAAACTTTGCAAAATCTAGGGAAGTTGGCAAAACTGGAAAACACTTGGTAAAGTACAGGTGAGTTGTAAAAAATGGGATTGGTTTTGTGAAATTAAGGAGAGTTGGAAAAACCAAGAACTCTTGGCAAAATCTAGGGGAGTTGGCAAAATTCGAAGTCACTTGGTAAAATACAGGGGAGTTGTGAAAATTGTGCCTTTCTTGTGCAATTAAGGAGAGTTAATAAAATTCGAAGTGGCTTGGCAAATTCAGGGAAGATGTAAAAAGTGCGATTTTTTCTGTAAAATACGGTGAGTTGGCAAAATCTAGAGTAGTTGGCAAAATTCGAATCCACTTGGTAAAATATAGGCGAGTTCTGAAAATTGAGATTTGTTTTGTGAAATGAAGGAGTGTTGAATAAATTGACGACTTTACCAAGTGGTTTCCAGTTTTGCCAACTTCCCTAGATTTTGCAAAGTTTCTCGATTTTATAAACTCTCCTTAATTTTACAAAAAAATCCCAATTTTCACAAATCGCCCGTATTTTATCAAGTGGAATCGAATTTTTCCAACTCCCCACGATTTTACCAAGTCACTCCGACTTTTGCCAACTCCCCAAGATTTTACCAAGTTGTTCCGATTTTGCCAACTCCCTAAGATTTTACCAAGTCACTCCGAATTTTGCCAACTCCCTAAGATTTTTGCCAACTCACCTGTTTTTACTAAGTAGCTTTGAATTTTGCCAACTGTTCTAAATTTTGCCGTCTCTCCATTTTCCAAACTGCCTTAGATTTACCAAGTTGCCTCGATTTTGACAACTCCCCTTAATTTTCCAAAAAAAAATTACAAATTTTCACAACTCACCTAAATTTTACGAAGTCGCTTCGAATTTTGCCAACTCCGAGTTACTTTGGGGGGAAGCCTCCCCACAAAGTATTTATAGGCCTCCCCCCAAATTCAGGGGCGTAGTCGTGGGGGAAGTCCCCCCCCCAAAGGCTACGCCCCTGAATATGAAAAACATGAATATTCTGAATACACAAATGTTTCTTCCTTTTCAAACTACTTTAGGGACCAGACAGAAACATAGTGATGCAATAGTGCTGCCATCTAGCGATATTATTTTTTAAATCAGCTCCATTCAATGAACCGTTCATTGCTTGCTTTGACGTTTCTGATACTCCGGTTTCAGGAAATGTTTTCAGCAAGCATTACTAAATTAAAAACGCTTGGCGAATTAAAGACCTGGTTGTGATCGTATAGTGGTTAATACATTGCTTGTGGTCGCAAAAACCCAGGGTCGAATCTTTGTCATGGCAAGTATTTTTAAAATGTTCATCAACAGCAATATTTGGTTAAAAAAGTTTAAACTGCTAGTGACCAAAAAATATGCAAATGCAATAAATATAACTATCCCTTGGCTGAGTGGTTAGTACGCTTCGCTACTAATGAAGTGGACTTGGTTTCAAACCCAATGTAAGGCAAAAAAACTTTTCAATGGATTTTTGTGTTATTTTTCTGCTGAGTTCCCGCTATCCTCATAAACCATCTAATGTGGCTTATGAACTGATGGGCTCCTGTCAGCCCGTTGTGTCAAACAATTGCTTATGGAGAGATTTATTTTTAGTAAATACACTTATGCTAAAACAAATTTACAAAACGAGTGTGAAGAGAAATTTTAAGATTTATACGACGTTTTGCATATATAAAGAGATATATGTTCATATATATTTTTTTTCAGGGACGCAGTTATTGAAAGAGGCGCCCGGCTGCGATAAAAAAACTCAATTTCGATTTTTTTTTTCAAGATTTTGATATTTATTTTGTTGATATGCACGTTTTTTGTACAACGCTTAAAATAGTTTTATCCTCCAATTCCATGGAACTTTGAAACTGCACACTGGACAGCTATTGGGAGACAGATGGTAGTCTCCCGACATGGCCAACCAGCGTGTTCTTCAACGTGCACAAGGTACATCAATACAACTGTTATTTACTCAAGATTCTATTCGAAGGCAATTGATGGCTTACTCCCTAGGATTACGGGGCGGGGGTGGCTCAGTCGATAGCGTGCCAGGCTCGTAATCAGTAGTTCTCAGGTTCGAGTCCCAGCTGGGTCAGCATTGAGATTTATCTCCGCAAAAATTTCCCGCCCTGCCCACGGTCAGTAGGGGACACCGATGGGCTTGGAAAGGCCGCCGTCCATCGGATGGGACCTTAAGCCGTGGCCCCGTGTGCAGGAGAGCCATACTCTGTGCATGTTAAAGAACACACTGGATGGCCTTGACGGGAGGCTACCATCTCTCTCCCAACAGCTGTTCCAGTGGGTCCCCTCCCCCAACCTTCTCTGAGCCTTCGGGGTCCATGTGACCTGGCCATTTAGCCCATGCTGTGCAAAAAAGTGCCGCTCAGAGGTAAAACAACCCAACCCTAGGATTACCACAAACGTAAAAATCCTCTATATTCGCAATAGACGTGTCCTTATGAATGCACACATGGACATTGGGTAGGCATCCGTTCTCTCAGCTACAGTACATGCAAATTAGGCAGTCCTCGAAGGCATTCATTCACTGAAAGTACGATAGTTTTAGATCTTTCTAAAGGCTTTAGCTCCCATAATTCCCCAATACTTGACTACTATGTACAAAATGTCTCCTACTACTTTCCAACTAGCAGACTCATGTCAATGCCACCTAGATATTTCCACCACCAGAGGCGATTTCTGCTGACAAGCCTGGTAATCATGGCACTACTCTGGGGGCGGGGGTGGCTTAGTTGGTAGAGCGTCAGGCTCGTAATCTGTAGTTCCCAGGTTCGAGTCCCAGCTGAGTCAGCGTTGAGATTTATCTCCGCAAAATTCCCCGCCCTGCCCACGGTCAGTAGGGGACATCGATGGGCTTGGAAAAGCTGCCGTCCGTCGGATGGGACGTTAAGCCGTGGCCCCGTGTGCGGGAGAGCCATACCTTGTGCACGTTAAAGAACACGCTGGATGGCCTTGACGGGAGGCTACCATCTGTCTCCCAATAGCTGTTCCAGTGGGTCCCCTCCCCCAACCTTCTCTGAGCCTTCGGGGTCCATGTGACCTAGCCATTTAGCCCATGGTGTGCAAAAAAGTGCCGCTCAGAGGTAAAACAACCCAACCCAACCCATGGCACTACTCACACAATATCAACTAAAAGTACCCGAACAGCTAGTGATACATCAAACCGGAAGAAAAGAATGTAACGAACGACGACACAGCCCCCCCCCCAACACACATACATGGAAACTACTGATGAAAAATATAAATAAAATACCCCTCAAGCAGCTGCTTGCCACAGAGGTCTGACAGGAGCCTGTCAGTTTATATGCCATAGCAGATGGTCTGTGAGCATGGCAGGCTTCAGCAGAAAAACAACACGAGCATCCATGCCTTATCTGGGGCTCGAACCGTGGTCCCTTAGATCAGTAGCCAAGCGCACTAACAACTCGGCCACCGGGACGAATACTGGGTTGGGTTGTTTTACCTCTGAGCGGCACTTTTTTGCACACCATGGGCTAAATGGCCAGGTCACATGGACCCCGAAGGCTCAGAGAAGGTTGGGGGAGGGGACCCACTGGAACAGCTGTTGGGAGACAGATGGTAGCCTCCCGTCCAGGCCATCCAGCGTGTTCTTTAAAGTGCACAGGGTATGGCTCTCCCGCACACGGAGCCACGGCTTACGGTCCCATCCAACGGACGGTGGTTTTTACAAGCCCATCGGTGTCCCCTACTGACCGTGGGCAGGGCGGGGAATTTTGCGGAGATAAATCTCAACGCTGACTCAGCTGGGACTCGAACCTGGGAACTACAAATTACGAGCCTGGCACGCTACCGACTGAGCCACCCCCGCCCTCGGGACGGATACTGATGACACAGTTTTATAAATAAGATTTAATACCCCCATGAGGCAAAAAAAGCTCTTACACCCTTTTCCCAAGCAAGACACGTCCACCACATGATCCAGAGCGAAGAGACACAGATACAATCTTCGCCGATGCACTCAGTAGAAGAAAGCACTTGGAGAAGGGGTCAAAAAGGAAGCCCCCGAAACGCGAAGTGCAAAGTTATTACAAGAGGACGGTTGGCAATGATCAGCACCAAAACTGAAAACAACAAGTAAGTGATAGACTAACGGTTAAGCCTCAAATAAAAAAAAACTAAATTTAAGCCGTCCCATGGCCGACGCTAGGTCTAAATATAGTTGCATTGATCTTCCACGGTGCTAGGTCTAAATATCGTTGCATTGATCTTCCACGGTGCTAGGTCTAAATATAGTTGCATTGATCTTCCGCGGTTCTAGGTCGAAATATAGTTGCATTGATCTTCCACGGTGCTAGGTCTAAATAGAGTTGCATTGATCTTCCACGGTGCTAGGTCTAAATAGAGTTGCATTGATCTTCCACGGTGCTAGGTCTAAATATAGTTGCATTGATCTTCCACGACGCTAAGTCTAAATATAGTTGCATTGATCTTCCACGACGCTAGGTCTAAATATAGTTTCATTGATCTTCCACGACGCTAAGTCTAAATATAGTTGCATTGATCTTCCACGACGCTAGGTCTAAATATAGTTGCACTGATCTTCCACGACGCTAGATCTAAATATACTTGCATTGATCTTCCACGGTGCTAGGTCTAAATATAGTTGCATTGATCTTCCGCGGTTCTAGGTCGAAATATAGTTGCATTGATCTTCCGCGGTTCTAGGTCGAAATATAGTTGCATTGATCTTCCACGGTGCTAGGTCTAAATATAGTTGCATTGATCTTCCACGGCGCTAGGTCTAAATATAGTTGCATTGATCTTCCACGGTGCTAGGTCTAAATATAGTTGCATTGATCTTCCGCGGTTCTAGGTCTAAATATAGTTGCATTGATCTTCCACGGCGCTAGGTCTAAATATAGTTGCATTGATCTTCCGCGGTTCTAGGTCGAAATATAGTTGCATTGATCTTCCACGGTGCTAGGTCTAAATATAGTTGCATTGATCTTCCACGGCGCTAGGTCTAAATATAGCTGCATTGATCTTCCACGGCGCGAAGTCTAAATATAGTTGCATTGATCTTCCGCGGTTCTAGGTCGAAATATAGTTGCATTGATCTTCCACGGCGCTAGGTCTAAATATAGTTGCATTGATCTTCCACGGAGCTAGGTCTAAATAGAGTTGCATTGATCTTCCACGGTGCTAGGTCTAAATATAGTTGCATTGATCTTCCACGACACTAAGTCTAAATATAGTTGCACTGATCTTCCACGGCGCTAGGTCTAAATATAGTTGCACTGATCTTCCACGACGCTAGATCTAAATATAGTTGCATTGATCTTCCACGGTGCTAGGTCTAAATATAGTTGCATTGATCTTCCGCGGTTCTAGGTCTAAATATAGTTGCATTGATCTTCCACGGCACTAGGTCTAAATATAGTTGCATTGATCTTCCGCGGTTCTAGGTCGAAATATAGTTGAATTGATCTTCCACGGTGCTAGGTCTAAATATAGTTGCATTGATCTTCCACGGCGCTAGGTCTAAATATAGCTGCATTGATCTTCCACGGCGCGAAGTCTAAATATAGTTGCATTGATCTTCCGCAGTTCTAGGTCGAAATACAGTTGCATTGATCTTCCACGGCGCTAGGTCTAAATATAGTTGCATTGATCTTCCACGGCGCTAGGTCTAAATATAGTTACATTGATCTTCCACGACGCTAGGTCTAAATATAGTTGCATTGATCTTCCACGACGCTAAGTCTAAAAATAGTTGCATTGATCTTCCACGGCGCTAGGTCTAAATATAGTTGCATTGATCTTCCGCGGTTCTAGGTCGAAATATAGTTGCATTGATCTTCCACGGTGCTAGGTCTAAATATAGTTGCACTGATCTTCCACGGCTCTAGGTCTAAATATAGTTGCATTGATCTTCCACGGCGCTAGGTCTAAATATAGTTGCATTGATCTTCCACAGTTCTAGGTCTAAATATAGTTGCATTGATCTTCCACGACGCTAGGTCTAAATATAGTTGCACTGATCTTCCACGACGCTAGATCTAAATATAGTTGCATTGATCTTCCACGGTGCTAGGTCTAAATATAGTTGCATTGATCTTCCGCGGTTCTAGGTCTAAATATAGTTGCATTGATCTTCCACGGTGCTAGGTCTAAATAGAGTTGCATTGATCTTCCACGGTGCTAGGTCTAAATATAGTTGCATTGATCTTCCACGACGCTAAGTCTAAATATAGTTGCATTGATCTTCCACGATGCTAGGTCTAAATATAGTTGCATTGATCTTCCACGACGCTAAGTCTAAATATAGTTGCATTGATCTTCCACGACGCTAGGTCTAAATATAGTTGCATTGATCTTCCACGGTGCTAGGTCTAAATATAGTTGCATTGATCTTCCACGGTGCTAGGTCTAAATATAGTTGCATTGATCTTCCGCGGTTCTAGGTCGAAATATAGTTGCATTGATCTTCCACGACGCTAGATCTAAATATAGTTGCATTGATCTTCCACGGTGCTAGGTCTAAATATAGTTGCATTGATCTTCCGCGGTTCTAGGTCTAAATATAGTTGCATTGATCTTCCACGGCGCTAGGTCTAAATATAGTTGCATTGATCTTCTGCGGTTCTAGGTCGAAATATAGTTGCATTGATCTTCCACGGTGCTAGGTCTAAATATAGTTGCATTGATCTTCCACGGCGCTAGGTCTAAATATAGTTGCATTGATCTTCCACGGCGCTAAGTCTAAATATAGTTGCATTGGTCTTCCACAGTTCTAGGTCGAAATATAGTTGCATTGATCTTCCACGGCGCTAGGTCTAAATATACTTGCATTGATCTTCCACGGCGCTAGGTCTAAATATAGTTGCATTGATCTTCCACGACGCTAGGTCTAAATATAGTTGCATTGATCTTCCACGACACTAAGTCTAAAAAAAGTTGCATTGATCTTCCACTGCACTAAGTCTAAATATAGTTGCATTGATCTTCCGTGGTTCTAGGTCGAAATATAGTTGCATTGATCTTCCACAGTGCTAGGTCTAAATATAGTTGCATTGATCTTCCACGGCACTAGGTCTAAATATAGTTGCATTGATCTTCCAAGGCACTAGGTTAAATATAGTTGCATTGATCTTCCGCGGTTCTAGGTCGAAATATAGTTGCATTGATCTTCCACGGCGCTAGGTCTAAATATAGTTGCATTGATCTTCCACGGCGCTAGGTCTAAATATAGTTGCATTGATCTTCCACGACGCTAGGTCTAAATATAGTTGCATTGATCTTCCACGGTGCTAGGTCTAAATAGAGTTGTATTGATCTTCCGCGGTTCTAGGTCGAAATATAGTTGCATTGATCTTCCACGACGCTAGATCTAAATATAGTTGCATTGATCTTCCACGGTGCTAGGTCTAAATATAGTTGTATTGATCTTCCGCGGTTCTAGGTCGAAATATAGTTGCATTGATCTTCCACGGTGCTAGGTCTAAATATAGTTGCATTGATCTTCCACGACGCTAAGTTTAAAAATAGTTGCATTGATCTTCCACGGCGCTAGGTCTAAATATAGTTGCATTGATCTTCCACGGCGCTAGGTCTAAATATAGTTGCGTTGATCTTCCACGACGCTAGATCTAAATATAGTTGCATTGATCTTCCACGATGCTAAGTCTAAAAATAGTTGCATTGATCTTCCACGGCGCTAGGTCTAAATATAGTTGCATTGATCTTCCACGACGCTAAGTCTAAAAAGAGTTGCATTGATCTTCCACGGCGCTAGGTCTAAATATAATTGCATTGATCTTCCACGGCGCTAGGTCTAAATATAGTGCATTGATCTTCCACGGCGCTAGATCTAAATATAGTTGCATTGATCTTCCACGACGCTAGGTCTAAATATAGTTGCATTGATCTTCCACGACGCTAAGTCTAAAAATAGTTGCATTGATCTTCCACGGCGCTAGGTCTAAATATAGTTGCATTAATCTTCCACGGTTCTAGGTCGAAATATAGTTGCATTGATCTTCCATGACGCTAGGTCTAAATATAGTTGCATTGATCTTCCACGACGCTAAATCTAAAAATAGTTGCATTGATCTTCCACGACGCTAAATCTAAAAATAGTTGCATTGATCTTCCACGGCGCTAGGTCTAAATATAGTTGCATTGATCTTCCGCGGTTCTAGGTCGAAATATAGTTGCATTGATCTTCCACGGTGCTAGGTCTAAATATAGTTGCACTGATCTTCCACGGCTCTAGGTCTAAATATAGTTGCATTGATCTTCCACAGTTCTAGGTCTAAATATAGTTGCATTGATCTTCCACGACGCTAGGTCTAAATATAGTTGCACTGATCTTCCACGACGCTAGATCTAAATATAGTTGCATTGATCTTCCACGGTGCTAGGTCTAAATATAGTTGCATTGATCTTCCGCGGTTCTAGGTCGAAATATAGTTGCATTGATCTTCCACGGTGCTAGGTCTAAATAGAGTTGCATTGATCTTCCACGGTGCTAGGTCTAAATATAGTTGCATTGATCTTCCACGACGCTAAGTCTAAATATAGTTGCATTGATCTTCCACGATGCTAGGTCTAAATATAGTTGCATTGATCTTCCACGACGCTAAGTCTAAATATAGTTGCATTGATCTTCCACGACGCTAGGTCTAAATATAGTTGCATTGATCTTCCACGGTGCTAGGTCTAAATATAGTTGCATTGATCTTCCACGGTGCTAGGTCTAAATATAGTTGCATTGATCTTCCGCGGTTCTAGGTCGAAATATAGTTGCATTGATCTTCCACGACGCTAGATCTAAATATAGTTGCATTGATCTTCCACGGTGCTAGGTCTAAATATAGTTGCATTGATCTTCCGCGGTTCTAGGTCTAAATATAGTTGCATTGATCTTCCACGGCGCTAGGTCTAAATATAGTTGCATTGATCTTCTGCGGTTCTAGGTCGAAATATAGTTGCATTGATCTTCCACGGTGCTAGGTCTAAATATAGTTGCATTGATCTTCCACGGCGCTAGGTCTAAATATAGTTGCATTGATCTTCCACGGCGCTAAGTCTAAATATAGTTGCATTGGTCTTCCACAGTTCTAGGTCGAAATATAGTTGCATTGATCTTCCACGGCGCTAGGTCTAAATATACTTGCATTGATCTTCCACGGCGCTAGGTCTAAATATAGTTGCATTGATCTTCCACGACGCTAGGTCTAAATATAGTTGCATTGATCTTCCACGACGCTAAGTCTAAAAAAAGTTGCATTGATCTTCCACTGCACTAAGTCTAAATATAGTTGCATTGATCTTCCGCGGTTCTAGGTCGAAATATAGTTGCATTGATCTTCCACAGTGCTAGGTCTAAATATAGTTGCATTGATCTTCCACGGCACTAGGTCTAAATATAGTTGCATTGATCTTCCAAGGCACTAGGTTAAATATAGTTGCATTGATCTTCCGCGGTTCTAGGTCGAAATATAGTTGCATTGATCTTCCACGGCGCTAGGTCTAAATATAGTTGCATTGATCTTCCACGGCGCTAGGTCTAAATATAGTTGCATTGATGTTCCACGACGCTAGGTCTAAATATAGTTGCATTGATCTTCCACGGTGCTAGGTCTAAATATAGTTGTATTGATCTTCCGCGGTTCTAGGTCGAAATATAGTTGCATTGATCTTCCACAACGCTAGATCTAAATATAGTTGCATTGATCTTCCACGGTGCTAGGTCTAAATATAGTTGTATTGATCTTCCGCGGTTCTAGGTCGAAATATAGTTGCATTGATCTTCCACGGTGCTAGGTCTAAATATAGTTGCATTGATCTTCCACGGCGCTAGGTCTAAATATAGTTGCATTGATCTTCCACGGCGCTAGGTCTAAATATAGTTGCGTTGATCTTCCACGACGCTAGATCTAAATATAGTTGCATTGATCTTCCACGATGCTAAGTCTAAAAATAGTTGCATTGATCTTCCACGGCGCTAGGTCTAAATATAGTTGCATTGATCTTCCACGACGCTAAGTCTAAAAAGAGTTGCATTGATCTTCCACGGCGCTAGGTCTAAATATAATTGCATTGATCTTCCACGGCGCTAGGTCTAAATATAGTGCATTGATCTTCCACGGCGCTAGATCTAAATATAGTTGCATTGATCTTCCACGACGCTAGGTCTAAATATAGTTGCATTGATCTTCCACGACGCTAAGTCTAAAAATAGTTGCATTGATCTTCCACGGCGCTAGGTCTAAATATAGTTGCATTAATCTTCCACGGTTCTAGGTCGAAATATAGTTGCATTGATCTTCCATGACGCTAGGTCTAAATATAGTTGCATTGATCTTCCACGACGCTAAATCTAAAAATAGTTGCATTGATCTTCCACGACGCTAAATCTAAAAATAGTTGCATTGATCTTCCACGGCGCTAGGTCTAAATATAGTTGCATTGATCTTCCACGGCGCTAGATCTAAATATAGTTGCATTGATCTTCCACGACGCTAGGTCTAAATATAGTTGCATTGATCTTCCACGACGCTAAGTCTAAAAATAGTTGCATTGATCTTCCACGGCGCTAGGTCTAAATATAGTTGCATTGATCTTCCACGGCGCTAGGTCTAAATATAGTTGCATTGATCTTCCACGGCGCTAGGTCTAAATAAAGTTGCATTGATCTTCCACGACGCTAGGTCTAAATATAGTTGAATTGATCTTCCACGGCGCTAGTTCTAAATATAGTTGCATTGATCTTCCACGACGCTAAGTCTAAATATAATTGCATTGATTTTTCCACGACGCTAAGTCTAAATATAGTTGCATTGATTTTTCCACGACGCTAAGTCTAAATATAGTTGCATTGAACTGTTACACCTCAACAGATGGAAATTTTTATACACGTAGTGACCGAAATGTAGAAATAGTTTTAAAGATTTAAAAAAATTAAAATTAAAACTGAAAATCTCCTTTGAGATGCTTCTCAGATCCCTCTTTCCTTACAGATCACCTCTCTGATGTAGCATATTGAAAGGTTCCTATGAAAAGCAGCTGCCTGAGGAAATCACAACAGATAAGTTAATTTATTTTTATTTTTAATAAAATAAATTGAATAATTGTAATGGAGCAACCATTAAAATTCATTCCATTACCTAGTTCCTAAGATCTGTTTACGGACGCTTTCAGGAAACAAGGGGGCGGGGGTGGCTCAGTCGGTAGCGCGCCAAGCTCATAATCTGTAGTTCCCAGGTTCGAGTACCAGCTGGGTCAGCGTTGAGATTTAACTCCGCAAAATTTCCCCGCCCTTCCCACGGTCAGTAGGGGATACCGATGGGCTTGAAAAGGCCGCCGTCCGTCGGATGGGACGTTAAGCCGTGGCACCGTGTGCGGGAGACCCATACCCTGTGCACGTTAAAGAACACGCTGGATGGCCTTGACGGGAGGCTACCATCTGTCTCCCAACAGCTGTTCCAGTGGGTCCCCTCTCCCAACCTTCTCTGAACCTTCGGGGTCCTTGTGGCCTGGCCATTTAGCCCATGGTGTGCAAAAAAGCGCCGGTCAGAAGTAAAACAATCCAATCCAATCCAGGAAACAAGCGAAACGGAATCTTCTAAGGTACTTTACTACAATTTAGAGTCTGTTAAATAAAAGCTTGCCCCCAAATGCTGAAATCATGTATTCGAGAGAATGCGTTATTGTTTGAGAGCACCTGCTATAACTATATGTATTTATATGCCCACAACAGAAACGGAAAACAGAGAAATTCCAGTTTCTGTCTCAAAAGAAATCTGAAATCGCGACACTTCCAGATTTAGTAAATTATTTTTTAATGCCAAAAGAAAAAAATCTCACGTGGCCTTGAAAGTTTATCTCCGGGTTCCTTTGAAGCCGAAAAATTCTCAGGAAAATATAGGTGAGAGGTGGAGATGCGGAATATAGTACAGAAAGAAAGATCAAAACACCAAACCTATCAGGAAATCGTCCCCTTTCCGTGTTACCTATCAGGTTGGGTTGGGTTGTTTTACCTCTGAGCGGCACTTTTTTGCACACCATGGGCTTAATGGCCAGGTCACAAGGACCCCGAAGGCTCAGAGAAGGTTGGGGGAGGGGACCCACTGGAACAGCTGTTGGGAGACGGATGGTAGCCTCCCGTCAAGGCCATCCAGCGTGTTCTTTAACGTGCACAGGGTATGGCTCTCCCGCACACGGGGCCACGGCTTAACGTCCCATCCGACGGACGGCGGCCTTTCCAAGCCCATCGGTATCCCCTATACTGACCGTGCGCAGGGCGGGGAATTTTGCGGAGATAAATCTCAACGCTGACCCAGCTGGGACTCGAACCTGGGAACTACAGATTACGAGCCTAGCGCGCTACCGACTGAGCCACCCCCGACCCTAGCTATCAGGAACGGGCGTCCAGTGCGAAACGTGAGTGGAAGCAATTGAAAAATGACACTGCGCAGTTGAGGCATTAATGGTACTTGCAAGACATTGGTTTATTGAGCTATCGATCAATTATTAATCAGCCAATGAGGTATAATATCACTCGGCGGATCTCTGAAGCATTTAATTGATTGACAAGTAATCTCTGAGAACAATCATTTCATCAACAGCGCAGTCCCGTTGTCTCAATTGCTTCCAGTCATGCCTCGTTGTTTCAAGAGTCATCCCAAGAGAAGGGTGCACATCAATTCCTCCACTTTACCCTCTATCTGCTGTTGGATGGAGCGTAAACAAATGTATCCGGTTCTTTTCGACTTTGCAGCATTTTGTTTATTTGATAATCAGGACTGGATATGGTGAGATTCCCCCTTCCCGGAGAATTACAATACCCGCAATGAAAGCAAAAACTGCAAACAACGAGCTTGTTGTTGACCGAGCTTAAGCTTGTATATTTGAATTGTAGAGTCGCTTAAAAAAGTATCCGAACACTACGGTTGATTACAGAATTCAGAAAAAATATCCAGCCAGATCACTAATTTCTAAAAAAATCGTTGCCAGATATTTTTCCTGAATTCTGTAATCAACCATAGTGTTCGGATACTTTTTTGAGCGACTGCAGGTTCATATTATTTTGATACTAGATCGTGTGGGCTCACTCACGGAAATATTGAGCGTGTGCAGTTACCGTTCACAGCAAACTGGAGCTTGTGCAGTAACTGCACACGCTCCAGTTTGCTGTGAACGGTAACTGGAGCGTGTACAGATGCTGTACACGCTCCAGAAATTTTTCCTGAATTCTGTAATCACGTGACACGAAGGTTGCCAGATCACTAATTTCTAAAAAAAATCGTTGCCAGATATTTTTTTCTGAATTCTGTAATCAACCATAGCGTTCGGATACTTTTTTGAGCGACTGTACACTGGTGTTCAAGAAAATCAGAACGCCAAGAAGGAGCTTCAATGTAGCTTTGATGTAGTAACAACTGATTAAAACATGAAGGCAATCGGAGTGTTACATACCGAGTTGTTTAATAATGGCCGTGTCCATCCCTTGCTAGAATGACCTGCTGAACACGGTGAGGCATGGAGTCAAACAAATATTTGACGCTGGATGTGGAATAGCTGTCCAAGCACTATGCACAAAGTTCGTCTATATTTGCTGGGATGTGCTGGTATTGGTGCAACCTCCGATTGACCATATTACCGTACATTTTCACTGGGTGATAAATCAGAGGATCCAGATGGTCACGGAAGGATATGCACATTTGCTTTGCCTCAGGTACAGTCGCTCAAAAAAGTATCCGAACGCTACGGTTGATTACAGAATTCAGAAAAAATATCTGGCAACGATTTTTTTAGAAATTGGTGATCTGGTAACCTTCGTGTCACGTGACACGAAGGTTGCCAGATGACTAATTTTCGACTGAAATGGTCGAATCCTTTCTTCAGGAGTAGGTGCTAAATATGCCCCATATAAGTCACGGACCTTACTCTATTCCTTGTCGGCGTTCTGATTTTCGTGAACACCAGTGTATTTGGCATTTCGTTTGCTTTCTTATGGGTTTGTTGTTTCTTAAATAGATTTTCTTTTTTCTTATGAACTTGACTTGTTTCTTCCTCAATAATTCTCGATTATTTTGTTTTTTGGCACACTGGATTCTTTTTATGAGGTTGTTCAATAAGTAACACCGAAAGTGCATTACTTTTATTATTACGTCGACATATACTGTATATCATCTACAATAATCAACGTAAGTTCATGATTTTTGTTTTTAAATTTTATTTTTAACTTTTTGAAATCTGCCTATATTTTAGTAAATTATGCAAATTGTAGTTAAATGTTAAATACGCGATGTGGGTTGGGTTGTTTTACCTCTGAGCGGCACTTTTTTGCACACCATGGGCTAAATGGCCAGGTCACATGGACCCCGAAGGCTCAGAGAAGGTTGGGGGAGGGGACCCACTGGAACAGCTGTTGGGAGACAGATGGTAGCCTCCCGTCAAGGCCATCCAGCGTGTTCTTTAACGTGCACAGGGTATGGCTCTCCCGCACACGGGGCCACGGCTTAACGTCCCATCCGACGGGCGGCGGCCTTTCCAAGCCCATCGGTGTCCCCTACTGACCGTGGGCAGGGCGGGGAATTTTGCGGAGATAAATCTCAACGCTAACCCAGCTGGGACTCGAACCTGGGAACTACAGATTACGAGCCTGGCGCGCTACCAACTGAGCCACCCCCGCCCCACGCGATGTGGAATTTAAATGTTAAATAATTGTTTAACAAAAGTACAATTTCGTTTAATTAATTGTTAAATTCCAATTTAGGTAAAGACCAAAAACATGATTTTGCAATTTTGATCTCACTTTTTAATGGGGGTGGCTCAGTCGGTAGCACGCCAGGCTCGTAATCTGTAGTTCCCAGGTTCGAGTCCCAGCTGGGTCAGCGTTGAGATTTATCTGCGCAAAATTCCCCGCCCTGCCCACGGTCAGTAGGGGATACCACTGGGCTTGGAAAGGTCGCCGTCCGTCGGAAGGGACGTTAAGCTGTGGCCCCGTGTACGGGAGACCTATACCCTCTGCACGTTAAAGAACACGCTGGATGGCCTTGACGGGAGGCTACCATCTGTCTCCCAACAGCTGTTCCAGTGGGTCCCCTCCCCCAACCTTCTCTGAGCCTTCGGGGTCCATGTGACCTGGCCATTTAGCCCATGGTGTGCAAAAAGTGCCGCTCAGAGGTAAAACAACCCAACCCAACTTTTTAATGGCTTCTGCATAGCAGTGAAACGGCCTCTTTACGGGAAATCCAAACACACGGAGTTGCATTCGTATTAAATATTTATTTTCTATGCCACAAGACATCCGATGTTACTTATAGGACAACCTATAATATGCAATTAATTAGATCCACCATCAGACAAAATCATGATGACGACAAAGAACAGAGCCATATGCAGCAACCATCATAAAATTCTTTAATTTTGGAATATTGAACCTGTACAGATATTTGAAAACGGCTCTCAGTAACCTATTCTTCGTTCTTTTGTGATTAATTAATAAGCTTATCATATTAAGGTATCTTATCAAATACGCTGCTTAGCAAGCGGAGGGAAATCGCGTGTTCCAGTTGGGACACGCGATTTAGGCACGGCACGGTAGCTCAGTCGCTACCGTGCCTAGCTCGTAGTCTGCAGTTCCCAGGTTCGAGTCCCAACTGGTCCAGCATTAAGATTTATCTCCACTCCTCTCCACCGTGCTCTCGGTGAGAAAGGGCATACCGGTGAGTTTGGAAAGGAAGCCGTCCTTCGCATTGGACGTTAATCCGTGGGCTCGTGTACGAGAGAATCATTCCTGTGCACGTTGCAGGGCACGTTGTATAGCCCTGACAGGAGGTTTCCATCTCCTAACAACTATCCATCGGAACTCCTTTCCCCTACCTTCTCTGAGACCTTGGGGGTCCTTGTGATATGGTCATTTAACCATTTGTTTGCAGAAAAATATCGCTCAGAGGTAAAACAACTCAACCCAACTGGGAGTATTTTTTGATATTCTTACAATACCGCTCAATTTGGCCTTTGGTTTCACCAAGTGATTCCAGCTGTTTCATTAGGTGAGAGTGGTACTTAACACTAATCAGATTCCCGAACGTCAACTGGTCCAATATGTACACCGATCTCATACAAGAATTAAATAAAATATAAATATAAGTTCTTGCCCTTCAAGCAGCTGCTTGCCACAGAGGTCTGACAGGAGCCTGTCGGTTTATATGCCACAGTAGGTCTGTGAAGATGGTAGGACCTCAGCAGAAAAACAACACATACAGCCAAGATCTAAGGAACCGGGGCTCGAACCCAGGTCCCTTAGATCAGTAGCCAAGCACGCTAACCACTCGGCCACAGGACGGCTAAGACTCGGTTTACTGTGGACCTGTTAGGATAAACTAAATCCTTTTAACAAATTTTCTTCGAAATCTATGGGGCAGGGGTGACTCAGTCGGTAGCGCGCCAGGCTCGTAATCTGTAGTTCCCAGGTTCGAGTCCCAGCTGGGTCAGCGTTGAGATTTATCTCCGCAAAATTCCCCGCCCTGCCCACGGTCAGTAGGGGACTTCGAAGGGCTTGGAAAGGTCGCCGTCCGTCGGATGGGACGTTAAGACGTGGCTCCGTGTGCGGGAGAGCCATACCCTATGCACGTTAAGGAACAATGATGATCTTGACGGGAGACTACCATCTGTCTCCCAACAGCCATTCCAGGGGGTCCCCTCCCCCAACCTTCTCTGAGCCTTCGGGGTCCTTGTGACCTGACCATTTAGCCCATTGTGTGCAAAAAAGTGCTACTCAGAGGTAAACCAACCAACATCTTTAATGAGCACAGGGCCACTGCTTAACTTCCCATCCGACGGACGGTGGCCTTTCCAAGTCCATTGATGTCTCAGAGTAGGTAGTATCTTAACGCAGCCAAAGGTTGGTCTCGAGAACGATTTTTTTAGAAATTAGTGATCTGGCAACCTTCGTGTCTCGTGACACGAAGGTTGCCAGATCACTAATTTCTAAAAAAAATCGTTTCCAGATATTTTTTCTGAATTCTGTAATCAACCATAGTGTTCGGATACTTTTTTGAGCGACTGTATTAATAAAATATTATTAGTGAAAAACGAAAATGAAAAATGAAAATATCATTCGTTTTGAAAATGAGCATCCCGTTTTTCCCAGAAGCGACGAGTAATTCTTCTAGTTTTTCTACAGACTTTAAATCGAATTGTATTCAAAATATCTCTCCTCATCTCAAAAACAACCAAACTTTCGCCATCCAACCCTCATCAACTAGCGCATAATGTGACTATTTGAGAACAAGAAAATAAAGCCAATAGAAAGATACAAAGGTGAGAAAAGCTAGAGGAAATAATTTGCGACACACTAAGTCCAAAGATGTGCTTTTCTTGAGTCTTTCTAACATAAAGCGTAATTTCTTCCTGAACTTATGATACAGAGCTTTGGATGAAGAGGAATCTGGCCGAGAAGAAACTGAGTTGTCTCTCTTCCGTTGCCTGCTCTCTCTGCTGCTGTTGCTCTGCGGCCAAGCTGGTGCAGTAGGAACCACCTTGTTCTTTGCTTCTCTGGCACTGAGCTGAAAATGGATTGAAAGTGAGTTACGTAGACTATTCTTGATAGAAATTCTTTGCAGTATTAGAGCTCTGAAATTACATTCTAAAATGATAATAATAGAAGTTGAAATAAATTCTTAGGTAGCTAACTATTTGTTTTACGGTAGAATTGTTTTCAAACAAGTAATTATAATTGGTAGGCCAGGATGTCGAAAATTTTTAATGTGAGAAAGTTCAGTTTGGTTATTTTATTTCTGAACAGCACTTTTCTGCACACTATAAGCTCAACGGTAACGTTACAAGAACACTCAGGGCTCAGAATAGGTTTGTGAAAGAGAGCCCACTGGATAGCTGTTAGGTGTAAGATGGCAGCCTCTCCCCTGTACCATTCAGCGTATTCTTTAACGTACACAAGTTAAAGCGTGCCACAATGCCTTAAATGGCGTAGTGGTTAGGGAGCTAGCGACTTTTCCAGCAGCGCAAACTTGTGTTAGCTCTAACTGAGACAGTAGTCAGAAGTGACTTCGGTCTTAGTAGGGCATGTCCTTTTATGAGAAGGCCTGTGAAAGCCAGGAGTAGCTTCTAGGATTCTTCTCTGTCCTATATGTATGTCTAAAATCAAAAGCTTTGAGTTGGGTTGTTTTACCTCTGAGCGGCACTTTTTTGCACACCATGGGCTAAATGGCCAGGTCACATGGACCCCGAAGGCTCAGAGAAGGTTGGGGGAGGGGACCCACTGGAACAGCTGTTGGGAGACAGATGGTAGCCTCCCGTCAAGGCCATCCAGCGTGTTCTTTAACGTGCACAGGGTATGGCTCTCCCGCACACAGGTCCACGGCTTAACGTCCCATCCGACGGACGGCGGCCTTTCCAAGCCCATCGGTGTCCCCTACTGACCGTGGGCAGGGCGGGGAATTTTTGCGGAGATAAATCTCAACACTGACCCAGCTGGGACTCGAACCTGGGAACTACAGATTATGAGCCTGGCGCGCTACCGACTGAGCCACCCCCGCCCCAAAAATCAAAAGCAAATATTCTTGTACAGGGAACCAACGTTTAACGTCCAATCTGACGATAGGAACAACGTACAGATTTCGCAGACCGAATGATGATAAGGCCTTTGCTTTTAGCACGTAATGACAAGTTTAGACAAGCTTTAAAATAAACCGTAGCTCATTGATTTCGTAGGAACGGGTACAAATCTACAAATAGTACATAACAAGAACTTTTTGAACGCCCTCCGTACAAATTTATTTATTAATTTTTTCTTTTATTACATTACAGACATGTAATTTAAAACTTATACACTGCTCAAAGTGGGAATCGCAATACAGCGAAGAAAGTGATGTAACGCCCGAAACTGACAGGATGAAAGTCATGAGAGTAAATGTCCAAGTGATCAAAAAACGGAACTGACAATTGAAGGTACGTGTGTTTATTTCAGATTCATCAGTACACAGTAGGCTCACCTAAGACGTTTATACAAGCCTGTAGACGTTTCGGCATTTTTTTAATCAGATGGTTAATGATGTCCTGAGTTATGGCGTTCTAAACAGCAACCACTTGGGCACGCAACTGTACAGTCGCTCAAAAAAGTATCCGAACACTGTGGTTGATCACAGAATTCAGAAAAAAATATCTGGCAACGATTTTTTTAGAAATTAGTGATCTGGCAACTTCGTGTCACGTAACACGAAGTTGCCAGATCACTAATTTCTAAAAAAATCGTTGTCAGATATTTTTTTCTGAATTCTGTAATCAACCATAGTGT
Organism: Ryuthela nishihirai; assembly: GCA_038380435.1. Taxonomy (NCBI): domain Eukaryota; kingdom Metazoa; phylum Arthropoda; class Arachnida; order Araneae; family Heptathelidae; genus Ryuthela; species Ryuthela nishihirai. The sequence continues at coordinate 31,800,108 of JAWZYU010000018.1, forward strand.
TCGGATATTTTTTAATATATATATAATGCGTATGAGTATATAATGCAATGAATATGGAGCATATGCAGTTACCGTTCACAGCAAACTGGAGCGGTTGCGGTTAATGTTCACAGCATATTGGATCGTGTGAGCTCACAAAGACCTGGATCGTGTGGGCTCACTCACGGAAATATTGAGCGTGTGCAGTTACCGTTCACAGCAAACTGGAGCGTGTGCAGTTACTGTTCACAGCAAACTGGAGCGTGTGCAGTAACTGCACATGCTCCAGTTTGCTGTGAACGGTAACTGGAGCGTGTACAGTTGCTGTACAAGCTCCAGATATTTTTCCTGAATTCTGTAATCACGTGACACGAAGGTTGCCAGATCACTAATTTCTAAAAAAAATCGTTGCCAGATATTTTTTCCTGAATTCTGTGATCAACCACAGTGTTCGGATGCTTTTTTGAGCTACTGTACCAGGTTTGCCGCAGGGAAGTATGCCGTCCGCGGGAGAATGTCCCCACCTTCCAGGCCTTGGAGAAAAGGCAACCGACAAGTAAAATGAAAGTGCAGTGTATGGGGTATTCACTGCACGTTTTCCCTTCTTCAAGAAAGTACTGGGTAGCATTGTCCTGCTGCACAGAATCAGTCCAGGCATAGCGGTAAAGAAGGGTTATGCCACAGAATTAATGATGTCATCAATGTAACGTCTCACCGTTAGTGCACCAGAACATGGAGCAGAGATGTCCAGCCACCATATGTGAAGCCCTCATACCATTCTACCATGGTGGGGAGCTGTATGGCAGCTAATGGAATAGGCTTCCTCATGTCATTGATGACGACGACGCCATGCGAACAAACGGATGTTTCGCATGCTGAAACAGAATTGAGACTCGTCTGTTATTAACACTCTCCTCCATTCCGTAGTCCAATGTTGGCTCTCTCGACACCAGTGAAGACGGTGTAACCAGTGATATCGCTGCAATGGCAGATGCTGGACTGAACGTCTAGCCCTCATTCCTGCATCATGCAAACGTTGTCCATGATACCCGTAGCAAATTTGCAAAATCACTCTGCAGTATAGCCACTGTGGTGAATGGGTCGTGAATGACCCTTCTACAGAGCATGCGATATTCATATCCTGTCCTTCGTGTCATTTGGTGCTCCATGATGTTATCTGAGATGCACCGTTGCACTGTGCTCATATTTCGCACCATGCGTGCAGCAAAAGCTCAAAAGCTCAATCCGAGTTCTCGCATATCAACGACTCTCTCTCTCAGAAGGCTTCAGTTGCGCATAAGAGTCCAACCAGCGTCTCCAAGGCATGTTCCGAACATTTTCGCAATATGCATTCCAATCTCACTGTCGGTCGTGCTCTGATACGAGCTCGTGGGCCCCCGGTATTTATCCACGGTTCGACTGGGTGTGACGTGTCCATTCGCTGCGGAACTTTGATCATTTGCATATCTCCGATGGGCGATTGTCTCTTGCGATTTACATATCTCCTACTTCCATTCCTTCTTGGTGTTGCGATTTTCACTTTTAGCCACGTAATAACACAAATAATTTTTTTTCATAAAATAAACAACTTTGAAAGTGTAAAATTTGAAGTTGTCAGTAGCTCGCGGGTCTCACAAATGGGGGCCTTCCGCATGCGCCCCACCGGACGTTGTTTATCCAAGCCTGTACAGTCGCTCAAAAAAATATCCGAACACTACGGTTGATCACAGAATTGAGAAAAAAATATCTGGCAACGATTTTTTTAGAAATTAGTGATCTAAAAAAATATAAATATTTTTTTCTGAATTCTGTGATCAACCATAGTGTTCGGATACTTTTTTGAGCGACTGTACTAATCTAATAATATTTGACACGGTGAAATCGGAGAGACAAAATATGTTGCACTAACCGATAACTGAATTAGATTTTATACAATCACACAAAACACAATCTGAATGACATAATACAGAACAAAAAGAGTAACTGTTATATAATCCACGAGTTACAGATAACGCTTCCATATTATAATAATAAAGTAATTATTAAAAAGTTTAAAGTTTCATAGCAATAATGCAAAGAAAGTTATTGCTACACATATCAATGTTATCTATTTTATGATTAATAAACTTCAGTATTATTCAACAAGGTATCCTATTATCCTACCCCCCCCCCCTCAAACTCGAATTTCTGTTTACAGAGAAAAAATATTGCCATTTAAATATGCCTTATTTATGATCAGAAGAACAAGAATATACAAAAAATATTTTTGAGATCATTTCACTGAAATTCAGCACATACATTATAATAGAAAAAAAGTTTGAAAAGTTTCAAAATTCTGAAATCTCAGGAAGCAGCAAAAACACAAAAGAAAAAGAATTATAATAAGTATGCACTTTGTCATGATAAACATATCAAACGAATAACATTTGTGAAATGTATCCAAACAGTTTTTGTGTTCTTGTAACCTTTGAAAAATTAGAAGACAGCGACACCTTTTCCTGTGTTTAAAAACAAAACATTCCGAAAGGCATTGTAATGTAAAAAATGGATTGAAAAAGGTCGTGAAAAAGGTCGTCGTATTTAACATAAAAGAAAAGAATTATAATTTGTATAATATAATATATTGTAATGTACACCAGGTCTGAAGGAGTTAAAACGTTTTCTTTACCTTAAATCTTGTTTTGGAATTTAAAAACGTGTTCTTTACCTTAAATCTTGTTTTGGGTTGTGTTGTTTTACCTCTGAGCGGCACTTTTATGCACACCATGGGCTAAATGGCCAGGTCACATGGACCCCGAAGGCTCAGAGCAGGTTGGGGGAGGGGACCCACTGGAACAGCTGTTAGGAGACAGATGGTAGCCTCCCGTCAAGGCCATCGAGCGTGTTCTTTAACGTGCACAGGGTATGGCTCTCCCGCACACGGGGCCACGGCTTAACGTCCCATCCGACGGATGGCGGCCTTTCCAAGCCCATCGGTGTCCCCTACTGACCGTGGGCAGGGCGGGGAATTTTGCGGAGATAAATCTCAACGCTGACCCAGCTGGGACTCGAACCTGGGAACTACAGATTACGAGCCTGGCGCGCTACCGACTAAGCCCCCCCATCTTGTTTTTGAATTTAAAAGCGTGTTCTTTACCTTAAATCTTGTTTTGGAATTTAAAAACATTATGTTACAAAGTATTGGAAAGCTGGAAACAAAGTATTTATGAAAAATTTCTTTTATTAATCTTATGTCATGTTATAGGCACAGAAAAACTCCAATCCTTCATAATTATATGTTTCAAGGGTAAACAATTCATATTTCTATATAAGAAATTCGAGCATTTTTAAGTACATATATCTCCCATAATTATATTAAATATCTATATTAAAGAATCATTCTTTCTAGTAGCAACGATCTACTTTTATCTTTAAATCAGTGAGTAGTAAAACATTATGTATAATCCCCTAACCCTAATTCTGATGAGAATGGCGAAACAGGAATGTTTTTAACAGTTGTTGGAAGAAGAAATGGCAGATTTGCTCAGTCGATAGAACTCCTGTTTTACGATTGCGATTCAGAGTAATGAATTATTTACAATATATCTGAAGGAGTGCTGGAAATGAAAAGCTTGGGATCCACTAAAATAGAGAAACGAAAGCGAAATAATATCATGTACGCAACATGTAGATGGGCTTCTTCGCTCGTCAACTACTAAAGAAACCAATAAAACGCAAATGTGCGTGACCATGTATGTGATACTGCTAAAGTGCAGAAATCAGTTATTCTACAGATTATCTAGGTATTTTGCAGATTAAACAGGGTGATCCGTTAACGTGCGGAAAATTGTTTCATTTCTCAAATTACCTAGGTAATCTGCAAATTACCTGGATAATCTGCACATTACCTACTAGGCACGCGTTAAAGTGAAAATAAGATCTTTGATGGAACAACAGGAAAGTTTCTGTACGCTTAAATTAACATAATGTTATTTATCTAGTGTCCGAGAGTAGAGTTGAAACCAGGGTCATCCCTCTGTCAACGTGAATCAGTCGTCCGAATTATAAAAAACGCCACCAAAATGAGCAGGCCAAGTGAGAACGAATCATTTTAGTGATTCGTAATCAAGAATGAATCACTTTACCGATTCGTTCTCACTTGGCCTCCGCTCATCCGGGACGTTTTTTATAATGCGGACGAGTGAATCACATGACACGAAGATTCATATTCAAGAGATTCACCACAGTAGGGGGAAAGTGGGGGTTCTGGGCCAGAGGCGGAGCTATGTTAATCCTATGGGCTCCGCCTCCCATGTGTTTCAAGCTGGAGGCGGAGCACATTGGTCAGAATTCTCACATTTTTTTTAAGACTGGAGTCGGACAATGGTGAATAAAATACCTCCCTCCAGATCTTGGTTTCTACCCTCATCCGAATTTTTTCGGTCCAGAGCCGCCATTTTGAATCCTGACGTCACACAGGCCGTGTGACTCATCTCGTAGTTAACAACTCTCATGGTCTCAGAATTCTCCATCGTAATTATGGAGTCATCTAGTGTTTAACGAACGTACCCATATTAAAAAAAAACTCTTTCACCAGGCGAGCTTTGAACGCGTTATCTTATGGGTCAGAAACTTAATCTGCGCGCTAACGCAACCGGCTACAGCTTGCTACTTACTGGGATTGCTTAGATGTGTCTGAAGTGGGGATAAGCGTTCTTTATTAAACAATCTCGGTTGGTTCTATTTCCTTCACGAGTTTTATATTGATGTATTTTTATTTACTTTTTTTATTTTTATTAGCGTGTTTTTTTTTTTTGTTTTTTTTTATAACCAGCGTATTTTTATTTTTTTTTTCTAATTCGTGATTATCCTCGTAAATCAACCCCACATATATTTCTATACTTTAATGTGGTAGTTGTATATTTCCTGTATCTATTCCTTATTAATTAAACATTTATCCATAACTGATACCTCCTTTATTAATATGCAATCTCTTTATTAAACACTTATAAAAAAGTTCCATCCCCATCGCACGGCTAACCTCGTAATTTCCACCCTCAAAATATTTAAGTCCAACCAAACTTTCGGTGGCAACCCTTCTCAGAACGGCTGATGCAATCCTCCAAATAATTACAAAGTCCCGTATTCATATAATTCTAAGTCCTGCAACGTGCATTTCGCAACAAACGTTCGGTACCTCACACCTACAGAGGACCACGTTTTACTGTCGGATGTTTTTACAAACTTAAAGGTCATACGTATTTAAAACAAATATTATTCCAAACGGAGGAATCACACATCTCTCTATAATAATTCGTATTTTTTAAATATCTACATATTTTAATCTTGCATACTCATGCCAGTGGTCTTATCGATTCATTGCTAGAGGGTGAGTGGAGATTGAACTCGGATGAACGCTATTTGCTACTGATTAATTATTTCCTTCATTTAACGCAAGAGTTTGAGTAAATAGTCCTTTGAACCAAATGGTGCCACTATCGTTTTTTTTTTAATTTCCTCCTGAAAATCATTAACTTTCATACTAAACCATTTCAAAAAAAACATCGTAAACGGTTTTTAACATAGTCCTGTGTAAATTGTGGGGGGGGGGGAGTCCTTACTCTTAATAATTATTATCAGCGTATATGGATATACTTTTCCCATTTTGCATCAACAGACGAAGCAATAAATTTATATCTTTCTCTCACATTTTTATTCTCAAGCACCTTTCATAGGAAGACATCACAGTAATCATTGCTTGAAAAAATAACTGTTTTCAAAAAGTCCCATTTATCGAGCCCATATTCTGCCGGTGGCTGATGTTTTCCCTATCATTCTGCATTTTCACAGAACCACGATTTATTTAGAGTCGTCGGTATCATAAGCATTATTTCAACAATCTGAGAACAGTCCTACCATTTACGCAACATAAAATAAACATTTTTTTCAAATTCACTTATTCTCTCTGTATATTTCATTAGGAGTAATTTTTTATCTTCATCACATACCCTCCTGCAGACCACGTTTTATTGACGGTTGCCAATAATCTGAGAATTAAATGTAGCAGTAATGAATATATTATACCACAGGTTTTACACAGTTTGCTCTGTATAATAATTATCAGCGTTATTTATTTGGAAATACTTCCCCACTCTGTGAAAACAGTCCACGCAATATATTTTTAACCTCCTCCCAGATTTACCACGTTTCATAGACAGTAATAAATGTTTTAAGTTCCGAATAGGGCATTACACTCCTTTCTCTGAAGGAGGACTTTTTTTTTTACTGCTTATCTCACTCATTATGAGGGACCACGTTTCATTGACGGATGACACCACGTAGTGACCGTGAAAATGTTTGTAATATTACTCCATATTGGGAATTCCTTGCTTTTGTCGGTGGCTAAATTCACTCGTGCTGTGTTTAAAAATATTTATACCTGCCGGGCTGTACGAAATATTTACATGGTATCTCACACTTCCTTCATTTTCTCGCTAGGAACCATGTTTTAATGACAGATGGTACCGTGAAAGTAACCTAGTAATTCTATTTTTCCATAATGGAATTTACACTCTTAACTCTGTATAATGCAGATCGCAACAATATACTAGCAATATACATTATTTCTCATATCTGTGAATCACATTCTTCGCATATCTGTCTAATACCATTCTTAGCGTCGAAAAACACTCTGAATGACCTTGACAGGAGGATTTCTCTCCTAACAGCGGTCTAGTACCCTTTCTCTATCGAGCTATGAACCCTTTGCTACATGTACTAAGCAATTTAATTAAATTGAATGCATAAAAGACCCCTCAGAATTGAAAAAACCAACGAAATGGTTGGTAAAATTGCTTTGAAAAACAGTAAAATGAATGGCAGAATATTTGTAAATACGCACACATTGCAATTGTTGGTAGAAAGACACTATATGCAGTGAATTTGAATAACAGTAAATACGCACACACTGCAGTGGATGGAAGAATATTTTCAAAATTCTTCTAAGTGGAAGGCATTCCAGCATATTTTGAAGGTATTCTATCATCTCCAGTACATTTTGTTTGATTATGCATGCTCATAGGTATCAGCTTACGTAAAGAAAACTAGCTCCAACACGAACGCGTGTTAATAGAGGACAACAGTCAAATACAATAACCTACTATAAAAATAATACATAAGTCTCACTCGAACATATCCTCTCAACATACCTGGATTAATCCAGCGAAATGAGAAAGCTTCGGCGCAACATAAAAATCCACCTAACTATGCTTTGACATATATGTTCTGATCGGGCCTCTGTACTTATGCCGTTGTTCTCACGTAGAGCGTACAAGAAGCGACGTGTCTTTGCAAACTAAGAGCATGAAAAAAAAAAAAACCCTTCACTCCCGCTTCGACTGTGTTCACGTGATTTGCTGAAATGACACATCACGGCAACCAGCTGGACAGCTTGTTGGCTACTGTCATTAAAACAAGCTGGCCAGCTGGTTGCCGTGATGTGTCATTTCAGCAAATCACGTGAACACAGTCGAAGCGGGAGTGAAGGGGTTTTTTTTTTTTTTCATGCTCTTAGTTTGCAAAGACACGTCGCTTCTTGTACGCTCTACGTGAGAACAACGGCATAAGTACAGAGGCCCGATCAGAACATATATGTCAAAGCATAGTTAGGTGGATTTTTATGTTGCGCCGAAGCTTTCTCATTTCGCTGGATTAATCCAGGTATGTTGAGAGGATATGTTCGAGTGAGACTTATGTATTATTTTTATAGTAGGTTATTGTATTTGACTGTTGTCCTCTATTAACACGCGTTCGTGTTGGAGCTAGTTTTCTTTACGTAAGCTGATACCTATGAGCATGCATAATCAAACAAAATGTACTGGAGATGATAGAATACCTTCAAAATATGCTGGAATGCCTTCCACTTAGAAGAATTTTGAAAATATTCTTCCATCCACTGCAGTGTGTGCGTATTTACTGTTATTCAAATTCACTGCATATAGTGTCTTTCTACCAACAATTGCAATGTGTGCGTATTTACAAATATTCTGCCATTCATTTTACTGTTTTTCAAAGCAATTTTACCAACCATTTCGTTGGTTTTTTCAATTCTGAGGGGTCTTTTATGCATTCAATTTAATTAAATTGCTTAGTACATGTAGCAAAGGGTTCATAGCTCGATAGAGAAAGGGTACTAGACCGCTGTTAGGAGAGAAATCCTCCTGTCAAGGTCATTCAGAGTGTTTTTCGACGCTAAGAATGGTATTAGACAGATATGCGAAGAATGTGATTCACAGATATGAGAAATAATGTATATTGCTAGTATATTGTTGCGATCTGCATTATACAGAGTTAAGAGTGTAAATTCCATTATGGAAAAATAGAATTACTAGGTTACTTTCACGGTACCATCTGTCATTAAAACATGGTTCCTAGCGAGAAAATGAAGGAAGTGTGAGATACAATGTAAATATTTCATACAGCCCGGCAGGTATAAATATTTTTAAACACAGCACGAGTGAATTTAGCCACCGACAAAAGCAAGGAATTCCCAATATGGAGTAATATTACAAACATTTTCACGGTCACTACGTGGTGTCATCCGTCAATGAAACGTGGTCCCTCATAATGAGTGAGATAAGCAGTAAAAAAAAAAGTCCTCCTTCAGAGAAAGGAGTGTAATGCCCTATTCGGAACTTAAAACATTTATTACTGTCTATGAAACGTGGTAAATCTGGGAGGAGGTTAAAAATATATTGCGTGGACTGTTTTCACAGAGTGGGGAAGTATTTCCAAATAAATAACGCTGATAATTATTATACAGAGCAAACTGTGTAAAACCTGTGGTATAATATATTCATTACTGCTACATTTAATTCTCAGATTATTGGCAACCGTCAATAAAACGTGGTCTGCAGGAGGGTATGTGATGAAGATAAAAAATTACTCCTAATGAAATATACAGAGAGAATAAGTGAATTTGAAAAAAATGTTTATTTTATGTTGCGTAAATGGTAGGACTGTTCTCAGATTGTTGAAATAATGCTTATGATACCGACGACTCTAAATAAATCGTGGTTCTGTGAAAATGCAGAATGATAGGGAAAACATCAGCCACCGGCAGAATATGGGCTCGATAAATGGGACTTTTTGAAAACAGTTATTTTTTCAAGCAATGATTACTGTGATGTCTTCCTATGAAAGGTGCTTGAGAATAAAAATGTGAGAGAAAGATATAAATTTATTGCTTCGTCTGTTGATGCAAAATGGGAAAAGTATATCCATATACGCTGATAATAATTATTAAGAGTAAGGACTCCCCCCCCCCCACAATTTACACAGGACTATGTTAAAAACCGTTTACGATGTTTTTTTTGAAATGGTTTAGTATGAAAGTTAATGATTTTCAGGAGGAAATTAAAAAAAAAACGATAGTGGCACCATTTGGTTCAAAGGACTATTTACTCAAACTCTTGCGTTAAATGAAGGAAATAATTAATCAGTAGCAAATAGCGTTCATCCGAGTTCAATCTCCACTCACCCTCTAGCAATGAATCGATAAGACCACTGGCATGAGTATGCAAGATTAAAATATGTAGATATTTAAAAAATACGAATTATTATAGAGAGATGTGTGATTCCTCCGTTTGGAATAATATTTGTTTTAAATACGTATGACCTTTAAGTTTGTAAAAACATCCGACAGTAAAACGTGGTCCTCTGTAGGTGTGAGGTACCGAACGTTTGTTGCGAAATGCACGTTGCAGGACTTAGAATTATATGAATACGGGACTTTGTAATTATTTGGAGGATTGCATCAGCCGTTCTGAGAAGGGTTGCCACCGAAAGTTTGGTTGGACTTAAATATTTTGAGGGTGGAAATTACGAGGTTAGCCGTGCGATGGGGATGGAACTTTTTTATAAGTGTTTAATAAAGAGATTGCATATTAATAAAGGAGGTATCAGTTATGGATAAATGTTTAATTAATAAGGAATAGATACAGGAAATATACAACTACCACATTAAAGTATAGAAATATATGTGGGGTTGATTTACGAGGATAATCACGAATTAGAAAAAAAAAATAAAAATACGCTGGTTATAAAAAAAAACAAAAAAAAAAAACACGCTAATAAAAATAAAAAAAGTAAATAAAAATACATCAATATAAAACTCGTGAAGGAAATAGAACCAACCGAGATTGTTTAATAAAGAACGCTTATCCCCACTTCAGACACATCTAAGCAATCCCAGTAAGTAGCAAGCTGTAGCCAGTTGCGTTAGCGCGCAGATTAAGTTTCTGACCCATAAGATAACGCGTTCAAAGCTCGCCTGGTGAAAGAGTTTTTTTTTAATATGGGTACGTTCGTTAAACACTAGATGACTCCATAATTACGATGGAGAATTCTGAGACCATGAGAGTTGTTAACTACGAGATGAGTCACACGGCCTGTGTGACGTCAGGATTCAAAATGGCGGCTCTGGACCGAAAAAATTCGGATGAGGGTAGAAACCAAGATCTGGAGGGAGGTATTTTATTCACCATTGTCCGACTCCAGTCTTAAAAAAAATGTGAGAATTCTGACCAATGTGCTCCGCCTCCAGCTTGAAACACATGGGAGGCGGAGCCCATAGGATTAACATAGCTCCGCCTCTGGCCCAGAAACCTGTGGTATAATATATTCATTACTGCTACATTTAATTCTCAGATTATTGGCAACCGTCAATAAAACGTGGTCTGCAGGAGGGTATGTGATGAAGATAAAAAATTACTCCTAATGAAATATACAGAGAGAATAAGTGAATTTGAAAAAAATGTTTATTTTATGTTGCGTAAATGGTAGGACTGTTCTCAGATTGTTGAAATAATGCTTATGATACCGACGACTCTAAATAAATCGTGGTTCTGTGAAAATGCAGAATGATAGGGAAAACATCAGCCACCGGCAGAATATGGGCTCGATAAATGGGACTTTTTGAAAACAGTTATTTTTTCAAGCAATGATTACTGTGATGTCTTCCTATGAAAGGTGCTTGAGAATAAAAATGTGAGAGAAAGATATAAATTTATTGCTTCGTCTGTTGATGCAAAATGGGAAAAGTATATCCATATACGCTGATAATAATTATTAAGAGTAAGGACTCCCCCCCCACAATTTACACAGGACTATGTTAAAAACCGTTTACGATGTTTTTTTTGAAATGGTTTAGTATGAAAGTTAATGATTTTCAGGAGGAAATTAAAAAAAAAACGATAGTGGCACCATTTGGTTCAAAGGACTATTTACTCAAACTCTTGCGTTAAATGAAGGAAATAATTAATCAGTAGCAAATAGCGTTCATCCGAGTTCAATCTCCACTCACCCTCTAGCAATGAATCGATAAGACCACTGGCATGAGTATGCAAGATTAAAATATGTAGATATTTAAAAAATACGAATTATTATAGAGAGATGTGTGATTCCTCCGTTTGGAATAATATTTGTTTTAAATACGTATGACCTTTAAGTTTGTAAAAACATCCGACAGTAAAACGTGGTCCTCTGTAGGTGTGAGGTACCGAACGTTTGTTGCGAAATGCACGTTGCAGGACTTAGAATTATATGAATACGGGACTTTGTAATTATTTGGAGGATTGCATCAGCCGTTCTGAGAAGGGTTGCCACCGAAAGTTTGGTTGGACTTAAATATTTTGAGGGTGGAAATTACGAGGTTAGCCGTGCGATGGGGATGGAACTTTTTTATAAGTGTTTAATAAAGAGATTGCATATTAATAAAGGAGGTATCAGTTATGGATAAATGTTTAATTAATAAGGAATAGATACAGGAAATATACAACTACCACATTAAAGTATAGAAATATATGTGGGGTTGATTTACGAGGATAATCACGAATTAGAAAAAAAAAATAAAAATACGCTGGTTATAAAAAAAAACAAAAAAAAAAAACACGCTAATAAAAATAAAAAAAGTAAATAAAAATACATCAATATAAAACTCGTGAAGGAAATAGAACCAACCGAGATTGTTTAATAAAGAACGCTTATCCCCACTTCAGACACATCTAAGCAATCCCAGTAAGTAGCAAGCTGTAGCCGGTTGCGTTAGCGCGCAGATTAAGTTTCTGACCCATAAGATAACGCGTTCAAAGCTCGCCTGGTGAAAGAGTTTTTTTTTAATATGGGTACGTTCGTTAAACACTAGATGACTCCATAATTACGATGGAGAATTCTGAGACCATGAGAGTTGTTAACTACGAGATGAGTCACACGGCCTGTGTGACGTCAGGATTCAAAATGGCGGCTCTGGACCGAAAAAATTCGGATGAGGGTAGAAACCAAGATCTGGAGGGAGGTATTTTATTCACCATTGTCCGACTCCAGTCTTAAAAAAAATGTGAGAATTCTGACCAATGTGCTCCGCCTCCAGCTTGAAACACATGGGAGGCGGAGCCCATAGGATTAACATAGCTCCGCCTCTGGCCCAGAACCCCCACTTTCCCCCTACTCACCACTATGAGAGAAGCAAACTTTTGAACTTTAACGATACGGAAGCTGTTAATGTGCACATTACCTAGGTAAAATGCGGAAAACTCTTGATTCCGCACGTTAACGGAGCAAATCAGTTAATCTGCAGATTAGCTAGGTAATGTGCACATTAACGGCTTTCGAGCTTTAGCGGTAGCATATGAATCTCTTCACAATTCTAAATTCCAGTGGTGTAGAGTAACAGCTACTAAGAAGACTAAGATGAGATTATGAGCCTGCTGCGACAGTTTTCATAGATCATTAATTGGTTCGCAGATGGTGAATGAAGTTATCATCTGTAAATTCTACCATCTGTAAAGTTTTGAATTATCACTGAGCATTCTCAGTCTCCCCGTTTATTCCACATTTCTTGTCAGTTTAAAGAGCCAATTACAGCTCGCCTGTGTACGGAGATGTACGTCGGCGCCACATCGTACATCGGCGCCACATCGTACATCGGCGCCAATTACAGATGTCTGAAGCTGTCAAGTCTTGGTGATAGAATCATGAGCACCTATATGGAGAACTACTAAAATAGAAGTCTTCTGAAAAAGTATGTAAAATGTAATGAGAATTTGCTTAAAGGAAAAATTGTAATATAAAATACTTTGTCGATTTTTCTGATGACTCATTTTGCATCCATAAAACTATAAAGAGAACAAAAATCGGTTAGAGTTCGGAATTGGCGGCAAACTGTTCCTCTCCGTACACCACATCGGCGATGCTGTCAAATTTTCGGTTTTTCTGTAACCTAATTCTGAACTGCTCTCCAAATATTCAAATGGAGATTGTGAAATCCTTTAACTCCTCCCTTTAAGGAAATATTAGAGAATTAATGATTTGTTGCTGCCATTTACCCAATGATTATCCTTGATGGGTTGGGTTGGGTTGTTTTACCTCTGAGCGGCACTTTTTTCCGCACCATGGGCTAAATGGCCAGGTCACATGGACCCCGAAGGCTCAGAGAAGGTTGGGGGAGGGGACCCACTGGAACAGCTGTTGGGAGAGAGATGGTAGCCTCCCGTCAAGGCCATCCAGCGTGTTCTTTAACGTGCACAGGGTATGGCTCTCCCGCACACGGGGCCACGGCTTAACGTCCCATCCGACGGACGGCGGCCTTTCCAAGCCCATCGGTGTCCCCTACTGACCGTGAGCAGGGCGGGGAATTTTGCGGAGATAAATGCTCAACGCTGACCCAGCTGGGACTCGAACCTGGGAACTACAGATTACGAGCCTGGCGCGCTACCGACTGAGCCACCCCCGTCCCTTATCCTTGATGTGAGTCTTCATTGCTGCAGTGGCAGAACTGTTAGCGGACCACGGAGGCCACGGAGCAAAAAGGCCTGATGTTTTAATTTCTGCTGAGGGTTTAGTTGCCTCTCGGTAGTGCCAGGTAATTAGGGGAATTCTATATTTGGTACAATTTCTTAACTTGATGTTCACAGTTTCTGATCTCTACTGTGAACACCCCTCTGCTGTATAATATAGGGACGGGGGTGGCTCAGTCGGTAGCACGCCAGGCTCGTAATCTGTAGTTCCCAGGTTCGAGTCCCAACTGAGTCAGCGTTGAGATTTATCTCCGCAAAATTCCCCGCCTTGCCCACGGTCAGTAGGGGACACCGATGGGCTTGGAAAAGCCGGCGTCCGTCGCATGGGACGTTAAGCCGTGGCCCCGTGTACGGGAGAGCCATACCCTGTGCACGTTAAAGAACACGCTGGATGGCCTTGACGGGAGGCTACCATCTGTCTCCCAACAGCTGTTCCAGTGGGTACCCTCCCCCAACCTTCTCTGAGCCTTCGGGGTCCTTGTGACCTGGCCATTTAGCCCATGGTGTGCAAAAAAGTGCCGCTCAGAGGTAAAACAACCCAACCTGTATAATATAGCAACAACTTAATAACTTATGCTCGTTAAAGAACAAGCTAGATTTTTCATACGAAAATGCAAATGAGAGTTAAACGGCGAATTGCGAGTAGAGTTGGAATATCCCAGGAAAATAGTCATTTTTTGTATATATTTGTTGTTTTTCTGATTGGTAAACTAATTTACTCTTTAAAGCAACTGCTTAAGGAGGATATTTATTTTATTTATTATTTTTATTTATTAATATGTCTGATAATTATAAATCTAGTCTTAGATAAACAGAGGTGAAATATTAGATGGCCTTGACTGGATTCTTCCCTGTCTCTCCTGACAGCTGTTCAGTTGATCCGCTACCCTTAGCATTGGCTCTGTGACCTTCAGATCCTTAGGCCTGGCCGATTAGCCCATTGCGTGCAAAATGCTGCTGCTCAAAGATGCAAAAACCCTTTCTGCTGTGATCTCGTTTTCTCTGCAGTTTTTCTCCATGGTACATTGTATTCACAGGCTTATGCAAAACCTCCGTGGCTAGCAGGATATCTGAAGAGAATTTTTTTCTTAATTTTATTCATTATTGATGCTCCAGGAAGCAATTTTTGATGAGTAAAATGATCAGAAGGACAACAATAATTTCCGTGTCAGTTCCAAATGAGTTTATCGAATAGTAACCAAAGCAACAAGTAAAAACAGATATCTTTTTTTAAGTGTGTAAGCCTGCAAGTACAGTCGCTCAAAACACTTCGTGTCACGAAGGTTGCCAGATCACTGATTTCTAAAAAAATCGTTGCCAGATATTTTTTCTGAATTCTGTAACCAACCGTAGCGTTCGGATACTTTTTAGAGCGACTGTACTATGAGCCTTGGAATTCATCCATATATGGTAATTATTATACGTACCTAACAATCCATCTCCTTGGATGGTGCTGATCCAGGACAGGATCTAGGATGGGGGGGCAAGGGGCCATGCTCTCCCCTTCAGAATGCGAGTAAAGGTAAAAGAGGCAAAAATTTATTTAACTTATTTATATTTCATGCATTTTTTAATAATTTTTTAAAAATCCGGAAAATGGAGGAGGAAATATTATACAGATTTGAAATCAAGTCCCTTATACAATTTTTATCGGCTCCATTGTGTTTCTTGCCCCTCCCCCTTTATTTTCGCTAGATCAGGGCTTGTGCTGACCTAACCACTGGCGAGCACTTACGGAGAAATGAGCGCTTTCCCCTTCCTGTTAAATATGAGTGCTAGGAAGAGAGGACATGGCAAAATCACCGAGATAAGGACAAAGAACATTTTCCAAAACATTCAGGTAGATCCGTGAATTTAAATTTCAATCAAAAAATAGAACACGATGATTTGATTCTTGTGAATACCCCATCCCACCATCGCTCACGTCTTGAAA
This sequence comes from Ryuthela nishihirai, assembly GCA_038380435.1. NCBI lineage: Eukaryota > Metazoa > Arthropoda > Arachnida > Araneae > Heptathelidae > Ryuthela > Ryuthela nishihirai. Next base: position 31,815,852 of record JAWZYU010000018.1, read on the forward strand.
AGGTTCTTCCTACTTCCAATGGGGATGTGCATCAGACCAATACCTTAAGATTTGACGGTAACGTGACCAGACAGATGGAACATCGCCTTGTCTGAGAAAATGATCATTTCACTACGTTGTCTTTCTGAATGGTGCATCTCCAACTCATAGAAATCCATTCTGCTGATATAATCGTCGGTGTGGAGTCGTTTCACAATTTGAATCGACTAGTAAGACCACGATTTGTGTTTTCAGAATGCGATGCGCAGATTTCTGGCTGATTTGACATACTTTTTTGGTATATGCTATGGCAGCAAGACTCGACGTGCTAGTAGTCCCATCTGCCAGCTCATTAATGATCATTTACATTTCCTATCTCTTCAAATGTGCCTAAAGGCCTCAGAAAGATGGGGAGACCTAGGATGCGGTGGGCAGAGAATGTCAAACAGGATCTTCTTAGAATTGGTGTGCAGTGGTCAGATGCAGTAGATGTAGCTCAGGATAGACTTGTTTGGAGAACTAAATTGCACGGTCTGGTTGGACCTCCGTAGCCCATGGCTGCTTGAGGAGGAGGAGGATGATGATCTCTTCAAAAGGGTTTATAATTTTTTCACTGTTGCTGACGTAATCTGTTTACGTTTTTTAAAATGTATCTTGCGTTCTTTAAAATGCATTTATTACAGTTGCATGATTACGACAATGCGCAGTGTACAGATGATTTATTTCGACACGAATATTCTTTTGAATAACAAGATATTGGTTTTTTAACGAAGTTGGGTTGCTTTGCCTCTGAGCTGCACTTTTTTGCACACCATGTGCTAAATGGCGAGGTCACAAGGACTCGAAGTCTCAGAGAAGGTTGGGGGAGGAGACCCACTGGAAGAGCTGTTGGGAGCCTCCCGTCAAAGCCATCCAGCGTGTTCTTTAACGTTCACAGGGTATGGCTGTCCCGCACACGGTGTCACTGCTTAACGTCCCATCCGATGTACGGCGGCCTTTCCAAGCCCATCGGTGTCCCCTACTGACCGTGGGCAAGGCGGGGAGTTTTGTGGAGTTAAATCTCAACGCTGACCCAGCTGGGACTCGAACCTGAGAACTGCAGATTACAAGCCTGGCGCCCTACCGACTGAGCCACCCCGCCCCATAAAGCTCAAGACAAAGTCAGGGGGTGGGTGTATTCTGGCCACTAAACTGTCAACGGCTAAAAATACTTGACATGACCAAGATTCGATCCTGGGTTATTGCAACCACAAGCAATGTTCTAACCACTATACGATCGCAACCAGTTTTTTTTAACGAAGTAACCGTAACCATTGCAAGCTTTAGGTGTCGGCGGAGTGGCATTTAAAGTGCTCGACTGAGCATCGGGCCGTGGCTAGTTTACATCACGTAGTGTCATTTTTCAAATGCAGTAGTTTGAATAGCAACCAGAGACTTTTCTGTTCAAGAGATCAAATTTCCTGTTGTGTTTCCAATATCGTTCACTTTGATGTCGTTGGCAAACTTACCAACACACACTTGACACGTTCCATATATGGCAGGAATTTTGAATCATCCTATTGTTGCAATGGGCGAATGTTTAGTTTGTTTCTATTTGTTGAATAATAAAGAATCTTGTATTAAAGGAAATATTTAGAAAATAAAAATATAGATAGATTTCTCTTTCAGGATTCATTTTGCGTTCTTTCATATATCTGAAGAAAATAAAAAGAGTGCCAGTCTACGTGTTCTCAGTTTCTCAAAACGATTCATCATATGCAGATAACATGATCGATTTATTATCACCGCTTTCAATATCAGAAAAGTTGCCAACAAGAGCTCTGCACGTGGTACAGTCGCTCAAAAAAGTATCCGAACACTACGGTTGATTACAGAATTCAGAAAAAATATCTGGCAGCGATTTTTTGAAAATTAGTGATCTGGCAACCTTCGTGTGACGTGACACGAAGGTTGCCAGATCACTAATTTCTAAAAAAATCGTTGCCAGATATTTTTTCTGAATTCTGTAAACAACCATAGTGTTTGGATATTTTTTTGAGCGACTGTACTGCAGCTGCGAAAAAAAAGATTTTTGCAGGTTACAGCTGGTAAAAAATATACCATGTTTAACAGATTCTAACAGGACCAGATATAGGCGAAGGCAAGGAGGTCGTGCCCCACCCTTTTTTTTTTCGGAATGCTAAAAGGGTAATAAAGGCAAAAAAAATATTAAACTCATTTATATTTCATGTATTTTTCGAGAAATGTTTTAAAGACCTATAAAACGAAGAGGCAAATGTTACACTGTACTGGAAATTTTTCTGCATCTATTGTTTTCTTGCCCCCTCCCCTACTAGATCTACTTGCCCCCCCCCCCCCATCATTCTGGATCTATAGATTTTTGCCCCCCCCCCCTCAACTGATCGAAATATTCTGTTAATTGATAAGAATAAGAAGAATAAAAATGTAAATTACTCCTTAAGTAGATAAGTTTCCACTGAAGCCTAACAACATCCTCTCAGTATATGTCATAAGAGAGATCTAGATAGAAGACCTCAGCAGAAAGACGAGATATATCAGAAAGAAAACATCCATACATTATCTGGAATTCGAACCCAGATTTCTTTACTCCATAGCACACTAACCGCTCGCTCACTACTTTTAATTCTACTCTGTACTTAACAATCCTCAGCCAACATTTCAACAACTCTTTGTAATCTCTCCTTTTTGAAGTTTTAGCTGAAACAGAAATGGAGAGAGCTAACCATGAAATAGTCTACTCACTTCTGTCATGATGAAATTCAGATGATAAGCCACAGCATACTCAATTATAGAGCAGAATACCATGAGGATGCAGACAAAGAGCCAGATGTCCAGAGCAGTCATATAGTTCACAGGAGGCAAGAGGCTGCGAGCTTGCACCACTTGGGTGGCCAGGGTCAGCAGAGAGGTCACGCCCAAGGTTATCCTAGCAGGCACTGCCGTTACGTCCAGCCAGAAGGAGAGCCATGACAGAACCACCACCAGGGTGCTCGGAATGTACATGTTCACCAGGTTGCCACTCAGTCGCCTCACTAAAGTAAAGTTGGCGTACAGATAGGTGTAATTCCCTGAAAGAATAAAAAACAAGCATCATCAAAATTAGGTCTTATAGCTCCTTTTTCTATTTCGACTAAAATCTTCCTACTGGTACATAAGTCGATTTAATATATGAGAGTTTTTCATAAGTAAGTTTGTTTTAAGAAACTGATCTTATTGTAAGATAAAGAATTATTACATGTATCGGAACTAAAGCGTTTGATTACTTTTCCAAATAATCCCCTCGAAGATTGAAACATTTGTCATAGTGTTAAACAAGCTTCTCAATGTTACTGAAGTAAAATTTAGGTTCTATATTATTTATTCAATTTCCAATTCTGTCTTCTTCCCGGAAGCTTTCCACACATATCTGCTCCATTTTTAGACTAATTTTATAAACTTCATAAATAAAAAATAAATAAATACCCCTTCAAGCAGCTGCTTGCCACAGAGGTCTGACAGGAGCCTGTCAGTTTATATGCCATAGTAGAAGGTCTGTGAGGATAACAGGACCTCAGCAGAAAAACAACACGAACATCCATGCCTTATCCGAGCCTCGAACCCAGGTTCCTTAGATCAATAGCCAAGCGCGCTAACCACTCGGCCACGGGACAGCTTATATACTTCAACAAGTTGAAGATGAATTTCTGCTTCAAAAGTATTTTTCACATTCATAAATTGAATCACAGTACGTATCACGTGTCTAGGAGAGCATTCATTTCCGACTGAGGGTATGCCAAGTAACGCTACTGTTGCATCCTACCGATCTAACCTCTATTACCACAGTTGCCTTACTAAATGTTTCACTATCAATACCGTTATTGTACTATATGTAATCACACCTGTAATTAACCCTGTAAACGTAAAATAAAATAATAAATTACCCCTCAAGCAATTGCTTGCCACAGAGGTCTGACAGGAGCCTTTCAGCTTAATATCATAGAGAAGATCTGTGAGGAAGGCGAGACCTCAGCACTAAAACAACACGAATATCCATGCCTTACCTTGAGTTCGAATCCAAGTCGCCTTTGATCAGTAATCAAGCGTGCTAACCACTCGGCCGCCACGACGGCTGCTTTTTGTAAAACCCTGGTACTTAAAACACTGAAACGCAAATACATAGAGTTCTAGAAATTGTAAATTTCAAGAACTCTATGTATTAGCATAGTATAAGTATAAGTATAGAACCACCACCAGGTGCTCGGAATGTACATGTTCACCAGGTTGCCACTCAGTCGCCTCACTAAAGTAAAGTTGGCGTACAGATAGGTGTAATTCCCTGAAAGAATAAAAAACAAGTATCATCGAAATTAGGTCTTATAGTTCCTTTTTCTATTTCAACTAAAGTCTTCCTTCCATAAGTCGATTTAATATACGAGAGTTTTTCATAAGTAAGCAATTGAAACTTGCAATTTAAACAAGACTTCCATATAACATTTCTAAATTCGCCATCGTTCATTGCATAAGAATAAATATGTTCCTTGCACATATTTCGCTATGTAAAATTACATCCAATATTTCGTATCACGTTTAACGTTGATGTCAGGAATTATTTTCTCCCATGACCAAATTAGTTTTAATGGTTTAATCGTATTCCAAGCTAAAGCGATGTCGTAAAATGGCGTCCAAAACTGTAAACTGCTTACCACGGTTAATTCGAAAACCGGTTGATCCGGGGGCGGGGGTGGCTCAGTCGGTAGCGCGCCAGGCTCGTAATCTGTAGTCCCCAGGTTCGAGTCCCAACTGGTCAGGGTTGAGATTTATATGCTCAAAAATTCCCCGCCCTGCCCACGGTCAGTAGGGGACACCGATGGGCTTGGAAAGGCCGCCGTCCGTCGGATGGGACGTTAAGCCGTGGCCCCGTGTGCGGGAGAGCCATACCCTGTGCACGTTAAAGAACACGCTGGATGGCCTTGACGGGAGGCTACCATCTGTCTCCCAACAACTGTTCCAGTGGGTCCCCTCCCCCAACCTTCTCTGAGCCTTCGGGGTCCATATGACCTGGCCATTTAGCCCATGGTGTGCAAAAAAGTGCCGCTCAGAGGTAAAACAACCCAACCCGGTTGATCCGACTTCGGATAATCGAAAGTTGACAGTAATATAGTGTTCTTTGTAGGCACATTTTCTCATAAAACGCTTATTTTAGAAGTTATAAATCTTCGAAATTAACTTCCCATGGACAAAACATGGTGTTGAATGGTTATAATTCATTGACCACTCGGTGTACATAATTCCTCTTTCCATCAGGAAAACAATGTAAATAAATATCTCTTGAAACATAAAAGCATCACAAAAAAAGTTATAACGTCATGCAATTTCCAAAGAATCACAAAAGAAGGTTATAATAGCAATTTAATTCAGTAATAAAGTAACACAAGAAAACATCATGTAGACAAGAAACACTTGAAATAATTAGTTGAAAAAATATTGGTTGTCTTAGGTGGCGTCCCGGTCCTGATGATGATAATAATCTTATCATCCTTTCAGTGATAGCCATTTGATATGAAGAAATAGAACTTGCATTAATGATAATCTTAAGAAACGTTTAATTTTGATAATTAAGCATGTGTGTGTTTTCACACTTGTCTAATTACACAAAACAACAAATGTTGACCTTTGGTGTGTTTAGGAAGTGCAAACAGACGTTTCTTATATAAATTGAGGTGCTGAACACAAAAATAACAACAAAAATTCCACCCCGGACAACCAATTTTTTTTAACTAATTATTTCAGGGCAATTTAACTGCAGCGTGATTTTGCAATCATTCAACGATCTTGCTTGCATAAAAGGACACAACTCTCTCAGATCAGAGGACTTGACATGACCTTTTCAGTTTTTCATCATAGATCTCTAGAAAAGGATGCAAAAGGAAGAAAAACGTGAAAGTACAAAGACTCTTCACGTATTTGACACAATTTGAAATGATTGTTGGAGAGTTTGACATAAAAATTGTTTGGAGAGTTTGATAAGAGTGACATCTAGAATGACATCAATTGATGCGAAGATGAATGGCTCTTTTCGCAAAAAGGATCTTTGTGTGTGAAGGGTGGAACGAAGACGATTGCAATATATATCAAAATTAGTCATCGAGTTTGAAACTTCTCTTTCCCCTATTATGTGGGGAAAGTATCCACGTTTTGTGATTGGTCTATAAAAAAAAATCATCCAGAAAAGAAATCTGTAACTTTCAAGGAAAACCTTTTTTTTCTCGAAATGCAACATTTTTCAAATAGGAAAATACCTGGAATGGAATAGTTTTACCTCTCAACGGTGGGGCGGGGGTGGCTCAGTCGGTTGCTCGCCAGGCTCGTAATCTGCAGTTCCCAGGTTCGAATCCCAGCTGGGTGAGCGTTGAGATTTATCTCCGCAAAATTCCTCGCCCTGCCCACGGTCAGTAGGGGACACCGATGGGCTTCAAAAGGCCGCCGTCCATCGGATGGGACGTTAAGCCGTGACCCCGTGTGCGGGAGAGCCATACTGAGCGCACGTTAATAGAACACGCTGGATGGCCTTGACGGGAGGCTACCATCTGTCTCCCTCCAGTGGGTCCACCTCCTCCAACCTTCTCTGAGCCTTCGGGTCCTTGTGACCTGGCCATTTAGCCCATGGTGTGCAAAAAAGTGCCGCTCAGAGGTAAAACAACCCAACCTCTCAACGGCATTTTTATGGTTAAATGACCAATTCTCAAGAGCTGAATAATCTGAGAATCTGATAAAAAAAAGGCGATAAATTGGAGTGCTGTTAGCAGACAGATAGAAGCCTCCTATCATCCGTCCAGTGTGTTCATAAATGTATACAATGTTTTCCTCTCATGTGCAAGGTCGACGGCTAATTAAAGCTATCAGATGGACGGCGGATACATTTCGAGTTTACTCCGGGGGTTCCAAATAATATTGCCCTGTCCTGAATAACTTGTTTTATATCAAAAATCTCGATTGTGCAAAACACCTATCCATTGGACAGTTGCCTCCTATCCGATGGTCAGGCACCAGAACTAGTCAAAAGGCTGCCATGTAGGCCGCAGGCACCAGAACTAGTCAAAAGGCTGCCATGTAGGCTGCAGGCACCAGAACTAGTCAAAAGGCTGCCATGTAGGCAGCAGGCACCAGAACTAGTCAAAAGGCTGCCATGTAGGCCGCAGGCACCAGAACTAGTCAAAAGGCTGCCATGTAGGCCGCAGGCACCAGAACTAGTCAAAAGGCTGCTATGTAGGCCGCAGGCACCAGAACTAGTCAAAAGGCTGTCATGTAGGCCGCAGGCACCAGAACTAGTCAAAAGGCTGCCATGTAGGCCGCAGGCACCAGAACTAGTCAAAAGGCTGCCATGTAGGCCGCAGGCACCAGAACTAGTCAAAAGGCTGCCATGTAGGCCGCAGGCACCAGAACTAGTCAAAAGGCTGCCATGTAGGCCGCAGGCACCAGAACTAGTCAAAAGGCTGCCATGTAGGCCGCAGGCACCAGAACTAGTCAAAAGGCTGCCATGTAGGCCGCAGGCACCAGAACTAGTCAAAAGGCTGCCATGCAGGCCGCATACGGCCCACGTATGACTCCTTCGCTGAAATGCTTTAGCTGTGTGACCTGCGGAGAATAAATAGGGGAGAAAATCGAAATAAGAAAATAATTTCTGTTTTGAAAATAGAAGAATAAAATTTGCTCGTTTACAAAGAAAAGGATGTTTTTTTTTTCATTTTCCGAATTTTTCACTCTTTAAGAATAATAAATTCGTATTAACGAGTGAGTGGAAAATGTGCGTAGTAGTGTATTATTAGCCCCATTACAACGTAAAAATTATTTTAATTTTTCGCTTAAAATGAAAAAATTGGTTTTCTCATCTCCTAGGTTAAAGGGTAAAATAGTTAATGTGCATAAAATAAAGTTATTTATTTATTATTACTGCATTAAAATATCGTTGAAATTTTTTAATTAGGTGCTAACGTTTTAAAAATAAAAAGCTAATAGTTTAATTAAATCACATATAAGTATCAATTATACTACTATAAGTAGGTTAATGGGTATCCGTTTTTATCAACACATTATGTCACCAGAATATCACTGCAATTTTTAGCATAAATACAGTATCATCATCATCATCCTCAACCAGCCATGGGCTACGGAGGTCCAACCAGACCGCGCAGTTTAATTCTCCAAGCATATCTGTCCTGAGCTACATCTGCTGCATCCGGCCACTGTACACCAATTCTAACAAGGTCCTGTTTGACATTGTCTGCCCACCGCATCCTAGGTCTCCCCCTCCTTCTGAGGCCTCTAGGCACACTGTTCATAACCCTATTTGCCAATCTATAATTCTCCATACGGGCAACATGGCCAAACCAGCGGAGTCTCTCTCTGCACAATATGCTGCTTAAAGGAGGTTGCAAACTCCTTTGCCTAATCTCATCATTAGTTACAAAGTTGAACCACCTAATGCCCAAGATACTGCGTAAGCATCTGGAATCAAAAGCATCTAGTTTCCTGTTATCTTGTTCACAAAGTGTCCAAGTTTCACTACCATAACTAACCCTAGAAAGAATCAAACTATTATACAGTCTAATTTTAGTCTTTAGGTGTATACGCCTATTTCTCCACAATCTCCATAGATTCTTAAAAGTCCCGGCAGCAATACCTATTCGTCTGTTAATCTCATGCCGCACATCACCATTATCAGTTACGCAGCTCCCAAGATAATTAAACTGTGACACCTGCTCAAGACTGCAACCATTCAGATTAACTGAATCACAACCTGCCTGACCAATTTTCATCACTTTAGTTTTCTCTCTGTTTATAACCAAACCTACTGTACTACCAGTCTCATCAACAGTTCGAATGAAAGAGTTCATCTCATCAACATCATTTGCCAAAAGGGCTAAATCATCAGCATAATCTAAATCAGAAATTTTCGTATCTCCAGCCCATTTAAGGCCAAAAGCTTTCCCTTGAAGTGAATTTCGCATAACATAATCAACAACCAAACTAAAGAGAAAAGGAGACAAAATGAACCCTTGTCGAACACCAGAAGTAATGCTAAACCAATTGCTACAATACTTACCAACTCTCACACATGACTCAGTGTTATTATAGAGAGCTTTCATTATGTTAACTAACTTGTCTGGTATACCATATGATCTCACAATCAGCCACAAATTATGACGATCAACAGAGTCGAAAGCCTTTTTGAAATCAACAAAGCTAGCAACCAAAGGTTTCTGAAACTCTAAACATTTCTCAAGAATCTGCCTAAGTGAAAATATCTGATCTACACATCCCCTCCCACTTCTGAATCCACATTGCTCATCACGCAATTGCCTGTCAACCAGATTCTTAATTCTATTAAGCACAATCATGGAAAGAACTTTACCTGGAACGGAGAGTAGACTGATACCCCTATAGTTATCACAAGAACTGCGATCACCTTTTTTGAAAATAGGGATAATAATAGCTCTGGTAAAATCTTTAGGAACCATGCCTTTATCATAAAAGTTATTCAAAATTTCAGTCATCCAAATGGTAACTGAAACATTTCCAGCTCTAAGCATTTCCGTAGTAATTTCATCCCCCCCTGGGGATTTATGAAGTTTAAGTTTAGAAATAGCCAAACTAACTTCAGATTGTGTTATAGGGCCAACATTAAAGCTGCCAATGCATCTATCATCATTGCAAACAATGGGAGTAGAACTAACCACATTGTTTAGAACATCACTGAAATGCTCAGCCCACCTAGCCATGACAGAATCCTCACCTTCTACAACCTTCCCTTGTTTATCCTTCAATCCCTGTATACCTGTTCGTTTTCTACCACACAAAACATTAACTATCTGGTACAGTTCTCTGCTGTTGTGCTGTCTAACTGCTTCCTCAGCTTTGTCAGCAAGGCCATCAAGCCAAAGATTCTTATCAGTAGCTAACTGACCCTTTACACGTTTATTAAGTTCTTTGTAATGCTTTCTATTAGGACTAGTAGGGTACTGATTAAGGACATTCCTGCAGTTCTTCTTTCTGAAATAAGCTCAAGTGCCTTATCACTTAAATAATTCTGCCTCCTCTGCTCCTTTTTCCCTAAAAGAGTACTGTTAGTTTCCAAAAAAGCCTGTTTAAAATGGCCCCATTCTTCCTCAACTTCAGTATTAAGCAAACCATGACTGTCATAATGACTAAGTAACCTATCATGGTAAGCTTTAGCTACAACTGGGTCTTTCAGAGCTTCAGTATTAAAGGTAAATTTTTTAACCCTAGCACAACACTTTTTAAGTTTAAGTTGCAAGACACTTTTAACAAGGTAATGGTCAGATCCAATTTCAGCTCCCCTATATGCCCTGGTATTTCTAACAGAACTAGCCCATTTGCTGTTAATTAATATATAATCAATCATATTCTTATGCAGCCCATCAGGTGAAACCCATGTGTGTTTATGTATGTCGCGGTGTTTGTAATATGTGTTAGTTATTCTGAAACCATTTAGTTTACTTACCTGTAGGAGACGTTGCCCATTGCCATTGCAGCTACCAATACCAAAAGGGCCTATTACTCCTCCCCAAAGGTCAGAGTCGGTACCAACTTTGGCATTGAAGTCACCAAGAATAAGGGTAATATCTCCTTTCTTGACAGAATTCAAAATATCCTGAAGTTGTCTGTAAAACCTATCCTTCTCATCCTCATCAGAATCCTCAGTGGGGGCATAACAGCAGATAACATTCAAGTCTTTAATGCTTGTCTGAAATTTTGCTGTAAGAAACCTTTCATTAATGCACTCATATCCTAGAAGAGCATCACTAGCATGTCTGCTGAGCAGCAGACCCACGCCTTGGTGATGCTTTCCTCCTCCCTCCCTGTAAAGAGAAATTTTAAGTTATTTTTAAGTATCTCACCTTTACCTGTCCATCTGGTCTCTTGCAAGCCTAGAATATCTAGGTTATAGCGCTGGAATTCCTGCATGAGGACATCAAGAGAATAATCTCTATGTAATGTCCTCACGTTCCACGTTCCTGCAGAGAGAAAATGATTAGTAGGATTTTTAAAGAAATTAGGTTTATTGAGATTGGTAGGGCCAACAATATCAAACAGCCCCCTGATCGCAGGCATGGGGCAAAGACCTGTTCCTCCTCCGCTAAAGGCTGAAGTCACCGATGCTGGTAGGAACTTCAGGCACCACCTTTTCAAGTGGACTTTTTCAAGAACCATATGGCCTGCCTGAGACACATTACTCCAGTTTAGGCTTGACGATGCCCAACTAGCTAAGTAAGGTTCAGGTACCTGCGATGGGCTCTGATTAGGATTATCCACCAGCTGATATAAGGTATCCCATGCCTCTGTTCACTTAGAGCTGGCAACCCAGAAGCAAACAGAAAACACAGCGGCAGACTCTCCCTCAACAGAAGCCTTCCAGTGCAGCAAGTCCAGGATCCATAATCAAGCTCAAATCCATAAACAAGTCCAGTCTAGTAGGTATAAATGGTCAGCACCAGGACCCTGTGAAGTTGACCACTCCTCAGCAGGGTTGAAAAAAAAGAATGGCCATAGATGACCAGATCAGTAGGCCATACTGAACTGGCAGCCCTCCCCTTCCGTTCCCTTCCAAAAGAGAATATCTCTTTTGAAAGGTACTAACGGCCTGCACCACGAGAAGGCGGGGTCGGACATTAGGTGCTAGACCTGGCCGGTTCTGTGCATCATCACTGGGGATTGGTACACAGCTCTCCTTCCAGTTTACTCCTAGCTACCATTTACAAGCCATATTGTTTGCAATATTACTTAAAGTTTCACATTTCCTACATTAAAACCTTTTAACGAACAAATTTGAGGCCATTTGGAGGATTTCAAAACTACGAAACATCCTATTTTGTTAGTACGCATTCAACTCAAAAAGAAATTTTCATTGATCTGTCAAAACAAGAAAAGTTGCATCTTCCCACCTTCCTGAAGGTAAAGGTACAAATTGTTGTTGCCAATATAAACCCCTTAAACATCATCCTCCACAACGAAAATATCAAATTTTCAGCCCAAAAAGAACGTTTGCAATATCATTTCAAATTTTAAAATTTTTCAATCGTCAGAGGGCGCAATTAATACCTTTGAGAATTTCGAAAAATGTGAAAAATAATAGTTATCTATACCTATCCAACCCGAAAAAAATCTTTATTTATCTCTATGCAACTAACAATTATCTCTTAAAACACAAAAATTGAGTGCCCCCCCCCCTCTGCAGGAAAAGGGAAAATCATTGCAGTCATGAATGATATTCAAAATCAAATTATCAAATTTCTAACGTAATTACGTCGCTTGCAATATTCGTTTGAAATTTTGCAATATACAGATTTTTCCATATATGTAGCAATTATAGCTATCAATCCAAAAAGAATTTTTAATTTATATCTAAAAGTAAGAAATTTTGATGTTTACAGTGGGAAAGGCAGACGATAAAGTGAAAATATTTGCTCGTTTCTTCTGAAAACGAGGTAAAAATAAAAACATGAAAAATAAACGAATAATTGAAAAATAGGAAATGACCTACAAAAAACAGTGATTTCGTACGCTTTTTTGTGGTTCTGTTAGATATTCTGAACTTTTTAAAATGAAAATAATCTTTCCTTCTTGAAAATATGCATGATGTGCCCTTCCTATAAATTAGACATGTCTGGTATAATATCGTCCGTCGGATGGGACGTTAAGCCGTGGTCCCGTGTGCGGGAGAGTCATACCCTGTGCACGATAAAGAACACGTGGATGGCCTTGACGGGAGACTACCATCTGTCTCCCAACAGCTGTTCCAGTGGGTCCCCTTCCCCAACCTTCTCTGAGCCTTAGGGGTCCATGTGACCTGGCCATTTAGCCCATGGTATGCAAAAAAGTGCCGATCAGAGGTAAAACAACCCAACCCAACCCTGGTATAATATCCAACATATCCCTCTGCGTTCTTATGAGTACTATCACAAGCAGCAATATGAATATTGGAAGAGTTTAACTGCACTCAACAGACTGAAAAGGTTTCGGTAGGTTTACCAAGCCTTTTGCGAATACAAGCTAAATGGCCAAGTCACAAAGACCCCAAGGACTCATAAATGACTGGGAAAAGAGTTCGCTGAACAGTTGTTAGGAGGCTTACGGAAACTTCCCGTCCAAATCATCCAGTGCCTGCACAAGGCAAGCTCCCTTGTAAACGTTGGTCATGTCTCAATGTCTCATCTACCGGACGATGGGCTTTCCAAGGTCATTGGTGTTCCCTATCTCCTCGAGGGTATAGTGGGAGTTAGCTGAGAAAATCTCAACATAGGCATAGTTAAGACACGAGACTGGAAACGTCAGATTCAGAGCCTGGGGTGCTACCGACTAACTGTCATCCTTTATATTATGTGATGTTATGACTGTCATCGCCAACAACATGAAATATGAATTCAAATATCAGAAGTGTTTAATTAAAGTTGAAACCGTTATTTATATTAGGTGATTCATAAGTCTGTGCGTTTTTCGACATGAAAAATATGTGTGGTGAACTTGTATACTTCTGAACGTCGTACTAAGAGAAAGTATAGTCCACTGCGTCATTCCATAAGTATTGCAAGTATCGTAGTCTTGGTTTCTATCTTTAGAAACGTTGTACAATGAGTAAGTATTGAAATTCGTGCAATTTTATTTCATTACTGGAAAAACAGATTAAAAGCTATCGTAGCAGTCCGACAAATATGCGAAGTGGAAGGTGAGGTAGGGGCGTAAGCTCAGGGATGTCTCAATCCTGGAGTGGACCATTTAGGGATAGGTTGGGTTGGATTTTTTTATCTCTGAGTGGCGCTTTTTTTGCACACCATGGGCTAAATGGCCAGGTCACAAGGACCCCGAAGGCTCAGAGAAGGATTGGGGGGAGGGGACTGACTGGAACAGCTGTTGGGAGACAGATGGTAGTCTCCCGTCAAGGCCATCCATCGTGTTCTTTAACGTGCACAGGGTATGGTTCTCCCGCACACGGGGCCACGGCTTACTCCCATCCGACGGATGACGGCCTTTCCAAGTCCATCGGTGTCCCCTACTGACTGTGGGCGGGGAATTTTGCGAAGATAAATCTCAATACTGACCCAGCTGGGACTCGAACCTGGAACTCGAGCCTGGGATGCTACCGACTGAGCCACCCATGCCCCTCATTTAGAGATATACGAAGGATTTTGTAGTGAAAAGTGTAATTATTGGAGTACAAAATCCCTTATATGTCCTTACATTTGCTTTCATATGTGGTACTGAAGACGTCAGGGGCCTTCTTGGAAAAGAAATTGACTGGCTGTTGAAATGAAAAAATGGAACACTTGCTGGTCTATTGGGGGGGATCATAACCCCCGTGGCTCCCTCTTTATGACCGCCACTAGCTAAGCTTGACTGAAGAAGTTCGAAGGTGATGACACGAGACTCGAAAGTAAACCTCGATCGGGACGACCAATATCGGTAGATCGCAACGTTGTTGCCACGCTGTTGAAATTGATCCTTCGACAAGCAGTCGCATGATCTCGTCTGAGCTTAGATGCTTACAAGAAACTATAGTGCAGCGTCTGCAACGCATCGGTAAGGAAAACAGGAGTTGCCGAAGTGTTTCACCTGAACTGACTACTAAACAACAAAACCGTCGTATCGAAGTCAGCAAGAAACTCCTTGCTCGCCCACGCGACCATCGTTCCATCAAACGAATTGTTACTTGCGATGAAAAATGGATATTTTTCAACAATCTAAACAGCCAAAGGCAGTGACTTAACTCTGGCCAACCCGTACTTCCTGTCCAAAAGAAGTGACAATTCAAAACGAGTGCAGTGTTGTGTATTTGGTGGAATTTTCAGCGTGTAGTGCACTTCGAATTGGTTAAAGATGGACGGTCATCGTTGCTGACCTCTACTCAGTACATCTGTAGCAAGTGCACTCTGTGATGCTTCAGCCTACCCAGGTTTCGTAAACAGACATCATGTACTCTTCCCCCCCCCCCCGATAGGGGACCACCTTAACGTGGTGGGGGGCTTAATGGTGCCTCTGTGAAGTAGGGTCATGGCCCGTTGTGTCCTCATTTGCACGATGGGATGTGGCCTTTGGTGGCAGGGCTTGTGAGGGTCTACAGACTGGTTTGGGAGAGGCCAGTCTAATGGGCTTATTCGCTTGCTCAGGGAAGCTTTAGGTTACAGCCCCGAAGGAGAGGCTGTGGCTTTCTGTGGACTGGTGTTGGGGGGCATCGGTCCAGTGGGCTCACGGTCTAGTGCAGCCTCAGTGAAGTTGGGGTACAGACTGCCTCTGGGGGGCAGCGGGTGCGTGGCACTGATGGAGAGGACGAAGTTGAAGGCTTGCGACTGGAAAAGATCCTCGGTTGACAGGCTTATCGATGGAAAAGCCAAACGAAGAGTCTCCACCCCGGGAGCCGAGTCAACTTAGTTCTATATACCATTTTTGTGGCTAACCGGGGAACAGATTAAATTTAGGTTTTGACCGACGGATGAACCTTCCTTCTATAGGATTGTTCGCCATAGCACAGCTCATCCATGGCAACGAGGTAGCCGTGGATGAGCTGTGTCCTTGTGGCACTGTCTTGCCCCGACGTAGTTAGTGGAATTTAGCTCTTCAAATTCCCCATAGTTGGTGTGCAGCCATATGTTGCGGTACAACTGGGAATTGCCTTTACCTGATGTATAATGTATAATCATGTACTCCTCCAGAAGACAGCACAAAACTGCACATCGCTCTTCGAACCAAAAGAAAACTTCGAGAACTAGAATTTGAACTTCTTCTTCACCCATTGGGGTGGGGTGGCTCAGTCGGTAGCGCATCAGGCTCGTAATCTCGGTCAGTAAGGGACACCGATAGACTTGGAAAGGTCTCGTCATCGGATGGGACATTTAGCCGGGACTCTATGTGCAGGAGAGCGATACCCTGTGCACGTTAAAGAATTCGCTGGATTGCCTTAAATGAGAGGCTACAATCATTCTCCCAACAGCTGTCCAGGGGTATGGTATATAAAGCTGTCCCCCTACCTTTTCTGAGCCCTCGGGGTTCTTGTGACCTGACTATTTAGCCCATTGTGTGCAAAAAGTGCCGCTCAGAGGTAAAACAACCCAGCCCAATTCTTCACCAGCATTTCACTAACTTCCTCGTTGTCTTGTCTGGGCCTAGTTCCTTCCGACTACCATTTTTTTTTTCGCTTCATGGCTCATTATTTTTTTCTAGGTAGGCGGTTTCAAACATTTCAAGAAGTCAGAATGGATGTCGTGAGTTTTTCAACTACAAGGACCAAATATGATATAGAAGAGGAATCGAACAACTTGTCGACAAATGGCTATGAACTATCGAAAATGATGGTTTATATGTGAGCTTTGACTCAAGTGGAGTATTCATTTATTTGCTTCTTTCAAATTGTTCACTTTGTTTATAGCTTTCAATACTTAGCTTCCATATATATATTTTATAATTTATGTTAATGAGCTGAGTGTGAGGAACAAAAAGAATTTTATATAAATCTATATTCCTTACCTCAGAGTTTTGTATTGAGAGTAGCGAATAAAAATATCTATCAAAAAATATCTGTCTATCTATATTGCGTTAAAGTTCGTTATTTTTTTTTAGGTATGATCATTTCTCAAATATAATATAAAATACACAGACTTAAGAATTACCATATTAATATGTATCCCAAGTACCCTTCAAACAGGTCATCTTTTAGTGCGATTGGTCACTTTAAAGAGCCCGCACCAAAAGCAAGTTTCTGTTTACGTTTCTCTCACCCCAACTCCTCTTAAAACAACATGTGCTTTTGACTCCTGTTTCGCTTCTCATTAACCTCAATGGAATCTTTATCCTGACAACATTAAACGTATCGTTATCTTTAGACACTGCACACGCAAAGAACAGATGTTCATGATAGAGCATTTACTGTCTATTAGGAGGCAGGGGTAGCTCAGTCGGTAGCGCGCCAGCCTCGCAATCTGTAGTTCCCAGGTTCGAGTCCCAGCTGGGTCAGCGTTGAGATTTCACTCTGCAAAACTCCCCGCCCTTCAACGGTCACTAGGGGACACTGATGGGTTTGGAAAGGCCGCCGTCCGTCGGATGGGACGTTAAACCGTTGGCACCGTGTACGGGAGAGCCATACTCTGTGCACGTTAAAGAACACGCTGGATTGCCTTGACGGGAGGCTACCATCTGTCTCCCAACAGCTGTTCCAGTGGGTCCCCTCCCCCAACCTTCTCTGAGCCTTCGGGGTTCATGTGACCTGGCCATTTAGCCCATGTAGCCATTTAGCCCATTTGTACGCAAAAAAGTGCCGCTCAGACGTAAAACAACCAAACCTGTCTATTAGCAGACTACCACTTCGAGATACTTCTTTGTGTTGCGAGAGCAGAAAATATTGATCTTGTCTTCTAAATCATCCCATTCCACGTAAAAAGCTACTTTCACTAACTTCTTCACTAACTCTCCTGCTTTCTATAATGAATTTCCTATCGTTCGTTAGCAATATCCAAACGTTCGAAAGGTTGATGAATTTGTTTAACACTTCACAGGAAAGAAAAAACTTTAAGAAAACGTTTTCCTTTTCACAAAAGCTTTGTTGTCCTGACGAAATATTAATGATGCTTGCTCGTTTCTGGCGTTCGCTCTTTCATTCCTGCTTTCGTTTTTTCTAAGAATTATGTATCGTTGATCTTGTATGTCTTGTCATATTTTCCGTTCAAAAAGATGCATCATGATAAAGGAAAGGGAGAGCAAGGAAAATTAAACAGGACCTTACTATAATGGCTGGTTCTTCCTTTAATAATGGAAGTGCTGATCTCAATTATATATATACTTTTCAAGTTGAGATCAAATAAAAATGTAGAATCATGACTAACTAGTCACCCTGTGTAGTCATGATAGTACAATGTACTATCATGACTACACAGGGTGACTAGTTTGAAACTAAATCACCCTGTGTAGTCATTAAGTCGGGAATTTAGTTATTTTACCTCTGAGCAGCACTTTTCTTACGCACAATGTGTTAAATGGCCAGGTACAAGAATCCAAGAAGGCTGCGTGGAAGAGACCCACTGGACAGATATTAGGTTCCTGTCAAGGCCATCCAACT
Organism: Ryuthela nishihirai; assembly: GCA_038380435.1. NCBI lineage: Eukaryota > Metazoa > Arthropoda > Arachnida > Araneae > Heptathelidae > Ryuthela > Ryuthela nishihirai. Next base: position 31,833,952 of record JAWZYU010000018.1, read on the forward strand.
TGTTGTTTAACGTGCACAGGGTAAGGCTCTCCCGCACACCTGGCCATGGTTAAGAAACCCGTCGGTGACCCCTGTGGACCACGAGTAGGTTACTATAGACAAATCTCAACGAATTGATTGAGATTCGAACTTGGGAATTACAGATTACGAGCCTGGTGCGCTACTGATTTGAGTCCCTTCCGCTCCTTTGATATTGGTAATAATGCACCACTTTTGTGACACCATTACAGTTTGCCTACAAGCATTATGAAGTATCCATTTTACCGTCACGAGGGGCAATACAATTCAGAATGTATTCTTTATTTATGACCAGAAAGCAACAAAATGAAAGCTGATATTCTGTGAACCCCATTTTTCTCCAATGATTCATGGGATACTCAAATATGAAGCTTACAAATCACAAGCAGTTTATGTAGAAACCCCTTTTTCTATAAGATTTACCACGAGTTGGGTTGCTTTACCTCTGAGCGGCACTTTGTTTTGCACACCGTGGGTTAAATGGCCAGGTCACATGGACCGCGAAGGCTCAGAGAAAGATGGGGGAGGGAACCCACTGGAACAGCTGTTGGGAAACAGATGGTAGCCTCCCGTCAAGGCCATCCAGCGTGTTCTTTAACGTGCACAGGGTATGGCTCTCCGGCACACGGGGCCACGGCTTAACGTCCCATCCGACGGACGGCGGCCTTTCCAAGCCCATCGGTGTCCCCTACTGATCGTGTGCAGGGCGGAGAATTTTGCGGAGATAAATCTCAACGCTGACCCAGCTGGGACTCGAACCTGGGAACTACAAATTACGAGCCTGGCGCGCTACCGACTGAGCCACCCCCGCCCCATTTACCTCGAAGAATACCGTTAACATACAAAAGTCTTCTACAGATAGCATAAATTCTTTAGATGCCTTCTGCATATTTCTAATTACAGTTGTATGATCGGTATTGTTTTATGCAATTTCTCTTAACGTTTTTCGTCAACAACGAGTTCTTTCAAACAACACCCTCATAGTGGAAGGCCATTTGTGTTGGATGTTCCACATCCAACACAAATGACCTTCCACTATGAGGCTGATTACAGAAACTCACCAGTGCAAAATTTTGAAAAACCAACTACGTCATATACGTTCGGAAGTAACCTTGGCATGAAACACAACACAAATATCCTTTAAACAATCTGTGGTATTTACAGTTTTTCAACTTCAAAAAGCATAACTGATCGAAAACACATTTTTTTTCCATTTGCCATATTTCACCTCAATAAAATAGAGAATGCAAAAGATAGATAAGTTGACCCGAAAGATAAGATGCAGTAAAGATGTCATGCTATGAAATTAAAATGAAGGAATATATCTAACTCCTTTTCGTGTCATGCACGTTGGGTGGGGTGGGGTGGGGTGGCTCAGTCGGTAGCGCGCCAGGCTCGTAATCTGTACTTCCCAGGTTCGAGTCCCAGCTGGGTCAGCGTTGAGATTTATCTCAGCAAAATTCCCCGCCCTGCCCACGGTCAGTAGGAGACACCGATGGGCTTGGAAAGGCCGCCGTCCGTCGTACGGGACGTAAAGCCTTGGCCCCGTGTGCGGGAGAGACATACCCTGTGCACGTTAAAGAACACGCTGGATGGCCTTGACGGGAGGCTACCATCTGTCTCCCAACAACTGTTCCAGTGGGTCTCCTCCCCCCAACCTTCTCTGAGCCTTTGGGGTCCTTGTGACCTGGCCATTTAGCCCATGGTGTGCAAAAAAAGTGCCTCTCAGAGGTAAAACAACCCAAAGCACGTTGGGTTTGATTTCATTGAAACAAAAACGCCAAATACTTACTCATCAATCCAAAACAGTTATTATTTATCTTTACATTAACATTGATTTCCTTCTACGAATGGCAACACGGTTATAAATATTACAGCTTAGCTCTTCAAATGCTGAACAAATATTATTGAACAACCACGATTGGCATCTTTAAAATATCTAGAGAGACATTTTTTGATAGAGAAGTTATTCTCAAATGTTATTTTTCAGTCGCATGATATATGAATGCTGCATATATTATTCGAATATATGAAGTCTAAATAAATCTAATGCATATTATTGTTTTCGAGTGTTCTTACCAGATGCCCATATCTCTTTCTCCTTGTAGGGTACGGGCTGTTCCAGTACGTACTTGAGAGGTTCTAGTGCCCGAGTGAACACGATACTACTTGGAAAGATTTCTCTGTAAGGACTTCGCTCCTCGGAGACCCAGTGTAATTCTGCTTTGTGATCTGGATTAGAAACTACAGTAAGAAAAGTCAAAATTACAACAGAAATATTTTCAGCAATAATTCTTAGCATAAAGCATTAAATACACAGTTAAAACAATACACAGACGGTATGTGCATCGTTTAGTGCAGATACTCTGCGGTCCTAGTAGCACAACCGTGTAATCTAACATGGGGGATTGTGATGCTGGGATGTATCTAACAAATCCATTCTCATACCTGGTAAAGTAAGGATGCAATGCTAGGCTACATTGCAGATTTAGTGCTCACATCAGGATGTTAGGATTATTAAATTGAATTTGGGGGAAAAGATGTGGCCTTGTTCTTCAATTGGTTTTCCTCTCAGTGGGAATTTTTTGGGCAGCGTAACAGCAAACGCTGCTTTTACACTGATCAAAAACACTTTTCCTCAAAACTAACTCCTTAAAATAGGGGTTCTAGTATCTGACGGGCTTGTAAATGGTAGCTAGGCGTAAACTGGAAGGAGAGCTGTGTACCAATCCCCAGTGATGATGCACAGAACCGGCCAGGTCTAGCACCTAATGTCCGACCCCGCCTTCTCGTGGTGCAGGCCGTTAGTACCTTTCAAAAGAGATATTCTCTTTTGGAAGGGAACGGAAGGGGAGGGCTGCCAGTTCAGTATGGCCTACTGATCTGGTCATCTATGGCCACTTTTTTCTTTTTTTTCAACCCTGCTGAGGAGTGGTCAACTTCACAGGGTCCTGGTGCTGACCATTTATACCTACTAGACTGGACTTGTTTATGGATTTGAGCTTGATTATGGATCCTGGACTTGCTGCACTGGTGGGCCTCTGTTGAGGGAGAGTCTGCCGCTGTGTTTTCTGTTTGATTCTGGGTTGCCAGCTCTAAGTGAACAGAGGCATGGGATACCTTATATCAGCTGGTGGATAATCCTAATCAGAGGCCATCGCAGGTACCTGAACCTTACTTAGCTAGTTGGGCATCGTCAAGCCTAAACTGGAGTAATGTGTCTCAGGCAGGCCATATGGTTCTTGAAAAAGTCCACTTGAAAAGGTGGTGCCTGAAGTTCCTACCAGCATCGGTGACTTCAGCCTTTAGCGGAGAAGGAACAGGTCTTTGCCCCATGCCTGCGATCAGGGGGCTGTTTGATATTGTTGGCCCTACCAATCTCAATAAACCTAATTGCTTTAAAAATCCTACTAATCATTTTCTCTCTGCAGGAACGTGGAACGTGAGGACATTACATAGAGATTATTCTCTTGATGTCCTCATGCAGGAATTCCAGCGCTATAACCTAGATATTCTAGGCTTGCAAGAGACCAGATGGACAGGTAAAGGTGAGATACTTAAAAATAACTTTAAATTTCTCTTTACAGGGAGGGAGGATGGAAAGCATCACCAAGGCGTGGGTCTGCTGCTCAGCAGACATGCTAGTGATGCTCTTCTAGGATATGAGTGCATTAATGAAAGGTTTCTTACAGCAAAATTTCAGACAAGCATTAAAGACTTGAATGTTATCTGCTGTTATGCCCCCACTGAGGATTCTGATGAGGATGAGAAGGATAGGTTTTACAGACAACTTCAGGATATTTTGAATTCTGTCAAGAAAGGAGATATTACCCTTGTTCTTGGTGACTTCAATGCCAAAGTTGGTACCGACTCTGACCTTTGGGGAGGAGTAATAGGCCCTTTTGGTATTGGTAGCTGCAATGGCAATGGGCAACGTCTCCTACAGGTAAGTAAACTAAATGGTTTCAGAATAACTAACACATATTACAAACACCGCGACATACATAAACACACATGGGTTTCACCTGATGGGCTGCATAAGAATATGATTGATTATATATTAATTAACAGCAAATGGGCTAGTTCTGTTAGAAATACCAGGGCATATAGGGGAGCTGAAATTGGATCTGACCATTACCTTGTTAAAAGTGTCTTGCAACTTAAACTTAAAAAGTGTTGTGCTAGGGTTAAAAAATTTATCTTTAATACTGAAGCTCTGAAAGACCCAGTTATAGCTAAAGCTTACCATGATAGGTTACTTAGTCATTATGACAGTCATGGTTTGCTTAATACTGAAGTTGAGGAAGAATGGGGCCATTTTAAACAGGCTTTTTTGGAAACTAACAGTACTCTTTTAGGGAAAAAGGAGCAGAGGAGGCAGAATTATTTAAGTGATAAGGCACTTGAGCTTATTTCAGAAAGAAGGAACTGCAGGAATGTCCTTAATCAGTACCCTACTAGTCCTAATAGAAAGCATTACAAAGAACTTAATAAACGTGTAAAGGATCAGTTAGCTACTGATAAGAATCTTTGGCTTGATGGCCTTGCTGACAAAGCTGAGGAAGCAGTTAGACAGCACAACAGCAGAGAGCTGTACCAGATAGTTAATGTTTTGTGTGGTAGAAAACGAACAGGTATACAGGGATTGAAGGATAAACAAGGCAAGGTTATAGAAGGTGAGGATTCTGTCATGGCTAGGTGGGCTGAGCATTTCAGTGATGTTCTAAACAATGTGGTTAGTTCTACTCCCATTGTTTGCAATGATGATAGATGCATTGTTGGCTTTAATGTTGGCCCTATAACACAATCTGAAGTTAGTTTGGCTATTTCTAAACTTAAACTTCATAAATCCCCAGGGGTGGATGAAATTACTACGGAAATGCTTAGAGCTGGAAATGTTTCTGTTACCATTTGGATGACTGAAATTTTGAATAACTTTTATGATAAAGGCATGGTTCCTAAAGATTTTACCAGAGCTATTATTATCCCTATTTTCAAAAAAGGTGATCGCAGTTCTTGTGATAACTATAGGGGTATCAACCTACTCTCTGTTCCAGGTAAAGTTCTTTCCATGATTGTGCTTAATAGAATTAAGAATCTGGTTGACAGGCAATTGCGTGATGAGCAATGTGGATTCAGAAGTGGTAGGGGATGTGTGGATCAGATATTTTCACTTAGGCAGATTCTTGAGAAATGTTTAGAGTTTCAGAAACCTTTGGTTGCTAGCTTTGTTGATTTCAAAAAGGCTTTCGACTCTGTTGATCGTCATAATTTGTGGTTGATTGTGAAATCATATGGTATACCAGACAAGTTAGTTAACATAATGAAAGCTCTCTATAATAACACTGAGTCATGTGTGAGAGTTGGTAAGGCTTGTAGCAATTGGTTTAGCATTACTTCTGGTGTTCGACAAGGGTGCATTTTGTCTCCTTTTCTCTTTAGTTTGGTTGTTGATTATGTTATGCGAAATTCACTTCAAGGGAAAGCTTTTGGCCTTAAATGGGCTGGAGATACGAAAATCTCTGATTTAGATTATGCTGATGATTTAGCCCTTTTGGCAAATGATGTTGATGAGATGAACTCTTTCATTCGAACTGTTGATGAGACTGGTAGTAGAGTAGGTTTGGTTATAAACAGAGAGAAAACTAAAGTGATGAAAATTGGTCAGGCAGGTTGTGATTCAGGTAATCTGAATGGTTGCAGTCTTGAGCAGGTGTCACAGTTTAATTACCTTGGGAGCTGCGTAACTGATACTGGTGATGTGCGGCATGAGATTAACAGACGAATAGGTATTGCTGACGGGACTTTTAAGAATCTGTGGAGATTGTGGAGAAATAGGCGTATACACCTAAAGACTAAAATTAGACTGTATAATAGTTTGGTTCTTTCTAGGGTTAGTTATGGTAGTGAAACTTGGACGCTGTGTAAGCAAGATAACAGGAAACTAGATGCTTTTGATTCTAGATGCTTACGCAGTATCTTGGGTATTAGGTGGTTTAACTTTTTAACTAATGATGAGGTTAGGCAAAGGAGTCTGCAACCTCCTTTAAGCAGCATATTGTGCAGAGAGAGACTCCGCTGGTTTGGCCATGTTGCCCGTATGGATAATTATAGATTGGCGAATAGGGTTATGAACAGTGTGCCTGGAGGCCTCAGAAGGAGGGGGAGACCTAGGATGCGGTGGGCAGACAATGTCAAACAGGACCTTGTTAGAATTGGTGTACAGTGGCCGGATGCAGCAGATGTAGCTCAGGACAGATATGCTTGGAGAAGTAAACTGCGCGGTCTGGTTGGACCTCCGTAGCCCATGGCTGCTTGATGATGATGATGATGATGATGATGATGATCTGACGAACAGCTGTAAGAGTACCTTGATATCTGACGGATGGCTGGATTACCTTATTATCTGACGGACATCTGCAAGAGTACCTGAATTGGTAAATTTATTACAGGTTGAGGTACACGGTAAATTTATTTGGGATACGCCGTGAGAGCTCAAAAGTAGCTTAAGTTAAGTACAACACTTATGTGTATATATATAGCATCCGTTTTATTTTATTTCCATTGTTATACTATAACTATAGTTTTATCTATCTATACAAGGGGTACGCCAGTTACATACACATTTCCAAGGGGTACGTGAAGCACAAAAGGTTGAGAATCACTGTCTTAAATGATCATTGTAAAAGGATGTAATATAACTCTATATTATTCTAATATACTTCAAATTAAAATAAATTTCATTTGATTTAGTAAACGATTTGTTGCACAAGTGCTATTTGCAATTAAATAATTTTTAATATATTCTTATGATTAGCAACACTAATGTTAAATGTTTAAGCTTTCAGGACTGTTTAAGGCATTTACTGACTATTTTTGAAAATCGAAATTTGTATGAATTTTTTGAGGACTTATTTAACTGGCTTTTTTTTTCATAAAGAACATATTTTCAAAGTTACGGAATTTTTTAATGTAGCTTTTCATTCATCTAACAATAAAGTATCTCAATAATTTTGCTATTATTTTGTACTGATATTTCATTTATGGTAAAAAGTCAGATTCATTGCACTTTATTTACAAATGGAAGACTTTTGCACTTTGCTTTTTCTAAGATTTCCTTCGAAGAATACCATTAACATACAAAAGTCTCCTACAGGCAGCATAAACTCTTTAGATGCCTTCGACATATTTACCAAATCTTCAGTTTTCGTTGTATGGCAATTCTACATACAAAAGTGATAAATTGTATTCATTAAAATGTAAGCAGAGTTGAATTTACTTACACAATGCTGTTTTTATAAAACAATGTTGGGTGTCCATAGGATAATACTTCAGAACCATCTGACAGCCAACTTTCAGATTGTACCTGAAATTGAAAAAGAAAACTTAGTTATTAGCATCAAATCAAAACCAGAAACAGATAATATTTGCGCAATTAAAACATTCTAATTCGATTAAAATTATCGACATTTATTTGTCGGTTGTGAAAAATCTGTTTCGAAAGTAAATTAATTAATTTTTCTTAACCTTTTGATCCCACGCCTTGCTCTTGATGTCAGTTTCCTTACTTTCCAATGACATCTTCCACATCCATCGATCTGATTCCGCCTTGGTACGAATACATTCATTGTTCAATTTCCATGTTAAATGAGACGTACATTCTGTACGCCTCATTTAACATGGAATACAAGTTCTGTTTATAGAGCTAACGTCAAATGACATCAATTTTACAGCTTTCTTTACATTTCTACTTGGAACAAAAATTTTTAGGGTCTAAAATTATTGAATAAATTATAAAAATTATTTATTACTAATATTAATAATTAATTCTTTTGCTATTCAACTATGCCTCTGCAAATTAACTTTGGTTCATTTCCATCTGTCATTGGGAGAAAGAGTTCACTCAGCAATATCTTGCCTGCCAGGCTCGTAATCTGTAATTCCCAGTTTCGAGTTCCGACTGTGTCTGCATTAAGATTTATCTCCACTACCAGACAGTGTTCCGCTCAGAACGTCAGCTTTACAGCTGTCCGTCAGACACTAGGGTACTCTTACAGCTGTCCGTCAGACACTAGGGTACTCTTACAGCTGTCCGTCAGATAGTAAGGTACTCTTACAGCTGTCCGTCAGACACTAGGGTACTCTTACAGCTGTCCGTCAGACACTAGGGTACTCTTACAGCTGTCCGTCAGATAGTAAGGTACTCTTACAGCTGTCCGTCAGACACTAGGGTACTCTTACAGCTGTCCGTCAGATAGTAAGGTACTCTTACAGCTGTCCGTCAGAGAGTAAGGTACTCTTACAGCTGTTCGTCAGATAGTAAGGTTACTCTTACAGCTGTTCGTCAGATAATAAGGTTACTCTTACAGCTGTCGATAGTAAGGTAGTCTTACAACTGTCCGTTGGATATTAAGGATATCAGAAATGTGAGCTCCATTGTTTCATTTACACTTTTATCATTTTACAAAACATTCGTTAAATTTTAAAGCTTTCTTAGGATGAAGACTGGAATTATTTCGCTGGTCACAATCTGGAAAACCGGTCGAAAATAATGTGCTCTTCATTCGTGTTTCATTTTCATTGTGGATTCTCAAATGGCGCCCCCCCCCCTCCTTTTCATTCGTGTTTCATCTGCATTGTGGATTCCCCCCCCCCTCCTTTTCATTCGTGTTTCATCTGCATTGTGGATTTCCCCCCCCCCCCCTCCCTAGATCCGGCCCTGGATACTGCTAGAAAAATGCTTGTTACATAGAAATTGTAATAATATATATTATTATATTATATTCCAGGTCCGGATCCAGTAAAAAAAAGAAAGATGGGGGGGGGGCAAGCCATTGCAGTGCTACATTTTCCCTTCCGTATTAGATATCTGTAAAAATCTTCTTGAAAAATGCCTAAAATATGCACAAGTTTAATTATTTTTTTCGTATTCATTACCTTACTATATTCCTACTTTCATTTACCTTATTAGATAGATGTTGGGTGGCTCAGTCGGTAGCGCGCCAGGCTCGTAATCTCTAGTTCCCAGGTTCGATTTATCTCTGCAAAATTCCCCGCTCTGCCTTCGGTCAGCAGAGGACATCGATGGGCTTGGAAAGGCCGTCTGTCCGTCGGATGGGACGTTAAGCCATGGCCCCATGGGCAGGAGAGCCATACCCTGATCACGTTAATAAAGAACACGCCATCCTGTCTCCTAACAGTTGTTCAGTTGGTCCCCTCCCCCAACCTTCTCTGAGCCTTCGGGGTCCATGTGACCTGATCATTCAGCCCATGGTGTGCAAAAAAGTGCCGCTCAGGGGTAAAACAACCCAACCTTATTAAGTAGAAGGAGGGAAGGAATGACTCCCTTACAAACGGACCCCCCTGGACCCATCCCTGTCATATTCACAAATTCAAATCTATATACACTTTACATATTCACAAGAGATCTTTATCAATAGAAAACTATAACCTCGACGATCTATGGAATTCTCCATCTTTACGTATCCTAATGCCCGTGTTGGGTATGGAGAGCTTGAACAGTTCTCCGGCTTTGGCATTGTCAAAGATGAGGTCTGGCTTCCAGATGCCCTCTCGAAGATTATGAGGGAACAATGTGCTGTGTTTGCTCTTGAACCGATCCAGATTCAGTCTGGGATCCCTCCAGATCTCATTCAGATACATCTGGATGCTGAAATCCTGAAATGATATTCAAATAATTTATTAAGGGTGCAGCTATCTTGCAATCAGTGGTACAGCGAGAGTAGGGACTGAGATTTCGCAGCTGAGCATCGACAGTTCTCGTAGATAATAAGTGATCACATGTCCATCAGCCTATGAACGATTAGGTCTGTACAAGCGTCGACTGCGCAGTCTCAAATTCCCCCTAGGTGTCACTCTACAAAACATTTCGCAAATTACGAATGGAAAGAATTCATTCAGCTGGTTAAATAAATTGAATGGCAGAAATGCAAAAATATAAAATTAATAAGCATTATATAAAAATTGAACATACTGAAAAATTAGAGAAAAACTTTATTTTAAACGAAAATAAACATCTATTCATTTTAGTATATTTAACAAAACATTGCATCGTATTTGACATCGTAATCAACCTAAGTGAAAACGCGAGATGTGTAAGGTTGGGTTGGTTTGTTTCACCTCTGAGCGGCACTTTTTTGCACTCCATGGGCTAAATGACCAGGTCACATGGACCCCGAAGGCTCATAGAAGATTGGGGGAGAGGACCCTGGAACAGCTGTTGGAAGACAGATGGTAGCCTCCCATTAAGGCCATCCGGTTGTCTGTCACGTGACACGAAGGTTGCCAGATCACTAATTTCTAAAAAAATCGTTGCCAGATATTTTTTCTGAATTCTGTAATCAACCGTAGTGTTCGGATATTTTTTTTTGAGCGACTGTACGGGTTGAAAGTTAGGCAGATTAGAATGTTAGTTATATTTGAATAAGACGAAAAAATATTTTCATTTTTATGAAATTTTTATAAAATTAAATATTTTTAAATTTCAAAGGAATTTTCTGTATTCATCAAGTGATGAAGAAAGTTTCTCCGGAAGGTCAGTTAGTACCGTAATGTGCATTTAACAGATTTGTACTTTTTGACTCTTGTTTCCTTTCCAAAAGGTTTTTAATGGTTTCTAAACAATGACAGTTTAATGACTTTAGCATCAGCAGCCAGATGTACAATAATTATTATATTCATAGAATAATTTTATCAGGGCTATAATGCACAATCCTAACTCAGAATCCTACTCATATTTTCATTGTGAACCTTGTTGTAATAAATCAAAATTAGAATTTAGAAGCATAGGTAATTTAATTTTAATTTCATAACAGTTTTTTAAAAAAATTATTTAAAAATTGCAGCTTTGCAAATTTTACAAATGCAGCTTTCTCAACCTGGCCCCCAGATACCTTTGCACGGCTCTGATAACAGACATAAACGAACTTTTTTCATGACAACTCTAATAATGGGACTTATATTCTTATACGTTTTGCATTCTGCGTTCTAATGGAGGGGCGGGGGTAGCTCAGTCTGTAGCGCGCCCAGACTCGTAATCTGCAGTTCCCAAGTTCGAGTCCCAACTGGGTCAGCGGTGAGACTTATCTCCGCAAAAATTCCCGCCCTGCTCACGGTCAGTAGGGGACACCGATGGGCTTGGAAAGGCAGCCGTCCGCCGGATGGGACGTTAAGCCGTGTTCCCGTGAGCGAGAGAGTCATACCCTTGAATTTTAAAGAACACGCTAGATGGCCTTAACGGGAGGCTACCATCTGTCTCGCAACAGCTGTCCCAGTGGGTCCCCTCCCCCAACCTTCTGCGCGCCTTTGGGATCCTTGTGACCTGGCAATTTAGCCCATGGTGTGCAATAAAGTGCCGCTCAGAGGTAAAACAACCCAACCCGTTCTAAGGGTCTATAATATATACATTTCCCTTACGCTCCAATTATTGAAATTGGCCGAGAAGAGACAGTATAATACCTTTCACCAAACCCCCCCCCCCCCCCCCAGTCCTTTCTGTTCTATTTCATGTTCCCTCGTATGATTGATTGGCGCTTTCCTTTATAGAATGAAGCATCTTTCTCCCTCGGTCCTCCACAGCTTTCTAATCGATTTATTAATCTCTGGTACATTTCAAAACGTTTTTCTGAACATAATCATAGTCTAGCTTAACGACCATTATTCATTTTTTATGTATAAAATCAATATATTTATATGTGGATGATTAAAGTTTTGCATTAGAACATTTCAATGTTTGAAAGTATCCAAATGCGAGACGATATTAAAATGTTAAGCGTAACAGATCTTTCCCGGGGTTTCGTTTAGAAACAGTTTTCATGTGGTATTAAGCCATTTCTTTTATTATACTTCTCTGTTGTTTCCCATTAATTTACATTTCATTTTTTAACTTCAATAACTTCTTCCGTGACATTCATTATCTTTCGAATTTGTTTCTTAACTTTATGGAAATGTTATTCGTTGCAACTCTTTGTTTCATTGCTGTTTATCATCTTTTCCAATAAAGCATGATGTGTTCTCTCTTAAAGCAATGGGGGCGGGGGTAGCTCAGTCGGTAGCGCGCCAGGCTCGTAATCTGTAGTTCCCGGGTTCGAGTCCCAGCTGGGTCAGCGTTGAGATTTATCTCCGCAAAATTCCCCGCCCTGCCCACGGTCAGTAGGGGACACCGATGGGCTTGGAAAGGCCGCCGTCCGTCGGATGGGAAGTTAAGCCGTGGCCCCGTGTGCGGGACAGCCATACGCTGTGCACGTTAAAGAACACGCTGGATGGCCTTGACGGGAGGCTACCATCTGTCTTCCAACAGCTGTTCCAGTGGGTCCCCTCCCCCAACCTTCTCTGAGCCTTCGGGGGTCCATGTGACCTGGCCATTTAGCCCATGGTGTGCAAAAAAGTGCCGCTCAGAGGTAAAACAACCCAACGTTAAAGAACACGCTGGATGGCCTTGACGTGAGACTACCATCTGTCTCCCAACAGCTGTTCCAGTGGGTCCCCTCCCCCAACCTTCTCTGAGCCTTCGGGGTCCAGGTGACCTGGCCATTTAGCCCATGGTGTGCAAAAAATTGCCGCTCAGAGGTAAAACAACACAACCCAACTCTTAAAGCAATTTCCTTTCTTACTTCTCTACTATTGAACAATATCTGCTTCTTTGATTATCAGTTCATGCATGATTAAAATTTTATTCGCTTTTGACGTTTATCAACGATAATTAAACTGTCATTCCTGACACAAAGGTAAAAAAAGATATTTTTTAATAATATTTGTGTCGTGATAGTTGCTAGCTCGTGTTTTTCTTTTCTTTTGGGATGGAGGTTGTTTCACGTCTGTAGCTCTCCAGGCTCGTAATCTGCAGTTCCTGAGTTCCGTTCCAAATCTGCCAGCTTGAGATTTAGCTCCACTGCACCTTTTCCCTACCCTCTGTGAGACAGGGGACACCGATGGGCTTGGAAAGGTCACCGTCAGTCAGGTGGAACGTCAAAATTTGGCCCCTTGTGCAGGGAAGCCATATCAGATGCACGTTAAAGAACACTCTGGGTGTCCTTGACAGACTTCCATCTGTCTCCCAATAGCCGTCGAGTGGGTCCCCTATCCTCTCTGAGCCTTTGAGGATCATTTAGCCTATTGTGTGCATAAAAGTAGAGTAATTAAGTATGAAAAATATTTAGCCTATTGTGTGCATAAAAGCTCAGAAGCAAATAACCTAAGGATAATAATTTGGTAGGGATCTGTATACCAAATCTTTCAATGTCGTTGGATTGTTTTACCACTGAGCGGCCCTTTTTTTGTACACAATGGGCTAAATGGTCAGGTCACAAAGACTCAGAGACCAATGGACCACTGTTAAGAGACAGATGGTAGTCTCCCATTAAGACCATCCGTTGTGTTATTTAACGTGCATAGGGCAAAAAAAATGCCCAGCATATACCTCTGGTTCACACTGCGTCACGGCTTAACTCCGACTGACGGCTCGTATCCAGCCGATCAGTGTTTTCTTTCTGACCAAAGGAAAAGTGGGGATTTTAGCGGAGATAAATATCAACGCTGGCCCAGTGGGACTCGAACCTGAAGATTATGATCCTGGCACACGAACGACTGATCCGTTTCTATGAGTAAACTGCATATTAGTGCACTGTATATAAGACTAATGCTTACCATAGTTTCTTCGTTAACATTGTCAATATCCATAACACTAAAAAACAAATATACATGGACAGGTCCACCTGCAAAGAGACAAATATACAATTTTATAAACACTATATGATAGAAGCAATAGTGTAACTCCTCTGAATGGCATTGTGATGCTTTTGAAGGAAATAGTATTCCTTTGGTCGGTTGTTATAATTACAAAATTCAACAGCTAAAAGAGCAACATTGTTTTCCTTAGTTTTATCACATACAATATCATTAATTTCCTACTTTTCTACAAGGAAAATACACAGTCGCATCAGAATAATATGACCACCTGCCAGAGTATCTGTATGGTAGGTGGTCATATTATTCTGATGCGACTGTGTATTTCCTTAACATGAAGAGTGAGTTAAAGACGTTATAATAATTAATAGCGTTTTCTTCAAAGAAAGATATAAATATATCGCAATGTTAAACAAATTGGATTCATTGTTATGATTACACTTAATTTCTCACAATATATTTTAATTATCCTTATACTATATGACGGAGAAGAAATTTTGAAGGTACTTTTAACCCTTTCAGGACCATAAGGTTTCTAAGAGTAAATATTAGTATGTAATGTTTATTTTAGTTTGTTTAGACGTAAAATAAATAAAAATCATAAGAAAAATACATAACAATGTGTAGTTTTTTTGGAATTTTATGGGAAATATTTTTCCCAATGGACTATAAAGGTAACACAAATTATAGTTAGGCTTATTATGCAATGTCTTTTATTTATTGGTTTATTACAACAAAATGTTAACTAAAATAATACAAAATTATGAAATAAAATTACTATACAAAATGATGTGCTAATTATGATATTCTGCGAAGCAATTTCTTTTGGTAATGAGGCAAAGATGGTTGGTTGTTTTACCTCTGAGCGGCACTTTTTTGCACACCATGGGCTAAATGGCCAGGTCACATGGACCCCGAAGGCTCAGAGAAGGTTGGGGACCCACTGGAACAGCTGTTGGGAGACAGATGGTAGCCTTCCGTCAAGGCCATCCAGCGTGTTCTTTAACGTGCACAGGGTATGGCTCTCCCGCACACGGGCCACGGCTTAACGTCCCATCCGACGGACGGCGGCCTTTCCAAGCCCATCGGTGTCCCCTATTGACCGTGGGCAGGGAATTTTGCGGAGATAAATCTCAACGCTGACCCAGCTGGGACTCGAACCTGGGAACTACAGATTACGAGCCTGGCGCGCTACCGACTGAGCCATCCCACGAGGCAAAGATGGACATTGCACATAGTACATATATTATGCATCGACAGTTCTGTTTTTGTTTTCTAAACGTTCCCGTTTACGTAATTGCGTTCGGCATACGTTCTATTTTGACGTTCTGTATAAAAAATGCAGATAAGGTTATAATTAAATACGACAATCACCAATTTTAAAATGGGAAAAATGTTTCCCTTAGTCGTGAAAGGGTTAACTTGCAACAAAGCCTTCTACACTGCTTAGGAAAAACGGAATTAGGGAATTTCCATGAAGTGCTGCTACTGTATAGCCAAATTCGACTTTTTATAACAACTAAAGCTATTCATGGGGAAAAAAATGTGCCGGAAAATAAAGACTTACATTATGTCCATCTAAATCCTGAATTTCAAAAATTTCAGTCATCATTGAAATCAGGAATTATGGCCAGCCTTAAAGGAATTAGAAACTTGAGCAAATCATGCGAGACAAAAGTTTAGCTCTGATAAAAAAAAAACATGATAGTGTTCTAGAAAGGAAGTAAAATGAGTAGATTGTGCAATGTCACTTTTCAAGACAGGCCGGTTAAGATGGTCAGGTCGTTAAAATATCTAGGGGTGATATTAGATGAAGAAACAGAATTGGCTAGCACACCTATGATATGTGAAAGAAATGT
Organism: Ryuthela nishihirai; assembly: GCA_038380435.1. Taxonomy (NCBI): domain Eukaryota; kingdom Metazoa; phylum Arthropoda; class Arachnida; order Araneae; family Heptathelidae; genus Ryuthela; species Ryuthela nishihirai. The sequence continues at coordinate 31,849,533 of JAWZYU010000018.1, forward strand.
GTGCTAAAATACTTAATATGTTGCACAAGATGCCTACTATAAACTGAGGTATAAAAGGAGATGTACAGAAGGAATTGTACAAAAGAGGGATAGAAAGAATAATGTTATATGCCTGTTGGGCATGGTGGCCCCCAGGTGGGACAGTCAGATTAATTAAGAAATTACAAAAAATCCAGAGACTGGCTCTATTAGGAATCACAAGATGCTTTAAGACAACTTCAACTGATGCCCTTCAGGTTTTGGGAAGCACATTTCCAATCGATCTGGTGATTGAAAAACAGCAGCAATATTTAGAAGCTTTATGTTAGGTCATAAAGTAGATATATGAGAACTTGATATAAGTAATGATTTATTGGAGAAGCAAATAAATAATGGGGAGTTTCATCCAGCGAAGCAAATACAGATAAAGTGGGACAGGATCCCACCAGGTGACTCAGAAAAGAGTTTAAAGATATTCACAGATGGTTCAAAAATAGAAATTCGCGTAGGGGCTTCAACATGTGTTTTCAAAGGGACTACCCCATTATGTCAGGAGGATTATAGAGTATCAGATACTGCTACTTTTTTTAAGCAGAACTATAAGCCATGGAAAGAGTAGTAGAATGATATGTAAGGAAAAGTAACGCTTAAAGATATATATTTGGACTGCCAATCAGTGTTGTGTTACAAACAATAAATCACAAGAATCCTAAGGTAGAGAGGATAAAAAGGATGCTGATTGACTCAGGGAGAGATAGATTGGTAAAATTACACTGGGTAAAGAGCCATCAGGGTACTATAGGTAATGAATTAGCGGATGTACAGTCGCTCAGAAAAGTATCCGAACACTATGGTTGATCACAGAATTCAGAAAAAAATACCTGGCAACGATTTTTTTAGAAATTAGTGATCTGGCAACCTTCGTGTCACGTGACACGAAGTTGCCAGATCACTAATTTCTAAAAAAAATCGTTGCCAGATATTTTTTTCTGCATTCTGTGATCAACAATAGTGTTCGGATACTTTTTTGAGCGACTGTAGAAGCTAAGATGGCACGTAGGATACAACAAGTGGATGACAGAATTCTCATGTCTAAGGAATGTATAAAATCTATACTTATGAAATAAAGCTTGGATATATGGCAAAAAAAGATGGGATCATCATAATGCTAAGGGGTGCCATACATATATATTTGTTAAGAATGTCTCGATTGCAAAAACGTCAACAAACTTTTATGCTAATCAGATGTTGACAGATCATGGGAATTTCCCGCAATATTTTAATCGATTTAACATTAAGAACAGCATCTGTGGATGTGGTGAGAGTGGCGCCGGGGCGCTGCATTATATCTTCGGCTGCCCCCCCCCTACAGATAGTTAGAGCTTAGCCCATGTAGGGCGGAATAGTGTATATAAATTATGGGAGCACGAGACCTTGAGGTCCTAGCTTAGGGTCCTCATGATGTATGTGTGTGTTCATGAGCAGGACTTTGTTGTGCTCATGTTTCGGAGGTACGAAATACTTTCTCTTGATGTTTTTGGCTCCCATTGCTAATGGTGGACGGATGTTGATTATGGTATGCTCGGTGCCCGTGTACATCAGTCGGCTGATACGGATGATATGTATTTTTGTTCCTTTAGTTTTGTTTGCAAAGGGTACCAGCGAGCACCCTCGTATATATTGTATATCGTAAATAGTTTTTAATAAAAATATTCAAGAAAGAAGGATGATGATGTTTTACTAGCGGACTATTGGGGGGGTAGCAAGCCGCGGAAAACATACCAAGAATGTACAAAATAGCCTGTAGTGCCGTATTAGGCGGGGCAGACACGTTCAGCTTTTGTTAGGGGCACTCATCCGAATCTTTTTTTCTGGGTTGGGTTGCTTTACCTCTGAGAGGCACTTTTTTGCACACCATGGGCTAAATGGGCAGGTCACAAGGACCCCGAAGGCTCAGGGAAAATTGGGGAAGGGGACCCATTGGACAGCTGTTGGGAGACAGATGGTAGACTCCTGTCAATGGCATCCAGTGTGTTCTTTAACGTGCACAGGGTATGGCTCTCCTGACCGAGTCAGGGTGGTGAATTTTCAACGCTGACCTCGCTGGGACTCGAACCTGAGAACTGCAGATTACGAGCCTGGTGCGCAAGACTGAGTCACTCCGCACCTTTTTTTCCGGGTGACACGGGAGACATTTTCACCATAAATTGCAGAAAACCCTAGTTTGGTCACCCCCGATTTAAAGTCCTTTGGAAGCTGGAATGTTTAAAAGCAGCGATGTCAGTACTAAGAAAAGTATGCAAAGTTAATGAATATTAGAATAATTATTTACAGAAACCACCCATTTTACTCAAGTGGTTTTAAATAAGAATTATTATATAGCCTTATTAACTTCTGGGGTAAATTCTTTTTCTTAATAGCAGGTCTACTTTGAAACTCATTTGGCTGATCACAGACGCACACACACACACACCATAAAACCTGATATAAACAGCTGTTGTTAATCATCCTGTCTGGATGAATAACAACAACTACTGGACGAATAGGGGCGGGGTTGCCTCGTAATCTGTAGTTCCCAGGTTCGAGTCCCAGCTGGGTCAGCGTTGAGATTTAAAAAAAATAAAAATAAATACCTCCTCAAGCAGCTGCTTGCCACAGAGGTCTGACAGGAGCCTGTCAGTTTATATGCCACAGTAGAAGATCTGAGAGGATGGCAGGATCATCTCCGCAAAATTCTCCGCTCTGCCCACGGTCAGTAGGGGACACCGATGGGCTTGGAAAGGCCGTCGTCCGTCGGATGGGACGGTCAAGCCGTGGTACCGTGTGCGGGACAGCCATACGCTGTGCACATTAAAGAACAGGCTGGATGGCCTTGACGGGAGGCTACCATCTGTCTCCCAACAGCTGTTCCAGTGGGTCTCCTCCCCCAACCTTCTCTGAGCCTTCGGGGTCCTTGTGACCTGGCCATTTAGCCCATGGTGTGCAAAAAATGCTTCTCAGAGGTAAAACATCACAACCAAGTGGACGAATATGTTCAAAATTGAGATAAAATTGCCCTGAAATTTTGAATTTTTCTTCAGTCAGATATTACTTTCATAAAAGGCTCGTTTTAGAAGATATAGCAAATCGGATTTGGCTTTAGGCTGGAACAACATTGAAATTCTCTATTTTTAATCTCGACAATATAAGAACATGCGCAGCAAATACAGAAATTGCTTACTCTGAAAACTTCCTCTGTTAGAACCGCAACACACAAAGTAAGCTCGCTGGAACAGTTGGGTCGTTTTACCTCATAGCAACACTTTTGTGCGCACAATTAGCTAAATGACTAGGTCACAAAGACCCCAAGGGCCCAGAGTAGGTTGGGGAAGGGAATCCACTGGACTGATGCTAGGAGACAGATGGAAGCCTCCCGTCAAGGCCATCAAGGGTGGTCTTTAACGTGCACAGGGTATGGCTTTTTCTGAACACGGAGCCTCGGCTTAACGTCCTCTCTTAGGGAAGGTGACTTTTTCAAGCTCATCGGCTCCTCTCTCTAACAGAGGGCAGGTTGGGGATTTCGCAGAAATTAATCTCAACGCTGGCAGATTTTGGATTTAAACCTGGGCGCTGCAGATCATGAGCCGGGAGCACTACCTGCTAAGTCAACCGTAAATCTCTATTTATTGGGAGTTCGGTGCAAAATATTGCTACATATTTGATATGTTACAAATAAAAACTATGTCATCCTTCAAGACAGCAAAGTTTACTTTAGTAGTAATTTTTCTCGCATTTCTTTCAGACATTACAAATCCAGTGAAAAATCGAATCTCCGAGATTGCATTTTGTGTTGATAGAAATTATTGTTTCGTGACAGCCTTTCGTAACATAATTTCCGCTTTGCCTTCAGATGAAACAAATGGGCTGGAAAATAACCGAAAGACGCAATTAAATGAGAAACGTAACAGAAAATCAGAAGTTATTGAATCAATTGCTTATTTAAAACGAAAGGAAAGTGGTTGCAACAGATGTTGGAAATGACCACGCTCCAATTTTAATAGGGGACATCCATCACAAACCTTCAAAGTATCATAGCAACAGGAGCACCATTTCATTTATTTATTGCACTGAGTGCGAAACGGATTAGCCACAGGAACACCATTTCATTTATTTGTTGCACTGAATGCGGCTCCTGTTAGCTGCAGGAGCACTATTTCATTTATTGCACTGAGTGCGAAAAAGGTTAGCCACAGGAGCACCATTTCATTTATTTGTTGCACTGAATATGGATCCTGTTAGCGGCAGGAGCACCATTTAATTTATTGCACTGAGTGCGAAACGGATTTAGCCACAGGAGCACCATTTCATTTATTTGTTGCACTGAATGCGGATCCTGTTAGCGGCAGGAGCACTATTTCATTTATTTGTTGCATTGAGTGCGAAACGGATTAGCCACAGGAGCACAATTTCATTTATTTGTTGCACTGAATGTGGATCCTGTTAGCGGCAGGAGCATCATTTCATTTATTACACTGAGTGCGAAACGGATTAGCCACAGGAGCACCATTTCATTTATTTGTTGCACTGAATGCGGATCCTGTTAGCGGCAGGAGCACCATTTCATTTATTTGTTGCACTGAGTGCGAAACGGATTAGCCACAGGAGCACCATTTCATTTATTTGTTGCACTGAGTGCGAAAAGGATTAACCACAGGAGCACCATTTCATTTATTTGTTGCACTGAGTGCGGATCCTGTTAGCTGCAGGAACACCATTTCATTTATTGCACTGAGTGCAAAACGGATTAGCCACAGGAGCACCATTTCATTTATTGCACTGAGTGCAAAACGGATTAGCCACAGGAGCACCATTTCATTTATTTGTTGCACTGAATGCGAATCCTGTTAGCGGTAGGAGCACCATTTCATTTATTTGTTGCATTGAGTGCGAAACGGATTAGCCACAGGAGCACCATTTCATTTATTTGTTGCACTGAGTGCGAAAAGGATTAACCACAGGAGCACCATTTCATTTATTTGTTGCACTGAGTGCGGATCCTGTTAGCTGCAGGAACACCATTTCATTTATTGCACTGAGTGCGAAACGGATTAGCCACAGGAGCACCATTTCATTTATTTGTTGCACTGAATGCGGATCCTGTTAGCGGCAGGAGCACCATTTCATTTATTTGTTGCATTGAGTGCGGATCCTGTTAGCGGCAGGAGCACCATTTCATTTATTTGTTGCATTGAGTGCGAAACGGATTAGCCACAGGAGCACCATTTCATTTATTTGTTGCACTGAGTGCGAAAAGGATTAACCACAGGAGCACCATTTCATTTATTTGTTGCACTGAGTGCGGATCCTGTTAGCTGTAGGAACACCATTTCATTTATTGCACTGAGTGCAAAACGGATTAGCCACAGGAGCACCATTTCATTTATTGCACTGAGTGCGAAACAGATTAGCCACAGGAGCACCATTTCATTTATTGCACTGAGTGCGAAACGGATTAGCCACAGGAACACCATTTCATTTATTTGTTGCACTGAATGCGGATTCTGTTAGCGCAGGAGCACTATTTCATTTATTGCACTGAGTGCGAAATTGATTAGCCACAGGAGCACCATTTCATTTATTTGTTGCACTGAATGCGGCACCTGTTAGCTGCAGGAGCACCATTTCATTTATTGCACTGAGTGCGAAATTGATTAGCCACAGGAGCACCATTTCATTTATTTGTTGCACTGAATGCGGCACCTGTTAGCTGCAGGAGCACCATTTCATTTATTGCACTGAACGCGAAACGGGAGTGACGTCACGAATCTGTATTTGCATTCATCACGCTAAAGGTGAGTGGTGATGCAAAACACTTTTTCCTCTCAGCTTCTTCTGAGAGTCCAGCTGCTCTTTTGGTGTTCTTTAACTTTTCGAATACTCCGTGCATTAAATAAGCATCGATTATAATACTAAAATAGAGATTTTATTTGGAGGTCTTTAGCGTAGAACTTGTTATGTTTGGGCCCGGATCCCTCTGGATCTCCCTCCCGATGATTAGGCCACTGCAACGGTTGCTTAAAGATACGCAAATAATATGAAGTTAGGCAAAACCCACATGCTATAGCTGATAGATTGCAGAGATTTGGTATTCTTTTCATTTTTGATACACTATTCTAATGCAACCACTTTAGTGTCTGACAGAGACGTCCCAGGATGATGTTAACCAGACTCAGTTTGTATATATATGTATCATTCTGTAATATTCGTTTTCATCCCTTTCTGATGATGCTCCGAGTGAAATTACGTCGGTGATCCTAAGAACACAGTAGGTAACTTCTGTCTGTTGTAGAGCTTGGGTTGTTTTACCTCTGAGCGGCACTTTTTTGCACACCATGGGCTAAATGGCCAGGTCACATGGACCCCGAAGGCTCAGAGAAGGTTGGGGGAGGGGACCCACTGGAATAGCTGTTGGGAGACAGATGGTAGCCTCCCGTCAAGGCCATCCAGCGTGTTCTTTAACGTGCACAAGGTATGGCTCTCCCGCACACGGGGCCACGGCTTAACGTCCCATCCGACGGACGGTGGCCTTTCCAAGCCCATCGGTGTCCCCTACTGACCGTGGGCAGGGCGGGGAATTTTTGCAAAGCTGTTGTAGGGCATAACTTCGTCTTTCGCAAGATAGAGAATTAACCTTCGGATGGAATGCAATTTTTCGTGCACCAGAACTCAGTTCCACTCACCAAATATGTGTGTGGATCTTGTGTTGTTTCCCAGGGATTGCATCTGATTGGGCCATTGGGTTCGACGATTCCCAGGATTTTAAGAATGATATAGCCACGTTTCGACTAGAGAAAAGAGTAGATGTGGAGTGACCGCACTTACTGGATCAGGGTTTCGTGGTATAATCTATCTTTCTTTTGCTTCTTCGCTGTCCAAATTTATCGAGACCCACTGGACTAATTTTAGGCCTGATTTCGGGGAGATGGATTCATATTCATCAGAGGAAGATTTTGAGGCGCATACAGATCCTGATCCTACATACACCCCTAAAAATTTAGACGAGCTACATCTGATTCGGCAAAATGGACTAAATTATCTTGTTCGAGACATAGGACTTTCCAAACAACAAGCTGAGGTTTTAGGTTCAAGAGTAGAATCTTCTGGCCAAAGTACCAGAATTTCTCTGTTCAGAAAGAGAAATTTGGCTTTATCTGCTTATTACGAGATGCAAGATTGTTTCTGTTTCTGAACAGATATTTCAGAGCTGATGGAAGAAATTGGAAGAACTCACGATCGTAAGAAACGGCGTCTATTTATAGATTCGTCAAAATTCAACTCTAAAGCTGTGCTTTTGCATAAAGGAAACCAAAAACCTTCCATTCCAGTGACACGCGCTGTGGGAATGAAGGAAACTTATGAAAGCATGGAAAATATACTTACTGCTATAAAATATGACCAGTTTAAGTGGGCAATACGTGGTGATCTAAAAGTCATATCTCTCTTGCTCGGACTTCAAGGAGACTTCACAAAATTTTTCTGTGACTGTGGGCCAATAGTGTTTTGTAATAGGGATAGTGAGGAACACTACAAAACCAAAGACTGGTCCAAAAGAGATGTTTTTATTCCTGGAAAGAATAATGTGAAGTATAAGCCTCTTGTTGAACCCTCTGATGTTCTGCTTCCATCCCTACACATTAAACTGGGGCTTATGAAAAACTTGTAAAGGTTATAGACAAAACTGGTAAAGGGTTTTTGCATTTGAAGGAAAAGTTTCCAAAACGAAGGGATGCCAAACTCAAAGAAGGGATCTTTGTTGGTCCTCAGATCAGGAAACTACGGAATGATGCTGTTTCGACTTCGAAGAAAAACTGAATATGAAGGAGCGCGCTGCATGGAAATCCTTCACGTCTGTGGTCCAGGGTTTTCTAGGGAATCACAAAGAGAAAAATTACCATCAGCTCATTCAAGATCTTCTTAAAAATGATGAAAATCTTGGCTGCCGAATGTCCTTGAAGATCCATTTCTTGCACTCGCATCTCGACTTCCTTCCCAAGAACTTAGAGCTGTCAGTGATGAGCAAGGGGAAAGATTTCACAGGATATCCGAACCACGGAGAAGAGATACAAGGCAAGTGGGACCCAGCAATGATGGGTGATTACTGCTGGTTCTTGCAGAAGGAAGACACCTCAGCACATTAAAGACAAAAATGAACTTCTTGTAAGTATAAAAGATCCTTACCCACGTTTTCTTATTTTGCGTTTCAATATTATTTCATTTGTTACTTTATAATCAGTGGTCTATAACTAATATTTCTAATCTTTTCACTGTAATTATGTAATTAATTAATGAGTTTTAAGTTGCAATTTAATAAAAATAGTCACATTTATTTTCGTTTCCTAGATATTATTCACTGAAATTTGAAATACATCAATCCGTAATTTAAAAAAATTGTACATGCTGCAAATTTTTCACAGCCATATTTGAATTCAAGTACCCCAAAATTAATTAAAAACATTCTATTTGACCAATGTTATAAAAAAAGTTTTAATTTGTTGTCTAGTGTTTTTAAAACCTCTACTCGTCGCAACTATACAGTTAGGAAATACGGGACTATATATTACTAACTTGTGGGTTGTTCCTGATTCGAGTCTAAATCTTTTGGCGACTCTTTCAAAATTATTTGTTAGAAGCAATTTTCGAAGTCAGATCATCAATAAGTACTAATATGTAGTCCTGAGAGTTAGGGGCGGGGGTGGCTCAGTCGGTAGCGCGCCAGGCTCGTAATCTGTAGTTCCCAGGTTTGAGTCCCAGCTGGGTCAGCGTTGAGATATATCTCCTCAAAACTCCCTGCCCACGGTCAGTAGGGGACACCGATGGGCTTGGAAAGGCCGCCGTCCATCGGATGGGGCGTTAAGCTGTGGCCCCGTGTGCTGGAGAGTCATACCCTGTGCACGTTAAACAACACGCTGGATGGCCTTGACGGGAGGCTACCATCTGTCTCCCAACAGCTGTTCTAGTGGGTCCCCTCTCCCAACCTTCTCTGAGCCTTCGGGGTCCATGTGACCTGGCCATTTAGCCCATGGTGTGCAAAAAAGTGCCGCTCAGAGGTAAAACAACCCAACCTGAGAGTTAGACATTTTGAATGGTTTGTTTCTTTAGTTAACGCATATCATACTTAGTTCATACCGCATGTCTCAGAGAGAAAAATTTGCTGGTGACATAGAATTAAAAACTCACGTTCTAATTTCCATAAATTTAAAACTAGGCTTTCGACAGAAAAATGACACTGGGAATAAATTAAAGATTCAACTCACATACACTCGGACTACTGATGTTGTTCAATGTCTTCCTTCCTGAAGCGCATGCCACGATTTCCCGATGAGCCATAGACAGATATCGCCTTACATTTTTATAGATATCAAAAAACAAGATTTTTTAAAACAATATTAACAAATTATTATAAATAAATTATTATCGAAATTAAATAATGGGTTAGTAATTGTTATTCCTAAGTAATATAAAAACCCATTTAGGAACACTTTACCACAGTCTACAGCATTTAACTCTGTAAAAGGATATAAGTGTGAACTTTGCCATGTGTTATGTCCGGAAAAGGTCGGCTGAAGTCATGGATTTCCTCTGACTGGTTTACAGGTGCGCCTACAAAAGCAAGCACAGGTCAGGGAATGGGCACATGGCTGCACTTTTAGCACAGTTCATGATGTGAATAGCAACGTGTTTATACAGATTTCTGTCCAAGAAATTATTTAATGTGCATATCCTCTATCGTGTATTTTACAGAGTTTTCATGCTGGTTTCAAAATTGTTTTTACTAGTTTTTGTTTCTGTTTTTACTGTTTTCAATAGTAAAGGCAGAGAGGCGTTTTCACATATAATTCAAGAGATGCTTTGGCGAAAAAAAAATGCGTCTCGTCAATGAGTGGGATTCGAACCCAAGACTCCCAGTTACAGAACTCCCGGAATGCAATTGGGAGGCGTGGGTTCGACTCCCACTCATCGGTTAATTATTTTTTTTGCGCAAAAGGAAAACTGCCGTAATACAATCAAACGTAAATTGCATTCAGAGAAGGATGAGGGAGGGGACCCACTGGACAACTTTTGGGGGACAGATGGAAGCCTCTCGTCAAGGTCATCCAGCGTGTTAGTTAATCTGCAGTCCACGGCTTAACGTCCTTTCTGGCGGACGGCAGCCTTTCCAAGCCCAAAGGTGTCCCCTACTGATCAAGAGCAGGGTGGAGAGTTTTACGGAGATAAATCTCAACACTGGCCAAGGCGGGACTGGAACCTGGGAACTGCAGATTACGAGCCTGGCACGCTACTAACTGAGTTACTTTCACCCCCGAAATAGAGTGGAGTTAGCTCCGTGAAAGGATAACCATTTATTTATTATTTTTCTGTGTGCGTCATATTCATGTTTAGCTCCTGAGGCTTCAATCTGAGAAGTGCTCTTTTATCCAACTGTCCTATGTAGGTGTCACTTATCTCTTCTGACATTATTAATGTTATCTTTCTGTGCGCACTGTTTCTCCACTTTTGATGCGACTTTGGGGCCAGTAATTACTTTTGGTGAGCGATATTTGTTGTTACAGTGATGCAGGTGGCGTTTTGATCAGCTTGGACTACGTGAGAAATGGTGGTGGGGAAGAAAGATGGCGGCGATTGTGTTGCTGTGAACTGGCATCTTACACTTCAAAAAGATGGCGGCGATTGTGTTGCTGTGAACTGGCATCTTACACTTCAGTTGCATGAGAATGTTAATTAGACTAATCAGTGCAAAAGATGCAGCAGACATCACAACGAAATTCATGTGTTCTTGTGACTCATCCATTTAGCCCACTGTGTGCAAAAAATATTCGCTCAGATGTAAAACAACAAAAAGCCTCTAAACTTCTGCAAGCAACTTGATCAGTATATTTCTGCTCATGTCATTTATTTCGTGTTACAAAGAAGGTCGCTATATATTTGACATTGTAAAGTTACTTTTTTTCGTTTGGACAGAGAAGAATCCTATAAACTACTCCTAACTTTTACAGGTCTTCTCATACAATGACATGCTCTACTAAGACCGAAGTCAACTGCTAACCAATGTCTCAGAGCTAACACAGTAAGTTTGCCTTGCTGGAATAGTAGATAGATCCCTAACCACTATGCCAGTTACGAACCTGTTATATGGATGTGTTGTAATTGCTTGTTCTATGTATGTTTTGAAGGTTTTAATTAATGAAAGGTTTTAATTAATGTCACATTTGAAATGCCCATTTTAAATATCTTTTCACCTTATTGAGACTACCTCTAAAGTTTAGAACCAATTAATGCAAGTGGCTGAAAACCACGTGATGGTCTGTCGCTCTGTTATAGATTAATTCATTTCTTAAGAGCCGCTCATTAGATGTTTAGTGGCGGATGGTGAATGTTTTAAGTGGGGGTGTAAAAAGGTGGGGGTGCACAGAAGATTATGAATGAAATAAAGTATTTTACATGATAAAAAAATACTAATTAATTGTAAAGATGCCATTATTAATTTCCTAAAATAGTTAATTGTAAAGAAGCTATTTCCGATTACTTAAATACAAAGTAATTGTAAAGGGCATTTCGTGTACTCAGTAAATGTTACTAATCGTGATTAGTTGGGTTGTTTTACCTCTGAGCGGCACTTTTTTGCACACCATAGGCTAAATGGCCAGGTCACATGGACCCCGAAGGCTCAGAGAAGGTTGGGGGAGGGGACCCACTGGAACAGCTGTTGGGAGACAGATGGTAGCCTCCCGTCAAGGCCATCTAGCGTGTTCTTTAACGTGGACAGGGTATGGCTCTCCCACACACGGGGCGACGGCTTAACGTCCCATCCGACGGACGGCGGCCTTTCCAAGCCCATCGGTTTCCCCTACTGACCGTGGGCAGGGCGGGGAATTTTGCGGAGAGAAATCTCAACGCTGACCCAGCTGGGACTCGAACCTGGGAATTACAGATTACGAGCCTGGCGCGCTACCGACTGAGCCACCCCCGCCCCCGTGATTAGTTGAATGATAGATCAATTAACCAATAAACTATGAGAACTGCCAATGTGTCAACTACGCAGTTTCATTGTTTAAATCGCTTCCAAAGTAATCATACACTTTCCGCCACTCGACTAACTATAAAGTCCTGGGGGGAGGGGGGACAGCATGTGGCTGAAAACCACGAAAACAATCGAAACACTTTATTTTTCTAAATGCGTCGTTTCGATATCGACTGCGAATTTCATCTATATCAGTGTTGGAAATAAAGACAGAATTGTCATTCCAGACGGGATTGTATCGAACGCTTGAGTGTAGGACAGTTTACAATCCTCCCATTCTATGTTTTTCCTTCTTCAAATGGTGGTTGAGCAAAGGATTGGTCTTCAGCATTAAACCCAAAGACTTATTCCAGAGAAAGTAGTGAATATTTAAAACTTTCACCTAACCGATCGAAATTATTGAACTATTAAATAAAGATGTGCGCTGTGGCTGCTTAAATATGGATGTTTTATCGCTTTTCGCTGAAGAGGAGTATTTTTATTATTCTATATATATATTTATATTTGAATACAACTAAAATGTTCTCTTCGAATGGCTACTGATAAGAAAAATTATATCATTGGAAAGGCAGTTTCATCTGTGCATTGAGCTGAGGTTGACTCAGTCAATAGCACGCCAAGTTCGTAACGTGTTGTGGTCAGGTTCGTGTCCTCATTGTACTTGTGACCTGGCCATTTAGTGTATCATGTGGAAAAGTGTCATTCACAGGTAAAACTATCCAAACTATTCGCTTGCATTTTTCACGCACAATAAAATTTCTTTCTCTATTTTTCAAACCATTTCATCCTGTGATCCCTCGGGCTTAAAGAAATTATATCTATTCTCTGACGACAATTTTTTTTAAATAAATGAAATTAATATATACTATTACGTAGTGCTGAAGGTGAATATAAAAATCACAGTGTGATTAAAAAATATTTAAAAACTAAAAAAAGGTAAAAATTTAAGAGAATAAATTCCTTAGTGTCGAAGTTTCCAACTGAAATAGTAATGTAAAAATAATGCACAAAATCAAACACCCAAAGCACAAATATTATCCCTACCATTGTAACCAATATGCAACAAGACGTAGCTGTATTAAGATTAGCGGATGAAGATAGAATGAAGGTGTAAAATATTATGTTGATGCATTGTCTTCTGCAGATAAGATATTGCCTTTGAGAGATATCTGCAAGTAAAAGTGATTTATTTGTAACAATTTGAATAAATAAATGAAAATAAAGGTGAAAACGAAGAAAGGGTAAGCTTCATCATGATTTAAATTTGAGCAACTCTGATAAAAATTGTAAAAACTACCGAAAAATGCTCAATCATAATTAATTGTATTACTAAAGGGATATTACGCCAACTATTACTTCGCATTGTCTATTGAAATTCAATTTGACTGATTATAAATATTCACAGGTTGGTGGCTGTCGTGGATGTGGCAGGGACGACTGAAGTAAAGTCTTCTGATGAACTATGTAGGGGACGATTAATTAGTCCAATTAATTACTCTTCATCTATTGTTCTAGGTGAAACCACAGATTCGCGGGTATTCACACCCGTGCTTAGGTGTGCTTCAAACGTGCTGTGCCAAACGTCGTGTAGGGAGATGAAATAAACGAATGCACCGTAGTAGAGATTGGGTTGTTTTTCCTCTGAGCGGCATTTTTTTGCACACCATGGGCTAAACGGCCAAGTCATATTGACCGCGAAGGCTCAGAGAAGGTTGGTGGAGGGGACCCACTGGAACAGCTGTTGGGAGACAGATGGTAGCCTCCCGTCAAGGCCATCCAGCGTGTTCTTTAACATGTACAGGGTATGGCTCTTCCGCACACGGGGCCACGGCTTAACGTCCCATCCGACGGACGGCGGACTTTCCAAGCCCATCGGTGTCCCCTACTGACCGTGGGCAGGGCGGGGAATTTTGCGGAGATAAATCTCAACGCTGACCCAGCTGGGACTCGAATCTGGGAACTACAGATTACGAGCCTGGCGCACTACCGACTGAGCCACCCCCACCCCCATAGTAGAGGACGACACTGTTTATTCACATTCACACATATCTGTACATATGGGAATGTGCTCGATTCTGTAGACCTTAGCTGTGTTCAGACTTCTTGGGTAAACTGGCTGTTGTAGACTTTCTCCAATCAGCTTAATTTAATCTGGATGCTGCTTTACTATTACATGCATTCATTTGATGAGGTGGAAATCTGTACTCTACAGAAAGCTCTACCGACCTCAAACCTCGGCGAGAGGTTATCTTAATCCCTGCATACACCTGTTTCACACAGAACCATATCCTGCTCCTTCAGAGCTCCCGAGAAGGCTCAAGGTGTTGTAAGAGCATGGTGAAATTAGCCTCCAATGAGGGGCTCCCGAGAAAAAGCTATATCACTTCGACGCGCTAAAACAAACGACTCCCCGTTTGTCATCAACACTCACTCTGATGCTTTGTTCCATCCCTCGTCGCTCCTCTCCGTGACTCACACCAGCACCTCCGGCTAGTGACGGAAGGCCAAAAAAAAACATATTGTTGGAGCTCGGTTCCCGAGCACGTGGAGAACTGCCCAGCTTGCCCCCGAATGACAACTATGAGTCACATTCCCATTTAAGATACCTCTGAAAATACACATAACATAGATATACAACAACAATAATACAATAATAAAATCAATTAGAGAGACACGACAGTGACATCAGTTACAATTTATACTACCCCTTTCTCAAAAGGTCCAAATGGTAGTTACTTACGTCCATTTTGCACCTTCTGCATTACAGGCTTTTGAGCAAAATATTGAAGCCTTTCGGATAGGTTAGTCCACCATTGAGAGGCACTTTTCTGATGGGCTCACACACACAGCCTAAGGTTCAGAAAAGGGAGCGGGAAAGGAACCACTGGATCCTTGTTACGAGGTAAATGAGGGCCTTTCATAAAGGCCTTCCAAATTGTTGTTGACATGCACAGAGTATGATGCTGTTGCATCTGAGACCACGTTTGAATGTTACCTCTGATGGATGACGGTCTTTCCAAGTCCATCGATGTCCCCTTTTTCACCGGAAAGAGAACGTGGGTAAAAGGAAAACATAATAACGAGGGAGACATCTAACAAACTATGATTCCTTTCTGCCTATCTCCCATTCTAATAGGAATGGGAGATTGGCTCAGTCGGTATCGCGCCAGGAACGTAATCTGCAATTCCCAGGTTCCAGTCCCGTCTGGCCACAGTTGAGATTTATCTCCGCAAAATTCCTCGGTAAGTAAGGGACACTTATGGGCTCTGAAAGGCCGCCGTCAATTGGATTGGATGTTAAGCCGTGGGTCCGTGTGTGATAGAGCCATACCCTGTATACGTTAAAGAACGCACTGGATGGCCTTGACGGAAGGCTACCATCTGTCTCCTAGCAGCAATTCAGTGAATCTTCTTCCCCAATCTCCACTGAGCTCTTGGGGTCTTTGTGACCTGGCCATTTAGCCCTTGCTCGGAGGTAGATCAACCTTAAAAATTGGAAGAGGGAAATTTCACGGGACTCGATCCAAATTTCACGGGACTTGATCCAAATTTCATGGGACTCGATCCAAATTTCACGGGACTCGATCGTAACGAATTGTATGACAAATGAAAGCTTGCGATATGGGAAGTTTCATCTATTATACACAGGATGTTTCAAAATTCTATGTACAAATTTCAATGGAAGATAGGGAATGCCAAGACAAACCTTTTTCGTCTGTGAATGTGTGTCCGCTGACGTAACCTTCGGTGCTAGAGGGCGCTGACAGAAATATCGGTGGAGCTGGTACATAAATGAATGGAAACAAGTGTGAACATGTTTATTTAAAGAAGGTGCTCAAAGTTGCGACCGGCAACAGCATTGCATGCATAACAGCGTCGAAGTATTGACTGTCGTACATGTTGAAAGATTCCTGGAATTTCGCGAATGTTGCAGCGGCGACAGCGATTCTTGCGACGAGATCTTCATCTGAGTCAATGGGAGTCTCGGACACGAGGTTTTCCATGTGTCCCCAGACGAAGAAATCGATGCATGTTAAATTGGGTGATTTTGGTGGCCAGGCAATGGATCCACCCCGGCCTATTCATCAGCCCCAAAAGTGGCGTTCGTATAATCCCGCACATCATTGCTGAAATATGCTGACGCTGTTAGTCTGCAAAAGCCACATTAGTCTGCAAATAGCCATGGGAATATTTTCCAGCAGTCCAGGCAACGTTTCTTCAAGAAATACCCAATAGATCTGCCCATTGAGTCGGGGAGGCAGCAGGTATGGCCCAATCAAAATGTCATGGGCGATACCCGCTCAAACATTGATGGCGAACCATTGATGATGACCATGCGCCATTGTAGCATGTGAGTTTCCGTGCGCCCAAATGTGAGAATTGTTCACATGAAACACACCTTCACATGTGAAAGAGGACTCATCTGAGAAGAACACATGAGCCGAATAATCAGGCTGCACCAAGGTTTGCTGCAGAAACCAGTGCACGAATTCCACGCGAAGGAGGTAATCCTGATGTTACATGTCTGGACTCTCTGACGGTGAACCGGATGTAACTGCTGCTAGTGCAGCACTCTCCACACGAGGGCGTGGTTCACACAGAGGCTACGTGCGACAGCTCGTGTGCTTGTGCCTGGAATGTCCTCAATCCGCCATAGGATCTCTTATTCCATGTCAGGAGTGCACGTGGTTCTCTCTCTACCCGTGTCATGCATATTTGCATGGAATGTTTCATTTTCTCGCAGTTGTCGGTGGAAACGCGCAAATGTTTGGTGGTTTAGCATACGTCTGTTTGAAAAGCGCTGTCAGTAAAACCTCACAGCAGCTGACATGCATCTGGCAGTCCCATACGCCAGATGCATGTCAGTCATCTCAGCAGTCGTGAAACACTCTATGTTACACGTAATGTGTCTGATTTACGACAACACAAGTCCGTTTTCCGTTCCCACTTCGCCCCTCTAGCCAATTGCTACGCCGCCAAACAGCGCCCTCTAGCACCGAAGGGTTACATCAGCAGGCATGCATTCATAGACGAAAAAGGTTTGTCTTGGTGAAGTTCCCTATCTCCCACTGAAATTTGTACAGAAAGTTTTGAAACAGTGTTTAATCTAATTAATGTCCCGAGCAACGACAGGTAAATTTGCTAGTTCAATATAAGAATGTTAAGCTGCAAGAACTGACAATAAATAAAGTGGACCTCTAAAAATACACTATGTTACAAAAAGTCACCGGACTCTTCCATGTTATATGAATGGAAAACAACATTCAAAGCTCACTAACTTCAAATTTTTTTTAAATATCGCTGAAGTTAAATTGAAGATCTCATTTAAATCTCTCTAAATCTCCTTTTTTCACAATATTCGCTTAATAGTTGAAGAGGTATGAAAGCTGAAACATTTAGTTCTAACTTTTGCTAGTCATAAAAATTTATCACGAATTGTCGAACAATTGTTATAACAAATTGCCCACTGATATAAATGTAATGTTGAAGTTTGTGTAACGAATTTTTTTTTTAAGTTTTCATCAATTTGGAGGAAAAAAAGGTTTAGGAAGAGTATAATAGCAACGTCCGCTGTTAGATATTGAAGCTTCAATAACTCCCTAAATGTTAAACATATTAACTCAGAAACCTTTAAAATAAACATTTCGAAAGATATGTATTAATTAGATCTTTAATTTATGTTTAGTGGCATTTTTACATAAAAAGCTTATTTTTATAGTTAAGGAGCTTTAAATGTGGCTTTTCCAATCATATAACTTGGGAGTGTCTGGCTACTTTTTCCAATACAGTGTAGTTCTATTCCAGTAAATGATTACGGAGTTCAAGTTACGGACAATATTTTCACAAAGTTCACCGTTCTTTCTAAAAACATCCGATACAAAAAAAGAAGAAATTATATTTCTGATTGGGTTGTTTTACCTCTGAGCGGCACTTTTTTGCACACCATGGGCTAAATGGCCAGCCACAAGAACCCCGAAAGCTCAGAGAAGGTTGGGGGAGGGGACCCACTGGAACAGCTGTTGGGAGACAGATGGTAGCCTCCCGTCAAGGCCATCCAGCGTGTTCTTTAACGTGCACAGGGTATAGCTCTACCGCACACGGGGCCAAAGCTTAACGTCCCATCCGACGGACGGCGGCCTTTTCAAGCCCATCGGTGTCCCCTACTGACCGTGGGCAGAGCGGAGAAATTTTGCGGAGATAAATCTCAATGCTGACCCAGCTGGGACTCGAACCTGGTAACTACAGATTACGAGCCTGGTGCGCTAGCGACTGAGCCACCCCCGCCCCTTATATTTCTGAATAGCACGCGATATCAGTCTGATTATTAAAGGTCAGTAAAAAGCGACTCCCAACTTTATCTACGTCTCTAGCACTTTTGTACTTTTGCATTTACATGCGAAAGCTAAATCTTAAACAGAAAACCAACTTGTTGGTAGATTAAAGAGATATTCTTAGAGATTCAAGGCCAAACATCTAATCAGGTTTCACAACCATCTGCATCCAATCCTCATTACCATCAAAAATAAATTCAACAAAGAATAACCCAGGGTCTGTGCTTTGAATAATCTATGCAATCAATCCGTAATACGTGCACCATGATTCCGAAACATGTTATTTATGGTTAAGACACTTCTACACTCACGCAAACACCCAAAGGTAAAAATATAACATTCCATCAATATTGGAATTCAAGAACCAGTGGAAAGTTTCATTTTGAAAAACAAGTCCGACTCTTTCAAAGCATCAGTGGTCTATTTAGATTCAAATTTATTGTGCTGACGAAATTGTTGGGCTCTCTGCCAACTAGCTGCAGAGACTTCAGCTGGTTGTTAGTTGATCGAAATTGAGTAAATGTTCGATTATTCTGTGACGTCACACGTACAGATAATTGGTGTA
The DNA here is from genome assembly GCA_038380435.1 of Ryuthela nishihirai. Classification (NCBI taxonomy): domain Eukaryota; kingdom Metazoa; phylum Arthropoda; class Arachnida; order Araneae; family Heptathelidae; genus Ryuthela; species Ryuthela nishihirai. The sequence continues at coordinate 31,868,467 of JAWZYU010000018.1, forward strand.
AGGCGTAGGGTTATCTAAAAGCAAAGTATTTTTCTTTAAATTGCTTGTATTTACAGTTACGCGATAAATTTTGTCACGAACTTCGTGCACCAATCGTTGGATTAAAGTTTGCAAGGGAATAAAATATCACAAGTAAGTAGGAAATATATAGGGTGGTGTATAAATCGCTATAGGGCAAAAAAACTTATATTACGCAGAAGAAAAGTCTTTTTGCTTTGGGGTACAAGTGTTCAACTAAACACCACAGAGGCGTAATAAATAAGAAGTCTTTCATTGGTATTTCCAGAGGTATTATCCATAGAGTTCGTTTTTTTTTATTTGGTTGTTGTTGTTATTTTTTGTCACTGTGTATAATATTTATTATATTAATTATATATTTGTCACTGGAAATAATATTTCTGACAATTGAAAAATAGGTTAGATAGAAATAATCAAGTTTCCACAAGATTCGTAACCTTTGGCACGAATATTCCTCTAATAAAGCGACTTCTAAATGGTAGCTAGGTAGTCACTGGAAGGAGAGCTATGCACCAATCCCCTGTGATGATGCATAGAACCGGCCAAGCCTAGCACATAATGTCCGACCCCGCCTTCTCGTGGTACAGATCGTTAATACCTTTCAAAAGAGATACTCTCTTGTGGAAGTGAACGGAAGGGGAGGGCTGCCAGATTAGTGTGGCCTACTGATCTGTACAATTATGGCTACTTTTCTTTTTTTTCTACCCTGCTGAGGAGTGGTCAACCACACAGGGTCCTGGTGCTGACCATATAAACCCACTGGACTGGACAGATATATGGCTCTGAGCTTGATTATGGATCCTGATTTTGCTGCACTGGTGGGCTTCTGTGGAGGGAAAATCTTCCGCTGTGTTTTCTGTTTGTTTGTGGGTTGACAGCCCCAAGTGAATAGATTCAAAGGATATGTTTATGAGCTGGTGGATAATCGTGAGCAGAGGTCATCGCAGGCACCTGAACTCTTTGCTTCTACTGGCATCGTCAAATTCAGCATTGGAGGAAGTCTTCCAGTGTAGATGGCTTCAGCCTTTAGTGGTGGGGGAACGGGTCTTTGCCCCATGTCTGCGATTAGGGAGCTGTTTGATCAATAAACATAGTTTCTTTAAACATCCCACTAACCATTTTCTCTGCATAGTTGGTTGGAATGTGAGGACTCTGCACAGAGCTTTTTCTTTTGATGTCCTCACACATGAATTCCACGATTATAATTTAGATATTCTCGGCTTGCAAGAGACCAGATGGACAGATAAAGATCAGATTCTTAAAAATAATCTTAAATTTCTCTTTTCAGGGAGGGACGACAACAAGCATCACCAAGGCGTGGGTCTGCTTCTCAGCAGACACGCTAGTGATGCTCTTCTAGGATATGAGTGCATTAATGAAAGGTTTCTTACAGCAAAATTTCAGACAAGCGTTTAAAGACTTGAATGTTATCTGCCGTTATGCCCCCACTGAGGATGCCGATGAGGATGAGAAGGATAGGTTTTAATGACAACTTCAGGATATTTTGAATTCTGTCAAGAAAGGAGATATTACCCTTGTTCTAGGTGACTTCAATGCCAAAGTTGGTACTGACTCTGACCTTTGGGGAGGGGTGATAGGCCCTTTTGGTATTGGTAGCTGCAATGGCAATGGGCAAAGTCTCCTACAGGTAAGGAAATTCAATGGTTTCAGAATAACTAACACTTATTACAAACACCGCGACATACAAAAGTACACATGGGTCTATGAATGGTCATGAAATGGGCTGAATTTATATTAATTAATGGCTGAATATATATGGGCTGAATATATATGAGCTGAATTATTAATGGCTGAATATGTATGGGCTGAATTATATATTAATTAACAGCAAATGGGCTAGTTCTGTTAGGAATACCAGGTCATATAGGGGGGCTGAAATTGGATCTGATCATTACCTTGTTAAAAGTGTCTTGCAACTTAAACTTAAAAAGTGTTGTGCTAGGGTTAAAAAATTTACTTTTAATACTGAAGCTCTAAAAGACCCAGTTATAGCCAAAGCACCATGATAGGTTACTTAATCATTATGACAGTCATGGTATGCTTACTACTGAAGTTGAGGAAGAATGGGATCATTTTAAACAGGCTTTTTTGGACACTAACAGTACTCTTTTAGGAAAAAAGGAGCAGAAGAGACAGAATTATCTGAGTGATAAGGCACTTGAGCTTATTTCGGAAAGAAAGAACTGCAGGAATGTCCTAATAGAAACCCTACTAGTCCTAATAGAAAGCATTACAGAGAACTTAATAAACGTGTAAAAGATCAGTTAGCTGCTGATAAGAATCTTTGGCTTGATGGCTTGGCTGACAAAGCCGAGGAAGCAGTTAGACAGCACAACAGCAGAGAGCTGTAACAGATAGTTAATGTTTTGTGTGGTAGAAAACGGACAGGTATACAGGGATTGAAGGATAAACAAGGTAAGGTTATAGAAAGTGAGGATTCTGTCATGGCTAGGTAGGTTGAGCATTTCAGTGATGTTCTAAACAATGTGGTTAGTTTTACTCCCATTGTTTGCAATGATGATAGATGCATTGTTGGCTTTAATGTTGGCCCTATAACACAATCTGAAGTTATTTTGGCTATTTCTAAACTGAAACTTCATAAATCCCCAGGGGTAGATGAAATTATTACGGAAATGCTTAGAGCTGGGAATGTTTCGGTTACCACTTGGATGACTGAAATTCTGAATATCTTTTATGATAAAGGCATGGTTCCTAAGGATTTTACCAGAGCTATTGTTATCCCTATTTTCAAAAAAGGTAATCGCAGTTCTTGTGATAACTAAAGGGGTATCAGCCTCGTCTCTATCCAGTAAAGTTCTTTCCATGATTATGCTTAATAGAATTAAGAATCTGGTTGACAGTCAATTGCGTGATGAGCAATGTGGATTCAGAAGTGGTAGGGGATGTGTGGATCAGATATTTTCACTTAGGCAGATTCTTGAGAAATGTTTAGAGTTTCAGGAACCTTTGGTTGCTTGCTTTGTTGATTTCAAATAGGCTTTCGACTCTGATGATCGTCATAATTTGTGGTTGATTGTGAAATCATATGGTATACCTGACAAGTTAGTTAACATAATGAAAGCTCTCTATAATAACACTGAGTCGTGTGTGAGAGTTGGTAAGGCTTGTAGCAATTGGTTTAGCATTACTTCTGGTATTCGAGAAGGGTGCATTTTGTCTCCTTTTCTCTTTAGCTTGGTTATTTATTGTGTTATGCGAAATTCACTTCAAGGGAAAATTTTTGGCCTTAAATGGACTGCAGATACGAAAATTTCTGATTTAGATTATGCTGATGATTTAGCCCTTTTGGCAAATGATGTTGATGAGATGAACTCTTTCATTCGAGCTGTTGATGAGACTGGTAGTAGAGTAGGTTTGGTTATAAACAGAGAGAAAACTAAAGTGATGAAAATTGGTCAGGCAGACTGTGATTCAGTTAATCTGAATGCTTGCAGTCTTGAGCAGGTGTCACAGTTTAATTTTCTTGGGAGCTATGTAACAGATAATGGTGATATGCGGCATGAGATTAACAGACGAATAGGGATTGCTGCTGGAACTTTTAAGAATCTACTGAGAGTGTGGAGAAATAGGCGTATATACCTAAGGACTAAAATTAGACTGTGTAATAGTTTGGTTCTTCCTAGGGTTATATATGGTAGTGAAACTTGGACACTTTGTAAACTAAGGAAGCTAGATGCTTTTGATTCCAGATGCTTACGCAGTATCTTGGGCCTTAGGTGGTTCAACTTTATAACTAATTATGAGGTTAGGTAAAGGAGTTTGCAACCTCCTTTAAGCAACATATTGTGCAGAGAGAGACTCCGTTGGTTTGGCTATGTTGCCCGTATGGATAATTATAGATTGGCGAATAGGGTTATGAACAGTGTGCCTAAAGGCCTCAGAAAGAGGGGGAGACCTAGGATGCCGTGGGCAGACAATGTCAAATAGGACCTTATTAGAATTGGTGTGCAGTGGCCAGATGCAGTAGATGTAGCTCAGGACAGACTTGCTTGGAGAACTAAATTGCACGGTCTGGTTGAACCTCCGTAGCCCATGGCTGCTTGAGGATGATGATGATGATGATGAGAAAGGATTCACATATTCTTGTGAAGTGATATACTGCAAACAGGGAAGAGGGAGTTAAATTAATATCCACATCAAAAAAATATTAAAAAGTGTTGAAAGTTTTACTTATTTAAAGCTGTAGCCTAAAGCTGTTACTCTTTCAAAACTATAGCTTTGTATAATTCGGAGAGAGATTGAGCTCAGGTCAGGTTCATAAAGTGAGGTTCATAAGGTGTCACGTGACACCAAGGTTGTCAGATCACTAATTTCTAAAAAAATCTTTGCCAGATATTTTTTCTGGATTCTATAATCAACTATAGTGTTCGGATACTTTTTTGAGCGACTGTACACCGGAAATCGTACTGAATGTTAGGCCTCTTTCTATTAAAGACTTTGACGAGAAAGAAAGTAAAAGAAATCATGTTTGTTTGTTTTATAAAAAAAAAAGTTGGCTTTCTATGAGCTATGACAACAAAGGGAATTAATAAAAAATTCAAGGAATGCGCGGCTTTAGAATAGACATAGGTAGACATCCTTTGCATGATTCATGGTCGGTTATAATCTGTCGGCAAACGGCGAATTTTATAATCAAGAGAACATACACGTAATTTACGCACACTAGATTGATTACACTTACTTTACTATGTATACTTAATATATGTATAGTCTGACTGTGAACAAGAGATTGGCCATGCGTCATTTAAATATACAGATACCCTCAGTGCCATAATACTGTCGTACCCACATACTTGAGATAAGGTTTCACCATTTGTCTACAACCTCCAAATGATGCCATTTTTGAAATGGACCGCCATATTCTTCCGTTTCCCTTTCAAACCCTTTGTTTCTTCCTAATGGTTTCTTATAAACGCGCCGAAATTGAATCCTGCTCAACATGAAGGAAGCCTGGGAAGTTTCTCAGATCGTCCCTTTTTCATTCTTCACCTTTTAACACGTGTATTGTGCCATCGCCACGTGCACATCAGGCAATGACATTTCACATATCAGTGACAAGTTCTCATCGGGTGTCCCGCCTAACATTATGCCCCCACCAATGAGATTGAACAAGAAACCTCAGAGTGAGCGCGTGGAGTCTGTCTCAATCTCTTCTAGTCGCTGCTACCTAAAAATACAGATGTGTGTATGCGTCGCACTCTCAGTAATCGAGTTTCTTCATATCACTGATTCCCACTATGAGACTATTATGCCTATCTTCTTTACGCTAGTTTCAGACTTAATGTCAAAGTAAAATCAGTGGAGTGGTGAAATGAAATGTGTCACGTGTTAGGTTGAGTTATTTTACCTCTGAGCGGCACTTTTTTGCACACCATGGGCTAAATGGCCAGGTCACATGGACCTCGAAGGCTCAGAGAAGGTTGGGGAGGAGACACACTGGAACAGCTGTTGGGAGACAGATGGTAGCCTCCCATCAAGGCCATCCAGCATGTTCTTTAACGTGCACAGGGTATGGTTCTCCCACACACGGGGCCATGGCTTAACGTCCTATCCGACGGACGGCAGCCTTTCTAAGCCCATCGGTGTCCCCTACTTACCGTGAGCAGTGCGGGGAATTTTGCGGAGATAAATCTCAATGCTGACCCAGCTGGGACTCGAACCTGGGAACTACAGATTACGAGCCTGGCACGCTACCGACTGAGCCACCTCTGCCCCACACGTGTTAGGTGTCCAGGCTAAAACGCAAAGTCTCCTTTTTTTCCGGTACTTACTATAAAGACTCATAAGTGAGGCTGCCAAATCATTTTTGCGTGTGGGCAGCCAACTTCCCATGCGCGGCTCTGACTCGCACACACGGGAAACTGGAAAAGAAAGAAACTAACTCCAACAGGTCGGCGAGACGACCTGTCTACAAACAGATACTTTGCATACATTCGTTTCGTTTTACAAAGATAAAGTAGTTAACATAAAACGATTGAATCATTCAAACTTTCAATAAAACACGGAAAGTTAATGCACTTCAACCGCACTTTACCATCAACTCTGAATTTTTTCCAGAAAATTCAGTTACCGTCAACAACAGGAGCTTCGTACTTGTCATAATCTTCAGGAAATACTCCTTCGTACTTCGACTGATTGACGCTGAAATAAGAGAAAGTAAAGCGTAAGTTTATTATTTTGATTTTAAATTCATCTAAATGATACATATTGCACATACATTTGCTATCACTCCCCGCGCGAAGCACAGGCAAAAGTTAAGGGTTGGGTTGTATTACCTCTGAGCGGAACTTTTTTGCACACCATGGGCTAATGGCCAAGTCACAAGGACCCCGAAGGCTCAGACTAGTGTCCTGCCACCCTGGTTACCCCACGCTCAGTGCTTTCCCCCATGACGTCACTGACCACGCTCCTTATCAGTATTCATAATTAATAATTAGTAATTCATATTTCATAATTAATAATTCATAATTCATAAAGACCCCTTGGTTGACCCACTTGTATTTTAACCCCCCTCTTTAAAGACCCCCCCTGGTTGAACCACCTGTATTTTTTAAGCCTCCCCTGAATTTCTAACTCACCTGAAAAAGTGTTCGATATTTGGTGGCGCCATCTAGTGTATACTTTAGCAAGATTTTAACTGAAATTTTTTCAAGTCCCAATTTTTTGACTCCCCTTATCAAAAATCCCTCCCCCTTCATTAAAAACCCTATCAAAACTACCACACCCTCGTTAATTAATCCGTTATCAAAAATCCCTCCCCCTTCATTAAAAACCCTATCAAAACTACCACACCCTCGTTAATTAATCCGTTATCAAAAATCCCTCCCCCTTTATTAAAAACCCTATCAAAACTGTCACACCCTCGTTAATTAATCCGTTATCAAAAATCCCTCCCCCTTATCAAAAGTTCCACCCCCTTTATTAAATACCCTATCAAACTGCCACACCCTCATTAATTAATCCATTATCAAAAGTTCTGCCTCCTTTATTAAAAAATTCCAAATTTTTATTTCCTCGTAAATTAAAACTAAGTTTAAAAATTTATGTGAACCAGCGACTTGACAGATGGAATCACTCAATTTCCATAAGAATATACTATTTATTAACTTGCGAATTTTTATTTTTATTCCTTATTAATTAAACAGTTATCAAAACTGACGTCCCCCTTTATTAATATGTACCCCCTCATTAAAAAACACTTATTAATATGCACACCCTTTATTAAACGTTTATCAAAAATTCCCATAGGACGACTAACCTCTCAGAATAGCTGCTGCAGTCCTTAAAAGTAATTACAAAGTCCCATATTTTGTGACATCGACCTCATATAATTCTAAGTCCTGCAACGTGCATTTCCCAACAAGCGTTCGGTACCTCACCCCTACTGAGGACCATGACATGGGTCGGTTCTTATCAGTATGTTGTCTTGGGGGTGACTGGAGATCGAACTACCGATGTACGCTAACCGCTCCACAATATTTGGATTTGTTGCTGATAAACTATATTAAAAGAAAATAAAGATGGGGAGAGGAATATTGGATGCCATGGCTTCACGGGCATTATATCCACACAGTAAACCGAACTATCAAAATAAAATAAGAGGAAAATTTAAACTGTGATGAACCTTCCACTTACCTGAAGCAGATGCCAAAGCAGTGACCCCCTTAACAGCTGTCCAGCCTCGCAAAAAACAGGTTCAAAAATGGCAAGACAGGTCAAAGGGGACCCTACCAGTCAGGGGCAGAGGAGAGCAGACAAGGAACCCCCCCCCCCTCCCCCGAGCAACTACTAGGATTCTCTTTTCCAGAACAAGTATCATCACATGCAACAAACTTCCAGTTGAACATCCAGGACCCTGTGAAGGTATCTAAACCAGCAGAATCTTTATAGAAGATATCTGAACCAGCAGAATCTTTATAGAAGGTATCTGAACCAGCAGAATCTTTATAGTCTGGGTTCCCTAGCCATGACAGAAGTTTGCACCAAGGGAGCCATGTAACAGAACGGCGTACCAATTGCTGAAAACTGTATGAGCTTTACCAGGTCAGACATAAGTGGAAAAATATAGCCACATTGGATGAGGGCCACATCAACTTTGACAACTACAAGTCGTAGTCACTATATTGCCGACCTATATACTTAATAGCCTATCACAAGTAGTCTAGAGAATGGACCGAAATGTTTTCGAAAGGTCATTGCTGGATACAGCTATAACGGGAAGTTGCAAATGCGTAGGGCGGAAACGAATGTCAAAGTAAACCCCCTCTATTGTCAGATAAACTTCATGGACCCAATATACTGGAACAAATTGCCTGCCTTGTATGATACGGACGAACGTCAACAGCAAATGTTTGCATCAAGAAAAAGCTTTGAGTCATACCTCAGCATCTATGCGCACATACATCGAAGAGCCAAAACGTTATGACCATAGTGTAAACAGCAATGCATGTTAGGGTCATGAAACGGTATAAATAACACCTGATACTGAGCTCTGTTAATCAGTGTTATTCTTTTTCTTCAGATGGGAAAGGTAGCGAACTTAAGTGAGTTTGACAAAAGCCAAATTGCAATGGCCAGACGACTGTATCAGAGCATTTCCGATACTGCAAGGTTTATGGGGTTAGGTCAGCCGTGGTTAGTACCTTCAAAAAGAGGTCAGAGGAGAGAAAAAACCACGAATCGCCGGGAAGGTGTGGGCTGACCATGGCTCATCGATGCTAGAGGTGAGCGAAGGCTATCCCATACGGTACGAGCCAACAGAAGGGATGCTGTGGCGTAACTCGTCCGTAATTTGAATGCTGATGACGGGAGTAATGTGTCACAAGACACAATACATTGAACCCTGCTGAAAATCGAGCTGCGTAGCCGCAGACCGCTCCGAGTGCCCATGCTAACCTCGTTTCACGGTCAAAACAACCTATAATAGGCATGCAAGCATCAAAACTGGACCTTGAATGATTGGAAGAAGGTCGTCTGGTCCGATGAATCTCGTTTCCTGTTACACCATGTGCACGGCAGGGTATGTGTGCATCGTTTACCTGGGAAAATGTTGGCACCAGGATGCACTGTGGGATGAAAACAAGCCGGTGGAGGAAGTGTAATTCTTTGGGCAATGTTCTGGGAAACCCTGAATCCAGTCATTCATGTGCAGTAAACTGTGACGTCTACCACCTACCTAAACATCATTGCAGACCAGGTACTTTCTTTCATGCCAACGGTATATCCCTCCAGTAGTGCCTTCTTTCAGCAGGATAATGCGACATGCCATACTGCCTGGATTGCTCTAGAATAGTTCGCCTAACATGAGGAAGACTTCAAGGAATTGCCCTGGCATCCAAATTTCGCAGATATCAATTCAATCCATCATCTGTGATTTGTGTTGGAACAGCATACCCAGCATATAATATTCCCCAGATTATATTATCTGCGGCGGCTCAGCCACGTAACTTACAAGAGTTAAAGGATCTGCTGGTAAACGTGTTGGTACCAGATACCACAAGATACCTTTAGAAATCTTGTAGCGTCCATGCCTCGCCGGGTAAGAGCTGTTTTGGCAGCAGGTGGAGGACCAACATCACATTAGGCAGGTGGTCATAATGTTTTGGCTCTTCGGTGTATCTTCAATGGCTGGCAGAGAAAACCTGAATCCGTACTATATCATTCGAGGACATTCCTGTGAAGTCCATGGACTTTTGCCCAATTGGGCTCTTGAAAACTCTAAGTAAGCATCGACCGCAGTCTGTTGATCTATTAAGTAAAGCTTGTAAAGAGATATGGAACCGATTAGATATGACTATGTTTTGCAGAAGCCTACTACATTGGAAGGTAAGCTGTAGAACAATTGCTGCATAATAGGGACACGAGATCGAGCATGAGCGAAGGCGGCATAAAGGTATGTGTTATTCTATGGGCCTCTGAAAACAGAGCCATATCATCCTAACCCGAGGGGCGGGGTGGCTCAGTCGGTAGCGCGCCAGGTTCGTAATCTGTAGTTCCCAGATTCGAGTCCCAGCTGGGTCAGCGTTGAGATTTATCTCCGCAAAATTCCCCGCCCTGCCCACGGTCAGTAGGGGACACCGATGGGCTTGGAAAAGCCGTCGTCCGTCGGATGGGACGTTAAGCCGTGGCCCCATGTGCGAGAGAGACATACTCTGTGCACGTTGAAGAATACGCTGGATGGCCTTGACGGGAGGCTACCATCTGTCTCCCAACAGCTGTTACAGTGGGTCCCCTCCCCCAACCTTCTCTGAGCCTTCGGGATCCTTGTGACCTGGCCATTTAGCCCACGGTGTGCAAAAAAGTGCCGCTCAGAGGTAAAACAACCCAACCCTCTTAACCCGTACCGTGTAAAATCGAGTCTATCATCATGTAAAACGAAACTGGTTGCACTTTCTTCAACGTGTAAAAACGAAAGTGTGTTGGTGTGGGATGTTTTACCTCTGAGCAGCACTTTTTGCGCATTATGAGCTAAATGGTCAGGTCACAAACACCCCAATAACTCTGAGAAGATTTGGGGGGAGAAGTTCACTGGAGAGAGATGATGGTAATTAAAGCTGTTGTGAGTCAGATGGTAGATTTCTGTAAAGGCCATCCAGAGTATTCTTTCACAGGGTATACATGAGGGCCACGGCTTAACTTCCCATACTACGGACGGTGATCTTTCCAAGCCCATCGGTGTTCCTCTCCTGATCAATGGCAGAAAGGAGAGTTTTGCGGAGATAAATTTCAACGCTGACCCAGCTGAGAACCTGGGAACTGCAGATTACAAGTCTGCCGCGCTGCCACCTGAGCCATCCCCCCCCCCCCCGGGAACTATTGCATTGGGATGGATGTAATGTATTTATAATATCCAGATTCCAACAGAGGTGCATTTATAACAAATTTAAAACGATATCGAAGAATATATTTTTTGTGAAAAGATATCAACATTAGTCTCTTCCCTTGTTTGGGTTTTTCTACCTCTGAGCGGTACTTTTTTGCACACCATGGGCTAAATGGCCAGGTCACATGGACCCCGAAGGCTCAGAGAAGGTTGGGGGAGGGGACCCACTGGAACAGCTGTTGGGAGACAGATGGTAGCCTCCCGTCAAGGCCATCCAGCGTGTTCTTTAACGTGCAGAGGGTATGGCTCTCCCGCACACGGGGCCACGGCTTAACGTCCCATCCGACGGACGGTGGCCTTTCCAAGCCCATCGGTGTCCCCTACTGACAGTGGGCAGGGCGGGGAATTTTGCGGAGATAAATCTCAACGCTGACCCAGCTGGGACTCGAAACTGGGAACTGGGAACTACAGATTACGAGCCTGGCGCGCTACCGACTGAGCCACCCTTGTTTGGCAGATAGAATGTGAAGGAGTGTGAGTAATATCAATCTCACGAGAAAAAACTGATATGGAACTATTTAAGTATAATTAATTAATTAATAATTAAAGCTATCTTATTCAGATGTTTTCTCCATACGCTTTTAAAAATCGTTTTTGTGCTTTCCAATATGACAAATAAAAACAACCATTTTAAATCATGTACTGATCATTTGCATTAGATAACGCTAAAACTAAAATGCTATGCACTGAAAAAAATTATAAAATATTACTTTGAATGTTCATTTTAAAAAATTATTCTTTTTTTTATCATTAATATTGTTACGACAGAAGGAATCTGGCAACCGAAAGCAAAAAGTTTCAGCCAACGAATAAGAACGTTGGGAGAATTTGGAGAAGAAGAGTGGAGCGGTAACGGTCGTTGTGTGTTGTAACGGTCGGAGAGTTCGAAAATGGACGGTGAGCTGTTCTGAGACAGTGCGCGTAAGTATCAAGAAGTAACTTGATGTGTTGTGTATACGCGGAAGGATAAAAGTGGGATCTTTTATCGTTAAGTATCAAGAAGTAACTTGATGTGTTGTGTATACGCGGAAGTATAAAAGTGGGAACTTTTATGGCTAACTTCGAATGTCTACACGGACTGTCTTTTTGTTCGGCTAGTGTGTGAAAAGTTATTAGCACAGGACGAGAATTGGTTTACGAGTGAAGATCTTCGGGTGACCTGGTAAATCAAGTAAAAGGTAGTATTTAGTAAAATACACAGAGCTGATATTGTGTGCTCTACGCAGGAAGATTGATGACTTGTGCATGTTAATAGTTGATTTGTCAATAAGATACTTCATCCATATTTCCTTTGTAACAATTTACCTTGTATTGAATTTGGTTTTGAAATATAGCTTTTAATACTCACGCTAAGTGGCTATCCATTTTTGTAATCCGCAACATTTGGTGTCAGAAGTGGGATAATTTATTGAATGCCGTTAACTAGAATTATGGACGAATTAGTAAAGTTGATGAAAGATATGAAAGCCGATATGGCTACGCAGATGACTGATATGAAAGATATGAAAGCCGATATGGCTACACAGATGAATGACATTAAAAGTCAAAATAATGAGTTGAGAACGCAAAATAATGAGTTGAGAACTGAGATAGTTTCTCAAAAAGATGATTTGAAAGCCGAAATGGCCGCACAAAATACTGAGATGAGAGCTGAAGTGGCTTCTCAAATTGATAAGATTTCTGATAAGTGTAAGGACATTATGACCGAACTAAATAGTGTAAAAGATGATCTTGATAGTGTTAAGTTAGATTATAAACATGAAATTGAAATTGTAAAAACTGATTGTGAACGCCAGTTTCAGATTTTGAGAAATGAAATGTTACCTTCTACTTGTGATGATAATAATTCTAGTGGAAATAATGTTATTAAACATATCGCTAAAAATACAACTAAACCTTCTACATATGATGGTCAATCGTCTTGGACAGTATTTAAAACACAATTCGAAGTTATAGCTACAGCCAATGAGTGGAATGAATTCCAAAAGGCCAGTTTTCTTGCAGCTTCCTTAAGAAATTCTGCTGCGGAAGTTTTGCAGTCTGTTCCAGAAGAAAAACGACTTGATTATCAAAGTTTAGTTGCTGCATTAGAACTAAGGTTTGGTGATAGTTATTTAAAACAATATTACGTGACTCAATTTAAACATCGCATGCAGAAAAATGGTGAAACTTTGCAAGAGCTTGCTAGTGATATTGAGCGTCTAGCTAGATTGGCTTATAGTAACTGTCCACCAGAAATTCAAGATAATTTAGCTCAATTACAATTTATTGATGCTATTGCTGACCCTGACACTCAGCAATCTCTGAGGATGTTGGAAGGTGAATCCTTAAAGTCAGCTGTGGTACATGCTATGAAATACGAGTGCTCCAGGCTTTCCTCCCGAGCGAACAAACGTGCAGTGAGATTTGTGAGTGCAGAAGAAACTGTAGAAAAGGATAATGAAATGAAAGAACTAACCAAAGCCATACTATCCGTTTTGAAAGATATAAAAGGTTCTTCTTCAAAACCTACAACAGACCTTCAGTGTTGGAATTGTGGCAAGACCGGACACATTCGTACCAACTGCACTAGGAAACGAATGATGAGTCCAAGTCCATCAACTAGACAACAGGATCAGGGAAACAGAAAATTAGTCAGTCTTGCGGGGCAAAGGAAGGCAGTTGATTGGTTGGCCCCAGGGGAAGTCGCCCACGTTTCAACATTACATGGCGATAATAATGGATTAGTAGCTGATGGAGCTATAAATGGAATACCTTGCCGTATGATAGTCGACACTGGTGCAAATGTAACTTTACTCAGAACGGATATAATAAAGAAAATAATACCTCACCCAAACTTGAATACTACACAGTCTAGAATAAGCCTACAAACGGCCACTGGAGATCGTGCAAAGGTTCATGGAAAAATAGAACTTAATATTCGAGTTGGTAGCTGTCTGGTTCGCCATCCTGTTTACATCGCTGACATCTACGACGAATGCATATTAGGCCTTGATTTTCTTAAGAAACATGGATTCAACATTAGACCCAGTGATAACCTACTCATCTATGAGACAGAAGAGATTCCTCTGCTTAGCCGGACGTCTGATTCTTTATCAAGCGTAACTCCAATATTAGTGACGGAAGACACAGAGATCCCAGCACAAAGTGAAGTTATAGTCCGTGGACATCGGGCGGATACTTCTGGGGCCTTCCGATTGGCAGTTACTGATGCCTCTGGTAAAGGAGCTTTGGCTCATAATATCCTGGTTGCAAGGACTTTAGTCAGAATAGATAAAGAACAGATCCCTATCAGAGTGATGAACTGTAACAAATCCAGTAGAATGTTAAAAAAAGGTGAGGAATTAGCAATATGTGAAGCTGTTACCTGTGTAACAAGTATAAATAAAATAGAAGTTACCGATTCACATCAAAATCATACAGACATCCCATCTCATCTTACTGAATTATGGAGAGAAACAAGACAAATATTAACTGAAAACCAAGCTGTTAAGGCCGAGAACCTATTAAAAGAATTTTCTGACATTTTTTCTGCCACATCAAATGATTATGGCCGTACTAACCTGACAGAACATAAAATCAACACTGGTGATTCTCCTCCAGTCCATCTGCCGGCAAGAAGGCTTCCATTGGCAAAAAGAGAGGAGACGGAACAACTCGTAAAGGACATGGAAGCTCAGGGCATTATAGAACCATCACAGAGTCCCTGGACATCACCAGTAGTTCTTGTCAAGAAAAAGGATGGATCTACACGATTTTGTGTAGATTATCGCAGATTAAATGACGTAACAAAGAAAGATTCCTTTCCTTTACCCAGGATTGACGATACACTAGACACTTTATCTGGGTCAGAATGGTTCTCAACATTAGATTTAAAGAGCGGCTATTGGCAAGTTGGTATACGTCCTGAAGACCGTGAGAAAACAGCTTTCAGTACAGGGAATGGACTTTGGCAGTTTAAGGTGATGCCATTTGGACTTTGTAATGCACCTGCCACATTTGAGCGACTAATGGAGTCAGTGCTCAAAGGTTTGTCTTTGGAGGTCTGCCTGGTTTACTTGGACGACATCATAGTTCTTGGAAGAACTTTTGAAGAACATTTGAGCAATCTTCGTCAAGTATTTGAAAAACTTAAGGCAGCCAAGTTAAAATTGGGACCGACAAAGTGTAAACTGTTCCAGCAAGAAGTTCATTACCTTGGTCATGTGATCACTACAGCAGGGATTAAGACTGATCCTAGTAAGATAGAAGCTGTAAGAGACTGGCCTCCACCACAAGATGTTCATCAACTTCGTAGTTTTATTGGACTTTGCACCTACTATAGAAGATTTGTCAAAGGTTTCTCCAACATCGCAAGGCCATTACATCGTCTGACAGAAGAGGGCCAACGGTTTATGTGGACCACCGAATGCGATGTAGCCTTTCAACAGCTAAAGAAAACTCTTTCCACAGCACCAGTGCTAGCGTACCCACAAACTGGAAAACAATTCGTAATAGATACTGACGCAAGTAACACAGGAGTTGGTGCTGTGCTTTCACAGGAACAAGACGGACAAGAGAGAGTTATTGCATACTTTAGTAAAACTTTATCCAAACCAGAGCGGAATTACTGTGTAACACGCAAAGAACTGTTAGCAATAGTAAAAGCAATAGAACATTTTCATCATTATCTCTATGGCCAGAAATTCCTTATACGTACTGATCATGCTGCACTTAGATGGTTATTAAACTTCAAAAACCCTGAAGGACAAATCGCTAGGTGGATACAACGGTTACAAGAATACGATTTCTCCATCGAACATCGAAGTGGTAAAATGCATAAGAATGCAGATGCTCTTTCCAGGCGCCCATGTATTGACAACTGTAAACATTGCTATAATGCAGAACTGAAATTTGGAACTAAAGAGATAATGCCCATAAGACAAATAGTATCGACACAAACAAACAATGACACCCCTAACATCTGGAATCCAATTGAAATCAGGAAGGCTCAACTAGATGATGAAGACATAAAACCAATATTAGAATTGATTGAAAAATCTGTTGTAAGACCTAATTGGGAGCAAATCTCGAGGTATAGTCCAACTACTAAAAGTTACTGGGCACAGTGGGACTCCTTAAAAATGGAAGACGGAGTATTATACAGAAGATGGGAGAATCCCACTGGACGGCTGATCCGTTGGCAGATAATCCTTCCTCGATCCCGAGTGGAACTTGTGATGAAAGATGTACATGATAGTGCCACTGGAGGACACTTCGGTGTTAATAAGACATTAGCCAAAGCCAGGGAACGATTTCATTGGTTGAAAAGTAGGGCAGACGTTGAGAGATGGTGTAGGCAATGTGAAGCCTGTGCAGCAAAGAAAGGCCCTAAGACTAGGAGTCGGGGTAAGCTGCAGACGTATAACGTTGGTGCCCCTTTTGAAAGAATAGCCATTGATGTAATGGGTCCGTTTCCTAGAACTGATGATGGAAATCGATATTTATTAGTGGTAATGGATTATTTCACAAAGTGGCCTGAGGTATATCCCATTCAAGACCAGGAAGCAACAACAGTGGCTGAGATGATAGTTAATAACTTCATTAGTAGGTATGGAGTACCTTTACAACTCCACTCTGATCAAGGACGGAATTTTGAATCCAATGTGTTTAAAGGCATCTGTCAACTATTAGGCATTCAGAAAACCAGAACAACTCCCTTACACCCTCAGTCGGATGGTATGGTTGAAAGATTCAATAGAACAATTGCTCAGCATTTAGCATTATTTGTGAACGACCACCAACGTGACTGGGATCGCCATGTACCACTCCTTTTGCTGGCATATAGGACGGCAGTGCATGAGACAACTGGACAGACACCTTCCATGATGCTTTTTGGAAGAGAGTTACGTCTTCCCTGTGACCTTTTATATGGTCGGCCCGAAGCAATGCCTGTGTCCACTCCACAATACGTACAAGAATTGCAACAACGACTAGAAGAAATCCATCACTCCGTTAGACATAACATCGACATAACAAGTGACAGAACCAAAACAAGATATGACAGTAAAATAAATGGAACTATTTTCAATCAAGGAGATCTTGTCTGGCTATACAGTCCACATAGAAAGAAAGGACTATCTCCAAAACTTCAGAAACCTTGGGAAGGCCCATATACAATAGTTAACAGGATTAATGACGTGGTATATCGCATTCGTCGACGTCCAGCTACAAAGTGCAAGGTGGTTCACGTGGATCGTTTGGCCCCGTTTCATCGAAGAACTGAAGAAACTATGGAATCCAGAATTGTTCGGGACGAACAAGACCTAGGGAGGGGGCAGTGTTACGACAGAAGGAATCTGGCAACCGAAAGCAAAAAGTTTCAGCCAACGAATAAGAACGTTGGGAGAATTTGGAGAAGAAGAGTGGAGCGGTAACGGTCGTTGTGTGTTGTAACGGTCGGAGAGTTCGAAAATGGACGGTGAGCTGTTCTGAGACAGTGCGCGTAAGTATCAAGAAGTAACTTGATGTGTTGTGTATACGCGGAAGGATAAAAGTGGGATCTTTTATCGTTAAGTATCAAGAAGTAACTTGATGTGTTGTGTATACGCGGAAGTATAAAAGTGGGAACTTTTATGGCTAACTTCGAATGTCTACACGGACTGTCTTTTTGTTCGGCTAGTGTGTGAAAAGTTATTAGCACAGGACGAGAATTGGTTTACGAGTGAAGATCTTCGGGTGACCTGGTAAATCAAGTAAAAGGTAGTATTTAGTAAAATACACAGAGCTGATATTGTGTGCTCTACGCAGGAAGATTGATGACTTGTGCATGTTAATAGTTGATTTGTCAATAAGATACTTCATCCATATTTCCTTTGTAACAATTTACCTTGTATTGAATTTGGTTTTGAAATATAGCTTTTAATACTCACGCTAAGTGGCTATCCATTTTTGTAATCCGCAACAATATTGTCGTCACGTCAGTGTCTGTTCTTTTCCTTTTTTACGAGATCTGCCGTACAGCTATTTTTAGCTAAATTTTTCAGAAGGCGGAAAATAATTATGTTTTTATATTCTACTAAAATTATTGGTTCTAGCATGACGTAAGCGTATTGATTTATTAGAACTCTGTTGACAAACAAAACATTGCTTCCATCAGTAGAAATCCTGTCAGCAGCACTAGCACGAAAGCACGTGTTATCCGCGCTCTGCAAATGCTTTGCACAAAAAAACTGTGTAAAAGCAAAACACGAACTTTGATTAGTAATATCTCACGAAGAGAAACGAGGTCAGTCGTTTCTGGGCTTGGATTCATCCAAAATTCATGTAATAATGCTAAAAGTGACATAAAACCTTCCTAAGACAGCATCGCTCTCACAGGAATTTGTTTTTTCAACGAAAGATTTTTGGATTTCTCTGCAACTTTTTTCGCATTTTGCATTTGTGTGTTCGTGGATTTGTCTGTTTGTTCCAGAAAAGGTATCGAACGGTTGTATGAATAACTCTCATTTCGTCCATCTTTTCGTTGCTTTTTCTCTTGATGTATATAATTTCCAGCGCTGCAAAAATGAGCGAGGTGCCCGAGGTACCTTTCCTCGAATGAAAAGCCGCGAGGGGCATAAAAACCACGGAATTGCTTCTTTACGAAATATTTAATTACTTAAAAACTATGTCTTTTAGACTTTTCAACATATCTGTTGGGTTGGATTGTTTTACCTATGAGCGGCACTTTTTTGCACACCATGGGCCAACTCATAAATGGCCAGGTCACAGGGACCCCGAAAGCTCAGAGAAGGTTGGGGGAGGGGACCTATTGGAACAGCTGTTGGGAGACAGATGGTAACCTCCCGTCAAGGCCATCAAGCGTGTTCTTTAACGTGCACAGGGTATGACTCTCCCGCACACGGGGCAGGGCTTAACGTCCCATCCGACGGACGGCGGCCTTTCCAAGCCCATCGGTGTCCCCAACTGACCGTGGGTAAGGCGGGGAATTTTGCGGAGATAAATCTCAAAGCTGACCCAGCTGGGAACTGACAGATTACGAGCCTGGCACGCTACCGAATGAGTGCCCCCCGCCCCCCAACATATCTGTAATATGTTACAAGTGTTAGAATTTTATTCCTAATCAAATATATATGTAAGTAGAATTTATATAAAAATCCTATTATATTTAATTATTTTAATATTTGTGATTTCCTTTTTGCGATTTCTGTTCCATTATATGTTGTTTATTTTATGCATATTATATTCTTCACAGTTAGGTTATTTTTTGTGGTAAATATGCCAATCATTGTCCAATTTTATTAGTCCATAAATGCACAATCATTGACTGTGGAATAGGGGGGGGGGGCTAATTCAGAATTTTTGGTTTTTGCACGATGTCTAGTTCTGACACTAGTTACTATGTTTGTTGGGTTTGCAAAAGACTTGCACCATCATATCTTCTTGACGCAGTGGCCAATCAGGACGAGTTATGTATCAAATAAAAGTTTGCAACATGGAGAATATTATACGCTGTAAAAAAAAATTACCCTCCAATATTCTTTCTTCCACCAACACTACCCCACCCCATCTTCGAATGGGGGCGGGGGTGGCTCAGTCGGTAGCGCGCCAGGCTCGTAATCTGTAGTTCCCAGGTTCGAGTCCCAGCTGGGTCAGCGTTGAGATTTATCTCCGCAAAATTCCCTGCCCTGTCCACGGTCAGTAGGGGACACCGATGGGCTTGGAAATGCCGCCGTCCGTCGGATGGGACGTTAAGCACGTGACCCCGTGTGCGGGAGAGCCATACCCTGTGCACGTTAAAGAACACGCTGGATGGCCTTGACGGGAGGCTACCATCTGTCACCCAAGAGCTGTTCCAGTGGGTCCCCTCCCCCAACCATCTCTGAGCCTTCGGGGTCCATGTGACCTGGCCATTTAGCCCATGGTGTGCAAGAAAGTGCCGCTCAGAGGTAAAACAACCCAACCTTGTGACCTGGCCATTTAGCCCACTGTGTGCAAGAAAGTGCCGCTCAGAGGTAAAACAACCCAACCCAACCTTGTGACCTGGCCATTTAGCCCATGGTGTGCAAAAAAGTGCCGCTCAGTGGTAAAACAACCCAACCTTGTGACCTGGCCATTTAGCCCATGGTGTGCAAAAAAGTGCCGCTCAGAGGTAAAACAACCCAACCCAACCCCATCTTCGAAAACAAGAAAAATATATAAATTGTAGTTTACTGTATCTTTCGAAGTCTTCTGAAGAGATGAGTATCATAGACTAGAAAACCCTGTAAAAGGGTAAATTTATAAACGATTGTCCTATATCTTTCGAAAGCGTATTCGCTGCATAAGGGGTTATTTATCAAAAGGGAGCTTCTGACATGCGACTTAAATTATGCCTCCTTCCAATCATTATCACCTAACAGAAAGTTCGAACGCTTTATTCTGTTTACATTTGTTACTAAAGGTTGATCAGTTATTAATTAGCCATTAATTAGTCAATTTGTGTACTAAGTAAATTATTCAAGTTTACTTATTTCTTGTAAAATAATTGTTTTTTATTGCATTAAATAAGTTCATTTATTATCAGTTTGTTTAATTCGAACCTACTAGACAGTATTGTCAAATAAACGCTACTGAACCTTCGTAACAATATCTCATTGTTTAACCCAAATAAATAAAAAATAACCACTGTATCCATCCAATGTGTTTTTTTTAGTTAGGTAAATCAATTTGTTCGAAATCGAGAACAACAAATAGACTTTCTAATAGCAATAATGGTATTGACATTGCATCAGTGTTTATGGTATGGCACAATAAGACTGTGTCCCATTTACTGATACGTGACTTTTTGCTGTTACCTATTTTCCCAACGTTGATCGAAAAGGCTTTCAAGGTAATGAAATATAAACAGAAAGAGCACAGCCTCCTTTAATGATCTTGCACCGCAAAATCCACTCCAATTCAGTATTTAAATACGAATTGTTTTTTAAATGAATCATAAAGAGATATGAGCACTGCGTATTGCTGATATCGTTTCTGGAAATTTAGTAATGTGCTAAATAATTCATCTGGTGTAGAACTGTTTTTTTATTCGTCTCATACCGACGATATGAAGAAGTTATTTAAATCAATGATATTGTTGCGGATTACAAAAATGGATAGCCGCTGAACGTGAGTATTAAAAGCTATATTTCAAAACCAAATTCAATACAAGGTAAATTGTTACAAAGGAAATATGGATGAAGTATCTTATTAACAAATCAACTATTAACATGCACAAGTCATCAATCTTCCTGCGTAGAGCACACAATATCAGCTCTGTGTATTTTACTAAATACTACCTTTTACTTGATTTACCAGGTCACCCGAAGATCTTCACTCGTAAACCAATTCTCGTCCTGTGCTAATAACTTTTCACACACTAGCCGAACAAAAAGACAGTCCGTGTAGACATTCGAAGTTAGCCATAAAAGTTCCCACTTTTATACTTCCGCGTATACACAACACATCAAGTTACTTCTTGATACTTAACGATAAAAGATCCCACTTTTATCCTTCCGCGTATACACAACACATCAAGTTACTTCTTGATACTTACGCGCACTGTCTCAGAACAGCTCACCGTCCATTTTCGAACTCACCGACCGTTACAACACAACGACCGTTACAATACAAAACCGTTAACGCTCCACTCTTCTCCAAATTCTCCCAAAGTTCAATTCGTTGGCTGAAACTTTGCTTTCGGTTGCCAGATTCTTCTGTCGTAACACTGCCCCCTTCCTAGGTCTTGTTCGTCCCGAACAATTCTGGATTCCAAAGCTTCTTCAGTTCTTCGATGAAACGATGCCAAATGATCCACGTGAACCACCTTGCACTTTGTAGCTGGACATCGACGAATGCGATATACCACGTCTGTGTCAAAATGAAAGCGAATCTCATTATGACGTAGATTTCTTTTCTGACTGAAGCCTCGTCCACAAACATAATACGTGTAAGGCCTATAGCCCTTGTGAACACGTTTATGTCTCTGCAGGGAGAAGAATCGACTAAGAGTTTTCGTGCAAAACCTGTAAAAAGTTTTCTTCTTTGTCGGAAGTTTTCTTCTTTGGATTTTTACTTCTATCAACAGTAACAAGGAATGAAAGTCATTAGTGACATAAAATCTAGGGAGAATTTTCATCCTGCAATCTGACCCTTTTGTCAGTTGACTTTCACTTAATTCAGAGCTGTCGTGATGAACCTTCAGCCATATTTCACCTGATTCGATTTGATCCCCAAGGTGCTTCACAAATATATCAGCTCCATAATTCTTTTTAGCGCTTCGGTCCATCTCCTCCTTCCATACTCTTGCTAGAACTGCAGCTTCTAATCCGACAACCTTACCTGTTTCTCCTGTATAAGTGAAATCAGTGATGTGTCGGGCTGCTAGCAATATTTTTTCTGTTTTACCTTCACATAGCCAGCTTGCAACATCTTCAGATACTCCTTGTTCTATTAACATGTTACGAAACTTGTTCAAAGCATTGCCGTTATGCAGAACCTTGCGGACACGTGATGCTTCATCTACCCTATTATCCACAATGTTCACCAAACGCAGAAGTTCTCCTCCTAACTCTTCGACGAGCTCTTGCAGTTCCAAGGATCCGTCACCAAGGAAACACTGAACAGCTTCCATCACTTCCAGAGAGTTGTCAACAGAGTTTTCAAGAGGTGAATCCATGTTGCTGATAACAGCTGAACAACTCAAACTCTTCATTCCACGAGCTTGTGATGCTGCAACCATTTTCTTAAGTAAATCAACAGCAACATCTTCTGTACTGATGAGATCAATAGCTTCTTTTCCGAATTCAACATCATAAACCAAAGCGCACACTCCTTCAGCCAGCTTTTTGGACACAACTGAGCATCTCATTAGAGGAACGCTATCTACGGTAGCCGTCAGATCCTTGCAGCGGTAAATCTCCTTATCTGTTGGCACCAGCTCCTCTGTCTGTCCTACGATGCAGCATCCGACGTCTTCCATCATCTGCTCGATTTTATCTTTAGTGCAGTCGACTGTGAAGCCAGGGATGGATTCCAATTTGTCCAGAGTATCTCCCGTCAATTGGAGAGCACGACCGGAGATCATAGGGACCTTGAGACCTAAAGCAGCAAGTGCAGGAGCCAAGACAAGACTCACTTTGTTGCCGACACCTCCTGTGCTGTTTTTATCTACCATCCGATGGCGCCACTCGGGTCTCCAGCAAAACACATGACCCGAGGAGGTCATATTTGCTGTTTCTTCCGAATTCACTTTCTTGGAGCTCTCATTGTAATTAGCCAGGGAAATATCAGTCATGATTGCCAAATTGTTCATTCTGGAGATCAGAGACGAGTTCTGTAACATGATATTGTCCACTTTAGAGCTCTTGTAGTCGTGATAAAACTTTTCTATATCCTTATAATCTAAATGGTTATAATGTCCAAATCTGCACATTGACTGTTCAGAAAAGAAATTCAGCGTGGCTACGTTGAAATTATCTGAGGGATTCACTTCTCTCTGATCGTAACTCTGAGGCTTAGTTTCATCCAGAAAGTTAGTCTTTGAAGTACTGTCTCTGCCTGAAGCTCCTTTACTAGCATCACCTGTTACGCTTCTAAGCCATTCTTCGGAATTCTTCTTTCTTAAATCCCCACTTTCTATAAACGATTCAAGTGTGGCTATATGCTTCGGAAAAATCTCTCCGACTTCCCCGGTAACGACGAAGGGCACTTTGTATCTATTCTGAATGGACGCCTCTTCTTTACTCGGACCACTCTGCGAAACGTAAACTCTGTTTCGTTCCCCCTCATTACCACTCGTTACTCTGCCTTTGCGATAATTGTCCATGACGCATTTTGCTGACGGCGAGGAATAGAATATCTTTCGTGTGGATCTCTCTTCAGATCGTGCCAGACTTGTATACCTAGGTATTTTGAAGTGCAAAGCGTACTGTATAGTCTCGCAGCTCTCTGATCTGTGTGATTGTTCTTCACAGTTCCTAGACATGTCACCAGCGACATAGACACTCTGCCATGCATTACCAGTAGTTGCGTGGTCAAAGGCATTTTCTGCGCTATCTCTACGATTCTTGATTTCCAGTAGCAGATCCACATTTTTATATGCGTTGCCTTTCTCTTTTTCTTTTCCATGTTTACAATCTAACTTAACACTATCAAGATCATCTTTTTCACTGACAAATTCAACATTTAAACTATTGCATTGTCTATTGAGTTCGGTTTTATGATCCTTGAAGTGATCAATAAACTTACCAACTTGAGAAGCCACTTCAGCTCTCATCTCAGTATTTTGTGCGGCCATTTCGGCTTTCAAGTCATCTTTTTGAGAAACTATCTCAGTTCTCAACTCATTATATTGTGCGGCCATATCGGCTTTCATATCAGTCATCAGCTTTATTAACTCATCCATACTTCTAGTGAAAGGCATTCAATTAAATTAATCCCACTTCTGACACCAAATGTTGCGGATTACAAAAATGGATAGCCGCTGAACGTGAGTATTAAAAGCTATATTTCAAAACCAAATTCAATACAAGGTAAATTGTTACAAAGGAAATATGGATGAAGTATCTTATTAACAAATCAACTATTAACATGCACAAGTCATCAATCTTCCTGCGTAGAGCACACAATATCAGCTCTGTGTATTTTACTAAATACTACCTTTTACTTGATTTACCAGGTCACCCGAAGATCTTCACTCGTAAACCAATTCTCGTCCTGTGCTAATAACTTTTCACACACTAGCCGAACAAAAAGACAGTCCGTGTAGACATTCGAAGTTAGCCATAAAAGTTCCCACTTTTATACTTCCGCGTATACACAACACATCAAGTTACTTCTTGATACTTAACGATAAAAGATCCCACTTTTATCCTTCCGCGTATACACAACACATCAAGTTACTTCTTGATACTTACGCGCACTGTCTCAGAACAGCTCACCGTCCATTTTCGAACTCACCGACCGTTACAACACAACGACCGTTACAATACAAAACCGTTAACGCTCCACTCTTCTCCAAATTCTCCCAAAGTTCAATTCGTTGGCTGAAACTTTGCTTTCGGTTGCCAGATTCTTCTGTCGTAACAATATACTATATCAGCATACCGCGAAAAATATAACCGAACTTGAAGAATATATATTACTAACAGAAAGCCCATCAAAATTCGACTGGCGGAACCTGAAAATTTGGAATGGGGAATTATAAAGAATTGGAATCAGAGTTTATATTTTACTGCAGGAAATAGATCCACTGTATATGTGTCCACTCCTTTGTAATATTCTTTATCATAATTCTTGGTGGGGCGGGGGTGGCTCAGTCGGTAGCGTACCAGGCTCGTAATCTGTAGTTCCCAGTCCCAGCTGGGTCAGCGTTGAGATTTATCTCCGCAAAATTTCCTCGCCCTGCCCGCGGTCAGTAGGGGACACCGATGGGCTTGTGAAAGACCGCCGTCCGTCGGATGAAACGTTAAGCCGTGGCCCCGTGTGTGGGAGAGCCATACCCTGTGCACGTTAAAGAACACGCTGGATGGCCTTGACGGGAGGCTACCATCTGTCTCCCAACAGCTGTTCCAGTGGGTCCCCTCCCCCAGCCTTCTCTGAGCCTTCGGGGGTCTATGTGACCTGGCCATTTAACCCATGGTGTGCAAAAAAGTGCCGCTCAGAGGTAAAATAACCCACAACCCATCAGTGTAGTAAATAACCTGTCTGAATGAAAGAGTCGAATTTCTCACAATGGGCCTTCAATGTTTCCTTTAATAAATTTTCCCCACACAAGATAAATCTCAGTCCATTTATTTACAACTTAAGAAACAGTTTCAACCTTTGCATTGACATAACTCGCTCGCCAAATTCGTTGCTTAGGTAACCTGTGTATTTTCAGCGTGTGAAGTAATCGAACTACACAGCACGAGAAATGTTTTCCTGCTTATCGATATGGAAATGTCGGTTAAAAGCAATTCCTTTTCACAGTACGTACGAGGAACCTTTTTCCTTCAGGTCTGGCTGGAGTGAACCGACACTTCTGTAAAACGCAACGAAATTTCGTACTCTTTCAGGCAAAAATGAATATATAATATTAAAAATAAAAGATGTCGTGACGAACATGAATTGTGAAATCAGGAACTCCCTTAGCACGATGCATACAAAAGGAAACAAACACTGAATTCCACCAATTGCATATGAAGTTTCGGTGCTATTAATGAGTTTGTATTTTTTTTTCTGCACGAAAGTTTATATTCATCCAAACCCAAGCGAAGGACAAACTGAAGATGTCGTGATCGACAGTACGATTCATTTACGCTGTTAACAGAAAACTCCTGTTCACATTTAGCATTGATCGAAATTACCTTCTTTCTGATTCGATCATGACACAAGCAGCAGAAAAAGTGTTTAAAGATCATGCAACAATCCCTCTGATTTCACTCTTTGTGCACATTATTGGATTTCAGATTGTGTGGGAATTGCCGCCAGAGGCACAAGGGGACAGATTCGATATCGACAGGATTTCCTCCGAGAGTACAGCAGCCAAGTTGAATGAGGACAAAAAGGTTCACACTTTTCTTACCTCCCCCTCCCCCCCCCCCCGATAAGTACTAGATTAAATGGAGTTTCTCTATGGCACCAGATTAGAAAGATTTCTCAAAAGAGACATGGGAATTAGCACTAAAGTGATGAAGTTGATACATGAGTTTTAGGTGTCATATTGAATTTCTTCCTGAAATTATAACTACCTCCACAACTACTAAGTCAGTTAACGCCACAGCTTAGTGGGGCGGGTGGGGCTCAGTCGGTAGCGCACCAGGCTCGTAATCTGTAGTTCCCAGGTTCGAGTCCCAGCTGGGTCAGCGTTGAGATTTATCTCCGCAAAATTCCCTGCCCACGGTCAGTAGGGGACACCGATGGGCTTGGAAAGGCCGCCGTCCGTCGGATGGGACGTTAAACAGTGGCCCCGTGTGCGGAAGAGCCATACCCTGTGCACGTTAAAAAACACGCTGGATGGCCTCGACGGGAGGCTACCATCTATCTCTCTAACAGCTGTTCCAGTGGGTCCCCTCCCCCAACCTTCTCTTAGCCTTCACGGTCCATGTGACATGGCCATTTAGTCCATGGTGTGCAAAAAAGTGCCGCTCAGAGGTAAAACAACCCAACCACAGCTTAGTTGTTTATCAATTAAATGCCATATATTTTAAAGTATTTTTTATGCCTTTTTCTGACTATTTTTTCGTACTTGAAATAAACTTAGTAATTTTTTATTATTCACGTCCTCCTTTAACTCCGTTTTTAGCTTTTTGTCCTCTTTTCAGAACGCTGGTGTTTGGTACCTCTACCCAGGAATGTCTACGACTCATCGACACTCTCTCTTCCATGTCCAACCTGGGCCAATCAGATCTCCGGATTTACCGCCCTTCGAACGTGTTTCGGACGTTAGGGCGTCATCTGCGGACTTATCCGCAACCGCACGGGCGTGGAGCTGGATTACATGAGATAAAGTGATTTGCACAACAAACTGATAATGATAAATCTTGAAGTACACTCTCTGACATCGAAATTGCACCACCCAGAGGAAGTGGTTATAATCGTACGAAAATCAGAGAGTTGGGCTGTTTTACCTCTGAGCTACTTTCGTCGAAAATGTCGAAATGGACTAAATGGCCAGGTCACAACGATCCGGAGGGCTCGGAGAAGGTTAGCGGGGAGGGGACCCACTGGAAAGTTGTTGTAGGTTACGAATTATTAACTCGAACCTACACGAATTGGGTTACGAATTGAACCACCCACAGCCCTTAGAAAGAAGAGAAGTTGGCAAATGAGTAAGATATGATCATAGTTACAGAGCAAAGGCATAAAATTATTTCGTAGATGGCTGTAGTCAATATAAGGTATTGAATATAGTCATGTAACCAACCCAGGTATGAAAACAAATTTGTGCCTTTGCTCTCTAACTGAAATCAAGTGTTACTCATCTGCCAACCTGTTTTGTCTGGGATTCTCATATGATTATAACTACTTCTGGAGGTGCAATTCAAATGTCGCAGAGTGTAGGATGAACAAAAAAGGTCATAACAAAATAATCTGAAAGAAACTAAAACAGGTTAACAAAATAGTAGTGGGTTTTTTAAACCAAACTTTTCTCAACATACTGACTGACCTGAGTGTAACAATTAGTTGAAGTTTTATGAAGAAGGTCAGACTTATTATTTCAATAGTGTTCTAAAACAGCTGCTTGAGAAGTAATGTATTTTTTAAGTCATTATTTAGTTTTTATATTCGACAGTTCTTCCCCCAGTTGATTACAGTGAAGAAAAATGTCATTTTGGTCCTAAATCGCAATCACTAAACATTTTATATTGTGAAACTACTGTTAATTGAGGAAAAGTAAAAATTTCAATCTTTCTATTAGATAATATGAAATTTAACTGAATATCCATATTAGGATTTCTCAATAAACAAATATATACACAGTGTTACACCTAAAACTATCACACCCCCACCCCCGACCCACCCACTACCAGCTGGTGACTTTTAATAACCTGCGGAACGAAAAGTAAAAGAAAATAAATAGGTTTTTATTATATTTTAGCTTTTATTATTTTTACCTTATTATTTATTATCTTTTAGCTTATATAGACGTATTTTACAGGATTAGATTTCTTTCCGGTGTATTTTTCTGGATTAGTTTTTATTTATATGTATTTTGTAGGAGTAGTTGTTTTTTTAACACCGCCGTAGTGAAGAGAAATTGTGCATTTAACTAAAATGAATTTTAAAAAAAGCTTAACACATACACTATTTCGCGATATTAATTTTAAAAAAATATTCCAAGTGCGTTAACATTTGTTCTAGCTCACTATACCGCTCTTTTTATTTTTGTATTCTTCAGGTCCGGTCTGAAGAAGAATAACTTCAAGTTACACTTCTGTTATCTACATCTCACGTACTCCCCCAACAAAATCCAGAGAAAAAAAAGGCACAAACTTTCTCATTCCCTATCCTTCCTGTTTTTTTTTAGATCCGGGTCTATGAGCAGAATAACTTCCTTTACATCTCTACCACAAAGAATTGTCAGCAACAAAATTCAGAGAGCAAACCACATGGGTTGGGTTGGGTTGTCTTACCTCTGAGCGGCACTTTTTTGCACACCATTGGCTAAATGGCCAGGTCACATGGACCCCGAAGGCTCAGAGAAGATTGGGGGAGGGGACCCACTGGAACACCTGTTGGGAGACAGATGGTAGCCTCCCGTCAAGGCCATCCAGCGTGTTCTTTAACGTGCACAGGGTATGGTTCTCCCGCACATGGGGCCACGGCTTAACGTCCCATCCAACGGACCTTGGGCAGGGGGGGAATTTTGCGGAGATAAATCTCAACGCTGACCCCGCTTGGACTCGAACCTGGGAACTACAGATTACGAGCCTGGCGCGCTACCAACTGAGCCATCCCGCTCAGCAAACCACATAAAACCGCCTTAAAATTAAAACATTAAGATCAGTTAATAAACAAATGAAAACGGTTTTTGCTAGAAATGAACGTTACCTTGACTCTACCTTTGGGAACAGTCGACTGAAGAGGAACGAATAAAAGATCATTAAAAGAAGAAACATCGAAGCCCTTTGGAACACTTGGCCTGCCTCAGTACGGCCGACTGCTACGACCACTCTTCGTATAAAAGTCTCCCGGGGAACCTCAACGCTCGCTACCACCTTTGTAGCGATTTGTTCCATCGATCTGTCTCCAACTGTCCAGCAGCTGATGTTGACTTAGTTCTCTTTCATGAGGTCACGGATTTATTGTAGATACTTTACTTTCCTACTTTTGCACGTGCAAACGTTGAATCTTTAAAGTTGATTTGGCGCTTTTTGTTACTGATTACGTCAGTTGTTTAGTGTAGCCATAAACAACAAAAGGGGTCTAATCACCCCTTGGCGAAATTGTATGTTTAAAAATTCATTATACCAAGTAAAAAGTATCAGATTTTAAAAAGAAAAATTGCAGCCATTCTTTTAAGTTTTAACTACATTTGAGAACTTAGGTGTTTATCAATTCAGCAGTTCCCAACCTTTTAGAGCCTACGACCCCTTTTACTAGAATTCAAAATATTTTTTAATGTAGTAATTAAACTAGTTCAAATTATATTTATGGTGAATAAAAATTTAATAGTACAGTCGCTCAAAAAAGTATCCGAACGCTATGGTTGATTACGGAATTCAGAAAAAATATCTGGCAAAAGATCTGGCAACCTTCGTGTCACGTGACACGAAGGTTACCAGATCACTAATTTCTAAAAAAATCGTTGCCAGATATTTTTTCTAAATTCTGTAATCAATCTAGCGTTCGGATACTTTTTTGAACGACTGTACAACCATCCCTCGGCTTACGAATTTTCGCAATAACGAACGAAACAAATTTTTATCTATTTCTCTGTACAGATAACCCCGTTTAACGCGGGAGATTCGTTCCCGGGACACCTGCGTTAAACGGACGTTTTTTATTTGGGCGTTTTCTTTTTATTTTCTTTTTATTGTATTATAATGGAGGTTTTATTTCAACAAAAGTAATTATAATTCAGAGTTATTTATTTAAATATTGCATATATATATACACACAGTCGTATCAGTATAATATGGGTTGGCTCAGTCGGTAGCGCGCCTGGCTCGTAATCTGTAGTTCCCAGGTTCGAGTCCCACCTATGCCAGCGTTGAGATCTATCTACGCTAAACCCCCGACCTGCCCTCTGTTAGAAAGGAGTCGTCGATGGACATGAGAAGGACGCCGTCTGTCGTATGGGACGTTAAGCCGTGGCCCCGTGTGCGGGAGAGCCATATCCTGTGCACGTTAAAGAACACGCTGGATGGCCTTGACGGGAGGCTACCATCTGTCTCCCAACAGCTGTTCCAGTGGGTCCCCTCCCCCAACCTTCTCTGAGACTTCGGGGTCCTTGTGGCCTGGCCATTTAGCCCATGGTGTGCAAAAAAGTGCCGCTCAGAGGTAAAACAATCCAATCCAGTATATAATATGCCCACTTATCATAGTATATGTATGGCAGGTGGTCATATTATTCTGATACGACTGTGTATATAAATAATTGCATAAATATGTACATATATGATGGATTAGTTTATTTTACAATTTCTTTCTTAATTAGGGAAGAATTTGCGTGGTTTGCTTTGCTTGTCTCCGTTTTGCGCGTAATATTTGTTTGTAACTTCCGATTCATAGTCATAACCTCGTCTTATGTCATCCACTTGTGGAAAATTATTATTATCATGCTCCTCCAACAAATCCATGCATTTATTTTGCAGTGAAAGGTCTTCCTCTGAAACTTGAATTATCAACACTCTTTCTGGCTCAGATTCTTATTATTCTTCAAAAGCAGCTTTCAATTCGACATCCTATTTTAGTTCATAAACACAATTTTACGATTTTTTTTAAAGACGTTTTACTAAAAAAAGGGGGAGGAGAAACGGCATTAAACGTGGGTTATAAACAGGGCTGAATCTAGGAGCCCTTTATTTTTCCAAGTGGCTTCGAATTTTGCCAACTCTCCTAGATTTTGCCACGAGTTCTCGGTTTTTCCAACTCTCCTTAATTTCACAAAACCAATCCCAATTTTCACAACTCACGTTCTAACTCCCCCTGTACTTCAGCAAGTGATTTCCAGTTTTGCCAACTTCCCTAGATTTTGCCAAGTTGTCCCGATTTTATCACTTCTTAATTTCGCAAAACAATCCGAATTTTTACCTCTCCTGAATTTGCCAAGTTACATCAAATTCTTTAAACTACTCAAAATTTTGCCAAGTTTTCTCGATTTTGTCAACTATACATAATTTTACAAAAACAATCCCAATTTTCACAACTCGCCGGTATTGTACCAAGTGGATTCAAATTTTGCCAACTGCCCTAGATTTTGCGAAGTCTCCTCGATTTTGTCAACTCGCAAAGGCAATTTTACAGAAAAAATCCCAATTTTTACATCTCATCTGATTTTTGTAAGGCCACTCTGAATTCTGCCAACTCCCCCAAGATTTTCCAACTCTCCAGATATTGCGAAGCTGCCGCGATTTTGCCAATACACCATAATTTTACAGAAAAAAAGATTGCAATTTTTACATCTCACCTGAATTTTGCCAATTCACGATTTTGCAAAGTCACTTCGAATTTTGCTAACTGCCCCTAGATGTTGCCAACTCTCCTAGATTTTGCCAACTCGCCATAATTTTACAAAAAAAATCCCAATTTTACATCTCACCTGAATTTTGCCAATTCTCCACGATTTTGCAAAGTCTCCGAATTTTGCCAACTGCCCCTACATTTTTACAACTCGCCATAATTTTGCAGAAAAAATCCCAATTTTTACATCTCACCTGAATTTTGCCAACTCCCCACGATTTTGCCAAGTCACTCCGAATTTTGTCAATTCCCCAAGATTTTACCAATTCACTCCGAATTTTGCCGATTATCCCTAGATTATCCAACTCTCCTAGATTTTGCCAACTCGCCATAATTTTACAAAAAAATCCCAATTTTTACATCTCACCTGAATTTTGCGAAGTCACTCCGAATTTTGCCAACTCCCCAAGATTTAACCAAGTTGTCCCGATTTTGTCAACTCACTTGTATTTTACTAAGTGGTTTCGAATTTTGCCAACAACTCTAGATTTTGCCGTCTCTCCATTTTCCAAACTGCCCTAGATTTGCCAAGTTTCCCCGATTTTGACAACTCCCCTTAATTTTACAAAAATAAAGATCACAAATTTTCACAATTTTTACGAAGTCGCTTGGAAATTTGCAAATTTTTCAGATTTTACGAAGTCGCTTAGAATTTTGCCAACTCCGAGTTACTTCTGGGGGAGAACCTCCCCCCCCCCATAACTACGCCCCTGATAATACTATATAGTATGACACTTAGCATAAACTACCTTAGTATAGTCTTCGTTTGAACGATTCTTTAATATTATAGCATATAGGGAGAATGCATTATTGAATTTCTTGAACCCAAGAATCAGTCGTAATTATTTACTTGAAATTAATGGGAAATAATCGTTCGATTTACCAATTTTCGCTTTATTAACAGTTATAGAGGAACGAATTGCGTTCGTAAATCGCAGGTTATGTGTTTTTATTTTAATACTGTATCCATCATTTTCTAAAGTTTTTCTGTCGAATAAAAACATGCATAACTATGTTAATCGAAGAACTATTCGATATTCTAATTTATATCTACCAAAAAACTCAGGAAACATCCCCCTTCCCCCCCCCCCCCCCCCCCCCCATTACACACACACACAACTCCTTCAATTTCTAAAATGTCCTTTTGGGAACCACTAGTTAATTAACTAAGAACTCTTCATAAATGTTAACAGCTAGGAGTACTACATCCGGCACACAGTTCTCTCTTATTAAAACTTAAAGCCAGTGGGGTTTTGACCAAACTTTTCGGTGGAGTATTTTGACTAACACAGGCAGGGCCCGGATGTAGGAAAAAGAATTGGGGTGATATCTGATATTAAATTGAACCGATTCGGACCGAAAAGATGGTTTTTTTCCCAGCTATTCTCAAAACGCCTTATTTAACAAAAATTTCGAGAAGAAATAGCAAACTCGGAAAGAGGGGGGGGGGTCCTTTTTTCTTCCACTTCAATTCAGTATTTTAAAAAACTATTCGTTAAAATATATAGGTTTACTTTTTTTTACTCCACTCCCATTATAATTTATATTTATTTGGCCGAGTGGTTAGCGCGCTTGGCTACTGATTAAAGGGACCTGCGTTCGAGCCCCGGGTAAGGCATGGATGTTTGTTTTTCTCCCGAGGTCCCGCTATTCTCAGAGACCTTCTACTACGGCATATAAACTGTCAGGCTCCTGTCGGTTTATACGTCATAGTAGAAGGTCTCTGAGAATAGCGGGACCTCAGCAGAAAGACAAACATCCATACTATCTCAGTCCAAGGTCAACCACTTTTAACGATAAAAGATGACACAATGAAACTCGCTTGTAAATAAAAACGCTACTTACACAGCACTCTACTAATTGTTGTGGAAATATAGTTGATTTTGCCAGTATTTCCTGGGGCGGGAGTGGCTCAGTCGGTAGCGCGCCAGGATCGTAATCTGCAGTTCCCAGATTCGAGTCCCAGCTGGGTCAGCGTTAAGCCGCGGCTCCGTGCGCGCAGGGAGAGCCATACCCTGAGCACGTTAAAGACCACACTGGGTGGCTTTGAAGGGAGACTACCATCTGTCTCCCAACAGCTGTGCCAGTGGCAAGGAGTGTCTAAGGGAGAAGAGAGCTAGCTTACATAGGCTTAATGTAAACTTTTCGCTTGCAGCGCCCTCTAAATATGGCAAATTCGTGCATTGCAATGAAGCCACCTAGCCAGGGACAGGAGCCAGTTCCTTGCTATATTTTTCCACCGCCCAGCAAGGTTTTCAATGGCTTACACCACGTCACTAATTTCCATTCACTTTAGCTCTGTTCAAAGTGTTCATTTCTTAAATTTTACCATCGTAATTTTCTTTTTACAAGGATTAGTTAAAATTATTTTCTTTAATAAAATCCCATTTTGTAAAACAGGTAGTAGCTATGCTCAAGAAAAGAATTTTAATATTTTGAACATTCTACAATATTTAATATATTATAATAAATTGAAATTTATGATTCTATGTGAGATAACATGTTTTGTTTAATTATATTTTATAGAATTTTAGATATTTTCAATAAAAGTCATATCGAGTTTCTTACTTCTATAAATTGTCAATAGATGGCAGCAGGCACTTCTCGTATCAACCATAAAAAAATTGACTAAGAACAAACTGCAGACATCTATATACATCGATATGCTCCAGAGAACACAAAACTGCAACATACATTGACTTACATGTTTGCAAGATGATTAAATGTATTAATTTATATATTAATTTTAAAAACTCTGCCAATTTACTCAAAATAAACATACAACGGTTTTTCCAGGTATCGTAAAATGTACTCCTGAACGAGATAAAACATTCATTGAATAACTTTAAGGTCAGCTACCACTGTGCCAAACAGCCATGGCCGTTAGACATTTGGAAACACTGGTTAAATCGCAATATACATACCAATAGTAAGACAAACCATAGCTGCATTGGGCTAAAATGATTGCACTGCGCATGCGCAGGTCGCCCCTTACAGTTGTTTTTGTGCCTGCACATCAATTTGCCACGTTCAGCTTCGGTAAAATTCCGCAGAATGGCGCCACTTACGCTTGTGCGAAGCTAGCCTTCTTCTCCTTATACCTTCTTTGCCAGTGGTCCCCTCCCCCAACCTTCTCTGAGCTTTCGGGGTCCTTGTGACCTGGCCATTTAGACCATATGTGCCAAAAAGTGCCGCTCAGAGGTAAAATCAACCCAATCCAGCGATTTTCTAATAGCTCTTTACCGTAACTAACACTCCGATGGTTATGAACTCTTTTGTGTTTATGCTGAAGTAGCAATTTTAGAATCAAATCGTTCGATCTGTTCCAGAAAAAAGAACATTAAACTTAGGAATGTTAAATTGAACGAACAGAATTTTAATAAATTATTCCTTTTTATATAATAAGTGGTAACTTGTGTACTATTGAAAATATAAAGCCTTTATGTATATTTCTATAATATCAAATATATATTACCAATGGACCAGTAGTGCTATTGCGTAAAATGACGCAGACAGTTAAACAGATACTTTCATTAATCATAATATCGTGGAAATAGGGTTTTAGACGATACATACCCAACAGAATTCATTAAATACAATAACAAGACATAAGAAACACGGACTTCTTGGTTCTAAATGCTTGATTAGTGTAAATGAATGTTTTATGAATACATTAACATGCTGAAAGTCGGCAAAAGGAAAAAACAAAAAAATATGAAAAATTAACTGTTTTTTTTTGTCATGAGTCAAGCACATACCCAGGATTTAGTTTCAGGGAAGGGGGAGATTCTGTTTGATGTGGAGATAGTAAATAAATATTCAGTTTCCACTTGAATATTTATTTACTTTTTAAACATAATCAACTTTCACATGGTCAGTAGTGTGCGCCATCTACCGACCGTACAGTACACTAATCTTTCGGAATTCTATCAACGAAATATTGAACAAAAAATACCATTTATCGTCGAAGGGAAATGCCAACAGGGATAGCTTCAGGCCCTCTTCCCGGCTATTTACCGCCAGAAATCATTTCTTTAGGCAAACCTTTCCAAACCGTGCTTCTCAAACCTGCTTTGAAATGACTCATGACAAAAAAAAAATTCAGTTAATTATTCACTAATCTTGTTTCTTCTTTTCACTGACTTTCATCATGTTAATAGTAATTAAAATTGTGTTCTTAAATTATTTATTCAAGCATTCTCATTGACATAACATGGAAATTCTTTAATACACCCAATTCTGTTTTTACACCGATTTTTTTACATGATTTTGATTTAACACGGTTTAGAAAAAATTTCCAATTCTCTTTTTACACGATTTATCTTGATCTAATACGATTCAAACGGCGCCTTATTAAAAAATCTCCATTTGAATTTAATTCTGAAAAAATATTCCTATTCAAGGAAAAATTCCTAGAATTTACATTTATAACAAAGATGCCGCTTTTATGGTCACATTTTTCGAAGTAGTTTTAACTTTGAAAATGTACTATAGATACACATTTTGTGCACTAAAATCCCCAAAATAAAAACTACACTAACATAATTACACAACAAATTTTCTCTATTTTATTCTCTATTTTATGGGGGGCGGGGGGACTCAGTCCTTAGCTCGCCAGGCTCGAAATCTGTAGTTCCCAGGTTCGAATCCCAGGGGGGCGGGGAGACTCAGTCGGTAGCGCGCCAGGCTCGTAATCTGCAGTTCCCAGGTTCGAGTTCCAGCTGAGTCAGCGTTGAGATTTATCTCCGCAAAATTCCCCCGCCCTGCCCACGGTCAGCAGGGGACACCGATGGGCTTGGAAAGGTCGCCGTCCGTCGAATGGGACGTTAAGCTGTGGCCCCGTGGGTGGGAGAGCCATACCCTGTGCACGTTAAAGAACACGCTGGATGGCCTTGGTCGGAGACTTCCATCTGTCTCCCAACAGCTGTTCCAGTGGTCCCCTCCCCCAAGCTTCTCTGAGTTTCCGGGGTCCTTGTGACCTGGCAATTTAGCACATTGTGTGCAAAAAAATTATGGAAAAATTGTGCAAAACGTACTTCATTCGGAATGAAGTGGCAACATTGAGTTCAGGGAATTCCCCCTTAGTTTTTTAACTTCAATACATACGTTAGTCTTGGTCTCTCATTTCGCGTTTAAAGTTAGAAGTGTTTAGATGTCTAACAGAAGAAATCCATAAAAAAATTTTTTTTGAAGTTTTTTTGTGCGTAACAGAAATTTATTAAATTTTGCTGATACTTTGCGCATATAATTATCTTTATAAGTTTATAAAATAAAAAAATGTGTTTAAATGAATGAAAAATCAAATAAAGATTTAATTAAAGATTTCGATATGATTTGTTTGAAAACAACTTATTATTCGCAAAACAACTTATTAAATAACAACTTATTATTTTAAAAGATTTAATTAGATTTTGATATGATTTGTTTGAAAACAACTTATTATATTGAAAATATAATAAGTTCCACACGTAATTGACGTGTGGAACCAATCTTCATATTCACTGTTTTTTTTTGGCACGGTTTTTTTTATCTACCGTGTAAAAACAGAATTGGGTGTATGGACAATGTAAATTTAAAATTTCTCTCAAATGTCTCTAATTTTTCGACAGTAATCTTTTAATATATCGAGAGTTATTGAAGAAGGACTAAATTAACATCAGGCTCTGATCTGTGCATTTTGTCTTAAAATACTTCTTTCAAATTGATAAAACTGGAAAAATCATTATAAAAAATTTTAAAATTGCCTTATTTTAATAAAAGAGTTAAATTATTATCATTAATAGCAATAAATGGAAGGAAAATATTGCTTACACTGACTCCATTTCGGATTAATAGGAAACAGATATAACATTACAAACATAAAATCAGTTCACGATTATGCAGTTGTTACTGCAAAAGATATTTCATTTTAGCACAAAATAAGTGACCATTAATTTCAGCAAGAAAAATCAGTAATGTAATTATCGTCGAAAACTTCAGCATAATTTTTGTTCAATGTAATAAACTGTAAATTTCATCGTGACAAAGAAAATGTCTCAAATCTCCCGCTTCATAAAAAAAAAACCTTTTTATATTTAGCATTTGCTGTCAACGAAAAACATTCCGTAAAGCTGTCTTAGAAGAAACCGGAAGTGTCTAAGGGCTCAATTCGCCGCTTGTGATAGAAGAAATCATTGTTTTAGCATTCTCTTCAACGTGACACACTTCTACGTTTCTAAAGTACATAAAAATTTGCAAACTACATATCGTGCCACTTAAAATTTTCAAAATATACACCAAAGGAAACAGTATGAGCTCGAGCTGGAGTTCGAAAAACCATCATAGCTGTTATTTAGCGGCACCTTCCCAGAGCTCCCCAGTGGCGCAATTGGTTAGCGCACGGTACTTATAAGTCAGTACTTGTGGGTTATGCCGGGGTTGTGAGTTCGAGCCTCACCTGGGGAAGCCAGTATTTTTTTTAAATCTCTCTTCGATTCTTTCTAAGATCAATTTTAAATAAAACCAATTGATATCCTTTACTTCCTCGTGCCCTATAGTTTAATCGTCGTATTTTCGAATGTCAGAAATGCAATTACATGAAAATGTCTGACTCAATCGCACAACCAGTTTATCATGCAAAATGTCAAATTTAAATCACAAATCCCGTTTATAATTGAAATTTCAAAATTCCAGCACGATATTGGCCATAAATTGCCTAATAGAAAATAACTTTTCATTTTATTTAAATTATACTTTAATTAATTTGTTTTAAAAAAATAAATTAGCAATTATTTTTCAAAAATTTTGCATCTAAAAAAGGTTCTTTCCCCTAAATGTTTCGGTCGCTTCTTTTTAATAGTTTTATCCCCTCCTAAAAAGTGCAGCATTAAATTTTTATCCATACAGCAGAGGTCATAACGGTCTTCGAGTGTTTTTTTTTTAAATCGAACATCAGCCATTTTCGTATTCCTAAAGGGATTAGCCAGCATCAGGGATTTGGTCGTCATTTCATCTGACGACCTCAGTACCACGAGGTCAAAATAATTCTTAATAAACAAATACCCCTTAAGCAGCTGCTTGCCACAGAGGTCTAACAGGAGCCTGTCAGTTTATATGCCATAGTAGAAGGTCTGAGGGGATGGCAGGACCTCAGCAGAAAAACAACCATGGCTCGAACCCAGGACCCTTAGATCATTAGCCAAGCGCGCTAACCACTCGGCCATGGGACTACAATAATTTTTAAATTAAATTAAAATTAACTCTTAATATTAAATTAATATAATTAAGAGTGTCATTTCAAAATCAAAAATCCTTCATATGTCCCTAAATGGCCCCTTAAAAACTTGAGACTTATGATCGCCCTGCATCCATAATATATGAATTAAATATGAATGTTTAATGAAAGAGTCTTTTAACTTAACTCCCATTGTCCTACTTTACTTGCTGTATCAGTTTGTTGTTTTATTTGCTTCAAAGTAATGGATTTTCAAACGTTCGGTAATCCCAATTCAACGTTTTCTTTGGTGTATTAAAATCAGTAAACGGGAATGCTGAAAACGCGATTTCGAAATTTGCAATTCCATAAGTCTGTAAACAAACAAAAGAACAAAAATAATAGTTACAGCATGTAAAGTAGGCAATTATGATTATGTAAAAGAATTTACAATTGAAGAATGAAAAAAAATTTCTACTACGCTAAGCTGTATTTCTTTACGCTTTATGCAGTTTCTAATCTATCTTGATAAAAATTCGTAATGTTTACTAATCACACAGTGGGTAATTCAAATGAAATAATGCCAAAAATACGTTGGCAAAAATACAAGTACTATATTAAAAGCGGGTTTACAAAAAACAAGAATAAGCTCGTGCTGCCATCTATTGGCATTTAATGATTCTAAAACCGATAATCATTCATTTTAAATATAGGGTCATTGATAACGTAGAATTTCACCAGATTTGATTACGGACTAATTTTTTATTTACGTTATGTTCTTTCTAGTGGCGTTTTCTAAATAAAACTAAAAAAAAAATACGTTTATTATTTTTATTCGCTCGTCGGTCAGCTATAGATATGATGATCCAATCGTACTCATGTTTTCCGGAGAGTCCCAATTTCCAGAATTCTGTCTCATTGTTCCTATAAACCATTAATATGGAAATTTCAATATTTCCGCAAAAAGAAAATGAATGAAGCACGTCAGTAAGCATTATAATAAAAATATAAGTCCAGAAAATTACAATATATAAATATTGTGATTTTCCACAATTTTTACCTCAAATGCAGAATCAGACTCAAAACAGCCCGACCTAGAAAAAGAGGCGGAGACGGGAAAGCAGATCATAGAAGTGAAAGGGATGGGCCAAAATCAGACCAGAATGAACCGAAACGCAGTTCGTGTATAAATGTTATCCCACCGTTTTAGTTGTCATTTACTAATCTAATGAGAAATACGCATAATATGTGTGTTTCATGAAATAATATGCTGAAAAAAAAATTGGTTTTTGTCGTGAGTAGGATTCGAACCCATGTCTCCTTGAAACATGCCAATTATGCTAATCACTGTAACATCACTGGTTAACGTGTTTTTCAGCTCTGGTGTGATGTAT
This sequence comes from Ryuthela nishihirai, assembly GCA_038380435.1. Taxonomy (NCBI): domain Eukaryota; kingdom Metazoa; phylum Arthropoda; class Arachnida; order Araneae; family Heptathelidae; genus Ryuthela; species Ryuthela nishihirai. The sequence continues at coordinate 31,909,166 of JAWZYU010000018.1, forward strand.
AAATTTTCCGGATTTTTTTTTTATTCGCACAGTGGCACCATCTATCCGGGAAGTGGACAACTGTGTTGTCACATCCTGGATTCTTTTACTACTGAATAAACCGACAGGCTCCTCTCAGGCCTCTGCGGCAAGCAGCTGCTTGAGGGACTATTTTATTTATTTCATTTGTTTCTTTTTTTTTTTCACTGAAGTTAAGCAGCTTTGGGCGTGGTCGGTACAGTCGCTCAAAAAAGTATCCGAACACTATGGTTGATCACAGAATTCAGAAAAAAAATATTTAGCAACGATTTTTTTAGAAATCAGTGATCTAGCAACTTCGTGTCACGTGACACAAAGTTGCCAGATCACTAATTTCTAAAAAAATTTTTGCCAAATATTTTTTTCTGAATTCTGTGATCAACCATAGTGTTCGGATACTTTTTTGAGCGACTGTACCTGTGAGGGTAACCACTTGGGAACACCGCGTGCAATTGGCAAAAAATCTGCTGAGGATCCGCCATCCTCACTGATCCCTCAGTGTGAACTGACAGGCTTCTGTCAAACCGCTGTGGCAAGCAGCTGCTTGAGGAGGTATTTATTTTATTTTTTATTTTTCATCTTACTAGCAATTTTAAATGGATAAATGGAAGGCCATCATATCCCGCTACTATGCACCCCCAACACCACTCCTAGACCTATCAACTGGACTCAAGAAACATCCCTAAAAAGATTTTGATTTTGAAAAAAATTCCTTTGTTGGGCCATGTTAATTTAGTTTCGGGAAAAAAAATCGTTTGTTGCGCCAGGTGTCCGGAATTTTAGCCCGGAAGGAAAAAAAAAACTTTCTTGAGTTACGTGTCTGGAATTTTGGGTCGGAAAAATTTTCTTTATTTTACCATGCGTCTCTAATTTTGGTTCACAAAAAACTTTTGTTGGGCCAGATGTTCGGAATTTTGTCTTGTGAAAAAAATTCTTTGATGGACCATCTGTCCAAAAATTTGGTTAGGGAAAAAAATGCTTGTTGGGCGAGGAGTTCGGAATTTTCGATCAGAAAAAAAATCCTATTTTGGGCCATCTGTCCCTAATTTTTGCTCTGGAAAATATTCTTTGTTGAGTCATGTGTCCAAAATTTTGCTTACGAATAAAAAAAATATTTTATTTGACCATGTGTTCCAAATTTTGGTCTGGAAAAAAAAAGCAATATTGTAACATGAACCCATGTCTCCTTGAAAATTTGTTTCGAAAACATAATCCTCTGTTGGACTATATGTCCCTAATAAGGCGTAAATTCAGTGTAAACTACTTGACCATTACACTCTATGATCAAAAATATAAGTTTCTAGCAAAAATAGATCTTTTGCAATATTCATTTAAAAATTTGACATTTTCCAGCTTTTTTTTGTCGCTAGAGGCCGCCTTTCGAGTTTTATTTTACCACCTTTAGCACTCTCTAACAGTGGAAATTCCAAACTGATGGGGATTCGAAAAATATCAGCGTGAATCCAAATCTGCCGGCGTGGCTGAGCACTATTTAGGTGTAGCAAAATTTTTTTTTTTTTTCTTTAGCGAAATATAAGGCTTTTTTTTTTACGTTTGTATTTATTTTTGAAAGTTTCTCATTCGTTTTTAATTATTAATAAGAAAAATATTTTTACGTACTTTTTTCAACAATACGCTTTCTTTTTTTCGAAGTGAGTTCTTTTATTGCCACCCTTTGTGAAATAATTCTGATCCACCCCATCCTCTGAAACCATTTTGGCTCTCCCTCCCTCCCTCCCTAGGGGCGAGGGTGGCTCAGTCGGTAGAGCGCCAAGCTCGTAATCTGCAGTTCCCAGTTCGAGTCCCAGCTTGGTCAGCGTTGAGATTTATGTCCGCAAAATTCCCCGCCCTGCCCACGGTCAGTAGGGGACACCGATGGGCTTGGAAAGGCCGCCGTCCGTCGGATGGGACGTTAAGCTGTGGCACGGTGTACGGGAGAGCCATACCATGTACACGTTAAAGAACACGCTTGATGGCCTTGACGGGAGGCTACCATCTGTCTCCCAACAGCTGTTCCAGTGGGTCCCCTCCCCCAACTTACTCTGAGCCTTCGGGGTCCATGTGACCTGGCCATTTAGCCCATGGTGTGCAAAAAAGTGCCGCTCAGAGGTAAAACAACACAACTCCTCCCTCCCTAAAAACAGTTTTGTCGAAGTCCAGTGACTTTCAGTTTCAACTTGATATTAGACACCGAAGCTTTAGGCCCAATGTTCATAATTCTTATGCAAACGTTTCTAATACATCAGACCAATTATAAACCTAACAGTTTCAAATTAATAAAACATTTTATTGAGAAACATAATAATGAAAATTCATAGATAAAGAATTAAATTGTTATTTCTGCTATTGATATATATGTCAGATTATATATGAGCTGAGGACGTTCCTGAAGTGTTCAATTGAGTCAAATTTAATTTAATAACAGTTAAGAAAAGGCAAAAAACATTTCACTGATTGTATTAGTCGAAATAAGCAAAATGATGCATTTAATAAATTGCTTATTAGTCGCTATTAAATTAAATTGCATAGCTACACCAAATATCTAACTAAGATGTAATGAAATACGTCTCTAAATAAGATGAAGAATTATTTTGTACTTCATCTCTATAACAGTATTATTTTGAAACTTTTTTGACATAATATGACTTTAACAGTACTATAACAGTATTATTTTAAAACAAAAACATTTCACAATAGATTCAAGAATTAATTAGAGATGTGGTAGTCCATCTATGAGCAGTCCATCAATTTTCAGCGTTTCGTTTCAAAGGCGTATATGGCCAAGAATAACTAAACTAAAACCTTAAAAACAAACTTACAGCATTTAATGAATTATAATTACCACTAAATTTGTGTAATCTGTTCTATATCATGGAAAAATCTCGAAACGTATATCAGCCACTGATAGGTTGCTCAGGGATCAAAAATATCGAAAAAGACAAATCAGTTAGTTCATTAGTAGAGATTACGTTCATTTATTTATCTACGATAAATATTTTTCAAAATTATATTTCGTTAAGCTATTTTTCAGAATTATTTTGCCATGTCTTAAGAATTTGGACTATTTTCCACAATATGACATTTATTATCTCAAAAGGGTCACAAAGTTAGGAAAACTGTCCCAACGGAAAGGAAACACTTATGGGCAGATGGAGTCTCCCATCGAGGCCATGATTTTATTTCGATGTGCAAATAGGTTACGACTATGAAATGGGTGAACCCAACTTAAGTCCGATCAGCTTAATGGCAATGTTTGGAAACAACTAGCAATTATATAGCCATTTGTTACTCAGGGTTTGTGCATTTTAATCGGTATACTGACGGAGTTGATTCAAATCCAGAAAAATTAAGTTATGAAACTGGACACCAAAGTGCAACATCTAATCTTCAGTTCTCAGATTCGAGTCCCAACTGGGAAAAGCATTGAGATTTATCATCTCCAGTCAGTTGGGGACACCGATGGGCTTGGAAAGATGCCGTCCTTCGGATGAGAAGTTCCGCTGCATGCAGGAGAGCCATACCCTGCGACGTTCAAGAACGCGCTGGATGGCCTTAAATGGAGGATACCATCCGTCTCCCAACTGCTGTCCAGTGAGTCCCACCAACCTGTTCTGAGCCCTCGGATTCCTTGTGATCTGGCCTTTAGCCCTTTTTCTGCAAAAACAGTGCCGCTCAGACGTAAAACAACCCAACCTTTTCGATAATTAACTGCTTATAATGGCTTGTTGGTATACAATAACGTCTCTTAATAATTTTTTAAGAATTCAGGAATTTCCAGAATTTTAATTATTAGATAAATATTTAGAAATGATGATGTTTATCACAATATATCCACGAAAGATATAAATATCAGTTTATCTAAAAAGCAGCTTTTAAGTAATCATTAAATAGAAAGAAATCACTATTTTTAACCCTATATTTTACCGTAAAAATACTAATATACATTAATTGCAAATGTAACATTCTGAAATACATATTAACAGAATATTAGATTGCGAAATACTTTAATACGACAATTAATTCCTAAGCCATTAATTATGCAATTTTGGCATAGTAAATAGCGTTATATAACAACTGTTAACAATTCCTTAGTTACTTGCTCTTTTGGAGCTGAAGACACCGTTCTATACGAAGCAGTAAGTTCCAAAAATAGCATTGCTTTGAAACCAAAATTCTGACAATAGTGCAACGGACTGCAAAGGTCAGTGAATCCATGGACGGAATCTACATTTCTTATCCTAGATTATTCTAGATTAATTGGAAATGTAGAGCCTAAAATAAATAAGCCGTCTATTCGCGGTCTTCTATTTCTAATCCAGGAATAAGTACGAAAGCCTGCAGAACAAGGAATATTTCTATATCGGGAGCATGCAAGGAATTCCAGATAAATACAACTCCGGTTTTTCACATTTAAAATATAAGTGCAAGGATAACAAATCGTGCTAGCCATTCTCTGTCAGTTTAATGCGGCATAGTAGAGGTCTGCGAGGAACGCTAAACCTCAACAGAAAAGCAACACAAACATCCAAGCCTTACACGGGCTCGAACCTAGATCAAGGCTGTTACAGGACCCCAAATTATGCTCCATGCATTTCAGCTATTTCACTGGCATTATTATTATCATTTACTTATCAGGTTTCCTTGTACGCTTACGATCTATTTATATTGTCCTGAATATAACCTAGGATGGTTCATGACGAAATGTATATTATGTCCTTAATCTCATTTCGTTGATAAACCATTATTTATTTAGGAAAGTTATTTTCAGAATTATGTTTCAATGTCTTAAGAAGTTGGGCTTTTAACCCTTTATGGCATTTATTTTCTCAAAAGGGTCCCAAGGTTCGGGAAAGTAAGAGAAAGTGTCCCAACGGAGAGGAAAACTCTTATGGACAGATGGAGTCTCCCATCGAGGCCATGATTTATTTCGATGTGCAAATAAGTTACGGCTGTAGACATGGGTGAACTCAGCTTTACACCCGATCAGATTAAAAGGAGTATTCGGAAACAATATGAAATGACGTTTCATTTGTCGTTCAAGATTACTACAGTAAATTAATATGATGATATAATTAACTCAAATCTGAAAATATCAAGTTAAGAATTTAGGCGTCAGTGACAATTGTTAACTAATATTAATTAATAATAATAGCGAGCTGATGCTGTTCTAGAAAACAACGATTTAACTTCCTTCTTCCCTACGTATTCAGTTCTTACTTAAAGGATGAAGGAACGCTAAAACCTAATACCCTTGAAAAGGGACAAAATCCTTGTATTACAAAAGGAACGAATAGCTTTTTTTTTTTTCAAAAATTTTTCAAAAAAAAGGACTCTTTTTTGTGAAACAACTGGAATTCCCATTTCAGACTATTTCCCATTTTAGCACCCCTTCATCACGTTTGCGAAACAATTGGATTATCCCGTTTCAGGTTATTAGCCTTTTTAGCGCCGTTTTTTATATTCCAGACTCAAAATTTGATGTGGAAATTATGTCAAAAGCCATCGCTCTTAAGGACCGTTTATGCAGCGAATTTTACTATCACAGCTGCCAGATAGCGTACCTTCAGGTACTTAATGTGATTTTGCTATTTCGCCACCATAATGTTTGATAATTTTCATATTTCTAAAACCCAAATTCGTTTCCTGTTCAAGATCGGAAGCTGCCAGGAAAGTTTAGAAGCCGAAGTACCTATATAATAAAAGGTGTCAGTGTATGTCTGTGGCAGCCATAACTCGTCGGAAAATCAACCTATAACTTTCAAATTTTCAGAGAATGTCTCTGGTTGTGGTCCGGGTTGCAAATAATTGTAAGACGACTTTAAAATTATACGAGAATGGCTAAAGCAAGTTTCAAGGATTTATTGAGTCCATTAAATGATAGACTGAAAAAGGGATACATAAATACGTCAGTTCTACCAAAAGAGTGTCTAATTGCCACCCTGAGGTTTCTTGATAGTTCTCGATATTAATGTATAATATTGTTTGCGCTTCTTCAGGGATCATCATCAATCAAAAATACCGTATATTTCAACAGATAAGACGACCTTCAGATAAGACGAGGTATAAATTTTCGTTAGTTTTATAGCTTTAGCATATATCTCTCCTATAAGACGACCCCAAACTATAAACGGCCTATGAATTTAGTTTAGATCGGCGATCATCATCTGGATAATGATCGCCGATCTAAACTAAATTCATAGTATTCATACTGTATAGCGTATACGGAATTATGTCCTATTCGCAAAAATTCGCACTGATTCGGGCATTCGGGTAATGACCTTGACTATTCACAAAAGCGTCGTATGGGCTATTCTATTTTGTGGACATACCCTACTCTGTACTAGTAAATAATTACGGTTTGTCCGTTTTTTCCTCAGTAGCTCAATAAACATAACTTTTAATATTTATTTTGTTTTAGTATTGTTTTACTATTACAATGTATTATTTACTATTACAATGTAATGTATTATCATATAAATAAAAATAAATAAATACCCCCTCAAGCAGCTGCTTGCCACAGAGGTCTGACAGGAGCCTGTCAGTTTATATGCCACAGTAGGAGATCTGAGAGGATGACAGGACCTCAGCAGAAAAACGACACACACACATCCATGCCTAATTCGGGGCTCGAACCCAGGTCCCGTAGATCAGTAGCCAAGCGTGCTAACCACTCGGCCACGGGTAGCGTATTTAAATATGATAGATTTTTCGAATAGTTGTGGAAATAATGGTTTCAATTTATATAAATTTCAATCTAATTTTTTTTGTATCTGTCCTATAAGACGACCCGGATTTTGGGGGCCTTTTTTTATGATTCAACTATCGTCTTATCTGCGGAAATATACGGTAAATGTTTCCTCTGGAAATGTTCGAGTCTTTCGACCCTCTCCTCCAGATAGCAAGATTGGATAATGTCAAGAAGCTGATGACGTTTATGTTACAAAACCTTGATAAAAATTCTTAAATCCTATGGAAAAGATTCGCATCATATAAAAATTTGATTGTTTCATTGTAGCAAACTTTGCGCTTAGTCAGATCCTCTTGTCCAAGTAAACTGTGCAGACTTAGTTCAAAGACGTTCTCTGTTTTTAATCTTGCTATAAGTTGTTTCAATATAATAATAAGCAGTACAATTCAGCAAAACATGTATCACCGTTTCCTTTACGTTGCACGTCTGGCAATAGGGGGAAAGAACTTTTCTCATCTTGAAAAATGAGTTATTCAAGAGTGATGCACCTGTTCCGAGTCTGGTGATGCACACAAAATTTCTTCTTGAAAGGTGCAGATCATTTAGTGGAAAGATCTTGTTCTCTGCTAATTGTCGATGATTGATCTTTCTTTCAGCGATGATTTGAAGTGATGTAGAAAGTTCTCCTTTATCACTTTATTTAAATTAGAAAATTGTTGAGTAAACTTTGGGATATCCTATCTCTGATTAGATTATGAGCCTTGCGTGCAATCTACTGAACCACCCCACTGTAAACAGGCTTTTCTTGAAATTAACAGTACTTTTTTGAGCAAAAAGGAGCAGAGGAAAAACTATTTGAATGATAAGGCACTTGGAGCTTATTTTGGAAAAACTGCCAGAATGTTCTTACTGAATGCCTCAATAGTCGTAACAGAAAGCATTACAAAGAGCTTAATAAATGTGTAAATGGTCATTTACACGTTTATTAAACACATTATTATGCAGCTGATATGAATCTTTGACTTGATGGCTTGGCTGACAAAGTCGAGGAAGCAGAAAGCAAAACAGCATGAGAGCTGTACCAGATAGTTAATGTTTTGTACGGTAAAAAACGGACAGGTATACAGGGATTGAAGGATATACAAGGTAAAGTTATTGAAAGTGAAGATTCTGTCATGGCTAGGTGGGCTGAGCATTTCAGAGATGTTCTAAACAATGATTATTTCTACTCCCGTAGTTTGTAATGATAGTAAACGCATTACTGGCTTTAATGTTGTCCCTATATCATATCGTCTTATCTGCGGAAATATACGGTAAATGTTTCCTCTGGAAATGTTCGAGTCTTTCGACCCTCTCCTCCAGATGGCAAGATTGGATAATGTCAAAAAAAAATATATCAGAAAAAAATATATAGAAAATGATATATCATAGTCTGAAACTATTTTGGCTATTTCTAAACTTAAATTACATAATCCGGATGGGTAGATGAAATTATTACTGAAACGCTTAGAGCTAGTAATATTTCTGTTACCATATGGCTACCTGAAATTTTTTAATTGAAAAAAAAAATCTTTTAAAGGCATTGTTCCTAAGGATTTCACCAGAGCTATTGTTATCCCTATTTTTAAAAAAGGTGATCGCAGTTTTTATAACTATATGGGGCTCAACTTACTTCATGTTACAGGTAAAGTTCTTTGCATGATTCTGCTTAATAGAATTAAGAATCTTATTGACGGACAATTGCGTGATGAGCAGTGTGGATTCAGAAGTGGTAGGGGATGTGCAGACCAGATTTTTTTTTCACTTAGGCAGACTCTTGACAAATATTTCGAGTTTCAGGAACCTATGGTTATTAACTTTGTAGATTTCAAAAAGGCTTTTGATTCTGTTGAGTCATAATTTGTGGTTGATAATGAAATCTTATGGCATACACGTAATGACACTCGCTATAACAATACCAAGTTGTGTGTGAGAGTTGGTAAGGCTTGTAGCAATTGGTTTAGCATTTCTTCTGGTGCTCGACAAGGATGTAGTCTCCTTTCCTCTTTGGTTATGTTATGCGAAATTCACTGCAAGGGAAAGATTTTTGGTTTAAACGGATCATGAAAATAGATCTGAAAATTTCTGATTATGCTGATGATTTCGCTTTTTGGAATATGATGATCTCTTTCATTAGAGCTGTTGACGAGACTAGTGGTAAGAGTAGGTTTAGTGATAAAGAAAACTAACGTGATGAAAATTGGTCAGGCTGACTCTGGTTCAATTAATCTGAATGGTTGCACTGTTGGTTGTTTGGGGATTTATGGCGCAAAGGCAAATGACATGATGCACCAAACGATGTATTTGCACTGTTGAGTTGGAGCTTTACTACAGATACTGGTAATGTGCGGCACGAGATAAATAGATTCTTAAAAATTTCAGCAGTAGTCCCTATGCAGAGTACATAGAAATAAGGAATATACACCTAAAGAACCTAAGAAAACTTGATGCTTTTGATTCTAGATGCTTATGCAGTACCTTGGGCATTATGTGGTTCAACTTAGTAAGTAATGATGAGGTTAGGCAAAGGAGTCGGCTCCTTTTTGAGCAGCATATTGTGCACTCTGTTTGGCCATGTTATCCGTATGCATAACTATAGATTAGCGAATAGGGTTATAAACTGTGTACCTAGTTCTCAGAAAAAGGGGGGGGGGGGAAGATAGATATGCGGATGGAGAAGAACCGCTATTGTCCACCGCTAGAATGCGGTGGACAATATTAAACAGGAACTTGTTAGAATTGGTCTACAGTGGTCACAGGGCCGTCGCCAGATTAGATCGCGACCTGTCAAACAATTAAATATCGCCCCTGATGGATTATAAGACAAAAATATAAGAAATCTCCAATTACTATTTTATTACAATAGAAACATTAATACAAAAACAATTACATATTAATTAAATGTTTGCTCTACGGGGATATCGCACAATAAAATTGTTCTCTAAAAGCTCTTCTAAATTTAAATTATAAGCTATGTCCGTCTCAATCGATATAGTTGCTAGACCAAAGTAAATTAAGCAAAACTGGTTAAGGAAAAGTGAATGGATGGACCATCACAGGCGCTGAGGCAGGCTGCCTCTATTCTACACCCTGTCGACGGTACTGAGTGGTCATATGCAGCAGAAAGATGTATTTGGAGAACTAAATTATACAATCTGGTTGAACCTCTGTAGTCCATGGTTGCTTGAGGATGATTTTTACTTTAAATTTCTTGTATGATCTTAAAAAAACTTATTCTTTAGTGAAATTATTAAAATTATAAAAACATACCTATTTTAAAAAAAAAATGTTATGTGAAAACTTAATTCCTCATATTGTCTACTCTTGAGAGACGGTTTCGTGTTTGATGCAATAGTTCTAGCCCACGAAACTCAAAAAACCTTACCCGGCCCGCAGATGGAAAACGGTTACCCATCCCTGCTTAAGTGGTAGGCCTGACTATGGTCTCAGCAGTTTTTTCCAGGTGAAGGGAGGCGTTTCAGGGAAGGACAAAATATTTCCAGCGGGCAATGGGGATGGGCAAAAAGAACAAATCAATTTCATGACAAAATTTATAGAGCAATTCATTACTGAATGCAGTTGCACATATGGTACGATATATACATTCCTTAATAGAACTACGGATACCCGAAAAAAAAAGGAACTTATTATTGAAAATACACGTAATTTTTTTCCATAACAACAAAAAAAAATGCTTCGCACGAGGAAAACTTCAAACAAGATTTACATTTCTTTAAATATTAGGTGTACCAAAATTAGTATAAATTTTTCGATTAAAATTTTCAGTTGGTCATTCCACTCTTCTATTTGGAGCATAATAACCTAGTGCAGCATTGTTTTCTCTGTTATTCGTATGTATCTCGTCGAAGTTATATAATTTAAGGCAAATATTAATACATTTTCCCACACTGCTGCAACATAAGATTCACAAACCAAAAAAATTTAATGATACGTCTTTATTCAAAAGTCATATACATAAATTTCACATTCACAGTTTTACAATATGGCTAACATTCTACTATTGAAGAGATACAAAGATACTCATGCTGTCCAGAGTAACGAACAAGATAAAATGCCACAGTTTAAATTCAGATCTTCACTTTATTCATTAAGCATGTACTAAATAGTTTTAAGGGACAGACATCTGTTTATACCGTTTGAGCAAAATTACTAGAAAAGTCAAAGTGCTTAATGATCTTGAACAATTTTTTGTTCGCTAAAAAACACGCTACGTTTAACATATCCGTCGTTCCAGAATATCTGAAATATACCTAAGCCAATTTTTATTTTCTATACTCGTTACGGAATAAAGGTAGTCCATAATTTAATTTACATAGGATGTTGTTTTCAAATAAAATAGAGTACTCAAAACTATTAGAACTAGTTGACTCATAAAAATACGGATGATCAAATTATTTAATGGAGTAATTAAAAAAGGAAATACATTATTTACAGGAAAAATGATATACTGCATAATATAAAAAATGCTATTACATAATACTACTAACCTAAAAAATACTTTTTACAGCTAACGAAACACCTAAATGGAAGTATATAATTACAAAGCCTTCTCAAAGTGTGATGTGCGTTGCTGCTAGTGGTATACACTATTCGAATACAAGTGTTTTAAATTGAAAACTGCCGGCTGAATTTTGCTAGACTGAATATCACATATTTTGCCAAAATATTTGTATCTGAAAAACTGTAATATGCGAGAGTGAGCATGCCACAAAATAGAGTTCCTGCTGACATTAATTCAAATTTCCTTTTTAAATATCAGTTAAAAAACTAGATCAAAGGGTATAATTACTGAGAGGCACTAGCGTGATTCTGGTACTCTCCAATTAAACTTCAAGTTTCAATTATGATTGAACTTTATAATTAAAACGGATCCAAAAATATTAGAATTACCCACCTCCAGCAAAAACATTTTGATCCTAACAACTGGCGAAGAGGTACCCGAAAGATCTTATTAGGCAGGGTTTAAACTACTGTTTATCATGCCATATAGATTAGTACAAATAAACAAATAATTTATGATAATGTTTTAATATCTGGTATACTTACTCGTTTTAATTCAACACCGATTTCTCCTTCAGTTTTACCATTTTTAACTGGTTTTACTCATTCATTTCTCATTCATTCAAATATGAGAACTTTCTGCAAGGTCTATTAAATGATGAAAGCTGGTACATCGGTAATTGTATCTAGGGCAGAAAATATTTCCCTAAATTGGTCAGAGCTATTGTTGTTTTTATGAGACTACTGCACAAGAGTTGGAATGTGCGTTAAGCTTTGAAAAGTTGATTGAACATTTAAATCCTTTTGAAACGAAATCTAATGGACAGCTTAGGTACAGTTTATTTTTTTCAGATCATCTGCTTTTTAGTTGCAATGATAAAAATTCTGTCCCAAAGTATTTCGCCAAGTGTATTCTCTGGATAGCGAATTTTACACGCGCGAGTAAAAATATCGCTCTATTTTAAAGCAAATTTTGTGTTCCCATTTTAATAAAGTACTTCATTCGTGCATATACCTAAGCCAATTTTAATATTTTAATATTTTAAATTTTAATATTTTAAATTAACTAATCTAATAGTCTAATCAAACTAAACTTTTACAGTATTTCAACTGTAAGAAACAAAGTTTCAAAATATTTTAAAATGGGAGCAAACATACATAAAAAAATTTCGAAAAATCTGTTAACGTGAAATGTAACATGAGAATATAACAAATCTGCAGAAGCGTAGTTATATCCTCATAACTAAAGGATTATTATATACACCAGTTTCAATTTGTATTCATATTTCATTTTAAACTTATAGTAAAACTGCATATTTTAATTAATTTTTTTACTTTCTAAAGTTTATACACTAGCATAACGAAGGTTTTTCCGGTGAATCGAAAAGTTGAACGTAAATTTTTAAATATGGAATTGTTACAAATGTATGCAATCGAATGAATATAACAGGTTAGTTGTTTGCCTAAACAGCCAATTCTCTTAAGTCATATAACAAAGCTGCAAACTCTGATGTGGTCAGTTGATTTATATTACAAATCAATACGTATTACTGTCCACTATTGCTACGAATCACACACAATAAGGTGCTTAAGTGTGGGACAGTCGTCAATAAGGTTTTTTAGGGTTTTAAGATATTAAAAATTAACACACTGGTATATGAATAGTGCTTTCGCCCTGAGTAGTACATTCTGTTTTAACTTTAGATTTTTTAGCACTTTTATCAGCTGACTAAGTTCTATTTTTGTCGCATGTTTTTCTATAGAAAGGATCAGTCACAATGTATAAGCATAGAGTCCTTGTAATTAAAATGTACAGCTCAAAATTCTTTACCAGAAAAAGTACGTGTCTCTGATATATTCAAATCCTTAAATTAATTTTCTTCTTTTTAATTTCGGGAGATATAATTGGTTTATAAAACACAGTATGCTTAATACTGTCATTATACACAATTACATCAACATGGAATCAAAACAACAACTGTATAGCTAATTTTAATTTCTATTACTCTATTCTACTATCCAATAACACAAATGTTAACCAATTCAGTTTTATAATTTTAATAATATTATCTAATAAGGAATAAATTAACTTTGAGAGCCTATTTGGCTCTTTCGAAAAACACACTGTTTTAACTGATGTGCTACTTAACGTTATATTTAAAAAATTATACTAGACTTTTTAACTAAATTACTGACACACTGCACAGAGGTTAGCGTCAAATATTTTTTAAGACAGTTGTTTACACAACAAATATTGGAAGCATATGTTTTTTATTCTTATAAAAAAAGCCGGTTTTGAAATGCTAGACTCGAAATCAGTCATTCAATAAAAGAAATTCTTTTATAGCAAAACAACTTATTACTTGATATAGAGAAAAATAGAGAAAAGCTGAAAAGAGCTTCACACACTCCAAGTCCAGTCACCGAAATAAAGTCTGCACTGTTTGCATTACACTACAATTCTCAACAACACTATTTCAAGCATAACATTTATGGTCAGACCACTCAATGTCCATCCCTAATTACAACCTGAATTAAAAGCTGTAATAGATTATGATATTCCCGTATAAAAAGTTGTTTACAGTGCTCCATTAAAAACACACTTTCAAAAATACCTTTTCTCGCTACGCAAACGCAGTTCTTATACGTAAATTTTAGTTTCTTTAAAATGGAATAATCACTTACAAAGACAGATTTCAAATACCTTGAATTTGAAGCAACTATCTACTGTTCCCGGCTTACTAAGCTACCTTTCACTCACTACATAATATTTATCATTTGTCCAAATAACGATAAAAGTTATCAATCTAAGACATAGATGCTATTTGATGGCAAGCCAAGGTATTTCCGTTCAGTAAGCTTAGTTTTAAATGTCTTTCTAAACTAATATATGGTTCAAATTGCCATCAAATTTTCATCGACGAAGGAAGTAACTTTCAAACTATTTTTGGCATTTTGAACAAGTTATTATTATAAAAAAACGTTTAATTATAGCAATGAAACACACTTTAACCTGGTTTGCAACAGATTAATAATAGAAAATTCAGAAGTTTGTCTTTGAAACCACCTAATGCCCAAGATACGCAGTATCTTGGGTGGTTGAACTTTGCAAGTAATGAAGTTTGGCAAAGGAGTCTGCAACCTCCTTTAAGCAGCATATTGTGCAGAGAGAGGCTCCGTTGGTTTGGCCAATTTTATTATATGATTTTAGATTAGCGAATAGTGTTATGAACAGTGTGCCTAAAGGCTTCAGAAAGAGGGGGAAACCTACGATGCGGTGGGTAGACAATGTCAAACAAGACCTTGTTAGAATTGGTGTGCCAGACGCAGCAGATATTAGCTCAAGATAGATATGCTTGGAGAATTAAATTGCAAGGTTTAGTTGGAACCTCTGTAGCCCATGGCTGCTTGAGGATGATGATGACTATCAGCTGGGCATTCCCATCCTGTCTTCAAAGGTGTTAAAGGAATATATTTACTTTTTCTACGCACTTGAAGTAATTTTAAGTTATCCCATTTTTTAAACATTGCGATTTTTTATGCTATATCTGATGCTGCTTTGAATGCAAACATGACACGGTGACATACAATGAGGTTGGTTGCTGACTCCTGCTCTGTATATTAACACAAAATTTGAAAAAGATCATTAGTGATCACCCATACAACTGATATGCAATAAAAATACCCCAATATATCTATATTTTGGTGTCACTCCTGCTTCTCGTACACAAACACATTCAAAACTTTGCTAATCGGTTAAACGTTTTCCCGTATTTTGGTTAAGAAATAGGCTGAAATGTATAAATTAAAATTATGCTAACCACTTCTAGTTTTCATTTTTATTGAACTTACTATAATACATCACAAGCTTGCTGATGTAGTTTGTTTAATCAAGTTTCATCTGTATTGAATTTTGGATACTGGATTGAAAAAGGGTCAAGACTTTTATATTCACGGTTAAATCAAATATTAGGTTCAATTCCACTGGATTTAAAATGGAGATAATTTAGTTTTAGAATAAAAATTTTATACAAAAGATATATATTGAATAGAATACCAAAATATTTTTCAATACCAAAACAACTTTCATTTACTTGTTAAAATTTAACACTTCTGATCATTAGATTGTGAATGCAGATGGTGGAACATTGTCAATGAGTTGAGAGCAGCTTAACAGATTGCTTATAGCTTCTTTCCTTTTTATTCCTCATAGCTTCTTTCCTTTTCCTTTTTTCGCTCATAGCTTTTTTTTGAGTCCAATTTATACATTGCTTTATCACATATTTTTCTTTCGTTTTAACTCTCACAGTTGATACATATAACATTTAAATTCATTGTACTTTCATGCTGTGTACAATATTAACAAAAATGAATTTAATAAAAAAATTAGTCATAATTCTTACAAGTGACAAAATGGTACTTCTGCTAATGCAAACACTTTGTTTTTGTCAAAATAATTAAAGCATTATTTTAACTAATAATTCAGTTGCCGGTATATTTTACAAATGTATTATTCAATAAATGTAAATATTTTATGGCAAAAAAATTTATGTGATAGGCAATACATAAATAAAACAAATTCATGAGAAAAACCTTTAATTTTTTTTGTGACTAACTCTATAGTTGTAAAAATTTGGCAATTTGACTTTTACATTCAATATTATGATCACTGGCCATACCCGTTACAGTGCTAAATTAAAATATTGGTGTAAATTAAACACTCCCTCACGAAGCTTTCAAGTTTTGCAGAAAAATATTTCTGACAGTTTTTGAAAATATTCTATCTTTAAAAATGCTTTAAAAGGTTAAACTCTCTCTGATTGATATTAAACATGGGTGCTTAGAAGGCCAAAAATAAAACGTATTATAAAATAGAAGCAATCTTCCATATATTATTATGAATATTATCACTAAATAAAATATCTATTTTCAGTCAAGCAAACAAATTGCGAAATGCCTGCCTTTGAAATATGAGATACCAAAAAATTTCACAACTTTTTAACGAAGCATTTGTAAGTTTCACCATATACCAAAAAAAGTATACATTGAAACATATATAATATACTTAAATAGTATAAAGTACTTAGTATTATGCTCCACTGGTATATGATGACTGCTATATTAATGAAAAACCTTTAAAATTAAAACATTAAACCATATATACATTGTTACAATAATGGTCCTAAGTAGTATTAAAAATTCGCACATTCTTAACATAATTATATACACAAAAAATTACAACAATCCAAGTAAGCATCTTACTAATGCTTTCTTTTTATTTTTACTATTTATTATTCTTGACTTTACTAATTTCACTTTTTTTATATACAAAAGATGCTATTGCAAGGTTAATGTGACAATGTGTAAAATTAACTTCCTTTCTACGTTCCTTTACTGATAAATTATGTTGACACTAAATAAAAAGACTTAAGTTGGGGAATTCAACACTTTCGGAGCCATCATCTTGATGAGCTTCTTTACTCTTGTGACATTATGAAAATAGTAAGAAAGCTAACAGAGAGTTTCATAATGTATTCAAAAATACAGGGTGTTAAGTCAATGAATATTAGATTCATTTTTAGAACTGTGAAACTCTGTGCAATATTTTAGGCAACAAATGGAAGTTAGGTAAAAACGTTTTCTTACATACCGAAAAATAAGAATGTGAAGATCAAATTTGTTTCACTTAATTCTTAGGACTTTCATTAGTAACTCTATATTTTCTCTGCAATATTTCAATTTCTTAAAAATTGCTCTCATTGTGAAAATTTAAAATTTCTGCCTGCTGCTTGAATTTATCATTAACAAATATATTTACAAAGTATTACCTGTTTAGAAAGAAAATATATTATTCTTATGTATGTTTAGCTCAACTTTTGCAATTTTTTTGTGCTAATTACTTCAACACCAAAATGTGTGAATAAAATTCCTATGGTTTTATTTTAATCTAGAAATTTTGCTAATGTGAACTTTTTCCATTTTAACTAACTTTAAGATATACACTGATTAAAACAATTATGGGATAATTTTTTTGTCAGTGTAAAGTTACATTTGTACTTTCATAACTTTGGAACTAAGATTTTTATTGAAAAATGTTAATGGAGATAAAGATTTTCAATCTCTCAAAATCTCATTTTTTAAATTATTCACTTAGTATTTAAAGAGTTACAAATTTTAGTAAAAACCTGGTGTCTAAAAAATATTAAAATTGTAGTAACTTGAAATATAAATATGTACTTAATTTTATTAATGTAACAATCACTTTAATTGGTTTTTCAGATGAATTTTCATGACTGGAAACGCTACTATTAAAGGTTTACAATATCTTCTTTTGCTACAATTTTTACTAAATGGATTAAAACTTGCAACAGTTATTCAATCATTGGCTTAAAAAACTGTTAGAAACAAAAATAGCAAACTAAAAAGGATGTACATAAATAACAAAATTATACTAGTACAGATTTTTAAGATTGTAATTTAATAAATAGTTGTTATTTCATACTAAAACACCTGGAATTTTTTTTTTTTACTTTCATAGAAGATAAGCTTGATTCAATGATGCAAAATGTGCACTTTAAAAGTTTGCTTTTTGCCACTTTGCGGTATTATTAAAGTTTGAAATACTCAACGTGTTTAAATATATTTAAATTATAAAAATTTTGAAATGCTATAAAAATTAGAGTAATAGTTTTTATATGCTAGTTTTCAGTGTTCTGAACCATTCCTATTTCAACTATATTTTAAAAATATATAATAATATAAACTATATAACTTTGAAAAAGTGTCAAGCTCTTATTTGTGACAAACATTATTTACTATGGTAGATGATGTGTTCACTTTATATATATTATATAATATCCATTGTTCTAAGTTATTACATATGATATTCTTTGAGTAATATTTACAATTTTCCACTTTAAGAAGAAATTATTAAATTTATATTGTACAATAAATACAATTTTTTCAATTGTGCTAAACATGCCATTCTTAGAAAATCAAGATTGATTATTGCAATCTATAATATTTGTAATTTGCTTTAACTCCTAATGTTTTCAAACTTTCATTTTGCATAACATATGGACACTAATTTCTTAACATGAATCAGAAAATCTTGACTAATTACTGAAATTCAACACCCAGAATTACTTCAACTTTCTAGTCAATATATCAATAAATATTTTGTGAAAAAAATTTCGCCGACATTCGGGACTTGAACCCACATCTCTCCAGAAACATGACAGAGAATTCTTACTGATTGAACTAATACTGGCTCATCTTTTTTCCACTAATTTAAGACCAAGTTTTCACTGATAACTTGCCACTCGTTGATCACAGATGGCCCAATGGTTGGCACCAAAAATCATTGGTGAAATTGGGTTGGGTTGTTTTACCTCTGAGCGGCACTTTTTTGCACACCATGGGCTAAACAGCCAGGTCACATGGATCCCGAAGGCTCAGAGAAGGTTGGGGGAGGGAACCACTGGAACAGCTGTTGGAAGACATGTAGTAGCCTCCCGTCAAGGCCATCCAGCGTGTTCTTTAACGTGAACAGGGTATGGCTCTCCTACACATGGGGCCACGGCTTAATGTCCCATCTGACGGACGAAGGCCCTTCCAAGCTCATCGGTGTCCCCTACTGACTGTGGGCAGGGTAGGAAATTTTGCAGAGATAAATATCAACGTTGACCCAGCTGGGACTCGAACCTGGGAACTATAGATTAGAAGCCTAGCACGCTACCGACTGAGCCACCCCCACCCCTCATCAGTGAAAAGTTAAAGTCTTAAATTAATGGAAAAAATATTAGTGGAATCAGTTCAATCGGTAAGAATACTCTGGCATGTTTCTGGAGGGATACGGGTTCAAGTCCCGTATGCCGGCAAAATTTTTCCAACAAAATATTTATTGATATATTGACATTAAAATGTCACCTAGGTAAAGCTGTGATTGTCACCTATGTTTCTAGTCAATGTTATTTCAAAATTAAATTTATCTTACATATTAACTCCTTAACTTATTTTGACAGGACATGCCCACTATCTTAGTCTTCTAAAGTGAATTACCAATCTTTCCACAAGTTAGTAAGATAGTGCTTTGCAGTCCACAATCTGCACACCACATAGATAATGATACTAATGCAATGTACTGCAAGTTGTCCTAACCAACTAAAGTTTGAACTTGCATCATATTAATAAAACGTTGGTCTATATAAATCACTTTGGAGGAAGCAGTAGATACCTGTTGCATCAACTGATATACATTAGTTTCTTCAACGTAATGTATGCTTAATCATTAAAAAAAAGCTTTTTAACAGTGTTAATCATATTTTAAACTATTTTTTGCCCTCGCAACCTTGCTTCACAGCAACTTTTATATGATAAAACAAGAAGATTAATTCTAACCTAGCATAATATATTTTTTGATCATTTACAGCTACAATTCAGTAATGCAAATATGAAAATTGAAAATTTTGATGTGTAAAGCAGAAATTATTGCAGAAAGATTTAAGAGGTATATTTGCTATTCAGTCATGTGAAAAGGAGATGTTAATAAAGAAATATATATATATGAATTTCTCTATAACAGAGATGTTAATAGAGAAATATATATATGTGTATATATATATATGCATCATTACATATATGCAAAGCATATATATATATAGTGATGCATATAAGTAATACGAATAAAAAGCTATATATAATGTGAAAATATTAAGATTTGAAAAAAGGGAATGAGAATAGAGTAAAAGAAAAATCAACCTATTTTTGTGAAGCTATAATGCTTGTCATTTTTGAAAGGATAATGAATTGTAACATATAGTCTGCATAACTAAATTGTCCCCTCACCAATAAAAAAAAGGGGGGGGGAGTATTACTATGCCTGTAAGTTATATCCAGTGACAGACTCTAAAGATGAAATGTAATATATTAATTATATTCAAATGTGCACTGACATAGAACTAGTAAAAGCTAAAATATTCGTATGAACAGGCAAATCAGCACTGTTTTTTAGTAGTGGTATATGAGAAGGCTTTTAGTAGTACAATAACATTTCATACTAGGACAACTTTAGTTTCAAATAAAGAATCTATTACTTAAAAACAATGACTATTCATAGCAAATTCAATGAATAATCATAAGCAAAACTGTTACTTTTCAATAAATCTCTGAATTATTTTATTGTGTCCAAACTGTGGTAAAATAAAAGCTAACCCAATTTTAGGGCAAAACAAAATTTCAGCAACCTTTCAGTACAAACAGATCACAAATCTGGTTATCCAAAATTGCAATGACCAATTTGAAAGAGTACAAAATACATTATTTTAAAGTACCTATTTACATATGGATATAACTTTAAAACCCTAAATAGGGTACTAGTTTAATCCAATTACACAGTTAAGATTTTACAACTAGCTACAATAACCCTGAATGTCAAACATTAACAGTTGAAAAAGAAAGATGTCAATTTAAAATAACAGTGAGAGTATAAAGAAACTATTTCAGTTCATAACTAATAATGCACTGCATTTTTTAAGTTATACCAACATAATTGGCTTTCTACTTACACATTTCATTCACTTCAGATTTACAAAGTACTTTATAAAGAAAACCTTCTTCTAAGGCTGTGGTGAACGCAATATTTTGGCATAAGTCATGCCTTCAGAAGACAAATGAGAAAATTGTAACTGGGAGTTATTAGTTTGAGAAAGTTCGAGAAGCAGTTGAGAAGGATGCTGTTGTAAACTAGAAAATGATTCATCAGCAGAATGTCTAGGGAGATTAGGTTTCCTTATAACTTTTGATGAAACATCTTCCTTATTTGGGAGGATATGTGATGAAAGTATGTCTGGTATATCAGGATAGGATACTGAAAGAGGGCCTGCAGTTACATGTGCTGGTGCTTCATAATTCATTTTCATAGGTGTTCTTTTTGCTTCTGACCTAGGCACATCAAATGTTAGAGAATGGTTATTATTTTCAGTGCTTACAACAGTATTTGAAATATTTCTCAGCATGCTGAGGTACGAGTCTTGGGAAGAAATACCTAGCACAGAATGCTCCCCCTGTTGATGTGCTGGAGCCCACAACTGTTTCTGGTGTTCTCTACTTTGTCTACCAAGCTCACTTTCACTTTGTCTTTGTGATTCAAATGAATTGTTAACACAATTTTCATCATTTGTAACATAGCTAAAACTTTGATATTTGTTTTCATTCCTATTCATTAAAGATAGCTTTCTTGATAATTCAAAAGATAATTGTTCGTGACAAGATTTATCAAATGTCATTCCATTTTTACCAGAGAAATCATCTGTGCACAGATCTGAATCCTTTAGATGATTTACACTTATAGATGGCTTTAATAATACATTTTTATCTTCAGTTGCAAAAATATTAGCTTCTATCTTATCGGCTGTTAATCCTTGAGAAAATGGAAATGAAGATGTAGGTAACTCAATTCCAAATGCTTCAGATACATTTGGTAACTCTGAATGATGCGAATTATCTACAGTGTGAGATCTAGAAACCATAAAAGGCATGCTACTTGGAACATTTCTTAAGGGAGATGACTGTGCAAAATCTGATATGTTCCTTGATGGGAGAACATGATATCCTTTATTCCACTGCCCATTATCACTGAGTGCATTTATCAGGTGTTGATGCTTGCTTATACATTCCTGATCTTTTTTAATGCCACCAATTAAACTAACAAATCTCTTAGCAACTGCTGGTCCTTCTGATGCTAGTAAATAAAAATAAAATCCTTTTTGCTGTTGCAGAGATTCAACGAAAGTTTTAACATCAGTGCCAGCAGGAAGAATTTTTTCAAGTAAAAGCAATTTCTCTTGTAGTGAAGAAATAAGATGAATAATAGATGCTTGAGATGATAATGGCATTTCTGCTCTGTTAAAATTGAATGCAGAGTCTGAAACACTTTGCCATTTTTCTGCTACATGGCATGCAGCGGCAGAATGGAGTGTTGGTGGGCAAGGAGTAGGTAAAGGTGCATCGAGAGCTAAACTGGCAGCTCTCTCCCTCTCATTTATGATTGTAGAAGTAATATCATTATTATAAGACCGGTTAACTGCAGATCTTGATGAATGATAATTTTCTACATTCTGCCTATAGCTTACATCAGATGAATGAATGCCATTATCTACTTGCTCAGAATCAGAAAATTGCTTAGAGGGTGACACACACCACGTACCATTAAGCATACCAGATTTCATGCTTGATTGCAACAGCTGATGGTCTGAAAAAGCATTAAGGTGATTTACTTCCAATGACGTTTGAATATTCGTAACTGAATTCTGTTTTACAATAGCATTATTACCATCATCAGCTTTCATGAAAACCAACTGTTTACTTACTTTATTATTTTCATCTAAATACAGGTTATTCTGCATGCTTCTGAAATTGGACAAATTATCCATAGATTCTGTGCAAAGATTAATATTTCTTTGTGAGTCACTGCGACTTACAATTTTTTTATTCTCATCATGTTCAGTGTGGTTTTGGTTTCTTTCTTCTATCATTCTAGAAGACTGCTTATGCAGTGCATTAAAAGGTGTGTACATATCAGTTCTCTTCATTGGTCTGCCTGCAGATACCCCTCCTCGTTCAAATTCTTTTGTTGATCCTGATTCAAGATGCATAACTGCTCCACGAACATGCGCATATCTTCGTGAATATATACTTGTTGACAATCGTGGATGGATCCCAGATGTCCTTGGTGGAGCTGGACTGTATGGAAAATTTTGGAATGCATGTGGTGGTGGTGGTGGTGGCGGCATTATTGATGGTCCCAAACAATTAAGTCCAACATTGTATGGATGAGGTGGAGGCATCATATGTGCTACAGTAGGTTGTAACAAAGGTGGCCCTTGAAATGGGCCAGGGAGAGGTAGAAGAACCCATGGAGGAGGGGGTGGAGTATTGGGACACCAAAAGTCACCAGCAGGAGGCACATATGGCTGTCCATGATACATTCTTCCAGGCACAAATTCTGGTGCTAAAGGGTTCAATATGTAATTTTTTTTAAGTTCCATACCATCAAGATGAGATCGCAAAGAATCCCATGTAATTCCAAATAAACTGTTTTCCTTGTGACAGGTATGAATAAACTTTTCCCACAATTTCCTGAAATTAATAAATACATGCTTAAAATAGATCAACCATTTATACTTTGAATTTACTATATACATCAATAAAAATTTCAGACCACTAAATGTTTCTTAAAAATATATATTAGCATGTAACAACTGAGAATAAAAAAATTATATTTATGACATTACAACAGTTACACTTCACATATAGATGAATCACACTACTTTTGCACCTTATTCCATTAGTCTTAAGACCAGATCTGTTGAGGTGGGGAGGGGGCAAAGTATACTAAATATATATATACACACATTACTTGTTTTTAGTTTTTAAAAACTACTAAAATAGAGGGGAAACTTTTATATACCGGAACAACATTACATACACACACACATTTTTTTCAAGATTTGGGTCTAGGCTTAATTATTGTGAAACTAATCTATTATATACTAGCAGATTTACCCGGTGTTGCTCAGGTCTGAAACTTTCTTAAATATAGAGTGGATAGCACTCCCCATGTCACAAGTTTCCATTTGGCATAAAAATCTTTATGATCAATTCCCTCTAGTTCAATTTTTCTTCCTCTCTTTTAGGGAAGAAAAGAAATGGATATATTTAGAGATGCCATATGATTCTCCCCACATCAGAAGTTTCTAAATAAAAAAAAGGAATTGCCTAGTTCAGATAATCAAACTTTTCAAATCATTTCATACCCACCAGAGTCCCTCAGATAATGGTTTGCCAGACATATGTAACTTTATAAAAATAAGAAAATTAAATATGGTCTGAGTTGCCCAAAAATATATAGATACTATGATAAAAATTATTATTATTGAAAAACATTTATTGCACAACATATTAAAACTTTTATTTTAATGTTATGTGATGTATTTAAAGACAGATATCATTTCAATTGCTTTGGAATACAGTTCATGTTTCAACTTTTAATCTGATATTTCTGAACTGCTTAGATGTTATAAAGTCTGAGTGCACCAAACTGTTCCAGGTTGGCAGTCTGTTACTTGACCAAATTACCTTACAGAGATCTGCTTACCAGACAACTTACTTTACCTTACCAAATTCCTGATTTGTGCTATCAATATTTATAGGACTAGACTAGTGACTAGTCATTGGAGCTTATGCAAACAAGAGGTAATGTATTAAGATTTTTTTTTAATATTTTCTTTTACTGTTAATTAATACTTATTTTTGTAACTTAATATATTCTAGCTGAAAGAATACAAACAAGAGGCAAACTAAAATATATTAAATTACAAAAATAAGTATTAATTAACAGTAAAAGAAAATATAAAAAAAAAATTTTAATACATTACTTACCTCTTGCTATTTTATTCTTTCAGCTAGAATATATTAAGTTACAAAAATAAGTATTAACAGTAAAAGAAAATATTTAAAAAAAATCTTAATATATTACCTCTTGTTTGCATAATGTTTATGCATTACTATTTCGCTGCTAGATGTATCTGTTCTGCTATGGCCCTAGATGCATTTCATGGATGCAATTTGACCACATCTTCAGTAGGCAAAGGAAGGGTGCCACTGACTTATATAAGGCTGGCACTGTATCAATTTACATTGCATTAGAGGTAGAGTCAATTTATTGACTACTACCTGCAAGATATCAATGTATCTGAAAAGGCATGTAAAATTTTCACTCTTCTATGTTTTGGCTGAAAGTTTGTGCTACTGTGCTGATGGTAATGGTCTTTTTAAAGCTATAGGCTTACCTCATGACCCAAAAAATTGGCACTTATTCATTGACAGCACAATCAGAAGTTAGTTAAGCTACATCATTTGCTACACAACAATAATTTCTCTCCATTCTGGTAGTGCATTTAACCCTTCCAGTGTACAGATCGTCTGTATACATTCAGAGAATCTGAATTGAGGTGCCAAGGATGTATGCATATGTTTTTAGTACAACAAAAAAAAAAATCGATATTTTAAAAATAAAAATTGCCATTGTAATGTTTTATATATATATATATCTTATAAAAATATATAATTCAGGCATCAAAAATATTTCGTTTTTTAATTTGATGCATATTTTATTAAACTACAATATAATTTTATAAAGCCATCCGATTGCCATTTCTTAAAAGCACTAAATGGTATTGCCAATTTGCTTGTTAACATTCCTATTTGCTGAAGCAACCCTCTGATTTAAGCTCACAAATTTGATTTGAACTATTATCAACAAATATTTCCTTAAATTTTTGAAAATCTCCTAAAATTAACAAAAAAAAACCTGTTATTTTTAAAAACAATAAATTTTGGAAGTAATTACAAAATACATACCACTACCTTTTTTTCGTTTCGCACACTTTTCTGTCATAAACCTATTTCAGTATTCCCAAGTTATTTTTATCATTTTCCCAGCATTCCATGCATCTTTCCGGCCTTCAAAATCGAAACTGGAAATGAACACATCCTACTTAGAAATTCTGGTTGCAGCTGCATTTAATTAGTTATGCTTCACTGAGACAAAGATGCAGATGGCTGACATATGCTATCTCTGTTGCATGTGCTATAAGTGTTGTTTACAGTTTTGGTCCAGCATATTGGATACCCTTTGTAAAGTTATTATTTTTTTTATATTTAAACCTTGGTTTTCATTTCAGTAGATTTATTTTCAGAAATTAGTGATCTTTTGGCAGATAGATAAGTATTTATTTTTTCATAGTTATGCTACATCATATGGCCAGCCTACAACTTGTTGCTGCGGATATTTTAACATCATATTAAGCTATATGTTAATTTTTATTTTATTATTTATTACTTTTCCAGTAAAACTTTGATCTAGTATCATTTTCTGAAATGGTCTTGGATATGGAACAAATTCATTTCTGTAGATTTACTTCCGTTAGAGATCTTTCGATCGGCTAATTTTATCGATCTTTCTGAGTTATGCTAGATCGGAGGCTGGCTTAAAAGTTGTTGCAGATATTTTATTTAACATCCCATTAGGTTATATGCAATTTTCATTTTATTATTTCTTGTTTTTTCTAGTAAAAAAATTTTGGGCTTGTACTATTTTCTGAAAATGAACATCTTGGAAACGGAAGCAAAATAGACTTCCTTGCTATGGAAATCAGTAGTCATGTGGGAGGGCAATTTAGGGAAGGGCAGGTGCTTTGGTGCACAAACCTTTCTGCACTTAGCCAAGATTACTGAACTTCAACACCCAAAGAAAAATTTCATAATGTTTAGCAAAAAAGCATCCAAAGATTTTTTTTCTATTTCATAACCAGTTCATAAAATCCTGTGAATGTGAGAAGTCCCAAGTCACTTTGTATAACTCTGGCTATGTTTAAAATATACAATACTGAAAAGAATCATTAAAAGAAATAAAAATCATATTTCAGGTTCAATATATTATATTATTCGGGAGGAAATTTCCTTTCGATAAATATATAATTTAACTATTTTTATTCATCAGGTTTTCCAAAGTGAAGCCTTAATTCTATAGTGCAATCCTTTTTTCACCATATCACATTGAAAAAAGGCTTATTAACCCTTCCAGTGTCCAGCCTGAAAAACTGGTTTACATCCAGAGGCCAAATTTAACTTTAGAACTTTTTTTGCCAAATAATTAGTGAAAGGAATTATGGCATGTTATATGCCAAATTAATCAACATTTAATTCTGGATTTTCTGAAAATAAAATAAATAAAAAAGACCATGTTTTATTTTAATAGGGCTTTTTTAGAGTCATGTAAAAAATGCATCTGGCAACACAAATAAAAATTTATAAAAAAAAAAGCTAATAGACAGAAATGATTATAATGCACATGAATAGAAAGGCTATTTATTTCTAAATAACAAAAAAAAATTTTTTTCTTGTTTAAAGTAAACATTTTTTCTATTTTGAAATTTTTTTTCTCCATACTATACTTTGAGAAAACATCCAGGCTTGTTGCAGTCCAATAAACAAGTAACATTTAGAATATTTTTAATTAATAACTAATCAACAGAAATAGCTCATGTTATATACCAAATTAAAAAGAATTTAATTCTGAATTTCATTGAAGTAAAAAATTTGAACACTGTAGTAACATATTAATTTTAATAACAATTTTTACAGTGATATACCAAAAAAAAGGCACACATTTCATAATTACTTCCAAAAATCTTCCATTTTTAAAAAGTAGCAGTTCTTTGATAATTATCAGGAGATTTTAAAAACTTTAAGGAAAAATTTGTTGATAATATTTCAAATCAAACTTCTGAGCTTAAATTAGGGGATTGCTTCAGCACAGAGTACTGTTAACAAACAAATTGGCAATACCTTATATAACTTCTAAGAAATGGCAAACAAATAGCTTTAACAAATTATTTATGTCATAGTTTAATAAAATATGCATCAAATAAAAAAAGTTTAACAATTCTAAAGTTGACTTGTTTATCTGACTCAGCACAATTGGCTAAAAGCCTGGAATTTTCTCAAAGTATGGTGCCGAGAAAAAAATTACAAAACAAGAGAAATATTTACTTAAAACCAAAAATATAAATTTTTTGTTATTCAGAAATACATAGGCCATTCTATTCATGTGCATTGTAATCATTTCTGCTTATTAGTTTTTTTTTTAATAAATTTTTATTTGCATTGCCAGATGCATTTTTTTACTACACGACTCTAAAAAAGTCCCATTAAAATGAAACATAGTCTTTTTTGTTAAATACTTGATTTTCAGAAAACCCAGAAATGCTGATTAATTTGGCATATAACATGCCATAATACCTTTCGTTAGTTATTTGGTAAAAAAGTTTTAAAGTTAATTTTTTTTTGGCGGAGCATAGTGAAAAAATAGCTTGGCCTCTGGATGGAAACCTGTTTTTCAGACTGGACACTGGAAGGGTTAAAAGACTATGGGAATGTCAAGATACAGTTGGAGAAAATGAACTATAAACATTACAAATGGGATGTTTATGGGTTGCCTCACATCTGAAGCAAAAGTATAGTATATTTACTGGACCACAGATACGATGAATGCTACACTCTCAAGAACTGGAAGACAAAATTACTGTTACAGAAAGGAATTCTTGGCAGGCTTTTCAATAAGTAGTACGTGGTTTTCTTGGCAATAATAAGAGTTAGACTTATAAAGAGCTGTGGAAAATTAGATTGAGCAGTATCTACAGCTACTGGGTTGTAACATGTCTGTAAAAATGCACTACTATTTACCCTCACACCTGAACTCCTTCAGACCAAATTTGGGTGATGTGAGACCATGGTGAATGTTCTCACCAAGATATTGAAACCATGGAAAAGGGATACCACAGACAATGGGATACAACAATGATGGACTATAATAAGGGGCTTTTACAAGAAGAAGCCATTCACAAACAGCAAAGACTGTTCAAATGTTCACTTTTGAATCAAACCTTAAAGCACAATTCTTATGTTAAAATAACCTAGCATGTACACTAAATCTTCTATGTATGCAAGGATTCTGTTTTGCAAAAACCTTGCACACATTAAATTTGTGCAAATGGAACTTAAGAAACAACAGGAAATAAGGGGTTAGATTCTGGGATCACTTGTAATTACATACTTATACTTTTTAGTAAATTAATTATTTGTGTAAATTTTGTAAAGTAATACAAATAAAAAGTGACAAAAAACAGATTTAGGAGAAATGAATTTACTACATTTTTGCAAAAGGTACATATAATAAAAATTAAATTTTTTTTTAATTTTACAAAACAATTACAGACTTAATCTGCTGCACAGATACCTTTATGACCTTTTTTGTGTGAATAGTGCGCACTGGGGATTTTTTAATTCTGAACGTGCACCTATGGCTGATGCACCTCCACCAGCTTCAATACTTGAGATAATCTCAAGCTTCTTCTCTAAGCTGATCATCTCCTCCTTCATAGCTCCAGGCATAATTGCACTTTTTTAAAGTTCATAAGATGCAAATAATTTAACACATATTGCATTGTAAATGTGGATAAAAATGCAGCATTTATGGGCTAAAAAGACTTCCTAGAATGTCAATGACTATCTCAGCCATCTTTTCTATTCTATTGTTAATAATGACAGTGATAACTAAATTTTTACTATTATAATGAAAATGGTAACTAACTCATTTTCATTATTACAATGATGGTGGTAGCAAAATGTTGGGCTTAACTCGCGCATATCTGAATTTTGGTTCGCATACAAAAAAAAAGGTCATCAAAGATAGTTAGCATACATTCTAATTCATGCAAATAGAACTCACGAACATAGAAGGTTTACTGTATTTTTATTCATTTCAATACAACCATGCAATATTTTTGGCAATTACATGTCCATGTATTGTTGCATATATCAATATGTTTTATATAATGTTATGCTTTATATAATTATATATCATATTTTATATTAATATAACATGATTATTTTTGTACGAATTGTTGATGCCACATAAAAACTATTGATATATTTAAAATCAGCATGAGTAATATGATCAATAAACATAAAACATGATAAAAGCTAGTTTCTTTACATAATATGTTACATAATGTTATACATGTTGACAGAAAATGAGAGTCCAAGATAAATAATTTTTTAGAGCCATCTGATCACTATTTCTTAAAAGCAATATAAGAACTACTAATTTGTTTGTTAACATCACTCTGTGCTGAAGCAACCCCCTGATATAAGCTCACAAGTTTGATTTGGTTCCATGTCAATTCATCACAATGCCAGTTCATTGCAGCATCAATTCATCACATCATCAATACATTGAGCATGAATTCATCAAACATCAGTCAATTCATCGAGCATCAATTCATCACAAAGTCAATTCATCGCAATGTATATTAATCACAGTGGTTTTATTGACTTATATTACTTGATTTAATCACATGGTTTTATTGTCTTTTTGCTCCTGGATTGGATTGTTTTACCTCTGAGCGGCACTTTTTTGCACACCATGGGCTAAATGGCCAGGCCACAAGGACCCCGAAGGCTCAGAGAAGGTTGGGGGAGGGGACCCACTGGAACAGCTGTTGGGAAACAGATGGTAGCCTCCTGTCAAGGCCATCCAGTGTGTTCTTTAACATGCACAGGGTATGGCTCTCTCGCACACAGGGCCACGGCTTAACGTCCCATCTGACGGACGGCAGCCTTTTCAAGCCCATCGGTGTCCCCTACTGACTGTGGGCCAAAACGGGGAAATTTTGCGGAGATAAATCTCAATGCTGACCCAGCTGGGACTCGAACCTGGGAACTACAGATTACGAGCCTGGTGCGCTACCGACTGAGCCACCCCTGCCCCACTTTTTGCTCCTGTAGATTGCTCAAATGAACTCTAGAGACAATAATTTTGAAAGGTTAAACATGTGTCAGAAAAATTTACCTCAGAAATTAATTAAAACTTGCATAACAAGTATTCTTTCAAACCATTTAATAAAATATGCATTTTAAACGTTTGTGTAATTCCAGCTTCCATGCCTCTTTAAATACTGGATGAATATTGTTGAAAATCAAGATTTAAATAGATTTGATTATGATCTTTATTTTATCATCAGTCACATTTTTCCATTAAATGCATATATTAGAAGTTTATAAAGCTTCAAAGCTATATTCCCATTGACATAACATGGCAATTCTCTATTTTGGTAGAGCAATTTTGGTTGATATTTTGGGGAGCAATTTTGGTATGTTGACCTATAGTTACAAAAACCTGTTAAAACTGATCCTCTTCTTCCTCAACTTCAGTAGTAAGCAAACCACAGTTATGGCTACCTAGATATAGACAAAGCTAGGTCCTTCAGAGCTTCAGTATTAACCCTTCCAATATCCAGCCTGAAAAACTGATTTCCATCCAGAGGCCAAGCTATTTTCTCCCTATGCTCAGCCAAAAAAAATTAACTTTAAAACTTTTTTGCCAAATAACTAACAAAAGGAATTATGGCATGTTATATGCCAAATTAATCAGCATTTCTGGATTTTCTGAAAATCGAGTATTTAACAAAAAAGACGATATATGTTTTATTTTAATAGGACTTTTTTAGAGTCATGTGGTAAAAAAAATGTATCTGGCAATGCAAATAAAAATTTATTTAAAAAAAAAACTAATTGAAATTATTACAATGCACATGAATAGAATGGCTATATTTCTGAATAACAAAAAATTTATATTTTTGGTTTTAAGTAAATATTTCTTTTTGTAATTTTTTTCTCGGTACCATACTTTGAGAAAATTCCAGGCTTTTAGCCAATTGTGCTAAGTCAGATAAACAAATCAACTTTAGAATTTTTTAAAAAAATAACCAATCAACAGAAATAGGTCATGTTATATATCAAATTAAACAGAATCTAATTACGAATTTTATGAAAATAAGTAATATAAACAAATTTGCAAGCCTATTGATTTTAATACGCCTTTTTCATTGTGATATGGTGAAAAAAGATCACACTATACAATTAAGGCTCAATTTTGGAAAACCTGATGAATAAAAACAGTTAAATTATATATTTATCAAAAGGAAATTTCCTCCCGAATAATATAATATTCAACCTGAAATATATTTATTTATTTTAATGATTCTTTTCAGTATTGTATATTTTAAACATGGCCAGTGTTATACAAAGTGACTTGGGACTTCTCACATTCACGGGATTTTATGAACTGGTTATGAAATAGAAAACACTTCTTTGGATGCTTTTTTTGCCAAACATTATGAATTTTTTTCTTTGGGTGTTAAAGTTTGGTGATCTTGGTTAAGTGCAGAAAAGTTTGTGCACCAAAAGCAGAAAAAACAGTGTTATATAATCTGTGTGGCACAGCCAAAGTACTGGGGGGGGGGGGGGGTGCCTTTAAAATCATTCAATAGAAACATGAAAACTCGTAATTTAAAAAAAATTATGTTCTTCTAGAGGGGAGGGAAGTGAAACATTCACAGTGAGTTTAACAGAAGGGAACTTCTGTTTCCAAGACATTCATTTTCAGAAAATGGTACAAGCTTAAAGTTATTTTACTAAAAAAACAAGAAATAATAAAAGAAAAATTACATATAACCTAATGGGAGTGTAAAATAAAATATCCGCAACAACTTTTAAGCAGGTCTCTGATCTAGCATAACTCAGAAAGATCGATAAATCAGCTGACTGAAAGATCGCTAACTTACGGAAATAAATCTAGAGAAATGAATTTGCTTCCATATCCAATACCTCATTTATTTTCAGAAAATGATACCAGATAAAAGTTTTACTGGAAAAGTAATAAATAATAAAATAAAAATTAACATATAACATAGCCTAATGTAATGTTAAAATATCCACAGCAACAAGTAGTAAGTAGGCTGGCCATACGATGTAGCATAACTATGAAAAAAATCAATACTTATCTATTATCAGCCAAAAGATTGCTAATTTCTGAAAATAAATCTACTGAAATGAAAACTAAGGTTTAATTATAAAAAAATAAATACTAATTTTACAAAGGGTATCCAATGTTCTGGATCAAAACTGTGAAAAACACTTATAGGAATGGAATGGAGATAGCATGGAAGATACCATGGAATGGAGATAGCATGTGTAAACCATTTGCCTCTTGTTTACCTCAGTGAAGCATAACTAAATGCAGTTGCACCAAGAATTTCTAAGAAGGACGTATTTACTTCCAGCATACGGATGCGTTACTTCTATTTTAAGAGTGGAAAAGATCACAGAATGCTGGGGAAAACGATAAAAATAATTTTGGGAATACTGAAATAAGTTTATGACAGAAGTGTGAAATGGGGGGGAAGGGAATGGAAGTACATACTTTGCAATTACTTCCAAAAATCTACTGTTTTTAAAAATAGCAGTTTCTTTTTGTTAATTTTTTTGTAGATTTTCTAAATTTTAAGGAAAAATTTGTTGATAATATTTCAAATCAAACTTATGAGCTTAAATCAGAAGGTTGCTTCAACAAATAGGAACTTTAACAAGCAAATCAGCAATACCATTTAGTACTTCTAAGAAATGGTAATCAGATGGTTTTATAAAATTATTTATATTGTAGTTTAATAAAATATGCATCAAATTAAAAACCAAAATATTATTTTTCAACCCTGAATTATATATTTTTTCAAGATATATATTTTTAAAAATTACAACGGCAATTTTTATTTTTAAAAAATCGATTTTATTATTTTTTTTGCTGTACTAAAAATTGATACATACGTCTTTGGTCCCTCATTTCAGATTCTGCAAACGTATACAGACAACATGGACACTGGAAGGGTTACAGGCAATTCTTTTAACCTTAGTGCATTTGTTAGCCCTTCCTGTGTCAGGTCTTATGTACATGTTGACAGAAAATGAGAAATGAGAGGATGTCTGTATCCTCTCATTGAAGTATAACTTTTTTTCAATGATTCTGATTACATGCTGAAATAAGAGGATATCTGTATCCATTTTCAGTATAAAAAAATTTAGATATTTTAAAAATGAATTGCTGTTTGAAAATGTTACATATATATCTTATAAAAATACATTATTTAGGCTTGAAAATAATACTTTATTCATCTGATGCATATTTTATTAAATTAGGATATAAATAATTTGTTAAAGCTATCTGATTGCCATTTGTTAGACTTATATAGTGTATTGCAGATTTATTTGTTAACATTACTCTATGTCAACCCACAAACAGAAAACAGTAATAGATTTTCCATGACAGAAACCCACTAGTGCAAATTCAGGATCCATAATCATGCTCACAGCAGTCATACATTCTAGTTGGTACATATAGTCAGCACCAAGACACTTGTGGTTGACCACCTCCAACAAAGTAGAAAAAAAGTTACCATAATAATCCAGATCAAGAGACCCATTAATCTGATGGCCCTCCCTTTCATTCCCTTCCATAAGAGGATATTCTCGTTTCAATAGTACTAACCATGAGAAGGCAGGGTCAGGCCTTAGGTGTTAGGCCTGGCCAAGTTCTGTACACCATCACAGGGGATTGATGCACAGCAATTCTTCCAGTGTATGTCTAGCTACCATCCTTAAGTAGGAAATTTTAAAACCTGACATTCATGCCATGTAGCCAGAATATGTTCAATTCTGGCTGTTTTGGTCTGGTTGATGCAACAGCAGTCAGAGTATTAAAACAAGGAGTTCTATTGCAATAACTAAATAGGGTAATTAAATAAATGGTTTAATTTCTTTAAAACATGTTATGCTCATTGATTGGTGATAAGGGATTACATTTTAGAACATTGTTATTAATAAAGATAATACAACTCAATAATATTATTCACTTACCGGCATTTGCCAACAGAACAGAGAGAAACAGGGTCTCCAACAACAGCTACTAAAGACTGTGCTCTAGTAATAGCAGTATTCAAAAGTTTTGCATTTGATAAAAAACCATGATCTAGCTCAGATTCTGATGATTTTGATTTTCCTGATAATCCACTGCATGTCTGACGAGTACGAACAGCACTTAAAAATATAACTCTAAACTGTTTACCTGGAATAAATAATTTAAAATGAGTTTGTATGCACTATGTCTTCTTTATTAGGTTTATAACTTTATTCATAAATATAACTAAGCATTAATTTATAGTACTTAATTTTAATTAGGCAAAATAATAATTTCATTATGATTATATTCAAAAGTATTTTTTTACACACAATATAAAAATTACTTGAATAGCTTCAATATTGCATTACTACAGAAAATTTAATTTCTCAATAATTCTATTGGCAACACCATACAGTAAAATATGTTGTAACTATTATGGTGTTGCTTACAGATACAAATCAATTAGTTTCAAAATTAAAGGCTTAAAAAAACTGTTATTTTCTTCAGGGAAATGGCTCTACAACACACAGAACCTATAATTTTCAGCAGCTTATAGTGGTTTCTCATATGACATAAACAGGAGGAAAAAAAACACTTAAAATTGTCCACACCTTACCCAGAACCTACTACCAATAGCAGTCGATAAAACAGAATGCAGAGTAAAATCGCAATAGGAAATATATATAAAAAAAATTATTACCTAAAAAACTATATATGTATAGTACAATCCACTAATATGACAGCTTTACTAAATTACTACATAAATTAGTTTCATCTAAAACATATTTACAACATGTACATGTAAGTAAGAACTTCATTTAAATATTACAAAAAACCCAATTTCAACCCACTAATACTAGTGTCAGCATATAAAGAAACACAGAGTACATCACTAGCTAAACAGATTCTGCCAAATGAAGAAGCTTATGTGCAAATAATAAGGTCGAAATAGTATGTATTGGTAATTGACAAGAGGAGCTTTTTAGTAATAAAATAGACCAGAGTAACCATAAAAGATGTGAAATGTGATGACAGTATATTATGAGTTTTTTCATAATTTAGGTGGTCATCTTTCATGGTTAACCGTTGTCTCCTTATTTTATTGAAGAATTCCTCTCTTCAACTATCAATGCATACTATTTCCACCTTATCATTATTAAATATAAGCTTCTTCAGTACACTGCAACAATATTTCATGTTTTTTACTTTACTGGCTATTTGTGTGGATCACCAACAGGATAGGATGAACATGATTCATACTACTGTTGAGCAGCAACAATTGTAAATTACACCATGATATGTGTGTCGTTTATTTTACTTTAAATGCTGGCACTAATATTAAGGGGTTTGAATTTTTGGATTGTGAAGTGTTCTCACATAGCAAAAATTTTAATTAATGCATAATTTGCAAAATATGAAATATTTTAGTATCAGTTCAAAAATCTTTTTCCATTTATTTCTTAAAGCAAAAAAAATTACTTTTTTCCATCCACTCCTCTTTGGTAAAGGGGCAAATTACTGCTGTCAATGTAAATACCTTTGCCATCGCACAATACACCACCTAAATTTGAGAATTTTAGCATGAATCATATGTTTAAAATATTAAAGTTCTGCCATTTCCCACATTTAGCACCTTCTAATGATGGAAATTAAAACTACTGGAAGATTCAGAAAATGTAAATACCAATATTTCATTAGAACCTATCCAAATTTATCCCAAAACGAATTTTTTATTTCTCTTTAAAAAATAAAAAATATGAACATGTACCAGATGAGTCAATGGGTGACAGTAAAAAAAAATTGCTCCTTTTTTTTAAAACAAGCAAAAAAAATTATGATTATGCAGACAATTCAAATTTACAAAGTAATTCCATATAATCTAACATCTGGAATGTGACGCCATTTGTATCTTTATAGTAGTGATGTTTCATCAGGCCTAATATAAACCTCAATCAGATGCAGCATTAAACACAGCAATGCATTCTACTATTATTATTATTCATATTTATTCTTTCAAATCCAGGAGAAAAAGAACTGAAGTTTAATAATGTTTGGCATGAAGTCTGGGAATCAGGGCTTTGGAACTAGGGTCTTTGACATTCGGTATAGTTCCAGAAGTTCCTTGGGTTGGGTTGTGTTGGGTTGTTTTACCTCTGAGCGGCACTTTTTTGCACACCATGGGCTAAATGGCCAGATCACATGGACCCCGAAGGCTCAGAGAAGGTTGGGGGAGGGGACTCACTGGAACAGCTGTTGGGAGACAGATGGTACCTCCCGTCCAGGCCATCCAGCGTGTTCTTTAACGTTGGGTTGTTTTACCTCTGAGCGGCACTTTTTTGCACACCATGGGCTAAATGGCCAGGTCACGTGGACCCCGAAGGCTCAGAGAAGGTTGGGGAAGGGCACCCACTGGAACAGCTGTTGGGAGACAGATGGTAGCCTCCCGTCAAGGCCATCCAGCATGTTCTTTAACGTGCACAGGGTATGGCTCTCCCGTACACGGGGCCACTGCTTAACGTCCCATCCGACGGACGGCGGCCTTTCCAAGCCCATCGGTGTCCCCTACTGACCGTGGGCAGGGCGGGGAAATTTTGCGGAGATAAATCTCAACACTGACCCAGCTGGGACTCAAACCTGGGAACTACAGATTACAAGCCTGGCACGCTACCGACTGAGCCACCCCTGAAGTTCCTTGAAGTCTAAGATTTCAACAAATGATTTTAACAAAAATTCATATTTCTTAACAATTTTTAGTTCTGTTCATAATAAAATATTAATTGAAGTCCACGATTTTAAATCAAAGCTTAATTTTCAATCAAAGCCATGATTTTAAATCAAGTTTGTTGCTTTATTTACTTTTTGTTCATCATTTAACAATAAAGCACACAACAGAAATTTTGAAATGGATCAAGAATTACCAGTGCAAGATAAAATTATTTGGATATGCCTTGCAATTTTTAAAAAGCCAAGTACTGAAAAATTGAAAACTCCTGATTCATACAATGGAAGAAAATAGCCTCCAGAAGGACAATTTTCATTAAACAACTGAGGCCATTGAACATTAACTTCAGAACTGAAAACTATCCCTCAAAATTAAATCGTGAAACTGACAAACTCAATACAACCAATTATTATATTAATTTTTTGAAATTCCTTATAAAATTTTCATTTATTAAGTACATGGAAATACATTGTAAGCTGAGAATATAATACTTATGTGTTGTTTCCACTATACTATGTTTCGTGAGAGAATGCACATCTCCAACATTAACTGCACAGCTCCAGTTGAATGACAAAACGATGAGATCTAAAGATTACCCATTCAATTGCAGGCACACACCTGCTACAGTTGGCAAAATATGAAACTGCAATAATATTGATAACCTAGAGCATTGGAACATTTATTTATCCATTCAAAATTTCCATTACACTGCACACCATACAAATCTTGAATTTAAAGTAAAATAATTTTTACAACAAAATGCCACTGGATATAAATTGTAGATCTCGATTTTTCCCCAATATTAGTTTAATATATAGTTATATCAAAGTTGGAACACTTAAAGCAGAAGCTGCCTGAGTGCTCAGAGAATGTTGGGGAAGGTGACACACAGGAGACTGTTGTAGCCTCCCATCAAGGACATACAATGTGTTCTTTAACATGCACAAGGAACCTATCCAACAGATGGCGGCCTTTACAAATCCATCAGTGTCCCCTACTGATTGAGGGCAGGGTGGGGAATTTTGCAGAGATAAATCTCAATGCTGACTCAACTGGGACTTGGACCTGGAAACTGCAAATTATGAGTCTGGTGCATTACCAGCTGAGCCACCCTTATTATGCACTTGTCCTAAATACTTTCAAAATTCACAGAAACTGAATCATTGCACAAAATTATTAAAATTGACTTTATTTTAGTAAATGACCTGTAAGTTATCATTTGTGGTTTATTAGCTTACGAGATAAATTCTCCTTAATTGCAGCATTGCTATTAAATGCTCCAGTATCAACAATTCTTTAAATACTAGGTGAATAATGGAATAATGATGAATTTGAGATTTAAAGATATTTGAGTGTAATCTTCAATTTTTTTCCAGTAACATTTCTTGCATAAAAAGTTTATTTTCTAAGTTAGATTTGAATGTAGCTTTGCATTATATATATAAATAATAAAATAAATAAATACCCCCTCAGGCAGCTGCTTGCCACAGAGGTCTGACAGGAGCCTGTCAGTTTCTATGCCATAGTAGAAGGTCTGAGAGGATGGCAGGACCTCAGCAGAAAAACGACACGTACATCCATGCCTTACCCGGGGCTCGAACCCAGATCTCTTAGATCAGTAGCCAAGCATGCTAACCACTCGGCCACTAGGGTTCCCAAAACATAGACATTGACAAAATCCAAAATGAGAGGCCCAACATCTATTTTTGTTTTTAGTACAACAAAAAAATTTCAATTTTAAAAGGAAATTTTTAAAAAAAATTTTAGGAATTACATTTGAAAATTCTTACATATATCTGTTAAAAAATATGTAATTCAAGCTTGAAAAGAATTCTTTTTTTATTTGATGCATATTTTATTAAACCACAATATAAATAATTTGTTAAAGCCATCTGATTGCCATTTCTTAGAAGTGCTATACAGTATCACTGATTTATTTGTTAACGTTACTCTATGCTGAACCCTGATTTAAGCTCACGTTGGATTTGAACTATTATCAATAAATTTTTCCTTAAGGTCTGAAAAATCTCTTGAAAGTTAACTCAATTCCAAACTCCAAAAATATTTACATGTAATCCAGTGGCATTTTGTTGTAAATAATTTTGACATATAAAAAAAAAATGCGATTTTTAAAAACTGAAAATTTTTGAAGTAATTATGAAGTACATACCTCAGTTTTTTTCCCTGTTTTACAATCTGTTCTGTCTTAAACCTATTTCAGTATTCCTAGGATTGTTTCTATCATTTATATCATTTATTCCAAGCTTGGTTCTCACTCTTCCAATTGAAACTGTAAGCCAGAGCTTGTTATTCTGAAACTGCCAGAAGTGTCAAAGAACATGGAAGAGCAGGTGCTGCAACCTAGTTAATTGCTGGTACATATGGCAATGAAGTGGCTAGAAAGTGGATTATTTATAGCAAGCATTGTTCTCCCACTTTGGATAAATTCACCATTCATCCAGTTAGTATCTACACTTTTTCTATTTAAACCTTCATTTTCATTTCTGTAGATTTATTTTATTTCCATAAATTACTGATCTTTCGATTGTTCGATTATAATTGATTTTTCGTAATGCCGCATTGGATGGCTGGCTTACAGCTTGCTGCTGTGGATATTTGATTTAACATCGCATTAGGTTATATGTTAATTTATCTTTCATTTCTTCATTTTCCAGCAAAAAACTTTGATCTTGTATCATTTCCTGAAAATGAATGAGGTCTTGGATACAGAAACAAAAAAGGACTTCCTTGGCATAGAAATCAGCCTTCCTGTGGGAGGGCAATTTTAGTAAGTTTATTTTCAGAAAATCTAGAATTAAATGCTGATTGAATTTGACATATAACATGCCATAATTCTTTTCATTAGTTATTTGGCAAAAAAGTTATAATTTGTTTTTGGCTGATCGTAGTATAAAAATAGCTGGCCTCTGGATGTAAACCAGTTTTTCATGGGGAAACACTGAAAGGGTCAATAAATACAATTGTGAATGGTAACTTTTCTTTTTTACAAAATATCATTTTACCAAATGCATGTCACAAAAATGATTTTGCAAGTAACTATTCACTATGGAGCTATTATGTGCACAATCGCTACCAGTCAATCATCAACTTTTATCAAATGTTAATGAAGTTAATGCACAATTTGTTGCAGCAGGATATAAACTATCATGCAACAGAGTATAGTTCGCAAAACAAAAGCTATTTTGTCTGTAAGTGAGTAAACCTCTTCAATAGCACACCATTTTATGTGTCTGTGCTAAGAGCAACAAAGAACATCACTGAACTGTGTCAACCCTACTTTAGTAATTTATATACTATGCACATAGTATATAAATTACTAAAGGTGATTTTCAAATTCCATCACGAATCAGCATGCACAATAAAACGTTCTTTTTTGGTAATATATTCATTTCTCAGTAGTTGGGTCAACTTGCTGTAAGAGATAGAGTAAAAAAAACCTGCAATTCTTGAAACTGGAATGGAGCCAACTAAATTTTGCAACATTTTGGAGCTCCAGCAAAAAAATAGCTGATCCATTTCTATAAAACCTTACTAGCAACTATAAGGTGACAGATCTTATACATATTAGAACAAATGTATAAGACAATAATGCAACATCCAATATAACAGTAAAATTCATTCAATGAGAAAAGGACGTGAAAAACATCCTTTCTCATTGAATTACTCTAATTGACATCTTTTATATAGGGAAGTTCTGGATTTTTAATTATGTGAATAAAAAAACAAAAAAAAATTGTTACAGTTTCATAAATCACAAAATATCACTCAGTCAAGTGCTTTTACATGAGGTATTGTAACACAAACTACAAGAAACAATCATTGATTATACATAGTTAGTGATAATTCACTGGTTGCAGTCACACCAACCTCATAGCTGTGAAACATGGACATTTATTTATTTAATATTACACACCTCTGGGGTGTTGTACACTTTCTACTCTAAAACAACTGAAAAACTGAAATGTTTAGAATATAATTATATAAATAAATAAATATATACATAGAGGGAGACACAATGTAAAAAAAATTCTTATATATTTATGTGACACAGATAGACCAAGGAAGAAATTTAGAGAATTTTCTTTGGTTGAATGGGCTACTTAGATCTCTCAGATGTTATTAAAAAAATCAAAAAACAAAACTGTACTGTAAAACACAGCATTGATTCTCTGAGAAAATCAATTAAAAGTTGGTAGATAACCTATTTAAAAGAAAGAGTATCGTGGTTCAAGATAGTTTTGCAGTGTACAGTTAAATTGCATTTGTGCAAAGTGCTTCAAAAATTTTTTTTCATGCTTCGTCATACTTTTCACATTTTTTTACAGTTCTCAAGTAGTGGACACTTTATCTGAAAAAATGACTATAAAAGGCCAATACTGTACTACTGTTTTACTGAACATGGTTAAAATGAAGGAGCAGCATCCAACAACAGGTGTGTCAAGAGTTCTCCTTTTTCATGAGTGTCAGTGCTCACAAAACATCGTGCTACAGCCTATCTTAAGCAGGAAAAATCAAACAGCTACCCTATCCTGCACATCCACTCAATCTTGTACCATGCAATTTTTTTTGCTTCTAAAATTAAAAAGGAAGTTGTTGGGAAGTTTTTTAAGGGTGAATACCTTACAAAATCTGTTCATTCAGAGTTGTGGACAATTCAGAGTTCCCCAACAGGAGTTGTAACGCTCCAAAGTATATTAATAATTACTTATAGCTGGATTACTTTCAACCAGATAGCCGAAAAGTTGGGTGTTAGGCAATTAATCTTGCCAAGAAATTAAACAAGGGTTCTTTATTTATTTAATGAGCATCAGACAAAAAAAGCCATAAAGTTAGAGATTGTTTAATTAAATTTAAGTTAAATCAAAGATTTTAACAAAACTCTGCTCAAAAGAAAAAAATTAATAAGTCAAAATCAATTTCATAAAACAAAAGAAGTTTATTGAATTCTAGACTCACCAATAAACACTTGCACAAAAAAAAAAACTGTGACTACAAGTCACTCTCCTCTACACCTCCAACAAACACCATCCACTCCTAAACTGGTACACCATAATTAATACCTCTAAACACACCATAACTAACATCTCCACCCTAACTCCACCCCTAAACTGAACCTCTCTACTGTCTACCATGACTCATCACATGGGGAAGCCACATTTGCATATGGTGAATGGGCACTGATGACATAAGTAGGCATGACTCTTGCTTGGCGCATTTAGTCGCTGTTGATCAAAATGCAGTTGCACAATCGGCAACACTATGGGTGGAGAGAATCAATGATTTGAAGTTAATGAAATAAATAAATAAAAAAAACCTCAAGCAGCTGCTTGCCACAGAGGTCTGACAGGAGCCTGTCAGTTTATATGCCCCAGTAGGTCTGAGAATATGGTGGGACCTAAGAAGAAAAATATCACAAACGTCCATGCCTTATCCGGGGCTAGAACTCGGGTCCTTTAGATCAGAAGCGAAGTGTGCTAAGCCCAAAAATAATAACTATAACATAAATAAATGAAAACTGATTAAGGAAACATAAAAGTGAATGGGTGAACCATCACAGAGTACCACCATGCATTCTGGAATTGGTATAGACATCTCCAACTTTGCATAGATGCTGGAAGTACTTTGAAAGACAGTAAGTTTTGTTGAGGTATGTGCAATGTTTTTTTCCTGTAGATGCATGTCAATAATGAATGATGAGTTATGAATTATTAATAAGGAGGGAAGTAGTGGGGACGCATAAGGGGGCATGATCGATGACATCTTAGGAGGAAAGCGCTGTGCTTGGGGTATCGCTATAGTGCATTGAAACTACTTAGGTCATTATTGAAAAGTATTAATATTCAGTAAACAGCAAAATCTGCTCTAAAACGTTCGATAATAAATTCCTTTATTGCCAAATGGGTGATGCAATATTTTCGGTTATTTCTCTGTAAAAATCTATGTAGTGAAAGTCAGGAATATTCCATCTCTGCAAAGTAAAAATTAATTTAGAATTTCATCCTGAGCTGATAAATTTATCATAAACACAGCACCTGTCGCATTTATTGAAGTCCTGCCACTTTTGAGAAGTGATTGCTTAAAAAAAAAACCGCTGATTTCGAGGTTGCACATTAGTCAAAGGTACTGAAGTTTCATCCAGTAATAAATAGGCTCTTTGACGTCGATTTTAGAGGAAAAATTGTCTGAGCCAGATGGGATATGAACCCACAACCTCCTGATAACATGTCACGTGCACTGGACCACTGAACTGCCGCCCACCGATCAAGATCTCCTCTAATTAACGCTATGAACATTCCTTTTATGTCACATATAGGCGTTATTTTTAGGCAATTTTTAGCCCTAGTGGCTTTTTATTTGCCAATTGATGGAAAGCATGTCTTACAAGTATGTTAATGATAATAAATATTGAGATAAACTCAGATAAACTTGACGGTTCAACATCCAGTAATAAAATAAATAGGCACTTTGATGTCGATTTCGATTTTAGAAGAAAAATTGTCTGAGCCGGGTGGGCATAGTTTTACTATTGTATTGTTGTATAGCAGTACCTTTAAGCGCTGCTCAAGACAAAAAAAGTTTCAAAATTAAAAATTTTTGCACACTGCTTAATATGTCTGCTAGTAATATGGCTGATTCCGCCATAATGACATCCGACTCAGAAAAAGTAAAAGACAAGTTACAGGATGTGATGAAAGAAGCAGAAGTATTAATGAATCTGCTAAATGAGCCTCAGAAGAAATGGAGAACGACAACAACCCCTAAATTTGCTCACAATGCTACATCAGTTCACGAACATATAAACTTTGAATGTAAAGTTCCGTTTTTTGTTCCGTCAGAAGCAAATAACAGAACAGTATTATCAACCACTTCAATGACGAGTTGCT
Source organism: Ryuthela nishihirai (assembly GCA_038380435.1). Lineage (NCBI taxonomy): Eukaryota > Metazoa > Arthropoda > Arachnida > Araneae > Heptathelidae > Ryuthela > Ryuthela nishihirai. Next base: position 31,953,475 of record JAWZYU010000018.1, read on the forward strand.
AATCCATTTATTAATTATAGTCCTTATGTTAATTGGCCTTTATCTGAGATAAGGTTCAATGGTTCAAAACGTCCATCATTGTGGACATTTGTCAAGTCCATGGAAGAGCATTTCCTTTTACATGAAGTGCCAGCAACGAAAAGGTGGTTTTAGCAGTATCTTGTTTAATTGGATGTGCTAAGCAATGATAGAATAACATAGGACGTCATCATGGAATAGTGTTTTCGGAAGATTTTAAAAGCAAATTCATGGAAATATATCCAGCTTATAATGATTTAACACAGTTAGCTACAGAACTGTTTTCGTGAAGACAAAGGGAAGGAGATGACATTGAAAAATTCATCTGGGGTACAGTAGAGTTATACCAGCTGTAAGATGCTGATGCCACCAAAATTGACATTATAAACTGCATATGTCCTAATTACTTTTGTCGGTAAGAGAATTTTTAGAAGCATGAAATGTAAATTCAATTTCAACTTTAGTCAAATTAGCTCGGCAGAAACTGCATTAAACCAACAATGGATGCAATCCTTGCCAAAGCAGTGTTATCAGGTTGAGTCTCACAAAACGACTCCCACACGACCGGAAGTTACATGGGCCCCAACAATTTGCGCCAAATGCACCTACAACAATGCAGAACAAATGAAGCAGAGGTTATGTTCTGCATCAAGCTTCCAACATTGAATCTAGACCAAAAACTTTTTCTAACAATAAAAGAGAAACTTTGAGATGTAATTTTTGTGGCCGACCAGGGCACATAGAGCAACATTGTTACAGAAGGAATGACAATTCGGGAAACTTAAATTAGGATCTTTGTAACAAGAGGCCAAAGTTCCTCAAGAAAAGCCCTCTCTCATGAGTTAAGCCTTGCCAATGTTTTACCTTTAGTTAAGGCTTGTCACGAAGAAACTGAATTTATAGATTGCAATGATACAAAAACTTATCTTTCACGTCCAAATGAGAAAATTTTATATGATATTTATGACAATTGAAATTGCACCCATGGTCCAGTGGACTTTCTGAGTTATCTTGTAGTCCAAAGAATAATGTTCAAGAACCAATAAAATGTCTTATTAGTGTAATTAATGTAAATTTAGAGAAACAAGTTGATGATGAAAAGCAAATAGCTAGTGAGAAATGTGTTGATATAGTTGTAGAGGAAAACAGTACAAAATTTGGCAATGAAAAAGTTTTTGAAGTAGAAGTTTTAAACGAAAATAGTGCTAAAATTGATGATGAGAAAAGTTTTGAATTAGAGGTTTTAAAGGAAAATAATGTTAATGAAGAACTATTAGCTAGAGAGAAAAGCATCCCAGAAATTGTTTTGAGTATAAATAATCCTGATGAATCCAACAAGTTTAGAAATTTACTAAAGTTGAAGCATCATTTAGAAGCAGGCAGCAATAAACCTGGAAAGCACAAAACCAGGCTCTTCATAGCTAACAAGCAAGTAGCAATGAGATATCAAGATGATGACAGCCTGCAGAGTGACAACCAGAAACGAAGTAGTCAACAGTAGAATAGATGATGTCACCAATGAGATCTTCAGAAGAGCCTACACCTAACTTATTGATCGACGCAGGAAGAAATTTACCAGGGAATGATTGGATGATGATTTATCGCAACGGAGTGTCAACAATGAAAATTTAAGATTATTATTATTATTATTCCACTGTGGCATTAATGATTTATGATGTTTCATTGCTTTTCTCTGGAACAGATGAAGACTGAGATGCTTGAAGTCTAATTATTGTGATTTATACTTAGAGATTTTAAAATGTTTAATTTCTTGCTAAAACTTTGGAGTTTCGATATTTATTTTTGAAAAGTGAATTTGCTGTTCAAAGTTTATAGTTTGAGTTTATAATGTGATGTGAACAGAATTTTTTATGTATTCTTGTTTTTCCGAAGTTCTAATTGTTATATTGTATTAACGTGATTTAAAGAGCATTTATGTATTTTTGTAGATTTTTTGTTTCAGCTGACTGAAAGCTGAACTGAATGTTGTAGGTTTACATTAAGATTGGGTTGTTTTACCTCTGAGCAGCACTTTTTTGCACACCATGGGCTAAATGGCCAGGTCACATGGACCCCGAAGGCTCAGAGAAGGTTGGGGGAGGGGACCCACTGGAACAGCTGTTGGGAGACAGATGGTAGCCTCCCGTCAAGGCCATCCAGCATGTTCTTTAACTTGCACAGGGTGTGGCTCTCCCACACACGGGGCCACAGCTTAACGTCCCATCCGACAGACGGTGGCCTTTCCAAACCCATCGGTGTCCCCTACTGACCGTGGGCAGGGCGGGGAAATTTTGCGGAGATAAATCTCAATGCTGACCCAGCTGGGACTCGAACCTGGGAACTACAGATTACGAGCCTGGCGCGCTACCGACTGAGCCACCCCCGTTTACATTAAGAAATTTAGAAATTATAAAAAAAAATGGATGTGGATGATGAGAATGAAAGAGAATTTAGTATACAGTGATTAAATATTTTGCATTTTGAGGCTATTTTATATTTTGAAGTGTATTTTCATGTAAAACGTGAATGGAATTGTATTAGATGAAATGTTAGTGTCATATTATAAATTATTGACACAGTTTTTCTTTACTTTTAGATACAATATATGTATATGTGTTTAAATCTGTCTGGTGTCATCAGTGATATTGATGTGTTAATGATGCATAATTATTGGGATGACATTGGCAGCATTTGTTTGCATATATATGAGCTGACCATGATGTCTTGATGTTTTTGTACCCATTTAGAGCTATCCCCAATGACAAATTCTGGTAGCTTAGATGGTCACCAACATAATTCCTTTGAGAGGTGGACATAAAGCTCGATGAGGGGAGGTAACTAATGCATTTTTTTTTATTTCAGCTAGCTCACGAATATTGTGTTTAGGTGAAGTCTTTAGAGGAAGATTACAATCCCCCTTTTTGGTAAAATTGGAAAATTATTAAATTTGTGTATTTGATGTAGTTAGAATGATTTAATAGTGTTCCAATACCTGTTTTTATGTATGGTAGGAGAAAATTTAGATTCCCATATTTGAACTGTGGTTAGGGGAGTAAGTGGAAGTTCTGTACCCAGCTTGATACATCTGTAATTATATTCTGTGAAAGAGCAGAATTTGATGTAATTGAATTTTTTCTTTAATCTTTTTAGAAGTCAAGCAGGACAGGAGTAATATTAACCATCTTTTGTAAAAGAAAAAAGTTGGAGTTGCACATGCACAACTCCAACTTTTGATTTTCAGCCATTAATGAGTTCTTGTAGGACATGACCCATTTTGCATCATAGCTAGCATGATAGTCAGATTATGCAAATGTTTTCCTGGCGTGCAACAGACATGTGCCAGATTTGTACGCTGCATGTTTTAACTAAGTGACATTAGATCACAGAGTCAGTAGAGAGAGTATTGCTAGTGGAAGTTGGGTAGAGTTAGAATTGGAATTGTCAGTATTGTTAGGAGGAGCTGAAGTATGTTGAATCAGTATGTGTAGATAGAAGGAGTTGTTAGTAGAGATTTGGGTAGATGTGAGTTGTTAGTACTCCAATTTTTGTATTCATCAACTGAATTTGGTGAGTCTTCGAATTTTTTGGAAATAAACTTTTTTTAGAATTTGAATTTTTTTAGATTTTTTTAATTTTTGCTCTTTTTCTCTTGGGCAATGTAAATTGATTTTGGATTTGATTTAAACTTGACAATACTTTTTGAATTCTTTCTCGATAAGTAATGCTAGATATACAAAACAAATCCTATTTCAACTTTATTTGGCAAGTTAATATTGCCTGGTGCCCGACAAGCTATCCGAAATTTTGAATAAATTTGGATCAGACAAAAGGTCGAACTTGAAAAGTTAATAATCTTTGGAGCATTACACATTGCCAGCATCTCCTTGCACAAGTCAACTCTAGCCATTTTTTGCAGTTTCTGCCAGTTTGGGGGGGATACCACCTTGGCACTGATCTTTCAGAACTTTAAATGTTGATGAATAATTATTTTCACACTGCCAATCAATGCAGTGACAGCTAAACTTATTGCCTGAATGGTGATGTGTGGGTTTTACTTAATGAGTTCGCAACCAGCAGCAATGGTTCTCTTGTTCAGTCTCCTTCAATCTTTCAGCATGAGGGAGGTCTTCAAAGTTCTGACATCCTCTGAATTTGAGCATGGATCCCATAACAGTGCCATATGAACAACATGATCCCTATGTATTTGTGATAAATCTGCATGCATATTTTTTGCATTGTCCCCAAGCTGCATCCTTGTGAAAATGCAAATCTTTACCTGTCTTTAGTAGGTTCCATAGCAACAATGCACAGCTGTCACACACTGAACTTTAAATGCCGCTAACGAAGAGAGAAATGATTACAAGGCTTTAGTTTTTAACACATAATGAAAAGGTTACATAAGTTTTCAAACAAATCACAGCCCATTAACTTCAGAGGAACAAATGCAAATTTACAGACATCTTTCAAGAACTTTTTGAACTCTGTATAAAGATTTGTTGGAGTTGACTTCTGAGTGGCACTTTTTTGCACACAATGACCCCTAGGGCTCATAAGGTTGAGGGGATCCACTGGACAGCTGTTAGGAGACATTCAGTAGCATCCCGTCAAGGCCATCCAGCATGTTCTTTAACATACACATGGTATGGCTCCCACACAAGGGGCCATGGCTTAATGTCCCATTCAATGGACAGCAGCCTTTCCAAACCCATCAGTGTTCCTTACTGACTGAGGGCAGGATGGGGGGGGGGGGTGGAGATAAATCTCAATGCTGGCCCAAGTGGGACTCAAACCTAGAAACTGCAGATTATGAGCCTGGCACACTACCGATTGAGCCACCCCTGCCCCAGATTTATTGGCGAGCATTCACAATTTGTTGTGGCTAAGCATTCAGCAAAATTAAAGAGTTTATTTCCAACTGTGCAGACTTTTTGTAAACGATTCTCGCATTTGAGTCTGGTGTCTAAGACTATTCATAAATACTCATGCTGATCAGTATTTGGCAGCAAGTTGTGATTAAAAACATGGGCATCCATCAACTGGTTTTCAGTAGTCTCAGCTCATTGAGAACGAAGGTCAAGATTGTGCCTATGTTGCTGAGCCAACTGCTTTTAAAATATTACCCATTGGTTTATTCATCCTATGATTGTTATATTAAAATGCAACAAAGTCAGTTGATACATTTCTGCAAACTGAGTATACAGGGATTTTCTACAAATGCCATAATGCAAATGCTTCAAATGAAATGCTACCATAACAATTTCTTTAGTTAACTACTGAAATCAATAGGAATGAAAAAAGAAAATTGATCTGAAAAAAAGAGCTTTTTTATGATTTGAAGAACTATACAGAGTTCACCAAATAAACAGTTTTGTGTTGTCCCTATATTTTATCTTTTCAGCTTTAACTATTTTATTTACTTTTTCTTTATACAATTTGGTTTCAAAAAGTAAATATTTTTATTGAATATTGGCCATTAGGAGTACATTGGCAATTAGACCTCAACTAGCACAGTAGTTAGGTAACTAGATTCTATTCTGGCAGGCAAACTTTGAGTATTATATTAGCTCTAACAGAGGCAATGGTCAGCAGTGACTTCAGTCTTAGTAGAGCATTACTTGTATGAGACCTGTACAAACTAGGATCAAAATATTTCAAACCTTTAGTACCCCCAAAAATTCATTTACTAGTAAAAGAAATTTGGACAAATTTTTATCATGTAATTATGCTATCATTTGACAGTATCACAGGAAAAAAAAACATTTAATTTCATTCATTTGCAATACATAGGACAGAGAAGAATCCTAGAAGCTACTCCTAGCTTTTACAGCCATTCTCATACAAGGACATGGCCCACTAAGACCTAAGTCACTGATGACCACTGCCTCAGTGGTAGCTAACTTAACACACAAAGTTTGCCATGCTGGAACAGTAGCTGGTCTGTAACCATTACCAAGTTTAGGCTTAGTGGTTAGATAAAATATTAGTTAATTCTGTTATTTTAATGAAAATTTATTAGAAAATATTCATTTAAATTGAATATATTCTAATATAAATTAATATATAATGAAAAACGAGCCATAAATACCAGATGAAAGTGTCCAAACTAAACTAGAAGAATGCATATTGCCTCTGGCACATATGAGAATCTCGTTTTCAAAGAGAAAGAAGTTTTCCTTTACCTACTGTTTCATTCCTTAAAAGTTTTAATTGGAACTAGCAGATGATGGGAAAAATGCAAATAGTATTATACAACATAAATGTATTCTTCTTTTAATTCTTAAATCTAAAAAGTTGCATTTCCCCCACCTCTCTCAAAAAAGTGGGCAGATTATTTCTGTCAGTGGAATACCTCTTAAAAACTACCAGCAATTTTTCAAATTTCTATCCAATACATATTATTTGTAAACCTCAATAACACATTTTCTGTTTCATCATTTCAGTGATCTGTAAAGATATTTAAATCTTTAGATTTATCATAATTCGTGTGATCTATAAAGATTCATATAACATTCATGTGATCTGTAAGTTGGGTTGTTTTACCTCTGAGCGGCACTTTTTTGCACACCATGGGCTAAATGGCCAGGTCACATGGACCCCGAAGGCTCAGAGAAGGATGGGGGAGGGGACCCATTGGAACAGCTGTTGGGAGACAGATGGTAGCCTCCCGTCAAGGCCATCCAGTGTGTTCTTTAACGTGCACAGGGTATGGCTCTCCCGCACACGGGGCCACGGCTTAACGTCCCATCCGACGGACGGCAGCCTTTCCAAGCCCATCAGTGTCCCCTACTGACCGTGGGCAAGGCGGGGAATTTTGCGGAGATAAATCTCAATGCTGACCCAGCTGGGACTCGAACCTGGGAACTACAGATTACGAGCCTGGTGCGCTACCGACTGAGCCACTCCCGCCTACATGTGATCTGTAAAGATCTTAGTATATATATATTAAAACTACCGAGTATTTGAAAAATGTGAATTATATTTCATTAGTACCAATCAAACTAAAATAAACTATCATTTTCATTGTTTCCAATCGAAACTTCATGACATTCACATTCCACCACCAAAATTTCATATTTCTATCATTAATACCTCATTGCAATATTCATTTGAAATTTTGGAATTTGCAACCTTTTCACAATTAGAGGGCACAATTATAGTGTTTGAAAGATTCCAAAAGTGTGATTCATAATATTTTATCAATTCATATTTACCCTAAAAAGATTTTTTCATTTATCTCTAAATACAAACAATTACCTGATAAAGCAAAAAACTGTCATAAATAATGATAAAGACAGCCCCCCCCCCCCCCACTTGGGTCTAACAAGTCAATTTGTTGTTGCCAATGGAAACATCGTGGCATTCACATTCCACCACCAAAATTTAAAATTTCTTTAAATAGCCATTTGCATTATTTGTTTAAAATTTTGGAATTTGCAAATTTTTCCACCGTTAGAGAGTAGTTTTCAGATTTTAAAAGTGTGAATCATAATATTTTATCAATTTCTGTCTGTCTAACCCAAAAAGAATTTTTCATTTATCTCTAAAAACAATTATCTGCTCAAATTAAAAAAAGGTGTGTTTCCCCACCCCCTCTGGGTTTAAGAGGTCAACTTATTGTTAGCAATGGAAACTTCATGGCCTTCACACATTCCACCACGAAAATTTCAAATATCTAGCATAAATATATGTTTGCAATATTTGTTTGAAATTTTGGAATTTTCAACTTTTTCCACCATTAGCACATAAGAGAGAGATTCAGAAAGTGCATATTGTACAATTTCATCAATGCCTATCCAACATAAAAAGAATTTTTAATTTATCTCTGTAAAAAAAAGTTTGATGTTTACAGACAGATGAGAAAGTGAAACTATTATCTGGTTTTCTTTGAAAACGAGATTGAAAACACTAAATTACTTCATTGAGGATGGGTTGTTTTACCTCTCAGCAGCACTTTTTTGCACACAATGGGTTAAAGTCACAATGGCACCGAAGGCTCAGAGAAGGTTGGGTAAGAGGGGACAAATGGTAACCTCCCATCAAGGCCAATCAGTATGTTCTTTAAGGTGCACAGGGTATGGCTCTTCCACACATGGGGGAACAGTTTACCATCCCATCTTATGGACAGTGGCCCTTTCTCAGCTCATCGATGTCCCCTACTAACCATGGGTAGAGTAGGGGGAACTTCAGATTATGAACCTGGTGCACTACTGACTGAAATGTCCAACTCTGTCAATATAAAAAGTTAAATACATAAAGATTCAAATTAAGATAAAATTGACATTATATTCATAATTTTGGTTTTAGCACCAAGACCATAGCCAGGTATTTAAGATGCAATTTTAGTATGTGGGCAGAAAAATTTAATTTTTAATTAATACTCATAAGGATAAGTTTGATTTAGTGCACTGTTGATGCATTTATTATAACTTATGATTGGTAATACATTATGATTTTATGTTTATTATACTTGAGTGTGCTGCAATAAACTTGCAGTTTTTGCTCATGAATAGAGATGTATTCTGAATGTTGCAGTTCTTGTTGATAAGATTATGTATATAATTGTGATTAAGTAATAACTTTCATGGTGCATGTAAAAAACGATTTCTATATAACACTTTGATTTGTTAATAAAATATTTTTCTTACCAGCAAGAGTTCAGCAAACTATCAGGAGCTATTATAATAAAAATTTCAGCAAAATCTCACACTGCACTTTCTTCATTTGATGCTATTCAGGGAGAAATAATCTGAATTTTTCATGTGATGCTGGCAGCATGTTCTTGAATTTTTCTAAATTTGATACTGTAGGATGTTTACTTTTAGCCATTAAGAGAAAAAATTAGAACTGTTTGCAACTCACTTTCAACTGTGCCTTCACAATATTCTTTTGGATAAAAAATTATGATTCATAACATACAAATAGTTAGAAATCAATAAACAGCTTAAATCATGCCACATGGTTCAGTAGAAAGCACTATAGATCTACCTAATGTATAGCACAGTTCAACTTTTGATCACCTGACTGATTCATTGATGAAATTAAGTTCACATAATTTAACTGATTTGAGATTATTTTTGCAACAATACCCATTTCCCAAATTTGATAAAAACTTACCTTGAACATTGAGTACTCTTTCTACAGATACTCCATGTAATTTCTTTTTTCTTAATTCTGCCCTTATTCTTACTACCTGTTGCAAAGAAAAAATAATAAAATTTGCAACCTAAATTAGTTAATTGCAATATTTTGAAAAAAAAATACAGAAAAATGTTATTCTGCATTTTTTCACGAAATTTTAATTCATAATTAAAATTTCATGTATTTAAAAGGAACATAAAAAAAGTTCAGAATACCAAGTTAGAACTGCAGGGCTTTAAAAACAAAGTGTCGAAATGTTTCACGTCCTTTATCTGATAGTTCATTAGCATAATCTCTCACACACGATTTGGATGTAAGTTACATAGCACTTCACTAAGCATAGAGGAAAAAGAATTCTCTGCTCATTTGACATTTCAGAAAAAATTATGAAAGTATCTTTCCTTTCATGTGAACTAGAAGAACATAAAAACATTGTTTCTAGCAAATTTCAAATACTCATTTTCAAATAGAATGAAGCTCATCATTTTAAAACTTTAGAACCCTCTAATGGTAGCAAATTCAAATTACTGGAAGATTTGAAAACGTGAATTCTAATATTACAATAATACTTATCCAATCAAAAAGTAATTTTTCATTCATCTTTAAAACAAAAAAAGTTTGGCTCTCCCACCCTTGAGAGTTAAGGGGCAAATTAGGAAATGTAAACACCTTGACCTTCACTTATTTTACTACTGAAATTTCATATTTCTAACATGAATATATTGTTTACAATGTTCAAGTTTTGAATTTCCTCTTTAGGGCTTTCTAAAAGTGGAAATTAAAACTATTGGAAGATTCAGAAAATACAAATCCTAAAATTTGATTAGTACTCATCTAACCTAAAACAAACATTTCACTTTCCTCTAAAAGCATTGGATTGTTTTACGTCTGAGCGGCACTTTTTTGCACACCATGGGCTAAATGGCCAGGCCACAAGGACCCCGAAGGCTCAGAGAAGGTTGTGGGAGGGGACCCACTGGAACAGCTGTTGGGAGACAGATGGTAGCCTCCCGTCAAGGCCATCCAGCGTGTTCTTTAACGTGCACAGGGTATGGTTCTCCCGCACACAGGGCCACGGCTTAACATCCCATCCGACAGACGGCAGCCTTTTCAAGCCCATCGGTGTCCCCTACTGACCGTGGGAGGGGAAATTTTGCGGAGATAAATCTCAACGTTGACCCAGCTGGGACTCGAACCTGGGAACTACAGATTATGAGCTTGGTGCGCTACCGACTGAGCCACCCCCGTCCCCCTCTAAAAGCAAAAACTGTAGACAAGTGAAAGCAATGTTGTTTTTTAAAATGAGCTAATAAAAAAAATGAACCAAAATTTTTGATCACTTAGAAATGCAAAGATTTTACACAAAAAAAATGCAAAAATTTTACAAATTTTTAAAGTTTAAGAAAGTTTTGATCAAAACACTGCTAATACAAACTACCAAATTAAATTATTAAGTCATTACTGCAAGAAATTATGAACTTGCTTCATATGCAATCAAAGTGTAGCAACCAGGTCTGAAAAGACAGTATCATCCCACTCAGCTCAGAGTTATGGACAACTATATTTTTCAACTATAGCAAAAAATGTTTTAAATGTTAGAAACATGTGTATAAAAAGTGCTTCTTTATCATAAAATGAAAAACTAATACTCTGATTGTATATAAAATCGTGATGTGAAAGCTATGAAGTTCATTATGAGTGAACTCTGAAGCAAAATGCTTAAGAATGAAAACAGATAGACTGTAATACATAAATGTAACCAAAATAAACACAATAATGTGCAATAATTTTTTTTGCCATTATGTGTAATAATAAACACATAATGGCAAAAAAATGTAATGTGTAAATGTACGGCAAACGAAAGCATAAAACATGATTTGTAATGTTTACGATACCAGTAAAACTATTTTATGATTACAAGTATTCTAAGTATATTACTTGCAATTGAAAATAATACCTTGTATAAATGTAGAAAACAACCTTTGTTTGTATAGAGAAATACAAATATTTTGATTAGAAAAAGCAAGAAAAGCAAATTACATGATGCGAACCAAATTCATGGAAATTTTTTAGTCTACTACATCCAATATGAATATCTTGCTTAGACATGTATAAATAGCATATACCAAATGCCAGTGTTTTCATTATGATAAAACAATTAAACAATTTTTTTCACAATTTCATTTGTATGTTATAATAAAGAACATAATGGGCACACAATCCATCTACCAAAAAAAATTATCTTGGATAAGAAAAGTTCAGCCTAAAAATCATTAATAAAAAAAGAGATATTGAAATCATTACTATTAAAAAAAAATAGTAATTCATTTTATATAATTTTTAAGTGACACTTAAAAAAAAGTTTAAATGTTTAAATTCAGCTATAATAATAGGCATTTGCAGATTGGGTTGTTTTACCTCTGAGCAGAACTTTTTTGCACACAAAAGGGCTAAATGGTCAAGTCAAAAGGACCTCAATGGCACAGAGAAGGTTGGGGGATTGGACTTACTGCACAGATTTTAGGAGACAGATTGTAGCCTCCTGTCAAAGCCATCCAGCATATTCTTTAACAAGTACAGGCTATGCTATCCTGTACACACGTCATGGCTTTACGTCCCATCCGATGAACAGCAGCCTTTCCAAGTGCATTGGTATCCCCTACTAAGGGCAGGGTAGGAGCTTTGTGGAGAAAAATCTCAATGCTGGCCTAGATTTGATCACCTGGCCAGGTGGCCAAATCTGGGAACTGCAGATTATGAACCTGATATGCTACCAATTGTGCCACCCCAAGACATTTTACACGACCTCCATAAGCATTTTAAAGTTTTCTATAAAAAGTTAACAGAAAATTAAAATTTCCAGACTAATCCTGGTCAATGCCTTTCATGTATGAAAGTTTTAATGTATCTAGTATATCATTAGAGCAACACATAACTAAAATTAGGCAAAATGCCAATTCTGGTAAATTTTATTCATTTGGTTATCAAAAATTATGCAATTACTCTAAAATCAGTACTGACTGCTACTGATCTATACAGAACAAAAGTATATAATTTTATCCATAAATTATATTAAAAATAATGCTTCAAAATCATAAAAATAAAGAGATAAAACTAAAACACAATTTACATATTTAAGCTGCTGTTTTACTTTCAGTTCATCAAAAAAGAGCCATAGCTATGTAAAACATTCTATATGTTAAGTTACATAATTACTCAATGAATATCATTTATAACAAAATTACAGATTTGTTAGAAAAATTAACACAATTATATACCTGATCATAGTAAGGGGTAACAACACCAATGCTTGTTTCATCTTGCTCTCCCCAAACATCTGGCCATGATTTTTTCAATTCAATTACTCTCTCCACTATTTCATAAACCTGAAATTTAAATAGCATTATGAATTGAAATGTGAATACTACATTACAATAATGCACAACCATTATCAGATCACAAGTGAAATGATGGCATGTGTATTTTTTTCAATATCTACACAGAGATAAAAGTTTAATGAACTTATGAAAAAAAGAACTTTATTGAAAAACCATGAAATTATTATCTTCATTTCTTAAAATCAACTACTGAAAAAGAATTTGGTGTAATTTTTTTTAAACAGCATGTTTCTGCTGCACAATGGATTACTGGTCAAATCACAGAGATTCCAAACTAATGTGGGTAAAACAAGCTTAGGCAGATGGAGACTCTCTGCAAGCAATCACTTTAATGTACATAGGGTATACATTCTTGCCCAAAGACCACAGCACATCATCTCATTCAATATTGCCTACTCTCTTAAAGTATAAGAAAGAAAAACTGAAAACTAGAAAGAACATTCAAAGTTTTAATGCAAATACTTTATTAATTGATTGCATAAATAGAGTTAAAAAATCAATTATAAATTTTTAAATAATTTATTTTCATTGGGAACACCAACAAAATCAAAACTTGATCAGATTGTATGAAACATTATTAAATTACTTATGAGCAAAATTTGAAATAGGAATTTTTTTTTAATTAACAGTCTCAGCACTGCAAAAATATTTGGAATTTCCATGTTACATGTTATTTCTAGTCACTGAAATTTCAAGATTTTTAAAACTTAATAAAAATTCTATGTCACTGTTTAATACTAATCTCTAACATACTAAATTTTTATCTCCATTACAGCTGTATTTAGAAATTTTATTTATATCTATATTGTAGCACATGCTCTGATAATGTTTTACATTTCTTATTTTTGATGTCATGTGAGTGTTTTATAAATTCTATGCTAAGCTTTTTCCAGTATATGATTTTTATTACTTATTTGGTAATTTAAAGGTGTTATAAACAAAACCTATTGGCTGCTTCTTGGTTGTAATTGCATCAGAGCGCAAAAATAATCGATTCTCAGGATTCTTCACTCTCAAGATATTTATCTCTCCACTATCTGAGCTTTATGTGGATGAGCATTATCATCAATAAAAATGAATTCTAACCCAATGGCACCTCTAAAATGCTTCACCTAAGGCTCTAGGATCTCATCTCTGTATCTTAGGGCAATTAGAATCCTTCCTGAGAACACATGCAGGCTTGGGTTGTTTTACCTCTGAGTACACTTTTTTGCACACAATAGGCTAAATGGCCAGGTCACCTTGACAGAAAGACCTTGAAGACTCGGAGAAGTTGGGGGAGAGGACCCATTGAACAGCTGTTAGGAGAAGATGGTATCTTCCTATCATGGCAATTCACCTATTCTTTTACATGCAGAAGGTATGGCTCTCCTGTACATGGGGCCATGGCTTAACATATCACCCGATGGATGTTAAGCCTTTTCAAGCCCATCGGTGTTACCTACCTGACTGAGAGCAGGGTGGAGGTTTTGCAGCGATAAATCTCAATGCTGGCCCAGCTGGGACTAAAACCTGGGAACTGCAGATTACGAGCCTAGTGCACTACCAACTGAGCCACCCTCACTCTCAGACATTTAGATCAGTGCAGCCATTGAAAATACCTCCCCAGACCAATAAACTACTCACACCAAAAAGGTCCCTTTCCATGATATTCAAGGTGGTAACATGTCCCATGTTCTCTCCAGATGCAACAGGCTGAGAATCACTATTTAGGCTATATCATGATTCATTTGAAAAGAGAACTTGTCCCCACTGTTCATTGGTCCAATTGAAGTACTGCCAGCTCCATTCCAGTTATGCCCTCCAATGAGCTGAGCTTAGTGGTATGCACAATAAGGGTCTTCTAGCATATAACCCTCTTTCAAGAAGTCACTGGGGCACAGTTATTTTGGACACTGTCCTTCTGTTGCAGCTGAAATCTCCAATACAAGTTGGCATGCTGACATCATTCTACTGTGCCTTGCAATTAAGGACAGAAAACCATCTTGAACTGTTGCTGCTCTGGGCCTATGCTGACTCTTTCTTCTATACATGCTCCAGTGTCAAAATTTCTATAGTCTGAAAATTACTCTGATATCTGGCAATCTCTCTGTGACTGTCCTGCTTCCATCCATCCAATGACTCTCCACCTCCGATTGACATCCAAATGGTTCTTCCTTTGCATTTTAGCAAAACTGCAATTCGAAATGCTCAATAAAGCTGCTCTTAATACAAAATGTAAAGTACTCATTCATGAAGCTGCTTTTATCACTAGCTTAATTTGCATATCAGTCTTTTGCATTGAGAAATGCAAATAGCTGATAGATGCAAGTTATTTCACATTAGCTTGAGATACTTGCAACTTTGTTCAAGTTTCTTAAATTAAGAACAGCCATGTTTTTTCACATGCCATGGCAATTTGTCTTGGACTGTCAAGTTTTGGACATAACAATCCAAAATGAATTAACTACACAACTAAACTCCACAACTTGGTTGCTATTAGATTATATAGTGATAAAACAAACTATAAAAAAATTTTCAGCAGTCTTTTCATCTCATTGAAAAAAAAAGCGATGTGTTGGGGTAATAAAATATTTGTAGACATCATAATTGTGCCCACTAATGTTAGAAAAGTCCAAAAATTTAAACAAATATTGCAAATGATGTATTATTGCTAAAAATTTTGGTGGTGGAATGTGAAGGTCATGAAGTTTCCATTGGCAACAATAAGTTGACCTCAGAGAGGTAGGAAAGTGTAATTTTTTTTTTTTTGTTTAAAGAGACTACATAAAGTTTCAACACCTCATGAGGTTCAGTAGGTTAAACAAATTACCTTCCCATTTCAAACAACTTTATGGTACCCATTAACTGATGAATTAAATTTCCTATCTTATAACAAAAAGCTTAAATTAATTTGTTACATTTTTGTAGTAAAAAGAAAATCTATGCTGTGCATACTTTTTGACATTAATGTACTCTAACTTAGTCACTATTAATCAACAATATGTAGTAGGATCGTCCAATGATATACAATAGATATATATTGCAAAAGTTAACATTTACAATACAGAGAGAATAGCAGCAATTATTGCACCCTTTCCTACCTTTCCTACGTAATTTTTTTTTGAGAAAGCACTTAGATTGCAGGCAGTGGCAAGTTTTGTACGCAGCATGAGAAATGGTGCTCACCACAGCTAACTCAACTGCATCCAAACACTTTAGATATTAACAAAAGTTAATTTAATCACTAATACTTAATAATAAATATATAGGCACCATCTGCTGATTAATAATAGATCAATCAATATACTGTAAAAACCAGCATTAACAATACAGAGGGAATAATAACAAATGCTATTGTGCCCTTTTCTATATATATTTTTTTAGAAACACTTGGATTGCCAGCAATGGCAATCAAAGAGCTTAATTAACAAATAATTCAAATGTAATGGCTTACAGATGCAGCCAAGTCAATGCATCTGCAAGTTTTTCATATTAACATAAGTTACCTATTAGCTAATATTTTAACCCTGACAGTGTCTTTTCTTTCCTCTAAAAATACAACTCAACTTCTGAGCCTCATTGTGAAACCACTAATGAATGAAATAGCTTATATTGCATACTAAAAGAGCATTTAATTCTGAACAAAAAATATAAAAATTAAAAAGAAAAAAATGTAGATAAGCATAAAAAACATGTCGAAAGATCATTTGTAGTGATTTTGAAAACTGATTAATCAGTTCTCGATGCTTAAAGGGTTAATAATAACAATATGTAAATATCATTAATTGATTAATAATCAATTAATAACTGCCAAACAACATTTCCAAGCATGCAGCTTGGACATAAAACAATCCAAATATATATCTCCATGATCAGATGCTGGGTTACAAGCAAAATGCAATAGGGAGATAAGTAACATAAATTGCATAATTGATTATAATTCCTTGAAAATTTTTAAATGAATATTGCAAATGATGTATTTATGCTAGAAATATGAAATTTTTCTGTTGGTGGAATGTAAAGATCAAGTTTTCATTGGCAACAATGAGTTGACCACTCACATCCAGGTTGGGTGGGAAACGACCGTTTCAAGAAATAATTGGAAAAGTCTTTTTCAGTTGGATTGGTACTAATGAAATATCATAATTCACACTTTTCAAATCCTTATGTAGTTTTAAGTCATTATAGGCCACTAAATATGAAAATAGCAAAACTTTTAATGATGCTGCAAGTAATTTGTTTATGGTAGAAATTTTGGTGCTAGAGTGTCTTCCACTGACAAGTAACAAACTGCCCCCTTTTCTCAAACGGCTGTGAGAAAAGTAACTTTTCAAATTGAAGGAATAAAGGATAAACACTTTTACATTGTATAAAAACTAATAAAATACTACCATTTGCATCCCCCCCTCCTCATCATCCATTAGTTTAAATTAAAACTTCATAAGAATGAAAAAGCAGGTAAACAAAAAAAACTTAATTCTCTTTGAAAACGAGATTCCCATATGTGCCAGAGGCGATATGCATTCTTCTGGTTATGGTGATAATCACAGATGAATTTATTTGATTTTATGTTGATAGTTATTTCTTAATACCTTGTGTTTTAATTGATTTGCAAGAAAGTGCAATGATGAAAAACAAGTAAATGCTAATATCTAAAATCCATTTTTCCAAGACTGTTCTATTTTATAAAGAAAAAAAATTATGCCATTGATTTCCAAAAAAAATATATACATGATATATTATATAAATTGCTTTACCTCTGCATTATTATGAAATGCAGTACTATTTGGATCCTGGACATCTTCACCCCTTGCAGTAAAAAATGTAAGAGGAAAATAGGTATCATGCCGAGGTTGCTGGCCACTTGCTAACAAATGATTATCATAAAATAATTCTGATGTATATTGTATAATTGCTTCATGGGATCGATAATTTTCACAAAGGAGAATCTTACAAGAAAATGCCTCAGGATATAAGTCATACAGCCTCTCCAAAAGAGATGTGTGTAAATTACGCTCTTGAGCAAACTGGGAATATACTTCAGGACTAAGCTGGAATACAAAGGAAACAAAAAATTAACGTATTATTTACAAATATGAAAGACACTAATAAAAAAGATAAGTTGTCAAATATTTAACTTTTAGTATTAACACTTTGATTAAAATTTAAACTATCAAATGAAAGAAAAACTATTCAGTCCCATAGAGAGTTAAACCACTGATCAACCAAAAGTATCACACTACTCTAATATAAAGATCCCAGTTTCTCCCTTACTTAACTGAAATATAAAATAACATGTAAAACCCATTATGAAGCCATCAGCTGGGTTAGGTTGTTTTACCTCTGATCACCCTGTTTTTGAACACAATGCGATAATGGCCAGATCACAAGGACCCCAGGGGCTTAGAAAATGTTGGGGGGGACCCACTGAACAACTGTTAGTAGACAGATGGTAGCCTCCAGTCGTGGCCATCCAGCCTATTCTTTTACATGCAGAAGGTATGGCTCTCCTGCATATGGAGCCATGGTTTAATGTTCCACCTGATGGATGTTAAGCCTTTCCTAACCCATCAGTATTCCCTACTGATTGGGAGCGGGGTGGAGATTTTGCAAAAGAGAAATCTGAATGCTGGCCCAGATGGGAATCAAACATGCAAACTGCAAATTACGAGCCTAGTGCTACCACCCTGACCGCTATTAAGAAATCAAAGAAGGTGCTTTGTTTCATTACTTATACTGAAAAGCCAAATCATTAGACCACTGACTTACTTACATTGAAGAGCCAAATCTTTATGCAAATTGAAGCAACTGCAGGCAAACTACAGGCACATGTGAAGATCATTAAATGGTATAAATAACACCTGATACTGAGCTCTGTTAATAAATGCTATTCTTGTTCTTCAGATTAGGAAAAGTAGAGGACTTAAATGAATTTGAAAAAGGCCAAATTGCAATAGCCAGGTGACTGGGGCAGAGCATTTCCGAGACGGCAAGACTTGTGGGGTGTTTCGGTCAGCCATAGTTAGTCCTTCAAAAAGTGGTCCGAGAAGGGAAAAACCACGAACTACCGACAAGTGTAGGCCGACCTCGTTTCATCAAAGCTAGAGGTGAGTGAAGGGTATTCCGTATGGTACGAGCAAACAGAAAGAATACTGTGACGGAATTCACCCACAATTTGAATGCTGGTGATGGGAATAATGTGTCACAACACACAGTACATCAAAACCCTGCTGAAAATGGGGCTGTGTAGCTGCAGCCGCTCCGAGTGCCCATGCCAATCTCAGTTCATCGTCGAAAGTGCCTACAATGGGCACATGAGCATCAAAACTGGACCTCGAATAATTCGAAGAAGGCCATCTGGTCTGATGAATCTCATTTCGTGTTGCACCATGTGAATGGCCGGGTATGTGTGCATCATTTACCTGGGGAAGTGTTGGCACCAGGATGCACTGTGGGACAAAAACAAGGCAGTGGAGGAAGTGCAATATTTGGGCAATATTCTGCTGGGAAACCCTGGGTCCAGTCATTCATGTGCAGGAAACTATGTCTACCACCTATCTAAACATCATTGCAGACCAGATACATCCTTTCATAGCAATGGTATTCCCCTCTAGTAGTGACTTCTTTCAGCAGAATAATGCACCATTACACACTGCCTGGATTGTTCGAGAATGGTTTGCAGAACATGAGGAAGACTTCCAGGTATTGCCCTGGCCTTCAAATTCCCCAGACATCAATCGAATCAAGTATCTGGTTTGTGTTGGAACAGCATATCTGATCTGCAGTGGCTCAACCACATAACTTACATGAGTTAAAGGATCTGCTGGTAACATGTTGGTACCAGATACCACACGACACCTTTAGAAATCTTGTAGCATCCATGCCTTGCTGGGTAAGAGCAGTTTTGGCGGCACATGGAGGACCAATATCATATTAGGCAGGTGATCATAATGTTTTGGCTTTTTGGTATATTAGGCTTTGAGTAATGATAGGATGTTAATATACTAAGTAGTAGCTGAAAAGTCTAAAGATATTAATTTTATAAGCATTGCATAAATTGACTACTACAAACTAGCCAAAGGATTAGAATTACTTATATATTCCTTCACAATCATAACTGATTTTAAAACATATAAATTTGACACAGTAAACAAACATAGCAAGGTCAACTATACAAACATTATAAAATAAATATCCTAACAAAACGTGTTCGGTACTTGTTATTGGATGCATCAGATGCAAAAAACTTGAACTCGTTTATTCTACTTTTCTCCATGTAATAATTGTCTTTCATACAAATATATATGTCCTATATAAAGTTGCCATGAATAATATATATACTCTTCATAAAAAAAACTGCCCCCCCCCCCCTGCCTCACTAAACAGGCTGCAAATGTAATCATTTGTTACTTCACTACTACCTTTTAGTACATCACTTTATATTGTATACATGACATCCCTTCAGGGTGGGGCAATTTTTTTTATGTAGTAGTAGGGAGTGTATATATATATACACACATCATAATGCAGATAATACACTGCTATACAAAATAATTTGCAAGGTATACAAATGAAAATCTGCATAGATATTTTGTCATTATTCATTCACCATTATTTGACAATGTCTTTACTGATGAGGATCCAAAAATGAAGCTTCAAATCAGTATTAACGGGATTCTGATAATTATATCATGAAACAAAATTACGTTTTAAATCAGAGGTTCCCGAATTTATTTGATCTACCGCCCCCTTTTCAGAAAAAAAATTACTCAGCGGAAATCTATCTTCTTTAAGCGAACAAACAGAAAGACGCAGTGACAAATTTGCATTCTTTTATGCATCTATATTTCTACCTACGTC
This sequence comes from Ryuthela nishihirai, assembly GCA_038380435.1. Lineage (NCBI taxonomy): Eukaryota > Metazoa > Arthropoda > Arachnida > Araneae > Heptathelidae > Ryuthela > Ryuthela nishihirai. Next base: position 31,973,871 of record JAWZYU010000018.1, read on the forward strand.
CTACAACATAGTAAAGAAAGATGTTGTAAATAAGACACCTTGAAGCTTGAAATTATAAAATTATTTATTAAAATCAACCATAGTAACATTCGCATTACACACAGAAAATTAAGATTATGAAGGATAATTTGATGTGTTTACTTGGAAAATAAAGTAATCATTACGACTTTAACTCTATGTAACACAAGATGAAACCTGTACGAAATTTTTTTTTTAATTTTCTTGTTCCCTTCTTTCTTTATGCTTCCACCGCCCCCCAATTGCACCCAAGGCTACTATCGACCCCCTGAATCGTTCCAGCACCCTCCAGGGGGCAGTATTGCCCACTTTGGGAAACATTGTTTTAAATCTTAATGAAGAATAACTATGTAAGACATCTCAAATATGTTCAATGGAATTCAGCTGAAGTGAGCTCATTGACAACTCTATTCTCTGAATATCTTCAGTTTCCAGGTACTCCTACATCAGTTGATTTTATGGGGGTGGAGAGTACCATTCATACAAAAGAAATTAGGACCAACAATACCTATTTAAAGTTACACATAGGGTCAAGGATCCCCTGTATGTCTGAGAAGTCAGGAAGCTGCCACTGAATACATGAAGAGTAAAACTGTTGATGGTGATGTAACCCTAGACCATCACACTGGTAGTACCTTTCTTTAATACTGAATGGATGGTATTAAGTTCCTTCTTATCTCCCAATTAAATTATGACTGGAAGATGGCTGCAGACTAAATTATGATTTTTTTCAGGAAAAAAAGCACTGTGGCTCATTGCTCCATATGACATTATGACATCTATTGTGACAGGCTCTTCAGTGGGTATTGGTAAGCATAATGCAGATTATTGGCTTCTTGGCAGAATCCACTCTCATTAATCTGTTCACAATATAATTTCTTACTATGCATTTGGCCAGTTTAGATGGTGCAGATAGATGCAACATGACTACAGTCAGGTGTGACTACACAGAAAAAAAAAACAGATTTCAACACTTAAGTCAGTTGTGATTGTAAAGATGTCAAATCTTCACACAACAGTTCTTGAAATCATACTTCCTGATGACATAAACAGCTTGCAATAAAACTGGTATAATTTCATCTCACTTGGACTCTAACTCTTGGACAGGCTGGTCACCTGGCAATGATTCTCCATCACTTGAAATCATTTCCAAATTGTCAATACCTTTCTCAAAACATTCATTTATCACCTCAGATTGTAATTATCCCACTAGAAGTTTCCTTATTGCCCTCCATCATAAGGGATCATATTAAACAATGATAGTTTGTCATCGACAGTTTAAATCCTTGAAATGGTACACTTAAAATGTGATAGCCTTAAATTTACTTGATATATATATACTGTAACTTTTCCCTTCATAACAGATATTTGCAACTCATCCCAGGCTCATCTTTCTTTTCTTACACAGAATTGCACAATATTCACATGTAATATACCATCACCATAGGATGAGACAAGTTATAATTCATGTATATTTCACATTGTCAGAGTAATCAAGGAACAGCTTTGAAAGCAAAACATTACATCTCTACAAGGAGATTTGTGAAATTTATCTGTGAACACTACAATAGTATTAAAAAAATTATATAGCAGATTACCACTATCTGGTTACTTAGGGCCAGAAAATGATGCTTAGAGCAAATCCCCTTTAGGGTGGGTTGTTTTACCTCTGAGCGGCACTTTCTTGAACACAATGGGCTAAGCGGCCAGATTACAAGGACCCCGAAGACTCAGAGAAGATTGGGGGAGAGGATACACTGAACAGCTGTTGGGAGACAGATGGTAGCCTACCATCAAAGCCATTCAGCATGTTCTTTAATGTATACAGGATCGTGGCTTAACACATCATCCAATGGATGGCAGCCTCTCCAAGCCCAACAGAAATCCCCTTTAAGCATGAAATTTCTGCCCCATAAAAAGTATTGTAAATAAGTGTTAACAAGGATCAGATCATTTGATTAAATATTTGATTACACTTTTTAAAAAAAAAAAGAAATTATCATGACTTATCACTTACCATAAGATGCCAATTTTATGTTCTATGTGTTTGTATGCACATGAGTTTGTGTGTGGGGGTGCCTATTTTTCTTACAAAGAAACATTAGACATGAAAAAATAAATTGTTTTAACCTATCAGTGATTTTAGTACCTTCAAAAATTGAAGTGTTGAACTTAATTGGATGGACGGAGATTGATGCTGGGAGATAATTAAACAGATGATGAGATGGAGAGGCAGAACCAGTAAATGTGTGTGGGGGGGTCATCTCATCCCCTCTTAGGAATGGCAGGTGAAAACTGGACTTTGAAATATAAAGACTACTATTGCCTTCAAAAGTTCAGATCCTTCCTTAATAGGTTTGCATCTTGAAAGAACTAGTCGAAAGCTGTTTGGGTTCCACCTTGCATTTTTACTTATAGAATTACTTTGTAGCATAGCAAAACATCTCATAGCTTACAATCAACTGTGGCAGAACTATCACAGAGAGGATCATGTCCTGAAATAATCCACAGCTTTGTTAATTTTGCTGAATGTTTCTCTTAAACCTTTAATTGTTAAGGTCTTTTCTTCTGAAATGATTTGCAGTCAATTGTGGTCCATGAATATGATCCTCGGAAGTGCAGGGAAAATCTCAGCAGAAAGACAATACAAGGAGCATCCATGCTTTATCTGGATCAATCCCAGGTGTCTTTGTACTACAGCTTAGCATGCTAATCTATTAGAAAATATATTAAAACTTGAGTGTTATCCTATTTGTTGTAACTGGCTAATATGCTAACATCCATATTTTGTTAGGGAATAATTTGTGTGTCTTGTTTGGTTTCCATTGAGTATCATGTTCTGCATGATTTGTGCTAAACAGTCAGATCCCAAAGATCCCAAGGGGTCAGAAATGGATAGGGAAAGGTGATCCACTGGGCAGCTATTAGGAAACAGATGAAGGCTTCCTGTCAAGACCATCCAGCATGTTCTCTAGTATATGCAGGATATGGCTGTCCTGTTCTCATTCAATGGCATTGACTCTTTCAAACCCATCGTAAAGAGGCAGAGTAGAGGTTAGCAGAGAAAAATCTCAATACAAACATGGCTGGGATTGAACCTCAGATCACAAGCTTGGGATGCTACCAAAAAGAGCCAATCCCAGCCTATGTATGTGAAAGAAAATTGTAAATCAATTGAAAGTAATATTAAAATTTATCAGTTATTTAACATGGGCCTTTTTGAGAAACTTTTTTACTAATTGCAGCAGTATACTCTGTCAAAGTACAATCATAAATAAAATAAATATTGCTCAAGCAGCTGCTTGCCACAGAGGTCTGACAGGAGCTTGTCAGTTTAACCCTTCCCAGGTGCAGCTATTTTTTTCACTCTGATCAGGCAAAAAAAAAATTACTTTAGAACTTTTTTTTGCCACATAACTAATGAAAGGAATTATAACATGTTATATACCAAATTAATCAGCATTTAATTCTGGATTTTCTGGAAATAAAATATTTAACAAAAAAAACTAGTTTTATTTTAATAGGACTTTTTTATAGTCATGTAATAAAAAGAGGATCTGGCAGCACAAACAGAAATTTATTTTTAGAAAAAACTAATACACAAATATGATTATAATGCACATGAATAGAAAGCTTATTTATTTCTGAATAGCACAAAAATAAATTTTTACTTGAAATAAGAAAATTACTTTCTATTCACAATTTTTCCCCAGTACTATACTTTTGGCTAAAAGACTGGACTTTTCTCATTGTTCAGAGTCAGATAAACAAGATAAATTTAGAATTTTTTTTTTAAAATAACCAATCGATAGAAATAGGTCATGTTATATACCAAATTAAACAGAATTTAATTATGAATTTAGTGAAAATAAATAATTTAAATGAATTTTCAAGCATATTGATTTTAATAAGCCTTTTTTCAATGTGATATCGTGAAAAAAATTGATCAGATTATACAATTAAGGCTTAATTTTGAAAAACCTGATGGAAAAAAAATAGTTAAATTATATATTAATCAAAAGGAAATTTCCTCCTAAATATATTATTTAACCTGAAACACAATTTTTATTTCTTTTAATGATTTTTTTCAGTATCATATATTTTAAACACTGCCAGTGTTATACAAAGTGACTTTGACTTCTCACATTCATGAGATTTTCTGAACTGGTTATGAAATAGTCAAAAAACTTTCTTGGTAGATTTTTTTTTTTTGCTAAACATTATGAATTTTTTCTTTGGGTGTTAAAGTTTGGCAATCTTGTCTAAGTGCAGAAATGTTTGTGCACCAAAGCAAAAAGAAAAATGTTATATCATCAGGGAGGTACAGCCAAGATACTGAGGTTTGATGTGGGGTTTAAAATCATTCAAGGTAAACATAAAAACTCAAAAATTTTTTAGTGAAATTTTTCTAGGGGGGAGGTAGGTAATGTTTACAGTGAGTTTAGTGGGAGGAGGGTAAAAACTCTTCCTGAAGTTGCCTTCCCATATGAAGACTGATTTCCATGCCAAGGAAGTTCTTTTTGCTTCCATATCCAAAACCTCATTTATTTTCAGCAAAAAATACAAAATTGATTTTTTTTTACTTGAAAATGAAGAAACAATAAAGTCAAAAATAGCATATAATCTAATGCAACATTAAAATATCCACATCAAAAAGTTATAAGCCAGCCATCCAGTGTAGCATAACTCTGATATTGATCAGCAAAAAAAAAATAACACAGAAATAAAGTAAATTTACAGAAAGGAAAACTAAGATTTAATTATAAAAGGAAACAAAATACTAACTTTACGAAGGGAGTGTATATCATTTAATCCATGTAAACAATGTGACATGCAGCCACTTAGCGCAGATGGCTGGCTCTCCCCATACTTGCACATGTGAGCGCAATCAGAACACCTACTACTTCCTCCTTCTATTGTGACGGTGTGCATTGAGCAATATGAAATCTTATTTTTACTTTTCAATTTGAAGGGTGGGAAAGATACATTGAATGCTTGGATAAATGATAAAAACAATTCTAGTAATAGTGAAATAAGTTTAAGGCAGGAAATAAGTGTAAAAATGGGGGAAAACATGTACGTACTTCGTAATTATTTCCAAAATCTTTTGTTTCTAAAAATAGTTTTTTTTGTTCATTTTTAGAAGATTTTCGAAAATTTAAGGAAAAATATGTTGATAATAGTTCAAATCAAACTTGTGAGGTTAAATCAGGTGATTGCTTCAATACAGAGTAGAGTTAAACAAATTGGCACTACTGTATAGCACTTCTAAAATATGGCAATCAACAGCTTTATCGAATTATTTATATTGTAATTTAATAAAAATGCATCAGATGAAAAATGAAAATATTTTTCAAGCTCGAATTACATATTTTTCAAAAATACATGTAGGAAAATTTTCAAATGATATTTTTTTTTTAAATTGAAGTTTTATGTACAAAGAACATCTATAGACATCCTTGACCCAAGAAGGGTTAATACTAAATGATATATCAATTATATGAAAATATTATCTAACCTGCATGTGATCTCCAGCAAGTACAATGCGTGTGCTTTCATTAGCTAAAGACAAAGGCATTATTGCTTCACACTCCATGGCCTGTGCTGCTTCATCAACAAGAATATGAGTGAAAAAACCTAAAAATATATTTTTTCTAGTGTGAATACAAAAAATACAAAGAATCAAATACAATGGGGAAATAAGAGACAATAAATTGCTCCAAACATAAAAAAAAAATGGGAAATTTACCATGGCAATACATAACTTTTCATTAAAAAAAATCCTAGTTTGCCTCTGATAAGAAGTACAATCAGCTCTCAACTTCCATGGGGATTGTATTCTTTAAAATGGCTGCTTTAATCAGGCATAATTTTTCCATAAAAAATAAGGCAAATGGTAGGGTTACCAGGAAGCACTTGCCTTAAAACTCATACATACATCTATTTCTTCCACTACTTTATTTTTCCCTATAGAGTATTTCTTTATTACAATATTAAACACATTAACAGTACACTACAATAACAATTAGAACAAAATCTGCAGTAAGAAAATAATAATTGTTTACAAATATTTTTTCTAACACACACACTGAGTGCTGCCTCCAATGGCCTGCTGGTGCAGGCTGTGGTGAGATTGAATGGAGGTGGGAGTTATAGGGTGAGGGATCTGGATCAGATGACAGTAATCAAAGTAGAGATACTGTTAGTCTGAGGCTCAAGTTTCATGCTTTGCTTATTAAGCATGAAAGGAACAATAGGAGAAGCTTTTATTTTCTTGTCTTTTAAATTTTCTGAGTTCAAATCATACTATTTCAAAAAAGCCCACAAATTTAAAAAAAGATACAAATACAGTGACTGTGTTATTCTTCAGTCACAACACACTAATTAAAACAGTGTAAACTAGGAACCAACTGTATATAAAATCACATACATCATCAAACTACTATTGTTATCCTGTGCCCCCAACTTGTCCTAATTGTCATGTCCCTCAGTGCAAAATGGTTGGGTTGTTTCACCTCTGAGCAGCAGATAAAAAAAAAAATAAAAAAATTTAAAAGATACCTATCTTCCTATAGGGCTCTAAAAAGTATAAAATAAGCCTGAAGTATAACGATGGTGTAATCAGTCCCCGAGTTTGTATTCACTTCAAAGGAAGATAGGGTACCTGCAAACTTGTTGAGTAGGTAAATCAGTGCCCTATCGTCCTTCAGAGTGAATACAAACTCAGTGACTTACTGCAGCATCGATATGCTTTAGGTTTATTTTCTACTGTTTAGAGTCCTAAAGGAAGATATGCATTTTTTTTTAATTTTAATTTATATTTTTTTGTTGTTACTAAAAACATCTACCTTCAAAAACTTTCATTTGATATATGACTCAAACATCGAGCACATTTACCACCCTTTTGGATTCAGGTTTGAGGTAGCCCATGACAATGGAGACATAAGATTTGAGATATGATTCATTAAAGTTGCCCCCCACAAACACATTTCATCAGGGAGGAATAGTGGGGGCAAAACTCAAAATAGTTTACAACCGTCATTATATGAGCTTTCATTTGACACCTATCTCGTAACTGTAGGCCCTTGCGTTCCAATGATATAGTAGAACGACTTTCAGATTTTCTGTTTTTATGGTTTTTGTTTTTTATGGTTTTTATTTAGGAAGGAAGAGAGCATGGGGGAGTCATTTCTTACGGCCTATAACACTCCCAGCATCACAAGTTTTCATTCAACACATAGCTCGTTACTTTCTGCACTCGCATTCAGAAGATATAGAGGAACAATCATTTTCATATTGTCCCCCTTTTTTAGGGGGGAAGAAAGCATGGGTGTCAATTTTTCATAGCCAACAACATTCCTCGCATCAGAAGCTTTTATTTGACGTATAGCTTGTTACTTTAGGTACTCGCATTCTGGAGATATAGCTTAAGAATAGTCACATTTCCTCTTTTTTAGGGGAAGAGAAAGCGGGGGGGGGGGGGGGGGGGGGGGGGGGGCAATTTTTATAGCCTATGACACTCCCCACATCACAAGCTTTCATTTAGCACATAAATCATTAAGTTTCTCCTATTGCATTCTAGTTATGGTAGAACATTTTGTCAAATCCACAAAAACACAAATGTCGACGCCAAAAGCAACAGGATGATAGGTACAAAGGAGTAGTAGTTTTCCCACTATCAGTATATTTAATTGAAACTAAATGTAAACTACTAATTGATGGGTATGCCTTGGGCACTATTAACTCTTGAAGTGCTGGAAGGCAGTACAGTTCCCAAAAACTTCAATGGAAGTTTTTAGTCCCCCCCCCCCATGAAATTGATATTTTAAAAGTTTTTTTGTTTTTCAATTAACCAATAAGATCATCAAATTGTGTTTTTGTATAATAGAATGACCATGTTCTGTTAGTTACTTCATTATAAAGTTCTACAGTTCTTATAGCTTTTGTGTTGAAAATGTTAGTCTTTTAAATTTAACACTATTTAATATAAACTCAAAAACTAATAACTGTTTAAAATAAAGTTTTTCCTTAGCATAAACATCCTGTGTGGTGAACGAGAAGGGGGGGGGGGAGTTATAACACCCTTGCCAAAATTGCCCTACCAACCTAGGAGGACTGATTTCGATGTCAAGCAAGGAAGTCCTTTTTCTTCTGTATCCAAGATCTCATTCATTTTCAGGAGACATTGCAAGATAAATTTTGTGACTGGAAAGTGAAGATGTAATACAAAAATTAATATATAACCTAATGCGATGCTAAAAAAAATCTGCATCAATAAGCTACAAAGCCAAGCATCATCATTAAGTGATGTAGCCTAACACCAAAAGATCAATAACGATAAATAAATCTACAGAAATAAAATCAAAATAGATCTGTAGAAATAAAAACAAAGGTTAATTATAAAAGTATAAAATACTAACTGAATTAAAAAGGTATCCAATGTTGATAATGCTGTACACAGCACACTGCCCATGTGTCCAAGCACTGACACTAATTAGTACCATCTGCATCTTGCAGGGGCACAAACTAGTTTACGCAGCTGAACTGCACCCAAAAAATTACAGTTTTGTTTTAAACAGCTGGAGAGCAGAGCTAAATGAATAATAAAAATAATTCTTGCCATAGTAAAATAAGTTTAAGGCAAAAAAGAGAGCAGAAAACAAAAAAGAAATAGACATAAGTACTTCGTAATTGTGTTGACAGATTTTAAAAAAAGCAATTTTCGGTTAATTTTCGGAAGAACTTCAAAACTAAGAAAAATCGACTTCACAATAGTCCAGATCAAACTCATCAGCTTAAATCTGGAGGTTGCATCAATCAGAGAAATGGAAATAAGCAAATCAGTTTTGCTGTATATCAGGTCTAAAAAATGGTGATCAGATAATTTTAACAAATTATATCACAGCTTAACAAAATTCATCAAATGAAAAAAAATCATTATTTTTCAAGCTTGAATGGTGTATTTTTGGCACGTTTTCAGAAAAAACAAGCTAATGTTTTCACTTTGGAATCTGCATGTCCATCAACATCAATTTTTTTTGTTTTTACAGATAAATTAAAAATTCTTTTTGAGTTGGATAGATACTGATGAAATATTACAATTCACACTTTCAGAATTTTCCTACAGATATAACTGCACCCTCTAATAGAGAAAAAAGTTGAAAAATGCAAATTTCAAATTAATACTGCAAGTGACATTATTACAGCAGAAATTTGAAATTTTGGTTGTAAAATGTGAATGTCGTGAAGTTTACATTGACAACAATAATTTTTGCTTTTGCCCCCAGAGTGGGTGGGAAAATGCATTTTTTGTTTTAAAAAAATTGCATATTTTTAGAGATAATTGAAAATTTTTCTTGAGTTGGATAGGTATTTATAAACTATTATGATTCATACTTATAAAATTTCCAAAAGCTTTAATTGTGCCCTCTGATATTGGAAAATTTTGAAAATCTCACAATTTTAAATAAATATTGCAAACAATCAATCTGGGCTGGAAATTTTATATTGTAGTGGTGGTTTGTCTCTTCATCCCCAGGGTGGATGGGAAAATACAACTTTTTGTTTTGAGAACTTAATGAAAAATTCTTTTTGAGTTGAACAGGTACTAATGAAATATGATGATTCATAATTTTCAAATCCTCGAAATAACCTTAATTTTACCAACATTAGAGGGCACTAAATGTAGAAAATGTAAAACTCGAAGTAATTGCAAACAATATATGCTCAAAATTAGAATTTCTGGTGATAGAATAGTTGATGAACAGAATAACTGATATTAATGTCTGTTTTACTTAAATTACAATTGGTTAAAAATTGACTAGTTGCTGCTTAATTTAGTACTTAACTTTAAAATTTCAATAATATTTAAATTTACTAATAAAAAAATTTTAATATACACTGTATGATTTGTCCCTTAAACCTAGGAAATAAGAAAATACAACTTTTCATTTTAAGGGATGCGATGCTTTTAGCATATTATAGGACTAATATATTATTAACATTTCCTGATCATCCATTAGTATGAATTACTACTGTTAAAGAATGCAAAATTTGGAAGATGAAAAATTTCACTTTCTGTGAAAATGAGCATCTCATATTCGCCAGAGGTGATGTGTTATCCTTCTAGTTATAAGATATATGCAAAAAAAATTCAAAAGACAATTTCTATTTTTTTTAAACTCCAAGTCTGATATGGTGTACTAAAAACAAATATAGCATCTTGAGCCTTATTTCAGATTCTGTCAACACGTATAATCAACAGAGAACTTGGAAAGTTCAACCTTTTCACTACCATACTGGCACAAAACAGCCCAAGCTGTATGTAGGAGGTAGTGAAGAGGAAGGTTGGGAGACTCCATTCAGAATCTCGATGGGCTGGTATGTTGGTGAAAGGATCAAGGCAGAAAAGAGAGAATAAAATGAAAAAAATACAGATATATGTAGTTTAAAATTGCTTACAAAATCCTCTGATTTTAAAAATAGCAGTCTTTGGTTTATTTTTGGAAGAATTTTGAAGCTTTATGAAAAACTGAGTTCACAACCATTCAGATTAAATTCGTAAGGTTAAATCAGGAGGTTGCTTCAATGTAGAGAAGTGGAAACAAGCAAATTAGCTCTGCTATATATCAGGTCGAAAAATGGTGATGAGATGGCTTTTACAAATTATTTATATCACATTAATAAAATATTCATCAAATGAAAAAAAAATATTAATTTTCAAGCTGAATTATGAATTTTTATAAGATGTGTGTAAGAATTTTTCAAATGACAATTTCTATTTTTTTAAGTTCTCTGTATTGTATTAAAAACAGATAGTCATTTTTTGGGCTCTCCAGATTCTGCCAATGTTTAAAATTGATGGGAACCCTGGAAAGGTTAAGAAAGATCAGAGTAATACTTTCAAATAACAGCAATTTGCTAGTTATCAAGTTTTCATTGGCCATTTCTTGGAATCCATTGTTTATAAAAAAAACTAGAATTTTGTGCACAAGTTTTTCAACAAATAGAACAAACTAAACAAACTTCATTAAAATCAAAAATGGTCAGATTGAAAAAGTTTTTTTTTGTGTGTGATCTCATGAATATCTAAAGCTAGCTTTTGCAATAAGGATTCATGAACAATTATGATTGAAAAGTTTACCTATTCACAGCCATTGATCACGATGCCTTAGATGCATTGATTAAAATTGCCAAAATTTATTTCACAGGGAAATTATGTTTTTTGGAACACTGGAAGAATACGGGAAAGTTACCTTTTTTAAGTGGATTGCTTTTTAGAGGATTGTCATGGTAATGGTCTTAGTCATATACAACTCTTTAGCAGTATCAACTGATTAAATTTAAGTACCCATAATGAATAAACAAAAAGTTTATGATAATGTAGACGGAAATGATTAATTTTATCATTTAAAACTATCCACATTCGTGAATCACATTCCCGAATTCACTGTTCATATATGAATTCACTAATATTTAATTCCTTTATAAAAATGCCAAAACCTGCATGTTGAACAATGGTTTGTGACTATTCTTCATAAAATGGTTAGCTTTTCTTTGTACTAAATAGGCAGAACATTTTTTCATACAGTTTAAAGATTAAATTTGAGAAACAATAATCTTCTTTGAGCTGCACCAACACTTAAACCATTTCCTAAGCATAAATTTATATTTTAAAACCTCCAAAAGCTGTTATTATTAGTATGTGCAAAAGTCAAGAACTTTCTTCGTAAGAAGATATGGTATGTGCAAAACTGAATAAATTTCAATTTTATATACTATACTTCTTATTTACAATGCCATTGTACTGATGATTTGGATCTAGTATGGGGTCTTCTTCCTCTACACTCCAAATTAAACTAGGAGGAACAGACTTCCCTCTTATATTCAGCTTATCAGAATCCATGGTAACATCAAGAATCAGTGTGTCATGCATTGACTAACATAATGAATGCTGAAAATGTGAATAAAGACGATCATAGGAAGTGTCCAAGAATTAGAGGATTAAGATAAAGTATCTGTCAATGTCCCTACTGCTCACAAAGTAATAAACTACAATGATGTGGTTATAACAACAGGATACTGTGCCAATGAAACTTTCACAGTTATCGTCTCTGAAAATGATAATCATGCAGAATAAAATCTCTAACAAAAAATTTTCAGCTAAAATAATTTTGCAGTTTTAGTTGAACTATTGAGTTATCACTCTTAGTTTAACATTAATATCAAATTTAAAGGAAAAATTGTCTTGAACCAGGTGAGATACAAACTCATGACCTCCTGATAATGTCAGATGCTCTGACCACTGAGCTACAAGCCACTGATCACAATCCCCTCTATTTGATGATGTGAACTTTATTACCAACACTATACAACTGTCTCTTGAAGACAGAGTCTTTGCTCTTTTCAAACAGCTGGCAGCTCAGTGGTCAGAGCACCTGACATGTTATCAGGAGGTCTTGGGTTTGTATCCCACCTGGCTCAAGACATTTTTTCCTCTAAATCTGATATTGTTAAGAATGATAACTACCTTGAAGTTGAACAAAAGTCAAAAAATTTCAATTTATTGATTGAGCTGTATACTCATGACATATATTGCCACCTACTTCAGGCAGTTGTTTGAAAACAGTGAAGGCACTGTCTTCAAAAAACACAAGATGTATACTTAGGTGTAGGAAAGTTCATGTCATCAAATAGAAGAGATCTTGATCAGAAATCAGTAACTTAGTGTTCAGAGCACCGACATGTGATCAGGAAGTTGTGGGTTCATATTCCACTAGGTTTAAGACTGTTTCCCCTGAATTTGATATCAATGTTAAACCAAGAGTGACAACTTCCCTGATAGTTACAATAATTTTACTGTATTGACTATATATTGAAGCATTTTTAAAAAAATTTATTTGCAGCCATTAAAAAGGTAAAAAAAAATGTAAGTGTGAAATAACTGATCAGAATGGAAAGAGGTCATAGCCAAAAATAATTGCTGAGTTTTATTTCTGTTCTGCAAGCAACAAAGGTAAAAGATGTAGAGGCATATGCCAGAAGCAAAGTGGGTTATGAATAATCTTGAAGAAATGATAAATCAATTACAAATGAATGAACTAAAGTGACAATATCAAGCAGGATTTTATTAAAACTGTTCTGCTCAGCTTCTGCTCAGAGGTGACTTGTGAATAAAGAAACCATAATTATTCCTCAGGCAGCCTACATGTTACTAAGCCTATCTGTATAATACACCATACAGGAAATCTATGAGTAATATGAGATCTCAGCAGAAAGAAAATATCCATGCTTTATCTGGAACTAAACTCAGGTCAATTTGCTCCAAAACGAAACAGTTAACTGCTCAGCCACTGGAATAACATTATATACATAATACATAACAAAAATTACATATTGCCATCTTGACGTACCTTTTTCCAGTCCAAGTTGAACAAGATATCTTGAAGTACTTAGAGTAGTTACAATAACCTTATACTTCTTAACATCTTCAACGGTGGGCATATTAAATGACCGGTCATTTCCCAATTTTGACACAAGACAATACTGTTGAACAGTAGGATGTACAGTAGCAACCCATCGGTGACGATAATAAATACGCAATGGGGTCGCTTCTGGATGTCCATCAGTTACATGTGGATGAAGATATTCCCGTATATAAATATCTGCTGCACTACAATTGAAAGAAAGTGAAAATTAATTGGTAAATATATTAATTAAACAAAGAATAAAAAAAACAACTATACACACAGAAAATAAACAAATTTTATTCAATATGGTTATTATATCAAATTATGCATGCATATCTCAGTTATCAAATTCATCTTATTGCAATTTGCAAACCATTTAATTTTTTTCAAGTTTTACTTAGATAGTCTGTAATAATAATGTAAGAAATAGATTTCACAATCTGAAATAGAAGATAAATTGTTTCCTATTTTTTTTTTATCAAATAAACTAAATATATTTGGAAGATTTACCAGCAAAAAAAAAGATTGGTTTACATTTCTATTCACAAACAACAATGGAAAATATATATATATAACCTGAAATAATCTTCAGAGGTTAAATGAATACCTATGTTGGATATACAGTAACTTTAATTTTACCCCATCACTAAACATGAAAACTACCCATCACAGAATAATATAATAATAAAAACTTAACATGCATATAAAACTAAAATGGCAAATAAAAAGCCACTAGGGCTAAAAATTGCCTAAAATAACGCTTATATGTGACATAAAGGGAATGTTCATAGCGTTAATTAGAGGAGATCTTGATCAGCGGCCGGTAGCTCAGTGATCCAAAGCACCTAACATGTTATCAGGAGGTCGTGGGTTCGTATCCCACCCAGCTCAGACAATTTTTCCTCTAAAATTGAAATCGACGTCAAAGTGCCTATTTATTACTGGATGTTGATCCGTCGAGTTTATCTGAGTTTATCACAATATTTATTAAAAACTTAACACTTCTATTCACTGTAAAGGTTGGTTGGGGTTTTTTAAGGTTGCCACTGTCTGCAGACATGTAAGATTCTAAGATGAAAGTGTGAAAACACACACAGATGTTCCTACTACAACATATGAAACTTTTTATTTTTCAAAAATATATTCATTTAAATTTTTATATGCATCTTATAATAAAAATATTTAATATTGTTTTATTATATATATTATATACCTTTTGAATTTGGGCTAATTTGATGAGATATAAAAATACTTGCTATCTGTTTCTAAATAGAGGTATTTAGTATATCACTTCCATTTTTACATACATAAGACAACGTTCTATCAAGCCTTCGATTTCTACTCGTGAGTTTGAACTATTGAAAATACATTTTCTATAGTTCTGAAATACTTCTAAAAATTGAAGAAAAAACTTTTTAAATCAGATAAAATTGGAAGGTTTGAGTAGATAGATGCCAGGTAAATACTTAATTTTTTTTCCCGATTTTAAATTTTTTAAATTATTTTCGTAATTATTTTTATCTTCACTGTTTAACTTTGCAAAAAAGGAAACTGAAGTTGCTAAGTCATAGTTTTCAGGAATGCATTGTGTTCAATACAATGAAGCACATATGCAGTTGAATTTGTACAGTTGAAATTAATTGTACAGTTTTAATTAATGACACAAGTATGGCATTACACCACTAGCCTGTGTGTAGGCAGGAAAGCAATTAATTCAGACTCACATTTCAGAGCTTAAGCCCGAAATTATTGAGCCTCAGCCTGTCTAGGCCAAAACCAAATCAATAATTATTGAGCTTGCCCAAATCTCAATTTTAGTTTACAGAGGATTCAGTAAAAGATGAGTGATTTGATACTTTATTAGCTGATTTATTATGCTATATTTATATGACTGAGTGATTTGATACTTTATTAGCTTCAAAACCAAATGTACTTTGAAATTTAAGCAATAAAAATTTGTTATAATTGATTTTTTGACATTTTAACCCAGTAACCAAGAATATCATTGTAAATTCAGAAAGAAATATAAGCATGTCCTCTCAAAAGCCTCTTTTTTATTTTATAACTTTTATTATAATTAAGCTTTATAATGTGGTAAATGTTATCCACCAGTTACACTTTTTTTTATAATGTGTCATTCAATTTTAAAACATGTATTAACATAAGATATAATTCAAACCTGTTAGAATGGGTGCATACAAGAACCCTTGACTGAGGATCATCCAATATTATTTTCACAGCTTGTGCAAGAGTAAAAGTTTTGCCAGTTCCAAAAGGGCCAATTATTAGGACTGGAGGTAGCTTCATATTCAAAGGTGTGGTGATAGCTAAGACTGCTTCCTTTTGTTTTGGATTTAACCTTGGATCCAAGTTTTTGTTCCAGTTACTAAAGGAATACATAAAAATTATTTAAGCTAAAGATTACAAAACATTTCAACATAAGAATGAGTTTCCTGTTACTAACCCTTAATAGTGGGCCACACAAGACAAAATAAAATTTCTATTTATTATGTTAGCATTGCAGAAATCAGATGCAGTCAAGACTGGATAATGGGTCATATTTGTCACATTCCGGTAACAAAATGTAAAGCAACTATCTTCTGTACTACAATTTTTGTATTACTACATGAAAAATTGCATCAATTATTTTTTTTTATTTCCTATATGTTCTTTAAGAAGTATAAAAGTACATGATGCCAATGATGAAATCGCTTACTCAATTGATATTAACTTTAAAGAAAGAAGGCACAGAGGTCGGCTAAGTCAGTAGGCATGCCAGGCCCATAACCTGCAGTTCCCAGGTTCAAGTCCCAGCTGTGCCAACATTAAGATTTACCTCTGCTAACTCCCTACCTGATCTCACTGAGAAAGGGAACACTGATGGGCTCAGAAAGGTTAAAATAATAGTAATAAATACCTCCTCAAGCAGCTGCCTGCCACAGAGGTCTGACAGGAGCCTGTCAGTTAATAAGCCATAGTAGAAGGTCTGTGAGGATGGTGGAGTGCCCATTAAACAGAATGTTAAGCATGGCCCTATGTGCAGATGATGGATTGACATGAGGCTACCATCTGTCTCCTAATAGTTGTCCAGTGAGTCCCCCTCTCCAACCTTCTCTGAGCCCTTGGAGTCCTTGTGACCTGGTCATTTAGACCGTTGTGTGCAAAAAAAAGTGAGTCTCAATAGTAATCCAATCCATCTCAATGATAGGGCACCACAATTTTTGTTCAACTGATATGAGGAAGCATCCACTAATAATTTCCACTCTGTAAATTGATTCAAATATTTAGAGGAAAATTTGTCTTGAGCCAGGTGGGATACAAACCCACGACCTCCTGATAACATGTCAATCAACAAGACAATTTTTCCCCTAAATATTTGAATCAATTTACAGAGTGGAAATTATTAGTGGATACCTAATGAGTTGAGTTTAATAATAATTATTTGTATGAGGAAGCATTGAGTGATTTCATCATTGCCATTTTTTTTTTTACTTTTTAGGGCACATATAGGAAAACATGAATTTAAAAAAAAAATTCATTTCACGTATTTTTACCTGCTTTTCAGTGGCAACTTTGTAGATTTTTGTCACTAGAAATACCTATCTTTCCTAAGATGAAAATTGTTAAATTCCATACGTTACTCTGCATATCACAAGCTTTCATTTGGCATGAGCTTAATTAACTGGGATTCATTGTAATGATTACCCTTTCCTATTTTTGATTGGAGGAGAGGAAAGAAAACTGAGGTGGCCCATAACATTTTCCCACAAGGTTTTGAGATGCAACTCATAATCAACCCCTGTGAAAATGAAGCCCACTGCAGTATTTTAGGTATTTACATCAACTCCACCATCGCCTCCAGCTAAAAGTTAGACAGTCCTGGATTAAAATATATGATTTGGGGGGAAAATGGAATAAACATAGCATTTATTTTAAAAGTTTATTGATGTGATCAAAAACAAAGCACTTATAATACACTGCCCTCCATTGAAATTGTCCCAACTAGAAAGAATGTGCATGTGAACCATATTAGTTGTGGTGGTAGCTATACGCATAAAGAAGCAATGATACAGAAGTGGACAATTCTACCAATATTTAATGACAAGAGTACATCAGTAAGTGGTATGGCCACCATGCACTGCAATACACAAATCAGAATGCCAGACTGAGACAAACAAGTTGCGAATATAATCCTGTGTGATATACAGCTATGCATCATGCACCCTTGCTGTCAGTTCCATCAACAGTCATAGGCCTACCATATCCCATATCTATTTGATGGGCAACAGATCCAATAAACCAACATCACAGAGGCACTGCAAAGAACCCAGGTGGTGTGTAGCTGTGTATTATTCTGTTGAAAAATGCTGTTAGGTTGGGATGTTTTATCTCTGAAGGGCACTGATTTTGCCCACAATAGGATAAATGGTCAGGTCACAAGGACTCCTCTGTGCCCAAGGGCTTAAAAAAGGTTGGGGGAGGGACCCACTGGACAGCTGTTAGGAGACAGATGGTAGCCTCCCATCAAGGCCATCCAGCATATTCTTTAACATGCATGGGATATGGCTTTCACACACACTAGGACTTGGCTTAACATCCCATCTGAGAGATGGTGGCCTTTCCAAGTCCATCGGTGTCCCCTACTGACCAAGAGCAGGGGAGGGTTTTGCAGATAAATCTCAATGCAGGCCCAGGTGTGACTTGAACCTGGGAACTGTAGGTTACGAGTCTGGCATGTTACCGACTAAGCGACCGCTGCACTCAGTTTAATATGTCACAGTTAAATACCCCCAAAAATGGGGCAAGACATGGTACATATATATGGCAGCAGTACAGGTCATAGCAGTTTCAACATACTGTGTTGCCATCAATAGCAACCAGAGGTGACCAGCTGTTGTAACTAATGGCTCCCCACACCATGATGCCAGGTATCAGTCCCATATGGCTTTCCAAGATACATGTTGCATTACATCTGTCTGTCTCCACACATGGCCTTCTCTGGTACCTAATCAAAAACAGGTTTTGCCACTGAAGATGACATGTCATTTGGGTTCCCAGAACTTCTCTCCCTGCACCACCACTGCAGACAATGGGATGGAGTCAGAGGAAGACAAGCCAATGGCCAGCACACATACAGGGCCAAGTCTTGTAGTCATCATTGGATTGTGCTGGTAAATATGGAAACAGGAAGAGATGGTATTATGGAGCGAGTAATCTGCTGTACTGTCACAGTTGTCAAATATAGCTTGTTGCCGGATCTGATGGTCCAGTACTCTGACACTCTTCTAGGGGCACCCAAACCTAGCAGCAATGTTGCAGAACCTTCTGTTATCCATTGTCACCAACAGCATCCACATGTTCATTCATCACAATCCATACATATTGAAATTTGTCGATTGGATAATCCAACTTCTGCTATTCAAATAATCCAGTGTGTTTCAAAGTCTATGAGGTGCACATAAGATCATCTTTGGTGTCATAATGACATGGCTACTTCATAGAGATCTTCAACCCCACACACACACTTGCTTGCTAGCAATCATTCACACTGATTTTTATAGCACCCAGTGATATTTATATCACATTGATAACTGCCCAGTAACTTGTAGTTTTTTTTGTGCCTCTCAGCATCACATGCAAATCAGCAACATAGGTACACATTGTCATCATATATGCAAATTTTCAGCTTTTTCTGTATTCTTTCCTGGTGGGGCAATTTTAATGGATGGCAGTATATAAGACAAAAAACATATATATATGAGCAGAGCAGATTTCTGAAAAACAGGAAATGCAACACAACTGTATCACTTACTTTGTGGGACTCCAGGGAACAGACGGAATTGCTGTAACATCAGGGAATACTAAAGAAGGTGGATGAAGTCTATCTACAGCAAAATGCATCTCACACAATGGCAAGCGATTTAATTGAAATTGAACCTAAAAAGTAAAGCTCTAATATATCAGAACCATCATTTCAAAACAGAATTACATCAACTATAACCACATGTAAAAATTTTAAGGTATTGAGCATTTTAAAGTTTGAATGCATATTATTTGAATGATTGACATTAATTAAATTAGCAAATTACTTGGTAATGTACCAAATACAAAATTCAATCAGCATAATATTGTATACTAATTTACAACACATCATTATAGAAATTTAAAGGTAGTAGTTTGCCATAAAATTTTATGTCAATTTGAATTAAATTTGACAATTACTATGAAATATACCATAAGTTGGTGCTTGAGGAGAGTATGTAGAAATAAGAAAACAGATCACAGATACATGTTGTGGGGAATGACTCAATTGTTAGTGTGCCAATCGTGCCAGCACACTGAAGGTTACTCTGCACACCTGAGGCACACTCTGCTATCCTCCACAATGCCCTCAATAAAAAGATATCAATGGGCTTGGAAATGCTGCTGCCCATCAGATGGAACATTAAGCCATGGGCTGTGACCAAGTGACCTGTGGACATTAAAGAACATGCTGGATGGCCTTGATAGGAGGCTACCATCTTACTCCTAGCAACTGTCCAGTGTTCCCTTCCTCCAACCTTCTCTCAGCCCTTGGGGTCCTATGACTTGGTCATTTTGTCCATTGTGTGCAAAAAGGTGCAGCTCAGAGGTAAAACAACCCAACCTATATTGCAGATATATTGGAGAATGAATCTGCCACTGTATCCATCCAGTGAAAAAAATAGAATGATATTCCACATTTGAAATAGCAATATGAGGTAGAGGAATAAAAATCTGGATTCAGTTCATTAATGATTTTATAATTTTGAATTTATAACTGTAGCTGAACAACACTAAATATATTTTTATAGTCTGTTTTTGCGTATATAGAACTAAATGAACTGTGAATTTAAAGATATCAAACAGTTTGGTACCTGTGCTGGCCTCAGATCAAGATCAATCAACAGCTGACATAAGGTATCCTATGTATTCATCCACTCAGGGTAAGCAAACCAAAAATGAAAAACGCATTTGTAATTCATCTCTCAACAGAGGCCCGTAAGTGCAGAAAGTCAAAAATTCATTAGTGTAATAAAAATAAAAGGGTTAATTCTGCTACAAACATCAGGATGTGACGAAGAACTGTCACTGATTCTGATCATACACTTATTATTAAAAGAAGTTAAAGCATAAGAAATAACATCCAAAGAGTTAAAAAATTATGTTTGACACTGATATTTTGAAGGAACAAGTAATACCCAAAATTTATCATGCCAAATTATGACCATTCTCATTGAAATGAAATTTTAAAGTTCATTAAAATAAGATTAAAGAGACTGTGAAAACAAATTCGCTTTAATGGACCTCTTGTTATAAAGCACATGCTTTTGATTTTTAACTTGTGGAAAAAATGTGAAAAAATATTACAAAACAATAATATCATCCAGGGCTTTTGAATGAAATACTGTAAAATAAACTACAGCAAAAAACAATTTTATGAATCAAGGAAATCTGTATGGTTTATCAAATAAGTAGTTTTATACTGTTTCTACATTTTAGCCTCTTCATGGCTTTAAGCTTCAGTTTGCAGTTTTCAAAAATATTAGAATGTGCACTTGAAGAAACAAAATGCTTTTGTTGGGGAGGGAATAATCAACCTCCTTGTCATTTATTAAAATGCACAACCAGCTGTATAATACTTTAAATCTTTCTACTTCAAGCATTACACTACAACTGCAAAGTTTGTTTGAGCACAATCAGTCCATTTAAAACAAGATTTTAATTTCCAAGAAATCAATGAAATGCAACAGTATTTCTTGATTATTAGTTGTTTTGAGGCATTTGCAATCACCAGATAAGTTCACGTGACAAAAAAAATTGTCACTTCTGTAGTTTATACTGTGTAACACCCTCCATTGCAAGTAATACTGTGTAACACCCTGCACTGCATGAATTACAGTAGCAATCCTATTAGTATGTACTCCATCAGTCATCAGATATAGTTAACATCAATTCTAGTCTACTCCTCCAACAATAGCACTTGCAATTCAGCTAGATTATGTGGATGCCTATTTCTGTGTTTCATCCACTGTTCCTGACAGTCCCAAAGGTTTTCAATGGGAATTACATCCAGTGACTTTGTGGGCCAGTCGAGGTGTCCCAATGTCACCTCGTGCTCCTTGTACCAGTCACAAACAGCTTTGGTCCTGTGAACCCTGCAGTTGTTATCATGGAACACCAGAGTGTCTATGTGCTTGTCCTTCACATGAAGCACAAAGGCAAACCTGGTCATCCAGAATCTGTATAGCCTTTCTGATTTAAACGGGTTAATACTTCAACTAATGGGCCTATCTCATAGTAGGTAAAGCATCCTCAGAACATTACAGAATCACCTACAGCATGAATAACACCTTGGAGAGTGTCCAGATGGAAGGCTTCGTTACTCCTATGATGCAATCTCCATCTTGCATCTTAGCATACAGACAGAAACACAACTCATCTGACCAGATACAGTTTTTCCAGTGGTCTGCAGTCCAATGTCCATAGCACCAGCCCTTTGCAACTGGGCTGCTTTACATGCAGCTATTAGCATGGGTCTCTTCCAAGATACTCTGTTCCAAATACTCATGGAATGCAGTTCCTTCACCATATTCTTTATGAAATAGGCTGATGTGGTCCCTCTCATTGACTGTCTGTAACAATTCCTGTCTGGTTTGGAATCGGTTTGCAGTAACTAGTCATGATACTCATAAGCAGTCTCTATCTATGAGCATTGATTTGCAGCCATATAAAGTCTACAATTAGTGGTCGAATTGGACGTACACCAGTGTTTATACACTGATTGGACAGTATTTCAAAACAACAGCAAATTTGACTACTTTCTTCATAGCATGTCCTTTAGCCCTACCAAATGCAATACCATCTTTCTGTCACTCAGTCACATATTTCTTACAACCCATGATTCACAGCAGGAACATGTAATCAGGTTTTACCTCTGAGAGGCACTTTTTTGCACACAATGGATTTAATGGCCAGGTGATAAGGACCCAGAAGGTTTAGAGAAGTTTGGGTGAGGGGACACACTGGACAGCTGTTGGGAGACAGATGGTAGCCTCCCATCAAGACCATCCATCTTTAACTTGTAAAGGGGTTATGACTCTTCCACACATGGGGCCATAGTAATTGACCTTTAATTTGACAGGTAATTTTCCTTGTGCTCCCCAACTGATATATACCATGCGATACTTCCACATCAATTATCTTTGTAGGACCTGTTAATGGAAATGTCAATCAGCAGCCCTGATTAGTAAAGCACTGAAGCTTTATCAGAAGGTTTGGGTTTATATTGTAAATTTTTACACTAAGTTGAAATTATGCATATGATTTTGAATTTGATACCACTTCTAGGTGGAAGATTTAAATTATGCAGTATACATGCATTATAATAATCTTTCAGAACAAATGATATCTCATAGCTTTTGAAGCATAACAAATACAATATTAAAACTAAGTGAAGTTTCCTATGCCATACCTCTGCTAAGAGCTCTCTATCTGGTTTTAGCCTGAGTTCATCAACACACCTTTTAGACAATCTAATGTATATGACAGTCTTTCCTTTATCTTCTATGATGGCTTCATATACCTGCAAAAAAATCCAGTATGTATGAATGATGTTATGATAGTTTAACAATTAATTTGTGAACATGATCAAGTTGTAACTAAAATACACTTTTACTGCTGTTTAAGGAATACCTTTTTTACCATTGGAAAAAATAAAAGGCCACTGTCTACAGAATTTAAGTATCTTGCACACAGCTGGAGTTACAGACCACTGTGATTAACCCTTTCTATACCACCCAAGGTTAAATGAACTGATAAATTCTGTGAAAATGGCAAATTGGCAGATGAAGCCATTCATAGCACAGATAAAAATTTCTTTCTTTCAAACTATAAAATTTTTAGCTACACAAACTTAAACTACACAAATTTTGCTGGAAATTTCATGTTGATGTTCCTAATGTGTTTTTGTTTTCATTCACCATACTGCTATGTTTTTACTATATATTCCTTGTCTTATTTGCTTTTTGTGCTTTATATATCCTAAAAATAAACAGGTTTAAAATTTCTAAATAAAGTTTACTTTTTCAGTTTATTCAATGACTATACTATAAATCAAAATTTAATTTCACAGAAAAAACTACACTGACACCTGTTAAAAGGTCTCAAACTTTGTATTATGTTACATATTGTTTTCTACCTAGTTTAACTGTTCTAATTTTGTTCTAAACTGCTAACTTATCTTTTTTTCTAAAGCTTTTGAAAAACTAAAAATTAATAGAGATGGTTTTTGTGGTTGGTATTAAGTGTGAGCAGTAAATAACAGAAATTCAAGGAAAACAAGAGTGAAAACTTTTTATGTATATTTAAGGTCAAATTTAAGCTTATTCCTTCATTTTAACTTCAGCAATAAAATAATTTTACTTTTTTTCATTAAAAAATAAAAAGGGATTTAAAAAATTAAAAATAAGAAAACCCTTAAAGTCAGATACCCATTTTCTGATCAGGACCATACTTTGAGAAAATTCCAGGCTTTTAGCCAATTGTGCTGAGTCAAATAAATAATAATAATTTTAGAATTTTTTTTTAAATAACCAATCAACAGAAATAGGTCATGTTATATATCAAATTAAACAGAATCTAATTACGAATTTTATGAAAATAAGTAATATAAACAAATTTGCAAGCCTATTGATTTTAATATGCCTTTTTCATTGTGATATGGTGAAAAAAGATCACATTATACAATTAAGGCTTAATTTTGGAAAATCTGATGAATAAAAACAGTTAAATTATATATTTATCAAAAGGAAATTTCCTCCCGAATAATATAATATTCAACCTGAAATATATTTATTTCTTTTAATGATTCTTTTCAGTATTGTATATTTTAAACATGGCCAGTGTTATACAAAGTGACTTGGGACTTCTCACATTCACGGGATTTTATGAACTGGTTATGAAATAGAAAACACTTCTTTGGATGCTTTTTTGCCAAATATTATGAATTTTTTTCTTTGGGTGTTAAAGTTTGGTGATCTTGGTTAAGTGCAGAAAAGTTTGTGCACCAAAAGCAGAAAAAACAGTGTTATATAATCTGTGTGGCACAGCCAAAGTTCTGGGGGAGGGGGGTGCCTTTAAAATCATTCAATAGAAACATAAAAACTCGTAATTTAAAAAAATTATATTCTTCTAGATGGAAGGGGGTGAAAAGTTCACAGTGAGTTTAACAGAGGGGAAGCCTTATTTGCCCTCCCACGTAATGGCTGATTTCCACAGCAAGGTAGTCTATTTTGCTTCCTTATCCAAGACATTCATTTTCAGAAAATGGTACAAGCTCAAAGTTATTTTACTAAAAAAAACAAGAAATAATAAAAGAAAAATTACATATAACCTAATGGGATGTTAAATAAAATATCCACAACCACTTTTAACTGGCCTCTGATCTAGCATAACTCAGAAACAATCGATATATCAGCCAATCGAAAGATCGCTAACTAACGGTAATAAATCTACAGGAATGAATTTACTTCCATATCCAAGATCTCGTTTATTTTCAGAAAATGATACCAGATCAAAGTTTTACTGGAAAAGTAATAAATGATAAAAATTAATGTGTAGCCTAATGTATTGTTAAAATAACCACAGCAACAAGTTGTAGGCCGGCCATACGATGTAGCATAACTATGAAAAAATCAATACTTATTGATCGGCCAAAAGGTTGCTAATTTCTAAATATAAATCTACTGAAATGAAAACTTAGGTTTAAATAT
Source organism: Ryuthela nishihirai (assembly GCA_038380435.1). NCBI lineage: Eukaryota > Metazoa > Arthropoda > Arachnida > Araneae > Heptathelidae > Ryuthela > Ryuthela nishihirai. The sequence continues at coordinate 31,999,150 of JAWZYU010000018.1, forward strand.
AAAAAAGTAAATACTAACTTTACAAAGTTTATCCAATATGCTGACCCAAAACCGTAAAAAACACTTATAGCATGGTGATAGCATGTGTCAGACATCTGAGTCTTGTTTGCTTCAGTGAAGCATAACTAATTAAATGCAGCTGCAACCAGAATTTCTAAGAAGGATGTGTTTACTTCTAGTTTCCATTTTAAGAGCGGGAAAGATGCATAGAATGCTGGGAAAAATGATAAAAATAACTTGGGAATACTGAAACAGGTTTATGACAGAAAAGAGTGGGAAATGGAAAAAAAAATGGCTGCACATACTTTGTAATTACTTCCAAAATCTATCATTTTTAAAAATAGCAGGTTTCTTTTTATTTTTAGGATATTTTCGAAATTTTAAGGAAAAATTTGTTGATAATAGCTCAAATCAAACTTGTGATCTTAAATCAGAAGGTTGCTTCACATTTAGTGCTTCTAAGAAATGGCAATCAGATGGATTATAAAATTATTTATATTGTAGTTTAATAAAAACGCATCAAATTAAAAAAATATTATTTTTGAAACCGAAATTACATATTTTTATAAGATATATATATATATAAAAAATTACAATGGAAATTTTTATTTTTTAAATTTTTCTGTTGTACTAAAAATGGATGCATATGTCCTTGGCCTCTCAATTCAGATTTTCCGAATGTATACAGACGATGTGGACACCGAAAGGTTAATTTCTAATGCTTTTTAAACATTTTCAAAGGAACTTCATATTTACAAATGGTTATTTTTGTTCGTGCTTCAAAGTTTACTACTCTTTATTTTCAACACTTTCACTATTTTCATATTAATATTTATTGTCCATCATAATCATGTGATTTTTGAAGGGAATTTTTTTTTTAGAATTCTAACATGCCATATTTTTCAGAAATAATTAAGATTTGATCCAGAGGCAGTCCTAATTTCAACTTCAATATTTTAGTAAAGTATCTTTTTAAGAGCACTAAGCTGTTAAGCTAAGTTTACCAATATCATTAAAATTGAATGCCCTCTATTATACACCTTAATGCACACAAAAGTAATTTTTTTTTAAAAAGTTAAATAATAATAAATATATCAAAAAAATTTAATAGCAAAATAATTTAAAAATATTTAAAAAAATTGATTAAAGTTAAAATTTAAAAAAATCCAATAACTGAAAGTTGTTACTTAGTTCATACATGATGGTAGTATGTTTCAAATCTAAGGTATATCTTTTACTTAACCCTTCCAATGTCCTTGAAGATCATAGACATTGACAGAATCTGAAATGAAGACCAAAGACGAACATAGACATCTTTCATACAACACACGAAACTTTAATTTTTTTTAAATAAAACTGCCATTTGAAAATTTTCTTAGATATATCTTTTAAAAATATGTAATTCAAGTTTGGAAAAATAATATTTTCCTTTTTCATTTGATGCATATTTTACTAAACTACAATATAATTTGTTAAAGCCATCTCACTGCCATTTCTTAGAAGAGCTAAATGGTATTGTCAATTTGTTTGTTAATGTTCCTCTTTGCTGAAGCAGCCTCCCAATTTAAGCTCACAAGTTTTGAAAATCTAAAAATTAACAAAAAAAACTTTTTTTTAAAAAACAGAAGATTTTGGAAGTAATTACGAAGTATGAACCAATATTTTTCCTCCTGTTTTACACTCTTTTCTGCCCTAAACCTATTTAAATATTCCCATAATTATTTTATCATTTATCCCAGCATTCAATGCATCTTTCAAGCTTTTAAAATCGAAACTGTAAGTAATGTGAGCCTTCTTAGCCAGAGCAAGTAAGCCCAGAGTTGGTGTTGTGGAGCTCCCTGTAAAGTACGTTCCCTGCAGTGTAAAATACACTCCCTGCACAGGTGCAGTTGAGTGCAGTGACCTAGTTATTTCTCACATGTGTAGTCAAGTGGATTATAGTGGATTTTTACAGATAGAGTTCTCTCACTCCTAGGATAATGTGACCATGCATCTAAGCCAGTATTTAAGCTTTTATAACTAAATCTACATTTTCATTTCTGCAGATTTATTTTATTTCCAAAAATTATCAATTTTTCCTTCAGCTGATTTACCGATATTTTGGAGTTATGCTACATCGGATGGCCAGCTTACAAGTTGTTTGGGATATTTTATTCAACATTGCATTAGGTTATATGCTAATATTTCTTTTATTACTTCATTTTCTAGTAAAAAAAACTTTGATCTTGTGTCATTTCCTGAAAATGAATGAGGTATTGGATATGGAAATTAAAAGGATTTCTTTGACATGGAAATCAGCCCTCCTGTGGGATGGCAATTTTGGAAAGGTTTTTCTCTCTCCCTCCATTCCCATGCAGTTTTTAATTATAGGTTTTTAAAGTTTATATTCAACATTTTTAAAATTTCTTTGAAAACGAGATAATAGTTTTACTTTGTCGTCTGTCTGTCCATCCGTCCATCTGTAGACATCGAACTTTTCATTTAGAGATAAATTAAAAATTCTTTTTGTGTCAGATAGGTATTGATGAAATATTATAATATGCACTTTACGAATCACTCTAAAGCTATAATTGCACCCTCTAACGATGGAAAAAGTTGAAAATTCCAAAATTTCAAACGAATATTGCAAATGATGTATTTATACTAGAAATTTGAAATTTTGGTGGTGGAATGTGAAGGTTACAAGTTTCCATTGCCAACAATGAGTTGACCCCTAGACTGGAAATTTCATATTTATGTTTCTGAAGTTTTTTTTTTTCTTCATTCACCATACTACCTTTATGCTTTTACTATGTATTCCTTGTCTTATTCGCTTTTTGTGATTTTGTTATTAGCGGTACCTTATACAGACTATCAATTGAGAGGCTTTATCTCTGTCACTTTTTACTCTTTCACATACATTAAAATTTCATTACAATGAGACTGAAATAACTGAAAAAAAAAACTTCTAAAGTCATTATATGTAAAGCAAGTCTTTAATTTTCACTTTGGTAGTTAAAAATGAAACAAATTAACTATTATGAACAGTTTAATCAATCATAAGATGAAATATAATTCAATAATGCACTTTTGAATGAGATATTAAAAAACAAACTGCAACAAGAAACAACTGCTGATTAAAAAATTGCAAGTGGTGTCTGTCACTGGTTTTAGTTACAATGAGACATAAGAAATAGAAGCATCCATCAACAATTCTTGAGCATTCCTGGCTCACTGAGACCTAAGGTCTGCACCTATGCTGCAGAGTAAATTGATATCAAAAATGAATATAAATAAATTCAGTCTAAAACTCACTAAATCAAATTTTAAAATAAAACATTACTGCAGATTTATTTGTTATTTGATGAAATTTCCCAAATTATCTCATAACAAAGTCTGTGTGGCCATTTCACTGAACTGATAATATTGGGTGTTTTCTATCCAATGCAAATGTTTCAGAATGAAATGCATTCTAAAAGCGGATTAATTTTCATTAGCAATTCACAAGCAATTTGCTCATTAATCTGTTGAAAAAAAAATGTTTTTTCTCTACAACATCCACATACCACATACCAAATAAGTAACTTTGTGTGGCTCTACATTTCATTACCTTTTGAACATTTTTTATAATCTATTCAAATAATTATTTTTTATACATTAAATATATATTGCAGTTTCACATAACAACATCCATCAATTGTAATCTCAGCAAAACTAATAGTTTCGGGAATGTCATTGCATTCAACCAGTGGTTCAACCCATGAGAGAAAGTGCAGCTTAATTAGAGGCATGTGTTCAGCAAACTGCAGTCTCTAAGTAAATGTCAGCACTCACAATAGCTTCAGTGTACAGCAGCTTCCACCTTCATAAATGTTGGATGAACATTATTAAGAATACAGCTACTATGACTTTTTTTTATTACTGATCTTTTCCAACTTTATATTTTTTTATTTTTAGTTATGGACACAACTTTGCCAAATATTTCTGCTGCTGAGAAAGCTTCGTCACTTTTTGCTCCTGAAGATCACATTTTTTAATTCATTTTATATAATCTGATAAAACATTTTGTTTGTCCAGTTAAGAAATGGCAATGTTTTATTTAAAACATTATTATTCATGAAAGTCTAGCATTTCAGAAAATGAAGACTTATTTAATTAGAGAATCGAAGGATACTTCCCAAATACTTTTTCATTTGCTGGCAATAAAATACAATAAGAGTAAAAAAAAAAGTTTTCTGCTGCCACAAAATTTCTTCTGTAAGACCTTCATCTAAATCAGAGTTTCTCAATAGGAATGCTACCACTCCCCAGGGTTTTTAGGCATTAGGTAAGATAGAGGGAAAATCCTACTAGATTTACAAATTTCTATAAATGGATTCTATAAATGGAAAATATTATTTCAACTAGTTTTATAAGAGAAAAATCATTTAATTTTTGTGAAGGGGGTACAGCCCAAAATGGTTGAGAATCACTGAGCTAAATAAAATGCTAGGAAACTAGGAAAATGGAACACAAATTTTTGAATTCTTGGTTACGTGAAATTAAGAATTCTAGAAATTTAAATATTACACAAAATATTTGATGCATGACCTGTTTTTTCAATGGGCAAGTTTAAAACATAATTGTGGTAGATATTAGTTTGTGAATTATCTAATGCACTTTGATACAGATACAGCATAATCAGAATTCTACTTGCTTCATTTGCACAAAATATGTTAAATACACATTTCCAGTCTTATTAATATTATGTAAAATGTTTTCATAAAAACATTAAGTGAGCAAACCTTCCTTTGTTCTTCTCCCTTAGTTTTCAGTGGAGCTAATAGCACAGTATTACAGTTGGTAAGAACCAATCTTCCTGGTGCAGAGTCTTCAGATAAAACAGACTGAAGTTGCATATTAGCAAATAATTCTCCATTCTGAGCATATTTGGCAGTGGCTGCTGAATTTGGAGTAAGTAGATAACAGCTGGTCAAGTGCAGATGGGCTTGTATATTATACCTAACAGTAAAATTATATATTTATTCCAAATGGTGAATATATTTTAGTATATAATTAGGATTTCTTAGTTATATATAATAATAGTTATGTATAATGTTTTGGTATAGCACTAAAACAATGATAACTTATTTACAAACAGCAAATTTAGATATAATTATTAATTCTTACAAAAAACTAGCAATACTAAAATGTGATATTTGTCTCAAATCAACACAACATTTGAGAACAGATTATTTCATCAGTTTATCAAATGAAAAAAAATCCCAAAATAATGTAAAAAAATTATTCCAATGAAGGATATACAGTTTGCAAAATTTAGTTTTCTAGTTATTGGTTGTATTCCTTTGAATTTCCACAGTTGTAATAACTTGGAAATGGTTCACTAACATTTTAATAATAAAACAATAAAAAAAAAAAAAAAAAAAAAAAAAAAAAAAAAAAATCAAGATAGTGCCAATAATAGATCTCAATTAAAATTTTCTTATATCTTAATGTAGATAATCATAAGATCATTTTTATTATGAAAGTGGGAAAGAGTTTTACAAAGAATGGGTCTTGATTAAAAATTCAAACTTCTGCGGTATTAAAGTCTAGTCAAAAGCCACAAAAGTTCATTATTATAATATTAAACACACAACAGAAAAAATACTGGTAAATTAAAACACCAATTTCAACAAAAAAATAGATATTAAATATAATTATAAAAATAAAATAAATAAAAGCATAGATATTAACATAACTATAAAAATATAGTACATACTGGTTATAAATTTTGTTTAACATTTAAAAAAGTACCTTGCTAACTTTATTATATTATGGACTGTACTTTCCCCATCTAATAGTAGTAAAACATCTTCAATGTTTTTCAGCAGCAATTCTTAAAAGAGAACATGAATTACTGCTGGGGAGAACAGTTTTTCTAACCACAAAAATGTGGAAGCAAACTATAATGTCCTATGCAATGGAAAACCACTGGCAAATGGTGATTGATGGTTATTAAATATTTTAGTATAAAATTAAAATGAAGGGTCAATTGTCATGAGAAAAGCCTCACACAAAAGAGGGGCAGGTGCATGGGAAAAGACTGGTTTAGTTTCTTGTTCAGTGAATTCATGCCAAGCAGCCAATAACAACTAGGGTGTTAACACTTGAATGTTTATTCCACCACATGGTGTGGTTCCTCCTATGAGCATGTAAAACAATCTGTTTCCACCACACAAGTGTTTGCAGTCTGGAGGTTTCTAATGACAATTAGGCTTTCTACCACCCAATGCAGTAATTAAAACAGCCTAGCTATAAGCATAGAAAGAATAATACAGAGAATCAAGTTTAAAAAACGTAAGAAAACTTCTAAACATACTACAATGCTCACAAAAATTAGAGGTTATTTCTTTGCTTCATATTCATTTTGAAATATCCCCTAATTTTTGTGAGCAGTATAGTTGTTAAACAGAACAAAATATTAAATCTTTTAACTATTATAATATTAACACCTTGAACATATCAACTCTAACAAAGAGAAAAGGAAATGGTAGGTAAGACTTAAAATATACTCTAAAATAATCAAAACCTACAACTATCACCACAAACTGCTACCACAAATATACTAGAGCAAAAAAATGTGAAATTGGATACACTATACAAGGAGTTCAGGACAGAAATCTACCAATAAAAAAAACACAATTCACTGTTTAATGAAGCAACAAACATGCAGCTTGTGGTAAAAGACAAACTCACCAAAATTAATAGAAGTGTGGTACCACTGCCCTGCATGTCAGCTGTGTGGAAGTTTTTTTTTTTTTGTTTTTTTTTTTGCTTTTTTTTCTCAAAAGGGTACCATTTATTGTGCAGAAGAAAGTGGAATGCTGTTATTGGTTTGCAAAATTCAAATTTCTGGTGACAGTGCAGAGGAGATTCAAACAAAAAATTTGCACAAGAACCATCAGAGAGAGAGAGAATAACAGCATGGCAAAAAAGAATGCTTGAAGCAGGCTCACTTGTAAAGGAAACAGAGCAGTAAGAAAGTGTCCGATCAACAAGTTGATAACCTTCATGAAGCATTCTAGCATAGTCCAAAGAAATCCATTTGTTGTACCAGCAGAGAATCAGGAATTCCAAGGTCAACTATCCATGACTTGCATATTGTTCATAGAAGATTGCATCTTCTTGCCTATAAAATCCAAAATATTATGGAAGCTAAAACAAAAATGATGGCCCTAGAAAGAATGAGTTTGCACTGGCTATGCAGTCCAATATAGACAATGACAATGAAATTCTCCAGAAGGTGATATTCATAGACAAATCAACATGTTTTCAGAAGGGTCAAAATCATGATTGCTGGATATGGAGTTACCAAAATCCCTATTAAGTGAGAAAGCTTGAATGTGACAGTCCAAAGGTCAATGTGTGGTGGTGTGGTCCGAGTCTGAATTAAGTGATTGGTCCATTTTTTCCCCATCAAGAATAGCATAGAGACATGTTCCTAGATATGCTGGATAATTATGCCACCCACCCACCCTCAGCTTCCAGAGAAATTCTTCTTCCAGTAGGATAGAGTGTCTTTGCATTATGCTGTGCATGTGAGGGATTGTCTGGATGCTCAGGTTTCTCAATGAATAGAGAGGGCACATAGAATGGCCTCGTAGAAACTCAGATTTAACTTCACTTGATTTCTTTCTTTGGAAATACATTAAAGATACTGTCCACCAAACTCCATAGCATATTTGTTGGAACACAAGCTCCTCAAATCCATTATTGGAGTTTGGTGGACTTATGTCACAGGATCATTGCTGCCTATGCACAGTTATTACGCAGATGCTTGAAAATACCTGTCAAGAATTGGAGTATACACGTCATGCCACTAAGGGTACTCATGTATTTCTTGAAGTCCAATAAAACTTGGTGAGTTTCTCTCTCTTTTACCACAAGCTTTCAACACTGCATTAAACAGAGATTTGTGCTACATTTTTTGTTGATAGGGTTTGTCCCAGACCACCATTATAGAGAGAGAGCAGTAAAAAAAAATTACAGAAGCAAGAGAAGATGGGATGAAAAATAGCTGTAGGAAAATAAGTTAAAATTATAATCTTGAAAGCAGATAAATCCAGTTATTTTAAGAATAGAACATCAGCAGAAATGTTATAGTACAAGAGTAAAATGTAAAAAATACAGTAAGCATTCTTCCATGTCAAATTATCTACCCCAACCTCACCTAATTTTACATCATAACATTTACAAAAAGAGTGCAACAAGCCAGTGTATTGAGATGTATTGAGGTATTTGCAATCACTTGATAAGTGCTTGATTTTCTAAAAGAGGATTAAATTTGTGCCTCAGCTTCAGAAATTTTTTTTATATTGATACTTGAGTTGATGAACTGATTATGCTTCTTACATACAATTTTTTTAACATGTTTGCTAACACTTGACAAATGTGCATCATGCTACTCATGCTCTAGGTGCAACATGAGTCATATGTGCATCTGCAGGAATTAGCAATCGCTCTTGTCTAAACCAGTCAGCACTAACCATATTATAGTTCTCTCCATGCCATCTGGATTGGGGAGGGGGTGGCTCAGTCGGTAGCGCGCCAGGCTCGTAATCTGTAGTTCCCAGGTTCGAGTCCCAGCTGGGTCAGCGTTGAGATTTATCTCCGCAAAAATTCCCCCACCCTGCCCACGGTCAGTAGGGGACACCGATGGGCTTGGAAAGGCCGCCGTCCATCGGATGGGACGTTAAGCTGTGGTCCCGTGTGCAGGAGAGCCATACCCTGTGCACGTTAAAGAACACACTGGATGGCCTTGACGGGAGGCTACCATCTGTCTCCCAACAGCTGTTCCAGTGGGTCCCCTCCCCCAACCTTCTCTGAGCCTTCGGGGCCCTTGTGACCTGGCCATTTAGCCCATGGTGTGCAAAAAAGTGCCGCTCAGAGGTAAAACAACCCAACAACAACAACCCATCTGGATTAAGATTAGTTATCTATGTGTACTGCTTCTCCTCCCAGTGGCCTTCGAAATATGAGCATCAAGGTATCAGCAAATGTGTTTATACCATTTTCTTGGAGGCTTCAAACTTTATGCTTACAATTGTCAGAATTTCTTGAGTGCCAGTGGCAAAAACATGAAAAAAAATGCATAATTCAATTGACATCCTACCTATGGCTCAACTTCAATATGCAACATGAAGAGACAAATCATACACATTGTATTGCATGCTTAACAAAAAGTATAGTGTAAAAAAAATTGTGGGGAGCAAATGTTTTGAATCCAAAACAAAATGATTAAAAAAATACTCTAGTGCTATTCTAAGCTTCAATAGGGGCAGGGGTGGCTGAGTCAGCAGTGTGCCAGGCTCAAAATCTGCAGTTCTCAGGTTTGAATCCCAGCTGGGCAAGCATTGAGGTTTATCTCTGCAAAACTCCCTGACCTGCCCTCAGTCAGTAGGGGGCACCAGTGGCTTGGAAAGGCTGTCATCCATTGGATGGGACTTTAAGCTGTGGCCAGATGGGTGGGAGAGCCATACCCTGTGCACAATAAAGAACACACTAGATGGGTGGCTTCCATGTGTCTCCCAACAGTTGTCCAGTGCATTCCCTCCCCCAACCTTCTCTGAGCCCTCAGGATCCTTGTGACCTACCCATTCAACCCATTGCCTGCAAAAATGTGCCACTCAGAGGTAAAACAATCCAACTTCAACGATTTTGACATGAAAGAATAAAAGAGATATAACTATCAATAATACTAGGAAATAAATCATGTCTGAAGATAAAAATTGGTTTCATCATTCAGTTCCCCAGTTTAGATATTTTAAGCCCATTATATACTACAGTGAAAGGTTTAGGGATTAATACATAAAGTCTTTTTGGCATCTAATAAAAAACAAAGTAATACTGTTTAGCAAAAGCAAATTACTACCTCGAAAGCAATTCATATTGTGCCATTTCTTCTATGCACAGTAATTCATGAAGTCTAGAACTGTAATTGTTCTTTGTTAATGAAAATTCCATTACAGACTGAGTAACAGTGAATTTAGTTCCATTAGGTGCTGGATAACAAGACAACAGGCATTCTTCTTTTTCACCTAGTGGGTAGGGTCGATTCTTAAAGGGCACTATTGCAACATCAGTATTACTCCATCTCTCGGTGAAGGATACAACACTTTCTCTTGCTTGCTGAAGCTTCTCCAAGTCAGAAACAGGTACAACATCAACACAGAGTCTTTGCACTAAGACTGGTTCACAACCAAAATCAAATATAACGGCTTGCCGGAATGTACCATATATTATTGTTGTGAACTGAATCTGAAAAAGAAAGTAGTTCATTTCACCTAAAAACTTCATTTATAATCAGTTATTACAACATAAAATTGTACAAAATATTATACACTGAGAGGCCAAAAGTCATGGGAATAGCAGTTAAAGTAGAACTAGTGCACTATACTCGTAATGGATGCATTGGATGTCAACTGCAGAATGGTGCTGCAGTACCTACAAACCCAACATTCATTTCGGAGTAGTTGTTAATTCAGCATGGCTGCATGTTGTGAGTTGTCTGACTATGAACATGACTTGATCGTCGGTGCCAGAAGGATGGGTCATGCAATATCAGAGATTGTACAGGAATTCAGTTTTCCCAGGTCTATGGTGTCAAGAGTTTATTGTCAGTATTCTATTGATGGCATTTCCACACACATAAACCAGCGAATGGGATGGCCACGTGCAATTAACGAATGGAACTCGCATCAGCTGTCACGAATGGTAACGACCTACACTGTCACAATGGGGCTACAGTGCATGAAATCACTGCCAATTTGAATGCAGGCCAAACACAAAACGTTTCTGAAAGGACTCTCCATCGCCACTGCACTAAATAGGATTTGGTAGCTGAAGACCACTCGTGTCCCATTGCTTAAATGCTGTCACAGAGCTCGACAGAATGGGCCCGAAGACATCAAAATTGGACAGAACAGTGGCATAGGGTAGCGTGGTCTGAGGAATCAAAGTTCCAGTTGTTTTGCGCTGATGGGCGTGTTAGAGTGGCATAGGCCCTGTGAAGCCATGGACCCTTCCTGTCTGCAAGGTACTGTTCAGGCTGGAGGCAGCTCTGTGATGGTGTGGGGCGTGTTTCACATGGTCTACATTGGGATCTCTCGTCCGTTTGGAGCAAACGCTGACAGGTATGAGATATGTGGACATTCTCACAGATCACCTGCACCCCTTCATGACTCTCGAGGACCCTGATGGTGAAGGGTATTCCAACAAGTTAATGCAACGTGTCACCAGTCTTTAGTTGCTAGGAGGTGGATCGAGGAACACTCCACGGACTTTACCACCATGAAATGGCCCCCACGGTCCCCTGATATGAACCCCTTGGAGCATCTATGGGACACAATGGAAACATGTTTACAATCCATGAATCCAGCACCATCCAATGTAACACAGTTATGGTTTACACTGCAGATGTGTGGGCTGCCATCCCTGCAGAACGGTACTGGCAACTCGTTGAATCCATGCCTCGACGTGTGGCTGCACTGCTGTGGGCTTGAGGAGGACCAACTCGTTATTAGGCACGTATCCCATGACTTTTGGCCTCTCAGTGTAAAATCTCTTAGATAAATACAAGGTCTGATTAAAATGTTACAGGGCAAAAAAAAAGCCAATATAGTTAATCAAATTTATCCCCTTTAAAATTATCTACTCCTGATTGAATTAAGTGATTTCAGTGGTCCTGAAACTTGGTGAAGAATCTCTAATACTCTTATTTTGATAAGGATATCAGTTTCTGCATCACAATTTGGATGATGCTCAATCTGGATGATGGAATCTTTTGCTTTCTGGATTTCAGTCTGGGGAACAGAAAATGCCATTTGGTGTCAATTCCGATTAATAAAGTGGGTGAGGAACTAGTGGAATGATGGGCATAACGGAAATTTTCTTGTGGAGAGTGCTAAATGTGATTGTGCATTATCAAGATGGATTATCCACAAATTTGTTACCAACTTTTCCAGCTGTTTACATTGAACTACATCTCTTAGGCATTTCAGGATGGCCAAATAAAACTAATGATTCATTGTCTGATCTTGTGGAACAAATTCAAGTGCATGACTATCAAAAAAACAACTAACACGATCTTCACATTAGAGCATATTTATCTTGCTCTCTCAATATCAAGAAACATACCTTGAGCTGCTTTTGTCAGCATTTAAGCTGCAAACATGCTCAGTCATTGAATTAAGGGATCTCAAGCCAATCAACTAGAACAGCCTTTTTCAACTGGGGTTCCATGAGAGGTCATGATTAAAAAAAATATTGTTTTTTGAACTTCGCACAGCATGTGCTCATGGACTGTGACCAAGCAGCCCTGTTAGCAATTTCACTAGAGGTCTTTCAGTCCCATATGTCAGTGCACAGTAGGATCCTTTGTTAGGGGAGGGAGAACCACACAAAAAGAGTAGGCTAATGTGTATCTGGCCAAAATAAACAGATCCACAGAAAAATATCATTCTCTTCTCAAAAGAGCACTGACAATTATTATTGGATTGTTATATCTGCAACTTTCTGATCACACTAACATACCATGAGCTATAGATAAAATAATTTTTATGCAGGTGTTCCTCGAGACTTGAAAATTATTACAAGGATTCCTCCAAGGTAAAAAGGTTGAGAAAGGCTGCTCTAAGGACTTTCTGACCTCTCCTGGAAGATAGCGGTAAAATTTTTACCAAGGGGAAAAGATCATAATGAGTTTTATGCCTAATGAAAGCTTCCAGTGTGGGGAGTGCAATCTACTATATACCCTTAGAGAGTTTCAGATCTTCCATAAAAGTAGAGGATAAAATTTTTATTGCATGGGAGGATATAAAGAATCATAATAAGTTCTATGCCAAATGAAAGCTTCCGAGTGGAGAATGCCATCTACTATACACTGAAGTGCCATTGAATTAGGGATAGCAACCTAGTAATATGTTGGACCCCCTCTGGCCCTGATAACAGGCATCACACAACGAGGCAAGGACTTCACAAGCTTGCATAAATGTTCAACAGGTATGGCGACCCATGCATCCTTTAGAGTTGTCCACAATTCTCTCAAGGTCATCGCTGATGGGACACGGACCCAAACACTCTGCTCGGCACTATCCCAAAGATTTTTGATGGGATTTAAATCTGGGCTTCTAGGTGGCCAATTCATTATTTCAAAGTCAGCAGAATGCTCCTGCAACCATGCAGTAGCCAACCTGGACCTGTGAGATGAACAGTTGTCTTGCTAGTAGATGCCATCTCCATTGGGATGCATGATGGCCATAAATGGGTGTAAATAGTCAGTCACAAGTTCTACGTACTGGGACGCATTGAGAGTCGTCGGTACACGTACCAAAGGTTCCACAGATGTCCAACTGAAGAACCCCATGCCATTACTGAGCCACCACCAGCTTGTCTGTTCTGACATGACATGCAGGATCCAAGGCTTCGTGGGGTTGGCGCCATACCCTCAGTCTCCCATAGGCGTGATGAAGTTTAAATTAGGATTCACCATTCCAGGCTATCCGATGCCAATTTTAGATGATCCAGTTTCAATGTTCTTTAGCCCAGGCAAGGTGTTGAATCCAGTCTTGTGCCATTAGAAGTGGGACTCTCATAGGTCGGCAGCTCTCAAAGCAGAGACAAAGAAGTGACGTTGCATGATCTGTGCACTGACTTTCCAACTGGAACCCGCATTCAGATGGGAGATGATTTCAGATAATGACTGGCCCCTATCAGCCCATAGGATGCGAGTCAGACGGCGAAGCCCATGATCATTCAAGGTTGGCTGTCCTTTGCAGTTTTTGTCTGGGTGCTTGCTTTTTTGCAGGAATTTTCATATTCCTGGAACACTCTTGAAACTGTTGTACGAGAAAATCTAAGTTCGCTGACAATTTCGGAGATTGAATGCCCTCTGTCAAATGCATCTAAATCCCAAGCCTTTCCCAATTACACTTCTCATACTGAATGCTTGGGGAAGCCAAAGTTGACAGCTATATATGACCAGAGTTTCAGCACTTGCACTTTTGCATGCAAATGCAGGACTTGAGGTACTGAATTTGGATAACGTCTCCTATCCCTAATTCAATGGCACTTCAGTATATACTCTAGAGCAGTGATTCTCAAACTTTTTTTGCTCATGACACACTACTTTTAGCTGTGAATATTCATGGCACACTAAAAATTGAAGTTGGCAACACTAAGGGAGACATGCATTGACAGTGTGCTTTCAATAATAGCTATTTCTGTGGAGTTGTTTGCAAACACAGAACTATTCTGTTCAAGTTTTAATGTGTATTGAGGCTAGTGTGTACACGGTATGTGTTTTGGGCATGTTTTGTGTTAATTTTGGTTTAAACATTAAGATTTAATATAGATAAGTTTTTGATTAAATGAAAAAAAATGAAGAATCAGTGACATAATGTTGCAAAAAAATGGTTTTTTAAATCTTGTTTATCTCCAATATCATCCAAAATTGCACAGCACACTGGCGAAACTCAAGGCACACCCTTTGAAAACTTGCTCTACCGTTTTGGACCTCCCATAAAAGAGGTTAAATTTTCATCATGGTGGGGGGGGGGATTGGATTGTTTTACCTCTGAGCGGCACTTTTTTGCACACCATGGGCTAAATGGCCAGGTCACATGGACCCCAAAGGCTCAGAGAAGGTTGGGAGAGGGGACCCACTGGAACAGCTGTTGGGAGACAGATGGTAGCCTCCCGTCAAGGCCATCCAGCGTGGGGGGGGGGGGTAAATGATCGTATTAAGTTCTATGCCAAATGAAAGCTTCTGGTGTGAGGAGTGCCATCTATTATATACTTTAGAGAGTTTCTGACCACTAAAAGAGGAGAATAAATTTTTATTGAGGGGAGGGGTGGCAGTTGAAAAATCATAATGAGTTTTATGCCAAATGAAAACTTTCTGTGTGGGAGCTCCATCTACTGTATAATTCGGAGAGTTGGAAAGATTCAGAACTTGCCTACAGGATGAAATTTGTTGAGAAAGAAATTTTCTGCAAAAAAAAAGTTTCCAACGTGGGGATTAACATCTGCTCTATACTTTAGATAGTTTCAGACCCAAGTAATGCCAGTTAATTCTGCTAATAATTTATAAAGCAATATGCTATAAAGAAATTTATCAATTAGTTAAAATTTGCATTTATTTATATTTAGAAGATTGAAGTATAAAGTAGACTGAATAAAGTTTTTTTATTATGAAGGAATTCTCCAAATGTAAAATTTTTATGGTCTATTGTTTAACATTTTCCAAGACATAAAAAAAATTGGATTTTAAAAAAGGTAACTTAGTTTGATAGATGAATAATAGTTATAATATGAAATATATTGATTAGAAAAAGCTTGATTACTAAAACTTTGGATATGAAAGATTTATCCATTGTTGAAATATAAGCTGGCTTTGACAATAATAGCAAATGCTTGTGACATCTATGTTAGATGCATTATAGGAATTGTTTTCTCACAGGAAGTGGGATATTCGACTTTCATAATATAGTTTAATATAGTTTATGGTGTAAAACAATATTTAATACACGATTTATGCTGTTTAAAGGGAGTGAGCCCAGGAGCAATCACATTTACACATTGACTATCTCATGAATAGTCATGGTAAGAGTTGTTACAACTGTATGACAGAACTTAAAGCAATTTTAAGCATTTCATGACAGAACTTAAACCATGACTATTCATGAGATAGTCGATGTGTAAATGTGATTGCTCCTAGGCTCGCTCCCTTTAAACAGCATAAATCGTCGTGTATTAAATATTGTTTTAACTATATTGCTGTGAACTTATAATTAATTTGAGTTTATGGTGTGTACATTAGAAGCAAGTTGTACGGACAAATAGTTTTTAAATCTTTAATAAGGATTAGAATTTTTTTTCATTATTATTACTGGATGGGATTAATCCTTTGCACTCAAGAGGAGACCCTCGGTCACCACTTGGTTTGATGCAGCAACTCAAATGTCGACTGAGAGGGGCAATAACTGTTATATAAACAAATATCTTTCCTCTTTACACTTTAGAAGTGTAAATCTATTGTCTGTGCATTTCATAATACAGCAATGTGTTTAATTAAAATTATTATTTTAAACTTAGTCTGTTTTTAGTGGTTATACAAATGGAGCAAAATGATGAAATTAGGAGCAGTGAAGATGAGTTTGAGTTTATGTTGTTTATGCACAATTTATTTTTATGTTAGTTGTAAAAAATTTAACAAACTTTTTAGCAGAAAAACTACAAGTTGTTACTTCCCTGTAGCAAAAAAACTTTTTTTATAACTTCTTGTTTTTGAGCTTTACCATTTTCTGAAAATGAATGTGTTGGATACGGAAGCAAAATAGACTTCCTTGCTATGAAATCAGTCATCATGTGTGAAGGCAATTTCAGGAAGGTGTCCCCTCCACTAAATTCACTGTGAAAGTCCCCCCCCCCCCCCCCCCCAGAAAAGAAAAATATAATTTTTTTTTTTAAATTACGAGCTTTTATGTTTATATTGAAGGATTTTAAAGGCAACCCCCCCCCCCCCCCCCCTCAGTACCTTGGCTGTGCCACACAGACAACACTGTTGTTGCTTTTTTTTGCTTTGGTGCACAAACCTTTCTGCATTTAGCCAAGATTGCCAAACTTCAACACCCAAAGAAAAAATTCATAATGTTTAGTAAAAAAAAAGCAGCCAAGAAAGTTTTTTTTACATTTCGTAACCAGTTCAGGAAATCCAGTGAATATGAGAAGGCCAAGTCAAATTGTATAACATTAAGCAAAACACTGTGTTTAAAATATACGATACTGAAAAGAATCATTAAAAGAAATGAAAATCATATTTCAGGTTGAATATTATATTATTCGGGAGGAAATTTCCTTTCGATTAATACATAATTTAACTATTTTTAATCTTTAGGTTTTCCAAAATGAAGCCTTAATTTTATAGTGCGATCTTTTTTTTCCGCCATATTACATTGAAAAAGACTTATTAAAATCAATATGCTTGTAAATTTGTTTATATTATTTATTTTCATAAAATTCGTAATTAAATTCTGTTTAATTTGGTATATAACATGACCTATTTCCATTGATTCGTTATTTTTTTTAATTTTAAAGTTGATTTGTTTATCTGACTCAGCACAATTGGCTAAATGCCTTGAATTTTTTCAAAGTATGGTACCGAGAAAAAATTACAAAATGAGAGAAATATTTACTTGAAACAAAAAAAAATAATTTTTTCATTATTCAGAAATAGTCTTTCTATTCATATGTATTATACTCATTTCTGTCTATTGGTTTGTTTTAAATAAATTTGTGTTAGGTGCATTTTTTAATACATGACACTAAAAAAGTCCTATTAAAATAAAACTTATCTTTCTCGTTAAATGTTTTATTTTCAGAAAATTCAGAATTAAATGCTCATTAATTTGGCATATAACATGCCATAATTCTTTTCATTGGTTATTTGGCAAAAAAAAGTTCTAAAGTTAATTTCCTTTGGCTAAGCATATGGAAAAAATAGTTTGGCCTCTAGATGGAAACCAGTTTTTCACACTGAACACTGGAAGGGTTAAGAAAACAATTGGAGATGTAATAAAAGATCAATAATGATATATAAATCTATAGAAATGAAAAAAGCCATATTTCATTAAAAGTCCTACTAACTGAGAAATACAGTTGTATCCAATATGCTAGCTAACAACAGGCAGGTCAGCATTGCAAAGCACACAGAGCTGTCTTCAATTAGTTGTTCAAGGTTCAGCAAGTTTCTGCTTTGTACTACTGAACATATTAACTAAAGCTCTTAACAATTTCAGTTTTACTTTCAAGAATTTATGCAATATATTATAAGAATAGTTCTACAAATACTGAAACAGTTTTTTAAACTGAAAAAGATAATAAAAATGAAAAAAAAAGTACTTAAGATGGATCATTTAGTTTGCGAACCATTGTCACCAACAATTTGCAAGTTGAAACATGTTATATGCTCACAAGTAACATTAGAACAATATGCAGCCAGTCCTGTTGTTGTTTTCGAATGATTTTTTGCAGATTATGGCTGATGCTGATCAGGAAACTGAGCAGCAGTATGTAATATGTTATTCTGTTGCAAGACTTAAATGGTACAGAGGTAATCTCAGAAGTGACTCAAATGTATGGAGAACAGTGCTCAATACAAAGCATGATTTTCAAGCGACACAAATGCTTCACAAACAAGTGCAATTCCATGAAGGATGATACAAAATCTAGGCAACCAAGCCTTGTTATCCATACATTTGTCATTTCTGTGTGACTGTGTACCACTTAAGCCTCACCGAACACAATAATGTAAAATTTAAAAAAAACCTCCTCAAACAACTTCTTGCCACAGAGTTCTGACAGGTGCAAAAAATACACATATGAAAACGAACACCTTTCCAAAGCAAGAAAACAATAGACTGTTCTACTGCTACTTGCACTCACATGTTTCAACTTGTACATACTGCCCCATGCCCTGGAAGAGTTACTGTTGCCACATATTTATTAACTTAAATAAAAAGCTTCTAATTGTTGGTGACAGCAGTCTACAAATCAAATAATCTACACTCATATTTACTTGGTAATTGCTTCCAAAATATCTGATAACTGATTTTAGAAATTTGTTTTTAATTTTCAGATGCAACTCAAAGTTTTATGGGAAAATGATTGGTAACATTTCAGATCAAATTTGTGAATAGAACTAAAGACTGGACAGAATGTGTTATAATGTAAATAGAAATGACAGTGATGCCAAAAATGGGTATTTAGGAATGGCAATCACAATAGTAGCAAGGATTTTATATTTTATAGGGTATCAAAATATACACCAAACAAAGTATTTTTACAAGATATACATATATATAAATTCAACAGAAATATATATTATTTAAAAAGTTTCATGTATTGTAATAAAAGCATTTATGTCTATTTCTGGACTACACTTTTCAGAGTCTGTCAATAATAAACATAATGGGAAACCTGGAAAGGTTAAACCGACAAATTTCTTTTATGCATGCAAGTTGTTCTAGACTGTGATTCAAAAATCTTGAGAAATTTTTGCACTGTTCTCCATTTACCCAAGTTTTCTCCGAGACAAATTTGAACTGCCTAGCTACTTCGTGAATTTTCACAACTTGGATATGGTACTGACTTTAATAATATTTATATTATTATTAAACTTCATTGATTGATTTTCTTACCTTGCATGTGTAACAGACATCACCAAAATCTGAAACATGCTCTGGACTGCTCCACTCTTGACATTTAGATCCTAATGTATAACCTTTGACATCAGTTGTTATACCTCCACAAACTAACTGTGACAGATGAAAATGGTTTCTGTGTGTTTCATATAATAGGGCAACATGACGAAGTGGTGCCTAATGGAAACAATGGTAAACATCACTTTCAGTAGTCACAAAAGCATTTTACTAATTAGATTTTTTTCAGTTATTAGCTATAAAAATTATTCTCCTTTAAACATTTGCATCATTTACTTTTTGTAATCAAAAATTGCTAAAAAAAATTAGCTCAAAAATAGTTCTAATATTTAGGACAAATAATTTATACTTGTAGGCAAACACAAATACTATTTAATTCTTTTATGCTATTAACATTTTAAGAATAAAAATAATTATGGCCAAATACATCAAAATTTTAAACTTTAGAAATATTGTCTTGAGCCAAGTGGGATATGAATCGAAATATTCTGTAAAATATCAGTTGCTCTGACCAATGAGCTATCAGGCACTGATCAAGATTTTTATTGACAAGGTGTTGTAGGAATTCAAATAAACAGAAACATCACTTAGCTTTTCTCTTTAACCATTTTTTTTTATAAATTTACATTATTCTTTCATGATTTTAATAGTATTGTAAATCAGTGTATGTAGTTTGCAAAGGTAGAAAAATTTACTATTATTAAATACTATTCAAAGAACGTTTGTATACTTGGAAAGCTTAAATTTGGTGTCATTATTTCAAAATATTTTAATAAATTGAGCATTACTTACTTTGGCAGTTATACTAAAAGTCCAATCTCTAGAGCAACACTTTTCTGAAACTGTTATATTCAGATTTGGATTAACACTTATATCAACATTTTCCAACCTTTCCTTCATTATCTGATTTGGATTTGAAGATGTTAACCATTTCTCCAATAACTGTTCTGTATAATGGCTCCCTTGCAATTGGCATTCTTTGGCATGTTGTAGTTTCATCTGACGATAATCAAATCTTTCTTTCCATTCAGTCAACTCATCTTCTCCATGTGCATCACAACACAGCTGACCAAATCTGCACTTTCCATTTGAAGAATACCTAGAGTAATAATATATATTTAAATTATATATTAGGCTGTAGAAGCTGCTAAATTCTGAAAAACTTACTTTAATAAACCAATACAGTTTAAATATCCCCAAACTGAAATTCCAAAATCCGAAATATTCCGAAATCTATAACTTCACTTTCACAGCAGGCAGCCCTTTATTTAGGATAGGACTACGACTCACTGTTTGGGTCTGTCCATACACCACGTGGTCTAATTAAGCCAATTTTTTACCCCCCTCCATGGTCCATAGTCATCTTTGAGGAGACCCCTTTCCCCACCTTCTGATCACATGATCTCCCTAACACAAAAATTTCTGCATCTTTCATACAAAATGATGGTTAAAAGAGGGAGATTCCCTATGGGAATCCCCATAAGGGTGAATCACATTTTTTAGTTTTACCCCCAGAAAGGTAGAAAAAGATAATTTCAAATTTTAACCACAGCATGGTCAAAAATTTACCTATCTCATAGACATCTCTGGAAAATTTCATGTAAATATGCATATTTCATGTAGATATGTTACCATTCATTTTAAAATTCCGATGATTTAAGCATTGAGCCAAGATCCCATAGTATAGCGCATATTTGGTGAGAAGCTTTCAACTAATAAGCCTTGCAGAGGTTATGTTCGAGCACTCAGCAAACATCAAGAGCTGTTGGTCCATGATCTTGCATAATAGTGCACACATAGCCATGGCACACTGTCATGATTCAGTAAACCATCAAACATTGTAAATGTGAGGTGTCTAGTTTCTGTTCTGTGTTGTTTATATATCATTAAAAATGCCGAAAAGGCCTGATAATGATAACCATATGGTAACAGTGATACAAAGAAGAGGAAACATTTAACACTATCAACTGAACAGAAAGTAAATCCGTTAAATTGGACTGCGGTGTAAATGAGAAACTTCTTGCGAAAAAGTTTAGGGTTAGAACTACTACTGTCTACGATCTGAAGAAACGAAGAGACAAACTTTTCAAGTTTTATGCTGAAAGTGATGAAGAGAAGGTAATGAAAAATAGAAAAACATTGCATAAAGCTAAAAACGAATATCTCAATTGTGTTTTGAAAGAGTGAATCTGTCAGCTTCACAGTGAACATGTGCACTTACCAGTCAAATGATTATGGAACAAGCAAAAGTATATCATAAGGAACTAAGAATTAAAGGAAACTGTGAATATTCAAAAGGCTGGTTTCAGAAATTTAAGAAGAGGTATGGCATTAAATTTTTAAAGATTTGTGGAGATTGGGTTGTTTTACCGCTGAGCGGCACTTTTTTGCACACCATGGGCTAAATGGCCAGGCCACAAGGACCCCGAAGGCTCAGAGAAGGTTGGAGGAGGGGACCCACTGGAACAGCTGTTGGGAGACAGATGGTAGCCTCCCGTCAAGGCCATCCAGCGTGTTCTTTAACGTGCACAGGGTATGGCTCTCCCGCACACGGGGCCACGGCTTAACGTCCCATCCGACGGACGGCGGCCTTTCCAAGCCCATCGGTGTCCCCTACTGACCGTGGGCAGGGCGGGGAATTATTGCGGAGATAAATCTCAACGCTGACCCAGCTGGGACTCGAACCTGGGAACTACAGATTACGAGCCTGGCGCGCTACCGACTGAGCCACCCCCGCCCCGATTTGTGGAGATAAGGCATCTGCTGATCATGAGGCAGCAGAGAAATTCATTGAGGAATTTGCAAAAATCTTTGCTGGAAACAATTAAGACAACTGAACAAGTGTATAATGCTGATGAAACATCATTGTTTTGAGGAAGACACTGACTACAGCTGATGAGAGCTCCAACAGAAATTAAGGATGCCAAGGACAGATTAACTGTGCTAGGATGCACTAATGCAGCAAGGCACACATAAGTGTAAACTTACTGTGATAGGCAAGAGCTTGCATCCTCACTGTTTAAAAGGAGTGGAATTTTTACCAGTTCATTATTATGCTAATAAAAAGGCTTGGATCACCAGGGACATTTTTTCTGATTGGTTTCCCAAACATTTTGTACTAGCGGCTCATGCTCACTGCAAGAAAGCGGAATTGGACAACAACTGCAAAATTTTATTATTTCTTGACAACTGTTCTGCTCATCCTCCAGTTGAATTGGTCATCAAAAATAATGTTTATGCCCTGTACTTTCCTCCCAATGTGACTTCATTAATTCAGCCTTGTGACCAAGGCATTTTTAGATCTATGAAGTGTAAATATAAAAACTCCTTCTTGAAAAGCATGCTGACAGCAATCAACAGAGACATGGGTGTCAAAGGTTTCCAAAAGGAGTTTAACTTGAAGGATGCCATTAATGCTCTTGTTAAATGCTTGGAACTCAGTGACTAAAGATACAGTTGTGCATGCATGGTACAACCTCTGGCCTGGGATTATGTCCAGTGATGATGATTTTGAGAATAACATGGTGTGTGATCTCTCGCATGCAAAAGTGGTTCCTTCAGAGACTGAATAGGATAGAAAAGGTGAATATCAAAGAAGCCTTAACATTAATAATGATGTTCCAGTTATTCATTCAATGGCTGATGGTGAAATAGCTGAAATGGTTTTAAATCAAGGAGATCGTGGAGATAGTGATGAAGATGAAATTGTTAAAACTGCAGTAAAAATGTCTATAATGACATTGGAAAAAAATGCAATGAACTCATTGGTGGACTGCAGCAATGTGAATTTATTACAGAACAAGAAATAATGTTAATATATATAAGATAAAAGAAATACTTTTAAAACAAAAAACTTTAGTAAAATGAGGCAGACACTACAAGAAATATTAAAAAAGGCCATCTAACATGATGTTTATTCTTCATCCCTGGAGGATCCAGTTATTGGTTCAAATTCTCTTTTGATATTCCTTCCAAAGATGGAAAATAAATACATTCTTTGTTGCATTTATATTCATGTTTTTTATGTCCAATAAAAAGGAATTTTTCTGAAAG
Source organism: Ryuthela nishihirai (assembly GCA_038380435.1). Classification (NCBI taxonomy): domain Eukaryota; kingdom Metazoa; phylum Arthropoda; class Arachnida; order Araneae; family Heptathelidae; genus Ryuthela; species Ryuthela nishihirai. Next base: position 32,022,441 of record JAWZYU010000018.1, read on the forward strand.
TCTGAATTCTTTTCTCACTTCTCTTCAATTCTACCATATCATGTATTCCAAAATCCGGAAAAAATTCAAAATCTGAAACATTCTCAGTCCCAAGCATTTTGGATTAGGGATACTCAACCTGTATAAACTCACTTATTAACTTAGAAGGTACACAATATGATTAATTCATAATTAGTTTCAACAGCTTTCAAAATATTGCTTCATTTTCAAACGTACAGAAAAGATTTTTTTAAACTTAATGGTACATGAAAGTTTTTGATTGTTGCAACTATTTTATTTTTACCATTATTTGTGGTGTGTTAACTAATTGCTACAACTGTGTTTTATTATTTATAGCCTTGTATCAATAATTACTATGTTGGCACAATATCACATTCTTTATTGCTGCAGCATGTGTTATGATTTATTTAACTACCCATTTTTTTACATGGTTAAGACTGCTTGCCCTGTCAACTATTTGGTGTTCTTTTCTAAATTTTTTAGTCTTTTATGCAAACACATGATGCTTGGATATTTGGCAATTGACAAAAATCCTAAAATTATGCAAACACAAGATGCTTGGATATTTGGCAATCGACAAAAATCCTAAAATTACAATACAAGTGCCACAAAAATTTATTTTGCTTCAAAAACAAGATAATTTAAATAAAAACTAAAAATACATGACTAAAATGAGGTAAAAAGCTGTGAAAAAATAAAAAAAAATTCAAAACAGATAAAGTTTATATTAACTACTGAAATCGAACCATTCCAGATCAATTTGATTTAGAATAATGGATAAGCTGAACTTTAGAAGAGCAGCAAAAAAAATTTCATTTAAAAATAATAATTTCTTAATGCTAATTATGAAACTATTCTCAATTCAATTAAAAATAGAAGGAAAATAAGTCCTATCTTTTAAAAATTGAGTTTTTCCACGTTTCCTGAGGCAGCACATACCTAATGACTTCACTTTCTGTCAAATTTCTATTTGACAGAAATTAATTATCTTCCTAATTACAGAATGTAATATATTATAAAAATTAACTGGACATTTCCATGTTTTATGAATGGAAAGCCACATCAAAGCAGCCTAACTTTGAAAATTAGCTTTTTATGAAAAAATGTTAAAGAAGAAAAATTGAAGATCTCACTCAAATTTCAAAATATTCATTACACTATTTGTTTAATATTGTGGAAACAAACGTTATAACTGTAACTTTTGCTACTAATGAAAATTTACTTCGAAAGATAAAGCACAACTGCTATGATAAATCGTTCCCTAACATAAATGTAATATTTGAAGTTTAACAATTTTTTTCAGTTTTATCAATTTGGTGGGGAAAATAGAATGTGACAGCAGCATCTGCTGTTAAATGTTCCAGCTTCAATAATTCTTTAAACAGTAAGTGATTGTTGAAAATTGAGATAGAGGTTGGAGTGATATCTTCAATTTACCTCTAAACTCCATTTCACTTAGCCTAATTCAATTCATTTCACAAGGAAGCCTTTCCCATATGGAACTAAATACAACCGGTTACATTTTGGGGCCACATTTTTAAGCACATGGGGAAACCGTTGTGGAAAAAATATAATATAGTATCACAGATGTATAACCCTATATCTCAAATGCTAAATAAATGCCAGTGTTCAATTATGTAAATGTTAATGAAAATGCACTTCAGATTGAGACTGGCTAGAAATCACTATCCTCTAATACTTTGCTTGTGGTATCATCACTATTGCTGCTTTGTAAGTCAGCAAGCATATTTTCAAAAACTTGTTCACTTAATTAACTTGTTCACTTTTGAAACTGTGTGAATTTAATTTATACAAGTTTCATCTAAATAACATTTTATTTTCTTTCTACAATTATGCTTTAATTTTCTGAAAATAATTTCATCTCCATATTTTTGTCTCATTCAGTTAACGCAGATTTGCTTTTACAAGTAGAAAATCTAAAACTGTATCTGTGTAATGTTTGACTGAAATTAGGCAAATCAGGACATGAGTTTATGGATATTAATTATTTAAATTCAGCAGTTTATTTCTGATGAAAAATTCTTGAACCTTTTCCCTGATAGCTGTCAAGGTAAATTGATCACATTTTGGTTGGGTTGGGTTGTTTTACCTCTGAGCGGCACTTTTTTGCACACCATGGGCTAAATGGCCAGGTCACATGGACCCCGAAGGCTCAGAGAAGGTTGGGGGAGGGGACCCACTGGAACAGCTGTTGGGAGACAGATGGTAGCCTCCCGTCAAGGCCATCCAGCATGTTCTTTAACGTGCACAGGGTATGGCTCTCCCGCACACGGGACCACGGCTTAACGTCCCATCCGACGGGCGGCGGCCTTTCCAAGCCCATCGGTGTCCCCTACTGACCGTGGGCAGGGCGGGGAATTTTGCGGAGATAAATCTCAACGCTGACCCAGCTGGGACTCGAACCTGGGAACTACAGATTACGAGCCTGGCACGCTACCGACTGAGCCACCCCCCGCCCCTCACATTTTGGTAACCACTTCACTCTTTCACTTCTGAGTAGTTATTGAATAGTCAACCAATGTCTGGCCCTCTGTGCTGACTTACTTTTACACATTTTTTAAATATGGAAATTATTTTTTTAAAAATTAGAAATTGAATAAGTAGACACTAACTTGTACTGTATGTGATGATGGTAAATTTATATAGAGCACAACTTTGCTCAGTATTCCCTCTGTTAAATGCATCATAACTAATATTTGTTTATTGATAACATATAAAGACAATAAGGAATTTGACCATTTTAAGTTTGCTATAGATGGCAGCAAAGTCTGAATGCTTTCAGAAATTTTTTGAGAAAGATAGGTGTTTCAAAAGGCCCTTAATTATACAAGCTCAGCAAGAACTCATGTTTTTTGTGCTCATAATATTAGCCTCAGCAGTGAAAGGGTTAATTACTTGCTGTTGCTTACCTAGAGTACAGAATACCGACTAATTCGTATAGTAAATTTGGAACTAGATGATTTAGAGATGCTGAAGACACTTTCAGAAATTCCACTTGCAGTGGTTTGGGTTGGGTTGTTTTACCTCTGAAAGGCACTTTTTTTGCACACCATGTGCTAAATGGCCAGGCCACATGGACCCCAAAGGTTCAGAGAAGGTTGGGGGGAGGGGACCCACTGGAACAGCTGTTGGGAGACGGATAGTAGCCTCCCATCAAGGTCATCCAGTGTGTTCTTTAACGTGCACAGGATATGGCTCTCCCACACATGGGGACACAGCTTAACGTCCCATCCAATGGACGGCGGCCTTTCCAAGCCCATCGGTGTCCCCTACTGATTATAGGCAGGGCGGAGAGTTTTGCAGAGATAAGTCTCAATGCTGACCAGCTGGGACTCTGATTATGAGCTAGGCGCGCTACCGACTGAGCCACTCCCGCCCCCCACTTGCAGTTCCCTTTATTGCCATTTCCATATGATAACTCAGCATTCAATTTTAAACTTAATATATAATGAATGATCTCGTAAGCAGCTTCCCTAGTCTGTACTGATTTGGGCAGGGGTGGTTCAGTTGGTAGAGAGCCACCAAGGAAATGTTATATTTTACAACTGTAGTATTTAGAGTTTTTCTAACTGTATCTAACAACACAGTTTACATAATTATACCAACATTTTTAGATGAAAATATCTGAAATGCATAAATACATAAACAATGAAATAACATTTTTTTCTTTAATTTGATTATTATCCATTAAATATCCTGAAATGATGAAAAAAAAAAAAAGCCTGTGGCATTCCCTGAAAAGAAGCCAATTTTGTCTACATGTGTGTTAAGGTTAGAGGAGAGGGTTCACAGTAGTCAATGTTGATGGAGGACCACAGAATAGGTAGGTACAAAGTGTAGACTCTCATACTATGTTATGTTAACCAGAAATCACTGAAGGTTCCCATATTGCAGAGCTCTTAGCAGTTCAATCTGAGAACTCTTTGTCACATGACATTTTAAAATAATATAAATGAAAATAGTTTCATTTTGCACACTCCAAAATAAATTATAATTTCATTATGCAAACTCCAGCAGAATGCGTAAGTGTCAAACAGTTTTATTCTTTAAAATTCACATGAATTTTACACTGACTCTTATTAGGAGGGACATTTGAAAAGTTCTGACATGCATCTGCAGAACAAAAACCATTGCACTTACCTCAACAAAACTTTTACTGTCCTTTAAAGTACTCCCCTCCAGCATCTACAAAAAGTTGCAGACACCTATATCAATTATGGAACACTTGGTGGTATACTCCTATTGGGGAATAACTTCGCAACTCTGAATGAATGCATTTTGCAAGGTCTTGAACCCCTTGAAAAAGGCTTCCCAGCAAGTTCCTTTTTAATATTTGGAATCAACCAAAAATTGCATGGTGCAAGATTGGATGAATATGCATAATGGGGCAGCTGTTTGATTTTTCCTACTCCAGATAGGCCATAACTTTCCAGGTTTTGTGAATACCAGCATTCAAGAAGAGAACTTTTGACACACCTGTTGTTGGATGTTAATCCATCTCCTTAACCATTTTGGGTAATACAATATTAGTGTAGCATTGGCCATTTACAGTCAATTTTTCAGAAAAGGTGTCAAAGGCTACCACTCCTTGGGAATTGAAAAATATGTGAACATCCTCTTTCTTGAGTAAAGTCTTGTCAGAGGATTTGGGGATGCAGTTCATCTTCTAAAACCCCCAGATAGATGTCAATCTTTCTGGGAGTTGTAAAAGAAAATCGTCTCATCACCTGTGATAATGTCTGTTAGCCATTTAGGGTCACTAGGTTCAAACATTACCAGCATTTCCTTGCACGAGTCTAGTCCTTTTTCTCTATTCTGTCAGTTTGTGGGGTACCATTTGCCACAGATCTTTTGGAACTTTAAACATTGATGAATAATTGTTTCCACACTGCCAATCAATACAGTGATAGCTAAACTTATCACCTGAACAGTTATGTATGGGTTTTATTAATGAGTTCACAAACAGCAGTGATGATTCTCTCATTCACAGCCTCCTTCGGTTTTCCTGTACGAGGGAGGTTTTCAAAGCTCTCCCATCTTTCTTTTAATTTGTACATCCATCCTGTAACAGTGCCATATGAACAGGTATGATCCCCATATACTTGTGATAAATCAGCACGATTTTTTTTTTGCTTCTTCCCCAAGCTGCATCCTTGTGAAAATGTAAAATTTTTCCCTATCTTTAGTAAGTTCCATAACAACAACATAGATTTCGCAGACTGAGTTGGGTTATTTTACCTCTGAGCGGCACTTTTTTGCACAAAATGGGCTAAATGGCCAGGTCACAAGGACCCCAAGGCTCAGAGAAGGTTGGGGGAGGGGACCCACTGGAACAGCTGTTGGGAGACAGATGGTAGTCTCCCATCAAGTCTATCCAGCGTGTTCTTTAACGTGCACAGGGTATGGCTCTCCCACACACGGGGCCATGGTTTTACGTCCCATCCAAAGGACGGCGACCTTTCCAAGTCCATCGGTGTCCCCTACTGACAATGGCAGGGAGTTTTGCGGAGATAAATCTCAACGCTGACCCAGCTGGGACTTGAACCTGGGAACTGCCGATTACGAGACTGGGGCGCTACCGACTGAGCCACCCCCACCCCTCGCAGACTGAACTTTATGACCACTTGCGAAGAGTTAACTGATAATATTGCCTTTGTTTTTAATACATAACGATAAGTTTAGACAAGCTTTCAAATAAGTCATAACTTGTTAACTTCAGAGGAACATGTACAAATCTACATACACGTCAGGAACTTTTTGAAAGTCCTTCATACAAACAATACTTTTCTTGTACAAAATCTTTTGCACATAAAATGACAAATCAATCCTCTGTATCTCCTACTCTGTAATATGCACATTCTCATTGTTATTGCAAAAAACTATTTGTTAACTGAACGTAGGTATAAATCTTTAGTTTGTTATTGCAAAAATTCTTAAATTGATGGATGGGAATATACAATAATGTTTCAGCCAGCATACTGGCACTATTATTGAAAAATGGCCATCTGGAAAAGGTACCATGCCTCTTACCACATAGTTATCATTACATTAAAACAAAAATTTGCCTTCATTACTTTGTAATAGCAAGAAGCAGCAATTAATAAGAACTAAAAAAACTCCTAACAAAACACAAAGCAAGCAATGAACATGTTTAGAGTAACTAGAGATTGATTAAAACCTTGAGAGCTCATGCTTGCAGATTTAAAAATTCCATAACTATTTTGTTAACTAACTGTGGCAAGTGAGCCACAGATTTAATGTGAAAAACTCAAGCTCTTTATTAGTTGCTTATTAAATTCTGCTATTACTATTTCAGAAAATTTTCACAAATTAAAATCTGTTCATTATATATCATGAAGACAGATCCACAGGTTTAACAGACAAATAATACCTTTTGGCTGAGTAGCCAGTTGTGTTCAATCCATGTTCAATATTTTGTAGATATAAAACAGTTCCAAAAGATATTATATATTTTAGTCAATGCAATTAAATTTATGTCCTTGTAAGTTACTGTATTTATGGAACCATGATTATGAACAAATATTGGTTCCAAAACATAAAATATTTTGGATACTGTTAAAAGAATGATTGAATCCAAAAACTTGTCCTCCATCCACTTGTATTCAGAAAGTAGCATATAAATGCATGAGTTGTGTGTTACATTTGTCCATATTACATTATAAGTAATGATGTGCAATTAGTTTTATATATCAACTAATAATGATTATGGAAATTAGGTTGCCAAAGTTACAATGATGGTTCTGCTATTTATAGTTATTTGATGGTCATTATGTTTAATTTTGCTTTGAAGAACCAGATTTACTTGTCATTTACTGCAATTTAAAACATTATGTACAAAACAGTTAGTATTTATACCAGGGATAGCAAACTTAAGTGCTTGAGAGACATAGTCTTTGAAGTTCCTAATATTATAAACAGATGTAAGCAAGCTATAATCATAAAAGGAAATTAGAACAACATATTAAATAAAGCAGGTAAACAAAAATGAGATTAAATTTAAAATAATTTTCAACACAACGTGTAAGATAAGAATTAGTATATTCACGATAATTGCTGTACAACAAGTTTGTCTAAAATTACTTATTCTCAAATTTATAATTAATAATTAATATTTTATTTATAAATTAAATAATTAACTAAATAATTCAATAACATAATTTAATTATTAAAGCAATGAAAGTAACAAAAACATTCAGTTTTATTGAACAAATATATGTATATACTCCCCCCCCCCCCTCCAATATACACCGAAAAGCCAAAACATTATGACCACCAGCCTAGTATGATGTTGGTCCTCCACATGCCTCCAAAACAGCTCTTATCCAGCGAGGCATGTACACTACAAGATTTCTAAAGATGTCTTGTGGTATCTGGTACCAACACATTACCAGCAGATCCTTTAACTCTTGTAAGTTACGTGGTTGAGCTGCCACAGATCGGATATGAATACAAACCACAGATGCTCGATTGGATTGATGTCTGGGGAATTTGGAGGCCAGGGCCATACCTGGAAGTCTTCCTCATGTTCCGCGAACCATTCTCGAACAATCGGGCAGTGTGGCATGGTGCATTATCCTGCTGAAAGAAGGCACTACTAGATGGGAATACCATTGCCATAAAAGGATGTACCTGGTCTGCAATGATATTTAGGTATGTGGTAAACATCATAGTTTCCTGTACATAAATGACTGGACCCCAGGTTTCCCAGTAGAAAATTGCTCAAAGCATTACACTTCCTACACCGGCTTTTTTTATTTTTGTCCCATGATGCATCCTGGTGCCAATACCTCCCCAGGTAAATGACGCATACATACCTGGCCATCCACATGGTGCAACATGAAATGAGATTCTTCAGATCAGATGACCTACTTCGAATCATTCAAGGTCCAGTTATCATGCTCGTATGCCCATTGTAAGTGCTTTTGATGATGAACTGAGGTTAGTATGGACACTCGGAGCGGCCTTGTCGGAGCGGTCCCATTTTCAGTAGGATTCGATGTACTGTTTGTTGTGACACATCACTTCCGTCACCAGCATTCAAATTACGAGTAAGTTGCATCACAGTATCCCTTATATTGGCTTGTACCATATGGGATAGCCTTCGCTCACCTCTAGCATCAATAAGCTGTGGTCGACCCACACCTTGCCGACGGTTTGTGGTTTTTCCCTCCTCAGACCACTTTTTGAAGGTAATAAGCATGGCTGACCATTAGCACCCCACAAGACTTGCTGTCTCGGATTAAGTTGGGTTGTTTTACCTCTGAGCGGCATTTTTTTGCACATCGTGGGTTAAATGGCCAGAGCTGGCTTTTTTTGCACATCGTGGGTTAAATGGCCAGGTCACAAGGACCCCAAAGGCTCAGAGAAGGTTGGAGGAGGGGACCCATTGGAACAGCTGTTAGGAGACAGAGGGTAGTCTTCCGTCAATGCCATCCAGTGTATTCTTTAATGTGCACAGAGTATGGCTCTCCCACACACAAGACCACAGCTTAATGTTCCATCTGATGGACAGCTGCCTTTCCAAGCCCATTGGTGTCCCCTACTGACTGTGGACAGGGTGGGGAGTTTTGTGGAAATAAGTCTCAACGCTGACCCAGCTGGGACTCGAACTTGGGAACTTCAGATTATGAGCCTGGCACACTACCGACTGAGCCAACCCTGCCATCTCAAAAATGCTCTGACCCAGTCATCTGGCCATTACAATTTGCCTTTGTCAAACTCACTTAAGTCCGCTGCCTTTTCCATCTGAAGAACAATAATAACAGTGATTAACAGAGCTCAGTATCAGGTGTTATTTATACTGTTTCATGATCTTCACATGCAATGTCATTCATCTGCAGTTACTTCAATTTGCATAAAGAAGTGCTGGCCATAATGTTTTGGCTCTTTGATGTATATATATATTAAGGAATTAATGAGGTCATTGTGGGTGGTCAATGCATTTAATATATATTTATATATAGGCCTATATTATAATAAGTTAACTTTTTGGTCTTCTCAGTTTTTCAATGACTGAAAAAGCAATTCCATAACAAATGGAATACTTTATTTTACTTCAGATTAAAGCCTATACATAAATATATAATGCTAACTATTAGCCAAATTGAAATTTTTTTTATTATAAGTTAATAGCATCAGTGCAGAAAACAAGTGAAACCAACCATCATTTCAATTTTCAGATTTCCAAAAACCAAAGTGAATCAAACCTAACTTCATCAAAAAAAAAACTTTAAGAAGTTACTGATTTGATGAGCATTGTTTGCTATCCTTCAAAAACAGTCTATACTAAAACAATTCCCAAAATATCTTCTGTGGACACCGATTGGCCATCACTAATTTACACATTAAAACTTGAAGCTTTTCACTAGCATAATATTTTTTCCATTATCACAAAACAATTCAAATTGAATATGACTTACATTGGGCACAGTGCATATTGATCAGCACCAACCCCTCTAGCTGGTGCTCTAAACTTCCATTCTCTCCCTTCATCAGACATAATTGTCAACTGATGGCTCTCTGAATTGCAATGAGCCTTCAGCTCCCATTCACTAGCAACCATTACACTGCAGTATGCACAAAAATTATCCATTTTGGATATATCTGAAAATATACATACATTCATTTTAAAATTTTTGTACAATAAAGCATATTAACACTGCATGCTTTTAAAACTTTAGTGTTCATGAAGTCTGGAAACAAGAAAATATTATTAAAACACTTTAATTAGATTTATTTATATTTATTAAATTTTTTTCTTGAAATATAGTAAATTTCAAGTTTATGAAAGGAAAATTAGGAATATGGAGTCTTTGCTGAAATGCATTCATGTATTGGGTAACAATACTGCTTTGCTGAAATGCATTCATGAAAACTATACTCATCTTCAAAATAGAATTCCTACTTAAACATACATATTTAAAACCTTTATACTACATACTCATGATTACCTGACCAAATCTGTTGGCTCCTTCGTAAGTATTTACTGCCTCTGTTATTGAATTACATATTTCCAGTTAATGATTCAGTCTTTTTGGTCTTCTTGGTTTCCGATGACCGAATAAGCAATTCCATAACAAATGGGAGGAATATTTTGCTTCAGATTAAAACCTATATACACTGAATGACGATTTATTATACACACCCACTTAAATAACATGTGGTCTTTTCACCTTCACAACAGCAGCAACATGTTGTGGCATGGCCTCTACCAGATGCTGGAAATGTTTGGGTGGTATTGCAGCCCATGATCCAGGGTGACCGTCTATAAAGAGCCAAGAGTTGCCAGTGGTGTGTTTTGGGCTCGAATGCATTGCTCCACTTTGTCCCACATATGCTCAACAGGATTCAAATCTGGAAAGTGAAAGGGTCATTTGAGGGTTGTGAACTTGCTGGAATGCTCCTGCAACCAGTCCTTCATCAAATATGAATGATGAGAAGGGGTGTTGTCTTGTTGAAAGAAGGTATCCTGCTGTGGGAAATGGCCAGCCATGTACAGGTGTGTGTGCTCAGTGAGAATGTCAACATTGCCTCGTGTTGTGATGGTGGTTTCAATAGATATAAGGAGTCTCAAAGTGACCCACGTAAACACAGCCTCTATTGCCTATAACACCCCAACTTGACAGTTGAGGTTCATGGCCTCATGTGGTCTACATCATACATGCAACCTTTTGTCGGTGTGTTGCAGTTGGAACCTCGATTCATCAGATCAAGCTACCTGTTTCCAATCTTCCACAGTCAACTGTGGCTAAGTTCCTTCATTCATTGCAGCCTCATAGCCCAGAGACATGCCGTTAACAAGAGTATTTGATGTGGACACTGGCTGCCAAGTCATGCCATAATATATCAAATGGTCTGTGCACAAACCTTTGTAGTTCCCTGCTATTATCATCTACACTGAGTCCCTCCACTGCAGCATTACAATCAAACTCACTGAGGTCGCCTTGTTTACCCAACATACAGTCAAGGTACACTATACAGCAGGTAGGTGTATGGCCTATTTAGAGCAGGTGGTTTCATCTGGCTGCATTATTGCAACACAGTAGGGCAGGTTTATGGATGGGCAGGGCCAATCTGATAGGTGAGGCTGCAAGGCGACATCTCAGGGCACCATTTTTCAGAGGTGCCAAAATTCAGGGTTAGCACTGTTAAAATGTAGTAGCTTAGTAAATTTTTTGGGTTAATCATAAAATTCAACATGAAATTTTGTTTCTTTTGTCTGGTGGTACCTTACATTCTGTTTTATAAGAAAAGCAGATATAAATGGTCACTTTGAAAAAGTACATACAAATTTAAGTATTAATATTAAATAGCAACATGCATGGGAAGCTCGTCATTAGTGGCAAGGCCCCAACAACATTTCTGTAATATATAATAATTATTTATCACTGAATTTGAGTGAATAATAAAAATAATAATTTTTATGAATATTTGTTTTTTAAAGTATCTTGACTGTTTAATTTCATTCAATATGAATTTGGTGAAGTAATACACTTGAAACTTCCTTGTGTATAATATATTGCCTAATTATAAGTGCAGGATGTCTCGGGGCAAGCTTCAATACCCAGAAATTTACATCATATATCATGCTGGTGTCAATCATATGTTATACACCACTTAAAACAGTTTGCTAGTTAAGGCTTGATCTGGGCAGTTGGGAAGCTGCCCAAAATATTACTCAGATGATCATATAACTGATTACAAAATTTTTATTAGAAACTCAGCAGTTATACGCATATCATGGAGGCTGCCTTTAGGTAACTGGTGCCTTTGTGCAAGTAATATTTTATTATGTAGTAAAAATAAACATAGCCAAACATAATTATATTACTTTACATAATGCATATATTATCATCTCAGTTAACATTAGTGAGAATATTACCAGGGGTGGAAATGAGTTTTCGGAACTAAGTGGATGCTCCAGCATCAGTTAAAAAGATTTGTTAACATGGTGATATTAAGGCAATAAATAAAAAACTGTTTAAAAGATAAGGAATTTTGACCACAAATATTATAAAGGAAACAAAAATAATAGACAAACAATAAATTCAAACAATGTACATAACTATCTAATCAGAATTTCTATGAGTCTGATAGAAATTTAAAAATTTGAATGTGTCTTTCAAGAAGTAAGCAATGAATACTGAGCTAAGTAACAGATGGGTGTAAATACACTGGTTTCCATAAATTAAGGTAAAATGAGAAAAATCGAGATAATTCACCAAAAAAATTGTGCGATCCTCACCAAACTTGTTCATGTAACCAGTAAAGTAATGCCAAGTGAGCATATCGTATGCAAATTAGTCTAGGTTGCGTCAATTTGCGCAATCGGATAGCGGCATAAAAACAGGTGTTTTGGAGTGGATCACTATTTTGTGTTGTAAATGTGAGTAAAGAAATGAAAAATGGCCATTTTGTAGGAATGACCTCAAGACATCTTTGCCAAATGAACTGCAGTGGAGCTATTGGCAGGCTTGAAGCAAGTCAAAGTCAGTCAGACGTGGCACGATGGCTGAATGGGAGTCCTTCTGTAGTCCATAGACTGTGGAATCGATTTCTTAGCACGGATTCTGTGTGTCGGAGGTTTAGCCGAGGAAGGGCTAGAGTTACGAACGCTGTAGAAGACTGATATCTGTGATTAAGAGAAGGAAGGAGCAGCATGTCTACTCTCTCTCTTGTAACAGCCCTGGGAGGAATGTATCAGCTTCTACTGTGCATAGAAGGCTTCATGAGGGAGGTCTGTATGCTAGAAGGCCAGTAATTTGCATACCCCTCATGTCACATCACAGGAGAGAGCAATTGAATTGGGCATGCATGCATGTTAACTGGACAGAAGAGCAATGAAGGTCTGTAATCTTCAGAAATGAGTCCGATATTGCTCATAGAGTGATTCTGGACATTGATATGGAGAGAACGAGGTACCCGCTATCATTCTAGTAACATCTGTCAAAGAGACAGTTACGGCAGAGGTAGTGTGTGTGTTTGGGGTGGCACTTCCTTAGGTGGATGCACAGATCTCAATGTGCTGACAAGTGGGAACCTCAATGCTCAAAAGGTATAGAGATGACATCCTGGAGCCTTATGTACATCCTTAAGTTGGTGCAATAAGTGAAACTTTCATCTTATAAGATAATAACGCTCTTCTACACAGAGCTCAACTAGTGGAACAATACCTTCAAGAGGAGACCATTATGCACACGGAGTGGCCAACTCAATCTCCTGACCTAAATCCGATTGAACATGTGTGAGATGCTCTAGGGAGGTGTTGCTGTCCTCAACCCACCACCTGAAACAAAGGGGGAGCTTTTACTGCTTTAAAAGAACAATGGTCATTATTCCCTACTGAGCCGATTCACAACATCATAAACAGCATGGAACATCGTTGTTGTGCCTGCATTGCTGTAAGGGGTGATCACATTCCTTTATTAAAGAACTTTGCACATTGCATTCTGACACCTCATTTTTCGACAAGTTACTGTGTTTTTTTGACAAAAAATGTTTTTAGCGCAAAATATTTTGTACCATTCTGAAACCAGCATTGTAATTCATGTTTTCATCAAATTTCATTAAATCATTCATATAGTTTTTTTTGTTTATCATAATTTTTCCAAGCTTTCCTTAATTCATGGAAACCAGTGTATATAATTAGGCATCTAATGCTATATATTATTGTACCAATATTCGCAGAGTACAGCATTTTTCCCTTGACTTAGACCACAATTAATTTTTAGAACCTCCCACTTGTTTGTCAGAGCAAGCTGAATTACCCAGCAACATCAAATGACATGAACACCACCATCAGCTTATTTTCAACAGCAATGTGGTCAATTTATCGTCCTAGCAATGGTACCAACAGAGGAAGAGACAGCCAAAGTCAGCGAGTTAATTATCGACAGTCACCCAGAAGGTACTACAAACTGAGTACATATTCAAAACTACAAAACAACAGGAATGCATCTAGCAGGACTTCCTGCATCTATATTCGGCTCTTTCACTGGAAAAGCCTAATGAAGGAATGACCTTTTCAACAACTGAACAAGTAGATGACAATTTACGATGATTTCCGTCCAAGTCCTATGCAGAGTGAGACTTTACCTCACTCAGCTGAGAAGGAACATTGACATTACCCCTTTGAAGAGGAGCAAAAAAGTAACCACAAATTAATTGAATACCAGAAGTTCCAAAGGCATAATAGCTCTTGGGGAATCTACACTTTTCATGCCTTTCACTTTTACCCATAATTCATCTCATGTCTCTCTGTGTGCTCTTAAAATCTTTTTTCATACGTGTTTGTTAGCTACAACAGTAGCTAGATATAAATCCAAGGTCATGAGGAGCGTTGTTGCTTTGAACTCTTAAAGAACTGTTTGAGCCATCCAGAATTTAGCCAGAAATGATCCTAAAATCTACATGATGTTCATGAAGATCCCTCAACTTGAGGTAGACATCTTTATTCAACATCTCACATATTCCGTTAGTAGCATAATAATTTCAATCACTGCAGTTTTAAATTGCTATTTGTGCCATTGCATTTTGTTTGCGAAATTCTTTCATTCTGATGTTATCCTATGCCGTATGTTGCAAGCAGGGCTTGCAGAAATAATGGATTCAGGACACTTCTGTAAACTTTGGTAAACAAAAATCTAATACTTAAATAAATGCATTTTATGTTACCCTGTTAAAATTTAGTAGAGAGCAATAATTTTGCTGTTAAGTAACCGAGGAAATTTAATACCAGAGTTGTTCCACTGAATGCTGTGTCGAGATTGGTGTCCCTAATTGAACAGTGGGGGTAATTCATTTCCCAATTAATTAATTGGTAACACTGACCTTGCTATTATTTCACTGAACAGCTGTTTATTTGGCAAAAACGCATGGATTTTTGGAATCTTTCCCAAGGAAGGGAGATATTTATTGGTCATTCAATTGCGGTGATATAACGAATGAACTTAAAGAGACTTAACGCAGATGGCAGATAAAATCTTGCATATTGCAATATTAATGGCTGACATGAATTAAAAAATCTACTTGAGATGTTAAAAGAGACCTGGTTTGAAAATTGAATGATGAAAAAAAACTCTAAAAAAAGTCCATTGGGATAAAGTCACAAGTTAAAAAAAAACTCCTACGTGAAAGAAAGGATCTTTTTGCTGGCAAAGCAGAATATAAATACAAAAAAAATTACTTGAGTGTTATGTAGTAAACAGGAATTAAATATCAATCAAGTGAAAATTTCAGCCTGGGAGATCACAAAGTTTTGGAGGGGATTTTTAATCTTCCATAATCAGTGTCTTCTCATAATCATCAATAACTGCGTTTGAAAGAGTAAAATTAATTTAGAAGAATATTTCAAAATAGAAATAAGTAAATTTTTGTCTAAATTTAGTAAAGCACATTTTTACAAACAAAAGGCTTTGTTTTTCACATTATATTTTTTAGTTATTAATTAGTTATTAATAAACCATTAGACTGATTTCTTTTTCTCACAAACATATATAGATCAAACATTTACAAACTATTGGCAGTTTGCATATTTTTAAAAAAAATTTGCATATTTAAAAGTATTTTAGTTTAGCTTGTAAGAATTACTTAACGAACTGTTAAAGGTGGAGAGTGTGGGAAAGGAATTATCCCCACTGTTCATTTTTGGCTCCAATAAAGCATTCATAGAAGTGGCTGTGCCAATATGAGGAATCACAACTCCCCTACCACCACCAATTTTGGCACCAAGTTGGCATCTGTTGCAACAATCCCAAATAGGGAGTATGCAACAATATGTGCAATAAGATGGATGCAACGTTAATTGTGGAATGTATGTATGCATTTCATTAACATCTCAAACATGCTTTATTCAAGCTGAATTTTTTCTAACTTAAAAAATATTATTGGGTCAAATTACTTCATTTATTTTGGTAATGCACTGATACATGAAAGCTTATGTTGAATTAATAATTTTCATTTCTTTACAGAGAGTATTTTTCTTCTCATTCACTTATAAGCTCTGCATGGATAGCAAATGCCCTATCCACACCTATATCCGCAAGATCTCATCTGCAAAGTCCAGAAGGTCAGCCTGGTATCGGCGCCCACATCCACGAAATTTCATTAGCATCTGCATACATTGGGTACTTACTAACTGCCAAGAGTTTGCAAATGCTTGAAATCTAAATATATGTTTGCGAGCAAAAGAAATCAGTCTAATGATTTATTAATAACTAATTAATAACTAAAAAATATGTGAAAAACAAAGCCTTTTGTTTGTAAAAATGTGCTTTACTAAATTTAGACAAAAAATTTACTTATTTCTATTTTGAAAAATTCTTCTAAATTAATTTTACTCTTTCAAATGCAGTTATTGACGAGATTATGGGAAGACACTGATTATGGAAGATTAAAAATCTCCTCCAAAACTTTGTGATCTCCCAGGCTGAAATTTTCACTTGATTGATATTTAATTCCTGTTTACTACATAATACTCAAGTAATTTTTTTTGCATTTATATTCTGCTTTGCCAGCAAAAAATCCCTTCTTCCACATGAGTTTTTTTTTTAACTTGTGACTTTATCCCAATGGACTTTTAGTTTTTTTTCATCATTCAATTTTCAAACCAGGTCTCTTTTAACATCTCAAGTAGATTTTTTCATTCGTGTCTGCCATTAAAAATGCAATATGCAAGACTTTATCTGCCATCTGCATTAATATCAATTTTATTATCCATTGTCCCATGGCTGAGTGGTTAGCGCACTTGGCTACTGATCTAAGGGATCTGGGTTCAAGTCCCAGATAAAAGGCATGGATGTTCGTGTTGTTTTCTGCTGAGGTTCTGCCATCCTCTCAGATCTTCTACTATGGCATATAAACTGACAGGCTCCTGTCAGACCTCTGTGGCAAGCAACTGCTTGAGGGGGTATTTATTTTATTTATTATAGTTTTAACCACCAAGAGCATTTACATGCTGATAAAACTGTGGGTATCATCAGTGCAGGGCTCTAGTTATATAAGGATTTGATCATGCTAAATGCCATATTTTCTTAGTAACTGCAGCAGATATCAAATGCTATATAATTACTTATTTAATTTACATTTCAGCTTCTATTATACAAGGTGTTTCAAAAAGGACGCAACCCTCTATTGTATTTTTCAATTTAAACTTGATAAAAGACACAGATTTCAAAAGATGCAAATTAGACATATATCTACCTTTACAAGAGAGGCTGAAAGTGATTTCCTGCAACCTGGATGCAGGTTCATACCCGTTTCATAATATTTGCAGCCACCTTCCATAATGTTTGTTTTCTTATGTTTAAAATCTCTCTTTCAATGTTAGCCTTCAAGTCTTCAAGTGTACGATGATTGTTTTGAAACACTATGCATTTGAGATATCCCCAAAGGAAAAAATATGAAGGAGTAAGATCTTGGGATGTTGGGGGACCACAAATTTTTTTTAATCAAATGATCACCAAAAAATTCCTGCAACATGACCATTGAGTCATTTGCAGTATGGGCAGTCGTGCCATCTTATTGAAACCAACACTCTCGTTCATTCACATCCAATAGTGCAATAAACTGTTTGATGAGATCACAATAAACTTCACCAGTAACAGGTGAATCAAAAAATAAACGCTCTATCACACGACGATGGGAAATTGCACACCAAACACCAATTTTCTGTACATGCAATGGTCATTCGTGAAAGTGTGAGGATTTTCACTGCTCCATATTCGACTCTTCACATACCCATCCAAGTGTGGAACCAAGCCTCATCACTGAAACAAACACTGTCCAACACCTGAATTCCATTTTCATCAACAAAAGTACGAAACCAATGACAGTACCATAAACTTTTTTCATGGTCTGGTTCTTTCAGTTCATGAACGACACCAATTACGGTAAGCTTGAAATTTTAACTTCTTTGTAGCCCTGAAAACATTAGCTGGTGACAATCCAACCTGTGAAGATAACTTTCTAAGAGATTTTCTGAGTGAGGAACTACAGCAGTTAACATTAATGGCCGGCCTGGGCTCTTTTGATACTGTACAAACCCAGTGTTATGAAATTTATCAATCTAACGAGATATTGCTGACTTGTTGGGAACTGCAGACTGAGGAAACTTCAACTCAAACCCCTCTTTCACACATTTGTAAGACTTGTACACACAATAAGACTCAACAATAAATACACATTCATTTTTTTGGAAAACAACATAGCTGACACAACACAAAGGAATGAATGCTTGAGTGAGACTAGTGCGTGACAAGGTCATTTCAACTGCTAAAGGCTGTTAATGTTAATGCCAACTGACTAATATTATAGCATAAAATGTACATGCATGTAAGTTCTACTTCTCTTATATTTAGGATTGAATCCTTTTTGAAACACCCTGTACTATTGAAACTCAATTGAAATATTGTAATTAAAGTCAATTTGAAATTTTTTTTAGAATAGCTTACCAATGCTTTCAAATAAGTTGTAGTTTATGGTTAGTTTGAATTGTGGCAAATGGGTGTATTTCGGAGAATTAAACATTAATTTAGAAAAAATGTAATGGGGTTCTTTATAAGGGTAGAATACCATCAATTTGATGCATAGTCTAAGGATCTGTGTGCTGCTTGGGAGCTGATGTAGGCACATGGAAATTATCAGAATTGCACACCGATAGAGTTGTTAATAGTATTCTGAAAATTTATGTTACCTGTAATGACAAGGACATTTATTCTTTAAGACAGTTTATTCTAGAAAATCATTAATAAAGCTTAATGACTGGTGAGATAATGACTGCATAACTTGAGATAGGATAACTTATAAACAGAACTAAATGTAACAGCACTTATCGTGAGTATTAAATTATTTATGACTGGGTTTTTTAATTGGTTTTTTCTTAACTGCAGAAGTGTCTTGTTTGTCAATTTGCATTATTTGGACCAGTTGTGATTATTTGGCTTATACTGATATAATGATGTAACTAAATTCTAAATTAACCTAATCTAAATAATTCAATCTCCTTATTAACGATTTTCGGGAATACAAAATAGCAACGAGTAAATCCTCTTTAAGTCATTTACAAAAAACAAAAATAAATTTACAGACCATACTATACAGTTCTGTAGAGATCATATCCATGCACTTATAAAAAAAAATAAATAAATACCCCCTCAAGCAGCTGCTTGCCACAGAGGTCTGACAGGAGCCTGTCAGTTCATATGCCATAGTAGAAAGTCTGAGAGGATGGCAGACCCTCAGCAGAAAAACGACACAAACAGCCATGCCTTAACCCGGGGCTCGAACCCAGGTCCCTTAGATCAGTAGCCAAGCGTGCTAACCACTCGGCCATCACTTACACCAATTTAAATCCTGAGCAGCAGAGTGCTTATGTCTTATTTCTTGAAATTTATGCATCATATTTAAAACCAGTTAATTTTCAGATCCCAGAAAAGTCTATACGACGTAGAATCTGAACTGATTTAGTAGGTATCACTACAGTTGTGTTGGGAATTCTGTTAACACTACCAATAACTTTTTCAAGTAGTGAAATATGTTTTCAAAACTAAAACTTATAAAAAATTATTTAAGATCTACAAGTCAAGGCAGATTGTTAAATTTACTAATGTCCACAAGTGAAAGTGCTATTGGAAAGATGGATTAATTATTATATGCCTTAATATCTACATATTTTTATCTTTTTTGTACCTACGTAATTTTTTTGTTAATATGATTTATTTTTAAACATGATAGATGAAACCAAATTTGTTTTATATATTAATAAATATTTTGTGGAAAAAATTTTGCCGACATATGGGACTTGAACCCGCATCTCTCCAGAAACACGAGAGTATTCTTACTGATTGAACTAATACCGGCTCATCTTTTTTCCACTAATATAAGACTTTAAATCTTTCATCAATGATTTTCGGCACCAACCATTGATGCCATCTATGATCAATGGGTGGTAACAATTTCTTTTTACGTTGCGCTGAGTGAGATAGAAATAATTTTATATATTAATTTTCTATTCCTCATTGAGAATGCATGTACCTGATGATTTGGGGTATATTAAAATCACGTGATTTAAAATCATCTTAATTCTTTATATGTTTACTCTAATCTAAGTACTTTGGGTTATGAGGAAAAAAAACTATGAAAGGGCATCATTCTTTAACCTTGCCTGAGGTAACAAAACATCTGAACTCAATCCTGTAGATGGGTATGGTGTGTATAATAATTGTGCTTTCAGTATATAAATATGTAATAAGCTTTATATAAGTATAAAGGTTAAGTTTTTTAACCTGTTGAGGGCGACATGCCTCATATGAGGCCCGAATGTAGTCTTGGATCACCATGGACATTTAAATTTTGAAAGAAGAAACCCTGAGACTACTAGGAAGTTAAATGGATATTTATTATATATTTATTCAACCACATAAATGCATATATTCATTAATATTGCTCATACATCAAATTTGCATTTTTTTTTTCAAAAAAAAAAAGGCCTTCGGGTATTGCAACGTCCAAAAAATCTAGTCCTCAATAGGTTAATTACTTGCAAAAAAACAACAGAACCTTTTAGATTTTAATGCATGTGCATACAAACACTCCCCCAGGTTATGAAGACTCAACTTACACAAATCCAACTTTAAATAAAAACTATGAAAATAAATTTAAAACCTGAAAATTTCAAGTCAATAAAAATTATGTTATGAGGTAAGCAAACTACATATACTGACAATTCTACACTTGAAAGACTCTTGATTACTCTTTAGTTCATAAAGAAGGATGAACTGTGACCACCACCCTCAACTTTGCCAGTACCTCCAATGGAAGATCTTGTAATCTCTTTTTCAGCCCCAACCTCATTCCATCATCATCTAACAATTAAGCCAACATGTTATACTACCTCATTCTCTTCCCATGTGCAAGTCAACACTAGGAATTAATATGTGAAACTGAATTGTCAATTACTGTTAACAATTTATTCCATGAATTTTAAAAATAAAATTATTAACTGCATAAGTTTGTTTTTTTTTGCATGAGTTACCACTACGATTCAATGTTAAGGATGTGAGATACATGTTGGTGTTCAATAACTTTTCATAGTTCACTTCATGTTTTTTAATAAAATTATTTATTGTATTCATCAATATTTCTTAACAAGCTACCACTAAGAATTATGGTAGTTAGGTGCATGCTACTATTAAATTTTCATTATTACCTGTAGCGTACCATTAAAGAGTATGAGAAATGTATATCGTTACAGTAATTTCTGACATAGGTAAAATTTTACCTCTAAGGTTTTGTGAAAACCAAACCTTTAATGTAAAATCGGGGACTATCTGTATTTTATATAATTCATACTTTTTATGTATGTTTCATAACGTATGCAAAATACTCTTTTTTTTTCTCTATCTTTTTTATTCTATCCTTATGCATAACAAAATTCTGTCAACTTCCTATGTCCATATCAGTGTGTTTTCCCTTAATACTAGTTTTTATAATCTTGCTACCATTCTTTACTATAGTTTATGCAATTCCTAAATTTTTCAAAACCTGTAATGTTGAATTTTGGAATAGGGAAAAACGAAAATTTCACATTCAGAACACACAAATGAACATAGATCATGAACTAGTCCTAATCAGTGACAGGATGGTGGAAAGTGTGAATGGCAGTAATAGAACAAAGGGTGCTTGGAATGATAGAATAAATCACAATTGACTAATACAAAATTAATCCTCAGAATGTATATTATCTGAAAACTTACACTTTCTTTCATTCACATGTCCCATTTTGACCAGCAAAAGAAGAGTTCTCAGTGTGTTGCCATATTCTCCAAAACATACTGAATAATTTTGTCTGTGTAGGTTTAGGATCTGTTAGAATTCATAGAATATGTAACTTAGTATGCTCAAACCAAATCTATAACCATATTTGGTTACAGATAATAAAGTTTTCAAAGTACTTGATTAATACAAACTTAAAGTACTAATTGAACCTATTCATTTAACATCATGATCCTGCCTCTTTAAATAGCATCTTGTGTATCAAATGGTTGGCCATTGGTTATTTAGGTTTTAATAGCAAATCAGTAACTAAGGCTATTATGTGGATCAGTGGGATCATATTTAGAAATTTCTGCTGTTTCTTTATGAGTACTGATGTACCCAAGCCATCTGTTAATCCTTCTATTACAGCAAGTTATTTCAATAACAGACTTTTCTGCACAAAACTCAAACTGACTACTAATTAATGCAGATGGGTTAAAAAAAATATAGAATCACTGGTATAGAGAAATACTTAATATCTAATTATCCAAATGCTAAATGGAAGTAGAGAAGAATTTACTTTCCAGTTGACACAAAATTTGAGTTGTGCACTGCAAATAAGAAGATTCTTATAATTAAAAATCTTTGTCAATGTCCTATGATATATAGAGAACCTGACATCAGATGGTTGTAGTTCATTCTTATTCACCTATGCAAAGACAATTTTTGCTCTATAATTTACAATTATGTATACTCTAAGTCTGTATGCCTTATTTTTGTATTATCCTAATCTTAGTAGTCCTGGTGCCTAAATGGTTAGCACTCTTGACTACAGATCAATAGGACATTGGTTTGAGCACCAGATAAGGTGTGGATGTTTCTTTTTTGTGTTGTCTTTCTGATGAGGTCTAGGTCTCACCTTCCTGTAAGATCTAGTCTATGATACATTATACTGACACTCCTGTGGCAAGCAGCTGCTTGAGAGGTAATTTATTTCATATAATCTTCAGCTGATCTTCTGTACAAACAGAATGCACACAAACCACTAGCTGCAATAGAAAACTGCAGAAAAATGCTACTGAGTTGATGGGACCTGTGTCTTATGAAGTACTTTTTTGCCCATTTTGCTGTTTTAGCAAGTGGAAATGCCACCATTAAAACAAAGTAAATGAAAACAAAATATTGGATAATCAAAATCAACTGCTTGTTAATTCTTCTCATAAGGCCAGAATTTCATTTATTATAACATAGATATGGAAACAGCAGGAAAAAAAAATAAAAATGAATGCTTGTAGTTTGAAATAATTAGTTGAAAAAAAAAATGTTGTCCCGAGTGGGAATCGAACCCACACTTCCCAAAAAATCTTTTTCATCTAATTAATTTCAAGTGTTTCTTGTCTACAGGACTTTTTTCAATGACACTTCATTACTGGCTTGAGTTTAGTTTATTATAAAGGCTAATGACACAGGTTTTGGATGTATTTTTACATGAGCCACTCAAAAAGTAATGCCCCAAATTTTTTTTACAGATCAGTATTTATTCTGATACTAAATCAAAATTAATATCAGAATACTAATTTTGATAAAAATTAATATTTTCTGATAATATATTATTATAATATATAATACTAATTTTGATAAAAATTAGTAATATTCTGATGCTAATCAGAATAATACTTACAATTATACTGTACAAGGTTACAGTGTAACCTTGTACATATGTAGGTGGGGACATACATATTACACTGAATTACATAGTATGTAGCCACTTCATTCTCTTTAAAAAAAAAATCTGACATCTATTTGCCAAATAAATTCAGTTTATAAAATTTCTAATATATCAGAAATCTGTTCATAATATTTAATTCTCTCTAAATGATTTTAGGTCAATGAAACAATGAAATCCCTACCAAAGAAGGTCTAAGAAGAAGAAGGCTAGCTTCGCACAAGCGTAAGTGGCGCCGTTCTGCGGAATTTTACCGAAGCTGAACGTGGCAAATTAATATACATGCACAAAAACAACTGCAAAGGGTGATCTGCGCATGCGCAGTGCAATAATTTTAAGTCCACTGCAGCTATGGTGTTTGTCTTACTCTTGGTATATTTATTGCGATTTAATCAGTGTTTCAACTGTGTAACACCTATGACTGTTTGGCATAGTGAAAAATGAATAAAGTTATTCAATGAGTATTTTATCTCGTTCAGGAGTATATTTTGCAATATCTGGAAAAGCCGTTGTGTTTATTTTGAGTAATTTTGCAGAATTTCTAAAATTAATATATAAATTAATACATTTAATCATCTTGCGAACATGTAAGTCAATGTATGTTAGAGTTTTGTGTTCCCTGGAGCATATAGATGTATATAGGTGTCTGCAGTTTGTTCTAATAGTAAATTTTTTTATGGTTGATACGAGAAGTGCCTGTTGCCATCTATTGACAGTTTATACAAGTAAGTAACTCGATATGACTTTTATTGAAAATATCTAAAATTCTATAAAATATAATTAAACAAAACATGTTGTCTCGCATTGAGCCATAAATTTCAATTTATTGTAATATATTAAATATTGCAGAATGTTCAAAATATTAAAATTTTTTTGTTGAGCATAGCTACTACCTGTTTTACAAAATGGGATTTTATTAAAGAAAATAATTTTAACTAATCCATGTAAGAATAAAATTATAATGGTAAAATTTAAGAAATGAACACTGAACAGAGTCAAAGTGTATGTAAAATTAGTCACGTCGTGTAAGAAACCTTGTTGGGCCGTGGAAAAATAACGCAAGAACTGGCTCCTCTCCCTGGCTAGGTGGCTTCACTGCAAAGCCCGAATTTGCCATGTTTAGAGGGCGCTGCAATCGAAAAGTTTACATTAAGCCTATGGAAGCTGGCTCTCTTCTCCCTTAGACACTCCTTGTCCCCATCAAGCAATAGTAATAAAACAACTTTCTTAATTCTGCTAGCAGTTAGAAGTTTTCTTTGATAACAATCCACATTAAGAGACAAAACATAATTTTGTATTTCTGAACAATGTGATAATAACTGGGAGGTATCATATTGTTTGGCTTTAAAGTTTTGAGTTTTTTTCTATGTGAATGGAATAACCATAAAGTTCCAATTGGGGAAAGAGGGTTAACATAAGTGTCTGATTTTTGGGAATAGACTTAAAAAAATATAGTATTCAAGCCAAAGATGTTTGGGGGAAGATTAACCCCATAATCCCTCCCCTTGGATAGCCTCTGGCTTTGTAAAAATGGTTGTGCCAACGAAACATTAATTTTATTCATTATTTAAATTATATATTGACAAATGAAAATAGGGAACTTTTCTAGAATAAAAACAGCACAGAACTGTCAACTGTTCAATGAACCCCAGCAAACTACAATAATTTGATGCTTCAACTGAGCAGGGTAAAAGAAATGAGTCCCACACAGCATTTGCTTTCCCCATTACTGTTGCACAAAAGGCCACTTCAATGTCAAGCAGCAAGGTAGACTGATCTAGACCACATAATGATTCCAGGTTGTAAGAACAAATATCTAGTAATAATGTTACATCCATTTCAGCCACTGCATATGCCTGTCGAAAGGCAATTGGGACAAGCCCTAACTATGTCCTCTATTTTAATACAGTAGTGGTGACTCATGACTAAACGTTTCGGTGGGGCACTTTGACTAGTATAGATAAGGCCTGGGTGTAGGAAAAAACACTGGAATAGAAACCTAATATTACACTGAATCATACTGAAAACAACTTGTGTAACACTTTTTTTCAGCTATTATAAGAAAAGTATTATTTAGCAAGCATTTTCACAGAGAAAACACTCAGAAAGGTATTCTGGTCCTTTCTAGTTCAATTCAGTATGTTGCCATTCCCCTATAATAATTACTTATATATATGTGTGTGTGTATGCGTGTATCTCCATTCTAGTAATTTAAAATGCTATTCATTAAAAGCATGTCTAATACATAGGTTTATTATCTTTTTTACTCCGTTCCAATTATAAATTTTCATTTATTATTTTAAACTGAATTACTCTTCATAAATTATTACGTTAACAGTTGTCCTTTTTGGCTACATTTAATTTACAATATTAACCCTTTGCACTCAAGAGGTGACCCTCAGTCGCCACTTGGTTTGATGCAGCAATTCGAATGGTGACCGAGAGGCAACAATAACTGGTTCATAAACAGATATCTTTCCTCTTTAATTTTAGATGTGTAAATCTATTGTCTATGTGCACTTCATAGTACAGCACTGTGCTTAATTAAAATTACACTGGGCAACAAATTTTAATAAAAGGTATGCTTCTGAGATAAAAGTAGGCATTTCTTAAAGATTTCAAGGTGCTGAACATGAATATGACAATGAAAATGAAAATGCAAAACTGGCTACGATTTCTGAGAAATCTGCAATAGTTACCTATATAATAGAGTATTACATATATACGACATGTATCGGTAAAACTCCGCTTCTACTTCCAATGTCACTTTGCCCTTCACTTGCATAGCTGCTCAGGATCATCTCTGGAAAGCATCCAACAGTAGTTATCCAACATTGAAGTGGACCAGTTTCCCTAGTATCAATTCTCCATCATTGCAATTCCTGGTGAAAACATTCACCGTGCTCATCACTAACCATGTCACAGTTGTCAGGGAAGAAATCTAAGTGGGAATGGAGAAAGTGGATCTTTAAGGGCATATTGAAGTTAAGTTTGTGATACAGAGACAACATGTCCTTAGCCAGTTTCTTGTAGTTGTCTGCCTTGACATTCCCGAGAAATTTAGTTAACACCAAACGAAACACGTCCTAAGCTTTTTCTCGTCACCCTGAAGCGGTTGTCGAACATCTGGTCTCTGAACAGCTCGCGGATCTGAGGACCCACAAAAATTCCTTCTATAATTTTTGCTTCGCTGAATCGAGGGAATTTGTCAGTCAAGTACTTGAAAGCTGATGCAGTCCAGTCCATGGCTATTACAAAGTTTTTCATCACACCGAGTTTGATGTGTAGGGACTATAGCAAGATTTTGTGCATTTCTGCCAGTGCTGGTGTTCCACATTCTTCTCTCCGACCTTCAGAGATTTCCTCTGAGGCCAGTTTCTCTTCACGTAGTGCAAATTTTTTGCTCGGCTGTCCCATTCACATAAGAAACAGCAGTACTTTGTATATCCCAGCTGCAGACCCATCAACACAGCCAGTACCTTCAAGTCACAACAGAGATGCCAGCCATACTTGATGTATTGAAGACAGTTTAACAACTGTTTTAGGTTATCGTAGGTTTCTTTCATGTAAACAGTGTGTCTGACCGGAATGGATGGAAGTTGATTTTCGTTATGCAACAACACTGCCTTGAAACTCGATTTCGAGGAGTCTATGAATAGTCGCCATTCTTGAGGGTCAGGTTTGATTCCGAGTGCATTCATCAGGCCATCTACATCCAAGCAGAACACAAGGTCATCTTCCTTTCTGAAGGCGTAAACTGCTCATGACAAGTTTGAAACGATGTCACTCGGACATTTTCCTTGAGAAGATTCCATTATTTAAGTCTCGATCAAAGTAACTCTGCTTTGGCCTTGACAGCTCCAGATCACGAACAAGATCGTTCATTTCTTCTTTGGTGAGAATGTGTGGTGTAGATGATACACCATGGTCATCCCTCCTCATCATCTGAATCGATGGAAAATTCTATGGAGGTTCAGGAACGGGAAGGCCTTCGCCGTCCCGTTCCCCAACTGGTCGGAGAGCAGATTGTATATTCGGTTATGTTATTGTCCACTTCTTTTTCCTTGTGATGCCTCCAAAAAACAGGTGGAACCATGCAGCATAACTACTTTTTCGCCTTTCAGCCACTTCGGAAGATTTCTTGCACATGTACTGCAGCCTATGTGTGGTGGCTCAGGCCTTGTCCTGGTCCCCGATCTTGCATCCAAAATAGAAGTCATACGCCGCTTTTATTATTGGAGTGATGGCCCTTTCCTGGCTTGCAAACATCACTTCCCCACAAATGTAATAAAATGTATCTGCACTATTAACACAGTTATGAGGCATCACTACTGCTGGATTAAAACTGCAAGATCACTTATGACTAAGGGGTAAATGGGAATCGCTCAAAAGACTTGCTCACCTTCGAGACATCGCTTACTACTAACAATTGCATCATCTTTTGTCCGCGATCATAAAGCTGCGATGTCATGACTCAACTACATTGCATCAGACAATGATGCAATACCTCCAGGAGTTATGTGTATGGCGAGCTGATGCAATACAATGCAACATGTTGCAATCTGGAGTTTAAAATATAGTGTTGCAAAAAGGTTACCTATGTACTCAATGCAGACTGAGTTTTTATACATGACCATCTCTGTTTCTACTAAACAAGAGCCAATTGACAAATTTCATTGTCATTTTTGTGTTCAGCACCTCGAAATTAGTAAAGATTGGCTATTTTCATTTCAAAGCCTTTTTGTGTGTTTCCCAGTGTTATTATTTTAAACTTAAATCTGTTTTAGTGGTTAAAAAAAACAGAGCCAAATGATGAAATCAGTAGCAGTGAAGATGAGTTTGATTTTACATTGTTTATGTATGATTTATTTTTATGTTAGTTGTAAAAAATTTCATCAACTTTTCAGCAAAAAAACTTCAAGTTGCTACTTCCCTATAACAAAAAAGCCTTCAATGCAAAGGGCAAAAGGTTTTTATAGAAACCACATACAGTATTCAAGCCTTGATTGAAATAAAATGCAGTTAAAAACAATCCTAATAAAAATGTACAATGCACTAATACAAATGTAAATACTTAAAGCCCAACTATTTTTTATTCGAATTTTCATACTTAATGAATGTCTAAATCTGTGCTCTTAACAAAAACTTTGGGAACTGCTTCACCAAAAACCATCATAGAAAGAGTGGAAATTTTGGAAAGAATTAATATGGAAGGATGTTGAAATTTTAGCCATATGATGGCATTGACTACCAGTAGTACCATATTTTCCTAACAAAATGTGAAAAAGAATTTTTGAAAGGTAAAGTTAGTAGAATAACACATCATCATCATCATCCTCAAGCAGCCATGGGCTACGGAGGTCCAACCAGACCGTGCAATTTAGTTCTCCAAGCAAGTCTATCCTGACCTACATCTACTGCATCTGGCCACTGCACATCAATTCTAACAAGGTCCTGTTTGACATTGTCTGCCCACCGCATCCTAGGTCTCCCCCTCCTTCTGAGGCCTCTAGGCACACTGTTCATAACCCTATTCGCCAATCTATAATTATTCATACGGGCAACATGGCCAAACCAACGGAGTCTCTCTCTGCACAATATGCTGCTTAAAGGAGGTTGCAAACTCCTTTTCCTAATCTCATCATTAGTTACAAAGTTGAACCACCTAATGCCCAAGATACTGCGTAAGCATCTGGAATCAAAAGCATCTAGTTTCCTGTTATCTTGTTTACAAAGTGTCCAAGTTTCACTACCATAACTAACCCTAGAAAGAACCAAACTATTATACAGTCTAATTTTAGTCTTTAGGTGTATACGCCTATTTCTCCACACTCTCCATAGATTCTTAAAAGTCCCAGCAGCAATCCCTATTCGTCTGTTAATCTCATGCCGCACATCACCATTATCTGTTACATAGCTCCCAAGATAATTAAACTGTGACACCTGCTCAAAACTGCAACCATTCAGATTAACTGAATCACAGCCTGCCTGACCAATTTTCATCACTTAGTTTTCTCTCTGTTTATAACCAAACCTACTCTACTACCAGTCTCATCAACGGCTCGAATGAAAGAGTTCATCTCATCAACATCATTTGCCAGAAGGGCTAAATCATCAGCATAATCTAAATCAGAAATTTTCCTATCTCCAGCCCATTTAAGGCCAAAATCTTTCCCTTGAAGTGAATTTCGCATAACATAATCAATAACCAAGCTAAAGAGAAAAGGAGACAAAATGCACCCTTGTCGAACACCAGAAGTAATGCTAAACCAATTGCTACAAGCCTTACCAACTCTCACACACGACTCAGTGTTATTACAGAGAGCTTTCATAATGTTAACTAACTTGTCTGGTATACCATATGATCTCACAATCAACCACAAATTATGACGATCAACAGAGTCGAAAGCCTTTTTGAAATCAACAAAGCTAGCAACCAAAGGTTTCTGAAACTCTAAACATTTCTCAAGAATCTGCCTAAGTGAAAATATCTGATCTACACATCCCCTACCACTTCTGAATCCACACTGCTCATCACGCAATTGCCTGTCAACCAGATTCTTAATTCTATTAAGCACAATCATGGAAAGAACTTTACCTGGAACAGAGAGTAGGCTGATACCCCTATAGTTATCACAAGAACTGCGATCACCTTTTTTGAAAATAGGGATAACAATAGCTCTGGTAAAATCCTTAGGAACCATGCCTTTATCATAAAAGAGATTCAGAATTTCAGTCATCCAAGTGGTAACCGAAACATTCCCAGCTCTAAGCATTTCCGTAGTAATTTCATCTACCCCTGGGGATTTATGAAGTTTAAGTTTAGAAACAGCCAAACTAACTTCAGATTGTGTTATAGGGCCAACATTAAAGCCACCAATGCATCTATCATCATTGCAAACAATGGGAGTAGAACTAACTACATTGTTTAGAACATCACTGAAATGCTCAGCCCACCTAGCCATGATAGAATCCTCCCCTTCTATAACCTTACCTTGTTTATCCTTCAATCCTTGTATGCCTGTCCGTTTTCTACCACACAAAACATTAACTATCTGGTACAGCTCTCTGCTGTTGTGCTGTCTAACTGCTTCCTCGGCTTTGTCAGCCAAACCATCAAGCCAAAGATTCTTATCAGCAGCTAACTGATCCTTTACAACTTTATTAAGGTCTCTGTAATGCTTTCTATTAGGACTAGTAGGGTATTGATTAAGGGCATTCCTGCAGTTCTTTCTTTCCGAAATAAGCTCAAGTGCCTTATCACTCAGATAATTTTGCCTCTTCTGCTCCTTTTTTCCTAAAAGAGTACTGTTAGTGTCCAAAAAAGCCTGTTTAAAATGATCCCATTCTTCCTCAACTTCAGTAGTAAGCAAACCATGACTGTCATAATGACTAAGTAACCTATCATGGTAAGCTTTGGCTATAACTGGATCTTTCAGAGCTTCAGTATTAAAAGTAAATTTTTTAACCCTAGCACAACACTTTTTAAATTTAAGTTGCAACACA
Source organism: Ryuthela nishihirai (assembly GCA_038380435.1). Lineage (NCBI taxonomy): Eukaryota > Metazoa > Arthropoda > Arachnida > Araneae > Heptathelidae > Ryuthela > Ryuthela nishihirai. The sequence goes on from JAWZYU010000018.1 coordinate 32,053,468, forward strand.
CTTTTAACAAGGTAATGGTCAGATCCAATTTCAGCTCCCCTATATGCCCTGGTATTCCTAACAGAACTAGTCCATTTGCTGTTAATTAATATGTAATCAATCATATTCTTATGCAGCCCATCAGGTGAAACCCATGTGTACTTATGTATGTCGCGGTGTTTGTAATAAGTGTTAGTTATTCTGAATCCATTGAGTTTACTTACCTGTAGGAGACGTTGCCCATTGCTATTGCAACTACCAATACCAAAAGGGCCTATTACTCCTCCCCAAAGGTCAGAGTCAGTACCAACTTTGGCATTGAAGTCACCAAGAACAAGGGTAATATCTCCTTTCTTGACAGAATTCAAAATATCCTGAAGTTGTTCATAAAACCTATCCTTCTCATCCTCATCGGCATCCTCAGTGGGGGCATAACAGCAGATACCATTCAAGTCTTTAACGCTTGTCTGAAATTTTGCTGTAAGAAACCTTTCATTAATGCACTCATATCCTAGAAGAGCATCACTAGCGTGTCTGCTGAGAAGCAGACCCACGCCTTGGTGATGCTTTTTGTCGTCCCTCCCTGAAAAGAGAAATTTAAGATTATTTTTAAGAATCTGACCTTTATCTGTCCATCTGGTCTCTTGCAAGCCGAGAATATCTAAATTATAACGGTGGAATTCTTGTGTGAGGACATCAAGAGAAAAAGCTCTGTGCAGAGTCCTCACATTCCAACTACCTATGGAGAGAAAATGGTTAGTGGGATGTTTAAAGAAACTATGTTTATTGAGAGAGGGAATGCCGACAATATCAAACAGCCCCCTAATCGCAGACATGGGGCAAAGACCCGTTCCCCCACTACTAAAGGCTGAAGCCATCTACACTGGAAGACTTCCTCCAATGTAGAATTTGACGATGCCAATAGAAGCAAAGAGTTCAGGTGCCTGCGATGACTTCTGCTCAGGATTATCCACCAGCTGATAAACATATCCTGTGGATCTATTCACTTGGGGCTGTCAACCCACAAACAAAAAGAAAACACAGCGGAAGATTTTCCCTCCACAGAAGCCCACCAGTGCAGCAAAATCAGGATCCATAATCAAGCTCAGAGCCATATATCTGTCCAGTCCAGTAGGTTTATATGGTCAGCACCAGGACCCTGTGTGGTTGACCACTCCTCAGCAGGGTAGAAAAAAAAGAAAAGTAGCCATAGTTGTCCAGATCAGTAGGCCACACTAATCTGGCAGCCCTCCCCTTCCGTTCACTTCCACAAGAGAGTATCTCTTTTGAAAGTTACTAACGGTCCGCACCACGAGAAGGCGGGGTTGGACATTAGGTGCTAGGCCTGGCCGGTTCTATGCATCATACAAGACAAAAAAAAATGTTATTCAAAACACAAGAATAGTAAAACTAAGCTAAACTTTAATTTCAGAAAAAAATATTACCTATGCTTATGTATGTAGTTAGTTTACTGGCTAGGTTCTAAAAACTCAGATGTCATTTCATCAGAGTTCTCCACTGAACTACCATTTGATTCTGGAGCAGCAGCTGACATCAAGGGTTGAAAAAGACATAAAATTAGGTCTAGCAGTTTTCTTGAATAAAATATCTTATGTCTGCCTGCTTACATGCTTCCCTTTTCTCATGCAAAAAATGCCATACCAAGTGATTTGTATGCAACATTTTTTGGAGCTGTACTCCCTTTAGCCCCTTTCTAACTTTGAAAATCAGTCGCATCCATTTCCTTCAATTAGATTTTATGATTTATACTCTTTCTCCTCTCTAGTCATTTTTAAAATTAACTTTTTTTCAACAACAGTTTGTTTAGAGCAGTGGTTCTCAACCTATATATGTTGCAACCCCATTTTGGGTCACAAATGATACAGAGCTGCCAACTACTCTGATTTTATTGGATTTTCTCTGATTTTTGGTTTAAAGTCTGAAAATCTGATTTTTAAGGTTTTTTCAGTTTCACACTAATGAAAATCTGCCTTCAAATTGCACAGTATTTTTGCCCTTTTCCTAAAAAGGAGAATGTTAATCAAAGGGAAGAATTACTTCTGATTTAGCTCTTTTTACTGTACTAAAGCTGCAGCTGTGTCACCACTTCGTAATCTGTGCTTGCTTGTGGGCTCGCCTGCTAACCAATCAGAGGAAATCTATGACTCCAGCTGACCATTTCCAGATAAAATGCAAAGTCCACATCTGAATTCTTTTAAGAACTGAAGGTCATAGATTGTTTCTAAAATGGGTGTTTATTTCACCTATACCAAACTCTCCCAGCTCTGGTCAACTAAATTCTGATTCACTTACTTATAATCAGAAATGTCAGAGTGAAGGAAATAATATAGATTAGAGAACTTCCCTGATCTGTGGGTCATGAATGACACTGCAACTTGAATGGGCTTCATGAATGTCTGTTGTTATCTGAGTTGGGCTATTTGGTTCATAAAGGATTAAAACTTTTCTTTCGCTAGAGTTGAGGCAGCTGATCACAAGAGGTATGTATGATTCTTTTATGTTCAAGCTGAATGAAAATTTTGCCCAGTAGCTATTTGTTGATTATTAATCAATTAATGATATTTACATACTGACTGTTAGTTATTAATAATCAGCTAATTATTTTGACATTCGTTAATAGCCACTGCTTCTCATGCCACATGACAAACTGCCACTGCCAGCGATCCAAGCATTTTCAAAAAAAGTCGCAATAACATTTCTTAAAAATTTAGAAAAATTTTCACCAGCCTACAGGATTCAAACTCATATCTCTCTGTGATTATCATTTATTGTTTATAACATCTGTTATTATTCCCAACATACATTTTTTAATTTAATCCTTTTTCAATGAAATTGAAGTCTAAAAGCGTGTTCTAAGATTTATTTTCTAATTTTCTAAAATTCTTTAGATCAGAACCACAATCTGATTTTGACTGTAGGTAAACAGGGTAATGGGAGGTTAAGGAGAGAAACTTTAAAAATTAGCTATTTTTTTAATAATGGAGTGCAAAAGTATCACGGTGCAAAATTGTGAAATTCATGCCTCATTTAAGTTCACAAATCATAAAAGTTGTACATCAGTGGCATGCACATAAACAAGATAATGACAGTTGGATATATACAACTGCTTAAAAAGAACGCAAAAAATATTAATTGATTGGTTTTACTTAGGTTCAACTTGCACTTTGCATATCAATCATCGGTGATGAATTCTGATACAGTATATTATAAATAAAATAAATACATACATAGATAAATTACCTCCTTTTATATTCAGATCATCTCGTACAATGCCTCTATATTTAGTTGGGTTGGGATGTTTTACCTCTGAGCAGCACTTTTTTGCACATAATGGGATAAATGAACAGGTCACAAGGATCCCAAAAGCTCAGAGAAGGTTGAGGGAACCCACTGGAACAACTGTTGGGAGACAGATGGTAGTCTCCCATCAAGGTCATCCAATGTGTTCTTTAATGTGAACAAGGTATGGCTCTCCCACACATGGAGCCATGAATTAATGTTACATCCAATGGATGGCACCTTTCCAAGCCCATCAGTGTCCTCTATTAACCGTGGGAAGGGTGGAGAGTTTTGTGGGGATAAATCTCAATGCTGACCCAGCAGGGTTGTGTTGGGTTGTTTTACCTCTGAGCGGCACTTTTTTGCACACCATGGGCTAAATGGCCAGATCACATGGACCCCGAAGGCTCAGAGAAGGTTGGGGGAGGGGACCCACTGGAACAGCTGTTGGGAGACAGATGGTAGCCTCCCGTCAAGGCCATCCAGCGTGTTCTTTAACATGCACAGGGTATGGCTCTCCCGCACATGGGGCCACGGCTTAACGTCCCATCCGACGGACGGCGGCCTTTCCAAGCCCATCGGTGTCCCCTACTGACCGTGGGCAGGGCGGGGAATTTTGCGGAGATAAATCTCAACGCTGACCCAGCTGGGACTCGAACCTGGGAACTACAGATTACGAGCCTGGCACGCTACCGACTTAGCCACCCCCGCCCCAACCCAGCAGGGACTCAACCTGGGAACTGCAGATTATGAGCCTGGTGCACTACCAACTGAGCCACCCCTGCCCCACCTCTGTATTTGGAAAGAGATTGCTCTGCATTAACACTGTTCATTGGGACTGATAAATATCGGAAAGACAGAAGTCATTTTTGAAACAACCAGAAAAGAATTAAATTGTCAGTGTTAACTCTCAGTTTTTTCACAGCACTGATATGTGGCTTTTAGGCTATTGTCATCTTCGAGCATGGATATACTGTTCAAAATTACATTATCGATATCATTTGCAAAATACTGAAGCACTTTAGTTAATTGGGATCGAAAATTTGACATGCTTTAAAAAAAAGCAGTTACAGACTGAAGAAATCTGCAATTTTTTGCATCACAGAAGTATAGCCCAATTTATTCCAAACATGAACTTTCATGAATTTTTTGCAAGTGTTAGATCACACACTTGGTTTTTGCTGAGTAATTTTATTGTCAAATCATTCATTTCATTACAGACTTTATGTGCTGATATATGAGGACTTCAAACAACGTAAGCGGATCAGAAATACTCACCACATATCTGTTTGATTTCATTCAAATCACTTCTAAGGAATTATTTCTACACATTTCAAAGATATCTTTCAATATACTGCTGCACTGTTTCCCATTTTCTGTTTGAAAACTCACTATAATCTTCTAAATGATCGCAGTGATAGAGTACAGCTTGGAACCAAATGTTCCACCTTGTTTAAACCTTTTTAGGTTTGTCTCCTTTTTCTTGAAGTATCACTTTAAAATGAGCTTTATATGTACGAAAAATGGTGAATCCACATTTAACTGCTATAACCAAAACATTAAGTTTTGAATTCTTGTCATATCTCACCAACAATACTTGGAAAATGAGCATTACATGACATGAACTAATAAATAAAAAAATACCCCCTCAAGCAGCTGCTTGCCACAGAAGTCTGACATGAACTACATTTTAAAAAAATATATTAAGACTTTCATTCCCATGCTTTGAACATGTATGAAACGTCAGTAAAACAGATTCTGCAACAACAGAATACAATAATTTAAATTTGTTTATACATTAAATAATTGCTACAGTGAACAGCAGTACTATGGAGAAATGTGGATTCTCAACACTGAATTCCACATTTCCCCAACTTATTACTCCATTAATGAATGTAAAATCAGGTAGAGGATATTTGAAGGGGATTGTCTCACCCAACCAAGGAGTGAATGTAGGGAGAAGTTTACAATTTAGTCATGTAGAAACTAGAAACTGAGGATAAGTAATTGTTATTAAAACAAAAGGCATACCTCCACCGCAGTTTTTCAAAACATAATTCATGCATTTTAGAAAAAAATAGCACAAGAAATACATGAAAAGTCGGAAATTATCAAAAGTGACTTTTCCTTTTTTGTGATTGGAATTTTATCAATTTGAAAATTAAAAATATTCTGATAATTCACAGAATTTTTTTGGGGGGCAGAATTATGAAACTTTACGGAAACCTTTCAAAAACACTAATTTGCAAAAATTATCACAGAATTTGCACTGCAAAAAACTTGCAACTCTAAATATAGTTAATATATAAATTCTCTTTTGGGACTTTTTTGTGTACACCAGTAATATTTTAACAGTACAACAGCTTACCAAAATAATAACAAAAAACAATGTTATGTTTCTATATATATGGCTAACTAAAAATTATCTGCAAATGAAGTTTAGCCAACACAGCAGTCATGTAGAGAACATGTGCAAGGATGTGCCTGGTTGCTATTGCTGTCAGGGGCGGGGGTGGCTCAGTCGGTAGCGCGCCAGGCTCGTAATCTGTAGTTACCAGGTTCGAGTCCCAGCTGGGTTAGTGTTGAGATTTATCTCCGCAAAATTCCCCGCCCTGCCCACGGTCAGTAGGGGACACCGATGGGCTTGGAAAGGCCGCCGTCCGTCGGATGGGACGTTAAGCCGTGGCCCCGTGTGCGGGAGAGCCATACCTTGTGCACGTTAAAGAACACGCTGGATGGCCTTGACGGGAGGCTACCATCTGTCTCCCAACAGCTGTTCCAGTGGGTCCCCTCCCCCAACCTTCTCTGAGCCTTCGGGATCCATGCGACCTGCCCATTTAGCCCATGGTGTGCAAAAAAGTGCCGCTCAGAGGTAAAACAACCCAACCCAACGCTATTGCTGTTATCAGTCATATAAACCATACAAAAATTATGAGTGTCTTTTTAACTGTAGACTCAATGCTCTTGTCATGCAGTAATATTTAATAATTGGTATAAGGGACCTGGGTTCGAGCCCCGGGTAAGACATGGCTGTTTGTGTCGTTTTTCTGCTGAGGTCTTGCCATCCTCTCAGACCTTCTACTTTGGCATATAAACTGACAGGCTCCTGTCAGACCTCTGTGGCAAGCAGCTGCTTGAGGGGGTATTTATTATTTTATTTTTTTTATAACTAAGAAAAATCATTAAACAATTAAAATAATTACAAACAGTTAAAAAAAATCCCAAGACATGCTGGCAAAAGATTACACACTGGGAGTGCCTATGTGCAAAATTAGAAAGGTCAACTTCTGCTTTTACTCATTTAAACATGCCTGTTAATTATTTTATATTAATTCTTATACAGAGGTTAATATATAAATTTTCTTCACAAAAATTCATATGCATTTACCAATAATACTGCAACATTAGATTGCTTACTACAATAGCAAAAAGCTGCACTGTGTACATAAGCAATTATTAAAAATATTAAAAAACATGAAAAAATAATCAGTAGTGTATACCATCCCAGTGGCAAAATGGTTAGTGTGCTTGGCTACTGATCAAAGGTACTAGAATTCCTCTCGGACCTTAAAATGGCTACGTCACATGGACCCCAAGGGCTCAGAGGTTGAGGGAATCAAGACCATCCAGCATGTTCTTTAATGTGCACAGGGTATGGCTTTCCCATACATCGGGCCATTACTTTATATCCCATTCCACAGACAGCACACTTTCCAAGCTTGTCTGTGTCCCCTTTCTGACCAAGTGTGGGGTGGGGATTTAGCACAGACAAATCTCAACACTGGCACAAGTGAGACTCTAACATGGAAACTGCAGATTACAAGCCTGGTACACTACCAACACCTGCCACTTTAAACCAGTCAAGTTCACCAAACTCCAACTCAGGGAAGCCAATCTAAAGGGTTCAATAAAAGGTAAGATTAAATCGGGCTTTTTATATATTTCATCCTGCCTGTATTATTTATTTCCATCCACTATTATCATCAAATACTAAATACTGTACAGCAATAGGGAGCTTTTAAAAATGCAGAACTAAAACTCCACTATATTGCATTAATTCTTATAGGAATATCATCATCATCATCATCATCCTCAAGCAGCCATGGGCTATGGAGGTCCAACCAGACCATGCAGTTTAATTCTCCAAGCATATCTGTCCTGAGCTACATCTGCTGCATCCGGCCACTGCACACCAATTCTAACAAGGTCCTGTTTGACATTGTCTGCCTACCACATTCTAGGTCTCCCCCTCCTTCGGAGACCTCTAGTCACACTGTTCCTAACCCCATTCACCAATCTATAATTATCCATATGGGTAACATGGCCAAACCAGCGAAGTCTCTCTCTGCACAATATGCTGCTTAAAGGAGGTTGCAGACTCCTTTGCCTAACCTCATCATTAGTTACAAAGTTGAACCACCTAATGCCCAAGATACTGCATAAGCATCTAGAATCAAAAACAACTAGTTTCCTGTTATCTTGTTTACACAGCATCCAAGTTTCACTACCATAACTAACACTAGAAAGAACCAAACTATTATACAGTCTAATTTTAGTCTTCAGGAGTATACACCTATTTCTCCACAATCTCCATAGATTCTTAAAAGTCCCGGCAGCAATCCCTATTTGTCTGTTAATCTCATGCCGCACATCACCAGTATCTGTTACATAGCTCCCAAGGTAATTAAACTGCGACACCTGCTCAAGACTGCAACCATTCAGATGAACTGAATCACAATCTGCCTGACCAATTTTCATCACTTTAGTTTTCTCTCTGTTTATAACCAAACCTACTCTACTACCAGTCTCATCAACAGCTCGAATGAAAGAGTTCATCTCATCAACATCGTTTGTCAAAAGGGCTAAATCATCAGCATAATCTAAATCAGAAATTTTAGTATCTCCATACCATTTAAGGCCAAAATCTTTCTCTTGCAGTGAATTTCGCATAACATAATAACCAAACTGAAAGAAAAAGGTGACAAAAATGACCCTTTTCGATACCAGAAGCAATGCTAAACCAATTGCTACAGGCCTTACCAACTCTTACACGTGACTCAGTGTTATTATAGAGAGATTCATTATGTTAACTAACTTGTCTGGTATGTCATAGGATCCCACAAGCACAAATTATGAAGATCAACAGAGTCAAAGACTAGCTTTGTTGATTTGAAATCAACAAAACTAGTAAACAAAGGTTTCTGAAACTCTACACATTTCTCAAGATCTGCCTGAGTGAAAATATCTCATCTACACATCCCCTACCACTTCTGAATCCACATTGTTCAACACGCAATTGCCCATCAACCAGAATCTTAATTCTATTAAGCACAATCATGCAAAGAACTTTACATGAAACAGATAGTAGGATGATACCCCTATAGTTACCAGAAGAACTGAGATCATCTTTTTTAAAATTAGGAATAATAATAGTTCTGTTAAAATCCTTAGGAACCATGCCTTTATCATAAAAGATATTCAAAATATCAGTCATCCATGAGGTAATCGAAACATTCCCAGGTCTAAGCATTTCAGTAGTAATTTCATCTACCCCTGGGGATTTATGTAGTTTAAGTTTAGAAATAGCCAAAATAACTTCAGATTGCATTATAGAGCCAACATTAAGCTACCAATGCATCTATCATCATTACAAACAGTGGGAGTAAAACTAACTACATGGTTTAGAATATCACTGAAATGTTCAACCTACCTAGCCATGACAGAATCCTCACCTTCTATAACCTTACCTTGTTTATCCTTCAATCCCTGTATGCCTGTCTGTTTTCTACCACATAAAGCATTAACTATTGGGTACAGCTCTATGCTGTTGTGCTGCCTAACTGCTTCCTCAGCTTTGTCAGCCAAGCCATCAATCCAAAGATTCTTATCAGCAGCTAACTGATCTTTTGCACATTTATTAAGTTCTCTGTAATGCTTTCTATTAGGATTAGTGGGGTATTGATTAAGGACATTACTGCAGTTCTTTCTTTCCGAAATAAGCTCAAGTGCCTTACCACTCAGATAATTCTATCTCTTCTGCTCCTTTTTTCTAAAAGAGTACTGTTTGTCCAAAAAAGCCTGTTTAAAATGATCCCATTCTTCCTCAACTTCAGTAAGTAAGCATACCATGACTGTCATAATGACTACATAACCTATCATGGTAAGCTTTGGCTATAACTGGGTCATTCAGAGCTTCAGTATTAAAAGTAAATTTTTTAACGCTTGCACAACACTTTTTAAGTTTAAGTTGCAAGACACTTTTAACAAGGTAATGGTCAGATCCAGTTTCAGCTCCCCTATATGACCTGGTATTCCTAACAGAACTAGCCGATTTGCTGTTAATTAATATATAATCAATCATATTCTTATTCAGCCCATCTGGTGAAATGCACATGTGCTTATGTATGTCACAGTGTTTGTAATAAGTGTTAATTATTCTCAAACCATTATGTTTACTTACCTGTAGGAGATGTTGCCCATTCCAACTACCAATACCAAAAGGTCTATCACCCCTCCCCAAAGGTCAGAGTCAGTACCAACTTTGGTATTGAAGTCACCTAGAACAAGGGTAATATCTTACACAGTGGAAATATTCAAAAGCTGCTGAATGAATATGAATGTGCAGGAGGTGAATGATTTATTGTTGACATCTAAAAATGCAAATTTGGTGACCAACAGACCAAAGGCATGCTATGTTGCAGAGTTAACATTCATTGATGGTCTCCAAAAATTGTGCCATGAATCATTCACACCTTTAATAACTCCTAATAACAATGGCACTTATTAGTTCTTAAATATATACATTAATATTTCATTGGTCCTCCTTTAGACACAATCGCAGCAATATCACCTGACAATGGCACTGACTGAGTGATGTTGAAATGCACTGTCCTATGAGGGGGATTTTTTTCATGGTTAATATGATTTATGCGAAAGTTTTAAATGTATTCAGTTGAAAGATTTCTCTTCAACTTTCAAATATCAGTTATGCTCAAGAATTAAACCTGCAACTAGCGATACTAAATGGAAAGGCTGCATGTTAACATCAGTTATAAGTCGACAGCAAATATCCGTAAAGTGAAAAAACATCTATGACAATTGCAACTATAATAACCTGTGATAAGAATAAAATTTATCTACAATATGGAAGTCAACAAGTGTCAAGTTCACTGTAGATAACCAGGACTGTGTTTCTCCATGAAACTGTTTGAGTGTACCAGCCAAGTCTATAGTACTACAAAACATCTACTTCGCAGGACTTACAACTAGGCAAGTACAACATGCCAGTATAATATATGTGAATATATATAGAACATATAAAATACTGAATTAGTATCAAAGGCCAATACTTTAATGCTTCTTATGTAGAAGTCCTTGTGTTGTTGGGATAATATGCTAGTACTATTACACATTGCATTTTGCAACAATGCATATGAGAACAAGCTAATGAGCAATAAGGGCATTTGAATAACCTTCTTAAAACAGTGTAATTTGTGATTAAATCTCTTTTAATAACATATCACTGTGCATTTAAATTTAATTAAGTATTTATAGAAGTTTCCACATAGCTATGAAATCAGTTTCAGAAAGTTAAATGTGATTTTCAGTGTTATGTTCAACTTTAACACACTATGGGAAGAATAATATAGTTACATTTGCTCATATTTAACGTTGCATGGCATTTCATTAAAAGAAGCTTATGCAATACAAACTATGACTTACTAATTTTCACATCACCATAAAAATATTCAACCCACCAAACAGCAAAAATGATGCGAGGCACAACAAATGTTCCATTGGTACTTTAAATGCTGCAACTCACATTTTCATTTTACCTGTGAGTGGCAATTTTTTGCACTCAATGGGCTTAATTGGCAAGACAAATCCTCAAAGATTGGAGGAAGGAGACCCACTGGATAGTTGTTATAAGACATGACACTCTAAAGTCAAAGTCATCCAGCATATTCTTTAACATGCACAGGGTGTGGCTCTCCTGCACATGGAGCAATGGCTTTATGTCCCATCAGCAGCCTTTCCAAGCCCACTGGTGTCTGCTTTCTGATCAAGGGCAGGGTGTAGGTTTAGCAGTGATAAATCTTAATGCTGGCCCAGGTGGGACTTCAATATGGAAACTACAGATTACGAGCTTGGCAAGGTACCAACTGAGCCAACCCCTGCTCCTCTCAAATGTGCCACATGAAGTGATGGATACCAGTCGTAACAACTCAAAACTGTTGCATGCAGATATAAATTAATTCTTTTAATGAAACAACTTTATTTTGTATAATGTAGTATGCAAGAGTAATATTAGAATTTTACATTTGATTCAATTTAGTGTGATTTTGTCTCCACATTTAAAAATATTGAAGTCTAACATGCATAAGTATCTATAGGAACAGGGAAGTCAATTTTAGTTTCTGTTAACTGTGCGAGTCATACTCGTGCAGTCTTCTGGTAGTAAAAGGCAGTAGCATTTGGTACAGGAAATCAGGGTGAATGAAGGAAGGGTGGTGCCACTCCATGAGGAAGTGTTTCTTGATGATCAATGGCTAAGCATTTTGATATCACAGTGGGGAGACAAAGGTAAAGTGTACAGTAAGATACATTTCTGTTGGCAGAAAACGTGTAAAATTACAATTTCAGTTTTTTTTTTAAATGTCTGAGGTCTATCTAGCTATCAGAGAAATATTTATTGTTGGCCAATAAACAGGGTGGGCCAAAAGTCACAAAGGGGCCTAAAGTTTTAATAACTTTCTTTAATTTCTTTTTTTTTTAATTTTATAAAGAAGACCTTGGAGATTAACAATGAAAAAATTCACGATGGAACAGCAAACACAAATTGTGAAATTTTACTATCAAAACCAAGAATCAATAATTCTAACCCAACGAGCATATCGTCGCCATTATGGCGTGAGAGATTCTCCAAGTGACTCAATGATTAGACATTTGATTGGTGATTTTGAGGAACAAGGTTCAGTAAGAAACCTTTCACGAACAGGCAGACTGTGCTCAGTTAAGAACGAAGCCACAGTTGAGCATGTAAGGAAGAGGGTTGCAGAAGACCCGAGCACATCAACTTGAAGGCAGTCTGGACAGGTTGAAGTCTCTCAGACGTCGCTTCAGCGTATTCTGAAAACCTTGAACCTGTTTCCGTATATAATCCAGTTGGTGCAACAGATGAAGTCACCAGATTATGCCCACCGATTGCAATATGCAGTCAGATATCAAGAATAAGCAAGGAGAGATCCCAAATTTCTCCACAAGCTGATAATATCAGATGAAGCACATTTTCATTTGAATGGCTTCATTAACAAACAAAACTACAGGATTTGGGGTTTGGAAAATCCTAGGGCAATTCACCAAAGGGAATTGCATCCCCTTAAGTGTACGGTCTGGTGTGGGGTGACGTCAGAAGAAGTGATCAGACCTTACTTTTTCGAAGACCACGTTGGGAACCCTGTCAATGTTACAGGAGATGAATATCGGTCTATGATCGAAAATTTCCTACTCCCAGCAGTTCAAGATAAATATGACATGTCGTTCCAACAGGACAGAGCGACAGCTCATACAGCAAGGGCCACAATCCAACTGCTCAGGCAAATTTTTGAGGGAAGAGTAATTTCCGTGGTTGCGACATAAACTGGCCATCACGTTCACCAGATGCGACGACTCCTGATTTCTTCCTATGGGGTTATCTCAAAGAAAAATTTTATGTTAACAAGCCTCAGACACTCCAACAACTGAAGAACAATATTTGGGCCACAATCAGAGCACTGAAACCTAAAACACTAAGAGGTGTCATGGAAAACGCCTTAGAAAGGACACGTCTGTGTGAAGCAGAAAATGGACGCCATTTACGAGATTAGATTTTTTTCACACCTAGTGTAAATTTATTTCCTATATATACTGTATATGATGCCATGGAATTGTAAATTTAAAACAAAAAGAAGGAGTTATTAAATATTGAAACCCCTTCGTGACTTTTGGCCCACCCTGTCTGTAAATGGTAGCTAGGTAGTCACTGGAAAGAGAGCTATGCACCAATCCCCTGTGATGATGCATAGAACCAGTCAGGCCTAGCACCTAATGTCTGACCCCGCCTTCTCGTGGTACAGACCATTAGTACCTTTCAAAAGAGATACTCTCTTGTGGAAGTGAACGGATGGGGAGGGCTGCCAGATTAGTGTGGCCTACTGATCTGGACAACTATGGCTACTTTTCTTTTTTTTCTATCCTTCTGATGAGTGGTCAACCACACAGGGTCCTGGTGCTGACCATATAAACCTACTGGACTGAATTAAGGCTCTGAGCTTGATTATGGATCCTGATTTTGCTGCACTGGTGGGCTTCTGTGAAGGGAAAATCTTCCGCTGTGTTTTCTGTTTGTGGGTTGACAGCCCCAAGTAAATAGATTCACAGGATATGTTCATCAGCTGGTGGATAATCCTGAACTCTTTGCTTCTATTGGCATCATCAAATTCTACATTGGCAGAAGTCTTCCAGTGTAGATGGCTTCAGCCTTTAGTGGTGGGGAACGAGTCTTTGCCCCATGCCTGCGATCAGGGGACTGTTTGATATTGTTGGCCCTACCAATCTCAATAAACCTAATTTCTTTAAAAATCCTACTAATCATTTTTTCTCTGCAGGAACATGCAACGTGAGGATATTACATAGAGATTATTCTCTTGATGTCCTCATGCAGAAATTCCAGCACTATACCTAGATATTCTAGGCTTTCAAGAGACCAGATGGACAGGTAAAGGTGATATGCTTAAAAATAACTTTAAATTTCTCTTTACTTTGGCATATAAACTGACAGGCTCCTGTCAGACCTCTGTGGCAAGCAGCTGTTTGAGAGGGTATTTATTTTTATTTATTTTTTTTTACAGGGAGGGAGGATAGAAAGCATCACCAAGGCGTGGGTCTGCTGCTCAGCAGATATGCTAGTGATGCTCTTCTAGGATACGAGTGCAGTCATGAAAGGTTTCTTACAGCAAAATTTCAGACAAGCGTTAAAGACTTGGAAGTTATCTGCTGTTATGCCCCCACTGAGGATGCCGATGAGGATGAGAAGGATAGGTTTTATGGACAACTTCAGGATATTTTGAATTCCGTCAAAAAAGGAGATATTACCCTTGTTCTTGGTGACTTCAATGCCAAAGTTGGTAATGACTTTTATTATTAAAGATGAAAACTGACCTTTGGGGAGGAGTAATAGGTCCTTTTGGTATTGGTAGCTGCAATGGGCAACGTCTCCTATAGGTAAGTAAACTCAATGGATTCAGAATAACTAACACATATTACAAACACCGTGACATACATAAGTACATATGGGTTTCACCTAATGGCTGCATAAGAATATGATTGATTATATATTAATTAACATCAAATGGGCTAGTTCTGTTAGGAATACCAGGTCATATAGGGGAGCTGAAATTGGATCTGATCATTACCTTGTTAAAAGTGTCTTGCAACTTAAACTTAAAAAGTGCTGTGCTAGGGTTAAAAAATTTACTTTTAATACCGAAGCTCTGAAAGACCAGTTATAGCCAAAGCTTACCATGATAGGTTACATAGTCATTATGACAGTCATGGTATGCTTACTACTGAGGTTGAGGAAGAATGGGATCATTTTAAACAAGCTTTTTTGGACACTAACAGTACTCTTTTAGGAAAAAAGGAGCAGAAGAGACAGAATTATCTGTGTGATAAGGCACTTGAGCTTATTTCAAAAAGAAAGAACTGCAGGAATGTCCTTAATCAATACCCTACTAATCCTAATAGAAAGCATTACAGAGAACTTAAAAAACGTGCAAAAGATCAGTTAGCTGCTGATAAGAATCTTTGGCTTGATGGTTTGGCTGACAAAAACCGAGGAAGCAGTCAGACAGCACAACAGCAGAGAGCTGTACCAGATAGTTAATGCTTTATGTGGTAGAAAACAGACAGGCATACAGGGATTGAAGGATAAACAAGGTAAGGTTATAGGTGAGGATTCTGTCATGGCTAGGTAGGTTGAACATTTCAGTGATATTCTAAACCATGTAGTTAGTTTTACTCCCACTGTTTGTAATGATGATAAATGCATTGGTAGCTTAATGTTAGCTCTATAATGCAATCTGAAGTTATTTTGGCTATTTCTTAACTTAAACTACATAAATCCCCAGGGGTAGATGAAATTACTACAGAAATGCTTAGAGCTGGGAATGTTTCGGTTACCACTTGGATGACTGAAATTCTGAATATCTTTTATAATAAAGGCATGGTTCCTAAGGATTTTACCAGAGCTATTGTTATCCCTATTTTCAAAAAAGGTGATCGCAGTTCTTGTGATAACTATAGGGGTATCAGCCTACTCTCTGTTCCAGGTAAAGTTCTTTCCACGATTGCGCTTAATAGAATTAAGAATATGATTGACAGTCAATTGCGTGATGAGCAATGTGGATTCAGAAGTGGTAGGGGATGTGTTGATCAGATATTTTCACTTAGGCAGATTCTTGAGAATTGTCTAGAGTTTCAGAAACCTTTGGTTGCTAGCTTGTTGATTTCAAAAAGGCTTTCGACTCTGTTGATCATCATAATTTGTGGATGATTGTGAGATCATATGATATACCAGACAAGTTAGTTAACATAATGAGAGCTCTCTATAATAATACTGAGTCGTGTGCGAGAGTTGGTAAGGCTTGTAGCAATTGGTTTAGCATTACTTCTGGTGTTCGAAAAGGATGCATTTAGTCTCCTTTTCTCTTTAGCTTGGTTATTGATTATGTTATGCGAAATTCACTTCAAGGGAAAGATTTTGGCCTTAAATGGGCTGGAGATACGAAAATTTCTGATTTAGATTATGCTGATGATTTTGCCTTTTTGGCAAATGATGTTGATGAGAGGAACTCTTTCATTCGAACTGTTGATGAGACTGGTAGTAGAGTCGGTTTGGTTATAAACAGAGAGAAAACTAAAGTGATGAAAATTGGGCAGGCAGTTTGTGATTCAATTCATCTGAATAGTTGCAGTCTTGTCACAGTTTAATTATCTTGGGAGCTATGTAGCAGATAATGGTGATTTGCGGCGTGAGATTAACAGACGAATAAGGATTGCTGCCGGGACTTTAAGAATCCATGGAGAGTGTGGAGAAATAGGCATATATACCTAAAGACTAAAATTAGACTGTATAATAGTTCGGTTCTTTCTAGGGTTAGTTATGGTAGTGAAACTTGGACACTTTGTAAACAAGATAACAGGAAACTAGATGCTTTTGATTCCAGATGCTTACGCAGTATCTTGGGCATTAGGTGGTTCAACTTTGTAACTAATGATGAGGTTAGGCAAAGGAGTTTGCAACCTCCTTTAAGCAACATACTGTGCAGAGAGAGACTCCGCTGGTTTGGCCATGTTGCCCATATGGATAATTATAGATTGGCGAATAGGGTTATGAACTGTGTGCCTATAGGCCTCAGAAAGAAGGGGAGACCTAGGATGCGGTTGGTAGACAATGTTAAACAGGACCTTGTTAGAATTGGTGTGCAGTGGCCAGATGCAGTAGATGTAGCTCAGGATAGACTTGCTTGGACAACTACATTGTACGGTCTGGTTGGACCTCCGTAGCCCATGGCTGCTTGAGGATGATGATGATGAATGGTCTGCACCACGAGAAGGCAGGGTCGGACATTAGGTGCTAGGCCTGGCCGGTTCTATGCATCATCACAGGGGATTGGTGCATAGCTCTTTCCAGTGACTACCTACCAACTATAAATGCTAGATAGTTTTCCGTGTAGCATATTTTCCTGTTGCCCATTTTCAGTGCATTCTTTTACACATATTCTTTTTATACATTTTATTTTTTTATTTATATACATATCGGCAGCTATATACGTTTTTGTCGATTATCCTTTAATTTTGAGCACCAGTGTATTTCTCTTGATATATTTTTAATACTTTTTTTCGTTTATATATTGCAATATATTAAAAAAGAGAAGAAAAAATTATAAAAATATATCAACAGAAATATTATACAATAGGTACATTAGTGACTGTATATGATTGCCAAATACCTGATATTGAAAATGTTAGAAATGTTCAAATAGTGTATTTCCTACTATTGAATAACATGTGAAAACAAAATTGGCGATCAATTTCCACATATGGACATTTTACTACAAAGAAAAAGAAATTCGTATCATACAAGTGCACATCACAAACCAACAGCTCCATCTATACTCATACCTTTTGATTCTAACCAGCTACTTATTCATAAAAAAGCAGTGTTAATATCTATATTTATCACAAGTTGTAGGTATGACAATAGATATAAATTATATAGTAGAGAAAAAGCCCAAATCACAATATCACAGCAAGCAGGTTATCCAGAATATTTAATAAAAAAATTCAAAAGAGAAGCCAAGATAAAAACAGATTTCATTTCACAACCACCTGCAAGAAAACGGAACAATAAAATTAAACATTCCACAAGTATTCCAAATTTCCCATGGTTGAAAAAAGAAATACCAGAAAGATAGCAAGACGTGAACACCTGTTCAACAGCAAGAACTTTGGAACTACCAAAAATACCGAATGGACCAATGCCCAGCAGCAACAGCAGCAATATCACAGAGGGTGAACTTCTATAAAGGAAAATTTAACCGTACTATAAAATTTTATCTTTCTTCCGAAGTTATATCTTTAAACGAAGCATGTAAAGAAACTTTTGTATGTCTTTTTGCATATTTTTATCAGCTAAAAGTGAGTAAAAGATTTTCTCTCTCACACAAATGTGTATATTTTTAGTTTTGCATGTAGGAAAAGGAGTGACCACCAACAATACTTGTCAAATTTAAAAGGACTACCTGGAGTTTAATGCCAATAGCAATGAAAGGAGAGTAATTCCTTGCACACCAGTGGAGTTGTCTCAGCAAGAAAAGCCTTGGCAATGGCATCTTGGCGCATGTCTGTCTGAGAACACGTAGAAGGTATGGTATACAGAGGATACTATTAGATACACATTTGCAAATCAAGGTTTCACATTACAATTTATCAGTCTGGAAAATGCTTTGTAACACAACCCATCAGACAATGAAATGGATGCAACTGGATTTATGCTTCTTGTCCCTTACTTGGCGATCTTTCAGGAGTAAATATGCCAAAGATTGCTATCTCACATACAATTGTTTACAGAATCACATGCCAATGATATACAATCATATATATTTCAGCATTAGTCTGCTGTTGTTTAATGATAACTTGTTGATTCATATTCATAATACTAAATTGTTCATGCCAGTCTTTTGCTTTAGCATTGTTTCCCCTCAAAGGTAGATGCTGTTTGCCTACTTTGATCACACAGGCTGTTCCAATAAATGCACTCATCAGATGAATATTCTATTGTGCACTGCACATCCAGCCACTTTTCAGGTTAAAAAATTTTAAAAAAAATAGTTTTGTAGTAGTAGAACTTTAAAAAAAATGTTTAAAATCATCCATTAAAATCAATAATAGCCACTACGTATTTCTCAGGTTAGTTGGTTGGTTTGGGGTTTTATGATGCATTGGAAACTTAGGCCATAATGCACCAAACAAGGGTAAATAAAAAGGTAAAAAGGCATCAAAAACCAACAGCCAAAGTTAAAATCAATACACAAAGAGGATGAAAACAATGAAAAAGGGACACAAGAAAGAAAAGTATATAACAAAAAATATGTATAAAAACTAAGGTAAAAAAGGCAACAATAGTAAAATTAAAAAAGCAACAATGGATATATAGGACCCTAGAATAAAAACAAGTCAAAATAACAAAAAGTAAAAACATTATATACAAGTAAAATTATCAGTAAAATGTAAAAATTCAAAGACAGTGGTTAAAAGCATTTCTCAGGACTAGTGCCTGCATCCTCAGACAGCATAGTGAAAATCTGCCATTAGTTTTTATTGATGAGGTCTCACTATCAGTGTTGCTTGAAACATGTGTTCTTAATTCTTAAATGATTATTTAACAATAAAAATTGTTGTAATTAAATTTAATTTTTAAACCTTAATCACTGAGTTCTGTAATAGAATCATTTCCTTGTATAACTTTTAAAAGTTTTGCTCTTCTCTGTAATGAAATATTTTAAATTTTCTAAGAGTATAATATATCCTTTTTTAAGGTAATATTTAGTTTCATATCATTCTCACTAGATATTTCAACAAGAATGCTCTTTTTATCACATAGAGATTATGGAGTAACTTATTTAGGGCATTCCTTTCTTCTACACTCCTTGATTTTCACAGACTACTTTTGTGAGAAAAATGTTAAAAAAAAAAAATAAATACCCCCTCAAGCAGCTGCTTGCCACAGAGGTCTGACAGGAGCCTGTCAGTTTATATGCCAAAGTAGAAGATCTGAGAGGATGGCAGGACCTCAGCAGAAAAACAACACATACAACCATGCCTTATCCGGGGTTCGAACCCAGGTCCCTTAGATCAGTAGTCAAGCGCGCTAACCACTCGGCCATACCACCAATAAAGTGTTTCAGATAAAATTCCAATGATGGTTTAAGCAATATGGCTCAAAATGGATTTTGCAATCAGCTTATTACTGATTGCATAATGGAGAGTATAAAATAAATTCTTCAAGACAATTTAACATCTAATGCCATCAAACTAGGGTTGGACAGATACTATTGCTTCTGACAGTAATCCAAAACACACGTCTTGTATTGTGCAGGAAAGATTGCCACACAATTTAAAAATACCTCCACAGATTAAAATAACTTAAAGTTCTATGTTGTTGAACAATAAAATTAGTAAGTCTATCCTTTAAACTATTTCCATATTATTTTTAATTGTGTATTTACCACCTCCACAGAACCTCAATCCATCAAGATGGAAATTAAACCAGCACTGAGAAACTGCAAAATAATAAGTAATTTTGACGAACTTTCATATTTGGAATCAGGGGTGGATTTATAGGTATGTACAAATGTGGGGCTTGGGGGGCCCAAATTGCAATTTTCAGACATAATGTTTATTTAGGTGAATAAAAAGTGCCCCCAGAAAAGGATTACGCACATGGACCATAAATCCAGAGCCTATCTGGGATACTATTCACCATGATTTAGAAACAAAATTATTACAATGTACTCCAAACGCAAGAAAATTAATCCAAAGTACTGAAAACCACCTGAAGACTTCCTAACCTTTCATCTAAATGAGAGCTGATGAAATATTCAGCGCATACATTCAATATCTCATTAGTATAACTTTCTGGGTACTTTTCAGTTATCTCCGGTCACACTTTCTTGGCAAGCCCCCCCCCCCCCTTGGAAAAAATGGCAGTTTTTGATGGAGTCAGGAAGGTTATTTGAGCTATTTTTTTGTTGTTGTTGTCCCCGATGAGACCATCTAGTTTCGAGGGCGCTTCCACAATTCGGTCGGCAGCACACTTTCCAACCCTCATGCCCTTCAGCTCCTGCTGCCTGTGAGAACATTTTGCCCTGGAAGCCCTTCCACAATCTGATCAGCAGCACACCGTTTCCGATTTTCATGCCACCCAGCATGTGCTGTCTTCAATGAGATTTAGTTTCGGGGACTTTTTTATAATGCCAGTCAGCGATGCATTGTCGATGTTCTTGGTTTACTTTGGTGTTTATTTTTCGTTGCCAAGAAAATGTGACCGGAGATAACCGAAAAGCCCCAAAAACTAAATAATCTTATTGAAGACAGCACACACCAAAAAGCATGAAAATCGGAAACAGCGCACTGCCGACCAAACTACAAAAAAGACCCAAAACTAAAAGTTCCCGCAGACAACACAAACCAAAAAACATGAAAATCGAAAAACACACCGCCGACCAAACCACAAAAAAGCCCCCAAAACCAATCTTATCAGAGGCAACAACAAAAAAACATAGCTCAAACAAGCCACCCCTAAATTACTCATTAATCTTCCTGACTCCATCAAAAACAGCCACTTTTTCCAGAAAAAGTCGCCAAGAAAATGTGACCAGAGATAAATGAAAAGTATTATTTTCAGCAAATTATTCAATGTATGAAAACTTCATAGCACAGATTTTATTCACCACCTCAATGAATGCTATATGTATCCCATTTTTCATTTGCTTCTATAAACATTTTGACTACTTATTCTTTAAGTATACCAAGAAATTATACACAAAGTTGGATCATATTACATAGCCATCATTTGCTTCTAGGATGCAAATTCTTTTATGACTATATGTATATAAATATTACACACTTGTTAACATGCACTGCATTTCTATTAACAAAAACATTTGCTTTCCTGCTCTGAATACAGTTTTGGTACAGACAGAAAATACTCATTTAGTGCTAGTCTCAATTCTAATTTGCTACTCTGTTATTTGCCTGCATGTTCCCTAAAAATAGCTTTCCAAAAATATAAGTCAGAACAATGATTATAATTTCTGGAAGATTCATATTATAATTAAATTGCTGTTTAATAAAAATATTAATAAAGTTACGCTTAAATCTAAAAAATGGAATATTTTCCAAATTCACATCAATTTCTTATCACTTTTTATTTTTACTTCCAACTTACGAAATAAAAGCTGTTATAGAAAAATTGTCATACACTCAACAAATTTTATTTTAAAAACATACAGAAAAATATTAACAGACCTGAAATTAAATGATATGCAAAATCATCAAACGTTTTGACGCTGTCTAAACATTGTTGCAAAAGGTTTGAACTAAATAATTGTCATCAGCAACTCTGCAATAAAAATTTTTATTTGACTTTCAAGCGCACTACCACAGAGCATATAAAACTACCATGATAAATTTCACTAATCTACACACATTATTGTGATAAAAACGTAAGCACTTTCTTCCGGGGAAATTAACAAAACAAAGTAATTTACATCATTTTAACTTCAGCCAGCTCAACAATCCCGATACATTACCCGTTTCACCAAACCTAACGCTGCTTCGTCGGTCTCACCCTCTGAAGCAGGACGTCAAAAACTAAATAACTCGACGCGTTTAATCTGGCATTATGATATCTAAGGTAAAATAGCAAGAGCAAGAATGGTTGCTTTCTACAATCCTAGTTGATTTAATAACTAAACGGAAGCTAAAGCAGTAAAAATTCTCCATCCATGTTTAATATATGAATAAAATATTCTCTTTAAATAATAATGAAATAAATTAATAAAAATAAACACCCCTCAAGCAACTGTTTGTCATAGAGGTCTGACAGGAGTCTGTCAGCTTACTAACGCCATAGTAGAAGATCTGTGAGGATGGCGGGACCTCAGCAGAAAACCAATACACACATTAATGCCTTACCCGAAACGTCATTCCCCAGGAGACTAATTTCACCATGAAATTACAACACCATGAACCTTGAACGTTGAGGCTCGAACCCATGTCCCTTAGATCAGTAGCCAAGCGCGCTAACCACTCGATAAGGTTATTTAAATTTTGGGATTATCATTATTTAAACTTTGTCCGAAAGGTTTGAAAATGTAGAAAGAAGATATTTTTATTATGATTAGGCCGTAGTGGATCATTTGCAGTTAGGTACGCTATTGTTCTCTGCTTCTTGTGAAATATTTGAATATAGTTATACTTATTGCTTTCCTTACAAAACTTCTGTAGCGTTGCTGGGCATTTCTAACTTCGAACGTTTTTTATAATCAACATGGCAAATAGATGTGTCCCGAAAAAGTTTTAAAATATAATCTACTTCGAAGAATTTAGTCTACTTGCTCAACAATTATGGTCTGGTGGTCTGTAGCTTCTCTCGTGTTAATTTTTAATACTTTTTTTTCATTATTATTATTCTCGAATATAGGGATGCTCTTCTCCACGACTGTGTGGTTATTCCATAGCATATCTTATAGTTGTTCTTTGCAACTACAATCGTAGTTGTGACACTACTCAGTAGGAGTCGTTTTAAAATACGAAGAGTTATCTAAGATAGTACTCTTATTTACCGTCATAGAAACACAATGATCTCCTTTCCCCACCCCCAACCCCAGCTTTTGTGTAAGATTAGTTCAGTTGGTAAAGCGCCAGACTCATAATCTGGAGTTCTCAAATTTGAGTGCCAGCTCTGTCAGACCTGTGATTTATCTCCTCTAACACAACACCCTGTCTTTGGAAAAACCCCTATCTGTTGGATGGCAGCATGGAGGAAGGAAGGAAGAGGAGACGCCCTAAGCACTTAGAGCTGATGCTAGAGCGTCTGCGTGGCAGCCATGTTATTCTATTCAAAACATTAGCTGTAGCCGTAGTAATAGAAAAATTTCTGCTCTGTAAAAAGGTTGACAATTCGCGATTTTTACAATATGGTTTCCTGCTCAGCATTTTCCTGTACAAATTGCCCTTCAAACTGGTACCAGAAATTATATTTCACTAGTAAATTTATCAAAATAATCAAAATGTAATAAATTATAAAACGTGGACACATCTTTCTGTCGATTTATGCAGTTATGAAATATGAGTTTTAATTCCGTTTGTAAACCTTCCTGAATTGAAGCAGATTTTTCCATTTCTTTAGGTTTAATGCACTAATGAATCATGATTAAATATGAACATGGTTTTATAATATTAATATTAATTTTCATTTTAAATTTAAAGTGATGCTGGATTTCAAGAATGAAGAAGTCTCTTTCTCATTGAATGATATGTATCTCTAGAAATACTTTAGTAAATAATTTTATTTGATAACTGAAATTTTTGTTCTGGTCCTTAATTAAAGCAGATATATTGGCTTTAAACAAGAAATTGTAATATTCCATTAAAGATATTTCCATTTCATTCTGGAATTTCAGAGTGCATTATTATGAAAATTCATAGATGATTTAACTTTTATTTCACCCCTGAGCGCCACTTTTTTTATTTTGGAACCCAATGGGGAAATGGTTAAGTCACAAGGACACCAAGTGCTCAGAGATGATTGGATAAGCTGACCCACTGAGTTAGGATACAAATCCATCTGTTATGAGACAGATGAAAACTTTTCCTCTAGGTTATCCAGTGTTTTACTTAACACACACAGAGTGCGGCTGTTTTCCTACACAGGTCATGATTTAATGTCCCATCTGATGGATGGTAGTTCTCCCAGTACATACAGGAAATTTACTGATGAAATGGACTCAAATTTCAACCAAAAACAAATCTAAACAAAAATTTTCTTCAATTTCTTTTATTATTATTATTACTGAGAACCTAATTAGCTTATTTCAAAAAAAGCGTTAATTAGTTTCATTCCATTCCACAAGTAATTTGTATGCAAATTTTATTTCACTAATTTTTACCACAAAATTAGGAATGTTTCTTTTACTCTCTGATAAGGAACATTTGTAAAGAAAAAAAAATACATTTAATTGCTTGGCAAATTTTATTAAAATTTGAAAAAATTCGCATTTCAAAAATTTTGCTTTTTTAATATTTATATGTGTCAACGGCAGTACCAAGTTGAAAACACTGGTTCTCGTCTGATCACCGAAATTAAGCAGCTTTGGGCACGGTCACCACCTGGGAAGGTGACCACCTGGGAACCCCGCACACTGACTACCTGAGAGGTTGGTCATCCCAGGTAGAGTACCTGGGAGGGTGACTACCTCGGAACACCGCATTCTGTTGGGACCCGCCATCCTCACAGATAGCTTCTACTATGGCGTATTAAATTGGCAGGCTCCTGTCAGACCTCTGTGGCAAGCAGCTGCTTGAGGAAGTACTTATTTTATTTTTTATATTTATATTACTGAATTATCCATATATGATTTATGTCTTGGCCTCCTCAGGTGAATATAAATATAATGAAAAATTCATTCATTGCAAAAATAAATACTTCCCTGTTTCGAGTCCCATACGTTTCAGCATTGAGATTCATATCTGCTGACCCCAAAGCTGTCCTCTGCCAGAAAGAGAACAACAATGGGCTTGGAAAGGCTGCCAACCATCAGATTGGACATTAAGCCATGGCCCAGTATAAGGAGAGCCATACACTGTGCACATCAGAGAACACATTGAATGGCCTGGAAAGGAAGGTGCCATTTGTCTCATGGCAGCTCTGCAGTGGGTTCTCTTTCCCCCAAGCTCCTCTGAATCATTGGAGTCCTTGTGACCTGGCCATTTCCCTAATTGCGAAAAAGTTACTGTTCAGATGTAAAATACCCCAATGGCTCTGCTGTACATGGGATCATGGCTCAACATCCCATACAATGGACAGCATTTTCAAGGCCGTTTTAGCTGTTAGTGTCCCTTTTCTCACTGAGTGCAGGGTGAGGTTTTAGAAGAGAGTTGACACAGTTGGGACATACAAACTGAAAACCAGCAAGATCAAAATTGAGTTAAACAGTGAGCTTCATAGTTGTTCAACATGCTCTTTTCAGTTTGTTTCTATGTAATACAAAAGATCGGAGAAAACACATTTTGTTACAAGCAGCACTGATACATTTTATATTCTGTCCCCCACCAAAGATAAAATTGCATAAAATTTCCTAGAAATTTAAAATTGCTACTGTTATGGTTTATAGATTATTGGTTTTATCTCATTAAATGCAGATTTTTTTCATAGAATAAGAAAAAGGTGTTTAGTTAACGTAGAAAACAGTTAACATATTGCATTTTGATTTTTATTATTTCAGTTCCGCCATTGTATTGCTAGACCCATAATTAAAAAAAAATAAAAATAAGGGGACAACTGCTGCAATCGACGTAAAAAAATGAAAAGAGAAGTGGGGAGTCAATAGACTGGAGAGGGGGGAGTCAATAGACTGGATTCTACTGCAGTATAGCATATCCCACGCTGTATGTCTTCAAATAAAAGGTGTTTAAAAAATTTCTTGAAAACTTTATGAAATATGCCCAAGTTTATAACTTCTTTTGCCTCTGTAACCCTTACCCTCTATATTCGGTCCTGTAAAATACTTAGCTATGCGTATTTGTTATGTACAGTTTATCAATGTTTAAAGCAATAACTCATTTCAACTATTTACTGGCTACACCTATCAATAAAATTTCAAAAACGATGTAATAATTTTTGTTATTATTCCATTCATTCAAATTTATCTCTTTATATGAAATGTTTCTGTTAAATAAGTAACAGTTATATAACGTAAAATGTATATACTACCCTGCTACAACTATTCAATTAATTACCGAAAAAATTATTTTTACTAAATCGAAATAATATAAATCCACTTTCCTGAAATATAGAATTAATAATAGATGTAGTAAATATCACATAATCAAGCCTAGTTGTGCATACTTGAGAAAGCAAAGTATGCATAAACTAGGCGAGCAAAGTATGCATAAGAAGCAAAGCAAAGTATGCATAAACTAGGCTTGATTATGGCAGTATAACGTTTGTTTTGGAAGCATCAACATGGCCACTACCCAGCTGCTGCAGCGTCATGACCTTGGACAGAGAAAGCGCATTAGGGCATCTTCTCTCATTCTTACCTCCTCAGGGACCACAGATATAGTAAAAGAGAACAATATAATACATTGGCCCAAACCGTGACCAAAGCCTATGTTGTGAGATACCGCCGTTTAGGTGGCAAGAAAAAAAGCTCATTCTCACAAGCAATTCCTATTTGCTAAACTGGTTTCAATATTATTGAATTGGTATTAAACTGAAATATATCTAATGGCCTTTAAAAATAGATAATGTTTGATCGAAAGAAGTGTTTTTTAGTTTCTTTTTAAGGATATCCTATTGCTTTTTGTTTCAACTTTGAAAGATGGAATATACCAAAAAAAAAACGATTTCAATGCTTTTTTACTACATTAAGGAAATGGGGTTGAATTAATGCATCAGTGGTAAAGGGGGGAAATTATGGAAAATAGAAGCGTTTCAAATCAATGTTACATTAACACTATAACAACATACTTTTAGTAGAAATGCAAAATAACGAAATACAGGTTTGGGTTGTTTACCTCGCTGCACATATTTTGCACACAATGGGTTAAATGGCTGGGCCAGCAGGACCCGAAGGCTCAAAGAAGGTTGAAGGGAGGGGACCACGGAACAGAATGACACATATCTTATAATTTTTATTATACATGTGTACGGTAGTGTTATGTATGTGTGTATTGGCCACGGAAGAGTCTAAGTTGGAGAAAATGTAGAAAATTTCGTTTTGATATCAGAATTTTGAATTAATTCGTTCTTAACCTTTTTTTTTGTTATATGTAATAATCCGTTTATTATTCTATTATGTGTAATTGTAAATTTTATAATGAATAAGAAATTTTCCATCTGCATCGAATATTTCTCTCTACTTCTTTTAGTCTTGAGCATTAAGGGACCTGGGTTCAAGCCCCATGTAAGGCATGGATGTATGTGTCGTTTTGCTGCTGAGGTTCTGCCATCCTCTCAGATATTCTACTTTGGGATATAAACTAACAGGCTTCTGTCAGACCTCTGTGGCAAGCAGCAGCTTGAGGGGGTATTTATATTCTTTTTTATTTTATTACCTCAGTGGTCTTGAGGGTCACTATACGATGCTATATCACTACAACTCGTAATTTATTCGCAGCTGTGATTTTCATCAAAGAATATGTTTTTCAGTGTGAGATACAGTATCGATGGGTAACGGCAAGAATTCGTTAGTTCAAATGAGAGAAGCTAGTTATGTAAAATTTTTAATGTCGAAATTTAATACACGAAAATAATTAACAGTTAATAAAATAAATATCATAGATTAATCTATTAATGAATATATAAAGCAATTTAACAATGGAATAAAGGGATTATAAGACATCACACATTCCGTGAAAGGATGTTTCATAAATCTTTAAAAATTTGCGATGAACTCTATCAAGAGCTCTTTCAATCCATTAAAATAACTCCTAAAATTTAAAATACAAATCTTCACATATAGGTTCAAGAATACCTGTCATTAAAAATGCATTTAACACAGCGATGCCGCGTCTGACACGCTTTCGCAAGGTCCGCCTGAAAGCATTCAGAGCAGCGAAAATACTCGCAGCACACCGTGCAGAGCAGCGGCTCCCCAGTATGTAGCACATCGGTTGAAAGGCACCGGTTGCACGTGCCCTTGCACACGTGACCATGATTATATGATTTTAAGCATTTCGGACAGAATTGTTTAACCCCGAAAAACCCAGCCGGTTTAGTTATTACATCGTAATGTCCCTTATTAAATAACAGATAAATGTTATCCTCACCTTCGGTGTAAATGGGGAGAAAGGCGTCGGCAGCAGAATATATCACAATCCGGAACTGGACGGCAAGATGTGACTGAAAGAGTCGTACTTCCGGAAGGCCACAGGGGCTATGGCAACTCCTGCGTCGACGTGAAGTTGATGTGCTAATTCCGCCTGCCTTGTACAACGATAATCACTGATTGGCGCATATTGGTTTGGTAGACCTTTGTTTTTTAAGCACAGTTCCCTTGCTAGGCAGATCGAGTCGTTGTTCACGATTCTTATCACCGCTTTCTTGTTATGGATGAACGACTGTGTGTCAGCGAAGACGCGCGTCTCAGGGTCAGTGCGTCCACTCCCCTGACGTTTGATATTCGCGCACACAAATTCAAATTCAAGTCACTGTGGCTGCGCAGACCTTCATTGGATTGCACGACGCAGTCCATGGCAGTCATGAAGCGTTCACCAGTTAGTTCGTTTCGTCTTATCAGGCTCAGGTTCATGGGGGTTTTCAGATCAGACGAACAGAAACACAGCCGGACGTGGCTGTATTCACCCTGTGGCACAATGTCCTGAAGCATTTTCTCGTGTAAGATATTGAATACAGGGAGAAAATCACGTTCCTCAACATTCTCCATTCGCCCGAGTCGGACGCTTGTCGATACGAACCGTGTTTTAAATTTGGTAGAATTAAAGCTTCTGACGTTTGTGATGGTGTAGTGCGGCAGAGCAGAGGACGAACTTGGGGGAAGCAATGCGAGGCAAGGATGAACCCACGTCCTTGGAGGTAGATGAAGACCCCACCGGTGAGCCATCCAGAGGGTGTGCAGGAACGTAGGCGCTGCTACCAACTTGTCCCAAGGTGGATGATGCATGGGGTGTGGTTAAGATGAGCTTCCGGGTCCACCAAGCGATCTTCCCACCATGTTGGATTACTGGCAGGCACACATGCTTCGCTGTGGGGGGTCTCAGGTGATGAAGGGTGCTTGGCTGCAACATCTAGCCGATTCACTCTGGACACCAGTTCGATTCACTCTGGACATCAGTTCGTCAAATGCATTATTGACGTCCTTGGAGGTAGATGAAGACCCCCGCCAGTGAGCCATCCAGCAGATGTGCAGGAACGTTTGTGGCGGCTACCAGCTTGTCCCAAGGTGGATGCTGCATGGGTCTGCCGAAACACCTTCCCTGCTTGCTGGATTACTGGCAGGCAGACACGCTTCGCTGCAGGGTCCTCAGGTAATGAAGCGCACTTGGCAATAGCATCCAATAGACGTATTGATGCAAGCAAGTCATCAAAGGAACGGGATATGTCCTTCTGCTCGGCGTCCATCTCAGCAGCATGTTCAAATTCTCGGATGAGAGACATCTCACAAAGACAGACTTCAAAACTATGCGCAAACTAAGAGCAAAAACTTCTGACAGATAACTTCTGACCAGTAGCAAGGAATGACGTAGCAAGTGGGGTGCAAGCTTATATACAGACAGATGTTATCTCATAAACACCCTTGATACATCTTTCGACATGATCAAGGTTAAACGAGCTTCACCAATATCTGATAAGGCTCTCATGAGAT
Source organism: Ryuthela nishihirai (assembly GCA_038380435.1). Lineage (NCBI taxonomy): Eukaryota > Metazoa > Arthropoda > Arachnida > Araneae > Heptathelidae > Ryuthela > Ryuthela nishihirai. The sequence goes on from JAWZYU010000018.1 coordinate 32,083,461, forward strand.
ACGTTCGGAGTAAACACAGGAGCTAAAGCGCCGTCCGAATTATTTACTTAGTTTTTATTTTTAATGAAGGAAATCGTCTATCAGTAGTAAATGTAAACAGCTAGTGTGCATTGGCATTCACCCTTTGACAATGTAGCGATAAGAATCGTCACTTGCTCTGGTGCTGTTAAAGCTTGTAGATATTAAAATGCGAATTCAGATCTTATCAGCAACAAATGCAAATACTGTGCTGTAGATAGCGCACATCGGCTGTTCTGTTTGCAATCACTCTCTTGACCCCCAATAAGAAGAGACCTTGTCATGCATTGTGCACTCTTGTTGCGAAATGAACGTCACAGGACTTAATGAAGGTCGAATTCGCAGAATATGAGACTTTGTTCAATAATTGCATCAACCGTCCCGAGAGCGAGTTGCCACCAAAAACGTTTAGTGGACTTGGAAAATTTCAGATGATGTTAGATACCTAGGGAGTTTGTGATTGGGAAAGTTTTAATGAAGAGAGGGCTTTTGATAAGGGGTTTTTTAATGAGGGGGAAGGCAGTTTTGATAAGTGTTTAATTTATAAGGAATAAAAATTCGCAATAAATACAGGGAACATACAGCTTTGGGAGTTGATTTTCTGTGAGAGGCTGCCACCCAAAGTTTAGTTTTGCAATTATTTAGAGGATTGCATCAGCCATTCTGATTGCTGCCACCAAAAAAAAAGTTTAGTGGACTTGAAAATTTCAGATGAACGTGAAAACCAAGGGAGTTTGTGATCGGGGAAGTTTAATAAAGGGGGCGGAACTTTTGATAATGAGGGTTTTTTAATAAAGGGTAGGGAATTTTAATAAAGGGTTTTTTTTAATAAAGGGGAGGAATTTTTATAGGGGTTTTTTAATGAGGGGGAGTCAAAAATTGGGAAATTTTCGATTAAAATAGAGGGCTTTTTCTAACAATAATACTCATCCTATACACTAGATGGCACCATGGGTGCTTAATAAAGGAGGAGGAATTTTGATAAGTTGGGGGGGGTTTAATGAAGGGGAGTCAAAAATTGGAAAAATTAAGACTAAAATTGGTTTTTTTTCTAAAATTAGTACTCATCCTATACACTAGATGGCGCCACGGTCTGTTAATGAAAGGTAAGCCGTTTTTAATAAAGGAGGGTTTTAATAAAGGGGAATTAATTAATTATTAATCAATTATTAATTATGAGTATTAATAGGGGAGTGGGCAGGGCCAGTGACGTCATAGGGGGAAAGCACTGTGCGTGGGGGAACGGTATAGTTTGACTAGACTACTCAGATCAGTGTAGCCTACTCATCTGAACAAATATGGCTACTTTTCTTTTATTTTTCTACCCTGCTGAGGAGTGTTCGACCACACAGGGTCCTGGTGCTAACCATATAAACCAACCAGACTGGACTGGAATAAGGATCTGAGCTTGATTATGGATCCTGAATTTGCTGCACTGGTGGGCTTCTGTAGAGTGAAAATCTGCTGCTGTGTTTTTCTGTTTATTTGTGAGTTAACAGCCCGATGTGAATAGATTCACAGGATACGTTTTATGAGCTGTTGGATACTTCTGAGCAGATTTCATCGCAGGCACCTGAACTCTTGCTACTATGGGCAGTGTCAAATCCTATATTTGAGGAAATCTTTCAGTGTAATGGCTTTAACCTTTAATAGTGGGAGAACAAGTCTTTGCCCCAATGCGATTAGGAAGCTAATTGATACTGACAGAATCCTCCCTCCCACTTAATAAACATATTTTTTTAAACATCCCACTAATCACTTTCTCTCCATAGGACATTGGAATGTGAGGACTCCACACAGAGATTATTCTCTTGATATCCTCACACAAGAATTCCACCGTTAAAAACTTGATATTCTCGGCTTGCAAGAGACTAATGGACAGCTAACGGTCATATTCTTAAAAATAATTTTAAATTTCTATTTTCAGGAAGGGATGATAATAAGCATCTCTAAGGATGTTCTTCTAGCATATGAGTGCATTAATGAAAGGTTTCTTGCAGCAAATTTTCAGACAAGCTTAAATACTTCTATCTTATCTATTGTTATGCCCCCACTGAGAATACCAAAGAGAATGTGAAGGATGGGTTTTAGGACAACTTCAGGATATTTTGAATTCTGTCAAGAAAGGAGATATTACCCTTGTCGTAGGTGACTTCAATGCCAAAAGTTGGTACTGACTCTGACCTTTCGAGGGGAGGTGATTGGTCCTTTTGGTATTGGTAGCTATGATGGCAATAGGCAACGTCTCCTACAGGTAAGTAAACTCAATGGTTTCAGAATAACTAACACTTATTACAAACAACGTGACATACATAAATACACATGGGTTTCACCTGATGGGCTGCATAAGAATATGATTGATTATGTATTAAATAACAGCATATGGGCTAGTTCTGTTAGGAATACCAGGCCATATAGGGGAGCTGAAATTGGATCTGACCATTATCTTGTTAAAAGTGTCTTGCAACTTAAACTTAAAAAGTGTTGTGCTAGGGTTAAAAAATTTACTTTTAATACTGAAGCTCTGAAAGATCCAGTTATAGCCAAAGCTTACCATGATAGGTTACTTAGTTATTATGACAGTCATGGTTTGCTTACTACTGAAGTTGAGGAAGAATGGGATCATTTTGAACAGGCTTTTTTGGACACTAACAGTACTCTTTTAGGAAAAAAGGAGCAGAAGAGACAGAATTATCTGAGTGATAAGGCACTTGAGCTTATGTCGGAAAGAAAGAACTGCAGGAATGTCCTTAATCAATACCCTACTAGTCCTAATAGAAAGCATTACAGAGAACTTAATAAACGTGTTAAAGATCAGTTAGCTACTGATGAGAATCTTTGGCTTGATGGCTTGGCTGACAGTTAGGCAGCACAACAGCAGAGAGCTGTACCAGATAGTTAATGCTTTATGTGGTAGAAAACAGACAGGCATACAGGAATTGAAGGATAAACAAGGTAAGGTTTTAATAATTTAAGCATTAGAAGGTGAGAATTCTGTCATGGCTAGGTAGGTTGAACATTTCAGTTGAACATTTCAGTTGAACATTTCGTTTCTGTTGTCCCAGAGAATATGTCAACAACCACTTATTTGTGGTGGAAGTCTCCCCTTTCTGACGCCTTGAGCATATATATCTCACTTTGGACTATTCCTGTCACACTTCCACAAAAGCGGCCCCTCGAACAGCCAACAAGTTTATAGTTGCTATGATCTAAGTCAGTGGTTTTCAACCGCTGGTCCGCGGACTGGTGGCAGTCCAGAGAAATTCCTTGAGCGGCATTATCTGAGCGGCACTTTTTTGCACACAATGGGCTAAATGGCCAGGTCACAAGGACCCCAAAGGCTCAAAGAAGGTTGGGGAAGGGGACCCACTGGAACAGCTGTTGGGGTAGCCTCTCATCAAGGCCATCCAGTGTGTTCTTTAATGTACATATGGTATGTCTCTCCCACACACGTGCTCTGTAATGTACACAGGGTATATCTCTCCCGCACACGGGGCCACAGCTTAACGTCCCATCCGACGGACGGCGGATTTCCGCCGCTTTCCGTTATGACCACCTCAGTAGTATCACTTTAGCAATCACTCCAGCTGCATGGGCTCAGGGTTCTAGTCCAACAATGGCATGGTTGTGTTTGTTTACTCTTCTTATACATCTGCACTTTGCTACTTATGAAAAAATTATATGTATTGACATTAACGGGCGTTATTTAGAGAGGGGCGTACCTGGATATACTCCTGTTACAAAGTATGAATTGTTTAAATATCTTCTTTTGATAAGCCATAGATATGAAACTATATTTGCCAGTTTTCTCAAATTGCATCGCGGTTTTTTTCGTTCTGTGCATTAACTTTTCTAATGATTTTTTCGGCTGAGTACCATTACTTCAGAGGGGCCAATTAATAGATACCACTACTGATAAGTACGATCAAAGAGCGATGGAACGCTCGAGCATCCCCATAAAATGTATGCAGTTTAGTGGTTCATTATTTTACAAAATCGTCATTGATGGTTCAAAATGATGTTCATTGATTTTTTAATCGCATTTTTCAGATATTTTCATATGAAAGAAATTAATCCGTGAGGTATACAGATAAGTATAACTTCATTAATTTTACTGCTCCGTCTTTAACGAATCTCATTTACAAGCTGCAACATAGAGTCCGTTACAGCAAAATGAATAATGGAGGTGTGTATGTGTGTTATGAATAGTGGAAGAAAAAAATTGGACCCAGGATGAATATTTTTATTTTGAAAAAATAAAGAATAAATACCCCCACAAACAGCTGCTTGCCACAGAGGTCTGACAGGAGCTGCGAGTTTATATGACATAGTAGAAAGTCTGTGAGGAAGGCAAACCTCAGCAGAAAAACACGAAAACCCGAACACCCACGACTTACTCAGGGATCGAATCCAGTCCCCTTTGGTCAATTGCCAAGTACGTTACTACTAGTAAATTTTTTATGCTGCCGTATCAAAATATTAGAGATTTCGATGTAATTTCAAAGCCATAAAACTTCTAAAATACACATTTGATGTAAAAATATCACTCAGGAAAAAATAAATATAATAAAATCTATTTAAATCTCTGGTTTCAACAATATTTGTTCAGTATCATCATAAAAATTTACCTCAGAAATTAAATGAAACTTGAATAAAACTTTTCAAAACCATTTAATTAAATAAATATACATTTTTAAAGTTTGCATAATTAAAGCTGTAGATTTATGAATTTTTTTTTATAAAACAATTGTTAAATATTCCTGGTTCCATAACACTTTAAATACTGAACGAATATTGTTTAAAATCGGAATTTAAAGGAATTATGATTTTTATCTTCAGAGTCGTTTTTTTTATTCATTCCATGCATTAGAAGTTATAAAGCTTCGAAGTTAGATTAGAATTCAAGCCTATTGACATAACATGGGAATTCTCTAATATTTTGGCACGACCGAAAAGAGAATTAAAAATCAGTTAATGCGCACAAAATTCAATTTTTGATGTTATAATTCTTTTCCGATTTCTATAACTTGCAGGAGAGGATAGGGCGATTCCCACTTGGTACGCATTTGTCAAAAAAAATCGGATAATTATAGCATAGTTTCCGATATCAGATGCCACCTCGATTTTATCAGCTTTTTTCTCGGAAAAACCTGTTTTCCATACATTTTCTATTTAGCAACCAATACATCAAAAGTGTGGAAATAGGTATTGAAATATTTATAAACTCTTCTCCTATTACTTCTACTTTACGCTAACAGCAACCGCACTTGGTTGCATCTTTTTTACTGAGATATATGCAGAACTGTTCCGTGTAAAGTGCTTTGGCACGACAATTGAACCGAAATGAAATGGCGCCAGACTGCCATCAATGAACTAGCGCCAGCAATCCATGGCAGTATCAACCGTCCTTTACACCATTATCTATGTTCAAAGATTACAGCGATGACACAAATGCGTACGTGCTGAAATTCAATAGAAAAAAATTAAAAGCTGTTTAGCAGCCAAATAGCAGGCGACATATTAAAGGTTATTAAAGGTGGCCCATGGCACTTGATTGGCCCATTCACTCAAAGCAAAATCAATAGTCGAATATCTTGTTACATAGTGAAAAATCTTCTTTTGACTGTACCAGGCTCTACAGGTCTGAACTTTCCTGCCAAGATGTGTCTTTTACTGAACTTCAACTGGGTTGCCAACGTTTTATTTTGCCAAGGAAGTATATTTTGCACAATTTAAAAACAGCATTACACATGAAATGTGTCGAACATTTGGTCTACAACGGAATACTAATGATTTTTGAAACGAGTTGTCATCAGCAATGCTTATGAGTCTGCTAAATGCACAATCTTTTTCACTTGCAATTCCATGGCCTCTAAGTTCGATACCAGCTGCTCTCTTTACAGTTTTTTTTTTCGTTATTAATTTTATTGCCATTTCGCTTTTTCGTAGTTCATAGTAAAAAAAAATTAACGTATGCAATGATATATAATAATAATGAATTTACGTCGCAAAATAAATATAACCAAAATAATTTACTGAGTAATTCAGTTTAACATAATATAAATTTTTAATTGGAAATGAATCAAAATGAAATAGTAAATCAATATATTGCACATATTTTCATGAATAGTTTTTAAAATACTACTAGAACAGATAGAAAAATCTCCATATCTTATACACCACAGAGTCAAAACATTATGACCTGCGCATCTTTATGCAAATCGAAGCAACTGCAGCTAAACGACGGCACGTGTGGTCATGAATCGGTATAAATAACACCTGATACTGAGCTCTGTTGATCAGTGTTATACTTGTTCTTCTGATGGGAAAGACAGCTGACTTGAGTTTGACAAGGCCAAATTGTAATAGCCAGATGACTGGGTCAGAGCATTTCCATATTGGCAAGGATTGTAGGTGCTCACTATCAGCCGTGGTTAGTACCTTAGTCCGAGGAGTGAAAAACCACGAACCACCAGCAAGGTAAGCGAAGGCTATTCCATATGGTATGAGGCAATAGGTTTCATACCATACGGAATAGCCTTCGCTCACCTGTAGCATCATGAAGAATATTGTGAACTCGTCCATAATTTGAATGCTGGTGATAGGACTATTGTGTCACAACACAGTCTGGTCTGATGAATCTCGTTTCCTGTTGAACCATGTGGAACAGCCGGTTGTCATTTACCTGGGAAAGTGTTGGCACCAGGATGTACTGTGGGACAAAAACAAGCCAGTGGAGGAAGTGTAATGCTTTGGGCAGAGTTCTGCAGGGAACACCTACCTAAGCATCATTGCAGACCATGTACATTTTTTCATGGCAACAGTATTCCCTTCTGATAGTGTTTTCTTTCAGCAAGATAATGCTCTATGCCACACAGGCACGGATTGTTCGAGAATGGTTTGCGGAACATTAGAACAATTTCCAGGTATTGCGCTGCCTTGCGAATTCTCCAGACATCAGTTGAATCGAGCATCTGTGCTTTGTATTGGAATAGCATGCCCGATCTGTGGCGGCTCAACCACCTAACTTACAAGAGTTAAAGAATTTGCTGGTAAAGTGTGGGTATCAGATACCTTTAGAAATCTTGTAGCAGCCATGCCTTGCCGAGTAAAAGCTGTTTTAGTGGCACATAGAGGACCTCATATTAGGCAGGTGGTCATAATGTTTTGGCTCTTCGGTGTATATATAGGTAATTATTTCACAGAACGTAATTGAAATAGAAAGGACAAGAATGCATTTCCGAGTTTATTTCCTTTTACAACTAGATTAGGGATAAATTGTGATTGTATAATAGTAAGGAACTGCAACTGCCAACCCCGTTATCTCACTGTGGAAGCCTTTCATACCTTTCAGAGAAACATTCTCTTCTCTAAAGGGTACCGGGAGTTCAGGGGCTTAAGTATGATTGAAAGATGCCATCCGACATTCCACTACACAGGACAGCACTACGTCTGATGGCTGGCACCAGAAGTCACCTTCGTATGCTGATTGAGGCCTAAAGGCAAACTGACATTAAACTGCTAATCAGGGGGAAGGTACATATCGAATGATCTAACGTTATCTAATTCTGTCAGTCTGTTCGTTCTTATCTGGATTACGGGAACTTTTCGAATTTTGAACCGTACCATGGATTTATTGCCAATATTAGTCTAAATTTATACTGTAACTCTGTAAATGAATTGTGCCGAAAGTCTTCCGTTATTTAAAGGGCGAATTCGAGCTTTTTTTTTTTTATAAAAATGATTTTTCGCTACCTACATACGAGATTGTTGAGACAACGTGCAAGTTCGAAGCTTTCGTGATTGGTTGGGTGAGGGGACCCACTGGACAGCTGTTGGGGTGTGAGCCTCCAGTCAAGGCCATCCAGCATGTTCTTTAACGCGCGTGTGGCTCCCCCACACACGGGGCCATGGCTTAATGTCCCATCGACAGCCTTTTCAAGCCCAGCAGTGACCACCTATTCATCGAGCAGGCAGAGTTTAGCAGAGAAAGGCAAGGGGCTGCTAGATTTGACTTTTGTAACAGCCCCCCCCCCCCACATTGAGACACTAGCTCTTGAAGCCAACCATTTACTGGTCCTGCCGAGGCTATATTACTCAGGATAAACGTATAGATCAGGGGTTGTGAACATGGGGTACGCACACCCCTTGGGGGGATACGCGGTAAAAAATTTTGGGGTACGGCATGAGAGCTCAAAAGTCGCTAAGTTGGCATTATTATACTATAACTATAGTTTTATTTATCTATATAAAGGATACGCCAGTTACATACACATTTCCAGGGTTAACGTGAAGCAAAAAAGGTTGATGTCCTCTGGTGTACCTCCGTAGCCTATTTTTACAACAGGCTTACATGTATCAAGTCTGCCTATCTACACGGTAAGGGAAACGATCACTGGTAGCAAGGTGAATGGTGGTACACTATTTCAGGAAGAGTCTTGATGTTCATTGGCTAGGAGTTTTGACATCACAACGAGGAGAAAGAGTGCACAAGTTTCCATTGACAGAAAAAATGATATAATTTATAACTGTTTGAGGTTTATGTAGCTTTGAGGAAATTATTTATTGGTATGGATATACACTCAGCGACCATTTATTAAAATACAGTTCCGTGTTATATCAATAGTAACTGAGATGCAACTCAATAACTTCCTGAAACATTTTATGAAAAAATGTTAATGAAGAAATTTAGATTTGAATCAAATCTATTTTAACCAACAATATTCGTTCGCTATTTGTAGAGTTATGGAAAGTTTGCGCAACAATCATGTTAATTTTCGCCAATTCTGGATTTTTTTTTTGCAGAGCGAAATATTTCAGCTTTCACAATTCTTTAAATGCTGGAAGAACCGTGTTGAAAATCGAGATTTAAACAGACCTGAGAGCTACAAATTGTTTTCGATCGTTTTTTCATAAAAGGCTTATTGAAGTTACTGAGTAAAAATTTGCAACTTATTAAAGTTGTCTTTTGAGTGAATTTTTCATATGGATTTCGTGATTACGTCACATGTACTTCATGTCGAATAACTATAGAATTTGTGTTAAATAATTCTGAGCAATTATTTCGATCTTGCTCTTAAAACTAAATTCTATATAATTAAAATGCCAGATCTCAATTTATTAAAGTTTACTTTATTTTCAACTGTTTATAACTATAACCAAAATCCGAAGGAAAATTAAATTTTTGATCCCTGAAGTAAGTTTCAAATGTTTCTTTCCCTTTACGAAAGACATTTAATCCGACATGGCGTAAACGTGGTTTTTAATTTACTAAAAAAGTTTCCCTGAAGTTATACAAAGAAACAGCTATGTTTTACTTGAATTACGAAGTAGTAATTTTGGTGTATCAAATTGCATCTATGTATATTCCCACTGCATTTTGTTTCGATCTTAACCTTGCTTGAAAATATTTTTCCCAGCAGCTTGTTTTTATCAGGTTCGTTTTCAAAGAAAACGATACGATAGTTTCGTTTTGTCGTTTGTAGATATCAATATTTTTGTTTAGAGATAAATAACAAATTCTTTGTCTGTTGAATAGGAATTGATGAAATATTACGTTATGCAGTTTCCGAATCTCTCTAAACCTATAATTACATCCACTAGCGATGGAAAAAGTAGAAAATTTCAAACGATATATTACAATAGAAATTTGAAACTTTGGTGGAGATATGCTTGGAGAATTAAATTGCACGGTCTGGTTGGACTTCCATAACCCATAGCTGCTTGAGGATGATGATGGTAGAATGTGAAGGTCATATCCCGTCAACAATGAGTTGACCCTTTAGAAACCAGGGGGGGGGGGACAACTCTGTTTTAGCAGATAATTGCGTGTTTATAGATAAATTAAAATTTCTTTTCGGGTTGGATAACAATTGAAGAAATATTATGATTCTCTCTTTCAGAATCTTAATAAAACTATAATATCTAGCATTGATATGGATGTATTTATGCTAGAAATTTTGGTGGTGGATTCTAAAGGTCACGGAATTTTCATTGCCAACAATGAGAATTGCGCCTTAGACGCAAAGGGATGGGAAAAACACAATTTTTTAGTTTTATCAGATAATTTTTTGCATTTAGAAATAAACGAAAAATTCCTTTTCAGGTTATATAGGAATTGATGAAAAATTATGATTTGCACTTTCGGAATCTTTCAAACACTATAATTGCGCCCTCTAACGGTGACTAAAGTTAAAATTTTCAAACGAATATTACACCATCAGTGAAAGAAATTTGAAATTTTGGTGGTTGAATGTGAACGTCACAAAGTTTTCATTGGGAACAATGAGTGATAAGTAAAAAACTATTTTGGTTGGATTGGTACTAATGAAATACTATAATTCGTATTTTTCAAATACTTAGGTAGTTTTAATATATATATATTTTACAGACCACTAAATATGGAACGGCACAGCTGTTAAAGAGTTCGTAGATCGTGTATGGATATGCAATGTTCCAGGTAAAACAGTGATATGTAATGTTCCAGGATATGCGTTGTTCCAGGTGTTTTACCTGGAACATCGCATATCCATACACGATCAAACTCATTGTTGACGGGATATGTGACTTTCACATTCTACCATCATCATCCTCAAGCAGCTATAGGTTAAGGAGGAGAATGGGAGAATGTGCTTTCTCAATCAGAGACCCCCCACCATCACCACCACATATTTTCAATATTTTATTTACAGTTGATTTGGACAGAAACTCAGAATGTAAAGAAAAACAAAACACAGAAAACAACACTCTTATAAAACTTGTTCTCATTGTCCTAAATGGCAGGATGTCCAACAGATTGCTGCTTAGCTTTACATCATGGCACAAACCATAAGCATTGTACAACTCAATCTAGTTCTCTGTGAAGTCCATTTGCTGTACTGTGTTGCTAATACTGAAGTTTGGTTTGAGGATATCTGTGGATTCCAATGTTAGTAGGATTTTTGCTAGAATTAAGTATCAGCTGATAAAGATACCATTTAATTTTGGTGTATTTATTACAAACTAGTAAAAATTATTGTCATACTTCAGCATCATCAAATTGTCCTTCTTCTACAGCTGACCATGATATAATTCTAGATACAGGTGGTGGATGGATGTCAGATGGAACAAATACTGTATCACGATGTGTGTGATTACTTAAAGGATGCATGTATACCCGTTTCATACCTAAAGAAAATGAAAACATAAAAAGGTCTGAATTACAGTTGCATACTAAATTAAACAACAAACACAACTAATGCTAAAATGTTAAACCTAACTAATCGATGAATATTAAAATTCACCATTTCACCTCTAGGAGTTTAATTGTGAATCTCCCAGCAAACCACTGTTATTAATACTGTGAGATAATTGGTTAATTATATTACAAAATGATTACAAAAAATTAAATAATCAGTATCAGATACTATATTGATCTCAATCCTCTATCAATGAAAATTATATACTTAATGTGCATTGAAAAATGCAAAATTACCTTTACAAAAATTAGGACAAAAGTATGCAACTTTTCACATCCTAGGAACACCAGATTTTAGATTCCAGAATGGTTAATTTTATATGCTTAGCCATAAACACATTACACAATCTATACAATTATACTACATTGAAGTGCCATTGAATTAGGGATAGGAGACGTTATCCAAATTCAGAACCGCAAGTCCAGCATTTGCGTGCATGGTGGCTGAAACTCTGGTCATATATAGCTGTCAGCTTTGGCTTCCCTAAGCATTCATCGTGAAAAGTGTAATGGGAAAGGAGAGGGATTTAGATCATTTGACAGAGGACAGTTCATATGTGCCCAACAGATGGGACACTTGATTTCCGAAACTGCCAAAGAACTTGGATTTTCTTGTACGACAGATTCAAGAGTGTTCCGGGAATATGAAAATTCCAGCAAAAAAACAAGCACCCAGACTAACTGCAAAGGACAACCAGCATTGAACGATCGTGGGCTTTGCCATCCGACCCAAATAGTACAGACCGATAGGCGCCAGACATTATCTGATATCACTTCCCATCTGAATGTGTATTCAAGCCAGGAAGTCAGTGCATGGACAGTGCAATGCTCACTTCATCGTCTTGGCTTCGGGAGCCGCCGACCTTTGACAGTCCCACTTCTAATGACAACACCAGGCTCAACACCTTGACTGGGCTCGAAACTGGACCATCAAAAATTGGCAATGGATAGCCTGGAGTTATTAATCCTGATTTAAACTTCATCACGCCAATGGGAGACTGAGGGTATGGTGCCAACCCCATGAGCCATGGATCCTGCATGTCAGGTTGGAACAGTATAAGCTGGTGGTGGCAGTTCAGTGATGGCCTGGGGGTCTTCAGCTGGACCATCTGTGGGACCTTTGGTATGTGTACCGTACTCAATGCATCCCAATACGTAGAACTCATGGCTGACTACACCCATATATGGCCATCATGTATCCCAATGGAGATGGCATCTACCAGCAAGACAACTGTTCATCTCACAGGTCCAGGTTGGATACTGCATGGTTGCAGGAGCATTCTGCTGACTTTGAAATAATGAATTAGCCACCTAGAAGTCCAGATTTAAATCCCATCAAAAATCTTTGGATAGTGCCAAGTGTTTAGGCCTGTGTCCCATCAGTGACAACCTTGAGAGAATTGTGGATAGCTCTGAAGGATGCATGGGTCGCCATACCTGTTGAACATTTATGCAAGCTTGTGGAGTCCTTGCCTCGTCATGTGACGGCTGTTATCAGGGCCAGAGGGAGTCCAACACGTTACTAGGTTGCTATCCCTAATTCAATGGCACTTCAGTGTACATATATATATATACATATCTATTCATAAATATTAGTTTATAATTGCTTCCCTTCCAATGATTTTTTATGCTTTGTTTTACACAAATATTTCGTTACCCCTTATTAGACAGATGATGCATTTTTATACCCAAATCATTCTTGCTCTTTGTGTAGAATATGCTTATAAATGTTCTTGTTCAGAAATAATGAAGCATTAGATACAGTAATACAGATTTTAAGCTTGTTATTGGTTTATTCAAAAGACTAAAGTTTATTTTCCAAGTACATTATTAGCTGATAGAATTCCTTTAACCAGGATTCATCATCATGCAATGAATGTAAAAGACTCTCAGAGAATTCGAAAGTACTTTTACAGCAACTACTTAGTAAATACATGAAATTCTCAAGAGTTTTGGAGTATATTCTTGTAAGTTTATTATTTTCAAGAGTTTTGGAGTGTTTTTTTAAGATAAGCTCTTTTACATATTTTAGATTCCTATTAAAGTGCAATTTATTCTTTGCATTTGCAAATAAACTTTGTAAAATGCAAAACTCATCCCCCCCTGCCATTGGTACAAAGGAAGACTTGGCTGTTTGGGATTTTATGGTGCAGTGGCAACTAGGGCCATTAGATGCCAAATTAGAGGCAAAATAAATGATAATAGACATGAAATACACACAAAAAAAACAGAGGACAGTACAAAAACAAAACAACTGATGTAAACGATAGGAAAAAAAAATCAGTAAAATTCTGTAGAACAATAAATATGTATTATATATATATGAAAAGATAATAAAATTAACTATTAGGCATAAAAGACCCAAGTTAAACAATACAAATACAAGGGCATAAAATCATAATCGATTAAAATATCTGAATAAGCGTAAAAAGGCAAACATAGGTGCTAAAAAGGAGTCATCAGATAAAAGATGTCCATGGTTAGGGATGCCAGAGAATAAAATAGATAGAAGAGAATCGTGGTTATGTCTGCTACAGAATAAAATAGAAAAAAGAGAATCGTGGTTATGTCTGCCAGACGATGGAGCTGCTGTCCAAAAAGTTGGAAATGAAGATTGGCATGTGACCTCTCAAGCTGAAGTTATGCAGGTCACGAAGATTGCCGAATCTTCATGCTGTGTCATACGATTTTCCTATGTTGAAGAAAATCGACACCAGGTGCTCTCTGCGTAAAAATGAGCTCCTGATTATCATTTCAAGGTGGATAAGGTGGGCTATGGTAGACAGTTGCCTGCAAAAGCCATACTGGGTGTTGGAAAGAAGGCCACGGTGTTCCAAATACTGAACCACTCTGGTATTTATCATTATTTCCAACACCTTGCCTACGCAGTTCTTCAATGCAATGGGACGATAGTTGGAAGGAATATTTGCAGACTTTGGAAAGGCCAAAATGATAAGCCTCCTGCCAAGAGTCTGGAAGCTGCTCCTTGAGAAAAATGCAGTTAAAAAGTTGGAGCAGCCAATCCTTACTCAGTGGCGAGATGTTGGAGCATGGACATTGTCTTGTCCGACAGCAGATGCATGGGAAGGGTGCAGAGCAAGCCAAAGCTTCTCCACTATGTATGGCCTGTTATATAGCTCCAGGCCATTGAGGTGAAAAGATGGCATTGCTCTTTGGGGAGTATGAAGATGAAGAGATGGGAAAAAAAAATCTCCCACAGTGTCAGCAATTGCTTGAGGATCAGCAATGGCCTGTCCATTGTGATCCAGAATCGATAATGAGTGGGATATATACTTCCCACCCATCTTCCTTACTTTATCCTACACAACCTTAGAACTGGTCATGCAGGTGATAGAAGATATATAATTCATCAAAGATTCTTTTTGGCTCTGGAAAAAATGAGCTTTCACCCTGGTTGCTTGAAAGCTTCAAGGTGGAGGATGTCGTACATATTCGAAACAATCCCTAAACCTTGTTTCAAGCTTTAGGAGCTGCAGTGCGGTCAGGGTTCACCACATTTTCGGAAACCATTGAAACTGGATTGATGTCTGAGGAATAGTCATGGCAGCTGCATGGATGATACAGTCCATCATCTCTGCCACTGCAATACTGTTTGGGTCCTGGCTGACCAAGTGTTCATCGAACTTACAAAGGAGTTCGAAGCCACTCCAGTCAGCCTTATCAAGCCTCCACCATGAGATGCATGAAGAGTTTGAGGCATTGTACCTTTTTTTTTAAAGTGGGCTATAATTTTTAAAGAACTTACCATAATATGTAACACAAAATGTCATCAACACAATAGCAAAATATAGTTACCATGTAGATTATCAAAAGCAATTTCACTATCCCAATCTTCAGATGAGTCAGAAAATACTGATGTGTTATTTACATTTTCACTTACTGTATTGTTGCTACATTCATCTGAAATATCAACAAAATGCTATTCAATTATTTATAAATTAAAACATGCATATGATACAATTTTAATTATGGAACTTTTGCAGTTCTAAAAACATGTAATACTCCAAGTAACAGTTTACAACTAAAGTATAAATATAGTATTTAAATATATTTAATGTAAAAAACTCAATGGGTAATTCCACATCAAATGAACACAAAAAATAGTGATTTTGGACCGTATTATTTTGATTTTAATGAAAATTGTTATGTTTGCTCTAATATGAAAACTCTTATAAACCAAATTTCAGATTTTTATGGCAAATAGGTTTTAAGAAATAGTGACTGAATGAAAAAGTGCCAATTTTTTTAAATCTAACCATTATTTTAAAATGAATATTTCTAGACAAAATTACATTAGAACAATGAAATGGTTTCATTTTGAAAATCGTTTCTGCACCTTGAAAATGATATATTTGAAGTACAGTGTCTGGTAATAAACAGTTTTAAAGCAATTGTTCAAAAGGTTTGACTTTCAGTATCTTTAGAAACATCCCCTTAAATTATTTTGAAAATTGTGTTGAAGCATATATTAACTGACAACAACTTAGGATTTGGTTGTTCGAGGTTTACTGGCACATCGGCAACTAAGGCCATAATGCGCCAACAACTTAGGATATGCTTATCTTGAGAACATTAAGGGTTCCTGAGTTATAAAATTTTGAAGTAGGCAAGTTGTGCAAAACCATGAATACAACTTTATAAATATGAACACATAGAAACTTACTAAAATAATGTAATGACATTGTAAGTCACTCAAAATGTCTTTTATAATCATGAAGAAACTTAAATTCATAGCATTTTTCAATTCAGTTGATAATGTATTGTTTAGTAAAATTATTATGAACACCCAATACTTCATAATATATGCCACAGCCATAGCCCAAACAGGTATAAAAGGATGTATGTGGCCTGGGAAACCTCATAGTCATGAATGAACAGGAGAACGGGTTGTATGGCAGAGCTCAGTGATGTTCAATGTGGCATGGTCATAGAATGCCATCTTAGAAACAAGTCAGTTCAGAATATTTCAGCCCCGCTGCAGCTGCCCCAATAAACTGATAATAACAATAAAGTGATGTCCTTGTGAAGTGGAAATGCCTAGGAGCAACAACAGCACAATTGTGATCCAACAGGCCATGTAAAATGACAGAGCATACTGCCAAGTGCTGAAGTGGGTGGTGTAACAAAATTGTCTGTCCTCGGTTGCAACACCGAGTTCCAAAATGCCTCTGGAAGCAACACCACAACCATACAGTTCATCACCAGCTGCAGGAAATGGGTTTCCATGGCTGAGCAGCCACACACAACCCTTTCATCAACAAGATCAATGCCAAACATCAGAGTGGTCTAAAGCCACATTCTCTGGAGTGATGAATCACACTTCACCATCTGGCAGTCCAACAGATGAGTCTGGGTATGGAGGATGCCAGATGATTGCTACCTGCCTGTGTTGTGCAAACTGTGAAGTTTGGTGAAGGAGGCATCATGCTCTGGGGCAGTTTTTCATGGTTTGGGCTGGAACCCCTAGTTCCAGTGAATGGGACTCTGAATGCCATGGCCTATAATGATATTCTTGACAATACTGTGGTCCCAACTTTATGGCAAGAGTTCGGTGAAGATGCTTTCCTGTACCAACACGGCAATGCTCCCATCCACAAAGCGAGGACTGTGCAGGCAACACGGCAATGCTCCCATCCACAAAGCGAGGACTGTGCAGGCAACACGGCAATGCTCCCATCCACAAAGCGAGGACTGTGCAAGAATGGTTTGATAAGATGGGTGTGGAAGAACTTGATTGGACTACACAGAGCCAGTACCTTTGGGATGAATTGGAACACCAACTGCAAGCCAGGCCAAACCACCTAACATTACTGACCAGCCTCACTAATACTCTTGTGGCAGAAGGGCAGGCAATTTCCACAGCAACATACCAAAATCTAATGGAAAGAGTTCCCTGCAGAGTGGTGGTTGTGATAGCAGCAAAGGGTGGACCAACGGAATATTAATTCCTTTCTTATTACCAGGAGATTGTGGATGAGCAAGTGCCGGGATACTTATGATCATATAGTGTATATCATGGTAAATTCCAAAATTTCAAAGTTTTCAATTCTCTGTACTTAATTCTTGTTGAAATGGGTTTTGAAGTACTGCTAGTGGTAATCTGCTTCAGCTGATGACTCTAGCAGCTCTGTTTTGCCATTCAGTTCAGGCCAACAAATGTATCTCCCTCTCTGTTGGAGCCTTTTTCCTCCTACATTTGCCACGATTAGCAGACATTTCTTCAGACTGTTACCATTCTCCATACACTTAGGATATTGTGCCCTGTGATTTTCTGCTGAAAATGACACCTAACTCTTGTTGCAATGGGTTTTGAAGTACTGCTAGTGGTCATCTGTTTCAGCTGATGACTCAAGCAGCTCTATTTTGCCATTCAGTTTGTGCCAACAAATGTCTCTCCCTCTCTGTTGGAGCCTTTTTCCACCTGCATTCGCCATGATTAGCAGACATTTCTTCAGACTGTTACCATTCTCCATACACTTGGGATATTGTGCTCTGTGATTTTATGCTGAGTTTCATCACCTGCATCAAGGATGCTCCCTCCTATTGCACTCCAGAGCCCTCTTTTGAAGTCAGCCAGATAGGTCTTTTTGACCATTATTACATTTTGCTTTGCACCATGCCTGTATGGCTGTTATAAGACTTCGGAGTGAAGTAGAAAAATTACACCCCTTCGGAGTGAAGTAGTAAAAATATTTTGTTTACATACAAATACTTGATACATTATGTATACAAATATTTGTTACATTGGCATGTTCCACGCTACTTTGCACACAATGCTATGTCCAGAATAATTTGACAACAGCGCATATGATTTTTCCAGTAGAAGCACTTTCAATATGCAATATAAGAGGTGAAATATACAAACATACACTCCTAATATTGGGTGACTCATTGATTCTCTGGGCTAGACAAAAAAATTCATTAACTTTTGGTGGATATCACATGATTGTGAGAAATGGAGTAAATACATTCACAAACAATTCATTCATTATAGAGCTCAGGGACTTTATTGAGTGATATACTTAATTTATGGCAATGGGCAATGTCTCCTACAGGTAAGTAAATTCAATGGATTCAGAATAACTAATACTTATTACAAACACCGCGACATATCCATGTGTACATAAGTACACATGGGTTTCACCCAATGGGCTGCATAAGAATATGATTGATTATATATTAATTAACAGCAAATGGGCTAGTTCTGTTAGGAATACCAGGTCATATAGGGGAGCTGAAATTGGATCTGATCATTACCTTGTTAAAAGTGTCTCGCAACTTAAACTTAAAAAGTGTTGTGCTAGGGTTAAAAAATTTACTTTTAATACTGAAGCTCTGAAAGATCCAGTTATAGCCAAAGCTTAATATGATAGGTTACTTAGTCATTATGACAGTCATGGTTTGCTTACTACTGAAGTTGAGGAAGAATGGGATCATTTTAAACAGGCTTTTATGGACACTTAACAGTACTCTTTTAGGAAAAAGGGAGCAGAAGAGACAGAATTATCTGAGTGAAAAGGCACTTGAGCATATTTCGGAAAGAAAAAACTGCAGGAATGTCTTTAATCAATACCCTACTAGTCCTAATAGAAAGCATTACAGAGAACTTAATAAACGTGTAAAAGATCAGTTAGCTGCTGATAAGAATCTTTGGCTTGATGGTTTGGCTGACAAAGCCGAGGAAGCAGTTAGACAGCACAACAGCAGAGAGCTGTACCAGATAGTTAATGTTTTGTGTGGTAGAAAACGGACAGGCATACAAGGATTGAAGGATAAACAAGGTTATAGAAGGGGAGGATTCTATCATGGCTAGGTGGGCTGAGCATTTCAGTGATGTTCTAAACAATGTAGTTAGTTTTACTCCCATTGTTTGCAATGATGATAGATGCATTGGTGGCTTTAATGTTGGCCCTATAATACAATCTGAAGTTATTGTGGCTGTTTCTAAACTTAAACTACATAAATCCCCAGGGGTAGATGAAATTACTACAGAAATGCTTAGAGCTGGGAATGTTTCGATTACCACTTGGATGACTGAAATTTTGAATATGTTTTATGATAAAGGCATGGTTCCTAAGGATTTTACCAGAGCTATTGTTATCCCTATTTTCAAAAAAGGTGATCGCAGTTCTTGTGATAACTATAGGGGTATCAGCCTACTCTCTGTTCCAGGTAAAGTTCTTTCCATGATTGTGCTTAATAGAATTAAGAATGTGGTTGACAGTCAATTGCGTGATGAACAATGTGGATTCAGAAGTGGTAAGGCATGTGTTGATCAGATATTTTCACTTAGGCAGATTCTTGAGAAATGTTTAGAGTTTCAGAAACCTTCGTTGCTAGCTTTGTTGATTTCAAAAATGCTTTCGACTCTGTTGATCATCATAATTTGTGGATGATTGTGAAATCATATGGTATACCTGACAAGTTAGTTAACATAATGAAAGCTCTATATAATAACACTGAGTTGTGTGTGAGAGTTGGTAAGGCTTGTAGCAATTTGTTTAGCATTACTTCTGGTGTTCAACAAGGGTGCATTTTGTCTCCTTTTCTCTTTAGCTTGGTTATTGATTATGTTATGCAAAATTCACTCCAAGAGGAAGATTTTGGCCTTAAATGGACTGGAGATACGAAAATTTCTGATTTAGATTATGCTGATGATTTAGCCCTTTTGGCAAATGATGTTGATGAGATGAACTCTTTCATTCGAGCTGTTGATGAGACTGGTAGTAGAGTAGGTTTGGTTATAAACAGAGAGAAAACTAAAGTGATGAAAATTGGTCAGGCAGGTTGTGATTCGGTTCATCTGAATGGTTGCAGTCTTGAGCAGGTGTCACAGTTTAATTATCTTGGGAGCTATGTAACAGATAATGGTGATGTGCGGCATGAGATTAACAGACGAATAGGGATTGCTGCCGGGACTTTTAAGAATCTATGGAGAGTGTGGAGAAATAGGCGTATATGTCGCAGGGAGATGATAAAAATAGTGATTTGATCAAATCCCTAAGGTATATGATCAATTCACAGAAGATGTTAAAATAACAACTCTGTGGGGTGATTTCCCTGAAGAAAGTAAGTGATTTGATCAAATCCCTTAACTGTTTTAGTGAAAAGATGAAATAATATTATTTAGATATTAAAAGTATTTATTTAGTAAACCATGCATTATTAAATGTAGAATAGTTAATACAACAATAGTCATTGAAACACAAATTATTTATTCGAAACTAATTAACAAAAGAAATAGGTATTTAAGCTGATATTTTTAAAAATAGCATTATTAAATGTAGAATAGTTAATACAACAATAGTCATTGAAACACAAATTATTTCGGCTATTACGGAATTGTAATAGCCGGTACATTGTACTTTTTCGTTTTTTCGAATCACCTTTTTCACCTCTTATTATCTCCTTTCCGAATCGGTTTTTTAAGGTATTCTTAATGTATCTCGATCTACAATACACCGCCTGCCGAATTATTCAAAACGCCCTTCATGAGCGAAGGCCAAGTGAGATCGAATCTGTAAAGTGATGAATCTCTTGAGTATGAATCTTTAGCTCACGTGACACTACTTTGGACACTAGAAAGGGTCCTTTTTTTACCTTTCTGGGAAAAATATTTAAGTAGTGGTGCTAATTTAAATTGTTCAATGATTGTGACAGCTTCTTCTATCCTTTCGCGAGTCCACAAAGGTTTTTCTTTTTCATGCCGCTTGTTCAAAAACGCCCTGATAGTTTCATTAAACTGTTCTTCAGATACAAATTCGGTGAGAGTTTGATTTTTTTCTATATCTGAACTCATTTTTCTACGGTAGGTACTTGATAAAACTCGAAATATAGAAAACAATAATAAAATGTGCGCAACCTTCCTCGCGTAATGTTTGGGCGCTGGCCGGCACGGACGCCAGAGGGGAGCGGTGAGGTAAAGGGGAGTGGTAACAAGCGAAACATAGAGTTGTGCGAGTCCTGACTTGTTTATTTCATCTTTTCAGTAAAACAGTTAAGGGATTTGATCAAATCACTTACTTTCTTCAGGGAAATCACCCCACAGAGTTGTTATTTTAACATCTTCCATGAATTGATCATATACCTTAGGGATTTGATCAAATCCCTATTTTCATCATCTCCCTGCGACATATACACCTAAAGACTAAAATTAGACTGTATAATAGTTTGGTTCTTTCTAGGGTTAGTTATGGTAGTGAAACTTGCGACACTTTGTAAACAAGATAACAGGAAACTAGATGCTTTTGATTCTAGATGCTTACGCAGTATCTTGGGCATTAGGTGGTTCAACCTTGTAACTAATGATGAGGTTAGGCAAAGGAGTTTGCAACCTCCTTTAAGCAGCATATTGTGCAGAGAGAGACTCCGTTGGTTTGGCCATGTTGCCCATATGAATAATTATAGATTGGCGAATAGGGTTATGAACAGTGTGCCTAAAGGCTTCAGAAAGAGGGGGAGACCAAGGATGCGGTGGTCAGACAATGTCAAACAGGACCTTGTTAGAATTGGTGTGCAGTGGCCAGCTGCAGTAGATGTAGCTCAGGACAGACTTGCTTGGAGAACTAAATTGCATGGTCTGGTTGGACCTCCATAGCCCATGGCTGCTTGAGAATGATGATGATGATGATGATGATGATACTTAAAGTGCAACAATAAAGAGCTCAGTGAATGTTTTTTCTGATGTTAAGAGAGTTAATACCACACCCATCTGTGGTATTTATGTCTAATTCCCCAAAATTGTCTTATTAGTTAATAAATATGTCCAAAATATAATTTGTACTTTAGCAACTGTAAGTACTATCACAGGGAGCAGCAAATAGTGCTCCCTGTGACAGATTTTCTGTCAGAGAAGTTAATTATCTCTTGAGGTGCATTTCATACATCACTAACTGACATGGGGAGTTGATGGGATTGTCAAACAAAAGAAGTTAGGAAAAGATTTCTACTCTGTTATGATCCATCTGCTTCAAATGCAGCAAAACATATTAGTACAAAAGTTGAAAGTTTACAATGTGCAGCTACTGGAAGAACATACACTGCCAATTCAAGAAAATAATATCAGAAATCAAAAGCTTATATCTCATTCAAAATCGTGGATAGTTTACAGATATATTTCACTAAGTTAGAAAAATCTCAATGGGCACTTAAATTTTTTTTTCTGTGAAACTTGCATTTCCATTATTTCAATACATACTTTGTGTCCATACTCTATAAAGGCTATAACAAGCATGGTGAACTTATGGCATAAATTGCACACAAGACTATTATTGCTGGCATTCCACTGAGAAGAGAAAAAAAAATATATGTCTATGGTTAGTGTAGAGACTTGGAAACAACAGCATTAAAAATTCATTATATATTTATGGATGAATTATTTGTAGTGAGATGGCAACTAACTATGTTGCTATAATTAGTACTTCAGTTCTATGCCAGTACATTAGTGTAATCTCGTCAAATAATTGATCACACATTGCAAAATATACTGTACCATAAAAAATATATGCACTAAATCTATAAACTTCTAATTACCTTACAAAAAATTCTCTATATCCTAAAGTTTAGTTATGGTTTTGGTTTACTGCTCTTTGAGAGGGCTAATTTACTCTCTGCGCCAATGAAAATTATCTTTATTGTGATCATGGTGGCATAACGTAAGTGATGCTCTGAGGATAGTAAGTGGAAGGTTGCATGCATTCTTTCATTTGTTTTGCATTTGATTTTGGTTTTAGTAAATAAATTTTTAATTCTCCCTTGTATAACGATGAAATTTAAAGCTTAGTATTTTATATCCTTACACTAGGGTGATTCGTAAGTCTATGCATTTTTCGGCATGCAAAATGTCTATAATGACACATGCAACCACAGGAAGACTGATCTCCATGCCAAGGCTTTTTGCTTCCATATTAAAGCTCTCATTCATCATCAGAAAAAGATAAAAATTCTTTTTTAACTGGAAAAAGAAGAAGTAATAAAAATATTGGCATCAAAAAGTTGTAAGATAGCCATTGTCCTAGCCAGCAATGTATCTTCCAGCAATATATCTTTAGCTATCATTATTAATCTTTCAGAGAACTCTGAAAGATTAATAATGACATATAAATATACGGGAATAAAATTAATAAGTCAATAGAAGTAAAAATGAAACAAAGTCATAAGCCAGCCATTATCACAGCCAAATGAATGGCAAAATAGAGCTGCTATAATTTGCACAGTGATATAGCATAACTCAGAAAAATCTACAAGAATAAAATAAAGTAAAAATGCAATAACAAGTTGTAGTCCAGTGATTGTTGTAACTAGCGATGTAGTCAGAAAGATTGATACATATAAAACTACAGAAATAAAATCATAATAGATCAATAGAAATAAAAACGAAGATTTAATTATAAAAGTGCAAATCAAATACTAACTGAATTGAAAAAGTTATCCAATGTTGATAATGCTATACTCAGCACACGGTGCATGCATGTCAATGCTTGCTACTAATTACTGCCATCTGCAATTCTTGCATAGCTGCACTAATTGAAGATATACACTGAGATGCCAGTTTATTAGGCACACCTACCTAGTAGCATGTTGCACCTCCTTTGGATTTCAGAACAGTATGAATTTGTGGGGGTATGGAACTTATCATATGCTGGATGCATTGTGCAGGAATGTTGTACCCTGCAGAAATGATTGTGTCGCACAGTTTCTGCAAACTGGATGGAGGCACAGTCTCACTATGAACAACCCTTACCACCTCAACTCAAAGATGCTCAATAGGGGTTAGGTCTGTAAACTATGCATGCCAATGAAGCAAGGAAAACTCGTTGGCACATTACTGGAACCATTTGGTGTTGACACATGCCTCATGAGCAGGTGCATTATCATTCTGATGATAAACTGTAGTCATGAAAGGATGAACTTGGTCAGCAACAATATTCAAATATATTGTGGCATTCAGATGTCCTACGATGGGTATCAGGGGACCTAATGTGTGCCAGGAAAACCTTCCTCATGCCATCCCACTGCCACCACCAGCTCATACCGTTGACACCAGACAAGATAGCTCTGTGGCCTCATGTTATTTGTGCCAAATTCTGATCCTTCAATCAGCATGATGCAAAAGGAACCTTGATTTGTCTGACCAGGTGCCCTTTTTTCAGTCCTGAATGATCCAGTATTGCTGCTCCTATGCCCACTGATGTACTTTCAAGTTCTTAGTTGACAACACTGGCAATCAACATGTTCAGCAGCTGCTGTAGCCCACTCACAACTAGGTCTCAGACGTGGTGCATTCAGAGATGACATTCTGCACACCAATATTTAATTCTGCTGTGATTTGCCTGATTGTGGCCTGTCTGTTTGCTTACACAATTCTCACCAGTCTGTTTTGACCCCCTGTGATCCACAAACTGCTTTTGTCCTAAGGATTGCTGATCACTGGTAGTTTTTTGCTTTTCACAACATTCTCAGTAAACCCTTGGAAAGTTTGCGAGTGAAAAGTCCAGGAGGACTACTGTTTAGGAGATGCTAGAATTGGCACCAACTATCATGCCATGTTCAAACTCACTCATTTTGCCCATTCTGAGGCTCAATCCAACTCTAACTGATGCTGGAAGAGCTGGTCTGCCTGATGTATGCCACACACTGAGGTCACATGGTGTATTAAGTTTTGGAATGAACCATTTATGTGATGAGGGCATTAATGGTTCATTCCAAAAGATTATTTCTTTGGAATTTCTTTGGATTATTTCTTCATTCCAGAAAATTAAGATTATTACCAATAAACTGGCATATCAGTCTACATGTCTTTGTGCTAAGCAACATCTTGAATAGAAGGACTGCACTGTTTGGTCATATTGCTCCCAAGCAAAATTACAGATTAGCACATAGTTATATAATGTGTTGATTTTACTAATGAATGACTCCATGATATATCATTCATGGCTGTTGATTGAGATTGTGCTCAGTGGGTTATCAGTGAAGTACCTGACATGTTGTCTATGGGTTGTTGGTATGTCTCCCAAATAGTTTCAGATAACTTTTACCCTACACTTAAGATTATTCACAACAACTGGTTACCTCTGATTACTTTAAATTAAAGTGCTTCTATAGGCTTGAAGAAATGGGAAACCTTGAAAGAGATGGGTGGATGATATTATAACTGACTCCAATGGCTAAATGCAGCAACTGTTGCTCAGGATAGATATATTTAGAATTGAATTTTAGTTTAGCTGAAACTCAATATAATTACATTGCTTGATGTGATGTGTGTGTGTGTGTGTGAGTTTCTGCCTGTGTATAATGGATTAGTTTTCAAATTAACTAAATTAGAAAAGATAAAAATATACTTACAATATGGATTGTTGGAAACAATTTCACTATCCCAATCTTCACTTGAGACCGATAATTTCAGTGTTGAGTTATTCAAGTTTTGTTCCAAAAGGCTATCAGCTTCATCTACTGAAAAAAAAAAAAGACATTAAAAGTTTGAAATCAATGAAAAAACAAATTTATCTATTAATAGGGTTCAACTAGGTAACATAATTTGATGGCCCAAATCGAACATTACTAACTGGTAAGTTAAAATGTTTGTATTGAGGTATAAAATTTTTAAAGTATCAGCTTTAAAGTAATTGTAAACTAGATTGTTACATCTAACCTTATTTAGGCACATAAGTGTTAGAATAGGTTGGGTTTTTTACCTCTGAGCAGCACTCCATTTTGCACACCATGGGCTAAATGGCCAGGTCACAAGGAACCCGAAGGCTCAGAAAAGGTTGGGGGAGGGGACCCACTGGAACAGCTGTTGGGAGACAGATGGTAGCCTCCTGTCAAGGCCATCCAGTGTGTTCTTTAACATGCACAGGGTATGTCTCTATGTTAGAATGGAGAAATAAAGAATACTTATTATTTTAAGTTACCAATTAAGGTTATTAAAGGCAAAGAAAGTTAAGTAATCTAACACTTGGGTATTTGCTAGTGTTAAATGATTCCATCAGATGTAGTGATTAACCATCTTCCCATTGTACAAGTATTGGGAGATGCAAACTATGATAAAAATTACTGAAGTAGGTATGGGATGCCATCGGACTTCACTCATGCATGAGCCTCGTATGCATTACCGGTACTTTGAACAGCCAGCGTTACATCACTGAGGTGTTGGAGCCTGTGGTCATAACTTATCTTCAGGGGCTCTCTGGTGCCATTTACCAACAGGACAATACCCGACTACATGTGGCATGCATCGGCCAACAATTCCTTGATAGCCACCACGTGACACTTCTGCCTTGGCCTGCGAGTTCACTGGATCTGTCCCCAATTGAACATGTCTGGTCCATGATCTCACAATGACTAGCACACCAGACACCAGAAGCTACTACAACAGATGAACTTTGGCTATGTATTGAAACTGAAAGGATTGACATTCCCCAAACACACATCCGATGTCTCATCCTCTCAATGTTGGACTATGTAGCAGCGGTTATTTCCGCTCATTGTGGCTACACAAGATACTGATTTCTTTGTATTCCACAAGTCTAACCGAGTTGTATTTGTAATCATTTGATCCTTGTAACAAGCTATGAATTCACTAAATATGGCTTTGATATCTCTTGTCTTTCCTGGTATTGCACTTTTAATGGCTAGCAGTGTATATTATGCATTTTTCAAAAAAAAAAAAAAAAAAAAAAATTCTGAAGACTTCCAAAACTGAGGAGAAAATATTTTATTGCAATGGAAATCCAGTCTCTTAACCCCCTTGAATGTTATATTTCATGGGTATTATTGTGAATCAAGAATTTTTTTTTTTTAATTTGTTTTTAACAGTGCTGTGGAGGCAGAGGTGAAAGTAATTTTGGTGCTGCTGCAGTTGGACATTTTACTGACTCCAACTCCAGCCTCAATATAAATTTTAGTAAAATATGTTTTTGTGTGTGACATCACTGGTAGCTACGGTGGTTAAACCACTTAAATAATAAACACAATGCTTTCCATTTCAGACACTAATGCCAAAATTCATTTTTTCTTTTCAGAAAATATGGTTTAATAATCATAAGTTTTAAACTTTCAAGTCTAAAACCCCTTTCACAATGGTAATGAGAGTTCCAATGAAATATGCATCTTTAAATATTTTACAATAACCACAGATGGGAAACATTTTGGTGTGTCACTATATGATAGAAGATGATGATGGTAAAAAATATGTCAAGCACAAATCAGTGGTTTTAGTGGCTATGGTAAAAATGCACCAACCAGAGCATCAAATTTAAAAAGACATTTGCAGCATTTCCACCCCAAAATTTTAGAAGTTGTCATTGAGAAAGATAGTAATAAAAACATTTCAAGTACTTCAAAGTTAACAAAAGATCAGGTATCTACATGACAAGCACCACTTACAAGATTCTTTACGACAGACAAAGTTACTGTAATAATGACTACAGAAAAGTTCGAGATGCACATCATCGAACTGGTGGTAAGAAATGGTGCAGACAATCTTTATTTTCACAACCAGCCTTTCTAGGCCTAAATGGAGAAATGGCCAAGAAATTTCGAGTCTCTGGAAAGACAGAGTATCAAAAAAATTATAGTTGAAGAAGCCACAAATAAAAAGGAAGAACTTCACAGAACTCTTCACGTTTATTAAAATGGATGCAGCCATGTGTCATAGAGTTAACTATTTTGCCATCAGTGCTAGATTCGTTGATGAAAACAATAAAATGGTAACTTGGACATTGGGAGCAAAGGTTACTAAGGCACATCACGACAGCAACTATCTTCAAAAATTAGTGGAAGAAGCTTTACAAGATTTTGAAATTAAGAAAGAGTAGGTTCTATGTATTGTCACAGATAATGCTTCAAACATGCTAAGCACAATAGAAAAGCTGAATAGGGTTGATGAAGAAAAAGAGGCCCATAAAATTTACATTCCTGAGGCTGCAACTGATTCTCAACAGTACAAACAGAATGAGTCAGAGTTGGATAGAAAAAAAAAATCAAGAGTTGGAATCAGAGTTTTTTGACTCCACAGCCCTGGTTTTCAATACATTTTCTTGAACACAAAACTTACTAATGTTATTGCCAGGTCCAACCATTTGTCTCTGCAATCAATCAATAGATTTTGATGGTTCCTTTTGCGTTGGATGGAGGAAAAAGCTCAGTTTTCACGCACATATTTCATTGCATACTTTTTCCATTAATTACTGAAAATAGACAATTTTCTAATGACACTTATTTTCAATTCATTTTGATCCATGGAACGTAGTTTGCATTAAAGAGGAATGATAAAAATAGAGTCGACAGAGGGACAGTACCTCAATACCTTCACATTCTATCATCAAATGTCAAATTTCTATCATACACACTTGCAATTTTAAGCTTTTACCTAATTTAAACATTTGAGTGATTCCAAAAGTGCAAATCATAATATTTCATAAATACCTATCTAACCCAAAAATAAATTTTAATTTAGTTGCAATAACAAAAAATTTGAATCCACAGATGGACAGACAAACATTAGTTACTTTCTTTTGGAAACAAGAAAAGAAAGCATTAACCTGTTTTGTTTCTCAACTTCAACACTGCATTATAACGAAATGAAAAGACTGACAAATATATTATTTCCATATATATAAAAATTCTCTTTCTCAAGTGGCAAACATTTTAAACAGTGCATTTCAATGAAATTTTTTTCTTTACTATATGCATGAAGTTGTTTTTTCATCAAAGGAAGAAAACACGAAAATGCTTTAAGTATGCTCATTTCTCAGTTCATATCTGACTTGGAAGCTGACTGCATTTCTGCGAAGAGAATTATTGAGATAAAAAAAGAAAATGGAAAGTAAATAACAGCAATAAAGCCTTTGCACACACTTTTTCTAGCATCTCAAAAGTTTTGTGCAATAGACCAATCTTTTTCAAAGTGGATTACTGAAATAAAAACAGCAGAAAATAAAGGAGGAAAAATACACAACAGCAATGATTCCAGAAACTGCTACTACATATTTAATTATTATTATTATTCATATCCATAATAATATCTTAGGCTCTTAAGTACAGCAGAAAGACTACAATTTGAATCCCATAAGGACAAACCAATGCAATGGCTTAAAATTCTAGTATGAAGGTAAATTAAAACTAATGACGAGTAGTATATTCATGATACATGTATAAGAAAATAGATATATTATCCTAAGCGATATTTCACTAAATTATTAGTGAATCATTCAAAATTGATCCTTAAGTTAATGGGTGTAACCAGGCTGGGTTGTAGAAAAATATATTGGGGGGGGGGGGGAGCTGTGTAATGTTTCAGCTTCCATTTTAGATGCCTTTAAAAATTCCTTAAAAAATGCTTGAAATATGCACAAATTAATAATTTTTTGCCCCCATTACCTTTACTAGCATTCTCAAATGGGGGACACCCTCTTGACCCTCCCCCAGACCTCAGATAAATCAAGAGAAAATTGGGGCTCAAACACCCTTTGAATAGTATTTTAAAGCATTGTATATATATATATAGGTATGTGTGCACTAATCATAGGAAAAATTTAAAACCCTGCAGCATGAAAATCATAAAACCACCACAGAAACCTTTCCCAGCTATATTTTACAATATTATGTTATTATATAATATTGTAAGTAATTCTCTTCTTATATTTATGACAAAATACAATGAATGATTTATACCCTTTGGCATTAGACAAATTAACTCCTTATATGAATGGCTCCTTTAGACAATCAGTTGCAGGTGAATCATCCAATTTGACCATTCATGCCATTTTATGAATGGGTATTGGACGAATCGCACCATTGGACCAATCAGGATTGGACAAACTCTCTTTGGCCGAATCAGCATTGGACCAATCGGCATTAGACCAATCGTCCAGTATTGCTTTTTCCAGTCCTCAACAGTCCAGTGTTGATGCTCCTGCACTCACTGGAGATGTGCTATCACATTCTTAGTTAACATCAGCACTCAACAGGTCAGACAGATCAGTGGGGATTGCAGCCCATTCACAACAAGGTTGATACGTTGTGCATCTGGAGGTGACCTTCTGCACACTAATGTTATTTTTGTTGTGATTTGCCTAGTTCAGCCGTCCCATGGCTTGAGTGGTTAGCGCTCTTGGCTACTGATCTAAGGGACCTGGGTTCGAGCCCCGGGTAAGGCATGGATGTATGTGTCGTTTTTCTGCTGAGGTCCTGCCATCCTCTCAGACCATCTAATTTGGCATATAAACTGATAGGCTCCTGTCAGACCTCTGTGGCAAGCAGCTGCTTGAGGGGGTATTTAGGGGGTTTTTTGGCCTAGTTTTGGCCAATCTGTTAGCTTGCCTGATTCACTCTAGTCTCCTTTGACTCCTCTGATCCCCAAGCAGCTTTCATCCAAAGGATTGCCAAACACTGGTAGTTTTTTGCTTTTCGCAACATTCTTGGTAAACCCTTGAAACAGTTGTGCGGAAAAAGCCCAGGAGGATAGCCATTTGGGAGAAGATGCTAGAACCAGCACACCTAGCACCATTATGCCATTTTCAAAGTTGTTTATGTTGCTCGTTTTGTCCATTCTTATGCTCAATCTAATGTAACTGATGCTGGAAGACCTGGTCTGCCTGATTTATACTGTCCACTGCAGTCATGTGAGGTATTATGTGTTGAATCATTTATGTGAAAAGGGGTGGTGTACCTAATAAATTGAAATCTCAGTATATATATATATGTATTAATATGTACAACAACAATGTTCAAATGTGTGTATGCATTTCTTCAGTATCATGCAAATGTTGAACATTTATATAAGCTCATTTTTGTTTTATTTAAATAGTACTAGTTGGGGAATACCTTTGCATATTTTGGTAATAGGCTGGCATGTAAGGTTATGTTAAATTGATTAGTTTGATTTTGTTGTGGAAACTGTTTTTTCACATTATTAATTTATTTCTTTAATGTTACTCTCCTCTGTTCATGTTATCTGGTTAGTTACACACTTCTGACTCAAAACAATGAAATAAAGGAAAAACTTAAGGATAAATATATAAAAATACAATTGAAAATTTACATTACGATATACCCAATACAGAAATTTCATATATATATATGAGTGAAATCAATGAAATTTAAACAACTATCATTGGTTGAGAAAGCATAAAGCTCTCTCAGATGTTACCCTCTCAGATGTTACCAACAAAACCATAACCTCTCCAAATGAAACTATAACCTTAACTGTACTGGGTATAGCTTCCAATCTTTAAAGAAATAAATTTCCTTCATGTATAAGGATTCAAACAAGGTAGATGACATAATATTTTGTCAGTAATTATACCAGAGTTAAAAAGCAGTAAAATTTAAATTATTATTTAAATAATCTTTCAGTTTCTATTATACTAATAAAACTCACATTTAAAATATTTTAACAAAAGTCAGTTTTGTAATTTGTTTAGAATATCTTATTGATGTTTTCAATGGAGTTTTGTTAAGTTTGAATTGCAAACATGGATAAAAAGATCTTGTATAGGTTATCATTAGTTATGGAATTAGAAAAATTTTTGTAAAAAATTCATTATTGTGGTAGAATACCATCAATTTGATGCTTAGTCCATGGATCTGTGTCCTGTTTATGAATTGATGTAGGCACATGGATATGATACAGTATTGCACATTGATACAGGAGCTTGAGTTTAATGTGGCTAATGGTATTCTGCAAATTTGAGCCCATTGTCTGTAATGACATGAACATTTATTTGTTAAAACAATTTATTCCAGAAAATCATTAATAAGATTTAAGGATTGGATTAGTTAGTCTCAGTGGTTTTCTTAACTGTCAAAAGGAAGTGTTTTGTTCTCGAATTTGCATTGTTTGGACTAGTTTTCTCTGACTGGATTATTCTAATATGATGATGTCATAAAGCACCACACTTAAAACCACCAAGGCTAATAAATAATTCAGTCTCTAGGACTTATTAACGATTTTCTGAAATAAATTATAATAATGTGTAAATTATAGTAATCATTACAGACAACCAATGCAAATTTGCAGACTTTCATTAGTAACAATACAACATTACTAACTCAACCAAATGCATAACTATGCAATCCTGTAAGAATCATATCCATATGCTTACACCAACTCAAATCCCAAGCAAGAACAGTGTTTGATATTTCAAAACTTCAGTATTATATTTAAATAGGTTTATTTTTAGAACAATGAAAGGGATTTCAACAAGAAATGAGGTGTTGGAAGCAGAAATGAGGTGTTGGAAGCTATACAGAAGGGACAGTCAAGATTTACTACTTCTCTTGTGCAGAAGTTCACTAGCCTAGCATTAATATAAAATTTCTCATTTAAGTTCAATAGGTCTCATGAATATCCCTCCCACCCTGCCACTAAAAAAGTGTAAAAATGGTTTTAAATTCAAAGTAGTTTTGTTATTGGTAAAGCTTGAATTTTTAGCACAACACAGGATAAACGTGGAAAACTGTGTGGGAAATTTGAGAGTAATAGAACATTTTCAAAATTTCACCAAATGCAAAATGTGGATACAATAGGTATGAAAAATTATATAATAAATATTATAAATAAATGAATTATATACATATATACCTACGTAATAAAAACTTGATAAATGAGGGACATTCAAAAAAGTTCTTGACATGCATCTGAAGAATAACAACCATTGCACTTACCTCAACAAAACTTTTACTGTCCTCCAAAGTACTCCCCTCCAGCATCTATGCAAAGTTGCAGATGTCTACGTCAATTCTGGAATGCTTGGTGGTACTCCTGTTGGGGAATACTCCGCAACTTTGAATGAATACATTTTGAAGATCTTGCACCATAACTTTAACTATAAAGGCTTCCCAGCAAGTTACCTTTTTAAGTTTTGGAAACAACCAAAAATCATATGGTGAAAGATTGGGTGAATATACAGGATGGGTGGTAGCTGTTTGATTTTTTTTCCTGCTCCAGATAGGCAATAACTTGCTAGATTTTGCAAGCACTGGCAGTGCCATGAAGGAGAACCCTTGACATGACTGTTGTTGGATGCTGCTCCTTCATCACCATAACCATTTTGGGCAAAACAATGTTGGTACAGTATTGGCCATTTATAGTCATTTTTTCAGATAAGGTGTCCACGGCTACCATTCCTTGAAAAATAAAAATATTGTGAACATTCTCTTCCTTGAGCGTGTCTTGTAGGAAGGTTTAGGGAAGCAGTTCATCTTCCTTAACCAAGTTGCATAGTAATAAAAGTACATCTCATCACCTGTGACAATGTCTGTTGACCGTTTGGTGTCACTATGTTCAAACATTGTCAGCATCTCCTTGCATGAGTCAACTCTAGCTCTTTTTTGCTGTTCTGTTGATTTGTAGGGTACCCATTTGGCACAGATCTTTAGGAACTTTAAATGTTGACAAATAACTGTTTTCGCTCTGCCAATCAATACACTGACATCTAAACTTATTATCTGAATCATGACATGTTTGCTTTTCTTAATGAGTTCATGAACAGTAGTGAGGGTTCTCTCAATCAAGTCTCCTTCAGTCTTTCTGCATGAAGGTTTTCAAAGCTCTGCCATCCATCTCTGAATTTGTGCATCCATCCTGTAACAGTGCCATATGAATAGGCATGATCCCCATATACTTGTGATTAAATCAACACGAATTTTTTTCACATCATCCCCAAGCTGCATCCTTGGGAAAAGGTAAAATATTTCCGTCTTTAGTAGGCTTCATAGCAACAATGCACAGATTTCACAGATCAAACTTTGCGTACCACCAGCGAAGAGAGAAATGATGATAACCCTTTGTTTTTAACACATAATGACAAGTTTAGACAAGCTTTCAAACAATTTGTAGCTTATTAACTTTGGAGGAATGAGTGCTAATCTACAGATCTGTGTGAAGAACTTTTTGAATGCCCTTATATGCACTCCTTCCGCTTCTGAACATAAACAAATATTTATAAAGAAACTCATATAACATAAACCAAATTTCATTCTACACATACAGTGTTTTACGCCCCCCCCCCCCACTCAAGCCAATCAATGTTCCTTTTCTGACCGAATGCAGAGACAGGGTTGGCAGAGAAAACCACAGTTCAAGATTAAGTTGGGACACAAAACTGCAAGTTATAAGATTGTGCATTTCGGAGCACCACCATCTGAGCATCACTATCCCTGCATAGTTGGTTTCACTATATGTAAATTATACTGGCCCCAACATTTAGAAATTCACAAGTCACTGCTGCTCTCTGGTGAAATGAACTTTTTTCAGAGCTGCATGAAAGCTGTTGCATCCAATGGTAGAACTTGCTAAATCTGAGCTCTGAAATAAGATTGTCATTTAAAATACAGAACATGTGTTTCCTTCATTTAATCATATTACTGAAAATAATAATAAAAAAAAACTATTGGCAAGGAAAAGAATCCATTTTTCAAGCTAGATATATTTAGAGAGCTAAATTATAGTCTGACAGACTAGGTTCTTTGAGGTGTGTACATTTCTGTCTGTAGTGATTAACTAAAGTTTTTAAATTAAACTAATGAAGTAAAAAACAAAAAACATACCACATGAAGTGTTGGAAATAATTTCACTATCCCAATCTTCACTTGGGTCATTGTCATCTAACTTCAATGTTGAGTTATTTAAGTTTTCATCTACAAAGATATCAACTGGTTCATCTATATAATGAAAAAAAAAAATCAGAATATTTTGAAACTGGAAATCAATTCAAAAATAAATTTAATATATTAATAAGGTTCAAGTTAGAAAGCAAATTTTAGTGGGTTTATTCAGACTACTGCTATTGAGATTTAGTGATGCAACTTATAAAGTAATCTCACAAATTTTTTATCAATAACATTCCTATGACAATCCACTTTAACCTTAATAAGGCTAAATTGAAAAAAAAAACTCAGCTTCTGAACCCTGCTGTGAAGTAACTAATGAAGAGAAATAGTTTGTATTATGTATTATGTAAGGAAAAAAAAAACTTTAATTCAGTAGCAAAAAATCACAGGACGTGTCCTGTGGACATGGAACTCACGAAATAATAAAAAATGTAGGAAAGTTTATAAATCACACCAGCTGAAGAAAAAAATGTTAGCCGATGATGATGATGCAGTGGTTAGCATAAATGGCATGTTTCCAGGAGACATGGGTTCGAATCTCACTCATGGCAAAACCTTTCTTTTTTTTTTCAGCTTTTTATTTCATGTGAAAAAAACTTTAATTCTGAACAATAAAATAAAAACATAGTTTAATGTTAACTTATTTTTGTTTACTATTCATGCTTATAAATTGTTCTGGTCAGGTACTTCCTGGCCAGAACAAACTTGTGGTGGACCAAAAAAAAATGGATAATAATTGGTTGGGGTAATGAAACATTAATCCTTTCCTTGAATTCCAATATATATATTAATCAATAAAAAAAATAACTGTAAACTTCAAAACCTTGCAATAACCCCTACCAACCATATCCTAAAAAAATATACTCTCAAGCTCACAAACATCAAGCACATTTCCCCCCTTTTGGAGTCGTGTTTGAGGTAGCCAATGACATTGGAGACGTCAGAAGCTTTAATTTGAGATACAACTTGTTAAAATCAAACCTCGGGGAAAATCTGTCTCTCCCTTTATCAGAGAAGAGTGGGGGGGGGGGGGGGTAAACTCAAAATAGTTTACAATCATTATTATATGAGCTTTCATCATTTCAGAACAACTTTCTGATTTTCCATTTTTTTAGGGGGAAAGAAAGCATGGGGGATCAATTTTTCATAGACTATGTATGACATTCCCCACATCAGAAGCTTTCATTTGACATATCGCTTGTTACTTTCAGCCTTTGTATTCTGTAGATATTGCTTAAGAATAGTTTTTGCATTTCCCCTTTTTTAGGGGAGAAGAAAGCATGTGGGGTCAATTTTTTATAGCCAATGACACTCCCAGCATCACAAGCTTTCATTTTGCACATAAATCAATAAGTTTCTCCATTGTGTTCAAAAGATAGGGTGCAATGTTTTGTCAAATCTACAAATGGACAAACCGACAAATGTCAAAGTCAAAAGCAATTGGAAGATAGGTAAAAATGGAAAGTGTACCACTAGAGTGATTCAAAAGTGTGCATTTTATCATCTACTTCAGAAATGATTATTACAATATAAATAATGAACTTTACCAGCAAAATATAATCCATCATTTTATAGCCATCTGCCAGTAGGTTGTTCGATTCCTATTTGATACCACAACTGGTTCTTGGAGGTAAAAAAAACTCCCAACATCTGTTTTTGACTTCCTGAAATGTTGAATGGAGTGAAAAGAATTGGTAGTCAGAAGGAGCTAGGCCCACATTATACATTGGGTGAGGATGCTCAAATGTAAGTACTCAATATTCTTTGGTCTGAAGTATGTGTGGTTTTTGTTTGTCATGCTGGAGGAGTAGCTGTTGTCTGTTTACCAATCCTGGGTAGTGTGAAAACATCACAGAGTGCACATGCTCCAGTTGTGCCATAGAGGTTGGCATTGATGGCATATCTATTGGTAATCACTTCAAAGTGCACATTACCCCCAAAATTCCACCAACACAACATTGTTT
Source organism: Ryuthela nishihirai (assembly GCA_038380435.1). Classification (NCBI taxonomy): domain Eukaryota; kingdom Metazoa; phylum Arthropoda; class Arachnida; order Araneae; family Heptathelidae; genus Ryuthela; species Ryuthela nishihirai. Next base: position 32,120,316 of record JAWZYU010000018.1, read on the forward strand.
TAATTTCGAATCATCCCTTCTTTGGAGAGAAAGTGCAGGCTAGCCTGTGTCCAGCCACTGCTTTTGGGTGTTCGGATTGTTGAAAAATATCCATTTTTTGTCACACGTAACAATTTCCTTGATAAAAATGGCAGTAAAGTGGATTAGCAAAGAGTTTCCTACAGACTTCGATAGGAGAGTTTGATTGTTCAGTAGTCAGTTCATGTGCAACACTTTGGCAGCTTCTGGCTACCTTGCAGAAGCATTGCAGATGCCATACTATAGTTGCTTGTGAGCAACAAAGTTTGGATGAAAGTCTGCAAGTGCTCATCAATGGATTAGCTTCAGTAGCATGGCACAGAATGTTGTGATCTACCGATATTTATTGCCCTGATTACAGCTTATAATCAAGGCTCATGTTGCTACCTTTGAATTTCTTGCCCAAGTTCGGGTAGCATAAATGAAGATTACCTCCTCACTTTTCACTTCCCACATTTCTTGGGCCACTTCAGTAACTTTTAAACCATTTTTCCCAGTGCGAGGCAAAATTGTATGAATTTCAATACTTAGCTCATTCACTGTATCTTTCTAATGATGGAAACCAAGACTCCAATACTTGTAATAACTATAAACTGATGCAGTGGACTCTATATTTTTCCTTAGTACTACATTCAGAGAGGTTTCTTACAGCAAAATTTCAGACAAGCATTAAAGATTTGAATGTTATCTGCTGCTATGCCCCCACTGACGATTCTGATGAGGATGAGAAGGATAGGTTTTACAGACAACTTCAGGATATTTTGAATTCTGTCAAGAAAGGAGATATTACCCTTGTTCTTGGTGACTTCAATGCCAAAGTTGGTACAGACTCTGACCTTTGGGGAGGAGTAATAGGCCCTTTTGGTATTGGTAGCTGCAATGGCAATGGGCAACGTCTCCTACAGGTAAGTAAACTCAATGGTTTCAGAATAACTAACACATATTACAAACACCGCAACATACATAAATACACATGGGTTTCACCTGATGGGCTGCATAAGAATATGATTGATTATATATTAATTAACAGCAAATGGGCTAGTTCTGTTAGAAATACCAGGGCATATAGGGGAGCTGAAATGGGATCTGACCATTACCTTGTCAAAAGTGTCTTGCAACTTAAACTTAAAAAGAGTTGTGCTAGGGTTAAAAAATTTACCTTTAATACTGAAGCTCTGAAAGACCCAGTTATAGCTAAAGCTTACCATGATAGGTTACTTAGTCATTATGACAGTCATGGTTTGCTTAATACTGAAGTTGAGGATGAATGGGGCCATTTTAAACAAGCTTTTTTGGAAACAGTACTCTTTTAGGAAAAAAGGAGCAGAGGAGGCAGAATTATTTAAGTGATAAGGCACTTGAGCTTATTTCAGAAAGAAGGAACTGCAGGAATGTCCTTAATCAGTACCCTACTAGTCCTAATAGAAAGGATTACAGAGAGCTTAATAAACGTGTAAAGGATCAGTTAGCTACTGATAAGAATCTTTGGCTTGATGGCCTTGCTGACAAAGCTGAGGAAGCAGTTAGACAGCACAACAGCAGAGAGCTGTACCAGATAGTTAATGTTTTGTGTGGTAGAAAACGAACAGGTATACAGGGATTGAAGGATAAACAAGGCAAGGTTATAGAAGGTGAGGATTCTGTCATGGCTAGGTGGGCTGAGCATTTCAGTGATGTTCTAAACAATGTGGTTAGTTCTACTCCCATTGTTTGCAATGATGATAGATGCATTGGTGGCTTTAACGTTGGCCCTATAACACAATCTGAAGTTAGTTTGGCTATTTCTAAACTTAAACTTCATAAATCCCCAGGGGTGGATGAAATTACTACGAAATGCTTAGAGCTGGGAATGTTTCAGTTACCATTTGGATGACTGAAATTTTGAATAACTTTTATGATAAAGGCATGGTTCCTAAAGATTTTACCAGAGCTATTATTATCCCTATTTTCAAAAAAGGTGATCGCAGTTCTTGTGATAACTATAAGGGTATCAGTCTACTCTCCGTTCCAGGTAAAGTTCTTTCCATGATTGTGCGTAATAGAATTAAGAATCTGGTTGACCGGCAATTGCGTGATGAGCAATGTGGATTCAGAAGTGGTAGGGGATGTGTAGATCAGATATTTTCACTTAGGCAGATTCTTGAGAAATGTTTAGAGTTTCAGAAACCTTTCGTTGCTAGCTTTGTTGATTTCAAAAAGGCTTTTGACTCTGTTGATCGTCATAATTTGTGGTTGATTGTGAAATCATATGGTATACCAGACAAGTTAGTTAACATAATGAAAGCTCTCTATAATAACACTGAGTCGTGTGTGAGAGTTGGTAAGGCTTGTAGCAATTGGTTTAGCATTACTTCTGGTGTTCGACAAGGGTGCATTTTGTCTCCTTTTCTCTTTAGCTTGGTTATTGATGTTATGCGAAATTCACTTCGAGGGAAAGATTTTGGCCTTAAATGGACTGGAGATATGAAAATTTCTGATTTAGATTATGCTGATGAATTAGCCATTTTGGCAAATGATGTTGATGAGATGAACTCTTTCATTCGAGCTGTTGATGAAACTGGTAATAGAGTAGGTTTGGTTATAAACAGAGAGAAAACTAAAGTGATGAAAATTGGTCAGGCAGGTTGTGATTCAGTTAATCTGAATGGTTGCAGTCTTGAGCAGGTGTCACAGTTTAATTACCTTGGGAGCTGCGTAACTGATACTGGTGATGTGCGGCATGAGATTAACAGACGAATAGGTATTGCTGCCGGGACTTTTAAGAATCTATGGAGATTGTGGAGAAATAGGCGTATACACCTAAAGACTAAAATTAGACTGTATAATAGTTTGGTTCTTTCAAGGGTTAGTTATGGTAGTGAAACTTGGACGCTGTGTAAGCAAGATAACAGGAAACTAGATGCTTTTGATTCTAGATGCTTACGCAGTATCTTGAGTATTAGGTGGTTTAACTTTGTAACTAATGATGAGGTTAGGCAAAGGAGTCTGCAGCTGGTTTGGCCATGTTGCCTGTATGGATAATTATAGATTGGCGAATAGGGTTATGAACAGTGTGCCTAGAGGCCTCAGAAGGAGGGGGAGACCTAGGATGCGGTGGGCAGACAATGTCAAACAGGACCTTGTTAGAATTGGTGTACAGTGGCCGGATGCAGCAGATGTAGCTCAGGACAGATATGCTTGGAGAATTAAACTGCGCGGTCTGGTTGGACCTCCGTAGCCCATGGCTGCTTGAGGATGATGATGATGACATTCAGAGGCATGCAAATGCAACACAGTAGTATGTCACTGTACACATTTTGCATGGCAAGAAATGCACAGAATGAATCCAAAAATAAAATAATTGGTTAATTCAACTTTTAACAAGTAAAAAAACCACAAGGAATAATAAGTTTGTAGAAGGGTCTGAATTCAAAAATTACTTGCTGCAAGCTGCAGACACAACTAATGGACCTGAAGAAAGGATATGTGCACACATCCAAGAACAAGCAATAATCTGTCCCCAGAATTTTCATTCCAGTAGTAAATGGTTATTTTTAGAATCTGCCAAGTTGATAACAGTCAGAGAAAATAATAACATGCTGCAGGAGTTGCTGTTGATCACCTGTTGGCCTCATTGGGTCATTAACTGGAGGTGGTAGGTGCACTATCAGGCAAATGCAAATTTGATACCCTTTTCTGCAATGGAATGTGATTAAGAGACAAATTGGATATCTTAAGTAAAATATTTGGCAACCAATATTGGGGGGCAAAAATGCTACTTGGTTGCCCTTCTGGCAACTCTTTTTTTTCTTTCTTTTCTTTCTCTAGCAACTCTACTTAATGCAGTCTATAAGAGACTACATTAAGTAGAGTTGCATATTCCAAAAATATTATGCAGGAAGAAGGGGAGAAAAGCAGCAAATAAATCTTAAAAGCCTTACAAAGAGAGAACATGAATCATAAGTATAAAAGATAAATTGTATTTAACCAAACAGAATCAGAAACACGTGATCTCCTGATAACATGTTTGCTTTTGTAGTCAATAGCTTAACATGTACTGCTAAGCTATTAACTACAAAGATTTTCTTTATTAAAAGCTATGCATCTTTAAGCCAGTAAATAAGAGTGGGGATGGTTATGTTGGTGGAATGCCAGGCTCAAAATCTGATGTTCCCAGATTAGAACCCTACCTATACCTGCACAGAGATTTTCTCCCCTGATCTCAGCTCTGCCCTTGATGAGAAAGAAGACAACAATGGGCTTGGAAAGGCTGTCATCCATCTGATGGGATGCTAAGCTGTGTACCCACATGGAGGAGAGATGTACCCCATGCATGTTAAAGGACACGTTAGACAGCCTTGACAGGAGATTCCAAAATGTGCATAGTGGATGTCCTTTCTGAATCCCCTCTGAGTCCTTGGGGTCTTTGTTACCTGGCTATTAAGTCAATCATGCGCAAAAAATGTACTGCTCAGAGGTAAAACACTCATCCCAATAGGGAAAAGTACTTTGGCCACTACTGAATACTGATCAAAAGAGGTATTCTTGACTTTATGCATTGATCATGTGAAACTATTTAGTGTCACTAGAAATGGTATTTATTAAGCTAAATATATGATTAATCAAGCTTGATAAACAATAAACTTAATAGAAATCTCACCTGCTGAATGAAAAATTGTAAGTGGAAAGGAAACAATGTCTTGAACTTTTGAACCAGGTGAGATATAAAGCCATGACCTGATGATGACATATCAAGTGCTCTACTGTTAAGCTAATGGCTAACATTCATAATTTTTTCTATTAAACTTGGCTATGTTGGATCAATATTAATCGTTGTCATCTTCCAAATTCTAACGACCTGAGAAGTAATCTTTGGTGCCAAAATACAAGGTTTTAAAGAAAAAAATCCAAACAGAAATCGGCAGTTTTCTGTTTTTAATCAAATATTGAAAAAACATTTAAATCTATGATACATATGCATTTTTACCTGTTTATTGCACTTGAAAAAATTATGATATAGTTTAAAAATAAACCTATTAAAGTCTATAGTGAACAGATTCAGTCACTGTAAATAGAATCAAGTAGTGATAATTTAGCTTATACTTTCATTCCCCTGTCCCATACACAGATTACAGATTGGTTGTGATTTCCAGTTTTCTGGCTGTAACGCTCCAAAAGATTGTTAAACTTCTTCTCTATGACCTTTTGACTGATTCAAATTTAATTAAACTTCCAGATAGTATCGGGCACCATGCAATATTAACTTGCCAAATAAAGTTAAATGAATGGGCTTGGAAAGGGTATGGACATTACTTATTATGTAAGAAATAAAAAGATTGTCAAATTTTTAAAGTTAAATCTTAATCAAAATCAAAACACGGTTCATCTAACAAAATTTATTTCCAAAAAATTCAAGACTCACCAAATAAACTGATGAATACAAAATAGTCTGAGCAACTAAAAGCTCATTTAAACATTTCCAAAACTGACAAACTTCTCAGCTAACATCACCCTTTCTCACTAACATTTTCTCATTACTATCTCATTTTTGACTATCTACTCTATCATCAATGACTCTGTGACTTAACGTCATTTAGTATACATGCAGCATACAACTGGCACATATGTTGCATGCTGGGAAAAACATTTGCATAAACTTACGATCGCACACTAGCTATGACGCAAGATGGGGCATGTCCTTAATGCACACATTAGCAGATCGGAATGAGGAAAAATGATGGCCAACTAAAAATAATCCCCAAAATGATAAATATAACATAAATAAAGAAAACTGGTTAAGGAAAAGTAAAAGTGAATGGGTGGACCATCACATAGTCTAATTCCCACTCTAGCAGAGTTATAATGCTTTCTAAATCTTTAACGTAAAGATACTGACTTTATTATTACAGAAAATTGCATCATCTAGGAGCTATGCACATTGGCTTTCAGTCAACATTTTGGCAGACTTTCAATTTTAAAGATTCCTTTTTACTATAACACTTCTAAAATTATTTTGTATTGTTCCTCAGATGTATACTGCGATTATTACAAATAATTAATTTGAAACAATCAAAAACAAAACCACTGGTGATCTCTAATGGCAGATATCAGGAGAACTGTAGGATTAAGCAATTAGCTTCAAAGCACGATTTTTAACGTGTAGGACTTATTTTAGCAATACCTATATTTACATTTCAACCAAATAAACTAATTCAGGTTAGGAAATTACGATTTTTAACTAAACTATCTGCTGGAATTTTAAAATTAAACTTTTCCATAGCAGTTATACTAAACTTCATACTAAAACAATTCATTCTCAATTTCAGTGCTTCCATTCAACTTTAAATCCTTTGAAAATATTTTACTGAACTTTTTTCATAGTTCTTTATCATTTTTCAGTTATATTTAATTTTTATTTGTCTTGCTTTTAAAGCAAAACAATTTTTTACAATAGCTTTTCTTAGGGTTAGAGTTTGCCAATCATCAAAAGTCTAAGACATATGCATTATAAGTTATATGTATAAATGACTAAAAAATTTTGAAAAGAACCAAATAAAAGAAATATTTAAGCATTAATAGAAATATTATGAACTCTTTATATTAGAATAATAATATAATTCAGAAAAAAACAAAAAGAAATATATTTTTTAAATTTTACGAAAGTTAAAATGGAAAAATAATACAATAAAATTTGGCATTAATAAAAAAAAAAGGCTTAAAAAATTTAACCTACCATTTTTTTTTCCATTTTTGCCATTTTATTAATCACAATTAAATTCACTTTCTTTTGTTTCATTAGTTATTTCAGGGTAAGGTTCAAAGGCTGTTTATTTTATTTTCTGAATAAAATAAATCCGAACCACAGTGAATTCAGTTTCACAAACCAGACAACAATGTAAGAGTTAAATGCCATAATTTTGTACCATGTAGTTAGTTAATGGAAGTACAGCAGACTACTGATCACAGATTTGCAATTTGCAAAAAATGTTTTCATGTATAATTAGCAGATCATGCTCCAGTATTTGATAATTCATGGTCTGTCTAAACTAGGCCTAGGCAAACTTTTTAGCTGAAGGGGCCACAGAGAGAAATGAAATGAAATGGAAAGGTAGGCCACCAAAGAAATATATAATCAATAATGTATGTATAATCAATGCAAAAAGTTTAAAATGAAGCATGAACAATAATATTTTATTGAAATTAACTGTTTTAATAAGAATTAGCTTCACCAAAGTTGGACTTTTTGTCCTATAGACATTCATTTTCTCTCTTATAAATTTAATTTATTTGTCATCAATGGCTCACATGCTGCACAAAAAGAAGTGGCAAGCCACATGCTGCCCATGGACTATATTTTGCCAGGTCTGCTGATCTAAACAGTTGATTGCAACATTGGTCATGAACTTCGGCATTGAGAAGTAGCACCTGTATTGATTGAAAACATGAGCAAGTTTGCAACAAGTTTAAACGAAGACACATTTTAATAAAGAATGACAGTAAAGTGGATGACTGAAACAATGTGACATGTGGTTAGTAGTAGTTACATGTTGAGTTGTTTTATCCGATGGCACTTTTTTGCACACAGTGGGTTAACTGGCAGGTCACAAGAACCCCAAAGGCTCAGAGAAGGTTGGGGATCCACTGAACAGCTATTGGGAGACAGATGGTAGCCTCACGTCAAGGCCATCCAGCATGTCCTTTAACGAGCACTAGGTATGGCTTTCCACACACACACACACACACACACACAGAGCCATGGCTTAATGTTCCATCCAACGGACAGTGGTCTTTCCAAGCCCATCGGTGTCCCCCTACTGACCATGGGCAGGGCGGGGCATTTTGAGGAGATAAATTTCAATGCTGGCCCAGCTAGAACTCGAACGTGGGAAATGGGATCAGATTATGACGTAGGGTGCTATTGATCGAGCTACTCCTGCCCCAGCAGTTACATGAAGAATAAAGCTACAACAATGGTAGTGAGAACAGTATATGATGGAGCATGGAAAATAATATTTTTTCTGGTGAGTGAACAATCCCACAACAGTTTACAATAGTAAAAACAGTAACAATTCTTTTTTATTAAAATTATAATTTAAATGCAGCAGAAGGACAGACAGTGAAACAAATATTCAATACATAATCTGTCCACAATGTGATGAAAACAAAGTTCTTCAGAGCAAAAAAACCTACAAAGATTTTGTGTTTCTGGAGGCAAAAATGATCAAGAAGATTATTCCCTTTTAGGAAAGAGCCCATGAAAATTTTGCAGGTCCTACACTAGTACTAGTGTATAGCAGTCTCTCACCAACCATAGCTTTAAGAATTCATGAGAAATAAGTTTTATACCATTTCACCAAATAAGGTATCCATTATTGAGTATCTACTGTTCTCCCTCCACTCTTCACTAATTTTAGCCTACTGTAGCAAGATGAATATAACAAATGTGTAAGTGGACATCCCTCACCTTTATTGCTTTTGCTGTACCGTCCTCTTTCTCAATCAGTAACTCTGGTTTTGTGATCAGCTTTATAACTCAGTTTTAAACAAACTACATTTTTTTTTTTGCTTTTGCTTTTAAACCTTCCAGGCCCCAGCCTCAAAAATTGGTTTACATCCCCCCAAGGCCAAGCTGTTTTTTCATATGCTCAGTCAAAAAAAATTTTGGAACCTTTTTAGCCAAATAACTAATGAAAGGAATTATCGCATGTTATGCAATTATTCTGGATTTTCTGAAAATAAAATATTTAACAAAAATGATGACTAACTTTATTTTAATAAGGCTTTCTTAGAGTCACGTAATAAAAAATGCATCCTGCAATGAAAATAAAAATTCATTAAAGAATTTAATGTGTAGTAGTATACACTGCTCAATATAGAAAAGCCTCACCAAGAAGTATTTGTCAGAGCTCCATACGAATAGGTGGTTATGTGTCGACCATCAGGTTATGGAAAGGAGTACAGTTGCGAACCAATCATGTGATAGGTGAGGGAGATAAAAGGACAAAACATCTCAACATAGCTAAGTTTGGTCATCCTCACCTGGGCATGTGGACTATTATATTGGAGTAATCTTGATGGTGAAATCCTATATAAGGAGTGCAAATGTCTGGGTGACATCATTGGAAATACTATCATCACATGGATGTGATCATGTGACCATCCAGAGGCTTCATCATAGGGCTACGTATGGCTGGTTAGTTCATGCATCAGGGTGGAAATGCATTGGGATGCAACTGTCAGCTGAATTTGGCGACAGTGACTGGAGAAAGGTAATGCATGTCATCATAGTGGGACTGGTGCACGTAGGTGGACGTCTGAATGCTGCATTCGACAGCAAGCCATAGCAGCCCCACAATCCACAGCAGACATCCCTGTGCCAACATGTGCTTTTAAGGCTGGGATTTATGAATCGCCGATATTTCTAATCGAGCAGTGTATACTACTATACTAAAATAAATCATTAAATTTTTTAATAAATTTTTATTTGCATTGCCAGACTGAGGCAGGTTTGTGCTCTCACCAGCCATTGCAACAACTGCCACTCACAGCAGCACATTGTTGTGCAAGGTTGTACTGGTGCCATACCAGACATGTGAAGGATGAATGTAACCACGTCATATTAAGCAATGAGTCTTGCTTCTGTCTTGGTGTCAGTGATCACTGATTGAGAGTCTGGAAATGGATGTGGTCTCCAGGCTGATCTTGCTGCCATCCATGAGTGTCATACAGCTCCTCAGACTGCTGTCATGGTTTCAGGTGCTATCAGTTTCAACAGCCATTAACCACTCATAGACATAGTGGGTATAATGACACCATGATAATATCTTAATGAGGTGCTGCAGCCGTTGTTGTTGTTGAATCTCTGTGGTATCCCTGACGCCCAGTTTCAACACAATAACGCCTGCCTGTACACTGCCAACATCAGCAGACAGTACCTATAAGGTATACAGGTGCTGCTTTGACCAGTGCGATCCCCAGACTTCTCCCAAATAGAGTGTGGGACATCATTGGCAGATGAACTTCATGCCTCTGAATGACCCCCTTGCAATGTCAATGAATTATGGACATAGGTCAACGATGCATGGTCTGCGATACCTCAGCACACCATCCGGGGACTTTTCCACTCGATGTCACATCATGTTGCCAAATGTGTAAGCCTACTGACTCATACCACATTATACTGTCTCCTCATCCATCATATTCATATAATACCTCAGAAATTAAATGACTTCTTCCCCACCTACTTGTCTAGGTGTGTGGTAAGTTGCATCTCATTTCGTGCATTCCTTTGTGGTGTGGCATTTTCTATGCCGAGCAGTGTATTTTAAAATATAAGCCAGTGTTAAACAAGGTGACTTGGATTGCTCACATTAATGGGATTTTCTGTCCTGTGTTTGAAATGGAGGGACACTTTCTTAGCTGTTTTTTTTACTAAACATTACGAATTTTTCCTCAGGGCATTGAATTTTGTGGATCTTGGCTAAGTGCTAAAAAGTATGTCCTCAGTATAGCAGAGGTGGGAGGAGGTAAAAACACTTGCTGAAACTGTCTTCCACATCATCAGGACTAATTTCCATGCCAAGGAAGTCCTTTTTGTTTCTGTATCCTCTTGTTCTGTATCCAATCTTTTTTGTTTCTGTATCCAAGACATCATTCATTTTCAGGAAACAAAAAATTCAAAGCTTTTCAACTTGAAATATGAAGAAATAATAATAATAAAAAACAATTAACATATAACCTAATGCAATGTTTAAAAAAAATATGAAGCAACCAGTTAAAAATTAATCATTGTCCTAACCAGTCATATCCACCAATGTAGCAAGTCCAAACAATTGATAATTATCTATAAATCTAAGGAAATAAAATCAAAATAAATCTACAGAAATAAAAATGGAAGTTTAATTATTAAAAACATAAATAAAATATTCACTGAGTGAATGGATACCCAATGCTGTAAACTATTCCCCATCAAGCCAGTGAGCACAAGGGAGACATGGCAGACAAACGTGGGTAATTACTAGCATCTGCTCTTGCTGTGCGTGAACTACTTTACACCTCAGCCTTCTAGAAGCTTCTTCAACAAGATCTACCAAGTTATAGTTTTGATTTGAGGAGTGGGAATAATGTAGAATGCTGGGATAAATTATATAAGTGATAAAAATAATTCTAGGAATATTAAAATAGGTTTTAGGTGAAAATAATGTAAAACAGGGGGGGGGGGGGAAGAGGTAGATATTTCATAATTACTTTCAAAATTTTTTATTTTTAAAAATAGCAGTTTTTTTTTTTACTAATTTTTATGAGATTTTCAAAACTTTAAGGAAAAATTTGTTGATAATAGTTCAAATCAAACCTGTGAGCTTAAATCTGTTGCTTCAGCATAAGTTATTTTTAATTAACTTCTGAGCAAGAAGATACTTTTAATTGTGCATTTAGAGTTACATTAACAAACAAATTAATTTTCTTTTAAAGATCTATAAATCCTACTATACTTACATCTCTACCAAAGACCTTATACATAGAAGAAGAATAAGTCTTAAAATTGTATGATATATATATAGCAAAATTTTAAAATGATTGAATCTGCTGGACTCAAGTGTATAATTGCTTTTATAGTTGAACAAATTGTGAAAATGACTAATATAGAGAGTAAGAGTTAAAAAATTTCAGTGAAAAATGGAAAGCATGTGAAAAAAATTAAAATTTTAGCATTTCTGGGGTTTTTTTATTGCACAAAAATTTATAAAATGTTTTATGAAAAAACAAATGGAAGTTTTTTGCATATCAATATTACAGATTGAGAATAAATATCAACAAATGGTCTTTAATAACATAAATGGAAGTAAACATAGAAAAAATAAAATGATAACTCGGCCTCATATTGAGACATTTTGGAAAAACAGAACACTAATCTTAGAAAATACTACATAACATGCAATATTATTACTGCAGATGAGCACTTGTAACAATTAGTGATAGATGCTCTTTCAGGAAATATTTACCTTCCTAAACCCAATAAAATTACACAGAAATTGGTGGTTTGTGATTCAAAAATATTTTATTCACTAAATGATTTTCTTATTTATATACAGAAGGGTCATTCTACCTCAAATCAACCAAATTTTGGAAAAAGTTCACCACCCATCACAGAATTTTTGTAAGGAGTTATAATTATTTAAGGGGGAAATATACAAATTGTGACTAAAGGTTTTTCTTTTTTTTTTTCTTTGCTTCTATGTTAGATGAGAAGACCAAATTAGTGTACTGATGTAGATTTGCCTTATTAATTCATTAAAAAAATCGAATTTGAAAAATTTAATATGGTTTTGGAAAATTTTTTTAAAAAAACTGAAAATTTCAAAATGTGAAAAAAAGTGATGTGGCACCACATATAAAAAATTAAAACTGATATATGTTATACATTAACTCCATAGAAACAATGTACGAAATTTGGAGTATGGTCATTTCTTTGATAATGAGAAAAAAAAATACTGAATTTGTACCAATGCTATTGCTAATGATGCACTTCAGGGACTGCACTGACACTATTGCGCATATGCACAAAGAGGTTACCGATGTGTTTACTGCTTCAAGACTGATGTTGCTGCTTGCACTCAAGTACGATTTTGTAACTCCAACCACTCCAACTAGCACTCAGCTGCTACTTACAGCTATAAAGCTACTATTGATTATAGCAATAGTAGGAGGGAACATATTTAGCAATACAGATATTGAGTGATACATAGGTTGATCAGATTGTGATTGGTAAAAACCAGGACATGTTATTAAATGCTCCGCATCAGTTCATATAACTTGAAAACGGTAAAATATGATTATTTTCGATCAGTTGTTCTATAATTATTAATGAAGTGCTTAATGGGCTAATGTAGTCCAAATAAGCAAAGATGCTCCTTCAAATTTAATGAGTAGGAAAAATTGTGCATATGCAAGTTTGAATTTAGTTCATTTTAACAAAGTCATATTCATTGTTGATGAAATAAATGTTATCATAAAATACATTGATAATAAAGAATTTAGTCATAAATAATTAGAATATATAATCGTTTAAACTGGAAAGGGCTGTTACCGACACGGTAATCAAGAGAATTGATTTTATATTTTAATATATTTTAGAAGTACTAAGTGTATTACTTTTGTGAAGTCTAGTAAATGAAAACAATTACAGTTTCTATTATTATATTAAACCATCCAGCACCCGCTTATGCCTTGCACAGTTCTTCAGATAATAATCAGCAAAGAAATATTTTTCCTCAAAGATTGAAAAATGAAGGTAATCACGATTACACCCTCAGTTTTCACGTTTTGGAATAATTTTTTCCCCTTAATTATTATAGAACAGCTGACCAAAATTACCAAAATTAAAGCATAATTTACCATTTTCAACTTATATGAATTGAAGTCAGAATATTTAATAACATGTCCAGTTTTTACTGATCAGAATCTGGTTACCCTATGCATTACTCAACATCTGTATTGCTAAATTTGTTCCTCTAAATATTGGGTTTTTCATTTGCTCCTCTCTAAAAAAGGATATGAACTTTTATCAATAGCAGACATATACTAGTTGGAGTTACAAAGTCGTGCTTGAGTGCAAAAGCAGCAACATTGGCCTCGAAGCAGTAAACACATTGGTAGCCTCTCTGTACACATGCACAAGAGTGTCAGTGCGATCCCCTGAAGTGCATTATCAGCGATAACATTGGTACAAATTCAATATTTTTTTATCTGAAAAATGATCATACTCCAAATTTCAAACTACGTTTCTATGGAGTATAATGTACAACATAAATCAGTTTCAATTTATATATATATATGGTGCCACATCACTTTTTTTCACATTTTGAAATTTTCAGTTTTAAAATTTTTTTTCAAAACCGTATAAAATTTTTCAAATTTGATTTTTTAAATTAATTAATAAGGTAAATCTACATCAGTACACCAAGTTTGGTCTTCTCATCTACTATAAAAGCAAAGAAAAAAAAAAGAAAGTCATGATTGCAATTTGTATATTTCCCCCTTAGGTTAATTTTTTTGACTCAAAATATTTCGGACAATTAGACATCTTATGTGTATTAAGATTTATGCCAAAGATCATTGAAATCTGTGATGGGCAGTGAACTGGTCTGGTTGAATTGACATGGAATGACCCAGAAGAGAATCACAGTCACAAGTAGCCTAGGATCTGCCGAAAACAATAATATATATTGGAAGCTTACCAAACATAACTTGGTTGTAAAACACACTAAATAAAGCTTTGAAACCATATTAGAAGTCAATAGTAGTGTCAGCTTAAAAAACTACACACAATTAGTAAAAAGAGACAGAGATAAATGCAAATAAATAGGAGGCTCTATCAAATATCTCTACATACTGCTACAACTAATATTAATACATACTGCTACAACTAATATTAACATACTATACATAGATAAAAACAAAAAGAACAGCAATCAGATTTCAAAAACATCATTGCTAAAGACAGCTAAAAAAAAGAGTTGGGACTTGCGAGATTCCAATTTTTCTCTCAGCACAGAAAGAGTTAAAACCTATTTGATTTGCAAGATCTTTCAGCTGATAAACTGTACACTTCTTTAGCAATAAAGCTAAAAAGGGCAATTCACCAGTAATGAAAAAGACTTTTGCAAAAAAAAATAACTAAAGAAATAGCAACAAGTTAGTCATCTAAATATGCAACAGCTGTATTCAGCACAACAATGATTTCTTCTAGTAAATCACATAGAAAGTAATACTACTAGCAAACAGATTTACCTCTACCAATCTGCATTTTTCCTAATTGGTTTTCATTTTTTATTACACCTTTTTCTTCCTGATTTTCATGTTTCTTCCTAATTAATGCACCTGCTTTCAAAGCAGTGCTCATTCCATTCAGATTTATTCTTTGCATTTCTGGTTTTTCATCTTTTATTTCAGCTAAATTAGCTTCCTAAAATGAAAATATTTACTTTAAAACAAAGCAAAAAACAATAATGCAATTCAAGAAGTAATGTTAAAAAAAACTCAGATAAACCCTACATAGAACCTTGTAACGTTTCAATTAGTGTTTCCAATTTTATAGTCCATACTTTCTATATATGTCACACATTGTGAATTTTGGTAAATTTCACCTTTTATGCTTATAAAACAAATATTGTCGAAAATGGAAATTTACAGAAATTTGAGTTAGATCTCCAATGACCTCCAGTGACATTTTCTCACATAAAGCTTACATTATATTTACTTCCATTTTTTTTTTACACCAATATATTACACAATATATTTCAAAGGCCTCTAATTGGTAGCTAGACGTAAACTGGAAGGAGAGCTGTGTACCAATCCCTAGTGATGATGCACAGAACCGGCCAGGTCTAGCACCTAATGTCCGACCCCGCCTTCTCGTGGTGAACCTTTCAAAAGAGATATTCTCTTCTGGAAGGGAACGGAAGGGGAGGGCTGCCAGTTCAGTATGGCCTACTGATCTGGTCATCTATGGCAACTTTTTCCTTTTTTTTCAAACCTGCTGAGGAGTGGTCAACTTCACAGGGTCCTGGTGCTGACCATTTATACCTACTAGACTGGACTTGTTTTTGGATTTGAGTTTGATATGGATCCTGGACTTGCTGCACTAGTGGGCCTCTGTTGAGGGAGAATCTGCTGCTGTGTTTTCTGTTTGCTTCTGGATTGCCAGCTCTAAGTGAACAGAGGCATGGGATACCTTATATCAGCTGGTGGATAATCCTAATCAGAGGCCATCGCACGTACCTGAGCCTTACTTAGCTAGTTGGGCATCGTCAAGCCTAAACTGGAGTAATGTGTCTCAGGCAGGCCATATGGCTCTTGAAAAAGTCCACTTGAAAAGGTGGTGCCTGAAGTTCCTACCAGCATCGGTGACTTCAGCCTTTAGCGGAGGAGGAACAGGTCTTTGCCCCATGCCTGCGATCAGGGGGCTGTTTGATATTGTTGGCCCTACCAATCTCAATAAACCTAATTTCTTTAAAAATCCTACTAATCATTTTCTCTCTGCAGGAACGTGGAACATGAGGACATTACTTAGAGATTATTCTCTTGATATCCTCACGCAGGAATTCCAGCGCTATAACCTAGATATTCTAGGCTTGCAAGAGACCAGATGGACAGGTAAAGGTGAGATATTTAAAAATAACTTTAAATTTCTCTTTACAGGGAGGGAGGATGGAAGGCATCACCAAGGTGTGGGTCTGCTGCTCAGCAGACATGCTAGTGATGCTCTTCTAGGATATGAGTGCATTAATGAAAGTTTTCTTACAGCAAAATTTCAGACAAGCGTTAAAGACTTGAATGTTATCTGCTGTTATGCCCCCACTGAGGATGAGGATGAGAAGGATAAGTTTTACTGACAACTTCAGGATATTTTGAATTCTGTCAAGAAAGGAGATATTACCCTTGTTCTAGGTGACTTCAATACCAAAGTTGGTACTGACTCTAACCTTTGGGGAGGGGTGATAGGCCCTTTTGGTATTGATAGCTGCAATGGCAATGGGCAACGTCTCCTACATGTAAGTAAACTGTGGTTTCAGAATAACTAACACATATTACAAACACCGCGACATACATAAATACACATGGGTTTCACCTGATGGGCTGCATAGGAATATCATTGATTATATATTAATTAATAACAAATGGGCTAGTTCTGTTAGAAATACCAGGGCATATAGGGGAGCTGAAATTGGATCTGATCATTACCTTGTTAAAAGTGTCTTGCAACTTAAACTTAAAAAGTGTTGTGCTAGGGTTAAAAAATTTACCTTTAATACTGAAGCTCTGAAAGACCCAGTTATAGCTAAAGCTTACCATGATAGGTTACTTAGTCATTATGACAGTCATGGTTTACTTAATACTGAAGTTGAGGAAGAATGGGGCCGTTTTAAACAGGCTTTTTTGGAAACTAACAGTACTCTTTTAGGAAAAAAGGAGCAGAGGAGGCAGAATTATTTAAGCAATAAGGCACTTGAGCTTATTTCAGAAAGAAGGAACTGCAGGAATGTCCTTAATCAGTACCCTACTAGTCCTAATAGAAAGGATTACAGAGAGCTTAATAAACGTGTGAAGAATCAGTTAGCTGCTGATAAGAATCTTTGGCTTGATGGCTTGGCTGACAAAGCTGAGGAAGCAGTTAAGCAGCACAACAGCAGAGAGCTGTACCAGATAGTTAATGTTTTATGTGGTAGAAAAGAGACAGGCATACAAGGATTGTAGGAAAAACAAGGTTATAGAAGGGGAGGATTCTGTCATGGCTAGGTGGGCTGAGCATTTCAGTGATGTTCTAAACAATGTGGTTAGTTCTACTCCCATTGTTTGCAATGATGATAGATGCATTGGTGGCTTTAATGTTGGCCCTATAACACAATCTGAAGTTAGTTTGGCTATTTCTAAACTTAAACTTCATAAATCCCCAGGGGTAGATGAAATTACTACAGAAATGCTCAGAGCTGGGAATGTTTCGGTTACCACTTGGATGACTGAAATTTTGAATAACTTTTATGATAAAGGCATGGTTCCTAAAGATTTTACCAGAGCTATTATTATCCCTATTTTCAAATAAGGTGATCACAGTTCTTGTGATAACTATAGGGGTATCAGCCTACTCTCTGCTCCAGGTAAAGTTCTTTCC
The DNA here is from genome assembly GCA_038380435.1 of Ryuthela nishihirai. Taxonomy (NCBI): domain Eukaryota; kingdom Metazoa; phylum Arthropoda; class Arachnida; order Araneae; family Heptathelidae; genus Ryuthela; species Ryuthela nishihirai. The sequence continues at coordinate 32,137,984 of JAWZYU010000018.1, forward strand.
ATGATTGTGCTTAATAGAATTAAGAATCTGGTTGACAGGCAATTGAGTGATGAGCAATGTGGATTCAGAAGTGGTAGGGGATGTGTAGATCAGATATTTTCACTTAGGCAGATTCTTGAGAAATGTTTAGAGTTTCAGAAACCTTTGGTTGCTAGCTTTGTTGATTTCAAAAAGGCTTTCGACTCTGTTGATCGTCATAATTTGTGGTTGATTGTGAGATCATATAGTATACCAGACAAGTTAGTTAACATAATGAAAGCTCTCTATAATAACACTGAGTTGTGTGTGAGAGTTGGTAAGTCTTGTAGCAATTGGTTTAGCATTACTTCTGGTGTTCAACAAGGGTGCATTTTGTCTCCTTTTCTCTTTGGTTTGGTTGTTGATTGTGTTATGTGAAATTCACTTCAAGGGAAGGATTTTGGCCTTAAATGGGCTGGAGATACGAAAATTTCTGATTTAGATTATGCTGATGATTTGGCCCTTTTGGCAAAGATGTTGATGAGATGAACTCTTTCATTCGAGCTGTTGATGAGACTGGTAGTAGAGTAGGTTTGGTTATAAACAGAGAGAAAACTAAAGTGATGAAAATTGGTCAGGCAGGTTGTGATTCAGTTCATCTGAATGGCTGCAGTCTTGAGCAGGTGTCACAGTTTAATTACCTTGGAAGCTATGTAACTGATACTGGTGATGTGCGGCATGAGATTAACAGACGAATAGGGATTGCTGCCGGGACTTTTAAGAATCTATGGAGATTGTGGAGAAATAGGCGTATATACCTAAAGACTAAAATTAGACTGTATAATACTTTGATTCTTTCTATGGTTAGTTATGGTAGTGAAACTTGGACATTGTGTAAACAAGATAACAGGAAACTAGATGCTTTTGATTCTATGCTTACGCAGTATCTTGGGTATTAGGTGGTTCAACTTTGTAACTAATGATGAGGTTAGGTAAAGGAGTCTTAAACCTCCTTTAAGTAGCATATTGTGCAGAGAGAGACTCCGCTGGTTTGGCCATGTTGCCCGTATGGATAATTATAGATTGGCGAATAGGGTTATGAACAGTGTGCCTAGAGGTCTCAGAAGGAGGGGGAGACCTAGGATGCGGTGGGCAGACAATGTCAACCAGGACCTTGTTAGAATTGATGTGTAGTGGCCGGATGCAGCAGATGTAGCTCAGGACAGATATGCTTGGAGAATTAAACTGTGTGGTCTGGTTGGACCTCTGTAGCCCATGGCTGCTTGAGGATGATGATGATGATATTTCGAAGTTTTAACATAACGAAAACAATATAACTTTGGAGAGGTTCTATGAGATAATGACAAGACATTTGAATAATGTGATTCACGAAGAAGGAAAACATGCCATCCCCTATTTAGATGTTTTCATCCAAAAAGATTATGGAGGAGCCTTGACAACATCAATATATTCCACCTACTTATTCAACCATTATCTGAACTTTTCAACCGAGCTATTTAATATTATATTCATCAAACAAATTTTAGTGAAATAAATAAGGACCATTTCATCAGGGGCAGACTGGAAATTTTTTTTCAGGGATGCAGCTGTAGTTGGGGGGAGGGGGGCTTACTTTCTGTATATGTTGCGATAAAAAAATTGGTTTCTTTTTGCTGGATTTTTATATTTATGCTTTTGAGAGTTTGTACTTGAAGCTTAATATAGGTTTTCCCCAGTTCTGTAGAATTTGTGTAAAATAACAATTATTATTTAAAAAAATCCTGCTCCTATGATACCAGGGGCCCATGACACAGGGATGTTACAGTGCTCAGCACCCCTTACCAGTCCACACCTGATTATCATATATTTTAAACCCTTCATACTTCGAAATGCTCTGCAACTGTAGGAGACAGCATTTAACAAATTCTTTACGAAAAGTTTAAATGCATAAAATATTTATATTTTATATTAATATTAATATTATAATAATTTAATATAATTTTTATTTAAATATTTATATTTTATATAAAAATTTAATAAATTTCGAGATCAGAATTTTTGAGAGAAATAAAATCTCCAAATAAGATCTCCAATGATCATCAAAGATATTTTCTCAGAAAGCTTATTTTCAAAATTAGGGAACTTTGAGTGTGTATTTCCATTCACATAACGTTGAACTGTTCTAACACCTTTGGTAATATAGTGTATATATATACACAATGAAGAGCCAAAACATTATGACCACCTGCCTAATATGATGTTGGTCCTCCACATGCCACCAAAACAGCTTTTACCCGGTGAGGCACATTACAAGATTTCTAATGGTGTCTTGTGGTATCTGGTAGCAACATGTTACCAGCAGATCCTTTAACTCTTGTAAGTTACATGGTTGAGCCGCCACAGATCAGATATGCTGTTCCAACACAAACCACAGATGCTCGATTGGATTGATGTCTAGGGAATTTGGAAGCCAGGGCAATACCTGGAAGTCTTCCTCATGTTCCGCGAACCATTCTTGAACAATCCGGAAAGTGTGGCATGGTGCATTATCCTGCTGAAAGAAGGCACTACTGGAGGGAAATACTGTTGTCATGAAAGGATGTACCTGGTCTGCATTGATGTCTAGGTAGGTGGTAGACATCCTAGTTTCCTACACATGAATGACTGGACCCAGGGTTTCCCAGCAGAACATTGCCCAAAGTATTACACTTCCTCCAACTACTTGTTTTCATTCCACAGTACAACCTGCTGCTAACACTTCCCCAGGTAAATGATGCACATGCACTGGCCGTCCACAGGGTGCAACAGGAAACAAGATTCATCGGACCAGACAACCTACTTCCAATCATTCAAGGTCCAGTTTTGATGCTCGCGTGCCCATTGCAGGTGCTTTCAACAGTGAACCGAGGTTAGCATGGACACTTCGGAGCAGCCTGCTATACACATTTTCAACAGGGTTCGATGTACTGTGTGCCTGTCACCAGCATTCAAATTATGAGCGAGTTGCACCACAGTATCCCTTCTGTTGGCTAGTACCATACAGGATAGCCACTGCTCATCTCTAGCATCAATGAGAAGTGGTCAGCCCACACCTTGTTGGCAGTTCGTGGTTTTTTCATCCTCAGACCACTTTTTGAAGGTACTAACCACAGCTGACTGTGAGCAACCCACAAGACTTGTTGTCTCAGAAATGCTCTGACCTACTCATATGGCCATTACAATTCGCCCTTTGTCAAACTCACTTAAGTGCATAGCCTTTCCCATATGAAGAACAAGAATAACACTGATTAACAAAGCTCAGTATCAGGTGTTATTTATCGATTTTTATAAAGACACACTGGTCATAATGTTTTGGCTCTTTGGTGCATATGTAACATACATAATATTGACTTCCATTTTCTATCACAGCATATATTACAATATATATTTGGAAGTTTTAACAATGAAAATAATACAACTTCAGAGAGGTTCTATGACATAATGACAAGATGTTTAAATCCTTAACAGTTTTGCCCGAACACCGCTCGGGTGCTGCGAAAGGTCACTTTTCTGATTTGCCTATATGACGCTCAGGCATCTTATTTTTCTATGCCAATCCAATGATTTGCCCGGCTTTTTAACTTTTTTTTTTCGTTTATAATGTTTCTAATAGACGGCTCTAGTAGTCCAGTAAAGATTGGAATGCAAAACATGTGTACACCGGCTTTATATCGGGATTTACTGCTTTTTGTTTACACGGGAGAAGGAGTGAATTTTGTTTTCACTTGTGTAGTGTATCACACGTTGCGAATACTATTTCTTTTGAATTTTGTGCTAAAATAAAAGGGGAATGAGTGACAGTGAGCGGCTCATAACAGAATATAATTCTGATATTGGATCAGATAATGAATCGGAAATTTCTCTAAATGATTCTGGAAGTTGTGAAAGTTTGTTATCGAACTTCTCTAGTGATGAGGAAACGGAAAGTTCCGATGATCTAACTCAGGTGCAGAACTTTTGTGAAATTGATACTAGTAATCCTCCTCAAGCACCGCCGCGATTTCCTTTCACAGCGAATCCTGCTGTTCATTTGGATATTGATGTAAGTAATGGAACTTTACAGTTACTTGATATTTTCTTTGATTGTAACCTCCTTGGAATAATAGTTTCTGAAGTTTCTTGTTCAGAAAAGCCAACTTTAAGTAAAAATGCCAATTTTTCGCTATAATTAAAAATTATCATAAATTATGCAATTCAATACTTGTAACAGTTTTGACTGCTGATTTGAATTTATATGATCGATTTTAATACAAAATTGTTTATCAAAAATGTGCTTATTTTTGGACACAATATGGCAGAAAAAAGAAACTGTTAAGGGGTTAAACAATATGTTTCACAAAGGAGAAGGAAAACAGCAATGTCATCCCCTATTTATGTGTTTTTACACAAAAATATGATGAGGAACCTTGACAATGTCAATATACTGGAAACCTACCTACATACCCTCCATCATACAGGCAAATTCATGCACCCCATGGCATACAAAATTCCAGCCTTCTATTCTCTCATCCATAGGACTTTCACCATATCATCAAACAAATTTTTGCTTAAAAAAGAAATTAAAAGCATTCAATCTATTGCTGTGTTCCAATGGTTCCACCCAAAAACAATATAAAAACTAATCAATAAGTATGGTAACTACAACAGAACAGATTCAGCTCTCCTCCCAATCACCGACTCCAAGTTTCTGCACAGAGATTATTCTCTTTATGTCCTCAAACAAGAATTCCACCATTATAAAGTTGATATTCTCAGCTTGCAAGAGACCAGATGAACAGATAAAGGTCAGATTCTTAAAAATAATCTTAAATTTCTCTTTTCAGGAAGATAAAAAGCATCTCTAAGGCACAGATTTGCTTCTCAGCAGATAATTTCTAACTAAGTGGTATCTGGCTTGATACTAACCATGAAAAACAGTTTTTTGTTTTTGCAAAGCCTGAAATGAGACCTTTTCACAACACTTGTCACCTGAAGAAGTGCACTGTTACTGCCATGGTGAGGTTTGTATTATGCCTATGGAGCCTTACCTTCTTTATGCTTGCATATTCTTTGGCCAATGGTCTGTGATATGCACGCCATTTGATATTAACAAATATGCTTGAATATAAGCACTTTCACAGATAATCCAAAATTGAAATTCTAAGCCTTAAAAACTGAACAAAAACTGCATGAACTTTAGATAAGCCAACCCTGATAATAATAGACATGCATGAGACCATTCCCATTACAATACCATTCATGAGCCACAGATTTGGGAACTTTCTAATCTGTGAGTGTAACCTACCCAAAGACCTGCCTCAGCCTGAAGCTTTATGGCACAAGGTTCTAAGAAATCCGATTCGCAATTAAGTGTGGGGAGAGTGGAAGATAGTCACAAGTTGTATATCCCCATTTATATATAAATGTGTGGCTTAACTCTGTGAAATAATTTATGAGTGGCCTTTGCCTTAGTTTTTGCCTGGAAATGACCAGCTGAAAGTGAACCCACAGTCAAGCATAGAGAAATTTTTAGTGCAGTTAAAGAGTTAAAATAATAATCTTTCCTTTTATTACCATTTCCTTTTGTAGAAAACAGAAAAAATCCCGTAAAAGTTGGGAGCAGTTTTTCTTAAAAAAAGGAAAAACTGAAAATCTCAAAATTCAGATATTCAATGACCAATTTAGATTTTCATATTTATAACCAAAATTCAGAAAAAATTGGAGCAGTTGGCAGCTCTGCAAATACAACAACAGTAGTTTATGATAGATGCTTATGGAAAAATAAATTACACAATCAGGTTGGATTCCCATTGCCCAAGCTGCTTGAGGATTGTGTAAATTTGCTTTCACCAGTGTTAGAAGTTTCAGCAAATGAAAACAAAAATTTGTTACTGATTAAACCTAGCCAAAGACCTGCCATGAAATGTCAGTCCTTTCATAAATTCTCCCATCAACAATGCTCTACTCCATTTGAAACATTCCACCAATAATGTACTGCACCATTCATAAGGTAGGCAATGTAAGCACCCGAGATTTTTCAGACACCTGCAGAGGGATTACTCCTGGCCCACAGAAACTAGAAACAAGATTTAATAACCCAATATAAGTCCCACATAAGTGGGACCAGAACACCAAAATTGACACTGATTGGTCAAGGACCTGTAGACTCACAAGGAACCAAAAATTTCCACCACCAATGACATCACACTGTGCATGTATAAAAAATGTGTCTGCCTATTTGGTATTAGACTATTATAGATGAGACGTTTTTTTTTGTTACAACCAAAAGTTTATATATTTTTTCATTACATCAAAATTTAAATTTTATTTTTAATTATTTTTAATGCTATAACAAAATAAGCTCACCAGACAAAAAATTAGCCACCCCTGGATGAATGTCACTCAATAGCATGTAATGCCTCTGTGTGACCGAAGAACAGCCGAAATCTTGTCTGGCATGGATGCCACCAGTGTGTGAATGTAGTGCACAACAATATTCATCCACTCTTCCAGCAGCAAATGCTGCAGTTCGGCCAGATTGACCAATGATTGGGATGGTGCTTCCTTTGTTGCCCCAAATAGTCACACAAGTTTTCTATGGAATTCAAATCTGGGAATTTAGCGGGCTAGTCGAGATGTTCAAAGGCTTCACAATGCTCGTCATGTCAATCTGACACACTTTGAGCACTGTGCACATGACAAATGTCATCTTGGAAGACTGGGGTATCCTTCTGGTGTTCACTATGGAGATGCTGCACAATATGTGATCATCCAGTAGCTCCATATAACCCTTCTGGTTCAAGTGTGACATCACCACAATCAAAGGACCCATTTCCTTGTACATGAAACACCCCCAGAACATCACAGAGCCTCCTCCAGCTTGAACAGAACCTTGTACAGTCTGCATGGAAGGCTTCATGCAGCTTACGACGTACACATCGCCTCGCATCATTTGAGTACAAGCAAAAACATGACTCATCCGACCACATGCTTCCGGGAGTCAACAGTCCAGTCTTTGTGGTGCTGCACCCAGTAGCCATGCAGCCTTGTGCAGAACTGTTAACATGGGTCTCTTCCGCAGTACTCTGTTCCAGATATCCATGGCATGCAGTTTCCTTTGGAGTGTTCATTCAGAAACAGCTTGTTGTAGGCCTGCATTGACTGACTGGAGCAATTCCTGCCTCATTGCAAAGCATTTTGCCCTAACAGTGTGAGTGACATACTGCAGCGGTCCCTATTGGTGAGCAGTCTTTCTGTCACAGTTCTGGTAACGATTAGCAGTCGACTGCGATGTATGCCACTGCTGGGAGACCCTTTGGCCAGTATGTTTCGACACACCTGCAAAGGCAGCAACTTCTTGTACATTATGCCCTTTGGCTTGGCCAAACACAACACCTTTTTGCCACTCATTCACATCTTTGGCGCGACCCATGTTTCACGGAGTGACTAACTCATACGTGGCACATAACCACTTCTTGTACTCTATGAACCGCATAGCGCAGCAATTTGTAGGACATGTTTGTTACTGGTGCATCCTCTGTTGCTGTTAAAAAAATGTAAACCTCTTACGGCAGGAGATGACTAATTTTTTGTCCGGTGAGCTTATGCTTAGCACAAATACAAAAAAAAGTTGTTAGTTTTATTACATATGCACCGAATGGTGTTTTGCATCCGTGTGGTTTCACCAGTTTTGAACAACCTGGTGCAAACCACTTTCCTTTCAGTTTTTTTAAAAGCAAATCAAAATTTAATTTTTTTTAACCAGAATATAAAAATAACCACACAGTTGGAATGATTTTTTTAAACACCACTAAAATGGAGAAGAAAGTTGTACCCCATGATGACATTTCAGCCTAATATTATCACTTTTTCTCTCCATCATTAATTTTTTTTTCTTTTAGATCCAGGCTTGGATGAATGATTGGGATTCACAGCCCACTCACTCACTCATAACCATCAAGTGGTCATCAGCTATGGAGGTCCAACAAGACTGTAATTTAGTTGTCCAAATGTATCTGTCCTGAGCTATAGTTGCTGCATCTGGCCAGTGCAGGTCGATTCTAACAAGGTCCTACTTCGAACTGTCTGCCCACCACATCTTAGGACACTACCTTTTTCTGAAACCTATAAAGTTCACTATTTGTAACTATTCAATAATCTATAGTTAGGTATATGGGCAACATGGTCAAACCAACAGTATCTCTCTGCAAAACATACTGCTCAAAGGTGGTTGCAGATTCCTTTGCCTAAAACATCATTACTTAACAAAGTCAAACCAACCCCACAATCCACAGCAGGTGATGTTCGATGCAGTGTACATGCAGCTACAGACATCCCCATGTCGAAATGGACTGTGAATCGCAGATTCGCTGAGGCAGGTTAGTCCTCTCACCAGCCATTGCAACAACTGCCACTCACCGCAGCACATCATCGTGCAAGATTGCAGTGGTGACGTACCAGACATGTGGCAGGATGAATGGAACCATGTCATAATCAGTGATGAGTCTCATTTCTGTCTCAGGCCAACAAACACCAATTGAGAATCTGGAAATGACATGGTCACCGGGCTGATCTTGCTGCCATCCATGAGTGTCATATGGCTCCTCAGACTACTGTCATGGTTTCAGGCATTGTCAGTTTCAACAGCCATTAAACACTCATAAGCATAGTGGGTACAATGAGAGCATGACAATACGTCGATGAAGTACTACAGCCTGTTTTGCCATATCTCCATGGTATCCCTGATGACCAGTTTCAACATGATAATGCCTGCCCATACACTGCCAACATCAGCAAAAAGTGCCTACAAGGTGTCCAAGTGCTGCCTTGGCCAGTGCGAGGCAGCAATAACGCATGATCTATGATACCTCAGCACACCATCTGGGGACTTTTCCACTTGCCACACTGTGTTGCTGAATATATAGGACAGCATGGCAGTCATATGACCTACTGATTCATGCCACATTATACTGTCTTCTCACCCATCACATTCATGTAATCCCTCAAAAATCAACTCACTTCCTTCCCACCTACTTGTTTACGTGTGGTAAATTTCATCTCATTTCGTGCATTCCTTCACGGTGTGGCATTTTCTATGTCAAGCAGTGTAATTTGCTAAAACTATATGATCACTATTTCTTAGACGCAATATACGGTATTGCCGATCTATTTCGTAATGTTACTCTATGCTGAAGTAATCCCCTGATAAAAGCTCACAAGTTTCATTTCAACTATTATAACCAAATTTTTTCTTAAAGATTTGAAATGCTCCAGAAAAGTACACAAAGCCTGTTATTTTAAAATAAAAAGATTCTGAAAGTAATCATAAAGTATGTACCTCTACTTTTTTTTTTTTTTCGTTTTATGCTCTCTTTTCTGCCTTAAAACTATTTTAATATGCCTAAAATTATTAATGGATAAATATTCAAGGATATTTATCCATTAATAAATTATTATTATAAATATCCTTGGATGAATATCCAAGCATTCAACTGTGTTCTCTGGCTACTGAAACCAAAACCATAACTAAAAATAACTTGTTTGTGCAAAACTGGTAGTCACAAACATCACAGCCCATCCAGACACAGTAGCACTAATTAGTAACAAGTGTCTGCCATATGCACTGTGTAATCATATGCACTGTGTAATTCATCAACAATGAATAACTTTTCAATTCAGTTAGTATTTTATTTGTACTTTTATAATTAAAACTGTTTCCATTTCTATAGATATATTATGATTTTATTTCCACAAATTTACATGTATCACTCTTTGGGAGTTCAAATCTTTGCACATCAATAGTTATGACAGTCTTACAACTTGTTTTTTCATTTTTACTTTTTTGGAAAATGAAGAAAGTGAATCGATCTATCGACTTTTATTCCTGTATATCTTTCACAGTTAAGCTGCATCACTAGGTATACCAATGGCAGCCTTACAACTTGTTGTTTCACTTTCACTTCTATTGATTTATTGATTTTATTCCCACATATTTATATGTCATTATCAATCCTTCAGATTCATGATACATCGCCGGCTATGGAAATGGGCAATTTACAGTTTTTTGCCACAGATAATTTTTTTAAACATTGAATTAGGTTAGATGTTTTTTTTTTCACTAGTAAATCAGCACTTTGACATCAATTCTAATTTTAGAGGAAAAATTGTCTTGAGCCGGGTGGGATATGAACCCATGACCTCCTGATAACATGTCAGGTGCTCTGGACCGTGAGCTACCGGCTGCCGAGTAGAGGAGAGGTGGTGGGTTCGTATCACACCCGGCTCAAGACAATTTTTCCTCTAAAATTAGAATCGACGTCAAAGTGCTGATTTATTAGTGGATGTTGAACAGTCGAGTTTATCTCATTATTTATTATATATGTTTTTTTTTTCTCTATCATTTCTTCATTTTCCAGTCAACAAAACTGATCTTTTAATTTTCTGAAAATGAATGAGGAAAAAATGAGATGAAAATGAATGTAGAAGCAAAAAGAACTTCTACCCACTTTCCACATAGTGGAAAATTCTCAACATCTTGACTATGCCACTCTGAGTATATTTAGCCTTGGTGCACCAAGTTTTCAGCACTTTGCCAAGATCCCCAAAGAACAAATACATTCAGTAAAAAAAAAAACTCCATTTCATAAACAGGACAGAAAAAATCATGTATGTCATCAGTCCAAGTTACCATGTGTAACACTTGGCTGTGTTTTAAAATACATCATATTGAAAAGTATTATAAATAAGTAATAAAAATAATGTTTCATGTAAATATTATAGTATTCTGGAAAAAATTTCCTTTTCATTAATACATAATTTAACAGTGTTCATTTATCAAATTTTCCAAAATTAAGCCTTGATTTTACAGTCAGACCTATAATTCTAAAGTTCACTTGTTTATATGACTCGGCACAATTGGCAAAAAGCCTCGAATTTTCTCATAGTATGGTACTGAGAAAAAATTATAAAACAATAACTTTCTTGTTTCAAATAAAAAACTTTTTTACTCAGAATACATAGCAATTTCTATTCATATGCATTATAATAATTTCTGTCCATTAGTTTTTTTTTAAATAAATTTTTATTTGCATTGCAGATGCATTTTTTTAACTATGTGACTCTAAAAAAGCCCTATTAAAATAAAATTAATCATCATTTTCGTTATATATTTCATTATTTAATAATCCAGAATTAAATGCTGCTACATTTAGCATATAACATGTCATAATTCCTTTCATTAGTTATTTGGCAAAAAGTTCTAAAGGTAAATTTTTTGTGGTTAAGCATAGTGAAAAAACAGCTGGGCCTCTGGATATATATAGCAGTTTTTCAGGAAGGTTTATATTCAGAGAACCAGCTTTTAACCATTTAACCCTTCCAGTGTCCATGTCATCTTTATACATTCGGAAAATCTGAATTGAGAGGCCAAGGACGTATGCATCCATTTTTAATACAACAAAAAAATATTGATTTTTAAAAAATAAAAATTGCTGCTGTAATTTTATATATATATATCTTATAAAAATATAATTCAGGCTTGAAAAAAAATATTTTGTTTTTTAATTTGATGCATATTTTATTAAACTACAATATAAATAATTTGATAAAGTCATCTGATTGTCATTTCTTAGAAGCACTAAACGGTATTGCCAATTTGTTAACATTCCTATTTCCTGAAGCAACCTTCTGATTTAAGTTCACAAGTTTGATTTAAAATATTATCAACAAATTTTTCTTTAAATTTTCGAAAATCTCCTAAATATTAACGAAATAACTGTTATTTTTAAAAAACAGTAGATTTTGGAAGTAATTACAAAGTACACACTGTAATTTTTTATCCATTTCACACTTTTCTGTCATAAACCTATTTCAGTATTCCCAAGTAATTTTTATCATTTTCCCCAGCATTCTATGCATCTTTCCCACTGTTAAAATCGAAAACTGGAAGTAAACACATCCTTCTTAGAAATTCAGGGTGTAGCTGGATTTAATAATGTTATAGCTCACTTAGGCAAATAAGCAGATGTTTGACACATGCTATCTCTGTTCCGTGTGCTATAAGGGGCTCCCATATTGTTTAGTTTTGGTGCAACAGAGTGGATACCCTTTGTAAAGTTAGCATTTACTTTTTTTTATATTTAAATCTTAGTTTTCATTTCAGTTGTTGTTGTTTTACCTCTGAGCGGCACTTTTTTGCACACCATGGGCTAAATTAAATGGCCAGGTCACAAGGATCCTGAAGGCTCAGAGAAGGTTGTGGGAGGGGACCCACTGGAACAGCTGTTGGGAGACAGATGGTAGCCTCCTGTCAAGGCCATCCAGCGTGTTCTTTAACGTGCACAGGGTATGGCTCTCCAGCACACGGGGCCACGGCTTAACATCCCATCCGACGGACGACGGCCTTTCCAAGCCCATCGGTGTCCCCTACTGACCGTGGGCAGGGCGGAGAATTTTGCGGAGATAAATCTCAATGCTGACCCAGCTGGGACTCGAACCTGGGAACTACAGATTACGAGCCTGGCGCACTACCGACTGAGCCACCCCCGCCCCTTTCATTTCAGTAGATTTATTTACATAAATTAGTGATCTTTTGGCCAATCAATAAGTATTGATTTTTCATAGTTATGCTACATTGGATGGCCGGCCTACAACTTGTTACTGTGGATATTTTAACATTGCATTAGGCTATATGTTAATTTTTATTTCATTACTTTTCCAGTAAAACTTTGATCTGGTAAAAATAAGCCAGAAAAATATTTTCGTTTTTCATTTGATGCATATTTTATTAAAGCCCAATATAATTTGTTAAATCCATCTGATTGCTACTTCTTAAAAGCGCTATATAGTATTGCCGATTTGTTTGTTAACATTACTTTATGCTGAAGCAATCCCATGATTTAAGCTCACAAGTTTGACTTGAACTATTATCAACAAGGCTTTCTTTAAAGTTTGGAAAATCTCTTGAAAATTAATGCAAAACTACTATTTTTAAAAAGGGAAGATTTTGGAATTAGGAAGTATGTACCTCTGTTTTAGTTTTCCGGTTTTACTGACTTTTCCACCTTTAAACCTATTTCAATATTCCTACAATTATTTTTATAATTTATATCATTTCCCCCAGCATTCTATGCATCTTTCCCTCTCTTCAAATTGAAACTATAACTCAAACCATAAGTGAAAAGAGCTGCCTTAACCTAAGGAAGGCCTGAGAATGTTATTGTAAAAACTGCCTGCAGCATAAAATATGCCACAGCAGAGCAGGTGCTGTGGCATGTGCATGCGAGTCAAGTGGCTACATAGTGAATTGTTTACAATGAACATTGTTGGATTACACATTGGATAATGTCACCATGCATCTAGTTGGTACTTTAATAATTAAACCTGTTTTCAGTTGTGTAGATTTTTGAAAATTACAGTTCTTTTAGTCAGCTGATCTATCAATAGAATATTATCGATCTTTCAGAGTTATGCTATATTGGATGGCAGCTTGCAAGTTGTTGCAGATATTTTATTTAACATTACACATTAGGTTATTATGTAAATTTTTCTTTTGTTATTTCATTTTCCAGTAAAAAAAATTTGGTATTATACCATTTCCTGAAAATGAATGAGCTTTGAAAAGGAAGCAAAAAAGGACTTCACTGGCATGGAAATCAGTCCTCCTTTGGGGAAGGGGGGGGGTGTCAACACAAATTTGGCAAGTTTCCTTACCCCCACTCCCCTCCAAGCTACATAGAGGGCATTTTATACCCCCCTCCCCCCAAAGAAAAATTTCATTTTTTTTAAATTATGAGCTTTTCAGTTTATATTGAATGGTTTTAAGTCTACCTTCCCTCAATAAATTGACTGTGCCACTCTACTAATATAGACATACGTTGTTTTTTGCCTTGATGCACTAACTTTTTTGGCACTTAGCCAAAACCACCAAACATCAACACCAAAACAAAAAAAAATTCATAAAGTTTAGTAAGAAACACAGCCAAAAAAGTGTTCTTCCATTTCATAACCAGGACAGAAAATTCCATGAATATTGAGCATTTCAAGTTACCTTGTATATTGCTGGCCAGTGTTTAAAAAATATACCATAATGAAAAGAATCATTAAAAGAAATAGAAATTATGTTTCAAATAAATATTAAGTATTCAGGAAAAATTTCCCTTCAATTAATGTATAATTTAACTGTTTTTATTCATCAGGTTTTCCAAAATTAAGCCTTAACTGCATAGTCTAATCAATTTTTTCATTATATCACAGTGACAAACTTTTATAAAAATTAATGTTTCAAAATTTGTTTAATTTTTTTTTTAATTCCAGAGTTAAATTCTGTTTAATTTGGTATATAACATGACGTATTTTGGGTTTTTTTTCAATTCTGAAAACTTGATTTATTGATATGATTCAGTACAGTTCGCAAAAAGCCAGTACTTCTCTCAAAGTATGGTACCAAGAAAAAAAAATACAAAATGTGAATAATTTTCTTGTTTCAAGCAAAAATTTATTTTCTTTTTGTTATTCATAAATAAATATCCTTTCTATTCATGTGCATTATAATCCTTTCAATCTATTAGTTGTTTCCTTAAATAAATTTTTATTTCCATTGCCAGATGCATTTTTAACACATGCCTCTATAAAAGCCCTATTAAAATAAAACTGGTTATAATTTTGGTAAAATATTTTATTTTCAGAAAATCCAGAATTAAATGCTGATTAATTTGGCATATAACACATAGTAATTCCTTTCACTAGTTATTTGGCAAAAAAATTCTAAAGTTAAATTTTTTTGGCTGATCATAATGAAAAAATAGCTGGGCCTCTTGGATGTAAACCGTTTTTCACATGGTATATACACTGGAAGGGTTAAAAAGTCTCACAGCTTTTACTAGACAGTTTTACTAGTTCTGAGATCTGAACAGATGATTCTAGAGAGGACTTTTTTGTGTGTAATACACTACAGGAAATAAACAATGCAACACTTGCAAGAAGTTATGCAAATGTGATGAAATTTAGGGAGGTGGTAGTATATGGAAATGCATTGAAATTATTAGGTTTGCAGGGCGATCAAAACTCAGATCAATTGTCCTGCAGGACGATTGACTGGACAGGCATGACTGGCATCACAGGTGCAGAGCAGTCAAATACAAATAAAGGCAACCAAAGTTCCCTGGTTGACAAAACATTGTGGAAATTGTTCTAAACTGCTAAAGATGCCCTTATGCAGACATCAACAGCCGTTCCAACAGTTAACAGACTTTGAGCATGGAAGAATCATTGGCCTCAGAGAAACTGGTTTGTCGTACAGAGATGTGGCCAACCTAGTTGGCCCCAATACCAGCCCCATATCATACACATATGGTGGCAGTGGGTTCAAGAAGAATCCAGCACACGCTGACAAGGATCAAGATGACAACGTATGTCCATGGAGCGAAAGGACCACCATTTGCGACACATGGCATTGCGTGACAGATTCCCGACTACAACACAACTGCAAAGGGACTGGCAACAGGTAACACATCAAATACCTACCAGGCAGGCAGTAAACAACACGCTTTTACACTTTTCATTGCGAGCCTATCGTTTGGCACTGCATTTGCCCCTCACATCTGCCCACATGCAAGCACCTCTTCAGTGGTGTCACCTCAGACAGAACTGGAACGAACAAGAGTGGAGTACCGTGGTGTTTGGTGACAAATCTCGTTTTTGTCTTGGTCAGCACAACAGTAGACAACCTAAGGAAGGGGAAAGTAATGCCACCTAGTGCATGCAACATCGTCACACAGCCCCAGCACCTGGTGTGGGGTGCCATTAGTTGGACATCTCGGTCAGAACTGGTCATCATAAAGGGATCTACTAACTGCCCAATGATAACCAACATTTTGCAGCCAGTGGCTGTCTCATTTGTTCAGCAGCACGGAACCTTTTACCAGCAAGATAATGCCCATCCCCACACAGCTCGCATTAGCCTGCAGTATCCACACAAGCAAAAAGTTCAGGTACTACCATGGCCAGCACACTCGCTGGACCTTTCACCTATTGAACACACCTGGGACATGATGGGCCGACAGCTCCAACTACACCCAAGAGGGGTATCAACCACTGTCATTAAAATGGAACAGTGACTTCACGCTATTTGGCATTTTATCCCTCAGGAGGACATCATAGAGCTGTATACGATAGCCTTCCCCACCATGTTCATGAATGCATTGCTGTGTGGCAATTGAACATCATACTAATTATACCACTTTAAGGGTAGGTAAAGTGGAATTTTCCACTTTTTTTTGATAACGTAATCAATCGCACATCTCAATGTATGCTAACAGCTGCCTGCGTTGCAACAAAAAGGCATCAATCCTTCCAGGTGTTGCAATTTTTTTTCCTGTAGTGTATTATCCTAAACATTACATCATACAATGCATACACCAAGAATTTATTAAAATTGTGATAGTTATTAAAATTTGAAATCAACATTATTAAAAGCAGAAATATCAAAATTTTTGTTTTAATCCCCAGTGTCCTACTTGAACTATATAAGTGCTGTTTAAATGTCTGGTCAGCTTTCAGCTTCTGGATCTGCAAAATTGAAGAAAAAAAAAAGAAATTACATTTTCAGATTCAAATTTGGCTTTAAAAACCTACACTTCATCAACTGAGAATTATTTTTTTCCTTAACTTCCCATTCCCTTACTTTCCTTAACTGGTTTCTGGTTAGAATGTGCCGAAATTTGGAAAAATTCTGAAAATGTACTTTCTAACCCCAATTACAGCAATAGGATGTTAAATTTAAAAACCTGAAAATTTCTCTAACACTCAACTGTCATAATTAAAGCACGGAAATTTATTAGCTTGTGCGTAGTTCTGATGAGTTTTTGGGCTACAAATCTATAATAATAAAAGAAGATGTGTGTATGTGGCTGCCGTACTACAAATAAAAAGGCTAGAAACTTGGAATTTTGGCACAAATTTAAGAGGAGATTTTGCAGTGCAAAATATTAGTTTGATAGGTTCAATACGTGGTTAGAAAATGGTATTTTAGATAAATATTAATAGAGCTTTAGGCTATAATTATTTCTTTCTGAACATGATTCTACTCAACAATGCATGATGACCTAACAGTTGTAAACTTGTTTTGCAAAGGCATAGGCCAATTTAAGAATATATGTGAAAGAATTTTGTGTGAAGCTGGAAAAAATTATCGAGAAATGTAAGAGATATTACACAATGCTTATGGAGAAGAAGCAATGAGTCAAGCTACAGTGATTGATTTGATGGAGGATGCAGTTTAAAGAAGAATCAGAAATTCATAACTGACACAGATGTAAAAAAAGTCATCACTACTACTCAAGATGTCTGAAAATGGCTTATTCGTATGTTTGAGAAATGGGTAGAGCAATCCAAAATATGTAAGCATGTGTATGGTGTTACTTTGAAAAAGAAAGGGTGCTCAAGCCTCAGAAATTCTCAAATACTGAATAGTGCAAGTAGTCTCATTACTTTCCAAACTCCCTCTGTCATTTATAGCGGAGACAGGATCTAAAAAACTAGTCTTTTAGGGTGTTTTTCACAAATTTAAAATTCTATAACCCTCAAACTGACCATAACTCCTAAATGACTCTTACTGTTACTAAAGTAGAGCAATGTAAGCAATTCCAAGAAATTTTTAATTTTTTTACAATATAACACCTATTACTGCAATTGCCAGCTAAAAATGATTTTAAATATTTTTTCCCACAATGAGATAATGCATTACCAGGAGGAATTGAACCACTGAAATTAAAATCAGCAAAATTATAGAGTAATAACAGTTTTGGTATTACCTGATCATGGCCAGAAAATCTTTTTGGGTAGTGAGGTAGGATGAGGGGTTGCCCTAAACTAAAATCCAGTGTAAGAGGGGCAAACAAAGAAAAAAAAATGTTATGGAAGATTTTTTTTTAAAAATTATTATAATTATAAAAATGGGTATGCTATATTTTTTATAAAGTATTCCAAAAAAAAAAAAAACCAGCTAAGTTAAAACAGGCAAAAAGATTTGCATCAGATGGGGGGTTCCCGTGGCCTAATCCTGTGGTTACATGTCAGATTCTTTAGTTTGCTCGTTTTCACAGTATATACGGAAAATTTTTATTTCACTAAGGTTCAGAATTAGCAGAATAATAAGCTAGTTAAAGACCAACACATATAAGAATTCATTTTATATCTTAATTTACAACTTCATTACTGCATTAGAATTTTGAGGAGGAAGAAGTTGGCTGGACCTTCTGGCTTACATATCTGAATGAGAAAAGCTGTTCATTATGATCAATTTAACTTGTAATATCTCAAATGTTTTTTGCTTAGGGGCAATGTGTTTTATTACAAATGATTCATATTTTACAAATTTGATCTTGTTATATTTCCCAGTTCAAGATTAATGGTTAATGGTAAACCTTTAAGATTGGCTGTTGCTGTTTTGGGTCATTTTCAAGACTTCTGATGTTCATTTATACAAAACATATATGGAAAAAAAGTGAATACAAAATGGTATGGTAGGTAATTATTCAAAATCTGGTGAAATAACATTGAATTACCAAATGTAAAAAATTCCAGTCTCTGATAGGTGTGGTTGTTCAGAATAAATGTTATTGTTTGTCAGTATCATTATACAAAATGATAACCCCAATAAAGGATACAAATACTTCTGCTGCCAAGGCCTAAATATGAATGAGAGGTATCGTGTGAAAAAAAAAAACCCCATTCACCCCTTATTTTGGAAAAGAGATTTAATTTAAATAGCATAGAAATAAATATAATGAAAATATATAAGTAAAGAAATTGAGTTACTAAGTATCTATCCACTATCATTACCTATTTAACTTTATGCAGACTGTTCTTAAGGGAGCTGCAGACAAGTGAAGAATCATCACTGCTCAACTGAAATAAGAAACCACCTTTTTCTTTCTCTTAATACATGTACAAGATGAATCTGGCAGTTACTGATTTGGCAATAAACTCGAATGATATATTTCTGGGAGCCATGAAGAGAGGTTTATGGGAAAAAGAAGTATGAAGGTCAAAACCAAAAGTCTGAACTATTATCAAGGTTAGCAACCCTTCCTTTCCTCCAACTCTTTATCCCTACCCACCCAATCAACCACGTACCTATAGAGTTCCTTCTCCAAGTGTTTAAGAAAAATCACATGGCATTGCAGTATATTTGGGATTTTTGCTCAATTGTAATTGCCTTGCTTTTCCTTTTGCATGAATGGCATCCAAATCTTTCTTTCCCATTGCCACTATCATCTGGCTTTCACATCCCCCCCTTCTCTTGAGTTCTACTTATGAGGAGGGTGGCTAGGAAACCTGTGTCCAGTCAAATTCTTTAGGAATAAGTCAGTGGGGGTGAGCCACTCTATTAATCATTTTGTTATTCAAAATTTATTTCATTACACTTTTTCTAACTCTAGTTTTCACAAAAATTATATTTCACCAACTCTGTTACAAATGGAACCACAGAATGAATTTATGCTGACACCTGAAAGTCACAATAGTAATATTTTTGGCAAAATATATAATTTGAAAAAGATTTTATTTGCATCATTTCTCAATAAATTCAGCTTAATAGAAAAAAAAGTGACCGGTAATAATAACTCTAGTTGTGATGCAAAAAACTGTTTTCGTTTTATCATCTTTACATTATTTAGTTAATTTAGAATATTGAATTTCTAAAACTTACAATCATACCAAAAAAGAATCATAAAGCAAATCACTCCTCTTCCTACCCCTCCAGTTGTCCTTTAAATCTGGATTACGTGGAGCATAAGTGGCTTGAACAAATAGATCTGGAACATCTGTATAAGGTATTCCAAAATCATTCTGAAAAATTAAGTAGGTCATTTTAAAACTGCTCTTAATTAACTTTTTTTTTACAAAAGTTAATCTTTTTTGCTCTTTTCTTTAAAAAATTTAATGCAGCATATATTTTAAAATTGATTTTATGCACACTTTTGATTGCTGATTTGCTATTAATTCATGTTATTCAGCAATTACATGCATCACACTTTGTCAATATTTTAGTAATTTTTTTATTTTAAATTCCATTTTTATTTTCACTTTGTTGCTTTTGGGACTATTTTTCATTGCCTTCTCAAATATATAAAAATAAATAATACCTCCTCAAGCAGCTGCTTGCCACAAAGGAATGCCATAGTAGGTCTGTGAGGATGGTGGAACCTAAGCAGGAAAATAACACAAACATCCATGCCTTACCCGAGGTTCAAACCCAGGTCCCTTTGATCATTAGCCAAGCACACTACAGTGATTAAAGTGAGCAATAATTATTTTGAAATTACCAGATATAAAACTATACTAAATTATACATCAGAAATTGCTAACCTCAAAATGTGGTTTCTCAAATGACTTCAGATTGTGGATTACACCAGCAAACTTAATTTTTGAAGAGTAGAATTTATCTTAGATTAATTTCTAATTAAACTGAAAGTAATTTCATAAGAAGCATTAAGAAATTACGTTTTTACGTTTTTTTACTGTTACTTGGAAATTCAACTATAATGCAACTTAAGCCATGTATAATTAGCTATCAATATTTATATGCTATGCAATATTTTACTACAATTTTTCCATAGTTCTTTATATCTTTTTAGTTACATATTTATCAGTATTTATTTAAATTTTTTTTAAAATCTTCCATGGGCATCAACACTGTAAGCATGCATCAAATTTCCACAGATCAGGAACACAGGCACTAATCAGCATCACTAGCACAACAAATGGAACTTTTGCAATATATGGCATTTCTGATATGTTTGTTTACATTACTCCATGTTGAAGCATACCCAAGAGTTAAGCTCATAAGGTTAATCAGAACTACTGTGAACTCATTCCTTCTTAAACTTTCAAAATTCTCCCAAAAATTAACAAACAAATTTATTTTTAATCAGAGGATTTTGGAAACAATTAACGGGAAGTATTTTTTTTAAACCATTCTAACAAGGTCCTGTTTGACATTTTCTGCCCTCCGCATCCTAGGTCTCCCCTTCTTTCTGAGGCCTTTAAGGCACACTTTAAGGCAGCAATACCTATTCGTCTGTTAATCTCATGCCGCACATCACCAGTATCAGTTACGCAGCTCCCAAGGTAATTAAACTGTGACACCTGCTCAAGACTGCAACCATTCAGATTAACTGAATCACAACCTACCTGACCAATTTTCATCACTTTAGTTTTCTCTCTGTTTATAACCAAACCGACTATACTACCAGTCTCATCAACAGTTCGAATGAAAGAGTTCATCTCATCAACATCATTTGCCAAAAGGGCTAAATTATCAGCATAATCTAAATCAGAAATTTTCGTATCTCCAGCCCATTTAAGGCCAAAATCTTTCCCTTGAAGTGAATTTCGCATAACATAATCAACAACCAAACTAAAGAGAAAAGGAGACAAAATGCACCCTTGTCGAACACCAGAAGTAATGCTAAACCAATTGCTACAAGACTTACCAACTCTCACACAAGACTCGGTGTTATTATAGAGAGCTTTCATAATGTTAACTAACTTGTCTGGTATACCATATGATCTCACAATCAACCACAAATTATGACGATCAACAGAGTCGAAAGCCTTTTTGAAATCAACAAATGTAGCAACCAAAGGTTTCTGAAACTCTAAACATTTCTCAAGAATCTGCCTAAGTGAAAATATCTGATCTACACATCCCCTACCACTTCTGAATCCACATTGCTCATCACGCAATTGCCTGTCAACCAGATTCTTAATTCTATTAAGCACAATCATGGAAAGAACTTTACCTGGAATGGAGAGTAGGCTGATACCCCTATAGTTATCACAAGAACTGCGATCACCTTTTTTGAAAATAGGGATAATAATAGCTCTGGTAAAATCTTTAGGAACCATGCCTTTATCATAAAAGTTATTCAAAATTTCAGTCATCCAAGTGATAACCAAAACATTCCCAGCTCTGAGCATTTCTGTAGTAATTTCATCTACTCCTGGGGATTTATGAAGTTTAAGTTTAGAAATAGTCAAACTAACTTCAGATTGTGTTATAGGGCCAACATTAAAGCCAACAATGCATCTATCATCATTGCAAACAATGGGAGTAGAACTAACCACATTGTTTAGAACATCACTGAAATGCTCAGCCCACCTAGCCATGACAGAATCCTCACCTTCTATAACCTTGCCTTGTTTATCCTTCAATCCCTGTATACCTGTTCGTTTTCTACCACACAAAACATTAACTATCTGGTACAGCTCTCTGCTGTTGTGCTGTCTAACTGCTTCCTCAGCTTTGTCAGCAAGGCCATCAAGCCAAAGATTCTTATCAGTAGCTAACTGACCCTTCACACGTTTATTAAGTTCTTTGTAATGCTTTCTATTAGGACTAGTAGGGTACTGATTAAGGACATTCCTGCAGTTCCTTCTGAGGCAAAGCCCTTACCATACATAATATATATATATACAGTCATATCAGAATAATATGACCATCTACCTAATAATGGGAATAACCACCCTTGGCCCGGGTGACAAAATGTTCCAGCGTTCATTTGAGGGTGACAATGGCAAGACGGCATGGCATGGATGCAATGAGGCCCTGAAAGGTTGCCAGAGGCACATGTGCGCATTTGGACTCCAGCAGAGCACGGAGGTTTCGGAGATGACGTGGTTGTGGGTCCACACGCTGAACCTGTCAATCCAAATGGTCCCCCAAGTGCTCAATGGGATTGAGGTCAGGCGATTTCACTGGCCAAGGGAGAATGGAGACATCGCTGTCATGTTCCTGGAACAAGTCATGCACCACCTTAGCGACATGGCATAGCGCATTGTCCTGTTGGTAGACAATATCACCACCAGGGTAAACGTCCAACATGAAGGGATGCATGTGGTCAGCGAGGATGGGCAGGTAGCCATTGGCTTTCAGGGACCCATCCAGTGGTACCAGGTCATACCAGGAAAACATCCCCCAGACATGCACACTGCCACCGCCAGCCTATACTTGACCGACAAGCATAAGCATCGCTTTCACATATTACCGCTGGCGTAATGGATAAAACGCGCTGGTAAGCGTGAGGTTGTGGGATCGAATCCACCGGTGGGAGACTTTTTTTATAAATATAGTTAAACACTAGAAACACTAGATGGCGCTGCAATAAAAATATTTGGGACGGTTGCTTCACGATGGGTTTGGGTCAACCAGGGGATGATGACTCTGACGCCGTATCCGCCACCGCCCGTCACTTCTGTGGAGTAGAAACCTTGATTCATTGGAGAAGGCAACCTTTTCCACTCTTCCACTGTCCAATGATGGTAGTCCTGTGCCAAACTGCAGGCATTGTTGCCGATGGACCTTTGTTAACATGGGCGCTGACTCCAGAGACCCATGTGTAACAGGGTTCACTCTACTGTAATCGGGGGCACGTAACTGGGTGTTCCAGCGTTCATTTGATGGTCAAATGCTGCACTTGTGCGTCGACTGCCCTTTACCAGTTGACATTTCCTTTGGGATCGATAGCCTTTGGGGCTCCACAGTTATAATGTCTCGAGGTACTCAGTGTGCCAGTGATCCATTTTTTGACTGCTGGACACCCTTACTACAATACCTCTGCCCATTGTGCTCACATTATGCACTAATGCTCAACTCTCCTGGCCAGCCACTTATAATCTCCGTGTGGTCGACCTTGTCATGTGCACTCTGTGACATACTGTGATTCCATAGGTGGTCATATTATTCTGATACGACCGTGTATATATACCAGGTATGGCAGGGGTAATGACATTTCTCGTTTCTTGAAGAGGCTCCACCATTTTCTAGCAGGCTTTGAATAGGCTTCACTTGGATTTACTGCAGAAACCTTTGACTTTTCTCTCAGCTGGAGATTCTCCAATTCATACTCCAGATCAAATAATGTATTGCTCACAGGAAATGTAATGACATCTTTCCTTCAATATTTTGGCTACCAAAAATTCCATTACACCAGTCACATTTTTCCTCTAGCACCATAAATGGAACTGAGACAATCATGAATGCATGTACATAACCCAGCAGTCCAAGAGATGAAGTGACTCCTTATGTCACCTGCTGACATTCACCTGATGTGATTCATCTCTCAACAATTAAGGTAAATTTCTTGCATATTTTTAACAGATTGTGTGAGCAGGTAATGTCATCACATGATCTCTTGTGCTGGCATGAGGAGCTGCCAAAAGGCAGAGAGGAAAACATAAGCAACAGGGAGTTCACTGTAGGCATGCTGGCAAAGGCATGTTTGTGAAAATATGGGCACAACTGGATGATGATATTCTAAAAAGAGTGTTTCAATTCTGCTTTTTTTTGGAAAAATTTTATCTTAAAGAAATTATTAGTTTGTATTGAATGGTTTAAAAATAATCCCCTCCCCACCACCACCACCACCACTCATTCTATAAAAAGTCTTGGTTTTGCCATTCTGAGGATACTGACTTTTTTTTAGCTTTAGTACACCAAGTTTTAGGCACTTTGTCACGAACACAAATATGCAGCACCTAAAAAGAAAATGCATAATGTTCAGAAACAAAAAATATAGCCAAAAAGAAAATGTTTCTTTTTCTTTACAGGGCATTAAATATTCCATGAGTGTGAACAGTGCAAAGTCACCTTGTGCAATTCAAAAAAAAAAGTCACCTTGTGCAATCACCTTGTGCAATTCTGCCCCATTTAAAAGTATTACAAAGAAAAAAGCAAATAATAGCAGTCTCCTTTAGGTGAATTTTTTAAATTATATTATTCAAAAAGAAATTTCCTTTCCATTGATATATAAACAGTTTCTATTCATCAAGTTTTTGCAAAACTAAGCTTAATTGTCTGGCCATGTCCTTTTTTGGGGTCCTCTGAAGAAGTCTTAATAAAATTCAGTATTAAATTATTGTTTAATTTGGTATATAACATGACCTATTTCTGTTAGTTGGTTATTTGTTCAAAAAATTCTAAAGCTCTTTATTTGTACTGAATACAGTTGATGAAAAGCTTGGAACTTTTTCACAGTGTACAACAGTATTGAGAACAAGAGCAATTTTCTTGTTTCAAGTAAGGATTTTTCTGAAATTAAAATGAAAAAAAAATGCAGTAAAACTTAGCCATTTTTGAAAGAAATGTATAATTGTTCTTTCTTTTTTCTTTCAATTTTTGACATTTTATTAATTAAAATGAATTTTTTTCTCCTTTGGTATATAACATAACCTATGTTTGTTCTTAAGTTACTTCAGGATAAGGTTCTATAAAAGTTCTTTATTTTACATTATCAAAAATTAAGAATGGACCAATAAAATGTGCAGATCTCAAAATAAATTTGTAGAAATTTAATTATATTTCCAGGACAATACAAAGATAACGTTGCGACAAGTTATGAAATTTTTGGCCATAATGATTTAAATACAATCGAATTTGGTTGTAATGAGCACAGAAATAACAAAATCACAGCTGTAACAAGCAAAAAGCCATAATGATTTTAATTTATGAATATTTCCATACAATTACTAACTTTTATAATGAGAGTACTACTACACAGATATATCATACAAATTTTGGTAACTACAAAAACATGCAAACATTTTCATTGCTAGGGTAGTCAGAAAAAAGATGATAAAGATGATGACAAAAATAATGACTGTGATGATGATATGATGACAAGTGAAGGTGAATCAAAATTAGTAGAAATCTCCCAAGCTCAAGGTGCAATGGGCACATTAGTCAATATTTTTTAAGGAAATGAGGCAAATAATGACACTTGAGTGCTTTAAGAGGAAATTTGAGAAATATCAAAGTGAAATCTTTAAAGCAAACATCAATTTTAAGATTCGTTAATAAAAAGACTAATTGAAATCGTGTTTAATATTAATTAGTATTATTTTTAATTACAGAGAAATAAATTGTGTTTAATATTAAGTGCATGGTTTTAAAATTATGGACAAATAATTTGTGTTTAATATTAAATGTACTGTAATCTATACAAGCCTATTAATGCAAATAATATGTAGGTATGCAATTATATTATTTTTTTCTCACTAATATTTCTTTTGTTTTTGAATCTATCTTTTTATCAAGATATTGAGAATTAAAAAAATAGGAGATAGATTTAACTCATCATTGATATAGTGAGTAATGGTTATAATGAGAAAATTTTGTTGGTCCTCTGGTGCTTGTTATAACCAAGTTCAACTGCATATCCTAAAAAAGCAAAAGTATGTGCAGGGGGAGGGTTGAATACAAAATATAGAGTCAATAGAGGCTGTGGCTCCCTCTGGCACAAATGCAGGCTTGACAATGTCAACTCATACCCTTAATAAGAGCATTATTGTTCATTAGGAGGAAATTGTCACTTACTGTACCAGCACAGGGCTTGACGTAAGAAATCAAGGATCTGATCTTGATATCTCAGCACATTCACAGAACTTCCATCATACACATGGAGGTTGGTACAGCCATCTAATAATATCTTGCAAATGCACTTCTCTCAATGATTTTATGGCTCTAATTGTGGGTCACACTTATCTCCAAGTTCAGTACATGCCTGCTGCTAATTTTAGGAAAATCTAGCCTTGTCCATGAACAGGACACATACCTCCATTATTCTTGAGCTCAGGCTACATGATTGTGATACCATTTCAAGTGGGCCTGTCTGTGTCTGGAGATTAAAGGGATGCATATTCCTTTAACATCCAGACACTTAATTATATGCAAGGGTAAACAGGCATAGAATCTGGCCTTGTGAATTTTTTTATTACAGTTGAGAGAGATATCTGCTTTCCTGTGACTGCAGTGAAGCTTGAAGACAGAGATGATGCTGCTACTCTTCTGTTCTGTCACAATAACAATCCAATATAGAAATCATCTTGAGAAGTTACAATCCTAGGATGCCATTAAACAGGTTTTCTGATAACTGCTTGGTTTGTTTCAATTTTTTGCTTTGAGTTAACAAAATGGACAGCAAAGAATATGGTCACCTCCATGATTGTTTGACTAGCCTCCAACCTTCCAATGGCTCTCCATCATTTTGAGTTGCCTTGTGGCTGAGTGGTTAGCGTGCTTGGCTATTGGTCTAAGGGACCTGGGTTCGAGCCCCGGGTAAGGCATGGATGTGGCTATTCCAAACTGACAGCACAGCATTTCAATTTGAAATGTTCAAACATCAAAAATGTACTCCCTTTATAAGGTATCTGTTTTACATCTTTGATATAAAATATTTGCATGTTGATTTTCCCAAACTACACATTGGTGATCATTATTAATCTACATTTTGTGATCTGTACTTAACTTTTTAATGTGAAGATATTCTCAGGATGAAGCAGTCTATAAAATTCTGACCTGAATCCACTGAGTACTTGTGGGATATCCTAGGGATGTGTGAATTGCAGGACAACCCCTCCCTCCTCATGATCTCGTATCTGCTTTTGTGGAGGTGGGTTTTATTTTTATTACCACAAAACCTCTCAACAATAAGAGAATGCAATGCATGAGTTGTATAGCTGATAGGAATGATCATATGCCTTATAAACATCTCCCATAACCTAATTCCAGTACCTCCATTACGGGAATCCATGCTTTCATATGTAGCACTTGTGCATTTTACATTCTTTCATTATTATCCCATTTGCTATTACTCAATCATGACACAATACCTTTTGATACACATTTAATATATTTGCTGAAACCCTTTTTGTATTGTGTACTTTTGTCCATTATCCTTTAATTTTGAGTGCCAGCAAAGAAATTTGAAATTACCTAGCTTTACCTACACTTTTCCATGTCTTACAGATGCTGATCTTTTCAGGAAGATTCTTAGTTAGTGACTGCAAAAGCAATAAGGAGCAGCCTGATGATTATATGTTACAAAATAAAAATTTAAATGGGTATTTGCATGCCAAGATACCAAATTATTTCAAACTTTATTATAAACAATACAAAATTTACAAATAATTATTCTTAAAAAATATTACAAAACACGTTTCTTTTAAGTGCAAAATAATTATTAATAAATATTATGATAGAATTAGTTACATTCAAGATTCAAAAGCATAACCTAGACTAAACACATAAAATTACTTGAATCTTTCTTACAATTACACTACAGGAAATAAAAAATGCAACACTTACAGGAAGTTAAGCAAATGTGATGAAATTTAGGGAAGCGGTAGTATACGGAAATGCAAGAAAATTATTAGGTTTGAAGGACGATTGAAATGATTGGACAGGTGCAAGTTGACGTCACAGGTGTAGAGCAGTCAAACACAGATAAAGGCAACCAAAGCTATCTGGTTGACAAAATGTGGAAATTGTTCTAAACCGCTAAAGATGCCCTTACGCAGACGTTGACGGCCATTCCAACATTTAACAAACTTTGAGCATGGAAGAATCATCGGTCTTAGAAAAGCTGTTCATCATACAGATATGTGGCCAAACTTATTGGTCGCAATCCCAGCACCATCAACACATACACCGAAGAGCCAAAACATTATGACCAGTGCGTCTTTATGCAAATCAAAGCAACTGCAGGTAAAAGACGGCATGTGTGAAGGCCATGAAATGGTATAAATAACACCTGATACTGAGCTCTGTTAATCAGTGTTATTCTGCTTCTTCTGAGGGGAAAGGCAGCGGACTTAAGTGAGTTTGACAAAGGCCAAATTATAATGGCCAGAAGACTGGGTCAGAGCATTTTCGAGATGGCAAGGTTTGTGGGATGCTCACAGTCAGCCATAGTTAGTACCTTCAAAAAGTGGTCTGAGGAAGGAAAAACCACAAATCATGGGCAAGGTGTGGGCCGACCACAGCTCATCAATGCTAGAGGTGAGCAAAGGCTATCCTTTATGGTATAAGACAACAGAAGGGATACTGTGGCATAATTCTCCTGTAATTTGAATGCTGGTGACGGGAGCAATGTGTCACAATAATACACAGTAATCGAACCCTGCTGAAAATGGGGCTGTGTTGTCGCAGGCCACTCCAAGTGCCTGTGCTAACCTCGGTTCACCATTGAAAGCTCCTACAATGGGAGCACGAGCATCAAAATTGGACTTATCAATGACTGGAAGTAGGTCATCTGGTCCGATGAATGTCGTTTCCTGTTGCTCCATG
The DNA here is from genome assembly GCA_038380435.1 of Ryuthela nishihirai. Lineage (NCBI taxonomy): Eukaryota > Metazoa > Arthropoda > Arachnida > Araneae > Heptathelidae > Ryuthela > Ryuthela nishihirai. The sequence continues at coordinate 32,167,085 of JAWZYU010000018.1, forward strand.
CGAACAGCCAGGCACATGTGCATCATTTACCTAGGGAACCGGGGGACAAAAACAAGCCGGTGAAGGAAGTGTATTGCTTTTCAGATTGAAGGAAATGTAAGTCAATATTATGTATGTTACATATGCACCAAAGAGCCAAAACATTATGACCAGTGTGTCTTTATAAAAATCGATAAATAACACCTGATACTGAGCTTTGTTAATCGGTGTTATTCTTGTTCTTCAGATGGGAAAGGCTATGCACTTAAGTGAGTTTGACAAAGGGCGAATTGTAATGGCCATATGACTAGGTCAGAGCATTTCTGAGACAACAAGTCTTGTGGGTTGCTCACAGTCAGCTGTGGTTAGTACCTTCAAAAAGTGGTCTGAGGATGAAAAAACCACGAACCGCCAACAAGGTGTGGGCTGACCACTTCTCATTGATGCTAGAGATGAGCAGTGGCTATCCTGTATGGTACTAGCCAACAGAAGGGATACTGTGGTGCAACTCGCTCATAATTTGAATGCTGGTGACAGGCATACAGTACATCGAACCCTGCTGAAAATGTGTATAGCAGGCTGCTCCGAAGTGCCCATGCTAACCTCGGTTCACTGTTGAAAGCACCTGCAATGGGCACACGAGCATCAAAACTGGACCTTGAATGATTGGAAGTAGGTTGTCTGGTCCGATGAATCTTGTTTCCTGTTGCACCAAGTGGATGGCCAGTGCATGTGCATCATTTACCTGGGGAAGTGTTAGCAGCAGGATGCACTGTGGAATGAAAACAAGTAGGTGGAGGAAGTGTAATACTTTGGGCAATGTTCTGCTGGGAAACCCTGGGTCCAGTCATTCATGTGTAGGAAACTATGATGTCTACCACCTACCTACACATAATTGCAGACCAGGTACTTCCTTTCATGAGAACAGTATTTTCCTCTTGTAGTGCCATCTTTCAGCAGGATAATGTACCATGCCACACTGCCCAGATTGTTCGAGAATGGTCCACGAAACATGAGGAAGATTTCCAGGTATTGTCCTGGCCTCCAAATTCCTCAGACATCAATCCAATCAAGCATCTGTGGTTTGTGTTAGAATAGCATACCCGATCTGCAGTGGCTCAACCACGTAACTTACAAGAGTTAAAGGATCTGCTGGTAATGTATTGGTACCAGATACCACAAGACACTTTCAGAAATCTCATAGTGTTCGTGCCTCACCGGATAAGAGCTGTTTTGGCAGCACGTGGAGGACCAACATCATATTAGGCAAGTGGTCATAATGTTTTGGCTCTTCAGTGTATCTTGAGAGTAGTTTTGCTTTTTAAATTTTTGTATATAGTAAGCACTGGATTTATGACGGTTTGATTTATGCCTCATTGAATATCTGCCAGTTTGAGAATTTTCGAGTAATTTCCTTAGTTTACCTCAAAAATTCTACAGAATTCTATTCCACACTGCAGCCAACAAAAAAGTCAATGTGCAGCACTATTGGAAAGGTGGACTTTCTAATGCTCCATAAGATTGTTAAACTTCTTCAGTTTGGACTTTTTGACTGATTCAAATTAAACTTCCAGACAGCATTGGGAGCCACAAATCTATAACGTTAAAAGAAATAATGGAAGTTATTAGAAGAATGAAGGGTGAGAAATCACATCCTGCTGTTTGTAGGGAGCTATACACCAAAGAGCCAAAACATTATGACCACCTGCCTAATATGATGTTGATTCTCCACATGCCACCAAAACAGCTTTTACCCAGTGAGGCATGGACGTTAAAAGATTTCTAAAGGTATTTTGTGGTATCTGGTACCAACATGTTACCAGCAGATCCTTTAACTCTTGTAAGTTATGTGGTTGAGCCGCCGCAGATCAGATATGCTGTTCCAACACAAACCACAGATGCTCAATTGGATTGATGTCTAGAAGTCTTCCTCATGTTCTGCAAACCAATCTCGAAAAATCTGGGGAATGTAGCATGGCGCATTATCCTTCTGAAAGAAAGCCCTTCTAGAGAGGAATATCGTTGCCATGACAGGATGCACCTGTTCTGCAATAATGCTTAAGTAGGTAGTAGACATCACAGTTTCCTGCACATGACTGACTGAGCAGAACAATGCCCAAAGTATTACACTTCCTCCACCAGCTTGTTTTAGTTCCACAGTGCATCATGGTGCCAACACTTCCCCAGGTAAGCGATGCACAAGTACTGGCCATCCACATGGTGCAATAGGAAACAAGATTCATCGGACCAGACGACCTTCATCCAATCACTCAAGGTCCAGTTTTGATGCTTGTGTGCCTATTGTAGGTGCTTTCAACAGTGAATCAAGGTTAGCATGGGCACATGGAGCAACCTGTGGCTACACAGCCCCATTTCCAGCAGGGTTTGATTTACTGTGTGTTGTGACATAGTACTCACATCACCAGCATTCAAATTAGGGCAAATTGTGCCACAGCATCCCTTCTGTTGGTTCGTACCATATGGGATAGTGTTCAGTCATCTCTAACATCAATGAGCTGTGGTCAGCCCACACCTTGCCGGCAGTTCATGGTTTTTCCTTCCTCGGACCACTTTTTGAAGGTACTAACTATGGCTGACCATGAGCACCCCCACAAGCCTTGACATCTCGGAAATGCTCTGACCCAGTCATCTGGCCATTACAATTTGGCCTTTGTCAAACTCACTTAAGTTTGCTGCCTTTGCCACCTGAAGAACAAGAATAACATGGATTAACAGAGCTCAGTATCAGTTGTTATTTATACCATTTCATGACCTTCACCTTCACACAGACCATCATTTTCCTGCTTTGATTTGCATAAAGACATGCTGGCTATAATGTGTTGGCTCTTTGGTGTATGTCAGCCCCTCCACTGTAACAATAATCATTAAAAATGGCAATTAAAAAGACAGTGAAAACTACAAGAAAGAAAACTTCTACAACTCTGAGATTCTCACGTGATCCTATGATTAGAAAAATGGAGCAGTTACTCTCATTGTGAGTTGACAAGTTAAATGAAACATTTATCTCACACAAAGTGTTATTTGTAGTAAAGCAGAGTTTGTTAATGAGATAAAAGAAAAGGAAGGAGGCAACATAATTTTCATACCAAGCAAAGACTGGTTTGCTAATTTCATGCAGCGAACTCAAATTTACAATATAAAAATAGCAGGTGAGGCTGCCAGTGCTGATGAAGAATCAGAAAGGCATATCCTAAGCACTTCAAGCGACTTATACAGGAAGGTGAATTCCCTCCAATCTTGTTTTAGATGTGGACGAGACTGGCCTTTATTGGAAGAAGATGCCTTCAAGAACTTCCATCTCCTGTGAAGAGAAACATGCTTCTGGATTTAAACCAGCAAGGACTGTTTAACTTTTCTTCTTGGCAGAAATACTTCAGGAACTGTAAAACTGAAGCCATTGTTTGTCTATCACTCTAAAACACAGGGTGATGAAGGGGCTCATTAAGTAAATTTACCAATCATTTGGACTTCAAACAGAAGGGCTTGGGTGACACAAGATGTATTCAAAAACTGGTATACAGATCACTTTTGTCCAAGGGTACATCACTACTGAAATGAAAATAATTATCCAAGAAGGGCACTACTGTTGTTGGACAATGCTCCAGACATCTACCAAACATTGAAAAGATAAGGACAGTGTGGATGTAGAAGTTGAATTTCTATTGCCAAATACCACCTCCCTTTTAAAACCAATAGACCAGAGTGTCATAGCAAATTTTACCTACAGCAGACATTAAGGGAGATGTTATGGGAAATGGATAACTGCAACATGTCTGTCAAAGAATACTAGAGGTCTATAATATTCTGAAGGGCATCAAAACATCAATTCTGGTTGGAAAGAGGTCACATCAACTTGTAAGAAAGAAGTGTGACAAAAAAATGTTGCCCAAGTGTGCATACGATTTCAGGGGATTTGTGGAAGTGCCACAGATTGCAAATGATATTACAACAATTGCTCAGGAGATAGGGCTTGATAATGTTGAGCCTGATGATGTGACTGAGTTGTTGGAGAGCCATTCTCAGCCTTTTCAAATGATGAACAGGAATATTTGGCTGCACAGTTGACTCAGGAACAGCAGAAGCAAGAACAAGAAGAGACTGTTTTATAGTTTATAAAAACCCATGACTTGCAGGAAATTCAGGCTGGGATTGATGGGTACTTGCAGAGGTTAGAGGTTATCGATCCTGACTGGGCACAAAGCTGCTCTATTAGAAGAGAATCAATGCAGTGTTGCAGCCTTACTGCCATGTTTTGCAGGAAAAGGAGGCATCAAGCAAACAACCATCCTTTCTTATTTTAAAGAGAAATCTGAAAAGCCTTTAATTGTTGCAAAGACGCATATGATCCAGTTGACCCTGATGATCCACATCAAGGACCTTCCTCTCATCAGTAATATCTACCTATTTATATTAAACAGGTATGTATTACAAAATAAATGTGATTTAATGAATATACACAGTCATATCAAAATAATATGACCACCTACCATACATATACTATGGTAGGTGGTCATATCATTCTGATAAAACTGTGTATACATAAGTTTATATTTAAAAAAAATTAAAATTTTTATATTATTGTATGAGAGACAGTGTGGATGTAGAAGTTGAATTTCTATTGCCAAATACCACCTCCCTTTTAAAACAAATAGACCAGAGTGTCATAGCAAATTTTACCTACAGCAGACATTAAGGGAGATGTTATGGGAAATGGATAACTGCAACATGTCTGTCAAAGAATACTAGAGGTCTATAATATTCTGAAGGGCATCAAAACATCAATTCTGGTTGGAAAGAGGTCACATCAACTTGTAAGAAAGAAGTGTGACAAAAAAATGTTGCCCAAGTGTGCATACGATTTCAGGGGATTTGTGGAAGTGCCACAGATTGCAAATGATATTACAACAATTGCTCAGGAGATAAGGCTTGATAATGTTGAGCCTGATGATGTGACTGAGTTGTTGGAGAGCCATTCTCAGCCTTTTCAAATGATGAACAGGAATATTTGGCTGCACAGTTGACTCAGGAACAGCAGAAGCAAGAACAAGAAGAGACTGTTTTATAGTTTATAAAAACCCATGACTTGCAGGAAATTCAGGCTGGGATTGATGGGTACTTGCAGAGGTTAGAGGTTATCGATCCTGACTGGGCACAAAGCTGCTCTATTAGAAGAGAATCAATGCAGTGTTGCAGCCTTACTGCCATGTTTTGCAGGAAAAGGAGGCATCAAGCAAACAACCATCCTTTCTTATTTTAAAGAGAAATCTGAAAAGCCTTTAATTGTTGCAAAGACGCATATGATCCAGTTGACCCTGATGATCCACATCAAGGACCTTCCTCTCATCAGTAATATCTACCTATTTATATTAAACAGGTATGTATTACAAAATAAATGTGATTTAATGAATATACACAGTCATATCAAAATAATATGACCACCTACCATACATATACTATGGTAGGTGGTCATATCATTCTGATAAAACTGTGTATACATAAGTTTATATTTAAAAAAAATTAAAATTTTTATATTATTGTATGAGAGACTCAATGTTCATACACCTGGAACACATCTCATTGAATTACATTATAATTCAGGTTTCATTTATGCCAATTCAATATACACCAGCATCTCCAGGAGCTTATCCCCAGCATAATCAAGGGCCTGGTGTAGTGTGATAGAGCAATAAATATATTTTTGGCAATTACACAATGCTTTTTAACTTAATTCAACTAGCTTACCTAGCTCAAGTTCACATCTTCTGAAACAGCAATCCATTATTATGCATAACACATATGCAAAACAATCTAAAGATTACCTTTAGCTTGTATTAACCCTTAAAGTGTCAGGTTTTCCACAATGCATGTAATTGTGGCCAATATATTTTTTTTTACTTTTTTCAGTAGAAAAACAACTGATTCTACAATTTTATCATGTAGTGATTAACAGATGTATTGAAACATGTTCATTTGCAATAACTGAAAACATGATTATTGTATTATGAGAGATAGTGTGTGTACTGTGGAAATACATCATGTTTAGAGCAGAACAGACAGTTAAGTTTGAAAAGTTTAGAGAAGTATGCGGGTGTCAGCTACAACTGACATTATTAATTTCTCATCATGAAGAATTGGAGTGACTTCAGCTGTTTAAAGGAATGTTATCCTTATTAAACATGTTGTGTAATAAATAAGAAACATTTTTGGTTAGAGTCGATACTATAATTTGTTTTGTAGAAAATGCAATTAAACCTTTGAGTATAATACTGTTTTAGTATTTGACATTAAAGATTTCAATAGCATTTAGCCATTAGTACATAAAGTGAGTAATAATTGAGATTTACTTATTTCTAGTAAAATAATTACTTTATTTATAAAATAAGGTCATTTATTATTTGTTTGGTTATTTCAAATTTGAACACAGTGTTGTCAAACAAATATCGATGAAAATTTGTAACAATATATATATAAGCCACGTAACAATATATGTAAGTCATGTTACATATCACAAGAAAGGGCATTTTATTCTAAATAATAAAACAGAAATTCAAATAAAAGAAGGCTACTAAAGCCTAATTTAAAAAATGGTAAACCCTAAGACACATTAAGGGTTAGATATTTAGAGAAAATATTTTAAAAAAAGTAATTCTAAACATAATAAAGTTATAGATTATGCTTACCTCTCCTATATCCAAGTATTTTAGCTTCAACACTTTCAGCACTGATGGTATGTGTTTCAGGTCATTATTATATAAGTCAAGTGTATGCAATTTGGTTAGACTGGCAAATGATTCCGGAAGTTCTGAAAGCTAGTAAAATAAATATGTTCAAAAAATTTTTCTGATGCCAAAATATAAATAACATTTTATTTAACTTCCAAGAATATAGTCACATATATTCATGCTCAAGCAGCCCTTTAAATGTTGACAATGATATCATTGTCAACATAGTCACAATAGCTGTTGATGATTAAATTCAGATTGAATTTAATCCTCAACAGCTATTGTGAAATCAGGGTGCAGGAAAAGGGTGGCAAAATGCCAGGGGTCCTAGACATCACTGTGGAAAAAATAATTTTGAAAGTAAAACACCTGAAGCTTAGAATATCATGCAAAATAAAGAATGGAACAACAATGCAAGCTTTGGAACTATCTTATCAAGTTTGATTTCTTTTTATAATGCTGAAGCTAATAATCTCTCTATCACAATGAAAGATTTAAATCCAACCAGATGGCCAGGATGATATAATGTGGTTTTTGCTTTAAAAGTGCAATTCATTGATATTCGAAAAGCCTGACAAAAACTATTCTGTTGATCTCCAAATCAGATGAAAGAAAGGATGCAGAAGCACAGAAAAACTTCTTGAAAACTATAATTTTGTTTGTCTCGTGGTTTTTCATTGCAACATTTTACTGTCCATCAACATAGTGTTTAAGCATTTCAGGCAAAAACAATTGACCTGAGAGATACTTCAAAACAGTTAAAAGTGTATCTTAAGGAATTTCAAAATTTATCAGAATCATTTTGAGGATTTGAAGGAAGAAGCAACTAACACTGTGGCGAGTTCGTCCATTTATCTTAAATTTCCCGACTCAACAGAGAAAGATATGAAGAGATTTTCGCAGACAACTCTGTGAAGATGTACATGTAAAAGACCCTTAGAGTTTGTTTCGATTGAATGTTTTTCACACCATGGACAAAATTGTAAATCAATTTACGTGTCATTTCAATGGTTCTCATGAGGCTGTTTCAAATTAAAAAAAAAGGAATGTCATAAGTGATACTGATATATTTCTTAACTTTTTTTAAGTCTTTGCTTTTCCTAAGCATTTTATTGTACATTTATTATTTTGATTTTATTTTAAAAAAATTACAATATTCTTGCAATGTACTACTCATGCCTGATGATTTTATTGTTTTTTTTTTCCTTGAAGATCTTCTATATTCTATAACAAAATTACCCAAGACTGATATGTTAACAAGTTCATTTTAATTTTTTCCTTGAGGGCTTTGCGAGGGATTTCAGACACCATAATTTCCCACAAATATTTGATTCAAGAGTAATAAATTTTTTCCTTACCCATGTGCACTTTTGTATCGACAAAAAATAACTCATCATCAATTTACTATACACACCGCACCCATCCACTAACATGACCTACTCTGTCACAATAATGCAGCCAACCGAAACCTTTTGCAGGCTACAAATAGATCAGCTACAAGTATATCTGCGACTGTTATGATGGGTAAACAAGGTGACTTAAGTGAGTTCGATTATGGGTGTAGTTGGTGTGAGGAAGATGTGCTCCATATCTGCAACTGCAGAACATCTGTGATTTTGGGCATGAGACTGTCGCACATATGTACCAGGACTACATCAAAACCTGCTGTCACCAGGAAAAATGTGACCATAATCAGGCCATTGATGTTCAAGGTGAGCACTGCCTTTCCTGTATCATAACATCAATACAGAGGGTCACAGTGCAGATGATAATGTTGGAATTCAATGACAGGGTATCTACGAAGATTTGTAAAAAGACCATTTGACATATGATGGCTATGACAGTTGATGCCCACATTGAGTACCCTTGAACAGACTATGAAAATGTCACAATGAGGCTGCAGTGGGTGAAAGAACCTCACCAATGGACCATGGAAAACTGGAAACGGGTAGCTTGGTCAGAAAAATTAAGGTTCCAACTACAACATGTGATGGAAGTTTGAATGTGTGGCAATAGACCACAAGGTCATGGACCTCAACTGTTAAGTGGTGTTACAGCCAAAGGCAGAGATGTAATGTTCTGGGGTGTGAACACCTTCACTGCACAAGGATAAGTTGACATACTTGCCGACCACCACCTACACCCATTCATGGCTATCCATTTCCCACAACAGAATGCCTACTTTCAACAAGACAACACTCCTATCTCATTGCTCTTGTTTAGTGAAGGACTGGTGACCCTCTGACTCTCTGCATTGTTGCCACTGTTGAGCATCTGTGGGATGAAGTGATGCACTAGAGTCTGAAACCCACCACAGGCAACTCTCAGTGCTTTACGGACAGCTGACCTGTAATCATGGGCTGCAGTACCACCCAAATGTTTCCAACATCTGGTAGAGTCCATGCCACAAGTTGCTACTGTTGTGAGGACAAAAGGTGTATACATACATTCAGAGTGGTGTTCTGGATAATGTTGGAATTCAATGGCATTCAAATCTCCCCCCCCCCCCTAAAAGATAAAAATCTGGTCATCTTATGCAAAATTTCAAACAAGTCTATCTGATTTCAAATCCAGTTGCAGTTTGTCTTTGTATAACTTTATTTTAGCTCAATATTTCACATCCAACACTAAAAATAGATTAAAAAAACATCAAATCTTATTCCATATAGAATATTATTTTAATCTTTCCTGTTTGGTGGAATATTTTAGCAATTGGAAAACCCTACTCAAGTCTTATTCTCAGACCCCCTTCCCACCAATGAAACTAAATCCTGGGTACGTGCCTACACGTTAATAGGTGGCGTGCATAATAAACTGTCCTTTCAGTGTATAATGATTGTGCTTATTTGGACAATGATTTTGCTGTAGCAGTGTGTAATCATGGGCAATGGAAATCATTTTGATGTTAAATATGATACTCACTAAAGAGCAAAAGTTACAAACATAAAAATACAGATTGCCTAAACAGGTCTCTACAGAATTTAAAGAAAATTTATATATACAGATAAGCTGTGGTATGATACAGCTCTGAAAATGAATAGAGAATGTAAGATTAAGAGTTGTACAATTATCATGTTTACATGAATATACAAATTAAGTCCAAGAAGGTAAATAGTCAGGTATAAAAATTCAGGTAAATAAGGCATACAATCACTTTTGGCAATGTAGGACTCACAATGCCTCCTCATACTGCCAAAAATATTTTCACCATTTCTGAAAGCATTAAGTCCACAGGGCAAATGAGTTGTCTTAAAATCATGAAGGCATCTGAGGAGATATGAGACTGGCAGTCTGCCTGCCCAAAGTCTCCCAGAGACATGCTCACTAGTACTGAAGTCAGAAGATATTGCTTGCAATGTGTTAATTATCCACATGTCCATCCTCCATCAGGTGAGCTCTATTTACCAGACATTATCTAGCCCACTACACCTGAAAATGGATGAACATAAGGTTCAAGGATCTCAACCCACATGCCTAGGCAGTCTGGGATGCTCTATCAAATAGGTGGCAGTCAGTGCACCCATTGATGCTGATGACTGCCTGATCAAACCACCAACTTTTCATTGATCACTTTCCTTATGTTAGAGGATTGATATATTCTCTCCAGATGAGTGTTCTTCAAGAATCAGTCTGTGAGCTGAATTTTAACTCCTCTGTTAAGAGAATAACTGCTCACTGTTTCTGGATCTCATGCAAATGTTTGCTGAGACCAATTCAGAAGGGCTTCTCTTGGGGAAGTTAAGGGGACACACATTACTAGTCATCTTGCATAGAGCCTCCTGAAAACACCTTGAAATTCTCCTTCCTATGATGAAGCAAGTTCCAAAGCAAATTGAGGAGCTGTTGGTAACAGGTACCAGTCCTCAAGATTTTATGACTCATGGAAAACCTTGTATTGGTCTTCTCGCAAATTCATCTGTACAGAAATTGTCCCTACAGCCTGAAGAAATCAGCTGTCCAGTGGGTCCTCTTCCCCAACCTTTTCTGAGCCTTTGTGGCATGGCCATTTATCTCTTGTTTGCAAAATTAAAAAAAAAAAATTCAAATATTTGCACTGGCAACAAAAGAAATCTTTTTGGCACCATCACTTAATATCCTATCTGATGGATGGTACCTTTCCATACCCAATAGGTCTCCTTTCTCATCAAGGGTAGAACAAGGAGAAAATTCTTAATGCTGATCCAGTAGGGACTTGAACCTGAAAACAGATTACAAGGTGAACTACTGGCTGAGACAAACATCACTCACATAAAAAAAGAAAACTTGTATTGACATTCAGTGGGAAAAAAAAATTTCTTTGATATTCATTGTGCCAAGTGGAAAATAGAAGAAAGCATATTTCTTTTCCTAAGTAAATTCCTTAATAAATATTGCGAGAACAGAATGGCTTGAGATACTAATTCAAAAGGTTTGGCTCTCCTCAGTCATTTGCTTTCAAAACTTTGAATTTAATTTAAAACCTAAAAACAACTTAATTTTTCAAGAATTTTTTTACCAGCTTTATTCTTGTCTAAATGTGAAAGGAATCTGAAGCTTCACTCAATTTGTTTCTAAAATTATTTTATGTATTATATTAGGTTTATCTAAGGTAGTAGTTGACAAACTTGTCTTCAGTCTTAGTGTGGCATATCCTTATATGAGAAGGTTTGAATAAACTATGAGCAATTTTTAAGATTCTCTCCTGTCCTGTAATGTAGCTAATTCTCAAAAACTAATTCAAATCTGTTTTTTTTTTCCTTTCAGTTTGATTGAACCAGAGGAGGAGGAATAAAAATGAAACAAATATCTATTTTGCTGTATGTACTCTGACAACCAAAGCGTATGGACACCAAAACATACAGTTAATTATCAAACTATTTACTCAATCACATAACTTCAAAGGAAGATAGGGGCACCAGCAACTTTTTCAGCAAATAAAAGAAATACTTTTTGGCACCCTATCTTCCTTTGAATGTTAAAATGATTTAAGTGAGTTCATTATTGATAATATTATTTGGATAATTAAGTTATCATTCAAAACATTATTTGTAACTTCCTCTATGATTAGGGTTTTCAAATATCTTGATTTTTTTATAACCACAGTTATTGGTTATTTATTGGGCAGCAATTTTTGGTATTTGATATATATTGGTTAACCGATAAGTGAAAAGGATTTAAGAAAAACTGATCCAATAAAAACATTTTATTTATTCAAGTCAGGTTGTCACAACACCAGTGATATTCAAAAGATTCTTATATAAATTTAACTGTAACAGATTTTATGGTCACTTAACATACTACAATCCCTAAGAAAAATGCCTGATCATAAGCCCTCCCCCCTACCCATCCCCAGATCTGGCCTTGATCAGTATATAAATTTCAGCAACCTATTAGCTGTTAAGGGCAATAATATATTGATAATTGTGTACAGTAATGTTGATAAAAAGTAACAAAATAAATTCTTACCTTATTATTGTCCAGCCTAAGATCCTCAAGTGCTTTTAAAAGTCCAAATTCAGCAGGTAATTTTTCAAGATAATTTATTGAAAGTAAGCATATATGAAGGGATTTTAAATTGCAAAAGCTTTCTGGTAACTTTCTTAGAAGATTGTGATTAAGATCTAGAAATGTAAGATTTATAAGATCACCAAATTTTTCTGGGAGTTCAACAATTTGATTTTCATCAAGATGTAATTCATTTATATTTTGTAGACATCCAAAATTTTGTGGCAATACTCTAATAAAATTTCCATTATGTAGATCTCTTCGACGCTCTAGTTCATCAAGTATGCTTCCCAAGTCTAAGTATTTTAGACTGCTTAATTCACCAAAGCTTTTAGGTAAAGATTCAATATAGTTTCCACTAAGGTCTAAATAAGTTAAACACTTACTAGAGGTACCAAAGATTTCAGGAAAAGGTGATCCTTGAAGAGCATTTGATTTCAGTGAAATTTCTGCTATATGTCTTAATTCACCAAACCACAAGGGTAGCTCATACAAACAATTATTATCAGCATAAAATTTTCTTAAATGCTGAGCAGATACAAATGTTTCCGGCAAAAGAGAAATTTTATTTTCTGATAAATCAATATCTTCCATAACAGGCAAGTTTTTAAAGCTAACAGGCAAACTTTGTATGTGATTAAAACAAAAATTAAGACTTTTCAAATGCATTAACCTTCCAAAACTGGAAGGGATGTTTTCAAGTTTATTGTAACTGAAGTCTATTTTTTCTAGTTTCTGCAATTTTCCAAATTTTTCTGGAAGTGTAATAATACAATTTTCATTTGCAACTATTTCCCTCAAATTCACAAGATTACTTATACCATCTGGAAGGTTTTTTAATTCATTTCCAGCACAATGAAGCTTTTCTAACTGTAAAAGTTCTGATATGCTCTCTGGTAAAGAAGATAACTGATTTTCATTGACATAAAGTTCTTTCATGTTTTTTAGATGTCCTAAATTTTCAGGAAGAAATGAAATTTCATTTCCATTTAATGATAAATGGCACAAATTACTTAGTTTTTCACAAAGAAAAGGTGGGATCAATGTCAGCTCATTAAAATCAAGGATAAGAGATACAACATTTTCATGATATATAGGTGAATCAGAAATTTTTATAATGTTCTGTGAAGACAAGTTAAGACACAGTTCTTCATTTCCTATATTATGTTTAACCTCCATTTTATTAATATCAGGAGCTTTCTGAAATTACAGAGAAATTATTCTATGTAACATTAATTTGCTATAAAACAAAAAATATACTGAAAGAAAATTATTATGCATAAAGTGTCTCTGTGCAGGCATAAGTAATCTTGCTAGTAGTGCTCATGAGCACAATCACAAAAAAATTTTTAATCTACTATTACCAACAGGTACATTTGATTAAAAACAATAATAATTTCTAATAATCAGTGTAAACAAATATATATACATATTTAGTAATAAATTATCACAGGAAAAGTCCTGTAGACAAGGAATACTTGAAATAATGAGTCGAAAAAAAAATAATTGGTTGTCCTGACTGGTCCAGTCAGGACAACCAATTTTTTTTTCATCTCATTATATATATATACATATTTTTTAAATATAATTTAATGTTTTAAATTTTGCTGCAAAATTCACAATTTCAATGTGGAGTTGTTTTTTAAAACCAATTTTACTTGTCTAAAGCATCTGAGTGCAATTAGTTCACAGCGGTGCCATTTTATTAACTAATTATTCAGGGATCTTGTCAAATGTTCAGTTTTGGAGCTTACTTAAAGGAGTTGTGATTCGCAGCTTCTGGTTTTTCAGAATGTGGTTTCAGCTTTCAGGTTTCAGCAAAGAGGGCTATTGGTTTCTGTTTTTGCCTTCTCTCACCTGTTGAATGGTCAATGATGAAGGCGTGCTCTACAGTAGTTGGTTTTTTTCTTCATTGGGTATGAAATTCAGGTGTTGAGTTCACAGTTCATTAAAGGGCTGCTTTTTGGGGAAAAACAAAGTGCTGTACTCACACAAAAACTGGTTGAAACTGACTGATGCTACTCTGCCACATAAAAGATACCATCAACAGCTGTACATATCGTTGGGTAAGTCAAAACTAGATTTTTTGCTGACTTATATCACTTCCATTCTGAGCGACACACTTATCGATCGGCCAAAAGATTGCTAATTTCTAAAAATAAATCTACTGAAATGAAAACTATGGTTTAAATATAAAAAAAAAAAACTAACTTGACAGAGTATCTAATATGCTGGACCAAAACTGAAAAAAAAACAGCACATGGAACAATGGAGATATTGTGTGTCAGCCATCTGTGTGTTGTTTGCCTCAGTGAAGCATAACTAATTAAATGCAGCTGCAACCAGAATTTCTAAGAAGGATGTGTTTACTTCCAGTTTCGATTCAAAGGTGTAAAAGATGCATAGAATGCTGGGAAAAATGATAAAAAATAACTTGGGAATATTGAAATATGTTTATGACAGAAAAGAGTGTAAAACAGAAAAAAAAATGGCATTACGTATTTTGTAATTACTTCCAAAATCTATGGTTTTTTAAAAATAGTTTTTTGTTAATTTTTAATAAATAAAAATAAATACCCCTTCAAGCAGCTGCTTGCCACAGAGGCCTGACAGGAGCCTGTCAGTTTATATGTCATAGTAGAAGGTCTGTGAGGATGGCAGGACCTCAGCAGAAAAACAACACACACACACACATCCATGCCTTACCTGGGGCTCGAACCCAGGTCCTTTAGATCAGTAGCCAAGCGAGATTTTCAAAATTTTAAGGAAAAATTTGTTGATAACAGCTCAAATCAAACTTGTGAGCTTAAATCAGAAGGTTGCTTCAGCAAATAGGAACGTTAATAAGCAAATCGGCAATACCGTTTAGTGCTTCTAAAAAATGGCAATCAGATGGCTTTATAAAATTATGTATATTGTAGTTTAGTAAAATATGCATCAAATTAAAAAACATATTATTATTTTTGAAGCCTGAATTATATATTTTATAAGAGATATATATATATAAATTACAATGGTAATTTTTATTTAAAAAATAAAAAAAATCGATATATTTTTGTTGTACTAAATGTGTACACATACGTCATTGGCCTATCAATTCAGATTCTCTGTACATATACAGATGGGTTGGACACTGGAAGGGTTAATAAAAGTTAAGAATATTTTCGTATTAGTTTTCTTTACCTTCCCATGATCTATAGCTGGTCTTGTTGATATATAATTTCATGAAAATCATTATTCATTTGAAATTTGAGGGATCAGCAGAGTCTGGTTGTATGCACTGTTGTTAACCACTGACACTTAGATGCTCTCTGCTGTCACAATGTCTGTAGCTGCAGTGGATCACACTCAAATTTTGCACTCAAATACATTAGACAATTAGTTTTAAAATTAACTCCACACTGAAATTGTGGATTTTACAATGAAAGTGTACACATTAAATTATATTTCATAGATATAGCACTATGTTTTAAGATCCTTATTGAATTGCATACAATTAATTATACACTATGCCTACTAGATTTGTAGCCGAGGAATTTTTTAAACTCTGTCGTTCGCTGAACTGAATTGTTCCTAAACTGGCATTTTCAGCGAAATGTAAGCATTCCAAAGTAATACAAAACTAACTGAAGATTAAAAGGAAGAAATTTGACCCCCACCTTAATAACACACTAGATAATGCCGAAGTTAAATTATTAAATTCATCTATTCAGAAATTATGTACTGATATTGTAAAAACAGAATGTTGATTTATCATGAGCATCTAAAATTAAGCAAACATTCAAATTCAGCATACTTTAATCACTTAATGGGCAAATTATTTTCGTTCCTGGAACACAACAGAACCCTACAGGAGCTGGGTGGCTTAGTCGGTAGTGCGCCAGACTCGTAACCTGCAGTTCCCAGGTTCGAGTCCCACATAAGTCAGAGTTGAGATTTATCTCCACAAAACTCCCTGCCCACAATCAGTAGAGGGCACTGACAAAAAGCAGCCAAGGAAGTTTTTTTTCTATTTCATAACCAGTTCAGAAAATCCAGTGAATGTGAGAAGGCCAAGTCACGTTGTATAATACTGGCAGTGTTTAAAATATACGACACTGAAAAGAATCATTAAAAGAAATAAATATATTTCAGGTTTGAATATTATATTATTCGGAAAGAAATTTCCTTTCGATAAATATATAATTTAACTATTTTTATTCAGCAGGTTTTCCAAAATGAAACCTTAATAGTATAGTGCAATCTTTTTTTTTCACTATATCACATTGAAAAAGGCTTATTTAAAATCAATATGCTTCAAATCTGTCTATATTATTTATTTCCATAAAATTCATAATTAAATTCTGTTTATTTTGGTATATAAAATGACCTATTTCCGTTGATTGTTTTTTTTTTTAAATTCTAAAGTTGACTTATTTATCTGACTCAGCACAGTGGGCTAAAAGCCTGGAATTTACTCAAAGTATGGTACCGAGAAAAAAATTACAAAATGAGAAAAGTATTTACCTAAAACCAAAAAAGTAATTTTTTTGTTATTCAGAAATATATAGTCATTCTATTCATGTGCACTGTAATCATTTCTGTCTATTATTTTTTTCAAATAAAATTTTATTTGTGTTGCCAGATGCATTTTTTTACTATGTGACTAAAAAAGTCATCAAAATAAAACATATCTTTTTTGTTAAATACTTGATTTTCAGAAAATCCAGAATTAAATGCTGATTAATTTGGTATACAATATGCCAAAATTCCTTTCATTAGTTATTTGGTAAAAAAAGTTCTAAAGTTAAAGTTTTTTTTGGCTGAGCATAGAAAATCGCCAAACTCAATAGAAACAAGATAGTTTAAAAGTCGAAATTAATGGTGTAAAAATTTATATTGATGGTGTAAAGTGTAATGTAAATGAAATCATTTGTGACTTTAACACAAAACTTGATACTGTTAAGATATATTATAAACATCAAATTGATAGTGTAAAAACAGATTGTGAACACCAGTTTCAGATTTTAAGAAATGAAATATTACCTTCTTCTTGTGATAATAGTGATCTTAGTGACAATAATGTGTTTGCATATATTGCTAGAAATACAACTAACCTTCCACATATAATGATCAATCATCTTGGACAGTGTTTAAAAACACAATTTGAAGTATCACTAGAGCTAACGAGTGGAATGATTTTCAGAAGGCAAGTTTCTTTGCAAATTCTTTAAGAAATGTTGCTGCAGAAGTTTTACAGTCTGTTCCAGAAGAAAAGTGACTTGATTCTCAAAGTTTAGTATCTGCATTAAAACTCAGATTTGGTGATAATTATTTAAAATAATACTATATGACTCAATTTAAACATCGCATGCAGAGGAGTGATGAAACTTTGCAAGAGCTAGCCAGTGATATTGAGTGCCTAGCTAGGTTAGCTTATTGTAATGGCCCACCAGATATTCAAGATAACTTAGCTCAACTACAATTTATCGATGCTATTGCTGACCCTGAGACCCAACAATCCCTGAGGATAGTGGAAGGTGAATTCTTAAAGTCATCTGTGGTACATGCCATGAAGTAGTTCTCCCAAGCAAACAAATGCACAGGGAGATTTGTGAATGCAGAAGAAACTGTGGAAAATAGTGAAATGCACGAACTAACCAAAGCAATACTAACTCTTTTAAAAGAAGTTAAAGATTCCTCCCCAAACACTTCCACAGACCTACAGTATTGGAATTGTGGCAAAACTGGACATATTCAAACCAACTGCAAAAAGTGGTGGATGCAAAGTTCAAGCATGCCTAACAGACAACGAAACCAGCGTCAGCAACACAAAGTAAAAAGGATGGCTGTTGATTGGTTGGCCCACATTTCAGCACTGCATAGTGGAGACAACAGCCAAGTAGCCCACATTTCAGCACTGCATAGTGGAGACAACAGGTTGGTAGCTGATGGAACCATGAATGGAGTGCCTTGCCATATGATAGTAGACACTGATGCAAATATGACTTTACTCAGAATAGACATAGTAAAGATAATACCTCATCCAAACTGGTATGCTAGACAGTCTAATATAACCCTACAGTCATTGGTTTTTTAAAAAAATTTTTGGAGATCATGCTGAAGTCCATGGAAGGATGGAACTCAACATCAGAGTGGTAGCTGTCTTGTACGCCATCCTGTTTATGTTGCTGACATATATGGCTTTGATTTCCTAAAAGAAACATGGATTCAGTATTAGACCAAGTGACAGCCTACTGATCAATAAAACAGAAGAGATACCTCTGCTTAGCAAAATATCTGATTATTTATATAGGTGACCACAGTATTAGTGAAGGAAGACACAGAAATCCCAGCATAAAGTTATAGTCCATGGACATCAGGCAAACTTTTGAGATCTTTTGATTGGCAGTAACTGATGCCCCTGGTAAAGAAGCTTTGGCTCATGGTATCCTGGTTGCAAGAACTCTAGTCAAAGTAGATAAAGAACAGATTCCTATCAGAATGATGAACTGTAACAAATCCAATAGATTATTGAAAAAGGGTGAAGAATTAGCAATATGTGAACCTGTTACATGGGTAACTAGTGTAAACACAATATAAGTTACTGACTCAAACCAACACATATTCAGACATCTCTCTAATCTTGCTGTATTATATTTATATTATTGTTGTATATATTATAATAGTGATGTATTAATCTAGTTAGATATTTATTACATTTTCAATGTTATTAATATTGTTACGACAGATAAATGCTACTGAACCCATGATAGATGTGTCATTACCACTTGCGTATGCTTCATCGTGACAATTATGTCAACTGATGGAACAGAATGATACTTTGAATAACACAAGGAATCAGGAGGAAAAAGGAAGCTCTAGTTCAGTGTAAAAAAAAGGGATTGTATTGAAGTTGTGTTATGTGATTATGAGTAAATATGTTTTTTATTTGGTTCAAGATGAAGCCTAGTTCCATTGGTGAAAGGAAGTCAACAGTAAAAGTTTGTTTTTAAGCCCTCTTTAGGAGAGATCATCGTCAGAAGCTTCACATTAATAAAATGTAAAGAATTATTAAGGTAATCATATATCACAAATGAATTTCAACATAAATTTGTTTATTTGTTATATGTGATGAAACAATAGGTTATATTTTGTACTAGGAGTAAATATTGACAACACTGTGGCATAAACATTAGAAATTAGTTAAGCATAATATATCATTCTTTTTAAGGTTTAACTTTATACTGATGAAGACAAAAAATTTTGTTAAGAAGATCCTTAATTTGCATAGTTTTATACCTTTGTAATAAATGATTTCATTCATACTTATGTGCAGTAAAAATACTTTTAAACTATGTTTCCATCCATTAAATTTTTACAATATGATTTATTGGGAATATTTGGAAGGGTTTGGTGGCATTTGTTTACATAGAAATTTTGGATATATAATTGTTGGTGGGGAAAAATCATAGCTCATAAATGGAGGCAAGACAACTAAAGAATTATTCGGGGAAGTTTTTTGGGGGGGAGGGGGATTTATATGAACTGTGTTTTAATGGATGGAGGGTGGTCTGTATTTTTTCTGGTAAGTTAATTCAGTGTACTAATGCAAGTTTTTATTAATATTTCTGGTTATGAATATTAATAGTGATAGTATTGATATATTTGGTGATGGATTTAAATATGTTTTTAATTTTGTTCATTACTATTTGTGGTTAAGTTTAATACTGATAATTAATTGCTAAAAATGATGGGTAATATATTAATGGGTGCAGAAATATAATTAGAATTGTGATAGATATTGCAGGTTGGAATAATGTTGAGGCAGAAGTGCTGTATAGGGTTCTCAGTCGCCATCTTGTTTTATATCGCCATGGTGAAAAAAGTCAATGGCAAAAGTAGTCAGTTCTGCATCTACCTTGAGATGCATATTGAGGATATATATATATAATTTAAAGAATATATCTAGAAGAAATATGCAATGCTACATAGAAGAAAATCATGCATCTACACTTAAAAAATTTACTGAGAATAATCTCATCAAAACAAGATTTTATTAACGCTTATCGCTACAAAATGAGCCCTCATTTCGCACTTTAAAAAAAAAAAAACCCGGGCAGTAGTACAGATCATGGTCATCAGCCACCTTTTTTTTGACACAGTGTAACAAAACGACCCTTTTAGTTGATTCCCACATCCCCCAAGACCCTAACCCAAACAGGGGTTTCTAGAAAAAAGATGGATTTTTTTTGTTACCATAGTAACAAAAAAACCCGAGTTTACATCAAATGCAAAGTACCGTTACCATGGTAATGGTAATTTGCATTGTAAAGAAACAATGTAACAACAAAAAAAAACATGATTCCACTAAAAAACATCTCACACAACCACATATTCTTAAAAAAATTATGAAAAAAGAAAAGAAACTACACTAAAGTTGCCTTCCCATATACTACAAATACCTGAAATCCCCCCCCCCCTTTTCGCAATAATTAGAACACCCCACAAATATATTTCCACAAACAAAACTGATCAATCCAGTCACACATACAATAATTAGCCTAAATAAATCATCAGAATTAATTAAATCGAACACCAGTCTCAAAACCAAGACCATCATCGATATTGCATGGTTGATCGGCATTATAAAAAGGCTCCCAAAACTAAATCTCATCATCATAACACATACCAAAAAAGCAAAAAAATCGGAAACAGTGCACCATCGACTGAATTACAAAAAACAGTGCTTGAAACTATATAATGTCCTCGCAGACAACAAAAAACATGAAAATCGGAAACAGTGCACCGATGACCGAATTATAAAAAAGCCCCAAAACTAAATAATGTACATATATAGGACATACTTTATGGCCTTCACGGAAGGCTACCATCTGTCTCCCAACAACTATTCCAGTGGGTCCCCTCCCCCAACCTTCTCTGAGCCTTCAGGGTCCTTGGGACCTGGCCATTTCGCTCATGGTGTGCAAAAAACTGCCGCTCAGAGGTAAAACCCAACCCATAATTTCTACATCAAAAAGCCGCCAAACGTTTCCACATATTCACAATAAATCACATAAGTAACTTTATAAGACTCCAAAATATATAACAAAATTAATAAATCACATAAGTAACTTTATAAGACCAAAATATATAACAAAATTAATAAATCACCATAATACACTAATAATTACCATACTATACATAAGTACTAAAAAACACACAATTCATTCCAAACTACGATAACGAAATACACGTATTTGTTACACCGCCATGTTCTAGTCCCATACGAAAAAACTTCCAACTTTCTTTCCCCCCATGCATACTCATCCCCACTACATTAGAATCCTGTGAAAACTTTATAAGTTTCACCAAAAACTATTCTAAAACCCTAACACCTCATAAAAACTCTCATATTTTAAAACTTAAACTAATCGTCTTTTCCCATTTTCTTCCACTCACAACAAACACATACTAAACACACAAAAAAAAATAAAATTCTATCTGGTTAACCACTCCTGCCTACCCTTTCAACTGCCCCTCACTCCAAACAACTTCAAAAACATTCCACCCCTACACACAGCAGTAAAAAGCTACAGAACTCCCAAACCACGTGACTTTAATATTACAAAACAGTTCACTAACACTATCAACAACAACCCTTATAATATTAAATAATTTCAATTCCAAAATATCTTTAATAACTTATTATTTACCAATCATAATGAATTTTACAAAAAACATTTTAATTATTCTAGCTATCAATAAAATACCCAAATATACGATATATGCGCACTTACCTCTAACCCTACAGGCATATTATCCAAACGAATTATAAAGCAAAAATGGCAAAAAAAAATGAAACGTAACTTCACATTCCCGTCAAATCACACATACGACACCTGACTTCATATTACCCACCCAAAAGAAACAAATCAAAGAGCCATAGGCCACCAACAATCAACAGTTACGTTTTTACATTTACTTTACACTTCATCATACTTTACACTGCAGCGTCACACGACATTTAAGTTTTGGTTGGGTTGTTTTACCTCTGAGCTTTTTTGCACACCATGGGCTAAATGGCCAGGTCACATGGACCCCGAAGGCTCAGAGAAGGTTGGGGGAGGGGACCCACTGGAACAGCTGTTGGGAGACAGATGGTAGCCTCCCCGTCAAGGCCATCCAGTGTGTTCTTTAACGTGCCCAGGTTATGGCTCTCCCGCACACGGGGCCACGGCTTAACGTCCCATCCGACGGACGACGGCCTTTCCAAGCCCATCGGTGTCCCCTACTGACTGTGAGCAGGGCGGGGAATTTTGCGGAGATAAATCTCAACGCTGACCCAGCTGGGACTCGAACCTGGGAACTGCAGATTACGAGCCTGGCGCACTACTGACTGAGCCACCCCCGCCCCCACGACATTCGAGTTGTGCCATCTGTTAGCTGAGGGCCGTAACCTATACAACGACCCAAAATAAATTTCAATGATCGAAGCAATACACTTGGCGATAACTAAATATTTGAAAATGTTTTGAACTAGTTCACTGACAAACTACTAATTTCACAATTCAAGATCTTCATTCAGTAAGATCGACATAGGATTGGAATTTCAAAACAATTATTTTAAACTAGTTCATAACGAAATATTTATTTCATCATATTTGATTTTTCATTGCCCACAAAAACTGAGATGACCAGGTATTTAGCAATAGTCAATTTTGAACTATTCCACTGAGAGTAACGTTCACACTTAAAAGAAGCATCCTATCATGGGTTTAAAACGATACATAAATGCATTTCAAACACTATTGCATTTTTAACAATTCAGTAATACTTACATCTTCGATATTTGCCATTTCCTGAGAAATCACTAATTATATAAATAACTTTTTAATGTACAACAAAAAACACTTAAACTGTTTAATGTAGGTCAGACCATCCTGTCATGCAACGGTTAGAGAGTATTTTCTTCTTTACTTTTTCTGTAACTTGAAATCTGTTTACTTCTCTAACCTGACGTACAGTTTGCCTTCTTTTAATTTGGAAATTATAAACCCCCCTCAAGCAGCTGCTTGCCACAGAGGTCTGACAGGAGCCTATCAGTTTATATGCCACAGTAGAAGGTCTGTGAGGATGGCAGGACCTCAGCAGAAAAACGACACATACATCCATGCCTTACCCAGGGCTCGAACCCAGGTCCCTTAGATCAGTAGCCAGGCGCGCTAACCACTCGGCCATGGGACGGCTTAATTATAAACTACTCATCTAAATTTTGACCATTCTAATAACTAATTACTTTCGGTCTGTTCCATAAAACAGGCGAGAATTGCGTTTTATTTTAAAGTTCCAGGATATTGTAACGTAATTCATACATAAATAACAATATTTCAAATAACTGTTAACCATTATTGAGTCTTCCTCAGTTAAGAAAAGTTTCAGACCTTTCTATATATATCTTGCGAATATTTTCAGAAATTCATAGAGAAAATTTTGACGTTTTGCCGTATTGTAAGGGAATTTTTTTACACTGCACAATGGTGACCAGTGTTTTACTAATGAAAATGAAATACATATTTTTTCAATTTAGTTTTATAAGTTGCTGCCTTAATGAAACAGTTGAAGGAAGTCTTTTTCCGATGTAAAATAAACCATAGATTG
This sequence comes from Ryuthela nishihirai, assembly GCA_038380435.1. Classification (NCBI taxonomy): domain Eukaryota; kingdom Metazoa; phylum Arthropoda; class Arachnida; order Araneae; family Heptathelidae; genus Ryuthela; species Ryuthela nishihirai. Next base: position 32,190,931 of record JAWZYU010000018.1, read on the forward strand.
TATTCAGTACCTGATAAAAGCAGAAGCCATCTAGGCTTTGACGTATTGCCCTCAATACACAGATAGCTCCCAAAAGAGAAGCAATTTCACTTTTTGTAGAATATGTAGGTTGGGCAAAGAGTGCTAGTTTATTAGCTATTACTAACGACATAAATATAATGGAGCTATTGCTTGCTAAAAATGAAATTAGGTTTTCAATTTTTACTAAGGAATAGCTCCATTAATTTTATGTTCCCTGCCACACATGCTTCAACATGGAAAGTGACCAACTGATAGAAAGTGGGCAGCTGAAAAACATGCAATCAGTTAAAGAAAAAGGATTCAAATTTTGTTCAGATCCTACATTGAACGTTCAAGAATTCGTCTGCTTTTACAAAAGCTTATTATAGGAAAAACGAAATCAAATTTTATTTTTATAACTTTAATTCTTAGTTATATTTTTCTTTATAATCCTGATATGATGAATATTTTGCACTGCTGTCAGCTTGTTATCGCGATATTTCTGGCCATTCACCTTTGTCCAATGGACAGCTAACTCAGTATTGTTCGAAGCTCGTAATCTGCAGTACCCAGGTTCAAACTTTCACCATTGCACCATTTCTACCTGAACCCAACTGTGCTTGTGTTCAGATAAATTTCTGCTGAACTTCCACTTGCTCTAGCTGAGAAAGGGCACACAGTTGGGTTGGAAAGGTTGTGGTCCATCCGATGGTAGATTAAGCCGTAACCTATGCATATTAAAGAATACTCTGACAGGCCTTAATAGGAGCTTATGTCTCCTAACAGCTGTCCACTGGATCCCTTCTCCAACCTTCTCCGAGATTTGGGAACCTTGTCACCCAGCAATTTAACCCATAGTGAGCATAAAAGTTCCACAGAGAGGTAAAGGAACCCAACCTTTGCACAGTGTTTTTACTCTACAATACTAATTTTTTGCTACTCTGTGCTTCTCATACTCTTAGGCATTCCATGTTAATTTTCTGGTTTGAGTAATACTCATTAATTTTAAACTAAAGCTTACTTCCATGGATTATTTTTTGTTTCCCTCAATTTGTTTTTGTGGAATCCGTTTAGCAACAGAATAATATAGGTCCCTTAGATCAATAACCAAGTGCGCTAATCACTGGGCCAGAGACTATGGAATTTAAATCGGTACAAAATCACTTTTTTGTGAAGATATTTACCTTTGTATCCCCAACAATCACTGCCTCCCATTCAGTTGCAGCGCAATTTTACTACATCTAATACATCTTGTATCAATGGTATGACTTGGGATGTCTGTCCATTTAAATGAAATCTAAAATGTTTATTTCTTGCTATCATTTTAATTTTTTTTCATTAAAGCAATGATCTCTGCAACTCTACGACCATAGAGAAACATTCGTACATTGCATTTATTTGGAGTGCATTTCTGCAGTTTTACTAAAGGCAGGTCAAATGCCTCTTGAAAACCACTATATTAAAAGTATTGTTCAATCTATACTGCAATAGGTCTGCTGTTATTATGTGCAATTGTTATAATATTGATTTCTAATGAAAAGGAGTACAGGATGTATTCTGTAGATTTGTTTAATTGAAAGAATTAATTAGGTTTTACTTTTTTCACTTACATATTAAGTAGCCTACAAATGGTAAGGATATTTTGATTCTTCATTCAGATCCTTTCACATGCAACAAGTTACCTTCAATAGAATATTGAATACAATTACAGTGAGAATATTTAATGAAATGGAATATCCAAAAAATTAATAAAAATGTGTTTTTGATCTCTAAATATATGAAAAAACACGCATATTTTGTGGGAGCAAGAAATTTTTAAACTTATGCTAAGATATAACTGTTGTTATAACAGTCTTTTTTTCCCTGCAAATTAACCTAAAACCATTGTTTGTTTGTTTTTCTTTTTAGGGAATATAATGCTAAAAGTAACTGCTTCACAAAAATTTAAACTGACTAATGGGGAAAAAACTACTGAAAATTGTTTCAATATCCAACATGAGAAATATAATTCCAATAGGGAAAAAAAACTAATTGTGGATTTCAAACTGGGTAGCTCAAAACTTTCCTCTACACTAGGGCTTCTGAACGTGAGTTACGATTTTTTGGGGTATGCCATGAGAGCTCAAAAGTCGCTTGATATATTATATATATATATATGTTTTATTTTATTCCCATTGTTATACTATTACTATAGTTTTATCTATCTATATAAGGAGTACGCCAGTTACATACACATTTCCAAGGGGTACATGAAGCATAAAAGGTTGAGAACCACTGCTCTAGGCAATGCCAGGTAGCAGTTGACGATAAAAGACATGAAATTGAAACTAAACAACGTATTGGAGCCAAAAAATTACATACCCCATAAAGCAGCTGTATTTATATCAATTTTTATCATTAAAATTAAGAAGGTTTCCATACCACCCAAGAGGTACCTGTTCGGCTTGTTACCCAAACGGATTCACATGGAAAAATATTCCACCAGGGAACATTAATCAGGTGAAATATTCTCCCACGTCCTATAACACAGAGTCAGCCAAGAATTAAAAGTTAGAAATATAAGCCATCGAACACTTGAAAATTTTAGAAAATGCCTATTATTTCTTGACTTTTACCAAAAATTTAATCAGAAAAAAATGAAAATGTAACTTTAAATCACTTAGAAGAAGATTCATATATTTCCCTATTTTTGTACTGAAATGTAATTGTTTAGCAATCCTTCCCCCCCCCCCCCAAAAAAAAGTTCCAGATCTGGGTATCTTGCTTGACTAGCCTTGAATAATAAACACATAATTTTTAAAGTTATGAAAAGTCTATTTAACCCTAGTGTCACAATATGATTTACCCATTATTTGTATTACAAGATTGGATCATATATGACCCCTCATATTTATGTAACAACATGGCCTATTTCTAAAATAAAACTCTACTTGAAATATTGCACCAAGAAAATGTTATGGGGAAATCAAAATTATGTTTGGATTTTATACTTTAGAAAATAAAAAAAATAACATTTTTAAATTAAGTTTACATTTTAGAAAACCCCATTTGATCTAGTCTTTACATTCATTGCAAATGGTATTATGGCCCAGCAAACGTTTGAAGCATTTACAACAAATTCAATGTATTATTTGCTTACTGTTATGTCTACATAAGTAGAAATGATATAAACACAATGACTACTATAATTGGATCTTAGATAAGTTGCTGTCATATAAATAAATAAAATTTTCGAATATACGTGTTTGTATGCAAACCAACCTAACCATTACATAATGCAGTCAGAAGGGTATCTCTTTAAAGTAATATTGGTCAGGTGCATCAGTTAATATTAGATGAATATCTAGCCATGGTGATCTAGGGTTATATGATAAATATATATTCAAAATATTTCTAATATTGAAGCACTTCTCATACATTACTGTATATTTTTGGCAGGATACTATGGCATGTAATATATTACTGTGGAGTAATATTATACAGCTTTCCATTTTTTTTTCGTATTAAAAATTTTAGTAATGGTCCATCATTGACTTTCAATTTACAGTTATCAGAACTTCTCTACCAGAAACATTGTATTAGAGAGAACCTTTTCACTCATAACTTTAAATAAACAATGAAAGATATTATGATTTTTCTCATAATTAGTATGTCAGTCTCACACTTGCAATAATATACAAGTACAACTGTATTTTGAGGCTACTATGTCTGAACTTATGTTAGAGATATCAGAAATTCTTAACCACTCTGTTATACACGAAGCATGTTCAGGAGAAGATATTTGATTTTGTGACATTTGTCAAAATTTTATACCTATAATACATAAATAAATTGCTACCTGCAAAGTTGTGTCAACAGGCTTCCTATCTGGAAATTAAACCTTTGCTGAAAATAATATTTCAATTTATTGTGAAAAGACTCACAGTACATATTTGTACCTATATTTGCATGAGAGAAATGTCTATGTGACAAAGGCTAGATACAAAACCTACTGAAATAGTGGCACGTAAATTATTCAATAGAATCATGCATTTTAGTTCATCTTTACTATTAAATTTGGTTAGTGTCCAATTAAAAGTTACGTTATTCTTCCAGCAGAATTATTAAGAAGAAATACACTTCTTCCCACAGAAGCGAATGTGAAATTTTGGAGTTGCCATTACTAAGCCCATTGAACATGCCACTTGCAAAGTAGATGCCAGTGTTGACTACTCTTCCAATGTGAAAACGCACTAATTATATAAAAAGAGAAAAGAAATTTAATTTATAGATAATGCTGTTGCAACACATAATGAACCATGCATAACTACAAATATTTCGAAAAAACATTCGTTAAAGAATGAATAAACCAATTTTACATTAGCATTTCAATTAAAAGTCACTGACACAAAATATTTGGTAGAAATGAAAAAAAAATATTACTACTATGCGAAAAAAACAAAAACGGAACTGTTCAGTGCGGTACTTCTGCAGTTCGCTCAGCTCACTAGATGATATGATTATTATATTTATATATTATTACATATGAACGAATTACTGCTTTGCTGAAAAAAATCGAGTATAAACAGCGTAAACTGCAAGCAGTCTGCGTTAAATGTCTGCTTACGATGCAAATCGCTAATTCTAAATTATAATCTTGTTCATAATTTTTATTTCACACCTTTATAAATTCAGTTCACAATTTATGTCTTCATTTAATGTTATGAAGATGTAGCATATTTCATTCTGAAATTGTTTTTACATTACAATATGGGAATTTTGCTGTTAAAGAAAAAATTAAATACCCCCTCAAGCAGCTGCTTGCCACAGAGGTCTGACAGAAGCCTGTCAGTTTATATGCGATAATAGGTCTGAGAGGATGGCAGGACCTCAGCAGAAAAACGACATATGCATCCATGCCTTACCTGAACCCAGGTCCCTTAGATCAGTAGCTAAGCATGCTAACTACGGCATGGCTGCCCACTCTGATATTGTTTCATATAAAAATTAGCTTACAAAGGAGAATTCTTTCATTTTGAAAAGAGACAAAATTGCTCGGAAAACAATTTATAAGTAGGAAGGGATAAAGAAGTAGAAAATTTCTAACAGCATTTTAAAGTATTTAACAGCAAAATATATAATCTCTCTCTTCTCTAATCGACTCTTTACTCTTTTCTCTAATCGAAAGCATGTAAAATAATATATTTATTATACATTATGGGAATGAGAACGGATATACATTGTCGAAAATTGAAAAAAGAACGCTATCAACAATTGATGCGTATTCTTTGAGATTTGTTTAATAGAAACAGCTTGTTGAGAAAGTTTAGTGATCACACGTGTGAAGTGATTCAATGTCTATATTGCCTTTTAATGAGTATTTCATTTTACAGAAGGCACATTTTAATAAGGTGTTGAACCTCCTCGAGCAGCAATACAAGCTTCCAATATGGCATGCGATCGATTGTAGTAATGCTGGATATCATGCTGGAGTATACCACTCCATGCACTTTCACCTTGAACGCATAATTCAGCGATGGTCGTTATCTCCTGCATTCTGCTGTCTGGAAGACATGCTCGATTGGAAACAAGTCTGGAGAGCGTGCTGGCAAAGGTAGTTGGCACACAGCCTGAATGAAGAGCATGTTGAGTTGCCCAGGTGGAGTGTGGGTGGGCGTTATCCTGCTGGAATATTGCATTTGGGATTACACTCAAATATGGCAGGATGACTGGCTGTACGATATTGCACGTATTGCTATTCAGTGTACCTTGTACAAACACCCGACAACGTACGAGAGTGATAGCTAATCGCTCCCCACACCACGGTGCTTGGCACAGGCCCTGTGTGTTGCTGGAGGAGGCACGATGGAAGAACCTTTCACCTTGTCGCCTTCGGAAGGTGAAAGACGCTCACCATCAGACGCTCCTAATCAGAATTGGCGTTCATCACTGAAGACCACAGACTGCCATTCTTCCTTCCAATGAATCGTTCTTGACACCACTGCACACGTGCTCGACAGTGATAGTGGTAATTGTGTCCTTAATCCTGCTTACTAGACTATTCGATATCTTTCTGGTAGACACCCTTGGTAAGACAGAGAATCAAATTTGTGATGCCGTACCAATCCCCTGTCATGATGCATAGAACCAGCCAGGCCTAGAACCTAATGTCCGACCCCGCCTTCTCGTGGTGCAGACCGTTAGTACCTTTCAAAAGAGATACTCTCTTGTGGAAGTGAACGGAAGGGTAGGGCTGCCAGATTAGTGTGGCCTACTAATCTGGACAACTATGGCTACTTTTCTTTTTTTTTCTACCCTGCTGAGGAGTGGTCAACCACACAGGGTCCTGGTGCTGATCATATATACCAACCAGAACGGAATTATGGCAATTAGCTTGATTATGGATCCTGATTTTGCTGCACTGGTCGGCTTCTGTGGAGGGAAATCTTCCGCTGTGTTTTCTGTTTGTTTGTGGGTTGACAACCCATGTGAATAGATTCACAGGATATGTTTATCAGCTGGTGGATAATCCTGAGCAGAGGTCATCGAAGGCACCTGAACTCTTTGCTTCTATTGGCATCTTCAAATTCTACATTGCGGGAAGTCATCCAGCGTAGATGGTTTCAGCCTTTAGTGGTGCGGGAACGGATCTTTGTCCCATGTCTGCGATTAGGGGGCTGTTTGATATTGTCGGCATTCCCTCTCTCAATAAACATAGTTTCTTTAAACATCCCACTAACCATTTTCTCTCCCTAGGTATATGGAATGTGAGGACTCTGCACAGAGCTTTTTCTCTTGATGTCCTCACACAAGAATTCCACCATTATAATTTAGATATTCTCGGCTTGCAAGAGACCAAATGGACAGATAAATGTCAGATTGTTAAAAATAATCTTAAATTCCTCTTTTCAGGGAGCGAAGATAATAAGCATCACCAAGCTGTGGGTCTGCTTCTTAGCAGACACTCTATGATGCACTTCTAGGATATGGGTGCATTAATGAAAGGTTTCTTACAACAACATTTCAGACAAGCGTTAAAGACTTGAATGTTATCTGCTGTTATGCCCCCACAGAGGATAGCCATGAGGATGAGAAGGATAGGTTTTATGAACAACTTCAGGATATTTTGAATTCTGTCAAGAAAGGAGATATTACCCTTGTTCTAGGTGACTTCAATGCCAAAGTTGGTACTGACTCTGATCTTTGGGGAGGAGTAATAGGCCCTTTTGGTATTGGTAGCTGCAATGGCAATGGGCAACGTCTCCTACAGGTAAGTCAACTCAATGGATTCAGAATAACTAATACTTATTACAAACACTGCGACATACATAAGTACACATGGGTTTCACCTGATGGGCTGCATAAGAATATGATTGATTATATATTAATTAACAGCAAATGGGCTAGTTCAGTTAGGAATACCAGGGCATATAGGGGAGCTGAAATTGGATCTGACCATTACCTTGTTAAAAGTGTGTTGCAACTTAAACTTAAAAAGTGTTGTGCTAGGGTTAAAAAATTTACTTTTAATACTGAAGCTCTGAAAGATCCAGTTATAGCCAAAGCTTACCGTGATAGGTTACTTAGTTATTACGACAGTCATGGTATGCTTACTACTGAAGTTGAGGAAGAATGGGATCATTTTGAACAGGCATTTTTGGACACTAACAGTACTCTTATAGGAAAAAAGGAGCAGAAAAGACAGAATTATCTGAGTGATAAGGCACTTGCGCTTATTTCGGAAAGAAAGAACTGCAGGAATGTCCTTAATCAATACCCTACTAGTCCTAATAGAAAGCATTACAGAAAACTTAATAAACGTGTAAAAGATCAGTTGCTGATAAGAATCTTTGCTGATAAGATCAGTTGCAGTGTAAAAGATCAGTTGCTGATAAGAATCTTTGGCTTGATGGTTTGGCTGACAAAGCCGAGGAAGCATTTAGACAGCACAACAGCAGAGAGTTGTACCATATAGTTAATGTTTTGTGTGGTAGAAAATGGACAGGTATACAAGGATTGAAGGATAAACAAGGTAAGATTATAGAAGGGGAGGATTCTGTCATGGCTAGGTGGGCTGAGCATTTCAGTGATGTTCTAAACAATGTAGTTAGTTCTAATCCCATTGTTTGCAATGATGATAGATGCATTGGTGGCTTTAATGTTGGCCCTATAACACAATCTGAAGTTATTTTGGATGTTTCTAAACTTAAACTACATAAATCCCCAGGGGTAGATGAAATTACTACGGAAATGCTTAGAGCTGGGAATGTTTCTGTTACCACTTAGATGACTGAAATTCTGAATATCTTTTATGATAAAGTCATGGTTCCTAAGGATTTTACCAGAGCTATTATTATCCCTATTTTCAAAAAAGATGATCGCAGTTCTTGTGATAACTATAGGGGTATTAGCCTACTCTCTGTTCCAGGTAAAGTTCTTTCCATGATTGCGCTTAATAGAATTAAGAATCTGGTTGACAGTCAATTGCGTGATGAGCAATGTGGATTCAGAAGTGGTAGGGAATGTGTGGATGAGATATTTTCACTTAGGCATATTCTTGAGAAATGTTTAGAGTTTCAGAAACCTTTGGTTGCTAGCTTTGTTGAGTTCAAAAAGGCTTTCGACTCTGTTGATCGTCATAATTTGTGGTTGATTGTGAAATCATATGATATACCTGACAAGTTAGTTAACATAATGAAAGCTCTCTATAATAACACTGAGTCGTGTGTGAGTTGGTAAGGCTTGTAGCAATTGGTTTAGCATTACTTCTGGTGTTCGACAAGGGTGCATTTTGTCTCCTTTTCTCTTTAGTTTGGTTATTGATTATGTTAGGCGAAATTCACTTCAAGGGAAAGATTTTGGCCTGAAATGGGCTGGAGATACGAAAATTTCTGATTTAGATTATGCTGATGATTTAGCCCTTTTGGCAAATGATGTTGACGTGATGAATTCTTTCATTCGAGCTGTTGATGAAACTGATAGTAGAGTAGGTTTGGTTATAAACAGAGAGAAAACTAAAGTGATGAAAATTGGTCAGGCAGGCTGTGATTCAGTCAATCTGAATGGTTGCAGTCTTGAGCAGGTGTCACAGTTTAATTATCTTGGGAGCTATGTAACAGATAATGGTGATGTGTGGCATGAGATTAACAGACAAATAGGGACTGTATAATAATTTGGTTTTTTCTAGGGTTAGTTATGGTAGTGAAACTTGGACACTTTGTAAACAAGATAACAGGAAACTGGATGCTTACGCAGTATCTTGGGCATTAGGTGGTTCAACTTTTTAACTAATGACGAGGTTAGGCCAAGGAGTGTGCAACCTCCTTTAAGCAGCATATTGTGCAGAGAGAGACTCCATTCGTTTGGCCATGTTGCCTGTATGAAGAAACACAGATTGGCCAATAGGGTTATGAACAGTGTGCCTAGAGGCCTCAGAAAGAGGGGGAGACCTGGGATGTGGTGAGCAGACAATGTCAAACAGGACCTTATTAGAATTGGTGTGCAGTGGCCAGACTTGCTTGGAGAACTAAATTGCATGGTCTGGTTGGACCTACGTAGCCCATGGCTGCTTGAGGATGATGATAATGAGCAATCCACTCTGCCACCTTCCTGATACCCCTATCATCTTGTGGGTTCTTAACTCTGTGTTGCCATGAATCACGACTGCGAGTGTGCGAATGTTATTCTGACCATCGATGCCATCATCATACCACTGACGATACCTCTTGTCCAACATGCGTGTCCCAAAAACTCACTATACGACCTTGCTCAAACGCCACTAACTGAACAAATGTTGCGTACCTACGTCGTCCAGCCATGGTAACTTCTTCAAAGAGCACTGAACAACACAAATAAGTTCTTCATGCCCGTCCTGAAATATGGGCTGCGTACATTTGCATGTTGTGAAGAATTGGGATTTGTTTTGTGAAATTAAGGAGAGTTGGACAAATCGAGGAAACTTAACAAAATGTATGGCAGTTAGCAAAATTCGAATCCACTTGGAAAATACGGGCGAGTTGTGATAATTAGGATTGGGTTTGTGAAATTAGGAGAGTTGACAAAATCGTGAAAACTTGGCAAAATCTTGTAGAGTTTGAAAAATTTGAAGTGACTTGGCAAATTTAGGAGATGTAAAAAATGGGATTGGTTTTGTGTAATTAAGGAGTTGGGAAAATTCACACTGACTTGCTGCAATTAAGACGAGATGTAAATATTGGGATTGTTTCTGTGAAATTATGGCTAGGTGGCAAAATGTTGGAGAGTTGCGAGATATTTTCCCATATGGTAAAATTTGATATTTGAAGTGGAAAATTTTCGAATTCCACCCCCCAAGCCCTTCGCTACGCCCCTGGGAGGCACACAGGAATCGTGGGTTTTCCAGCTATTTCACGAGTCCCATATGTACAGGACATCTGTGATACTTTACTACAGTTTGATAATTATTCTGAATATGGTTAAAACTAAATTGAAGTCAGTATACATGCAAAGAGAATCAATCCCCCAGGCATGCTCGTTTCTTTGGTGCTTCAAATGGTCGTTGTGCCTTCATATTTTTGCGCAACTCTTTAGGGTATTTCTTCCTTTATGGCTATCAGGTGCGTATGCAGATAGGAGTAGTGGTAGGCAAGTGACTGAATGAAGCAAAATGCCATTCCAGTATATTTCCCACCGATGTATCTCTGAAAAATTTTCTTCCAAATTGTCAAAAAAAATTTTTTTGCGTCCATTCCGGTTATTGTCTCAACGGAAAAGGGGTATTGGTGGTTATAACCCTATTTTTGATCATCCCTGCTTGGGAGCATTAGGTGCCCTTGTGTTGCTGTCTGCGCTGAAGTTAGTTAAGTGCTCAAGGATTCCATTGCTAGCATAAATATAAATCTGAAAAAATTTTTTGTTAATATTTTTCAAATTATAATGGAATATTGATAAGATGTTTCAAAACACCAAAATTGAGATTTCTTTGTACCCGTCAACAAGATTCATAATGCTGTTTAACAGTGATTTGATAGGAGCCTTTTGAAAATGCCTTAGATCTCAGCAAAAAGAAAAATATATACGCGAGGGCTCGGCCCAGGCCCTTATACTTCAAACCAGGAGGGGTGTGGACAGTAATGCATCGAACTGGGCGGGTGGTTAAGATCCTACTTTGAAAGCTTGAGCAATATTTTCCAAGTCAGAGCCGAAGAAAATACAAGACTCAAGCATCCTATAACTACCTCATTTGACTCAATCAGCCCTAAATCGGATCTTTCTGGGCTGACCACTTATTATTTGTATTTTTTTATGTACACTATATTGCAAAAGTGTCCGGACACTTTTATGTTGTTAAGTGAACGAATAGCCATATTCAAATCTATGTAACTTTGAAAATAAATTTTTTACGGAAAGAAGTCACTAGACATAAATTGAAGATCTCGGTCAAAGCTCTCTAAATCTGTTTTCTATAATATTGAGTTATGGAAGCTATAATATATAACAGATGTTATTACAAACCACACTTCCAGATTTTCCCCCCAAATTGAGGATTTTTTAAGTAAAAAAATCCTTAAACAAAATAAAAATATCGCACTTATTTTGCAAACAACTTGTTATAACAGTTAGGATTTAACTTTTTGGAATAAATTTTGAAAACTAGCAAAAGTTTCACTTAAATGTTTCGGCTTCCGTAACTATTTAAATATTAGATTATAGAAAATAGAGATTTACAGAGCTACGACAGAGATCTTCAATTTATGTCTATTGACTTTTTTCTGTAAAAATGTTATTTTCAAAGTTAGGTATATTTGAATGTGGCTATTCGTTCACTTAATATTAAAGTGTCCGGACACTTTTTGCAATATAGTGCATCTATAAAATACCCCCACAAGCAACTGCTCGCCTCAGAGGTCTGACACAAGCCCGTCAGTTTAGATGCCATAGCAGGTCTGTCTCAGCAGAAAAAGTACACAAAAATCCACGACTTACTCGGGGATTGAAACGAGGTCCCTTCAATCAGTAGCTTGGCATGCTAGCTCGGCCACGAGAACCTAATATGAAATTGATCGCTAATTTACCTTCAGCTCCAAAAAAATTTATTTTTAAGATAGTTTCGAATTTGGTTTTCCATTACATAACACTGCAATTTCCCAATACTTTGTATCGGGAGTGTATATGTTGCAGCTCTTATATCAATATTTTGATTGACTAAGCAAAAAAACGGCATTTCTCTCTCTGAAAGGTTCCCAACCCCTATAATAGACGAATTTCGAAATAGTTTAGGCTGTTAAGCGCTGACCACTACTGCGCGTGAGACTACTGCTTTTGTCTGGGATCACAAGAAATGAATCTTAACTCACCTCGATTTAAGATCGTATTAATACCCCGTATCACTATGATAGTTGCACTACATTTAAAGAACAATTACAACTTAAATGAGACAAAGAGCAGACTTCCTGAAAGATGTTGCTTTAATCATTTGATACACCACGTGCACAATGACCAACTCACAAGCTGTAATATTCATATATTTTATTCTTCAAAGAAACTGGAAATATATACAAATTTAATACATAGATTACTTAAAAGAATATGTTTTTAAGTTCACTGTTAATTTTACTGACAGCTGTAATGTCTTAAGTTTGAAGATAAATTTTGTATGCTTAAATCATAGCAAAAAATAATTTAATGGAATCAGTTTTCTACATGAATTCATTATGCACCAGCAATTTTGTCTTTGAATTGTAACATAAATGTTTATTGTGTATTACCGCATTATTTGAATTATACTAATGCATTTCTAAAACAAAACACAACCTTCTTTAATTGATTTCTTCAATACAGTTATACCCACTATGAAGTCGTGTTTACACATAATGCCACATATTGTGAACAAATAAATCTAAGTTACTAGTCTTTTTGCTTAGATCTATGACTTTTCTTCTTTTTATGCTTATGCTTGTGCTTCTTATGTTTTTTATGCCTGGATTTTTTGTGTTTGTGCTTATGATCAGAGTCGGGACTTCTACTTTTAACAAGTTTCTTTGGGTTTTCTGCATCTGAAGATTCAGTTCCACTGTGAGCAGAAGAGCTTGCGCTACTGGTTATACTAGATTTATCTGTTCTTAGCTTCTCTCTGCTATTGTCTACAACAGAAGTTACACTTAACGATTGTTTAGAAATAACAGTTTTTTCCTGTCTGTCATGTTTAATTCTCTTTCTGTTACTTCCCGGCATATCACTGGAACGTTTGCTACTGGTTTCTTGACATTTTTGTTTAGAATCCCTCAGTTCAGTGCTGACACTGTGATCTGAATCACTAGTTTCATCATAGTTGGGCTCAAATTTGGATTCATCTTGGGCGAGTTCCTTACGTCTTAATGACTTTGTTGAATTACTCGTATCTGTATCTTTTTTAACCTTTTCTTGTGGTTTATCATAATTTTCAATTTTAGTACTTGACAGCTTCTCTTTATTAATTTTTTTTCTTTGCCCACTGTCATTTCTTTCACTGATTATCTGACTATTAACGCAATCCTTTGAATGCCTTTTATTCTTTCTAACGTGCTGTTTTTTGCTTGTAGAATGATAGCTGTCTGTAGAATCATGACTTTTTGAGCGTGATCTTTTGTTCTCTCCTTCTCTCCTCGGTTTTCCTGTTGCTCTCTGTCTAGTTTTGGCTTCTGGATATCTCCTTTCTTTTGCCTGATCATTAAAATCGTGTTTAAATCGTTTACATCTTTCACCTCTTTCTATTGTATATGGCATATTTGAATCAGAATTATCTTTAATCGCTCTTGCATGCCTTTCCGAGTTGTTGCATTTCTTTCGTTTATCATCTTTTAAATACAAACCCTCTTCATGGTAATAGTTCTCTTTTTCTCGAGTACTATCACTCGTCTTACCGAGAGCTTCTTTTTTCTCTCTTGCAAAGTTCTGCCCAAGATCTGTGCTTTCTAAGTTACTCTTTTTTGCCTTATCTCGCTTTGTAATATCTCTTTCGTAATCTTCAACATTCTTCCGCTTATCATCGTGCTTGAAAGAAAATGCATCAGAAGGAGCATCTGCTTCAGCAATTATCACGGTCCTTTGTACATTTTGCACACTACTTGATTCACCTAATTTACCTGTAAATTTTGAACGATCCAACTTAAGTCGCCTTGACTGAGTTGAATCTTCTTTGGGATTCTCCTTTGCGTCACTTTTTTTCTTTGTGTGAACTGATCGCTTCTCTTTATCTGTTGATATCGTTACCTGTAGAGTAGGAGAATCTAGGTGATCAGCATTAATGATACAAGTACTCTTAATTTCACTTTGTTCTTTGTATTTAGGGGAAGCTCTCTTTCCCACAGGTGAATTTTCTTTAATATCAACAGTATTTTCTTGCTTACCTACAATATTTCTGCGTTCACTTTTATGGATATGCTTCTCTCTATTAGGAGGCGTATTCACAATGGCAGTCTTAAGGGCTTTTTGAAGAATAGCCTTTTCTGCCCTTTGTATAATGTCTGAAGGAAGTGATCCTTTTTCTTCTTTTTGAGCTAGTACAACACTTTTGCGCAATGGTTTTGCAAGTTCCTCTTCATATTCTTCTGTTTCCCACTTTGAAATAGCTGGTAATTCAACATGTAGAACATCACTTTCGACTTCTGCATTTCCATCATCTGCACTGTGAAAAGAAGTATCTTCAGGATTTTCTACTGTTCCAGAAGGATCTTCATCTTGCAATTCTGCAGTATGACCTTCTTCAATATTATTTTGCACCTCACACCCGGAATTTATAGGTTCTACTTTTATAGCTACTTGTTCATTCACAGTACTTTCTGCATCCTCAGCAGATACTTTTTCACTTTCAATTTGCTGTTCTGAAGAGGGTATAATTTGTATATTATTCTCTTGCTTAATTTCAGTTTCATTTGTATCAATTAAACTTTGAGAGATTTTAGTTTGCAAAATGCTTTGTGTTTTCTCTCTTTCTGCTACTGAACTCAAGTGCTTCATAGCTAATTTCTCTTGGCTTTTTTCCCCTTCAGTTTCCTCTACTGCAGTCTTTTGCTTAACTTTTTTCTTTTTCGTTTTCAATTTTGCAGTGCTATCAGATTCACTACTTGCCATAACTGAAGGCTTTTCTTTTCGTGGAATTTTTGCCTTTTTCTTTCCAGTTTGTTCTACTTCTTTCTTTTTCTTATGCTTATGTTTTTTCTCCTTTGATTTTTCTGGTTTTGCTGGCACTTCAGTTAACTTTTTGCTTTCAACGACAATATCAGGCAAAACTTCTACCTTAAGGATATTTCCTGTACGTATTTTGGAACCCAATACCGGAATCTTACTTTCATGACTATCTTGTTTTTTAGTTTCTTTATTTCGATGATGGTGATCATGTTTTCTGTGTCTGTTAAAAGATTTATCATCTTTCTTTTTTGTTAGCATTTCATCTTTACTACATTCCTTGATATATATTGGTTTAATTTGTACCCCTGACAAATTGGTTATTTTTTTCCTCTGATACTGCTGATCTCTTTGCCCTCTAAAGCCTGGTTTAAAATTTCTTCTTCTATCAGCATCCCATCCTGTTATCCTGCTCTGCATTTCTTCACCACGTCGCTGGTATTCTTGAGGCTGTTTATCAAAGCGATTGTTTCTTGTGTCATATCTTTGTGTGTTGAATGATCCACGGCGATACATGTCATATCCTGAATACTGTTCATTATAAGCATTATACCTTGGTCTTTCAATGGTATAATGGTCAAGTGTATGAGGATGAGGAGCTTGCTGCAATGGATGCACAGAATGCATATGGGAAGGTGGATGAAGATGAGGCCTTATCATTGGATGAGGGTGAAGAGTGGGAGCTGGAGTATATTGTCCTTGGTAAGATGCTCCATAGTGTGGAGGATTGTAATCACGTTTAACCTGGAATGGTGATCGGTGATTTCGAGGACGATATACTTTTGGTGAAAGCGAATGGGCACGGTTGTGCTGAACTGGTGTCCGTATTCTTTCATGAGAATCTGCACGACGTCTATCTCTTGATCTTGATCTTGACTTGCTTCTTGTTCTTGACCGTGACTTACTTCTTGATCTGGTACGTGATCTAGTGTATGATCGTGTTTTAGATCGTGATCTTGATCGAGAATGGGAATATGACCTGGAATGTGACCGGCTGCTATAGGATGAATGGGATCGTGATCTGGATGATCGGGAAGATGTTCGTGACACTGACCTAGACCATGATTTAGATGAACTATATGTATGAGAACGTGACGAAGAATGAGATCTGTCCCGATCATGGCTTCTGCTGCGACTTCTTTGCTTATGGTCACGACGGTATTCTAAAAGTTCCCTGGCAAATTCATCTAAACGATCACCAATGCACCTACGAAAGAACATTGGAAAATTACACATACACATATATATACATTAATAGCTTACTATAATATTATTAAATATTAATCACATTCTGTATCTATTATGATTTACGAGAAAAATATTTTTCTACAATAGATAAAAAAGTATTACACATTATATAAATAATTCACTAGTGAATACTGCAGAAGACAGAGAAGTCCTTGAGAAACAACTATGTATAGGCTATAAAAGTAGAAGTAAAACACTCTCAAGTACTAACAATATTCTTAGTTAGAAGAGTAGGTAATTTAAATTTACAGTGCCAAAGTTCTGAGACACAGTTCAAAAAGCCTGCAGATTTGGCCAAGGTTCTTCCTTTTGGAATGCTATTTAAGGACAATAAAAGCAAAAAATTATTAAACCTATGTATATTTCATGCATTTTTCAAGAAAAAGTTTTAAGACTTCTAAAACCAAGGGAAAATGTTATTATGCAATTGAAATACAGTCTTAAAATTGAAGAGATGTTTTTCAATATATTTAATGAATGTTAAGGAAGATTATCACTCTGAAGCTAACTTCGATCAATTTTAGGAGAAAAATTATCTTGAGCCAGGTGGGATACGAACCCACGACCTCCTGATAACATGTCAGGTGCTCTGGACCACTGAGCTACTGGCCACTGGATCAAGATCTCCTCTAATTGATGCTATGAACTTTATACCAGCAGTACACAATTCCCCATGTCCCATGCAGGTATTTCTCCCAGCTGCTCCAGCCTCAAGAAACAATGACAATCATGTCATGAAGATGGCAAGTACATTCTGAGTGTACAATTGTTTAAATTGAAGAGATAGTTTTCAAAGTATTTAATGAATATTAAGGAAGATGGATGTTCGTGTTGTTTTCTGCTGAGGTCCTGCCATCCTCTCAGATCTTCTACTGTGGCATATATACTGACAGGCTCCTGTCAGACCTCTGTGGCAAGCAGCTGCTTGAGGGGGTATTTATTTATATTCAAAGCATCAGAGCACAACAAGCTCTGATGCTTTGAATAAGGTTATCCAAAAGTGCAGAGGGCAGCAATACCATTCCTCTATAAGAACATTTCTCAGCTCATGAAGGGTTCTTGGAAGGGATTGATGACTTGCAACTCACCTTCCCAAAGCATCCTTACTTGATCTAAATCTGGGTCGAGCTTGCAATATTTGTTAAAATTTTTTTTGCCAATTTCAACTTTTTCCACCTTTAGGGTGAAAATTAAATTATAGCTTTTGGAAAAAGTGAATCCTAATATGTATTTCATCAATATCTATCCAATACAAAAGAAATTTCTAATTTATCTGAAAAAACAAACAAGATGAAAGTCTATCGACTTTTTTAAAACTGGATAAGAAAAAAAGTTCTAGTATCAATTTTATTCCTTGAAAGTCCTTTATTTCAAGAAACAAATTTTGACGATTTCAAAACACTTCTGCCAACAAAGGAAAAATTTAATTGAAGAAAAAAAATCCCCTTTTTATTACAATGTTTTTTATATTATAAATCTATATATAACTTTTTTCCTTGTAATACCATACAATTAATTTAAAAAATTTCTTCTGTAAGGAAGTGCATTTTAATTTTTCAAAATTCATATTTTGACAATAAAAAGGCACAATTCTGATTTTTTTTTTTGTCATAGCACCATGAAATGGCTCTGACTAAAGAAATTATATAATTCTTTCAAATAATAAATTTTGAGCTAACTTTTATATACATTGAAAACAGACATTTCAAGTTCATAAATAATATTTATCTACTTATATTATTCAACTTGACATATTATAAAATAATAAATGTATGCAATCCTCCAAACTCCCATTAAGAGTTCAAAGTATGCCAATTTCATAATTCATACTCTATTTATGGCCAACCTTCTTCATCAGCAGCTGTCTTTTCTAACATGTTAATTTTATGTTAGATTCATCATGCATACTTGGAATCAAATGTGAAGTTTGCCAGAGAACTTTTATGTATATGCATGGAATGTTTGTGCACATTACTAAGAAAGTGAAATCAATTTTTTTTTTCATTTCAGTATATTATATGGTTTAAAACTATTTAATATTTCTGCATTTTTTTTAATCATTTATCAGATAATCTTACAAAGGGATACAAAAGCAAAAATTCCATGTTTTGAATCTGTGACTGGCCAAGTAAGTGATGAAGGTTTGGTTTTGATTTGAAGCTTTCAGTGTTGTGCAAGTATCAACTTTTTTGCATTATTTATGAATTTCTTATTTATCTTTTAAAATGGTAATTAAAATCTGCTGTAAAAAACTTTCTATATAATCTAATATAAATCACAGAAAGGTTGAAGAATGTTTTTAAGACTCGAAGGGAAAGAGAAATTTTTGGATTTTCCTGAAAGTTGTGGTGTTTCTGAGAGACTTACAAGTGATGATCACCATACAAGATGGGCTGGGGTGTCAGTAGGAAATTTCTGCATTTTTTCAATAAAGTAAGACTTTACAGGTAACTCTCATAAAAAAAAATGCATTTGTTAAATCACCATTAAATTAAAAAAAAAACGTTTATTAGTGATGAAAGTATAGTAATGATAACAGAATACACAAATCTATATTGCAAAGCCTTGATCAATAAACAGAAAACTGCTATTGAACAATGTCTGTTCAGATAAATTTATTTTGAGAAAAAACCTACAACAGCAAAAGAAATCAATAGTTCTTTAAGCTTAGGAATATCAGGACGTGTTTGTAAATAATTATTTTTCGAATACTGGTCTATGGACTTTGCTTTTTATACACAACTTTTTCAAAGGTGATGTGCAGAAACAGATTTGAACCATTGCTCAATTGCCTACATTTGAGTGGCAAAAGCATTGTGAGGCCAAAGAAAGATGAACATGGCATAACCTTTTAGCTAAACAAAGCCAGCTTTTTCCTGACATTATACAATATTTCAGAACAATTTATATTCCAGAGAGGCAAATATGCATTGATGAGACAATAGTTGACCATGAAGGCAGAATATAGTTTAAGAGTATCATCCACTAAAGCCATAAAAAAACAAGGCATTAAATATTATTATATATTCTGTGTGACAGTAAAAAATAGGTATGTTTAGAATATCTTGTGTATATTGACAAAGGAGTTGTTGACAAAAGGCTTGTTCACAAATAAATCAGAAATATCAGTCATACATTATGCTATAAACCTAATGAACAGCTGGATTCAATCAGGGCTATCATGTATACATCAATCACTATTATTCCTCTCCAACCTTACACAATGAATTGTATATAAAACAAACAAACAAACAAACAAACAAACAAACAAACAAACAAACAAACAAACAAACAAACAAACAGGAGTGGCCTTCATAGAGAGCTTTAGGAGAAAAGTTCACAAACGAACAGGTAATTTCATTCAGAAAAAGTTCCCTTTTAGCTTTAAAATGGCATAATAACAGAGACATTATTACACTCTCTTCCATTCATGGTGTTGATATGATAGAAGTTCAAGGAAGACAAGCAGCAGGACAGACCATTTTAAAACTCGTGTTTCAGACTACAATGGGCACACGAGGGGTGTCGAGATCATACAGTGTCATTTTTGCAGTATTATCGTAGAGTAGAAATGCATTAAATGGTAAAAAAAGCTATTTTTTCACATAATCAACATGACTATTGCTAATGCATATCTTTTGTTCAAAGAAACAAACCAAACGTTAGTCATTACCAAAGCACTCCACCCTCAACTTCCAACTTAACTGCTGGCCACTTAAACTGGTTGGCATTTCTCTATGAAAATACCCAAATCACACCAGAAGCTACAGTCAAGATGTGTTGTGTGTTCCACAGTTAGACAAAGAACAGAACGTTCTTACAAATGCAAACAATATGAAGTACACTTACACAAAAGTTGACCATGCATCAAATGATTTCTTACAGAGAAAAAAAAAATACAGTTTCAATTCAGGTAAAATACATTTCTCATATTATTTAAAAAAATTTTTTCTCTTAACATAAAATAAACTTAAACTATGTCCATTAACTTTTTTAAAAAAATTATCTGTATTGACAACTCTTATATAATGTATCACTCCAAAAATCTCATTAAAATCAAAAAGTTAATCTCTGGAGAACAAAGAAAATGCAGGAATGACTATTTAACTTAAACTTCACCGATCTATGATCATCAATTACCACATTAGTGTCAATGATCTGATTGTATGTCATGATAATATATGACTAGTCCAGCACCTACAGTGTATATAGAGTTAACTTTATCTTTAATTCAGCAAACTGTGTTTTACCCTTCACAATTACTTACTGATCTAGTAGTTTCGATACCATCTATTTGCAATGTTCGTGGCAGCGAGATTTCTTAGGCTATGCCATGCGACTGATTGCCATTTGCACAAATTGGTTTTTCTCATTAAATGTAAGAAACATAACTTAATCCCTAAGAGCATCCAACTCAAAAGGAAAGATAAAATAGGCCTGAGCTTTGGTCAATCATTCACACAGCTAAAATTAAACTACTCAGGAAGTTAAGACTACATACACATTAAGATCCAAGGCATAGAAAAAGCAGCTTACTGGGAATATATGAAACTAACAAAGAAAATTGACGACACATACTTCAATAGTCTGATGATTAAACTACACTCAATAATAGAAAACGACTCACAGAAGCAGATTACAAATCATAACAATAAGTTTGACAACTTGCTTAAATATCACACCACTCAGACCAACAAAAATCAACCACAATCTGATCTCATTCCATTCCTAAACCTGACTGACATCAAATTAACTGAAGAGGAAACCGAAATTCTACATAAATGATCTAAATTCGCATTCCTGCAAACAACTCCCCAGTACATGAACTATTACTACACATCAAACAAATTATTCATCCCATACCATTGATAAAAAAAAGATAAGGACCGATTCAAAATTTACAAAACTCTAATGTCAAAATTTCATAACCTAACACTCCAGGATGGGAAGTCACAAATTTGAGGAACTTAAAAAGAAACCATAAAATAAAAATACTACTAGCAGATAAAATGGAACAACTAGTAATACTTAAAACCTACAAGTTCAATGACAAAATAAATACCACACTTGAAGAATTAAAAGTGGAGCCATTGATGCAAGATCCTATTCCCAGCATGTACAAGCTTGCACAAATTATATTGGTCCCCTTCCTACCCCCAACTGTTAGCCAAAGCAGCTAAACTGCCAATGTACTCCAGCATACCTTAACTATTTGCTAAAATAAAAATGCACAAGCCTGGATATCTCCTTTGTACACTGGTTTCAAAATGCCGCTCCCCCACTTATTACTTAGAGTGTGCTCTTTTCAATTCCCTCCCCCCCCCATACTTTCACGACACACCTTACATCATCAAATCTGGATACAAATTTGTAGAGTGCCCCTGTAAATTCCCCATTATATATTCCACTCATTAGACATATCGCTGTAACCCAGTACCTTGGTACTGGATGCTGCGATGACACTGAAGGCAATGTGGGCAGCATAAGCCACACCCACCACTCCCTTGTACTTCAGCATGCATGATGCACTGGAACTATCCTCCAATTATTTCCAAATTAATCGCAGCACCTACCTCAAAACCGAGGGAATCCCAATGGGTTTAGACTAGCACCTACAGTGTCTATAGGCTGACGTAGTTCTCCGCCACATAGAGAACACAGTCCTCAGCAGACCTAGTCCTCACCCACTGCTATGGGCAAGATACATATATGACATTTATTTTTATTTGGGGAGGACTATGTTCGAACTCCAGGAACTATTACACAGATTGAATAATATAATTCCCACCATAAAATTCACCCATGAACCTGAACCCGATGGCAGCACAGCATCTTTGGATATTGCCATTCAGCAATTCCAGAACTCCATTAGTACTATCTTATCCCGTAAATCCACCTTCATCCCCAATTTTATTTCCCTGAACTTAGCCAACCCCAGCTCACATAAAAGTCAGCATTTAATGTGCTTTTTTAGGGGGTCTGAGATATTGCTCAACAGAACTTCTGCAAACTCTAAATAAAATACATTAAGAATGTAGGGAGAGGAGCAGGATATACAGACAAATTATGGAAGCAATATATCGTAGAATTCAGGACCAATTTTAAAACTGTCAGCCAGCACCCTCGCCCAACAACCCGAAATTATATACACTATAGCATTTCCATACATACCCCACATATTGAACATCCTCAGCAGCATCATGAAACAGTACAAGTTCAAAATACCCATATCAGTCAGAAATATTATCTCCAACTTAGTAAGGAAAGATTGCAACCTACGAAAACCTGCTGGTGGAATTTATTTGATACCATTAAGTGACCCAAACAAAGTTCTGCAAGAAAAGAACAGATATATTGGCAAAACCTTCCGAAACTAAAATTCACCAGGAGGAGTACCAGCAGGACTAATGAAACAAACTGCAACTCACAGCCATCACACAAACAGCTATAACTAAAGGAACTCCTCCACAGTTCGACATGGTCAAAATAATAAGCTCTCCACCCACTAGATACCAGCTGAAAATAAAGAAAGAACTCCTCATCTACATACAATAAGAATTTTGTATAAAACACAGACATAATATCGCCCCCTTCAGCCTGGAAACTATTGCTAGAATGAATGCATGAACTCCTTATTTAACTACATTCTGCGCATCAGCTGAACCCAAACTCTGCCAAAGTTTAGACCAGGGTCAGACTGGCAATGCCACCGGAAACCAATGGAAGATCATCACAACCGGGGAAAGGGAGGGGGGTCACACATGACAGGGAAATAAAACAGCCATACCACCCAAGATAGTGCAATGAAATATCTGTGAGAGATATAACCTTCTCAAATTCAAATTTAATCTACTATTTAATTGTCAACTAAATTCAGATTTATTTCACACTTTTTGTTACAAACATTACTTACAATACATTACAAACATGTACTTTCAAGCTTATAACAACACAAAGCAATAAATATTGTTTTTTTGCAACATAACAATTTTGAATGTGTAAAATACAAAACTCCATATGAGCCAAAGCTCATCTGTGAGACATTAGATTTGAAAACGTGAAATAGTTTATAGGAACAATGTTAACTTACTTCTCATGGATATATAACAAACCTGTTAACATTATGACTCAAATGTATATAAACTATTACACGTTCTTTGCTTGAGTGCTATACTCAAGCAAGGTGTAAAAACTATAATTGATTTTCTACATTTTACCCAAGTACCCATTTCATAATTAATTTTAAATTAATAAGATTTTCTTTCATTCTTTATGGTATTAGGTAAACAGTTGAATACTTTGGGAGCCTGGCTTACATAATACTTACAAACC
This sequence comes from Ryuthela nishihirai, assembly GCA_038380435.1. NCBI lineage: Eukaryota > Metazoa > Arthropoda > Arachnida > Araneae > Heptathelidae > Ryuthela > Ryuthela nishihirai. The sequence continues at coordinate 32,214,634 of JAWZYU010000018.1, forward strand.
GTTTTTCTAGGTGAAACCACATTTATAATACCACTGTGGAATTTTATTGAACACTTTTACACTTGAATCATCCCAATTGTTGACAATACATGTTCACAAGGGGCTACTAAATAATTTCAGACTTGTGAAAATTTTAATGAACTATAATAATTCTGAATATTATAAAACTTTTGTTTTTTGAGTATGCACCTCAATGCATAATTTGAAGATTTCAAATAGGTCGCAAACTCGATTCAGAATGAGCACCCATGAAATAGTACTTGCTCCAAATAAGATGTTTCCAAGAATTGTATATTACTTTTAACTTAAAACTTGGACAAATTCAAAAGCTTCAAATTTTAACTTGGACAAACTTGGACAAATTCAAAAGCTTCAAATAAAAGTATGTTCTTGAAAGCCTAATATTCAAGCTTATTACTATACTTTTTTACGTGTAATTTCCATGTGAGGTTACTATCTATAAATACTTGTTTTGACAGACAGGATTCACTTTCGACAGATGAAGTTCACCTGATACTCAGTAATTTATATTCTGGAACATATGCAACATATCTACAAATATTCTACCATATTATACTGAAATTCCAAATTGCTCTTATAAATCCTCAAACGCACAGGCCCAGTGCAGCTCGGAGAGCACTCCCGATTCATTCCCCTTTCATGGCACCTCAGGATCACACCCAGTTGCACTTGACCTTGGCGACCTTGTGCAGGCCACATGTGCACCCACTGATCAAGCAAATCACCAGAAACTAACTATTTTCATTAACAATGTAGCATATAAGCATTCTCTCATTTTTTTTGTTGATTTGCTACTGGCACCATCTATGTTGGGAATTGGGTTGCTGAGCTGCCTCAAATGAAGCAGTTCAACTTGGCTGCCTCTTATTCATTGTTGAAGAAACAGTTTCTTGTGGTCTAGTGGTTATAACACCTGGCATGCTTCTGGTAGATGTGGGTTCGAATCTCACTCAGAACCAACTTTCCTCAACTAATTATTTCAAATGTTTCTTGTCTATAGGACGTTTTCCTGTGATATTTTATTACTGAATTATTTATATAATGCTGTGAGCTTAATTAACAAATATCACTTCCACCACATGAGGCAGCTCAGCTTGGCTGCCTGATTTCCAAAATAAATAGTGCCAGTAGCAAAACAAAAAAAAAAGTAGGAAAGCAATTTTTTCAACTTATTTCAAATTATTCTTGTTCACACAGCATTTTCCTGTGATACTTATTACTGAATACTAACATCACTTGCAATATCAGTTTGAAATTTTGCAAATTTCAACTCTTTCCACTATTAGAACACATAACTACAGTTATAGGAAAAGTCCAAAAGTGTGAATCATAAATATTTCATCAATACCTATCCAACCCAAAAAAGAATTTTTAATTTATCTCTAAAAACAAAAAAAAGTTTGATGTCTATAGATGGGACGGACTGACTTATGACAAATTAAAAGCATTAGCTCGTTTTTTCTGAAAACAATTTAAAATTAATAAAAATCTGTATAGCACAAAGTTATTAGTTAATAACACATAGAAGACAAATACATATATTTAAAATAGGAGCAGCTAAAAAAAATTTACACATAGCACTGAAACAACATTGAACTATAGAATGAAAGGAACATAGTAATCTCACTTGGATAATATTGTAATCATCACAGTTCAGTTGCAAGATATTAAGTCAATATCCTAACCTTTCTTTTGTCTTCTGAGCATCTTGTTGACTGTCTTCTGGCTCAAAAGACTGAGGAACATGAACATAGGTACTGCTTGGAGGATCATGTATAATTGGTGGTGGAGTGGGCAAGAGTGGACCAACACCTGGGGGTGGTGGCTGTGCAGCAGAAGTGGAATGACTTACAGGTGATGATCCTGAAATAAATGAAATTGATACATAAAGAAAATATACATAATTTCTAAAATAGCCACTTTTAAAGACTATGGTAGAACAACTGCACAAAATTTGTTCACATGTAGTTCCATTATGTGTCTTAACAACTTCTACGAGTTAGAAGTCAGATAATCACATTTTCTGATTAGCACCTTTTGATACATTTGTATTTCCACCTTCAAAACACTGCATTAGGAAGTAGCACATAAAGTTATGTATGTAATTATATCCCTGTGTATAAGCCAAAAGTTTTGGTAGTTGTCTTATACAGGGTGTCTCAAAAATATAGGTACAAACTTTAAGGGGAGGTAGATAACATCTAAAGGAATGAGAATTGCATAGGAACCCATAACCGGAAACATCATGGGAAAGTGGTAGCAGAGGTACAAGATCTTGAAGCACACAAGACAGTGATTAATGGGAAAACATTTATTGGACATAATTATTACAAATGGCGTACTAGATGGGCTGCCCTCACTTCTGCTACCTCTTAACGACCCATAATCGCACAAATTTTGAGGCGCACGCACAAACAAACGGTGGCCTGGTACACGTCTGTGTGGGAAGCGTTCTTGATACATTCGTTAAGCGGCTTGTCCATTGCCCTCAGCTATTCCATACACTAAGTGCATGTATGCCAGCTCCCTGTTCAAATACCTTTGCATGCTCTTCGTCAGCTGACTACCGCTTGAATGAGGAAATCCGAAATTTCCCCTCTAGCGCACTGATGAACAGTGCCGCCTATTGACTTAGTGACGTTTCCGGTTATGAGTTCCTATGCAATTCTCATTCTTTTAGATGTTATCTACCTCCCCTAAAAGTTTGTACTTATATTTTTGAGACACCCTGTATGTGTGTAGAGAGAAGATTTTCTAAAAAAGGGCTCAAGGCAGTAGTGTACCAGGCTCATAATCTGCAGTTTCCAGTTCTAATCCCAGCTGGGACAGCATTAAGATTTATCTCCCAAAACTCCCAGCCCTCAGTAATTCACCAAAATATACTTTGAATGTTCATTGAGAAAATATCCAAATGCTGGATTGGAAAAGAGTGAGCTAAAACGTGACGAAAATGACTAACATCAATAAATGCTATGAGCAGATGTGAGGAAATTAAAAAAAATTGTAACAGTCAGCCATTTTTATCACAAGCTACAGCAAAGTCATATTATCAACATAGTGGGAGGGAGATCATCAATCTAATTTTATGTATATTAAAAAAATTATATCACTGATTTTAAAGGGAGGAATGTGTATGTATGCTATTGTAATATTATTAAAGTTGATTAAAAGAATGCAACAAAATTAATGATAGTGATTTCAAAGGTTAGTGTTCTTTTCCCTAGAAACTGTTGTTGTTTAAAATTTTCTTAGCTTTGTAAGTAACAAGCTACTCCAGAAAATTCACTCACACAAGGCAAGTGTAATTTTCTTTAACTTTGAGCCCTTTTGCTGTCAATGAATTTTGTCTTTGTAGCAGGAACATTTAAAGCCAGGTATACTTATATATAAAAGTGACTACATTCGAAATTTGGAATTCTGGGCCCCCCACCAGCTGTGTGGGACCCTACTTCTGAACATACCTAAAAATCCATCTTTGTGTAGATGCAAGGAATTAATTTTTTCCAATCCAAAAATGTACATGGGTAAGGAGAAGACCTAGGTGACATGCTCTGAGGTTAAAATATGATCTGCATCTTCTCACTGTTTATGATTTAAGAGGAAAAATATACTTCAAGCAAGTTTGATAAGAGAGGACTTTCAAGAACAAAAAAAAAAAGGCATTTTAGGAAATAATCATTCATGGAATGGTTAATATATAAAAGTGACTACATTCGAAATTTGGAATTCTGGACCCCCCACCAGCTGTGTGGGACCCTACTTCTGAACATACCTAAAAATCCATCTTTGTGTAGATGCAAGGAATTAATTTTTTCCAATCCAAAAATGTACATGGGTAAGGAGAAGACCTAGGTGACATGCTCTGAGGTTAAAATATGATCTGCATCTTCTCACTGTTTATGATTTAAGAGGAAAAATATACTTCAAGCAAGTTTGATAAGAGAGGACTTTCAAGAACAAAAAAAAAGGCATTTTAGGAAATAATCATTCATGGAATGGTTAACTCTTCAGTGGACACACATAATGACAATTTAGAAGACAAAGAGGGCATATACATATCTGTGCATGACTTTTGAAAGCTTTAGAATTGTTAACCACTCACTGCTTTGAAGTAATATTTCCCTATACTTCTCAAAATGCTTTGGGTCTAACAGCTGAAAAAAAAATCTAATACTCTATGTTTGTCTTGTTAACTTACCTATGATCAACACTTTTGTACATACAACAGGCTAAATGGCAAGATCACAAAGGCTCAGAGTTGGGCAGGGGATATGGGGACTCATTGGACAGACATATTCCAGCATGATTTTTAAAATGCAAAATATAATGTGAACTTTTTTCTCCTTTTCAATGATTATGTTTCAGAGTTTAAACTATTGCAATGATACTTTGAATTTAATAAACTATTCATGAAAATATGTATATTATATAGGTTTATTTTTTACTCCATTCTAATTATAAATTTATAATATTTTAAACTAAATTACTCATAGTAAATTATCACTTAAACAGTTGTCTATTTTGATTATAATTAATTTACAATATTAACTTATTTTATAACAAATTGTAAAAATGTGTTATGCTAATAAAATGAATTATTTTAGTTGTAAGTCAAATATAGACTGTGACCTGAGCAAACTGAGCTAAGCATTGTTCACAGTGGCAGAACTAGGCTGGGGCAGTACCCCAAGGCCAAGTGAGAGGGACCTGATTGAGTTTCTAGAAACATTTTTCTTTAACGAGAAAAGGTGAGTATGTAAAATTGAACAAGAAATTGTTAAAGTCAAGATATATTTCTAGTTTAGCTCTCAAGGCCCTTTGTTGTAATATCTAATGCCTAATTTTTTTTCTTTAATTTTCGAAACAATGCAAGATATATAAACAAGATTAAATAAATTTCATTTTTATCTAAGGGACCTGGGTTCGAGCCCCGGGTAAGGCATGGATGTTTGTGTTGTTTTTCTGCTGAGGTCCTGCCATCCTCTCAGGCCTTCTACTGTGGCATATAAACTGACAGGCTCCTGTCAGACCTGTGGCAAGCAGCTGCTTGAGGGGGTATTTTTGCTATGAAAACAGATAGATGATTTTATTGAAGAGTAGGGCATTGATATAAATGTCTGAGCAAGAATATGATGGTGCTACAAATATGGGTTGAGGTTTTGCTCGGGAGTACAAGTCAAGATTTCCAAGAAAAAAATTGAACTGAATATGTGTATTGTGCTTTCATAATTTAAACCTCACAGTTAATGATTGTGTTAAGTTCATAATTAAAACCTCACAATTCACGACTGTTAAGTTTCAAAATTGGAAAAAAACACTCTTCTTGAGCTTAATATAAAAAAGTTATTCATGGAACTAGTATCAGTTTCTAATATACACAAAAATGTAACATTGAATAAGATTTGCACTACTCAGTGGTCATCTCAATAGGGCTGTTTGATAGTAATTTGTCATTGATACAAGGGTATTTTAAAATGACCGATAAAAATAACACTTTTTTTTCCCAATAAACATAAAAAAAAATATTAGATGTAATGGCATTGAGAAAGCTGAATTTTCAACTATTATTTTATGAACAAAAATTACGGAAATTAGGAACACTATTTCAAAATATTTACAATGTAAAACTGTTATATTTGACAAAGCAGTCAATTACTTCAAAACTCAATCAAATGCTAATGCACGTAAGAAATAATTTTGATGATGTTGTAAAGGCAGCAACTGAAATAGTGATAAAATTGGGAATCAAAACAGAATATCAGATAAAAACTGGAAAAGAAGCAAAAGGCACTTTGATTGATCGAGATTTTGATTTTGAACAGATTCACTAATTGTGAAGGCATTTTTGAGTCACAATCATCTATGCTTCTTTAGTTTACTTAATTAATCAGTTAATGATTTCAGGGTCTGGAAAATGTGTCGTTATTTTAGTATTATGTATCCTGAAAACCCAATTTCTGCTACAGATGAAGAACTGTAGAGGAAAGCTAACAGGCTGGAAATTAATAAAAAAGGGCATTTCTTTGGAGTTATGGGGCAATTAGTTTCTACAGGGGTTTATCAAAATAATGGAAACACTGATGGTGACTGAAGTACACGCAATGCACTATATATGCCATATCACAGGGATGACATCACCTGTGATGTGAGGTATATAAAGGGGAGAAGTACGATGTCATCTATTATGTAGGAGTGCCACTGGCACAGGTGAAACAGCTGTTGTGGTGTAATTGTCGACAATGTCAGATCTCAGTGATTTCCAAAAATGCATGATCATTGGTGTGCGTCTTGCAGGAGCTTCAGTAACCAGAACAGCGGAAATAGTAGGTGTAACACGAGGAACTGTATAGAAGACGTGCCAATGTGCAAATTGTGAACGCCATTCGAAGCTGTCAATTAGGAATAGGCAAACATTGTTATGGATTATACAACAGAAGCACAAAAACATGACACCGCAAATAGCAGCAGAGTTGAACACCAGTCGGAATGATCCCATTTCCATCATAACAGCTCATCGGGAACTTCATCATGCTAGTATTTATGGTCATGTTGCAATCCACAAACCTCTAATTACCAACATCAGTGCAACAAAACATGTAAAGGGTGGTGCGAGCACATAAAAACTGGGATGCTAAAAACACAATGTGTCACCTGGTCTGATGAATTGTGCTATGCATTGTTTCCTACCACTGGTAGAATGTAAGTATGATGAAAACCTGCAGAAGCGTACCACCCCAACTGTGAAGCATGAAGGTGGATCCCTGATGCTGTGGGGTGCCATATCATGGCATTCCTTAGAACCATTAGTTATTCTGCAGGGTCGTGTCATATCTACAACTTATGAATCCATTCTCGGGGACCACCTGCACCCAATGTTGCAGGCATTGTTCTCTAATGACCGTCCCTGGTTTCAAGCAGATAATGCACCCATGCATTGTGCAAAACATGTCAAGTTGTGGTTTGCAGAACATGAGGTACAGCAGATACTCTGGCCACCTCAATCTCCAGATCTCAATATTATTGAACATTTGTGGGAATATCTGGAGCACAAGGTCAGATGACACTTTCCACCTCCTGCATCACTGGCACAGTTGGGCCACACAATGGTCCCACATTCTATTACTGTATGTGCATGACTTGTATAAGTCTATTCCACTTCAAATTGCGTCTGTTCTGAATGCCTGAGCTGGGCCTACAGCTTATTACGAAAATGCTCTTCACAAACAGTACGTATTTCCATTATTTTGATAAACCCATGTATCTACACTTTTTAAAAACAAATTAAAAGCATCACAATAATTCAGGAACTATGGTTGTTATTGATGTAGGATAATATCACTATGACTGAATTTCCCTTATTTATTAACTGCCATATCATTATTTTTTTTACCTTACCTGTAACTGCTGTTAGCACTGAATGAAGCTTTTCTAAACTAAAGAATTTACTGGCACAAGAATGATTAAATGGACTGTCATTAATATTACAAGAGAATGAGACAGCAAGAAATTTAGACATAAAGAGTTAATTCAAGTTTCTGCCAAAAAGGAAGCTAGAAGAGTTAATTTTAAGTAAAATGAACAAATAAGATTTGAATTTCATACGTGTTTCAGTAATCAAATATATAATGAAAAACATTACAATAGTGTTATTGAGGACTTTTGATATTCAGTTGACTCTATGAAATGCATTTTCCACTGTTAAATCCTTCAAATCATATTTATGTGGTACCTAATTTATGTCATATTCTCAGTATAATATTTTAAATAACAGTCTTCACAACAACTGCATTTAGACTGAAGAGATTTTGTCACAATGAATATATGCCTTGTTAAACCAACATTGGTTTTAGATCAATGAAATTTAAAAAAAAGTTTGAAATAATGAGTATTATGCAATTGCCAACTTAGTGGTATACAAATTACCATCGTTAAAAATTTTGGGGCCCAAAAAAGTACTGTCCCAGATCCCATGGCCTACTTGTTCTGCCCCTGATTGTTGATGAGATATTTTGTTTAAATATGTTATTAGTATCAATCAATAATAAATCCACAGTCCACTTGTTGAAATGTAATTCAAGAAATAATTTTGGGAAATTATTTGGGGATTATTACTGATTGATTCTTGCATTAATAATGTTTACTGTAACTTCCTTATTTAAGATCTATACATTGTGCAATATTGGTTAAGTTGCCTTTCCTGATCATTGATGGTGCCGTAGATGCCAGGGGTCAGTGAGATTTAAGTCTCAACTAAGTGGATAAATAAACAGAGCTGGTGATAATTTAATGGATAGAGCACCTGGAATGTAACTGGGAGGTGTGGGTTCAAATCTCACTCATCGGCAACACTAATTTTTTCCACAAAATTACTTCTATGTTATTAGTATTCTCTTGTTGACTAATAAAAATAATAATAATAATAAATACCCCCTCAAGCAGCTGCTTGCCACAGAGGTCTGACAGGAGCCTGTCAGTTTATATGCCATAGTAGTAGTTCTGAGAGGATGTGGAAGGCCCTCAGCAAAAACAAGACACAAACAGCCATGCCTTACCCGGGGCTCGAACCCGGGTCCCTTAGATCAGTAGCCACTAACCACTCGGCCATGGGATGGCTTAAATTCTTCACACATAAATTATATCCTTCCTTGGCAAAATAAAAAGTTTGCAACCCATGGGTTGGGTTGTTTTACCTCTGAGAGTACTTTTTTGCACACCATGGGCTAAATGGCCAGGTCACAATGAACCTGAAGGCTCAGAGAAGGTTGGGAGAGAAGACCTACTGGAGCAGCTGTTGGGAGACAGATGTTAGCCTCCTGTCAGGGCCATTCAGCGTGTTCTTTAACGTGAACAGGGTATGGCTCTCCAGCACACGGAGCAATGGCTTAATGTTCCATCCAATGGATGACGAGTTGGCAACCCAGTTCAAACACATCTTGCAAAGAAAGTTTATGTCTGTTGAGCCTGGCATAGTCAAATAAAGATGTTTGCTAAGTAACAAGATCTTTGACTATTGCTTGTACTGGTGGTATCAGCCAATCAAGTACCACTGGCCATTCCAAAATGATGACCCATTTCCTGCAGTTCATTTCTACTGTATTTCAGCACATGCATTTGTGCCATTGCTGCAATGTATAATGTTAAGATGTTAAGATGCCAGGTGGTAATAGTAATGGAAATATTCACATTGTATAAACTAAGCAGACGACATAGACCTGATTCACAAAGTGAATGCTGTGGCTGCCCCTGATATATGTATATACACCCCTGAAGTATGTATGAACAAGTTGTGTCTAAATATTTAATTGCAGAATAGTGGATAAAATATTGATTATATTTTCCTTTAATGCTTTTAAAACCTTAAAGAACTATCATACTAACCACTAAAAATACAGTTATTGTAATAAAGTTTGATAAAAAAGTTATTATCTATGTTCAAAATTTTTAAATGAATACTAAAAATGATCTATCCATTCCAAAGATTTTAAATTTTGGTGGTAGAATGTGATGGTCAAAGAGTTAACATTAACACCCCGGGGTTGGAAAATTGCAACTATTTTGCTGCAAGATATAAATGAAAAAAAAATAATCAAAAGATGGAAGCATAATGCAAAGGATTCAATTAGATACAAGAAGTCAACAGTAGTACTGTACAAAATGATCTAAAAAGGCCAGTTAAAAAGTTTTCTGTAAACCTACCTATATATCTAGACTTATTACCACAACTCACCTACCCTTTATTAAAAACAACTGAAAAAAATTATCGCTGACAGACGGGGAATCGAACCCACAACTCTCTAGACACATGACAGAGCGTTCTACCTGTTTTCCAGAATAAGAGCACTGGTATGTATCTAGAGAGTTGCGGGTTCGATTCCTGCCATGTCAGCAAAAAATTTTTTCACGTTTTTAATAATAGCTGAAGTCTACCTACCCTTTCTGCTATAAAGTTTCCATTTGAAATTCATATTTTGATCATACACTTAATACTTCTAATGACTCCCTTTTACAAAATGAATTGTAATTGATTATGCAATTGTCAAACTGAATTTCTGATGTTATAAGATGCAGTATAAAAGGGACAAAAAATTAAAATAAATTCTTATTGTTTATGCTATTAAGCCATACACCAAAACATTATGTATGACCTGTGAGTCTTTATGCAAATCAAAGCAACTGCAGATAAACGACAGCACGTGTGAAGGTCATGAAATGGTATAAATAATACCTGATACTCAGCTCTGTTAATCAGTGTTATTCTTGTTCTTCAGATGGGAAAGACAGCGGACTTAAGTGAGTTTGGCAAAGGCCCAATTGTAATAGCTAGACGACTGGGTCAGAGCATTTCTGAGACAGCAAGGGTTGTGGGGTGCTCACAGTCAGCCATGGTTAGTACCTTCAAAAAGTGTTCTGAGGAGGGAAAAGCCACGAATCGCTGGCAAGGTGTGGGCTGATCATGGCTCATTGATGCTGGAGGTGAGTGAAGGCTATCCAGTATGATACAAGCCAACAGAATGCATACTGTGGCATAACTTGCCCATAATTTGAATGCTGGTGACAGGAGTAATGTGTCACAACATACAGTAAATCGAACCCTGCTGAAAATGGGGCTGGGTAGCCGCAAGCCACTCCAAGTGCCATGCTAACCTCAGTTCACTGTCAAAAGCTCCTACAATAGGCACACGAACATCAAAACTGGACCTTAAATGATTGGAATGTTGTCTGGTCCAATGAATCTCGTTTTGTGTTGCATCTTGTGGACAGCTGGGTACATGTGTGTCATTTACCTAGGGAACCAGAATGCACTGTAGGATGAAAACAAGCTGGGAAACCCTGGGTCCAGTCATTCATGTGCAGAAAACTATGATGTCTACCATCTACCTAAACATCATGCAGACCAGGTACATCCTTTCATGGCAACAGTATTCCTCTCTAATAATGCCATCTTTCAGCAGGATAATGGGTCATGCGGCACTGCCCGGATTGTTCAAGAATGGTTCATGGAACATGAAGACTTCCAGATATTGCCATGGCCTCCAAATTCCCCAGACATCAATCCAATTGAGCATCTGTGGTTTGTGTTGGAACAGCATATCTGATCTGCAGCAGCTCAACCATGTAACTTACAAGAGTTAAAGGATCTGCTGGTAAAGTGTTGGTACCAGATACCAGAAGACAGGTTTAGAAGTCTCGTAGTGTCCAGGCCAAGTAAGAGCTGTTTCGTTGGAAAATGGAAGACCAACATCATATTAGGTAGGTAGTCATAAGGTTTTGGCTCTTCAGTGTTATACTGTATATAACACCAATACCAATATGAATTGAAATTTATCCACCATTGGTTTGAAGCAGGGTTGGGTTTTTTTACCTCTGAGTGGCACTTTTTGCACATAATGAGTAAAATGGCCAAGTCACAAGGACCCTGAGGGCACAGAGAAGGTTGAGGGGGGGGGGGACACCCACTAGACAGGTGGTAGCCTTCGGTCAAGGCCATCTAATGTTCTTTAATGTGCACAGGAATGGTTCTCCTGAACATGGGGGCCATGGTTTTATGCCCCATCTTATGGACAGCAGCCTTTCCAAGCACATCGGTGTCCCCTAGTGATGAAGGGCAAAGTGGAGTTTCTGTGGAGATAAAATGCAATGCTGGCCAAGGTGGGACTCGAACCTAAAAACTGTAGGGTATGAGCCTGGTGCACTACCGACTGAGCCACCCCTGTCCCACTTGAAGCAGATTACACTTACTTCCTAATTAAATAAGATTAATAGATATGTAAAATGTCAATGTTCTTCAGATTCACAAATCATACCCAAGAAGTTCCCCCATAATGATCATAAATATACTTTTCCTTAACTTTTTAATTATCAATCAACATATGCTATTAAAATATTCTTCATTAATAAATCTTGTTATAGGTATATGTATTTCTAATAAATTACATCTATCTATAAACATGACTACTATTTTAAAATAACACTAAATGATCAAATTTATTCATCCATCTTTTGCTGGCATTTTACTTATTATTAAATACTTAGAGCAGATACATATCTGAAAAATTATTATTTAGAATGTATAGGTTATTCATTGAATACAAAAATGTGAAAAATATGCAATTAGAAAACAACATAGCACAAACTATAATTATTCATTTGACAAATGAATTTGGGTCTTCCAGAATTTCTTTTGCACCACCAGCTAAATTTGAACTTAATTACACAGAGGCATATTAATTAACATAAATGCAGATGTGCTCTGTAACAATGACACAGTTCTCTTGCCTTCTGCTTGGAGCCTACTACTTCAGGGTTACAGACTGCATTCATATAAACCATAACTTGATGGCTGTTTGTTGATTGAGCATGCACAGTCTCCATTCTCTGTTTACTCTTTATGATTGGTAATGCCAGCACAGAGAATCTGGAGAAATGCATGCTCCTAGATTGGAAAGTGATGATCATTCAAGTATATGCATATTGGACTTTGCCAAGCAACACTTCTTCCATGATCTGGCCTCTTTATTTGTGTTTGTTTGCTGTGGATCCGTCACACACTCACTCCTGTTGTATCATCTGTGCAACTTCAGTCTTTGAATGGGTGACCAGATTAAAAGAAAAAGATCCCGTGACTTTTAAAAATTCAATTTGAAGAACGGACCAGACATTCCTGGAGAAATGGGAAGTCTGATTACTTTAGTTTGACAGCTTGCAAATTGACAAATTTCATTATAAAATTCTAGCCCCAGTTTATCAGTCAGCTGCACTACTGACCAAAAGTTTTTGTAATAGTGTTGTTACTATTTTATTAGCAAATGATCAGCTCACACCACAACAAACCTTCTATTGCCCAATGCCACATAGAGTTAACCTTCTGGTTTTTCCCTTTTTTGATACTTTTCCTTATCTATTCCTCTGTGTACAATAATAACTTCAGAGTTGCAATGCTTGATGCTTGTACTGAAAAGTAAACAAAAATATTGGGCAATAAAGGTTTAATATAAGAAACATAGCTAAAAACATATTTCAGTGACATTTATTCACCAGGAACAAAGCTTTTAATCCAGGAAGAATTTATCCCAGAAGCTTTCATTCCAGAAGACTGGATGTCTGCTCAGAAGTCTTCTGGGGATAGTCCCTGGATGGATATATTTATATGGATATATACACAGTCGTATCAGAATAATATGTCCACCTACCTAATAATAAGAATGGTAGGAGGTAATATTATTCTGATACGACTGTGTATAAACACTGAAGAGCCACTGAATTAGAGATAGCAACCTAGTAGCATGTTGGACCCTCTCTGGCCGTGATAACAGCCGCCACATGAGGCAAGGACTCCACAAGCTGGTGTAAATATTTCACAGGTATGGTGACCCATGCATTCTCCAGAGCTGTCCACAATTCTCTCAAGGTCATCGCTGATGGGACATGGGCCTGAAAACTCTGCTCGACACTATCCCAAAGATATCGATGGGATTTAAATCTGGCCTTCTAAGTGGCCAATTCATTATTTCAGAGTCAGCAGAATGCTCCTGCAACCATGCAGTAGCCAACCTGCATCTGTGAAATGAACAGTTGTCTTGTTGTTAGATGCCATTTCCATTGCAATGCATTGAGAGTCGTTGGTACACATACCAAAGGTCTCACAGACGTCCAACTGAAGCACCCCAGGCCATCACTGAGCCGCCACCACCAGCTTGTTCTGTTCCAACCTAACATGCAGGATACATGGCTTTATGGGGTTGGCACCATACCCTCAGTCTCCCATCAGCATGATGAAGTTTAAATCAGGATTAATAACTCCAGTCTATCCATTGCCAATTTTCGATGGTCCAGTTTCGATGTTCTTTAGTCTAGGCAAGGCGTTGAGCCCAATGTTGTGCCATTAGAGGTGGGAATCTCGAAGGTCAGTGGCTCCCGAAGCCGAGACGATGAAGTGAGCATTGCACGGTCCACGCACTGACTTCCTGGCTTGAATCCGTGTTGAGATGGGAGGCGATTTCATATAATGTCTGGCTCCTATTGGTCCATACGATGCGGGTCAGACAGTGAAGCCACGATCATTCAATGCTGGTTGTCCTTTGCAGTTAGTCCAGGTGGTTGTTTTTTTTTGCCGGAATTTTCATATTTCCGGAACACTCTTGAAACTGTTGTACGAGAAAATCCAAGTTCGTTGACAATTTCGGAGATTGAATGCCCTCTGTCAAATGCATCTAAATCCTGTGCCTTTCCTATTATACTTCTCATGATGAATGCACAGGGAAGCCAAAGCTGACAGCTATATATGACCAAAGTTTCAGCCACGAATGCGCGCAAATGTGAGACTGGCGGTAATGAATTTGGATAACGTCTCCTATCCCTAATTCAATGGCACTTCAGTGCATATGATGTCTGACCATCTTTGAACATCTGTCCTCTCTTTGAAAGCAACACCAGACTTCGGCTGACAACTATTGGGATTATAGTTGTTACTATTAGAAAATTTTGTCTCATCCTCGTACTTGGCACCAATATCTTGCATCTGTGGTATCCAAACTTTTTGCTGTTAAAAGGAATCTGTCTACCAATAGCAGTCCAGGAAACTGATAGGGTGGGAGTTAGGAGGTGCACACAAAATAAAAACATCACAGTCATATTAAGTAGCTGAGCAGTTTCGAATGAATTAATGCTCAATTCTCTCAGGAGGCACATGCCCAAGTGCCATCCCCATGGATTTGCCACTGCATGTCTATTATATCGCTATCATTGTTATTATTGCAGAGTCCAGTGGATAATGCACTCAAACATGCTTATAAAGTGATATATATAATATCTGCCTGCAGCCTTCCTTTTAAGTGATTTTTTTATCTGATCATTTTAGATCATTGTGTTACTGTGACTTCTATCATTAATGAAAAATCCTTTTTTTAGTTTGATATGTATTAATGAAATATTGCTATTTGCATTTTTTGAATCATCCATTAGTTCAAATTTCCACCATTACAGGGTATTACGGTATTAAATGACAAACTTCATTCTATTTGAAAATGAACAATTCATATTCACCAGAAGTAACATACTATTTTTCTAGTTACTAAATTACTTTTCAAATAGATCAGAATTTCCTGTACACCAGAGAAGAAGGTAAAAATTCATAGATGGGGCCTTAAGTGAAAATGAAAAAAAAAATATATGTTTGCTTGTTTTCATATTTTTTTTGCATAAAGTTTATTTTTTATTTTTCAATTTGTCACAAACTTACCATATGGAACAACGTTTTATATGGTAAATGGCTGCCATTTGTTGCCCATTTGCTAGAGCAAGATTCTGGCAGAATGCTTCCGAGTGTAAGAGCACATAAAAGTGAAGCTCTAGATAGTTGGGAAAATAACTTTGATTCAAGTTTTAAGGTAACTGACCTTGGAAAAGCAGAAATTTGGCCTGAAGTGGAAAACAACAGACATAGAAGTATGAGGATGTAGTGCAGAGCTGTAAATTCAGCAACATACTTGTTAAAAAAAAACATGCTATTGTTAAGAGTATATATTTGAACATACAGTGGTTTCCATAGTTTCCATAAATTAAGGAATGACCCTATGTGATGTAAATGAGAATCTAACATTGGAATAACTTCTAAAATAAGTTTTTTGCTTTAAAAAATGTGATAGCAGATAGAGATCTCAATCAAATATATTAATATCTCAGTTTTCAACAATATTCGTTCAGTATTTAATGAGTTATGGAAGATTGAATATTTAACAACAGCAATGCCAGTCTTAACCCTTCCAGTGTCCAGCCTGAAAAACAGGTTTACATCCAGAGGCTAAATTTAACTTTAGAACTTTTTTGCCAAATAATTAGTGAAAGGAATTATGGCATGTTATATGCCAAAATTCCTTTCACTAATTATTTATTTAATCAACATTAAATTATTAATCAACATTTAATTCTGAATTTAGAATTCTGAGAATTAGAATTCTGAATTTAATTCTGAAATTATTAATCAACATTAATTCTGAATTCAAAATTTAATGAATTCTTTAATTCGTTAAATTATTAATCAACATTTAATTCTATATTTTCTGAAAATAAAATATTTAACAAAAAAGACCATATGTTTCATTTTAATAGGACTTTTTTAGAGGCATGTAGTAAAAAAATGCATCTGGCAACACAAATAAAAATTTATAAAAAAAAAAAGCTAATAGAAATGATTATAATGCACATGAATAGAAAGGCTATTTATTTCTAAATAACAAAAAAAAAAATATTTTTTTTTCTTGTTTTAAAGTAAACATTTCTTCCATTTTGAAATTTTTTTCTCTATACTATACTTTGAGAAAAAGTCCAGGCTTGCTGCAATCCAATAAAGTCACATTTAGAATATTTTTAATAAATAACTAATCAACAAAAATAGCTCGTGTTATATACCAAATTAAAAGGAATTTATTTCTGAATTTTATTAAAGTAAAAAATTTGATCAATGTAGTAACATATTAATTTTAATAACAATTTTTACAGATATACCAAAAAAAAGGTACACATTTCATAATTACTTTCAAAATCTTCCATTTTTAAAAAGTAGCAATTCTTTGATAATTATCAGGAGATTTTAAAAACTTTAAGGAAAAATCTGTTGATAATAGTTAAAATCAAACTTCTGAGCTTAAATTAGGGGATTGCTTCAGCACAGAGTAATAATGTAAACAAACAAATTGGCAATACCTTATATAACTTCTAAGAAATGGCAAACAGATGGCTTTAACAAATTATTTATGTCAGAGTTTAATAAAATATGCATCAAATAAAAAAAGGAAATATTATTTATCAAGCTTAAATTACATATTTTTATAAGATATCTATTAAATTTTAAAATGTCAATTTTTATTTTTTTAAAAATAGTTTTCTTTTATTATACTAAAAACGAATATATCTATACGTTCTAGACACTGGAAGGGTTAAGGAACTTATACAAAACTGATAAAATAGTGAAATAATTCTTTACACCAATTTCTTACTTTATTAAACACTTTGATATAATACTTATTATAGTAATGTTTCAATTAACTTCTAAAGTCAACTTTTGTGACTGGCATTGTTATTGTTAAATATTCAAACTTCCATAACTCATTAAATACTGACAAATATTTTTGAAAACAGATAATATATACGATTGAGATCATTATCTGCTATCACATTTTTCCAAAACACAAAAAAAAAGAAACCAGTTATTTTAGAAGTTATAGAATATGTTAGTTTCCCACTGACAAAAGGTTATTCCTTAATTTATGGAAACCACTGTACATAACAACAGTGTGTTTGATATTTGGAACTGAAGAATGAACTGAAAATATAAAAACTTGGTAACACTTAAGGAACAGAAATTGTGAAAGTTTGAATTCCTAAAAAAATGAAATACAAATTTAACTTCTGACAACTGACCATGCATAACAGCCTGCATTTCATTTATAGCCATCTCAAAAGCATAACACAAAGAATTATATTAAACTTCAACAGACCTTTACAAATATGAAGTGGTATATATAAATACCAGGAGTCTTGAAACAGTTAAATGATCAACAAAGGAAAACTAATATTAATCTCACACGGAAAATATTTCCTATACTCTTAACTCTTTCACTACCGGATCAAGCACCCAAACTTGCAGGTAGTGAAGACGAATAGAATTGATTGGATGAGTCCACTTAAATCTCGGCTGTTTTGGGTAGGTACAGCAGTAAAAGGGTTAAGAAGCTTTACTGTATGGCTTACAACATACACAACACAATATTTTAACCCTAAATATATTTTCCATCATTTAACATTTCTTTTTTTCAATTCAATATTCTAGATCCTTGATTCTCAAATAAGTTTTAAATCAAGACTGCACTGTATGTACTTTAAATAATTCATCATTCTTTAGCTGAAATCAGAATGAAGTCTTTTATTTAGTCTATGGAATTTAATTAAAGGATATATATATATGATGTCTGACCAATTCTACCCAAATAGCAGAAACTAGTAAAAAAGGTTTAAAATATCATTAACAATAATTGTTAACTTTAGACAAAACATTTAAAAGTCAAGTCGCAAAATAAATATTTGTATAGTGTGGTAAAACAGGCAGTACCATTCCTGAAAATACACTCTATGCATAAATTGAAGCCTCCTTTAAACTAATACCAATGAAGCAATACCAAGTTTAACTTTCAAAACGCAAGGTAAGTAACATTACTATAACTAGCAAATTTTCTGCTGAAATTAAATGGGTCCTTAGTGGAAAAATAAAAGTGGTTTTAAACCAGAACTTGAGTTTTATCAGAGATGGAGACTTGAATGCAACATCACATGGGGTGGCATGAAGCAACATAAATTTCACTAATACTGAATCATGTGTGTGTGAGAAAAATGTAATGTCACATGTACTGTCATGGGAGGGATGCAAATGACTAATGGGTATCTAGTGAGAACTGTTAAACATTTCTCATATCTATCCTGATGCATGAGTTGAATAGTGCAGATATTGCTAGTGAAACAAACAGTTCCCTTTTAAACTTTTTATTATGGAAGAGAGACTTATTCACACTTTATGCACACAATAGAAAATACTGCAAAATGGCCATTGTATAATCAGAAAGTTTTACTAATTACACCTTGTTATACTTTTTCCCTATCTTGCAGTTGGGTTGTTTTATCCCTGAGCAGCACTTTTTTTTTTAACAAAATGAATTAAATAAATTTCTGATGCAAGAAGTTCAGTGAAATTCCACTGCTGTGATGAGTGTCCTTGTATCTTTTCAATAACATTATTTTTCAACTTAATATCATTTCCCTTCAAGTATAAATAGACTCCAAACAGAAACAGATAGAAAATAAAATGCCCCCTCAGTACAACATAGGACTGCAAAAAGTTTAATTTTTCTCATATTGCCTTTTTTATACACCAAGAAACAAAACATTATGACCACCTGCCTAATATGATGTTGGTTCATTTTCTGCCAAAACAGCTCTTACCTGACGAGGCATGGACACTACAAGATTTCTAGAGGTGTCTTGTTAAGGTGTCTGTTACAAGCATTACCAGCAGATCTTTTAACTCTTGTAAGTTATGTGGTTGAAGCACTGCAGATCGGATATGCTGTTCCAACACAAACCACAGATGCTCGATTGGATTGATGTCTGGGAAATTTGGAGGCCAGGGCAATACTTGGAAGTCTTCCTCATGTTCTACGAACCATTCTTGAACAATTCAGGCACTGTGGCATGGTGCATTAACCTGCTGAAAGAACGAACTTCTAGATGGGAATACTGTTGCCATAAATGGATGTACCTGGTCTGCAATGATATTTAGGTAGGTGGTAGACATCATAGTTTCCTGCACATGAATGACTAGACCCAGGGTTTCCCAGCAGAACATTGCCCAAAGCATTACCTTCCTCCACAGGCTTGTTTTAGTCACATAGTGCATCCTGTACCAACACATCCCCAGGTAAACGATGCACACTTACCCGGCCGTCCACATAATGCAACAGGAAATGAGTTTCATGAACCAGATGACCTTCTTTCAATCATTCAAGGTCCAGTTTTGATGCTTGCATACCAATCATAGGCACTTTCAATGGTGAACTGAGGTTAGCATGGGCACTTGGAGCAGTCTGCAGATTTGCAGTGCCATTTTCAGCAAGGTTCGACGTACTGTGTGTTCCGACATATTACTCCTGTCACCAGCATTCAAATTACGGGCGAGTTACGCCATAGTATCCCTTCTGTTGGCTTGTACCATATAGGATAGCCTTCACTCACCTCTAGCATCGAAGAGCCATGGTCAGCCCACACCTTATCGGTGGTTCGTAGTTTTCCCTCCTCGGACCACTTTTTGAAGGTACTAACCATGGCTGATTGTGAGCACCCCACAACCCTTGCCATCTCGGAAATGCTCTGACCCAGTCGTCTGACTATTACAATTTGGCGTTGTCAAACTCACTTAAGTCCGCTGCCTTTCCTATCTGAAGAACAAGAATAACACTGATTAACAGAGCTCAGTATCAGGTGTTATTTATACCATTTCATGACCTTCACACACACACACACCATCGTTTATCTGCAGTTGCTTCGATTTGCATAAAGATGTGCTGGTCATAATGTTTTGGCTCTTCTGCGTATGTGACATTGAGTTTACTTTTGAAAAATATTTCATACTGTGGCTATATTTTTTTAATGTTTTTTTTTCACTTCCATTTAGAATTTTTCAGAATTAAAACACATTTTTTCCCAATACTTCACAAAAATATTTTATTGCCCATTACATTAAGGTAACAGAGTAATAATTTAGATTGTTTGCTCTGCAAATTACATAATTTGAGGGCTAAACAAAATATGTTTTATATATATTATATAATCATCACATTCTAGTTCAGAGTTTAATTAAAAATAGTTATGCAACTGGCACATAAGAGACTAGGCTGTGATGCATTACACAACTTATTACATTCATATCTTCAAGTTTGATTCTCACAAGATTACTATAACTACTTTTTTATATTCCCTAAAATCTGAGTCTTTACAAGGTTTTCTTTCATTTAGTACCTTTATACAATAATTTGGACTTCACTTTTCTGATGCTATCTTGAGTAATTTCATGTGCTACTATAGTGCATGATAATAGAAAAAATAATGCTTGATAAAAACAATCTTGCTGCTTTTCTTAGCAACACTTTATTTTATTGTGTGCATTTCTGTTGCAACAAATCGCTAATAATTTCTATTCATAAAAGCTGGAAATTGAAATGTATTTTATGATGAATATTAAGTGTTTCTGGTGAGTTTCAGAAACTGATTTACAATAAAAAAATTTTTGCAAGGAAACATGATGATTTGGAATCTTGAAATATTACTTAGTAATAAAGTAATTATTCTATTCTTCACATTTTGCAATAAAGTTTTATTTCTAAAATGAAAGCACATCTATAAAGTTTTCAGTTTGTTCAAATGTCAATCATTTTGCAAACTGAACTTTCAGCTGATGAATATTTATGAGCAGGGGTAATGCTACCCCACATAACTTGTGTGACATTTTACAGGGGACAGCAAATTTTGAAAACAAACTAATAGCCATAGTTGTTAATGTTTGGCCGGAGTAAGTATAGCATATTTTTCAACAAATGATTTTTCAGTTGTTTTAAAAAATGACATTAAATTAGCCGATTAATAATTAAGCATCTAAGATGAGGCATGAAGAAAGGAATATGAGAGTCCCAAGTTCGTTCTGGCTGGCCCTGTTTATGAGCTTTTCTGTTATTTGCAAGATTTTACAAGGCAAAAACTTTCACAGAATGGAAGCAAATTAGAACTGTGAGAAAAACTCTTCAAAAATAGTTTCACAGCTTTTATTGTGATTATCTTTCAAACAAATTTGATATTTTCAGGGATGAATGGAAATCAATTTCTACAAGTAATGAGTTTTGACTTTATTCTTTAAAAGTACATTAACTTCAGAATAAAAATTTATTAAAAATGATTAGAAAAATCTAGTGAATTAAAAATATCTTTGGTTATGGCAGAGCATATTATTTAATATTTTTTTAGTTAAAACATTCTAGCCTTTTATTCTTTTAGTTAAAACATTCTAGCCCTTTTCCTTGAACCATTTTCCAAAAGTGTACAGAATGGAATTGAATATCGATGTTCAGATACGTTTTGTTCCGAATACCATTCCAATTACTACTACATAGAGGTTATAAAATTTCAACTAAAATCAACCAATCATAAAATGCTAAACACCCATCTCACACAACTATGCATCTCGAATTCAAATCCTCATTTAATAAAGCCATTCATAAATAATATGGATTATTCAGTAGTGGAAAAACTGATTCCTAAAAGCTAACAAATCTACATTTAACAGATGTTATACATCAAAATTCCCATATCAGCAATAAAATGCTTAAATTTGCTATATCTGCACATTAACAGTATGAAACTAGTACACAATAAGTTAATAAGCATGGGCTACATGGTATTTATTATATGTGCTGTTTAGTTTACACATATAAATGAATCAACCAGAAACCTGCTAAAATGTACAAATAATTTATTATCAAAAATTTTAAAAACATTTCCATCAAGAAAAAAGTATTCTTGTAAAACACAGAAGAACACACACTTAAAAAATCTAATTTTACACAAAACTAAATTAGAATAAAAACTTTTCCAATAAATTTAACAAAATAATAGTATTTTATATTTAAAGAATTTGAACTTTAAAACATTTGCACATTAAAATTGGTATCACTCAAAACAGTTAACAGCACAGTATTTGCAACTCAAGAATTTAATCTTTTCAATTAGGATTCAGCAACGCTATTAAGAAACGTTAAAACACACTATATATATATCTAAAGAATTATTCCATATACAGGGTAATTTTACCTTTGCTTTAGGCAGATAAAACTACTCTATAATGCAGTTTTTTCAGTCACTTGTTAGTAACAATCTTTCGATAAATCACAGCAATTCTAATGAAATTTATTACAAGGCAACATTCTACCAATGATAGGTATGAAAAAATTACATAAAAATCATAAATGTATGCTACGGAAGAAACATTAACTATGCCCCCTCCTCCCCACCTCTTCCTGCAAAAGTCCAATTTATGCAACACATAGCTGAGGCAACAAGCTATGAACTACAAATACTTAACAGCTTAGGAAACAAATCCTGTGTAATGCATATATAAAAAGAGCACCAACTATTAACATGTTATATAGCTTGTGTAATGCATTATTAATATGGACTACTTATTTAAAAAAATAAAAATCTTATGATCCTTTCTATTTTTTTCATTCAACAGTACAAAAATTGGAGTTTGAAAGTCATTTTATGTATGTGTTACCGCTAAAGCTCGAAAGCCGTTAATGTGCACATTACCTAGTTAATCTGCAGATTAACTGATTTGCTCTATTAAAGTGCGGAAACAAGAGTTTTCCGCATTTTACCTAGGTAATGTGCACATTAACGGCTTCCGTATCGTTAAAGTTCAAAAGTAAAAAAAAAGACTATTTCTAGTGTCCGAGAGTAGAGTTGAAACCAGGTCATCCCTCTGTCAACATGAATCAGTCGTCCGAATTATAAAAAACGCCCCCAAAATGAGCAGGCCAAGTGAGAATGAATCACTTTAGTGATTCATTCTCAAGAATGAATCATTTACTGATTCGTTCTACTTGGCCTCCGCTCATCCGGGCGTTTTTTATAATGCGGACGACTTAATCACATGACACGAAGATTCATATTCAAGAGATTCACCACTTTACGGATTCGTTCTTACTTGGCCTTCGCACATTAGGGCAATTCCAAATGCCCTTTTAGCAATCCCTGTTGTAATAAATGATTTTATTGCGTCTATATAAATAACATTTTGTATGCTGTATAATTCAGTTAGATTGTTTATTTTACACTTTAATTGTCTATCATTAGTTATTTCATAGAATACCTAGTTATTTCATAGAATAACTAGTTAAAGTGTGGAATTATTAATTTATTACACGCTTTAACTGATTTAATCAGTTATTTCATGAAATAACTAGGTATTATATGAAATAACTGAATTATACACTTTAACGGTAACATATCAACTAATTTGTTGATTGTTTGATTGTATAAACTTGATTCTTTAGATATCGAAAAATAAATAAATAACATTATGTTAATTTAAGTGTACAGAAATGTTGCTGTTGTTCCAGCAAAGATCCTATTTTCACTTTAACGAGTGCGTAGTAGGTAATGTGCAGATTATCTAGGTAATTTGCAGATTACCTAGGTAATTTGAGAAATGAAACAATTTTCTGTACTTTAACGGATCACCCTAGTTAATCTGCAGATTAGCTAGGTAATCTGCACATTAACTGATTTCTGCACTTTAGTGGTAACATATGCGATTAATAACTAATCAGAGATTATTACTAGCTTATTTTAAGTAAACTAATTAACCCTTTCAAAGCCTCTGCTGAGTATACTCAGATTAACAGGCAGTCAGTGGCATGTGAGTTCACTCAAGTGTCCAGTAATACATTTTTTCTGCTAAATGTCGTCATCAGAAAGTAATGTTGAGAATATTCACAGGCCAAAAGGGGAAACAAAACTCAGCAGTGAAAGGGTTAAACTTTCTGACATTTTTACCTACAAAATTAGGAATTATCACATCTATTTATAAAAAAAAAATTCAGTACATCAATTCATATGTATTATCACCTACATAAAAAAATCAAATAATTTTACTTTTCTTGGGAAGCTGCAGTTAAAAACTGAAGCAATAAAATTGAACTTTTCGTGGAGTTTCCAGAGTTGGGTTATCATTTTTCAATCTATTCTGTTACTATTGTGAACATTTTGATATCAACTGCCTAACACTTCTAACCAAACAATAAACTAGCAAGAGGTTCTAGACCAGAAATATGAGCAAATCCAACATAATTTTAAAACTTAACCTTTTTACCAGTTATGAAGCAAGCACTTCTTGTAAACACATTTATGAAATATAAAAAAGATTATAGCTCCAAAGAGATCTGTATATCACAGCATAACAATAATCAAACTGGTGAGAATTAAGATACACTATGTTGAAAAAAAGTGTCCAGACACTTTCATGTTATGTGAATGGAAAGCCATTTTCAAAGCTCTGTAACATTGAAAATAAATCTTTTATGCAAAAACTGTTATTGGCAATAAATTGTAAATGTCACTCAAATCTCTCTAAATATTTCCCGCAATATTCGTTTAATATTTAAAGAATGAATGGAAGCTGAAACATTTATCTTTAACTTTTGACACTTGTGAAAAAATACTTCATTAAATAAAACACAACTCTTGTAACAACTTGTTCATTAACATAAACTAAATATCTTAAGTTTGTATGATGATTTTTTACGATTTCATTTATTTGGAGGCAACGTGACAGTGTCAATTTTCAACAATCTACAATGAATATTTAAAGTCATTGAAGCAGGACCATTTAACAATAGAGACACTGTCACATTGCCTCCAAATTGATGAAATCTTAAAAAATCGTCATACAAACTTCAGATATTTAATTTATGTTAGTGAACAAATTGTTACAAGAGTTGTGTTTTATCTATTGAAGTGTTTTTCACAAGTGTCAAAAGTTGAAGATAAGTGCTTCAGCTTCCATTCATTCTTTAAACATTGTATGGAAGTGTCCGGACACTTTTTTCAACATAGTGTAAGTATTAGACAGTTGTCTGAAGCAGCTCTGTGATAGCATTTTCATATTTAAAATTCAAAATCTCCTTAAATGCAACAGTACTATCCCTTGAACAAAAATAAAGCCATTTTTCCAATTTTCTGAAATTTGTTCTAGCTTTTCAAATTTGGCTGGGAAATTTACTTATGTATATTATGCGGTTTTTCTCTTTGAATTAAAACTGTATTTTAATTTGATTCACATTTTTTTTTTGGGAGGAAGGATTAATGTAGAGGGGCTGAGAGTGAACACACTTTGCTACTGATCAATGGGAGCTGGGTTCAAGCACCCTGGATAAGGTATAGACATTTCTTTCTTTCTGCTGGGGTCTCACCTTCCTCACAGATCTACTCTGGCATATTAAACTGAGAGGCTCCTGTCATACCTCTGTGGCAACTAGCATTTGACGGTAATATATTTTATATAGGGAGGTTGGGGAGGGGTCTGACATATAAGATGGGTGAAGGATTATGGCTTCTGCTGGATTTCTAAGAATTTTCACAAAAGATCTGTAGACTTCATCCCTGAACATAGGTATAATAATGGTAATTGTAGATAAAATGAAGTTGGGTTGTTTTACCTCTAATTCTCACATACATTGACTTTTATGTAGATTAATTTTTTGAATATTTGAAGAAGAATACTGCCTGTTTACCATATGCTGCTAAGGGAACCTGGAATGTAAAAATAAAAAAAAAAGCCTTAAAAGGATCTTTATAAATTAGAATTTTTATATCTTAAAACTCTCTTCTTTTTTCCAATTACTGCCTTAACATTCCTTCTATTTTTAAGTTTAATAACTTTAGCAAAATGATAATTTGTTGCCAATAAAAGGTACTGAAAAATAATTCTTGAATGCAGTATCATATGGTTCATACAGTTAATGTTTAAATTTATCATAAGGTTTTCACACTACAATGTGCAAATTAAATTTACAACTTTAAAACATCCTTGTACTTTTTAAAAAGTGCAATCTTAGCCAAAAAACAAAACTCAGCATAAAATATTTCAAGGCTAAGAAGTTAAGCTATACAGGGTGAATCTGAAAAAGTGGGCAAAACTTTACGGGGTGGTAGAACGCAGCTATACGAGCAATATTCATCATAGAATGTATGGTCGGAACGCAAGTGGTGAGAAGTTAAAAGGTAGTTTTCCACTGTCACATTTAAAGAATAAACACAAGAAGGATAGGAGATACTTCAGAAAACACTTGCATTCCCGTCCGCCGCACCGTACACAAAGTGCATATCCGCCATTTCGTGGTTAGTATAACCAGCCATCCTCTCGGCAATCCACGGTAGAAATGCCGTTGGGTGCGAGGACCGACCCTCTTATACCATTTCCAACGCTACCTAGCGGCTCGCCGTTTGCGTTCCGATTCACCCTGTATACCGAAATTGTTGACTAGCAGTATGGCAAATAGTACTGATTCTCTGAATTTTATCAATAACAAAGCATCAAGTTTTCTTAAAACTTTTGCACTACTATTGTAACAGATCTCTGCTATGGGGATAAGACTTCATAAGCTGCAACTCTCCAAGTGGTTCAATATTTGAATGCATTGTGATCTTCCATTTTCATTGTGATGTATGCATTGTGATCTTTCAGCATCTGCTATTTCAAGAGACCCATTGTTTGGAACACATTTTGGTAGAATGTGTTCCACTCTGAACTGTTTATAGATGTTGAATTCAGTTTTTGTAGCAATGTAGCTGAATATATCAGTGAAAATCTCTGATTTGCTGAACTATAATAAAATGGCAAGTAAAAATTTAATACTACGCATTATTATACTCTAGATGCAAATTAATCCTCTAGATGGCAGCATAAGTATTACGCTAAAATTTCAGCTCATTCAAATAGACTTAATTATACATTTCATATGTTTGGGGTGGCTATAAGAATTTCACTAATAAATCAGCACTTTGACGTCATTTCTAATTTTAGAGGAAAAATTGTCTTGAGCCAGGTGGGATCCGAACCCAAGACCTCCTGATAACATGTGTTCATGGGTTCATATTCCACCCGGCTCAAGACAATTTTTTCCTCTAAAATTAGAATCGACATCAAAGTGCCGATTTATTAGTGGATGTTGAACAGTCGAGTTTATCTCATTCTTTATAAGAATTTATTTATCCTAAGTGTTAAATCCAATAGCAATGGCAAGTGTTCTCCATCTCGGAAGTTTTTCAATAATAATAAATTCATAGACTACCTGTTGACATAATTCAAGAAATAATTTGTGGAAAAAAAATGATTCACCGATGAGTGGGATTTGAACTCACACCTCTTTTGGTGATAGCTTAGTGGTTAGAGCACTACATGGTATGTAACTGGGAGGCATGGGTTCAAAAACCACTTTACGGGAAATCATTTTATCACAGAACTACTTCTTGAAGATTTTTTTCATAATAGATGAAATTGCAATGATGAGAAAATAATTTCATGAAATTTCTTTTTTGAATGTGGTCATCAGAATGTAATTAGAGCATCTCTTTTTATTTAATATATGAATATAATTAAAACATTAAGAAACTGGCTTTCTGTTATTTCCCAACTAATCAGATGGGCAATATTATTTTTAAATTTATGGATCTTACAGTTAATATACAATGTCTTAGCAAAATATTCAAGAATTTATATGTTAGGTTGATAGGAAACTTTTGAAGTTCAATAACTTTCTAAAATAGCATTTAATTGGAAAAATGTGACTGAAGATAAATTAAGATTATAATGAAATCTATTTAATCTCGATTTTCAACTCTTCATTCATTATGCAAATCTATGGAAGATGAACTTCTAACAATAAATTATCTTGTTTGATAAAAATCATTCAAAATTGTCCAATACTGAAATAATCATTACACAGACTTCTGTAATGTATATTCATTTTATTATATAGTTTGAAACAATACCAAAAATTTAAGTTTTAATTTCTGAGGTAAAGTCTTAGGGTGCATTATTGTTGTGAAATACTCTTAGCTTCTACGACTCTTTAAATACTGAATGAATGTTGTTAAAAAATCGAGATTTACCAAACTCCTGAGAAATATCAATCATTACTGAAATAAAAAAAATGGCTTAATATGCGTGGTTAATAAACAGTGAACTGGCAACCTTATTACACCATAGGTTTATTTGAAAAATCAATGATACAAATAGAAAATGCTCACATTATAAACACTGTGATTTCAAAAAGAAACAAGTAAACATCAAATATCCAAACTATATGGGGTGGAGGTGTCTGAAATAAACTAAAAAGGATTCAAAATCACAGCTGAACGTCTGATAGGACATAAAATCAGAACAAAACTTTCATCATTAAAATAGAAAGAAATGTAAATGTATACAAAAATCAGCAAAATATATGGAAATGCAGAGAACTGAAATATCTGCATCCAGGTGATAGAGTAAGGATACTAATGGTAAATTAGTGGCCAATTAAAACTCTAGTGATGCTTAAAACAGCACAAGGTCATTCAAGGGTTGTTTGTTGGGTTGTTTTATCTCGGAGTGTAGCTTTTTTGCACACAATGGGCTAAATGGTCAGGCCACAAGGACCCCAAGAGGGGACCCACTGGAGAACTGTTAAGAGACAGATGGTAGCCTCCTGTCAATATTATCTAGCATGTTCTTTAACGTGCACAGGATATGGCTCTCCCATACATGGAACCACGACATAAAATCCCATCTGACAGATAGCAACCTTTTCAAGCCCATCAATGTCCCCTATTGATTAAGGACAACACGGGGAGTTTGCAGAGATAATTCTCAATGCTGGCCTAGCTGGGACTTACCTGGGAACTAAAAATTAGGAGCCTGGCGAGCTACAGACTGAACTACACCAACCCCAGGTCCTTCAAGGTTGCTACTAAGAGTGGTTCCACACAACGAAAACAGAATGCAAAAGGTCTGTTGATAGCCCAACTAAAGTTGTAACTAAAGTACAACTGGAAAGTTATTGCAGCTTGGGAACACAAATTTAAGAGGCTTAATGTATCAATAATCCTTTGAGAACCATGCATATTGAAACTGCACAAATGCATTTCCTTAGCAACCAATTTTTCCACAAAACTTTGTTGAAAATATAGCTTTATAAATGTGTTTAAAATATAATTGACAATTATACTTATTAATATTCATTAAGTTCAAACATTAGTATAACTTTAGTTGCACTAATGTTTTAAAAATAATCTCATGGTAAGACATATAAAAATCCACAACCAAAGTTAAAGGGAAGAAGCCATAAAGATAATGCATAAACATTTCTACAAAAGAAAGATATAAATGAATACAAGTGTAAAACACCTGTAAAAAAGTTAAAATGATGAAATAGAAATGCAAAAATAAAAAAAAAAACTTATCAAAACAATAAAAGGTAAAAAAAAAACATTAAGCTCATGGATGTAAAGAGCCTGGGTGAAAAGGGCAAAAGAACAGATGTACTAGATTATAAACCAATAAATTTTATGAAGTACAAAAGCTTGTCCAATTTGCCAATAAGGATACAACCAATGCAATTACATTTAGCTAAAATGCCTAAGTAAAAACTAATCAAACTGAATATTTAAACAATTATAAAGCACAGAAAAATATATCAAAATAGGTTATAAAAATTTAGAACATATCACTGGTACTAAAGGTAAATGAAAAATATACAGTTCATTGCATAAAAATGAGTCCCCACAGAATAAACATGTATTTCAACAGCTATAGCTATAAAAATTACTGTAGCAGAGTATAGAAATAAAACTGAGTGTAACAGTATTCCATACAGAACCATATCTTGAAAAAAAAAATAAAATTGGGGGTGATATAATTGAGTTGGAAAAGGGTAAAAGGTGGAGGAACAAGAGACGATTTGCATTATGGTGCAGTATTTTCCCCTTTGATCTACAGGTTTTTTTTAAAATTTCTTAAAAATGAATTAAGTATGCACAATTTGAATAATACTCTCCCTAATTCATCCTCGATTCCACATAATACAAACCAAATTCTTAATTCACCCTTTTGGAAAAAGAGGCCTCAGTATAAGAAAAATAATTTCTGCAATGGCTTAAATAGCCAGCCTGAACACCAAGCTGCAAACTCTGTTGGGTATGTTTATCTCTGAGTGGTACTTTTCTTTTTAACACAATGAACTAAATGGCCTGTTGTGTGCAAAAAACATGTAGAATCATAAGGATCCTGAGGGCTCAGAGAAGGTTGGTGGGTGGGGAACTACTGGACAGCTGTTAGAAGACAGATAGTAGCCTCCCATAAAAGCCATTCAGTGTGTTCTTTAACATGCATAGGGTGCATGTTAAAGTTCCATGCATGCTTCCAAACATGGGGCCATGGCTTAAAACCCCATCTGGTGGATGGCACCCTTTCCAAGTCCATCAGTGTCCCCTACTGACTAAGGTCAGGACAAGGAGTTTTGCAGAGACAAGCTAGGACTGAACCTGCAGATTATGAGAATGGTGAGCTACGACTGAGCTACCCCCACCCTTCTGTAGGGCATAAAAGTAATGATACCATGCATATAATCTCCATCTATTTCCTCCCATTTGGAGGTGATAGCTACTTTCAACCTTTAACTCAAACTGCTTACCAATATCCTTAAACTACTATCCAATCCTTACCCCACAAGCATTCCATAGTATTTAAGTCATGACTGCAAAAGAGATATTCTAAAACTTTTGAACACCACTGGATAAAACAACCATTCATATGTTTTCAGTAGAAATAGGAAAATTATCTTGTTCAAAACACAGAAAAGATCACATATTTTATCACTGAAGAGAAATAAAACATGATCCAGCAGCATTCAGGCAGAAATGCAACATAAGTTCTTCTGTCCTAAAATATCCAACACAATGATAAATTTTTTTCTTCTCATAGATCATGTCACAGTAATAAAAGATATCTGGGTCATACAGATTAAATTTTATAATTCCACATGACTTTATTCCATTTCACATTTCAGTTTATCATTTCTTCTGCTTGTATACTTACACATTGAGATGTCAATTTTGATGCATATTTTCTTTTCATTTATACAAGGCACTTTGCACTTGCAGCACAGTTTTAAGTGCTTATTCGGATAGAAGAATATCCTATTATTTTCCAATGTATCCTGTGAAATTGAGGCTGAGCTTCTTTCCCTATATTTGGCCTTTTCTTCTATATTTGGCCTTTCCCTATATTTGGCCTTTTCTTTAGTTGCTTACCAAACCATATTTCATTTTTAATTGCAAAATATTTGAACACTTTACAGGCTGTGACAGTTTCTTCAGAATTTGCCTATTCAAGAATCCTGATTGCTTCCAAGCTGATATCTGACCCTTTTTGAAATCACTAAGCACTTGTCATGACCCAGTGTCCTCTTGAACAACACACCAACATCTATTAACTTAGGTGTTGATGCACATGCTTTTTTTTAGCTTGTTCATGCATATTTTGGGGTTACCAAAAAGTAATTCTCCAGCAACTGCAGTATGTAAAAAATAAAAATGATTTATTTTGTGTGTCAGAAACTTTATCTCATTTGCACTTTTCAAATTACAGTGACCTTGGTTTCATTAACATAATGTAATTTTTTTTCAAACAGAAACTGACAATGTTTTCAACATTTTCTAAACAAATATGGAAATGACATTTAATGCTATATATTTTTACCTATTGATTCTACTTGCAAAAATGCTGAAAAATGAAATTAATCCTTTTCTGTCTGTAGCAATCATTCTCACATGCTTGAGTCAGTTTAGCAATCAATTTTGGTTTCACAGTTGATGTCATTTTATATCTAGCAAAGTTGCAATGCTTTCTCAAACTTCTAATGAAAGATATGGATTTTCATTACTAGTGGAAGTTGTATCATCTAGCAAGAATTACATTGCATTTGCTGAATATTTCAGTGGTTTCAAGTTCAAAATTGGGTTTTTTACTCTGCTACTTTTTTCTGAATTATTCTTATTGCTACTCAAATACATACTGCAATTAAAAAGAATGAAAAACAAATTGAAACTTTAATGATGCTTGCCTCAGAATATGAAATTTTACCAGAACACTATTTTTAAAAGGTGGGACCTGGTGCAATTTCATAATTAACATGAAGAAATTGCATTTATAAAACAAATTTTTTGCCACTGCTATTAACGTACATAATTGAAGTATAGTGCAAAATATTGCAATTAAAAAAAAAACCTTTTCTTTGAATTTTTGCTATTTTGATATTATTGAATGATATTCCACTCTTCCTTGCTGGAATCTTATTGTACAGTGTGTTGCTAGTTTTAAATTTAAATCTTAATTTGAACTATACACATAAGAATTATTCTTAACAATAAAATTCACATTTATTGAAGTTCTGGCCCATAAAACTCTTTTACATTATTTTTACAATCAACAAGACACTTGCATTAAACAATCAATAGCATGGAGACAAATATTTGATGACATCTCATTTGCGACTACAATAATAAGCTCAGCCTCTCTCGGACTCTACCATGTGGGCCACTTCCTTTCCCAGGCCCCACTGTGATGTTATGGTCTTGGTTGCCTGTCTGGGGATGCATCAGGAGGTAAGAATGTCTTTGCACTTCGAGGCACAGAGGAAGTTGCAGTCTCTGGAGATGTCATCACTGCTTGCATGAATACAGGACAGCAGACGTGAAGGTAAATTCTGGCACCAACCAGCCAGAACCCACTGGAAATGGCTCCCAAGGCTTTGGTCCCTGTGCCAACAATGCTTCACAAAGAACAGAGCACGTTTTATATCATTCTGTGTATATACGAAAATCTACGTAGAATGATTGAATTCTGTGTATATACGAAAATCTACGTAGAATGACGTAGAATGAACGAGAGAACTTATTACGTTCTACCCCCTGTGATACCTGTAACATGCAAGTTAATGAATGCAGAATTTCTTCTGTAGAAATAAACTGTGGTAGATGTAAGTTTTTTTTCATTATGCAAAAGCTGTTTCTATATTTAACATTTGGCATTCAACAGGTTTATAAAATTGTCCATATTTCAATCTAATGTAAATACCATCTAATTTCTTCACATTTAGAATATATAAATTCAGTCTTATTTTAATTTTGCTTCTTTCCACTGAATACTAACGTTACATCATCTCGTCTCTTATTGCAAGTAATTTTTCTGTCAAAATCATATCTCCACAAGAGCAATGTCCTTAGAATTTCAATCAACAATGAATTCTTGTCCATCAGTAAAAATGAGCACTTTTAGTAAAGCATGTTTCACAAATAATGAAATATTCTGCAGTGCTGATGGCAAACATGAATGAACATGACAAAACTACCAAGCTGGTTGAAGAGGAACATTGGCAGAGTCCCTCGAGAAGGACATTATCATCATGCACCTCAGAGTAAGCTTTTAAATTCTACAACCATGTGTTAATCGGGTTGGGTGGATGGTTCCT
Organism: Ryuthela nishihirai; assembly: GCA_038380435.1. Classification (NCBI taxonomy): domain Eukaryota; kingdom Metazoa; phylum Arthropoda; class Arachnida; order Araneae; family Heptathelidae; genus Ryuthela; species Ryuthela nishihirai. The sequence goes on from JAWZYU010000018.1 coordinate 32,248,317, forward strand.
CAAGATTTTTCAGAGAACATGTGGGTGAACATTATCTGCATTACAACAGCATCTTATTTCAAATTTTGATACCATCAAAATTCAAACACCCATTCGAAATTTGAATACCATCAAATTGTTATTTAGATAAATGCTCATAAAATTTTACTCTTTACCCTTTGAATTTTTGCCATTTTATTAATCACAATTTAATATTCTTTATTTTGGAATATGACATGACATATTTCTGTTAGTCAGGATGCAGTTCTAGAAGTTATTTTCTGAAAACACTTCAAAAATTCAGTTGGCCATCCAATTGAGCTGTTTCAGAAACCTGACATTTTAAAGATTAATAAATTATCAAGAAAATAACCATAACAATAGCTATACTAAGCTAACAATGGGAGAAAAAAAAGTAGTAAACATATATTTGACATCACTAATGTAAAAAAAAAAATTGCCTTTGTTGATATATTACCATGTAACATATCATCAAATGCAATCCTTTTCTAGTAACCATCAAAATCACAGGTAATTAACAGGAAGATTGTTCTCTATAAGCAATCTAGCAATTATAGAAAATTATTTGAAATGTACTAAGGAAATATGGTGAAATACATAGAGTTCACTTATCTGTCCAGTGGAAAATCATGCTCCAGGACTATCCCATATACTGGTTTACAAATTGACTGTGAATTTGGTTTTTTGGGGTTCATGGAGATTCAGTAACTAAGGCTGTTATGTGCCACTGACCATGAGGTGTAAAAGACAGTAATGGTCCCTAGGAATACTCTACCATTGCAACCAAGTTCATTTTCTTAAACAGAATACAACAGATTGGAGGAGTTTTTCACCTCATGGTGTTACTAACAATAGCAATGTTTTTTTTTTAAATAATGTTTTGCATGTCTTAGCCTTGTTTTTTTATGCCTCTATAACCAACTTAATAGCTTTGCCATATTAATGTATTTCTGCTTTTGACAACGTAGAGGTTTCAATCATTTGTGAAATGTATTTTCTCAAAAGGACTTGTATTCTTTCATTTTGAACACACTTTACAGAAATATAATCATCAGTTAAGATTTGGATTGTTTTACCACTGAGTGGCAGTTTTTTTAACACAATGACCTAAATGGTAAAAAGACCCCGGTGTTCAGAGAAGATTGGAGGAAAGGGTTCCCTAGACAGCTTTAGACAGGTCCATCCAGCATGCACAGGATATAGCTTTTGTGAACAAGGGGGTCATGGCTTTATGTGCCATCCAAATGACAGCAGCCTTTTCAAACCATTGGTGTCCTTTTCTGGTTAGGGGTAGGGTGGAGGTTTAGCAGAGATAAATTACAATGCTGACAGAGTTGGAACTTGAACTTGAAAAATGCAATTATGAGGTTGAAGTGCTATCAACTGAGCTAACCCAGCACCTGTTGAGCATAATATTAATGTACATGGATGGCAACAAATTATCCGTGAATTTATTATTGATTGATTCTGATATATAAGATGTTGCATAATAGAAAAATCAAAACATTTATTTCCAAACTGCATATCTTCAGTGTCCAACTGAATATATAGCATAATATCATTAGACATTAAGATTTAATATAGGGCAAACCTTTTTACTGGAACCAACAAATTAAAGTGATGTTCAATAAGAACATTACTTAAAAATAACTTAAAATTCTCTGCCATTGAGCAATAAAATTTTAAAGTTTATCCTTCAAACTATTTGCACATTAAAAATTTTTAGGAAAAAAACTCAGAAGCTTTTCGGAGAAAGGACAGTGCTCAGTTTTAGTGAAGTGACGTGGTGATGTTAGGGTTGTTTAGAGCTTCTTTCCACATGTCGTGAAGGGCGATTCCAGTGTTTCAGTTGCAGGTGGGGACTGCTGAGGTCATTATTTTAATAGCCTTGCAGACTACGGTTCCATAAAAAGTGGGTGCACATGCAAGCAATGTGGTGTGCTCCCAGTCTATTGTTGCCGCATGCTGTACTGCCAGCTCGGTGGTGGTGATTGTTAGCTTGTTTTGGCTGGTATCTGTTTGATGCTCTGCGAACCTCTCTTGTAAAGAACATATGGTTTTTCTGATGTAGTGGACAACAGAATTATCCAGCAAATGTTCTTTACAAGAGAGGTTCGCAGAGCATCAAACAGATGCCAACCAAAACAAACTAACGATGGCTGCTGCCGAGCTAGCAGTACAACACATGGCAACAATTGACTAGGAGCATGCAACACTGCTTGCAGTGCATCCACTTTCTACGGAACCATAGACCACAAGGTTTGAAATAATTACCGTGTCCATCCACACTTGCAACCTAGACACTGGAATCACCCTTTACAACATGTGGAAAGAAGCTATAAACAGCCCTAACATCACCACATAGTGTCACTTCACTGAAGACATAGTTCTGTCCTTGCTCCGAAAAGCTTCCGAGTTTTTCTCTTAAAAACTTTTAACATGCAAATAGTTTGAAGGATAAACTATAAAAATTTTATTGCTCAGCAACAGAGAATTTTAAGCATTTTTTAATCAATTTCTGACCAAGAAGGTCCTTTTAATTGTGTACATTACTTACACATTCTAAATGGCAGACGAAGCATTAATCTATCCATTTACTACCACCGAATTTAATGGTAAAGACAATACCGTGTATTTTAGTGTTAACAGTGAAGATTGGGTTGATTTTAACTCTGAACAGCACTTTTTTTGCACTAAATGGACTAAATACCCAGGTCACAAGGAGCCCAAGGCTCAGAGAAGGTTGGAGAAGACAACCCACTGGACAGCTATTAGGAGACAGAAGTCTCCAGTCAAGGTTCTCCAGCAAATTCCTTAATGTGCACAGCAGCGTATGGTTGTCCTGCAGAGTCACAGCTTAATGTACACTCTACTCAATGGCAACCTTTTCAAGTTTAAAGGTGTCCTCTTTCTGACTGAGGGTAGGGTTGAGGTTTAGTAGAGATAAACCTCAAAACCTGCCTAGGTGAGACCTTAACCTGGAAACCACAGATTATGAGACTGTTGGGTACCCATCAAGCCAACCCCTTCCCAAGAAACATTGAGGAAGAAAATGATGACAACTATGGGCTCTACTTCATATAACTGGAGAAAGCTTTTTTTCCCTACCTGCTTTTGCATTAAAAATAATAAAAGTTTCACTTATGTCTTATAACGATTAATCATTTATTATGTGTGCACTTATAGCTTTTATATAATTAAAAAAATGCAAAATATGTGGTGAGAACTAGACAGATTTTACCACTTTTTTAAATGTGTGCAATTATTAGAATATTTTCTAAGGACTGCTTGTAAGCTGTGAACCACATTTTGGGAAATGATGGATTAAACATTTCTCAGCTTTTTAATAATAAGAACTTTTTTTTAAAAATATCCATGAATTAATCTATAAGAAACATTAAAATACATATTAACCAAGGAAGTTAATTCAATAAATAATTTAATAAGTATAATTGTCAACTATATTTTAAACACATATTTAGAAAGCTATATTTTCAACAAAGTTTTGTGGAAAAATTGTTTGCCAAAGGAAATGCATTTGTACAGTTTCAATATGCATGGCTCTCTAGGACTATTGATACACTGTTAAGCCATTTAAATTCTGTGTTTCCAAAGCTGCAATAACTTTTCAGTGTTAAATCAATAAATATTTTGCGGAAAAAATTTCGCTGACTTATGTAAACTTGAATCCGCATCTCTCTAGAAACATGCCAGAGTATTCTACCATTGAACTAATGCCAGCTCTGTCTTTTTTCTGCTAATTTAAGACTAAACTCTTCCCCGAGATATTCGGGCCAACTGTTGGTATTATCTATGATCCTGGGTGGCAACTATTACTTTTTATATTTCACTAAGACAGAAATAAATAATAAAGTTTCATCACGCTACTTAGAATTATTGATTCTTAAATCATTCAAATATTCATTCATTAAATGATTCTTAAAATAATTAATAACTTTTCAGTGCACTTATGGAAAATCTTGGATATCCTAGATGTGCTTCTACATAATATTACAATATCATATAATCTTATAAAGAACATATTTAGCATAAAAGATTATTATACCAAAACTGGTGCTCATTTCCATAAAAGATTTTTTAATTTTTTTTTTATTTCTAAACTCTATGAATTAATTATTGCATATTGTTCGTACATCAGATTTGCAATATAATCAAATTTCATTCCAGATGCTATTCTCACAACGTATTTTGGCATAATGCTTGGAATTTTCATATGGGGCATACTCAACTGAGGTAGGCACTACAGATGATTTTGGGCTAAGATATTTTTGAGCATGAGCATAGGTCTGAATGATTTCAATAATTATTAAGCTTAAGCCTGTCCAAGTCTAGTTAGGTTCAAGTTTTCTGGCACATTGTAAAACCTATACACAGAAATGAATACTATCACACCACATTTTAATTCTTCACATTATATAGGTCATTTTAACTTTAAAACAACTGTATTTAGTAATAAATTATCACAGGAAAACATTCTGTAGATACCTGGGTTCGAATCCATCAGGACAACCAATTTTTTTTCAACTCTTATTTCAACTATATTTATTTCATGGCAAAATTAAAATGTTTGGAATGAAAAATAACAGAAATATTCATAGAAACTGAAAATTATCAAGTAACATCATTATAAATGCTGAGTGATTCAATAAAAGAGAATACTAAAAAAAAAAATTTATTTACTGAAAAATGATTAAACTAATCCAGAGCCCAGCCAAGACTTGTCTCTAGAACATGTTATTTCACTATTGAAAAGTTGTCCTTTTTAACCGATTCAGACAACCACCATAATTTCTCAAAAACTTCACTCCTAGTCCCAAATTTCAAACACCAGTTTCTTCAGTGCCACCTCATACTGCATTAAACCTCAGATTCTTATGAATAATAGCATCCAATTTTGAACTTCAAACAACATTTCCCCTTATTTCAGAAGTTTACTGTTTTGAATTTTGATTTAATGCTTTTCAAACCACACTTAACTTCTCAAATACTTAACTGCCTGGTTCCACATTTTTCATATGAATTTCCTCCTTGCCATCTAAGAAAATGTGCATGAAAAATTAAAATCCCTACCATATTAGAACAAAGTTAAAAAAAAACTTTTAATTCTTTTTTTTAGAAGGGCATGGGGTGTTAAGGGACCTGTCGAATTTCAAATTATTATATTTAGACTGACAATTTGCATTAAATCTACATATTTGACAAAATTTTTCTCTAAAGGAAATAAGCAGTCTCATGGATTTTAAGACTTTTCCATAAATGGCCTAAAAAAACTTCAATTTAAATAATGCAATATTATTAGATATTAGTTATCCAGATTGCTATTGAAATATCTCAAAATTACATCTATTTACATAATATTCTTATATTTACCACCAAAATCTGGAATAAATAATGATACACTAGGGTCTGCAGGTCGGATGCAACCTACAAAGATGTTTCATCAAGCTTGCATTAATTTCCAGTAACTTTCTTAAATATTTGTCTTTCATGCCAGGCAATTAACAATCTATAATGTCCAGTCAGACTATCATTTTTATATTAACTTACAGATTTCTGGCAGCAGTATGCTTAAGTATTATCAGAATGCAATATTTTCTGCATTAACAAACTTGAGCTCTCACCAATATATATAGTAACTCAGTAATAACATAATAAATGTAGCATATACACTTTTAATACAGGAAGGTGTTGCAAGGTTGAATATTCAAAGTCAATAAAGATTAGGCTGTGTATTATTCGATGCCAACATGCAGAAAATAATGAATCAAGTCCAAATTCAATTATCTGTTATGAGTGAACAAAGTAAAAATAATAAAATGATTTATTTCCACAATATCACTGTTAGGGTTGTCTCCTGTGTTGCAGCTCAAGATACTAAAACGATTGCAGGTGACTTTAATTGCCCTAACAGTGATATTATGGAAAAAAAAATCATTCAATTACTCCTCATAAAACTTGAATTGTTTATTTTCATTCAATTTTTAGCATTACACAGTAAAGATTGTACAGTCAAAGACTTGCACAGTTGTAAATAAGCATAAAAATATAAATAGTATATCTTAATTACAACTAAACAAAATGAAGGTAACTGTATACTATTTACACTATTTTTTCACTTCATTTGCGAGATGCTAAATATTAAATGAACAATAAACAATTCAAATTTGAATTAGGATACTGAATTTGTACTTGGATTCTTTTTACTTGGATTTCTATCTATTTGTACTGACATCTAATTAATAATAATATAAAGGTCATTATTATTAATATTAATAATAATGACCTTTAGTGCAATATATATCTTTATTGAGTTTCAACTATTCAACCACTGGTACAACTACCACAGTTAAAGTGTACAAGTTATATTTCTTGAGCTCTCACATTATATTATATTTAAACCACAAATTTATTAACATTTATTGTAATCAAGGGGTCACAATGTGCAATTTTCAAGCCAAATGCATTCTGTGTGACTATCAAATGTAGTTCAGTTTTTATTTTTAAATATTATAACTCTCGGATACTTTGTAAGCAGCCAGATATTTTGAACTGAAAATGTGGCTCATGGTTATCAAAAATTTGAAAATCCTCATTGCATCATTTCAATAAGGTGCAACAATATATATGATAGTAGATGTGAAAAAATTATTGTGAATGATGTACAATCAAAAAAGAACTATAATTATTTTTGGCCCTTATAAAAATAATAAATACCCCCTCAAGCAGCTGCTTGCCACAGAGGTCTGACAGGAGCCTGTCAGTTTATATGCCACAGTAGGAGATCTGAGAGGATGGCAGGACCTCAGCAGAAAAACAACACACACATCCATGCCTTACCCGGGGCTCGAATCCAGGTCCCTTAGATTAGAGCCAAGCGTGTTAACCACTCAGCCACGGGACGGCTTTTTTGCCCTTAAATAAAATATATTGTGCAATGATAATATAGAAATGTTCAAAGCTAGAGTATTTCTAGACTTTGTTACACATTAGGAAAATTTTGGATAAAACTCCTCATTTTCAAGTAAGGTTTGAAGAATCATCATCTGCTGTCACAATGCCAAATGCTTCAATATGTGGTTATAGTTTTCAAAACAGAGTCTACTTGTAGCAGCCTTCAATGACTGGATTATTGTATGAATCTTTATTATTTCCTGTTGATTTTCATGACTTTTAACAGGTTACCCCAGAGGCAGGAAAATGTCCCACATGTAAATAGTTTTTAAGGTACTAAAGAGCCCTGTCAGACATTGGTTTGTGTAACAAAAATTATACTAGAGCTTCAGAGTACAGTAATTAAAATTATATTAATATCTTTAATTTAGTTTGTGTGTCCAATAACACTAAGTAAAACAAAGGTGACTTTACACCTGAGATTGGATTTGGATAATTCCTCAACAATTGGATGTCAGTGGGATCTGCAAATTTTACAGCAGAAAACTACGCTAACCACCTGTGGCCAGGATAAAAATTTGAGATATTTGACTCCGATTTAATAAGAGTGGGAAACCCTTTATTGCGACTTTGAATTCGTACCCAATATTTGATTTTTGACATCAACCCAACCCCCTGCCACCAAGTTTGACCAATTTATTTCATTATCCCAGTCTTCATTGGATTTGCATAGTACCACCAATATTCATTATGCTGTTTTCCCTCCAGCAAGAGAAATAACATTTAATTTCATGAATAATGACAAAAATGTTGACCTAACCAAATTATCTTTTGTCATTCTGTTTGTTTTGGGAACTACTTAATTGCTAGGAAACCAGGTTTTCTTCATAAAAATAACTGAACATCCAATGCTCTGCATGTTATGTAAACAGAAGCATCATTAAGCAACAATACTTGAACTTTCTTTAAATAATGGCACTTTAAGTAATTCATCACACCTCATGTTAGAAATCAGTGCACTAGATGCAGTGGGTTCTTGGGTTGTTTTATCTCTGAGTGGCACTTTTTGCATACAATGGGCAGGTTACAAGGGCCACAAGGGGGCTAAGAAAAGGTTGGAGGAAGGGGACCCACTGGATAGCTGTTAGTACACAGATGGTAGCCTCCCATCAAGCATTTTCTTTAACATGTACAAGGAATGGCTCCTGCACACAGGAATCAAGATGTAGTGGGGAAGGACTAGGAGATCCACTAGAGAAATATATTTGCCTATTATTTCATCAAAGAAGGATCTGTTGAGATTTTGTTTATCATATTTACCACTGATCTAGTTAGAGGAGTCAGGACTGGGTTGTTTCCTTTCTCACTTTTTTGCACACAACAGGCTAAATGGTCAAGTTAAAAGGACTCTAAACTTCAAAGAAGGTTTGGGAAAGGGATCATTGTAGTCATTATGACACAGCTGGAAGTCTCTTGTCAAGTTCATCCATATGGCTCTTCTGCACACAAGGCTGTGACTTAATGTCCCATCTACCAGAAAACTTGCCAAAGCCCTTCACTATCTCCTTTCACCCTAAAGGTAGAGTGGAAATATCTCAATGCAGGCAAAATTGGGTTTACATTGGGAACATCAATTTGAGTCTGGAATGCTACCAAGGAGTCAGGTCATATAGTATTAGGAGTAGAAGAACATTGTTTAAGGCTATTATCTTAGCCAATATATTGATCACTAAGTTATGTGCAGGCCAAGATCAAGAAAAAAAATCCCCCCCCCCCCCCAACAAAAAAAAAGTTGAAACATGACTTCTATAACAGTACAAACTTGTCTCCTTTATTCTGACAGCATAATCTACTCTGTGATCAACAGTTCACAGTTAATACTCCTGCCAGACCATCAGATATTAGAATAACTTTTCCAATAGAGGCATCAATGCATTATACTGAGTGAGCAGTATAAAAAATATCAGAATCGACAAGTAGATGATTATTGTGATGAAATTTAATCATTTTGCACAGTCTTCACTGAAAAATGAGTTCAGAAACTTCCCTAGAGTATTATCTTTAACCCTTACCATGCCAGGCATGAAAAACTGAATCGTACCCTGTGGCCAGGCTTTTTTTCAACTGTGTTCCAACAAGTAAAAATTTTTTTTTACTTCAAACACGAAAATTTCTCTTTTTATAATTTTTTTTTCTCAGTATTATACTTTGGAAAAATTCAAAAAAAAATTCAACAAGTCAACGTCAGAATTAAAAACACAAAACAAATAACAGAAATAGGTCTTATATATCAAAAGAAAAAGCATTAAATTGATTGCAAAATATACTAAAATGTTGCAAAAATGTATATTGCTGTATTTTTGTGCAATTCAAAGAAAATTCACAATAAAAAAAAAATGTTTCCTTAGGCATCTAACTTCATTTTATTGAGAAACAGATGGTAGGATGTTTACAAAATAACTCAACTGCTGGAGCTCTCAGCCAGCTAATAGGGGACTGTTCTGAAGATAGAACAGCATCTACAGCAAAGGCATCATTTGGGCTGTACTAATAGCAGTTTGAGCAAGAGAATAGGCTTTTTATTTTCTGAAGCATTATTGTGGAATAAATAAAAAAAAAACATTTTTAGGAGTTCTGAAATGTCTATTTTATATATATAAATAAAAGAAGTTAGTTTCAACTTTAATATTTTAAATTTTTTATATAATACTAGACTGATTTTATGGTTCATGGCAATACATGCAGGTTTTGTGAACCTGATTTTATAGGTCATGGTAAGGGTTAAGAATAAACTGCTTTAACTGAAATGCTAGTTTCCAACCTTGCAAAAATATCAGTACCCATCTGAATTTACATGACTGGTTGGACAAACTTGTTTCATGAGCTGTAGCATGCATGTTCCTTCTCTAAAGTTAGAAAATAGCTAAACTTGCGATATAAAAATAATTCAGTGATAAACACCAGGATATTTTTCAATGTCAAAATTTTGCAGATATCAATTTGCAAAAACTCACGTTTGAAGTTCTCAATATTCTTTTAAAAAGCAACTCTTTGTATATTAGTTTATTATGAAAAGTACTTAAAGAGAGTCAGTTTTGCAAATAGAATTAGAAAAACTGCTTAACCTGTCAAACAACTCTAACATATTCACTATCAGTACAAATATGTTTCAGAGTTTAAATCAATTAATGTAAGAGTATAACTCACAATTATTTTCCATCTTTAAAAATATTGTTCTCATTTTCAAATATAAAAAGTTCTCAGCAGCTTAACATGGAGGTTTATGATTATTGCTGCTTATTATTTCTATGATTATTTGTCCATATATATGATCTAAATGTCTTGATATTATTTTACTAATTGTAGAGCATAAATAAAAAGGGATTAAATTGACAAAAGCAAATTTTTACAAAAAAACTGCTTCTGAGTTTACTGACTTTCAGAATTTGTGATATCTCATGGCAGTTACAAGAAATCTGATTTTTGAGGCACTTACAATTTTTGCAATGTTACTTACTGGCAAAGGCACATACAACGTATTTCACCAAAAATCGATTTTTTTTTTCATTTTTTTTTGGCACTCTCAGCCTTTTCCATTTTTTGTCCACAATCTCTAATTTTGCATTAATAATTTCCATGCTGAAAGAATATACCTTTTATTATTACAATTTGCATTATAAGTTACATAAATGAGTTTTTTTCCATGATTTCTAATTGAAATTTGGTGTTGATGGTGTTGGAAAGATTTTTGGGTTTTGACGAGCAAATTGAAAGTTTTCATAGATGGCCTTTATGGTTAAGCTCTATTAGGTTCTCTGTTATTAGTAAATGTTTTATCCCTTCATTCTTGCTGTAAATTTAAGAAATCCAAACTTGAAGCTGCAAACTTTACGTGATGAAAAATGGGTTGCGTTGTTTTACCTCTGAGCGGCACTCTTTTGCATACAATGGGCTAAATGGCCAGGTCACAAGGACCCCGAAGGCTCAGAGAAGGTTGGGGGAGGGGTATCCACTGGATCAGATGTTGGAGGACATGATAGCCCCCGTCAAGGCCATCTAGTGTGTGGCTCTCCAGCGCACAGGGCCACGGTTTAATGTCCAAGCCCATTGGTGTCTCCTACTGACCATGGGGAGGGTGGGAAGTTTTGCAGAGATAGATCTCAGAGCTGGCCCAGCTGGGATTCAAACTTGGGAACTGCAGATTAAGAGCCTGGCACACTACCGACTGAGCCACCCTCACCCCAATGAAAAATGATATGGAAGAAAATTTAGGGCAACTCTGAGCACTTACTCATACATTAAAACTTTGATTAACCAACACTCAATTATCAGATTGTTGGTTTAAACAAAGTGTGTTGACTGTTGAATTCTGTTGATATATCATTCAGCACTAGAGCTACATTTCCCAACATTCCCCTCAAGACAGAGTTAAATCTTCTTAGAAAAAAAAAATCAATACTTTACGATCATGAATTTTAAAAAAAAAGTTTTCTTCCTCTCCATACATGGATTTGGTTGTTTTATCTATGAGAGACACTTTTTTGCACACAATGGGATAAATGGCCAGGTCACAAGGACCCACTGGATAACTATTGGGAAACAGATGGTAGCCTCCTGTCAAGGCCATCCAGTGTGTCTTTTAATGTGTAGTATGGCTCTCCCATACTCTGGGTGGGTACAATAGCTTTATGTCCCATCTGATGGATGGTGGCCTATCCAATCCCATTGGTGTCCCCTTCTGACTGAAGGCAGGGCGGGGAGTTTTGTGGAGATAAAATATCAATGCTGGTCCAGGGGGGACTTGAACCCAGGGAACTACAAGTTATGAACCTGGTGCACTACTGACTGAGCTACCACCACCTCTATTGCTCTTTAAATGAAAAGAATTAATACAGCACACAACTTGTTTGGAAATTAGGCAGCATTTCTGAATGAAACTATAGGTGTCATTCTATACCTGTCAGTATAATAAATACATCACTGAGAAGGTGAGATCTTCACAGAAAGACAACACATTAAAAGAAACATCCATACCTTATTCAAAGCTTGAACCCAGGTCACTTTGATCTACAACTGAGCATGCAAGCAACTATGATATTGAGCTAGCACAAAATATGTTCCAAATAAACAAATACTGCCTCTTAACATAAACATCTAATCTTTTTGGAACTATGAACAAAAACATAGTCTTAGGAATTATGAACAAAAAAAAGCCAAAGACACGAACTTAAAAAATTAAAGAAGCAAAACAAAATCATATGAAATTTAGCTTTTTATATACTTAAGCCTGTGAAAATGCATTACTGCAAAGCATACTTGATAATAAAGAATAATATCAGTGATGGTTAGCTCAGAGAAGCATTGCTTGCCTATTCCTAGAGGGGAAAAAAAAAAAAAAAAAAACTTTCTTCACTCTAAAAATGTTTTAAAATCAAATTTTTATAAAAATGATATTAATACACTTAATCTTCACCATTTAAATACATATTGACAGCCTCAGTTGTATGTATTATTCATGTGTTATTTCCCAGGTTAGTGAAATTGGCTACTGATCAAAGGGTTGGGTTGTTTTAACTATGAGGAACACTTTTCTGCACACAATGGGCTAAATACCCAGGTCACAAGGACCCAGAGAAGGTTGGGGAGAGGGATTATTAGAGAGTTATTAGGAGACAGATGGTAGCATCCTGTCAAAGCCATCCAGAGTGTTTCATCCATTCAATGTGCACAGGGTATGGCTCTCCCACCAAAACTTAATGTCCCATCCAATGTATGGCAGCCTTTCCAACCCCATTGGTGTCCCCTACTAATTGAGGGCAGGGTGGGGAATTTTGTGGAGATAAATCTCAATGCTGGCCCAGGCAGGACTTGAATCTGGGAACTGGATATTATGAGCCTGGCATGCTACAGACTGCCCCCCCCCCCCCTCTACTACTGATCAAAGGAACTTGTGTTCAAGCCATGGGTAAGGCATTGATTTTTGTGTTGTCTTTCTGTTGAGGTCTTGCCTATCTCACAGATCTTTGTGCATATTAAAGACAGGCTCCTGTGAGATCTCTGGTGGCAAACAGCTGCTTGAGGGGTAATTTTTTTCAATTGTACCTCCAGCAAGAGCCCAGAAGCAAACTCACTTCTGAAGCTCTTATACAGCTGGAGATGAGGTAGTGCAAAGAGGGGAAAACAGGGGAAGGGGGTAAAAAGAGCTAAATTTGAACTTCCTCTGGCTGCTGCAGAATATTTTGCTCAATGAAAGAACAGAACGAGAGAGTTCAACCAATCATGCTTAGGTGATGCTACAATGATAATATACATTTTACATAACAATTAAAAAGTACTGAAACCACAAATCCAAAAAATATTTTCTTTTCACCCTCTTAACCCATTTTCAGAGTTGCTTGCCTAGTCCCCAAGCTCACAGACTACTACTATCTTGAAACCTACGAGTCTGCCAGTATTTCCCTTTCCTAGTTCTTTCCAAATTCACTTTGTAGTCCCCAAAAAAATTTCCCTGGGTTTGTTGGAAGAATTGACAACTATTAGACATGTCCGGCAGAACAAAGTGTTAAAAAATATTCTCCCATTCTTTCTTATTTCTGATGAGAATATCATAGCCTCAAGAATTTTCAACCATATATATGATTCCTGAGTACCATGAATACAAGGTAGTACCCAATTATTTTGCTGCAAGAACTACACAATATGTCTCAAAAGTCCCTTTAGATTGCCAGAGACAAGCCAGAGACAAACCCGGTTTTATGGATAAAACTCCTAATCTGGGAAACACATTTGTAATACATTCCAGTTACTATTTTGTAATACTTTGGGTTACTCATTTGTCTAATTTTTTCCCCTTGGCATCAGGGGTAGGGGAGCCTACCAAGATATGCTCCTGCATTGACAAAAATGTCCCACCAACCTGACATGACATAATTCCAATTCAAGTTGTGGTGGTGTCAGAGTTAAAGCAGTGTTTAACCCTTCCAGAGTACTGCCTGATATATTCAAATACCCAGCTGTTTTTCACAATAATCAGTCAAAAAAATTTCTTTAGAACTTTTTTGCCAAAGAACTAATGAAAAGAATTATGACGCTATATGTCAAATTAATCAGCATTTAATTCTAGATTTACTGAAAAGAGAATATTTTACAAGACTAGTTTTATTTTAATAGGGCATTTTTTGAGTCATGTAGTAAAAAAAAAATGCATCTGGCAATGCAAATGAAAATTTATTAAAAAAAACTAATAGACAGAAATAATTACAATGAGCTTGAATAGAAAGGGTATTTATTTCCAAATGAAAAAAAACATTTATTTGAACTACGAAATCTACTTCGTTTTTGTGATGTTTTTGCTCAGAACAATACTCTGAGAAAGATCCAGGCTTTTTGCCAACAATGCTGAGTCATATAAATAAGTCAATTTTAGAACTTAAAAAAAAAATCTACTGAAATTGGTCATATTATATACCAAATTAAACATAATTCAATTATGGATTTAATGAAAATAAATTTTTTTAAACAAACTGATTTTAATAAGACTATATCATGTGATATAGTAAAAAAATATATCAGACTATGCAATTAAGCCTTATAATTTAGAAAACCTAACAAATAAAACAATTAAATTATTATTAATCAAAAGTAAATTTCTCCCCAATACCATAATATTTACCTGAAACACTATTTTTATTTCTTTTAATGATTCTTTTCAGTGTGGTGGTATATATTAAAACACGAGCCAACGTGGAGGATAACATGACACAAGGTGGCTTGGATTACTCACTTCAGTGGGATTTTCTGTTCTGTTTATAAAATGGAAGAACACTTTCTTGGTTGTTTTTTCATTAAACATTATGAATTTTTTCTTCAGGTGTTGAATTTTGAAGATCTTGGCTAAGTGCTAAAAACTTAGTGCATCAAAGAAAGCACCTGTTCATATCATCAGAATGGCCCAGTCAAGATACTGGAGGAGATGAGGTTGAGAGGGTAAACATTTTTAAAACCATTCAATATAAACTTAAATACTAACAATTTAAAAAATATTCATTTTGCCCAGAAGAGAATAAAACATCCTCAATGTAGCAGGAGAAGGGGGTAAAAACTCTTGCTAAAATTGTCCTCCCAAAAGAATACTGATTTCGGTGCCATGGAAGTGCTTTTTGCTTCCCTATTCAAGACCTCATTCATTTTCAGGAAATGATACATGATCAAAATTATTTTATTGGAAAACAAAGAAATAATAGAAAAATTAACATATAACCTAATGCGATATTAAATCAAATATCCACAGCAACATGTTATAAGCCAGCCATCCGATGTAGCATAACTCCTAAAAATTGAAAATTGATTGACTAAAAGATAGATAATTTACGGAAATAGAGTAAATCTACAGAAATGAAAACTAGGGTTTAATTATAAAACAGGAAATAAAATACTAACTTTATGAAGGGAGATTATATCCAATATGTGGGGAGCAAGTATTTAGATCTAAATCATTATGTAAACAACTCCCATGCAGAAAACTTAGCAGACAGTTCTTCCCAGTCTTGCATGTGTGAGTGGGCAATTAGAACAGTTGCGACTTCCCCTCATGCGATGCTGTGCACTGCCACCAGTCTTGAAGAAACTCCAGCTACAGATTTTTTTTAGTTATAGTTTCGATCTGAAGAGTGGGTAAGACACATAGAATACTGGGATAAATGATAAAAATAATTCTAGGAATAGTGAAATAGGTTTAAGGAAGAGAAGAGTGTAAAACAGGAAAAAGAAAACAGATGTATGCATTTTGTAATTTCTTCCATTTTTTTCCCGATTTTAAAAATACCAATTTTTTGTTATTTTCAAGAGATTTTTGAAACTAAGAAAAAATTTGTTGATAATAGTTCAAATCAAACTTGTGAGCTTAAATCAAAAGGTTGCTTCAGCAAAGAATAACATTAACAAAAACAAATAGGCAATACCATATAGCACTTTTAAGAAATGGCAATCAGATGGCTTTAACAAATTATTTATATTGCAGTTTAAAATATATACATAAAATGAAAACATTATTTTTCAAACTTTAATTACGTATTTTTAAATGATATATGTAAAAAACTTTTCAAACAGCAATTTCTATTTTTAAAAAAAATGAAATTTTTTTTTGCTGTGCTAAAAACAAACTTATATGTCTTGGGCCTCTCGTATCAGATTCTGTCAACACCTATGTTCGTCTTTGACTGTGGAAGGGTTAAAGTTCCTACACTGGTTTCCAAAAATTAAAGATAAGGAACTAACCCTACATTACATAAATGGGATACTAATGTAAAATCTTTGACTTTCTAATATATACACATTTTTAAAAAATGTAATAGCAAATCAAGATCTCAATCAAATTTATCAATATCCCGATTTTCAACAACTTTCATTCAGTATTTCATGAGTTATGAACATTTGAATATATAATAGCAATTCCAGTCACAAAAAATTGACTTCAGACATTGATTAAAACTTAGTAATAAGTATTGCGAAGTGTTTAATAAATGTGTATTTCAGAAGTTTGCACAAAACATTCTTTCATTATTCACTTTCATCAGTTTTGCATGTTTCTCAAGATGCATTGCTGTTGTTAATACTGTATGAATATTGTTGAAAACTGAGATACTGATAGCTTTAGTTGGTTGTCGGGATTTTATGGCACATCAGCAAACAATGGCTATTAGGCCAAATTAGGTAAAAAAAAGAATGTAGAAAACCAAGCACATATTGAAAACAAAGACAAAACCAGAAACGTAAAGTGTAAAAAAAAAACAATAAAAATCTAAAGAATAATAAATATGCTTATACAAAAATAAGGTAAAGCCAACCCAGGTGCGAAGACCCAGGTCAGACAAAATATATACAACAAAGTCATTAAATCCTAATCTGCTACAACAGCCAGTAAAGTGTAAAAAGTCAAAAACAGGAATTAAAAATGAATTGTCACATAAAAAGCGTCCAAGTGTAAGGGGCTCGGACATAAAATCATTCAATCAAATAAAAATGATATTAGAGATTAAAAGAGAGACATTCAATTAAAATATCTTTCACTGTTAAAATGGTGTCACAAAACTTGAAGTTAGTTCATTGTCTGTTTGTAAAATAAATGAATATGTAAGAAACAAATGACCTAGGTAGAACAGAGTAAAAACAACTTTCTCCTTGCAATTCTTGCAAAAACACGACTACCATGGTTTGACAATAGGTTTGATCTCAAAAAGACTTACCCATCTGTAATGATCTTTGCCTGGAGCTGGTTGGAGAAACATTGCTGGAAGTTCAGGTATAGAAATCGCAAGAGAGTCAGATAAGGGCATGGCCAGTTTGGCAGCAGCATCTGCCAAGTTATTGCTCTAAACCAATGTGACTGGGAATTCAACAGAAGAGAATGGTGGTTGTGTCTGTCAGCTGATGGATCTGCTGGCAGATCTTGGACAGAACAGGGTGAGACTGATGTCTCACTGAGATCAAAGCCTGTAATGAACTAAATGAGTCAGTGTAAAAAACACACCAACATGATGCTTAGCTATTATGTGGTCCAAGGCTAAGCCAACAACACCAACATGATGCTTAGACACTATGTGGTCAAAGCCAACAACATGCAACTCTGCAGAGAAGATGAAACACTGATGTGGGATCTGTTCTGCAATGATAGTATTATAGGAAACCATAGACGATCCCATTATTGTGCTGGGCATCAAGCCATCTGTGCAAACAGGCAAAAAGGTGCTCAGCATGGTGGCTGGCAAAGAGCTGCTGGTGCACACAGTTGGGTGTAAAGGCCTTCCCCATCCTGCAAAGAGAAAAATCACAGAAAGGGGAAACAGCAAGCCACAGTGGAAGTGGTTGTTGACTGGGTAATATTATCGAAACTGCTGTTGATGTCTTATAGGTAGCCTTGGACATGCAAATCAAAAGGACGAATGACAGTCTGGCATTTCTGGTAAAGCACTACCACAGGGACTAAAAACACAATCCCAAGTGGGATGGCCTGGAAATGATCACATTTTGATGCATACTGTAGGGACAACATTGATGGCAAGTAGATAAAGATGGTTTGTTGGTCTCAATGTAAAGACCCTGGATGGTGTGCATAAGGTCCCTGTGCAAACACTGAGGGACTGATGGTGGAGAGGGTCCAGCACTTTCACCACTGAATACCAGGTGGAATGGTATACCTGGGATCCGTAGTCCTGTTTTGACTGGACAAGTGCACGATACAGACAGCACAAAGAACATCAGTCCACTCCCCATGAAAGGGAGGAGACAACCATATTGATACATTTGATTGAGACCTTCATCTGCTATCACATTTTTTTTTAAACTAAAACTTATTGTAGAAATTATGTAGAGCTTTGATGATAGCTTCCCATTGACATAATATAAGGGTTGTTCCTTAATTTATGGAAAGGAGCATACTTCTTTTACATTTTTATTTGAAATTCTATTTAAACCTTTTTTAAGTTGAATTAGGAAAGCAGCAGTGCAAACTAATTGTAAATTTTGTATCTTTTAATTTAACAATGATGACAAAGTGAAAAATGGTAAGTTGTACTTTTATATTTCCTATCATTTTATCCATACCCCGGTCATTTGATGAAAGCACTAATAAAGACATTCGTCAATTATTGATTTTTATTGAGACTTCAAAACAACAGAAGAGTTCACAACTGTCCAAATCAATGAAAGATACTAAATCAGAATGCAATTTTGAAGTTTAAATTACACTGAACAGGATATTTGGCATTTAAACAATTGTGCACTGTAGCAACTGACAGTTCTCTAAGCCATACCAGTCAGCATAATTTACGAAAAATTCAAAGGTTATTACAAAAACATACATTGAAAGTGAAGAATATCTCTGTGACTACTGCCCAACTTTATTAATCCCAGGGAATTAAAATTACCAAAAAGTTATGTATTTTTACTTCAACAGAAGCAGAACACACAAATACCTTAGTATTACACTGACATCTATTGACTAAGATAACGTTTAGCTGATGCACTTTTAACATTGAAATATGTTACAATGGTTGAATATTTAAAAGCCAATAAAGAGGAGATTGTGTATTAATGAGTATTAATGTGTATTAGATGTCAACATGCAGAAAAAGATGAATCACATCCAAATTCAAAAATCCTAGATGGAACTTAAAAAATGTTTTGCATTTACTTTTCTGCATGTCATATGCAACATGCAAGTTCCTTGCACAGTCACCTTGATTAATCACCACACACCATTTTAAAATATTAAATTAATATATATACTTTATATTGCATCTGCTTACACATGTATTGGTTGTATCTTGTGTCATTTTTTTATTGTTATCCCATTCTTGAGCTGATCATTGATGTAGCAAGTTGTCAATATGATTATAGGGTAAGGGTTATGAAGTTTATCATTAATAATTTTTTTTCTTGAAATTGGTTAAATATATTTTCCAAGTTGAATGCATATAAGGAACATCCATATTGCAACAATGAGCTTTTCTGATGAGACTTTCACAGCCTCAAGCAATTTCTACTCATTAATATAAAATTATATTGCTATTGCAAAATTCTGCTATATTTTTAATCCTCAAGCAAAATTTTTTAAGCGAATATAGCACATCTATAAACTGCTTTTTTTTGCATTAATAAAGATTATAATTTATGTACAAGGTGATTGTAAACTCTTTCAACAAAAAAGAGGGATGATAGTACACATCAAGACGAACAATTGTTGCAAAGGAACCTAGAGTCGCATGCCACTCCATCCGCCAAAGAAGTGTAAAGTTACATATCCACGTTGATCCTTCAACAGTGAAAACAAAGGCATTTAACCAATTTATGAGTTGCTTAATTACATTTGCATTAGAGAAAGACTCAAAGTAGCTGCTCAAAGTGGCATCTGAGGGCGTTGTTGCACAGCCCACACCAGCGAATGAAGGACTGTCGCACCCTCTCGTAGACTCCTGGTGTGGTGTTGGTCTTGTCCACTGCAACACCGATTCTTGCGATGAGATCTTCCAGGGAGTCCACAGGTGTCTCGTACACAAGTGTTTTCATGTGTCCCCAGAAGAAGAAGTCTAGTGGATTGAGGTCCGGGGAACGTAGAGGCCAAGCCACTGGTCCACCACGTCCAATCCACCACCCAGGATATGTTGCATTTAAGAAGTATTAGACCTCGAGGAAAAGTGTGCTGGGGCCCCATCATGGATAAAGCACGTCCCTCTGCGTGGTGAGCAGAACACCCTGCAACAGACCAGGAAGCACTTGCTCCATAAACACACGCTACGCTGTGCTGGTCAGTCGCTCCTGGCAAGAGGTAAGGTCCCACCAGACAGTCACCCAGGATACCTGCCCAGATGCTGAAGCCAAATTTCTGCTGGTGTTTACGAGGGTCAGTGACATGTGGATTTTCTTGAGCCCAAGCATGCTGGTTGTGATTGTTGAAATTGCATTCCCAGGTAAACATGGCCTCATCACTAAATAACACTAATGCGGGAAATTGCGGATTAACATTGTTCATCTGGAGCATCCACCTAACAAACTCTACCCGGCAGGGATAGTCATCTTCATTCAAAGCTTGTACCTTCTGCACGTGGAAGGGATGCATCCGTGCCTCACGTAGGACATTCCACACCGAGGTTTGAGAAACTCCCATTTTAGATGACACCACCACTCGCGTACTTGTGGAAGGAACTTCTGCAAATCGCTGCAAGACACGTTCTTCCATTTCTGGTGTCCGCACACTTCGCGAACATCCAGTATCACTCATTGAGATAGCCAATGAGCCAGTTTCACACAGTCTTCGATCAACACTGGCGAAGGTCGAATGGTAGGGAATACGACGATTCGGAAATCTCTCACGGTACAATCTTTGTGCTTAACGTCCATTACCACCTGCTTGGCCGTACATCAGATGCATATCCGCCAATTCCTCGTATGTGTAGTCTTCCATGTCCTTCATGAATACGTCACTTATCATGTGACGTTGTATATAAATTGTATATAAATTATAATCTTATTATTGTAAAAAAAATTACAGTTTATAGATGTGCTATATTCGCTTAAGGAAATTTGCTTGAGGATATAAAAATTATAACTATATTGCAGAATTTTGCAATAGCAATATAATTTTATATTAATGAGTAGAAATTGATTGAGGCTGTGAAAGCCTCATCAGAAAAGAAAAGCTCATTGTTGCAATATGAATATTCCTAATATGCATTCAACTTGGAAAATATATTTAACCAATTTCAAGAAAAGATGAATGGGTTCGGCTACATTTTTAAATGTTTGTTCTGAATTGCCTACGCACTTGCTCAGCGCACCTGATTTGCATCCTGTGCTTTTCATGCACCAGTTGTAAATACTTGTGCATGTGTGGCATTTTTCGAAAGCACTCTTTTCTGGCGGAAGGAGTGGAATGCAACCCTAAGTTTCAATGCAAAAATTGTGCATTTTGATGTCACCCCTCTTTTTTGTTGAAAGAGTTTACAATCACCCTGTATATAAAGCTTCAATATATTTTTAAAGTAAATTTTGAATTATGAGAGGTATGGCCGAGTGGTTAGCGCGCTTGGCTACTGATCTAAGGGACCTGGGTTCGAGCCCCGGGTAAGGCATGGTTGTTTGTGTCGTTTTTCTGCTGAGGGCCTGCCATCCTCACAGACCTTCTACTCTGGCATATAAACTGACAGGCTCCTGTCAGACCTCTGTGGCAAGCAGCTGCTTGAGGGGGTATTTATTTTATTTATTATTAATGACATTTAAGCCTTAACTGGTATAATGACTAGGGAGCTAGTGACTGTTCCAGCATGGCAAACTTTGTGTGCTGCGTCAGTGTAACTGAGAAGTGGTAAGCAGTGCCTTCATCTTAGCAGGGCATGTCCTTGTATGAGAAGGGCTGTAAAAGCTAGGAGTGTTTCCTAGGATTCTTCTCTGTCCTATATGTTGCAATTTCAAAAAAAAAGATGAACAATTTATTTAGTTGTACTGTATGTTTTTATATTTACAATTGTAGGTAGCATTGTAGTATTATTTTCTTACATATTCATCATGTTCATCTATCCCATTCTCTAAGTTTCTTGACATCATCTCAATGTAGAACTTTGTAATGCTTTATTATATATGAGATGCCAGTTTATTAGGTACAGCTACCTAGTAGCATGTTGTGCCTATTTTGGCCTTCATAATAGCAAAATTCATTGGTCATGGAACTTACAAGATGCTGCATGCAGGATGTACCCAGGATTTAGTTTTGGGGGGAGGGGGGGAAGAATAAGACTGAAAAATAAAATGAATAAGAACTGAAAATAAGAATTGAGTAGGGTTTCCCAATTACTAAAATATTTCATTGAACATCATCATCATCTTCAAGCAGCCATGGGCTACAGAGGTTCAACCAGACAGTGCAATTAGTTCTCCAAGCATGTCTGTCCCGAGTTACATCTGCTGCATCTGGCCACTGCATGCCAATTCTAACAAGGTCCTGTTTGACACTGTCTGCCACTTGCATCCTATGTCTTCCCCTCTTTCTGAGGCCTTTAGGCACACTATTCATAACCCTATTCGCCAATCTATAATTATCCATACGGGCAACATGGCCAAACCAGCGGAGTCTCTCTGCACAATATGCTGCTTAAAGGAGGTTGCAGACTCCTTTGCCTAACCTCATCATTAGTTACAAAGTTAAACCACCTAATGCCCAAGATACTGCGTAAGCATCTAGAATCAAAAGCATCTAGTTTACTGTTATCTTGTTTATAAAGCATCCAAATTTCCTACCATAACTAATCTTAGAAAGAACCAAACTATTATACAGTCTAATTTTAGTCTTTAGGTATATACGCCTATTTCTCCACACTCTCCATAGATTCTTAAAAGTCCCGGCAGCAATCCCTATCCATCTGTTAATCTCATGCTGCACATCACCAGTATCTGTTACATAGCTCCCAAGGTAATTAAACTGTGACACCTGCTCAAGACTGCAACCATTCAGATTAACTGAATCACAGCCTGCCTGACCAATTTTCATCACTAGTTTTCTCTCTGTTTATAACCAAACCTACTCTACTACCAGTCTCATCAACAGCTCGAATGAAAGAGTTCATCTCATCAACATCATTTGCCAAAAGGGCTAAATCATCAGCATAATCTAAATCAGAAATTTTCATATCTCCAGCCCATTTAAGGCCAAAAGCTTTCCCTTGAAGTGAATTTCGCATAACATAATCAACAACCAAACTAAAGAGAAAAGGAGACAAAATGCACCCTTGTCGAACACCAGAAGTAATGCTAAACCAATTGCTACAAGCCTTACCAACTCTCACACACGACTCAGTGTTATTATAGAGAGCTTTCATTATGTTAACTAACTTGTCTGGTATACCATATGATCTCACAATCAACCACAAATTATGATGATCAACAGAGTCAAGAGCCTTTTTGAAATCAACAAAGCTAGCAACCAAAGGTTTCTGAAACTCTAAACATTTCTCAAGAATCTGCCTAAGTGAAAATATCTGATCTACACATCCCCTACATTGAACACAAAAGGTTAAAAAATATTCTATATGGAATGAGATTTTATAGTTCTTTTCAATCTATTTTTAATGTTGGACATAAAATGTAGGACTCAAATTATACAACAACAACTGTTTTGGATTTCAAAATAGATACGCAAGTTTGAGAATTAATATAGGACAACAATGGGGCTGGGGTGTCTGCCTCCCCCTGGTTATATCTTATGCTGGATGTATTGTGCAGGAATGTTGTGCCATGCAGGAATGTCAATCACACAGTTGCTGCAAATTGAACAGCAGCACAGTATCTCTGCGAACAGCTCTTACCACTTCATCCCAAAGATGTTGGATAGGGTTTAGATCTGGGGACTGTGCAGGTCAATGAAGCAAGGAAAACTTGTTGGTATGTTCCTGAAACCATTCAGTGATGATACATGCTTTGTGAACAGGTGCATTATCATGCTAACATTCCCATCCATGTGAGGATAAACTGTAGCATGAAGGGATGAACTTGGTCAGCAATGATATTTAAATAAGCTGTGGTGTTCACATGTCTTCAATGGATATCAGAGGGGCCTAATGGGTCCCAGGAAAAAATTCCCCACACCATCACATTGCCACCACTGGTCTGTACGATTGACAACAGACATGATGGCTCCAAGGCCTCATGTTGCTTGTGCCAAATTCTGATCCATCAGCATGATGCAAAAGGAACCTTGATTCACCTGACCAGGCTACCCTTTTCCAGTCCTCAACAGTGATGGCCTGGGGTGTCTTCAGTTGGACATCATATATAGCTTTCAACTTTGGCTTCCACAAGCATTCAGTGTTAGAAGTGTAATGGGAAAGGCTTGGGATTTAGATGCATTTGACAGAGGGCATTCAATCTTCGAAATTGTCAGCGAACTTGGATTTTCTCGTACGACAGTTTCAAGAGTGTTCCGGGAATATGAAAATTCCTGCAAAAAAGCAAGCACCCAGACAAAAACTGCAAAGGACAGCCAACCTTGAATGATCACGGGCTTCGCCATCTGACCCGCATCCTATGGGCTGATAGGGGCCAGACATTATCTGAAATCACCTCCCATCTGAATGCGGGTTCCAGGTGGGAAGTCAGTGCACAGACCATGCAACGTCACTTCTTTGTCTCTGCTTTGAGAGCTGCCAACTTCTAACGAATAAATGAGAGTCCCACTTCTAATGGAACGACACTGGGCTCAACACCTTGCCTGGGCTAAAGAACATCAAAACTGGATCATCTAAAATTGGCATCGGATAGCCTGGAGTGATGAATCCTGATTTAAATTTCATCACACCTATGAGAGACTGAGGGTATGGCGCCAACCCCACGAAGCCTTGGATCCTGCATGTCATGTCAGAACAGACGAGCTGGTGGTGGCTCATCAGTAATGGCATGGGGTTCTTCAGTTGGACATCTGTGGGACCTTTGGTACGTGTACCAACGACTCTCAATGCATCCCAGTACGTAGAACTCGTGGCTGACTATTTACACCCATTTATGGCCATCATGCATCCCAATGGAGATGGCATCTACCAGCAAGACAACTGTTCATCTCACAGGTCCAGGTTGGCTACTGCATGGTTGCAGGAGCATTCTGCTGACTTTGAAATAATGAATTGGCCACCTAGAAGCCCAGATTTAAATTCCATCTAAAATCTTTGGGATACCATGGAGCAGAGAATTCGGGCCCATGTCCCACCAGCGATGACTTTGAGAGAATTTTGGACAGCTCTGGAGGATGCATGGGTCGCCATGCCTGTGGAACATTTACGCAAGTTTGTGGAATCCTTGCCTTGTTATGTGGCGGCCATTATCCAGGAAGGGGTCCAGCATGTTACTAGGTTGCTATCCCTAATTCAATGGCACTTCAGTGTATGCCTTCAAGATATTATTTAATGAATGATAAAATTACAAATTTTGCCCTGTTATCTATTTTAATAATACTGGTGAGCTTAATAAATACAGTGATACCTCGGATTATGAACGTCTCGGTCTACGAACACCATTTGCGAACAAATTTTGCTTCGCTTCACGAACGATGCTTCGGTTCACGAACATGCAAGCATGGAGCGCACGTGACCCGCGGCGCACAAAACCCTGTGCACAGCCACGCCCCCAGCAGCAACCCAGTTCGCCCATCTCGCGTGGGTGCAGACGAGTCCCAACAACAAGTGTTGATATTTTAGTTTTTTCTTTATTTAATTAAATTTATCCCTTATTATGGCTCCCAAAAAAGTGATAGTGAAGGTGGTGTTAAGAATCCTAAACGTATTACTGTTGATACAAAAAAGGAAATTATAGCTAAACATGAAAGTGGTGTTCGTGTTTCGGATCTCGTCAAGGAGTACGACATGGCGAAATCGACGATCTGCACTATTCCAAAGAATAAAGATGCGCTGAAGAAAGCTGATGTATCTAAAGGAGTGACTAAGTTAACGAAGCAAAGGACTCAAGTGTTATAAGAAGTAGAGAAATTGTTGTTAGTTTGGATTAATGAAAAGGGGCTTAAGAGAGTTAGTGTGAGTGAGGCTTTGATATGTGCGAAGGCTTTAGAGCTTCATCAATATTTATTGGCGAACCAGCCGAGTACAAGTGATACTAGTGTCGAGGAATTTAAGGCAAGTAGAGGATGGTTCGAAAAATTTCGTCGACGAACTGGAATTCAGTGTTGTTTAGGCATGGAGAGGCAGCTAGTTCGGACCAAAAGGCAGCAGAGAAATATGTGGAGGACTTTGGTAAGTTTATAGACTTAGAAGGTTACGTCCTGAATCAAGATTTTAATTGCGATGAAACGGGGCTATTCTGGAAAAAAAATGTCAAAAAGGACCAAGGAGGAAAAGTTACTACCTGGCCACAAACCAATGAAGGATAGGCTTACACTATTATTGTGTGCGAATGCAAGTGGAGATTTTAAAATTAAGCCCCTTTTAGTGTACCACTCTGAAAATCCACGTGTTTTTAAGCGCAATAAAGTGATAAAAAGTAAGCTTCCAGTAATGTGGAGATCGAATTCTAAGGCTTGGGTTACCAGAATATATTTTAGGGAGTGGTTGAATGATGTTTTTGCTCCTTCTGTTAAAACATATCTTGAGGAAAAGAAATTGTCCCTTAAATGTGTGCTGCTTATGGACAATGCTCCTGCTGATCCTCCAAATGTTGAAGAAGACCTTGATCCTGCATATGACTTTATTAAGATCAAATTTCTGCCTCTTAACACCACACCTCTATTACAGCCAATGGATCAGCAACTAATTTCTAACTTTAAGAAAATATATATGAAAGCTCTTTTTTCAAGGTGTTTCCAGGTCACCAGTGATACAGATTTGACCCTGCGAGATTTCTGGAAGGATCACCTTAATATCCTCCACTGCATAAATCTCATTGATAAAGCCTGGAACAATGTCTCTTACTGCACATTGCAGTCAGCATGGAGGAAACTTTGGCCAGCGTCTGTGCCTGACAGACATTTTAGAGGCTTTGAGGAAGAGGCAGATGTGGTACAAGACATTGTAAGCATTGGCAAAAGTTTGGAGTTGGAAGTCAACGAGGATGATGTGGTGGAGCTGCTGGAGGATCATAGCCAAGAACTCACCCCAGAAGAACTTATTGAATTGCAACTTGAGCAGGTGAAAGCTATGGAGGAGGAGCACTCAGCAAAAGAGCAAGAGGTGCCAGATGCTTCAACTGCTGAAATAAAGGACATTTGCAGTAAGTGGAGTGAAGTGCAGGCTTTTATTGAGAAACATCACCCTGACAAAACTGTTACCAGCAGAGCACTTAAAATTTTAAATGATAATGTAATGGCCCATTTTCGCAAAATTCTCCAGCAAAGAAAAAGGCAAATTTCTCTTGATCGTTATCTTATGCAATTACCAACTGCCTATTCTTCGAAGGAGTAATCTTCCTCCTCCATTCCCGTGTGCCAGCAATTATAAACCACAAAGGTAAATTGCATATGTACTGTAAAATTAATTTTATTTTGGTAATTAAACTGCTTTCTTCTAATATTACTGTTATATTTATTTCCTTTCTGTATTATTTCCACAAATAAAGCCATAACATGTTAAAAAAAAATTTCTAGGACAAAAAACGTATTATTTGGATTTACATTAATTGCAATGGGAAAAATTGATTCGGATCACGAACTTTTCAGTTCACGAACAGGGTCAAGGAACGGATTACGTTCGTGAACCAAGGAATCACTATTTTATTTTTTATTCCTTTATTTTACCTGAATATCCACAGCACCTCTCAAAATGATTCTACAAACAATACTACAAATGTTTGTCTACTAACTCATACTAATTTCCATTCCACGGACTTTAACATGGTCTAGCTTCAATGTGGAAGCTGGCAATGGACTGAACAGCTGGGTAATACAATATCTTATTAACTTGAGCAATGGCTAGCATTCTTAAGATTCCCCTTTAATTGTGTGATTGACTTGTCTTGGATGCCATTATTCTTTAAAATCATTAGTTATGTTTTAAACAGTGAAATTATTGATGTTAAATTTTGTTAACTATTGTACCATATTAATATTAACTAATTCATATATATATTAGAAGAATATATAGAAAATATCAAAAAAATTGTGCATTGAAAACAAGTTACAGCTCCATTTTAATATATCTTTCATTATTATCTCTCCTAATCTGAAATTTACTTTAACCCTTAGATTTAATGTGCAATTTCTTTTAAAATCAAAAGATGGTATGAATAGACAGACCAGAGGACTCTACCCCCTCCCCCCTCAAGCAGCTGCTTGCCACACAGGTCTGACAGGAGACTGTTAGTTTATACACCATAGTAGAAGGTCTGTGAGGATGACAAGACTCAGTAGAAGAACAACACAAACATACATGCCTTATGCAGGGCTCAAACCCAGGTCCACTTGGCCATGGGATAGTCAACTATTACTATCTATTACCAACCTCAATAACAATTACAAAGGCCACATACAAATAACATATACCTCAAGTTGCAATCTAAGGGTTAAAAAAAATACTGAAGCTTTATTTACATATCTAAATAGCACAGAATGGTATAATACGGATATTCCTTATATAAATTTGACTTGGAAAATACTACTTAATCAACTTCAAGAAAAAAAGAATTAATAAATAATTAACTTCTTAAACCTTAACCTATGACCATATCTACTACTTTCTACATCAACAATCTGCTCAAGAAATGAGATAATAATAAAAAAATACATATCATACAACCAATGCATACCAAAACATGAAACATAAATATCAGCTGAATTTTTATTAGAACTTTATTACCAACATAAATTAATCACTGAATTTTCATTGATGACAGTGTTTTTGAAACTTCAGAAATCACAATCATTATTAATTTGATATTTAACAATGGTGAGTTGTATTAATCAAGGTGATTGTACAATTTCCATTTCTGGATGCTAACAAATGTGCAAAGAGCTTTTCATCTCACATATGACATGCTAAAAATTGAATGAATAATAAACAATTCAAGTTTCATCTAGGATAACTGAATTTAGATTTGATTCTTCTTTTTCTGCATGATCCTACCTTTATTGACTTTCATCAATTCAACCATTGTAACATCTATCAGTGTTAGAAGTGTATAAGCAAATATTATCACCGAGTTACTATATATTGATATTGGCTAAGCACTAGGTTAGAATGGTTTTGGGAACTATGAGTAGAAATTATATTATTTTTAGAAATTAGAAGGAATATGAATTTCACACACTCAAGGGCAATGACTAGATCTCTAATTTGGTCCTCAGAGCTATTCTAGTTCAAAGCACTGACAAATTTCAGGTAGCAGGTTAACATGGTATTTAATTTTTTGGGACAATAGTTTAAAGAATCAAAATTTCAATGCAAAAGCTCCATTTTATGCATGCAAAAGTGTATTCAGTACAAAATGTAGAACAATATACCCAGCAACAGCTTAGAAATAATTTTTCATTTTGTGTTATTCAAGCATTCTATGACTTAGCTATACATTTCATGTAACTGCATTACATTTTTCACTCAGCAAAATATAAATGATCTTTCCCCCCCCTCAAAGAAAAATGTTTAGAGATATTTATGAAATTTTCCACATTCAAGTACATAATTCACACAATAGGTTACAAGGCAAGGTCACAAGGATCCCAAGGCTCAAAGAATGATTTGGAAAGGTTATTCCTTGAAGGAAGAAAGGAAGTAGCTTCCTTCAAAACCACTCATAATGTTCGTTAACATGCACAGACATCTGAAATATTGAATAATATATTTTCTATTATATATAGTGCTCTCACTATCTGTTCAGATGCTTTCATTTGAACGTTTTGTTGAATATAGATAAAAACATAGTAAAGAGTAAGTCTTATAATTGCATTTAGAGTAAATTTAACAAGAAACTAAATATTATAGCTTTTGCATTTGGCCAGCCAAAAAGTTAAATATCTTAGCAATCCACACTTTAAATATGTACTGATTCCTAGTCTAGGATAAATTTGTATAAAAAAAGAGTGAGGCATATTATTTAACAGTGCCACCTCTTTGTTGCTTATAAAAAGTTAGTAAAATTTATTGAAATGGGAAGACCATTTTACTTTTTAATTCATTGGATTCTCTGACTGTATGTCAAATTGACTTCACTGATAAAATTCACAGAATTTACCTGAAGTACAACCCTTTATTTAACACTAATGCCATACTCTAAGGAGTTAGACAGTGATGTTATATATATTTTGGAAAGTTGTTTGTCTCTCTGTTACTATGCATTTAAAAACCTTTCATCATAAAATCTTGCATGGTGCTTCCTGATATTAAGGCTTTTGACTATGTTTAATTGTCCCTCCCCCATAAAAAAAGAAGGGCGAGCTTCCTGAACTTAAGAGCTCCAATCACCAAATTTGGTTAACAACTTCCTCTTAAAGCAATGTAGGGATTTGGCTCCTGAATCACACCCCCAAGGAGCTTTTTTAAATGGTAAGAGTTGGTGTCACCAAATTTGGTACTGTGATATATAGCTTCTCTTGCCATAACTTAAAGCCTCATACATGTTTTGACTCTTAACCTTTGCTTGACCCCAAGAAAAACCCTTCCCCCAGATAATGGGGAAAGATATACTCCAAAATTATTTATTTGGTTGTTTCAGGTTTTATGATGCAATGGCCTCCTATATGGTAATAATTAGGACCACCACATTCATTACACAATTTTCTCAGATCATAACATAGTAGCATATGCGATTCACCCCCAAAACCTTTTTTCTCACCCCACCCCAAAAAAAGCCCCTTAAAAAACAGGGGGAGAATTTCTTCTGAATTATAAGGGCCAGGGTCACTAAATTTGCTATATATCTTCCACTTATTTTAACTTAAGGACACCTGAATTTTCCCCCCTTAATAAAACCTAAATGATACAAGGTAGGACAAACCAAAATCAGTATAGTTTCCTCGTCATAACTTAAAGAATGCGCAGACCTCCCCCCCATCCTAAAAAAAAAAAAAAAAATTGGGGGGGGGGGTTCACAGGGGTTATTCAAATGAGTTATATGTCAAAGAAGAATGTGCAGTATGAGGATTATTATCAGTTATAAAATTTGTAGAGCTTTATTTAATCAAACTGTCTAAGGACCTAAACATAACTAAGTAAATCAGTTAGTCTTTTGTAGTAAAAAACAGGTTGGATTACAAAAGCCAGTTGAATAAAGAATTATTTCACTGCTACATTTGTAATGAAATTGATTTGCATTTCATCCAGACATGAAGCAATGATAATTTTTCTTCTTTAGTAATGCAGACTAACAGAAGAGATTTCATAACACCTAATGACTTATAATGTTCACAAAATATCATTAAAATGCTGAATGCAAATTCTTGACAGTTTTGATCTTCAAATCCAACAGAATACTGCATAATCAATGAATTATATAAAAATGGTTTTAGTTATTAAACAGTTGCCTTACTTGTATACCATATCGTGAGATCAGGGAAAAAAACTTTCCTAAAAAAAAATAATATTAATTTCCCACCTGGCTTTTTAAATTACAAAATATTCTCATGAAATTACAGTGATTTGTGTAATAGAAAATTACAACTACTTCTACAAATTAATTTTGTTATCTGTTCATATGTTATTGCAAAGGAGAAAATTCATAATTCCCTTTTTTAAGAATTAATCCAGAGTGATAGTTATTCTGTTTATTTATGAAAACAATGCTATTACCCATATGGAGATTATCAATACTAATGCAATTTCTAACACTAGCTTTGTTTAGTTAAAGGGGAAGAAGGCAAGTGTGAATGCATATTATTTAAAAATGATATTTAAATCATTCTGATTGTATATCAATAGTTTAATTTAATAAAGAATTTACAGTTCTGAATAATACACAATAGTTAATTACACATAATAATAATAAAGCAGACATCAAAGTAAGACCTTCAAACAACAAGTTTTGTACAAAATTAACTTAGTCTCCTCATTTACATCTGCATTTAATGCAAATACACTCTATGAGCACATAGTGCAATGTGTAGACAAAGTTATACTTCTTCTGTATTAACAACAATGTAAAAAAATATTTTCAATTGAAATTATGGACATGAAGGGGTAATACAAATGCTTCCTTTAACAAAATACATTGAATGCAAATTAAAAAGTACAAGAAAACCATTTTGGCTCTAAACATTCAATATGTTTGGGATTTAAGAAAAAATAAATTTCTAAAAATTTCTTTTTAAACTTCATATTAACAGTACACAAGCAAAATGTTTAGGACTAATTGCTTCATGGTCTGTTATGCTACTTCAACTAATACATGAACTTCTGATCCTTCTTTGGAATGTAATCTTCTAGTCAGAATTTGCAGAATGCTACTGTCAACTAAAGAACACATTCCTTTCTTATTACTGCTATCAGTAAAACAGGAAAAAGGCATGCTAATTTCAAACCCTGACATTTTCTATGACATTCTTTATATATAATTTTTAGAAATATTGCAAATATTATTCAAACAAATAGAGCAGAGCTATTTTTCAATATAATTTTAATATATGCATATAAAATATATGTAATATAAATCAGGTACGAATAACCAACACTTTGCCTATCAAAAACTGTCCAATTAATGTTGATATGTAACATTTTCATTACATAATATTTTTCCTTAGTTTTTAAGAACATTAATATTTAAAATTAAATTAATATCTTTAATACTCTATGACTGTTGAATGTTTTAAAATACTTCTACAAAAATTCTATGCTACCTAGTACCAAAATTAATGAATGAGATTTTGCATACTGCAGAGGTGAGAAGTGAGAGGAACTTCATAGATGATAATGTACTTATCACTCACTATCAACTTTTATCTATGAAGTTTCTCTCACTTCTCACCTCTATGACACATAAAATCTCATTTGTTACTTTTGATACTAGGTAGTAAAGAATTTCTGTTGAGGTGTTTTAAAACATTTAACAGTATTATAGAGCATTAGAGATATTAATTTAAATTATTGCACTGTGAAGCTTTACTATAATTTTTGACATTAATATTTGGTGCAAGTACATAATTTTTTGTTTTATCGTATTTACCATCCCTTGTTTGATTCATATGGGATGACATACCACAACTCACTGCTGAACAGATTACTCTCCAGTCTAAATAGTCAGTCTGAGGATAACACTTAAAAATTAAAAGCCTTTGATTATATTTGATGCTTGAGGTAATTTGCACTTTTATACTAAATGTATAAAAGCAATTTTCAGAATTTATAAAAAAATATAATTATGTTATAAAATATAATGGACTCTCAATAACAAATTTAATTTGTTCCATGAACACTTTTATGTGAATTTTGGAAATACATGCTAAAGGACAAATTTATTCCAAGACCATCAGAGTTAGATTTTTTTACCTAAACACCACAGTTTATAAATTTTGAATAATTTTTGACAAACACTGAAAGAACACAGTAAAAGATTAAAATTAAAAACACAATTAAAAATACCTGAAAAAAAAAAAAGAGAAGCAAAAATGTCAATAAATGAAACATTAAAATATTATAGTTAGACAATCTTCCTTAGGGAAAAAAGATGACTGGCTTAGAGGGTTGATGGAAAATAGGGTAAGAAAAAACATTTTTCCTTCAATATAACCTCTAGGGGATTAGAGATGGTGCAGGGATACTAAAAGTTGCTGGATGATGATAGCTTGAGAGCTCTTTCCAAATCCAAAACACAGCAAAGGCAATCGAGCTCAAAAACGAGCATCGCTGATTGGCTGAAATTGGAAACTGTGTGACTTCATAAGCAATTTACTATGCAGGAAATATTAGTTATGTGAGTCGATGGTAGCTTATGGGAGATAATTTCTTATTTGAGGACTTTGTTCTACTATAGTTAAAAAAAAACTAACATTCCCATCTTTATTTATAAACTTAGTTTATCCTGTGATGCAATTTTACCTTCAAACAGTTGGGTCTATATTTAGAATGTTTTGTCAAAATAAAACAATGAAAATAATGCTGAAATTTTTTATGATTTTTTTTTAAAGTGCAAAAATGCTTTTTAATACTAAAATGTTTTTAATCAACTATAAAATTTTCCTTTCTACATTTGTAGTAATCCCTAATTTTGTAAGCTTCAAAGAAGAAAATTCATTTTAGTTTTAAGTAACAAATCAGCACTTTAACGTCAATTTAAATCTTACTGGAAAAATTGTCTTGAGCCGGGTGGGATATGAACCCATGATCTCCTGATAACATGTCAGGTGTTCTGAACCACTGAGCTACCGGCCGCCGATCAAGATCTTCTCTAATTAGCGCTATGAACATTCCTTTTATGTTTCATATAGGCGCTATTCAGGCAATTTTTTTTTATCTGCATACTTGTAATACATGCTTCCATCTATTGGCAAATATAAATGCCGCTTGTGGCTAAAATTGCCTGAATAGTGCCTATATGAAACATAAAAGGAATATTCATAGCGCTAATTAGAGGAGATCTTGATTGGTGGCCGGTAGCTCAGTGGTCCAGAGCACCTGACATGTTATCAGGAGGTCGTGGGTTCATATCCCACCCGCCTCAAGATAATTTTTCCTCTAAGATTTAAATCGACGCTAAAGTGCTGATTGTTACTTGATTGAATACGTCGAGCTTATTTCATTATTTATTATCTGCATACTTGTAATACATGCTTTCATCTATTGGCAAATATAAATGCCGCTTGTAGCTAAAATTGCCTGAATAACACCTATATGAAACATAAAAGGAATGTTCATAGCGCTAATTAGAGGAGATCCTGATTGGCAGCCAGTAGCTCAGTGTTCCAGAGCACCTGACATGTTATCAGGAGGTCTTGGGTTCGTATCCCACCCGGCTCAAGACAATTTTTCCTCTAAGATTTAAATCGACACTAAAGTGTTGATTTGTTACTTGATTGAATACGTCGAGCTTATTTCACTATTTATTTATCATTTTAGTTTTGTTTTTATAGCTATCATTGAGGTTGAAATGACATTGTACTTAATTACAAGATCCTGTTTATTAAAACACTAAATTCTACATTAATAGACTTGCCAATCATGCCCAATGTAACTCTCCAAAGATTAATAACTTTTAAAGTTTGGACCTTTTATCTGATCCAATTTATTCAAACTCCAGATAGCTTAATCGGGCGCCAGGCAATAATAACTTGCCAAATAAAGCTGAAATAGGGTTCGGTAAATAATTGCCAAGCATTACTTATGAATTCAAAAATGATTGTCAAGTTTAAATATTAAATACAATCAAAAATTAATTCACATTGCTCAAGAGAAAAAAATAGCAAAGATTCAAAAGTTTCTAAAACAAACAAAGTTTATTTCCAAAAATTCAACTCACCAAACATCAAATGAAAATCTCCACTACATCTCTATACTAAAACAATCTCCTCTGCTCAACATATCATTTCTACACCTCACTACACTCACTCTCTACTTTTACTAACTCATCTCTCCTCTACTATCCACTCTGCTCAAACTCTGGTACTAACTCAACTTTAACTCTGTAACCTCTCAACTAACTCTGTGACCTAATGTCACTGTCATATCATGCGTTGTACAAAAGCCCACGTCATGTTGCACGCTGGGAAAGACATTTACATAAACTGACGAGCGCGCAAGCTATGACACATGAGAGGGCGTGTCATCTCGTCAATCATTACACACTGACACATAGTACCTGTACTGTTCCTACATAAAAATAATACCCGTATTTTATAAAGTTTGTGCAGCAAACATCGCTCAAATGTTCTCATATATCCTACTAAAATTAATTACTGCAGTTGGATGATTTAATTTTATATAGTGCAGGAGCAACTAAGGTTGTAGTGTGTCAATGAGTTGGGCTGTTTTACCTCTGAGAGGCAGTTTTTTGCACACAATGGGCTAAATGGCCAGGTCACAAGGACCCCCAAGGGCTCAGAAAAGGTTTGGGTGAGAGGAGCCACTGGAAAGCTGTTGGGAGACAGATGGTAGCCTTCCGTCAAGGCCATCCAGCATGTTCTTTAACATGCACAGGGTATGGTTCTCCCACAGATGTGGCCACAACTTAACGTCTCATCCCATAGACAGTGAGTGCCCTTTCCAAGCCCATCAGTGTCCCATACTTTGCAAACAATGCTAATAAAATTAAATCTTTTTAAAATGTTCAATGATAGTGTAAGGAGGAAGTATAAATGAGTCAATTGGTAAAAATGCCTGAGTGTGCTATAAAAATGGTCACCCACTTCCTAATTTAGTTCTTCAAACATGTCTTCCCTGAGCTACAGCTGCTACATTTGGCTGGTTGGTTGGATGTTCGGGTTTTAATGGCACAATGGCAACTAAAGTCATATAGCACCAAATGCATGGTATATGGTAAAAAATAGTCATGGAACACTCAACCAAAGTTAAAAGTCAATACAATAAAAGGTAAAGAACAAAACCAACAGACAGAAAGAATACAAAAACAATAAATATCTGTAAAGCAATAAATATAAAGATACAGATACAAAAATTATCTGTATATAACGTATAACGTAAAGGGTATAACGTAGAAGGGCAAAGACAGGAGGTAAAAAGGATTCATCAGATAAAAGAAGTCCGAGTGTAAGGAGCTCGGACATAAAATCATGAAAGTTAAAAAATAAATGTCTGTCTAGGTTAAAAGCGGGACAGTGCATTAAAACATGTTTAATAGCTAAAATAGTGTCCCAAATCTCACACTCAGTTTTGTTGCCTGTCCTTAGAAGAAAAGAATGTGTGATAAACAAATGACTTAAGCAGAGCCGAGCATACATTTGGCTACTGCAGGCAAATTCTAATAAGATCCTGTTGAACATTGTCTGCCCACTGTATCCTAGGTCTCCCCTTTTCCTGAGGCTTTTAGTACACTGTTTATTGCCCTATTCATTAATCTACAGTTATTCATATGGGCAATATGACTTAAACCAATACAGTTGATCTCTGCACAATATGCTGCTCAAAGGTGGTTGCTGACTCCTTTGACTAACCTCACCATTACTTACAAGGTCAAACCACCTAATGCCAAGATACTGGATAAGCATCTAAAATCAAAGGTATCAAGTTTGCTGTTACCTTGCTTACAAAGGGTTACAGCTTTCTTACCAAAACTAACTTTAGAAAGGACCAAATCTATCCCAGGAACCATTATCTGTTACACAGCTCAAAGGTACAACCATTCAAAATATCTGAAGCACATTCCTGACTGACCAATTTTCTTCACTTTAGTTTTCTCTCTGTTTATCACCAAACCTATTCTATTACCAATCTCATCAACATTATTTGCCAAAAGGGTAAAATCATCAGCATAATCTATATCAGATTTTTTAAATTTCTAGTCCATTTGTCAAAAATTTCCCTTTGCACTAATTCCATGACATAATCAATAACCAAACTACAGAGAAAAGGATACAAAATACAATCTTGCTGAACTCCAGAAGAAATGCTAAACTAACTGCTATCAGCCTTATCATATCGCATACATGAGTCTGTTTTATTATAGAGATCCATCATTACGTTAATTTCCTTATCAGGACTGACATATGATCTCACAACCAACCACAAATTACAGTGGTCAATAGAATTAAAAATCTTTTTGAAATCCACAGGGCAAGAAACCATATGTCTAAGCATAAAGATTTGGCCTATACAGTCCCTACTACATCTGAACCTACACTGTTCATCTTGAAACTGTCCATCAACCAAACTTTTAATTCTGTTAAGAACAATAATGGGCAGAACTTTACATGTAGCAGACTGTAGACTAATGCTCCTATTATTAACATAAGAATTCAGATCCCCTTTCTTGAAGATAAGGATTATATCTCTATTAAAACCTTTAAGAGCAACACTTTTATCATAAAAATATTCAACACTACTGTCAGCCATATGACAGCAAAATCATTAGCAGCTATGTCTTTCAGCTTAGCCTATGTTGCTGTCAATATATTAGCAGCTTAGCCTTTCAGATGTAATGGCATACATTCCTGGACACTTCTGTAGTTTTAATTTAGAAGTAGACAAATTAACTTGAGATCATGAAATAGGACAATTATTAAAGCCAATAACAGCCATCATTATTGAGAACAACATGTGTAGAACTAATCATATTGTATATAGAACATTTCTGAAATGCTCAGCCCACCTAGCCATGATAGAATCCTCACCTTTAGTAACTTTACCATGTTCATCCCTTAATTTCTGTGTACCAGTCTCCTTCTCCTATACAAAACATTAACTCTTTCATTTGTTCGTACATGGTATGGGTTTGGAGGTTGGATAGATAACCAAGCAGTAAACAAATTTTTTTGATTACATTAATCAACACACATTACTCTTTTGGCCACGACTGACAGAATCAAATTCTTTAAATGTTTTCCTCTAAACATTTATTTTTTAATTTTTTCAATTTTTATACTTTATTTCTTAAAAGAATACATAAGTATAATATTATCATGGCACAGAACAGGGCTGAATATTTGAAATGCAAAATATTCCAATTTGGTTGTTTGGGGGTTTTATAGCAAAATATTCCAAGCTGCTATTTTTTAAGGTCTTTTAATACTTCTGGTAACATGAAAACATTTCCGTTATTGGTTACATGAAAGATATTACATCAGCTCCTTTAACCCTTCTAGTGTCCAGGTTGTCTGTATACGTTTGGAGAATCTGAATTGAGATGCCATGGACGTATACATGTTTTTAGTACAACAAAAAAATGTCGTTTTTTAAAAAATAAAAATTGCCGCTGTAATTTTTTTAAATATATATCTTATCATCATCATCCTCAAGCAGCCATGGGCTACTGAGGTCCAACCAGACCGTGCAATTTAGTTCTCCAAGCAAGTCTATCCTGACCTACATCTACTGCATCTGGCCACTGCACAACAATTCTAACAAGGTCCTGTTTGACATTGTCTGCCCACCGCATCCTAGGTCTCCCCTTCTTTCTGAGGCCTTTAGGCACACTGTTCATAACCCTATTCGCCAATCTATAATTATTCATACGGGCAACATGGCCAATGCTGGCCCAGGTGGTACTAGAAGTGAACTGCTGATTATGAGTGTGGCACACTACCGATTGAGCCACCCCACACTTCACTTATAGGCATTCACATTGAGGGGAACTTCTATAGGCCTTACAAAAAAACTTAAGAAGTATTTCATAGAATGCTGCTATAAGTCCCCAAAGATAACTAAATAATCCTCTCTCACAACTAAGTTTTAAACTATAACTGAACAAATAGACTGAGAAATAAACAAGTCAGTAATAAATACACAAAGTAAGTTAAAACTATGCCAAATGTTTGCACAAAACTTATGCCCATTGTAACTCTTCCCATCAATGAGTTAATTCACAAGTTTCCACCATTAATGTATTACTCCAGTCACAACTGTCATCAATAATGTATTATTCAAAACAGGGTCGTGCCGTGCTATGATACAGAGAGGCGGCCGCATCAGGCGGCACTGTAAGGGGACGGCATAAGCAGTGAAATCAAAATACAATTTGAACCATTCAATAATTAAAAATCTATACGCAACACTTTTCTATATTGGTCTATGTTATTCCGATATTGATTTATGATTTATGGTACGCCTCTGTCTAAGCGCTTTCAGTACCCTTTGACCTCGGTTTCTGGTGCAGGTGCATCATTGGCGAATGCTCGCCAAAAGACTTTTGATCTGACAGCGCGAAGCTATTATTTTTGTTTGTAATATACCGCGTGGCCGCTCCTAAAAGTTGAGGTGGCAATTATCACAAAAGACAATTGCACGTGTTACGTGTTGATAGTTCTGCTTTGAGCTTACAATTATTGACAATATTTGATTTTAATGTTAGTTTGTCATGAGAAGTGGCAAGTGTGGCTGTGCTGTATTTTAAATCAGTAAATCAGATACATAATATATCTGTATCAGTATAATATTTGTGCATTTATTCTAATTCAGTTTTTGTGTTTAAAAAGTAGATCAGGTAAGAGAATTATTGTTTTTTACAGCAATTGTAGTTACTTATTATCATTGAAAATGATTATGTTATGACAATAGGGACTCGAATTAAAAAATAGCATTTGCATGTACTGGGTGTATCTCAGGTGCTGAACGTGTGCCTCTGTGTAATAGATAGAGTTATTTAGGTAATATTGGGATACTTTTGCGTTCTGTGTGTGATAGAGAGAGAGTTGCTTAGGAAATATTTACATTTGCTTACTTTTGCGTTTGTTATTTATTGCTCTATTTTTACCAAATTCATATACGTTGAAGTGGAGACAATACAATAATAAGTTAAAAGCATATGTCAAAACGGCTGCTGGATGTCAATTTGCAGATATCCATTATCTATTTATTATGTTCTGTTACCTACAAATCTTACTAGCTTTGCAACTCATTTCTATCATTATTTTATCTACCCTACTTTAATAGCATGATAAGCATCATCATATTTAATCATTTTCACCCCCCCCCCCCGGTTGCATCTTTGCGAAGGACTGTGAATTTTTATTTAATATTTTTATTACAGTATGGAACAGAAAAGGAAAAAATTGTCTGGAAGTCAATATAAAAAGAAACGCTTAAAGAAAGAGGAACAAGGAAAAAAGCTAAGCTATGTTATGAAGGAATTCTTAGTACAAAAGTCCTGTTTAGATGAGCAGTCCAAATCCACATCAACAGCGACTACTTTGGTTTTGGCAAATAAAAACTCAGTGCCGCCCCAATCACTTCCAGAAGAAGTTGTTGA
Source organism: Ryuthela nishihirai (assembly GCA_038380435.1). Taxonomy (NCBI): domain Eukaryota; kingdom Metazoa; phylum Arthropoda; class Arachnida; order Araneae; family Heptathelidae; genus Ryuthela; species Ryuthela nishihirai. The sequence goes on from JAWZYU010000018.1 coordinate 32,289,048, forward strand.
AGAGAGCCAAAAAATAACACCATCAGAAGTTCATCAAGAGCTGAGTAGCAGTAGCAGCCAGCAGATATTAAACAAAATTCCTTCTATCCTGCATTATGGAATGCTTTCTGCATGTCATCTGAAACTTGTCAAATACTGGTTGAGAGGGGTCCACATCAAACTAAAGAATTCGAGTTTCTTATTAATAAAGGAAAGCGTAGATTTTCGCCCTCACATTATTTGAAAGTGTTGAGCAATAGTGAAGTCGTTGAGAGTTGGTTGATTTACTCTGTTACAAATGATGCTGCTTTTTGCTTTTGTTGTATATTATTTGATAATTTGTCTGCTATTAATGACTGGCCCAAAAAAGGTTATTCTGACTGGGGAAATCTTATAAGAGATCTCACAATGCACGGAAAGTCTGTAAATCACAGAAATGCTTTTAGAGCATGAAAAGAATTGGACATTCGATTAAAGCAGAAAAAAACTATTGACACTGAATATCAACGAATTATGGATATGGAAATTCAGCATTGGAGAGGAGTTCTAAAAAGAATTATGTCAATAATTAGACTATTGGCCTCACAATGCTTAGCTTTTCTTGGAACAACTGAACATTTGTTTCAGCCTAATAACGGAAACTTCCTAAAGTTGGTAGAATTGCTTTCTGAGTTTGATCCAGTTCAACGCGAGTCTGATAAATGGTCTGTGACTTATCTAAGCAATAATATACAAGATGAATTAATGAATTTGATGGAAATGTAATTTTAAGCAAAATTGTCGAAATAACAAAAATCGCTAAATATTTTTCGATAATCACCAATTGTACCCCAGACGTAAGTCATATTAAACAGCTCTCATTAACAATAAGAGTTGTCGCTTTAAACTCCATTCAAAATAAATATGAAATTGAAGAATTCTTTATTGGTTTTTTTGAAGCTAGTGATTCAACCAGAGAGGGTTTGACAGAACTTATTCTGCCACATTTGAAAAAGTTAGGTTTTGAGTTAAAGTTGCTTAGAGGACAAGGCTATGACAACGGAGCTAATATGAAAGGAGTAAGAAAGGGTGTACAAAATAGAATACTTGAAAAATATCCAAGGGCGTTTTATGTGCCCTGCGCATGTCATTCTTTAAACCTAGTTGTGAATGATGCAGAGTCTTCTTCTACAGAAACAACAACTTTTTTTTCTATTGTACAAGAACTTTACACTTTTTTTTTCTGGTTCTACAAAGCGTTGGGAAGTGCTAAAAAAATATGTTTCACAATTAACTCTAAAACTACTAGGTGGTCAAGCACAGTAGATGCATTAAAACCTTTACGATTTCAACTTTGCGAAATCTATGATGCATTATTCCAAATAATAGAAGACATCAACAGAGATGAAGAAACTAAAGTTAAAGCAAGAGGGTTAGCAAAAAATATTAAAAATTACAAGTTTATATGCGGTGTAATTCTTTGGTATATTTTATTTGAAATAAATTCAGTCTCGAAGCTATTGCAATCTGTAACTATAAATTTGTCAGATTGTGTAAGGATGTTATCAGAAACCATATAAAAGTGAAAAGTTATAGACAATCCAGATACGATTAGATGAAAATTGCTGCTAATGAGATCGCAGAAAATCTTGAATGCAGTTCAGAATTTCCTGCCGAAACTGAAGTTAGAGCCAGAAGAAAAAAGCGTCAATTTGACTATGAAGAAGCTGTCGATCAACTCTTAACAGAGGAGAATAAATTTAAAATAAACTTTTTTCAATTATATTCTGGACATTACCCTTAATTCTCTGAATGAACAATTCACGCTTCTGGAAACCCATAGCAAAAATTTTCAGTTTTTATATGACATTTTAAAAATCAAGGATATAGATGACAAAACACTAGAAAATTATTGTACCAGTCTCCAGTCAATACTTTCGGTCGAAAATGAATCAGATATAAATGCAAATGATCTTCAAGAAGAATTACGCGATGTATCCCGAATGCTACCATATTCTATGAAACCTTTGGATGTTTTAAATTATTTGTGCCAAAATAACTTAATTACTTTGTATCCGAATACTGTTGTAGCTCTGAGAATTTTATTAACACTCCCTGTCTCTGTAGCTAGTGGGGAAAGAAGTTTTTCCAAATTAAAATTAATAAAACACTACTTAAGAAGTTCAATAAGCCAAACAAAACTTAGAAATCTGTCATTAATTTCTATTGAATCTACATTGACTGCCACTCTAGACTACACATCCCTAATTAACGAATTTGCTAAAGTTAAAGTTAGAAGGGTTGTTGGGTTGTTTTACCTCTGAGCGGCACTTTTTTGCACACCATGGGCTAAATGGCCAGGTCACAAGGAACCCGAAGGCTCAGAGAAGTTGGGGGAGGGGACCCACTGGAACAGCTGTTGGGAGACAGATGGTAGTCTCCTGTCAAGGCCATCCAGCGTGTTCTTTAACGTGCACAGGGTATGGCTCTCCCGCACACGGGGCCACGGCTTAACGTCCCATCCGACGGACGACGGCCTTTCCAAGCCCATCGGTGTTCCTTACTGACCGTGGGCAGGGCAGGGAATTTTGCGGAGATAAATCTCAACGCTGACCCAGCTGGGACTCGAACCTGGGAACTACAGATTACGAGCCTGGCACACTACTGACTGAGCCACCCCCGCCCCAAGTGTCATGTGGGTTGATGTCATTATAAATTCAATTCAGGTTATCAAACAGCACTATTTCAAAAATAGTGCATAGGTAAAGAAAAAACTAAATAAATAATTTGTGTGCCATGGGTTGCCCATGACCTGACTAAACGGTGAAAATTGCTTTCATGGAGACAAGTAATAATTGATATTTTATTTGTTGCTTTGAAAGGTGATTGCAAAGCATTCAAAGTCTGGGCGGTAGCTCAGCTTTTGTTATGACTATAACTTTTAGAAATCAAATGTTGTGAAAACATTACTCTAACAAGAATGTTTTCTAATGATAACAGCATAAAAGTTGCAGAATACAGTTATCAAACTACATGAAAAAGATAAGAGATTTTTGCTTACAATACAGTTGTAATCATCAAAATGAATAACAAATCTACAACATAATTATGGATAAATTCAGTATGGATACTTTTCAGGGATTTGGTTCAGTTTGAGGTATTCTGACATTAACTGTTCATTTCATAGTAAGGTGTGTCATTATTAATGTGCATCTCTATGATTTTCTTTCAGTTAACATTCTGCTTTACTTCAAGTCCCTGATTAAAGTAAAAATCCCCCAAAATTTAGCTCTATGTTTTTTTTTTTCATTAATGGGTCAATAATTTAGAGTTAAATGAAAGCTTTTAATCAAATATTAAGGGACTAAATATTTCATGCTTGTTGAGAGTGATTTTAAAGCATTATCCTCAGCAGACATATTTACACTGAAGCCAAATGATGACTAGTCAAAACAAAATTTTAACTTTCACTATACAAATATAGATTTAATTATAAAACAAATAATTCAATCAGTGCAAATGGTATTTTCAAAGGATATCACTGCACATGATCTGATTATTAGTACCTGATTTTTAGTCATATCACCTTTAATATGTTTCAGTTATTTATACTGTACCATTTGAATACATTAAAACAGCTAAAACACAGAAAATATAGCAAAAAACACTTGCAAAACAAAATTACTTTTTCTGATTTAACTAGAAAATTATATTTCAGAAGATATATTTGACAATAAGAGCTCAACCTGGTGGTGGTGGCTGGGGTGGGAAAGGCTGGGGTGTACTGTGAAACGGTCCATGCTGGCGAGGTGCTGCTTGAGTACTGTAAGGAGGTGGTCCTAATCTATGCTGTGGAAGTACCGGAGGAGGAGAATTATATCTTTGTTGATGCCCATGCACTGATTCTTCAACATGGGATTGAACATCATAGTTTATTGAATTTTGAGCTTGTTCATTATCAGTAGAATAGTCGTGAAAGTCATGTCGGTTCCTGCAAAACAAAAAAATAAGCATTTATACAATAAAAATATTGTATCTACACAAGTTATCAACATTAATGCTGTTCAGAATAATACTACCCTAAATTTATAATTTCTTGAATCCTGAAACTTATATCATTCTATATATATGTTACAGGTAAAAGGGTAAATCTAGTCAACATATACAATACTTAAACAATCTATAAAATGCCTGTCAGTTTTAAGCAAAGTTCAAAATATTTGTTGCAGCTAAACAGCTAGATATATGATTAAATATGTTTGATGGTTAAAATGGTACTGGAAGTTCAGGTATGGAACTGGCAAAAGAATGGATCAGGGGCTAACTTGTGAAAATCTTGGCAAAAGTTTTGTCTGTCTTCACAGATGGCTCAAAGCCATATATATGTGAAGGCAGGTAAGCACTCTGGGTACTGAGAATGGTGGATTGCACTTGCTGTACCTCTTTTCACTTTGGACAGTGGTGGAAAACCACTGGATAGTAATATGTGCCACTACAGATTACAAAGCTTGATGTCTCAGCAGAGCAGTCTGTATCAAGGTGATCCTGACTGCCACAGCAATCACAGGTAAGCTTACCACAGCAAGTTATATGGGCAGGATGATATCTCTGGAAACAGGAAACAGCACAGAGTCAGAGATATATGGTCATACTTCACAATGTAAATATCCTGTCTTGATGGAAGTAGGCAGACATGGTGAATTGAAAGCCAGAATTTGTACCCTGGTGGGTACTAATTTCCCATTACAGTGAACTGAAACCCAGTGAACTATGATCACTCCTTGCAGAACATACAGTGACCACTAGTAAATAACAATAATATCCTGGATGTAAGGGATGCACTGAATCCTGGTAGAAACCCACAATGGTAGCAGGAAAATGAGCAAGGCCCAATCAACATAGGGGTGGGGGTGGGGGGTACTATTTACTTTTATATATTTAAACTTTAGTTTCCATTTCAGTAGATTTATTTCCATAAATTGTCAATCTTTCAGGTGATCAATTTGAAAAACTGATTTTTCATGCTTATGCTACATCGAATGGCCGGCTTACAACTTGTTACTGTGGATATTTTATTTAACATCACATTAGATTATAAGTTAATTTTTTTTATTACTTTTCCAGTAAAAAAAAAATTTGATCTGGTATCATTTTCTGACAATAAATGAGATCTTGGATATGGAAGTATATTAATTTCTGTAGATTTATTTCCGTAAATTAGCGATCTTTTAGTCAGCTCATTTATTGATCTTTCTGAATTATGCTACATTGGATGGCCATTGGAGTGGTTGCAGATATTATATTTAACATCCCACAAGGTTATATGGCCATGTTCAAAATATACAATACTGAAAAGAGTCGTTAAAAAAATAAAAATCATATTTCAGGTTAAACATCTTTTTATTAAACATCTACTTTTTCAAAATATCACAATGAGAAAGTTGTATATTTAAAAAAAAATTACTTTCATGAGATTTCGAGTTAAATTATGTTTAATTTGGTATATAACATGACATATTTCTGTTGATTGTTTATTTTTTTCCATTTGGCTAAAAACTTGGACTTTTCTCAAAGTATGGTACTGGAAAAAATAATTACAAAAAGGGAGAAATACTTACTTGAAACAAGAAAATTAATTTTTATGTTATTCAGAAATAGCCTTTCTATTCAAATGCATTTATAATAATTTCTGTCTATTAGTTTTATTAAATAAATTTTTATTTGTGTTGTCAGATACATTTTTTACTATGACTCCTATTAAATTTTCCTATTAAAAGAAACTAATCATCATTTTTTTCAAATATTTTATTTTCAGAAAATCCAGAATTAGTAATTAATTTGACACATAACAGGCTACAATTCGTTTCATTAGTTATTTGGCCAAAAATTCTAAATTCAATTTTTTTTTTGGCTGAGAATAGGGAGAAAATAGCTTGTTCTCTGGATGTAAATCAGTTTTTCAGGCTGGACACTGGAAGAGTTAATCAAATGTCAAAAATGAAATGTAAATCCATATAATTTTTTGCTTCTTGAATAGCTTGAAAAAATGGTAAGAGTTCAAAACTAAGGCACTTGTTAAGCATAGCACTTAGCTTGGGTCATCAAAAGTAACACAAAGATGCATTAGTTTATGCCTTTCCTCTATTGTACTACCATACATGGATTATTGATTGGTTTAATTTCCATGAATTTGAACTACTTTTTCCACTTAGTAAAGTTGTAATGCTTTCCGAAACTTTTATCATAAGATACTGATTTTTATTACTACTGGAAGTTATGTTATCAAGCAACTACAACATATCATCTGGTAAATACTTTAGTAGACTTTTAAAACTTAAAACTTTTTCTTTATTAGCTGCAGATCTAGCATTATTTCTATTGCTCCTCAAATATATACCCCATAATATGATTCCTTTAGGATACATAACTTTATATTGCAATGAAAATTAAAAATAACCATTTTGATGCTACCAGAAATGGAATTAAGTCATGCTACCAGAAATGGAATTAAGTCAGAATTTGACCTTAAAATGTGCAAATTGTATAACAGAGAGAGACATATGAACACAAAATTAAACAATTCATCATCATCCTCAAGCAGCTGTGGCTAAGGAGTTCCAATAAGATTGTGCAATTTAGTTCTCCAAACACATCTCTACTGAGTTGCATCTGCTGCATCTCACCACTGTAGACCAATTCTAATAATGCCCTGTTCAACATTGTCTACCCACTACATCCTAGGTCTCCCCCTCTTTCTGAGGCCTTTAGACACATTTGCTAATCTATAGTTATGCATATGGGCAATATGGCCAAATCAATGGAGTCTCTGCACAATATGATATTTGAAGGAGGTTCCTGCGGAATCCTTTGCTTAACCTCATCATTACTTACAAAGTTGAACCACCTAATGCCCAAGATACTATGTAAACATCTAGAATCAAAAGCACCAAGTTTCCTATTATCTTGTTTACAAAGGGTCCAATTTTCACTACCATAACTAACTCTAGAAAGAACCAAACTACTATAAGTCTAATTTTAGTCTTTAAATGCATATACCTATTTCTCCACACTCCCCATGGATTCTTTTAAGTCCCAGCAGCAATCCCTATTCATGAATGAAGCTAAAAATATTTCCATCACTTATCATAAAGCACAATATCCTCATGTACAATTATCCAATATATTAGTGGTCAAAAACTTGATCTGCCAAATTTGCCAATCATCTTTTCTTGCTATTTAATATCTCTCAGAGATAAATTCAAAAGTTTTTTCATTACCTTTTGTAAAAAAAATAATACTGTAAAATATGGGAAGAGATTTTCTTGAAAAAGAGAAAAACTGAAAAACCCAAAATTCTAGTTTTTGGATTTTAAGCAAAAATTTGGGGAAAATCCAAAAGAATCTGAGTAGTTGGCAGCTCTTATTTATAGTCTATGCCACTCACTGTGTCACAAGTTTTCATTTGGTATATGTTAAGTTTGGCCTTCACATTTGAAAGCTACGGTGGAATTGTATCAACAAACACATATATAATAAAAAAGATTGAAAAGCAACAGACAGATAAAAATAAATTTTATTTCATTAAATGAGAAAGCCCAAGTTTGAACTTATCAGGTTTCCCTTATATGCCTACAATACTGAAGACCTGAAGTTTTCAAATTAAATATGCAGAGCACTACATCTAAATATTCCATTCTACTTAATTCCTCTACAATATATAACTTACCAGACATATCAGTGAAGTGGTTAAAAGGAAAATTATGTATTTTTGTATGCAATTTTTAGAACAAAAATGTCAAATGAATTAATTTTAACATAAGGTATTAAATTATAATTTTTACAGAAAATGCACAAAAGAAACATTATATAATCTTAATACAATTCTAAAAAATATGACTTACTCAGAACAACGATATCGTGGTTCTCGCGGCTCTCTATTATATCTTGTACAGGTCTTAAGAGGACGTTGCACGGGTCTTGATGGCAATCTCTCATCACGATTCCTTCTATCAAATCTTTCATGGGAACCCAAATGGTCACGTAGATCATAATTATCTCGTCTCTCTACTAAAAAGATTATGAACACTTTGTAAAAAAAAACATACTTGGAAACTAAAATATTAATATACAAAATACTTAATATTATCCACATTCATATAATTATGGAAATGGAAGAAGAAGATTTACTACTAATCTATAATATTATGATATTTTTCAGCTGCTTTTCGTTTGGTTTTTTATAACCTGTCTTCAGTGAAGATCTTTTAGTGTGATCAATACACCATCATCAGAAACTTGCATTTCAGTAAATTTTTCTTTATTCTCAACCACAAAGGTCTAATTAAAACAGTTAAAATTATATTTTAAAAACAGGGATAATTAAAAGAATTTAAAATATAAACCTAAAAGAAACAAATGCATTAAATATTGTATAATTCTGTCAATACCATAGCTTGTAATGGAGATATGTCATGAGTAGTGGATTATTATAGGAAGAATATTAGTTGGGAGTTGGTTATTCCCAAGTAATTATAATTAAAGGATCCCAAGTAATATTCTTGTTTAAGGTCCTTGGTATTAAAGATCTTTAAGACATTACCTTAAAGTCCTTAAAAGGTCATTGGTAAGTCCTTTTTATTCATTCAGGCAGTAATGGGTAAGAAAATAATATTTAAGAGGCAATTATATTGAAATTTATAAAATGCTTTAAACAGTGAAAAATAGTATTGCCTTTAATTTTTAGGTATCTGTTAAGATATTTTAGCTACTGAATTATTTTTAAAATTTATCCTGTCTATTTCATGCCACACATTAGCAGTATCTGTCCCATGACTTGTAAGGTATTTAAATTTCCTTAAAAGCACAGCCATTCATAAGAACTGAAGCCCTACCCATCTGACCAATTTTTATCATTTTGGCTTTCGCTCTCTCTATATATCTCTTATTGTATTTTATATTATTCATATTATATACGATTTTAATATATTTTTCTCTATTTGCCTATCATGTTACAAGCTTCAACAGAAAATGTGACGAAACAGTCTTGTTTAATTCCAGTTGTAATAACACTCCAATCACTGCAAGCTTTACCAACTCAGTGTTATTATATACAGTCAAATCTGTTTGCAATGTATCTGAAGGGACAACCAAAAAACTTCATTTATATCAATAAACTCACTATATGAATTATCAGAGAGTTACCTAGAAAAGAAAATTTACTATGCATTTAATCAAAATCAATAAAGAATATTTACTTATTTTTTAACCCTTTGAGTGTTGGATTACTGAAACTGAAATTCACTCTGGTAGCTCAATTAATTTTGAAGTGTTTTCAGAAAATAAACAAACAACTTTAGAACCTCATCTGTAGTAACTAATGAAGAAATGTACATTTCTTCATTAGTTACTACAGACATTTTCTATTATATATACATATAAAGAAACATTTAATTGCTATTAATAAAATGGCAAATATTGGAAGAAACAAAACACAAATTTTATACGCATTTTTTAAAAATATTACCAAATTTCGCTCTTTTTACCATTTTAACTGCAGTAAAATTAAAACAACTTTGTTTCCTATTTTTTTTACCAAATTACTTTTATTCTAATAAAAAGGGTTCATTATTCTAATAATACTTAAACCTTTCATTTAGTCTTTACTAAACTTTTTACTCATTTACGCAAATAAAGTATAATATATACACTTAGACTTTTGGCGATAGACAAATTTTAAGCTAATGAAATGTAGAATCATAAAAAAATTAATTTTCCTTTACAAAACAAGATAATTTAAATAAAAACTGAAAAATGCATATAAAAAGATGTAAAGAACAGTGAAAAAATTTAAATTATTTCAAAACATTTAATTTTTAACTGAAACATTGAAATTGAGAATGAATTATTTTAGTATAAAGCTGCATAACTGCTACAAAAAAGTACTTAAAACTGCCATAAAAAGTTTCGTTTAAAAAAATTACCATTTCCTAACATTATTAGCATATTTAGTTTAAATGTAATTAAAAATTACACTAAATAAGCCCTACCTTTTAAAAAATGTGTTTTCAGCCTAAATACCTAATCCCATTAGCTTTGTGAAAACTACCATTTGAGATCACCTGTAGTTTTATTTTTCCATCAAGTTTCAAATTAATTAGGCTTTCTAATCACAGTGTACATTTGAGGAGTAAAAAATAATTCTTGAAGCAGAAGAGTAAAAAACATTTTTAAAATTGAAAGTGTACTAAAATATTGACAAAAATAATGTGCATAGTTCCTAGGATGTACTTATAGTAGTAATAAAAATCAATATGTTGCATTAAAAGTTTAGAAGGCATTATAACTTTGCTACACAGGAAAGTGGGACAAGATTATACAAACGAAAACTAATCAATAATCATGTTGGTACAGCAGGAAAAAAAAGAGCAAACTAATGCTTCACTACTTGTAGCTACTTAGGGTGACTCAGCATCTTAGTACAATAATTGCAGAGCAGATGCAAATAAATTTTGAACTGTTATATTATTTTTTAAAGTGCAATGAACAAGCAATATATATGTATATCATAGATTTAAATGCTATTTTTGAAATTTGATTAAAAACGGATTAAAAAAGAGATGCACTGTTTTGCTTTTCACCACAGGATATAATTAAATGTTCAATTTGTTTTGGTAAAAATATGCTTGGAGGAGGAGGGGAGCAGGGATATCTCCTGATTTTGATTACTACAACTGCTCTAACAAACCCTTAATCCTTATCATGCCAGGCCTGAAAACCAGAATTTGTACCCTGTGGCCAGGTTTCTTTTTTTTTTCAACTGTGTTCAGGCAAAAAAAGTGACTTTAGAATTTTTTGCCAAATAATTACAAAAAGGAATTCCAGCATGTTGTATGCCAAATAAATCAGCATTTAATTCTGTATTTTTGGAAAATAAAATATTTAACAAAAAAGATGACATTTTAAAGGAAATTGCAAGGTTTTACTGCATTTTAAATTCAGTAAAATAAAAAATTTTTATAATTAAAAAAATGATTTTCCGTAATTTTTTTGAAATATTTCATTACCTTAATATATATATAATTCATCATATTTCTCTTATCACTTAAATCTTCATTTATTTAATTTTTCAAAATTATTTGGTCGTTAATGCAAATAACACACAATGGCAATTTTTTTCCAACTGGGAAACTCTAAGACTAATACACAATTAGAAGGACCTTGCTCAGAAATTAATTATCAATAACTTAAAATTCTCTGTCTTTGAGCAATAAAATTGTAAAGTTTATCCTTCAAACTATTTGCATTGTGATGTTCCACCCATTCACTTTTACTTTTCCTTAACCAGTTTTACTCTATTTACATTATATTTATCATTTTGGAGATTATTTCAATTTTTTGGACTGATCGCAATTCTCATTTCTGAGAGTAGGAGTTGCGCATGTGCAACTCCCTTTTGATTGTCAACTGCTAAAGAATGCATGAAGGACATGACCCCTCTTGCGTCATAGCTAACACGATCGTCATATTATGCAAATGTCTTTCCCAGATTGCAGTAGACATGTGTCAGACTTGTATGCATGTTATAACTAAGTGACATTAGGTCACAGAGTTGGAGTGAGTTGTTGTGAGAAGTGGAGTAGCGATGTAGCAGTCGGAAGTAAGTGTTGTGTAGATAGGAGTTGTTAGTACTACAACTTTTGTATTGAATTGGGCGAGTCTTAATTTTTTGGAAATAAACTTTTGAATTTTTGCTATTTTTCTCTTGAGTAACGTAAATTGATTTTTTGATTAGATTTAAAGTTGACAATCCTTTTTGAATTCTTACTTGATAAGTAACACTAAACAAATACATAACAAACACTATTTCAAATTTATTTGGCAAGTTATTATTGCCTGGTGCCTGATACAGGTATCCGGAATTTGAATAAATTTCGATCAGACAAAAGGTCCAACTTTAAACGTTAATAATCTTTGGAGCATTACAGAGAGTTAAAAGTTTTTAGGAGATAACTCAGAAGCTTTTCGGCGCAGTGCTCAGTCTTCAGTGAAGTTACACTATATGGTGACACTAGGGCTGTTTAGAACTTCTTTCCACATGTCATGAAGGGCGATTCCAGAGTCTTGTTGCAGGTGGGGATGGGCGAGGTCATTATTTCAATAGCCTCGCAGACTATGGTTCCATAGAAAGTGGATGCACATGCAAGCAGTGTGGTGTGATTCCAGTCTATTGTTGCCGCATGTTGTACTGCTAGCTTGGCAGTGGCGGTTGTTAGCTTTTTTGGCTGACATCTGTTTGATGCTTTGCAAACCTATTTTGTAGAGAACATGATTTTTTTTTTAAATTATTATGGAATTATCTGGCAAATGTAGGGGAAATCAATATACACCTGATTTTTGTAGTAGGCTAAATTTTTTTCTGTCCCTTTTGATAAATTTCTTTAGATTTGGACCTGGGCTAAAAACAATATTGATATTTTGGGCTCCGAAAAATTTGCAGATTGATTCGCATAGGACAGGAATGTAAGGTAAGATATAGGTCTGGCAAGGTTGCACATTCAGAGTCAGTAATTGGGAAGAGGGCCGAATCTCTTTCGTTTTCATTTCTATATTTATTGATTAGCTTTTCTATTGTTGTTGGGTGAAAGCCATGGGACAGAGCAATGGAATGGATGTTTTGAATTTCTTTTTTCAGCAACTGCTCATTTGAAGATACAGTGAAGGCCCTATGGGTGAAGGAACGGAAGGCTGCAATTTTGTATGCCCATGGGGTGCATGAGTCCATGCATATGACGGAGGGGATGTAGATGGGCTTTTGGTATACTGGCATTGTCAAGACTCCAGTGTTATCTTTTTGGATGGAAACATCTAAATAGGGGATGGCACTGGTATTTTCCTCCTCCTCCTTTATAAAACATATTGTAGGCTAGATATTGTTGACAGAATCAATGAGGCAATTAAACTGCCTCATGACTTCAGTTACGTTCTTAATTAATAAAATATAAAAATATTGTTTTTATAATAACCATGGTATTAATGTAAAACGAAGAAGTATAGAACAAATAATAACTGACTTCATTATACACAGGTTTGTGTACACATTCCAGTATTAAGCAGGGGAATGTTTTATAGCCTATAACATTCCCTGTGGCATATCATAAAGCATATTTATTGGGATGGGTTGTTTTGCCTCTGAGTGGCACTTTTTTTCACACAATGGACTAAATAGTCAGGTCACAAATACCCCAAGGATCAGAGAATTTGGGGGAAGGAGACCAACTGGGCAGCTGTTAGCAAACATGGTTAGAATTCAAGGTCCAGTTTTGATGCTCGCGTATCCATTGTAGGTGCTTTCAATGGTGAACCAAGGTTAGCATGGGCACTTGGAGCAGCCTGCGGCTATGCAGCCCCATTTTCAGCAAGGTTTGATGTACTGTGCGTTGTGACACATTACTCCTGTCATCAGCATTCAAGTTATAGGCGAGTTGTGCCACAGTATCCCTTCTATTGGTTCGTATCATACGGAATAACCTTCGCTCACCTCTAACATTGATGAGCTATGGTCAGCCCACATTTTGCCAGTGGTTCATGGATTTTACCTCCTCAGACTACTTTTTGAAGATAATAACCACAGCTGACCGTGAGCACCCCACAAGCCTTGCCGTCTCGGAAATGCTCTGACCCAGTCATCTGGCCATTACAATTTGGCCTTTGTCAAACTCACTTAAGTTCGCTGCCTTTCCCATTTGAAGAATAAGAATAACACTGAGTAACAGAGATCAGTATCAGGTGTTATTTTATACTGTATCATGACCTTCACACGCACCATCGTTTACCAAGCTGCTTCGATTTGCATAAAGACACGCTGGTCATAATGTTTTGGCTCTTTAGTATGTATATATATATAAGCATATGTAAAAAATGATGATAACAGATTTACTAATAAATACTTATATATAATGGGCTTACATATCAGCAGTTGCCCAGTTTTACTTATTACAATATATCATGAAAAAACAATGCCTTAAAAATTGTTCACGCATACCTAAAACTGTAAGGCTGTTTTTTGACCAATCCTGGTTTGTCTTTGATCGATGAGGTTGATGGGAAGAGTGACCACGACGTGTTGCTGATGTAGATACAGATTCTATTGACTGTCCTACTGAACCTATGTTAAGATAATCAAAAGCACAGGTAAGAAAATAAAAAAAAAGGAATATTTAAACTAGGGGTGTGCAACTTACATCTGTAAGCCAGATTCACTCCCTAAAGTACATTTGTATGGCCTACCATGTTAATATAATTATTAAATTTTTTCATGGGTTAGGAAATGGCATTAAATTTTAGAGAGTTTAAATATCCATTCCTATAAAGAAACTATAGGGAAGGTTCTGAATCTTATAGGCTGTAGATAGAAGCAACTTTGCTTATCACTGGCGGAAAATATATATTTAAAATCATTAATTTAAACTTTTCATATCACTTACTCAGTATAATGCATTAAAGTTCTGGTCCAAGTGCTACATCATTTAAATGAAAAATAGCTCACATGAGAAAAGTGTTGAACACCCCTGACTTAATGCATCTTCATCTCTTATCATTTAATGTATACAAAAACAACATTAACACTGTATTGAATATATCAGTTAAAATCCCAAAATGGGATATAAAGTTAAATGATAAAACAGTTCCTGTTATGTATATATATATTACAGAAAAATTAGTGCTATATTCTACAGCAGTAATAATTTTAGCTTAATACTTATGAGAAAACTATAAATCATTTATACAGCTGCACAAAAGTAGATACCTATTTTCTTGAAGGGAAGTCCAAGATCATTAATGTCGAATAGAGAAGTGTGATAAATGTTGCTTCAGATATTCTTGAAGTGAGAAACTTGATGTCATGGCAGAAGATCATAAGTTCTTCATATAGTTAGTATCACATAAAAGTGTGGGACTACAGTTGTAATAATATCATATTATTACACATATATAGGGTGACTGGTGTGCATGTCATAAATCAGGGAGAGGTATTGGAGCATGAAACTGAGTCAAAAAGGTCTAGCAAACATGGTGCTTGAAATGCATCATAACAGAGATACAACTCTTTCAAACTACCCAT
Organism: Ryuthela nishihirai; assembly: GCA_038380435.1. Taxonomy (NCBI): domain Eukaryota; kingdom Metazoa; phylum Arthropoda; class Arachnida; order Araneae; family Heptathelidae; genus Ryuthela; species Ryuthela nishihirai. The sequence goes on from JAWZYU010000018.1 coordinate 32,304,127, forward strand.
CCTGTGAGGAGGGCATCTCCCAATGGCATGCAAAACAGCATGGAACTCAATGCACATCCTGTAAGTAGAGTGAGGCCCAACATGACATGTTCAAATGCCACATGAAACATACCATGCACATCAGCAGTCAGTCACCCTGCCTGGTCTGCGCAAAGCAAAATTTGCATACTGTGATGGTCTGATAAAACAGCTTACATTACTCACCACTGCAAGTTTTGTCATCTTTAATACCTTGGACTACATGTATGCTAAGTATGCTGATATGTATCACATGCAGGGAATGATGTTCTTGCTACTAAAGAGAATGCTATTCATGTCGATGTGAGGCTGATCCCTAGATAATCCTTCAGGTTCACCAGTGGTTATAAGTACATGGATGCCTTGGACCAATGACCTTCAAATGTGGCTGCCATCGTACCTCTAAATGGAATATAACATCTTGAGTATCACATGCAATGATTTGACAACAAGCACCAGAAGTGTAGCAGCATTGCTGGGAATGTTGCAAAATCTAATTTGGGAAATGCTAAATGAGAACAGACTGCACCGTATCATATGCAGTGGTGCAGGTGTTGTCACCAGCAGGCAGACCTCCACGATGTGTTTTCTTTGAGTGGTTCTTACATAGATGCACTCATGACCCTATGTTCCTACAACATATACCGATGACAGATGAGCAACCTTTGACTGGAATGGAATCATGTATTACCACAATCATCATATCTGGGCAGAGGCCAACCCAATTACAACCCACTGTATGGATCATCAATATCATTTTACCAGAAACATGTGTACATCTATGATTCTGAGATATTATAATCCCTATGGTGGGCTGGCATCATGGAAGACATGCTCATTGGCCAGTATTGGCTACTCGCATGCCTTGGAGGTCCAGATTACCTACACTTCCTCAATACCATTTTCAAGAGTTGTTGAGCAATGTACTATTGGCCCTATGTCACCATATGTGGTTTATGCATGATAGTGCACCACCACACTACAGCCTGTGTATACGACAGTAATTTCCAGGACCACTATCCATAATGTTTGATGGAGCAGAGTCCTTAGGTACTTACACACTGGCTTGATCGATCACTAGATCTGAACCCACTTCTGAGCAGCACTCTTTTGCACACAATGGGCTAAAATGGCATGGCAATATGTGTTTTCATGTGCAACTGTCTGTTGCATACAGTTTGCATTTGAATCTGACATCACATGGTCTCCCTATTTATGGAACTGGCATTGGGCTTTGTGTCATCCCACATGCCAGTGTGAGAAGCCCTCATCACAGGATGGATAGTTTGAAAGAGCTGTATCTCAGTAATTACACATTTTAAGTACTATGTTTCGTATTCCATTCTGATTCAGTTTTGTGCCCTGATACCTCTCTCTGATTTATAGCATACCTTTCTGGGTGACCTATATATGAAGCTTAGTTGGTAACACTTTCTATAAAATACATATTTTCTCTTGGGCACTAAAAGTGGTTTGTTGTCCTTATGTTAATTAATTTTTACAAACAAGTTGCTGAATAATAGGAAAAATTGGGTGGAGGGGGAGGGTTAGATGGTCTGGCAAAACTTGAAGGAAAAAAAAGAGATCTTTTGAGTTCTGTTAATTTATGGAGTGCTGGGAATGGAATTATATTAAAATTGTCAAGCAGTCATAGGCTACAGATTTCCAACCATGTAGTGTAATTCAATCTTCCAAACAAGTGTATATTTTCATAAAAATATTATTTAAGGAGTTAATAGGTCCTATATCTGTATTACTATTAACATAATGTGGAACTGTACTTAATAAAATAAATGGCACTTTGAATATATGTTAATATTACGGATATCATCATTACATCATTTGTAATTTATATCGATTTACTACAGAATTTTTATGATTCGGAGATATTATTCTGATCTTGCACTTAAAATTCAATTTGATCGAACTAAAACACCAGATCTTTATTTCAACTTATCTTTTTACCATCTATGTTAATAATCATAATGAAAATAATAAAAATATAATTTTTTGCCACTGTGAGTAATGGCTTAAATTTTGTTCCTTCCAAAAAAAACATTTAACATGACCTGTCATAAATACAGTTATCAATTTATTGAAAAACGTTTTCCTGGAGTTATCCAATGAGAAGTCTTCTTTATTTCTCGCTTTGATTAATTCTGGAATTTTTATTCTGCTGTATCAATTTTTATTTATGTTTATTCCACTGCTTTTGCTTTGATCTTAATCTTGTTTGCAATGCATAGATTTTCCCCTCTGTTTTATTTAGTTTTTAATATTAATTTAAAACTGCTTCTGGTGTTTTTCTGCTGAGGGCCTGCCATCCTCTCAGACCTTCTACTGTGGCATATAAACTGACAGGCTCCTGTCAGACCTCTGTGGCAAGCAGCTGCTTGAGGGGGTATTTATTTTTTTTCATTTACTGTAATTTTCTGATGTGTAGATTATGACACACTGACATAAGATTTTTTTCCTGTGAATCAGTACAGTATCAGCCAAAGTATTTAAATTATCAATTACCTGAGATAACAATTGTTAGGTCAGAGTGAAATCAGTCATGGCAACAAGACAGAATTTTTTATGTGACAGGTTTTTTTAAAATCTGGAATGGCATTATCATTTATTTTATGTTTGATAGATAGTTCTAAGAGTTTACACTTCATAAACCTTACAGGTGATCAATCTGAACAGGCATCTGAAAAATATTTACCACATATTTTAGTGCGTTTAATTTATCTTCACGCCAATACTGCAGCACCCATATTAATTTTTGCTTCTAATGGGAATGTATATGAAACATTATTTTTCTTATTCTTCAAAGGATTACTTATGAAGTTTGCTGCTGCACAGTTCGGCATGATGAAAAAACAAAATTTACCCGAAAGATTTCACAGTGAGAGATTCACTAAGCATAGAATAATGAAAGACATGAAAGAACAAACAATTATGTAACTACTTTAGCTGCACTCTCCCCGCTGTGACATCATGGAGCATGGCCTCTCGCAATACTAGAATAATCTTAGTAAAACAGCGTTTTGGCATCACTCTCCCCGCCCTGACTGAAACTATTGTCTTGTCTAGTCAAACTAATTTTATATCAGCAAGATATTGATATTCTCTTGTTTTGGTTGAGATATAGTGCAAAACTCTTACTTTATTACAGCTTTTCAATTACATTATATCTTCAATAAAATTTAGCTATGAATCAGACCTATCAGCATCCTCAGTGGCAATGTTGAGAAAACAGTCATTCCTAATCACAGATGGGCACCATAAGCAGCAAATACATGAAATTCTTTTTGTGTTGGATAGGTATTGATGAAATATTATGATTCCCAATTTTAGAATCTCCCAAGAGTTTAAACTGTAAACTTTTGAACAAATATTGCAAACAATTAATTTATGCTAGAAATTTTTAAATCTGATGGCAGAATGTGAAGCTAAACCACAAAGGGGCCACAAGGGTAAAACTTAGAAAACAAGTAAGTGCAATATATTTATAGATCCACCCGTCAAGAAAGAAGACTACTGATTTTTTCCACTAAAGTTAGGGATTAGGTTTGAGCATTTGCAAGAGGGCAAAGGAGTAGGGGGACAACCCTATAATAAGACTGCGGAAGATAGACTGCCTTTTGCCAAAAAGGGCCAGGAAAATATTGCACATAAAAAGATCCAGCCATCACTTTTGATCATGAAAGTTTTTTCGATTCCTTCCTTTTTCTGTCCTGTGGTTTCCCTTATTATTAACTTATTACAAATATTGAGATGTGGTATTTCCTTGGATTTATTGGAAAACAGATGAAAAACAACAGATTATCCCTTAAAAATCATTCAAAATTTGGATTTCACAGAGTTGGGTTGGGTTGTTTTACCTCTGAGCGGCACTTTTTTGCACACCATGGGCTAAATGGCCAGGTCACATGGATCCCGAAGGCCCAGAGAAGGTTGGGGGAGGGGACCCACTGGAACAGCTGTTGGGAGACAGATGGTAGCCTCCCGTCAAGGCCATCCAGCGTGTTCTTTAACGTGCACAGGGTATGACTCTCCCGCACACGGGGCCACGGCTTAATGTCCCATCCGATGGCGGCCTTTCCAAGCCCATCAGTGTCCCCTACTGACCGTGGGCAAGACGGGGAATTTTGTGGAGATAAATCTCAACGCTGACCCAGCTGGGACTCGAACCTGGGAACTACAGATTACGAGCCTGGCGCGCTACCGACTGAGCCACCCCCGCCCCATATCACAGAGTGGTATGATGACTAAGTCATTGGTGTCATTCTGAAATGGATATACTGAATATTATTCATTACCTATCTACTTCTTGCTATTCACTCATCCTTTAATGGCTTGCGGATTTGCCAAAATTTGTTCCACCAAATATTTAGAATGCAATGAACAAACTTAATGATTTATATGTCAAATGAAAGTTTGTGACGGGTAGAGGCTATAAAACGTTAAACCCCATACTTCCTACCTCCCTAAAAAAGGGGAAATACCAAACTATTTGTTATGCTATATCTCAAAAAATCAAGTGTCATAAGTAACAGGCTATTAGTCAAATGAAAGCTTGTGACATGGGGAGTGTCAAAGATTATCATAATTTCCACCTTCCTTCCCCCCCCCCCAAAAAAAAAGGGAAATAAAGAAAAACTTCCTGCCTATCTTAGGAAAGCAAGGGTTGAATGTAACAAGTTGATATGTCAAACAAAAGATTATGAATTGGAGAATGTTGTGGACAATAAAAATATCCCCCTTGATTTTTTCCCCCCTATACAAGTTAGGTGTCTAATGAAGGCTCATACGAGGGCCACTCTACACTACTTCGAATTATGCTCCCCACAACTCTCCCCTCCTTCCAAAAGGGGATGGAAATTTTGAAGGTATCGACCTTAATGAGTTATATCTCAAAGCTTGTCACATCTCCAATATCATGGGCTACTTCAAACACAACTCCAAAAAAGGGGGAGGAAAAATATGGTTGGTGTTTATGAGTCATATACCAAAAAAAAAATTCTGAATATGTGTTTTTTTGTGGCAAAGAAAAAATATAACTTAAAAAATTAAAAAAAAAATCTATCTTACTATATGCACCTAAAATGTAGAAACCTAAAACATACTGATGAGTCACTAAATTGTATTCACTTCAAAGGGAAAAAAAACACGCTACAAAAGTTTCAATAGCAGGTACTGAGAGCAAAGTGTATAGGATACTGGGATGATCCTAATGCCAACCATAGCAGCTGGAAGTGAATCACAATGGTCTGATTGTAGGGCTGTGTGAAGCCAAATGGTTTACCCACTGTATTGCTGCATATGAGCATGCCAAAGTCATCTTTACAGAGAAGCCCATATGTCATGTGAAAATGACAGAGTGTGATGTAGTAAACAGTGGCTCTCATTTCTGGGATCATTTCCGTGATTGTTGTTGAATAAACATAAAATAATTCATATTATTTTATGTTTATTCAACAACTAAATATTACATAAAAATTTCCAAATATGGTAAAAAAGAGTCTCTTGTTCCTGGGTTGGGTTACTTTACCTCTGAGCGGCACTATTTTTCACACAATGGGCTAAATTGCCAGATCACAAAGACCCAAGGCCTCAGAGAAGGTGAGAGAAGGGGACCCACTGGACAGATAAATAAGTGATGATGGAGCCTCCCATCAATACCATCCAGTGGGTTCTTTAATGTGCACAGGGTATGGCTCTCCCACACATGGGGCCATGGCTTGATGTTCCATCTGAAGGAAGGTGGCCCTTTTGAAGCCCATCAGTATCCCCTAATGACCAAGAGCAGGGTGGAGAATGTGGAGATAAATCTCAAAGCTGACCCAGGTGGGACCTGAACCCACTAACTGCTTGTCATAATTAGACAAATCCCTTACATGAATTAAAAATTTTAATAACACTTATCAAATTCAGCTAAAAAAACTATTAATAATATTTCCATCACTCTTAGTGTATATACATTCTTATTCTAGGTATTAATGAAATGGCAGTTTAAACAAAATCATTTTACCAAATGACATGGCAATTGTAAGCTAAATCACTTTACTACTTAAATATCAGTGAGATGTCAACTGTAATCTTAAATATCAATGAGATGTCAACTATAAACCAAATAAATCATTTCGCCACTTAAATATCAGTGAGCTATCAACTATAAACCAAATCATTTTACGGATGACGTTCAAAATGTTCTTGACACATGTCTGTAAATTTGCATTCATTCCCCCCAAAGTTAATGAGTTAAGACTTATTCGAAAGCTTGTCCAAACTTGTCATTATGTGTAAAAAACAAAGGCTGTATCATCATTTCACTCTTTGCTGGTGGCACATAAAATTCGGTCTGTCAAATCACATTTCTTTCACAATTTCTATTTTCCATTGTTACTATGGAGCTTACTAAAGAGGGGGAAAATTTTATATTTCAAAAGGATGCAGCTTGGGAATGATGCGAAAAAAAATCATGTAGATTTATAACAAATATATGAGGATGTGCCTGTTCAAATCTGTGCTAAATGGGGTACCCCACAAACAGACAGAACTGCAAAAAAGGGCTAGAGTTAACTTATGCAAGGAGATGCTGGCAACGTTTGAACCTAGTGGCTCCAAATGATTAACACACATTGTCACGTGGGGGTTGCAGAAGATGAACAGCATCCCCAAATCCTCTGACAACACTTTTGCTCGTGGAAGAGAAGATTCACAATTTCTTTTTTCCAGTTCCAATTTAGTCATAATAGACACCTTACCTGAAAAAAAAAAGGACTATAAATGACCAATAATATACTAACATTGTTTAGTCCAAAATGGTTAGGGAGATGGAGTGTGTCTAAAAATGGTGTAAAAAAGTTCTCTTTCTTTGTGAATGCAATTTCCTAAAATATGAAAACTTTGAGTATTAACTCACCAAATAATTCCTTCTACAAAACACTTCATATACTGATTATTCTTTAAACTAAACCACTCTCCTCTTCTAACTCCCTTTCTCAAAACTCTAACTTCTCCTCTCTGCTCTGATTCTTAGCTCCCCCCCCCCTGCCACTGGCTTAAGTCAATGTGTCTAACACATACCTGTGAGCCACATTTGCATATGCCAAGAGTCAATGATGAAGAATGTGATTAGGCTAAACTGGTTAGGGAACATAGAAGTGAATGGTGAACCATTATATGCAACTTCTCATTGATGCTGGAGGGAATACTTTGAAGGACAGTAAAAGTTTTGTTGAGGTAAGAGCAATGGTTTTTGTTCTGCAGATGCATGTCAAGAACTTTTTGAATGCCCCTAGTACCACTTAAATATCAGTGGGCTCTAAAATATAAACCAAATCATTTTCCCACTTACAATTTTCAAAACTCTATTTTCTGTTGAGAGTTCATCGTAGCAACAATGAAAGTCTCATCAAAATGTTTTTTTTTTCGCAAATGTCACTGTCGTTGCTTGGCACAAAAAATTTCCTTTGTATTTTTCATACCCACAGCAAGCACAGAAAGGCGTTTTATAACAATTACAGTAGTGGTTCCTATTGCAACCAAGCACACAGCACTTTCCAGGTCAAGACAGGCATCTAGACAGCATTCATCAGGCCATCTACATCGGAGCAGAACACAAGGTCATCTTCCTTTCTGAAGTAAGGTGCAAATTGCTCATGACAAGTTCAAAATGAAGTCACTCAGACATTTTCCTTGAAAAGATTCCATTAAGTCTTGATCCAGGTAACTCTGATTTGGCCTTGGACACCTCCATATCATGAACAAAATCGTTCATTTCTTCTTCAGTGAGAATTTGTGGTGCAGATGACGCACCGTGGCAGATGAATGGATCATCATTAGACCAAAGGCTGCAGAGAACCCAACATCGGTTCGCCTCCTTCCTCATTGTCTGAATTGATGGAAAATTCTTTGGAGGTTCGGGAATGGGAAGGCCTTTGCTGTGCGGAACTGGTCAGAGAACAGATTGTATATTCGGGTATGCCACTGTCCACTTCTTTTTCCTTGTGATGCCTCCAAAAAACAGGTGGAACCATGCAGAAGTAGCAGTTATTTGCATGATTGCTTGGCTCTCTCCAAACCATAGGAACAGCAAATGGCATCGCCACTTTTTGCCTTTCGGCCACTTCGGAAGATTTCTTGCACACGTACTGCAGCATATGTGTGGGGCCGAGGCCTTGTCCTGGTCCACGATCTTGCATCCAAAATAAAAGTCATACACCACTTTCACTATTGGAGTGATGGCCCTTTTCTGGCTTGCAAACGTCACTTCCCCACAAATGTAACAAAATGTATCTGCACTATTAACACAGTTATGAGGTATCACTACTGCTGGATTAAAACTGCAAGATTACTTATGACTAAGGGGTAAATGCGAGTCATTCAAAAGACTTGCTCACCCTACAAGGTATCTGGAGATGTCGCTTATAACTAACTATTGCATCATCTTTTGTCGTGATCATAAAGCCGCGATGTCATGACTCAACTACATTGCATCAGACAATGATGCAATACCTCTGGGAGTTGTGTGTATGACGGTTGATACAACACAATATGTTGCAATCTGGAGTTTAAAATACAGTGTTGTGAAATGGTTACCTATGTACTCAATGCGGACTGAGTCATTTATACATGACCATCTCTGTCTCTCCTAAACAAGAGCCAATCGACAAATTTTATTGTCATTTTTGTGTTCAGCACCTCAAAATCAGCAAAGATTGGCTATTTTCATTTCAAAGCCTTTTTGTGTGTTGCCCAGTGTATTAGGAATCAAATTCATTTTAACAACTTTTCTCATTCAAGTATGCAATCAAATGGAGAAGGTCTAGTTCCCCCCTTCTCACAATTGTAGGAGAGCAAAAATAATCATTAATAAAAATTAAGAATGAATTTTTATATGTATTGGAATATAACTAACTGTTCATTCTATCAATTCCTAGCTTTACCAGAAATAAATAAAAAAATATATTTATCAAAAACAAGCAAACCATATCTGCAGAAATGTAATCATGAGATAATCCTCCCTTCCTCCCACCATTCTAGGATCCTGAACAATTTATTTAAAGTCTAGATTTATAAGTCAAAATTAGTAGATAAATGATGGAGCTGGTGACAGTTTAGTGATTAGAACACCTGGCATGTAATTGGGAACCATGGTTTTGAGTCCTTTCATTGACAAAACTCAATTTTTCCACAAAAGCATTTCTTGAATCTTTGTTTTAATCTACTTTAACCCTTTTCCTAGTTTACTGAATATAGATTTATAAATTATATTAAAAAAATATATAAATAAATTGTCATTCAAGCTGTTTCTTTCTTGCTCTCTTATATAGATCTTATAAGAGCTTGACACTATAACATACCACAGAGAAGACATCACAAAAAACATAAATCATCAGTAAGTCATTTATGAAAAAAAAAAGAGCAAAAAACAAAAAAACAAAAAAACAAAAAAATTTTTTAGATTCCATCTCCACTTAATTTTAAATATTTGTAAATTTCCACTGTTTACACATGTAGTCAAAATCTTATGACAAGGTTCCTGAAAAATTACAATTGTATAACTTTGAAACTACAACTCATAATATACAGCAGCAAAGCATGTCTCACCCCACTTTCACTAAATTCATTATATTAATTCAAATTCAATTTCAAAATTGAAATTTTTTAAGTTTTACCCTATTTTAGGTTGGGTTGTTTTACCTCTGAGGGGCACCTTTTTGCACACAATGGGCTAAATGGCCAGGTCACAAGGACCCCAATGGATCAGATGAGGTTGGGGGAGGAAACCCACTGGAACCGCTGTTGAGAGACAGGTGGTAGCCTCCTGTCAAGGCCATCCAGATGTGTTCTTTAATGTGCACAGGGTATGGCTCTCCCGCACATGGGGCCAAGGCTTAACATCCCATCCGATGGACAGTGGTCTTTCCAAGCCCATCGGTGTCCCTTACTGACCGTGGGCAGGGCGGGAAATTTTGTGGAGATAAATCTCAATGCTGACCCAGCTGGGACACTCGAACCTGGGAACTACAGATTACGAGCCTGGCACGCTACTAACTGAGCCACCCCTGCCCTTCTATTTTAAATGCTATTAAGATATATATATATTAAATATATATTAATATAACATATTTATTAAGAAAGCAATAAATTTTGGGGCCATAATGAAAATGGGAAAGAAAACATTGCCAACTTCATCATTAATTACAAAGTCAAACCACTTAATGCTCAAGATACTGCATAAACATCTAGAATCAAATGCATCGTTTCCTGTTATCCTGCTTACAAAGAGTCAAAGTTTCAGTACCATAGCTAACTTTAGAAAAGACCAAACTATTATATAATCTAATTTTAGTTTTTAGGTGTGTATGCCTATTTTTCCACACACTCCACAGCAGGGTTGTCCAACCTTTTGACTTCCCTGGGCCACAATGAGTGAAATGAATTGTTTTGGGCCGCACATAAAATATATAATATAGTTAATGTATATGAATAATAAAACTTCATTTATTTTATGTTTTTTATTATAAAATTAAAAAAGGGCAACATAAAAGTAGTGAGATATCAAAAACTTGCTCAAAATCATATAATCATGTTGAAAGTTTATGTCGTAAACACGCAAACTTTACGATTTTGTGGGCCGCATTACTATTTGTTCAGGGCCGCAGGTTGGACATGCCTGCTCCACAGATTCTTCAAATCCCAGCAGCAATCCCTTTTTCTGCTAATTTCATGACACACATTACTCTCAAGACAATAAAACTGAGACACTTGCTCAAGGATGCCACCATTCAAAACAAGTGAAGCCCATCCTGCCGACTAACTTTCATCACTTTAGTTTCCTGTTTATCATCAAGTGTCACTATTATTAGTCTCATCAATAGCTCTAATGAAAGAGTTAATCTGATTAACATCATTTGCCAAAAGGGCCAAATCATCATATTCAAAATGATAAATCTTTGTTAACAAGCCTTACCAACTCATGCAAAATTCAATGCTATTAACCTTTACAGTGTCTGGTTTCTGAAACTGAACTCATTGTGGTTGCTGGATTTTAAAGTGTTTTCAGAAAATAAAATTAACAACTTTAGAACCTCTCCTGAAGTAACTAATGAATGGAAATATGTCATGTTATATACCAAAAGAAAGAGCACTTAATTGTGCTTAATAAAATGGCAAAAATTCAAAGAAAAAAAATGGTAGGTTAAATTTTTTAACACTTTTTTTTTAAAACATTGCAAATTTTTACTGTATTTTTTTCCACTTGATCTTCATTCAAATTTTAAAAAAATGTATTTTTCCCATTTTTTTATAATATTATTTTAATATAAACGGTTCATAATATTTTGATTATTGCTTAAATCTTTCATTTTGTTTTCTCTAAATTATTTAGTCATTTATGCACATAATGCTATAAAGCTTATTCTTAGACTTCTAATGATCGGCAAACTTTAAGCCTACTAAAGCAGTCATAAAAAATAATTTTGCTTTAAAAACTAAATAATTTAAATAAGAAATGAAAAATGTATCAGAAAATTGATAAAGACAGATAGAAAATTTTTTTAAAAAATGTTTCAAAGCATTTAAAGTTTAATCAATGTAATAAATTTGAGAATGAGTGACTTTTTATGAAGCTGCATAACTGCTATGGAAAAGTTTAATTCTAAAATTCCAGTAGAAATCTTGGTTAAACATCGCAATTTTCTGACCTTAATTTGTTCATGTTTTAAATGTAATTAAAAATAAATAAAGTCCTACCGTTTAATAATTTTGCTCTGAGTAATCCTAATGCTTGTTCTGATTGCCGCTATTATAGATCGCTAGTAGTTTCACTTTCAGTCATTTCTAATTAAATATTGTTTACAATCGCTGTATCCATTTGAGAAGCAACTAGAATGCATATTGCCTCTGGAGCATATGAGAATCATGTTTTCAAAGAGAAGAAAGTTTTTCCTTTACCATTTCATTCCTTAAAAGTTTTAATTTGAGCTAGCAGATGATAGGAAAATGCAAATAGTATTTTATTAATAATTATACAACCTAAAAGTATTCGTCTCTTAATTCTTAAACCTAAAAAGTTGCATTTCCCAGACCGCTCTCAGAAAAGTGGGTAAATTATTGCTGTCAGTGGTATATTACTTAAAATGTAACCCTAAGTTTTCAAAATTTTATTATATATACGTTATTTGCTCTGCCATTTCATATTTAGTGATCTGTTGAGATATATATATTAAAACTACTAAAATTGCAAATTATACTTCATTTAGTACTAAAAAAATCAACTAAAAAAATAATCAAAAGCTAATCAAACTAAAAAATAAGTTTTCTAATTATCATTTTTAACGTTTTCAATCAAAATTTCATGATGTTCACATTCCACCATTAAAATGTCATATTTCTATGATTAATACATCGTTGCAATATCTGTTTGAAATTTTGGAATTTTCAACCTTTTCATGTTAGAGGGGGCAATTATAGTGTTTGAAAGATTCTGAAAGTGCAAATCATAATATTTCATTAATTCCTATCTAACACTAAAAAGATTTTTTCCTTTTTCTCTAAATACAATTATCTGCTAACCTGCCTGGGTTTAAGAGGTCAATTCATTGTTGCCAATGGAAACATCATGTTCACATTCCACCACCAAAGTTTAAAATTTCTAGTTTATATATGTCATTTGCAATATTTGTTTGAAATTATGGAATTTGCAAATTTTTCCACCATTAGAGGGTGCAATTATAGTTTTTGGAAGATTCCAAAAGAGCAAATCATAATAGTTCATCAATTTCTAGCTAACCCTAAAAAGATTTTTTTCATTTATCTCTAAATACAAACAATCATCTGCTAAAACAAAAAATGCCCTATCACTATTGTATTTGAAAAAATAAGGAAACCAAATCAAAAACAAAAAGAAAGAAACTTAGGTGAAATGTAACCAGATGAAGATAAAATGCATGAGTGGTTAACCCAACTATATATAGAGACTCTACTGCTCGGTAGAAATTCTACAGTCAATCATAATGTACTGCTCTATAACTAATTTTACCATGCTAAGGATATTTTGATTGAGTTGTAAGAAATCAATGACAAAGTGCATAGTGTGAGTGAAAAACACAACTTATAGTCTCAAATTATAATTGGCTTTTCAAAGCAAGCAAACAATTATCATTAACTACAAATAAATAAAAGATATAATTAAAACTAAATTAATAATAAATATGCTGGTATAACTTACCATGGTGATGAGGCTTTTTCAGGGGAAACTTTTGCCAATTAGATAGAGGTTGATGCTACAAAAAATAAAGAAAAAATAAAGTAAAATACATTTCTGTACACTTAATTTTAAGATTTTACATTATCTCTGCATTAGTTAAGCAACATTCATGGCTTAGTATTCTGTCTGATTTAACAAGAAACATTGTATCAAAAACCACCAAAGGTGTCAATCAAGAGAGGGTTAGGTTGTTTTACCTCTGAGTGGCACTTTTTTTGCACACCATGGGCTAAATGGCCAGGTCACAAGGACCCTGAAGGATCAGAGAAGGTTGGGGGAGGGAATCCACTGGAACAGCTGTTGGGAGACAGATGGTAGCTTCCCGTCAAGGCCATCCAATGTGTTCTTTAACGTGCGCAGGGTGTGGCTCTTCCACACACGGCAATCAAGAGAGGTGGCACTAGATAAAAGCAACTTTTCTATCAGAACTTGGTTATTCCAGTGCAATTTGATTGGCACATATAACTGCCATAATCAAGGAGTACATGTTCCTTACAGTTTCGTAGAAATTTCTACTTTTCATATACTGGTTAAGGTGTGTCAGTTTTCTAACTGAAACAGCTAACACATGAGAGTAGATAATTTTCATTTAAATTTAGGTTTTAATTCTAGATGAAAATTTGCCTTCACCAAGTTACATAGTTAACATTTATTTCACTGCAACAATGCAAACCTTTGTATTTATTTTTATTGCCAATTTTAATATTATTTCTATAAGTTAATAATCTGGGAAATTTTCAAGGCAGTTAAACAACATTATTAGCCCTTTTATTGCATTGTCTTTAGCTAGAGATTTAGCAAAAGGGAGAGTGGATTTTTCATGTGAGCATTAATTCCAATTTTTATTGAATTTGAGAACCATTTGGCAATTAATTGGAATTGACTGGCACCTAATTTAATTTATCCAGAAATCAATTTTTTAAACAAATGAATAAATTCGACATATTTGGTATCTACTAATAAATTACCACTTTAAAGTCGATTAAAATTTTTAGAGGAAAAATTGTCTTGAGCCAGATGAGATACAAACCCACGACCTCCTGACATGTCGGGTGTTCTGGACCACTGAGCTACCGGCTGCCAATCAAGATCTCTAATTGATGATATGAACAATTTCAATCTACATTACATCATATGCAGGGACTGTTATGGCAATTTCGTCATAAGTGGCAGATTAATGCCATATAGAAAGTATTTTTTACAAGTATACCGTTGATAAATAATGAATAAACTTGAAATATTTGGTATCTAATAAATTACCACTTTGAAATCGATTCAATTTTTAGAGGAAAAACAGCTGGTAGCTCAGTGGTCCAGAGCACGTGACATGTTGTCAGGAGGTCGTGGGTTTGCATCCCACTCAGCTCAAGACAATTTTTCCTCTAAAAATTTGAAGAGACTTCAAAGTGGTTATTTATTAGTAGATAAATTTTTTTCACTGAGAACTTTACAATATAGTATTGTAAAGTGTTAGCAAAACAGGTGAGTCCTGTTTTGCTAACCATTTGAAAACTGTCATGAAGCAGAGTTCATTACTAGAATCTTGAACTTCAAGAGTTAAACCCTATCAATCCGAAGTAGGCAGAGCATTAATAAAAGGTCACTATAATTGTTTCATCTATCGACGTTACATCATTTCTTGTAGAATAGTGTAGTAGATGGAATAATAGGAATGCTAAACAACTTTTCAGTTTATACTTACAAAATTTTGTACACTAATCATGAAGATGTATAAATATTAACAGATGAGATGATTATCAAACAGTATGAACAGTGTGCCTAAAGGCTTCAGAAATAGGGGGAGACCAAGGATGTGGTGGGCAGACAATGTCAAACAGGACCTTATTAGAATTGGTGTGTAGTGGCCAGATGTAGCAGATGTAGCTCAGGACAGACTTACTGGGAGAACTAAATTGCACAGTTTGGTTGGACCTCCACAACCCATGGCTGCTTGAGGATGATGATGATAATGAAGACGTAACAAAATATACAAAGGAAGTGATCGATTTTGTCCTAACTTATTCAGAGGACTTAGGACTTCTTCAGACATACAATGATTAGAAGTTAACTTATAAAGATTAGGTAAAGTTCAAAGTTCTAACTCTTGCTTCAAATTGTAGTTGTGAAGAGATGCGATGCACAAGTCATGCAGTATGATAGGTGAGGTCAGCAATCACATCATCAATTAATCTGTTTCTTAAACATATGCAATTTTTCCACCTTGTTATATCCTCTGGTATGGTTCTAGATGTTCTAACCTGTTCAATGTTTCTTTATTCCACAGTACATAATTTTAATTTACATCATATATAAAAAATTTCAGCCGTCCTGTGGTTGAGTGGTTAGCACGCTTGGCTACTGATCTATGGGACCTGGGTTCGAGCCCCGGGTAAGGCATGGATGTATGTGTCGTTTTTCTGCTGAGGTCCTGCCATCCTCTCAGACCTTCTACTATGGCATATAAACTGGCAGGCTCCTGTCAGACCTCTGTGGCAAGCAGCTGCTTGAGGGGATATTTATTTATTATATTTATAAAAATTTTCATGGGTTCTGGTTTAATGAACGTTTTTATAAATATATATTGATTATCGAATTAAAAATATACCTAATTATTTTACTATTTGAGCAGTTTGAAATTTTATCTATATTAAAACTTCTTTTGAAATTTCATTTCACTCAGGTTTGCATAAAAACCTGAAAGAACATTTATTCCAAAGAATTATGAATACATTGAGAAAAATCCAAATTTCAAAGCAAACAGCCCAGTTTTAAATATTAAGTTACAACTGTAATTTCAACTAATGGCATTCTAACAAGTCTAAAAACATAATGAATTATACACACACCAGAAAAAAAAAATTAGTAACCCCCCAACCATAGACGGTAGCATTGACTTGATATACCAGTAGATGTTGCACCTGTAGTAATGCAGCACTAAATAGAGGCATGTAACCTTCCATGTGCTCTGTAGTGTCATCAGTTCCATTGGAGTACCGGTTACATGTTTCTGCCATGAATCATGAGTTGGAAAAAGATATGACCAAGTGACAAAAGGGTGTTACTGTATTTGGTAGGACTAAAGGACATGCTGTGAAGGAAGCAGCCGAATTTGTTGGTGTTTCAAAGCAAACAGTCTATAAACAGTGGTGTACATCCAATATGACTACTAACAGCAGATGTTACTGCTATCACAAGTCAGTGATCACACACAGGGACAAATGATGAGTATCACAACTAGTGACTGCAAATTTCAAACTAGACTGGAATTGTTACAGAGTGTCAATGAATGTTACAGAGTGTTTGTGAATAAGGCCATGTCAGCCTATTTCACAAAGAATGTAGCAAAAGTAACTGCATTATAGTATTTGGTGCAAAGTACTTTGTAAGAAATCCATGCTAACAGCTGCCATAAAGCAGCTAAATTGCAAATGGGCTAGGCGCAAATTTAACTGCAAACAACTGGAAAACTGTTATCTGGTCAGATGTCACTTTTCTGTCTGTATTCCAATGGTGAATGGCAAAGTGTGCATTGCAAGAATAATGAATAATAATTGTATTCATGGCTGTCTCAGAATAGGTAGATTAATACCCACTGGAACTTAAAACAAAATAAAATCACTTACTTGTGAGTAAATATCGTAATATTTTGAACCCTGACTGGGGTCGTCATCCGAGGTTGTAGCTTTGTTTGAGCAAGTTTATCCAACAAAGCTGCAACCTCCTTGGATGATGACCCTATCAGGAGACAAAACATCAGGATATTTATTCACAAGAAAGTGATTCTATTTGTCTTAAATTCCAATGTGAAGCCTTCCATCTGGAGTGTGTACAAGGTGTTATTCAAGCTGGAGACGGTTCTGTGATGTTCTGGGGCTGCTTACCTACCACGAGGTAGGCCCTTTAGTTGAGATATTGACTCATTTATATTAGGAAAGCTATTTACAGATTCTGGATGGCCAGGCGTTGCCTTTTGTGCTTCGTGTGAAGCACAAAATACACAGATACTCAGGTGTTCCAGGATGATAATTACAAGGTTCACACGCCAAAACTGTTTGCGACTGGCATGAGGTAACATTGGGACACCTCAACTGGAAACAAAGTCACCGGATTTAAATACCATTGAAAACCTTTGGGATATCTGGAACAGAGGGTGAAATACCAAAATAGACATCCATGTAATCTAGCTGAATTATGAATGCTATTGGTTGAGTGACTAGAATTGATGTAAACTGTGTCTAATGATGACTGGTGGAGTACATACCTAACAGTAACAGGACTGCTGCTGCAATTCATGCAAAGGGATGTGTTATACAGTATTAGGTGAGAAGTTACAAAGGGAACTAATTTTTTTGGCGAGCTTTTATTGTTAGTGTATAATCACGGTGATTATGACAATGACAGTTAACAGATGTGGAAAATCAAAAGACAGGATTCTTTTTCTCGTCAATGCCTTTTTCGAACCTTATTAATATGCATGATTTAAATGTATTATATTATTTCACATTTCTAATACTGACATTTAGATTCTAGAAAGTTTTTGAAACAAATATTATTCTCAGTGTTTCATTCTTATCACCTGTAGTTAAATACAATGCGTTGGCCACATGCAAAGAGTAAGTGAGAATAACTGCATCTGAAAAAAGTGCTGCTTAAAAAAATACTAAATGTACTTAAAGTGAGCCAAGATATATATAAAAAAAAACTTACATGCCAACCCCTTGTTATTATTGGATTTATATTTTGATGTTCTGAAGATGAGACTTTTCCATTATCTCTGGAACCAGGATCTACATCTTGTGGATATTCAGAATAAACAGGTTCTATGTCATAACTGTGCCTGTCTCCAGTTTGTTCATGACTAATTCTTTCATTTGTCACATTTTGGGGCAAAATATCAATTGGAGGCTCATCAGCAAGAGGGGTGCCAGGTTGTACATCTTCACTACTAAGTAAAAACAATTCCAACATAAATTACTGAAGTAAAAAAAAAAAACTTTTTTTTCTGAAGATTGCACACAATGATAAAATTAGTCCATAACCAGGGGAATACTTTGTGAAAAAGTAATGATATGAGAATAATAACAATAATGATATGGGAATAATAACGATGAATGCAATTAAGAAATTGGTAGTAACAAGTAGATCTAGGGTAACTGTAGCATTCATGGTGGTATATTTTAAAGTTTATCAGCCCTAACTACAAAACTATATCAGATAAGAAAAAAAAAAAATGTAAATTACAATGATATTGAGTAACAAACTACTTTTCCATTTAGTGCAAAGCAAAAACCACCATCTATAAAGAAGAATAATAGCTTGAAAAAGTGCAAAAACAACAATGGCTCTCTATGACATGACGATACAAATTCTAATTTGCCCATGATATTCTATCTTACCACATTATTATGTTATAAGCAAAATCAAATAGGGATCATGTGTATTAGAAGTATTGGATGCTTACAATATTTGAATTCACTATGCAGACAGTTTGCATAATGATTATATTAGTGATTCACAAAAGTTGCATTCAACTTTCGGACATAATACATTCCTGAAAACACATCCAAAAGTTGAGTGATAGACTCATTATATTAAGGGTTCTGTTCTCAGAGAGCCAAAAAATATTGTAAAATCACTATTTATGAAATAAATTGCCTTTTTTTTACCCTTAAGTGTTATTATATGTATACAGAGTATTTTTAAACATTTAAAAGCTACAATCAGTAAAATTAATCGCTATTTATCGAATAAATTTTTGCTTTTTTTTACCCTAAGTGTTATTAAATGTATACAGAGTATTTTTAAACATTTAAAAGCTATGATCAGTAAAATTAATTTTAAATACTATTTTCTTACCTTAAAATCAAAGACAGAAGAAACATATTGTTATGACAGATGAACAGGCTACCATAAACTTGTGATGTGAAGCATTATTTTGATGCTTGCATTTACTTCAGTGTGAGAATTCCATTACTAACCACTTTGAGTGTGGTATCAACTTAAAAAAATAATGAATAAAAGAGTTGTAAATGAGAAGAATTGAAGTGAAGGAAAATGTAGTTTGTCTTAATCTGTATATGATAGTCTAAAGAAGAAATGTTTTTATTTGGTGTGTGCAAGGGAGGATAATAAGTTTATTAGTGTGGATTTTATTAGTAAACTATTCAGAAAAAGAAAGATACTCAAGACACTTAAAGATACGGCTGAGGAGGCTGGTTTGGTTTGGTTGTTTGGGGTTTATTGGCGCAACAGCAACTAAGGCTATATTGCGCCAAACGATAAAAAGGGATAAAAGTCTCATAACCCACAACCAAAGTTAAAACGAACACAAACAAAACGGCAAAAAACGACAAGTAAAAAGACTAAAAAGTAACAAGTGTAGAAGTTAACAATAAAAACGGGTGTATAGGACCTATTGAAAACCACAAACAAGAGTAAAAACTAGGAAACAGAGTAAAAATCAAATACGTGTAAAATAACCAGTAAAACGTAAAAAGTCGAAAACAGGAGTTAAAAACGATTCATCAGATAAAAGATGGCTGAGTGTAAGAGGCTCAGCCATAAAATTGTGGAAGGTAAAATACATTTTCCGTTCAAGATTAAAAGCGAGACGAGACAATGAATTAAAATATGTTTAACAGTTAAAATGGTGTCACAAAACTCGCACTTAGGTACTGCGTCCACCTTAAGTAGAAAAGAGTGTGTTAAAAACGAGTGACCTAAGCGGAGCCGAGCAAGGACAACTTCCTCCTTACGATTCCTGCGAAAACAAGACTGCCACGGTTTGACAATGGGCTTGATCTCGAAGAGCTTGTTAGCAACCTGTTCAGACCAAGATCTCTGCCACTGTGCCCGGAGCTCGATGGTGAAACGCTGCCGGAAATCCACATATGGAACCGGCAACGGAGAGGCGTGGCTGACTTGGCAGCAGCATCTGCCAAGTCATTGCCCCTGATCCCGACATGACCGGGCACCCAACAGAAGAGAATCGTGGTGGTGGCTGCCAGACGATGGAGCTGCTGGCGGATCTTGGAGAGAACAGGGTGAGGCCGATGCCTCACCGAGATCAAAGCATGTAGCGAGCTAAGCGAGTCGGTGTAAAGCACACACCGACGATGATGCTTAGCTGCTATATGGTCCAAGGCAATGCTGATAGCATGCAACTCAGCAGTGAAGATGGAACACTGCTGTGGGATCTGGTCTGCAATGATTACATCACAGCAGACCATGGCTGATCCCACTGAAGTGCCGGACTTCGAGCCATCTGTGAAGACAGGCAAGAAGTCCAGGTGCGCAGCACGATGGCTGGCAAAGAGTTGTCGGTACACACAGTCGGGTGTAAAGGCCTTCCCCGTCCTGCACAGGGAAAAATCGCAGGAAGGGGAAACAGCGAGCCAAGGTGGAAGTGGCTCAGCTGTCGACTGTGCGATGCTATCGAGACTGGTGTTGATGTCTCGCAGGTAACCTCGGACACGCAAACCGAAAGGACGAATGGCAGTCGGCCGATTCTGGTATAACATTTCCCACCTGGGACTGAAAATGCAGTCCCAAGTGGGATGGCCTGGCAGGGATCGCAATTTCGATGCATACTGCAGAGACAACTGCTGACAGCGAATAGATAAAGATGGTTCGTCGGTCTCAACGTAGAGACTCTGGACCGGTGAAGTGCGGAAGGCCCCTGTGCACACACGGAGGGCCTGATGATGGAGTGGGTCCAGCACCTTCACCACCGAATCGCGGGCGGAGTCATACACCTGGGATCCGTAGTCCAGTTTCGACCGGACAAGTGCACGGTAAAGGCGGAGCAAAGAACATCGGTCCGCCCCCCAAGAGAGGGAGGAGAGGACCTTGATGATGTTCAGTGCCCGCGTGCACTTGGACCTGAGATGTCGTATATGTGGTAAAAAGGTCAATTTCCAGTCAAAGATGAGACCGAGAAACTTGGTCTCTGCCACAACAGGAATGATGTTACCCCCGAGCCGCAGCTCGGGGTCCAGATGAAGATTACGCTTGCGGCAAAAGTGCAGACAAGCGGTCTTCTGTGGGGAGAACCGGAACCCATTGGCCGTCGCCCAAACCGAGAGATTGTTCAGGGCAGTTTGAAAGTTGTCGTTCAATGACCGTCATGCTGGACGATGAGCAAAAGATGCTAAAGTCATCAACATAGAGGGCATTGCCTACAGTCGGAGGAAGTTGTCGTGTAATGGAGTTGATCTTGACAGCGAAAAGCGTAACACTCAGGACGCAGCCTTGAGGCACCCCCTGTTCTTGGGGGAAAGGCCGCGATAGTGTTGCCGACACGGACTCGAAAAACACGAGAAGATAAAAAGTTTGCGATGAAGATCGGCATGTGACCTCGCAAGCCGAAGCTGTGAAGGTCACGAAGAATGCCGAATCTCCATGCCGTGTCGTACGCTTTTTCAATGTCGAAGAAAACTGACACCAGGTGCTCTCGTCGTAAAAAGGAATTCCTGATCACCGATTCGAGGCGGATCAGGTGGTCTAAAGTAGACCGGTGCCTGCGAAAGCCACACTGGGTGTTGGAAAGAAGGCCGTGATGTTCCAAATACCAGGCCAGTCCTGGTATTTACCATCCTTTCCAACACCTTGCAGATGCAGCTCGTCAACGCAATTGGACGATAATTGGAAGGAATCTTGGGATCTTTGCCTGGCTTAGGGAAGGCCAAGATGATGGCCTCCCGCCAGGAGTCCGGAAACTGCTCCTCGATGAAAATACGGTTGAAGAGTCGGAGCAGTCGATCCTTACTCGATGGTGAGAGATGTTGGAGCATGGCATAATGGACATTGTCTGGCCCCACAGCAGATGCACGAGAAGTGTACAGAGTACGGCGAAGCTCCTCCACTGTGAATGGCCTGTTGTAAGACTCCAGGCCATTCGAATGGAAGGACAGCGGAGAGCGTTCGGCCCTGCTCTTCTGGGCCGGAAACTCGGGGGAGTAGGAGGACAGAGAAGAGATGGTGGAGAATGACTCCCCCAGAATGTCGGCAATTGCTCGAGGCTCAGCAATTGCCTGTCCATTGTGCTCCAGGATCGATAATGAGTGGGACGTGTACTTCCCACCCATCTTCCGGACTTTATCCCACACGACCTTAGAACTGGTCGTGCGGGTGATAGATGAGGTATATTTCATCCAAGATTCCTTCTGGCTCTGGCGCCGGACGAAACGGGCTTTCGCCCTGGCGCGTTTGAATGCTTCGAGGTTGGGGGACGTCGGATATCTCCGAAACACCCCCCAAGCCTTGTTCTGAGCCTTACGAGCTGCGGTGCAGTCGGGATTCCACCACGGTTTTGGGAACCATGGAAACCGAGTCGAGGTCTGAGGAATAGTAGAGGCAGCTGCATGGACGATGCAGTCCGTCAACTCCGCCACTGCAACATTGATGGGCTCCTGGCTGACAGAGTGCTCATCGAGCTCAGACAAGAGCTCGAAGCCACTCCTCCAATCAGCCCGATCAAGCCTCCACCGGGAGACACGCGAAGGGCTGCAAGGCCCCCCAAGAGAGATGGTACACACCACGGGGAGGTGATCGCTTCCGTAGGGATTGTCCTCGACCTCCCATGTAAAGAGTGGAAGGATCGAGGAGGAGCAGATGGTGAGGTCAATGGCAGTGAATGTGCGGGTTGGGGTGTGAAAGTAGGTACTGACACCGGTGTTCAACAGGGAGAGCGATGGATCCAGGAGACACTGCTCCAAGACCTGGCCCCTCCCGTTGGTG
Source organism: Ryuthela nishihirai (assembly GCA_038380435.1). NCBI lineage: Eukaryota > Metazoa > Arthropoda > Arachnida > Araneae > Heptathelidae > Ryuthela > Ryuthela nishihirai. The sequence goes on from JAWZYU010000018.1 coordinate 32,327,153, forward strand.
TCAGCACTGCCCCAGAGCGGACTGTGGCCGTTGAAGTCCCCCATGATGAGGAAGGGGGACGGCAGCTGCGAGACGAGGTCATCAAGGTCATCCCGGAAAACGATGCTTCCGGGTGGGAGATAGACAGAACAGACAGTCAACGAAAATCCCACAAAGAGGCGGATGGCAACCGCCTCTAAATGTGTGGTGAGGGGAATGACCTGGAATGGAGAATGGTTGCTCACGAGGATGGCAACACCCCCGTGAGCTGGACCATCTCCATCCCGGTCCCGGCGAACGAGAGAAAAGTGCCGGATAGTGGGATTGTTGGCTGTCTGTAAGAATGTCTCCTGAAGGCACACGCAGAGGGGTTCGTGTGCCCTCAGGAGGACCTTGATGTCGTCAATATTCCTCTGGAATCCACGACAGTTCCATTGAAGGAGTGTGGCCATCTCAGGTCTTTGAAGAATTGGCGGACGACTTTCGATTTATTTTAACCATCGCCAGCGACGGTTTTGGAAAATTGGGGCGGTCGGTGTCCATGTCCTCGGAGTTGTCCGAGCAACATGGATCAGAGACCGCCGAACAAGGAGGTAAAATTTTCTTTTTGGGCCCCGGCGGGGGCCCCTTGGGTTTTGTAGGTCTTGCTGTCTGTGGGCGGGGTGGAGGGGGCCTTCCGGAGGTGGAAGTGGAAGGCACAGACACAGGAATAGAAACCGGTGTCGATGTTGAGATTGACACCGACGTCGGCTTCGCCTGCGTCAAGAGGTACTTAGCAGCAGGCAAGAAAGATTCAGTTGGTGGAACGCTGATGTCGGTCTGCACCGCCACGGAAGCCATCTTAACGACGGGCTTTCCGACCACCGCACCGGCATAGGAGACCTTGCCAGGTGGGGCAGGCGGTGCAGCAAGCTTTCTCGCCTCTGGATAGCTGATGTTGTGGAGGGTCTTCAGGCGCTGTACCTCTTTCTCCTCCAACCACTTCGGACAGTCGCGGGAGTACGCCGGATGTTCACCACGGCAGTTTACACAGCATGCCTTTTCTGCTGTGCAGTCAGGTTCAAGGTGATCCTGACTGCCACAACGAGCACAGGTGGGCTTGCCCCGGCATGCGGTGCGGGCATGGCCAAACCTCTGGCATTGAAAGCAACGCAGAGGATTGGGGATAAATGGCCGCACCTCGCAGTGTAAGTATCCTGCCTTGATGGAAGTAGGCAGGCGTGGTGTGTTGAAAGTTAGAATAAGTACCCAGCTGGGTTCTAACTTTCCATTACGGCGTGATGAAACCCGGTGGACTGCGATCACTCCCTGGGCCGAAAGCTCCGAGAGGATTTCCTCCTCAGAAACCTTGAGGAGGCCCCACTCGGAGATCACACCCCAGGAAGGATTGAGCGTCTTGTGCGGAGTGACTTCGACAGCCACTCCACCAATCGCTGTAACCTTTAAGAGAAGCTCCGAATGCTTGGAGCATGCAGTCTCCACCTGAAAGCCACCAGATCTTAGGCGCTTGACAGATTTCGGCTCTCCTGCAAGACCTAGAATACCCTTATTTATAAAAAAAAGGGGACATGTCTCCAAGAACCTGATCACCCGTAGAGTGGATGATCAGGAACTTCGGAGACGGAGACACACACGAAGACGAAGGCAAAGACAGAGAAGTTGGGGGTTCATGGCGAGCCCTCTTCGCGGCATTGTTCGAAGAATTATGAGTAGTTGTACTCATGGTTGTTTTTAAAAAATTCAGTGCCCGTTGTCCCCACCCACCATGGAGTCCAACAAGGGGACGCCCAATTGGGCGCCAGGGCTGCCCGGGCACCATACCCACACAGCCAGTGAGCCAAGCCCTCACTACAAAACAAAATGGAAAAGTAAAAGAGAAATGGTGGGAAGCTCGTCGGAGTTCCCACAAAAGAAAAGAAGCAACAAAGCAAGAAAGTGTGAGGCAAGAGCTGGCCTCACAAAAGAAAGAAAACTACAAAATTAGTAAATGCGTGGGGAAACTCGCAAACCGTTGTCCGGACGGTGGACAAGGTTACTCACTGAACAGCATAGTTGACCCTAGCAGAACCAGCCCACCAGCCGATTGATCCTGAGGGGGCCGCCCCAGGACCTCCCGTTTACCTGAAGCAGAGGCCAAAGCAGTGGATAGCAGTGGCCCCGGAAGTCGCTGCCCAGCCCCGCGACAGACAGGCTCCCCAATGGCAAAACGGCCAAAGGGGACCCCACCAGTCATGAGCTGGGGAGAGAAGACGGGGACCCCTGAGCAACTGCCAGGATCCTCCTTTCCAGGGACACGGGTCTCCGCGCACGGCAAACACGCGGGCGAGCGTTTAGGACCCTGTGAAGGTAACCGAGCCAGCGGAACCTTCACAGGGTGGTCCCATCACCACGGACAGGCTCTCGCATCGAGGGGCTGAGGAGGCTGTATGTTAGTTCAGCAAGCAGAGCTGATCTCAGCTTTACTGTAGGAAGAGTTCATCATTTGATGGATAGTTATCTTTAGTTTGTTTACAAGAATTGGTATGGTTATTCTTGATAAATTACAGGTTTGTTCACAAATATGATTGTGCAACTTCTTGAGTGTTGTAAAAAGCCTTATTTTATGCTTTGAGTGAAGATAGTAAAAATTAGAGGAAACAACTCTTTGTAGGAATAGTGATTAGGTGCTAAGTTCTTCTGGTTTATTTTCATACTGATGAATATTTATGCTGGTTGAATTTAGTTTATATAAATGTTTTCATTCATACTTTTGTAATAAATTACTTTATTTTAGAATTATTATTCCTAAATATTATTTTTGAACTCATGCTCAATTTCCATCCATTAAATTTATAACAATATTTGAATGATTGATGGATAAAGGGGCTTACTAATAGTAATTTTTCAGGAAATTGAACAAAAGATTGTGATGCAAATTTTGATATTGAAGGCTCTTCAGCTGACTTGATAATGTCTCATCGGCTTTCTTGAAGAATTTCCCAAGATTGTTTCCTATAATGTTTAAAAAGTTCAAGTGAAGACTTCATTTTGGTTCTTCACATTCAAAATCTTTGTTGGAGGACTTTGAATGATTTAGTTGTCATTTTAGTCTTCGGGTGGTGCCTTATTTGTCTGTTGCATGGCAATCAGATCTTCATTGAACAAAAGCTCTGAATAAGATGCAATCAATTTGTCAACATCTTCAGTACAGACTTCCGAATCCAGTTGATTCATAAACTGAGAAACTTTCTATTTCTTAGTCACACAATTGTTTCAGATGTCTCCTCAAAACTTTCAAAATCTGTAATTAATTCTAGGCACAACTGCTTCCAGCAACAATTCCCAGTTGATTCCTTTATCTCAGTCAAAGGTTGGGTTGTTTCACCTCTGAGCGACACTTTTTTTTTTACACACAATGGGCTGAATGGCCGGGTCACAAGGACCCCGAGGGCTCAGAGAAGGTAGGGGGAGGGGACCTATTGGACAGCGGTTAGGAGAAAGATGGTAACCATCTTTCTCACACCAGAATCAAGTGTGTTCTTTAACGTGCATGGCTCTCCTGCACATGGGACAATGGCTTTATGCACCATTTGATGGATGGTAGCCTTTCCAAGCTCATCAATTCCCCATAATGACTGAGAGAAAGGCAGGTAGTTTTGTGGAGATAAATCTCAATTTTTGGTATTTTTTATTTGGACACATTATATTCTGTTCTAGTGGCCTACCTGAGACTCGAATCTGGGAACTGTATATTACAAGTCTGGCACACTACCAACTGAGCCACCTCTACCCCTCTCAGTCAAAGAGTCTCTGCATGACATGCAGTGAGTCGCATTCACTGATGTCCAAAATACCGAGGACAGTATGCAAAAGTCAAGGACTGCCTGTAATTTGCCGGGTCACAAGTTAGTTACACTGAGAGTAGCTGGCTAAGGTAACAATATGTCCTCATACTCATATGCTGAAAATCTAAGATAGTTAGCATAAGGAATGTAACTATAGAGCTCATACTGCAGTAAGGATATTCTCAGAAAATTTTGAACTGTCTCAAGAATCTGTCGACATCTTAGTATTGGATGCAGTAACCGTCCACATAAAACAGTACTGCATAGTAATAGAAGATGCAAATATTGCTACCAAAGCACTCACCCATTATCACTAGAATTCACAAAAAGTTCATGAATGCAGTGGTAACTCAGTTCTGAGCTACTACTTCTTCGCAATGAAGCAATGCCCTTTTGCACACTGCTTTTGAAAGCTAGTTCTGCTGTGATGGTCTACACCATTCACTTTTTCTTTTCCGTGACCAGTTTTGCTTTATTTACGTTATATTTATCAGTTTGGGGATTTAATTCATTTCTGCAGACTGTCTCAATCCTCGCTCCGAGCTGCAGGAGTTGCACATGCGCAACTCCGATATTTTGATTGACAACTGCTAAAGTGCGTGCCAGATACACCCTCTCTTGAGTCATAGCTTGCACGGTCAGTTCATGCAAATGTCTTTCCCAGCATGCAACAGCCACATGCTCGCTTTGTACACTGCTTGATATAACTTGGTGACGTTAGGTCACAGAGTATTGTAGTAAGAGTAGTTATTGAGATGGTTGAGCATTGAGATTGTAGTGAGAAGAAGTGATGAGATAGAGATGTAGTAGCAGAGTTTTTGTTCGAGATGTAGTCGAGATTTTCACTTTGAGTTTGGCGAGTTGAATTTTTGGAAATAAACTTTGTTTTTGAAACTTTTTGAATCTTTGCTATTTTTTCTCTTGAGCAACGTAAATTGATTTTTTTGATTAGATTGTATTTAAACTTGACAATCATTTTTGAATTCTTACTCGATATGTAACGCTTGGCACATAAACGAACCCTATTTCAACTTTATTTGGCAAGTTATTATTGCCTGGCGCCCGATAGAGCTATCCGGAATTTGAATAAATTGGATCAGATAAAAGGTCCAAACTTTAAAAATGAATTATTTTTGGAGCATTACACTGCATTCTTAGAATGATATTTAATGATTGGGTTAGTGAAAATCTTTTACTTACTGCATACCATGGACTGAAATTCACCAATGTTGGCATGCAACATACAATATAAGCATTATTAGATACTGATGAATTCATACTGGAGAAGGGATACCCATTATGGGTTGGTTTGTTTTACCTCCGAGCAGCACATTTTTGCACACCATGGGCTAAATGGCCAGGTCACAAGGACCCCGAAGGCTCAGGGAAGGTTGGGGGAGGGGACCCACTGGAACAGCTGTTGGGAGACAGATGGTAGCCTCCCATCAAGGCCATCCAATGTGTTCTTTAATGTGCGCAGGGTATGGCTCTGCTGCACACGGGGCCATGGCTTAATGTCCCATCCGATGGACAGCAGCCTTTCTAAGCCCATTGATGTCCCCTACTGACCGTGGGCAGGGCGGGGAAATTTGCGGAGATAAATCTCAACGCTGATCCAGCTGGGACTCGAACCTGGGAACTACAGATTACGAGTCTGGAGCGCTACTGACTGAGCCAGGTATAAAATAAAGCACAGATGTATTAATGTGACAATTTATACTATTTAAAAAAAAGCTGCTATGTGGGTTCAAATTTTTCCCATTTCAACCTTTACTTAACATACATTCAGGAACTTACTTAGGATAAAAGCCTAAACAGCAAAAAATATTCACAGGAAAAGAAGTACATAACTAATTGTTTCCATTTTTGCAATTAATACTTATTCAACACTTTATTTCTTAAACTTAGAAAATACTCACCTAATTCCTATGCTTTGTTCAATGGCCGTTTCTTGTTCTGGGGGAGCCACTATTGTTTCTTCAAACACATTTGGATTATCTTGGTTACTACTGCTAGGGCAAGGCATTTCATATATTACATCATCCGATGAATTTGGAAGGGGCTGTACAGGTTGATTTTCCACTGTTGAATCTGGAGAAGGCTGAGGAGATTCAACATGAACTGGATGTGTGCTTGAAATTTGTGCTATTTTTTTAATTCTTGTATAGCCAGTTTCATTTTTAAAATTTAGGACAGCAGTGCGCAAAAAACGGTTAGGAATTACTGTATCAGGAGAAATATCTATTTCATGGCACAAAGGGCACTCATGATTATCCGATTCCAATAACACTTGACGAACACCTGTTAACAGAAGAAAAAAAACAAATTCACAAAGTCACCTCATTCTAACAAAATATTCTCATTTTAAGAATGTAGAACTGAAATATTTAATAGTGTTCTGCTAAGAATCAAAGCTGCCAACCTTGAACAATGAAAATTCAGATTTTGAAGAATGAAAATTAAGAGGAATTTGGAGGATTTACAACCGCTTACGAAAACTAATAAATTTCTGAATTTTTGCAGAAATTCAGTAATTACATTGATTAAATTAAATTTCCATAATATAGAAAAATTATAAAATTTCAGCACTTTGTGAGCTTTGATTGGTTAAAGATGAAACCAAATTAGGCCTTCCCATTTAGCAACTGGCATTTAGTGATGGTCATTTTATGGTACCCATTAACTAATTATGATTTAAATTTCCCATCTTATAACACAAAACCTAAATGAATTTACTTTCCTTTTTGCAGTGCAAAAAATCTGTGGAATGTACATTTTTTTTATATTAATGAAACTGAACTTAATTGCTAATAATAAATTATATGCATCATCCAATGATTAATAATAGATCAACAGATATATAGCAGCAAACATTACAATACAGAGAGAATAGCAACAATTACTGTGCCCTTTTCTCCAGTTTTTTTTTTTGCTTGAATCATCAGCAGTTGCAGCTTGGCATGTGGCATCAAAAATGGTGGCTTGCCACAATCATGCACAAGTCAACAGCATATTTTAGAGGGAGAAACGCAGGTCAAGAGCATCCATAATTTTTTGATATTAAGAGCGTTAACTTAATTAATAATAATTATTAACTTTCTGGAGTGTCGAAGCTGGATTTTACTGCTTTCACTTTTCCAATTCTTTGCACATGGAGTGTTTTACCATTTCATAGTGCTAGATACTAAATTTCATTTGAACAGAAATCATCATTTTTTTAAATATTTCTAATCAAGTGTAGAAAATAACATTTCAATCTACAATATATATATTCCTTGCCTGTTGGTTCTACTTGAAAAAATTATGATAAAGCAAAAAAAAAATATTTTAACCTGCAGTGACGTACACACATAATGAATCCCAGTATATAGCATCAAGTAGTGACTGTTTGGTTTATGCATTTATTCTGCCGTATCATACAAGATTATCGATAAGTTTTTGATTCAAGTATTCTGACCTACTTTCAGCTGCAGCAGAGTTCTAATGGCTTTCAAACCTAAGATTTATTTTATTATTACCGGAGGTTGCATCATGCAGGAATTATGCACACTGCTTTCAGTCAATATTTCAGACTTTCAATTTTAAAGACTTTTTTTTTACTCTGGTGCTTTTGGAATTATTTTTTATTCTTTCTCAAATGTTTACTGTGATTATAAAGAATTTAATATTTCATTTGCATATTGGGACATTCTGCTCTCATTAAGCTAACTATTGGAACAGGGTGCTATTCACTCTAACAGTACAAAACTAACTGCTAGAACCTAATCAATTATGTAACTTTGTACTTAATTAACTGGTACACACAAAAATAAACTGTTAACCAGAGAAAGAGTTGTTGTACGATGTTCAGGCATTCCTTTATGGCCCTTCAAGCATCCATCATAAAGTTTGGTGGAGAGGGGGGGGGGGGGAAGGTTGGGTTGTTTTACCTCTGAGCGGCACTTTTTTGCACACCATGGGCTAAATGGCCAGGTCACACGGACCCCGAAGGCTCAGAGAAGGTTAGGGGAGGGGACCCACTGGAACAGCTGTTGGGAGACAGATGGTAGCCTCCCGTCAAGGCCATCCAGCATGTTCTTTAACGTGCACAGGGTATGGCTCTCCCACACACGGGACCACAACTTAATGTCCCATCCGACGGACGGCGGCCTTTCCAAGCCCATCGGTGTCCCCTACTGACCGTGGGCAGGGCGGGGAATAGGGGGGGGGGAGGAATCCTGGGGTTTTTCCTGCATGGACAGCCAGAGTGAAGAGGCAAAGGGAGGTCCCTTGATTCTGGCAGACTGTCAGCAGTGGACGTCAAGGCCTTGAAGATTCTTGCTTCTTTCATGCAAGTGAAGGGACTTTGGTTGCATCAGTGATGGGGCTGTGGCTCCTCCTGGCTGTTTCTTTGCAAAGTCACCTGAGCTATATGGTCATGTAAAGTATTCCTTTGCTCTATAGTCAGAATTTAGGAAAATGCACTGTACCTAGCAGCATCAGCAGTCATTGCATCTTTCAACTAGGTGCCTCTACAGTGTTCCCACTGAGTTGAGGTCTTGAGATGTAACTGCCTGGGTGACCTACCTATAAGGTCATCTCCATGTGATCCCTCCTTCAAACATCTGATCTTAACTTCTGAAACTCTGAACCCCATTCCTTTGCCTGTCTACCATTTTATACTGCAATAACCACCACTTTGATGAATGTGATCAGTGCATTTGCTGGTGCAACTTTCTCATATTCCCCTGGCTGGGTCATCCTAAAATGGAGGTGGTAGCTAACTTACCTATGTCCAGTAAGGGTTGGTGAGCTGACTTTCCAAATTGAGCTCACTGTACATGTGTCCAGCAGCATTTCAATGCCCAGAGTTGGACATAGCCAAATCCTCTGTGATCATCTGCTACTGGTGCCAAGGGGAATTTATATTGTTCCGGGATGCTTCATGCTGATGGTCAGATTCTGTGTGGTTTACCCTTGGTGCCTCTGGACAATTCAGGTGTAGTCCCAATGTCATTTTGTGTGTGTTGTGTGTGTGTGTGTGTGGGGGGGGGGGGTCCAGCTTGGTATTCCTTTAGTGCAGCTGCCCTGTCATCCTCATCTTGAGGAGAAAAAGCAGATGGCTCTATGATGGTTGCTACACATGAGGAGAATTGGGATTTGGTTTAATTACATTTATTAGGCAGACAGAAAAATTGAAGCTAGTATTATATGTTCAGCAGCCATTCCTCTTTATGCAATGATTTCACAAATTGAAACTCCTAAATTTTCTGGGAATATTTTACCACATATTTCTGATTATGTGAACATTTAAGAGGAATAGCAAAAATTTTAGCACGAAACTAGTAATGAAACCTTTTAAACACAACAGCAAATGAGAAAGTGCAGAGGTAAGAATACACACAATACTGTTACAGTGCTGAAAGCAAACTAAGAGAGGAGCATTGATCAGCCATAAAAAGGTAAGTACAGTAACCCAGCTGTCAACTTGCTGCAACTATCATGAAAGAAAAGTTTTTATCCTTTATTAACCAATTAGCCCAACCCACATAATAATAAACATTCATGAGGCATAATTAGGTAATTTGCAGCCCGGAGTGACTATTGCTTCCACCCCAAACTCCTCCCCAATTGCTATTTTTACACACGTTTCACTGAATAAAAAAAAATAATAAATACCCCCTCAAGCAGCTGCTTGCCACAGAGGTCTGACAGGAGCCTGTCAGTTGATATGCCAGAGTAGAAGATCTGAGAGGATGGCAGGACCTCAGCAAAAAAACGACACACACAACCATGCCTTACCCGGGGCTCGAACCCAGGTCCCTGACTGCAATCAAAATTCAGCCCTTCTTGATTCACTGGCTGCACAAACTTTAACAACTTTGCTCAAATCAATGGAAGAAGCAACTTGATGTTCGATTGACAGGATAGCATGATTTATAGGTTTCTGGGGACATTTTAGATCACAGGTATGACCTAATCAGCTTCATTTTTGCTAAAAGAACATTCACATGATGCAGGGTTGGGTTGTTTTACCTCATGGTGTGCAAAATGAGGTGCTAAAAGAACATTCACATGATGCAGGGTTGGGTTGTTTTACCTCATGGTGTAGCCAATGGTGTGCAAAAAAGTGCCTGAGTGGCACTTTTTTGCACACCATGGGCTAAATGGCCAGGTCACATGGACTCCGAAGGCTCAGAGAAGGTTGGGGGAGAAGACCCACTGGAACAGTTGTTGGGAGACAGATGGTAGTCTCCCGTCAAGGCCATCCAACATGTTCTTTAACGTGCACAGGGTATGGCTCTCCCACACACGAGGCCATGGCTTAACGTCCCATCCGACAGATGGTGGCCTTTCCAAGCCCATCGGTGTCCCCTACTGATTGTGGGCAGGGCGGGGAATTTTGCGGAGATAAATCTCAATGCTGATCCAGCTGGGACTCGAACCTGAGAACTACAGATTACCAGTCTGGAGAGCTACCGACTGAGCCACCCCCACCCCTCACATGATGCAAATGAAATGGTGAAGTCAACAAAATTTGAAGTGCTGTGGCCAATCAATTAGAGGCCTCCAATTCCAATGATAAAATGTATATATCTTTCTTTTATTACTCCAGAAATGCCATTTGCATCAATTTTGCAGCCCTCTGAAAACAGAGGGGAAAAAAAATCAAAAATTTTCCAAAATGATGAAAATGAAAAAAATTCTGAAATTTTGCTTCTTTGAAAAAAAAAAATGTTGGAAGGCTGCCACTTCTGGATTGTGGTGCCCAGGGCAACAGCATGAGACATCCCAGTTGCAATGCCAATCATAGCCCACAGATTACCGAAGTTTGTGATTATAAGCAATCCAATTAATGTAATTAAGCAACCCATATTAAAATGTGGGATAAAAAAATTACACATTAGACTTTTTATTAATGAGTTAAAAAAATCCTACTTACAGATAAAACAAAGTACTTTGACCTTTAATACATCATGCAAAAAATTCCCACACAATCTGCTAAATGCATACGATTTACAAAAAAAAAGTAATATATTAATTATTATGCCCAAATGTAATCACGAGCAATTCACTACTGCTAGCATCGTTTACAAATTGTATACAGCACTGAAATAGTTTTCTGAGTAATCACAACAGAGATAAAGTGGAGTTGTTGGTACAATGAAATACAGTATATATATATATACAACCTTTGAGACAAAGGTTCAGGGCTGACTGTATATAAAATAATACAAAAACTAATAGGATTTGTTTCTTTCAAAGTAGTTCCCATTTGCATTGATATACCATTAACATCTGCATTGAAATACCATTGCCACTTTTGCTGGAGAATGAAAGAGCCATGCATACAACTTCATGAAACTGTGTGATGACAGTTTCAATGGCTTGAATGTCCAAGTAGCAATAGTCATTCAATGCTCTTGAGTTTTGGGAACAAAAAAAATGTTCAAAAGGGGTAGATCTCATAATTTGGAATGAGTGATTCAACCTTTTCTTCCAAAAACTGCAGAAACCGTTATAGGATATGAATCTCAGTTGTACTTTTGCCTGGATTGAAGAAAAACTGAGCATTCATTTCAGTTCCATTTTTCCACAATGACTGGCTAGATAAATAGGCACAAATGGGATGCCTGTTCCATTTAACACCTCAAATCAGAATTTGTCAAAACCCGTGCAAAGGAATAGAAGAGTCTAGCTTACTATTAATGTTTTAGACTAGCTTTTCATTACAAAATAATCTATCCTGTGACTTTTTAAAATAAATTATTTAAGAGTTCATCATAGATCAACAAATTGCATGAATTTGCATGTTAGGGTAGATTATTTTGAGAGTTAATTTTTTATTGCACTATTTTTTGTTATCTAATTCTATATCAAGAACAAGACTACCTTGAAAACACAACTGCAGCTTTTTTGTTCAACTGTGCACATTTTATGCAAATCAATAACTACATATAATAAGCACAAGTGAAATATTACTTACATTCGTCACAAAAACTATTTCCACAACATGGAATTAAAACAGCATCTTGTAGCAGATCTCTGCATACCATGCATAGCAATTCTTCTGGAATCTGTGGCTCTGGTTCTGATTCAGGCTCAGACTCTTTTACAAAAGGTGGCTTTTCTTTCTTTACTTCTTTATAAGCTTGGCTACAAAAAAATATATGCACAAAAAGAAATTATTACCTTGCAAAATTTAAAATAAGTATATATAACTTTTAAACTCAAAAGGGCATTCAGTAATACACTGAACTATCCATTTAATCCCTTCAGAAACAAATTTTATTTAGAGAAGAAAAAAAGGTGTTTTCATTTAATGTCAAGAAACAAGGATTTACAGTCCTTTTAACATCATTTCACTGAAATTCAGTTTATACATTATAATACATAAATTGCCCCAAAAATTCTGAAATCTCAGAAAGCAGTAAAAATTAACATAAACGAAAAGAATTATAATTTATATGTAATTTGTCATGATAGACACATCAAATGAAGACACTTTTGAAATGTAGGAAAACAGTTCTTGTTGCATGTCAAGCAGTTATCTTCAATGTTATTGTATCTAGTTTCTATTATAGTCATAAATGTCACCAAATACCAGTTCTACACTTTGAAAATAGTGCACAACCAATTATGGTGTTTAAAAATATTCTAAAATGCAATGTAATATCTTATTTCATTAGATATTACATTGCATTTTAGAATATTTTTAAACACCATAAATAGGATGTGAGGGGGTTAAAACACCACAAACAGGATGTAAGGGGGTTAAGCACTTTCAGAATCTTTGTATTTTCTTACTATTATGCAATAGTAAGAAATTAGATTAACTTTCATTTATTTAACCAAATACAATTTAAGCATTTTAATTTTGCTTAGTTATTACCATTAAATTGAGTATAGGAATGAATTTAAACCTATAAAAGAAATTATATGGTGAATATTTAACTACAAATTCTGCATTTAATAACTGTATTTAATATACATTTAGTTCAAAAATTATTATAATTACTATCTAGTAAATCTGCACCATATTCCTATCACATGACTTTTCTTTCTTTACTTTCCCCCAAAAATTTATCGTTGACACAACGGGAATCGAACCCGCAACTCTCTAGATACATGCCAGAGCGCTCTGGCATGTATCTAGAGAGTTATGGGTTTGGTTCCCACTGCATCTGCAATAATTTTTTTCAGATGTTTTTAATAATTGTTGAAGTTATTTCTACAGGTAATCTGAGTATTTACTATGGATGGATTTTTAATCCCAAGTAATTTAACTCTTTTGTCAAATTTTATACTAAGTAATCAAGTATGTGGAAAATAATAGAGATGAGCGTTCAATCCCATATCATTACATATTATCCTGCATTTTGTTTTTTATGGAAAGGGGCTTAATTTTATGGGGTGCAAACCCTTTTGTGCTCTGTTAAAGGGTGAAGCTGTATGCCGTTTGCTAGTCCTAGCTCTTCACCATTTAAGAGTTCTTGACCAGACACACAAACTCTCTAATGTTAGAAATGTCTCGCTATTATTAAAGTGTTGTTCGTTTTCAGAACAGTTGTAACAACAAATGAAATCCATATCTAGGGAATGCACTCTAAACGGACTTAAATCTTTTCCAAATGTTCAATTTCCCTTTAAACAAAGGTTTTCAATGAGATAAGATATTACCACTCAATCATGGAGTTCTTACTAGGAATGCTGTGGGTTGTTGGGTTGGGTTGTTTTACCTCTGAGCGGCACTTTTTTTGCACACCATGGGCTAAATGGCCAGGTCACATGGACCCCGAAGGCTCAGAGAAGGTTGGGGGAGGGGACCCACTGGAACAGCTGTTGGGAGACAGATGGTATCCTCCCGTGAAGGCCATCCAGCGTGTTCTTTAACGTGCACAGGGTATGGCTCTCCCACACACGGGGCCACGGCTTAACGTCCCATCCGACGGACGGCGGCCTTTCCAAGCCCATCGGTGTCCCCTACTGACCGTGGGCAGGGCGGGGAATTTTTGTGGAGCTAAATCTCAACGCTGACCCAGCTGGGACTCGAACCTGGGAACTACAGATTACGAGCCTGGCGCGCTACCGACTGAGCCATCCCCGCCCCAGGAATGCTGTGGAGTGGATACTAAATTAGTGAACATACTGGTGGTGACCCACATCAGTGTAGCCAAAAACAAGTAAATTTGCACTATCTTTACAAAATTATCTGTAGAACTGTGATGAGTTATTGATTAACTAGACATTTTGCAAGTTCATGAAATAAAAATCAGTCTACGACCAAAAGTTATTTTAAAAACTGATGCCAAGTACTACTTATGGTAGAGGCACTGCTTACAAGGTATAATCTTGTAACCAAAGGATCTATAATTTATATACTTATTGTGATTATGTTAGAGGGATTTGTTAATTACCGTTCGTAACAGTGCATGCAAATTTTCCAGCCATCTATGGCTTACTGTGTAAGAAAGTGAAAGCCAAAACATTCTTGTCAGATAAAAATACATATTCAAGCTTGAAAATAATATTTCCCTTTTTCGTTTGAAGCACACATATTTTTAAGCTAGGATATAAATAATTTGTTAAATAATGAACATTGAGATAAACTCAGATAAACTCGATGGTTCAACATCTGGTAATAAATAGGCACTTTGATGTTGATTTCAATTTTAGAGGTTGGGTTGTTTTACCTCTGAGCGGCACTTTTTTGCACACCATGGGATAAATGACCAGGTCACATGGACCCCGAAGGCTCAGAGAAGATTGGGGGAGGGGACCCACTGGAACAGCTGTTGGGAGACAGATGGTAGCCCCTCGTCAAGGCCATCCAGTGTGTTCTTTAACGTGCACAGGGTATGGCTCTCCCGCACACGGGGCCACGGCTTAACGTCCCATCCGACGGACGGCGGCCTTTCCAAGCCCATCGGTGTCCCCTACTGACCGTGGGCAGGGCGGGGAATTTAGCGGAGATAAATCTCAACGCTGACCCAGCTGGGACTCGAACCTCAATTTTAGAGGAAAAATTGTCTGAGCTGGGTGGGATACGAACCCATAACCCCCTGACAACATACCAGGTGCTCTGGACTACTGAGCTCAAGGCTGAACCAAAAGGCTCAGTGGTCCAGAGCACCTGGCATGTTGTCAGGGGGTCGTGGGTTCGTATCCCACCCAGCTCAGACAATTTTTCCTCTAAAATTGAAATCGGCGTCAAAGTGCCTATTTATTACTAGAATTTGTTAAAGTCATCAGATTGTTATTTATTAGACTCGATATAATAAAGGATTACTGATTTGTTTATCAATGTAACTCTATGCTGAAACAACCCCCTATTTTTAAGCTCACAAGTTTGATCCAAACTACTATTATAAACAAATTTTTTCTTAAAAGTTTTGAAATTCAACTGAAAATTAACCAAAAATTGCTATTTTAAAACAGGAAGATTTTTTAACTGATTTCCAAACACGTATCTCTATTTTTTTTTTCATTTTATGCTCTTTTCTGCCTAGAATTATTTTTATCATTCATTCCAGCATTCAACTATGCTTTCTGGCTGTTTAAACTAAAACCACAATAAAAATGTCTTGTTATGCATAACTGGTGGTAAATACATCATGACCAGTAATGCAGATGGCAAAAGAGTAATATGGTTATGAGTCGGAAGTGATTACTCAAAAAGTGTCAGAAATTTCAGGGGGCACTGCCATAGCCTATCTTGTGAATGGAATAATAAATTGTGAGTAGTATGGTGGAAAGTTGTGAATGAAGTAAGTTATTAATGGACATATGTTTTGCACCAAACTTTTGGCATGGGTTTAACTAGTACAGTAAAATTTGCAGTATTTTAAGATTGTTAAAAATTTACTTTTCTTCAAATTCTTGCCATTTTATTAATCAAAATTAATGCTCTTTCTTTTAGTAGATGACATGTTTCTGTTGATTAGTTACTTCAAGTTGAGTTTCTAAAGTTATTTTCTCAAAACACTAAAATTAATCTGGCCACCACAGTGAGTTCAGCTTCAGAAACCCGACATTTTAAGGGTTAACTTTATCCAACAACTGACAAAAAATAAGCCCCAATCATTATAAGCACACTATCCCTTTTTCACTCAACACTGTACATTATTTTTTGTAATGCTGACCTGAAGTCAGCCTCAACGGCCCACACTTTTTTTTAACTGCATGCCAAATGCAGCTAGGCAAATTATGCCTGGATTTATCAATTTTTCCACATATATTATTGATGACATTAATGTTCTATTTGATGAGAAGAATATAATTTCTAAATTACTCTTGAATCCCTAAATCTAAACAAAAATATTTTCTACAAAAGTCCATGGGATATCAAAATCATCTATACAGCTGAGGTACTAAAGGTTGTGTTCTACAACCTTTCTTAATTATGTGATACACTTGTTTTGCTTATATACATTTAAAAGGAACATATACACATAATAAAATAAACAAGGTTAATCATTCTCTGAATGTTTGCACCATTTGTGCAAGGTGAAAAAAATATTGAAATTACACATTTCGTTTTGCAGGAGTCAACAATGGTGCCAATGGTGCATTTGGCTGAATTTTAACAGATTTTGGGACTCATAACTTTCCACATAATTGACTAATTGGTCCTAAATTTTTATAATATTTCATAGGGGTCCCCTCAATTATTTTCTAAAATTAAGTCTCTATCTTTAAAAGATGTGGATATAGAGTTCAGGGTATTTTCTTGCTGTTCTGCTTTTTGTTTCTCTAAAAAAAATTCTGGAACCCTTGTAAGGGTGGTGTACCCAAACTCTTTAAATGTGTGTGTTTGTGAGGAAGGGTTATATAACCCAAAATCCCCTTCCCCTTCTAAGTATGTTACTCCCTGTAAAATTTCTCCTACAAGGTCTCCCCTGTACCACCCTGTATTGTGTCAAAAAGTCTCTAGCTGTATTAAAGCCGATTTCTACTTCAGGACTACTGGAGGATATATTTGGTTAGGTGGAAATTTATTTGTGTTGGCATATGCTAGCTTATAAAATAATAAAAATAAGAACATAAAGAACTCAAAGGAAAATATATATATGGTTATGAATAGTCCTTAAGTTATATGTAACTTATAAAGCAACATTTAAGTACGACATTAGAGTGAGGGGCAAGATTGTTTTCTTTTTAAGAATTTAACTAGACCTCTGTAACCTAACTATAATAAAATAATAAATCCCTCCTCAAGCAGCTGCTTGCCACAGATGTCTTACAGGAGCCTGTCAGTTTATACGCTATAGTAGAAGGTCTATGAAGATGGCGGGACCTCAGCAGAAAAACAACACATACATCCATGCTTTACCCGAGGGGTCAAGTAGATCAATAGCCTAGCGTGCTACAAATACAGCACATAAATATACTGAATCAAATCATTTTCAGAACACTTCTCTAAAGGATAACAATAGTAAAGTTTAGGCCACATGTTTATTAACTTGTTTTTGTGCATCTTAAAGAAGTTAAAACTTCAAAATATGAAGGAAATACAAAACATGGGTTATATAGCTATTGTGCATGAATATGCTCATCAAAAATCATCAAAAATTTTACCAACAAATAACAATTACTTTAGTTATTAATTTATTAACTTTAAAAAAAGAGTTCAGTTATTGCTTAATATATATATTCTGCAATCTACTTTCAGAAAAAAAACTATAACAGATTATAAAAGCAAGGTACTATCAAACTCCATTTGCTTTCAGATATATTTAGCCTATATTTATGTTAGTATAATTCAATCCTAAAAGCACAGTATTTATATTTATGGAACATATTTATTGTCTAAAAGTATATTATTAGATGCTAATACTTCTGTCTATATAGTTTTATATTCTAATACAAAAACTTACTGATCAATTATTGGTACAGCATAATCTCCTGAGCTTGTTAGAAGAGCCCCTTTATGATCAGGACCATCAACAGGTACCATAAAACTACGTGGAATTCCTGTGCTACGTTTGATATCCAGCTACAACAGAAATTATTTCAATATTAATTTGTGATTTCAAATTGACTGCGATAAATGAGTAATAGAATTTTGTAGTTAATTAAATATTCTTACGTTGTTTGTTGGGCAATTTTTAATCCAGTGACCTTGCTTGCCACATCTGTAGCACGTATAAGTAGGGGGAAGTGGTCCTGTCATACTGCGGCTCTTCACATATCTAGTGTGTAGTTAATAATTGTTAGGTGTATAGTATACGAGTTAAACAGTTAACTACTGTCAAGAACAAAAGAAAATATGAAAAAAAAAATTAAACTTTAAAAATAAACATAAAACCTTAAGTTTAAATTTAAAATATAAACTTTTTAGCAGCTTCCTATTTAAGAGTTACCAACTACATACAATTACATGATTTACTATACATATATGATAGATAAATAAAAACTGCAAATTTGTAGTAGATGGCTGGTAAAATTCTAATCTAAATAATTACCTAAGCCTACATTTTTGCAACCTTTTAGTATGATTTCACTTTCAGCACATACATTTAAAAAAATTATCTTGATTTTACAAGACTGTGAATAGCAGAAAAATTAAACTCACCAGTGGAAACTTTCTTCCAATATTTTATTGAACCTAACAGATTTTGTTTTATGACTTGGTTTGTTACTAACTTGCAATGGAGTTAGGTTTTTAGTGTTCAAATTAATAAACACTGCACTATATTACATACAGACATATTCATTTAAGTTTAATAAAGACTGAAACTTCAAAGTTAATATTTTTCATCAAGTTGGAAAACAATAAAAAGTCAAATTGTATTTGAGATTTTGTTGTTTTGATTGCTGTTATCAGTTTAGAACTGAAGATGGCAGCAGAAACACTTCACTAGACAATTTAAATGTGATTAACTAAGGTT
Source organism: Ryuthela nishihirai (assembly GCA_038380435.1). Taxonomy (NCBI): domain Eukaryota; kingdom Metazoa; phylum Arthropoda; class Arachnida; order Araneae; family Heptathelidae; genus Ryuthela; species Ryuthela nishihirai. Next base: position 32,345,826 of record JAWZYU010000018.1, read on the forward strand.
AAAAATAGCTACATTCAAAATTTTCAACTAGTCTGTTTGCATTCATAAAATGTGTTGTAAGTTACCCATAATTCAGAATGTGAGGGAAGGAATAGTTGGTTGAGTCCATATTCATTGCCTTTTTAAGTTTTGGTTCAAAATATTTTCAAAATGAGCTTAAACAGAGAGTAATAATTCCTTAACCCTTCAAAGTGCTGGGTTTCTCACAATGCATGCAATTATGACCAAGATAATTTTAACTTTTTTCAACGAAAAAGCTATGAAGCCTTAGAATTTTATACTGTAGTTATTGGCTTAAAGGGTTAATATCTTAGTTATATCAATGAGCACAAAACACACTTATTTTCCACAAATACCAGTATTTTTATTTAAATAATGAGGATTGATGAGCGCCCTTTAGTAATGCAAGCAAGAAATATTGGAAGGTAAGAGAAAAAATGACATTTGCATATGGATATTACACCTGAAAAAAAAAAGTCAAATATAATTAACCTTCATAGCTAAAAAAAATCATTTTAAATGTTTCAAAATGGTATATATGAAACAAAAAATAAAATGTAGTGTTACAGGGGTCAAAGGAGACTGGCAAGAATCATGTAAGCAATGAGCGGCAATAACCAGGCAAAACACAGTAGAATTAAACATTGGTGTGCAGAAGGTCATATCTGAATGCACCATTAATTGGACCTTGTTGAAAATGGGCAACAGCAGCCACAGACCATGTAGTTTGTCACTGATGCTATCAGTGAAGAACAGGAAAGAGCATCACTAGTGGACAGGAGCATTGACACTGGCAGTTGAGGAGTGGCAAATGATAGCCTGGTCGGAGGAATCAAGTTTCTTTTTGCATCATGCTGATGGATTTGGTTGGTTGTTTGTGGTTTTATGGTGCATGAGCTACTAAGGCTATAATGTGTACTAAGGCTAAACAAATAACTCTTAACCAAAGCTAAAATCAAATACTGTAAAAGACAAAAGATAAAACAACAAGATGTATATAACAACAATAAAGGCATGAAACAATAAATATATATACAGTATATACAATGCATAAAACTAACCCAGGTGTAAAAGACCTAGGTCAGATGGCAAATAAACAACAAATCCATAAAATAGCAACCTGGTATAATAACCTACATACTGTAAAAAAGAAATTGGAGGTAAAAACGTATTCTCAGATAAAAGATGTCTGAGTGTAAGCAGCTCGGATGTAAATCATGAAAAGTAAAATACAAATGAAGTTTGATATTAAACCAAGGACAATTCAATTAAAATATGTTTGATAGTTAAAATAGTGTCACAAAACTTGCACTTAGGTTCATTGTCTGCCTGAAGAACAAGAGAGTGTGTAACAAATGAATAACCTAAGCAGAGCAAGTAAACTTCCTCCTTGTGATTCTTGCAGTAACATGACTGCCATGGTTTGATGATAGATTTGATCTCAAAGAGGTGTTGGTAAGATATTCTGACCAAGATCTCTGCCACTGTGACCAGAGCTCATTGGCAAAATGCTGCCAGAAATCCAGATATGGAACCGGCAATGGAGAGCCAGAGAGGGGCATGGCCGACTTTGCAGCAGCATCTCCCAAATCATTACCCATAATACCAACATGACCAGGCACACAACTGAAATGGATGGTTGTTGTGGCTGCTGGTGGATCTTAGAAAGAATTGGTCAGGCCAAAGCCTGTAGCAAGCTAAGCGAATCGGTGAAAAGCACATACCGACAATGATGCTTAGCTGCCACGTGGTCCAAGGCAAGACCGATAGTGTGCAACTCTGCAATGTAGATGGACACTGCAGTGGGATCTGGCTGACAATGGCTGATCCCACTGATGTGCCAGAGTTCGAGCCATCCGTGAAGACAGGCAAGAAGTCTGGGTATACTCAGCATGATGGCTGGCAAAGGGTTGCCAGTACACACAGTCAAGTGAAGAGGCTTTCCCCATCTTGCATAGGGAGAAATCACAGGAAGGGGAAATAGCAAGCCACGGTGGGAGTGACTTGACTGTCAACTGTGCAACACTATCAAGATTGCTGTTGATGTCTCTGAGATAGCCTAGGACTCGCAAACCGAAAGGACAGATGGCAGTCGGGCTTATTAGTGTAAAGCATTTCCCACTTTGGACTGAAAATGCAGTCCCAAGTGAGATGGCCAGGCAGGGATCGCAATTTAGATGCATATTGTAGGGACAACTGCTGACAGCAAAGAGATAAAGATGGTTTGTCAATCTCAACGTAAAGATTCTGGACTGGTGAGGTGCAGAAGGCTCCTGTGCAAACACGGAAGGCCTGATGATGGAGAGGGTCCAGTACCTTCACCACCGAATCCTGGGTGGAGTCGTACACCTAGGACCCGTAATCCAGTTTTGACCAGAAAAGTGCAACACCTTCTCAGGGCGGTCCCCTCACAGCATACAGGAGCTCGCACTGAGGGGACATCCTGATGAATCAGAATTTGGCACAAACAACAAAGGTTATGGAGCCATCTTCTTGTCTGGTGTCAACAGTAGTGATGGTGTGAGGAATGTTTTCCTGACACATATTAGCTCCCTGAAACCTATCGAAGGACATCTGATCAGACATCATTGCTGACCAAGTTCATCCCTACAGGCTACAGTTTATCCTCACCTGGATGGACATGTTCAGCATGATAATGCACCTGCTCACAAGGCATGTGTCATCAGCAAATGGTTCCAGGAACATGTCAACCAGGTTTCTTTGCTTCATTGGCCTGCACAGTCCCCAGATCTAAACCCTATCCAGCATCTTTGAGATGAGGTGGTAAGGGCTGTTCACAGTGAGACTGTGTCACTTCCAATTTGCAGCAACTGCACTGCACAATTATTTTTGCATGGTACAATATTGCTGCATAACGCATCCAGCATCTTGCAAGTTCCATGCCCTGAAGAATTCAGACTGTTCTGAAGGGCAAAGGAGGTGCAATACACCACTCGGTATGTGTATGTAATAAGCTGGCATCTTGGTGTATAGTACAATCAAAATTCTATTAATTTTATGTATTTATGAATGCAAATTTGCACGTTATGTGCAAATGATTTACAACATACATTTTGGGAAACTAAGACATGTAACAAAAGTCCCATTATCTTATCCCTGTAAATGTCACAGTGTTGTCAAAAGGATCAAAAGTGGCATCCCATTAGAACAAAAATTGAGGGTTAATAAGCTGTGTGATCATATCTATCAGCACTACAAGACTAAGAACTATCTCACGTGCTGTATATGCTATCCAAAGGCATAGTAGGGTGTGAGGTGTTATTCACATGCAAGAGCCACCTATAGCTTGTGATGGGTGCAGGGAGAGAAATCGAGGGATGCAACACCTGGAGGATTCCATGAACGTACTATGAGACTGAAGTCATAAGAATGCACTGGCTATCCCATATAACTAATGGTGTTTACCTCCGGGTATTGGTGACTAGTCATACTCTGTGGGGCCAAGTATTCTTGTCCTCCAGAAAGAAATTATCCCCTATTGCACCTGCATAAGGTTGCATATATGGGTTGAGGACCTCCTCTCTGTAGTGTAGCTCTGAGCCATCATTATGTCAGTAGGAAACAGGTAGAGATTTAAGTGACTAATTAATGAAATGCCAGACCATGACCTGCCACCTCCTCTGTTAGATGATAATGTGCCCCTTGTTCCCTCCCAATCAGTATCCATCTTGAGTCCCTCTGTTGGGTAAAGCTAGACTATAATCATCATGCCTGGCCCAGTTCAGTCACTCCCTTCTGTGGCTAAGATGAAATGCACAAATTCTACTGATCAGCAAGAATACCTCTATGAAGCCTCCTGCTAACAGTGGGCATTGAAACAAGAGTTCCACTAGCTCCATAGGTAAGAATGCAGTTGAGCCAAAGATATGAGGTTATATCTTTGAACTGCAAATCAAAAATACCTGTCCTCATATACTGTTGCTGCCCTTTGATAAATCCTTGATGATCTTTTAGAAACATTATTTTTCTCTAGAAACTTGCCATAACCTGCTGACAACAGAAGAGCTTGTACTGAGCCATCTTATGACCTACACTATTCATCTGATTCAAACATGAGGACAGCTTAGAAGCAGAAGAAACCAGCCTAAAGAGGAAATGAATACATTATATTATGTTGGTGAGGAGGTATTACATAAGCTATATGAGTAATCTTGTTTCTTTTCTGCCACACCTAATATAGTTTTCTGCAATAAAGAGATGCCAATAATAATACTCACTGGAAAAATATCATTTAAAACATAAACACAAGGGAAAAGTTAACCCTTTTAATGTTCAGGCTGTATGCATACATTGACAGAATCCGAAATGAGAGGCAGGGGATATACATATCCATTTACAATTACAAAAAAAATAGATTTTTAAAAAATAGCTGTTTGAAAATTTGTTTATATGTATCATATAAAAAAAAATACATTATTTATGCTTGAAAAATTACAATTTCTTTTTTCATTTGATGCAAATTTTATTAAACTAGGACATAAATAATTTTTTAAAGCCATCTGATCACCATTTGTTACACCGGATTTGTTAACATTACTCTATGCTGAAGCAACCCCCTGGTTTAAACTAACAAATTTGATTTGAACTATTATGAACAAATTTTTCCTTAAAGTTTCAAAAATCTCCTGAAAATTAATTTAAAAAAAACTTATTTTTAAAAACTAGATTTTGGAAGTGATTATGAAGTATGTACCTCACTTTTTTTTCTGTTATACATTCTTTTCCGCCTTACACCTATTTTAACATCCCTAGAAGAATTTTTATATCTTTATATAATTTATCCCAGCATTTTTTGCATCATTCCCACTCCTCAAATCGAAACTATAACTAAAAACAGCCTTCTTAAGCTTCAAAACTGGCTGCAGTTGCAACTAGATCACTGCTCCCTGCAGCAGAGGATGCAGGTGGCTCACATGGAGGATCTCCATTCTGTGTGTTATAAGTGGCTCCAAAATAGATTGTTTACAGTGTTGTTCCCATGTATCAGATATACTTCCCTTTGCAAAGTTATTATTTACTTTTTTATATTTAAACCTTAGTTTTCATTTCAGTAGCTTTATTTCCATAAATTATCAATCTTTTGGTCAGTTGATCTATAGATCAATTTTTCAGAGTCATGCTATATCAGATAGCTAGCTTGCAACTTGTTGACATGGATATTTTATTTAATATCGCATTAGGTTAAATATTAATTTTGATTTTATTATTTGTTTTCTAGTAAAAAAAACTTTGATCTTGTATCATTTCTAGAAAATGAATGAGGTCTTGAATGTGGAAGCAAAAAGGATTTCCTTCACACGGAAATGCCATTCTGTGGAGCACAATTTTGGCATAGGTTTTTACCCCCCACCCCACAAGATTCCCAAAATTCAACACCCAAAAATATTTCTCTCATTACTTAAATCTTACTTTATTTAAATGGGGTAAAGAGCTGTGAAGAAATTAAATAAAAATTTTCGAAGCAAATATAGTTTATTTTATTTAACCTCTGAAATTTGAGATTGAACCCTTCCAGATCAAATTTGCATTATATACTGACTACTATAGAAAAGTTGAACTTTATGAAAACAGCAAAAACTTGACTTAGACATTACAATTTCTAATTGCTAGTTATCAAATTAATTAAAAATAGTACTAAAAAGTCCTATCATTAAAAATTTTAAATTTTTGTTATAATGTCCTAGTAATCAGATGTCTCTTTTAAGTAATTGCCATTTTTAAGGAACGTATGCTTAATGATTTAATCTTTAGTCAAGCTTCAAATAACTATTCTTTCTAATTGCAGTATATATTTGAGAAGCAATACAAATAATTCTAGAAATAGTTCAGAATCTGTGAAGTCAGAATTCATCTGAATCACTCTGAGTCAATGAAATATTGTAATTTAAAAAACACTTGCATTTTCTTGTTCAACTAATATCCATTATGATTAATATCCATACGATAAAGTGTTTGTTCATCCAATTTCTTAAACTATATTTCATCAGCAAAAGAAAACACAAAAACACTTTGGTACTTTCTGAAATATCCAATCTGTACAGACTAACATGCATACCAAGTTTGAAATCAAAACTAGATGACTGCCAATCAATATCACACTCCTATGATGTCACCGATAATTCAAAGAAATATCAATTTTTGTCTTTGTATTAAAAATAGTTTTTAATTGTAAAATATAATGAAAATGATGCACAAACGTATATGGCTGTATTTTTATGCAAATCATTGAAAACTTGAAATAAAAATGTTCTCTTCGCATTTGACTTCATTTTATTGAGAACACAGATGGTTCAATGTTTACTGAATGATGCAAATAACTTGCTGAAGCTCTCGGCCAGCTAGTGGGGCCAATTCTAAATTTAGAATAGCAACTACAGCAAAAGCATCATTTGGGCTGTGCTAATAGCAGTTTGAGCAAGAGAAATGGCTTTTTATTTTCTAAGACATCAAACTGAGGAATAAATTGGAAAAATTAGCATTTTTAGGAGCTCTGAAATGTCTATTTTACATTATATTACATACAAAATCCTCATGCAGTCATGGGCTACGGAGGTCCAACCAGACTGTGTAAGTTTCCTCTCCAAACATGTCTCTTTTGAGCTACAGCTGCTGTATTTGGCCACTCTAGGCCAATTCCAGCAAGGTCCTGTTTGGCATTGTCTGCCCGTCACATCCTAGGTCTCCCCCTTTTTCTGATACCCTTAGGTACACTGTTCATAATCCTCTTTGCCAATCTGCAGCTATGCAACACTGCCAAACTAATGCAGTCTCTCTCTGCCCAATATGCTGCTTAAAGGAAGTTGATGACTCCTTCTAACCTCATCATTACTTACAAAGTCAAACCACCTAATGCCCAAGATACTGCATAAGCATCTAGAATCAAAGACACACAATATTTGCTATATTTACACACACATATATATACATAAATAAAAAGGTTAGTTCGAACTCAGTAATAAAGCATCATAGTAGAGCATCCCATAGACAAGAAACACTTGAAATAAATAGTTAAAAACTATTGGTCGTCCTGAGTGGGATTTCAACCCATGCCTCTGAAAAGCATGCTGGACACCTAACCACTAGACCACCAATAACAGCATCTATTATTTATACCACCAATAACAGCATCTATTATTTATACCACCAATAACAGCATCTATTATTTATAATCAGGTAGTCAAGCTGTCACACATGATGGTAGTAATATTTGACACTCACATTCACTTCAAAATGTCACATATAAGTAATTCAGGAATGTTTGCATGTCACTTTGTTGGATAAATGGTTAGCTTTGGTGGTCTACCAGTTTGGATGCCTGGTGTGCTTCTGGGAGGAGTGGGTTCAAATTCCACTCAGGACAACCAATTTTTTTCAACTAATTATTTCAAGTGTTTCTTGTCTACATGATGATTTCCTGTGATACTGGGGCAGAGAGTGGCTCAGTCGGTAGTACACCAGACTTGTAATCTGCAATTCCCAGGTTCGAGTCCCTGCTGGGTCAGCATTGAGATTTATCTCTGTAAAAACTCACCGTCCTGCCGACAGTCAGTAGGGGACACCGATGGGCTTGGAAAGGCCACCATCCGTCAGATGGGATGTTAAGCCGTGGAACCGTGTGTGGGAGTCATACCCTGTGCAAGTTAAAGAACACTCTGGATGGCTTTGATGGAAGGCTCCAATCTGTCTCCCAACCAGTGAAGTCCCCTCCCCTTCCTTCCAGTTCCAGTGGGTCCCCTCCCCTTCCTTCCAGTTCCAGTGGGTCCCCTCCCCCAACCTTCTCTGAGCCTTCGGGGTCCTTGTAACCTGGCCATTTAGCCGATCATGTGAGGGAGAGTCATACACTATGCACGTTAAAGAACATACTGTATGGCTTTGACAGGAGGCTACCATCTGTCTCCCAACTGCTGTTTCAGTGGATCCCTTCCCCCAACCTTCTCTGAGCCTTCGGAGGCCTTGTGAGCTGGCCATTTAAGCGCATTGTGTGCAAAAAAGTGCCGCTCAGATGAAAAACAAACCAAACCTGTGATACTTTATTAGTGAATTACTTATATAACACTGTGAGCGTGAGTGACAAATATTACTACCATCATATGTGGCAGCTTGGCATCCCGATTCCGAAAATAGATGATGGCACTGGCAAATCAAGAGAAAAAATTGCACGACAACTTAAAAATATTTAGGTTAGTTCAAACCTTAATATTTTCAAAATTTTTATGGTACTAAAGACTGAGTTTATGGTTTATGGCCGTATATAAAGGCTTTGTGAACCTGATTTTATATAGGTCATGGCAGCATAAGGGTTAAAGCACACTTCTGACAACAAACATTTAGAAACAAAACACATACTTTGAGGGGTCATATTCTTGACTAGATTGGGAAATCATGGCTTTCACTTTGTCTTCCTCACTTACATTAGAATTTGCAAGATCAGCATTCTATAAAAAAAAAAATCATTTTTATTCTGGGCAATCTAGTAATGGTTTTAAATAAAAAAAGTGCCTCAAAATTTTAATATACAATAATACACATAATAATGGGTGCTTGAAAAAGAAATAAAAAATTACAGCTTAAGGAACAAACTTATTTGTTACATGAAAAGAAAAACAACGATGAGAAATAAGCATTTCCCACTACCACCACCACTTTGCAGTCATTGTCATTGTCCATGAGAGAAGCACTGTTGTGGCAAAACCAAAAGAGTGAATTTACACAGATGTAGAGAAAGCACAATTTGCATTCTGTTTGAAGAATCCAAAATTTCTTTTTGTGGGATTTTATAAGATGCAGATTATCACTCACCATTACAACAATAAATCAATGAACTGAGAGGATAAATATAACTGTTGCCAAAGTAGTAATTATAAAGTTTACTATGTAATCACCTATCTATAAATAATGAACTACTATATAATTACCTACCTATAAATAATTAGTAATTCCATAATATAAGTGATCTTAATCAAATATTAAATGAAGAAATATCATTAAGCCTGATAAAGAGATACTACTGATGCCATCAATTTGCTTTACTGCTAAGTTATGGATCGACTTAACTAGTAGCAGTAATGTCCTTGACTAGAGGTGGCCAACATTTCTGTAACAAGGGACAACTGAAAGGCATTAGTCTTCGCAGGCCACTATTATAATTTCTAAATTTCAGGTTTGAATCTGTGCAAAATGTATATTTTCTTTTATGCAAAGAAAATTATAAATCATGATATAAAATATTATCACTTGCCATTTAAACTTAATTGTGCTTTGTGCTATGAAACAGTTTGCAGTAAATATGTTAACATTTAGTAAACAAGTTTTCTGTTACTGTATATAATTATTGCTATATTCAAAATAAGTTTATTTTGATTAAAATAATCTTCCATGCATTTTTTTTTCTCTTTATTACTCATTAGTGGTATATTTTTTAAATAATTTCTTTTAGTGGCCATCTTGTCTAGAACAACTTTTTTGTTTGGGGGGGGGGGGGGAAATACTCTGTTAAAAACCATCCTTTGTTAGGTGTGCAATGTTGCTTAAAATAAGTATTACAAATGCAACTCGAAATTCGTCCAAAGAGCTATATTAATATTTATAAAAAATAAATACCCCCTCAAGCAGCTGCTTGCCACAGAGGTCTGACAGGAGCCTGTCAGTTTATATGCCGGAGTAGAAGGTCTGAGAGGATGGCAGGATCTCAGCAGAAAAACGATACAAACAGCCATGCGTTACCCGGGGCTCGAACCCAGGTCCCTTAGTTCAGTAGCCAAGCGCGCTAACCACTCGGCCATGGGACGGCTCTCAAATTTTAGTACCTTTCAGAGGAGATATTCCTCCTTCTAAAGAGGAAGAGAAAGAGGTTTATAACATACGAGTTTAGCCTATAGATCTAAACATCATCATCATCATCCTCAAGCAACCATGGCTTACGGAGGTCCAACCAGACCGTGCAATTTAGTTCTCCAAGCAAGTCTATCCTGAGCTACATCTACTGCATCTGGCCACTGCACACCAATTCTTACAAGGTCCTGTTTGACATTGTCTGCCCACCGCATCCTAGGTCTCCCCTTCTTTCTGAGGCCCTTAGGCACACTGTTCATAATCCTATTCGCCAATCTATAATTATCCATACGGGCAACATGGCCAAACCAACGGAGTCTCTCTCTGCACAATATGCTGCTTAAAGGAGGTTGCCAACTCCTTTGCCTAACCTCATCATTAGTTACAAAGTTGAACCACCTAATGCACAAGATACTGCGTAAGCATCTGGAATCAAAAGCATCTAGTTTCCTATTATCTTGTTTATAAAGTGTCCAAGTTTCACTACCATAACTAACCCTAGAAAGAACCAAACTATTATACAGTCTAATTTTAGTCTTTAGATGTATAAGCCTATTTCTCCACACTCTAAATAGATTCTTAAAAGTCCCGGCAGCAATCCCTATTCGTCTGTTAATCTCATGCCACCTATCACTAGTATCTGTTACAAACCTCCCAAGAAAATTAAACTGTGACACCTGCTCAAGACTGCAACCATTCACATTAACCGAATCACAGCCTGTCTGACAAATTTTCATCACTTTAGTTTTCTCTGTTTATAACCAAACCTACTCTACTACCAGTCTCATCAAGAGCTCGAATGAAATAGTTCTTCTCATCATCATTTGCCAAAGGCCAAAATCTTTCCCTTGAAGATTTTTGTTGTTCAGAATTAAATGTTTTTTCTTTTAGTATGTAATGTAAACTATTTCATAAAGAGGCTCAGAAGCTGAGTTGCATTTTTAAAGAAGAAATAAAACCAACAATGTAAAAGTTAATACATAATTACTGACCTTTAGGATATCCCATGAATACCCACCATATGCAAATGATCTATCAAACTGGAGAGATATTACTCTCTAGTTTAAGTTTTGCTGCTGTTCAAAGTAATTGTTTGATGTTCCTATTACTATCACCCACTAATTGTTTGATGTTCCTATTAGTATGGCATCTTAAGTATCTAACAGATGAAGAACATCTTTTCCTCAAATCTGTGATAAACCATTGAAAGATCTGAGAATAAGCTGACTTCAGAAAAAAAAACATCCATGCATTATCTGATGGTTCAACCGCAGGTCCCTTGGATATACAGCCAAGTATGTTGACTACTTTTTACCAGGACAGTAGCTATCCCTACCCGCATCCAGGTGATATGTATACATTGAAAAAATCCACAGTGTCAGGCTGAGAATGATGTATCTGTTTTTAGTACAACAAAAAAATTTAAAATTTTTTAAATTGCTGTTTTAAAATTTTCTTGTATGTATAAGCTCACTGGACAAAAAATTAGTCATCTCCCGCCATAAGAGGTCCATTCGACAGCAACAGAGGGTGCACCAGTAATAAACGAGTCCTACAAATAACTGTGCGCTACGGGGTTCATACAGTGACAAGAAGTGGTTGTGTGTCACGTGTGTGTTAGTTGTTCCGTGAAACATGGGTCGCACCAAAGATGTGAATGAGTGGTAAAAAGGTGCTATTCCGTTGGCCGAGCCAAAGGTCACAGTGTACAAGAAGTTGCTGCCTTTGCAGGTGTGATGAAACATACTATCCAAAGGGTCTTCCAGCAGTGACGTACATCACAGTCCACCAATAATCATCGCCAGAACTGCAGGAAAAAGAATATGCTCACCAATAGGGACCGCTGCAGTGTGTCACATTCTGTTAGGGCAAACTGCTTTGCAATGAGGCAGGAATTGCCCCAGTCAGTCAATGCAGGCCTACAACAAACTGTTTCCGAATGAACACTCCAAAGGAAACTGCATGCCATGGATATCTGAAGTTGAGTACTGCGGAAGAGACCCATGTTAACAGCTCTGCACAAGGCTGCATGGCTAGTGGGTGCAGCGCCACAAAGACTGGACTGTTGACTCTTGGAAGCATGAGATCTGGCCGGATGAGTCATGTTTTTGCTTGTACTCGAATGATGCAAGGCGATGTGTACATTGTAAGCGGCATGAAGCCTTCCATCCGTACTGTGTGCAAAGTTCTGTTCAAGCTGAAGGAGGCTCTGTGATGTTCTGGGGATGTTTCATGTACGATGAAATGGGTCTGTTGGTTGCGGTGATGTTACACTTGAACCAGAAGGGTTATATGGAGCTACTGAATGATCATATGTTGCCTTTTGTGCAGCATCTCCACAATGAACACCAGAAGGATACCACAATCTTCCAAGACAACAACTGTTGTGTGCACAGGGCTCAAAGTGTGTCAAATTGGCACAATGAGCATTGTGAAGCCTTCAAACATCTCGACTGGCCTGCCAAATCCCCGGATTTGAATCCCACAGAAAACTTGTGGGACTATTTGAGGCAACAAGTGAAGTGCTGTCCTAGCCATCCAACCTGTCTGGGCGAACTGCAGCATTTCCTGCTGAAGAGTGGATGAATACTGATGTGCACTACATCCGTACACTGGTGGTATCTCTGCCAGACAGGATTTCAGCTGTTCTTCGGTCACACGAAGGCGTTATGCACTATTAGGCGACATTCACCCGGGGTGACTAATTTTTTGTCCAGTGAGCTTATAAGCCCAACTTTATACAGATGTGCTTCAAAAAGTTTTATTGTTGCCAAAATAAGCACTTTTGGTACCAGATTATGCACTTTTTTGTTTGTTTGTTCTAACACCAAAATATAACTTTTAACAATTATCATTTTTCTGAAGACTTTCTGGGTTCTCTTGGCACTATCTACACTTTTTTACTTTGCACTGCCATTCGCAAATTAACCATTTTATTACACTTTTAAAAATTATTATTTCATACGGATATCAACCATCAAAATTACACCCTGCTTGGACAAGGCCGTCATTATTTAAATTATTCTTGGATTAAAAAACTAGAGTTTTTAAATGAGTCAGAATATAATCAATTTTTATAAAGACAAACACAACCATTCTTAAACTTAACCAAAACCAAAACTTTTCAGCTTAACTGCAATTTGGTAATACAGTTGAATCCAGTTATAATGATCACTTTGGGACTTGCGGTTTTTGATAACAATAACTGGCTGATAACATTAAACAGAGGATAAAAAAAATTCATTATCGAACTCAATTTATTACAAACAATTACGACATTTATACAACCTATATTTATCACAAACAGTACACTTAATACAACATTATTTTAACACATTTAAATACACTACATTTCTTATAAACAACTTTTTTTGGAAACAACATAAAATTTATTTGAAACACTTATTAAGTGTTGTCTGTCGTTTGTTTGCGTCTATTAGTTTCTGAATATAATTCTCATACTCATAATGCTTTTCGAAGTTTGCTGCTCTATATTGCACACGACAACAAAGAATTCGTAGAGCTTCTTGCATCTGGGCATTACTTGGAGGAGCTTCTAAAATTTCTTCTTCTATAAATGGGTTAGGTCCATTTTCTTCTAATTTGGAGTTATCATTAGCAACAACTTGACATATTTCCAATATAGTCATTGTAGCCACCACTTCAATATGGCTATCAATATCCAACCAATTTTCAAATTCTTCTTTAGACATACCGCCTGAGATTTCATCAAAAATTTCAGCTGTAAGATGATCAGATTCTTCGGAAGCAGGAGTTTCAGCATTTATTGTAGAAAATTCACCTTTTCAGAAGCAGTTTTTGATAGTTTTCTCTGAGACTTGCTTCCAAGACATTGCTAGCAAATGTGCAATGGATCAAGAAAGGAAATCTTTTTTGCAATTGCACTTGCATCAGATTGATCTTGAATTACATCAAGCTCAGCTATAATTTGTGCACGAATTTGTTTGCAGTAATAAGCTTTAAAAGCTCGTATGATGCCTTGGTCATGTGGCTGAATTAACTTCGAAGGTAAGAAGATCACTTTGATGTTCTTTAATGACAAAATGTTTTTGTAATGCAGTTGCCTACTAACAAGATGATTTTTCACTTTAATTCAAGATCTCACTTAATTAACCAATTGCTGAAAATGGCATTTGTCATACAAGTATTTGCACTAGAAAAGTTTTGACACCTTTGAAACACTGAGGATATTTACTTCTTCAGATCAACATAAGGTCTTGCTTCTCACCTTTCATATTAGCACAACAAAGAACTGTCACTCACTCTTTCAAAAATTTAAATCCTTTAGCAGTTTCATTTTTAAACAAATAAGTATTGCTTAGGCCTTGCACGAAAATAGAGTCCAATTTCATCTGCATTATAAATATCCTGGGGTGAATATTCAGCAATAATCTTTGGCCACTCTGTCGTTATCCACTCATTAACTGCTAATAAAACGGCACTTTTTTCTTCACCAGGGAAGATGTCTATACACGACATTCTCTCGCTTTTTCCACCTGTTGAACCATTCATCAGTTGCAATGAAATCTCTTTGCCCAGTTTTTCAAGTTCTGCTTTTTGACGCATAAGAGGTCCATTAACCGAAGCATTCTTTTCACGAACATTACTAAACCAAATTTTTAATGCTGACTCAACTTGACTATCCTTCCCAGATCGTTCTCTCTCCAATCCATGTTCTCATTAGAAAGTGCAGAAATTTCTATGTCTGATCTGTTTTTTTAAGATCTTACACGAGTGGTTGTGAAATTTTTAAATGCACAGCCGCACTATGTTGACTCATTTTGGGCAACTTATCGTAGCACTCTAAAATTCTTTGCTTTTCTTGAAGAGTAAAATCTCTACGCTTTTGTTTTCTTCTGCCTTGATCCAAAGGGTTCTTTTATAGAGCACTTTATAGCCTTCTTAACTCAACAGAGCACAAATTTAAACTAGAGAAATCACAACAGGATACATATGATGCATGTGTTTATCCCCACTCACTACAATAAGGGTTTTGATATGTTTTGAAAAGATAAAGGATACACTTCAGGTAAAAGTAAATTTTAAACAAAAGATCTCTTTACGTAATTTTCTAAGAATTCTTGTCATGCACCTATTTAAAAGATAAAGGGTATGCTTCAGTTAAAAGTAAGTTTCAAACAAAAGATCTATTTACGAAATTTCTAACAATTCTTGTCATTTGCCCGCAAGTGTAATTTACAACAATTGAAAACAATAGCTGAAGTTTGATTATAATAGGCGGCTTGTTTTTCAATAATTTTATATAAAGTGTTTTGGGACTGACTGATTATTATAACAATAGCCGATTGATAACATTATCTGTGATTATAATAACTGGATTCAACTGTACTACCAATATAAAGGTATTAAATTTTGCAAGTATCAATATTTTACATTGTAACAATAAATCCTTTCAATATTTACATTAATATATGACCATATAATTTAATACTAGATTTTGCAACAATTGCCATCTTGGTGGCTAAGTGGTTGGCATGCTTGGCTTTTTATCAAAGGGACTTGGGTTCAAGCCATAGGTATGGATGTTTCATCATTTGTGTTGTCTTTTTGCTGAGGTCTCACTTCCCAGACCTTCCCTCTATGGCATACTATATGAAAAGATTCCTGTCAGATCTCTGTTGTAAGAATCTGCTTGAGGATAATTTCTTTTGCTTTTATTTTACTTATTCTCAACATTTTACACTTTGCTCTTTCATTACTATTAGAGGTATTAACCCCCGCCCCCCCAAGAATTCTTACCACAAGCATTTTGTAGAACTTGTGCATTATCAAAAAACAAATTAGTTACATGCTATAACTAATACTGAGTGCTTGAAAGAAAAAAAATACATACCTTGACCAACTTGTCAAAATGGATTTGGCTTGATGATTCACTCTGAAAACGAATTTGAAAATTTTTGATTAAGAATATTAGAACAATATGTAAAGATTTATGATCCATTTGAAACACCTTTTATAATTTTCACACAAGGCAATAAAATACGACTACACAATTACTGCCTGCAATCTTTGTGTAATAACTAGCTGCAATGAAATATCAATAAATCATTTAGGTAGGGGTGGGTTGTTCTATCTCTGAGCAGCACTATTTTGCATAAAATGGGCTAAATGGTCATGTCACAAAAACCCAAGTTTGGAAAAAAAGGTTTGGGAGAAGTGAATCACTGGACAACTGTTGAGCAAAACCAAAGTTGGGAAAAGGCTGGGCGAAGGGAAACATTGGGCAATTGTTGAGGGGACAGATGGTCACCTCAAGCCAATTGCATTCTTTAACCCTTCCAGGGTCCCCAATAAACATAGACATTGTCAGAATCTGAAATGAGAGGACTAAGATGTCTATGCTCGTTTTTCATATAAAAAAAAAAATTAGCTTTTTTTTAAATTGTAATTGCCATTTGAAATTTTTCTTACATATATATATATCTTTTAAAAATACATAATTCAAGCTTCAAAAATAATATTTTCTTTTTTCATTAGATGCATTTTTATTAAACTAAAAGATATACATACTTTTTAAAAGCAATCCGATTGCCATTTCTTAGAAAGCAATACGGTATTGCCGATTTGTTTGTTAACACTACTCTATGCTCCTCCTCAAGAATCCATGGACTACAGAGGTCCAACCTGACCATGCAGTTTAGCTCTTCAAGAATATATGTCCTGAGCTACATCTGCTGCATCTGGCCACTGCACACCAATTCTAACGAGGTCCCGTTTGATATTGTCTGCCCACCGTATCCTAGGTCTCCCCCTATTTCTGACACATTTAGGCACACTGTTCATAAACCTATTTACTACTCTATAATTATCCACAAGGGCAACATGGCCAAACCGATGGTCTCTCTCTTACACAATATGCTGCTCAAAGGAGGCTGTCAACTCCTTTGTCTAACCTCATCATTACTTAAAAAGTTGAACCACCTAATGCTCAAAATACTGCATAAGCATCTAGTTTCCTGTTATCTTGTTTACAAAGTGTCCAAGTTTCACTACCATAACTAATCCTAGAAAGAACCAAACTATTATAATCTAATTTTAGTCTTTAGGTGTATATACCTATTTTTCACACTTTCCATAGATTCCTAAAAGCCCTACAGACAAACCCTATCCGTCTGTTAATCTCATGCTGCACATCACCAGAATCTGTTACATAGCTCCCAAGATAATTAAACTGTGACACATGCTCAAGACTGCAACCATTCACATTAACTGAATCACAGCCTGTCTGACCAATTTTCATCACTTTAGATTTCTCTCTTTTATAACCAAACCTACTCTATTACCAGTTTCATCAACAGCTCGAATGAAAGAGTTCATCTCATTAACATCATTTGCCAAAAGGACTAAATCATTAGCATAACCTAAATCAGAAATTTTCATATCTCCAGCCCATTTCAGGCCAAAATCTTTCCCTTGAAGTGATAATAATTGTATCGCATAACATAATCAATAACCAAACTAATGAGAAAAGGAGACAAAATGCACCCTTGTTGAACACCAGAAGTAATGCTAAACCAATTGCTACAAACCTTACCACCTCTCACACACTACTCAGTGTTATTATAGAGAGCTTTCATTATGTTAACTAATTTGTCTGGTATACCATATGATCTCAAAATCAACCACAAATTATGATGATCAACATAGTTGAAAGCCTTTTTGAAATGAACAAAGTTAGCAACCAAAGGTTTCTGAAACTCTAAACATTTCTCAAGAATCTGCCTAAGTGCAAATATCTGATCTACACATCCCCTACCACTTCTGAATCCACATTGCTCATCACGCAATTGCCTGTCAACCAGAATCTTAATTGTATTAAGCACAATCATGCAAACTTTCCCTGGAACAGAGAGTAGGCTGATATCCCTATAGTTATCACAAGAACTGCGATCACTTTTTTGAAAATAGTGATAATAATAGCTCTGGTAAAATCCTTAGGAACCATGCCTTTATCACAAAGGATATTCAAAATTTCAGTCATCCAAGTGGTAACTGAAACATTCCCAGCTCTAAGCATTTCTGTAGTAATTTCATCTACCCCTGGGGATTTGTGGAAGTTTAGAAATAGCCAAAATAACTTCAGATTGTGTTATAGGGTCAACATTAAAGCCACCAATGAATCTATCATCATTATGAACAATGGGAGTAGAACTAACCACATTGTTTAGAACATCACTGAAATGATCAGCCCACCTAGACATAACAGAATCCTCACCTTCTATAACCTTACCTTGTTTATCCTTCAATCCCTGTATACCTGTCCGTTTTCTACCACACAAAACATTAACTCTCTGGTACAGCTCTCTCTGTTGTGCTGTCTAACTGTCCTCAGCTTTGTCAGCCAAGCCATCAAGCCAAAGATTCTTATCAGCAGCTAACCGATCCTTTACACTTTTTTGTTAAGCTCTCTGTAATGCTTTCTATTAGGACTAATAGGTTATTGATTAAGGACATTCCTGCAGTTCTTACTTTCTGAAATATGCTCAAGTGCCTTATCACTCAAATAATTCTGCCTCCTCTGATCCTTTTTTTCTAAAAGAGTACTGTTAGTTTCCAAAAAAAAAAGCCTGTTTAAAATGGTCCCATTCTTCCTCAACTTCAGTAGTAAGCAAACTATGACTGTCATAATGACTAAGTAACTGATCATATTAACCCATTATCAATAAATTTTTCCTTATACTTGCTACAAAATGCTACTTTTTAAAACATAAGATTTTGGAAGAAATTACAAATTACACCCCTGTCCCCCCCATTTTAGTCTAATCTGCCTTAAACATATTTCACTATCCCTAGAATTATTTTTATCATTTATCACAGCATTCCATGCATTTTTACTACTCTTCAAATCAAAACTATAACTAAAACAGAGAAGTCTTCATAGCCAGATGTTCTTCAAGACTGGCTGCAGCAAATGGCGACACGAGAGAAGTAGCAGTTATTCTCATTACTGGCTCACAAGTGCAAGAGTCCCATTCTTCCTCAACTTCAGTAGTAAGCAAATCATGACTGTCATAATGACTAAGTAACCTATCATCTTAATCATTATCAATAAATTTTTCATTTTCAATTTTGCAAGTTTGTGCTGAATGCACTTTAGCTTTTGTCTTGCTGGAATCATGTACAAAAAAATATCCCTTCCAAAATGTCTGACTGCTGTAGTATTTCTGTGTATGCATAGCAAGAAATCCATCCGTAATATTCTTGTACAGGGGTTCTCAACATGGGGTATGCAGTAAAATATTTTTGGGGTACGCCATGAGAGCTCAGAAGTTGCTAGATCTAGTAACAAAGTCACTAAATTGGCATTATTATACTATAACTATAGTTTTATCTATCTATATAATGGGTATGCCAGTTACATATACATTTCCAGAGGGTACATGAAGTATAAAAGGTTGAGAACACTCACTGTTCTAGTAGAAAAGTTTCAGTAAGACTTGTTTTTTAATGCTCATTTTTGTGTGAAGGTACAAGAATTGACCATTATCAAAGCAGTAATGTAACATCTGGTTCATTTGTACTCCTTAGAATTTTGTATTTTGTAGGCATTTGGCAGTTCTTAGTGTCTTGAAAAGCTGTGTTCCTTCCTTATAAGTTTGGTGCCTCTCTTTGAAACAGTTCAGGAATTTTACTTTAATCTTATCTCCTCACATTTATTGTTAAGATCATGGCACCTAAAAACAAGATGGCAACCTTGCTAAAGAATGCAGCTTGCCAGTGGGCAGAAACAGTCCTCCAAGCTCACCCCCTGCCCCTAGCACTGGTTTGTCGCTTTCAGACAATGATCTGTTGGCATCAGTCTCTAAATGTGTTGAAACTGTCTTCAAATCCCAAGACTGTTCAAACGATTGTCTCGTTACTCACTGAAGCAGTTACTTCTGCAAGAAATAAAAAGAACTGTCGAGTTTTCTATGGAGGCTATACATGAGCTAAGAGATCAGCTTAAAGAGAAAGATGTAGTAATAAATCAACTGTGTTCTGAGATTTCTTTGAAATGCAGTGAACTTGAACAGTATCAACGCAGAAACTATCAGGTTTTTTGGAGTGGAAGTAGATATGCCTACTGATGACCTTGCCATTAAAATTTTTAATGAAAAATTAAACATTGACATTTCCGTAAATGACATTGACCGCAGTCATCAAGTGGGGATTGGTCGGAACAGCAAGCCCCGTCCGATCATTGTAAAATTCCATACTAAAAGTAAACTTAAAGGCAGTGGAATCACTATTCATGAAGATCTAACGTCAGAAAGACTAAAAGTGCTTCATTCGGCTATTGAGAAATTTGGTCAGTGCAATGTTTGGACTCATGATGGATCAACAGTGGTAAAAATGGTAACAAGTGCTTTTTTAAATCAAAGAATGAGTTAAATGAATGTTAAAATTAGTTTTAAAAAATTTTCTTTGTGTATCTGTATATTTATATATATTTTTACCATGTTTACATATGTATATTGTGATCTGTAATGCACTTTACACAATCCTGTCTGTCTCAACTTCTACTGTTGCTAAAACTGCACATAGTTTATTGTTTTTAATGTAAAAACTCTCCTACAAGTACTTTTTGAAAACCATTAGTCCTTTTATTTATCTATTTTTATTATTCTGTATTCGTTTTTCATTTGTGCATATTTATAACTTCATGTCCCTATCTACTGCTAACAAAAATTTTCTTCTTAACCCAACTCTCTCAGATATCTCTTCCCCAAGATCACTGTTGGTTAAACCTTTGTAATCTCAATATTCGTTCTCTTGAAACACTCCTATGTACTGAGTTATGACATTATGAAATTTCATGTAATTGCTCTTACAGAGACATGTCTCAATATCTCCCTTCCAGATGATCTTTTTGAACTCAAAGGATATAAACTATTCCACATCGACAGATCTAGTGGGACAGGAGGAGGACTTGCATTATATGCGAGGGAAACATTTAATGTCGAAGTAATGTCTATTCCTTCTTGCTCTTGTTTCGAAGGTATCTGTGTCAAAATCTCTCTTATCAATAAACAAAACCCTGTATTGACACACTTTACCATCCTCCGAACAGCAATATTGAAGATTTTATTAATTCATTTTACTGTCCTTGAAAGCTTCCCTTGCAACATTACTTCCATTCTGATGGTAGATTTTAATATTGATGCTCTAAAACATAATTCTGTGTATTCCAAGCTTGAAATCTGCCTAAAAACATTTGGACATATTCGTTTAAACAAATTGACCACCTGCATTACTGATCACAGTGAATCTCTCATTGATATAATTTTTTCCAATAGACCTTCACTTCACAAGCATACACTTACTCTCTTCGAAGACATTAGTGATTAATTTTATTATTAGCACATCTGCATTGTATTATTCACTTCGTGCACCTAAAGTTTTAATTTCAAAAAGATCCTTTAAAAATTTTAACAATGATGAGTTTGAGTTTGCAAAATATCTCCCTTTCCACAAGAGTATTTCCGAATGCACAACTCCTACCTCAAATGCACAAAATCTTTCCTGTTTAATCAATTTTGCACTTGAAACCTATGCTACTTATAAATCAGAGTTCGCCCTTCTCGAAAGCCTTAGATTACAAAAGAGCTTCTGAAAATGATCACATTAAAAATCAAACACTTTAAGAATGCTATTAACCCTTATCACCCAAACACATGGGAGAACTATAAAACTTACCGTAATCTGGTCAACAGTAGTATTAAAAATGCTAAGTGTTTATATTTTCTTAATCGACTTTCTATTATTAATCGAAATGGTAATGAAATATTTTGAATTTTTGATTCTATTACTGGTAACTTAAGAAACCAAACTAAATTAATAAGATCATTTACAATGACAACTCCTTTTATGATCCTAAAGACATTGCTAATGTTTTAAATAATGTATTCTGTAAATCCTGCACTTCTACAGAAAATTATGCAAATGAGTCATTATTCTATTCCAATAAATCATTTAATAATCTGGAAACCTTTAAGCTCAAAAATGTTACCGAAATCGAAGTTCTTAACCTTATAAATTCGCTAAAAGAACACTGGCAGTGTCGGACCAGATGGAATCATTATCATTATTCTAAAAATTCCCCATTAATTTATGCACCCCTTTGGGATCTAATTATAATTGTTCATTTAACTCTAATGAATTCCCAGTTCCATGGAAAGAAGCCATCATCTCACCTAAACCGAAAATTTCTAATCCTTCTAACCCTCTGGACTAGCGACCTATTTCAGTTACATGTGCTTTAAGCAAAATTTTAGAAAAAGCAGTCAAGAGACAATTATCGACTTTTGTTGAAAAATTTAATTTACTTTCGTGCAGGCAATTCGGGTTTAGGAAAAATTGGTCAACTGAAATTCTTATGACACTTGTTAAACAATGGAGATTGGCTTTAGACAGCAAAGTGAAAACGGTTGTGGGACTGGTTTCCCTTGATATCTCAAAAGCATTTTGATTCAGTTGAACACAAACTTATCCTGCAAAAACTCTGCTATAATCTTAATCTATCACCCTCAGCTCTTTCCTGGTTCAAAAATTATCTCAACAACAGTGTTATCCGAACTAATTTAAGCACTAATGAGATCTCTACACCTCTTAAATAAAATCAATTGGGGAGTACCTCAAGGAACCATTTTTAGCCCACATCTCTTCAACCTTTTTGTTAATGATCTTCTAGAATCCTACACTAACTACAATATTTTTATGTATTCAGACAATTGTCTTCTTTCTTTTACCTAAGTTCTCTCACTTATCTAAAACAAGAAATAGAAAATAATATTCATTATGTGCTTCATTGGTATACTAAAAATGGATTCACTGTCAATATCAAGAAAACCAATATTGTTTTTTTTTCAACTTCAAATTCTCCCTGGCCTGACACAAACATTAAAATTAATAACACCCATATTACAGTTTCCACTTCCATGAAGTACTAAGGTATGACGATAGATAATAATCTTGACTTTAGAATTCACATTGATAAAACCGTCGCTTCAGCTTCTAAAGAACTTACATATTGAGGTACATTCGATACTATATATCCTCCTATGCCCCAATGTTCTACAAAATTTACATCCGACCGAAACTCGAATACTATGCTTCCACTCTTTTTGGTATTAATAAAAAAAACTTATAAATTAGAAAAAGTTCAAAATGAAGCTCTCAAAATTAATCAGTAAAATTTATTTTAACAAATGAGAATCTCTAACACTTACTGATATTTGTTCCAACTACCAAATTCCCACTCTTGAATCTAGAAGAAAACTGCGGTTTATTACCCTTATTCACGACACTATTTATAACAAGTCTCATCCCCTTCTATCAATTCTTTCATTTTATATTCGATTACGACATCACCACATCCTTCGCTCTGATAATAAAATGTTTTCTACTCTCAAGATTTTCAAAGCAAAGCATGGTGAAATTTCTTTTGCCTTTCAAGCAACCTCAACTTGGAATATTTAAATGTTTGACTAACAACATTTCATCCCTATTCCCACTCCCCATCTTTGCCCTTTGTATGTAATATCTGCCATCTTTCCCCCACTCATGTTCATTCATTTAATACTACTCTCTGTTGTCTTAAACTGTCCTTAAACCACCCCTAAGTTTACTATGTTTCTTATCATATTTCATATTATATGTTTGTCTCAGTCTGTGCAACTTGTTCATTTTGTTTAAATGTATCAAATAATTGTGAAATTCCTATAAATGTTTGTATTTTTGTACTATCAATATTTCTTTTAATTTCCCAAATGTATTGGGGAATCAAGCCACTTGAACGTTTAAATTAATATCCAAAATTCCTGTACCTTGGCTTTACTGTAACCCCCTGCATGAAATAAATTATTATATTTTAATGATTTTTCTCTGAGAAGAGTATTATGTTAGAATTTGACCATACTTGCTGACACCAATTTTGTATTTAATGCAGTCCATAATTACTTTGGTATGGTAAATTTCAAAACACTTCCTAAACAAAGACCCACATCACACTTCAGCAATATACTTTTGTGAACTTCTCAGTTGTTTTGTTTGTTAAATGTTTTCTTCTGTTAGCACACACTTTGCTAGTAGAGCACACATTTTCCAGCAAAACTTTTGTCTTGCTGGAATTGTGTACAAAAAAATATCTCTTTCAAAAAGTCTGCCTGTTGTAGTACTCCTTGACTTTTTCATAATTTCCATGTCCATGTAGTCTGCAGCGAACTTTCTTTTCTGGTAGTATCCTCTAAGTAATGGGGCTTCAACCACTTCATCTCCATAAGCAGTGCTGAAAAACATACACATCTCATGTGCATTTCTATTTCCTGGCTACCAGGTATTGTCTTTGCTTTGAAATAATTTTTTACCTCTTCACTTTTTAAGTAAAAGCTTCTCAACCCAATTCTCTTGTTAGGCATGACTATGCCCTAGTTTTTTTTTTTACGCAAACATATGAAAATAATTATACTGCATATGAATAAAAAGGCTACATATTTCTGAACAGAAAAATATTTTTAACTTGAATCTAGAAAACTGTTCTTTCTGAAATTTTTTTGACAAAAGTTTAGGCCTTTTGTTAACTGTGATGAGTCAAATAAACAAATCAATTTTCGAATTTTTTTAAATAGCCAATCAACAGAAATAGATTATGTCACGTACTAAATTAAACACCACTTAATTCGAAATTTTATAAAATTTAAATTTTTTAACAATTTACAAATATATTAATCTTATTAAGACTTTTCCCCAGTGATACTAGTAAAAAATGGATTTGGAAAGCCAATTAAGGCTAATTTTGGAAAACCTGATGAATAAAAAAAGTCAAATTATATATTTAAGTAAAAGAAATTTCTTTCTGAAAAATATAATAAAAAAAATTTACCTAAAAGAAGACTTCTGTTATTTGTTTATAACTATATATATTTTCATTGTAATAATTTTAAAACATGGACCAGAATTGCACTTCTCATTTCATATACACAAGAGGGCACATTACATCTCGACAGCCAACAAGAGTTACAGTAGTACAGTAAAGCAGTATGCTCACCTCCCATTACAAACTTGTAGATCATTGAAACATGGGGATATCTACTACTGGTAATTACTTTCTTGATTAAATAACACATTGGTTAATCATGAGAACAATTATTCGATCAAATTCAATTTCATCTTTCACCAAAAAGGCCTTTGAAGTGTTTATAATTCATTGGGAATTTTCTGTTCTGTTTATGGATATGGAGGAATATTTTCTTGCCTTTTTTCCCTTCTGTGCACCACGAATTAACCTTCTGTGCGTCAAAATATCTTTTGGTGGTATGCATTTTGGAGATCTTGGGCAAAATGCCATAAAGTTAATGAACTAATGGATAAAAGATTTCAATATCCTCAGGGAGGCACAATCAAGAGCTCTGTTGGGGGTGGGGGGGATTAAAAAACATTTAATAAAAACTTATGATTACTTTGAAATAAAATTTTGCCATGGGGAGTGGGGGTTAAAACGGTCTCTGCATAGTGGCAAAATTTTTTTTAATAATTATAGAATTGGTGCAAACGTAATGGGAAAACAGTGAAATTAAAGAATAATTATTCCCATGATTAATTAATGTGTTTATTTAATCAAGAAGATAATTACCAGTAGTAGATATGGCCATGTTCCAATGATCTACAAGTTTGTAATGGGAGCTAAGCATACTGCTTTAGTATACTACTGTATTGGCAGTTCAGAAGTAATGTGTTCTCTTGTGTATGTGAATTGAGAAGTGAACTATGTGCCTATTTGGTAGAAGAAATGCTCACTTATGTCACACAGTTCACTGAAGGTCACTTCCTTAAAAAAAAGATGGCATACTTCTACGATATTTTTGAATACTCAACTTACTTAAAACAGCCTTGCAAGGCAATAATGAATTCCACATACTGAAGTTGTTTAATAAAGTATTAGGTTGGTGCAAAAATAATGATTTTATTTTGTTCTCACCTTATTGTTAATGTGAAATAAAATATATATGGTTCATGTCATATATCGTTTTAAAGCTTATTCTTTGCTTAGTCTATCTATGCTAATGTCTTCAAAAAATTTCATTTTTGTTACTTTCAGTAGTCTCAAAGTTATGTTGGGAAAAAAACGAATTGCATATAATTTTGTTGCAAGAGTTCTAATTTGGCCACAATATGATTCAAACAACTCACTGAAGTATGGGGCGAGGGAAACACTTCTGAACATGGTGCGCCATTGGTTCAAAAGGTTTTGTAGTGGTAATGTCCTCCTGCTGTTGACAGTGAATAATTGAAGACAATTATTGAAGCACTCTCTCATGTGGTTTACATGAGTCACATAAAACCACACGAGAGACTGTGAAAGTGTAAAACATGATCACACAACTGTTATTAGGCATTTGAATCAAATTGGTAAAGTGAAGAAGCTTGATAAATGGATTCCACTCAATTTGAATGAAAATCAAAAAAACATCATTATAAAGTGTGTTCTTCATTGCTTTTGACAACAAAAATGATACATTTTTTGATCAGATTGCAATATGTGATGAAAAGTGGATTCTGTACACCACCACCAACAATCAGCACAATGACTTGATCACAGTGAAATGCCAAAACACTTCTTCGAACTGAAGTTGTACCAAAAGTAGGTTATGGTGACTGGTGGTCTGTGGCCAGCATCATTCACTACACAGCTTCTTGAATTCTTGTGAAACCATCATTGCAGAGAAGTATTGTCATAACTTGACAAAATGCACCGGAAGTTGCAGAGAAACATCCAACACTGGTCATTCAAGGAAGTCCTATTCTTCATGACAATGCTTAGCCACACGTTGCCCAAATGACACTCCAGAAGTTGAATGAATTGGCCTAGGAAACTCTGTCCCATCAGCCATATTCACCTGACCTTTAATCAATGGATTACCACTTATTCAAGCATTTGGACAACTTTCTCCAAGAAAAAATCTTCAACAACTGTGAAGTAGCAGAAAATGCCTTCAGAGAATTTATCAATCCAGAACTCCAGACTTTATCAAAATGGCATAGATAACTTCTTTCTATTGGCAAAAATATGCATATTCTGATGGTTTTTTTTTATTAATATATTATGAGCTGAGTTATGATTTGTTGTAGTCAAGGTTTAAAAATGATCTATTAACTAAATTTAAAAAAAAATAAAGTAAAAAGTTAAAAAATACCTATCTTCCTATAGGACCCTAAAAAGTAGAAAATAAACCTAAAGCATATTGATGGTGCAATGAATCACCGAGTTGGTATTCACTTCAAATGAAGATAGGGTGCTGGCATTCTTGTTGAGTAGATCTTCCTCCAAAGTGGGTTGGGTTGTTTTACCTCTGAGCGGCACTTTTTTGCACACCATGGGCTAAATGGCCAGGTCACATGGACTCCGAAGGCTCAGAGAAGGTTGGGGGGGGGGACCCACTGGAACAGCTGTTGGGAGACAGATGGTAGCCTCCCGTCAAGGCCATCCAGCGTGTTCTTTAACGTGCACAGGGTATGGCTCTCCCGCACACAGGGCCACGGCTTAACGTCCCATCCGACGGACGGCGGCCTTTCCAAGCCCATCGGTGTCCCCTACTGACCGTGGGCAGGGCGGGGAATTTTGCGGAGATAAATCTCAACGCTGACCCAGCTGGGACTCGAACCTGGGAACTACAGATTACGAGCCTGGCGCGCTACCGACTGAGCCACCCCCGCCCCCTTCAAAGTGAATACAAACTCAGTGACTGATTACAAAATCGATATGCTATAGGTTTATCTTCTACTTTTTAGAGTCCTATAGAAAGATATGTATTTTTTAAATGTTTAAAATTTTTTTGTTGTCACCAAAAACGCCTACCTTCCAAAACGTTGATATACGACTTGTAAACATCAAGCGCATTTAACCCCTTTTGGAGTCACGTTTCAGGTAGACCATGACATTGGAGACATCACAAGCTTTAATTTGAGATATGACTCATTAAAGTCTACCCCTGCAAAAATCCCCACATTTTATCAGGGGGAAACAGTGGAGGCAAAATTTGAAATAGTTAATGACCATCATTATATGAGCTTTCATTTGACACTTAACTCATAATTATAGGCCATTGTGTTTGGAAGATATAGTAGAATGACTTTCACATTTTTAGGGGGGAAGAAAGTGTAGGGATGGTCAGGGGCGAAAGTATAGGGGGGTTGGGGGCAATTTTTATAGTCTATGATACTCTCTGCATCTCAAGCTTTCATTTGACACATAGCTTGTTACTTTCCACATTCACGCTCAGGAGATATAGCGGAACAATCATTTTCACGTTGTTCCCCTTTTTTAGGTGGAAGAAAGCATGGGAGTCAATTTTTCATAACCTAGGATATTCCTGGCATCAGAAGCTTTCTTTCATTCGATGTATAACTTGTTACTTTCAGCCTTCATGCTCTGGAGATATAGCTTAAGAATAGTTTTCATATTTCCCCTTTTTTAGGGGGGAAGAAGAACAGGGGTCAATTTTTTTTCATAGACTATGACACTCTCCATCTCACAAGCTTTCATTTGACACATAAATCATTAATTTCTCCATTGCATGTGAAAGATATGGTGGAACAATGTTTTGGCAAATCCACAAACCAACCAACCAACCAACAAATGTTAAAGCCAAATGCAATAGGAAGATATGTAACAAAGATCTGTGGAACAAAACTTCACAGGAAGCGATGGAAACACTGAGTTTCCTCATCTAAAGCAATTTCTAAAAGTAAATTAAGAGCAGCGGATAATGAATTTGAAATCTCCATTTACAGATCATTTGTCATTAATGAAACTGCACTTTGAAAAATATATTCTAGAGGACTTTGAACAACACAACTGGATCAAAGACCCTTTCATAGCAGAATTGTCACCAAGTTTCAAAACTGCAGAACAGGGGCAGCTAATTTATCTTTCTTTCGATTCCACCTTGAGGACAAAGTTTTTGTCAATATCACTGTCTGGGTTTTGGAGCTCTGTGGAGGGAGTATCCTGAAATCAGCTGCTAAGACCTGCATGATTTAATCCCATTTGCCACTTCCTACCTAGGTAAAGCAGGTTTTTCAGCAGCAGCAGTGATTAAGTGCAAAGTATCATTCAAAAATTGGCATAGAAAAGAAAATGGGTGTTGTATCTAAAATGTTGCCATGTTTTCAGTTACATCATGATAAATGTATGCACACACACCTGTTCTACTATCAGTACAGGAAGAGTAAATTGTTACGACTAAAATACCACTTTGTTCATTTTAATTTTTTAAAAATATTTAAATTTTAAACAATTTTTCAACTAATAATTTCAACTTCTTTTGATTTTTATTATTACTATTTGCTACTGACAGTATATTTCTCAAAATATATAATTTTTAAAGACTTCATTTTCATAATTCTTTATTTATTACAGTTAGCCACTTGGTTTCCAAACCTGCACTTTGGAGAGGCACACAGAAAATTTTTCAGGGAGTATAGTGGGACAGTATAGTGGGATTATAGTAGAACTACCCTGAATAGTTCATATTGGGGAGTATAATAAAAAACCATGAAACTTACTGACTGAATCTCATATCATATTGCTACACCTAGAAAAAACATGACTAATGCAGTAGAATGTCCCATAATGTGTCCAGTAGAGTGCTGATGTACGAATCTGAAGGAGCTATAAAAATGGAGATAAATGTCAGCAGGCAAACAAGATGGTAAGCAAACTGGAAAAGTGTGTGCAATGCCTTAACATGAGTAAGGCTGGTTGGTTGGTTGTTTGGGGTTTAATGGCGCATCGGCAACAAGGCCATAATGCGCCAAACAAAAGACAATATAAAAGATAAAAAACATAGAACTCCGTAACCAAAAGTTAAAATACATTTTCAACATTGTAAAATGGTAAAACAATAGAAAACAAGAGTATGTGAACAGAGTAAAACAAGTGTAGAAATATTAAATAAAATAATCCCAGGTGTAAGAGACCTGGGGTAAATAATGCATAAATTAAGGTAAAATCAAATTCGGTTAAAATATCCACAATATTTCAAAAAGGTAAAAACTGGAGATAAAATGCAATGATCAGATAAAAGATGTCCGAGTGTAAGAGGCTCGGACATAAAATTATGAAAGCTAAAATAACATTGACGTTCGAAATTAAAACACGGACATTCGACTAAAATATGTTTAATAGTTAAAATGGTGTCACAAAACTCGCACTTAGGTACGTCGTCCGCCCGTAAAAGAAACGAATGAGTAATAAACGAGTGACCTAAGCGGAGCCGAGCAAGTACAACTTCCTCCTTGCGATTCCTGCGGTAACAAGACTGCCATGGTTTGATGATAGGTTTGATCTCAAAGAGCTTGTTCGTAAGCTGGTTCCGACCAAGATCTCTGCCACTGTGCCCGGAGCTCGGTGGTAAAACGCTGCCGGAAATCCAGATAGGGAACCGGCAACGGAGAGTCGGACAGGGGCGTGGCTGACTTGGCAGCAGCATCTGCCAAGTCATTGCCCCTAATCCCGACGTGACCGGGCACCCAACAGAAATGGATTGTGGTTGTGGCTGCCAGACGATGTAGCTGCTGGCGGATCTTAGTAAGATGATGCTTAGTAGCCACATGGTCCAAGGCGA
The DNA here is from genome assembly GCA_038380435.1 of Ryuthela nishihirai. Classification (NCBI taxonomy): domain Eukaryota; kingdom Metazoa; phylum Arthropoda; class Arachnida; order Araneae; family Heptathelidae; genus Ryuthela; species Ryuthela nishihirai. The sequence goes on from JAWZYU010000018.1 coordinate 32,376,323, forward strand.
GGCTGATAGCGTGCAACTCTGCAGTGAAGATGGAACACTGCAGTGGGATCTGGTCTGCAATGATTACATCACAGCAGACCATGGCTGATCCCACCGAAGTGCCAGACTTCGAGCCATCTGTAAAGACAGGCAAGAAGTCCGGGTGCTCAGCACGATGGCTGGCAAAGAGTTGCCGGTACACACAGTCAGGTGTAAAGGCCTTCCCCATCCTGCACAGGGAAAAATCGCAGGAAGGGGAAACAGCGAGCCAAGGTGGAAGTGGCTCAGCTGTCGACTGTGCAACGCTATCGAGACTGGTGTTGATGTCTCTGAGGTAGCCTCAGACACGCAAACCAAATGGACGAATGGCAGTCGGCCAATTAGTGTAAAGCATTTCCCACTTCGGACTGAAAACGCAGTCCCAAGTGGGATGGCCAAGCAGGGATCGCAATTTAGATGCATATTGTAGGGACAACTGCTGACGGCAAAGAGATAAAGAAGGTTCGTCGGTCTCAACGTAAAGACTCTGGACCGGTGAGGTGCGGAAGGCTCCCATGCACACACGGAGAGCCTGATGATGGAGGGGGTCCAGCACCTTCACCACCGAATCCCGGGCAGAGTTGTACACCTGGGATCCGTAGTCCAGTTTCGATCGGACAAGTGCACGGTACAGGCGGAGCAAATAACATCGGTCCGCCCTCCAAGAGACGGAGGAGAGGACCTAGATGATGTTCAATGCCCACGTGCACTTGGACCTGAGATGACGTATGTGTGGTAAAAAGGTCAATTTCCAATCGAATATGAGACCGAGAAACTTGGTCTCTGCCACAACTGGAATGATGTTACCCCCGAGCCGCAGCTCGGGATCCAGGTGAAGATTACGCTTGTGGCAAAAGTGCACACAAGCAGTCTTCTGTGGGGAGAACCGAAACCCATTTGCCGTCGCCCAAACCGAAAGATTGTTCAGGGCAATTTGCAGTTGTCTTTCAATGACCCTCATGCTGGACGATGAGCAAAAGATGCTAAAGTCATCAACATATAGGGCATTGCCTACTGTTGGAGGAAGTTGTCTAGTAATTGAATTAATCTTCACAGCGAAAAGCGTAACACTCAGAATGCAGCCTTGTGGCACCCCCTGTTCTTGGGGGTACGGCCGCGACAGAGTGTTACCGACACGGACACGAAAAGAGCGTGTCGATAAGAAGTTGGAGATGAAGATCTGCATGCGACCTCTTAAGCCAAAACTGTGGAGGTTACGAAGAATGCCGAATCTCCAAGCCGTGTCGTACGCTTTTTCGATGTCGAAGAAAATTGACACCAGGTGCTCTCTACGTAAAAATGAGTTTCTGATAGCCGATTCGAGGCGTATCAGATGGTCAAGAGTTGACCGTTGCCTGCGAAAGCCACACTGGGTGTTGGAAAGAAGGTTGTGGTGTTCTAAATACCAGATGAGTCTGGCATTTACCATTCTTTCCAACACCTTACACACGCAGCTCGTCAACGCGATGGGACGATAATTAGAGGGAATCTTGGGATCTTTGTCTGGCTTGGGGAAGGCCAAGACGATGGCCTCCCGCCAGGAGTTTGGGAACTGCTCCTCGAGAAAAATGCGATTGAAAAGATGGAGCAGCCGATCCTTACTCGATGGTGAAAGATGTTGGAGCATGGCATAATGGACATTGTCCGACCCTACAGCAGAGGCACGAGAAGAGTGCAGAGCAAGGCGAAACTCTTCCGCTGTGAATGGCCTGTTGTAAGGCTCCAGGCCATTCGAGTGGAAAGACAGCGGAGAGCGCTCCGCCCTGCCCTTCTGGGCCATAAACTCGGGGGAGTAAGAGGAAGATGAAGAGATGGAAGAGAATGACTCCCCCAGAGTGTCGGCAATTGCTTTGGGATCAGCAATTGCCTGTCCATTGTGCTCCAGGATCGATAACGAGTGGGACGTGTAGTTCCCACTCATCTTCCGGACTTTATCCCACACGACCTTGGAACTAGTCGTGCGAGTGATGGAAGATGTATACTTGATCCAAGATTCCTTCTGGCTCTGGCATCGGACGAAACGAGCTTTTGCCCTGGCGCGTTTGAACTTTTCGAGGTTGGGGGTTGTCGGATATCTCCGAAACACCCCCCAAGCCTTGTTCTGAGCCTTACGAGCTGCGGTGCAATCTGGATTCCACCACGGTTTTGGAAAGCGAGGAAACCGTGTAGAAGTTTGAGGAATGGTTGATGCAGCTGCATCTACGATACAGTCCGTTATTTCCGCTACTGCCACATTGATGGGCTCCTGGCTGACACAGTGGTCATCGAGCTCAGAGAGCAGTCGAAACCACCACAGTCAGCGCGATCGAGTCTCCACCGCAAGACGCGTGAAGGGCTGCAAGGCCCCCCACGGGAGATGGTGCACACCACGGGGAGGTGATCGCGTCCATAAGGGTCGTCCTCGACCTCCCATGTAAAGAGTGGAAGAATCGAGGAGGAACAGATGGTGAGGTCAATGGCAGTGAAAGTGCGGGTTGGGGAGTGAAAGCAAGTACTGACACCGGTGTTCAACAGGGAGAGAGAAGGATCCAGGAGCCACTGCTCCAGAACCCCACCCCTCCCGTTGGTGTCAGCACTGCCCCAAAGTGGACTGTGTCCGTTGAGGTCCCCCATAATGAGGAAGGGGGGCGGCAGCTGCGAGACGAGATCATCAAGGTCTTCCTGGAAGACGATGCTCCCAGGTGGAAGATATACAGAGCAGACAGTCAGCGAGAACCCCACGAAGAGACGGATGGCTACCGCCTCTAAGTTGGTGCTGAGGGGTACAACCTGGAATGGAGAATGGTTGCTCACGAGGATGGCGACACCCCCGCGAGCTGGGCCATCTCCATCCCTGTCCCGGCGAACTAGTGAAAAGTGCCGGATCGTGGGATCTGTGACTGGCTGCAAGTATGTCTCCTGCAGGCACACACAGATGGGCTGGTGCACCTGAAGGAGGGCGTTGATGTCGTCAAGATTCCTCTGGAATCCACGACAATTCCATTGTAGGAGTGTGGCCATCTCAGGACTTAGACGAGTGGGCGGACGACGAATTCCTATTCAACTTAACCGCCGCAGAGGACGGTTTAGTGAATAGGGGGCGGTCGGTATCCATGTCCTCGGAATCGTCCGAGGGGCATGGATCGGTGACCGCCCTTTGAGGAGGAGTAATGAGTTTCTTTTTAGGACACGGAGGGGGCCCCTTCGGTTTGGAAGGTCTTGCTGTCTGAGGACGGGAAGGAGAAGGCCTTCCAGTGGAGGTGGAAGGCTGAGCTGCAGGAATGGAAACCGGGGTTGATGTCGAAGTTGACACCACCCTCGGTCTCGCCTGCGTGAGGAGGTACTTCGCAGCTGGCGAGAAAGACTCAGTAGGAGGTACAATGATGTCAGTCTGCACCGCAAACGAAGTCATTGGAACGATGGGCTTTCCAATGACTGCACTGGCATAGGAAACCTTGCCAGGTGGGGCGGGTGGTGCAGCAAGCTTTCTCGCTTCAGCATACGAGATGTTGTTCATGACTTTGAGGCGTTGTACCTCCTTTTCCTCCTTCCACTTCGGACAGTCGCGGGAGTACGCCGGATGGTCGCCACTGCAGTTCACACAGCATGCCTTTTCTGCTGTGCAGTCAGGATCGAGATGATCCTTACTGCCACAGCGAGCACAGGTGGGCTTGCCCCTGCATGCTGTGCGGGCATGACCGTATATCTGACACTGAAAACAGCGCAGAGGGTTCGGTATATACGGCTGTACCTCACAATGTAAGTAACCTGCCTTGATGGAAGAAGGCAGGCGTGGCGTGTTGAATGTAACAATTAACACCCGGGTGGGTGTTAATTTCCCATCACGGCATGTCGAAACCCAGTGGACCGCTGTTACTCCTTGAGGTGTGAGCTCCGAGAGGATCTCCTCCTCAGTGACTTTGAGGAGGCCCCACTCGGTGATCACACCCCGAGAGGAATTCAAAGTTTTATGGGGAGTGACTTCGACAGCCACCCCACATATTTCTTTGACTTTCAGGAGCAGTTCAGAGTGTTTTGAACAAGCAGTCTCAACCTGTAAGTCGCCAGATCGTAAGCGCTTAACGGATTTCGGCTCTCCCGCAAGACCTTTCAAACCTTTATTCACAAAAAATGGGGACATGTCCCCAAGTACCTGATCACCCGTGGAGTGGATGATCAGGAACTTTGGGAACGAAGAGACAGACACAGAAGACGACGGCAGTGATAACGTAGATGAAGAAGACGGGGGGTTCATGTCGAGCCCTCTTGTTGGCGGTGATCGCATTTTCATCATTCACTCGCATGTTTGTTTTTGTGTGGTTCAGTGCCCGCTGTCCCCACCCTCCACGGAGCCCAACAAGGGGACGCCGAGTCGGGCGCCAGGGCTACGCAGGCACTATACCCACACAGACAGTGAGCCAAGCCCTCACAAATAAATAGAAGGAAAATAAAAAGTGAAATGTGCAGAACAAAAACGTTCTACACAAATGAAACAAAGCATAAAATAAGAAAATTGTGAATGGCCAAACTGGCCTCACAAAGAAAGGATAACTACAAAAGGAAAATAATCTGTGAGGAAACTTGTAAACCTGTACCCGGACCGTGGGCAAGGTTACTCACCGCTCTGCACGGTTGACCCTAGCAGGACCTGCCCACCAGCCGATTGCTCCTGGGGGGGCCACCCCAGGAGCTCCCGTTTACCAGAAGCAGAGGCCAAAGCAGTGTATAGCAGAGGCCCCGGAATCCGCTGCCCAGCCCCGCGACAGACAGGCTCCCCAATGGCAAGACGGCCAATGGGGACCATGCCAGTAATGAGCTGAGGAGAGAAGACGGGGACCCCCGAGCAACTACCAGGATCCTCCTTTCCCAGGACACGGGTCTCCGCGCACGGCAAACATGCGGGCGAGCGTTTAGGACCCTGCAAAGGTAACCGAGCCAGCGGAACCTTCACAGAGTGGTCCCCCTCACCGCGTACAGGCGCTCACACCGAGGGGGCATAAGTAAGGCAACATTATGTATAGCTGATGGAATTTGAAAGGGATCAGATTACTGTGTTGCCAGAAGGCAAACTCTACCAACTGTCATACATGTAGGTCATGACGCCCAAAAGCCATTGTTGGCCATGTTGGGTAAAAGAAGGAAAGGAAATTACATGTCATCGCCAAGGCTGTGGTGCATCAGAAGAATGTTCGAAAGGGAGGATAAACAAATCTGCTCACTAGAAACAGGAGACAGATCTATTACAGACATCAGCTTTCCAACATGATAACACTATCCCTTTCTACACTTGTCTCAAGAAGTACAAGTAGAAAACAACTGCAAGAATTGGCACTGTATACATGCAGTTTGTTTGCTCATCTAGTTCTGCTTAGAAACAAGACAGTGTATGATCTATATTTCATGTCATGCTTTATTGTATGACATAGTATATATATATCATGTCAACTTTAGTAAAGAATCACCGTTTTTGTTTAGGATCCAGCGCTGGCATCTATGAGTCTGGAGACACACCAGGAACAGAGGTAAATCCAGCCTGCATCAGGGAACATAATATTGGGTCAACACCTAGAATCATGGTATGGGAAAGCATCAGTTATAATAGACATTCATGTCTGATCATCATTGATAGCATGTTGATAGTAAGACTTTATGTTGCAACTAACCTGGCCAGTGCTTCTGCCCTTTCTTTCAAACGATGCTTTTCAGCAGGACAGTACCTACTTACATACAGCTCTTACATCCTGTAAATGCCTACATGATGCAGATGTTTCCTGGGCCTGCATGTTAGCCAATCTGTCACCCATCCCACACACTTAGGATATGATGGGACATTCATTGACCTCCACCTCTCAGCCCCCTATCACTGTTTCTCAGCTCATGGCACATGTACATGAAACATAGCTTAATGTATAACAGGATGACATTTGCAAAATTTTCAACTCATTACTGTGATGTTTGGCAACTTTATTGTTTTTCACTGAGGACATATTTCTTACTGATGTACAATGCATTTACATAATGAATACTATTGATTTGATCACAAACTTAATAATTTCTTGTCTACATTGCTATCTGTCACTATGCTTGCTTTGAGCTCAAAACAAGCGTTTATTGCAGATGAGGCAATTTCAGTTACGAGCAGTGTATAATAATTACTTTAAAAGCAGTGTGTAATAATTACTCATTGCACTATATGTCAACTTTCTCTTTCTTATATACTTACATCATCTAATGGAAGAGGAAGATCAGCTCTTTCCCTGAAAACAAAAATATATACCATAAACATATTACACTATTCTTTAACATATTAACTAATTAATATATTGATTAAAAATTTATAAATGACTTAAAATTCTTTGGAATATTATTTTTAATCCTTTTCATAAGATATTTAAAACTAAAAAAAAATGTTGTTCAGAGATGTGTGCACATAAAAAATAATACATTATAAATGATCACACTCAGCCAACATTTCTTTAGAAAGGATACTTCATAGGAGAGGTAATAAAAACACATTAATTCAGGTATGTGATGGTATTGGATGCAGTGTTAACTGCATACTTTCAAATCCAACTTGGAAACATTTTCAGATGCCATTTTGCATTTGTTGAACTATACATATCATAGGTAGTGACTAGAAAAGTAAGGAAGGGTGGGGACCATCATCGTCATATCATTCACAGCATATGTTTGACAAGAAATTGTGAGTATACGCCAGATAAAAAAAAGACAGTAGAAAATTGGGATTCAAACTTGGGTTCCGTTGTCACAAATGACCACAACAGCTAGGTCAAGAATTGATATCTTTTGTGATGTTTTATTTATATCAGTAAAAACTTATATTGCAATTTATTTGTGACTAACCCTTTCCAGATCAATTTAATAAAATGTGCTATTTTTTCACACTGATCAGGCAAAACCAAATTAACTTAGAACTTTTTTGCCAAATAACTAATGAAAGGAATTATGGCATGTTATATGTCAAATTAATCAACGTTTAAGTCTGGATTTTCTGAAAATAAAATATTTAACAAAAAAAGACTAGTTTCATTTTAAACATGACTTTTTTTAGTCATGTAGTAAAAAAAATGCATCTGGCAACACAAATAAAAATTTATTTAAAAAAATACTAGTAGAAATGATTATAATGTGCATGAATAGAAAGGCTATTTCTGAATAACATAAAAAAAAATAATTTTCTTGTTAACATTTCTTCCGTTTTGTGATTTTTTTTCCTCCATACCATACTTTGAGAAAAGTCCAGACTTCTTGCAGAGTCCAATAAACAAGTCAACTTTGGAATATTTTTAATAAATAACTAATCAACAGATATAGGTCATGTTATATACCAAATTAAAGAAATTTTAATTCTGAATTTTATTGAGTAAAAAATATGAACATTGTAGTAACATATTAATTTTAATAACACCTTTTACAGTGGTATACCAAAAAAAAGTACATATTTCTTAATTACTTCCAAAATCTTCCATTTTTAATAATAGTTGATAATAGTTCAAATCAAACTTGTGAGCTTAAATCAGGTGATTGCTTCAATACAGAGTAACGTTAACAAACAAATTGGCAATAGTGCTTCTAAAATATGGCAATCAGATGCTTCATCAAATTATTTATATTATAGTTCAATAAAATGTGCATCAAATGAAAAAAAGAAAACATTATTTTTCACACTTAAATTATGTATTTTTAAAAGACACAAGTCAGATAATTTTCAAATGGCAATTTTTTTTAAAAATATCGCAGTTTCATGTGTTGTACAAAAAACGTCTATAGACGTCCTTGACCCTCGAAGGGCTAACCATAAAGGATTGTATCATTCTTATCCCTGCAATATATGAGTTGGGTCTCACAGATCTTGATTTCATCAGTTGAAGTTTCTATGCAACACTAATAAATACCGAGGGCTTTCAAAAACTTCTTGACATGTCAGCAGATTTGCATTTGTTCCCCCGAAGTTAAAGAGCTATGACGTTTGAAAGCTAGTTTAAGCTCGTCATTATGTGTTAAAAAAACAAGGCAGTGTCATCATTTCTCTCTTTGCTGGCAGCGAGTAAAGTTTGGTCTGCAAAATCTGTACATTGTTGCTATGAAGCCTACTAAAGACAGGGAAAGGTTTTACATTTTTGCAAGGATGCAGTTAAGGATGACGAAAAAAAAATATCCATATCGATTTATCACAAGTATATGCAGATCATGCCGTTCATTTAGCACTGTTATGGGATGGATGCGCAAATTTAGAGGAGGATGGCAGAGCAATGAAGACTTCTCTCATGAAGGAAGACAGAAGGAGGCCGTGAACAAGAGAACCATCGCTGCTGTTTGTAACTCATTAAGGAAAATCCCTACATCATGTTCAGATAATAAGTTTAGATGCCAGTGTGTCGAATAGCAGTGTGGAAACATTTATTCATCAAAATTTAAAAGTTCCGAAAGATCTGTGCCAAATGGGTACCCCATAAACTTAAACAACAGCAAAAAAGGACTAGATTTGACTTATGGGAGATGCTGGCAATGTTTGAACTTAGTGGCCCCAAAGTTAACAGACATTGTCACAGGTGATGAGAAGGGGTTTTTATTACAACTCCCAGAAAGATCAACAACTATGTTTGGGTTTGCAGATGAACCACATTCCCAAATCCTCCAACAAGACTTTCACTCAGGGAAGAGGATGTTCACAATTTTCTTCAATTCCTACAGAGTGGTAGCTGTGGGCACTTACCTAAAACAATGACTATAAATGGCCAATACTACATGAACACTATTTTGTCCAAAATGGTTAAGGAGGTGAAAGAGCAGCATCCAACAAGACCGTCAAGGTTCTCCTTCATGTCAATGCCAGTGCTCTCAAAACCTGGAAATACAGACTATCTGGAGCAGGAAAAAAAATCAAACAACTACTCCATCCTGTATGCACCATGTGATTTTTGGTTATTCCCAAAAATTAAAAAAGAACTTGCTGGGAAGCCTTTTTCAAGGGTGCACAAGACCTTGCATAATGTGTTAATTCAGAGTTGTGGAGTATTCCCAAACAGGGGTATCACCAAGGGTTCCAAAATTGCTGTAGATGTTTGCAACTTTGCATAGATGCTGGGAGTACTCTGAAGGACAGTAAAAATTTTGTTGCAGTAAGTGCAATAGTTTTCATTCTGCAGATGTATGTCAAGAACTTTTTGAATGTCCCTCGTAACAGCTTAATTTTCTCTACCTTCCTAGAAGTTTGGTAATGCAACCAAGAACTATCTACTTTTGGACTTCTCTATTATGAACATATTGGCTACTTGATGGTGTCAGACATCAATGAATGTCATACATTTACACAACTTTTAAAACCAGTTTTTGTTTTAAGACTTTAGAACAATAATTACTGATAAATATAGCTGGTATAAATTCTTAATGGGGAAACTCAGAGAACTTATCTCAAGAGTTTGAGAATGGAACTGATTCACAAAAATTTCATAATTCATATGGTGGAAATAAGACTACCAGAGGAAGAAACTCTTTAATACTTACTTCTCAGGCCAATATCTCATCTCTTTGGAAGTGTCTAACAGAAAAAGAGCAATATAATTGCTAAGACCAAAAAATGCATTACACGTGTAAGGGTGAAAGCTACTCATTAACAGTTGATGGTAATGGTAACGAATTTTCCACATTGTCTGCCAACTATTTCTGCATTTAACAGAAAATTATGTGAATTAAAAAGTATTGTTTTCAAAGGGGTCTCTAAGGACCCAATGCATGTTAATGCATCAGTATTTGTTCAGGATTCGACCTGGACAGTGGTCAAATTAATTTTTATTAATATGATTTCTTAGGAAAAATTGTTTACTAATGATTAAAACCCTATTTCTTTACATAGGGCTACATATTTAAGAAAAAGCCCTGAATATAATATTTATTGCTGGATGCAATACACCTTCTCAACTGTTACACTGGTGATTAGATGTACTGAGATGATTCAATTCACAAACTAGAGTCCATATGGGCCCAATCTACATAAAAAAAAGTTTGTAATGCAGCAAAAAACTTGTTGCATTAAGAAATGTTAACAACAGCAATGGTAGTCATAAGATTTATTTCAAAAATTAAAACTTAAACAAATATTATTTGAACCATTTAATAAGTGCATATTTTGCAGTATAAATATTTAGGCAAGTTTTGGGATAATGCACTATTAAAGCTGTAAGGCAGTTTAAAGGCATACACTTACATTGGTCAGATACAAAGTTATAAATATCTTTAGACAGTGTTTTGGAATATTGCCAAAATCCAGTTCTTCAGAGCAGAGTTGTTTCAAAATGTGGAGTTAGGGGTTCCTTGTTTTCAGCTTCTTTTTCCAGATTTATCATAGCACTTTTTAATTCTTTGATTCACATGCATTTTAAGTTCACTTTTTCACAGATAGTCCAGTTGCATGATTGGTGCTTCTATTTTTATTATTTAGTATTAAATGTCTGAGGACTACAATGTTTCGTTATGCACCTTTTTGAAATATCAGTAGTTTTTTACATCTACTATTATTTAAGTTTTAGATAAACGTTTACTGTTGGAGTTTACAGTAGCTCTTCTTAACTGGCTTTTCTAAAAATATTTCTAAGTGTGCTTACTGGTTTCAAACATCTGTGTGGTCATCATCATGAGCACCAATTGTTGACAGTTGTAGGGGACTATATTGTTGGGTATGTGCGACAATGTGTGTCTATTTCTTCTGCTGCTGCATTGATGCTATTTGGGGAGATTTCATTGGTTAGTGGTGGGGTGGGGCTGCTGTTTGTGTGTTGTTTATTGGTGTTACCATACTTAAAAGTGGAGAACTTATTTGCTTTTTTGTTCCTAGATTTTGGGGTATTTTTTATTTCGTTGCCTGCTGGTCAAGTAGTAGCTTCCATGGTAAAGGGGGGGGGGGGGGGTGATAGACTTCATCACTGCAGCATTGATCTCTATTTTGGTATAAGTTGTTCCATGATATTTGATAATTTGTTGGTGGTGCTATAAGTTTTTGCTTCATCAAAGTCCGGTGTTTGCCCTATTGTATATGGGATGTGCTAAAGTAGTACTTTGTTTTCCCATTCTTATATCTCTCATGTGTTCTTTGAGCTGTATTTCTGCTGTTCGTTTTGTCTTGCCAAAGTAGGGTTTATTTTGCCCTGCATTATTGGTCTTCATTGGAATTTTGTAACCACCACTTATTTTGATTTTTGGACCTCTGTTGGTTTTAATTTGTCTCAGGATGGTATTGCTACTGGCAAAAGGTATTTTATATCCATATGGCTTCATTATACTTCGCATAGTATTAGTCAGCTTCTTGATAAAAACCATCATTGAACATATGAAGAAAAAATTAAGCTTTTGTTACACTCCTGGTCCTCAAGTAGTATAGATAAAGCATCATTTCTTTCAAATGGAAAGCAGCTTTCAGAAGCTTATAATAAAACTTAAAAAAAAATTCTAAAAAAAAAGTTTTATATTGTCAGATTTCCAAAATGGTTATTGTGCTATAGTAGAAGGTCAGTGAGGTTGGCAGAACCTCAGCAGAAAAACAATACAAACATCAGGTCCCCTTGATCAGTAGCCAAGCACGCTAACCACTTGGCCATGGGATGATCTGTTCCATAAGCTTTAATAATAAAAAATTACCCCTCAAGCAGCTACTTGTCACAGAGATCTGACAGGAGCCTGCCAGTTTAATATGCCATAAAGACCTATGAGGGAGGCAAAATCTCAGCAGGAAGACAACACAAAAGAGAAACATTCATACCTATCTGGGGCTTGAACCCAGGTCCCTGTGATAAGTAACCAACCATAAATGTTGACCACTTGACAACCAAGTTTTGGATTTTTCTCCCATTTCACAAGGCACAAAATAATCATCAACCTGTTGTTGGTCCAAAATGTATTAAAATGGCGATTTTGACACATTACTCAAATCTGCACTTGTGCAAACCCTTTTCAATGTCATACAAATACAATTACGAATTTACATATACTGTGCTACTGCGAAATGATTATGGAGATCTTAAACTTACCACGATTTTTTATTTCCTGTAGCAACAGGTACTCGAGCTACAACAACTGATGTATTTTTTGGAACCAAAGTCTCTTCATTGTCATAAACTATAGAGAACATAAAAAAATATATTAGTGAATCATAAGATTTACAAAATAATTTATGAATCTCGAATTTCATGATTCTACTGAATATCTGATAATATATTTAAGTTTTTTTTGGAGGGGGGATTGGCAATAACACAAAATAATAGTGACAAAAATTTTGTTAATTAAAAAATGCCACTAAAAGGTATAATAAGTATAAAGGTATAATGAGTATCAAAAATGTAATGGATGGAAACCACAGGTTTACCTCTTAATGTAACAATTTGCATGAGTGGAAAAAAATGCTTTATGAAACTTTCATAACTTTGCAACACATATCTAGAAATTATCCATTAGTTTAATATAAAATTCTGTTAAGCACAATTAAGCAAAGAATTTTATCAGTAATAGAAAGTAGACTGATACTTAAGCAATTATCACAAGGAATGCAATAATTCTAAAAAATAGAAATTATATTTCAAGTAAAACCCTTACACTAGAAACTGCTCAACACCTCATTCATCCATACGACATAAAAATCATCCCCAGCTATCCAACAGTAAATTTATCTACCATTACTGTTTGTAACTGGTTGTATTGCTCAACACCTCATTCATCCATACGACATAAAAATCATCCCCAGCTATCCAACAGTAAATTTATCTACCATTACTGGTTTGTATGGATTAAATTTTGATAATGCCAGAATTTACATCTTGCTAAAGAGCTACTGAACTCGCATATGAATTTAACATTATTACAAATGAGCAGAAATAACCACTTTATTAAGAATGTAATTGCATATACACACAGTCCCTGATTTACTTAAGGGTTAGTTCTACAGACAAATAAGCCGAATTTTATGCATGTTAAAAATTACCTTATGTACATTTCTCATGTTATGTATTTTGATGGAATTACAAGATAGAAAAGATAATTTAACATTTACATGTGCAAAATATTGACACAATAATTTTATTTATGAAATCATGAAATAAACTGTTAAAAATAATTTAACATCAACATGTATATAACATGTCCTTTAATAAAATTTGTAATGCTAGGTTGCGCAAAAAAAAAGAGATGCCTTTGGCAAATAATTTTATTTGTAAAAACTGCTGAATTAATAGTTAAAAATTCTTATTCAAACTTACAATTCAACTTCGCCTATCTTTACTCCTAATGTTCGCTTGCTTATGTGAGAGGAATCAGGTAATGATAACATGCTGGCTTAATTATTAAATGATGACTGAACAAGGATGAGGCTGAAGAATAAGCTTCAAGATTCTCCATTGGACGCAGGCACAAAGTTGAAGGTTGTGATCATTATTCAGCCTTCCTTATGAGCTTCTTAAGAGTAATCAGCAGATCATAAAATGTAGAGTGCCCATGCAAGTTGTTCACTTACCTGTAAATGTAATTTTCTGTAACTCTAAATTAACAAATTTTAAAGATATAATTTTGGTGGTTTCTACATACAGTTGAATTTGTGTAACCCAGGGAATGTCTGTATATATTGCCTTATAAATTTGAAATGCTCAGTCCACCTTGCACAATAAATTCTCACAATTGATAACCTAGATATCTTTATCTCCCAGCTTTCAACTGTTTCCTTAAAATCTAGAAGTTTTTTAAAGCTATTACTTAAAACTAATTCAGCTTATCATTGCACTTCTATCAGAAATAACTTACATAATATCTGCTTTCCTAAAATAATACAAGCTATCCTATAGTTGTCAAAATTTCCTCAATTTCATTGAAATTCCAGCTGGAGCCATTGGCAATTTGTGAGTTTTGCCAGTAATGCACAAACCAGATCTATGAACATGACAATAGTAATGCAATATTGCTCCCAATGTAAAAATACTAATTAATTCTAAAAGTGTGAAACTGAATCAACAAAGTCGTGATGACAGTTATAGAGAAATCGAGTAAAGAGTAGCATAGGACTTTTATATCAAATTTTACTTAAAGTGCTTTAGTTCACTGTTAGTTGAAATTCCAAACATATGAAAAGCCAAAAAGTAACTTTACAATGGATAATCATAATTCATCACCATAATTTTGAATATATGTAATGAATTATGATTATCCAACTTCCCCACAACAATTCTGAATAAATGCAATGATTGAAGATCCTCTTATCTGACCACATACATGGAAGAGCCGAAACATTATGACCATCTGCTTAGTATGTTGGTCCTCCACGTGCCGCCAAAACAGCTTTTACCCAGCGAGGCATGGATGCTACAAGATTTCTAAAGGTGTCTTGTGGTATCTGGTGCCAACACATTACCAACAGATCATTTAACTCTTGTAAGTTACATGGTTGAGCTGCCGCAGATCAGATATACTGTTCCAATACAAACCATAGATGCTCGATTATGTCTGGGGAATTTGGAGGCCAGGGCAATACCTGGAAGTCTTCCTAGTGTTCCCTGAACCATTTTCAAACAATCCAGGTATGTGTATCCAGGTGGTGTAGCATGGCACATTATCCTGCTGAAAGAAGGCACTACTAGAGGGGAATACCTTTGTCATGAAAGGATGTACCTGGTCTGCAATGATGTTTAGGTAGGTGGTAAACATCATAGTTTCCTGCACGTGAATGACTGGACCCAGGATTTCACAGCAGAACATTGTCCAAAGCATTATACTTCCTCCACCAGCTTGCTTTTGTCCCAACATTTCCCCAGATAAACAATGCACACGTACCCAGCTGTCCACATGGTGCAACAGGAAACGAGATTTATTGGACCAGATGACATTCCAATCATGATTACACCATCAGTTTTAACGCTTTGAAATAATTTTTTTTCCTTAATTATTATAGAACAGTTGATCAAAAATAAAGCATAATTTACAGTTCTCAAGTTATACGAACTGAAATTGGAACATTTAATAACGTCCCGGTTTTCACCAATTGCAATCTGGTCACCCTCTATATCACTCAACATTTGTATTGCTAAATCCGTTCCCTCTAAATATTTGGCTTTTTCATTTGTTCATCTGTAAAAAAAGATATGAATGTTTATCAATAGCACAATTATAGCTGTAAGTAGCAGCCGAATGCTAGTTGGAGTGGTTGCAGTTACGAAGTCGCGCTTGAGTGCAAGCAGCAAACACATCGGTAGCCTCTCTGTGCATCAGTGCAGTCCCATGAAGTGCATCATTAGCGATAACATTGGTACAAATTCAATATTTTTTTTCTCGCTATCAAAGAAATGACCATACTCCAAATTTCATGTTTCTATGGAGTATAATGTACAACACATGTCAGTTTTAATTTTTGATATATGGGGGCCATATCACTTTTTTTCACATTTTAAAATTTTCAGTACTTTCAATTTTTTTTTCAAAAATCATATTAAATAAAAATAATAAATACCCCCTCAAGCAGCTGCTTGCCACAGAGGTCTGACAGGAGCCTGTCAGTTTATATGCCACAGTAGAAGATCTTAAATTTTTGAAATTCAATTTTTTTAATGAAGAAATAAGGAAAATCTATATCAGTACACCAAGTTTGGTCTTCTCATCTACCATAGAAGCAAAGAAGAAAAAAGAAAAACCTTTAGTCACAATCGCAATTTGCATATTTTCCCTTTAGGTTAAACGATTTTAACTCCTTACAAAAATTTTTTTGACTCAAAATATTTTGGACAATTAGACTTCTTATGTGTACTAACATTTATGCCAATGATCATTGGAATCTGTGATGGGTGGTGAACTGGCCTGGTTGAATTGACATGGAATGACCCATGTACATATGTATACCTATCCTAAATTGAACTATAGGAATAAAAATTAATAAAAAAAATACCCCCTCAAGCAGCTGCTTGCCACAGAGGTCTGACAGGAGACTGTCACCTTATACACCATAGTAGAAGATCTGTGAGGATGGCAGGACCTCAGTAGAAAAACAACATAACATCCATGCCTTACCCAGGTCTCTTAGATCAGTAGTAGTCTAGCATGCTAACCACTTGGCTATGCGAAAGCTAACTGTAGGAACTGGTTCATTTATATAATCATATCCTAAAAGAATTCCACTGACATTCATGCAAAAGCAACTAATCCTAATCTTCCCTGTGCATGTCATTTTCCCAAGTGGAAATTAAAAAAAAAAATTTTTTTTAGTCTTACAATCTCTTTTTCCTTTTCTGGTCATTTGCAAAAGCAGAATTTCAAATGACAGAATTCTCATGAGGACATGAGGAGAATAATCTTTTTTTTTAAATATTCATGTTCCACAATACCATAGAAAAAAATTGTACATTTGTTGGAAGGTATGAATAACTAGTTTTAACTAATTTCAGTCAATAACAGGCATGACAAAAAGACCCATTCCTCAGCTGCTGCATGTTTAAGTCCCACATGATGAAAGGAGCATCACACATCACACCTTCAAGTAGGCTCTTTGAAGCTACAGCAATATCCCCAATTAGTCCTAATTAGGGTTCGAATGCTTCTAGAAGACACCTATGCTATGTATCTGTTCACTTAGAGCAGGCAACCTACAAAATATATGGAAAACACAGCAGTAGTCTCTCCCTCAACATAGGCCCATGGAAACTTACGATCACCTTAATTGCATAACTAAATAATATAAACACCTATAATTGCATCCAAGAAATAAAGACATCAACTGGCAGGTTAGATATTAATGATTTGTGTTTGTATAGAATGTGCAAAAAAGGTGCTGAAACTGAGTAATGTTTCTTTTTTGCAATAAATGAAATTTTATCAGACAAACAGAACTTTATCAAACTAGATGGAACTTTATTAAGTGAATAAAGACTTGCAATGTTTTTCCCCTTTAGTCCCAAGGCCACAACAGAAAAAAAACTTTCATTTTATGCCAAGTATTTTTGTTTGTAATTGCAAAATTGGAATCGAGATGACCCCAGGTCCCTTACAGATTTTGCGTGTTTTTTTTTGTCCCAGCTAAAGCTGCGATAATCTAAGCTATTTAAATGGTAGCACTCAGACCCTGTATGCACCTCGAGAAAGTGGAAAAAAATTAACAAATACATGTAGAAGTCCAAACCAATAATGAGTCAAACTAATTTAGAATTCCCTTCAAAGACAAAAATATTTACTTCAAATGGTGTAACAGCCTGCAAGATTGGTTTCAGATGCCATGACATGTCAGTTCTGTGCAACATCACAGGGAATGGTGTACAACTCTTACTATGCTAAAAAAACAGATTTGATTTGGAGGGCCTAGTCCACTTCTATTTAAAAATTAACCCCTTTGTGAAATCAAAAATTTTGAATTTATACTTCTAAATGAATTTTTAACTATACTGGTGCTCAAATTAAAATAATGTCATAACTTGAAAAGTACATAAGGAAATGACATCAAATGTGGCGTCCATGCAAATTTTGTAATGCAGAAAAAAATGTGTACTTATTTAACTGAATGACTGTGAGTCTACTCAATTCCATTACTGACAACTTATGCTAACTTGGATATTTTGCAAGTTATATAGCAATTTGATTTTACCATGTCACAAAGATAATACAAATGACTGTTTACAGTGGAGAGCAATAGGTATGATGGAAATAGACCAATTCCAAAATTAGGACCCTAAATATATCACAAAATATATTTTTAAAAATTTGGAGACATTATCAAGAAACATGAAAGGTTATTAACAGATCAGGAAGATATCCTAAGGCTACAACTGCTAAGGACATCCATTTTTTTAACAACAAGATGATACATGGAAATGACAGCTAGGCAACTGTCTCAAGAACTGTCACCAGCCACAGGGATGAGTTTCAAGACATACGTATAACAAGAGACTGAATGACAAACAGAGACTAATGGTCTATGTTCTGCCACTGCATTGAAAACTTTGGATCCAAACTCCAGAGCTACCAGACTTACACAACAAAAATTACTAGTATTTTATGCTCCAAAGAATGTAAATTCATAGCATAACAGCATGGCAAAAAATAGTCCACACACAAACTAATAAATTCCAGTATTTTAAGTTCATCATCATCTTCCCAGACTTTAAAAGCTATTGTCAGCACACAGGCTGCAAACACTCTCAGCTGAAAGCATTTTAAGTTGCATAGCCACTGTTTGGGGGGACAAAAGGGGCAATTTCTGAGAGCCCATGACACTCCTCACATCACAAGGTTTCGTTTGTCATGCATTTCATTATTCCCTGCTCCTCTAGTGTTTAGAATATATATTAAATGGTTTACACATTCTTTTTCTGAAGGGGAGGAAGAAACTTTAGGGTCAAATTTTTATAGCATATGTCACTCATTTCATTAGAAGTCTTTAATTCATAAAAAATCTCTATGATTAGTTGCCCAGTTGTGAAGATATGGTGAAACAAAACTGGCAAACCAACCAGCAAATGACAGATGAAAAGCAATAGGAAAATAGGCAATAAAACAATAGCAATCAAAAATTGTATAATTGAACATAATTTAAAAAATAAGCAAAATGTCACACACAATGACATAGTTCCACTTACATATCATACCATTACTTTTGTCCAGCCCACTAATTGTTGCAGAGGTGGCCTTTTTTAGAAAACAAGCATTAAAGTTTTGATGATAATTTCCTACCATGTTACTTTTCAATGCTAAGAGGGCTTGAAGAGAGATACTTAAAATCAATTCCTTAAGTCAGTTCTGTAAGTCTCACTTGGGTGAACACTTAATTCTCACAATGCATTGTTGTGATCATCAAAATATCCCCAATAATTTTAGCCAATACAGAATAACTGATTGCCTGGATATTTTATTATTAGCATGCATGGCCACTGAATATCAATTTTTGGGATCAATAAAATATCTTCAGATGTAATATCTACCTGGAGCTGAAGGAATTCTTCAAGTTCATTGTAACTTCACTTAGAGATTCCCTCTTCTTTTTTCACAATCAAAGTTTTAATAAAGTACTTAGAAGAAAAACTCTATTCTTTTTATTAAGCTCATATCAGCCACCTGGGAATGCAGAATGTTAAGATTTGAAGGGAAATATTAAAGTTATAAAATGATAAGCTGCATAAAATATTCTCAAATATAATAGTAATTCAGAAATTACTATATCAGAAGCATCACTGCCAACACAAATATCCTCATTCTTCTTTCAAAAATGACAGAAGCATTATCAGCTAACATTGAAACACATATGGACCACAAAATGCCCATATGCTTTCACTTTAAAACAAAGTTGCCAATATTTTTTCGAGTTGCACCTCCCTCCAAGGATGAAATCAATAAAAGGTAGCACTTCACTCATTTGAAATCTTATTATTGTATGTTATCATCTGAGAATCTAATTTGTCATCAGAATCATTACTGCCATTGTCACAGAAAATGAAGGTCATTACAGCATGAATTTTTTTCTGAGTTCTCAAACACCAAACTTTGATGCAACCACATGCATATTTCCTCACCTCAGGCAAACTGGGAAATATTATGGCAAATAAGTTCACTCACATAATCAGTGGCTGTTAATGGGAAGCTGTGCTCAAGCAAATATGCCACAAAAAAAAAATCTCCAATTTTATATGCTGATGGTTATCACTTCTAAAAAAATTAGCTGCTTTCCAAGCATATCTGTCCTGAGCTACATCTGCTGCACTGGACCACTGTACACCAATTCTAAAAGGACCTGTTTCACATTGTCTGCCCACTGCATCCTAGGTCTCCCCCTCTTTCTGAGGCCTTTAGGTACACTGTTCATAACTTTACTCACCAATCCATAATTATCCATAAGGGAAACATGGCCAAACCATAGGAGTCTCTCTCTGCATAATATGCTGCTTAAAGGAGGTTGCCAACTCCTTTGCCTAACTCTCATAATTAGCTACAAAGTTGAACCACCTAATGCCCAAGATACTGAGTAAGCATCTAGAATCAAAAGCATCATTTCCTGTTATTTTGTTTACAAAGAGTCCAAGTTTCACTAACATAAATAACCCTAGAAAGGACCAAACTATTATAGTCTAATTTTAGTCTTTAGATGTATAAGCCTATTTCTCCACACTCTAAATAGATTCTTAAAAGTCCCGGCAGGCAATCCCTATTCGTCTGTTAATCTCATGTCACTTATCACTAGTATCTGTTACAAACCTCCCAAGAAAATTAAACTGTGACACCTGCTCAAGACTGCAACCATTCATATTAACCGAATCACAGCCTATCTGACCAATTTTCATCACTTTAGTTTTCTCTGTTTATAACCAAACCTACTCTACTACCAGTCTCATCAAGAGCTCGAATGAAATAGTTCTTCTCATCATCATTTGCCAAAGTAAATCTTTCCCTTGAAGTAAATTTCGCATAACGTAATCAATAACCAAACAAAAGAGAAAGGGAGACAAAATGCACGCTTGTCGAACACCAGAAGTAATGCTAAACCAATTGCTACAAACCTTACCAACTCTCACACACGACTCAGGGTTATTATAGAGAGCGTTCATTATGTTAACTAACTTGTCTGGTATACCATATGATCTCACAATCAACCAAATATTATGATAATCAACAGAGTCAAAAACCTTTTTGAAATCAACAAAGCTAGCAACCAAAGGTTTCTGAAACTCTAAACATTTCTCAAGAATCTGCCTAAGTGAAAATATCTGATCCACACATCCCCTACCACTTCTGAATCCACATTGCTCATCACACAATTGCCTGTCAACCAGATTCTTAATTGTATTAAGCACAATCATGCAAAGTACTTTCCCTGGAATAGAGATTAGGCTGATACCCCTATAGTTATCACAAGAACTGTGATCACCTTTTTTGAAAATAGAGATAATAACAGCTCTGGTAAAATGCTTAGGAACCATGCCTTTATCACAAAGGATATTCAAAATTTCAGTCATCCAAGTGGTAACTGAAACATTCCCAGCTCTAAGCATTTCCATAGTAATTTCATCTACCCCTGGGGATTTGTGAAGTTTAGAAATAGCCAAAATAACTTCAGATTGTGTTATAGGGTCAACATTAAAGCCACCAATGAATCTATCATCATTATGAACAATGAGAGTAGAACTAACCACATTGTTTACAACATCACTGAAATGCTCAACCCACCTAGCAATAACAGAATCCTCACCTTCTATAACCTTACCTTGTTTATCCTTCAATCCCTGTATACCTGTCTGTTTTCTACCACACAAAACATTAATTCTCTGGTACAGCTCTCTCTGTTGCGCTGTCTAACTGTCCTCGGCTTTGTCAGCCAAGCCATCAAGCCAAAGATTCTTATCAGCAGCTAACTGATCCTTTACACATTTATTAAGCTCTCTGTAATTCTTTCTATTAGGACTAGTAGAGTATTGATTAAGAACATTCCTGCAGTTTTTTCTTTCTGAAATAAGCTCCAGTGCCTTATCACTCAAATAATTCTGCCTCATCTGCTCCTTTTTTCCTAAAAGAGTACTGTTAGTTTCCAAAAAAGCCTGTTTAAAATGGCCCCATTCTTCCTCAACTTCAGTATTAAGCAAACCATGACTGTCATAATGACTAAGTAACCTATCATGGTAAGCTTTAGCTATAACTGGGTCTTTCAGAGCTTCAGTATTAAAGGTAAATTTTTTAAATTTAGCACAACACTTTTTAAGTTTAAGTTGAAGACACTTTTAACAAGATAATGGTCAGATCCAATTTCAGCTCCCCTATATGACCTGGTATTCCTATTTGCAGAAGTAGCCCCTTTGCTGTTAATTAATATATAATCAATCATATTCTTATGTAGCCCATCGGGTGAAACCCATGTGTACTTATGTATGTCACAGTGTTTGTAATAAGTGTTAGTTGTTCTGAAATCATTGAGTTTACTTACCTGTAGGAGATATTGCCATTGCAGCTACGAATAACAAAAGAGCCTATCACCCCTCCCCAAAGGTCAGAGTCAGTACCAACTTTGGCATTGAAGTCACCTAGAACAAGGGTAATATCTCCTTTCGTGACATAATTCAAAATATCATGAAGTTGTCCGTAAAACCTATCCTTCTCATCCTCATGGACATAACAGCATATAACATTCGTCTTTAACGCTTGTCTGAAATTTTGTTGTAAGAAACCTTTCATTAATGCACTCATATCCTAGAAGTGCATCATAGAGTGTCTGCGAACCTCTCTTCCCTCCCTGAAAAGAGAAATTTAACATACAATGGGTTAAATAGCCAGGGCAAAGAGATCATAAAGAAGGGCTCAGAGAAGATTAGAGGAAAAGAAAAACACTGGAGAGCTGTTAGGAGAAAGGTGGAAGTCTTCCATAAAAGCCATATAGCATGATCTTTAACCTGCACAGGGTATGGCTACCATGACTTTATATCCCTTCCGATGGACAGCAACATTTACCAAGCCCCTTTCTCTCCAAGGGCAGGATGAAGGTTAGCAGAAATATATCTTAATACTGGCAGAGTTGAGATTCTCTTACTACAGATTATGAGCCTCACACACTACTGACTGACACAACCCCTTCCCCCTTAAAAATTAGTCTAAGGCAGATTCTTCACCTTTGCAAAATTTGAAACATAGTTAGCTACTCTGCTATCTGTCTCTTGCCTATATGCCAATATCACAATTACACATGTCGCAAAAGGCCAAAGTTTCTCTTTTATGTATTAATTTTGCAAATTAAAACTTCTGGAATTGCTTCATTAAATATTTCTGATTATGAAAACATTTAGGAGGCACTGCCAAAATTTAAATACAATCTAAAACTAGAAGGATTGTTGCTTGGGTTGTTTTACCTCTGAGTGGCACTTGTTTGCACACAATGGGCTAAATGGCCAGGTCACAAGGACACAATGGCTCAGAGAAGGGTGGGGGGAAGGGGACCTATTGGACAGCTGCTGGGACACATGGTAGCCTTCCATCAAGGCCATCCAGTGTGTTCTTTAACATGCAGAGGGTATAGCTCTCCCACACATTGGGCCATGGCTTAACATCCCATCCAACAGACTGGCAAAACAGCAGAAGAGATCTGGCATACACACTTCCCAATGAATCCAGGATTTTGCACAAAGACTACAATAGAAATCAGTGCATTTACAAGATGGAACATCAGATAGTTTTTCAGTAATAAAGCATCACAGGAAAATGCCCTGTAGAAAATAAACGCTTGAAATAATTAGCTGAAAATAAAATTTGGTTTTTCTCTGAGTGGAATCCAAGAAAAAAAAAATGCTCCCACTCAGAAGGAAATAATTTTTTTTCAGCTAATTATATCAAGCTTTGTTTTTGCATCTTTTTGAAACAATGCTTTTTTTTTGGACACTTTTTGGGCTTTATGTAAAAGAAACTTTTTACATCCTTATAATTTTCATTATCAGCACAATGTATTTTTTATATAATCATGAGACCTGAGTACCTTGTGATAATACAGTTTGTTATAGTCAATTAGTATGGTACTATTTTGTCACTTAAACACAGATGAATAATCACAGTGTTACTTGAATTTTTTTAAAAACTAGTTTGATGCACATTTTTACTGTCATATTTTTTCCTCCTAATTTTAAAATGGTCAGTAAAAAGGTGTGTTTAATTTGCTCAAATGCAAACTAGATTATCATGAATATTCTTATTCTTGCAGTGCATTTGGAACCTCCTAAATCTTATCTCCTCTTTAGAATCAAATCATTAATAACATCTCAATTAAGCTTGAAGTTGCATGCATTACATGCAACCACTTACACAGTTACCACTTACACAGTAGCCAAGTCTCTCATGTGGTAACTATCAGTGGAGTGGTATATTGCCTGCAACTGCATGATATATTCATTTGCAACTTGTTATCTTGTGAAAGATTTTTTAACCGTGGGAATCAATGCATTTACATTTGGAAAGAATGGAATCAATTTGGTGGCACAATGGAAGCCATATGCTACAGAGATTACCTGAATGACTAATTCTCAAGATAAACAGTCATAATTTGAATAAAACCTGCATAATTCATCCATCTGAATGGTTTTCAATAAATAAAATAAAATAAATAAATAGCCCCTCAAGCAGCTGCTTGCCACAGAGGTCTGACAGGAGCCTGTCAGTTTATATGCCACAGTAGGAGATCTGAGAGGATGGCAGGACCTCAGCAGAAAAACGACACACACATCCATTTCATATGCAATAAAATATTTAAATTTCTCACATTACATGCAGCACTGTAAAACAAAATTCCAGAAATATGCAATATGATTGGAAGTTTTTGAAATATATATTTGCATATGCAAAATGCATAACTATCCAAATCCTACTGATCAATATCACCTAAAAGTTTTAAAAAAAAATTTGTATATCTCCTACTGTGGCATATAAACTGACAGGCTCCTGTCAGACCTCTGTGGCAAGCAGCTGCTTGAGGGGGTATTTATTTATTTTATATCTGTTCACTTACCACTGATGGCAATATATAAACAGCAATTACATTAGTTGAGTCATCCTTAATTGGGATTTACTTAACCATTCAACATTAATATATCAAAATTTAAACAATACTGTCCAGATGGTCAGCACTGACCCTGTTAAGCTCAACTTAACACTCCAAAGACAGAAATAAGGACAAAAATGAGCAGATTCATGATGCAAACTGATCTGACAGCCACCTATTTCTACCTTTTTTTCAAAGGTGAGAATATCTCTATTGAAAGTTACAGCCTCCATCTGGAGAAGACAGACAGACTTTAGATGCTTTACCCTCCCATTTCCTTTCATTATCACAAGAGAATGACGTACATCTTTTTCAGTATATGACCAGCTAGTACTAATATAAATAAGCATTTAGGAAGGAATGAAACTCACTACAGTGCTGTGCTATTCATTTGTAGTAATTAGGCAAGTGAGAAAAAAAAACACCCATCTGCCTCCCAGGTTCGAATTTGGATCTCATGGTTATGTGTAATTAGGAGATCCTGAGTTTGAGTCCAGGAAGTGAACCGTGTAAAACCAAAACTGTGTAAATCAAGGGCCATGAAAATCGATGGAAAGGGGTACTAATATAATAAAATTCTTTAAACATTGTGGGCAAATTTTTTTTCTTAATTTTTTTTACTAAATTTAAAATGCAAAAAACACAGTAAAACCTTGGAATTTTCTTTAGAAATTGCTTATCAAATTTTACTTTTCATTTTACCAAATTTCGTCATTTTCTTAACTCCAATTAAATATTCTTTCTTTTGTTATATAACATGACCTATTTCTTTGATTGGTTACTAGTTTTTAAAATTCTAAAGTTGACCTGTTTATTTGATTGAACACAGCTGATGAAAAGACTGGACTTTTTCATAGCACAATGAAAAAATTAAAAAAAAAAGTAATTTTCATAATTTAAGTAAAAAATTTTTTGTTGTTCAGAAATAAGTAGATTTTCTATTCATATGCAACGTAGTTATTTTTGTCTACTGGTTTCTTTTTAACAAATTTTTGTTTGCATTGCCAGATGCATTTTTTTGCTACATGCCTTTATAAAAGCCCTATTAAAACAAAACTAGTAATCTTTTTCGTTAAATATTTCCCACCCACCCCAATAAAACCCAAAATTAAATGCAATTAATTTGGCATACAACATGCAATACACAATTAAAAAAGACCTTACTTGAAATTAATTAAAACAAATTAAATTTCTCTGTCATTAAGCAGTAATTAGCTATTTGGAAAAAAGTTCTCAAGTTCATTTTTATTTTGGTGAACACAGTTGAAAATAAGCCTGACCATGGGTTACAATTCAGTTTTTCAGGTCTGGTATTGCAAAGTGTTAATCCCCATGGTGGTGATAAAATGAAACTATTTTCTTAACAACTAAAAGATAAAGTCTTAAAGAGATAAGTGAAATTAATTCTGGGTTGTGTAGATACTAATGAAATATTACTATGGTAATTTCTGAATCATCCATTAGTTCAAATTTCCACCATTAGAGTGTGTTGATGTCAGGAATTTAGTGACTTCACTGTCTCTTTAAGAAATTCCATACATGTGAAGTAATATTGTATTCTTCTAGTTCAAAAATGGGAATAATAAATTATTTTATGAATTAAGATTTCAGGTTTGAGTCCTGAGTTAGCATGGTTGTTTATTCTATTATAACCTGCAGATTAGGTTTTATGGCCTCTGTCTCTTAGATCCAACCCTATTTGCATGAGAGAACTGATTTTGCAATTATAATTGAGTGTCACTGTAACATAATACAATACAGCAACTCTCTTTTTACCTATCTCCCTATTGGTTTTTGCTCGATATTTGTTGGTTCGTCTGTTTGTAGATTTGTCAAAACAATTCTTCCTCCATATCTTTTGAATGCAACAATGATTTATGTGTCAAATGAAAGCTCATGAAGTAGGGTCATAACCTATAAAAAAATTTTCCCTTATGCTTTCTTCCCCCTTAAAAAAAGGGGTAAATGTGAAAACAATTGTCCTGTCAGAAAGCAAGAGCTGAGATAGTATTGGGCTATGCATCAAATGAGAGCTTGTGACTGGAGTGTCCCAGGTTACAAATAAATATGTTAAAATTAAAAAAAACTATCTTAACATATGTGCCCTAAAAAGTAAAAAATAAAACTAAAGTATATCAATGATGCAATGAGTCTGAATTTGTATTCACTTCAAAGGAAGATAGGGTGCTGGCAATCTTTCGAGCAGACAAATCGGCACCCTATCTTCCTTTGAAGTGAATACGAATTCAGTGACTGACTGCACCATTGAAATGATTTCAATTTATTTTATACTTTTTAGAGTGCATCTGTAAAGATAGGTATTTTTAGTGACAAAAATAAATTAAAATTAAAAAAAAACCTACCTTCAGAACTTTCATATATAACTCATAAACATCGACCATATTTTCCCTCCCCGTTTTTGGAGTTGTGCTTAAAGTAGCCAATGGCATTGGAGACATCACAAGCTCTAATTCGAGATGTAACTTATTAAGGTCTGCCCCATGAAAATCAGCCCCTTTTTGGGGGTGGAGAATGATGGTGGTTGGGAAGTGCAAAATTCAAAATAGTCAATGACAGTCCTCATATGAGCTTTCATTTGACACCAAACTCATAATTGTAGGCCTACAGTTTGGGGGTGGACGAGTCCGTATCGTGCCAGGCTTGTAATCTGCAGTTCCCAAGTTTGAGTTTCAGCTGGGCTAGTGTTGAGATTTTATCTCCACAAAACTTCCTGGCCTCAGTCAGTAGGGAACACTGATGGGCTTGGAAAGACTGCCATCCATTAGATGGGAATGCAGGAGATCCATACCCTATGCATGTTAAAGAACATGGTGGATGGCCTTGAAGGGAGGCTACCATCTGTCTTCCAACAGCTATTCCAGTGAGTCCCCTCCCTCAGCCTTCTCGGATCCTTGTGACCTGGCCATTTAGACCACTGTGTACAAAAAAAAAACGCAGCTCAGAGGTAAAACAACCCAACCCTCACATTCGGAAAATATAGTGGAACAATGGTTTTCACATTTCCCTTTTCTAGGGAGAAGAAAACATGGGGGAAGGTGTATTTTTTATAGCCTAGGGCACTCGTCATGTCATAAGCTTTGATTTGACACATATATATCACAGTTTGACTGTCACAATTGAAAGATATCATGGAACAGCTGTTTTGACAAACACACAAACCAACAGATGATGAACAAAAAGCAAGAAGATAGGTAAAAATACCCCTCCCCCCAAAAGGAAAATATGCAAAGAATTGTTCTGAAGTTTTGAAAGTGAGGGCCAAATGCAACATGTTATGTCAATGAATGTTTGTGACATGGGATATGTGAGCAATAAAAATATATCTACTGCTTTCTTCTCCTACTCTACTAAATAACAGGAAAGTGGAAAAAATCATTCTTTTACTATATTTTCTAACTGAAAGGGTCTATAGTTATGAGTTAGATGTCAGATGATAACTCATATGAGGATCATTGTAGACTACTTTGTATTGTGTCCCCTCCATTCTTCCCTCTCCCAAAAGGGGAGAAATTTTGTGTGTGTGTAGAAAGGAGGGTTATATATCAAATTAATGCTTGTCACATCTCCAATGTCATGGGCTACCTCAAACACAACTCCAAAAAAGGGGAGCAAAAATATGTCAAAGTTTATGGTTAAATATCAAAGTTTCTGAAAGTAAGCATTTTAGTGACAAAGAATATAAATAAATTAAAATTTTTTTTTAAATATGTAACTTCCTATATGTGCCCCTAAAAAGTAGAAAATAAACCTAAAACTTATCAATGGTGCAATCAGTCATTGAATTCATATTCACTTCAAAGGATTATAGGGTGCCAATTTACCTACTCAACAAGATTGCCAGCACCCAATCTTTCTTCTGAAGTGAATAAGTGAATAAGAATTCAGTGACTGATTGCACCATCGATATGTTTCACGTTTATTTTCTACTTTTTAGGGTGCACTTAGGGAGTTTTTTTTTCACATTTTTTAATTTTTATCTCTCAATCAGCTACTTATTACAGAGGTCTTGATAGTAATCTGTCATTATAATATGCTATAGAGAACAGCTGTGTAGACTCATCAGAAAGATAAGACAAGGAAAGAAATAACCATGCTTTATCCAAGGCTCAAAAACCAGGCTCTTCTGTTCAATAGCCAAGCATAATAACCACATGCCACCAGGACGGCAATGAAATATTACAATAAGTGTAGTAATAACTTTTAATGTTTTGGCCGAAAATCATAGGTGAAAAGTTAAAGTCTTAAATAAGTGGAAAAAAGATGAGCTAGCATTAGTTCAATCAGTAAGAATACTCTGGCATGTTCCTGGAGAGATGAGGTTTCAAGTCCCGTATGTTGTTGAAATTTTTTCCACAAAATATTAATATATTGACATTAAAATGTCACCCAGGTAATGCTGTGATTGTCACCTATGTTTAAATCATTAATAACGCTAAATAGCATGAAGAGACTATAATTTCCATCTTACTCAGTGCAATATAAAAAGAAATAGATGCCACCAAAAATCATCAGTGAAAAGTTAAAGTCTTAAATTAGTGGAAAAAAGATGAGCTGGCAGTAAGAATATTCTGGCATGTTTCTGGAGAGATGTGGGTTCAAGTCCTGTATGTCGGCAAAACTTTTTCCACAAAATATTTACTTTTAATGCTTGTTGGAATTTTGTGGCATAGCAGCAACTATGTTTATAATACGCCAAACAAGTAACCTTTAGGAGTTGAAAAATGTATTTTGAAGTTTATTGCATGAGAATACTGATTGCCTTTAGGAACCACGATTTTTAGGGAAGGATTAAAATATATAACACAATATTATATTAATAAATAATACATTTTATTACATTCTTTGAGCCCAATGAGAACAAATATTTCAAAATGGAAATTTATGAAATCCACAATAGTCTAAGAACTACTTATGGATTTCATTAAACTTACATGCACATGATAAATCATCTTTGACAACAATAATGTAAGCAAAATTAATTTAAATACACGTCCACTATTATTAAAAAATTAGAAATCATTTTCCACCTCCCTATTTATTAGGAAATTCTGATCTGTAAAAAAAAGCCATTAGTGAAAAGAACATAAACTTTGGTATTCCTCCCCAAAAAATTCACATTTTTTTACGGTAGAAAAAAATATGAATCCTATAAGTTTCACTCTAAAAATATAGTGCAATAAGTGAAGTTGTATAGTATCAAATTGCATGTGGTCACAATCAACTTAATGCTATTATAACAAATGAGACCAACATATACAAATTTTACAGAATAACTTATTAAGACAAAAAATTTTTGGCAAAGCAACGAGACAGATTTTATATACGAAAACACCTTTTCCCAAACTTTAGTGTGTGTGGCAACCTTCAGTCACTGCCTTCAGGCGTTATACATAATCTAACATCTGCCATACCTGTAAACAATACTGAATACCATTTGCCAGAATTCCTTCAAGTTCTGCTGTTAGGTTGCTCTAAATGTCTTAGATTGATTCAAAATGGATCTGAGGACATAAAAAAATCACATGAGAAAATAACAGCAATATGGTGGATGTTCCAATATTGTGATCTGTGTTTTTGTCAAAAACTCTCTTCCCAAAAGGGCTGTGTGGAAAGACAATCTTTGGTTGGACAAGTGAATTGGCATTGTGACAATGCACCTTCCCATACAACTCTTCAGATAACTCAATTTTTGACAAAGTAACAAAACTCAGTGTAAGAACATCCACCATACTCACCTGATCTCACTTTTGTCCAATGAGACTTTTCCTGTTCCTAAAACTGAAAAATTCCTTGAAAGGATCTGATTTAAATAAAAAACATTTGAACACGTTACAACAGTACTCCCACAAATTGAAATGCAACAATCTTCACAGGAATGATAAAGCTGTTAGGATTTGTATATAAATTCAGAAAGAAATGATTTTAAAAGTGACTGCATGCACTAAAGGTTAGGAACAATATATTGTATTTTATAGAATCTATCTCATTATTTTCAGTTCAGACCTTGCATATGAATTATATTATGAAGAATTTAATGGCCAATTCATTTATTTTTATACTTGTAACACATTTATCATTCAAAAGAAAATCCAGATTAAATATAAACCAACAAATTTACATATATAAATATGCATGTCAACTGATTAATCTTCCAGAGTCCAGCCTGAAAACATGGAAATGAATCCACATGGCTCAGTCATTTTTTTCAGTGTGCTCAGTCAAAAAAAATAAATTTAGAACATTTTTGTCAAATAACAAATGAACAGAAATTGGTAATGTTCCCATACCAAGTTAAACAAAATTGAATTCTGAACTGTATGAAATATTTAAATAAAACTACAAACATATTAATTTTATTTTTTTTCTTGCAATAGGAAAAAAATCTGGTTATACCAAAAAAAAGTAGTTTAAAAAATACTAATGGACCAAAATAATTATAACAATATGAACAGAAAGGAAATTTTCTGAATAATAGGAAAATAAGTTAATAAATATTTTTTTGAAAACCTATGGAAAATAAGTTTTTACTTGAAACAGGAGAATTACTCTTTTCTGTAAATTTTTTCTCATTGATGCATTTTGAGAAAAGTTGAGGATTTTTGTCAACTGTGCTCACTCAAAAATTGGAACTTTATAAAACATTTTACCAAAAAACCAATTTGAAGAAATAGGTGATGTTATATACCAAATTAAACAGTATTTACTTCTGAATTTAAAAAAAAATATTTAAATAAAATTACAAACATTAATTTTAGTAAGCCTTTTTCTGAGTGAAATTGTAGGAAAAAGATCTAATGAACTAAAATAGTTCTATTAGATTCTAAAAAAAGAACATTTCATTCTTACAAGTCTGATTCTCCAAAATTTATTAAAATAAAAAAAATCAGTGATATCTGGATGAACTTTCCAATAGCATTTCATTTACTTTCAATGAGATGCTGACATTCACAATTATTAAACTAGATATATATCTAATAGATATAAACTGTAACTCTCAATTTATACTTCCATATTACTTAAATACTGTACATAGAGTTTCAAAAGTATGTTTCCAACTATGAGAATATAAATTTACTAATTAATAATTTCATATGACCTTTCAGACAGATATATTTTGAAGCTTAAATCATATATTTTATAAGATATATGTAAGAAGATTTTCAAACAGCAATTTCTATTTTTAAAAAAATCCAAGTTTCATGTGTTATGCTAAAAAACAGATATAGGCATCCTCAGCTTCCATTTCAGAATCTGTCAACATGTATAATCAATGTAGACACTGGAAGGGTTAAATATACAAGTAATATCTTATTTTAATTAATAGTTCAAGACCTTTAAAAAGAAACCAATTTCAGTGCTTGGGTTCAAAAATTAATGGTGGGATTTTGAGAACAATTAAGTATGAAAATAATGAAAATATTCAAGAAAGCAACATTTTAATTGAAAGTGTACCTCAAATAGTTTCAAACATAATGAGCACCATTTTTGTGACCCTGCATATGTCCAATTGGTATTCCACTTCTCATACCAGCTGCAGCATATCTCTTGCTACTTGCTTCTCTCATTTTGGCTTGTGAGATTTATCACATGATTCAGGTCTCAAATTTTGTGCATGTAAAAATAATTCTTTACAAAGCCGCCATAAGAAAAAATCAAGGTGTCAAATCAGGGATCCTTCATGGCTATAGAAATGGACCACTCTGCCAATCTATCTGCCAAGAACTATGAATGGCAAGAAGTGGAATGCCAATTGGCATATCAAATGGTGCACATATCAAATGGATCACAAATGGTACACAAGTGGAAATTCACTAATTCTGTTCAAAACTATCTTACAAAAATATACAATTTAGACAAATCAATAATTTACCCTTTAAATATTAATTCATAAATTTCTTAATGTTGTTACCTGATTAATCAAAAATTTTGTCCTATAAAACAAAAAAACATTGCTAATGTTATGGCTGCCTTTCCTAAATCACATTTTTCAGCATCACCATCATTTATTTTATTTCCTGTTCTATGAAGCCTTTGAGTTTTAACTCAGGAGTTTTATCATAACTGTTGCCAATACATATTTCTGTAAAGTTTCTGAATACTTCAAAAAACTTAACTAAAAACATTTTCTACTTAAATTGGATGAAATTTGAAGGATTTTGAAAACAATTACAAAATAGTTAGTACTTTTGAATTTTTTGTTTCATTATCTTTCTTAATTAAAATTATTTTAATATTTCTAGAACTCTTTTCATCACTCATTGTCTGCTCATCACATCCCAGGTCTCCCCCTCTTTCTGAGGCCTTTAGGCACACTGTTTACAACCCTATTTGCTAATTTATAATTATCCATACAGGTAACATGGCCAAACCAATGGAGTCTCTCTCTGCACAATACGCTGCTCAAAAGAGGTTGCTGACTCCATTGCCTAACCTCATCATTACTTACAAAATTGAACCACCTAATGCACAAGATACTGCGTAAGCATCTAGTTTCCTGTTATCATGTTTACAAAGTGTCCAAGTTTCACTACCATAACTAACCCTAGAAAGAACCAAATTATTATACAGTCTAATTTTAGTCTTTAGGTGTATACGCCTATTTCTCCACAATCTCCATAGATTCTTAAAAGTATCGGCAGCAATACCTATTCGTCTGTTAATCTCATGCCGCACATCACCAGTATCAGTTACATAGCTCCCAAGATAATTAAACTGTGACACCTGCTCAAGACTGCAACCATTCAGATTAACTGAATCACAACCTGCCTGACCAATTTTCATCACTTTAGTTTTCTCTCTGTTTATAACCAAACCTAGTGTACTACCAGTCTCATCAACAGCTCGAATGAAAGAGTTCATCTCATCATCATTTGCCAAAAGGGCTAAATCATCAGCATGATCTAAATTAGAAATTTTGATATCTCCTGACCATTTAAGATCAAAATCTTTCCCTTGCAGTGAATTCTGCATAACATAATCAATAACCAAACTAAAGAGAAAAGGAGACAAAATGTACCTTTGTTAAACACCAGAAGTATGCTAAACCAATAGCTACAAGCCTTACCAACTCCCACACAACTCAGTGTTATTAGAGAGAGCTTTCATTATGTTAACTAACTTGTCTTGTACACCATATGATCTCACAATCAACCATAATTATGAAGATCAACAGGGTCAAAACCCTTTTTGAAATCAACAAAGCTAGCAACCAAAGGTTTCTGAAACTCTAAACCTCTAAACCCCAGATAGGGCACAGATGTTTGTTTATATCTGTTTTTCTGCTGCGGTCCTGTCATCCTTACAGACCTTCTACTATGGCATATAAACTGGCAGGCTCCTGTCAGATCTCTAATCGCAAACAGCTGCTTGAGGGGGGTATTAATTAATTTTTTTTTACACATCCCCTACCACTTCAGAATCCATTTGAATGATTGCTCATCACGCAATTGACTGTCAGCCAGATTCTTAATACTATTAAGCACAATCATGCAAACAACTTTACCTGGAACAGAAAGTAGGCTAATACCACTATAGCTATCACAAGAACTACGATTACCCTTTTTTTAAATAGGGATAATAATAGCTCAGGTGAAAGCCTTAGGAACCAATGCCTTTATCATTAAATATATTCAAAATTTCATCATCCACTTGGTAATCAAAACATTCCCAGCTCTAAGCATTTTTGTAATAATTTCATCTGCTCCTGTGGATTTATGTTCAGAAACAGCCAAAATAACTTCAGGCAAGTAATGCATTTATTGTCATTACAAACAATGGAGTAGAACTAACCACACTGTTTAGAACATCACTGAAATGCTCAACCCACCTAGCAATTACAGAATCCTCACCTTCTATAACCTTACCTTGTTTATCCTTCAATCCCTGTATACCTGTCCGTTTTCTACCATACACAACATTAACTATCTAGTATAGCTCTCTGCTGTGTGATGTCTAACTGCTTCCCTGGCTTTGTCAGCCAAGCCAAAGATTCTTATCAGCAGCTAACTGTAATACTTTCTACTAGGACTAGTAGAGAAGTAAAAGAACTACAGCTAAAGGATATTCCTGCAGTTCTTTCTTTCTGAAATAAGCTCAAGTGCCTTATCACTCAAATAATTCTGCCTCCTCTGATCCTTTTTTCCTAAAAGAGTACTGTTAGTTTCCAAAAAAGCCTGTTTAAAATGGCCCCATTCTTCCTCAACTTCAGTATTAAGCAAACCATGACTGTCATAATGACTAAGTAACCTATCATGGTAAGCTTTAGCTATAACTGGGTCTTTCAGAGCTTCAGTATTAAAGGTAAATTTTTTAACCCTAGCACAGCACTTTTTAAGTTTAAGTTGCAAGACACTTTTAACAAGGTAATGGTCAGATCCAATTTCAGCTCCCCTATATGACCTGGTATTCCTAATAGAACTCGCCAGGCTCATAATCTGTAGTTCCCAGGTTCAAGTCCCAGCTGGGTCAGCGTTGAGATTTATCTCCGCAAAATTCCCCACCCTGCCCAGTCAGTAGAGGACACCGATGGACTTAGAAAGGCTGCCGTCCGTCAGATGGGACATTAAGCTCTGGCCCCGTGTGCAGGAGAGCCATACCTGTGAACTTTAAAGAACACGCTGGATGGCCTTGACAGGAGGCTACCATCTGTCTCCCAACAGCTGTTCCAGTGGGTCCCCTCCCCCATCTTCTCTGAGCCTTCAGGGTTCATGTGACCTGGCCATTTAGCCCATGGTGTGCAAAAAAGTAATGCTCAGAGGTAAAACAACCCAACCCTAATAGAACTAGCTCATTTGCTGTTAATATATAATCAATCACATTCTTATGCAGCCCATCTGGTGAAACACATAGGTACTTATGTATGTCGCAGTGTTTGTAATAAGTGTTAGTTATTCTGAAACCATTAAGTTTACTTACCTGTAGGAAATGTTTCCTATTGACATTGCAGCTACCAATACCAAAAGGGCCTATCACCCCTCTCCAAAGATCAGTCAATACCAACTTTGGCATTGAAGTCACCTAAAACAAAGGTAATATCTCCTTTCTTGACATAATTCAAAATATCCTTAAGTTGTCCGTAAAACCTATTCCTCTCATCCTCAGTGGTGGCATAACAAATGACATTCAAGTCTTTAATGCTTGTCTGAAATTATGCTGTAAGTAACCTTTCATTAATGCACTCATATCCTAGAAGAGCATCACTAGCAAGTCTGCTGAGAAGCAGACCTACACCTTGTAGATGCTTTCCATCTTCCCTCCCTGAAAAGAGAAATTTAAGATTACTTTTAAGTATCTGACCTTTATCTGTCCATCTGGTCTCTTGCAAGCCAAGAATATCTGTTATAATGGTGGAATTCTTGTTTGAGGACATCAATAGAGTGAGCTCTGTACAGAGTCCTCATATTCCAACTACCAATGGTTAGTGGAATGTTTAAAGAAACTATGTTTATTGAGAGGGAACAATATCAAACAGCCTCTAATCGCAGAGGGTAACAATTTCAAACAGCCCTCTAATCACAGACATGGGGCAAGACCTATTCCCCCACCACTAAAGGCTGACATCTACACTGGAAGACTTCCTCCAATGTAGAATTTGATGATGCCCATAGAAGCACTAGTTCAGGTGCCTGCTATGACCTCTGCTCAGGATTATCCACCAGCTGATAAAATGTATCTTGTGAATCTATTCACTTGGGGCTGTTAACCACAAACAAACAGAAACTTATTGCTACTCTCTCTATATTGTAGTTAATTTCAGAAATATATCTACTATTAATCTTTGAATGATGCTTAGAGATTACTTTATTGCTAATTATGGAAAATTAATCAAACTTTCGCACGATAAAAAGTAGTCAACTTTGGTCCTATTCATACCACAGACTCTGATCTTGTTGCGGCAAGAGATTGGTTTCCATGTGGCATACCATAGGAATGGTTCCTGTTGTCTTCTGAGCCTCAATCGCAAAGAAGTGATGAATTATGAATTATATTTTTGGTAAATTTGAAATTCTCATAAAAAGTACACGGCTTTACTATCTTATTTATTTATAATTATAGATCCAATATTTTGCAAACATTGCAAATAAAATTTGCACTGATTGGCATATTCTGTTGTAACCAATTTCTGATGCTATGATCTCAGTTAAAATGAATATGTGATATGAACTTTATAGTAGTATATTTTCTAATTATACTTTTTAGCTCACTTCTTAAATTATTTGTGCTTTTTTTTTCAATTACATTCATTGCATATATAAACAATTAAAAAAAAACTCAGTGATGTCAAAATTCTAAAAAGGAGAAAGATTTATGTAGATAATTTACCGTTATTAGCTGTTATAAGGAATGAAGATTACTAAATAAATATAAAGATGGGAAGGATTGTATGAAACAACAATAAATTAAATAATCATGTCAAAAGAAACGAAATGGAGTGGAAAGGGTTAGTAAGGAATTCAGATCATCTGAAAACTATATAAGTGACCTAAGCTCCTGCGATCAGGATTAGCAGCTTCCCTGCAGCCAAAAGTTTCTTACATTCTGCCTATGGAAGCTTTCATTCTTCTCCTGATCACAGTATATAGTAGTATAACTGTGATGTAACAGCTTCAACAAGTCTTGCATGTTTCATTCCTGTCAATATACCAGCATACTTTTCTTCAAAATAATTATACAACTTTTCAAAGTAGTAAAGCTACTTTTGACACACCCTGTATTAATCAAAATTTAACTACTTTAAATAAATACATTTTAATATATCTATAATAAAAGGAAATGTATCTGTGTGTGTCTATCTGTGGCAGTCATAACTCTTCAGCAACTTGTAGTAAACACTTCCAAAATTGAGTGTTTTTGGTTGTCATCTGTGGCAGTGGTCAATTTCAAGTCAAAATTTCAACACTCATATAAAAGTAACTTTTCCTTATTAGAATAACAACATATATTGTAACGCTCCAAATAAATGCAATAATGCTTTAAAGTTGGACCCTTCTTTTGATCCAATTAGTTTAATGCTCCGGATAGCTGATACGGGCACCAGGCAATAATTAACAAATTGCCAAAAAAGTAGACTAAGTTTAAAGTAGGGTTCAAAATGCCAGCGAGCGTTAATGAGTAAATAGTTAGAATCAAAATTAATTGTCAAAAAGTCTAGATGCTATAAATCTAAATTCGCATTGCTCAAGAGAAAAAATTGTACAGACTCAAAAGGTTTAAAATAACAAACAGATTTATTTCCAAAATAGCTCAACTCACCAAGACATCAATGAAGATGATACATCAAACTCAGTGCCTCTGCACTCTATGCCTACACTCACTGAGTGCCTCTGCACTCTATGCGCTCTCTAGTGCTTCTGCACTAACTGCTCTGCTGTGACTCGGTCACTGGTTTTAAAAGACAAGAGCCGGATGCACGCCGAGAAAGACATTAACATAAAGTGATGAACGACGCAAGCTACGACGCAAGAGGGAGCGTGTCCTTGCGCATGCATTTAGCGGTGACAGTCGGAAGATCGGAGTTGCGCATGAGCAACTCCCAACTCTTGGAAATGAGCATTGTGATACCAAAAAGGAAATAAAAATCCCCAAAATGATATATATAACGTAAATTAAACAAAACTGGTTAAGGTAAAGCAAAAGTGAATGATGGGGCATCACAATATACATGCTGAATCTCTGCTAAGTGGTTGAAGGGTGGGGGTACTTACAAAATTAACCCTTAGTGCAGTAAAATCAGAAAATACAGATATCTTAAAAGTGAGAAGTGGGCAGCACTGGTATGGTTCAGCTAGTATAAAAAAAAACACCTCAATCAAAAGCAATAATCCTATCCTCAGATAGGTTGGGTTATTTTTACCTCTGAGCAGCACTTTTTTTGCACAAAATGGGCTAAACAGCCAAGTAAAACCCTCTGACCGTGGGCAGGGCAGGGAGTTTTGTAGAGATAAATCAACGCTGACCCAGCTGGGACTTAAACCTGGAAACTGCAGATTAATAGAGCCTAGCGCACTACCGACTGCCCCATCCAATGCAGAGCAACAACATATCTGTCAAAAAGTTATATTATCAGGTGCCCCAAAAAGTTTTTTCCATTTGTGAAGTGCAACTTCAAATCATTGTAAAATGGATTTATAAATTTTATTCATCAAAATAATCACAGCTACACTCCACCACTTTTTCCCAATGAGATACAAGCTTATACATACCCCATTGATAGAAATTCTTATCTCCAGAGGTGAAAAAAGTGGATAACTCTCTTGCAAGTCCGCTTGAGTTTCAGTGATTGAGTTTGCAAGTGATTATCCAACAGCAAAAAATGATGGAAAATGGATTGAGAAATATCTGGGGAATAAGGGTGGATAAGACAAAACTGGTTATTTTTTTTTCTTAGGTAGCTTTCACGTGGACATGCAATAACCTGTAATTAAAGAACACCTTTTGACCAATCAGTGACAGCTGCTTTTCTAATAATTCATTGTGAACCCTCAGAATTTGCTCTGAATACACCTGTTATAATGGTGTTGCCACTTTCCAATATCTCAAAAGGGATTTCAAATGTTGTTCACCAAAGGCAAAGAATTTACTTGCAGGATGCTTCTGAAACGAACATCTGGCTTCGAAGTGTATTTTGTCAGATCATTACATGCCAACCATTGGTACAAGCATTTATTATTGCAATAAATAACCCATTCTCGTCACAAATTAAAATTTGATCCAAAAATTGATGCAGTTATGTCAGGAAATGAGTGAAGGCACAGATTGTGTGAAAATTTGAAAAAATTTGAAAAAATGAGTGAAGGCACAGAAGTGTGCCTTCACTCATTCCTCACTTCTTTCAAGGCTTGCTTAGCTTTCACATTTTTTCAATGGCATGTGATATCTTATTGTATTTGCTAACATACAGCACAACCCAAATAGTTGCAGTTCTTGCTGCCATTTATACAGTGCTGAATATAAAAGTTTTTTCATGTTAACCTGGTGTATCCTTCTGGGATGTTAAGAGTAAACACAATATTTTGTACATGTAACAGTTCAAAGTGCTTAAGGTATTTTGCTTTTGAAACAAGAATGAAAATCTCTTTCTCTTTACAGTGCAAGGTAATCGAAAAAGAAATGCTTCTTTTTTAATAGTCCCTTTGCAACTACAGAAGCATTACCATTTTCTGTGTGAATTTTCCTGATGTCAATAACACATTTTCAATCCTTCACTAGAGCAGCTAAAGTGCCAACATTGCTTGCAACCCATCTTACAGCATGGAGGTTACTGGAAAAATATGGTTTTGGAATTGGAATACTAATAAGTTGACTAGAATAAAGCTAATGTGAGAGGTTAAATTTTTTCAGTTTTAATTGCCTCTAATTAGCCACTTTGCAGTAGCATTCTCAAGTGGATCACACAAAGAATAGCATTTTAAGCCTTAAGTAAACATACCTGCATTCTCTCTTTAAAAATTGAGGAATTTAACTTAAAAAAAATCTAGGCATTCAGGAAAAAATCGTTAGGCACTACAGTGACCTGGAGACTGGGATTTTCCATCCCTGGAAACAATAATCATTATTACTATGATAAATGCAGCAGAAATACAGACTTTTACAATTTTCGTACCCAACGTTATTAGAGATTCATATTACACAGTGTGGTAATATGAGATTCACTCATTTGGTAAGCCAAGTTTTATTAACAAAGACATAAGGTTTCTAATTTGCACATTTTTTCTTTAGCACCCAGATAAAATACATTTTTCATTTTCTTTTTATTTTAACCTTTTTTATTTCATTTTTCTCAAAATATTTTGAGTTTTGATCATTTACTGGTTCTAAGATTGTGATTCTTTTCACATTTTTATAATTCTTTTACAAAATATACTAAAAACAAAATTTTTGCAAGTTGCATAAAGGTACTAAGCATTTGCACAAAATAGAGAAGAGTTCAGGCTCATATTTTCGAGCCTGGGATTGCCCATGCCAAAACTACTTCAATAACTACTGAGCCCAATAAATAAACCCAACAAATAAAGGAAAACATTTATCCAACATATCATAAAATGCATGCCACAAACCATTTTTTTTTATTCTTTGCATTATTTACTTATCAATAATTATCTTAATGTTGTTTGGAAAGAAAAGTACTATAAATAATTAATAGAAACCGAAAACTCTTGAATAACATATCATTTAAATGATAAAATCAATGAAAGAGATAATACCTAAAAAAATGAAAGACTGAATGAGACTCATTTTTAACTACTAAGACTGATAAAAAAAACTTGAAATTATATAATCAAAAGAAAATGAGTTTTTTGAACAATTTTTTTAGAGTTATGAGCAAAATGAGAAATTTAAATTATGACTGAGCCTCAGACTGTAGTCGTCTGTTATTTTCAGAATGTGTTCGATCTCATCTCTAGCACAAAACATTAGTATCACTGATGGGGAGAGTAGCAACGTAGTTGGACTATTCGTAATGACATAGAATGACCCATTCATGAAATGTTTAGTGTGCACATTATTCCATATTTTCCCGAAACTGGAAAGGGTCCTGAAACTTTGTTAGAACTAGTGAGGGTACTGAAAATTATTTGTTGACTGGGAATAATCCAATGGTAACATTGCTCAATATAAATGTATATAATGATCATTCGTGTTCCATTTTGTAGTACAAAATTTAAAACCTACTTACCTTCTTTTGTTTGAGCATTAGTAATTTGAAGATCAAAATCAGAGCTTTTCCCAATTTTCTTTTGTTGCATTATAGACTTCTTTAAATCTGCTACAGATATATGCAACCCATCAAATGTTACTGTGTCATAATCCAAATTGCTTTTAAACTTGTAATGAACCGACATTTTTCAGCAAATAAATCAAGTTATTTTTTTTCAATTATAACTAGATCATCATTTTAAACCAATTTGTTTTTAGCAAACTAGCCAAAAGCATATGCAGCAAAGCTCAAAAAATGTAGAACAGGCAACATTGTCAACTACTACAGCATATGTTTGGATAAAATATACAACTTTACCATGAAGTGTAGAAAAAAAGCCACTATATATCAGTGTTGTAACAATGGGAAGAAGCCATAACAGTCATATATACTATCTTTAAATATGTATCCACATCTACGAGTAAGCTCTTCTACAGAACTGCTTTTTTTTCACATTCTATTCACAACAGGAAAATTTTTGAGGCATACAATGGTTTTCTTTGTGTTTTCTAATGTTGCAACCACCTGTAGAAGAAAAAAAACAACATTATAGCAATATTATGAGAGAAAAGGGATTTACTTATACAAACATCACACAGTCGGTACCTTTACATTCAGTGCTTTTGAGAGTATTATTGCAGCATAAATTTTTGGCAATTTATAAAACAGGTTCTGAAAGATCAAATGGTTTCAAACATTAATCAGTTTTAATGAGTTCCCTTTTTGTTGCTCATTATTTCTAGACTTTTTTTTTTGCATTCCTTATCAAACAGAGCTCCAGCGATATTCAGTTATTTAGTCCTCTAAGCCAAGGCTTCAAAAACTGAGTCCATATCTGAAACATAAATCACTTTGAACCATTTTACCTGAACCCATTTTTTTTTTCTTGTCGAGAATGTTGAACTTGAGCCAATTTGAATTTCCTAAACAGCTGGGTTTAAATTTTTAAAAAATCAAATATTGAGGCCATTTTTAAAATATTATTCTTTGCATTATTAATAATAGCAATGGCTAAGGCATGGATGTGTGTGTTGTTTTTCTGCTGAGGTCCTGCCATCCTCTCAGACCTTCTACTTTGCATATAAACTGACAGGCTCCTGTCAGACCTTTGTGGCAAGCAGCTGCTTGAGGGGGTATTTATTTTTTTTTTTATTTCTATTATTAACATGTCAGTGGCACAGTATCAAAGAAGACTAATATATTAAGTGATCTTAGTTGATAGCATTAATTTTTAAGAATAACAGACACTAGCAAATCACACTATTAAAAAAGTTCATAAGCTATAAAAAATATTATATTTATTTTATTAAAACTGTATTCTTAGTACTATAATTCTGCTTCACAAGATTTTAATAAAGTAACAATTACTATGGATGTGGAAGTGGACTCTGACCATTTTAGCCCAAAGTGATTTAAGCTAAACAAACATGCATGCCACAGCAGTACTTTTACAAAATGGAATAGTCAAGTGCTACATGTTGAGTTGTTTTACCTCTGAGCAGCACTTTTTGCACACAATGGGCTAAATGGCCAGATCACAAGGACCCTGAAGGCTCAGAGAAGGTTGGGGAAGGTGACCCATTGAACAGATGTTGGAAGACATGGCAGCCTCCTGTCAAGGCCATAAAGCGTGTTCTTTAATGTGCACAGGGTATGGCTCTCCTGCACACAATGCCATGGTTTTACATACCATCCGACAACCTTTCCAAGCCCATCAGTGTCCCCTACTAACTGTGGGCAGAGTGGGGAGTCTCAACACTAGCCAGCTGGGACTCAAACCTGGGAACTACGGATTATGAGCTTGGCATGCTACTAACTGAACCACCTCCAACTGCTACACATATAACATAGACTAGCCTTGAAGCTCCTTTGTTTACCTAGTTATCATACAACAATATAATTAAAAAGAAATAACTCATCTCACAAATGGAAATACAGGAAAAAGTGTCAAGCAACTGATTCAACTATAAAGTCCCTAAAATAAAATTCAATAATCCAGGAAACAATAAAATTAATACTTCAAACAAAATGGATGAAATTAAAGGACTGTTAAAAAGGGAACTGAAGAAACTGTTTTCTCTAAAGACTGATCAGTATGTAAATTGAGCATTTCATGCTCAATTTACATACTGGGTGTGCAGCACTAATTCAGGGATGTATTATAGAGTAAAAAAGAAGATGATAAAAAGTCCTATAATCATATGTCTGAATATGATTTATTTGGACGTTATGGCACACATGTTCAAATATCCTTGAACCTACTGAATGTATCTGAAGTCTTGTCACATACATGTAGTGTACATCCACATATGCAATATGTTGTGATATTTCTGTGATTGTATGATAGTTAATAAGCTCTTTGAACATGTTTTACATTCATTGTTATCACAAGCCAGAATCTGCATCCATATTCCTGGATGCCACTTCGAACAATTGCGGCAAATAACTTGTTTTTAATTTTTCGAAATTCAATAAAAATCTCCTCTTTTGCCCTCTGCATTTATTCAAAATATTATCTTCATTATCCTGTCTGAGGACTCATATTCATCAGTTGTGTCAAATAGCTTATCATCTTTTTCCATGTTATCTTCAGTTTCAGAAAGTTCCTGTTCATCGAATTCGAACACTCTTCATCTATGTTATTTATTTTTTCTAATTTTTTTACTTTAAAATAGCACTAATGTCTAAGTATTGTTGGTTCACTTTCTCTTACTTCAAAATAGCACTAACGTACAAGTATTGTTGGTTCACTTTTTCTTACTTCAAAATAGCACTAACGTCTAAGTATTGTTGGTTCACTTTTTCTTACTTCAAAATAGCACTAACGTCTAAGTATTGTTGGTTCACTTTTTCTTACTTCAAAATAGCACTAATGTCTAAGTATTGTTGGTTCACTTTTTCTTACTTCAAAATAGTACTTATAACTTGAAATGTTCAAAATAATAATCGATTCTTATTTCAAAATGCAGTAAGTGCTTTATAACTTTTATACTGTGATGCTTTCTCCTGGAGTTATAATTATTATGTGTCACCCAACTTTGCGTTCTGCGCACACTTTTGCCATGTATCAATGTTATCATATCAACGTATGCACGTCTAGCAATTGCTTGATCGCAACTCCTTCAGATCATGTATCAAAGGCTCATTCCACTTTCAGTTGAAGTCATGCCACACTTTGGTAGCCTTTCATTTATACCGATTGTATAGTTTTAGAAATGAGTTTCCAGG
Source organism: Ryuthela nishihirai (assembly GCA_038380435.1). Classification (NCBI taxonomy): domain Eukaryota; kingdom Metazoa; phylum Arthropoda; class Arachnida; order Araneae; family Heptathelidae; genus Ryuthela; species Ryuthela nishihirai. Next base: position 32,420,794 of record JAWZYU010000018.1, read on the forward strand.
CTAAATAACAGAAATCTTTCAACCAGTCAAATTGACTGGTCGTGGTAGGTAGGACAGGCTACATATATTTCTCAGACGCACACTTTTGCCATGTATCAATGTTATCATATCAACGTATGCACGTCTAGCAATTGCTTGATCGCAACTCCTTCAGATCATGTATCAAAGGCTCATTCCACTTTCAGTTGAAGTCATGCCACACTTTGGTAGCCTTTCATTTATACCGATTGTATAGTTTTAGAAATGAGTTTCCAGGCTAAATAACAGAAATCTTTCAACCAGTCAAATTGACTGGTCGTGGTAGGTAGGACAGGCTACATATATTTCTCAGAAAAAAGACAATAAGAGGAGATGAGATGTAAATACTGAAAAAAATCATTGTATGTATATTATAAAAAAAAAAGTCATAATGTTAAAAGTGATGTGATAACGTTGTATGTGGGAAATTGTACGCAGAAGTTTGAAAAGGCCGATTTGACCGGTCGTGGTAGGTTTAGTGCTAACCCTTAACATTAAGGTTTGCTTAATCCTTAATATTAAGGGTTAAGCAAAGTTTTCAGTTAGCAACTATGCCAAAAAGATTGTATGCATCTAGAACAGGCTTGGCCAACCTATGGTTCACTACAAAATAACTTGTGGCCCATAAAGCAAATCAACATGAGTCAAAAAAAATGGAAAAAATGAGACAAATATTTTTAGGTGCATTCTGCCAATTTAACGTCTTAAAAATAAAAAAAAAAATCGAAGCACACTGATATAAAATCTCATTGTAGACTGTTTAAAATTTTTCCCCCACCATTCTCTGCCCTCCTAAAAAATTGGGATGTATTTTCAGGGGGTGACCTTAACATATATCTCAAATTGAAGGATGAGATGTCTTCAAAGTCATGGCTACCTTAAACACAACTCCAAGAAAATATGGTCAATGTTTATGAGTCATATATATATCAAAGTTTCTGAAGATAGGTGCTTTTAGTGATAAAGAAAAAATATAAACATATTACAATATTTAAAAAATACCCATCTTCCTCTGTGTGTCCTAAAAAGTAGAAAATAAAAGTATCAAAGGTAAAATCAGTCACTGAGTTCATATTCACTTCAAAGGAAGTTACCTACTCAACAAGATTGCTGAGCCCTTTCTTCTTTTGAAGTGAATACAAATTCAGTGCTGATTACACCATCAGTATGCTTTAGGTTTATTTTCCACTTTTTAGGGCACATGTAGGAAGATAAGTATTTTTGAAGACATCTGTTGGTTGTCTTACATCATCATCATCATCCTCAAGCAACCATGGGCTACGGAGGTCCAACCAGACCGTGCAATTTAGTTCTCCAAGCAAGTCTATCCTGAGCTACATCTACTGCATCTGGCCACTGCACACCAATTCTAACAAGGTCCTGTTTGAGATTGTCTGCCCACCGCATCCTAGGTCTCCCCTTCTTTCTGAGGCCTTTAGGCACACTGTTCATAACCCTATTCGCCAATCTATAATTATTCATACGGGCAACATGGCCAAACCAACGGAGTCTCTCTCTGCACAATATGCTGCTTAAAGGAGGTTGCAAACTCCTTTGCCTAACCTCATCATTAGTTACAAAGTTGAACCACCTAATGCCTAAGATACTGCGTAAGCATCTGGAATCAAAAGCATCTAGTTTCCTGTTATCCTGTTTACAAAGTGTCCAAGTTTCACTACCATAACTAACTCTAGAAAGAACCAAACTATTATACAGTCTAATTTTAGTCTTTAGGTGTATATGCCTATTTCTCCACACTCTCCATAGGTTCTTAAAAGTCCCGGCAGCAATCCCTATTCGTCTGTTAATCTCATGCCGCACATCACCATTATCTGTTACATAGCTCCCAAGATAATTAAACTGTGACACCTGCTCAAGACTGCAACCATTCAGATTAACTGAATCACAGCCTGTCTGACCAATTTTCATCACTTTAGTTTTCTCTCTGTTTATAACCAAACCAACTCTACTACCAGTCTCATCAACAGCTCGAATGAAAGAGTTCATCTCATCAACATCATTTGCCAAAAGGGCTAAATCATCAGCATAATCTAAATCAGAAATTTTCGTATCTCCAGCCCATTTAAGGCCAAAATCTTTCCCTCGAAGTGAATTTCGCATAACATAATCAATAACCAAGCTAAAGAGAAAAGGAGACAAAATGCACCCTTGTCGAACACCAGAAGTAATGCTAAACCAATTGCTACAAGCCTTACCAACTCTCACACACGACTCAGTGTTATTATAGAGAGCTTTCATAATATTAACTAACTTGTCTGGTATACCATATGATCTCACAATCAACCACAAATTATGACGATCAACAGAGTCGAAAGCCTTTTTGAAATCCACAAAGCTAGCAATCAAAGGTTTCTGAAACTCTAAACATTTCTCAAGAATCTGCCTAAGTGAAAATATCTGATCCACACATCCCCTACCACTTCTGAATCCACATTGCTCATCACGCAATTGACTGTCAACCAGATTCTTAATTCTATTAAGCACAATCATGGAAAGAACTTTACCTGGAACAGAGAGTAGGCTGATACCCCTATAGTTATCACAAGAACTGCGATCACCTTTTTTGAAAATAGGGATAACAATAGCTCTGGTAAAATCCTTAGGAACCATGCCTTTATCATAAAAGATATTCAGAATTTCAGTCATCCAAGTGGTAACCGAAACATTCCCAGCTCTAAGCATTTCCGTAGTAATTTCATCTACCCCTGGGGATTTATGAAGTTTAAGTTTAGAAACAGCCAAAATAACTTCAGATTGTGTTATAGGGCCAACATTAAAGCCACCAATGCATCTATCATCATTGCAAACAATGGGAGTAGAACTAACTACATTGTTTAGAACATCACTGAAATGCTCAGCCCACCTAGCCATGACCGAATCCTCCCCTTCAATAACCTTACCTTGTTTATCCTTCAATCCTCGTATGCCTGTCCGTTTTCTACCACACAAAACATTAACTATCTGGTACAGCTCTCTGCTGTTGTGCTGTCTAACTGCTTCCTCGGCTTTGTCAGCCAAACCATCAAGCCAAAGATTCTTATCAGCAAATAACTGATCCTTTACAAGTTTATTAAGGTCTCTGTAATGCTTTCTATTAGGACTAGTAGGGTATTGATTAACGGCATTCCTGCAGTTCTTTCTTTCTGAAATAAGCTCAAGTGCCTTATCACTCAGATAATTTTGCCTTTTCTGCTCCTTTTTTCCTAAAAGAGTACTGTTAGTGTCCAAAAAAGCTTGTTTAAAATGATCCCATTCTTCCTCAACTTCAGTAGTAAGCAAACCATGACTGTCATAATGACTAAGTAACCTATCATGGTAAGCTTTGGCTATAACTGGATCTTTCAGAGCTTCAGTATTAAAAGTAAATTTTTTAACCCTAGCACAACACTTTTTAAGTTTAAGTTGCAACACACTTTTAACAAGATAATGGTCAGATCCAATTTCTGCTCCCCTATATACCCTGGTATTCCTAACAGAACTAGCCCATTTGCTGTTAATTAATATGTAATCAATCATATTCTTATGCAGCCCATCAGGTGAAACCCATGTGTACTTATGTATGTCGCGGTGTTTATAATAAGTGTTAGTTATTCTGAATCCATTGAGTTTACTTACCTGCAGGAGACGTTGCCCATTGCCATTGCAGCTACCAATACCAAAAGGGCCTATTACTCCTCCCCAAAGGGCAGAGTCAGTACCAACTTTGGCATTGAAGTCACCAAGAACAAGGGTAATATCTCCTTTCTTGACAGAATTCAAAATATCCTGAAGTTGTTCATAAAACCTATCCTTCTCATCCTCATTGGCATCCTCAGTGGGGGCATAACAGCAGATAACATTCAAGTCTTTAACGCTTGTCTGAAATTTTGCTATAACAAACCTTTCATTAATGCACTCATATCCTAGAAGAGCAGGTTGTCTTACAGTTTTTCAAAACAGTTGTTTCACCCTATCTTTCCAATGTGAAGAACAAACTTAATGATTCACATGTCAAACGAAAGTTGATGATGAGGGGAATGTCATAGGCTATAAAAAAATTAACCTCCCATGCTTTCTCCACCCTCCTCCCTCCCTCCCTAAAATAGAAAAAATATGAAAATTATTGTTCGGCTTTATCTCCATAATGCGAGTGTGGATAGTAACAAGCTATACATCAAATGAAAGCTAGTGATGTAGGGAGTGTCATAGACAATAAAAAGTGTGTTATTTTGCAGTTTGGGTTACTATGGAAATTATAGGTTCGAGTTTAGGCTACATCCTCTTCTTCTGAGTAAATAGTCTGTTGCATTATAAAAAAATGATTATTTTTGGGGGATTTTTTTTTGTAATGCAGCAGTTGGATAATTATTGAAATCAATTAGGGCTTTGAAAATGTATAAATTGATGATCCCAAAACTACTTAAAATGGCTGCTATCAGCAGGTAGCATCTGCTTTTTTCATATTCCTTCTGGTTTTTGCATTTCTGAGGTACAACCCACAGCATTATTTAAGAAAACTTTATTTCCTTATGGTGTTTTTATATAATACAGACTGTGAATCAGCTACAATGCAGAGGAGTATTGCAGTGAAGCCCATTAACTGAGAAAGAACATAGCCTAAACTGGAACCTAGTTTCCACAGTAACCCAAACTGCAAAATAACCAAAAATTGGCACACCCACTTTCTTTCCCCCTGAAAAAGAGGAAATGTGAAAACAATAGTTCTGTTATATCTCCAGAAAATGAATACTGCAAGTAACAAATTGTATATCAAATGATATCCTGTGAGTTGGGAAGTGTTGTGGGCAACAAAAATATAGCCCTTTGCTTACTCCCTCCCCCTTAAAAAATGTGAAATATGAAAGTGATTCTTATACTATATCTTTTGAACTTGAGGCATACAGTTACAAGTAAGGTGTCAAATAAAAGCTTATATAATGAGTCTTAAACTATTTCAAATTTTGACCCCCTCCCCCTGATAAAAATGGGAGGCAGATTTTCACAGGGGTTGACCTTAACAAGTTACATGAAGAGTTAAAGATAGATTAAGTGAAACTCTATAAACACTCTAGGTTCTGAACTAGTCACGTTATTGCAACACACAATTGGCTCATTGACATGAATGTGGTAATTAATTGGTGGTCATAGATCGGTGCAGTGAAGTTTAGGTTAAATAGTCATACCTGCATTTTCTTCAAAGGTAGCTTCATTGGTTGTTCAAGGTGGACAAATTCCAGGTTGTATGCTCTTCTCGGTAACTGATATTTTCACAGGTCCGGTATTGTTGGTTCTCACTTGGTGATAGTTCTTAAGCATGGTGGTGTTGCACTTTGCTGCCTCTGTGGTATAAGTCACTGGGTGTCATTCTAAACTTCATGTTCATATTAGTATCTGTCAGATGACGTGGCAAAGCAGACAACATGAAACGTGTCACAATGCCTGGTCACCAACATCTTGTATAGGCAACCAGCTCAATGCACTAATAGGAACGTGAAGTTTAGAATGACACTCAGTGACTTATACCACAGAGGTAGCAAAGTGCAACACCACTGTGCTTAAGAACTATCACCAAGTGAGAAGCAACAATACCGGATCTGTGAAAATATCTGCTATCGAGAACTGCAACACAACCCAGAATTGTCCACCTTGAACAACCAATGAAGCTACCTATGAAGAAAAAGCAGATATGACTATTTAACCTAAACTTCACCGCACTGATCTATGACCCCCAATTAAACATCTTGCAACACTCCAAAGAAGAAATAACGAAATTACTATCTGAATTTAACCCAGTCCTCCCATCATTAAATTTACACACGAAGAACAAAACGGACATCTACCATTCTTAGACATCAACTTACACCTTACCTCCACTAAACTATACACATTTATACACAGAAAACCTACATTCATACCTAACATAATAACTAGCACCTCCACCCACCAAACAACTACAAATTATTAACCTTCTACTCACATTTTACCAGAGCCTATAAATACTGCAATACACAAGAAGCACAACAACGAAATAAAATACATTTTTGAACTAGCTGAACAGGGTTGTTGGGTTGTTTTACCTCTGAGCGGCACTTTTTTGCACACCATGGGATAAATGGCCAGGTCACATGGACCCCGAAGGCTCAGAGAAGGCTGGGGGAGGGGACCCACTGGAACAGCTGTTAGGAGACAGATGGTAGCCTCCCGTCAAGGCCATCCAGCGTGTTCTTTAACATGCACAGGGTATGGCTCTCCCGCACACGGGGCCACGGCTTAACGTCCCATCTGACGGCCAGCGGCCTTTCCAAGCCCATCGGTGTCCCCTACTGACCGTGGGCAGGGCGGGGAATTTCTGCGGAGATAAATCTCAACGCTGACCCAGCTGGGACTCGAACCTGGGAAATACAGATTACGAGTCTGACGCGCTACCGACTGAGCCACCCCCGCCCCTCTGAACAGGGTGGATAACCTCACACACCATCAACAAAATTCACAAACAAACCCAAAACCCTCCAACACCTGTAAATAAAGAAATGCAAAAATACACAATAGACCTACCATACATTAATAATAATTTCGCATAATCTGTTAAAAATAACCTAAAACCTTTCCATTATAAAGTCCCAATTAAAATGTCACACACTATATCCAAACTCATTCAAAACGATCCCAACCATATAGGAGGACCATCTGGAGGAGTTTACTACATCCAACTCAACAACCCCACAGGTAAATTTTTCCTAAAGACAAATACATAGGTAGAACCTCACGCCCATTTAATGCGAGACTTAAAGAGCATAAATACATCATAAATAAACTACAAAAAACTGCACTATCTCAAGCAATCACCGAAAACAACCTGCCCACTGATTTTCCCTCTGCTAAAATTAGAGTATTCCCACCTACCAAATTCCAACTAGCAGTCACAGAAAATATCCTCATTAAGGGGGCATAGGAGTTTCTCGATCATAAAAAAAGGCAATTTTCATAATTTTTTTTCAGTGCAAATAAAAAAGGTATAATAACGACTTTTATTAAAATGAAAGTACATCTCATGTAGTTACAAAAAAAAAATTTTTATTCAGTCAAATTTTCAAAAAAACCCTCTACCACAGCTCTGTCAATATTGGCCTGCACACCGTACAGAGGTCTGCAGTACTGGTAAAATTGCCCTGCATGTTCATCTGAAACAAACAAAATAAATTCTTAAAGTACATTAAATTTTGAAGTCTGTATTGGAAGGAATTTTTAAATTTCAAATTTTTAACAAAATGGCGACCTTTAAAAGAAAAGTGTCAATTTTTAGCTCTTTTTTTCCAGTTTTAACTATAAAAAAAATAAAAAATTAAAATTTTCAAAAAAGCATCTGATAAGGACTAAGGAATTTTATAAGCTATAAGTAGAAAAAAGAAACAAGTGAATTGAGTGATTTGTTATTGAGTTATCACCGGTATCGACTTTGAAAACATAGTTTCGAGAAAAACGCATTTGAAAGTTTGGAATAAGTTTAAATAAAAATAATAAATACCCCCTCAAGCAGCTGCTTGCCACAGAGGTCTGACAGGAGCCTGTCAGTTTATATGCCAGAGTAGAAGGTCTGTGAGGATGGCAGGACCTGAGCAGAAAAAACGACACGAACATCCATGCCTTAACTCCAGGGCTCAAACCCAGGTCCCTTAGATCAGCAGCCAAGTGCACTACATCTCCTTATTACAAGAAAGTGCTTTTCTTCAGTCATTAAAAAGATATTGCATCTCTTTATTACAAGAAAGTGCTTTTCTTCAGTCATTAAAAAGATATTGCATCTCTTTATTACAAGAAAGTGCTTTTGTTCAGATAATCCATGATAAAATAATAAATATTTTTTTAAAAGAGTCCCAACGATTGACCGAAAAACGTCTTTTTCGTGAATAATCCTTCCGAATTGCACCACTATCGTGGGCCTCACGAGAACCTTTAGCTTTACTCATATTTTACTTTTTTTATTTGAAAATTACACGCCGCAATAACACAACAACACTCTGTCAGCAGACTCTAAAACAACTATGAACTTAGTTTAGAAACTGCATTGACGAAAGTAAAACGATTACGATGCCATCTGTTGAGAAAAATATGAATGCTTTACCCACAGATAACTTGCTCTTCGAATAAGGGCAAAAGAAACCATTATTCGATGGGTTCAACATTCCTACCTATGTGCTGCTGTGAAATGGGCTCTCCGAGGCCCATGTGCGCCGCTCAACATAAAGTGTTTTATCTTCTGTAATATTTCAATATTTTAAAAACGGTTTTGGATTCTCGTTCTTAGGCGTAAAACTATCAGAAATTGCAAAAAAAAAAAAGAAAATTTTTTATTTTTTCAACCCAAGAAACTCCTATACCCCCTTAACGTAAAACTGACCAAACTCTGCAACACAGACATTGTCCCCCTCCCCCATGCTTGGTGTCTGATCCTTAGGGGATATAACATACACCTTGGAAATTCCACGTCCCCAAAAACACTCTCCTCTCTCATTGCAGATTCCCCATCTGCCACCTACACTAATGCACACCCACCAACCCTTTAGAACACTTCCATAATGCCTCCTAAAATCGGCGATTAATGTACTCCCCCCACACACACAAACACACAACTCCCAATAGCAATACCGATGTGAAAACCATTATTCAGACCCTAAATAACAATTATTTTAACACCAAATTTCAGTTTACAAAATTTATTAATTCACTAAAAGTACCCCACTCATTATAAGTATGAATTATTAGCCACAAATAGAGAAACTTCCCTCGACACACGCCGATATTGGCGATTTCCCATAATCCCACACCCTTTCCCTACCTCCGTCACATGCAGATCGCATTACGGCCACCAGCACTTCCTCTGATCACTCCGATCCTCGGAGCTGAGCCACTGACAAGTCAATTTATGCCCCCCCCCCCCCATGCACTCAAGAACCAACTTCCTCTCCTGCATTAGCTAAAGCTCCTCACTTCCCACCTGATGAAGCACCGATAGGAAGGGTGCGAAATGCACATTGTGGATCAAAAACTTATTTACGCACTCTATGCTATCGAAAGTATAAATGATTATTTCCTTCACCAATGCAGGTAGACCATTGGCATCCATTATCCTTCATTTAATCTCCACTGAGACTTCACTTGCCAGCAAGAACATCGATTATTAAATTTGTCACCGAAAGCATCCCAGAAGTTCCTGTTACTACCCATCCTCTACGGCATGGTATGTAAATCTCTCCTTAATAATAATTGATACTTGATAGAATAGTCTATGTGTTGAAGTGCTAAAAACATTTAACAGCATCATAGATAATTAAATAGCTTTAATTTTAATTACTGCACTGTGTACCTCTACTCTAATTTTTGTTAGCCTTTCTACTAATACGCATTATAATTTTTATCTATTGCTTTTTTTTATTGCATTTTCAAATGCTTTTGTTTTTAACTACATGCCCTTACTACAAAAAAGATACTAATTTTGTTTTAATAGGGCTTTTAGCCCTATTAAAATAAAACTAGTATCATTTTTGTTAAATATTTTATTTTCAGAAAATCCAAAATTAAATGCTCATTAATTTGGCATACAACAAACCATAATTGTTTTTAGAAATTATTTGGCAAAAAAATTCTAAAGTTCCCTTTTTTTGTCTGAACATAATTGAAGAAAAGCCTGGCCACAGAGTACAATTCAGCTTTTCAGGCTTGCATGGTAAGGGAAAACAAATACAACAGAAAGTAACTTGAGAGAACAAAAAGTGCATAATTTATTATAATTAAAAGTGCCTCAATCCTAGTGAAAAATCCTAGTTAATCCTTTATCAACCCAACAGTCTAACCCATAGATAATAGACATGCATGAGACCCATTCAAGATGCAATGTCAATCATGGCACACAGATCAGAGAAGTTCCCTAATCTGTGTTATTTCATTCACTCAGAATTTTCTGATTCTGAGAAATCTAATTAGAGTTTAGTTGGCCAGAGTTGGGAACATTTGGTATAGGTTCAATAAACACCCATTTTGAAAAGATCTATGACCAATTCTGTAAAAGAATTTAGGTGAGGACTTTGCCATGTGTTCTTTCTGAAAATGGTCAGTTGGCACAGATAACACAGCTGCACCTTTAGTACAGTAAAAGAGCGAAATTGGGAACAATTCTTCCCTTTCATTAACATTCTCCTTTTAGGAAAAGAGCAAAAATACTGTACAATTTGAAAGCAGATTTTCATTAGTGTGAAACTGAAAAAAAAACCCCTAAAAATTGGATTTTCAAAGACAAAATCAGATTTTTGGATTCTAAACCAAAAATCAGAGTAGTTGGCAGCCCTGTTAATACATTAGAATATTTTGTATTTTACTTTTAGATAATAAAAAAATTTAACCTGGTAATTATTAGAGTATTGCTTTGGAATTATAATTTGTCTTCTTCCTAAAGTTTTTATCCAAAATCCAGTGACATATAATCTTGGCTGATATTCTGCAGCTGGATAATTTTGGTCATTTTACAAAACATTCACTAGCATGATATGCAATTTTTTTACTCCAAACTGAAATGATTTGCTCCTTCTGTGACTATGTGACTATATATTTCTATGGATCATTTTTATATTACAGCCAAATGACCAATATGAAAGTAGAATTCGAGTATACAATTAAATATTTTCCAATATATTCTTATTGGTGTATACTCCACATCACTATCATTCGAAAAATAACTGCAATATAAATGGCAACATTAATTATTCTGCATAAGCAGAATAATTTTTACTAATTTTTATTTTAATGAATTTTTTTTGTTTCATATGAATCCATTGGCCAATTGCAGAAAAAGACACTAAAAAATATATGGTACAGAGAGAATGAATTAGTAAAGTGTGAAATAAAAATTTGGCTCCTAATCTTGTTACGTTTCATGAAAAATCAATCAACCATTGTTTGTAGAACTTGGACCATAATCTCTATTATCACTTCTCATTTCACATACTAATGCTGCAATAAACAGACGTACAAAAAATGAACAAAATGCACATCATTACAGAAAGTGATCAAGCCTTAGTCTCAAAATAAATTCTGCCACATTGAAAATACTTATTTTCTACACTTTAAGAGCATAAATACATCCAAGTTAATTTTCCCACACTATAGATTTGGTCTTAGCGTAACATTTTGAGATGACACAGGTTTACCTTGAAGGGACAAAACGAATTTGATCATAACTGCACACTGCAACTTCTATAGCCTTGCAACTATCTTTGGTTGGACATAAAATGCAGAAGAATTGAATTATTGTAAAATTACAAATTGACAAAATATATTTAAAACACTCCACGCAAATTTTGCATAAAAAAGGTTTGAAACAATTACCAAAACCGTAAAAAACTATCGCTACTATAAATCTGTGTCGCGTAACTGGCACGTTCTGTTTAAAACTGTAAAAAATAAAGATGCATTTTATCAGTTCTTTGGGTAACTGAAAAGAATGTCGTATAATCCAGTTCTGAAGGCAATAGCTACATATGGAACAATTATATCACAGAAAACCATCACATTATTACTTTTAAATAGTCATTACTAACTTTAGGTCCAATAACGAACTACATAATGACCACAAAAGAATACTAATTCAGGCAAATGCTTAATAGTGCTATAACAAACACAAAACAAAATATTTAACTACTTACAATATCAGATATTCAAAATTTGCAGCTTTAACACTGTAGTTGATTATATCTACACATGAATAATTTATTATAATAAAACGTAAACAACACAAACCACTTTCCTACGGGGATTCTTACGTAGCCTAACGGCATAAACGTATTGCCAGATACATTCAGAGATAGAGTACAATGTATTTAAATTTACAAACACCAATTTGGCAAACATTTAAAATCGTTATCTAATGTAAAAAATCATGTTTTACATTTTTGAAATTATGATACCCGGGTTTTAATACGGTGCATAAACCTTCCAATATTTAATAAGATTTCCTAACATATTAAGGCTTAATACCCTAATGTATCCAGTGTTTAAATATGAACAAAATGTTATGATATTAACATTTAATAACGTTTAATATTTCTATGTCGTTCATATTTGTTTCATAAAGCCATATTTTTTTACTAATTAGAAACATATATTATCATTAAAGTATATATATATGCATATCAATATATATTAGGCCATAAATAATATTGCTAATTGTCCTTATTTCAGTAACCATCATTTCACAAAATCATACGTGTGAATGACATCAAACCATTTTTAAATATCACACAAGAAAACTATCTGCTCTATATCGTAGTAGGTCAGACGATTTGTTTCTCGTTTCCATTGTTTCTCTATTTTCAGGATGCCAGAAAAAAATTCTCCCCCCCCCCCCGCCAAAAAAAATGTTTTTTTTTCTTCTTTTCGAGAGTGGTACGAACGTTTTCTAAATGGTAAGATCCAGAAACACCAAACTCAGTATCCTGCTTCCTCTAATCGTAACTTAGACCAATGTAAGAGTTTTCAAATCTGCGAAACTTCTACACCTCAAAGAAAAAAAAATTACCCTTATATAGAAATTGGTAGAAAACTGCTTCTAAACGGAATGTACTAGAACCGCCAAATTCAGCTCAATATAATGGTTCGGACCCCCAAACTAAGATCAATGCAATGCGTCCTCTAATCATTAATTAGACCAACAAAAAGGTTTCCCCGAAAGCTTTCCTCCCAAGAAACAATACCCCCACTTTAAGTAGTGGTAGGAACTATTAAACGGTAAGAGCCAGAACTTCCAAATTCACTATACAACTTCCTCAAACAGCAACTCAAATCAGTGAGACATTTTGGCCTTCAAATTTATTCCCTCCTGAAAAAATGGCCTTCCCCGTTTGAAGAAACGTAGGAATTTGACTTTCTATATTTCTCTGTACTTGAAAGTATTCCCCACAAACAAGAGGAATGTCTAACAAATTATAAAATGTAGGATCGCCGAATTTCTTATACAGCTTCCTCTCATCCTCGCTTTTAAACAATATTAGTTTTTCATCCCCCAACCATCCTTTCCTAAAAAAAAGAAACCCTTTATATAAAAAAAAAGGAAAATAATTATTCCTAATCAGTAAGAGCTATGATCCTAATTTTGACATACTACTTCATCTCATCTCTGCTTTAAGCAATGTGAAGCTTTTGACACTGGTCCATTACCTCCTCTCCACCCCACTCCCCCCTCAAAAGAAAAAGCCTCTCTATAAAAAAGAATTTTTCCCTAAAGATTAAAGAATTTTACATTTAATTCTTTCACATCTCGACTCAAAGCAATGTAAAGGTTGCTTCACCTAAAAGAGTGTTTAGGTAAACTATTTTTACTTTAAATAATAAGTGCATATTTTTTTTTCGTTTTCGGATATATTTAGTGTATTATGCTATGATGTATGCAGAGCCAGAATTTTCCCACATGAGGCTCTCCTGTAACGCAATGTGTGGACAACCCTCTACTTTCGCGATATGAACAAAAAGAAATATATCTTATTTTCACAACAAACCGTTTCACTACTATCGTAACTTTTTAACTATGAGAGATAATGAGAGCATTTGAAAAATCATTACGAAACTAAAAATGTTTTCTATCATTTGTGATGAGGCATACTGCAAGAAAAAAACTTATTTTAAATAGTAGTAATAAATAAATAAAAAAAATAAATACCCCCTCAAGCAGCTGCTTGCCACACAGGTCTGACAGGAGCCTGCCAGTTTATATGCCATAGTAGAAGGTCTGAGAGGATGGCAGAACCTCAGCAGAAAAACGCACAAACAAAGCCATGCCTTATCCGGGCTCGGTAGTAGTAGTCAAAGTTTATATTATTGATGTTTATTAACACATTTCTATTTTTCAATTTTTGTTCCTTAATATCTCTGGGGTCTGTAATTGGTAGCTAGGTAGTAACTGGAAGGAGAGCTGTGCACCAATCCCATGTGATGATGCATAGAACCGGCCAGACCCAGCGCCAAATATGCGACCCCACCTTCTCGTGATGCAGACAGTTAGTACCTTTTAAAAGAGATACCCTCTTGTGGAAGTGAACGGAAGTGGAGGGCTGCCAGATTAGTGTGGTCTAGTGATCTGGACAACTCTGGCTACTTTTGTTTTTTTTTCTACCCTGCTGATGAGTGGTCATCCACACAAGGTCCTGGTGCTGATCATATAAACCCACTGGACTGGACTGAATTAAGGCTCTGAGCTTGATTATGGATCCTGAATTTGCTGCACTGGTGGGCTTCTGTGGAGGGAAAATCTTCCACTGTGTTTTCTGTTTGTTTGTGGGTTGACAGCCCCAAGTGAATAGATTCAAAGGATATGCTTATCAGCTGGTGGATAATCCTGAGCAGAGGTCATCGCAGGCACCTGAACTCTTTGCTTCTACTGACATCGTCAAATTCTACATTGAAGGAATTCTTCCAGTGTAGATGGCTTCATCCTTTAGTGGTGGGGGAACAGGTGTTTGCCCCATGTCTGCGATTATGGGGCTGTTTGATATTGTCGGCATTCCCTCTCTTAATAAACATAGTTTTTTTAAACATCCCCCTAACCATTTTATCTCCATAGGCAGTTGGAATGTGAGGACTCTGGACAGAGCTTTTTCTCTTGATAACGTCACACAAGAATTCCACTGTTATAATTTAGATATTCTCGGCTTGCAAGAGACCAGATGGACAGATAAAGGTCAGATTCTTAAAAATAATCATAAATTTCTCTTTTCAGGGAGGGACGACAATAAGCATCACCAAGGCGTGGGTCTGCTTCTCAGCAGACACGCTAGTGATGCTCTTGGATATGATTCTATTGATGAAAGGTTTCTTATAGCAAAATTTCAGACAAGCGTTAAAGATTTGAATGTTATCTGCTGTTATACCCCCACTGAGGATGCCGATGAGGATGAGAGGGATAGGTTTTACGAACAACTTCAAGATATTTTGAATTCTGTCAAGAAAGGAGATATTATCCTTATTCTAGGTGACTTCATTGCCAAAGTTGGTACTAACTCTGATCTTCGGGAAGGAGTGATAGGCCCTTTTGGTGTTGGTAGCTGCAATGGGCAACGTTTCCTACAGGTAAGTAAACTCAATGGTTTCAGGGGGCGGGGGTGGCTCAGTCGGTAGCGCGCCAGGCTCTTAATCTGTAGTTCCCAGGTTCGAGCTAGGTCAGCGTTGAGATTTATCTCCGCAAAATTCCCCGTCCCGCCCACGGTCAGTAGGGGACACTGATGGGCTTGGAAAGGCCGCCGTCCGTCGGATGGGACGTTAAGCCGTGGCCCCGTGTGCGGGAGAGCCATACCCTGTGCACGTTAAAGAACACGCTGGATGGCCTTGACGGGAGGCTACCATCTGTCTCCCAACAGCTATTCCAGTGGGTCCCCTCCCCCAACCTTCTCTGAGCCTTCGGGGTCCGTGTGACCTGGCCATTTAGCCCATGGTGTGCAAAAAAGTGCCGCTCAGAGGTAAAACAACCCAACCCAATGGTTTCAGAATAACTAACACTTATTACAAACACCGCGACATACATAAAAACACATGGGTTTCACCAGATGGATTGCATAAGAATATGATTGATTATATATTAATTAACAGCAAATGGGCTAGTTCGGTTAGGAATACCAGGTCATATAGGGCAGCTGAAATTGGATCTGACTATTACCTTGTTAAAAGTGTCTTGATTATAAATTTAAAAATAGTTGTGCTAGGGTTAAAAAATTTACTTTTAATACTGAAGCTCTGAAAGACCCAGTTATAGCCAAAGCTTACCATGATAGGTTACTAGTCATTATGACAGTCATGGTATGCTTACTACTGAAATTGAGGAAGAATGGGATCATTTTAAACAGGCTTTTTTGGACACTAACAGTACTCTTTTAGGAAAAAAGGAGCAGAGGAGACAGAATTATTTAAGTGATAAGGCACTTGAGCTTATTTCAGAAAGAAGGAACTGCAGGAATGTCCTTAATCAATACCATACTAGTCCTAATAGAAAGCATTACAGAGAGCTTAATAAACGTGTGAAGGATCAGTTAGCTGCTGATAAGAATCTTTGGCTTGATGGTTTGGCTGACAAAGCCGAGGAAGAAGTTAGACAGCACAACAGCAGAGAGCTGTACCAGATAGTTAATGTTTTGTGTGGTAGAAAACGGACAGGTATACAGGGATTGAAGGATAAACAAGGTAAGGTTATAGAAGGTGAGGATTCTATCATGGCTAGATGGGCTGAGCATTTCAGTGATGTTCTAAACAATGCGGTTAGTTCTATTCCCATTGTTTGCAATGATGATAGATGCACTGGTGGCTTTAATGTTGGCCCTATAACACAATCTTAAGTTATTTTGGCTGTTTCTAAACTTAAACTTCATAAATCCCCAAGGGTTGATGAAATTACTGCAGAAATGCTTAGAGCTGGAAATGTTTCGGTTACCACTTGGATGACTGAAATTCTGAATATCTTTTATGATAAAGGCATGGTTCCTAAGGATTTTACCAGAGCTATTATTATCCCTATTTTCATAAAAGGTGATCGCTGTTCTTTTGATAACTATAGAGGTATCGGCCTACTCTCTGTTCCAAGTAAAGTTCTTTCCATGATTGTGCTTAATAGAATTAAGGATCTGTTTGACAGTCAATTGCGTGATGAGCAATATGGATTCAGAAGTAGTAGGGGATGTGTAGATCAGATATTTTCACTTAGGCAGATTCTTGAGAAATGTTTAGAGTTTCAGAAACGTTTGGTTGCTAGCTTTGTTGATTTCAAAAAGGTTTTCGACTCTGTTGATCGTCATAATTTGTGGTTGATTGTGAAATCATATGGTATACCAGACAAGTTAGTTAACGTAATGAAAGCTCTCTATAAGAACACTGAGTCATGTGTGAGAGTTGGTAAGTCCTGTAGCAATTGGTTTATCATTACGTCTGGTGTTCGACAAGGGTGCATTTTGTCTCCTTTTCTCTTTAGTTTGGTTATTGATTATGTTATGCGAAATTCACTTCAAGGGAAGGATTTTGGCCTTAAATGGTCTGGAGATACGAAAATGTCTGATTTGGATTATGCTGATGATTTGACCCTTTTGGCAAATGATGTTGATGAGATGAACTCTGTCATTCGAGCTGTTGATGAAACTGGTAGTAGAGTAGGTTTGGTTATAAACAGAGGGAAAACTAAAGTGATGAAAATTGGTCAGGCAGGCTGTGATTCAGTTAATCTGAATGGTTGCAGTCTGGAGCAGGTATCACAGATTAATTGTCTTGGGAGGTTTGTAACAGATACTAGTGATAGGTGGCATGAGATTAACAGACGAATGGGGATTGCCTCTAGGGCTTTTAGGAATCTATGGAGAGTGTGGAAAATAGGTGTATACACCTAAAGACTAAAATTAGACTATAATAGTTTGGTTGTTTCTAGTGTTAGTTATGGTAGTGAAACTTCGATGTTTTGTAAACAAGATATAAGGAAACTGTTTCAACTTTTTAACTAATGATGATGTTAGGCAAAGGAGTTGTCAACCTCCTTTAATTAGCATATTGTGCAGAGAGAGACTCCGCTGGTTTGGCCATGTTGCCCATATGGATAATTATAGATTTTCAAATTGGGTTTTGAACAGTGTGCATAAAGGCCTCAGAAAGAGGGGGAGACCTAGTTTATGGTGGACAGACAATGTCAAACAGGACCTTATTAGAATTGGTGTAAAGTGGAATCGCTCTGAAAACAAATCTTTCATCTCAATCATATTACGAACTATAATTATTTCACCTATTGTTACTTTTCGTACATATTTAGAAGTGATTTCAAAATTGTCATATTCTGTCACTTTGACCAGTTAATCCTTTAACGCCCAATGTCTCCGTAAAACCAGTACCTTTGAGATCCCATACCGGCCGAAGTTTGAAATGAACTCTTCCAAACGAAATCCGTTATTACCCTTGTCTTGTCCTAAAGGCGTCAGGTACTACGAACAATGCAACCTTCCCCTCCCGTAGCCCTAGAAGCAGCAGTCATGCTGAGATAATCCTTTAGGCCAGTTGATTGCGATAAGAGAAATTTGAACACTTGATCCTTGCGTTTTCAAGAGGGCACATGTCTGAAAGAATCCTATATAATTTATGTTCGATAATTTTAATTCTTGCATATTCAAACGGAAAATGAAGGAAGAAAATTGCTTTTAAGAAACGAAACACAGATTTATTGTTTCTGAATGAATTTTATTTCGCAAAAAAGAAATACTAACTCAGTGTCAGAAATATTTTAATTTTCAGAAAATGGGTTGGGTTGGGTTGTTTTACCTCTGAGCGGCACTTTTTTGCACACCATGGGCTAAATGGCCAGGTCACATGAACCCCGAAGGCTCAGAGAAGGTTGGGGGAGGGGACCCACTGGAAGAGCTGTTGTGAGACAGATGGTAGCCTCCCGTCAAGGCCATCCAGCGTGTTCTTTAACGTGCACAGGGTATGGCTCTCCCACACACGGGACCACGGCTTAACGTCCCATCCGACGGACGGCGGCCTTTTCAAGCCCATCGGTGTCCCCTACTGACCGTGGGCAGGGCGGGGAAATTTTGCGGAGATAAATCTCAACGCTGACCCAGCTGGGACTCGAACCTGGGAACTACAGATTACGAGCCTGGCGCGCTACCGACTGAGCCACCCCCGCCCCCCAGAAAATGGTTTTCACTTCTTTTACTGCTTCAAAATATTTCGGTTGAGAATTTTAAAACATATTAATGCACTTATTACTAATTATTCAAATTCAAGTTTTAATTGTCATCTTTTATGTTTTGAAAAAAGGTAGATTTTGAGGTTAAATATAAAAATAATTACAGCATGTTTAGAACTCAGCCCGAACAAACTGAAAAAAAGTTTTATTTCCTCAGAAATAAAAAAAGAATAAACACTGTATAAACCATTCCAGGAGCTGCCATCGTAATGTAATCGAACTTTGTCAATTAATGTCGATTAATGTAATCGAACTTTGTCAACATTGAGATTTATCTCACTAACCCTGACCACAGTGAAGAAGGGGGAAATGATGGTCTTAGGCGGATCGCTTTTCATCAAAGGAAATATTAAGCTGTGGTCTTGTGGTACAGGAGAGTTAGAGTCTAGAGTTAGAGCCTTGTGTATCGAAGAGTAAGAAATAAATATAGAAACGGTAAATGCAACCACGTTTACCAGAACTCCACAATATATTTCCTCAGATACAAAAAATCCATTACATTTTGTTAAAATTATTATCATGAAAGACATTATGGGAGGGAAGGGAAGATTGGTCATCGCCCCGCCCCCCTTGAGAAACTGATGGAAAAAATTATGTTTGTTAAATTATATCTGGTGTGTCAAAAACTTTTTTTATATAAAGAAATGCAAATCTTTCTTTAGTCTTTTTCAGAAGAAACAACCTAAAGTTTAATTTTGTTGTCTGTAAATACCGAAATTTTTCGTTTTTTGGAAAAAAGTTAAAATTTTTTGAATTGGATAGGTATTGGCGAAATATTATCATTCGCACTTATTAAATCCTCCTATAAATTCTCTCTAGAGAGGGAAAAATTTGAAAATTGCAAAATTTAAAAATAGTGTAACAAGTGATGTAATCACATTAGAAATTTGAAATTTTAGCTGTGAAATGTGAATATTATGAAGTTTCTGTTGAAAATAATGATTTAAGTTTTACCCCAGAGGGTGTGGAAAAATGCAAGCGAAAATTGTTTGTTTTTTGAGATATATTGAAAATTTTGTTTATGTTGGATACATAAATACCCCCTCAAGCAGCTTTTTGCTACAGAGGTCTGATAAGAACCTGTTAGTTTATATGCCACATTAGAAGGTCAGTGAGGATGGCAGGACCTCAGCAGAAAAACGACACATACATCCATGTTTTATCTGGGGCTCGAACCCAGGTCCCTTAGATCATCCGGGGACCGAACCCAGGTCCTTTAGATCAGCAGCCGAATGCGCTAACCACTCGGCCACGGGACGACTGTTGGATATATATTAATAAACAATTCTGAATCAAACTTTTAGAATTTTCCAAAAAGTTTCACTTGCGGCCTCTGATGGTAAAATTTTTTGAAGATTTCCAGATTTTAAGCAAATATTACAAGCGATCTATTTGGGCTAGAAATTTAATATTTTATTGGTAAGGTCTGATGATCAAGAGGTTTACATTGGGTGTAACAATTTGGCTCCAACAATTTGATAATACCATTTACCTTGCGAAAACGAAACTTTTTGTTTAGAGAGGTTAAGGAAAAATTATTATTATTTGAATAGATACTAACGAAATACGATGATTTATAATTTTCATTTCGTCCAAATGGCCTTAATTTTTCTATCGTTAGAGGATGCTAAAGGTGGAAAATGTCAAACTTGAAGTAATATTGAAACAATATGCTGGATATCAGAAATTTTGGTGCTAGAATGTCTTGATGAAGTACATAATGATTAACAAAACAGGATAAAGTTAGCAAGGGAAAGTTGTCAGCCTGGATTGGCTACCTTCGAAAATATTCTTTGTGTCAATTTGGATGCTGGGATTTATAGCCAATTCAGAAGAGTCATTATCATTTTTACAGAGGTCTTTTTACAGAGGTCTTTTTTAAATAAATTGAAACTCTCACTCAAATCTCCATTTTCGTCATATTCGCTTAATATTTACAGCGTTATACAAGTTGAAACACACACTTGCCTATTATTCATATGTGAAGCTTTGCTTCACATATGAATTAATCTCAATAGCTAATTAGAACACATTGACTCTTATACCAAATCGTTTGCTGAAGTACAGCAATTTTTAATTGGCTGTATAATGATTTTAAAAAAATTCCGTATTTTGAATAAAAAATATTTTTAAGATAAGAATTTAAAAAGCAATGTCGTTGTTAAATATTCCAGATACACTAAATCTTTAAATAATGAACAAATATTTTTTGCAAATGCTAATTTCAGTGAAAATTTCAGTTGAACAGCAAAATATTACTGGAGATAACCAGTATCATTTGCTGTAAAAGGAAATTTTTTGAATTCATATTTGTATTTTCAGTGGCATAGCATAGAAATTATAATTTGATAGAGCTCTTTATTAAAATTTACTTTTATATCTTGTGAAAGACATACTTAGTCAAAATGTTTCTAACGAGAAAACGACTTTTACCCAGTGGCGTACTTAGAAATTCCAATTGGGAGAGGAAGCTTGATCTTGACTACTTCACTGGTTTCAATAAAACTCAACAAAATTTACCAGGTGTGGGGATTGGTGACAAAACTTGAGATTATATATGAAGCTCCCTAAGTCACAAGCTTCGATTTGATACACAATTCACTACACTCGGTCCTTGTATTGAAAAGACATAGATGAATATTCGTTTTCAAATAATTCTTTTTATAGCCTATTTCACCTCTCTCATCACTAGTTTCATTTGATATATAACTCATAACGATTGGCACCTGTTGAAATGATATGGTGGGATAACTGTTTTGAAAAACACACAAACTGACAAACCAACAAATGCAAAGAGAAAAACATTGGGGAGATAGTTAAAAATATGTTAAATAAACTAAAAAATTGAAAAAACCTATCTTCCCATATGCACTCTAAAGAGCAGAGTATAAAACCAAAGGATATCAATGGTGCAATGAGTAACTGAATTCGTATTCACTTCAAAAGAAGACCGGATGGCGGCAATCTTGTTGGGTAGGTAAATCGGCACAATATGTTCCTTTGAAGTGAATACGAATTCAGTGACTGATTGCCCTACGGGTTTGTTTCAGTTTTATTTTCTACTTTCTGAGGCGCACATAGAAAGATGGTATTTTTAAAATCTCTTATCTTATATTTTCATTTTTATAAGTAAAAACAGCTATCTTCAGAAACTTTCATTTGATATATAACTCGTAAACATCGACCATATCCCCCTCCCCCTTTTTCTTTTTTTTTTTTTGGGGGGGGGGGGGGGGTTAAAGTTATATTTTTAGGTAGCCTATGATGACATTGTAAAAGTCACAAGCTTTAATTTGAAATAACATGTCGGGGCCGACATCCTGCTAAATTTCCGTTCCCTTTGAGGAAGAAGAAAGATGTGTGTGTGGGGGGGGGGGGGGGGGGAGAATTCGAAATATCCAATAAGGGTTCTCACATCTCACAAAAAAGTTTGTTTTTACACCTAACTTGCAACTGTGCGCCATTACATTTGGAAGATAGAGTTGAACGATTTGCGTATTTCTCCATATTTTAGAGGGGAAAGAAAACAAGTTTCTTTATTATAATTGATAGTTACCACATCAGATGACTTAAATGAATCATCATCATCATCATCATCATCATCATCATCATCATCATCATCATCATCATCATCATCATCAAGCAGCCATGGGCTACGGAGGTCCAACCAGACCGTGCCATTTAGTTCTCCAAGCAAGTCTATCCTGAGCTACATCTACTGCATCTGGCCACTGCACACCAATTCTAACAAGGTCCTGTTTGACATTGTCTGCCCACCGCATCCTAGGTCTCCCCTTCTTTCTGAGGCCTTTAGGCACATTGTTCATAACCCTATTCGTCAATCTATAATTATTCATACGGGCAACATGGCCAAACCAACGGAGTCTCTCTCTGCACAATATGCTGCTTAAAGGAGGTTGCAAACTCCTTTGCCTAACCTCATCACTAGTTACAAAGTTGAACCACCTAATGCCCAAGATACTGCGTAAGCATCTGGAATCAAAAGCATCTAGTTTCCTGTTATCCTGTTTACAAAATGTCCAAGTTTCACTACCATAACTAACCCTAGAAAGAACCAAACTATTATACAGTATAATTTTAGTCTTTAGGTGTATACGCCTATTTCTCCAAACTCTCCATAGATTCTTAAAAGTCCCGGCAGCAATCCCTATTCGTCTGTTAATCTCATGCCGCACATCACCATTATCTCTTACATAGCTCCCAAGATAATTAAACTGTGACACCTGCTCAAGACTGCAACCATTCAGATTAACTGAATCACAGCCTGCCTGACCAATTTTCATCACTTTAGTTTTCTCTCTGTTTATAACCAAACCTACTCTACTACCAGTCTCATCAATAGCTCGAATGAAAGAGTTCATCTCATCAACATCATTTGCCAAAAGGGCTAAATCATCAGCATAATCTAAATCAGAAATTTTCGTATCTCCAGCCCATTTAAGGCCAAAACCTTTCCCTCGAAGTGAATTTCGCATAACATAATCAATAACCAAACTAAAGAGAAAAGGAGACAAAATGCACCCTTGTCGAACACCAGACGTAATGATAAACCAATTGCTACAGGACTTACCAACTCTCACACATGACTCAGTGTTCTTATAGAGAGCTTTCATTACGTTAACTAACTTGTCTGGTATACCATATGATTTCACAATCAACCACAAATTATGACGATCAACAGAGTCGAAAGCCTTTTTGAAATCAACAAAGCTAGTAAACAAAGGTTTCTGAAACTCTAAACATTTCTCAAGAATCTGCCTAAGTGAAAATATCTGATCCACACATCCCCTACCACTTCTGAATCCACATTGCTCATCACGCAATTGACTGTCAAACAGATCCTTAATTCTATTAAGCACAATCATGGAAAGAACTTTACTTGGAACAGAGAGTAGGCCGATACCTCTATAGTTATCAAAAGAACAGCGATCACCTTTTATGAAAATAGGGATAATAATAGCTCTGGTAAAATCCTTAGGAACCATGCCTTAATCATAAAAGATATTCAGAATTTCAGTCATCCAAGTGGTAACCGAAACATTTCCAGCTCTAAGCATTTCTGTAGTAATTTCATCAACCCTTGGGGATTTTTGAAGTTTAAGTTTAGAAACAGCCAAAATAACTTAAGATTGTGTTATAGGGCCAACATTAAAGCCACCAGTGCATCTATCATCATTGCAAACAATGGGAATAGAACTAACCGCATTGTTTAGAACATCACTGAAATGCTCAGCCCACCTAGCCATGACAGAATCCTCACCTTCTATAACCTTACCTTGTTTATCCTTCAATCCCTGTATACCTGTCCGTTTTCTACCACACAATACATTAACTATCTGGTACAGCTATCTGCTTTTGTGCTGTCTAACTTCTTCCTCGGCTTTGTCAGCCAAACCATCAAGCCAAAGATTCTTATCAGCAGCTAACTGATCCTTCACACGTTTATTAAGCTCTCTGTAATGCTTTCTATTAGGACTAGTATGGTATTGATTAAGGACATTCCTGCAGTTCCTTCTTTCTGAAATAAGCTCAAGTGCCTTATCACTCAGATAATTCTGTCTCTTCTGCTCCTTTTTTCCTAAAAGAGTACTGTTAGTGTCCAAAAAAGCCTGTTTAAAATGATCCCATTCTTTCTCAACTTCAGTATTAAGCAAACCATGACTGTCATAATGACTAAGTAACCTATCATGGTAAGCTTTAGCTATAACTGGGTCTTTCAGAGCTTCAGTATTAAAGGTAAATTTTTTAACCCTAGCACAACACTTTTTAAGTTTAAGTTGCAAGACACTTTTAACTAAGTAATGGTCAGATCCAATTTCAGCTCCCCTATATGCCCTGGTATTTCTAACAGAACTAGCCCATTTGCTGTTAATTAATATATAATCAATCATATTCTTATGCAGCCCATCAGGTGAAACCCATGTGTACTTATGTATGTCGCGGTGTTTGTAATATGTGTTAATTATTCTGAAACCATTGAGTTTACTTACCTGTAGGAAACGTTGCCCATTGCCATTGCAGCTATCAATACCAAAAGGGCCAATCACCCCTATCCAAAGGTCAGACTTAGTACCAACTTTGGCATTGAAGTCACCAAGAACAAGGGTAATATCTCCTTTCTTGACAGAATTCAAAATATCCTGAAGTTGTTCATAAAACCTATCCTTCTGATCCTCATCGGCATCCTCAGTGGGGGCATAACAGCAGATAACATTCAGGTCTTTAACGCTTGTCTGAAATTTTGCTGTAAGAAACCTTTCATTAATGCACTCATATCCTAGAAGAGCATCACTAGCGTGTCTGCTGAGAAGCAGACCCACGCCTTGGTGATGCTTATTGTCGTCCCTCCCTGAAAAGAGAAATTTAAGATTATTTTTAAGAATCTGACCTTTGTCTGTCCATCTGGTCTCTTGCAAGCCGAGAATATCTAAATTATAATGGTGGAATTCTTGTGTGAGGACATCAAGAGAAAAAACTCTGTGCAGAGTCCTCACATTCCAACTACCTATGGAGAGAAAATGGTTAGTAGGATGTTTAAAGAAACTATGTTTATTGAGAGAGGGAATGCCGACAATATCAAACAGCCCCCTAATCGCAGACATGGGGCAAAGACCCGTTCCCCCACCACTAAAGGCTGAAGCCATCTACACTGGAAGACTTCCTCCAACGTGGAATTTGACGATGCCAATAGAAGCAAAGAGTTCAGGTGCCTGCGATGACCTCTGCTCAGGATTATCCACCAGCTGATAAACATATCCTGTGAATCTATTCACTTGGGGCTGTCAACCCACAAACAAACAGAAAACACAGCAGAAGATTTTCTCTCCACAAAAGCCCACCAGTGCAGCAAAATCAGGATCCATAATCAAGCTCAGAGCCATATTTCCGTTCAGGTTGGTATATATGGTCAGCACCAGGACCCTGTGTGGTTGACCACTCCTCAGCAAGGTAGAAAAAAAGAAAAGTAGCCATAGATGTTCAGATCAGTAGGCCACACTAATCTGGCAGCCCTCCCCCTTTTGTTCACTTCCACAAGAGAGTATCTCTTTTGAAAGGTACTAACGGTCTGCACCACGAGAAGGCGGGGTCGGACATTAGGTGCTAGGCCTCGTCGGTTCTATGCATCATCACAGGGGATTGGTGCATAGCTGTCCTTCCAGTGACTACCTAGCTACCATTTACAGACCCTTAATTGAATACACAACTTATTATTTTCGATCTTCGAATTTGAATGTAATTATAAATTTCATATATTTACCTACTTTTTGGGGGAAGGGAATAGGGGGTAAATTCTTATCTTTCATAAGCATTTATTTGACGTATTGCTCTTGGCCCATGTGTTTCAAAGATATTGGAAGCACAGGGGGTAGAAGCATCTCATCCAATGCTGCAAGTGGTATAGATCATGGTATGGCTGCACCAAGGCCTTTACCTGAAGAGGGCCCAAGAAAGTATACACAGGGAAGTTTACTTTTTGTTTAATTTTCAAATACTGATAGCACAGTATCCTTTAACATGTCAGTTTTCAGACATCAAAGATCGACTCAGCAGTGCGGGTGGTGTCCAGAAAACAGGATTTAAGAAAAGATACAGATATTCCTCACTGTTTTCTACAACACCCATAGATAAATATATCTACGTAAAGATAAGACACTAAAGACTAGTGCTTCTGCTATCGGTTCCAGATCGAACTACTCAGATCGTGTTCTGCATAGAGAAATTTAACTTCGCAAAGAAACCAGAGTAAAGACTAGCAAGAGTGCTGCTCAAATCTGTATTATGATGAACTACTCAAATCATGTTCTGCCTCCGTCGATAACGGTACTAGTGTACCACTGTAGTGCACACGCTAGTCCAATTGCTTTTCAGTTGCAACTTTTTAAGGTTTACGTAGGCAAGGATAACCTTTGAGGTAAAGTTTTAAAACATGTCCGTTTTGACAGATTAACCCTTTCGCTACCATACAGGCCGTTCCGGCCGAATCCCTTTCGCTACCATACCGGCCCGTCGGCCGGGGAGAAGGTAGGTTGAACGGGTGAACTCTCCCTCCCCTCTTTGTGCCTCTCCCGCTCAGAGGGTTCAAACGACCATCAATTAACGTCTAATTGCCTAACTGCCTGCATCCCTCCAGGCAACAGGGGGACTCTAATAGTCGACTGCAGAATGTGGGTTGTTTATTGCTTTATTGAGACTTACATTTCGGCAAAGAGCAAAGGAAACATGGAATAATTTTTTCGGATTTGAAGGGAAGAGAAAAACGTCTTAGGACCGAATAATATATTCATGCATTGATAGGTTCTCAACAGAAAGTAGAAACAGTTGAAATTGTTAAAGGTTTGATCAAGAGGGAATGAAATTCACAACTCTACAATTTATTAAAAGAGTTTTTTATGGAAAAATGTGATTATTGACAATCACTTTTGAAGATCTGACTGCGGTCTGCCTAAATACCTACTTTTGATATTTTTAATATTCAGTGAGTTATAGAATCTGGAATATTTAACATTAACTTACCTCGTTAATCAAAAATCATTCAAAATTCATGTATTGTTCAATCGTTACATATGCAGCTAAAATATACATTTTATTAAAGTTTACAGAATGTTTGTTTTTCATTTTAATATGTTGAATTAATTTTTCAAGTTTTAATTGAGTACATTTTCCAGCTTACAAAATTATTTGGATACTGAACAATTATTTGTGAATAATTCAACATTTAAAGAGATTTGATAGAGACCTCAAGTATAACTATAGTCATATTTTGTCCATATTAATATTACTTAAGAAGTTACTGATATCTGAATATGACTCCATGTTCAAATAACATGAAACGTTTTTTCTGTTCAGTACCTACGTATAGATATAATGCTTAGACAACAATATAAAAGAATTTCCACATTTTATTAACAGAATGCTAACATTTTTGAAGCTTTCTAATTTAAAATATAAGATTTTATGGTAAAATGTTACAACAAAAAAAATGAAGATCCACATTTAATGGAGCTAATTCTTAAATTTCAATAATAATCTCTTATTATTTAAGGAGTTGCATATGCTGGAATATTTAACAGAAACAATGCGTAAGGAACTTATATAATCTTTACTAACAGAGCAATAATTATTTATACAAACTTCCAAAATAAACAATTATTTGATAAAATTGGTTACATATTTGTTTCATATTATTTTTCATTCATTTTCATTTATTTTTGGGGTGGAGGGGAGGGCATGTCCCTCGTTCCCCCGTCTTCAGAATGTTAGTAACCGGATTGGAGATGAAAATAATATGAAACAAATATGTAACACGATTTTTCAAAAGAATTTTAAGACCACTGCAACGGAGTAGCAATTTTATACTGAAACACCAATTCAGTTATTTTCCATCTTTTATTTCTTTTCCGGTTCGATCCAGTTAATTGACCTTCCCATATTTTTTTTTCTAGATCCGACCTATATAAAATTATTATATAGTTTTAAAGTACTTCTGGAATAGATTTCTGATACAATGAGCTTGTTAAATATTTAAATTTCTATAACCCTTTAAATATTGAGTGAATTATGTGGAAAATATAGAATTAAAGAGTCACGTGTTATGATGACTAATTTATCTTCAATGAAACACGATACACTAAAATTTTACATTACCTACGAATATGCTTTCCTTTCACATCATGAAATGCTCTATCTAAATCGGCAATGGATATATTACTGCAAATGGCGACATTCCGAAAAGTTCCAACCCACTTTTCCTTCACCAGTCCACTTTTTTTTCAATACTAACCAAAGCCTATAGAAATATGTTATATACAACATAAGTTTTGTGCGAACATGCCGAAAACGTGCTCCAAGAAAATTCTCTCATAAAGCTTAGGTAGTTAGTATTATATATAGCACTCTAAAATAAATAAAATATTAAATTATTAGAGCAGCCTGTCACAGAGATGTGAGAGAAGCCTGTTAGTACGCATAATACACTATGGAGAAGAACTGGGATGAAGGCGAAACATCAGTAGAAAGACAACACAGAAAAAGAACGATCCATGCCTCATCAGGGATTCGAATCCACGTCCCGTTGGTTATTAGCTCTCTGATTAGGAACCAAGTAAATAGTAAAGAGACAAAGTTATTTTGGGGTGGTTAAGTCTTAGGTTTAACCTCTAAACTGCACCCTTTTCCACACAAAAGGCTAAATGGCCAAGTCAATAGGGCTTAAAGAAAGTTGGTGTAGGAGATACACTGGGCAGCTATTAGTAGGAGACAGATGCTAATCTCCCGTCAAGAGAATTCAGTGAATTCTTTTACTTATACAGGGTATTGCGTTTTACCCACAGGTTAATGTCCCATCTGACGGACGGCAATCTTCAGAAGCGCAACGATGACCCCCTTCTCACGGGGGTTAACGGAAGAAAATCTGAGTGCAATCGCATTTGGGAGTAGAAATTGGGAAAATGAAATTGTGAGTCTGGAGCTCTGTCAAATGGGTCAACCTGCTCCCTCCACACACACACACACAGACACCCCATGCTGTGTGTGTGTGTGGGGGGGGGGGGGGGGTAGAGCCGTTACTAGCTATATTTGTGCCAGAGGCAAGAATAGAAATTGCACCGCTATATAGTTTCATAGCAGTCTTTTTCTGAGCCTCCTCATCTTGTATTTTTCTGAACCCCTCATTTTGTATTTTTATGCGCCCCTCATCTTGTGCGCCCGAGGCTAATGCTTTACTTGCCTCACCGTTGTTACAGCCTTGGTAGTTCTGGGGAGAGCTGAAAGGGGACCATATTGATTTTCATGTACAGTCGCTCAAAAAAGTATCCGAACACTATGGTTGATTACAGAATTCAGAAACAATATCTGGCAACGATTTTTTAAGAAATTAGTGATCTGGCAACCTTCGTGTACTGTACACGAAGGTTGCCAAATCACTAATTTCTAAAAAAAATCATTGCCAGATATTTTTTCTGAATTCTGTAATCAACCGTAGTGTTCGGATACTTTTTTGAGCGACTGTACCGTACACATACTGTGGAAAAATACGTTTTGAAAGATCGCTTCCAAGATGAGAAAAATCATACGCTGCCCTTTCCGGAAAGAATAATTTCTGTCAAAACACTGGAGGAACATATATCGCCTCTGGAGAATGTAGGATGTTCCTTTTCAAAGAGAACAAAATTTATCCTTTTCCAAATTTTGCACTTTTTAACAGTGATAATTCGGACCAACAGATGATTTGGACCGTACAGGAGCTTGGGATTACGGTTCGAAAAAAGAGCAATATTGGTTGAAAATCTTAGCAGAAGTGTTATTTTAAAATCCATTTTATAAAATCACTCTACAGCAGATACCTTTAGTTGAGTTATTTACCGCTCAGTCGTACTCTTGTGCACACAATTAGCTAAATGCCAAGCAATAAGGACCTCAAAGGCTCATACATGGGTAGGATAAAGAAGACTCTTTGGGCAGTTGTTAAGAGACAGATGGAAACCTCCCTTCAAGGCCATCAATAAATGTGGACAGAGTGTGGTTTTCCTCCACACGGACCACGGCGTTTCGTCGCAACCGTAGGAATTCATCGTTCCAAGCCCATCGGTTCTGCTTTCTCACCAAATGAATGCTTTGGATTTAATGGAAATAAGTCTCAACGCTGCTATATTTGGGACTCGAACCTGGAAACTATAGAGTAGAGGCTTCCAACACTATCAACTAAGCCAAACAGTCAGCTTTGTCACCAAACACTACTTTTAGGCACTAATTTCCATGTTACTCAAGTTTTTACAATGAGCATTGTATTCTTTAAGATTTTGAAGGAATACACTCATAATTAATGAGAAATGTGTCTGGAAATTTAAGACAGGAAATTATAAATTCACTACCAACGTAGCATGCCATACTTGACACGCTAGAAATATCCTCCCCCCCCCCCACCCCTTCTCACAGTTTCCAGTAAGTTTGCCATAAAGCCCATAAAAGGATATTATTCAGCTCAAAATATACTTCGATATAAATTTCAACTAAATAGCTTAGTTGATTGCTAGTAACATTTACAGAGAAGCAACATTGCCCCCCCCCCCCTTCCCAAATAAGAAGAAAAATACACTTCGACATTCTGATAATAAAAAATATTTAGATCGATAATTTTCGTAATTTTTCCATGTAACTTACGAGAGAAGGAAATGGAACACAATTAGCAACTAGAAGAATACATATCGCCTCTGTTGAAAAAGGGATACTCATTTTCAAAAAGAATGAAGTTCATATTTTCGATCTTTACATTCCTCTCATATTAGAAATTTGATGTAATGGATGATTGGAAAAATGCAGGCATTAATATTTTATTAGTAACTTTACCACACAAATGGAGTTTCTCATTAAGCAAAAAATTGCATTTTCCGAGCTATATTTTGGAAGCACGAAGCCAATCATTGCTGCCAATGTAAACTATGTAACCACCATAACCTATCATGCAAATTTCAAACTTCTATCATAAACATATTGTTGGCAATGTTTGTTAAATATTGTGGCATTTTCACACTTTTTCCACCATTATAGGACGTTATTGAAATATTCGGGGAAAGTGCGATTGCAATATTTCATCAATACCTATCTAATCAAAAAGAATTTTTAATAATGTTTCGAAATACGAAAACAATATGCACACACAGGCAGACAGATCACAAAGTGGAGCTACTTTTCCTTCTATAACTAGGCTCAAAACTACATTTTCTTTATAATACCTGTAATCCATTCTGTAATACACCACGAAATTTTAAATAGTTTTGTAGTATGAACTTTCTTAATATTTTTGTGAATACCACTGTGAACTTTCTTAAATTTTTGCCTAAGAAACCAGGATTATCTTTTTTTTTACGCTGCAAAACTTTTGTACATATTGCCCCTTTTAGTAAAATTGGAATCAGATGACTTATTCGTATTTTTTCAATTATTTTTTGAAACTTTTGCCTCTAAAACTGGTCCGATTTTTTTTCCGTTTGAATAGCGTATTTGTCACAAGTGATAAGGAATATTTCAAGAAATGTAATTGTGTTGTAAATAGTTAAGTGTTCATGATTTATGTCCAAAGGCATAAATTCCTAAGACTAGCGTCATTCCGCTTAACTTCCGAAAACTATAGTACAAAACATTCTTCGCAAAAACAATAAATGCAATACTGATCTTCATTTACTTTAGGCAGCTGGTAAAAAATACTGAAGTTGTAAAGCAACCACCATCTGATGAATTCCTGAACCATTTTTCAGCAGCACATCTCGGCATGCAATTTATTAATATGTTTCTTGGCTACTTATCAAAGTGACTTGGGTTCGAGCCCCGGGTAAGGCATGTTTGTGTTGTTTCCCCGCTGAGGTCTCGCCCTCCTCATTGGCAGGTTCCTGTCAGACCTCTGTGGCAAGCACCTGCTTGAGGGGAATATTTATTTATTTTTATATAATTTGACCTCGCAGTTAGTTCGGAAATATTCTTGCTGAAGCAGCATAGTTTACTTTTGGCGGAATGGAAGATTGAATTCAATGCAGAAAAAATATTTGTTTATTTTGATTTAAATCTCCCTCCTCCACCAGAGTTTGATTTCTCTACCCAATGTTAATTACTGATACCAGAAAAATATAAGAATTAGAAACTGCTTATTAAATCTCATTTTTCGAATCTAATCATGTTAATCTTTAAAGCTACAGATAAAGCTACAGCAACAGTTTTTTTTTGCATGGCTCCGGTGTAATTTTTTATGGGGAGGGGGGCAAAATTATTACAGAGTGGAGTAAAACTTTCTTTTTTTTTCAGAGAACGGGAAAGCAAATCAATTTTTCAAAATATAAATATTTGACTCAAGTCTTTCATTAATCAGAACAGTTGCGGAGACAGTAATCATGCCTATATCACAAAACAAGGCAAATGAGGGTGTCTGAAAATAGAACGGAAAAAATGGGATACTTATTTTTTAAAAATATATGTACAAATGCTTTCTTATATTAATAAATATAAATGATATGCTTCCGAAAACATAGTAAACGTAAAGGGAAAAATCAATACTACATGTTGTAAGAAAATAATATTACTATTTAGTAAACTTGTGTTATTTATCATTAATTTATTTTTCGATCAATTTTACCAGGAGAGGGGTAATTGCTCTCTCCTCCCTTCCAGCTCCCTCTGCCGACACCTATTGATAGCACTTTATAATTTCATTGCTGACTTTTCCGTTTGATCACGGAATTATTCAAAACATAATTCACTCTTGACGAAATAAAAGTTCACTAGAAATTGTTTCTTTCAAAAACTCAAAATAAAGTTCATAGCTCTGATATTGCTTTAAATTTTATGTAGTGTTTTCTGCTTAGCAAATGTATTTTTGAAAGAAGTTTGATTTCATTTTATTTGTTTATTTTTTTGTTTCTTTTCGACTTGCTTAGTTTGCAGCGTTGGCTGCCGAATGAAAGTAAACATGGGCGTTAAGCCTTTTGTTCTGTTTTATTGCATGCCCTAGAATATGGCTCTCCCCGCTTACTGCTGCAATACCCTGCAGGTTAGGGTGGGTTACAGAGAATGGTAATATGCATGCTGCTGACCACTGCAAAGCACAGATATTCGCTCCATGCACAATGCCAGCCAAAGTCGCACCTCCATTGTTTCCCGCAGCTGAAGGTCACATTCTCATCAACTGGTTGCTTTCTAGTGACAATCTGAAGGACAGTTTCTAGAGATAAGATGCAGTCAGTAAAATGGCTTTTCGACTCTAAAATTTTTCACTGAGAGCAAATATCTGTTTCAATTTACGAAACTGAATTCGGTTTCTTAGGAAAATAAACAGTTTATGGAATGAAATGAAAATAAAAATAAATTATCTCTCAAACATCTCCTTCTCAGAGAAGTCTGACAGGAACCTGTCAGTATAATACGCTATAGACAAAATTTGTGAGGAAGGCGAGACCGCAGCAGAAAGACACATCTATGTATAGGGTACGACTTTTTTCAGGTTAAAAATAACTCCATTAGATGAATAATTATCGGGAAAAAAATTCTTCTTTTTTTTCAATTTGTGTTGAAATAAAAATAATTGAAATATTCAGATATTAGATAATAATTTTATTATTGACATACGATAACATATGCATATCCATTGTTTCTTCGGCGAGAGAGGCGGGTGGTTTAGTCGATAGCCCGGCAGGCTCGTAATCTGCTTGAGGGCAACTACAACTGCTTGAGGGAATATTTAATTTTTAGAAAAGAATTCATAGCAGAATATTTACCGGAAGAATGGTTTGCAAAACTATTAAAAATTGGTGGAACTGAAAAAATATAGATATAGATGCATAATTTTAATTCCTATAAAACATATAATTTCACGTAATATAATAATAAATGGTTTGAAAACAAATTAATACACAGAACAGTTAACTTTTATAAGTTCAATTTTTATCTATTATTACATAATCATCCTAAAATTTCGGGTGGGGGGGAGGGGGGATTTTATTTTCCTAACAGCAAAATTGGGGTATTTAGTTCCTATACTGTACGACTGGCATGTTTAGAGCTCTGCAATAAACAAATTATAAAATAAAAAATAATTCTTTTGTGAAAAGATAGCAAGAAACTTAACGTCTTTTATTCTAGATCAGCGGTTCTCAAATGAGGCTACTTGATAATTGAAATAACAAAAGAAATTAATGATACTTTTTATTTACGATACAAGGTCGCCATCAAATGAACAATTTACAATAAGCGCATAAATAAATAAAATAAAAATAAATACCTCCTCAAACAGCAGCTTG
This sequence comes from Ryuthela nishihirai, assembly GCA_038380435.1. NCBI lineage: Eukaryota > Metazoa > Arthropoda > Arachnida > Araneae > Heptathelidae > Ryuthela > Ryuthela nishihirai. The sequence continues at coordinate 32,455,366 of JAWZYU010000018.1, forward strand.
CCACAGAGGTCTGACAGGAGCCTGTCAGTTAAATACGCCATAATAGAGGGATCTGTGAGGATGGCGGGCCCTCAGCAGATTTTTTCCCTACTGCACGCAGTGTTCCCAAGTGGTCACCCTCCCAGGTACCAAACGCGCCCAAAGCTGCCTAACTTCGGTGGCCGGACGGTGTTTTCGGATTCAAATTTATAGCATTTGTTATTTAATTATTAAAACATTTACTTCAACCAACGCCGTATTATTAAGTGTATTGGCCGACACAGTACGTACCTATTTGATGAGGGGATTGAATTATGGATCAAAAGAAAAAATAGAAGCTTTTGTTATCTGAATTTCTTTTTCTATTTGATTTTATCTTAAAAGCTTATTCGTTTTCCTCTTAATGCTGCTGCAGCTCATTTGTTGTCGCGCTGCAATGCGACAACGAGAAAATATCTCCTGTTGACTACTATTCTAGAAGCTGAAGTGTCGGTGGTTTGACTAAGCAAATAATGATGTGGTTAGAAGATCGAGGTATCAACAACTTTTGACTCGCTTCATGTGTAACGAGAGAGACAGGGACGTACCCAGGGGGCCCGGAATATTGTATTGTTTTGTGCGCACAAATTTCTATTGTTATCCACCCATTCTGTTTTCCGTGATCCCTGGTCTTAGGTTGGTACACGCTGACTCTTCCCCCCCCCCCCCCCCCCCACACACACACACTCGCCATGGTTACTGGCTTTAGGCATGGGCCATGCTCTTGTCCTTTTCCCTCCTCTCTGCTTTAGTCACTTGCTTAATTGAATCACTTACTGAATTACTTTCCAATGTAATTCATAAATAATGATGCACAATTTCATTCTTTTCACCCTCCCAAGTTCAGGTTGTGTGGTCCAGATCAACTCTCTCTCTCCACTTATATTTATCTTTGCAATCTTGGTCTTGTTATTCATATCTCAGACTTCTCTACCTGCTTTGAAATCCAAAACATTTGTATTTGGAACTAAAAATAGATAGAGTTACATTTGGAACACTAAAAGTAGATTCAAAAAAACTAAAAAAATTTATTATTATTTATTAGCATGTTTGTCTACTGATCAAAGGGACCTAGGTTTAGAGCCCCGGATAAGGCATGGATGTTTGTGTTATTCTTCTGCTGAGGACCAGCCATCCTCACAAATCCCTTCTACTATGGCATATTAAACTGAAAGATTCCTGTCAGACTTCTGTGAGAAGCAGCTGTTTGACGAGGGTATATATATAATATCTACCCTGCCCTCGGGGAGAAAAGATGACACTGAGGGGATTGGGAAGGCCGACGTCAGTTAAATGGGAAGTAAAATTTTAACCTTGTGTGCAGGATAACTATAGCCTGTGCCATTAAAACAGTAAGATTGAGGCAGGCTTCCATCTTTCTCCTAACAGCTGTACAGTGGGTCTTTGCTGTAACCAGGACATTTAGCCCATTGTGCAGAAAACAGAGCCGCTCAGACGGAATATATTAACTCAAGCATCATTCCATCCCCTCACCCTAATAGACACGAGTAGGCCCGGATCTGAAAAAAAATCGAGAAGAGAGGGAGACAAGAAACACAATCGAGCAGAAAAAATGTAAAGGAAGGGGGGGGGGGGGGGCAAGAGGCTGTATTTCCAATACAATGTATCATTTTTCCCTTCGTTTTATAAATTTTTTAAATTTTTTTTGAAAAATCCATGAAACATAAATAAGTTTAGTAGTATTTGTTTCTATTACCCTTACTAGGATTCTGAAAAGGAATAGGAGATGCCCCCCTCCCTAGATCTTGTCCTTGGACTCTAGTATGTAACCCTCCACCCATAAGACTTTTTTAGGCACATTACTGATGATCTGAAATGTAAAATAGAACAGACTACTTTTGATTTAATCATTTGCTGAATTGAATCACTTACTCAATTACTTAATAATGTATTCTATAAAACTTATAATGATACAAAATTTTATTCTTTTCACCCTCCCAAGTTTAAGTTGTGTGGTCACAGTCAGCTCTCTCTATCCACTTATTTTTATCTTTGCCATCTTGCTCTTGAAGTCCTCTTTTCGGCATTCTTTTTTTCATACCATTTTTCCATCTCTTTCACCGTCTTCTTCCAGCGGGTTCTCATTTCCATATTAAATTTATCCATCTTCCTTTATCTATCATATTCATAAGTCTTTCTCATTTTGATAATATATTTTACACCTCCAATATTTTTATGTAATCTCTGATTACTTTAGTTTCTTTATTTCTCATTTTATCTAGTCTTTGCTTCCTCGGATATCTTTTGCAATATCCACTTCGTTTACTTTTATCTCAGATGCAAACCTTTCTCACAAAATCATTTTTGATTCTTATGTTAGAGTACTCTCTACAATTGTATTAAAATCTATTCTTTAAAAATCAATTCAGCACTCTTACTGCTTTCTATTTTTGGTCTTCTATTTTAATAATCTTTCTTATAATTTTTTTCATCATACATTCGACTATTAATAACAGCTTTCTCTTTGCTGGCTGGGTGTTAGAAAACTGACATCAGAATCCAAAAAATGGAAACATTTTTCTTTGAAAAATATCTAATTATGACATCTATTTTATGTAAAAAGATGTAATCCAAATAATTACAATTTTATGCCAGTTTTTAAGTAGAAAATCAAATTTAAAAAGCTTTTAAAAGTTATTATTAAAAAATAATAATGAAAAAACTTTTCAAAAATCGACAAACATGCATGGGTTTTAAAAACTGTTTTTGGAAAGGAGTTAAGAGCAAAAGTCACAGGAGTCTGATATCTCGTGTTCAATGGGTGTATGTAGCTCATGACCATATGGGTTTCGAGGTGAAGGGATGCTCAGCCTAATGAGAGGCAATTTACGGAGTGGAGGGGAGCTCTGCTGCGCTTAACTCCGTTCTCCCTTCGGGTGAAGGAACGGGGGACGACAAACTAGTAAGAGTCCATTTCAAAACTTGGCCGGTTTGGTATTCCGAGGTACTTCGTTTTCCAAGGCCTGTGGTAGTTAAAGGGTTAAATCTACCCACGTCCCCCTATAAAATATGAACAGACAATCAGAAGAAAATTTCTCTAACAGTGTAAACCATTTTAGTAGACTTTATTTCCCTTTTAATAAATCGTCGTTTCTAAGGCCAGATATTCATTTGATGTCAGTATATTTGTGTGTCTTTCAGTGGCGGCTCGGGACTGAAATGTTTGACGGGACACTCTGACTACTGCAGGGAGTGTCCGGATGTAGGGAAAAAAAATGCGATATGCCTGAGAGTCAATTTAACCGAAAAGACGTTTCCTAATGCATATTTTTTTTTCATCCATTCTGAAACGCTTTGTTTCAAAAAAAATTCAAAAAGAGAACAAATTCCAAAAGGTGTTCTTGCCCTTTCTAGTTCAATTTAGTATTTTGCCCCTCCATTGTCATAATTACCTATATAGTATGTATATGCATTTTTCCCTATCCTTTCTAGTGGTATTTAAAAAACTGTTCGTAAAAATTATATCTGATATATAGGTTTACTATTTTCAGACTCCGTTCCGATTATAAAATTAAAAATAATTACCCCCTCAAGCAGCTGCTTGCCACAGAGGTCTGACAGGAGCCTGTCAATTTATATGCCATAGTAGGAGATCTGAGAGGATGGCAGGACCTCAGCAGAAAAACGACACACACATCCATGCTTAATCCGGGGCTCGAACCCAGGTGCCTTAGATCAGTAGCCAAGCGTGCTAACCACTCGGCCACGGGACGGTAGTTATAAATTAATATTCATTATTTTAAATTGAATTACTGGTCGTAAATTATAACTTAAAAAGTTGCATATTTTGGTTATATTTAACTTTTCAGAATTTATTGTATATATTTAATTGCATATTTTTTTATTTTACAACGAATTGTAAATAAAAGTGATATGGTTATGAAATGAATTGGAAAAAAAATGACTTAAAAAAAAAAAACTAATGAAGTTGCTGGGATCGAACCGAAAGTTTAAAGTTGCAAGTCCAAAAAAATGCATTTAGCTGACCAAGTTGTGCACAACTGACGAAATGTAATGTTAAAATATATTATTAGCATTGTCTTGTAGACCAAAACTTCAATGCATTATATACACCTACTAATGACGTGTTGCGCCTCCTTTGGTCTTCAGAACAGCCAGAATTCGTTGGGGCATGGATCTTGCAAGATGCTGGATGCTACAAGACGTGCAGGGAATGTTGTACAGTCGCTCAAAAAAGCACCCGAACACTGTGGTTGATTGCAGAGTTCAGGGGGGGGGGGGGGGGGGGTATCTGGCAACGATTTTTTATTATTTTTTTTTAAATTGGTGATCTGGCAACCTTCGTGTCACGTGACACGATGGTTGCCAGTTCACTATATTACTGTAGCAGCTCAAAAAGATATTTGACCCCATGGAAGGATATAACCTAAAAATACGGTGGCTATTATAATAATAAAAATTACAACTCCGATATTTCAAGCTATAGTGTTTCGATAATCCCCATAATAAATTCCACGACCAATATGAAGGTAAGCTAAAAAGAAAAAAGCTCTGGCCCCATTGGCAAGTAAGGATCGTATTACTCAGCCATAATTTACATCTTGGGAGATATGAATAATACTTGAAAATGACAAGTTGATGTCTGGTGTAAAGTGTATTGTTAATAAGATCCCTGTAAATAGTTGGATTGAAAGTATTAAGCCTAGCAGAGATCAAAAATTTCATAGGTAGGAGAGATTAGAGAGAGATGGTAAATCAAATAGAGATGTATTTATAATTTTTATGATTGGATGGTGCTTACGGATTAACACTTTAAATGGAGAATATTGGTCCTTGATATCAAAAGGTAATTTTTGCAATTGTGACACGAAGGTTGCCAGATCACTAATTTCTAAAGGGATCTTTGCCAGATATTTTTTCTGAATTCTGTGGTCAACCGTGGTGTTTGGATGTTTTTTGAGCGACTGTACCATGAGGAAATGATTGTGTTGCGCAGTTGCTGCAAATTGGATGGCGGCACAGTCTCACTGCAAACATCCCTTTTCGTCTCATTCCAAAGATGCTCTATGGGGTTGAGATCTGGGGATTGTGCAGGCCAATGAGACAAGGAAAATTCGTTGGCATGTGCCTGGAACAATCGGTGAGAATGCGTGTTTTGTGAGCAGGTGGATTATCATGCTGGATGGTCCATCCGAGTGAGGATAAACTGTAACCATGAAGGGATGAACTTGGTCAGCAACCATGGGATTCAGATGTTCTTTGACGGGTATCAGGAGGCCTAATGTGTGTCAGGTAAACATTTCCCACACCATCAGATTGGCTTGTACTGTTGACACTAGAAAGATGGCTCCATAGCCTGATGTGGCTTGCACCAAATTGTGATCCCTCCATCAGCGTGATGCAAAAGGAACCTTGATTCGTCTGACCAGTCCTCAACGTTAATGCTCTTGTGATCCTGGAGATGCCCTTTTGTATTCTTCGCTGACAGCATCAGCACCGACATGGTCGGCGGCTGTTGCAGTCCATTCACGATAAGGTCTGATATTTGGTGCATTCAGAGATGGCCTGCACACCAATGTTCATTTGTACAGTCGCTCAAAGGGGTATCCGAGCACTGTGGTTGGTTGCGGGGTGCAGAGGGGGTATCTGGCAACGATGTTTTTGGAAATTAGTGATCTGGCAATCTTCGTGTCACGTGACACGAAGGTTGCCAGATCACTAATTTCCGGGGATGTCGTTGCCAGATGCTCCCACCTGAATCAGATTTGCTCCCACTGAATTTGCTCCCACCTGAATCAGAGTAATTTTTCAGTTGCTCTATTAAGCTTTTTTTATACATCCTAAGTATACTTATTAACTTAGTGTTTTTTTAAGATTTCTATGATTTTTTTTTTTCGTTATTAGAGTAAGAACAATAATTTTAATCTCCTCAACGTAGCAAAACTTTTGAGAGTTAAAAATATTTTTATTTTATAGACAATCTTCTAGTAACGAAAAAAGAAAACAGACACCCATTATCATGTTATTGTAAGGTAGGTTTTAAGGAGAGTAAGATTACGTTTGTGTTTTCAAACTAGCAGATGAGTCTGCGAATTTAAATATCAGAGCATTTTATTCTGATATGTGTGAATCTTTACAGAATTGCAGGGAAAATATTTGCCTTCTATTTCAGCCACTAAGGTCTTTGGATATATGTTTGAGATTTATCTAGCATAGTTTCAGAATCTGACATATGAGAATGACTAAAAATAAATTATGAATCTGAACTTCTAATAAACCTGTTTTTCGTTTTAAAAGTCATAACAAAGCGATAATCACTTATTTGATTTCGTCAAATAATAATTTAAATATGAAAATAATTTTGAAATAAGCACTGAGATCTACCATAGCAAGCAAAGGTTTTAAAACAGAAAACTATTGAACACATCAGAGCAGTTTTGAAGACTAGAGGTGACACTGCTCTTCTCTGTATATCGAAAAGGATGGGAAGGGGAGACGGGAAGATTTCTGCCTGAAGGTCGGACACAAGGAGTGGCGTTGCGGTTGGTTCAATTAGCGGCTGCCTATGATCGGGGGCAAGGAAACAAGCAGGAGAGAGTTGAGGCGGCAGTCGGCCGGACCGGCGTTTTGCATGACGGCCGGCAAATATACGGAATGGCTTCCAAAAGGTTAAGAAAATAAGCGCAAAATTGCGATGGTATAAGTTAATGTCGGATTGAAAGGGATCAATGGAGTAAATCTACCCATCTTGGACAAGTTTGAACTGGCAATCTAAGTGATAGGAGCAAAATTTGTATACTCTCTCATAGCAGTAGACAAGGAATTTAGTGGAAAATATGAAGCCATATTTGGTTATGATTTGTTGAGAGCTCAAGGTTTTGTGTGGGATTTGAAGAATCAAATGTTAGAAAGAGAGAGCGAGTCATGCCCCCTTCGCTATGCCCCTGAGCCCAAGGGAGATCTACCCTGTCATAATTTGGAAAATGAGTCACGGAATTAATAGTGAAGCCATTTCGGCCACGATGGAAAGAGCTGTAAATAAGATAATGATAGCCCCTCCTACTGAAAGGATTGTTTTGGTGAGGAGCACTCAAGGAGACCTCGCTTCCAAAACAGTCTTAGCACAGCAATGGGAAGGAATAAGAAACGAAACAATAAGATTAGCAAGGTCCTTAAATGTTGTGGATAACAATGGACTACTAAATATTAGAGTCGCGAATGTCTCGCAGCAACCAGTGTGGATAAACAGGGGTATGAAACTGGCAACTTCAGAAACCCTGCAGGCGATGCAGGTGAAATATGTAAATGCAATTGAGAAAACTAAGTCTGAGCCCCTGTTCATTGATGACTTTGATTTAACACATGTCTCACACAAGATGCGCAAACCCTTGGGAGCCCTTCTAATGAGAAATAGAGATGTTTTCGCTGGAGATATAAGTGAGCTTAGTAGCACAGACGTTATCTATCATGAGATACATTTAGAGGATGATAGACCTGTTAGACGCTCTGCATATCGAGTGCACTATGCCATGCATTCAGTATTGGATGAACAAATAAAGGAACTCCTCGACAATGGCATAATTCGTGAAAGTGTCTCGCCATATGCTGCGCCTATCCTGCTAGTAAAGAAACGTGATGGAAACTACTGATTTTGCGTTTGATTATAGAGCCCACAATGCCAAAATCATCCCAGACTCCTACCCCTTACCTTTGATCAATGAGGGCATTGATTTATAGCAGATGCGAGCTATTTCAGCTCATTAGACATGACATCTGGCTATTATAAAGTGCCTGTACATCCAAGGGATATGGAAAAAACAGCATTCATCAGTAAAATGGTCTGTATGAATTTACACGACTTCCGTTTGGCTTTAAATGTGCACCCACCAGCTTTCAGCGCTTATCAATGCGATGTTCTTGGACTGAAAAGTGATCAGATTTTGATATACCTTGACGATATCATCGTGGCATCAAAAACATTCGAGCAACATTTGTCTAAATTACAGACCGTCTTTGATACGTTGCGAAAATTTAAGCTCAAGCCTCAAAAATGTCAATTCTTAAGAGAATCTGTATCCTATATGGGACACCTTATTACCTCCCAGGGAGTTAAACCCAATGCGCGAAATCTTGATGCAATCAAAAACTTCGCCATTCCGAAGTCAGTGAAGAAGGTGAGAGCCTTCCTTCCTGGGTTTGACGGGCTACTACCGCAGGTTTATTGACAAGTATGCTGAGATCGCCCTACCTTTGATAAGCTTGATAAAGAAAGATAGATCCTTTGTGTGGACCGCTGACGCAGAGAGGACTTTTTAAGAACTGAAATTAAAACTGATGACGGAACCCGTGTTGATCTATCTCAACTTCGAAAAGATTTTTTTTATCCATTGATGCCAGCGGAGAAGCTGGGGCTGCAGTAATTGAGCAGGAATGAAAAAGCGGAGTTAGACAAGCAGTTTCCTATGCTAGCCAGAAATTAAAGGCAGCAGAAACCCGATATTCCACCATTGAAAAGGACGCTCTGGCAGTTAAATTCGGCATAAATTATTTTAAACTTATTTATATGGGAAGAAGTTTACAATCATCAGTGACCACGCCCCACTGTCATACCTCTTGAAACTAAAGGACACGTCAAGCAGGTTCGCAAAGTAGAATTTAGCCCTTCAGGGCTATGACTTCTATATTATTTATAGACCTGGGAAACATAATATCCCCGATGATATATTACCTCGTAATAAAAATACCAATGAGGAGAATGTAATTTTGTCTAACAAGTTCGCAGACAAGCAACAGCTTCGGGATCTACAGAGGGAAGACACCCAGATAAGGGATTTAACAGAATTTTTAGAGGGAGCTAGCAGCAAGCTTCAGCAAAAGATGCCTGATTTACCTGGAAGACGGGATGCTTTTCCATTATTCAGGCCACACAGGAAGGATGTCAGAAATGAGCTCGCACAACAACTAGTTATATCCAAGAGTTTAGCTGGACAGATTTTAGAACTCTGCCACGACCTGCCATGCTCTGGTCATTTGGGGGAACTGAAGACGCTACAACACATTCGATCTCAATATTTCTGGCGGGGAATGTATGCAGATGTACGGAAGACTTGTGCCTCCTGCTTCGAGCGACGAGGCTACGTGGCCAGGCGAAAGTCGAATCTAGAAAGAGTTCCACTTGCTTCCCGTCCATTCGAAAGAGTTGCAATGGATTTCCTAGTGCCGTTACCCATGACGGAAAAGGGTAATAAATACATACTGGTAATTACTGATTATTTTACGAAATGGCCCGAAGTCTGTCCTATGCCGGCTCAGACAGCAAAAGGGGTAGCGAAAATATTCGTGGAAGATTACGTCGTCAAAAGCATCTCGCAGTTTGTCATCAGTGACAATGCAAGAAATTTCACTGGAAAAGTAATGACTTCCGTTTATGAAAAGCTAGGCATTTGCAAGTGCCGAGCAATTCCATATCGGTCCCAAAGCAATAGATTATGCGAACAGATGAATGCAAACATTCTCAACATAATATCGCATTATGATTAGATTCCGCGCAAGTACACTGGGATGAGTTTATACCCTTTATATTACTGGCTTATCGGAGCGCAGCTCATACTTCCACCAAAGAATCCCCTTATTATCTGACCTATGGACGCGACTTGGTACTTCCTTATCGGATTTGGGCGACGCAGAGGGCACCCCTGTATTTCGCATCAGAAAACTATGGAAAATACATCATGGCAAAGATGCAAACGACGTATAAAATCGTAAGACGTCATCTATGACGTCACACATCCGCTTACGTCATAGGTACATTATAAGCAATTAATTTTTTTAATTCCTTATAGGCAAAATATTTGCATCATGACATTTGCTTATTACACGTGCATGTTTTTGTTTTTATTAATTCGTTTAATTATATGACTTTGTAACAATATCAAAGGCTTTATGTTATTTCGATATGCTCCTCCTATCCCAAGAGAGTACCGTATTTCTTCGATTCTAAGACGCACTTTTTTCCCACATAAACGTCTCTAAAAACGGGGTGCGTCTTAGAATCGATGGCGTCTTAGAATCGCAGAAAAGACGGCTCAGAAGAATCAGACTCTGATATTGATTCAGAAGGAAGTGATGAATAGAATACTTACTGATAAATAAGTACTATTGTTGTTAGTAAATTGAATTCTATTATAATAAAAATATTTGTTAGATATATTTTAGCAATTTATTTATTTTTTATTTCTTAGAAGCAAAACTTTTTGTCTGTTGGTGGTGCTGAAATTAAAGTGCGTCTTAGAATCGATGGCGTCTTAGAATCGAAGAAATACGGTAATACACAGTTAAGGTAGAATTTAACCATAAACTTTAATCTAAAAATTTCTGTTCCACTGAAGTTAAATTCCCGGAGTCCCCCCCAAACTGAATTCTCGGACCCCCCTACCGAAACTTAATCTTGCGCACCTGCCTGGTTGGACTATACATCTCTCCCCTCCCTCCTCCGCCGTCCCATAGATCCGGCCTGGGGCCCGGTATACTTAATATAAAATAATAATAATGTAAAATGGTTTAGAACATATTTTTACCACAAATTTCAAAAAATAGCAAAGACCTTCATTTTTCATTAATATTTTCCAATCCATATCAATAGTATGTTGAATATTATTCTCAAAAATGCAACATTCCACAAATGGCTTATCATTCAATTTTTCCATTCAAATTCAATATATCAATTATAATTTCCAGGTCAGAATATCGTATCTTTGTGATGAGAAGTTTGCGTCGACACATGCTACTTATGAATAAACAGCAAAAATCACTCTTTGAGCAGTTGATCAAAATTAGTTAGATGATTCTTCATCTGAATTTCGAGAGAGTCTCAGCTATTTAAAGAGTGGGGTTGCACAGATAAGTGGAGTTTGAACTGTCCCTAAGGCTCATTTCTCATACTAGATCTCATGCACGTCATGTGATCGACAGTATTCTCGGATCAGTCAATGCGGTGTCCCATATGGCTTTGGTACGACAAGCAGGATAAATATTGATGATGCGGGACAGTTGGCAACACTAGGCGTACCCAAGTGTGCTTATGTTGGGGGTGTTAAGGTTGTGGATCTGAGTATCATACGTTTTTTAATGGAGTCTCCAGAAATGAAACACTCAAGCATACAATAAAAGAAATTACAAATAGACCAAAACATGTTAACTCTCATTGAAAGTTTCTGAGTATACCTTTGGCAACGCAGATAAGACTTTGTAAATAACTAAGACATCAATTGCGTTGACTTCACTATTGTTATATGTAACAAACCAAGTCGTAGAATAGTGTTGTACGCAACAGAATAATTCATTACGAAACAATGAAAAATACGTTAACGTTGGAGAAGAGGCCATGTCTCTCTGTTAGAATTGCCTACAACTCCTCTTCGTCGAGGTCGTTCTCCTTCGCATCCTCATCTAATCAAAGTAGGTCTGAACTTCAATATACCATTTATCTAGTTAGGGAACTTATGTGTTTATGCAGTAGTGAATTTATGTTAGTGCATACTTGTTGTATTTCTTTTAGCCAATATCCTTGCTGTTTGTCGAGCGTTGGACGCTCAGAAGATTGGTTGCACCGCATTAAGTGCGGACGTCTGTAAAATCGCGGTGGTAAGAAATGGTAATATATTGGGAGTTAAATGGCGAATAAGATTTCTGTTATTGTTTAAGTATACTTTAGCTCAGGAGTTATTTGTTATGTGTTCAGTTACATGTTATATCTATGTGTTAACCGAGTAGACGGAGACGTGCAAGGCTTACACCCTTGGTAATCAAACCTTCGTTTAGCCGGTTAACAAGACGTTCAATATACTAAATAGTAAGTAAATATATTCGGGTCGATTTGTAGTAACCCAGGTGGATCTGATTTATACCCTCCATTCACAGAAATCGATATTTCATTACATCTGGTCTGGAAATCGGGTTTCAATTATTTTAAACATCTTTCTGTTCTTTATCATTTAACAACAGATAAAAATGCCCAATTATTTTTTACCAAATGTTTCGAAATATATTCAATTATGGCAAATTACATTAATAACAATTGCATTAATTATATTAGTATTAATAATATTTACATTAATATTAATAAAATTGCATTAACCTGCAAATAATGCTTTTCCTTTTCATTGTATATTAAATAAATAATAAATAAATACCCGCTCAAGCAGCTGCTTGCCACAGAGGTCTGACAGGAGCCTGTCAGTTTATATGCCACAGTAAAAGATCTGAGAGGATGGCAGGACCTCAGCAGAAAACATCACGAACATCCATGCCTTACCTGGGGCTCGAACCCAGGTCCCGTAGAACAGTAGCCAAGCGCGCTAACCACTCGGCCAAGGGACGGCTCCACTGTATTTTACATTATTAAATATAATAAATAATAAATACCCCCTCAAGCAGCTGCTTGCCACAGAGGTCGAGTACGTACAAATTTTCTGCACAACTTAAACCCACCATAGCACAATTTGCCCATATTTAATTTTATTTCGTTATAGAATTTTCTATGACTGACAAATTGTATCCAAGTGCTGGAACTTGAATTGAAATACGAAATTATTTTAAAAATTCCATTTTGTGAATGAGACAATATTGTTTTTTCGGGTTTAGAAACTTCTGACGTGGAGACTATGTTCGGAATCCCAAAATACATCCACTTCTTCCCTCCCCAAAAAGAGGGGAGGCAAAATTTTATTAGTAGAGGAGAATCAATCGTAAGCGTTTTATGCGAAATGAAAGCTTCCGACGTGGAGAGTGAAATCCCATATACTTTAGAGCAATGGTTCTCAAAGGATGTGCCGAGAAATTTGGGATGGAATTGTAGATAAAAGGAAATTTAGAAACCATTTTGTTGCTCCTTCCTGAAACTGATTCTTCATTTAACTTTTTTCCGTTTAATAAAAAACTTATCCATATGAAAATGGGATAACATGCAGGGCACAAAGCGGGGACGGATCTAGGGGGTGCAAAGGGAACCCCCCCCCCCTTCCTTTCAGAATACAATAAGGGTAAAAGAGGGAAAACTTATTAAATTTATTTATATTTTATGCATTTTTGAAGATTTTTTTTAAAAACCTTCAAGTAGAGGATGAAATGTTAGAGTGCATTGGAAATGAAGTCTCTTGGCCTCCCCTTTGACATTTCTTTTTTTGACTCGATTTTGTTCCTTGGGGCCTGCCTCGATTTTTTTCTAGATACGGGCCTTACACAAAGCATACCGTTAATACACACAGCGTAGTACTAACCTTAATACACGTCAGAACTTAAAAAAAAGTTCTCTGCGTTTACAAACGACTCCACAAAAATGGCTATTATTGAAGACAAATTGCACATGTGCGAATTTCCCGTAGTATTACCACCAAATTTTTAGTGCCAGCAGTATTCACGGCGAAATATACGATGTGCCGTGAGCAAAAAAAAAAGTTTGAGTATCACTGCTTTAAAGAAAGAGAAAAACCCGAGCAACAGAAGATAAATTTGCTTGTTAATCATAATGCACGAAAATGTGAAGTTCTACAATAAACAAAAGGTTATATATAAATAAGTCAGAGGACCTAAAGATATCCTAGCTTTGGGTTTCAAGTAAGAGTCATCTGGCCCAGACTGAAAGGTTATAGTAGCGTCCAAAGGATAATTTGCTTTTGATAGAGTCATAAGCGAAAGGCTTCCTCTGGGAGACTTTTTTTGTTCCTTTTCAGAAACAAAAGAGCGAATGCTTCACTTTGTCGTCAGTCTGTCAAATTCTTTGTTTTTAGAAACGGATCAAAAATTCTTTTGTGTTGGTTAGGTATTGTGAAATAGTACGATTCGTACTTGCGAAATCTCCATGCAACTAATTGCGCCATCAAACAGTGAAAAAAGTTGAAAATGGCAAACATTTCAATATTGTAATCGATGTAATTATATTAGAAATTTTTAATATTAATGGTAACATTTCACCATCAGCACAAGCACAATTTTTCTTGTTTTTAGTGATAATATTTATTTCCAAAAGCAAAGAATTATTTTTTCGTTGAATAGGTATTTGATAAACTATTATGATTCATAGTTTTTGAATCTCCCAAAAGTTTTAATTGCAATCTCTGACGGTGGAATAATTCCAAAATTTCAAACATTTAACATATATTGCTAAAGATATGATGTTTTACTGATAAAATATCACAATCAAGGACTTAACACGTGCAGCAACGATTTGTCCCTTCACTTCGGGAGGGGGGGGGGGGGGGGTGCAGGGAGTGACGAAACGTTTTGTTTTAAGAGATTAATGAAAGTTCTTTTTGAGTTGAACAGGTACTAACGAAATATGATGATTCATATTTTTCAAACCCTTCAAAAGGCTTTAATTTACATCGTTTCATTTTCACTGAAATGATCTTATTAGTGACGGTAATCGATATGTGCTGGAGTCATTCGGTCTAATGTTCAACTGCTATTAGGGACAAGACTACAGTATTAATTTTTTTCCCGTCAATTAGGTGAAAAAAATGAATAGCCTTAAAGTCCAGCCAGAGTTTTACCTCGCTGACAGAGAAACTGAAAGAATTAACTGAAGCTGAATTTTGTTGTGGTTTGGGTTGTTTACCTCTAAGTGACACTTTTGTGCATTCAATGGGCTAAACCGCCAGGTCATAAGGACCACAAAGGTTCAGAGGAGGTTGGGGAAGGGGACCCACTGGATTACACTTGGCAGACAGATGAGAGCTTTCTGTCTGGGCCTTCTGTAACGTGCACAGGGTATGGCTCTCCTTCATACATGGTCAGGGCTCAACAACCCATCAGAATGACCGCGACCTTTGTAATCTCATCGGTGTTCCCTTTCACACCGAGAGTAGGGTGGAGATTATGAGAGATAAATCTCAACGCTGATACAGTGGGAACTCGAAATTGGGAATATCGCATTACTAGTCTGGTGCTGGTGATTATGATTCAGGCAAGACATGGTGGCTACCTCAAGTACCAAAGTTTCAGTTTATGCTTCTGTTCAGGAGACTTCAAAATAGCTTGTTCCCTTCAATCGGGTTAGCTAGATAATCAGCGTTATCTGCTCTCTGATTGGCCCATTCAACACACCGAAATTGTCTTTCATTTTGAGAGTTTAAACTCTCTAGATCGCTCCTTGAGCTGAGTTTGGTTAAATTGACATCGAATGTCAGAGAATACACTGATGATCTTTAAGCTGATCGCAGTGCTATGACTTTACTCTTTTTACCTACAGGGTACCGAGATTTATGAAAATTACATGATAAAATTCAAAGCAGTATTTATATAGCTTACTAGTTATAAGAGACAAAAAAAGTAACATCAAGTACCAGGTTACCGATTAAAAACCCATTAACACCTGATAAATAATGAATAATGACGTAACTCAGATAAAACATGGCGATATGTTTTGGCAGTTCCGGAAGGTGGTCATTCTCAAGTGTAAAAGATATATTTCGAAAGACATGGAGCTGGCCATTTCGTTGCAATCCGAGAACACGGTGCAATTCCAAGTTATCATGCAAACTGCCTTTGTGTTTCACATAAAGAATACGTTATTTTTATTTACTTTTTATTGCGTGCAAACTTTAACAGCTTTAGTACAATACAGTGTTAAGATGATTTTCAAATATGATTTAATACACAAATTCCATGTGATTAATTTTTTAGAGAATGCGTTTAATAACAAGTTAGTTTACCTCACGACTGTTTATACACTGTAGTGCGTACTCAACATCTTCTCATGTAAGAAAAGTTGAGGGGTTTTGATACTTTGGCGACTAGGAGCTACCATATTCCATAAATACTTCTCTTAATATGCATAAAGTATATATTTAAGTGGGTAATAGAGAATTACAACTTGTATCCTAATCCTTGCGTACTCTACCAACACGTTACCATATGGAGACAATAAAATCTTAGAATTTATATCTTGGGATGAGTTACCTGTTTTCGTTTTACAATTATCACTTACAGATCCACAAGGGTTGATAGGAATGGCATTCTGTGTAGGTTAAATTTCTTCAGAACAATCTGAAATATATTCCATAAGACTGGAATCAAGGATTGAAACTGCCAAAATAGATACAGCAGATCACTGGGATGCTCCCGAAATCACTCATGACCAGTTGAAATATGGACGTGATCATGACTACCATTTGAAAGGGAACCACGTCGATCTCAGTCCTTAATAACTGCCATTTTGTCCACAGATACAATGGATTCCAATAGAAACTTCCCATGCTATAATATCCCTACCATCAGCCAGAGGTTTGGGATTGAAACAATCCGAGCGATGCTTCACTTCATCTGCAACACACTTTGGACGTTCTTTATGAGATTTTTTTTCCATTATGAGAATTTGAAATGAGAAGTGATAATGGCTGAATTAACAACGCTGCATGCAATCAATTGGTCACTTGAAGGGATTTAAAGCAATTTAATAAAGAAATTCGCAGCCCACTGCAAACGGTTGCCTAGTTCCTTATCTAAGTGAGCTCTTTACGGTAAATCCACGGCGAGAACTTCATTCACTTTGGAGATGGCGAAATCATTTCTTCTCTTACAATATTTAAATGTGGGCTCAGATAGGAAAGATTTTGTGCAATAATATTAGAATGATATCATTGGTGGTCATTGCATCTCTTTCGTCCTCATAATCTATCTGCAGAATCATCACATTGCTTACAAAATCACATTAATTATCTTTACCTATTGTAAGAGATATGCAAACGATTCAACCCTTCGCTTGAAAAAGCATGATCACAGAGCCAGGATGGGTCTTTCTCCTGATGCTTTAATGGGATATTAATTATTTGAATAAATGTTTTCGTACTAGGGGTTGTGTGCATGACTAGGTAAGTGTCATTTGAATACACATTGTGTATTCAAATGACACTTATAAGTCAGATTGGTTTACACTTGCTTCATCGATTCGACTTTTTAAAAAATATTTTTAACAAATCGGGGATGTTTTGCAAGGGATAGCCGAGATTAGATATTTGTTACAAATCATCGACATCTATCGAAACTACAATGATTATTCCCTAAAATAATGATGATGCTTATGGGCCTAGAAAGACTGTCATCCATCAGATAGGACGTTAATGCAAGGCCCCGTATGCAGGAGAACAATATTCTGTGCACGTTGAAGAACAGGGAGACTTCCATCTATTTCTTAAGAGCTGTCCAAAGGATCTCTTTCACCAACCTTCTCTGAATCCTTTAGGTCTTTTGTGTCCTTTAGGTCTCTGTTCATTTAACACATTGTAGGAGAAAAAGTGTCTTTAGGAGGTAAAAAAAATCGAACATTTCTATGTTCACATTTTAGGAAAAATAATTATTTCAAAAATAACCCTGGTGTTCGTTTGAGGAAATACTTGAGATTTCTTCTCGTGTATCATGTCTTCTTTTAAAGTTTATATCTTATGATGAATGATTTTTCTTTAATTAGTAACATACGGCAAGCAATTATAATCTTATTAGTTCTGTTTGCGATTTATATTCAGTTGTTGCCGAATGTGAGACTCATTATTATTTACTATTAAATTCTGACAGATTGAGCAACATTTCATTCTCTTTCTCTGTTTTATGTAGGTATGATGTGAAGAAGCAGCACGAACACCCCGAGCAGTCCGGGGCGAAAAGGACTTGCCACTGGAGGAGAGCAATGAGCGTGCCTCCGGACGAACGCCAGCCATACGAGCACTTGACGAGGAAACCCCTGCTAGGAACACAGAGTCGAACCCTCTGCCCCAGCTACAGGATCTGTTGGCAGCCTTTCCGCTGTGTCAGATCCAGGCAGATCTAGTACGTTTGGGGGAGCGCCTCCACCAGATTGAGGGACAGCGAGAGAGGAGCCATACCAGTCAGCCCCAGCAACAGCGGCACCCCTTGGCGGATCAGCAGGGTGTCTCGTGCTTTACGTGCGGTGGAGTGGGCCATTACGCCCGTCAGTGTGCGTCGCCCCCGACCCTACGCCCACGTGACCCGCGATACCAAACAGGACGAAACCGGCAGCAAAATCGAGACCGAGCAACTCCGCGGATTCCAACCTCGGACTTCAAGATAGTAAGACGTGTTCGCTAGTGCTCTCTGTTTTCCACGTGTTTGTGAATTCAGCTAACAATGGATATCAATAAGGACTCCAGATTAAATCGTTGTTTCACGGAGGACCCGCTGGACGAGAGAGAATGGATTCCCCTTTACACCTCCTCAGCGAAACTCGAGATCAGGGTAGTAGTAGTAGAACACATAACATAAATTGAATATTCTTGCTTTATAAAAGCAAACTCATTCAGAGGCTTTTTGAATCTGAATTAAGTTAATTAGATGGTATAGTATTAATGATGGTATAGTACCCTGCTGAGGTGTGGTCAACTTCACAGGGTCCTGGTGCTGACCATTTATACCTACCAGACTGGACTTGTTTATGGATTTGAGTTTGATTATGGATCCTGGGCTTGCTGCACTGGTGGGCCTCTGTTGAGGGAGAATCTGCAACAAGGGTGCATCTCGACAAGGGTGCATTTTGTCTCCTTTTCTCTTTAGTTTGGTTATTGATTATGTTATGCGAAATTCGCTTCGAGGAAAAGATTTTGGCCTTAAATGGGCTGGAGATACGAAAATTTCTGATTTAGATTATGCTGATGATTTAGCCCTTTTGGCAAATGATGTTGATGAGATGAACTCTTTCATTCGAGCTGTTGATGAGACTGGTAGTAGAGTAGGTTTGGTTATAAACAGAGAAAAAACTAAAGTGATGAAAATTGGTCAGGCAGGTTGTGATTCAGTTAATCTGAATGGTTGCAGTCTTGAGCAGGTGTCACAGTTTAATTACCTTGGGAGCTATGTAACTGATACTGGTGATGTGCGGCATGAGATTAACAGACGAATAGGTATTGCTGCCGTTACTTTTAAGAATCTATGGGGATTGTGGAGAAATAGGCGTATACACCTAAAGACTAAAATTAGACTGTATAATAGTTTGGTTCTTTCTAGGGTTAGTTATGGTAGTGAAACTTGGACGCTGTGTAAACAAGATAACAGGAAACTAGATGCTTTTGATTCTAGATGCTTACGCAGTATCTTGGGTATTAGGTGGTTTAACTTTGTACCTAATGATGAGGTTAGGCAAAGGAGTCTGCAACCTCCTTTAAGCAGCATATTGTGCAGAGAGAGACTCCGCTGGTTTGGCCATGTTGCCCGTATGGATAATTATAGATTGGCGAATAGGGTTACGAACAGTGTGCCTAGAGGCCTCAGAAGGAGGGGGAGACCTAGGATGCGGTGGGCAGACAATGTCAAACAGGACCTTGTTAGAATTGGTGTGCAGTGGCCGGATGCAGCAGATGTAGCTCAGGACAGATATGCTTGGAGAATTAAACTGCGTGGTCTGGTTGGACCTCCGTAGCCCATGGCTGCTTGAGGATGATGATGATAGTATTTGTAATTTTTTTTTTATAAAATATCAAGAATTTTTTGAGTTCTTCAGAAATTGAATGAGATAGTTATACAGAACAGGTATTAGCTTTGAGTTTGAAGAAAATAAGATACTTTGAAAGTCATAAGATAAAATATTAAGTTTTGAAAGTTTTGAGAAAT
The DNA here is from genome assembly GCA_038380435.1 of Ryuthela nishihirai. NCBI lineage: Eukaryota > Metazoa > Arthropoda > Arachnida > Araneae > Heptathelidae > Ryuthela > Ryuthela nishihirai. Next base: position 32,474,980 of record JAWZYU010000018.1, read on the forward strand.
ATTGTCTTCTTTCATTATCATAACTTTTGCAATTGAAAATAATATGTTCTAATGTGTGAAAAGTATTGCAGTTTGGACAATTAGGAGAATCAATAATTTTATATTGAAAGAGTCTATAGTTAGTTAGTGCTGTATTGGTTTTAATTCGAAGAATGGCATTTATTTCGTTTTTTTTCAAATTAAAGTCATGGAATTTTTGAATTTTGGGATTAATTTTATAGCGGTGGGATTGAGATCTATTATTATTATACCAAGATTGCAATTCTTCTATTAGTAATTTTTTATTTGTTATAATGATAAATAAATGATGGGGTTTGAATATGTGAGTTGTGATTTAAAGCTTCTTTAGCCAGCCTATCTACAGTTTCATTATCAGGAATGCCCACATGGGCAGGTATCCATTGAATTATTAAGATATTGTTATGTGATAAATGTTTAAAAGTATGAAATAAAAGATCATTTGTGAATACATTAAAGTTAGTTTTAAGGGGATTTTGGAAAAGGCTAAAAAGTGCAGATTTGCAATCTGTAAAAATAACTATTTTAGAATTGTAAAATTTTGTGGCTCATTTTGTGGCTTCTATAATGGAGTAAAGTTCAGTAGCTATGTTCAAAAAGGAAGTATTAAATTTAAATTTTGAAGAGAAATTAAATTCTGGGCAAAAAATAGCACCAGAATAACTTTTAGTGTTTGGGTTGGAAGACCCATCTGTATAAATTTTGATATAATTATTAAATTGATAATTAATGTGTAGTAAGGAAATTTCTTTTATAATTGTGGAGTCATGTGATTTTTTATTAGAGAAACCTGGGATTTTATCAAACATTGGCGGAAAAGATGTTGTCCAGTAAGGAATGGATCAGGGTAGAGAAGAGTTACGACAAGCCAACCACCATACGGCTCCTTTAAACTAGAACGGGAGGGAAGCCCCGGATGCACTTCCCAGAGTCCCCTCGAAGCGTCAGCCGTCCGCATTGCCCCGTGTGCCATACTATGCAGTGATGAAAATTCACCTATTGTGTCTGGCCGCATGGAGGACACGGAGGTGTCGGCCCTTGTCGATACCGGCGCCATTGTGTCCGTCATGAATAGCCAGTGTTTTCAGCGCTTGAGAGGCCGAATCCTGCACAAAACGGTCCCCCTCCAACATAATTTGAAAACTGTAGATGGCCACCCCCTTCCAGTGATAGGCAGATACATGGTGACCCTCACATTTGACGGGATTAGATTTGAACACCCCATAGTAGCCCTTGACATAGACACTCCACGATACGACATGATAATGGGACACGATATCCTCAAAAAGCACCGATTCATCATAGATTGTCATTCAGGCACACTGCACAGGAAAAAGGACGAGGCAGCGGGCATACAGGGTGCCGTTCGCGCTGCAGGGCGAATTGGACCGACAAGTGGATGAGTTGTTAGAGCAAGGAATAATAAGAGAAAGCGCCTCTCCTTTTGCGTCATCCATCGTCTTAGTGAAGAAAAAAGACTCCACCTACAGATTCTGCGTCGACTACAGGGCCCTAAATGCGAAAACAGTCCCAGATTCGTACCCCCTCCCCCTCATAAACGAAATTATCGACCAACTAGCTCACGCCAAATATTTTAGCTCACTGGATATGGTATCCGGTTATTGGCAGGTTCCCGTTCACCCACGTGACGTGGAGAAAACTGCGTTCATCAGCAGGAAAGGGTTATTTGAATTTAACTACTTACCATTTGGACTGAAGAACAGTCCCGCTGCGTTCCAGCATTTATTGGACCACGTATTAATGGGAATGCGACAAGAGCAAGTTCTCGTCTACCTCGACGACATAATGGTGGCCTCCCAGACATTTGAACAACACACAGAACGGTTACAGAGGGTATTTGACCGCCTAAGGGCCTACAATTTAAAGTTGAAGCCAGCAAAGTGCCAATTCACGAAGGAATCCCTCACTTACTTGGGACATTTTATTTCCGCAGAAGGGGTCCAGCCGGACCCGTGGAACGTCCAGGCCATTGAAGAATTTCCTCGCCCCCGTAGTGTCCGGAACGTTCGAGCCTTCCTAGGCCTAACCGGCTACTACCGGCGTTTTATCGATCGCTACGCCGATCTTACAGCCCCCTTGGTCCATTTAGTGAAGAAGGACACCCCTTTTAGATGGTCTCCAGAAGCGGAGGAAGCGTTCGAAGTACTGAAGAGGAACTTAATGACCGAGCCCCTTCTCCTGTACCCCAACTTTGGACGGAAATTTTTCCTGTCAACCGATGCGTCGGATATTGCGGTAGCCGGCGTACTCGAGCAGGAGACGGACGACGGTTTCCGTCATCCGGTAGCTTACGCCAGTCGGAAATTGAAGCCCCCGGAAACACGCTGTCTCAGTCACGTCTCAAGAAGAAAAACTTAAAAGGTCAAATTCTGAAAATATTCGTTGTCCGACGCGTGGTGCAAATGGTTAGCACGCTCTGGCATGAATCTGGAGAGATGCGGGTTCGATTCCCGCCGTGGCGGCGATGAATTTTTTTCAGAATCTATTAATTACTGTTTCTTAACAGGGAATACTGTGCATTCACTTTGGATTTCAATTATATATTTAACGCGGTAGCGTTAGCGCGTCAAATGTGAGGGTCACCATGTATCTGCTTATCACTGGAAGGGGGTGGCCATCTACAGTTTTGTTGGAGGGGGGACCGTTTTGTGCAGGATTCGGCCTCTCAAGCGCTGAAAACACTGGCTATTCATGACGGACAGAGTGGCGCCGGTATTGACAAGGGCCGACACCTCCGTGTCCTCCATGCGGCCAGACACAATAGGTGAATTTTCATCACTGCATAGTATGGCACACGGGACAATGCGGACGGCTGACGCTTCGAGGGGACTCTGGGAAGTGCATCCGGGGCTTCCCTCCCGTTCTAGTTTAAAGGAGCCGTATGGTGGTTGGCTTGTCGTAACTCTTCTCTACCCTGATCTCGAGTTCGCTGAGGGGGGGGGGGGGGAAAGTGTAATCCATTCTCTCTCGTCCAGCGGATACTCCGTGGAATTGCTCTTCTTCTTTCACATCCCTCTAAATGCTGGTCCTATTTGTAAAGCAAGCCTCGGCCTGCTTATCATCAGGACCACGAGCCAATGTCTTCTGTGGGTGATAGAGTGAGGGAGAAGATGTTAAAAATTGGAATTTTAATTTTTAGAGGCAAGTGTGGAAGGAAAGGCCGAAAGTTTGCACAGATCTTATTTTGCTCCAAAGTTGGTAAGTGTCGCGAAAATCGTGGAATGAAAGAGAAAAAAGGGGGAGAAGGGTATAATTTAGTGATAATTTAGTGTTAAGCAGGCTAAACATTAAAATTGTGGACGGGGGAGCAATAATTTGAAGGGGGGGGGGGAGAAATAAAGCCAAAAGTATCGTCAGAGCAGCGAGATGATGGAAATCGATCGCTGACGTCACAGCCAATGGGATTGAAGGAATTTTGGCATTGGCTGAGAGCGGGAGCTGGAAGTTGGTTAGGTTTGACGCTAGCGGAGACGAGTGGGCAAGAGGGGTCTCAGCCAATGAGGATAAAGGAATTTTGGGATTGGCTGAGAGTGAGGAATGGAGAGGAGGCAGAATTTTGAGCCACTCACACACCTCACTGCCCCTTTGCCTTTCCACCCCACTTTCTTTTTATTTCCCATTTTGCTGAACACCCATCTCCCACTCACCCCCATTTTACTGACACAATACCCACCTTTTCCCCATTTCCTCACTTTCTTATTGATTTTGCTACTTTTCCTAATGATTTTAGTAAGGTCCTTGGTCTGGCCTTTCTTCACCCTACCCCTATGCTTAGTTTTCTCTGCACTACGGTGCACGTGGTTTTGCTTTGTTCCCAAATGTTAATTTCCCCTTCTCCTCCTATTTTTTCCTGATTATTCCCTCATTACTTTGGGACTGCCACCTCCCCCCCTTCCCCCTACCCACCAAGATTCACCCCTTGGGCAAGCCCTGCCTGAGGAGGTTGAAACTTGGTTTATTTTGATTTTTATTATTTTTATGGAAAAAAAAATTTTTTTTTACAATTAAAAAAAAATATTTTTTTTATTAACTTTGTCCCCCATTGCTGAACCTTTTGGTTCTCTCCTTGTTGCCCTCTCCTTACTCCACCTGCCCCCTCCTCCCCCCTCCCTTTTACAACCCCATATTATTTCTCTCCTATGAGATGGAAATTTTTTTTTGTTGTTGCTAATTTTTTAATATTTTTTTTTTTGTTTTTTTCTTTCTCCCTCCCCTGAAAGCCCACACTGAACACACGCTCTTTTGACCTGTTTCTGGGAGATTGTGAACACTCTTTCCTCTCCACCTCTTTTCATTGGACCTGAGTCACTACAGCCCATCATTGTTGCCTTTCCCTCTCTCATCAAAAGGCGGCCTGTGGCCAAACGCCTTCGCCAAAATGTAAGTACGCTGTGCTACGCTACGCTAGCTTCTGTCTTGCATTCCATTCAGCCTCCTCTGACGACCCTTGCATATGGACCAGATGATCCTAATTCCACTGGAATGTGGTACAAAGTGGTCCAGATATGATGGAATAGGTTTATGTTTAAGCAGAATTTTGAGACGCTAGCTTCTGTCTTGCATTCCATTCAGCCTCCTCTGACGACCCTTGCATATGGACCAGATAATCCTAATTCCACTGGAATGTGGTACAAAGTGGTCCAGATATGATGGAATAGGTTTATGTTTAAGCAGAATTTTGATCGCTAAATGAGTAAAAAAGATGGAAAAGGGCTAATTTTGAACGGAAAATAATTTAAAAACGGAAGAATAGTGAATTATTTAAGAAGAGGGAAGAGATTCTTTACTAATTGGAGGAAGTCCCAAATAGAAAAGCACTCTCTCTGCGGGCATTTGCCTAAAGCAGAGAGGTAAAGGTCTCGATACTTCGGCAAAATGCAACCGTCCTTGGATAGCGTTATTTTAAGAGCTTTAAGGTGGGGAGGGATTTCCCATTCGGAGGAGGCTAATTTAGGGTTAATAAGAAATTTTAGAAAATCAAGGAGGTCCTCAAAGTTTTCAAGAAAATCAGGGGGGTCAGAATTTAGAGTAATAGAGGGGGAGGTGGATCGATCTATGATGAAATTTTGAATATTACCTATTAATGAGGAAGGCGAGTCAGGAGCTGGCTGTTTTTTCTTCTGATGGGCAGTAGACTCAGAGGCAGAAGGTGAATCCGATGGAGAGGGAAGGTGCTTTCTTTTTTGTTGAAGGGGAGTAGAAGGAGCTGACTCTTCAGGAGCGGGAATTTCTTTTGGAGCATCCTGAACTTCTTCTCTTTGAATGGAGGTTGGTGCCAGCAGTTGCGAAGAGTTGGTGGTCGAGATAGAGTCCGAAATTATGACCGATTTTGATGCGGGAGGTGGCAGGTTCTTCTTGGCGAAGGCTTCGCAGTCCTTTATGATGTGGCCTGGGAGTCTGCACCACTTGCAAAGCCGGATCATGCCAGAGTAATTAATTGTAGCCGAAAAGGTAGAGATGTGGAGGAAATTGGGTACCATTTTCTTCATCTCCATGTGGACTACCCTCGTACCCATCCGGATGGATTCCAATCCCGGGAGGTTCAGGAACTCTTCTGCAATGCTTTTTACAATGCCATATGGCTTGAGGGCGTCCACGATGTCACAGTTAGGGATGAAGAATGGTAGTTTAGAGATGAAAACTTTTTCTGGGGATATCCTAGGCGCTTGAATGGTCCGTGGGAAACACCAGGTTCGGATCAGCGGCAAAATCATCCGCAGCGTCTTCAGAGGCAAAAGTAATAATAGTGATATCTTTGGAAATACTTTGTGCGACTTCAATAGCAGCTGGGTCCTTATTGTTGGCCAATATAGTCACGAAAGTCTCATAGCTGAGATCACGATGTAAAAACTTGAAACAACGATTTAATCTGGAGTCCTTATTGATATCCATTGTTAGCTGAATTCACAAACACGTGGAAAACAGAGAGCACTAGCGAACACGTCTTACTATCTTGAAGTCCGAGGTTGGAATCCGTGGAGTTGCTCAGTCTCGATTTTGCTGCCGGTTTCGTCCTGTTTGGTATTGTGGGTCACGTGGGCGTAGGGTGGGGGGCGACGTACACTGACAGGCGTAATGGCCCACTCCACCGCACGCAAAGCACGTGACACCCTGGCGATCCGCCCAGGGGTGCCGCTGTTGTTGGGGCTGACTGGTATGGCTCCTCTCTCGCTGTCCCTCAATCTGGTGGAGGCGCTCCCCCAAACGTACTAGATCTGCCTGGATCTGGCACAGCGGAAAGGCTGCCAACAGATCCTGTAGCTGGGGCAGAGGGTTCGACTCTGTGTTCCTAGCAGGGGTTTCCTCGTCAAGTGCTCGTATGGCTGGCGTTCGTCCGGAGGCACGCTCATTGCTCTCCTCCAGTGTAGCTTTTGCTAAAGCCTCCTCAAATGTGCGGGGGTTATGAGACAGTACGAACCGCTTGAGCCGCGGGTCCAGGCCCGCCAAAAACTGGGCAAGGCGCATCTGATCGCCGATTCCCTGATCCTCGCTGTCCATGTTTCTTCCTGCTGTTCCCAAAAACTGATAGGCCCAGGTCCGAATGCGGGCAGCATACTCCCGGACACTCTCATTCTCCGTTTGCTGACAGCTTGTGAATTTGTGTAGGCGGGTGGCTAATGGCGCCTCACTATCGAACCTTTTCAACACCGCCCTTTTGAAAACTCAAACAAGAAGAAGAATATAATGAACACTTGGAGATTACAGCAATTGTCGCCAGATCCTTCTACCAAGACATTTCTTAAACCACCACATTTGGAAATAGGACATCTTGGTAGTATTCAAAATCCTGCAACATAGAACAGTGTAAACAGTGAAAAAGATAAGATTATGATGAGTTGGAAAAGTGAGATATTGTCAACAGATCCTTCTACTAAGAGAGTTCTTAAACAGCCTCCTCCAAAGCTTGGAAAAGTGTATCCTGGTACGATAAAAGTTCCTGCCGTGATAACAAAGGAATGAGTGCCAAGGAGAAGATCTTAAAGAGCTGGAGCGGAGAAACATTGCCAAGAAATCCCTTCTGCAAAGAGACCTATTAAATCGCCTCCACAACAGTTCCCAAAGGTACCTTCTGGTATGATAGAAGTTCCTACCCCAGAATACAGCAGAATGAGTGCCAAGGAGAAAATTATGAATATGTGGGGAAAGGGAGGACAGGAAAGTTCAGACAATTATACTAGAGGACAGGTCAAACGGCCAAGTAAGATGAGTGAAATGGACTATAATGCACTCTATAAGTCGATATTCGTCCCAGTGCCCTTGAAAGGAAAGTCCCAGCAGGTTCCTAGATTAAAAAAGAAGGAAACTCTCTTTGCTCCAGTTAAGGCGGTTGACTCCATGATGAAGACATCGAATAAATGGGATGGAGAAAGGAAAGAAAACTGTTAAGAAAGCTTATTTATGATCCCTCTTTTTCCTTCCACATTAGCTGCCTATGTGTGGAGGGGTTTTCTCCTGGGTTAGAGCAAAACACTCTGACATATCAGTAATGACATTTAATGAAGCCGGTTCCCTCTTTTTCCTTCCACATTAGCTGCCTATGTGTGGAGGGGTTTTCTCCTGGGTTAGAGCAAAACACTCTGACATATCAGTAATGACATTTAATGAAGCCGGTTCCCTCTTTTTCCTTCCACATTAGCTGCCTATGTGTGGAGGGGTTTTCTCCTGGGTTAGAGCAAAACACTCTGACATATCAGTAATGACATTTAATGGAGCCGGTTCCCTCTTTTTCCTTCCACATTAGCTGCCTATGTGTGGAGGGGTTTTCTCCTGGGTTAGAGCAAAACACTCTGACATATCAGTAATGACATTTAATGAAGCCGGTTCCCTCTTTTTCCTTCCACATTAGCTGCCTATGTGTGGAGGGGTTTTCTCCTGGGTTAGAGCAAAACACTCTGACATATCAGTAATGACATTTAATGAAGCCGGTTCCCTCTTTTTCCTTCCACATTAGCTGCCTATGTGTGGAGGGGTTTTCTCCTGGGTTAGAGCAAAACACTCTGACATATCATGACATTTAATGGAGCCGGTTCCCTCTTTTTCCTTCCACATTAGCTGCCTATGTGTGGAGGGGTTTTCTCCTGGGTTAGAGCAAAACACTCTGACATGGATGGTGCCTTGACGTGGCGTCAGAGCTTTTCACTAAACCATCCGGCAGATAAATGTTGCAGTGAGAGCTGTAATCATAAAAAAAATTCTACTCTGAGTGAACATATAGTCGAAGGGGGACACCAACCGCCAATTCTTCCCTAAATTATAGTATGGGGGAAAAAAAGGACCGGAACTAAGAGGCTTTCGGCAAATTGAACAGTTCATTCTGCAAGAATCATGACCTCGCCTTGGAGCGGAAGACAACTTGGATAGACGACAGCGATCAGCGTCAGCTCTTGCAGTGCATCACCTCGGTCGAAAGTTTGGGCGAGACTAGTTAAGCTTAGTTTTATTGACTGTTTTGATTTTCTCTCAGTGTTATTGTGCAGGGGCATAGCGAAGGACTATGGTTGTAGGGAGGGGATGGAAATAAAAAAAATTCCAACTCGGAAATCAAATTTTGCCAACTGAGCAAATAATGTATAGATTTTCGCTCGGTGGGGGGGGGATTTTCACGTCTCTATCTCTATTGAATTTTGCCAACTAGCCATAATTTCACGGAAATTATCCCAATATTCATATCTCGTCGGAATTGTAGCAAGCCAGTGTGAATTTTGTGCCTGATTTGGCCAAATCTCCTTAATTTCACAAACCTAATACCAGTCCTATCTTTGTATCTCTCCTTCTTTGTCAAGTGACTTCAACATTTTCAAAGTTCCCAATATTTTGCTAAGTTTTTTCTATTTTGTCAACTCTTTTTAATTTCACAAACCCAATCCCAATTTTCATACCTCGCCTATATTTCATCAAGTGGATTCGCATTTTGCCAACTACCCTAGATTTTGCCAACTTGCCTATATTTTACCCAGTGGATTCGAATTTCGCCAACTCCCCTAATTCGCCATAATTTTACAGAAAAAAAATCGCAATTTTTACATCTACCCTGTATTTGCCAAGTCACTTCGAATTTTATCAACTCTCCTTAATTGCACAAGAAAGGCACAATTTTCACAAATCCCTTGTATTTTACCAAGTTGGCTTCGAATTTTGCCAACTCCCCTAAATTTTGCCAAGAGTTCTCGATTTTGCCAACTCCCCTAAATTTTGCCAAGAGTTCTCGATTTTGCCAACTCTCCTTAATTTCACAAAACCAATCCCAATTTTTACCACTCACCTGTACTTTACCAAGTGGATTCGAATTTTGCCAAGAGTTCTAGGTTTTAGCACCTCTCCTTAATTTCACAAAACAATCCCAATTTCACATCTCTCCTGAATTTGCCAAATCATTTCAAATTTTTCAAACTCCCCAAAATTTTTCCAAGTTTTCTCGATTTTGTCAACTCTCCTAAGTTTCATAAAAACAATCCCAATTTTCGGAACTCGCCCGTATTTTACCAAGTGGATTCGAATTTTGTCAACTGCCCTAGATTTTGCCAAGTTTCCTCGATTTTACCATCTCGCCACAAATGTACAGAAAACAAAATTCAAATTTTTACATCTCACCTGATTTTTGCAAAGTCATTCTGAATATTGCCAGCTCCCCAAAGATTTGCCAACTCTCCTAAATATTGCGAAGTTGCCTCGATTTTGCCAACACGACATAATTTTATAGAAAAAAGATTGCAATTTTTACATCTCACCTGAATTTTGTCGTCTCCACGATTTTGTCAAGTCACTCCGAATTTTGCCAACTTTCCATAATTTTACAAAAAAAATCCCAATTTTTATCTCATCTGAATTTTGCCAACCCCCCACGATTTTGCCAAGTCACTCCGAATTTTGCTAACTGCCCCTAGATTTTGCCAACTCCCTACGTTTTGCCAACTAGCAATAATTTTACAGAAAAAAATCCCTATTTTTATAGCTCACCTGAATTTTGCCAACTCCCTACGATTTTGAAAAGTTACTCCAAATTTTGACAACTCCCCACGATTTTACCAAATCACTCTGAATTTTGCCAGCTTCCCCTAGATTTTGTCAACTCCCTAAGTTTTGCCAACTCGTCATAATTTTACATAAAACATCCCAATTTTTACATCTCACCTGAATTTTGCCAACTCCCCACGATTTTGCCAAGTCGCTCCGAATTTTGCCAACTTTTCATAGATTTTTGCAAACTTCCTAAGTTTTCTCAACTCGCCATAATTTTACAGAAAAAAATCCCAATTTTACATCTCACCTGAATTTTGCCAACTTCCCACGATTTTGTGGGCGGGGGTGGCTCAGTCGGTAGCGCGCCAGGCTCGTAATCTGTACTTCCCAGGTTCGAGTCCCAGCTGGGTCAGCGTTGAGATTTATCTCCGCAAAATTCCCCGCCCTGCCCACGGTCAGTAGGGGACACCGATGGGCTTGGAAAGGCCGCCGTCCGTCGGAGGGGACGTTAAGCCGTGGCCCCGTGTGCGGGAGAGCTATACTCTGTGCACGTTAAAGAACACGCTCGATGGCCTTGACGGGAGGCTATCATCTGTCTCCCACAACTGTTCCAGTGGGTCCCCTCTCCCAACCTTCTCTGAGCCTTCGGGATCCATGTGACCTGGCCATTTAGCCCATGGTGTGCAAAAAAGTGGTAAACAAGGTAAACAACCCACCAACCCAACTCCCCACGATTTTGCCAAGTCACTCCGAATTTTGCCAACTCCTTAAGATTTTGTCAAGTTGTCCCAATTTTTCCAACTCACCTGTATTTTGCGAAGTGGCTTCGAATTTTGCCAACTGCTCTAAATTTTGACGTCTCTCCATTTTCCAAACTCCCTAGATTTGCCAAATTGCCTCGATTTTAACAAGTCCCCTTAATTTTGCAAAAAAAGATCACAAATTTTCACAACTCATCTAGATTTTACGAAGTCGCTTCGAATTTTACCAACTCCGAGTTATTTTGGGTGGAGCCTCCCCCCATCCCCCCCGTGGCTACGCCCCTGTACATAACAATATGCAAATGGCCACACAGGTTATTCTGGTGATGTAATTTCACAGCTCGCGGAGTTGCGCGCAACATGGATTTAACTATAAAACCCTTCACAACGTTCCGACCTATCATTTTTCAACTGATAGCGAACATCATTATGTTCGTTATCAGTTGAAAAATGTATTGACGTGTGTACACCCTTCAAAGATCATCTGATTTATCGGACGTTGAGCCTGCAGATATCTCATGCAATAGTTATGAAGCATGATGGTATAACCATTGCCATCGGCCAAATATATTTTGCTAATGATTGGTACGGGTCCTATGCATCCTCAGAAGTCATTTCTTCCGCAAAAATATTCCTTGAATTCTATTGCAACAGGAAATCTCTGCATTTGCTACTGATTGATAGAGCAGCGTATTGAAATAATGATAGGCAACATTAGTACACACCATAGATTGCCTGTAGAAATAAACTTCAGTAATTTTTCATCTGAAAAAAAAAAAATTATCGGTCACGCGGGGGGGGGGACGGGGGGGTGTGGATTTAACCCGTAACTTTCTAGATACATACATGCCAGAGCGCTCTACCGTTAAACCACGCATTAGAAGCTAATGATCTTCCAGGATTTATCCAGGTCTCCTCTATAGGTCTTAAGGATCCCAAAGTCTCCGAGAAGGACACCAGACAGCTCTTAGAAGACATATGGTGGCCCTGTGAGCAAGAGAGCCATCTCCTGTGCATGTTAAGGAACACGCCGTCTTGACGGGGGGCTTCCATATGTCTCCTAAGAGCTGTCCGGTATCCTTCTCGGAGCCATTGGGGTCCTTAAGACCTATAGAGGAGACCTGGATAAATCTTGGAAGATTATTAGCTTCTATGCGTGGTTTAACTTCTAATGCGTAACTTTAGATCCGACCCATCGAACGGCGGCTTTTCCAAACCCATCGATGTCCCCTTTCTCACCTTGGGGAGGGGGAGGATTAGCAAAGATAATTCTGAATGCTCTCATAGTCGAAACTACGAAGTGCAGATAACGAGGCTTACACGCTTCCGACTGAGAGACCCTTCTCTTCTATGTATCAGTGAAATATCCGGTGCTGCCAAGGAACAGCAAGAAGCAGATGGCCTTTATGGTTTATAACCGGTGCGTAAAATGCTTATTTTTACTTGTTCTGTATCATCATTGGTGTTTAAAATACTGTTGCGAATTACAAAATACGGATATGCACTGGACGTGAGTAATAATAACTATATTTTAAAGCCAAATGTAATACAATGCAAATCGTTACAAAGAAAATATGGATGTAGTTTTTCATAAACAAATCGACTACTAACATGCAAAAGTCATTAACATTCCTGCACAGAGTACACAACTCAGTCTATACTACTAAACTTTTACCTCTATACTGTCTGTCGTGTCTCTTGAATACCTTATATACCAGGTATAAAGAATCCTTCTTCTTGTTAGATCACTAGACGTATCCTCTAGCAAAACATAACTACCGCCCGTGCACACACCAATACAAGATACTTCTTGACTTTTACTTATCGCGCACAGACTCAAACAATCTGAACAACCTTTCAGATCTCAGAACTTTAACACACTGCACACTGCTATATTTTCATTCTTCTTCTTCTGAACTGTTCTAAGTTACAAATCGTTGGCTAATTGAATTTCACGTAGAAGCACACACGAGGGTTACAATCACGTTAACTCGTGAAGTCACTGTAGCGCGTTCATCTGTCGTAACACTGCCCCCTCCTTAGGTCTTGTTCGTCCCGAACAATTCTGGATTCCGAAGCTTCTTCAGTTCTTCGATGAAACGGGGCCAAACGATTCATGGGAACCACCTTGCACTTTGTAGTTGAACGTCGACGAATGCGATACATCACGCCGTTAATCCTGTTAACTACTGTGTAAGGACCTCCCAAAGTTCTTTGTAGTCTCGGTGAAAGTCTCCTCTTTCCACGTGGAGTAGTTGGACGTCGACGAATGCGATACATCACGTCGTTAATCATGTTAACTACTGTATCAGGACCTCCCCAAGGTCTCTGGTGTCTCGGTGAATGTCTCCTCTTTCCACGTGGAGTTATTTTCTCTACAGCAGTAGGTGAACACGTATTTTGTTCCACTGTATTCAAAATACGGACGGCTGTCTTCTTTAGGAAGGTGACGAGTTTATTGCTTTTGTTTTGCTTCTGGTGATAAAAAGAACATTTCATTATCACGTGTTTCCTCAGTTTATCCCACATGTTTGTGTCAAAATGGAAGCGAATCACATTATGACGTAGATTTTCTTTCTCACTGAAGCCTCGTCCACAGGCAGAATACGTGTAAGGCCTATAGCCCTTGTGAACACGTTTATGTCTCCGCAGGGAGGAGAATCGACTAACAGTTTTCGTGCAAAACCTGTAAAAAGTTTTCTTCTTTGTCGAAAGTTTTCTCCTTTGGATTTTTAATTCTATCAATAGTAACAAGGAATGAAAGTCATTAGTGACATAAAATCTAGGGAGGAGTTTCATCCTCCAGTCTGACCTTTTTGTCAGTTGACTTTCATTTAATTCAGAACTGTCGTGATGAACCTTCAGCCATATTTCACCCGATTCAATTTGATCCCCAAGGTGCTTCACAATTATAATATCAGCTCCATAATTCTTTTTAGCGCTTCGGTCCATCTCCTCCTTCCATACTCTTGCTAGAACTGCAGCTTCTATTCCGACAACCTTACCTGTTTCTCCTGTATAAGTGAAATCAGTGATGTGTCGGGCTGCTAGCAATATTTTTTCTGTTTTACCTTCACATAGCCAGCTTGCAACATCTTCAGATACTCCTTGTCTATTAACATGTTACGAAACTTGTTCAAAGCATTGCCGTTATGCAGAACCTTGCGGGCACGTGATGCTTCATCTACCCTATTATCCACAATGTTCACCAAACGCAGAAGTTCTCCTCCTAACTCTTCGACGAGCTCTTGCAGTTCCAAGGATCCGTTACCAAGGAAACACTGAACAGCTTCCATCACTTCCAGAGAGTTGTCAACAGAGTTTTCAAGAGGTGAATCCATGTTGCTGATAACAGCTGAACAACTCAAACTCTTCATTCCACGAGTATGTGATGCTGCAACCATTTTCTTAACTAAATCAACAGCAACATCTTCTGTACTGATGAGATCAATAGCTCCTTTTCCGAATTCAACATCATAAACCAAAGCGCACACTCCTTCAGCCAGCTTTTTGGACACAATTGAGCATCTCATTAGAGGAACGCTATCTACGGTAGCCGTCAGATCCTTGCAGCGGTAAATCTCCTTATCTGTTGGCACCAGCTCCTCTGTCTGTCCTACGATGCAGCATCCGACGTCTTCCATCATCTGCTCGATTTTATCTTTAGTGCAGTCGACTGTGAAGCCAGGGATGGATTCCAATTTGTCCAGAGTATCTCCCGTCAATTGGAGAGCACGACCGGAGATCATAGGGACCTTGAGACCTAAAGCAGCAAGTGCAGGAGCCAAGACAAGACTCACTTTGTCGCCGACACCTCCTGTACTGTGTTTATCTACCATCCGATGGCGCCACTCGGGTCTCCAGCAAAACACATGACCCGAGGAGGTCATAGTTGCTGTTTCTTCCGAATTCACTTTCTTGGAGCTCTCATTGTAATTAGCCAGGGAAATATCAGTCATGATTGCCAAATTGTTCATTCTGGAGATCAGCGACGAGTTTTGTAACATGATATTGTCCACTTTAGAGCTCTTGTAGTCGTGATTAAACTTTTCTATATCCTTATAATCTAAATGGTTATAATGTCCAAATCTGCGCATTGACTTTTCAGAAAAGAAATTCAGCATGGCTACGTTGAGATTGTCTGAGGGCTTCACTTCTCTCTGATCGTAACTCTGAGGCTTAGTTTCATCCAGAAAGTTAGTCTTTGAAGTACTGTCTCTGCGTGAAGCTCCTTTACTAGCATCACCTGTTACGCTTCTAAGCCATTCTTCGGAATTCTTCTTTCTTAAATCCCCACTTTCTATAAACGATTCGAGTGTGGCTATATGCTTCGGAAAAATCTCTCCGGAAAAATCTTCCCCAGTAACGTCGAATGGCACTTTGTATCTATGATGAATCGACGCCTCTTCTTTACTCGGACCACTCTGCGAAACGTAATCTCTGTTTCGTTCCCCCTCATTACCACTCGTTACTCTGCCTTTGCGATAATTGTCCATGACGCATTTTGCTGACGGCGAGGAATAGAATACCTTTCGGGTGGATCTCTCTTCAGATCGTGCCAGACTTGTATACCTAGGTATTTTGAAGTGCAAAGCGTACTGTATAGTCTCACAGCTCTCTGATCTGTGTGATTGTTCTTCACAGTTCCTAGACATGTCACCAGCGACATAGACACTCTGCCATGCATTACCAGTAGTTGCGTGGTCAAAGGCATTATCTGCGCTATCTCTACGTTTCTTGATTTCCAGTAGCAGATCCACATTTCGAGATTCTCCTTTCTTGCGAAGATTCGATTCTTTTGTAGTCTTCCTCTCGCAGTCCTCTCGCACTTTCTCCATCTCTCTTGAGATCTCTTCAATCCATATGAAGGCTTCATCAGAACGCCGCTGCCCCAGCAAGCTTCTCCTGTCCGTCGAATTTTGTAAAAACGAATTGCATCTACATTGCTTCTTTTTCAGATAGCGAAGAATCCCGGAATGTTTTCTGGTTCCGCATCGTTTCTTAAATTGCTTCTTTTTCAGATAGCGAAGGATCTTGGAATGTTTTCTGGTTCCGCATCGTTTCTTTCCTGCATCAGCATTATGTTCATCTGTACTATAGCTCCCACTGCTGGAGATATATTCACCTTCAACCAATTTCGTTGTCTTAACTGTAACAACATCTCTACCAGCTCTCGCTTCTTGCATAATTTTGTTCCTATAATTTTTATACTGCCCAACAATATTCTTATGGTTAGCATCTTTAAAACATTGTTCATCTATACTGTTACCTCCAGTGCTGTTAGTTTCGCAAATTTCACCTATTGGTTTTGGATTCACATTTTGACATGCGTTGCCTTTCTCTTTTTCTTTTCCATGTTTACAATCTAACTTAACACTATCAAGATCATCTGTTTCACTGACAAATTCAACATTTAAGCTATTGCATTGTCTATTGAGTTCGGTTTTAATATCCTTGAACTGATCAATAATCTTACCAACTTGAGAAGCCACTTCAGCTCTCATCTCAGTATTTTGTGCGGCTATTTCGGCTTTCAAATCATCTTTTTGAGAAACTATCTCAGTTCTCAACTCATTATTTTGTGCGGCCAGGTCACCTATTTTATTTCTCAACTCATTACTTTGTGCGGCCATTTCGCTTCTCTGGGCAGCTATTTCACCTTTAATGTATGTTTTCTGTGTAGCCATATCGGCTTTCAGGTCAGTCATCAGCTTTATTAACTCATCCATACTTCTAGTGAAAGGCATTCAATTAAATGATCCCACTCCTGACACCAAATGTTGCGAATTACAAAATACGGATATGCACTGGACGTGAGTAATAATAACTATATTTTAAAGCCAAATGTAATACAATGCAAATCGTTACAAAGAAAATATGGATGTAGTTTTTCATAAACAAATCGACTACTAACATGCAAAAGTCATTAACATTGCTGCACAGAGTACACAACACAGCTCAGTCTATACTACTAAACTTTTACCTCTATACTGTCTGTCGTGTCTCTTGAATACCTTATATACCAGGTATAAAGAATCCTTCTTCTTGTTAGATCACTAGACGTATCCTCTAGCAAAACATAACTACCGCCCGTGCACACACCAATACAAGATACTTCTTGACTTTTACTTATCGCGCACAGACTCAAACCATCTGAACAACCTTTCAGATCTCAGAACTTTAACACACTGCACACTGCTATATTTTCATTCTTCTTCTTCTGAACTGTTCTAAGTTCCAAATCGTTGGCTAATTGAATCTCACGCAGAAGCACACACGAGGGTTACAATCACGTTAACTCGTGAAGTCACTGTAGCGCGTTCATCTGTCGTAACAATACTCTCTATCCACCACTGCTTTCTATATTCAAAACTCGCATCATTTAAAGTTCCAAATCACCATACCATGTAATGATTTCTGCTTTCGAGCTTGGAGAAATGGATTAATGTTTTGTTGCTTTGTTTGCAACTTTTATACATATTGTCTTTCTGACCTGTCCGAAAAGTATACAATTACTCAGGTTTAATTTGAACTTCTTCGTTTAAAAAATCAATTAAATGTTAATGAACAGAATGAACTGTTGTGAATGATTATGATGAAAATAATGGGATAGTATAACAAAGCTTTCATGACAAATGTTCTTAGTTCCTACTAATAGTAAACTACGAAAAGGTGCATTGTGGCCTGTGCATTATTCCAGAGGATTCCTTTTTGTCTCATAATATGAATGAGGAATTTTAAGAAGTCGGAAATTATGATGCTATTTAAAATAATGATCGTTTACCTGAAATGCATTTCTCTGTTCTGCTTGAAATAATGATTGTTCGATGGCAATAAATGAATGACCTATCAGAGTTGATAATTTTTCCTTGATTTTGAAAAATTTTTCGATATCTTTGGTTAATGGTTTTAAGCGTTGATCTGTCGACTGTTGTACGTTATACGTTGAATGCATTCAATTAAAATTATCTGTACGTCTTGGGCACAGTAAACATTCTTCAAGAAGGCATCTTAGGTGAAAAGGGTCATATATGAGATCCTTGGATAGTCAGCCGTAACTATCATTACTGGCAGTTTAGATGCAATGAGCAGATATTTAATGGATTAGAAAAACCGCAAACACCTATGTGTTCCATTTCCCGAGCTGAAATAGTTTTTTTTTTTTACTGCAACTCAGCAAACTTCGAAAATCCAATAGAAATAACAGTTGAATTCATAACACTCTTAGAATAAGTATTTAAATTCAATACAGGAAAAATATAACTTTATTTACTTGTGATTTCTATCCCTGACAGTGATCGTTCTCCGAGGAAGTTACAGTCCTGTTGGAACTCTCTTCTTTCTTCCAACAAGACTGAAATTCCTCGGAAAGCGATGCCAGTCGGGGATAGGAATATAAGGAGTAATTGTTCACAAGTGAATAAAGTTATTTGCTAAGTGTTACCTATATTGAATTTAAATCCAACAGAGAGATATGGATTATTCTTTCTAAAGAGTGGTCAGAAGGCAGGGATGGCTCAGTTGAAAGTGCATCAGGGTCGTAAACTGCAGTTCCCATGTTCAAGTCCCAACAGACCAGCGTTTAGATTTATCACCGCCATGCCCACAATCAGTAAGGTCCACCGATGGGCTTGGAAAGGCCGCCATCCATCGGATGGACGTTAAACCTTGGCTCCGTGTGCAGGATAGCCATACCTTGTGCACGATAAACCACACCCTGTATTGTCTTGACGGGAGGCTACCATCTGTCTCCTAACAGCTGTCCAGTAGGTCCCCTTCCCCCAACCTTCTCTGAACCTTCGGGGTCCTTGTGACTTGGCCATTTAACCAATTGTGTGTAAAAAAAAAGTGCCCCTCAGAGGTAAAAAAAAACAAATTTAAAGAATGCATATAGTTATTTAAAGCAAGCTTTTCTAAACATGCTGTATTTTACCTTCCTTTCTAATAAATACAAAAGAGTTTCTTCATTCATGGTTGTTGGGTTGCTTTTATCTTTAAAGCTACCCTTAGAACTGTTTTGCACACAACGGTTAAATGGCAGGTCAAAAGGACCGCAAGGGTTCAACGAATGTTGGAAAGGAGCTCACTGGACGGCTGTTAAGAGACAGATGGAAGCGCCTGTCAATGTCATTCACCGTGCTCTCTAGCGCACACAGTGAATGAATCTCCTGCCACATCTTTGGGTCTCATCAAAGGAGGGCGGCCTTTCCAAGCCCATCGGTGTACTCTTTCTGACTTAGGGAAAGGGGGGGGGGGGTAACGCTGGCCCAGGTGGCACTCGAACCTGGAAACTGTAGATTACGAGCCTCACGTGCTATTGAATGAGCCAACCAGCCCCTTTATTTTCATGACATAATCATTTCTCTTTCACAATCTTTGGCATTTCTTATCTGGACGTTTCCAGATAAGAATTATTCTTACTGGACGTTCCAAACTCTTCTTGAATTTATCTTATGCTCCATTTCTTTGCCAAATTGAAGTTTTTGTATTCCACTTATTGTTCAACAGTGTCACTTGTCATAGATTTCGTATTGTTGTTTTTGGTCAGATACACCATCCATTGTAAGTCAGGTCTTAAACAATTTCTTACATCATGTTTTCTTCTCTAAATGGGTTATAGCAATGTACAGGGTGATTATAATTAAACTGGTATTACTCAGAGCGATGTAGAGAAGGATCTACTCGGCTGATCACAGCGAAAAGTGGTGGATACCTTAATAAAAACATAGAGTAGAGAATTTTCGAATAAAAAATAGTTATTTTTAATGCCACCAGGTGGCGTGGGTGTGCTAAAATAAAGAACATACGAAGTTGAACAAACAACCTTTTTTAAAAATCAAGATTCTCATAATGTGAACCCTTCGTATGCAACATGTGCTGGAAACGTTATACGGCATGATCCACAGTTGCTTGAAACATTGGCTGCAGCATGCTTTTCTGTTCTTGCGTTAATTTCAGCAAGCGATTCAACATTGCTTTAGTAAATTCGTCTTTGCAAATAACCCCATAACCAAAAATCGCATGGGTTTTATGTCGGAGGAATGTGGTGGCCAAGCATTGGAAAAAGTTCGAAAAATTATTTCATTTGGTGAAGACCACGGAAGTCTTCACCAAATGTGGTACGCAACAATTGCGTTGCCGTAAGTGCAGTATGGGGTGGCTTTTCTATGGGTGAATTTCTTTCTTACAAAGCCGGAATAATCTTGCGGTGGAGAAGGTCTGTGTCACGTGATCCACTCACCGATCGACGCACGGAGGCTTAAGGCGTGATCTCCTCAACGAAAAATGACTCGATTATAAATTTTGCGGTAAACCTGAACCATACAGTTACATAGTCGGAATATAGGGACACATCATACACAGCATGCGGATGTGTAGGTCCCCATATTCGAAAGTTGTGCGTATTCACTGTTCCATGTACGAAAAAATGCGCCTCATCGGTCTATAAGACTTTCGAAGGGCACATTTCATCCACCTGCATCCTCGCCAGAAATCGCAAAGCGAAGTCGGCGCCTTGTTTTTTGTCACGTGGTTGCAGCTGCTGCACCCTATACATTTTTAAAGGATACCATTTCAAGATGAACCGTATAACTTTACAGACAGTTGACCACGGAAATTGCAGTTGCCGGGATACCTGTCTTGCACAAACTACGGATAGTTCCGATTGTGACTGGATTTCTGCAACGGTAAGTGCGACGTCTTCCATATTGCTTTTTGCAACAGGTCACCAGCCTCTACCCGGAGCCACACCCTTGCCTGTTCGTCCTGGTCCACACCCTTGCCTGTAGGAGCCACACCCTTGCCTGTCGGAGCCACACCCTTGCCGGTTGCCACACCAACGCCTGTTTCTTCGAATTTCTGTATCATATTCTTCAGCGTTTAGCGACAAAGGTACTTTTCTCATAATTTTCAGACGAGATATTCACGTAATGCAGCGGCGGCATTACTGCCGTTTTGGTAAAAGAGTTTCACTAGCAAAGCTCGATCCTTATTGCAGATACCTATGGTTCCTTTTACCGATTACAGGGAAGACATCGCATTTTATAGCGTGCCTCATGCGACTCTCACATGTAATTTATTGCAATGTCACGAGAAATTGGCATGTTCTACTACGCTTTTAGCGCGTCCACACCACCTGATGGCACTAACACTATAACTATTTTTTTATTTGCAGTTCTCTACCCCATGTTCTTATTAAGATATCCAGCACTTGTTGCTTGATCCGTCGAGTAGATCCTTCTCTCATCATTACGCAAATCTTTCTTCATCATTACGCAAATCTTTCTTCATCATTACGCAAATCGCTCTGAGTAATGTCAGTTTAATTATAACCACCCTGTATGTTAAAATAAACAGAATCCGTTTCAAAAAACACTTTATTTTTTTTTCAAACTGCTCATGCCAGACTTCTCTTTGCACTGAGCCTTCTTATACCAATGCGCAGAACCTCAACATGAATTTTCCACCCTCCTTAAAAATTAATTATTATAAGAAATGATTCACTGACCTACTGGATCAGAAACAAAGCCCATTAACATTTGGATGAAATCATGGAAAGGTGTATGAGAAACGGAGTAAATCTGTCTATTAGTAAACAAAATAAAGGCAAAATTTTAAAATTTAACCATGCACAGCTTCTGCGAGATCGTACACATTCTCCATTGAACAAACTAATGCTACAATTCAAAAGTTGATATATCATTCCAAACGATATTTTCTGTAGTTTGAGATATATCGTACTAAGTAAGAAAGTTCTCAAAGGTTATTTGAAAAGTTTCCTTCGTTTACTGTTCATCCACATCATCAACACCATCACGGAGGTCCAACCAGATCGTGCAATTTAGTTCTCCAAGCATATCTGTCCTGAACTATATCTGCTGCATCGGACCACTGCACACCAATTCCAACAAGATCCTGTTTGACATTGTCTGTCCGTCACATCGTAAGTCTCCCCCTCTTTCTGAGGCCTTTAGGACACTGTTCATAACCTTATTTGCTAATCTACAATTATCCACACGGGCAATATCGCCAAGGGAGAATCAACGGCAGTCTCTCGCTGCACAATATGCGGCTCAGAGTAGGTTGCCGACTCCTTTGCCTAACCTCTTCATTATTTACAAGGTTGAACCACCTAATTCCCAAGATACTGCGTAAGCATCTAGAATCAAAGATATCAAGTTTGTGTTATCTTGTTTACAAAGTGTCCAAGTTTCACTACCATAACTAACCCTAGAAAGAACCAAACAATTATAGAGACTAATTTTAGTCTTTAGGCGTATACGCCTATTTCTCCACACTCTCCATAGATTCTTAAAAGTTCCGGCAGCAATCCCAATTCGTCTATTAATCTTATGCTGCACATCATCACTATCTGTTACATAAGCTCCCAAGATAATTAAACTATAACACATACTGAAGACGATTAACTGAATCACAGACTGCCTGACTAACTTTAGTTTTCTCTCTGTTTATCAACAAACCTACTTTAGTACCAGTCTCATCAACAACGTGATAATACGTGACAATCCCGGTGCACCGCAATACGGAGACTGCATATCACCATAGGGAGTTGTCACTGAAATCATCATAAGAATTTATCTTATCAACATCATTTCGCAAAAGGGCTAAATCATCAGCATAATCTAAATCAGAAATTGTCGTATGCCCAGACCATTTAAGGCCTAAATATTTCCCTTGTAGTGAGTTTTGCATAACATATTCAATAACCACACTAAAGAGAAAAGGAGACAAAATGCACCCTTGTCGAACACCAGAAGTAATGCTAAACCAATTGCTACAAGCCTTACCAACTCTCACACACGACTCAGTGTTATTATAGAGAGCTTTCATTATGTTAACTAATTTGTCTGGTATGCCATACCATTTCACAATCAACCACAAATTACGACTATCAACAGAGTCGGAAGCCTTTTTGAAATCAAAAAACTAATAACCAAAGGTTTCTGAAACTCTAAATATTTCTCAAGAATCTGCCTAAGTGAAAATATCTGATCCACACATCCTCTACCACTTCTGAATCCACATTGCTCATCACGCAATTGCCTGTCAACCAGATTCTTAATTCTATTAACACCTTCAAAATTCAAATCAGACAAGCACTGCAGCATTATCGTGCAGAGAGAGACTCCCGTGGTTTGGCCGTGTTGCCCGTATGGATAATTATAGATTGGCGAATAGGGTTATCAACAGTGTGTCTAAAGTCCTCAGAAAGAAGGGGATACCTAGATAGCGGGGTGGACACACAATGTCGGACAGTAACCCTGTTAGAATTGGTGTGCAGTGGCCAGATTCAGCAGATGTAGCTCTGGACTGAAATGCATGGAAACCTAAATTGCACGTTCTGGTTGGACTTCCATATAGCCCATGGTTGGTTGATTATGATGATGAGTTCTGCATCTGAGTTACTATTGACATAACATAGCCTAACATGCTTAATGAAATGACCTTTAGTCTTTTCATGAACGAGTTCATAAATAGTGCATGTATTATTTAGTGTACATGCGCTCTTTAGGGACTCGTCTGCAAATTTCGTAATGATTTTAGGAAAGAGGATATGTTCCAATGTGGAACTCCTTACCTTTTAATATAAATATATTACTGTTTTTAATGTTATAGACATTAATGTCTATAAAATAATAAATAATTAAAGTGCTTTATTTATAAAAATAACTTTAATTAAAATAATTTTAAATTACTAATTAAAAAAATAAAATAATTTTAAAATGCTATATTTATTTTTGCAATTAGTGTATTTTTGAAGTCTCCGATTACAAAAATCAGTTTTTTACATATATTATCCCTTGTAATTAACTGTTACTACCTTAACAATGATTTGATATGCTTAAATCAGTACAAAAGGTTTCTTACACAAAATACATATGTTACGTAAATGAAAGTGACGATCCAGTTTTGATTGGGATGCTAAATTAGTCTGATGCGACATTATTTAAGTTACGGAAGACTTGCTATGAAAATTATTAGTGATATATTTTTATGTTAATTTGTAGCGACTTTACACTGAAAGTCACTGAACTAGAATCCGATTTGAACATCGTGAAAGTGCATGTGAGTAAACGGAGGTATAAAACTACACTAAAAAATGCTATGATTTGTACTGGTAGCCATTTTTACTCCTCTTTTAATGATCTTTCTTTAACTGAAAGCATAACATAAAACGAAATTTTAGTGTTTCATTTAATGATATACAGAAATATCTGAAATTTTTATGGTAAGTTAAAAGTTATGAAATTGTCTTTATAATTACACTGATCAGCTCAGAATAAAATAAAAAATATTATTTTTTCTAAACTATGTCCCTTTATCTTTATATATGAAGTGACCCAAAAAAAACTTATATCCACTAAGTAATAACTTAGTGGATATAAGAAATATATGAAATTTATACATTTTAAATCACTGTTGAAGCACTACATAAAACCCAAGGTTTCATGTTTTACAAATGGAGGGAATGTAATTTTCAATATTAGAAGAAGCACAGAAAATGACCTGTAAACATGAGACTCATCGCAACTACCTCTGGGTTATATCTGGAAGGTGTTTTGTCGACCAGCATCTTCAATTGTAGTTAAGGCAACTTGCAATGACTGACTCCGTGGTATAAAGCAATCAATAGAAGATATCTCGGTGAAGAGCTGGTGGCTGAGGAATCAGAGTACCTGACATGCCATCAGAACGTCGTAGGTTCGTACTCCACCCGGATCAAGTTAATATTTCCTCTATGCTTAGAATTGTTCATCCTGCTTATTATTTACGATTTTGTTTCATTTAGTTAAATAATAATATACGTTAATGCACTATTTATCGGATTTTTTAAAATACTTCTCTAAAATGTACATCGTGTAACTCTATTTTATGTATTGTAAATAAAAAGAATCGTATAGGAAGCCTTCTACGTTTGGAGTTTGAGGTGGTTTCCTCATTAGCCTATTCCTAAGCTGATCATATCTGATCACTCATTCACGCCATGTAATTAATCGAGTGTTTTGGCATCAAATTGAAACTTAAACATGAACTCTAATTTGGTATTAAAGGAATTCCCATATCTTTCCCTGTTTGCACTTTTCTTAAATTCCAGCATGTAGCATAACTATGATTTTTCGAAGTAACAGGATAAAAAAAACCCTAACCTTCTCCGTCTGTGGGTGTCCAATAAGTGGCATGAGTCGCAAAGGACAAGACAAAGATCACCAAACGGTGGAGCGCCAAGGGCCAGATTTTCAAATTCTTTGAGCCGAGTGGTTAGCGCGCTTGGCTGCTGATCTAAGGGACCTGGGTTCGAGACCCGGGTAAGGCATGGTTGTATGTGTTGTTTTTCTTCTGAGGTCCTGCCATCCTCTCAGACCTTCTACTATGGCATATAAACTGACAGGCTCCTGTCAGACCTCTGTGGCAAGCAGCTGCTTGAGGGGGTATTTATATTTTATTTATTTATTTAAATACTGTGGGGTAGGGATTCTCGGACATATGGCTCATGAAGTCATTTTTGTAGTTCACAAGCAATACGTTTCATCGTAATCAAGGCAGCTGCTATAATGATCTCACGCGAATATATTCACCTTCAGCCGAAAATGAAACCACAATCAATGAAATCAGGTCTCTTTCATCTTATGGTTTTGTGACAAGAAAGGCATTTTAAACTTTTTTATCAGTATGCAACTTGTTGCATTACCAAAACAGTCCTCCTGACCTATAGCTTTAGCCGCCATACCCCTAGCTTTAAGCGTTTCAGTTGATATATATTGCCTAGATAACAAAGTAACGAATTTTTGTCATATCACAAGAAAGCCAAATTCGATTATCCGCAGCTTCTAAAATTTGCATTTTATGGTAAATTTTGACGTAATATAAAGTTATCTGTCTAATATATTTACACCGAAGAGCCAAAGTATTATGAACAGCTGCCTAATATGATGTTGGTCCTCCATGTGCCGCTAAAACAGCTATTACCCGGCAAGGCATGGACGCTACAAGATTTCTATAGGTGTCTTGTGGTATCTGGTACCAACACGTTACCAGCAGATCCTTTAACTCTTGTAAGGTACATGGTTTAGCCACCACAGATCGGATATGCTGTTCCAACACAAACCACAGATGCTCGATTAGATGCTGTCTGAGGAATTTGGAAGTCAGGGCAGTACCTGAAAGTCTTCTTCATGTTCCACAAACCATTCTTGAACAATTCGGCCAGTGCAGCATGGTGCATTATCCTGCTGAAAAAAGGCACTATTAGATGGGTATACCGTTGCTATGAAAGCATGTACCTGGTCTGCAATGATGTTAAGGTAGATGTAGACGTCATAGTTTCCTGTACATGAATGACTGGATCCAGGATTTTCCAGCAGAATATTGCCCAAAGCTTTCTCCACTGGTGTGCATCGTTTACCTGGGGAAGTGCCAACACTTCCCCAGGCAAACGAATGCACACCTACACCGCCGTCCACATGGTGCCACAGGAAACGAGATTCATAGGATCATACAACCTTCTTTCAATCATTCAAGGTCCAGTTTTGATGCTGGCGTGCCCATTGTAGGCGCTTTCGATGGTAAACTGAAGTTAGCATGGGCACTCGGAGCTGCCAGCGGCTACGCAACTCCGTTTTCAGCAGGGTTCGATGAACTGCGTTTTGTGACACATTACTCCCGGCACCACATTAGAATTACGGATGAGTTCCACCACAGTATTCCTTCTGTTGGCTCGTACCATATGGGCTAGCCTTCGCTCAGTTCTAGCATCGATGAGCTGTGGTTGACCACACCTTGCTGGCGGTTTGTGGGTTTTCCCTCCTCAGACCAATTTCTGAAGGTACTAACCACGGCTGACCGTGAACACCCAACAAGACTTCCATCTCAGAAATACTCTAGACCAGTCGTCTGTATATTACAATTTGGCATTTGTCAAAATCACTTTTATCCGCTGTTTTTCTCATCTGAAGAATACGAATAACACTGATTAACAGAGCTCAGTATCAGGTGTTATTTATACCGTTTCATGACCTTCACACGCGCCGTCGTTTACCTGCAGTTGCTTCGATTTGCATAAAGACTCGGTGGTCATAATGTTTTGGCTCTTTGGTGTATATTTTAATTTTCAACAATATTACTTCAATATTTGAAGAATTATTAAAGATCGGCATTTGAACAGCAGCAATAAAAAATGCCCCTCAAGCAGCTGCTTTCCATAGAGGTCTGACAGGAGCCTGTCAGTTTATATGCCATAGGAGAAGGTCTATTGATCTCTATGTTGCGATCTTGTGCAACCACGGCAATTCCCGGTTCCGCCTGACAGCACTACCTGGTTTAAGAAAAGCCATGACTATCTAGAGCCGGGGGCAAGGAATACGCCCTATAGGCGCACCTCAACCCCGGCCTCACATGGCAGCAGTCCTATAGAAGGAAAGCTAACCACCGGAAGAAACCTAACTTTAATCTATTCCCCGGTTTGCAAATGTGCAAGGATATAAAGATCCAAGCTCGATCGGCACCCGGGGTGGAGACTCTTAGTAAGACCCAGACTTTTTGGACGGCTCGTGCCTACTTGGCAGGAGGAACCTTTCGACCGAGCCGTCGAACTGACCACCCAAGGTCCCTGAAAGGTGAGGTCTCCGACGCCGTCACCACCCGACCGGCAATCAAGCCGGCCAGCAGCGTCTTCAACCTCGGTTGGCCTTGGCCATGTCCAACCGGCGCCCAACCCGGTCGGCACAGCCTTCAGCCGGGTTGCTGAAGTTCAGCCCGGGTTGCTCCCCCCACCACGACAAGGTGGTCCCCTATCGGGGGGGATAGGAGAAGGTCTGTGAGGATGGCAGGACCTCAGCAGAAAAACGACACAAACAGCCATGCCTTACCCGGGGCTCGAACCCAGGTCCTTAGATCAGTAGCCAAGCGTTCAAGGAGAATTTTAGCAAGGGTGATTCGTGGAATTGTGTTTCTAATGTCCCGTTTATGCTCGTCTATCTTGTGTTTTAGGGTGCGTTTAGTGCAGTCGATATAGAGAGCGGGGACATCGGGGGTGAAATGGAGATTAGGGGAATGAAGTAGATTCCGCCTGCTTAAGAATTTAAATGGGATCTTTGCCATGCTTAAGAATTTAAATAGATTCGGTGGTGTTTTGAAAGGAACTTTTAGGTTAAATGGTTTTAGGTTGGTATAACAAGGGGTTCAATATTGAGGAAGGTAATGGAGGCGGTGAATTTATGATGTGGCTACAGAGGTGATGGAGATTGATTGAGAGAGGATCGAGAAGGTGAGGTGAGGTAATTACAGAGGTGATCGAGAAGAGAGGGAAACAAGAAACACAATCAAGCAGAAAAAACGGAAAGGTGGGGGGGGGGACAAGAGGCTGTATTTCCAATGCAATATATCATTTCCCCCTTGTTTTTTAAATTTTTAAATTTTTTTTTGAAAAATCCATGAAACGTAAATAAGTTTAGTAATATTTATTTCTATTACCCTTACTATGATTCTGAAAGGAATAGGAGATGCCCCCCCCCCCCCCCTCCCTAGATCTTGTCCATGGACTCGAGTATGTCCACCCATAAGACTTTTTAGGCACATTACTGATATCTGAAATGTAAAATAGAACAGACTACTTTTGATTTAATCATTTGCTGAATTCAATCACTTACTCAATTACTTAATGTATTCTATAAAAAGTATAATGATAGAAAATTTTATTCTTTTCACCCTCCCAAGTTTAAGCTGTGTGGTCCCAGTCATCTCTCTCTATCCACTTATTTTTATCTTTGCAATCTTGCTCTTGAAGTCCTCTTTTCAGCATTCTTTTTTTCATACCATTTTTCCATCTCTTTCACCGTCTTCTTCCAGCGGGTTCTCATTTCCATATTAAATTTAGCCCTCTTCCTTTATCCATCATATTCATAAGTCTTTCTCATTTTGATAATATTTTTTACACCTCCAATATTTTTATGTAATCTCTGATTGCTTTAGTTTCTTTATTTCCCATTTTATCTAGTCTTTGCTTCCTCGGATATCTTTTGCAATATCCACTTCGATTACTTTTATCTCAGATGCAAACCTTTCTCACAAAATTATTTTTGATTCTTATGTTAGAGTACTATCTACAATTGTATTAAAATCTATTCTTTAAAAATCAATTCAGCACTCTTACTGCTTTCTATTTTTGGTCTTCTATTTTAATAATCTTTATTTAATTTTTTTTCATCATACATTCGACTATTAATAACAGCTTTCTCTTTGCTGGGTGTTAGAAAACTGACATCAGAATCCAAAAAATGGAAACATTGGAAACTTTTTTCTTTGAAAAATTTCAAATCATGACATCTATTTTATGTAAAAAGATGTAATCCAAGTAATTACAACCTTATGCCAGTTTTTAAGTAGAAAAACAAATTTAAATAGCTTTTAAAAGTTATTATTAAAAAATAATAATGAAAAAACTTTTCAAATATCGACAAACATGCATGCGTTTTAAAAACTGTTTTGGGAAAGGAGTTAAGAGTAAATGTCACAGGAGTCTGATATCTCGTGTTCAATGGGTAGTAGCTCATGACCATATGGGTTTCGAGGTGAAAGGATGCTCAGCTTAATGAGAGGCAATTTACGGAGTGGAAGGGAGCTCTGCCTGGCTTGGCTGCGGTTAACTCCTTCGCCCTTCGGGTGAAGGAAGGGGGGACGACAAACTAGGAAGAGTCCATTTCAAAACTCGGCCGGTTTGGTATTCTGAGGTACTTCGTTTTCCAAGGTCTGTGGTAGTTAAAGGGTTAAAAGAATATCGTAAAGCTCATAGTAATACTATTCGCACGATAATTAATTGCATCAAATGGATTCATTTCATATTGTTACGACAGAAGGAATCTGGCAACCGAAAGCAAAAAGTTTCAGCCAACGAATAAGAACGTTGGGAGAATTTGGAGAAGAAGAGTGGAGCGTTAACGGTCGTTTTGTATTGTAACGGTCGGTGAGTTCGAAAATGGACGGTGAGCTGTTCTGAGACAGTGCGCGTAAGTATCAAGAAATAACTTGATGTGTTGTGTATACGCGGAAGGATAAAAGTGGGATCTTTTATCGTTAAGTAACAAGAAGTAACTTGATGTGTTGTGTATACGCGGAAGTATAAAAGTGGGAACTTTTATGGCTAACTTCGAATGTCTACACGGACTGTCTTTTTGTTCGGCTAGTGTGTGAAAAGTTATTAGCACAGGACGAGAATTGGTTTACAAGTGAAGATCTTCGGGTGACCTGGTAAATCAAGTAAAAGGTAGTATTTAGTAAAATACACAGAGCTGATATTGTGTGCTCTACGCAGGAAGATTGATGACTTGTGCATGTTAATAGTTGATTTGTTAATAAGATACTTCATCCATATTTCCTTTGTAACAATTTACCTTGTATTGAATTTGGTTTTGAAATATAGCTTTTAATACTCACGTTCAGTGGCTATCCATTTTTGTGATCCGCAACATTTGGTGTCAGGAGTGGGATTAATTTAATTGAATGCCTTTCACTAGAAGTATGGATGAGTTAATAAAGCTGATGACTGATTTGAAAGCCGATATGGCCGCACAATATAATGAGTTGAGAACTGAGATAGTTTCTCAAAAAGATGATTTGAAAGCCGATATGGCCGCCCAAAGCGATAAAATAGGTGACTTGAAAGCCGAAATGGCCGCACAAAATAATGAGTTGAGAACGGAGATAGTTTCTCAAAAAGATGACTTGAAAGCCGAAATGGCCGCACAAAATCATGAGTTGAGAACGGAGATAGTTTCTCAAAAAGATGATTTGAAAGCCGAAATAGCCGCACAAAATACTGAGATGAGAGCTGAAGTGGCTTCTCAAATTGATAAGATTTCTGATAAGTGTAAGGACATTATGACCGAACTAAATAGTGTAAAAGATGATCTTGATAGTGTTAAGTTAGATTATAAACATGAAATTGTAAAAACTGATTGTGAACGCCAGTTTCAGATTTTGAGAAATGAAATGTTACCTTCTGCCTGTGATAATAATAATTCTAGTGGAAATAATGTTATTACACATATCGCTAAAAATACAACTAAACCTTCTACATATGATGGTCAATCATCTTGGACAGTATTTAAAACACAATTCGAAGTTATCGCTACAGCCAATGAGTGGAATGAATTCCAAAAGGCCAGTTTTCTTGCAGCTTCCTTAAGAAATTCTGCTGCGGAAGTTTTGCAGTCTGTTCCAGAAGAAAAACGACTTGATTATCAAAGTCTAGTTTCTGCATTAGAACTAAGGTTTGGTGATAGTTATTTAAAACAATATTACGTGACTCAATTTAAACATCGCATGCAGAAAAATGGTGAAACTTTGCAAGAGCTTGCTAGTGATATTGAGCGTCTAGCTAGATTGGCTTATAGTAACTGTCCACCAGAAATTCAAGATAATTTAGCTCAATTACAATTTATTGATGCTATTGCTGACCCTGACACTCAGCAATCTCTGAGGATGTTGGAAGGTGAATCCTTAAAGTCAGCTGTGGTACATGCTATGAAATACGAGTGCTCCAGGCTTTCCTCCCGAGCGAACAAACGTGCAGTGAGATTTGTGAGTGCAGAAGAAACTGTAGAAAAGGATAATGAAATGAAAGAACTAACCAAAGCCATACTATCCGTTTTGAAAGATATAAAAGGTTCTTCTTCAAAACCTACAACAGACCTTCAGTGTTGGAATTGTGGCAAGACCGGACACATTCGTAGCAACTGCACTAGGAAACGAATGAGGAGTCCAAGTCCATCAACTAGACAACAGGATCAGGGAAACAGAAATTAGTCAGTCTTGCGGGGCAAAGGCTGGCAGTTGATTGGTTGGCCCCAGGGGAAGTCGCCCACGTTTCAACATTACATGGCGATAATAATGGATTAGTAGCTGATGGAGCCATAAATGGAATACCTTGCCGTATGATAGTCGACACTGGTGCAAATGTAACTTTACTCAGAACGGATATAATAAAGAAAATAATACCTCACCCAAACTTGAATACTACACAGTCTAGAATAAGCCTACAAACGGCCACTGGAGATCGTGCAAAAGTTCATGGAAAAATAGAACTTAATATTCGAGTTGGTAGCTGTCTGGTTCGCCATCCTGTTTACATCGCTGACATCTACGACGAATGCATATTAGGCCTTGATTTTCTTAAGAAACATGGATTCAACATTAGACCCAGTGATAACCTACTCATCTATGAGACAGAAGAGATTCCTCTGCTTAGCCGGACGTCTGATTCTTTATCAAGCGTAACTCCAATATTAGTGACGGAAGACACAGAGATCCCAGCACAAAGTGAAGTTATAGTCCGTGGACATCGGGCGGAGACTTCTGGGGCCTTCCGATTGGCAGTTACTGATGCCTCTGGTAAAGGAGCTTTGGCTCATAACATCCTGGTTGCAAGGACTTTAGTCAGAATAGATAAAGAACAGATCCCTATCAGAGTGATGAACTGTAACAAATCCAATAGAATGTTAAAAAAAGGTGAGGAATTAGCAATATGTGAAGCTGTTACCTGTGTAACAAGTATAAATAAAATAGAAGTTACCGATTCATATCAAAATCATACCGACATCCCGTCTCATCTTACTGAATTATGGAGAGAAACAAGACAAATATTAACTGAAAACCAAGCTGTTAAGGCCGAGAACCTATTAAAAGAATTTTCTGACATTTTTTCTGCCACATCAAATGATTATGGCCGTACTAACCTGACAGAACATAAAATCAACACTGGTGATTCTCCTCCAGTCCATCTGCCGGCAAGAAGGCTTCCATTGGCAAAAAGAGAGGAGACGGAACAACTCATAAAGGACATGGAAGCTCAGGGCATTATAGAACCATCACAGAGTCCCTGGACATCACCAGTAGTTCTTGTCAAGAAAAAAGATGGATCTACACGATTTTGTGTAGATTATCGCAGATTAAATGACGTAACAAAGAAAGATTCCTTTCCTTTACCCAGGATTGACGATACACTAGACACTTTATCTGGGTCAGAATGGTTCTCAACATTAGATTTAAAGAGCGGCTATTGGCAAGTTGGTATACGTCCTGAAGACCGTGAGAAAACGGCTTTCAGTACAGGGAATGGACTTTGGCAGTTTAAGGTGATGCCATTTGGACTTTGTAATGCACCTGCCACATTTGAGCGACTAATGGAGTCAGTGCTCAAAGGCTTGTCTTTGGAGGTCTGCCTGGTTTACTTGGACGACATCATAGTTCTTGGAAGAACATTTGAAGAACATTTGAGAAATCTTCGTCAAGTATTTGAAAAACTTAAGGCAGCCAAGTTAAAATTGGGACCGACAAAGTGTAAACTGTTCCAGCAAGAAGTTCATTACCTTGGTCATGTGATCACTACAGCAGGGATTAAGACTGATCCTAGTAAGATAGAAGCTGTAAGAGACTGGCCTCCACCACAAGATGTTCATCAACTTCGTAGTTTTATTGGACTTTGCACCTACTATAGAAGATTTGTCAAAGGTTTCTCCAACATCGCAAGGCCATTACATCGTCTGACAGAAGAGGGCCAGCGGTTTATGTGGACCACCGAATGCGATATAGCCTTTCAACAGCTGAAGAAAACTCTTTCCACAGCACCAGTGCTAGCGTACCCACAAACTGGAAAACAATTCGTAATAGATACTGACGCAAGTAACACAGGAGTTGGTGCTGTGCTTTCACAAGAACAAGACGGACAAGAGAGAGTTATTGCATACTTTAGTAAAACTTTATCCAAACCAGAGCGGAATTACTGTGTAACACGCAAAGAACTGTTAGCAATAGTAAAAGCAATAGAACATTTTCATCATTATCTCTATGGCCAGAAATTCCTTATACGTACTGATCATGCTGCACTTAGATGGTTATTAAACTTCAAAAACCCTGAAGGACAAATCGCTAGGTGGATACAACGGTTACAAGAATACGATTTCTCCATCGAACATCGAAGTGGTAAAATGCATAAGAATGCAGATGCTCTTTCCAGGCGCCCATGTATTGAAAATTGTAAACATTGCTGTAATGCAGAACTGAAATTTGAAACTAAAGAGATAATGCCCATAAGACAAATAGTATCGACACAAACAAACAGTGACACCCCTAACATCTGGAATCCAATTGAAATCAGGAAGGCTCAACTAGATGATGAAGACATAAAACCAATATTAGAATTGATTGAAAAATCTGATATAAGACCTAATTGGGAGCAAATCTCGAGGTATAGTCCAACTACTAAAAGTTACTGGGCACAGTGGGACTCCTTAAAAATGGAAGACGGAGTATTATACAGAAGATGGGAGAATCCCACTGGACGGCTGACCCGTTGGCAGATAATCCTTCCTCGATCCCGAGTGGAACTTGTGATGAAAGATGTACATGATAGTGCCACTGGAGGACACTTCGGTGTTAATAAGACATTAGCCAAAGCCAGGGAACGATTTCATTGGTTGAAAAGTAGGGCAGACGTTGAGAGATGGTGTAGGCAATGTGAAGCCTGTGCAGCAAAGAAAGGCCCTAAGACTAGGAGTCGGGGTAAGCTGCAGACGTATAACGTTGGTGCCCCTTTTGAAAGAATAGCCATTGATGTAATGGGTCCGTTTCCTAGAACTGATGATGGAAATCGATATTTATTAGTGGTAATGGATTATTTCACAAAGTGGCCTGAGGTATATCCCATCCAAGACCAGGAAGCAACAACAGTGGCTGAGATGATAGTTAATAACTTCATTAGTAGGTATGGAGTACCTTTACAACTCCACTCTGATCAAGGACGGAATTTTGAATCCAATGTGTTTAAAGGCATCTGTCAACTATTAGGCATTCAGAAAACCAGAACAACTCCCTTACACCCTCAGTCGGATGGTATGGTTGAAAGGTTCAATAGAACAATTGCTCAGCATTTAGCATTATTTGTGAACGACCACCAACGTGACTGGGATCGCCATGTACCACTCCTTTTGCTGGCATATAGAACGGCAGTGCATGAGACAACTGGACAGACACCTTCCATGATGATTTTTGGAAGAGAGTTACGTCTTCCCTGTGACCTTTTATATGGTCGGCCCGAAGCAATGCCTGTGTCCACTCCACAATACGTACAAGAATTGCAACAACGACTAGAAGAAATCCATCACTCCGTTAGACATAACATCGACATAACAAGTGACAGAACCAAAACAAGATATGACAGTAAAATAAATGGAACTATTTTCAATCAAGGAGATCTTGTCTGGCTATACAGTCCACATAGAAAGAAAGGACTATCTCCAAAACTTCAGAAACCTTGGGAAGGTCCATATACAATAGTTAACAGGATTAATGACGTGGTATATCGCATTCGTCAACGTCCAGCTACAAAGTGCAAGGTGGTTCACGTGGATCGTTTGGCCCCGTTTCATCGAAGAACTGAAGAAACTTTGGAATCCAGAATTGTTCGGGACGAACAAGACCTAGGAAGGGGGCAGTGTTACGACAGAAGGAATCTGGCAACCGAAAGCAAAAAGTTTCAGCCAACGAATAAGAACGTTGGGAGAATTTGGAGAAGAAGAGTGAAGCGTTAACGGTCGTTTTGTATTGTAACGGTCGGTGAGTTCGAAAATGGACGGTGAGCTGTTCTGAGACAGTGCGCGTAAGTATCAAGAAATAACTTGATGTGTTGTGTATACGCGGAAGGATAAAAGTGGGATCTTTTATCGTTAAGTATCAAGAAGTAACTTGATGTGTTGTGTATACGCGGAAGTATAAAAGTGGGAACTTTTATGGCTAACTTCGAATGTCTACACGGACTGTCTTTTTGTTCGGCTAGTGTGTGAAAAGTTATTAGCACAGGACGAGAATTGGTTTACGAGTGAAGATCTTCGGGTGACCTGGTAAATCAAGTAAAAGGTAGTATTTAGTAAAATACACAGAGCTGATATTGTGTGCTCTACGCAGGAAGATTGATGACTTGTGCATGTTAATAGTTGATTTGTTAATAAGATACTTCATCCATATTTCCTTTGTAACAATTTACCTTGTATTGAATTTGGTTTTGAAATATAGCTTTTAATACTCACGTTCAGTGGCTATCCATTTTTGTGATCCGCAACAATATAATGAACTTCCAGATAGCAGTTTAAACCTAACTATGATATATATATTAGTTGCCGTGAAGCACTTGAAATAGCAAGAAACAAAATAAAGCTATCAATTAAATGCTTTATAAAGATTTTCAGTTTACATGCATAATCAATCTTATTATATTATCAAACACAATATGAGTATATTTGTATTGAACATTTGTCTTACAATAAAATCTTAGTATATCATAATAATTCACAAGCAATTCATACCGTCATGGTATGTCTCTCTGGTTCTAAGGTAAAAGGTCCTCGGATCGATCCCCAGCGTGGGTAGAACTTTCATGCTCAACTTTGTTTTTATATCCTTTAGCAGGTAAATATATGCAAATATCCGATGTGACATAACTTAACAAGGTATTTTTCATAAGGACTTGAACATAGAAAACATTTATCGTTTTTAAAACGTTCCAAACGATCTATTTTTGCAAAGCCGTTGCGATTCAATTGTTTAACTTTATATCTATGCAGTCGGCAGCCGAATAGCCTAAATTGCTCATGCGCATTAGCGCTTGTTTGTTTCTACCTGGTGCCATGCTAGTGCTGAATACTCGGCAAGGCCACCATGGTCCTTATGGGAGTGTCTTTTTTATGGTGTTCTGACTCGGTTGATAATGGCAGTAGCTTATGTGTTCTTTTGGTTACAACTTTTTGAGGTTTACGTAGGCAGTGATAATCTTCAAGGTTAAGTTTTAAAATATGTTCGTTGTAAAAGATTAAAAGCATATGGAAAAGTTCATTGTATTACCAATTGCACAAAAATATAATTACATTCAACGGATTCATTTCATATAGCGATACACCCAGAGGCATACTGACAGTCTCCGCTAGAGGCCCTATATAGGTAGAGGTTGGCCACCTCAAAATTGGACGACATGTTTTGTCGTCGCTCGGATTGTATAACATGCATAGCTGAATGGTACTGTATGGTACTTATGGATTCCGGAAAAGGGTATGGTAATATTTGATAAAGATTTCAGTGTTCATGAGTGGAAGCACTTTAAAAAACGGCTAAAAAAGAAAAGTAAATTTTAGGGCTTTTTTTAAAAAAATATATATATATATAATTTCGCTTTATTATCTGTCCTTCTGTGGACATCGAATTTTTTGTTTATACAGATAAATAAAAAATTCTTTTTGTGTTAGATAGGTATTAATGATATATTAGGACTTCGGTTTTTCGAATCTCCCAAAAGTTATAACTACGCACTCTAACGTTGAAAAAGTTGAAAATTTCAAAATATCAAAAGAATATTTCCAAACGATGTAGTTATGTTAGAAGTTTGAAATTTTGGTGTTGAAATGTTAAGGTTACGAAGTTACCATTGGCAACAATCAGTTGACCTTTTAGACCCAGTGTGGGGGGGGGGGGGGAGGAGGTATATGTAATTTTTTTGTTTTAAAAGAAAAGTGTATGTTTTTAGAGAAAAATTAATAATTCTTGTAGGGTTGGACAGGTATTGTTGAAATATTACAATTTGCATTTTGCGAATTTACCAAAAGCTGTAATTGCGCCCTCTAATGGTGGAAAAAAAAATAGAAAAATCCCAAAATTTAAAATGAATATTGCAAACGATGTAGTAATGCTAGAAATTTGAAATTTTGGTGGTGGAATGTGACAGTTTTGAAAATTCCATTGACAAGAATGAGTTCACCCTAAGCTCATAGTAGGTAAGAAACAGAACAGTTTTATTTTAAGCGATAATTGGAAATCTCTTTTTAGTTGTTACTAATGAAATGTAATTCACATTTTCAAAGGTAGTTTTAATTTATATCATTAGAGATCACTAAATATCGAAACTGCAAAATGTTTAAGAACGCTTCAAGGGATCTGTTTATGGTCGAAATTTTGGCCTGTAGAGTTCTATTATAGATATTCCACTAACAGCAATGATCTGCCCACTATTTTCAGAGAAGCGAGAGAAAAGCAACTTTTTAAATTTAAGAACTAAAAAGACAAATGCTTTTTATGTTTTATAATTAGTAATAATAATATACTGCTATGTGCATTTCCTCCATCATACATTAAAAAAATAAATATATAACTTCTGAAGCAGCTGCTTGTACAGAGGTCTGACAGGAGCCTGTTAATTTATATACCATATTAGGATGGCAGTACCACAGCAGAAAAATAACATGAGCATCCATAATTAAAACTTTTAAGGAATGAAAAAGTAGGCAAAGGAAGAACTTCATTCTCTTTGAAAAGGAGATTCCCATATGCAGCAGAGGCGATATGTGTTCTCCTAGTTATTTGACACTTTCATTACCCTCTGACAGTGGAAATTCGAACTACTGTATAATTGAGAAAATAAACTTAATATTTTATTAGTACCTGTAATGTGCAAAAAAAAAAAAATCATTTATCTCTTAACACAGAAAAGTTGCATTTTACCAACGGGACAAATCATTACTATTAGGGTAAACCACTTGAACATTACACTCTATGACCAGAAATTTAATTTTCTAGCAAAAATAGATCGTTTGCAATATTTATTTAAAGATTTGGTATTTTCCAGTTTTTTTCCGCCGTTAGAGGTCGCCTTTAGAGTTTTTATATACTCCTTTAGCACTCTCTAACACTGGAAATTCCACTGATGGCGATTCGTAAATATTAATTTTTTTGTGGAAAACAATTTCGCCGACATACGGAATTCGAACCCACATCTCTCCAGAAACATATCAGAGTATTCT
Organism: Ryuthela nishihirai; assembly: GCA_038380435.1. NCBI lineage: Eukaryota > Metazoa > Arthropoda > Arachnida > Araneae > Heptathelidae > Ryuthela > Ryuthela nishihirai. Next base: position 32,513,594 of record JAWZYU010000018.1, read on the forward strand.
AAGCCGTTGAACTAACGCCAGCTTTTTCCACAAAAGACATTTATTCATTTATAGACGTTTAAACGTCTACAGGTAACGCTGAGTTTATCAAATATTCTTGAAATCATTACTATTTCGTTAAATAAATAAATAAATACCCCCTCAAGCAGCTGCTTGCCACAGAGGTCTGACATGAGCCTGTCAGTTTATATGCCACAGTAGAAGATCTGAGAGGATGGCAGGACCTCAGCAGAAAACAACACGAACACCCATGCCTTACCCGGGGCTCGAACCCAGGTCAGTGTCTGTAAAACAATATATATATATTGTTTTGTCTATCTCTTTAAAAAAAGTTTCATTTTCACACTCCCTTTTGGCTAAGATGGCTATGCCTTGTTGCCATTCTAAACTTTCTTACCATAACACCCCACAACCAAAATTTCAGATTTCCAGTGTAAACAGTTTGTTTGTAATATTCCTTTGAAATTTTAGCATTTTCCATTTCTCCCATTGCTAGAGGGAGCTATTAAAATTACTGAATATTTTAAAAATTGCGAATTGCAATATTTGTTTTACACCTATCCAACCCAACAGTTGGTTAACACCATTTGTTAACAAACGGTTAACAAAGAGATGGATAGACAGACAAATAAATATTGGCATAAGCAGACGACAAAGTGGAAATATTAGCTCGTTTTTCAAGCGAATCTTAAAAGAAATTATTTGTTGGTTTTCAGTTAGCACATTTCACTATTGTAGGCGATTGTCATCTTCTGATGGAGTTTCTCCGAAAAAAATATTCATTAATTTATTTCTTTGGATGAATTTTTTATACCCAAATGCAGGCACAGTGAGACATTCAAAAAATATGACAGCTTTTATAGACAAAAAAAATGGTACACACACTACTAACTCATAGGCTTTCATCTCACGAGTACAACAAAACATGGCGCCCATAAACCACATGACTCAATCAACAAAATGGCGCTGAGTCACCGAGATGGCCAGCTTCTAACTATACAGGACCTCTTGTCTCCGCAATCCCTGTTTCGTTGGGACACATAATTAGAGGGGCCCATACAAAATTTATGGTGAAACTTGATATAAAACTACTTAAAGGAACATCTAGATTTTTTGTCTATTGCTTTGAATGAATAATAACAGATTGTGAAATATCGTCTTCTTTTTTCCCTATTGGAAATTGCTCTCGTTATGGGATAGAAACCATTTGTTCAAAGCCTGAGTTTGTCCATGAATTTTGTTAACATAAGACCATGGCTTTCTTGGGTGCCATCATTTTTCCTGTACGACTAGCGATATCTGGCGATCAGTCCAACCTCCTGTTGAACTCTTACGATTAGAAATATTTCCAATGTTATTGCAATTTTTTTTCATTTTTCCCTATTGCTTTACTGCTCTTATATTATTTTTCGCTCATTTTCAGAAGACGTTTTTGCTTTGTTCTCTATCTGTCAGCAGACATGGAACTTTTTGTTTTTAGTGATAAATTAAAAATTCTTTTTGATTTTCAATAGGTATTGATGAAATATTACGATTCGCACTTTCGGAATCTCCCAAAAGTTAAAATTAATACTAATACTGCAAACGATGTAATTAATTACGTAGGAGATTTGAATGTGAATATTATGAAGTAGGTATTGACAGCAATGATTGTGTTATTATTGTTTGTTTTTTGAGATAAATAGAAAATTCTTTTTGGGTTGGATAGGTATTGATAAATTATTATAATTCACACTTTTAGGATCTCCCAAAAGTTTTATTTCCCCCTCTGACAGTGCAAAATTTTGAAATTTTAAAAGTTTTTAACGAATATTGCAAATGATCTACGTGGTTGGAAATATATTATTTTAATGGTGGAATGTAATGATCAAGTGGTTTACACTGGCAGCAACAATTTTTTATTCACTACCAGGGTAGCTGGGAAAATGCAACTTTTTCTTTTGAGAGATTAATGAACAATTCCCTCTGAGTTGAATAGATACTACCGAAATATGATGATTCCTACTTTTCAAATCTACCAAATCGCCTCAATATACCATCCTTAGAGGGAGCTAAATGTAAAAAGTGTCAACCTTGAAGTAATATTGCAAATGATACATTTATGCTAGAAATTAGAAAATCTGAATAATGCATTTATGAAGAATGGAATAATTGATAAATTGGTTAAAATTCCACCAATCGCTTCTTATTTTTATTGAATTAGTATTTAATTTTAAAATTTAAAATAACATTTCAGTATAGTAATAGATAAATAATTTCATTTTATATACACTTGATGAACAGCCTGCTGCAAGGTTGTTTGCTTGTGGTTCGACTCTTTGTCCCCCTTAGAGGGGAACCACTGTTCTACTGAGTTACAGATATCCTGTGGCTTTGTCCAAAGAAAGTTTACCCATAAAATGTTCAAATCAGTGATTTACCCCTTAGACCTAGGAGTAAGAAAATCCTAATTTTCGAAATGAGATAGCTTTTTGCGTTTTATAGAGCTAATAATATATTTGTATTTATATCTTCCAATCACACATTAGTTCGAATTACTACTGTGAAAGGGGGGAAAATTCGGAAAACGAAAAATTTAATATTCTATGAAAACGAGCATCCCGTATTCGCCAAGTCGATATGCTATCCTTTTAGTTTTTCAATAGAAGGGAGAATGTATCATTTTCAAATTAATTTAGGCGAAATTAACAAGACTATGTAAGCATTTTAATACAAATTTGTTTCTTCTTGTTTGAAAACAACTAGCGTTGTTTATGAAGTTGTAAAAATATTCATTCAGGCCCGGATCCAGAAAAAAAATAAAGGGTGGGGGGGGGGGGGGGGGGGGCGCTGCACAATACAGCCAGAAGAGGGAAAGAAAAAAAGGAGGGGAGCAAGAAATTGGTTTCCATTGCAGTATAACCTTTTCCCCTTTGAGTTAGTGGTTTTTAAAAAAAATTCACGAGGAATGCCTGAAATATGTCTAAGTTTAATAAATTTTGGAATTATTACACATACTAGCAACACTCAAGGGGGGACATGGCCCCTTGGCCTCACTCCCCACCCCATCTGTAGTTTCGGCCCTGATTAATTCCAAAATGTCGAATTCAGAAATATATATCAGATATTTATTATGTACGTGTGGAAAACGTTGAGATATTGAAGTGTAAGATGGTGCACATTAAATGAAAGAAAAGATCCCCCTCCCAAGACAGTTTTTCTAGGAGTGGAGGGGTGGGGCGAAATTATCCGGTAAGCCACTGGATACATAATTACAGTCATTGTGGCATAAGCCTAACGATGATGTGCTAGTTGCCATGAAGCATTGAAATAGCAAGAAACAAAATAATGCAATCAATTAGTTGCTTTATAAAGCTTTTCAGTTTACATGCATAATCGATCTTATTACATTATAAAACACAATATGAAAATATATACATTAAATCTTTGTCCTGTAATAAAAACAATACATTAAACAAGCAGTTAATAGCCTAGGACTATGTATTTGGGTTTCCAAAATGGAAGCAGCTGGTTTGATCCCCAGTGCGGCTAAACGATTTTTTTTTCAGCAACTTTGCTTTTCTTTATTTTTTTTTTGCCTTTAGCGAGTTAATATTTGCAAATAATCGATGGGGCATAACGTAGGAAGTTATTTTTCAAAAGAACGTGAAGTAAGAAAACATTTATCACTTAAAAAGAAATTCCTACTTCAGGGCTTCTCAAACTTTTTTCATGTAACTTCTAAAGATTAGACAATTTTTTTCGCGACCCTTCACTCAATGTCATAAAAGCAATAGGTATAACATTGTATTTAAATAGTTCCTGTAGTCGTAATCTAACACTAACTAAATGTAGAAACAAGTAAATAACAAAGAAAATTTTACTAAAGACTGAAAAACGATTAGAATAAGATTACCTTTAATAAAATGGATGTGATTGTTTATTTTGATAAAACAACTCAAATCGTGGCATAATATTCGTCAATTCTGGTCTCATAGCAATTTCGATGTTCTTAAGACTTGAGCGGTATTTTTTTTCAATTGCCATCAATGTTGAAAACACCGATTTGCACAAATAGGTGTTAACAAATGGGAAAAGAGCTGCCATCGCTAACTCTGACAGTATTGGAAATTCTGTTTTAACACCAAGTCAAAATGTATTCAAGTTTTTTCTTGAAAATTAAAGTTTGAGATTTGAATCACGCAAAAGTTCTACAAATTCTTCCTGAGCTTTCAACGACAGATGTTTCACGTTTTCCATTTCCACAGTAATTGGTTTTTGGATTCAATCTAATTGATAATTGTTTAATTCCGGTAGGAAATATTTTTGGAAATTGTTTCCCAAGCATACCAAATGATCAATTATAATCTGCTTAATCAAATCAAAACTCAACATATTATCAACAATAAAAATTATCTATATATGAAAACGTTTCAAATTTGTCATTTTCCGCTTTATGTTTCCATTTCTTAAATTTTTTCCTGAACGCCTGAATTTTAGATTTCAGTGTAAAAATATTGGTGTTGTCCCCTTGGAGAGGCATATTAAGTTCGTTGAATTCTCAAACAAATCTGAGAAATAGCATAATTTCCACAGCCAATTTTCACTGTGAAAACATTTTATTAAATCTTAGTTATTTTCGGACAGAAATAGTATTACTTCATTTTGTCTATTCATTTACTGTCTCAAAGTCCGTCCCTTTGACAGCCATCGCAATGCTCTATGCTGTAAAAGTGTTCTGAAATTGAATACCATTTCATCACATAAATTTGCAAACAGGCGACTATTAAGTGCACGTTTTTTAATAAAGTTGATAACTTTAACTGCATCTTGTAGTACCATATCTGCAGAAATTTTCTTAGCCACTAATGCCTCTCGATGAATCATGCAATGAGTGAAAATAGTAGGTCCACTACTTGCAGATTTAACTGGAACTTGAAGTCCAGCTATTCTTCTTGTCATTGACACTACACTTTCGATACAAACTCCAACAGTTATTCCTTCTAGCCCTTCTTCCTCGAAAAATTCATCCACTTTTTGAAAAATTGCCTCACTCGTTGTATGCCCATTTAACAACCGACCGAGTGGTTAGCGCGCTTGGCTACTGATCTACGGGACCTGGGTTCGAGCCCCGGGTAAGGCATGGATATTCGTGTTGTTTTCTGCTGAGGTCCTGCCATCCTCTCAGATCTTCTACTGTGGCATATAAACTGACAGGCTCCTGTCAGACCTCTGTGGCAAGCAGCTGCTTGAGGGGGTATTTTTTTTTCAAAACAGTAAATATTCGTGGACATTGTTATTGTAACAATATCTGACATATGCGAAAAGTTGTGCCAAGTTTGTAAAGTCAATCGATTCATCCAGCTGAATTGCAAATTTCGAACTTTTTTTAATTCTTCCAATAAGTTGTTCACACTGGTCATTCCTAATTTCCAAAATTCGTCTACCCACAGTATCATTTGACAGTGGAATTTTTCTTAATTTGTCTTCATATTTTTACCCGTGAATAATTTTGTCCATTTTAATTGTCATTGGTAACAAGTTCTTCGTCAATGGTGTATGGATTGTTGGCATTTGCAATTAAATGAGAGGCTTCATAAGATGCTCTTAAGTACTTTTTATGGACCGGTACATGCTTTTCAAGATTTTGTTTTTGTTTTTTCGATGATTCCAATAGCCTTTCAAAAAAACTTTACACACTTATTGACATAGGAAGCATGTCTTGTATCAAGATGTCCTTTTATTTTCTCAAGTTTCAGACTCTCACTCGCTAAACATTCATTACAAATCAAGCAGATAGGTCAGTGTTCATTATTTCTGGAAATAAAAGTAAATCCATATAGCAAAAATGTTTCATTGTATTTCCCCTTTTTTGTATGCAAATGAATAATATCTGCAGTTTTATCTATCTGCAAATTCGCATTACTGCTGGATTATCCCGGTACTGCAGATCTAGAGCTTCAGCATTATCTTTGACAAATTTAACCACTTATCCATGGGTAACATCTTTTCGATTTCATATAAATTAAAAAAATTAAAATACCTATACATATCTTGACCAAATCGTTATTAATAATTAAATAATATTGAAATATCCTAAAGACACTTCTGTTACACAAACATGCTTGATGCAACCATGGAGGTAGAAAGACCGGGAAGCTCCCTTACTATCTCTTAATATAGATAGCTGGTGTAGCCGCGGAGAATGGCGGCAGCCATGTTGTTCCTCCTAAGAGAGCCGCGCGCTGTATGTCTGTTGCAATATATCCGAATATTTTATGCAAATACTGCTAAATAAAATCGCAATTGTTTCATGAACGAAAAAGATCCTTATTCAGCATTTAAAGGTGATTGAACCCCCCTTTGATTAAATTAGCATACTATTTCTACAATTATTGTTAAATAGTTTTTTTTTTTTTTTTTTTTTTTTGGAAAGGCTATTCTAATTATAATAAATTGCTAAATAAAATTTTTTTTTTTTGGAAGGTCAATAATTTTTTTACTGCTATCAAAAAACTGCTTTTTTCGGTTCGGTTTAACATTCACCTTGTTTTTAAACACAGTTTTTTATTCCTACTTAAGATTAGTCAACAAATTACATATCAAATGAAAGATATGCAGCATCTTTTTCATAAAATAAAGATTGATTGTAGAATTATATCCAGTGCAGTAAGGTAATAGGGACAAAGAATTATTAAACTTAATTTCATGCTATTGAAGAATAAACTTAGGCTTCATTTTTAAAGACCTATAAAACAGAGAAAAAAATGCTATATTGTATTGGAAATCGTCTTTTGCTCCTCGATTGAGTTTTTTATTTTTTTTTTCTATCCACACCCTTTCATCGCGATTCTTTTCCAGTTCTGATTCAGCGGAACTTTGGGAAGGAAATTCTCCCTAGGTACAAGTTAAAAATACAATTTCTTGGAATATATGAAATAACACTTTAAATTTTATATAAGCTTAATTATGCAAAACTAATTCAAAATTTGTGAGAGATACACCAATGAATAAACGTGGTGCCTGATATACAGTAGAAAATGTTAACCCCCCCCCCCCTCAGTCATTGTTTAATCAAAAGTTTCTAATATTGAAAGTGGATATTTAAATATGTTTGATTATGATCTTTAATTTATTTTCAGTCACATTTTTCCATTAAATGCATATTTTAGAAGTTATAGAGCTTCCAAGTTATGTTCTCACTGGCATAACATGGAAGATTATTGTTAAATATTCCAGCTTCCGCAATATTTAAATATTAAACGAATACTGTTGAAAATCGAGATTGAAATAGATTTGATTATGATCTTTAATTTATCTTCAATCACATTTTTCTATGAAATGCATATTTTAGAAATTACAGAGCTTCCAAGTTAGGTTCTCGCTGGCATAACAGGGAAATTCTCCAGCTTTTCGGTCAAAATCAAAAGCATAGGAAAAGAATAATGTGCGTATTACATTCTCTCCCATTTCTTGATTTATTATTTCTTTCTTTGAATTTATAATATACCTTTATTTAATCAGTTTGCATTAAAACATTGAAAAGGTTTGGCAACCCACTTCCGCAAGTTTTCACTATCCTCCCTCTCCTCCCCCATTCTGCAAGTTCTAACTACCCTACTGTCACAAATTGTTGAAATAACTGAAAAGTTTTCAATTTACAAAGCAAACTGTAGCATCACTTATTAGCTGTGAAATGTTATCTCTTTGATCGTTTTCGCAGGCTTACTGAGGCATTCATTTTCATTATACTGACGTCATCCAGGTACCTGCATCATCTTTCTGGATAAAAGCATCTACACTGGTTTCCATAAATTAAGGAAAATTCCTATTTAAGTCAGTGGGAAGCTAATATCAAAACTCTATAACTTCTAAAATAATTTTTTTTGTTTTGAAAATTGTGATTGCAGATAAAGATCTCAATCATATAAATCATTATCTCGATTTTCAACAATATCCGTTCAGTATTTAATGAGTTATGGAAGTTTGAATATTTAGCGATAACAATGCCAGCCACAAAAATTTACTTCAGAAGTTAATTAAAACTTAATTTAACTCCCATTGACTTAACATAGGAATTTTCCTTAGTTTATAGAAATCAATGTACTACGCACGTACAATTTTCTAAACACATTCTCTCGTTTGTTAGCACCATTGATGGTTAGTACAATAATAGCACGCCTACGAGTAGGAGCAATATGGCGACGCTGGGTTGCAGTTTTCAATAGATTGGGCGCCTCCTCCTCTCCTCACCTCCAAGGATGCAAAGAGCCTAAACAAATTCAATGTAAAGAGTAACAGTTTTTTTTTTCAAAACGTAACAAATATTTCTTTTAAAGCTAAAATTCAATAGAACAAAATTTATCAGTAACCTTTTTAGCTACACAACCCTTTTAAAGTGTTGTGGTTATAAAAATAAATAAATAAATAAATAAATAAATAAATAAGGTACTTACGTATTAACGCCACCGCAGCGTGTAATAAATTAATAATTCCACACTTTAACTAGTTATTCTATGAAATAACTAGGTATTCTATGAAATAACTAATGATAGACAATTAAAGTGTAAAATAAACAATCTGACTGAATTATACAGCATACAAAATGTTATTTATATAGACGCAATAAAATCATTTGTTACAACAGGGATTACTAAAATGGCATTTGGAATTGCCCTAATGTGCGAAGGCCAAGTAAGAACGAATCCGTAAAGTGGTGAATCTCTTGAATATGAATCTTCGTGTCACGTGATTCACTCGTCTGCATTATAAAAAACGCCCCGGATGAGCGGAGGCCAAGTGAGAACGAATCAGTAATGTGATTCGTTCTCACTTGGCCTGCTCATTTTGGGGGCGTTTTTTATAATTCGGACGACTGATTCATGTTGACAGAGGGATGACCTGGTTTCAACTCTACTCTCGGACACTAGAAATAGTCTTTTTTTTAACTTTTGAACTTTAACGATACGGAAGCCGTTAATGTGCACATTACCTAGGTAAAATGCAGAAAACTTTTGATTCCGCACTTTAACGGAGCAAATCAGTTAATCTGCAGATTAGCTAGGTAATGTGCACATTAACGGCTTTCGAGCTTTAGCGGTAACATATATATACAGTAGATATCTCAAATTTCAGTTCAGCAGTAAAAATGAACATTAATGTAACATTATTTTGTATTAGATTTGGGTACTTACGTATTAACGCCAGCGGTGGCGTTAATACGTAAGTACCATAAATAAATACTCCCTCAAGCAGCTGCTTTGCCACAGAGGTCTGACAGGAGCCTGTCGTTTATATGCCATAGTAGAAGGTCTGTGAGGATGGCAGGCCCTCAGCAGAAAAACAACACGAACATCCATGCATTACCCGGGGCTCGAACCCAGGTCCCGTAGATCAGTAGCGAAGCGCGCTAACCACTCGGCCACGGGTTAAAATAATATACAATTCATTACTCATTCTGACGTAATTTTCGAGTTTCCAATGATAAATAAACTCGAGTCTTCGTAATGATGTGTGTGAAAGATTGGAACGTATTTATAATCCATTATAAGTTTTGTGCTGTTTATGACGAAAAAAATAAAGAAATAAAATTTTATTTATTGAAAATATATTGTAAAAACGTAAAAAAGGCAAATTCATCAAAAAATTAGTGAATACCATTGTGACATTTTACAATATAATAATATATATACCATAAATAATATATATATATAAATAATATAATAGTATACCATTAGGAGCATATTTTTTGTATGGAGATAAAAATTAGTTACCTAATTATTTATGAAAAAAATATATTCAAAAGTTTCCGCGACGTCCAATAATAATTACGCGACTCCCTGAGGTGTCATAACCCCTAGTTTGAGAAGCCCTGCTTTACGTTATTCCTAGGAAGTCGGAAGAGGAACTGCTTAATGTGCGCATGCGTATTGGTGCCTATGTTTAGTTTTTACTGGTTTCTACTTGGTGCACGTAGTGGTGCTAAATAATCAAGAAATGCATTATGGAGCCTATGTGCACCCTTGCAGGAGAGTTGTATTTTTGTATGATTGCTCTTGTTTATGTTGGCAGCGTAGGAAATTGGTTGTGTTTACTTAGGTAGTGCGATGTGAAGAACTCTAATAGTGTATTCGAAATTTCTCACTATTCTTAAAAATGATCGAGTTTGATGTTTGTAAATTAGGATTAACAACTTCAGAAGCTTTGGACCGTTTATCTTACGCATTAAAAGCAGAACTTGAAAATTGTGAGGTATATATAAAGCTCAGTCATCGCGATGGCCACTTTATTGCTGTTTCGGCAAATTATAACCACAGTGTTGTGTATGATAATTCTGTTTTTCAGTGAATATATTCAATAGCTAATTAATTAGGATGAAATCTTTTAAAGCAAAAAACTGTCATTTAATAAACGGAATCTTTAGGTGTATATTGGGGAGGTAATTTTTTTTCATTTTGGGAATAAAATGCCGATTTAAAACAAAACATTTCACATAGCATTGAAAAAATAAATTCCATCTCGCCATATATCCAGGCAAAATCATGTTGACCCATGTCAGGGGTGCTTAGAGTACTAAACCACCTGCTTTAGATATTTAAAAGCTCTAAAAGCAAAATGATAAAAAAAATTTCACAAAATTCAAGGGTTTTAGGAAAATCTTGTGTTAATTGAAATTGACTAAATAAGATATGAAAGTAGTTACAGTTTGTCAAGATTTTATTGTATATATCAGTATTTCCTATCTCAATTTTAATCTGTAACCACAAAATGAACATGGAGACCTAATCAGTAAGCAATGAAATTATTAGTGAATTTGTGAAATTTTAGTTTTTTGAGCAATCAGCACATATAGCACTGTTTTCAACAAGATAGAAACCAACTTTTTGTGATTAAAAAAATAGAATTTCAACATAAACTGATTTGAATGCATATAAATAAAAAAATCAAACCCCTCCCCCTCTGACAGTACAAATATACTGAGCACCTCAATTTTTGTATATATATATTACAATTCAAATATATTGAGAACACATCAAGATTTTTTTCAAGGGTAACACTCCCCTCCCCCCCCAAAAATTCTGGATACATATCTGACCCATGTGATCAATTATATGCTTGGCAGAAGGGTCCTCAGCTGCATCATGTTTTTGTTTCATTGTGACCAAAATAAGCCCAAATGATAAAAGTAATCCACTCTGCATAGGTCGCGACCCCAAATGGGTCGCGAAGGGTTTTCTGTGGAGTCGCCGGGCAGTGGTGAGGTATGAAAATTATAAAAAGGGAAAACAAAAAATCACGAAACAACAAAAAATTATTCCCCTTTGTTTCTATCTATCTCTGTGAGAGTGGATTTTCAATGCTTCTTCAATTGAAAACCAAAACAAGAAACAGAATAAATGTAGAGAATGACATGAGGTTGGCATTAATGAAAACTCAACTGCGAATTTTTAAGCTTGTTAATGAGTTACAATTTCAATTATCGCATTAAATATGTCATAAGTTAACATTATTTTGAATTATATTATACTGAAAAATCTATTTTCGATGTGTTTTAATTTACTATATTAAAAAGCCTATTTTTAATGTATCGGGGTCACAGGTCACTTTGCCTCTATAACATGGGGTCGCGACTTGAAAAAGGTTGGAAACCGGTGATTTAGATGATATATATAAAGAAATATATAAGGAATGAACATTGATTTCATGCTTAAAAAAGCCCCAAAAAATGATCTCGGTGAAAATAAATTTCATTAACAACTATAATTTTAATATATAAATTTCTTGACTAATGAAAAAAACTCTCATTCCGCACTTAAAATGTCCCAATAATAAATATTGTTAAAGTAGATTTTATAAACATCTCTTATTGCTAAAGAAAGATCTCTTTTTCTTAGCCTATATTAATTTTTTTGAGATTTTTTAAAATTTAAGGAAAAATATGTTGATAATAGTTCAAATCAAACTTGAGCTTAAATCAGGTGATGCTTCAATACCGAGTAGTGTTAACAAACAAATCGGCAATACCATATAGTGCTTCTAAAATGTGACAATCAGATGGCTTTATCAAATTATTTATATTGTAGTTTAATAAAATATGCATCAGATGGAAAAAGAAAATATTATCTATCAAGCTTGAATTATGTATTTTTAAAAGATATATGCAAGAAAATTTTCAAACTGCAATTAAAAAAAAAAAGTTGAAGTTTCTTATGTTGTACAAAAACATCTATAGATGTACTTGATCCAGGAAGGGTTAAAAAAGCCCCAAATATCTCATCAAAAGCATATTTCATTAACAACACTTATCACTAAGGAAGTAATGTAAGAAAAGCCCCAAAAGCAATCTCATTGAAGACAACTATTTTAAATAGCGATAACAGTCCTAAGCGTTCAAGCATGTGAATAAGTATTATATTGCAACTCAATGTTACAAGTTTTCCAGTTTTCCAAGCTAAATGCCCAAGATGGAGGCTGAGGGTATTACACTACATCATAGCCATATGCTTTTAATCTGATTGAATTACAGATGTTTGCTTATGGAGTAGGATTTGTAAAATAGGGTCACTAGATGCCCCTGTATTCTGGGGACAGTCCCTGGATGAAAAGCTGTGTCTATGGAATTTATTTTCAGGTATTAGTTTAAAGCAATTGTACAGCATGAGCAGATCTTTTATTATTAGAATTGTAGTGGAAGCACTGTTATAAAAATATTCTGTCAGTAATGAAGGTGACTCAAAAGTTGAATCTAGAATTTTAAAATGAAAGCCATCAATTGTGAACTGTCAAACTAGTGTAACCAGACATCCTTCGAAAATGAGAGTGTCTGTCAAACCCCATTGACAGCTTGCAACTGAACTTTCAGATGCCCCCAGATGTTCCTCTGTGAATCTGGTCATCCTAATATAAAGATTATGTTATTATTTTAACATCTGTATTTATTTCCTAAAAAATCCCACAAATAATTCATACTCTGCTTTTCACAACAAATGTAACCATAAGTAATTCTAGAAACTGGTTCATCAGATGATGGAGAGAGATGTGTTATTGAAGGACAGGCATTAGGATATTGTATTAGAAGAGAAATACAGGACTTGGGAAGTTACTTGACCTGGAAACTTGAAGAAATATTTTGATTGGGAGTAATGAGGAATTGTTATTATACAGCCCATTTTGGTAGACCACAAATGAATCCCCTGAATACACATGTCCATGCTCATCTAGCTGACTTTGGATGTACCCACTAAAATAATATAACCCATAAAAAATATATAATAATATGTACCCATAATATAAATATAATAATATAATATGTACCCATAATATAAATATATATAAATATAATAATATGTACCCATAAAAAACTAAAATTTTGCTCTGGCATTGTGTAAATATTCTTATCATTTTGATTGTATTGTACACACTGAGGTTAATTATTTTTGCAGTATATATTTTTTCCTTTTTTTTTTCATTTTGTACTGTTTATACTTTTTGCAAACAAAAAATTTATTTTGATAAGTAATTTTATTTATTTTTATTTTATTTTGATTAATAATTATGGATGCAGAAACAATAATATTAATAAAATATTAAGTATTGCTAATATGTGTGAAATTTTTTTTTATCATTGTTTTTGTATCTAATTAATATGTTGATTTGTTAAATTTTTCTATATTTTTGCTGAAATGTGTATCCTTTTAATAGAGAAAATATGGAAATGTGAAAAATGAATTCAAAAGTTATTGTTTAGAGGAAAATTGTCTACGTATATATATATATGCTTTTATATGTTTGTTTACTTTCAGTTGAAAGTTAATTTGTTAAATTTTTCTATATTTTTGCTGAAATGTGTATCCTTTTAATAGAGAAAATATGGAAATGTGAAAAATGAATTCAAAAGTTATTGTTTAGAGGAAAATTGTCTACGTATATATATATGCTTTTATATGTTTGTTTACTTTCAGTTGAAAGTTAATGGACCAGATGTTTGTGCTGGTAAGACAAAAAAAACCCCCAACTTTCAGATTAAAAAGATGCCCATTCACACCCCTGTTAGCAGAAGTAAAAAATTAAAGGGAATACTGCACGTGTTTTAGACTTCTTATGTTTAGGTTAGGCCCATCCAACCATGATGAAGAGCCACTAGAAAAAAAATATGTATATTCTCAATTACTATAATTTTAATCACAAAAAAAATTATTTAAAAATGAAAATATGTTTCTAATGAGTAAATCAATGGAAATCCAGTCTCTTGGCCACCCCTTTTACCTTTTTCTGGTTCAGTTGCATCACTTTTTCCTCTCCCCCTTTTATTTCTTTTTAGATCCAGGACTGACTTTACACAAACACATGCTCCAAATGTGAACAAAGATATTCCTAACAGATTTCGTATCTGAGAGAGAAAGCTGTCAAACATTTCGTGGATGCATGGAAATAGTGCAGGTAGTTCTCTATATGTGCATTTAATGCATTTCTAAAATCTACTATGTAAATCAAAGTCATGCAAAATAAGAACAGTTTTCCTATATAAAATAATTGGCATATCCAGGTTAGTGGAAATATGTTCATATCTAAACCTACCCAACGTATTCCTACTTAGCTGGGGTGGAGTGACTCGGTCAGTAGCGTGCCTAGCTCATAATCTGCCGTTTCCAGGTTTGAGTCCCAGCAGGGCCAGTGTTGAAATTTATCTCCACAAAATTCACTGCCCTACCCACCGTCAGTAGGAGACACCGATGGGCTTGGAAAGACCACCATCCATTGGATGGGACGTTAAGCCATGTCCCTTTGTGTGGGAGAGCCATACCCTGTGCACATTAAATAACATGCTGGATGACCTTGATGGGAGGCTACCATCTGTCTCCCAACAGTTGTTCCAGTGGGTCGTCCTCTCCCTACCTTTTCTGAGCCTTTGGAGTCCTTGTGATCTGGCTATTTAGCTGATTGTATGCAAAGAAGTGCCACTAAGAGGTAAAACCCAAACCTACCTATCTTCTAATATAATGGCATGTAACACATACAAAAACAGAAAAATCAAACATTATACAAGTACATTAAAGAAATGCAATAAAATGAACTTAATCATAAATATTTCAAATTTGATTGACATTCTCTAAAAATTTCTTACCTCTGTTAATTGGATTTCTAGATACTGAGATATAGGTATTTCTTACTCCAGGAATCCCAGAGTTTTAGTTTTTGACATATACAAGTTCAAATAAAACAAAAAAAAAATGCCTTGGATAAAAAAAAGTCAATATTAAGAAATGAAAAATGAAAGTAAATATAAGGAAAAGATTGGTCTTCGGTTGATCATTGTCAAAAGGCACTGGATTGCAATAAAACTTTAAGCATTTCACACGGATAAGCACTGGACAGGGTGAGTTCTGCTGAATTTGAAGGAATGGATATTCTGCCCCCCAGGAGATGAGACAATTTGTAAAGTGCTGCTAGAGAACCTGCAATGTGTTCCTAGCCATGTGCACTGTAGCTCTATCTTGTTCGAACCACTGATACCCAGAGGCAAATTTCTTGCTCAGTGAAGTGTTACAGAAATACTGAAAGCACTTTATAATCTGCTGTAGGTAACATGTCAGATTCACTGTGATACATTTACCCTGATTATCATCAATGAGAAGGTGTAGTAAGTACCTGTATATGTGTTTCTGTGTTGT
Organism: Ryuthela nishihirai; assembly: GCA_038380435.1. Lineage (NCBI taxonomy): Eukaryota > Metazoa > Arthropoda > Arachnida > Araneae > Heptathelidae > Ryuthela > Ryuthela nishihirai. Next base: position 32,529,244 of record JAWZYU010000018.1, read on the forward strand.
GTGAGAAGCCCAGACAAGCCCAATAGAGCTTCAAGGTTATCTCTCTTCATTTTTTGGGTGAGTTTCTTTTTCTCTTTTTTTTTTTTAAAAAAGACCATACCCAGAATTGGAATACCTGATGGTAGCTTTCTTACTGTGATGACGATGTTCCCTGAATTCATCTGGTCACTGGAAATCCAGGGATTCATCTGCTTGTTGATACAACCCCTACAACACTACCCTACAACATACATGAGATTCATCAGAAAAAGGCATTAGGAACTAATTTTCACAAACATTTATGAAAGTCTGAGCATATAAATATCTTTGTAATGTATCTGATTCTAACAGCTTGTGCTTAATTGGCAAAAGGTATGAAACAGCCCCCAACTCATGAGCTATTCTTTGCACAAATGTTCACATTATAGCCAATTCTTTTGCTATTCACTACTGACTTTTACTTGTTGATCTGATAATTTTATCAAGCACCTCCCCCATATGCTTGTTGGCTGTGGCAATGTGTAACCTTCCTGAACATTGCTTCCATTGAGGTACCACTGTTCCAGTCTCTTGGAATGTCTTCACCAGCAACAACACTTACCACTTAGTTGAGTGTGATTTGTCAAACATTTCCTTAAAATAATTCCACCATTTTCTTACTATGACCCTTCCATGCCCTTGTATGTATGAAAATAATGCTCCACAACAAAAAATTTTTTTCTCAAATACTGAGAACCATTATGATATTTTTAAAATGCACTTTTTTTTTTCCAATTAAATCTAGGTACTTTGTTGGTACTTAATAAGGCTCTGGCATCCATAATTTACGAAAACATACTATGAATATTCACTCAGAAAGATGTATACAGGGTGCAATGAAAAATGTTATACCAAAATATGGTGAAAAAATAATTAACATAAGTATGCATGCTATAGTCCTTTTGAACCACACGTGGTATTTCTGTACCATCACAGTGAAATACTTTGTCCAAATGTCAGAATCTTTTTATGTCTAGCAAGAGCAGTCAAGGTTAATTAGAAGAGTAGTCATGTACAGGTGCTAGATAACTTGTGGCCATCAAATGCACATGTAATAGTGTAAATGACAAATGTATGAATGTTCCTTTCCCTATTTGGGACACAGCAGTTTATCAGCTGCCTTATAAAACTATTTGAAATATAAACATTGGCCAAACTAAAGTTTAGTTGGCACATTTATAGGAAGACTTGGCTATGGAAAATATAAATAGATGATCATGCCAAGCATAAAATATTCGGAACTTGATAATATAATGCATAGAAATTGTTAGATAGAAAAGTGGCTTAATAATTCCCTGCCATGTTCAACCCAGCCAGCTCAGATTAATATTGAAAAGTCTAATGTTCCTGGTGGCTCCTGAAACGTATGTGAGCAATATTTTTTGTGGCTCATAAATTGGTGTCAATAAATTTATTATTGTTATTATATTATTATTTTTAATATTAGTTTGTTAAAAAAATGAACACTAACACATGTATGAATGGAATCGTAACACATATTTAAAGTAATTCTCATAAATAACAGATGATATCAAAGGTTTAATTATTTATAGTTTATAATATATAGCTAACTTAATATCAGAAAAATATTTAAAAAATTTGCTTATTTATATTGCATTTAGTATTATTCATTTATGTTTATTGTTGTTGCAGTGTTCCAGACATTTTATAAAAGGATTGAATACTTGGGTTTGTGATGCATATCATCATAATAGTGCTCACTCATCATTTCGCTGGACAAGTGCTGTGATAGTTATCCTAGAAATATTTGCATTTTTGCTTTATCACAGTTATGGAAGTGACAGGTAACTTTTCATATTGATAAATACTTTTTGACTGAATATTTTAATTTCTACAGGTTATGCACTAAATGTCACTTCTTTGAAACATACTCAGTAACTGTTAACTAATCCAGGGCACATGCCATTATACAAGTCGACAGAATCTGAAATGAGAGACCGATGACACCTATATTTTGCAAACACTTCATGTGAAACTTCGATTTTTTTTTCATAAAAAGTTTGCCATTCAAAAATTTTCTTACATATATATCTTTTATAAAAATGCATTATTCATGCTTTAAAAATAACACTTTCTTTTTTTCCATTTGGTACATATTTCATTAAATTATGATATAATATATTAACCTTTCCAGTGTCTACACTGTCTGTATACATTTGCAGAATCCGAAATGAAAGGCCAAGGATGTAAGTATAGATTTTTAGTTCAACAACAAAAAAAATCAATTTTTCTAAAAATAAAAATTGCCATTTTAATTTTATATATATATTATAAAAATATATAATTCAGGCTTGAAAAATAATATTTTGTTTTATAATTTGATGCATGTTTTATTAAACTACAATATAAATAATTTGATAAAACCATCTGATTCCCATTTCTTAGAAGCACTAAATGGTATTGCCAGTTTGCTTGTTAATGTTCCTCTTTGCTGAAGCAAACTTCTGATTTAAGCTCACAAGTTTGATTTGAACTATTATTGACCAATTTTTCCTTGTTTTCAAAAAACTCCTAAAAATTAACAAAAAGAAAAAAATGCTATTTTTAAAAATGGTAGATTTTGGAAGTAATTACAAAGTATCTACTGCCATTTTTTTTCCCTTTTCAAACACATTTTTGTCGTAAACCTATTTTAGCAGCATTCCCAAAATTATTTTTATCATTTTTTCCAACATTCTATTTTTCCCACTCTTAAAATTGAAACTGGAAGTAAACGCCCTTCTTAGAAATTCTGGTTGCAGCTGCATTTAATTACTTTATGGCTCACTGAGGCAAACAAGAAGCTGATGTTTGACACGTGCTATCTCCATTCCATGTGCTATAAATGGCTTCCATATTGTTTAGTTTTGGTCCAGCATTTTGGAATACCCTTTGTAAAGTTAGTATTTACTTTTTTATATTAATACCCGAGTTTTCATTTAAGTAGATTTACTTTCTTAAATCAGTGATCTACAACTTGTTGTGGCATTAAATTAGGCTATATGTTAATTTTTTTATTTTATTATTTATTACTTTTGCAGTAAAACTTTGATCTTGTATCATTTTCTGAAAATAAAAGGTCTTGGATATGGAAGCAAATTCATTTCTGTAGATTTTTTTTGTAAGTTAGCTATCTTTTGGTCAGCTGATTTATCGATCTTTTTGAGTTATGCTACATTGGAGGCTGGCTTAAAAGTTGTTGCAGATATTTTATTTAGCATCCCATTAGGTTATATGTAATTTTTCTTTTATTATTTCTTGTTTTTTTAGTAAAAAAATTTGATCTTTTACTGTTTTCTGAAAATGAATGTCTTGGATATGGATGCAAAATAGACTTCCTTTCTATGGAAATCACCTATCATGTGTGGGAGTCCATACAGACGATATAATGCTGTGTTTTTTTTTGCTTTGGTGCACAAACCTTTCTGCACTTAGCCAAGATCACCAAACTTCAACACTCAAAGAAAAAATTCATAATGTTTAGTGAAAAAAAGCAGCCAAGGAAGTTTTTTTTTCTATTTCATAACCAGTTCAGAAAATCCCGTGAAGTGAATGTGAGAAGGCAAGTCATGTTGTATAACACTGGTCATGTTTAAAATATACGATACTGAAAAGAATCATTAAAAGAAATGAAAATCATATTTCAGGTTGAATATTATATTATTCGGGAGGAAATTTCCTTTCAATAAATGTATAACTACAAGTTTTACAAAATGAAGCCTTAATTGTATAGTGCGATCTTTTTTTTTTTCACCATATCACATTGAAAAAGCTTTATTAAATTCAATATGCTTGCAAATTTGTCTATATTATTTATTTTCATAAAATTCATAATTAAATTCTGTTTAATTTGGTATATAACACAACCTATTTCCATTGATTGATTATTTTTTTAAAAAAATTCTAAAGTTGACTTGTTTATCTGACTCAGTACAGTTGGCTAAAAGCCTGGAATTTTCTCAAAATATGGTACTGAGAAAATTGCAAAACAAGAAAAATATTTACTTAAAACCAAAAAAAGTAATTTTTTGTCATTCAGGAATATATAATCATTCTATTCACTTGCATTGTAATCATTTCTGTCTATTATTTTTTTTAAATAAATTTTTATTTGTGTTGTCAGATGCATTTTTTTTATTACATGACTCTAAAAAAAGTCCTATTAAAATAAAACTTGTCACATTTTTCGTTAAATATTTTATTTTCAGAAAACCCAGAATTAAATGCTGGTTAATTTGGCACATAACATGCCATAATTCCTATCATTAGTTATTTGGCAAAAGAGTTCTGAAGTAAATTTTTTTTGGCTGAACATAAGGAGAAAATAGCTTGGTCTCTGAATGGAAAGCAGTTTTTCAGGCTGGACATTGGAAGAGTTAAAGCCATCTGATTGCCATTTCTTAGGGTGTTATATGGTACTGCTGATTTGGGTAATTATTTAGAATTGTGTGCTCCTGCCACCATTTTGTTTTTTAAAGTAGTCCATGAAAATAGTCCCATTTCCTACATCATAACCTCAAAATCAAAACTATCCCCACTGATGCTTTCTAGAAAAAAAGATTAAATTTATAAAACTTTGGAATACCGAATCTAAGAAAGCTCATATAATACAATCAGAATACTTTCAGAAAGCTGAAACTTTCTACATTTCAAAACACCAAATTATAAAAGACCCTAGGGTTAAATAACCCATTGGGCTAAATAATAGCACAAATCATAAACAGTGCACTATTGATCCTCACTCAAAAAAGCCCCACAGGTAAAATAACTCAATAGGCTAAAATAATCATAGAAGTGGAAAAATTTGTAAGCAAAGCCCTACCATTCCACACCCCCCAAATAAAGCCTCAAAGGTTAAATAACCCAATTGGCTAAACAATTACAAAATCATAAACACGGCACTGCCAATTTGTACTCGAAAAAACCCCATGAGCAAAATAACCCAATGGATAAAGCCCTATCTGGGATAGTGGTTAGCGCACCTGATTACTATTCTAGCAGGCATGTCCTTAAGTGTTTGTACTGTGTACGAGAAACCAACACAAGCCAAAAGCTTACCGGTTATCTCAGTCCTTTTATTGAAAAAAAAAAAAACTCCCTAAGAACATATATCTAAAAAAAAGCATTTATATCTAAAAAAAAACATTTCAACAAAATCTAAATCTATTTATTCAACTTTATGCTGCCATGACTTATAAAGTCAGGTTCACAAAGCCTGAATATATGTCGATGAACCATAAACTTTGTCTTTAGTACCATAAAAAAAAAAAATTTTTAAATATTAAAGTTTGAACTAATTTTTTTTTATTTATATTTATATATATAAAATAAGCATTTCAAAACTCCTAAGAAATGCTAATTTTTTCAATTTATTCCTGAACTTGATGTCTCAGAAAATAAATCCTGTTTGGCATTGTCTGCCCACCACATCCTAGGTCTACCCCTCTTTCTGAGGCCTTTAGGCACACTGTTCATAACCCTATTTGCCAATCTATAATTATCCATACGAGCAACATGGCCAAACCAATGGAGTTTCTCTCTGCACAATATGCTGCTTAAAGGAAGTTGCCAACTCCTTTGCCTAACATCATTAGTTACAAAGTTTAACCACCTAATGCCTAAGATACTGCGTAAGCATCTAGAATCAAAAGCATGAAGTTTCCTGTTATCTTGTTTACAAAGCATCCAATTTTCACTACCATAACTAACCCTAGAAAGAACCAAACTATTATAATATAATTTTAGTCTTTAGATGTATAAGCCTATTTCTCCACACTCTAAATAGATTCTTAAAAGTCCCGGCAGCAATCCCTATTCGTCTGTTAATCTCATGCCACCTATCACTAGTATCTGTTACAAACCTCCCAAAATAATTAAACTGTGATACCTGCTCAAGACTGCAACCATTCAGATTAACAGAATCACAGCCTGCCTGACCAATTTTCATCACTTCAGTTTTCTCTCTGTTTATAACCAAACCTACTCTACTACCAGTTTCATCAACAGCTCGAATGAAAGAGTTCATCTCATCAACATCATTTGCCAAAAGGGCTAAATCATCAGCATAATCTAAATCAGAAAGTTTCGTATCTCCAGCCCATTTAAGGCCAAAATCTTTCCCTTGAAGTGAATTTCGCTTAATAAAAACAATAACGAAACTAAAGAGAAAAGGAGACAAAATGCACCCTTGTCGAACACCAGAAGTAATGCTAAACCAATTGCTACAAGCCTTACCAACTCTTACACACAACTCAGTGTTATTATAGAGAGCTTTCATTGTGTTAACTAACTTGTGTAGTATGCCATATGATCTCACAATCAGCCACAAATTATTAAGATCAACAGAGTCAAAAGCCTTTTTGAAATCAAAAAAGCTAGTAAACAAAGGTTTCTGAAACTCTAAGCATTTCTCAAGATCTGCCTGAGTGAAAAAATCTGATCTACACATCCCCTACCACTTCTGAATCCACATTGCTCATCACGCAATTGCCCATCAACCAGATTCTTAATTCTATTACATATTATCATACAAAGAACTTTACCTGGAACAGAAAGCAGCTTGATATCCCTATAGTTTTCAGAAGAACTGCAATCACCTTTTTTAAAAATATGGATAATAATAGCTCTGGTAAAATCCTTAGGAACCATGCTTTTATTATAAAAGATATTCAAAATTTAAGTCATCCAAATGGTTACCGAAACATTCCCAGCTCTAAGCATTCTCGTAGTAATTTCATCTAACCCTTGAATTTATGAAGTTTAAGTTTAGAAATAGTCAAAATAACTTCAGATTGTGTTATAGGGCCAACATTAAAGCCACCAATGCATCTATCATCATTGCAAACAATGGGAGTAGAACTAATCACATTGTTCAGAACATCACTGAAATGCTCAGCCCACTTAGCCATGACAGAATCCTCACCTTCTATAACCTTGTTTGTCCTTCAATCCCTGTATACTTGTCCATTTTCTACCACACAAAACATTAACTACCTGGTATAGCTCTCTGCTGTTGTGATGTCTAACTGCTTCCTCAGCTTTGTCAGCCAAGCCATGAAGCCAAAGATTCTTAGCAGCTAACTGATCCTTTACACATTTATTAAGCTCTCTGTAATGCTTTCTATTAGGACTAGTATGGTATTGATTAAGGCTCCTTTTTTCCTAAAAGCGTACTGTTAGTTTCTAAAAAAGCCTGTTTAAAATGGTCCTTTCTTCCTCAGCTTCAGTAGTAAGCAAACCATTACTGTGAAAATGACTAAGTAACCTGTCATGGTAAGCTTAGTCTAACATTAATTTCGAACTTAGTGTGCATGTTAGGCTGTACATAACAGATATTTCAAGAAATACTGAAGTGTTTCTGCATTTTCTTTTGCTGGTGAAATATAGTTTTTAAAGGATAAAATAAGATCACCAAATGCTTTATCACATATGGATATTATAAGTTGAACTGCAAAATTGCGAGTTTTTTCTAAACTACAATATTTTATTGACTTTGAGAGTGATTGAGATGAATTCTAACTTTTCTCAGATTCAGAATTGGGATATCAATTTCAACCAATTCTAGAATTATTTATATTGCTTTTCAAATATATACTGCAGTTGGAAAGAATAATTATTTGATATGAAGGAAAATTGAATCATTATGCCTACGTGACTTAAAATGAAAGCTATTTTAGGAGACATCTCAAATAGAATATAATAAAAAAAAAATAAATGATAGGACTGTTTGGTACAATTTTGAATTGAAATAATTTCATAACTTGCATTCAGAATTTGTAATTTTTAAATCAACATTTTGCTGTTTTCATAAAGTTTAACTTTTCTATAGTAGTCAGCATATATTGCAAAAATTAATCTAGAATGGTTTGATCTCAAATTTTAGAGGTAAAATAAACTATATTTGATTTGAAATACTTTTTTTTAATTTCTTCATAGCTCTTTATCCCATTGTAGTTATTTGTTTTTTAGTTGTGTTGAAATAATTTTGTTTTAAAGCAAAAATTTTTTTGTAACACTGCTACGTTAATCTTAGAGTTTGCCTATTGGGAAAACATTGGCATTGTACGTTGTTTGCATAACTGATCAAATAATTTTGTAAAAAATTAAATGTATAAATGATTTATGTAATGATAGAAATATTCTGAATTAAATATGTATTAAGGTAATGAAATACCTCAGAAAATATGTCAAAATAATTGAAAGATTTCTTTTTCTCAATTCAAAATGCATAAAATAGAGTAAAATCGTGCAATTTTCTGAAAATAATGCTTATAAAGTTTTACTTACCTGTATTTTTTAAGACAATTTTCATCATTTTCTTAACCCAAAGTTTTGGTATATAATGTGATCTATTTCTGTTCATTGGTTATTTTTTAAAAATATTCTAAATTTGGGCTTATGTATTTGACTGGTGAAAAGCCTGGACTTTTCTCAAAATATAAAAAAATAAATAATACCACGAAAAATTTTGAAAAAGAAAGTAATTCTCTTAAGAAAAATTTTCTTCTCCTCTTATTTATAAATAAGTATAATTTCTCTTGATAAGCATTTTATAATCAATTTTGTCTATTGCTTTTAAAAATAAATCTTTATTTGTATTGCCAGATGCATTTTTCTAACTAATACATGCCTCTATAAAAGTCCTATTAAAATAAAACTGGTAATCTCTTTTGTCAATATTTTATATTCAGAAAAATCCAGAATTAAATGTTGATTATTTTGGCATACAACATGTTATGATTACTTTCACTAGTTATTTGGCAAAAAAGTTCTAAAGTTCACTTGTTTTTTTGCCTGAACACATTTAAAAAAAGCCTGACCACAAGGTACAATTTATTTTTTTTCCTGCGTTTTTTTTTCAGCCTGGCATGCCCAAACCAAAACTTTTACCTTTCTGAACATATCTTTAATTAACATGCATAATTCATTGAGAAAAGCAAACATAAAAATCTACAAAATTTTTTGAACTCTCTTATATTCTTTATTAATATAGCAGCAGCAACCACTACACTCAAAAAACTTATGAAAGAAACGCATGATTATGTGTCAAATTTTCCATATCAACGAATCAATATCCATTACATATATTGGAACTACTTACGTGTGACATTAATACACCCATTCAATCCTACCTACAATCTAATTTTATTCATACTCTGCAGTACCATGTTTTCTTTATATCCATATGCTGCTATCAACTTAGTCATCCAATGGCTGAATGGTTAGCGCACTTGGCTACTGATGTAAGTGACCTGGGTTCGAGCTCTGGATAAGGCATAGATGTTTGTGTTCTTTTTCTGCTGATGTCCTGCATTCCTCACAGACCTTCTGCTGTGGTGTATAAAATGACAGGCTCCTGTCAGACCTGTGGCAAGCAGCTGCTTGAGGGGGTATTATTATTTATATTTTTATTCTGTCAACTCACAGAACTCAACTCCATAGATTTTACATTAGAATGATTGTAGCTCTCCTTAACGAAAGAGCCCCTTGCAAAAATGTTACAACTCAATAACTAATCAGAATTCCGAACAGTACTTTCTTATTTGAGTTTAACTCTCAAAAATAATTTATTTACCATAATACCAACTCCACCAAACCCCTTAAAATTTTGAGCCACAGACTCTAAATATTACCCCCGATTTGTTTGTTAACATTATTCAGAAGCAGCTCTATGATTTAAGCTCACAAGTTTGATTTGAACTATTATCAACAAATTTTTCCTTAAAGTTTCGAAAATCTCCTGAAAATTAACAAAAAACTGCTATTTGGAAGTAATTATGAAGTACATATCTCTGTTTCTTTTTTTTCTGCCTTAAATATGGCCCCTATGCAGGAGAGCCATACCCTGTGCACTTTAAAGAACATGCTGGATGGCCTTGATGAGACACTACCATCTGTCTCCCAACAGCTGTTCCAGAGTGTCCCCTCCCCTAACCTTCTCTGAGCCTTCGGGGTCCTTGTGACCTGGCCATTTAGCCCATTGTGTGCAAAAAAAGTACCACTCAGAGGTAAAACAACCCAAATCTTCCTTAAATATATTTCTATAATTATTTTTATCATTTAGATCATTTATCCCAGCATTCTATGTGTTGTTCCTGCTATTGAAATTGAAATTATAAATATAAAGAGCCTTCTCAGCCAGAGAGCTTGTTCAAGGCTTGCTGCAGCATAAACTGAGTCAAGGCAGGGAGATGCAGGTGGATCACATGTGTAATCCATATGCTGGCTGCATTGTAGATTGTGTGCGTGATGATTTAAGTCTAAATACTTCCTCCCTGCTCAATGGATATCATTTCCATTCCTGAAATTAATATTTTATTTGCTTTTTTTTTTATAAATAAACCTTAGTTTTCATTACTGTAGAACATGCAGTTTCACCAGATCATGTCTCACCAGATCACTTTATTCCCAGAAATTAGCAGTATTTCAGTTGATCAATTATTACTGATATTTTGGAGTTATCCTACATCAGATCACTGGCTTACAGCTTGCTGTGGATATATTATTTAACATCGCGTTAGGTTGTGTTAATTTTTCTTTTATTATTTCTTCATTTTCCAATCAAAACACTTTGATCTTTTATCGTTTCCTAAAAATGAATAAGGTCTTGGATATGAAAGCAAAAAGGACTTCTTTTTGACGGAAATCAGTCCTTCTGTGGGAGGACAATTTTGCCAAGAGTTTTTACCCCCCATAAACACTGCACTGGAAATCTAATCTACCCCCCCCCCCCCCCCCCACTTTTTTTTTTCTAAATCTGGATCTGGGGATATTGAAGGCTGATTTTATTTCTCTTTTAAATATGTTGATCTTGTTTTCTTTCTATGTCTTGTACACTTCCCCTGAAGCAATTCTAAAGCTGCTGAGTAACTAATTATCACTTTCAGCTAACTGAACATTTTAATATTCTACTTTATATAATTTCATGTACAATTATTAATGATGCTTTGAGGTGGCTAAAGTAAAAATTGCAGTATTCATTGAACTTGTTTTAGAATTTTGTACAAACGCTACAACAAAGTTGTTCAGTCAATTAAGCATTGCTACAGGACATTTGATCATAATTAAGTGACATCTGCTGAAGGAACTGAAATTAGTTTTCTCTGTATGCTTGAAGAAATTATTTTGTTAATGTGCTACTCCTTTTAATCCAAATTTTTGTGTATAAACAGTCAGTTAATGATTAGTTAAGGGAATAATATATATATATATGAATGTTCATAAATGTGAAGAGTATTAATTGCAATTTCAGTTACAGGTTAAAGTCATTAGAGGCCGAAATTTTTTTCCTTTTTCTGTTTCTTGTTGTCAATTTATATCTTGTTGGATGGGACAGTATGTTACGCCATACTGAAATGCACACTAGAGCTGAAACCATGTTACAGGCAATACAAGGTAATGATTTTTTTGTTTTCTATTAAAATCTCTCTTGATAAAAAGTTACTTTTTATTTCATTATCAATGAGTTAAGAAAGTTAACTGTAATCTACATAAATGCTTCAGTAATTTTTTTATCTGAAGACATCAAAACAATGATTAAAAAGATTTGGTTACTTTTGATCATATAATGTATATTGTATATGATTCAATATCAGTGTTTTAAGGTGTTTTTAGTCATTTAAATTTCTTTTGTATACAGACTGAGATTTTCAAACTATTACTTTAATTCTGAATATTGTTGAAATTCTCGATTTAGATAGACCTGATGTAGAACTTTTTATACATAATTAAAAAGACTTTCTTGCTCAGAAATTAATTAAAGAACATTAAAATTATATGTTGCTGAGCAATAAAATTTTTAAGTTTATCCTTTAAACTAGTATTTGCATGTTAAAAGTTTTTGGGAGAAAACTGGAGCTTTTCAGAGCAAGGATTCCGTCTTCAGTGAAGTGACACTATATGGGGATGTTAGGGCAGTTGAGAGCTTTCCACATGTTGTGAAGGGTGATCCAGTGTCTCGGTTGCAGGTAGGGATGGGCAAGGTCATTATTTCAATAGTCTCTTGGACTACGGTTCCATAGTAAGTGGATGCAGGTATGTGGTTGCTGTGTGTTATATTGCTACCTCAACAGCAACAATCATTAACTTGTTTTGGTTGATATCTGTTTTGATGATCTGCGAACCTTTCCTTTAGAGAATGCATGGTTTTTTCAGTATAGTAAATAGGATTATCCAGAAAATTGAGGGGAAATCTGTATACTCCCAATTTTTGAAGGAGGCTAAATTTGTCTGTGTCCCCTTTGATAATTTTCTTCAGATTTGGAGCTGGGCTGAAAACAGTTTTGATTTTTGAGCTCTGAATAATTTGTGGACTGATTTGCCTAGGATAGGAACATAAGATAAATCAGGTAATCAAGCAAGTTCATACAGTTTTTTAATGTTATCATTTCAACAAAAAGTATGTAAGGCACAATTGCAAGTGGTGCACATGCATCAATACACAGTCGAAAGCACATGCATGCTGAGTCAGTTAGTGTGTAGCAAGCATGGGAAGGATGATGAAAACGTGTCTATATATTACATGTATTGAATACAATTATTCAAGCATGCTTACTTTGTGATTTTAAACTGGGAACTAAAGCAGCGCAAGCAACCCACAAGATATGCACGGCATTTGGAGAGAACACAGTCAGTGAATGAACAGCCCAAAAGTGGTTCAGAAAATTTGAGTCAGGTGATGCGACACTTGAAGATGCACCCCACAAGGGAAGACCGACCATCATTGACGACAATGAACTGAAGGCCAGCATTGAGTTGGATTCACGTCAAACATGCCAAAAGCTTTTAGAAAGGTTCCATGTAAGTGACTATTCATTTGCTTTTATATCACCTAGGAAAATTCTGGAAGCTGAGCATTATGTGTTCCACATGAACTGACTGTCGACAACAAACTCCAGCTGCTTATTATCTGTTTATCACTGCTTTCATGCCACAAGAATGAGCATGTATTTGGATGGTTGTTGATGTGCGATGGGAAATGGATTTTCTATAGGAACACCAAACGTTCATATCATTAGTTGTCATCTCCAATGAACCTATACTGCACACACCAAAGTCCATAATCCACCAGCAGAAAATTTTGTTGTGTGTCTTGTTGACTACTGCTGGTATTGTTCATTATGAGTTTCATGCCACTGGTCAAACAATTATTGTGGACATCTAAGCACAGCTACAACAGATTACAGATGCATTGCTTCAAAAACAGCCTGCAATTGTTCATCGCAAATTTTCTTTTGATGATACGGTGAAGACCCTATGGATGAGAGAATGGAAGGCCGAAATTTTGTATGCCCATGAAGTGCATGAGTCTTGTGCATATGATGTAGGAGATGTAAGTAGGTTTTCATTATACTGACATCATCAAGGTTCCTGCATCATCTTTTTGGATAAAAGCATCTACACTGGTTTCCATAAATTAAGGAAAATTCCTATGTTAAAACTAACATCAAAACTCTATAACTTCTAAAATAAGTTTTTTCGTTTTGAAAAATGTGATTGCAAATAAATATCTCAATCATATAAATCAATATCTCGATTTTCAACAATATTCGTTCAGTATTTAATGAGTTATGGAAGTTTGAATATTTAGCGATAACAATGCCAGCCACAAAAATTGACTTCAGAAGTTAATTAAAACTTAATAATAAGTATTGAATCAAAGTGTTTAATAAAAAAGTTTGTATTTTAGAACTTTGTGTAAAGAATTCTTTCGCTATTCTCCAGTTTTGTAAAAGTTTCTTAAGAATGGCATTGCTGTTGTTAAATATTCAAACTTCCATAACTCATTAAATACTGAACAAATATTGTTGAAAATCGAGATATTGATTTATTTGATTGAGATCTTTATCTGCAATCACGTGTTTCAAAAAAAAAAAAGCTTATTTTAGAAGTTACAGAGTTTTGATGTTAGTTTCCCATTGACTTAGCATAGGGATTTTCCTTAATTTATGGGAAGCAGTGTAAATAGGGGGTGGCACTCATATTTGCCTCCTTCTTCTTAAAACTTATTGTAAGATAGATATTGTTGGCAGTATTAATGAGGCAATTTAATTGCTCATTTCTGCCATTCCAAATTTAGAAATATATCGTCAAGATAGTGACACCAGAAGAGTGGTAAAATTGCTGCCAAGTTGAACAATTTTGTTTCGAGATCTTGAAGGACAATCTCAGATAGGATGCTGGAAAGGGATGAGCTCATGGGGGCCCCTGAATCCTGCCTGTAGATTTTTTTGCTGAACTGGAAATAATTGATTTCGGTGATTAGTTTTAGAGCTTCATGAATAGTGTTTATTTTAGGTAGGAAGAATTTTTTCCACTTCAATAATTTTTGTCTGAAATAACAATGACATCAAAAACGAGTGGATGCGAATAAGGGGATTATGTCAAATATGACTAATTGCTGTTGGGAGGAATGGACAGATCCTTGAGACTATTGAGAAATTCTGCTATAGATTTTATGGAAAATGGGTGATCACAAATGAAATGAACAATGAAACATATAAAAAAAGCTATTTAGTTACAGGCTATTGTGCAAAACGTGTTATAGAAAATGCATTTGGCATAATGGCTAATAAATTCTTAGTGTTGCATACGGCAATTAATTTATATCCCGAAAAAAAAATAGATTCCATAGTCATGACCTGCTGCATATTGCATAATTATTTAAGACTGGCACATATATATATATAGTTATAGAGCACACCACACGGCTAGCATATGCATCCACTTACTACAAAACCATAGTCTATTGAAATAATGACCTCACCCTTTCCTACCTGCAACCAAGACACTGCAGTTACCCTGCATGACGTGCAAAGAAGCTCTCAACAGTCCTAATGTCACCATATAGTGTCACTTCACTGAAGACGGAGCGCTGACCTTGCTCTAAAAAGCTTCCGAATTTTCTCCAAAAACTTTTAATGTGTAAATAGTTTGAAGGATAAACTTTAAAATTTTATTGCTCAACAACATAGAATTTTAATGTTATTTTAATTAGAACTTTTTTAAGAATAAGAACTTAACAGACCAAACTTTTTATTGAAGAAAAAATATTTTGTAGGTGGTTATATGTGACTATTATGCCCTTTAATTTGACATACAAATGAAATTTTTGTGAAAAAATCTTTTACTTTTTGCCTATCTTCCTATTGCTTTTAACTCATTTGTCAGTTAATGATTTGTCGAAAGAATTCCTTCATATCTTTTGAACGCAATGGACAAACTTAATGACACAAATAAAAAAGATCTTCTTGCTCAGAAGATAATTAAAATAACTTAAAGTTCTTTGTCATTTAGCAATAAAATTTAGAAGTTTATCCTTATTCACGTTAAAAAGTTGCTCCCATAAACTTTTTAATATGCAAATAGTTTGAAGAATAAACTTCAAAATTTTATTGTTCAATCACAGAGAAATTTAGTTTATTTTAAATTTAATGATGTATTTATCAAATGAAAACTGATGATGCAGAGAGTGTCATAGGCTATAAAAAATTTACCTGCTGTGCTTTCTTCCCTCTTAAAAAGGGGAAATATGAAAACTAGTTGTTCCACTATATCTTTGGAACAGGAGAGCCGAAAGTAATGGGCTATGCATCAAATGTAAGCTTGTGATATGGGGAGTGTCACAGGTTTTAAAATTCTCCCCTGTGCTTTCTCCCCCTCCCAAATAAAAATTGGAAAATATGTACAGGAGTGTTCTACTGTACCTTTAAAATTCAAGGTAAAAAGAATGTAAAAGAAACCGATGTAAAAAGTTGTACGGCAAGCTAGTGATGTGGGAAGTTTTATGGGTTATCAAAATTTACCACCTCTTCCCTTCATATTAAAGACCCACAGTTATGTATTAGATATTAGATGGCATATGAAAGCTCATGTAAGATTTGTCATAGGCTACTTTGAATTATGCCCCCTCCCAAAGGGGCAGAAACTTTATGGAGGGTGACATTAACAAGTTATATCTCAACTTGCATACAATTTTGTGGGCTACCTCAAATCATGACCCCTCACCCCCTGAAAAAAAGTTTCCCCCTGAAAAAAAGGGGGGGGGGTGGAATGGAGAGGAGAAACATTGTTGATGTTCATAAATGAATGATCAAGTGTTTTAAGTATGATCAATATTCATAAGTGATATATCAAGTGAAAGTTTCTGCAGATATGTATTTTTAGGGACAGTTAAAAATTTAAAAAAATTACCTGTCTTCTATATGTGCCCTAAAAAGTAGAAAATAAAACCAAGTCAATGAATTCGTATTCACTTCAAAGGAAGATAGGGTGCTACAATCTGAGTAGGTGAAACAGCACCCTATCTTCCTTTGAAATGAATACAGGTTCAGTGACTGATTGCCCCATGGATAAGCTGTGATTTTATTTTCTACTTTTTATAGTGCATATAGGGAGATAAGTATTTAGCAATAACATTGACCTTTGGTATGCATTTTTTTTACGTGTTTAAGAAGTTTGTTACACTATTCCACTTTGCTGACATTGTAGTGGCATTGTCGTTGAAGGTTTGGTGATTTTACTCAGTAATAGACTTCAGATATGGTTATCCAACTTTTCACACTGGCTGTCATGATTATTGGTTGGGTTGGTTTACTTCTGAGTGGCACTTTTTTTTGCACATGATGGGCCAAATTGCTGAGGACTTGGAGAAGGTTGGAGGAAGAGGACCCACTTGACAGCTGTTAGGAGACAGATGGTAGCCTCCTGTTAAGGCCATCCTGTGTATTCTATAATGTACACAATATATGGTCTCCCACACACTGTGCCATGAACTAACGTCTTATCCGATGGATGGCAGCTTTACCAAGCCATCGGTGTCGCCTACTGACTGAGGAGTTTTGTGGAGATAATTCTCAACACTGGCCCAGGCAGAACTTGATCCTGAGAACTGCACATTATGAGTCTGGCATGCTACTGACTGAGCCACCACCACCCCAGAGTCATTTTTGTTAAAATTAGAGACTTGCTCGTGCAGCTATATTAACTTTAACTTAACATATAATAGTTAAAGTGGTTGATGTTTGAACCAAGCCACATGTTTTGCCTCAACACTTGTTTGTTAATGTGAGTAAATTTAATGAGAGGCTCACCTAGTGGTGTAAATTCTTATTAGGGCATTGCTCACTAAGGAGCAGGTTCCATGCAGCTGGAATGAGTGTCAGTTTGTGTGACATATGTGTTCACTGTGTAAAATTCATTTTCAAAATAATTTAACTGGAATTTAGTTGGGGGGAGGTGATTAGTAGTGTGATTGGTAAATTGCCAATTTCAGTTAGATTATCAACTACTGTTTGTGCTAACTCAGTAGTAGAATTTGGAATTTTGATATTTTATTGATGCTCTAATGATCTTTGTTCAATATGTGTCTTACCCACAACTATTTTTTCAAGTAATCTGTTTTCTGGGTCTGGAATTTCAATATTATATTTACAACGACTATTATTGTTGCAAAACTGTTTAGTATCTCACCATTTTGACTACCTTCTTATTATATGGTAGTCTTGTGATAAAGTGGTAACCACTTGCTGAAAAATTCTATAACTTTTGGTATTATGTTCTTTCTAAAATTTGGTGGTCTGATAGACCTGGTGTTTTATACAAATGTATAAAAAATAAATAGCCAATAGATTTTGAATGTAGCAGAAAACTCTGTCTACATTGTTCAACAAACAAATGATAAACTTTTTTTATAACACCTTTTGTTATTTAAGAAACTTTATTCCCTATTATTAGTAATAATTGCATTCCTGAAAAAATAAATAATTTGACAAAAATTACAGTAGATATTCACAGTGCAGTAATTAAAATTGCTATAATGTGAATCTCTCAATATCTAAAGCTGCTTACTTCCCACCTGATGATGCGTCCAAAGGGTGCAAAACGTGCATCATAGAACTAAAACTTTTTAAGCACTCTCTGCTACCAAAAGTATTATTGGTTATTTTCTTTACTAAATCTTAAGGAAATAAATTATCAGGATCTTTCACCACCTTCCAAAATTCTACTGAGGCATCACTTGCTGGCAAGAATCATCGTTGAAGATTAAACTCATCACTCGCAAGCATCCCGGAAGTTCCTCTTACAACCCATCCTCTGAAGTACGATATATAAATTTCTCCTTAATAGCTTTTGATACTTGATAACATAGAACATTTGTTGAAGTGCTTAAAAACTTTTAACAGTGTCATAGAGAATTAAAGATTTCAATTTAATTTTAATAAATAATTTGGCTGAATTGTGACAATATTTAATTATAAATTTATGTGTAATAAAGTAAGAATAAAAAATACAAAAATATTCATATAATATTATATATCAATTGATATTAATGTTTTACATTAATATACATTAAGTTTTAAAAAGCTTTTCTTGCAAATTTGACAAATTAAATTCCAAGGACCTGAAATAAATGGATCAATCAATATATGTTTAACCCTTTCTGTGTCAGAGCCCTAATAATTGTTTACATCTTTCGAATTCTAGTGATTGGAGATACAAGTTTCGTTTCCGTAGTACAAGGTTGTAAAAAAAAATTCCGAATAGAAATATGATTTTTTTTTTTCAACTGTTGCTAATTAAATATCAAAAATAGCATTTAAATCTATGATATATATTATTTACCTGTTGATTCTGTTTAAAACAAATTATAAAAAAGTTTTAAAATAGATTTATTTCAGTGTGCAGGGAATGTATGTGCATTCTCATTCACCATAAATAGCATCAAGTTCCGCTGATTTAGTTTAGGCTTTTATTCTTCTCTGATAGTTTGGGCTGTTTATAGCGCTACTAGATTTGTAATATTTTCTAAACTTTTAATGTAAAGATATTCATTTTTTTACCACCTGAAATTGAGTCACTGGGAACTATGCACATCGGTTTTTGATTAATATTTAAGTAGACTTTCAATTTTAAAGACTTTTTTTTCCTTAATGCATCTAAAATTATTTTTTTATTGCTTCTCAAATGGATACTGTGATTATGAACAGTAATTAAATGGAAACTATTGAAAACGAAGCAGCTAGCAAATGCATAATGATGGCAGTCAGAACATTAGAATTACTCAAAGTGCAATTTTTAAAAGGTAAAAGACTGAGCTTTATTATGGATCCTGAATTTGCTGAACTGGTGGGCTTTCGTGGAGGGAAAATCATCTGCTGTATTTTCTGTTTGTTTGTGGTGGGTTGACAGCCCCAAGTGAATAGATTCACAGGATATGCTTTATCATCTGGTGGATAATCCTGAGCAGAGGTCATCACAGGCACCTGAACTCTTACTTCTATGGGCATTGTTAAATTCTACATTGGAGGAAGACTTTCAGTGTAGATGGCTTCAGCCTTTGGTAGTGGGCGAACAGGTCTTTGCCCCATGCCTGCGATTAGGAGGTTGTTTGATATTGTCGGCATTCCCCCTCAATAAATATAGTTTCTTTAAACATCACACTATTTTCTCTCCATAGGTAGTTGGAATGTGAAGACTCTGCACAGAGCTTTTTCTCTTGATGTCTTCACACAAGAATTTCACCATTATAATTTAGATATTCTTGGCTTGCAAGAGACCAGATGGACAGGTCAGATTCTTAAAGATAATCTTAAATTTCTCTCTTCAGCAAGGAAAGATAAAAAAGCATCTTCCAGCCATAGGTTTGCTTCTCAGCAGACACATTAGTTATGCTCATGTAGGATATGAATGCATTAATCAAAGGTTTCTTACACCTAAATTTCAGAAAAGCATTAAAGACTTGAATGTTATTTGTTGTTATGCCCCCACTGAGGATGCCGTTGAGAAGGATAGGATTTATGGACAACTTCAGGATATTTAGATTTCTGTCAAGAAAGGAGATATTACTCTTGTTCCAGGTGACTTCAATGCCAAAGTTGGTACTGACTCTGACCTTTGGGGAGGAGTGATAGGCCCTCTTGGTATTTATAGTTGCAATGAGCAGCATCTCCTACAGGTAAGTAAACTTAATTATATGATTATGATTATAATATTAATGCTGTCCAATGGCCTAGTGGTTAGCACGCTTGGTTACTGATCCAAGGGACCTGGGTTTGAGCCCCTGGTAAGGCATGGATGTTCATGTTGTTTTTCTGCTGAGGTCCTGCCATCCTCTCAGACCTACTATGGCATATAAACTGACAGGCTCCTGTCAGACCTCTGTGACAAGCAGCTGCTGAGGGGGTATTTATTTTATTATTTATTTATTTATTAATATTAAATTATATGATAATAGAAATTAATATAATTAAATTATTATTAATATTAAATTATATGATAATAAAAATTAATATAATAATTATTATAATTAAATTATTATTAATATTAAATTGTATGATAATAAAAATTAATATAATAATTATTATTAATACTTTGAGAATAATTAACACTTATTACAAACACTGCGACATAAATAGGTACACATGGGTTTCACCAGATGGGCTGCATAAAAATATGATTGATTATATACACTGCTCGACATTGAAAGTTCCCCACCCATAATGACATGTCGTACAAACATGCAAATTGAAGGGTGGGTGTGTGCATTTGAGATATGCAAACGATGATAATCCAGAGCCAATGACGTGTGGCTCAAGAGATAAAAGGTGCAAGAAGGAATAGGGATGGTATTGTTTTATGCAGATAGAAGTCATGCATATGGTTGAGATTAGGTGGTTTCACTTGGAATTGTTCAGCGAATTGTCCAGGCTGAAAATGCCTGGTACACGCTGTCAGCTGGTTTATCACCATTTGGATGCTTTTGAGAGAGAAAGAATTATAGGCCTATGTGAAGCTGAATGGACTACACATCGTGTTGCTGCCCATGTTCATTGGGATGCATGGACTGTTGGACGCTGTTCGCAACAGTGGTGAAATGAAGGTTCTAGCACGTGTCGCAGAGGGAGTGGTGCTGTCTGACAGATGTCAGCACTGTTTGATAGGCGCATTGTTCAACATGCTCGTTTGTCATCACAAAGCACTGCATACGATATTTGATGGGCTGTTTCAGCAGCCATGTATGTCCCCATAATGATCCGAACAGTAAACCAAAGGTTGCATGAGGCACTCCTGCGCTTTAGGTAACCGTTACATTGACTGCCATTGACTACAAACCATCGCAGCGCTTATCTGGTTTTGTGCCAAAGTCGTGCAAATGGGGTCACAAATGGAACACTGTTGTGTTTAGTGATGAATCCCCTGTCTGTCTGGGTGCTGACAATCGACAGGTCCATGTATGGCAACAACCTGGTGAGAGGACAGTTCCAGCTGTTATTCGCAACCAGCACACTGCCCATCAGCCAGGCATTATGGTATGGGGTGCTATTGGATATGACAGCAGGTCACCTCTTCTCTGCATCATGGGAACACTGACAGCTGCATGATATGTTAACGCGTTTTTTTGTTACCGTGTCTGGGAGGCATGCAACAGCCCATTTTCCAGCTTGACAACACCCATGGACGCACTGCTAGGGTCTCTAGACAATGTTTGCAACATGTTCAAGTATTGCTATGGCCAGCACAATCTCCAGATTTATCCCCAATAGAAAGTAGTGTGCAACTCTCTCACCGCTGGTGCAGAATCTCGATGAATTAGGGGAGCAAATCAACGCTGCTTGGTGTGCAATTCCTCAGGATCATATACATAGACTGTATGACGCCATGCCACTCTGTATTAGTGCCTGTATTGCTGTTAACGACAATGCAACCACCTACTGAGGCAGTCACATCGTGCTGCATTATCTCATCTTCTAACCACTGTAAGTGGCTGCAAATTAAATCATGGTATAGCATCAATATGTATTGCTGTGTGTGAGTTACATTTCACTCCTATCCCCTCACTCCTTCTGGGTGGGGCAATTTCAATGTCATGCAGTGTATTAATTAACAACAAATGGGCTAGTTCTGTTAGGAATACCAGGTCATATAGGGGAGCTGAAATTGGATCTGACCATTACCTTGTTAAAAGTGTTTTACAACTTAAACTTAAGATGTGTTACACTAAGGTAAAAAAATTTACCTTTAATTCTGAAAGACCAGTTATAGCTAAAGCTTACCATGATAGGTTACTTATCATGGTAAGATAACTAATATCTTCAAACCATTTAATCATTATAATCTCCAAACCATTTAAGGCCAAAATCTTTCCCTTAGAGTGAATTTCGCATAACATAATCAATAACCAAACTAAAAGGTTGGATAGTTTAGGTAGTTTTGGATAGCAGAAGCAATGCTAAACCAATTGCTACAAGCCTTACCAACTCTTACACATGACTCAGTGTTATTATACAGAGCACTCAGGCATTACTTAAATGGTTGGATAGGTTACTTATCATGGTAAGATAAGATAATTATGTTGTAAGTAATTCAGTAGTAAGAAACTATGACTGTCATAATGACTAAGTAACATGATAGGTTACTTAGTCATTATGACAGTCATAGTTTCTTACTACTGAAGTTGAGGTAGGGGCGGGGGTGGCTCAGTCGGTAGCGCGCCAGGCTCGTAATCTGTAGTTCCCAGGTTCGAGTCCCAGCTGGATCAGCGTTGAGATTTATCTCCGCAAAATTCCCTGCCTTGCCCACAGTTAGTAGGGGACACCGATGGGCTTGGAAAGGCTGCCGTCCGTCGGATGGGACGTTAAGCCATGGCCCTGTGTGCGGGAGAGTCATGTTAAAGAACACACTGGATGGCCTTGATGGGAGGCTACCATCTGTCTCCCAACAGCTGTTCCAGTGGGTCCCCTCCCCTAACCTTCTCTGAGCCTTCGGAGTCCATGGTGACCTGGCCATTTAGCCCATGGTGTGCAAAAAAGTGCCGCTCAGAGGTAAAACAACCCAACTGAAGTTGAGGAAGAATGGAACCATTTTAAATAAGCTTTTCTTGAAACTAATCGTACTCTTTTAGGGAAAAAGGAGCAGAGTAGGAAAATTATTTAGGTGATAAGGCACTTGAGCTTATTTCAGAAGGGAAAAGCTGCAAGGATGTCCGTAATCAACAACGTACTAGCCGTAATAGAAAGCATTGCAGAGAACTTAATAAACGTGTAAAGGATCAGTTAACTGATGATAAGAATCTTTTGGTGTGATGGCTTGAGTGAGGAAGCAGTTAGGCAGCACAACAGCAGAGAGCTGTACCAGATAGTTAATGTTTTATGTGGTAGAAAATGGACAGGCATACATGGATTGAAGGATAAACAAGGTAAGGTTGTAGAAGGGGAGGATTCTGTCATGACTAGGTGGGCTGAGCATTTCAGTGATTGGCTTGATGGCTTGACTGACAAAGCTGAGGAAGCAGTTATGCAGCACAACAGCAGAGAGCTGTACCAGATAGTTAATGTTTTGTGTGGTAGAAAACGGACAAGTATGCAGGGATTGAAGGATGAACAAGGTTAGGGTATAGAGGGTGAGGATTCTGTCATGGCTAGGTGGGCTGAACATTTCAGTGATGTTCTAAACCATGTGGTTAGTTCTACTCCCATTGTTTGTAATGATGATAGATGCATTATTGGTTTTTTAATGTTGGCCCTTATAACACAGTCTGAAGTTATTTTGACTAAACTTAAAGTACATAAATCCCCAGGGGTAGATGAAATTACTACTGAAATGCTTAGACCTGGGAATGATTTGGATTACCTCATGGATGACTGATATTTTGAATATCTTTTATGATAAAGGCATGGTTCCTAAGGATTTTAACAGAACAATTATTATCCCTATTTTTAAAAAAGGTGATTGCAGTTCTTGTGATAACTATAGGGATATCAAGCTGCTTTCTGTTCCAGGTAAAGTTCTTTGTATGATAATACGTAAGATTTAAGAATCTGGTTGATGGCAATTGCTTGATGAACAATGTGGATTCAGAAGTGGTAGGGGATGTGTAGATCAGATATTTTCACTCAGGCAGATCTTGAGAAATGCTTAGAGTTTCAGAAACCTTTGTTTACTACCTTTTTTGATTTCAAAAAGGCTGTTGACTCTGTTGATCTTAATAATTTGTGGCTGATTGTGAGATCATATGGATACTAGACAAGTTAGTTAACATAATATAAGCTCTGTATAATAACACTGAGTCATGTGTAAGAGTTGGTAAGGCTTGTAGCAATTGGTTTAGCATTGCTTCTGCTATCCAAAACTACCTAAACTATCCAAAACAACTAAAAGGAAAAGATGAACATCTTTTCCTTTTAGTTGTTTAATCATAATCATAATCAATAACCAAACTAAAAGGAAAAGATGAACATCTTTTCCTTTTAGTTTGGTTATTGATTATGTTATGCAAAATTCACTCTAAGCGAAAGATTTTGGCCTTAAATGGTTTGGAGATCAGAAAATTTCTGATTTAGATTATGCTGATGATTTAGTCCTTTTGGGAAATGAAGTTAATGAGATGAACTCTTTCATTCGAGCTGTTGATGAAACTGGTAGTAGAGTAGGTTTAGTTATAAACAGAGAGAAAACTAAAGTGATGAAAATTGGTCAGGCAGGCTGTGATTCTGTTAATCTGAATGGTTGCAGTCTTGAGCAGGTGTCACAGTTTAATTATCTTGGGAGTTATGTAACAGATACTAGTGATAGGTGTCATGAGATTAACAGACAAATAGGGATTGCTGCCGGGACTTTTAAGAATCTATTTAGAGTGTGGGGAAATAGGCTTATACATCTAAAGACTAAAATTAGACTATAATAGTTTGATTCTTTCTAGGGTTAAGTTATGGTAGTGAAAATTGGATGCTTTGTAAACAAGATAACAGGAAACTTGGATGCTTTTGATTCTAGATGCTTACACAGTATCTTGGGCATTAGGTGGTTCAACTTTTTAAGTAATGAAGTTAGGTAAATGAGTCGGCAACCTCATTTGAGCACCATATTGTGCAGAGAGAGACTTGGTTTGGCCATGTTAACCATATGGATAATTATAAATTAGTGAATAGGGTTATGAACATTATGCCTAAAGATGTTAGAAAGAGGGGAAGACCTAGGATGCAGTGGACAGACAATGTCAAACAGAACCTTGTTAGAATTGGTGTGCAGTGGCCAGATGTAGCTCAGGACAGATACATTTGGAGAACTAAATTGCACGGTCTGGTTGGACCTCTATAGCCCATGGCTGCTTGAGGATGAGGAGGATTTTATTTATCAATACCTTTAATTACATTTCAACTAAGTAAACTAATTTAGGTCTGGAAATTACGAATTTTTAACCAAAATTTCTGCCAGGATTTTAGAATTAAACTTTTCTGTATCTGTTATGCAACTTCATTATGTACTTTTCCTTGTAAATATTTGTGATGCCTATTACCAGTGATCATTTATTACCTAGTGAACTTAATGGTATGTGATATATTCTAAAGGATCATTTTTTTTTCATTTATTTAGACTGCAAAATTCATCAGTCTTGGAAAATTGGTCAGTATCCCCATCTTCATACACCACAATCTCCTTGCATTTCATATCCTCAAATTAAGTGCTTTAAATGCTTTGAAACATTTTAGTGGTTTTACACCACAATCTCCATTATCTTGTTTTTAAAGCAAAATATTTTTTATGACTCTGCTTTTCTGAGGCTTAGAGTTTGCTGATCATCTTCAAAAGTCTTAAGAATATGCATTATATGTTATATGCATAAATGACTAAATAATTAAAAAAAACTAAATAAATGAAAGGTTTAATCATGGATGGAAATATTATGAAATGTTTATATTGGAATAATAAAATAACATATGAATAGCAAGATATATATATATATTTAAAATTTTACTAAAGATAAAGTGGAATAAACACAGCAAAATTTTTCAGTGTTTTGAAAAAAATGTTTGAAAAATATAACCTAGTATTTGTTTCTGAATTTTTGACATTTTATTAATCACAAATGCTCTTTCTATTGGTATATAACATGACATATTTCTGTTCATCAGTTACTTCAGGATGAGGTTTTAAAGTTCTTTATTTTATTTTCTGAAAACGCTTTAAAATAAATCTGGCCACCACAGTGAGTTCAGTTTCAGATATCCAACACTGTAAAGTCTAATTCTGAGCTAAAATAGCTGAAGTTCAAAAGAAAAAATATTGTCTATAATAGAAAAACATTTTAGTAAATTTTTTTTAAAATTTTGTTATTGTAATTTTATAAATTAATATTATAAATATTTTATAATAGTTTTGTAAATCTCAAATTTATTTAATTGATTAAAAATTATTTGACTGCATATTTATTTTATCACTTACAGGTTCTAGCCTGGAAAGTTAGCTCTCACTGTGCTCAGACAAAAGAAATTAACTTTGAAACTTTTTTTGCTAAATAACTAATGAACAGAAAAAAGTTATGTACAATTATGATGAAGCTAGTTGAACATAGATGATGCAGTTGAAAACTTTTTTGTTATTTTGTGTAGTGCATTAGTTATTCTACTGTCTGTACCATGTGCGTATTGTAACTGGCATAGGCTGCTGACTACTCTTCCTTGTAAATATTTGTGATGCCTATTACCAGTGATCATTTATTACCAAGTGAACTTAATGGTATGTGACATATTCTAAAGGAAAAAATTTTTTTTCATTTATTTAGACTGCAAAATTCATCAGCCTTGGAAAATTGGTCAGTATCCCCATCTTCATACACCACAATCTCCTTGCATTTCAGTTCAGTGGACATATCGAGATAATCAGCTGATAAACCTACCATGCCATCTACTAGTTGAAGGTGATGTTATAGTGTTACGTCCTGGACATATTTCTCCTGGAAAATGCCAGTCATTTACTGAGGTAGGTTTAAAAACTAACATTTTGTTTTTTTTATTTAATGTACAGTCAAGCTATTTTTCAGTATATAAGATAGTCATAGGTAGAAGAACACACTGGATGAGCTGAACAAGATAAATTCACCTATTTCAAATGATGTTCATTGGATATAAGTATCCCATTGGCAACCAAATTCTTAGAGAAAAGCAACAATAGTCACTTCACATATTTAGTTTGAGAAATCAGAATTTGTTTATGTCATAAGTGTATTTTTTTGCTGTTCAATATACACAGTCATATCAGAATAATGTGACCACCCACGGAATCACAGTGTACCTGCCCAGGTGCATCACAGAGTGCACGACAAGGTTGACCACAAGGAGATATAAGTGGCCGGTCAGGACAGATGAACCACAGTGCATAACGTTAGCACAATGGGCATAGGTGTTGATTTGTTATGGACGTTCAAAAAGGAATGATCATCGGCTACTGCACCACACTGTGACAACACATCGACACTCAACACTGCAGCAATTGACCACTCAAATTGAACATGGGCATCCAGGTACTGTGTTTCCGATAACAGTAGAGTGAACCCTGTTATGCTGGTGGTGATGGTGTCTACCAATAGGACATTGTGCCCTGCCATGTCGCTAAGGTAATGTGTGACTGGTTCCAGGAACACGACACTGATGTCTCGTTCTCCCTTGGCCGGCGAAATTGCCCGAGCTCAATCCCATAGAGCACTTGTGGGACCATTTGGATCGACAAGTTCGGTGTGTGGACTCACAACCATGTCATTTCCAAAACGTCTGTGCTCTGCTGGAGTCCGAATGGGCATGTGTGTTTCTGGCAACCTTCCAGGGCATCATTGCATCCATGCCACACCGTCTTGCTGCTGTCATCTGGGCCAAGGGTGGTTATTTCCATTATGAGGCAGGTGGTCATATTATTCTGATATGACTGTGTATATGTTTTTCATATCAGTATACACTATTGTTATTAGTGCACCATTTTACTCTTCCTATGCTAGCCTGAAAATGAATGATGCAATTTTCCAAAGATGCAATTTTTTCACTCTGCTCAGCCAAAAATTAAAGGCAGAACTTTTTTTTTTTTTACCAAATAACTAATGAACAGAAATAGGTCATATTATATCCCAAATTAAACAGCATTTAATTCAGTATTTTATAAAAATAAAAGTTTAAACAAAATGAAAAATATATTGATTGAAATATGATTTTTTTTGTAGGGTGATATAGTGGAAAAAAAGATCTGGTAAGCAATTAAAGGCTTTATTTTTGAAAGCCTAATGAACAAAAAATAGTTCTATTGCATATCATTGAAGATTTCTGAATTATGTAATGCAAAGATTTACCTCAAAAGGATTTTTTTTTCCCAAATTTTTTCAGTATCTTACACTTTGAAACATTCCTGAGTGTTATACATGGTGACTTGATATTATTCATATTCATGAGGACTTCTGGTTCCATTTCTATCAGTAGAACACACAATACACTTCCTTCTGGGCTGGAGGGCTGAGGTGGCTCAGTTGGTAGCGTGTTAGGCTCGTAATCTGCAGCTCCCAGGTTCGAGTGCCAGCTGGGTCAGCATTGAGATTTATCACTGCAAAACTCAATGTCCTGCTCACGGTCAGTAGGGGGCACTGATGGACTTGAAAATGCCACTGTCCATCAGATGGTACGTAAAGCCGTAGCCTTGTGTGTGAGAGAGTTATACCCCATGCACGCTAAAGAACACATTGTATGGCCTTGATGGGAGACTGCCATCTCCCAACATCTGCTCCAGTGGATCCCCTCCCCCAACCTTCTCTGAGCCTTTGGGGTCCTTGTGACCTGACCATTTAGCCTATTATGTGCAAAAAAAGTACCATTCAGAGGTAAAACAACCCAACCCTTCTGGACTGGTGTTTTTGTCCTGCTTTTAGAAAGTCGACCCATTAGCCTGGAAATTGTGGGTGAATTGCACTGAGTGTTGGGTCAGAAAGTTTAACAAATAACTTGTCCTTCTAAGAGTTTCCTGCTACTAAAAGTTACCAAAGCAATATGAAATTGATAGTGACTTGTTCTTGGACCTGCAAAACTCCCTGCCCTCAGTCAATGGGCTTGGAAAGGTCAGTATCCGTCAGATGGGATGTTAAGCTGTGGCCCAATGTGTGGGAAAGCCATACCCTATCCACATTAAAGAATACACTGCATGGCCTTGATGGGATACTACCATCTGCCCTCTAACAGTGGGTCCCCTCCTCCAACCTTCTCTCAGCCCTAGGAGTCCTTGTGACCAGTCCATTTAGCCCATTGTGTGCTCAGAAGTGCCACTCAGACGTAAAACAACCCAACTGTTCTTGGACTTGATTTTAACCTTAATTAAAGTTGTAATAACTATATGGAAAAATGACTTTTTCCACCAATTCTTGAATATTTTATTTCAGAAGTTGATTGGAATGATCAATACCTTCCATTTGGGCTTTATGGTCTACAACACAGTTGGATTTCAAAACATTCTGCATTGCTGTTATATCAGGAAAGGGGGCAGGGGTAGCTCAGTCAGTAGCATAACATGCTTGAAACCTGCAGTTCCCAGGTTTGAATCCCAGCTGGGCCAGCATTGAGATTTATCTCCATAAAAACTCCCTGTCCTCAGTCAGAAGGGGACACCAATGGGCTTCAAAATGCTGTTGTGTGTTGGATGGGATGCAAAGCCATGGCCTAGTGTGCAGGAGAACCATACCCTGTATGTTAAAGAACAGACAGGAGGCTACCATTCGTAATAGCTGTCCAGTGGGTCTCTTCCCACAACCTTCTCTGAGCCCTCGGGGTCCTTGTGACCTGGCTATTTGGCCCATTGTGTGCAAAAAAGTGTCACTCAGAGGTAAAACAACCCAAACTTTAGGAAAGTTCTGTCTGCAATTAAACCTCTGACATTTTAGCACAATGAAAGTAAGTGAGCATAATTACATCTTTTTTTTATCTTGCCACTGTAAACCTAAAAAGGAAACTTTTCTGAATGAAATCACATATTATTTTAATTTCTTTGCTAAATGCTGTATAGGTGAGATATTCAGGTTTTGTTTTGCAGTACATATGGCATGCTTTTTTTTTTAATCTGCACATAGCTTTTGAAATATAACTGGAGCTGTTTTTATCAATATTGTGTGTGGCTGGATAGTATCTTTTCCACTGTACACAACAGCATTCCAAGCATATGCAGTTTTGCTGTCACGTAGAACATAGAATTTTATGCAATTTTTTTTGGCTTTAGTGAGTTATATACTTTAAAATATATTATGCCTTTATTGCAAATTATTGTATCATCAATACATATTTCCTTTGCTTTAAAGCCGTTTTGAACTGTTGAATGATATCTGGGAACAGATTACCTTGTTTAGCTATAGGATCATAGCCAGACTAATCATTCTTTGCCCTCAATGGTGCTGTCAGTGAAATGTAGGCACTTCAGGAACAATTTAAATCTATTTCTGGACGTTAATATGGGTAAAAATGGAATGCAACTAAATCTACAGAGTATTCACCTAAGGATTGTAATCACTAAGACTAAAAATCATTTAATTTTTTTGTCTGATTTGAATGGCTTTTCTTGCATTCTCTTTGGTTTTGTTGAGAGAAATCTTGGAGCATTTTATTATTTATTGTTCAAGATTTGGGTATATAAATTTGTATGCTCAGTTATCTCTGCTATATTCTCATCAGAAATAAAAAAAATTATAAAATTACAATGTGTTTTCTGTTGCATTTTCTTTTTACCAGGACATCTAAACATGTGCATTACTGTCAAAGCAGAGCATTAAGCCTCTGCTACTTCAGCCCACATCTCACAGATTTCAGAAGTGGGATGCTGCAAGGGAATCTCTTCTTTGAATCACTCAAGCTTTCATTTGAAC
The DNA here is from genome assembly GCA_038380435.1 of Ryuthela nishihirai. Classification (NCBI taxonomy): domain Eukaryota; kingdom Metazoa; phylum Arthropoda; class Arachnida; order Araneae; family Heptathelidae; genus Ryuthela; species Ryuthela nishihirai. The sequence continues at coordinate 32,559,917 of JAWZYU010000018.1, forward strand.
ATTTAAAGTGTGAGGATAGCCAAAAAAACATTCTAAGAGACAAAAATTTTTCATTGCTATCCCTTAAAATCCTTTATCACCCATTTCAAAGTCAAGAAAACCCTAAATTCTTCTGTATCTGAGTCAGCAAAAGCTTTAAAAAATCACCATTTTCAGTATCACCATGATTCAAAATGTCTTTTGTAATGTTTGCCAAGGCCATTAATCTTAAATTATTGAAAAGACAAATCAAAGTTTAGCAAATATTTACTGATTAAGATGGGAAAAAATATTTATATTTTGCACAAGGCATTGTATCCAATGACAACAGTGATGGTGATTCACAGGTCAATGCTTCATCTTTGCTACAGTTATCTTAGTGAATACATTTCAAGACGTTTTACTAGTATGAGATCATTGTTAGAGAGACAAAATATAAATATATCAGTTTGCAGTAATTATGTGCTTCATAATATACAGTTTTAATGAATATGATAATAAGCTTTGAAACTGATTACAAGTTATATAGCATACTATGCAATGTAATTTTTAAGGTGTATTTTCAATGCATTAAGTTAACTTTTTTCACTCTTCTTTATGATAGGAATCAAATCAATCATATGAACTGTCAGGTGGAACAATATTTGCCCCTGCTAATGAATATTCTAGTGAAGGCTTCTCCAGCCCTCGTTTGAGAAAACCAGTAAAACCATCAAAATTCATTATGCTGGAGACACCTTATGTTCATAGTTTCAGGTAAAGTTGTATCCCTAAATCTGTAAAAGATTGTAATTAACTGTAAAAAGTAATTGAAAATAATTCAAATATATAATATTATAATAAATAAATAAATACCTCCTCAAGCAGCTGCTTGCCACAGAGATCTGACAGGTACTTGATTGACTTTAGGTGATGCAGAGTAATAAGTCAGTTGCAGTTCATTTGTTTTTATCTTTCCATTGTTCAGAAATCAAAAAGGTATAGTTTAAGAATGATTTGTTCCAGTTAGAATCCAAGAACAAATAAGAAAACAATAATTACTAAGTTAATCATACTTTTAAAGCCATTATGTATTATATATTTTAAAGAACCTGTATGTCTTTCTGTCCTTTCAAGAGCTCCTAAACAGTAGAGCTAAGACCACCAGATTTCCATATTAGCTTCTCATCATAACTTAGTGTGATGTAAGAGTTTGAATCCCCCCCCCCCAAAAAAAAACAAAACAAAAAAAAAAACATATGAATATGTAATGATAAGCAAGCATAATGAGTTCTTAATAATAGACATCAAATGCAACAGAGTATATCAAATCAATCAAGAGTATAACAATTAGGTCATATTCACACTGATCACTGATTAGTGGCATATCAAAAGATAGATGTCATTTTAATTGTTTTCAAGCAATTTATGTTTCAACTGTTAAACGATCCATGGTCCAGCCAGAAAAACCAGTTTACACATAGAGGCCAAGCAATTTTTTCATTCTGCTTAGCCAAAAAAGAAATAAACTTTAGAACTTTTTTGTGCAATAAATAATGAAAGGAATTATACAGCAAATTAATCAGCATTTAATTCTGGATTTTCTGAAAATAAAATATTTAACAAAACAGATTAGTTTTGTTTTAATAGGTCTTTTATAGAGGCATGTAGTAAAAAAATGCATCTGGCAATGTAAATAAAAATTTAAAAAAAAACTAATAGATTGAAATAATTATAATGCATATAAATGAAAAGATTATTTCTGAATAGCAAAAAAAATTAATTTTTACTTCAAACAAAAAAATTGTTTCCTTTTTATAATTTTTTTTCTTGATACCAAAGAGAAAAGTCCAGGCTTTTTGCTAATTGTGCTAAGTGATATATGCTGATAAACAAATCAATAGCAACATCATGCTGATCAATAAGTCAAATTTAGAATTTTTTTAAAGATAACCTATCGACTGAAATAGATCATTTTTGTTAATATACAACAAAATTAACCGAATTTTATCAAAATAAAAAAATTTAAAGAAATTTACAAACACTGATTTTAATAAGACCTTTTCACTGTGATATAGAGAAAAAACTAAATTGGACTATGCAATTAAGACTTAATGTTGGAAAACGATGAATAAAATTAGTTAAATTGCATATTAATCGAAATGAAATTTCTCCTCAATTACTATACTGCTCAAAGGGGAAATTGCAACACCAAGATGGAATGGAAGTATAATTGCCATAGGAGGCAATTAGCCATTGGAGATATCAAATGATCAAAGTTCTGCAACAAATGGACATGTGATGCTGAGCTGTGGATAAATACCAGGCACCCATGAGCTCATATCATAGCACAGCCAACAGTGAAGTTGGAGTGCATGCTGCAAAAATGTGCAGAGCATGCCTTGGAGATGCCGACAGTACCCTTATGTGCAATTGGCACCTTCTGAGAGAGAGAGAAATCAATGATATGCGAGAGCTGGAATTGAGCCTTCAAGTGATCGGTGCATGCATGGGGTGCAATGTGAGCACAGTGCAACAGTGTGTCTCATGTAACATCATGCAGCACCGTATGACATGAAAGACCAGCAATGCAACATTCACCACAGGATGTAAAGATCACATGTTCTGTAGGAGAGCCATTCGCGACCCTTTCATCATAGTGACTGCTGCAGAGTGATTTTCAGACTGCTATGGGTACTGTGGTCTCCACACAAATCATTAGACAACATTTGCATGACACAGGAATGAAGGCGAGATGCCCAATTCAGCATCTGCGGTTGCAGCAATATCACTGGTTATGCTGTCTCCATTGGTGTTGAGCAAGGCAACATTGGACTATGGAATGGAGGAGAGTGTTGTTCACAGACAAGTCCTGATTCTGTTATGACATAACAGATGGCATCGGCATTATCAACGACATGAGGAAGCCTATTCCATTCACTTCCATATGGCTTTTCACTGTGGTACAATGGTATGGGATGGCATTACATATTGTGGCCCGAACCTCTGCTCCATGTTTCTGACTTGCTAATGGCGAGATGTTATAGCAATGACATCATTAATCATGTGGCACAGTTCTTCCTTACCACCATGCCTAGACAGATTCTGCAGCAGGACAACGTCACCCCACACACTGTATGTGCAGCAAAGAACAGTCTCCAAGGTGTGGATGGTCATGGCTGCCATACTCCCTGGATTTTTCACCCATTGAACACATGTGGGACCATATGGGTCACCGCCTTCACCAGCTCCCTCTGGTGGCAAACCTGGTACAATTCCATGCCCAATTGGATGCTGTTTGGAATGCCATATCTCAGGACCCATTAATTATCTTTTTGATGGAATGCAGCAGTATCACCGAGACATCTACAGGCTTATATAACCCTTGAGGTGGGCCTATTATGTACTGATGAATCTGCAGTTAATGTAGTATCTTGTGTTCTCACATTGTTTTTTGATCATTTGCATATCTACTCTCAGCTTCTGTCCTGTCAGTTTCAGCATGTACATTACTTTCTTCATAGTGTTGAGATTTTCACTTTAAGCAGTGTATAATAATTACCTAAAATATGATATTTATTTATTTTGATGATTCTTTTCAGTGAGGTATATTTTAAATCATTGGCCAGTGTTATTCAAGGTGACTTGAATTGCTCACATTAATAGAATTTTTTTATCCTATTTATGAATGGAGGAACAATTTTTAGGCTGTTTTTTTACTAAACATTATGAAGTTTTCCTTTGGTGCTGAAAAGTTAGTGCACCAAGGCAAAAAAAAAAGCAAAATAAAAAACACATGTATTGTCAGAGTAGCATAGCCAAGGTTGGGGGAAAGGGGGGATTTGAACCCCCAATATCTTTATAGGTTTAAACCATTCAATATAAACTTAAAAACTTTCAAATTTTGAAAGAATAAAATTTTGCCAAGAAAGGGGGAGTAAAATACTCTCATTGTAGCAGGGGAGGGGGGATTTTGGAAAGTGCTTAAAATGCACTTGCCAAAATTGCCTTCCTGCATAAGGATTGATTTTCATGCCAAGGAAGTCCTTTTCACTTTTGTATCCAAGACGTCATTCGTTTTCAGAAAATAATAAGATCAAAGTTTATTCATTGGAAAATGAAGAAATAATAAAAGAGAAATTAACATGTAATCTAATTCAATGTTAAATAAACTATTCATAACAACAGGTAATGTAACCTGCCATCCAATGTATCATAACTCTGAAAAATCAATAATTGATAATTTACAGAAATAAAGTAAATCTAAAGAGATAAAAACTAAGAGTTAATTATAAAAAAGTAAATAAAATACTGACTTTTAACTTTACAAAGGGAGACAATATCAAATGTGTGGGGGATGACTACTGTAAACATTCTACTTTGCAGCCACTTAACACATGGAAGTCACACATGTTAGACCCCCTGCATCTTCCTCAGCCATGAGCTGTGACATAGTTTAAGCTGCAGACAAGAATGTTCGTTTTTTAGTTACATATCAATTTCAGTAGTGGGAACAATGTGTAAAATGCTGGGATAAATGATATAAATGGCAAAAATAATTTTAGGAATACTGAAATAGGTACAGAAAAAATAAAGAGTACATCATAATTGCTTCCAGAATCTTCCATTTTTGAAAATAGCAGTTTTCTGGTCAATTTTCCTGAGTATTTCAAAACTTCAAGAAGAAGAAAAAATCATTGATAATAGCTCAAATAAGAGTTGTGAGCTTGAATTGAGGTTGCTTCATCATAGAGAAATGTTAACAAACAAATCAGCAATATTGTATATCAGGTCTAAGAAATGACAATCAGCTTTAATGAATTACACCTATCCCTTGATTTACACGGTACTCAGTTCACACAATTTTGGCTTTGCACGGTCAAAAAATGCAACCAGTTTCGATTTACACGGTACTGACTGAGATTTCCTTTCTATGTACGTCTCAGTCAGTACTGTGTAAATCGAAACTGGTTGCATTTTTTGAGCATGCAAAGCCCAAATTGTGTGAACTGAGTACCGTGTAAATCGAGGGATAGGTGTATTTATATCTGAACTTAATGAAATGTTCATCAAATGAAAAATGAAAGGTATTATACTTCAAGCATGAATAATGTAATTTTATAAAATATATGTAAAGAAAATTAAAATTTGATAAAACTATAACATTGTCTATGATATATAAATAAAACATATCAGAAGTAAGGCTCACAGTAATGGTAAAAATGGCATATTAGAATCTGTGGTAACAAGAATTTACAAGATGGATGCCAAATGGCATATAAGATGTATTTGACAAATTACATAACAAAGTATGAAAAAAGAGAATATTATTTTTCAAACTTTAATTACATATTTCTAAAAGATATATGTAAGAAAATTTTCAAATGGCAATTTCAATTTTTAAAAAATTGAAGTTTCATGTGTATTACAAAAAACATCTATATTCATCTTGGACCTCTTGTTTTTGATTCTGTATTTCAGGTACAGATGTATCCTTAATACGGAATAAACATATCGATTTGTTTATAGAATGAAATCTTTGTGAGAGATAACAATATATGAGATTTGTAGGTAAAGGTAAATGTCGTGCAAGGTGAATTGTTACTGTATTTGGTGTTATACAGTCTGGGAGCACAGAACTGTTCTGAGTTGATTGGCTGCTTTTTTTTTACTAAACATTATGAATTTTTTTTTTTTTCTGTTTGTTGAATTTTGGCTAAATGCCAATGCACCAAAGCGAAAAAACCCGTCTGTATTGTCAGAGTGGCACAGGCAAGATACTACAGAAGGGGGTAAATCTTTTAAAACCATTCAATCTAAACTTAAAAAATCCTATTTTTTTAATTAAATTTTGTGAGGGGGGAGGAGTAAAACCTCTTCAGTGAGTGTAGTGGTTGGGTTGGGTAGGTGTGTAAAAACCCTTGCCAAGGAAGTCCTTTTTGCTTCCTTATCCAAGACCACATTCATTTTCAGAAAATGATGCAAGATCAAAGTTTTATTTTTACTGGAAAATAAAGAAATAATAAAAGAAAAAAATAACATAAAAACTAATGTGATATTAAATAAAATATCCACAGTAATAAGTTGTAAGCTAGCCATCCCATGTAGCATAACTCAGAAAATTCTATAATAATCAATCGGCCAAAAGATCTATAATTTGCAGAAATAATAAAATCTACAGAAATAAAAACATAGGTTTAATCATAAAACAAGGAAGTAAAATACTAACCTTACGAAGTGGATGTCCAGTATGTTGGGAGGAAGTATTTGAACTTAAATCACTCGTGTAAATCACTCCCATGCAGTCATGTAGATAGTTCTTCCTACTCTCACATTTTGAGCCGTGCACATTGTATACACCTGCAACTTCCTGTGATGCCATGCTTAAGCTGCAGCCGGTCATGAAGAAATCTATTTATGGAGACTTTTTTTTTTCTAAGTTATAGTTTCGATTTGAATAGCTGGAAAGATGCATAGATTGCTGGAATAAATGATATAAATAATGCAAGGAATAGTGAAATAGGTTTAAGGGAGAAAAGAGGGTAAAACAGGTAAGAAAAAGGGAAAAGTGCTTAACAGTTACTTCCAAAATCTTCCATTTTTAAAAATAGCATTTTTTTTTGTTAATTTTCAGGAGTTTTTATAACTTTAAGGAAAAATTGGTTGATAATAGTTCAAATCAAACTTGTGAGCTTAAATCAGAAGGTTGCTTCAGTAAAGAGGAATGTTAACAGGCAAATCAGCAATACCATTTAGCACTTCTAAGAAATGGCAATCAGATGGCTTTAACAAATTATTTAAATTGTAGTTCAATAAAATATGCATCAAGTGAAAAAAGAGAATATTATTTTTCAAACTTGAATTATGTATTTCCAGAAGATATATGTAAGGAAATTTTAAACGACAATTTCTATTTTTTAAAAAACAAAGTTTCATGTGTTGCACAAAAGACATCTTTGTTCATCTTGGGCCTCTCATTTTGGATTCTGTCGTTGTCTATGTTCATCGAAGACCTTGGAAGGGTTAAAATTAGACTGTTTTGTAACAAGCCATTATGTAAATAAAATGTAATTTTTAGAAGTATTAATTGCTAGCTTAATTGAACCTGGTGCTACCCAGGTCTGAGTTCTAAGATTCAATCTGTATATTCTGATTTTTACTGCCCTAATTTTTAATTTTGTGAGTATCACACCCTGTCCCCCTGTCGTGTGTGCCTAGGGGAAGAAGAGAGAAAGATATGTAAAACTCTTCTGATGCACTTTGTAGGGGATGATCAATTATTCCACTAAATGAATATTCACCATTATCCTAGGTGAAACCACAGGTTTGCAAGTTTTTACACCCGAGCTTAAATGTGTTTCAGACATGCTGTGCTAAATGTCATGTAGAAAGATGAAATACACTAATGCACCATAGTACAGGACAGCACAGTTTATTTACATTCACACATATATGTACATATGGGAATGTGCTCGATTCTGTTGGCCTTAGCTGCACTCAAGATCAGAATGAAATGGTCTTACAGATGTTCTGGTAGACTTCACTCAACTTTCTTTAATCCAAATGCTGATTTTGCTACTGCAAGCATTCATATGATGAGGTGGAAATCTGTACTTTGCAGAAATCTCTACTGACCTCGAAATTTAGTGAGAGGATATTTAATCCTCATCTAAACCACCTGGTTCAGACAGAACTGCCTCCTGGTTCAAAACAGAACCAACTCCTGGTTCGCACAGAATTGTACTTAGGTTCACACAGAACTTGGTCTTTAGGTTCCCTTTTTGAGAAAGTGCTACGTCTCTTTGATGTGCTTCACAAATGACCTACCTGTTTGCCAGCTCCATCTGCAGTAGCGCCTCTGACTAGTGATCGCAGAGCCACATTCCTGTTTTGGACACTTTTCTAAGTTGATTGGCTGCTTTTTAAGAAAATACACTTAACATAGATATATACAATATTTTTTTACAATACAATAGCAAAATAAATTAAAGTGACACAACACCTCCCAACCCCCTAACATAGTCAACACACTTATATTTTGATATTGTATTAAGGAAAAGTGATTAAACTCATTGTTGCCAAATCTGAAACAGGAACCCACACCTAAATATCAGTAAATAGCAACAGTTATCATTTCACATAGGAATAACATGGTAAAAAGTTTTTCTAGCAGTCTTTTTTCTAGCTCTTTTTGGGAATTTCAACTTGAAAATGGCCACTGCTACTTAGATGACAATCTGAAATTTTTATTATTTTACCATGATTTCCCACTGAATTTTGCCTACCTCATATAGACACACAGAAATCTAATATTATGATAGATTTTTCAGGTTTCATCGAGTTTTAAATAATGTTTAGGATGAGCATAACAACAGCTTCTGCTGTGAAATATTCTTTCTTCAACAACTCTTTAGAGTGACCAGATTTAAAGAAGAAGATCTGGGGACATTCGAAATTCTATCTGAGGATTGACATTTTATTAGGGTGGACCACATTTGGAAAAAAGATCTGGGACTTTTCAAAATTTAATCTGAAAGATTGAATTTTTCATGAAATTATTATGTTAAAAAGTAATGCAATTTTTTTTGCATTTAGAACATATTTTATATAAGTATTATTCCACATAATGATAACCTTAATATGTAGTAGCACAAAATGAAACTTGAATAACAGGTTAGTTAACAAAAACTACTGTCATTGTGTGTATTTTTAATAAAATGGATTTTCTATAAAATATTTTCATATTTGGCAAGTTTTGTCCTAAAGAATTCACAAAAGATACAAAAATTTATTTTCATTTGCAGCAAAGCCTTCACAATGTCCAATTTTATAGGTGATTTTTCATCCATCCATATTTAAATTTGTTTGGAAAACTGACCTCCATTTATGTTTGACTGTACTGACCTCCATGTATTTGTTGGATATTCTATGAATTATCTAAGATATTGTAATGGTCTTGATCCCTATGTTAAGCCCTATTCTGGTGAAGTAGGTGACAGTTTCCTTCTAATGGACATAAAGAATGTCCACAAAGAGTGAAACTGGCCAATCAATATTTTGAGAACGATTTCCAATGAACAGAATAGCTTGCATTCTCTCAAGTTCTCATCCCACAGAACAACTATAAGATGTGCTGGGGAGATGTATTGCTCCCCAAACCTCAGGACAGCTGTTATTGCTCACTTATTTCCTTCCCATTCTCTGGATTATATTGAGGGCATGAATTGACATTGTTAGGCCTGCATTAGTTCACACACCCTATTGTTTATACATTTTGTATTCAACTTCTCCCCTCCCCCATACTTTTTCATAGTACTTTGTTTTTTTTTAGCCTATATATATATAAATCATTTTGGCTCATATTTTCATGATTTTACCACAGCATTATTACCATTATACTATTATGTGAAATTTAATTGAATTGTTCAATATATTTTGAGATAAGCACATTTTACTGATCAATGTTAAATTATTGACAAGCAGTGTAGTTCAAGGGTTTGATCATAAGATATTCTGAAATACAAAATATTTAAATTTTGTTATTGTTCTTAAAGCAGTATAATTGTATATCAGTATTCAATTTAGTCACTGCAGAGCTTTCATTCCACATTCTTATGCTAAATGATCATTAATTGTTTGACAATAAATTCAATTTGGTAATTGCAGTGTCTTCATTCTACATATTTATGTATGCCATAAGATTACTCTGTAAAAATTCTGTGATATCTTCTGGCATAATTACGCTTTACTGCTATAATGTGAAAATCTGTGAAAATACTCTAATGTCTTCGGGCACTTTAATAATTTGGAAATAAGACTCTTACATATGAATAAATGTAATAATTGTATATAGATGTTTTTAAAGTAAAATTTTAGTACTGTAATCTTAAATTATAATAAAAGTTAAATTCTGAAATTGATTACAATTATATTTTGTAATTATAGGCTTGCTTTACAGTATTCACTGCATCGTCCTGTAACTTTATTCAACAGAGAGCGCCATACAGTAATATCACATTATTTGGAACATATCATTATTCCAGCAGTAGTGGTAAAATCTTTTTTTATTAATATATATATGTTTTATTTAGTTACAAAAGTAATATTATGATGTACTAATTTTATTTCAATTGGAAATTAGCATTTATCAGTATCTTACTTGTGAAAAAATAAACTTAGCACAGTAAAATTTATATTGAAATAAATTTTAATTGGCACAAAAATCACTGTAATTGAAAGTAAATTATAATGCTCTCATATGCCACTAATCTTACTGGGTTTTACACCATTGTTACTTGTCTAGTTTCATATTTTATCATTTACCAAATAACCGATATTTAGTAACTATTTTCAGCATTGTAGTACTTCTGACCTAATGAAAGAACTGTTCTCTGCCATGTCAAAAATATGGAGTTGAAAAAAGCCAAAAGTAAACCTTTTTTATACCTGCATTACACTGATGATATGTTCCATTTTTGACACAACAGCATCCATAAATTAGATGAGTTATTATGTAATATCAATAGTGTTCTTAAAGAGATTAATTTTACCTACTAGCTCTAGAAAAAGGGACAGTTGGCATATCTTGATATTTTGATTATTATAAATGGTAATAAATGTGATACCTCAGTTTGTGAGAAAATAATGTGTATTCCAAACATTATTCCAGTTTATTCAGTCCACTCTTTTAGTTATAAACTGGCAGCATTTAATGCAGCTTTTATAAGAGCTCACAGATATTGCTCACAGAAATGATGAATTGCAATTCATGTATACAATAAGAATGCAGGCAGGCCATAAATTCGAAAATTTTGAAAAAATCCATAGGAAAAACTAAATAGTGACCAACCCACCCCAACCCAACCTCTTGGATGAAATCCTGAACAAAAGTATACAATATCACTCCCATATTATAAGGACTTTACTAATGTTATCAGAACAACTCTAAGTAAATTTGACATTAGGGTTTCAAAATCAATGAGAAATAGTGTTAAATCATTAGTAATAAATATTTGGGATAAAACATCACCATCAGGCAGAGTGTATAACATAGAGATTTACACTCCTGAAAATAAATTATTAAACAAAAATAGTTATGTTGATAAATCTTTGACAGGTTGAAGAAGATCAAAAGAACATCATACAGATCTTTAAAAAGATGTGGGAAGTGCAGCTTTACCAACCAAATAAAAGCATTGCCAATTAAAACCTAAAATTAATAAATACATTCTAAACAATACCTACTTTACTCCTCTGCCTCCGACCTGGAACCTGCTATTGCATCAGGAGCAGATGACTCATGACAATACTGACATAAGGTATCATTCTTAAATTACCTAACAGTCATACCATTAATGACCTATATGAAGAAGCCATCAAATGTGTGGTGAAAATGTGCATTGCAAGGTGTGTTTAAATGCACAATTTATTTTTTTTAAACTGTTAGATGTGAAAGTCTTTAGAGTTTTTTAATGTTAATAATGTTCTCAATATGTCCATTTTTAATTGGCTGGGTGGATATCACTTTAAATGAAAAGAAGAACTGGTTAACCCATTTAAAGAGGAGCAAGCACATACAATGCAATAGTTCAACAGCTATTAAGTTAATATCAAACAGCAAAAATTCCATATGCTCCAAAATTCAACATTCATCCTGCAAATGAATGTGCTAGCCATCTCACAAGAATTGCTGGAACCAAGAACAAATGGTAAAGCATAACCTTTAACTTCGATCATAAGCATATAGCCTTTAGATAGTCTAAGGAGAATGACAATGCTGAAAATAGTTACTAAATGTCAGTTATTTTGTTAATGACAAAATTTGAATCTAGACAAGTAACATTGGCATAAATTTTACTTGTCTAGATTCAATGATATCTTGATTCAATGATATCGTAATTATACCAGAAGATATTTTACACCATTATTATATTATTATACATATAAAATATAATAATATAATAAATTAAATATAAATATAAAATATTAATGGTATATTGAGAGTATTATAATCTTAATTTTAATGCAGTGTTTTTTGTGGCAATTAAACTTTATTTTGTTACTAGGGGCCACTATAAATTGTTTGGCAGATTGGAACTAATAGTTGTGAAGGGCAGTAAATAGCTAATTGAAGAAAAAATGGAATAACATATTGAATCATAAAACATTTTAATATACAAGGAATGTCTTAGGTGAGCATTTGCAATTCTCAGAAACAGCATCTGTTTTAGTAAGTAATTGTTGAATCCATTTCTTACACAAAAAAAAATATTCACTTGAAATAATGAGTTGAAGAAAATTGTACTGACTGAGATTAATTTTCAACCCATTATTTCAAGTGTTCCTTGTCTACAGGACTTTTCCTGTGATAATTTATTACTGAAAAAAATATACACTAAAAGAAAATTTATTATGCACACCTGCCTAATAACATGTGGGTCCACCTTTCGCCCTCTCAACATAGGCTTGTGGGTGATGTTGGTCTTAATAGGTACAAGGGCCTCCAAGGTGGCTCATGTAAACATGCCCCAGAATATTACACTGCCTCCATTGGCCTGTAATAGTCTAACTCGAGAATTGGGATCCATGGCCTCATATAGCCTATGAAACACACGCAACCTCCAGTCAGTGTGTTGTAGTTGGAATCTCGATTTCATGGACAAAGCTACCCATTTCCAGTCTTTCACAGTCCATTGGCGATGTTCATTCACACACTGCAGCCTCATAGCCTGATGGCATGTTATTAACAAGGATAGACATTTTGGGCATTGGCTTCCATAGCCCAGCCATGCCATTGTACATCAAATGGTCTTTGCACAAACCTTCGTAGTTGCCCTGTCGTTGAATGCTGGTATTATCACCTGCATTGTGGCTCTCTATTCTGACGTTATGATGTGGGGGAGATGATGCTCACTTTAAACATAACGGCCTGGTTATGGCTACAATTTTTCTGCTGACAGCAGGTTTTGTTGTTGTCCTCATACACATATGTGATGGTCACACCCAGAAATTCCAGATGTTCTGCAGTCATGGATATGGAGTACCCCATTTTCCTCCCATTTCCCATTTTCACCAACTATGCCCATGATCAAACTCACTCAGTTCGCCATGTTTACCCATCATAACAGTTGCAGATATGCAGCAGGTAGGTATTTGAATTACATATCATAACAGTTGCAGATATACAGCAGGTAGGTATTTGACCTATTTATAGCTTGCAAGGAGTTTCAGCTGGCTGCCTTATTGTGACAGAGTAGGCAGATTTGTGGATTACTGACAATTGAGTGCAAAGCAAAAGGAATATAGGCAAAAAGTGAAATGACCTTTTTTCACAAAAATTTCATTTGCATGCCAAATTAAAGGGCATAATAGTCACACAATAGTCTGTGATGGTCCACCCATTCACTTTTACTTTTCCTTAACCAGTTTTACTTTATTTACGTTATATTTATCATTTTGGGGATTATTTCACTTTTTTTGGACATGCAATTCTTGTTTCCGAGCCATAGGAGTTGCACATGCGCAACTCCGACCCTTTGATTGTCAGCCACTAATGTGTGTAGGACACGACCCCTCGTGTCATAGCTAGCACGATTGTCAGATTATTCAAATTTTTCCCGGCATGCAAAAGACACGTGCTGGATTTGTATGCAGCATGTTATAACTAAGTGACATTAGGTCACAGAATCAGTATTGTGAGAAAGTGTAGTCAGAGTTAGAATGAGTACTGTCAGTGGAGATGTAGTATTGTAGTATTGAGAGATGTAGAGATTTAGATAGTTGTGAGTTGCTGATACTTCAACTTTTGTATTCTTCCATTGAGTTTGGTGAGTTTTTGAATTTTTTGGAAATAAACTTTGTTTGCTTTAGAAACTTTTGAATTTTTGCTATTTTTCTCTTGAGCAATGTAAATTGATTTTTTGATTAGATTTAAACTTTAATTAAACTTGACAATCCTTTTTTGAATTCTTACTTGATAAGTAATGCTAGAGAAATACCTAACGAATCCTATTTCAACTTTATTTGGCAAGCTAAATTTGTCTGGTGCTTGACAAAGCTATCCGGAATTTTGAATAAATTTAGATCAGACAAAAGGTCCAACTTGAAAAGTTAATAATCTTTGGAGCATTATAAGTCTACCTACAAAATATGTTTTCTTCAATGAAAAGTTTGGCCTGTTAAGTTCTTATTCTTAAAAAAAAGTTCTAATTAAAATAACATTAAAATTCTCTGTTGTTGAGCAATAAAATTTTTAAGTTTATCCTTCAAACTGTTTACATGTTAAAAATTTTTAGGAGAAAACTCAGAAGTTTTCTGGAGTAAGGACAATGCTTCATCTTCAGTGAAGTGACACTATATGGTGGCATTAGGGCTGTTGAGAACTTCTTTCCACACGTCGTGAAGGATGATTCCAGTGTCTTGGTTGCAGGTGGGGATGAGTGAGGTCATTATGTCAATAGCCTCGTGGATGACTGTTCCATAGTAAGTGGATGTATATGCTAGCAGTGCTCCCAGTCTGTGATAGTGCAGCTTGTATTGCCAGCTTGGTAGCAGCAGTCACAGCTTGTTTTGGCTGATATCTGTCTGATGTTCTGTGAACCTCTCCTATAGAGAATTTATGGTTTTTCCAAAATAGTAAACAATTGAATTATCTGGCATATGGAGGGGAAATCTGTATACACCTGATTTTGCAAGGAGGCTGAATTTGTCTCTGTCCCTTTTTATAGTTTCCTTCAGATTTGTAGCTGGGCTGAAAACAGTTTTAATTTTTTGGGCTCTGAGTAATATGCAGAGTGATTCACACAGGACAGAAACATAGGATAAAGATCTGGCAAAGGTTGCCTGCTTGGAGTTGGTGATTGGGAGGAGAGCCAAATCTCTTTTGTTCTCCCCAAGGGCCTCAAGAAGAGTGAAGTGCCATCCAACTGTTAGGCACCACGAATGTTCGCCCAGTGCAAAGTGCACAAAGATAATCACCCCATTCAGCCCTTAGTGTGCAAAAGATCATCCCCAACTTTCTTTCTAGAAAAGAATCTGACCAAATTTTTATCTAGCTTCATTTGTGAGCACACTGTCCCCATTAAATCTATGGCAGAATTTCACAACAGACTCAAAGAACTGTCCATTCCTCTCAACAGCAGATTAGCCACACTTTATGTAGTCTTCTAGTTCCCATCCACTACAGTTTTTTATGCTGTTGTAATTTCAGACAAAAATAATTGAATCACAAAAATTTTGTTATCCTGAAATCATACCACCCTATGGGGTACAAAATTTCAGCCTTCCATTCTTTCACTGTAGCCTTGGCCATATCATCAAATGAGCATTTGCTTAAAAAAGAAATTCAAAGCATTCAATCCATTGCTGCATCCCATAGCTTCCACCCAGTAACAATAGAAAAGCTAACCAATAAGTAAAGAAATGACAGTAGAAGAGATTTGGCTCTTCTCCCAATCACTGACTCTTGAGTGGGCAATCTTTGCTGGACCTATATCCTATGTTCCTGTCCTGTGTGAATCACTCCACGAATTACTCAGAGCCCAAAAAATATTAAGATTGTTTTCAACCCAGCTCCAAATCTGAAGAAAATGATGAAAAAGGACAAAGGTAAATTCATCCTCCTTCAAATATCAGGCATATACAAATTTCCCCTCTATTTGCCGGATAATTGAGTTATTTACTATATCGAAAAAACCTTATGTTCTCTACAGGAGAGATTCATAGAGCATCAGACAGATGTCAACCAGAACAATCTAACAACTGCTGCTGCAGAGCTGGCAATACAACACACTGTATTACCATAGATTGGGAACACATTACACTGTAGAATGCACATCCACTTACTAAGTAACCATTGTCCATGAGGCTATTGAAATAATGACCTCGCCTATCCCCACATGCAACCAAAACACTGGAATCACTCTTCACGACTTAGCCCTGTCACCACATGTATACACATAATATCACTTCACTGAAGACTGAGTGCTGTCTTTGCTCCAAAAAGCTTCTGAGCATTTTCCTAAAAACTTCTAATGTGGAAATAGTTTGAAGGATAAATTCCTAATTTTATTGCTCAACAACAGAGAACTTTAAGTGATTTTAAATATTTGGTTAAGGTGATGTGGGAGAATCATGCTGTCTTTTATACTGTATCTTGCCTATTGCAGCTGTCTTGTTTACACCATATTTTGGCCTTTTTTTTCTGTTAACTCTTAAACACATTTTTGTGTGACAAGTATTCAGAGTATGTTTTTAATCAGTTATGGATGCAGAAGTCATATTAAATGTTTTAAACAGTAAGATTTTGTGCAGTCAAACCTTGTAATCTTGAAAAACATTTTTTCACTTCCTTTGATAATTTTGGATATCATTTCTTTTGCCATCACATTCCAACAACTTTAGAAATGTTTTGCTAAATTTCACAAATCAGTTATTATAACTCTGTATTGACAATGTTAGTTTCAAGATAAGTAAGAATATGGTATGATATTATTCTAAGGCCTGAGATGTTATCTAAAACCATAAGGTTAAAGTAAATACAAGATTCTTGGATTGCACCTATAGAAGTTTAAGGATTGTTGGCAACTTTAACTAAAGAAATTAATTACTAATATATGGTGTATAAATTTTGTCAGGAAGCACACTAATTATCATAAAATTCCTCCCCTTTATTGTAAAAGATTTTAAAATCACAATGTTAGTAAATCAATATGCCTTAGAAAAAATTGTTTTTGTAAGCTTAAAAATAACATAAAAAAAAGCTAGAGAGAGAGCTAAAACGTTTACCAATTGGAGGAAAAATTCATGAGAAGTAGTCACAACTGTAGGTTAATTTAGCTTTAAAATCCTTTTGTTTGACCAGAATCACATTTGGCAGTTAATGGAGAATGCGAATGTTAATGAAGAATAAAGAAATGTTAATGAAGAATAATACTGCCTGTACATACGTACGTACAGGCAGGGCAGGCACACTTGGAAAACTAAATACGTACGTAAAATAATACGTACGTACGTATCTCAACAGACAGACGTGCGTAATCTCAACGCCTGCCTGCCTGCCTGTCTGTCTGTCTGTCTGTCTGTCTGTCTGTCTGTCTGTCTGTCTGTCTGTCTGTCGTGTGTGTGACTGGCCGTTTTTTAATTCACCTTATTATAAGTTTCCCCCCTAAATAAAGTTGTACTTAGTGTGTGTGTGACTGACCGACCGTTTTTTAATTCATCTTATTATAAGTTTCCCCCGTACTTATTGTGTGTGTGACTGACCGACCGTTTTTTAATTCATCTTATTATAAGTTTCCCCCCTAAATAAAGTTGTACTTATGAGCGCAATGGAAACAGCATGTATTTAGGTATATTAATATATATTTCACTTTAAAACCCCTAAATCATCCCCAAAAATTATGTCGATGGAACATGGAATGGATGTCATATGGAATACCTGATAAGTTAGTGTAATGAGTACTCTCTATAATAACACTGAGTTGTGTGTGAGATATTGTATGTATGTATAAATCATTCCCTATTTGCAGAAAACTTAGTGAGAAACAGAAAATACTGGGGCACTGTACTTTTGTCACCATACAATTCACTTTATTACCCCTGTAAGATGACTTCAATGGAGTGACCATCTACACATGATTTTCCACACATAGCTTTGCTTTGAAATGTATCAGTAAGAAAAAAAAAGCTGCTTTCACCACTGGTTAGATATACTTTATAAATTGTGAGTTCTCAAATTGTGTATGGTTTTGGTCATCAGCTGTGAAGTCTATTCATACTCAATCTGTTTGTACAGAATAAAACTCTAGAAATGACAGCAAGAATTTTGTATGAAGGAAAAAATATTGACACTCAATGATGAGGTAATTGTGTAATCCTGATTCTGACATTTCTTCTTCCTCTCTCTCCTCCTCTAAAATTATAGATAACTGTCAAGTTCATTGGTTTTTGAGGCAAATAATGAATAAAATAAGTAGAAAGTAGTATGAAAATAAGTAGAAAGTAGTTGAAAGTAGTATATTTGAAAGAAAATTTGTATGCTAGAAAAATGCATTGAATAGTATTCATTTTTAGGCAGTTGCTTTGTGTGTTGGTGCCCTTCATGCTGCATACCTTGCTCCAGCTCATTCAGAGTGGACAGAACAGATGCTTTTGCGCCCTTCCTTAGCTGTTTTACCTCTTCTTCCATTGGCCTTACCACTCTGTTGGATCTTACTGAATACCTATGGTATGGCACGTCTATTGACCATTGTTCATCTTTCAAAAAGCAAAGAGGTATAATGTTGAAGTTTTTATATTTTGGTTTTGTTCTAAGTGTGCATTTTTATCAAATAAGTGTTAAAAAAACTTTTTTGGTTAGTAACAACCACTGATATATTACTTTTTTTTTTGTATTTTCTAAATTAATATATTGGTCAAGCATTGTGTGTATGGTAGTAGGAAATTAAATGATGTATTTTAAATTTATTAGTCTGCAATATTGATTTTCATAAATATTAAACTTAGCTTTAAAAATACTTAATAAGTATTGAATTAGTGTAAGTATACATTTTGCAATAAAAAATAAATAACTAAATAAACATATTAAAAGTCTCAATAGCATTTAAATAATATATGAAAGAGTTCATCTCATCAGTATCATTTGCTCGAATGATTAAATTACAGTGATCTGCATGAAAATCCTCTCGAAAAAAAATGTAGGTACTTTATAGATTTGAGGGTTCTGAATCTGGCATCCAAATGCTTATATCAGGCACTATTTTAGTGGGAGGGCATTTTTTTTTAAAGAAAATGATGTTTTTTGTGAATATAAATGATTTTATTTGTTTTCAAACTACTGGAAGCCTCAGTTTTATTATGTGAGATCTCGGATGAGCATGGAGGAAGGTTCCATCAAGACATTCAAAATGGAAAAATGATCTAGTGGCAAATGAAACGAGAGTATATATTGGCAGACTACTGTTGAGCCCTGTAGTGAGAAGCTCCAGAGATAAAATATAAGCGACAAAAGATGACAAAATAATTTTTTGTGTAAATATTTACATGTATCAGGATTTATTAGTGTCAGCTTTAACTTTTTATAATGTAAATAAATATTTGGTAAAATATATTTATCTTCTCTGAGTAAAATAGTGTCTTTTTTAATTAAACCCATATCTCTAGAAAACTGTAGGGATAGAACAAATCAGCTGTCAGATTCAGAACCCTCAGAAACATAAAAATTTTGGGATGGGGAAAAAAGTTTTTTTTTTTTTGCAGATCAGTGTTATTGACATAATCTAAGTATTTTCATATTTATAAACCTAGTGGTTTTTAATGACAGCATTTTAGAAATTTGTGGTGGCAATTGGTTTTCATCCTGATAATGAGGATACTATAACTATGTAATTTTCAACTAGTTGTATATAGGAAAAATCATTTCAATTTCTAAGAAGAAGACGTTAGAAAATATTACTTGTTAGTAGGGATATGTTGGTTTCAAAAAGGTTGGGAACTGCTACTTTAGACCATCTACAGCTCTTGTAATTTCTTATTATCAATTATCGATATGCTACATATATCATTGGCTATGGTCAATGATTTCCACTTTATCAATTATCAAACTAAAAAGAAAACTTGACAATGCTGCTTTGTTGAACTCCAGTAATAGTGCTAAGCTAATCTTAGGAAAGGTACATGTGGTAACACTATTGATTAAGTATATATAAAAAATAAAATAAAAGTTGACAAATTTTCAGTGTTGCACATCTGGTTAACGAAATATTATATATACACTATATAAAAAAAAAGTGTCCTGACACCTGATTGGCAAAGGGAAAATGTAATTTCCAGTCACGTGATTGGTACTAGTAGGGTATAAGAAGAGCGTTGGCACAGAACAGGCTTCAGTTCAGTGGAGACATTGATACGAAATATGAGTGAACATGCTGAGTTAACGGACTTCCAGAGAAGGGTCATTATAGGATGCCATTTGAGTAACTTATCTGTGCGTGCGATTGCAGCCAAATTACAGCAGCCTAGGTCAGCTGTGCAGAACGTGATTACTAAATGAAAAGGTGAAGATGTCATGACAGTCAAGAAATGGTTGGGCAGACCACGAAAACTGACAGAAAGGGATCAAAGAGCTCTGAAACGTGGTACATTCTTCTCATCATTCATCTACTACTACCATTACCAAAACATTTCAAGAGTCCACAGGTGTAAGTGTTTGCAATAGGACAGTTCATACAGAGCTGCATATGTTGAATTTCCATGGCCAGCAGCTGCATACAAACCACTGATAACTCCTAAACATGCACAACAACATCTAGCCTGGTGCAAAGCTCATCGGAATTGGTCGCTGGACCAATGGAAACAAATTTTATTGAGCGATGAATCATGTTTCACACTGTTCCAATCTGATGGTTGCTGCTGGATATGGCGAATGCCTGGTGAACATTACCTGCTGTAGTGTATCATTCCATCTGTGAAGTTCGCTGGTGGTAGCGTGTTGGTTTGGAGCTGTGTATCGTGGCATGAACTTGGACCTTTGGTTCCTATAGCCGGTAGCATGAATGCCGAAATGTACGCGAACATTCTAGACAATTCTGTGCTACCTACACTGTTCCAGTACTATGAACAGAGGTCATGTGTCTATCAACATGATGATGCACCATATCATACTGCAAGGTCCGTTCAACAGTGGTTTCATGACTCAGGTGTGGAGAACATGCCCTGGCCTGCTCAGAGCCCCGACCTGAATCCAATGGAGGCCCTTTGGGATGAACTTAAGCCTTACCAACACATCCCACTTCCCTGTCGACACTAACTACCAATGTGAAGGATGGATGGTGCAAAATACCAGCTGCACATTATCAAAAACTGATTGAAGGTATGCTCAAAAGAGTGCAGAGTGTAATTGCAGCCAAAGGTGGGCCAACACTCTACTGAAATTTCAATAAATGCTACATTTCGTCAAGCACTCTGGTTTCCGGTGACTTCTTTCAAAATAGTGTATATATTGTATGTCATAAAATATGTAGTATGATTATTAATTCATGAAGTAACCATAAAGTCCACAAAGGTAATAGTAGGCTCCAAAAGAAGATAATCTGAGCATTTTTAGGGAGACAATGCAGCTATCTGAGGTGAGAACATCATCAGTACATGTCATTATATGCAAAGTTCATCATTAAATATGTAAAGATAGAAGCTACTTAGAGTACTATCATAGCTCTTTGTGCAATTGATATATCAGTAGCATTGAAATGGATATGTGGCATACAAATTGAAGTACTAGTGATCTTATTCTTAGTAAATCAATTCTGAGCTATGGATTCACTTGTCTAAATGCAAATTAAAGAATGGCCATTCACATAAAGATGAATGGAGAATCAATTGCCATATCATCTAAATCAAGTTTTCTCAAACTGGGTTCCATGAGAGAATAATGGGTTCCAGGAGCCAACTTAAGATATCTATGTTAAGGTACATAAAGTGAAAATATCATTCTTCTTAGCTGAGAGCATCACTTAAATGATATTAAATTTCACTTTCAAACAGTCCATAATTTAATTGGTGTAATATTAAAACCACAAGTGCAATTTAGAAAGTGTCATCAACAGTTAAAATTTTGAAACTTGCTTAGAATCAGGATGGTGAGCAGCATGAGAGGTGGCACATTTCATGATACTAACTGTACTGCTTCATCAGGCCCAAAGTTCCCCACATTATTTGAGCTCATTAACAATAGCTGATAAGACATCTTATATGATGATAAATAAATGCTGCTTTTACTAAAAAATGGGTCCATGATTTAATGGATGTTACATCGAAATCATGGGTACAATGTATGTAGAAAATATTATCAAGAATTTAAATAGTTAAATCAACGTTTAAATTTGTAGAACATCAGGTAATCAAGATGGCAATCAGAATGAGAAACAGTGTGTAAGTAGTACCCTTCACAAACAGTTATCTTCCTTTTAAGCCTTGCATTACATTTTGATTATTTCATGAATTAATATTGTTCCACTTATTAAATGATATGTATACCTTTTTTAATCAGATGTGCAACACTTGGAAGTATGTGAGCTTGTATTTTATTCATTTATACTTGTCTGTAAATTGTAGCTAGGTAGTCCGTGGAAGGAAAGCTATGCACCAGTCCCATATGCACATGCACAGACCTGGCCAGGAACAGCACCTAAAGTTCATGCCTCTCCTCTCCCTCTTCTCCTGATGCAGGCTGTTAGTACCTTTCATAAGAGATACTCTCGTGTGGAAAGGAATGGAAGGGGAAGTGCAATATAGAAAGCATCATCAGCAATTGAAATAGTTGAATCAACATTTAAATTTTTAGAATGTCAGATAATCAGGTTGGATACTACCAGATATCTGTGGCCTCTTGCTCTGGACTACAATGACTACGTTTTTTTTCTACCCTGCTGAGGAGTGGTCAACCACACAGGGTTCTGGTGCTGACCATGTATACCAACCTGAATGGAATATTGGCTTTCAACTTGATTATGGATCCTGAATTTCTTGCACTGGTGGGCTTCTGAGGAGTGAAAATATTCTGCTGTATTTTCTGTTTGTGGGTTGACAGCTCCAAGTGAATAGATTCACAGGATATGTTTTATCAGCTGGTTTATAACCTTGATCTGAGGTCATCGCAGGTACTTGAACTCTTGCTTCTAAGGGTCATCATCAAACCTACATTGGCAGAAATCTTCCAGTGTAGATGGCTTCAGCCTTTAGTAGTGGGGGGAACAGGTCTTTGCCCCATGCCTACGATTAAGGGGCCCTTTGATATTGTTGGCACTTCCTCTCTCAATAAACATAGTTTCTTTAAACATTCCACTAACCGTTTTCTCTCCACAGATAGTTAGAATATGAGGATTCTGCACAGAGTTTATTCTCTTGGTGTTCTCACACAAGAATTACACCATTGTAACTTGGAAATTTTTTGCTTGCAAGAGACCAGATGGACAGATAAAGGTTAGATACTTAAAAATAATCTTATATTTCTCTTTTCAGGGAGGGAAAATAGAAAGTGTCTTCAAGAGTAGGTTTGCTTCTCAGCAGACGTGCTAGTGATGCTCTTCTAGGATATGAGTGCATTAATGAAAGGTTTCTTACACCTAAATTTCAGAAAAGCATTAAAGACTTGAATGTTATCTGTTGTTATGCCCCCATTGAGGCCTCCATTGAGAATGAGAAAGATAAGTTTTATGGACAACTTTAGGATATTTTGAATTTGGTCAAGAAAGGAGATATTACCCTTGTTCTAGGCAACTTCACTGCTAAAGTTGGTAATGACTCTGTGCTTTGGGGAGGAGTGATAGGTATTGGTAACTGCAATGGGAAACATCTACAGATAAGTAAACTTAATGATTTGAAAATAACTAACCGTGGCCGAATGGTTAGCACGCTTGGCTACTGATCTAAGGGACCTGGGTTCGAGCCCCAGATTAGGCATGGATGTGTGTGACGTTTTTCTGCTGAGGTCCTGCCATCCTCTCAGATCTCCTACTATGGCATATAAACTGACAGGCTCCTGTCAGACCTCTGTGGCAAGCAGCTGCTTGAGGGGGTATTTATTTTTTTTTTAACAGTTATTGCAAACACCATGACATATGTAATATATTAATTAACCCTTCTAGGATCCGAGATAATATGGACATTGACAGGATCCAAAACAAGAGGCGCAAAACAAATTTAGACATTGGCAGAATCCGAAATGAGAGTCCCGAGATGTCTATATATCGAAACTTTTAGTACAACAAAGAAACTTAGAATTTAAAAAAATAGAAATTGCTGTTTGAAAATTTTAATCCTTTCTCTTAATCCTTTCCTTACCATATTGGCCCAAAATGCAGGTAGGAGTTAGTGAAGAGTATGGACTAGCATTAATTGGATGAGTCTATATAAAATCTCTGCCATTTTGGGCCAGTATGTTACTGAATGAGTTAAACCTATTTCAGTATTCCTAGAATTATTTTATATTCCTAGAATTATTTTTATCATTTATCCCAGCATTCTATGCATTATTCCTTCTCCTCAAATTGAAACTATAACTAATGAAAGAGACTTCATAACCAGAGTGTCTTGAAGACTGGCTGCAGCACACAGCAGCATCACAGGAGAGGAGGAAGTCATAAGTGTTACTAATTTCTCGTTCACATGTGCAAGAGCCTGCTGCTAAATGGCTGCATGGTACACACACACCGGCCACTGAAGTAGAAACTTATTCAATACCGAGTTGGATCTCCTTTAGCCCGAATTACAGCACATATGCAGTTTGGCATATATTCCACAAGGTGTTGGAGTGCCTTTACATCTCCAGCATACCAGGTGTTTATCAGACAGTCCTTTAACTGGCTCAGATTTGATGAAGAGGACTTTGCTCCAAGATCTGTTTTTCTAACATGTTCCATACATTCTCAATTAAGTTCAGATCCGGGCTTTGTGGTGGCCAGGGAAGATGGTGGAAGTCGCTGTCATGCTCGCTAAACCACTACTGAACACTTCTTACGCAATGGACAATAGCATTGTTGTCCATGAAACAGCTGTCCCTGCTGGATAAAAAGTCAACATTGCAGGATGGACTTGATCGGCAACAATGTTCAGATAATCCTTGGAGGACACCTGACCTTCCAGCACAATATCAGGGTACCAGTTCCATACCAACAGAATGTGCCACACACCATGACACTGCCTTCAGAACCTTGAGTTGTTTACATGGCAAGCTGGGTCCATTGCTTCACGGAACTTCTGCCAAACTCTCTGCCTACCCTCGGTACAGAACAAGTGTACTGTGATTCATCAGACCACATAACTTTCAGTGTCCGGTCACAGTGTTCCTGACACCACTGTAGACAAACTTTCCGGTTCTTTGCAGAAATCAGTGGTTTCCGTATAGGCATGCGACTGCTAATACCGATACTCTTCAATTCCCTATGCATAGTTTGCTGAGATATGGATCGGGAACAGGCTTCATTGAATACTTCGATCAATTGCTGCACACAGGAAGTCCTGTTTCTCCGTACAAGCCTTCTCAGATGACGGTGATCTCATTCCTGACAGATTATCATCGCACCACACTTACACCTCTTCGACAAGCAATATGGGTTATTTTTCCACTAGTTAAAGACCCGAGATATCTCACCTTTTGAGAAATCAGTTATCTCTGCTGCTTTTAAAATCATAGCTCCAGCCAGACAAGCACCCACAATAAGCCTTTTATTGAACCCTGAAAGATCCATTGTTTTTCCCATTGTGATCACACTACTGATGATTATTGATTAGTAGCAGTCTTAAATAGTTGCCTAGATCACGTGGTGGTGCATGTGACCACGTATTTTGCATACATGTTATGCAAGTGATGTTTATGTACATATCTGCATAAAGGTTTTTAATTCAGTAGCCGGTGTGTGTAGTTGTTTACATAATTGTTCAAATACTTCCTCCTACACAATGGATATTTTCTCCCTTCTTAAGTTAGTATTTTATTTACTTGTTTTATAATAAATCTTAGTTTTCATATCTGTGGATTTACACTGCTCACAAAAATTAGTGGGTATTTCAAAATGAATATGAAGCAATAAAAAAAAGAAGCATTTGAATTGTTTTTATTAAACAAGAACATCTGCTTTCTGCCTTAAGACTAAAGATAGTAGTATTACAAAATTTATTTTGCTTTTAAACAAGATTACTTAAAGAAAAACTGAAAAATTAATAACTAAAAATGGATAAAGAGCTGTGAAGAAATTAAATAAAAATGTTTTAAGGAAGTACAATAGTTCATTTAAAACTTTTGTTATAAATTTTAGATTAAACCCTTCCAGATCAATTTGCATTATATACTGATTACCACAGAATAGATAAACTTACAAATACAGCAAAACCTTCACTTAGATTTTGCAATTTTTGAATGCTAGTTACGAAATTTCTTCAATTTAGTTCAAAATTAAATTTTTTGTTATAATATCCTAATCAGATGTCTCCCAAAGTAACTACCATTTTAAGTCACTTGATTTTATTTTCAGTCAAGTTTCAAATAATTATTTTTTCTAATTGCAGTATATATTTGAGAAGCAATGTAAATAATTCTAGAAATAGTTGAAATTGATACCTCCCTTCAGAATCTGAGAAGTCAGTATTCATCTGAATCACTCTGAGTCAATAAAATATTGTAATTTAGAAAGAACTCATAATTTTCCTGTTCATCTTGATAATAATATCCGTTATTATTAATATCCATATGTGATAAAGTATTTGTCCATTACTATTTTATTAGTTTAAAAACTATATTTCACCACCAAAATAAAATGGAAAAACACTTCAGTACTTTCTGAAATATCTGATCTGTACAGCCTAACATGTGCACTAAGAGTGAAATCAAAACCAGATGTTTACCAATCGAAATCAAGCTACTATGATGCTGCTCATCATGTGATCATAGAAATATTGATTTTTCTTTTCATATTCTAGTAGAAGATATCCAGTAATAGATAAAAAAATAATTTAGAAATGCTAAAATAGTTTTTAATCACAAAATATATTAAAAGGATTACAAAAACATATATGGCTGTATTTTCGGGCAAATCACTGAAAACCTCCAATAAAGAAAAATGTTCCTTTGGCATCTGACTTAATTTTATTGAGAGCACAGAGGGTCAGATGTTTACAAATTAACTTGTTAGAGCTCTCAGCCAGCTAGTGAGGGATTGTTTTAAATATTGAACAGAGCTATGACAAAAATGTCATTTGAGTAGTTCTAATAGCAGTTTGAGCAAGATAAAGGGCTTTTTATTTTCTAAGACATCAGATCAAGGAAAAAATTTTAAAAATTAGCATTTTTAGGAGCTCTGAAATATTTATTTTACATATACAGGGTGATTCAAAACTTTTGGACCAAACTTTAAGGGGTGATAGAACACA
The DNA here is from genome assembly GCA_038380435.1 of Ryuthela nishihirai. Lineage (NCBI taxonomy): Eukaryota > Metazoa > Arthropoda > Arachnida > Araneae > Heptathelidae > Ryuthela > Ryuthela nishihirai. Next base: position 32,586,797 of record JAWZYU010000018.1, read on the forward strand.
CCTTAACAAGCACTTTTTGTCATACAATGCATGGTCGGAACTCAAGTGGTGAAGCGCTAGAGGGCACTTTCCAGTGAACACTTATAAGCACTGGTTTTCACACTCGTCATTTCTACCGTGAATTGCAGAACAGATGGATTGTTTCACGAATCAGGAGAAGGCGGACATGCATTTCACGTATGGAGCTGCAGATGGGAATGCGAGGGAAGCCCAAAGACTATCAAGTGCTTTCCAATCAGACGCATGCCTGATCGGAAATCGTGTGATCACACAGATACCGGTGCAATCACTTTCAGTGATTGCACCGGTATCTGTGTGAAATGGGCTCCTTTGTCAGCAGCTTGCAGGATACAGGGCATGCAAGGAATGTGAGGATGCCACGTGTTACAGAGGATTTCTATGTAGGGTTGGAGATCGTCCTGAATGTAGCTTGCGAGCAGTTTCCCATGCCGTAAGTGTGCCCCAATTGATGGTGTGACAAGTTCTATGAGATGAACGATTATACTCCAACCATACACAGAGGGTGTATGCATTGACACCTGCAGATTTGCAGAATGAAGCAGCAGAATGTAGCTTCATTCTACAAATATTCTACAGCTCCTGCAGAATGTAGCATGCAAGCAGTTTCCCATGCCGTAAGTGTGCCCCAGTCGATGGTGTGACAAGTTCTATGAGATGAACGATTACACTCCTACCATGCACAGAGGGTGCACGCCTTGGCACCTGCAAATTTTCGACCTTGTGTGGATTTTGTACAGTGGTTCCTACAGCAGACTGCAGCACAACCGGACTTTGATGCACATGTCTTATTCACTGATGAATGCACCTTTACACGCGAGGGCATTTTTAATACCCACAATTCACATGTGGGGGCCACCAGTAATCTGCATGCCATACGTCCACATTCGTACCATCGGCGTTTCTCCATAAATATTTGGGCTGGAATCCTCCATGACCATTTGATTAACCCATACCTTCTGCCAGCCCGACTGAAAGGGAGAACGTACCTTGTATTTTTACAAGAAGTCTTGCCAGAATTACTGAACCCTGTTCCAGCAAACATTCAAATACGTATGTGGTTCCAACAGGACGGAATGCCACCCCATTTCAGCGTGGATGTGCGGAACGCCTTGGATGCAACATTTCTAGGATGATGGATTGGTCGGGGTGGTCCCATCGCTTGGCCACCATGATCACCCGATCTCTCATGTCTGGACTTTTTTCTATGGGGCCATATGAAAAGCCTCATCTATGATAGATAGCCCCATCGATTCCAATGAGGACCTTGTTGCCAGGATTTCTATTGCTGCTGTCACTGTACGAGAAATGCCTGGTGTTTTCGCCCACGTACGTTGATCACTACGTCGAAGGTGTGAAGCCTGCATTAATGTTGGCGGTCGCTCTTTTGAGCAGTTTCTGTAACTTGTTCAATAAAATTCTGTGATTTCTGCAATTGTTTCAAACCTCTTCTGTCATTCTTGTGTTTCTTCATTTCCTGACACAGTAACTGCTAACCTCTAGTGCTTCACCGCTTGAGTTCCGACCATGCATTATATGACGAAAAATGCTTGTTTAGGTGGGTTCTGTCACCCCTTAAAGTTTGGCCCAAGAGTTTTGAATCATCCTGTATATGTAAATAAAATGTTTTTTCAAACTTTAATATTTTAAAAAGAATTTTAATTTTTTTATAGTACTAAAGACTGATTTTATGGTTCATGGCTTCAAAAACCTGATTTTATAGGTCATGTGAGCAAAAGGGTTAAAACAATTTAGTAAAAAAGAATAATTTCATTGGATTTGAACCTTAATCTATAACAACTAATGAACAGAATATAGCTATTTCTTAAAAGAAAGTGTATTTAATTCTACATAATGGTATATAAACAGATTTACCCAAAACAGGCTAATTATATATTTGCTTTTTTTTTTTTCTTATACATTACTGTTGGAAGCTTCATCAGAGTCAAGATATTGTGTACTATCACTGTTGGTATCAACATTTACTATCAACTCATTGTACAGGTTATTTTTGAGTGAATTTCAAAAGGTCAAGGAAAAGTTTAATGCCAGGAATTCAAAGAACACTCTCCATGAAAGTTTAGTTTGGGAACATTAAAAGATGGGAAAAAACAACTGAAATGCTCTGGTGCAAAAAGAAAAAATCAATGGCTTCCACAGCAGGTGTAATATTTCATTTTTTGTAACTTTTCTGAATACATAAATCATTAAGTTTATATTAATCACCTAATTCATGAACTTTCTGGATGTTTTTTTAATGTTTGAAAAGGCCAATTTCTTTGGGGGTAAAAACTTTTAGAGCATAATGATAATGCAAGGAGTATGTTACTGAAAGTAGACTGATGCTCTTATAATCACAAGAATACTTACCTCTTAAGAAAAAAAGGGATAATAATATCTCTAAGTAAAATCTTTAGGTACAACTCCCTTTATCTGGAAAATATTCAACATATCGGTCAGTTAAATGACAGAATGATTCCCAGCTCTTAAGCATTTCAGTAGCAAATTTATATACATGTTAAATTATAATATTAAACATATTTTTTTCCATGTTTTTGCCAAATAGCTAATGAGCAGAAATAGGCAATGTTATATTCAAAATTGAATAGCATTTAATTCTGAATTTTAGGAAATTAAAATTTTACTGAAAGGGAAAACATTAAATTAAATAGGACTTTTTCAGAATGACATGGTAAGAAAAAAATCTGGCAAGTCATATATAAAGCCAAATTTAGGAAAGTGTAATGCAAACTAGTAACATATTAATGAAAAGATTTTTTTTTCTCAGAAATAATAATTAATACTGAAACAGAAGTGTTAATGTTTTTTTAATATTTTTCTGTGTGGAAGAGTTTAAAACAACTACCAGATGAAGCAAAATTACTTTGTACTGTTTGCACTCATGAGAACTTTCTGTCCCTGTTTGTGACAGTGGAGTAACATATCTTCTTGTTTGGCTTTTTTTTTTTGTAATGCAAGTCATATTTTATGCTTTGTGTTGCTATTGGAGATTTTCTTAAGTTATTGGGATTTTCTTGGCAAAGTGTTGACAAGTTGAAAGTTTATATCAATTATAATAATTATCAAATTATTGGGAAACGAAACATTTTTTTGTATTTTTTAATTATATTTTTCAGCCATACACTGTAATTTAAATATGAATTCTAAAACATGTAGGAAGAAATCTAAATTAAGCCACGAAAATTTAAATGTATTCCATAATTCTGTTGAGCTGTTTATTTAGTGGGCCAAAATGTTTTATTACTTTTTTTACCATACTAATGCTTGGAGGGTCTGTAAATGGTAGCTAGGTAGTCACTGGAAGGAGAGCTATGCACCAATCCCCTGTGATGATGCATAGAACCGGCCAGGCCTAGCACCTAATGTCCGACCCCGCCTTCTCGTGGTGCAGACCGTTAGTACCTTTCGAAAGAGATACTCTCTTGTGGAAGTGAACGGAAAGGGAGGGCTGCCAGATTAGTGTGGCCTACTGATCTGGACAACTATGGCTACTTTTCTTTTTTTTTTCTACCCTGCTGAGGAGTGGTCAACCACACAGGGTCCTGGTGCTGACCATATAAACCAACTGGACTGGACAGATATATGGCTCTAAGCTTGATTATGGATCCTGATTTAGCTGCACTGGTGGGCTTCTGTGGAGGGAAAATCTTCCGCTGTGTTTTCTGTTTGTTTGTGGGTTGACAGCCCCAAGTGAATAGATTCACAGGATATGTTTATCAGCTGGTGGATAATCCTGAGCAGAGGTCATCGCAGGCACCTGAACTCTTTGCTTCTATTGGCATCGTCAAATTCTACATTGGAGGAAGTCTTCCAGTGTAGATGGCTTCAGCCTTTAGTGGTGGGGGAACGGGTCTTTGCCCCATGTCTGCGATTAGGGGGCTGTTTGATATTGTCGGCATTCCCTCTCTCAATAAACATAGTTTCTTTAAACATCCTACTAACCATTTTCTCTCCATAGGTAGTTGGAATGTGAGGACTCTGCACAGAGCTTTTTCTCTTGATGTCCTCACACAAGAATTCCACCATTATAATTTAGATATTCTCGGCTTGCAAGAGACCAGATGGACAGATAAAGGTCAGATTCTTAAAAATAATCTTAAATTTCTCTTTTCAGGGAGGGACGACAATAAGCATCACCAAGGCGTGGGTCTGCTTCTCAGCAGACACGCTAGTGATGCTCTTCTAGGATATGAGTGCATTAATGAAAGGTTTCTTACAGCAAAATTTCAGACAAGCGTTAAAGACCTGAAAGTTATCTGCTGTTATGCCCCCACTGAGGATGCCGATGAGGATGAGAAGGATAGGTTTCATGAACAACTTCAGGATATTTTGAATTCTGTCAAGAAAGGAGATATTACCCTTGTTCTTGGTGACTTCAATGCCAAAGTTGGTACTGACTCTAACCTTTGGGGAGGAGTAATAGGCCCTTTTGGTATTGGTAGCTGCAATGGCAATGGGCAGCGTCTCCTACAGGTAAGTAAACTCAGTGGATTCAGAATAACTAACACTTATTACAAACACTGTGACATACATAAGTACACATGGGTTTCACCTGATTGGCTGCATAAGAATATGATTGATTACATATTAATTAACAGCAAATGGGCTAGTTCTGTTAGGAATACCAGGGCATATAGGGGAGCTGAAATTGGATCTGACCATTACCTTGTTAAAAGTGTGTTGCAACTTAAACTTAAAAAGTGTTGTGCTAGGGTTAAAAAATTTACTTTTAATACTGATCCTCTGAAAGATCCAGTATGGAGCCAAAGCTTACCATGATAGGTTACTTAGTCATTATGACAGTCATGGTTTGCTTACTACTGAAGTTGAGGAAGAATTGGATCATTTTAAACAGGCTTTTTTGGACACTAACAGTACTCTTTTAGGAAAAAAGGAGCAGAAGAGACAGAATTATCTGAGTGATAAGGCACTTGAGCTTATTTCGGAAAGAAAGAACTGCAGGAATGCCCTTAATCAATACCCTACTAGTCCTAATAGAAAGCATTACAGAGACCTTAATAAAGTTGTAAAGGATCAGTTAGCTGCTGATAAGAATCTTTGGCTTGATGGTTTGGCTGACAAAGCCGAGGAAGCAGTTAGACAGCACAACAGCAGAGAGCTGTACCAGATAGTTAATGTTTTGTGTGGTAGAAAATGGACAGGTATACAAGGATTGAAGGATAAACAAGGTAAGGTTATAGAAGGGGAGGATTCTATCATGGCTAGATGGGCTGAGCATTTCAGTGATGTTCTAAACAATGTAGTTAGTTCTACTCCCATTGTTTGCAATGATGATAGATGCATTGGTGGCTTTAATGTTGGCCCTATAACACAATCTGAAGTTATTTTGGCTGTTTCTAAACTTAAACTACATAAATCCCCAGGGGTAGATGAAATTACAACCGAAATGCTTAGAGCTGGAAATGTTTCGGTTACCACTTGGATGACTGAAATTCTGAATATCTTTTATGATAAAGGCATGGTTCCTAAGGATTTTACCAGAGCGGTTATCCCTATTTTCAAAAAAGGTGATCGCAGTTCTTGTGATAACTATAGGGGTATCAGCCTACTTTCTGTTCCAGGTAAAGTTCTTTCCATGATTGTGCTTAATAGAATTAAGAATCTGGTTGACAGTCAATTGCGTGATGAGCAATGTGGATTCAGAAGTGGTAGGGGATGTGTGGATCAGATATTTTCACTTAGGCAGATTCTTGAGAAATGTTTAGAGTTTCAGAAACCTTTGGTTGCTAGCTTTGTTGATTTCAAAAAGGCTTTCGACTCTGTTGATCATCATAATTTGTGGTTGATTGTGAAATCATATGGTATACCTGACAAGTTAGTTAACATAATGAAAGCTCTCTATAATAACACTGAGTCGTGTGTGAGAGTTGGTAAGGCTTGTAGCAATTGGTTTAGCATTACTTCTGGTGTTCGACAAGGGTGCATTTTGTCTCCTTTTCTCTTTAGCTTGGTTATTGATTATGTTATGCGAAATTCACTTCAAGGGAAAGATTTTGGCCTTAAATGGGCTGGAGATGCGAAAATTTCTGATTTAGATTATGCTGATGATTTAGCCCTTTTGGCATATGATGTTGATGGGATGAACTCTTTCATTCGAGCTGTTGATGAGACTGGTAGTAGAATAGGTTTGGTTATAAACAGAGAGAAAACTAAAGTGATGAAAATTGGTCAGGCAGGCTGTGATTCAGTTAATCTGAATGGTTGCAGTCTTGAGCAGGTGTCACAGTTTAATTATCTTGGGAGCTATGTAACGGATAATGGTGATGTGCGGCATGAGATTAACAGACGAATAGGGATTGCTGCTGGGACTTTTAAGAATCTATGGAGAGTGTGGAGACATAGGCGTATACACCTAAAGACTAAAATTAGACTGTATAATAGTTTGGTTCTTTCTAGGGTTAGTTATGGTAGTGAAACTTGGACACTTTGTAAACAAGATAACAGGAAACTAGATGCTTTTGATTCCAGATGCTTACACAGTATCTTGGGCATTAGGTGGTTCAACTTTGTAACTAATGATGAGGTTAGGCAAAGGAGTTTGTAACCTCCTTTAAGCAGCATATTGTGCAGAGAGAGACTCCGTTGGTTTGGCCATGTTGCCCGTATGAATAATTATAGATTGGCGAATAGGGTTATGAACAGTGTGCCTAAAGGCCTCAGAAAGAGGGGGAGACCTAGGATGCGGTGGGCCGACAATGTCAAACAGGACCTTGTTAGAATTGGTGTGCAGTGGCCAGATGCTGTAGATGTAGCTCAGGATAGACTTGCTTGGAGAACTAAATTGCACGGTCTGGTTGGACCTCCGTAGCCCATGGCTGCTTGAGGATGAGGATGGATGGGATGGAATGCTTGGATAATTGCTGTTTTTACTGTAACAAAGGGATCTGGGTTTGAATTTACTACTATGTCTCCCTACTAGGATCTCAGTCACTTATTTCTCTAACAGTTTACACTGATAAGGATGTTGTCAATGATGTTGCAAGCAACTTGCCATAGAAGGTTTTTTTTTTACTGCAAACTTGCAATTTATTTTTAATACAAAATGTTTCTTATGAGCTTCATTTATTTTATTAAGCTTACATTTAATTAGGATAACTTTTTAGGCATAGTTTTGTGCAGCATTTTTCATGTGGGTATATTACATATCAAATAATTTAATACATTTTAAGTATGAATGTTCATTATTTCTATGTGATTATAGAAAATAATTACACAGATAATGTGGACATATATATATAGTGTATGCAGTTTAGTTGCATATTAATATTTGCTATCAATATTTTATATTTAGGTAAGCTGCAGTGAAACACATGATCTTGAATGGGTAAGTATTTATTTTCTATTGCAAGATTACTCTCAGTTATGGAGTAAACAAATAGCCAAGTTTATGGAAATTATTCTTGCTGAAAGAGTAGCATAATTATAATACAGCAAGAATTTGAATTGTTGCCAAGCTTTGAAAAACATCTAATTTGTTTCTAGTAACATTTTATTTATGAGATGTATTTGTTTTCTCTTCCTTTATTTGTATGAAGCATATGTTTTAAATTTTGCAATACTGGTATTGATTGCATTTGTTTTAAATCACTAGATAAGTTTCAATTCATAATTCCTGCCTTAAAGCCGAGAATATACTGTAATTAATTTTGTGTTTGTAATGCTTTGTTGCTTATTACATGGAAATAATTGTTTTGCCACAGAAGCCAGTAGATCCATTTGAGGAAATGGAAGAGATAGCTCCCACAATCTGCACCAAGTCTGTAAACTGGATGGAGCTGAAAACTAATTTCATTGACTTGTTGTTGGCCAAAAAAGGATGTCTCTGGAGATCTGCAAATCTTCTTCAAGTACTTGGAAGTATAACTGTAAGTCATTTGAGTTTTCTGCATTTATTCATCTTAAACCCTGTTTTTGCATGTTTGCATTTTACTGGCTGTTTTAACCTAATTCAGCATTATGCCTCTTGTATTTATTATAATTTTACTTGAGTACTTTTCACCCTTTGTTCTTTTTGATCAGCACAGAAATTGTTTTCTCCACTAAACCTTTGCTCTGTCCTTGGTCACCCACTGGGTCAGTCTTTCCCAATCCACCGAATGGAGGATTATGCACAATAACCAATTGCATCCATATCATGTGCAGTGCATCCAGACACTGAAGCCTGAGGATTACCCACAGCGCATTGCATATGCACAATGGTACCTGCAGAAGAGTGCGGCAGAACTCCAATTTCCTGCTTCTGTGCTGTTCACAGACGAGGCATGCTTTACATGGGAAGGTAGCTTCAGTGTACGTAACACACATGCATGGGTGGTGGAGAACTCCAATGCTATATGAACACGTGCAGCACAAAACTGTTTTGCTTTAAATGTTTGGTTCGGCATTGTCGGGGACCACTTAATAGGCCCTTACCTCATGCCTGTTCATCTGGACGGAAGGAGTTACCGGATATTTCTGGAGGACATCTTGCCAGAACTTTTGGATGAACAACAGATCCCTCAGTCACTGCGCCGTGCAATGTGGTTTCAGCATGATTTGGCCCCAGCCCATTTCAGCCATGAAGTTCGTCAACACTTAAACGTGACATTTGGACAACAGTGGATGAGACATGGTGGTCTTGTGTATTGGCCTGCAAGATCGCCGGACCTATCATGCTTTGATTACTTCTTCTGGGGTTACATCAAAGGACTGGTATTCGGCACCCTCATTGAAAGTGCTGAGGACCTTGTCGCATGCATCTCTGTAGCTGCCTCGGAAGTCCGAGACATGCCAGGAATCTTTCAGAATGTACGTGATTCCATGCGTCGATGATGTCAGGCCTGTGTTACAGCTCATGGTCGCAACTTCGAACACCTTCTGTTACCTCTGTGCATTTCGCAAATGTACCTATTGTGATTAATAAAAAGCATTTTGTTCACTTACGTGCTGCTCTTTCATTCACGTCCTCTCTGTACACTAGCACATGTTGATGCCGTTACCGACCCTGCATTGCTATATGATTACGATTCGTCTTTGTGCAACCTACCCCTCCCAGAAGTTTGTGGAAGCTTAACTGAATCACCCTGCATATACATTTCCTTGGTTTGGTTTCCATCTCACTCATAACAGCTGGTGTTTCGAGTATTTTCATCAAAAAAGGTATTGCTATGAAGTCAATACAACTTATTAATTCATGTTTCACATATTTAATTCATGCATCCAGAATCGCAATGGAGAGAAATTATGAGGTAGTGCTTCATCACTTCTGTAGTCCTTATTTTTTCCACTGGCTATAATGAGAGATCACATTGAAAAAAATAATTGGTCAATTATTGCTGACATGTAAATAAACATATTAATTTCCTTGTTATTAGGTAAGGTAAATATTTCTTTGATAATCCACTAATGGGAGCCATTAAAATGAGTATCTTTGGTTGAGTTTTGATTTTTTTTCATGGGGATGGGGAGTCCAATATTGGATTCTGCCTACAACGGTTCGAGGGTGGGGTAGGACTGAGTAGGTGTATGACCAAGTTCACTGCATGCTTACATTGTAATATGTTCACAATTGAAGTAATCACTAATAATTAATAACTAATAATCCACCAACTGGCATCAATCATCTATTAATAATAATTTAATCAATATGTTGCATAAATTATACAGTACAGAAATAATTGTCGCATAGCCCCTTCCCATGCTTTTATGAAAAAGTGCTTGAACTGCTGAAGGGGCACAGCTCATCATGTCGCACAGGAAGCAGCAACAACGATTGAAGTTCTGCATCATGCATACTTTACAATATTAATGAAAAGAAAGAAACGAAAATGAAAAGGTCAGATATTTAAAACTAATCATCATTCTCAATCAGCCATGAATTTAGTTCTCCAAACATATTAATCCTGACTACTGTACACCAATTCTAACAAGGTCCTGTTTGACATTGTCTGCCCACTGCATCCAGGTCTCACCCTCTTTCTGAAACCTTTAGGCACACTGTTCATAACCCTATTCACCAACTAAATCTATAATTATCCATACTGGCAACATGGCCAAACCAACAGTCTCTCTCTGCACAATATGCTGCTCAAAGGAGGTTGCTGACTCCTTTGCCTAACGTCATCATTGCCTACAAAGTTGAAACACCTAATGCACAAGATACTGCATAAGCATCTAGAATCAAAAGCATCAAGTTTCCTGTTATCTTGTTTACAAAGAATCCCAAGTTTCCCTTCCATAACTAACTCTAGAAAAAACCACCTATTATACAGTCATTCAATAATCGATTAATAATTGCTTAATCGATATAATGATCAAATTAGCATTGTAATTACAGGGAAAACAGAAGAATTGCTGTTCTGCCCCTACTGTACTTTTTTGAGAAAGTGCTTGGACTGCAGTAGTGGTGGACCTCATCATGCCGCACAGGAAGTGATGGGTTGTGGCCAGCAATGATCGATGTGTGCTTTGTGATATTAATGAAAATAAAATGAGTCTCTAATAATTAATAACTAATAATTGATACGTAGATAACATTGGTTAGTTAATAATTGATTAATTGATATATCCCATGAATTTCACATGAATTTACTTCTAAATACTGTAAAAATAGCCTTATTTTTGTATCACAGGATGTCGCCTTTGGTGAAAAGCACACTAAAGAAAGATTTGTCCAGTGTCCATGATAATAGCTTGCACCAAAATGTTTTAACTATTCCTCAAGTTGATGCTTACCACAGAGGTCTGATAGGAGCCTGTCAGTATAATCCACATTAGAGAAAGTCTGTGAGGAAGGAGACTCTTTAGTGAAAGCTTATAGAAATGTTAAATGAACAATGTGTAATTTTAATTTTGTAAACATACTGAAGTTAATTAATTTTGTAAACATACTGAAGTTAATTAGAAAGGAACCATAAGTTTAAAATTAGAAATCAAAATTTCCTTGCTTTGAATTTCTTCTAATTTTCAACCCTTCTTGTGGTCATCTTCAGAAACCCTTTTGCAGCTAGAGTAAGCATTGATGTCTTTCAGCTATGGATCTCCATGTGTTGTATTAATAATAGTGATTTTTTAATTGTACAGAAAATTTTTCAGTATATCATACTACTAAAAATGTAACTATAAAATTTTTGCGCAAACCTAAAAGATATCACTTAATACTTATATCTAAAAAATATGGTCAAAAATCTTGTTTATCTTCACAAAATCTTATCAGATTGAAAGTCTTCTCAATAAGATTTTTATTCAGTTAAATTTAGGATTAAAAATCATATTCATATCAGTGGGTATAAAAGTTTTTCACAAAACTTCATATTCACATTAGGTCACTTTTATATTGGAAAAAAAAATCACTTCCATTCATTTAAGGCATGATTAAATTCTTTATTTGATTTTAAATTTATTTCTTATGTTTCGCTTAATTTATTTCTTATGTTTTTATCAAAAATTACAATAGAGGTTTCACAGTGCAGTAATTAAATTAAATTGAAATCATTAATTCTTTATGACACAGTTAAATATTTTTAAGCACTTCAAAAAATGTTCCATGCTATCAAGTATCAAAAGTTATTAAGAAGAGATTTATGTATTGTACCACAGAGGATGGGTAGTAAGAGGAACTTCCGGGATGTTTGCAAGTAACAAGTTTAATCTTTGAAGATCTTGCCAGCAAGTGATGCCTCAGTAGAGTTTAAGAAAATGATGAAGGATGCTGATAATTTATTTGCTTTAGTGAAGGAAATACCAATAAATACTTTAGGTAGCAGGGAGTGCTTAAAAAACTATGAGTTCCACAATGCATATTTCGCACCCTTACTTTGGGTGCATTGTCAGGTTGGAAGTGAGTAACTTTAGATAATGCATGAGAGGCAGTTGGTTGTTGCGCATGGGAGAATGGTGTGGTTCCATAAATCGAATTGTCAGTGGCTGAGGTCTGAGGTTCAGAGTGGTCAGTGGATGTGTGGGTGGCTGTAATGCAATCTGCATGTGACAGAGATTGGAGAGAGGATGTGGGATTATGGGAACTCTCCAAGATCAACAAGTCTCAAGGAAAGCTTCATTTTTTGAATAGATTAAAAAAAAATTCTTTGGTTTCATGTGCATTGTGTTGGGAGTATATTGAGTGGGATACTTTTTTTTTAAGGTTATAAATGTAGTAAACTAAATTTTGGGGTTTAAATATGTTAGTGAGGGCCTGAATAATAGTTTTCATATTGGTAGGGATATTGGGAATTGTGTTTAGGTGGGGGGGGGGGATATTAATTGCTAATTCTCAGGATGCATTATGGTAGTTTTCTATAGGGTTTGGGGGTATGTGCATTAATGCAGACTGGAAACATGAACCAGTGATGAGAAAGGAGAGTGTTTAGCGTCTGTGTTGAAGATTTCAGTTAATTTTATGTTAATGAGGATATTTTCTGTGATGGCTAGTTGGAATTATAATTTTAGACATTGTCCCCCTTCCCCCAGTGTGGCATCTGATCCTTAGTGGATATAACCTACACTTAGAAAATACCACTCTCCCTTCTCATTGCTGATCCATGTTTCCAACCTGCATTAATACACATACCCCTCAAACCTTTAGAAAACTATCATAATGCATCCTAAGAATCGGCGATTAATATCCCCCCCCCCCCCCCCACACACACACAATTCTCAATATCCCTACCGATATGAAAATCATTATTCAGGCCCTCACTAACATATTTATTTTAACCCCAAAATTTAGTTTACTGCATTTATAAACTTTAAAAAAAGTATCCCACTCAATATACTCCCAATCCCAACACAATGCACATGAAACCAAATAATTTTTTTAATCTATTCAAAAAATGAAGATTCCCTCAAGACTTGCTGATCTTGGAGAGTTCCCATAATCCCACATCCTCTCTCCAACCTCTGTCACATGCAGATTACGTTACAGCTACCGCCACCACTCCGAACCTTGGAGCTGAGCCACTGACAACTCAATTTATGGCATCTTACCCCTCCCCCATGCTCAACAACCAACTGCCTCTCATGCATTATCTTAAGCTGCTCACTTCCCACCTAATGATGCGCCGAAAGTAAGGGTGCAAAATGTGCATTGTGGAATTCAAAGTTTTTTAAGCACTCTATGCTACTAAAAGTATTTATTGGTTATTTCCTTCACTAAAGCTAATAAATTATCAGCATCCCTCATCATTTTCTCAAACTCTATTGAGGCGTCACTTGCCGACAAGAATGTCAAAGATTAAACTTGTCACTCGCAAGCATCCCCGAAGTTCCTCTTACTACTCATCCTCTGTGGTATGGTACATAACTCTTTCCTTAATAACTTGTGATACTTGATAGTATAGAACATTTGTTGAAGTGCTTAAAAACAAGTGTCATAGAGAATTAATGATTTAAATTTATGTTTTTATTCACTATGTTTTGCATATTTATGGAGAAATCCAGAGGCCTTCTGAGGGTCATACTACTTTTCATGCAAATATGCAATACAAAAGCCAATGGCAGCACCTGGGATTTGAAGTTCAACTCTAACTGCATTAGTGCTATAGTGAACTAATATTATGACACTAAAAACTGTTTTGCACATTCACAAAAAAATTTGCATTATGCACATTGAAATCACTTTGCCAATGATATGAAAAATAAAAAGAACAAGTCAGAAAGTATCAAATTGTCCCATTAAGTAATGTTTTTTTTTATGCATTGGCAGATTGCATTGTTTTCTGCACTTCCTTGCACATGTTTGAAAATGAGTATTGTAGTTTTGTGTAATTGTAATCAGTCTAAATGCAAATTTTGATTAGTGCACAAGGTGTTGCATTTATCTTTAATCATCAAAACTATATTTAGGTTTCAAATAATCACATTAGACATATTGTGCTGCAGAAATTTTAAAAAGGGAATAAAGGGAATACAGTAAGAAAAAACGTTTAAGATGTTTATGGAGAATATACTTTAAACATGAAGTGTTACTGGTAGTTCACAAATGTACAGGTCTAGTGACTACAGCATAATTAATGCTGTGTGGTTCAGTTGACCAGTTGAATTCAATAGCAAGCTGCTGAAAAAATAGCCTTATTTTTGTATCACAGGGTGGTCTTTGGTGAAAAGTCGAAGTCAATCTAATTGTAACAGAGAACTTGCCCAGCAACTTAATTTGACCCATTGCACAATTCATTGTTACTTAACATAAGTGGAAAAAATGAAAAAAAAACATGGAAACTGGATTATGCATTAATTGTTTTTATCAAAACCTTCAACTATGAGTAGACATTTGCACCTCGATACATTCTCAGCATCATCAATCACCATTTTGGATTGAATTGTTATTGGGGATGAGTTATTTTGTTTGTCATGACTTTTTTTTGGTGGATTTGCTTAGAAATTATTTAATTATAGAGTATACAATCTGATGATATTTTTATCCTAATTATTACTTAAGTTTGAAATGTATATTCAAATATGTGTGGTAAAATAAGATGAAAACATAGAGTTGTTAGATTTCACCAGGGTACCAGGTACAAAGGTTTTTCATAAAACTTCATATTCACCATAGGTCATCTTTATATTGCGTGAAAATAACCTAAATTTCTCCATGGCTCAGTTGGTCACTTTTCCCAGTAGTTTTAGGTGATGATGAAATGGGGAATGGTCAGGGGCAGCTTGTTGTTAGGGGCTAGGCCCCACCAACATTTTTATGATATATATTTATATTAATTTTAAATATTGTTTTATTTTAATTCAAATTTTCATTTTGTCTTAATTTAAATTTTTATTTTATGTTAATTTACTAAAAACTAGTTTACATACAGAGGCCCAGCTGTTTTTCACTCTGATCAGTCAAAAAAAAAATTTACCTTTAGAACTTTTTAGCTAAATAATTAAAGGAATTATGGCACGTTATATGCCAAATTCATCAGCATTTAATTTTGGATTTTCTGAAAATAAAATATTTTACAAAAAGGACGACTAGTTTTATTTTAATGGGGCATTTTTAGAGTCATGTGGTAAAAAAAAATGCATCTTTCAATGCAAATAAAAATTTATTCAAAAAAAAGCCCTAATAGGCAGAAATAATTATAATGCACATGAATAGAAAGGCTATTTATATCTGCATGAATAGAAAGGCTATTTATATCTGAATAACAAAAAAAAATACTCTGATTTCATAATTTTTTTCTTGGTACCGTACTTTGAGAAAGATTCAGGCTTTTTGCAAACTATTAGAAGTCATATCAACAAATCAGCTTTGGGATTTTTATAAAAATAAATAATCAACTGAAACAGGACATATTGTGTACCAAATTAACAGAATTTAATTCCAAATTTTATGAAAATAAAAATATGTAAACAAATTTATAAACATATTAATTTTAATAAGCCTTTTTACAGTGATAAAGTGAAAAAAATCGATCGACTATGCAATTAAGGCTTAATTTTGGAAAACCTGATGACTAAAATCAGTTAAATTATATATTAATCGAAAGGAAAATTCATCCCAAATACTATGAATAATTTACCTGAAACTTGATTTTTATTTCTTTTAATGATTCTTTTCAGTGTTGCATAATTTATAACATGGGCCAGCATTATACAAGGTGACTTGTATTACTCACACATTAATGGGATTTTTAATTTATTTAAGAAATGGAGGAACACTTCTTTACAGCTTTTTTTGCTAAACATTATGAATTTTTTTCAGTGGGTGTTAAATTTTGGGGATTTTGAAGAAGTGCTGAAAGGTTAGTGCATCAAAGCAAAAAAAAAATTTGTCATTAGAGTAGGACAACACAGATACTGAGGGGGGGGGGATGCTTTTAAAATCATTCAGTATAAACATAAAAGCATGGAATTAAAAAAAAATTTAAAATTTGCTAAGGGGAGTAAAATGCCCTCAGTGAGTTTAGTGTCGGGGGGGGGGGGGGGGGGGGGGGGGGGGGGCTTTCCAAAACTAGCCTCCCACATGAAAACTGATTTCCCCGCAGGAAGTTTTTTTTTGCTTTCGTATCAAAAATCTCATTTGTTTTCAGAAAAAGGTATGAAATAATTTTTTTTGCTGGAAAATGAAGAAATAGTAAAAGAAAAAATATCATATAACCTAATGCAATGCTTACTTCCAAAATCTTCTGGTTTTCAAAATAGCAGTATTTTGTTAATTTTCATCAGATTTTCGAAACTTAGGAAAAATTTGTTTGTAATAACATGTGTTATGTTATCAGGAGGTCGTGAGTTCGTATCCCACCCAGCTCAAGACAATTTTTCCTCTAAAATTAGAATTGACATCAAAGTGCTGATTTATTAGTGCAAATTATTTATATTGTAATTTAATAAAATATGCACCAAATGAAAAAAGAAAATATTATTTTTCAAGCTTGAATTGTGTATTTTTTGAAAGATATGCGTAAGAAAATTTTCAAGCGATTTCTATTTTTAAAAAATCAATATTCTTTGTTGTTGTACTAAAAACGAACATAGATGTCTGAGCCTTTCATTTCAGATTCTGTCAACATCTATGTTCAACAGGGACTTTGCAAAGGTTAAATACTAAATTAGAACAAATAATAAAATTCGTAATTTCACTTTTTTTTTTCAAAATCAGTTTTGTTTTGTTTTCCTTTAATGCATATTTAGTGAAGCACTGCATTCAAAACTGCATATGTGTTGCCTTTGTGGATCTCAATGGGCAGCTGACAATGTGCACAGAGCTGTATAGCATTCTCCATGCTAAAGCAAGAGTTGAGGTTATTCGTTTATTGGCACTTTTCCTCTATTGCAGCAGTTTGCTGATTGGGGTATGATTTGGGCCTTGTCTCAGGCTGCCCTGTTTTTGTCAACAAATACTTGTTCAACAAATACTGTTTTTAGAGAAAAAATGACACACACATTGAAATTGTCTTGTTCAAGAATTTCAACAAATACTGTCAACAAATACTGTTTTTTTCAACAAATACTTGTTCTATCTAAGCAACCAAATCCTCATTTATTGGCTGAAAGCCTAATCACTACTTTCTCTGTGTACTCATTAGGCAAAAGACAGGACCAAAGTAAGGTGTAGCATTATAAATAATAGATAGTCTACAATATTTGAATGCATTTTTAAATATTTACTTTTTCTCCTATAAATTCCATTTTGCTGATAATATTTCTGATAATATTAACCTAGCTTAAGCTAATATTTTGTAATCTTACCTGAATTATGATTTCAATTCAGTATGACCTAGGGTGACTGCATTTCAGAATTTGAAATATGAATTAAAATAGCACTTTATGCAAATTATAAATTAACTTATTCCATTTAATGTATTTTAATGATATTGTTTGAATTAAACTTGTTTCCAATAAATACTTGTCCACTGTATACTGTAGTAGTCATGTAATGAATTAAATGCTAATATGACCATTTTCTGAACAATGGTTGGAACATAAATAAGTAAGTGAATAACCACTGAAACTTTCAAATATGATGAAAATTCTCTAATTACAATAGAAGCTTATGTGAAAAGTTTCCCCTTAAAAGAATTCAAGAAATTGTTAAGTTCTATTGTAGAAATAGATTTACTGCTCAAATAGATTTGTTGATTTTGCATCATGTTGTAGTTGATCCTGCATATGGGTTCTTTTAAATATATTTTTGGAAATTCTTTAGACTAATTTACTGTTATTTTCAAGGGGTTTCAGTGAAAATTGTCATAAATTGGTGTATTTCATAGAGGTAAACATAGTTGAACTACTTGTATAGAATTAAGAAATTTTTCTAATGGACTCGATTGCAATACATACTGTTAATATAATGTGGAGTCGATTGATGTGCTTTTTGCAGGGAAGTGAGTTGATCTTGGTGCATGGATATGATTCTCACAGAATTTCATAGTTGATGCAGGTAGGCATCGCTAATGGTATTCTATGCAGTGCCATGACATGGGTGAGGCAATTTGAACCATTGTCTTCTCTTTTAGGAAAAATTTAATTAATTGAAAGTTGTCTTTTTAGCTTTTCAAGATATCTGTTGTATGTTATAGAAGTCTTATAAATTTATTTATAATTAAATATATAGAGAACTATATAAAAATCACGTATTTAATAATTATTATTTGTGATTTTCCTTTTGTGATTTCTGTTTCATTATATAGATATTTATTTGAATGTGTATATTATATGCTTTGCAATTACATTCTTTTTGTGGTAAATATGCATATCATGGTACTAAATATTTATTTTTTTTATGTATTCTTAATTAGTTCATAATCCATAATCAATTTGAGGCAGGGGGAGGGGGCTTTATTCAGAATTTTCACCTCGGATGAAAGATACGTATTTCTGACACTGATTCTGTAAATTTATGTTGGATATCTATATTAAACCTACAAGAGCATTTATTCTTTGCAACAGTTTATTACGCAAAATTTATAATGCCTTGTTGATTAGATTATTCAATCTCTATGTTAAGTATAGAATGAAAGTGCCTTGTTCAAAAATTTGCATTGTTTGGATTGTTTAGTTTTAGTAGGTTATTTTTTATAAATGTGAAACAGAATTGCATTGTGATATCAGAATAATCTGATCAGAGATAATTGAAATTCTTGAACAAGACAATTTCGTTTGTAAACATTTTATATAATATAGGCATGGATGTGTGTGTCATTTTTCTGCTGAGGTCCTGCCATCCTCTCAGATCTCCTACTGTGGCATATAAACTGACAGGCTCCTGTCAGACCTCTGTGGCAAGCAGCTGTTTGAGGGTTTTTTTTTTTATATAAAAACCTAACCAAGCCCATCTGTATTGTAATGCCCCATCGTTCACTTTTCCTTTACCTTAACCAGTTTTGTTTAATTTACATTATATTTATCATTTTGGGGATTTTTTATTTCCTTTTTGGCATCACAGCGCTCGTTTCCAAGAGTTAGGAGTTGCGCATGCGCAACTCCAATCTTCCGACTGTCACCCGCTAAAATGCATGCACAAGGACACGCCCCCTCTTGCGTCATAGCTTGCGTCGCTCGTCAGTTTATGTAAATATCTTTCCCGGCATGCAACATGACACATTTGGCTCTTGTTAAAACCGGTGACATGGTAGTCACAGAAGCTCTTAGAGGAGCATAGTGAGATAGCACATAGAGAGTCAGATAGACAGTGAGTAGAGCATAAGCATGTAGCACGGAAGAGTGCTCAGTTGATGTATCTTCTTCATTGAAGTTTTGGTGAGTGATTTTTGGAAATAAATTTGCTTGTTATTTAAACCTTTTGAGTCTTTACTAATTTTTTCTCTTGAGCAACGTGAATTAAGTTTTGATTATATTTAGATATTTAACTTGACAATCATTTTTGGATTCTTATTCATTAACGCTCGCTGGTATTTTGAACCCTAATTTAACTTATTCTATTTTTTGGCAATTTGTTAATTATTGTCTGGCGCCCGTCTCAGCTATCCGGAGCATAAAACTAATTGGATCAGAAAAAGGGTCCAAACTTAAAAGTATTTTGCATTTCTTTGGAGCGTTACAGTATTCCCTCTCTTACAAAGGTAAGAGGGGATTAGCAGAGAAAATCTCAGCATAGGCACAATTGGGACTCAAACTTGAGAATGTCAGTGGAATAACTATATAATTTGCCACCCAGCACAAGAAACTGTTATTGTCACCTCCATAGTCCAGTGCACTTCAGTGTGTTAGTTTGCCACCCTCTGAACTGAGGGCAACAAATGGAAAAAAAATTGCAAAAT
Organism: Ryuthela nishihirai; assembly: GCA_038380435.1. NCBI lineage: Eukaryota > Metazoa > Arthropoda > Arachnida > Araneae > Heptathelidae > Ryuthela > Ryuthela nishihirai. Next base: position 32,606,548 of record JAWZYU010000018.1, read on the forward strand.
CTCCAAAATAGACAAAATGTAAAATTTCTGAAATTTTATTTCTTAAAGGCTATTTTGTGCCCAGAGCAAATGTCCCCCCTCTTCCCCTAGTTACATCACTGCAGATTATGATATGGGCATTACCAATGACCATATCTCTCTCTATCTCTGTGAGTTGGTTTCACTATATTGTATGCTGGCCCCACCAGTTTTAGAAGCTCATGAACCACATTGGGAATGGGTCAAATTGAGTTGCTGAGCAAATTTCGTAACTGTTTCAGTTAGATTGGCTTCAACTGTAGCTTTCAGCAAGTCACTATTGAATTCAATGATCAGCTGTCATAACATTAAATGCTATACTATAACACTAAATAAATATCATTGTCAGTATCTTAGTCCCAGGATTTGGCCAAGCCACAGACAAGAGAATTACACCTCAGTAAGGTTTCTCTGTGCAATTAGTGGTATATGCAGGATATAGTCCATTTTGAAATAAATCCAAATGAAATTATCATAACTATTGCCTGTTGCCATCAGATTCACTGTTTGAAATGCTATGCAACTAAAATTTCCTTCTTTGGTCAATCAAATGTGTGTTTTGTTTCATCAGGACAATGTGCAATCACATACTGCTCAGATTGTAACTATGAAAACTGAGGAACTTGGTTTGGAAAAAATCTCACATTCACCATAGTTATCATACCTTGCACCATCAGACAATCATTTATTCTGAAGTTTGCACAATCGTTTGAATGGAAAATGTAATTTTAGAGGCTGACAAAGTCAAACTTGGCTCTTTCTTTCATTCAAAATCTAAAGAATTTTATAATGTGGAAAAGAAAATTTTGTCATATTGTGGCAAGAGTTGATAGAAAATGAGAAAAATAGCTTCTTGATTAAAAGTTTAATTTATGGAATTGTTTTCATTTTAAAATGAAGTGTAAAAAGTGGACATTACTTTGGCATACCCAAATAGAAGATTAGTAAATAAACTTTTTAATTCAATTAAGTCCTGTTCCAAAAGTATTTAATGGTAAAAAAAAAGTGGTATAATTAATAGCTGTATTGAAATTCGTTAAATTTTTCTAATGAAATGCATATTTGAACACTGTACACTATTTTGTAAACAGTATAAGCAAGACTATTGTTAAAGTAACAGTGATTTGCAAAGTTTAGAATATTTGTTACTCCATGTGCCTATGTTAATCAAGTAACAAATCAGTACTTTAACGTCAATTTAAATCTTAGGGGAAAAATTGTCTTGAGCCGGGGGGGGGGGGGATACGAACTCACGACCTCCTGATAACATGTCAGGTGCTTTGGACCACTGAGCTACCGGCTGCCAATCAAGATCTCCTCTAATTAGCGCTATGGACATTCCTTTTATGTTTCATATAGGCGCTAGTCAGGCACTTTTAGCCACAAGCGGCATTTATATTTGCCAATAACTGGAAGCATGTATTACAAGGTAGGCCTTGTATATATATATATATAGTAGGTATTATAGGCCTTGTAATACATGCCTATGTTAAACATAGAATTATAATGGTTATGGTAATGTTAAACATAGAATTATAATAGTTATGGTAATGTTAAACATAGAATTATAATGGTTATGGTAACATTAAAGCTTTCCCAGATTGAGATGCTTTAAAGTAAAATATCAAGAATAAGTAGTAGAAACCATATATTTATATACAAGAATGAAAAGAAGTCTACACACAGAAAATATGAAATGTTAGAAAACAATAGCATTGTGGTATTTCACTGAGTATTCAGGTATGTTTTTTGGATGGATACTGCAAGCTTAGAAATGGGAAAAGAAAAGATAATAAATTTATGCATGTGCTACTTATTGCTATTTTAATGTAAAATTTCTTTTATTAATTGGAGATTAAAATAGTTTATTTTTTACATATGCAATATTTCCTTTTGCGGTTCTAAGTTTTCACATTTATATTTGTTAAGGCATTATGCTGTGTGGACAAGAAAGGAATTCTGTCATGGCCAAATCCTACTGCTGAAAAGGTATTTTTCTTGAAACCTCCAAAAAGTAAAGCAGCCTCTGAAGATAATACATACCTCTTTAATAATTCTGTTGATGCTGAAGAAAAATGTGATGTACTACAGTTATTTAAAGAAGAGGAAACATTATTAGAGTTGAAAAGAATGATTAAAATGAACAAAAAAAAGGATCTTAGAGATCACAGTAAGGATTCATTTGCAACTAGATCTTAAACAAAATGCTATCTCCATAAAAGCAAAAGTATGTAAAAAAAAAGCCACTAGATTTTTAATAAGAAATTAAATTGTAAGAGAAATGTCTCTCAAAAAGCCTAGTATTTTCCAGTTCTAGAACAAAAGTAGTCAGCTATTGATATCAGCCAAGTGATGTCAAAAAGTTTCAAATAAACTTTTGCAGTTAAAAGAAATTATATACACTCGTTAAACAAGTGCTTTTCTTATGAGTATTCACTAAAATAAGTGATACATATACACACCATACATTTTTGTTAAATGAGTGATCTGTTACCATGAGCTCCAAGTGAGTAGCTTGTGTGCAAGCATGTTGAAACACTTTTTTTGTACCATCTTGCTCTTCCACGATCTTTCATCATAAGAATACTTGATCCCAGAATTCTTTCACAAGTGTTCAAATATTGCAATGTGACAATAGCAATTTTGGAGGAAAATGATTCAAATTGGGGAAAATTTTCAAGTTAACATAAATTCTTCCCTTTCCTGCTGTTACAAACTTCACAAAACAAAAAAACAGGCTGACAAAATACATCACATTTGGAAAATTTCTCTTTCTAAAAACTGTTGATTCTGTCTTTTACATCAAAAAGTTCAATTAAAGATATGGAAGATGACCTATCTTTGGGCAAAGATATGGACAACCCTTCAAGAAACTCTCAACAATCAAGTGGGCATTAGTTATTTGGTGCTTGTGATGGTAGCCAGCAGCTGTGGCTATCATCACAAATACCATCCAGCTGATGCTGACTTCTTGATTTGTTACAAACAAGATATAACTAACTGACAAGATGTATTAATTAGCATAATGATTTTTGATAACTATGGAATTTTTATTAAATCGTTTTATATTTCTGCCTTAGGTATACTATAGAGATAATCCTAATTTTCTTCTTCACTTCCTTAAAAAACTGCTCCATAATAAATTTAAACACATTACTTATTAAAAAAAGTTTTGGTAAATTTCCCTTATTGTAACATATGCTTATTAGTTTATGGTACTAAATTGTAAAATTTTACTTTTCTGACTTTCTGATATTTAAAATTACTTTTCTGGTGAAAGTACCTAAACTAATTTATGTCCATAAATAGTTTTGTGGAAAAAATAAGTTTTGCTAAGCTGTGACAAACTCATTTTTTCCACAAAACTGTTTATTGATTTATTGACTTCTGTATCAATAGGTAACTGTGAATTTACTATTGATCATTTTATATTCAGTTACAAGCACATAGAATAAATTTGGGACTTTTACATATATTTTAGTGGAAATTCAGTGTCACTTTTACAAGTTTTTACCTATGAGCAGAAATTTTGGAATCTATTATGCTTATATAACAAGGGGAAGTGTATAGTAAAAGAATCCGTTGAAGCTACTTTTGAGTACCTTATCAAAAGCATTTTGAATTTTGAAACAGCTATATAAAAATGAATCATTCATAATTTTTGTACATAAAAGAAACATTTTGAAAAAAAAAACCAAAGAAACATGACACATTCACTGTTATTGTTAAAATTTACTGTGAACAATTGTATCACTTCATTTTAGTTCTGAGTCAGTATAAAATTATGTTTTGCAGGTGAATGAGGAAAACCTATTTGTTATATGACAGATCTTTTCTGCTACATGCATTCTCTTGGCTTTTTTTATTTTCTACTTTTACTGCTTGATATTGAAAATTAGTCATTTTATTCCTTTTGTTAAAAGACCACTAGTCTTTTGCCATCAGTTGATTAATTTAGCACTAGTTTTCAAAATGGAAATAGTTTCACCTATAGTAATGCTGATAGATGGATATCAAAATATTAATTTTTTTTAATTATCCAGGTGGTTGATTTTAGAATGAAATCCACATGTATGTTGGTTTCCTAATAGGAAATCGAATATTGCATTACTTTAAAAATATACAATAAAATTTAGAAAATTACTTTGAATACCATTTGATTTTAAAAATTAATTGCAATAAATATTCTTTCAAGTTTTTGTTTGTAAATATTTGTTTAATGTAAACAATATTATATATATAAAAAGTTCCAATAAAAATTAAGATTAACTTAAATAAAAAAAAATAAATTACTTCTTTGAAAAAGTTTGAAATGGTTAGTTGTCAGATTTTTTTACCTGTCATTTCTTTAATAGCTGACTGTTTTTAGAATTGCAGAAATACTGTGTTTTTTTAGAGAGAAGTATTTGTAGTTGCCAGCATAATGGTGGCTTTTGTAACAACAGAAATTGCTATGGGGAGAAAAATCTAGGTGTAGATTACAATCTAATAGTATTAACCTTAAGGTTAATCATAGGGAGTAAGTACATAAATAATAAAGATCAGTTGGTTTGCCTAGTGTAAATTACAAAATTGATGCTAAATATTGTTGTAGCCTAAGAATTTTATGTGTTATTAACAGTGAATTTTTGTGAAATTAAAATTATGTGATGCTACATATTGTGCATTTAGATACCATTTTAAAGGGGAATTAAATTTTTCTAATTACATTTTTCTAGGATAATGGGCATTCTCGGGAAATTAAAAGTACCATGAGAATGAGAAAGCCATTGCTTACCACGTGAGCTAAAAAGTGGCCCATCAGGGCAATCATGGTTAAGCTATATATGCATTCTTTGCCATTAGTGGTGAAATGCTGCATAAGTTAAATCTTTGTGGAAAAATGATATATACAACTACTCTCCACAGTACTAGAATAATTGCATTTTCTCTTGTTTATATTGTGTTGCACATTATCAATCTTGCTTAACCCTTCCAGTGTCCAACCTAAAGAACTGGTTTACATCCAGAAGTCAAGCTATTTTCTCCCTATGCTCAGCCAAAAAAATTTATCTTTATGAGACTACTTTATGAGCCATACAACTCCCAAGATAATTAAATTAAGAATCTTGCTTAACCCTTCCAATGTCCAACCTGAAGAACTGGTTTATATCCAGAAGTCAGCTATTTTCTCCCTATGCTCAGCCAAAAAATTTATCTTTAGAACTTTTTTGCCAAATAACTCATGAAAGGAATTATGGCATGCTGTATTGGCAAATTAATCAGCCTTTAATTCTTAATTTTCTGAAAATAAAGTATTTAACAAAAAAACTAGTTTTATTTCAATAGGACATATTTAGAGTCATGTAGTAAAAAATGCATCTGGCAACATAAATAACAATTTATTTAAAAAAACTAATAGACAGAAATTATTATAATGCATATGAACAGAAATATTTATTTCCGAATAACAAAAAAATTAATTTTCTTGTTTCAAGAAAATATTTCTCCCATTTTATAATTTTTTTCTCAGTACCATACCCCCTCAAGCAGCTGCTTGCCACAGAGGTCTGACAGGAGCCTGTCAGTTTACTTTGAGAAAAGTCCAGGCTTTTCACCAATTGTGCTGAGTTAGATAAACAAGTCAACTGTAGAATTTTTTTTTAAATAACCAATCAACAGAAATATATCACTTTATATACCAAATTAAACAGAATTTAACTCCAAATCTTATGAAAATAAAAAAATTTAAACAAATTATCAAACATATTAATTTTAATAAGACATTTTTACAGTGATATAATGCAAAAATAAATCAGACTGTAAATTTAAGGCTTAATGTGGGAAAACATGTTGAATAAAAACAGTTAAATTATATGTTAATTGAAAGTAAAATTCTTCCTGAATAATATATTTACCTGAAACATTATTTTTGTTTCTGTTAATGATTCTTTTCAGTGTGACATATTTAAAGTATGGGCCAACATTATATAAGGTGACTTGGATTGCTCACATTAATGGGATTTTCTGTCAAATTTATGAAATGGAGGAACACTTTCTAGGCTCCTTTTTTTTATTAAACATTATGAATTTTTTTCCTTTGGATTTTGGGGATCTTGACTAAGTGCCAAAAAACTAGTGCAACAAAGCAAAAAACAAAAAGTATCTATTGTCCAAGTGGCACAGCCAAGTTACTGAGGCAGTGGGGGGTAAATTCTTTAAAAACTGTTGAATATAAACTTAAAAACTCATAATTTTCTTTTTTTTAATGAAAGTTTGCCATTGGGAGAGGGGGGGAAGGGAGTTAAACGTCCTCAGTGTGTGTAGCTGTGGGAAGGTTAAAAACCTACGTCGAAATTTGCCCTCCCACAGGACTGATTTCCATGCCAAGTCCTTTTTGCTTCTGTATCCAAGACCTCATTCATTATCAGGAAACCATACAAAATCAAAATTTTTTACTGAAAAATTAAGAAATTATAAAAGAAAAATTAATTATACCCTAATGTGATGTTAAATAAAATATCCATTGCAACAATTTGTAAGCCAGCCATCCAATTTAGCATGACTCCGAAATATCAATCGATAGATCAACTGACCAAAAGATTGATAATTTATGGAAATAAAATAAAACTGCTGAAATGAAAACTAAGTATTTATTTTTTTTATATTTAAACCTAATTTTTCAAAGGTAGTATATCCAATATACTGGAACAACACTGTAAACAATCTCTTATGGAACCACTTATAACACATGGAACAGAGATCACATATGTGAAGCCACCTGTATTCTTGGCTCACTCCAGTGAACCTAGTAGCAGCTGCAGCCATTCTTGGAGCATAAGAAAGGCTCTATTTTTAGTTATAGTTTCAATCTGAGGAGCAAATAAGACACATAGAATGCTGGGATGAATGATATTGATGATAAAAATATTTCTAGGAATATTAAAATATATTTAAGGCAGAAAAGAGCATAAAACGAAAAAAAAAAAAAAACAATGGAGGTATGTACTTCATAATTACTTCCAAAATCTTCCATTTTTAAAAATAGTTTTTAATTAATTTTCAAGAGATTTTTGAAATTTAAGGAAAAATTTGTTGATAATAGTCCAAATCAAACCTTTGAGCTTAAATCAGGGAGTTGCTTCAGCAAAGAGTAATGCTAACAAATTGGCAATAATGTATAGCTCTTCATTGAAGTGGCAGCCTGATGGCTTTAACAAATCATCTATATTGTAGTTTAATAAAATATGCATCAAATGAAAAAAAATTATTTTTAAGCCTGAATTATATATTTTTATAAAAGATAAAAGCTCACTGGACAAAAAATTAGTCACCCGTGGCTGAATGTCACCTAATAGCACATAACACCTCTGTGCAACTGAAGAACAGCCGAAATCCTGTCTGGGATGGATGCCACCAATGGATGTGCACATCAATATTCATCCACTCTTCCAGCAGCAAATGCCACAGTTCGGCCAGATGGCTGGGATGGCACTTCACTCGTTGCCCGAAATAGTCCTACAGGTTTTCTATGGGATTCAAAGCCATGGATTTGGCGGCCAGTCGAGATGTTCGAAGGCTTCAGAATGCTCATCTTGCCAATCCGACACACTTCGAGCCCTGTGCACATGACAATTGTCATCTTAGAAGACTGGGGTATCATTTTGGTGTTCACTGTGGAGATGCTGCACAAAAGGCAATGTGGTCGTCCATTAGCTCCATATAGCCCTTCTGGTTCAAGTGTGAGAGATCATCGCAACCAAAGGACCCATTTCCTCGTACGTGAAACACCCCCAGAACATCACAGAGCCTTCTCCAGCTTGAACAGAACCTTGCACACAGTCCGCGAGGAAGGCTTCATGTGGTTTATGTTGTACCTGTCACCTTGCATCATTCGAGTACAAGCAAAATGTGACTCATCTGACCAGATCACATGCATCCAAGAGTCAACAGTCTAGTCTTTGTAGTGCCACGCCCACTGTAACTGTGCAGCCTTGTGCAGAGCTGTTAACATGGGTCTTTTCAGCAGTACTCTGCTCCAGATATCCATGACATGCAGTTCCCTTTGGAGTGTTCACTCACAAACAGCTTGTTGTAGGCCTTCATTGACTGACTGGAGCATTTCCTGCCTCGTTGTGAAGCAGTTTGCCCTAACAGTGCATGACACACTATGGCAGTTCCTATTGGTGAGCATATTCTTTTTGCTGCAGTTCTGGCGATGGTTATCGGTGGACTGTGATGTACGTCACTGCTGGAAAACCCTTTGGATAGTATGTTTCATCACACCTGCAAAGGCAGCAACTTCTTGTACACTATGCCCTTTGGCTCGGCCAACGCATTAGAACCTTTTTACCACTCATTCACATCTTTGGTGCGACCCATGTTTCACGGAACAACTAACACACACGTGACACACAACCACTTCTTGTCACTGTATGAACCCCGTAGCGCACAGTTATTTGTAGGACTCATTTATTACTGGTGCGCCCTCTGTTGCTGTCGAACAGACCTCTTATGGCGTTAGATGACTAATTTTTTGTCCAGTGAGCTTATACATACAAGAAAATTTTAAAACAGCAATTTAAAAAATTTAAAATTTTTTTGTTGTACTAAAAACGGATACATACATTCTCAGCCTCACACTGTGGATTTTTTCGATGTACATATCACTTGGATGCTGGTAGGGATAGCTACTGCCCTGGTAAAAAGTAGTCGACATACTTGGCTGTATATCCAAGGGACCTGCGGTTGAACCATCAGATAATGCATGGATGTTTTTTTTTTTCTGAATTCTCAGATCTTTCAGTGGTTTATCACAGATTTGAGGAAAAGATGTTCTTCATCTGTTAGATACTTAAGATGCCATACTAATAGGAACATCAAACAATTAGTGGGTGATAGTAATAGGAACATCAAACAATTACTTTGAACAGCAGCAAAACTTAAACTAGAGAGTAATATCTCTCTCCAGTTTGATAGATCATGTGCATATGGTGGGTATTCATGGGATATCCTAAAGGTCAGTAATTATGTATTAACTTTTACATTGTTGGTTTTATTTCTTCTTTAAAAATGCAACTCAGCTTCTGAGCCTCTTTATGAAATAGTGTACATTACATACTAAAAGAAAAAACATTTAATTCTGAACAACAAAAAAAATATATAAATTAAAAGCAAAAAAATGTTAGGTAAGCATTAAAAATGGTGCAAGTTCATTTGTAGTGATTTTTGAAAACTGATTAATCAATTTCCAACACTTAGGGTTAATAGTTAAACTAAGTGATGGAAATTAAATGTTCATATTACATAGTTGGAATTGAATATGCACTTAACAGTATGACTGAGTTAATATATCTAGTCTAAAATAGAGATATATGGCTGGTCATAATTTCCCTTTGCTGAGCCAAAAAAATTAATTCCCCCTTCCCTGTTACAAAAATCGAAATTTCATTTTTTCTTTTTCCCAAACTTAAAAACAATGTGAATAATTTTTAAAACTTTTTACAGTTTCATTATTACATCAAACATAGATTCATACATTTAGTGTAACATTGCTGTCAGTTATGTGGTATTGATACAGTGAATAGTTCCAAATTCACACTGCAATAACAGATTTTAAAATTTCTTGAATTGTGACTGTTGCAAAAGTTTGCAAGTATTATATAAAATGGTAATAATCATACACTAAAAGTAACTTTCCTCATTAAAAAAAAAACGTTTCTGAAGGTTTTTGATGCACACCAGAGTTGGCTATTATAGTCTGTGAAAAATGTAAATGCAGCATCATTCTATACATTTAATAGTAAAATAGTATGGATATTTTCCTAGTGTCTTTCAGAATAGATAAAGATATTTAGGTTTGAGTTTGCTAAGTCTTACTAAGATGGTATTTTTATGTAAGGTGAATAAATTGTTCACTTAATATAACAAACAATGTTATAGTAAAAGTATTGTGCTATCTGCATAAATAAAATGCTAAAATCTTAAGTTTTTGACAAAAAAGCATTAAAGGTTAAAGTTGAAGATGTAAATTAATAATATTAAATTACACTCTCATCAGAGTCTTTCAACACTGTTCTGCAATTGTGCTATATACTCAAAAAAGGAAAAATGGGCATGCAAATTCGCCATTTGCCAATTTTCATTACTAGTCGAAATGGCAAAATGAAGAGATCATGCTGTTGTTACAAGGCATGGCTGACTACATTATGAAGACGTATTTCCCAAATATATTTGATGAAAGTACTATTACCAGATTGTTGAGTAAAAAACAGCAAATTTTCATTTAGCTATATAAATGCTGATGCATTTTCCTAGTTCTACAAAAGTCAGTTTGCAAAATAAATATATCCATTTAATAAATTAGAGTAGAGATGAAAGTTACACACTTTTTTGTCATAAAGTAGCTATAAGATAGTAAAAAGATAATCAGCAGTTAACTATTTAATCAACATAGAGATCCACCCTCCCACATTTATTTATGCTATTTTCCTTTGTGTTTTCCTTTTCCTGCAAAGCATTAAAATTCTCCTGCATATGGAAACTTTTCATATACCATCACTGTGCATAATACAGGTCTTTTAAGAAGGAATACAGCTCACTAATCAACATATGATCATAAAAAATAAATACATCCTCAAGCAGCTGCTCACCACAGAGGTGTGACAGAAGCTGCGAGTTTAATATGCCATAGTAGGAGGTCTGTGAGGATGACGGGACCTCAGCAGAAAGACAACACAAACATTCATGCCTTACCTATGGCTCGAATACAGGTCCCTTTGATCAGCAGCCAAGCACACTATCTACTTGGTCACTAATGAACTAATAATGGATTACTCTGTAAGGGAAATAGGTAGTCCCACAGAATAAGTCCTCATGCTAAGGGTATAAAAGGTGACATAGTTGCTAGGTTCATCTTTATTAATTAAGAAAATTATATTTTCCATCCAATTTAGCTGAAATTTAATAAAACCTACAATGATTTTAATTTTAACAGTTAAATTTTGGAATAAAGTTAAATTTTTTAATCATTTGCATTAAAGCTATATTCTGTTGATCATTATGGAAATCATACTGATGCTCTTACAATCAGGTTGGGAACTGCCAAAAAGTTCAGCTGACATAGTTGTTTTTAGTAAATACTGAGTTATTAGGATCTTTTATGTTATGCACTAAATATTATCATTTTATTAGATAATGTTCCAATAATTATTAGTTGATTTAGTATGGTATGAGATATATTTATTTATTAATTAATTTTAAATTTATTTTTTATTAAAAAATATAAAAATTTTTATTAAAAAACATTGATTGGTACTGTATATCCATAAGTATTCAGAATATTATATATGCTCTGTATATAATATTGTGAATAAAATGACTTTATTGAAGTCATTTTATTCATTGTTTCAAGATTAACTCTATAAACACTGTAGGTGCTGGACTAGTCACATGGTATCGCTAAAAATTATCGGTTCATTGACACTAATAGAATAATTGATATTCGTAGATTTGTGTGGTGAAGTTTAGATTAAATAGTCATACCTACATTGTCTTTGCTTTTTTAGAGATAGCTTCTTTTCGTTGTATAAGGCAGACAAGTCTGGATTGTGTGCTGTTCCTCTCATAAGCTGGGTTGGGTTGTTTTACCTCTGAATGGCACTTTTTTGCACACCATGGTCTAAATGGCCAGGTCACATGGACCCCGAAGGCTCAGAGAAGGTTAGGGACCCACTGGGACAGCTGTTGGGAGACAAATGGTAGCTTCCCATCAAGGCCATCCAGTATGTTCTTTTACGTGCATAGGGTTTGGCTCTCCCACACACACGGGGCCACAGCTTAACATCCCATCCTATGGATGGCAGCCTTTCCAAGCCCATTGGTGTCCCCTACTGACCATGGGCAGGGCGAGAGAATTTTGTAGAGATAAACCTTAACGCTGACCCAGCTGGGACTCAAACCTGGGAACTACAGATTACGAGCCTGGTGCCCTACTGACTGATTCACCCCCCCCCCCCCCCCAGGAGCTGGTGTTTGATGATTTTGTGACTAGGCATTGCTATGCCTTTAGTGCCATCCGTTTCAGCATGTTGTCAGGCAAGCACTGTGCTGGGATGAGTTGGAGATGCAATGCTATTGATCAATGGATGCACATGTGGTGTGTAAGGGTTGCCTAGGTCAAGTGTAGATCCAGCGTGCTCCTGAGCTCTTTGTCTTGAGGTGCCACGATAGGAGGAGGATGCAGTGGACATGTGCATTTGAGTTGACAAGAGAAGTCCAGAATTTTCTAACTATATGGTAGAACATTATAGTTAAATTGTATAATTTCCCAAATTTAAATTAATGAACTGTCAAGTGAATTTTCTCTATCTTTTTGCTATCAACTGAACATTCTCGCTGATATGCTTCAGATAGTGGGATTTTTTATGTAAAATAATTGTATATATATAATACTTTTAAAAATAAATTTGAAATGGTTATATGTCTCACAAATATTTTATTGTGCTATTCTGGGGGTATGGGTATGACAGTTTAGTTTCCCTGTCATTTGTGCCCCCCTGCTCTAGGTGTGATGTTATTCCATTGGTTTCTGGCAGCAGTATTGGGGTGCAAGCCCTCGCCTAAATGTCGCCAGGGTCCAGGTTCACCTGATGTGTGGAATGCTGTTAAATGAGGAGTTTGTCCCTTCTAGTAAGTTTCCAAACTGCTTGGATACACTGTGTTTTTACCTTCATATTTAAAATGACTTCAGTATTTATTTTTGATCATAGTATGTTGTTTTTCTCATATGTATCTTTGTTGTTTTTTTTTCTAGTGTATCATCCAGGTAGCCAAGTAGAGGTTCTGGATCTGACACATAATATTAATAGTCCATTTGGAATACAATTTGATGATCCTAATTGGAAGTCGTATATAGGGAATTTAAAGCCTTTGGTTAGTTAAAAATTTTTATTGTTTCTTTAAGCTTGCCCACTTTATAAAAATTAAAAAAATGTCTGTTTTATAAAAATGGAAACTTGTTTTTATGTGCAAAAGGGAATAAAATCATAATACGGAGAGAATCATTAATTTGATAAAATATTAATTACCCCTCAAGCACCTACTTGCCATAGAGGTCTGAAAGTAGCCTATCAGTATAATACACCAAACTGGTTAAAATCGAACTGATATTTGAAGTAATATTAATGTTTTCTTGAAATTACACCAGATTTCAAAGGAAATTCTTGATGTTCCCCCCCCCCCCCCAAAATAACCATTTTAAATAAATAACCCTTTCAGAGTCCCTGTTGATTATATACGTTGACAGAAATCGAAATAAGAGGCCCAAATATCTCTTTTCAATACAATGATGTGAACCTTAAATTTTAAAAAAATAGAAATTTTCATTTGAAAATTTTCTTACATATATATTTTATAAAAGATACATAATTCAAGCTTGAAAAATAATACTTTTATCGTTTGATGAATATTTTATTAATCTGTGATATAATTAATTTGTTAAAGCCATCTCTGCTCAGGAGTGGTCAACTTCACAGGGTCCTGGTGCTGACCATTTATACCTACTAGACTGGACTTGTTTATGGATTTGAGCTTGATTATTGATCCTGGACTTGCTGCACTGGTGGGCCTCTGTTGAGGGAGAGTCTGCCGCTGTGTTTTCTGTTTGCTTCTGGGTTGCCAGCTCTAAGTGAACAGAGGCATGGGATACCTTATATCAGCTGGTGGATAATCCTAATCAGAGGCCATCACAGGTACCTGAACCTTACTTAGCTAGTTCGGCATCGTCAAGCCTAAACTGGAGTAATGCGTCTCAGGCAGGCCATGTGGCTCTTGAAAAGTCCACTTGAAAAGGTGGTGCCTGAAGTTCCTACCAGCATCGGTGACTTCAGCCTTTAGCGGAGGAGGAACAGATCTTTGCCCCATGCCTGCGATCAGGGGGCTGTTTTATATTGTTGGCCCTACCAATCTCAAACCTAATTTCTTTAAAAATCCTACTAATCATTTTCTCTCTGCAGGAACGTGGAACGTGAGGACATTATATAGAGATTATTCTCTTGATGTCCTCGTGCAGGAATTCCAGCGCTATAACCTAGATATTCTAGGCTTGCAAGAGACCAGATGGACAGGTAAAGGTGAGATACTTAAAAATAACTTTAAATTTCTCTTTACAGGGAGGGAGGATGGAAAGCATCACCAAGGCGTGGGTCTGCTGCTCAGCAGACATGCTAGTGATGCTCTTCTAGGATATGAGTGCATTAATGAAAGGTTTCTTACAGCAAAATTTCAGACAAGCATTAAACACTTGAATGTTATCTGCTGTTATGCCCCCACTGAGGATGCTGATGAGGATGAGAAGGATAGGTTTTACGGACAACTTCAGGATATTTTGAATTCTGTCAAGAAAGGAGATATTACCCTTGTTCTTGGTGACTTCAATGCCAAAGTGGGTACTGACTCTGATCTTTGGGGAGGGGTGATAGGCCCTTTTGGTATTGGTAGCTGCAATGGCAATGGGAAACGTCTCCTATAGGTAAGTAAACTCAATGGTTTCAGAATAACTAACACATATTACAAACACCACGACATATATAAATACACATGGGTTTCACCTGATGGGCTGCATAGGAATATGATTGATTATATATTAATTAACAGCAAATGGGCTAGTTCTGTTAGAAATACCAGGGCATATAGGGGAGCTGAAATTGGATCTGACCATTACCTTGTTAAAAGTGTGTTGCAACTTAAACTTAAAAAGTGTTGTGCTGGGGTTAAAAAATTTACCTTTAATACTGAAGCTCTGAAAGACCCAGTTATAGCTAAAGCTTACCATGATAGGTTACTTAGTCATTATGACAGTCATGGTTTGCTTAATACTGAAGTTGAGTAAGAATGGGGCCATTTTAAACAGGCTTTTTTGGAAACTAACAGTACTCTTTTAGGAAAAAAGGAGCAGAGGAGGAAGAATTATTTAAGTGATAAGGCAATTGAGCTTATTTCAGAAAGAGGGAACTGCAGGAATGTCCTTAATCAGTACCCTACTAGTCCTAATGGAAAAGATTACAGAGAGCTTAATAAACGTGTAAAGGATCAGTTAGCTACTGATAAAAATCTTTGGCTTGATAGCTTGGCTGACAAAGCTGAGGAAGCAGTTAGGCAGCACAACAGCAGAGAGCTGTACCAGATAGTTAATGTTTTATGTGGCAGAAAACGGACAGGCATACAGGGATTGAAGGATAAACAAGGTAAGGTTATAGAAGGTGAGGATTCTGTCATGGCTAGGTGGGCTGAGCATTTCAGTGATGTTCTAAACAATGTGGTTAGTTCTACTCCCATTGTTTGTAATGATGATAGATGCATTGGCAGCTTTAATGTTGGCCCTATAACACAATCTGAAGTTAGTTTGGCTATCTCTAAACTTAAACTTCATAAATCCCCAGGGGTAGATGAAATTACTATGGAAATGCTTAGAGCTGGGAATGTTTTGGTTACCACTTGGATGACTGAAATTTTGAATAACTTTTATGATAAAGGCATGGTTCCTAAAGATTTTACCAGAGCTATTATTATCCCTATTTTCAAAAAAGGTGATCACAGTTCTTGTGATAACTATAGGGGTATCAGCCTACTCTCTGTTCCTGGTAAAGTTCTTTCCATGATTGTGCTTAATAGAATTAAGAATCTGGTTGACAGGCAATTGCGTGATGAGCAATGTGGATTCAGAAGTGGTAGGGGATGTGTGGATCAGATATTTTCACTTAGGCAGATTCTTGAGAAATGTTTAGAGTTTCAGAAACCTTTGGTTGCTAGCTTTGTTGATTTCAAAAAGGCTTTCGACTCTGTTGATCGTCATAATTTGTGGTTGATTGTGAGATCATATGGTATACCAGACAAGTTAGTTAACATAATGAAAGCTCTCTATAATAACACTGAGTCATGTGTGAGAGTTGGTAAGTCTTATAGCAATTGGTTTAGCATTACGTCTGGTGTTCGACGAGGGTGCATTTTGTCTCCTTTTCTCTTTAGTTTGGTTGTTGATCATGTTATGCGAAATTCACTTCAAGGAAAAGATTTTGGCCTTAAATGGGCTGGAGATACGAAAATTTCTGATTTAGATTATGCTGATGATTTAGCCCTTTTGGCAAATGATGTTGATGAGATGAACTCTTTCATTCGAGCTGTTGATGAGACTGGTAGTAGAGTAGGTTTGGTTATAAACAGAGAGAAAACTAAAGTGATGAAAATTGGTCAGGCAGGTTGTAATTCAGTTAATCTGAATGGTTGCAGTCTTGAGCAGGTGTCACAGTTTAATTACCTTGGGAGCTATGTAACTGATACTGGTGATGTGCGGCATGAGATTAACAGACAAATAGGTATTGCTGCCGGGACTTTTAAGAATCTATGGAGATTGTGGAGAAATAGGTGTATACACCTAAAGACTAAAATTAGACTGTATAATAGTTTGGTTCTTTCTAGGGTTAGTTATGGTAGTGAAACTTGGACGCTGTGTAAACAAGATAACAGGAAACTAGATGCTTTTGATTCTAGATGCTTGCGCAGTATCTTGGGTATTAGGTGGTTTAACTTTGTAACTAATGATGAGGTTAGGCAAAGGAGTCTGCAACCTCCTTTAAGCAGCATATTGTGCAGAGAGAGACTCCGCTGGTTTGTCCATGTTGCCCGTATGGATAATTATAGATTGGCGAATAGGGTTATGAACAGTGTGCCTAAAGGCCTCAGAAGGAGGGGGAGACCTAGGATGCGGTGGGCAGACAATGTCAAACAGGACCTTGTTAGAATTGGTGTGCAGTGGCCGGATGCAGCAGATGTAGCTCAGGACAGATATGCTTGGAGAATTAAACTGCGTGGTCTGGTTGGACCTCCGTAGCCCATGGCTGCTTGAGGATGATGATGATGATGATTCCCATTTTTTATGCCTGATATATGGCAAAGCCAATTTGCTTGTTTCCATTTTTTCACCATTCAAGCAACCTCCTGATTAAAGCACATAAGTTTGATATGAACTACTGCAAACTCATTTTTTCTTGGAGTTTTGAAATTCTCCCAAAAATTAACCAAAAATTCTATTTTTAAAATTGGAGGGTTTTGGAAACAGTTACAAAGTACATATGTATATTGTTTTTTGTTTTGTTCATTTTACTCTCTAATTTTTGCTTTAAACCCATTTCAATATTTCTAGAACTGTTTTTATCATTATTCTCAGCATTCAATGCATTGTTTCCCAAAATTAAACAAAAACCAAAATTAAACAAAACAACAAGCTAATAAAACAGAGTGCAAGATGCAGACTTCATTAATTATTTACACTTATGACCTGTATGTTCGGTGGCTTACATACTGGGTTGTTTACAGTGTTGGCTTGATTGCATTGCACATTGAATACCATTCAATATTTTATTTATACTTTAATATTTAAACCTTTGTTTTACCTTCTATAGGTTGTGATTTTATTTTCCTAGATTGTTATGTCATTATTGATCTTTCGAAGTTATGCTACATCGCTAATTATGATGATGGCTAGCTTTTTGCTGCAGATAAATCTTGTTTTGATGTTATATCTGTAGATTTATCATATTATTCTCCGCCCTGCCCACGGTCAGTAGGGGACACCGATGGGCTTGGAAAGGCCATTGTCCGTCGGATGGGATGTTAAGCCGTGGCCCCATGTGCGGGAGAGCCATACCCTGTGCACGTTAAAGAACACGCTGGATGGCCTTGACGGGAGGCTACCATCTGTCTCCCAACAGCTGTTCCAGTGGGTCCCCTCCCCCAACCTTCTCTGAGCCTTCGGGGTCCATGTGACCTGGCCATTTAGCCCATGGTGTGCAAAAAAGTGCTGCTCAGAGGTAAAACAACCCAAATTTATCATATTATCAATCTTTCAGAGTTTTGCTACACTGCTAATTCAGAGTTGTGCTATATTATGGATATGCAATAAATTGTATTTACAACTTATTGAATGTGGATTTTTTTTAACAATTCATTAGATTGCATGTTAATATTCTATTACTACTTTGTTTACCAGTCAAAACATACATACATACAAAATTCTCATGTAGCAATGGGCTATGGAGGTCCAACCAGACTGCAATTATCCTCTCCAGATGTGTCTGTTCTGAGCTACTGCTGCTGCATTTGGCCATTTCTAGCAAGGTCCTGTTTGACATTGTCTGCCCATTGCTTCCTAGGTCTTCCCCTTTTTCTGAAACCCTTAGGCACACTGTTCATAATCCTGTTAGCTAATCTGCAGCTATGCATATGGGCAATGTGGCTAAACCAATGCAGTCTCTCTTTGCACAGTATGCTGCTCAAAGGAGGTTGGGTTGGGTTGTTTTACCTCTGAGTGGCACTTTTTTGCACACCATGGGCTGAATGGCCAGGTCGCATGGACCCCGAAGGCTCAGAGAAGGTTGGGGGAGGGGACCCACTGGATCAGCTGTTGGGAGACAGGTGGTAGCCTCCCGTCAAGGCCATTCAGCGTGTTCTTTAACGTGCACAGGGTATGGCTCTCCCGCACACGGGGCCAGGGCTTAACGTCCCATCTGACGGACGGCGGCCTTTCCAAGCCTATCGGTGTCTCCTACTGACCGTGGGCAGGGCGGGGAATTTTGCGGAGATAAATCTCAACGCTGACCGAGCTGGGACTCGAACCTGGGAACTACAGATTACGAGTCTGGCGCGCTACCGACTGAGCCACTCCCGCCCCAAAGGAGGTTGATGACTCCTTCTTCTAACCTCATCATTGTTTACAAAGTCAAACCACCTAATGCCTAAGATATTGCGTAAGCATCTAGAATCAAAGGCATCAAATTTCTTGCTATCCTGCTTGCAAAGGGTCCATGTTTCACTACCATAACTAACCTTAGAAAGAACCAAACTATGATAAATAATGAGATAAACTCGACTGTTCAACATCCACTAATAAATCAGCACTTTGATGTCGATTGTAATTTTAGGGGAAAAATTTCTTGTGGTGGGTGGGATACAAACCCACAACCTCGTGATAACATTTACTATAATTACTGATAGCATAACTATTATATAGCCTAAGTTTAGTCTTTAGGTGTATACGCCTATTTTTCCATACTCTCCATAGATTCTTAAAAGTCTCAGCAGCAATCCCTATTCTATTTATCTCATGCCGCACATCACCAGTATCTGTCATATAGCTCCCAAGATAATTAAACTGAGACACTTGCTCAATAGTACAGCCATTAAAAGCAACTGAAGCACCATCTGCCTGATCAATTTTCATCACTTTAGTTTTTTTCTCTGTTTATCACCAAACCTACTCTATTACCAGTCTCATCAACAGCCCTAATGAATGAATTCATGTCATCAACATCAGTAGCCAACAGGGCTAAATCATCTGCATAATCTAAATCAGAAATTTTGAAATCTCTAGACCATTTAAGGCCAAAATCTTTTCTTTGCAAAGAATTTTTGCATTACATAATCAATAACCAAACTAAAGAGAAAAGGAGACAAAATGCACCCTTGTCTAATTCCACTAGCAATGCTAAACCAATCGCTGCAAGACATACCAACTCTCACACATTACTCAGTGTTATTATAGAGAGCTCTCATTACACTAACTATCAGGTATTCCATAAGATCTAACAACCACAAATTATATCGATCAACATAGTCAAAAGCCTTTTTGAAATCTATAAAGCTAGCAACTATAGGTTTCTGAAACTCTAAACATTTTTCAAGAATCTGCCTAAGTGAAAATATTTGAACAGAACCACTTCTGAGTTCATACTGTTCATCATGCAGTTGTACATCAACCAAATTCTTAATTCTATTAAGTATAATCATGCAAAGAACTTTACCTGGAACAGAAAGTAAACCAATTCCCCTATAATTATCACAAGAACTGCAATCACTTTTTTTTAAAAAACAGGATAATAATAGCTCTGGTAAAATCCTTAGGAACAACACCTTTATCATAAAAAATATTCAAAATTTCAGTCGGCCATTTGACAATACAAATGTTCCCAGCTCTAAGCATTTCAGTGGTGATTTCATCCACTCCTGAGGATTTATGCAGTTTAAATTTAGAGATAGCCAAAGTGACTTTGGAATGTGAATAGGGCCATCATTAAAGTCAGTAATGCATCTATCCTTATTACAAATAATGGGAGTAGAAATGATCACATTATTTAGAAGTTCTCTGAAATGCTCAGCCCATCTAGCCATCACAGAATCCTCACCTTCAACCACCTTGCCATGTTTATCCCTTAATCACTGTGTACCTGTCTGTTTCTTCCTGCATAAAACATTAATAATCTGGTACAACCCCCTGCTGTTTTACTAACGGCTTCCTCAGCTTTGTCAATCAAGCTATCAAGCCAAAGATTCTTAGCTGTTAACTGATCCTTTACACGTTTATTAAGCTCATTGTAATGCCTTCTGTTAGGACTATAAGGTGTTGATTCATATTAATCCTGCACTTCCTTCTTTCAGAAATAAGTTCCATAGCCTTATCACTCAAATAATTTTGTTTCCTCTGTTCCCTTTTACCCAAAAGAGTACTGTTGATTTCAAGAAAAGCCTGTTTAAACTGATCCCATTCTTTCTCAACTTCAGCAGTAAGCAAACCACAATTGTCATAATGACTATGTAGCCTATCATGGTATGCTTTGTCTATACCTGGATCTTTCAACCTTCAGTGTTGAAGGTAATTTTCTTAACCTTAGCACAACATTTCTTAAGCTTCAGCTGCAAGACACTTTTGTCCAGGTAATGATCTGATCCAATTTCGGCTTCCATGTATGATATGGTATTCCTATCGGCACTAACCCATTTCCTGTTAATTAAAATATAATCTATCATATTCCTTTGCAACCCATCAGGTGAAACCCATGTATATTTATAAATGTCCTGATGTTTGTAGTATGTGTTCATCATCATCATCATCATCATCATCATCAAGCAGCCATGGGCTACGGAGGTCCAACCAGACCGTGCAATTTAGTTCTCCAAGCAAGTCTATCCTGAGCTACATCTACTGCATCTGGCCACTGCACACCAATTCTAACAAGGTCCTGTTTGACATTGTCTGCCCACCACATCCTAGGTCTCCCCTTCTTTCTGAGGCCCTTAGGCACACTGTTCATAACCCTATTCGCCAATCTATAATTATTCATACGGGCAACATGGCCAAACCAACGGAGTCTCTCTCTGCACAATATGCTGCTTAAAGGAGGTTGCAAACTCCTTTGCCTAACCTCATCATTAGTTACAAAGTTGAACCACCTAATGCCCAAGATACTGCGTAAGTATCTGGAATCAAAAGCATCTAGTTTCCTGTTATCTTGTTTACAAAGGGTCCAAGTTTCACTACCATAACTAACCCTAGAAAGAACCAAACTATTATACAGCCTAATTTTAGTCTTTAGGTGTATACGCCTATTTCTCCACACTCTCCATAGATTCTTAAAAGTCCCGGCAGCAATCCCTATTCGTCTGTTAATCTCATGCTGCACATCACCATTTTCTGTTACATAGCTCCCAAGATAATTAAACTGTGACACCTGCTCAAGACTGCAACCATTCAGATTAACTGAATCACAGCCTGCCTGACCAATTTTCATCACTTTAGTTTTCTCTCTGTTTATAACCAAACCTACTCTACTACCAGTCTCATCAACAGCTCGAATGAAAGAGTTCATCTCATCAACATCATTTGCCAAAAGGGCTAAATCATCAGCATAATCTAAATCAGAAATTTTCGTATCTCCAGCCCATTTAAGGCCAAAATCTTTCCCTTGAAGTGAATTTCGCATAACATAATCAATAACCAAACTAAAGAGAAAAGGAGACAAAATGCACCCTTGTCGAACACCAGAAGTAATGCTAAACCAATTGCTACAAGCCTTACCAACTCTCACACACGACTCAGTGTTATTATAGAGAGCTTTCATTATGGTAACTAACTTGTCTGGTATACCATATGATTTCACAATCAACCACAAATTATGACGATCAACAGAGTCGAAAGCCTTTTTGAAATCAACAAATGTAGCAACCAAAGGTTTCTGAAACTCTAAACATTTCTCAAGAATCTGCCTAAGTGAAAATATCTGATCCACACATCCCCTACCACTTCTGAATCCACATTGCTCATCACGCAATTGACTGTCAACCAGATTCTTAATTCTATTAAGCACAATCATGGAAAGAACTTTACCTGGAACAGAGAGTAGGCTAATACCCCTATAGTTATCAAAAGAACTGCGATCACCTTTTTTGAAAATAGGGATAACAATAGCTCTGGTAAAATCCTTAGGAACCATGCCTTTATCATAAAAGATATTCAGAATTTCAATCATCCAAGTGGTAACCGAAACATTTCCAGCAGTAAGCATTTCGGTAGTAATTTCATCTACCCCTGGGGATTTATGAAGTTTAAGTTTAGAAACAGCCAAAATAACTTCAGATTGTGTTATAGGGCCAACATTAAAGCCACCAATGCATCTATCATCATTGCAAACAATGGGAATAGAACTAACTGCATTGTTCAGAATATCACTGAAATGCTCAGCCCACCTAGCCATGACAGAATCCTCACCTTCTATAACCTTACCTTGTTTATCCTTCAATCCCTGTATACCTGTCCGTTTTCTACCATACAAAACATTAACTATCTGGTACAGCTCTCTGCTGTTGTGCTGTCTAACTGCTTCCTCGGCTTTGTCAGCCAAACCATCAAGCCAAAGATTCTTATCAGCAGCTAACTGATCTTTTACACGTTTATTAAGCTCTCTGTAATGCATTCTATTAGTACTAGTAGGGTATTGATTAAGGACATTCCTGCAGTTCTTTCTTTCTGAAATAAGCTCAAGTGCCTTATCTCTCAAATAATTCTGCCTCCTCTGCTCCTTTTTTCCTAAAAGAGTACTGTTAGTGTCCAAAAAAGCCTGTTTAAAATGATCCCATTCTTCCTCAACTTCTGTAGTAAGCATACCATGACTGTCATAATGACTAAGTAACCTATCATGGTAAGCTTTGGCTATAACTGGGTCTTTCAGAGCTTCAGTATTAAAAGCAAATTTTTTAACCCTAGTGCAACACTTTTTAAGTTTAAATTGTAAGGCACTTTTAACAAGGTAATGGTCAGATCCAATTTCAGCTCCCCTATATGCCCTGGTATTTCTAACAGAACTAGCCCATTTGCTGTTAATTAATATGTAATCAGTCATATTCCTATGCAGCCCATCAGGTGAAACCCATGTGTATTTATGTATGTCGCGGTGTTTGTAATATGTGTTAGTTATTCTGAAACCATTGAGTTTACTTACCTGTAGGAGACGTTGCCCATTGCCATTGCAGCTACCAATACCAAAAGGGCCTATTACTCCTCCCCAAAGGTCAGAGTCAGTACCAACTTTGGCATTGAAGTCACCAAGAACAAGGGTAATATCTCCTTTCTTGACAGAATTCAAAATATCCTGAAGTTGTTCATAAAACCTATCCTCATCCACATCGGCATCCTCATTGGGGGCATAACAGCAGATAACATTCAGGTCTTTAACGCTTGTCTGAAATTTTGCTGTAAGAAACCTTTCATTAATGCACTAGAAGAGCATTACTAGCGTGTCTGCTGAGAAGCAGACCCACGCCTTGGTGATGCTTATTGTCGTCCCTCCCTTAAAAGAGAAATTTAAGATTATTTTTGAGAATCTGATCTTTATCTGTCCATCTGGTCTTTTGCAAGCCGAGAATATCTAAATTATAATGGTGGAATTCTTGTGTGAGGACATCAAGTGAAAAAGCTCTGTGCAGAGTCCTCACATTCCAACTACCTATGGAGAGAAAATAGTTAGTGGGATGTTTACAGAAACTATGTTTATTGAGAGAGGGAATGCCGACAATATCAAACAGCCCCCTAATCGCAGACATGGGGCAAAGACCCGTTCCCCCATCACTAAAGGCTGAAGCCATCTACACTGGAAGACTTCCTCCAATGTAGAATTTGACGATGCCAATAGAAGCAAAGAGTTCAGGTGCCTGCGATGACCTCTGCTCAGGATTATCCACCAGCTGATAAACATATCCTGTGAATCTATTCACTTGGGGCTGACAACCCACAAACAAACAGAAAACACAGCGGAAGATTTTCCCTCCACAGAAGCCCACCAGTGCAGCTAAATCAGGATCCATAATCAAGCTTAGAGCCATATATCTGTCCAGTCCAGTTGGTTTATATGGTCAGCACCAGGACCCTGTGTGGTTGACCACTCCTCAGCAGGGTAGAAAAAAAAAGAAAAGTAGCCATAGTTGTCCAGATCAGTAGGCCACACTAATCTGGCAGCCCTCCCTTTCCGTTCACTTCCACAAGAGAGTATCTCTTTTGAAAGGTACTAACGGTCTGCACCACGAGAAGGCGGGGTCGGACATTAGGTGCTAGGCCTGGCCGGTTCTATGCATCATCACAGGGGATTGGTGAATAGCTTTCCTTCCAGTGGCTACCTAGCTACCATTTTGCCCGCAGTATGTGTTAGTTATTTATAAATCATTAAGTTGCCTAAACTGTAGGGAGATGTTCCCCATTGCCATTGGATCTACCAGTGCTAAAGGGATCTAAAATTCCTGCCCAAAGGTCAGAATCAGTACCAACTTTAGCATTGAAGTCACCTAGCACAAGAGAAATATCTCCTTTCACAGAATTCAAAATATCCTGAAGCTGGCTGTAAAGAATATCTTTCTCATTCTCATCAGAGTCCTCTGTTGGGGCATAACAACAGATGACATTCAAGTCTTTAATTTTTGTTTTAAATTTTGCTGTAAAATTTTTTTCATTAATGCAGTCATATCCTAGAAGAGCATCACTGGTGTGTCTGCTGAAGAGCAAGCCTACAACTTGGAGATGCTTTCCATCCTCCTTTCCCAAAAAGAGAAATTAAAGTTCTCTTTAAGTCTCACCTTTACCTGTCAATCTGGTCTCTTGCAAGCTTAGAATATTTAGGTTATGACACTGGTATTCCTGCATGAGGATATCAAGAGAATAATCTCTATGTAGCATCCTCATGTTCCACGTTCCTGCAGTGAGAAAATGATTAGTAGGATTTTTAAAGAAACTAGGTTTATTGAGAGAGTTAGGGCCAACAATATCAAACAGCCCTCTGATCACAGGCATGGGGAAAAGACTTGTCCCTCTTCCACTAAAGGCTGAAGTCACCGATGCTGATAGAAACTTCAGACATCACCTTTTCAAGTGGACTTTTCAAGAGCCTTATGGCCTACCTGAGACACATTACTCCAGTTTAGGCTTGACGATGCCGAACTAGCTAAGTAAGGTTCAGGTACCTGTGATGGCCTCTGATTAGGATTATCCACCAGCTGATATAAGGTATCCCATGTCTCTGTTCACTTAGAGCTGGCAACCCAGAAGCAAACAGAAAACACAGCGGCAGACTCTCCCTCAACAGAGGCCCACCAGTGCAGCAAGTCCAGGATCCATAATCAAGTTCAAATCCATAAACCAGTCCAGTCTAGTGGGTATAAATGGTCAACCAGGACCCTGTGAAGTTGACCACGCCTCAGCAGGGTTGTAAAAGAGGAAAAATAGCCGTAGATGACCAGATCAGTAGGCCACACTGAGCTGGCAGCCCTCCCCTTCTGTTCCCTTCCAAAAGAGAATATCTCTTTTGAAAGGTACTAAAGGCCTGCACCACGAGAAGGCAGATTCAGACATTAGGTGTTAGACCTGGCTGGTTCTGTGCATCATCACTGGGGATTGATACACAGCTCTCCTTCCAGTTTATGCCTAGCTACCAATTAGAGACCCCAGTCAAAACACTGATCTTTTATCATTTCCTAAAAATGAATGAAGTCTTTGATACAGAAGCAAAAATGACTCAATTGGCACAGGAATCAGTAATGCTATGGTTGGGAGGGCTTATTTGTTAAGGGTGTTTTACCCCTCCCCACCTTTTGTCACTAAACTGTGGGGTTTTTAAACCCTTCCCAAAACTCTTTCAAACAAATGACTACCTTTTATTGAAGGAGTTTCAAAAATTAACCCCCCTTTCCCCCAAAGTTCTTTGTTGTTCCTATCTGAGGATACTGAGATTTTTTATCCTTGGTGCACAAAAGGTTATTTGTTAAGGGTGTTTTACCCCTCCCCTACCTTTTGCCACTCACCTTTTGGCATTTTATTTTAAACCTTTGAGCAGTAAGTTAAAAAAATACCTATCTCGTGCCACCAAGTGAGTTTTTTGGCATTTTTTGTGAAAATCAAAGAAGAATTTTTTGATTTTATCAAAATTAATTTCTTGATTTCTAATATCAATATTAACTTGATATTAATTTATAATTCTTTGAATTATATTAGAAATCAAGGAGAATTGAGAAAATCAAAAAAAAATTTGACTCCTGTCAAAAAAAATTATATGAATAAATGAACCTATAGGTATTCCAATTAGTAAATCAACCATTTATTTGGCCAAAACAAAAATATTTTTCAAGTTCCATTACTTCAAAAGATCAATACCATATGGTAAATTTCAAAACAAGGATTGATGCAGAGACCTTTATTTCACTCCTTCACTTGTATCTGGAGTCAGTGTCTTTTTGAGACAGGAGGAGTCAGTGAGGAGTCAGTGTCTTTTTGTGGTGTTTTTACACACAAAACATCTTGTGTTTGAGCTGCTTTTTTCCAGTCAGAAGAGGGAAAAGTAACTGGAAAGTATCTTGCAGTCAAATGCAATGGACCAGGGGCTGCAGATCTTCTTACACCTTTAGGTGACTTCCTTGGTTTGCTGTACTCTTCAGTGAGCTGGAGAAGTTTTTTCCTAGTTTTCACCAGAAACAGGTTGTATGCATTTATTACAGAAATGTCAAGCAGGTGAAAGAAAAGTTTTACATACCACTTTTTTGATTTTCTCATAGTTTTTGAGAAACTCATTTGTATGTCACTTTTATCTATAAGCCCCATTTTGCATTATAATCTGACACTCAAACAAGTTTTGCCCTGTCTTTCTGTCAGTGTTATTGGTATTGATCGTAACACCTTTATGAATTAAGTCAAAACATGCATATCATGTCATTTAATAGAAAGCAATTCATCACAAATCATTGACTCATGTTCAGCCTTTTTTAGCTTTCCATGAATTTGAGGCATATTTTTTCCCATTTGCTCTAAATGTCCCACATGCACCTGTTTTTGTTTCAGCAAAATATTTGAAAAATTAGGACTTGTATACTAGTTATCAAAAAATAAATAATGCCCTTTATTTAATAAATATGGCTCCAATAGTGTTATTACGACATTACCAGATACACCAAAGTCATAATTTGCAACTTCTGTGGCAGAACCACTATAAACTATAATGTCTAATATATTACCTGTCTCACAGTCACAAAGGACGAGCTTCCAAAACAATGTCTCTTCGAAGGAATGAACTGTCTAAAACTCAACCTACCCTTCCAAACCACCATATTTTCACCCATACACAGGTTTCTAAATGGGTAAAAGACTTCTGAAAAAAATTTTTTCCTTAGGCTGTTTAATGGTATCCAAAAAGTGCAGCAGTTGCAAAAGTAGTTAAAATCGATCCAGAGGTATAATTTTGCCATAAATTGGCATTGACAGTAATGGGTGAGTTGACCAGTAATCTTTCATTCAATTTTTTTTTACAAATGCCATCATCAAAGCAAAAAACAAATATAATTCCTAAAATGCGGTGTTCACCCATTTATTTATTTTGGATTTCTCTTTTACCTCATTGGTTTTCATAACAAAATCATGATAATTATTAGTCTCAGTAGCAATGTTTTTTACAAGTTCATTGTCAAAGAAAACTTGAAATAATCACTCTGAGTTGACTCTTCATTGATACTGAAGTTTTCACTGGCACCAAATTTACTTTCATCAAAATCAAATTGTTGCTCCACAAAAATACCTTTTTTCCAGGTTCATTCAGTCTTTATTTTCTTGTTTTTTGCTTGAGAAACTTCATTGTCGCTTTCATTGTTGGAGAACAGTGAAGCACTATCATCTGAATCACCGACAATTGTATGGTTATTGGCAATGTTGTTAGCAACTCTAGCAGCATTGTCAAAATTTTTACCATTATCAAGTACATCACTATGTTCAAAATTACTATCTGAACCTTGTTTACTTTCTTCTGAATCAGTTAAGAATATAAAATATATAACAACTTGTCAATTTTTGTTAAATATTTTATTTTCTTAAATTCCAGAATTAAATTCTATATAATTCAGCATATAAAAATGTGTCCTCAGTGGCATAGTAGCATCATGTTGTTTTGCAGTGACATTGCAACTGCCAGTGTCTGTGTTCGAGTCCTGGTGATGGCATGGCTGTTTCTGTGTGTCCTGTTAGCATAACTGAAGCAGTAGTCAACCTTATATGATTAAGGCCTATACAAACTAGGTAGTAGTTTCTAGACCCCTTCTTTGTCCAAAATGTTGCAAAATAATAATATAACATGCATCATTATAAGAAAATATCATTATATCATATATATATCATATCATTATAGGAAAGGAATAATATAATATATCATTCCTTTCATTAGTTATATGGCAAAAAAGTTTTTTTTTTTGGCTGAACATGGTAAAAAAAATAGCTGGGCCCTGGAATGGTTAAACATATTTCTGTTCAGGAAAGCCCAAATTTTGTTTTATAAAGAGTCTCACCAGGGCTGGATTAACATAATGCCAACCTGGCCATGGCTGGGGCCACACATCAAGGAGCAGGGTGAATGAAGGAAGGATAGTGCCACTTTGTGAGGAAGCATTTCTTAACGGTCATTGGCTAGGAATTTTGATGTCACAGTGTGGAGAAGACGATAAACAAAGCTTATAAGAAGCATACGGTAATATAGATTTATGTTGGCAGAAAAAGTGTAAAATTAAACCTGACACTTTGAGGGTTAATGAACAACACTAAAGTATGCCATTTTCTAAAGCCCTCCTCCTCTATAACTGTTAACTTCAACTAACATTCTTACAATAGGCTATTGCTATATGTAGTATGATTCTTACACAATCACACACCTACTGTTGAAAGAAATCAGTCATTGATAGATGGATTTGCGTAACTTAGATAGAGGCATGATGTCACAGACATGGCTTTGAAATCCTTAATCTGGAAGATACATAGACTGTAATTGAATAGTAGCTGAGAACAGAATAGGCGAAGTTTGTATTGGATTAATGAACTTATAGCCGATTAAACTAAGAAAATAAAAGTAAATTTAACTATTATCAACATAAAATAATGATGCAATTCTTACGTAGAAATACTTAAGTACATGCCCACTGGAATAGTAGTCAAGTACACTAACCACTAGTCCTAAGGCTCTTAAGTGGAGACATTTTCCTATTATTCCTGCATTTGCAATAGCAATAAATGCCATGGCTAAACATTTGATTTCATTAGGTTATTTTTGAATGTACTGGTTTTCTTACATGTAAAACTAAAGGCATTTACATGTACTGGAAATTAGCAGAATATAAAAATTTATGTTGAAGACTTCCTCACCATGGTACATTCTGAAGGAATACCTGAGTATCATTATATTTAGTTTATTAATAGATATTAAAAATTAAATAATTTATTATTTCAGTTATAAAGTCAGGTTTTGGAATTTCTTTTAAGTGGTTTCAAGAGTTACCCTATGACTGGTATGCATGTTTTGCATTCCTTACAAATGTTTCTCTGGAATATTTTGCAGATTGGTGTTTGTCAGACTTCGTGAAATGTCAGATGAGAAGTTAATATCCATCCCATCATTGTTGATGGCCAATATGCTTGTTTATTTTTATATTATATTTTGGTACAAATTTAGTGTGGGGTGTTAATTGCAAATATATATATATTTTACAATAGTAAATGAAAAAAGCAAAGAAGTAAAGAATATTTTAAAAACTACTATAAAAATATTGTCATGTATGAATTAAATGTTTAACTGATTACCAAATAATTAGTTTAACTCTTCTCTGGTCTTATAAGTAAACTAGAAGTACACATATTGCCTCTGGTGCATATGAGAATCTCGTTTTTCCTTTACCTACTGTTTCATTCCTTGAATGTTTTAATCTAAACTAGCACATGATGGGAAAAATGCAAATAGTATTTCATTAGTAATTATACAACATAAAAGTATTCATCATTTAATTCTTAAATCTAAAAAGTTGCATTCCCACATCTCTCGCAGAAAAGTGGGTAGATTATTGCTGTCAGGGGAATATTTTTTTAAAAACTACCACTAATTTTTCAAATTTTATTCTATACATATTATTTGTAAAACTCGATAACAGCTCCTCTGTTTCATCATTTCAGTGATCTGTAAAGATATATATATTAAAAACTATTAAGTATTTGAAAAATGTAAATTATAATATTTCATTAGTACCAATCAATTTAAAAAAGAGTTTTCTAATTATTGTTTTCAATAGAAACTTCATGACGTTCACATTTTACTATCAAAATTTCATATTTCTATCATTAATACATTGTTGCAATATTCGTTTGAAATTTTAGAATTTTCAATCTTTTCCACCATTAGAGGGTGCAATTATAGCGTTCGGAAGATTCTGAAAGTGCGAATCATAATATTTTATCAATTCCTATCTAACCCTAAAAAAAGATTTTTTAATTTATCTCTAAGTACAAACAATTATCTGCTAAAACAAACAAATTGTCTTTCCCTCCCCCCCCCCCCCTGGATCTAAGAGGTCAATTCATTGTTGCCAGTGAAATCACCATGGTTCACATTCCACCTCAAAATTTAAAATTTCTAGCTTAAATGCGTCTTTTGCAATATTTGTTTTAAATTTTGGAATTTGCAAATTTTTGCACCATTAAAGGGTGCAAATATAGTTTTTGAAAGATTTAAAAAATGTGAATCATAATATTTTATCAATTCCTATCTAACTCAAAAAAAATTTTCATTTATCTCTAAAAACAAACAATTATCTGCTAAAACTAAAAAGTTGTGTTTTCCCACCCCCTTTGGTCTAAGGGGTCAACTCATTGTTGGTAATCAAAACTTAATGACCTTCATATTCCACCACCAAGATTTCAAATTTCTAGTATTAATACATCATTTGCAATATTTGTTTGAAATTTTGGAATTTTCAAAATTTTCTGCCGCTAGAGGGAGTAATTATAGCTTTAGAGAGATTCCAATAGTGTATATCGTAATATTTCATCAATACCTATCCAACACAAAATAATTTTTATCCCTGTAAACAAAAAAAGTTTGATGTTTGCAGATGTATGGACTGCAAAGCAAAACTATTATCTCGTTTCCTTTGAAAATGAGATAAAAATATTCTTCATCAGTTGTAAATCTTGGAGCAGAGGGTATTTAATAATGAATAAGTCATTAAAATTTTCTTAATAGCAGTAATGCATTTACAGTTTTTAACATTATGATAATAAATTTTAATACATGTTTTATGCATTTTAAAAATCCTAAAAAATTCTCTTAATTTATTGTATCTAACAATTACAGATTATATAAGTATACTGGAATGGACATGTCTTTTATATCTATCTGTTTGATTTGTAGCACACTTACTGTAGATTAATGTAAAAATGATGTATTAGAGCTCATGTTCACTTTGCTTTTAGGGCTTGGGGATTTTATTGAATACTTGCAATCCTGCAGCACAGCAGCATTATTCAAAATTTTGCGATCACATTGCATGTGAATCTTTGTATAATGATGCTGCTGTCCCAGTAGTTAACAAAAGGTAAGATTTCATCTTTTGTATAAAGTTTGAATTTATAAGTGATTGGTAAATTTTTTTACATAGCAATTTAGCATGTCTTTCCCTTTCCTGGGAATTTGAGTTAAATATAAATTAGTATAAATCCTGAAATGTGATAACAGAAAAAAATCAATAAATGATAAAAATGTGGAATAAAAGAAAAAAATCAAAACACTGTGCAATTATCACTTTTTGTAATGAATCACGACTTCTTTTTCAACATTATCACGTCAGCCTTGTATCAGAACACCATTAGACTTTTTTTTCCCTTAAAATATTGAGAGGCATGAATGATTGATCTTTTAGGAAGTCATGTTCTTAATCTGAGATTTTAATGCTAAGTTTAAATTATGAGAATGCATTCCAAAAGTTAAAAGGCAGTTTCTTTTGTAAAATTGGTGAAAAAAATACCTTCTCAGAGATAGGTTGAAGGCAATTGCAACATGATGTACATTATGTTATTTACCTTTACTGTAAATAACATTTTTTTCCCTGTAAAAGCAAACAATTCTGTTTGTAATGGCATGTTCGTTGAATCCAGGCTAAAGTATAAGTAGCCACTTTACATATTATCCAGTTTTGCATATTAAGTAAAAATTTATTGTAGAAATCCAGACATAAAGATTCTAAAAACTGTTTTAGAATTAAAAGAAAGGTAAAATTTAGAATTTTCCTGCAGACCCATAGGGAAGTATCAGTTGTGAAATATCTATATACATGAAAGGTTAAGAATACCTGAAATAATAGAATACAAGATTAAAATTGCCTTTAAACACTGGTATAAATTTATGTATGATCGGAAAAATTATCTTGTTGAATAAATTTATTACATAAATTATATATATTATACATAGAATTATATATATAATATATAATTTTTTTTATTTAAATTATACCAGTATTTAAAGGTGTTTCTAATCTTGTATTTTACAACTTACTGAGATTGTTGAACTATTATATCGAAACAATTTAGGTGGCCTCCACCACTGTTGTGATGTTTCAAGTTACTTTGGCAACATCTTGTCTGTCCACTTATACACTTGGTCCCCCAGAAGAGCTAGAGGCACCAAACTTTGCATGAATGTTCCCTTCACTCTGGGAAATAATATATAGGATATGTTCAAACCCGCTGTGGTCAACTAATATTCGGGTGGGCGGGTTTGAATTTCTCAAAATCTCCATAGACTTAACATTAATGATTATTGAAAATAAAACTTGCAATAATAATTGTTGCATTTGAAAGAGGAAATAGTTCAGTTTAATTCTTTCTATTTCGTGTAATAAAGCCATTGTTCAAGAAGTGATTAAATTACAAGAACATGACATGAGCGTTCGAGTAGCACAAGAGGGACGGGAGCTTTTTTCTGTGGCGATTCAAAAATAAAAAGGAGTACTCATTGTGAGAGTGATGCAATGTGATGCTTATTTTCTGTTGCTTATTAATTTTACAGTTGTTTAATTTCAAGTTGTAGTACTTCAAATTTCTGTGTCTGGTATGTTTCAATCTTGGATTTTATCAAGTGAAGTTCATATATAATTAAAACAGTGTTTGTAAATTCTTTTTTTTATTATTATTAAAACTCCTATTATATACTGTTCATTCATCATCACAATTCATATCAAATAATTCATTTTCTTTAAACTAAAGAATGCTATATTACACACGTACTATGTTGACTAAATGTTGAGAGAGGAGGTGATTACATTGGAAAACAGCATATATGCATGATTCTGGAATAAATTGTTTTGATGCTGTACTTAAATTATCTTATTTATTGATTTACCCTTATAATATTGATAAAAAATCTATATAAAAAGGTTTTGCATTATCTCCAATTCTCTCTTGCCATTCACTGCATGTCCCTGGGGTGGGAGTGGCTCAGTCAGTAGCACATCAGGCTTGTAATCTGCAGTTCCCAGATTTGAATTCCATCTGGGCCAGCGTTGAGGTATATCTTAGCAAAAATCTCCACCCTGCCTATGGTCTTTAAGGGATACCGATGCATTTAGAAAGGTGGCTGTCCATTAAATGGGGCTAGGCCATGCCCCTGTGTGCAGGAAAGCCATACCCTGGGCATGTTAAAGAACACACTGGATGGCCTTGACAGGAGGCTACCATTTCTCTTCCAACAGCTGTTCCAATGGGTTCCCTCCCCCGACTTTCTCTGAGTCTTCTGGGTTCTGTGACCTGGCCATTTAGCCCATTGTGTGCAAAACAAATGCCCTCAGAGGCAGTGGTGAAAGTAGATATTGTTTCTTATTGGTATGCTTTAAAGCATATGTTGCTTATTAATTTTACAGTTGCTTAATTTCAAGTTGTAGTACTTCAAATTTCTGTGTCTGGTGAAAAAAAAAATTGCACTTATATTTTCATTACCCAACATGCATATTCTAAATCCAGATGCCAAGTTTAAGCATTTTTTAGGATGACATATCAAATATTCAGAATCACTTTTAAACTGAAAAAATATTTCTACATTTTTGTTCAACTAGCTGGGAAGTATTCACTCTTAGCTTAAAGTTGATATCAGATCTAGAGGAAAAATTGTCTTGAGCTGGATGGGATACACATACCATGACCATGACCTCCTGATAAATATATCAGGTGCTTTGGCTACTGAGCTACCAGCTGTTGATCAAGATCTTCTCTGACTGATATTAGGAACTTTCTTTTCTTACCTGCAGTATACAACTCCTTTTTTTTATCACAGATCAGCAGCGATCAGAATAGCTGATATGTTATCAAGAGGTCAGTGGATTCATATCCCACCTGGCTCAAGGCAATTTTTCCTCTATTTGATATTGCATTAAACTAAGAATAAATGGTTACCCTGGTAGTAACTTATAAAATTTATCGAGTGTAATCAATGATTATATGAAGTACAGATATTTAGCCTCTGCAATATCCACAATAATAGATGAAAATTTTCAGCATTCTGATATCCAAAACATAGTAAGAAAAAGAGTGACTTTTGCCAGTCACAAAATGAAACTTTTTCCTCCAACAAGTCACATTGCTTTAACAGGCAACCATTGTTTTCCCCTCTCTTTTGTCCTAATGTTGATCGTTAAAGTTGTGTGGTCAGAAGAGAGGCTACTCTTTCAACTCGAGTCAAAAGTTTATCTTATCATGTAGCTATAGAGCATGTTGTAAAATGCTTTCACCTTAATATAAGGGAATATTTTTTTCATGCTATTTTGTTTTATACAATTTTTTTGAATAATTGATGTCTACTAATCTAGTATGAAGATATTGTTACTTGTTACTGCCCACATAACACCACCGTATAATCTATTCAATAGTGTAAGTTTTTTTCAGTGTTATAACAATTTACAAGCCACCTTGATGGTTCAATAGTATTGTGTTGCCTTATGGTGACACTGCAGCAACTGTGGCCTGGGTTCGAAGCATGGCTGTTTGCACTGCTATCCTTGTGTGATAAGGCCTGTACAAGCTAGGAGTGGCTTCTAGGACTCTCATAAAAAATTATGTTATCACAAAAAACCCAAAATGTGCTTATTTTTGTGTTTATAGTGATGTTAAACAAAAGGTAACATTTCATACTTTTAAAATAAGGGTATTATACTGTATAAATTGTAACAAAGGACTGTTAACTCTTAAGTGGTAACATGGGCTCAACCCACATATGTATTAAAAATTTAGTAAGAAAGAAAAAATTATTGTTTTGTTCTAATAAGTATACCTTAAACAAAATTCAAATAAGTTTGGCAAAACTATTAAATTGATATTACAATTTTACTAAGTTCAAACCTCTCAGAGGTCATATTGATTACACAAAAAATTTTTGAAGTTTTTAAATTGATTATATTTTTTATATAAAAGTACCCTGTAAAGACATTTGGAAGTTTAGAAATTGTGAAATGATTATGAATACGAATGATGAGAATGAAAGAGAATTTATAGTATACAGTAATTTAAATATTTTGCATTTTTGAGAAATATTTTGTATTTTGAAGTGAATTTTTTTGTATACAAAATGTATTTTCATGTAAATGATTTTAGTTCTTTAGAGAAATGTGTTTTATTATTTATAATTTTCATGTTATCTGGCAATGAGTTGAATAATTTTAAGCCACTATATCCATAATATTTTTTGAATAACTCTTTGTTTGGTTTTGGAATGCGAAAATCCTGAGCCACTACCGCTCTTGTAAAATATTTATTAACAACTACATAAAATTTGTCCTTATTATTAAATACATGCTTTACTAAAGCCATTTGGTGTATTTGTTTTAAGTTGAGTACACCTATCCCTCGATTTACACGGTACTCAGTTCACACAATTTTGGCTTTGCACGGTCAAAAAATGCAACCAGTTTCGATTTACACGGTACTGACTGAGACGTACATAGAAAGGAAATCTCAGTCAGTACCGTGTAAATCGAAACTGGTTGCATTTTTTGACCATGCAAAGCCAAACTTGTGTGAACTGAGTACCGTGTAAATCGAGGGATAGGTGTATTTGAATTTTTTGAAACTTTGCTCAGACTAGTCGTACTTTCTTTTAAATGTCATAATCTTTACTATATATTTTTGCAATTGCTGCAATTGATTTAAACAACATGAAGATGCTCCTCCCCAAATTAGAATTGCATACTGCATTCTGGAAAAGATTAATGCATAATATACGTTCTTTAAAATTCCTATATTCATCATATCTCTTAAAAGATACATTTTGGGAATTATTTGTTTGATTTTTAATGCTACTTTTTGAACATGATCATGCCAGGTTAGATAACAGTCGAAATTAACTCCTAAATATTTTAATGCTTTAGTACTTTTAATCCTTGGGCAAGCACAGTTTAAAGACCCAATTTTTTCTTGTTTGAAAAACTTACAATCACTCATGTGATAGACTAAATCTTTAAGATCTCTATACTTTCCCCTAACGGTATTAAAATACATATATTTCGTTTTATTTACATTTATTAATAATTTATTTTTTTGGAACCAAGTTTGAAGTGTTCTTAAATCTTCAGTAATATTGCTTAATAGTTCATCATCAGTTTTATCACAGTAAACCAAGGCAGTGTCATCTGCAAACGAAATAATCTTATCTTTGAATTTGGTGTGTAATAGATCATTCACATATATTAAGAATAACTGTGGTCCCAAAACAGAACCCTGTGGAACACCATAACGAATTAATTTTTTTCACTCAAAATGTCTCCTATATTGACTTGTTGTGTTCTACCCTTCAAATACGAATCAAACCATCTCAGTGACAGTGCCCTTATACCAAAAACCTTTAATTTATTTAGTAAAATATCAATAGACAGGGAGTCCAAAGCTTTAGACATGTCCAGAAACAAAACCACCACTCGTTCATTTTTGTTGAGACCATTACGTATTAATTTTACTACTTCAGCTGTAGCATCAGCTGTACTTTTATTTTTCCTAAACCTGTACTGGTGTTCCGATAGTATAGTATATTTAGTAAGGTAATTAGTTAACCTTAAATGCATTAACTTTTCAAATAATTTTGAGAAAACAGTTTGTATTGAAATAGGCCTATAATTCTTTACAAGCATTTTATCACCATTTTTATAAATTGGGGTAACCAACGAATTCTTAAGCGAAGATGGGAAAAATCCACCTGCAAGTGACAAATTGTAACACTTCAGTAAAATTCCAGATATTACACTGATCACTCTCTGTAACATATCACTCTCTGTCATATTGATCTAATGGATCTAATATGACTTCCAATTTCATCAATAACTAATTTCCAATCACCAAGTAGACTGAGAAGTTATCGTCACCTGAAGATTTGTTTAATTTAAGCCTAAAGGCTGTCTGAATTAATTCACTTTCACTAATCGGAAACAAGGCCATTGATTTTACTCTGTAGTATTTCACATCGTCCGATGTGTTTTCACGTGTCTTCCTCTGTAACGTTTTTTATTAGATCATCTACCACATTGATGTAATAATCATTAAAGGCGTCGGCGATTATCTTTTTATCATTAAAGGTATCGTGTATTCTTTCACCAATTTGGATTTCTTTTAATAGATTTTTATTATTATATTTACCAGTTAATTCATTAATAATTTTCCACTGCCATTTAGAGTCATTGCCTGCCGAAAGAACTTTATATTTGTAATAGTTATTTTTAGCGATTCTTAATTTATTAGTTAAGCTGTTACGGAGAAGGGTGACTCTATCCTTAATTTCCTTGTATTCCTCATTATTACATGGACAACTTTTAAGCCTTTTATATAATTTGTTCTTTTTGGTAATTAATTGAAGTGTTTCGTCTGTGACCCATGGTTTTAATATTTTCTTTTTGGTGCTTGGCAAATATTTCAGCTTTGTACATTCTCTAACACACATATTAATTTGATCAAAAATGGAATCGCAATATCTTTGATCATCGTTAATAACATCTGTACCCAACTTTATATTCTTTAATTTTAATTCAAGTTCTTTAAAATTAGTAATATATTTTCTATCTTCCTCGGTATCTTTTTCTATTACGTTTCTTTTTAGTTGTAGCATTACCAAATAATGATCCGTCACGGTCGTTTTAATAATTATCGATGTAATTTTCTTAATAGCAGATAATCTTACAGCAATATGATCAACACATGTATTACCCAGAAATCTAGTTGGTTGCATAATACACTGGATAAATCCTAATGTTACTAACATGTCACAGTAACTAGAATTAATATTTTTATTATCTAATAAATCAATATTAAAGTCTCCGATCAATATGACATTTTTATAGTTATTTCGTAGTAATTGAGAGGAAAATTCATCAATAAAACATTGCTTATCTAGGCTAGGGGATCTATACACTGAAATAATGTTATAGTCAAAATTACTAATCTTAACTTTTATAGACACTACATCTGCATTATTACAATTAAAATCTACTTGCGTAGCTCTTAACTTGGAATTTACAAAAACTAATACCCCACCTGATCTATTTACACATCCACACTGGTAACATTTGTTAAAACCTTCAATATTATAAAGCATTAGTTCGTGTTCTTTGATCCATATCTCTGACAATACAATTATATCTGATGAAAGGTCCATTAATGATTCTACTAAAATAAAATAATCAAAGTTTTTTCTAATGGATCTAATATTCATATGAGTTATATTACAAATATTATCGTCCTTTGTTACTAGCTGATTTCTTCCAATTTCATCAATAACTAATTTATCGACTATAACTTCCATATTACAATAGTTTCAAGTCTGCTACTGATTTTATATTTAATACTTTAGAGTTCCCGTCCTTTCTTAAGAATAGCTTTCCCTCCTTCACCCAGGAGTACATATAATTTTTTTCTCTTTTGATCGTCTTAATTTCAAAGAGCAATGACTTTAATTCAGGAATGAGGTGCTCGCCAATATTATATGTAATTATTATTTCCAGCGATCCCCAAGTCCTAGTTCCTCAGACTGTTTAGCGATCGCCATTTAGTTATCCATTTATCCCTTTCTTCTTTGCTATTCAGTTTCACAATAATTGATTTTGGTTTATTCGCATTTCTTGTTGGGACTCGATGTGCAACTGTGTATTTTATTTCTTCTTTTGTCATTCTGAGGACTAAACCAACCTTAGTGACAGTCTCATTTATATTTTCGTCGGAAATTTCCTCAAGTCCGCTTATCTCAATATTTTCTGCTTTACTCCTTTTTTGTAGATCTCTCATTTGATGTTGTAATTCCATTACATCTTTTCTGATTTGTTTATTTTCAGTCTCTAATTTCAGATTTTTCTCCTTAACCTCTTTTAATTCTCTAGTTGTATCTGCCATTATTTTGATAAAATCGTCTAGTTTTTTGGAATTAAATTCTGCGCTTTTAACACAGTCTTGAACGGTGTTATTCAACTTCTGAATATTACTATTCATTAAGTCGATCATTTCTTTTTTGAAAGTTGAGAGTTCATATCTAAGCAATTCAATGATTTCATTATTGTCTTTCGCACTCGTACGAGTCCCATTCACAAAATGACACTTTACCGATCCCACCAACACCACAATCCTTTGACTAGATAGCCAGGCATTCTGATGTAGAAGCATGGATAATGGGCTTCCATCCAGCATACTTCAAACATTGGCATTACTAATGGTCAAGGTCAACTTAATGAGTGGGAGCTGTTTGGGGCAATCAGGGTTCCCTAGATTGCCAGACAGCCCAGTATTTTAAACTATTGGTATTCAGAATAAATTGTTAAGTTTTCATTCTGCCTCTGCTTGAGTTGATCAATACCACAGATGTAAAACCATACAGCATTCTATAAGACAGGAAATGAACCATAAAGATCATTACAACTGTGTGAGTTGACAAGATTTAGTTGTCTGTCTATAAAGATAAAGCAACCACTCAAGAATAAGACTATTGCATACTCTTTGTTCATCCATTCTTGAGGCTCAACTGACTGACAGAACTATGTGTAGACATAAATATGAGAGATCAAGCTTTCTACCCTGATTGAAATAGAGTTTTAAAAAGGAGGAAATAAAGGTGTCACAACCTGCACAGAAGCACAAAAATATCCTAGTCATCCATAGTAAGTTACAGATTATCTGTAGAAATTGACTTCAACAATTGTTAAAAACATCTGAAAAAAATTATCGCCAATATGGTGGGAATCGAACCCGCAACTCTCTAGATACATGTCAGAGCACTCTAAACATTAAGCCATGTATCAGATAGATGCTAGAGAGTTGTGGGTTCGATTCCTGCCGTGTCAGTGATAATTTTTCTCAGATGTTTTTAACAATTATTGGATTCTAGTTCATTCACTTATAAGTGAAGTAAGCTTAGTTTATCTTCTGCAATATTTCTTTTAAACATTTAGTCCTAAAACTTTAAGGACATAGATTGCACTTTTAATTTAGGTTACTCTTCAGTCATTGTTTATATATGGTTTTTCTTTTTTTTTTTTCATTTACTATCAGATGTCTCTGTGAGCTGGCAAAGCAAATAGGATTTACAAACTCTGTAGTAGATTTCTATGAGCTCCAGCAGCAGCTAGGTTTATTCAGACAT
The DNA here is from genome assembly GCA_038380435.1 of Ryuthela nishihirai. Classification (NCBI taxonomy): domain Eukaryota; kingdom Metazoa; phylum Arthropoda; class Arachnida; order Araneae; family Heptathelidae; genus Ryuthela; species Ryuthela nishihirai. The sequence continues at coordinate 32,647,359 of JAWZYU010000018.1, forward strand.
GTGGTAGGTAGATTTGAATTTTTGCTAAATTATTATCAACAAATGTTTTCTACTTTTTTTAAAAGAATTATCTAGAAATTCCAATATATGTATATATATGATTCTTGTAATAGCATGATGTTAATGAAATATTTTGTGATTGTTAATGATATGTTTTCTTTGAATTCAAAACTATTTTTATATATATTTTTTAACATAGTGGTAATTTTACTGTAGATTGAGGTGTGGACTGGCAAGGGGTGCTGAGCACTGTAACATCCCATGCCCTGAGTGTCACTGGGACCTCATAGAAGTTGGATTTTTTAATATTAATAATAATTGTTATTTTACACAAATTCCACAGAATTGAGGAAACTTATTTTAAGCATCATGTATGAGCTATCAACAAAATAAATATTGAAAATGAGACTTAATTTTTTATCATAGCCTGTGCCCCTAAAAAAATAAGAGAGGAAAAGAAAAAAATTCTGTGTGCCCCTAATGTAGATATATAATTAGTATACCTATATTTTTGTGTGAAATAAAGGTTAACTTGATGGTTAAAATTCCTTTCTAACAGTGAACTCTATCTGGTGTATTAAAGATGAATTTTGGGAAGGAACAAAAAAAGCCTTATCTGAACAAAAATAGTAGGTAATATGGTATGTACAAGTTGAAAGATCATTTAAATCTGAGCATTAAAGTGACAGAATTTAAGGGAAATAAAAGAAGAGGAATTTTTTGCTTACTTTTTCTAATAGTTTAGTATATGAGTATCAATCAGAAAGTAAGAGTTAAGCAATATAAGGTGAGTTTTTTTATTATATACACAGTTGTATCAGAATAATATGACCACCTACCTAATAATGGGAATAACCACCCTTGGATCAGATGACAGAGGCAAGACTCAATGAGGCCCCTGGAAGGTTGCCAGAGGCACACGTGCTCATTCGGACTCCAGCAGAGCATAGAAGTTCCAGAGATGACTTGGTTGTGGGTCTGCACGCCGAACCTGTCGATCCAAATGGTCCCACAAGTGCTCTATGAGATTGAGGTCAGGTGATTTTGCCGGCCAAGGGAGAATGGAGGCATCGCTGTCGTGTTCCTGGAACCAGTCACACACCACCTTAGCGACATGGCAGGGTGCATTGTCCTGTTGGTAGACACCATCACCACCAGGGTAAATGTCCAACATGAAGGGATACATGTGGTCAGTGAGGATGGACAGGTAGCCATTGGCGTTTGGGGACCCATCCAGTGGTACCAGCAGTCCCAGGTCATACCAAGAAAACATACCCCAGACATGCACACTGCCACCACCAGCCTGTACTTTACTGACAAGTGTGTCCAGGTGTTGGTTCTCGTGTGTCTGACACCATATCCATCACCGCCCATCACTTCTGTAGAGTAGAAACCTCGATTCGTTGGAGAAGGCAACCTTTTTCTATTCTTCCACTGTCCAATGATGGTAGTCCTGTGTGAACTGCAGACATTGTTGACAATGGCCCTTGGTTAACATGGACACCTTTATACAGCTTTGACTCCACAGACCCATGCATAGCAGGGTTTGCTCTACTGTTATCAGGGGACATGTACCTGGGTGCCCCAGTGTTCATTTGAGTTATCAATTTCTGCATTGTTGCACTTCGATTGCCCTTTACCTGTCGACGGAGGCGACGTTCTCTTCTGGAGTTAATGGCCTGGAGTTAATTCTTTTGATGACTTTCACATAAGGTTTCCATCTGCCTCCTAACAGCTATATTCTGAATCCTGTCCCCAACCTTCTCTGAGCCCTTGATTCTTTGTAACCTGGCCATTTAGCCCATTGTGTGCAAAGAAAGTTGCCTCTTAGGGGTAAAACACCCAACCTAATTTTAATATAAAACAGAATTTGTGTGTCTACATTTAAGGCTTCCTTTTGAGTCTGAAGTCAGACAAAATGACCATCTGGTCCCTTTTCTAGAAAGGTCCTTATTATCAGATGTGCCTGAAACGAGTGTCAGGGAAAAAATTGTTCTCCCCCTCTTATGTTTCTGATGAGATCAGCATGCATTGAGCAGTTTCAACCACACATCCAATTCCCAAGAACCATAGGCCAAAATGATTTAATTTTGAACTGGTATGATCGAAATATAGTTGAAAGTATGTAGTGTTTTGCAATCACAATTGATTGGTCTTTAGTTGTTTTTTTATTTGCAATATATAGGACAGAGAAGAATCCTAGAAGCTACTCCTAGCTTTTACAGGCCTTCTTCATACAAGGACATGCCCTACTCAGACCGAAGTCATTCTTGACCACTACCTCAGTTAGAGCTAACACACTATACAAAGTTTGTCTTGCTGGAATAGTTGCTAACTCCCTAATCATTATGCCAGTTATAGCCTGTTGTTAGCCAATCTTGTTGTGTAAGCAAATCAGTGCCCTATCTTTCTTTGAAGTGAATACCAACTCACTGACTGACTGATTACACTATCAATATGCTTTAGGTTTATCTTCTACTTTTTAGGGCCATATAAAGATGGGTATTTTTTAAATTTTTTAATTTATATTTTTTATACTGTTTTTCTAGGGAGACCTCCTGAATCTCAGGCAGTTTCAGCCTATGTCTGATTCCTAAATACCCCTGACACGAAATTGTATCCAATTATTTGATTTTGTTTCAGTTTTGATCTAATCGAATTGAAAGGTAGTTGCAATTATACACTGTTTTAGAGTCAAAATTAGTCCAGTTATTTCCTGCACATAGTCTTATTTTACTTAACTTCAAGAACTGCCCAATACACTACATAAATTTCCTTTAGATTTCCTGAGGGAAAAAAGAGAAAAAAAACACTGTTTTTATGTATTAGAAAAAACTATTTTTGTCAACACTTTTGTAACACGGTCCTGTTACTCTTCTGTGATATTTTGGGTTACTTTTAAGTAATTTCAGTTTTCTATGTAAAAATAAAATTTATATGTAGGTCCATAGTGCCCATTTGGCCCATAGCTGCCTACACCCCTGCATTCTACAACCCTGAAAAACTGTTGGTAGTGTTAAATTCTATAGATAAATCATTATTAATTTTTACTTTGCATTTATTGTGTCCATATAATAATGTTAATAAGTGATTTGTTGATACCAATTTCTTCAGTAGCTTTTCAAAGAAATTTGCTAGGTACATTAAAATGTTTTTCAATATGTATAAAAATCAATCCAATTTCCTTCCCTTTTTTTTGCCATTTTTATAATATTTTTTTATAATTTATATGTGGTCAATGCATGATATCCCTGCTTGTAAATCTACATTGTTCTTCTGAGCAACTAAATTCCATTTCCAGCTCATTTCTTAAAATTCTAGTAAGAAGTCTTGTTATGAGGTTAAAAGTTAAACAAATACTCCTGTAATTGGAGCAAATTTTCCTGTCTCCTTTTTTAAATATTTACATATTGTGACCAAGTGTCATATCTACTGGTATTTCTTCACCATTTAAAATGCCTCTAATTAATTAAGTTTTTAATAGACTGTTTCCTCCATATTTAAAAAGTTCCACAACTAATCCTTCTGGTCCAGATGCTCTATGATTTTTCATTTTTTTATTTAACTCTTCTTCAACTTCCCTTTCAGAAATAAAGTTATCCAAATTGATTCCATTAGATTCTATAATGTCTATAAATTCTTCTTTTTCTTCATTAAAAAGTCTTCCATAATAATCTGCCCATTTATTTAGCCTAATGAGGTTCAATTTCATTTTATGTTCAGTGTTTTGATGAAGGTTTTTAATTGCTATCATAGAATCAATAGTAGGAGCATATATGCCTATAATTACCATATCTTTACCATAAACTTATATTTCTAATTTAATAATTTGTTCATTAACAAATGTCCAAATTTTTATGTGTTTCTATAGTTTTTTTCTTTACTAGAATAGAAACCCTGCTTTTGGTCTCTTACTTTTTTCTACTCCACTCCATAAACGAACATAGTGACCATAATATTCTTCTCCATTTCCTTTTCTCTTAATCTCAGTTAATACAATCATATTTAACTTATAATGGGATAACTCATTTAAAAATAGTTCTTTTTTCTTACTAATACCCTGAATATTCCAGCATCCAAAAAATATTTTTCTTTCCCATTTTTGTCTGTAAGACATTATGCTGTTATTAATTTTGGACTGTTTGGCAGATGTAGTTTATTTATTCAATGGGCGATGTACTAGACCAGTGTATCAACCTCCATCTTGGCATCCCAGTAAAATAACACGTAGATTCCTCGATATCAATCTTGAGTAATTCTAGTATGAGTGTAGAATAAAGAGAGCAGATAATTAATATTTAAAACAGACATACTCATGTGTTAACTTCAAACACTGTTATTAGGCAACCATTAAATTCCACATGCCGATACAGTTCTACTGGAGACGTTAAACCTAAGAATGGGCTTTAAACGCATAAAACTATGAAGGTATAACAGTTCTAAATCAAAATAATATTTAACTCCAGTGAAAGTAATCATGAAGATTGCTTTTTAAGTAAAGATTAGATTACATTTATACAATTATGATATATGTAATCATCAATTACAATATGAGCAAAGAAAATTTACTCATGTAGATATTGATGTCACTAATTTAGTTATATCACACTTTATAATTAATAATATCAAACTTTGTAATTGATAATATAACATATTAACATTAATAATAATCAAAACATACAAAACGTTTTTTAAAAATGCTAAACTGCAAATTGAGAAGCAGATGGACTAAAATTAGACTGTATAATAGTGGATTTTTCTAAAAAGTATAGTATATTTATTTAAATGAACATTATAATAGTGGCCATTTAAAAAATGTTTTAGTCCTTAGGTCTATCTGCCTCATTAACCCTTTAAGTGTTGGAAGGAGATAAATCGTTTTTTGAAAATCACTACAAATGAACTTGAAACATCCCATAAATTTTAAAATGAATAAAATGGTAAATTTTATTCATTTTAAAATTTATATTTTTTGTTGAGAATTAAATGCTCTTTCTTTTAGTATGTAACAAGCTATTTTTATTCACTAGTTGTTTTATAATAAGGCTCAAAGGTTGAGTTGCATTTTTAGAGAAAAAAAAATTCCCACACTGTAAGGGTTAAAAGTGGGACTAAATACAGATTGACAGATGTAAGTTCAGGTTTATCACGGACCATATGACCCACTGATGCTATCATAGTTTCTTTGCCTACATACTGACAGCACTTGTAAAATCAGGAGTTCATCATCTATCTATCTTACTCTGTGGATAAACTGAATTAATATCCTACCACTTACTAGGTCTGTAAATGGTAGATGGGTAGTCACTGGAAGGAGATCTATATAACAATCCCCTGTGATGATGCATAAAACCGGCCAGGCGTAGCACCTAATGTCCGATCCGCCTTGTCGTGGTGCAGACCGTTAGTAATTTTCAAAAGAGTTACTCTTGTGGAAGTGAACAGAAGGGGAGGGCTGCCAGATTAGTGTGGCCCACTAATCTGGACAACTATGGCTACTTTTCTCTTTTTTTCTCTACCCTGCTGAGGAGTGGTTAACCACACAGGTTCCTGGTGCTGACCATATATACCAACCTGAACGGAATTATGGCTCTGAGCTTAATTATGGATTCTGAATTTGCTGCAAAGGTGGACTTCTGTGGAGGGAAAATGTTCTGCTGTGTTTTCTGTTTGTCGGTTGACAGCCCCAAGTGAATAGATTAACAGGATATGTTTATCAGCTGGTGGATAATCCTGAGCAGAGGTCATCGCAGACACCTGAACTCTTTGCTTCTACTAGCATTGTTATATTCTACATTGGAGGAAGTCTTTCAGCGTAGATGGCTTCAGCCTTTAGTGATGAGGGAACGGGTCTATGCCCCATGTCTGCGATTAGGGGACTGTTTGATATTGTCGGCCTTCCCTCTCTCAATAAACATAGTTTCTGTAAACATCCCACTAACCATTTTCTCTCCATAGGTAGTTGGAATGTGAGGACTCTGCACAGAGCTTTTTCTCTTGATGTCCTCACAGAAGAATTCCACAGTTATAATTTAGATATTCTCGGCTTGCAAGAGACCAGATGGACAGATAAAGGTCAGTTCTTAAAAATAATCTCAAATTTCTCTTTTCAGGGAGGGAAGACAATAAACATCATCAAGGCATGGGTCTGCTTCTCAGTAGACAAGCTAGTGATGCTCTTCTAGGATACGAATGCATTAATGAAAGGTTTCTTACAGCAAAATTCCAGACAAGCATTAAAGACTTGAATGTTATCTGATGTTATGCCCCCACTGAGGATGCAGATGAGGATGAAAAGGATAGGTTTTATGGACAACTTCAGGATATTTTAAATTCTGTCAAGAATTTAAAATTCTTGAGAAATGTTTAGAGTTTCAGAAACCTTTGGTTGCTAGCTTTGTTGATTTCAAAAAGGCTTTTGACTCTGTTGATCATCATAATTTGTGGTTGATTTTGAGATCATATGGTATACCAGACAAGTTAGTTAACATAATGAAAGCTCTCTATAATAACACTGAGTCATATGTGAGAGTTGGTAAGGCTTGTAGCAATTAGTTTAGTATTACTTCTGGTGTTCGACAAGGGTGCATTTTGTCTCCTTTTCTCTTTAGTTTGGTTATTGATTATGTTATGCGAAATTCACTTCAAGGGAAAGATTTTGGCCTGAAATGGTCTGGAGATACGAAAATTTCTGATTTAGATTATGCTGATGATTTAGCCCTTTTGGCAAATGATGTTAATGAGGTGAACTCTTTCATTCAAGCTGTTGATGAAACTGGTAGTAGAGTAGGTTAGGTTATAAACAGAGAGAAAACTAAAGTGATGAAAATTGGTCAGGCAGGCTGTGATTCAGTTAATCTGAATGGTTGCAGTCTTGAGCAGGTGTCACAGTTTAATTATCTTGGGAGCTATGTAACAGATAATGGTGATGTGCGGCATGAGATTAACATGCGAATAGGGATTGCTTCTAGGGCTTTTAGGAATCTATGGAGAGTGTGGAAAATAGGTGTATAACCTAAAGACTAAAATTAGACTGTATAATAGTTTGGTTCTTTCTAGGGTTTAGTTATGGTAGTGAAACTTGGACACTTTGTGAACAAGATAACAGGAAACTAGATGCTTACGCAGTATCTTAGGCATTAGGTGGTTTAACTTTGTAACTAATGATGAGGTTAGGCAAGGGAGTCGGCAACCTCCTTTGAGCAGCATGTTGTGCAGAGAGAGACTCCGCTGGTTTGGCCATGTTGCCCGTATGAATAATTATAGATTGGCAAATAGGGTTATGAACAGCATACCTAAAGGCCTCAGAAAGAGGGGAAGACCTAGGATGTGGTGGGCAAACAATGTCAAACAGGACCTTGTTAGAATTGGTGTGCAGCGGCCAGATGCATCAGATGTAGCTCAGGACAGATATGCTTGGAGAACTAAACTGCATGGTCTGGTTGGACCTCCATAGCCCATAGCTGGTTGAGGATGATGACTAATCTTAACTTGACCGCATTACAGAGAGCTTGAGTTATACATATGTAACTCAGTTACACTCATGCATGCACTTGCTCAATTGCAAATGTAACACAATGGAAATTTAGATGTGAAACATCTATAATGTCGGTCCTGCAAGCAGGTTGGACATTATATAGTTAATTATGTTCAAGGTAGAGTTGACTTAAAATGAGTAGTGTCTGTTTGAACGATCTCTGTGGATTAGAAAATTCAGGAGAGGAACATATCGTGTGAATGTGAGGAATTCCACTGTCAAGGGCTAGATAGAGGAAGAAATGAGCCATCGTGAGAGGAGTCTTGAAAGTGGAGCATCAAGATCAAGTATATTGATCGGTGCAGTGACCTAAGTTTGTCAGTGAGTGGGCTACAGTATCTGAAATACTCTCACTGCTCTGAATCATTCCCAAAAAACTAGAGTGATGTCCAGATATATACATAAAGTATATCCTATCCTCTATGTGATAGTATAATGTTCACTAATAATCAAACTCCACTCTAGATCTGCAAAAAACCAAGTCAGTACCTGTTCACAAGAATAAAGATTGTTTTTATCCTGTGTATAGTCTGCATGCCATCAATATGGCTAAATCAACTCGGTCTCCCTATGTAGTATGTGCTCGAAGCTGGTTGTTGACCCATCTAATCTGATCTTTATTTACATAGTCAAACCACTTAATTACCCAAGATACTATGTAAGCACCTGAAATCACGAGCATCAAGTTTTCTGTTACCTCACTTACCAAGAGTCCAAGTTTCACTTCCCTAACAGACTTTAGAAAAGACCACTATTATATTGGCTAATTTTAGTTTTTTGGTTTATCAGCCTGTTACTGTTCAAACTCCAGAAATTCTTAAAAGTCTAAATAGCAATACCTATTCTTCTGTTGATCTCATGTTATATAATATAAATAATAATAAATATCCCCTCAAGCAGCTGCCTTGCCACAGAGGTCTGACAAGAGCCTGTAAGTTTATATGCCATAGTAGAAGGTCTGAGAAGATGGTGAGACCTCAGCAGAAAAACAACACGAACATCCATGTCTTACCTGGGGCTCAAACCCAGGTTCTACATTACCCATATTTGTAACATAACTCCCACAATAACTAAGAAATATGTTCAAGAGCACAGCCATTAAAAAGAAATGCCAAAGTCTATTCACCTGTCCAGTTTTCAAAACTCTAGTTTTCTTTCTAATTATCATCTAATATACACTATTTTTATCTCGTTAAAAAAAGGGGGGGGGGTTAGTAGTTTCACTTAGTTGTCTGCCCATCTGTAGACATCGAGCTTTTTTATTCATGGAGATGAATTAAAAATTATTTTTGTGATGGATAGATATTGATGAAATATCGTGATTTGCACTTTCTGAATCTCTCAAAAGCTATAATTGCACACTGTAACAATGGAAAAAAGTAAAAATTCCAAAATTTCAAACGAATCTGGAAAACAATGTAGTTATACTAGAAATTTTGGTGATGGAATATGAAGTTTGCTAAGTTTCCATTGGCAACAACCCCTTAAACTTCACCAAGTTCACTAAAGTGTGAGCTCCTGTACGTGGTGAGGGAACTACCCTGTGAGGGTTCTGCTAGTTTGGCTACCTTCACAAGGTCCTAAATGCTCGCCTGTATATTTGCTGTACACATTGACCTGTGTCCCTGGAAAGGAGGATTCTGGTAGTTGCTCAGGGGTTCTTGTTTGCTCTCTTCGACTCATGACTAGCAGGGTTCTCTTTGGCTTGTCTTTTCAGTGGGGAGCCTGCTTGTTGTGGGGCTGGGCAGTGATTTCAAGAGCTGCTACTACACACTGCTTTGGCCTCACATTCAGGTAAATGGGAGGACTGGTAGGCTTGACCTACTAGGGCCAACTAGGCAGTAGAATTCCTTGCACACATCTGGGTACAGATTTATGAGTTTCTCCACACATTATATCCTATTGCTGTTATCTTTATGAGGATAGTTAAGTTCCTTACACTTCCTTTTAATTTTTTTTTTTTTGCTTATTTCATTTTCTGAGGACTCAATGAGTTCCTCACTGGTCTCTTTTATATTTCCTTTCATTTAATTCTGAGGGCTTGGCTTGCAAGCTGTATTTATAATAGTTCCCGTGCAACCCTAGCACCTCATTGGACTTCCCGTTGTTGGACTCTGTGGTGGGTGGGGACCATGGGCACTGAACCACACCTCAACAACCACGAAATCTGAAATTTCTTTGGATTCAGCATGTGCTGCTAAGATGCCAACATGAACTCCCACCTTCTTTGCTCTCTTTGTCATTATCACTAGCATCTGTGTCTGTTTCTTCATCCCCACAATTCCTGATCATTCATTCCACTGGTGATTAGATACTTGGGACATGTCCCCATTTTTTATCAGTAAGAGCAGGACATAGTGAAGGGACTGTGGTTAAGGGGGGAGAGAACGAAAATTTTCCAACTTGGAAATCAAATTTCGCCAATTTCCAGGTTTATTCACCAAGGAGTGACTGCAGCCCACTGGAGCAGAAATTATTACCTACCAGTTGGAAAGTCCAGATAGTCTCTTACTAAACCATCTGAGTGGATGTTCATCTAGACTGATGTCAGAGATCATATGGGGAGACCAGACAGGAGATGCATATTCAAGAATAGGCAAAACAAAAGTAGTGAATGCTTTGAAAAGAGTGGGCCTTTTGCACTTCTTATAGCAATGCAAAATCGTGAAGGCAACACAGTTGACTTTTTTGGTGATGATTTGGCAGTGTAAAGAAAATGAGAGGTTGAAAGAAATGATAACACCCAAATCTAATTGAGATGATACACTGATGATTGGGGAGCAATTGATAGCATAGTTTGTTTCCGATTTCTATGACCCAAGTGAATGATAGTTGTTTAGTCTGCAGAAATTGGTAACTGGTAGGATATACTCCTTTCTTCAATGTTGTCACATTCAAGCTGAATGGAATTACAGTTGTCTAAAGAATCAGTATTGGTATAAAATTTAATGTCATTGCCAAATATGTAGCAGGTAACTGGTTGTAGAACAGAAGGTATGCATGAGGTGAACAGTGTGAAATGTATAGGCCTGAGAACAGATCTTTGAACAACACCACTGCTAACATCCATGGTTGGAGAAAGGGCATCTTCAACTTTTATTTGTTGAGAGTGGTTGGAAAATAATGCACAGACTAATCTTACGATGATCTGGGGTATCCCGAGTATAAGAAGTGTGTCAAAGACAAGCAATCGCTTTACTTTATCGAAAGTTTTTTTTTTAAAATCTATATATATAATATCGATTGGACTGCCAGTGTAAATTGATGTAGCCCATTTGCTAATGCAGTGAAGTAATAGTACTGTAGAGGAGTGACTTGCCATGAAACCAAACTGTTCATATGGAATAATTTTAAGCACCTGAAGAAAGTAAAGGTTGAACTTAAGCTTAAACAGTATACAACTATTCCCTTATTTTGGGAACGATTTTCATTCGATTGGCCACAGGAAGTAAATAATGTAGGTACATCAGTAACTATAGACTAGCAAAAGTGATTGCAAATAGTGAAGCCTTTTCATAATTTGAAGTGACAGTTGAATCATCGTGGTATTTGAAAGGATGAATAACTCGATTTTTTAATATATATTTATTGTTTTACGAATTTTTGATATTTCTGTGTTTGATCTGTTTTTGTTGTGCCTTTTTTGTGTTTGCTTTTAAATTTGGTTGTGGGCTATCCATCTTTCACTTTTTAACCTTGTTTAGTGCTTAATAGCCACTGTTGCTGATGCACCATTAAACCCAAACAACAAACCAACCAACCCTTAGACTTGGGGGGATGCAACTTTTTTGTTTTAAGAGGCATTTGTTTGCTTTTAGAGTTAATTTAAGAATTCTTCTTTGGGTTGATGAAGTATTGATAAGCTATCATGATTTACACTTTCCGAATATCCCAAAAGCTATAATTGCACCCTCTAATGGTGGAAAAAAGTCAAAAACTTTAACTAATATTGCAAATGATGATGATGGTGTAGTGTTAGTGTGGTACATAGTGTAACATAAGTGATATGTTTCCAGGAGATGTAAGTTCGAATCCCACTCTCAGCAAAAAACAATTTGTTTTCAGCTTATTATTTCATGAGCTTGAAAATATTGTTTTAAATCAATACTTTTACTGCACAATTAAAATAAAATTTTGTGTGACACATAGCAAAAGGTTTTCTAGTTATTGTTCTATGACATATATTTTGAGAATAAAATATTTTGCTTTTATGTTTTGTTTTATTCAACAAAGGATCTTTTCAGCACCCAGAAGTTATTCAGAAAGGACGATTAGCACGAACACTGAATTACCCAAGACTTAAGATGCCTTTTCCTAATATTTCATGTGCAATTGTAAAAGATCTACATAGAGGTAGGAATCAAAGTAAAAAAATTTGGCTTACAGTCAACTTTTTATATTGCATAGTTTATATTGTGTTTTAAATGCCAATAACAGCATATTCAAACAGTAAACAGGGACAAAGTTTCCAAAATAGTTTATTATTACAAAATCAAAATTCTGTATATTGTTATACAGAAAAGACAAATTTGTTAAGAATCTTACCACAAGCTTTTGATATCATAGTTATTAAGATATATGGCTGATGTGGTAAATTTTTTTTAATTTTTCTAAATAATTATATGTATTGTCTGCAAATATGACTTTGGAACTTTCTGTCATATTAAAGCTATTCTTTGTATATCCAGATGGCATATAATGAACAAAATCCACATTCTCAGCTATAGTTTTACTAAACAAAATGCCAGTCTTTTTCTTGGTGAGAAAGAAGACAATGTTAGACTTGAAAAGGCCATTTTCCATCATATGAAACAATAAGCCATGGTTCTATATTCAGGAGAGCCATACTCTATACACTTTAAAGAAGATGCTGGATGATAACTTGGCCATTTAGTTGATTGTGTGTGCAGAAAAACACTGTCAGAGGTAAAACAACACCCAAACAATTTTGTTCAGTGATATTTTTTGTTATCCCTTTTCATGCTTGCATTAAACTGTACTTATGGAATATGTAGCATAGCTCTTTGTTTGAAGTGGATTGTAATACATACACAGTCGTATACATACACAGAATAATATGACCACCTACGGAATCACAGTGTACCTGCCCAGGTGCATCACAGAGGGCACATGACAAGGTCAACCACACGGAGATATAAGTGGCCAGCCAGGGCAGATGAGCCATAGTGTGTAACGTGAGCACAATGGGCAGAGGTACTATAATTGATTTGATGGGCATTCAAAAAGGAATGATCATCAGCTACTGCACCAAGGGTGGAAGCATCTCGGAAACAGCAGACTTTGTGGGCTGTTCAGATGTGCTGTAGTAAGGGCACACCAAGTACCTCCAGACTTCATAACTGTGGAGCCCCAAAGACCATCGACCCCAGAGGAGAACATCACCTCCATTGACTGGTAAAGGGCAGTTGATGCGCAACAGTGCAACAATTGACAACTCAAATGAACACTGGGGTACCCATGTACATGTCCCTGATAACAGTAGAGCGAACCCTGTTACACGTGGGTCAATGCTGCTTAAAAGCACCCATGTTAACCAAGGTCCATCGGCAATGACGCCTGCAGTTTGCACGGGACTACCATCATTGGACAGTGGAAGAGTGGAAAAGGTTGCCTTCTCCGATGAATTGAGGCTTCTACTCCACAGAAGTGAGGGGCGGTGGCAGACACCGAGTCAGACACATGAGAACCAACACCTGGACATGCTTGTTGATCAAGTACAGGCTGGCAGTGGCAGTGTACATGTCGGGGGGATGTTTTCCTGGTATGACCTGGGACCACTGGATGAGTCCCTGAATGCCAATGGCTACCTGTCCATCCTTGCTGACCACATACATCCCTTCATGTTGAACATTTACCCTGGTGATGATGGTGTCTACCAACAGGACAATACACCCTGCCATGTCACTAAGGTGGTGTGTGACTGGTTCCAGGAACGTGACAGCGACGTCTCCGTTCTCCCTTGGCCAGCGAAATCGCCTGACCTCAATCCCATAGAGCACTTGTGGGACCATTTGGATCAACAGGTTCAGCATGCGGATCCACAACCATGTCATCTCCGGAACCTCCATGCTCTGCTGGATGTGTGCCTCTGGCAACCCTCCAAGACCTCATTGCGTCTATGCTACGCCATCTCACCGCTGTCATCCGGGCCAAGGGTGGTTATTGCCATCATTAGGTAGGTTGTCATATTATTCTGATACAGCTGTGTATATAAATGGTTTTATGATCCAGTATCCCATAATTCAATATTTTAAATGGACTGGAAGGATTTCATTACCATAATAAGACTGGTTGAAACAGAATAATTTCCTGCATTTTTAGGGTTATTGATCTGTGACTGGGAAACATGGAGTTCAACAAAAATACAGAATGGTAGAAGTCCATAATAGAATATCTCATGAATGCATAATGTTATAAGAATTATAGTGATATACATATTAGGACATTTTTCAGTTAATTGGTATGTTTTATCTGTTGATCAGCTAATTAAAAATTATTAATACAAATGATTAAAAAATGATTCAATTTTCCAAGAAAAAGTTCATTTACATTTTAAATATTTAGCTGTTCAACATTAAACAAAATCCCGTAATAAATAGCTTTTCATTGCTAGCATACCTAATTAATACTAAGGCTAGTCAGAACCAGTTTTGAAACTGTGTTGTGCGCAAGAAATGTAAATAATGTTTTATTAAAATAATATTGGTGTATTGCACAAATAACCTAAGTGTCAATACTCTGCAATAATGTAGGCTAACCATTCAGCCAATGAGATTGTCATTTCTGTTTAAAAAATTTTATGTTCTTATCAGTTTAGCAAATACAGAATCAAATGTCATCATTTCTAGCCTACCTGTTTCAATGTGTTCCAGTCAAAAATAAAATAAAAAAAAAAAACATATACAAGGATAGTTCAAGGTTGACCTGAACTTTTTATTGTAACTCTCTATGTTCTATACCGATTGCGACAGAATCTGTATGGGAAATATGTGAACCTCCCCTTCATGCCAGTAGTGGTTTTGACCATTCTGTACATGCGAAGTGCATGGAGTCTGTAGAGGTGTCAATGAATGTGGAACAGCATTGTATTATTAAATCTCTTGTGAAGGAGAAGGTGAAACAGGCTGAAATTTTGTGAAGATTGGAGCACAGTATGGGAATAAAATGCTGTCCAAGACAAGTGTCTATGATTGGTGCAACAAATTTTCCAAGGGCCAAGAAGGAGTAGCAAATGAATTGCATGGATGTGTGTTGGCTACTGTTGTGATCAATGTTCACTTTGGTGACCAAAGTGAACATTGATCATGTACAACAAGTTATTTTGAAAAAAAGGGGGGTAAAGATACATGACAGCTGAAATAGTAAACATCAGTGTTAGTAATGTGGAAAAAAATCATCCATGAGCACCTGCTGTTCAGAAAAGTGTGTAAATGTTGGGTACCAAAAGCATTGACATTTGATCATAAGTTGTTTCCTGTTGCCATATGCACAGAGCTTTTGCATCACTTTAAGTCTGAGGGAGATGCATTTCTGCAGCAGATCATGACCAGTGATGAGACTTGAGTTCATTATTTTACTCCAGAAACCAAGTGAGCCAGCTGTGAATGATGCCACAAGAGTTCCCCATGGCTAAAGAAATTCAAGCAGTGTTGTCTGCATGAAACGTAATGGCTACTGTGTTCTGGGATACAAATGGGGTACTCCTGGTGGATTTTCTTACATGGGGAGCAACAATTAATGCACAGTATTATGCTACCCTCTTAAAAGAGAAGCCTTGACCTGCCATCTTCAAGAATAGGCCAGGAAAATTGTCAAAACAGGTCATCCTGTTGCATGACAATGCTAGGCCACACACAGCTCATATGATGACAGCTATGGCATCAATGGACTGGGAGATACTCAGCCAACCCTTCTACATTCATGACTTGGCTCCAAGTGATTTCCACCTATTCAGCCCACTTAAGGAGGAGCATTTAGGAGGGAAGAAATTCGCTACAGATGAAAAACTACAGGAGTGTGTCCTACAGTGGCTACGACAGCGACCCAAATCCTTTTACATAGCTGAAATAGTCTTCTACGGGGGTGGGACAAGTGTGTTAATGTTAAGGGAAAGAGTCCTAGAGAAGGACTCATAATTTAGTAAAGTGTATTCCTATTCGTTTCTTTTATACAAAAGAAAAGTCCAGATCAATCTTGAACCACTTACATACATAATTAATTTATCCAGAAATATTTTGTTTCAACCAGTCTTACTATGGTTATGAAATCCAGTTCATTTAAAATATTGTTACACTAGTTTCCTTTTAAGTTGAAATATCCTGTATTTAATTTTTCTGCATTACAATTTTCATTTTTAAATATCATAAAACCATTTATATGTGTATTACAATCCATCTTTGTTTATCTATATGTAACTATGTATGTATCATGGGTATCTGCAGGGGGAGGGTGGAAGTTGTTAGACAGTTAATAATTTTAATTGGGCTAACCCTTACAATGTCGGGTTTCTGAAACAACTCACTGTAGTGGCTGGATTTATTTTAAAGTGTTTTGAAAAAATAAAATAAACAGCTTTAGAATCTCATCCTGAAGTAATTAATGAATGGAAATATATTATGTTATGTATCAAAAGAAAGAGCATTTAATTGTGTTTAATAAAATGGCAGAAATTCGAAGAAAAAAAATGATACGTTAAATTTTTTAAGTATTTTTTTTTAAACATTGCAAAATTTTACTGTGTTTTTTCATTTTATCTTTAGTAAAATTTCAAAAATATATATATTTTTCTTATTCTAATACAAATAGTTCATAATATATTTCTATTATTGCTTAAATCTTTCATTATTTAATTTTTTCTAACTTTTTTACTCATGCATATAACACGTAATGCATATTCTTAGATTTTTGACTATTGGCAAACTCTAATCCTAAGTAAAGCAGCATAAAAAAAATCATTTTGTTTTAAAAACAAGATAATTTAAATAAAAATTGAAAAATATATAAGAAAATTGATAAAGAATTATGAAAAAAAAATCAATAAAATGTTTTAAAGCATTTAAAGTTTAACTGAAGCTCTGAATTTGAGAATGAGTTGCTTTATTATGAAGCTATACTGATTAATATACATAATAAATATATATATTAATATATATATAATATATATATTATATATAATATATATATTATATATAATATATATATATATAATATATATATTATATATATATATATTATGATTCATAATATATATATTTATTATGAATCATAACTGCTACAGAAAAGCTAAATTCTAAAATTCTGGCATAAGTTTTGGTTAAAAATCATATTTCTTGACCTTAATTAGCTTATTTATCAGTGCTTTTAATTACATTTCAACCAAATAAAGCCCCACCTTTTAAAAGTTGTTCTCTGAGTAATTCTAATGCTTGTTCTGATTGCCACAATTATATATTGCTAGCAGTTTCACTTTTGATAGTTTCTAATTGATTATTGTTTATAATCACAATATCCATTTGAAAAGCAATAAAAAATAATTTTAGACGCATTAAAGTAAATAAAAAAAGTCTTAAAATCAAAAGTCGGCTAAAATATTGATTGAAAGCCGATGTGCGTAGTTCCCAGATGACACAATTTCCGATAGTAAAAAACAATATCCTTACATTAAAAGTTTAGAAAGCATTACAACTCCAGTAGAGTTTTAAATACCACAAAAGAGCAGGAAACACAATCAACTGATAATCTAAAATGGTACAGCAGAATAAAGGAATGAACTGAATTGGCACTACTTGATGCTGTTTACGGTGACTGAAAATCTGCATCCGACTCAAATAGATTTATTTTTAAACTTTATCATAATTTTTCAAGTGGTATCAACTGGTAAAAATTTTATATCATATATTTAAATGTTATTTTCGATATCTGATTAGAAACAGTTGAAAAATATTCAGATTGTTATTTGTAAAAAAATTTTTCCCAACCTTGTACTGGGGGAGCGAAGTTTCAGTCTCTGATCCAAGAATGGGAAAGATGGAAGTGATTATTCAGGCTGCGACATAGAAAGGGTTAATGGTTAATTTTAATGATTAATCATTTCTTATAGAAAATGATCAACCAACCATGCTTCAGTACATATAGGGAACCAGCGTCTAATTAATCTGGTGTTACTGCAGCACACTTAATAGAATGTTTGTCAAGTTGTCAGCCCTAATTTCAAAACTTTGTCAGCGAAAAATTATTAAAATGTTTAATATTCACAATTATGCTGTTGTAATGTTAAATGCTCTTGAACAATATTATTCTATATCTAGCATACATTTATCTTCATAGTTAAGCCATGAGTTTTTTCACCTTGGTGTTATTTTACTTAAGGACATTCTTAATCTTCTAAAAGTTCCGAAGTAAATAGATGGAAAATATTACCATAGTTAGTGTTTCGTTAAACTTCTTATGCTGGCTCAACCGGTCTTGTTATCTCCCTTGAGTTATTTTTGGAAGGACTCTCCATCATAGATCTTCTTTAATTGGTTGCTGATGACTTAGTTATTGGCTGCTGGTGCTGATGTAAAGCACTGTCATTATACCTGATGTTGACACTGATGTTATAACACTATATACCTTCCTTTTTAAAGGTAGGCACTATTCATCAGGTCACTTTTCACAACCAATACTGGTCACATTGATTGTATCCCTTATTACTCATATTGTAGAGAAACATGGTGAAAAAACTCTGGCTTAATTATGAAGATAAGTGTAAACTAGATGTAGAATAATATTGCTCAAGAACATTTAATGTTACAACAGTATAATCATGAATATTAAATATTTTGAACTTTTTGCTGTGTATCTCATGTTAATGAATGAAAAATTATTTACTTTCAAACTCATTAATGAGCATTAAAACTTCACAGACCTAGATTAGAACACATGCGGCATTGACAGGAATAATTGAATCCTGAGAAATTAATATATTAGATGGATAGACATGGCATTATAGGTGGTAAGAATAGCACATTAACAGGGGAATATCTCTGAAATATAATTCTAATTTTATATAGGAAATTGGTAGTGTGATCTGAGCACCCCTAGTAGCATTTTTGAAAAGTTGTCAGTGCAAACTTCAAAACTCTGATCGATAGCTAAAACAAAGCAGTTACAAACTCGAGAGCAAGGTTTTACAGTGTCATTATTAATAAAACCATAGATATGAAGCAGCAAGAACAGCTTGAAAGCAACAAATAAAATATGCATATTTACTGAAATGCAGGAACTCCTTACTGAATGAATGCTTAGATTCGTGCAATTATATTTCCATTTAAAGTTTGTGGTATGGCAGCACCAGTGTTATGCCATTCTCAATTATTCATTCTTTAAAGTCCTTCAGAATTGGGTAGGAGTGTTTTTTAAATTACAAATTTGAAGTAGTCCCACAAGAAAAATAATCCAGTGGCATCCACTCAAGTGCCTAATTGGTCTCTTTACTGGATCATTGTTAATCACGTGTTGGCACCTGAAAGTTGTAGTATTCAACCACTGGTGAATTTCTTTAAGAGTGTCATGCTAGTTCCTTATTTTCACCAACTGTTGCAGAAGCAAATTATCCAGCCACTTTTCTACCAAAATCCTCAATATTTGCAACTAACATTTCACATTTGAATGATGAAAATATGATTTTAATGTTTGAATATTCCTGCTATAAGAGGGCTTAAAATGTGATTGTCCCAAATGCTAACCACACTTTGGTCAATCAATTATTACACTTATTGATAGTTTTCCTTTGTCCAGTATAGGTTTTCTAGAGCTCATTGTGCTGATTATGTCTAATAAGCACATTTTCACAAATAAATTTTGCTGGCTAGTTTACAGAATGTTATATTATGAGAATTTGTATCTGTATTTTCATCTTATAGAAAACTGTTGTTTAATTTTAAGCTGTTGTCCTTCTGTTTTATATCTGCTAAGTTTACTCATTAATAAAATAATAATGTTGTTCAATTTTGTAACTGCTTTGGTTTAGATTTTTGAAGTTTCTTATATAGTTCAGAGATATTCCCCTGCTAATTTTCCTTACTACTTATGCATATGCCATGTCTATCCATCAAATATATTTATTTCTCAGGAACTACTATATTTTCTGATCTGGGTCTGTAAAGTTTTTATGCTTATTAATGAGTCTGAAAATAAATAATTTCTTGACAAGCTGATTTAATGTGTGCAATAAATGTGCAAATAATGCATTCTATAAGATTTAAAAATGTGATAGTGAGAATGTATACATTATTTTTTAAGAATTCGGCTTCTATCTAGTTTTAGTTTTTAGTATAAAACTGCTCTTAAACATATTTTAATAATAACTTTTAGGTTTAAGAGATGGCTGCTTGAGGATGATGATGATGATATGTAAATGCAATATATTTAAGAGGGAAATCATATGCTTATAATACCAGTATTGTATTACTGTAGTATTCAAAATTATCCATAGGCACTTAGCCAAATTCATTGAAAATAATTTATCAGCCATGCAAATAATGTCTTTTATAATATTTGTAGAGAGAAAAAAAAACAACCATTAAGTAACAGGTTACAAACTGCTTTAGTTCATAGTTTTTGGTCTAGCGCTATTTGTTTAATAACTTGTTAATATTTGTGAAGATGTGCAATATAATTAATTTCATTTTCTTCAAAATATTTTGTGTAGTGAATATATGTTTAATACAAAAATCACCCTTAAATATTTCTTAAGTTATAAACTAGGGGTGGGCAGATCTTAATAAGTTGCAAATGTCTGGATATATATAAAATTTAATTTTATTTGTTACAGGAAGTTTTCAGTTATTTTCACAAGGAACTGCTGACTTAGTTTTGGATGCTTGCAATGAATATTGGAATGGAGAGGATATATGTATTCTTACTGAATCTGACAGGTATTAACATAAATAAACTATTCATATTTTTGATATGTAAAAAAAATCATAACTGAAATGAAACTTTATATGACTGAATTTTCTGGTTTGAATACCACAGTATAATCATTGCAATGTACACACACCAACCACTGAATTAGAAACCTTTATGCAGATGTATGTAAAAGTCACTTGCGCAGCATATATGCAAAATACGTGGTCACATATCACCATATCATCTAGGTAACAATTTAAGACTGCTGCTCATTAGTAATTGTCAGTAGTGTTGATCACAATGGGAAAAACAGGATCTTTCGGAGTTCGATAAAGGGCTTATTGTGGGTGCCCGTCTGGCTGGAGTGACAATTTTAAAAACAGTAGAGCTGACTGGTTTCTCAAAAGGTGAGATATATCAGGTTTTTAATCGTGGAAAAATAACCCACATTGCTGTCTAAGAGGCCTAAATGGGGCACAATGACAATCTGTCAGGAATGAGATTGCCATCATCTAAGAAGGCTTGTACGGAGAAACGGGGCTTCCTGTGTGCAGCAATTGACCGAAGTATTCAATGAAGGCTGTTCCTGACCCATATCTCGGCGAACTATGTGCAGGGAATTGAAGAGGATTGGTATTAGTAGTCACATACCTATATGGAAACTACTGATTTTTGTGAAGAACCAGAAAGTTTGTCTACAGTGGTTTCAGGAATACCATTACTGGATACTGGAAAAAGTCACGTGGTCTGATGAGTCACAGTACACCTTGTTCTGTATTGATGGTAGGCAGATAGTTTGGTAGGAGCCCAATGAAGCAGTGGACCCAGCTTGCCTTGTAAACACAACTAAAGGTTCTAGAGGCAGTGTCATGGTTGAGGATCACGTTTTGTTGGTATGGAACGGGTCCCCTGATATTGCTGGAAGGTCAGGTGTCCCCCAAGGATTATTTGAACATTGTTGCTGATCAAGTCTGTAAGGGATTTATTCTCCCCCCTCCCTTTTCCTATTTATGGAACACAAAGCAAAGCTTCTTTGCACAGCTGCTCTCATGATGCTCAGAACTGGGCAACCTAAGAAGGAAATGTCCAGCGGCCAAAGGGAGCCATTGATGCCGAAATGGAAGTTGTGGCATCAGGTGATTGGTGAGGTCAGCGGAGATCAACTGATCTGTAGTGGCTGGCTGCTGCTGAACTTTGAAGGAGAGAGTTGTACTCAGCTCTACATCGGCTACAGCAGTCACGCCAGGGACTGCTGAAACGAAGGCTGTGTCCCTCTTGGAGGCCTTTGTAGGCCTAAGTTCGGTTTACTGGAGCAGGCAGCCAGGTTAGATTCGAGGCCACAGTATTGGTCATCCTTTTGTATATATGTGTAAATATATGTTCTATAATTTAATATTTGAACTACAATCATTGTGTCGAGATTCAAACCACTAGTTAGACCAAAATTCCTGACAATAGTAAAACCCACATGAAAGCACACTGACCACAGTTAGCATAAGATAATAGGTGCCAAGAGATGGTTTTCACATCTTGGTGCCAGATGTGGAGTGTAAAAAGGAATTCAAGTTGGTGGTTTTTTATAAAAAAATTAGTCGTGTCTTCATCATTGGCACCATCTGTATTGATTCTTCGAGAACTTCATGGAGAAAGGTAGGATCTTTCGCTTAAATCTGTTGATGTTGTTGTGTTGTGTCACACGATACAATACACAGCTAAATGCGAAACATAATTTCGATAATCAGCATGCAAACAGAACACCACTATCACTAGACAGACGAGACATGGAGGTAGATTGTGGGGATGAATTCATAGGGGAAGCTGAAAGCAGAATTTTTCCAGAGAGCGAAGCAGCTGGATGTGCAGAAGGTGCTATGCAATCCAAACCCATAAAAGACGTCGAAGTAATGCACATTAAAATGCAAATACGACAGATGAAGCTTCAAGCTGAGCGAGAACAGCACGCATTTGAGGTGGCTGAGTGGAAAAGGCCAGAGAATTTGAAATGGTTTTGGTGCGAATGCAGAAGACTTGAGCCTGTGCAAACAGATCTAGTGGCACGCTGAATGATAAAAACAGCTCAACTGGGTCATGTTTGCATGGGTCTGACCTGATCGGTGGGTGTGGAGAGGAGAGGAGCTGGTGAGATGGGTGTCCCTCTTGCAGACCTATAATTTGTAATCCAATAGAGAGTCATTTTGATATGCCTGAGTTTTTTAAAACCATCGAAACAGCATTTATCGCAGAAGGCGTGCCACAGAACATGTGGGGGGCAGTGCTACTGCCATTATTTAGAGAAAAGCTGAATAAATTATTAACATCGTTACCTGCTGAGGATGCATTGCATTATGATAAGCTTAAAGTGTACATTCTCAGCAAGTGCAAGGTCTCAGCAGTCGAACACAAATGATGTGGAGGGAGCTAAAAGCTACCCAACGATACTTCATGATAGAAAGCTACCCAATGATGGGCTTCTTTTGGGGAGAAGCACGTGATTTGTGATAGCAATACATGGAAAGTCAGAAAGTCACAGAATTTAGCTGTTTGGTAGATCTTCTTGTGTCAGATCGGCTGAAGTCAGAATCTCTGACAGCCACACAGGAATATATTTCCTTGCAAGAACGGACAGATTGGCTCAGACCTAATGAACTGGTAGAGTGTATTGAGCACCACTTAGCCAGTTCCCGACTGATCAGTAGGCAGTATCTGCGATATCTGTGAGTGTGGTTTGAGCTTGGTTGGCCGAGGTGGATGGCAACAGATCGGAGAGGTCCATTGCATTTGAATCTCGTAAATTAAATACTAGACAGCTGAGATGTGCAACAATCGAGCATGAGTCCTACGCAGTTGTTTGGGCTCTGGGGAGGTTTTCGATCTGGTTATATGGGTCCTGACTCAAGATGTTCTCACACCACAACCCATTGAGCTACCTCACAGCAACCTCGTCAACAAACAGTAAGTTGCAGCGCTGGACATTGGCGATTCCACAATATAATACAAGCGTGCATTATAAGCAAGACAGCACCCATTTGAATGTCGATGCACTCTCATGAGTGCAAATTCTGCCAGGCGAAATGAGTGGGGAACACCAGGTATGGGGGTTGAATTAGTGTGCGGTGCAATGATGGATGCTGAACAGACATGGCAGAGGTTCTTGCTAAGGAAGTCCTGCATCGCCATCCATCATCAGCTGCAGTGAGATTCACATGTATCTGAACATCATTATTGCATGGCTCCATCTGAGGGTGAAGAACTTTCTGTGATTCATGAGTGATAAGAAAAAAAAGTGTAAACTTTCACAAGGTTCATTGCAGACATTCACAAGTGATAAAAAAGAATTGGAAGTTTGTGAACACAAAAAAAAGAGGAATTACGGACATTTATGGATTCCTTTTAAAATAATTAACATATTTTTTCACAGATTTTTGCTTTTAAGATCAAACAGTAAAAATTATGAAGTTATTCCAGGATTATGGACAGGTGACTTCTGTCCTTAATCCCAGTCTAGGGAGGGCATGTAAGGGATGGATTCTCTCCCCCCTTTCCTATCAATGGAGCACAAAGCAATGCTTCTTGGCACAGCCACTCCCATGATACTCAGAACTGGGCTGCCTGAGAAGGAAATGTCCGGCAGCCAAAGAGAGCCATTGGTGCTGAAATGGACAGTTGTGGCTGCAGTGATTGGAGGTCAGCAGAGATCACTTGATCTGTGGTTGATATCTGCTGCCATGGAACTTTGAAGGAGAGAGAGATTGTACTTGGCTACATGTTGGCTACAGCAGTCATGTCAGGGACTGCTGTGAGGTATTCTTTGTGTGAATTAGCGAGGTTGTGTCCTGCTTAGAGGCCTGCATAGGCCTCTAAGCGGCAACCAGGAGCAGGGAATTGCAACGGGAGCAGCGGGAGCGGTTGCTGGAGCAGGCAACTGGGTTAGATTCAAGATCGCAGTATTGGTCGTCCTTTTGTATATATGTGTAAATATATGTTCTATAATTAAATATTTGATTTGCAGTCACTGTGTTGAGATTCAAACCACTAGTTAGGCACAAATTCTTGACAATAGTTAGAACTCGCAGGAAATAACCCACATGAAAGTGCACTGACCATAGTTAGCATAAAATAATAGATGCTGGTAGGAGGTGGCTTTCACAAAGTCCATCTTGCAATGTTGACTTTTTATCCAGCAGGTGATGTCTGTTTCATGGACAACAATACTGCTGTCCATCGTGCAAGAAGTGTTCAGCAAGCATGACAGCGACTTCCACCATCTTACCTGGCCACCACAAAGCCCGGATCTGAACTCCATTGAGAATGTGTGGGACATGTTAGAAAACCGATCTGGGAGCAAAGTCCTCTTCTGTCAAATCTGAGCCAGTTAAAGGACTGTCTGGTGAATGCCTGGTATGCTGGAGATGTAAAGGCGCTCCAATACCTATGGAATCTATGCTAAACTGCATAAGTGCTGTAATTCGGGCGAAAGAGGTCCAACTCAGTATTGAATAAAAGTTTCTAATTCAGTGGCCGGTGTGTGTAGTTCATAATAATCTTCTTTTTCAACTTCGTTTTTTATTAATCCCTTTAAAAATTTTTATCTAAATATTGTAAAATATTTCAGTTTAATGTATTCCAAGATGGCATATATTTTCAGTATTATGTATAAAGGTTGATTTAATGATCCTATCTTGCCAACCCAGTGACAAACTGACTCTGCCCAACCCAGTGACTATCAAATGAGGACAGGGTGCTCAGTCGGTAGTGAACCAGGCTCATAATCCACAGTTCCTAGGTTCAAGTCACAGCTGGGACAGCATTGAGATTTATCTCTGCACAACTCCTCAATCTGCCAACGGTCAGCAGGGGACATTGATGGGCTTGGAAATGCCACTGTCCATCAGATGGGACATTAAGAGGGAGAGTGTGGGAGAGCCATACCCTGTGCACTTTAAAAAACATGCTGGATGGTCTTGACGGGAGGCTAACATCATCCCAACAAACTGTTCCAGAGGTCCCTCCCCCATCCTTCTCTGAGCCTTCGGTTTCCTTGTGACCTGAGTTTTGTGAAAAAGACTAGTTTTATTGACGTGCTGGTTTCGAACCCATGTCTCTCCAGAGTGTTCTAAGACCACTTAAACTAAATCCGGCTTCATCTTTTTTTCCACTATATGACCTATCAGAATCCCATCATTATCCCTATCAGGGTCCAGTTAGTCCATTGTGTGCAAAAAATACCACTCAGAGGTAAAACAACCTAACCTAACTATCAAATAAAAAAATGTAATAGAGTAATAAAAATAAATAAAACTTATCAGAGGCTATAAAAAATAAATTGTAAACTCACACAGTTACCTGTTGACTTTGAAGTCAGTAAATCAATAAATAGTTTTTGTGAAAAAAAAAGAGTTTTTCTGATGTGCTGTTTTCAAACCCATGTCTCTCCAGATTCATGCCAGAGTGTTCTAAGACCACTTAACTAAATCCGGCTTCATCTTTTTTTCCACTAATGTGAGCTGTCAGAGTCCCATCATTTTGTTGCACTCTGTAAGATGTAAATAAATAACTCACTCGAAAGCATTATTAATGAATTAATCAATAAATTGTAAATTCAGAGTTACCTGTTTACTTTAAAGTCAACAGTTATTGATTTATTTATTTTATTTAGTGTGATTCGTAAAGTCAGCAGGTAACTCTGAATTTAATATTGAATAATTAATTTACTCCAGCATGAATCTGTAGAGATACAGATTCAAATTTTGCACATCAGGAAAACTATTTTTTTCCACTAAACTATTGGTGATAAAAATTTTTACCCTCCACCCTTTCTTCCCACTAAAATAAAACAAAGTGTTCACACAACTAGTAGTTACACACAAGTACTGAGCATAATGAGTTACATATCAAATTAAAACTTGTGTCATGGGGAGTGTTATAGGCCTCCCACCCCCTTCCCTAAAAGGAAGGAAATTTTAAGGGTGATTGATTGTAACGAGTTAGCATGTCAAATGGAAACTTGTGATGAGGGAGTTACATCTGCTACCTAAGATGCTCCCATCCTTTTATCCTCCCAAAACAGGGAGAAAAATTTAATGGGTGTCATTCAAAATGCATTCTATGTCAAATAAAAGTTTAAGATGTGCAGAGTAACACAAGGACTAATAGTTTTCTCCTCCAAATATAATAAAAAATTAATTTCTACTCAGGCAGCTGCTTGCCAAAGTGGTCTGACAGTAGCCTATCAGTTTATACACCATAATAGAAGGCTCAAAAAGTATAGCAACTTATAAAGTCTATAGCAGTTTTCTTTTTTGAAACATTTTACTTTGTATTTCAACTTGGAAATATTTCTATAATTCATGTACTATATTTTTTACTAAAATACTGTGATGTGGGCAGAATTGAATATATTTTTGTTTGTGGAAATTGGTAACACTAGTTTTAGACCAGGTGCCATTTTAATCAAATAATCTTTCACCTCATTTTTTGATTTCAACTTTTTGTGTATATCATGGCTTTAGAAAGATAAAGTATTTCAAGTGAGAATAACATTGATAAAGGATATCAAAAATATCATAGCTGTGAATTGAAATCAGAAGTAATAAAAGAACTAAGAGAGGTGAAAGCATGGTAAAGTATCAATCATTAGACATGTCTCATTTGACCATTTCTACTTTTTGGAAGCAGAATGATAGAATTTTAGAAGTGGTTAAAAGAGTTGTTAATCTTAAGGCTTCTATAAGAAGTCCTAAGTGTGATGTTGAGGAAATGAAAAGGCTTCTAAAATTGTGAATGATCAGTGGCAGAAAGTTGTTCCTTTGAGTAAGGCTAAATAAAAGCTAAGTACTTTATGATGATATGATAGGTAGGTTGGATAAAATTCTAGTAATGAACCACCATTTCTGGAGCAGTCATGGCTGGTTACATACATTTAAGAAAATAACTGACTTCCATAATTTCAGATTAGCTGACAAGGCTTGGAAGTGCAGACACAGTAGCTGCTGTTCTAGGCAGGTGTTTAATATAGCCTAGATAGGCCCCTTTTGGAAAAACAATTCTTGCCAGAACATATCTTGCTGAGGAAGAACAGACTGCCCCAGGATTCAAGCCAGCAAAGAATGCTGACCCTGTTGCTTCAGGGTGTCACAGAAGGGAGTTTTAAAAAAGTTCAGTTATATAAAATTATTATAAAGAGAATAATTTTGCATTCAACGCCTTGTTTATTTTGTATAGTGCTCCTGCTACCTTGATAACCTTAATGACATCAGTTAAAATGTCAAAGTGAATGTTCTGCATCCTACCACCACTTCTTTACTCCTATCAATGAATCACACTTGTGATTATTATTTCAAGTATTATTATGTACATAGAACAGTGCACCAAACAGTCAAGGTGTTTGATAAAGCAGGTGATCCAACCCTGAAGAACGTTTGGATGGGGTACAGATATATGGAATGCAGTTATCAACATTGCACCTCTTCCACTGAGATGAAGCAATCTGCTATGAATTGACTTTGAGGAAACTATGCTCTCAACTTGTTACCAATTTTAAGGGATATGAAAAGACACCTACAAAACAAGCTGTTGAACTGTAGATCAGTTAATTGCCTTTATCAGAGGAATTAAGCAGAGCTCCTTTATCAGAAACCCTTATCGAACTTCAGAAATAGTTTTAGACAAGAGAAGATGAAGCTAGTGATGATACTACGGCTTCTGCAAGTGCAATAAGGGCAATAATTTAAAGGACTTCAAAGAATTTTTTTAAGGCTTGAACAGTTTGATCAGTGTTATTGAAGAAAAAGGTACTAATGTTGAGAGAAGCTTTTTTAGTAGAGTTTCAGTGAGAGCCAAATCCTTCTACACTGCCCTGTATGAAGAGAAGAAGTGAGATATAATTCAAGTAAAGGTGGATCAATTTTTTATGAGAAAAAAAACTCCATCGTAACTTTAAACTTCAGTCTCCAGCCTAATCCGCTGTACAAATCCCACCCAGTAACCCTCTGATAAATGGATTCAGGGTGGCTCAGTCAGTAGCTCAACAGGTTCAAGTCTCAGCTGGGCCAGCATTGAGACTTACTTGCTAATTAAAAACAAATTAAAAAGACCTTCTTGCTCAGAAATTAATTAAAATAACTTAAAATTCTTTGTAATTGAGAAATCAAATTTTAAAGTTTATCCTTCAAACTATTTGCATGTTAAAAGCTTTTACAAGAAAACTCGGAAGCTTTTCGGAGCAAGGGTTGGGTTGTTTTACCTCTGAGCGGCACTTTTTTGCACACCATGGGCTAAATGGCCAGATCACAAGGACCCCGAAGGCTCAGAGAAGGTTGGGGGAGGGGACCCACTGGAACATCTGTTGGGAGACAGATGGTAGCCTCCCGTCAAGGCCATCCAGCATGTTCTTTAACATGCACAGGGTATGGCTCTCCCGCACATGGGGCCACAGCTTAACGTCCCATCCAATGGATGGTGGCCTTTCCAAGCCCATTGGTGTCCCCTACTGACCATTAGCAGGGTGGAGAATTTTGCAGAGATAAATCTCAACGCTGACCCAGCTGGGACTTGAACCTGGGAACAACAGATTACGAGCCTGGCGTGCTACCAACTGAGCCACCCCCTCCCCTCGGAGCAAGGACAACACTCTGTCTTCAGTAAAGTGACACTGTATGGTGACATTAGAGCTGTTTAGAGCTTCTTTCCACATGTCATGAACGGTGATTCCAGTGTCTCAGTTGCAGGTGGGGATGGGTAAGGTCATTATTTCAATAACTTCATGGACAATGGCTCCCAGTCTTTGGTTGCTAGCATTGTGGTGTGCTCCTGGTTTATGGTTGCTGCATGTTGTTATATTGCTAACTCAGCAGCAACAATCATTAGCTAGTTTTGGCTGACAATATTTTTTGATGCTCTGCGAACCTCTCCTGTAGAGAACATATAATTTTTTCCGATATAATAGAAATTGAATTATCCAGAAAATGTAGGGGAATCTGTATATGCCCGTTTTTTGAAGGAGTCTAAATTTGTCTCTATCCCTTTTATAAATTTCTTCAAATTTGAAGATGGGCTGAAAACAATTTTGATTTTTTGGGTGAGTTGGGCAACTTTTGTTTGATATATATCTTACATTCCTGTCCTGTGTGAATCAATCCACAAATTTCTCAGAATCCAAAAAAAAAATCAAAATTGTTTTCAACCCAGCTTCAAATCTGAAGAAAATTATTGAAAGAGACAAATTTTGCCTTCTTCAAAAAACGGGCATATGCAGATTTCCCTTGCATTTGCCAGATAATTCTGTTGTCTATTATATCAGAAAAAAACCATGCATTCTCTACAGGAGAGGTTCACAGATCATCAAACAGATGTCAGCCAAACAAGCTAACGACTGCTGCTGCTGAGCTGGTAATACAACACGCAGCAACCATAGACTGGGAGCACACCACACTGCTAAGAAACACATTCACTTACTACAAAACCATAGTCCACAAGGCTATTGAAATAATGGCCTCACCCGTCTCATCCCCACTGCAACCGAGACACTGGAATCACTCTTCACGACATATGTAAAGAAGCTCTTAACAGCCCTAACATCACCATATAGTGTCACTTCACTGAAGACTGAGCATTGTCCTTGCTAGGAATTCTTCCGAGTTTCCTCCTAAAAATTTTTAACCTGCAAATAGTTGAAGGATAAACTTTAAAATTTTATTGCTCAACAACAGAGAATTTTAAGTTATTTTGAGATTTATCTCCACAAAACTCTCCATCCTGCCCTTAGCCAGTAGGGGACACCAATGGGCTCCGTCTGAGAGGCCACCGTCCATCTGATGAGACATAAAGTCATGGCCCTGTGTGCAGGAGAGACATCATACCCTGTGCATGTTAAAGAACACACTGGATGCCTTGATGTGAGGCTCCCATCTGTCTCCTAACAGCTGTCCAGTGTGTCTCCTATCCCAATCTCAGCCCTCAGGGTCTTTGTGACCTGGCCATTTAGCCCATTGTTTTCAAAAAAGGGCCACTCAGAGGTAAAACAACTCAACCCTCTTCTAACAACTGCAATCTCTCCTCATAATTGATTATTCACATCCAGTAAGGTTAGTTGAAGAAGATTTTAGTAAGTACTGTACAGTAAAATATTTTCAACAGTTACATTTATTTAATTTTTGCTGTTTTAAAGTATATTAATTTTAAATAATGATGATACATTGGCACTCTAATAAAGGGAGGGGGTTAGTAATAGTTTTCTGGTTGATGGAGGACAATCCAATCCCAACCAAATATGAAAAGAATAAAATTAATGGAACTTTTCCACCATGAATATGAAATTAAAAGTATTAATCCTAACAGAGCCCCAGTCATTAAGAGAAAAAATAGCTTAATGCAATCAATATTGATATTATGCCCTAAAATATATCCAGGTTTTTAATGCTAATTAATTATATATAGTAAAAATAATTATTAATATTAAATAATACACTCTATAAAGGAAGTAAATTCGGCCTCAAGCAATTGCCATGCCTCAGAGGTCTGAGAAGCCTGTCAATGTTATATGCCAAAGGGAAAGTCTGAGGAAGGCAAGACCTTAGCAGAAAGGCAGCAAAAGTTCAAAAACCTACCCTACCTGGGGATCTAACACAAGTCCTTTTAATCTGCAGTAAAGCATGTTAACTTCTTGGCCACTGGGATGGCCCAGTGGCATAACATTACATAATGCTAGTAGGTTAAAATACTTCAGAAAAAGGCTGATTTATAGGTATTAAAGTAACGTTATCAAAATCAATTAGAGAAGCTATTAAACTAGTAAAAGTTATGTGAAAATCAGTCTTCAGTTGAAAATATGATATTGTATCATGTAATAGCTGGATATTGCAGAGGACTTGAATGAGGAAACATTTTGTGCTTATAGAAGAGATACTGTTGAAGATAAAATGAATCAGAAAATCTTGATCTCATTATATCCAATAGTGGACAAAAGATGGTGAAAATAATTGTGTAAAAGTAAAAATGAAGTTAAATATCCAAGTAACTTTAAAAATTTAACTTTCTGCTAGTAAATTGCTGTTAAAGATTTTAATTATATCTTGCATAGTTTGGCATAAGTAAAATCAAGACTAGCTTAGCCTAATTTAATATATCATTTGTTATCAATGTGTAATTTACAGCAGGTGCATCTAGACAGTGAGTTAGCTTAGCTGTTCCATCTCCTCAGCACTTAACAACTAAAAGGAA
This sequence comes from Ryuthela nishihirai, assembly GCA_038380435.1. Taxonomy (NCBI): domain Eukaryota; kingdom Metazoa; phylum Arthropoda; class Arachnida; order Araneae; family Heptathelidae; genus Ryuthela; species Ryuthela nishihirai. The sequence continues at coordinate 32,679,028 of JAWZYU010000018.1, forward strand.
ACTTACCTGGCATAAAGAGACATTACTTCTAGTACATTGCTGCAGTGTAACTTCTATTTCACCTCAGCCTTTCAGCTGTAGTCTGGACTATATATAGATTGACATCCTGCAATATGTTATCTTTCATCACTAATAGAGACCACATTATTGCATCATAAGTTGCCCATATCACACAAAGTGCTTGCCATTCTAGTAATTCAATACATTGTGATACTACTGCTGATTCTATCGAGCTCTGGGCACAGTGGCAGTGATCTTGGTCTGAACTGGTTGGTAACAAGCTTTTGAAGATCAAGCCCATTATTAAACCATGGCAGTCATGTTTTTGTAGGAATCGCAAGAAAGAAGTTGTTCTTACTCAGCTCCATTTAGGTCATTCATGTATCAGACATTCTTTTCTTCTATGGGCAGACAATGAACCAGAGTGCGAGTTTTGTGACACCATTTTAACCATCAAGCATATTTTAGTTAAATGTATTGCTTTTAACCTTGAATAATGTTTTTATTTTAGCTTTCCTGATTTTACATCTAAGCCCCTTACACTTGAACACCTTTGTATGATGAATCCTTTTTTACCCCCTGTCTTTGCTTCTTTATGCTATACAGCTTATTTTAATAGATTGTAAATTTTATGTCTTTGTTCTTTACATGCTTTACAACCTGGGTCTTTTACACCTGGGTTAGTTTTACCTTTTTTGTATTTCTATATTTATTGATTTGCACATTTTTATTGTTTTTGTATAATATATCTGTTGGTTTTGTCCTTTACCTTTTACTCTGTTGACTTTTAACTTTGACTGTGGATTTCGGTGTATTTTATCTCATTTGGTACATTATGGCCTTAGTTGCCAATGCACTATAAATCCCAAACAACTAACCATCCAACCAACTGCTGATCAATATAATGGTATTTATGTTATTCTGTGCCTGGTATCCTTGTAGATACCATCAGTTCTAATCCAGCATTAATATTTTACTATTATACAGTGTTAGTGTAATTATGTTATATGAGGCACAATCCAAAAGTTCCTTGACTGGACTGATAAGAAATTGTAGGCTTAACCTTCTGAAAACTGTAGGCTAATCTTCTTATTTTAATCACTATTATCTCTTCAAAGTAGTCTCCTTGGGAAATAATACTGTGAGCTCAGCACTTTTTCCCACTCTGAAAACACCTCTGAAACTCCTGTTTTTAGATGTTGTACAGAACAATCGGGCTTTGAATTGGCACAAGACAGTGACCATAAACAAAAATAGGATTACTTTCCTAGATGATCTACCTACATATTGTCCAAGTAAACACTGCTGTAGAATAAATATTGATCTGTAAAAATGCATACTTTCTGAGTGACTCATATATAAATTTCTTTTGGTTCATTGTTTATCATCCTTCATTTTAACGAATTTCTTATCATTTGGCAAAAATAAAGCTTTTATTTATAGGTATAGGTTGGGTTAGTGGGTAAAAATATATATTCAACATAATGTATTAATTATTTTTCAGAAAAAGGATCTTGGATTTCTATCACAGATCAAGTCTGACTGCACATTGTATGGGTTATGCTTATTGTCCTCTTAGTATGGTTCTTAACAACTTTTTTTCTGAGGCTTATATTGAACTTCCTGCAGACAGTAGTCATCTGTTTCCCTCACTAAAAAGTATTAATACATCTCTTCGGTAAGTGAAATGTGGTTGCTAAACTAAACATTTTTCATTGTGTGCATTATTTTTAATTTTGAAACAGTATAACAGTTACTGTGATGCATGACATACTTTTTATTTTGAACTCTACAATGCATGATCCAGATCAACTTATCATGAGAGTATTATTAATATTCAATGTTTCAGTGGTTGAAATATGCTGATAAAATTTTTATATCTGTGATTGATTCTTTTCCTCTATTATTAAGTAGTTTTTTTTTTTTATCTTTCCATGAACATTGAAAATTAGTAAAATCCATTTTTTGACAATATCCCATGAATTTATAATCTGGGTTATTTTGACCCATGTTAAAAAATCCTTGTAAAAATATTGATATCCAAAAAATTTCATTTTGATTTTTAACAGTATTTATTTTTGCATTTTTAAAATAAATTTACCTTGCATAATTAATTTATAAGTCGTATACAAGAATCTGTTTTCAGTGAGGGTGGTGTGTTTTGAATTATTTGTGTGTGTTATTATTATCTACTTTACATTCTGCTACAAAAAATAAGTTTATGTAGTGGATTGTGTGTTGAATTTTCTCATCCCCTAGGGTTAAGAGGCAAATCATCCAGTGTATATAAATTATTTATATGTTAGTTTTAAAATTTTAAATAATATTTCAATATAAGACTAAGTGCTAAATTTATGAAAATAAGAAGCAACCTGTCAAATTTTAACTAATTGTAATTTAAAACATATATAACTATCAATTTTTTTGTTCTTCGTCAACACAGTCTATCACCAGAGTTTCTAGTATAAATATATCGTTTGTAACATTGCTTCAAGTTTTACATTTTTTACATTATTAGTGTCCTCTAACAATGGTAAATTAAGGCCATTTGGAGGATTTGTGCCAATCGTGCTCTTTGGTTACTGGAACAGTATAACCTCTACTTTTCTTAATTAACATTTTATGCTTATTAATGTTATGACTGCAGTGACATATTAGGATTTTTTAATCTTTTTTTGAAAATATACTGAATGATTTCTAATAAAATATTTTAAAGCAATGTGTATGAAAATGTGATTCACATCCAATTATATCCAATCATTTGAAGATCAAATAAACCATATAAATGTCTTCCTCATGAACTAAACTTGCATTTTGTTTTTTCTTTTATTATCGTAATGTACAGGGAACATCTGCTTAATGCTGTGGATGCATACATGGTAACTCTGTATTAAGTGAAATCTGCATTTGCCATAATTATTATAATAATTATTTCAATGGGATAGGGTATGGCTACAACCTCATGTAAATAATTACAATTCAGAAAATGTAAACACAGAGGAAATAAAGGGAAATAAAGATTAGTGAAATTTTTACTTATGGACAAAAGGAGATGTAAAAAAAAAACACCATGAAAGCTCATGGAGCTTACTGCTTAACCTAAACCAGCATGGCTCTCACTTGGAAAAGTCCAATCTCAACTACTTGACTTTTTTTACGTATTATTTGTTTATAGCACTCAGGTAGTGCATCACAGCACTGTTTCCAGCACTCTGATGTGAAGTCATAGTTGTGCCTCTCTGATAAATCCATGTAATAATTATGAAAAGAAAATGTTTTTTCAATGACTTTAATAGTTAACACTTTACAACTGTGCCCCTAAAGTGTGACTCCGCCTTTTCTTGGTGCATTAGTACCCTTCACAGATTATTCTGGGTTTCCTGCTCATGAGAACAATGCATTATGGATAGACTGCTTTACCAGTTATGTGTAAGTGCCTAAGAAATTCATTAGATAAAAAAAATCCTTTTCTTTCATTTTTTAACAATTTGATGAGGAAAAGTATGTATTTTTTGTACCACATTATAGTAAATCTGCATTGGTCAGGTCCTTGTTAAGCAGGGGTTCTCTGTATTGAGTAGCGTATGTATTGGAAGTAGGGTAAGAGAATATTTTAAAATAAGTTGAATCTTTAAGACTTCATCGTGTCTGATCACTTTATGTGTATTATTAAATATATTCTTTCAATGTTATTTTTAATGTAATTTTATCCCTTTTAAGGTCTTGGGATCAACAATCTTTTGACGGTTGTAACAGGCCTTTCCTTAATCGATACCTTAGCAGTGATTCCTTATTGCTACAAGACCAAGAAGATATTAATGATGATCCAGTAGCAGAAACAAACAGCTGTCTTCATCAGCTAGGGAATGAAATCTTCATTGGCATGGTGACAATGCAATATCAGGCTTGCCCTGTATGTTCTGCTTTTATTGGTATGCCATGTGTTGTCATTTGTACCATAGTTCGGAATATTCACCTTAAAATTATTAGATGACTTTTCAGTTAAATTACATGAGGTGATGAAATATGTTCAAAAAAGAATGCCACAACTTTCCATTCCCACTGCTCATGAACATTAACACATAGACTCCCCTTGCACCACATATCAGGGTTGTTCTAGTGAAAAGTAGACAACCCCTATATCTGGGCAATGGAATGAATGATCTTTGTGCCCACACAGAGGGTAACAGGTAGATGTAGAAGGAACTCATCAACACTAGAATCAGTAACAAATATCAGTTTGAATGTGGTAGACCCTGTGTGAATTCCAAACAAAAAAAACCCACATGGTAACTTTGAAAGTTGAATAATATCCAGTACCCTGACATTTTAATTTGGCAATTGGGATCTGTTATTGATTTAGTTTATGGGCTATGGTGACACCATCAGGTCATAATGATATTACAAAACTTTGGACATTTTAAGTTATGCAATAAAGTCAAAAAATGTCCAGCTCTTTTGAGCAAGAAGGTGTGTTGTATAACAAATTCTGCCCCCATACTGCCCAAGTAACAACATAGAACATGTAGGATTGGGAATGCCTAGAACATCCTCCCTGTAGTGTTATCATCATTCTTATTAGATTTTCACATTTGAGAACCTCTAATAACACCATGAAAAGAAGAAAGTTGTAGTCAGATGAAGAGGTCCAGTTCATTATCATAGACTTCCTTATAATGCCACAGCTGTAGCTCAGCATATTTCTGTATGGAGAACTAAATTGCACAGTATGGTAAAACTCTGTGTATATAAGTATATAAAAGTTGCCCTCTTAAGTAGCTGCTTATCAAAGAGGTCTAACAGAAGCTTGTCGGTATGATACACCAAAGAGGAGATCTGTAAGGAAGGTGAGACCTGAGCAGAAAGACAAACAAAAGGAAAAAAAACCATGCCTTATCTGATGCTCAAACCTGAATCCCTTTGATCAGTAGCCAAGGACATTAACCACTTGGGCTTCTGTTTTTGCACAGTAGATAGGATCCCAAAAAAACTGTGTAAAAAAAATACAGTGCATATGAAAAAATAGAAGATTGGTTTCAGACATGAAAACCCAGTACAAATAATAAGTTGTTTTCAAACAAATCATATCAAAATCTTTAATTAAATCTTTATTTGATTTTTATTCATTTAAACAGATTTTTTATTTTATAAACTTATAAAGATAATTAATTATATGTACATAAATAAAGTAAATTATCCTTCATAAAGAAAATAATATGTCACTAATTGAAGAATACAAAAGTGCAAAAAAATGACTTACATATGCTTATTAACTAGATTTTATTCGTTTCACTTTCTGACAATAGACATATTCATTTGCATAAGACTGGAATTAAATCACATTCATCGCTTGAAATATTTTGGCTGTCATGTTCATACTCCAATGGTGAAATACTCTCTGTGGTATGGGAAACCAAATTATCACTTGTTTCCAGTGATTCTGAAGTTTATTAGTTTTGACAACTAACTCTGTAATCAATTGTTGAGATCCTACTTTGACTAGACCTTTGTATAATTCTTGATAACACACCATAAATGACTGCAGTTCATGTTTAAACTGCTCAGCTCATTCAACAATGGGATTGGGTAAGAAAATGACTTTTCGATCTACTAGCCATTTGAAGCCCTTTAATTAAACCTGCAGTGAGTGGAACCTCTTCATCACCATCACTTTTTTCTTTTTCATCAGGAGTCTCAAGGACAACTATTATTTCATCTTCACTAAGAGCCTTGTTAACCAGCAATTCATCAATATCTGTAAACGATAAATCATCGAATCCTTCTCCACCAACTCCATGTGCTGAAGTGATGATATTAGGATATTCAGTCGTATTTGGGAGTACATGATCTTTGCTTTTTACACATTCTGGCCAAATAGCTTTCCAGCATGTGTTTAAAGTTAATGGTTTTAATTCTGATAACGTCAATCCAGCATGTCTGATATAATTTAAAATAGAAAATTTCTTCCATACATCGATAACTGTTAGTGTTTTATCCTTATCTAGTTTATCCAAAATGTATTGAAATGTTTGTCTTACATAGTAAGTTTTAAATGTGGCAATTATACCCTGGTCTAGTGGTTGTATTAAGGATGTCGTATTAGGTGGCAGAAAACAAAATTGCACATTTGGGTATTCCAAAACACGATTGCCAGGCACATTGTGTATAATCAATAAAACTTTAAATTCGAGATTTTTTTTCCTTCAAATAGCATTTAACTTCTGGAACAAAACATTTATGGAACCATTCATTAAAAATTTCTTTTATAGCCCAGGCTTTTTTGTTTGCCATCCAATACACTGGCAATTTATTCAAATCTACATCTTTCATTGACCATGGTCTTAGGGATCGATTGTTGAGCAGTGGTTTTAACATACTATCTCCTGAAGTGTTGCTGCAAAATAGGTCACACAATCCTTAGCTGCTTTAAAACCACCAGCAGTTTTTGTGATTTTGCTATTTAGGTTCTACTTGGCATTTTTTTCCAAAAAAGACCAGTTTCATCTGCATTCCAAACTTGATCAGGAGTGTATCCACCATATTCAATGATTTGGGCCAATTTTGGACAAAATTCTTTAGCAGCCGGCTCAGCTGCAGATTCAACTTCACCTTTTATCTTTATATTATGAAATGCGTGTCTTTGAAGAAATCCTGTAAGCCAACCTGTACTTGCAGAAAATTCATGATTTTTGTTTAACTGAGCTGATGTGGTTGGTTCCATTTCTTGTATATGCTTATATATTTGTAATGCCCTCTGTTTGATGGTATTTCCATCTAGAGGTATTCTTTTTTTGCGAGTTATCTTCTATTCACATTACTAGTGCCTTTTCCGTCTTGCCAGACTCATAATCTGCAGTTCCCAGATTCGAGTCCCAGCTGGGTCAGTGTTGAGACTTATCTCTGCAAAACTCCACACCCTGCCCATGGTCAGTAAGGAACACTGATGGGCTTGGTAAGGTCGCCATCTGTCGGATGGAACATTAAGCCATGGCTCCGTGTATGGGAGAGCCATACCCTGTGCACGTTAAAGAACATGCTGGATGGCCTTGACAGGAGGCTACTATCTGTCTCCCAACAACTGTTCCAATGAGTTCCCTCCCCCAACCTTCTTGCGACCTGGCCATTTAGCCTATGGTGTGAAAAAAAGTGCCACTCAGAGGTAAAACAACCCAATCCAAAGCTTTTTCCATCTTCACTTTTACAACATCTCGCATGTATAATGACAATTTAGCTCTCAATTTTGTTCCAGAAAGCACAGATTTTCCAATAGCATCTTCATTTTTCTTGATAGTTCTTACGGTGACTTCATTCAAACCAAAATATTTATCTATGGATGTTGAACCTTCTCCAGTGGCAAGACGATCTAAAATTTGGATCTTAGTATCCAAAGAGATAGCTTTCCTTTTCTGCTTTTGTATAGTTGAATTATACAACATCATTTGCCATAATGTGTATTTATAGTACATTTTCAAAGTTAAAACTACTTCGAAAAATGTGATCATAAAAGTGGCATCTTTGTTATAAATGTAAATTCTAGGAATTTTTTCTTAAGTAGGAATATTTTTTTAGAATTAAATTCAAATGGAGATTTCTAAAAAGGCATTGTTTGAACCATGTTAGATCAAAATAAATCATGTAAAAAGAGAATTAGAATTTTTTTCTAAACCATTTTGAATTAAAATCGTGTAAAAACAGAATTGGATGTATATTTTTTTTATTTATAAACCATAAAAAAATTTATTTCTTAAAATGAAGCTAAGTTCTTGCATATGAATAGACTAAAAAGGGGAAACAATAACTTTTTGTAAAACTAGTTATAGCAAATACTCGTATTTTATAAAACATTGAATGTGTCCCTCATTGTTAGCATTTGTCAGTGTCAAACAGTGAACACCATAGATTCCCATTTAGACAGGGAATCATGGTACAGAACCATAGTTTCATTTCCCTTGACAATTGAATCAATCACTCCTTTATCTTGCCCCTCACAGAATGCTAAAAATTCAGTACAGCATTCCACGTGTCGTTGTGTTTGGACAACACTCAAAAGTTTTGGGATCCATCTTGCACTCACTTTGTTCACATGAAGATGGTCGCATAAAATATGAAGCACCATGGTTTTTGAAAGTCCACACCTTGCTGATAATTCTTTAGTTTTCAGTCACATATCCTTTAGCACCTCTTCTTGCACCAGTGCAATTGTTTCCGGAGTGAGTGTTTCTGCAGGTCTGTCTTGAGGTTCATCTTCAATCGAATCTCTCCCTAAGCGAAACTGCATAGCTCATACTTTAACCGTCGAATATGATGGGAAAAATTTGCCATACACGGCATCTGAATGTCGTTTAATTTCTGCCAGGCTTTTGCTTTCTTTCGTCAAAAATTTAATGACTGCCGATACTCAAGTTTAAATATTTTTAAATATTGGGCAACAGCACTTCTATCTGCAATGCTAGCTGGAGTGCTACTGATGCTAGAGCTGCAAAATTTTAACTGTAATGCAACAAAACATAGGGTGAGGGGCTGATGGAGTTAGACCTGTCAATTCTTGTTCTAATGTGTTTGGGCCGAAAACGTTTGGACCTTACTATGTATATTCTGATTGAATTGTGCAATTGAGAAGTATTGCTTTACAATGAATTAAATTTATCAAATTCATTAAATGTGGATGCACCTAATTATATATCAGGTATCAATTTGTTGAATTTGGCTAATCTATGTAAAAGTATTCAAAATGCTTAAAAATGTTTCGATTTCTCTTGAAATGGATAAAATATTTTTCTGAGAGAAGTAAAGGCATATCTTTAATTGGAATTTTCTTAATCTAATAAGTTCTAAACATTGTGATGCATAAAATTTTAATTTTTTTTGTTTTGTTCATTTTCCAGGACTTTGTTCAACTTATTGAACATTTAGACAAAGCTTGTATTAGGTTTGTTCACTTCTCAAAAGAAAATGAATTACGAAGTAGGGTAAGTTGTGTGTAGTTCTTTTTTTATATGCTAGCTAATGTGATGTTTAAGGTATGTTTTATATGTCTTTGCTGGTAAGTTTAGCTAACAGTCCATTAGTTTATTAACCATTAATATTTTTAACAGTTTTGACAATTTAACTAACAGTCAAAATTTCAGGTACTACAAATGATCAATGACTAATAAATCAATCAAAAAACAAATGGTAACATTGGTCATCACTTGTAGTTTCTTTTAGTAACTTAGGACACATAACACAATATCCTTTAATAATTAACAACTGCTTGTCTCAATGATAGTCTCACACTATCTTTTTGCCAAATATTCTTGATGGTATATTTCGTGATTTGTCCATTCAAAACAGTACTCTAAAGCAAGTTTCAAAACATAGTTGTAACTAATGCATTTCAGTATGAAAAAAGGTGTACATATAAATAAATTGACTGTTTTTAGATTTTCATTAGAAAAATATTAAAATGATATATTATTCCATCCATCCATCCATCCATCCATCCACCCATCCATCCACCCACCCACCCACCCACCCACCCACCACCCACCACCATGGGAGTGGAAATAATCACATTATTTAGAACATCTCTGAAACGCTCAGCCCACCTAGCCATCACAGAATCCTTACCTTCAACCACCTTGCCATATTTATCCCTCAATTCCTGTGTACCTGTCTGTTTCTTCCCACATAAAACATTAACAATCTGGTACAACCCTTTGCTGTTGTGCTGTCTAATGCTTCCTCTGCTTTGTCAGCCAAACTATCAAGTCAAAGATTCTTATCAGCTGTTAACTGATCCTTTACACATTTATTAAGCTCATTGTAATGCCTTCTGTTAGGACTAGTACGATGTTGATTCGTATTAATTCTGCACTTCCTTCTTTCAGAAATAAGTTCCATAGCCTTATCACTCAACTAATTTTGTTTCCTCTGTTTGCTTTTATCCAAAAGAGTACTGTTGGTTTAAAGAAAAGCCTGTTTAAACTGATCCCATTCTTTCTCAACTTCAGCAGTAAGCAAACCACGATTGTCATAATGACTAAGTAGTCTATCATGGTATGCTTTGGCTATATCTGGATCTTTCAGCCTTCAGTGTTGAAGGTAATTTTCTTAACCGTAGCACAACATTTCTTAAGCTTCAGCTGCAAGACACTTTTGATCAGGTAATAGTCAGACCCAATTTCGGCTCCCTTGTATGATCTGGTATTCCTAACTGAACTGGCCCATTTACTTTAATTAAAATATAATCTATCATATTCCTGTGCAACCCATCAGGTGAAACCCACGTATATTTATAAATGTCCTGGTGTTTGTAATATGTGTTAGTTATTCGTAAATCATTAGGTTTACTACCTATAGGAGACATTCCCCATTGCCATTGGATCTACCAATGCCAAAGGGACATAAAACTGCTGCCCAAAGGTCAGAGTCAGTACCAACTTTAGCATTGAAGTCACCTAGCACAAGAGAAATATCTCCTTTCTTCACAGAATTCAAAATATCCTGAAACTGACTGTAAAACGTATCCTTCTCGTTCTCATCAGAGTCCTCTGTGGGGGCATAACAACAGATGACATTCAAGTCTTTAATTTTTGTTTTAATTTTGCTCTAAGAAATCTTTCATTAATGCAGTCATATCCTAGAACAGCATCACTGGTGTGTCTGCTGGAAAGACAACAAGTGGACAACAAAATGTTCTCCCAAGACGTTGCAGACAATTTCAAAGAGCAAGAGAGAGAGAGTCATAGACGAGGACAAGATCATCCCAGATTCATAAATGCTCAGGATGACTGTTGTCTGTCTTTAACAGTAAGATGACAGAAAGGAGAGCTAGGCATCTGACATGTAAACTGTCAGCAGCTACAGGAATGACAGTTTCAAAACATAATGTATATAGAAGGTTGCACAAACAGGTATGTATACATGAAGACCAAGGGTTTATGTCTCCCTCAACCCTTTAAACAGAAGAGCTTGTTTAATGTGCTGCAGATATCACCTTTACATCCCAGACCAGAGCTTCTATATGACTTGTGAGCTGTTGGCTGCCACAGAGATGGCAATTTCAAGACTTACTGTTTATAAGAGGCTGCACAAACATGGTCTGTATACATTAAGACCAGGGGTTTGTATCTCCCCCCCCCCAATCCCTTACACAGAAGAGTTCATATAATAGTGGTGAAGTGTAACTTTTTGAACAGGGGAAGCAATTATCAAAGAATTGCTCAAATTGAGTCAAAATGCCATTCTAGTTTTTGTTTCTAAATCAGTGAATCAGAACACCAACCTAAGACTTATGTTTTCAAATGATTGATTAAATTGGAGCTCCATTCCACCACTTTCATTTCTGAATTATTAAACTGGAATGGGGTTCTTTTACTTTTCTGCACTTTCATTTCTGAATTATTAAACTGGAATGGGGTTCTTTTACTTTTCTGAATAATTGGAACAGAACATTGTTCTTGTATTTGATGTTTCCAAATCACTGAGTGTGGGTAGTTCTATAGTTTTTAAAGCATATATTTCTGTAACATGGTGTTTGTGTGTATATAGGCTTATTATATTTTTATACAATCAAACTGGGACATTAAGGAAAAAAGTTGAAAATGAAAGTTGCATACATGTTTTGAGTAGTTTAAAATATGGGTGTATGAGTAAACAAATGATTTATTTAAATCTGTTATATATTTTAGAGTGATAGTCTTTCTTTCTGTCTGTTTGTTTGACATTTTCTCGTAGACAGTCAAAGCTAGGCCCTCCAAACTTTGTCTTTAGCTTCATCTCACTGTAATTTTGTCCACTGTATGGATTTCAACCCCAGAAAATTAGGTCCACTCCCAAAGTTATTGTGAAACATCTGTTCATTGATAACTTATAGGATCAATAATGTACTACTCCAGTCACAGCTTTCAAGTCTCCATTCGTAAAGTAGATGGCGGCAGCATCCCCAAGGATTTCAGACACTTGCAGTAGGTTCAAACCCGACCCTCCATAGACAGGAACTAGATCTATAAACTTTACTGATCCAGAACTAAGTGGAACTACTACACCAAATTCGCGACGTATTGGTCTATTACTTGAGGAATTATGGGTAGCCGAAAATGTCTGCCATTGGGGACATCACCGCAAATATGAACAAGTGTCTGCATATCAGTTATAAATAAGCCTGCTACTCTAAGTCAAGGCCTGAGCAAGGCCTTGACTTATCAAGGCCTGAGCAACTTGGAGCAATTCTGCTAGTTTTTTTATTATTTATTGTGGCTTAGAGAAGATTGTGGGGGGAACCCACTGGACAGCTGTTGGGAGACAGATGTAGCCTCCTGTTAAGGTCATTCAGCATGTTCTTTAACATGCATAAGGTTTTCTGTCATGCACGCAGGGCCATGACTTTACATCCCATCTGACAGACAACAGTTTATCGAAGCCCATCAGTGTCCCCTATTGACTGAGGGCAGGGTGGGTTTTTTGCAGCGATAAGTCTCAATGCTGACCCAGATCTAAGCATTTCAGCAGTAATTTCATCTACCCCTAGGGATTTGTATACTTTTAATTTTCAGATAGGCATAATAATTTCTGATCATGATATAGGACCAACATTGAATGCATTCCTCATTACAAACAATTGGAGTAAAACTAACCACTTGGAACAATTCTGAAATGATCAGCCTAGAGCTTAATGTCCCATCTAACAGGCAGTAGCCTTTCCAAATCCATTGGTTCTTCTACTGGCAGAGAGCAGGATGGGGAGCTTTGAAGAGATAAATCTCAATACTTGCCCATGCAGGACTCAAACCTGGGAACTGCAGATTACGAGCCTGGTGCACAACCAGCTGAACCACTCCCACTCCTGTGCCTATAGGCACAAAGATATTAAAGTGTTGATTGGTAATGAAAGTGTATAATAATAAAACTTAAGACAGTGTATAATAAAATATCACATTTATATTTTTCTACTTTACTTCAGAATTTAATGTAGAATACATTAATTTACTTTAATACCTTTTTTATATATTTGTTTATACTAAACTTCATATTTAAGTTTTCCAGACATTTATTGTGGGAAAACAAAACTCTACTTATATTTTTGTTTGTCACATTTCATAATTATGTATCCCCATTGCAATTATTTCTTGTGTTGGATTTGTGGATTGCAGTTTTATTATCTGGGGCCTTTTCAAGGAATGTGACCCTAATGATTGATAATCCTGCATTGAAACTGTATTTGCTTCATTCAAGAGAATTTTGCATTTTAATTTGTTAGGATACTGTTTGTAGTATGTACTAGCTCTTTTTGATATGCTATTGATATAACTTTGCTGTTTTGATTTTGTTTGTTATTGACATTGGGTGTAATGTTTTCTAGTATTAATATGACAGTGTGGTAAGTGTATCCTGCATCTTTTCCTCTTTGGTATATGAAGTAGACTTTTCTATTGCATATGAATTAGATGAAAATCTCATAGCTCTGTAAAACATTGAGTAGAAATTTGCTTTATTACATTTAAAATGGGTTTATATAAATTTTCAGGTGTGTTGATAGGAAGTAAAGGGATTTTTACATATACTTTATATCTAGTGATCCATTGTGGTTTCTTGTGACGAGGACATCCAGAAAATATACTGATTTCTTTTTTTCTTCCATTGTGAAAGGGATAGAATCAGAGCAGTTATTTAGTTGTTTTTATGGCGTTTTAAAGTGCTTGGCTTATGGATTCCAGATGAGGAAGGTGTCATTAATATACCTTCCCCAGAAGAGTGTTTTGAAGGTTTATTTGTAATTTTATTTTTAATTTATCATACAAATATATATATTGTTTATTGTCAACTGGCAGATTTATCTGGTGTTGCTTGGTCTGAAATTTTCTAAAATGTAGAATAGAGGCACTCTCCACATTGCAAGCTTTCATTTGGCATAAATATCATTAAACTCGATCTCCTCCCCCTCTGGGGGGTCAGGGGTGGCTCAGTTGGTAGCACGCCAGACATGTAATCTGTTGTTCTCAGGTTCGAGTCCCAGCTGGGTCAGCATTGAGATTTATCTCCACAAAACTCCCCACCCTGTTCATGGTCAGTAGGAGACACTGATGGGCTTGGAAAGGCCACCGTCCTTTCCAACAACCTCACACACTGGATGAATTTACAGGAGACTACCATCTGTCTCCCAGCAGCTATTCCAATGGATCCCCTCCCCCAACTTTCTCTGAGCCTTCGGGGTCCTTGTGACCTGGCCATTTAGCTGATTGTGTGCAAAAAAATGCCGTTCAGAGGTAAAGCAACCCAACCTCCCCCTCCAGTTAAAATTTTCTCTCTCTCTTTTAGGGAAGGAAAGAAATGGACACAGTTCGAGGTACCCATTATCCTCCCTGTCAGAAGTTTCTAAACCTTAAACCAGAATTTGCTCCCTCAGATAATTGAACTTTTCAAATCACTTCGTACCCACCAGAGTTCCTCAGATACAATTTGCCAGGCATATGTAACTTTATAGCAAAAGAAAATTAACTGTGTTCTGAGGTGTATAAAAAATGTAAAGGTACAAAAAAATTATTATTATTAAACAAAATTATTTATTACTCAGCATAATATTTGAAACATTTATTAATTATTTGTGTATAGTTTAATTAGCTTTTGCATAAATATCATTAAACTTGATCTCCTCCCCCTCTGGGGGGCAGGGATGGTTCAGTTGGTAGCACGCAAGGCATGTAATCTGTAGTTCTCAGGTTCAAGTCCCAGCTGGGTCAGCAATGAGATTTATCTCCGCAAAACTCCCCACCCTGCCCACAGTCAGTAGGGGACATCGATGGGCTTGGAAAGGCCATTGGTATGGCATAATATTTGAAACATTTATTATTTGTATATACTTTAATTAGCTTTTGCATATTTTTCAAATTAAGATAACAATTTTAACTTCCAATACAAATTTAGGTTTTGAAGCTTTCATTTCAACAAAGAATCTCGTGTTCTGCTCATGCTTAATTAGAATGGCTTCAATTAGAATGGCTTCAAAATATATAGACGCTAACATTCTTGACCCAACAAACTAAACAATGAGTTTATCATGCAAAATGAGAAAGAAATTAGTTTGATGCATTGATTATTTCAAATTTAATGGTGGCAATAGTTATTTTGAATAAATTTCAAGCATTAATGTTAAGTCTATGGGGATTTTGAGAAATTCAAACCCACCCACCCCAATTTTGTTGACACCAGCGTGTTTGCACATAGCCTACATTCTTCCTCTGGGTGAAGGGAATGTTCATGCAAAGAGTGAGATCTGTAACTCTTCTGGGGGCTGAGTGCATATGCAGACAGACATACAAACAAAAACCAAACATACTTCTTTATATATTAGATATGTTAGGCCTGCAAGTGCATAACTAAATAAATAAATAAGAATTAAAAAAATTAAATATGAAATTATTGTTTAGTATTAAGAAGAACAATTTTTAACTAATGAAAAAATAGCATATATTTTAAGTTAAAAAATAAATGAGATATCTAACAGAAAAAATGTTGTTAAAGTCATGGTCTTTGTGTTAAGTTAACTAGTACTCCTCATCATAAATGCTAAAAAAAGATTAGATTAAGAACTGTAGGTAAATGTTTACTAATTAGGTATTGCAGTTAACGATTAGCAGATGCTTTTTATGTACATTATATTGCCATACTTATCAATTGTGGTTTGTTTTAGGTATTTTCTGAAAAGATGGGACTGGAATCGGGATGGAATTGTCATATATCACTTCTGAGTGAAAAAAATTGGTATTTTTTTTATGTTATTCATATTTTCAAATTTATTTACTCTAATTTCTGCCACTCATATTGTGTTTTGTAAGGCAGCAATAATTTTAAAAGTATGTTGTTTTTTTCTGTAGTATTCTATACAAGATTCATATATTTCTGAAGTAGAGAAATGCAGACACTGATTCTTTGAAATTAGTGCTTGCTTTGACATAAAGAAAATTAAGTGGGATTTTTTTTTGTGTGCATGTATATGGTGTTTTCCATATTTTAAAAGTATGCCATTGTAAATATTTTATGCAGAACACTGAGTGCTTGAGACCTGACACTAGTAGTTTTAAATAAGCAATAGTAGTTTTAAAATGTGACACCTCCTACTTAAACATCATGGGATGGCCTCTGTGGGAGGATTTTTTTCTGTTTCTTAACTACTGTCCCTTGTCCCCTTACCCTACTCAACTCTCAGCCCTTGGGGTCTTGGCCATTCAACCAGTTGTGGGCATAAGAGGACTGTTCAGAGGTAAAACAACCCAACCAGTGTTTTGTAGACTGCAGAACATGTGTTCAGACAGTTGTGCTGGTTGAGAAACACTGATATAGATCAGTGCTTTTCAGCTTTGTTTCTTTGAATGCCACTTTCAGAACAAGTAATGTGCTGCAATGGTATGGCCTGAGCAGCAACTAGGGAGAGTTTAAACTGTGCAGTTAACATTTCAACAGTCTCATAAATTGTAGGCATTCACCTGTGAATCAACTGTGATCCCCAAGAACTGCTGAAGCATCAACTGAAAAGTCTCATAGTTTTTCCAGTTGCCACTCATAATATGTCACTAATATTCTGTATATTGTTAAGCAGCCTGAAGCATCAGTAGTTAATAATCACAAGCTCAACTGTTTTTAGCATCAGGGGGAAAAGAAGGTAACTTCTGTTTTTTCCAGGAGTGTCCTATTTAGCACCATAGTGCAATAACAGCATATTGTTTTAGATTCCTAATAATCTATTATGAGCTAGAAAGGTTCTGAGAATGGTAGTGCTCAATAACAGTACTGGATCCAGACCAAACTTGTGGGATGGGGGAGGTCTGTAGTTTAAAATACAGCATGTGTAAGACATTTGCTGAATTTTGGTTTATATGTCTGTATTAAACTTTCCAGTAGAAAAGAGCAAAAAAATTTCCTGTGAGGGTTGCTTCCAAATAAAATGTCGAGTTCTTCTGTAAAATTGGCAACACTATATAGAGATTATTTGTGAGGAAGGTGAGCCCCCAATGGAAAGACAGCATAAATAATAAAAGAAATTATCAATGCACTCTCTATCAGGGATTCAAACTTAGGTCCCATTTTCTTCAGCCAAAAAATATTATCTGCTTATAGCCCAGATGCTTACACACTCAAGAGTGGCTGAGCATATAGCAGTGATGAACCTATTGGGATTTGTAATTTAATTATATTACTGTGAAGAATGAAGTAAGCAATACTGCTATTACTTGGCAGGATTGGATCTTTGTTGTTTGGCACTTTTCGAGTGATGTTAGAATGTTCTTTGCAGTTTCAACTTTGAAGAATTCCTTAACTTAGACTATGTTTGCTCTGTGGCTAGGGTTGCCAAAGAAGAAAAATGGTTTAGTGAGTTCATTAGCAAAATTCTTTGCTGAAAAAATAATGCAGTTTGCTGA
This sequence comes from Ryuthela nishihirai, assembly GCA_038380435.1. Lineage (NCBI taxonomy): Eukaryota > Metazoa > Arthropoda > Arachnida > Araneae > Heptathelidae > Ryuthela > Ryuthela nishihirai. Next base: position 32,696,424 of record JAWZYU010000018.1, read on the forward strand.
GTTTCATACCACCTAACTAATTATGGTGCATATTTAAGAAACAATTTTGATTCATGCTATCTTGTGGCTGAGTGGTTAGCATGCTTGGTTACTGATCAAAAGGACTTGGGTTTGAGCTCCAGATAAAGCGTGGATGTTTGTAGGTGTATTTCTTCTATCTTGCCTTCCTCACAGACTTCTATGACATATAAACTGACAGGCTCCTCTCAGACTTCTGTAGCAATCACCTGTTCGAGGAAGTATATATGCATTTATTTATTTATCGTTTATGTGAAAAACACATATGAATAAAAAATGTTTTCTTAAATGTTTCATAAAACCACAACTACCTAGAGAATTCTATAGTTACACTCAAGTTAAAAATGTGGAAATTCTTGGAAATCTTTTTTGAGTTGGAGAAAGTAATTAAACCCATCAGATACTAGTAATGTATATAGTTTATGACGTACATATAAATCCTAATATCTCGGTAACATATATTTTTCATGCTCATTCAAATAGGCAGTTTTTAATTAATACCAAGCACATGCTACCATCCAGTGCATTGCCATTGCCAAATTTAGATGTCAGTCAGAGAAGGCTCCTGTGGGGAGTCAGATATTTTTTGAATGTGTGTGGATCCCAAGTATTTAATTGAAAGGAACCTATTATGTTGAAATGCATATAAGTCAGGAAATGGGCAAGCTGATGGTTAAGGATCACTTCACCAGATTGTACAGGTTATGTACAACACATTTATTGTCTACAAGCTTATGCAACTAGATTTACAGTAATAACAATATAATCAACCCTCCACTAGAGCCTCTCACTAACTAATGTGAATGTGACCAAACAGTGGCCCCAGCTGGAAACGTTTTTCCACTGCCAACTTTGATGTAACAGAGCCTGACCCTCTGTCCTCTCAATGCTGAAGCTCAGTGACCTTAAACAAGGTCTTGGTTCTTCACTTTTGAACTCAGTCATGTGGGGTGCTTTGTCCACACAGGGGTCAATATTGCTGGTCATCGCTAGTCCCAGCTACTTGTTAAGGGAACAGATTGATGAGCCCCTGTGGACCTCCCACATCTGGCAGCAAGACACCTCGATTTTCTTGGCACTGGAAGAGCTAACAGTCATTTGTCCATTCCAGTGTCTTTTCTGTCTGATGATAGGGATGCTACATCTAGAGTTAGGACTTAAATTAGACTCTGTGGGTTTAGAAAATCAGTTTCAAATGAATTGTTTTAAATTCAATATACTAACTTTGAACTAAATTGGCTTGTAATCTGATTTTAATCATAAATCACATAAAATAAGAGAGTGCATATTCATGCATAAGGTAGTTCAATGTCTGATATTTTTTATTTTTTTAGCTTTACATGAACTTTGATCCACAATTAGTATAAGGATACTAAAATTTGCTTTAAGGCACCACATGATATGTATCAGCATAACTGCAATCGCATTTTTTATGTTCTCAGTTGAAAAATTGTAGAGTGAAGAAAGGTGTCTCAATTTAAGTTCCATTAACTCTTCTAGTTCCCAATACAAGGAATAATCACAATTTCTTCACAATAGACATCATTAATGTTGTAGAAACTAGCAACTTACTTATTCTAAGTCATTTGAATATGAATTGTATTTGTAAATTGATTATAATTTGTATACAACAGTTCTAGAAGCACACATTTCTCTAATATTGTAAACTCTAGCTCCTATAGGATTGAAAGCCAAAGTCAAGATTTATATGGTGAACTCAGAACAAAGCTTATATGTTATAAATATGATATTTTCTGCTGTTCCCTATTCCCAGTTAAGCTATGTAACACTTAAAGCTTTGGAAAGTGGTTTTCTTCAAAAATTCTTAAAAATGGGCCTGGAACACATATTTCATGCTGATTTTTTTTTCCTTTGGGTTTATTAAATTTTATTGTTCAGAATTAAATGCTGTCTTTTGGTGTGTAACAAGAGTTATTTATGTTCCTTATTTACTTCAAGGGAAGGTTCTGAAGTTGAGTTGCTTTCTTTAAATATAAAATTCTGCACTTTAAAATACCATTTTTAGCTTGTTTTCAAAAGTTAGCTATTGTTTTCACTTTCTTGTATGTATGTCCATCTGTAGATATTCAACTTTTCTTTTTAGAGGCAAATGAAAAAATTTTTTTTGGAGTTGGATAGGTACTTGTGAAATATTAAGAGTCTCATTTTCCAAATATTCCAGTAGTGTAATTTTTCATTGTTACATGGCACTAAAGTTGGGAAAGGGCAATAAGTGGCTCGTTTAAATGATCTGTTCATGCTTGAAATTTGAATAGTAGAGTGTAACTGTCAAAGGATTTATATTGCCTGCAGCAATTTGTCCCCTTTCGAGGGGGGAGTAAAACAGCTTTTTTGTTTAAAGAAATAAATAAAAGTTATTTTTGCTTTGGATATGTAATAATGAAATATTACTATTAGCATATTTTGAATCATTCATTAATTAAATTTCCCTGATATGGAGGGTGCTAAAGTCTTTTATAACTTCATTCTCCTTAAAAGCAAACATTTCATTTATGCCAGAGGTGATATGTTCTATTAGTTTTCTCTTTGTCATTTCTGTCGATTTACAGGCATTCTACTTTTTTAATGCCTAAATGAAAAATATTTTGGTTGAATAGATACTAAGGTACTATGATTCATATTTTTTTAATCTTCTAGTAATTTGATTATCCACCAATGAAAGTTCCTCAAGTTGAAAAATGAACATTTTTAAATAAGAAACAATTGAAATAATTAGCTGAAAAAATTTTGGTATTGTCCTGAGTGGGATTCCACAAGACAAAACCAAATTTTTTTCAGCTAATTATTTCTAATTTTTCTTTTTTACAGGAATTTTTCCTGTGATACTTTATTATTGAATTATTTATATAATGCTGTGAGCATGAGTGAAAAATATTATTTCCATCATATGAGGCAGCTTAATTGCCCGATTACCATCATAGATGGTACCAGTGGCAAATCAACAAAATAAGTGGAAATGCTTATATGTCACTTTGTTGAAGAAAACAGTGGTCTTATGGTGTAGTGCAGCAATGCACAACCCATGGGCTGCATATGGCTCACACGAAGCCCACATATATAAGATCATTTATTTAATTCTTTTGCATATTTGTTAAGAAATAATATGCATGATGATAAACTGATAAGAAAAGAAACAGGAATCACACTGACCTTGACTGGCTGCTTTAATATTTATTTTTAATATCCCATTTGAAGCAGGGTTATATGTTAATATATTCTAATGTTATAAAATTGTTTGAAGGTTGTCTTGCAGCCCTTCCTTCACCCACTAAGTATATAATTGGCCCTGAGTTGTCCAAAAGTTGTGAACCCCTGGTCTAGTGGTTATGATTATATGGCATGCTTCTGGGAGACATGGGTTTGTATCCCACTCAGGACAAAATAAATTTTTTTAGCTAATTATTTCAAAAGTTTCTTGTCTGTAGGAGATTTTTCTGTGATACTGTGAAACTTTGTTATTTAAATAAGAATTATAAATAGTGTATTCATGATGGAGATTTGAAATTTTAGTGGTAGAATGTGGTGATCAAGAGATTTTCATTGAGAGCAGTGATTTGTCCTCTACCCCCAAAGAGTGGGTGGGTGAGAAAATGAAAGTTTTTTATGTCAAAATAAATGAAAATTCTTCAGTAATATAAATTATCACAGAAAAACGTCCTATAGACAAGAAACACTTGAAATAATGAGTTGAAAAAAAATTGGTTGCCCTGACTGGAATTCAAATCTAGGCCTCCCAGAAGCATGTTGGGTGTCATAACTGCTAGACCACTGAGGAACTGACCATTTCTTCAACAAAGTGACATATAAGCATTCTTGTTGATTCACCAGTGGTGCCATCCATTATCAGGAGTTGGGCAGTCAAACTGCCACATTTTGATGGTAGTAATATTTGTTACATACACTCACAGCATTATATAAACAATTCAGTAATAAATTATCACAGGAAAATGTCTTGTAGACGAGAAACACTTGAAATAATGAGTTAAAAAAACTGGTTCTCCTGACTGGGATTTGAATCCAAGGTTACCCAGAAGCACACTGTGAGCATGAGTGACAAATATTACTACCATCAAAATGTGGCAGCTTGGCTACCCGTTTATTACTAACATGCATGCACATTCCTCTTCTCATGCCATCATGGACTACAGAGATCCAACCAGACTGTGTAATTTAATCTTACAAACACACCTGAGCTGCATTTTGGCCAATTGTTGCAAGATCCTGTTTTACATTGTCTGCCTGTCACATCTTAGTGTCACCTTTTTCCTGAGACCTTTTATATGTCAAGAATTATATATATATGTCACACTGTTCATAACTCTATTTGCCAATTTATAGTTATGCATACAGGTAGCTTGGCCAAACCAATGCAGTCTCTCTGTGCACAGTATACTGTTCAAAGGAGTTGGCAATGCCTTAGCCTAACTCAGGAGTGGCAAATCTTTTTGAGACCGAAATTGATAATAATCTTCTAAAAAATTATCTTGCATGCCCATGGGAATTTTGAGCAGCAGATTATCATTTACATACTTTTAAAGGGACAATTTTCATTGGCTAATTAAAAAAATGCACAACCAATCAACAAGTATGTTTTATTTTAGCAGGTGCAAATTAATGATTTTGATACTCAAATCGATAATTCACTAATTGATTAAAAAATGCACATGCAATGCTAAATAACATAATTTTAATAATATAAATAAAATGTGATAACTGCAATAAAAAATGTTTGTGAAGCAGCTGAATTGCATATTTACTGTTATTATGACTAAATATCAGTGTTCATGATTCAAAAACAACAAAAAAAAATATAAGCAGAGTGAAGCCAATGCCAACCATTTACTTTTAATAATACCCAAATACTGATGCACACACTGGGTCTGCAAGGATTTCAAAACAAGTCATCTGATGTCATAAGTTCTCACAACTGCCCAGCTGATGACAAGCCAGTGTGAGATGTCTCCTGTGAACACTTCTCACTATTCTTGGGTTGTAAAAATTCATTTGCTGCTCCATTTGGCATTTATGATAATCATTATTTATATATTTATTATGGGTGGGGTTTAAAAATAATGCAATTTGCAGTTCCAATTTTTACATGCCAACAAAACTTTTCCACGTGCCATAGGTTTGCCACCCCTGTCCTAGCCTCGTCATTTCTTACTATCAAAGCACCTAATGTCCAAGATGCTGCATGATCATCTAGAATCAAAGGCATCAAATTTCCTGTAATCTTGTTAGGTATTAAAGAAATGTAGATGCAATGCAATAAATGTGAAGAACATATTGTGAATTTCCAGATATTTTTTATTTCCACTTTTAGAAGATGCTTAAGTTTGAAAATGATAAAATTTTAAACAGTTATTATAATGGTTTGTTCATACTGAAAATTTGGATGGTAGAGTGTAGTGGTCAAGTAATTTACGTTGACAACAGCAATTTGCTCCCCTACCCCCAGGGGTGGTAGGAAAACAACTTTTTCTGTTTTAAGAGAGATAATGAAAAAAATGTTTTTGGATTGGATAGGTATTAATAAAATATTGCCATTTGCATTTTCTGAATCATCCATAGTTCAAATTACTGCATTAGAGCAGTGGTTCCCAACTGATGTGTCATGTCCAAGGTCCAGGTGTGTGTGAAAATTTAAAAACAACAATAATAATAAAGTATTTCCCTACACAAAAGATGGAGATAACCTAGAAGCTCTATTGGGCATGTCCTGGTTCCTCATACAACATATACACAGAGGCATACCCACAAGTTTAGTAACAGGTTCAAAATACTACATAACATGTAGTATATTATTATATATGTGTTATAGTATTATTATGGAGTGTAATATAATAACATAATATACTAACATATATATTATATCTCCTGATATATATATATATGTTAGTATATTATGTTATATATTTAGTACTTTTTTACAATTTTTTTAGTATAGTTTGGTTGTTTTCTTGCCAAAAGTTCAGTTTAATATGCTTTTTGGGCAGTAGTACAGTTCACGGTCCTCAGCCGCCATTTTGTTTTTGACGCAACGTAACAAAACGGCCCTTTTAGTTGATTCCCCCAACTCCCGAGACCCTAACCCAAACAGGGGTTTCTAGAGAAAAGATTGTTTTTTTTCGTTACCATAGTAACGAAAAACCCGAGTTTACATCAAACGCAACGCACCGTAACCATAGTAACAAATACAAACAAACGTAAAAAAATTAAATTACCGCAAAAAAAACCTCGTAACCGTCAATTGCAGAATGAAAGCTCATAAAAGTGGCAAATCCAAAAAAAATAAAATGATTGCCTTCCTACATACAGTAAACCACTTCCACCATTCCCCCTCCCCTCTTTTCAAAACACAATAAACCTACTAACATCAAAAACAAAACCACTTAAGCACAAAAACATAAAATTAAAAACAACTAACTTAAACAAAAACTAAAATACTACTCACCACAGCTCGTGGTTCATGCTACTTCATCATGCACATGGGGTGGATACAGATGTTTAATGTCCTCCACGAAACTCAGAAACGGGTCTGACTGGTGCCGCAGCCGCTTCCTATACATGAATTCAGCCAGATAGCTGTCAAACATATCATCGTCCACACGGCCTCTAGTCATCTCATTTTTTGCATGCCGCCACATTCCTTCCACAGTGTTAGTGTGGACCCCTGTCTCATAGTCAACAAACGAAACAGAGTGGTTGACTGTGAGGTGGACGAAACCCTCCTCACTCAAACAGTTATATGATCACCAGCAATCTGAATAAATCGTAGACCCAGGTAAAATTTTCTCCTTGATAACAGCAAGCAAGGAGTCAGTAGAGCGGTCAGGAACAACAACAAGAAAACACTTATCGGAGTCCCTTTCCACTCCACCGAACACCCAACGACCTTCCCAGTATCTCCCCCGGTGGTATTTGTTGGTTCCAAACTTGCTCTCGTCAATCACGACAATAGTACCGGGCCCACCAATCGGCTGCGACCTGGCAACCACAACATCTATTGCCACCTCTCGACAAAAAGAATACCAATCAGATATTGTGTTGCGAGATCCTATCCTGAGTTCCATTTCGGCAATCCTCTGAGGATAATCAAACGCCCACATGTGCGTCAATTTCACAATCTCTTCCAGCGACAGATGGGACCTCTCGAACCATGAGCCCTTTCTAATACTCCTTCTACTATCGTGCTGGACCCCGCCAATCCTCTTCCGGCAATTCCACCTATAACCATCACTTGTTGTATCAGTCGGGGCCAGCACCATGGCCTTATTACACCTTGGACATTCATACCCTGCTGCGAGCAAACCAATATCTTGCAAAAACATAATTCCATCATCTTTTTTTGATTTCTCAAACAGCAGGGTAAAGTCCCTTAAGACCATACGAGGTCCACCTGCCGCTACATCTAAACTACTGGAAGCCATTACACATATTACTAAAAGTACAACAGACTCCAACCTTATAAGAAACCACCACCAACATACCTATATGCAAATCAACCACCTCATACGCAACAACCCAAATAAAGCACAATGAAAATACCAATATGCAAATCAACCACCTCATACGCAACAACCCAAATAAAGCACAATGAAAATACCAATATGCAAATCAGCCAGCTCATACCCAACACAAGCATGGCGACAACTCACATTCTCACGAAATATAATTTACCCCAAAAAATTATTTTCTCTTAATATACACTTAACCACCACAATTCCACGAAACCAACCTCGCACACAACGTAAACCAAAAAACGTGAAAATCGGAAACAGTGCACCGCCGATCGAATTATAAAAAAGCCCCAAAACTAAATAATGTCCTCCAAGACAACACAAACCAAAAAACGTGAAAATCGGAAACAGTGCACCGCTGATCGAATTATAAAAAAAGCCCCAAAACTAAATAATGTCCTCCAAGACAACACAAACCAAAAAACACGAGAATCGGAAACAGTGCACCACCGACTGAATTATATAAAAAAAGCCCCAAAACAAAAATCTGACAAAAAAAAACATCTTACAGCTCAAAAAACCCTCCCCTAAATTACATTGTCATTTTACCTCTGAGCCCCCACTTTTTTCCCACACCATGGGCTAAATGGCGAGATCACATGAACCCCGAAGGCTCACAGAAGGTACGGGACCCACTAGAACAGTTGTTGGGAGACAGTAACTTCCTGTAAAGGCCATCCAACGTGTTCTTTAACGTACACAGAGTATAACTCTCCCACATACAGGGCCACGGCTTAACATCCTAACCGACGGACGGCGGCCTTTGCAAGCCCATCAGTGTCCCCTACTATGAGCCGAGTTTGAAAATACGCCGAGATAAATCTAAACGCTGACATAGCTCGGACTCGAACCTTGGAACTTCACATTACAAGCCTGGTGCGCTACCGACTCCGCCACTCTCACCCCACCTCTAAAATTTTCATTCTTTCCCTTCGTCTCCATCAAAAACTGCCGTTTTTTCACACACCAACAATTCGACAATACCCATAATTACTACATCAAAAAGTCGCCAGACGCTTCCACATGTTAACGATAAATCATATAACTAAATTTAAAAGACTCCTAAATATACAACAAAATTAATAAATCACTATAATACATTAATAATTACCATACTACACGTAACTACTAAAAACCATTCAATTCACCCCAAACTATTCTAACAAAATACATGTGTTCTTTACTATTGCCATTTTCAATCCCACATGCAAAAACTTGCATACTCCCCCACTACATGGGCCCCTAAATATCTTTAATAACTAATTACAAACCATATCCAAACCAATTTTTAAAAAAAAAGCTAGAACATATTAATTATTCCTATCCTACCTATCACTGAACCCCCCCCCCCCATATTAAATATATAATACGCACGAACTTACCTCTTACCATATAGGTATGTTATCCAAAGAAGTCATCAAGCGACAATGGCGAAAAAAACCAAACGTAACTTCACACTCTCGTCAAATCACACACATAACACGTGATTCTATATTACCTACCCAAAAGAAACAAATCAAAGAGCCATAGGCCACCAATAACCAACAGTTACGTTTTTACGTCATACTTTACAAATCAACATCATACTTTACACTTCGACGTCACACGCCACTTGAGCAATGCCATCTATCGGCTGAGGACCGTAATCACTACACGGGCCGCTTTTTGTTTAAATAAATTGAATTTTAATGTAATAATAAAATAAAAAAATTACCACATGTGTGTCACACTAAATGGATTATTTCAAAAATGTGTCATCAAAATAAAAAGGTCAAAAAGCACTACATTAGACGGTGCAAAAATTGGAACTGCAAATTGCATTCTCTTTGAAAATAAGCATTCCATATTCACCAGAAATGATACGTTATTATAATTTTTTTAAAATTGAACATTGTATATTTTGATGAAAAGGCCTAAAAATTAGTTCAAAAGTTTTATATTGTTTCATACAGTTATGTAGATTAAGCACACAAAATATGGTATAGATATATATCCTTTTTCCAAGTAATACTAGCAAGCTCTTTTTTTAGGGAAAACCCACACCACCGCAATTTGCAACAGCAATGTGATGATGATCCTCCTTTATAGTGCGTTTTATTAATGTACCTAAAGGTTCTTAGAATTCTAAAGGTTTATGACTGCACCTAAAGGTACTTAGAATGAATGAATGTTCTTAGAATGTATTTTAAAGAAGCAATTGCATCATCATCACATTGCAGCAGTGTGTGCTCTGCCTTATTGTTTTTCTCTTGCTTATTTATCACCACTCTACAGATCGTATAAGTACACTTTGTTTTGAATATTGTAAAAATACTCTGCTTTCACAGATTCCATAACTGTTCTCAGCATCTTTATTACTTTAGTAGTTTTAAAAATTAATTCTGAAAATTGCAATTGCTTATATGAGGTTTTCTTATATTTCATCTCATTCAGAGAATGATCCAGCAAACATGTTTTAAGAAATTTGCCATTTGTTTTGTGAACTGATCTTATACTTTGATGAAATGCCAAATGAATTCATAATTTCCTTGCTTTTTTAATATTAGGAATATTGTTGCAGAATTCACTCTTAAAGAAAAGTTCTGTTGATAAACTTGTTATTATAAGTTTTAAAAAATGGTTGACAATCGCAAAATCTGCAGTTCATTAATAATAAAGAAAACTTTAAAACATTTCTTTTGTGTATATAAGTATTTAGTTGTTAAACATTGTTTTCATGTTTTTTGTAAACATCTGTTTGGTTAGCATTCAACATCTATTTTAATAACATGTATTGATTTGAAATAATTAAGCTTTATTATTTATTATTTTAGTGTTAATGTATATGCATAGGTGCCAATATATCAGCACTTTGATGGTAACAGGATTAAAAGATAAAATACTTTCCATTTATTTTAATATTATGTAACAATATTGCATTATATGTAAATTTAGCACCATTTTTTTCTCCTGATGCAGGTCAGAAAGTTGCCATTCCAAAAATTTTCAGACTTCTCAAACCCCTTTTGGAAAATCTACTCTTCAATGCAAGCTAGTTTCTACAGATGCTGCTCAAAATAATTCTCAGTCAACAAAGGTTAATACTTATATATGCATAATGTAATGGAATGCCTATTTCACTGTCTTTAATTTTTTTTTTCATATATTTGGTTTTTTTTTTTAATTTTAGAGAACATTTTAACATAAGTTTAACCTTTCCAGTGTCCAACCTGAAAAACTGGTTTCCATCCAGAGGCCAAGCTATTTTCTCCCTATGCTCAGCCAAAAAAAAAAAATTAACTTTAAAACTTTTTTAACAAATAACTAATGAAAGGAATTATGGCATGTTATATGCCAAAATAATCAGCATTTAATTCTAGATTTTCTGAAAATAAAGTATTTAACAAAAAAGACCAAGTTCTATTTAATGGGGACTTTTTTAGAGTCATGTAGTAAAAAAATGCATCTGGCAACACAAATAAAAATTTATTTAAAAAATACTAATAGACAGAAATGGTTATAATGCACATGAATAGAAAGGCTATTTATTTCTGAATAATGAAAAAATTATTTTTTTGGTTTCAAGTGCCATATAATTTTTTCTCGGTGCCATATAAATAAAAATAAATAAATACCTCCTCAAGCAGCTGCTTGCCACAGAGGTGTGACAGGAGCCTGTCAGTTTATATGCCACAGAAGAAGATCTGAGAGGATGGTAGGACCTCAGCAAAAAAAAAAACATGCAACCATGCCTTACGCCGGGATTTGAACCCAGGTCCCTTAGATCAATAGCCAAGCGTGCTAACCACTTGGCCCACGGGATGGCAATTCTCAGTACCATACTTTGAGAAAATTCCAGGCTTTTAGCCAATTCTGCTGAGTCAGAAAGTCAACTTTAGAATTAAAAAAAAAATAACCAATCAATGGAAATAGGTCATGTTATATATCAAATTAAATAGAATTAAATTACGAATTTTATGAAAATAAATAATATAAACAAACTTGCAAGCATATTGATTTTAATGAGCCTTTTTCAATATGTTATGGTGGGGAAAGCTTCATTTTGGAAAACCTGCTGAATAATAATAGTTAAATTATATATTTATTGAAAAGAAATTTCTTCCCGCATAATATAATATTCAACCTGAAATATGATTTTCATTTCTTTTAATGATTCTTTTCAGTATCATATATTTTAAACATGGCCAGTGTTATACAACGTGACTTGGCCTTCTCACATTCACAGGATTTTCTAAACTGGTTATGAAATAGAAAAAAACTTCCTTGGCACGTTTTTTTTTTACTAAACATTATGAATTTTTTCTTTGGGTGTTGAAGTTTGTAGATCTTGGTTAAGTGCAGAAAGGTTTGAGCACCAAAGCAAAAAAAAAAGACAGTGTTATATCATCTGTGTGGCACAGCCAAGGTACTGAGGGGGGGAGGGTTGCTTTTAAAATCCTTCAATATAAACATAAAAACTTGTAATTTTAAAAAAAAGTATTTTTCTTTTCTAGGGGGGGGGGACTTTCACCGTGAGTTTAGTGAAGGGGCATGCCTTCCGGAAATTGCCCTCCCACATGATCATTGATTTCCACAGCAAGGAAGTCTATTTTGCTTCTATATCCAAGACATTCATTTTCAAAAAATGGTACAAGCTCAAAAACAAGAAATAATAAAAGAAAAATTCCATGTAACCTAATGGGATGTTAAATAAAATATCCGCAACAACTTTTAACCCAACCTCCGATCTGGCATAACTCGGAAAGATCATTAAATCAGCTGATTGAAAGATTGCTAGCAGAAATGAATTTGCTTCCATATCCAAGACCTCATTTATTTTCAGAAATGATACCAGATCAAAATTTTACTGGAAAAGTAACAAATAATAAAAATTGAAATTCAATCCAAAGTAAATATACAGTATTCCCTGTTAAGATAGACATCAAACATTAATTAATAGATTCTGAAAAAAATTTCACTTTGGATTGATTTTTAATTATATATTAACACTTTAGCATTAGCGACCTTCTCATTAATATCTGATAATCAATAGCAACGACTGAAAAAGTTGCATCTCCATCAGTATAAATGGCACTGTCTCAGCCATGTCTCAGTGAAGAAGATTTATAAGATCTTATTCTGAAAAATTTCATTGTCCAACGCGTGGTACAATGGTAGCGCGCTCTGGCTTGAATCTGGAGAGATGCGGGTTCAATTCCCGTCATGTCGGCGATGAATTTTTTTTCAGAATCTATTAATTAATGTTTAATAAATAATAAAATAAGAATTAACATATAGCCTAATACGATGTTAAAATATCCACAGCAACAAATTATAGGCCGGCCATCTGATATATAATAACTAAGAAAAATCAATACTTATTGATTGGCCAAAAGATCACAGATTTACAAAAATAAATCTATGAAATAAAAAATTAAGGTTTAAATATAAAAAAGTAAATACTAACTTTACAAAGGGTAACCAATAACCAATATGCTGGACCAAAACTGTAAAAAACACTTATAGCACACGGAACAAAGATAGCATGTGTCAGCCATCTGCCTCTTATTTGCCTCAGTGAAGGATAACTAATTAAATGCAGCTGCACCTAGAATTTCTAAGAAGGATGTGTTTACTTCCAGTTTCGATTTTAAGAACAGTAAAGATGCATAGAATGCTGTGAAAAATGATAAAAATAAGTTTGGGAATACTGAAATAAGTTTATGACAGAAAACAGTGTGAAACGGAAAAAAAATGGCAGTACATACTTTGTAATTACTTCCAAAATCTACGGTTTTTTAAAATAGCAGGTTTTTTTTTTGTTAATTTTTAAATTTTCGAAAATTTAAGGAAAAATTTGTTGATAATAGTTCAAATCAAACTGTGAGCTTAAATCATAAGGTTGCTTTAACAAATAGTAATGTTAACAAGCAAATCATTTAGTGCTTCTAAGAAACGGCAATCAGAGGGCTTTATAAAATTATTTATATTGTAGTTGCGCAGTGGCCAGATGCAGTAGATGTAGCTCAGGATAGACTTGCTTGGAGAACTAAATTGCACGGTCTGGTTGGACCTCCGTAGCCCATGGCTGCTTGAGGAGGAGGAGGATGATGATTAATAAAATATGCATCAAATTAAAAAACAAAATATTATTTTAAAAGCCTGAATATATATTTTTATAAGATATATATACTAAAGAAAATTACAACAGCAATTTTTTTTAAATTAATTTTTTTTTTGCTGTACTAAAAATGGTTACATACGTCTTTAGCCTCTCATTTCAGATTCTGTGAACATATACAGATGATGTGGACACTGGAAGGATTAATAGTAGTAGCTAAAAACCTTGATTGGTGGAGCAAAAAAAATATATTTTTTTAAATAACACAATGGTGATCACATCACAGATAGTTGATGTATTATGATAACTAATAGTGTATGTTATATCACATGGTTAATGATGTCATAGTTGTTTTTCTTGCACTGAGTTTCAAAATTTCACATGTGAAATTATTCAGTCTTAGTCCTGTTTTATTACAATACTTGATTATCTCCACATATTGTATTTAACAAATTAAAAATTTGGAAAATATTTTTCCTCTCAAAGACAAAGAATTTTGCATAATTGACTAAAAGTGTAATTAGCATTTTATGATCATAATAAATATGATAAAATCTCTGACACTCTAAATATTTTAAAATCGAGATCATGCAACATGATCTAACAATGTAGGTAGCTGTAAAGCATCAGAATATAGATTTAATAAATATTTCCAAGTATAAATAATGGAGTCAACATAAGTTTTGTTACAGATTCTATTACAGGTGACTGCTGTGGTAAGTGTAGAACATTTTTGTAATGCTATGGGAAAATATCGTACAATAGGCAGGTGGGGGGGGGGGTGATTATTGAAGTGGATATAACCATGTGTGGTTACAGCAATGGATAGTGCTGTCCATCATTGTAAGGATATTAATTTCTCTTGTAAACCTTCAATATTCACACCTCAATGAATGTTTCGTGGAAAAAACTTGGCCAACATATGGGATTTGAACCTGCATCTCATTAGAAACATGCTAGAGTATTGTATCACTGATTTATAGACATTAAAAAGTTAACAGTTAACTATGTGATTGTCATTTATTATTTTATTTGTATCTCTTGCCTATTGTAGGATATATTCCTGTAGCATTATAAAAAATATCATTCTGTGCTTACCATAGTAGTCACCTGTAATAGAATCTGTAACAAAACTTCTGCTGTCTACCATTATGGCACTCACTCTTGTCTAAGTGTTGTGCTTGGAAATGTTTGTTCAACCTATAGTCTGATGTTATATGCAGCTAACTAAATTGTTAGACCATGCTAAATTATGCCTGCCATTTTTAAATATTTACAGTATTGTAAAGATTACGTTAAATTTGTGATACCAACATTCAGGACTAGCTTGAAAATTCGTGGGGCTCAGTGCAAACAGAATGTGTGGGGCCTTTCTAGGGGGTCGATGAAAAATTATGCAATTTTTTGTTTTATCCATTTAAACCCCCCCCCCCCCCACACACACACACATATACATATTTTCATGTTATGTAGCATTTATTTTTGACTGATTTGTCCTTTTGATTTGCAATATATAGGACAGAGAAGAATTCTAGAAGCTACTCCTAGCCTTTACAGGCCTTCTCATACAAGGACATGCCCTACTAAGACTGAAGTCACTGGTGACCACTGCCTCAGTTGAGTTAATACAACACACAAAGTTTGCCTTGCTGTAACAGTCATTGGCTGCCTAACCACTATGCCAGCTAAGGCTCTTTTTGGCGATAATCACATCATAAATGAATGTTACATTACTAATATTAATTATAAGCAAGAATATAGTAAATTAACTGATTTTTGCCAGTAGAAGATTACTAATTGTAGAAGTATAGCATTTTAGCATTACATAAAGCCATCTATGTACTGCACTTTATCTGCCTTGTAACCCTCTGTAACACACTTCCACCTTTTAAGGTGTTGCAGAATTTATGGACAAATTAATCATAGACAAAAAGCAAATGCATTCAGTGAGACTTTGAAACTTCATCTATCATATAAGATACGAGTCTAATGAAATCACAAGCCACAGCAAGGTGTTTTATTGGCCAGATGTGATCCACAGACTGTCATTTGAAATGTCTGGTCTAAAGTTTCACCTTCATAAGGAAGAAATTTTTATCCTGTAATTATAAATTCATAAAAATATATTTTAGTAGTAGAGAATAAAAAAAAAAATTGCTAAAAGAATTGTACCTTGTACAAAAGACAGTAGGTTGCTGATATTGGTGATTGAAATAAGCAATATGTGACATTTTGAAAGCTGTGACTGAATCCTTAAACTCTTTGAAGATTGGAATGTAATATAGTGTTTCTTGAATCGATCACTCTGATATACAGATAATTATACATAATATAGTTAAATATGAAATTTGCCACTTAACCAAATGTAAGATGCCACCATGCATTTCATAGCATCTTTATATGTTTTTGTTTATTGCAAACTTATATAAAAAGCATATGTTTTCTGTTTTAGACTCCTCTTCGTTGTGTTAGTGCCCCAAGCATAGTAAACCTTGATACCACTGTAGTTAAATTTGAAGATGAAATCAGTATGCATTCCAAAAGTGAAGATTCTCTTTCTACTACAGGATTATTCACCTCTCGGTATGTAAAATTGCTGAAGTCATTATTATTTTTGTGTCATCAAGTGAATTTTATCCATTTTTTTTTCTTAAACACATATCTAGAAAATATATGTATATAGTGGAATTGCTATTACACATTTTCTTACATTGGATCTTGGCTTAGTAGCATACCCAGCCTATAATATGATGTTCCCAGGTCCAGTACCCCTACTGTGCCTGCATTGAGATTTTCTCTGCTAGTCCTGTTCTACTCTCAGTGTGAAAGTGGACTCTGATGGGCTTGAAAGGTTGACATTTGTTGACTGGGACATTAAACATGGCTTTATGTGAAGAAGAGCCATACTCTGTTCACTGTGAAGAACATCCTGAATGGCCTTGATCTTTACAGCTTCTATCTTTCCAGCTGCCCAATATATCCCCTTCTCCAATATACTCAAACCCTTTTGAGTCCTTATAACCTGACAGTTTGCTCACTGTGTGCAAAAAAAAGTGTCATTCAGAGGGAAAACAATCCAGTACATGTTTCTCTTAAAATATATTTTTCTGTATTTAATCCTTTAATTTACTGGTCTATATTAAAAATCCATAATTTTTTTGACAAAGAATAGCCAACTTTGTAAGTTCTATGATAACTGCAGTCTGGGATGGCCAGAACTGCAGTCATATATAATAGGTAAAATGTGGCCAGAATAGTAACCTAATTGAGGTTGAAGCACTAATATATTGATTATTAATGGACAAGTGATTGCAGCAACAATTTGAAGGATCGATTGGAAGGATTTGAATTGATTTGATTGATCAAGGATGTACAGTTCAAAAACCTTGATTTCAAAACTTGCTTATGTTTACAATTTACTTAAAACTTTTTAATCATTTAGGATCTGAAATTGATTGAGTGATTCAGATCAATTTGCATTAAACACTGCTACAGAAAAGTTTAACTTTCCAACAACTGCAAAATTTCATTTAAAAATTACAGTTTCTTAATGCTAATTGCAAAAGTGTTTACAATTTTATTAGAAAAAGCTCTGAAATAAGTTCTCCATTTTAAATATCAAGTTTTATCATATTCATGTATACCTAATGGTTTTGTTTTAGGTCAAGTTGCAAATTATTCTATCTCATCAGATTATATATTTGAGGAGCAATAAAAATAAATCTAGAAGTAGTGAAGTAACAAAACATTTTTCACTAATATTATGCTCTTCTTGGAATCAATATCCCACTTCTGAATCAGGAAGCCTTAAAATGTGTCTGATTGAATCACTATTGGAATCAACATTATATTTCTGGGGGGGGGGATCAATATTTTCTGCATCTACTTTATCCAAAACATCCTTCTTAAGATTTCATGAACACATTAATTATAGTTTTTAAAAGATAAATATGAAATTAGTACAAAAATGCAAAAAAGAAAATTAGTACTTACAGAATGCAATGTGAAGTGAAGATATAAGCTTCAGACTGAACATAAACATTAAAAGATTCAAGTTGAAACCAGTTGTTCAAATGCTTATATGTCAGTCATGTTGCCAATCACATGTTTAAAAAAATGGTGAATTTTCCCCCCTTCATATTTGTTTTGTAAAATATATCCAATAAATGATAAAAATAATTTAA
Source organism: Ryuthela nishihirai (assembly GCA_038380435.1). Classification (NCBI taxonomy): domain Eukaryota; kingdom Metazoa; phylum Arthropoda; class Arachnida; order Araneae; family Heptathelidae; genus Ryuthela; species Ryuthela nishihirai. Next base: position 32,714,267 of record JAWZYU010000018.1, read on the forward strand.
ATACATTGAAACAGTTTTAAATCACAAATTATAATAAAATGAAAAAAACAAACAAAAAAAAAAACAATGTAGTTTCATGGAAATTGTTGAAATCCTACAATAAAAAAAATTCCCTTTGAATGTAACTTCATTTGACTGAAAACTGCTTGGGTGAATCTAACTTAAGATAAACCCTTTACAGGCTAGTGCAAAGCTGTTATGCTCGTTGCTAAAATTAGAACATGCTTTATAGCAGTAGCATAATCTGGACTGTACTAAAGGCAGTTTCAAGGATTGCAAAGGTTAATTATTTTCTGATTCATGAAGTTGAGGAATAAATTGAAAAGATTAGTATTAAGAGCTCTGAAATATCTATTTTAATATATACACATATCAATATAACAGTTAGCTTAAAATTTAATATTTAAAAAAAATTATTTTTTTACATGGTTTTTGACAGTCTAAATTTTAAAACATTGGAAAACATAGAATGTTACATTCTTCAAGATGTAATTGATTTTTTTTCATAATTTTTTTATCATTTATTATTAAAATATGTGCAGTGCTATAAAATGGATTACATCAGATGATTTTAATGATTCAGGTTTAATAACCTAATTTCCTAATTCATTGTATTCAGTTTTTCTACTATTTTATCGGTCTTTTTGAAAGAGTAATAATTTTATTGGAACAAAGTAAAAATTTGGAAAGAAAAAAGAAAAGCTACATTTTTGTATGTGATATAAAATCAAATTTAACTTTTTACTCAAGTTCAAATAAGAAATGAATAAGAAGAATGAATAAGAGAATCAATAAGAAAAAAATTTCTTGATCGTAATTGTTCAGGTATTTTTTTTAAGGCTAGGTATTTTAAGATCTGGTAAGAACTGAAGCTATGGAATTAAATAGAATAAATTCGTGAAAATTTTTATGTTATTTTTTTTACTGCTAAATTCCACAATTATCAATGCAGGATATGCTTGAAAAAACGGAAACATAATTATGGATTTAATCTTAAAGAAATCTGGTAACACTTGTCATTTCCCTTACATGCCTTGTATTTCTGATTTTATAAAAAATGACATTCAACTATATCTTTTCAAAGTTCATATGAAAATGATGCTTATATTGTAACCTAAAACAATATGGTAAGTTAACAAGCAGTTTGCATTATTTCTCATTTTTTTTTAATTTGGTGCTTTTTAGAGAAAAAAATAATTGTCTTTAAAAAAAAATAATATTGTTATTTGTAGTAATTTACATACATTTGATAACTGTTTAATGGAAATGTTGTTGAAATAGATTTTTAATGAATAAGGAAAACTATGCATTTAAAGTGATATATTTTTATTTTACCCTAAAATTTATATATTCTATAGCAGTTTTATTTAATTTTTTAATATGGTTTTCAGACCTGATGGTGACAATGAACAAGTAGGTCTGTGTGATCATATATCTAATTTTCAAACAAATGCAGATTCATCAGTTCAAGAAATTTTAATCATGGATGACAGCAATTTGTCACACTCACCAAGTCATGTAACGGAAAGCACAGACCAGAGTGCTCCTGTTACATTTGACATGTCCAATAGGGTAGGTGTTTCATTATTTGTCAATTGAGTTTATGAGGAAAGCAGTATATCTTACCTTTACAGAAGTTTATATAGGTTGAAGTGTATGAAATATTTAAAAGAACTTTTTAACTTTTTTTCCTGAAAAATATCTCCAGCAAACATCACCTATATCTTTTATTTGAAGCTCAGCAAGATATAGTATCCATTATTAAAGTGCAAAATTCTATCAATCTCCAGAAGAGCCCAGAATGAAATAAATAAAAGTCCTTCTTGGACTAGTGATTACTGCACCTGACTGCTAAGACCAGCAGGACATGTCCTTGTGTACGTGTTTGTATGTTGTATGAGAAACCAGGACAAGCGTATCATAGCTTCTAGGTTATCTCCGTCCTTTGTGTGGGTTTAAAAAATTTGTTAAAAAAAATAATTAAATTATCAACAGGTCCAAACACACTCTGCCTACTACCCTACTTCCCAGCAAGATTTTGAATGCTTCCCTGATTGCTGAATAATGAAAAAATTAGCCTATTTTTAAGTATGAAAAGTTTAAAAGAAAGCTTTATTTAAAATAGCTAATGGGAATAAAGAGTCATGTTTCTCCCTTTTTAATACATTTATTGATTAATATATTTTATGCTCATGAAAATTAATTTCAAGAGCATTATGAAATATACATAATAAATACACATCTTTTAAATCACATAAATTATTTTTATGTCCAATATGAATTTTACTTAGTTTCTGAACTCCTTTGCTTCAATGAAGAACCTCATGTGCCACATGAGCTATTTACTGTTTCTCAAACAATTGCTTTATCATGAAAAAGCAGAAAGAACTAAATTTAACTCTTTCTTCTTTTAAAGATGACAATTATTGTTGCAACCATTATTTTCAACCATCACTAATGTTAAGTCTATGGGAATTTCAAAAATCCAATCTGGTCCACACCAGTTTGATCACAGTGGGTTTGCACATAGCCTAGAATCTTCCCCTAGGTTAAGGGAAAACCTTTATATAATTAACCTGGTTTATTAAGGGAAAGTTCATATAAAGTTTGGTTGCTCTAGTTCTTTAGGGGGCTGAGTGCATAAGAAGACAGACACGCAAACTTTCTTCTTTATATATTAGATTTTGAACTAGTCATTTTAGAACTTATAGATTATAAGTAGATTTCAGTTTTTTAGAGGATTTCAACTCTTTGGTAAGTAAATACTTTGGTTTTATTAAATTTTACATGTTTTGAAATAAATATTTGAATTTTAAACTATAGATTTATTTATATATATATATATCAGTTTTTGTACCTATAAACTTCATTTCAAAATTTTCATAACAATGTGTAAATAACATATTTTACCAATATTGCTAAGTCCAATTTAGGCCTTTCATATGAGAAAGCATATGAAGATAAACAAAATCATATAAATCGAAGTTTTGAATGATAAGAGATACACAATGAGTTTGCTTTGCATTAGGAACACCTACCTAATACCTCATGACCACCTTTTTCCCATAATGCAGCCCATACACATCGATGCATGTATTCCACAAGGTGCTGCATGGTGTCCTGTGATAGTGCTACCCATGCATTCCACATTGCTCAATTGGGCTTAGATCTGGTGAGTTGGGCAACCATGGAAGGATGGAGAATTCATTGTCATGTTCCTGAAATCAGTGTAATCTGCTGGGCGATGTTATCTTATTCATAGATGCCAGAGTTGTGTAGATACGCTGTCATCATGGAAGGATGTACTTGGTTTGTGACGATAGAAAAGTAGGCATCCCTTTGAGCTGTTGATTCACTGTGATCAGTGGACCCAGGGCATGCCACAAAAACAGTTTCCAAACCATAACCACCACCTCCAACCTACCAAACACTGACAAGTGCATCCTGGTACCATGGCCTCATGTTGCTTTCTCCAAATATGAACATGCCCATCAGCTTGAATGAGTTGGAAATGGGATTCATCTGACCAGGCAGCAGATTTCCACATGTTAGTGGGCCAGTGTTGGTGCTGACATGCTCATGCAAGGCACAGTTTTTTGTGTCTCAAAGTGAGCATGGGTACCTGTGATGGCCATCAACTGTCATATCCTAGATGAGCTAATGTCTGCCACATTATCCATGTGGATATTGATTTTTCCATCCCAATATTGTACTGGGTGATTAGCTGGGCCACTGTGCTGCATCTTTGCTTTGTTATGAGATGTGACACATTTCGCTCACTACGGCCATCGACCACATGTGGCTGTCCCATGTGTGACTTTGGTTTGTTTAATTGCCCACTGTTGAACCAGTCACAGTAGACTCATGACACCACAGAATACAAGCAGTTCACCATGGCTCTGTTGTTGAGTTACTCACACGAACATCCCACTCCCATAATCATACCATGTTTGAAGTTGAAAAGAACATGACACTGACCCATTCTTCCTCAAAGAAACGCGAAAACTTATTGCCATATGTGTGCTATAAAATCATATAACACACATTCCCAACCTTGAGCCATCCCATTGCCACAGACCAACTCATTCCTGCACAAGAGAATATTGCTAATGCAAAGCCAACTCAATGTATAATGGAATCATTTTATTAGAATATTGAAATAGTGAAATAAATAGAAAGACAGTATTACTAAGCAAAAGGAAAAATGTAACATTTGTCTCTTTACCTCATAAGAAAGGAAAATAAAAAATTCAATTACTAATTTTATTTATTCCTGTTATATTGTTTAGCATTCATTGTTTTAATGTATAATATACTTACTTATTTTAGCTTATTAACCCTTTAAAAGTCAGGTTCTTAGTTCATTCTAAACTTTTACACCTCATATGACATCTACTGCTTCTAAGAAAGCTAAAGCTTCAGAATGATCCCAAGGAGATGTCAAAAGCTAGTAGTATTTACCATATAATGATACAGCACATAGAACCTGTATGGGGTATGTCAAGCGCTGATGAGGAAAATAGTTGTTGCTTAATCTTAAAAGGGTTAATTATTTCTTAATGAAGTTCTAAAGTTAATTTTTATTAGAGAAGGTTAAAAATTCAGTTCATTATCAGGTACTTAGCAGTTTAACACATTGACTGCTGCAATGTTAAGAATTTTAGGTTCCCGAGACCATGCTATTTTTTTTATTGTATTTGGCTCAAAATACCATAAGATTTATATCAAAAAAAATTTTCGATTCACCATGCGGCCTATAGGACAAAAATTTTCATACTGGGCTACACAGTGAATACATGGGTTTCATGTTTATGCAGGATTTTCCACAAGTTCATGCATGCAGTTTTCTAGTCTATAAATACAGGAATATGCTTTTATCGTTCAGTGCTGTTCAGTACTGTTGCATTAAACATGTTAGCTTGTTCATGGTGCCACACTTTCCCATCATCCTCCTCCTCAAGCAGCCATGGGCTATGGAAGTCCAACCAGACCATGCAGTTTAGTTCTCCAAACATATCTGTACCTAGCTACATCTGCTGCATCTGGCCACTACACACCAATTCTAACAAGGTTCTGTTTGGCATTGTCTACCCACCACATCCTAGGTCTCTCTCTCTCTTTCTGAGGCCTTTAGTTACATTATTCATAACCCTTTTCGCTAATCTATAATTATCCATACAGGCAACATGGCCAAACCAGCAGTCTCTCTCTCTGCACAATATGCTGCTCAAAGGAGACTCATAAGCAAGTCATTACAGCATGAATCATGGGTGAGCTAAGCAGCCTGAACCAAAAACCTAGATATGAAGTAAATATGATTCAAATGGCTTAATAGTCTAGAACAAGTTCTAATCATATGATTCACATGGCAGTCAACATGTTAATAGCTGGGTTGCCTTATGATGATGATCATTTTTAGTGCTAGTAAATTTATTCCATTTGATTAATCTGGGAATAGTTGTGCCCTTTTAATTGCATTATTACCCACAGTTGGCTTTTCTACTGCCTTCTGACTTACCATTAGAGTTTGCTTTTACTCACAGTTGACTTTTCTACTGCCTTCTGACTTACCATTTAGTTACACACTCATTTTCTAAACTGTTTTACTTTTATTTTCCATAATTTTATAATATTTTGAAAATATGCACAAATATAATATTATATTCTTATATATTTAGGTGAAAGCATAAAGAAAATGCACTGAAAATTAGCACTTTTGATTTTGTTTATTTTTGTCATTTTTAAATTTTTATGCATATTAATATTATGGTTGTCTACATAACAGGAATATTTAACAATAACTGACAAACAAAATCTTGTAGATGCCTAAAGAATTTGGGGCTACCAGAAATGCATGTAGAATGACCAAAAAATTAATGCACAACTAATCCCAGGTTAATACAAGGAAATGCCCTGATGGATTTATTTTGAGATTCATATATACATTCATACCCTGTGCACGTTAAAGAACACGCTGGATGGCCTTGACGGGAGGCTACCATCTGTCTCCCAACAGCTGTTCCAGTGGGTCCCCTCCCCCAACCTTCTCTGAGCCTTTGGGGTCCATGTGACCTGGCCATTTAGCCCATGGTGTGCAAAAAAGTGCCGCTCAGAGATACAACAACAACAACAACATATATACATTATCCAAATATTGAATTAAATTTTATTTTTATCAATAGTAATGTTTTCTTATATAATGAATCCAATATGTTTTCATATAGCAAAACGTTTTCCTTGCATTACAGGCTAAACTTCCGAAAGGTACTGAAAACATTCGGCCTCATATTGAAAATGTGGATAATGTACCTTTACTTGTGTCTCTGTTTACTGACTGTACACCAGAAGCAACCAGAGAAATGATATGTATTATGCAGGAATATGGAGAAGTGGTTTGCTGTTTAGGGAGCTCAGCCAACTTTCAAAATATGCCAATTTTATTGCAAGCTGATGTCAGGTAATTTGATGCAACTTTTCTGAATCCCTTTTGGGTTGTCCATTCACTCATTCACTCACTGTATCCTCTCCAAATGATGTACATATCTTGCGGGTGCTTGTGCCACTTTAGTTCTCAGTTTAAACTCAAAGTAAGCATGCTCGAATAACTGTATTTGGCACAGACATGCTTTTATCACTCTTCCCAATTTTATTGAACAGCTTTTCTTGCTTGCTACACATCAACTGACTCAGTGTGCCACGTACTTTCAACTGTGTAGTGACACATGCACACTACTTGCAACTGTGCTTATGTTCTTTTCGTTGAAATGGTAACATTGAAAAACCACACAAACTTATTCAGTTACTTGATAATAAGAATCACTCTGTCCACCTACAAGTTGTGGGGACAATGTGTAACCAGTGAGAATCACTTTGTCCACCTGGCAAAACAAAATTTTTGCAAAAACAAAGAAAAATCTTGAAAAGGGATTTTTCTAACAAATATTCTTCATAAACCTTTGAGGTATTATGGTTGTTACCAAATATTTGATACACCACTAATACCTGGTTTATAATTTTCTCTGTATCTAAATTAGAAATCTTTGAACCTATGACCTATAAAGGGATTTAATATGGCTTGCTGAATGCTCACAGTGCTCCAAAGCTCCTGTTGCTGAATGCTCACAGAGCTCACAGTGCTCCAAACACCTTTAATATGAGCACAAAATCAATAAAAATTAAAAGCAAAACTAATTTTTATCCCTTCCACTTAGTAATTTCAAATGCTGAGTAGGGTTAAGGCCTCTTCTCCCAAAGGTTTGGAACCAGGGATGTAAATGCTTAAATAAAAACTATTACCTGCTACATTAAATCATTACTTTGTATTGTAAAGTAGCAGTCCTTTATCAATAAATTAGTTATATTTAATAGAATGCATATTAAAACTGAATTGTTTCTTTATTATTAGTATAGCCATTGAACCACTGCACCCTCAGCTATGTATGCAACAACCAGTATTTGAAATTCCCCTTAATGAAGAGGAAACTGGACCAACTGAATTAAGCTGCATTTTAAATAGCCTTCCATGTGCTCTTAGTTTTCATAGAGATGATCCTGTTAGCCTATATCATCTAATAATGGAGGTATGGTTAGATTTTGTTTTTAGCTATTTATGTAAACTTTTAATGTTGTATTAACCGTTCAAGACTTTTGATATGTGTTAGATCTTCCAATTTGAAATTGAAATCACAAGTGTTATCATTTTTGAGGAACAAATAGGTAGCACATTAGTTGCATACTGTGCATATTTTGTTATGATTTTGATTTTACCATGTATTCAAATTTTAGACTTTTAAATGTTTCTGTAAAATTTTTTATTATATGATAATATACAGCATTTAATCCTTTAACACTCCCAAGAAGGCTTAAAAAAGGATATGTGTATTAAAAACAAAGGAATGGCACTAGTCAAACTAATCCATTTCAAAAGTTAGACCATTTGGGCCATTATGAGCATTAAAGGGTTAATTGTTAAACCTAGAGCATCTTTGTGCTAAAGTTTGAGCTTAGGTGCAAATCATACAGTAGGAACTATGAAATAAACTTCCATGTTATGTCAGTAGAAATTTTTTGATGCTTCAAAAATGAACTTATTACAAAAAATGTTACTGAAAAGTAAAGATCTACATTACCTATATCTAAATCTTTATTTTCTATCGTATTCCTTCACTATTTAAAGAGTTATGGAAGCTGGAATTGTTAGAAGCAATGCCAGTCCTAAGCAACTTCTATAAATTTGATGAATAGTGAAAGAATTATTTGTGCTAAATTTTTAAATAAGTACTTATTAATTGAAATCAAATAATATTCATTATTAGATTTTAATTAATTTCTAAAGTAAATTCTTATGAGTGGCACTGCTGTTAAATATTTAAACTGCCATAACTCTCTAAATACTGAATGAATATTGTTGAAAATCATGATTTAGATGGAATTAGTTAAGGTCTTTATCTTTGATCACATTTTTTTCATAAAAATTTTTAGAGGTTATAATAGAGCATTAAATTTGGCTTTAATTTGCATAACAATAGAAAAAAAAAGTTTTTCTACACAGCATGTATCAGAAAAAAGGATATCTCTATAATTGATTAAGATGCCACCTATTTTTCTGGTAATTTATTTTTTATCTGTAGAGATATTTTAAAGCATCTTGTCCTTTAACATTAAGAGCAAAGCTGAGCCTAACATTTTTTTAAAAATAAAGTTTTTTTTCCTGCTTTAACATTTTGTTTTGGAAATATTTTCAAGCAAAACATCTTAAAACCAATGCAAAGATGCAGATATAGGTTTTAGAACGACTTTTCACTCTTGTTAATACAAGCACCTTGTTTGCCATTAACAGAGACAGCAGATGGAAAAATATTTAATCTATGTTTAATGAACTGATGTTTGCATCCTCATCATGAAAGGCTGAAGCAGATAATGACCTCTGTGTCATTTTTCTGCTGAGGTCTTGCCATCCTCACAGACCTTTTACTATGGCACATAAACTGACAGCTCCTGTCAGACCTCTGTGGCAAGCAGCTGCTTTAGGGGGTATTTATTTTATTTATTTATCCGAGAAGTAATCCTAGTCTAATGTTTTCTTCTTGGTCTACAGTAAACAGAATGCTAATGAATAAAAAGTCAAATTTGTCATTGCAAAAACATTACTACAATTATTTTTACTTTGTTACTTTTTCACGTTCTTTTTCTGTAAAAAAACTTATTTAAACTGAAACATATTAATAAGCATTCTTTCCCAGCGATATCAGACAGGATCACTCAAAGTTCATGAACAGAAAGAGGGCAGTGGAAATCATTATGCAGACAACTTTCTATTGGGTAGGAGCCAAGATTTTATCTCTCTCAGGATCTGAACTTCCTTTGATCCATAATCTATCATCTCACCACTAGGTAAAAGTTGCAGTTTCATCTGATTCTCTAAAGAAGAAGTCAGCAGTGACCACATCCATCTTGGATGAACAAGAAAAAGGAATGAAATGGCAGTTAAATTTTTAAACAATACCTTCTCAGCTGCTTGCCACAGAAGTCTGACAGGAGCCTATCAGTTTATACACCATAGAGAAGATATGTGAGGAAGGTGAAACCTCAGTAGAAAGACAATGCCTTACACAGGACTCAAACCCAGGTCCCTTTTATCAGTAGCCAAGCACACTAACCACTTGGCCACAGGACAGCTTATTAAAAATTTACAAGCTTTAAATTAATGTAGTAAATATTCTATTTATATTTAGGCAAGAATCATAATTTGACTCAATATGAAGTATAACCTCATATGCCTGCCTAATTAATTATAGAGTATAACTTGTTTGGGTGCAAATTTGGTGTTAGATGTTGATGTTTCTCCCTTCTTCAACCATTGCCTTTTCCACTTAATGCTACTTGTGCATTATCCATTTCACATTTCCGGTAATAATTCGACCAAAACATGATTCCCTTGACTGTACAATTGTGCAAAAATATTCAGTCACTGAGAACAGTGCATCTTTGTCAAGCCCTTTTTCCAAGCTTCATAGCTTTTCTAAATACCTTAAAATGTCTATGCATAAAGGAACATTTTTATTGAAACCTATTGGATAATTCTTATCATTAAATGAGATTCATCCTCCACCAAAACATTCAATTTATTGATCACTATTTCCACTAAATATACACCACTTGTTGCTTTCACTTGTGAGATGTATTGAAGGATTGTTAATCGGAAGAATTATAATTTTTAATTCACATTTCTGGTTAAATTTCGAAGTCATCATTTAAAACTTTTCATTACTGAAAATGGCTTGATCACTTATCAAAGCTATGTTTTGTAAATAACTGAAAAGAAAAACGTTTAAGATATTGAAATCTCACCTTCAGAGGCATACCTTGAGACCTAAGGCTTGGCTGCTAAACATGTGAAGGTGAGTGAAAATGAAAAAGAAAAAAATGTTGCTATGGTTTGCATGCATGCTGTTTTTTTCGTTTTCAAAATTTGATCCAATGAAGGAAATAGTCCAATCAGTGATAAACTTTTACCATGGTTAAGTATTCATTATACAGGTTATTGTGATATTAAGGAGACATGTTTTATAGTAAAATGCATTTGAGTTAAAATACAATGAAAATGAAATACCAGTGCTTGTAGTTATGTCTTAAATCAATTTAATGCATTCTTTCTACTATAAAAAAAATTCATGCTTTTGATTTTCTAGATTTTTGATTCTTTTTTTAATATTCTTTTTTTTTACTCTTTTAATTATATGACTTTTTGTTGTTATCTGTGCATAAAACATATGCTATACACATCTTTTATTTATAGGCAAGACATTTTATGAGTACTATGCGCAACAGCTTCCAGTTTATTCTATGCTGTTGCTTGAGTGTCACACTTCTTCAGATGTTGGCTGCAGTGTTTTTTCTTCCTCTGCCTCTTCCTCCTGCACATTTACTCTGGCTGATATGTCTGGAAATTCCTTTACTTAGTTTTTCATTGCTAGGAAATCCTGTTGATTCCCAAGTTACAACACTTGCAACTGGAAAGAACTTGAAAGTTGTCAATAAACAGGTAAGATTTGTTTTCTCTCTGCTAATTGTACAAAATGTTAAAATACTGAAAGTGAAGCAGGAAAATTTATACATCATCATCATCCTCAAGCAGCCATGGGCTACAGAGGTCCAACCAGACCACACAATTTAGTTCTCCAAGCATATCTGTCCTGAGCTACATCTCGTGCATCTGGCCACTGCACACCAATTAAAACAAGGTCCTATTTGACATTGCCCACCTCATCCTAGGTCTCTCCCTCTTTCTGAGGCCTTTAAGCACACTCTTCATAACATTATTCGCTAATCTATAATTATCCATATGGGCAACGTGGTCAAACCAACAGTCTCTCGCTGCACAATATGCTGCTCAAAGGAGGTTGCTGACTCCTTTGCCTAACCTCAACATTACTTACAAAGTTGAACCACCTAATGCACAAGATACTGCATAAGCATCTAAAATCAAAATCATCAACTTTCCTGTTGTTTACAAAGCATCCAAGTTTCACTATCATAACTAGCTCTAGAAAGAACCAAACTATTATATAGTCTAATTTTAATCTTTAGGTGTATATGCCAATTTCTCCACACTCTATAGATTCTTAAAAGTCCCAGCAGCAATCGCTAATCGTCTGTTAATCTCATGCCACACATCACCAGTATCAGTTACATAGTTCCCAAGATAATTAAACTGTGACACCTGTTCAAGACTGCAACCATTCAGATTAACTGAATCACAGCCTGCCTGGCCAGTTTTCATCACTTTAGTTTTCCCTCTGTTTATAAACAAACCTACTATACTACCAGTTTCATCAACAGCTCGAATGAAAGAGTTCATCTCATCAACATCATTTGCTAAAAGGGCTAAATCATCAGCATAATCTAAATCAGAAATTTTCGTATCTCCAGCCCATTTCAGGCCAAAATTTGTCCCTTGCAGTGAATTTCACATAACATAATCAGTAACCAAACTAAAGAGAAAAGGAGACAAAATGCACCCTTGTCGAACACCAGATGTAATGCTAAACCAATTGCTACAAGCCTTACCAACTCTCACACATGACTCAGTGTTATTATAGAGAGCTTTCATTATGGTAACTAACTTGTCTGGTATACCATATGATTTCACAATCAACCACAAATTATGACGATCAACAGAGTCGAAAGCCTTTTTGAAATCAACAAAGCTAGCAACCAAAGGTTTCTGAAACTCTAAACATTTCTCAAGAATCTGCCTAAGTGAAAATATCTGATCCACACATCCCCTACCACTTCTGAATCCACATTGCTCATCACACAATTGACTGTCAACCAGATTCTTAATTCTATTAAGCACAATCATGGAAAGAACTTTACCTGGAACAGAGAGTAGGCTGATTCCCCTATAGTTATCACAAGTACCGCGATCACCTTTTTTGAAAATAGGGATAACAATAGCTCTGGTAAAATCCTTAGGAACCATGCCTTTATCATAAAAGATATTCAGAATTTCAGTCATCCAAGTGGTAACCGAAACATTCCCAGCTCTAAGCATTTCCGTAGTAATTTCATCTACCCCTGGGGATTTATGAAGTTTAAGTTTAGAAACAGCCAAAATAACTTCAGATTGTGTTATAGGTCCAACATTAAAGCCACCAATGCATCTATCATCATTGCAAACAATGGGAGTAGAACTAACTACATTGTTTAGAACATCACTGAAATGCTCAGACCACCTAGCCATGACAGAATCCTCCCCTTCTATAACCTTACCTTGTTTATCCTTCAATCCTTGTATGCCTGTCCGTTTTCTACCACACAAAACATTAACTATCTGGTACAGCTCTCTGCTGTTGTGCTGTCTAACTGCTTCCTCGGCTTTGTCAGCCAAGCCATCAAGCCAAAGATTCTTATCAGCAGCTAACTGATCCTTTACACATTTATTAAGCTCTCTGTAATTCTTTCTATTAGGACTAGTAGAGTATTGATTAAGAACATTCCTGCAGTTTTTTCTTTCTGAAATAAGCTCAAGTGCCTTATCATTCAAATAATTCTGCCTCCTCTACTCCTTTTTTCCTAAAAGAGTACTGTTAGTGTCCAAAAAAGCCTGTTTAAAATGATCCCATTCTTCCTCAACTTCAGTAGTAAGCATACCATGACTGTCATAATGACTAAGTAACCTATCATGGTAAGCTTTGGCTATAACTGGGTCTTTCAGAGCTTCAGTATTAAAAGTAAATTTTTTAACCCTAGCACAACACTTTTTAAGTTTAAGTTGCAAGACACTTTTAACAAGGTAATGGTCAGATCCAATTTCAGCTCCCCTATATGACCTGGTATTCCTAACAGAACTAGCCCATTTGCTGTTAATTAATATATAATCAATCATATTCTTATGCAGCCCATCGGGTGAAACCCATGTGTACTTATGTATGTCGCGGTGTTTGTAATAAGTGTTAGTTATTCTGAATCCATTGAGTTTACTTACCTTCAGGAGATGCTGCCCATTGCCATTGCAGCTACCAATACCAAAAGGGCCTATTACTCCTCCCCAAAGGTCAAAGTCAGTATCAACTTTGGCATTGAAGTCACCAAGAACAAGGGTAATATCTCCTTTTTTGACAGAATTCAAAATATCCTGAAGTTGTCCATAAAACCTATCCTTCTCATCCTCATCGGCATCCTCAGTGGGAGCATAAGAGCAGATAACATTCAGGTCTTTAACGCTTGTCTGAAATTTTGCTGTAAGAAACCTTTCATTAATGCACTAGAAGAGCATTACTAGCGTGTCTGCTGAGAAGCAGACCCACGCCTTGGTGATGCTTATTGTCGTCCCTCCCTGAAAAGAGAAATTTAAGATTATTTTTAAGAATCTGACCCTTATCTGTCCATCTGGTCTCTTGCAAGCCTAGAATATCTAAATTATAATGGTGGAATTCTTGTGTGAGGACATCAAGAGAAAAAGCTCTGTGTAGAGTCCTCACATTCCAACTACCTATGGAGAGAAAATGGTTAGTGGGATGTTTAAAGAAACTATGTTTATTGAGAGAGGGAATGCCAACAATATCAAACAGCCCACTAATAGTAGGCATGGGGCAAAGACCTGTTCCCCCACTATTAAAAGCTGAAGCCATCTACACAATTAAACTTAGGTATAATAAAAATCATTGCATGTTGCCTCTAACCCATTAGCAAGGTAGTTTAGTACAAACAATTCATAGTCTTTGAAAAGTTTAAGAATTTAGAATTGCTAACTACCTAGCTACTATTCAGTTGTATGTATGGTAGACTCTATTTGGAGTTGTGATGTAAAGTGGTGTGTATAATGTTAGAATTATCATTTAAGTTTATCATCAAAGTAGGTAAAAAAAAAATCAATTGAATTTAGCCTTCATGTCATTTTAGTATTTACATTTGGTATGGGTGCCTTCTGGTTTTCGAGGAATTGAGTACACTTGAAATACAGTAGATTCTGGTTAGTAGAATCTCAGATATTAAAAACAACAGTTCATTAGAATCAAAATTTAAAAACAAAATCTTATCTTTTGAAGAGTGTTTTTCTTTCCCCATGTTATTGCAGTCATATTTTTCGCTAACAGAATTTCCATGAATGAAATTACAATAATGTGTATCATTAAATTTATTATATGAAATTTATACTACTGTTAACACCAAATGCATTTCTTTCTCCATCATTCTGAGATACCCCGAAGAGCCAAAACATTATGACCACTTGCCTAATATGATGTTGGTCCTCCACTTGCAGCCAAAACAACTCTTACCTGGCGAGGCATGGATGTTACAAGATTTCTAAAGGTGTCTTGTGGTATCTGGTACCAACACGTTACCAGCAGCTCCTTTAACTCTTGTAAGTTTCGTGGTTGAGTCACTGCAGATCAGATATGCTGTTTCATCACAAACCACAGATGTCCAATTGGATTGATGTCTGGGGAATTTGGAGTCCAGGGCAATACCTGGAAGTCTTTCTCATGTTCCACGAACCATTCTCGGACAATTTGGACAGTGTGACATGGCGCATTATCCTGCTGAAAGAAGGCACTACTAGAGGGGAATACCATTGTCATGAAAGGATGTGTCTGGTCTGCAATGATGTTTAGGTAGGTGGTAGATGTCATTATTTCCTGCACATGAATGAATGGACCCAGGGTTTCGCAGCAGAACATTGCCCAAACATTACACTTCCTCCACCAGCTTGTTTTCGTCCCACAGTGCATCCTGGTGCCAACACTTCCCCAGGTAAATGATGCATACATGCTCAGCTGTCCACATGGGGCAACAGGAAATGAGATTCGTCAGACCAAACGACCTTCCAGTCATTCAAGATCCAGTTTTGATGCTTGCATGTCCATTGTAGGCACTTTCGATGGTGAATCAAGGTTAGCTTGAGCACTCAGAGTGGCCTGTGGCTGTGTTGTGACACATTATTCCCGTCACCAGCATTCAAAATTACAGGCAAGTTGCGCCACAGTATCCCTTCTGTTGGCTCGTACCATACGGGATAGCCTTCACTCACCTCTAGCATTGATGAGCTGTGGTCAGCCCACATCTCCAGCGGTTCATGGCGTTTCCCTCCTCAGACCACTTTTTGAAAGTACCAACCACTGCTGACTGTGAGCACCCCACAAGCCTTGCTGTCTCGGAAATGCTCTGACCCAGTCGTCTGGCCATTACAATTTGGCCTTTGTCAAACCCACTTAAGTCCGCTGTCTTTCCCATCTGAAGACCAAGCATAACACTGATTAACAGAGCACAGTATCAGGTGTTATTTATACTGTGTCATGACCTTCACATGTACCATTGTTTACCTGCAGTTGCTTCGATTTGCATAAAAATGCACTGGTCATAATGTTTTTCTCTTTTCAGTGTATATATATTTAAAAGGTTTATGTAAGTGATTTTTTTAATATTTTTCAATATTTCTTAATATCCATTGGTGCTCTTAAATATTCAAACTTCCATATTTCTTTAACTATAAAACAAATATTGCTCATAATCAAAATTTTGATATATTGGATTGAGATCTTTAATTTATCTTCATTTACATTTTCCCATGAAATGCTTATTTTGGAAGATATAGAGCTTTGGAATTAGCTTTTGCTAACATGACATGCTGGACTGTAGTCGTAATTCAGTGACCACTGAATGTGTATATATATGCACAATCGTATCAGAATAATATGACCAGTTACCTAATAATGGGAATAACCACCCTTGGCCCGGATGACAGTGGCGTGACATGGACGCAATGACACCCTGGAAAGGTTGCCAGAGGCACATGTGCCCATTCGGACTCCAGTAGAGCATGGAGGTTCCAGAGATGACGTGGTTGTGGGTCCACATGCCAAACCTGCCGATCCAAATGGTCCCACGAGTGCTTTATAGAATTGAGGTGCTATTTCGCCAGCCAAGGGAGAACAGAGACGCCAGTCACATATCCCATTGGCAACATGGCAGGGTGCAATGTCCTGTTGGTAGACACCATCACCACCAGGGTAAACATCCAACATTAAGGGATGCATGTGGTCAGCGAGGATGGATAGGTAGCCATTGACATTCAGGGACCTGTCCAGTGGGACCGCTGGTACCACTTTGGTACCACTTTGGTTTTTATACCCCAGACATGTGCACTGCCATCACCAGCCTGTACTTGACCAACAAGCATGTCTGGGTGTTGGTTCTCGTGTGTCTGACGCAGTATCCACCACCGCCCATCACTTCTGTGTAGTAGAAACCTCGATTCATGGAAGAAGGCAACCTTTTTCCACTCTTCCACTGTCAAATGATGGTAGTCCCATGCAAACTGCAGGCATTGTTGCCAATGAACCTTGGTTAACATGGGCACCTTTATGCAGTGTCGACTCCGTAGACCCATGCGTAACAGGGTTCGCTCTACTGTTATCGGGAACACATACCTGGGGTGCCCCAGCATTTATTTGAATGGTCAATTGCTGCACTGTTGCATGTCAATTGCCCTTTACCAGTCGATGGAAGTGATGTTCTTCTCTGGAGTCAATGGTCTTTGGGGCTCCACATTTTATGACATCTGGAGATACTCGGTGTGCCAGCAGTCCATTTTTGGTACACCCTTACTACAGCACCCTTACACAGCCCACGAAGTCTGCTGTTTCTGAGATGCTTCTACCCTTGGCGTGGTAGCCAATGATCATTCCTTTTTGAATGTCCATCAAATCAATACCTCTGCCCATTGTGCTCATATTATGCACTATGGCACATCTGTCCTGGCCTGCTGCTTATCTCTCCATGTGGTCGGCCTTGTCATGTGCACTCTCTGACATTCTTGGGCAGGTACACTTGATTCCATGGGTGGTCATATTATTCTGGTACAACTGTGTATATGTACATGCATTTTTTGAAAAAGGTTTAAAGACCACAAAAATAGTGAGGGAATTTTTGTAGTATAATAAAGATCCAGCCACTTGACCCCTCCACCATGTTATTTTTTACTAGATCCAAGTGTATATATATCATGGTTTTGTTAGTAATTAGAGAATTGGCATTTCTGAAGAGCATTGTGATTAATCCACATATGGATAATTTAATGTATCCTCTATTAACTGTAATCAAAAAGTGGTTTTGAATAGTACAAAATAATTTTATGTCATTGTCACTGTAGCAACACCTTATTTCAAATAATAGCCATAATAATTTCTAATAGTAGTTTTTCTTTGTTTGAAAATTTTGTATCAGAGAATGGTGGATATGGGCAGAATTGTGGATATGAGCAGAAAATTTTGTATCAGAGAATGGTGGATATGAGCAGAATATATTGCAGAAAAATAGGGTTTGATGCAATGCAAATCTGATTAGCAATAATGTATATGTAGACTGAGTTTTACTATAAGAATATAATAATAATTTAGCTGCCCTCAGTAAAAATTATATATTTTAATATGATGAAATATGTATACATACATCCTTGTATATTGGATTGGATTGTTTTACCTCTGAGCGGCACTTTTTTGCACACCATGGGCTAAATGGCCAGGTCACATGGACCCCGAAGGCTCAGAGAAGGTTGGGGGAGGGGACCCATTGGAACAGCTGTTGGGAGACAGATGGTAGTCTCCCGTCAAGGCCATTCAGTGTGTTCTTTAACGTGCACAGGGTATGGCTCTCCCGCACACGGGGCCACGGCTTAATGTCCCATCCGACGGACGGCGGCCTTTCCAAGCCCATCAGTGTCCCCTACTGACCGTGGGCAGGGCGGGGTATTTTGCAGAGATAAATCTCAACGCTGACCCAGCTGGGACTTGAACCTGGTAACTACAGATTATGAGCCTGGCGCGCTACTGACTGAGCCACCCCGCCCACATCCTTGTATATATTTCTTCATATAAATATATGATTTTGGCTAAAAGCAACTAAATAATTGATGCTTCAAGCAATATAATGTATATAATTTTTTTTTTGGCACCTGATTTCATCATTTTTTAATTTGAATCATTTTGCACTAGATTCATTTTTTTATGCTATAGAGCAGCCTTGTAGTGTTTATTAAATAATAATTATTTTTTAGAATAATTTATTCTTTATGATATAAGCTTAGGTTCTTAATTTAACAATCGTTTTGATTGTCAGAACTGGGTCTAACATGGTGGCTTGGATCTAGTTAAAACATGGTGGCTTGGATCTAGTAAAAATAACATGGTGGTATTTGTTATCAACATTTAAACCAACTGTACATTTGCTGTTTGACACACTGCAAAGGTGTTATGATGTCCCTACACTACATTTTGTGATATAGTATACCCCACTAGGATGTTCCAAGCACAACAGAGAACCATTCAGATTCATTTCTAATTCATTGATTTGATGCATCTTGAAAAGCTGGTTCTGTTCCGTATTTTATCACCGCTCCAATGTGTTATCAGTATTTGCTGTTTGTTGATAAAGAAATTGTAGGGTTGTAACCTTAGGATTACCTTCAACAGGTTATCTAATAACCGTTTGGGTTGTTTGGAATTGCTGCCTTAACTTTGTGATAACAGAATGACACCAGTGTTGCATGTGATGCAGCTGCCCTTGCTCATATCCACCATTCTCTGTGCAGAAAAGTCCCTTTTAGACAATGTTCAACCAAGCCTCGTGCACAAGAACTTTCTCTGGGGGTATGAGAAATTTCTTCCATGCATACTATCCATAAATTAGAGGGAACATTGGTGGACACTAAAAGATATGGTCACCTCCATGGTTATTTAATCAGCCTTCAACCTTTCAAAGCCTCTCTATTGTTTTGAGTGATCTAAATATTTTCTTTGAGGCATCTTGTAGCAGTCATCTATTCCAGACTGAGAATATATTGTTTCAGTTTGAAGGGATTGAGCATATACTCCTTTTATAGTGTATCTGTTTTACATATTCATTATATGGAATTTATATGTTTATTTAAAAAGCACATATTAAATTTCTTAGGTATGTTAAAAATTTGTTATTTGTTTCGAACAATTATTTTGCTATTCACATTTTATGGCCCTTGCATTGTATATATTGTACCCACATACATATGAATGTGTTGTTCTGCAAATCTCCAATCTGCTCCAGTTGTTCTGCAATCTCCAATTTTTAGAAATTGGCCACAAAGTTTTTCTTCTTTTCTTCTATCCTTGTTGCACAATGATGCTGAATTATTGCCATGTAGAAGCACTGAGAGTGAGCCCTGTTCGAGAAGGAAAAGGTTTATAGACTTTTGTTTGGCTGACCCTCTTTTCACCTCATCTTTTCTGCCAAATGTAGCATGCTGAGCATGCATGTTTTTCATGAGATTGTGATCACCAATGAGAGAAGACTAGAATTGCATCAGATGTCTTATTGGAGATTTCACTCAGCCATTGATGGTAGAGAGAATGGACTTCTTAAGGTGAAGCTGATGGTGTTGACTAGAGAGGAAGAAAGAGATGAATGAGTGGGAGTGGAAAGATGGAGTCCAACAGAGACAGTTAGAGAGTGAAGAGAAGGATTGGAGACTGAGCTCTTTTACATCTGGCAGTCAGAAGAAGTCAGTGGCATGTTGCTTGGGGAACAGTGCACTGGTGGACTGACTTTGTTAAGTAAGGAGAAGCGACCCAAGCTGAAGGAAAGAAGAGCCATTATGCTAATGACAAATGACTGAAATCAGGTCAGGAAACTAAATTTTTCTGCCCTCCCCATCTCCTCCAAAAGTGTCTTGGTTACAGCTTATTTTCATGAGAGATGTAAAGGTCCAGCCAACTTTCTGTGTCATGTGACACCATTTTCAGGCCTTGTGAGAGCCAAAATGGCTGCACCTATAGTAATAAGTGTAAGCCCAAGGAGGCTAATAAATAATGTCTTATTGTATAAAAGAAAATGTTTGTCTACTGAAGTTGCTTTATCTTGTCAAAAATTGGGAAAAACCAAAGAATGTTTAAAAGCAATAATCATTGCCATTGTATAACTGTTCTTTATCCCAAAATCACAACCCCCCCCCCCCATTGTCTGCCAAGCTCAGCTAATCATAGAGTGGGGGGGGGGGGTATGGTGCATAGATTAAAATGGTAGTTTCCCATGATGATCCATGCTTAACTATTGGCAAGTTCAGTATGTACAAATTATCAAAAGACACTAATAAATTTATACACCAGTACTTAATGCAACTTGCCAAGGACTCATGACATGAGTGTGATTGCTACAAGCATGAATGGATTAATTTCTCATTATTTTTTTTCTCAAGTAGAAACAACAGGTGAAAAAGTATTTATTATACATTTAAATATAATTTTCTGCATTTCATTAGAAACAGTTAAAAAAATTGCCAATTTCTGTTCAAATAATTTTTGTTTGCTACCTTATACTATGAAACCAAAATACTTCAAGGTCACTAGAATTTAAAAAGTAAAACAATATCTTAGCTTCTGACTTGCAAACTACTATGCAGCATATTGTTTAGGTGTAAATTGTGTTGATTTCACCTTGTTGCCCTATACAGAACTGCCAATTTGCAAATAGAATTATGAGTGATGCTTTTCAAGGATACAACGTCATTAATGAAAGAAACAAAAATTAAAGATTTAAATGTCATCTGTTGGTAAGTCCCCACAGAGGACTCTGATGAGAATGAGAAGGATATGTTATACAGAAAACTAAAGGATATTTTGAATTCTATGAAGAAAGGAGATATTTCTCTTGTCCTAGGTGATTTCAATGCTAAAGTTGGTGCTGACTTTGATGTTTGGGCAGGCGTTGTACATCCTCACTTTGGCATTGGTAGATCCAATGGCAATAGGGAACATCCCCTACAGGTAAGTAAACTTAATGGTTTGTGAATAACTAACACATACTATAAACACGAGGATATTTATAAGTACACATGAGTTTCACCTGATGAGTTTCATGGGAATATGATAGATTATATTTTAATTAACAAAAAATGGCCTGGTTTAGTTAGGATTATATTTTAATTAACAAAAAATGGGCTGGTTTAGTTAGGAATACCAGACCATACAGGGGAGCCAAAATTGGATTTGACCATTACCTGTTCAAAAGTGTCTTGCAACTGAAGCTTAAGAAATATTGTGCTAAGTTTAAAAGCACAACACTAAGTTTAAGTTTAACACTGAAGGTCTGAAAGATCCAGATATAGCTAAAGCATATCATGATGGGCTACTTAGTCATTATGACAATCGTGATTTGCCTACTTTGAAGTTGAGAAAGAATGGGATCAGTTTAAACAGGCTTTTCTTGAAACCAACAGTACTCTATTAGATAAAAAAGAACAGAGGAAACCAAAAATATTTGAGTTATAAAGCTATGGAACTTGTTTCTGAAAGAAGGACGTGGAGGATTATTATGAATCAACACCCTACTAGTCGTAACAGACAGCATTACAAAGAGGTTAATAAATATGTAAAGGATCAGTTAACAGCTGATAAGAATCTCTGGTTTGATAGCTTGGCTGACAAAACAGAGGAGGCAGATAGCACAACAGCAGGGGATTGTACCATATAGTTAATATCTTGTGTGGGAAGAAACAAACAGGTACACATGGTAAGGTGGTTATGTATGATTATACTGGTAAGGTGGTTATGTATGTATAATCATACAAACTGTATAATTATACATACAGTTTGTCAGGAGGATTCTGTGATTATACATACAGGATGTCCAAGAAAAATGTATATGCACTTTTACAGCATGTAACTCACTAAATTTTCATTCTTTTCAGTTGTAACTGATTTGAAATAATGGCTGAAATAAGACTAATATTTGAGGAAAGGAAATTTATCCTAAAGTGCTACTGGAAGTGCGAGAACATAAGTGAAGTGCAAAGACAGTTTAGAAGGAAGTTTCAAAGTGATCTATCAACGCAACTCACCATTACTCGAATTAGAGATAAGTTTGAAGCAGATGGAACTGTTCAAGACATCCAGAAGCAGTGTTCCGGAAGACCGTGGATGTCTACAACCTCCACAAGAGAAAATGAGCTGCTGGAAACATGCCAGTCTCCAAGAAAATCTGTTTGGCAAATGGCTCTTGAGACAAGAATTTCAAAATCAAGCATTCATCGCCATTTGTTTGAACTTGCTGCAAGAATCCATCCTACCATGCATTCAAGAGAAGTTTGGGGATGAGGAGGAGTTTTATTTTCAACAAGATGGCATACCTCCCCACTATCATCGTGATGTTAGGGCTTGTCTTGACGAAAATCTGCTGAACAGATGGATTAGGCGAAGAGGTAGCATTGAATAACCCTCCATGCTCACCAGACCTCACGCCAATGGACTTTTTTCTTGAGAGGTAATTTATTATCAACGATGAGGTTTATGTCACAAAACTGGCAACAGTCAATGAATTGAAAGCAGCCACTGAAAGAGAATGCCCCCAAATACCAAATTAAATCATTCATGATGTTTGCAATCCATTGGTCCATGTTATCAGCAGTGCCTGGACCAGAATGGCCATCAGTTCGAACACTTGCGATAACTAAAAAAGATTTTACAGTTGTCTTCTTTAATGTGGATTATAGAACTTAAATGTATCTTAATAAACATTGTATTTATAATTATTCAAAGTGTGTATACATTTTTTGGGACACCCTGTATATAGCAAATAGAACTGTTAAGCACAATAAAGAACCCTGATTATCCTTTTCATTCAAGTCACAAAGGAGATGGAGTTCTTCCACCACCTTATACATACCTATACTCTGAGACTGTTGTTACTATTGACAACAGGAAATATTCTAGATAGACAATGCAAAAAAAAATACATGCTGATTTATCACAAGTATATGGGATCATGCCTATTCATATGATACTGTTACCTAGTTTCTTGTCAAATCTCTGTGGCAAGCAGCTGCTTGAGAGGTAATTTATTTTTATTATATCTAGACACAGAATAATGATAAATGAAATGTAAATATTTTAAGCAGTGACCATAAGCATCAGCACAGAGGATTTAAGTGAGCTGGTTGCACTTATTGTGAGATGAACAAAATTTTGTCATCAACCCCCACTCGTCCCCATTACTTGGAGGGGAATTGATTTATGAGCCAAAGCAATACTTAAATTCATCTCTAAATTCTTGTTGTTTCCTTATCTGAGACCATTCGTTCTCAAGAAGTTATAAGAAATCAGTTGTTTTCTTTAATCAGAAAATCAAGAAGTAATAATTAAGAAATGACCTAAATCAAGTTTAAGTATTTATATATCTGCAGCAACAAGTTGTAAGACTTCCTCATAACAAAAAAGTGGCAAAGTCTATATAGCTATAATAGTAAAATAGCTATAGCTACAAGTTATATAGCTATAACTGTAAAAGACTGATTAAAAATGTAAAGTCATACAAGCTGATCAAGTGCAGGTATTATCCACTGGAGCTCTTACCACATGCAGGCCAGTTCTGTAAAGGTATATATGCAACTACTAGTGTATCCAGATAGCTGCATGTTCTCTTTACACCATTGAACAGTGTATGTTCCTGGAACCAAATAACTCATTGAGTAATTTCATGGTATATTTGGTTCAATTTTGTGATGGATGATGAAAAATAATTTTAGAAATGCTGAAATAAGCTTAAACTAAAGAGAGTAAAAAAAATAGAAATACTGTTGGTAATTGTTTCCAAATCCTCCAAAAAAAGTAATGGTCATTTTCAAGATAATATCAAAACTTTAGAAAAACAATATGTTAGCAACAGTTCAGCTCAAATTGTGAGTAGAAATTGGAAGATTGTTTGAATGTGTTTTAGTAAGCAGAAATGATGGTGATGGCAAAATAGAATAGCCTTCTGAATGGTAGAAAGGATTTTTTATTTTATAGCAAATCAAAATTTTCACCAAACTGAAAAAGTAAACATTATTTATTAAATTTACAGTATATATATTTATAAAGCAAACACCAATATACATAAGAAATTCAAATGTGAATTTTATTTAAAAATTTTAAGTTTAGTGATATTTACTAGCACCAATGGATTTTTGGCTACTTCTTTTGATATAAAAATTTTTGGCTACTCCTTTTGATACCTCAAGAGAAAGATTAAAAAAAACTAGAAATATTTATTTTGTTTTTAATACTGTTCCCTTATGTAATTTATTTTCAGGATTTATTTATTTCCTTTTTTTTTTCAGACAATAATTTTCTTTCTGGCTTGTTATTGTGCAAAATTCTGCCCTTCAGTGATTGTGGCTCTATCATGTTTCACTTCTATAATTGCCAAATTTTGTCACCAGCAATCAGACAAAGCTCCAGGTCCTTGCTGGATATTTTTAAATATTGGGTGAGTACTGAAAACTTAAACATGGTTAAGATACTTGACATTTTTGAGCAGGGGTGCCCATTACAGCACCAGTGGGCCATGGTCACCCTTTAGCAAAATAGAAGTCGCCTACAGCATGGACTTATTTGCCTTAAAATATGCTAGTTTCTTCATATACGTTAAAAAATTTCTTTCAGACACCTTTTCTCTGAGGGGGTACTCCATACCAGCAGACCCCTGGTGTAATTTCAAAATAATAAACCCTTATTTGCTTTACATTCAGACATAAATAAAAATTTAGTAGCCCTCCAAAGAAATTCTAAATTAAAAGTAACCCCCAGTGTGAAAATGTTTGGGCACCCCTGTTCCAAGACTATGCATTCAGTCAATTCATTTATTTTACTACTCACCATGCATGTCTCCCAAATTGAATGTGGAAATCAAATGCAATATAAGAAAAAAAATTCATATAAAATGTTTATTTTTAATTTACATAGACTAAATCATAAAATAAAACATTGCCAAAGGTTTCATATTCAGTGGCAGGGTAAAATAATATTAGTACAGGATATTTAGGTACAGTAGACTTCTCTCTGACCCTTACAGGACCAGACCCCTGGCTGGATGAACGAAAGGCCGGTTAATCCAAAAATTGTGTCAGAAAATAAATAAAAGCGGCAAATGACAAAAATACTAACTGTACTGTGTTTTAATTAATAATTTGTTGTACAATATTAACAATTTACTCACACTCACTTGAAAAATGCCGTGATTTTCTTTTGTTTCTTTGAATTTAACACTTTTTTACCTGCAGAGTTTTGCCATTTTTTAATAAACATCACATCAATCGCAAATGAGGCCTGTTGTTGTTCAATGTATCTTACTGCAACATCAAAAGCTTCTTTTCCTTCAATATGGCTAACTTTCCCTTCTTCCTCTTCTTCATTGTCCACCTTATTTGTTTTAAATCTTGATGCTGAGGTTTCTTGCACTGTCACAAACATTTTCGTTGGAAGAAGTTTGAAATTTAACCCAGTCTCATCTATTTTGTAGATTTGTTCTGTGCATGGGCCTTCTTCTTCAATAAGCACTACAAGTTTTTCTGAAAATTCCTTTGCTGCTAAAGGATCAGCTAACAATTTCTCATCACAAACACCAAGGTAATGAACACCATGTGGTTTTTTCCATTGAGAAAGCCATTCCTCGCTTGCTGAAAAATCTCCCCCCATTATCGATTTTAGAATGGAGGATTAATGCTTTTTCTTTCAAGATTGGCCCACTGATTGGCATTCCTTTTCTACACTCTTGCATGAACCATAACCGAAGTGCATCATCGACAATTTCGTTTTTTGACTTTTTAAGAGTGCACCGAGAAGAAAGCATTTTTTCAGACTCGACTCTAGTGCAAAAATCTTGTAAAGATTTTCTATTCCTTCTCCAGTCATCTACCATGCTTTTACCAACACCTAGTTCATCACAAATATGCTTTATTGCTTCACCTTTGTCAATACGTTCTAACGCTTTTAATATCATCTCCATCGTAATGACATTATGCTTACATTTGCACCCACTCATTTTGTACCACACAATAATTAATAGATCACAACACACACCCCTGTATACATACAGTACACTGTAATATTCACAAGGAGGAACTGTAGCAAATATGTACTATACTATAAACAAAACATGCAGCAACTTGTTTCCGCTTTTTGGAACTGAAGCAAATAACAAAACAAGCAGTGACTTACTTCCACTTCTTGGAATGGCTGGTTAAAGCGGCCAGTTGAGCCGAGACTGGATAAGAGAGAGTCTACTGTATATGGAACCTAAAACAATTAATTCCGGTCAGAAAATACAAATTTTTATATTCCCTACTTTCAACTAAAGCAATTAACAAGGTAAGTTTTTATGAATAAAACCATTGCGTATATTTACACTGGTGCTTGAAATTAAAAGATAACGTATGTTAAAAAGTATATAAGGGATTGAACTTAAATGTGGTGTATATGTGTAAGTCTGAAAGTGAGGTTCCCTATTTAATTCCTGCAGACAGCAAGTAATTACACCAAAGACAATATACAGGAAATGTCCCCATATACATATATTATTTTTCCACATAATCACCAGACTTGTTGACACTTGTTGTAACAGTCAAACAGTTTATTGAAACCCTGCTAATAGAAGGATGTATTCTGCTCCTAAAGCCACTTTGTGACTTCCTCTCTGACGGTGTATCTAAATCTAATGGAAACATTGTCCACATAAAGTTCTAGTGTATGATGGATGATGAACAGTCTCCAGTTTTGTATACAACTGCAGTACCTTTGCAGTGTTCTCTCTGACTCTATGCCTCATAATACAGATATGTAAAAGTGATGCCTGCTGCCACTTAATGATGCTATTTGGTACTGATATGTGGTGGCACAGCCCCAGATGTTTGTTAATTTGATGGGGAACAAACTGGAACCTGTAATGCTCCAAAGAAATGAATTACTTTTAAAGTTAGGACCCTTTGTCTGATCCAATTATTTTCATGCTCCAGAGAGTTGAGTTGGGTGCCAGGCAATAATTAACAATTGCCAAAAAATAAAGTTTAATTAGGGTTCGAAATACCATCATCATCATCATCCTCAAGCAGCCATGGGCTACGGAGGTCCAACCAGACTGTGCAGTTTAATTCTCCAAGCATATCTGTCCTGAGCTACATCTGCTGCATCCGGCCACTGCACACCAATTCTAACAAGGTCCTGTTTGACATTGTCTGCCCACCGCATCCTAGGTCTCCCCCTCCTTCTGAGGCCTCTAGGCACATTGTTCATAACCTTATTCGCCAATCTATAATTATCCATACGGGCAGCATGGCCAAACCAGCGGAGTCTCTCTCTGCACAATATGCTGCTTAAAGGAGGTTGCAGACTCCTTTGCCTAACCTCATCATTAGTTACAAAGTTAAACCATCTAATACCCAAGATACTGCGTAAGCATCTAGTTTCCTGTTATCTTGTTTACATAGCGTCCAAGTTTCACTACCATAACTAACCCTAGAAAGAACCAAACTATTATACAGTCTAATTTTAGTCTTTAGGTGTATACGCCTATTTTTCCACAATCTCCATAGATTCTTAAAAGTCCCGGCAGCAATACCTATTCGTCTGTTAATCTCATGCCGCACATCACCAGTATCAGTTACATAGCTCCCAAGATAATTAAACTGTGACACCTGCTCAAGACTGCAACCATTCAGATTAACTGAATCACAACCTGCCTGACCAATTTTCATCACTTTAGTTTTCTCTCTGTTTATAACCAAACCTACTCTACTACCAGTCTCATCAACAGCTCGAATGAAAGAGTTCATCCCATCAACATCATTTGCCAAAAGGGCTAAATCATCAGCATAATCTAAATCAGAAATTTTCGTATCTCCAGCCCAATTAAGGTCAAAATCTTTCCCTTGAAGTGAATTTCGCATAACATAATCAACAACCAAACTAAAGAGAAAAGGAGACAAGATGCACCCTTGTCGAACACCAGACGTAATGCTAAACCAATTGCTACAAGACTTACCAACTCTCACACACGACTCAGTGTTATTATAGAGAGCTTTCATTATGTTAACTAACTTGTCTGGTATACCATATGATCTCACAATCAACCACAAATTATGACGATCAACAGAGTCGAGAGCCTTTTTGAAATCAACAAAGCTGGCAACCAAAGGTTTCTGAAACTCTAAACATTTCACCAGTGAGCATTAATGAGTAAGAATTCAAAAATATTAAATGATTGTCAAAATTTTATGTTAGTGCTAATCAAAACAAACTAACATTGCTCGAGAAAAAAATTAGTAAAGATTCAAAAGGTTTAAATAACAAACAATTTATTTCCAAAAAGCACTGACCAAAACTTCAATAAAGAAGACACTACATCATTTCTTACTACAAATTAAAACTGATCTCTAAACTGTGCTGTGCTCTACTACTCTCTCTACTATCTTCTGTGCTACTGTGACAACATGTCACCAGGTTATAACAAGAGGTACAAAGCCCACATGTCATGTTGCACACCGGGAAAGACATTTGCAAAAATTGACAAGTGGCGCAAGCTATGACGCAAGAGTGGGCGTGTCCTTGTGCACGCACTTTAGCGGGTGACAATCGAAACTTCGGAGTTGCGCATGCACAACTCCTAACTCTTGAAAACGAGCGCTGTGATGCCAAAAATGAAATAAAAATTCCCAAAATGATAAATGCAGCGTAAATTAAGCAAAACTGGTTAAGGTAAAGTAAAAGTGAACGAGGGGGCATCACAACTCCCCCTTTCACAGGGAGTCAAAAGATTTGACCTAACAGATTTTGACGAGCAAATTTTGAATAAAAGGACACATCTCACGTCATTTACACATGGCTGAACATAAATAAGTGAAAGTATATGCAAATTTTGATAAGACGATCTATTCTCACTTTGACACAATTTTCCAGCACAACCAAAGGTACCTCCTCCCAATCCTCCTAACAAAAATGTGTTGCAGCTATCCTATTGTAAATTATACCAGTGGCTGTGGCAGTTATCTGTATACTAGCATCATCGGTCTAACTAGTATCACATTCTGATACAAACTCGAAATTGGCATAACTTGAACTGTACAGTGAAAAAGGTTAATATACTCCTATCCTCCTTAACTTCTAGAAAGGTTAAAGACATGAAAAGAAAAAAAAAATTACATACATTGCTAGTGGGGTGATAACTTCCGCTTATCCCTTAACCACAATCAAAAAATGCGCGAAAGCTAAATCTTCTCCTAAATCACATAAAAAATCGGGTATTCGAACACCGTTATCTCCTCCTAATTACATCAAATACGCAAAGCTAAGAAAATTCAAATTTTACAAACAAGCGGGATTGTAATCATCCGCTAATTCTTCTCCTATTGTAACGCTCCAAAACAAATGCAAAATACTTGAAGTTTTATGCTCCGGATAGCTTAGACGGGCGCCAGGCAATAATTAACAAATTGCCAAAAGTAGAATAAGTTGATAATAAGTTGATTTAGGGTTCAAATACCAGCGAGCGTTTATGAGTAAGAATAAAAATGATTGTCAAGTAAATTTAAATATAAAAAAAATCCTTAATTCGCGTTGCTCAAGAGAAAAAAACTGTACAGACTCAAAAGGTTTTAAAATATAACAAAATAGATTTATTTCCAAAATAATTCAACTCACCAAGACATCAATGATGAAAACATAACTCCAGCTCCTGTGCTACACGCACTGTGCTTGGTGCTACGCACCTTGTGCTCTTGCACTCACTTGTGCTACTGCTTACTCCCCAAGCTTACTCGCAGGCCACTGGTTTTTGACAATGAGCCGGCGCATGCCGGGAAAGACATTTGCATACTATGACGAACGACGCAAGCTATGACGCAAGAGGGGACATGTCCTTTGCACGCGCTTTAACGGTACAGTCGGAAGATCGGAGTTGCGGCGCATGCGCAACTCCTAGAAACTTGAAAACGAGTGCTGTGATGCCGAAAAGGAAATAAAAAAATCCCCAAAATGATAAATATAACGTAAATTAAACAAAACTGGTTAAGGTAAAGCAAAAGTGAACGATGGGGCATCACACTATACACAGCAATCACGAGCTAGCTGAAATAAAACAATTATTAGATACCTCCCCTTTCAGAGCTAACGTCCCCCTCCCAAAGGAGTTATGCTGGTAACAACTCGGTCACCAGACTTGGCCATTTGGGGACAGCTCCAAATAGGTACACAAAAAAAAAAAATTTCTGCCGTCATCATCATGGTCAGCTCATATATATAGCAATAAATACTGCCAATGTCATCCCAAAAATTACGTATCATTGACACATAAATATCACTGATGACACTGAACAGATTTAAACACATATACATAAATCGTATCTAAGAATAAAGAAAAAAAAAATGTGTAAATAATTTATAATATATGGCGATAGCATTTCAGCCAATCACTTTTTACGTGAATCTCATTTTTTTCATACATAAATTCACTTGGGAATGCACGTTATTTTACAATACAAAATTCTTAAAAATGAAAAAATATTAAATCACTAATTCTCTTTCACTCTCCTCATTCATATCCATAAACATTTTACAATTTCTAAACTTCCCAATATCGACTTACAAAATTTTCAGCTATCAGTCAGCTGAAACGAAAAAAATCTGCAAAAATACCCTTTTAAATCACGTTAATACACTATAACACTTAGAACTTCGATGAACAAGAATACAAAAAAAAAATTCTATTCACACAAGTATAAACTCGAACTACAGTAATTTCACTTTCCGAAAATAAATATCGAAACTCCAAAGTTTCAACAAGAAATTAAACATTGCTAACTATATAAATCACAATAATGCTTCTTCTTTGTCTTCATCTATTCCAAAGAAAAGAGAACATTTATAAATCAATAAGTGCCAAGTGGAAGAATAATAATATACTTAAATTTCATTGTTGGCACTCTGTGGTGATAAATCATCCAGTCGGGTTCCGTTGACATCTTTCCTTCGTCAGTTGTTAGCTTCAAATAAAGTCATTGCTGCACTCGTGACGTCATCTTGACTATGTTGACTGCTTCACTGCCGGTTGTCGCTCTGCAGGCTCTGCTTGTTTCATCGATCTCTCGTCGCTACGTGTGGATTTTTGAGGAACCTGGTCTTGTACTTTCTAGGTTTATTGGTGTCCGCCTCCAAATGATGCTTCAATAGTTGAGGACATCCAGACTTTCCAGACTCGTCAGGATTACTTGCGGTTGGCACAATTTCTTGGTTGCTTTCTACTTCCTTAATGTTATTGTCCCTTAAATCAGACTCAAAAATATTTTCATCAGTATTAAAAATTTCTACTTCAGAAACCTCTTTATCAACTAAAACATGTTTCTCGTAAGAGAATTAGTGATTTAATATTTTTTCATTTTTAAGAATTTTGTATTGTAAAATAACGTGCATTCCCAAGTGAATTTATGTATGAAAAAAATGAGATTCATGTAAAAAGTGATTGGCTGAAATGCTATCGCCATATATTATAAATTATTTACACATTTTTTTTTTCTTTATTCTTAGATACGATTTATGTATATGTGTTTAAATCTGTTCAGTGTCATCAGTGATATTTATGTGTCAATGATGCGTAATTTTTGGGATGACATTGGCAGTATTTATTGCTATATATATGAGCTGACCATGATGATGACGGCAGAAATTTTTTTTTTTGTGTACCTATTTGGAGCTGTCCCCAAATGGCCAAGTCTGGTGACCGAGTTGTTGTTCTGCCTCACAAACTTGGTTATCTAAATTTGCATTAATTGCACTAATGGGACATTTTGTAGGTGCTTCTTGAACATTCTGCTTTGGACTACAAGGTAATTCAAAAAGTCCACGGGGCCGCTCCTGCACTTTCAATTGACAATTGTCATAATTGTCATCTAAAACTTGTTCCTTTGAAAACGGAAGATATGCTTCTGTATCATTACAATCTATTAGTTTAGTTTCTTCGTGACAAGCATTAACCAAAGGTAAAGCCATAGTGGCAAGACATAACTCATGAGAGGGCTTTTCATGAGGAACTTTGGCCTCTCGCTTCAAAGATCCTAATTCAAGTTTCCTGAATTTCCATTCCTTCGATAACAATATTGCTCCGTGTGTCCTAGTCGGCCACAAAAATCAATCTGAAAGTTTCTCTATTCTTAAAAAAAGTTTTAGGTCTAGTGTCATTGTTCTAACCTTGACGTGGAACAAATTCTCTGCTTCGTTCATTCTGCATCATTCTAGGCGTGTTCAGCGCAAATTGTCGGGACCGTGTAACTTCCAGTAATGCTGGAGTCATTCTACGAGACTCAACCTGATAGCACTGCTTTGGCGGGGATTACATCCATTGTTGGTTTAATGTAGTTGCTGCAGATTCTCTTCTTGCAGTATATTGTCGAGCCAATTTGACTAAATCTGAAATTGAATTCACATTTCGTACTTCTAGGAATTCTCTAATGGGCAAAAGCAATTGAGACAATATGCAATTTACAATATCAATTTATATATTCAATTTCCGTGGCATCAGCATCATACAGCTGGTATAACTCTATTGTACCCCAGATAAATTTTTCTATGTCATCTCTTTCCCTTTGTCTTCATGAAAACAACTATGTAGCTAGTTCTGTAAAATCATTATAAGCTGGATATATGTCCATGATTTCATTTTTAAACTCTTCCAAATATTTAATTCCATGACGACATCCTACGTTATTCCACCATTGCTTAGCACATCCAATTAGACAAGATACTGCTAAAACCACCTTTTTGTTGCTGGGCACTTCATGTAAACGGAAGTGCTCCTCCATGGACTTGACAAATGTCCACGATGACGGATATTTCAAACCGTCAAACCTTATCTAAGGTAAAGGCCAATTAACATAAGGACTATAGTTAATAGATGGATTGGAAAATCATCGTTGTGGCAGTTGATAATACTCTGCTCTATCACTTGCTTCTGATGGAACAGAAAATGGAACCTTACGTTCAAAGTTTTTACGTTGGTGAGCTGACGTAGCATTGTCAGCAAATTTAGGGGTTGTTGTCATTCCCCTTGTCTCTCAATGATCATCAAGCAGATTCATTAGCACTTCTGTTTCCATCATTACATCCTGCAACCTACCCTTTACTCCTTCTAAGTCGGGAGTCATTATGGCAGAATCGGCCATATTGCTAGCAGACATGTTTTGCGGTCTGCGAAAATTTTGAATTTTGGAAATTTTGAAACCTTTTTTTTATCTTGAACACGCTCAAAGGTACTGCTATACAACAATACTAAAGCTACAACTAAGCTTGCAAAAATATAAATTTGCTTATCAAAAAAGTTTTTCTGTGGTGCTTATGTACGTGTGTGTCCGGACACTTCTAATCTTTACATACAATAAATATCTTAATTATCAACAATAACTGCACTGAAACTTCAATACCTTTGACTAATACACAAAAAAGTTAAGCTTCTTGCTCAACAAAAATTTTCGGCTTAAGCTGCCGTTAAAACTATAAATAGTACATACAACTAATGAGCTCAAAAATTACTATCTTTGACAATCACATTAAATAACATACACAATTTATACACAAATATACAGTCCCTATTCTTGGACCACTATCTTTTACTACTGGCACGTCCCTGTTCGTTGCGCCACTTCTTTTAATGACCTCTGTAACACTCCAAAGAAATGAATTACTTTTAAAATTTGGACCCTTTGTCTGATCCAATTATTTTCATGCTCCGGATAGTTGAGTCAGGAACCAGGCAATAATTAACAAATTGCCAAAAAATAAAGTTTAATTAGGGTTCGAAATACCAGCGAGCGTTAATGAGTAAGAATTCAAAAATATTAAATGATTGTCAAAATTTTATGTTAATGCTAATCAAAACAAACTAACGTTGCTCAAGAGAAAAAAAAATTAGTAAAGATTCAAAAGGTTTAAATAACAAACAATTTATTTCCAAAAAGCACTCACCAAAACTTCAATAAAGAAGACACTACATCGTTTCGTACTACAAACATCTTCAACAAACTCCAAACTAAAACTGATCTCTAAACTGTGCTGTGCTCTACTACTCTTTCTACTCTATTATCTTCTGTGCTACTGTGACAACATGTCACCAGGTTATAACAAGAGGTACAAAGCCCGCACGTGTCATGTTGCACGCCGGGAAAGACATTTGCAGAAATTGATGAGCGGTGCAAGCTATGACACAAGAGTGGGTGTGTCCTTGTGCATGCGCTTTAGCGGGTGACAATCGAAAGTTCGGAGTTGCGCATGCACAACTTCTAACTCTTGAAAACGAGCACTGTGATGCCAAAAATGAAATAAAAATCCCCAAAATGATAAATATAATGTAAATTAAGCAAAACTGGTTAAGGTAAAGTAAAAGTGAACGAGGGGGCATCACAAACCTTACTCTCTGGTTCTCTCAAATATAAATTTTGCAGTACATAAAAAATGCATGGGCATTTAACTGATGTAACCATGAGCATGCAAATTAAAAAATACTATAAATCAGCACATGGTGGAGAGTGATAGGTATGATAGAAGTGGGTTGGGCTGAAGTTCAGGGCCTTAAATATTTTGGATTTTGCTCTTTAAACAGCAATATATTTTTCTTAGGTTATTTAGAACAGGGCACAGGGGTGACTCAGTTGGTAGTGAACCAGACTGATGGACTTGGATAGGCTGCCATCTGTCGGATGGGATGTTAAGCCATGGCCCCACAGTAGGAGAGCCACACCCTGTGCACATTAAAAAACACACTGGATGGCCTTGACGGAAGGCTACCGTGTCTCCTAACAACTGTCCAGTGCATCCTCTCTCCCTATCCTTTTTTTTTTACCTGGCCATTATGTGCAAAGAAAGTGCTTCTCAGAGGTAAAACAACCCAACCTTTATTTAGAACATGCTTTCTCAGAACGTTGGGCCATTCACTTTCTTTTCTAATGAATGCAAAATCTTTTTTTTTTTTTTCAGGCATTACCTTTCTAACTTCATCACTATTGTAAGAGCTTTGTACACTTAGTTTCTAGTGGTAAAAATTTGCCAGGTTTAGGATTTGGTGATGACATAATCCCTTTCTCTTTTCACAAGCTCTTTGACTTTTCTCACCCTAAAATTGGATGCTACAAATTGTTCTTCAAATTTGCTTGTACTTCAACTCTTTGGTAAATTAGTTAACATTTTTTGTATTTTATTTTTGCTCCCTTTCTTGCTTTTAAAATGCTGGTAGAAGGGCAAGGGTTTTATTTTTTTTTCGTTTCAACACCACTCTAGACCACCTGTGGTCGAGTGGTTAGCATGCTTGATGACTGATCAGAGGAAACTGGGTTTGAGCCCTGGGTATGGCATGGATATTTGTGCTGTCTTTTTGCTGAGGTCTCACCTTCCTCACAGATCTTCTCTGTGGTGTATTAAACTGATAGGCTCTTATCAGACCTCTGTGGCAAGCAGCTGTTTAAGGGGGTATATATTTTTTTTTATTTTTAACATCACTTTTAAAAGGCAATTTGTATAATAGAGAAATATTTTATCGTACTTCTCATAAGTTTTTTTATAGTTCTTTCTGTCTTAGATCCACTATTATTATGAGAGTTTTTCATTTTTTTGTTTTTGTTTTTTTTTGTTTACCTCTCTAAATGGATTCAGCCATATATATTCAGTGAAACAGATTCAATTTTGAAAAAGGTGTTATGAAACAAGATAATTTTTCAACTGCACACAGCAGCTTTCTCTCTGCACTGAGCTTTCATATGTCATTGTACAGAATCTGAGCACATGAATTTTACACCCATGTCATCTGGAACTTATTTACTACAGGGGTTAGAACTTTGTTGGCTCATCAACTCTCTGTGCCAGAAACAAAAATCATATAACATTTGATAAAAAAAAATCATATACACAGTCATATCAGAATAATATGACCATCTACCATAGTATATGTATGGTAAGTGGTCATATTATTCTGATACGACTGTGTAATAGAAGGGCTGTGAGAAATAGAATAAACACATCACAAACCATTCAATGTTAATTACAGAGTTCAGGGGCTTTTATTGAGTATGTACTTAAAATGCAATAATAAATGGTGTGATGAATGCTTTAAAACAAGATTCAAGATATTATGGAAATAAAAATGGTCCATTAGCTGATAAATATGCCATAAAAAATAATTTGTGTTTCAGCAATTGTAAGTACAAGTAACAAAGAAAATAGTGAAAAGTACATATAAGCTTCTGCGAGAGAATTCGATTATTTTTGAATTGCCATTTCATGCACCACTAATTGACATGGGAGAGTTCATGAGACTGCCAAACAGAAGAAGTTTGAAGACAGATTTCTACCCCTATTTGTTCCATCTGCTTCCGACAGTTTACACAGCAAAACCTTATATTTGATTAGTACAAAAATTTACCATATTCAGTGATGGGAAGAACATATACATTGCAAATTAAAGAACTAATGTTACAGTCAAAATTTTATACCTCATTCAAAATGATATCATATGCAGTTTACAGATATGTTTTACTAAGTTAAAATAAAAACAGAAACGTTTAAACATTTCTATAACTTATTAAGGGTTTCTACTCTTATTTGTCTACTTTGGACAAATATGCAAAGTTTTGCAAAAAATTTGCCTAATTCAAATATTTATAACTCATGAACCCATGGCAGTCCCATATAAAAAAAAAGGTTTTATTAGCTGTTGTTGGTTTATATACTTTTCAGTGCAATGTTGTTGTTTTTTAATATAAGGGGGTGTATTTTAAGATATTCAATGTCAATTTTTTGACACAACTTTGAAAATTTAATTTACTACTAAATATACATGTAATACCTGGTGTTAAAGAATATTTCAAGACCTCTGAAAAGAGACCAATTTCATTACTATGGCATCAATACAATAAAGGTTATAAACATTTAAAGAAAAATCAGTAGTTCAAATTTTGAAATTTTTGGCACTTTTGAATGTATATATCTTGAAAAGTAGTTGACAGAAAAAAAAAATAGTTTTTCTGTTTATCTATGTTATATGTACCTTATTATAAATATACCATATTTCATTAAAATCAGAGAAGTTGAGATCCAGAGCTGTATTGATTTGATATGGAATGATTCTTATATCAGGTAACCAAATAAGTTTGTGCAGTTTTTCAATGTTGTTATTTCAATGAAAACTATGTAGCACAATTGCAAGTGGTATGCTTGTGTTGATACACAGTCAAAAGTACGTGGCACACTGAGTCAGTTGTGTAGCAAGCAAGAAAAGCTGTTTGGTGAAGTTGGGAAAGGTGATGAAAATGTGTCTGCATCTAATACAGTTATTCGAGCTTGACTACTTTATGAATTTAAACTGGGAACTAAAGTGACACAAGCAGCCTGCAAGATATGTACACCATTTGGAGAGAACACAGTGAGTGAATGGACAGCCCAAAAGTGGTTCAGAAAATTTGCATCGTGTGATGAGACACTTGAAGATGCACCCCATGAAGGGAGGGAAAAACCAAACGTCATTGATGACAATGAACTGAAGGCCAGCATCAAGTTGGATTCATGTCAAAGTGCCAAAAGCTTGCAGAAAGGTTCCATGTAAGTGATGAAACCATTTGTTTGTATTTCCATCACTTAAGAAAAATCAGGAAGCTGAGCAAATGGGTTTAACATGAACTGACTGCTGGCAGCAAACTCCAGTGGCTTATGATATGCTTGTCGCTGCTCTCACTCTCATGCCAACAATGAGCCATTTTTGGATAGATTGTTCACACGAGATGAAAAGTGGATTGTCTATAGGAACACCAAACATTTGTATCATTTGTTGTCATCCGGTGAATCTGTACCGCACACACCAAAGCCCAGGATCTACAAACAGAAAATTTTGTTTATCTGGTGGACTATGGACCTTGTATTGTCCATTATGAGTTTCTTGCCACTGATCAAAGTCACTGTGGACATCTACTTGGCAGAGCTACAACTAGTTGCAAATGCACAGCTCCAAAAATAGCCTACAGTTGTTTATTGTGAAGGCATTGTGGTCCTTCAGGACAATGCTTACCCTCACACAGCACGAGTGACCTGAGACAAGCTCCACAGCCTTGGTGGGAAATTCTACCTCATCCTCCATATTCCCCAGACATCGCACCATCCACTAACATCTTGGTGCTGGACAATCATATGTGCCATGGACAATTTCAAAACCGAGAAGCACTGGAAGTGAATTTGGCTGCTTTCTTTGCTTCTAAACTTCAGGAGTTCTACCGGAGGGGCATTTATAAACTTGTATCTCATTGGGA
This sequence comes from Ryuthela nishihirai, assembly GCA_038380435.1. Classification (NCBI taxonomy): domain Eukaryota; kingdom Metazoa; phylum Arthropoda; class Arachnida; order Araneae; family Heptathelidae; genus Ryuthela; species Ryuthela nishihirai. The sequence continues at coordinate 32,752,881 of JAWZYU010000018.1, forward strand.
AAAGCTTATAGTAGCACACTTTCCTGAATAAAATATCTTTATTGACTTTTTATGTATGATTTAATTTTATCCTCAAAAACCACATGAACATTTTGGTTATCTGATAATTAACAACACTGGAAGAAATTGAGTGGGATTAAACCTGGTGACCATGGTGCCACAAAATAGACCTTCCACTACCACTCTAAACATTAAGAAACAATTCAAGTATGCATGTACATCAGTATTACTCTTCCTGATGCTCCCCATTCATGGAATTCAAAATATTTTCCTATATAAAACTAGTTTAAATAATATTTGCCATGAGTACAAATTAATGAGTTTTTACGGATGCAAAATCATCCATAATTTCTAATATGGATATACAAAACATTCATATCTGTGTTAATTTAAAAACTATTTGATATTCTGTTTAATCCGTTTTTACTGAAATTTCAAGAAAACACCCTCATTGGAAACCACTTTGTTGTACTTTAGTGGATCTACTGCCATATGAATTTTAATGACTATATATCTCTGCAGGTCAGATGTCATATTTCAATCACATTTCAATCTCCAGCTGGGAACCACTGATGTATATCAAATTCCCAGCTACTAAGGAATTCCCAGCTACTACAGAAATGTATCGGTATGCCATCCCATGTAGCTAATTGGAATGCTTTTACCATTGAGCCAGCCTTGGTTGGAGCTGATCATCATCAGTTCTCTTTCAACCACCATCAACTAGAATTTGAATCACTTATAATTTTGTAACAATCAGTTTTTCGTCATATAATCAAAAATAAAATGTGTTAAATCTTAAATATTTTCAGATTAAAATTGACCTTATTTATTAACCCTTCCAGGGCACGGCCTGAAAAACTGATATATATCCAGAGGCCAAGTTATTTTCTCATATGTTCAGCCAAAAAAAATAAACTATAACTTTTTTTGCCAAATAACTAATGAAAGGAATCATGACATATTGTATACCAAATTAATCAGCATTTAATTCCGAATTTTATGAAAATGAAATACTTAACAAAAAAAAGCAACTAGTTTTATTTTAAAAGCATATTTTTAGATTCATGTAGTAAAAAAAAAGCATCTAGCAATGAAAACAAAAATTCATTAAAAAAACTAATAGAAATAATTATAATGCACATGAATAAAAAGGTTGTTTGATGACAATGAACTGAAGGCCAGCATCAAGTTGGATTCATGTCAAAAACTTGCAGAAAGGTTCCATGTTAGTGATGAAACCATTTGTCAACTAATAAATCAGCACTCTAGCATTTATTTAAATTTTAGAGGAAAAATTGTCTTGAGCCAGGTGGGATACGAACCCACGACCTTCTGATAACATGTCAGGTGCTCTGGACAACTGAGCTACCAGCCGCTGATCAAGATCTCCTCTAATTAGTGCTATGAACATTCCTTTTTATGTTTCATGTAGGTGCAAAATTCAGGCAATTTTAGCCACAAACGGCATTTATATTTGCCAATAGATGGAAGCATGTATTATGAGTATGCAGATAATAAACAATGAAATAAGCTCAACGTATTCCATATCAACTAATAAATCAGCACTCTAGCGTCGATTTAAATTTTAGAGGAAAAATTGTCTTGAGTCGGGTGGGATACCAACCCACGACCTCCTGATAACATGTCAGGTGCTCTGGACCACTGAGCTACCAGCCGCCGATCAAGATCTCTAATTAGCGCTATGAACATTCCTTTTTATGTTTCATGTAGGTGCAATTCAGGCAATTTTAGCCACAAATGGCATTTATATTTGCCAATAGATGGAAGCATGTATTATGAGTATGCAGATAATAAACAATGAAATAAGCTTGATGTATTCCATATCAACTAATAAATCAGCACTCTAACGTCGATTTAAATTTTAGAGGAAAAATTGTCTTGAGCCGGGTGGGATACGAACCCACGACCTCCTGATAACATGTCAGGTGCTCTGGACCACTGAGCTACCAGCCGCCGATCAAGATCTCCTCTAATTAGCGCTATGAACATTCCTTTTTATGTTTCATATAGGCGCAATTCAGGCAATTTTAGCCACAAACGGCATTTATATTTGCCAATAGATGGAGGCATGTATTACGAGTATGCAGATAATAAGCAATGAAATAAGCTCAACATATTCCATATCAACTAATAAATCAGCATTTGTATTTACGTCACTTAAGAAAAATCAGGAAGCTGAGCAAATGGGTTTAACATAACTGACTGCTGGCAGCAAACTCCAGTGGCTTATGATCTGCTCGTTGCTGCTCTCATGACAAGAATGAGCCATATACTGAATAACAAAAAATTGCAGAAATTTCGTATTTCTGAAGAAAATTTTTTTTATTTGAAACAAGAATTATTCTGATTTTATCTTTTTTTTTTTGTCAGTAGCATATTTTGAGAAAGGCCCAGGCCTTTCACCAACTGTTCTGAGTCAAACAAGTGAGCTTTAGAATATTGTTAAAAATAGCCAATCAACCGAAATAAGCTCATGTTATATACCAAATTAAACAGAATTTAATTCAGAATATTGTGCATAAATTAAACAAATCTTGATTTTAATAAGTTTTTTTTCACTGTGATATAGTGAAAAAATAGATCAATTCTACAATTAAGGCTTAATTTTGGAAAACTTGATGAATAAAAATAGTTAAATTTATATTAATTGAAAGGAAATTTATTCCCAAATAATATAATATTTACTTGTAACATGATTTTTATTTCTTTTAATGATTCTTTTCAGTATTGCATATTTCAAAACACTGCCAATGTTTTACAAGATTTTCTGTCCTAGTTATGAAATGTAGGAAAACTTTCTTGGCTCTTTTTTTTAAATCAAATATGATTTTTTTTTTTTGGGGGGGGGGGGGGGGTTGAATTTTGGAGACCTGGCAAAGTGCTGAAAAGTTGGAACACCAACGTTAAAAACACACTATCCTCAGAGTGGCACAGCCAAGTTATTGAAGGAGGTGGGAGGAGTGCCCTCAGTGTAACCAGAGGATGTGTTTGGGAGGGGGGAGTTATAATACTTTGACAAAATTTCCCTTCCAACCATTAGGACCAATTTCAGTGCCAAGGCTTTTGGCTTATGTTATTCAAGACCTCATTCATTTTCAGGAAAAATCAGTTTTTTGACTGGAAAACAAAGAAGTAATAAAAAAAAACATATAACCTAATGTGATGTTTAAAAAAATCCACAACAAAAAAAGGTGTAAGCCACCTATTGTCATAGACAGCAAGTTATCAGGCCTCTGAAAGATTGACAACAATATATAAATATATGGGAATAAAATTTAAATTCAATAGAAGTAAAAATGAACAAGTTATAAGTTCGCCATTGTGACACTCGGTGACATAGCTTAACTCTGAAAAATCTACAGGAATAAAAATCAATAGAGGTAAAAAGAAGTTATAAGGCAGCCATTTTCATACATAGTGATAACTCCAGAAGATCAATACAAATCTACTTTATTTACCAATGTAAAATCATAATAGATCTATAGAAATAAAGATGATGTTTTAATTATAAAAATGAAAACAATTCTAACTGATTTTAAATGTTTTCTGACTCTGATGATGCTGTATCCATGGCAGACATTTGCTACTTATTACAGTAGTACCATCTGCTCTTGCAGGGTCATGATGTATTTACCACCAGTTTTGCATAAACAAATTATTTTTAGTTGTGGTTTTGGTTTCAGTAGCCAGAGAGCACTGCTGAATGCTTCGATGAACGATAAAAATAATTCTATGTATATTGAAATAGTTTTAGTATTGCAATTTGTTTATTAATGTTACTCTCTGCTAAAGCAATCCCTAATTTAAGCTCACAAGTTTGATTTGAACTATTATCAACAGAAAAGAGCATATAAAAAGAAGGTGTATACTTTGCAATTACTTCCAAATCTTCCATTTTAAAAATAGTTTTTTTTTTGTTAATTTCCAAGTGATTTTCAGAATTTTAAGGAAAAATGTGTTGATAATAGTTCATATCAAACTTGGGAGCTTAAATCAGTGATTGCTTTAGCAGAGAGTAACGTTAACAAACAAATTGGCAATACTATCTACCAATTTTAAGAAATGGCAATCACATGGCTTTAACAAATTAAAAAATATGCATCAAATGGAAAAAAGAAAATATTATTTTTCAAGCAGTAATAAATGTACTTTTATAAGATATGTGCAAGAAAATTTTCAAATGACAAATTTTTTTTTAATCAAAGTTTTATGTGTTGTATTAAAAATTGATATAGGTGTCGTCGTTGGTCACTCATTTCAGATTCTGTCAACTTCTACATAAGATGTGAGCTATGGAAGGGTTAATATTGAATGTGAATAGTGATACAAATTAGGTTAATTAAAATTGTCATTATAGTGTTGTAATTTGATTGACCATTAGTGTCATCTTTCATAAATTAAAAAAACATTCATTTTTGAAATCCTTTTTGAATTTCAGTAATTTTAAACTGTATTATAAACAAAACCTTTTTCACCATATTTTGTAAAATGATTGTAAAATAATAAGCCAGAGTATTCTACTTTCTTTTAACATACTACTGATGATAAGAAAATGCATTTTTTAGCCTCTATAGTTATTCTAATTTTCAAGTGTTAAGTATTTTTAATTGATTTTTATATATTATGTACTGCTCACATTCACAGGATTTTTCAACATAAAAGCCTAAAAATTTTCATTCACATGAACATTCCCAGGAATTTATGCATAAAAACTGCCCCTTTTTTTTTGTCTTTTTCAACCAACTATTTATTTTAAAATTTGCATTTCTGCATTTCATTTTTTTTTAACTATTAATATGTAATTTTTTTATTTTTATAAAGGCATGGAAAACATGATGCTGCTAAAGAATCTTGGAGAGCTGGGTTAACTATTAGTCAAAATACTTTAGCTTTTTTATTAGTGATTTACTTTGGTAAGTTATTGTTACTATTACAACTCCTAATTTTTTTTCATGAAATTATTCAGCTTCTTTGAATTGTAATTGAAGTGTTTGCAAAAATATGTACTATATATATTATGTAAAATGCATAAAAGGTAAAAAATTTGTAAAATAATATAAATTTCTAGAAACTATTTTAAGTATGGAATTAACCATCATTAATAATGTTTATGAACCCATATTTTTTTAAACATATGTAATTGGAAAAGGATTGTGTTGGGGGCTAGTTTGAACAATTTGAAAAAAATTTTGGCTAGTTTTTGGGATCTAGTTACCAAGTATTTTTATTTTGGGTAGTACTTACAAAGTTAATGTTAAGTACATTTACTGGGTAACCATACCAATTAAAAATGATTTTAAAACCTGCCTATTAAAATATACTAAACTTTTTTTGTTTTTTTTTTTAATGAATAAAACTACAACTAATGTATCATTAAGCATGTGCTTATTTCATTTCATAAACTTATATTAATTGAAACATGCAGTGATGTCATTACACTTATATGACTTAAATTGAGTATATTCTAATAATTATTGCATTTGTTTAATTTTTAAATATGTTATTACATATTTAATATAGTTATTCAGTAGTGTCTTGTATCTTAAATCATTAAAAATTAAGTTTTACTCAGTATATCCCCCCTTGAAGTCAGAGGTGAGGCCTCTTGAGAGCTTAGTAAATTAAAATTTAATATATCTTTGGCAGTCGATATAATTCTGATGCTTGCTAGTTTTTTTTTTCTCTGTGTCACTTGGTTTGTGACTTGTTGTTAAACTACCAAAGTTGAGTTCTTTATTTAAATGCATTACTTTTAAACTGTTTCAAGTTTAATATACTAACTGGAGTTGTTTATATATTGCTAACTCAATATGTTTGAAAAGAAAGACTACTGACATTGTTATCCACCAACATGTAATTGGACCTTTTGTCACCAAATGTTATGGGCAATTATAAGATTAAAACAGATTTTATAATGTCTTCCATTGAGCATCGTGTGTTACCTGAGAAAAAATTACAAGCAATTTACAATAATGTTACTTTGGAAGCAGTTATTTTTCAAATAACAATGTAATAAAACAAAAAATAATAAAACAACAATTTAATAAAACAGAAAATATAAAATAACAAAGTGTTTTGAACAATGTTTATTAGTTTATAACTTAAAAATAAAATTATATTTTATATAAATTAGTGTCATTCAATTATAATTAATTAAATTATTAATAAATTAGTGTCATTTCATTCAATTAATATTTTTATTATTAAATTTCATTATATTAATTATTAAATAAAATTTTCATTCCAGTTTTGATATCTTTGGGCTTTATACACCGATCTCATTTATTGTGGAAAAGTAATCTTTTTGTAAACAAGTGCTGGTTAATCATAGCCCCTATTGTGTAAGTACTTTTGATATATTATAAATTTACATAACTACTACTGGAAACTGCAAAAGGTGTACTATAACTACATTGTTAATCAAGGATTAAAAAGGGCAGCATAATATATATATTCAAACAATGTATATTTATTGAAAAAAATTTTAACTTTACTTTTTCTCTTAATATAGAGATGCAATTTTACCTTTCTTCCTATTGCTTTTCAATTGTTTCATTGGCTTCTTATTGCAACTCCTATAGGCAATTCCTTTTACTTTCCTACTGCTTTGATGGCTTTATTATTTGTTAAAAGAATATTCCACACATATCTTTTGAATACAAGGGTTGAACATAACAAGTTATGTGTCTGGGATGGAGCCAACTGGAGGTGCCGAAATCTCAGGAAAAGTTTCACAGTGGAAAAAAGACAACAAAGCATTAGTTCAATGGCACAATACTCTGGCATGTTTCTGGAGAGATGCAGGGTCAATTCCTGTGTGTTGGCGAAATTTTTTCTACAAAACATTTATTGATTTTATAGCAGTGACAAAACACCCATGGAAGCAATGCTTCCCTTAAAATTTTTGTGATTAAACTAAAATTAAGAGACAATTTTTAAAAAAGTATATTAAATATATACCGTATATTTCCGCAGATAAGACGATAGTTGAATCATAAAAAAAGGCCCCCAAAATCCGGGTCATCTTATAGGACAGATACAAAAAAATTAGATTGAAATTTATATAAATTGAAACCATTATAAAATAAAACAAATCACTCACCACCGACTGCGACTGATCCTGAAAATTACTACAACTTATCGAAAAATCTATCATATTATTTAAATATGCTATATGATAATACATTACATTGTAATAGTAAAACAATACTAAAACAAAATAAATATTAAAAGTTATGTTTATTGAGCTACTGAGGAAAAAACGGACAAACCGTAATTATTTACTAGTATAGAGTAGGGTATGTCCACAAAATAGAATAGCCCATACGACGCTTTTGTGAATAGTCAAGGTCATTACCCGAATGCCCGAATCAGTGCGAATGTTTGCGAATAGGACATAATTCCGTATACATTATACAGTATTATTATCCAGATGATGATCGTCGATCTAAACTAAATTCATAGTCCGTTGATAGTTTGGGGTCATCTTATAGGACAGATATATGCTTAAACTATAAAACTTTGACGAAAATTTATACCTCGTCTTATCTGAAGGTTGTCTTATCTGCGGAAATATATGGTATGTCCATATTAGATACTATATTCATAATATGAATATTTTAATGTAAAATTAAAAATATTTTCATAACTGTCATAAAGTCATTCTAACAAAACTTTTATATTTTGTTAAGCTTTCAAATTTACTTCACTCAGATCTTTTTTTCTGCCAGAATACCATCCCAAAAGTTGTTTTCAATGCAAAATACATATAAAATCAAGAAACTTCTCAAAATAAAAAAAATTATAAATTTCAAATCAAAAGTATTTAACTAATGCCTAAATGTTGAATTATCTGAATCTAGATCATGTATATTTCATTACTAAAAAGTTTCACATTCAGCATAATTTTACCAACAGCTCACTTCACTCACTGACCCATGCTTTCTGGAATCTTACTTTTTAGAATAAAAACACTGGTTTTACTTATGATATTTTATAATAATAGAAGTGACAGTTTAGTTGAGTTTAAAAGTATAATGAGAAATTTCATTAATGAGATTTTGGTTGCAAGCTGTTAACTAATGTGGGTTTGTTCTGTGGTTACTACATTAGATATATCACACAGTACATGCTTTAGACCACTAGCCAATCAGAAATTTTTTGTCTGGTCACAGTTCAATTCTTCCCTTCCTCAAAGGGACCTGGGTTCGAGTCCTGAGTGTCAAGATCTCTCTTCTTAATTTGAGATATCTGTTAGCCGAATATCTTTACTAGTTTTTAATCACACAGTAGTTATCATACTTAATAATAACATCATCAACTCGGTATCTCTTGATTAAATATTACGTTTAATGAACAGCACTTCTTACATATTTAATTAGGGTGCAGCCTTAATCCAATGTCCCACCAAGAATATCCAGTCACATACTCCCTGAGTGTTGACTCAACTTTATTAAAAAGGCATTTAAATATGCTAGCTACCAGAGCACAGCAGTCCACTTCTGACTCTTTCAATGGTCAGGAGAAAAGTTCCTTTCTTTTCCGATGGTCTCCATTCTCTTCTTCCCACTGCAAGCACACAGTGGGCCTCATGTCATGGCATACCGAGATGGGTCAGTTCATGTTCTGCAGGTCGTCTGGGTCACACTTGGTTCTTGCTTAAACAGATACAGTGGAGGGGCAATGTGGAAGCCTGAATGGGAACATCCTTGACACCAGGTGTTGTCTTTCTGTTGAGGTCTCATCTTCCTCACAGACCTGCTATGACATATAAACTGACAGGCTCCTGTCAGACCTCTCTCGTAAGCAGCCTGTTGAGGGAGTATTTATTTATTTATTTTTTTTTTTTTTTCAGTATTGGCCACTTTTTGTTTCAAACTTTATATTATCAGAGCTGCTGTATTTTTGACTAGTGTTATGCAAAGTTTTGCTGTGTCAAGATTTCTGATTTGTATAATGAGCTTTACAATAGTCTGGATTTGTTTAACATGTCAATTAAAGAGTTTAAAATGAAGAATTTTTTTATTGAATTCTTAAAAATTACTCACTCTTTTGATTTTGGTTTTCTAATTTTTTTGTATTTTTGCCTTTTTTTATGTTGTACTAAAAAAGATGATTTGAAGTTTATAAATTGTGTGTGTCCACTATTAAAGGATCTTGGTTTGCTGTGGGCACTGTAAATTTATATAAATAAATAAATAAATAATTATGCATATGATATTTATTTTGAAGTAGTCATCAGAGGTAGTCAAAGGTAAATTAACCAATCCATAGTTTAACTCATGTTTAGTTTGATTATTATTATTAGCAAGTATTTAATTCTTTTGATATTTATATGAATATATATAATATACTTGTATGTATGTTGCCTCTCCTCAAGTGGAAGATTGATATAGTATATTGTTACCATATGTTTTGTAGTTAGGCATATTAGCTTGCTGTGATGAAATGCCTAAAATACATGAAATATATACAATTATGTATTGGTTAGATATTTAGCACTTGGATTTATTTCTTTTATTTATTACTGGGAAACTTAAAAATTAGTCTGAATACATGTACATATATATGATATATACAGTACTGAATACAAAAGACCATAGCTATTTAAATAGTTGTTTGCAATCTCTGGTTAGCAGACTATCGGAGGGAAAAAAAACAAAAAGCATAGTTGAATAATGTGAAACACATTACTTATATGCATGTACATAGGAAGTGTTATTGTTAATTCTAGTTTCTGCATTCAAACCAAAACTAGTTTTGTTGATTAATTTTTTTCCCATTTATTTCTGTTATAATTTATTAAACTGAATGAAACAGGTATTAAATTTCTTGTGCTGATAATTTGCTGATCGTGTATATGTTTATATTTTGGGTGATTAGTAAACAAATGGTGCCCTTTTGTAGTTTAATATATTAAAAAGATTAAATTAAAGGAGATTCAAATTAACTACTTGTTGGTTATCTGTTCAGCTTTGAAATTGCCTCAACCAAAACGCACATAAGAATCAAATAATTGCAATCAGTCTGCTAGACAAAAGTTAAAAACCTGTTTCACATATCTATTAGCCTAATAATTTAAATAAATTAATTATGTAAAAATAATTAATTATGTAACTAATTATGTAAAAAAATTTCTTTTGTTCAATTCATATGAAGCTTATTTCTGAAAGAATGAAGTTCAGGAATGAACTGAATCTACACCCTACTAGTCATAACAGCATTACTAAGAGTTTAATAAACCTATATTAGTTGCAGTAGTGGATTACTGCATAGGTGCTGCATTCACTCATGGAGGGGGGGCCTCAAAACACCATTTTTTTTTAGCTTTTTATTGAATAAATTATTTTCTAAACAGTATATTGTACTATTTACATACACAGCTCATGTTTTTACTTAGGTTATTACTAAATATGATGTGATTTTGGTTAAATACAGTAAATTAAACCAATATTTTTCTTTTTGTTTATAAGATATGTGCAGGTTTATGTGATACTAAATTTTCTACATATACATTTCTGTATTTCAATTTTTTTGCCAGTTGCTTGCTGTTTTTCCATTTATAAGTTGCAAAATATTTTATAGAGTATGTACTCCCTCTCTCATCACCAAATGCTTACACACTTCCACTCAGTTGGGGCCTCTCGAATGTTTTTGAACTTTGGGCTTTCAGATACCTTAATCTGCCACTGATCAGTTGAAAGCTGGTAGGAATATCATGCTTGATAATTTGACTGACATGGCAGAGGAATCAGCTAGACAACACAACAGAGTTCTACCAGATAGTAAATATTTTATGTGGGAAGAAATAGACTGGCATACAAGGATCTAGTTATAAACATGGTAAGGTTCTTAAAGGTGAGTGTTCAGTCATCCACAACGTTGGCAGATAATTTCAGAGGTGTTCCAAACAAAGTAGTTAGTTTTACTCATTTGTTTGTAATGAGCATAGATACATTATTGGCTTTAATGTTGGTCCTATATCATGATCAGAAGTTACTTTGTCTATCTCAAAATTAAAAGTACACAAATCCCTAGGGGTAGATGAAGTTTATGCTGAAATGCTTAGATCTGGGCCAGCATTGAAACTTTTCTCTACAAAAAAACCCCACCCTGCCCTCAGTCAATAGGGGCACCAATGGGCTTGGAAAGGCTGCCTTCTATCACATGGGATGTAATGCTGTGGCCCCATGTGTGGGAGAGCCATACCTTGTACATGTTAAAAATCTTACTGAAAGGCCTTGACAGGAGGCTACCATCTGTCTCCTAATAGCTGTTTAGTGGGTCCTCTTCCCACAACCTTTTCTGAGCCCTTGAGGTCCATGTGACCTAGCTATTTTGTGCAAAAAGTGCTGCTCAGAGGTAGAACAACCAACTTAGATCTGGGAATATTTCTGTTTCACATTATTGACTGAAATTTTAATGCTTGTAATAAAGATGATGTTCCTAAGGATTTTATATCAGAGCTATTATTTTTCCTATTTTTAAAATGGTTGATCACCGTTTTTGTGATAATTTTAGGGGGCATCAGTGTACGTTCTGTACTGGTAAAATTCTGCCCATTATTGTTTTTTTAAAGAATATGGAATTTGGTTGATGGACAACTTTGTGATGAACATTGTGGGTTCAGAGTGGTAGAGGTTGCTTTGATCAAATCCTTTCACTTAGATATTTGAGAAATGTTTAGTTTCAAAAACCAATGGTTATTTGCTCTGTAAATTTCAGAACAGCTTTCATTCAGTTGATCACCATAATCTGCAGTTGATTGTAAGATCAAATGGTATTCCTGATAAGTTAGTTAACAAACTACTTAGGTTCTTTATAATAGTACTCAGTCATGTATGAGAGTTGATAAAGCTTGCAGTGATTGGTTTAACTTTACTACTGGAGTCCAACAAGGCTGCATTTGTCTCCCTTTTTTTCCAGTGTGGTTATTTGTTATGTTATTAGGAATTCATTGCAAGGGAAAAACTTTTGGAGGGGGGTCATAGATGCAGGGGTTTGCAAAGTGGGAGCATAAAGGAATGCAAAAAAAATTTTGTTTATTTTTAAATAATAAATTGAAAGTGGTGCATAATGCTGCAAAGTTTGGGAATCCCTGGTGTAGAGATATGAAAATAACTGACCATGGCCTTAAATTATTCTGATGATTTGGCCCTTTTGGCAAATGATGATGAGATTCATTAGGATTGATGATAAGACTGCTAAGAGTGTAGGTTTGGTAATAGAGAGAAAACTAAAAGGATGAAAACTGGTCAGGCTCTTTTCACTGATTGTAGGCTTGAGCAAGTTTTCAGTTTAATTATCTCGAGAGTCATGTGACAGATTCTGGTAATGTGAGATATGATCTAAACTTAAAAATAGGATTTGTTGCTGGGACTTTTAACCTTCCAGAGAGGGTCCCCATCACCTGCAGACATTGATCAATTCTAAAATGACAGAAATGATTACATCAATTCTTGGTATAACACATGAAACTTTTCTTAGTATGACATATGAACACATGAAATCTTTTCTTTAAATATAAATTACCATTAGATTTTTTAAAAATAATACATCATAAAAATATAAAGTTTAGACAAGAAATATTTTTTGTTTTCAATTTTATACAAATTTTGATACGTTACATACACTGAATGGGCAAATTATTATATACACCTACCTAATAACCTGTTGCTCCACCTTTTGCCCTCACAACAGTAGCCAAACATCTTGGTAAGGACTCAATGAGGTGTTGAAAGCATGGAAGTGGTATTGCCACCCATTAAGCAAGGATCGTCTGTTGTATAGCATCCACAGTTGCCGGTGGAGGTTGGTGGGCTCGAACAGATCTTTCCAATTCATCCCACAAATTCTCAATGGGGTTGATGTCTGACAATCGAGGGAGCCATTCGAGTATGGCAAACTCACTTGAATGTTCATGGAGCCAATTGTTCACCACTCAGGAAGTATGTGGTGTTATCATGTTGAAAGATGATGTCATGGTGAGGAAAGAGAATCATTACGAACAGGTTGATTGGTTGTTTGGGGTTTATTGGCGCATTAGCAACTAAGGCTATATAATGCGCCAAACGTATGTCCAAAAAGTAAAAGAATAAAAATCGTGATACCCCTCAACCAAAGTTAAAAATAAATTACAAAGACCAACACAAAAATATAATTCAATAAAATAGAACAACAATAAAGAAATGTATAAATATGATACATTAATAAAAACATAAAAATAACCCAGGTGTAAGCAACCTGAGTTTAACATGTAGAATAAGAAATAGAAGACTAAAACTATAAGCGAGTAAAATAATCAGTATAACGTAAAAATTGAAAGAGAGAGGTAAAATTACAATGGTCAGATAAAAGATGTCCGAGTGTAAGGGGCTCGGACGTAAAATCATGAGATTTAAAAAACATACGTCTTTCAAAGTTAAAACAGCGACATTCAATTAAAATATGCTTCACAGTTAAAACGGTGTCACAAAACTCGCACTTAGGTACGTTGTCCGCCTTAAGAAGAAACGAGTGTGTTAAAAACGAGTGACCTAAGCGGAGCCGAGCAAGGACAACTTCCTCCTTACAATTCCCGCAAAAACAAGACTGCCACGGTTTGACAATGGGCTTGATCTCGAAGAGCTTGTTAGCAACCTGTTCAGACCAAGATCTTTGCCACTGTGCCCGGAGCTCGATGGTGAAACGCTGCCGGAAATCCACATATGGAACCAGCAACGGAGAGTCAGACAGGGGCGTGGCTGACCTGGCAGCAGAATCTGCCAAATCATTGCCCCTGATTCCGACATGACCAGGCACCCAACAGAAGAGAATCGTGGTGGTGGCTGCCAGATGATGGAACTGCTGGTGGAACTTGGAGAGAACAGGGTGAGGCCGATGCCTCACCGAGATCAAAGCCTGTAGCGAGCTAAGCGAGTCGGTGTAAAGCACACACCGACAATGATGATTAGCTGCTATATGGTCCAAGGCAATGCTGATAGCATGCAACTCAGCAGTGAAGATGGAACACTGCTGTGGGATCTGGTCTGCAATGATTACATCACAGCAGACCATGGCTGATCCCACTGAAGTGCTGACTTCGAGCCATCTGTGAAGACAGGCAAGAAGTCTGGGTGCGCAGCACGATGGCTGGCAAAGAGTTGCCAGTACACACAGTCGGGTGTAAAGGCCTTCCCCGTCCTGCACAGGGAAAAATCGCAGGAAGGGGAAACAGCAAGCCAAGGTGGAAGTGGCTCAGCTGTCGACTGTGCGATGCTATCGAGACTGGTGTTGATGTCTTGCAGGTAACCTCGGACACGCAAACCGAAAGGACGAATGGCAGTTGGCCGATTCTGGTATAATGTTTCCCACCTGGGACTGAAAACGCAGTCCCAAGTGGAATGGCCTGGCAGGGATCGCAATTTCGCTGCTTACTGCAGGGACAACTGCTGACGGCGAATAGATAATGAAAGTTCGTCGGTCTCAATGTAGAGACTCTGGACCGGTGAAGTGCGGAAGGCCCCCGTGCACACACGGAGGGCCTGATGATGGAGTGGGTCCAGCACCTTCACCACCGAATCCCGGGCAGAGTCGTACACCTGGGATCCGTAGTCCAGTTTCGACCGGACAAGTGCACGGTAGAGGCAGAGCAAAGAACATCGGTCCGCCCCCCAAGAGAGGGAGGAGAGGACCTTGATGATGTTCAATGCCCGTGTGCACTTGTACCTGAGATGTCGAAGATGAGACCGAGAAACTTGGTCTCCGCCACAACTGGAATGATGTTACTCCCGAGCCGCAGCTCGGGGTCCAGATGAAGATTACGCTTGCGGCAAAAGGGCACGCAAGCGGTCTTCTGTGGGGAGTTACGAACAGGTGTAGATGGTCAGTGAGGATGTTCACATATCTTGTGCCAGTGACAGAGGTCTCAATGGGTACAAGGGGCCCCAAGAAAGCCCATGTAAACACACCCCAAACTGTTACACTGTCTCCACCTGCCTTTATGATCTCAACTTAGCAAACTGCATCCTTTGTTTTGTGTGATCTACACACACACACACACCCTCCCATCGGTATGATAGAGTTGAAACTGCAATTCATCAGACTAGATGATGTGTTTCCAGTCTTCCCACTCCAGTTGCAATAGGCCTTTGCAAACTGCAGCCTAATCTTTTGGTGCCTTGCAGTCAACAAGGGGACACAATGCGGATGTCGACTGCCATAGTCTATTTTTTCCATGGTACGATGGATAGTCTTAGTGCATAAACTTGTGGATGCACCCTCATTCAATTCCGACATTATCTGCTCCACAGTAGCCATGCAATTTCTTGTAATGATGCAGGACAGTCTGCACTCACCTCAAGAGTCAATTGCACGTTTATGTCCACTGGTTGGAAGATTTACCGTATTTCACATAGTTTTGGTATACATGTGCAACAATCTGACTGGAAATCCCTACAGTTCAGCAGTTGCAGTGATTGAACAACCAGCCTTCCTCTCACCTACTCTCTGGCCATGGTCAAACTCACTCACATCACTGCCTTTACCCTTGATTACTTTTCCTTGGCTGGTTTCCAATGCATAGAGACCTGCTCTGTTTATAGGCACTGCCAGTTTCAGTGTCCCATGTGACTGGACACAATACTTCTGCTTTGCATATTGTTATCGGAGTGTATGTAATGATTTGTCTATTCAGTGTAATAAAGTATGTGTGCTATAGAGTTGCAATCACCATTTCTAAATATTGATTTACAGCTTTACCACTATTGCTTTTTTACATTATAATATATTCTCAGGCCACCAAATTTTATCCAATATGTTTTTATTGGTGTGGTTACATTTTTGGCAACACATTTTCTTTTAAGTTTGGAAGTGCTTTTGAAGATTAGGAAAAACTTTTTTTGAATTGGATGAAATTTGGAAGATTTAAAATTTGTTTCCAAGACTTCATTTTTTTTTCCTTCTTCAATTTTAGTATTTTTATTCTCATTTAAATCTATTTTAGTATTTATAGAATTATTTTTAACATTCATCACCTAGCATTCCAAAAGGCAAACAAACAACTAAAAGTCTTTGTTTCTGGAAACTTCTGTTTTCAATACTATACCCAATTTCGGACAAGTTGTTCTAATTGAAAACACATTTCCAAGTCTGGGTCACCATAGTGTGGGAAATCAGTGCTGACAGTCTGTTGTGAACAATCTGATTAATATTGGATTCAACTCAGCAAGTGGGATTTTTCATGAAAATACAGCTTTGTTTCTTTAGATTTATTTATCTTTACCAAACTTTCTGAGTTATGCTACATCTTCTCCAGTTGTTTCTTATGAGGAAGTCATAGCTTGTTACTTCAGATATATTTCTTGTCTTGGCTTAGGTTACTTACCTTAATTTATTATTTCATGGTTTTCCATTAAAAACTCCAATTAATGATCATTTCTTAAAATTGAATATGGGCTCAGAAATGGAAGCAAAGAGTATTCCCCAGGCTCAGAAACCAGCCCCTCCCTCCCCCAAGTGATGGGAAGGAGGATCATTATGCAATTTCATCAAGGGGGCCCTCTCTACTGCTATGCTGAGGGGACATATAATGGACAGTGGCCTTTCCAAGCCCATTGGTGTCCCCTTTTAACCAAGGCAGTCTGAGGGTTAATAGAGATAATGCTGGCTCAGTTGGTATTTGAACCTGGGAACTGTAGTTTATGAGCCTGATGTGCTAATGATTGTCCCCCCCCCCCCCCCCCAGGAAACTTGATTCTAGGTATTCACATAGTTTCTTGTGGGCTAGATGGTTTGATTTTGTAAGTTATAAAGAGATTAGGTGAAGAAAGCAGTAACCACTGTTTAGCACTTACTGCACAGAACAAGAGTACATTGATTTGGGCATGTTGCTTTTATGCAGCACTACAGATTAGCATAATATCAAATTATGAATAATGTGCCTAAAGGCTTCAGAAAAAGAGGGAGGCCTAGAATGGGATGGATATATAATGTGAAACTGAACCTTGTTAGAATTGACCTGCAGTATCCTAATGCAACATTACTAGCTCAGGATAGATCTGTGTGGAGAATTAAGTTGCACCATCTGGTTGGATGTAGTCCATGGCTGCTTAAGGATTACGTGTGCAAATGAATGAATTACAGATATTTATATTCCCTAGACATTTATGTATAATAAACTGAGTTGCAGGAATGGAAGATGCTACTTATAATATCCCATTACTACTGTTTGCTGTTATAACTCTATGTAAATATGCAGGATAGTGAGGAAACAATGCACTGCTGCCTGGTACAATGAATTTTGTTGCAGACATGTTGTGATGGTCCACCCATTCACTTTTACTTTTCCTTAACCAGTTTTATTTATTTATGTTATATTTATCATTTTGGAGATTATTTTTTTAGTTGGCCATCATTTCTCCTTATTCCAAGCTGCTAAAGGAGTTGTGCATGCGCAACTCCGACTTTTGATTGACAGCCGCTAATATGCACATTTAGGATACGCCCCTCTTGTATCATAGCTTGTGCAATCATAAGATTATGGCAATATTTTTCCTAGTGTGCAACACACACATGTCAGTTGTACTCCTCATGTATACTAAGTGATGTTAGGTCACAGAGTAGGAATTAGTAGGAAGATAGAGATGATAGAGTAAATGTCAAGATAGTAGAGGGAATCAGTAGAGAGTATTAGTAAGAGGAAGGGGGTTAGTAGAGATGGAGCTTTTATTTGCTCTGACTTTTGTATTCATCAGTATATTGTATGTGGTGAGTCTTGAATTTTTTGGAAATAAACTTTGTTTGTTATATGAATATTTTGACTTTGCTATTTTTTCTCTTGAGCAACAATAATTGATTTTTGATTAAAATATAATTTTAATAATTTGACAATCTTTTGATTTCTTACTCAATAAATAACACCAATGTTCCTAAAAAACCCTCATTTAACTTTATTTGGCAAGTTAATATTGCCTGGCACCCAATATGCTATCTGGAGTTTTAATTTAATTTGGATCAGTCAAAAGGTCCAAAGTAAAGAAGTTTAATAATCTTTTAAGAGCATTACAATGTGGCTGCTTCATTAAGTATGTCATCATCTACTGCTTTGTTTTGGTATGCTCTAAAATGATGCCAATTTTCAAAACGGCAGCATCAAAAATTATAATGTATCACTCAAAATAAATAAATACTGGATATCATATTTGGCTTTATTTTTTGTCGTATGTATATTTAAAACCTACCTGAATTTGGCATTAGCTAAAGATTGTTATTGGTGTTAAGTCCAATATTGTTGAAAATATACTTCTTATCCTGTTTCTGGTCTTAACCAGTGATTTCAGTTAATGTCATAATTAAATTAATAAAATATTCCCTCAAACAGCTGCTTGCCAGAGAGGTCTGACAGGAGCCTATCAGTTTATATGCCATAGTAGGATGTCTGTGAAGGATAGCAGGACCTTAGCAGAAATACAACACAAACATCCATGCCATACCCAGGCTTGAACCCAGGTCACTTTGAACAGTAACCAAGCATGCTAACCACTCTGCCATGGGATTTAGATAATTGCGAATGATCCTTTTTCAGTATTTAAGTATATAAGTGGAAAAGTTTTATATATATATATATATAATTTATATTTCTAATACTATTTCTGAACTAACTGAATTTCTTTTAGGATTTTATTGCAGTTGATATTTAGCCTAATTGATGTATCCGTACATGTGACTGAAGGAGCTGATCCCAAAAAGTTCTTTGCTGAGGTTCCATATTATGTATGGCTTCTGGGATGCTTATGGCCTCTTCTGTTGGTTCCACTCAATGAGCTTGTTAAACAGCATGAAATTAAGTAGGTATTAGGTTTTCTGTTCTTTTGCTGTGTTTTTAAATATGATATATATATATTTATATTAAAATGTTTTTAATATATTTTTGAAATGCAATATATTATCAATATTTCAATATATTATGTAAATATCTATAGCTACTATCTGTGCTATGTGCTATAGCATAATGTTGCTCTGTCTAGATAGTACTAATTATTCATACAGTCACCCCAGTCACAGTAAGATATTTAAAATGTACTCCATTTGGCTGCTGCAGGCCACATATACTCTGTACAGATTGTTACCAGTCCTCTCTACAGATTCTTACAAGCTCAAGCAGAAGTTCCTATCACCTGTTTACCTCAAATCATGTAGCCCTAGTAATAACCACATGATTCCCATGGAAATCAAACTGAGACTTACTTTAAAATACAGCCATTCAAAAAACAATCATTAACTACTAGTTTTCATTATTTTAGTTTTTCCTGTTACTAAATTTACTATCAATTTCACCACTAGCTGCAATAAAGATTGTAAAATAAAATCTTTTTTTTATATTCATTAACAAAAATACTCTAAATCTGTGTTGATACCTTTCTAATTCCAGAATTTTGAAAAAGTTTCATTAGTTATTTCAGAACAAGATGCAAAAGCATGTTACTCTTACTATAAATTTTGTTGCAGATGCTCAGCTGTCCTTCTGGAAGAGTTGGAGAAGCTAATTATGGAGGGCATTCAAAAAGTTCTTGACATGTATCTGTAGATTTGCACTCATTCCTCTGATGTTAACAAGCTATGACTTCTTTGGAAACTTATCTATATTTGTCATTATGTGTTAGAAACAAAGGCCGTACATCATTTCCTCTCTTTCCTGGCAGCATGTAAAGTTCAGTCTGTGAAATTTGTATGTTGTTGTTATGGAACCTATTAAAGACAAAGAAAGGTTTTACATTTTCACAAGAATTGAGTTTGGTAACAACGAAAAAAATTCATGTCAGTTTATCACAAGTATATGGGAATCATGTCTTTTCATATGGCACTGTTACATAGGCTCATATCAGACCTATGTGGCAAGCAGCTGCTTGAGAGGTAATTTATTTTTATTATATCTAGATACATAATAATAATCTTCTACTATGGCATATAAATTAACAGGCTCCTGTCAGACCGGCAAGCAGCTGCTTTAGGGGGTATTTATGGAGGGCATTCAAAATGTTCTTGACACATTTTTGTAGATTTGCACTTGTTCCTTTAAAGTTAATGTGCTATAACTTGTTAGAAAGTTTGTCTAAACCTGTCATTACACATTAGAAACAAAGGCCATATCATCATTTCCCTCTTCACTGGTGGCATGTAAAGATCGGTCTGAAGTCTGCATTGTTGCTATGGAACTGACTAAAGATGAGGAAAGATTTTACATTTTCACAAGGATGCAGCTTGGGGACAATGCAAAAAAAAATTCATGCCAATTTATCACAAGTATATGGTATCATGCCTGTTCATATGGCACTGTTATGGGATGGATGTGCAAATTCAGAAAAGGACTGCACAGCTTTGAAGACATGCAGATGCCATGAACAAAAGAACCATCACTGCTATTTGTGAACCTCGTTAAGTAAAACCCACACATCACCATTCACATAATAAGTTTAGAAGTCAGTGTATTGATTGGCAAGTAGTATGGAAACAATTATTCATCAACATTTAAAGTTCCAAATGATCTGTGCCAAATGGATACCCCACAAACTGGCAGAACAGCAAAAAAAGGTCTATGATCGATTTGTTCAAGGAGATGCTGGCAATGTTTGAACCTAGTGGCCCCCAAACGGTTAACAGACATTATCACAGATGAGACATGGTTTTATTACTACACAACTGACAGGCTCCTGTCAGACCTCTATAACAAGCAGCTGCTTGAGGGGGTAATTCCCAAAAATATCAACAACTATGTTCGGGTTGCAGAAGATGAACCACATCCTCAAATCCCCCAACAAGACTCACTCAAGGAAGAGGATGTTCACAATTTTTTCCAATTCCCAAGAAGTTGTAGCAGTTGACACCTTACCAGAAAAAATTACTGTGAATGCCCAAAACTACACCAACATTGTTTTGCCCCAAAATAGTAAGGAGAAGAAGGAGCAGTGTCCAACAACAGGAGGTCAAGGGTTCTCCCTCTTCATGACAACAGACATTGTCACAAGTGATGAGACATGGTTTTATTACTACACAATTTCCAAAAATATCAACAACTATGTTTGGGTTGCAGAAGATGAACCATATCCTCAAATCCTCCAACAAGACTCGCTCAAGGAAGAGGATGTTCACAATTTTTTTCAATTCCCAAGGAGTTGCTCACAAAATCCATCAAGTTGCAACCTATCTAGAGCAGGAAAAAATCAAACAGATATCCCGTTCTGCATATTCACTCCATCTTGCACCATGCAATATTGTTAGTTAACTTTTAATTTTTGGGAACAATCTGGGAAAATTTTTTCAAGGGGTGCAAGACCATGCAAAAACCCCCAACAGGATTATCACGAAGCATTCTAGAATTGGTGTAGATGTCTGCAACTTTGCTTAGATGCTTGAGGAGATTACTTTGAAGGACAGTAAAAGTTTTTTTGAGGTAAGTGTAATTTTTATTGTTCTGCTGATGCACATCAAGAACTTTTTGAACACATCTTGTATTTCACTGATACAAATCTGCATCTCTTCTATTAAAATAAATGAGGTCATGTCCATAATTTTGTTGTAGATAATAACTGGCTGAAATTATTTAGACCTGTGACCAGAAATAATGAAAATATTACTGATTCCATTTTGGTACACTGTTTCCATAAATTAAAGAACAATCTAAAAACTGTTTTTCTCAAAAATCATTTGGATTTGCTAGAAATTCATATTAAAAGCACATTGACAAGTTGTTACATTTGGTTGTTACAACACATAATCATTCTAATTATACCTAAAATTTAGGTATAATTAGAATGTTAATCTCAACCTGAATTCTGATAATCATGAGTAGGAGACAGTTAATTACTTCATGACCAAATACATTTTACAGTTATTATTAAAGTAGTGAGAGAGGAAGAATATTTTACTGCTTTTTGCAAGTCATTGTTAAAGTCCTTGGAGAGATGATTCGTATTATGTTATCCAGGTTGATATTGAGAAGCTTGGGAAATATCACGGGCTGATGCACTCATTTTTAGGACACACTACTGTTGGTTGCTGTGGTCTATCTTCATTTAGAGAATGCCAGTCATGGTTACACATATTTTTTTAATGACAGCACTGTAGTTATCTGTGCTCACTTCTGCGGTATTTTTTCACCTCTCTCCTTCTCTTCTTCAACCATTGGGTTACTTCTGGTGGCTTTTTGACACACCCAACTTAAAAAACTTAAGAGAAACTGGACCCCTTTCTAAAAACTTTACGTTTTACTGTTCAACATGAAAAACATCAAAACTGAACATAGAACATAAAATTAGATGACCATTACTATGCGTGTTTCACTCATGGCTTTATCAGGCAGTGTGCTCATTTCATCCTTGCCTCTGGATTTTATAAGGCAGTTCCTCTAACAGGTATCCAGTGCATATTCCATTAAATGATTTAAAATTAATTTTCAGGCAGCTGGTAAAGGTTTAATGTCAGTGCTGCATAGTTTATTTTGATTTAAGTTAATGATTAGATTTTCCATATAATTTAATTGAGATACATGTGAATCGGAATATAGATGTATATAAACACTATTTGTAAGACTAACAGTTAAAAAGTGGAATAATACTTAATTTTCACAATTTTATATGAATACAGACACTAGGTAAAAAGGTGGGAGTCAACTGACATAGACCAAGTGGTTCAATACACTGTCTTTTGATAAGACTGTCCAGCAGTACTGTGGGTAGAGATTTACATTGCATGTTGAAGCTCTGAGAAGCTTTCAGGAGTGAGATTCAGGAGAGCAACCCATTCATGTTCCATTGGAATTTGATCAGAAGACCAGGCAGGCCACTTGATACAGTTAATAGTGCTGTTCTCCAGATAGCAATCGACAAATCAACAATGCAGGTGGGTGTTATTGTGCTCTAGGAGGAAGGTATCACCTATTGCACCAGCATATAGTCACAAGAAAGGATCCAAGATTTCATCCCTTTACATGTGACTGGTGACATAGCCTGCTGGAAAAACATACAGATCTGTGTAGCCACTCAAATAACTCTCTCCCCAAACTATGACACTACCACCACCAGAGGTGTCCTCTGAACCGCGTCCTCAAATCCTCTAAACAAGACTTTTGCTCAAGGAAGAGGATGTCCATATTTTTTTTTGAATTTCCAAGGAGTTGTAGCAGTGGATACCTTACCTGAAAAAATAACTATAAATGCCCAATACTACACCAACAGGTGTCCTGTTCACAAATATTTGTGGCATAATAGTGTGTTTCTGGTTCCTTCCATGTCAACTATGCTGTGAATTGCTGTGGGTGGCAAATCTCAATTCATCCATGAAGAACACAGACTGCCATTACCCTTGGGTCTGGTTGACATGTCTGCACCAGTTTAGACAGTCTCTTCTATGTCATAAGTTTGTGGGCATGGCCACTATTGGCCATATAGCATATAGGCACATCTCATGAAATGGGGTGAGATGACTTAGTCAGTAGCTTGCCAAGCTTGTAATCTGTAGTTCCCAGTTATAGTTCCAGCTGGCATCATTGAGATTTATCTCCACAAAAACTTTCTCTCCCTCAGTCTATAGGGGACACTGATAGGATAGGAAAGGCTGCTCTCTGTCAGATGGGACATAAAATCATGGCCCTGTATGAAGGCTGTCTGTGGGATGGGAGGTAAAGCCATGGCCATGTGCAAGAGAGCCATGCCCTGTGCACATTAAAGAACATGATGGATGGCTTGATGGGAGGCTACCATCTGTTTCCTAACAGCTGTCCAATATGAATGAGATTTGGACCTTATGGCTTTTGCAGTGGAGGAACTTAGGTTCCTCTGCGAAGTGGGGTCCGTGTTGCTGCGGTCTTGTGAGCCCCGGTAGGCGGAGAACTTTGTCGGGGCTATGGATGGGGCGTGGACCTGTTTGTGAGCTGCAGGTCCAGTGTCCCCTGATTCGGCCTCGGCACGGTGGATGGGCCAAGTCGGCGAGCGGGGCCGTGGTGGCCCGGCTCGATGGAGAGGACGAAGTTGGGGGCCTTGCTGAAAGGGCTGGTGATCTCCTGATTAGGCTTGGCTTGTCAATGGAAGTACTTAGGAGACTCTGCTGTGAAAGACTCCAAAAGTTAGGACTTCTGAATTATTTTTGGCCATTGGCCTTTGCAGT
The DNA here is from genome assembly GCA_038380435.1 of Ryuthela nishihirai. Taxonomy (NCBI): domain Eukaryota; kingdom Metazoa; phylum Arthropoda; class Arachnida; order Araneae; family Heptathelidae; genus Ryuthela; species Ryuthela nishihirai. Next base: position 32,777,043 of record JAWZYU010000018.1, read on the forward strand.
GGGGGAACTTGGGTTCCCCTGTGAAGTGGGGTCCATGTTGCTGCAGTCTTGTGAGCCCCGGTAGGCGGAGAATCTTGTCGGGGCTATGGATGGGGCGCGGACCTGTTTGTGAGCTGCAGGTCCAGTGTCCCCTGATTCAGCCTCGGCACGGTGGAGTGGCCGAGTCAGTGAGCGGGGCAGTGGTGGCCCGGCTCTATGGAGAGAACGAAGTCGGGGGTCTTGCTGAAAGGGCTGGGTGTCTCCTGATTAGGCTTGGCTCATCGACGGAAGTACCTAGGGACCTCTGCTGTGGAGGTCTCAAAAAGTTAGGTTCTTTATTTCCTGGCTCAAAATTCAAAAGACTAAGATCTTTTTATATATTGGCATGGCATGTTCTGGACTAAATTCAGTGAGTGTTGGGCATTTCCTAGGCAGCACTCTTAATTATTAAAAGATCCCACTCTCACTGCACCTCAATGATTATATCTTCAAGCAGACTAATAAAAACCCAAGTAGTGCTTTTCTCTTCACATCAGGCTTTTCCCGCTGTAAGTAGGAACAATGTAAGGCAAGCTTTAACTGATAGGAGCCTTTTTAGTTCATAGTGGTTTCAGTGACATCTCCCTTAAGGAGATATGCAGTCAATGTACTGCGGTGCACCGGGAATGTCACGATTTCAATTTGTTGTCCAATGGGTCCCCTGCTCAAACCTCTGAGCCCTTGGGGTCCTTGTGATCTGGCCATTTAGACCATTGTGTGCAAAAAAAATGGTGCTCAGAGGTAAAACAACCCAACCCCTTGTGCAGGAGAGCCATGCCCTGTGCACATTAAAGATCATGCTGGGTGGCTTTAATGGAGGCTAAGATCTGTTTCCAAGCAGTTGTCCAGTGGGTCCTCTTCCTCCAACCTTCTCCGAGCACTCGGGGTCCTTGTAACCTGGCCATTTAGCTCATTGTGTGCAAAAACGTGCCACTGAGAGGTAAAGCAACCCAACCCATATCATGAAATCTTGGCCATATGGTGGTTGTGGATATTGCTGCTCCACTTGCTGCTGCTGTGAAGTCCAATTGCAGGATATGGTGTTGACATCCTTCTCCTCCGGGTACATAACACCAGACAGCTGTCCCCCATTGGGGTTGTTGCCTTTCATTATTCACTACTGAATCATCTAATGCATTATGTCCTTCTTGGAGTCTGTGCACCACTGAATGATATACATTAAGCCATCTAGAAACATCTGACTATGGCCTGCCATGAGCCAATCTATAGCTTACTACTGCACTTTTGATTACTATGTCTGGTAGACGTACCCAACAAATCTACTGTCTTGAAAACTCCATTTTGCACCTCGCACAAGAACTGGAGAACAGCTTTGAAACACTCACTTTTAACATCCAATGCTTTTACTGCTGTCATTCATTAGTACAATTCATTAGCATACTATACCTCAATCCTACATTGCAATCTACAAACTATACATGACATCTGTGTATTTCTGTTGAAGTTTTATATCATATTTTTTCATTTGTTCCTGAATTTATGGAACAGATTTATTATTTTTAATCTATGCTTTATCATAGAAAATAAATTTTAGAGTACAAGAAACTGCCTAATTAAATAAAATTAAAGTTTAAATACATAAAGGATTTCAATGAAATTCAAGACTATTACAGTATTTAATATTATTTATCTTTTATATTTTTAATTGTAAGAAAGATAAGGTTTTATATTTTTAATGCATATTTTCTTTTATGTATAAATTTGTTAAAATTAAGTTCATTGCATTTTTTTGTCCTATGAAACACTAATTTTACATTAATACTGAAATTGAACACATGTTAAATATATAATTTTAAACTTTATAAAACAATATTTTCCCCCTTTTATTAGGGTAAATGTGAGACAACAGAAAAAAGCCAGACTGGAATTCGGTACAAAATTGGGGATGAATTCTCCATTTTGAACTAATGACTTTAAGTGGGTGAATCATCCAGTACTTAAAAGATCATATAAAGTTTGGTAAATGCCTTTATTTTCAAGTATCTTCAATATTGTAATAATTACCTCAATATGAATAAATTCACTTTATTCATAATTCACTTTATTCATACACAAAGATGTAATAGGAATGTGTTATAACCATATTTTATTTCCAAAGCTAATGGAAGCTATGCTCAATCCTAAAAAAGTTAAAACACACCAGCATAAATATTATAGTCAGTAGAAAATCATTTTTGAAACTTTGTTTGCATTGAAATTTTTTGTGAAAAAAACAAACAAGCAAAAAGAAGTTTAAATTTTAATTAAATCTATAAGCTGTGATTTTTCAGAACATTCGATTTTAAAAGTTGGGAAAACTGAAATATTTTAATGATAATAAGCCTTTTTAATTTATTCAAAAGTTAAAATTATGTTATGTGAACTGTTTGTTAAAATAGTATTTTAGGTCAGTAGTTAAAGAATCACAGGATGTGTCCTGTAGACATGGAATTCATGAAATAATCAGCTGAAAAAAATTGGCTTTGCCGTGAGTGGAATTCAAATTCATGTCTCCTGGAAACATGCCAATTATGTTAGCAATAACTGGCTTGTTTTCAGTAGACATGGATTCAAATCCCACTCACTTCAAAACCAATTTTTTCAGCTTATTATTTCAGAATATTTTAGGTATTTATTTAAGGTTTTTAAAGTGCCAATTTTACAGAAATATACATTTTTCCAGCTTACAAAGCATCGTTGAGAATCAAAATTTATGTAGGTTTTACTGATGTCTTTAACTCATTGTAAAGATATATTTCCATAAAAGTATTTTTTTTTAATTTTCAAAACTGTAGAGCTCTGAATGTAGCTGTTTTTTTTTTTGATGTAACAAATGGGTGTTCCCAACTTTTTTTATTGCTTATTATAAGTATCAGCTTTTTATTATATCCTCTTTGTAATGCAAAATTAATAAAATTTGAAAAAAATCCAGTTCACTAAGAAAAACTTACATAATATACTCCATATCTACACCTTTCCTGTAATTTAGGTAGATAGATCATGTTTATTAATTTTTATAGATTTTAGTTTTAAACCTTGAAGCTAATTGCAAATTATTCTTATACTGGTGATAAGCTTTGTTAAAAATATTCCAAACACTTGAATACATTTTGCTTTAGCTGAAAACAGATGGTGGCCTTTTTATATTCCTATAACCACTTGTGTATGACATCTGTGTATTTCTGTTGTTAAAGAATCACAGTTTATGAATAATTTAATCATAAATTTAAATTTTACTGCATGAGCACAAATTTATATACTGTCAGAATTTAGCAGCTTATGGCAGTGAAAGCCAGGACTTTGATGTTATTCTAGTCAAATTTTTTAAATGATAACATTAGATGCAAGTAAAATCACGGTATAAGGTATAAAAATATACACTACAGCACTAAAGTAAGAATTTGGATGTAAATGGTCTTGCCATAGTTATATTACATTCTTCTAGTGATAGTGATGAACAAATAGTACTGTATTCTATGTTTGAATTTCTTTCTTCTGTGTTTGTTAGTACAGCTGAATATTCTTTATCATTTATTTTAAAACCACTAAGAAGCCTGGCTCATTATGCTTGATTGCTGTTTGTTGTTTGCTACACTGAAAGGTTCTGGAAAACACACACAAATGTAAAATTCTTTGTTAAAGAAAAGGTGATGGCTGCCTCATTATGAAAGTATAAATAATCCTTTTAAAGGTGTTAGTTGGTATCACATCCAGACATAGACCTGGGGCACAGCCTAATTGCAGAACTATAGAGCGGTTTTTGTTTAATTAAAAGATTAACCTTATTGGAATATTTCATGCAGCACAATTTGCAGACCATGATCACTGATTATATGCAAAGAGAAAGCAAGGTGTCTAACATTTTTCTGTAATTAATAACAGAAAAACTTTCATATTGGTTTCAGTGTTAATGTATCATAAGAGCTCTCAGAGCAACAAATGCTCTGAGAGCTCTTATGATACATTAGCAGATCATCAGCAGTGATTACAACTAGCACTTTAATACCATCTGGGTTATAGAAGACAAAAGGAATTATTTTAGACTAAGAGATGCAGATGCCTGAATTGCCATCACTACTTTCTTGTCACATCTGTGGAAAAGTGTAATATCACTTATCATATGAACATTTTATATCTAGTATGCTCTATATTGTTACAGTATATGTGCTATATCTCAACATATTAAGTTTATTTCATTTTTAGAAGTGTTTATGTTAGTGTTACTTAGCATTTGGTAGAACTTTTGTAAAATCTTGTCAAAAATTTCCTTTATTAATGTAATTAGCTGCTTTTGAAACAGTTTGGTGTCTTTGTCATGTTTGTTTGAAAAACCTTTGTTTGACATATACACCAAAGCATTGTTTGAGATACATCTGTTGGTGTTTTAAAACAAATCTCTATAAGGAGGTTAATAAATTTGTTTTTAACGTTTGTCACCATTGAGCTTGATCAATTTTTTACCTTTGTTCCAATAATCAAATGATCACAGGTAAGCTGCTTAGGTTCAACCATTGTTCAAATAGCAAAAAGGCATAAACATTATAAATGTTTAATTTGTTACCTATGGAAGAAGTAGGATATACTAAATCACTAATAATTATAATTTGAAAGTTTTAGTTTAGTCCTGTACTTTTCTTTATTCAATTATTGTTTCTTGGGGGGGAGCCAAGGGGCCCACTGGCTGAGATCTGGCAAATGAAGTAGCGCTCGGTCCACCCGAGCACTACTTTGTTCACCTTGTGTTCACAGCGGCCATGATTCCCGAGTACTACAGGGTATTCCCACCTTATGTGGCCGCTAATTCATAAGTAGTATAGAAATAAAAGACACGACACAACATAAAAATGAATTTTAATTAGGAAAAGAGTTTTGGAAAATTTTCTAGTGTTTTTTTTTGGGGGGGGGGGAGTGCCAGGGCCCCTTGACAGGGGTTGATTATTCTGGGTGCACCACTGTTTCCTACTACAGCAAAAATTCAAATTTAAGATTCCCTTGATAGGGTTAATTTGTTGTGATCCTGACCAAAACTAGATGTGTTCTAATTTAGCACACACAAATTGTTTCAGGTGCCTTCATTCTGCTTTGACATTAGTGACAGAACTTCTGAAACATTGTTTCCATAGCTAAAAAGCACTTAATTCAAACCATTTGATTACTAAACTTAAATTCTCGATGTTTAGTTGAAAGGTATGGAGTCATTCTTAACATCCATTATCAAATTTAGAGGAAAAATTGCCATGAGCTGGGATATGAATCCTCAATCTTCTGATAACATGTAAGGTGCTCTGGGCTACTTGCTGCCAAACAAGATTCCTAATTAGTGATAGGAACTATTCTACTTGCAGTGCACAACTCAAATATCTGTGTCACTTGAATATAATGTCATCTCCACTTACAAACATCATCCTGGAAATATGAAAAATGTATATTGTGCCTATACTCAATATATTTCTTGAAGCTATTACTGGATATAGGAGATCTTGATCAGCAGCTGGTAGCTCAGTGGTCAGAGCATCTGACATCAGGAGGTCTTGTGTTTACATCCCACCTTGTTCAAGACTTTTTTACTCTAAATTTGATATCGATGTTAAGAGTTACTTCATACCTTTCAACAAACTATTCATCTGTATGTATTATTTTTATTGCATTTATAATTTAAAATAATTATGATATCAGCTGTCCTGTGGCCGAGTGGTTAGAACGCTTGGCTGCTGATTTAAGGGACCTGGGTTCGAGCCCCGGGTAAGGCATGGATGTTTATGTTGTTTTTTTGCTGAGGTCCTGCCATCCTCACAGACCTTCTGCTCTGGCATATAAACTGACAGGCTCTTGTCAGACCTCTGTGGCAAGCAGCTGCTTGAGGAGGTATTTATTTATTTATTTTATGATATTTATTAGTGTCTTAAATTTTATTTCGTTTTATTTCTGAAGTATAATAACCACAATTTTTTGGGTTGGCTGTTTCACTCTGTGTTTTTTATTTTTATTTATTTATTTTTTTTAACACAATGGTCTAAATGGCCAGGTCACAAGGAATTCAAGAACTCTGAAAAAGTTGGAGAAGGGGTCCACTGCACTAATATTAAGAGACACATGTAAGTTTCTGTGAATCCGTCCGTTAAATTCTTTAACATGTACAGAGTGTGGTTTTCCTGCACACTGGGTCATCCATACTTTGCTTTGAATGTTTTGGATATGTCATTACTCTTGACATTAAATTTTTAATTTCCAAAAAAAGTTTACATTTATCATGATTCATTAAAAGAGTTCACTTTTTTGAAATTTCTTAAATGAATACTTGACATTTTCCTTTAGCAGAAAACAGACTCGGTGGCCTTTTTATATTCCTACAACCACTTTGGCATGAAATTAAATGTATCTTTAACATGTACAGAGTGTGGTTCTCCTGCACACTGGATCATCCATACTTTTCTTCGAATGTTTTGGATATGTCATTACTTTTTACATTAAATTTTTCATTGCCAAAAGTTTACATTTATTATGATTCATTAGAAGAGTATTTTGACTTAGGAAGATTACACATATGTTACAGAAGTTGTGAATAAAATTGAATGTACAGTATTTTTTATTAATAGTAAGTCTGCACTTCATATAATTTGTAATAGGGATATCTGTTTAAATATATTTTAGTCAGGGAACAATGATGTCCTATTTTTAATATGAATAAATCAAGAATCATTTTACCCTTTCAGGGTTCCTGAAAAATTGGACTGCATCCACAAGCAATTCTTTGTTTCGCTATATTTGCTCAAAAAAAAAAGTTTAGGAACATTTTTGACAAACTCACTAATGAATAGAAATAGCTCTTGTTATATACCAAACTAAACAGCTTTGATTTTTATTCAATGGCTACCACAATTTTACCATACATTTTATCCAATGGCTACCACACATTTTGAGGATCATCTTACCAAAATGCTTATAAGTTAATTTTATCAATGCATTAAAATTTCATTATTCTCAGAATGCCATAACCAAACCATTTTTAGGGGAGTGGGCTAAATGTCTTTAAACCATTTAGTATAATAATAATAAATATCCCCTCAAGCAGCAGCTTGTCACAGAAGTCAGACAGGAACCTGTCAGTTTAATATGCCACAGTTGAAGATCTGTGAGGATGGCAGGACCTCAGCAGAAAACAACACAGACAGCCATGCCTTACCTTTGATCAGTAGCCAAGCACGCTAACCACTTGGCTATGGGACGGTAGTAGTAGTAGTAGAATATCACCAGTGGGGAGAGACACCCCCCCTCCACCCTTCAGCATCACAGCAGAGAAGGCCCCTGACAAAATTACATTTTAATCTTCCCCTACCATTGCTGGGTGGAGAGTGCTGATTTCTGAGACAAGGGAATCCTCCATGTTCCTGTTTCTGAGATTATTCAATTTCCAGAAATGGTAGATAATCAGAGCTTCTTTATAATTAACTATCAGTGAAGTGATGAATTGGGTAGAGAGATAGAGTGATTGCGATCATTTGCATCTTTTACATTTGCAAAGCATTGGCTATATGACGAAGAAACACATTCAGCTATCACACCTAAAGAAAAAAAAATTATTGGATTATTTTGAAAACACCCAATTAAAGAAAGGTATGCATTTAAATCAGAATATGACATCAGTTTTTAGTATTTTTGCAATTAAATTGTTATAAAGCATATAATTTCATGGGTTTTTGATTATTTCACACAGAATTTCCCAAAATACCATGGATTGCTTATAACACAGGTGTACACTTTTTTTCCTCCAAAACCCACACTGTAATGGAGTTTTACTGTATGTGTTATAACTCCTTTAAGATAACCATTTTAACAGCCCAATGCTATTGAGATCAGTTAAATTATCATTTAACAAAAACAATATAATTATAGTGCAACTCAAATTTTTTTTTAACATCAAACTTCCAATCAATACAGTAAACCCTCAACATTCATGAGAGTTATGTTTCTGTAAACTCTTATGAATGCGGAATTTATGGATTTTGATACCTTAATTTGGTTGAAAGTGGGAGTTTGGGTTCATGTTTCAATAAAACCTAGAGAGTAAAAGGGTAAATATATGAGAACTTAGACAAAATAAAAGTAAATAATGAAATAATATGTACAGTATGCTGGTAAGGTCAGTTCATATCCTCCAAATTGGGCAATTGAAATGGGCTGTTGCTAGCTGAAAATTGGGGGATTTAGGGTGAAAAAGAACTGTTATGGTCATTTGTTTTGCATATTTCTGTAGTTCATTTCGAATTTCAATTTAACATGGGATGCAGCACCAATTTCCCTCATAAATTTGTGGCTTCTCTCTGTTACAGAATTTCATTCCACTACTTTGTTTGTCAACTCCCACTTTTTTTTTTTATTCAAAGCTTTGAAGTTGAGAGTAACCATTGCAGCAACCTCTTCTGCCTTACTGTCATTAATAAGCTTGATGAGGTCATTATCTGAAGTCGATTCCTTGGTGTATGACTCAATTTTGCTTAGTATACTTTTAACTTATTTTACTTTAGTATTTTCAAATTATGTCCCTTGCATTTATAAAAGATACTTCCCAATGATGTACATTTAGTTAAATAGCATTTAAAAGTTTTTAAATAAAAAAAAATCATTAAATTGTGAATGTTGAAGGTTTACTGTATAGTATTACCTAACATTGAAATTGGCTACCCAGAAGTAGTATTTATATATATATATATTTTCATTTACAACACATAGGACAGAGAAGAATCCTAGAAGCTACTCCTAGCTTTTACAGGGGTCTGTCTGCTGATCACTGCCTGATTAAAGCTAACACAGCACACAGAATTTGCCTTGCTGGAACAGTTGCTAGCTCCCTAATCACTATGCCAGTAAAGGCTTTGTACTATCTTGGCTAATATATGAAAGTAAGAGGATTAAAAGATAAAAATTGCAGACATAAATGATATTCACTAAAAAAAACAGGATGACCAACCTACTGTTTTCAGGTTATTGAGTATGGACCACCATAGACATTGATAGGGATGAAACACACTGCACCATTGAGTCAGCTAGGTACTAAATGGGTTTCTGAGGAATATTTCTGCACTTGACTAGTAATTATTTCAAAGTTGAAGAATTGTCAGGGCTGGTTAAGGCATGCAAGTAAATTTCTCATCCCATTGTGTCCCAAATGTGTTTATTCTTGTGCTGGAAGGTTAGGTTGTTTTACCTCTGAGTGTCATTTTTTACTCATAATAGCTAAATGGCCAGGTAAACGAGGACCCCAAGGCTTAGAAAGGCTGAATCCCATGAGATGTGCTTGGTGATAGATCTAGTGGCCTAGAAAGCTAAAACTGAATATCAACAGTAAAGCCTTTCTGAATATCAACAGTAAAGCAACAAAGAGCCTTTCTGGAGATGTTAGCTGTATGGGGTGAGCATACATTGAAAAATGGTATATGGCACTCAATGGAGGAATGACAGAAGTATAAGCTGAAGTTGCTGCTCACATAACATTGAGCATTCAGTGTATCATCAATGAATACCATAGGTGTATGGGACAGGAGTTGGCTCGGTAGAACACTGGACTTAAATCTGCATTTCCCAAGTTCAAGTCCTAACTATGCTTTTGTTGAGATTTATCTCCACTAAATCCCTGATCTTTCCTCAAACCAAGAAGAGAGCATTGATGGGCTTGGAAATGCCGACATTCATATATTGGATCAGATGGGATGTAAAGCTGTGGTCCCATATACAGGAGAGCCATGTCCTAACTACCATGAACTATGACTTGGTGTGTCGACCATTCTGTCTCATAGAAACCTACTATCAAACTTCTTTTGAAAGCACTGAGTTGGTTGTAGGATCTAAATTGTGCTCTGAAATTCGTGTACTACCCGTAGAATGGGTTCTGAATGTTTCAATTTACTCTTCATAAACTTATAACAACTGTATTCCTCTGTCACATGATTCCCAAAATTTATTCTAATAACTCTCTGATTTCTGAAAAGTTTTATCATAAGTTCATTTACATAATCATGTAATACACTGAAGTGTCATTGCATTAGGGATAGGAGACGTTATCCAAATTCAGTACCGCAAGTCCCGCATTTGCGTGCATGCAGATGGGATACTCAATCTCCAAAATTGTCTATGAACTTGGATTTTCTCGTATGACAGTTTCAAGAATGTTCTGGGAATATGAAAATTCCATCAAAAAAAAAACAAGTACCCAGACAAACTGCAAAGGACAACTAGCCTTGAATGATCATGGGCTTCACCATCTGACCTGCATCATATGGACTGATAGGGGCCAGACATCTGAAATCACCTCCCATCTTAATGCAGGTTCCGACAAGGAAGTCAATGAACGAACCATACCATGCTTACTTTATCGTGTCGGCTTCGGGAGCCGCCGACCTATGAGAGTCCCACTTCTAATGGCATGACACCAGGCTCAACACCTTGCCTGGGCTAAAGAATGTCGAAACTGGACCATCAAAAATTGTCAACAGATATCCTGGAGTGATGAATCCTGATTTAAACTTCATCATGCTGATGGGAAACTGCGGGTATGGCGCCAATCACATGAAGCCATGGATTCTGCATGTCACGTCGGAACAGTACAAACTGGTGGTGGCTCATTGATGGTCTGGGGTGTCTTCAGTTGGACTTCTGTGGGACCTTTGGTATGTGTACCAACTCTCAATGCATCCTGGTACAATAGAACTCATGGCTGGCCATTTATGGCCATCAATGCATCCCAATGGAATTTTGTCATCCTTTCCTGAAATCAGATGCATTTAGTACTAGGAAAGTGAGGCACACATCTGAAAACACTGGTTAATATTTTGGTGGGGGTGGTTGTCGGTAGCACGCCAGGCTTGTAATCTGTAGTTCCCAGGTTCAAATTCCAACTGGGTCAGCATTGAGATTTATCTCCGCAAAATTCCCCGCCCTGCCCACAGTCAGTAGGGGACACCGATGGGCTTGGAAAGGCCACTGTCTGTCGGATGGGACGTTAAGCTGTAGCTCCATTTGCTGGAGAGATATACGCTATGCACGTTAAAGAACACGCTGGATGGCCTTGACGGGAGGCTACCATCTTTCTCCTAAACAGCTGTTCTAGTGGGTCCCCTCCCCCAACCTTCTCTGAGCCTTCGGGGTCCATGTGACCAGCCATTTAGCCGATTGTGTACAAAAAAGTGCCACTCAGAGGTAAAAGAACCTACTGTACTTCATCTGAGATTTTCATCACTAATTCCTACTATGCTGTTTGGGGGGGGGGGGTGAAGAAGAAAACATCGACATGCAGAAAATGCCTCTGTTCCTCGACTGGGAGATAAGAAGCAATATCTTTGTGTGAAGTAGAGTCACACTTTGCACATGTAAAAAACACATGGGATGCCTTAATAGGAAGCTTCTATCTGCAGATTCCCTACCCATCTTAGCCCTTGTAACACAACATGTAAAAAAACTGTGCAAAAAAGTGCCGCTCAGAGGTAAAACAACCCAACTCAAGACAGTTTTCTCTCTAAGTTTTATATTAATGTATTAAAGTGACTTTTCAAGTGAATCAGCATTAAAAAAATTGCAAGTTAATTTAAATACTTTTACTTAATATGTTATTTTGTCTTACATGCACTTGTGATAAAGCTGCAGATGTGAAACACAATGTTAAAATTGCAAGGCAAAAATTGAATTATACTATTTAATCACAATTAAAAAGATTTGCTTGCCAAAAAAAACTAAAAGTCTGTATTATTGAGCAATAAAATTTTATAATTTATTGTTCAAACAATTTGCATAGTAAAAAATTATGAAGTACAAACTCAAAAGCTTTTTGGAACAAGGATAGCATTTCTTTTCAGTGAAGTGATGTTAGGTGGTGATGCTAAGGATGCAGATGGATATGGAAGAGGTCATCTCAGTTGCCTCAGAACGATGGTTCCATGTAAATTTGATGCTCAGAGTCTATGGTTGTTGCATGTTGTAGCAACCATAGACTCCGAGAATGTATGTGCATGGAGTCTATTGGTTGTTGCATGCTGGATTCCCATCTTAGCAGTGTCAGTTGTCAGTCAGGTGTCAACTGAAACTAACAACTGCCACTACCAAGCTGATAATCCAATGCACAGCAACCATAGACTGGGAGAATGCATCAACTTTCTATCATTTCTATGGAACCATCATTTGCAAGGCAATTGATATAGTGACCTCTCCCATCTCTACCTGCAAATGCAAGTGGAGATGGGATGCCCTTCTTATGAGGAACAAATTCCTCAGTAGATTTAATTTTTTAAACAGCCCATATCATATCTGGATATAAAAAGGTTACTTAAATTTCTGTCATCTAAACATTTTATTTATAGTTTCCTGTGACATTGAAATCACCTTTCATGACACTGGAAGGTTTAAACAGCCATAGTATCACTTAACTGAAGCTGAGCACTGTTCTTGCTCAGAAAAGCTTTTGAATTTGTGCCTACTAACTCTTACTATGCAAAATGTTTAAATGTTAGACTTTAAAATTTTATTTCTCAGCCACAGAACATTTTATTCTTACTCTTTGGTCACCTTTCCTAAGAATACCATGAATAATGAATATCAATGTAAAAAAAAACTGGTATGAAAGAAAAAAGCAGCTAATTCAATTAAAGAGATATTTGGCAACTTTAGCCCTAGTCAATAAACTAATATCACTTGTTCAACAATTTTTAATAATGACTAAACAGTAAGGTAAGATTTTAAGCTTTTACTGTGATGAATGTTACTTAAAGCTGCTATATTTTACATGTAGAATTTTATTACTTGTTGAATTCTACAGACTTTTGTACTTTGAATTTCAATAATATGCATAATGGAAATCTTATGAAATTGTTCAAAAAATTAACAGAAAATTAAAATCTGAAATTTTAAAGAACTAGCAAACATTATAAAATGTTAACTTAAAAATGGAATAATAGTTTTTGTTTCATTAAGTTTTTTTGTTTATACCTACACCAAACAAAAAATTAAATCTCATATTGTATAACATTTGTGCTATTGCTAAAAAAATGCTCTTACGAGGAACAAATTCCTCGGTAATTTTGATTTTGTAAAAAACTCATATCTAGATATAAAAAGATTACATAAATTCTGTCATCTAAACTTTTTTATTTGTAGTCATGTTTTTCCTAAAAGGCAATCTATCCGTTGTAGTGAGCAACATTAAAAGTAATGTGCACATGAAAAAGTTACTTAATATCTCAATCTGTTTATTGCATAAACCATTCTTTCTCATCTCAAATCTACAGTACTTAAATATGGTTAAAATTTCGGGCACAAGTTCCAAATGAACACTGGATGATTCCTGTTTTATTGTGCTTTTCACTGATAGCGACGTCCTGTAACACATACGCCACTCCATTTTGTGCAGTATAACAAGGTCTGCCATTACCGCAATCCATGCCCATTTTCGTAAAACCACATGACTGCATGACAGTCAGTTAGTTCTGTCTAACTGGCTGCACAATAGTCCGTTAGTTCTGTCTAATTTAGAGGCTGCACGACGGGTTATGACAGTCGGTTAGTTCTGTTCTGCCTAATAATGCAATACATTGATTAAACGATCATTAATAAATGATTGGTGCCAATTTATGATTACTAGTTATTAATTATTAGTGATTAATTCAATTGCAAACATATAGCTTAAGCATGTCATGGACTTGGTCATACACCTGCCCATTCCACCCTACCCTTGAACCATTGCGAGTAGAATCCAATATTGGACTCCTCATCCCCATAGTAATAATGGAAACTCAATCAAGGATGGTCATTTTACAGCTCCAATTAGCGGATTATCAATGGAATATTTACTTTGCCTAATAACAAGGAAATAGAACCTGTTTATTTACTTGTCTGCAATAAATGGCCAATTGTTTTTTCTTTTAACTTGATCTTGTAACCAGTGGGAAAAACAAGGACTATAAAAGAGTGGTGGGGGCTACCTCATAATTTCTCACCATTACAATTACAGATGCATTAATTAAAATGTGAAGCATGAACTGGGCTGTATAATTTATAGCTATACTTTTGTGACAACAATGCTAAAAACGCCAGCTGTTACGAGTGAGATGGAAGCCAAACGCAAGAAAATATATACACACTGGCCCAACACTTAATGTCCTATAAGACTGACGATAGGCTTTTCAAACTCATCGAATCCTCCTTTCTAACCAAGAACAGAGCAAAGGTGTAGTGGACAAAACCAAGACACTCACAGTAGGGACATTTTTGTGCTGCAAATTGGTCTTAATTCTATTTTATATAGCTACTCTCTTCCCCCATCCACCTCATAATCTGCAGTTCCCAGGTTCAGTCGAGTCTCCCAATAGGATAAATTCTCTTCGTTAACCCCCATTCTGATCTCAGAGAGAAAGAGGACACCACTCTGCTTGGGAAGGCTGCTGTCCATCAGATTGGAAGTTCTTTCATGGACCCATATACAGGCACACCCTCTGCACATTAAAGAACACTCTGGATAGCCTTAACTGGAGGCTTCCATCTGTCTCCTAATAGCTGTTAAGTGAGTTCCCTTTCCCCCCCCCCCCCCATTATTCTCGGAGCCCTTGGGTTCTCACCTAACCATTTAACAAATGTGCAAAAAAAGTGCCAGTCAGAGGTAAAACAATCCACCCATTTAGATATTGTTCAATAACACCTGACATGTTACAGACATAGTTTTTAATCCCACTCACCCAAGGCCAGACACATATAAGTTAACTAAGCTACAGCTTCGGGCCTCAAAAAATTAAGTTTAAGTTTATTGTGTTACGAAAATTTGGTGCAATTCAAAAACAGAAAAGATAAGGCCAAATGGATTGAAAAGAGAAAGATTCGTTTGAGACGAGGAACAGCGTATGTAGGAAAATGGGATTCACCTATCTACATAAATGAAAATTTGACGCAAATGAAACGGATTTTATTTTGGAGAGCAAAGAAAATGGCTAAGGTAAAAAAGTTATGAATATATTTGGTTCAAGAACATTAGACTTTTTATTAGAAACAATGAAAATGAGCAAGTGATTATTATTAACAGTATTCAGGGCCTAGAGGATTTGCAAAAAGAAGACTGAAATAATTGTCTATCCTAAATTTAAATAGTTTCTTTTTGTTTCTTTTAATATTTATGCCGGATATTGTTGAGAATGATGAGGTAGATAAGGAATTGAATTGTGATGATTAACTGATGTTAATGTTTGGTTTCAAGGGTCGGGCGATGCAATAATAAAATTGATGTTATATCACTGAAAAAAATGTTGGGATAATTTACTAGTTCATATTGAATTCCTTGAATTCCAGTTGGATTTGATCATTTTGGTTGAAACTATGGTAACTGAATAGGAATCATCTACATTTTGAAAGGAATAATAAGCTTATTTTAAAAACAAAAGAAAATAAACAACTTGGGATAATTATTTTTTATCTAAACAAAATTATTTAGTACAACTGGATCAAACAATTGGAGAATCAGCAGAAGCAATATCGCAAATTATTAATTGATAATACTGAAATTAATATCATTGCATTTACAGATCACCTAGTAAAATATTAACTGGTTCCTAAAAGCAATTCCTGAATATTTATTAAAAAAGGAAGTAATTAAAAATTTAACCACCGAAAGAAAGAGAATGAATGTACACCGAAGAAAGAATTGTAAATGACACAGTGGAATGATATAATTAATGAAGACATGAGCACAGAATTAGTATATCAGAAAATATTAAGTAAAATTGATGAAATTCGGGAAAATTCATGTTGGTTTAAATAAATTAATAATTGTAAAACTAAGAGAATAAGGGAAGAATGGATTACTGATGGCATTATTTTAGCAATTAAAAATAGAGATAAATTATGGAAAAGATATAAAGATAATAGTAAGCAAAATTATGATTTATATAAAATGGAAAGAAATAGGGTAAACACCATTGTAAGGAATCAAAAACGCATATTCAAATAAATTAAGAATTAACAAAGATAATAATGTGAGGTTGTGGGAATTAATGATGTTATTGATGATAAAAAAAGGGATATCGACGAAAATATTGAAGACACTTGATTAGAGAAAATACTCCAAAAGAAATTTTAATAATTTCGTTAAGTTTTTTGTAACAACTATTAGTGAGATGCAAACAGAATTTACGACGATGAATACTAAATCAGATAAGGTTTACGAATTATGTTACATAAATAAGAATTCTATGCATTTTCCACTAACTTGTAACTTTGATGTTGCTAATATTATAGATTACTTAAAATATAACTCATCTCTTGGATTTGACAATATTAAACTGAAATACATAAAGGAAAGTAAATGCAATTTTGTTCATGTAATAACAATTCTTTATAAATAAAATTTTGAAAACTTGCAAATGCTATGATAATTGGAATTATTCGTCTGGTATATAAAAGTGGATCAAAAAAAGAATTAATGATTATAGACCAATCACTCTATTAACAATTTTTGATAAGATAATAGAAAAATACCTTGGAGATCGCCTGCTAAAATTTTTGAATAAATTTTGTGACAATCGGCAATTTGAATTTCATCAAGGTATGGGAACGCAAAGCCTTTTGGAAGATCTTATAAATATTATAAATATTAATTTAAATATAGGAAAGAAATGCGTTGCGGTACTTATTTATGAACTTGAAGCATTTGATTCCATTGACATCTTACTACAACAGAAATTATATTTACTTGGTATTAGAGGGAATATTTTTGAATGGTTTAAAAGCTACTACTTATGACAGAGAGAAATAGTTATGAAAAAAATGATGATTAGAGTGATAAATTTCGGATCCATTTTTATAATTCCACAAGGATCTATTCTCAGCCCTATGCTATTTCAAATATGCAAAGGATTTGGCTAATATTAATTTCAATAGTAAATTATATACGTATGTATCTGATGATACAGTGCTAATTAAGTTCCACTCGGATTTAGAATACGTTATTTGCAATCTGCAAAATGATTTTAATTAAAGCAGTTAACAGGTTTGCTATTAACAGAGAAAAAACTAAATTTATGTGTATTGGTTTTCAACAGCCTACATTTAACAGAAGTATTACTAAACATCAAATCAGTTCTATGTCGGATAGTTCATTACGTGATATAAACGAAAAAAAAATTACCTAAGCTTGAAAATAAATTGAAAAATGAAATGGAATAAACTTATTGACTGGATGTGTTGAAGACTACGATTTGTAGCGTTTATAATTAGGAAACTTGTTTGTTGATACACATTTAACTCTTCTAGTATATAAAACACTTTTTGAATCTATAATTAGATATGGAATAAGACTTTGTGGGACAGCCTATAAGACAGAATTAAAAGAATGCAAATTAGTCTGCTAAAAGCATTGTGTAATTCAGAAGTTAAAAATTCCCTTACAACAAAAGATGATACATTTAGTTTGTTCAAAATTTTACTTATTGTAGTTTCTATGTATTACTTTGTTTTATTAATAACTTCTTTAATAATAGCTATAAGCCAATATATATTTTGTGGAAAAAATTAACAGAATTAAAAAAGACAGAGTCAGCCTTACTTCAATAGTAGAATACTCCAGCATCTTTCTGGAGATATGCGGAGTTCAAGTCCCGTACGTTGGCGAAAATTTTCCACAAAATATTTATTGATTTATCGACGTTGAAAAGTCAACATGTAATTCATGTTTATACCTATAAGCAAAATATTTCCCACAATAACTTACTTGAAAAAGTTAAAAGTTTTTTTTGAAACAATCAAAATTTTATAACAATTACGAAAGAAATTCCAAACAATATCAAATTCCCTACCTATTTAACTTGCTTCTTAGAAAAATTGTTAACTTAAGTAAAATTTGTAAGGTTAAAGAAAAATTATTTCAGTGGTTGATGAAAAAGTGATGTTTTTATTCGAAATCATTTTATTGGTTTCTTTTTTTAATTCTTTTTTTTCTCCTACATTTTATGTATTGATATAATTAGATCATATCTGTCAAAACCATATACACTGAAGAGCCAAAACATTATGACCACCTGCCTAATATGATGTTGGTCCTCCATGTACTGCCAAAATAGTTCTTACCTGGCGAGGCATGGATGCTACAAGATTTCTAAAGGTGTGTGGTACCAACATGTTACCAGCAGATCCTTTAACTCTTGTAAGTTACGTGGTTTAGCCCCACAGATCGGATATGATGTTCCAACGCAAACCATAGATGCTCGATTGAATTAATGTCTGGTGAATTTGGAGGCTAGAGCAAAATCTGGAAGCGACACTAATAGAGGGGAATAGCATTGCCATGAAAGGATGTACCTAGTCTGCAATGATGTTTAGGTAGATGGTAAGCAGCTGCTTGAGGGGATATTTATTTATTTTAGATATCATATTTCCTGAACATTGCCCAAAGTATTACACTTCCTCCACCGGCTTGTTTTCATCCCATGGTGCATTCTGGTGCCAATACTTCCCTAGGTAAACGACGTAAACGTACCCGTCCATCCACATGGTACAACAGGAAACAAGATTCATCGGACCAGACAATCGTTCAAGGTCCATTTTTGATGCTCACGTGCCCATTGTAGGCAGTTTCGCTGATGAACCGAGGTTTAGCATGGGCACTTGGTACGGTCTGCGGCTACACAACCCTGTTTTCAGTAGGATTTGATGTAATGTGTGTTGTGCCACATTACTCCCATCACCAGCATTCAAATAATGGGTGAGTTGCGCCACAGTATTTCTTCTGTTGTCTCATACCATAAGAGATAGCCTTCGGTCACCTCTAGCATCAGTGAATGGTGGTCGGCCCACAACTTGCTGGCAGTTTATGGTTTTTCCCTTCTTGGACCACTTTTTGAAGGTACTAACCATGGCAGACTGTGAGCACTCCACAAGCTTTGACATCTCGGAAATGCTCTGCCCCCAGTCATCTATCTGGCCATTACAATTTGGCCTTTGTCAAACTCACTTAGGTCTGCTGCCTTTGCCATCTGAAGAACAAGAGTAAGAGTTCAGTATCAAGTGTTATTTATAAAGTTTCATGACTTTCACACTCGCCATTATTTACCTGTATTTGCTTCGATTTGCATAAAGATGCGGTTCTTATAATGTTTTGGCTTCGGTGGTTATAATGTTTTCGTTCTCTTTCTGCGGTGTACATTCCCACTAATAAGCTTCGGCCTAAAGGGATTTTTATGTAAAATAATTACAGATAATACATTTTGAAAATAAATTATCAGAATAATAAACCTGTACTTCGACCAGGAACTAGGAAAATGTAAGGATAGGGAGGTCAAGTGATGCATTGGGCCAGAAAAAGGTATAAAAAGAGACTAAGAAACTAAATTTCCTTTGCAGTAGGTCATTTTTTCCTTAGTTTTAAAATCTTTAAGAGGTTTGGTAAAAATAGTGAAGTAGGCACAAGTTTAATAATGTTTTGTCTTCATTACCTTACTAGCATTCTCAATGCGGTGGTATTGGGGGGAATGCTCCGCTCCCCCTCCTAGATGACTGATTTCGGCTTTAGAATTTTTGGGGCCTCAACCTTGTCACAGCTGAGAGTCTCAGAAGGTCAAAGACCTGTGCTGCGCTCACCATAAAAGAATTTTTTTCAGCAAACTATTTCATGAGCTTAAAATAGTTTCACACTATGCTTCGGAGCTATATTAAGAAGCAGATAATCAAGATCACGGAGGAATAAGGACGTTTTGCATTCTTCCATCCCCTCCCCTCTTTCCCTGATAAACTTAGAGATGTATGGTTAAAATTGAAATTTAAAGATAGAATTTCATACAAAAGATGGCGAACAATTGGTCTAGTTGGTCACCACAGTTGTGTTACTTTATTCAAGAATTGCACAAAGCATTCCATCCCCCAGGGACAAAAAAAAAACATCATTTTGTACCAAAAATCCTAATCTGGCAACACTTTTGTATACAGTCCTTTTACTATTCTGTGATATTTCGGTTACTTTCAAACAATTGCATTTATCTACGTAAAAAAAATCTATTTGCATTAACATATTTTTAGAAGGGAGAGAGGCTGGGCCCATTGTGCCTGTACCTGCTTGCTCCCCTGTTCCCCCCCCCCCAACCCACAGTATGTTTTAACTGTAGTAGAGCAGGTGCATTTTATTCAAGTTCACCAAGATGGTATAACCAATTTTTTTCAGCAAACTATTTCATGAGCTTAAAATAGTTTCACACTATGCTTCGGAGCTATATTAAGAAGCAGATAATCAAGATCACGGAGGAATAAGGACGTTTTGCATTCTTCCATCCCCTCCCCTCTTTCCCTGACAAACTTAGAAATGTATGGTTAAAATTGAAATTTAAAGATAGAATTTCATACAAAAGATGGCGAACAATTGGTCTAGTTGGTCACCACAGTTGTCTTACTTTATTCAAGAATTGCACAAAGCATTCCATCCCCCAGGGACAAAAAAAAAACATCATTTTGTAACAAAAATCCTAATCTGGCAACACTTTTGTATACAGTCCTGTTACTATTCTGTGATATTTCGGTTACTTTCAAACAATTGCATTTATCTACGTAAAAAAAAATCTATTTGCATTAACATATTTTTAGAAGGGAGAGAGGCTGGGCCCATTGTGCCTGTACCTGCTTGCTCCCCTGTCCCCCCCCCCCAACCCACAGTATGTTTTAACTGTATTAGAGCAGGTGCATTTTATTCAAGTTCACCAAGATGGTATAACCATCATGTGTGGTGCACGATTAGTTTGAACTGGACATTGTAACGCCCCAAACTATTTTAAACTGCCGGAGAGCTTGTAATTTGGGCGCCAGGCAAATAATCTTACTAAAAAACTGAAATTCTTTATTAGAATGAACCCTTTGCTTTATTATATATTACATTTTATTTTCATTTTATTAGAATGAGCGTAAAATCAGAAAAAAAATTGACTGTCCAAAAATAATATTAATTCAATAACAATTTATCTTTGCTCAAAAGAAAGAAAACGAAGTCAAATGCAATTTCTTGAAATATAAAAGTGTTATATATACTGCTCACAAAAATTAGGGGATATTTCATCGCTTCATATTCATTTTGAAATATCCCCTAATTTTTGTGAGCAATGTATATAGTGTTATATATCACCAAATAATTCCTTATACAAAACACTTCATATACACATACATATATCTCTACAAACTACACCACTCTCCTCCTTCAACTTGGGGAGGGGGTGGCTCAGTCGGTAGCACGCCAGGCTCGTAAACTGCAGTTCCCAGGTTCGAGTCCCAGCTGCGTCAGCGTTGAGATTTATCTCCGCAAAATTCCCCCGCCCTGCCCAAGGTCAGTAGGGGATATCGCCGTCCATCGGATATAATGTTAAGCCGTGGCCCCGTGTATAAGAGAGCCATACCCTGTGCACGTTAAAGAACACGCTGGATGGCCTTGACGGGAGGCTACCATCTATGAAAATTGGCACTTTGTATAGAAGTCAACAATTTCTGAACAGTGGCCTTTAATAATCAATGAATTACAGATCTCTGAAATCATGTTTGTGAAATGTTTTCCTTCTATATGAAAGATTTTTCGTATTGCCAAATTCTGTTACGCATGCAGCACTTACTAACGGATGGAGAGAGACAATGGTTCAAAGAAAGTGAAAGGTATCAAAATAATAATTACAATGTAAATAAATTATACTGGTTAAGGAATATAAAAGTGAATGGTGAAAACCATCACAGCATAAGGTTGCCATCTCAAAGTAAATGACAAAATTATTAATAACTATATCAAAATACTAATACAAGCATTCAGAAATCCTATAGTTTTGTGATTGATGTAGAGTTTGTCCTATTCCAAGAGGTGTAAACAAAAATGTCAGATTAAATAAATGAGTGAGCTTACTATTTTGTGTCAAATCATAAATGAAAACTGGTAGGAAGTACTTAGTATCATTGAACAAGGTTTCATGTTTATTTAAATCAGAGGTTCCCAAACTTATTTCTCCTACCGCCCCTTTTTCAGAAAAAAAATTACTCAGCGCCCTCCTGGAAAGCTATCTTCTTTAAGCGAATAAACAGAAAGGTGCAGTGACAAATTTGCGTTCTTTTATGTATCTATATTTCTGCCTACGTCCTACAACATAGTAAAGAAAGATGATGTTGTATATGAGACACCTTGAAATTATAAAATTATTAAAATCAACCATAGTGACATTCGCATTACACAGAAAATTAAGATAACGAAGGATAATTTTATGTGTTTATTTGGCAAATAAAATAATCACTACGACTTTAACTCTAAGTTACACAACAGATGAAACATGTACGAACGGTTTTACAAAATTTTCTTATCTTCCCTCCTTTCTTTATGCTTCCACCGGCCCCCAATTGCACCCGAGGCTACTACCGACCTCCTGGATCGTTCCAACGCCTATCAGGCGGCGGTATCGCCCCCTTTGGGAAACATTGATTTAAATCATATTTAATTGGTTCAAAGTATGCAAATGCTCGTGTGTATGCTTATAAATTTTAAACAAATATCTGCACTTTTCACTTCAAGTTTTATGACATTAAAATTTCTTTTTTATAGTTTTTCTGTATTTTTGAATTATTATAGGCTCTTACAATATCATCATATAACATTAGAAGCATCCGCCACTAAGAATACTATATCTAGTCAGCGAAATATTCAGTAATAACGATTGTTATTGTATAGTATTTTTTACCTACTGAAGATTGTAAATTTTAATATAAAACATTATGAAATAAACTGTATATAGGAACAGTATGCATTTCTCTTCATAGTCAATGGAGAATATGCTTCCAATTCAATGGTTACAAAAATAAAAAAAGCTAATTTTATTACTAGTTAATTTCACTGGTGAAATACAGATATAGTAGGGGGTTGAAGAAAATGTACTAATATCGTCTATTGTGTATTTGATTGTTAACACAGTTTGTTTTTGTGGTAACGTAGTGTTCATATTTTAGCGAGGAGAAAATTTGCATTTATTTTGGTTATTTAAATTTGTGTAATGTATTTATTATTTTTAATAAAAGAAATTATAAATTTCTAAGCATTCTCAATATTGCAATACTTATAGTTCGCATATAATCTTTGAATGTTTAACAATTGTGCAAGTGCTTTTTTTTATAAATGTACTGTTCACCTTTTAAAAGTGTTTTAATGCATTATTAATTATTAAAGAAAAACTTCAAATGTCATTGTATTGTTATCTCATGACCTCTCATTAAAAGAAATGGTTTTAAATATTTTCTAAGCTGCAAAAAAATTTTTGTTTTTGATTAATATTTGAATTTTTTAACAATTTGAAATTGTGAAAACTACATTCCATTATTTTTAACATATGCTTTTCTTTCTAATATTGGAATCCAAAATATGCTGTATAGCATTGAAATCGTATAGTTGGAGTACTTTAAACAGCACTGGAATGCAACTTATATTCTGATGAGTATTATGAATATTTACATTAGTTTTCTTACGGTAAACCTTTATTCTCATTCGTGAATGGAAATTATATATTTTTTTAGATATGGTTTTGCTTGTATAATTATTTTTTTTTTGTAATTTGTATGTGATTCTGATAATTAATTCCTAAAGCAATATAAATATTTTCAATAATCACCATATTCAAAATTGTCTTTCTTGTGAAATAAGTTTGTAAATGGGCAAGGGGCAGGTTCCCCAACATACAATATTCCATGAAAACTGACCAGAGGTTTGAATCAGGTGGTCTTGGTTTAATTTGTATTTAAGAGATTCATAAAGTGTGTATTAGGGTTGCTAACTGTCCCTAAATTTACAGACTATCTGTAATAATTAGTCGAAATTCGGCATTTTGTTCATAAAAATATTAAGAATTATACATGAAAAATATTTTGTAACCACACTGGTTTCCATAAATTAAGGAAAATCCCTATGTTAAGTCAATAGGAAACTAAGGTCATAGCTATATAACTTCTAAAATAAGTTTTTTTTTGTTTTGAAAAATGCGACTGCAGATAAAGATCTCAATCAAATAAATCAATATCTCGATTTTCAACAATATTCGTTCAGCATTAAATCAGTTATGGTTCGAATCCCACTCGTGGCAAAACCAAAATTTTTTCAGCTCATCATTTCATGAGTTCCGTGTCTGTAGGACTTATCCTGTGATTATTTGCTACTGATTTATTGATTTAATGCTCTGAGCGTGAGTGACAAATATTAATTCCATCTCTAATGAGGCAACAGAGTTGTCCACTTCCTGGATAGATGGCGCCACTAGTGCGAATCAAATAAATAAAATCCGAAAAGTTTATAAGGTCACATAAGCAGAGAAAAGGTTAGCCATTGATGGTGTAGTGGTTAGCATAACAGGCATGTTTCCTGGAGACATGGGTTCGAATCCCATTCATGGCAAAACCAAATTTTTTTCAGCTCATCATTTCATGAGTTCCATGTCTATAGGACTTATCCTGTGATTATTTACTACTGATTTATGGAAGTTTGTTAACAACAGCAATGCCAGTCTTAAGAAACTTTTACAAAACTGGAGAATAGTGAAAGAATTCTTTACACAAAGTTCTAAAATACAAACTTATTTTATTAAATACTTTGATACAATACTTATTACTAAGTTTCAATTAACTTTTGAAGTCAATTTTTGTGGCTGGCATTGTTATTGCTAAATATTCAAGCTTTCATAACTCATTAAATACTGAACGAATATTGTTGAAAATCGAGATATTAATTATTTGATGGAGATCTTTATCTGCAATCACATTTTTCAAAACAAAAACACTTATTTTAGAAGTTATAGAGCTTTGACGTTAGCTTCCCATTGATATAACAGGGATTTTCTTTAATTTATGGAAACCAGTGTAGTAATACCCAACCAAACGTTTGACACAAAAAGCGTCACGCCAAACGTTTATCACAGTTTCCACCAGTCATAACTCCTGTAAAACGTACGTCTACCAATAATTTCATGATCGATAACTTAATTCTCAGTGCACAACAATGCTGACAACTCCGTTCACTAGGTAGGCAACAGCAGCTCCCCAGAAACCTCGAATGCCTTTTGAGGGATCACTTCCGACCCATGGCAGCTAGGAACCCTGTCCATCACTACAAGAGGGACAGAACTAAATGGAACCACCCATCAAATTCGGGACTGATCGCTCAAGCAACCACAGAGCCATGGGGAAACTGCCAATTTCTGCCACCGATGATGTCACACGCCAGCTGTTCGGGGATTATGGCTAATATATACAGAAAAGCCAAAACATTATGAGCACCTGCCTAATATGATGTTGGCCCTCCACGTGCCACGAAAACAGCTCTTACCTGGTGAGGCATGGATGTTACAAGATTTCTAAAGGTATCTTGTGGTATTTGGGTTGAGTTGAGTTGTTTTACCTCTAGCGGCACTTTTTTGCACACCATGGGCTAAATGGCCAGGTCACATGGACCCCGAAGGCTCAGAGAAGGTTGGGGGAGGGGACCCACTGGAACAGCTGTTGGGAGACAGATGGTAGCCTCCCGTCAAGGCCATCCAGCGTGTTCTTTAACGTGCACAGGGTATGGCTCTCCCGCACACGGGGCCACGGCTTAACGTCCCATCCGACGGACGGCGGCCTTTCCAAGCCCATCGGTGTCCCCTACTGACCGTGGGCAGGGCGGGGAATTTTGCGGAGATAAATCTCAACGCTGACCCAGCTGGGACTCGAACCTGGGAACTACAGATTACGAGCCTGGCGCGCTACCGACTGAGCCACCCCCGCCCCTGTGGTATTTGGTAACAACACATTACCAACAGATCCTTTAACTCTTGTAAGTTACATGGTTGAGCCTCCGCAGATGTTATGCTGTTCAACACAAACCACAGATGCTCGATTGCATTGTTGTCTGGAGAATTTGGAGGCCAGACCAATACCTGGAAGTCTTCCTCATGTTCTGCGAACCATTTTTGAACAATCCGGGCAGAGTTGCAAAAATTGGGATTGGTTTTGTAAAATTAAGGAGAGTTGGAAAAATCGAGAAAACTTGGCAAAATTTGAATCCACTTGGTAAAATATAGGCGATTTGTGAAAATTGGGATTTATTTTGTGAAATTAAGGAGTGTTGGACAAATCAAGGAAACTTAACAAAATGTATGGCAGTTAGTAAAAATTCGAAGCCACTTGATAAAATACAGGGGAGTTGTGAAAATTGTACCTTTCTTGTGCAATTAAGGAGAGTTGATATAATTCGAAGTGACGTGGCAAATTCAAGGAAGATGTAAAAATTGCGATATTTTATGTAAAATTATGGCGAGTTAGAAAAATTCGAATCCACTTGGTGAAATATAGGCGAGGTGTGATAATTGAGATTGGGTTTGTAAAATTAAGGAAAGGGGGCAAAATCGAGAAAACTTGGCAAAATATTGGGGAGTTTGATAATTTTGAAGTGACTTGGCAAATTTAGGAAAGATGTAAAGATTGGGATTGGTTTTGTGAAATTAAGGAGTTGGCCAGTTCTCCTTAGGGGAAATTAACATTGGGGGAACTAACAATTCTCCTAAGGGAAAATTAACATTGAGTTGCTACAATTCAGACAAGATGTAAATATTGTTGAAACAAAACAAACAAGATGTAAATATAATCACAGAAATTATCCCATCCGGCATGAATTATTGGAAGTCAAATGGCAAAACGCAAGAGAGTCGTGAAGAATTCCCCCCTCTATGGATCGAAAATTTAGACATTGTTTGCTGGCAAAATTTGATTTCCGAGTTGGAAAATTTTCGATTTCTACCCCCCCCCCCCCCCCCAACCATAGTCCTTCGCTACGTCTCTGGTGCACTGATCATAATATTTTGGTTCTTCAGTGTATAATAAGATGATGATTTTCACGATATTTTTGTTGCACTTTTGCACAAAAATTATTTTATCATACCTTTCATAGTTTGAAGCTGTATAGCATAACAACATAGCAAATTATGGAAAAACGATTTTTAAAATAATAAGTTATTATTTCTTTTAATCATAGTTAAACCACGTCTCAATCTTTGTTCTCATTGGTACATATTAATTAATATTAAAATTTTGCACTTCCTTGTAAATGCTTTTAACCAGTTATTGTTTGCACCCACTAATTTATTTCAGAAAGGCATAACTAAAGTGTGTTATTGCTGCACTTCTATTTCAGCAAAAGTTTTCGATATTTGAAACACCGAATTATTGACATACCCCGTATAACTAACAAGTATGATTAAATTGAAAATAAATGTGTAACTAGATGGAATACGTTCACCATTTCTAAAGGAATAAGATTGCAAAAGTATTTAATTTTTGATGGCCATCATTTGATCTCACCATAAATTCATTGAAGATAGAGGAAATTTTATTGCAAGCACAAACAAAAATATTTTAATGGCAAAAAAATTAAAATTAACTGACATGCAACAGTAAGCATAGTTTTTATCAAGTTTAATAATAATGAAAGTGTACCTGTTGCTTAAATTTATCCTTTATGCCCATTTTATTATGAAACAAAAATGTTTGATTGTCTATAAATTTTTCTGTTTCTATCCATAAATCATTTTTTTTTCTGAAGTTGGCAATTCCGATGTATATCAATCCAAATATTGGCAAAACTTTTGAAAATGTTTTATTTAAATATATTATTTAGACATCTGAGATAAGTGGAATTGGCATCTCAAATAATTGTCATTTAAAGTGCCAGCAATGACACTAAAAGTATGTTCATAAATATTAATGATATTAAAATTATTTCCATTGATATGGCTACCTCCTCCTGGAATTTTGTAACATAGGTTTGTTGCTTGTCACTACCATTGCTCTTGTATGAAATAAAAGTACTGATATTGCAATTTGTCTTACTCTTAATTTAAAAGTTGCAATTATACTACGTGGCTCATAAGTTTACTTTTTTTACTATGCAAAATGCTGATATCTCTTTCCTAAACCAGATCTAGTTAAATGTGGAAATTCGTACAATTTTATATTATTACTGGAAAGGAAATTATAAGCTACCGAAACGGTCCAAAAAATATCAAAAGTGGAAGGTGAGGGGGGTAATTTCCATTTGTGCTGCAAAAAAGATGATAATAACCACCGTTTCTAATCCGCCAGAAAATCCCAAACAGTCAAACCAATCGTGCTGTTAAAATTTGGTTGAATAAGTTCAAAGGTTGCATCCCCGAGCCTCAAAAGTAAGCCATTATCAGGACAGCCAATATCGGTTGATTTGTAACGTTCTGTGCATTGCTGTTGAAGCTGATCCATTGACAAATGCTCGCAGGCTATGATCCGAACTTGGTTTCTCACAAGGAACTATGTTGTGGCATCTGCAAAGTATCCCTGAGATAGCCAAGAGGTGCCGAAGTGTTCCACATGAACATGTCATGTTCATCCAACAAACAAACTGTCGTATTGAAGTCTGCAGAAAATCCTCACTACTCCGTGCGACCATTTTTTCATCAAGCAAATTGGATCTTTTTCAACAATCAGAACATCCAAAAGCAGTGGCTTGACCCAGGCCAGCCCACACTACCTATTCCAAAGAGGGGGTGGCAAAGACAATGTTTTGTGCTTGGTGGAATTTTGAGGGTGTAATGCACTTGAAACTGTTTTCCAGTGGATGTGCCATCAATGCAACATCTACTCAGCACAATGGACCAGATGATAAAGGGGCCGAGGCGTAACAATCGAGACTCAAGGCCATTTCACTGATGACGTCATATGTTCTGATGTTCTAATGTTGTGTTATCTTCGAAGTGGCGCTTTATTTTTCTGTGATTAAGTTTTTACTTGTGAATCATAGTTTTTGAAGAAATGCCTCATCCTTGTTCTGTTCCTGGCTGTAGAGGAAACTATGAAAGTTCAAGAAATGCGC
This sequence comes from Ryuthela nishihirai, assembly GCA_038380435.1. Lineage (NCBI taxonomy): Eukaryota > Metazoa > Arthropoda > Arachnida > Araneae > Heptathelidae > Ryuthela > Ryuthela nishihirai. Next base: position 32,805,943 of record JAWZYU010000018.1, read on the forward strand.
GCCTTTACAGTTTTCCCCAGGATGAAGAGTTGTGCAGAAAATGGCTTCTAGCAATAAGAAGAGAAAACTTCACATTAAAATTTAGCAAGGTATGTCAATTTTGTTTTTCACCTTTTTATAATAGCAAGTATATTTGTGATAAAATTTTGAGATTGCTGAAATCCTAGCAAAATTGCAATATTTGGCAAGAGTATATGAAATGGTTTGAATGATAATTGTGAAGAGTATATTGTGCCATACATTCATATAACTTAATTGCTATACGTTTAGCAACAATTAGTTGCTTATTTATCCTTTTCTATTTGTATCGTGGTTGTTTTTGCTGAGGGAGGGTATTGAATATGAGATTTTTATATAGTTATGTGAAATATAGGTTTAAGAAATAGTGATCACAAAACAACACATATATATAGAGAGTACAGAGCATTAGTCACTCATTAATAGTTTGGATGACCTTGGAAAATATCAGGAATAAACTATGCATCTAGAAACCCATATCTCTTAACTTTTACTTGAAAGTGTCTCAGGTTTGTGCAAATCTAATTTTCACATTTTCCTCAGAGTTTTAATGTGTTAGTTAGTTTTAATCATTTTCAAGAGAACAGGTTATATACCATTCATTACTTAATGTTTGAATGCCTTAGTCATCAGGTAAAATTTGTGCATTATGAATAAATAATGAATTTCTGTGTAACATAAGTTATGTAGTCATCGATCATTTCACCTACAAATATACATAGCATAACAGAATTGTTTATATACAGAAATCATAGAGTTGAAAAAGGCAAATTATTATTGCCCACGATATGTTTTACTGGATCATTATAAGTCAAATGTAAAATATGTCTCAAATTAGGTTTCCGCAAGATATAGAAAATTTCTGGTATTGGTGTTTCATTAAACAGATATCATAAATACTGTAGAAATGAATTAATGCATAATATAAATTCATCAATGCCTTATATTTGTAATTCAAGATATATTTTAATGCGTCCAATATTTTTTGCAATTATTCTACTCACTTGAACAATATAATTGAAGTTTGCATCTCTCGAAACACAGAGAAAATTGATTTGTTGACATATTTGGAATTTTGACCATTTACAATAATTTTTACTTTTCTTACTATTTTTATAAAGCATATATTACTGGAATAACACAACAGTGTTGTAGATTAAGCTTAATTGATCAGTAACAATCTGACAAAAAAAACTTTAACATATAAAGCACAACAAACTTAATGGTGTTCATCTTTCTATCTAGGTTTGTGAATTACACTTCAAAGAGAGCGATTTTCAAAGATGTTCAAGCGCATTCGATGAGCAAACTGGTAAGACGGTTACTGTGCAATTGAAAGCTCCCAGACTAATTCCTGGTAGCATTCCATCAAAACTCCAGTTCCTATAGTAAAATTTTATGTTGTTAATTCTGAGCTTATGATGAGAGCATATGAAAAATATAATGAGCAATCCAAAGTTGGAAAATATACTTTTCTTTTAAAACATCAGTCATATTGATGTCAAATGATCTTTTAAATTGTTTAATAAGGGTTAAAACTCCTGTAAGTAATATTAGACGTAGTATTGATTAATGTGTAATATTTTGAAAGTACTTTGCACATCTGATGAAAGTAATAACAATCATTTAAAATTCATTGAGGAACAGTTGATACTATTTGGGTTAAATAAGCGTGGTTCAAGGTATTCATCAAATATGATTTTTGCATCACTTTTTTTAGCATGGCTCCTCATGCATATAATTTTGTTAGAGAAAGTGGAAACATTAGATTTCCACATCCTAGTACAATTCGACGCATTTGTCTTCGGTTTAATGTCAATCCTGCTATAGAGAAAGTAGATTCAAATTTTTTATCATATGTCAGGCAAAAATATTCTTTTTTGAGTGATACAGATAAAAAGGTGATTTTAATGATTGATGAAATTCATCTCAAACAGTATTTGGATTTCAAATGTGGTAACCTTGTTGGTCTGTCATTTGACACACAAAACATGGCAACCAGTGCCCATGTATTTATATCTAGTTTGCTTTCCAACTATAAAGATGTAGTTCATATACTACCAGCCAAAACAATAAATGCTGATATTCTCTACAGTATTATTTAAAAAATTATCATTGGTTTGGAAGAAATCTTTTTTTTTGTGATACGTGCCGTAGCTGACAATAATTCTATCAATCGTAAGAGTATGTCATTATGTCTTTCTCCCCCTAAAGTTCAAATTGTATATCCTCATCCATCAGATAAATCAAGACCTTTATTTTTCCTTACTGACCCAGTTCATTTGTTGAAGTGTATCAGAAATAACTGGCTAAATCAAAAAAAATGTTGAAAAATGCATGTACTCTCCACACTTTGTAAATAATGGAAATAGTATATCATCATTCAAAACTGCATCCTTATCAACCCTTAAAGAACTGCATAAAATTGAAGCAAACTCATTGTTAAAATATGGATTTAATCTGTCGTATAGAGCTTTGAACATAAGTAACCTTGAGAGACAAAATGTTAAATTAGTCTTAAATATTTTTAATGATTTTGTAGTTAATGGACTTTTAGAAATAGGAGAAAAGCACAAATTGTTACTTTACCAAGATATATCAGATTTCATTAAGATTATTTTAACATGGTGGCATATTGTAAATGTAAAATCACCTTTTAAAGGTGAACGCTTGAATAACAAACACCAAATGCCATTAACGTATTCAGAGTCAGATGAAAATGTCTCATTTCTGAATTCTTTCCTGAATAAAATAAATGCTCAATGCGTCATTTTTCTGCTGAGGTCCTGCCATCCTCTCAGACCTTCTACTATGGCATATAAACTAATAGGCTCCTGTCAGACCTCTGTGGCAAGCAGCTGCTTGAGCGGGTATTTATTTTACTTTATTGTTGGCTAGATAAATAAATGGGAACAGATGAGTTGCTCAACTGGTATGCTAACGAAAGAAACCCATTCTACGTTAAGACTAGACAAACTGATAATTTAGAGAGTCGTTTCAAACTGATAATTTAGTGAGTCGTTTTAGCTTCTACAGGCAGTTAGCTGGAAGCCAATAGCTGGAAGCTAATATAATATAAGAATGTCAATTATTTGAATGTGAAACAAAATTAAGAGTGCAGTCACTGTTGAAACTTCCCACTACGTCAAGTGGTAAAATTAAAATAACCGATTTGGATTTTAAAGATGATTTTAAGGAAATGAATTTTATGTATATTAGCTTAAAATTTAACATTACAGTGTTTCCTTCAGATTTGTCTGATTGTGATAACTCTCTTCCTGTAATTGCATATATAGCAGGTTATTGTGTATTTTCAATTTTGAAAAGTTTGAAATATGATCATTGTAAACATTTACTATTACTTGATAAAAAAGAAGAATTAGATGTAAAATTTAAGTACATATTTACAAAAATTTGATAGAGGCAGTCTTTTTTTGCCAAAATGAGATAGTAATTATAATTAAAATCAATCCAAAGTGAATGCACAGTATTCCCTGTTAAGAACATTAATTAATAGATTCTGAAAAAAATTCATTGCCGCCACGGCGGATTCGATTCCCGCCGTGGTGGCAATGAATTTTTTTTCCAGAATTTATTAATTAATGTTCTTAACAGGGAATACTGTGCATTTACTTTGGATTGATTTTAATTATATATTTAACGCGGTAGCGTTAGCGACTTTCTCATTAACAGCTGATAATCAAATGCAACAACTGAAAAAGTTGCATCTCCTTGAGTATAGATGGCGCTGTCTCAGTCACGTCTCAGGAAGAAAGATTTATAAGGTCATATTCTGAAAATATTCGTTGTTCGACGCGTGGTGCAATAGTTAGCGCGCTCTGGCATGAATCTGGAGAGATGCGGGTTCGATTCCCGCCGTGGCGGCAATGAGATAGTAATTAATGTTGTATTACTAAATTATATTACTATGAAAAAATTGTGTACTGAATTTGAAGAAGAATTTATGGAAATGGCAAATCAAAGAAATGTTGTTACTTTAATCACAACCAGTCTTCTACATGATGCAGAATTACTTGATTATCATTCAAGTTGTGAATTATGGCCACTGTATTCGAAAAACTCTAGAAATAATTATCTGATGTTCAACAAATATATTTAAAAAAAATGATTGTTTGTTAGAGAATTTGGAAAATAAGAAAAAATGTCTTAGTGCCAAAAAAAAAGTCTACCTTCAATAAATGGTATCCACAGAGTTGGACTCCACTGTTGGCTTTGAAATTAATAGCATACCACTGTATATGTTAAACAGAAAACCACTGTTGGCTTTGAAATTAATAGTTTTGTTGGCATGTGAGATTTGAACCATATCTCTCCAGGTATAGGCCACAGTGTTCTAAGATCACTAAACTAATAAGTTCTATTAGTGGAAAAAAGGCAGAGTCTGTTGGTTTAGTGGTCTTACACCACTGGCTTATATCTGGAAAGATGTATACCTAAATGATTTAATCTTTCTTTACCAGGCTGCATAGAATTATATTTTTAACAATTGAAGATTGATTAGAGATTATTTTCTTTACATTTGGGAGGTTAGTTCAGCGATATATTATCAAATCTTAAGTCATAGATTTACAGGTAGCTTTGTAAACCAAAATGTGTATGTGCTTGCAGTAAATTGTAGTTTGTAAAGTTTAGATGCACTTTCCTGCTGGTTTTTTGAATATGTATTCCATCGAAAGGTTGTATCCATGTCCTATAAATTCAGTCTAATCACTAAGAAAAAGTATTTCAATTAAATCAAAACTGCAATTGTTACAGTCTGCAATCTATTACAGTATATCATTAATTTGTAGTTCACATTTGTCAATAAAATTGTTCTGAAGAATTTTTGTGTGTTTTTCTTTCCTTTTAATATAACACACTAGTTTTCCATAACAATTTATATGTCATGATTATATTGTCAATGGTATAAAAAACTGGATCAATTATTGACAATTATGACATCAATCAATTATTGACATTTATCAGGAAAAATATGTGAAGGAAATGATTTTATTTTTGTTAATATATAACCGAGTAATTATTCGCATTTTACCTTATTTTGAAACATATTGTGTCATTGTAATTATATGTAGAACCGATTATGACGTTCCTGGTAATTTATATATCGCTATACATGTTCAAAGAACGTTAAACGACGATTACTCTGCATTTTCAGTCATCAATTTAGCACAATTACAAATCAAGATCTATTTTAGTTTCAACGTCTTCCTTATTTTGAAGTTTGCCATAGAAATATTACATTAATGTACATATATACAATATAATCATACTATGTCAATCAGTTTTTGAGCACAGTATCAAACAAAAATGCCCACCGACCTTATAAAAAAGTTGCTCGATTTGCGACGGTAGTACTACGTGCGCAGGAAGCACTGTAGATCCACCGGATGTGACGTCAATTTAGACTGCAAAGGCCTTTAGTCTCGAAGGTTACGACTCTGTGCACGTTAAACGAAATGTTGGATAACCTTGACAGGAAGCTTTGGTGTCTTTGTGACTTAGTTATATATAACAGTGTGTGCAAAAAAGTGGCACTCATGGATGAAATAAAAGACAAAATCTTCTGTGAATCTGTATAAAAATGCACTCTGAAATTCCAGACTGAAAATATCTTTAATGGGATATTATAATTCCGTGCTTAAAGCAAATATATCTGCTTTAATCAAGAACCTGAAGAAAATTTATTATCAAATAAAATTATTTACTAAGGTATATTTATCTAGACATACATGTCATTCAATGAGAGACAAACATCTTTCTTGAAATCAAGCATCTCTTTAAATTTTAATGAAAATTAATATTAGAAAATCGTGTTCATATTTAATCATTGATTCATTAGTGCATTGAACCTACAAAAGTGGAAAAATTTGCTTAAATTCAGAAAGGTCTCTAATTGGAATTAAAACTCGTATTTCATAAACTGCATAAAAAAACAAAAATGTTTGCTCATTTTATAATTTATTTTGTTTAATTTACTAATGTAATATAATTTCTGGTATATGTTTTGAAGGTAATTTGTACAGCATAATACTAAACAGGAAGCTATAATATAAAAATCGCGAATTGGCAACTTTTTACAGGGCAGAAATCGTTCTATTACTAAATCTTGAGTTAATGTTTTGAATAGAACAACATGGCTGCCGCGCAGTCACTCTAGCATAAATTTTGAGTGGTTATGGCTTCTCCTCTTGAGAGGAGGTGCCCTAATGAGCTTTCCCTGTCCAAGGCCGTGATGCCACCGCAGGAGTGTAGTGGCCATGTTGATGCTTCCAAAATAAACTACTGCTACACTCAAGGCTACTTTTCCCACGTTTTGCCCGCTTCTATTATGATATTTCATATTACTACTATTAAATCTATCTCAAACTAAAGTGCATTTACATTTTTTCGATTTAATATACAGGGTGTTTCAAAACTGTAGAAATTTAAATGATAGATAGGAAACACCAAGACAAATTTTTTTTCTGTCAATGAATGCATGTCCGCTGACATAACCCTTCGATGTTAGAGGCCGCTGACAGAAATATCGGTGGAGCTGGTACATAAATGAATGGAAACAAGTGTGAACATGTTTATTTAAAGAAAGTGCTCAAAGTTGCGACCGGCAACAGCATTGCATGCATGACAGTGTGGAAGCACTGATTGCCATATATGTTGAAAGATTCCGGAACAGTTGCAGGGCGACAGCGATTCTAGCGACAAGGTCTTCATCTGAGTCAATGGGAGTCACGTACACGAGATTCTTCTTCTGTCCCTACAGGAAGATATCGATACATGTTAAATCGGGCGATCTTGGTGGCCAGGCGATGGGTCCATCCTGGCCTATCCATCAGCCTCCAAAAGTGGCATTCAGATAATCCTGCCCAACGTTGTTGAAGTGTGCTGGTACCCCGTCGTGTTGAAATCACATTCGTCGGCAAATAGCCACGGGAACATCTTCCAGCAGTCCCGGCAACGTTTCTTCAAGAAATACCCGATAAATCTGCCCATGGAGTCGAGGAGGCAGCAAGTATGGCCCAATAAAAATGTCATGGACGATACCTACCCAAACCATTGTTGCATGTGGATTTTCGTGTGCCAAAACGTGAAAATTGTGCCCATTAAACATACCCTCACTTGTGAGAGAAGCCTCATCTGAGAAGAGCACATGAGCTGGAAAATCAGGCTGCATCACAGTTTGCTGCAGAAACCAACGCACGAATTCCACATGAAAAAGATAATCCTAAGGTTGCAATGTCTGAACTCTCTGATGATGAAACGGATGTAACTGCTGCTCATGCAACACTCTCCACACGAGGGCGTGGTTCACACCGAAATAACGTGCAACAGCTTGCGTGCTTGTGCCTGGATTTTCCTCAGTCTGCCGTAGGATCTCTTCCTCTATCTCAGGAGTGTGCTCAGTTCTTTCCCGACCAGTGTCATGCATGTTTGCATGGAATGTTCCAGTTTCTCGCAGTTGGTAGTGCAAACGTGCAAATGTTTGATGGTTTGGCACACGTCTGTTTGGGAAGCACTGTTGGTACAACCTCATAGCAGCTCTTCCATTTCCTTTAGCAGCCTCATATGCCAGATGCATGTCAGCCATCTCAGCAGTAATGAAACACTCCATGTTACATGTAATGTGTCATTTACGAATGCTGACAGCAAACATGAGTCCGTTCTCCATTCCCACTTCACCACTTTAGCCAATTGCAGCGCTGGCAAACAGCGCCCTCTAACACCGAAGGGTTACGTCACCAGACATACATTCATAGACGAAAAAGGTTTGTCTTGGTATTCCTTATCTCCCATTGAAATTTGTACAGAGAGTTTTGAAACACCCTGTATATATATATATGTTTTGGCAATGAATATTCCTGTATCGAATAGCTGTAGCAGAGTATTGTATACCTTTTCCGTTACATAACTGTTACTTTGATTGCCACAAACATTTCATACAAATAGATAAATTTGAATGAATAAAACAATAATTAAAAAAAAATGATTACGTAATTTTTTTAATTTTATTGATATGTATCGCCAATAAATTGTTGGAAACAGTTTATGCTTTGAACATTAATAAACTATACTTAGCATTACATATTTTTTTAATTTTATTGATATGTATCGCCAATAAATTGTTGAAAACAGTTTATGCTTTGAACATTAATAAACTATACGTAGCAAATACGTATTATATACAGGGCCGGATCTAGAGGGGGAAAAGGGGGCCACATACTCCGCTCCCCCATTTGAGAATGTTACTAAGGGTAACGATAAAGGAGCTAAAAGAATTGTAAAACTTGTGCATATTTCATGAATTTTCAAGAATTTTTTAAAAAACTAAACAGAGGGGGAAATGTTATATTACTCCATTCTCTTCTCCCCCCTTTCACCCCTCCCCTTATTTTATTTATTTTTTTATTACGGACCTGGTAATATATAATAGTGGAATTGAAAAAACAAATCACAAATGCAGCATGCTAACTAATTTTTTTCTTATTCTACAAAAAAAAATCTAGAAATTCCAAAGGTAGAAATTATAAATTTCTAGGAAATTTTGCATAATTCAATCTTTGATGGGGACAGAATATAAAACATATCTGCATTTCATGCAACAAAATGTTCTTTCCTCCGATCCATCCTATTAAATGGGAAACAAACTGAAGATGCATGTTATTCAATTATGATACCATTGTTTAAAACAATTTTGATCTTGCTGAAATTTCAATTTATATGTTCCAACTGGGCCATTGTTGGGATTTATATATGCTAAAACCTCACCCAGTCCTCGGTGAGAAAGGGGATTCTTATAGCCTTGAAAAGGCTGCTATCCATCGTATGTGATGACATGAGACATCATCCTGTATAGAGGAGAGTTTTTTACGAGTTTTACCTCTGAGCAGTATCTTTTTGCACACAATGGGCTAAATGGCCAGGTTACAAGAATCCCAATCTCTCAGAGGAGGTTGGGGAAGGGAACCCACTGGACAGCTATTAGGAGACAGATGGCATCCTCTCGTCAAGGCTAATCAGTGTGTTTTTTAATGTGCACAGTGCATGCCTCTCCTGTACATGGAACCATGACTCAATGTCCCATCTGATGGATGGCAGCCTTTTCAAGTCCATTGGTGTCACCTTTCTTGCAGAGGTCAGGGACATTTGGGACTCATACCATGGAAGCATTTTTTTTACGATGAATGAATTTCTCTTTATATTTTATATTCACCTGAGAAAGCCAACCACATAGAGCATATATGGATAATTCAGCAATATGAAGGTAAAAAAGCAAAATTTTTAGTATACAAATCTTTTTCAAATTTAATAAAATTTGCAAAGGAATTAAATATAATTTTTCTTAAGAAATAATATTTATCCTAAGATAAAACACACATTACTAATTTTGTGGTAAAAATAAATGAAACTAAAATCTATATCCAAATTATTAGTGGAATGAAAGGAAACCGATTAATGCATTTTTTAAAATAAGCTACAATTAGGTTCTTATTAATTAAAACTGGGGGGGGGGAGTGAAAACTGAAAGAACTAAAGCTAATTTTCTTTTAAGGTTTTTTTGGTAGGAAATTTGAGCCTATTTCATTATATCAGTAAAGTTTCCTCAATTAACTGGGAGGACTGCCATCCATCAGATGGGACATTAAACCATGGCACTGTGTGGGAAAAGAGCCACACCCTGTGCACGTTAAACAAAATGCTGATAACCTTGATGAGAAGCTTCCATCTGTCTCCTATAACAGATGGCCTTGTGGCCTAGCCAGTGGGACACCTTAACCAATCTCTATTAGCCCTTGGTTCCTTGTGATATAGCCATTTATCCCATTGTGTGTAAAAAAAAGTGGTGATCAGAGGTTCAAAAAAGAATTTAAAATCCTCAGTGAATTTGTATAAGAATGTACTCTGAAACTCCGGAATGAAATGAAAATATCTTTAATGTAATATTATAATTTCCTGCTTAAAGCAAATATATCTGTTTTAATCAAGAACCTGAACAAAATTTCAGTTATCAAACAAAATTATTTACTGAGGTATTTTTAGACATATGTGTCGATCACATGGTCAATCAAAGAGCTGGCGACATCTTCATTCTCAGTCAATCATCTCCTTAAATTAGTGAAAAAGAATATTAATATCATAAAAATCATAAATAAATACCCCCTCAAGCAGCTGCTTGCCACAAAGGTCTGAAAGGAGCCTGTCAGTTTACATGGCACAGTAGAAGATCAGAGAGAATGGTGGGACTTCAGCTGAAAAACATCACAAATGTCCATGCCTTACCTGGGGCTGGAACCCAGGTCCCTTAGATAAGTAGCCAAGCATGCTAACCACTCGGCTACAGGACGGCCATAAAATCACGTTCATATTTAATCACTGGATTCAATAGTACATTAATCCGGAAAATATGCGGATATCTGCTTAAATTCATAAAGGTTTCTAAACGGAATTAAAACTCAGATTTCATAACTGCATAAATAAAACAAAAGAAAAGTTTCCATGTTATATAATTTATTTTATTTCGATAAATTTATATGGTATCTGCTTTGAAGGGCGATTCTGCTTGAAGAAGGGGGGGGGGGGGTCAGTCGGTAGCGCGCCAGGCTTGTAGTCTGCAGTTTCCAGGTTCGAGTCCCGGCTGGGTCGGCATTGAGATTTATCTCCGCAAAACTCCCCACCCTGCCCACGGTCAGTAGGGGACGCCGATGGGCTTGGAATGACCGCCGTCCGTCGGATGGGACGTTAAGCCGTGGCCCCGTGTGAGGGAGAGCCATACCCTGTGCGTTAAAGAACACGCTGGATGGCCTTGACAGGAGGCTACCATCTGTCTCCCAACAGCTTTTCCAGTGGGTCCCCCTCCCCCAACATTCTCTGAGCCTTCGGGGTCCATGTGACCTGGCCATTTATGCAAAAAAGTGCCGCTCAGAGGTAAAACAACCCAACCCAAACAACTGCTTGAAGGCTGCTTTGAACGCTTTGACGTACAATTGAATGCTGAACTGGCAGCTATAATATAAAATTATCAAATTGTCTAGTTTTTACAGAACAGATATCATTTTGTTACTACAGTTAGTTACTGACGTTTTGAGTAGAACATGGCTGCCGCGTAGTCACTCTAGCATCAACTTTTAAGGTGTAAGTTGAGACGCCCTAAGCACTCAAAGTTGATGCTAGAGCGACTGCGCAGCAGCCATGTTGTTCTATTCAAAACATTTGCTGTAGTAATAGAACAATATCTCTTCTGTAAAAAGATTGACAATTCGCGATTTTTTACATTATGGTTTCCTGTTTCGCATTATCCTGTACAAATTGCCCTTCAGAACAGGTACCAGAAATTATATTTCACTAGTAAATTTATCAAAATAATCAAAATGTAATAAATTATAAACATGTACACATCTTTCTGTTGATTTATGCAGTTATGAAATATGAGTTTTAATTCCGTTTGTAAACCTTCCTGAATTTAAGCAGATTTTTCCCATTTCTTTAGGTTTAATGCACTAATGAATCAATGATTAAATATGAACATGGTTTTATAATATTAATATTAGTTTTCATTTTTAATTTAAAGAGATGCTGGGTTTCAAGAATGAAGATGTCTCTTTCTCATTGAATGATATTTATGTCTAGAAATACTTTAGTAAATAATTTTATTTGATAACTGATATTTTTGTTCAGGTTCTTGATTAAAGCAGATACATTTGCTTTAAGCAAGAAATTATAATATTCCATTAAAGATTTTTCATTTGATTCTGGAATTTCAGAGTACATTTTTACACAAATTCACATAGGATTTTGCCTTTTAGTTTACCCCTGAACGTCACTTATTTTTGGACAAAAATGGGATAAATGGCTAAGTCACAAGGATACCAAGGGCTAAGTTGACCCACTGGGTTAGGCCACATGTCCATCTGTTAGGAGACAGATGGAAGCTTTCCGTCAAGGTTATCCAGTGTTTCACTTAACGTGCACAGAGTGCGGCTTAAACCATGACACTGTGGGAGACCACAGTGTCATGGCTTAATGTCCCATCTGATGGATGGCAGTTCATCCAGTACATACAGGAAATTTACTGATGAAATGGACTCAAATTTATACCAAAAACAAATCTAAACAAAATAACTTCAGTTCTTTCAGTTTATTTTATTATTGTTACTGAGAAACTATTATAGCTTATTTTAAAAAACGCGTCAATTAGTTGAGTTTCATTCCACAAGTAATTTGGATACAAATTTTAATTTCGCTAATTTTTTACCACAAAATTAATAATGTTTCTGTTTTTACTCTCCGATAAGGAATATCTGTTAAGGAAAAAATACATTTAATTGCTTTGCTTTATTTAAATTTGAAAAATAGTTTGTATTTTAAAAATTTTGCATTTTTTAATATTTATGTTACTGAATAATTCATATATAATTTATGTGTTTGGCCTTCTCAGGTGAATATAAATATAAAGAAAAATTCATTCATTGTAAAAATAAATATTTCCTTGTTCGATTCCCAAATGTTTCAGCATTGAGATTCATATCTGCTGACCCCACAGCTGCCCTCTGCTAGAAAGAGAACACCAATGGGCTTGGAAAGGCTACCATCCATCAAATGGGACATTAAGCCATGGCTCCATGTATAGGAGAGCCATACACTGTACACATTAAAGAACATACTGAATGGCCTTGAAGAGAGGGTGACATCTGTCTCGTGACAGCTGTGCAGTGGATTCTCTTCCTCCAGGGGCGGGGGTGGCTCAGTCGGTAGCGCGCCAGGCTCGTAATCTGTAGTTCCCAGGTTCGAGTCCCAGCTGGGTCAGCGTTGAGATTTATCTCCGCAAAATTCCCCGCCCTGCCCACGGTCAGTAGGGGACACCGATGGGCTTGGAAAGGCCGCCGTCCGTCGGATGGGACGTTAAGCCGTGGCCCCGTGTGCGGGAGAGACATACCCTGTGCACGTTAAAGAACACGCTGGATGGCCTTGACGGGAGGCTACCATCTGTCTCCCAACAGCTCTTCCAGTGGGTCCCCTCTCCCAACCTTCTCTGAGCCTTCGGGGTCAATGTGACCTGGCCATTTAGCCCATGGTGTGCAAAAAAGTGCCGCTCAGAGGTAAAACAACCCAACCCAACTCTTCCTCCAACTTCCTTTGAGCCATTGGGGTCCTTGTGACCTGACCATTCAACTCATTGTAAAACAAGTTGTTGCTCAGATATAGAACACCCCAATTGCTCTGCTGCATATGGAATCATGACTCAACATCCCATATGATGGACGGCATTTTCAAGGCGTTTCAAGCTGTCATTATCCCTTTTCTCACTGAGAGCAGGGTGAGGTTTTAGAAGAGATAATTCTTAAAGTTGGCACAGTTGAGACATAGAGATAGAAATTTCAGCAATATCAAAATTATTTTAAATAGTGAGTGTCATAGTCGTTTAACATGTTCTTTTCAGTCTCTTTCCTTGTAATAGGAAAGATCGGAGGAAACACATTTTGTTACAAGCAATGGTGAAATATTTTACATTATGTCGCCACCAAAGATTAAATTACGTAAAATTTCCTAGAAATTTACAATTTCTACTGTTACAATTTCTAGATTATACATGCAAAATCCTCATGTAGCCATGGGCTATGGAGGTACAGCCAGACTGCAATTTTGCTCTCCAGGCATGTCGCTTTTGAGCTACAGCAGCTCATTTGGCCACTCTAGGCCAATTCCAGCAAGGTCCTGTTTGACATTGTCTGCCCATCGCATCGTAGGTCTCCCCCTTTTTCTGATCCCTTAGGCACACTGCTCATAATCTTCTTTGCCAATCTTCAGCTATGCATATGAAGCAACATGGTCAAACCAACGCAGTCTCTCTCTGCACAATATGCTGTTCAAAGGAGGTTGATGACTCCTTCTAACCTCATCATTACTTACAAAGTCAAACCACCTAATGCCCAAGATACTGCATAAGCATCTTGAATCAAAGACATCAAGTTTCTTGTTATTCTGCTTACAAAGGGTCCATGTTTCGCTACCATAACTAACTTTAGGAAGAACCAAACTATTATACAGCCTAATTGTAGTCTTTAGGTGTATAAGCCTATTTTTCCATACTCTCCTTAGATTCTTTAAAGTCCCAGTGGCAATCCCTATTCTTCCATTTATCTCATGCCGCACATCAGCAGTATCTGTTACATAGCTTCCAATATAATTAAACTGAGACACTTGCTCAAGAGTGCAGCCATTCAAAGCAACTGAAGCACTATCTGCCTGACCAATTTTCATCACTTTAATTTTTTCTCTGTTTATCACCAATCCTATTCTATTACCATTATCATGAACAGCCCTAATGAAATATTTCATCTCATCAACATCATTAGACAACAGGAGCAAATCATCTGCATAATCTAAATCAGAAATTTCGAAATCTCTAGACCATTTAAGGCCAAAATCTTTGCCTTGAAAAGAATTTCGCATTACATAATGAATAACCAAACTGAAGAGAAAAGCAGATAGAATGTACTCTTATCTAACTCCACTAACAATGCTAAACCAATCGCTGCTGAAACTGTAAATATTTCTCAAGAATCTGCCTAAGTGAAAATATTTGATCAATACATCCCCTACCACTTCTGAATCCACACTGTTCATCATGCAATTGCCCATCAACCAAAATCTTAATTCTATTAAGTATAATCATGCAAAGAACTTTATCTGGAACAGAAAGTAAACCAATTACCCTATAATTATTACAAGAACTGCGATCACCTTTTTTAAAAATTGGGACAATGATAACTCTAGTAAAATACTTAGGAACAACACCTTTATCATAAAAAATATTCAAAATTTCAGTCAGTCAAAATCCTAAACTGGAGTAATGTGTCTCAGTCAGGCCATATGGCTCTTGAAAAAGTCCACTTGAAAAGGTGGTGCCTGAAGTTCCTACCAGCATCGGTGACTTCAGCCTTTAGGGGAGGAGGAACAGGTGTTTGCCCCATGCCTGCGATCAGGGGGCTGTTTGATATTACTAGATTATTGGTTTTAATCTCATTAAATGCAAATTTTTTTTTCGTTTCGTAGAATAAAAAAAAAAGTTTAGTTAATATAGGAAACAGCATGTTGCATTGTGATTTTTAATATTTCAGTTCCGCCATTGTATATTGGCAGGCTAGTAATTAAAATAAATAAAGAGGGAGGGGGAAACTGCCGCAATTAACCCGTAAAAATGGTAAAAAGTCGGGCGTGGGGTCTATAGATTGGATTCCACTGCAGTATAACATTTTCCTCGCTGTTTTGTCTTTTAAAAAAAAAGGTGTTTAAAAATTTTGTTGAAAACTTTATGAATATGCACAAGTTTATAAATTTTTTGCCTCCGTAACCCTTACTCTGCAGATCCGGTCCCGTAAAATACATAGTTATGCGTATTTGTTATGTACAGTTTATCAATGTTCAAAGCAATAATTCATTTCAACTATTTACTAGCTACACATAGCAATAAAATTCCAAAAATGATGTAATTATTTCTTTTGTTATTATTCCATTCAAATTTATTTCTTTGTCTGAGGTCCTGCCATCCTCTCAGACCTTCTACTATGGCATATAAACTGGCAGGCTCCTGTCAGACCTCTGTGGCAAGCAGCTGCTTGAGGGAGTATTTTTATTGTTTTTGTTAATAAGGCAACGCCGGAAGTGTTCAGTCACCGGAAGTAATATTACGGCCAAAGCGAGGCATAATCACATAATCATTGGTGATGTATATATATGTGTCGTATGTGGGTATACATGTTTATACTTTAATAGAGAACGTGTATATAACTACAAAGGGCATAATATCAGAATTAAGTCAGTAACAATGTTTTTAATGCGTGTAGTAGGTAGCTAAACGTAGTAAGGTTTATACTGTTGTGATATGAAATGTAATTCGTCGATTCGTGTATGTGGTACAAAAATTTGTTTAGTGCCATATCGAAGAGAACATGTGTTGAAGTGAGTTTTTTTTTGTGTATAAATTTTATACATAGTCGCAAAATTTTGTAAAAATTTTAGGCTGATAATATTGAAAGGTGAAAACTTTGCAAGCTTTTTATATTTGAGTACCAGTAATGAAATGTCATCTTTCATAAATCCTAAAATTTAACGAGATATGCATGCCCATGCTCCAGTTAACCATAGAAGGTTCGTAATTATGCTCAGTGTAACCAATGGGAGTGGGGAGAATTAAAACGTCCATGGTGGAATTTTTCAATATACATTAAGGAATTTCCAGCCCCACCCCTTCCAAAACTTTTCACTGATTCTCAGTACAGTGTTAAAAATCATGGCATCTTCTCCATTACAGGATGAGCATGGATGCAACTAATGCAGGCCTGCTCCATCAGTTCTTAATGATGCCTTCTGGTGGAATAGTTAAAATTTATGAGCACTCATCAGTAAAACATTTGTGACCCTTGTAATACATTGCTGCTTACACAAAAGCCCTATTAATCAGGTAAAGGCTGAGGTAGTGGTACATAGTGAAGCATTTTGAAGTGTGTAAAGTGTTTCTCACTGAGATGCATAAGAACCCATTACATTTTATATAAATGTGACTTACCAGTGACCCAAATCTTGAAGAAAAAAATTTGGAGGTGTAGGAAAATTGAACCCAAATGAATTAGAATGCTGTTCTGGTATATATTTTTCAAATAATTTTTAAAACATTCTTACAAAATATATGTAATAGATAGGTTTACATTTTTTTTTACTTATGTTTCATTTATTAGAATTCTTAAGGAGAGGTTCAGTCCTCCCACATACAAAGAGCCAATCCTTTGTGTCTTTGTATCTTTGAATCAAGTTTTGCATAATTGCTATAAATTTGTAAACCATTTTTTCTTTTATACAGGCATACCCCGTTTAGTGTTCTGGAAATCTTAATTTATTATGTATGATCAACATTTTAGGGGTTTGGGTTACTTAATGTTATAGATGATAAACATAAGGTAGATATTTAGCAAATGGTACTGAGGTATTCAAGCCTTAGTTGTAATAAAAATATTGTTGAAAACAGTGACAAAAAAAATGAAATATAATGCCCTTAATCCTTACTTTGCCAGATTTGAAAAACTGAAGTGTGCTCTGTAGCCAGGCATTTTTTCAACTGTGTTCAGGCAAAAAAAAAAGTGAACTTTAAAACTTTTTTTTGCCAAATAACTATTAATAAAAATCACAGTAGAGGTTCACAGTGCAATAATTAAAATTAAGTTGAAATCTTTAATTCTCTATGACACTGTTAGATGTTTTTAAGCACTTCAAAAAATGTTCTATACATCAAGTATCAAAAGTTATTAAGGAGAAATTTACATACCTACTGCAGAGGATGGGTAAAAAGGAACCTCCAGGATGCTTGCGAGTGACAAGTTTAATCTTTGATGTTCTTGTCGTCAAGTGATATCTAAGCAGAGTTTGAAAAGGCAATGAAGGATGCTAATAATTTATTTGCTCAAGGTTTAGTGAAAGAAATAACCAATAGTACTTTTGGTAACATAGAATGCTTAAAAACTTTCTCAAACTCTACTGAGGCGTCACTTGCTGGCAAAAACGCCAAAGATTAAACTTTTCACTTGCAAGCCTCCTGAAAGTTCCTCTTACTACCCATCCTCTGCAGTAGGTACATAAATTTCTGCTTAATAACTTTTGATACTTGATAGCACAGAACATTTTTTGAATTGCTTAACTTAATCTGTCATAGTCATAGAGAATTGAAGATTTCAACTTAATTTAAAAAAAATTATTGAAAGGAATTATGGCATGTTGTATGCCAAATGAATCAGTCTGGATTTTTCGGAAAATGATGACTAACTAGTCATTTAGAGGCATATAGTAAAAAAATGCATCTGACAATGCAAATAAAAAAAAAAGCCAATAGACAAAAATGATTATAATGCATATCAATGGAAAGTCTATTATATATGTATAAGAGGAAAATAAACGTTTTCTTAAATGAAGAAAATTGCTCTTTTTTTCGAATTTTTTTTCTAAGTATTATATTTTGAGTAAAGTCCAAGCTTTTCACCAGCTATGACCAGTCAACTAAACAAGTCAACTTTAGAATTAAAAAAAAAATTCTGAAAAATTCTGAATAACAGAAATAGGTCATGTTTTATATCAAAAGAAAGAACATTTAATTGGAATTAAGAAAATGACAAAAATTATAAAAAAGACAGGTAAGTAAAATTTTATTAGCATTTTTTAGAAAGAAAATTGCAAGGTTTACTGGTTGTTGTTTTTTTTGCATTTTAAATTTAGTAAAAAAATTTTAAAAAATTCATTTTGACATATTTTCTGAAGCATTTCACTACCTTAATATGTATAATTTATAATATTTCTCTCATTAAATCTTTTGGGGCGGGGGTGGCTCAGTAGGTAGCGCACCAAGCTCATAATCTGTAGTTGCCATCTTCAAGTTCCAGCTGGGTCAGCATTGAGATTTATCTCTGCAAAATTCCCTGCCCTGTCCATGGTCAGTAGGGGACACCAAAGGGCTTGGAAAGGCTGTTTTCCATCGGATGGGATGTTAAGCCGTGGCCCTGTGTGTAGGAGAGCCATAACCTGTGCACATTAAAGAACATGCTAGATGGCCTTGATGAGAGGCTACCATCTGTCTCCCAACAGCTATACCAGTGGGTCCCCTCCCCCAACCTTCTCTGAGGGTCCTTGTGACCTGGCCATTTAGCCCATGGTGTGCAAAAAAGTGCCACTCAGAGGTAAAACAACACAACTTAAATCTTTATTTAATTTTTTCAAAATTATTTGGTTGTTTATGCAAACAACACACAGTGCTGATATTTTTCCGATCACCAAACTCCAAGGTAGCAATGTTAAAAAATTTAAAGTCTTTTGCATGTTTAATTTTTTTTGTTTCAAAATCGAAACATTTTTACTTTAGTCTTTGCATGGTATTCTTCTTTGATAGATTAAAAACAACTTAAAATTCTCTGTCATTGAGCTCAACGACAGAGAATTTTAAGTTATTTTTAATTGATTTCTGAGCAAGAATGTCCTTTTAATTTTGTACTTCTTTGATAGCATTTACAAATTGAAGGGTAAAAGATTTCCTATCAACAGAACATTGTGATCACAAATTTAATTGCCTGCTACTTTAATGGGTCTAGTGTGAATGTAACAATGCATAAAAGATAACACTAGTGCAAATGGCATCCGGGAGAACTGCCACATGCACTGAAATTTGCCATACCAAGTTCAGATGTTTAGTTCAAAATTTATATCAGTTTTATGAGAATTCTGGATGCTTGATTACCCGATAACTGGGAGTTTACATTCTGTATTGTCAAAGGAATAGTGATGAAAGAAAATTTTAATAAAGTAAGTTAAAATGTACTGTACTTGCCAATGCATGACACAACCCTGAACATGGCAAACTTAGCAATGTTGGGAGATGAGATAGGTCTGGCAAGAAAATGGGCCAAGTTGTAGCACCATTATGAGTCAAAACAGTTCACCAAAACAAGAAATAATGGCAGAGAGACCATGATAGAGTAAACAAAAAGATTGGTGAGTGCTACTCAAACTGAGGAAAGTGCAATATGGCACACTAACACTCATTGACTGAAAGCATACAGTATGTATAGTGTTATGCTAGCTCTCATTGTTGAGAGCATATGATAGATAGCTCTCACTATATTGTACTGACACTGACCATGAGAAAAATATATATTCACTGGTGGAAATTAAAAAAAAGAACACTCAGAAGGAATTCCTTTAGGAACACCATATTATAATATGTTAATAGTTAAGGGCAGCAGAAACCGTAATCCAAGATTGAAAGTCATTGGATGACATGACGTCACTGAGGACGACAACAACATGCAAATGTACGCAGTGCATATTTAAGGACTAGGGTGTAATGAAAGAAGTTATTAGTCTTATATCATGTTGCTCAGTGCTCTTTGAAGAAGCTACCATACCTGGACAACGTAGGCACATAACATTTGTTCAGTTAGCGGAGTTGGACTGAGGTCATATAGTGGGTCTTTGGGAAGCAGGTTGGGCCTTTTTTTCTTTAACTATTAACATGTTATAATATGACGTTCGTAAAGGAATTCCTTCTCGGTGTTCTTTTTTCAATTTCTTCCAGTGTATTAACTGTACTGTCAAGTATTATAATGGATTTATACACATATTTAAATATAAAAATGATTCTGAGATGAACAGCTCTATAACAAATCAGCACTGTATGGGGCGGAGCTAAATGAAGTATGCTTGTAGTATTTAAAATAATTATCTCTGTAGGTATTTATCAATATTGGAATGTATTTAGTAATTTCACCAATATTTAAACCTTCTGCACTGATATCAAGTATTTATTTGAATGAAAAATAGTTTTAAAAATTGTGATTAATGAGCTATTTTATTCAACCTTTCAGGTATCATTCATGGATGCAGAATGTAGAACTTCAAGAATTAACAGCTTCAGAGCCATTAACTCTAGAAGAAGAATATGCTATGCAGTTGTCATGGCTAGAAGATGAAAAAAGCAAGTTTGTCATCATATCCATTTGCTTTTACAAGTTGTTTGTTTTATTTTTTTTTCTTTCTCTGTAGTACACTGATACATATATTTTTTAAGCTTTCTGCATTTTAGGCTGTTTATTTTCATCAAATAATCACATTTTTTATTGGTATAAAGTGAAACATAAAGCTATGAGAATGTTGCTATAATTCATCCTTTCCCCATGCAAATTTCATACCACTTTTTGTGTATTCATTTTAATAGAACATAAATAATTAATGAAGTAGGCTCGACGTATTTCAAATCAACTCATAATAAATAGGCACTTTAGCGTCGATTTAAATTTTAGAGGAAAAATTATCTTGAGCTGGGTGGGATATGAACCCACGACCTCCTGTAATCAGGAGCCTGTTGGTTCATTTTCCATAAGATGGATTTCTGAAGAAGGAAAGACCTCAACAGAGAGACTACACAGAAAACAAACATCCATACTTTATCCAGGGCTCAAACCCAGGTTTCGTTGATCAGTAGACAAATTTACTAACCACTCAGCACCAGTTGTATAATGCAATGAAATGACAGGAAGTATGTTAATCACCAAACTTTTATATGTGATCTTTGATGATTGCTGCATGACCTATATATAAAACTTTATTTGCAGAACTCAAGTGGGTCACTTGAAATTATTAAATGGGTCACTTGGTGACCCGCGGGTCATAGGTTGCTGACGCCTGATATAAAACATACTCTTTATTATCAGCTGTAATGGAAGGGAAATGATATGCAAATAACCTAAGTAATTTAGACATTTTTATAACCTATAAGGGATATTTGTGATTTGGCATTTTGCAATGCTACAAAAATAATATTTTAAATTAAACAAATTAAGTTATAGGATGACACTAATAAAAACAATTCTCCAGAAGTATTTTTGGCTGTTGTTTGTTTCATTCTAAAAGTAGTATCAGAACTAATGTCTTTTGCTTCTTTTATTATTGTTTTAACCTCAGACTGATTCACCAGGGCAAAGAAAAAAAAGGTTGATTAGAGATGATTTCAACAACCCTATCTCCCCACAGTTGTAAAGCATGTAATCATAGTTGTGTAACAAAAGAATCCCTGAAACAATTGCTCAATGATATTTTTTTTAAAAAGCAGTTGGCTAAAAATTGAGATTTGTTCTTCACATTAAAATTCTCTGAGGCTAAATAACCTCATTAAAGACACCATTTTAACTCACTACTGTTGTCCTTATTCTTCAATGACAGTAATCTTGGTCATGAGGATCCATACACTTTACAACCATTAATTTAAAAAAAAAATTTTAAATGCAAAATACAATAATAACATTTTACTTTGCTGACTTTTTAATGCGTTTTAATAATTACAGCAATGAAAAAAAATTATAGTCCTTTTTTCAAATTATGTCCACTGGACCAGCCCGCCCCTAAACCAGTCAGTGGGCCCTTAACAGGCCCCCTCCACTGGGGGCCACAAGACATCTGAACTCCAGAGAGCCAGCGATCTGAACCCAACTTTCCCCCCCCACACACACAACACACACACAACAAAGTCGTCCTCCACTTTGTTGGGTGGGGGGGGGGGTCACATAACCAGGACAATGTAGTAATGCGTGACAATCCCGGTGCACCGCAATACAATGACTGCATATCACCATAAGGGAATTGCCACTGAAATCACCATCAATTAACTAGGATCCTTCTTCTGAGTCTGCCTTACATTGTTCTGTACAATGAGAATACACCAAAAAGAATTTAATGATAAATGCTTATTTAGAACCTAAAATTTTGCTTAGCATATAAAAAAAATCAGCCATTTTAACTTTATTTGGGGTATATAGAAAAAGCACCCCCCCCCCCAAAAAAAAAGAGAAAAATTCCACATCGAAGGTTATTATTTGAACCTGAACTTCTCCCTAAACAACAATTTTGGGTTCTGAACTTAGAGAAGCCCCCAACCCCACCCCAAGTAAATATTCTTATCGAAGACAACTATTTCGATTACAGCACATCACTAAACAACAGACTTTCATTTCGTACTTAAAAACAACCCAAAAAACATGAAGTCAAAGGATAAACACACATAAAACACTTACCTGTAAATGCCTAAATATACAGAAATTTTGGTTCCTAGGAGATATATGTAGATACTCTGCATTACTAAGAAAACATTTTTAATTTGCAGCATTCGAAAATTCACGGGACCTCCCCACATCCATATGATAGTTAAAAAAAAAAGCATATGTATTCATTTCAGATCATATCCTAGCCACTTTATAAACCTAAAAAATATCGAAATGTGATGTTTGCACGTCACCGCAAATCTCAGCAGCAGAAGATATTTTCCGTTCAATTCTGTTGGAACCTCTAACTGTGCGTCATACATTACATTTATTCCATAGTGCCATGTTGCCCCATGAACTGCACTGTGGCTCTTTTAATGTGTTATACGTTTCTTCACTCATTTGCAAATATTTGCGATAGTTATGTGAATCGTTGAAATGCAGTTCATTTAACAAATTCGTATGTAAAATAGTTGCTTCTCTTGTAGCCATTTCTGACACCAAAATCTGTTTGCTCTTCTTTTTTTTTCATACAAAAGGACAAAATAATTCTTAAACATGTAATCCTATTCTCATTAGAAAAAGGAGCCATTTTATATTAATGCGCTAATTGCCCACCAGATGGCATCAATTTCTCCGTGCAAGAAAACTGACAGATAGATGGGCGATTTGATGAAAATTTTCTATGGAGTACTGTAGAAGCTTGGTGTGAACAGCAGACAAGGATGCATGGCATGTTTTAGCACACATGCATTCTGAGAAGTGGATAGGGCACTTTAGAAGGATCTGTGGTGTATTGTGCTGATAAGTTTAGAAAATCTTTGATGGTTCAGATACTAGGCTAAAAAGGCTTTAAGGACTGGGCTATTACTATTATAAAGCCCTTTGAATCTAGGGCTTTGTTTTATTATACAGATGAACACAACTTATGAACACTGAAGTTGCAAACACTTTGCACTTACATTCCTACATGCTAAAGAATTTTGACTCCTATTCACTTAACTAACACAGCACCTACAAATGTATCTGAATCTGTTCTTTTGAACAACTTGCACAGACTTGCAAACATCTGAACATGTTTCATTTTAAATTTTCTTCATTCAAACAGGCAACACAATATAACTCTCCCCCCCCCCCCCCCCCACCCTCTGCCTCTAACTCACAACCAGCATGTTCAACATTAGGAAAATTTCAGTAGATTTAGTTGTTGGCTTGTTTTACCTCTGAGCAGCACTTTTTTTAACACAATAAAGAGCCTTACCTAATCTAGTGGTTAGCACACCTAATTACTAAGACCAGCTGGACATGTTGTGCAAGTGTTTGCATGTTGTATGTGAAACCAGGTCAAGCCTAATATAGCTTTTAGGTTATCTCTGTCCTTTGTGTATGGAAGTATCTTCTTAAAAAAAAATGGTCTAAATGGCCAGGTCACAAGGACCCTGAGGGTTTGGAGAAGGTTAATGGGAGGCTGCCATTTGTCTCCTAACAGTTGTCCAGTGGCAACTGTTAGGAGACAAATGGTAGTCCATCAAGGCCATCCAGTGTGTTCTTTAATGTGCACAGGGTATGGCACTTCCACACATGGGGCCATAGTTTAACATCCCATCTGATGGACAATATCCTTTACAAACCCATCAGTGTCCCCTACTGATTGAGGGCAGGGAGTTTTGCAGAAATAAATCTGAATACTGGCCCAAGTGAGACTCGAATGTTGAAAATGTAGATTATGAGCCTGGTGTGCTACTGACTGAGCCACCACCACTCCAGTAGATTTATTGATATTTAGTTCATTTTGTTTCTGTCTGCTTATAGACATTCAACATATTTTTTATTTTCAGAGAAAAATTCTTTTTGGGTTGGATGGGAACTGATGAAATTTTAAAATTTGTGTTTTCTGAATCTTTCAATAGTGTTAATTTCCACATTAGAGGGTGCTACAATTTGAAAATTTTAGACAAATATTGTAATCTCTTTATGCTAAAAAAACTGAAATTTAGGTGCTGTCAAAGGATTTATATTGAAACAAAACTAATTATTATAAAGCAAAACTATTATCTTGTTTTTCTTTGAAAACTAGATAAAAAGTAGTAAAAGTAAAAATAAAGCTAAATTTGAAGTGCATTGAAATATTACCAAAACATTTCAGTATTTTTAATTGGGGGAGGAGGGGGAAGTCTGTAGCACATTATACTCTTCTGTCAAACATTTGGAACAGAATTGTTAAAGATTTTTCGGGAGAATATTTTATAATGTTCTCCCATTTTGACAGTCATTTAAAAACAAAAATGCAACTGTGAACTATAAATAAAAGAAATAGCTCATATTTTTACAATTGAAAAATGTTACACAGACTTTTTTGAAGTAATATGACCTGTATGTTATTTTTAAAAGTTCATGTATCAATAGCAATAACAGAAAACACACTTGAAATAATTAGCTGAAAAACAATTTAGTTTTGTCATGAGTGGAATTCGAACCTACATCTCCCAGAAGCATGCCAGGGGTCATAACTGCCAGACTATCAGAGACCAACCATTTTCTTCAACAATGTGACATAGAAGCATTCCCTCATTTTTGTTGATTCACCACTGGCACCATCTATGTGGAGAATTGGGCAACCAAGCTGCTTCATTTTATTGAAGTAATATTTGCCACTCATGCTCACAGCATTATGTAAATATTCAGTAATGAAGTATCATAGGAAATGTCCCACTGCCAAGAAACACTTGAAATAATTAGCTAAAAAAATGAGGCAGCTTGATTGTCCAATTTCTGATATAGATGGCATCAGTGGCAAATCAACAAAAATGTGGAAATCTTATGTACTACATTTTGAAGAAAGCAGTTGTCTCTGATGTTCTAGTGGTTATGATACCTGGCTTGCTTCAGGGAGATGTGGGCTCAAATTCCACTCAGGACACAACCAAATTTTTTTCAGCTAATTATTTCAAGTGTTTCTTGCCAACAGGACATTTCCTGTGATACTTTATTACTGAAACAGGAAACACATTGCGAAACTGATCAGAAACTACTATAGACAAGTATGAAGGACACTAGAGATGAGTTCAGGCTCAGAATAATTTAAGTTTTAAATATATTTCTTGTAATTATGAAAAATTAAGTAAATATATAAAAATATTATAATTTCAACCTTTTAATTCTTTAATAAATTAAAAATAAGTACCATATGGCATTTAATTATTTTTTTACATATTCTTTATCTTTAATAAATGAATGGCTCTTTGCTCATATAAGTAAAATGTAATTATAAAGTACATTTTACTTTATAATTACATTTAATTATATGAGTAATGAGTATAACATGTAATTATAAAGTTCCCATAAAGTTTCAATTCTCATTGTATTTCTGAGATTTTTTTTTAAAGTAGAATTTTAATATTGTCATAAAATAAATTATTAGCTAGCATGCATTTCTGTATATTTGTTGTATGATGCATCAGAGAAATTTTTCTCGCAAAACTGCTCAATAACTGTTGAAATGATTCAGGTTCAGATGGACTCTGGCTCAATAACTTGAGCTTGGACAGATGTGAGCTTGAAAAATTTAGTCTGAAACTATCTGTAATGCATATGTAACTCATTTTCTTAGTCATATTCAGAGAGATTCAGGAAGTTTGAAATTTAAAGGTGCAACATAAAAGGCTTAATCAAAAATACACTATGTTGGGAAAAAAGTGTCTGGACACTTCCATGTTATGTGAATGGAAAGCCATTTTCAAAGCTCCCTAACATTGAAAATAAATCTTTTACATTAAAACTGTTATTGGTGATAAATTGTAAATGTCACTCAAATTTCTCAAAATATATTTCCCCCAATATTCCTTTAATATTTAAAGAATGAATGGAAGCTGAAGCATTTATCTTCAACTTTTGACACTTGTGAAAAATACTTCAGTAGATAAAATACAACTCTTGTAACAATTTGTTCACTACCATAAATTAAATGTCTGAAGTTTGTATGACGATTTTTTAAGATTTCATCAATTTGGAGGCAATGTGACAGTGTCATCTGCTGTTAAATGGTCCCGCTTCAATGACTCTAAATATTGATCGAAGATTGTTGAAAATTGACAGTCATATTGCCTCCAAATCGATGAAATCTTAAAAAAATCATCATACAAACTTCAGATATTTAATTTATGTCTGGGTTCGAGCCCCGGGTAAGGTATGGATGTATGTGTCGTTTTTCTGCTGAGGTCCTGCCATCCTCTCAGACCTTCTATTATGGCATATAAACTGACAGGCCCCTGTCAGACCTCTGTGGCAAGCAGCTGCTTGAGGGGGTATTTTATTTATTTATTTATTTATATAGTGAACAATTTTTACAAGAGTTGTGAAAAAAAATACTTCAATAGATAAAACACAAGTGTCAAAAGTTGAAGATAAATGCTTGTTTCCATTCGTTCTTCAGATATTAAACTAATATTGCAGGAAATATATTTAGAGAAGTTTGCGTGGCATCTACAATTTATTGCCAATAACAGTTTTTGCATAAAAGGTTTATTTTCATGTTGGGGCGCTTTGAAAATGGCTTTTCATTCACATAACATGGAAGTGTCTGGACACTTTTTTCAACATAGTGTATTTGTCAAGATAAAACCTAAAAATTTGTTCTCACATTTAACAGTCATTTTTTACTTTCTAGTTTTAAATTGTTCCAATTAAATTTTAAATAGTTATGATTATAATTGATTATTTCACATTTTGTTTTATATAATATCAGTGTAACATATGAGGACAGTTAGCAGAATCAGGAGGTTATGGTTTGTATCCTGCCTGGCTTAAAATAATTTTTCTGCTAACTTAGAACTGTTTTTCAATCTATAAAATTGTAAACTATTAATGGTAAATTTATCATCTAAAGTTGAAAGAATTGCTTTTTTTCTCTCTTTCCATATACAGTATAATTTATTTTTTATTTGATTAACTAGAAATAATTATTTATGTATATCTTTATACTGTTTATTGCTCTTTTCTATTAAGCAAGCACCCAAATATTTGATCTGTGCCTGGACCTTTAAGGATGTAGAAAGTCCATAATGTGTCAGAAAATAACACTTAAAAGTTTGCCAACACTGAAGTATTTTAAATCAATTTTCAACAGATCTAGTTTATATAGTTGTTTCAGTTTTAACAGTTTTAAATATCCTATTTTGCAGAATGTACATTTATAGTGCTAGACAAATATGAGTTTGAAAAGAGTAAAGATGAAATAGGTATGTACTCTAAGAATAGGTTCAGTTTGCTATTTGTATTACATAGCTACAAATCTTATTGACAGTAATTTTCTTTGGTGTACCGATATTTTATGTTGATGTTGGATAATAATAAGAAAAATTTATAGTTAGTTACAGAAAAAAGAAATTTGTAAAAAAGTGTTTGAACTGCTAAGAAAAAAATCAATAAAAAAATTTATCTTTTGTGCTAAATTTTAATTTTTGCTCAACTTTGCAACAGATAATTATCATACATCAAATTTCCCCCCAGCTAAATTACTAAGCTTCTAAATAGCTATAGCAAAAGATGTTATCAAGAACTCGAACATTTACATGGTTCTATTGTCGATTGTAGCAAAGATTTCATTATATTAAATTTTAACAGCTGTACATGTTATAAATTTTGTATTTTCCATCTCATCAGATTAATACAAAAGACTTGAAATCTTAAATGAGATAATGATTTAAAGTAAGTAAAACATGATTTCATCTAATAAACAGGAAAAAAATATAGCTGGAAAGAACCGTACCAAGTATAGTGCATTCAGGCCTTGAAAGGAAAATTATTTCTTCAAAGAAAGTATAAAAATTTTTTTATAAAAAAGTCATCATCATCATCCTGAAGTAGCCATTGTCTATGAAGATCCAACCAGAACATGCAATTTAGTTTCCAAGCATATCTGCCCTGAGCTACATATGCATCTGGTCACTGCACACCAATTCTAACAAGGTCCTGTTTGACATTGTCTGCCACCACATTCTAGATCTCCCCCTCTTTCTGAGGCCTTTAGGCACACTGTTCATAACCCTATTTGTTAATCTATAATTATCCACATGGGCAACATGACCAAGTAACTATCCATCAAATTTCCATTGTTATTGTTTTTAAAATTAAATGCTCTTTCATTTATTATATACAGTGATATGACATACTTCTCTTTGTTTGTTGCTTTAGGATAAAGTTTTAAAGATTTTGTTTTTTTGGAAAAAGTTTAAAATTAACTTAAAAATGCATTCTGTGTGCAAAATCCTAGTGGTTTTTGAGTTTTCAAAATATTTTTCTGAAATCTATTATTATTCTTAAGATTTAGAATAAAATGCTCTGTTATTTGAAATGTTACATGCCCAATTTCTGTTTAGTAGTTACTTCTGGATGCAGCTTGTGAGATTTTTCTGCTGAGAACACCAGAATTCACTACTAAAGATTTTAACTTATCTAGTTTTTTTGTGTGACTTTTGTCTTGAATTAATTTTTTTTAAACTGGATGTTATTGACCTAATTTTAAAAATATCTGAAAAAAATTATTGCTGATGTGACAAAAATCAAACCTGCAACTCTCTATGTTTATTATTATGCCTGAACCATTCAACTTCCTTGTTTACTAACACCATTTAAAAGTATTTGAATGTTTTATTCGTAACATTCACTGTTAATATTTTCTCTGCTTGCCTGCATTCATGATTTGAAAGGATACTGGTGGGTTTGGAAAGACTATTATATACTGGATAGAATGTTGAGCCATTGTGCTGTGTTAATAAGATATATTTCCTCTGAATTTTCCTAGTGTAAGAAAATATAGATGGCCTCAGAAGCCTGTGGTTTGCTTTTTAACAGTTGTCTGATTCTCTTCACCAACCTTACACTGAATCTGGGACCCACATGACCTAGTCAAATTGGCTAATTGTACAGCAAAAAAAAAATGTTCAGAGATAAATCACCAACCAAAATATTCATTTTATAGTCCTAAAAAATTAAAATTGAATTAATTTGTAATATGACAATCGATTAACTAGACTACTATAATTATAACTAGAGAAAACTAAATATATGCTTACAGTTGATTCCCCTCCCCCCCCCCAACTTTTTAAGTAAAAATATAAGGAATATACTATGGTTGCCTACTTTACCAATACACCTAGTCCCTGACTAATGTGATAAATCCTTTCTTCAAAAAATAAATGTAAGGTGAAATCGGGTTAGTGAGACAAGAATTTCTCCTAAGAAATAATGTAAATAAGGTAGATGCATTCAAGAATCCTAATCCAATTCACATATTTTAATTTTATTCTTTTATTATACTTTGATTAATGTTTTATGGGGGGTTGTTTATATATACTTCATATGTGAAACTCATTTTTACAGAAAAGAGAGGACAATAAAGGCAGAAACAAAAAATAGCAAAATGCAGTTTTATTTTAATACATGGAATGTTGAGTAAGGAAGATTGAAACAGATAAGTTGATTGTTGTAAAAAGTGTTGGGTAATGAAGATGACTGACTGTGTTTCCAAGCATTTCAATAGTTATTTGGAAAAAATTATTTATTCCAAAAAATTATTTATTGAATTATATATCTATGGGTAATCTGTGTATTTACTACAGATTGATATATAAGTGTTTTTACTCGACATATGACAACATGAACTTTAACTAAAAAGGGTGAATTTATACAGGGTATCCCAAAAATATAGGTACAAACTTTTAGGGGATGTAGATAACATCTAAAGGAATGAGAATTGCATAGGAACCCATAACCAGAAACGTCACCGTAAGTCAATAGGCGATGCTGTTCATCAGTGCGCTAGAGGGGAAATTTCGGATTTCCTCATTCGACCGGTAGTCAGCTTACGAAGAGCATGCAAAGGTATTTGAACAGGGAGCTGGCAGACATGCACTTAGTGTATGGAATAGCTGAGGGCAACGGATGAACCGCTTAACGAATGTATCAAGAACGTTTCCCACACAGACATGTACCGGGCCACAGTTTGTTTGCGCGTGCACATCAAAATTTGTGCGATTATGGGTCAAACTTCGAGCATCTGCTGTAACATTATGAAATGTATCATCTAGTAAGCCATTTGTAATAATTATGCCCAATAAATGCTTTCCCATTAATCACTGTCTTGTGTCCTTTCAGATCTTTTACCTCTGCTACAACTTTCCTATGATGTTTCAGGTTATGGGTTCCTATGCAATTCTCATTCCTTTAGATGTTATCTACCTCTCCTAAAAGTTTGTACCTATATTTTTGAGACACACTGTATACCATGCATTGCCATTGATCAATGTCAATTAAAATATTTTGTTTACAATAAAATATTTACTTGACACTATTGCATGTTACATCTGTTTAAATGCACTAATTTGTATAGAAAAATGCGAAATACCGTTTTGGAAGTGTAGTTATGAACAAGGATAGGTCAGATGGGTGAGGCAAGGAAAGCATTTAGGTGTTTTTTATGGTAAATGCAGTAATATAAATGATTACAGAATAGTAGTTGAGAAATCATGTTAAACTGAGGACCAGTTGTGCTAGTCAAAAACCATCCCTATTTTTAAAATTGTTTTAATTGAATTTGTGTTAGTCAGGGACTAAGTGTACACCTTTATTTAATGTAAAATTTGTATAATCAACGAGAAATATTTGTGATCACAGTATTTGAAATTTCATCACAATGACTTTATGTTAGAACAGGGCTGCCATTAAAATTAGTTTCAAAATCCTACTATTGACATTATAAAATCCTTAACATGTAAAATTGGAGTTGCAATAATATATTGATGTTAACTTTAATCACAAGTTAAAACAATCTACTGAAAAAAGAATGACCTAAATAATGCTCCTACCTTACAAATATTGGTAGGTTATTATGATTTCCACATCCAATAATGAAAATTTACTCTAACACTAAGCTATCAATAGTGTCTCTTCAAATTTCTTGCTGTATAAAAATAGAATAAGCAAGCTAGTAAACAATGTCATTTTCTGAAATTTTGTATATAAAACAGATCATATAAACTATTAACATTATCACTTCTTAATATTTCCTGTTTAAAAACTGACTACAGCGTAGCACATAATTATTCTTTAAATTTCCTCACACACACCCTCCCAACTCATCAGTTTGCTGGGGCGGGGGTGGCTCAGTCGGTAGCGCGTCAGGCTCGTAATCTGTAGTTCCCAGGTTCGAGTCCCAGCTGGGTCAGCGTTAAGATTTATCTCCGCAAATTTCCCCGCCCTGCCCACGGTCAGTAGGGGACACCGATGGGCTTGGAAAGGCCGCCGTCCGTCGGATGGGACGTTAAGCCGTGGCCCCGTGTGCGGAAGAGCCATACCCTGTGCACGTTAAAGAACACGCTGGATGGCCTTGACGGGAGGCTACCATCTGTCTCCCAACAGCTGTTCCAGTGGCTCCCCTCCCCCAACCTTCTCTGAGCCTTCGGGGTCCTTGTGACCTGGCCATTTAGCCCATGGTGTGTAAAAAAGTGCCGCTCAGAGGTAAAACAACCCAACCCATCAGTTTGCTCGAAAATTTTCCCCCAAATTTTTCTCATTCTGCAGTGCAACAAAGCATTTAACATTTGAGATTTTAAAGACGTTTTTACCATCTTCAGATTGCTGAATACTTTTCATACAGCAGCATTGCTATATGGCAGAAATAATGTGGTCTTTGCTAGTTTTGAAAGCACTGCATACATCAGTTCATCATTCTCTGTGCCAGTATGAATCAACGTCCATATTTGTTAAATTTCCTTGTGGTTCCCAAAGGGAATATACAATCAAGTCATTTTGAAGTTTATACCTATCGTCTTCACCAGTGATATCTGGAAACCTGTTTGTAAGATTTTCTACTTTTGCCAAATTCCCTGAAGGTCTGTGGTCAGGATTAAGAATTATAATCCTTGAGAACATCCTCATCAAGAGGTAAGAGATGATAAAGGTTCTCTTGTTCCTACTTCATATTACCAAAGAATTCTTTATTTCCGTGGGTTGAAGGTTGCTTCAGTTGGTAGTGCACTAGACTGGGTGAGGCAAGGAAAGTGTTTTTGCCTCACCCAGTCTGGCTTGTATAATCTGGTTTCCAGGTTCGAGTTCCATCTGGGCTAGTGTTGAGATTTACCTCCATAAAACTCCCCACCCTGCTCTTAGTAGGGAACATTGATTGATTTGTATAGGGTGCCATCCATCGGATGAGATGTTATGTGTGTGGAAGAGTCATACCTTATGCATGTTAAAGAACATGCTGATAGTCTTGACAAGAGGCTACTATCTGTCTCTTAACAACTTTCCAGTGAGTCCCCTTCCCCCAACCTTCTCTGAGCCCTCATGGTTCATGTGACTTGGCCATTTTAGTCCATTGTGTGCAAAAAAAAAGTGCTGCTTAGAGGTTACACAGCCCAGCACATTATCTCTGCTGAGGTCAAATTGCAGGTTTTGAGCATACTTTGTGAAATAACTCAAATGAATATTCCTGCACCTGGAAGTTCTATTTTTTCACTTGTCTATTACTGTGATGTCACATTCCTGAATGCCACACTGCACATAACTTGCAATAAATTGGAGGGGGGGGGGGGGAGACAAATTTCTGAGTAAGTGAATAGATGAAAAAAATTCTGAGTATAGTAGTGATAGTATGGCTTTTTCTTGCTGAAACATGAGGCTGAATTTCGAAAATCCTGGAAGTACTGCTTGGAGAAACAGGATGCAAAGTTTACCTTGATCTGAGTGTAAAGTACTTCTGAGCAGAGGTGTAGGAACATGTTGGCATCGGGGCAGTTGCCAAGGGCAGTGCTGGGGTGGCACGAGCCGTTCCACGATATCTGACATTTATGTGCAAAATAAAATCGAATGATTAGCCACCCGTAGTTTGTTGAATTTAATACATATTGTTTATACCGTCATATCGTCAAAACAGCATAGTATAGATTTTCGTTATTTCCTACAAAAATATATTTTTCTTTTTATCGGCGGACAATTAGCCCCCCACCCCGCTGCACCGTGCATGCCATAAAACGGCTTTGTGGAGCATTTCCAACTGTTAATATTACTTTTACAAATCATGCCGTTACAAAATAAAATTCTGTTACATAAGTATATTTTTCTTTGGACGGGAGTTCATAATTTGTACATTGTATTGAATTATTATGTTTACACCCTGGAATTGTTTAAGATCAACATGAGGACAGAAGCGTACATCATCACTTTGTTTCCTATCAATCGAGCAAGAACTGACTCAAAAAATTAGTTTTGAGTCAGTTCTCGCTCGAATTTGCCAACGAAAAGTAGGAAAAATTAAAAGACTTTAAAAAATAATATTAACTGCAATTATTTATGTGCAATTAATATTTATTCATGTAACTGTATTAAAATAATGACAATACATATATATAATATAAATAACATGTATTGTTTTTATCAATAATTGAACAAGAGTAGACGATTACAAATTTGCCAATGGTGCCAAAAGCCTAGGTACGCCTCTGCTTCTGAGCGAGGTGACACTATACCACCAGCCTAAATAGTATCTTTGGTCTGCAGATGGATGTGAATAATATATATATGTTGGAATGTAAATGTTTATGTTTATGAAGCTAAAAATATTTGTAAAATTCTGTGTTTTTCCATTCACTCGTTATACCTTTAAATATAAAAAGAAATCTGTGAAAGCAGCAAGTTTGTGTTAGAGTAATAAACAAAATGCATATTTTACTTTTTATTGCATGAATGTATTTTGCATTGGAAATTTATCTGTTAGGAATATTTCATATTTAATCTTGTGATAAATCTATAATTCTTTCTTCATGAGGCTAATAATAATAATACCTTCATTTATAGAAGCAATGATTGGTGATGTAAATTTGTTTTTCAATGATCAAGATAATTTGAAAAAAGCAGAAGTTGAAGTTATGATAGCAGGTATGGAAATTCTGAGATATGCATAGTATATTAAATTATTATTAATGTTACTTATAGTTCTAGTTTATTATATTCTTTGGTAGGACATTTTAGATATATAAAGATTTTTAATATGCATTATAATAAAATTATTATTATTATACACTCATGACACAAAAATTGCAACACCATGAACAAGCCTCAAAGCATGTTACAAGGTAGTAATGATTAATCACACAATCGCCTGCATGCATATTAAGGGTGTGTTTAGGTACCCAAAATATGAGCTCTTGGTATGGGATATAACCCCCCATTGGTGGCAATGCATTTAGCAAGATGTCAGGAGCATCAAATATACAGGTCCATAATAGTGTCTTGAGGCACTTTCCATCATTTTTCCCCCAAATGGAGATGCAGGGGTTGTAAATATCAACCCAGCACACCTGATGTGTACTCTAAAGGGAAGAAATCCAGGGACATCGTAGGCCAAGGTAGGGTGTTGACATCCCATAGACACTGTTGGACAGCATGTACCATATGGTGATGTGCATTATCTTGCAGAAAAATGTCACAGGAGAGCTCTGCAAGAAAGGTAGACAGTGGGGCACCATAATGTTGTCGACATATCATTGAGTTGTCAAAGTTCCCTGGACAAACACAAGGTGTTTGAATTTATAACTGATGGCACCCCTCACCAGAACGCCAGGTGTGCAGGCACTGTAGCACTCCCAGATGCGTGTTGGATCTTGCTGTTGGCCACAACTACATCAAACCATGATGCGACCATCATCTGCACCCAAATAGAAGGGACTCATCCAAGATAATGTGGTGTCATTCCCACAATGCACCACAGGTATACCTGACAATGATTATCAGTCAGACAGAAACCTGAGCAGAGGATGCTGTGATTATAATTCAGTTACATTCAAACATTGTTGACCCTGGTGTATGCATTGCAAGCACCACTTTGTGCTAGATTGCTGTAGATGTTGCTTGTCGACAGATAAGCCAATCTTCTCTTGGTGTACATCTGCCAAGGTGGTATGAAGTGGTATCATCTTTGCCCACTGCTCCAAATAATGTTACAGTGCACACTGCGTGACAAAGATGGTCAGATACAATGGGTAGACCAACTGCATCATGCATGTGCACTGTTTCACTTACACTGATTTACCTGTGCACTGTCTACCTTTTATTGAGGTCTTGAGACCGACAGCACTGTCTCTATTTCCTGTTATATGTGACATGACATCACATATAACAGGAAATCCTTTGCATAGAATTCCTTGCACTGGAATCCTTTGCATGGACCTCCAGTACTACACATGAATGATTTGGTATCACTGCATTCATCCTTTATGGGTATTGCAATTTTTGTGTCCATGAGTGTATATATTACATATAGATATAATAAAGGTATGATTTTAGATGAAATTTCTGCAGATTAAAATTTATGAATGAGGATGTGTCATTTTGTATATTTTTAAATATTCTCTAGTATGCACACTTTAAAATATATCAGGAACATAAATGATATGTTATATCATAAACAGCATAATTGGTTTGTTCATCTATGTTCACAGAAACCAAAAAACGTCATCAAGGTAAAGGAAAAGAAGCATTGCTTTTCATGCTTCGATATGGTATGTATTGGAAAGAAGTCTCTTATCAACATTATTTTCTTATAAAGTACTGATACCAATTTGCTATTATTTATTAACTATTATCTATTATTTATTTATGAAAGAATAAAATATTATTATTGGCCTACTGGCTATAAATCTTAACAAATTTATATTAAGCAGCTTATTTATTTCACTAATATAATAAGAGTTTCTGAAATTGAATTTGCTCAGGTAGCTGAATTTGAAGTATTTTCTCCAATCATGATTTAAGTGATAGAATAATGCATTTTAAAATGCATGCTATGTAAAGAAACATATCTGAACAATTAGATTTTGAATAACTGTAATATCTGTAAATGTTGACACATTTAGGATGGGAAAATGTGAAGATTCTGTCTGTAATCCTCCGATTTGTGGCCAAAATCAGACAATGGCCAAATCATAAATAATAGAAATCTTGCTGGCCAGAACTCAAAAGTTTGATTTTCCTCAATGTGTTAACAAGAAAGAGTAAACAGATTTTAATTTTAATAAAAAGTCTACTCTGAAATTAATATTTTACCCCCCTTTGTTACAGGTGTGGAAAGTTTGGAAGTAAATAATTTTATGGCAAAAATTAAAATGAATAATTCGGTTAGTTTGAAACTTTTTGAGAGCATTGGCTTTATAAAGGTAAAATTTATGATTCTTTAAAACTTGATACCAATTAAAAGGTTGTACTGTGTTAAAGCTCATATTAACAACAGACAAATGTAAAAATAAAAATTCTGGCCAGATTAAAACCCTAACCATTGTTAATCTTAAAATTGCCGCTTGTTATAACTATAAGATTCGAAATTCATTTTTGATATCAAAACAGTTATAACCATCGTTAAATGATACTATTTAGCACTCTTTATGTGTTCTGCATTTTGGTAATTCTAGATTTAAGGTTGGGTGCTGTAGTATTGTTTTATCTTTATACTTTTGTTGCTATGTAGGGAACAGAGAATTTTAGAAACTGTCCCTAGCTTATGCATGCCTTCTGATATACCCCTCAGTGCAAGGTCCTGTCTGTGGTGACAGGACCACCCTGTGAAGGTTCTGCTGATTTGAGTACCTTCACAGGGTCTTAAACGCTCACTCATGTTTGTTGTGCACTGTGACCTGTGTCCCTGGAAAGTAGAATCCTGGTAGTTGCTCAGGTCCTCATCTGCTCTCCTCAGCTCATGACTAGTGGGGTCCACTTTGGCCTGACTTGCCATTGGGGATGCCCATTTGTTGTAGAACTGGGCAGCAATTTCAGGGTCTGCTGCTACATACTGCTTCAGGTAAATGAGAGGTCCTGTGGAGACCCCCTCAGGATCAATCGGTTGATGGGCTGGACTTGCTAGGGTCAACCACTCAGTAGGTGAGTACCTTGCCCACATCTGGGTACAGGTTTATGAGTTTTCCCACACATTATTTTCCTTTAGCAATACTCTTTATTTTGTGAGGCCAGTTAGGTTCTGACACATTTCTTTTAATTTATTTGCTTGTTTCATTTTGTGAGGACAGGCGAGTTCCTCACACTTCTTTTTGCTTTTATTTATTTGTGAGGGCTTGACTTGCTGTGTTAGTGCTCCCACAGTCCTGGTGCCCAATTGGGAAACCCCTTGGGCTCTGATGGGTAAGGACCATGGACACTGAATTACTATTTAAACACCATGAGTTGTGATAGTGCAATTCTTGAGCTCATGCTGTTAAGAGGGCTTGACACCAGCCCCCATCTTCATCATTGTGTTTGGCATTGCTGCCAGCATCTGCATGTGTTTTTTCATCCCCATGATACCTGAACATCAAT
The DNA here is from genome assembly GCA_038380435.1 of Ryuthela nishihirai. Lineage (NCBI taxonomy): Eukaryota > Metazoa > Arthropoda > Arachnida > Araneae > Heptathelidae > Ryuthela > Ryuthela nishihirai. The sequence continues at coordinate 32,843,904 of JAWZYU010000018.1, forward strand.
TCCAAGGGTTATCAGGTACTTGGAGACAAGGCCCAACTTTTTATCGGTAAGGGTTTGGAAGGTCTTGTGGGACCACCGAAATCAGTCAAGTACCTAAGATCTGGTGGCTTGTTGGTGGAGACTGCATGCTTTAACCATTCCAATTTCTTCCTGAAGGTGACTGCTATTAGTGGGGTGTTCATCACTGTTTCACCCCATTGCTGAATTCCTCATGTGGTGTCATCACCGAGTAATGCCTCCTCAAAATTTCTGTGGGGAAAATCCTCTCTGAGTGACTGCAGTCCACCAGGTTTCAATTTGCCAGATAGGGTACTAATTTTGACTTTCAATTTGTCACAGCTGCCTACTTCCATCAAGGCAGGATATTTACATTGCAAGGATGACTATATATTCCAAACTGTGCTGTTTCCAGTGCCAGAGATATGGTCATGCCCACACAGCTTGCTGAGGTAAGTCTACCTGCACTCACAGTGGCAGTCAGGATCACCTTGATCCAGATTGCACAGCTGAGGTGGCAAGCTGCGTAAATTGTAGTGGTGTCCATTCTGTGCATTCCTGTGACTGCCTGAAGTAAGAAGAGGTGCAAAGGATTAAAAAGATATAAAACATCTTGTATCCTGAAGCGAGATTGTCACACTGCACCCCCACCTGGCAAGCTCTCCTATGTCACTGTGGCTGCTGGCAAGCCTCTAGTTCCCACAGCATATGTGGCAATGCTCTGTGACTGGTTTGCTTAACCTGTACCATGCACTTTTCTGGTCGAAACTGGACTACAGATCCCAGGTGTACGATTCTACCCAGGATTCTACCCAGGATTCGGTACTGGACCCTCTCCATCATCAGGCCCTCCATGTGTGTTTGGGAGCCTTCTGCACTCCACTGGTCCAGAGTATGAGACCAACCAGAAAAAACGATCTCTAACATCGTTTTTATTTTAGCTTTCACGATTTTTCATCTGAACCACTTACATTTGGACATCTTTATCTGATGACTCGATTTTAACTATTTTTTTACATTTTACCAGCTGTTGACAATGTTTTATGAATGTTTGAGCATTTTGATTTCATTTATGTTTAATATCTAGCAAGCTTACTGTTGAGTTTCTATTAATTCCTTGTATAAACTGTAAAGATTACTCTCTGCCTTTGTATATTAGTATAATTTTTATCTATTTTAATTATTATACAGTTTTGCAGGTTCCATTGTAAATCTGTCAGAATATTTCCTCTGATAACCGTTTCAAAAATCTAGAAACTGCTGATATTCAAGAGGTCTTATTTAGCCATGGGTAATTGGGCCATGAGAAGCATCACTTAAAATGAACCCCATTTAACTGGGGAATTTCTGACTGTAGAAAATAATGTAAATGGGTTAATAAGAACCAGATCATTTGATTACACAATTTTTTTTAAAGAAATTACCTTGATTTTATCACATTCTATAAGTTATTGATTGATTTATCCTAAAAATAAGAAAGTGCAGAGAATTTTTACATAGAGTTCAATAATTTATCTCTGCATATGCAGGGAAATTGACAATAGGGAACTCCTGCACTTTAATTAGTAATGTCCACTAATGAAAAACAGTAACCTGATTAAACATATTAATTCTCACGATTTCTACTACCTGCTGTCAGGTGAACAAACAAGGGCTCATAGCAGTCAGTCCTTTTTTTGTTTGTTTAGAACACTTATAAATGAATTTTTATTACTCTTTTTATCTCATCCTCATATAATAATAATAAGGAATAATATGTTTTCTATTGTGAAGACACCTATTCACTGGTGAGGGATCATGCATTGATCTGCAAAACCTAAAATGAATTTCAAAAGTCTAAACAACTTGTGTTTGAAGCAAAGAGATTGATAGATGAATATTTAATGCTTGTACGAAGTTTGAACAGTTGCCACTAAGTGAATTTACACTATTCTATATCCCTATTCTAAGTACTATTGTGACTTTGAAATACCACCTTGCTCAATATACAAAAAACTAAATTTTTCAACTTAATAGTATAAAGTTAAGAAGAATTAAATAATTGTTCATTTCTGTCATCCTTCCTTTGTTTCACTATTACGATTCACATAATTTTCACAAATTTAATTGCCACGATCTTTAGTTGTTGTTGCATTCTGAAACTAAAATATTCCTGAGATGGTCACTAATGTCAACCGTTTTACATTATCAGAGATATATTGCCTCCTGTGCAATATACCTCTGATAATGTAGCCTATACCCTCCTGTGCCTATACCCGATTATCAAATGATGAATCGTTCCTACTTTACCCACAAAAGTGAAGTATAAGAAAAAAAGTTATTACCAGTTCTGAATCTGGTGGATGGCTGGTACAGATGTTACATGTTAATCTTAGTTTGGTGATATTACTTTTCACCATCAGAAGTTGATGGCCCAGCATTAGGTTTACCAGTCCTTGTGTACTTTAGATGTTCCTCAGCTGCTGGTTGTTGCACTTGATCATCTTGTTAACTTGTGCACTCACTTAATTCCAAGTCCATTTCAGAAGATTTGAGCTTTCAAGTTTTATACTCATCTTTGTTGGACTGCGCAACTCGAGTTGTCAGTTGCTGCCAGAAGAGTGAGTATTTCTGTATTGCACAATTGATCATTAGTGTTTCTTCTGCATATTGCAATTTAACAGTATATTTCACAGGAAGCAATATACCTCTGATAATGTAGTAAAGGTTGACATTAGTGACCATCTCAAGAATATTTTGGTTTTAGAATGTGATAACAGCTAAAGATCATGGCAATTAAATTTGATATTAATCTTCGCTGTGCTTGTAATTAATTTATTTATACATAATTTTTTGTTTTCACTTTTACAACTAGCTTCTAAAAGGCTGCACATACTGCTTCAGTTTTTTTTATGACACCAAGTTTAGTTAAGAGTATTGTTTTCAGGCTTTATTGACATTAAAAGGTCTGCATCAAGTTATTCTAGATAAGTGAAAAGAAAGTACAATTCTGTAATTTAAAAAAGGAAACAATTGAAGGAGTGGGTATTGAAACCTATAAAAATAGGAAAAGGGTAAATAGAACTTTGGCCAATTTTGAATTTAGTTGGAGTCTAGAAATAATCGTAAAATTTATAAAAAAATTAATGAGTTAATTGTTTTCATATGTTAAAATGTTTACTTAAAACTGCATTTCTAAAAAAAGTACATAGATGTTTAGGATAAGCTTAAAAGCAATTTAGCAGTTGAAGCATACTTTTAAAATTTGCTATTCTTTTAGGTAAATGAAAGTAGAAAATTTCAAGAAATAACTTTGGAATGCCCTGTGAGTGAAATATGGAAAAATCAGCTTTTTGAGGAAACTAAATCTTACACAATAAAAAATGATGAGTTTGAATGTATAAGTTGATGTGAAATTTCTTTGCCCAAACTAAGAAATTTGACTGATTATATTCTAATGTGTGAAATAAAGTAAATTTTTATTGTCAATGTAAAATAGAAATCTTCAGCTGTGAATGTTTGATATAATAAAAACAAATATTTTGAAATAATTTTTTTTAATCATTCTTTCCACAATCAATTGACAATGAACAACGTCTGCAGGATGGACACAAAAAAAATTCAAATGCTGCAGGCCTAACTATAGCTGTACATGCCCAACTGCTTCAATTTTTTTTATGTATATAAAAAGGATATAATTTGTAATTTTAAGGATAAGTACATGATAAAATTTCAGCTTTCACACCCAAGTTTTTTTTTGTGGGAACTGCAGATGCTATAATACATATATTATGAAAAAACATCCAATTAATAGAAATGTATGAGTTATATCATTGATTTATGTACATCTTTTTTCTACACTGTTGAAAGTTTATCATAAACAAAATCATAGTTCATATTTGGGCAGTGACGCATTAAATATTTCATTTTGGCTTATGATGCTTTTAGTCCAGCTAGTAACTTTCCTTCATTGAATATAACTGCTTCAATATTAATAACTTCATTTCCAATGAATCAAGCAGAAAGTTATCTTCTCAAGAATTCACATACCTCTTTTTATAAGTAGAGCATACCTAAAGTAAAAAAGACAAAACATGTTATGCCAAAATATCATCTCCACATTTAATCTTAAATCAGATAATTAGAAAGCGATAGTATTTTTCTTTTAGAATTCAGTGATGAGAAAATTTTTTATATTGTAAAATATATATTTAAATGTTAAATAGTGTAACTTCTAAATTACACTAGTCTACAAAAAAAACTTTTTCCCTCCCAAAATATTAGTTTTTTTTTGTTTTTGAGGCTGCTGAATCTGACAGCTGTTTTGTTCTATCACCTAGTTTTCTAGAGAGATGGCTTTAAAAAAATTTTTTTACTCGGAAAAGATAAATATATTTACCAAAGATTTATTTACATTATAAAAAGTTAAAGTTGATATTAATAAATCTGGATACATGTAAATATTTACACAAAAAAAATTGTCTTCTGTCGCTTATATTTTATCTCTGAAGCCTCTTGCTGCAGGTAGTATGTTGGCAGACTCCCAACAGTGGTCTTCCAACATATTCTCGTTCCATTTGCCACTATATCGTTTTTCCATTTCAGATGTCTTGATGGAAGATCTCTGTTATCTCAATAAAAACAAGCTTCCAGTAGTTTGAAAATGAATAAAATCATATTCACAAAAAACGCCCTCCCACGAAAATAGTGGATAACATTTGGATGCCAGATTCAGATTCAGCACCCTCAAATCTATAAAGTGCACCCATTTTTTTTTTAGGGAGGATTTTCATGCATATCAGTGTTATTTTGGTAAAAACTTACCACATCTACAGCAGTAAACAATATTTAACACGGCTGGAAGACACCCTAGTTCCCAGAGAATTTTGCTGCAAGATTTTATATTTTGCTAGTTTCCTTATTACAATTTGCAACCCTTTGCTTGGCAAGGGAAGCATGGTTAGCAAATTGTCAGGGGCACATGGGGAATGTATTCAAAATGTATGGAAAATTGTTAGTGCCCCAACTGATGAACATTTAAAAATACAATCATTTATGTGTATAATAATTAGAAAAAAAGTACAGAATTTCAGTACATTTCATTCAGTGTGTGAAAAGCCAGATTTAATTATCTAACTTCTAAAAATGCTTTTTATGGGTAAACGAGATTGAAGATATAAACTAAATCGGTCATTTCATATTTGTTCAGTATTTAAAAGCATGAAAGCTGAAATATTTAGCAGCATTAGAAGTCGGGTATTTATCTGAATAAAACAAAAAAAATTCTAGTTAGTTTTTATCTCGTTTTCTTTGAAAACGAGATATAGTTTTGCTCTGTCTGTAGACATCAAACTTTTTTGTTTACAGAGATAAATTAAAAATTATTTTTGTGTTGGATAGATATTGATGAAATATGACATGCCTTTCCGAATCTCTAAAGCTATAATTATGCCCTCTATCGATGGAAAAGTTGAAAAATGAATATTGCAAACAAAGTATTTATGCTAGAAATTTTAAAGTTTGGTGGCAGAATGTAAAAGTCATGAAATTTCCACTGTCAACAATGAGTATGACTCAATCTTTTGGAATCTTTCAAAAACTATAATTGTGCCGCCCTCTAACGGTGTTAAATTTTAAAATTTCAAACGAATATTGCGAAAGCTGTATTTATGCTAGAAATTAAGATTTTGGTGGTGCAATATAAAGGTCACGGAATTTTATTGCCAACAAACAGTTGGTGCCTTAGACACAAGAGTGTGGGAAAACAATTTTTTTGTTTTAGCAGATAATTGTTTGTGTTTAGTGATAAATGAAAAATTCTATTTTTGGGTTAGATAGGAATTGATAAAATATTATGGTTCGCTCTTGCAGAATCTTTCGAACATTATAATTGCGCCCTCTAACAGTGAAAAAAATTTGAAATTTCCAAACAAATATTTCAACTATGTATTAATGATAGAATTCGAAATTTTGGTGGTGGAATGTGAAAGTCGTGAAGTGTCCATTGGAAACAATGAAAATCATTATAAAACTTTATTTTAGGCAGATTGGTACTAGTGAAATATAATTCGCATTTTTGCAAATACTTATGTAAAGATATATTACAAACTACCTATCACTAAATATGGAAACGGCAGAAATGAGTTTTACAAATAATACGCACATCATACAAATTTGAAATTTTAGTTGGGTTTTTTAAGTTATTCCACTAACATCAATAATTTGCCACTTTTCTGAGAGAAGTGTGTGAAATGCAACATTTTAAATTTAAGAATTAAAAGACAAATACTTTTATGTAGTTCCATCTTACTCAGTGCAATATAAAAAGTAATAGCTGCCACCCAAGATCATAGATGGCACCAACAGTTAGTTCAATGGTAGAATACCCTGGCATGTTTCTGCAGAGATGCAGGTTCAAATCCTGTATGGCGGCAAAATTTTTTCCACAAAACATTTATTGATTTATCAAAGATATTTTCATCTATGCTTAAATAATTACTAATAAAATGCCATTTGCTTTTCCCATCAATCGCCAGCTCAAATTAAAACTTTTAAGGAGTGAAAGAGTAGGTAAAGGAAAACTTCATTTTCTTTGCAAACGTGATTCTCATATGTGCCAGAGGCGATATGCGTTCTAGTTAGTTTCATTTTCCATCTGTATTGAAATATTTCAGTGTCTATAACTCTCTGTACACTGAATCAATTATTACTAAAAATCAATCAATTTTAAAAATGTTCACTCGTTTTCCCATAAAAAGCTTTTTTTTTTAGAAATTATGGATATTTTAATTGGTTTTTCACTGATGCAAGAAAGATATTTTCTTGTACTTATACCAGTCAGAAAAATTACAAAGCAATGAACAGCTTTGCTCTCCTAATGGATTTCAACTTTTTTGGCAGTCAGTATAGTGCCAAGCTTGTAATCTGTAGTTCCCAGGTTCTAGTCCCACATGTGCCAGCATTATGATTTATCTATGCCCATCCCAGCCTCAGTCAGAAAGGAGACACCAATGGGCTTGTACAGGATACCACCCTTTGGATGAGATGTAAAGTTGTGGCCCATGTGCAGAAGAGCCATATCCTGTGTATTTTAAAGAACATTCTGGATGGCCTTGGTGAAGGACTTCATTTAACGTCTGCCAAGTGGGTCCTCTTTCCCCCAACTTTCTGTGAGTCATCATTAGCCAACAAAGCCAAAAGGGCCAACAAGGCTTCCCTGAAAAGAAGATCACCAGTGCAGTAAGTCCAGAATACATAATCAAACTCAAAGCCATAAACCAATCTAACTGGTATAAATAATCAGCACCATGACCCTATGAAGTTGATCACTCCTCATCAGGGCAGAAAAAAACCCACAAAAGTCACACAATTCTTCTGTATGAATTAAGCTGCAAAAAACACTACTAGAGGCCAACAGACTGCTCACAGAATGCACTCAAGAATATTGGCATAATTCAGAATGGAACTCTTGTCTGTCATTCTCGAATGGAAACTGTCTCTACAGATGAATATTGATAGGTCCATCCCACACTTGAATGTTTGCTATTTTACTAATGTTGACTATCCATTATAAATCTAAAATCACACTGCTTATTAAAAAGAGAAATCAATTTTCATATTTCTAGCATTTAATAACTTACTGCAAAATATGTACAGTAAAATAATAGCTGATGGTGCATATATTTGAAGCCATCATTACAAGATCTCTGTGCCATTCTTCCACAATACTCTAGTATTACTTGGGCCTGAGATAAAATTGGTTTAAACATCGTCTAATAAAAATAGCCATATGTTATGATTAAGGCTTTAAGTTTTTTGCGGCAAAAATTTGTGCACCAGTTTCCGTGAATTACATTTTTCATTAAGTTTTTTTAAAATTCCACGAATTTTAATGGGGATTTTCTTTTTCTAAACTTCTGTGACTTATGTTTCGAGAAATTGGTGTAGAAGTATGACCTCTACACCAAGTTCTCAAAACCAACTGAAATGATTAATCATTTACTTTTCCTGAGTAACTAGTTTCTACATAACTCTACTGCAAACTTCTCATCACATTCAATCATTAGTATATAATCTTCAAATATCCTCTAATTACTTTCACTTAACTGCATAACATGTTGGTGAAATGTAGAATTAAGTGTTCAAAGTCCACATTTCCTCAATGTACTGCTGTTCACTGTCAGTGAAGCAATTATTTGATATATAAATAAATTTGAATTATCGTATTCTGTTGTCACGGCTTTTGTTGCTAACAATGCTTTGTACATGTTCAAAGCATGAGTAAAACTTGAAAGTTTTTTAAAATGCTGTTCATATCACATGTAATGCTTATCTTCAAAATCTTGGTGGCATATTGCAACAAGATTTTAAAACTGTTACTGCTATGATTGTAACAATTAAACATAGATTTACCTGTTGTCCTGCATAAAGCTCGTTTTAAGGTATTTCTTTAAGAAAAAAGAGACATCAAACTACCTGTTCTCTTTTGAGCATGGTGAAACAGGAGGTTCCAAGCTGTATTCTATCACTGTGATCATGCAGATTACAAGGAATTTATTAAGGAGGAAATGAGAAACAGTTCCATCAATGTATTTAAAAAATTGAAATATGTAAAAATGATTCCTTAAAATGTGGTCTGAATCAAATCCAAAGATATGCACCATATATTTTGATCCGCTTATGTTTATTGAAAGCTATCTTATATAGGAGCACATAAAGTCTACAATGAACGATTTGTCAGTAAAAGCCTGCAGTGTGATCACATACTTGCAAAACATACACTCTGCTCATGTTCTTAAAAAATTGATGAAAAAAACTGGATTTCATGAGCAAGGAACAGTGTTTTATAAATCATGTCAAATTTTTGATTCCAACCAACTGAAGTGCTTAAATATTTCCATGAGTGACATTGATAATAGTTTTCAATAATGTATCAATGTTTGAAGATAACAATTAAAAGCCGAATATCGATGCTATGAAAAAATTTGATAGCACTGACAATTCAATTATTTTCGTGTCTCAAAAAGAACGATTTCCCTGTCTATTATGTAGCTCTTCCATGTTTGTCAGTTCCAACAGTGTTCAAGCAGAGCAATATTTTTCTGAATATAGTGGAGTTCTGTAAGACGATTGCCGAAATATAAAATAGAACAATTTATCTACATATAATATGCTGTATCAGAATTCATCATTATTAATTGATATGTAAGGTGTGTGTTAAACCCATATAAGTTGAAGTTCACTATGTTTCCAACTATCATTACTTTCTTGATGTGTGTGTGCCACAGATGTATAACTTTTATGATTTGTGAGCCTAAAAGGTGCACAAATTTTACAATTTTGCCATTTTTCAGTGCAATTGTCCACAAATTTCACTATTTTTTCCTGTGAAAAATTTACAACCCTAGTTATGATTACTGAATTTGGTAAAGAGTATAATTTACCAAAGTCAGAAGTAAAAATATTGACAAATTGAAATTTTAACTGAAAAAAAAAAATTCCCAACTCTCTTCCAGTACTGGTGTCCTCATTCCCAGTTGTCTTTTATCATTTGCTAAATTAGTTTCTATAGTAAAAATATTTTGAGAACTAATTTTAAATAACAGCTAAATGAATTAACATACCTTTCAGTCAACTTTCACCTGCTGCAAGAACTGTCTTTTCTACATGCAACCTGAGAATAATTGTTAGTAGAAAGCTGTCCATTTTCAGCAGACACTGTAATATTTTGCTTCTTTTCCATTTTATTTTTCATGTCAGACTTTGAGGATTGTTGATGAGGTAGCTTTTCAATTTTGGAATGTCCCATAAGATCTTCACATGCATTTGTCATTTTGGACAAGCTGCTTGTAGATTTTGAGGTTAAACTGCAACATGGAATGCTACTGGATGGAATGACCACATTTGCAAAACCCTGAGATAATAAAGACACACCATTTAAACTGTTACTCTTTCGCCTGTGTTTATGTTTCTTGCAGTGGCGGTGATGATGACAGTGCCGATGATGGTGGTGGCGATGATGATGGTGGCGATGCTTATGTCGCTCTTTATATTTTTTATGCTTTTTGCACTTCTCCATTTTAGCGCCTTTCATTTTTATTTGTGCACAGTTTTCTTTTGATTTACTCTTTGATTCACATTTCCTTTTTGATCTTTTTCTAGAATTCTTTTTCATGCAGCTTTCTTGTATCTCAATACCAAATTTTACAGATTCAACATTAGTTTCTAAACATTGAGATTCCAAACTATGACTAGATATTTTATGATTTTTGAAATGCTCAACTTCTATATTATTTTTTTCTGAGTCTACTGCCCCTTTCTTTACAGTATGCATTTGATGTTCTGCAACAAAGAAGTTGATTTATTAAACACAAAGAAAGGCATATTAATTTTACAATACTAATTATTTATAAAAGTTAAACAATAACTGAAAAAATATTAGCATAAAAGATATTAATTATAAATTTATATTAATGTGATAAATGCTTTTTTAATAACAATTTAATACAGAAATGACCATGACAGTAATTTGCTCAGTGATGATAAATTTCAGCTGTTTTGTAAATCAAAACAGGTATTATTCTAAAACAACTTGACACTTGCTAAATTAGTGATTAATTGAATTGGTGTACGAAAAGAATTTTATGCACATTACTACTATGCACTGAAATACAATAGCAAAGAACTGGAAGATATAGGTCAACAATTCAGAGTGGCCCATGACAATGTTTTTTTCCTGATTTTTTTTTTATATATAATGCATTTTGAGAATTGCTGAAAATGGAAGAATATATGCATTTTCTGATACAGTTCAATTCAGTATCTGGTTTCTCTCCAAATAGTTTTCTACATCTGGTTCTTTCATGCACTAGTCAAAGTGCTCCTCAAAAATTTGTCATGAGCTCCCACTGCTAGTTAAAGTAGTTTTGTTTTGGCAGTTCACTTTTTCTTTTGCTATCAACACTACATATTTTGCAACTGTGCAAGTTATATTGGAAATATTTATGATAAATTTTTTAGAATTTACATTAATACTTGGAGTATATTTTTAGGTAAAATATATACATGGATTGTGTATTTGAAAAAGTTACTTTGTTGCTGACTTGTTTTGTGCTAAAATTCACGTATAATCAACAGGTTATATATATAAACTTGTAATATGATAATAAAGAATAACAATATTAAGTGATAATATTCCAAATATACTCCATGAAGGTTAATTCTAAATAAATAACTATGTGTTTTCTCAGGAATTTATAAACATATATATTACAGACTACCAATCACACATCTAGAAAATTCTAATGGGGAAAGGAAGCTTGACATGCTTAGGCATCCAATTTTCAAGAAACAGCCTTAGGAAATATATTTAAATCCTCAAGGGGGTGGAGTAATACCCCCTCCCCTAGTACATCACTACAGGGGAAGCAGTGGCTCAGTCAGTAGTGCATGCCAGGCTTGCACTCTGCAGTTCCTAGGTTTGAGTTCCACCTGGACCAGTAGGGGAAACCAATGGGCTTAGAAAGGCTGTCATCCGTCAAATGGAAGAAAGCCATGGTCTGTCCATGGGAGAGATACCCTGTGCACGTTAAAGAACATACTGGACAAAGAATATGTAAGAAGAAGAATGAAAGTTTTCATAAGTGCATGTAAGAAACTTTTGACTGCAGCACTGCAATGATGCAGATACAACATGTACTGCAGGGAATCTGCTATTCATGATCACAGGAGCTTAGGTCACTTGCATATTTCTGTTTCTGTGAGAAGTTTTAGATTTGGCGACTGCTGTTATTGTCATAACATTTATAAGTTTGGTTTTTTTATATATATATATAAGCATTTGGCAATTTTTTTATATTGCATGAAGTATTTTTCCCCCCTTTCATACTTTTATCCTTCAGCACTTTTACATTTGGGTTGTTCCTAAAAGGAAATGCAAGTAAAATCTCTATTTATATAATTTTTAATATTACATATATATAGTTTTCAAATAAACTATAGTCCTTACCTCCAGCTCCCTCACTCTACTTTTTTTTTGCTGTGTTCAACAACTTTATTAGACAAAAAAAATTTTGACATGATGAGTATTTAATTTTTTGTTGTTTCATACAATTTTTCCTGAATTTGTTTTATATATTTTTAGTATATCTTCATTCTAATAACAAGCTGATCACTGCAAAATGTCTGTGTAAATCTTTCTCCATTTTAGAATTTTAACATCACAGAGTATTTTTAATTGCTTACATATGCAATGAATATAATTAAAATAAAAAAGCACAGATAATTTAAAAATTGAACTAAGAAAATTTAGTTACTATCATATATTCATTTCAACTGAGGTCATAGCATGAGCAGTTTGGCCACAACAGGTTACACCAATGAGTATAAATTTCATTTGAAATGTTTGCAAAATATCAGATCTCTCTTGCAAATTTTGTAATTATAAATAAATGATAAAATAATAAAATAGTAAAATCATGCACTTTTCATGTGAATTAAAAATATGCTGAGAATATTATTCATAATTCAGTTGTTTGTGATTGTGATAAGGAACAACGGCATGCCAGCCCTAACAATGCCACAAGGAAAGCAGCCTCTTGTGGCAGCAACAGGACCGACGTCCAGAACAAACATGTAATAAAAAAAACTAATAATCAATAGATTCTGAAAAAAATTCATTGCCGCCACGACGGGAATCGAACCCGCATCTCTCCAGATTCATGCCAGAGCGCGCTACCATTGCACCACGCGTCGGACAACGAATATTTTCAGAATATGACCTTTTAAGTTTTTCTTCTTGAGACGTGACTGAGACAGCGCCATCTATACTCAAGGAGATGCAACGTTTTACAGTCGTTGCATTTGATTATCAGATGTTAATGAGAAGGTCATATTCTGAAAATATTCGTTGTCCAACGCGTGGTGCAATGGTAGCGCGCTCTGGCATGAATCTGGAGAGATGCGGGTTCGATTCCCGCCGTGGCGGCGATGAATTTTTTTCAGAATCTATTAATTATTGTTTCTTAGCAGGGAATACTGTGCATTCACTTTGGATTTCAAAAATTCATCGCCGCCACGACGGGAATCGAACCCGCATCTCTCCAGATTCATGCCAGAGCGCGCTAACCATTGCACCACGCGTCGGCATGAATCTGGAGAGATGCAGGTTCGATTCCCGTCGTGGCGGCGATGAATTTTTTTCAGAATCTGTTAATTAATGTTTCTTAACAGGGAATACTGTGCATTCACTTTGGATTGATTTTAAACTAATAATCAATCTGCTGGTCTTAGTAGTCAGGTATGCTAACCAATAGACCCTACCTGGCCTAGTGATTAGCATACCTGACTACTAAACCAGCAGAGCATGTCCTTGTGTAAGTGTTTGTATGTTATATGAGAAACCAGGACAAGCCTAATATAGCTTCTAGGTTATTTCTGTCCTTTATGTAGGGAAATACTTTCTTTCTTTTAAAAAATTTAAAAAAATTTATATATATATATAAATCTGTAAGCATCATTCACTGATTAATGCTACATATATTACTGAAATTGACCCTACAATACAGAGAGAAAGCAACAAGTGATTGACACGTTACAAGGCATCATTTACCTGACTGTCAACATGGTAGCATAGTCTAAGGTAAATCATGTGGAGCTGGTAAGGAAGATTGTATGTGGGAAAATTACATTTATATTGTTACAAATCAAGTTTCTACTAATATTTATTTTTAGGAGTAGCAAATACATCAAAGTGCTGAAGGAAAAAAAATATTCACTGTACCTAAACTTTGAGAGCATATCCATATTTACTTATAAGCATTTGTTGTACTTTAGTACAGAAGCAATGGCATGTAAAAAGATAATTAAATCTTAGACAACCAACAGCTAGTTTGCTGCATTGCCCCTATAAGCACGTTTCTCAGCAGAATTGGTGTATCTGGAGCTGGGTGGTGCTAGTTGCTGCTCAGCTCCAGATATAAGTTTTTCATTCTTTTTTTCCATTACATATTCTTTGATACTGGATAGTCTTGACAGGTGGCTACCATCTGTCTATTAACAGCTATCCAGTGTGTCCCCTCCCCCAATCTTCTTTGAGCCCTCAGGGTCCTTGTGACCTGGCCATTTAGCCCATTGTGTACAAAAAAGTCCACTTGGAGTAAAACAACCCAACACTACTGCAGACTATACAGCTCATACTACACAGATCAGAATACATAAGATTTAGGAGTAACAAGATTGGCAGTCTTTGTCCCTGTTCATAGTATTTCACCTTCAGTGTTTACCACTTGTCAACCAAATTTCAAGTCTCATCTACAGGGAAGTATATTTCACTTCAAACTGAGGTTACAGATGACAGTAGCAAAGTAACCATAAAAATGCTTATTACAAATAAAATTTAACGGTAAAAAGAAGACGATCCTTGGCAGAGAGTATTAGTACATTACTATAGAGAACACCTATAAAAGTATAGTGGGTCCATGAAATGTTCTCAAAGGCAATCTTGTAAATGACAGGACCCCAGAAGGGGATAATTAAACTTAGTAGTCATTATTTGTCATATCTAAAAATATAATTCTTATATTCGTTTTGTAATCATTATCGTGCCGTCCCGTGGCCGAGTGGTTAGCGTGCTTGGCTACTGATCTACGGGACCTGGGTTCGAGCCCCGGGTAAGGCATGGATGTTCGTGTTGTTTTTCTGCTGAGGTCCTGCCATCCTCTCAGATCTTCTACTGTGGCATATAAACTGACAGGCTCCTGTCAGACCTCTGTGGCAAGCAGCTGCTTGAGGGGGTATTTATTTTTTATTTTTTTATTAATCATTATCTGCCATGTTACGTAGACAATCACAGCATTCACTATATAAATCAATGCTACATTGATCGCTTTAGAAAAAGTTAGAATCCCAGAAGGGGTTCCAACATCCTTACAATCTTACAGATAGCAAGTATTGCAAACCTTACAATCTCACAGATAACAAGTTGAGTGAAGCTTTTAAGGATAAGCCTTTCTATTTTATGCTTATTTAAGTAGAATGGGTAAATTGCTCATTCTAATTGAGACTACCTCAAAAGTAATGATTACTAGGTAACTAACTTTTTAACCAGGATAATTAAGTCTCTTAGTAGAATCTTAACCCTTACAGTGTCGGGGTTTCTGAAATTTACTCACTATGGTGGCAAAGTTGAAGAAGTTTTAGAAGTGTTTTTAGAAAATAAACAACTTTAGAATCTTATCTTAATGTTATTAATGAACAGAACTATGCCATGCTATATATTGGAAGAAAATTTAATTGTAACAGAATAGCAAAAAGTTGAGGAAAAATAAAAATAAGTGAAAAAAAATTTAATGGCAAAATTGTATATTTTTACCTTCAGTAAAATATTTTGAAAAAATTATTTTGCAGTTTTACTAAATTATTTAATTATTACAATATAAGCAGTTTATATTTTTATTATTACTTAAACCTTTCTTTTTTTTTAGTCATTTATGCAAATAAGGTATATAATGTATATATTTAACTTTTTAGAAATCAAATTACAACCATGGAATAGTGCCATAAATTATTTTGCTGTAAAAACCTTAAAAATATATCTAAAAATAGATAAAGAACCACAAAAAACTTAATTAAAAATATTTTAAGGCATATAAAGCTTAAGCATTGAAAGAGATCAAATCATTTTGTGATCAAGTTGCATTACTGCTATGAAAAAGTTTAATTTCAAAATAATGGCAAAAAAATTCATTTAAAAATCACAATTTCTTAATGATAATTATGAAATTACTTTCAAATTAAAAACATGACTAAAATAAGCCCTACATTTTGAAAATCGAGTTTTCTGATGTAATTCCTAACCAGATGTTATTTGAGGCAGTTACCATTTCAAGCCAGCAAAATTTCAGATGTACTAAAGTTATAGTTATTAGTATGAAGTTCCGTTTTTGTTAATTTCAAAATAATTCTAATTACTTTAAATTGAAATATATATTTGAGGAACAATAAAAATAATTTTAGGACTAGCAAAGATTTTTTAGAATCAACATATTGACCTAAATGATATATGTATTTGATTGGATGAAGCAACTTCCAATAATACTAAAAAACAATATTTTATGTTAAAAGTTTTGAAAGCATCTGCAATTTTGCTAGATGAAAAATGATATTAGCAATGCTAAAACTGATTGAAAATCTATATGTGGAACAGCAGAGTGTTAGTGTAAATATGCATCAGTAGTTGAATCTAATTGGAGTGATTCAAATGTGCAATAATTACAGATACAAAGGAAATAATTTCATTTATCAGAATATTTTTCAAACAGAATCAACAGGTAAAAACTTTATTGATTTTAAATATCATTTTTCATATTTGATTAAAATAATTTCTGCACAGAAACCAGCACTCAAAAAGTGAAAACAAAGTATCAGCTTCTGACTCTCAGAGCATTAAACATATGATCATATGTCTGTAACTGCAAATAATACTTCTAATAAATATTTTAAATAGTGGTGCTTCTATTTGATATAAGGAAATATATGTACATGTCCATACTAAGTATTCAACACTACATTTGATGTATTATGTAATTCTGGGAATTATTGTACAGTAAAAGCTTTGGTATTTGGCACTTTAATATCCAGAATGTTGAGTTAACAATATCATGGGTTGGGTTGTTTTACCTCTGAGAGGCACTTTTTTGCACACCATGGGCTAAATGGCCAGGTCACATGGACCCCGAAGGCTTAGAGAAGGTTGGGGGAGGGGACCCACTGGAACAGCTGTTGGGAGACAGATGGTAGCCTCCCGTCAAGGCCATCCAGTGTGTTCTTTAACGTGCACAGGGTATGTCTCTCCCGCACACGGGGCCACGGCTTAACGTCCCATCCGACGGACGGCGGCCTTTCTAAGTCCATCGGTGTCCCCTACTGACCGTGGGCAGGGCGGGGAATTTTGTGGAGATAAATCTCAACGCTGACCCAGCTGGGACTCGAACCTGGGAACTACAGATTACGAGCCTGGCGCGACCCGACTGAGCCACCCCCGCCTCCAATATCACTGAGCCGATCAATATCACTGACCCAATATCACTGACAGACTGAGCCACCCCCGCCTCCAATATCACTGAGCCGATCAATATCACTGACCCAATATCACTGACAGACTGAGCCACCCCCGCCTCCAATATCATGGTTACCTATGGATAGCAAATAAACCTTTCAAGTAATTTGAAAAAATCTAATATCTTGCATGTTTCTTTTTCAGTTGGTGTTTGTAATAAACAACTTTATCAACAAAGCCATCTTTCCACTGTGTCCATGTTTTGCTTCTATGCATTACCAGTTATTATCTAACCCATTCTATAACTATGGCTAGCAATATACCATTAATAATAAAAGATGGAGGAAAAAAAGTTTTGTTGATGGTATCAGTAAATGAATCAAAAACAACAGAGCAGTTTCTTTTTTTATTTACTTGTTACGCGTTAGTCCAGAATAGCTAAATTATTGTTCCAGAATTAGAATGTCCAAATTTGAATAATTTTAAAGCTATATTTAAATAAATTACAGTGATTTATTGTGACCTAATAATTGCACAAAAACACAAATTCTTATCTGGAAGCTATAGTATAAGCTGTTACAAAGCTCTAGTTACTGGGAATTCTCATTCATCATTGATGCCAGATAACAAAGCTCTTACTGTATTTATTTAATTTTTTATTCAGTGTATATAAGGCTTGCAGGTTGATCAAATAAAGCAGAACCATCAAGAAAGGTTACCTGTAGTAACAACAATAATATATATGTGCAATTACATTAGAAGTTTCAATTTATTAAATTTACCTTTTTTACCCACTTTAGTGTGCTTCCTAACTTTTTTTTTTACTTTGTTATTGCTAATACTATCTTCAATCTTCACACTTTCAGCTACATCTTTATCAACAGAAAATTCAGATTTATTTGTAGCAACTTGCTGTTGATTCCTCTTTCCAGCTGTTAGGAAAAAAATTATGAAGTTAACAAGAGTGTAGACATATATTTTAATGGTACATAAAAACAACCTAGTGTAAAATCATAACTCTTAAAAAAAAGCATAGTATATTTATAGTAAATCCTATCTACCTATGTTTATATTAAACATAAGTGGCAAAATGTAAATATATATATACTAGCAGATTTAACTATTAACTATAGGTGTATCAGCCTATTTACTGTTCCAGTAAAGTTCTTTGCATAATTGTACTTAATAGAATTAAGAATCTGGTTGACAGGCAATTGCATAATGAACAATGTGGATCCAGAAGTGGTAGATCAGATATTTTCACTCAGGCAGATTCTTGAGAAATGTTTAGAGTTTCAGAAACCTTTGGTTACAAGCTTTGTTGATTTCAAAAAGGCTTTTGACTCTACTGATTGTCATAATTTGTGGTTGATTGCGAGATCAAATGGCACACCAGACATGTTAGTTAACATAATGAACGTTCTCTATAATAACACTGAGTCATGTGTGAGAGTTGGTAAGGCTTGTAGCAATTGATTTAGCATTGCTTCTGGTGTTCGACAAGGGTGCATTTTGTCCTCTTTAGTTTGGTTATTGATTATGTTATGCGAAATTCACTGAAAGGAAAAGATTTTGGACATAAATGGTCTGAAGATCTGAAAATTTCTAAATTTAGATTATGTTGATTTAGCTCTTTTGACAAATGATGTTGATGAGATGAAGTCTTTCATTTGAGCTGTTGACGAGACTGGTAGAATAGGTTTGGCTATACACAGAGAGAAAACTAAATTGATGAAAATTGGTCAGGCAGATGGTGCTTCAGGTAATCTGAATGGTTGCAGTCTTGAGCAGGTGTCACAGTTTAATTATCTTGAAAGCTATGTAACAGATACTAGTGATGTGTGGCATGAGATTAGCAGATGAATACAGATTGCAGCTTACTTTTAAAAATCTATGGAGAGTGTAGAGAAATAGGTGTATACACCTAAAGACTAAAATTAGGCTGTATAATAGTTTGGTTCTTTCTATGGTTAGTTATGGTAGTGAAACTTGGATGCTTTGTAAGCAAGATAACAGGAAACTAGATGCTTTTGATTCTAGATGCTTACGCAGTATCTTGGACATTAGGTGGTTCAACTTTGTAAGCAATGATGAGGTTAGGGAAAGGAGTCAGCAACTTCATTTGAGCAGC
The DNA here is from genome assembly GCA_038380435.1 of Ryuthela nishihirai. Lineage (NCBI taxonomy): Eukaryota > Metazoa > Arthropoda > Arachnida > Araneae > Heptathelidae > Ryuthela > Ryuthela nishihirai. The sequence goes on from JAWZYU010000018.1 coordinate 32,863,067, forward strand.
ATATTGTGCAGAGAGAGACTCCATTGGTTTGGTCAAGTTGCCCATACGCATAAGTATAAACTAGCAAATAGGGTTATGAACAGTGTGCCTAATCTTAAAAAGCAATTACTTTTATAATAAATTTTTTAACATTTATTAAGTGTATTAAAAACAATAACTTTATATTAGTTTTAATACAATGCAAAATCAATGTGAGATATGATGGAAAAATAATGGTATAATACGCAAAAGTAAAACACAGACTGGAATTTTTTTTTTGCCTTTTTTTTTATCACAGTACAACAACACAAAAATTGCCGGTCCTAAATATTTAATGGTTATGATGCAAACTCCAACTAAGAGGAGAACAGTTTCTCTTCTATATGGAAAATGTCTTTTTAAACACAGCCTATGAAAAGTTAGTGAAAACTTTGTTTTTTGTTTACATTTCATATTTTTTTAAATAAGAAATGAAATTGCAGCCTTAATTTTTTTTAGGCAATCCTTGAGCAAAGAGCATGTCTACTTTTCAAAGCCACTGCATACCACTACTCATAACATTTAATGAGCATTTGCAAAACAGAATCATTACATAATCAAAAATACTTACAGGTAGACTGCATATCTGGTGGTAGAAGGCGTATATTTTTAAGTGGAATTTGACCAGAGTCACCATCATCAAATTCCACAAATACACCCCATGCTTCATTTGACACTGCTTTAGAGCTGGAAGCTGAAAAAAATAACGAAATTTAATATTAATACTACAAAGTTCTGAATGGTTCTAAGTTTATTGTTTTTTAATATTAACATAAAAATCTAATAACTGATAAGGCATTTATAGCATACCTGCTTACACACTGATATCAAATTTAAGTATATTAATAATATTTTTGTTAATGATACCTCTATGTTTTTAGATATAAATGCCTTATGTGTTATTAGTTTTATTAGGTATTAGGGTAACAGGGACAATTGCTCCCCTTGGAAAAACTCATTGAAAATGTTTTGATAAATACAGGTGTATTAAAAATAAATGAATTTTTCCTTAATGAAATGTAATCTTGATTTTTTTAAATTTCTTTCATTTTTGGAAGCATAGTTATTAATATATATTTTTTTTACAATTTTCAATAACAAGTTTTTTTTTTGTTTTTGCTTAGCCTTTACTGCAATCATTAATGAATGGATTGACCTAAATATTTCTATCTTGAAGCAGTGATTTGCTTTTTGCCCTAAAACCATTTCCATCCCCCCACCCCCTGAAAAATTTTTTGCCAACACCAGTGTAATTTGAACAATTTACACACTTGAGCATTTATAATTTGGGCAATTTAGGGGTAAAAAAATACTGTACATTTATACCAAAAGTATTATGTGTACAATATAAGTAATAGAAAGACAAAAAGGGCTTTTTCTTTACTTAAGATCTATTAATAAATTGTAATATTAGAACTTTTTTGCTACACATAAGTGCCCAATCATGATTCAGAGGGGGATTTGGAAAGAGATCCACTGTATAATCAGTCACCTATCAAGGCCATCATGACAATTTCAGACAATTCCTTAATCAGTCATCAGATGCAATTTAAAAGGTCATTAGAATGTTTTCTAGTAACATTTGTCATGTGATATACAGTGAAGGGCATGATATGTTCATGTGTCTTGTTTATTGATGCACGAGCTTAATTGCACAAAATGGGTGCATAGGCACAGAATCTTTGCCTGGTTTGCTATTATTTAATGCATATCTCTAAGTTATGGTTGAGAATGTTATAAATTAGGATGCTGTGACTTCTGAACACTAAATAATTTCAAAATCAGCAAAGATCCTCTTTACCATGCATCCACTGCAATCAAGCTCTTGCTACAAGAGATAATGCAACACTTCATATTCTTCAATCTACCAAATGCATACAAAGCATTTATTAGACTACAGACTAAGGATGCCGATGGTCAGTAGGGGACACCGATGGGCTTGGAAAGGCCGCCGTCCATCAGATGGGATGTGTGCCACGGCTTAACTGGATTAACTGGAATAACCAAGTTCTGATAGAAAAGTTGCTTTTATCTTGTGCCACCTCTCTTGATTGCCATGTGTGGAAGAGCCACACCCTGTGCACGTTAAAGAACATGCTAGAGGGCCTTGACAGGAGGCTACCATCTGTCTCCCAACAGCTGTTCCAGTGGGTCCCTTCCCCCAACCTTCTCTGAGCCTTCGGGGTCCTTGTGACCTGGCCATTTAGCCCATGGTGTGCAAAAAAGTGTCACTCAGAGGTAAAACAACCCAACAGACTAAGGAAAAAAGAGTTATTAAAAAATGTGACTGAATATATAGTGTTCATTTAGCTCTAGGAATATTGTATGATTCAATCATCAATTTACAAATTGTTAATGCAAATGTACCATCTCATTTATCAAATTCAAATAAAAGAACTTTTTTGGCAAATTAACCTAGCTCTACGTACATCATTTCATCAGTAATTCAATGTTCTATAGGTACATAATTACTTCTACAGCTATATAATTACATGTACTGACAGGTTGGGGTTTTACGCTGGGACTTCACAATGTAAAAGTGACATTTTACTTTTATTTTTATGACATTTACCAAGTTAATCTTATTGAACTTTTTCATATTCTTTTAGTGACTAACTAGCATTTATTTATGTCTCACATATTAGGATTTGTACAAAGATAGTTTCTTTGCATGATAATTTATCTATCTCTGTTGCATGCTTTGAAATTTTCCTTCACTGTAATATTATTGACACTACAACACTATTATAATTTTGAAGAATGACTAGGAAGAATATATCAACTAGGAATGATCATGTGATTATTTACTGGTCATAGACTATTATTTTGGTTTAATATTGAATAAAATTATAAAAGTTGCCTTTATCCCCTTTTATGCATTTCTTACCTTTTCCTACAGTACCAGGATACAGGCAACGGTACTGCTGACTCCAATAAGCACAAACTCTGGTGCCTTCTAGTAGTTGTGATACAGACTCTGGCTTTATTTCTAAAACCTGCAGTATCAATAAAATTATAAGTAATACTTAATATATAAAGAGGTAAAGTTTTAAATTATATTTTCCAAAACCATAAAAATAAATAATAAATTGACTAATAACCACTTTCATCATCATCGTCCTCAAGCAGCTAATATAAGAATTATTTTCAGCATTTATAGGTTTAATTTGAAACACTGACAGAAGTAACTGTGCATCTTTCAGAAGTACAAACTTATAATTTTTGATGTTATTTAAAACAATATTAATAACTACCAAAACACAGCTGGCACTAATTCATTTTAAAAAATCCCAATGATTCTTTGGCATCATATTGCAAATTTCCTTTAACTCACTGCTGAAATAACTAGCAAACCAGTGGCATTATTGTATAAAGCTTATTAATAATCCACTAGTGAATTACCAGCCACTGATTCTATCAAATGTAAAGATTTAGAAAAAAAATTTAAATAATAAGCATATGCTTATTATTATTTAAAATATTGTACTAAAGCAGGAATTTTTAAGTTTCCTAGTGGTGTTTGCAATATGAATAATATGAGAAACATACAGAATGAAAAAAAACGAACTGAGTATGTTTTCTGGCATAAAGAAAAACCAGTAATACATTTCTCTAGCAACACATGAGTACTTCATAATAATACAATTACACTCGTGAAGGTTGCTGATTTATTGAGAGTAGGCGATGAAGAAAAATAATGCTAAATAAAATCATGTTTCATTAGCTGTTCAGCAATTTAAAAAAAAAAAGCCAATGGGTTAACAAGTTACTACTTACATTTAATTACATTAATCTTTGAATTAACTCTAAGAGACTTCATTACTTAACGTATAAAATTTTAATAAATTATTTTTCTAATTTATGTAAATTTAATATAAAACAAATTTTGGTGTCATCTGAAATTTACTGCAAATCAAAATAAACACTGCTGAGATATAGTCCTTGTAAAAAAAAAATCGCATCAGGTTGGTTAATATGAGAAGAAATTTTCCCCACATCACACTTTATGCCTCTTCTGTATCATTTTTCCCAGGGGAAAGATGCATAAAAATACATTGTTGTTCATATTTTAAGAAAGTTGAACAAAAATTCAGATATCTGAAGAAATCCTTTTAGAATTTAATGAAAGTTTCATAGGATATTTAACATCACATAGTAATATTTACATTTGAAATAAAGAATAAAAAACTTTTCTGATTATGAAAAATTATAGATCACTGCAAATATTGAAGTTAACATTATTTAGTAAGGAGTATGATTACCTCTAACAGCAATACTGCTTACACAATGAGGTCTCATGCTTCTAATAAGGTTATCCAACAATGCAGAGGATAGCAAATCCCACTCCTTTATAAGAGTGTTTCTCATCTCATGAAGGGTCCTTGGAGGGGGTTGACAATTTGCAATTTGCCTTCCCAAAGCATCTTCAATAGGATTTAGGTCTGGGGACCTCACTGGGCAATCCATTCTCTGGATATTTCACTCTCAAGGTATTCCTCCACATCTGAGTGTTATTATACATGATAATCAATTCTGACCCAATGGCACCTTTAAAAAAAGTCTTGCATAAGGCTCTAGGATCTCATCTTTGTATCTTACGACAGTTAGAGTTCTTCTTGAGAAGACATGAAAATTGCAGCATTATATAAGACATTGATAGTGAACCAAAACATTTGCTTTTCACAACATTCAGGGGCTGATAATATGCCCCATGCTTTCCCCTGATGCATCAGCACCAAGAATCGTGCTATATTGTGATTCATCTGAAGAGAGAGATCCTGTCACTATTGTTCAATAGAGTGCTGCCTGCTCCATTCCAGTCATGCCCTCCGATGAGCTGTGGGTGGTATGTGCACTACAAGTCTTCTAACATATAACCCTCTTCCATGAAGTTGTCGGGACACAATTACACTAGATTCTGTCCTTCCTGTATCAGCTGATAGCTCTGATGCAAGTTGGTATACTGACATCATTCTATTGCGCCTTACAATTAGGGACTGGAAACAATCACCATGAACTGTTGTTGTTCTTGGACTACCCTGGCTCATTCTTCTTACAGCAGTTCCAGTATCTTGAGAACATCTCCAGAGTCTGGAAATTACACTTTCTGACATTTTCATGAATCTGGCAACTATGTGACTGTCCTGCTTCTATCAGCCAAATGGCTCTCCACCTTTGACCATCATCCAAATAGTTCCTCCTTTGCATTTTAACAAAACTGTAATCTGAAATGCTCAATAGAGTAACTCCTAATCCATAATGAGAAGTGCCCATTCCTGAAGCTGCTTTTATCACCAGCTAAATTTGCACATCGCAGAATCTTTTGCATTGAAAAATACAAATTTAATAGCCGATAAATATGAGTTATTTCATGCTAAATATTCTCTCAAACTTTTGTTAAATTCCAAAAAAGATCTCTTGAGATTATTTACAATTTTGTCCAACTTCCTTAAATTATGAACAGCAGTGCATTTGATAACTCTTGTTTCATGAGGGAAAAATATTTTTTGCATGATCAGCAAAAAAGAAGTAATTTATGTTAATATTCCTTGTGACTTTTTACTCTTACTTTTCTTTTTGTAAGTTTTTCAGGTCAAGATTTTTTTTATAAATTACTTCTTTTAAAATTCTTTTAACTTCTTTTAAAATTCTTTTAACTTCTTTTAAAAAACTTTTTCTTCAAATTAATGTTATTTGTATTTAGCAAGTATGGATATATTTTATCATACATTTCTTGTAAACATGTTCAGAAGCATAAGTAGCTCATGCAAAAAAATATAGAAAATATTTTTGCTATAGAACTATATTTCAGCATCATATGTACTACATAGCTACACTAATATAGGCTTTAGCTATATATATATAGTATTACTCTTTTAATAAACAATTGAGAAGCTTGGTGTCTTCTAAATATCATTACCAATCTAATTTCAGTCTTCATGAAATGACATGAAAGTATCTTGAATTTTTATGCTTTCATTTCATTCTTGTTAAATTACAGCAAATGAAACTTATTGACAAATATTATAATTTTATTACTCATATGAAATGAAATCTACCCCAGACATACAAAAATCTAGAGATAAAAAAAGCCTGCCAAATAACTAGAATATGTGAAATTGTACAAAATCAATTTTATAAACATATTACCAAAAATGTTTAAAAAATTTTTGTACAGCTAATTCACTTAGATTTCCATATTCCATTCCAGTAAGGACTAGTGAGACATATCTGATAAACCATGAGTGTGGTTGATTTTTTCAATCCTAAAACCTCTGTGGCAAGCAGCTGCTTGAGGGGGTATTTATTTTTATTTTATTATAATAGTATTCCATGATTTACAAGTAATTCAATTTGGAATGATAAATGTTTCAGAAAAAAAATGTAATTATATAAATAATAGCTGTAAGTCATTCCAGGCACCTGTTGTCAGCTGCCTATATTCCTCCCAGCTTCCACAATAATGCCTATGATTTGGCAGTTTTATAACAAGACACATTCATACTTGGTTTCCTGTTGGCCAGCTTAATCTTTTTTTTTTCACCAATTTTTTTTAAATATCTTATAAAATTAAATTTTGCAGTTAGAAACAATTCTTTATTTTCATAAAATATTAAAATATTGCTTTAAATTTATTTAAGACAAATATTTTACATAGTACTACGAAATTATTATTGCAAAGATGTAGAGCAACAGAATATGATAATGAAATAAAATAAAGTGAAGCAGTAAAATTTAATGTATGCATTTGTGGCATAGACAAGAGGGGCAGAATAGGGAAAATTTTATTTCCAAGAAAATATTAGTTGACCAATTTACATTAATGAAAACATTAACAATTTTTTAAAATCCTCCTTATAAAAATTACAGCTAATTCTGGCTATGCCACTACCTATATGTAAATAAATTACTATTTCAGTAAATGTAACTTCTGAAGAATATTTTTTTTCTTCTTAATGAAATAAAACTTTGATATCTAGCAACTTTCTCTAATAATTTCAATAAATATCACTTTTACAGCAATAACACTCACAGTTTGTTTTAAGATTTCTTCACACGAAAAGATGTGAGGCTTATTTCCTCGTTCACCATCCAAAACAATTCCATATCTAATTATAAAAAAAAATCATTATTACATATCGATTATAAAATATTCTTTTTGTTAATGATTATTCAATTCTTATTGGTAGTGAAAATGATAAAATGATAGATTTATATTTTTTTATTAATAGTGCACAAGCTACTGGATGCAGTGGTCAATGATAGTGTTTAGTTTATTAGCTAGTACACTGAAATGCAATTTGAGATTAAGGATTACAGTGTTTTGTGTGAAAGTAAAATTAAAATTTTTAGAGATATTTAGGGTGGAAATATTACTGGTTAATCATATTTGATCATTCAAAAGTGATCTAATATTGGGCTGAATTGTTTCACTTTTGAGTGATACTTTTATGCAAACAATAGGCTAAATGTCTAGGTCACAAGGATCTGGAAGGCTCAGGGTTGGATAGAAGAGAATTCATTTAGCAGGAGACAGATGGAAACCTCATGTCAGGGTCATCTACCATGTTCTTTAATATGCACAGGGTCATGGATGGCAATATATCTAAGCACAGTGGTATTTCCTTTCTCACGACAGCAGAGTGGAGTAGAGGGAAAAATTTACTGCAGCCATAGTGCGGACTCAAATTTTGGAACTTCAGTTACATCTTAGTGTGCTACTGACATCATTTTCACATAAACAACAGTTAAAAGTGTATATAAAAATCAATATTTAACAATGATAAGAAGAAAAATTTATTTTTTGCGTTTTTTAACTCTTCATTTGTTCTAAATTCTACAGGACATTCATCTGTAAATTATTATAATTGAGCTGGCAAAATTTGGTGTCTATGCTGTGACCACATCTAATATATATACAGGGTGTCCCAAAAATATAGGTACAAACTTTTAGGGGAGGTAGATAACATCTAAAGGAATGAGAATTGCATAGGAACCCATAACCAGAAACGTCATGGGAAAGTGGTGGCAGAGGTACAAGATCTGAAAGGACACGAGACGGTGATTAATGGGAAAACATTTATTGGACATAATTATTACAAATGGCGTACTAGATGATACATTTCATAATGTTACAGCAGATGCTCAAAGTTTCCACCATGAGACGCGATGCACGCGTCACACCGACGGAGCATTGATTGCTGAACACAGTCTAACACACCTGGAGTTTCTTTTATAGTAGCAGCAGCAGCGCAGACAAGCCTTGCCATGAGATCCATGTCAGACTCCACAGGCGATTCATACACGGTAGCTTTGAGAGGCCCCCACAGAAAGAAATCAACGCTCGTTAAATCAGGTGAGTGTGGGCGCCAGACAACTGGTCCAGCACGCCCAATCCATCATTGCCCAAAAGACTTGTTAAAATGCGCACAAACACACCTTCCATAATGGGGAGGTGCCCCATCATCACATGTTGTCTCTCACATTTGCTGGAACATGGGCAAGTAAGCCTGGTAGAACCTGTTCCAGAAAGATCAGATACTTCGCGGAGGTCATGCGGGATGGTAAAAGGTATGGCCTGACTAAGCAGTCGCCGACCAAATCTGCCCACACATTTACTGTGAAATGATGTTGTGCCACAAGGGTGTGCACACCGTGGGGGTTCTCGTGAACCCACAAATGCACATTGTGCTGATTGAATACGCCATCCCAAGTGAAACTGGCCTCATCAGTAAACACAACATAAGCTGGGAAATTCACATCTTGGGCACTTTCTTGGAGATACCACTGCGCAAAATGAACATGTGTAGGATGATCTGTGGGGAGAAGTAACTGAACCCTTTGGAGATGAAAGGGGTGTAAGGACTCGCCGTGCAAAACACGCTGTACACTGCAACGAGACATCCTAAGGCAGAGGTAACGGCACGTGTGCTGGTATTAGGATTAGTCTCCACGGCATCCAACACATTTTCTTCCATGGCAGGATTACGCGTTGATCGTGGCCTACCCTCACTTCTGCTACCTCTTAATGACCCATAATTGCACAAATTTTGATGTGCACAAGCAAACAAACGGTGGCCCGGTACATGTCTGTGTGGGAAGCATTCTTGATACATTCGTTGAGCGGCTCTCGTCTGTTGCTCTGTTATTCCATACACTAAGTGCATGTCTGCCAGCTCCCTGTTCGAATACCTTTGCATGCTCTTCGTAAGCTGACTACCAGTTAAATGAGGAAATCCGAAATTTCCCCTCTAGTGCACTGATGAACTAGCCTATTGACTTACGGTGACGTTTCTGGTTATGGGTTCCTATGCAATTCTCATTCCTTTAGATGTTATCTACTTCCCCTAAAAGTTTGTACCTATATTTTTGAGACACCCTGTATAGATGATTGTGAATGATTGACTGATGTACTGACAGGATATCATGCTAATTCTAACTAGGATAAAGAAATGGTAGAGCTCTGAAAATTTATACCTAGAGGTAATGCAAGTCATAGATTGTGGGGAAAAACGTGAAACTTGACCTCCGACATGTCCTTCAAGGTCAAAGAGAGGCCACATATGATTAAAGTCAAACCTTGATCTACAAGCACTAGAAGCATGAAAATTAGCATCTGGGTTGTAGATGTTGAAAACATGAAATCTCAGATCAGAAGGATTACGGTCAAAGGTTCAGTAGAGATCTACCAGTGCTAGAATGCTGAAAACTGATTTGGAGGGGGGAGGGGTTTGAGTTGTAGATGTCAGAAATGTTGCGAATTATGGATGTGATGGTCATTTGAGGTCAAACATAGATCTACCAGTGATGATGCCTGGGGCATTTTGAATCGTAGATCTCAGAAACTATGCTAATTTTGGATGCGATGGGTCCTTTGAGGTCAAATTTTGATTTACTGGTGTTGGAGAGCTAAACATTGGTCAATAGGGCTATTTCAGGTAGAAGAACTGATAAATAACACAAATTTTCTGATTTTGTGTCACATTCAAGGTCAAACAGGAGTTGAAGTGATGGGCTAGAAATCACTTCAACTCCTGTTTGACCTTGAAAACAAAAGGTGCCAAAGGCACCAACTGATTTCTAGTATTAGATATAGTTAGATAAGTTGCAGGATATTGTATTGAAGGTATTAATGCTTTTAACCCTTACAGTGTCGGGTTTCTGAAATGAACTCACCATGGTGGCCGGATTTATTTTAAAGTGTTTTCAGAAAATAAAATAAATAACTTTAGAACCACATCTTGAAGTAACTAAAAAAGGAAATATGTCATGTTACATACCAAAAGAAAGAACATTTAATTGTGCTTAATAAAATGGCAAAATTTTGAAGAAAAAGGTGTTAAATTTTTTAAGCTTTTTTTAAAACACTGCAAAATTTTACTGTATTTTCCCAATTTATCTTTAGTAAAATTTCAAAAATATATATATTTTTTCCCATTTTCCTATATTATTTTATTATTCTAATATAAACAGTTCATAATATTTCAATTATTGCTTAAATCTTTCATTTACTTTGTTTTTTTTCTAAATTATTAGTAATTTATGCATATAATGCATAATGCATATTCTTAAAACTTTTGATAATTGGCAAAAACTTTAAGCCTAAGTAAAGCAGTATCATAAAAAAAACATTTTTGCTTTAAAACTAGATAATTTAAATAAGAAATGAAAAATATATTAGAAAAGTGATAAAGAACTATGAAAAAAATTTAATAAAACATTTCAAAGCATTTCAAGTTTAATCAATGCACTGAATTTGAGAACGAGTTGCTTTATTATGAAGCTGCATAACTTTTATGGAGAAGTTTAATTCTAAAATTCTGGCAAAAATTTTGGTTTAAAAATTGCAATTTCCTGACCATAATTTGTTTATATGCTTTAAATATAAAAATATTGATAAAAAAGTCCTACCATTTAAAAGTCGTGCTATGAATAATCTAAATAATAATGCTTGTTCTGATTGCCACCATTATGGATCACTAGCAGTTTCACTTTCAATCGCTTCTAATTAATTATTGTTTATAATCACAGTATTCATTTGAGAAGCAATAAAAAATAATTTTAGAAGCATTAAAGTAAATAAAAAAGTCTTTAAAATCGAAAGTCTGCTAAAACATTGATTGAAAGCCAAGTGCGTAATTCTCAGATGACAATTTTCAGTAGTAAAAAACAAATCAATATCCTTACGTCAAAAGTTTAGAAAGTATTACAACTCTAATAGAGCTATAAAGAGCAGAAAAGAGCAAGAAATGCAACCAATCAATAATCTAAGCACAGTATGGCAGAATAGAGGCATGAACTGAATCCGTGCTACTTGATGCTGTTTATGGTGACTGAACATGCACATCCAACTGAAATAGATTTATTTTTAAATTTATCAAAAATGTTTCAAGTGGAATCAACAGGTAAAAAATTTATATCATATATTTAAATGTTATTTTTGATATTTAATTAGAAACAGTTGAAAAAATTCAGATTTCTATTCGAATTTTTTTTTCACAACCTTGTACTATGGGAGTCAAGCTTCAGTCTCTGACCACTAGAATGGGAAAGATGAAAGTGATTCTTTGGACTGAGACATGGTAAGAGTTAATAACTAATATCAGTGACCTGATTTTCCATTAGAAGTTTTTTCTTTCAGCCCCAGAACCCACAACTGACTAAACAATTAATATATGCTTTAGAAATGGATTTTATAATTTTACCAATCAATAATTTTTATTTGGTGAATAAAGGAAACTATAAAGTTCCACAGTGCTATTCCTATATTAAAGAATACCAGAAATTCTGTTATAACATTAAAAAATGGAATCATCAATATATTACTTAACATAAATTTTTATCACAATATAAAAATAACAATTCTCAATGTTGTTTCAACCGAATTGCAAGAAGTTGCTTTAATACATTGATATTAACTTTAAATGTAAAAATGAGATGCAAATATTTAACATCTGGATCAAGATAGGTTTTGCACCTAAAAATTTCACCTAAAAAAGGTATATGATGCATTAGAGTGGCATATCTTGTGAAGGTTTTTTTTATTTTAAACTATTTCAGTTTCAACCATTTTAATAGAGAAAAAGCAATTTTTCCAACATTAAAGTATACAAAAGTAATGATTTGTTATTCACTAAGTATCATCTTAATAATAGCAGCATATAACTTGCAGAATCTGTATTCAGTTTCTGATTATTCATATTTTTCATATTAATTTTGAACTTTTTTTTATCATTACAGGCAACTTTAGCATTTATACAATTACAGCAAATACTTTACTTTAAAAATACTAGTTTTGGAAGATTGATGAAATATGCAAAATAAAATATATCATAATACATAAAACATACACATCTGGTGGTTGAATTGCTTTAACATATCCTGCATAAAAGAGACCCTCCTCCACAGCAAGCACCCTTTGCTTCTCCAGCAGATCATTCGAACTTAACCAGTTTGCTTTCTGACCTACATAAACAGTAAATGGTTCAATTAATGTAAAAAATTGATATATTTTATTGCATTTTATTATTTCTGCCTATTCAATGATTAAATCCATGACAACATCAAAAAGACTTCATGGCACTTCAAAAACACAAGTAATAATAGTTTATTTCAATATATTTGTTGCCTCTGTGGTACAATGGTAATCACACTGGTTCACAGTGGCACTGCAGCTGTCAGGATTTGGGTTAGAGTCTAGAGTTTATATGGTTGTATGTGTTTATATGTTATATAGAATACATCAGTACAAACCTGATAGAACTTCTAGGCTATCTCCATCCTTTGTGCATAGGGGAATACATTCTTCTCTTTTTAACAAGTTTAAATTATATGTGACAAATATTTTATAAGCTCATATATGTTGAGGTGTTTTAAATAAATTTTTCAAAAATTTGATATTGTGGATTAGATATTAAATATAAGTAACCCCAAATTTTGAAAAATGGGCTATCATTTTTTATGTCATTAAAAAAAAACAAGATAATATTTTCACTCTGTCATCTCTCTGTCCATTGTAGACATTCAGCTTTTCTGAATGTTTACAGATTTTTTGGAGATAAATTAAAAATGCTTTTAGGATGGATGGAAATTTATGAAGTATTGATTTTTTCACTTTCTGACTCTCCCAAAAAGTTTTAATTGCATCTTCTAATGGTGGAAAAAAAGTTGAAAATTGAAAAAATTTAAACAAATATTGTAAATGGTGTATTTAGGCTAAAAATTTGAAAATTCAGGTGGTGGAATGTGAAGATCATGAAGTTTGCAATGGTAATAGTGTTGTTTTACCTCTGAGTGACACTTTTTTGTACACCATGGGCTAAATGACCAGGTCACATGGACCCCGAAGGCTCAGAGAAGATTGGGGGAGGGGACCCACTGGAATAGCTGTTAGGAGCAGATGGTAGCTTCCCGTCAAGGCCATCCAGTGTGTTCTTTAATGTGCACAGGGTATGGCTCTCCTGCACATGGGGCCACAGCTTAACATCCCATCTGATGGACAGTGGCCTTTCCATGCCTATCGGTGTCCCCTACTGACCGTGGGCGGGGAATTTTGCAGAGATAAGTCTCAACGCTGACCCAGCTGGGACTCGAACCTGGGAACTACAGATTACGAACCTATCGCACTACCAACTGAGCCACCCCCGCCCCGTAATGGTAACAGTGAGTTGCTCCTTTAACCCACAGGTTGTGGTAAAACACAACTTTTTTTTTGTTTTAAAGAGATAAGTAAAAAAGTCTTTTTTGGATTGGACAGATATTGATCAAATATTATGATTCACATTTTTCAAATTACCCAAAAACTTTAACTGTACCCTCTAACAGAGGAAAATTTTGAAAATTGCACACTTTTAAACAAATATTGCAATCAATGTATTTATGTTAGAAATTTCAAAATTTTCTGGTTTAATGTGAATGCTATGAGGTCTGCATTAACAAAAATAAGTTACTGAGGAGGGGAGGTGTTAGAAAAATGCAATTTTTTTTTGTTTTAAGAGATAATTAAAATTTTTCTTTACAGTTGAATAGGTACTAATAAAAAAATTATGATTCACATTTTTTAAATCCTCAGGTAACTTTAATTTACCTCATTAGAGGGCATTGAATATGGAAAATGCATAATTTTTATGAAGTGCAAGTTATCTATTTATAGTAGACACGAAATTTCGTTGATAGAGTGTGAAGAGATATTCCACTGGTAGCAATGATCTTTTGATTTTTAAGGACAAGAGAAAAATATTTTTATGATGCATAAGTCTAATAAATATTGCTATTTGCATTTTACCAATCATCCATTAGTTGAAATCAAAAATTTTAAAGTGTACAAAAATCAGTAAATGAAAAACTTCTTTTTCTTTGAAACTGAGATTCCCACATTCACCAGAGGAATTGTGCATTTTTCTAAGTTTTCTTTCCTTCTGCTGATATATGCTCAATATGTAACTTTTTTTAAGATATAAGGTAAAATTTTTCAAATCCAATATCATTTTCATGCCAGTGTTGTTATTACAGCCCTCAAACAATTTTTTTTTATTCATCCACAATTACAAAATGCAAAAAAATCATGAGACCAAGCTTCCATTATAATAAACATTAAAAATAATGATTAGAATATTAATACAGTTATTAATAAATTACAAATACACAATGATAAACTGAGAACAATAGTATAAATAATCTGTCAACAAAAGGATAAATTATGCTTCTTCTGAAACAAGCAATTGTGTATTTAAGTTTTAACTCAATTGATAAAACAACTACTAAAAATCCTAAGACAACATGAAATTTTTTCATGGAATGTAGAAAGATCTGATGTAAGATTTAGGGAGCATATCAACTCTTAATTTTAATAATTCTTATAATCTCGAACTGTTTCCCAATTATTTGTTTCTCGATAGACAAAATTAAAAGATAAGTAAAAATATTTAAAGTGAAACTTTTCAATTAGAATACCAATTTTTTCCAATTTATTCAGTCTAAATATTTTTGTTAAAAAAATAAAAGTGGAAGAAGGCTTTCAATGACTGAAGATGAAGCTACATAAAGTGCAGCTAATTGTTTTCATAACTGGGCTTAATTAGGGATCATCATCGGTAAAATGGATGGAAAAGAAATTCATAACCAGACTTCAACAGATTATATATATATAACGGTGAGGAAAGGTGGAAGGAAATTTTAAATCAAATGTGTGGGATATGAGCAACCAACATCCTGATGTGTCAAAAGCTTTGAACACTAAGCTGTTGGCAATAGTTTAGATCATTACCAACTAGACTGTTAAAAACAGATTGGCTGAGACTTTGTTTGCCTTATTCAATGTGAAACAGAAAACAAAATTTATATCACTCAAAAAAATTAATGAACATACTTTATCAATATTGCTACAGCAAAGAGTTAATATTAACTCATCACACGTGTAGGATCAAATCATTTGCAGCTACATAAACATGGGGGGAAGTTCATTCTCAGAAGGATAATCACCATTAAGGAGACAGACACTTAACACTAGGAGTTAAAGTGCCAGTCAGATGAGTGATGGCAGCCCATCATCCTGTAACTAAAGAAGTTGCACAAAAAGCATAAAATTATGGGAATATTAGTGTTAATTCATTCCACATGCAGAATGATAAATATTAGTGTTAATTCATTCCACATGCAGAATGATATCTTTCACAAATGACATTATTAAGTATCAAGTCTACAGGTTAGCTCTACAGGCTTCAAAATGCAACCTCTTGATGACATGTCAAGTGCTCTATTGCTGAGCTACTAGTCACCATGCAATATCCTCTCTGATGGTTATAAACTTTATATTATGAAGTCAGTCATCAGAAGGAGTAGAACTGAACTGAATAAAGCAATGTAGTGTTTACTATAATTGAAAAGTCTGATCTATGAAACCTCTTGGTTATTGAATTGTACTTGATCAGTCAGCACACCTTGAATGTCATTTAACATGGTGTTTTTTTACCAGCCACAAAGCATAAAAATGGCATGTTTAATATAAAGAAAGCAAGGTGCTTACATGTGATTTAAGAGTTCTTCTTGTGACATGAAGCAATTATAGGTGATTACTGTGATTTCTTGATATTAAACATATTAATATTATGCTTCATTAAGTGTGGCTAGCTAAAAAATACAATGTCAAGTGACACTCAAAGTGTATCTGATTGATTCTACACTGCTGGCCATTTAGAAGTGCAACACCAGGAAGAACTCATCCGATTGTCCTGCAATATGCAAGATGGGTAGCCCATGGGAGAACATGTAAATGATTCAAAGAGCAGCACATACACACATCATGTGCGACAGTAATGCTCCCTGGAAATGGTATAAGAGGAGATTACAAAGAGCCAGTGTAAAGCACTGGAATTGTGTTTGCTCGCAGTTCTTGCACACTAAAGGATCAAGTATGCCCCGTCAAAGAACACAGCATCCATACGACCAGGTTTCCGACTTTGATCGAGGAAGAATTGTGGGATTACAGGAAGGCAGATTATTGTACCAAGACATTGGTGCTCGTGTTGGACGGAATGCTGCCACAGTATGAGAATATGGTGTCAGTGGGTAGAGGAGAACGAACTCACCAATGTGAGGGATGTCAATGGCCCTGTCACACAAATAATCATATAGCCACATCAAACACCTTAACTCAACAGTTAGGTGTGTTGCACATCAACCAGTGTCTGCACTATGGTTCGATGTTGTCTGCAGCATCGGGACATCTTTGCTAGGTAGCCATTGCTTCAACTACCATTGACTCTACAACACAGATGTATGCGACTGCAATGGCACCAAGAACATTGTGCATGGATGTGCGAATGGCATTGCATCATCTTTTCTGATGAATCCTGCTTCAGTATGCAGCACCATGGTGTATGAATTCTTATCTGGCAGTACTGCAGTGACAGATTCAGTGAGACATGCATGATGCAGTGCCATACAGGTCCGCCCCCTGGTGTTATGGTATGGAGTGTCATTGGGCTCAACTCATGCATGCGCCTCGTATGCATTACCGGTACTTTGAACAGCCAGCATTACATCACTGAGGTGTTGGAGCCTGTGGTCATAACTTATCTTAAGGGGCTCTCTAGTGCCATTTACCAACAGGACAATGCTAGACCACATGTGGCATGCATCGTCCAACAATTCCTGGATAGTCACCATGTGGCACTTCTGACTTGGCCTGTGCGTTCACCGGATCTGTCCCCAATTGCACGTCTGGTCCATGATCTCATGACAACTAGCACACCAGACACCAGCAGCTGCTACAACAGATGAACTTTGGATACGTATCGAAACTGCATGGACTGACATTCCCCAAACACACATCTGACGTCTCATCCTCTCAATGCCAGACCGTGTAGTAGTGGTTATTGCTGCTCATGGTGGCTACACAAAATACTGATTTCTTTGTATTCCACAAGTCTACCTGAGTTGTATTTGTAATAATTTGATCCTTGTAACATACGCTATGTATTCACTAAATGTGGCTTTGATATCTCTTGTCTTTCCTGGTGCTGCACTTAATGGCCACTAGTGTATATGTATAACCAAGGTGCTTTTTCAGTTGGACTCTACATTGAAAGCCACTTCTGATGACTAACTTCATGATATAAAGTTTATAGTCATCAATAGAACACCTGAAATGTTATCAGAAGGTCTGGGTTCCTATCATATCCAGCTCAAGAAAACTTTTTCTTTATACACAAACCATCATTGTTGCCATCATTTGTTTAACCCTTTCAGTACTATAATGGCCCAAAATAGACAAGATTTTAAATGAACTTGTCCAATCAATGCAATTTTTTCCTCTTCACTACCTCCTACCTGCAATTTGGGCTGGTATGGTTAAGAAAGGGTTAATGACTCTTGTAATAATGAACAGTATGGAGTTTGTTTTAACTACAATAACTATAAATATAGTACTAATCTGGATACAGCTAATCCAGATTGATAGACAGATGAACATTATTGCTTAACATGTTCAATAAATGTGTTTTGTTTGGAGTGTTCAGTGATGTTGTTGACTCTGTGATAGACAGGCATTATTGCTTATAAGGCATAATTTGTGTTATGTTATTTAACCCTCAAGTATTCACTTCTGTCCCTCTGTTGGGCTCTTAAATGCCACAGCATTAAAGTCATAAGCAATGACTGTGTGGTGGGACCACATAGTCATGGGAGGGTGAACCCATCCCAGCCACCTGGAGGGTTAATTAAGTGAAAACATTTGATTAAATTATGGGTACTAAGCAGTGAAAAGTAGTATAAAAAGAAAACGTGTTACTTAATTATTGTTAACAAGTTGAATGTGATTTGAGACTTGAGAAAAGGTTTTTTCTTCAACTTGAGAAAGGTGTTTCTGAAAGAAAAATTGCTCATGAATTTGGTATAGATTTCAGATTTGTTTACCATTATTCCTGAACTGCTTTCGAATATTTTGAATCATCTGTTGATGAATAAATGTGCTGTACTTTTTCTTATTTTTTTCAATAAAGATTTAAAGGTTCAATGTCTGTTGCTTATTTTAAAAGTCAAATTTTAGAGAGAAAAATTTATTTGAGACAGAAACTCAATATTATAAATAGAGAAAGTGACTAATTTAATAAATACATATTTATTTATAAGAACAGTACTTTAAATTTTCCATTTATTTTTGTTCAAAGCTTTTTGTCTTTTAGGGCCATCTTTTGCTACACTAATATGGATTAATGAGGGTTTAGTGTATTAAACAAATTAATAATTCATATAATTTTGGGGCAATGAAGTGAACAATAAGTATCCATATGGTAATTTTAAGCTAAAACTGATGATGAATGTTTGAAATAATATTTGACAATAAAAATGTTTCGTATTATACATTACCAGAAGATATGGAGTGTGAAGTCAGCAAGTTGGAGGGAACATCATTTTTAGATTCATTTCCTATACTTTCATTATTTTGCATAACCACATCACTATTTTTGATATTCTCACTAAGATGACATTTTCTAAGGGCATCAAATAGCTCTTCAGGCACACAATTATCCCTATCCTGTAAAAAAGAATATTAAATTAAAATACGTCAAGATATTTTTAAATAGGTGAATATTATACATTATGTCTTTAACTCAACCACCTTATAGGGAGGGCGTTTCACTCCCCTCTCTTCCAGGCAGAATTCTTTTATTTTAATTATAAGTTTTTAAGTTTATATTCAATGGTTTTTATAAGAGTTTATCCTCCCCCCAAATCAATATTTTGGCTGTGCTACTATGATGATATAAACGATTTTTTTTTTTTGCTTTGGTGCACTAACTTTTAGGCACTTAACCAAGATCATCAAAATTCAACACCCAAAGAAAAAATTTATAATGTTTAGTAAAAATAGGCAGCCAAGAAAGTGTTTTCCATTTCATAAATAAGACAGAAAATCCCATTAATGTGAGATATTAAAGCCACTTTATATAACACTGGTCCATGTTTTAAAGTATGCCACACTGAAAAGAATCATTAAAATAAAAATTATGTTTCAGGTAAATATTATGGTATTTTGGAAGGAATTTCCTTTTGATTAACACATAATTTAACTATTTTTACTGATCAAATTTTTCAAAATTATGCTTTAATTGCATAGTCCAATCTATTTTTTTTTTCACATTAAAAGGACCTTGCTCAGTAATTAATTAAAAATAATCTAAAATTTTCTATTGTTGACTAAAATTTCTCTGTCACTGCAATAAAATTTTAAAGTATATCCTTCAAACTATTTGCATGTTAAAAAAATTTTTAACTTGCAAATAGTTTGAAGGGTAAATCTTAAAAATTTATTGCTCAATGATAGAGAATTTTAGGTTATTTTTAACTTTGTTTTAATGTTTTAAACTTTGTTTTAACACTATATCACAATGAAAAAGTAATTAAAATCAATAAGTTTGCAAATTTGTTAAATTTTTTATTTTCATAAAATTTGAATTAAATTCTGTTTAATTTGGTATATACATAATGACCTGTTTCAATTAATTGTTATTGTTTTAATTCTAAAAGTGACTTGTTTATTTGACTCAGCACAGATGCAAAAAGCCTGGACTTTTCACAAAGTATGGAATTGAGAAAAAAATTACAAAAGAAGACAAATTTTTTGTTTCAAGTATTTTTTTTTTGTTATTCAGAAATAAAACCTTTCTATTAATGCATTATAATCTTTCTATTAGTTTTTTTTAGTAAATTTTTATTTGCACTGCCAGATACATTTTTTTACTAAATGAAAAAAAAAAGCCTATTAAAATAAAACTAGTCTTTTTTTTTTTGTAGCCCCGGGTAAGGCATGGATGTTCGTGTTGTTTTCTGCTGAGGTCCTGCCATCCTCTCAGATCTTCTACTGTGGCATATAAACTGACAGGCTCCTGTCAGACCTCTGTGGCAAGCAGCTGCTTGAGGGGGTAAAATATTTATTTTCAGAAAATTCAAAATTAAATGCTGATTAATTTGGCAAATAAAATGCCATAATTCTTTTCATTAGTTATTTGGCAAAAAAAGTTCTAATGTTAATTTTTTTTGGCAGAGCATAGTGAAAAAATAACTTGGCCTCTGGATATTAACCAGTTTTTCAGGCTGGGCCTGGAAGGGTATCACTTTTGGTTACAGTTTTCTCTTACCATATTCATTATGATTTCTGACTTCTTGGTTCTGAAAATATAGTTCTCTTAACATTTGATTAATGGGAAGAGAATAAAGAATGCTCTTTGAAGAAATATATATATTCTTTCAAAGCAATTGGGCAGTTTCAGACTTTCTTAAAATGAAATCAAAATAATTGCTTCCATCCTAAAGATAGTGAAAGGATTAATAGAATTATTGTTACTAAGGGCCAAATTCGAAAGTACCAACTTTTAATTCATTTACTAAGTCAATATTTAGCTGTTAGCAGAAAAAAAAACATTTTAATTTAATAAGCCAAATGTATGTTAACATAGTTTTATTTCTTTCCTGCTCTTAGCTCTAGAGACCTTGCATAAATTATTATGGGGCTTCCAAAAAAAAAAGTATTATAAATTTTCATACCATTTGAAGAGAAAAATAATCAACATTACAAAATTTCCATATGTTTTTCAACAAATATAAAAATATATTATTTTTCTGTACAATGTATATGCAGATTTATTTCATTTAGGTTTAATTTTACACTTGAAAATTATGGTACTGAGATTTCTCTTTACTTCTAACAAGATAAATATGCTTAAAGTGACAAATTAATAAAGTAGTATTATAATATTTTCAAAACAATTAAGATATAATCAATTTCTGGCAGAATACTAAGTCCCTCGTTTATTGTTTGCATTATAAGCAAGAAACAGTTTACCTTCTGTTTATCTTCTTCATATTTTGATGAAGAAATAGCTATTTGTCCTGTAATTAACTTATTCCTCAACTGTTTGGTCACAATTGTTTCTGCAATAAAAAATCCTAATATTAAGTTTATCAATTTCACCTTTAAAAAGAAAGCCAATTTTAAAAATTGATCATTCATTTTATTCTAAGTTTCATAAATTTTATAGCATGCTACATTCATTACAGTATTCTAAAAGCATCATGCAAACTATTCACTGTTCTTATATTTGCTTCATGAAATATGGTTTAAATGAAAAGTTTCGAATGTACTCAAGGTAATCAATTTCCTTCAGCTCTTAATATAGAGCATAAATATATAATTAGGTCAGACAAAAATATATATATATTAGTTTCACTTTCCTTTCATTGAAAAAAATGCCCATAAACCTAGTATTAGTGTGGCATTGAAATATTACTATTGTGTGGTGTGAAAAACCTCATTCCAAATTAACTATTTCCAAGTTAATATTTATTTAGAAAATAAAGTTCAATTTTAAGTATGGTGAAATTTTCTGAATTGTATTCAGTAAAAAATTGAATTTGATTCCAGAAGCAGTGGCTGTCAAATTTTTGACACCTATTCAAGACTAAAATATACTAGATATTTGACAGCTGCTGTTTATAGGGTTAAAATGTTATACTTATTTAAAATTGATGTAGTCCTGTTATCCAGTATTTTTTGGATATTTGTTGAATGATGCAATATGTAACCAAATGGTTACATATTGAATCATTCTTCATCATCCAATACCCAATACCAGGTACTAATGAAGCCAGAATGCCACACTAATGCTGTGCTAGAAAAAATTTGGGAAATCTAACTAGTAATTATTTAAACTGACATAAATTAATAACATTTATCAGTAAAATTATATATGTAATAAAATTTATTCAGATATATTACTGTTTTCAATATTTTGTATACTGATCTGCTCAATCATTTAAAGCTTAAAATAAGTTCAATTAGAATAAGCGGTCTCCTGATATGCCATCTTAAATATTCAGTTGCTTGGTCTACTCATATTGAAAAAAAATCACAATGCCTAGAAAAAGATTCTAATATTGTTTTATTAATATTCACCTTTTAGCAGTTTATTAGATAGTACAACAAAAGAGAGTTTTAGATAGTAAATACTTTGTGGGTGTGGGCGTGTGGTGCAAAATGGTATGCATTGAGGGATTACTATTAATAATCTTTAATTGTAACTTATCTTTCTAAAATTTCGCCTTATGTAAATGAAATTGTGTGTGCATGGTATTAAAGAAAAATTAATCATAGGTTCCCCTTTTGTTAAATTACTAAAATTAAGTTTTAAAGTACATATTATATTTATCTATTTTGTTAAATAAATAGCATTTGTTATTATATTCATATAAATTATAACCTAAATACCATAGCCATAACTCTATTGAGAGCTGAAATTGTAATTTATGGGTGAAAAATATCCATTAGTACATGTAAGCCATGAGAGTCTTATCTCAAATATTACCAAGAGTAGGGGTTCCCTAACTTTGCAGTATCACAATTCCCTTTTCCTTTTTGAGGCATCCTCGTGCCTTACCACCTCTCATTTATTATCAACCAACTCCCACGTTAACAACAATTTCATATCATAATTAAAAGTACTTACTGGTATTTACTGTACAAACATAAAACATTTCATCCCCTACACATATGCACACGTTTGTAATTCACTGATCTATAGCAATTGAATTATATAAAGTCTGAAAAGCGTTGTTCTTTTCAATCTTAAAGAGCCAGTTGTAAAAAAAATATTTAAATGAAAGAAACAATGTTTTTTAGTTTTAATAAAATTAAAAAAATGAAACCTTTTTCTTTCTAAATACTTTAGTTATATATATATGCCTAGTAGTGACCAATTTACTTGCATTTGAGCATCAGAAAGCTTACCTTTCTTTAGTGTTTTGCCTACCTTGTGAACAGTAATTTCTACAGTAAGAGCCAATAAGTAGTTTGTTCAAAAGTGTTATATATTATGTGATGGATTCCTGGCCTCATTAGTACAGAATGGTGTAGTTGTTTGTGCTTTCCATTGTTTTATGTTCATTAAATTAAAATAGAAATACTGGATGCAATGTCATATCAAATCTATGTAAATGTCTAAATTCCCAAGTATAAAAAATTAGAAAAAATGTGGAAAGGTAAGCAAAATTATTTAAAGTAATAATTGCATTTTGAGTGAAATAATTTTATTATTTACATTTTATCAATTAAACAATACACAATCTGCACATAACTATATAAATTGTGCACTAGAATATTGCATTTATTTTAATGGTAAAAGCCTGGTTAAAAAATTAATCAAGAACAGAAACATTGGGATTACTTGGTAGGGGCTGATTTTTATTTTACTTCACTGTCATTTTAATTAATTAATATCTTATAGCAATTAATAACTGCATAATATTTAATACAGCTCCTAGGAAATTTATCTAAAAATTATGTGTATTAAAATTGCTACAAATATTAATACATTGAGCTTATTTTAAGACTATGAAAATGAAACTGTGTTCATCAGTGTAAGAAGATAAATAAATAGATCATATAAATAGATTATACATACCAGTTGTTCTTTCCTGCTTTAATGGCAAATATTTCTTTGGATTACCTGGCTTCCTCTTGTTGGATGTTTTACATAATTCTATCAAAGTGCAAAACATTTTTACTTAATTGCTGAGATAAATATAATTAATCTGCAATTAATTATTTACACACAACTTAATTAAAAAAAATTATATGTTTGGAGGAAACCGATAATTTAAAGGTGAATGAAACAAAAATTAACAGCATATTTTTTCTACAATTTCTGAACTTTAAGAAAATTAAAGCAAGATTACTGGGATAAGCAAGACAAAGTAAAAAACTGATTACCTAGACCAGGGATTTTCAAGTGTGGCCACCAAAAAACTTCAGTAATTAAAATAAAAAAAAAATATTTAAATGATAATTATAATTTATCATACAGATTCTCTGCAAAAAAGAACATTTTGAAACAAGTGCATCAGTATATATTCAGTAAATAGTTTTGTGGGAAAAGTTTTGCTGACATGCAGGAATTATGGCATTCATTATTTTATTATAAAAGCTTTTCTTTGAACCAAAGCCAAATAAAGTATTGCGTCCAAACACAGTCTGCATATTTCATGTTGATCAATTAATTATGTTAAAATTGGAAAATATAAGCTTTTACATTGTCCAAAAAAAAAATTTTATCTGTAAGTTTACAAGTCTTATATATTACAAATTTCATTTTAATTTTTCTTAATGCAGTCACTACACATTGCTTGTGGATGATAATGAGGCCACAAGAAAATCTCTCTTGAGAAACACTGAAGATTCCCAACATATATTGCAATATATCATAAAAATTTGCAAAGTTTGGACCAGATTAGAAAATTATGCATGCTGCTTAGTGTTTCAAGTAGTTCATTAATCTTATAATAATTATATAACTATACTTTATGGTTTTGTACTTTATTAATAACTAATATGATCATATCATCCTTAATTAAAAGTTTCAATATTGTACTATAAATATATTTTGTTACTCTTATCAGTGACATAGTGTGAGTAGCAATTGTTATAGACAAAGTGAGACTGTGAAAATGCACAGCTGATGCTTCTGTGCTTCTCATATATCAGAGATCAATCAGTTACCTGTCAATTGACCAATGACTGATGGGTACAAAAAAAACATCAAACAATCATCAATTAGAAGTGTTCATGGCATCAATTGCATAGTTTCACAGTCTCATTCAGACTAATAATTGTCACTCACATTACACCACTGTTTCAAATCTATATTTCTTATCCATTTGTCACAAAAATCTTGTATTCCAGCTATGTCTCATCATTTTAATTAAGAGTTCATGCTGACCTACATAAACAATTTCCATTACCCTCCCTTCTTCAGTGGTTTAAATAATTATTGATGTTTAGATTATCCATAAAAGAACCTATTGACTTAAAATTTAACCTAAAAGAACCTATTGAACTAAAAATCCTGCTAATGTGAGCAATCCAAGCCACTTTGTATAACACTGGCCCAGGTTTTATAATATACCACACTGAAAAGAATCATTAAAATAAAAATCATGTTTCAGGGAAATATTATAGTATTCAGGAGGAAGTTTCCTTTTAATTAATATATAATTTAACTGTTTTTATTGATCAGGTTTTCCAAAATTAATTGCATAGTTTGATCTATTTTTCCACTATATTGTTTCCACTATATGTTTGTACATTTGTTCAAAATTTTTATCTTTGTAAAATTTGGAATTAAATTCTTTTTAATTTGGTATATAACATAATCTATTTCAGTTTATTGTTTTTTTTATGAATTGTTGACTTTTTGACTCAGCATAGGTGGCAAAATGCCTGGACTTTCCTCAAACTATGATACTGAGAAAAAAAAATTACACATTGAGAGTAATTTTTTGTTTCAAATATTTTTTTTCCATTATTCAAAAATAGCCTTTCTATTCATGTGCATTAAAATCATTTCTGTCTATTAGTTTG
The DNA here is from genome assembly GCA_038380435.1 of Ryuthela nishihirai. Lineage (NCBI taxonomy): Eukaryota > Metazoa > Arthropoda > Arachnida > Araneae > Heptathelidae > Ryuthela > Ryuthela nishihirai. Next base: position 32,888,997 of record JAWZYU010000018.1, read on the forward strand.
CTTTTTTTTTAAATAAAGTTTTATTTGCATTGCCATGTGCATTTTTTTACTGCATGATTCTAAAAAAAAAGGTCCATTAAAATTCATCATCTTTTTTGTAAAATATTTTGTTTTCAGAAATCCTGAATTAAATGTTGATTAATTTGACATAAAGCATGCAATAATTCCTTTCATTAGTTATATGGGAAAAAAGTTCAAATTTTTTTTTGGCTGAACAAAGTGAAAAAATGGCTTAGCCCCTGAATGTAAACCAGTTTTTCATGCTAGGGCCTGGAAGGGTTAAAAAATACGAAACAAATTTGTTCGGGCAGTGAAATAAAGAGTATACAACTTTTTTTTACTTTATGTGAAGTATGTAAAAACATATTGTGAAGGGAAAAATATATTTTATTAGAGATCAAGTTACCTTCTTTAACCCATGTTCACATATTATTGAAGAACTAATCAAAAGTTACCATTCATAGTTGTGTTTTTGACTACCTTAATTAGTGATGGTAGTTTCTTTAGTAACTTTAAAAAACATAATTATTTGTACCGATACTTTTTTGGTCACTATGCTATTCCTCAAAACAATATCAGAATTTAAGGAAGCAAAATAAATCTATGAACAACACAATAATTTATACAGAGTGATTCAAAAGGTCTTAGACAAACTGTAAAGGTAAGTCAGGAATATGAAAACAAACCATTTTTACATAGGAACATATAACCGCAAACGCACCCAAGTGTGCTAGAGGACGTTATTTGCCAGAAATTGAGTTGGGCAGCACGAGTCATTGATGTTGCAGGAGTAGGATGCATCGTTACAGTAATACTGAGGTGGCAGATATGCACTTAGCTTATGAGGCAGCGAATGGAAACAGGCGAGCCGCGGTGCGATTGTATCTTGAACAGTTCCCAAACAGACGTGTGGCCCATCATCAAAGGTTTATGAGTTTGCACCACAGATTGTGTGAAACTGGACCTTTTGAAGTAAACAGCCAATGTGGTTGGGACTGAATGATGCACACACCTGTCATGAAAGAAGCAGTCTTACATGAAATTGAACACAATCCAAGTACGCGAGCTATTTCGCATCACATTCGCACACCTCAACCCAGCATGTGGCGAGTATTACACAAGGAGTTGTTACACCCTTTTGCATGCAATGGGTCCAGTCATTGGAAGAAGGAGATGACCACCTGCATCTGGAATTCGCATGTTGGTTTTTGGAAAAATGTGTCGCACAGCTTGAATTTCCAATGTTGGTTCTCTTCACCGATGAACTACCTTCTCAAGTGAGGGTTTTGTTAATGTTCATAATTTGCATGTGTGGGCACAAGACAACCCACTAGCTACATGTCCCTGTGCTGCCCAACACCAGTTCACCATAAATGTTTGGGCGGGCATTGTTGGAGACTGTTTGCTTGGGCCATACCTTCTTCCATCATGACTAGACAGTGTAGTTATCCAATATTCCTGGAGGAGGTCTTGCCAGAACTACTGCATGATGTTCCTGTATCTTTGCACTGACGCATGTGGTTTCAGCACGACAGGGCAGCCGCAATTTCACTTTGGTTGTGTGCGAGTATCTCAATAGAACTTAATCTTGTAATCTTGGTTGTGTGCGAGTATCTCAATAGAACCTTTCCTGCATGATGGATTGGCCGTGGTGGACCTGTCGCTTGACCACCAAGATCACCCGACTTGTCCCCTATTGATTTCTTCCTCTGGGATTACCTCAAAGGCCTTGTGTACGAAACCCCCATAGCCTCTGACACTGGCCTCGTTGCAAGAGTCGTTAAGGCAGCAGCAGCATGTCAATGAGAGGCCTGGCATTTTTGAACACGTTCGCCGATCCATGTGTCGATGTTGCAAGGCATGTATTGCTGCAGATGGAAAGAACTTGGAGAACTTCCTCTGAAATTGTAAACATGATATCTAATAAACATGTTGTTATACCTTACTTGTATTCCTTTATTTTTGATTCTTCCTGTACCTCTAGCACACTTGGGTGGCATTTGTGGCTATATGTTCCTATGTATGTATATATGGTTTGTTTTTGTATTCCTGACCTACCTTTACAGTTTGTCTAAGACCTTTTGAATCACCCTGTATATACATATTACTGATTAGTCCATATATAAAATACCAGGCACTAGATCTATTAATTTTCATCAAAACTGTTGCTTAATTCTGTGAAATAATGCTCTTTGTAAAATGTAAATTGTAAAATGTGTAATGTGTAATATATGTGTAATTGCAAAGCTCTTTCTCAAAACAAAATATACTTTAAGGACGCAAAATAAATCTATGAATTGAAGATAGCAAAGCAACATAATAACTTTATATATACATATTACTGGTTAATACACATATATCAGGTACTAGTAAGAGATGTATTAATTTTCATCAAAAGTGTTGCTTAATTCTGTTAAATGTTGCTCTTTGGAAAATGTATCTATACAAATTATTAATAACAAATGATCATACAGACCGAAAAAAAAAGAAGTGATGCCACAAAGAAACTATATACCCAACTGTAAAACAAACAAATTTACTTCATGGTAATAAATTCTGTACAGTTAAAAGCATTTATAGACAATAAATAATAGAAATGTACCTTTTGCATTTTTTTCTGTAATTGAAGGCACTTCTATATTTTCTGTTGTTTCTAATTTTCGTTTTTTACAAGCATAATCTGAATGCATTCTCTGTGAATACACTTTATTATCCTCATTGTTCTCTTGTGTCTCATCTTTGCAACATGATTTCCAAACTTCACATGACTTACTCTTTCCTTCACTCAATAATTCATTTCCATGGGAATTTAGTTCAATTGTTGATACTTTAATTTCAGATATTATTCTTCCTTTCTCTGATACATGTTTAATAGTCCTTTTTCTATTAGCATCCTGAAATTTCTTTTGAAAAACACTAGATTTGTTCTCATTTGTAACTTTTTGTACAATTTTAATATCATCCTTTATAGTTGCAGATGAAGAACTAGATACAGCAACCTTTACTTGTTTCCACAAAATGCTTTTGTGTGATCCTTTAAAGGTTGTTAAATGGCGTCTCTTAAAACACTTTAACTGAGGAATTTTTTTAACTTGACATCTTGAATTTCTTCTACTGCAAACCTGTGGCATGCCTTTTAAAGTCTTGAATCTAGTAGCATATTTCGAACCAGATTCATCTTGTTGGTTGCCATCCAATCCATCAGTTGAGTTTTTATGAAAGAGTGACCTCTTTTTGGGCTGATGAGTATATTTCATCTAAAAATATAACATACTTGTTAAACAAAATATTTTATAAAGTTATGGTAAAAACATTCAAGAAAACATTATCGTTTCAAAAAATAATGAAATGCAAATAATCACATTTGACTGTTATATATATATCTTAATACATCTCTAACAACTATGGATTTCAGAATCTAAGTTTATTTTATAGAACTAACTTAAACTAATGCAATAATAGCAATGCATCAGAAAACTAATATGAAAATATTACATTTTTAGTACTTAGTCTAAGATCATAAAAATTCTAATAAAATTGTGAGTAGGAACAATTTTTTCCACTTGAACTCAAATGAGAAAAACTAGCCTGTTTCATATGCTCAGAAGTAGAATGGAACAAAATCTTACAATTGAATAATATAGGTATAGGTGAAATAGATATTAGTATTCTCTAATAGTATCTACCTTAGTGGTTAACTAATTATATATTAATATATTTGCCCCATAGCAGTGGCATACACCTCCACCACACATAATATCCCACATTTCTGTATAAATAAATCCCTCACCAATATAACAGAACTTCAAAATTCTATTTCACAAACCCCTCAATAGAGGGCACCACAAGTATTACCACCCATGGAGGTAGGAAGAGGGGGAGGTGCCCCATCACTTGAAAACTGTAACTGGATGTTGCCATATTGCTCCTATTCATAAGCATGCTATCACTGTGCTAACGAATGATAGAATATGTTTAAAAAATGGGTATGCATGTAGTATATGTATGACTCAATAAGCCTGCAAAAACGATCAAAGAGATAACATTTCATAGGTAATAAGTGATGCAAAAGTTTTTCTTTGCAAATTCGAAACTTTTTTGTTATTTCAACTATTTATGATAGCTTAATTAGGACTTGCGAAAGGGGGGAAGGGATTTTGGGTTGGGTTGTTTTACCTCTGATCGGCACTTTTTTGCACACCATGGGCTAAATGGCCAGGTCACATGGACTCCGAAGGCTCAGAGAAGGTTGGGGAAGGGGACCCACTGGAACAGCTGTTGGGAGACAGATGGTAGCCTCCCATCAAGGCCATCCAGTGTGTTCTTTAATGGGCACAAGGTATGACTCTCCCGCACATGGGACCACGGCTTAACATCCTGTCTGACGGACGGCATCCTTTCCAAGCCCATCGTTGTCCCCTACTGACCGTGGGCAGGGTGGGGAATTTTGCGGAGAGAAATCTCAATGCTGACCCAGCTGGGACTCGAACCTGGGAACTACAGATTACGAGCCTGGCATGCTACCGATTGAGCCACCCCCAGGGGGGAAGGAAAGATTGCGAAAACTTGCAGAAGGAGGTTGTAAAATTTTTCCAGTGTTTTAAATGTAAAGTGATGAAATAAAGGTTTATTATAAATTCATAGAAAGAAAAAATAAATCAAGAAACGGGAGAGAACATAATACCCACATTATTCATTTCCTTTGCTTTTGATGTACCCTACCGAAAGGCTACAGAATTTCCCTGTTTCAATGAGAATAACTTGGAACTCTATAACTTCTAAAATATGCATTTAATGGAAAAATTTGATGGAAGATAAATTAAAGATCATAATCAAATCTATTTAAATATAGATTTTCAACAACTTTCATTTAGTATTTAAAGAGTTCCAGAAGCTGGAATATTTAGCAATAAACTTCCATATTATGCCAGTGAGAGCCAAAATTGGAAACTCTATAACTTCTAAAATATGCATTTAATGGAAAAATGTGACTGAAGATAATTTAAAGATCATAATTAATTCTATTTAAGTATCCACTTTAAACATTAGAACATTAGAAACTCTTGAATCAATAGTGATACAACTTTTAAATATTATGCTGGGGGAGGGGAGAGATTTAACATATTCTAAATCATGCACCATACGTTTTTCATTTGTATATCTAAAAAAAAATCGAAGTGGGGTGGGTGGAGGAAAAAATACAATCGATCTGAAAAATATAAGGGGGGGGGGGGGAGCAAGCAATGATTTCCAATGAAATATAACATTTTTCCCTCCATTTTACAGGTCCTTAAAAAAATGAAGCATAGGTTTATTCTTCAATAGCATGAAATATAAATAAGTTTAATAATTTTTTGTCCTTATTACCCTTATTAGCATTCTGAAAGGGGGTGAGAACTCCCCAGATCTGGCCCTGCACTGAATATAGTTCCATGATCAATCCCTAATATATGAAAAAGATGCTGCATAACTTTCATTTGATATATAATTTGTTGACTAACCTTAAGTGGGGTTAAATAACTGTGTTTAAAAGCGAATGCAAAACCGAAGACGAAAAAATGTATTCTTTTCAATAACTGTAAAAAAAAAACTATTGACCTTCCAAAAAAAAAATATAAAAAAATTTATTTTAACAATAATTGTCAAAATAGTCTGTTAATTTAATCACATTACTATAAATGGAAAATATAAAAACTGAAGGAAAATATAAAAACCTAAAGGTTTTTATATTTTCCTACTAAATTACTACCTACTACTACTACCTACTAAAGGCTGGTGGATAATCCTGGTCAGTCAGAGGCCATCACAGGTGCCTGAACTCTTGCTTTTACAGGTATCATCAAACCTGCATTAAAGGAAGTCTTCCAGTGTAGATGGCTTCAGCCTTTAGTAGTGGAGGAACAGGTCTTTGCCCATGCCTGTGATTAGGGTTTTTTTTAATAGTGTTGGCACTTCCTCTCTCAATAAACATAGTTTCTTTAAACATCCCACTAACCATTCTTTCCCTACAGGTAGTTGGAATGTGAGGACTCTGCATAGAGATTATTCTCTTGATGTTCTTACACAAGAATTCCACCATTATAACTTAGATATTCTTGGCTTGCAAGAGACCAAATGGACAGATAAAGATCAAATACTTAAAAGTAATCTTAAATTTCTCTTTTCAGAGAGGAAAAATGGAAAGCATCTCCAAGGTGTAGGTTTGCTTCTCAGCAGACACACCAGTGATGCTCTTCTGGGACATGAGTGCATTAATGAAAGATTTCTTACAGCTAAATTTCATATTGTGTTATGACACGACTTCCGTCATGAGCATTCAAATTACAGGCGAGTTGTGCCAAAGTATCCCTTCTGTTGGCTCATACCATAGGTGTATGAGCCTTCGCTCACCTCTGGCATCGATGAACCATGGTTTTTCCCTCCTTGGACCACTTTTTTTTTTGAAGGTACTAACCACAGCTCACCATGAGCACCTCACAAGCCTTGCCATCTTGGAAAAGTTTTGACCTAGTCATCTGGCAATTACAATTTAGCTTTTGTCAAACTTGCTTAAGTCAGCTGCCTTTCCCATCTGAAGAACAAGAGTAACACTGATTAACAGAGCTCAGTATCAGGTGTTATTTATACCATTTCATGACCTTCACACATGCTGTCTTTTACCTGCAGTTGCTTCAATTTGCATAAAGATGTGCTGGTCATGTTTTTTGCTCTTCAGTGTATATAATACATTTAGCTTGATGACTTGGCATACAAAACTGAGGAAGCAGTTAGATGGAGTAATAGCAAAGAGTTGTACCAGATAGGATAATCAATGTTTTTTGTGGGAAGGAACAGACAGATATACAGGATTGAAAGATCAACAAGGTAAGGTTATAAGAAGGTGAGGATTCTGTCATGTTTAGGTAGTCTGAGTAGTTCAGAGATATTCTAAATAATGTTGTTAGTTCTACTCCCATTGTTTGTAATGATGATAGATGCATTACTGGCTTTAATGTTGGCCTTATATCACAGTCCATGTTATTTTGGCCATTTCTAAACTTAAACCACATAAATCCCCAGGGATAGATGAAATCACTACTGAAATGCTAAGAACAGGAAATGTTTCTGTTACCACATGGCTGACTGAAATTTTGAATATCTTTTATGATAAAGGCATTATTCTTAAGGATTTTACTACAGCTATTATTATCCCTATTTTTTTAAAAAGGTGATTGTAATTCTTGTGATAACTATAGGAGTATCAGTCTACTTTCTATTCCAAGTAAAGTTCTTTGCATGATTGTATTTAATAGAATTAAGAATCTGGTTGATGGACAATTGTTTGATGAGCAATGTGGATCCAGAAGTGGTAGGGGATGTGTATATTAGATTTTTTCACTTAGGCAGACTTTTGAGAAATGTTTAGAGTTTCAGAAACCCATGGTTACTAGCTTTGTAGATTTCAAAAAGGCTTTTGGCTCTGCTGACCATCATAATTTGTGGTTGATCGTGAGATCTTATGGCATACCAGACAAGTTAGTTAACATAATGAAAGCTCTCTATAATACCACTGAGTCATGTGTGAGAGTTGGTAAATCTTGTAGCAATTGTTTAAAATTGCTTCTGGATTTTGACAAGGTGTATTTTGTCCTCTTTCCTCTTTAGTTTGGTTATTGATTATTTTTATGCGAAATTCACTGCAAGGGAAATTTTTTGGGTTTAAATGGTCTAGATATCTGAAAATTTTTTATTTAGTTTATGCTGATGATTTAACCCTTTTGACAAATGATGTTGATGAGATGAATGCTTTCATTCAAGCTGTTGATGAGACTGGTAGTAGAGTAGGTTTGGTTATAAACAGGGAGAAAACTAAAGTGATGAAAATTGGTTAGGCAAGCTGTGATTCAGTTAATCTGAATGGTTGCAGTCTTGAGCAGGTGTCACAGTTTAATTATCTTGGGAGTTATGTAACAGATACTGGTGATGAGCGGCATGAGATTGACAGACGAATAGGGATTGCTGCCAGGACTTTTAAGAATCTATGGAAAGTGTGGAGAAATAGGCGTATACACCTAAAGACTAAAATTAGACTGTATAATAGTTTAGTTCTTTCTAGGGTTAGTTATGGTAGTGAAACTTGGACACTTTGTAAACAAGATAACAGGAAATTAGATACTTTTGATTCTAGATGCTTACGCAGTATCTTGGGCATTAGGTGGTTCAACTTTGTAACTAATGATGAGGTTAGGCAAAGGAGTCAGCAACCTCCTTTAAGCAGCATATTCTGCAGAGAGAGACTCCATTGGTTTGGCCAAGTTGCCCATATGCATAACTATTAACTAGCGAATAGGATTATGAACAGTGTGCCTAAAGGATTCAAAAAGAGGGGGAGACCTTGGATGTGGTGGCAGACAATGTCAAATGGACCTTGTTAGAATTGGTCTACAGTGGCCAGATGCAGCAATGTAGTTCAAGACAGATGTGTTCAGAGAGCTAAATTGCACAATATGGTTGGACCTCCATAGCCTATGGCTGCTTGACAATGATAATGCATACGCTTAAGAGTTTTGGTGAATTTTTTTACAATTTATTAAAAAAAATTTAATTTAATTTTTTAAAATTAGCAAACTCAAAATGTGTCAAAAAGTGCAAACCTAAAGAAGTGTCATAAAAAAATTATTTGGTTTAAAAAGAGGATAATTTAAATATAAACTGAAAAATATATCTTAAAAAGATAAAGAACTGAAAAAAAATTGAATAAAAATACTTCAAAGTATTTAATATTTAAATGAAGCATTGATATTGGGAATGAAACATTCTAGTATATGAATAACTGCTGCATAACTAGCTAGGTAAAAGTTTATTGTTAAAATTGCAGCAAAAATTTTGGTTTAAAATCACATTTCCCAGCATTAATTGGTGTATTTGGTTAAAATATCATTAAAATTATTGCTAACATAAGTTCTACCTTTTTAAAAATCGTGTTTTTAGGCTAAATGTTTAATCCTATGATTCTTCTGATAGTTACCATTAGAGATCACTAGCGATTTCATTTTCAATCATTTCAAATTGATTGTTCTTGTTAATCACAGTATACATTTGAAAAGCAGTAAGATATAAATCCAGAAGTACCAAAGGAAAGAAAAAAAGTCTTTAAAATCGAAAGTCTGTTAAAATATTGTCCAAAAACTGTGTATAGTTCCCAGATGATGCAACTTCTGATATTTATTTTATTGCTAACTTATGTTACAAATTTAGAAAGGATTACAACTTTGCTAGGGTATTAAATAAGTCAGCATGCCAGAAATGAAAAATTGATTATTTACTAATACAGTGGACCTTCGTTATAGCGCTGCTCACTATACCGCGCACTCGGTTATATAGCGGGTGATGTTTGCGATAAGTTCAAACATGTTTATACAGGTCCGTGCGGCGTTAGTGAGTATCGCATTTTATTGTTACTGCGTATTGAGTAATTGTGTATGTATTGAGTTCCTGCATGTATTTTGAATAGCGTTTAATTATTGTATGCATGATGAGTAAAAGAAAAGCTTACAGTGTGAAATTTATTGTGTCGCCACCGCGCCGCTCGGTATAACGCAGTTCACCTTATAACGCGGGTGTTGTTTCCCGCCCGACATGTGCGTTATATCGGGGGTCCACTGTATAAGGCAGAATAAAGGCATAAATTAAATCATTGCTACTTGATGCTATTTAAGGTGATTCAACATGTGCATAAGATCACTACAGGCTCAAATATTTTTTAAAACTTTATAATTTTTTCAAACAGAATCAATAAGAAAAAATATATATCATAGACCAGTGCTGTCCAACTATAGCAGCCCGCGGGTCGCATACAGCCCGCACAAGTTTTTTTGTGGCTCACGAACAAAATCAAGTTTTTAGTTGAAATTTTAAATAAATATCTATAATCCACCTTATAATTTTTTGTCAACTTATATTACTTTACTTGATATGAAATCTTCAACTTACTCATTCTATTTGCAATTATTATTGTATTATTTCAACTTACACATTCTATTCTTATTGCTTAACAACTATGGCCACAATTCTCCCATTAAATTTATTAAATATTTGATAAGGTTTAGAAAATTTATATTGGTTTATTAATATTTATTATTTTTTCTATAAATAAATTTTTGAAGTGACATGAACTGACTTTTCAATTTCCTATCCTGTCCTATTCTTTCTTTTGGCCTGCGAAATATTGGCGAAAGAAAAAATGGCCTGCAGTCTTAGAGAAGTTGGACAGCACTGTCATAGACTGAAATGTCATTTTCGAGATTTTATTAGAAACAGTCAAAAATATTGATTTCTGTTGGAAAAAAAATTATGATCTTGCATTATGGAACGATAGACCAACTCTGGGCCAGTAGAATCAGAAAAGTAAAAACAGTATAGCCAGCTTGGACACACAAAGGGCTAAAAGTCAGTACCTTATAAATCCAATTTAGCTCATTCAGGGAAAAGATTTTAAAAGATCTTAAAATTCTTTAAATAATTTTTTGACCATTAACCCTTAGTGTCCAAAGTGTAGGCTTAAGTAGAGTTTCTCTCTGAGAATTCCTTCTTCAGAAATATATAATATAGTCTGAAAATGCCCATTTCTCAAGAAATTGCTAGTAAATTATTATTTTACTACAATAAAAAATTATTTTAAATTAACATGTGTCAACACTTTTGCATCCTTAGTTTAAATACGACAGATTCTAAACTAGCAATCAACCATCAGGGAGGGGAATGCAGTGTCTCACTATTTGACATTGGAACCAGTCCCATCCCATTTTCTTTATCCCCCCCCTCCCAAGTCTTTTCACTACTCCATTTCATTGGCTGTGAAAGAGTCCAATATTTATATATTCAAATAAAGAAATTAATTATTAGTTTTGCATTATTAGTTTTGCTCATAAAGTTTTTGAGTAACTCAAATTGCTTAAATGAGAAATGAAACAACGATTTCTTTTGTGTCAATTAACACTGAAACAATAAACAAATTCAATTATGGAAAATATTTTTAAAGAATCCAGCAATCCAGTGGAAGAGTAGAATTCAGAGACTATGGTAAACACAGATACCAAAGCAGAATTAAGTATAAAAAATGAACTAGAATAGTAATATCGACCACAAAGGCAAAGCCCCTTATATCCCTCAATAATTTTACTTCATTGACAAAAAAGAGTTCAACTTTTATGAAATGTCATATAAAGTAAACCAAATATAAAAGTTCTTTCAGATGTTCTTTTAACTATAAGACCAATATCGATATAAAAGTAATTTCTCAACTTCAGGAAGTTTTGTTTTAAAAAAAAGGACAAGATTAGCAGATGAAGTGATTGATGACACGGTTTTTAAAGTATCACTTTAAACACAATGTGTAAGTAGTTAACTAAAACTATTAAAAAGTATTAAAAACTTAGTATTAAAAACTAAAATAAAAAAAGAGTAGTTTTGTTTAATAATTTTTTTGTTTTTGAATAAATATAACAAACATAACATACAAATATTTGCTTTATAATTACAGTTTTGTTGTTTAGTTGGTAATTACAATTTTGGTTATTTTAGATTTTATAAAAATCTAAAAAAAACAATTATTTTAAATTCAACTTTCCAGGAATTCTTGAGAGTTCAGATATCTGATTCCTGATTATCAAGAATCCTGAGATCTTTCTTATTTATAAAATAAATAAGAAACTCTAAAGCTTATGTTCCCTTTAATTTATTTTGAATTTTTGTTATTTTATTATTCAGAATGAAATGCTTTTTTCATTTTGCATGTAACATCAAGGACATACCAGGGGGTCCAGAAGGTCTGAATCCCTCTGAAATAACATAATCTTATATGAACTCTCAAACTTGTCTGCCTGATTTTAAATCCAGAAAAGGTGACTTTGTATAATTTTAGACCCATGTCATAAACCCAAAACAAAAATAGATTTAATAAACAAACAATTATAAAATGTTATTTCGTATAGAATATCAATTTAACCTTTCCTGTCCAATGGAGTATTATTTTAGAATTTGTTATATTTTTGCTTATCTGTTCTAGCAGATGTTCTAAGACTGGTATAAAGTAGCCCTTTTACAACTGTAGAGATGGAAAACATTACTTTATTATTGTTAATAAAGATTTTCAAAAGTAATTTTAAGGAAATACATTTTGCTTGAAGAAGTATCAAACAGGAAATAAAAAGTACTTCATGTAATGGTAATAAATTGGATAATACTCTTTTTGTTAGTATTTGGCTAAAAACAATATGCATTCATTGTATGCAGCAATTTTAGTAAATTTTACCTCTCATAAATTTTATAACCCCCCCCCCCCCCAATATAAAAACCTAAAATCTACTGTAATTTCCTAGGGTTGGCAACAATGACTTTAAATAACTTTTCAAATATCATATGAACATTTTTGAAAATCAAGATTTAGCTTTCACTGAGATCTTACATTTTAAATGAGTTTCTTTTTTGTCCAAAAAAGGTTATTTAAAAAAGTTATTAAGCTCAAAATTTAAGTACTTATTAATATAAGATGGGTATGTTCCTGATAAAGTCGCCATTCAGTGAATTATAATGTATAAAAGTATATGCATTTTAATATTAAGAAAACACTGGTAATGAGATATATTTAAGATAAAGTTTTATAGTGTGCCTATTACCTTAGAAATTAAGATACAAAATATATTTACTTTTGAATACTAAATAACAATAAAGAAAAGAAAATAACATTTTAAAAATTTCATTTAAATTTACTAGTCCTTAATGTTAAAATTGTTTTACATCTAAAGTCCTTCTATTATCAACTCTTCAATCTGATATGCTTATTAAAATAAAAATAGTAGTTACCTGTAAGCAAGGCATTTCATTATCAAAAATGATCTTTTCAGTGTGACTGTTACTACTCCTGTCACAAGTAACGGAATATTCATCACTGCTGTCTACTGACGTAGATGACATGGTTTCATTTACATGCAAAATTGGTTTGCTGGCATCTGAAGAACTGGAAGAACATGAAGAATCTATAGTGTATCCATTTTGTTGCACAGCAGAACGTTTTTTGCATGGGCGTCTATGACACTTCCTTGTAATTTTACCTGCTTCACTGAAAAGAGAATGCATACAGCTTCAGTCATTTTATGGATGTTAGAATAAAACATAACAATATAAAATCAAATGAAAAAAATATTCATAATTATCTATATAAAAGGTGTTAAAATTGAAACGCCTGGCATGCCACATTCCATGCAGTGAAAATGTCTGAAGGTTTCATCTAGTTATCCAAGATTTAATATCTCAATTTTAAAAGAAATTAAATGCCTGAAATAATACTGTTAGATAATACATCATTGTTAGAAAAAATTATATCTTGTAAAACGATTACAAAAAAAATATAGTTTGAAAATTATTTTAAAAATGTTTAAAAGGTTTGCATCATCATGGTCATTTCAGTTTACTTGTGATTTTGCTGCTGATGTAAAATCACAACTAAAATCCATTCAAGCATGTTGGTGACAACTGCCTGAAAAATTGACAGATGAATGTAATGATATGGGTTTCTATGGTTATAAAAGATAAAAAGTACTTCTAGTGAAAGTGTCACTTCTCCCAACTCTTATTTTTCAATGTATTGGCTGCTTTGGAATATGGAACTAATGAACCCATATAATTTATTATGAAAAGAGTCCAAGAATACTTGTTATAATCGGTCTTGCAACTACTTCTTGAAAAATTTTAACAGTGGAATTATTCTCTTTCCTTTGTGCTAGAAATGTTGACTTCTTCATTTAAAAATAGAAATTGAAATAGATATTTCAATCCAATGTATATGATGGAAAGGAATAATCTATAAACGATCTTCTGAAGATTTGTAGAGTAAATGAATACCATAAATTTTAAAACCCATCAAAAGTTGGCTACAAAAACTTAAAAATATATGGTATTGTTTTAAAATCATTAGAAGGGAAAAACTGGGTACTGATTTAGATACTTTAGGGAAGATCAAAATATTTCTTCAAATGAAATCATTTTATTTGTTCTCCAAAATAATCACCCAATATAAAGAAGTGTAATTAACAATTTCATTTAGTTGCAACTCCATGGAGATTAGTACTGCTTGTAAATGTAAAATAAAAAATTTAAAAAACACTGATATTTCAAATACAAATCCTAGTCATAAGAGGAACATATATATAGTGATCTCATAGTAAGGATGAGAGGTTTTTCTAGCATTTTTTTTTACAATTTTAATTACATTTCATCTCTCATAGATCATATAGAATACTATGGAGTAGAGGATCACACAAAAGAACTTTGCAGCCTTAATGCAACCCATGATTTGGTATCTCTGATTTATATGAAGAATATTTGATTTCAGAATGCAAGTGTAGAAAATAATAAACAGAGCAGTTTTTTAGGCTAATATATTTATATCTTGTAGTGATCAGCTTAATTTGTATGCAGAAAAAGAATTACATTTCATTTTATTAATTGTTACATAATCTTGGATTAAACATTTACTTTTATAGAAGATCCTAATATATATTGAAGTTGGGAAAACAAGCATGTAATCAGAAAATAAAATTTTAACATATTTCTGAGGGCTGAAAATTTTAACCACTTCAGACCCTGTGCACATTACAATGCACACATTACTTTTTAGAATTTTTTTAAATGTGGGAAGAGGTGCCTATGGTCTTGCAATATTTTCCAAGTGTAGACCTTCTTTAGTGTAAGCAATGAATTGGAATCTGGTGCCATCTATGGATATAATAGGAACTACAATATAATAACATTGAAGATAATTGTGCCTGACATGCAAAAAGAACTGTTTTGCTACATTTCACATATGTCATTCATTTAATGCATTTATCATGACAAACTATATATAAATTATAACTCTTTTTCTTTTATGTTTCTTTTTGCTGCTTTCTGATATTTTAGAATTTTGCAACTTTTGGGATGGTTTTTATATTATAATGAACATGCTAAATTTCAGTGAAATGATGTTAAAAAAAAATCATTTTTGCATATTCTTGTTTAAAATATAAGTCATAAATAAAGTATATTTAAGTGAGAACAGTTTTTCTTCTATAAACAAAAATTCAGGTTTGAAGAGATTAAGTGAATTTGGTTACTTTGTACTGAATGAATATTACTAAGATAAATATACTAATTTCATAAATTAGTACATAATCTGAAATTATAAGCAGAAAGAGCATGGGCATTGGCAGGAATGTTCCTTGCGGGGAGGGAGAGAAGTTACCAATGTTGAATACATTTATAATTAATAGCATCATTTTCAATACCATTAGAACTTTGAAACATTAATGCCAATCATAACAATGAACTGAGTGGAATAGTACATAATTACTGTTGTCATTTGAGTAGTTTTATATAAATAAAAAAGAAAAAGCAAATCAAGTCAAACTTTTTAAATATTAAAGTATTTTTTCATATTAATAAATAAAAATAAGAAAACACGAAAAAGTTCATGTATGATTTTTTGTTAACAAAACGCAATTTTTGGTACACCCAATGTTATTACATAAATTAATTTTTCTGTCAATTAATAAAAAAAATATGCTTCTGTAAACAAAAGAAAATGTAAAAATCAAGATTAGATTTTGTTAATGAAAATATAACATTAATTTCTGATACACCTACTGTTATTCAACATAATTTTTTCTATCAAATTTTCCAGGGGAACTAGGAATCCTTATAATAATTCTCTAAGCATTTTATTCCTAATTCTGTGAAAATAGATAAAAACTTGGTGAGTTTAATTGAAATATAAACTAGACAGTTACTTGTCTAGACTACTAATTGTAACAGTTAGCAACTTACTTTTTAAAAATATTTAAATTCCAAACAAAAAAAATTAATGTATTTGTATCTGACAAAAAAAACACCTTAATATAAATTCACTTACTTCTTTTTTGGTTTCAGACGAGCAAGTTCTTTTTGTTTTTCTTTATATTTCCTCTGAAGTTCTGCAAGCCTTTTTCTCATTTCTTGTTCTAAAGATTCAGTAGAATTAGGATTCATATTTGCTACATTCTCTTCTGCTGTTGGATGCTTATTAGAACTTTCATCACATGCTTCTGGCTTGAATAATTTGCTTTCTTTTTTAATAACTGGATAATTACAACTTATATCAGAAGTTGGATTGCTGTATACAGTTATTTTATTTTTATTATCATCCTGCTGAACTTCAAATTCTTTAGCAAAATGATGCTCTGCAAGGGCACACAGTAAACCCAGCCTGTCTGTACATAAAGGATCAAGTCCAATATATGGTGCAAGGTTTATATCTGTTTCCGAGAGATAACTGTTAATTTCGTTATTGGCCATTTCATTTTCTGCTGCAGAAATAGTCAAAGGTGATTTTTCTCCTATCAGAGATTTATTATTTTCCAATGATTGCTTTTCAGAACAAGTTACTTTTTCAATACTATCCAATAAAAGACTAAGTCCATGGTGATAATTAAAATCTAAAGCTGATTCATTTTTAACAACCAATGTTTCTTGTTCCTTACTACTGCTGTATTCTACCTCATTCAAAAGAGATTCATTATTCTGTATTGATTCAGATGGTTGAAAGTGGCATTCATTTTTTATATCAACAGATTTCTCTTCCTTTATGTTCAAAGTTTGATCTACAGTGGCAAAATCATCAGTTTCTAGTTCTTGTATTTCTGTCTTTATTACTTTTTTTAATTCATCTATTTTTGGAGGCATATTTTCTTGTCTTTCAGTTTCGTGTACTAAATTATCTTTAGAACAGTTATATATTTTTGTATCTGATTGCATTTGTGTATTAACACTTAAATTATTACTGTTTTCATATTTAGATTGGCATTCATTAATTTTGTCATTGTGTTTTTTATTTTCTCTTTCCATAGTGGCTTCTGGGGTAATCTCTAATAATGGATGATTTGTAACCAAATTTGAAGGCAACACCACATGTGATTCTTTTCCTGTTTTGTCAAATTCACGTGTAACACAATTTTGATTCGGCTGAATAGATGCAGGGTCACCTAAATGTGGCAAATAAGGCTTTGTATGACACTGATACGATGAACACAGGCATACTTCAGTTGGATTTGTTGATCTGTTTATGTCAGATATTCTCTCTTTTCCATCTGTTTCATTTAATAATTGCTCATTTGATTTTGTGCATTCTGTCATATAATTGGGAACTGAGCCATTACTTTGTGAAACCACACAAGTTACTCCACGTTCTTCCTTCTGAAAAAAGTGATAAATTTTTTTAATTACTAAAGAATAATTATCTGTTAATATTAGCTTAAACTCTCAAGCAATAGGTTTAGTTATATAATTATGTCACTATTTTAGAACTGAAATAAATTAATATTTTGAAGTTGCAAATAACAGTAGAGAATTAAAAAAAAAGGTTCAAAAATTGTTAAAAAAATTACGAACTTACTGAAGTAATATTTTTGACACGACTATTGTGGCATTTTTTGGTGCACTGAGTTATTCTCTTCATTACCATGACATGTTAATTATTGTTAACATTCCTGGTAGTGGGTATGGATTTTTTTCCTATTATGTGCTACTGGATGATTCTCTAGTTGATTCTCATTGGAGGTTGCTATTTTAATAAGATTTTCTATGCTGCTGGGGGTTGAAGGATGCTATTGTTACAGAAGAATTCTTTATTATGGAATATTTCTAATATTTTTGTGCATAAGTTGGAATTCTGTTCCAGTGCTCTGATGAAAAATGTTAGTAAAATGGTATATTTATTTCTTATATGGTTGTTTGTGATACTGGTGTGCACAGCTGCTTTTTAAAATAATTATTTTGCTACCCTTTGAAGTAAAAAATCTTTTTATTCCTCCTATGTATCATTTTGCATCTTTTTCATCCTTGTGGATTAAAAAGATATAGTAGATGCCATCTTATTTTAATACAGTTGAGGTATTTTTTGCTGCTCTGCATAGGATTTCAAGTTATATTGGATTAATGCAAAAGTAATGGCAAAACACAAGACATGAAAGAATAATTGCTCCCATGATTAAGCAATGTGTTATTTAATCAAGAATGTAATTACCATTAATAGATATGACCATGTTCCAATTATCTACAAGTTTGTAGATGCTATTCCTGTATAAACTCTTGTCCTTCATGACAACGAAGTTGACAATGCACTCTTTCATCTCATCATCATTCTGAACTTCCTACTGGTGATGAAATTGTTCAAGGATCAGAACATATGGAAATCTGAGGGAGCCAGGTACAGTGAATATGGGTGATGAGTCATTTCCCAGCCCAATTGCTGCAGCTTCTGCTGTGTCCATAATGCAACATGGGGCTTTGCATTTCCTGGTGGAACACAACACCTTTTCTGTTTACCAATGCTGGACATTTCACCTTCAATGCTGCACTTAAAGTGTCCAACTGCTCATAGTAGCATCTGAGTTAATGGTTTGGGACTGATTTGAAAGCTCACAGTGGATAACCCTGCAATCCCACTAACCACAGAGTATCATCTTACAAGAATACAGTTCTGGTTTTGCAGTAACCTAGGACAATTCTCCTGCTTGAAACCATGATCTCTTAGACAACATTATCATAAATGGTCCACTTTTCATCCCCTCATCATTCTGTCAAAAAAACCACTGGCCTTTTGCTGAGCAAGCAATGAAGAACATGCAGTGTAGCTTGCCCCCATGCTCTGCTGTGACAACTTATGTGGGATCCAGGGATCCAGTTTTGACACATAACCCAGCTTTTTGCAGATGCTGAACAACAGAGGGCTGATTGGTGTTCAGTAGCTGTGCCAATTCCCAGGATGTCTGATGTGAATTTTTATTTAGCAGTGCCTACAAATGCACTGCTGAATTATGATTGTAAGTAAATGACTATAAATGGTCATTGTTCAGCTCCATTGGCTGGTTACTTTGAGGTTTGTTTCTAAGCTGAAAGTCACTTGATTGGAATTTGTCATATCATCAGTAACAGGTACTTTTAAAGATGACTTTGTCCCCATAAGCTTTGCGCAGTTTCACAAACATTCTTGGACATTGACACCATTTCTGAATTTGTACAGCATGATAAAATTAATACATACATCTTGCATCACCATTGTGAAACGCCTGTTACCACTTGTACAGATTGAATGCAGCAGAACATCATTACATACCGAAGCTATGCATGTGCTCTCCTTTACATTGTTTACAAGACTGCTGCACATTCCATGGCAACAGCAAACACATGATTCATGTTTTTTTCCATTACTTTTGCATCAACTGAATGTTTTTCTAGGATACTGTTTGTTGCATGTATTAAATCTTTTTAATTTATTGATTCAATATATTTTTGTTTAGTTTGATATTGATATCTCATTTTTCTAATGGCAAGAATGGTCAGTATCTTTTTACTTTTTTTAATTAAGGAAATTTCTTTTTAATAAGCCTTAGTGTTTGTTGAATGAATGACCTGAAAATTCTGAAGAATATTAAGTAGAAACCTGCTTTTCATATTGTATGAATTGTTTCTTGTGATGAGGCATCTATAAAATGTACTAATTTCCTCTTTTCTTATGAGTTAAAGGTGATGGAATCATTAAAACATTAATTTTTTCATGAAATTTTGCAATGTTTGTTTTGTAAATTTTCAGATAAAGAAAATTAGATCAGAAAATCTTGTCCAGAATTGTGAGTTTGATGATCAATTATTTTATTTCCAGTGTTCTGTGGGGCATCTACTATATACCATGAGAAAAGGGATCTCATTGATGCTCCTAAATCCTAAAACCATTCTTCTGGTAAAGATTTGCCCATTTTTTTTCTTCATCTGGGAATTCACAGATTAAGCATTATGAAATTCCACTGAACAACTAAATAACATACAATTCCATCACTTTCACACAGGTGAAGAAAGAACAAATCAGCATAATTCAGCCTCTTCAGACATAACCTTATATACAGGGAGGCTTAGACATAAAAGTGTATATCTTTGTAAAAAACCCATATTAGAAAATTCTTACAAAACATAAAATATATGAAAAAGCATCATTTTACCAAACATTCTACAGAGCTCTCAAAATATCATTAAATCCATATTTACTAAAAAATTTTATTCATCAAAAAAAAATAAGATGCAGGATACTCTTACTTCTTATCCATACTTTATCGATATTACTATACATAGGTAAAAGTCTGTTGTTCATAGACTACTCACACCACACTGAGTGCTGTGAATGGCAGCTGGAGCAATACATGACTAACACATTTTTTGTAACACATACTATTGACAGAAAAAATACACTACAATTAAGAGGTATCTGGAACTGCCACAATTTGACTGGTGGCCACACAACTTGTCCATAATGTACATAATCATTGGGTCCATTAGAGCATTAACATATACATGTAGATAGGCAGATATCAGACCCAGATCCAGAAAAAAATGGGAAGGAAAGAAATTCAATTGAACAAGAAAAAAGTAAAACGGGAAGAAAACACACTACCATGCCTTATCTGGAGCTCAATTAGGAGCTATTCCCTTTTATCTACAACCAACCACATTAACCCTTGACTACATAATGAAATAATCAGTTCTAAAAACATTATCAGTAGCATGATATTTTTTCAGCAAATATATATTTATTCTAATATGTTCATGAAATTTACAATAGTTTCTTATATGTCCTGTAATTCTTTTGCACCAGAAGCACTTAGAGACACTGAAATTTCCACTGTACAGCCAGACATTATATTAGGCAGTGTTATAAATAACATTAAGTCCTTAAAATCATTAGCTAGGTAAAAAGTTTCAGTAATAAAGTATCACAGGAAACTGTTTTGTAGATAAGAAACACTTGAAATAATCAACTGAAAAAAGGTATTTTTTTCAGCTAATTATTTCAAGTGTTTCTTGTCTACATGATATTTTCCTGTGACACTTTATTACTAAAACATTAAGCCCTTTGCTGCTTTCCAAAATAAATCTTCCTTCTTAATAACTTTAACTCGGAAAAGTTTCAATTCGAATTTCAAAATAAATATTTATCTGTTGATTCATTAATCCAATGGTTTATGAAGCAACAAAAACTATTAGAAAGAAAATACTGCTGCTGCTGCACCCTCATTTAACATAATTATGGATTCTGTTTTCTTTCGTTCAAGAATTAAATTATAATCTAAACTGTTTTTTATATTACCATTCCCTTTTGTCAAATACTTCAGCAATGTTTTTAAAATATTTAACTGATGAAACAAATTTATATGATCAAGGGAAGTTTAATTATCCAGCAAGAAGGTACTTCAGTTACATTTCACTAGGATTTTTTCCAGCTTTTTTATATTTCTGGAACTATTTTACATTTATTAAATACACGTGATTTTGAAAAATAAGCCTTATCTAAATTAAAACTAAAATGTCAACACTTATCTTCCAACAATAATTGACAATCTCAGAGTTAGCTATAGGCTTTTTAATGTTTGTAGATCAATAAATGTTTCGTAGAAAAAATTTTCCCAACACATGGGACCCAAACCTGCATCTCTCCAGAAACATGTCAGAGTGAGTCCCATATGTTGGCAAAGTTTTTTCCACAAAACCTTTATTGATTTATAGATGTTAAAAAGTTTACAGGTAACTCTGACATTGTCAATTATTGTTTAAATCATTAATAATGCTAAACAGCATGATATGACTTCATTATCTATTTCCATCTTAGTGCAATAAAAAGAAATAATTGCCACCCAAGATTATAGATGGTGCCAAATGTAAGTGCCAGAAATCACAGGAAGAGTGAAAAGTCATATTTAGTAGAAAAAAAACATAGCTGGCATTAATTCAATGGTAGAATACTCTGGCATGTTTCTTGAGAGATGTGGGTTCGAGTCCTGTATGTTGGCAAAAAATTTTCCACAAAACATTTGACTTTTCTTCTTCCAGATAAATCAATAATCTCGTTTTTTCTTGTAAAAAAAAACAAAATAATGTGTTCACTTTGTCATCTGCTCATAGACATCGAATTTTTTTGGTTTATAGAGATAAATTAAAAATTCTTGTGTTGAATAGGTATTGATGAAATGTTGTGATTTGTGATTTTATTAGGGTAGTTGTTTGAAAATGCATAGTACCCATGGCAGCAGTAGTAAAAATAGAAAAAAGTATAAAAAAAGACCAAGATCAAAAAGAAAAATTGATAGGAGTTGACAAAATACTTGTCATAAATCAACAAAACCAACACACCCTACTATGGAAAAACCAAAAGATCGTGTAAAATCTGATTTAGAGCACCAACAAGACATCAAATATAAAAGAGAAACAACAGCATTAACCAGATATGTGTGAAATCAAACATAACACTGAAATTCGATTAAGCAGAAATAATAGCAAGCCCCAAAATGGAATATCAATTAAATCTAACCAAAATATATGCAATATATAGAAACAAAAAAACCTGCTGCAATGACGATATAATGGTCCCACCACACCCATGGAAACTGCTCATGGATGAAGAGAACAGCAATATAAACAAATGGAAGGGAGCAATCCCTACTAACAGCAACACCCCCCCCCCCCCAAGGAAAGTGGACCAACCCACCAAAAGCAAATCAACCACACATGGAACATTTCTAAACAACAACTGCCATTAACCCCTACAAAATGCTCTGAAGATGATGACAGAAAGTCATCGAAACTGGTTAGGGACTTTTAACTTTTAATAATGTGTAATGTGTGAGCGCATAAGTGTATCTCTACAGCACAACACAGAATTTAATAAACTGTATGGTGAAGGATGAGTGCATGCAGAAAATCCACCCCCACAACGAAGCACTGATAACAGCCAGTGGGAGGGCCAACGACGAACCCTGACCGCACCAGATGCCAACAGAGCGAGGGAAGTAGATGTCCAAAGTTGTAAATCCTTTATGAACTGTAGCATTATTTGAAATATAGTCTGTATAAGTTAAGACTGAAACTATATTGTACAAGTAACTGTGATTTGAACTTTCTGAATCTTTCAAAAGCTATAATTGTGCCCTCTAATGGTAGAGAAGGTTGAAAATTCCAAAGTTTTGATTTATGCTAAAATTTTGAAATTTTGATGGTGAAATATGAAGGTCATGATAGTGAAGGTTTCATTGATAACAATGAGTTGATACCTTAATTGGATTGGTACTAATGAAATATTATAATTCACATTTTTCAGATCCTTAGTTTTAATTTATATCATTTGAGATCACTAAACATGGAAATGCCAAAGCTTTTAACAAATGGTGCAAGTGATCTGTTTATGGTAGAAATTTGAAATTACAGTGGTAGAGTGTCAAGAGATATTCTACTGACAGAAATAATTGGACTCCTTTTCTCAGAGGGGTGTGAGAAAAGCAACTTTTAAAATTGAAGGAATGAAAGATAAATACTTTTAATGCTGTATAATTACTAATAAATCTACTACTATTTGCATTTTCTCCATCATCCATTAGCTTGAATTAAAACTTTTAAGGAGTGAAAAAGTAGGTAAATGAAAAACTTCATTCTCTTTGAAAATGAGATTCCCATATGAGCCTGAGGCAATATGCATTTTTCCAGTTATCTGTTAAAAACACTTAAAAAAATAACTCAATCATCAGGCAGAGTTTATTGTTGGAAACTTGGCTCTTGAATGGTGTTAATGTATGTTTGAAATGCAATCCTAGTCTCACCAGCAATTAAAGTAATGGATATTTTCATACTTGCAAAATTATTATAATTATTACATTCATTATTTGTTACAAAAACTACTATATTCATTAACAGTTAATATGGCAAGAAATTAACTAAAAACATAAGTTAATAAGCATAAACCATTAGACTGACCAAAAAGTCAAACAGTAATCTTTTTGAAATTTACTAATTTCTTTCTATTCCTTAGGAAAATAACTTTATGAAGCAATAAAAGTCATTGCTCATATCATGGAAATGCTTTTCCAGAGTTTAGAGGGGGAATGTATTTTCCTAAGATACTCAGGGCAATGAGATAAGGTAATAATTATTAGGATTTCTAGATCTGAATTAACAAAATTTCTTCACATCTTAATAAACCCATAGACCTTATCAATATTACTCTGGTGAAAATAAAAATTATAAATAAGGATTGAAACTTTTTCAGTTACAAAATCACTGAAAATCACTAGTCTAACAGCAAATTTAATAATAATTTAATAAATTTTTTGTTATAATAACATAATTTGCACATATTCCCAATTAACACAATTTCTGATCATGTCCCTTTTACTCTAATGCCTAATGAACAGTCTACAAAGTTTAATTCTTTGAAGCCAATTATTATAAAATGGTGGAATTTGACTTAAAAAACAGAACATACCTTTTACAGGAACCAATACGTTAGTTAAAAGGAGGTACAGTATATACAAAAATAATACTCCTAACCCTGAATAATGTGGGAACTAACTCACATATAGCTTTCATATGGTTTGAGATTGTCAGGAAATGCATATATTGGCAAAAGAAATTGGTTTAACAATTGGCTTTACATGATTCAAAACAATGCAAAGAGGTCACTACTCTTTTTATAGAGCTCTGAATTTCTAATTTGAATTTTTATATTGTTTGAAAATGAAAATAAAAAAATTCTAATGAAATTGGAAACATTTGTTGAAAGTGATTTACCGTATTTCTTTGATTAAGATGCACTTTTTTTCCCCATATAAACGTCTCTAAAAATGGGGTGCATCTTAGAATCACAGTGTTTTTTTTTTATTTTCTCGCAATTTGCACATGGCACCACACATTTTGTTTTTGCGCAGAAACCCCGCCTCCAAGTTTGACCGTTATCGCATTCTCCAATTCTATTGGAGAATGCGATATTTTCCCATGCTCTCCAAATGTGAAGCCACTGTTATTTCGTTATAGTGGAGCTCTGTGAGTGAATTATAGTGAGCATGGAACCTGGCTGTTGACTGACAACCTTCTGCTGACACCTTCCGGAAAAATTAAGAAAGCACTGGCAGCTTGCAAGCTAATCCCAGAAAGAATAGTGCAGTACTCATTTAAAAAATGTTGCATCACCAACGCTCTAGATGGCTCAGAAGATGATATATTATGCGATAATGAAAATAAAGGCGACCCAGAAGAATCGGACTCTGAATGTGAAGTAGACTCTGATATTGATTCAGATGCAGCAGATATGACGGCTCGGAAGAATCAGACTCTGATATTGATTCAGAAGGAAGGGATGAATAACATACCTACTGATAAACAGGTACTATTGTTGTTAGTAAATTGAATTCTGTTATAATAAAAACATTTATTACATATATTTTAACGTTGTTTTTTTTAGAATCAAAGCTTTTTTCTGTTTGTGGTACAGAAATTAAAGTGCATCTTACAATGAATGGCATCTTAGAATCAAAGAAATACTGTATTTCAAGAAACAAATTTTGATGATGTTAATTAATGATTTTGCCAACCTAATAGGCAAAGAAATTAAGCAAAAATTTAGCCTTTTTAGTTCAATGATTTGTTTTATTGATGTAAGAATAATCACTATAAATCTATATGACTTTTTTGTTATAATAACATAATTTGCACATATTCCCAATTAACACAATTTCTGATCATGTCCCTTTTACTCTAATGCCTGATGAACAGCCTACAAAGTTTAATTCTTTGAAGCCAATTATTATAAAATGGTGGAATCTGACTTAAAAAACAGAACATACCTTTAAAAATGGTTCGGCTAAACTGCAAAAAGTTTGGTGCTGTTCAAGAGCCAAGTAGTTTGAATTATTCTTGTTATGATCTTTCCACAAAGATAAATGATCACCTACAAAGAGAAACATTATAAAATATACAATCTTTTTTACATAGTACAATGATCATTACATAGTAGACCCTTCTATAATGTGAAGGATGCATTGCAGGGAAATCATGTGTATAGGGATTCATGCTATAGAATCTTAAGGTTTAATAACAAAAATGAGAATGCATTCCCAAGAAATCACAAACTACACTTTGTCACAAAAAGCCCTCCCTCAAAAAAAAAGTTATATAAGTGGTACAGACGAAAATAATTATAGTATGAAAATATTAGAAATTAATATAGAATATGTTCTTGTTGTAGTGACGGTGTATGCATACAACACCAGTCTAAGATATTTTACCACTCAAGTGATTTTTTTTATGCTGCAAGTAAATTTATATTTTTGAAACTTGAAGTAATTTTACCATTTTAGAGTAGAATGCAAATTTACTTTCTGTTTGCTCCAAGATAAATTATATTTTTGTCATTCCAAATACATAGAAGGCTCCATACAAGGATATCTTTTACATTAAACACACTAGGCAGCTACCTGAAGTGGCAAATGCTAGGGTGTGGAATATTTTTAAATACCAGTGGTGTATCCAGAAATCTTAAGGGGGGGGGGGGGTACCTCTGACCAGTGCTTTTATGCACACAATAGACTAAATGATCATGTCACAAAGACTGAGAGAAGCTTAAGGCAAGCAGATCCCCACTGGACAACTGCTAGGAGACAGATGGAAGCCTCCCTTTAAGACCATCCAGCATGTTCGTTAAAGGATATGTGTCCCATCCGCTCAAAATTAATTTCCCTCTAAGAAAAAAATAATTTATTAATTAAAAGGTCCAAAAAAATGCAGGTGCTTCAAGCCACACTTGTACTTCTTTACAGTAAGAAAATATTCCCATAATGAAATTTTCATACATTTGGTAAAAAAACATTATTGTTTGCATTCTTTATTATATGCTACTGCAATGCTTTTTGGAAAACTTTTAAAGTTGAAGATAATCATTTTGTTTTCTACATAATATTTTTGTGCATATAATGATTAGAATTTTGGCACAGCAAAAAAAAGGCCAAGAGTTATTAATACTTCACAGTAAGTTATAGTGATTCCCTCAGAGCTTTTTAATTATAAAATGTCCAAATTCCATGAAAACCTTTAGTGATGTACAATATTAAGAATAAATATTATCTGTAGACTTGAACCCAAAAATATCAGTCATTCCCAGCTCTGTACAAGATAATGAACTTTATTACATGAAAGTGTTTTACAATATTTAGTGAAAAAGTGGTCAATTTAATTCCTAAAACTGTTTTGAAACTTTAGCATATCTATAATTATCCAGAGTTAGACTTATTATGACTTTGTAGATAATGATGAGGTTAGGCAAAGGAATCGGCAACCTCCTTTGAGCAGGATATTGTGCAGAGAGAGACTCCATTGGTTTGGCCATGTTGCCTGTATGCATAACTATAGAGTAGCGAATAGGGTTATGAGTGTGCCTAAATGGCTCAGAAAGAGGGGGAGATCTAGGATGCAGTAGGCAGACAATATCAAACAGAACCTTATTAGAATTGGTCTACAGTGACCAGATGCAACAGATGTAGCTCAAAATAGATGTGTTTGGAGAATTAAAGTCCATAATCTGGTTGGACCTCTGTAGCCCATGCCTACTTGAGGATTATGATGATGAGACTTATTATAATTATATTTTTGTTCCTGAAAATATATCTTCACAGATTTCAGCTAAGTAGAATATTTTGACAATTTTAATAAAAATTTATAAAGATGATATTATGTGTGATAATACAACTTTTTTTAAGAGTGCTGGCTTACTAGATAGTATTTTTTGTCCTCTGTTTTAAAATATTTTAAGCTTCAAAATACTATAGAAGTTCTTGCATAGAAACCTTTACCTCTCTAACATGGTAGATCCTTTTATAATGCAAGCTCCTAGAGTGAGAATTCACTCATATGTTTATAAAATATTATTAAGCATTTACCATAGGAGAGATTTCTTCATATAGGGTCATGCTGTATTAATTTGGCATAGGGCACAAGGGTGCTGGCCACTATGCTAGTTCACAGTAAGTACATAGTTCTATAAATTTTTATTTGTTGAAAGTGATTTATTTCAAGAAACAAATTTTGATGATGTTAACTGATTTTGTCAATGTAATAGGTAAAAAAAATAAGCAAAGTCCTTTTTTTAGTTCAAGGATTGTTTTATAGATGTAAGAGCAATCACTATGAATCTAGACCTTTTTTTTTTGTTGTTTTCCATTACTTTTAAGTTTTTCATAATAAAAATATTTTAATTCTAAAAGTCAATATTTTACTACAAAAAGACATGCCATAGACACTATGAAACTTGGATCTGGCATGGGTCCAACCACAGAAACATTCCAAAGACATACATAAGACAGTCTTGATATTTAATTTACATAGACTCTCACCACATTATAATTGAATATTTTAGCAATCAATTGAATTTTAAAGATAAATTGTTTAAATAATTTACTTGCCTTTTACTGAATAATTGGAACTCGGAGAAATATTGTTGTTAGTTTTAGTCCTTGGCTCTTTGGATAACCCTGTTTTATTAGTTTTATCATTAACTTTGTTGCATAATTTATTATTCACTTCTCTCTTATTTGAAGCACTAAAAAGTGAATTCATTGATGCAGCTTGGTAAGGAATAGGAACTATATCAGAATGCACTGATGATTGAGAATGACAATGACCAGTACCATTAAACAGAAAGGTAGATTCTTTAGGTACTGCATAATGGTTGCTGTCAAAATAGGCAGCAGTGGGTGCAGCATATGCAACATAATTCTGCATGTCATGTCTGATGGTATGTTTCATCTCATGTGGGACTGCAGAACCTATTACCTGCTCTGGTAAGGCATCAGAATGACAGAAAAGAGTGTCAGAAACTTGTTTGAGAGATCCACTAGTCACTGCAAGATTCTTGTCTTTACAAATTTCTCTACAAGACACTTCCTTTGATTCAATTTTAGGCAACCTACTTGACATTGATAAATTTAGAATATCGCCTGTATTTGATGGATTAAGGCATATACCCGATTCTTTGTTAATATTTAAAGATTCATGGACCTTGCAATTGCTCATTTGGTCATCCTTTTCACACTTAATATATATTGGGCTAAATTTATTCTGCTTGTCAGCATAATTTCCTGATTCATCTTGTTTGACTTTTACTAATGAAGGTGAGGAACAAGGATTTCTTTGCAGTTCACTTTGAATATTTTTGCATACTTTATGTTCACATTTATCAGCAGATGATTTTTGAGTGACTGATGCTTTGTGACACTTTTGGGGACAATGATAACAAGATGAGAAAGAATTATAAATACCACTGGGATATAGAGCAGCATTTGATGCTCTAGCGGCATTTTCTGATGAGGTAGGAATTAAACGTGTAGACTGCTCTAATGGAGTGTTAAAATAATTTGTGCTTTCATCTCTTATGCTCTCTTTATATAAAAAATTTTCATTACTTTTATTTTCTGCTAGTCCTATATTTTCACATTCAGAATTAGAAAAGTAAACATTTCTAAGTGGTGAAGTATTACTTCCATATAATACATATGCATTCTGCATCTGATATTGTGTTGCATTTTCAGATGTTGACTTAGAGTACAAAGTTCTTGATAAGGGATATGATGGTGAATAGCAGCAAGAATATGATTTTCCATTGGAAACTGGTGAACTAGTATTGGCTTGAAGTTTTGTTGGTGTACAAGGGCATACTTCATGACTTGGTGGTGATGACACTGAAAAAATATATGCACATCACAACAAAATTGACTCAAAAGTACTGAAATTAAATTATTAAATTTTATAACTTTATCATCAAATTATATAATGGATGAATCAAAATTGAAAAAGCTTATAATTTAATCATATCATGATTATCATAATTTCATCTATATAAAGCAAAATAAATTATAACGAACTTTAAAATATGAATATAAAATATTAAGAAATTATGTAATTAAAAAATGTTTTATTAATACAGGTAAATGATGTAAATAATCCCTCTCAAGCAGCTGCTTGCCACAGAAATCTGACAAGAGTCTGTCAGTTTATACACCATAGTAGAAAGTTGGTGAGGAAGGCAAGACCTCAGCAGAAAGACAACACAAACATCTGTGCCTTACCTGGAACTTGTACCCAAGACCCTCTGATCAGTAGCCAAGTGTGCTAACCACTCACCCACAATGTAATAGTTGCAACAATATTCATTTATATAATGCTCCGTGAAAAGAACTTCAAAAATCGTTCTTCTAGTTCTATAATATTATAGAATTTTACAATTACACTTTCTTACCACTCCTAAACTTTTGAAATTCTTGCCTTTAAAAACACTGTTCTTGAAAGCAGGAAAAAGTTACTTTTAGTTGCATTTATGGAATGTAATTAACACTTGTAATCAAGTGTGGATGTATAATAGAAAAAAAAAATAGGAGGGGGAAAGGGGAGAAGACCAACCCAGAACACGATTACAATATAAAGTTTTCCCTCCATTTCAGTGTTTTTTAAAACATTTTCTTAAAAATACATTGATATCTGTTCTGGTTACTAGCATTCTCAAAGAGGGTGTATGCCCCCGCTCCCTGCTTTTAACATAAAAAACAGATTTATGCTAAAGGGATTTATTTTTTATAATATTATGCAAAATTTCTCAGCACATTTGCCCTTTACATTGTCTAACGCTAACAAATAAACACAATTATATTTAGATGTAGCTAATATTTTTGCAGAATCTG
The DNA here is from genome assembly GCA_038380435.1 of Ryuthela nishihirai. Classification (NCBI taxonomy): domain Eukaryota; kingdom Metazoa; phylum Arthropoda; class Arachnida; order Araneae; family Heptathelidae; genus Ryuthela; species Ryuthela nishihirai. Next base: position 32,919,584 of record JAWZYU010000018.1, read on the forward strand.
ATGTATATCATAAATTATTCACTATAATGAACTGAAATAACTTAAATTATCTGTTGTTGAGCAATATATGTTAAAAAAGGGAAGCAGCTAAATCAGGCACAATATTCACTTATTAATTTTCACCTACATTTTCTTCTTTTAATCTGATAGTAGGTGCACCTCTTTATGTCACATTAGTGGACACACTTTGATCTTTTGATTATCAGTGACTGAAAACTAAGCTCTTGAAAATATTTTAATCTACTCTTTTTTTTTTACTTTTTTTTCATTTTTCATAATTTTGCCCTTTATTTTTGAAATGCAAAAATATGATCTATCTCAATAAAAATATAAAGAAAAGGTCAAGAAATTCACACTTTTCATATATTTTTGAATTGCATATAATATTTAATATGGCTTCTTCATCCATAACTGAACAAAACACACTTTATACGTTCATCCATAAGAATATATTTATGATATAATTAAAAAATGCAATCAACTTCAGTGGGTCATTCACTATATTAATTCAGTTTGATTTCCTGCCTAAAGTTACTTTTCCTTGGCAAATTTAAATAAATTTCATTTTCTTTTTCAGGTTTGGGGAAACCCATAAATTTTTTATATATCTAACAGAAAACATAAGGACAGTCATTGTTTTCCATGAAAAATGGGTTCAATAACTTTTTAGTTAATAATAATTTTTGAACAAAGATTATAAATTCCCAATAGTACAGCTTTTCATTTACTGCAACTGATATATATATATCATTTATATCAACCATACCCATGTGTAATAAAATATGACAATCTACTTTTTGTGGCTTAACCTCTTGTTTTTTCTAACCTAAAGTTTCCAACAATACTGGTGATGTGTGGCATGAGATAAACAGAAGAACCTATGGAATGTGTGGAAAAATAGGTGTATACACCTAAAGACTATAAAATTAGGCTGTATAAATAGCTTGGTTCTTTAAAAGGTTAGTTATGATAGAAAAACATGGACTCTACATAAGCAACAGGAAACTGGGTGCCTTTGATTCTAGATATTTATGCAGTATCTTGGGCATTAGGTGGTTTAACTTTGTAAGTAATGATGAGGTTAGAAGAAGTCACTAACCTCCTTTGAACAAAATATTGTGCAAAGAGAGAATCCATTGGTGCATCGGTTTGGCACGTTGCCTGTACACATAGCTGCAAATTGGTGAACAGGATTATGAACAGTGTGTCTAAAGGCCTCAGGAAAAGTGAGAGACCTAGGATGTGATGAGCAGAAGATGACAAATAAGAACTTGCTAGATTGGCTAGAATTGGCTTTCAGTAGATCATAACATTCTGTGTCATATTGTTGAAGCCAATCCAGCAACAAGCACTTGCTGGTTCTTGTCTGCATTTGGTTGCTCAAAAGCAACTTAGTACAGCATCTGTAATGCAGGTTGGGTTGTTTTATCTCTGAGTGGCACTTTTATGCAATGATGAGCTAAAATGGCCAGGTCACAATATCCAACTTTAACACAACACAAAGTTTGCCTTGCTGGAACAGTCACTAGCTCCCTAATCTTAGTTGCCAAAGTTCAATAAGGGTCACAAAAAATTTTAATTTGAACATCAATTAAATCTAAGATTTACCAATAATCTTTGTTAAAGCATAATAATATTGGTAGATCCTGGTTTAAGACCCCACCCCCACTCTTGTGACCACTCTACATTTATAAATACTCCCCCTCTTATGACCGAACTCACTTATACGATCATGTTTCAAGACAGATGACTCAAATTTTTAACATAGTTCGAAGGTTCTTGCAGCCATAATGACTGCATGCTACAGGGAGATTTATCATCATCAGAAGATGTCTTTAGGTCCAAAATCACTGGAATATTTTTTTCAGAAGCCTCAATCAGTGAATCTCATGCAGAAAAGACCTAAAGAAGCAACAGTTTCAACTAAGCCATTCCAAGTCTCTACTGTTTCTCTCCAAGTCTCAACAGTGTCCCCCCGATCTACTCCTTCTCCCACTTTTCATTTAAATTTTTAAGATTTGGATGACCCATTGCCCTCCCCGCTGGACTGAGCTGAAAATTTTAAGGGAACTGTATCAAGGAATTTTTGGTAATTTTGTACATGTTTAGAATTTACAGTACTGTACATATATGCTCTTCTGTAATTATTTGTTTATATATAATAAATGTTTGGAAATGCATATATGGGTTTTATTTCACTTTTATTTTAATGCTAAAAATCAATGATGTGAAAAGTTTTCGAGAATGGAACCCCAATTTATAACATTGGTTTTATGGAAAATGAGGGTTTGCCTCACGACAGCTTGTAATGACCACTGTTCAGCAATCAACAGGTTATAAAAGTGCGGGTCTGCTGTACTTATTTCTATTGGAATATTTTTCTGTATAATTGCTGAAATCTGACTGATATTTATGTGAAATAATTTTTCTGTTTCTTATGAATTGCTGAAATTTAACCATGTTGTTCCAAAGAAAAAGAAAGAACTAGTGATGGATTTAATTATATTTGAACTACCAATTTAAGAATTTTGCTACAATATCTCAGTAAATTTTAATTGGCTCTTGAACCATGAGAAAATGGTTTCAAATTCTAGAATATGCTACACAATTCCGTTAATGTATAATAATTGCAAGTTTTGTTACAGAAACCACTTTTAAAGAATACTGTAGTATACATAATTTTATCACATGCATTCAACAAATAGATAACTCACCATTTGAAGTATGATGTAGTTTTCTTATTGCTGCTTTTTCAGTTTTTACACTAAGCTTGCCTATGGGTGATGAATTGCTTGGAACAGCAGTAGCAGCAGCTGCAGAGAATAAAGAATTTGATACCATATTATTAGCTGTTCTGCTACTTTCAGGTAGTTCACAACTCTGAGACGAATAAGTATTTCTTTTAGTTTCCACACTAGTTTTAGTAAAATGTTTTATAGAATTCTGATTTATTACAGTTTTATTTTCAAGTGCACTAGACGACAGCACATGTGTATCTTGAGAACATTGCAACCTCTTAATAGTTGTTTTATCTGGTCCATGAAAAGAGTTTTTGCTTTGCTGAGCAACTCCATTTTTATCATTAATCTTTTCACTAGTTTTAGTAGGATTATATTTTTCACTGCCAGAATTTTCTTCTAATACACTATGTAAGCCACTGCTGTGAATATTCTCTTTACCACTATGTTTTGCCAAAAAGTTATTTACACACTGTTCCTCTTTACATTCATAATAGTGACTTGGTTCAACTTGAGCATTTCTCTTTGCAATTTCATCTGATTGCATACTTTTTTTATAGGAAAGAACATTTTGGCTAATGTTTGTTCTCTTTAATCCCATTTCTGCTACATTAAGAACAGTTGTACTATCATATTTTGGTGCCACAGAACACAAAGTAGGCATCTGTGATATACTTTTATTTGGAGTATGGGAATGCTCCAACTTCAGTCCTGCTGGATGCACTGGTGTATCTGCAGATGGAAAAGAAAATAAGCATTACTTTAAGTATACTAATAATTTGATACAAAGTATCTCTTAGAGATATTTAATATCTCCATAGTAATCTCTATGAGGTGTTTCTTTGTTGGTGCAGTGGTATGGATTATATTGACACTGCAGTTGCTGCAGTTCCAAGTCCTATTTTGGCATTTGGTTTGCTTTGTTGCAACCTAGATAAGCTGCTAATTTTTTGAGTCTGATAACAATTAAACCAAAAAAAAATCTGGAAGTAAATAATACAGACAAAATGCTGTAATTATTAGTTGTTATACAATTTTTGGTATAATACTAAAGTAATATTTCTTTGATAGACAAATACTTAGCTACACCAGCTAAACTACTTTTTCATAATTGACAAAATGTATAGCTATTGCTTAGAACTTAGTTGCAAAATGTATCATATCTTGCTAGAACTTTTAAATTCTTGTAATAAATATTTTATTCAGTGATGTAAGCCTTTGAATTCAATGTTGAATCTTTAATCTCTCTTTCAGATTACCTCTAAAATACTATATGGAGGTTTAATATATATATGTTTCCAAAGTCTCTTCCTTGTAAAAAGGATGAGAGGATGAGTAAAAAGGTAAATGGCAAGCCTCACAAATAATAATCAATCTATTTCTGATAATGCAAAACACATTTGTAAAGTATCTACTTAATCATATTTTTATCAATGTTTCATATAGGATTCAAAAACAAGGGTTCTGAAAGTGTTTCAAAATTTTCAGAAATACTTCCCAAAGTGTAGCCCAACATGTGTCAGGTCACACTTCGGAGACTCCTGTTTTAGAGTGCTCCATATGATGACTGCTTTTGCATTTTATATCTGAAAAAGCCAGTTAAAATGAGCTAGAATTTGAAATTAAGTTTTTCTTTACTTTTATAAAATAATCAGTCTAACACAAATTCGAATATTACATTATTATCTAACTATCTAATAACTTTTTTTAACACATTCTGTTTGAATACTATGTAGTCATTTAATAATCTTCCTTTACTTTCTGCATCTGCCACAAAATATTTTCAATTGATTTCTATCCCTTGTTTATGTTACTGCAACATAAAATTGTCCATGAACAAAAACAATTCTAATAAAACACTCAACTTGATTGAATGCCTTTCTCTGTGATTTTCATTATTACATATATTCATATCAAATCATACACTGCCAGGCCAAATTATGAACACTACATCATGCACAAGTACCATCAAACATGCCAATGCATGCAAAATTTCTTAACTATTAGCATTCTATGGCACTATGAAGTCCTGTAAAAGCATGGTAGAAAGACTGATATGACCGACTTAAAAAGATGGCTCATCAATGGAAGTTGGGTTGTTTTTACCTCTGAGTGGCACTTTTTTGCACACCATGGGCTAAATGGCCAGGTCACATGGACCCCGAAGGCTCAGAGAATGTTGGGGGAGGGGACCCACTGGAACAGCTGTCAGGAGACAGATGGTAGCCTCCTGTCAAGGCCATCCAGCATGTTCTTTAACGTGCACAGGGTATGGCTCTCCCGCACACAGGGCCATGGCTTAACCATCATTGGAGGATAATGGGCTGGAGCACCCATAACGCAGGGGATGGAACTCAGTGGAAAATCATGGGGCACAATGTTCCAAGTGTATGGAGAATGGCAATGGTCTCTACAAATGTCTTCCAATCATGGCAAATGCGGGAGGGAAAAAAGCTCCGGCATACAGTGACAAGTGTTTGTTGGCACAAACTGTACAGCAAAACACAGCTGCTACAGTCCATCAGCTGAGAAAGATTACCATTAGCAATATTTCAAAACCTATTTCAATGAGAACTATGCTCAGAGAATGAAAACTTTGAAATTTGGGGACTGTACCATGATGCATATAATGAAGTTTGGGCTGTTTTACCTCTAAGTGGTACTTTTTTGCACACAATGGGCCAAATGACCAGGGTTTGGTTGGGTTTTACTTCTGAGTGACACTTTTTGCACACAATGGCTAAATGGCCAGGTCACAAGGATCCTGAAGACTCAAAGTTGGGGGAAGGGGATCCACTGGACAGCTGTTAGGAGACAGATGGTAGCCTCCCATCAAGGACATCCAGCATGTTCTTTAATGTGCACAGGTTATAGATCTCCCACACATGGGGATACAACTTAATATCCCATCTGACAGATGGCAGCGTTTCCAAACTCATCAGTGTGTCCTATGACCAAGAGCAGAACGCAGAGATAAATCTCAATGCTGGTCCAGCTGGGACTCGAACCTGGGAACTGCAGATTATGAGCCCAGTAGACTACTGACTTAGCCATCCCACCCAAACAATGAAGTATTAGGTAGGTGTTCATAATAATTTAGCCAAGCAGTGTATATACATGTATATACACATTATCAATCAAGTTATATATTTATCAAAATCATAGTACGTTCACTTACTATGATTCATATATTCAAGGTAATGTACTAAAATCTGAAGTACAGATCCTGAGACAAAAGATTTTGAAATGTATCAACTGATGGCTCATTTCAAAAATAATAATTATTTCCATGCTTTAAGGTAAGAAAATAGCATTAATATTTATTAAATGATTTACACAATAATGAACTAATAGGCATTGACATTCTCTTTAATCTTATACAAATCTATGTCATTTAAGAGAATAAATGTAGATAAGAGGTAATTAATTTCTATTTCTAAACTTTCTATTGTTAAAATAGTGTATAAACATATCAGATAAATTGCCTTAAATTAAAACCTACATAAATTACCTTTCAAGCAGCTGCTTGCCATAGAAATCTGAGATGAATTTGTCAGTATATTATGCCACATAGAAAATTCACAAGAAATGCAAGATCTAAGCAGAATGACAACACATAAAAAAAATATCCATACCTTATTCAGAGCTCATATATGGGTACTTTTGATCATAAACCAAGTGTATTGACCATTCAACTAGTAGCTATTGTTTTTAATTAAATAACATTTTATTTGTTTTCTAAAAAAAAAACTTAAACACCAGGGTTTAGCTCAATATATGCAAAACTAGTGAAAATCCAGCACTGTTTACATAGTAGTTGGAAGTGGGACCCTCAAGGTCATTAGTCAAAACTTTATGGGTCTCATCAATACAATTAATAAACCCTACTATTAAAAGTATGCTTAGTTCAGTACCTTTTAGAGTAAAATTTCAAGTATTTTAGATACTTTGCCTTTGACAAGTCTGTGATACAAGGATTAGTTTTCATGGTGTAAAGGATGTGCAACTGTCAAGAGGCATTCATTGCCAAGACGAAATAAACTGGCGAAAATTCTAATCAACTGACTATTACAATATATGAATTCTGATCATCTAAATCACTTTAAAGAACTAATAATTTAATTGCATATTTAAATAAAAAATAATAATATACCAAATGAATTAGTAATTTAACTATGAACACGAGTCTGCAAATCATGAGTAGCTTCCAATACCACTGTGTAATAAATAAATAAATTAATACCCCCTCAAGCAGCTGCTTGCCACAGTGGTCTGACAGGAGCCTGTCAGTTTATATGCCATAGTAGAAGGTCTGTGAGGATGGCAGGACCTCAGCAGAAAAACAATACAAACATCCATGCCTTATCTGGGGCTTGAACCCAGGTCCCTTAGATCAGTAGCCAAGAGTGCTAACCACTCGCAAGAGACAAAATGTTTTATGATCCACCTTTAAAATTAAAGTTCTCTATTAAATATTACAGTGTTTATTGAACTACATTGCAAACTGCAATAGAAACAGCATACTCTATTAGTTAGTATATATTATTACTGATGTAGATAACTTTATGATATTTCAAGTCCTAATAGTTAAGACTTTTTCCCTGTGTATTGTTTTAGTGGTCTTTACAAATTTCTTGAAAAAATGGGTAATATATAACATTTCTTATATCTTCATTCTCATCAAATCCATTCATTGCTGCTACCACCCTCCCCCATGAATGAAACTGGGGACTGAAAAATATGGAGGGTATGGCAAAAGGAACATGCCCTCCATATATTTGGCCTAGTCTAATTCAGTTCTTTTGTGACACCACCGTAACTGTGGAATGTATTTTAACTGAATGTCCTTGTTTTAACTCTTTCAGTACCATACCAGCCCAAAACAGCAGAGATTTAAATGGATCATCCAATCCATGCTATTCCTTCCTCTTCATCATCATCATCCTCAAGCAGCCATGGGCTACGGAGGTCCAACCAGACCGTGCAATTTATTGAGAGAGGGAATGCCGACAATATCAAACAGCCCCCTAATCGCAGACATGGGGCAAAGACCCGTTCCCCCACCATTAAAGGCTGAAGCCATCTACACTGGAAGACTTCCTCCAATGTAGAATTTGACGATGCCAATAGAAGCAAAGAGTTCAGGTGCCTACTATGACTTCTGCTCAGGATTATCCACCAGCTGATAAACATATCCTGTGAATCTATTCACTTGGGGCTGTCAACCCACAAACAAACAGAAAACACAGCGGAAGATTTTCCCTCCACAGAAGCCCACCAGTGCAGCAAAATCAGGATCCATAATCAAGCTCAGAGCCATATATCTGTCCAGTCCAGTGGGTTTATATGATCAGCACCAGGACCCTGTGTGGTTGACCACTCCTCAGCAGGGTAGAAAAAAAAGAAAAGTAGCCATAGATGTCCAGATCAGTACGCCACACTAATCTGGCAGCCCTCCCCTTCCGTTCACTTCCACAAGAGAGTATCTCTTTTGAAAGGTACTAACGGTCTGCACCACGAGAAGGCAGGGTCGGACATTAGGTGCTAGGCCTGGCCGGTTCTATGCATCATCACAGGGGATTGGTGCATAGCTCTCCTTCCAGTGACTACCTAGCTACCATTTACAGACCCCTTCCTCTTCATTACTACCTAAACCTGCAATTTAGGCTGGTATGATAGTGAGAGAGAGGGTTAATCCTTCCTCATGGTCATATTGATATTAGCTTTTGATTTTATGTCCAAGTCCCTTACACTCAGACATCTTACCAAAAGTGTGTATTATTAGTTTGTGATTGTTGTAGTTGATGCTATGCTTGGCAACTGCCATAATACTGTTTTGGGTGACTACTATTCTGCTGAAGAGCACACACAGACACATGGTAATACTCAAAAAATTGGTCAAATCCATTTAGTGTGATGTGGTGATAACAATATGCCAAACTACAGTTACAAGACAAAGTACTCATTTTCTGGGTGCCTATGTAGCAATGGCATTTGTCACATGAGCAAAGTTTTCATTTGATGTATACCAAACAAAAGTTTATTGCTATTGCAATATTCATCGGCTAGTAGGTATCAATGGAATATATGTACATATTACTGAAGAATATACATAAAGTTTTCAATTAAGCATGAGTACTTCATTTCACAGCTGGAGTTTGGCATATCAATACTATTCTGGAAAAAACACCTCATCAATTAGTTCTTTAGGATAAGTATTTATTGAAGTTAGAAACATGAAATGTCACATTCAGTTTGACATAGGAAAGAAAATATTTAAAATTGGGGGGGAAATAAAACTTGCCTTTATAAGATTCAATAAGATGTGGATAATGTCCAAGCCTGTGAAATGAGCCATGGATATTATGTGAAACTCCTTCACCATGTCTAAAGACTGGTGTTATTGGTGGACAGAAGTACAAACTGTTTGCATCATATCTTCCACATCCTAGAAAGAAAATGACAAAATTATGTAAATTTTAGTCCTACATACAATTTTAATAATAAATCTAAAATTTACTATACTTTTTTTAAGTGAATGCTTATGATTCAACATTAAAATTAACAGTATTTTTGAAAATCTAAATATATATATACAGTGGAATGTTGCTTATATCTTTGTCAATTATATGTTTTGACTATTGAATAAAAATGCTTTAGTCTTGGAAATTTCTCCCATTCTTCTGCCATTTTATTTATATTTTTGCTCTGTTCAACTAGACTTTTGCACGCCCACTAAATTTTTCCTGTATTATTCTAATTTTGAGTTATTTTGAACTGACCCATGCTGCATCTGGTGGAGTCACAGCAATGGTGCATATATACATTTTATTTAGGGGGTGCTCTTGGTCCATTGAGCTACCTCTACTCATGTAGCCCTGATTCTATTAGTACAATATATGTATACAGTACATCTGCAAAACTTTTATGGATGAATTTTTCCAAAAGAAATGCTGTTATATTGCACTGTTCTTGTAAAAACAAAATACAATAATTCTATTAATATGTAGGAAATATATATTATTAAATGGGGCGGGGGTGGCTCAGTCGGTAGCGCGCCAGGCTCGTAATCTGTAGTTCCCAGGTTCGAGTCCCAGCTGGGTCAGCGTTGAGATTTATCTCCTCAAAATTTCCCGCCCTGCCCACAGTCAGTAGGAGACACCGATGGGCTTCGAAAGGCAGCCGTCCGTCGGATGGAAAGTTAAGCCGTGGCCCCGTGTGCGGGAGAGCCATACCCTGTGCACGTTAAAGAGTACGCTGGATGGCCTTGATGGGAGGCTACCATCTGTCTCCCAACAGCTGTTCCAGTGGGTCCCCTCCCCCAACCTTCTCTGAGCCTTCGGGGTCCATGTGACCTGGCCATTTAGCCCATGGTGTGCAAAAAAGTGTCGCTCAGGGGTAAAACAACCCAACCCATATATTATTAAATGATGTCAGCTGTATAAATCTAAGATGAAAAATAATAAGAAATTTAGGAACCTGATACTTTAAGTTTTTTGCAGAGGTGGACCAACAGTATCTTGTGGGTGGGCTCTTAGTTGAATTTGAGTTCTAAGATTAAACTATTTGAAACACTCAAAATATATGACTTGGACATAAGCTCCACCCTGAAGACTCAATCTTTGATCTTTAACCAACTGTAGACTACCCTACCTACCTCTTCTTTGCTTTAACTACAATATCATGCACAAAAAAGATTAATTAGCACTTTATTGACTTACTACCACTCAATGTTTATATGTATGTATTCTCAAAGGAAAGATGCCCATCAGGTGAAGGAAGTAATTACAGTCAGCTTCACATTATTTCCAACATTAATTTCAATAAAAAACAATGAAGATATATTGGTCATGGTAAAGGCAGCCAAATTGTTAGTTAAGAATGGTTAAAATAATTTTTGTACACAGGCAGCCAAATTCAGAGGCATCAATGTAAATTCTGACAAGAGTAATATCACAATGAAATATTAAGACACTACCTAAAGGAAAGTAAACTTACCATCAGGTGGTGGTGTCGGAGGCCAAAATTGTCCAAGATTAGTCACACATGTTGGCTGAACTCTATAGGCTGATGAAGGTGTCAATGTGCTGTTATAAACTGCTCCAAAATATGGAAAACATGCACCTGTAATAATACAGGCTATATCAGAATTTAAAAGATTGTGCACATTTCTTACAATAAGTTTATTCTGCTTGATCCATGTTTGAGCCATCTAGCTTGAATAAAACCCTTACACAGTTTCAAAAAATTTGTGATGTTATGTCATTTTATTTTGTACTTGAAGTTGTGCCATAATGCATAATTTTTAATTGGAAATTCTTAAAAACAACTTTTTGTAAGTCAAAAAATGTAATTTTTTTAAAGATTTTTAATGCCTACTTAAAACTTTTTTGCAAAACTTCAAAATGGATTATAAAAAGTTTTGGACCTTAATACATCAATTAAAGTACATGTGAAATTAAACAACTTTATTTACTTTCCCAGACTTCACTACCTTAAGGATTTCTATCCACTTCAATTTTTCATTTCAATATTCTTCTCACAGGTCACTTTTTCCACATCATCTTTCTTTTCTATGCCTTCCTCTCCTTCCAGATTCCCATTTCCATAGATTCCCATTTCCATATTTTCTTTAGCCTTCTTCAATCCTATTCACATGGCTATACCATTTCAATATCCTTTCTTCAATACTCTTCCAATGTCTTCCTATCCCCATAATTCTTAAAATTTCCTCATTTCCCATATTTCACGTTTTTTTTTTTTAGATTACCTACATTTACAAAACATTGTTTTAACTGTATCGTTTCATCCTTTTCTACTACAATCACATAGATATCTCTATATTCCAGTCCAATTCATTTTCTGAAAAGTAACAAGAAAGAATGGTACAAAAAATATGGTCTTTTGCTTCAGTGCATTGTGCTGTGGGCTACTTGCTCTAAGAGTAGATTGGTGAGGTATAAAGTAAAATCAGATCCTCTGAATTGCAGTGAATCTGCTTGGATCCTTACATCTGCCACTTATGGCAGCTTGATGGAATCTTGTACTCTTATAGTGATTACTATCTAGCTACTATAAGTGGCAGACATAAGGAGCCAAACAGATTCATTGCAATGCAAAGAACATGAGCTGATTCTGCTTTTTGCCTTGTGAAGCCACACGTACGTGCAAATAGCCCATGATATAGTGCAATGAAGAAAAATGTCATATTTTTTGTACATACCCATTCTTTCTGTTACTTTTCTGAAAATGAAATAGACTAGAATACAGAGATAATTATGCAATTGCAAATTAATGAAATAATAGAAGAAAAGAAAAAAATAATAGAAAAGGATGATACAGTGTTTTGTAAGAAAGTGTTTTATAACAGTTTTGTAAATATAAGTAATTCTCATTTCCCATTTTATCCATTCTTGCCTTCCATGCACATCTCTAGCAATCCATTTTAATTGCTCTTACTTCAGATATTAATCTTTCTTGTTACTGTTCATATTCCTAATCCATACATTAGAATATTTACTACAAAATCAATCTTTTATTATATATAGTGAAAAAACATTCTTTTACTTTTTTTTCATATACTTTTATTCCTTAAAATTGAATTTACAGTATTGTTGTTTCCCTTACTTGTTCAGTTCTTGCTCTCACTTCTTTCATGGATGTACCAATCTTCTGGAGATAGACTCCCAGATTACTCAACACACTCACCATTACCACTATTTATCCATTCACATCAAGATCATTTCCTAATCATATATTATAAGTCATCTTTATCCTATGCAATTATTACTTGATCATCTGTACAAAAATACAGATGTCTTTTTCTACACTTTCACACTATTTTATATTTGCTAAAAACATCAAACAAATATTCATTTAGTAGTCACATCAAATGAAAGAAGATTACTCATACTGTTGTAACAAATTATAAATGCAATTATTCTATATACTGCAGATAAGCTTTAAGCTTTGCAGGTCACCTGTAATGATAAAATTTACTTGTACTATGATCAAAGAATAATAATAAAAAAGTTTTAAGTAAGTTTTTAAGTTGATTAATCTTTTGGTAGTGGCTTTTTGATTTTTTTTTTTGTTGGTATAGTCATTGTATCTATCCCTAGGTAAGTTTCAGTCACAAACATATGGAAATGGATATTGGAATTTAAGCTCCTAGTTTCAACTAATGTTCTAGCTTACTTTCAATCAGTGTTTCAAGTCTGCATATCATACCCATAAAGAAGAATTTATGGTTCCCTGAACACAGAAAAGCAAGTAGAGTCTTGTTTAAAACATTTGGGATCTAAGCCCAAGGCATATCTGGGATCCTCAGATTTATTGGTTTTAATTACGAATTATTTAATTAAAATCAAGTGTAATAATACTAATAGTAATTGAAATAAAAAGATATACAGATAGTTCCTGGTTTGCATGGTTTACTAATTTAGGCATGCTATTGATTTGCATGGTCCAAAAATCTACATTTATGTATTTCAAAACAAATCTTCAAAAGTGCAACACAATAAATCCTGGCAACTTTATTCATAAAAAATGCCCACTTTGTATAAAAAGTAACAGAGGCTGTAATGTTCCCAAATATTAAGATATTAATTGCTGGATACTCAGGATTTTGGGTGTCAGGCAATAATTGCCAAAAAATTAAGGTCCTTTTGTTCTGGAATGTGAATGGCAAAATTTCACTTAAACTCAAGAACTTGTCCAACATAGAGTTCAACAAACTAAAGTTATTCTCTGCTCATGAGAAAATATTTCAGGTTGAAACCCATATAAATACAAATATTTCTTGATTTTAACTCACCCAAAAACACACAGGTCAAATTGGATCACACAGAGAATTGGAACACAGGTCACAGAGGAGCTTAAAAGTTAAGACTGAGCTCCTAACTTGAGCTCCTCACAAAAAGTCTACTCCTCTACAACTTCTACACCTTTCCACTACTAACTCCACAATCCAAAACTTCACAACTAACTACACAACCAACTCAAACTCTAACTAGCCTCATACTGGCTTCAGGCAAATGCTGGCAAGTGTCCACAAACATGTCCATGAGCCACATTTGCATAAATAATCATTATGAGTCACTAATGACACATGCATTTGAAACCTTGGTACCAATATTTAGCGGTTGTCAATCAAAATGAATTGCAAATCACAACTCAAGCTAATGGAAGGGAGAATTGCTAATGGTTCAAAGAGAAAAAAGGTCCTCAAATAATAATTATAATGTAAATAAATTTATTGATTAAGGAATGTAAAAGTGAATGGTGAACCATCACAAGGCTCAAAACTTTTTGCAAGCTGTGTACAAGTGCAACCAACTCATGAGTCACTTCTCACCTGGATCAGCCAAGGTTGCCAGACATCTTGATCTGTGAGGGACTGTCTCATTTTGCATAATAAAATTCCGACTTCTGCACTGACAGCAAAAAATCCCACACACCAAGAAGCAATTCAACACCCCTTACCATTGCCTTCAGTGTCATCCAACCTCGATTACTCCCTTCTCCAATAAATTCTCTACTCACCTCACCTTGTCCAGTGTGGTACTTAATGTGTCTTTCTTAATACATTTAGATTTACCGTATTTTAAGGTGTATAAGGACAAGTCACTGAAATAAACATGGCCCAACACCTCAATTCCATTTTCATCAACAAAAGAACGAAACCAACAACAGTACCGTAAACGGTTTTCATGGTCCGGTTCTTTCAGTTCATGAATGACACCAATGCAGTAAGCATGAAATTTTAATTTCTTTGTAACCCTGAAAACAGTAGCTGGTGACAGTCCAACCTGTGAAGATAACTTTCTAAGAGATTTTCTGGGTGAGCAAGTTAAATGCTGAGATATATCATCAAGAACTTCAGCAGTTAACAGTGATGGCTGGCCTGGCTCTTTCGATCTTGTACAGACCCAATGTAACGAAATTTATCAATCAAACGAGACATTGTCAACTTGTTGGCAACTGCAGACTGAGGAAACTTCAACTAAAACTCCTCTCTCGCATGTTTGCAAGATTTGTATGCACAATAAGTCTCAACATGCATGACAAGGCCATTTCAAATGCTAAAGGCTGTTAACCTCGAGTACAATAATGCCAACTGACTAATATTATGGCATAAAATGTAAATGCGCGCAAGTTGTACTCTCTTATATTTAGGGTTGTGTCCTTTTTGAAACACTCTGTGTTATATTATGGTATTCTACATTACAATTTGAAATTTCAGTGATATGATGGATATCATACATGTTGTAGAATTGTAGATATTGTGTAGGTTAATATGGGTACATACTCTACATAACCTGGACATTTTATATGTGAAAAATGTTCTCATTTTGCATGAATTATATCATAGTCTTTACAAACACATTAACCAAATTGAGAATTACCAATATATATAATGAATTCTCGTTTGATTCCAAAAGAAGTAGGTAAATTAATTTTTACTGCTACCCATTTTTATTTGCATACAACAAGGGTGGCAAACAATGGCTTGTGAGCAATTTGTATCTACCAGAAAGTTCATTTGGAGCTCAAGAAGTTATTTGCTGTGAAGGGAAAAGCATATAATTTTAAATTTTCCTTGATCTTGATAGATTTGAGCATCTACTTGAGGTAGGAAGGGGAAGGGACATGGGACCCCATTTTTTTTTTTTCAAGGAGAGACTGCCTTAGAAAATGCATGGTAAGCTTCATGGGGAGGTTATAATTCCATACCTTCCTCTTGGTACAATCTGAATATAATTTTTTTTTCAATGTTTATTACATGAATTTTACATATGTACTGTATTTAGTAATATATAACTTTTTGTTTCACTTTATTTAATATTCCAGAAGTGGCATGGAATGATAGAAATAAAGAAGTGGTATCAGTCTCCCAGACCGATTATGCAAAAATGTTCTTCGAAAGTTTATAATAAATAATAAATAAATTTGAAATAAACTTTGTTTTTGTTTATTTTATAATTTAATTAAAAAACACTTTTTTTTTCAAAAAAAATTTATTTAAAGTAATAAAAAAAAATACATCCTAAAAAATGGTTAACGTTTACTGATAAACAAAGGTATTCTTTAATTTAAAATAAAGTAAAAAAATAAATACCTTGCTACTAACTATAGCCAATTACTTACTTTTGGGGTTATTGTATTCACAGAAAAATATCTAACATAAGTTAAAACTGTAACACCAAGAGTGGCATCGGTGTAACAGACCAAGTTGGCATGCAATTTAATCTGGAGTCATCAGACATACTAAATATTGCAATGCTAGGTTCAGTACATCATATTAGGAAGGTACTACAGCACACTTGCACCTAAACTTTTGTGTTGCAAAATTATTATAAAATATATTCTCAATTGTTCTCGTATGCCACTTCTGGAAGGTTAAAAAAGAAAATTTTCCATTAAATCAATGCCATTTTTTATTCAGTGAAATTGCAAACTGCAATAAAAAGGGAAAAAACTGTGTAAGCAAATTTAAAATCAAGAAGTAACAAATATTAGAACTGCAGTAAGCATGTCATCTTCAAAATTTACTATATGATTCTTGTTCACTTCTAGAGCTGTCAATATAGCTTTCTTGTTTCAAGAATCCTGTATGTGGCTCTCAATGTTGAGAAGCTTGGCCGACCCCAATACATATCTATTCCATTGTTAAAGTGATTGACAGCACATACCTGACTTATATGATTACTAATATTATTTATTGGTTACACAACTGCTATCTGTCATTATGGCATCTTCTTTGATCAAGTGTAGAAATTTTAACCATTTCTATTTATTTAAACACTAGAGATGATAATGTCAGGAGAGTAGCAGGGAACCAGAGCTAATTTTTTACTGGAAAGAGAAAAATCAAGGAATAATATACTAATAATGCAGACCTTCTCTACGGTGTATTATACTGAAACTCTTTTGTCAGTCTTCTGAGGCAAACAACTGCTTGAGGATCACTTATTATTGTTCACTGATTGATTATTTAAATAACCATTAGAATAAAATATCATCTCTGGCAAATATGGGATGACTGTTTCCAAAATGGAGGGAAAAAATAAATTCTTAAGAAAAAGGGGTATATGAGGGCAAGGTTTCGATGAAAAAAAAAAATCTACTTATCTCTGTGGATGTCAGTCTTTAGTTTTCTGTCATCCTCCAGTAAATTATAGTGGTTGCAGATGGGAGGACTGGTGATTTTTCAAGCCCTACTTAAGGGTCTCTATTTGTACCTTAGGTATTATAGCAGATAAATTTTATATTGGAGAATGCATACATACCATATTTCCCCGAAAATAAGACAGGGTCTTTTATTAATTTTTGCTCCAAAAGATGCATTAGGGCTTATTTTCAGAGGATGTCTTATTTTTTCATGTACAACAATCTACATTTATTCATGTACTTTAAATCTACCATTAAATCAAGTGTTAATTGAAGACTTATGAGACAGGAGTGGCAACAAAAATGATGACAGTTAAGAATGATGGTCCACACAAAAGCAACGAAAAACTGCAGGCACCAAAATTTAGAAAATGTTTGTTTATTTCACATGAGTGGATTAAGTACATCTGTTACAACACACGACGTATTGAATTTTGAAGATTCATATTAGACACAACCACGTCCATTCATTATCAAGTGCTCATGTTATTCGTGCGTTGTGTCTGTACTCCGATTGGTCATTTGGCAATAAGTCTCGAGTTCATCTGTTTACATAGGAGTTTACCTCTCGTCCAAAGGCACCTACTTGGGTATTTACGTATACTTAATTATAATTTACATTATCATTTATTTTAAGTATTAATGTCAATAATGTTATTTATTTGTATTTAATTATATATTAATATTATTATTTTATAATTCAATATGTCCGTTGTGTGTTGCAACAGACGTACTAAATGCGTCCGTCTGGCTGACGATCTTAACTGGGGCTTATTTTTGGGGTAGGGCTTATTTTCGGGGAAATACGGTAGCTTGTCTATATGGTAGGCTAGCTCTTTAGTACAAATGGTAAACATCTTGCATCTCTCTAACCAACTAGTCATGCACCACACTTTAGAAATCACTGCACAGAGACCTTCTCTATGGTGTATTATACTGAAACCCTTCTGTCAGCTTCTGAAGCAAACAAATGCTTGAGAATCAATTTATTATTATTTACTGATTATATAAATAACAATGGAAACAAGAAATATAGTAATTACTGAGCATTTAAAATAATTGCAGTCTCCTATGTTTCAATAAGTAATGGTTTTATTTTTTTTTTCAAAAAATGTTACAACCTAAATGAATATTATTTTTGTGCCCTGTCTTCTCTTAAGCTGATGTTTTGAAAGTGTTTTTAATAAGTAAAAACATATTAATCCAATGATGATTTATAATTATTTTTTCACTAATTGGCTTTATATTGCTTATTTTTGTCTTAGTATTATCCAAATGAGATTTTCCTTATGAGAATATTAATGGATGTCTTAAGTGTCTAAACATTAATTGAACTGTGTATTTTCATGTTTCAAACTTTGTTATTATCTTCAACCTTGATGAAATAATTATTTCATTTTTATAATTAATGATTTATTACTTTCACCACTGGCACCATGGGATTTTCTGAAATCACCAATGAATGTAACAAATGTATTACATTTTTCACTTTCACCAGCTTTTGTGATTATCTGTCAGCATATCAGATAAAGACTATGTTTGCTGATAGCAGCCCAAACTAGGACTCTTGGTATTCTTGCTATATGAAATTCATGAATAGGGGAAGGTACAGTTCAGAAATCAAATATATACAAATATATACCTGACAAAAGGAAATAGTGCCAGGATCCCATTGTTAAGTGGTTAGCATGCTTGGCTACTGATCTAAGGGACCTGGGTTCATGCCTCAATAATGCATGGATGTTCATGTCGTTTTTCTGCTGACATCCCATCATCCTCACAGAACTTCTAATATGGTGTAAAAACTGACAGGCTCCTGCAAGATTTCTGTGGCAAGCAGCTGCTTGAAGAGATTATTTATACAGTATCAGGCTACCATTGCTGTCACTGATTAGGGTAAGTAGTAAGATGCTATGGTCAGCAAGGCTCCAGCACAGCTGATGTGAGCCATTTTCAATGGTGCATCTTGATACTGATTATCTCACTACTGGAATTGCAATACTCTTAACTTTGCTTAAAGTCACTGAAGGGGTCTCTTTGTCTTTGCAAGCATCAAGCATCTTTGGAGGAGGGTGGAGGGGGCGTTTTGCAAAAAGTCTGGATTCCTGAGCTAAGAATATCCTGCAACTGCAAAAAAGATATTCATCGTTTACTCAACCTTCAACCCCATATTTATGTGAAGCAGGTTTTTCATATCTGATGAATATTAAAATTAAATAAAAAAGTTATTCAATAAAAGGAGAAATGGAAATTTTTTTTACACAGAATTTACACAGAATTGACGACTGTGCAAAAGAAAAAAAGTTCAGGCTTCATATTGAATAATTAAAATTGTCTTTTAATAATTCTAGCATGTAATGTTGAGTTTCGTACGACTTGACATCGTCCAGAGGTTTCGCCACAGTTAAAACATTGGAAAACGCAGACATACATAATTACTTACTAGAATCTACTTGATTCTGCCAGCATCGACTGTACGGATCGGGTGCTGCAACAACCGGAGATATAGCGGCGGCTGCTGCTGCGGGCATGTCCGGGAACGGCGGGTGAAGCGTCGGCTCCACATTCCATGCGAGAACAGGCGAGCGGTCCACGGTGAACGAGCGACCGTTCATGTCGCGGATACTACGGCGGTGGGTAGGATTTCGTTCAGGAGGAGCAGATGACAGCTGTACATTCCTAAACGTCGGGTTACGTCTGGCTAGCTAAGGGTAACTTGCAGACAAATCTTTCCTGAGAAAAGGAAGAAGTGAGAGAGTTTTATCATTTTACGTTTATTTTCAAGAAGTACACATAATATAGATAATAGTTCATACTATAACAGAATGAAATACTACGATATTCACAAATTTTGAATGTTAGGTATTCCCTTCCTCAGTGATTTCCTCCATAGTTTATTATATTGTCAGGCTTCTATCAGATTTTCCTGGTAAGCAGTCACTTACGAAGTCATTTATTTTCTAGTTCTGGATGATCTTTAGATTTGTCTTTAGCGGCTAAAGATAAACATATTTCAGCAAAAGTTAAACATATTTTGTAATAGCAATGAAAAAATAGAATAAAAATCCTTTCAGTGCAAACTTGTATATAAGCATTTACAAAAGTATATATATATAGTATTGTACTTCAGATAAGCAATACCCAAAGTTTCGCATCAGTAATGAAAGGAAGCATAGTTTGAAAAGAGTAGTTGCAAGAGTTGTGTTTCTAAAAGCACACACAATGACAATTAAGTAGAAAATAAAAAGAATAAAATTTAGTATTTATGCATAATTCTTTCACATACAATCAGTGACATAACCAAGATTAGCCGAAATATTTGGAAGTATGGGAGTTTTCAAAAATTTTGTCAACAGTTTTCATTATACCATTTAATGAATTAAACAAATTTATTACTTAAGCAGCTGCTTGCCACAGAGATCTGACAGGAGCCTGTCAGTATAATATGCCGTAAAGATGGTCTGTGAGGAAGGCGAGACCTCAGAAGAAAGACAACACGAGAAAGAAAATACCAATTCTATTCCAACCTTTTATCCGGGGTTTGAACACAGGTCCCTAAGTTTAGTAGCCAAGCAGACCCAACCACTCGGCCACCCAGAAGGCCATCCTTAAAATTAAATTTCTTCAATGAGGGAGAGATTGCACTCTCAATTCCCCCTCCACCCCTTCGTTTGTAAAACATATATAATGCTAATATTTCAATAATATTTGAAAAGTATTGAACTACTTTCACTCAACCATTCGGAAACATCAGGTATCGGTACAGCGTTCCGGTTCACTAATTCGAAAACATCGAGTACCGGAACGGCGTTCCGATTTAGTTCAGCATTGCTCTTGTTAACTGCTTCCCCTACGGAAAAAAAAAAGTCACGCTTCGCCACTGGTATTTTTTTGTCTTACAAATTAAGAATTTATGAATGTATTAGAATTGGTTAAAACACACGATTGCACAAGCATGAAATACGATTATTCAAGCAGTACCTTCTGCGATGAAGATCAAGTTTAACAAAATACTTTTATCGCACACACAGTTTTCTTTGATATTCAAATAAATTTCAGATAATTTTGTATGTTGATAAATATCGAAAAATGTCAAATGTAAACGAAACAAGCCAAATTGGCAATCCAGGTACAGTAATAATTATTGATTTAAGAAATGTGTCACTCTTGAAAGTTTATTTAGGTTAACGGTTAATTTTATTGAGGTGTAATGAAGCGTATACTCTCAATTACGATTAAGGAAAAAGTTTGAAATATTCTAAAGTTACTATATCTTTAATTAATATTAATTATTATGAAGAAATATTAGTCTAGAAGATACTGGACTGATACACTGAATTGAAATACAGGGAAGGCACAGATGTCTATTTTTTTAATTATTCGTTGTCATAGTACAAGAAAATTTTATAATTACATGCGACACGAAAAGCTTAACTGCAGGATATAGAATAATTACATTTTTAATTTATTACAATAGTATGATTAGTCTTCTTTCATTTCATGTGACATTTTGTGACACATTGAAAATGTGTCACAAATTGAAAAAAAAAACATTGAAAATGTGTCATTTTGTGACACATTGAAACAAACATGTGACACATTGAAAGGTGATATTTTTAATATTTAACAATGAAATCAATGACACTGACATAGGACGTAGTAAAATAAAATTTCTAATTCAAAAGCAAATCTCATGGTTTATGTATAGGATATATCACATTACAGTGTTTCTTGTTTAACATGAATCTATTTTACCGTTATAATAACCTTTTTCCTGATATAATAAATCCCTTTTTTTTACTTCGGTTGTAAGTAGTGCATTGGGTCTGATGGTTTGAATAGCTGGTTATAGTGAATTTTTGTTTGTTTCTTCTATTTAAAAACTTAGCTAAGGGAATTAATCCTCACGATTATTACAAAATATAATTACGCGGAAGAATTGACACGTTGTTCTTAGATGATGTGGATAATAAATGGATTATAGCGATAAAGCAGTCAATAACTTGTCTGTCACACTGATAAAAGCCTACAGCCGGTGAATTGGAGCACTATATGAGTTATCAGTTTTCCACATTAGAAGCTCACTGTGCAACTAGACTTTGAACGAACTTTCCGTCATCGTTCACATGATCTCTCTGATAGGAATTCTTTAACTACTCTGCCCCATCTTCAGTCGCCTAATCTAATATTGTTTCCGCTATTGCTAATGCGATATACGTACTCTTAGGGATGAAGGTTGGGAAGTACCCTGGGGGGCAGCTGACCCCCCCCCCCCCCCCCCCCGAAAATCCGGCAGTCTTATACAAAATCTCAAATTTTTTTTTGCCTTCTTTGAAATCAAAAACAATTGCCTTTGGATAATTTTATTGTAGTTTCCCCCCATAGTATATATGTCAGACACTTAAATTTAAAAAACAATTACAAAAATTGATTTCTTTTTATTTTTTATTATATTTATAAATTATCTATCTATGATATTCCATAAAGAATATGATTTTAACTTTTCCTGTCTGGTGGAATAGTTTAGTAACTGAGAAACCCAACAAATCTTATTCTTAGACCCCTCCCGAGACACTAAATTCTTAAATCTACCCAAAAAACTAAATTCTCGGACCCCCTCCCCTCCCACGAAACTAAATACTGGGTGCAAGCCTGGATGAAGGTCTGGAGGAGTGATTCTTGAGAAAAACGCTGGTTAATGGTTAGCGTGCTTGGCTACAGATAAATTAAAAAATACTTATCTTCCTATATGCACCCTAAAATGAAACCTAATGCATATCGATGGTGCAGTCAGTCACTGAATTCGTATTCACTTCAAAGGAAGATAGGGCTCCGGCACTACTGTTTAGGTAAATCAGTGTCCTATTTTCCTTTGAAGTGAATATGAACTCAGTGACTGATTGCACCATCAATAATATGGGTGTCATATCAATATATCAATATATTATGCCTTAGTTTTATTTTCTACTCTTTAGATCGGATATGGCAAGATAGTTTTTCTTTGTCACTAAAAATACCTATCTTCAGAAATGTTTAATTTGATATATGACTCATAAACATCGGGCACATTTTCCTCCCCCTTTGAGGTAGCCCATGACATTTGAGACCTCACAAGCTTTAATTTCAAATATCACTCGTTAAGGCTCACCCCCGTGAAAATCCGATTTTTTTTGGGGGGGGAGGGGGCAAAATTCGAAACAGTCACATGAGCTGTCATTTGACACCTAACTCGTAATTGTAGGCCTTCGTATTTGGAAGACATAGCGGAAGAATTATTTTCATATTCCTCTTTTTAGCGAGGAAGAAACATGGGTGGAATTTTATTTTAACCTGTAACAATCCCCTGTCATAAGCTTTCATTTGGCGCATAGCCTGTTACTTTCGGCCCTCGCGTTCCGACCATATAGCTGAACAATTCTTTTTATATTTCCCCTTTTTTTAAGGGGAAGAAAGCATGAGGGGGGGGGGCAATTTTATATAGTCTATGACACACCCCGCGTCACAAGCTTTCATTTGACGCATAGCTTGTTACTTTCGGCACTCGATATTATTCCTCATATAGAAAAAAAATCGTTTTCATATTTTCTTTTTTATGGGGGAAGAAAGCATGGGGGGAAATTTTTTTATAGCCTATGACACAATAAGGTTTCATTTGACACATAAATCATTGAGTTTATCCGTCGCGTTTGAAAGATATGGTGGAACAAAAGTTCTGACAAATCGACAAAGTCGCGCGAAAAGCAATAGGAAGATAAGTAAAAAGGACCTGGGTTCGAGACCTGGTAATAATGCATGAATGTTTCGGTTGAGGTCTTGCCTTCTTCACATACTACCTACTGTAGCATGTTATACTGTCAGATTGCTGTCAGACCTCTGTGGCAAGCAGTTGCTGGAGGGAAAATTTATTATATTATTTAATGTTTGAATGTACACGTAGGGCATAATTTTTTTAACAGAAGGAAGGTTTCTGATTTTACTGGGCTTTTGGCAATTCGTGTTTCTGATAGAAATGTCCTTGTAATACTAGGCAATGGCGTAGCCAGAAAATTCTAAATAGGGGCGGGGAGGTTTGACATTAATGAATCCCCGATTTTTCAGGGATAGCTTTGAGAAATATATTAAAGATGGTTCCCCCTTTCTCTTCACCAGCACACTTGGGTACGCCATTAATATTAGAGACAAAAACAAATTTTTGTTTTCAACCGTTAGGTTTAGATTTTTTTTAAATTCCATAGCTGATACTAGAGTCAGGGCGACGCACTGATCCTTATATCTGTTCCAATGAATATTTTTTTTTGAAGCTACACAATTAACTTTTTATTGAATTCTCTAAATGACTCTTAATGCTAAATGTTGTGTATCCTTAATATAAGCTATATTATTTAAGTATAAACGAGAGAAAAAATCTCGTAACCTTTTGGTCTTAAATACCTATGAAAAATACTCTAAATGACTGGGAACCTATAGAAAATCGCCGATAAAAAAAAATTGGGAGCCACACTATACGACTAATTTGTTGCACTGTTTGTTTCATAACAACTCTCGAACCGTTGCTAATTCTCATTTTTAGGAACTAAATTCTTGTCAAAGTATGTCTGAAGTTTGAAGATGAACTAACTGTGCGTTCCTCTCAGACCTTCTACTCTGGCATATAAACTGACAGGCTCCTGTCAGACCTCTGTGGCAAGCAGCTGCTTGAGGGGGTATTTATTTATTTTTATTTTTAATGGGTTGAAAATATTTCGTTAGGCCATCAGTTTTACCCAGTACTTACTGTCAAGCAAATTGGTTGGTAATGCAATAATGACACTCAATATAAAAGTCCTAAAATTAAAATATCTGCATAAAAATTATAAATCTCTAAAGAAATTAATGGTCAAAGTAAAAACCATTTCATAAATGTAAGTTGTGAAAAAAATTCAATATCTAATAAGTCAAGGTAAGTCCTATACCGATCTTCATACCTACTGCAACAAAACTTGATACCTAAAAAATTTCATATCTGCTCGTGTTTTTTTGGTGCTTATTCGGATTGTTCGTATTTTTTTAATGGTACAGCTTACATAACTTCAACCATCAATCACGAGCTTTAATATTATTGACGACATTGCTGTAACAATGTTATCATTTTACTTTTTCTTTGCTTTGCGCATTAGACTGTTGCCTTTCAGACTACAAAAGCTGAGAACATTGTCTGCAAACTCAGCGTAATCACGTTAGTCGCGACGGTACTGTCAATAAATTGCGTTGATGGTGTAATTTTATTATTTAACGGTTGAATGTGGTCACGTTACC
This sequence comes from Ryuthela nishihirai, assembly GCA_038380435.1. Taxonomy (NCBI): domain Eukaryota; kingdom Metazoa; phylum Arthropoda; class Arachnida; order Araneae; family Heptathelidae; genus Ryuthela; species Ryuthela nishihirai. The sequence continues at coordinate 32,944,789 of JAWZYU010000018.1, forward strand.
AAGCAGTAAGTTACTGATTGGGTCATAAAGCACCAGTTACCAGCATCCCGTTTGCCAGGTGATCTCCAGCACAGGAAATAATTCTGCTCAATAGTCGATCTAAGTTGGCAGATACGGACGGCTAGGAGACGCATTGAAGGGAGTTCTAAGCGTGGGAAAATTATCGTCTTATTCTGTGTACCATCCAAGGAAATTGCTTAGAAATAGGATTGTAGGAACAAATTATAACAATTGAAAGATAATTATTGTTACTCGAACGATAAACAAACGTAAGATTTAACTTTAACCCAACTTTTAACGTTTCTTTAGCTCACATTGCATTTATATATTTTTAAATTCTTATTTTTCAGTACCGCGTTCTCATTGGGAACTGCAGCGGGTGGGGGATGCAACAAATCAATGTTCCAATTATATCGAGCCGTTTTTTAAAGAGTGCAGTTGCAAATAAGGAAGCATGCACACATTATATATAATACAACTGAAGATGCCCGAAAACAAAACGAAAGCAAAAAAAAGAACTTATTATTGAAAACACATGTACAAAAAAAAGTTTTTTCATAACAATAAATAAAAACAAATAAAATACTTCTGACAACAAAGGTAAAAAAAAAACCACGATTTATATTTCTTTAAAGAAGAAAAAAAAAGCATTATTTTTAATACACTGATATTATTTAACATAAATTAATTTTTCAATCAATTTTTTAGGGGGGAAGCAACTTATCTTCTTGACTCTCCCTATCAGGACCCATGGTGAGGGTAATTTTTTTAAAGGAGAGGATTTATTTTAATGACCGATGAAAATGAATATCTTAGGAAATCACTACTGAGTGTTAATTCAGTGGAGGCGTATTGAAACACCTGCTTGAAATTCGGTTTCTTGATTTCTGCCCCTAGCCTTTTTAAGTGAGATTCGTGGCTATAAGAAATTTTTGTTGCTACCACCCACATTGATCAAAAGTATTAGGGTTACGCAATTATTAAACCTCTATGGCAAGCAGCTGCTTGAGAGGATATTTATTTTATTATTTATTAATTATTAAACAATTCATAAGTTACGACAATAGAACAAAAATACATTCGAAGATCCCTAATTTTGAAAAGTGAATCAAGAGATAGGCTCGATCAAATTACTTCGATCCATCAAATTAGGTATCAGTACAAGCCTGTGGAACCTAGCCTATAGCACTAGAGACTGAGAAACTGTTGACCAGCCTGAGAAGTTAAATCTTCCTCTTCACAATATTCTCTCAATATTTAAATAGTCATAGAAATTGAAACATTAAGTAATAGTGTCACACTCTACACAGAATCTGAGTCAAAACTCACGAAGACTGAATCATAGTGGAAACTTAAAAAAAATATGTAATAAACAGTTCGGATATTATTTATGCCTTTAACTCTTTCTGTCCACGGATGAAAGTGATCGTCGTGATTTAACTCTCACTTGAAATCGCTATCGGATCCTTTAGTCATTGAAGGAATTCTCATTCCTTGTGTTTGTGCATTCAAATGTATTTCACTAAAAATAGCGGAATTTATTTTTCAAACTTGTTAAAAGCGTGGCCTATATATATTAAACATACTTGGACTCAAAAAGATTCGGTTATTATTATTATATAGTTATCTCAAAAGTTTTGAGATAAATTCTTATGACTGACAACACCATTACTTAATGTTTCAACTTCCATAACTCTAAAACAAAATTAATGTTATTGAAAAACTAAAAGTTCAGATATTTGTTTGAGATCTATAACATATCACCAATGATATTTTTCCATAGGAATTTATTTTTTTTAATTATGGAGTCTGAATGTAGTTTTTCATTAGCATAAGAATTATTAACTTTCTCTAAGTTCCGTTCAAATATAAGACAGCAAAAAAAAACTTTAATTTCTTTGAAATCACTAACACCCTACCGATGCAGTAAGGTTGTTACATACTTTGACAAATCCACGTCTAACAGTTGCGGTGAAGCAAGCAGGACCCATCTCCGATAACAAAATTTTAAAGGGGGAGGGGCACCGATTTATTTTAAAATAAGTTTTTCAAAATTCAATAATTTATTGCTAATTCTCTCATTTTATGCATACATTTTAGATTCCATTGTTTAACTCCTGAATATATTTTTACTTAGGATTTTGAAACATACTATTATTTAAGACTACATGAACATGTTTTTTCTCTCTCATATTTTTATACCATTTTTATTTTACAAACTAATATTTGTGTTTTTGTGAATTTTACGTCGTTTTACAGATTATTTCTTATTTATGTTATATATTTCGCGGTTACTTTATTTTTGTGGTAAATATACACCCCATATAAATTCGTAATAGTTGACTGTGTGTGTGGCGGGAGAGAGGGGGCATAATTCAGAACTTTCCCCCGGGGGAGTGAATACCTACTTCCGATAGTTCTAATTTCCCTGAATTCAAGTTTGTTGAAATACAAAGAAGAGTATGTATCTTTATATATAAACCCAACATTATAACTTCGATAGCGTTAAACCTATTGTTTAAACTGACAAAGACATCAGTGTTGTTGTTGTTGTTGTTGTTGTTTTACCTCTGAGCGGCACTTTTTTGCACACCATGGGCTAAATGGCCAGGTCACATGGACCCCAAAGGCTCAGAGAAGGTTGGGGGAGGGGACCCACTGGAACAGCTGTTGGGAGACAGATGGTAGCCTCCCGTCAAGGCCATCCAGCGTGTTCTTTAACATGCACAGGGTATGGCTCTCCCGCACACGGGGCCACGGCTTAACGTCCCATCCGACGGACGGCGGCCTTTCCAAGCCCATTGGTGTCCCCTACTGACTGTGGGCAGAGCGGGGAATTTTGCGGAGATAAATCTCAACGCTGACCCAGCTGGGACTCGAACCTGGGAACTACAGATTACGAGCCTGGCGCGCTACCGACTGAGCCACCCCGCCCCAGACATCAGTGAAACATATTTCTGAATATGATATGTGAAAAGCAGTCTTATTTTTTAATTATACAAAACACTTAACACAATAATAGAAAACTTTGATATCCACATTATGAGGCGAAAATAGCAATCTAAGTAATATGGAAAGTACAATAGTAATCAAAATATTAAGAATCACTGTCAGAATTATAATCTGGAAATTGTACACATAAAATGCGAATTTTAGGTAATCAGAGGAAGGTAAAACCTTAACATCCATTCATCTTTAATAAGTTGTTAATTATTTTCTTCGAATTGTAGTTGTATTTAATATGTAGACCGCTCATAATATTAATGTGCATTAACAAGTGGTTATTTCCCATCTTCAGCGATTTTAGCTTAGTAACAACATTTTTCATAACCAATTTTCTGGTAATTACTTGACCTGTTTACCTACTTGGAACATCACCATTAACTTTCGGCTTTCTCTTTACCGTTATAACTAATATTATTCTTTTCAAAAGTACATCACATGAATATCTACGACTTTTCCTTAATTCTGAATAATACGTGCATCATATGACAAAACTTCGACGTTGAACAAATGTGAGCAGCAAAATTGCCAACATTCTTGAGACTAAAACTATACTGGTCAGCCATGGCCTCAACCAAGACCTTTAAATTTTGCCATGATATAAAACTACAATGTATTATTACAAATGCAATTATTTATTATTAGAATTGATGCATCTATGCATACAGGTTTACAATATAAGGTTAGTACAAATTTCAATCATTTACGTAGACTACATGAACTGCAAGCACGCGCCTGCCTGGATGTGTAGCCTTCTCCTCCCTCTGCATCTATGTGATGGTTTCCGTGGCAACTCAGCAGGAAACAATCCATCAAGGAGCCAGTGTGGCAAGGAAGTGTGTGTGCATGCTGACTTATAGCGGCGGTGGAACCATCAATCGTGCGCGCACCTCCTACCCCCAGCCGCACGAGTGGACTCATCCAATCAGAAAGGCGGACGACATCAACCCCAGACGTCAGTTTGTGAGGCAGCCTGCGGCATCAGCTGACCTGCGCTCTGTAACTATCGTCATGACCAAGAGGAACCGGACCGTCTCTCTCTCCATGGCTCCGGACTTTCCGCCAGCGAACTACCGGAGCGGTCTACCGCAAGCTACCGCTATACGTCGCTTTCCCCGTCAGCAGACCACACCGTCCTACGTCGGCTAGCGATATGACTGGTTCTGCTAACGGTGAAACAGTGCAGCAACTGCCGGGTCCATTGCAGTGCCTACCGCCAAAGACTACCTGTTGTGCAACAGATTTCTCTTCAGTTATCGTAATTGAAACAGTTTGAATTTGACCAAAAAACCTTCAAGCTATAGCACACAAACTATCTTTCTGTATAGTTGTTTCGCTTTAAAAGATTAGGATTGAAAAACATATTGCATCATGGTGTGGATAAATATCTATTGACAACTTATTCTAGTTAATAGTCTAAAACATGACTTTTTAAACAAATAAATCGAAGCAGATTATTTCGTTTTTGTAGCATTCTTGTTAATTTTTAATTCGGCCATGACGCTAATGCTTACATAAGTCTTTGTGAACAGTGTTTTAACCAGTAAACCTAATATCTGAGAGTGGAAAACTGTAAATTTTATATCACAGAATATTTTTTTTAATCATATTACACAGAAACATCTGGCGCATCATACTTAACTCTTCGCTAAATATTAATTATGGCTCCTTCAGTCAAATGCTGAAAGATTAAAAGCAAAACAGTATATATATTAAATTAATTTTCTGGGTCCTTTTTTAATTTCCTCAACTATTGTAAACAAGCAGAATCACGTTATCGTTAACTTGGCCATAATTATTCTCTCTTGCTAAGCATAATTTCTATCACGCAATATTGCACAAAGCAAAATCTAATATATTTTACACCCAATATTATATTTACCTAAATTTTTCAAGCATTCGCGTTTTTTTTTTTGTCAGTGAACCACTGCGGTGCCATGGGCCTAGCGTATAGCATCTTTCGCCAATTGGTGGTGTCAATGCTCAGGCATTCCAAGTCCAGAGAATGCTGTTTTGCCTAACTTGGGCCCGTACGATTTCTGGATAGGATGGGTATTCTCTTTCTGCTCTGAGGTCTCGCCCCTTTTGACAGGTCTAATCTCGCTAGGCGTATTATACTGACAGGTTTCCGATAGACCTCCATTGCAGATGGGCTGAGAAGAAATTCTTTATCCTTTTACTGCTGTCTCTTGCAACGTATATGAAGTATTCTTTGTGACAAAATTGTACTTTTTAGTAAATAGGAAAATATGGTGCCTTTGCGGTATTATTTTCATTGCGAAATACATTTGTAACAGAAATAAAATATTGGACTCGTTAGCTTAAACGAAAACAGTGAAAAATAGATACCAGATTTGCGTATTTCATCATAAATAAATAAATAAAAATAAATACCCCCTCAAGCAGCTGCTTGCCACAGAGGTCTGACAGGAGCCTGTCAGTTTATATGCCACAGTAGAAGGATCTGAGAGGATGGCAGGACCTCAGCAGAAAAACAACACATACATCCATGCCTTACCCGGGGCTCGAACCCAGGTCCCTTAGGTCAGTAGTCAGGCGCGCTAACCACTCGGCCATGGGACGGCTGGCTATTTCCTCATAAATTCGTGTATATCGTAGTGGACAAAAATATCACAAAGAAGACTACAGTTTAAGATGAATAAGAAGCGAAATGTGGTGTGATTTTGAAACTTTTTGACTGAAGAACATAAATGTAACCAATATGAACAGAAATTTGTTTATCAATATTTCCAAACCATTTCGACTAAACTATGTTTTTATAACACTAAATCATAGCAAACGGTAAAAATATGATGTCCATTCCCGTTTCAATAAACAATTATAATATTATTTGCGTAAGAAAATAAGTTTTCTTTTAAAATTTTAGCAAAAAAAATTATACAGATTAAAAAAAAGACCTGAGTGATATTCCTTTGCTAATCACCATATTTAAGTTATATATTGAATTCAACTGGATATCTTTCTAATAAAGAGATAAGGAACTATATGGATATTCTGCTAAATACTCAAAATACGCATTTTTAATAAAATATTTACACGGTAATAGGCAGTAGTCAGGAGGTTCCTTTCCACGAGATTCTAAGAGAATATAAAAAAAATGGAAGATTAAGATTTTAAGAAACAATTTTTTTTGAGTGTACTAATTTGTTTTTACGCCTTTTTGTGTGTACTAAGTTGTTTTAGGCAACTTTCAGTGTATTACATGTAATCACATACTTTACTAACAATAAATAAACTATTTTACATTTATATCCATATTTTTTTCCCTACTATCACAATAGTTAAAAACTTTTGCCCCCGCTGCCATATATTTTCTGCTTCGAAGTTTCCTCTGATTCACTACAAGACCTAAATATTATCTCAAATCATATTATTGTTGGTAAACGAGGCTTTGAATAAACTAGGTACGAGGAAAATTGGTTTATGATTGCCCAAGGGTTTTATTTTCATTTTTATAAACAGGTTTAACTGCGAGAATTTTTTTTTTTGTAATTAGCCTTTTATTAAAACATAGCATATTAGATGAGTTTATTTGGTAAGTTTGGTTGTTGATCACGGTGACATTGTTTTTTTTTAAGTTACACATTAATTAGGTTGGATGGATGTCAAATTAGAGACAGGAATAGTTAATGAAGGCCTCCCGAAGGGCAGCTTTGATTAAAACCAATAGAATTAACCATTGATAACTTCCGTTGCAGGTGGAAGTCATCCATCAAAGTTATTCAGCGCATTCTTTAACACACATGGTTTTTAAATAAGATCTTAAAATAAACATATTTTGATAAACAGTATTAACTATCATAAACGTATTTTAACTGAGTTTAGATATGGAATGAATTAGTGGGTAATAATATATTAATTATTATAGTATTATTCCGTGATGTATGTGGTAATTAAATACTATTTATAATTGCTAGCCAGAATTGTTTGTGAACGATGGTGCTTAATTGGCCTAAATTTTCTGGTGACTTCAATATGAACAGTAACTACTTTTTTTTTTTTCGAGGTGTTAATAACTTCCTATTAATGGACTCGCCTCTGAAAAGGTGTTTATGTTAAAATGAAGCAAATATCCGACTCTCAAATGGAGAGATTGTTACTGTAATTTCGAGCTCAGGATAAGGCATGGATGATTCCCTTGAGTTGTCTTTCTGCTAAGGTCTCACCTTCCTCACAGATCTTCTCTTTGACTTATTATACTGGCAGGTTCCTGTCTAGAGTCTTCCTACCAGATACCAATGTACCAAAAAGGGCCAAAAAGCTAGAAATGAAGGACAAAAGAGGTCATGCTTTCAATTTGTGAAAAATAAGTCATTTTCTATTAAATTTTATTTCAAATATCAACTAACAGTTTAGTCAGAAAAAGGCATAATTTCAATTATTCAGTACACTTCAAAATATATGACGTGCCGATTTTTATTCACACTTGATAAGCAATCAAGCATTATTTGGCCTAAGTGGCATAGTGGCTAACAACTATCTGCTCTTCCAGAAGCGAACTTTGTGTGTTTATATTAACTCTGACGTTTGTGGTCAGAAGTGACGTTGGTCTTGATTAGTGCTTGTATGAGAAGACATGTACAAACTAGGAGTAGTTTCTTAATTCCTTCGCTGCCCTTTATGTTGCAAATAAAAAAAACTGCTGTCATCTTTCATAGCGAAAGCAAAATTTCATACAATTTTCTAAAGTGCATACTTTCTTCAATCTAGCATGTAAATTGCTAATATTAAGATTACAGAAAATAGTAACTTTTACACCAGTAAAAGAATTAATATAGCATTCACAGTAAATTATTTCACGGTTAACAGTAAATTATACTATAATTATATAGGCTCAAGAAATTTAAAAAAGGAACGTACGAAAAAGAGTAATATTTGTTTAAAACATGTCGCGCTTGGCTGCCTGATCTAAGGGACCTGGGTTCGAGCCCCGGTAAGGCATGGATGTAAGTGTCGTTTTTCTGCTGAGGTCCTGCCATCCTCTCAGATCTTCTACTGTGGCATATAAACTGACAGGCTCCTGTCAGACCTCTATGGCAAGCAGCTGCTTGAGGGGTATTTATTTATTATTATTATTATTATGATTTTATAGAAAAAGGATGACATTTGATGTTTTTACAAAATTCCAGAAGGACATATGGTAACCTATTCTTGTGAGATCTCTGTGAACAAGCAGATGCTTGACGGGTAATTTTCCTTACAATTACACATGATACAATTTCAAAACGAATGTTTTTCGTTTCGCTGTTCTGTAATAAAACATTACTTGGCCTTAATTCTTTGTTAAAAGAAATCTAGCATGGCAAAATTAAGCCAAATTTACTGTATATTTCACTAAATCGTAATATTGTCTCTCTCCTTAAAAATCTATGAAAAAAAACGTATTTCATTTAGCAGGAGTGCCTTTTTCAAAATGCAGATTTCTATTTTGCTTATTTCGAGGCAGTTTGGAAGCTAAACAAAAAAAATGCTTTTTGCGCTTTGGGAGAAACTAGTTTCCATATTCTTCCTTATCGACTCTGTAGCTTTCTTCCTATTCGTACTAAAGTATTGCACTTCTTCGGAATACACCACTGCAACGACAGGTACGGCGAACTGCACCCTATTGGCTGGCCACCCGGAACGTTCCCAGGCGGTGTGGTGACAGTTGCCCGCTGGACCCCATCAGGCCATCCTTCCGACACGTGCGGATTTCATCCTCGTTCCATGTTGGTGGGCTCGACATTGTCTCCGGCTTAGACTCACCATTAATGCATCTGAAACTCAATCCCTGTGTCAATAGTGCAGAGGAGAGACGGGAAGTTGATTACAGGGCGCTCGTGACGTGGGGTGGGCTGCACCCCCTGCTCCACCTGTCACTACGCAGATAAGCCGATAGAAAGCTGCTTCCTCATTGGCCAGTCACGAGTACCGTACACAGCTCCTCCCTAATCCGTAACGTAGATGAAGCCTCCTAGCATCACACAGTTCTCTCTATTCACCAGGGCCGAAATTTTGTTCTCAAGAGTACGCACCAACCGCTTGCCGTTCTTTCAAATTGATAACCCGTGAGCAAACACCTAATCCGACTTGATGCTGGCCTTGGTCACCACGTGCAATATAGGTCCTCCCTTCATTGGAACGTTTGAAATTGCAGCCGTTCTTCGTCGATGGGTGTGGAGCTCGATCGCACAAGGAAATCATAAGCGTGTGTTCTTTTTTCCTCTCATATCAAATTTAAACAACAGCAATTAAACATTCACACAAACGGCTTTATGAAATCTGCTGCACAAATAGGGACAGCTAAAAATGTAAGTACCAATGATAAAAGAAATAAAGTTATAAAACTAGAACGTTCTATTTAGGAAAGTGGCCGGAAAATTAAGTTGAGGAGTAGAAAACGACTCTTGGAGAGGGAAAAGTAGAATATATTTCACACATGATTAATAGACGCTTCATATGAGTGGATGAAAAAGAACTTTTCCTTATAACCATGTATCCGAATAAAACTGCGCAACAGTCTGATTCAACCCCTTTATCCAGATACGAAAGTTTCATTCCTTCTTCATTCAATCCTATTCGACGGATGGCGGCCTTTTACATCGAAGAGCCAAAACATTATGATCATTGCCTAATACGATGATGGTCCTCCAAATGCCGCCAAAACAGCTCTTACCCGACGAGGCATGGACGCTACAAGATTTCTAAAAGTGTCTTGTGGTATCTGGTACATGTAGCCAGCAGATCCTGTCTCCTGTAAGTTACGTGGGTTGAGCCGCCGCAGATCGGATGTACTGTTCCAACACAAACCACAGATGCTCGATTGGATTGATGTGTGAGGAATTTGGAGGCCAGGGCAATACCTGGAAGTCTTCCTCATGTTCTGCGAACCATTCTCAAACAATCCGGGCAGTGTCGCATGGCTAGGCTTGAAATACGTCCGATATTGGTCCGGACTTTCTGGATTTCAATAGTTGACCGGGGCTTTAAAATGTCCTGGATTTCAAATTTTCTTCCCTCAAGTATCTACCAACATTTTACTTGTTTAGGTCGATTGGCTCTTTGAACGTGTTGTAGATGAGTAGCAACACAGTACTCGCGCAGGGCCGCAGACGCAAGTGTTGCACTTGCGCAAAAAACTGTTTTAGTTTATTATTACATCGACTGGCGTTACCCAGTAACCCGTAAAATTTAAAAGAAAGTTAAATCCTAAAATGAGTAGTAAAAGAAAGAGCAAGTTTAGGAACAAACTTAAAGAAGAGTACAAATATTTAAAAAGTCAAGGTGACAACGAAAGTCGTGTGCGTTATATTATTTGTAATGGTGTTTTTACGGTGGAATACAAAGGAATAGGCGATATCGAATACGATATTCGCAGTGACAAGTACAAACGGGCGGTAAATGACTCTCAATCTTCCAGTATTACTTCTTATTTTAAGTCACGTGATCTCAATCAACCTGATTTAATATGCGCCGCTAAGGACATAACTTGCCTATTATTCAGGAGTACATGAATTTAGCTTCAAGTCGGAGGATTGTACATCAAGTTAATCAAGCGTTTGTAACACACCTGCAAAAAGTAAATTTCGTTACGTTAGGTGTCGACGCTTCCAATAGAAAAAAAGTAAAATTAGTCCCGATTATTGTCAGATATTTCTCGTTGTATTCTGGGATTCAGGTAAAGCTATTAAATTTTAAAGAAATGCCTGGGGAGGCTTCCGATATAATCATTAATTACATAATTGAAACTGCCATTATTTGCTTCTGTGCCAGACAACACAAACAGTAATTTTGATGATGTGAAAAGGGAGAAATTAACGTATACAGAAAACACATGGTGCAACTGGGAACGAGATTCATCGGATCAGAAGACCTTCTTCAAGGTCCAGTTTTGATGCTCGGGTGATTGTAAGCACTTTCGACGGTGAACCGAGTTTAGCATGGGCACTCTGAGTGGCCTGCGGCTACACAGCCTCATTTTCAGCAGGGTTCGATGTACAGTGTCTTGAGACACATTTCTCCCGTCACCAGCATTGAAATTACGGGCGAGTTGCGCCACAGTATCCCTTCTGTTGGTTCGCACCATACGGGATAGCCTTCGCTCACCTCTAACATCGAGGAGCTGTGGTCGGCCCATACCTTGCCGGCGGTTCGTGATTTTTTCCTCCTGAGACCACTTTTTGAAGGTATTAATCACGGCTGGCCGTGAGCACCCCACAAGTCTTGCCGTCTGGGAAATGGTCTGGCCCAATCGTCTGGCCATTAACAATTTGGCCTTTGTTAAGTCCGCTTTCCATCTGAAGAAAAGAATAACACTGATTAAGAGAGCTCAGTATCAGGTGTTACTTATACTGTTTCACGACCTTCATACCCGCCGTCGTTTGCTTGCAGTTGCTTCGATTTGCATAAAGATGCGCATAACGTTTTTGCTATTTGGCATATATATATTTAAAAGGTTTGTGTAAGTAATTTTTTAAATATTTTTTTCATTTTTTTAATTGGTGCTCTTAAATAATCAAACTTTCATATCTCTTTAACTATAAAGCGAATATTACTCATAATCAAAATTTCGATATACTTGATTGAAATCTTTAATTTATCATCATTTACATTTTCTCATAAAATGATTATTTTGGAATATATAGAGCTTTGAAATTAGCTTTCACTAACATGCCGGGGTGTAGTCATAGCGTTATTTCCATATGATATCATGATAAGGAAACTATATTTCATGGATTCTAAAAAAATTAACCTTGAACTGTTGTTAGATTAATGCACCGCAGCACATCTAAGTTGAGTTACTTTACATTTGAGCTTCATCATGCACAGAACGACCCGCTTTAATGTAAGCATTCCAAAAGATTCCACAGCTTTATTGTGAAATTATTCGCATTTTAGTTGACACCTCTTTTTAAAAAATATACGAAATGAAACTATTGACTTGTGAAATATGAATTATAAGCAATTGATTATTGACTAGGATTAACACACGTCCTCCAAAGGGAGGACATGTCCTTCTTTTTATCTCATGACCTCCCAGAATTTTGAAAAAACATGAAATGTCCTCATTTTTGTATAAACTCATGACATGTTTCAAACTAAAATTAAAGTTTTTTTTTGTACTTTGCTTTTTGAATTTATTGAACCCATAACTAGGATACAATTTACGGTTAACCGCGAGATAATTTACTGTAAATGCAAATCGTGAATGCTAAATTAGCTCTGTTAATGTTGTAAAAGTTACTAGTTTTCTGTAATCTAAATATGTGCAATTTACATGGCAAACTGAAGAAAGTATGCGCTTTAGAAAACTGCAAAAAAATTTTGCTTCCGTCCACAGAGAGATGGAGCTCTGAAAGTTGAAAGCATGCTTTTTGTAACCTAAAGGATAGCGAAGGAATTAAGGATTACTCCTAGTTTGTAGTAGACTTCTCATACATGCGCATACCCCTACCAAAACCAAAATCACTGCTGACCACTACTTCAGAGTTCACAGAAACGAAAATTTTGGCTTCTGCAACAGTAGATAGTTTCTAACCATTAAGCCACTTAGGCAAAATAATTCTTTATCAAGTATGAACAAAAATCGGCACTTCATACATTTTGAAATATATTTAATAAGTATTATGCCTTTTTCTGAATCTACTGTTAGTCGGTACTTGACATAAAACTTGGTAGTAAAAAGCTTATTTTATTTCACAAATTGAAAATATGTCCTCCTTTGTCCTCCATTTCTAGCTTTTTTGCCCTCTTTTTAGGACACTGGTATCTGGTAACTATTATTGACGGAGGCTAAGCAATTATTCCGTCACAATTATCTCGAAAATTAAGATATCTATTAAGTTCTTTGAATTGTATCTCAGAATTTGTAGAGAAACAGATTTAAACACTCGATGGTGTGTAAACCCAATAAAAGTGTATATTTACTCCACAATATCTCTACCATTCAACAAATTTTTACGAGACTTTCTAATTTTAAGTGCAAATCACACAGAGAAATCATACTAGTAGGGACCACACTCAGACCCCTAGCTCGACACAGATTCATAGGATCACATGAAAAATGGCTCTGCTTATAACTAAATCCATATCGATTTTTATATAGTATCATCCAACTTTGTCTATAACGAGAGTGGAGAATCTGATTTTGAATTATTCTACATATAGAAGAATCATATAATAATATTTGGCGTACAATTTCTTAAGTCGGTTTTGTGGAAACAAACTCCGACAGGGATTCCAAATTCAGCTCCTAGCAAGCCACAAATACCACGAAGTATGCAGTTGGTCATAAATTGCGAACTATCATAGTTGTCAGATGTTTTTCAGAAGAAACTTCGTAGTCCACTTTGTCTTTTTCGAAAGAGTTATGGCTGATCTTGACTTAGTGTGACAGGCGACACCTTGCGCCGTGAGAACGTCGAGAGTTGGGCTGTGCATCTAAGTGACAGATCAGCAGGTGGCTTAGAGAACCAGTAGCTTGTTTCACGATTAAAGTTTTCTACCTCGACAGAAAAATTGCGAAGTTCGTTGGCCGAGGTTATGAGGCGCGGGAATATATTGCTGATTAATTCTTTACTGAATGTCAAAGTTTAAAGTCGACATAAGTGCTGGGCTTGTGATACACTCTATCACTTCGCCTTCTTGTCTTAAAAGAACTGTTGAATCATCTGTTACAAAGCATTAAGTTTTTTCTGGAGATAAGGTAAAAAAACTATTCACCTTTCCGCCGCTAGGATACCACAATTTCTGTTACTCTGTCATGAGGGATGCAAATTGTATTTTGCCCTACTCTCGAGTTTCTCATATTCTTCTTTAATACATAAATATCAATGTGTATGTCACGACATTTGTATTGAAAAGTTGATACTATTTTAATCCACAGCATTTTGCAATTAGAAGGTATTCAGCCATTATTACGCTGTTGAAGTATGATGATGTCAAATGGGTACATAGGGAAAATTGTCTTTAGCTGGGTGGGATCTGAACCATCTATCCGCTGAGCTACCGGCCGCTGATCAATCTCTCCTCTAACATCCACAACAGAGGAAAGTTTGATCAGCAGCAGGTAGCTCAGCGGACAGAGCGCCTGACATGTTATCAGGAGGTCGTGGGTTCAGATTCCACCTGGCTCAAGACAATTTTTCCGCTGTACCCAATTGACATCATTATAGTTCAACAGTTTAATAATTGCTGAATATCTTGTAGTTGAAGGGCGGGGGTGGTTCAGTTAGTAGCGTGCCAGGCTCGTAATCTGCAGTTCCCAGGTTCAAGTTCCGTCTGGACCAGCGCTGAGATTTATCTCCGAAAATCTCCACACCGTGCCCTCGGTCAGTAGGGGACACCGTTGGGCTTGCTGACCGAGGCAGGGCAGCCGCCATCCGTCATATGTGACATAAAACCGTGGCCCCATGTGCGGGAGAGACATACCCTGTGCACGTTAAAGAACATGCTGAATGGCTTGACAGGAGGCTACCATCCCAACAGCTGTTCAGTGGGTCTCTTCCCCCAACCTTCCTCGAGGTGTTTGTGACTTGGCCATTTAGCCCATTGTGTACAAAAAAGTGCAGCTCAGAAGTAAAACAACCCAACCTTGTAGTTGATACTATCTTTTTTTTGTTATTCATATGTGTATGTATTTGTTCTCACGTTTCAATATGCTAAATTGAGAAGTATTGGATTGATTGATTGAGAAATATATTTACCATCCTTTACCCATGAGTTGCACTTTTTGGGATTACAGTGGACTAAATGGCAAAGTCACAAGGACCCAAGGGCTCATAGCTGGGTAGGGAAGGGGACCCACTTGGTAGTGTTAGGAGACAAATGGGAATCTCGAATCAAGACCATCCAGAATGTTCTTTAACGAACATAGGATATAACTCTCCTACACATGGATACACTGCTTAACGTTCCATCTGACGGACGGCGGCCTTTCCAAGTTCATCAGTGCACCGTTAACAAGGACATAGCAGAAATTAGCAGAGAAAATCTCAGTGCAGACATAGTTTGGATTCGAACTGGAAGCAACATGGTTATGACTTACTCGCCTGAGTCATTTACCAACACTAAAAATCAAGGGCCAAGTTCTACATTAAAATAAAATGGCTTTTAAAAAAAGAACCAACAAGAATGGAATCAATCAGCTAAAATAAATACAATAAATACCCCCTCAAGCAGCTGCTTGCCACAGAGGTCTGACAGGAGCCTGTCAGTTTATATGCCATAGTAGGAGATCTGAGAGGATGGCGGGACCTCAGCAGAAAAACGACACATCCATGCCTAATCCGGGGCTCGAACCCAGGTCCCTTAGATCAGTAGCCAAGCGTGCTAACCACTCGGCCACAGGTTAATAATTACGTGTATTTCGTAGCTAGTTACTTATAAAAAATATAGTTATAAAAGTATAACGTAACAGCACAGTGAGATAGTGTGTCTCGTTATACTGATGACTATGATAATCACCCCAAAAAAGACTGCTTTATTTCATTGCAATTGAGCTATAAAATATTTTATGCCATTAAGAAGATTCTATTGCCACGTTCTCAGCTTGCAAGCAGTGGAAGATATAAACAGCGAGGTTTGTACTCCGCTATCAGTGGGTACAATATTTGGAGGGTTTCCTAGCTTTTTAAATATGGCTGGTCCTCCTAGCCATTTACAACTTTATATGACACCCTTCTCATTTGGCAAAACAGAAATGCGCAGAGATTTACTTTTTGCTTTGGCATTGAATCTTTTATCGACTTATTGGACACCGAAAGAGATGATTTTGGAGATGAAATTTTATCCAGAGGATGTTTTAGTTCGCTGAAGAGTAAAATTCTTTTCGGATATCCTCATCGTGATCAGTTCAGTCACTCGAAATTACTGAGTTTCAGAATATACTCAAAATAGATAAATATTTATATAAATGTGTAGCACTGGAATGAATAAAATGTAAGAAGAATATACACCTTGAATAGTTTGTGTCTTTTGTTATTTTGTACTTAAAAAAAATATGGGCTCAAAATTCGCCTAATTATTGATTTGCAACATATTGAAAGAAGGTTCCCAAAAACTGAGGCCTTTTTCTGTCTAATAGGGCCACTTGCGCCGGTTTTTTTAAATTCTCAGTGTAGGGGCCACAGGTTAACCTATGGCCTCTACACTTTACACTATACAATAACAGGATACCTGACTGTTTATTTTATCTGTTAGATATATAATAAAAAAATTTCAGGGGGGAGGGTAAACCCCTCAGCCCCCCTCCATACTCGGTGCCAATGAATAGGGCATAGGCCTTCTCATACAAGGATCTGTCCGACTAAATAGAAATCATTATTGACCACTGAATGAAAACCAGCGCGATACCACTTTGACACGTAAGCGGCGTTTTAGCTTCACTGGTCCTGCCCTCCTCTCAGACCTTCTACTATGGCATATAAACTGGCAGGCTCCTGTCAGACCTCTGTGGCAAGCAGCTGATTGAGGGGGTATTTATTTATTTTTTTTATTTATTAGCACGGGAGTTAAAGATACCACCCGACACTCGCATCGTATAGTTGTCCTTTATTAATTATTGAACCAGCTTTTTATGCCAGTAACAAATTTTTAGTCAAGAATAATTTCACCGAATTTTATTAATATATATATAGGAATAATATGGGAATGGGAATAAATATATGGGAATAAAAAGACAAACTGTACACTTTAAAATCATGCTTCTGCCCTCCTTTCCTCCAGAAAAAATTAATATTTTATTTAGAATTTATACCTTCTTTCGCGATGGAAAATGGGGCGGGGGTGGCTCAGTCGGTAGCGCTCCAGGCTCGTAATCTGTAGTTCCCAGGTTCGAGTCTCAGCTGGGTCAGCGTTGAGACTTATCTCCTCAAAACTTCCCGCCCTGCCCACGGTCAGTAGGGGACACCGGCAAAAAGCCACAAAAGCCGCCGTCCGTCGGATGGGACGTTAAGCCGTGGCCCGTGTGCAGGAGAGCCATACTCTACGCTTGTTAAGGAACACACTGGATGGCCTTGACGGGAACTACTATCTGTCTCTCAACAGCTGTTCCAGTGGGTCCCCTCCCCCAACCTTCTCTGAGCCTTCGGGGTTCTTGTGACCTGGCAATTTAGCACACAATGTGCAAAAAATGCTGCTCAGAGGTAAAACAACCCAACCGAAGGAAAATCTTGCTGATAGCTCTCTGATTACTCTATTATCACATTTATAATTAATTTGAAAATTTCCTTGGTAGGTAAAACGATATTTTAATATTCAATTTAAGATTAAAAGTCACATCATGCTTTTTTAACTTTTACCACAAATGAGAAAATATTAGGTGTCAACGGCGATTTTCCTTAGAAGAATTTGAGTTGTAAACGCAATATCTTGGTCTTTGAAATATATGGTCTTTTTAGCTCGTTTGCAAAAAACAAACTAACGTTTTCGCTTTGTCGTCTTGTCTCTGTCTGCAGACATCTATTTTTCGATTTTAGAAATAAATTAAGAATCCTTTTCGAGTTGAATAGGAATTAAAGATAACAAAATTTTCTTTAAGCAACTTAAAATAAAAAATAAAAGTTGCATAGGGCAAACAAAATTTGTTACTTTTACAATATAAATGAAAATTTATTTTTGGGTGTATATACACTGCTGGCCATTAAAAGTGCAACACCAGGAAGAACTCACCAGATTGTCCCGAAATATGCATATGGGTAGCCCATGGGAGAACACAATGATTCGAAACGCAAAGCATACGCAATCATGTGTGACAGTAACGCCCCCTGGAAGTGGTATAAGAGGAGATTACAAAGAGCAGGTGTAAAGCACTGGAATAGTGTTTGCTCGCAGTTCTTGCGCACTAAAGGATCAAGTATGCTCCGTCGAAGAACACGGCTTCCATACGACTAGGTTTCCGACTTTGATCGAGGAAGAATTGTGGGATTACGGGGAGATTATCGTACTGAGACATCAGTGCTCGTGTTAGACGGAATGCTGCCACAATGATGAGAATACGGTGTCAGTGGGTAGAGCACGAACGAACTCACCGACGTGAGGGATCTCAATGGTCCTGTAACACAAACGAACGAGAGGGCAGACATCTCGTGCGCATGACTATGAATGATCATACAGCCACATCAAACACCTTAGCTCAACAGTTAGGGTGTCCCGCTATGGACCAGTGTCCGCACTTACGGTTCGACGTCGTCTGTAGCATCGGGGCACCTTTGTTGGGTGCCTCTTTGCTAGCTTGACTCTACAACACAGGCGTATGCGACTGCAATGATGCCAAGAACGTCGCGCATGGATGTGCGAATAACATCGCATCGTCGTTTCAGATGAATCACACTTCAGTATGCAGCACCGTGATGGACGAATCGGTATCTGGCGGTACCTCTGAGACAGGCTCAGTGAGACGTTACATCACTGAGGTGTTGGAGTCTGTGGTCGTATCTTATTCACAGGGGCTCTCTGGTGCCATTTACCAACAGGACAATGCCCGACCACATGTGACACGCATCGTCCAACAATTCCTTTTGCCTTGGCTGGTCTGGTACATGATCTCACAATGAATGGCACACCAGACACCAGCAGCTGCTACAACAGATGAACTTTGGCTACGTATCGAAACTGCATGGACTGACATTCTCCAAACACACATCCGACGTCTTATCCTCTCAATGCTGGACCAAGTAGCAGCGGTTATTGTCGCTCATGGTGGCCGGTGGTTAGCTTTCCTTTTGTAGGACTGCTGCCATGTGAGGTCGGGGTTGAGGTGCGTCTATATGGCGCATTCTTGCCCCCGGCTCTAGATAGGCTTTTCATAACTGGTAGTGCTGTCAGGCGGAATCGGGAATTGCCGTGGTTGCTTAAGATCGCAACAAAATAGAACGATCCTTGTAACATAAGCTATGTATTCCATAAATATGACTTTAATATCCCTTATCTTTCCTGGTGTTGCACTTTTAATGGCCAGCAGTATATTATAAGTATATAGTTAGTAAAAAATTACTATTTGCGTTTTCCAAATCATCTGTTAGTTCGAATTACTACTGTTAGTAAGTCGGAAAATGGCAAACTTCATACTCTTTGAAAACGAGCAAATCATATTTACCAGAAACGATGTGTATTGTTCTAGTTTTAAATTATTTCTTAATCTTTTGGAAAATTATACTATGGCAAATTCATAAGTCTGTGCGTTTTTCGCGCTGCAAAAATGTACCATGATCACATCAATACGTTGCATTTGCATACTTTTGAACGTATTATTAAGGTAAAGTTTTTTACATTAATCTACTATAACGTTATATGTAACATGGATATTGAATGTTTCTGACTTTCTGACTTTCACACTTCTGGATTACTAGAAATTTTTTGTTTTGAGTTGTTTTCGTTTTTTTGTGTATTTCAATGTGACGACTGATGTTTTCAATTGAAATTGTTTCTATATTGAGATCTCGCGAACGAGCCTGCTCTTGTGAGACTTCAAAAGTTTTTGTATACTGTAAAACATTATCTGAAATAAAAATTATCTTAAGTACAGTCAATTGCGTCAGTCCATAACTATTACAAGGATCCGAGTTTTGCTTATCATAGTTAGACACACGTTGCAGAATAAGTAAGTTAAGTTTTGAAATTCGTGAATTTTACGTCATTACTGAAGAAAAAGATTAAAAGCAGAGCCGAACTTGCGCGTAAGCTAACTAAGCTACAGCTTAGGGTCTCGCAATATGAGGGACTACAAAAAAAATTCCTTTTACATTTTACTGTATTTGAAGTTGGCAATTTATATTAGTAGTTAAAAATATATAAGTATGTTTGTTTATTTTTTTCATATTCTCTTCAGTCAGAATAATAAATATATATTTCGACTTTAGAAATATTTTGTGACTTCGTAAAGTAGACATAGCTTAGGATCACAGAAGGTTAAAGTCCTGTCCTGATTAGAAGTTATCGAAACGACGAGAAATATGCGTAGAAGATGAGGGGGGAGGGGTGTCTCCATTCTTTCTGCTCAAGTTTGGTTTTTGGTTCAAGAAGTTCAAACAGGAGCCTCGAAAGCAACCCGCGACTGTAACTGCCAATAACAGTAAGTCGTAATATCTGGGCCACGGTGTTCAAGCTGATCCACTGGCAAGCACTATAGCAGGCTGTCGTCCGAACTTGGTTGCTCACAAGAAACTATAGTGCGGCATCTCCAAAGCATCGGTAAGGTAGCCAGGAGTTACCGAAAAGTTGAACTGACTATTGAACAAGTACAGTCGTACAGAAGTCTGCAGGAGACCACTTGCTAATCCATGTGACCTCTGTTTCATCAAGCGAATTGCACGTGTGATGAAAAATGGATCTCTTTCAAACACTCCGAAGTAGTAGCTTGACCCAGGCTAGTTCACACCTCCTGTCCCAAAGAGAAGACGATTCGAAACGAATGCAATGTTGTCTGATTAGTGGATATTTCAGAGTGTGGTGCTTAGTAGATATTTGACAGGAAATGCACTTATAACGGGTTCCTGATGGACGTGCCATCGTTGCCGATCTCTGTTTCATCAAGCGAATTGTTCCGTGTGACGAAAAATGAATCTTTTTCAACAATTCAAAGCAATTGCTTGACCCAGGCTAGTTCATACTTCCTGTCCAAAAGAGAGGATGATTCGAAACGAATGCATTGTCTATTTGGTGGATATTTGAGGGTGTAGTTCACTTCGAACTGGTTCACGATGGACGTGCCAAATTTGCCGACCTCTACTCAGCATAACTGGAGCACGTGCACTCTATGATGCTTCAACGTTACCCAGGATTGATTAAACAGCCATTAAGTATTCTTTCACCGAGACAACAGAAAACCGCATTTACAGTTCCAAACAGAGGAAAACTGCGAGAACTGGCATTCGAGCCTCTTGTTTTAGCTAGCATATAGTCTGGACCTAGCTCCGTCCGATTGCCACCTCTTTCGCTTCATGACTCGTTTTCTTTGGCTTAGGCGTTTTCAAGCATTTGAGGTAGTCGAAAACTGATGTCGGGAGTATTTTATCACCATGGGTTGGGTTGTTTTACCTCTGAGTGGCACTTTTTTGCACACCAGGGCTGAATGGCCAGGTCACATGGACCCCGAAGGCTCAGAGAAGGTTGGGAGAGGTGACCTACTGGAACAGCTGTTGGGAGACAGATGGTAGCCTCCCATCATGGCCATCCAGCGTGTTCTTTAACGTGCACAGGATATGGCTCTCCCGCATACGGGGCCACGGCTTAACGCCTTATCCGACGGATGGCGACCTGTTCCAAGCCATCGGTGTCCCCTACTGACTGAGCAGGGTGGAGAATTTTGCGGAGATAAATCTCAATGCTGACCCAATTGGGACTCGAACCTGGGAACTACAGATTACGGGTCTGGCGCGCTACCGACTGAGCCACCAGCGCCCCTATCACCATGGACCAAGAATGGTTTTGCAGAGGAATCAGACATCTTGCCGACAGATGGCTACGAACTACTGAAAATGATGGTTTATACTTCGCTGAGTAATGTTTGTTATATTGTACCATAATAATCCTTTCTCAAGTACACGTTAAAACGCACAGACTTGTGAATCCCGCTAGTATTTCTACAATGCCAAAAGAATCCATATATACAGGTATGTAAAAGAGGATTTTAGACGGTCAGAGGACATAGAAAAGATTTCAGAATAAATTTTTTGTTGAGTATCTTCTATTTTTTAAATGATATTTAATCATAAAACATTTATGGCAACAGAAAGATGTAGCGGCGATTAAACTTGCAACCAGATATTTGATTGTTGCTTACGCTATTACACTTTTATTTCGTGTTACGTTGTTTCTTTCTTTTGCTTATTATGCAGATACCATTATGCTTACAGACTGTTGGTTCATCGGGATTTAATGGTTTTTTAGCACACAGCTTACAGAGAACAGCTTTTATTGTACTATTAGATAAAGTTGGGTTTGCATAATTGTGAGAATTTTGCCATTATATGTTTGAAAAGGCTAAATAGCTACTCCACGCTTCACAATAGAGAATATGTTATGGAAATATATATATTTTTTTAAATCACCGAAGTTTGCATGCAAGATCCCCTTCCCACGACACCGTGTCTGCTATTCTTGTTGCCCCCAATGCTGCCTGATTGCGTGTTTTGTGTCCAGGTGTTTTTTTTGTATGACATCCGATTTTTTTAACTTAAGGGAAAGCCGGAAACAGGAGCAACGGACATGAACCGTGTAATGATATTGAAATATACTTATATCCCTCCATGCAACTTTTAGAAAGCGTATTTAAGAGGAAGAGTTATTCGATGTAAAATGCCCACAGGAACCCGATATAAGCATGAAGCAATGAAATATGGGGGCAGAGGCAATAGCATAAATACATCGGAGTCCAGGATTATTGATTATAGGGATAGTTTTTCACAAAAACACAGAGATTCCCTAGAGTATAAGTTGTTGCTTTTTTCTAAATGTGCAGATTTCAAATGTAGCCAATTTCGAATTTCAAAAATTGTTTCCTATAGCATTTAAAATAAGCCTTAACCACAAAGCGATGTTTTGCATGCTCTAGATTCAAAATCTCTGTTCTAAACATCTGAAAAGCGTAATAAGGTAATTGAATAATAAGATTTGATCTAAATTACAGATAACTTTCTGACTCTTCACATATTTGAAAAATCTGTCATGAAAACCGAAAATTTGGAGAAAACATTTCTGAAAGAATGAATTCTGAGCTTGTAGTATTTTACTCTTTAACTTAGAAATTTCCAGAGATCAGATAAAAAGGCAGGACTGATAATATGAAAAAGTTGAATAGATTTTATTTTGCTGAAAATGAAATTGATTTTTTAATTTAACACCTTAGAATTTGATGATAAAAAATTGTACGGCAATTAACAAGTATAATTTTGATATTAACTATAAACATTTGAAATTTCCAAAATCAGAATCGAGGGCCAGCAATGAATTAATTAAAAAAAGCAATAACTCGATCCAATACCGTGACATACTGTGAGAAAAGAGATATCAGTAAGCTTGAAAAGACAGATGTCAGAAGGGTGGGAGTTAGGTTGGGTTGGGTTGTTTTACCTCTGAGCGGCACTTTTTTGAACATCATGGGCTAAATGGTCAGGCCACATGGACCCCGAAGGCTCAGAGAAGGTTGGGGGAGGGGACCCACTGGAACAGCTGTTGGGAGACAGATGGTAGCCACCCGTCAAGGCCATCCAGCGTGTTCTTTAACGTGCTCCATCCAGCGTATGGCTCTCCCGCACACGGGGCCAGGTGGGAGTTAGGTAGTGGCTCCGTATGTAGGAGAATCATGAACGTTAAAAAACACTCTGTGGACCTGACAGTACTCCTCCCTTCCCCAATTTTCTCTGACACTCTGGTCCTTGTGAGCTGGCCATTTATTCCGTTGTGTGCGAAAAACAGATAAAGCAACATAATCCAAGAATATACAATAAAAATAAAGTTAGTTTCTTTCCGTGGGTTCAAATCTCACTTGGATTAATATCCGTTTTTCCGCCTTCGTACTTACGACACGATTCAAATCAACATTTTCAGTAGTTTTGCCTTTAATATTACTTTGAAAATTTAACACCCCCTCAAGCAGCTGCTTGCCACAGACGTCTGAAAGGAGCCTGTCAGTTTATATGCCGTAGTAGAAGGTCTGCGAGGATGGCAGGACCTCAGCAGAAAAACGTCAAGGAAGATATCACTCTGAAGTTAACGTCGATCAATTTTAGAGGAAAAATTGTCTTGAGCCGGGAGGAATGCGAATCAGGAGATCATGGGTTCGTATCCCACCCGGCTCAAGACAATTTTTCCTCTAAATTTGATCGACGTTAAGTTCAGAGTGATATCTTCCTTGATGTTTATTAAATATGTCGAAAAATATCTATTCAATTTAAACACAAACGTCCATGCCTTATCCGGGGCTCGTACCCAGGTCCTTTAGATCAGTAGCCAAAGCAAATTGAAAAAATCCCCATTAGCATACGAATTAATTTTCGTCTTTTTGAAAACTTTATTTAGACTAAAGCAACAAACTATTTTTGAAATAGCTATACAAAGTTCCAAACATAATGCTACAGAAATTTCATGAAATTTGATCATCCGTGAGGCTTTTACCCTCAAATAGACAACGAAGGAAATAAATCGTTTTGTTCTCGTACTCCCGGATGCCCTTCTCTTCTTCGAAGTAGGAAATCATTTCCACATCACTTAACACCAAAGCAGCAGTTGCTGTGACGTTGTCTACCTTAGGACACCCACTCCTATATTTCTAGCTTCAGCCTTAAGGATATTGTAAAATACTTGTGAAGCAAGGAACTTTACTAACACAAACCAACGCGCACTTGAATATTAGAGAGCGAGTAATTGGATATCCTAAAGTGTTTTAGTGATAACAGTTTGCAAAGTTCCCTCTGGAGTTGGGTCCTATAGATTTGCCTCGTGTCTGGCTGGCGCAATCTCCCTCCCTATTGGTGTTTTGTTCATTCTCCCACTCCTTTTCCCTCAAGAGACAATTAGAGGACGAAAAGTTTTCCTAATCGGTACACAGGTGCTATTGACTCTCTAGCCATCACAAAAGAACCTTGCCCAACCTTTCATTGTCCAAAGCAGTTTGCCTCACAGATTAAGCTATGAAGGGTTATATGCGCCACATCCTCACGTTTTGGCTCTGGCCATGACCTTCAGTCATGCTCTGTTATCTGACGAGTTTCGACGGTAATGTTTAGGGTTGGGTTGTTTTCCTCTGAGCGGTACTTTTGTGCATACATTGGGCTAACTAAATGGCCAGGTCATAAGGACCCCAGGGATCTGAAAAAGAAAAGGGGATAGACTAGAAACCTGTTAGAAAACAGATGGAAATTTTTTATGAAAGCTACCCAGGGTGTTTTTTAACGTGCGCAGGTATGGCTCTCGTGCACAAGGGTTGGGTTGTTTTACCTCTGAGCGGCACTTTTTTTGTACACCATGGGCTAAATGGTCAGGTCACAAGGACCCCGAAGGCTCAGAGAAGGTTGAGTTGGGTTGGGTTGTTTTACCTCTGAACGGCACTTTTTTGCACACCATGGGCTAAATGGCCAGGTCACATGGACCCCGAAGGCTCAGAGAAGGTTGGGGGAGGGGACCCACTGGAACAGCTGTTGGGAGACAGATGGTAGCCTCCCGTCAAGGCCATCCAGCGTGTTCTTTAACGTGCACAGGGTATGGCTCTCCCGCACACGGGGCCACGGCTTAACGTCCAATCCGACGGACGGCGGCCTTTCCAAGTCCATCGGTGTCCCCTACTGACCGTGGGCAGGGCGGGGAATTTTGCGGAGATAAATCTCAACGCTGACCCAGCTGGGACTCGAACCTGGGAAATGCAGATTATGAGCCTGGCGCGCTACCGACTGAGCCACCCCCGCCCCTGCAACATAAAGGGCAGTGAAAGTTTCTAAAAACTACTCTCAGTTTCTACATACCTTCTTATACATGCCTTACCGAGACCGAAGTCACTGCTTACTACTACCTCCGTCAAAGTTAACACAAAGTTTGCATGCTGGAATAGTAGCTAGCTCCCTAAGCCACTGTACCAGTTAAAAGCCAAATAATCTTAATTGTGTATTAAGAATGAACAAAACTCTGCACAAGTAATATATTTTAAAGTGTACTAAATAAGTGTTGTGCCTTTTTTTTGACTGAACTGCTAGAGGTGATCGAAATAAACTTTGGAAAAAAAAAATTATTTTATATCATAAATTGAAAACATGTTTTCCTTTATAGACTTCTTCCGAGGGGCAGTTTTTACCTCCAGCCAGCCTTAGTAATAAGCAGTCTCCTGGATCTGAAGACCTACGGAATGAGCAACCCTATTATGTGCCCTTTTTTCGATACATATTGACGTATATTATTGCAGCTCTTCAAAAGCAGCGTGCCGTCCTAAAACTGTGTGCTGCGATACTTATTGAATTAATTACACTTTACTATAAATAAGCAAATGGTAAAAATAAGTTTTTATAATCTGCTTAAAAAGGCTAAAGTATTTATGGTCCTACAAGTTAAAAATTTCTTCGTTATACCAATTTACTAACAACAGATTGAATTTGTTGTTTGTTGCCACATCTCACTGACATATTAAAGAAATAAATTAGTTTTTAGTGTTCCAGTGAGCACTGAGCAAACTTAAACGTGCAGCGTCAAATAAAACAAACAGGATGAGACGCATTTTATTATTTAAATGAGTGTTAATTTAAGCTACTCATATGTTAATTTTTAAACTTCATGCTGCATACGTCAAAACTAAATATCAGCGTCCAGGCAATAAAGGCAGATAAGGATAATAAATATAATTGCATAATTTGCAAAGTTCCTTTATGATTAAAATTATTTTTTTATCAGGTGCAAATTTCTGTGGGATTTTTTGCTTGAATATAAATTCCTATTTATTTAAAATTTTTAAACTA
The DNA here is from genome assembly GCA_038380435.1 of Ryuthela nishihirai. NCBI lineage: Eukaryota > Metazoa > Arthropoda > Arachnida > Araneae > Heptathelidae > Ryuthela > Ryuthela nishihirai. The sequence goes on from JAWZYU010000018.1 coordinate 32,971,230, forward strand.
AATTTTATCTTCAGATAAGTAGCTTGAAACTGAGCGTTAAGCTTACAGCTGTAGACTACTGTTTTACATGTTAATATGTATTTATTTCTATAACACCATATACAATGTTACCGATGAAAATGTGACCCATGATAGATGGGTGCTCGAAATGGACACGCAACATCATTGAATTTTCTAAAAGATTTGTTTACTTGTAGAATAGTTGTACAGAAGAAACATTCACCATTGAGAGCTTAAGTATATATTTTCTATGGCAGTCCCTGAAGGCTTGCCATAGTATAGTGGTGATCCCTATAGTGTAGTGGTGATTTTGTATTATTTTACCAGGGCACTTTTTTTTATACACAATGGGTTCAGGGCAGGATTTATACCTCACGTGTCCCTAGGCACAAGAAATTCTAGTTCACAGTTATGCACGGTCCTTTACATTTTCTATAAAATTCATTTGTTTTACTCTCACAGATACGAAAGATATAACCGAAACAGATGTAGAAATTTTTATGATACAGATTTGTTAGCAAATACTGTAAAAATTAATATTATAAATAGCACATTTAAAAATCAGATTTCTTTCCATAATAAAATAATTTTCTTTTTTTTTTTTGGGCGAAAAATGAACAAATTACACTAAATTATCAAAAGTATTGGATCACTAACATGTTGTGTACATGAAAAGCTATACTCAAAATCCCAACTTTCAAAGAAGTCTTTTATATAAAAATATCACAGGGCGCTTGGCTACTGATCTACGGAACCTGGGTTCGAGCCCCGGGTAAGGCATGGATGTTCGTGTTGTTTTCTGCTGAGGTCCTGCCATCCTCTCAGATCTTCTACTGTGGCATATAAACTGACAGGCTCCTGTCAGACCTCTGTGGCAAGCAGCTGCTTGAGGGGGTATTTATTATTTTGCCTTCCCATGTCCGAGTGGTTAGCACGCTTGGCTACTGATCTAAGGGACCTGGGTTCGAGCCCCGGGTAAGGCATGGATGTATATGTCGTTTTTCTGCTGAGGTCCTGTCATCCTCACAGACCTACTACTTTGGCATATAAACTGATAGGCTCCTGTCAGACCTCTGTGGCAAGCTTGAGGGGGTATTTATTTATTTTAAGCCGTCCCGTGGCCGAGTGGTTAGCGCGCTTGGCTACTGATCTACGGGACCTGGGTTCGAGCCCCGGGTAAGGCATGGATGTTCGTGTTGTTTTTCTGCTGAGGTCCTGCCATCCTCTCAGACCTTCTACTCTGACATATAAACTGACAGGCTCCTGTCAGACCTCTGTGGCAAGCAGCTGCTTGAGGGGGTATTTATTTATTTTTTTTTTATATGTATATTGAAAGACTTAAAAATATTCCTCAAATATTTTGCGGAAAAAATGAGTTTCGCTGATAAGTGGGACTCGAACGCAGCAGTCTCCCAGTTATATGCCAGGTGTTCTAGACGATTATTACCAGCTAGTTAACTTCTCCGCTCATTATGACTTTAAATCATCCTGATTAAAATAATTTTTTTCCGCAAAAGTATTTATTGAATTTTATGTCAACAGGTAATTCTGTGTATTTCCGATTGGTCAATTCCTTAAATCTCGTGTTTCAACAATATTTGTGTAATATTTAAAGAGTTGTGGAAGCTGAGATATTAAACAGCAATGCTGCTAGTCGTAAGAATTTATCTCAAAAGTTACTTTTAGCAAGCGATTTGTTGTTGTTGACTGAAATATTTAACAGCAGCGCCTGCTGTTAAATATTTCAGTTTTCATACCTTTTTAAATATTAAAAGGATATCGTTTAAAATCAAGATTTGGATAAATTTCACTGAAATCTATAATTTGTCACCTATGGCATTTTAATGTAAAATGGCTTAATTTTAAAGCTATGGAGTTTTAAATGTGATTTTCCATTCACATAACATGAAAGTTTCAATGCGTTTCATAATATGATCTGCATCCTAGCAATCCATAGCCTTTAAAAGCTCAGTTTCGACAGAATTCGACTCAGTTTTGACAGAGAACACAGTTCTTTGCACCGCTCTTGAACCATGGATATTTGCAAATTGCTTTTATTCCTTCAAAGAATCGAAAACGATATAATTTTGTTGGGTTGTTTTATCTCTGAGCGGCACTTTTTTGCACACCATGGGCTAAATGGCTAGGTCACATGGACCCCGAAGGCTCAGAGAAGGTTGGGGGAGGGGACCCACTGGAATAGCTGTTGGGAGACAGATGGTAGCTCCTGTCAAGGCCATCCAGTGTGTTCTTTAACGTGCACAGGATATGGCTCTCCCTCACACGAGGTGACGGCTTAACGTCCCATACGACGGACGGCGGCCTTTTCAAGCCCATCGGTGTCCCCTACTGACCGTGGGCAGGGCGGGGAATTTTGCGGAGATAAATCTCAACACTGGCCCAGCTGGGACATGAACCTGGGAACTACAGATTACAAACCTGGCGCACTACCAACTGAGCCACCCCCGCCCCGTATATATATATAAGCCGTCCCACGGCCGAGTGGTTAGCGCGCTTGGCTACTGATCTAAGGGACCTGGGTTCGAGCCCCAGGTAAGGCATGGATGTATATGTCGTTTTTCTGCTGAGGGCCTGCCATCCTCTCAGACCTTCAACTATGGCATATAAACTGACAGGCTCCTGTCAGACCTCTGTGGCAAGCAGCTGCTTGAGGGGGTATTTATTGTTTATTTTTATCTATATATATATTTTTCTGTTGTTGTTGTTGTTTATACTTAAACAAAAAGCAAATGCCTAGCCTTATGGGAAATTCAGCCCTGCTCAGGCCACAAGGACCAAAGAGCTCAGAGAAAGTTGGGGGAAGAGGACCTACTGGACAGCTATCAGAAGACAGATGGGAACGGTAGGAAAAGGGTATTACAGGAGGCCCTATGAGGAGGCATATGGAAGATAGTGGTGGCAAAATGTTAGTGAATGATGATTATGTGTTGGGTTGTTTTTCTTCTGAGAAGAGTTTTTTTTTTGCTCACATTGTGCTAAATGTTAAGGTCACAAAACATCTGAAGTCTCAGATCTCAAAAGAGAATCCTTTGGATAGCTATGTAAAGAATCACAGCTTAACATTCCATCCGTTGGATAGCAGTTTTTTAAAACCCATCGATATATACTTTCTCATAAGGACACAGAGTTAGTGGAGGAAAATATGAATAGGAACTCGAACTTATTGTATAACATTGTCTTGGAAAATGTTGCATACTGGCATTTCAAGAGTGTTCTATGGACTGGTGGCTGCGATGTGTTTGGTGCCAGTAACGTAGATGTCTATTACTGCTTATACATAATGCTAATGAGTACACACATGGGGCACAATAGATGGGCATATTTTTCAACCTAAAATAATTGGGTTCATGCGGAAGATTTTTATAAATCCTTTCATCTGCATCATTTAACATTTCTTTAATAAATACAGTGTGTCATGGATATGTTAGCTTACGAGAGCATCTGCAACACGGTTTTCCTCGTTTTACGACGGTCATTTCTTGTGTTCGTGCAATCTGTGGGTCGAAAGTCTCGCAATAAGAAGCGTCATCTGGACGTTGATGATTTCAGCTCACTTGAGTGTGAAGTATTAAATGCACACGGTTTAACATCAAATCACAGGACGGTTGCATTGGTGGATCCATCGACGACAGCTTGGAGAAGAGAACAAATAAACAGCTAGTGAAGTCTGTGAGGGAATCTGGGAACCTCACAAGTAACTCCCTCTTTCTGAAAGAGCAGCGTTAACCTATAGCAAAACTGATCTACTCCAGAGAACAGCCAGAAATTAAATGCCAGTCCTATGCATTCTATAGAGCAGGGGTGACTAGCTGATCAAGCTTTGATAAGCTGCACTCAAAAGAAGTTTGGTAGTACAAAAAGTTTAGTGACAAAAATTGTTTAGTGGCACTTTAAGCTAAAGCCTTCGTTGATAATCTGACAATTTCTTTCTCAGGAGCTTTGATGGCTAGCGAAATCTACAGTCTAATTAAAGTCATTCTGGAAACGGATGCTATTAGTTTCATAAACTGATTCCAAGGGCTGTAATAACTGCCTACTTTCATATATGAGAATACAAAGACATGATCAAATGTGTAGCCAAGTGTGGTGGCGCCTGTTCTTTAGAATTGAAGTTAAAAATAGCTATTATATATCATTTAAAAGAATAGCATTTGTGTTTTTAATTAAGTACAGTTCTCAAAGTTTAGATAAGGTTGTAGCATGTACAGATGGTATTCTCAAATTTACTATAATTGAGAATTTTTCGGGTTTGAATAAAGGGAGTTGTTCCCCGAGCTTGAAGAATTGTGTTTTTCGGGTTACACAATGCGAAAGCTTAACACTACTCAAAATAAAGTCATAGCTTTACATTCAGAAATGGATGCAAGTACAATTTGCGCAGATATTATTTGATAATTATATTCGGTATAAAATTAGTTTAAGTAACTGAAATCATTAAGTAACACATTTGCCCATAAAAACTCTTTTCCACTTATTCCTAGACAATGGCAGACCGGATGGAATCATCAGACGGCCATTAGTTTCCCACTCCTGCTCTAGTTTCAGTACTAAGAACAATAATTAACAAATAGCCTACTACAAATGTCGTTTCAGTATTCATCAACATTAATCAATACCTGCTATAAAAACGAGTCCTTCAACTGAAAGCGAAATTTTTTCTTTGAAGAGTTCGATTTGTTCGAAATGACTATTGTAAATGTTCCATTTCTAGTAGTCGGCCATTAAGCGAAAGATATCAATATAATTAAGTTTTAACTAACTATATGCAGTGTTGTCGCTTCAGAATTTAGTCCTTTTAATCCTTTATTAATTTACCATTAGGAACTGGAATACCCTAACTGAACACTTAGTACTGAAACTAATTTCCATTCCATTAGCTGGGGAAATCCTGATCCTATACAATGGGAAATTTGAGGATACCATCCTTACCTAAACTTTGAGATCTTCGTTTAAGTAAAAATAAAAGTTATGCTTTTAAACGATATACGTTAAATTATTATATTTTAACTTCAATTCTAAAGAACAGACGCACAGATGAATAATTGCCACCACACTTTGCTGCATATTTGAATACGTCTTTGTATTCTCATATATGAAAGCAGGCACTTATTACAGTCCTTGGGATCAGTTTATAAAACTAACGGCATCCCATTTCCAGAATGACTTCAATTAGACTACAGATTTCGCTGGCCATCAAAACTCCTCTGAGAAAGGAATTGTCAGATTATCAACGAAGGCGTTAGCTTAAAGTGCTACTAAACTTTTTTTTGACCAATAGAAATGTCTGTGAGTCATAATTTTTCTATTCAACCTTCTGTAGAGAAAAGAAAAAAAAACTTCACACTCTGCAGGCTGAAGTCATCAACGTCCAGATCACGCTTCTTATTGCAAGACTGTCGACCCACAGATTGCACCAACACAGGAAATGACCGTCGTAAAACGAGGAAAACCTTGTTGCAGTGCCGGTCTCCCAGTCAGCTAACGCAGCCGTGATGTTCGACAGACCAACGGCCCTTAGTGGATGCCTGCCTTCAAACTTTGCCTTGAAGCCATGCAAGTACTCCCGTCGTTTGACTAACGAAACTGTTTTATGACTGCGTGGTTTTTGTCTCGAATCTTGAGAAGTTACTTGTGTTTCATGCAATGCACATTCTACAGCGGTAAAACGGACGCAGTTAAGAATTTTATCCTGAACAGTGCGTGGAATATAAAAGAAACCTTAGCTGAAGATTCAATAATTAGCTAAGAACTACCTCACATAAATGACTCGAAACTGTTGATTGTGCTAAATCGATTGATTCGGGTTCAGCCCAATGTGCTGATTTGTTTAGATGGTGAGACAATGATGCAATAAGGATATTAAGTTCGCTTTATGGAATCATTTAGTCAAACTGTTGACGTCATTCAGTGCTGCAAGTCATGGATGAGTTCAAACAATGACAAGGAAAGAGACAAACGCCTCAAAACAAAGAAACCGTTGAAGCCGAAACTTCGTAAACACTAATTTACTATTCTATTACAAGAGAAATATTAATAATGTTTAAAACTGAGCATTCAGTGAAACCTATGATTTTCAACAGAAAAAAAAATCAAATTGCACTAAATAAATAAATAAATTGCACTAAATAAATAAATAAATGTAATGAGATTCCCACTGAGAAGTTTCACCGTAACTGCTTGGAACAGGCCACTGAAATTTATTTGAAAACTGGGGAAACCTAGTGACTTTTCTTTACGAGACAATGAAATGTGAAAGTGGCAATAATGAAAGTGGCAACACTTATAAAAAGAAATCGGTCGATAATGCAGGTGACTGAAAAATTGAAGCTAAAATTTTATAACGAAAGTCGTCAATTGCGAACTGCCAAACTAGGGTGACCTGAAGTCTCAGTTTTCAGGGAATATTTGGTCAATTCTTCAAACGGTTCCCGGATCTTTCACATCTGATTAGGCTACTCTAGAACGCTAGAACGGCTGAACAAATGTATAGCAATTTTGGAAACAGTTGAGGCAATGAGAATATGCAGTTAACGCATCGAAAGCTCTCATAGGTCACCTTTTTTTTCAAATTCAAATTTATTTTCAATAAGTATTATCTATAATTATATTACATAAAAAATCCCACTAAGCCGATGCTTATCAGCGGATTATCTGATTGAGATATCAACGTTCTGTTGATCTGAGATCATCGATTGATTGAAAAGTGATTGATAGCTCAATCAACCAATGACCCTACCTATGAGAAGTGCTGATTGCTTCCAAAGCTGCATATATGCTTCTCCACTCCTACATAAGATTTCACACGGATCCTAGTCGCCGAAATGTTTTTTTCCTCTTGATTTCCTCTGATTCACATCAATATTTCGATATTTCCTTAGAAATACGACAGAATTTTCGATTATTAATCTGGTTTATTTTTAATTAAACAATTTTTTTAAAAATTGCTTAAATATATTACTTATATTAAATGAATTTTAAAAATTTGCTTGTCTTGTTACTTATATTAAATGAATTTTAAAAAATTGCTTAAATCTTGTTACTTATATTGCTTACACCGTTGAAAAACATAAGTGTAAAAGAAAATTCCAACATGTTAGCAACATTGATACTCATTGTTGTAAACATGGTTATTAACTATAGCCAGGGTGTTTCAGAAGTGGTGCTTGGAGTATGATGGCCATTTGGCCTGGCTTCAAGCTAAAAGGAGGCTTCATATTTTGACACTAGTTAATTTTTTGATATTAGATACAAGAGTAAAAAGTGTGACTTGCCAAACGATAATTTTTTTACTAATGAGCTTCGGATAATTCATGAGTTTGTTTTCTGGTGTTATCTTTCTGCAGATTATATCAACAAGCTCCAGTCAGACCTCTGTGACAAACAGTTACTTGAAGGGGTAGAGTTTTATGTAGATTTTTTCAAATTAGAATTAAAAACGTTAGTAAATAATAATGACAATTAAATTTTATTTTGGCTAGGGGACTTAAAAAATTTGAAAGTGGCCAGGGCCTCTGTGGACCTGTGAGAAGCCTTGGTTATAGTTAATGCCATCTTGCTTAATTGCTAAATGAGTAGCCTCTCTCTGTAAAGAACTTAGAAGTAAATGTAATGTACAACGAGAAGAAAAAGAAAAACTAGGGCCGATACTAGGAGGATGCGGAGTCGTATCACCCAAGGTAACCGCTTTGCTCGCTTTGACATGGTTTTAATATAGTACCAAGTTCAATAGTATACTAGACCAAATTACACTTTAACTTTTGAGACTCCATAAAATTTCTTTAGCCAAAAAAGAGCGAAAACCACTGTAATATAACAACATTGCTTGAAAGATATAAATTGCTACTACATCAGGTGAAATTTACAAGTACGAGCAGTATGTGCAGAAGTAGGGTCCCGTCCGTCCGTGACTAGGTCCGGAAATTTTAGTTTCCGAACTTAGTCACGTTTATTTAGGTGAACGAATATAGCCCCCGGGAAAGAGCCAAGAGTAAGATTTTGTGGACTATAATTCCGAGCTGGGTAAAAGAGCATTCTACCCACCTCCCCATGGAATATGAAAAAAGCTGCATACATATATATTAAGTTACTCTAGAAATATACTTATCTAGGGTGGCCAGACGTTCCAGTTTTCCAGGGACAGTCCCTGGATGAAAAGCTGCCCTAATGAGTTAAATGCCCCCGGAAGTGTGGCAGGGGTTTAGTTTTAGATATTTTAAATAATAAATAAACGTATAACATCAAATAAACTGTACAACATCAGCAAATCTTTTCCTAAATAGTACTGACAACACTGTTATAAAAAAAAATAGGTCGGTAATGCAGGTGGCAGAAAAACTGTGACTAGAATTTAAAATTAATGCCGTTAATTGCGAGCTCTTAAACTAGGGTGACCCGACGTCCCTGAATGAAAAGTTTTCCAGGGACAGTCCCTGGATGAAAAGCTGCCCTAATGAGTTAAATGCCCCCTGAAGTGTGGCAGGAGTTTAGTTTTAGATATTTTAAATAATAAATAAACGTATAACATCAAATAAACTGTACAACATCAGCAAATCTTTTCTTAAATAGTACTGACAACACTGTTATAAAAAAAATAGGTCGGTAATGCAAGTGGCAGAAAAACTGTGACTAGAATTTAAAATTAATGCCGTTAATTGCGAGCTCTTAAACTAGGGTGACCCGACGGCCCTGAAAACGGGAACGTGCCATTTTGACAGCTCGCAATTGATTTGAAACCAAATTTTCAAACGTCTCCTGATCTTCTTCGGTAAATCAGGTACCCTAATCTTCTCCCACTGCTAATAAATGTTCCATTTCCAGTGCTCATCCCTTCTCGCTTCTTGTACAATGGACACACCCAAGCAATTTATCTATGATTGGTTGGTTACTGCGCATGAACATTGGCTGGATCAAAGTAGTTACTCAAGTAATGGGAGTTATAGTCTGAAATATTGGATTAAGTTGTTGTCAAGAACTTTCTCGAGAGAATAGGGAGAAGAAATCTGCAATGGGTTTCTTGTAGAGAAGGTTTAAACACTTAAAAAAAAATTATTAGTAAGTAGTAACGTTAAAGAGAAGATATCGAGTTGTTTAAATATTCTTGCTGATTCAATGTACCGCTATAACGAAGGGTATTATTTTATATAAAGGGTGAGAAAATAGATCTCCCATAGTGATTGTGAAGTATTAATCGGGATGAACTTTTTCTTCTTCAGAAGCTATCTCCAATAAACTAAAGTTTGTGCAGTGACGTAGGAAATGTCATGCAGATTTAGATAGGTGACAATTGAGACTCTGAGAAGATTGCTTGGTTCACAGGAGATAAGCTTTTAAATGGTAAGGTGTCTCTAAGCGAAACATAAAACTTTCAGCAATGACGTGGTAGGAAATAGTCCACGACTCTAATTTATTGATTTATGGGGAATGATTGTTCATAACACGCTTTAGTTAATTCGTAAAAAAACAAGATTTAAGATATGAATCTTCTTATCCCTCTTTTTATTACGTGAGCCAGAAATAGTCAAAGCAGATTAGCTGTCTTATCTTCTAATTGGTTAGAGGCAATTCTTCTGTGTCTCTGGGCAAACACAATGGGGATTTTGAACATGATCATCCATGCTGAAATCGATTGTGGGCTCAGGATGCACGAGGGCATACCAGAAAAATGTTCCAAAGAGCACGAAAATAATGCAGTTCCAAGGAAAAACAATTATTCTTTTTGTTTGCAATGCTAGTTGAAAGCGAAAGTAGAAGTGATTATTTTTCACACTGAAGTCGAAAGCTCTAGTGAAAAGGCCAAACAAAGGAAGACTGTTGGCAGAAAAATGCGCCAATGGAGAATTTTGAATGTTTATTGTAAGCATAATAAGGTACAACATTGGAAGTCATATGGTCATTTGTATTGATAAATCAAAAGTGCTACAGGTGCTACTTTTCAGACATAAAAAAAAGCTTAAATATCTTAAGCAAGATGGCGTGGTTCGGATGAGTGGCAGCGCACCAAACTTATATGATGTTACCAGATTTCAGTCCAAATTGCCTGCATTGAGATTTTGTCCGTCAATTCTTTTCTGCTCTCTGTGAGAAAAAGTAAGGGCTTGGAAAGATCTTTGTCCGTCAGATGGGGTGTTAAGTCAAAGTTCCGTGTATAGAAGAATCATGTGCACAGAACTAGCTGAATGGCTTTGACGAAAGGTTTCTTTTTCCTAATAGTTGTCCAGTGGATCACTTTCTCTAGCAATTCAGCATAACCCTTGGGATCCTTGTGACTCAGTCACTTAACTCATTGTGTATAAAAAAGCGCCGCTCAGAAATAAAACAACATAATGGGTTAAATGGCATGTCACAAGGGCTCAGAGATGGAGAAGGGGAACTACCGAACAGCTTTAAGAAACAAATGGAAGCCTCCATCGAGGTCATACAACTTGTTTAATATGTGTAAACATCGTGTGCGTAAAGGTGCTTCTCAGAGGTAATTCAACTCTTAAGCGAAACCATTTGAAACCGTATACTCTTTTATTAAACAATTCAACGTGACAGATATTCGTATTTATAATGAGAATAGTTTTAACTATAATAAAACAACCTAGTCGACTTTGTGATAGATGGGTAACCGAAGCCATTTTATTGAGAAACATTATTAAACAGATCAAATATGACAGTAATCTAACAGTTTGATCATAGAGTTATCAGTGAACATGAACAGATCGCTTACATAAAAACTACACTTTCATACTTTCTAATTAGCAGGACTCAGGGGTGGATTTATAGGTACGAGCAGGACCTCTATTATAATTGCAGTTATTATCTATTACAAAAATATTCCGGTATAAATAAATATTTTTAAATACATAGCTAATAGTCTACATCTGCGCATACGAGCTATGACGAGCTTTGGGGCTAGCATAGAGGTAGGACTCCGTGCTGTCCCCAAATTCCACTTTTCGGGCATAATCACGCTTATTCAGGTGAAAGAATGGGTCCCCAAAAAGGCTGAGCGCAGGGCCTGCAAACAATAATTCCATCTCTGGCAGGATTTGCATCGTAAAGTGATTGCTTCCATTCAGAGTTTTGCCGACAACGTAACATAATAAGCTGAATTGTTAGTGAATGACAAAAATCCATACAACAAATCTTAAACGAAGGATGGTTTAACGGTTTGAGAGTTGTTTTTTTATTTGGGAACAGCGACTGAGCATTGCAAGAATGATTACCAGTTCTTGCTCTTGGTACAGAATGTACGTTAAGTGGCTTTCTGCTCCCCCTCCCCCCAAAAAAACAACAACAACTTATTGCTTTCCCTTTGAGTAATTCAAAATTCGGTACCATAAACCAGAATCAGGAAGGTCTAATGCCATTTCCGGACAGTAGCCTAATTCTTACTCAATTGGAAATCGGGTATAACCTAACTGCTTGATGGTTCTGGACGAAGAGATCGCTTCCTACTGCATACGTACTATAGATACATTTAGAGGTGAATACAGGGCCACAATCAATTTTTTTCTATGGAAGGAATCCGTCCATACAGTAAAGCGCTTTATGGAGAAAGATCTGTTCCCAGCAATCGAGTATTTTGAGGACATGATGTTAGAAACATGTATATCTCAGTGATCAAGCGTATTAAGGAATGAGTGTGGGCAACACCTCCTGTAACAGGCCAATACACCAAATTTTTGACGTCACTTAAGTAGTACTACTACATAGACAACTCTTATATTTTTGATTCAATATTATTACTAGTGGACTCTTGTGCTAATCTTTATAAATAAAATAAATAAATACCCTCTCAAGCAGCTGCTTGCCACAGAGGTCTGACAGGAGTCTGTCAGTTTATATGCCGTAGTAGAAGGTCTGAGAGGATGGCAGGACCTCAGCAGAAAAACGACACATACATCCATGCCTTACCTGGGGCTCCAACCCAGGTCCCTTACATCAGTAGCCAAGCGCGCTAACCACTCGGCCAAGGGACGGCTAAAAATATACTAATGTTTAACTATAAATATATTTTATTTAGAAAGAAAATTATTCGTATTTATTATCAAATATATTAATGCTAATTAATAAAAATATCTCCTAAATATATTTATAGATAAACATTAGTATAAAGATGAGCATAGAATCCACCAGTAATAATATTAGAATCAAAAATATAAGAAATGACTATATGTAGGACTACTTAAGCTGACGTTATAAATTTGGTCCTCTGGCTTTCTGTTATAGGCTGTTATCGGTTGGTGTGGGTCTATGCATCTAAGAGCTAAGTGGATGTCCGTACCACAGTTGGTAGTTATTTTTCTTTAATAGTAGATTTTAGTCTTCGAAATCAGGCAAAAGTACAAGGTATCTCCCCTTTAACTGTAATACAAGGCCGTCTTAAGGCAAGATCGAGCGGTGCGACCGCACAGGGCGCCAAATTTATGGGGCACATTTATGCGTTTCAAATTTATCGATTTATTGTAATCGTAAGTTGAATGGGACGCACCGAAAAATCTTGCACAGGGTACTGATAGGTCTGGAGCCGGCCCTGCTGAAATATGTATGTGTCATAAAAAAAAATAAATAAATACTCCCTCAAACAGCTGCTTGCCACAGAGGTTTGACAGGAGCCTGTCAGTTTATACAGTACTGTGCGAATTACTTGGGACAAGCGAAGGAACGCTAAGTCCCTTCCACTGCAGAGTCCAAACTGCTGCAAGTCTAAACTTGTTCGTAACCTTCTGCTGCAAGTCTAAACTTGCGTGTGTCCCTGCAATGGATACGCGCAAGTTTAGACTTGCAGCAGAGCGATATCTGCAAGTCTAGAATTGTCTGTTGTGTTACTCTGCTATTATTTACACTTCCACTTTAGTCGGAATTGATATTACATGGGCTGAGGACGTGATTATGTAAGTAGTTCACAATTTTCATTGGAAATTTTTATTAATACATCGGGGACATCACGCCTCGTAAACGAGCTAAAATAATCATTATAGGCGAAAACACTTCATTTACTACTAGGCAGATAGCAAAAGCAGTTGGCATCAGGAAATCCAGCGTTTCACGGATCATGAAGCTGCATAAAGAGACAGGGTCCACGGACACGTCCCGTAAAGGACATTGTGGAAGAAAAAGAAACACCACCCCTAGAGATGATAGTCTAATTTAAAGAATTAGTATCATAGACCCGAAGAAGACCAGTGGAGATATCAAAAGGGAGATTGCGTCTCATGGGGTTAATATAGATGCTTCCACCGTACGTCGTCACCTTGTGGAGTGTGGCCGCCGTGCTCGACGCCCCTCCAAAAAGCAGCTTTTGACACCCGCTATGAAGCAAAAAGGCTATCCTGGGCAAAGAAACATCGAGGCTGGACTGTGGAGAATTGGAAAAAAAGTGATATTTTCCGACGAAACCCACTTTGAGGTGCATGGCTACAGGTCAAATTTCGTCTGCCGCTCGCCTGGAGAACCTCTTCGATCCGGCCACATCCAGCAATCCCCCAAACACCCACCCAAGATCATGTTTTGGGAATGTTTCATAGCTTCCGGGCCACAGACGCTTCACCCCATTGAAGGAATGATGTACAGCAAAAAGTACATAGGCGTTCTGGGGGGAAAATGGTCCCAACACTGCAGAAGCTGCTTCCTAATGGCGATGGGGTATTTCAACAGGATCTGGCTCCATGCCACAATTCTAAGCTTGCTAAGAGCTTCTTTACCCAGCAACATTTGAAAGTATTGGAGTGGCCAGAAAATTCACCCGATCTAAACCCCATTGAAAATTTGTGGGCCATTATTAAAGTGCGCATGTCTAAGATGGATTGCACGACAAAAACCAAAATGATAGAAAGTGTGGTCCCACGACCCTGAAGTGAAGGAGATGTGTGGAAAGCTAGTGGCATCAATGGTTGAAAGAAGTAATTAAAGCTAAGGGGGGTCACATTCACTATTAACTATGTACACTATTAAACAAATAAATATTTTAGTTGTGTCTTTGTTACTGCATTTTCCTATTGTCCCAACTAATTTGCACAGTACTGTATGCCATAGTAAAGGTCTGTGAGGATGGCAGGACCTCAGCAGAAAAACAATGAACATCCATGCCTTACCGGGGCTCGAACCCAGGTCCCTTAGATCAGTAGCCAAGCGCGCTAACCACTCAGCAACGGGACGGCTAGTTTTATTTAAATGGTAGCACGCAAAATATATAGAAACTTCTTTCCAAAAAATCTGCACTCAAATTTCGTGTACAGTGGTACCAATTTCGTTACACTTTCTGCTCATTTGCATGGGTGTCCTCCCTCCTCCGGAAATATGGAAATGAGTTTTTCAAGTTATAAGAAATTGGGGAATTGGCCATTATTTAAAAAAATAGCAATTTGACTCTTTCAAAGATTCTTGCCATCCCTGGTGAAATTCCTGAGGACACTATTGCTCATTTGATAAAAGATTAAGCACTTTTGGAAGAAGGTCATAGAGTGGCATATGTTGTCGATCACTAGTTTAGATAATATGTAAGTTGAACGACATTTTTTTGTTTCATGTTAATCTGACCTTGAAAGCCCAGATGTGCTTGCAATTTCCAATTTTCCATCGTATTATCTAAATCTCTAACGGTCATGTATATCAGCAACCTTAATCGCTCCTGACATCAAATTAATATCCTCATTATGGTTTTCCATATTTCCGTACTTAGCTATGGTATTTAATGAGTGTTTCGCTGGCTAAAGTCCAAATCAGGTGCAGTTCAGATTTTGTTGGTGCACCGTAATCTGTGCAAAGAGAATAAATTTTAACCGTGACATTTATAATCTACAAAAGTGTTGTCTTTCGTCTTACTTTAATTCCTCGCGATATTGGGGGGCGTGATGACGTTGGCGGTTAGTGATTCTGGGCTCGCTGGTTCGATTCTCAACATATACTCTCTCGCGAAATCGAGGCTTTTTGTTTTTACCCCTCGTCAAAACCGGCTCAGACGGCCGAGTCGACGTGCTTATGTCCCCCTCCCCTCTCCCGACACGGTCGTATTTAAATCAAATGTATTTATTGTTGTTGTAGCTATTTTCACATATTTGCACAGCGCCATTAAACCCCAAACAACCAACTATTTTCACAGTTGTCACAAGTTTGTTCTAATTATTCTTTTAGATTTAAATAAAATAAAATCGTAAAAAACAAATATGTTATTATTTTGGTTCATTAACATTTTATTTCTTATCATGAACCAAAATAATAACAAATTTCGTTTTTTTTTTTGGAAGAAGAGAGTTGGCGACATTCGTGTATTCTCGATAAGAAAAGGAACACCAATGGTAGACTAGGCCGTGGTTGCTGAGCAGGATATCTATAACTTGTGCATGTTAAAATGATACTACCATCAGTGATGTAATGATAACACCATCAGTTTAGAAGGTGAACTATATTATTAGAAAAATGTTGGATGAATATATTACTTTGACTCTGGAGGAGTTGAATTCCGGAATCTTTTTTATTCCCACGAAAGATGACAGACAAAATATCTAATATAAGATCCATATTAACGCAATACTACATCGTGTTGTGATACGAATATCATAAACTTGTATCAATATTAAAAAAAAACTAAATACATTTCCTTCCACTGGGAAGAAATATTAATTTGCATTATTGTGCCTGTCTACACAAAAATATACAAGGCAGATAAAGAACAAACATAACATATTATATATATATCAACATAATATCTTATTATTGATATCAACGATATATTGTTTATGTTAATTGTAATAACGAATAATAATTGGAAAAATTAAGTTCAAATGCCTTTTGGAAAAATAAATTTACGAAGTTCTGACAAGTTCGAAGAATCTTGTGAGAGTGTATGGACACGAAAGAAATGTGAAAAACTTAAATGTTACCAGCATTGATTTGCTAAATAAAAAGAATTATGACGATAGGCAAAGATTTGGAAGGTCTGTCTTGCTCATCCTTTGTGGATGACATTTTAGATACACAGGACAGTTTCTAAACGGGGTGCAATGGGAGCACTGACGGCCTAAATTAGGAGGTGGAAATGTCCAAAAATTAAATGTAATGAGAAATTAAAAAGTTATTAAATACAAAAAAACGAATGACACATTGTTAATTGTCCTGTGGACCTATTTAAGTATCTTTAGAATCATGATGCTCCCACTGTTTTCAAATGAAGCACGCTGTCTTAATGACCTGTCGAAGACTAATTTTATCATTGTTAAACATCTATTTAAGTTTAAATCTTGGATTAATTTCAGCCCAAGCTATGCTCTGCTACTGTTTTTAAAAGTAGAACACAGGTTCCGGATTCATTACTTCACAATAATTGCAATAAACAATTTTCGAAGGCCGTCACCGCGCACAAATGAAATCACAACGCAGGTCAAAATTATGTTGTTGTTTTTCTATCGATATCCAATTTACCATAATATCTTCTACATACTTTCTTAAAGTAATCTTACACTATTTATTTCAGAAATTAAACTCTGATTTAAAAATTCAAAAGACTTCAAGAAAATCCAATAATTAAACCTGTAAAAAATATTCGGAACTATCCTGATGAGGAGTGAAGTAATATTTTATTATTCAAATAATATATTACTTCATTAAACACATTAATTAATAACATAATTATTAAACATCGAAGCTTTCGCTTCTTGGGAGGAGCATCATGTTGAATCTAGCGTCAGTCAACATGGCGCTTCTTCCTGAATGCAGCCTGGATCCTGCGGAGCCAGCCACTGAGAACTGCCGCTGGTGCATTGCATCCCTCCGCCACTGGCCTGTTCTGTTATCCGGACCCGTGTGGCTGTGGCAGTGTACTATGCAGGCGGCGGCCGAGAGAGAGAGCGTTTCCGGTTGCGTAGGCGCAGCGTGGTCAGCGGTCCTTGACACGTGATGACGAGCGCGTTAACTAAAAGAGCAACTTAATACGTCTCCGTAGCATCGTATTGTCAATGGGAAGCTGGCAAGTTCTTCTTACTCCTTACATGCAAAACGACTGGAAGGTTGAGTTATGAAAGGCGTTGCTCAACTTGCCCTTTGCAGATATACAAGAGAAAATGCCGAGTTCAATATATTATGTAGCATAGAGATTTACAAGAGAAATATATCTCAATCAGCCTTCCAGAGATACGAAAAAATGCTCAGTTAAATGGGGTGAGGACCAATCTGAGTTACACTGTATATAGAGTGAACCACATTTGAGATCCACTATGTACGTGAGATTCTGAGTTTCCTGTAATGCAGAAAAAAGTTTTAGTAACATTTTTAGGTTACTGCTTCCAGTAATGAGTAATCTGTATATTTCACCATAAAAAAGATCTGTGAGGAAAGCCAGACCTCTGTAGAAAGACAATATAAAATAAATGCCCTCTCCGAGTCTCCGGAACTCGAACCCAGGTCCCTTTATTGTGAAGCCAAGCACGCTAACTACTCGGCCCCTGGAATACCATTTTTAAATAAATTATAACATCAGATAACAATTTGACCAGCAATAAAAATCGGTTTTTTGTAAATTTTTGACAGCTTTTAAATTTCTCATACGAAATATGGAGGAAGTTGTGTTAATAAGTGTGTGAGGAAATTGGTGATTCTGTTATACTGCTTTACATGACAGAAAGTCGGAGATGCTGTTACCTAATATTAATAATATAATTTCTGCGACTTCTAATTCTTTTTCCGTTTTCTGATGACAAAAATCTTTTTTGTTACACCTTATATGTTTTACTCGCAAGCCTACATCAAACCTCAAGCATTTGCAACCTCTCGACGATAGTAGCTAAATATAGTCTGATGCTGATTAAGTTTGAGGATGCGGGTACAGATTACATTGCGGTTGTGAATATGCTATCCGCACACAAATCTACTATATCAATATTAAAATGTTAAAAACATGGGCAGAAGATTTTTTTTTCGGGGGGGGGGGGCAAGAAAAACATATCAATTTCCAGATAGAAATATTTAAGCTGAACTGTTCATTAATGAGCGCAGTTGCAAATACAGGCAAATGAAGAAACCATGGACACTATCATACCAGTGGCGGATTACTGCACAGGCACTTGGCTGGGATTTCGACATTCATATGGGCCGCAAAACAGTCAAATTTCGATTTTATTTTTTTTCAACATTTTATTTAGTAAAGTATTTTATAATCAGTATAATCGTAATATTACGTAGGTTAACAACAGTAATGTGATTTTTGTTAAATACACTACAAAAAACAGGTAGTTATTTTTGTTCATAATTTTTTTTATTTTATGTGCGAATTTATACGACATATTTTAAATTTTCTATTTATGCATTTCTATAGCTCAATTTTTTTTTTAACTTTCTGCATACATATTTTTCATTTGTAAGGTATGAAAAGTTTTGTAGATTGACCCCCCTCCTCTCCCAAGACACCGGACAGTTGGAGGCCTCCCAAACCTTTATGCGTCTGCATCATACCATTACAATTAATCCACCACTGCATCATACCATTACAATTAAGGTATGAAAGTAGTATTTTACCCCCAAAAAACGAAAACGAGGAAATTTATTATTGAAAACACATGTAAAGAAAGAGGCAGGAGTGGCTCATTCGGTAGCACGCCAGACTCGAGACCTACCTGTGCCAGAATTGAGATTTATCTCCGTTAATCCCTACCTGCCCTCAGAACAGGTCACCGATGGGCCTCGAAAGGCCGTCGTTCGTTGGTGGGACGTAAAGCCTTTGGCTTGTGCAAGAGAGCCCACACCTTGTGTATGTTGAAAAACACACTAGATATGCTTGACGGCGAGAGGCTTCCGTCTCTTAACAGCTGTCCAGTGGGGTGCATTTCCCCCAACCTTCTCTGAATCCTTGTGACCTGCTCATTTAGCCTATTGCGTGCACAAAAGTGCCGCTCAGAGGTAAAACATTCCAACAATCCAATCATTTAAAAAATGTATTCCACTATACATTTTCCATATTTAACATATTAACATTTACATGTCCATATCTAAACGCTCTATCAGAGTTTGTCCCCAATTGTATTTTTCGTATTAATAAACAAACGATATATTTTCGAAGACAAAAGAAAACGCAAAAAAAATTGCATGTCGTTAAGAAAAAAAAGAGTAATTTTGGTACTCTTGATTTTACTCAACATAATTTTTTTTTGTTTTTCTGGGCTGGCTGGGTGAGTGGGGGCACTGCCAACCTTACTTCCCTATGCCGACGATTATGGTTAAAAGCAGTGGTGCTCAACCAGGCGCAACCAGCGTGTGGCAAGACATTGCTCTTGTGCGGCCAGCTACCGATTATGTTAATGTCAAATATTATTTAAATTTTAGAAATCATTTATTATTCTTACGGTTGTGAATAATATAATAATTTCTGTAATTTTCCCCGTGAAGTATTGCGTTTATATGTAAAGCGAAATTTTTATGTGTAAATGCCTTATGTGTATATTGTACTTATTAGAGATAGTAACAAAAGTTGTATTGAGGAGTATTCTTGAATACATTTGCATTTTATGAAATCTAATAATAGCATTTCCTATTATTTCCCTAGCTTGATGGCGAAATTTTTTTATGCAACTTCGACATAATTGGATACAAGAAACAACTGTTCAATGGATCCCTTCTACACAGTCCCGAACCCTTGAATCCTTTCGGACCCGGCTATTTAGCTCATGCTTTGCAAAAAAAAAAGTGCCGATAAAAGATAAAACAGCTGAATCAGTGCATTTTAAATCGAATTACGATCCCTTGGCGATGTGCAACGAAATAATGTCAAGAGGAGTTAACAATCATGAAAAAAATTGATCCGAATATTTTTTGTTAATAATAATTGATAATATATGTACACTTTTAAGCCGTCCCATGGCCAGTGGTTTAGCGCACTTGGCTACTGATCTAAGGGACCTGGGTTTGAGCCCCGGATAAGGCATGGATGTGTGTATCGTTTTTCTGCTGAGGTCCTGCCATCCTCACAGAACTTCTGTGGCAAGCAGCTGCTTGAAGGGGGTATTTATGTTTTTTTTTTTTTATTTTATTGTCCCTGAATCCATGGTGTTCAGAAAGGGGTCAATCCATATAGTGTCTCAACGGTTCAAGCTGGTGAGCGAAAATTTATAGCAAGCAGCTGCTTGAAGGGGGTATTTATGTTTTTTATTTTATTTTATTGTCCCTGAATCCATGATGTTCAGAAAGGGGTCAATCCATATAGTGTCTCAACGGTTCAAGCTGGTGAGCGAAAATTTATATTTCTGTAGCATGACGGCAGATGAAATAATAATTAGTGTTTCAAGATCACGACACAAAATTTTGAATCAAATGCGCTCTTGAACAACTTCTTCGCAGCCATTGAATCATGAAAGGTTTTTAAAAGATATCGGATTAGGGCACAAAATGCTATAAACGTTAGATTTCCATTTAGTGATTTTAAAATATTTCCATAGTTTCACTTTGGGGTCAAATAATAAATTTTTCGCTTCAAGCAATCTAAGCTACAGAAGTATGACAGCATAACAAAAAAATAAAATCCAGTCCGTATCGCAGACCTTCCTAAGAATATTACGCCCTGACTGACGGGTGTGGTTTAAATGTCCCAGGCTTAATTAAAAATGAATGGGAAATTCAGTTTCAAATCAAGTATTTTGGCATGATTTGGGTGTGGTTCACTTTCTGCCATGACAGATGCTTTAATGCAGAGAACATTTGCTATGCATCATTGCAAACTACAATAGATATAAAGCATAACCTCTATTCAAATGGCTGTCTGGAAATTGTTTTTGTTTTCAAAAATGAACTTCGACGTGGCCTAAAACTCTGTAAACAACAAAGCAAATAATTCTGAAACGCATAATATGCATATTTTTCACTTTGGTAATCAATCGGCATCTCTTGTTAATTTAAAATTATATAGGCTATATATTTTTTAAATTGAAGTGTGACATATTTTATGAACAGAAATATTTTGGAAGATGCTAAGAATCATTACTCGACTGATAATCGCATTTCATGTATATACATATATTTTTATTTCACAGTAACGTTTCCCAAACAAATAACAGGAGATATTTTACAATATTTTTATGAAATGCGAAAAAAATTGACCTTATATTTCAAATTTAAATGTTCCGAAAGATAAATGCATGCAGAAAAACTGGCTAAACTGTTAGTTACTGAGATGACTGTTAAGAAAATTTTGCTAAAATTGTTTCAAGAAAATGAAACATAGTTATTAGAATAAAACTCTTAGCATCTTTCAAAATGTTTCCCTTCAAAAAATATGGCAAAGTTTAATAAAAAAAATATATAGCCTACATAATTTCAAATTAACATTCAAATGGAGCATTAAAATGCGTATCAAGGAAAAGGTAAATAATACATTCTGTTAGAAAGCTCCGCGAAGACAATACTATGATAGGGATGCCAAAGGATCAGCACCCTATTCCTAGAGATGCCATAAAAGCATATACTATGGATAGGGATGACAAAGTGCAGTGCAATATTTATAAGATTGCCAAAGAAATAGCACAGTGCGCATCCTTATACGTGTATGCAATCCTTATACGCATTCTTATACGTATAAGGATGCCAAAAGCCGTACAATACGCATAAGGATGTCAAAGAAGCCGTACAATACTCATAAGAATGCCAAAGAAACCGAACAATACGCATAACGATGTCAAAGAAGCCGTACAATACGCATAAGAATGCCAAAGAAGCCGTACAATACGCATAAGGATGCCAAAGAAACCGTACAATAAGCATAAGGATGCCAAAGAAGCCATACAATACGCATAAAGATGTCAAAGAAGTCGTACAATACGCATAAAGATGTCAAAGAAGTCGTACAATACGCATAAAGATGTCAAAGAAGTCGTACAATACGCATAAAGATGTCAAAGAAGTCGTACAATACGCATAAAGATGTCAAAGAAGTCGTACAATACGCATAAGGATGCCAAAGAAGCCGTACAATACACTTAGTGATCCGTGAACTTCATACAATATGCTTAGTGATCCGTGAACTTCGTACAATATGCTTAGATGCCAAGAAATACTATGCAAGGAGCAAATTAAAAAAAAAATTGAATCCTGCTGTTATCTAGTTCCGACCCGATTTTTCCTGCCTTTTGCGTATTGCTTTCTATTTCTGCTCTTATTTATTGCGGTTTCCACACAAGTGCTCATAAATTTCCTTTCATTTTTTACGTAAAATAATAAAAATAAAATAAATACCCCCTCAAGCAGCTGCTTGCGACAGAGGTCTGACAGGAGCCTGTCAGTTTATATGCCAAAGTAGAAGATCTGAGAGGATGGCAGGACCTCAGCAGAAAAACAACACATACAACCATGCCTTATCCGGGGCTCGAACCCAGGCCCCTTAGATCAAGTAGCCAAGCGCGCTAACCACTCGGCCATGGGACGGCTTACGTAAAATACTAAAGTTAAAATGATTTTTTAAAAGCTGCTGATGGGCTAATTATATCTTTAAGATAACTAAGAAAACGAATCATTATATTCCTTAACGTATTTCAAATTAATTTGTTCAGCCCTTTATGCTGAGAATGGCCGACAGACACAAACAAGGCTGACATTCTGATCTTTTACCTCAGATTAATTCCATTACCTTCCAATCCCTTGCTCTATAACATTTCACCACCACCAGCTCACTACCACTTAAAAAATTTATACGTTACCAAATTTTTTTTTTATTTTTTAGGTTAATTTTTGTGTACCTATTATTTGTGATGGGTAACGTTTTTATTACAACTGCGGATTGAAAAGAATTACGTAGCAACACAATCTTACTTATAACACGAAAAATAAGTTCGCGTTACGGAATTTTACGATACGGACACATTTCAAAAACACATCCCTTCCGTATAGCGAGGGTATGATGTACCTAATTTCAAATTTTTCGATGCCTTACCAACCGATCTACTGGTAATATTCATTTCAACAGATTGGTTTCCCTGTAGAGGTATATAACCACGATCAGAGAAAAATTACAATCACTCGCAACGTGAAGATCAGAGCGATGACTTAGATTAGGTGCTTTCTGGGTTAGGTCTCAAGGATTCGCATCAAATGCACAATTGTTAGGATAACTACCATCTCATCAGAGCGATGACTTAGATTAGGTGCTTTCTGGGTTAGGTCTCAAGGATTCGCATCAAATGGACAGCTGTTAGGATAATTACCATCTCATCATTGTGTATTTAACATAAAAAGGGTCACTCTTTTAGACAAGATACCACAACTTAATATCCTATACAATGAACTGCGGTCATCGTCCGTGCCTTCTTGATCACCGAGGTCGAGAAACCGAGAAAATTTTCCAAGTTGGCAAAATCGCGGCTTGATCCTACGAATCCCAAGTTATCAACCTCACCTGTCCTAGCATTAACTTATTTCTTTATTTAAAAAGGCTGGGGTTGGCTCAATCGGTAGCGCGCCAGACTCGTAATCTATAGTGACACTGAGATTTATCTCCGCTAACCCCCGTCCTATCCTCGGTCAGAAAGTGGAAAGGCTGCCGTTCGTAAAATGGGACATGAAGCCGTGGCCCCCTGTGAAAGAGAGCCATACCCTGCGCACGTTAAAGATCAAATGGGAGGCTACCACCTGTCTCCCAACAGCTATCCAGTGGAACCCTTTCCCGCAACCTTTTCGGAGCCCTTGAGGTTTTTGTGACCTGGCCGTTTAGCCCATTGTGTATAAAAAAAGTGCCGTTCAGAGACAAAACAGCCCAAGTTATTTAACATTTATTTAAGATTAATACCCTTATTTGTTTGCAAATAGCTGTTAGTGATTTACAACATTCATACACGCATTTTCAAAATGCGATACACATAATAGGTAAATCCTTCCTTAGGTAAATATGTGTCTAAACCTTTTAAAACAAAGACTGAACGAACTGTTGAAGAGTAAAGAATTAACTTCAATGAAAAAACTACATAATACACGCGAAAAACGAAATGAAACGACGACCCGAACAACAAACACACAGGCAATAAACCCGGAACTTTCATTTTAAAAAATAACCTATCTTACAACCATTATGCATTCTCCTCCTACGTGGCGATAAAAATATTTGGGAGAGTCTGTTGTGGGTTTCATACGGTTTCGTGGGTTTAATTCTTCCCCTCTTCTCCCCTCCCGATATTCCTCCATGAACAGTCATTGCACAAGAGCGAATCCGCGTCCTTGCGATTCCAGACTGCTAACTCACGTGCTGACGTGACGACCAGCAACAGCCCACGGGGCAAGCGACGTGTTGCTTCCGTCATCGGTCCCGATCATCGCCACGTCCACTTACTTCCGGTATACACAATCGTGACACGACAAATCTCCACGGCTGCACTTCACCGCGCCACAAGCTTGGAGAATTGCATGATTAAATGGCCCAATCAGTTCAAGTTCGAAGAAGCCGAAAATAATTCCTGTTTCTCTTCTGTTTTTAGATATGAAGTTTCGAGATCTCAGTTCTGATTCGGGTTAGACTTTTGTGATATGACGTTTTGAAATTCGGTCTTCAAACAAGCGCAGAGTTCGGTTGTTTTACCTCTGAGCGCCTTTTTTTTGCACATAATGGGCTAAATGACTCCGTATATTCCAGGTCACAAGGATCCCGAAGGCTCAGAGAAGGTGGGGGAAGGTGACGCACTGGACAGCTGTTAGGAAACAGAAGGTAGCCTCCGGTCAAGGCCATCCAGCGTGTTCTTTATTGTGCACAGGATATGGCTCTCCCACACACAGGTCCACGGCTGAACGTACCATCCGACTGCCTTTCCAAATCCATTGGTGTCCTCTGCTGACCGAAGGCAGGGAATTTTGCGGATATAAATTTCAACGCTGGCACTGGCAAGACTCGAATCTGGGGATGAACTCTGGGATATGAACCGCAGACAAGTTCCGTTTCATATATATGAAACTTGTCACAGTCACTAGAGAGCACTGCTGTTGCAGGAGTGGGTTTTTGATTATGTTCGCACAATTTCGCATCTGTAATCAGAATTTTTAAAATTCTTTAAGCGTAAAATGATTATCCGATTACTTTTCTATGATTTCCGTACTCTTTCCTTTTACAAAAATCAAACGTAACACCTGTTTCTTGGTAATGTGAGCTTACTTTTGTGCTGTTATTCATCCCTGTGCTTGATTGGGTTTTACTAATGACATCCGGTAGCCGTACCCAGGGTTTGATAGCAAAAGAACATGCGCTTGATGGCTTTGATAGGTGACTTCCACCATTTTCCGAGCAGCTATGTGGCAGATCCCTTTGGCCGGTCTCCCGCTCTTCTTTTTGATCTGGCCATTTAGTCGATTTTGAGCAGGAAAAAAAAGCATCGCTTTGAAATAAAATAATCCAACCCAACTGCTATCCCAACAGAAATATCTGATCCCATACCGTATCTATCACCATCTGTCGCGGAAAGTACTTTAACCCTTAGCCAAAAAATGAGCAATGGGCCTGTAGCGCAGGCAGTAAGAGCACCTGACATGAAATCAGGAAGTCATGGTACTACACTACTGAGCTCAAAACTTAATTTTTTCTACCAACTCTCCGTATATTCAAGGTATCCTTTAATCACGTAAGACCACTGCATTGTTTATGGGCATTTCTTTACCACTCTTCACAGAGTGCAGATTAATAACCCATAATTTGCTTGCTGTACAGGTGGCCTCATGGAATATACGAAAAGCTGTATCTGTCTCAGTTCTTCTTACATAACGGGTAATCCCTTGTATTATACTCATTATATATAGAAAAAAAATTTTTTTTCAGTACTCTTATTGCTAAAACTCTTCTGTTTAATTGCATGCTTTCCCTCGCTATATCGAAAAGAATTAACAATGGCAACGTGTACCAGCTGCCGATATGCCATTATATTTCCCTTCATGGAAATGAAAGTGTCAGCTGAAAAAACACTTCCATTGAAGGAAAGTGTATTGGAATCTTAGCACGTTTAATTATTTTACATTTAGTAATTGGTGATAAAACAACTCTTTGTGCAGTAGAGAGAGACCAATGAAATTAATGAATACATGTCCAACAAGAGACAGTTCTTAATAAATTGAACCTGCTCTGATGTATTTTGCATTATTCCGATATAAATTATTTGACTCTGAAATATCTACTCGCAAGTCAAGATCTGAGCTGTGGGAAAAACAAATCATATGGACTATAGTTTCCAAAGATTTCAAAGTCTTAAGGAATTTTACTGGAAAACTTATGAGGAAAACGATTATTTGAAATGAGTTTGCTGAACTTGGGGGATTCTGTAGTTAAAATAGAAACTGCAGAGGAAGTTGCAGTGAAGAAGCTCTTCAAATCAGCGGTAAATATGTCCAAGAAAATTACTATCTAGCAAACTGAAAACTGGGAGAAATGTATAAAAGAATTTTCGTTTAACAGAAATTCATCCGAGTTATTAGTTTGTAGCTCGAGCCTCATTCCTGCTCTATGAAGGCTGAGTAATCACTCAATATCGAAATATCAAATAATTCGAATTTAAACTGGTTTTACTTTACGTGATTAAAGCAAATACGTACATCTGAGGAAAAGGATTCAAATGCGATATTACCAATACTGCTCGGCGACAAAAGAATTCTCGATCTACTCGTGAAAACAGAAAAGTCGGCAGTATTTTAAAAATCAGCAGTAAATACGGTATTTCGTGCTTTCACTTAACGTATATTATTAGGCAGCTATCAATAGAAGGCAAATAGGAATACTGATAAGATACTTAGCTCCAATTTTGTCTGGAGATTTCTATAACTTAAATTGGTCTAAATATGGTACTTGGCTCCAGGCATTTAGAAGGGTGGTCATTGTTCCCGAATATCTCCATTAACTTGACCAATATTATGTTATAGGAGAAAATATAATTTATTTTTAATAATATGTCGCTTCATTATATTTTCGTTTATTTCCTTCACTCTCTTCCCTCTTATTCCAGCAACTTTCTCCGCAGAGTACCTAATTTTCACTCGCAATAAGATTGGGCTCTTTTACCTCTCAAGCACACTCTTTTTGCATGTGATGGGTTGAAATGGCCAGGTCACAAGAATTCCACGCTCAGAGAAGGTTGGGGAAGGGAATCCACTGGGCAGCTGGCAGCCTCCCGTCAAGGCCATCCAGCGTGTTCTTTAACGTGCACAGGGTATGGCTCTTTTGCCTACGCAGCCCTGGCTTTACGTCCCATCCGACTGACGGCAGCCTTTCCAAGCTGAACGGCGTCACCTTTCCCACCAGAGTCGCGATGGGTGTTTAGTGGAGATATATCTCTGGCACTACAGACTCGAACCTGGGAACTAAAGACTATGAATCGTCTGAGCCAGTCCCACACACTGGCATTAGTTTAAGAGCAAAACCAAAGATTAAAAAAAAATCACCAAAAGATTTAAGGCAGATAGCCACCTTTGCCAAATACGTCAACATAATGAGCTATCTCCACCAAAAAGTTAAATGCTGTGCATTCGTTACCCTAGCCCAGGCGTGGGCAAACTATGGCTCGCCACTTCTTTTGTGCTGCCCGCGAGAATTTGCAAAAGAGAAAAAGAACGTACGGAGGACAAGAAGTCCAACTTCGAAGAAGCGAAATCTCATTAAAATAATTAATTTCAATAATTATTTTTTGATGCGTTACTTTATTTTTTTGCGTTGGTTATACATTTGTTATTGATTATACATTTCTTTGGCGGCCAGCCACTCCCATTTAAGTTTTCTATTCGGCCCACCATTCCATTTCAATTTTCTGTGCGACCTGTCATTCATTTCCGATTTTCTGTGCGACCCGCCATTCATTTTCGATTTTCTGTGCGCCCGTCATTCATTTTCGATTTTCTGTGCGCCCGCCATTCATTTTCGATTTTCTGTGCGACCCGCCATTCATTTTCGATTTTCTGTGCGCCCGCCATTCATTTTCGATTTTCTGTGCGACCCGCCATTCATTTTCGATTTTCTGTGCGCCCGCCATTCATTTTCGATTTTCTGTGCGACCCGCCATTCATTTTCGATTTTCTGTGCGACCCGACCCGCCATTCATTTTCGATTTTCTGTTCGGCTCTTTAACTAAAATGTTTCCCCAGACCTGCTCCAGACAATATATTTCATACATACAGATTGTAATATAAGTGCGCGACACAAATTTATGGTGAAAGAAAACAAATATCCTATAAACATATGTCCAGAAAAACTTTATTTGGTAGCTGTGGCAAATACGCTACAACAATTGCTCGAAGTGGTGTTCTTGAACGTCGAAATAATGACATCGAACACGTGACATAACATAATGGCATCGAACACGAGCAAAGATTATGATTTACGAATGACATTCAACATACTGGAGTGATCCTAACGGTTCCACAGGCAGCTTCAACTGGTTGCTGCAGCTCTGCGCTGACCCGAAAGTTTGTTTCTTACACCAGGTTCGGGGGGGGGGGGGGGTCTGCAGCAGAGGGGAGTTGGGTTGGGTTGTTTTACCTCTGAGCGGCACTTTTTTGCACACCATGGGCTAGCAGAGGCGAGGCTATTCGAACAATTGTTATTAAATAATCTGCAAAAATTTTCAAATAAAGCGTTTCGGGATATGTTTATACGATATTTTTCTTCTTTTGAACCCTAGAATATGTCACTGAATTTGTGCCACGCACCTGTTACACCCTTTAAAATCTGCGTTGCCAAACTTCAGTAGCTACCCTTTTCAAAACCTTAAATTCAGTGGTCTCCTTTGTTGAAAATGTCAAACTTAGTGGACTCCTTTGCCAAAATAATAAATTAGCCAAAATGTTAAACGCAATAGCCTATATTTGCCAAAAAGTTAAAAGATTAAAGTCGCCGAAAGATTAAACGAAATATTATCAATGTCAAAACACTTAGCATAATGAGTTATCAGTTACTCTTGCCAAAACATTTGTTACGACGGATTATCCAAACCAAAATATTTACCTCATGGGATACCCTCGCCAAAAGATCACACCAATGAATAATTCTCTTTAGAAATTCGAAGTAACGAATTATCCTCGCCTAAAGAATAAATATAATTTCGATATCTTGCCATCTGTGAAGAAAACAATCGTAGGGTGTTAAAAAGACCGAGGGGGGGGGGGG
Organism: Ryuthela nishihirai; assembly: GCA_038380435.1. NCBI lineage: Eukaryota > Metazoa > Arthropoda > Arachnida > Araneae > Heptathelidae > Ryuthela > Ryuthela nishihirai. The sequence continues at coordinate 33,000,328 of JAWZYU010000018.1, forward strand.
AGAATCTACTTATCCAATTTTTTGAAATTGGAAATAAGCCTTGAGATCGAATAAATGATAACTTGTGTTCTTCTCATATCCTTGACATTTTTATTGATGCTTATCCAAATCAAATTCATGCTCATGAACTGCCTTTTATGCTCTGCACTGATACATTCTATTGATAGAATCAATATCACACTTTGACTACTATGCCTGAAACTTAAAAAAAAGGGTGAGTGCAAGCTTTATTTTAAACATCTACACTTACTTAGATATCGAAAACTTTCAAAACATATGTTTCGTATTTCGTTACGTGTTCATATATTAAACTGAATTCTCTAACCATTAGGTACAAGCAAGACATCAGAGGCTCTTTAATTTCATTGTATTCAAAGCAAAAGGTTGATAGATGATTTCATTGTCTATGTTCATGAACTGCACGCAACAAATAAGCTCTGATAAAAGTGCGTGGGTTGGAAACATATTTTTTAACTGCTGCTTTCTTAGATTGCCACTTTCATTTCAGTGCAACGCGCAACTAGATTTTTAAATAAGTAGACATTATTCTTTGCACGTATTTGTTGACGCCGGTGGAAAGCATTCTGGTTAGTTACAACACCTCGTGACACGCAGCACTGACACACCAATTGAATTGCAAAACAATACTTGGATTTGTGCGAGTTGGCTTAGCTCAGCTTCTGGACGAAACGTAGTGGTATAGCAATGCTCGGCTGTTATCTTCGAATTCGTGCAACTGCCACAGAACACAAAGGGAAAAAATTTTACACAGAACAATGGCTTATATCAGTGCTGTGCCACACAGTCATTTGATAGATGGAATCTGTCATTTATTGGTATTGTACAATACTTTCCGATTAATCCGTTCTTAGGAGAGTATTAATTAAGATATTAGACTTCCTGTTTACGACTTTTCTTCCTCTACGGTATTTCCGGTGTTACATGCGCACTAAGAATATCAAAAAGCAGACGAACACTGGTCATACTTTTATTTTTGGGTAAAACTTTTCAGATTTTTTAAAACCAGAGAAATTTTAATTTTTAGATTTCATTAAACGGGTCCATATACGTTTCGCGTTTATAAAGTATTATGTTCAGCAAAGTTTTAGAATTTTCAGATATGCCACTTTAGACTTTCTGTTACATGAGCAGAAGGGCGTACTGGCGATGCTATATAGGCCCAAGCGATTGTTTTTTACTAGCCCTAATCTTTCTCGTTCTTAAGCGTAGTGGTTAAAAAAATAACTTTTTACATATTTTTTTTAATTAATACCCCCTCAAGCAGCTGCTTGCCACAGAGGTCTGACAGGAGCCTGTCAGTTTATATGCCACAGTAGAAGGTCTGAGAGGATGGCAGGACCTCAGCAGAAAAACGACACATACATCCATGCCTTACCCGGGGCTCGAACCCAGGTCCCTTAGATCAGTAGCCAAGCGCGCTAATCACTCGGCCATGGGACGATATACATTATTATATTTATTAATATTCTGTCCCTGTTGTGCATGAATTTGCTTTCTTACTGTTAGCTTATGAATACGGGTACTGATATATTACTACTTTGACAGTAAAAGTTTTAAAAAAAGCTCAATTTTAAACGTGAAATTATGCATTTCACCTGCGTTTCTTCATATTGAACTGCTGGGTTGGGTTGTTTTACCTCTGAGCGGCACTTTTTTGCACACCATGGGCTAAATGGTCAGGTCACATGGACCCCGAAGGCTTAGAGAAGGTTGGGGGAGGGGACCCACTGGAACAGCTGTTGGGAGACAGATGGTAGCCTCCCGTCAAGGCCATCCAGCGTGTTCTTTAACGTGCACAGGGTATGACTCTCCCGCACACGGGGGCACGGCTTAACGTCCCATCCGATGGACGGCGGCCTTTCCAAGCCCATCGGTGTCCCCTACTGACCGTGGGCAGGGCGGGGAATTTTGCGGAGATAAATCTCAACGCTGACCCAGCTGGGACTCGAACCTGGGAACTACAGATTACGAGCCTGGCGCGCTACCGACTGAGCCACCCCAGCCCCATATTGAACTGCTTGTTTCAATCTGAAATACATTTGTTGCACAAAGGAACTGAATTTGAAGGTAGAAGAGTGATTAATAATGAAACTAGGAGTAGAAAAGTTGCACTCTCAAAGAAAAATGAGAGGAAGTTATCCAAATTTAAATGCGTAATGATCTAATAAAGTGGAACAAATTTGAATAATAGGCCACGAAATATATTAGATGTATATTAGAACTCTGATTATCTGACCCTCCGCGATATTCCGACTAGAGTACCGCCGAAACAGTGATACGATCCTCGCTTCTCTGGAATACAGTATTAAACTTAAAGACTTTTTTTTTTACTTCTCTTTTCAACTCTCCCGGTGGCTGAGTTGTTAGCGTGCTTGGCTACAGATAAAAGAGACTTGGGTTTGAGCAGGTTAAGGCATGGATGTTTGTGTTGTTTTTCTGCTGAGGTCTCCCGACTTCCTAACAGATGGTCTATGGCATATAAAACTAACAAGCTCCTATCAGACCTCAGTAGCAAGCGCCTTTCTCACAGATCATATCTATAGCGTATTAACTGTCAGACCTCTGTGGCAAGGAGCTGGTTGAGGGGGGAGGGAGGGGGGGGGGGTTGTATGACTTTTTCATTAGAAAAGTTTGGTTTTGCATTTCTTTTTGATGTTGCTACCAACTAAATATTATTTATATACTATTGTTTCATAATATAGTTTATAATCAACCAAATTGTGTAGATATTTACTCCATATTTTTAATGCTTTCGTATCATCCGACATTTTCCGTCATCCGAGCACTCTTCGATCCAGTTTAGGGAGGATAATCGGGGTTAGAATCTATTTGAAATGCGATTTGTACTTTCTGCTGTGGCAAAGGGGTCTGGGTTCAGTTACGTGACTTTTTTAATTTTTTGTCGAGACTTCATCTGCTTCACAGGTTTTTTTGTCTGTGACGATCCACACTGAGAAATTTCTTCGAATCTTCACGGTAAGCAACATTCTGAAGACAAATTCCGTTTACGATTGTACAGCATAATGATGAATTAATATATGGTTTTTCAAGCAGCTGTTTGAGGAGGTATTTATTCAACACTTGAGCGTCAGGAACAATAATTGGAGATAATGGATAAAAATCCGAAACAGAGTTGCGTTTGCAAATATATTTGAAAACGGATTGGCAACATTTTGCACTTCTGTGACAACAGATCTCAACGAATATCAATCAGATAGAGGTGTCATTTGTATCTATGTTCCACTGGCCCAGCAGGAATGCGATTTGTACAAAACAACGAGCATGAAACGAGGGACTGTATACTGAAAAGTTTTGACGATTTACAGCCTGCCGGATTCCGGAAGATGTTTCAATTAAAAACTAAGTGATTGCATTATAATCATCAGATGGTATTTTTCCTAAACTTTGAATGAGCTGAATGAATATAGTTGTTCTGTTGTGTTCGATGGGGTCTAGATATTCGGAATCTTTTAGCTGAACACTTCTGGCGGCCGAGTCACAATCTCGTGAAATCTCGTTGATCATACAATTGATAAATTTAGCTATTTGGCTGCTGCATGTAAGGATAATAATTTTTTAACTTTCTTTCGTATCTTTTTCATTATTTTAATAAATTATTTATGTTTAATCCATTTGCCAGGTCTAAGATAAGTTTGTCAATGTTAAACACCACAATGAGGAAGGTGAGAACTCTAAAGACAACTTAGAAAAACCGAGTTAAGATTTTTCAGAAACTTAATCCAGATTCGTTCCCTCCGCAGCCACGTACGATAACAACTGGGCCACTAAAACACATTTCGTTAGATTAATTCAATCATAACCTCATCAGCCCATTGTACTTTATGTACTGCATTCTATCAGAGTAATTTAAACACATGGGACTACATAGTTTGGATCAGGAATACTATTACGTTTTCCTTATTGGATCTGCAGCTAAAAATTCGAGTATCTTTTAAAAGATCTTAAAAATTGTTACAGCCAAAGAACTCAGAGATGCTTAAAATTTTGCTGCATTCATTTCTAGCGAAATAGACAAGGAAATACCAGAGAGGCAAATAAAATGAGGTTATATGAAACAAAAAAATTGACAGCACGCAAATACCATTAAATAATGCAAATACCATTAAATAATTGGCAAAATTGTAACCAAGATTATCACTGCTGAGTCCGTATTCTGTAATATCAACTCAAGTTAGAATATACAAGTAGATCAGTTAGAATTAGAAATAGTATATCTTGCACTACTCTTGGGATATTTTAAGAAAGTATAATAGATAACATGGGGCGTGGTGCCAATCAGTTAACATCGCGCTCGCTATATATGTAAGCAAAAATGGATGAGATGAAAATGAATTTCCTTAGTAGATTATTATTGTGTCAAACGTATGTATCTACAGAAGTATTTGTCAACAGGTTGTACAGTCGCTCAAAAAAGTATCCGAACATTATGGTTGATTTCAGAATTCAGAAAAAATATCTGGCAACGATTTTTTTCGAAATTAGTGATCTGGCAACCTTCGTGTCAGTGAGTTTCTGCTGAAGTCCTGCCATCCTCACAGACCTTCTACTATGGCATATAAACTGACCGGCTCCTGTTAGACCTCTATGACAAGCAGCTGCCTTAGGGGAGTATTTATTTTTTTATTATGAACAATATAATCAAAACCAATAAAGTACAAGATGAAAAGAGGACAAAGGAAATTCCTTAAAGCAAAGTAACTTTTTTTTCTACTTATTCATAAACCCTATTTTTTGTTATTCAGAGAATATCTGTTACAGAATTTATTACATTAACAGCGGGCAGCAAGTGTATAGAGAGAAAATAATAAAAAACACCCCCTCAAGCAGCTGCTTCCCGCAGAGGGCTGACAGGAACTTGTAGGTTTAAAACGCTATAGAGAAGATCTCTGAGGAAGACGGAACCTCAGCAGGAAAATAAAAGCCTTCCCCGGGCTCGAACCCTGGTCACTTTAATCAGTAGCCAAGCACGCTACTAATTAAACTTTACTTAGGTCACTTTACTAGGTCACTCCAATCAGTACTCGCACCGACTGTTTTTGAGAGGTTGTACAGCAAGTGCACTGAATTGCTTATTTTTCTGCATTAATGAACGGCACAAACTATGACATATTGCCTTTAAATAGTTGTCAATATTTAAAGTCAATTATTAGTATTATTTTCACCCCTAATAGTTCGATCATACGCCGTAAGAAAAAATTAAGGTGTCTTCATAAGGCTTCCATTGTAACAAGTTACCTAACGTAGCTTTCAAGCTGCATAAGCCTATTTATACTCCTATTGTAACTACTCTGCCTAAGGGTATATTCTGTTTAAGATAAATGTTATGTTATCATTTTGAAACTTTAAGGATGATTGTTTACACTGGTTTTGAAAACTGTTCTAGTTGTTTCTGGTAGCATACGTTATCTGCGGGCTCATGAATGTCTCATGTTCTTCCAGTGCAGAGGTCATGGACAATCGTGGCAAAGGGCATTGGGCCCTTTAATCCTAATGCTGAAATGTTTTCTATTTCAAGGGTACTAATGTGCTAAACTAATAAAAAATCACAATAAATCTTGATGACCTGCAAATGTTTCATGTTCATTACATTCGGATATATTTTTTGCATTGTTGATTTTTTTTCTATACCTTGTTTTTCCTTGCATAAGAAATTTTTCTCATTGGTTTCGAAATAAAGATACGACTAAAGTGTCTGGGAATGTCACATCAAAGAATGAATTTATTACAAGAAAATTTTCCGATGTTGATTCTGTTGAAAGTTGATCTGTTGAAAGAACATGAAGACACTCTTAAACTTCGCGACGTAATCAAGAGGAAAAACTGTCTTCAACCGGTAGGATAGGAACCCACGACTTCCTGATAGCACATCAGGCTCTGCTTCCGACATGCCATCAGGAGGTCGTGGGTTCGTATCCAACCCAAGAAAATTTTCTTCTAGATTACATAATTATGTTTAAGAGTGACTTCATGTTCATTTAATGAATTTATTAAGTTATCCAAGTGTTTCATTTCCACACCAGCATCTCGTAAAGATAACACTATGCTTACAAAGTACAAAAGTGTTATACACAAATTTGTCACTAACGAAACGTTAAAAAGATATAATTAATTAAATTGTGCGTTATGTAGTTTTGTATTGCAAATTATCTTCAAATATTAATAGTTCAAAATATATATTTTTGCCAGACTCTCATGGGTGGGTAAATTTAAAACAAAGAAAAGACGAATGAATTTCGAGAATGAAAAATCATGTTCTGATTAAGGAAACACTAATAAATAAAAAAAATACATTAATCTTAATTCCAAAAGTTTATCGATTACTTCCTGTATTTTTGAACTGGAAAGTGAAATGGTCATGAAAACAAAAACGGGAAATCCTTATAAACTAGAATCAAGCTTAAATTCTTTATCAGTTATGAGGGATGATTCAGTAAGAAAATTATGAGAGATGATTCAGTAAGAAACACAAATGTATAAAATAAGTTTTGGCAAGTTTAAATAATAAGTAATAAGCGTAAGTTTGCATTCAGATTTTTAGCTTTTACTTATTATCAGTCAGGAACGGCACACAGCAAAGACTGTTTATTATCAGATGTTAATATTGAGATTTTACGCGTTTTCGTATAACTTCTGAGATGTTCAGCATTAAAGACTAAAAACTAAACTTGTTCTGTAAAGTAGCCTGTAATATATATTTCAAATACTACTTTAGTGTAGATATGCATAGGTTACAGAAAATACACATGAACTAGAAATTCTGAGTCTGTTGGGACAAATGTTCTATTACTAGATTGCAGTACTCTACTAGGTCCTCTGAACTAAAGGTCAACAGCCACTGCGTCTAACTCTAGCATACAAAAAGAATTTTTTTTTTTTTCAAAAAAGAAAACACAAAACGAGTATTCTTTAGATAGCATTATTGCATAAAAACTTGACTGATAGAAAAACTTATTTTTATTATTTTTTATTCAATTATTTTTATATTAAGAAAACATATGTATAATGTAGAGGTCAGAGCATATACTTGGCACGTCAAATGTTAGTCTTTTTATCACATTTAATTTATATATCTTCCAAAATACATGCATTTGGATACCAATGGAGCTGATTTTCATTTGAAACTAATTTAGTTCATTTCTAATTAGTAATGAAATGCTTATATTTCAGTTATTTAGTTAGTTTTAGAAACCCATATTGATATTTTAGATATAAGCACAAAAAAGAAACTGCTGCTGCGGTAAATTTATCGTAAAGATATACTAAAAATTTCCAAATTTAAAAAATTTACTTTTTTATTCTTGCTTTTATCATTTTGAACTGGATCGAGTTTTATCAGAAATTTTCATTGTGCAGTTAAGTAAAATTTCAAGATGTTTCGGTTTATCCGTTTATTAACAGAAGAAAAAAATATATTAAAGAGGTCAACCATAGGGAATGCAGAACTTTTTCCTTTACCTACTGAAATCTGTTCAGAGAGAAATTTATGAAAGAGGAGACTTGGAAATTATAACGAGCTATAAAAAGAACTCTGACCCAAACAGTAATAAAATTTCGCAAAATAAGAGATAAAAAATATGTGAACGACAAGATAAAGATAGTAGTAGAGCTACTTGAAAGAAATCCGAAATATTATATACCTAAAAAGATATTTCTTTCATAGCATCGTCTTTTTCACTGAATTAAAAAAAAAACTTACAGAGAACGCGTTACACATAGAAATACAAAGATAAAATAGTTTGGATTAGATTTAATATTATTAGAAGATACATAAGTACATTTCGTGAAACCAACTTTACGCAAGACCAAATTACGGTGATTTTACATGGGCATGATTTGCAAGTCTGTGGAAATAACTTAATGAATGGCTTAAAATGCATTCAACCAACGAATATTAAAAAAATTCCTCTCAATACAGCTGATAGCAATATTGTGATATCATTACGATAACTAAACCATTTAACATTAAATATTTAAACTAATCTCTGCATAGAAACTTAAAACTAACTGCAGAATACCAAAATAAAAACTTATAGAAACTTTAGAAGATGACAATTTGCAATTTTTTATTTTAAAGAGACTACGAATATATCTCGCATCTTGCCATTTCTTGAACTCAGAAAAAAGTGCACCATAGTTTATCCGATATTCAAAATCATAATTTTTTTTTATTATTCGCATGACTACAGGACAGTAGATTTAATATTTATTGTATGTTATATTTTTTGAAATTTAAGAAAAAATTGCATTTCCTCTTTGTTACCTCTCTGTTACCCATGTAACCAGAAATCAACATAGCACTTATTACAGTCACGGTTAAATGAAACCGAAAAGGTTTAGGAAGTATTGCCAGTTCCTAAATAAGAAACAAAAAAAAATCGGAAATTGTAAAAAAAATAGTTCAAGTATCGTTTATCGTAATTTTTCGTTAAATCTATAGCTGTTGCAGTTTTGAAAAGAAACAATTATCACGAAAAGAAAAATACTTTTGAGTACTGGTCAAAATGTTTACTTTATTCCATAATTATTAAAACTAAAAGCAATTCTCTAGTAAATCTTAAAAGTTCAACTGCTTTATTTAATTGGATTTAATTAGATAATTCCAGTTTTTAATTTCAAGTGAATATATTATATATAAAGATGAATGTTTTTTTTTTTAGGCCAACACAAATAGAGTAAAAAAAACTCTGCCGTGCTATGACGGTGAATCTTCCAAACCACTGCGGACGGGTGCCGCTGTTACGTTCGGAAAGCCGTCCCCGTTCGTCCCGGTCAGCTTGTAGCGCCCGTACTCTCGACAATTCACCTGCCAGTGCCGCGAATCTCCGTCCTGCCTAGATTTTAAATCAGTTTTATTTCCTTTTCCCATTTCCTTCAAATTCTTTCCACTTAAAAACTAGCTAGCAGAGGTGACAAAAGCTTTTATCTTTTTTTATAATCTCCTTTAGAAGATAGATTTTTTTTTGGAAACTTTGTCAAAAAATATTGATGTTAACAAGCAAATTTCTCACCTGTACAAATATCCTCAAGGATTAACCGAAGTCATGCCTGGAAGTATTCCTAATTCATAGTCCTGATAGTGGAGTATAGTAGAGAGAAGTAGCAACAAGCAACCTCCGTATAGTACACTCACAACACACCACGGCATGCACGGTCATCGGAGCTGCGAGTGAGTTCCGAGCATGGTTATGTTGTACAGCAGTCAAGGCAAGCGCGAACGCCTGCCCCGCGCTGATTGGCTAGCTGAGCCCGCCCGAGTGCAGCCTCCTTGAGCACTTTTCCCAAGCCCTATGCCCACGCTTGGCGCCGTGCCAAGTATCGGCTTGGGCTTGCCAAAGTCATGCGGAATTCTGTCAAGAACGATCCGAAATGAACTATTACGAGGATGGAAGAGTTTTCCCGCCGCGGTCAGCTTCCACGTGTAAAGAGACCGTAAGAAGTGCCCGTATCTGACGGCTTCTGATTCCCCCTCCCGTTCCCTCCCTGCACCTTTACGGTTGCCTAATTTGTGTTGTGTGAGGTGTGTGTCTGCACTCTCAAGGAGCAGCCGTCGCCATGTTGAAAAGAAGTAACAGAAGACGCCAAGGAGAAATGACGCATGTTAATGTAAGTAATGTTATGTCTCCCATCTTGTGCCATTGAGATATTCTGTGTGCATTGATCATGCGGTGTGTTGCATTTACAGTAAGTAGATTGGTTCGTCCATTAGAAAACTCCGTATCCTGAAACTCAGTTTTGTGGACTCGGGTTGTTTCACGTGGCTGCGTGCTTGATGGTGTAACTGCCAAGCCAGCTCGGCAGGGTCCTTGGGTCATTACGGCGGCCCGCCCAACTACGATGGGCCCGCCCGGCTTTGCAGATGGAGATTGCGACCTCGCCACGTCGCTAGCGGGGAGTCGGACTGTATATGCATCAGCCGGCCTACGGATAGCTTATTTGCATTCGTATGGGCGAATCTCTTTGATTGCAGCACAGTGTAGTAATTGTCAGTTCTGTGAAGCGACGTGGCACCTGTAACTCAACGTATGACGTTGTCTGATGCTGCTGCATTGTTCCATCGTAGTAGTTATTGTAGATCTTTTGACTTGCTTCTCAAAAGAGCCTGCCTTTTCTAACATAAATAATGACAGACACATCGCGCAGTGTAGAAAGCAATTGGACTACATAACTTCTGTTCGTGTCACAAAGTTATATGTAATAATTCCAAAATGACGAAATAAATTCGTCAGTTGTATTGATCGCGTTGCCCCAGTTTTTAGAACTTGCCGACGTAAGTACGTGAACGAGCAACTTGAAACAACAAGCCATTGATACTCTAATTTAGCTCGCCTAAGTTAACGATAGGCCTAGTGGTTAGCGTACTTGACCAATTTAGAGAGAGAAAATTTACAACCGGAAAAAATTTGGATGCTGATATTTACGAAAGTTTGAAGAGTAGACGGATATTTTTTTAAATCTTACAGACAGACATTGGAGATATTGGTATTATTATTAAAGAGGAAAACAAGTGCATAATTTTATAACCTTGACTTAAAAAGCTGGACAAGAAACGGACAAAATTTCAGTTTTATTATTCTAAAGCTCTGGAACTTTAAAGTTTTGCACTGAATTTTTTCATAATATTTATCGGTTTCACCAATACCCAGTTAACGAATAAAACTTCAGTAGATCAAATTGCTAGTGAAATTGCAAGTGATAAAGTGGAAAAAAAAAGAGATTTTTCGCAAATATTAAATTATGATTAAGTTGCCTTTTAAAGTTTGTGCTATAATTTTTGCCACGGTTTTCATGCCCCATGCTGTTAAAGATGGGAAAATTCTGTTTTCATCAAAACTTGTTCCTTTCTGAAGTAGCAGTTAATGTTTCGAAAAAAAATATAGTAAATACACAGATTACCAGTAGAAATAGACTTTAGCAATTATTAAAAACATCTGAAAAAATTATCGCTCACGCGACGGTAATCGAACCTGCAACTCTCTAGATACATGCCAGAGAGCGCTACCATTAAACGACACATCATAATTATTTAATGGTAGAGAGCTCTGGTATTCATCTAGAGAGTTGCGGGTTCGATTCCCGCCGCGTCAGCGATAATTTTTTTTTCTTCAGATATTTTTAAACAATATAGGATTTCAAAATTTTCTTTTTTCGTTTCGGAACCTTAAGCCGATCATCAATTTACCGTCGAACCGCAAGTATAAAAACAAAACGAATTATACAGATTATATCTTTTTGTTTAATTGAACAATTAAATAAATTGTCATTTCGTAATTTTTCGAAAGCATGTTAAAACGTTATTAGTTTTGGTAGAAAACATGCAAGCCTCTTGTTTAAATCCCAATCAACCCAACCACTTCATTACATCAAGTCGTCTTACTAATAACTGTCTACGTTTATTAGTCAAGTGACTAGCGAATATAAACTGATGTCGCCAGTTGTGAATCACAGCATTGGCAAATAGGCAATCTGTACGTTGTGTAAGCTACATTCAACAAGATAGACATGACGGAGGTATGACGTCACGAGGAATCCTCATTTTAAAATGCTGTAAATTTTTTCTATTCTAAACAAATATTTACTTTCACTAAATTAACCTCCTAACAAACAAATTGAAACTGGAGAGTAAAAATCAATCTTAATATTATGGTTGGCATATATCATAACCAGGCCCAAACTAGGAAAAATCGACTGGGGGAGGGTTTTTTTTTTAAATACTTTTTGAAAAATGCATGAAATATAAATAAGTTATTTTTTTTTTGTCGCTATTACCCTTGTCGCATTGCCTTCCTCCCATCCCCAGATCCGGCCCTGATCATAAGTATTACTTTAGTAAAAAGTACAAAGTTCAAAATCTTTTCACTGGCAGTTTAATGTTAAAATGTTTAAAAGTTGAAATGGATAAATATTCTGACATTCAACTTAAAGTTAAATAAAATTTTAATACTAATGAAATATTCGCAAATTCAGTTTCCATATTCTTATGAAATATATTTAAAAACTATTTTACCATAGTGTGCAAGTTGACGGAGAACCCTGAATTATTTGCTTACACATAATCTAACTAAGCTCCAGCTTAGGGCCTCACGATATGAGGAACTCAAAACGATGCATTTCAAGTTTTACTGCATCAGGAAAAAAATTTTATTATTTAATATATTGTGCAAACACTGTTTATCTTTGTTTACCAATGCTAGAATAATGTTTTTATCACATCAGTTTTGTGTTTATTTTTTAATATTCCTCTCAATCAGAAAAATTATATATATATATTTCGACTTTTGAATTTTTTGGGGCCTCTTAAATATGCCTTAGCTTTAAGGCCTTAGAAGGTCAAAGTCCGGCCCTGATTATTTGACAGAATTAGTTCGTTCATTTACAGACTTTTTGCAATAAGTCTGTGGGGAAATTTAATGTATTTTGATCAAAATTGTAAAAAAAACAATTTTTAAACAAAAATCTAAAAGACGTAAATAGTTAACAATAATATGTAATTAAGTTAATGATAAACTGTATAAACATCGATCAATTTTGACGCTGGCCAATTTTTCTTGTACGCGAGTTCAAAATCTTGACACCTGCCATGTTGCTACATATAGAGAATGATACAATTTACCTTATTTAATAATAACACTTATTAAAGATACTTAACACTGTTTTTAATTAATGATATATTAGCCTTATTTATTAATGATACCTATTAAATATACTTTAAGCTATTTTTAATTAATGATACTTAAAGTTCTAACAATGATAAATACATATCGCATTCGCACATATAGCCTTATTTATTAATGACTAAAGGGCCTATTTTAAAGAAACTTTTAGAGCTGCACAAACAAGTACATATCAGAGAAAATAAACAATATATTTTTATTAGAAAAAATAATGCTTCATATATAAAAAAATTACAATGCAAATTGCGTTGAGTTTTAGTCACAGGAAAAATTAAACTGTAAATTACATAGCAGACAGTGACTATTATACACAGAAAACTGAATAAAAATATTGAATAATAAATATTCTATCACAGAAACATTTTAGTTTTTTTCCTTTGGCATGATAGAATTGTCGTTTGTTTCCTTTACTAATTAAAAATGAAACGATACCTTTATAATAAATAATATCGTTGGGATACTGCTCTGCTGTTATGATTTTGTTTTGCAATATAACACTAATGCATAAATTAACAACTGCACAAAATTAAATTTCCAACGGCCGTTTGGAGTTCTAGAACTGCATAAACATGTAGAGCTGCACGTTAAAATAATCCCTAAATAAATAATGTAAGCTGCACTCGCTCCCTTCCGAATGCTAGCGGCACTAGTTTAACAGAATCTTTTCTCTCAACAGCTACGGAATTGGGATGAGTGTTTAAACATAAAACACCATCTAAAGAGACTGCGACTTCACATGGGGAACAAGCATCTATATTTCTCATAAAATATTGGTAGTGTAGGCAATGTGATATGCAAATCTCTCAGCCACTAGGATTGCTCTTTTTCATTCAATTCTGAATTCAATTTATGAGTTTATTTTCAGTGTTCGAAGGGTTGGAAGGTTGAATTTCATTTGTTTCAGTAATTGACATTTCAGTTTCGCATGATGAAGTCTCTGTTAGAAATAATCAGCTGCGAATTAATATTAAGTATTTCAACCTCGATATCAAAATTATTGTACTATGAGAGTCAACGCATTTTTTTTTTTCAATTTATGTTCCTGAAACACTTAAAAGTGTACAATACTTAAAACAGTACTGACGCACTTGGGAGTCCACTTGCTCACCGACTTAAAATGGGAGTCCACCATGTTTACAGACTAAAAACGGGAGTCTCTCCTGTTTACCAACAAAAAAAAGGGAGTCCGCCACGCTTACCGACTAAAAGTTAGGGTTTCGCAGCTTACTAAAGCCCTGGTCTCAAATACTCTGCCTGCTGCGAAGTCATTGTGTGCAGCGGCGCGCACGCGATACGCACGTAATCAAGGTAACGAACTTTAGCTTACTAGCTTGGCTCGACTGCAATGATCTTACACGAGTATGGAGAATAAGGTCGCCTTTAGCCGAAGATGAAGCCACTACAACTGAAATTTCAGTTTATATGTGGTTATTAAAAATATATACATGTTTTAATATTTAAATTTTACATAAGTCATACTTTTTTGCTTATTATTGCTTAAAAGTCTGCCTCATATTGAGAAGTAACTGATTTGGTCCCTCTGTGATTTAAATTTGAGATTCCTGGGTTAAAGCTTGCTGGGATTAAGAGATTTGCTTTAAAAGTAACTATCCTCTCATAGATCTGAACAAATATGCTTTTGAGATACTTCACAAAAAAGGATAAGTATACGAAGTAAGTCAGGATAATTTAAAATAAATGAATTAGCGTTATACATAGATAACAAATGAAATAAACTGTCAATTGGAAAGAGTCAAATTGTTCCCTTTACATTTATTTAAGAAGTGGCAATGGTTCTTCGTTTCACGCAAAGTAGCGTTATTTTTCCACAGTTTTGTTTGCACAAGAATCACAAGACACTAATTGAAATAAACGCAGTCACAAATTTCATGGTAATCCTCGAGATGTGTGTATATCTACAGTGCTCTGCACCATTTAAAACTATTCAAGAATGTTTGTTAACTTATTTGTTTATTTATTGTGTCCAGAACAGATCTCAGATCAAATAACAGTGGACACATAAATGTAAAGAAAAAATATATATTATATATTTAGTAGTACAAAGCATACAGAGCATACAAAAGCACAGAGAGAATTAAAATATAAAATCTGAAAACAACATATAATGTAATTTGAAATTTCTTAAAGATTAAATGAATTTGCTTTGCCATACACATTGAGCAAACTCAGAATGAGAGATAAAAAAAGAAATTAAACATAATTTACAAATAAATGAGTTTTGAAAAAATGTACTTTAGAGCTGCTCTGTAGAACTTCGTCTTTTAATTAATAGGTAATTATTATTAGTTTTTTAACATACTTTATTACTTCTAATTGATCATTGTATCAAGTGTTCGCAAATCTTGACTCCAGAAGAGAATAAATTTATGGTTCTAATGCCTTTGCTCACATAAAAGACAAAATTTTCTATTGGAAAAACGGAATAGAATGAATTTTACAGTAAAAATATTGTTTTCGAAAAATCATGATTAGATTATATGTGAGGGTTTTTAAAATATTTGGAACCTGTCAAATATTTCTTCTTCCTGCCTCATCATAAATAGAACTCCGAATAGAGCTTAAAGTTAACTCATCTATCCCAAATAGGAAATCTCCCACCCAAGTCTGTTATATATTTAGGTAAAACTGATTTCATTATGCATTTAAGTAATTAAACAAAAATATTAAATATAAACTTATTGACATAGCAGTCAAAGTATTTTAATGACTAATGGTTAGTTATCTTAACGGTGTTCCGGTCCATTATTAGGTTGCTTAAGAAATTGTTCCTCGCATTGGACAAGTTACGATATATCAATGGAGTTTAAAATACATATGCTGTGGAATTAAAATCATGAAATAAAACTCTAATAATTAATTATTAAATAAACAATAGTCAAAATTCAAAAACAAACTTAAAGCAAACACCTCAGAAGTGCTACAAAAAAATTCTTAAGGATTGGGTAAAAAAAATGTGACGGCAGCAAATGCAAAAGTACGGTATGCATATCATAACTATAGGATATATTAATTTTCGTTTATTTCTACCTAAAGTGAGGCGGTGTACTACAGAGATAATGGATAACTACTCACATTCTTTCACCACTGTACTACCGAATGCTTAGAGAGGGTTGAACTAGAAACCTTCGTGTTGAAACACTAAAATTATCAACAGTTGGGTGATATTATTGTCAACCACCGACCAAAATAGGCCAAAGAAATCGCCGATCAAAATTGTCTGTGAAAGCGTTATATATGAAAGTAAAATCAGGTACCATTTGGCAGATGTATTAATTGACAATGAAACTGTATAACATCTCATGCGTGAAGCAGCAGATCAAAAGCCCTTAATAATGTTCAGATATGAAATAGGGGAAATAGGGAATTCGGGATCAATTTTTCGAGCCGGTGACTACCCAAGCCCGAACTATTTCGACAATTGTTGAACCCAAGATCGATTTAGGGAAAAAAATTTCTCTCTATAACGATGCGTCAGAGTAACAATTTATTTTGTTATATCATATTTTTGGAGCGAAAAATATTAGAAATATGTACTAGTTGAAACGGAAAGTTCGTGGATGACATCATTATAAATGACAAGAGCCATTCATTTATTAAAGGAGGAGGAGAATAAAAAAAAAACCTGTCGGAACCTCAGCAGAAAAGAAGACAAACATCCATGCCTTACCCGAGGCTCGAACCCAGGGTTACCTCAGATCAGTAGCCAAGCGGGCTAACCACTTGGCCACGGAACGGCAAGGTAGAGAATACATTAAAAAAACTCGCAAGTTACATGGGGCTTATTTTTAATTACTACTACTTTAAGACTGATTAAAAGGTTTAAATTATAAACATTTTTTTTTATTTCTACTTATTTTTTTTACGATTACAAGAAATATTTCAAATTTAAATTATTCTGCGCCAGATCCCGAAGTCTTTGGTGCTATTTTGAGCCCGACAAAGCCCGAACTCGTCTCTAAAGTAGAACAAGCGTTCGTAAAGATGCCAAAAACTAAACGTATACTTATATCATATCTTTAATAGTTCGTAAACGTTAAGTACACATGTTTCATACTTAAATTTTTTTTAAGTTATGACGTTGCTTAAAAGCAGTATTGAGCACCTGGAAGTTTCAACATTTGTGTTAATTATGGCATTACTTGAAAGAAGGCCTGCATCTAGAAAATAATCGAGTAGCGGGGGGGGGGGGGGTAAGAAATACAATCGATCGGGGTAAATGTAAACGAGAGGGTCAAGATGACTGGATTTCCAATGCTATATAACATTTCCCCCTTCTTTTAACAGGTCTTTAAAAAAATTCTTGAAATATAAATGAGTTAAACAATTTTTGCCTCTATGACCCTTACTAGAAATTCGACCCCCATCCCCAAGATCCGTCCCTGCTTGAAGGCAATTTGTGTTAGTAGAAGTGAAAAAACAAGCAGTTCATTAAGGGAGATTTGACAAATGGCTTGTGCCAACTGGACCGAACCAGCTCTAACACAGTAGTGCCTGCTGGCTAGAATAATTTTGCGAGATTAAAATTTCGGTGCTTTTAAAAAGTGCTCTCCCTTTTGACATGCGCATCCATTTTAAAACATTAATAATTCGATCCAAAGGAACAGATTCTTCTTTTTGTTTTGAATCTCAAACATTCGAAACACTGAATATTCTATTCAGAAATGAAGCTTAGAAAGTGAAGATGTGAATGCTTCCAGGTCATAAACTTAGTTTTTCCTTGGACTGCGCATAGTGTTATTGTTGACAGTTCAACCAACAGTATTTCAAAATCTTCTTTTATTTCTAGAGGGAATAAACCCTAACAATGAACATTTTCTTTATGGTAAATAAATACATTGGTGAGAGAAAGATGGGCTGAGTAACGCTCGAATGAAACCTGTGGATTTCGAGTTTGCTCATCCGCTTCTGATTTGTAGTTTTACTCACAGTAAGTCCTGCCTATTCCTGCTGAGTCACAGAAGCAATCTAAGCGTAACTTTTCGGCACTGCTTTGCAGTAAGATGAGCGTTACAATTGCGCAAATAGTAATTGTTGTTAAGCTCTATGTTGTAAACAGCTGTTAAGGTAACTGATTTCGGTTGGAAGTGCTTAAGTGCTTGCATATTGCGAAAAACAACAACGTTCTATAACCTTCGTTGAGGCATTTTCGTGTTTACAATTTCGAAGCATTACATTCTCTGTGAAAAATACACGTGTAACTCTGATCTCATTTGACATATTCTAGAGAAAAATATTATGTTGTTTCTTCACTATAAATGATTTTACTCAGCTTTTTGGCTTACTTTTCGAGCAACTGATGTAACTGTGCAGTCAGCAGACCATTGATATTGTGTGAGAATTCCAAACAATCAAAAATTTTGAATGTGCTTATTCCAAACAAGCCTCTAATATTACTTCAAGTGATTATTAATGGTAAAATAGATATCGCTCTCTAAAGTTCTCACATTGGCTGCATTGGGAAAGAATATGAATTTAAATTCCTATTTCACTGATTTTTGTATTCTCCAACTGAAATCTTGTCTATCACAGAGGGCTTCTGTGGCGATCTGCACGAACGAGATCCTTTCCTATCTTGTCAATAAATGTGCTGCTTGAAGAAAAGTTTCTTGGGTTCCGTTCTTGCTTAATTGTAAACAAAGAATTGAATATGTTACAAAAAAATTTCTGCTTTTTAATGTAGTATTTTAATGTAAAATTGAAGAAAAATTTTATCAGCCTAAAAGTGTTTTGGGGGAAATGAATATTATACTACAAGCCTGGATAGAGGTGTAGCTAAAAACATTTTGATGAGAGAATATAGATACTAATTTTTTCTTTGGTGCCAGTTTTGAGTATAATTTAAATATCTTAGCTGCTCTTCCCTTTAGTACATTTCAAGAAGTGGATGTATTTTATTCACCACAAGTTTTCTTTTTGGTCTAGTTTGAAAAACAGATATTTACGAAGATTTCCTAGAAGCTGTCCAAGTCTAAGGGATAAAAAAAACGACTACCTAGAAGCTGTAAGAAATGTCTTAAAGATATTTTTATAATCGTATGCTCCTTTATAGTAAATAAATACAAACCGATGTGTCATTTTGATCGGACTCAAATCCAAAATTGTAAGAGAAAACAAAACTTTGAAATTTGAAACCTTTCTATTTTTTTTGTCAGACAGGACGAGAAATTTCAATTTCTGATTGGAATCAATGTTTTCCTTTTATATAAAAAAAAAGTCTGGAATTAACAATTTAATATTTTCACGATAATGCTGTTATACATAAATTATCAAAAATCCTTAAACTAAAATATTCCCAAATTTAGAGGAATGCTTAGCCTTAATAATTAGCTACACAAAAAACCTGCCCTATTGGCAAAGGGGTTCAGAACTTTTGATGTTCCATTAACACCCTATGTTACAATTCGACTCTACATAATGCTTTTTACAAATAAAGGCAAATTAGAGTGAAAGAAAACCATATTAAGGGTATTTACCAGTATTCTTGAGGTTGCATTATTTGGCACAACCAGTTGGATTTGTTGGCGATGTTTAGCTGAATGTTACCAGTCCTTAAGATTGAGCACATTATTTTTAGCACACGCTGTATACGGTGGCTGTTTGATGGTACATTCTCCTACCATCTAATGTGCTCAATCTTAAAGACTGGAAGCATTCAGCCAAACATCGCCAACAAATCCAACTGGTTGTGCCAAATAATGCAACTGTACCTAGCCTCAAGAATACTGGTAAATACCCTTAATATGGTTTTCTTTCACTCTAATTTGCATTTATTTGTAAAAAGCATTATGTAGAGTCGAATTGTAACATAGGGTGTTAATGGAACATCAAAAGTTCTGAACCCCTTTGCCAATAGGGCAGGTTTTTTGTGTAGCTAATTATTAAGGCTAAGCACTACTCTAAATTTGGAAATATTTTAGTTTAAAGGTTTTTGATAATTTATGTATAACAGCATTATCGTGAAAATATTGTTACCAAAGTAGCTGTGTCTAACATCATTTTATTAAGATTGGAATTGTTCAAGAAGTAGCTGCGAACCAATTACAACAAGTAAATCGTGATTAGATTTGTTTTCATAAGTCAATTATTTGAATTATCATTTCCATTGATTTTATTGTCTACTGTAGCGCTGTCCAACTAGCGGCCCGCGTTCCACATACGGCCCGCACTAGGTTTTTTGTGGCCCGCGTACAAAATCATCTGTAATCCACTTTATAATTTTTTTGTCAACTTATATTACTTTACTTTATATGCAATCTTCAACTTACTCATTCTATTTGCAATTATTATCACATTATTTCAACTTATTCATTCTATTCTTATTGCCCAACAACTACGGCCACAATGCTCCCATTAAATTCATTAAATATTTGATAAGTTTATATTGCTTTATTATTACTTATTATTTTTCGTATAAATAATTTTTTGAGGTGACATGAACTGACTTTTCAATTACCTATCCTGTCCTATTCTTTTTTTTGGCCCACGAAATATCGGCGAAAGAAAAAATGGCCCGCGAAATATTGACGAAAGAAAAAATGGCCCGCGGTCTTAGAGAAGTTGGACAGCACTGGTCTACTGCAATCAATACCTGGTAATATTGAGAATTGACAAGGCTAAATTGTGTGTTCGTGACATTCAGCAAAACTCTTCAGTTAAAATTATTGCCACAGATATTCGGAATATCGGATTACTGAAAAAAGCCAACTAGTTTTGCAAAACAATCGAGTTCAAGGGGTTAAAATGAATAGTTCCTTCAGATATTAGTTCCATCGAAAGAAATAGGCAATAAAACTCAAATCCAAAAACGCAGAAATCTGTCCCATTTTTCTGACATTGATGCATACAAAGAGCAATGCATTTTGAGGATTCTGCCGAGTGGATTTTATTTTTTAATTAGCAGTCGCAAGATTTCAAGTGACAAAACAAACAGAATATAAGTCGTGCTTTTGCTTCATAACAGTGTCAGTCAACTAGCAATTAGAGGGCTGCATATGGCTCACGAAACTTCGTCAAGTGGCTGGTAAGAATCTGCTAAAGGCAAGTTTTTTCTAGTTTAGTTTGATCGTAAAATGCATCTAACAAAAACTCGGCTCAGTTGCACAGTGCGTTAATCCTTGTATGAACGCTTTTCTACCGTAAACGTGTGAATGTATTAAACTGCTATTTCCCTATAGAAGCATTGATAAATAGATGATGCCTCTATCCACTTAGTTACGTTTACCCCTGTTGAATTACTACCCGGTATCGTGTTATTTCTTTCATTGTGTTTTTGTTTGCCTTAAAGGATTACTTTTCATGCTTTGCACACTTTAAAGGAATAAAGGAGTTGTACAGAATCCTTTATTTTATTAAACACTGCTCATAATTAATAAATCTAATTATACCTTTTCAAAGATTTTCCATTATGTTCATCTCGTAGCAAATTATTTTCTTTGTCTTCTCTCAATTCCCAAGAAATATTCCGGAATGTTTTTGTTGTTGTTGCTGACGGAATTTCTTCATTTCACTGTTGCGTTAAATGTTCTGTGCTTCCAGATTTGTTATCGTATATTATTGTGTAGTTAGTTATTCAATTCAGAACGTCAGATTTATAGTGAATAATTGCAGCAACCTTTTTTTTTTACCAACTGATATTTGAAACTGGAAACAAGTAGCGACGAAAACAACTATTAATGGGAAAGAAATTTTAGTTACTTCCAAGTTGCAAATTGGAAACTCTCTTGTTGATAAACTGTTAAGATAAATACATGCTTTTATTAAAATGAAGAGTTACATATAGAAGATATAAAAATGAATTTTTTTTTCAGCTCATCATTTCATGAGTTCCAGGTCTACAGGACTTATCCTGTGATTATTTACTGCAAATTTTCTCTTTGTTTTATTTAACTTCTACTTTAGCGGATTGCTCTCTATGTTGATCCATTACAGTGTCACCTGAATCAAGGATTAATAAATATTCAGCAGTGATTGAAGATCGCATTTTGCATTGATTAACAAATTATACATAATAGATAGTTTGTGTGGAGAGCGTCACTAATTTGGTTTGATCCATTATTAATCTTCGGAGCAAAATCCCCCCCCCCCCCCCCCCGATTTCGTTTTTCATAGATCCACCCAATTGTGCATAAAGAAACGCAGGAAGTAAACTTTGTTTCCATTCAGTATGTATCAATATTTCATAACAATTTCACCATCACAAATTCACCATAACAATTTCACCATTTAGCTCAATAATCTAATGATTTTAGTAAATTAAATCATTATTTCTCAACCTCTTTTGAAGTCTCGATCATTCTGTGCCCCCTCCGCCCTAAAAAATAATATCATATACATTTTGATTAAATAGAATATAAAGTAACTGAAATATGAACACAGATAGGTATAGTTTTCTTCTTTGTGTTTTTTACATTAATATGGAAGTAAAAAAAGATTGAAAAAAGCTTAAAAAGTAACATTTCAAGTTTAAATATTTAAAAATAAAAAAAGAGTGTTTAAATTGTAAAAAAAGCACATTATTAAGTCAATGCAAAAAAAGTTACAAGGAAAGAAGAATTTTCAGAGTAATTACAATAAGACGAAAAAAACTTTATGCTCTACTGAGTAGAATCTGCTCACCTCGTGAACCTCTTAGACACAACTTACGAAGAAACCCTGAATTAAACGACTTGTAATAATCAAATTATCAAGCATGTGAGGTTTGTTCTTGAAGTATTTCACACCTTTTCTATCTTTGTTTTTCTCTGCAACTTACGGATGTTATTCCAACTAAGTGTGAAAACTATCAAAGAAACGAACATTAGAGACTTACTTAGAAACTTACTATTCGAAAGAACAAACATTAAGTTTCTAAGTCAAATATTTCGGGAAAAAAGTAAAAGCTACATAGAAAAATTCTTTTGCGGTATTCATAAATGATCTCTGCACTTTAAAAAGTTGATTGTTTCAGCTTACAACATTTCACTGGTATTTCGTGCAGTGACTACAAGAAGAGATGAGAACAATGATTTGAATATTAAAATTCACATGTCTCCATCTTTCGTATACATATCGTTATCTTTTTCACACACACCTAGTTTTTTTCTAAAAATTAGTTTAAACAAATTGTTTAAATGCTCATCTCCCCTAAAAAATGGTAAATTAGTTTTCCAAATGCTAAAAATCACTCTCGATTTTTCTGATTTTCACACAATATCTCACAAAAAACCACAAGAAACTAAATTTTTATCTCATCTCCCGAAACTTTTCCCATACGTAGATTAACATAGAATTCCCTATACCTTAACACTATGCCAGAACTCTCATTTATGCTACTACTAATGCACAATAAAAATTTGAATAAAGATGCATGAAAAAAAAAATCATTTGTGCATCAAAATGCAACTTTCTACGAAACATGCTTTTAATCACCACTAGCTGGACATAGGCATAAAGTTCTAAACTACGACCCTTTAAGAAATTTTCTGTTATTCATATTTCCTGAAAGCGTACTTAAGATATGGCGCCTAGTTCGTCGGCATCTCATGCGGATGCCTCTTTCACAAAGACTTCTGTTGCTCCTGGAGTGGGGCGGGGGTGGCTCAGTCGGTAGCGCGCCAGGCTCGTAATCTTACTTCCCAGGTTCGAGTCCCAGCTGGGTCAGCGATGAGATTTATCTCCGCAAAATTCCCCGCACTGCCACGGTCAGTAGGGGACACTGATGAACTTGGAGGCCGCCGTCCGTCGGATGGGACGTTAAGCCGTGTCCGCGTATGCGGGAGAGCCACACCCTGTGCACGTTAAAGAACATGCTGGACGCTGATGGACGCTTGACGGGAGGCTACCATCTGTCTCCCAACAGCTGTTCCAGTGGGTCCCCTTCACCAACCTTCTCTGAGCCTTCGGGGTCCATGTGACATGGCCATTTAGCCCATGGTGTGCAAAAAAGTGCCGCTCAGAGGTAAAACAACACAACACAAACACAGCTCCTGGAGTTGTAATTGATCGAATTTCTGTTGAACTGATCAGATCGATTATGGGTTCAAAATTAGTAACTGCGACTATGTCTTAATCGATTAATTGTCACATCTCTATAGTTTTGATATATTAAAAATATTTTTGCGTATTTTTTTTACATCCGACGTTTATGTATCGCTGTGCGATAACAAAACTGTCTAGGGTGGAGACAGTTTTTACGCGAGATCCGAGTTCGAATTTCAGCCTTCTCTTAAACGCGGTTATCATTATAGGATCTCGGTATCGTTATTTACGCTTTCTGGATTCTAAGTCATCTTTAATACTTCCGTATCACATACTGCTTTTGATGAGATATGCAATCCCACACTGTCATGTTTCGCAATTCCTTCAGTTTCCTTCTAGTTTCACTCATCATTTAAAAAAAAAAATGCATGTTTGGAGTTTAAAACAGGAAATTATTCTAAGTATTACTATTGCAATAACTGTGGAAATATTTTGCATCATATCGCTTGAAACTGATGTAAACAACTTTTATTGCTTACCCCCCCCGCCTCCAGCAAGTAAGGGACTAAACGTGTAATCCATTCAAAAAAAAAACGCCCAGTTAAGAATCCCCCTAGCATTTGTTCAACAACGGGGGGAATGTTGGGATTCCTAGAGCCGTGTTGTTGTTTGTTACTCTCCGTGCCTTTTGTGTGCTGTGTCGAAAGTTTGCCTTTGGCGAAATTACGAACTTCCCTCTCTGCGCTCATCAAAGGAAAGTCAAGGTCGGGGTGACCAAGTGAGGAGGGGGAAAAAGAGGTGGGGGATAAATTATTGCTTCACTGTAACAAGAGGGAAAGCAACAAGTGGGCCAGTGTTCGGAGATGGAGAAATGGGAGGATTCAGGTGTCGAAAACCCGCAGATTTTGTAGTGTGAAATGGAGAAAATCGAGCTCTCCTTGGGCTTTAAGCGAATTTATATATTCAATAAACAAAGTGGACTCCATTGGCTGAAAGGGGCTGCATAATTATGTAGTTAAATGGCCGTATTGGAGACCTAAGAAGTTGAAATATCGTTCGTAATTTGAAATCCAGACTAGCGGGAAATAAAGTGGTCAGATTATGTGGCATCAGGGCAGGATATAAGGGGGTAGATATGCCCTCCCCCCTTGAAAATATTAGTAAATGTAATTAATGGAAGCCAAAAATTATTATATTATGTATATTTCTTGCATTTTCCAAGAATTTAAAGACCTCTAAAACGTAGGGGCAAATGTTAATACTGCGATGGAAAGCCATCTCTTGATTTCCCTTTTCTCTCCCCACACTATCTTCTTTTATTTTTTTCTAAACCAGGGAGGTAGTTGGAATCATCTCTCTTCACTGAAGATTATGGTTTTCTCCCACTTTCAAAATGGATTCTTACAAAATGCACTTCCGGCATGTGCAACTTATGGCGAAAGGTTTGTGTTATTTAATTGTCTTGAAGCATAAAACATGATGTGAAACTTCCCCTATCTAGTGGAACTCTTGATAATTACTTTCATGGTGTACAAACCAAGCACGGGAAAGCTTTGCCAAATAAATTCGATAGCAGACTTAGATAACCGTCCTGGTAACAGCAGATAACGCATGGCCTACCTTTTATTTCAAAAGCAGAAAACACGTGATTATGATCTTAATAGTTTCCAAACAGAGATCACACAACTTTACCATTAACTGGAACACACATATTACACAGACAGAGATCATCCAAAGTTTCTAGCACCCACTTAGGAGAAGATATTTTTATTATTATTTTTTTAAGGATATTTCCTAAATAAGAGGTGGGGCGGGGGTGGCTCAGTCGGTAGCGCGCCAGGCTCGTAATCTGTAGTTCCCAGGTTCGAGTCCCAGCTGGGTCAGCGTTGAGATTTATCTCCGCAAAAAAATTCCCTGCCCTGCCCACGGTCAGTAGGGGACACCGATGGGCTTGGAAAGGCCGCCGTCCGTCGGATGGGACGTTAAGCCGTGGCCCCGTGTGCGGGAGAGCCATACCCTGTGCACGTTAAAGAACACGCTGGATGGCCTTGACGGGAGGCTACCATCTGTCTCCCAACAGCTGTTCCAGTGGGTCCCCTCCCCCAACCTTCTCTGAGCCTTTGGGGTCCATGTGACCTGGCCATTTAGCCCATGGTGTGCAAAAAAGTGCCGCTCAGAGGTAAAACAACCCAACCCAAAATCCTAAATAAGAAGAAAATATCTTCTCCTTTAGGAGAAGATATTTGGCACAACCAGTTTTAACCAATTTTCTAGTGATTCAAAAGGCGGTGCCAAATATCTTCTCCTAAAGGAGATGACTAAAGAATGACTAAAATTCTCCAAAAGGAGAATTGACAATGATACTGAATTCAGATTGTTTCGAGTGCATGCCCTTGAAATTGTCTCTGGGATTTTTGCTGACATTCAGTTAGTCAAGTTTTAAAGCTTTTAAAACTCGTTCCCTCCCTCCAGATATTATTTCCCTCTAACCTCCTAATAGATGTTTAAAAAGCCATAAAAAATTAGAAGTCATCGTTTCTTTCACATAAATTGGAAGAATTTTAAAGCCGTCTACTTCATAACTGAATACCAATTCGAAAATTAAACGTTTTGTAGGGAGCAGCACTGACCCAGGATATCATGCTGCCACAACGAACTTATTTTTTGTCACCTTCAATAAACTTATTTTTAGCTACACCAATAATATGCTCCCCCCCCCCCAAAAAAAAAGAAAAAACATTGTTTTCCACCTCAAGTGAATTTAGTTTTTTTTCTATTATAACTAGTTTAAATTTTTTTTCCTCCTCGAGAAATTTTTATCTAATTACTTGTATGCTGCGCTAAAATTTTGCCTCCCCAAGCGACCATTTGGAATATTTATGCTGTTGGGACGACCCTGGTAATTCCCATATCTGTGATGAATATATATATATCTGTGATCTCACTTCCCATTGTCACAAGTTTTCATTTGGGGCACAGTCTGTTACTTTCGGCTCTCCCGTTCCTAAGATATAGGAGAACAATCGTTTTCATATTTCCTCTTTCTTTAGGGAGGAAGAAAGCACGGGGGTAAATTTTTTATAACTTATGACACTCTCCCCGCGTCACAAGCTTTAATTTGACACATAAATCATTAAGTTTGTCCTTCGCGTTCGAACGATACGGTGAAACAAGTGTTTCGACAGACGACAAATGACCATCAACCAAAATGAGACAGCCAGACTGACAAACAGACAAATGACAAGCGAAATAAAATAAATATCCCCTCAAGCAGCTGCTTGCCACAGAGGTCTGACAGGAGCAATAGGAAAATAGGTAAAAACGCATACAGCCTAGCTTAATTCTTTTCCATTAGTAACGAACATCTCCGAAAAGATTGTTTTTCCATCCTTAGTGATAAAAATGATTTATGAGATTTATATTCCTAATCAAAGGATTAAATTAAAATAGAAAAAATTTGTAGCTTAATTAATGCTCTTATGAACTGAATTATTTCCAATAAGCAATACTTATTAGTACCGTTTTCTTAAACGTAGGTTTAATATATATAACCAAATTTCAAAAAGGCTCTATTGTTAGAATGTTTGACATTTCGCGCAATCATAAACAAAGTATGGAAATCACAGGAGTATGGAGGCTACCATCTCTAAAGTCTATACAAACTGGTTAGCAGATGGTGTTTTGAATTTAGTAGGACTAACTGTAGCAAACATCCGATATTACAGGAGAGGTACAATAGAGCGTTACAGAGTCATGTGAGGTTAAACGACGTTCAACTCTGCATCACTTTTTTAAATATAAGCAGAGATCAACCCATATGACTCGAACAATGCGCATTGAACTCGGATATTTGCGGTTCGGCAGTCAATAACGAATTCGGGAATCAAAAATCGGAATGTGACTTCAGCGGTGTAGGAAAAGGTGCGAATGGATGTAGAGGACTGAAAACGATTATGTAGTCAGATGGGTTGGGTTGTTTTACCTCTGGGCGGCACTTTTTTGCACACCATGGGCTAAATGGCCAGGTCACATGGACCCCGAAGGCTCAGCGAAGGTTGGGGGAGGGGACCCACTGGAACAGCTGTTGGGAGACAGATGGTAGCCTCCCGTCAAGGCCATCCAACGTGTTCTTTAACGTGCACAGGGTAAGGCTCCCTCACACGGGGCCACGGCTTAACGTCCCATCCGACGGACGGCGGCCTTTCCAAGCTCATCGGTGTCCCCTACTGACCGTGGGCAGGGCGGGGAATTTTGCGGAGATAAATCTCAACGCTGACCCAGCTGGGACTCGAACCTGGGAACTACAGATTACGAGCCTGGCGCGCTACCGACTGAGCCACCCCCGCCCCAAATGTAGTCAGATGAATCGCAATATACGCACGCCCTCTAGTACATATGGCAGAGCTAGAGATGTCGCCAACCGCATGGAGAGATGGGCTCCTAATGTGTCTTATCCACCGTACAAGTGCTGATGGAAAAGTCATGGTGTGGGGAATGTTTACATGACTCGGATTGGGTCCACTAATATGATGAAGGGTCGATAAAGCACAGCAGAATATTTAAGCAATCATGTAGATCCTGCTCTGTTTCGTGCCTGATGGAAAGTCAGTTTCATGATGATAATGTAACAGTACATCGTGAGAAATTTGCTTGCGAATGAATTTGAAGAACATGACAGAGCATTCAGTGATCTTCTTCTGGCTATCCCAGTCACTTGATCTGAATCCCATTGAAAATGTATGGGATATAGTAGTACGTGGCTTACAGGCACGCACTCCACTGATCTTAAAGAAACTAATGCTACATTGCATTAGGAATGCCAGCTGGGTCAGCGTTGAGATATATCTCCCCAAAACTCCCCGCCCTGCCCATGGTCAGTAGGGGACATCGATGGGCTTGGAAAGACTACCGTCCGTCGGATGGGACGTTAAGCCGTGGCCCTGTGTACGGGAGAGCCATACCCTTTGCACGTTAAAGAACACTCTGGATGGCCTTGACTGGAGGCAACCATCTGTCTCCCAACAGCTGTTCCAGTGGGTTCCCTCCCCCAACCTTCTCTGAGCCTTCGGGGTCCATGTGACTTGGCCATTTAGCCCATGGTGTGCAAAATAGTGCCGCTCACAGGGTAAACAACCCAACCCAACGCAATAGGAATGGCTCTTCATCAACATGATGACATACATCAACTATATGCCACATTGAATTCAAGCTATTCTTAAGTGCATTGGGGTAATACACGATATTATGAGTTTTTAGTTATTTAGCTACACACTGTACATTCATATCAAAATATGAATAAATAGAAGTATAGTGTAACAGTTTTAGATAAGATCAGTTTGAGACATTTGAAAAAGAAATCACTCTCGAGAATATCACATTACTTTCAGTTACCTAAGTTCGAAACCCGGTAACGCAAATATTTTGTACGATATTTAAAAATAAATTTTAACTGGCATTATCGTTGCTGCAATGCGCTCTGCGTTTGATGCTGTGTGCCGCTGGGTTGTTCGACTAAGTGGAAATGTGTGTCAATCTCACGGTATCTTCATGTACGTGGCCTGCAGCCATTTTTCGTTTATCGATCAAAAGACGGGTGAAAAAAAAAACAACTAACATTGCAGAAGTTACTTAGACGAGATGTTGTGCTTACAGTGTTGAGCGATTTTTCAGTATTCGGTCAGAATTCGTTTAAACTAGATTAAGAGTTGTTTTATCGCATGAAATTATAGTGCCTGGATCAGAGACTTCAACTACGCTTCGAACAAAGGTATAAATTCTTTGGACTTGTAGTAATGTTTTCACACAAGATTTTGCTTTTCCATTTTGAATGAATGACAGCAGGGGTGGAAGCTGATTTACAGAACTAGGTGGATGCTCCAGAATAGGTTGGAAAGAGGCCCCGAAGTTGACATGGCGACGTTAAACAATACATATAAAAAAACCTGTTTAAAACCAGGTATTATGACCAAAAATATTATAAAGGAGTGGACATACATATAGTGGATCTATTTCCTGTCGTTAAATATATAGGATCAAAAAGATAACAAAACCTTTGGAACTAAGTGAAAGGCATTTTTACCCATGTTCCTCCCAATTCCAGCCCTGAATGAAACATTCAATCAACCTTCGGAAACATTTTCTCCCGTTGTGTCTGTAGCCAAAACTGGTTTTTCATTAGGTTTTTAATACGTTCATGCTAATTTTGAGGGAAACAGAAGTCACCATCATATCCTCAAGCAGCCATGGGCTACGGAGGTCTAACCAGACCGTGCAATTTAGTTCTCCAAGCAAACATAACTGAAACATCCTTGACTGGATTTTAATAAAGGATGATAAATAGAAACTTAGAAAAAGAAAGCGATTATAAGTAAAGTGTCATTGGTATATATAACTCTCCTTCTATCACTGTCTTAGAAAGTAGTCTAAGAAAAGTTCAGAAAATAATGTTGACCAAAAATATTCTTGAAATGTTAATAGCACAGAACTGTTAACGTTGGCTGGTGCAAAGTCTTTTGTATTGTATCCGGAGATATCGCCTGCTGAGCAATTTACGCTGCCCTGTAGTACACTGTTGCAGCGATCGGAACAGAAACCAACATTTATAACAGCAGTAAATATTCTGAAGTCACCGTGCAATTGGCAGTAATTGTCGCTTTGTTGTTACTCCAACGATTCTTTGTGTTTTGAACTCCACAAGTCTTGTGGTCCGGGTACAATAAACCAATTCCCGGAATTTTTCTCCGCTCTGGCGTTGGAGATGCACAGACCCATTTAGGTTGACCGCTGTCTGAAGCTCCTCTTTTTACAGCTCTGATTTGGTCGACCACTTTCGCACCGCGCTGTGTGTTCGCGAAACTAGCGGTTCTATCGCCTTCGGCGTCTACAGGTGTCGCGATATTTTCAAAAGAAAAAGTTATTTACAACATTGTATTTCTTTTAAGAATTGAGGGAGCAAGTTTGATTTTCGATCGGGTAGCCTTCCGTCCCGTGGCCGAGTGGTTAGCGTGCTTAGCTTCAAGGCATCAAAGGAACCTGGGTAAGGAATGGATGTTTGTGTTGCTTTTCTGCCGAGATCCCACCTTTCTTACAGACATTCTCTGTGGCGTATATTTGGGTTGTTTTACCTCTGAGCGGCACTTTTTTGCACACCATGGGCTAAATGGCCAGGTCACATGGACCCCGAAGGCTCAGAGAAGGTTGGGGGAGGGGACCCACTGGAATAGCTGTTGGGAGACAGATGGTAGCCTCCCGTCAAGGCCATCCAGCGTGTTCTTTAACGTGCACAGGGTATGGCTCTCCCGCACACGGGGCCACGGCTTAACGTCCCATCCGACGGACGGCGGCCTTTCCAAGCCCATCGGTGTCCCCTTCTGACCGTGGGCAGGGCGGGGAATTTTGCGGAGAAAATCTCAACGCTGACCCAACTGGGACTCGAACCTGGGAACTACAGATTACGAGCCTGGCGCGCTACCGACTGAGCCACCCCCGCCCCCTGTGGCGTATAAACTGACAAGCTTCTGGCAGTCTTCGTGGCAAGCAGCTGTTTGAGGAAAGGGTTCATTTCATCTTTTTCTTCTCCTGATAATATGCCATTTAGTTAGAGCTTGTGAGTTTGCATTCGACTTTGACGAAATCAGCTTTTTTAGTTAATTCACCAGCACTGAACTTATACTACTGTAAGAGTTATGAAAAGAAAATATGATGGGTTAATTTGGGTTTTTGTTCATGTATATATCATTGACTACGTAGGAGACTTTCTCAGTGCCCATTTGCCGTGGAAATAGAACTCTGAGGGAAGTAGGCCTCAGCAGAAACACAACCATGGAATAAACAACTATGATTTCAGGATTTGAATTCGGTCCCTTTATTCCGCAACCAAACATTGTTTCGATACACTGACGGCCAGGACACTTCATCAGTAAGATACAAAACCTTACAAGGGATCTTAAATTGAACTAAAAACAATATTTCCCCATGGTGTGAAAATTAGTTGTGGGGAATGAGATAATATTGTAGCATTTTCATAGTGAGTTCACGAGAAAAAATACGGTCGAGAAACCGCTGAACGAATAAAAATGAATCTTTAATGACATGAGATAGTCGAGAAAAATTTAAAATTTTGACTGAAAAATTCATATCTTTTACAGTATATAAGACGTAAACAGAATGCTTGGAAAATTTACTTAAAAAATCACAAAATGCCCAAAATAATGCATACACACTATGGATAACCATGAAACATAAAATGGATAACATGCCGACGTAGTGTGGAGTATCTACCATGATCCCCTTCTAGATTTTTACTTGTTGAATACTCTAGAGCAGGGGTGGGCAAATAGCGGCCCGCTAAGAGTTTTTTGTGGCCCGCCAAGACAGTCAGAAAAATCCGCCTTGAATCGAGATTTCCTTCCCGTGCGCGACCGAAGATTCCTCTCGTATTTTCCACTAGGACGGCCACGTCAATACGTATGCGCAGTGTAGATACGAAAACAATTGCCCACCCCTGCTCTAGAGCAATGGTTCTCAAACAATTTTAAACCACTATCCTCTTTAAATTTTAGCTTGATGCGACTCCACGAACTTTTTAACAGGCGTTTATACATATTTTCTTCATATGTTAAGAGCTTTATCATTCTGAAGATAATGAATTCTGAAGATAATGAAAACTGGGTTTATTTTGATGGTTTATACTTTATTTAAAATTTATTATCACATTGAAACCCTCACTGCTCCAGAGAACACAGTGCATGCCAGAAAGCTGGAGGAATTGCAGCGTTATATTGAATCAGACTGTGACTCTATCACCACCAAAATGTTTACAAGTGTGTCAGTCTGTTATGCACCACTGTCAATAATACTTGATGGTGATGATGGCATTTTCAACATTTGCGACATTCTGATAAATTTCTTTAACATTTTCCTATGCCTAAAATGCTTTAAAGTTAAAAAAATTTTAAACACCCACTCAAGTAGCTGCTTGCCAGAGGTCTGACAGGATACAACACAAACATCCTTGCCTTACCCGGGGCTCGAATCCAGGTCCCGTAGATCAATAGCCAAGCGCGCTAATCACTCGGCCACGGGACGGCTGGTTTAATGTTAAAGGTAATAAAATAAATAATAATATTAATAAAGTCTGCGTACATGATTTCGTAACACCCTGTATTATAAAAATTACCTTAATGATCTGACGAATTTGAGAGCCATCAGAGTGCAAGGCATATTATAAGTAGTAAGATAAAAGCTGAAATATATTTTGTATGCATACAGTGACTGTACAAATATTATAGCCAAGAAGTTTTTGATTTTAGTGTACAATATTTTATGCACATTATTTCACTAAAAGAACTATCTTCGTAAAGTAAAACAGTTCAACTGCACTTCAAAAGAGGCTTATATTTGTTAAATCTTTTCAGATTTCCCTAAAATTTTAGGGCGATTCAGTTTCTGTAAAAGTGGGCACAAGAGTACAATAAAACTAATTACAATCAATTCACCTAAAATCGTCTGCCACCCTTAAATCAGTATTAAAGCAATTACTGAACGTAGCATTGGAAATGGACTGAAATGTCGTTCTGGGTCTCCCCAATTTCGTTTCTTTAAATTCCGGTAATTCTATTAGTTTTCATAACTTTCATAACATTATTTCATATAATTCTTACATTTCTGTAATTCCCCGCCCTGCCCAAGGACAGTAGGGGACACCAATGGGCTTGGAAAGGTCGCCGTCCGTCGGAAGGGAAGTTAAGCCATGGCCCCGTGTGCGTTAAAGAACACACTGGATGGCCTTGACAGGAGGATACCATCTGTCTCCCAACAGCCGTTCCAGTGGGTCCCCTTCCCCAACCTTCTCTGGCCCTTCGGGGTTCTTGTGACCTGGCCATTTAGCCCATGGTGTGCAAAAAAAGCGCCGCTCAGAGGTAAAACAACCCAACCCATTTCTTTACTATATTTTCTTATCAAATAACAGTCTATGATGTGAGTTAACAGCAAATAAGAAATTCTTCTTCTAACAACTAAGTGTTACAGCAATAGTAAGTTTCAAAAATGAAACGAATTATCAATTTATAATCTCCAAAAATAACAATAAAAACCGAATTTATTGGACAAAGCTAACTGATAATATCAGTTAGAGAATTCAAATTCGAAGGAAATATTTTAAAAACACTGTCAAAATTATAATCGCCGGGCAAAGTTGTGAATTCCAGTGGCGAGAACATAGACTTCTTTACAGAAGATGAAATGACAAGCATTTCTTCCATCTGATATGCTCCCATGTACAAGCATAGGTCGAGTTATATTTTGAACTACGCAGTTTTTGACCGAAATACCAGCAGTAATGCTCCAAAAACAATAAGACCGATGCGCATAGACTACATATTACGGAATTTCCTAGATTGATATAAATTTTTATGAACATTATAAGAAGAAAGCGTAGTGTAGCGTTCAGAATTTCATTCGACCTTGGTATACCGGTCGAAGATAAACATTGACTTTGCTTCCATTTTCTACGATTACTTTCGGTTCGGGTTAGATTATTTTGCATCTGAGCGGCACTTTTTATTTTGTAGCACAACAGATTAAATAGTCAGATCACAAGGACTTTTAAAGGCAAGACGGGGAGGGGAGGGCAGATGGAAGCCTCTCTTCAAGCCATCGAGTGTGCTATCTACACACTTGACCATGAGTTAACGTCCTATCCGATGGACGACGGAATTTCCAAGGGATCATTAGTCAGTTTTCAAACTCACAATGGAAGTTCTCAATGCAAGCACAATGGAACTCGAACCTGTGATCTACAGATTACGAGCCTGACGGACTATCGACTGAACCAACACATGTTCCTTTGAGGTCTGGAGCATCATACAGTTTGTGAATGATAACTTATGCTTTCATGACTGCTTTGGCTTTCATGACTTTTTTGCACACCATGGGCTAAATGGCCAGGTCACATGGACCCCGAAGGCTCAGAGAAGGTTGGGGGAGGAGACCCACTGGAACAGCTGTTGGGAGACAGATGGTAGCCTCCCGTCAAGGCCATCCAGCGTGTTCTTTAACGTGCACAGGGTATGTCTCTCCCGCACACGGGGCCACGGCTTAACGTCCCATCCGACGGACGGCGGCCTTTCCAAGCCCATCGGTGTCCCCTACTGACCGTGGGCAGGGCGGGGAATTTTGCGGTGATAAATCTCAACGCTGACCCAGCTGGGACTCGAACCTGGGAACTACAGATTACGAGCCTGGCGCGCTACCGACTGAGCCACCCCCGTCCCTATAGTTTGTGAATGATAACTTATGCTTTCAGGACTGCTGTAGCACTTAATTGTTAGAAAAAGAATTTCTTATTTGCTCTTAGCTCACATCATACACTGTTATTTGATAAGAAAAGATATTACAGAAATGTAAGAATT
Source organism: Ryuthela nishihirai (assembly GCA_038380435.1). NCBI lineage: Eukaryota > Metazoa > Arthropoda > Arachnida > Araneae > Heptathelidae > Ryuthela > Ryuthela nishihirai. The sequence goes on from JAWZYU010000018.1 coordinate 33,035,429, forward strand.
GTAGAAATAATGTTATAAAAGTTATGCAAATATCTTTGCTTTAAGTCAAATATTGGTATAATACATCGAAAAATTACAAAAAAAAATATTACAAAAAAAGTTTTAATATATTTAATACATTTTTCTTATTTTTGCAATTTTAAGAATTATTTTTTCCATGACGGCTTCGCCACTGATTTAAAAGTATTGGTCTGCAAGAGCCTTGGTGGACGCTGCAACCTACAAAGCAGGTTTTGTAATGACGATGAACTCTGGTGCCAATGCCGTATGGAAGCAATGCGGAAAATGTGGAGATGAATTGAGGTGTCATTTCTGGTGACGGAGGAACAAGGTTTTCGGTTTTTCTCTTTTCGTTTTTTCTGCCAATTGTTTGATATTCAGGAACAATCGATTACTGCAAAATTTGCGTGAAACTTTCCTTTCTGCGAAAGTATGTTGCAGTTAATAACATTTATAAACTACGTGATCGAGATCCCACCCAGCTCTGCCTCATAATGAAAACGAAAATAAATCGATATTTAACAAGTGTAGGAGTGTCCGATACCGATTTTTTTTTTGTCAACTTCAAAAGCAGTCAAGGCCCCATGGCGCGGGACAATGTACTTATGGGACAATGTACAATGTACAGAAAAAAAAAGCGATCACCAGCGTCAGAGTGACATCTCCAAACTGTAAAACAATTCGCATCATGTACATCAATCGATAGCGAGTCGGGCTTGCAATTATATGCCCCAAGGTTCAGTTCAGTTCCTGATGCTTAAAAACACCTACACATTTTATGCATGGGTGTAAAGCTCCGTGAAGGCAGAGTAAATGTAGGTATGCGGTGGATTCAGCTTAACAATTGTTTGCATTTCCTCTTGTTAATGGTCCGAAATTAACGCGCCGAACATCTCAAGATCATTTAGTTGTTCTTATTAGTCCAGATTCAAATATATATAAGAATCTGAAGATCCATAAAGACATCTCAGATACAGTCATTATCCAAAATTTCCTCTGATTTGGATTGATTTCGGATAGATGAAAAGATCCCAAAAGGACGCCAGCATTTCGATGTATTATACCAAGAGCACTTATAAGGCAATACAATAGAATCCCGATTATTCGACTTTCGGTTATTCGGCTCGTACTATTCGACTTGAAAGACTGCGACCGTTTACGGTTGGGTTGTTTTACCTCTGAGCGGCACTTTTTTTGCACACCATGGGCTAAATGGCCAGGTCACATGGACCCCGAAGGCTCAGAGAAGGTTGGGGGAGGGGACCCACTGGAACAGCTGTTGGGAGACAGATGGTAGCCTCCCGTCAAGGCCATCCAGCGTGTTCTTTAACGTGCATAGGGTATGGCTCTCCCGTACACGGACCACGGCTTAACGTTCCATCCGACGGACGGCGGCCTTTACCAAGCCTATCGGTGTCCCCTACTGACAGTGGGCAGGGCGGGGAATTTTGCAGAGATAAATCTCAACGCTGACCCAGCTGGGACTCGAACCTGGGAACTACAGATTACGAGCCTGGCGCGCTACCGACTGAGCCACGCCCCGACCGTTTAGGAGGAGGTTCATGAAACAAACAGTGAGAATCTATCTCACTGTTTTTTGAACCTCCTCCTAAACGGTAAGAGCAAGGATCACCAAATAAGGGTTTTAACCCTTATTTTGCACTAAGTTATGTTGAGATTAAGCTGTATACGGCAGCTGCTTGAGGAAATTTATTATTAATATTTATGTGTTCTAGTTTTTAATGTTATTCATAATACTGTATTCGACATTTTTTGGTTATCCGACCACTCTTCGGTACAGAGTTTAGGAGGTCGGATAATCGGGGTTTTACTGCAGTTCTCAACAGAAAACGTTTACTACACTTTATTGTTGCTAGTCAACGGTAATGTTTTGACATTATTTAGACGATTATTATTATATTTATTAGACGACCAGACTACCAAATTCAAAATAAACTATTCACAGTTCGCCAAATTTTTGCATGAATTATGTAACGATCCGTCGAACTCGGATACAAATTGTATCCTGATAAGTTAAAATTCCACATGAATTTTGCTGGTATGTCAAAATTATATTTGGAGGACTGGCGAATTCCCACATGAAATTTTATGGTTTGTCAAAACTTTCATGCAAAATTTGCATATATGTGGAAATTTCACACGAAATTGCTAGTGTGTTGGAATTTCCATGCGAAATTCGTTGGTCGGTGAAATTTTCATACGAATTTTGATGGTTGGGAAAATTTTTACAAGAGTCTTGTTCGTTTTTTAAACTTTTCATGCGAAATTTATACATCCGTGGAGTTTTCACCACGAAATTTGTTAGTCCGTCAAATTTTGCTGGTCTGAGGAATTTTCGTACGAATTTTACCTACAAATTTTGAAGTATTTTTACCAAAATATGTACTGTTTAGTTAAAATTTTCATGAGGAATTTGCATGTTCGTGAAATTTTGAATCGAAATTTGCTTCTTTAACGTGCTTCTTTAGCGTGTTCTTTAACGTGCACAGGGTATGGCTCTCCCGCACACGGGGCCACGGCTTAACGTCCCATCCGACGGACGGCGGCCTTTCCAAGCCCATCGGTGTCCCCTACTGACCGTGGGCAGGGCGGGGAATTTTGCAGAGATAAATCTCAACGCTGACCCAGCTGAGAAATTATCACACCTGAAGAATTATCTGAAGAATTCACAAGAATCACACACTGAAGAATCACAAGAATCACACACTGAAGAATTATCACAAGGATTTCGAAGATGCGCACAATTTTCGCAATAAATTATGTGTCGTTTGAGTTGAACAATGTTGAGGTGCCACTGTGTGTAGTACTGCCAAAGAAGCTCAGTGCTGTTCTTTTATGGTAAGCAACCACACCGAAGCTGCGAATTATGGAGTGAACCAACATTACTAATCAGTTTCTAACGTTGGATGCATTCATGTAATATTTTGACTCTAAAAAATAAATCACTTGTCAAGCAGGTGCTTGTCATAGAGATCTAAGAGGAGCCTGTGAATATGTCATAGAGAAGATCTGTGAGAAAGGCGAGGCCATAGCAGAAAGACAACGCAATTTAAAAGACAACGCATTATGCTGGACTCGAATACGAGTTCCTTTGATCCGTAGCGATTCTCAGTCGTATTAAAAAGTCTCTCGCAATTAATAACTGGAAACTTCTTTGCATCGAGCATGAACTCTCTACCAAAGACCACCCCTGAATCCGTTAAATGGCTACAAGGAAATTGGCTATTAACGCATGTAAATAAAAGTGTCGAATATTCCGTTGGTTATTAATAAAAAATGAGTTACTTTCCTGAACCTATTTACCATCAGTTTGCTTTTTGTCCTCCCCAAGTTTGCGAAAGTTGAACTTCCTCATTACGTGAGGCGACGACCGTTTTACAAGTGCGTCAGTTAGCTTGTCCGTTGCAGGCTCCCCCTTATTAGAAGTCCGAGCTTGATTGGTTGCTATCCCCTCCCCCCCACGACCCCCTAGAAACTTCTCTGGTTTTTTTGTTGTGGAGCAGGTGCTAGGCTAACGTTGAAGGTTCATAGCGCCATTTCCCACGTGAAGGTGTAGTTTTTGTGAACGACCTATTGCAGAATGGTTTGGGTTGTTTTACCTCTGAGCGGCACTTTTTTGCACACAATGGGCTAAATGGCCAGAGTTTGGGTTGGGTTGTTTTACCTCTGAGCGGCACTTTTTTGCACGCCATGGGCTAAATGGCCAGGTCACATGGACCCCGAAGGCTCAGAGAAGGTTGGGGGAGGGGACCCACTGGAACAGCTGTTGGGAGACAGATGGTAGCCTCCCGTCAAGGCCATCCAGCGTGTTCTTTAACGTGCACAGGGTATGGCTCTCCCGCACACGGGGCCACGGCTTAACGTCCCATCCGACGGACGGCGGCCTTTCCAAGCCCATCGGTGTCCCCTACTGACCGTGGGCAGGGCGGGGAATTTTGCGGAGATAAATCTCAACGCTGACCCAGCTGAGACTCGAACCTGGGAACTACAGATTACGAGCCTGGCGCGCTACCGACTGAGCCACCCCCGCCCTCCTAAATGGCCAGATCACAAGGACCCTGAAGGCTCAGAGAAGGTTGGGGGAGGGGACCCACTAGAACAACTGTTAGGAGACAGATGGTAGCCTCCCGTCAAGGTCATCCAGTGTGTTCTTTAACGTGCACAGGGTATGGCTCTCCCACACACGGGGTTACGGCTTAACGTCCCATCCGACGGACGGCGGCCTTTCCAAGCCCATCGATGTCCCCTACTGACCGTGGGCAAGGCGGGAGTTTTGCGAAGATAAATCTCAACATTGGCCCAGCTGGGACTCGAAACTGGGAACTGCAGATTACGAGCCTTACGCGCTACCGACTGAGCCGCCCCTATTGCAGAATGAAAACGACAGAAAGGATTTTAACAGTTAGTTATTTCAGGTGTTGGAAACCTTAAAATATTAATCTAACACATGTGAGAAGAAATATTATCAAATAATTCCATCGTTTTATTTCGTGTTATTCTTTGTTACACGGAGCACGTCTTAATAATGGATAAGTCGAGTTGTTTTTACCTTTGGGAGTGACTTGAAGTTGGAAAGGGGATATACACTGGTAAGGTATTAAGAGACGGATATTGCTGTAAAGGTCATTCAATACGTTCTGTAATAGGGTATGATTTCAAGGAACACGGAACCACGCTTAATATCCTGTCAGTCAGATTGTAGCCTTTCCAAGCTCATCGGTGGTCCCCTTCATCACCAAGGACAGAGCGAGGGTTAGCGGATGTGTATGGGAAAAGTAATTAAGAATGAAAAATTCCGAATATTATTCTCGAACGTAGGGTCGAACTCTAAAAGATTGAACAACACCTGATCTCCCGGCTGTGGAGGTTGGGCCAGTCTTTAGTGTCTGAAGCTCGCAATCTTTCGGTCCCAGGTTAGAGTCCTAGCAGTGTTTGGCTTAAGATTATACGTTCGTTAACTCCAATTCTGAATTCGACGAGAATGGTGATATTGATGTACCTGGGAACTCGCCGTTTGTCGGATGGGGCTTTAAGCAGTGGTCTAATGATGTGCATGAGAGCTACGTTGTGAGCTTGTTGATATGAGCTTCTTGAGCTATGTTGCCTGAGAGCTATTGACAATCAAGACCACGTCAATGATCTTGACAACTTAACAACCATTGACGTGGTCCTGGTCAATGGAAGTCCTGGACATGGAAGTATCTCGACAAGTGACATGTCGAGATACTTCCATGTGTCTCTGAACAGCTCCAGTAGTCCAGTGGGTCCATTATTTAACCTTTGGGTCATGTGACCTGGACATTTAGCCCACTGTATACACAAAAGTGCTTCTTAGATGTAAAACAAGAGCCAGTATCTTTATTATACTTCATTGAGCATTTTTAGGGTAAACTTCCTTTGGAAGGATATCTGAAACTCAGATATCCTACAACAGTAGTTTCCCACTATGGGAGAGAAAGGGTTTTTTTTATTAAAACTCATCTGCAACAGGCTATATTCTTACACCTTCTATTTTATTTTAGAGAAAAAAAAATATTTTCCTATTTTTTGATCACTTTAATGGATTATAGTGCATACGAGAACGTTAAACAAGTCGAGCTATTTTTCTTGGCGCAAGGACATTTTGAGAGATGAATTTTATATAGTTAGACTAACATTGCAAATATTGGTAATACATTAATAAATAAAAATAAATACCCTCTCAAGCAGCTACTTGCCACAGAGGTCCGATAGGAGGCTGTCAGTTTATATGCCAAAGTAGAAGGTCTGAGAGGATGGCAGGACCTCAGCAGAAAAACGACACACACATCCATGCCTTGACCCGGGGCTCGAACCCAGGTTCCTTAGATCAGTAGTCAAGCGTGCTAACCACTCGGCGACGGGTTTAGTAATCCGTAAAACAACATCAGTACCAGTGCTTTAAAATTGTAACACAGGCTGGAAACAGATTTATTTCATATACACCATCTGAGGGGAGTGTTAATTCCTTTTATAATTTGCATCCTAAAATCGTATCCTAAAACAAATTGAGCAACAACCCTAAGCAATTGAGAAACGATTACAGGAAAAGAAATTAATCCACACATTCTCCTCTAGTCTCTTAATATAAATATAAATGACTGATATCCAGTACATATATATGAGAAATACTGTAAAAAGTTAAACATAGACACCAACATGTAAATAAAAAATTAATCATTACAGATAAAAGGTTTTTAATGTACTTAGGTAATACAATATGTAGTTTGTAAAAATCAACATGTAAAATATATAATATCACGGAATATGTAAAACAAATACCAATTAAAGGAATATTTTCATACACGCTCAACCATTTCAAATTGGAACACTACATTGTTAATCTGGAATAGCCAGTTGCTTCACGATGCCTCAAAGAAAACGTATTTTTGGTTTCTTTTCGCCGTATTTTTTGGTATCCACCATTCTATTATCTCAATGCTATGGCAGCAATTTCAAACAACCCAAAAAGTTGTCGGAAGATCTGTTCAAGGACATCCTAGGGTTACAAGTCCTTCAAAATGATACTATATTGGATTATTGTCCCGATAGAATGAGAGAACTACAGCATCATCTGCACCTTCATTGCAGCCACAGGAAAACAGGTAGCTGTCTCAATTATGACCAAAAGGCTTCACAAGGCCAAACTCTTTGCCCATTGACATATTGAATGCGTCACTGTAACCTCCAGACAGAAACAGGTCCACTAGAAAATGATGTCACTTTCATATAATCTGGACCCGAGGACAACGGAGTCACGTCCACTTCACGGACGAGTCGAGATTTTCTCTACGAACGGACAGCAGACGTCTACTGATCTGGAAAGAGATGGAAACCGGCAATCAGTCCCTAAGAACATCGTTGGGGTGCATTTGGCGGTGGAGGTCTGGCAATATAGGCTGGATTTTTCTTTGGGTGGCCCTACTACCATTTGTTTGATGGAAGTTGTGGAAATGATACGAGATATCGAAGTGAGATCCTTATATGCGGGTGAAGTGGGTTTCTGAGAATTCTTTGGGGAACTCCATTCCAACTCTTAAAAACATGAAGACATCAATGGTAAAAGTTGATACTGACCGATTAATAAGCTGGAATATTTGTAAGCGGCAATGATTATGATAAATGGTACAGATAAGTAAATAAACTAAATGATTCCAAAATAACAATAGACAATAATACAATAGAAAATAGACAATAACAATAGATTTGATTTCGTCTCGCTGATGACATGGCATCGAAATTTGATTACGCTTCCATTAAGAGTAAGTGTTTGAGTTACGTGAAGACTATTTCGATTTTGCAGACATGATGTGACGGATTCGATAATCTCGTTAAAATTGCAATATGCCCTCAAAACGTTGTTCATCGTGTGTATGGGGGTAGTTACTCTTAATACAGACGCTTTCAACAACCGGAGATGTGTTCTAAACCCTCTCGAAAAGACTTATTACGATGAGTTACTTAATTATTACGACACAGATGAGTTGCAGCGTTGTGATGATTGAGATGAATGGAACCATCTGAAAAAGAAGTTGCACGTCAAACCAATTGTGTTGTTCTTTGCCTTGAGGGATAAATGAAGATTTCTAATTTGTATCACAATGCAATCCAGTTCGTTTTTGAAAGAAGTGACTCTTCAGGAAGAAAGTTCATTAGCAATCTGCTGCTATTAACGAGAAGGACTTCAGAGAGTTCGGAAAGAACAGTCAGACGCTGACAAAGGAAGCGACGTGGTCAACGTATTCAAACCATGACGAATAAAGCGAACAAAAATAAAACTCAGACTAAGTTGCTTTTTGACAGATTCTGTGTTGTTGTCCCATTGTGCTTCATCAGATTGTATTGCTGCTTTTGATTGCATATAAATTATAATAGTTTTAAAATATGTGCAAATCGAGTTAAAAAAATACTTCTTTTAGTGTAAAATTCAAGCTGTAAAATTCGGTCAAGTAGAAAGGTAACAGGGCTCTGCATAGATCACATAAAGTTGCTTTAACCGAATTTTAACCCACTCTCCCATCCATATGTATCACTTCTTAATGATCCTCTCAGTGCTACGTAACACCTTTCATTTTAATTGGCCTCATTTACATTTAAGTAGAGTTAATTATAACTGAAAATGTAATAAATTATCCGATTTTTGTTATCAGAAAACGGGAAGAAAATTTATTTCAGAAATATGTATAGCATTTTAGCATTACTTAATACCACGTATAACAAGAATTATATCATTCAAGGGCGATATCACAGTATTATGTACTATTTGTTTTTCGTTTGTTTCTTAAATCTGTACTTAAACGAAGATACAACTAGTTTTAATTGGAGACTCACATGAGTACAATATTTGAGTTTTCGGAAAGCACACGGATTACGGAGGAAAAGTCGAGTTGCGTTGTTGTTTTACCTCTGAGCGGCACTTTTTTGCACACAATGGCCAAGTCACAAGAACCCCGAAGGCTCAGAGAAGGTTGGAGGAGGGGACCCACTGGAACAGTTGTTGGGAGACAGATCACGGCTTAACGTTCCATTCGACGGACGGCTGCCTTTTCAAGCCCATTGGTGTCCCCTACTGACCGTGAGCAGGGCTGGAGTTTTGCGGAGATAAATATCAACGTTCACCCTTCTGGGACTCGAACCTTGGAACTACAGATTACAAGCCTGGGAAAAGTCGAGAAACACAAGTTATCATGACTCCGAAGACTAAGAACTGGATTGCGAGTGCTTTAATTTTGTCTCACTATTCAGCCTGTTCTTTAACATTTTAATTCCTAAGAATGCACAAAATGTTAGACCCTAATGCCCAAAGGCTGTCAATGCAAGGCCGTCTTTAGACATTTCCGGTTAATGTAAGGCATTAACCGGGAAAAGCTGGCTAAATAAAAATTTAATAAATATATGTCTATTCCAAGTTGTTTCTAATGCATTTTTTTTATACTAAACCTTAAACGTTAAGTTGGGATTTTCCTCAAGATGTTATTTCCTTGAATGCATAGAAAAAGAGCTATCAAGCCCTTCAGTGGAAAAAAAAAATTAGAAATCAAGCATTATATTACAAACGAACAAATACGGAAACAAGTAACCGAGAGTAACGCTAAAAAGGTCTCTGGATTTTACCGGAGTTTGGATAGTTTGCCTGCGTGTGGACAAGAATACGATCAACATGACTAGTCTTATGAGAAACATTGGGTTCAAGTGTGTAGGCAATGAATCATGCTCACGAGTTGTCGTTAAAATGACCTACGATTTGCAAGTTGAGAAAGACTCAACCTACAGACTTGCCTGTTAGCACCTTTTTGAATACGAAAAAAAAGAACATCTGCATATTCTGCAAAAACTGCGAATAAATGCGGGAGAATTTGTGTCATTTTCCCTCATCCAACGTAACTAGGTGCTAATATACACTAGACGTGAAGTATTCGATACCTAAGGAATAACCTGCAGCTTTAAATGGCATTATTTTTTGTCCTTACCTCTGACGTCACACTTTGCTCATTGTATCGCTTATGACCAGTCTGTAACCTCGTGTCGTACATCATCAAGCGCGTGCACAGTTTCTTGTCGTCGGGCCAATTAGTAATTCTGCTGCTTCCCTTCGCATTGGTGTTAATTTGGAGTGGACATGTCGAACATATTAAAATGGTCTTCCTCTCCATTGTCACTGCTGTCACTTTTTCGACCTCCTCGAGATTCGACGCTGCCTAATCACTCAAGGCAGACGATTTTTCTACACTTCGTAATGTAACATACGGTTACGGATTTTGCTTTCGAATTGTATTTTTGTCAGATAATTCTAGATCTTAGAGAAGGGGATGCCAAATATATGGGCAAGATTTTTATTTACACTGTGGACAGTTTACGGCTCGGCATTTGTTGATCAAGGATTCTAAATGAAAAAAATTGAAAACTTAATTTTACGAAATCTTAGTAATGGTTATTCTTTTAAAACTATCTAATAGTGATAGTCATTACATGTAAACCAATGGGTTTCGTGGTTTTGAACCAAAAATGAATGAGTTTGTGAACCGATAATGAATGAATTAGGAACTAATGTTGAATGAGTTTATGAACTAAGGACGAATGAATTCCTTGGTTTGTTTATAAATAGATGCGATTTAAATTGGTAATTATATTTTTTTATATAAAACTGAAATCAATCACCAGTTTCAAAATATTTCACTCAAGTACGTAAACTTACTCGAGATGAAAGGCAACCCAAGAGCTTTACCCTCCCCATTACACCCCCCTCCCCCTTCATTGACAGTTTCTTGGTACGCCATTACTCAAATGTATAAAAATATTTCTTTCTCCAAATGGTTTGATTGAACATTATTATACTACACATGTGTTTATTAATGTACAGTTTCATTAAAAGATCGTCTATTTTCCTAGGGCGGGCCCGCTCTCGTTTTTGGTCTGTAGCCCTCAAGGCTCGTAATCTGAATAAATTTAGAGGAAAACTGTCATTAGTTAGATGGGATCTGAACCCACGACCTTCTGATAACATGTCAGGTGCTCTGACAGCTGAGCTACCGGCCGCCGAACAATCTTCCTCGATAAGTGTCTTTAAGCATTATACCATAATTAGTCATTGGAAATGTAGTTTACTGTAATTAAAGACGTCATTGGTAGTATGTTGAATAAATACCTTACGCATGATACAGTCGCTCAAAAAATATCCGAACACTACGGTTGATTACAGAATTCAGAAAAAACATCTGTAATCAACCATAGCGTTCGGATATTTTTTGAGCGACTGTGTCATGCGTAAGTTATTTATTCAACATACTACCAATGACGCCTTTAATTACAGTCAACTACATTTCCAATGACTAACTATGGTATAATGCTTAAAGACACTTATCGAGGAAGATTGTTCGACTGCCGGTAGCTCAGCTGTCAGAGCACCTGACATGTTATCAGGAGGTCGTGGGTTCAGATCCCATCCAACTAATGACAGTTTTCCTCTAAATTTATTCAGATTACGAGCCTTGAGGGCTACAGACCAAAAACGAGAGCGGGCCCGCCCTAGGAAAATAGACGATCTTTTAATGAAACTGTACATTAATAAACACATGTGTAGTATAATAATGTTCAATCAAACCATTTGGAGAAAGAAATATTTTTATACATTTGAGTAATGGCGTACCAAGAAACTGTCAATGAAGGGGGAGGGGGGTGTAATGGGGAGGGTAAAGCTCTTGGGTTGCCTTTCATCTCGAGTAAGTTTACGTACTTGAGTGAAATATTTTGAAACTGGTGATTGATTTCAGTTTTATATAAAAAAATATAATTACCAATTTAAATCGCATCTATTTATAAACAAACCAAGGAATTCATTCGTCCTTAGTTCATAAACTCATTCAACATTAGTTCCTAATTCATTCATTATCGGTTCATAAACTCATTCACCTTTGGTTCAAAACCACGAAACCCATTGGTTTACATGTAATGACTATCACTATTAGATAGTTTTAAAAGAATAACCATTACTAAGATTTCGTAAAATTAAGTTTTCAATTTTTTTCATTTAGAATCCTTGATCAACAAATGCCGAGCCGTAAACTGTCCACAGTGTAAATAAAAATCTTGCCCATATATTTGGCATCCCCTTCTCTAAGATCTAGAATTATCTGACAAAAATACAATTCGAAAGCAAAATCCGTAACCGTACGTTACATTACGAAGTGTAGAAAAATCGTCTGCCTTGAGTGATTATGCAGCGTCGAATCTCGAGGAGGTCGAAAAAGTGACAGCAGTGACAATGGAGAGGAAGACCATTTTAATATGTTCGACATGTCCACTCCAAATTAACACCAATGCGAAGGGAAGCAGCAGAATTACTAATTGGCCCGACGACAAGAAACTGTGCACGCGCTTGATGATGTACGACACGAGGTTACAGACTGGTCATAAGCGATACAATGCGCAAAGTGTGACGTCAGAGGTAAGGACAAAAAATAATGCCATTTAAAGCTGCAGGTTATTTCCTTAGGTATCGAATACTTCACGTCTAGTGTATATTAGCACCTAGTTACGTTGGATGAGGGAAAATGACACAAATTCTCCCGCATTTATTCGCAGTTTTTGCAGAATACGCAGATGTTCTTTTTTTTCGTATTCAAAAAGGTGCTAACAGGCAAGTCTGTAGCTTTGCTGAGGTTGATTCTTTCTCAACTTGCAAATCGTAGGTCATTTTAACGAGAACTCGTGAGCATGATTCATTGCCTACACACTTGAACCCAATGTTTCTCATAAGACTAGTCATGTTGATCGTATTCTTGTCCACACGCAGGCAAACTATCCAAACTCATCGGTAAAATCCAGAGACCTTTTTAGCGTTACTCTCGGTTGCTTGTTTCCGTATTTGTTCGCTTGTAATATAATGCTTGATTTCTAATTTTTTTTTTTAACACTGAAGGGCTTGATAGCTCTTTTTCTATGCATTCAATGAAATAACATCTTGTGGAAAATCCCAACTTAACGTTTAAGGTTTAGTATAAAAATATGCATTAAAAACAACTTGGAAAAGACATATATTTTTGAAAACAAAGATTGTTGTCTTAAAAGACCTCTTGATGTGAGTTGGTCGTGTGCACTAACTTGAATCTGCCTTCTAGACCAGAGTCTTCAATTACAGTCAGATAGTTTTCAATGACTAATTCTATGGTTAAATAAATTATAATGCTTAAAGCCACTAGTAGAGGATGACTGTTCGGCGACCGGTATCTCAGCGGTCAGAGTACCTGACATGCTTTTAGGAAATCTGTCCGGCTAATGCATAATTTTACTCTATATTTATTTAACATACTACCAACAAGTGCATATCTGTGATTTACTATTGTTTCATCATAATCGGAAGTTCCCAGGTTCGGATCCCTCCTGTGCCAGTGTCGAGATTTATCTCCGCTAAATACCCATCCTACTCTCGTCAGTAGAGGGTCTAAATACCCATCCTACTCTCGTCAGCACACCGATGGGCTTGGTAAGACCGCCATGCATCGGATGGGACGTAAAGCTGTGACCCCCTGTGTAGGAGAGCCATCCATGGGCGCATTAAAGAATACGTTGGATGGCCTTCAAGAAGCTACCATCTGTCTCCTATAACAGCTGTTCTGTAGGTCTACTCCCTCAACCTCTTCTGAGCCTTAGGAGTCTTTGGGTTGGGTTGTTTTACTTCTGTGCGGCACTTTTTTGCACACCATGGGCTAAATGACCAGGTCACATGGACCCCGAAGGCTCAGAGAAGGTTGGGGAGGGGACCCACTGCTGCTGGGACAACAGATGGTAGCCTCCCGTCAAAGCCATCCAGCGTGTTCTTTAACGTGCACAGGGTGTGGCTCTCCCGCATACGCGGACACGGCTTAACGTCCCATCCGACGGACGGCGGCCTTTCCAAGTCCATCAGTGTCCCCTACTGACAGTGGCAGGGCGGAGAATTTTGCGGAGATAACTCTCAACGCTGACCCAGCTGGGACTCGAACCTGGGAAGTACAGATTACGAGCCTGGTGCGCTACCGATTAAGCCCCCCCCCCCCCCCCCCTGGAGTCCTTGTGATCTGGCCATTTAGTTCATTGTGTGCAAAAAGGTGCCTCTTAGAGGTAGCCCATCCCAATCTCCAATTTTCCTTTATCGTTTCATGCACAAAATTCTAACTGAATCAATCAATTTATTCTTGTTATCTTTTTATAGAGCTCAGGATAAAGATGCACTTTAGGGGATCTCACATTACGTTCAGCAATTACAGATCCCCCAATAAGAAGGATTAGTAACAAACTGAATTGTGAGATTGTATGTTGTATTAATTGACGCATACAAGTAAATTTGGGTAATGCATTTATAATTTAAATACGCGATAAAAAAAAATTCAAATCCCCTTTGTAATAATGAAAAAAAAAATTAGGATACCCGAAGACAGTGTATTTTCATTTTAAAACTGTGACTCAATTATTAACCTTTTGATATTCTTTCTTATTATTACATCAGAAAACAAGACTTAAACCACGTGATACATATGTTGCAAGTGCCTCGATTCCTCTTGCTTATTCATTAGAAACATCGACTGAAAAAATAAAATAGCGGTAGCAAGTTTAAAAAGCTCTGACGCTAGCAAGCCGCAGAAAAATAAAAAATGACTTAACCTGATTCATCAGGTGTTGTTTGCATTGAATACATGTATCGATCTTCAGCTACGACGCTAAGAAAAAAAAAAATGTTTTTTCACTTCCGAGACCTGTCGTCTCGAGTTAATAAGAGAGAAACGAGGGCGCAAATTTTTTAATTGAAGGAAGACAAAATTCATCTTGCTTCCTACAGCTGATAAAAATGGAGGCAGAGCTCAGATTTCGATGGGATTTTTTACAGCGAAACGAGAACGGGCATTCCCTCTCCTATGTGGTGCAACCACTGGGGGAGGCTAGTGGGGGAGGCGATCCGATTCTTTAAAGTGGAATCGCCGCATTCTGTCAGCCAAAAGGGCGGAAGGTGATGGGTAAAGGCGTTAATGTATGCACGCCCCCTCCAGCTCTTGTAAGCACCGAACAACTCGCTTTCGTAGAATGCTCGAAAAGGAATAAGTATCAAGGAAGTTGTCGTGGTGTTTGCTTTTCTAATTACGTTCGAGTTTAATATTGCTTAATCTTTCGCTTTAAAACTATGGTGTTGTAAGTAGCGGCGTGGTGCTTTTATAAGAGACTGTCTTTTGAATCAGGCTTCCCAAGAGTAGAAAAGTTAGGTATTCGATCCCAAGAGTAGAAAAGTAGGGTTCGAATTCCATCTAAGGCATGGAGGATTGTTTATCGTGTGGGGTTTCGTCTCCATCACAATAGAGGGAATTATTCTCAGGCTCTAGTCACATTTCTGATGCAAGTGGGGGCGGGGGTGGCTCAGTCGGTAGCGCGCCAGGCTCGTAATCTGTAGTTACCAGGTTCGAGTCCCAGCTGGGCCAGCGTTGAGATTTATCTCCCCAAAATTCCCCGCCCTGCCCATGATCAGTAGGGGACACCGATGGGCTTGGAAAGGCCGCCGTCCGTCGGATGGGACGTTAAGCCGTGGCGCCGTGTGTGGGAGAGCCATACCCTGTGCAGGGGCGGGGGTGGCTCAGTCGGTAGCGCGCCAGGCTCGTAATCTGTAGTTCCCAGGTTCGAGTCCCAGCTGGGTCAGCGTTGATATTTATCTCCGCAAAAATTCCCCGCCCTGCCCACGGTCAGTAGGGGACACCGATGGGCTTGGAAAGGCCCCGTCCGTCGGATGGGACGTTAAGCCGTGGCCCCGTGTGCGGGAGAGCCATACCCTGTGCACGTTAAAGAACACGCTGGATGGCCTTGACGGGAGGCTACCATCTGTCTCCCAACAGCTGTTCCAGTGGGTCCCCTCCCCCAACCTTCTCTGAGCCTTCGGGGTCCATGTGACCTGGCCATTTAGCCCATGGTGTGCAAAAAAGTGCCGCTCAGAGGTAAAACAACCCAACAACCCATACCCTGTGCACGTTAAAGAACACGCTGGATGACCTTGACGGGAGGCTACCATCTGTCTCCCAACAGCTGTTCCAGTAGGTCTCCTCCCCCAACCTTCTCTGAGCCTTCGGGGTCCTTGCGACCTGGCCATTTAGCCCATGGTGTGCAAAAAAGTGCCTCTCAGAGGTAAAACAACCCAACCCTGATGCAAGTGAAATTGAAGAAAAATTTATTTTTATGCCGGGACTGTCGGGTAAAAACCTTATCAATAAAGAAGCACAAAATACATGCCTGCTTTAAGCAGCCGTTTGTCAAAGAAGTGTGATAAAGGATCCATTCCGTGTGAATAATACACACTGGAAGGAGAGTGATTATTCAGCAAAAGTGAAGTAAGTAAGCTCCTGCACTTCATAATTCTCCCGAATGCCACTGGCGTTGTCTTTCACGCATTGTTACATTCACGCTATGACGTTATAACAAAATTGATATTTCAGCTATTTTCATTTGTATTAAGAGCGTTTATTATTATCATTGTTTTAAACTGCATTTTTATTTCAACTGTTTGAATACAAGATTGTACTTAAGAAATTTGGTTTCTATAAAAATATTTCTCAAGCAACCTGCAGATTCATCTAACAGGCAAACCCGATTCCCTATAAAGCCCGATAAACCTTGAGTTTACTATATCTCGTTTTGCAAGCAATGCGACACATAAGCTATAAGAAGGCCCAAATAATATTATGAACAAGGGTGGGTTGTTTTAAATCTGAACGGTTCTTTTTTGCACACAATGGGCTAAATGGCCTGGTCACAAGGATCCCTAGGTCCCAGAGGTTGGGTTGTTTTACCTCTGAGCGGCACTTTTTTGCACACCATGGGCTAAATGGCCAGGTCACATGGACCCCGAAGGCTCAGAGAAGGTTGGGGGAGGGGACCCACTGGAACAACAGTTGGGAGACAGATGGTAGCCTCCTGTCAAGGCCATCCAGCGTGTTCTTTAACGTGCACAGGGTATGGCTCTCCCGCACACGGCTTAACGTCCCATCCGACGGACGGCGGCCTTTCCAAGCTCATCGGTGTCTCCTACTGACCGTGGGCAGGGCGGGGAATTTTGCGGAGATAAATCTCAACGCTGACCCAGCTGGGACTCGAACCTGGGAACTACAGATTACGAGCCTGGCGCGCTACCGACTGAGCCACCCCCGCCCCAGGTCCCAGAGGAAGTTGAAAAAAAGGATGTCTACTCGACAGCTATAAGGAGACAAATGATAGCCTCCCATGAAGGCCAGCCATCCAGTGTGTTCTTTAATGTGCACAGAGTATGTCTCACGGGCCACGGCTTTAGGTCCCATCCGACGAACGGCAGCATTTCCAAGCCCATCGGTGTCCCCTACTGACCGAGGGAAGAGTGGGGAGTTTTGCGGAGATAAATAAGCTGGGACTCAAACCTGAGAACTACAATATTACGAGCTTGGCGCGCTACCGACGTGAACCACCCTGTCTCAGGCATTCAAAACTGTTAAGTTTTTTTTACCTAAGGTAATTGCAAAGCATCTTTACAACTTGAAACGTGTATAACTACCTAATTATTTTTTGTACGAAAGGATAACAAATGGAGATAAATTTGTCTTTGCTTTTCATTGCTTGCAATTAGTTGTGTGTCCACGGGATGTGCTGGTCTAAGTTGACTACGCTCTATGTTCACTTTTCGTAAGATAACACTTCAAAAATAGTTTTCTTTAAGAAAGGCAGCTATTTATTCGAGACTGTATATATAAAAAAAATCGCTCAGAAGCAGTGTGAATTCAGTTACAAAAACAGTTAGCTCAAAAGATACAGTTTAATCCAAATATCCAAGTAATTTATAGCCCAAAACAGTAATTATTAGCGCCTCCGCAGTCAATTTTCGTATCCTTTTTGGGATATTCTTTTAACACCTTTTAGGTACAACAGTGGAGGCGTAAAATTCCATTTGGCACCTAAAAACGTTACACATCGAAACTTACCCTAGTTGAAAATTAGAGGACAATTGCGAACAGTTAGTTATATGCCAAGAAAAAAACTGTTTAGTGATGAAAATACGAATCTTTGTAGTTAGTTAATAACGCCGACGAGAACTAACATGGAAAATTACAGTTAGTAGCATTCCTTCTTTCTGCCACGAGGCCTAACCTTCGGGGTAAATTTCTCATCTCTACAAGAAATTAGACTCACGATGAAAAAAACTGACTCTAATAGCTGATTAAGAGAGTAGAATTAATCTTCCAAGAGATGAATTTCTACTATTGTTAATGCTTTGCTTTTCTCTTTCCTTTGTGTATGAGCTTTTCCGATGTGCGTTTGGCAAACAGTAATTAGCAAGATATCTTTCCAATGTCCTTTGCGCTGGCGAAATGCCTGGGAGTGGAGAGTTGGCTAATTAGTATGCAATAATTTCTGCTCATCCAATCCACTCGTAAAGGAATCGTTCAAGATGGCCTGGTGCAGGATGACGAGGAAAAAAGGAAACATGGCACTCCTCTTTGGGAAGGCAGATTTCCCATTCCCGATCCTTGAACCTCGCATTCATTAGAAGCGCTAACTGTTAGGTGCTCTATGGTTTAATTTATTGATTCATACATAAGATGTTTTCGTTTCCTATCGATGAAGGAAACAATTACTGCTGATGAGCTCCGTTTTCCTGAATCTTAATTAAAGGAAAATTCGTTTTCGTTATTATAATCAGTTAACAGCATTTCTATCTGAGCAACATATGTATTATCCGCAATTCATTTAGATTTCTGTCCTGAGGGATATATTTCGAATTACATTGTTTTACCTCTGAGCGGTATGTTTGGGTACACAAAGGGCTAAATGTCCAGGTCACAAGGAGCCCCAGAAATTGGAGAACACAGTGAAATGAACCCATTAGACACTGCTAGAAGATAAATGGAAGATTAAGATAAGGATTCTCCAACAAAAATTAGATTAAAAAACAAAGCTCTAGTAATTAACGATTATCTGAGTAATCTTTGTGGTTAATTAGCAAGATAAAGTAAATACATGGGAATGGAGTGGTTTCTCTATTTTTTGAAGTTTTCTGAAAATTTCATCTCCATCTTTATATCGTTTAATGGTATATCACTTACTTAGTTCATTTTTTAAATTTTTTAATTGTCAAAAATTGTATAAAAACCGCATTGCAATTTATTACATTTCGTTCAGAAAGAATTAATACTTTTAAAATTGCACTCTCTTTCTGAAACTGGACAATTGTTTAATTAACAAAATTTACAAAATTTCGAATATATGTTACTCCGTGTACCTATTACGTTAAACACAAAAGTATAACGATTTTGGTAACAAAAAAAAAAAGTTTCCCTGATTCGAAAGTTGTTAAAGTTCTGATATGGAATTACTTATATTACATTGATAGCCAAGAATAAAGAGAAGCCGATGAGAGAAAAAAGGAGTCAACATTAGGAAAACAATGCAACACGGTGTTTCAAAGGGCATTTGAATAGTGCCAGTCATATATTTCTATAGGGGCAGTGCAACCTTGCTAAAAGGAACAATGCGAAATGATTAAAATTGATAGATTTCGATTCGAATGAAATGCTTCATTGGGATCATTGGATTCATTGGGATCGAAATCTTCATTGGGATCATTGGACCATCAAAACCTTGTACAGCGAATATTAGCATTTTAAAAATAAAAAAAAAATAAATAAATACCCTCTCAAGAAGATGCTTGCCACAGAGGTCTGACAGGAGCCTGTCAGTTTATACGCCATAGTAGAAGGTCTGAGAGGATGGCAGGATCATCACATACATCCATGCCTTAACCGGGCCCCTTAGATCAATAGCCAAGCGCGCTAACCACTCGGCTACGGGGCCATCTTTATAATTTTAGCGTATCGACTATTTAAATCGATAGGTTTATTTGGTCTTTTATTGTAAATTGGAAATATCAAACAGCTAAAAAATCAGACCACGAGTCATCCTTAAAAAGAAAACATCTGTTGTTAAATAATTTCTCAGCAAAAGATAGAAAAAAAAAAACTCAGAAATGAAGAACACTGAATTTTAAATACCCAAGTAATATCAAATCGTTTCATTTTGCTGTATCAATTTGCGCAAATGAGGGCGATGTGTATTCATTCATTTCCATAACCCATCCTCTCTGAAGAGTACACATCAGGGTAGTCTATCGCAGGATCACCTTCATCACGACCTTCACATACCTTTGAACACCGCTGGCTCGTAGTGGTGGAGCATTTGTCAGAAAGGAACACCTGCCGGCCACTCTGTGGCCAGACGGGTAAACATTACATTGAGGGCAGAAGGGGGTTTTTCTAGCAGAGCAGAACCGTTAGCTAACGCTTTTGTGGTTCACTGCTGGGGGCCTTTCTTCCAGCAGATGTTCCCCTATAGATTTTGTTTTCATAAACAGACAGTTTCAATTTTGTTTCCCTCGTTTGGAAGGCGAGATAAAAATTTAGATAAGGAAGACTTATTGACTGAACGAAGCGAGACTCTCCTATTTTTGTTGGACTTTTCGCGCTTGTTTTGTTTCGTACTAACTCTCATGGTTGCAAAAGCATTCACATGTTCAATTTATAAGTTCTTTATCTAAGTTGGTGTGGGGATGTTTTACTTTTGAGCAGCTCTTTTTGCATCAATGGAGGCCACACGGTTCTAGGGTACGGGGTTGGCTCAGTCGGTAGCGCGCCTGGCTCGTAATCTGTAGTTCCCAGGTCCGACGGACGGCGAGACCGCCGTCCGTCGGATGGAACGTTAAGCCGTGGTCCGTGTGCGGTAGAACCATACCCTGTGCGCGTTAAAGAACACGCTGGATGGCCTTTGTGGGAGACTACCATATTTTTCCCAGCAGCTGTTCCAGTGAGTCCCTTCCCCCAACCTTCTCTCAATCTTCAGGGTGATTGTGACTTGGCCATTTAGCCCAGGGTGTGCAAAAAAAAAAGTGTCGCTCAGAGGTAAAACAACCCAACCCACATGGTTCTATTGAATGAGACGTTAAACCGTGGTCCCATGTGTAGGAGAGCGGTGCTCTGAGCTTGGGGTCTTAGTGGCCTTGCAATTTAGCATATTGTGTATGCAGTTTAGAGGTCAGAGAAACAATAGAAATCTGTTCCTAATCTACGTTAAGGAACACCCTGGATGGCCTTGACGGGAGGTTTCCATCTGTCTCCTAACAGTTTGCAGTGGGATCCCTTTTCGTAACCTTCTCTGAGCCCGGGGGGGGGGGGGAGTCCTTGTGACCTGGACATTTAGCACATTTTGTGCCAAAAAAGTGTCTCTCAGAAAATGAAACAATCCTGCCGAACTCGAATCCTTCGTTAATTTGAATTTCAACTGTTAAAGATCCTCAAAATAACACTTTAATATTGCAAACAGGCTATCTATAAGTTTCCTATTTAGGTGGTAGAGTGTGGTGGCAAAATGACACTGACAGCCTCGACATGCCCTCTTTACCTCAAGAAGAGGGGGGGGAATTGTCTCTTTTTTTTTCTCCTTTTAAAAATGAACGTTCCATATTCACCAGACCGACTGACTTTCTGCTTTATTTATTAAATCAGTAAAGTTTTCTTTTTGAAATTTTATCTACTTTTGTCTGTGACGTGAGACATCTATATTTTGGTAGACAATGCGTTGGAAAATTCATGTTGATGTTGGGCGGCACCCAATGGAAGTTGGAGATGTGCCAGGACCAGAGACGGTCATAAACAGATCCAACAAAACGACGCACTTCCTCCCAGAGCTAGGGCAAAACATACTTCGTATCGAGAAGAATAAGATTACTTTGCTAAAGGGAATACTCAAATGCGCATGATGATGAAATAAAAACGGTTAATAGAGCTCTGATGGATCTTCATTCGAAAACCTTTTTCGTTTCTTTAATAACTAAGGCATTATATTTACATAACTAACAAATAATGTTCACTATTAAGCTCAGTTTAGTCGTCTATCGCCTAATCTTTAATAACTATAGCCATTATTCTGGAGAATGGAAGGATAGAAAGATACGAGTTGGATTGTTTTAACTCTGACCGTAGTAATAACATAATTCGTGCACAGAGATGGGCCAAATGTTTGTCACAAAGTCTCAGAATTGATTAGGGGAAGGGGACTCACTGTTAGGAGACAGATGGAAGCCTTTTGGCAAGGCCATCCAGCCTGTTCGTTCACAGTGACTTCCCATCTGAGAGATGGAGGCTTTCCATGCCCTCTTTGATGGAGGGAATGGTGAGGGTTCAGGGGAGATAAATCTCAACGTAGGGATGGGTGGGACTCGAACATAGAAACTTCAGATTACGAGCATGGCGCGCTGCCAATAAGCCAACCCCGGCCCTAGAAAGATAAGATTAAAAATATGTAAGCGAATGGCAAAAGCCCTACAAGATCATTAGACTCTTTCCACGTCATGTCGATAGAAAGCCATATTGGAAACTCGATATCATGAAGAATGGGTTTTTTATGGAAATGAGATTCGAAGGTCTAAATTTGGTCTATGGAAACCTAGAATTTCATTAATATTCTTTCAATGTTTAAAGCGTTATGACAGCTGAAGTATTTAAAGAGGATGTGGATTGGCTCAGTCGGTAGTGCGCCAGGCTCCTAATCTGTAGTTTTCAGGTTCAGTTCCAATTGTCCCTGCGCTGAGAATTTCCTCCTCTAAACCCCCTTTGTTCAGTGGAGAGAAAGTGGACACGATGGGCTTGGAAAAGTCGTCGTCCATCGGATGTAACACTTAATAATTTTTTTTTTTTTGAAATCTCAGTAAATCTCTCATATTGTCTAGTTCAGCACTTATTCAAGAAATTGAATCAGGCAGAGTTTTTAAATATTCGGTGGTAGCGTCGAATTTTCAAGAAGGGAAAATGACTAAATTTAAAATACTGCTTATTGCTAGACGCGCGATGAGATTCAGGGAAGTTTTGTGTGCATGTGAGGAAAATACTTCTGGGATGTCTTCTGGAATGCGCTTTCAAAGTCCCCTAGAGGCGCTATTACTAAGATGAATTTATAGAGGTCATATAAGATCTCAAACTTCTTAATGGCATTAAAGAAGGACAGGTTGGTTTTCGAACTTTAGCTGCGCATTTTATTGTTTCGCAAATGGCCTAAAAGAAACCACGCCACAAGGACCTCGAGGCTTAGAAAAAGGACTGGGGAAGCTTACCCACTAGAGAGCTTTTAGGAGTAAATTGCCTTCTGCTATAAAATCCATCTAGCGTGTATTGCTAATGTCTGATAGATGCCAACCTTTATAAGCTCATTGTTGTTTGTTTTTTCTCACCGAAAGGCAAACTTAGAAACTCATTGCAGGCATAGTTGTAACCACTAACCTAAGGAAACGAGTTTAGAGAACTATAATTTCAATTTCATCCGCTCCTAGAGATAGCAATTGCATATTAAAAACCGGAGATGCTAAATGTTATTTGACGGGAAATATCCAAACACGACGTAGTGTTCATAAAAGAGAAATCTGGTCGTTTTACCTCTGAATCAAACTTTAAAAAAAAAAACACTGGTGTTCATTAATTTCGCTTCGTCTGCGATATTCCACAGACGTCAAGTCTTTAAGAATGGGGGTGGCTCAGTCGGTAGCGCGCCAGGCTCGTAATCTGTAGTTCCCAGGTTCGAGTCCCAGCTGGGTCAGCGTTGAGGTTTATCTCCGCAAAATTCCCCGTCCTGCCCACGGTCAGTAGGGGATACCGATGGGCTTGGAAAGGCCGCCGTCCGTCGGATGGGACGTTAAGCCGTGGCCCGTGTATAGGAGAGCCATACCCTGTGCACGTTAAAGAACACACTGGATGGCCTTGACGGGAGGCTACCATCTGTCTCCCAACAGCTGTTCCAGTGGGTCCCCTCCCCCAACCTTCTCTGAGCCTTCGGGGTCCATGTGACCTAGCCATTTAGCCCATGGTGTGCAAAAAAGTGCCGCTCAGAGGTAAAATTAAAATAATTTTAAAATTAAATACCCCCTCAAGCAGCTGCTTGCCACAGAGGTCTGACAGGAGCCTGTCAGTTTATATGCCAAAGTAGAAGGTCTGAGAGGATGGCAGGACCTCAGCAGAAAAACGACACAAACAGCCATGCCTATCCGGGGATCGAACCCAGGTCCCGTAGATCAGTAGCCAAGCGTGCTAACCACTCGGCCACGGGACGGCTCTCAGAGGTAAAAAAAAAAACTTTAAGAATGACATCAAGTACCTGCGATGTGAATAAGACGATCACCGTTATTGCCGTCCAGTTAGTTCATCGTTCCAAAAGCTAACAGTTGAACAACGTGTGATACTTTTTTTCATTGTAGTCTCCTGAAAGGAGCATTGCGTACTTTCATAGTTCATGCAAATGATTTCTAATCATAGAAATTGTCTGGAAACAAAAGTTTTTGGTCAAAATCGATTAGCTCTTTCGCAGCATTTTCATTGCAAACAGCTTGTGCGTCAGCAACTGTGATAGAAGAGATACAGAATCAAAGTGGCGTTACCTTTGATATCGAAAAAGGTGAACGCTTCTGATAAGAGTTTCGATTATCTCGTTCAAAACAAGAGTGATGAAAACTTGATGAACAAAGTCGGCAATGAAACGACTTTTGAACCCATCAAGAGAAATTTCAGAATCTAACTAGGATTAGCGAAATATCATTTTCGTCTGAAAAATGAAGGCATTCACTAGCAAGCCAAATACTAGTCCTTTTTCTTTACACGAACTCATCCAGAGGCAAGTCAATATTGTATCCTCCTTCTTTCCATTATGCAATAATATCCCTTGATTTTGGATGGCCTTATTTTCCAGGGCATAACTTTTGGTTGTATTATCATGTTAGAAGCAAAGAAAAAGATCACCGAATCATAAAATTACTGACAAACTATCAATCCCCTTGACTAAGGATAATACCTGATGAAAGATTTGTTAATGAGAACATTAATCTCAGTGATTTTGGGGCAAAAAAGCACTATATGTAGATACAGGGCTCAATCTAAGGAGAGAAAGGCAATAATACTCCCTCCTCGAGAATGCTAGTATCCGAATGGAAGCGAAAAAATATTAATTATATGTATCCCGTGCAGGGTCGTTAGCGGCCATTGCTACTGGTTAAAGGAATCTGGGTTCGACACCGGATAAAGCATGGATATTATGTTATCTTTCTGCTGAGGTCTTTCCTTACCCACAGATCTTCTCTATGGTCCTGTCAGACCTCTGTGGTGCAGCTGTTTTAGGGGTAATTTATCTTTATATTTCAAGTATTTTTTTTTTCAAGAACACTAAAATGGAGAGAAATTTTTTATACTAGATTGGCGATCCAATCTTTTCTTAGCCCTCTTTATTATTATTATTTTTAATAGATCCAGCTATATATAGATATAGGTCCTGTCTCTTATGAGATGGAATTCGTTCATACTATGTAGAACTATGGCGTCTTAGAAGAATGGAACTATGGCGTCTTAGAAGAGAGATTTAATGTTATTTTTCCCCACGTAAACTATTCTTAGTCATCAAAGCTAAGGTGGCGGGGGTGGCTCAGTCGGTTGCGTGCCATGCTCGTAATGTGCAGTTCCCAGGTTCGAGTCCCAGCTGTGTCAGCGTTGAGATTTATCTCCGCAAAACTCCCCGCCCTGCCCATGGTCAGTAGGAAACACCGATGGGCTTGGTAAAGGCCGCCGTCCGTCGGATGGGACGTTAAGCCGTGGCCCCCTTGTGCGGGAGAGAGCATACCCTGTGCACGTTAAAGAACACGCTGGATGGCTTTGACGGGTGGCTACCATCTGTCTCCCAACAGCTGTTCCAGTGGGTCCCCTCCCCAAACCTTCTCTGAGCCTTCGGGGTCCATGTGACCTGGCCATTTAGCCCATGGTGTGCAAAAAAGTGCCGCTCGGAGGTAAAACAACCCAACCCAACAAAGCTAAGGAATATGGAAGATGATTCAGAGAAGATTCTTCCATCTGTCTCCTCTGATAATCCATTTCCAATGTCTTAAGTCTTTGTGACATGGCCATATAGTTCACTGTGCAAAAACAAAGCAAGTTACTCACAAGTGCATGAAATATTGTGTTGATTTAAAACAAAGGTGATTACAAATGGTCTACGTGTTTCCAAAGATTTGCTTTGTAGGAAGTCAAGTCCTACAGAAAAATGGGGCGGGGGTGGCTCAGTCGGTAGCGCGCCAGGCTCGTAATCTGTAGTTCCCAGGTTCGAGTCCCAGCTGGGTCAGCGTTGAGATTTATCTCCGCAAAATTCCCCCGCCCTGCCCACGGTCAGTAGGGGACACCGATGGGCTTGGAAAGGCCGCCGTCCGTCGGATGGGACGTTAAGCCGTGGCCCCATGTGCGGGAGAGCCATACCCTGTGCACGTTAAAGAACACACTGGATGGCCTTGACGGGAGGCTACCATCTGTCTCCCAACAGCTGTTCCAGTGGGTACCCCTCCCCCAACCTTCTCTGAGCCTTCGGGGTCCATGTGACCTGGCCATTTAGCTCATGGTGTGCAAAAAAGTGCCGCTCAGAGGTAAAACAAACCAAAATCGTACAGAAATGAAGTTTGCATCATAGGAAAGAACAACAGAAAAGGTTTTGTGGTACTCTACTGAAGTTCAATGCGTGCTCTTTACGTTAAGCTGCACACATCAAAGCGATATTCGTTTCTTGCCAAATATTTCTTAGTACAGTCGCTCAAAAAAATATCCAAACACTATGGATCTGGCAACCTTCGTGTCACGTGACACGAAGGTTGCCAGATCACTAATTTCTAAAAAAAAAACGTTGCCAGATATTTTTTCTGAATTCTGTAATCAACCGTAGTGTTAGGATATTTTTTTGAGCGACTGTACATAACGATTAATTTTTCCAGTAGTGATTCTGATACCCTATTTTAATTCGTCAAAGGTTGCAGGCAGTGATGGAATATAAACTTCATTGTTATTAAGCTCCACAGAAAGAAAATCGAGAGGGATTGGATCTGATGAAAATGGCAGCCAGGAATTTGGGCTTTTCTCTGCTGATCAAACGAATAGGCAGCTGCATGTTTATTAATTTACTTTATTACTTCTCCCGCGTATTCGTAAAACAAAACTGAGTAGCTCTTTCTAATGGTGTTTCATTTCTTTATTTCATTTAGTGCTTTGAAGATATATTTTCGAAACCGCTCAGATCATTTGTTGCCCCATAATCTTCAACGTACACAGTAAGTTTTATTTCAATAAGTTTTCAAAAGTGTTTAAGAAGCCTACCTATATCTAAAGAAGAATGGGGCGGGGATGGCTCAGTCAGTAGCGCGCCAAGTTCGTAATCTGCAGTTCGCAGGTTCGAGTCCCAGCTGCGTCAGCGTTGAGATTTATCTCCACAAATTTTCCTGCCATGCCCACGGTCAGTAGGGGACACTGATGGGCTTGGAAAGTCCGTCGGATGGGATGTTAAGCCGTGGCTCCGTGTGCGGGAGAACACGCTGGATGGCCTTGACTGGAGGCTACCATCTGTCTCCCAACAGCTGTTCCAGTGGGTCCCCTCCCCCAACCTTCTCTGAGTCTTGGGGGTCCATGTGACCTGGCCATTTAGCCCATGGTGTGCAAAAAAAGTGCCGCTCAGAGGTAAAACAACCCAAATCTAGAGAAGGATGACACAGTGCTACAATAAGCCTCGTACCGGGGATCACATGAATATATGTCTTGGTGTCATGGTAGCCACGTTTGGTAATGAGTGTGTTTTATTTGGAAGTGTAACTGCCATTATTTATAGCAACAGTGCCTTCCAAAAAAAAAAAGCGGCGATATATTTTGTTCAGACTATGCAGCAGCTATTTTAGCATAAAATGAGTACAGTGATGAGATTTTAAGAGATTTCCATCTGCAGACCGTAACAGTTAGAATTTGACCAGTTAAGACTAACTCGCCGTCGTATATCTTCCAGATCTAGTGACGAAGAGAATGGCATCTTACATGATTATGAAAATTGGTTCAGAGAGCAGATTATCTTAGGCACGGACTGGCAGGGGGGCGCTGCGGCGTCTTAGATCCATTGGGCCACATAGGAACAAGACTTTTTTTTTTCAGGGGAGGTGGGGGGGGATTATAAAACTTCAACCATTACAGAAGTCCAGGAATTTGGGAAAAATTACTTTGGTACAAACTATTAACGGTATAAATATTGAAATCTTGCAAAAATCGAAATCGTGTTTTTCGTTGTAGCCCGACCCCCCCCTCCCACTTTTTTATATATATATATAACTGCGTCCTCTACCCCTATATTACGACATGGGAGCTGGCAGATATGCGATGAAATGTCAGTATAATGAAGTCGTGCGGCGACCTGAATATATTCCTTACAATAAAATGTCTCTAGAGCGAAATGCAATGATCACAAATTTCTTAATGTAAGCATTTTTGGGACTCGAACCTAGGAACATCATATTACGAGCCGTGGCGCACTACGGACTGAACCATTTCCCGCTACCAGGGGAGGGGAGAGGGGGGAGCACCATGTCAGTGGGCATATTTTTAATATTACGAATTTCTGGGATGAAGATGACAAAGAGTGGGTGGAGAAATTCCTCCCACCTTTGCTCTCCTCTTTCCATATATCAGGAAAAAATGCAATGATGGATTAAGAGAGTGAGCGGACAGGACGCCTTTTCGGTGGACGAAGGCTAAAGGAAATCCCATTCAAGTTGGAAATTCCTGATCATTTAAATTCTTTTTATCATTTTTCTAGAAACAAAAGTAAACGATTTTAAGTATGGTTTAAATCAGGGGTTCCCAAACCTTCGGCATCATTGTCCCCTTTTTCATTTTTGAGTCACACCCCTCCCTACCTCTCCTTTATCACCAGCCAACCACCCTGTTGACAACAACTTCAATTCATAATTAAAAATAATCAAAAAATTTCACAACCTCGCCTCCCCCCCCCCCATGGAATATCTTTAACTCCGCCTCCAGTTTGGATTGGGCTGGATTGTTTTACCTCTGAGCGGCACTTTTTTGAACACAATGGGCTAAATGGCCAGGTCACAAAGGACCCCGAAGGCTCAAAGAAGGTTGGAGGAGGGGACCCACTGGAACAGCTGTTGGGAGATAGGTGGTAGCCTCCCGTCAAGGCCATCCAGTGTGTTCTTTAACGTGCACAAGGTATGGCTCTCCCTCATACAGGGCCACGGCTTAACGTCCCATCCGACGGATGGCGGCCTTTACCAAGCCCATCGGTGTCCCCTACTGACAGTGGGCAGGGCGGGGAATTTTGCGGAGATAAATCTCAACGCTGACCCAACTGGGACTCGAACCTGGGAACTATAGATTACGAGCCTGGCGCGCTACCGACTGAGCCACCCCCGCCCCCCAATTTCACATGGATCACTTTGCATATTTTCCTTGCGTAGATAAAAAAAAGATTCTAAATTAACAAATGAATGAAAGATTGTTGAAAATTTGCTTCTGTAAACAAAAGATTTCCCCTATTGAAAATATCAGGATTGTGGGGAATTTTGTTGTGGATTCAAGACTAACTGCTTTGGCGTTTTGAGTCTGTAAGAATTATGATCGGTTTATTGAAATATAGCGGCGACCGTTTACTAGCAGTTGTGAAGAAGTTGGCCTCCATCCAGATGCCTGGTGATCCTTCCCTTATGGAAAGATCGTGCCATTTATGATTCAACCGATGGCCATTGAGCTAAATAATCGATTCTCTACGGAGACATCGAGTACATAATCACGATTATTCGGTTGCTTAGAAAGATTCGCAGGTCGTATGTTATTCGTGCTAAATAGGAATTAAGATTGTTTGGAAGTTAATGATACAAAATTTTAGCTGTTGTATATTTTTTCTTCCTTCCACATAGTCTGCATCATTTGTATTACATGCGGAGAAACATAATTATGCCAACAAGAATAGATTGTGGCGAAACTGAAGAAGAAAATAACCTTTTTGGTGGAAAAAAGTTACTTGGCGATGGAAAGCAGCAATCTACTTAATTCTTCGGCACAGGGGATTTAACGCAGACATTTCAATAGGTGGAACTTCAAGGTTTTGGGAGTGGCCTGAGAATTAATGTATTTATTCTACATCCTACATGGTTGTCGTAAAACCCACTTGGCTGCTTTCTCCGTTTTTCCTTAAAAACGCATATTTTATGTATATTCTGTTGTCTTAATTGAACGGAAAAAAAAAGAGATTCGATTGCTCGTTTGTCTGCTGTTATTTATGTTAACATAATTAAGTAGTTAGCATAATCATGAAGCAACGAAGGACATGGGCGCTGCCAGATATGGGGAAAGGGGGGGGGGGATTTCTTCCCACCCTAAAGAAATTCAAGCACAACCGAAAAATGTTTATGTGCTATAGAGAATAATTTGGGAATCTAAAAAGAAAATTTATTATAGGCATCACTATGGCCACTCCTTCTGTAAATTCTTGGTGACAATGATGACTAAAGTGTATGAAAAATCAATTAAATAGACACAGTCATTAGCAAGGAACCATTTATCAAGGAGGTTTAAGAGATGTTTGATTGATTCGTTGGTTGAAGTTGAAAGCTTTTTATTATGTGGCTACTGATGATGATGAAATGGGAAGGACCTGAAGAATCAAAATTAGGGACACATATGGAGACCTAAATTTAGGGTTCTGTCGCTGGTTTGATTCACAGGGTGTGTATCGAACTGTAGATTCTTAATTCCTGTTACAATATTTTTGTCACATTTGAATTTTTTCCCCGATTATTCTGTAATTTCAGTCTGTCACGATTGATATTGATGCTTTAGTCAGTACTGCTGATGAAAACAATGCAAAGAGGAAAAAAATTAATAGTTTATAATAAACTTTCAACTTGCCAGATTCCCCACAATTGTTTTTGGACGTTCTTCTTCCGAGTTGATTTGAGAAATCAGATACAACGCCTAAAATTTCTGACAGTAGTGAAAATTTACAATTTATCTAATACTTTTATAATAATTACTAAATTGAAATGCGAATGGAAATTCTATATAAAATGATTTAAACAAAATCTCCAAGTTGCAAAATTTTATTCTCTAAAAACGAAACGAGTGTGGAAATAAAACATTTTTTTATTTGCAATATAGAGGGCAGAGGTGTATTCTAAAAGCCATTCCTGGCTTTTACAAGATTTCTCATACAAGGACATAACTGAGGTCGAAGTCACTACTGATCACTGCGGGGGCGGCTCAGTCGGTAGCGCACCAGGCTCGTAATCTGTAGTTCCCAGGTTCGAGTCCCAGCTGGGTCAGCGTTGAGATTTATCTCCGCAAAATTCCCCGCCCTGCCCACGGTCAGTAGGGGACACCGATGGGCTTGGAAAGGCCGCAGTCCGTCGGATGGGACGTTAAGCCGTGGCCCCATGTGCGGGAGAGCCATACCCTGTGCACGTTAAAGAACACACTGGATGGCCTTGACGGGAGGCTACCATCTGTCTCCCAACAGCTGTTCCAGTGGGTCCCCTCCCCCAACCTTCTCTGAGCCTTCGGGGTCCATGTGACCTGGCCATTTAGCCCATGGTGTGCAAAAAAGTGCCGCTCAGAGGTAAAACAACCCAACTGATCACTGCTTAAGTTCAAGATTGTTGGAATAGTAATTCGCTCCTTAACCACTATTCTACTTAAAGACGACAAGTTTTATGTGGCTTTTCCTTTAAGAGTCGCGGGTATATTAAATTAATTTTATTTGAACGTTTAAAAGAGACACCAGTGCAACGTTTTTTTTTTTGCCATGATTATCGGAAGAGATGTTTAAAATATTTCTCAATAAAATCAGTGCACTGTTTCAAATATCTTTTTCTGGTAATATTACATTGCGTTAAAGTGCGAGATTTTGACAGCATTTCGTGTAAAGGTTTTGTTTTAGTAAACCACCCTGTAGTTATCTGAGGAAATATATTTGATCAGTTAATGATCAGTTAATTACCTGGCAGTCGGTAGAGGCCAGGTTCGTAATCTGCAGTTCCCAGGTTTAAGTCTGACCTGTGGTTCCCCCTTAGATCTGGCCCTGAGCACAGAGCCATACCCTGTGCAAGCTAAAGAACGATCTGGATAGCCTTGACGGGTGGCTCTCATCTGTCTCCTAACAGCTGTACGGTAAGTCTCCTTTCCCTAGCTTTCTCTGAGCGCTTGTGACCTGGCCATTTAGCTCACTGTGTGCAAAAAAAAGGTGCATTCAGAATTAAAATCCAGAGCCATGTCATCCACCATTTGTATCCGATGCTACTGTTTCTTCACCGAGAAGTAAGAGATAGGGACAATCCATTTTGGAAGTAAAAGAAAATTTATCTTTAGAACGGAAAAGAAAAAGGAGAAAACCGATCAACAAGATATGCAGTTGGAATTCTCTTCACGATTTTCTCCTACTCTGTTAGTTGATTGTCTTATAAACCTGAATCTTCAGGTTGCACTGTTTTTGCTAAAGTTTCGCCACTATGTCAGCATAATAGATGAGGGTAATCCCCAACATGTTTCTATTTCGACGAATTGTGAGTCAGCAAACTGTAAATGAGCCTTACAATCGATATCCCTTCGTCATTGAGCTTTGTCATGGGATTCGCTGTAAAGTGATTCATGTTGACGGAATCGCACGATTCCAAAGACAGTTGCGAAGAATTTGCAATCTGCTGCTCTTCTGCTCTCAAAACATCTTTCTATAGTCTATTTAAAGTTATTTTCTTCACTGTGAAAATATGTTTACTCTTTTATTATCATTTGAAGGGCTATTGGCTAGGATCGGCAAGGATTCCGACCTTTCCTTGCCGATCTCAGGGTGGGGATTAGCACAAATAGATCTCAACGCAGGTACAATTGGGGCTGGAACCTGGGAACTCCCACCCTCACCTCGGTCAGTAGGAGACACCGTCCATCGGATGAGACATTAAGACGTGGTTCCGTGTGCGGTAGGGGCATATCTTATGCAGGTCACAGAACATGCTGGATGGCATTGACGGGAGGCTTTCATCTGTCTCCTAACAGCTGTATAGTAGGTTCTCTTTCCCAACCTTCTCTGAGCCATCAGGGTCCTTGTGACCTGGCCATTTAGCCCATGTGTGTGCAAAAAAGTGCCGCTCAGAAATAAAGCAACCAAACAACCCGCCAGCCTCCACTCTGCTCTCGATGAGAAAGGAAACATCAGTGGGCTTGAGGGGCGGGGGTGGCTCAGTCGGTAACGCGCAAGGCTCGTAATCTGCAGTTCCCAGGTTCGAGTCCCAGCTGGGTCAGAGTCGAGGTTAATCTCCGCAAAATTCTCCGCCCTGTCCACGGTCAGTAGGGGACACCGATGGGCTTGGAAATGCTGCCGTCCGTCGGATGAGACTTAAGCCTTGTGTCCGTGTGCGGGAGAGCCATACCCTGTGCATGTTAAAGAACACGCTGGATGGCATTGATGGGAGGCTACCGTTTGTCTCCCAACAGCTGTTCCAGTGGGGGGTCCCTTCCCCCAACCTTCTCTGAGCCTTCGGGGTCCTTGTGACCTGGCCATTTAGCCCATTGTGTGCAAAAAATGCCGTTCAGAGGTAAAACAACCCAACAACTCAGTGGGCTTAGAAATGCTGCACTTCGGATGAGACGACAAACCATATCCTGTGCGTGTTAAGAAGCACACTGGATGAATCTTTGAGCTGTTGGGGTTCTTGTGACCGAGCCATTAACCCATTATGTGCAAAAAAAAAAAGCGCCGTTCATAGGTAAAGAGAACTGAAAACTTTGTTGCTTATAATAAGCGAGAAAGCCATCAGTTGCTGGCTACTTCGTTTTTCTTAAAGAAAAAAGGCTCAAAACTAAAAATATTCTAGCCTGTTGTCCTAAGTGTGGTAATCGACCTGTTGATTGCACCGGAGAAAAGTGATTTGGCGATAACCCTGAAGTTGCACGCAAACTATAATCGCAGAGGAAGAACAATCATTATATTTAACACATTCGTTCTCTCATTTTTTTTTCCTCCCTTCCAGAGAACGAGAGTCGCAAAAGCCCCCTAATGAAATTAAGTGACGATTTAGGGCACATCCTGCCTAAAAATCCGATCATAAATCATCTGAATCAGATCACGTGGCTGCGAATCAAGTGACAAGATTTTTTTTTATCATTTCTTCTCTTCAGTCCGTTGCGATGGTGAAGGAAAGGAAACATTAAGTCACTCCCCCCCCCCACCTTTCCCTATTCTTAGCCTCATCTCAATTTTTCTCAATCATCTTTTTAGTCGATTGGATGTCTCTAGCAGACAAGATTCGCACCTTCGCTCTTTTTGTAACCGCCATTCATAGTAAGAAAAAACAGTTTGCAAAATCGATTTTAAACAGTTGATGATAATAATAATAAGTCAGATTACAAGTGAGCATTGATCAGTTTGCGTTTTAATCCTAGACGAGTTTTCGACGGCTGAGGCAGTTCGTAAACTGCAACTGTCGATTTTTCAACAATGGAGCGAGCCATATTTTCCTTCAGAAAGAAGCTTCTGTCATTAACAACAGATACTACTAATTAGCTGGGTTGTTTCACCTCTGAGCGGCATTTTTTTTTGCACACCATGGGCTAAATGGCCAGGTCACTTGGACCCCGAAAGCTCAGAGAAAGTTGGGGGAGGGGACCCTCTGGAACAGCTGTTGGGAAACAGATGGTAGCCTCCCGTCAAGACCATCCAGCGCGTTCCTTAACGTGCACAGGGTATGGCTCTCCCGCACACGGTTCCATGGCGTAACGTCCCATCCGACGGGCGGTGACCTTTCCAAGCCCATCGGTGTCTCCTGCTGACCGTGGGCAAGGCGGGAATTTTGCGGAGATAAATCTCAACCCTGACCCAGCTGGGACTCGAACATGGGAACTGCAGATTACGAGCCTGGCGCGCTGCCGACTGAGCTCCCCCCCCCCCCCACACGCCACTACTAATTAGAGTGAAACTAAAAGGTCAAACATTCACCAATAGTAGTTTGAATTAAATATATCGATAATATTCGATGTTACACTCTATTGAATAGTATTTTTTCTACTAAATGTCTGCTGTTTAATAATATTTATACTGCCGCTTTTAGGGTTATTGTGTTCATTGGATTGTGTCTTTCCCGAGAATCACTCTCGTGCTGAGTTGTTGAGTAAATAAATTATTATTTCATCCTGTCACATTTTCTAAGGTTCGAGTCCCACATACGATAGCGTTGAAATTTATCTGCGCAAGATCCTCCACCCTGCTGCCCTCGGTCAGCTGGGGACACCCATGGGCTTGGAAAGACTTCCGTTGGTCGGATGGGACATAACGCCTTGGATTAGTGAGTCAGAGAAAGCCGTATTCTGTGCACGTTAAAGAACATGCTAGATGGACTTGACGGGAGACTACCATCTGTCTCTTAACAGCTGTATAGTGGGTCCCTTTCCTAACCGGGGCGGGAGTGGCTCAGTCGGTAATCTGTAGTTCCCAGGTTCGAGTCCCAGCTGGGTCAGCGTTGAGATTTATCTCCGCAAAAATTCCCCGCCCTGCCCACGGTCAGTAGGGGACACCGATGAGCTTGGAAAGGCCGCCGTCCGTCGGATGGGATGTTAAGCCGTGGCTCCGTGTGCGCTGAGCTGTACCCTGTGCACGTTAAATAACACGCTGGAAGGCCTTGACGGGAGGCTACCATCCGTCTCCCAACAGCTGTTCCAGTGGGTCCCTCCCCCAATCTTCTCTGAGCCTTCGGGGTCCATGTGACCTGGCCATTTAGCCCATGGTGTGCAAAAAAGTGCCGCTCAGAGGTAAAACAACCCAACCCAACCTTTTCTAACCTTATCTGAACCCTTGGGGTCTTATGAGCTGGCCATTCAGCCAATTGTGGGCAAGAAAATTCCGCTCAGAGGTAAACCAACCAAAGACCTTTAGTATTCAGTTTATCGCCTATCGCAGTAGAGTGGAAATATTCTTGAAACTGGCACAGTCGGGACTCGAACCTGCAAACGTCTATTAAGGACTCAGACCGCATCGAGAATTTCGAAGCATTTGAAGGATCAGTCTATCTTTGAGTCGGTGAAGGAAGATGAACGAGTTCATCCTCTCATCGGTTTGGAGCATCTGGAGCAGCAATGGCGTCTTTTCGCTGAGCGACTGGAGGAAGAGGCGTCGCCACATCCGGCCACCGAGATCCAGATGAGCCGTGGAGCAGTCAGATTATTTCGGAGGCAGAGAGTCTTGGATGTTGGGTGGAAACCCAAAAACAACAGGAAACCTTTCGTCAATTCGAGGAAAAGGAGATTTTTGCCGCAGAAGATACGACGCATTTCCTGCCTCCAGAGATCAAATGTTGCACGACGATTCCTTCTCTGTACACTTGACGACCCCAGTGGCAAGGTGGCTAGTGCGTTTGGCTGCTTAGAAAAGGGATGCAGCCCAAGTATTAGAGATGCTGGAAAATTGCGTTCTTTTGCTGCTGAGGTCACACTTCCTTTAGAGATGACTCTATTGATTATTATATTGACAAACTCTGGACGGAGATTGACTCAGTCAGTTGCACACAAGACTTGAACTCTGCTATTACCAGTTTCAAGTTCTCACTGTGCCTGTGTTTAGATTTTCTTCGCACCCCTCCCCCGTCCCCCATCCTGCCCTCGATGGGAAAAGGGACATCGATGAACTTGGAAATGCCATTATCCGTTGAATGTTGTGACGACAAAACTGGTTAGTGTGCAAAGGAGCCACACCCTGTGCACGTTCAAGATCTGGATGACGATATAGGAGGTCATCATCTATCTCCTAACAGCTGTATAGTGGATTCTATTTCCCTTTCCAGTTCTGAGCATTTGGGGTCCTTATGACTTTACCATTTAACCCGTTGAGTGCACGAAAGTACCTTTCAGAGGTAAAAAAAACTTGACTGACAAGTTTTTATTAAGCATCCGTGCCACATAATAGGTTAGCCATTGGTGGTGTAGTGGTAGTATAACAGGCCTGTTTCCTGGAGACGTGGGTTCGCATCCCACTCATGGCAAAACCAATTTTTTTTCAGCTTATTATTTCATGACTTTAGAATAATTTATAAATGTAAACGACTTTTAGACCAACTGCTGGTTTCAAAGCCGATTGAATTGTTTAACTCTAAAAAAAAATGTAATTGTTCAATTCATTCAATTCATCAGGGGCGTATTAAAGGGAATGTTAGATGGACCTCCCAAACATATTTCCAAAAACACCCCCCTCAAGCAGCTGCTTGCCACAGAGGTCTGACAGGAGCCTGTCAGTTTATATGCCATAGTAGAAGGTCTGAGAGGATGGCAGGACCTCAGCAGAAAAACGACACATACATCCATGCCTTACCCGGGGCTCGAACCCAGGTCCCGTAGATCAGTAGCCAAACGTGCTAACCACTCGACCACGGGATGGCTCAAAAAATTTGTCAAGGGTGGCCACCCTCCCAAGTAGTGACCGCGCCCAAAGCTGCTTAACTTCGGGAATCAGACGAGAACCGGTGCTTTCAGCTTGGTATGGCCGTTGATCCAAAAACATCACTGCTGTAATATTGTCTAATCTGAAACCAACACTCAGGATATGTATAAGCATGAAAAAAAGTTACGTAAACTGTTGCCTTAACGTCAATAACCTTAATTACGTATGTTTATAGTTTTACTGTTGGTAAAATTTGCACAAGCAGGATATTTCGTTGTTCTATTCAGTCAGTTAGAGTTGATATATACATTCAGTGAACCTTTATTAAGGAAACATCTTTTATGTTCACAGAGAGTCATTTATTAAGGAGACATCTTTTATGTTAATAAAGAGTCAAATTCGAAACCTGGTGTATAAACCGACAAGCTTCTGCGAGAGCTCTGTTGCAAGCAGCTGCTTGAGTGAGTATTTATTTTATTATTTTTATGCAAAAAAAGTGGCGTTCAGAAAAAAAAACACCTTGGTTGGTTCTGCAAAAATTCTTAAAGCTAAGAAAACTGAAATAAACATTACACAAGCTGGTAAAAATTCTCTTCTATATTTCACTAAAGTTAAATATGTTGGCTATTCATTTTAATTTGTGTGAACCTACTTTTTGAGGATAATTATTATTCTTTCAACTAGCATTAATATAATGCTGTTAAATATTCCACTGTAAATTCACTAGTCTATTCAGCTGTCTAATTTCACAAATCGCATGTCAGTTATAAATGAAGATTCAAAAGAAATTTGCAGTTTAAAAATTCTTATGTTTTTATTTTAATATTGCGTTTTTATTTTAATATTGCGCACCGTTTATGAAATTTTAATTACTTTTTCATAAAATACACCTTATTCTGCGGCCCACAACTTACGTACCTTATTCTAGCTATTTGATCCATCAGAACATAAACTTTGTAAAAGTCCATGCTTCAAGCAGTGAAGTTTTTAAAAATTTCTATTTTTATATTTGTTTAGGTAGACTTGTACATTTTACTATTACCGTTGGGTGGGCAACGATTTTCCCGCTTGTCAAAAATCCGTGTAACCCCTACATACGGGGCAGGGGTGGCTCAGTCGGTAGCACGCCAGGCTCGTAATCTGTAGTTCCCAGGTTCGAGTCCCAGCTGGGTCAACGTTGAAACTTATCTCCTCAAAACTCCCCGCCCTGCCCATGGTCAGTAGGGGGACATCGATGGGCTTGGAAAGGCCGCCGTCCGTCGGATGGGACGTTAAATCGTGGCCCGGTGTGCGGGAGAGCCATACCCTGTGCACGTTAAAGAACACGCTGGATGGCCTTGACGGGAGACTACCATCTGTCTCCCAACAGCTGTTCCAGTGGGTCCCCTCCCCCAACCTTCTCTGAGCCTTCGGGGTCCTTGTGACCTGGCCTTTATCCCATGGTGTGCAAAATAATGCCGCTCAGAGGTAAAACAACCCAACCCCTACATACTATCAGGGTGACTCCCATGAGCAACCACTGGTTTCTAGACCGTTGGAACTCGCGAAATTTTTTGTTTTCAGCGTGCATTTACAACTCTTGTGTAAAGCAAAGCGGCTAGGATTAAAGTCAACCGTCAAGTTGGAAGTGCTCTCCTCTCTTGACAAAGTCTTCAGGTAACTGAAGGCGAAAGATTAATTACTTAATGTTTCCAAAGGCAGAAACGTTTTTCTTTTTCGTTTTGCTTACATGTCTGTGTTGTATTTGCCAAGAGCTCCTTCAGCGATTCCCAACCCTGTCGAGAGTCTGCCGTCTCCAGAAGACGGATCGATCTCCGTGCAACGCCCCCACGTTTTGACACCAACACACATTACCCAATGAAACAATCTCTAAAACGAATCTGGCTCCACATCTCGCATCTCCCGAGATGGCCTCTCGATGCCTCTCACGTCAATACCAATGTTTCCAGAACGTCAAATCTCGTCGCCTTGTCGGTAACGCATCGTCCTCCTCAGCCAATGAGAAATGCAGAAAGGGTTTTACCTTTCCGAGGTTTCGGTGAAAATTTTATTAGCTCTGATTAGATATTGAAATCCCGCTGTCTTTCTATTTGAAGTTCTAACACGAATGCATTTTTCATTTAATATTTGCTAGCTACTTCTTAGTCCTCTGGTGGCGGGTCTCGAAGAGGCAAGATCACCAACGTGCCAGTCTAATGAACCTGAGGTTTCTAAATTAAGACCCCCAACTTTGTCAGGGTTCATATTTTCTTTGCTGGCCACATATATTTGTGGTATAGTCAGTGGCAGCCGTCCCGTGGCCGAGTGGTTAGCGCGCTTGGCTACTGATCTACGGGACCTGGGTTCGAGCTTCGGATAAGGCATGGATGTTCGTGTTGTTTTTCTGCTGAGGTCCTGCCATCCTCTCAGACCTTCTACTCTTGCATATAAACTGACAGGCTCCTGTCAGACCTCTGTGGCAAGCAGCTGCTTGAGGGGGTATTTATTTATTTTTTTTATAGTCAGTGGTGAAAGTAGGCCGGTACGCGCCGGTACGACGTACCGCTAAGACATTTTTCAGTAGTGGCTCCGTTAACGATTTCTTTTTCACCTTAATGATTTTTCAACCAAGAATTTAATTTTTTGTAAAGCGGACCATTCCTTTTAAGCAAAACTCGTCGGTTTTTAATTGCATTGCTACAGTTTAACCCTTTAGATACCAAGCTGTTTAGAAACCGGATACTTGAGATTCCATTTAAGCCAACAGGGAGTGCCGAGGGGGGGAGTGCTAGAAATTGGAAGTAGCGCTTTCTCTCTTTGAACGATTAGCAAGGATATTGGGTATTGAAAGCAGAACTAGACAGACAAAGGCGACTCCAACCAAAAGCGTCTTTCGGGGAGTCGTTAAGAGTTCACGGACAATGCACGTTCCCACCCGCCGTAGCTGTCTGGGTTCGGTCTTAATCACTACCGGAGGCAGAACTGGGAAAACGGGGTGGTAAATCAAAGAAAGGGTATGAACTCACTCAAGTAGACACTGAAATCCATTGCAAAGGAACATGTACTTGTAATTTTCGTTTTCAATATATAAATGAAAAAAATGAATACCCCCTCAAGCAGCTGCTTGCCACAGAGGTCTGACAGGAGCCTGTCAGTTTATATGCCAGAGTAGAAGGTCTGAGAGGATGGCAGGACCTCAGCAGAAAAACGACACATACATCCATGCCTTACCCGGGACTCGAACCCAGGTCCCTTAGGTCAGTAGTCAAGCGCGCTAACCACTCGGCCATGGGACGGGCACAAATAAATACCCCCTCAAGCAGCTGCTTGCCACAGAGGTCTGACAGGAGCCTGTTAGTTTATATGCCAAATATATATATTTTTTTATTCTACTGAATTGAAAATTCTAAACGTTTCTGGAAATGACGGGAGGCAGTTTAATGGGGACGATGGGGGCACATGCTTCCCCAGATTTAAGTAATGAGTTTGAAGCGGGGAGGAATTTTTAATATAAAATCATGGAAAAACAGATTTTTAAAAATTAGTTTCATCAATTAATCATTTTACGCTACTGGAGTAACCGTATTAGAAAAACTAATACACGTTCTTTTAATTTTATTGTCCCACAGAAGTTGACACATCATTTTTTTTAAACTTAATTTTCGCTTAGCACACCTCCCGTAATTTTAAGGCAGGAAATATATGCTATGAATTTAAATATTAAGTTGTCCTTCCTAGCCATTTCAAAAACTGGGGTCTGTTTCGTCATCTCTTAAACATCTGCGAGTTCTAAACAGACATGTATTCAGAGTATACATACACAGTAAGAGAATACGCACACTCCTGAACTCTACGACTGATATTATTTGGAAAATTTAAAAAAAGAATTATGGCGTATATTAATTAATTTTTTTTAATTTGAATCTAATTATAAACTTTAACAAAAGAAAGTAAATATATTTATTTACTCTAGATAAGTTTTTTGAATATTAAATAAAAGATATTATACCCCATCGAATTTTTGCTTTCTTCCCCCTTGCTACTCCTAAGATTAGCTTTAGACCCAAGAAAATTTTCTTTCCACCTGAGTCTTGTCGCCAATATACTACTGGGGGAAGACTATTTTTATTTCAGTGCAGTTAATTTGTTTATAGAGTTTGAAGAGAAAACTCCAGATTGCTGTAAATTTTCTCTTTGTAAGTAAACAACATTCAATTTTTTTTTTATGTTAAATATTAATAATGAATGCTTTTGAAAAAACTCTTAACTCGTAATACGTACCTGTAGTATGAGATTTTCGACATCCACAAAAACCCATACTCAAGGCAATTGCAATGATGAATCCTCCTCATATTTCATCAGTAGTTTATACTGAACTACCAGTTTCGACTTTTATAACCACTCTCATTTTCACTGAATTCAGCATATTTGTTAGTATTGACCCGCAGCATGTCAACATTGTCGTCTGTAAAAAAAGAAGTTTAAAATAATGGATAGCTAATTGTAAAGGAGATAGTTCAAGAATAAGGCCCACAGAAGATTCAAAATGATTAACAAAAACTGCGTCGTTGATAACTGCCATTTGTTAAATTTATTGAGCTTTATCATCCTTGTGATCAAGTGGTTTACAAGCTTCGCTTCAAGTTTATGGAACCTGGATTTGAGAACCTATAAGTATGACTATTTTCTTTCTGCTGAGATCTCGCCTTCATAATAGGTCATCTGACGTCTTAAATCGACAGGCTTTTATCAGGCCAGTTATAAATAGCAGTTTGAGAGGTGTCAAAAAATTATCAACTAAAAATTTAATTCTCTAATGCTTTTTTCATCGTTTGCATCCCTTGGAATTTAACGTTCAGTATCATAATTTATAGTGTTTGTATACATATTAAGCCGTCCCATGGCCCAGTGGCTAGCGCGCTTAGCTACTGATCTACGGGACCTTGGTTCGAGCCCCAGGTAAGCATGAATGTTTGTGTTGTTTTTCTGCTGAGGTCCTGCCATCCTCACAGGCGTTCTACTCGGATCTTCTATTGACAGGCTCTTGTCAGACCTCTGTGGCAAGCAGCTGCTTGAGGGAGTACTATTTATTTTTTTATTATACGTATTAGATACGTCGAGTCGTTTCAGATTCCCAAATATCAGAATCGTTATAATAAAAAGAAATTATGATTATCAACTTATGATAACGATGTTTTTCCTTAGAAACAAAGTTATTATCAACTTTTTAATTACACAAAATAATAAATTTGATATAAAAATAATGCTTTAGCATGATTTGGGTTCTGGCTTTAACGAACAATGCTGTGGAACTGAAAGAAAAAGCCCAGAAGTTTTGCATTAAAGAAAAGCGAGGTTACTTTTCTTGGAACCTTTCATCGGAGTGGATTGAGGTTGGTTAGGAGAGAACAGAAAGAATTCTGCCAGATCCGCTAGAGGAGTGGCGTTGTAGTTTACAATTAGCTGCTACCTCTTAAGGTGGAAAGGAAGGGAAGCAAGCATTTGAGATGAGGAGAGTTTGCGATGCAATGGTCGTCTGCATATACCTAATTGTAATTTTGTTGCCACTTTCACTCTCTGCTATTAGCTTTTCTGAATCGCTAAACATTTCTCATTAAGGTGAAGACAAGGTCTATATTGAGGTCAAATCATATGTAAAGTTAAGCGTGCCAAGAAATACGTATATCACGTGTAAAAGTGAAATGATTGGCTATTCCTGGGGTGAAAAATTAATCTATAGTACCGTGACAAGAGTGGAAAGCTAGATGAATTTGCTTGGCACACAAGAGCGCTCAACAAAATCATTTCGCAACATTTTTTGGACAAAAGTCGCTCTTTTCCTACCTTATTTTGGATGCGGAAACTCTGCAATTTCGCATCTATTATCAGGGATCCCGTGGCCGAGTGGTTAGCACGCTTGGCTACTGATCTAAGGGACCTGGGTTCGAGCCCCGGAATTAGGCATGGATGTGTGTGTCGTTTATCTGCTGAGGTCCTGCCATCCTCTCAGATCTCCTACTGTGGCATATAAACTGACAGGCTCCTGTCAGACCTCTGTGGCAAGCAGCTGCTTGAGGGGGTATCAGGGATAAGTCAAAGACGAAATTTCCGTACGTCATGTAATCATTGATTAAGCTTTATATATTTTAAAAGCTATTCCAAATCTCTGATAAATGTTATTCCGAAAAAATGCCATATTTTGCTTCGGAGTTTAAAATATGCAAGTTGAGTATTCAAAATTACAATACGAGTGAAACGTTAATTTTCCTTTCTAAAAAAATTTAAATGCTAAAATAATTTTAAAAACATTTAAATCATATTTTTTTCGAGAATACAACGGAATCAGCAAGTATTTAAAAATATTAATATTTATTTCATATTAAAAATCCCTAAATCATTCACTGTTTGCGGGAAACATATGGAAAATGAGAAAATTTAAGAGCACTGTACTTTCGTCGCTACACACTTCAATTTATTAACCCCTGTAAGGCGACTTCAGCGGAGTGATCGCCTGTGTGTGATTTTCTACACATAGCTATGCTTTGAAGCGTACCGCTAAGAAATAAAATCTGCTTTCATCACTGGGTATATAGTCTTTGTTAGAAAGCAGGCACTGTTGGGTTAGGAAGGATCGTCGGATA
This sequence comes from Ryuthela nishihirai, assembly GCA_038380435.1. NCBI lineage: Eukaryota > Metazoa > Arthropoda > Arachnida > Araneae > Heptathelidae > Ryuthela > Ryuthela nishihirai. Next base: position 33,078,874 of record JAWZYU010000018.1, read on the forward strand.
GCGGTTAAGCAGTATTAAGGTCATGGAATTGATAGAATTAGATTGGATTGTTTTACCTCTGAGAGACACTTTTTTTTGCACAAATGGGCTAAATGGGTTGATGGAGAGGACCACTTGACAGCTGTTGGGAAACAGATGGTAGCCTTCCTTCAAGGCCATCCAGCTCGTTCTTTAACGTTCACAGTTATAGCTCTCCGGCATAAGGAACCGCGGCTTTACGTCTCATCCGACGGACGGAGGAATTTTCAAGCCCATCGGCGCCCCCTACTGGCCGATAACAGGGTGGTGGATTAGCGGAGATAAATCTGAACCCTGGCCCAAGTGGGAGTCGAATATGGGAACTGCAGATTACGAGCCTGGCATGCTACATACTAAGAGGAAGAGCATTCAATTCTAAACAAAAAGTATAAAAATAAAAGGAAAACAAAATGTAGATAAGCATAAAAAAAATGTAAATTCATTTGTAGTGATTTTTGAAAACGGATTAATCAGGTTCTAGAATTTAAACTGTTAAAGAACAGACTTGATGGCTTCGACGATCATAAGCTCCATCCGTCTGATGGGACATTAGGTCAGGGGGGGGGGGGGGGTGCTCCGTAAACAGGAGAGCCCATGCACTTTAAAGAACACACGGGATGGCTTTGACATCCCGCGTGCTCCATATGTATCTCATCAGCTGCCCAGTCGATCCACTTCCTTAATCTTCTCTGAACCCTTGGGTACTTATGACCTGGCCATTTGGCCCATCGTTTGTACAAAAGAACCGCTAGTATGTTGGGTTGTTTTACCTCTGAGCGGTACTTTTTTTGTACACCATGGGCTAAATGGCCAGATTACAAGAACCCCGAAGGCTCAGAGAAAGATGGGAGAGGGGATCCACTGGAACAGCTGTTGGGAGACAGATGGTAGCCTCTCGTCAAGGCCATCCAGCGTGTTCTTTAACGTGCACAGGGTATGGCTCTCCCGCACACCGGGCCACGATTTAACGTCCCATCCGACGGACGGCGGCCTTTCCAAGCCCATCGATGTCCCCCTACTGACCATGGGCAGGGCGGGGAGTTTTGAGGAGATAAGTTTCAACGTTGACCCAGCTGGGACTCGAACCTGGGAACTACAGATTACGAGCCTGGCGCGCTACCGACTGAGCCACCCCTACCCCCGCTAGTCGGTAAAAACAATCCAAATAGCGGAGCTTCATATGCCCTTTATACAGATAATCATTGCTTTTTCTTCCTATTAGGAACTAATATATTCAAATAGCTATTGAAATTGTTGTATTCTGTTTCCTGCAGAGGATTACATAACTTTGGGGAACAACTGAAATTTGTTTTGCAATATTGTGATGAAAGAATAAAGACTTGTTTATTAGAAAAGAAAAACTTACACAAGAATCCAATGCTTATACATAAGAAGTAGAAAAACAAAATTATAATAGGTTTATACAGTTCTTGTGAAAAAAGCTCACAACATAACATTGTTCTGGGATTGAGGCTGCTTCACTATTAAAGCGAAGGAACAGTCTGCAGTCAGACTTAACTCTATTGATCTTAATATGCATAGAGATGAATGATTTCGGTTGCTTTACTTCTGCGCACTTACTTTTTTGTGCACTATGGGCTAAATGGTGAAGTCACAAGGATCCCAAGGCTCAGAGAAAGTTGGGGAAGTGGATCCAACAGAGAGCTGTTAAGAGACAGACCTCCCGTCAAGGCGTTCTTTAACGTGCACAGGGTATGGCTCTCCTGCACACGGCGCCACGGATTAACATCCCATCGGATGGACGGCGGCATTTCCAAGACAAGCGACGTCCGCTTTCTCACCTAGGGCAGAACGGAGTTTGCGGAGAAAATGCTCAACCGAAGCACAGTTGAGACTCGAAACTGGGAACTACAGATTGCGAGGCTGGCGCGCTCGCGACTGAGCCAACCCACAAAGGGATGATGATACGTCTGAATATACAAGGCGTGAGAAGCAGACTTCACATGTAACCATGGTTTAATGATTCATCTGACTAAAGAATACAGACAGTGACTGTTTCTCAACTTTTAAACCTAAGGCAAAGTGTGTGGTACGATACCGTTCCAGTCTTCTGCTCCCGCTAGATAATGAATGACCTGAAACAGAAGCGATCTGCTGACTAGTTATCTAGAGCGGTGAGGTGGCGCTGTCTTTAGCCGCCAGGCTCATAATCTGCATTTCGCAGGTTCGAGTCCCACCTGGGATTAATTTCCGCAAAACTCTCGCCTTTTCCCCGGTCAGTAGGGGACACCAATGGGCTTGGAAAGGCTGCCATCCGTCGGATGGGACGTAAAGCCGTGGCCCGTGTGCGGGAGAGCCTTACCCTGTGCACGTTAAAGAACACGCTGGCTACCAGCTGTCTCCTAAGAACTGTCCAGTGGGTCCTTCTGACCTGACCGTTTAGCCCACTGGTGCAAAAAAAGTGCCTCTCACAGGTCTTTATTTTAAGCATTAGTTCAACGTTAGAATAAGCTTTTATGATACTTCCTGCTTAATAGGATAGCTGTATTTTTGAAACAAACATCTAAGTACTATTTATGCTCTAAAAACACATTATGGTTGGAAATGAATATCTTCAGTAGCTCTTTTTCATTGGAGTCTAAATGTATTATAAATAGGATTCCTGTATTGTATTAATTCTATTGAGATGAAAACTTTTCAAACCATTTAGCAATGTTGCTGAGCATCGATTAACTGAACAACAATTCCTTAACGTCCACTTTTTTTCCTTCCTTCCGAGTATAGTTTTGCTGTTCACTTAGCAATTTTCCCTCCCACTAAGAAGGATCCAGCAATCCCTCCAGCAGAGTTTCCTTCACTGACAGTGAATGTATATACTGGCCTAGCTGTGAGATCCGTGTTGGTTCTATTTTTAAATCTGAATGTCAAAGAGATCCTTTTCCTGCCTGCCTCTTTAATCGCAATTGATTCCAACTGACCACCGACTGGCAAAACCATCATTAATCGACTTCAGCAAACAATTTCTTTAATGCCTCGAAGAAATTCACTTTCAACTTCTTCATTCATAACCAGAGTGCATTTTTGCCGTTACTTTTAATTGGTTATTAATGTCCAATAAAATGCCTTCTGCGGTAACAGATGTTGCTCTCACTTGGAACAATGAACGTAATTACTGGAGCAATTGAAACACGGAGGAAGAGAAGAGGTCGGCGGAGCACTCTTCTTCTTAAGCGGAAGATGTGAGTGATGTCAGCATCCACATAGCGCGTGTGTCGATAGCTGAAGCTGCAAAGGCCGACGTAACAACACAATGACATCGGCTTGTTGTTTGCTTATCGTTAGCCTCCATCAGTTGCCTGACAAGATAATACTCTGTTGGCAGATTGCTCCGAGGGGTGCCGTTGACAAGAGAGAATTCTTTCAGGGCACCTGGTCTCTCTTGGATTTCGAAGTTCGAGTATAATAACCCGCATGGTGAAGAAGAACACGTGGTCGTTCCTGTCGTTGACATTAATAGGCGCATTCGTCCTCTCGAAAAGATCGTAACAACTTCTCTTCCTCCCTCGCGTTATCTTTTTGGTTTTCAGACTCTTTCGCTTCCTTGGCATGTGGGAAGTGATTTCTAGGGAGATGGGAGGAACAGGGCCTTTAATCTGTCGATGTATCTCATTTGATACACTACTTAATTAGAAGCAAACCTATAGACAGGGCATGGGAGATTGTAGACGAATCTGGTCTAAAGTGTTTCCGTCTTCTCTTTTTTGCTTAATGAGGAGGGAAAGGAGGACTAGATTAGAGATAGGTGTGCATTAGTTTCCCGAAGATGATGCTCTAAGGGTGATAACGGACGATCTGCATCCCAGAATGTTCGTCGCTTCAAAAGCTTCGCGAAGATGATGTGGGATTCTATTTTCCGCTTAGCAACGGTCTAATTATATTTTTTTGCTTTTTTTTCCTTGAGAGCAAAGTAAGAAAGATAAAGACGAGCATTTTGGTCTAAGATTTTTCTCGACGGTTGGGTGAAATGGTGACGAGAATTATCTTCCGTCAGTTTTCCAAAATTAGTCGTTAATTTTGTTTCAGTCAACGAGATCTCAACTTTGCAAAATTTGACTCAGTTTTTGCTGAACTTTGAACTGTTGGCTGGAAACAAATGGCCAGAAGTAACGGCTTTTTCTATACTGACACTTTTTAAAACGAACAGAAAATGTTGACTATCCCTTATAATGTTCCTACAATCAAAAAGAAAAGATTACGGTTTACTATCACGGACTTCTTTTTCAGTCTAGAGGTAGGTAGTGCCCCAGGCTCGTAATCTGCAGTTCCCAGGTTCGAGTCACACCTGGACCAATATTGAGATTTATCTCCGCAAAATTCTCCACCCTGCCTTCGTAGAGGACACCGATGGGCTTGGAAAGACACCGTCCGTCGCCGTTGCCCCGAGTGCGGTAGAACCATACCCAGTGCATTAAAGAGCATGCTGGATGACCTTGACAGGTCTTTTAACAACTGTTCAGTGGGTACACTTCCCCAACCTTCTCTTATCCTTTGGGGTCCTTATGGCCTGGTTGGTTAGCCTATTGGGTGCGAAAAAGTGCCGCTCAGAGGTAAAACAATCCAACCCAGACCAGAGTCCGATTCTATAACCAGTAGACCACCCTGAAACCAAAAATAGTTCAACTGATAGAATATCGGATTTGCATTCGTAAGAGGATGGTAGGATTCAGTTCGTGATGATTAAAAATTAACTCTCTACACTTCTGGTAATAGATGCTTTGTATGAACCTGCTCAAATTCTAGAATTTCGGGAACGAAAAATAGGGAAGACAATCTTGGATTTTTGAGGTTTTTGACCTGACTAGTTAGCGGTCAATGTAGACAGGTCTGCTTCTGTTGTCGAATGGCAGCTTTGTAACCGTGGACTCTGTGCTCCGATTTCATCTCATTAACCACTCCTGGCTTTCAGGGCACTCGTAGCCTTCGAAAGAATTATTAGTTTGCTAATGCTTTAACCGTAATTGCATTTTCATGCTGAATTTTGTATGATCTGACCTCATCTGTTTAACAACAGATCCTTAACCAAGCCAGTTTATCAACTCTTTTGGTCACTGGGGTATTGATCACTTACAAGATAATTAAAATAAGTTTTTTTTTTCTGTTCTTCGTCAGGCGAAAAACTTTTATTCAATATAAAGTCAAAATTATCCGAAAATCGACTATTATTCTGTTCGTGTCAAATAGTCATTTACATCTAAGGAAATGTTGATTATTAAGCGCAATAATAGAGCAACGTGGTTGCCATAGATTTACGTGCGTTTGAATTGTTTTATCGAGGGACGAAGTTATTCAATACGACACATCCCAATTTGCACGAGCTAACCCAATCACAAATGCGTGTTGTCCGTAAGATTGACTCTAATTTACTACGCGTCCAATACCACTGCACACTTCGCTGTTCGATATAATCGTTCTAATTGTAACTTAGCAGGAAATGACGCATGATGTAATATATATTCTAATGTACGTCCCGTTAAAGCCAAATAACCCAGTAAAGTGCAATCATCTCTCCTTTTCTCCGTTTATGATAACAGATTATATCTATTTGTTCAATTTAGGTGTCAAACTTCTTGTCTAAAAATATGTTTTGTGATGATTAAGCGACAGTAATATCTGTGCGCTATCAAGAAAATCGATTTAAAAATCCCTGAGAAAACCTGTTTCCACCCTCTGAGTTAAATTAGTGACTGACGGCTGCAAAATCTATCAGAAGCGCCCCCCTCCTTTCTACGAAATCACCCTTCCAAACTTCCCAATCTTCACTGCGGCGAAGTTGTAGAATCGGCAGGTCCTTTCACATGGGGAGTGGCTCAGTCGGTAGCGCGCCAGACCCGTAATCTGCAGTTCCAAGGTTCAAGTCTCGGCTAGGCCGGCATTAAGATTTATCTCCGTAAAACTCCCCGCCCTGCCGGCCCTGCCCACGGTCAGTAGGGGTTGGTAGGGGACACCGATGGGCTTGGAAAGGCCGTCGGATGGCTCATTAATCCATGGCAACTTGTGCAGAAGAGCCACACCTTGTGCACGCTAATGAACACGCTGAATAGCCTTGATGGGAAGCTATCATCTGTCTCCCAACAGCTGTTCCTCCTTTAATCTTTTCTGAGTCTTTGGGGTCCTTGTGACCTGGCCATTTAACCTAATGTGTGCAAAAATAGTGCCGCTCAGATGTAAAATAACCCAGCTTTATGTGAGCCATTTTGCCTGGCCTCATCTTCTTTGAGGAGGCACAAATTTTGTGAATATTAAAAAAATATATATTAGAAAAAAGGAAATCTTCATTAAATATTTGTATTTTAAATGAAGTAAAACAATGAAAATTAAAAAAGTCAACTAGATTAGATTGCTTGCATTGATCATTTATCAGTTCATAAATTGAATGAGATTATTCTTCCCTGGCACAACCCTGGCAATTTTGGTGCATCTTCTCCATACAATAATTTGCTCCCTATGGGGCTGTCGTCTACATTAGTAGAAACTAATAAATTGAGCGCCACTTAAAAAACAAATTCCCCAGACTGTCTTATCTTCTTTGGGGTGGAGGGTGGAGAACATTCAATACGATCATACCTCAGGATCTGTGATATCTTTGGTTTGGGAGCTTCAAAAATATAAAATGACCCACGCCTCAGTCATTGCAAGGCCCTGGGAATCGGTACTTGTCAGTGGTATTTAGGGGAGACTATTCTCACGGATCGCAAGTTGATTGGTAGGTGATTGACATGTGAACTATATAAGAACTACCGGAGAGACAACTCCGAGTCTCATAGTTTCCCCATAATCTTCCTACTTCACCAGCCCCGAATTTTCTGGTCTGAAGACGTAAAAGCACTGTCGTCAGTGAGAGGTGAGCGATTTCTAGACGGTTACGACTCTTCTTTTGAAACTTGATCTATTTACCGTTAGACCATCTGCTATTTGGTGAATGAAATTGATTTCTACCGCAACCAAGAGAAATAAAATTCTTGGGTGGTTTCAAATAAAAGGTTACTTTTCTTCATTGCTTTTGTCGAGATTTTCTCTACTTTTTATCCTTTATCAGAAATAATCACCAAAAATGATTTCATCTATATGTGAAAAGGGTGAATCTGAAAAAGTGGGCAAAACTTTACGGGGTGGTAGAACGCAACTATACGAGCAATATTCGTCATAGAATGTATGGTCGGAACGCAAACGGCGAGCCGCTAGGTGGCGTTGGAAATGGTATAAAGGGGTCGGTCCTCGCACCCAACGGCATTTCTACCGTGGATTGCCGAGAGGATGGCTGGTTATACTAACCACGAAATGGCGGATATGCACTTTGTGTACGGTGCGGCGGACGGGAATGCAAGTGAGGCACAGAGAGCACATCTAGTCGCCAGGATCGCCCTTGTTGCCGGCGATATTCGGGAAATGCCTGGTGTCTTCGCAAATGTGCGTCGGTCCCTATCCCGCAGGTGTGAAGCCTGCATTACAGCTGGCGGCAGCTCTTTTGAGCAATTTCTTTGAGCATGTACCTCAATTACATTCCTGTTAATAAAATGTTTTCTGAAGTATCTCCTCTCCTTCTTGTGTTCATTCTTTAAATGTGACAGTGGAAAACTACCTTTTAACTTCTCACCGCTTGCGTTCCGACCATACATTCTATGACGAATATTGCTCGTATAGCTGCGTTCTACCACCCCGTAAAGTTTTGCCCACTTTTTCAGATTCACCCTGTATACACCAAAGCGAAAACAAAACTTGTATAATATATCAATTAAAGATCACAGATTATTAACGATTGACCAGGGAAAAAAAGAATTTGGATGATAATGCTGCGTAATAGAAGTGTTTATTTTCACATTTACTGCTGTGTAAGTCATAAATTATTTTAGTTTTCATGGCAAAATTTATTTAAAAAAACCTTTAGGAAACGAGCATTTAATTAATTACTAGTCAAATAAATAATCCTCATTAAATCAGCTTATCTATGATAATCCGATGCAAATTTTTAAAAACCAATAAAATTTAAATACAGGATTTATTTTTTTGCAATTTTTTTTTTTAAAGAATGATCATTCATGTTACTTTAGTACAAAGAGCGGAAGCGATTAAATTATTTGTATTAACTTAATGGGTCTAGACTCTAAACGAACACGGTTTAGCTTCAGGGATATTGTCAACTATTGTAGGTTGAGCAATGTTTTGGGAACTGGTCTGATGCCCTGTCATTGGCCTAGGAGTCTAGATCCATCGCAATGGTATTAGACCCTTATGCTATACTTCTTTATTTATAGATTTATATGGGAAAAAATCTTGAATTATATATTTTTCTTTAAAATCTGTTATTAGTATTTCTATTGTCTTTAAATGAGATCTTAAGGCTAAGAGGCATGATCCTTAACAAGCAGGGCAATGCCTCAATTATCATGGTGCGATATATCAGGTACTTCAGGATCATGTAAGAAATGGCATCTTTTTATTGCAACACTCACCGTTCAAGATAAATGAAGGGTCAAAGGTTATTAATTTATGTGTAGAAAAGCCATACTCTACGCCAGTGATTCTCAACCTTTTATTCTTCACGTACCTCCTGGAAATGTGTATGTAACTGGCGTACCCCTGTATAGATAGATAAAATTATTAAAATAAAAAAAAAATATAAAACATATATCTAGCGACTTTTGAGCTCTCACGGCGTACCCTAAAAAATTTTACCGCCTACCCCACGTTGAGAACCCTTACTCTATTGCAATATAAGTTATTTCATGCTCAAAATATGGGTGCAATATATAAGCTATTCTACACTGAAAATATGAGCGCAATATGGCCTTAGCTGCCGTTGCACTTAAAACCCCAAACAACCAACTCAAAATATGGTCTCGAGGCAAATATTGATTTAAGAAATAAAATATAATAAAATATAAATAATCTCTCAGCCCGCTACTTGCCACAGAGGTAGGTCTGACAGCAGACATCATTGTCATATGCCATAGAGAAGATCTATGACGAAAACGAGACCACAGCAGAAATATGACATAGAAAAGAAACATCCTAATCTAGGGCTGGAACCCAGGTCCTTTGATAAGTAGGCTAATGCAGGGATGGGCAAATAGCGGCCCGCGGGCCACATTCGGCCCGCTAAGAGTTTTTTTTGGCCCGCCAAGACAGTCAGAAAAATCCGCCTTGAACCGAGATTTCCTTCCGTGCGCGACGGAAGATTCGTCTCGTATTTTCCACTAGGACGGCCACGTCAATACGCATGCGCAATGTAGATACGAAAACAATTGCCCACCCCTGGGGGGCGGGGGTGGCTCAGTCGGTAGCGCGCCAGGCTCGTAATCTGTAGTTCCCAGGTTCGAGTCCCAGCTGGGTCAGCGTTGAGATTTATCTCCGCAAAATTCCCCACCCTGCCCACGGTCAGTAGGGGACACCGATGGGCTTGGAAAGGCCGCCGTCCGTCGGATGGGACGTTAAGCCGTGGCCCCGTGTGCGGGAGAGCCATACCCTGTGCACGTTAAAGAACACGCTGGATGGCCTTGACGGGAGGCTACCATCTGTCTCCCAACAACTGTTCCAGTGGGTCCCCTCCCCCAACCTTCTCTGAGCCTTCGGGGTCCATGTGACCTGGCCATTTAGCCCATGGTGTGCAAAAAAGTGTCGCTCAGAGGTAAAACAATCCAATCCAAAGCCCACCCCTGGGCTAATGCATTAACTACTGTGCCATCGAGACGGCTGATTCAAAGGCATAGGCAGATTTCCTTTCTGTTTCCACAGAAAGGTGTTGACATTTAATTAATACCGAAAAGGCCGAGACTTTTACTAGAAATACTTTCAGTAACCTTATTCGGTTAATATTATCCAATTTTAGAGTGCGTAATGGTTTCATGTTAATAACATTCTGTAGCTTTTAATCACAGAAATCTAAAAATTCCTTATTTCTTAATCTCCTTCACAGGATTCTGGTGCCAGGTGCAATTAGGAAATTTGTAAAGAGGACAAATGTTCTTGGAATTGCTTCAAACTCTGATTTTTCCTGTAATGTAAGTAAACTGACAACACTATCAGACAACAAAAATGTTAACATGAAGTGTAGACAAGGTCATCCGCTTTTAGCAACATCTAGGGGCAGTCAGTGGATGTCTGAAACTCTTCGATGGAAGCGGGAACGATTTCTAGGTGGAGTTTGTTGTTCAATCCAGGGTCAGTAGATACTTCAGATCAATCTCTAGTCACACCACGCCACTCGTTTTACCAGAAAATGACAAAACACCCACTTCTTATTCGAAGCCAAAGTGGACTTGATATTCTCAATTTCATCTCGCTCTCTTTACTGAAGCAGATTGACGGTTATGAAGGCATTTGAAGGTTATAAGCAATTCATAGTTGCTGTGGGCGTTGCTATAATGCTTACTGGTGGAAAGCCTCGGGCATTTAAAACCTTCGAAATAAATATAAAATTGCGGATTACATTTCATGAAAAAAAAGTGCATAGTTCATTTTATTATTTATAAAATTCAATAATTTCTGTATTTCACTTTTTATGGAAGAAAATCTACAAAAACAAGAATTTTTTGGTTAATTATAATTACTTTTGATTGAAAATTATGAAGAATTATAGAAACTCGATATGGAGGAGGTTGGTTGTTTTACCTCTGAGCGGCACTTTTCTGCACACCATGGGCTAAATGGCCAGGTCACAAGGACCCCGAAGGCTCAGAGAGGGTTGGGGGAGGGGACTCACTGGAACAGCTGTTGGGAGACAGATGGTAGCCTCCCGTCAAGGCCATCCAGCGTGTTCTTTAACGTGCACAGGGTATGGCTCTCCCATACACGGAGCCATTGCTTAACGTACCATCCGACGGACGGCGGCCTTTCCAAGCCTATCTGTGTCCCCTACTGACCGTGGACAGGGCGGGGAATTTTGCGGAGCTAAATCTCAACGCTGACCCAGCTGGGAATCGAACCTGGGGTATGGAGGAGGGATTTGACAATTAATAAATACTGAAAAAGCTTGGGCATTTCCTAGAATTGATTTCAGCCTCCTTATTTCGTTAATATTAACTAATTCTGGGGTATATAATGGTTTCGCTTTTCGTTGCAGTTTGAACTTTTGGTCATACTCTGATTTTAAAAAGTGAAACTTGTTTGACATTTTTCCCTCTCACATTGCACTTAATTCCAATTACTATTTTGCCATGAAAGGCCTTTAATATTAATTACCATTTCTACAAATATCATGCCTTTTGATTTTGTTTTTATTTTAATGTTTATTTTCCTACCATGATAGGGGGGCGGGTGGCTCATTCGGTAGCGCACCAGGCTCGTAATCTGCAGTTCCCAGGTTCGAGATCCAGCTGGGTCAACGTTGAGATTTATTTCCGCAAAACACCCCGTCCTGCCCACGGTCAGTAGGGAACACCGAAGGGCTTGGAATAGGACGCGTTCCGTCGGATGGGACGTTAAGCCGTGCCCCCGTGTGCGGGAAAGCCATCCCTGTACACGTTAAAGAACACACTGGATGGCCTTCACGAAAGGCTAATATCTGTCTCCCAACAGCTGTTCCAGTGGGTCCCCTCCCCCAACGTTCTCTGAGCCTTCAGGGTCCTTGTAACCTGGCCATTTAGCCCGCTGTGTGCAAAATAGTGCCGCTCAGAGGTAAAACAACCCAACCTACTATGATAAAATAATAAAGTATGATATTATCAATATTTATTTCAGCACATCGTCCTCTGTAAAGGTCAAAGTGGGAGAATGCCCCTGCACGAAATTCAGATATTACTTCAGGCGCAATTCACACTCGCATATTAGAACAGACTGAATAACAAGAGAGAAAAATTTATCTGCCTTCCAGTCTCGCAATTACCTTAGGGATAGGTCAAACAGGCGGCTCTGGCGATGTTCAGTATCTGGTTGTCGCAGGCATCCACTAAATTAATGAACTAATGTCAGCATGTAGATTTTTCAAATGCAACCTACACTCAAAAAAAAAATATTAAATATTTCTTATGATGGAAATTAATCAAGGGAGAACGCCTTTGGCATAACATTACAACAACTGGAGGGCATGCAGTTATTGCACACGCTGCCATTTTTTCTGAGGTCACTTCCGTTATTGGTAATGATTTTGTTATAAGATTCCAGAAAGTTTACAAATGTTCATAACCCTAAACCGCTCTTTCAAAGTGACCATACCCTTAGGAAAACCCTTGTCTGAAAGCAAAGGCTTTTTTGCCAAGTTCTCTTCCTTTTTCTGTGGTCAGTAATTTCGTGTTGAGGAAGGCACACTTCAAACTTACCGGTCTTTAAACGCAGCTATTTTTGACACAGTAGGAGCAAAGTCACGTTTAAATTAACAAGCAGCTATTCGCACTCACAAATCATTAGGTCATGCCCGGACAGTGACATTACATTGAAATGCAAAAGGCGTTTTTGTTAGTGCATTTCGTAATAACAATTCATTCCGATGCATTAGACTTGACACGAACATTTAAAACTCTTTAAAGTGCGCATTAATCTCTTGTTAAGGAACTGAATACTGATAGATCTATGTAATTGTCACCTCGGGCAGAACTTTGAGCTCTGACCAAATGACATGGAAAACGATCTGGGTAAGTAGAAAAAACATAAAATTAGCTACTAAATTTTTGCCTTCTCTCCGTATATTCAGTTTATTGGCAGTAACTTTAATATGTAATGGACACAGTTTTTTTTTTCTGGAATCGAAACTTAGTTGAATTGTCACAGGAGAATATCATCTGATTCTTCGCGTTATTCGAACCATAAGAGTAGAAGATGAATTGTTCATGGCTGAATTTACACCTCACGAGCCCTTGTACGCTAGTGCTTTTTGATTTACACAACCAAGAAGAAAGCAGATAATGTAATCGAAACGAATGGCAGAACTTTAATAATCAGTAATATAGTTTTGTTATAAAATACTGTAAAAATTAATGTAATAAATTAATATTATACATAGCATGCAATTTATAACATTTAATGTGCAGTAACATTTAAAAAAATATTAAATTTTTTATTTGTACATTTTTCTTTCTCACTTTTTTCGCCCCTGGGACTGAGGAAATTGCAATAAATTATCTGAAGTACTGGGGCATTTGTAGGTTATGTGAGTGAATGAAAAATTATAATCAGAACTTCCTAACTTTGAAATAAGTTTTTTGTAGCTAGCTATTTGTATCAAGGATATTTGTAGTGACTAGTTACAAATATCCTTGAGAGTAGTTATGATTATAGACTGTAGTTAGATATAGATTAGTAGAAGTAATTAGTTACAAATATCTTTGTCGGTTGGGTTGTTTTACCTCTGGGCGGCACTTTTTTGCACACCATGGTCACATGGATCCCGAAGGCTCAGAGAAGGTTGGGGGAGGGGACCCACTGGAACAGCTGTTGGGAGACAGATGGTAGTCTCCCGTCAATGCCATCCAGCGTGATTTTTAACGTGCATAGGGTATGGCTCTCCCGCACACAGGCCACGGCTAAATGTCCCATCCTACGGACGGCGGCCTTTCTAATACCCTACGGACCGTGGGCAGGGCGGGGAGTTTTGCGGAGATAAATCTCAACGCTGACCCAGCTGGGACTTGAACCTGGGAACTACAGATTACGAGCTTGACGCGCTACCGACTGAGAAGTGTGCGGGAGAGCCATGTCCTGTGCATATATTAAAGAACACGCTGGATGGCCTTGTCGGGATACTTCAATCTGTCTCCTAACTGCTGTTCAGTGGATTCTCTCCCCCAAACTCAACTATGACTTGGGGGTCCTTGTGACCTAGTCATTTTGCCCATTGTGTGCAAAAAAAGTGACGCTCAAACATAAAACAGCTCAACCTTTTAGAACAGATCCATAGCTAATAAAATTGATGCCCTCTGCAGCATGTAGCTTTATTCTCTGACCCGAATTTGAAGCCTTGAACACAATCGGCTACTGCGTTCCCACCCAAAGCTGACACCAAGGGAGGAGACGTGCGCCGTCACTTGCTAAGAGGGAAGTGTTCTGAAAGGTGAATGCATTAATATGGGATAAATTAATTGAAAGATGAAATATTGAAGTTAATCTCTCATGGCATAAAACGACACGACATTCATGTGCTGCATGGACGGATCGTGAAGGTCACGGCATCAATGACGTGGTGGTTCACGTCATACATGACGCGTAGCATTAAAGCAAAATCACATGATTACTCTCCCGCCCATTATGTATAATATCTATCGCATTGCCTGTTGTATATCAGAAAATAATGGAATGCTAATTAGTAATGCGTTTGGCCCGGGCTCATCACTAATTAGAATCATCATGGTATAATTTAAATTTCCATTTGGCTTGTAATTGTGTAAAATAAATTAAGAGAAAAGAAAAGCTAAAATAATTTTTGATTATGAGTTCAAACTTTTAATCAGCATTAAGTAATTAAATTAATGACCACTCTCCTGCGGCCGAGAGAGACGGAAATGGCTCAGTCGGTAGCGCGTCAGGCTCGTAATCTGTAGTCCCAGGTTCGAGTCCCAGCTAGGTCAGCATTGAGATTTACCTCCGCAAAATTCCCCGCCCTGCCCACAGTCAGTAGGGGACACCAATGGGCTTGGAAAGGCTGCCGTCCGTAGGATGCGACGTTAAGCCGTGGCGCCGTGTGTGAGAGAGCCATACCTTGTGCACGTTAAAGAACACGCTGGATGGCCTTGACGGGAGGCTACCATCTGTCTCCCAACAGCTGTTCCAGTGGGTTCCCTCCCCCAACGTTCTCTGAGCCTTCGGGGTCCATGTGGCCTGGTCATTCAGCCCATGGTGTGCAAAAAAGTGCCGCTCAGAGGTAAAACAACCCAACCTGTGGCCGAGTGGTTAGCGTGCTTGGCTACTGATCAAACGGACCCGAGCCCCGGGTAAGGCATGGATGTTTGTGTTGTTTTTCTGCTGAGATCATTTATGAATCGCCCTTAACATTTACAATGATGCTGCTCAAGAATTCTCAGTTTCCGTGAATTATTTCCAGTATTCTTAGTTCCAAACGGCACTGTGACTTTAATTTGGTCTTCAAATAATTGAAATTATATTACTTATAAAGATAAATAATTATAACTGAATTGTTATTCGAAGAAAAATAATTATATTTATTTGCCTTCAAATAACTAAAATTATTTTACATTTCGTAATAAACTAAGAATTAAAATAAGGAAAGTATTTAAAATAAAGGCAACATTTCTCTTTATGTTTTAAGAGTTTTGTCAAAAAAAAACTTTCTCTATCTGGAGTTGAGCTCAAAAATATAAATCCAAACTTATCTCTTATTCTAAATGACTAAAATCTTTAATTCAAAAGTGAATTAATTAATATAATATGAAAATTATAAGTTGCCTCTTACAAATTACGTGGGGGCGGGGGCGGCTCAGTCGGTAGCGCTCGCCAGGCTCGTAATCTGTAGTTCCCAGGTTCGAGTCCCAGCTGGGTCAGCGTTGAGATTTATCTCCACAAAATTCCCCGCCCAGCCCACGGTCAGTAGGGGACACCGATGGGCTTGGAAAGGCCGCCGTCCGTCGGATGGGACGTTAAGCCGTGGCCCGTGTGCGGGAGAGCCATACCCTGTGCACGTTAAAGAACACGCTGGATGCCCTTCACGGGAGGCTACCATGAACACGCTGGATGGCCTTGACGGGAGGCTACCATCTGTCTCCCAACAGCTGTTCCAATGGGTCCCCTCCCCCAACCTTCTCTGAGCCTTCGGGGTCCATGTGACCTGGCCATTTAGCCTATGGTGTGCAAAAAAGTGCCGCTCAGAGGTAAAACAACCCAACCCTGGCCATTTAGCCCATGGTGTGCAAAAAAAGTGCCGCTCCGAGATAAAACAACCCAAACGCCGTGCTTGCACTCCTTTAGCCGTGGTTTACGATAAGATATATCCTTGATTTTGCTATTTCGCCGGAGTTCATCTTACAGCAAAATCTAGAAAAATCAGTTGTGTGTCCTGAATATGGAAAATCCGAAAAAGTTGTGTTTCTCTTCTCCTTTCTGGGAAGTGGAGCAAGTCAAGAATGTCAATGCACATTCACACCTTTTGATCACAATACCTAACAACACAAGCATTAGGGGAAGAGGTTGGCTCAGTCAGTAGCGCGCCACGATCATAATCTGCAGTTCCCAGGTTCAAGTCCCATCAAGGTTGAGATTTATCTTTGCTAAATCGCCATCCTTTTCTCGGTCAGGAAGGGGACACCAATGGGTTTGGAAGAACCTTCGTCCATCTGGCGGGACATTAGGCCGCGGCTCTTTATGCAGGAGAGCCATAACCTGTGTTGACAAGAGGTTTTCGTCTGTCTCCTAACAGTTGTCCAGTGGGTCCCCTTCCCTAAGCGTCTGACCTTTTGAGATCATTGTGACCTGGACATTTAACCCATTGTGTAGAAAAAGCAGCAAATTTCTAGCATTAGCAGACTTTATAATATTAATAATTATTTTGCCTTTTTCCAGTTTTTAAAAAATACGCATAAATTATTCTTCAAGCAGTTGCTTCCCATAGAGGTCTAAAAGGAACCCGTGGGTTTAAAACACTGAGCGATCCAGCTTTAAGCACCCGCAAAAGGTGGAAATTCAAACTTCTGGAAGATTCGGAAAATGCTGATTTAAAAAAAAAATGTATTTCCATTATCCTTTTAAAATAAAAGATCAATGTCTATAGACCAAGCCTGGGCAAACTAATAGATCTTTGTGCGGCTCCCGAGCTACTGATGAAAAATAAATTTGCCAAAAAACAGTTAGTTTTTGTCCTTTATATACATATGTTATTGATTATGTATTTCTTTGGCGGCCCGCCTTTTCATTTCGATTTTTTATGCGGCCCTTTAGTTTACCGTTTCCAAGTTTTTATCCGTATATTTTAATTTAGTGTCAGAGTAGTGATGTGCAGAGAAAGGTCTAATTATAGGGGGAGGAGGGAGTTGATATGTCTGAATCAGATAATGGAGATTTTGGCATGCTTGAGTTACCGATTTTCGGGAACTACCTTAGAAAATACAATATATGATAGTCAAGGTCTCAAGAGGGCGGGGATATAACCTCACTCCCATGCCACGCCCCTGTCTGAGAGCCTTGCGCATATTCAAATCCAACATAAAAGAGCTTAATCTAAAGATCAGAACGAGCGAATTCTCGTAAAATTGTTCCTCTTTTTATACCTTAAACAGATATTGAAAAAAAAGATACTGTTCATAGACGTAACATTGAAAACGACGACTAAGTTAGGCTTAGCTAACCTTACCTCGTTATACCGGATTCTCAATGTTTTAATTTCTAAAGCTAAAAATATTAGTAATTCATTGTTGCCTTAGTCTCTAGTTAACTTCGATAATGATTTTGGAGCTAAAAAACTTTTAAGGAGATTAAAAAATAATTTTATTACTAAATCATCCATAATAAATACACATATTACCTGTAAATATAAAATTCAACAATTATTCATCTGAAAAAAAAAAAAAATTAGCGCTGACGCGGCGGGAATCGAACTCGCAACTCTCTAGATACATGCCAGAGAGTTGCGGGTTCGAGTCCTGCCGTGTCAGCGATAACTTTTTTTTCCAGATGAATAATTGTTGATTTTATAACTTTTTTCCCCCATATAACCTTATAGACAGCTAGGATTGGTCCAATCTACTTACATGTTTTTTTTCCCACCAAAACTAAACTATATAATATATATAAACTATATAAACACTATATTTCATTCAAGTAATAATGACCAGGGATGTCAATATGTGCAATTTTTTTTCCTAAAATACAGTTTACTTTATTGAGTGCGAGAGTTTTTACATCTAAGTAGTTTGTGGCTGAAAAGGATTTAGTATTTAGGATAAGGCGCGCTCAATTTTTAACACCTGAGCTAGTATTAGGCAATATTCCAATATATACCATGCTGCCAAAAGCACTGGAATCTTCCACACATGAGTCCAGAATTTTTTTTAAGATTGGCAAAAAATTGGCGTCGGCAGTTTTAGGTGCGGGAGGAGGCCATGACACTCAGATTTGCAGAAATTCTCAAATTTTATAATTAACTGTTAAACGATTACTATACTCGATTAGGGGAAATAAATAAAAAATTTAATGATTTTTTTAAACAGTAATCTGCAATTATAAATCACAAATCTACGAAATTTGAGCTCTTTCAATTTCAGCTTTGTTGTAAAATGAAACAAATTATTGTGGGCAAAACGTTTATAAGTCCTCATGAACAAAATATGTAAACGACTATACATCAAGGCCCATTTTAAGGAACTTTTACAGCTGTATAAACACAAGTACGTATCAGAAAAAATAAACATAATATTTTTTTAATAGGAAAAATAACACTGCACGTATAGGAAAATTACAATACAAATCACTTTGTTTCGATCATAGGAAAATGTCAAATTGTAAATTATACAATGGACGGAGACATATTTTCATTCACACAAAATTAAGTAATAATCATAATTCTATAAATCCAAGGAATTATTCCATCACTAAAACGCATTAGTTTTCTTTGGCACGATATCGTTGTCGTTTCCTTTTGTAATTCAGTAGATTCTGAAAGGATGCCTTTATAATAATATGACTGGGATACTGTTCTGCTGTTACGATTTGTTAATGCCGTATATTAGATACACTATTAAACAGACTAATATATATATCTAATATCTGTAATAAAAATGAAAACACTAAAATACACAATACTGTTCACTAAATAGAAAAACTTTTATTCTGAGGAACTCACTTGCTCCTGTGTCCTCTCACTAGTAGAGAGCTCAGTTGAGCAGTCTGAATCCTCCTGTTGTCTCTTAATAGTAAAGGGTTGTGGTGAGGAGCTAGAATCCTTCTAGTCTGTTCCTCTTACCAGTACAATATTGTGTTAAGCAGCTAGGACTTTTCCTGTTGCCTCTTACTAGTAGAGTGCTCTGGTGAAGAGCTAGAATCCTCCTGTTGTCTCTTGCTAGTAGAGTGCTCTGGTGAAGAGCTAGAATCCTCCTGTTGTCTCTTACTAGTAGAGTGCTCTGGTGAAGAGCTAGAATCCTCCTGTTGTCTCTTACTAGTAGAGTGTTCTGGTGAAGAGCTAGAATCCTCATGTTGCCTCTGACTGGTAGAGAGTTGAGTTGATGAGTTAGAATCATCCTGCTCCTCTTACTAGAGTATGCTTATGGTGAGGAGCTAGAATCCTTTTGTTCTTCTTACTAATGGAGAGTTTTAATGAGGAGCTAGAATCCTCCTGTAGCCTGGCCCTGTATGCAGGAGAGTCATACCCTATTCACGTTAAAGAACACACTAGATGGTCTTGACGGGAGGTCTCCATCTGTCTCCTGACAGCTATCTAGTGGGTCTCCTACTCCCAACCTTCTCTGAGTCCTTGTGACCTAGCCACTTTGCCCATTGTGCGGAAATAAGTGCCGCTCAGAGATAAAACAAACCACCTTCCTCTTCCTCTTCAGCAACCTCTTGTAGTGGTACTAGTACATGACATAGGCAGGTGACTTAGACTTGGAAGAATCAGCAGTAGGATTAAAGAAATATGTGCGAATTGTGACTTTCACGAAACAAAAATAGATTAAACTAATTGGCGTGAGGACGGATGGATGTTGTCAGTTAAAATCCGGTTCCGTAGAGTTGAGGTTTTACTATCGTTGAAAATAGAGAGAGCTGGGATAGATCTTCAAGTTACTCTACAGTAAAATTTTACTATAAAAAGCTTAAGTTTCAAAATTAGGAGGCTTGGAATGCGGCTTCCCATTCACATAATATGGAAGTGCCCCAATAATCCCGGTGATATAGTACTCTTTTTGTAAAAAGGGGGGTTTCCCCGTCGTGAAGGGAACCCAAATGCATTGAATACCCGGGAGCTGCGTGACTGCATTATGCAGCTGCCCTGACATAATTCCCCTCGTTTTCTTTTATGTGCTGTAGCTCTACAGAGTGTGCAGCTGTCTCACCTGACTTTGAATGCTAAGGACATTCGGTGCTCTGTTGGAACGGACACTTTACATTCCGGTTTAAAGCTAATCCAGAGATTGCTCATCCTTCGAATCCATTGGCTCAAAGCGCCTCTATGATTCGTAATCAAGAAGTTTTTCTCTTGAAATATACGTTCTTGTTAAATGCACTAATATTAAGAGGTCCCCCCCTTCATTATTGTTAACATCACTTTTAACAACTGAACCCTCCGTTTTCTCTCCATTAAACGTAATACCATAATCATCAGCGGTCTGCCCAAGCCATTTGAAATTAGCAATCCAAATGCCCCGTGACCTTAGTGAGTTCGTGAAAGCCTTACTTTATTCCTATTCCGTGCCATTCTTTAGTATAGAAAGAAAAGTATGAGGAGCCGTGGGGATATCCAAGCAATTACTGATGTTTTGTAGAGGACAGAAAAAGGCCTCCCTCTCTTTCTATCCCGGTCTGGTATTCTGTTCCTCCTCCTCCTCGTCTTTATTCCGCTTTGCCTATTTAAGGTTCCGTCTCATGATGGTTCGACAGGCTGGACCACGAGCGCCAAAAATTTGCTGCCCCACGGGGCAAGCCGCATTAGTCTTGAAGGGTGTGAAAATTCCCGTCCATCTGTATGTCGAGCCACAGTCGGTGTCTCCCGATCAGACGCCGCGAGTGGCCCTCAAACAGACGTCTGCCTTCGGCAAGAGCCGCTCATTGTCTGCACGAACATTGTGATTGCGGACAGGGGCGGTCCAGTCTAGACGTTCTAAGGGGAGGGGGGAAGGGACCACTAGGGTGTGGGGAAAAGAGAGAGAAAAAAAGGGATGTCTTCTGGATGCACTTCACCCACAAATGCTTTCCTTTTTATGCTTGGGAAAATAAAATGATATGCTTCTATTTTGATGTGTAGGGAGGGAAGAGAATAAATGAGATTCGGGGAAGCGAATTAAAAGCTAGTCACGGTTCCGATTTCGTTTTTTTTTTCGATCGAAACAATGAGATTTAAAAGATTCGGCGAAAAGTGTTCTGCAAAGTCAGTTCTGGCTCAACGTTCTCGCAAACTTCAGGAAAATATTCAAAGACGCATACTCATTAACAATTGAAATTAAAAATAATTAGCTCTTTTTAATCGATGAGGTTGGAGATTCAAGAAAGAAACATCCTGGTTGTGCTCACTGAAGAAACAAAAATAAAATCGAGAATTTCTTTAGTGATTTACAATTTATTTTGCTTTTTGGTAAATTTTATTTTTAAATCCATTATGTCGTAATAGCTGAAATATGCATTCATACAGGTTTTTATACCAAAGAGTTTGAGTATCGGTTACACCACATATTTGTTCCAAAGAGTTTAGTAACTGTTACACCACACATTTGTTCCAAAGAGTTTAGTAACTGTTACACCACACATTTGTTCCAAAGAGTTTAGTAACTGTTACACCACACATTTGTTCCAAAGAGTTTAGTAACTGTTACACCACACATTTGTTCCAAAGAGTCCAAAGAGTTTAGTAACTGTTACACCACACATTTATTCCAAAGAGTTTAGTAACTATTACACCACACATTTATTTCAGAGTTTAGTAGCTGTTACACCACTTATTTGTTCCAAAGAGTTTAGTAACTGTTACACCACACATTTATTCAAAAGAGTTTGAGTATCGGTTACACCACATATTTGTTCCAAAGAGTTTAGTAACTGTTACACCACATATTTGTTCCAAAGAGTTTAGTAACTGTTACACCACACATTTATTTCAAAGAGTTTAATAGCTGTTACACCACACATTTGTTCCAAAGAGTTTAGTAACTGTTACACCACACATTTGTTCCAAAGAGTCCAAAGAGTTTAGTAACTGTTACACCACACATTTATTCCAAAGAGTTTAGTAGCTATTACACCACACATTTATTTCAGAGTTTAGTAGCTGTTACACCACTTATTTGTTCCAAAGAGTTTAGTAACTGTTACACCACACATTTATTCAAAAGAGTTTGAGTATCGGTTACACCACATATTTGTTCCAAAGAGTTTAGTAACTGTTACATCACACACTTATTTCAAAGAGTTTAGTAGTTGTTACACCACACATTTGTTCCAAAGAGTTTAGTAACTGTTACACCGCACATTTGTTCCAAAGAGTTTAGTAACTGTTACACCACACATTTGTTCCAAAGAGTTTAGTAACTGTTACACCACACATTTGTTCCAAAGAGTTTAGTAACTGTTACACCACACATTTGTTCCAAAGAGTTCAGTTGAATCCTGTTATAATGAGCCTAATAGAAACTGTTCGTTATAGAGAGGTTCGTAATAAGTGAACTGATACGTGAAATATTATTTTCAGATAATTTTAAAAATGTTCAATGAAATGCTCGCTACAAACAAGAGCTGCTGCATACAGTTCTGGGAGCAATAGGAATTTGAGCTTTTAATCTTTTAGTACTGTTCTCATACTATTTGCTGAGGAACTGGTAACAGATTATTAAAATAAATAAAATAAATACCCCCTACAGAGGTCTGACAGGAGCCTGCTAGTTTATATGCCACAGTAGAAGGTCTGTGAGGATGGCAGGCCCTCAGCAGAAAAACAACACAAACAGCTAACCACACGGCCATGGGACGGCCTCAGATTAAACTGCATGAAAATAAATTATCATTTTATTGACCTAGTGAGTTGTTTTAGTAATGTTGCTCTGTTGAGCCAAGCAATTACTGATGCTTTCCAAGCGATATAAATAAACCTTCTCTCGATGAGGAAATATAGGAACATTGATCTTTTTTTTTGCAAGTACTCTAGGAAAATTTACTATAAATATAATATCTAAAAAGCGCGACAGAATTCGGACATGCGAGTTACAAGGCTTTCCATCAAGGGAGACCCTCTAACATGTTGCGACAGCTGGAGAAATCCTTTGTGACACAAGAAATACATTCTAGCCGTGATTCTTACCCCCGTCTCCATTCCCGCTTCCATACTAAATTTGCAATTTTACAACTCTTGCAGCATCCATTGTTTGAAAACTTCACGAGATTAGAGTGTTGCCGCTTTTTTAATTGTAACCGAACTTTCTAACATGAAGTGGGAGAAGAGCTTGCTGGCGCAGAATTTCATCTTCACTTTTACTGACTCCTTCAAAGATACACAGCGCCAATTGGGTTGGGTTGTTTTACCTCTGAGCGGCACTTTTTTGCACACCATGGGCTAAATGGCCAGGTCACATGGACCCCGAAGGCTCAGAGAAGGTTGGTGGAGGGGACCCACTGGAACAGCTGTTGGGAGACAGATGGTAGCCTCCCGTCAAGGCTATCCAGCGTGTTCTTTAACGTGCACAGGGTATGGCTCTCCCGCATACGGGGCCACGGCTTAACGTCCCATCCGACGGACGGCGCCCTTTCCAAGCCTATCGGTGTCCCCTACTGACCGTGGGCAGAGCGGGGAATTTTGCGGAGATAAATCTCAACGCTGACCCAGCTGGGACTCGAACCTGGGAACTACAGATTACGAGCCTGGCGCGCTACCGACTGAGCCACCCCCGCTCCTATACAGCGCCAATACAACTCGTTTAATCATATCAATCAAGTTTTCTATAGCCGAGAAAACTCTAGAAAGTGAGAGGATTAGATGAAGGAGAGTTGCCCGCAATACTGCGGTTGAAATATAATGATGTAGAGCAGGGATTCTCAACGTGGGGTAAGCGGTAAAATTTTTTGGGGTACGCCGTGAAAGCTCAAAAGTCGCTAGATCTAGTAACAAAGTCGCTGAGTTGGTATTATTATGCTATAACTATAGTTTTATCTATCTATATAAGGGGTACGCCAGTTATATACACATTTCTAGGGGAGTACGTGAAGAATAAAAGGTTGGGAACCACTGATGTAGTACTATATCATATCAAGAATGTGCGTTCCTTGAAACTTGCTGTCGACAATTCAAAATGGAATTACATACAGGTCATCGAGTGATTATGAGTACTTATTATTTTTAACTATTAAGCAGTGTTTCAGTCATTGTACCTACGAGGTCTTTTCATAAGGTCATTTCACTTGGAAAGTCTGCCATCCTTCAAATGGGATATTAAACCATGACCCTGTGTGCAGGAGAGACATACCTTGCGCACTTTGAAGAGCACACTGGACAGCCTTGGTGAGAGGCTTTCACCTCTCTCCTGAAGCTGTTCAGCCGGTCCCCTTCTCCCAAACTTCTTTGAACACTTGTGGTCTTGTGACTCGGCCATTGAGCGCATTGAGGAGAAAAACAAAACTGCTACTCGGAGGTTAAACAATCCATCTTGAACTCTTGACGACTGAGGGTGATGTTTTTTAATGATGAAAAATTTTTTCCACATAACTGGGAAGACATCACAAAGAACCTGATACACAAGCAAAGATCTTCTGAACAAAGATTGGAATCGGAAAGACTGAAGTAGTAAAATTAAAATTCTTGTTGTCGAATGCCAACTGAAAATATGAAGACTTTGAATACGAATAAAATAAATTTTTGGTTTGGATAACATATATTTTATTTTTAGTCTTAAAAACTGAAATTGTCTGTATGACAGTTTCACCCTTTCTAAAGTTAGTTATGGTAGTGAAACGTGGACCCTTTGTAAGCAGGATAAGAGGAAACGTGATGCCTTTGATAAATTTGGATATTTACGCAGTATCTTGGGCATTGGATGGTTTGATTTTGTAAGTAATGATAAAGTTAACCAAAGGAGTCGGCAACCTCCTTTGAGGAGAATATTTTACAGAGAGCGACTACATTGGTTTGGCACAGGGTTATAAACAGTGTACTCAAAGTTCTCGGAAAAAGGGTGAAATTTAATATGCTGTGGGCAGACAATGTCAAAGAGGACCTTGCTGGAATTGGCCTTCAGTGACCAAATACAGCAGCCGTAGCTCAGGACAGACATGTTTGGAGGAATAAATCACGCAGTCTGGTTGGACCTCCTTAACCCATGGCTACTTGAGGACTATGTATCTATTTATCAGTGTAGATACCAGGCGACATGGAGATTTTAAAAAGTACTTAACAGGCATTTAATATAAGAACAGCTTAGTTCAGAGGAAAGCTATTCGACGGATTCTACAAGAACATGGAAATAATAAATAAATACCCCCTCAAGCAGCTGCTTGCCACAGAGGTCTGACAGCAGCCTGTCATTTTATATGTCAGAGTAGAAGGTCTGTGAGGATTGGAATAAAATTCGGTGACTTGACAATGCTTTCCTACCAGTAATTTAGAGATTGCACAGTTAACACTCTTAATGACTATATCGATTCAGAAGTCGTCGAACTGCGCAGTCTCATAGTCTCAGCTGACACTCAAGCTAAGCCGCTCCTACGCACTGATTGATTTCTCATGAAATGACTTTGCTAACCTATGTTTCTATTTTTTTTATATCTTCAGCAGTTTTCGCATAAGTGTTGTCATTTCAGAGTTCACTTAGTTATGTTCCGATTATTTGCAAAACATTTTTACTTTCGATCTTAAAATCTTTCACCTTGTCGCGAATTTAAACGCCAAAGTCTTGATCTTTTCTATCGGACCATTTGCATTCTTCTCTTCTTTCCCCTTCGATGCCGCCTTCATTTAATTCTTATTTCCTCCTCCAATCCTTCATCACAGTTCTTAAAAGCTTCCGTATTAAAAATAAATCAATCACACTCTTTTTCTTTCTTCCGGTCTTTACTCGTCGTCACCGTCTTCTTTGGTTCGAATTTTTAACCCAATTCCCGAAATCGTTCTCAAAACCTCTTCTCGTTTTATTTCTTTTAAAGCTGAGCTCTTGAAATCTTCTGGATTTTGCTAAAGAATTTATCAGTTTTTATTTTTGTCTCTTTGAAGGAAACAAAAAGAAAGTAAATTCCTGCGCTTTTTTTTTTTGTGAGGCGAATGTGCTGGATGTGGCCTAACTGTTAGCAAATCGAGCTTTAGATTTCAGACAAGGAATCGAAGTCGTCCAATCAGTGGAAGAGCCAATGTGGGTGCGCGAAAGATGACACCTCAGTCGTCCCCTCCCCTCTTCTTAAAAAAAAATATATATATTTTTTATTCTTCTAAATCTGCTAATATTTCCTGAAATATATGTAAAAATACTGAATCACCGTGTAAATCGAAACAGTATAAATCGAAACCAACAACGTGGATGAAAGGGGGATAGGTTCCAAAAAATATCCTTGTTATGACTAAAACGTACATTGAAAGTTTTGTTCATACGTATTCATCTCATATTTCAATTCAGCAGTAATTGACATTAAGAGACAAAAAGTATATAATAGCATGGACATAATAAAAGGTGGGGGGCAGAAGTACAGATTCCTTCAGTGGTAAGAGAGGTGCTATTGGAGAAGTTGACAAACCTGTGGCTTGCAACGTGTAGTTATGGAGAAGAAATTAGTATCTCTGTTCAAAGCCTAAGACACGCCTACAGCATATTCGGATTTTACTACTTTCGTGATAAAGTGTAATCTTCGTCTAAGGGAATAGCAATTAGACTATCGGCTGTTTCTGGCTCATTTTTATATATTTGATTCTGTTCAAAGTTCCCAATGCTATTTCTTCCATATCTCAAGGAACTGATTCAAACGGTAGCGCATCAGGTTAATAAATTCTTATGCCTATGTTGTTCTATCTGCCATCATTAATTTTTATTTCCTTTTCAGTCCTTCATCACAGTTCTATAAACATATTCACATACATTTATTGTGATCGCCTTCTACAATATCGTATCGTTTATATTTTCTTACGTTAATTTCAAACGTAATAGTCAATTACGTTTTAAAGCGCAATACGTTATAGTAATATTTTCTTTCCTAACAATTCCACTCTGCTCAGGGGCGGGGTTGGCCCAGTCGGTAGCGTGTCATGCTCGCAATCTGTAGTTCCCAGGTTCGAGTCCCAGCTGGGTCAGCGTTGAGACTTATCTCCGCAAAATTCCCCGCCCTGCCCACAGTCAGTAGGGGACACCAATGGGCTTGGAAAGGCCTCCGTTCGTCGGATGGGACGTTAAGCCGTGGCGCCGTGTGTGGGAGAGCCATACCCTGTGCACGTTAAAGAACACGCTGGATGGCCTTGACGGGAGGCTACCATCTGTCTCCCAACAGCTGTTCCAGTGGGTCCCCTCCCCCAACCTTCTCTGAGCCTTCGGGGTCCTTGTGACCTGGCCATTTAGCCCATGGTGTGCAAAAAAGTGCCGCTCAGAGGTGATAAAAAAAATAGTGGAATCCAAAAAAGTGCATTTTCGTCTAAATTTATAGAAGTCTCTTTTAAATTGTTTATCATTCACAATAAATCGTCGGTAACGTAAATCCGAAACAGTGTTTCCGTTCCTCCTTAATTCGTTCTTTAGAGATTGTGAGACGAACGGAAATTTTTTAATATCTGACAGTCACATGACATCTCATATTTATCCTTTTTATTAAAATGCCACTTTCTTAGCAGACAGAGCAGTTAGGGCATTTTGATCAAAACTTGTTAAACGAAATCAGTTACTTAAAAAACGGGGGGAAAAAATCCGTCGTTTCTTAACATCCTCCTGTAAAAGAAATTGATGCAATTTAACTACCTTTTTAAGCTATTAAGACGGAAAAAGTGAATAACTTAAAAGTGTAAAACACTTAATTAAATGTGCTTGCTTTATATGAGTAATTCAAAACTTATTACATCTTTTCCTAACGATGGATTCTCAGCCACATAAAAAAAATTTCTAGAATCAAGAGTTATTCTCTTTCAGCGAGCGACGTGTGATAGAGCCTTTTTTCTTCAAAGAACGTCAGTTCAATTTTGAACCTCGTCGAATGCAATTGCACTGCGCAGCTACCATGCAATCGATTTTTACAGGAACAAGTCCGCCATCGTGTTATTTATGAGGAAATATTTTTATTGGACGCTTCAGTTTTAATTGCGTGTTTTTACTATTTTTCGAAGTATAATGACTTGGTTTTTGAATCGGTTTCTCGATCAGTTTAATGATATATTGCAGTCAGATGACGTATTATGGCAGGTCATTAATAAATGTAATGAATTTTAATGCAAATAACATTTTTTTTCCGTGGGCGAAAAGATATTGCAAAAAAAAACTTTATCTGAGACCCTTTTTTAGCAATTGGTTTAATTTAAAAATGTTGGGACCTGAAATATGGAGAGAAGTTTCTTAAAAGGTTTAATAGTAACGGATATCGCATAACTTGAAATGAACTCTGTTTAAAAATAGAGAAAATTTATTAGCTTGATAAACATTCAAGTTGCTCAAAGGGAAGAAGAAATTAGACTTGTGCAATGTAGAATATTATTAGGAATTTAATCAAATTTATGCATCTGAAACGGTTAGTGACAATGCATGTTGAACTTTTGATCATCTTATCAGGTAATTTCAAATTGACTCAAAATTTTTTGTATAAATATAAATATTTTGTATAAAATGCCTCGGTAGCGCAATGGTATCACCTTTGGTTCGCGGTGGTACCATAACTGCTGGTGTTCGGGTTCGAGTTTTAGGATCGTTTGTTCTGTCGTAAGCTAGTAGCTTTGTGGGTCTCATTACAAATTAAATTATTAAAACGCAGAGGCGTTTAATAACTTTTGCTTTTATTGATGTATAGGAAATAGAATGAGTAGAAATATTGATGCACAAAGTAGTTCTAAATATTTAGGCTATTTTTTAATTCCATTTTTCAGTTCGCTTCAAACCTATTTAATAAATTAACTCATTCAGGAATAGGCTTAGCCCAAAATCAGATGAACAGGGTTTGTTGAACTTATATGAATGGGACGGAATTGTTTCAGTCGATTGCACTAGGTACACTTCTCACCTAATCTGCAGTTTCCAGGACCCAGGGAATTTTATCCGCTAAATTCTCACCCTATTCTCGGTGAAAAAGGGGACATTGGTGGGCTTCGAAAAGCCGTCGTCCATCGATGGCATACCTTGCGTCCATATGTTTCCTAACACCAGTCCAATAATGGATTCCCTTTCCAACCTTCACTGAGCCTTTGAGGCTCTTTTGATCTGGCTATTTAGCCCATTGTGTGCAAAAAAAAAAGCATCTCACAGGTAAACCAGCCTAACCCATCTAAGTGATTTAAAAATTGATATTTGACACAGATGGGAAATTTTGATTCATAATGTGTTATTAAACGGTGGAAGAGTTCTTTTGACGTCATGAAACATGTGATTGCGTGTATCTCTTAATGCGATTGTTAGTCTCCAGGGGTGAATGAACAAATGTGAATCCCACCCTCCTCCTTCCCTCTTCCGGATCCCATAGTAGCATCTTCCAAAACCATTAACATTTGGCGTCCTCATTAAAATGAGTTAGAACGCAAATGTTAGACTGAATTGAAAAAGTAAATTAATGCCTAAAACATTTCGAAAAAGCGATTTATGCTCGTTTACTTTTATATTTAACGCACTGGGTTGGATTGTATTTTTGCCGACACTCTTGACTCACATTGTGAATAAACGATCAGGTCACAAAGACCTCAAAGCTCGGAACAGAGTTTGGGAAGAGAATCCACAAAGAAAGGATGCGTCAAGTCACGTACGCATGTCAACTGCGGTACTGAATCGCATCCTAATTTATAATAATAAGAGATGTTTGTCTGTCTGCCTATTTGTAGCAATTATAACTTCCATAAAGGGGACAGGAATCTGGAATTTTGACACACGGTTAAGAGTTTCATGAGTGTGTGCAGTGGGAATATTGATAGATTCAATAGGTGGTTAGAAGTCAGTATTTTGGATAAAACGTTGTTTTCTCGCATTCCCTATTCGTAGCTTCTTCATTCGCAATTCCAAATTGAGAAAGCCCACTAACTGTTGCTGGATCCCCCAGCATTCCCAATGACATTATTATATTAAGTCTTCTAACTGCAGTAGAAACTTGATTTTTAACCCAACACTGGTAACACACACGGGGAATTCGCTTACGAAATTTGGTGATGCGTCTCAGGAAACGACAGGGAGCAAATCTGTCGAAATGGAAATGAGAAACTCTATAGTTTCACTGACATCAGAATCGACCTAATCAACGCCGGGCAATTTCTCCGTGTTGAATCTGTGCTGAGGGGTTGCCGAGGGAGAAGGTAAGCATATTCACGTTACAAAACCCACTAGTTCCGCCTGAGGCACTACCAGTATAGGGATTTGCCATGTTACCACTATCTACGGTCAGGGACAAGATTATACCATATAAATACAGCTCATCCCCGACTATCCTATGGCGAACAGTCCTATAGAAGGAAAGCTCATCCATCGGTCAAAACCTAACTTTAATCTGCGCCCTGGTTAGCCACAAACAATGATATATCGATCCAAGTTTCCTCGGCTCCCGTGGTGGGAACTCTTAGTCAGGCCCAAAATTTGGGGCCCTGTCCAACCTGACGGACCAAGTCGGTCAGCTGGGCCCCGAACGACTCCCCTGAGTCTCTGAGATGGAGGTCTTAGCTTACTCAACCGGGGCCCAAACCGGGCAGCAGAGCCTTCGACCTAAATGGGCCCTCAAGCCCCCCCCCCCCCCCCCCACCACCACCACGTCAAGGTGGTTCCCTGTCAGGGAGAGGGAAGAAGGGGAGTACTACTCGCAAAACTAACCTTTAGTGAAGTGAAATTCAGAATATACAGATTGCATCTTAAAAGTGAGACCCTGGTAGAGCGCCGTATATATTGTTCAGCTAGTGAATAATAATGTCGGTGGTCTATAACTCTTCGCATTGCGCTGGATCAGCGAAATAGAGTCTAATTTCCATTGCAGTTGGAGTTACTTCTCTTTATAAAGAGTACAACAGATTCTCTAATTTGCAAGGCGCCGTTCTTTAAAAATATCGACAATAGCAAAGTTAAGGGCCTATGGGTGGGAAGGGGGTTCGATTCCTGTTCTGATAGAGAAAAGTAAGTAGAGATTAGTGGCTCGCAAGGAGGAATATATTATGAAAGGAACAAATGTTTTCCAGAATCAGCACTACAGAGGCATTCAGTATATTAGTTAACTAATATAAATATTGTAAAATTTCTTTAAGAACTCGGCGTTGAGGATGGTGCAATGAAATTAATATTATGATGTAGTTGATGATGGGTTGGATGCCTGAGCACACCGAAGACGTCACAGAGAGTTGAGACTGAAGATTCTGATTTTGCGAGAGGAAAAAAAAATCTGATGAGCAGCAGTTCTTTTAAAATCATCTAAATACTGAGCACACCTTCTATCTCACCCTTAAGTCTGCATAGAGCACTTGGGAAATTGAAGCCTTTAGCTTTGAACACCAACCCGAAAACGTCGCCGACATTCTACTGCGGAGCAGTGGCCTGATTGATGAGGATATAAATGCGTTCCGTTTTGGAAATTTCATGCTCTAACAAATGAATGTATTTGGTAGCAGGCCAGTTTTATTTGCGCAAATTACTGAATGTGGCGTCCGCTACAAATGCATCACTACCTTGATAAACTTATCTACGCAAGTTCGAAAACTAAAACTGAATAATATTTCTAACGATCTTTTTATGAAGCACCATTTTGTTCCCTCAGTGAGGTACTTTATCTCATCCGCATGCAGTGACACTACAGCTGGGTTGGATATCTTTTCCTCTGATCGGAGGGGCGGGGGTGGTTCAGTCGGTAGCGCGCCAGGCTCGTAATCTGTAGTTCCCAGGTTCGAGTCTCAGCTGGGTCAGCGTTGAGATTTATCTCCGCAAAATTCTCCGCCCTGCCCGCGGTCAGTAGGGGACACCGATGGGCTTGGAAAGGCCGCCGTCCGTCGGATGGGACGTTAAGCCGTGGCCCCGTGTGCGGGAGAGCCATACCCCGTGCACGTTAAAGAACACGCTGGATGGCCTTGACGGGAGGCTACCATCTGTCTCCCAACAGCTGTTCCAGTGGGTCCCCTCCCCCAACCTTCTCTGAGCCTTCGGGGTCTATGTGACCTGGCCATTTAGCCCATGATGTGCAAAAAAGTGCCGCTCAGAGGTAAAACCACCCAACCCTCTGATCGGAACTTTTTTCCATGTAATGGACTAAATGGTCGCAAATATTCCACGGGCTCAGAGAAGTTTGGGAAAAGGAAATCCACTGGACAGCTGCTAGGAGACAGCCTCCCGTCATGGCCACCTAGAGTGTTCTTTAAAGTGCATAGGGTATGGCTCTCCTGTTCACGGGGAACATAGGGGGGGGGGGGACCAGTTGTTGGTAGTCCTTGACTAGGTCCTTGTAACCAAGAGTTACGATATAATAATGGGTTAAATGGACAGATTACAAGGACCCCAAGAGATTCTCCTGCACACTGGGCCTCGATTTAATTCCCATTTGATGGACTGCGGCCTTTCGAAGCTCTTCAGAGTTCCTCTTGTTACCGAGGGCAGAATGGGGGTTTAGCAGAGAAAATCTCAACTCTGGCACAGTTCGGACTCTAATCTGGGAACTGCTGATTACCAGCCTGGCACAATGTCGACTGAACCAACCCTCGCCCTACTACAGCCTTTAGGTTCAGGTTCGAATCGTGGTAAGGTGGCTTGTGTTATGTCATGTTTCTATTTTTACCTCTTCAGTCACAGTGTGGTGGTTCTGGTCCCACTCCAATTATCAACTTCAAGAGTCTGAGCATTAGCTCTCTGATGGTAGCTGGTGATTATAAACACAAGTTTGTAATTGTGTTTAATAACGTCTGTAAATGATTAAATGAGGCGCATTCCGAATGACATTAAAGACAATGATTTTCGTTTTTTTTTTATCAGGAAAAATCGTTTGAATTTTATCAGTTTCAGCCATTTCCGCTATTAACACCTTTAAGGCGTAGCAAAGTCTTGAAGAAGCCAACACTGAGTGCGTAGGGCAGTCAACTGTGTTAACAAACGAGCAGCAAAAAACGAAGAGATGATTATAACATCTTCACCGCATAAATATCTTGATTTACGTCCATTGCTGCCTTTTTGACAAGCGAGGCCTTCGGTGCACAGGACGCCCAGTCGAACGAGTCATCGAGCAATAACTAGCACTTTCCCATTCCAGCTAGATATGCACACATGTCACGTCTCGTGTGCTATCATCACTTTCACGGGGGGGGGGGAGACTTCTATTGGCACTGGCAGTGACAATTAGTTCATCTCTCGTGTTGGAACTTCATTCTCGTAGCTTTTGTGTCTTCTATCGAAATCGTCACAATGGTTATCAAATGCTTTTGAAGCTGCGAAAGGTGGTGCTTATTTTTAAGATTTGGGTTGACCTCTGACCGACAAATTTGAACATAATGGGTTAAACGACCAGGTTACAAGGACCCTAAGTGCTGGGCAGGGGAATAAGATCCACTGGACAGCTGTTACGAGGTAGAGGAAGCCTCTCGTCATGTCTAATCCATCCTGCACAAGGGGTAGCCATGTCGAATCCATCCTGCACATAGCTTAGCGTTCTTATCCAACGGGTCCTTCCTCCAACGGGTATCTTAATGTCCTTATCCAACGGGTCCTTGCTTCTCGAAACTTGTCGATATTTTTTCTCACAAAGTATGGAACATTTAAAGTGTTATGGAAGCTGGAATATTTCACAACAGTAAGCGTCATAAGAATCTACCTCAGAAATTTAATTAAAACTTAATGAGTTTTACGCAATGATTACTTCAATATTTCAATTTTCAATTATGAATCATTTTTATAAAACAAGATAATTTATTGTTAAATATTCCAGCTTCCATAACTCTTTAAATATTGAACGAATGTTGTTGAAAATCGAGATTTAAATAGCTTCCCAGAAGCAACTCTTAAGAATGGCCAGAAGTTTTTCCAGAAGCAACTCTTAGGAGTGGTCTCCCGTGTTTCACCTGTCTCGATAACTACTCGTTAATAGATACGAATATTTATAGCCTTGATGTATTCAAGAGAAAAAAAAAAGTGTCAGTCCAAATAATTGGCCAGTGCCATAAACCTTTTTCCCGTGTCTCCTCGAAGAAGTGGCGGAGAACATCTGTTGTCCTGAGCGTTGCATATTGACTGTGATCCGAGCCCAGGTGGTGAAGAAGCATCTGCTGCGGCTGCGGCGGAGATTCACTCTCGGAGTAAAGAGAAGAGAATCGGCATGTCACGTGTAGAAGAAGGACTCGTCGGATCACACGTCATTGACCAAGACATCGATCCTTGCGAAGCTGTTGTTGTTGTTGATGTCGCAGCCGCTTTGTGAATTTCCTCGATAAGCATATTTGATTTGCCCCCCGAGAGCTTTTTTTCTTGTTTCTTCCGTCTGGTGTCGAGGAGAAGAAGCGGCTCGAAAAATCACGTCGAAGCCAAGCGGCGTGACAACTCAGCTTTGACGGAAGAAGGCTTTTAAGGCAAAGCAATCCTTTTTTGTTTTTCCGCCATTCTCTTCTCTGCAGGGTTTGGGAACGAGGTAAGTAAGGTGAAGAAGTTACGGTTACCCGAAATAGGATGCAGCTGATTCTTTGTTTTTGCCGCAAATTAGAATTGATTGACTTCTGGGTCGCGCAACAATAATGGGCTTATCAGAAGTTAGAGCGATTAACTCCAAATTTTTTAGGAGCAAGGTTTTATTTGCTCAGTATGTGTAACTCTCTAGACTTACACCTTGTTGTTCCAAAGTGACTGTGCTGCGGTTTAAAGATTCTCCTCTAATCTTGGTTCTGCCCTCTGTGAGAAAGAGGTTGGGTTGTTTACCTCTGAGCGGCACTTTTTTTGCACACAATGGGCTAAATGACCAGGTCACAAGGACCCAAAGGCTCAGAGAAGATTGCGGGGAGGGGATCCAAACAGCTGTTAGGTGACAGATGGTAGCCTTCCGTCAAGGCCATTCAGCGTGTTCTTTACTGTGCACAGGATATGGCTCTTCCACACACAGGGCCACGGCTTAACGTCCCATCCGACGAATGAAGGCCTTTCCAAGCCCATCGGTATCCCCTACTGATTGGGGTATTGGGAATGCTTTCTCAGTATCACAATTACATTCAAAAGAGCTTATGAAAGCCAATGAAAGAATGGGCTGGGGTTGGCTCAGTCGGTAGCGCACGAGGTTCGTAATCTGTAGTTTCCAGGTTCGAGTCCTGCCTGGGCCAGCGTTGAGATTTATCTCCACAAAACATCCCGCCATGCCCTCGGTCGGTAGGGAACATCAATGGGCTTGGAAAGTCCACTGATGCGTTCGTCGGATGAGACGTTAAGCGGTGGCCCGTGTGTGAGAACCATGTCGTGTGCATGTTAAAGAACACGCTGGATGGCCTTGACGGGAGGTTAAAATCTCTCCCAACAGGTATCCAGTAATCTCCCCCCCCCCCCCAAAAGAAAAAAAACTTCTCTGAGCTCTCGAGGTCCTTGTGACCCGGCCATTTAGCCCGCTATGTGCAAAAAGGTGCCGCTCAGAGCTAAAACAACCCTACTGACCCAGGGCGGAGATAACTGTCAATGCTGACCCAGCTGGGACTCGAACCTGCGAACTGCAGTTTACAAGCCTGGGCTGTTATTGACTGAGCATCTATGCCCCCGGTGAGAAAGAGGACACCGATAGATTTGGAAAGGCTGACGTTCGCCAGGTGGGACATCGGACAGTAACTGATACATGTGCAGAAGAACTATCCATACTCGTATGCACATTAAACAACGCGTTGTGCATGAGAGCCATCCATGTACACCTTAAAGAACACGCTATGCAAAATCGTGTGCAGTCGCTCGAAAAAGTATCCGAACACTATGGTACAGAATTCAGAAAAAATATCTGGCAGTGATTTTTTTACAAATTAGTGATCTGGCAACCTTCGTGTCACTGCCAGATCACTAATTTTTAAAAAAAATCGTTGGAAAAACGTAAAAAAAAATACCACCAATATGGCCCAGGGAGTGTGGCTGGTGATAGGTCCAAGCCTGGGAAGAACTGCAATTCAAGATCCTTCACATCAGCCACTAGGGGGATTAACATCAACTATATAGGATAATTGATCAGCGGCCGTAGCTCAGTGGTCAGAACACCTGATATCAACAGGTCATGGGTTCGAATATCACCCGGTACAAGACTCGTTTTCTTCTATGCCCACTGCGACTTACAGAAATAGTGTTCCAAAAACTTTGTAGGCTATTTAAGCTTAGTTTTAAGAAACATACACTTTTAAGAGTTAAGAATAGTTGGATGGCTTTACTCAAAAACACCGCTACGATGTTTTTTGGTCCCTCCCAAAATATTGTCCCCCCAGTTTGAGCATATAAATTTAAGGTTCTAAGGTACGATTGACGACTGCGATAACTTCAAAAATTCTTATTTTCATGCTCTCTTCGATCACAATGCAAACGATGATTAAAAAAAACAGTCATTCTTTATTGAGGATGTAAATGAATCTCATTCTGCTCTGAGCTTTGAGGACATTTTAACATTGTTGCAGCAAAAAGCTCCAATCAGGCGCAAACTGCCCAGATCAAGCCACAATTATACATATTTCGTTTGTGCATATCCCCATAGCCTTGTTGTAAATGGCATCGGCAGACCTTCTTTGAGGAATTAATGAAGTTCGACATTTCTGTTCTTTCTCTCAGTAAACTTAACACTTTAATTAATCCATTGTCACCCTCAATTAAATAACTGCAGAAATCTTGTGTATATTACAGTAAAATGAATGACGGCTTATTTTGATATTGGGGATGATTCTACTTTTTTTTAGTTCTCAAGGTATTTTTTAAAATTATATTGCATATAAATTCTCTCATGGACATTTTGTGAAAAAAAGAAGTAAGAAATTAAATGAAGTGTGTGAATTATATAAACAGATAGTTCTAACTCAACCACGTTCGACCATTTGTAGGATGCATATTGATACAGGCCTCGATCATTATAATCTAGGTTAGTTCTGACACTTTCTGTTTTCCTGTGGTGATGGTTGAAGTAGTTATAGTCGCTGGCTTATGAAAGAGGGGCTCCAATCCTCAGAGGCTCCAATTTCATTGGAACCTCTGAGGTCTCTTCCAGAGGGGCGGGAGTGGCTCAGTCGGTAGCACGCCAGGCTCATAATCTATAGTTTCCAGGTTCGAGTCCCAGCTGGGTCAGCGTTGAGATTTATCTCCGCAAAATTCCCAGCCCTGCCCACGGTCAGTAGGGGACACCGATGGGCTTGGAAAGGCCGCCGTCCGTCGGATGGGACGTTAAGCCGTGGCCCCGTTTTCGGGAGCGCCATACCCTGTGCACGTTAAAGAACACGCTGGATGGCCTTGACGGGAGGCTACCATCTGTCTCCCAACAGCTGTTGCAGTGGGTCCCCTCCCCCAACCTTCTCTGAGTCTTCGGGGTCCTTGTGACCTGGTCATTTAGCCCATGGTGTGCAAAAAAGTGCCGCTCAGAGGTAAAACAACCCAACCCGTCTCTTCCAGAAGGGCAAATTCATTTTAATCACATGCAATGTAATCCGAAATTATATAACTGTTTTTTATATGAAATGAGTGTATGTGAAAGATATGTTCCCTCGCTGGAAATGTTTTTCTGGGTGCTCCTATTTGCTGGAGTTTAGAATTCAATTTCTTAAGATATTCGTCATGATGGAATTCTCATTGCTCCCAAAGATAATATTTTCCAGTCTCGATCATCATCGAAATCTTATCAATTCATGAGGTCGTTTTGCTTTTCACAGTGCACACATTCCGTGCCTATACTAAGCACATCTTGCAATGAAACGAAACTCTTTCAAGATGAATCGGTGGAAAACGAATTTTAGAATCTAATGGCTTCTGAAATAAGCAATTTATGGAAAACATTTTCTAGGAAAAGTTTGAGATCAAGATCTGATCAGTCTAGAATTTTCGCCAATATTCATTAAGTATTAAAATTGCTATAGAAGCTGAAATCTTAGTAGTAATGTCATTAGTAGAATATTTTCCTTTCAAAGTTGGGGGAGGGGAGTCGGCTCAGTCGGTAGCGCTCTTATAACAGAAGGCCGTACAATTAAGTTTTGACATCAGCGTAGGTAGGCCTAAAAAAGCTAACTCTTTCTTATACATTTATTTTTATTATTATTACTGGTACATTTTAATACTAATGTTTATTTACAAATATACATTTTTTGAGAAGGGAAATTATTCGCATTACTTAGGATTATCGTAACGCTAATATATACGAAATTTTTTTCTAAATAATGTGCATTTATAAATAAGTATTAATGTAAAGATTCGTATTAAAAAACACCAGTAATAATAATAGAAATAAATATATAGGAAATGTCTACTTTTTTTACGACTATCTATTGCTGATGTCATAATTAGTTGTCGACCTACTGAGATGTTGGCCAGGCTTGGATATATAGGAGATTGGATTATAGGAGATATATATCTATATTGGATTATAGGATAGGTTCGCCAGGCTTGTAATCTGTAGTACCCAAATTCGAGTCCCGTCTGGCCAGCGTTGAGATTTATCTCCGTAAAACTCCCCGCCCTGCCCATGGTTAGTAGAGGATACTGATGGGCTTGGAAAGACCGTCGTCCGACGGATAGGACTTTAAGCCGTGGCCCCGTGTGCGGGAGAGCCATACCCTGTGCACGTTAAAGAACACGCCGGATGGCCTTGACGGGAGGCTACCATCTGCCTCCCAACAGCTGTTCCAGTGGGTCCCCTCCCTCAACCTTCTCTGAGCCTTCGGGGTCCTTGTGACCTGGCCATTTAGCCCATGGAGTGCAAAAAAGTGCCGCTCAGAGGTAAAACAACCCAACCCTACCCTCAATCAGAAAGGGCGCACCATGGGCTTGAAAAAAACCGCCGTCGTTCGGATGTTTTGCACGTTAAAGAATAGATGGATGGATTTGGCGGGAGGCTCCCATCTTTCTACTAACAGTGGTCCACTGGATCCTCTTCCTCAACCTTCCCCCGAACCCTTAGGGTCCTTGTGACGTGGCTAATTATCCCACTGTGTGCGAAAAAAGTCATTCAGAGAGAAATAACCCAACCAAATCCTTTCAAATTGACTTCACTGCAATTGAAAATAATCGTAATAAGAAAAAAAGACTTGATAATTCTCCAGCTTCCATAACTTGTTAAATACCGAATAATCACATTGGGATATTAGGGATCTGGGTTCGAGCCCCGGATTAGGCATGGATGTGTGTGTCGTTTTTCTGCTGAGGTCCTGCCATCCTCTCAGATCTTCTACTGTGGCATATAAACTGACAGGCTCCTGTCAGACCTCTGTGGCAAGCAGCTGCTTGAGGGGGTATTTATTTTATTTTTATTTATTTGAGATAAGGAATGGTGAGCTTAAGGAAGTTATGTTTTTTACCTGGTTAGCTTATTGAGAAATATAAGAAGGCAGTTCGCTTTCGTTGCTACTGCATGCAAAAAATATAAACAGTATAAATATATATACAATAGTCTAGGGACACATCATAGGTTCATGCAATATCTTTTTAAATTGATCTCGTATTATGTATCATATCCTGTGCCAGCTATGATGTGATCAGAAACGAACAGTTTTTCATTTTACGGCTGAGTAATTTTGATGGAAATAACCTAGACTACAGATGAATGTCCGTCCTCCAAACTGCTTTTCAAAAGCATCCTGCTTATAAGATTGCAATTCAAATCCATATCCTCTAATAACCACTGCAAAATTGTCTTTGTGTTGAACCACTCTCCTGAAACGTAATTAGTTGGGAGATTTGTTTTGTGATTTTCGTGCTGATAGCAAGATTCGTCTTCATTGTGTAATTCCCCCAAATCAATCTAATCTGTATCGTCCATAATGTTCCTAAATGACGAAGCTTTCAGTACTTTCATTATCAGTAAAAGAGCCTAGTGTATGCTATGAGATAAGGTTCCAAGTCCCATTGTTTTAGCTTCGTGATATCCCAATACATATGACAAGGCAGTGTGCTTAAGAAAGAAGAGAGATGCATTTAAAGTTATAGTTGAAAGCTACACACCCTAAAAAGGCCGTCAGGCTTTCCACGGTGGTGAGAATATCATCTGTGATAGGAAACTGAAATAGATAGGTTCATTTAACTACTAACTATAAGACTCCTACCAAATAATAGAACTGACTTGCACAAATGACAGCGATGATACACGTAGCATGATTTTCATTGGTGCTCCAAGATGCCTCACGAAATGTTTGCCTTTGCAGTTATTAATAATGTTGGCAATTTAAACGACCATGTTTTTATGTGATTTACTGCTCACATTTCTACAATAAAGACAAAAGCTAAGTCAGATTCAAATTTGGGATTACGTAGGCCACGGAGTTTGAAGACAACATCTTTTTCCTCAAACCAGGCACGCCTAATTTTGATACGGTAAACCGTGTTGCCAGCTTTTTATGAGGTTTTATTGAGGTTGCCAGCTTTTTTTCATTCCAGCACTCCCTTCACCCTTTCAATGAATTGAAAACTTTCCTCTATGAAAATACTTGAAGTAATAATTAACTTAAATACAAATTTGAGAATATTTTCATCCATAAATTTCTAACATTAATATACAAAACACGAATATCTATGTTAATCTAAGACATATATTATAAGAACTATTCGATATTCTTTTAAATCTGTTTCAACCGAAAAACTCAAGAAGACATTTTTAAACCGCCTCTGTTGGCAATCGCTGTGATAGACGATCAAAAAGGAAATGTCACAATTAAATTTATTCAAAAGTTTCTGATAGCTACGATACTGTGAAATCATTCTGGCATTGTTCTTTGGTTTAATGAACATGAGATACAGTCAAGAGATATATGCCCCAAATCATTGCAGTCACCCTAATTTGTTGGCTAAAACCATACGATAAGGATCAAATGCTTTCTCCAGTTTTTAGCTTTCTCATCGATACTAAAAAAAAAGGCGAAGCTTGACTTATCAGAGCACCCCATTTCCACCAGACAACTAGCATTCTACCAACACCAGCTTAATTGTAGTCGCATTTTCTTGCAAGGTTCTGAAATCTATGGTTTTAGCAATGCTCATAGTCCCATCCTTCGCATGATTGTTCTCCAAGTGTGGAAAGAATTAATGGATTTCAGCAATTCAGAATTTCATGTTTATCAGTTGAGGCAAAGTTTCACCATGACTAGAGTTTAGAATCCTGCCTAATTCACGTATACTCTTTGTTATCTGGTACTTAGAGATGGATTTTCTTTCTTGGCAGACATTGCAGACCTTTTTCTCGAATGACCATCGATTTGAAACGTCTTACAAGCAAAACTGTCTCATCTATTGTGGCCCTTGTTAAACGTCATCTATAAAGGTAGTTCAAATGAAAAATGGTCAAGTCGAAAATGAAGCCCTGTGCAAATTCTTCATTGCTATTGAGACATTTCTCTCAACATGAAATTGGCAACATGATATCCTCTTTCTGGGAACGACTTTCGCTTTGCATGAAGTCTGTGGCAATGCACTGTACTTCTTCATCAGACTTCAAATTCCTTCTTTACATGGCATTTTTTAAAGGTCAGAAAGATTAAATTTAATAGCGGAAATACCAGGACTGTAGAAAGGATGATCTAGGCATTCCCAATTACACTTGTTCAGCGTTGTTATTGCTTTTTTGGGCAGCATAGTAGCGGACTTTATCGTGCAAAAACCATTTTACTGAAAAGTCTTGAGCACTCCGTTTATATTGCTTACCTTGAAATTCCCGTAGCTTCGCAATATCTTTACGATTTGATGATGTCACCACGGCACATTGTTCAACTTCTGATGCTTCCGTGCGAGGTTTGCCTGGAATCCACATAACATCTATTACATTCAAGCCGATAATTGACATTGATTCCGTATTGAGAAATTCCATTTATGTATACCAGTTTCTTTGTGTGGAAGCAGAAAGATCACAGTTCATTAATCGGATATAGTGGTTGTCCACATACAACGTCTCATTCGAATGATGCGAAATCTTCATAAATACTTTT
The DNA here is from genome assembly GCA_038380435.1 of Ryuthela nishihirai. Taxonomy (NCBI): domain Eukaryota; kingdom Metazoa; phylum Arthropoda; class Arachnida; order Araneae; family Heptathelidae; genus Ryuthela; species Ryuthela nishihirai. The sequence goes on from JAWZYU010000018.1 coordinate 33,120,689, forward strand.
TTAATGGCTTTTTTAAGTTTCTTTCTCTTGAAGCTTTAAAGTTTCACGGAAACAAGTCACACATGTGATGACTATATTTTGCACATTATTATTAATTTCAAATCTCTTTTTTTTTAGTAAAAAACGTGTTTTATAATCCCATAAGTGAAACTAGTGTTGTTTGTTACAATATTTTATACTTTTAAAACTTGGTTTCTCGTTTTTTTCACAGTCCTAGAAAAAATGTCTTCCAAGCTCCATCAGATGTAACATCATGGATTGCAGGCTACTTCATTTTCTGCCAGAAATGTACTTCTGCTGCATCATTAAGAAAAGAGTAAGCAAATAAATTACGATTAAAACCTTTGGTTCATTTCCCATGAGCAACTGTAAAAATAACGTAAATTGCATTTGGAGTGTAGTACGACTGTACATAACTTAATCTGATTCCCTTGAGTCATTAACATGCTGATATTTCTCAGGCATGATCTATCGTCTGTTGTCTGATCTCCTACCCACGAGGCGAGTTGCACTGAAACTCCTGTGAGTTTTTTTTATTTGTAGCTTGTCAGTGGCGCAACTGATCCTTCAACACTTAATATCTGAAAAACTTCCTTGGAAGCTCCATTTTCTGTTACAATAGATAATAAAAAATTATCCACAACGGGACTGAGCATCACATGAGTCTGTCAATATAATGGCTCATAGAGAAGAGCTAGGAGGTACAGTCGCTAAAAAAATATCCGAACACCATGGTTGATTACAAAATTCAGAAAAAATATCTGGCAACGATTTTTTTTGGAAATTAGTGATCTGGCAACCTTTGTGTCACGTGACACTAAGGTTGCCAAATCACTAATTTCTAAAAAAAATCGTTGCCAGATATTTTTACTGAATTATGTAATCAACCGTAGTGTTCGGATATTTTTTTGAGCGACTGTAAGACCACAACAGAAAGAAAAACAGCAATGTCCAGGGGTGGGGAAATTAGGAAAAAATATAACCAGGTAGCTATTTTACCCACAAGTCAGAGCAAAAGCATATAGCAGCATTTTTACTATTTATCAGACCCGGGATTTGGAAAAAAAATAAATGGGTAAGGGGTCATTTCCCCCCCTCCCCCAGATTTGGCCCTGGCTTTTTTACGTATTAATGCAAACCAAGCAACGAGAAATTCTTACCCCTTGGAAAGTAACAAGCCACGCCAGAAAATATTCTCGCCAATGGCGAGTAAATTTCGCCAGCCCTGGCAATATCCATTGCTTAACGAGGATAGGGAAACAAATATGTGCATTGTGGTGCAAAATGTTCATTGTGGTGCAAAATGTTCCCAGACGTGTTGAAATATTCATAAAATTTGAATGTTAAAGGCGCTACTTTTATCTCGTATCCAAAATTATGGCCGGAACTCATAAGAATTTGATTTCAGTATTTAAAAATCGTTTCAGATACGTTTTTCAAAAATTCCGACTTCATAAAAATTCTATGAAACCTTCAGAAGTCAAAGAGGCCTCAAATGCAAACGGTTCAGAAAAATATACTAGTGCAAATCTCAAAGGAAACAACCAGCTTTGGGATAGTTAAGTCCGCTACAGTTGCGAGGAAAAACCATGGAGGTAGGAAGGGGGGAGGCGCCTTTACTATATCTTAACCTAGGTCACTAGTGTAGCCGCGCAGAACGGCGGGAACCATGTTCTTGCTACTCCGAAAGCCGCACGCTGCACGTCAATTGTAATGTATTCTGTAGTCAATTGTCTCAAGTTCATCACTGTAATCAAACGCGTTACTCAAATCCTTTTTTTTCGATGCAATCTGTCGTTCTTTAACACAGTGATAGCAAGATTACAAGTAGCGACAATATGGCGATTTCGGTTAGTTTTCAAGCGATAGGGTTCAAGCCCTGTCTTCCTACCTCCATGGGAAAAACATGGGTGATGCAAAATTTGCTCAAAACTGAAGAGAAGAAACGATATTCGGATTAGAGTTAAATATCCCAAACCAGAAATTAATGATGATGAGATTTTAAAGTTATTTCCTTATCATTCGAGAGAGCAGCCGTAAACTTCTGATTGCATGAAATGTAATCTCGGCATTCTGTTTTAGATGCTTAACGAATAGCAAGATCAAAGATTACAGATGTTGACAGTTTGACACAATCAAATAGATTTCTTCTTTCATCCCCATTTTTTTTTAGATATAAAATTTAATCGCAGATATGACTGCCACTGCAGCTAAAGGCTTTCAAGAAGCCGTAAATGAGAGCCTCGCAGCTGTTGCTTGGAAGCCGTGAACTTTGCAATCGTTGAAATGAAACCTTTTAACAGGGCTGTCCTAAATACGATGCAGTTGAAAGGTTTTAAGTTGTTTTCATCCAAAGAATGTAAACTATAACGTCGTTTTTCTTGCCATAATGTTTTTATATTAAAAAGTGATAATACCTGTAAAGTATCGTACGGATCGCCTACACATTTCTTACAACCCATGAAAGTTTTGCGAAAATGTCAACACTTTTACAGCGACTTTTACACCAGAACACTAACCTGGCTGACTTGGGCGATGCATAATTTGCTCAAAACTGAACAGAAGAAACGATATTCTGGTTAGAATTAAATATCCCGAAGACTGACACATTTTACACCTCTCAGATCACCGTTGCTTTTAAGACAGTGGAATTCAACCAGAGATAGCAAAACCTTTGTCACAATAGAAACCTATTCAGACATAGATGGACCTATTTAATCCAATGCCATTCACAGTGTTCAATTCTGACTTGATGCATTTCTTTGATTGCAATAATTAGATTTGCCAACTGTTGGTTGGTTGGTTGTTTTACCTCTGAGCGGCACTTTTTTGCACACCATGGGCTAAATGGCCAGGTCACATGGACCCCGAAGGATTTGCCAACTGACTTATGAACTTCTTCAAAAGAATTGGACGAATTTTATCTGCGATTGAAAGGGTTTGAGCGCGATTTCTACCTTACAAAATCAGAAATTAAAGCTACTAACTTTCATTTGGCATTACTAATAGTATGATTTTTAAGTTAAGAGGTATACGGAGTTCGAAAGCAGTGACAAGGGTACAAAAAAAATTGTTAACTTCTGCCAAAGGCGTAGGCTGACAAAAAGATTTAATATCATTGCATTGGCACATCTATTGTATTTTATGAATTGGTCACAACTATGTCCAATTCATAAAATAAAGTTGATGTACTAATGCAGTGATAGACATTCTGCATGATCAGTCTCATTGTCTGTGGGATAGTTCGTTTTTTGGATTATGAAAGAACAATGGCGTAAAGTGAATGGCAACTGGGCAGACTGAGACCGTGTCGTTGACGCATTAACAATTCTCGTAGATTGATTTTGAGCACTCGGTTTTTATGAAGTACCAACCATTGGTAGCCAGTGATATAAGTAACAATCAATGGCGAATCATGTATGAAAGCAATTGAGACAATGAGCTGAGCAGTGCATGAATCGACGATATCACATCTGGTTGATTGAGCTTTGGATCAATCAACCAACGATCTATTGACAAGTAATTAATAGCCTAATCAGCCAACGTCTTCTGAGAACTCAATATCTCAAATGCCTCCACACATGCTATACTTAAGCACTGATATAACTGGATAGACTATGAGACTTAACAGTCGATGCTAACAGTCCGTTTATATTAAAACAACAGGCCATAGTTATATTGTAAACAACTGATATATCATTGACCTAATAGAACTGTCGAGGGGTCAACTTGTAGAATCACAGAGTTTCCTCCTTGGGCGGGGGTAACTCAGTCGGTAGCGCGCCAGGCTCGTCATCTGCAGTTCCCAGGTTCGAGTCCCAGCTGGGTCAGCGTTGAGATTTATCTCCGCAAAACTTCGTGCCCTGCCCACGGTCAGTAAGGGACACCGACGGGCTTGGAAAGACCGCCGTCCGTCGGATGGGACGTTAAGCTGTGGCCCCGTGTGCAGGAGAGCCATACCCTGTGCACGTTAAAGAACACGCTGGATGGCTTTGATGGAACCATCTGTCTTCTAACAGCTGTTCCAGTGGACTTTTTGTGTTATGGAAAGCCATATTTGTGTTATGCCATATTTGGGTTCCCTCCCCCAACCTTCTCTGAGCGTTTGGGGTCATTGTGGCCTGGCCATTTAACCCATTGTGTACAAAAAAGTGCCGCTCAGAGGTAAAACAACCCAGAGTTTCGCCAGTTGATACTCATGCTACGCTGGAGAGAGAATTGACTCAGTCGGTAGTGAGCCAGACTCGTAATCTTCAGTTCCCAGATTCGAGTCCCACCTGTGCAGCATTGAGATTTATTTCCACTAACTAACCCTCCATCCTGACCTCGGTGCGAATGGGGACACCGAAGGCTTAGAAAGACCGCCGTGCCTCTGATGGGAGTGTGCAGGTTGAAGAACGCAACTTCCTCTGAACCTTTGGGGTCCTTGTGACCTAGCCATTTAGCTAGCTCATCGAGTGCTATAAGTGCCGGTCAGAGGTAAAACAGCACAATAAACCTTCCAGGACATCCGTTCTTTAATGTACGCGAGGTATGTCTTAACTTTCCATCCGCTAACTGTGACCTTTACAAGAACATCGGCATCTCTTTTCCAACCGAGGGCAGAACGCGTATTAACAGAAAAGTCTCGGTGCATGCAGAATCCTCGAAACCAGGAAATTCACTCCCTAATAACTAAGTTGCAACGGGAACAGTCTCAGTACACACAGAATAGAAGCTCGGAACCTAGGAAACTCAGCTCCTAATATTCGAGTTCTGTTGTATTTAGCATGGAGATGAAGCAGAGAAAAATGACACAATATTCCCGCATTTTATTCCTAACACAAATTTGATTTAAAAAAACACTTCATCGTCGGTAGTTATGACAAGTCCAGTATAGACTTTCGCAAAGGTTAAAAGTATTTTTCAGAAATAGCCGGTCATCTTGATACGAACAAAATCATTGCTAGTCGTTCACCTTTATCAATTACAGCCTGAATCGCAAGTAGAGAGCTGCAGGCATCGATCGATTCTTCTATTAAGTCCTGACCCCTGATACCAGGTGACTCGTCAACTGTTCCCTGACAGCCCCATTTTGAAGCCCTGCGTTTCACCTTTTCGTGCTCTTAACCTTTCGGTAGCCTCCTTTTGTTAATGGCGCTGGAGCGGGGTTACATTAGGTGCATTCGATGACCTCTTTGCCAATTCAAGTTTGAAAAACTGGAGAGCAGAACTTCAGGTTCGATTAAAACGCCGAGGCTTCCTGTTTAAATGAAAAGGAAAAAAATTTTTATCTTAAAAATGATCTATTGTTTTTTATCTTGTCGTCCTTTCTTTTGTAGATTTTTAACGTTTTTATTTTAAGAGGAAAAGGTTTTCTTTTGAGTCAGAACTAATAAAATATTATTATTCCTATTTTCCGAAATTTTTAACAGTTTGGATTATCACTGTTAAAAAAGAGCTCTAAATTTGTGAAAAATGACGAAATTTGAATATTGTAAACAATCCACTTAAGCTAGAAATTTAATATTTTAGTGGTTGAGTGTTGTGATCAAAGGACTGATATTGAGAGAATTGTCTGCACTGTTAATCAGGTTTCAAGGTTAGAGCTCCGTCAGCAGTGCGCCAGGTCGTAATCTGCGTTCCCAGGTTGGAGCCCCAACTGTTCCTGAGTTGAGGTTTATCTCTGCTAACCTTCACCCTGCTCTTGATAAGGAGACAACGATTGGCTTGGAAATGCTGTTGTCTGTCGGATGGGACGTTGCTCAGTGTACAGAAGAGCCATATCCTGTGCGTGTGGGGCGGGGGTGGCTCAGTCGGTAGTGCGCCAGGCTCGTAATCTGTAGTTCCCATGTTCGAGTCCCAACTGGGTCAGTGTTGAGATTTATCTCCGCAAAATTCCCCGCCCTGTCCACGGTCAGCAGAGGACATCGATGGGCTTGATAAAGGCCGCCGTCCATCGGATGGGACGTTAAACAGTGGTCCCGTATGCGGGAGAGCCATACCCTGCGCACGTTAAAGAATACGCTGGATGGCCTTGACGGGAGTCTCCATCTGTCTCCCAGCAGCTGTTCCAGTGGGTCCCCTCCCCCAACCTTCTCTGAGCCTTCGGGGTCTGTGACCGGGCCATTTAGCCCATGGTGTGCAAAAAAAGTGCCGCTCAGAGGTAAAACAACCCAACCCTGTGCATGTTAAAAAACGCTGGATGACCTTCAAGGGAAGACTTCTGCCCATCTCCTAAGAGTTGTTCAGTGGATCCCCTTTTCCCAGCCCTTGAGGTCGACGTGAAACTGGTCCATTTAGTGCAGTGTTCAAAAAGTGCTGCTAAGAGGTAAAACAGTCCAACTCAATTTTTTTTTAACCGGTGGGGATGGGGAGTGGAATTCAACTTTTTTTCCTTTTTTAACCTGTTCACGGTCAGGTTTCTTACTCTGCGTTTGGCCAAATTAAATGATACAGAAAGATTCACACAATAAGGGTCGGATCTTGGGATGGAAGGGGGGTAAGGAGGGGGTCATGAAACAAATTTCAGAGTGCTAGTAAGGGTAATAGAGGGTTGGGTTGTTTTACCTCTGAGCGGCACTTTTTTGCACACAATGGGCTAAATGGCCAGGTCACATGGACCCCGAAGGCTCAGAGAAGGTTGGGGGAGGGGACCCACTGGAACAGCTGTTGGGAGACAGATGGTAGCCTCTCGTCAAGGCCATCCAGTGTGTTCTTTAACGTGCACAGGGTATGGCTCTCCCGCACACGGGACCACTGCTTAACGTCCCATACGATGGACGGCGGCCTTTCCAAGCCTATTGGTGTCCCCTACTGACCGTGGGCAGGGCGGGGAATTTTGCGGAGATAAATCTCAACGCTGACCCAGCTGGGACTCGAACCTGGGAAGTACAGATTACGAGCCTGGCGCGCTACCGACTGAGCCACCCCCGCCCAGGTAATAGAGGCAAAAATTATTAAACTTATTTATATTTCATGCATTTTTCAAGAAATGTTTTAAACACCTGTAGAACGGAGGGGGGGGGGGGGAATGTTATACTGCATTGGAAATCCAGTTCTCTCCTACCACCCCGCTTCCCCTTGGATTTTTCTTTTCTAGATCTGAGCCTGAACACGACTATAGTCAGGTATGATCGCACAGTTTCGGTTGGAGAACTTTCGATGTTCACTCTTTTGATTCTAAAATACCATTTTCATTCGCATTTTTCCAATAGTTTGAATTTCCAAAAGCGCTCAGTTATTTGAATTGGCGGGCGTTCAATTTACAAAATGAGAAACTTGACTCTCTTTGAAAACGATCTCTCCATATGCTCCAAAGAGGACTTGTCTTTCTAGTTTACTTTGGTATCAAACCGCCATTTTTCCTTGAACAATGTCTCATATATACCTAATTTATATTTTATTTTACCTTGATAAAATTTTAATTAAACGTGTCTCTAGTTTCTTCCCCTTGATTGACATGCACAGCGATTTTCAAGGAATGCATTATTTTCTGATTGAAGTATATACTTTATATTACTAAAAGTATCCGCCAATTCCTATGTTGTGAGTAAAATGTCGCATTCAAAGCTTTCAAACATCTAAAGTGAGCTTTTTAAAGAGAAATAATGCATAAAATAAATTTTGACCTCAATCAAATTGTCATACTTCCGATCTTCAGCAAAGGTTGCTTAATTATTTATTATATTTTATTATTCGTATAGTGTTAATGTATAAATTTTACGCCTCGCTGGATCCAAAAGCCGTCCCGTGGCCGAGTGATTAGTGCGTTTGACTACTGAACAAAAGAACCCGAGTTCGAGCCCCGGGTAAAGCATTGATGTTCGTGTTGTTTTTCTGCTGAGGTCCCGCCATCCTCAGACCTTCTACTATGTCGTATAAACTGATAGGCTCCTCTCAGACCTCTGTGGCAAGCAGCTGCTTGAGGGGGTATTTTTTTTATAGAAATAACATTAACATATGTTATTTTAATTTAAAAAAATGCAAAAAAATTTAGAAATATCGGTTGTTTTTTGTACTGCTATAAGAAATTCTTTGGAAGTTTTAGCATCAAATATAGCACTATCAGTAATAGCATACAAAGTTTTGCATTAAGATCATGCTCGCAAGCACTAAAAACGATGCATTAACGAGCTCTTTTACCAGCTTCGCGAGCCCAGGGGTGCTCACGAGCGACACGTAGTTTATGCCTGCTTTAAACGAACACCAAGGCAATTCTGAAACAGAAAAACTGCTAATTAGCCAGAGAGAGAGTTTAAAGACCAAGTAGAAGTTGTAATGCTCAGAAAACGAAATTTGATAATTTGGATTGGCTCAAACTACGAAACCTCTGAGCTGCACTTTTTTACGCACAATGGGCTAAATGACCGGGTCAGAAAAGGTGCAGGGAAGGGTGCAGAGAAAGTTGGAGAAGCAGATCCACTGGACGGCTATTAGGAGACAGATGGTAGTCTACAGTCAAGGCTCTCCAGCATGTTCTTTAAGGTGCACAGGGATGGCTCTTCCGCATACGGGGCCACAGCTTAATGTCCCATCCGACGGACGGAGGCCTTTCCAAACCGATCGGTGTCTCCTACTAACCAAAGGTAGGGCGAGGTCCTGCTTTTAGGAAATCCTGGTTTTAGGTGGTTGAGTAGGATCATACTTTTTCTCGTGTTCTTAATCTCGTGAGCCAGTTATTTGTAATGGGAAGTTTCTTCATTTTTTCAAGACTGTCAAAAGTTTTTTATCCTATAGTTTTGATATATATATGGGATATAATTTTATGTAGATTAAAAGTACTGCAAAGTAGAATATTTTTTTTCTACATACATCTCATCATTGAGCGTTTCACGACCAGTTCTTCATGTTAGTTTTTATACATCTTCTCTACCTGGTTGTTTTGAATTTTGCTTAGTTGTCAAACCCCTTTGCAAGACTGAAAACGATTAAATACCACTGATATATATTTATATACATAAATAAAAGAAAAATCACTATCAGTGTTTGACCTTTCTAATCTTAATCATATGTGCATATAATATAAAATACAAGTCGTCAGTTTTTAATGTCATAAAAGAAAAGAATATCCATTTCACTACTTTAATTTTTTTTCTTTCTGAATCTAAATGTCTCATAAGTATTTTCTCCTACTCTTGAATTAAGCATCTTTTTTTAATTTTTAATCGCAGAATTTTCGACGGAGCAGTTACTACGGTAACAGCATCAACCTTCTCGGCGGAGGTGAGTGGCGCTGGGTCGACGTCGGCTGCCGTGCTCTCGGAGAAGAGAGAAAGCTGCTGGCGGCCAGGCAGGCCACCACCACGCTCAGCTCGCGGAGGAGGAGGCCCACGCTTTGGAAGCTCTAGGGACGCAGTTGTCAAAACGTGATTAGGCAGAGAGGCCAGCCGCTTGTTGGGCGCTTGCTTTCGGAGGTGAGTAAGCGCATTGTGGAGAAGGATTCCTTGCGCGGCGGCTTCGGCAAAGGCACTGCACACAAGAAGATTTGTTTTTTCTCTTAGGAACTTGAGTGAAGGAGATGTCGGAAATGCAGACAAATAGCGGCATCGAGAAGCAGTTTATTCAAAAAGGGAGAGAATCCAGCGATAGAATTTGTTCTTAATGACGTTGCGTTTGAAGGGAGGGCTAATTTTGTGAGAATGGATTCAGAAACGAAAAACTTAAATCTTTGGAAGCAGTGTTTAGGTAATTGACTGAATTTTTAAAGAAACTAAATGATCTACTTGGGACGATAAAAAACTAACATCAAACGATGGACGTTTGTCATATTTGATTATCAGTTGGGTTGTTTTATCTCTGAGAAGACGTTTTTTTTGCACACAATGAGCTAAATGGCCAGGTCACAAGGACCCATTAGTGGTCAGAGAAGGTTGGGGGAGGGGACCCACTGGAACAGCTGTTGGGAGACAGATGGTAGCCTCCCGTCAAGACCATCCAGCATGTTCTTTAACGTGCACAAGGTATGACTCTCTCGCACACTGGGCACACTTAACGTCCCATCCGACGGACTTCCCATAATCCCAGTCACTTAACAAAAGTGAGGATAATAAACTTTTTGATTCTTCTTTCGAGAACGAGAATTTATTTCAAGTGTGCCGATTTTTGCGCTAGAGATCAGTTCGTACTTTAAAAGTTTTTCTGTTAAAATAGCCTTTAAAATCGCACTTAAATGTTGCCAAATTGTTTTAATTCGCTTTAAATTTCTCTTAGTGGTGGATTTAAGAAGGCGTCTGCCCCGTCTGTCAGTTGAAATGTTAAATGTATGCTAACTAGAGGAAATTTAAAAGTCAATGAAAACATTTTCTACCAAATAGATATTTAGTAACTTTATTTTTTCCTAGAGAATCAAAATGCATATTTAACTTAAGGGTATAACACTTGAAACTTCTGTCAAGTCTTAAACAGGTGACATTGCACTGGCAATCATTTGCATATATCATAGATGTAAACTTTGACATCTTATTTAGGAATCGTAAGTCTCAGTTGCATGTACCTTGCCTGCTATGTATTTAGCTGTGACTTATTCCTCTTACTCCACTGTTTACATCTGCGTTGCAAGTGGGATGTCATCCATCAAACACTTGAATACAGCAAGGAGATTTATAGATTATACCCTCAAGTGTGTTTTCTTGGGGTCGTGGTCCTCAAACTTTAATTGTGTTAATAGAGATGGAGTTACATCTTTAAATGCTGATTTTAAGTTTTTTTGAATGAGTATTAAATTTGACACCTAAAATTGTTCATTAAGAAAGCTAAATTCTTCGTTTCTAATTGTACTGACGAATTCACCGAACTGTTTTGGTTATTTCATCAAAGCATTCTACGGCAATAATTTTTATTTTAAGGTCAATGGCCCGTTAAAAAATTCAAATTTCATTTGAAATTCAGCAAAATGTTTTATTCGTTATAAATTCTCCAGTTGACTAGAAAAAAAAAGAATTAAATACCTAGGGGAAATTTCGGAAGGTATCTATCCGTTTGTCTGATGGGATGTTAAAGTCACCCTTTCACGTGCAAGAAGGTTTATAATTTGTAACAGTGGCGTCTGATGAATTTTGTCTGTGGGGATGCACAAGCCAGACTGAAGAAGATAGTAGAAGGAGCAAAATATTCCTCCCAGTGTAAAATACAAATTAACTGCAAAGATGCCATTGCTAATTACTTAAAATACTGATTAATTGTAAAGGTTCTCTTACTTATGCTCTAAAATATTAATTATAAAGGCGCATTTACTGAATAAATATTAATGAAAGTAATAAACATTATAAAAGACTAAATTTGCAAATTTTATAGTGAAATTATGTGTACAGTTTTTGTTACTAAATGAATTGTAATTGTTTGGTAAGTGATGCTACGTCGAATATTTGCATTTAATTATGTATTAAAGGGAAAAAAAGAAGCATAAAAATAATAATTTACGTGAAAAAAAATTTCTGTCATGTCGGATTCGAACCCAAGATTCTACCCCCGCAACTCCCAAACAAACGTGTTGCGTTAAATATTGCTTACGGATATGACTGCTAGAATAACTTACTAATATTTTAGTGCAGGAATATCTGAAGCCTTTTTGTGAAAGTTTCATATTGATTTTGTTCCATAGTGTACAGTCGCTCAAAAAAAAATATCCGAACACTATAGTTGATTACAGAATTCAGAAAAAATATCTGGCAACGATTTTTTTTAGATATTAGTGATCTAGCAACCTTCGTGTCACGTGACACAAAGATTGCCAGATCACTAATTTAAAAAAAATCGTTGCCAGATATTTTTTCTGAATTCTGTAATCAACCATAGTGTTCGGATTTTTTTTTTAGCGACTGTACACTTGACACTCGAACCCGAGAACTCCGGATTATGAGGCCGGTACCCTTGGAACTGGAGCCCTAAAACTTCGGTTACACTCTCCCAATGGCGTATTGAGCATCTGTTGTCTTTGACCTGGTGGCACAAAACAGGTCTCACATAAAACTGGAACCATCTGTTCCATATATCAAATGATGCTAATTCCAGTAAACAACATTTTTCTTTACCTAGTTTACCACTGTCACAAGGGTAGAGATTTTGAAATTCAAATAGATCAAACAATCGTCCGATTTAAGAATTCACCCTCATGGCTTCCACGTGAGTGAGAATGCAAAAACTAAATCTTTTAATTAGTCTCTCTCTCTAAACACTCAAACCTCTTCTTAGTTACAAGTGATGGATGAGAAAGTATCCGATGCATCTCCTTGCTCTAATTTATTCATCCCATTTCTGAAATTGAATATCTGTTGCTTAGATTCAATTCATCCCATATCCTTTCCTGCAAAGAGCCTACAGCTCTTTTTGTGAGTGCAGTTTTATCCTTGCTTGAATGAAACGAATACACGTTTGAATGACAGGTTGCAAAGACTCGAAGTATTTCACAATATATTCCAATTCCCCAAGAGACCAACGGGACCAAATTTTGGAATGGTTCCACTTTTTATTTTTTGTTAAGTGTCAGCCATAATGATAAGTAAAATTTAATTCGAGAGAGGTTTCTATTATCTACCCATTCTGTTGGTTATGATCCTAAACTCAAAAGCGAAAATCTCAAGGCAATTATTCCTATTTCAAATGTCCACTCGTAGATTAGGTTGTTTCATCTCTGGAGAGCACTTTTTTTTAACACAACCGGCTACGAGGACAAGTGAAAAAATGGTAAGGTCTCAGGTCTGAGTCGAGAAGGAGGATCCACCGGACAGCTGTTGGGAGACAGATGGAAGTCTCCCGTCAAGACCATCCGGAGTTCTCTTTACTGTGCATACGATCTCCTCAACACAGGCAGCGGCTTAACGTTACCTCTGATGGATGATGGTTTTTCTAAGCTCCCTGAGGTCGTATTTGTTACCAAAAGTACAGCAGTGGTAAACAGAAATTTTTCCCCAGGTACAGTAGAGATCAGAACCTCAACGTATTATGAAATGCTTGCGATTAAATCAACCCCTTTCTCAGTGGCTACGAAAAAGATTTAACTTTAAGTTTGGCAATTGATTTTTTTTTTCTTTGGGCAACTTACACTCCATGATGAACAGTAACTGCATCATGCGCGACGTACCATGCAAATGCCAATGTATGCAAAATTTCTGATATTGATGTTTAGTATTTTACGTGAATACGAAGTAGCATAAAAGCCTTAATGGCATTGTGAAAAGCAAAGTCAAGTGCGACGTAGGTGAAAAGGGTGATCTTGATTGACTTTGAAAGGAGGGGGTGTCATTGTTGCAGCGCGATGGACAGGAGCATCCGTAAGAGAGATGATGGATCTCAGCGGAAAATTGGGGGGCAAAATATTCCAATTGTCCGTCCTTGGCTGAGTGGTTACGTGCTTGGCTACTGATCAAAGGGACCTGGTTTCGAGCCAGGGTAAGGCATCGATGTTTGGGAGTTTTTTATGCTGAGGTCCCGCCATCCTCACAGACCTACTATGGCATATTAAACTGTCAGACCTCTGTGGCAAGAAGGTGTTTGAGGGGACATTATTTTTATGGAGAATGGCAACGTTCTAAAAAAAAAAACGTTCGCAACTGATGGCAAACAAGCAGTTATTGAAAACCGATTTCAACGAGAACTATGCTCAGAGAATTAAAAACTGAAATATGGAACTGTACCATGATACATACCGCGAAGTATTAGATAGGGTCATAATAATTTAGCCAGGCAGTGTACATGTAAACGAAGCAGATTTATGCAATGTTGGAAAGCAGTCTCTCTTTTCTTAGAGTCACATGGAATGGTCCCTAGCTTACTAGACTCACAGCAAGAATACAGATCCGATCCTTGACAGTGTTAGGTTCTTTCAGGCCAGGATATAGAAAAAAATCGAGGGGGGGGGGAGAAACACAATCGATCCAAAAAAGTACGGGGGGGGGAAACAAGAGACTAGAATTTCAATGCAGTATAACATTTCCCCCATTGTTTTAAGTCTTTCAAAAAATTTTGAAAAATGCATTAAGTATAAGTTGCATAATTTTTTTTGCCTCTTTTGTCATTATTAGCAGAGGTCCCACCATCCTCACAGACCTTCTACTTGACTTCTGTGGCAAGCAGCTGATTGAGGATATTTTTTTTTAAAGGGAGGCATCCCTCCCCCCTCTATCTAGATCCGACCTGGATTCTTTTATGCACTGCTGTGACCAACCAACTTTCAGAAGGTTGGGTTGTTTTTACCTCTGAGAGGCACTTTTTTGCACACCATGGGCTTTAGGGCGGGGGTGGCTCAGTCGGTAGCGCGCCAGGCTCGTAATCTGTAGTTCCCAGGTTCGAGTCCCAGCTGGGTCAGCGTTGAGATTTATCTCCGCAAAATAACCCCGCCCTGCCCACGGTCAGAAGGGGACACCGATGGGCTTGGAAAGGCCGCCGTCCGTCGGATGGGACGTTAGGCCGTGGCCCCGTGTGCGGGAGAGCCATACCCTGTGCACGTAAAAGAACACGCTGGATGGCCTTGACGGGAGGCTACCATCTGTCTCCCAACAGCTGTTCCAGTGGGTCCCCTCCCCCAGCCTTCTCTGAGCCTTCGGGGTCATTGTGATCTGGCCATTTAGCCCATTGTGTGCAAAAAAAGTGCCGCTCAGAGGTAAAACAACCCAACCCACCATGGGCTAAATGGCCAGGTCGCAAGGACCCCGAAGGCTCAGAGAAGGTTGGGGGAGGGGACCCACTGGAACAGCTGTTGGGAGACAGATGGTAGCCTCCCGTCAAGGCCATCCAGCGTGTTCTTTAATGTGCACAGGGTATGGCTCTCCCGCAAACGGGGCCACGGCTTAACGTCCCATCCGACGGACGGCGGCCTTTCCAAGCCCATCGGTGTCCCCTACTGACCTTGGGCAGGGCGGGGAATATTTGCGGAGATAAATCTCAACGCTGACCCAGCTGGGACACGAACCTGGGAACTACAGATTACGAGCCTGGCGCGCTACCGACTGAGCCACCCCCGCCCCAAGTTTGTGAGGAAGATTTATTCAACAAAGTATGGCAAGGAGATCTATACATCTTTTGGAATAGTATATTTTGGATGTCTTTCGAAATTATGTAGAAATGTTTATATTTTGATCTGATCTTCCCTGCGGTGGTTTATACACTCAAACATACCTCTAGCGGTTGTTGATGAAAATTGCTATTCTTTCACGTCGCGATGAAATGTGAGGTGCTTATAAACTCGTCTGCCCGATATAGAGCAAATGTACTTCATGCTCAAAAGATGTATGACGAGTTGTTAAATGTCCCCAATCATTATTTAATGCCAATCTTCTAAATATTCACATCGAAGGTTTTATTTTGCATCGAAGTTTGAATCGTTCACTTGTCTAAATTTAATTTGCAGAAATCTGTCTTCCTGATGAGCCTGGACAACTTCTTCCAGAAAATGTTTCACTTCCAAGTACTAAAAGCTCATCCGCGAAATAATCTTACTGAACAAGTTGCCTTAAGATCGAGTGACTTTTTCCCTCACTTCGTTAAAGTGCGTTCAAAAAAAGTATTAATACAATGTAATACAATGGATGCCGTCCCATGGCCGAGTGGTTAGCACGCTTGGCTACGGACCTGTCAGACCTCTGTGGCAAGCAGCTGCTTGAGGAGGTATTTATTTTTTTAATACAATGGAATGAAGGTGTTCATGGAATCGCTCATTCCTGGTATCTCTTTTTAGTTGAAGACCATTGCAGGCAACGTTTTCGACTACATTTTGGAATATTGCAGGTCAAAATTCAAATACTTAAAACTGTTTCCTCTGGATACAAAAGAGTCTCGTTTGATCTCAGTTTACAACCTTTTTAGATTGAATGACATTCAACAAAACACTTGAAATTGCTAATTTTTTTTATATCTTTTTGGCTTTGGCGCCTTTATCTATTCCATCCTGTAACTTTTTTGATTTCCCCACCCCCCATTATGAATGGTCTGGCGAATCATCAAAGATGAAAAAAGAATCCTTTGCTAAGGATTCAGTCAAATATGCGCTGCTTAGTAGTTTAGGATCACCATGTTGATATACTGTCGACCTTAATGTATCAACTCTCTATCATTTTGCTCGCAATGGCCTTGCTGCTCTCCGTCGTTGTTGCCATCGCACGAGCGGAATATTTCATCTTGTTTACGTGTACTTTTTAATAACCCAGCGACGATATTTTCTCTGTGAAACGTCATTGCATTCAATCAACCCTGTCACCGATGTTTTTCCGTCTTTGGAGTTTCAAATCAATATCACTGTGCCATTGCATCCTTCGAATTCCGACTCCAGGTCATGGCTAGAGTTAATTATGAACCCAACTTTTCAGGAGGTGGATTTCGTTTCTGCCAAACAACTCTGGATGAGTGAGCAGAGTAGAGATAAAATTGATGTTTTTTAGTAGGTAGCCATGTCAGATCTCGGAAGCCACAGCATGCCTATGTTACGTAATGGACCCATAAAGGGAAATTTGTGTTTTCTATTTTCTTCGTACTTGAGTCTCAGTTATTACTCTTTGCTGAAGCAAATTTAGTATACATCACAAAGGTTTCATTTCAGAGAATCGAAATTTACTCTCACAGTCAAATGTCCTCTAGCAGCAAAATTAAGGGAGGCCAATTGGGATCTCGTAAAATCATGAATAAATTTAGTACAGAGAAACGAAACATTCTCTGTCATAATGGGAGCGAAATCCTTTTAGTCTTAGTATATAGGGGTGAGGTCAAATGCGCGCCAGGCTCGATTCCCAATTCAAGTTTACTCCGCTAACCCCCCCCCCCCCCCTCACTGTATCCTCGTTCAGGAAGGAGACATCCACGAGTTTGAGAATGGAGTAGAATGAGGCCGTGGTCTCTGATGTAAGAGAGTCATATCCTGTGCATTTTAAGGAACACGCTAGGTGGCCTTGAGGGAAGGCTACCTCTATATCTCCTAACAGTTCTCAGTGGGCCCCATTCCCACAATCTTCTCTGATCCCTTGGAGTCCTTGTGACCTGGCCATTTAGCCTACTTTGTGCCAAAAGTGTCACTCATGGGGGGGCGGGGGGGGGGGGGCTCAGTCGGTAGCGCGCCAGGCTCGTAATCTGTAGTTCCTAGGTTCGAGTCCCAGCTGGGTCAGCGTTGAGATTTATCTCCGCAAAATTCCCCGCCCTGCCCGCGGTCAGTAGGGGACACCGATGGGCTTGGAAAGACCGCCGTCCGTCGGATGGGACGTTAAGCCGTGGCCCCGTGTGCGGGAGAGCCATACCCTGTGCACGTTAAAGAACACACTGGATGGCCTTGACGGGAGGCTACCATCTGTCTCCCAACAGCTGTTCCAGTGGGTCCCCTCCCCCAACCTTCTCTGAGCCTTCGGGGTCCATGTGACCTGGCCATTTAGCCCATGGTGTGCAAAAAAGTGCCGCTCAGAAGTAAAACAACCCAACCCAGTCACTCAAGGGTAAAACAACCGAACCCATATTTTGGCAAAGTAGATGGAAATTCATTCATTTCTAATATTCATTGTTCAAAGTTTTGGAATCTTTGTAACCTTGTCATTTAACTTATTACTGCACAAAATGTGCGACTCGAGGATAAAACATTTCCTCCGTATTTCTAACTGATATCTCTGCATTGTCTTCCATATTTCTAAGAGAATAGTTTATCGATGTGCATATAGTTTATTGGAGAAGCATTAATCATTCTTGTGTATCATTAGAATAATTTCAGTGATTCTTAAATGTGCTGTTACATCAGAGACAATAAAAAAAACTCCTTCCCTCATAAGAGCACGTAAAAACAACGCGCTGTACTTGTTTTATTTAGTAAAGGACATTTAAAAAATATTTCCGGACGAGGACCTACTTCATTGGTTTTCATCTCTAGAGGAGCCCAAAGTCTTTGTTTGCTGAAGCTTCTTAATGTTCCTCGTAATCTTCCTTTTGAACAGAGCTGCTTAAATATTTTGGTTGTTAGGTAGCGATGCTAATTTTTCGGGGCTCTTTTTTTGCTCTTTCAGCACTTTTTTCCATAATGGCCTAAAGCAGGTCTTCTATAATGGTAGTGTGTCAAGTGCACCTCTACCTACTGCATCCCCATTCTTCAATGTGGACACCATTTGGTGATGGTCAAAGTGAAAAGGAGATTAAGGGAATTATCCATGGGGCCACATTCAAAACATAACATTTGCTGCGGGGCCGCACACAATAGAATGCAGATATATTTCCTCCATTCAAACCCAGTCATTTGAGACTTTCCTCGAAAAATGTTGTAATAATATTTATTTAATTGATTAGTTAAGTAATGTTTATATTTGAGATTTTTATTAATTCACAATTCGATTCAGATATGCAACAGTCTACCGTGAATCCACAATTTAGTTATTTTCACACACGTGTTTTAATCAATTTTAAATTAGTAGAACAATTTGAAAAATTGAAAATTCTGAAAAATCTCATACGATCGCTTTTTAATTCGAAAGCTGCTCTAATAATAATAATAAGGAGGGACAGTTATTCCCCACCTCCTGGAGTTGGTGTACCGTAATCCGCCAATAAGGAATAGAATTGCCATGGGAGAGGATGAAACCCTGAAACTCTTTTGACTTTTCCTTAATTAAACTTTATTTTATTATTTTACACTAAAAAAAGTTAGGTAATTTTTCACATATTAATTCCGAAACTCTCGACTATGCTATTCCGCTGAAGTGAAAGATTGTTCAGTATCACTTGAAATTTTTTGATGAATGCAAAGCATTACGACGTTCCTCTTAGATCCAGTCAATCCTCTGTCATCCTAAATTTTCCTTCATCTGAGATTAACGTCGACATTATCGCAACAATTTATGATATTGTTTTCAGTTTGACTGCTCCATTCTGGTTAATATTTGAGGGAATTTTCCGATCTGCAGAAGCGAGAAACCAAAACTAAACATCTGAACTATTAACCCTGGTTATTGTCTGCTCTGCCCATTCAAGTGTCCTCCTGACGTAACCCCCACGTACGGATGGCGGAGGCAGTTCTAGCCCTGACCCTGGGTGATTAATGAGCTGGCTGTTTGCTCCACATGGAGTAGGGGCTCCATGTAAGGGGTGAGTCGCTCACTGCTGCTGTCGTAGCCGCTACACGGACACGTTCTCTTCAACACTCCGCTCTACAATAAAGTGGGGGAAAGGGTGGGTGCCGTTGATTGAGGTAACCCAAGTACGGCAAGTTAACAGCAACCTGGTGTTGCTTGCTTTTTTACAAGTTCACTTGGATTCAATATCAGGGCAGACGTGGCCTAGTGGTTGAACGAGTGAGGTGGTCTTCAGCGCAACAGAATTCCAACATCGCTGAAATGTTTTCCCCTTTAGCCCTGTAAACGCACGAGCTGAGATGGTAAAGCTGATCATATAGCAAATAAGAACTAATCAGACTCGTGCCATGCGTAGAATTTAATTACCTTTCGAAATTATGCAAAGGCAATGATTATCAAGTTCCATTATGTCGGCAAACCCCATTTTAATAAGATTTAAGGACAGTCAGGAATCGTGTTAGTTTTTCAGTTTCTGGTACTCTATCCATCGTTGAACGGGATGTGTTTTATGATTATAAAAAATATGTAATAAATAAATACCCCCTCAAGCAGCTGCTTGCCACAGAGGTCTGACAGGAGCTTGTCAGTTAATATGCCACAGTAAGAGATCTGAGAGGATGGCAGGACCTCAGCAGAAAAACGACACGCACATCCATGCCTAAATCTGGGGCTCGAACCCAGGTCCCTTAGATCAGTAGCCAATTTGGCCCAATGGCCTAGTGGTTAGCGACTTAACTAGTGGTCAAAGAGACCTTTGTTCGAGTCCAGGATAAAGTATGGTGTTTCTTTCCTGTGCTATCTTTCTACTGAGGTCTTTCGCCTATACCACATATCCTCTACATCGTATGATACTGACAGGCTCCTATCAGACCTCTGTGGCAAGCGACTTAGCCAGTGAAAATGGCTAACGAGGTTGTAATTATTTTTCGGGGAAGAAATTCTTTAGGTAACCCCACATGACGTTTCGGGTAGCCCAATTTCTATATAAACATCGACCATAATGAATAGAATTGATTTTAGAAGGAGTGGGACATCTCCTCCAGTGAGTCACTGAAGAAAATGCTACCAGTTATTTTTTTAAAAAATAGCTGTTTTCCACAGAGGTATGACGGGAGCATGTCAGGTTAATACACCATAGAGAAGATCTCAATAGAAAAACGACACAGAAACAATCATGCCTTACTAGAGACTCGAACCCAGATCATTTTGATCAGCATCCAAGCGCGCTAACCACACAATCGCCATTTATTCGACCTTGTTAATTCGCAGATACCCAACAGTGTGAATCGGCAATGCATTGTTTACACAGACCTTCATTTCTGAGCATGTTAAATCATTTTGCAACTTGAAAAATCATCTCCACTCAGTGAGTGAGTGACCTTCTGCTTACCCTTCAGTTTTCTTGTGATCGTCATTTCTGCTCCATCCCATTAAAGCATCGTATTCTCCTCCTGCCATCCACAAAACCTTCCTCTAAACCTTGATGATTAGTGGCTTGTCTCCAGCTTTTTTCTAATTTCTCATTTCTATCGGAGAAAAATGACTTTACGACACTAAGAAAGAAAAAAACACAACAGGAAGTTATCTACTATGGTTATCGATTCATTAGCGTTAATGACTGCTTAGCTTTTTAACCTCGGCAAGTGGAAAGATTCAACTTCTTTTTTTTTCATCTCAAGCAGATACATCACGAAACAAATTCAAATTCGTCTCTGGTCATAACTCAAAACTCTTGCTTAAAGAATGGGAAAAATCTCCCTTTATAATCCCGCTATCATTTAAGCGAAAATTTACCGCCGACGTATGTGTATAAATAATGCAAAGGGTGGGTGGTTTGAAAAGTGAAGATTCGTTTTCTGTCAGACTGTGAAAGATTGGTTTTGGGCATTGGGAAAGAGATTAAACAATATTTAGAGTGCGATTTTAAAGCTCTCTTTGCTGTAAAATTTTCCACGAGAATGCATGCATTGAGTAAGATTTTAAAAAAATACATCACAATCTCGGATTTTAACCATTTTTTACTTCTTGGAGAGGGGTGGGGGCGGGCTCAGTCGGTAGCGCACCAGGTTCGTAATCTTCAATTTCCAGGTTGGAGTTCCAACTGTGTCATAGTTGAGATTGATCTCCATTATCACCAGTTCTATCCTCGGTTAGAAAGCGGACACCGCTGGGCACTGTCCATTGCACAGGGCGTAAGGTCGCGGCTCGCCTGCGCGAGGGCATAGTTTGTGCATCTTAAAGAACACGTCTGACGGTCTTCACGGAAATATTTCGTCTCCTAACAGCTTTTCAGTGGATCCCCTTCCCCATCTTCCTCTGAACTCTTACGGTCTCCTTGTGACCTCACCACTGAGATTACGGTGTGCAAAAAAAAAAAGTGCCGCTCAGAGCTAAAACAACCGAAATGCAGCAACTTCTTGGAGAAAGATAAAATTTACGTCTGATAAGAAAGAAGTCGCTGATAGTAATTTTCAGTATTTTAAAGAGACAAAATGGTGCTGAAGTGGAGCAAATCCGAAGCGTACCACACTGAATGATGTAGGAATCAAGAATTCGAGTCCCAATTGAGCTTATCAGAAACTATACCGATTTACTATAAACACAATATTTCTTTAAAAACAAACAAACACATATTTATAAACGAATTCCGAATAAATTTCCTATTCAAATAGGTTTCCATCTTCTTCCAGCAATGGGGCGGGGGTGGCTCAGTCGGTAGCGCGCCAGGCTCGTAATCTGTAGTTCCCAGGTTCGAGTCCCAGCTGGGTCAGCGTTGAGATTTATCTCCGCAAAATTCCCCGCCCTGCCCACGGTCAGTAGGGGACACCGATGGGCTTGGAAAGGCCGCCGTCCGTCGGATGGGATGTTAAGCCGTGGCCCCGTGTGCGGGAGAGCCATGCCCTGTGCACGTTAAAGAACACACTGGATGACCTTGATGGAAGGCTACCATCTTTCTCCCAACAGCTGTTCCAGTGGGTCCCCTCCCCCAACCTTCTCTGAGCCTTCGGGGTCCATGTGACCTGGCCATTTAGTCCATGGTGTGCAAAAAAGTACCGCTCAGAGGTAAAACAACCAACCCAAATCCAATGAAAAGTAATATTTTAAAAGAATCTCTGTCAAGAGGCATGCTTCTTGTTCAATAGAGCATGCAACCGAATTCAATCATATTTAAAATGCCTTTAGTTTAATAACAGAATTAGGCAATCTTTAAAACAAATATACGTAAAACCTTTCGAATATGCGGCTTCTGAAACAATCTGACAATAAACTCTAGCTCATTATTCTTTACTGTTATCAAAACAGTGCAATAGTTCAGAAGTTTTTTTTTTGGTTAATTAATAAATTCAACGTGAAACTTTGATTTTTAGCAAAATTAATAGCTTTCCAAAGGGGCGCCAATTTTGCCTCGCCTCAGGCGCAAAAAATGTCTGTCGCTGATGAGATATGATAAACAAGTCTTGAGAAAAGAACAATTTATTTTTGTTGATTTAGGAAACCACGTGACATTCGGTATTTTAACTTCATGAAAATTTCTAAATTATAGCGCTATTTAAAAAAAAACTTCCTTGAAAGATGATAACAGTAATTAGTCTGTGAATATATGATGATAATGATTGATTAATCATGTGTTAAAAATAAAAAAAAATTATATTCTAAAAGTTTGCAAGTCTGTACATGCTTGCTTAGCTTTCAAATTTTCTTAATTTCGCGCGGATAAAATATCATTTGAGAACCATTGCTTTTATGTTTTCTGATAAGGCAACCTGAGATGGAGTTTCAACAGTTGATGTATCTTTCAATACATGTGCAATTGGCTATATCTAAATTGCATCATTTGCACATTTTAAGTGGTCCTTATCAGACCCAAGCCGGGGTAAATTAGTCTCCAAGTTACACGAGTGTTTCGGATCCCAAAACCATTTCACCGTAACTAACGCTCCACGGTTTTCGTGACGAAACATGAGAGAAGCCTTATGTGCGAGCGAGGCTGTCTTCTCTCTTCTGGAAGTGAAAGAGAGCAGCCGATAATTAGAAACCAATGAGGACCATCCGGAAGCCAGCAGATGGATCGCACGTGCACTGAGAGGAGGCAGATGTGTCTCGAGCTGTGCCTCCTGCCGAGTCGTTGTTGGGCCCTTTCTCCTTGGGGGTCGCTCTCTTCCGATGATGGGGTCAGCAACAGAGAGAGCACTTTCTTCTTCTGCTTTAATTACTGCGTGTCTTACACTACCATTTGAAACCGGATATTGAGCCAAAAGGCGGAAGCACTCGCACGCAGGAGGTTCGTCTCCACTTCGGAGGAGGACTTGCCAAGCGTGGGTCGACGAAACCGACTCGATCTGGGATTAACAGGGTCTGATTTATGTCACTCTGGATGGATTTCGGACACAGTTTTAAAACTCTCTTAGAGTCATTCATTCTGTTGAGGTTTAGTTTCCGAGCTTCTTCTTTTCCCCTCTGACTAGAGTAACAAACGACTTGTGAAGTGATGGCTACTGAAGTGTGAAAAAACGAAATCGAAAAAAGGATTTCGTATTGCGGATGGAACCGGGTGAACAGTCTTTCCCGAGGAGGATGTATTACAACCCATGGTCACGAGTATGGACAAAACTGCAATTCAAAGAGGGGAGAAAAATTTTGATTTAGGTCTTAATGTCGATAAGACAAAAGAAAGACATTCGTGTTGGAGGGGGGGGGGGAGAGAAAACTGAATGGAAGCATTCTTCGTCAAGTAATTGAATTCGTAGGTTTGGTCAGTACGCTTTGAAAAGAGTTCCGTGATGGATGAGGAAATTTTGGATTTGATTTGTGAATGCCGGGGACAATATCAGAAGAAAGCGCGTGTTCTTTGAAAGATCTCACTAAATTTGAAATATAACTTCTTTTATTTCTTCGTGCTTTAATGTCTGGGTGTGGCAGACTGATCATAAGAAGTTCAGGAATGGATGAAAGGATGAAATTCTGAGATGAAGCCTTGATGAAAATGAGAATGTATTTGACAGATCATCTTGTCGGAGTCTTGTTCTCCAGCCAATCCAGTTTTAGTTTTACTTGAGTCCTAAATGCTCTAGAAATGTGTGATCATCCTTTGGTTATCTTGTCTACGATCATAATATTGCAATGACTGTACGTCTCCAATATGGTGTGACCTTCTGGATTGCGATATTAATAGGTCTTTTTAGTATTGATTGTAACTATGGTAAAGAGTCGGGGGTGGCTCAGTTGGTAGCGCGCCAGGCTCGTAATCTGTAGTTCTCAAGTTCGAGTCCCGCCTGAACCAGAGTTGATATTTATCTCCGAAAAATTCCCGCCCTCCCCTCGGTCACTACGGGACACTGATGGGCTTGGAAAGGCGCCGTCCATCGCATGGGACACAAAGTCGAGGAGCCGTGTGCAGGAGAGCCATGCATTGTGCATGTTAAAGAAAACGCTGGATGGCCTTGACGGGAGGGGCGGAAGTGGCTCAGTCGGTAGCGCGCCAGGCTCATAATCTGTAGTTACCAGGTTCGAGTTCCAGTTGAGTCAGCGTTGAGATTTATCTCCGCAAAATTCCCCGCCCTGCCCACGGTCAGCAGGGGACATCGATGGCCTTGGAAAAGCCGCCGTCCGTCGGATGGGACGTTAAGCCATGGCTCCGTGTGTGGGAGAGCCATACCCTGTGCATGTTAAAGAACACGCTGGATGGTCTTGGTTGGAGGCTACCAACAGCTGTTCCAATGGGTCTCCTCCCCACAACCTCTGAGCCTTCGGGGTCTATGTGACCTGGCCATTTAGCCCATGGTGTGCAAAAAAGTGCCGCTCATAGGTAAAGCAACCCAACCCTTGACGGGAGGCTACCATCTAACAGGTGTTCAGTGTCCCCCCCCCCCCTCTAATCTTCTCTGAGCCCTCAGATTTTTGTGACCTGGCCATTTAGACCATTGTGTGCAAAAAAAGTGTTGCCCAGAGGTAACACAACCCAAACAAGGTACTGTAGAAAAATATCAAAATAGCGGTGTAACGAAATATTCAGTAAAAAGAAATTATTTTCCGTCCGTAACAATTTATTATGCATTTTTTATTTTAAAGTTGTAACGAAACTTTGAAAAAGAAAATCCGTACACAACATCGCTGCCTCGGTGATGTAATGGTACCTTATTGGTTCGCAATGACACTGCAATTGCCGTGGTCCTAGTTTGAGTCCTGTGTTGGCATGGTTGTTTGTGTCTCTGTTAGCTCTAACTGAGGCAGTGGTCAGCAGTGACTTCAGTCTTCGTAGGACATGTCCTTATATGAGAACCATGTACAAACTAAATGTTTCATGGTCATTTGTCAGTAAACGTTTCATACTTGTTTAGATTTTAAGCTCACAAGGATTCAAAATATTGATTACGAGAATTTTTTGGTAGATCTCAAGGGTTTCAATTTGCGATGGGACAATATTATATCGTTCTTTAAAAGAGAGGTAAATTATTTTGCAAAACTTCAAATATGTTTCTGTTTCCAAACACATGGGAAATGATCACAGGCTGGGTACTTTACGATCTTTCATTCAGCTATTGGAGATTCAGCCGTCCCATGGCCGAGTGGTTAGCGCGCTTGGCTACTGATCTAAGGGACCTGGGTTCGAGCCCCGGGTAAGGCATGGCTGTTTGTGTCGTTTTTCTGCTGAGGTCCTGCCGTCCTCTCAGACCTTCTACTATGGCATATAAACTGACAGGCTACTGTCAGACCTCTGTGGCAAGCAGCTGCTTGAGGGGGTATTTTAATTTAAAATTTAATTGGAGATTCAGGCGTGAGTATCGCCTGACCCTGACTCGTTTTCTTATTCTCTGTATTCTCCCTCGTTTCATTTTATTCTCTTTAGTATATTCATAATCTAATTTTCAAGGTTTCAATCTCTACTGTGGCTGAATCGAAATTTTCTCTGCAAACTCCACTTTGGAATGAGAGAAAAAGGGACACTGATGTTGTCGTCCGTCCTTTGGCACGTTAAGCCATATCATTTGTGTGTTCACGGAGTCACCAATGACTCGTGGGGATCAAATAGTTTGAATTCCATTAGATGGGGTTACCAGTTCCTAGACTGATATTTTGCGATATTACATCACACAATGTGAAGGTGATTTTAGCAGGCATAGACCAAAGCACCCGTTACTTGTTTAGTAATGTTCTTAAAATGTCAGCCCCGCACCACACTAAAAGAGTGATTCACATAATACGAATTTATTATCAATAAAATTGCCGATGCACATAATACAAAACATACATGAGTCGCCTGCGACTCGCGACGCACATGATACAAGACAGGCACGATCTACTTGCGACTCGCGACGCACATAATACAAGACAGGCACGAGCTACCTGGACTCGCGACGCACTACAGCCAAAGCCCCAGCTCCAAAATTCTGTGCCGAAGAGAACGTGTTAAAGAACGCGCTAGATGGTCGTGATGAGAGATTAGAATTCGTTTCCTAACAGCTGTCTAGTAGATGTCTTTCTCCAGCCCCGTGGGGTCTTTGCGACCTGGTCATTTAGCTTATTGTGTGCATAAAAGTTGGTTATAAAACTGGTTATAAAACAACCCAACTTCAGGGAAAAGGTTATTATTACCTATTTGAATTTTGCATTATTTCTAAATATACACAGCGTGATCATTTAATTCGTGGAGATTTTTCGAAAGCGTGCGAAGTGTTGTCGTTGTGGCTCTGCAAGCTTCGTCGTCGGATGCGAAATGTTGACCTTTCAAAACTTTCTTCAGTCGCGGAAAGAGGAAAAAATCACAATGGTGCGAAGTCCGGGAATGTGGCAGAACCTCAGCACCTATGGCAGTGATCATTGGCTGCACAATATTAGCCGTATGGGGCCTGGCGTTGTCGTGATGGAGAAACCAAGTCACACTAGTTAGTTCCGGACGTTTTTCACGAATGGCACGCCGAAGTTTGGTTTTGAGAACTTTTGAGTAGGCTTCCTTATTCGTGGTTGTTCCACGAGGCACAAAGTGAATAACGAGAACACCTTTGATGTAAAAAAAAAGCACAAGAGCCATTTGTTTCCCAGCTGAACGTGAAACCCGTATTTTCTTGGGTCTCGGTGAATTGAGATGCTTCCATTGACTCGACTCTTGTTTCGGGTTCGTAGTGAAAGATCCAAGTTTCATCGCAAGTCACAATTCGACTCATGAAGGTTGGACCTGGCTTTCAAAATGATTAAGCATCTCCTTGCACAGTTGTACCTTTTTTTTTGTTCTGGAGTCAAACTGTGTGGAATTCATTGAGCACAGATTCGTGACATTTTCAGATGGGTTTTCACAATCGCGTGAGCGCTTCCATACGAAACTGACATTTTCACAGCCACTTCACAAAGTGTGTTGTTCGTCTGTCTCATTCAGGATTGCCAGGCCTCTTTCGATTTGCTCTGGAGTTATTGAGGAAGAAGTCTGGCCGGGTCTTGGGTCATCGGCAAAAGATTCTGAGACTGAGAGTAGTCCATCCAACAGACGGCGATCTTTCTAAGTCCATCGGTGTCCCCTGCTGCCCAAGGACAGGGCGGGGAATTTTGGGAATAAATTGGCCGAGGCGGGATTGGAACCTGGGAACTGCAGATTACGAGCCTGGCACGCACCGTCCCCAAAATAAAAGAACCCGAATTCGAGTCCCAGGTAAAATATAGTTGTTTTCTTTCTGCTGAGGTCTTGTCCTCTCAGATCTTCTTAATGGCGTATAGCAAAGCAAGTTTTGTTAATGAATGAGTTACAACCCGTGGTGACGAGAATGGACCAAATCACTAATCAGATTGCAATCTTTGCGCAAATCTCACCGAGAATTTTACTTTTTAAATAATAAGGAAATGTCCATCCCTGATCTAATTACCGAAAAATCAAACATTTTCATCGAGAGAATATTGGGGGGGGGGGGGGGGGGGGCTCAGTTGGTAGCGCGCCAGGCTCGTAATCTGCATTTCCCAAGTTCGAATCACAGCTGGGTCAGCGTTGAGATTTATCTCCGCAAAACTCCCCGCACAGCTCACGGTCAGTAGGGGCCACCGATGAGCTTGGAAAGCCACCGTCCGTCAGATGGGACGTTAAGCCGTGGCTCCGTGTGCGGGAGAGCCATACCTGTGCACGTTAAAGAACACACTGGATGGCCTTTACGGGAGGCTACCATCTGTCTCCCAACAGCTGTTCCAGTGGATCCTCTTCCCCCAACCTTTTCTGAGTCCTCGGGGTCCTTGTGACCTGGCCATTTAGCCCTTGGTGTGCAAAAAAGTGCCGCTCAGAGGTAAAACAACCCAACCCATCGAGACTATTGTCTTTCCGACTACCCAATGATGGCTTGCTTTTAAAGCGAACATCATATGCATAATTCTAGTATGAGTATGAACTTTTGGTAGAACGAACAGCTTTGAGAATGATGTAAAGAAGATAGGGGTAGTCCTGCACATCACAGTGACGCTTGGTAGTTGAACTTTTGTTTTCTAGGGAGAAAATTCGTTCCGTGATGGGATTGCAATTTAAGTTTAAGGCAACAACAAATCATTTAGTCTCGTTGAGAAATCTCGTTGGACTTGGTTTTATTAGCAGAGTCTGAGGATGAATTACAGCTGAGAGTCACGCAGATATACAATGTATCAGGCCGAAATCTCGATTCAAGGATATTATTGTGGTGAGACAAAGACTTTCCGTGATGCAGTAGTTGAAAGACGAATGGAAATGGCAGATTCAGTTGAATGGTGAACGAATAATTAAATTTGTTTATTTGCATATTATATTTGAAAGAAATGGCATGATGGATGGCGGAATTATTCGATGGGATTGGATAGTGGAAGTGCGCATGACATTGCGTGGCCTGTCGGTAATCTGGGAAAGATTGCGTGGAAATGTATCCACTGCGGATACTCCTCTAATGGGAGGGGGTGGGCAGCAATTGAGAATGTGAAACACTGAGTACAGTTTTCTCAAAGCCAGACAAAAGTTTTCAAGGGGGAGTGGAAAACAGATCCAATTGCTTGTTTTTAAATTGTTTCCCTTTGTATCTGCTATTGTCAAAACGCCTGCCTCTGTTTTCCCACATTTCAAGAATTAGGTTAATATGATCTAGTGATGTGCAGAGGTGCCCGAGTTTAAAACCTAGGAGTATTGAAGTTTCTGCTGAAACCTCCTGTCTCTGCGACAATTCTAATCGTAATATGGCGTTTTCTGGTTGTGTCAGCGTTGAGATTTTCTCAACTTTCCCTTAGTGAGAGGTCGCCGTCAGTTGGATGGGATGACAAAGTGTGGCCTCGTGTTTGAGAGCCAAAGACTGTGGATGCTAGAAAACGTGCCTGCCTCCCATTCATTCCTTTCAACTGTTCAGCGGATCCAGCTTTCTAATCTTGGTTTAGGCTGCGGGATTTTGTTTTATGGCCAAAGCAGCATCCAATTATAAAGTAATTCTGATCCTGGTAAATCTCTCACGTAACATCCTTAAGCAGCCATGGGCAGTGGCGCACTAAGGTATCTTTAGGCCCAGGCACAAAAGAATAGAGAGGCTCCCAACAGTCTGGGACTTATTCGGGGAAGGGATTATTCATTCTACAAAAAAATTTGCAACTTCACGAATGGGAAAAATTCAACCCACAGGTTAAATAAATTGAATTACAGAATTGCCTAAATATAAAATTCAATCTGCATTATGTAAATTTGAACATACTGAAAAATAAACGAAAATATAATTATAAACTAAAATAAATATCTGTTCATTTTGTAGCTTTTAACCCTTTCACGACTAAGGGAAACATTTTTCCCATTTTAAAATTGGTGATTGTCGTATTTAATTATAACCATATCTGCATTTTTTATACAGAATGTCAAAATAGAACGTATGCCGAACGCAATTACGTAAACGGGAACGTTTAGGGAAAAAAAAGAACTGTCAGGACGCATAATATATGTACTATGTGCAATGTCCATCTTTGCCTCACTACCAAAAGAAATTGCTTCGCAGAATATCATAATTAGCACATCATTTTGTATGGTAATTTTATTTCATAATTTTGTATTATTTTAGTTAACATTTTGTTCTAATAAACCAATAAATAAAAGACATTGCATAATAAGCCTAACTATAATTTGTGTTACTTTATAGTCCATTGGGAAAAATATTTCCCATAAAATTCCAAAAAAAACTACACATTGTTATGTATTTTTCATATGATTTTTTATTTATTTTACGTCTAAACAAACTAAAATAAACAGTTACATACTAATATTTACTCTTAGAAAGCTTATGGTCCTGAAAGGGTTAATAAAAAAACCATCATATTTGGTATAAGCTAAGTAAAAACACGAGATGTATACGTAAATAAGATTATATTGATTGTGCAATATTTTACTCAATGCTCAAAAAGAGAAATCGAGTTTTGAGGTCCTAGACTTTGGCCATGAACAAGGAAGTACAACAAGACTGAAAAATTTAGTTTATCCTCAGCTGGATGTCCAACCAGACTGTGAAATTTAGTTTATCCTCAGTTGAATTAAATTCCACCATCTAGTTGTACGTCCGTAGCCATTGGCTACTTGAGGATAACGATGATGATGGAAGCCTAGCCGGACTCTGCAATTTAGTTTATCCAGATCTGGAGGTTCAACCAGACTGTGTAATTTAGTTTATCTTGAGCTGGAAACCAAACCATGCAATTCAATCCTTACACGTTTATTATGAGCTGCTGTTGTTGCATTCTGCCTAGTGTAGGCAATTCTAATTTTGGTTCTGTTTGATCTTTTCTAATTGTTCACCCAACGCAATGTAGATCTTGACCTTTTTCTAAGGCTTTAAGTATACTGTCCGTAACTATATCTATTCGCTAAACTTCAGTTCTGCAAAGAGCAACATGCCAAATCAACGCAGTTCCTTCCTACACAAGATGTTTCTACACAACAGTGGTCGATGGGTTGTTTTACCTCTGAGCGGCACTTTTTTGCACACCATGGGCTAAATGGCCAGGTTACATGGACCCCGAAAGCTCAGAGAAGGTTGGGGGAGGGGACCCACTGGAACAGCTGTTGGGAGACAGATGGTAGCCTCCCGTCAAGGCCATCCAGCGTGTTCTTTAACGTGCACAGGGTATGGCCACGGCTTAACGTCCCATTCTACGGACGGCGGCCTTTCCAAGCCCATCGGTGTCCCCTACTGACCGTGGCAGGGCGGGGGAATTTTGCGGAGATAAATTTCAACGCTGACCCAGTTGGGACTCGAACCTGGGAAGTACAGATTACGAGCTGGGCGCGCTACCGACTGAGCCACCCCCGCCCCACAGTGGTCGATGACTCCTTCGTTTGACCTCATCATTACTTATATAGTAAAACCACTTAAAGCCCAATATACTGTGTAAAATATACTGTCTGAAATGAAACACAGGTTTCACTACCATAGCTATTTTTGGAAAGGATCAAACTAATACATAGCATAATTTTATTCTTCAGATTTAAAGGTGGCTCAGTAGGTAGCACGCTGGGCTCGTAATCTGCATTTTCCGGGTTCGAGTACCACCTGGGCCAGCATTGAGATTTATCTCCGCAAAACAACCACTCTGCTGCCCTCGGTCAGTAAGAGACACCAATGGGCTTGGAAAGGCCACGTCCATCGTTAACCGTGATTCCGTATGAGATAAAAGCCATACCCTGTGTACGTTAAAGAACACTCTGGATGGCCTTGACGGGAGGATACCACCTGTCTCCTAACAGCTATCTAGTGGCTCGTATCTAGCTCGTAACTGTAGTTCCCAGGTTCGAGTCCCAGCTGGGTCAGCATGGAGATTTGTCTCCGCAAAACTCCCCGCCCTGCCCACAGTCAGTAGGGGACACCAATGGGCTTGGAAAGGCCGCCGTCCGTCGGATGGGACGTTAAGTCGTGGCCCCGTGTGTTGGAGAACCACACCCTGCACACGTTAAAGAACACGCTGGATGGCCTTGACGGGAGGCTACCATCTCTCTCGCAACAGCTGTTTTAGTGGGTCCCCTCCCCCAACCTTCTCTGAGCCTTCGGAGACTTTGTGACGTGACCATTTAGCCAATGGTGTGCAAAATAGTGCCGCTCAGAGGTAAAACAAATTCTCTCTGTGATGAAGGATCTCAGCAGAATAGAGAGTACATGAAAAGAAATATCTTTCTCCGGGACTCGAACTGATTTACCTTTGCATCTTAAATGATGTAGCGCATCTATCCTTCGCATTGCACATTTTCACTTGACTATTCTGGAAACTATCTCGCTTTCGTTTAATGTTGTTTTAAAACAATTTTTCGGGCTAAGAAAGAATGCATATTTCAGTACCTAAAAATAGATGTGTCTCAAATTTCAATCCTTTGAGAAACAATGTTTACCTACTACGGAAATCAATATTTCGGTTTTCATAGCTAGGATCACTATTCAAAGGATTTACATAAGAGACGTGCAGCTTATGGTCAGTCAAAATAGTCTCATCATCATCCGGGCTTTCATTGTAGATTATTAATGCTTTCGCGTGATTATGAACTAGCATTTCATTTAAAGCTCTTATTATTATTTTTGCAGAGGAACTGCAGGAAATCATCTGAGTTTCATCATCACGTGACAGATGTTTTGCTCATGATTCCTAATACTTAGATTTAAAAACGAGGTGGGAATTAATTTATTGCTGTCACCATTGAAAAAAAAAAATGCTCCACCAATTAAAAATGGCGAATGCTTCTCATATATAGCAACAGTGGCAAATTTCGATTCACACTTCTTCTGATGCACACGGGGCTCAGTAGGTAGCGCGCCAGACTCGTAATCTGCAGTTCTCAGGTTCGAGTCCCAGCTGTGTCAGCGTTTAAATTCATCTCTGAAAAATTCCCCGCCCTGCCCACGGTCAGTAGGGGACACCGATGGGCTTGGAAAGGCCTCCGTCCGTCGAATGGGACGTTAAGCCGTGGCCCCGTGTACGGGAGAGCCATACCCTGTGCACTTTAAAGAACTCGCTGGATGGCCTTGACGGGAGTCTGCCATCTGTCTCCCAACAGCTGTTCTAGTGGGTCCCCTCCCCCCCAACTTCTCTGAGCCTTCGTGGTCCTTGTGACCTGGTGTGTGCCCATTGTGTGCAAAAAAAGTACCGCTCAGAGGTAAAACAACCCAACTCTTCTGATGCACAGTGCATACATATGCGTTATTTTTAATTAATGATTGTTAAATACTAATTTATTTTTATTATTGGTTGTGATTTACATATAACGCCTTTTAATTTCTTTAGAGAGTTACATGCAGCTTTAATGCTTACGTATTTAATTAGTCTCTATTAAAGAAAACTCTATAAACACTTTCTTTACCGCAATATATTCTCATAGGCAATATTTGTTTGAGAGCGCAATCCCCTCCATTCTATGTGCATCTTACAAATGTTGTATCCCAAAGGAGAGGAAGGGGGTTCGGGGGTGGCATTTTTTCTTCTCCCCCCCCCCCCCCCCCAGATTGAAGAGGAAATTTTCCAATTTGAGAGGCAAGCCCTTCAGTCATCAATGAAAACAATAAAATATATTACCTAATCTTTTTTATGAAAAAA
The DNA here is from genome assembly GCA_038380435.1 of Ryuthela nishihirai. Classification (NCBI taxonomy): domain Eukaryota; kingdom Metazoa; phylum Arthropoda; class Arachnida; order Araneae; family Heptathelidae; genus Ryuthela; species Ryuthela nishihirai. The sequence continues at coordinate 33,154,231 of JAWZYU010000018.1, forward strand.
AATGCTCACACACAAAAAATTTTTTTTTAACTTTCAGTCCTCCAGCTCCTGATTTAAAGCAATGTTCGAATCTGTTCTTCTACATGAATGCACGGATTGCGTGGTTTTTTCTTTACGTTGTGCACATTATCAAATTGGGGCGGGGGTGGCTCAGTCGGTAGCGCGCCAGGCTCGTAATCTGTAGTTCCCACGTTCGAGTCCCAGCTGGGTCAGCGTTGAGATTTATCTCCGCAAAATTCCCCGCCCTGCCCACGGTCAGTAGGAGACACCGATGAGCTTGGAAAGGCCGCCGTCCGTTGGATGGGACGTTAAGCCGTGGCCCCGTGTACGGGAGAGCCATACTCTGTGCACGTTAAAGAACACGCTGGATGGCCTTGACGGGAGGCTACCATCTGTCTTCCAACAGCTGTTCCAGTGGGTCCCCTCCCCCAACCTTCTCTGAGCCTTCGGGGTCCTTGTGACCTGACCATTAGCCCATGGTGTGCAAAAAAATGCCGCTCAGAGGTAAAACAATCCCCCCCATACACACACACCACAAACACACTCATACTCTTTGCTAGATCCAGTAGTGGGCAGGGGTGACATGGGAGAAGGGCTGATTTCAAGAATGTAAAAATCGAGTTTTGTGAGGATCTGTGACACTTTATTTCAGAGACTTGCGAGATAATTGTCATCTAAAGAAGCAATTTTTGGTACCTTTAGGATAGGGTCACATAGAAAGCAGTTTAACGTTATCAAAATTTGTTGGCCTTAAAACAAAGCCATTACCAATAACGGAGATGGCTTCAGAACAAACTGAAGCATGTGCAGTTAAATCACACGCTTCAGTTTACTGTGAAGCTATTTCCGTTGATGACACACGCTCCCCAACTTTTTGTGAGTTTTTAACAAATTATAAACTTCACATTTCTGCACAAAAAATATTTTTTTATATTTAAATACAGTATTAAATAAAAAATAATAATAAATACTCCCCTCAAGCAGCTGCTTGCCACAGAGGTCTGACAGGAGCCTGTCAGTTTATATGCCATAGTAGAAGTTCTGTGAGGATGGCAGGACCTCAGCAGAAAAACGACACATACATCCATGCCTTACCCAGGACTCGAACCCAGGTCCGTTTAGATCAGTAGCCAAGCGCGCTAACCACTCGGCCATGGGACACAATAAGAAAAATGAAGAATAGAAAACATGCTTATTACAATACATCAAATATTCAATCAACATTAAATTCAGTCATTATACAGAACTGGGGGGGGGGGCGAATTCTCTCATATCGTCTCCCCTTGTAATTCGTTTTTCTCTGTCAGTAAAAGGCATCGTATAAGACTTCAAAACTGACCGAGGATATAAGAGCTTAGCAAAGAGAAAAACAATTATGTGTTTCCTGAAATTTGAACCCAGCAGTGGTGTAGTATGATGGCACCACCTGAGTCACAGTGAAAATGAACAAATAACACTTCGACTGTTCGCATCGATTCTAGGCCATTGATCTAATGGGAAATGTCGAAGCGTCAACTGCGCAATCTCATAGTCTCACCTAGTCTCTCCAGTTGTCATTCACGCAATGAAACTGAAACCTAGATCTCTTTGGGGATGGGGTTGCTATCAGTCGATCGTGCAAGAGAGATATTTACGCTGTGCACATTAAGGAACATGATGGATGACTTTGACGGGAGACTACCCTCTGCCTACTAATAGCTGTCCAGTGGGTCCCCGCTCTGCTCACGGTCAGTAGGGGACACCGATGGGCTTGGAAAGGCCGCCGTCCGTCGGATGGGACGTTAAGTCGTGGCCCCGTGTGCGGGAGAGCCATACCCTGTGCACGTTAAAGAACACGATGGATGGCCTTGACGGGAGGCTACCATCTGTCTCCCAACAGCTGTTCCAGTGTGTCCCCTCCCCCAACCTTCTCTGAGCCTTCGGGGTCCATGTGACCTGGCCATTTAGCCCATGGTGTGCAAAAAAGTGCCGCTCAGAGGTAAAACAACCCAACCCAGTGGGTCCACTTCCCTCAAACTACTCTGAACCCTTGTAGTTCTTGTGACCTATCCATTTAGCCCACACTGTGTACAAAAGTGCCGCTCACAGGTAAAACTACAGGATTCCTCAATTCACTTTTGCAGCGAGTTTGTTTCCTAGAGTATTATGGCCTTGGATCATGATTATCATAAAGAAAATTATTTTGACTCGATAGATTTTTAACATGGGAGAAGTTGTATCACCAAGGATGCTTGGAAGAATTTTACATTCGATTGACTACATCGCTTGAAAAGAGAAAGTTGATGCATGTGGAAAGGTCTCGGAAACAAAAAATTATTTTAGCGTTAGGAACTTCTACAAACTTTATGGAGTCTTAAAATCATTACCAGCAAGGTAGATATGACGATTGAAGTTGCTGCATAAGCTCTAGTTTGCCACCTCCTGATTTAATTTGAAGACGTTGATAAGTTTGTAAACGTTTCTAACGCTAAACGCTTTTTGTATGACCGTAGCCTTACCGATGGCCTGCTCGAGGCGAAAGTGTGGCGGCTGAAGTTTCTTTTGAATCCTCCAGTCGTCTACCCGTAACCTCGAGCCAATGGTCGCTTCTCACTCACGCCACCGAAGACTTTCTAAAGGTTGACTTGCATGCCAAAATGATATAGCATTTGCAAAGGGTGAAGTGAAAACAGATTTCTTCAGAAGCATCTCACTTACTATCAAGGTTTAACAGGAACTTTCATTATAATAACGCCATAGCGAAGATGAAAAATGAAGAAGGCGAAGTCTCAGCAGAAAGGAACATGTGTTAAAAAGAAAGCATTTGTGATTTATCCTGGTTTTAACTCAAGTCTCTTTACTGCCGTCCGTCGGATGAGATGCTAAGCTGTTGTCCCTTGTGCAGGATAGTCATAGACCTTGCACGTTAAAGAACAAACAAGATGAACTTGACGGCAGGCTTCCATCTATTTCCTAGCAGCTATTCAGTGGATCCCCTTTCAAAACTTTCTCTGAGACTTTGGGATTTGGGTTGGGTTGTTTTACCTCTGAGCTGCACTTTTTTGCACACAATGGACTAAATGGCCAGGTCACATGGACCCCGAAGGCTCAGAGAAGGTAGGAGGAGGGGACCCACTGGAACGGCTGTTGGGAGACAGATGGTAGCCTCCCGTCAAGGCCATCCAGCGTGTTCTTTAACGTGCACTGGGTATGATTCTCCCACACACGGAGCCACGGCTTAACGTCCCATCCGACTGACGGCGGCCCATTGGTGTCCCCTACTGACCGTGGGCAGGGCGGGGAGTTTTGCGGAGATAAATCTCAACGCTGACCAGCTGGGACTCGAACCTGGGAACTACAGATTACGAGCCTGGTGCGCTACCGACTGAGCCACCCCCGCTCCTCAAGGTCACAAGGACCCCGAAGGTTCAGAAAAGATTGGGGGAGGAGATCCACTGGAACAACTGTTGGGAGACAGATGGTTGCCTCCCGTCAAGACCATCCGGCGTATTCTCTAACTTGCACAGGTTCTCTCTCACACGGAGCCACGGCTTAACGTCCCATCCGACGGACGGCGGCCTTTACAAGGCCTTCTGTGTACTGACCGAGGGCAGGCGGGGAGTTTTGCAGAGATAAGTCTCGATGCTGACCCAGCTGAGACTCGAACCTGGGAACTGCAGATTACGAGCCTGGTGCGCTACCGACTGAGTCACCCCCTCCTCTGACTTGGGGATCTTTGTGACCTGGCCATTATTATAATGTTACAACAGATGAACGCGCTACAGTAAATTTATAATAAACGTTTCATGAATGCTTGTGTGTGCGTCTGCGTGAGAATTATTTAACCAACGAAATGGAATACAGAACCGATCTTAAAAATAGAAAAGATAGAATTGTTATGTTGGAGTTGTGGATATCCTAAAGGAGGCATAATTAGTTTCAATGTGTATATGATGGGTGCATAAAGGGAAGAAGTATTTTTTATGGTGAGTGCGCGGAAGGTTGATTAGTTTATTGGTGTGGATCGTGTTGGTAAGCTGGTAAAGGAAAAGAAGAAGTCGTCATCTTGTGCGTGGTGATCAACGTCTGAAAAGAATTGGGGCGGGGGTGGCTCAGTCGGTAGCGCGCCAAGCTCGTAATCTGTAGTTCCCAGGTTCGAGTCCCAGCTGGGTCAGCGTTGAGATTTATCTCCGCAAAATTCCCCGCCCTACCCATGGTCAGTAGGGGACACCAATGGGCTTGGAAAGGCGCCGTCCGTCGTATAGGACGTTAAGCCGTGGCCTCGTGTGTGGGAGAGCCATACCCTGTGCACGTTAAAGAACACGCTGGATGGCCTTGACGGGAGGCTACCATCTGTCTCCCAACAGCTGTTCCAGTGGGTCCCCTCCCCCAACCTTCTCTGAGCCTTCGAGGTCCATGTGACCTGGCCATTTAGCCCATGATGTGCAAAAAAGTGGCGCTCAGAGGTAAAACAACCCAACAACCCTGTGTCAAATCAAAGCTAATGCAGACGAAAATGATCACTTGTGGGTTCCGATTACCTCTCTCCTAAACTTTTGAGTTGTCTCACCCATGAGAAGCACTTTTTTTTTTTGCACGCAATTTGCTAAATGGCCAGGTCACAAAGATCCTAAACTCAGGGGTTGGGGTGGCTCAGTCGGTAGCGCACCAGGCTTGTAATCTGCAGTTTCCAGGTTCAAGTCCCAGCTGGGACAGCATCGAGACTTATCTCCGCAAAACTCCTTGTCCTCGGTCAATAGGGGACACCGAAGACCTCTGAATGGCTGCCGTCCGTCGGATGGGATGTTAATCCGTGGCCAGTGTGTGGGAGAGCCATACCCTGTGCACGTTAAAGAACACGCTGGATGGTCTTGACGGGGAGTCCTATTAGGGGAGAAATAATTTCTCTTCCACAGAGAAAAGGAGTAAAAATGATATCAACTTATGCATTTTCAAATTCCCATAAACTGTTCTTTCCCATAGCCAACAATACTACAGAATGTAATCATTATTACTAAAGTTCGGAATTTATGATTATTAATAGATTATTGTATTGGTATGCAAGTTTGTTTTATTTTCTTTTGTTTGTGACACCGTATTTTTGAGATATTTACATATGGGATATATTTTTTTCAGGAATATCACTTTCCACTGCAAATGGCAAAAGAACATGTCATAAGTGATAGATTCAGTTTGATTTAGACAGTAAGTGTGCCGGGCCTTGGTTTAGACAGAAAAGAGGCAATGACTTGATGTAGCTAACATGGATTCTAGGGCTTGAGACATTGAGAGGACAAAGGTCCGATTCAGACATCAAGGACATCAGAATCTGATTTAGATATCATAGTGCCCAAGGTCTGATTTACACAATGAGAAGGAACCCATGGCTTGATTTAGATAGTGAGAGTACCAGGGTCTGATTCAGATTTCCAAGAGATCGAACCTGATTTACATAGTCAGACCCTCGGGGGCGTAAGTTGTACATTGAAGAGGCTTAAAAACAGTTTATAGGCAGAAGCTTTAAATGTTGTTTGACTTTCGACAGCTTCCTGTGGAAATCAAAACATGAGCCTGTTGCTTTTTAAATCAGACCTTGGAATCATTTTTACTTAAACTAGGCCCTGTGATCATTCTTGCATAAATCAAGCCTGCAATACACTCTCTCTAAATCTGGCCTTAAGATCCTCATTTTCTTAATCAAGTTCTGGCTCCTCGCTGTCTCAGTTTTTGAAACTATTCAGTGTCTAACTTAGGCCGGGACATCAGACTGTTTAAATCTGAATAGGCCCACTTGAAATCTGAATCAGATCCTGGTTCTCTCATTATATAAATGAGGCCATGGGTTAAGAATTTTAAAAAACATTCTGTATGACGAGACGCATCCATATGTGTCCTAACAGTTGTCCTGTGAATCCCCCTCCTCAATCTTCTCTGAGTCCTTGGGATCCTTATGACCTGGACATTTATTCAGACCATTGTGTGCAAAAAAAAAAGCCACTCAGAGGTAAAACAATTTAACTCAAATCACTGTTAGTATTGGTTAAACAGTTCATGTATTTGAATACATGAATTTGGGGGGTGGCTCAGACGGTAGCGCGCCAGGCTCTTAATCTGTAGTTCCCACGTTCGAGTCCCATTTATCTCTGCAAAATTCCCCGCCCTGCCCAAGGTCAGTAGGGGACACCGATGGGCTTGGAAAGGCCGCCGTCCGTCGAATGGGACGTTAAGCCGTGGCCCCGTGTGCGGGTTGGGTTGGGTTGTTTTACCTCTGAGCGGCACTTTTTTGCACACCATGGGCTAAATGGCCAGGTCACAAGGACCCCGAAGGCTCAGAGAATGTTGGGGGAGGGGACCCACTGGAACAGCTGTTGGGAGACAGATGGTAGCCTCCCGTCAAGGCCATCCAGCGTGTTCTTTAACGTGCACAGGGTATGGCTCTCCCGCACACGGGGCCACGGCTTAAAGTCCCATCCGACGGACGGCGGCCTTTCCAAGCCCATCGGTGTCCCCTACTGACCGTGGGCAGGGCGGGGAATTTTGCGGAGATAAATTTCAACGCTGACCCAGCTGGGACTCGAACCCGTGTGCGGGAGAGCAATACCCTGTGCACTTTAAAGAACACCCTGGATGGCCTTGACGGGAGGCTACCATCTGTCTCCCCAACAGCTGTTACAGTTGGTCCCCTCCCTCAACCTTCTCTGAGCCTTCGGGGTCCTTGTGACCTGCCCATTTAGCCCTGGTGTGCAAAAAAAGTGCCTCTGAGATGCAAAACAGCTCAACCCAACATGAATTTGGCGTCATTCTTCTGTGCATTTGATTTTCAAAAAATATTTTGTTCATTTTACCGCCCCTTGCGAAGTGTCTCCGTAACTTCTCGAGTTCCTGTTGCCTAGGGACGTGCCTGCAACGAGATATTGAGTTCGTAATTATGTTTTTCACTGACGTAACATAGAAATCCCCAAATGACTTGATAAAGCCGTTGTATTTTCTTCTTACCCACGAATTGAACTATTCCCAAATTTCATTATCAAAATAAAACCTAAGAGACAAATCATTAAAAGCATTTTTTTTTTATCTCTCTTTGTAATGATGAAAAATTATGTCAGCAGCGACCGCAATGAACCTGCAAATGAAGTTCTGCACAGGATATTAAAAGGCAAGAGTGCTATCGGGGATTAGCTATTCGAAGTCCTTTTCACAAGTTGGGAACAGTTCTGTGACGCAAAATAATGAAACATTGCTTGTGGCAGCAGATTGGGTTCGTCTCACAGGATTTCGGCGACTAGGTGGGCGACACATTCAATTTCCGGTTCTCGCAAGGAACTCGCCTAAGCAGACTGAAAATATGCCGGTCCATACACTCACTGGGAAGTGAGTCCTCGTCTGTACCCCGGGAAACGATACAGTGGAGCTTTCCCAGCCTTTGGGTCAGGTCACCCGAATGAGGCTGTTTGCACTTTGAATCAGGTGTCTATCGTCGTGGCCTCGACCACTCGGAATTTCTCTACTCTTTTTTAATGCTTTCGATCTGGTGTCTTGTTAGGTTTAGTTAGCAATCGTTGAAAGAAGAGACACGCTTTAGAAGAAAATGCATCGCTCTAGTTTACGATTGGCATTTAGTGAAAGTGACCTCTAATCCTATCTTCTGTTTCGCAGAGATCGAAACTGAAACTTCGATGAATTTCCATTCGTGGATTTCGGTTGAATAGGTCTATTTTAATCTGATCACCATTTTGCTTTATTTGTACTTTTACTTATGACCAACAGGGGCAAGTTGTTGTTGTGTTGTTTTACTTCTGAGATGGAGTATTTTTTTTTTGCAGACAGTGGGCTAAATTGCCAGGTCATAAGTACCCTAAGGGCTCAGAGAACGTTGGAGAAGAGAATCCACTGGGGAACTAGTAGGAGACATATGGAAGCCTCCAGCCGAAGCCATCCAGTGTGTTCTTTAGTGTGCATAGGTATTGCTCTCCTGTATACGGGACCACGACGTAACATCCCATCCGAGGGATGGCGGCCTTTTCAAGCCTATCGGTGTCCCCTTTCTCACTGAGGGCAGGGTGAGAGGTTGGCGGAGAAAAATCTCAATTCTGTCACTGTTGGGTTATTTCAGTTGGGCTGATTAACTTCTGAACGGCACTTTTTTTTTGCACATTTAATGGGTTAAATGTCCAGGTTACAAGGACCCCCAAAGGCTCAGAGAAGATTTGGGAGAGGAACCCATTAGACAGCTGTTAGTAGTCAGATGGTACCTCCCGTCCAGCCCATCCAGTGTGTGTTCTTTAACGTGCACAGGGTATGGGCTCTCCTGCATACAGAGTGACGGTTTAACATCTCTCCAACAGACTGCGGCCTCTCCAAGCCCATCAGTGTCCCCTTTCTGACAAAGGGCAGGATGGGAGTGTAGGGGGGGGGGGGCACAATTGGGACTCGAACCTGGTAACTTCAGATTACAATTGCGCTGTCGGCTGAGTCACCCCTACTCCGTAAGAGGCCGGATTTGGATCAATTGGCAGTACGCCAAGGTTCGTAAACTGATGCTCCTAGGTTCGAGTCTCCAAGCACTGAAATTTCCTTCTCAAATCCCCACTCTCCTTTCTATGAGGAAGGAGCCACCATCGAGCTTCAGAAGTCCGTCGTCCTTCACCCAACCCGTTCATTAAAAAACGACTTTTAGTAGCACCCATAATTATTTTCTGATATTTCGTATTATTACAGTTTTGGAAGAACTGAAATTCCTAACACAGTATTATGATGTTTTTTACATCATAAGGTTAAAAATTAGTAAGTAGAATATATAACAGTAAAGAATTAATAAACAGATTACACGAGGAAAAAATGATTAAAAGAAACATGAAAAACATTGTAGTAATAACTATAAAAAAATCGGAATTTGATGAAAAGTTTTTCCCGCTATATAAAAAGCAAAATCCCAAGGATTACTGGTGAATGGATTAGTTCAGAGATTTCCTATCTGTTTCGGAAGACATGTTAATCTCGTACATTTTGAAAGCTAAGGTTGGTTTCAAAAACTTAAACGACGACATGGTATTAAGTTTAAAAAACCTGGTAAGGAAACAAAAAATCAGTGCTGGTTTCGATACATTAGAGAGTGTTCATGACATGTTTCCTAGATTTATTAAAAAGTGCACAAATTCGAGGCATGCTTCCCAAGCCCATTAAAAAAAGAACAAAAGCGAAATACATTCAATGTGGGCGAGGTCCAAATTGCTGCATCAAACATTTCCAGTATGGGTTTTTGTTCTGCTAAATACAAATAAAGACAAAAAAAGGGGAGATTAAACAATTACACTTTGTTGTAGTTTAAAAAGGGAAAAGATTTCAGCAGCTTAGGGCTGTGAAATAGAAAAGATATTGGAAATAGGTATTTTTGTTGTGTTTTCAAAGCTTGCATGTATGGTTGACTACAAATTCTTAATAAGCCGTGACATTACAACGAGGAAAATAACTTGGGTTAATGCTTACACTACACAGATTAATTGAAAAAAATTGCAATTTATTAAAAAATTTTCAAGAAATATTTTTGCTGAAAAAAAACGAGTTTCGCCGTATGTAAAACTCGAACCCGTATCTCCTTAATACATAGAACACGCTGGATGGCATTAACGGGAGGCTACCATCTGTTACCCAATAGCTGTTCCAGTGGATCCTCTCCCCCAACCGGGGCGGGGGTGGCTCAGTCGGTAGCGCGCCAGGCTCGTAATCTGTAGTTCCCAGGTTCGAGTCCCAGCTGGGTCAGCGTTGAGATTTATCTCCGCAAAATTTCCCCGCCCTGCCCACGGTCAGTAGGGGACACCGATGGGCTTGAAAAGGCCGCCGTCCGTCGGATGGGACGTTAAGCCGTGGCCCCGTGTGGGACCCGGAGTGTGGGACCCCTCCGGGGCCCGTGTGGGCCCCGGAGGCTACCATCTGTCTCCCAACAGCTGTTCCAGTGGGTCCCCTCCCCCAACCTTCTCTGAGCCTTCGGGGTCCTTGTGGCCTGGCCATTTAGCCCATTGTGTGCAAAAAAGTGCCGCTCAGAGGAAAAACAATCCAAAACAATCCAATCCTCTTCCCCAACCTTCTCTGAGCCTTCGGGGTCCTTGTGGCCTGGCCATTTAGCCCATGGTGTGCAAAAAAGTTCCGCTCAGAGGTAAAACAATCCAATCTTGGCACGCATTCAGGAGACGTGGGTTCGAATCCCACTCTGGACGAAACTCATTTTTTTTTTTCAGCAAAAATACTTCTGGAGTTCTATGTTTACAGGTAATCTGTGCATTTACTACTGATTTACATTATAACACGCTCAATGCAAAATACTGCTCAATGCTCATTAATGCATAATACGCTCAATGCTCATTAAATTTGAGACAAATTTTATGCGAAAAAGTCGGTGGAGGAAATCTGAAGAAAAAGTGGTTCTGAACAATGTTTTTCGGCCAAGTTGCAAGAAAGGTAATGAGAAAATGTCTCTTGAAGTGACGAATAAATATCGAAAGTGTAAGGAAAATTTTATCGTTCTGACCTTGAAAAGGTTACAATGGAGTCAAAAGGGTCAAAGTAGTTTTCATGTTGGGTCATAAATTGGGGACTAATAAGGGACGTAATCATTTCTTACGGTAATGCAAAGCTCACAGTTGGGTTGTTTTACCTCTGAGCGTCACTTTTTTATACACAGTGGGCTAAATGGACAGGTCACAAGAAACCCAAGGGCTCAGAGAAGGTTGGACTAAGTCGACTCACTGGACAACTGTTAAGAGAGAGATGGTAGTCTCCCATCAAGGCCATCCAGTACGTTCTTTAACTTGCACAGGTATGACTCTCCTTGGACACAGCTTAACCTCCCATACGATGGACAGTGGCCTTTCCAATCTCATTGGTTTCCCCTTTCTGACAGAGAGCAGGGCGGGGAATTTTGCGGAGATAAATCTCAACTCTGGCCCAAGTGGGACACAAACCTGTGAACTGCATATTAGGAGCCTGACATGCTACCTACTGAGCCAATCGCACACCCCAAAACTAACAAAGGTGCCTTTTACTGGTATGCGATTTTCTGATATCATAGTAGGTGTGAGCCGTCATTTACATGCAAAGTCCTTTGCAGCCCTTGGTGGGTGTGGAGAGAGAAGTCGAAGGACGAAACATGCTCTCCCAGTCATCCCAAGTATGCTGTATGGGAGTGAGATCTTGAGAACTTGCTGGCCACTGCATACGGCTTATGGTTTCGTCTCAGGCATTGATCGGACCAGTCGAGCTCTATGGGGTTTGACAATATTGTCTTGCAAAATGCAATTGTCCTCTATTGCAGAGGTAAAGACCTCATCGCTGTACCTCTGAGCCAGTGCGGAAGAGCCATACCCTGTGCACGTTAAAGAACACGCTGGATGGCCTTGACTGGATGCTACCATCTGTCTCCCAACAGCTGTTCCAATGGGTCCTCTCCCCCAACCTTCTCTGAGCCTTCGGGGTCCATGTGACCTGGACATTTAGCCCATGGTGTGCAAAAAAGTACCGCTCGGAGGTAAAACAACCCAACTCTGAGCCATCAGCATGCTTATAGGAACCATATAGAGGTCTGTGCGACCATCCAATGAAATGCCTGCCCATACTCAGCGTTAAGATTTATCTCCGCAAAATCCCCGCCCTGCCCACGGTCAGTAGGAGACACCGATGGGCTTGGAAAAGCCACCGTCCGACGTAAAGTCGTTGTTCATGTGCAGGAGAGCCATACCCTGTGCACGTTAACAGAACAGGCTAGATGGAATTGACGGGAGACTACCATCTGTTTCCTACCAGCTGTCTAGTGGGTCCCCTCCCCCAACCTTCTCTGAGCCTTCGGGATCCTTGTGACCTGGCCATTTAGCCCATTGTGGGCAAAAAAAAATGCCGCTCAGAGGTAAACCAACCAAAAAGCCTGCCCGTACACTGACACTGCTCCTTCTTTAATAGTTTCTCTCAATGATGGCTTGCTCCGTGTTTACTCTAGATCAATATCCGTCTAGAGTTGCTCTGCTGGCCAAATCCGGACTCATCAGTGAAGAGCATTGAGCGCTATTGTTCATCGGTCCAATCACAATGTTTTCTGTTTCAGTTCAGTCATTCCATCTTGTGGCATGGGGTGAAGGGCACACTATATATCGGTCGGCTAACTTGCCCCCTTCCTGAATCCTCCCTGCCAATGGTTGATATTGAAACGAAGGTTCCAAATAGGCTTAAGGTCATATCTTAGTTGAACCAGGGGGCCAGATCAATGGGAGGAAGCAAGAGACTCGTGCTTCCCCTTCTTGAAATGCTTATAAAGAGGAAAGAGGCAAAAAAATATTAAACTTTTATTTATTTCAAATATTTTTCAAGGAATTCTTAAAGACTTCTGAAACGAAGGGGGAAATTAAATTCTGCAATGGAAATCCCGTCTCCTGTCCTCCCCCAGCCCACCCACTCTTTCCTTTTTTAATGTCCTATTCTGTCTTCAAACACTAAATGGAAGATACCTGTTTTCACTTGCTGTTGTTCACCATGGGCGATACCTTGATATGTCTTTTGGGCAAAACAGAATCTTCTGGAAACATTGCTTCTCGAAATCGTTATCTTAGCCTGTTGATTACGGAAGGACTCTCATCGAACTATCTCGCGACCTATGCTTGTGACTCTCCTCCTTCAATTTGTCCAATCTCCTCCATCTCAAACTTTCTGATATATTTATATGTTCCATTTGTGTAAGAGAATATCACCTTTCAGCAAACAGAATGCTACACAAATGTGGAATGACACAGCAATGATTCGAGAGCACTTGTCAAGATAAGGCGATGTTCAGTCACATGTGGTCATCGTATTCAATGACTTCACATACCTATTGCAGCATGTATTTTGTTACGTTTTATCGACTGCATTTTGAATTAATTAAAACATTGCGAAGTTCCATTCAAATTAAAGGCAGAGTGTTTGGTTATTCAAGTCTATATGCGAGTAGATAATAAAACCTTCAAGTTCATCATCATCATCCTCAAGCAGCCATGGGCTACGGAAGTCCAACCAGACCGTGCATTTTAGTTCTCCAAGTAAGTCTATCCTGAGCCACATCTACTGCATCTGGCCACTGCACACCAATTCCAACAAGGTCTTGTTTGCCCACCACATTCTAGGTCTTCCCCTCTTTCTGAGGCCTTTAGGCACGCTGTTCATAACCCTATTTGACAATCTATAATTATCCATACGGGCAACATGGCCAAACCAGCGGAGTCTCTCTCTGCACAACATGCTGCTCAAAGGAGGTTGCCGACTCCCTTGCCTAACCTCATCATTAGTTACAAAGTTGAACCACCTAATGCCTAAGATACTGCGTAAGCATCTGGAATCAAAAGCATCTAGTTTCCTGTTATCTTGTTCACAAAGTGTCCAAGTTTCACTACCATAACTAACCCTAGAAAGAACCAAACTATTATACAGTCTAATTTTAGTCTTTAGGTTGTACACCTATTTTCCACACTCTCCATAGATATATCCGCATGTTAATCTCATGCCGCACATCACCATTATCTGTTACATAGCTCCCAAGATAATTAAACTGGGACACCTGCTCAAGACTGCAACCATTCAGATTAACTGAATCACAGCCTGCCTGACCAATTTTCATCACTTTAGGTTTCTCTCTGTTTATAACCAAACCTACTCTACTACTAGTCTCATCAACGGCTCGAATGAAAGAGTTCATCTCATCAACATCATTTGCCAAAAGGGCTAAATCATCAGCATAATCTAAATCAGAAATTTTCGTATCTCCAGTCCATTTAAGGATAAAAACTTTCTCTTGAAGTGAATTTCGCATAACATAATCAATAACCAAGCTAAAGAGAAAAAGAGACAAAATGCATCCTTATCGAACACCAGAAGTAATGCTAAACCAATTGCTACAAGCCTTACCAACTCTGACACACGACTCAGTGTTATTATAGAGAGCTTTCATATGTTAATTAACTTGTCTGGTATACCATATGATCTCGCAATCAACCACAAATTATGACGATCAACAGAGTCGAAAGCCTTTTTGAAATCAACAAAGCTAGCAACCCAAAGGTTTCTGAAACTCTAAACATTTCTCAAGAATCTGCCTAAGTGAAAATATCTGATCCATACATCCCCTACCACTTCTGAATCCACATTATTCATCACGCAATTGACTGTCAACCAGATTCTTAATTCTATTAATCATAATCATGGAAAGAACTTTACCTGGAACAGAGAGTAGGCTGATACCCCTATAGTTATCACAAGAACTGCGATCACCTTTTTTGAAAATAGGGATAACAATAGCTCTGGTAGAATCCTTAGAAACCTTTATCATAAAAGATATTCAGAATTTCAGTCATCCAAGTGGTAACCGAAACATTCCCAGTTCTAAGCATTTCTGTACTAATTTCATCAACCCCTGGGGATTTATGTAGTTTAAGTTTAGAAAGAGCCAAAATAATTTCAGATTGTGTTATAGGGCCAACATTAAAGCCACCAATGCATCTGTCATCATTGCAAACAATGGGAGTAGAACTAACCACATTGTTTAGAATATCACTGAAATGCTCAGCCCACCTAGCCATCACAGAATCCTCACCTTCTATAACCTTACCTTGTTTATCCTTCAATCCCTATATACCTGTCCATTTTTCTACTACACAAAAATTTAATTATCTGGTACAGCTCTCTGCTGTTGTGCTGTCTAACTGCTTCCTCGGCTTTGTCAGCCAAACCATCAAGCCAAAGATTCTTATCAGCAGCTAACTGATCCTTTACACGTTATTAAGTTCTCTGCAATGCTTTCTATTAGGACTAGTAGGGTATTGATTAAGGACATTCCTGCAGTTCTTTCTTTCCGAAATAAGCTCAAGTGCCTTATCACTCAGATAATTCTGTCTCTTCTGTTCCTTTTTTCCTAAAAGAGTACTGTTAGTGTCCAAAAAAGCCTGTTTAAAATGATCCCATTCTTCCTCAACTTCAGTAGTAAGCAAACCATCCTATCAAATTCTTTATACTTGCAAATCTAGAACGTTCGATTAGTAGTATGTTCATTTCAGCTTTATGGTGAAAAAAACTGACTCCTCCGGTATTTTTCCTAGCAACCGCCATGGGCAAGATATGTAAGAGACTAACTCTATAGTTAGGTTGCTGTTGGGCTGTTTTATTTCTGAGTGGCACAATTGTGCACACATTGGGTTAAATATCAGGTCACAATAACCCCAAGAGTTCTGAGTTGGGCAAGGTCGTATTGGACACGCTGTTAGAAGCGTTATGGTCTTTCTTTGTATTTCTAAAATAATACACTCATTTACATAGTAATTTTGAAATTACTGTAAAGTAACTTTATTCTGGTGAAGTTCAGTATGAGCTTTAGAAAGGAATTTTTTTGTAAAGTATAAGGAGGGGCAAATGCCCTCTCCTGTGAGTTGTTTGGATTGTTTTACCTCCGAGCGGCACTTTTTTGCACACCATGGGCTAAATGGCCAGGTCACATGGACCCCGAAGGCTCGGAGAAGGTTGGGGGAGAGGACCCATTGGAACAGCTGTTGGGAGACAGATGGTAGCCTCCCGTCAAGGCCATCCAGCGTGTTATTTAACGTGCACAGGGTATGGCTCTTCCGCATACGGAGCCACGGCTTAACGTCCCATCCTACGGACGGCGGCCTTTTCAAGCCCATCGGTGTCCTCTACTGATCTGGTTTACCCCATTGTGTGCACAAAAATGCCACTCAGAAATAAAACAAAAAATGCCTATAATCGAAATTTTAATAATTTTATTCCAGCAATTAAAAATCTCTGCAATATTAGACAGATTCTATGGTTCGGCTTCCTTACTAACAGTGTTCATGGTTTTGTCCCTAAGGGATGTTGCTTATTCACTTGTTGACACACTTACCATTTTGCAATACATATATAAATATATACCCCCTCAAGCAGCTGCTTGCCACAGAGGTCTGACAGGAGCCTGTCAGTTTATATGCCACAGTAGAAGATCTGAGAGGATGACAGGACCTCAGCAGAAAACAACACGAACATCCATGCCTTACCCGGGGCTCGAACCCAAGGTCACCAACAGTAAAAAAGCTAGTTACTCAGTTGGTCACTAGTTGTCTTTGACACCTCAACTAAGTCACTAAATCAGCCATTTCATATTAAAACTGGAAGTTATTTGGGACTTGGCAAAAGGATTATTCTACGGAAAGCGAGATTTCCCGCCGAATCGAAAGCATCACATTGTTCTCCAGAAAAGTATTTTTACCCGCAGAGAACAAGGACAAGGTCGTTTAAAAAACGTTTCTCTAACCGCAAATCACCTTTGCCCCGTTGGCCGGTGCAGCTGGCAAACCGGTTGCCAATCTGACAGATGGTGGGGACGAAGAAAAGGGACGATGGTGGTCACTTCAAGTTGGCAGACGATCACTACCAGCAGCAGGTGATGCCAGTTCTCTTTGGCAAGCAAATAATCGAAATCATTCTCACTCTTCACGATGCCAATTAGGGATGATCGCGAAATGTCACTTGTTCTCAAAGGCAGAGTTAAAGAGTGGAATGAAGATGACTTTTATGAATGAGACAGTTTGAGGGAGGTATTCACGCAGCCTCTCTGACATAGCAGGGATTTGTTTCAGCTGTCAGGGTTCGGATCTCGAGTGGTGATGATCGATTTGGCTTGTCACATCCTGTGAATAAACTAATAGCTTTGCGAGTCTGAACACTAATAAGAATAGTATCCCTATGAATTAGAGCTTTGTAGGGAAATGGAATCCACTAGACATTCGTTAGAAGACAGACACTGAGAATTTCTTCGAAATAAAAAAAAAACTCTGTCTTCAGTTAAAGCCATTCGACCTTTTAGTGTGGGGCGGGGGTGGCTCAGTCGGTAGCGCGCCAGGCTCGTAATCTGTAGTTCCCAGGTTCGAGTCCCAGCTGGGTCAGCGTTGAGATTTATCTCCGCAAAATTCCCCGCCCTGCCCACGGTCAGTAGGGGACACCGATGGGCTTGGAAAGGCCGCCGTCCGTCGGATGGGACGTTAAGCCGTGGCCCCGTGTGCGGGAGAGCCATACCCTGTGCACGTTAAAGAACACGCTGGATGGCCTTGACGGGAGGATACCATCTGTCTCCCAACAGCTGTTTCAGTGGGTCCCCTCCCCCAACATTCTCTGACCCTTCGGGGTCCATGTGACCTGGCCATTTAGCCCATGGTGTGCAAAAAAGTGCCGCTCAGAGGTAAAACAACCCAACCCAACCCTTTTAGTGTACCCGGCTATCCTGCACACGGAACCCTTCGCTTTTGTCCCATCCGATGAACTTCTTTTCTTTCCGATGGATTGTTGGGTTGTTTTACCTCTGAGCGGCACTTTTTTGAACATCATGGGCTAAATGGCCAGGTTACATGGACCCCGAAGGCTCAGAGAAGGTTGGGGGAGGGGACTCACTGGAACAGCTGTTGGGAGACAGATGGTAGCCTCCCGTCAAGGCCATCCAGCGTGTTCTTTAACGTGCACAGGGTATGGCTCTCCCGCACACGGGGCCACGGCTTAACGTCCCATCCGACGTATGGGGGTCTTTCCAAGCCCATCGGTGTCCCCTACTGACCGTGGGCAGGGCGGGGAATTTTGTGGAGATAAATCTCAACGCTCACCCAGCTGGGACTTGAACCTGGGAACTACAGATTACGAGCCTGGCGCGCTACCGACTGAGCCACCCCCGCCCCAGTTGCAGTGGAGAATAGAATCTGGAAATAGTTAGGTGAGTCTACAGGTAGTCGGGAGCTCAACTAACCTCATTCCAAAAGTTTAGGATCCAGATTATTCAGTGACTTTTTACAAAAAAAATATCTTGGGCATGCAAGAAAAATCCAATAAATCCAAAATTTGGGCTTAAAAATATATAAATACCCCTCAAGCTGCTGCTTGCCATAGAGGTCTGACAGGAGCCTGTAAGTTTATATGCCATGTCTTTGAGGATGGCAGGCCTTTAGGAAAAGAAAAACACGAACCCAGGTCCCTTAGAGCAGTAGCCAAGCGCGCTAACCACTCTGCCACGAAACGGCAAACACACGAGACGGCAAAATATCATTTAAAAAATTATAAATAACACCACTATATTCAAAGTTTCTGCTCTTTGCAGAAACACCTGTGTCGAAGCACCTGTGAACCTAAAGAGGTTCACAGGTGCTTCGAGGCGTTTCTTTGGTGAGCAAGCCAACTCAGCCAACTGCTCAACTAAGTTGGGTTGTTTTCAGCACTTGTTTGCACAGGTCAGTTTTTGTGCACGCTAATGATGAGGTCACAAGGAACCCAAAGACTCCTTGCGACAAAGGTGGGTTCGGTTGTTTTACCTCTGAGTGGCACTTTATTACACACAATGGGCTAAATGGTTGGGTTGGGTTGTTTTACCTCTGAGCGGCACTTTTTTGCACAACATGGGCTAAATGGCCAGGTCACAAGGACCCCGAAGGCTCAGAGAAGGTTGGGGGAGGGGACCCACTGGAACAGCTGTTGGGAGACAGATGGTAGACCCCCCGTCAAGGCCATCCAGTGTGTTCTTTAACGTGCACAGGGTATGGCTCTCCCGCACACGGGGCACGGCTTAACGTTCCATCCGACGGACGTCTGCCTTTCCAAGCATGGTCAAATCACATGGACCTCGAAGGCTCAGAGAAGGGGGAGTGGACCCACCTTGAACAGTCGATGGTGGCCTCCCTTCAAAGCCGTCCAGTGTTCTTTAACGTTCACAGGGTATAACTCTCCTGCACACAGAGCTACGGCTTAACGTCCCATCCGATGGACAGCGGCCTTTCCAACACCATCAATGTCCCCTACTGGCCGAGGGCGGCGGGAAGTTTTGCGGAGATGCACAAAAGAAACATCTTCTATTGATACTTGTGACTTTTGTGACAGCAGGAATCGTTAAAATCATATTCTTCATGGAATAAGATCTTAGAGTTGTTTTTCTTTGAATTTAGTTTTAGTGTCAGACATATACCGAAGAGCCAAAACACTATGACCACCTGCCTAATATGATGTTGGTCCTCCATGTGCCGCCAAAACAGTTCTTACCTGGCGAGGCATGGACACTATAAGATTGCTAAAGGTGTCTTGTGGTATCTGGTGCCAACACGTTACCAGTAGATCCTTTAACTCTTGTTAAGTTACGTGTTTGAGCCGCCTCAGATCGAATATACTGTTCCAACAGAAACCACAGATACTCGATTGGATTGATGTCTGGGGAATTTGGAGGCCAGGGCAATACCTGGAAGTATTCCTCATGTTCCGCAAACCATTCTCGAAGATTCCGGGCAGTGTGGCATGACGCATTATCATGCAGAAAGAAGGCACTACTGGAGCGGAATACCGTTGCCATGTAAGGATGTACCTGTTCTGCAATGATGTTTAGGTAGGTGGTAGACGTCATAGCTTCCAGCACATGAATGGCTGGACCCAGGTTTTCCCAGAAGAACATTGCCCAAAGCATTACACTTCCTCCACTGGTTTGCTTTCGTCCCACAGTACATCCTGGTGCCAACATTTCGCCAGGTAAACGACGCACACTTACCCGTCCGTCCACATGATGCAACAGGAAATGAGATTAATCGGACCAGACGACCTTCCTCCAGTCATTCAAGGTCCTGTTTTAATGCTCGTGTTCCCATTTTAAGCGCTTTCGACGGTGAACCGAGGTTAGCATGGGCACTCGGAGAGGCCTGCTGCTACGCAGCCCCATGTTCAGCAAGGTTCGATGTACTGTGTGTTTTGACACATTATTCCTGTCACCAGCATTCAAATTACTGGCGAGTTACGCCATAGTATCCCTTCTGTTGACTCGTACCATACGGGATAGCCTTCGCTCACCTCTAGCATAGATGAGCTATGGTCGACCCACACCTTGCCGGCTATTCGTGGTTTTTCCCTCCTCGGACCACTTTTTGAAGATATCACGGCTGACCATGAGCACCCCATAATTAAGAAAGCATGCGACTATCCTGAGAATCCTCAAGCAAAAAATCAAACTTTAACTCTTTATGTAGTTGGAGTGTGTTTCATATAATCTGTGATTCGTTTGCTCTAAATTACCTTAGTTATTTAAAAAAATATTGTAATATTCTTTATACAGAATATTACCATCTTTTCTAATGTCTCAGATCAATTCTTTACTTGTTTAACTTCATTATGGCAAAAGCTCAAGTTAAAATCCCAATTTGAATTATCAGCAACTGAAAATTTGTTAAGAACCTTCAAATGCTAGATCCCATTTTATATGCAAGCATTATCTTCTAATTAAGCTATAAAATCAGCATTCACCATTTGCTTAATTTAAGGTTTTGAGATTTTACTCCCACTTGTACAGAATGCATACTACTGATGCGTAATATTTCTATACATTTTATAGAGTTCATAGTTTAAACAGTATATATTTAAAAAAAACTCTACTTTTCAACTACATACGTTAACAAAGGAAGATGGTTATACATAAGATACAAATATTTAATATAATATTAAAATTGTGATAACTAAAGATGGCCACCAATAGGGAGGGACCTACCAGCATAAAGTGGAAGTTTTTGAAGGCTGGAATTGCAACTGCATGCTGATGTATTATTTTATGCAAAATCTGGTTAGTTAGAATTCGCGAAAGTTCTGAAAACTTATTTATTGACCTTTTAAGTACCAAGGATAAAGTAATGAAAGGGTGTGATGAGAAATTTTTAAAACTCGGAGTATTGCATCTGATTAAAGTTGCTGTGGGAATAATACAACTTTAACCCTTCCCATACACAGGTTTTTTTAAAAAAACCTCACTCAACTTTCGATTCTTCTGCTGCAACAATTGAGCAATCAAGGGAATGCTTGCCATCCAATGAGATTTTAAGAACTCATTAGTTCATTATTTAACAAAAACCTTCAAATCCATCCAAAAATCTATAATATCCTATGTTCTGAGAGGAAATAGAAAACACTTAATGTTGGGTTGCCAGGTTACAAGGACCCCAAGGGTTCAGAGAAGGTTGAAGAAAGGGATCCACCAGACAATTTTTAAGAGGCAGAAGAAAGTTTCCTGCCAAGGCCATCCAATACGTTCTTTAATGTGTATGGGTTATGGCTGACATGTAGATGGAACTATGGCTTAATGTTCCACATGATAGTGACTTTCCAAGCATATTGTTGTTCCCATTCTCCCTGAGCGCAATGGCTTAGCATAGGGGTTCTCAACGTGGGGTACACCATGAGAGCTCAAAAGTCGATTATCCAGTAGAATGTTTATAAGATTAGTTAAATTGTTTATTCCATTTTTTTGTGTTTATCGATATATGTAATTTATGAATACAAAATTTCATGTGTGTACATATATATATGTTTTATTTTATTCCCATTGTTATACTATAACTATAGTTTTATCTATCTATACAAGGGGTACGCCACTTACATACACATTTCCATGGGGTACGTGAAGCATAAAAGGTTGAGAACTACTGATATATATGTTTTATTTTATTCCCATTGCTATACTATAACTATAGTTTTATTTTTCTATACAAGGGGTACGCCAGTTACATACACATTTCCAGGGGGTAGGTGAAGCATAAAAGGTTGAGAACCACTGGCTTAGCAGATAAAATCTCAACGCAGAACAGTCGGCTTAAATCTGGCAACACCACTGACTAACAGTCAATTTATAAAAATTTCGAAAATGGATTATCTATATTTGGTAGTGGCATGGAAAGTTTAAAAGATTCGATATTTTCCAGTCTATAAGTTGGAGTACTCCCTTCAAAATAAACATTAAGTTGATAGAGGCAGATCATCTCATAGTTCACCATAATTATTACATGCTAACAGGTTAGTAGTAGTTTGAGAATATACTATAAAGGTACATTAGCATTATATAATTTCATTAAGACTTTCTTAATTCACATGCTATATGATTTTAGAAAGTTTTCTAACGATGTGGCCAGTTGTTTAACTCTCATTTTCAACTTAAAAGTACTTTATCTTGCTTGCATTTAAAAGTGCAGGTATATTAAGTGACACACAATTGATTACGAGTATGTATAGTGTCATAGCCGTCCCATGGCCGAGTGGTTAGTGCGCTTGGCTACCGATCTAAGGAACCTGGGTTCTGAGCCCCGGGACTTAAAAGTACTTTATCTTGCTTGCATTTAAAAGTGCAGGTATATTAAGTGACACATAATTGATTACGGGTATGTATAGTGTCATAGCCGTCCCATGGCCGAGTGGTTAGCGCGCTTGGCTACCGATCTAAGGGACCTGGGTTCTGAGCCCCGGGTTAAGGCATGGATGTGTGTGTCGTTTTTCTGCTGAGGGCCTGCCATCCTCTCAGACCTTCTACTATGGCATATAAACTGACAGGCTCCTGTCAGACCTCTGTGGCAAGCAGCTGCTTGAGGGGGTATTTATTTATAGTGTCATATGAACTGGCATTGTGGTTCCAGTGATAAAGAAGTTTGATAAAAGTTTCAATTCACACCTTCTCATTTCTACATTTTTGCTACTTAAAAGATAACCAATAAATGAAGACCTTCAGAACTTTCTAACTAGCAGAACTTGGCACAAAGTGATAATACATCGATGCACGATAACAAGTCTTATCAAAAACATCTGGGGCGGGGGGTGGCTCAGTCGGTAGCGAGCCAGGCTCGTAATCTGTAGTTTCCAGGTTCGAGTCCCAGCTGGGTCAGCGTTGAGATTTATCTCCGCTAAACTCCCCGCCCTGCCCACGGTCAGTAGGGGACACCGATGGGCTTGGAAAGGCCGCCGTCCGTCGGATGAGAGGTTAAGCCGTGGCTCCGTGTGCGGCAGAGCCATACCCTGTGCACGTTAAAGAACACGCTGAATGGCATTGATTGGAGGCTACCATCTGTCTCCCAACAGCTGTTCCAGTGGGTCCCCTCCCCCAAACTTCTCTGAGCCTTCGGGGTCCATGTGACCTGTCCATTTAGCCCATGGTGTGCAAAAAAGTGCCGCTCAGAGGTAAAACAACCCAACCCAAAAACATCTACTCCCTCATGATGCACTTTACTGATCACTATGCTTAATTATCACAATTCTAATCATATGTTGAACGTTTTTATAACCATCTCCTATTCTTGTTAACATGTATAGTTGGATGTACTATACGTATTCTTTATATTACAAAATATATACACTCGCAGATATAATTTAAGCACCTTTCCTTCATCCAGGTCTAAAAATAGATGGAATAAGAATTCAAATTATATGATTAAAAATTTTCACTCACGATTTAAGTGATTGAAACTTTTCCATAACAAACAAATCTTCCCCAACCTCTGTGAAAATGATTCACCATAGGATTAAGCATATAATCGTGTGTCATATTAATATTATTAACCACGTTAAATTATGTTATATACACCTCCAAAATCTGTAAATTAATAAGAATGTCAAGAGGAGGATGTGGGAAATCTGCACATCTTCTTGCTGAAAATGGATTGGGTAGGGTTGTTTTACTTCTGAGCAGCACTTTTTTTGCACATAATCTAAATTAAATGGCCAGGTCACAAGGGCTCAGAGAAGGTTGGGGGAAAGGCATCCAATGGACAGCTGTTAGTAGACAACAGATGGTAGCCTCCCATCAAGGCCACATACACATGATGTTGCTCTCCCACACACGGGCCATGGCTTAATATCCCATCCGATGGACAGCAGCCTTTCTAAGCCCATCAGTGTCCCCTACTGACCGAGGGCAGGTTGGATTGGGTTGTTTTACCTCTGAGCGGCACTTTTTTGCATACCATGGGCTAAATGGCCAGGTCACATGGACCCGAAGGCTCAGAGAAGGTTGGGGGAGGGGAATGTAGCTGTTGGGAGACAGATGGTAGCCTCCCGTCAAGGCCATCCAGCGTGTTCTTTAACGTGCACAGAGTATGGCTCTCCCGCACAAGGGGCCACGGCTTAACGTCCTATCCGACGGACGACGGCCTTTCCTAGCCCATCGGTGTCCCCTACTGACCGTGGGCAGGTTGGGGAATTTTGAGAGATAACGATGGCCCAAGTGGGACTCAAACCTAGGGAATGCATATAATGAACCTGGCAGATAGTGAGTCACACTCAACCCTCTGAAAACAGAATTTCGTATCAACAGCCCATTTTTTTTTCGGGGGCGTGGTACCATAATCCATTGTCTTTAGACTACCAGTTCACTTGCATCATCAGGATCAGAATGACAGTTTTTTGGTAAATGTTTAAATGTGTAAAATAAATGAGATTTTTGAAAAATACATTTTTGGTCAGAAAAATAAGATAAGTGGTCATAATGTTTTGGCTCTTCGGTGTATGCTATGGGGCTAAATAAAAAACATGCAAAGACACCTGTTTTGAATTTCAAAGCAGGTAAAGACTGTGATTTCGTAGAAGATGACCGGATTTCCAGGGGGATGGGGGGACCTTTGCCACCAAGCGCAAGGTGGAATGGAAGTCAGCGGAAGAATATCTGAACTCTGTCACAGTTAGGACTCTAATCTGGAAACTGCAAATGATGTTCCTTTCTCGATCTCCGTGCCTTCTGATTACGCCCAATTCAGCTAATTTCTTGACAGGGACTATTTTTTATCATCTCGAAAACGTATTTTGCGGATAACTGCATTTAATAGAGCAAAAATTAGCGTAAAAGAATTTGCAAAATTGCATGTAGGTAAATTTCTGTTTAATATTTAATAAGGCATGCCGAGTGGTTAGCGCGCTTGATTACTGATCTAAGGGACCTGGGTTCGAGTCCCGGGTGAGGCATATTTTGTGTGTTGTTTTTCTGCTGAGATCTTGCCATCCTCTCAGACCTTCTCCTGTGGCATATAAACTGACAGGCTCCTGTCAGACCTCTGTGGCAAGCAGCTGCTTGAGGGGGGTATTTATTCATTTATATGTTTCTGAAATAAAGTCCTATTTATCACAGTATATTTTCTCCGTTAATTACTAGTTATTATTAAACCATTAGACTGATATCATTTTTCTTTACCAAAAAAGACTACTGATAGTTTTTTTTTTCTCTTATAGTGGAAAATTGACTCTGCTGAAATAATATTGAAAAAAGTTTTCTGCAACTCTCTGGTCTTCAAAACATAAATCTTTGCATGCCTTGAAATATAAATTTATAGATGTGATAAAGACATTGACTCAAATAATTCTGACCAGTAAAAATCGATGAAGAAATTTGAATGCAAAAGTTTTGAAAAAGAAATTAGAAAATTTTGGAAATATTTTTCTCCACGAAATACTATCAAGCATTTTCCAAACAATAGATGCTTTCTCTAGATTTTTGAAATCTCCGGATGTTAACATTTCAAAATCATCCCAATTGCTGCACACTGCATTATAAGACTTGTTGGAATCTAGGAACAATTTTAATAAATTCTATAAAAGTGCGTAAAAGTTGTTGTCTTTAATGAGGGGGGGCGGGGGTGGCTCAGTCGGTAGCGCGCCAGGTTCGTAATCTGTAGTTCCCAGGTTCGAGTCCCAGCTGGGTCAGCGTTGAGATTTATCTCCGCAAAATTCCCCGCCCTGCCCACGGTCAGTAGGGGACACCAATGGGCTTGGAAAGGCCGCCGTCCGTCGGATGGGACGTTAAGCCGTGGCCCCGTGTGCGGGAGAGCCATACCCTGTGCACGTTAAAGAACACACTGGATGGCCTTGACGGGAGGCTACCATCTGTCTCCCAACAGCTGTTCCAGTGGGTCCCCTCCCCCAACCTTCTCTGCGCCTTCGGGTCCTTGTGGCCTGGCCATTTAGCCCATGTTGTGCAAAAAAGTGTCGCTCAGAGGTAAAACAATCCAATCCAATTAATGCATCTTTTTTTTCAGGAAAAGGGTTCCGGAACCTTTTTCTTGGCACTGAAAGTATTTGGCCGTCTGCATTTTAAGTTTCGCGATTTTGCAACTGTTGTCATTTCCTCCGTTGATGATATTTCCCATCTGTTGGGGTCAACGGTAATGAAGGACAGACGGTAAGGTCAGACCACCTGTAAAGTTCGCAACTCCCGCCAACTGACCCGATCATCATTCGGTCCCCACCTAATGACACTTTCCATTTTCCCACGCCCGTAGAAAGGCACTCATCACTCACGCTAATGCAGCCTTACATTAGGCTTAGCCTTCGTGTCCCATCTGGCCTCTAATGGCCGCCGCTGTGTGTGGGATGAATGGCATTGGGAGAATGCTCTGGGGGCCAATGATGCTCTCGAGGCGAATTTTGTCGCTCATTGTACCACTTGCGACGTCTTTCGTCTGCGCTGATGGAGGATGTCCACCTCCAGACCTCATCTTCCTCCAGCTGATGGGGAAAAGGAAGATTGCTGCCTTCTTCCTTACTCAACATGCTCTCGATGTAATGACCAAATATTTTAGATTGCAGGTATTGATACGTTTTAAAAGCATTGTGGTTTTTTTGCCAAATATTTTAGCCACTATCTTCGCTCTAAAATATTCTTATTCATAGGAATAGAGGTTGGGTTGGGTTGAGTTGTTTTACCTCTGAGCGGCACTTTTCTGCACACCATGGGCTAAATGGCCAGGTCATATGGACCCCGAAGGCTCAGAGAAGGTTGGGGGAGGAGACCCACTGGAACAGCTGTTGGGAGACAGATGGTAGCCTCCCGTCAAGGCCATCCAGCGTGTTCTTTAACGTGCACAGGGTATCGCTCTCCCACACACGGGGCCACTGTTTAACGTCCCATCCGACGGACGGCGGCCTTTCCAAGTCCATCGGTGTCCCCTACTGACCGTGGGCAGGGCGGGGAGTTTTGCGGAGATAAATCTCAACGCTGACCCAGCTAGGATTCGAACCTGAGAACTACAGATTACGAGCCTGGCGTGCTACCGATTAGGAATAAAGGAAACGTTGTCTTGAGACTGTAGGTCCGAACCCGGCTTAAGAAATCATCATCACTTGAGTTAATTTTCCCTCTATACCCATGTAATCAGAATCTTAATAGCTAAGAAACTCGCTAAAATCTTTGGTAAAGAACATAAAGTTATGTTTTTTATTAATTACCCTAACGATAGTCGTAGAAAAAATGTTGATATAAATCGATAGTTTTCAACATAACTAATTTTTCACAAAGTTTTTTCATTTTTTCTATAATATTAGATTTTTTCCAGTTGTTTCTCTCGCGAGGAATCAGACCTCACTTTACAATGACGTATTTTAAAGAATATAATAAGATAATAATTTATCCACTAAACTGTTGCTTGTCACAGAGATGTGATAGGATTAACTTGTGTGAAATATGAAAAGGTTTAAATATTCTGTCAGAAGAATCGTTTTAACTGGCATTGCTGCAGTTCGATATTCCAGCTTCCATAACTGTAAATAAAAAACTCAAAACACAATGATCGAGCAGGACCAGAGTTTTTTTGCTTCATTTGATCCATTATTTTTAACAAGCTGAATCAACTGTTCGGTTGGCTTGAAAGATACACTGACTGGACAAAAATATTAGACAATTTCCCCATTATGCCAGTAGAGAGGTAATAGAAGAAATAGCTCGAATGGTTTAGTAATAACGATTATATAACGCGTTATTCTATATAATATAACTATGTCTGATCTTTCAGACATCAGCTTTATCAGACATCCAGGAAATTTGGAAATGTTGATAACGTTAAACCGCTGATATTGCTTTTAATGTGTCCATGCACATGGATCCGTTCAGAGGGATGCATTTCAAACGACTAAGATTTAATAGATCGTAAAAGAGTCATAATCTGTTTACATTTAACATCATTCAGGTAGAACACAAATTTGTACGATGCAATTAAATCTCCAGGAATAATCCAGCATACGATGCGACTTATATTGAGAACGGATCTGTGGACCAGAACAGATTCGAATCACATCTCTGGATAGCCTTGGGGAGGGAAAGCTCTATGTGCATGTCATATAGGAAGTAGAGAGTCTTAAGAATTACACGAATGCTTTCTAATGGGAATTGGTACTCGACATTTATGTAATTCAAGTTGGGAAGAACTATGCGAGGAATGTCACGCATTCCCCCATAAATAAACGCCCTCTTTCGGCCCCCGTCCCCCCACTCCTTTCGGTACTTCCTCATCACTTGTCGTTCCGCGAAGCTTCGTGACATTCCTCACTTCCCACTTCTGTAATTACTCTCTGTTCTCTCTCCGAAGCCTCCCTTGGACGTTGGAGGAGAGAGAGCGATGCTCAGGATGGATGGATGTTGCTGCCTGCAAAGAGGACCGAGAGAGAGATCCTGGTTGTCAGTCCCGCCTTGCCTCATTCCACTCCATAGAGATGAACTATTTTGCATAATGATTGGCAACACAAGCCAGAGCACCATGCGATGCAGAGGAACAAGCTGACATATTTCAGCCAATTTGACAAATTCTCGTTTTCGCAACAAACTTCTCCAACTGAAGGATGCAGATGCGCAAAAGCAAAGACGTCGTTCATTCGTCACCTGAGAGAAGACACAACATTGATGTCGAAGAAGAAAGATAAAGATCCTTCTAAGTTCACAAGTCTGCCATACTCTACCACGATATTCGATTAAGTAATAAAGTGTTTATATATCATGGATTGCTTTATCGGTGAGTGACACTTTTGTACCCCAAATCAGCTATGTGGCAAGATTACGAAGACCCCCCCCCCCCCAAGGGTTCAGAGATGGGTAAAGGATCCATGAACAGGAAACATATGAAAACTTCCCATAAAGGCAAATGAGCGTGTTTTTAATGTAGTGTGGCTCTCTTGTACATATGTATAGTCATGGCTTAACATCCCAACCGATGGATGCGATGTTTTCAGGCCTCTCGGTGGACCAATGGGACTAATAACTCAACCAATGGGACTAATACGTCCCCGATAGAATTAGGTTGATTTTTCCTTCTGAGCTGCACTTTTCCGCACACAATGGGCGAAATGGCCAGATCCCAAGGACCGCCATGGGATCAGAGAAAGTTGGGTGAAGGGGGATTCCTTGGACAACTATTGGCTATGTCCACACTTGTGCGCTTTCATCTTCAGCTTCACTTTCCACTTTCAATTCCGCTTTTCAACACCGAGTAGTCCAGCGCAGGCCTTAGATGGAAAACGTTCGACGCATGCCTTCAACTGTCTACACCTGTGCGTCAAATAGTTTTCAATTTTTCACCAGTGCAGACGTGAAGTTGCAATGGACGTAACTGATGCTTCAATGTTAGTGGGTATAAGAATGAATGAACATGAATTACTTTATGTCGGCTGAAGGTCCCATAACACGTCAAAACAAGTACTTGTAGAGTTATGTAACATAGGTAGAATATATATAGTGAAACATTTAGTGAAAATATTATAAATGAAGATTTTATTTTTTATTTTAAAGTCCAATGTTTGTTCTGACGACATGGTGAACAGAAAACACAAACCCAGTAATTACAAGAACAGAACGAAACCTTCCAGACAAACTATGAAGTTGCACAGAATGTTGAACAAAAATCCACTGCTGATGGAGGCATGTGCGATACTGCGTGCGTCACTGAAAACGGCGCCGTTCGACTGATTTGAGACATGCCTTTGCGCATGCGTCACGTGCGTTAGACGCATGCGCCACAGCACATGCGTCTAGCGCACATAAAACAGACAAGTGTGGACATAACCAATAGGAGACAGATGGCAGCCTGTTCTTTAACGTACACAGGGTATGCTCTCTTGCGCACAGCGCCACGTCTTAAAGTCCCATCCGACAAACGGCGGCCTTTGCAGCTCATCGGCGTCGCCTTTCTAACCAAGCACAATGTGGAAGCTGAATCTCAAATCTGGCATAATTGGGTCTCGAACTGGGAACTTCAGATTATGAGCCTGGTGTGCTGCTACTGAGCCACTCTGCTCTCTCCCCAGTGCAGTGTGTGGACAGTAGGGGGAGGAGCAGACTATTTTCTCCTCCCCACACTGTAAACACACTCCACACACTAATTATTCAGTGATTATTTAGTGAAGGGAAAAAAGTCATTTGATTTTCACTTTCCCTATTTCCCCTGGGAAAAATCCTGTTGATATCCATACAATGCGGCCTTGATCTTATTGGCTCCCGTTGAATAAAAGGACGCATCTACTGCATAGAGAGTCAGGAAATTTATATTGTACGTATCTTAAATCTAAAAAAATTGACAAAATCATTTTTATTCTTAAAATTTTTAACCCTTTAGAGAAAGGAACATTTTTCAATTTCATTTATTTATTTTAAACGTAATTTTGAATAAGTTTCCGTGATCCAAAAGTAGGAAAAGATTGGTTCCTCTCTTAGACGAATTCATTTACAAGATTCTCAATGTGACATGTTTTGGGATAAAAACACTTAAAAAAACTATTTATTTAGAAGTTGTAAAATGAATATTTTAATCATCTCTTTTCTTGATTTGCTGCATTATTTTGAATTTTCCAGAAAATTTCCATAAATTGGAACTTTTGAAGAGCTTTCGATAGACTATATAAGAGCTTAGAACAATACCTTGTTATAAGAAGAAGAAAAAAAGCAATTTTATTCACAAAACAAACAAATAAACAAAGTAAAATTTTAAAATTAGTATTAAAAGAAGGCAAAATTCCCAAGTTTTATCATTTTCAAATCATCAACTCGATGCATCAGATAGTTCGCTATAAAATATGATGACAATACTTATAATGGTAGCTAGGTAGTCACTGGAAGGAGAGCTATGCACCAATCCCCTGTGATGATGCATAGAACCGGCCAGGCCTAGCACCTAATGTCCGACCCCGCCTTCTCGTGGTGCAGACCGTTAGTACCTTTCACAAGAGATACTCTCTTGTGGAAGTGAACGGAAGGGGAGGGCTGCCAGATTAGTGTGGCCTACTGATCTGGACAACTATGGCTACTTTTTTTTTTCTACCCTGCTGAGGAGTGGTCAACCACACAGGGTCCTGGTGCTGACCATATAAACCTACTGGACTGGACAGATATATGGCTCTGAGCTTGATTATGGATCCTGATTTTGCTGCACTGGTGGGCTTCTGTGGAGGGAAAATCTTCCGCTGTGTTTTCTGTTTGTTGGTGGGTTGACAGCCCCAAGTGAATAGATTCACAGGATATGTTTATCAGCTGGTGGATAATCCTGAGCAGAGGTCATCGCAGGCACCTGAACTCTTTGCTTCTATTGGCATCGTCAAATTCTACATTGGAGGAAGTCTTCCAGTGTAGATGGCTTCAGCCTTTAGTAGTGGGGGAACGGGTCTTTGCCCCATGTTTGCGATTAGGGAGCTGTTTGATATTGTCGACATTCCCTCTCTCAATAAACATAGTTTCTTAAAACATCCCACTAACCATTTTCTCTCCATAGGTAGTTGGAATGTGAGGACTCTGCACAGAGCTTTTTCTCTTGATGTCCTCACACAAGAATTCCACCATTATAATTTAGATATTCTCGGCTTGCAAGAGACCAAATGGGCAGATAAATGTCAGATTCTTAAAAATAATCTTAAATTCCTCTTTTCAGGGAGGGAAGATAATAAGCATCACCAAGACGTGGGTCTGCTTCTTAGCAGACACTCTATGATGCACTTCTAGGATATGGGTGCATTAATGAAAGGTTTCTTACAGCAAAATTTCAGACAAGCGTTAAAGACTTGAATGTTATATGCTATTATGCCCCCACTGAGGATGCCGATGAGGATGAGAAGGATAGGTTTTACGGACAACTTCAGGATATTTTGAATTCTGTCAAGAAAGGAGATATTACCCTTGTTCTAGGTGACTTCAATGCCAAAATTGGTACTGACTCTGACCTTTGGGGAGGAGTAATAGGCCCTTTTGGTATTGTAATGGTAATGGGCAACGTCTCCTACAGGTAAGTAAACTCAGTGGATTCAGATAACTAACACTTATTACAAACACCGCAACATACATAAGTACACATGGGTTTCACCCGATAGGCTGCATAAGAATATGATTGATTATATATATATTAATTAACAACAAATGGGCTAGTTCTGTTAGGAATACCAGGTCATATAGGGTAGCTGAAATTGGATCTGACCATTACCTTGTTAAAAGTGTCTTCCAACTTAAACTTAAAAAGTGTTGTGCTAGGGTTAAAAATTTTACCTCTAATACTGAAGCTCTGAAAGACCCTGTTATAGCTAAAGCTTACCATGATAGGTTATTTAGTCATTATGACAGTCATGGTTTGCTTACTACTGAAGTTGAGGAAGAATGGGACCATTTTAAACATGCTTTTTTGGAAACTAACAGTACTCTTTTAGGGAAAAAGGAGCAGAGGAGGCAGAATTATTTGAGTGATAAGGCACATGAGCTTATTTCAGAAAGAAAGAACTGCAGGAATGTCCTTAGTCAATACCCTATTGGTCCTAATAGAAAGCATTACAGAGAACTTAAACGTGTAAAGGATCAGTTAGCTGCTGATAAGAATCTTTGGCTTGATGGCTTGGCTGACAAAACCGAAACCTAGGATGCGGTGGGCAGACAATGTCAAACAGGACCTTATTAGAATTGGTGAAGCAGTTAAACAGCACAACAGCAGAGAGCTGTACCAGATAGTTAATATTTTGTGTGGTAGAAAACGAACAGGTATGCAGGGATTGAAGGATAAACAAGGAAAGGTTATAGAAGGTGAGGATTCTATCATGGCTAGGTGGGCTGAGCATTTCAATGATGTTCTAAACAATGTGGTTAGTTCTACTCCCATTGTTTGCAATGATGGTAGATGCATTGGTGGCTTTAATGTTGGCCCTATAACACAATCTGAAGTTAGTTTGGCTCTTTCTAAACTTAATCTTCATAAATCCCCAGGGATAGCTGAAATTACTACATAAATGCTTAGAGCTAGGAATGTTTCGGTTACCACTTGGATGACTGAATGATGTTGATGAGATGAACTCTTTCATTCGAGCTGCTGATGAAACTGGTAGTAGAGTAGGTTTGGTTATAAACAGAGAGAAAACTAAAGTGATGAAAATTGGTCAGGCAGGTTGTGATTCAGTTAATCTGAATGGTTGCAGTCTTGAGCAGGTGTCACAGTTTAATTACCTTGGGAGCTATGTAACAGATAATGGTGATGTGCGGCATGAGATTAACTGACGAATAGGGATTGCTGCCGGACTTTTAAGAATCTATGGGGAGTGTGGAGAAATAGGCGTATACACCTAAAGACTAAAATTAGACTGTATAATAGTTTGGTTCTTTCTAGGATTAGTTATGGTAGTGAAACTTGGACACTTTGTAAACAAGATAACAGGAAACTAGATGCTTTTGATTCTAGATGCTTACGCAGTATCTTGGGTATTAGGTGGTTTAACTTTGTAACTAATGATGAGGTTAGGCAAAGGAGTCTGCAACCTCCTTTAAGCAGCATATTGTGCAGAGAGAGACTCCGTTGGTTTGGCCATGTTGCCCGTATGAATAATTATAGATTGGCGAATAGGGTTATGAACAGTGGGCCTGAAGGCCTCAGAAAGAAGGGGAGACCTAGGATGCGGTGGGCAGACAATGTCAAACAGGACCTTGTTAGAATTGGTGTGCAGTGGCATGCAGTAGATGTAGCTCAGGACAGACTTGCTTGGAGAACTAAATTGCTCAGTCTGGTTGGACCTCCGTAGCCCATGGCTGCTTGAGGATGATGATGATGATGATGAGTCACTGTCTTCAAACTTCGTGTGGCCCCCCCCTTCTATCCCTTATAGCTAATATTATTTATGTAATAGGAGATATTATAAAGAAATAAATACCTTGTTATAAGAAGAAAAAAAAAATCAAGTTCATTCACAAAACAAACAAATAAACAAAGGAATATTTTAAAATTAGTATTAAAAGAAGGCAAAATTTCCAAGTTTTATCATTTTCAAATCATCAGCTCGATGCATCAGATAAATAAAATAATAAATACCCCCTCAAGCAGCTGCTTGCCACAGAGGTCTGACAGGAGCCTGTCAGTTTATATGACATAGTAGAAGGTCTGTGAGGATGGCACAAACAGCCATGCCTTACCCGGGGCTCAAACCCATATCAGTATATATCCCTTATATCAGTAGCCAAGCGCGCTAACCACTCGGCCATGGGATAATTCGCTATAAAATATGATGAGAATATTTCACAATAGCTCCAAAAATTAACAACATTATAAACATAATAATAATGATTTATTCCATGCAGGGGGTTACAGTGAAGCCAAGGTACAGGTAATTTTGGATATTAATATAATCGTTCAAGTGGAATCTCTCCGCGCAATCGAGGTTAATTTCGGTGATTTTCCTTGCTTGAATTTCTGCAATAATAGAATAGATTTCAGACAGTACATCGCTCAAAATTCACAAAAAAAAATTACTTTAAATAAATAATCACCTTACTTAATTAATCGCTTTATATAGAGTGCATTATCACTTTATTCGAAGCAGTCCAGATATAATAAAGGAAATTAAATAAAATTTCATCAAACTAGATCAATACTACAAAGAATAGAGTTTGATGTTTTACAAATAGAAACTAGTTAAAATCTCTTAGGTTATAATGATTATTACATCCAGTATTATTCATTTACTCCAACGACTAAACCGGGGCGGGGGTGGCTCGGTCGGTAGCGCGCCAGGTTTGTAATCTGTAGCTCCCAGTTTCGAGTCTCAGTTGGGTCAGCGTTGAGATTTATCTCCGTAAAACTCCACGCCGTGCCCAATGGCGTGTGGTAATTTTCATTCCAGAAAGCGACCTAAAATAGATTTCTTTAAAATTAAGTATTTGAATACCAGGCAGAAGACTAACGTAATTTTTGATACATAAGTATTTTTTTATTTCGTTTTTTTTTTATTAAAAGAAAAACGAGGTAAGGCTTTCACTTTGCGGTCTATTTTTCCATCTGTCGATATCGAACTTTTTTCTTTATAGAGAAAAATTAAACATTCTTTCTGTGTTAGATAAGTATTGATGAAACATTACGTTTCGCGTTTTCCAAATCTCACAAAAGTGTCAGTTGCGCCCTCTAACCAGTGGAAAAGTTGAAAATTGCTGTGGATTCCTTTCTCAAGCCTTCTATCGGCCCTTGGGATTCTTTGGAGTTAAAATTTGAGTCTAGGATAGAGAAGGAAGGTTCGCGTCAGCGCCATCTAGTATGTGCTTTAACGTGCATAATAACTGCAAACGAATACACAATTGCAAAAGTATTTTTTCTAGAAATCTGAATTTTTTGTGGTGAAGTGTGAGGGTCTTAAGGTTTACGCTAGAAGCAATGATTTGTACCCCTTACAGTCGCTGAGAAAAGTATCCGAACACTATGTTTGATTACAGAATTCAGGAAAAATATCTGGAGCGTGTACAGCAACTGTACACGCTCTAGTTACCGTTCACAGCAAACTGGAATTACTACACACGCTCCAGTTTGCTGTGAACGGTAACTGCACACATTCAATATTTCCGTGAGTGAGCCCACACGATCCAATGTGCTGTGAACATTAACCGCAACCGCTCTAGTTTGCTGTGAACGGTAACTGCACACGCTCAATATTTCCGTGACTGAGCCCACACGATCCAGGTCTTTGTGAGCTCACACGATCCAATGTGCTGTGAACATTAACCGCAACCGCTCTAGTTTGCTGTGAACGGTAACTGCACACGCTCCATATTCATTGCATTATATATTCATATGCATTATATATATATATTAAAAAATATCCGAACACTATGGTTGACTATGGTTGATTACAGAATTCAGAAAAAATATCTGGCAACGATTTTTTTAGAAATTAGTGATCTGGCAACCTTCGTGTCATACTTTTTTGAGCGATTGTACCACCAGGACTGGTTGGGAAAATGCAACTTTTTTTTTCAAGAAATAATTAAAAAATTCGTTTCGAGTTGGATAGGTACTAATAAAATATTATGTTTCACACTCTCCAAATTCTCACTTAGTTTTAATTTCCATCGTTAGAGTAGATTAAATGCGGAAAATGTAAAACTTTAAACGAACATTCCAAATGATTTATTTCTGGTGGAAATTTGAAATTTCCGTGGTAGAGTGTCAAGTATTGACAGCAACAACCTCCCCCTTTTCTTACAAGGTAGTGGGAAAACCAAACTTTTTCGTTTTAAGTGATTAAGGGGAAATTATTTTAATGTTTTACAAGCACTAATATTAACCGCCCCGTGGCCGAGTGGTTAACGCGCTTGGTTGCTGATCTTAGGGACCTGGGTTCGAGCCCCGGGTGAGGCATGGATGTATGTGTCGTTTTTCTGCTGAGATCCTGCCATCCTCTCAGTTCTTGTACTATGGCATATAAACTGACAGGCTCCTGTCAGACCTCTGTGGCAAGCAGTTGCTTGAGGGGTAATAAGATATTAATATTTGCATTTTAACAAATCGCCCTGCCCACGGTTTGTAGGGGACACCGATGGGCTTGGAAAGGTCGCCTTCCGTCGGATGGGACGTTAAGCAGTGGCCCCGTGTGCGGGAGAGCCCATACCCTGTGCACGTTAAAGAACACGCTGGATGCCTTGACGGGAGGCTTACCATCTGTCTCCCAACAGCTGTTCCAGTGGATCCCCTCCCCCAACCTTCTCTGAGCCATTGGGGTCCTTATGACCTGGCCATTTAGCCTATGTGTGCAAAAAAAGTGCCGCTCAGAGGCAAAACAACCTAATCCAATCACCCATAAGTTCAAATTACTACTGTTCAATGTGCAAAAGTCAGAAAATACAATCTCCATTTCTTTGAAACGAGCATACCATATTCACTAGAGGCAATATGTGTTCTTCTTGTCATAGAATATCTACATTGTTCTGTGTATATAACGGTTGTCAGAACTAATTAAATCATCAGCTGTTATCTTTAAGGCTTTATTACACCTGTCAATCTTTCGATAAAATTTTTATAGCGATTTAATGCACCTAATTTGTTTCGGATAATGTCTCGTTCTGCATCGACTGTTAGAAATAATTGCTGACTTAATATTCTACTTACTAGTGACACTATTGCAGCGTTTGCAAACAGGTCTTTATATTTTGGAGCAGTAATTGTATAGCAAAGAAATCTTATATGCATATGTCAGAAAAGAGGATTTATGTTCCTTCCCTGTTGGAAGACTTTTGCATTGCTCCGCCCATGAAATCAAAACGGGGTTAATGCAAACACCCCAGTCACTTAGGAGGCAGAAATTAATGGTTTGTTTCATGTCATTATTTCCTTACATTACGCGTCTGCATTATGTTTCGTTATTTATCTTACATCACGTGATACATAACTAGGCCTTTAACAAAGCAGACAATCACGTTCATTATAAATGGAACGAATTTTTTTTAATTCTCTGATCAGTATTCTCAACTTTCCTATAAAAGAAATAGCCTACGTATGAACTCTATCATTTTGTAATGGATAGTGACATAACGGACCCTCCTACAAGGCAATTAAAAACCAACCATGGTGCCAGGAAATTCGATACTCCCTTTTAGAAGATGTAATCAACTGATTCATCTCTAGAAAACAATTGCAAAATGGATATTGGAGGGATATTTTCGTTATAAAAAAAATACCCCCTCAAGCAGCTGCTTGCCACAGAGGTCTGACAGGAGCCTGTCAGTTTATATGCTATAGTAGAAGGTCTGTGAGGATAGGAGGACCTCAGCAGAAAAACAACACAAACGTTCATGCCTTATCCGGGGCTCAAACCCAGGTCCCTTAGATCAGTAGCCAAGCGCACTAACCACTCGGCCACGGGACGGCAAAAATATTTTTCGCTGATGAATGGGATTCGAACCATGAAGGAAGACCCATGCCTTCCAGTTACAGACTAGATACTCGAACTACTAAACTATCCCACACCTGGCATTAAGTAGAAGGATTGATAACATATTCATTGCAAAAAAACATTTTTCTAAAAATTTGATACTTTTGGAGAGTGTCGAAATAAGCCCCCATCTAGGCACCAAGATTTTGAGTGCCTAGATGGGGGCTTATTTCGACATCTTCTCTTCGTAGTTTGTAATGGTATAAAAAAAACATCATACTATAAAACGTTTATTTAATATTACAATCCTACATAATAATATGCTATCTTTGTTCAGAGTCCGCTTGCCAGAACAGAAGCGACATAGTTAGCTGAGTCATTGAGGCTTGAGGCTCGTTTTGTAACTACCTTTAAAATTATATTTAATAAAAAATAGTTGTTTTACTTAAAGTTTAAGTTTTTAAACGTTATTTTGCATAGTTATTGTTACAAATTAGATGGATGAAAGTGAGCGTGAGTTCAAATAAATAGTGTATAACAATGATAATTAAAAAACAATGCAATTTATTACAAACGTATGGATGAAATCATTTATACAAACTAAATTCAACCAGTGCTTATCTTATATGTGAACAAATCTACAATCTATCGAGAATAACCTTACTAAATCTTGTAAACAAACTAAACACCAAGAAATGAACTATTCCTACAGAAAAGTTAAGACCAGCTCTGTCTATTCGACTAACGTATTATTACCTCTTCATTTTGATTGCCATGTCTTCACTTCAGCGTAAACAATCCTTTGTCTTTTCTTACTAGTTTTACTATCAAAATTCTACACTAATCAACTCTTTTAACCTCCCGCGCACTCACCACATAAAACATCTCTTCTTTAGATTATTTTTGTCAGGTAAGAACTTAGACTAACTACCTTTCCTTTTGCACTCCAACTGCGCTTCTTAACAACTTTATTCCTTATTCTTTTTAATCAAGTCGTTCGATATCGTTGGTGACGTAAATCTCACTCTGAAGCATACGTGAGCGTCCATGACGCGTTTTTTTTTTATAAATTCACTGTATGTTCATCTGTCGTAACATTATTCTTTAGTCTAGGGGTTCTTCCCATTGTTATACTATAACTATAGTTTTATCTCTCTATACAAGGTTGGGTTGTTTGGGTTGTTTTACCTCTGAGCGGCACTTTTTTGCACACCATGGGCTAAATGGCCAGGTCACATGGACCCCGAAGGCTCAGAGAAGGTTGGGGGAGGGGACCCACTGGAACAGCTGTTGGGAGACAGATGGTAGCCTCCCGTCAAGGCCATCCAGCGTGTTCTTTAACGTGCACAGGGTATGACTCTCCCACACACGGGGCCACGGCTTAACGTCCCATCCGACGGACGGCGGCCTTTCCAAGCCCATCAGCGTCCCCTACTGACCGTGGGCAGGGCGGGGAATTTTGCGGAGATAAATCTCAACGCTGACCCAGCTGGGACTCCTCTATACAAGGGGTACGCCAGTTACATACATATTTCCGGCGGGTACGTGAAGCGTAAAAGGTTGAGAACCACTGCTTTAGTCTATTATCAAAGAAAATTATCAGTTGATTTTAAGTCGAAAGGTTTATTAGTAGATTATGAGATGATTAGCTTTAATTGAATGGCAAGCAAATGAAGTTCTTTAAATGTTTATACCGCAGAAAGACAAGCTTCACGAGTTATAATTTCACGATGAATTTATGATAGTTATGCAAACGATACAGCCATCGAGTATTGTGTGCTTGCTTGCTTGCTCTACGTCACAGAAATTGGGAGGTCCTTTTTCAGGCTTTCCCACCGAGTATTGTGTGCTCTTTATTACTTGTCTATGCAGTTTTTATAGATTTATGTAGCAATGCATGGACTCTATTGACTGGTTACAAAGTAACTTGGCCCTTTGTTACATCATTCAGAAATACAAATTTTGAAATGTCTTCGTTTGATGGGTCACTTCTGTGGAAG
The DNA here is from genome assembly GCA_038380435.1 of Ryuthela nishihirai. NCBI lineage: Eukaryota > Metazoa > Arthropoda > Arachnida > Araneae > Heptathelidae > Ryuthela > Ryuthela nishihirai. Next base: position 33,193,929 of record JAWZYU010000018.1, read on the forward strand.
GAAGGAGAGAAGCGAACCTACACCAGGGGGCCTTTACGAGGTTAACGGTTTAGGCCGCAGGGACAGAGCCCCTAGTTACAAAATAATATTTTTAAATAAGCTATTTAGAGGTCTCATAGATACATCCAAAGGCATAACAGACGAGTAGTATATGGACCAAATAAAGCACAAAAAGTTAAATCAGACGTTGAAAACCCCTGCAGAGATAATTGTATTAATTATTGTATTTCATCTTTTAGAATAAGAATAACCGGTTTTTTGCTTATGTATTAATTTTAATTATTTTTTTCTATTTCAGTAATATTTCTTATATAATTTTCCACCTCTGGAGGCTCCTTAGCCTTAGTGGTCATAATGTGCACCCTAAGTGTGTGTGCCCCTCTTTAGCACATGCCTAGTGTGCCCTCCACACGTGGCACTCGAAGAAATTTTGCCCGCACCCAAAAAATTTTAATACTTGTTAATTAAGCAAACACACTGATCGAGTAAAAGTATTTTAAAGGAAATTAAAATATTTTTGTGAAAAATAAATTTTATATATGATTTCGACATTTGAGAAACCAAATCTTAATTTATTTTTCCAATATATACAATCAACAATTGAGCAATTTCCGCAGAGATTTCGCAATGTGTAAAAAAACCATAACTTAATAAAATCGATTAATTTTTCATATGAACGTGATACAAAAAGTTTAAGTATTGAATATTTAAATTGGTTAAACATAGTTAATATTGCTATGATAAAAATTATGCTTTTTTGACTTCTATCTATTTTTTTTTGTGGTTCCTTTTTCTGCAATAAATTTAATAAAATCGGATATCAAACATCGATTGACAGGAGGGGATTCAGCTTCAAATATTTATTAGACTCCGAATCATACAAAATATAAACAAAATTTTAATGAATTGTAAGCAAAATTATTTTAAAAAAAGGCACAAATAATTAGATAAAAAACAAAAATAATTATGTTACAAATACATTCTCTTACAAAAATAATTATATATCTATAATCGTATATTTTTCTACATTTCGCTTTTTTGCATTTACTGAAACCTTGGACCGAGTGGCGAACGCGCTTGGCTACTGATCTAAGGGATCTGGGTTCAAATCCCGGAGAAGGTATAGATGTTTGTGTTGCTTTTCTGCTGTGATTCCGCATTCCTCACAGACCTTCTATGACGTATAAACTGACAGGATCCTGTCAGACCTCTGTGGCAAGCAGCAGCTTGAGAGGGTATTTTTTACAGCAAAATGAAATTTGTGCATGGATTATTTTGTTTATATTCGTATCAGTATGATATGCATGAAATCATTTAAGAGATTTTCATCGTCTTTTGGTACCGTCACTCAAACTTATTTGTCCTCTTTGATTGAAGAGGGCAAATCTACTTTAGGATATAAGTAATTTAATACTCTCTATATTAGTGGCCGAGTGGTTAGCGCGCTTGGCTACTGATCTACGGGACCTAGGTTCGAGCTCCGGATAAGGCATGGTTGTATGTGTTATTTTTCTGCTGAGGTCCTGCCATCCTCTCAGATCTTCTACTTTGGCATATAAACTGACAGGCTCTTGTCAGACCTCTGTGGCAAGCAGCTGCTTGAGGGGGTATTTATTTATTTTTATTTTTATTATATTAAGACATTAAAATAGAAACGTTCCTTATTTTATGATTTGCACTGGATAATATAAAATTGCTTCTTTTGAAAAAATGAGTAGCGAAAAACTTTTTTTTTTATTATAAAGGATAGCTTAGAATTCCTCTTTCAGAATATTCGATGAAAACAAAGTCTCTAATTTTGGTGTAGGTAGCGAAAAGTCAGTATTTTTGAAAAATGTTAAAAAATTCTCTATTTCAGCAAAATGTGTAACCAAAAATGTCTCTATTTTACTATAATGGTCAACACAGATCTTTCATTGAAAACATTTGTTTAAATAATTGTTCTCGTTTGTGATTTTGTTGATTTTGAGCAACAAAAAAAAAAGTCCCCATACTAGTAAAATGAGAAAAGCAACAGTTGCTATTTCAATGTAACAAATATCATAATTCCCTACGTTTGATTAAAATGTCTTTTTTTTTGGACCGAGCAGCCAAATCGTCCTTTTTTTTAGGATTAGGGAAACTCAAGATTCCCTACTCTACTATTAATGACCTACTCCAGCTGATCGTTAACAACATAATGTGGAACTTATGACTGAAGTTGTTTTATCTCTGAGCAGAATTATTTTTTTGGCACACAATGGACAAAGGGGGAAAAATTACAAGACCTTCAAGGATTCACAGGTGGGTATGAAATCTTACAAAAAATACCATCAACTTATTTTGTAAGGTGCACAGGGTAAGACTCTCCTGCACAAGGAACTAAGACTTCAAGTCCAATTCCTTCAAACAGGCGTCTTTTTAAGCCTATGGGCGTTCCATTTCTCATCGAGGGCGGACTAGCGGCGAAAATCTCAACGAAGGCAATGCTGGGACTCGAACCTGGTTACTCAGATTATGAATCTAGTACTCTACCAACTGAGCAACTCACGATCCTACAATAACGAAATGTTTAATTCATGTCGCTGATAGCAATCATGATAACTATTAATGACTTCTAAAAGCAAATTGCTCTCTCGTGGTTACATTGCAAATATTATAAAAAGCCCATTGTTTGGGAGCATATAATGCTCTGCAAATGATATTTCAAGACTTAGTATGACGTGCGAGCTGCAGATGGGAAAATGGGGCCAAAGACACCATGGGAACATTTCATTGGGGAAACTGGGTGTAGCAGCCAATAAAGAGATCCCATGCTGTGCTAGCTGTACATCATGCTGTTGTTTCACCAGCCTCGAGCTCTGTGTCACGCAGAGAATAAAAGATGCCTTTATTGCAGATGCTATCAGTTCCACCGAAATTCAAATACGAGGGTAGGATTTGTTGAACTGGTGCTTTCCTGGTGAATTAGATTACAGCCGCTGGTATAATATTTCGCCTGCATTAATAGCCTATATAAAATACAAGGTACGCTATTTCGTTCCTGGGCTTCGGTGAAAACGTGTTCAGTTTCTATAATCCAGCAGCTCGTGCGATTTTCGGATCCCTTCTTTGTCGTTCAGGAATCGGAAGAGAAACTTTTGCACAGTTCGTTGCAAAACGTACGTACACGTTTCACACGGTTTGGCGCTGTCACACAGAAAGTTATCTTTCGCGATGAATTGTGGGAGTTAGATGCAATGTAACCTTAGGGTTAGGTGAGAGTTAAATGACCTTGATATTAGAAAACGACTCTTACGATTACTGAGAGTTATTATTTCCATATGTTCATGTGTATACGTGTTTCCTTCGAGACATTTTTCAGAAATCCCTTGACTGGCTTTATTAGCTTGGTTCAAAATGTAGAAATCTGAAGAGAAAAATAATTTTTTGGTGCTTTAAAGAAACGTTCTCGGTTATTTGACTCGGTTATCTGCTGCACTGTGAAAGGGCGGACTAAGATCATCGTAGGCTCTAGACATCTCCGTTTCGTAGGTCCTTCAGCAGATGCATTTTCATGGGTGTATCGATTGATATCTTGAACAATTTATCTTGGATAGCAAAACGGCATGTAACAAGGTCTTAATAGCTGATTTAATCACTATTTATTCGATAGCACAGCTATTGTAAAATACGATCCTGAGCCTTGGTTACAATAAAGCTAAAGCTGAGAACAGAGTTGCAAAAGAAAACTCATTCGACAGCTGTCAAAGGCTTTATGGTTCCTTTACTTACGAACGCACTTTTGCGCACACAAAGGGCTAAAAGGCCAGGTCACAAGGACCCCAAAGACTCGGCGTTGGGTAGGAGAAGGTGTACTACAAACAGCTGTTTAAGAGACAGAAACTTCCCGTCCAGGCCATCCAGTGTGTTCTTTGACTTATACAGACTGCACGTTCGATTCAACGACGTGTCCTTTTTGAGCCTATCGGTGCTCTCTTTCTGAGTGAGGGAGAGCAGGGTTTAGCTGAGACTCGAGCTTAGGAACTTGACGAGTTTTGTAATGAGACTGAATAATACGGACTGAGTCAACCCCTTCAGCTGTCATGGGCAGATCCTTCACATCAAACAATGTGTTTCTTCACACGACCACGGAACGCAGATTAAGCTGACGTTGGAAGTTTTTTTATGTCCTATGTCTCATTCCTGCTGCCGCTCAGGAGTAAAATCACCCAATCTAATGATCACTCGACTACGTTAGATGTTTTTTGAGAGTTTTTATACACAATGGGCTAAATGAGCCAGATCACAAGGACCCCAAAGGGTTCAGAACTGGATAGGAGAAGGAGATCCACTACACAAAGGTTAAGAGAAATGCAAAGTCTCGCTCAAGGTCATCGACCGTGCTCTTTAACGTGCACAGAGTGCCACGGCTTGATGTTCCATTTATCGAAGCCCATTTTGAATCCCCTTCTCCCCGAGGGCAGAACGGGAGTGAGGGGAGATCAATTACCGATTAGGACCAGATTCATATGATGCCAATATTGAGTCAGATTCAGAGCTCAAAAACTTATTAATGAGCTTCTGATAGAAAAAAAAATGATAAATCGTAAGATCTCAATTCCTATTTTGAACGACATTCGTTTCTGCAATCAGAGAGTTGTTGAATCTGGAACATTTAACATCAACAACGCAATCGAGAAATTTGATCTGAAAAGTTAATTAGAACAGGTTGAAAACAAAATTAATAACCGCTCTATTTGACCATATTAAATTCTATAAACGTATTTTTAGCAATTCATAATTATTTCAATTTTCATCCATTTTGAATGTTTTTTCCAGAACGAATTAAGTTATTAAATATTCCAGCTTTCGTAATTTTCTTAAATTTTAAAAATAAAAATAAAATAAATACCCCTTCAAGCAGCTGATTGCCCCAGAGTTCTGACAGGAGCCTGTCAGTTTATACGCCATAGTAGAAAGTCTGTGAGGATGGCAGGACCTCAGCATTTAAATATTAAGCGAATGCTATTGAAAAACTAAACTTTAGATAAATTTGATTGAGAACTTTAATTACGTTTCAATCCCATTTCCCCATAAAACGTGGGTGAGCGTTGAGGTTTATCTCCGCAAAATTCCCCGCCCTGCCCACGGTCAGTAGGGGACACCGATGGGCCTGGAAAGGCCGCCGTCCGTCGGATGGGACGTTAAGCCGTGGCCCCGTGTGCGGGAGAGCCATACCCTGTGCACGTTAAAGAACACGCTGGATGGCCTTGACGGGAGGCTACCATCTGTCTCCCAACAGCTGTTCCAGTGGGTCCCCTCTCCCAACCTTCTCTGAGCCTTCGGGGTCCATGTGACCTGGCCATTTAGCCCATGGTGTGCAAAAAAGTGCCGCTCAGAGGTAAAACAACCCAACCCATCCCCATAAAACGACATAATACTACAACTCATAGCTAAAACAACTCAAAGCAATTCACATCCCTTCTATTTCAAAACATCTCTCCGAAGAAATCCTTACTCATTTTCTGCCTAAATTTGGTAAGTACAAATCAGGATGAGGAAACAAACGTTAAAGTCAGTTCAGAGCGGAAATTATTACACCGTCAGTCGGACCCAGTTATGAAAGAAAAAAAAACCCTCAATACTTCTTTTACGTCACCGAAAGTAAAGAAATATCCAAAGCAGGTTTCGACACAATTTTCAATTAAAATTCTTCCCCCTAAGGTGTATGTCGTTCCGCAAACAAAATCGGGAACAACGCTGTCACTACAAATATATTTGAAAAATCGGCGACCTGTTCGTCGAGTCGAAATTTGCATACGTGTGTGTGCCTTGTTTTTATTTGGCGAGCGCGGCGTGCGAACGAGGTTTCGGACCTCATGGGAAACGTACACGTGTGTACACCGCCCTACGCGGAGGACACGACCCGTGGCCGTCGAAACCTTCCGGTCTAGATACGGGTCGACAACGAATCTGTAGAACAGACAATTCTGAGCGCGTGACCAGAATGAGAAGCCATAAAATACGAACAACAGGACGATAGGGGTGGGCCAGTCCTTTTAAATATTGATTATTCTACAATACAGAAATGTTTGCGAGATGCAATAGATATAACCGTAGACAATGACACGAATGGCACACTGTTGAACTCCGCATCGTCTCTAATAGTCCCATGAATATTTACACATCTTTGCTATTTTTCTTCGTCGTCTCTGGCTTCGGGCATATCGGGCAACGAGGAGATCATCGTTCATTAGGAGGCGCAAGCTCATTGGGCTATTAAGCCCTATCAAATTGCTCCCCAGCCAATGGTGGGGCGTTGGTTGGTCGGCCACGATGGCAGCCCCTCCCATCCCAGGCATTAACGTAACGAAGCGCGCACTATTTCCCGGACGTTTCATGTACGTGTGTTTGCTCGCAGCCATCAAAGCGTCAGCTGAGATATGGAACGACGTCAGTCGTTGATTTACGTTGGGAAAGAGGGAGGGAGGACGCTTGCGGAAACAGCCTCCTCATGCTTGTGGGGGAATAATAGATGATTCGTGTAAATCACGTGGGGGGGGGAGGGAAGAGGCTCTGGGAGTCGTACTCGTTATCATAGTTACCATCGAACATCACTTGGGAAACATTCTCTATGTTTCTTTTTTGAGGTTTTATAACTTAATAAGTTATTTGGAGTTGCAGAAAAAAGTGGATTTTGGGCTACTGAACGTCTTTTGTTGGTTACAGTTGAATTTTTATTCAAAGTGAAAAAAAAATCGGAACTTAATTGGGAATAATTTCAGATCCAGGATGGAATTTAAGTGAGGGATAGAGAGAAGAATGTGACTGTATTAAATTGAAACGAAACAGCACTTTTCCTTTTTCTAGAAATTATTCTCTCCAAATTGTGCAATATATATATATCTTTTCCCCCTCCGTTCCAGTGATCTGTTTTGGAAGAATATTATCTAAAAATAAGCATACAACATGTTTGCAATATTGTTTTCCGTTTCTGTTCTTATCATTAAAAATTTACAAGAAGAAGAATTACCTCTTTCTAAGCCCTATCCTGTTGAGTGAAAAAAAAAAATGACGAATTTTGGTTCCATTTTATTATGATTCTTTGGCAGTTCAGACTTCCTTATTACACCTCCTATAAAACAAATCGCAAGCAATCAAAATCCAACTTTCCTCTGAAGAAAATAAATTTGTTTTTCATTGATTATATACAGTCGCTCAAAAAAGTATCCGAACACTATGGTTGATTACAGAATATTCTGTAATCAACCATAGTGTTCGGATACTTTTTTGAGCCACTGTACATATGCACTACTCCACGAAATATTAGAGAATTTCCATGTTAGGTCATTGGGTATCTAACTTCGAAGCTCTTTAACTTCTAAAATATGCATTTCATGGAAATATGTGACTGAATCAAATCTATTTAAATTCCGATTTTCAACAATATTTGTTCAATATTTAAAAAGTTATGATAGCTGTAATAGCTAACAATAAATTACCCTGTTTTATAAAAATCGTTCATAATTGTCTAATATTGAAAAAAATCATTACGAAAACTTTTAAAATGTATATTTATTTTAATCAAATTTGAAACAATATATATTAAATTTAATCAATTGTCGATTATGACGCATTCCTGTTGAAAAAATTTGCATCTTTCATAACTCTTTAAATATTGAACAAATATTGCTGAAAAATCGAGATTTAAATAGATTTGATTATGATTTTTAATTTATCATCAGTTACATTTTTCCATTAAACGCATATTTTAGAAGTTATAAAGCTTTAAAATTAGATTTCTATTGATATAACATGAAAATTTAACATTTGACAGGGCGGTTTTTTTTTTTACTTTTCATTAAAAATTTACTTCTTCAAATGTTATAGAGCTTCAAAGCTAGATCTCCCTCCCACACACAGAAAAATACTAGAATTTTATTATTATTAATTTTTGTCTGATGACCATTTATATTCACTAGTGCAGTGTCTCGCAAACTTTTTTACTCTGCGGCACACTGAATCTAATTTTTTTTCCGCGGCACACTGAATCTAATTTTTTTTTTCCGCGGCACACCTAAAAAAGAATTTTTGATGGTTACGTAAAAAGAGGAAAATTGAAGTTTCGTTAAATGCATTTTATTTAAAATAAATATAATAATAAATATAATTAATCATAACTCGGTGTTTGTTTTAAATATTTGTCCATTCTATTGCTTGAAATAATCAAAAATTAATACCAAAATTTGGAAAAAGCTTGATAAATACTTACAAGATCCCAGTTGATAAAATCTGAAAGATTTTTATTAAAGCACGTCGATAACACAAGTCAAGTCAAAATGAAATCTTTGGAATATCTAGTATCAGTTTGAAAATGTCTCGCGGCACACTACTGTGCCGCGGCACACAGTTTGCGAGACACTGCACTAGTGCCTAAGAAAGAGCATGACTACGAATAAAAGCTACTCATCAAAATTCCTAGTTCCTTGCCAACATTCTCTTATAAATTGCTTCCATCAGATTTTTTTTTTAGGAAACATTCAAATATATTTTTTGCTTGCTTATATCAATCATTTTTCCTTCCTTACAACCCTCTTTTGTTATTTTTGGTATTCCACACTTAGAAAAAAATTATGGCGATTCTCAATACTAAAAAACAAATTGCTCCACTGTCTTTTAGAAGCTATATATATATAACGCGAGTATTATGTAATAATAAAGGAGTTTTTCATGAGTAAGGTGAAGACCTTATTAAAAAGAATACAACGAAACCTTATCCGGGATTCGAACGCAAAATTCCAGATCATTTGAAGGATGGAGATTGACTCAGTCGGTAGCGCACCAGATTCATAATCTAATGTTTCTAGGTTCGAGTCCCAAATGTACTACAATGAGATTTATCTTCACTAACTTGAGAGATCAGATAACTGAGAGCTATCTTTGCTAACTAAACAAAGACAAAGTGTCCCCTGTCCTTGTTCAGAAAGAGGACACCGCTGGGCTTGGAAAGGTAGCCGTACTTCAGATGGAACGTTAAGCTGTGACTTCTATTCAGGAAAGTCATATTTTTGGGCAGGTTAAAGAACACGCTGAATGACCTTGAAGGGAAACTCTTGTTTTTTTTTTAGTTCTGCGGGTCATCTTTTCCCAACTTCTTTGAGCTTTTGCGACCTGGCCATTTTGCCCATTTTCCGCACAAAATGCCCCTCAGAAGGAAAACGAAAATAATTCAAATCATTCTAAACGATTCATCGAATACATTTTGAGTTGGAATATCCCTAGTTTTCAAGTTCATAAGCAAAGTTGTTGCAAAGATTTCTCGGTAAGATTAAAAACTCTTAATTCACGAATTAACGAACTTTAAAGTTGCAGTGCTCCGACTTTAATAACTCCAGTCTTATTACGTTCTTTACATTAATATTCCTCAACTGTAGATAAAGAGAAATCATACGAGGAAAATATTTCATCGACGGGGAGGGGGGAGAAGATTCTACAATAGAGTTGGAATTCCAACAGAATAATTTTTTTTAATTTGTTTTACACGGAAAAATTCTGAATCTATGGTGATTTCGGTCTGTGGATTCCCAGCTTCTCACGAAATCATCAGGATCGAGGCAATGAACATTCACATTTTCTATACGGCATAACATCCGACAAACTACCTACCGATAGAAGCAAAAGTGCTGTAGATTTTAAAAATGTTGCTCATGGTAACTGATAATGCTTTCATAAATATCTACTTCGTTCGTTTTTAGTTATGGGAAGTTATTCATTAATCATTAAAACTATTATAAAATTAAAAGTTGGTATCTATTCGAATTAAGCTGAAATTCACTTGGAAGCAAAATTGTTCTGAGCAGTCCATTTTAATTTCAAAACATGGAAGTCAGCACAATTTTTTTCCGGGATGGCAAAAATGGTTTCAGAGGGGTAGAGGCAGAAAGCAAATCAATATTTCAAGATATAAATATTTAGACTGAGCCGTCCATTACTGAGTTCACTTGTGAAAGCAGCTATAAAATACCGATGTATTTGTTATTTAGGGAAATAACATTTGTCTGGTTTCCATATTTTTAATTACCTTGAATGCTAATAGTCAAAAAATACGTTTCGGCATTAAATTTCGTTCCAAATAAAAAGTGAAATATTTACATTGCACAAGCTAGGACCGCGTCTACGCATAGGCAAACTATAGGCACGTGCCTAGGGCCTGGAATGGACTCGGTGCGCCACAAAGAAGAATAGTATACATGCTTAAAAATTTTATTCCAACTAATTTACATTAGCCGTCCCGTGGCCGAGTGGTTATCAGGCTTAGCTATTGATCTAAGGGACCCAGGTGAAGCATGGATGTGTGTATCGTTTTTCTGCTGAGGTCCTGCCATCCTCACAGACCTTCTAAGTGGCATATAAACTGACAGGCTCCTGTCAGACCTCTGTGGCAAGCAGCTGCTTGAGGGGGTACTTTTTTTTTAATTTACCACTTTTAAAAACATATAAACTATTTGTCTTTCATTCTTTCAATTTAAAGTTTGCTTTTCTCACACTCCCTCTGAGGAAAGGGGAAGATTGTTTTCAGTGGAATATCTCTTGACATCCTACAACCGAAATTTTAAATTTCTACCAGAAACAGATTATTTCCCTTTCATCTTGTAATCTTGCAATACTGTTTAAAACTTTCGCCTTATCCATAGTTAATTCCCACCAACGATGCTGCGGGGCGGGGGTGGCTCAGTCCGTAGCGCGTCAGGCTCGTAATCTGTAGTTCCCAGGTTCGACTCCCAGCTGGGTCAGCGTTGAGATTTATCTCCGCAAAATTCCCCGCCCTGCCCACGGTCAGTAGGGGACACCGATGGGCTTGGAAAGACCGCCGTGCGTCGGATGGGACGTTAAGCCGTGGCCCCGTGTGCGGGAGAGACATACCCTGTGCACGTTAAAGAACACACTGGATGGCCTTGACGGGAGGCTACCATCTGTCTCCCAACAGCTGTTCCAGTGGGTCCCCTCCCTCAACCTTCTCTGAGCCTTCGGGGTCCTTGTGACCTGGCCATTTAGCCAATGGTGTGCAAAAAAGTGTCACTCAGAGGTAAAACAACCCAACGACTAAACCTCAGGGAATTTCAATGATATGATTGATGTTGTTTTTTCCAAGGACGTACCCAGAGGGATCCCCCCCCCCCTCGAAAACAAGCCATCTTATACGAAATCTCAAACTTGTCTACCTGCTTTGATATCCAAAACAATTGACTTTGTATAATTTCATTTTAGACCATAGTATATGTCCAACACTAAAAATACATTTAAAAAACAACTTAATATTTGTTCCATATAGAATAACATTTTAACCTTTCTTATTAGGTTTAACACTTTAGTAATTAGGAAACCCCACCTCGAAACTTAATCCTGGGGACGTGCCTGGTTTTTCCAATAGACGACGATGATTATGTTTTAATTAATTTAAGGTTACCTCCACAAAAGCTATGAAACCCAACCCAACCAACGATGCTGCAAATTGAAACTACCTAAAGATTTAAAAACTGCGAATTATATTTCGTTAGTGCCAAACCAACTGAAAAGGAATTTTCCAATTATCTCTTAAAACGAAACAACTAATTTTTTCATCCACCTTCAGTGCAAGGGGGCAACTTATTGTTTGCCAATGCAAACCTCGTGACCTTCATATTCTATGACAGAATCAAAATAAAAAATTTTCGGAATAACTTCGTCGCTTGTGATATTCCTTTAAATGTTTCATTTTTCAATCAATAATTTATAAATTTCCGTTAGAGGGTGCAATTATAGCATTCGGGAGATTCGGAAAGTGAGAATTGTAATATTTCATCAATAGCTATCCAACCCAAAAAGAATTTTCAATTTATCTCTAAAATCAAAAAATTAGATGTCTACAGACGGACAGACAGACAACAGAGTGAAAACATCTCGTTTCTTTCATTTTTTTATTTTACTTTTTTTTTCAAACGAGATAAAAAAAAAGGAGGCCAGAGTCCGTAGAGGAAACTTTTGAATCTTGAGAAATGGAATTTAGTCACGGACGAAAGTCTCCAAATATAAGCGCATTCACAAGAATTAATAGACACGGGGAGAAGTTTCAATGAGATAGTTAGTTATAACTAGAAGCCCTATAGAGGTAGAGGTTGGCCATCTCAAAATTGGACGCCATATTTTGTCGTGCTCGGATTCTTTAACGTGCATAGCTGAATGGTATTGCACGGTACTTATGAATTCCGGAAAAGAGTAGGGTAATATTTGATACAGATTTCAGAGCGCACGATTGGAAGTACTTTAGAAATCGGCTAAAAAGGAAAATATAAATTTTAGTGCTTTTTAAAAAAAAAATACCCTATAATTTCGCTTTGTTGTCTGTTCGTCTGTAGATATAGAACTTTTTTGTTTATGCAGATAAATAAAAAATTATTTTGGTGTTAGATAGATATCAATGATATATTACGATTGCATTTTTCGAATCTCCCAAAAGTTATAACTGCGCCCTCTAACGGTGGAACAATTTGAAAATTCCAAAATATCAAACGAATATTCCAAACGATGTAGTTATGTTAGAAGTTTGAAATTTTGGTGTTGAAATGTAAAGGTTATGAATTTACCATTGGCACAATCACTTGACCCTTTAGACCCAGGGGGGGGGAGGTGAATGTAACTTTTTTACAGAAAAGTGCATGTTTTTAGAGATAAATTAAAAATTCTTTTTGGGTTCGACAGGTATTGATGAAATATTACAATTTCCATTTTGCGAATTTCCCAAAAGCTATAAATGCGCTCTCTAACGGTGGATAAATATCGAAAAATTCTAAAATTTAAAACGAATTAGTTATGCTATTAAAATTTTGGTGGTGGAATGTGACAGTCTTGAAAATTCCATTGACAGCAATGAGTTGACCCTAAGCCCAAGGTAGGTAAGAAACGGAACGGTTTTGTCTTAAGAGAAAATTGGAAATCTCTTTTTTAGTTGGTTACTACTGAAATGCAATTCGCATTTTCAGAGGTAGATTTAATTTATATCATTATAAATAAATAAAAATAAATAAATACCCCTTCAAGCAGCTGCTTGCCACAGAGGTCTGACAGGAGCCTGTCAGTTTATATGCCATAGTACAAGGTCTGTGAGGATGGCAGGACCTCAGCAGATAAACGACACACCCATCCATGCCTTACCCGGGGCTCGAACCCAGGTCCCTTAGATCAGTAGCCAAGCGTCCTAACCACTCGACCACGGGACGGCATCTGCCCATTATTTTCAGAGGAGCGAGAGAAAAGCAACTTTTTAAATTTAAGAACTTAAAGACAAATACATTTTATGTTTTATAATTACTAATAAAACACTACTATGTGCATTTCCCCCATCATACATTAAAAAAAAAATAACCCCTCAAGCAGCTGCTTGTGCAGAGATCTGACAGGAACCGGTCAATTTATACGCCATAGTACAAAGTCCATGAGGATGGCGGGACCTCAGCAGAAAAACAACACGAATATCTATAATTAAAACTTTTAACGAGTGAAAAAGTAGGCAAAGGAAGAACTTCATTCTCTTTGAAAATGAGATTCCCATATGCGCCAGAGGTGATATGCGTTCTTCTAGTTATTTTTCACTTTCAGTACCCTCTGACAGTGGAAATTCGAACTACTGTATAATTGAGAAAATAAACTATTAATATTTCATTAGTACCTGTAATGTGCAAAAAAAATTTTTCATTTATCTCCTAAAGCAGAAAAGTTGCATTTAAGCAACCGGACAAATCATTACTATTAGTGTAAACCACTTGACCTTTACACTCTATGACCCAAAATTTAAGTTTCTAGCAAAAATAGATCGTTTGCAATATTTATTTAAAGATTTGGTATTTTCTAGCTTTCTTCCGCCGCTAGAGGTCGCCTTTCGAGTTTTTATATACTGCCTTTAGTACTCTCTAACATTGGAAATTACACTGTTGGGGATTCGAAAAATGTAAATATTAATATTTTTGTGCAAAAAAATTTCGCTGACATATGGTATTCGAACCCGCATCTCTCCAGAAACATGTCAGATTATTCTAGCCTGTTGAAATAACGCCGGCTTTTTCCACAAAAAAATTATTGATTTATAGACGTTTAAAGGTCTACAGGTAACGCTGAGATTATCAAATATTGTTTAAGTCATTAATATTTTGTTAGTGCCTGTAAAACAAATATATATATTGTTTCGTTTATCTAAAAAAAAGGTTTCATTTTCGCCCCACTACCCCCTTTGGCTAAGACGGCAAAGCTTTGTTGCCATTGTAAACCTTCTGACCATAACACTCTACTACCAAAATTTCAGATTTCCAGTGTAAATAGTTTGCAATATTCGTTTGAAATTTTAACATATTCCATCTTTTTCCATCGCTAGAGGGCGCTATTAAAGCTATTGAAAATTTTAAAAATTGCGAATCGCAATATTTGTTTGACACTTATCCAACCCAAAAAGAATTTTTCATTTAGCTCTAAAAGTAAAAAAAAACTGATTGTCTGTAGACGGACAGACAGGTGGAAAGACAGATGGACAGATAACAGTTAACAGAGAGACGGACAGACAGACGAATAAATGTGGCAGACGACAAAGTGAAAACATTAGCTCGTTTTTTAAACGAACCTTAAAAGAAATTATCCTTTGGTTTTCAGTTAGCTCATTCCACTTTTGTAGACGATTGCCGTCTTCTGATGGAGTTTCTCGGAAACAAATATTCATTAATTTATTTCTTTGAGTGAAATTTTTACACCCAAATGCAACGCAGTGAGGCATTCATAAAATATGACAGCTTTTACAGAAGACAAAAAAGTGGCAGAAATATATAAAACTATAACAACTGAGAAGTTTTAACTTGGTACATACACTAACTCATAGGATGTCGTCTCACGGTACGACAAAACATGGCGCCCATAAACCACGTGACTCAATCGACCAATGGCAGTGAATCACCGAGATGGCCAGCCTCTACCCGCTTTACAAATAGGACCAGCAATTAGAGGGATGTGCAAGAAGAAGAAGAAGGCCAGCCTCTAACTATACTGGACCAGATCATAAAGGGGCCAAGGTCCCTTTTACAAAATGGTCCAGTTTTTAAAGAAGGATGTTAGACTCTAACTATACAGGACCTCTAGTTATAACCTCAGGTGCAAAAAAAGAAAGCTTATTGCTATACGTGTAGATTATATTCGCAACAAAAAACAGAATTGACTTAAGTTGACTCCTGATTGATAAAATATGTTTAACAAAATATCGAAACACATGAGAGCTTGTCGGACCATATGTGATTTACATGTACTTCTATTTCCCGAATTTCTAGATTCACAGCCCTTGTGAATAGCACACGACAGCGAATGTCAATACTGGACAAAGTGCTTAATAGAGTTATCGCCACAATCACATATTTGGCTTGTATGCGCTGGCTTTTCGCGGAAAAAACAAACGTTTCATAAAGAACACAGGGAAAATTATATCTGTATTTTGGAGTATTTAGCAGAATTTGACCCATTTCTGCGAACTCATTTAAATATGAATGCTCACTTAGGGAAAGAAAGGTCTATTTGTCTTCTACACCTATCCCTCGATTTACACGGCACTCAGTTTACACTGTTTCAGTTTTACACGGTCCAAAAAAAATGCAACCAGTTTTGATTTAAACGGTGATAGATTAGATTTAAAACGGTTAGAAAAGAAAGCAACCGGTTTCGTTTTGCACCATTATAGACTCAGTTTTATACGTCGGATTGTGATGTAGATATAACAATGAAGCCGTCCCATGGCCGAACCCCGGGTAAGCACTTGGCTAGAACCCCGGGTAAGGCATGGAAGTATGTGTCGTTTTTCTGCTGACCATCCTCTCAAACCTTCTACTATGGCATAAACTGGCAGGCTCCTGTCAGACCTCTGTGACAAGCAGATGCTTGAAATAATTTTTTAAAATAAATACCCCCTCAAGCAGCTGCTTGCCACAGAGGTCTGACAGGAGCATGTCAGTTTATATGCCATAGTTTATAGACCATATATAGGTCTGTGAGGATGGCAGGACTTCAGCAGAAAAACAACATGACATCCATGCCTTACCCAGGGCTCGAACCCAGATCTCTTAGGTCAGAAGTATTTATTTTTTTTACATATAATAATAATATTCCCTCAAGCAGCTGCTTGCCCCTGAGGTCTGACAGGAGCCTGTCAGTTTATATGCCACTGTAGAAGGTCTGTGAGGATGGAGGGACCTCATCAGAAAGACAACACAAACATCCATGCCTTGCACGTATCATGAAGTAGCAGTGGTATAGCATCAAGGGAGATTATCAGTTGTCATCCCAAAGTGAAAATCAGTTAAATGGTTTTAACTGATACCATTTATTTTCAAGAATAAATAGAAAATATTAAATTCTTATATCAATAAAATCATCATCTGTAATCTACTCTGAGCATTGAGGTCCTTTTGACCTGAAACCAATCTTCTGCAAAAAAGCGTTGCTCAGAGGTAAAACAACTCAACCTGTTCCTGATCAAGTTCTTTGCATAATTGCGCTTAGTTTGATTTATGAATAACTTAGAGACGAGCAGTGTGGCTTCAGAAATGATTGGGGTAGCAGACTAAATTCCTTCACTAAGACAGATTCTTACAAAAAATAAAACGCTTCTAGAGGTTCGAAAAATCTGTAGCTGGTAGCTTTGTAGATTTCGAAAAGGTTTCGACTCTGTTGATCTATATAACTTGCAGCTGAATAGAGAGAACTTATGAAATTCCTGAAACACAATGGCGTGAGAATTACAGATGCGTTCGTGATGAGTTCAAACTGAAAGTTCGGGGCAACATGATTATCAATGCAAAGAGCCACTCATTTATTAAAGATAGAATATGTGAAAAGGAAGCAAAAACCGCATGGCACATATTTTTAATTGCTAACAAGTTAAAAGATTGGGATTGTAATTTAAATAAAGTTATCTTTTTACTTAATTTTCCCACAATTGCAAGAAATATTTTAAATTTAAATAATTCTGAGTCCGAGCCGGAAGTCGTCTGTGCTATTTTGAGCCCGAGTAAAAAAATGTACGTTTCCAAATGCTATCAAATTTTTATCAATATTAATTCAATATATTTTTATTTTGCAATTTGCGGTAGTAATTTAATATCTAAAATAAAATTTCGTGTGTTAATAATGTTAGAATAATGGTAAAAGATGCGACAATTTATTTCAACTTTTTACATTAGTCATGATTTTTTAATATAAATTTTGAAGCGCATCATGCATTCAACTAAAAATTCTTTAAATTGCAGTACTTGCTTATAAACAGTAGGCGAATAAAAAAAAGATGCAATTTCATCATTTTGTTCTACTAATGATTACTTCAAATATATAATGGCATTTTGAGCCTACCCCATGTACAAAATTCAATTTTTGAGTCCCCTCCACTAATATGAAATTCCATATTCATGTCCCCTCCCCCCCACCCAAGAGAGAGAGAAAAAAAAAACAAGTCCTATTTTGCATCAGCTCCAAACATCAAGTCCCAATTCCATCAAGTTCCACATTTTAACATAAAACTTATTTAACATATACAAAATGACTAACCACTGAGTCCTGTGTTAGTGAAGACTACAGTGATTGGCAGCATCACCTAAATCGATACACCCATAAAAATGCATCTGCCAAAGAGCCCACGAAACAGAAGTGCGCAGTGCCTACAAGGACCTTACTGTGATCCTAATATTACAACTGGAGTTAGGCAAAGCTTGGTCCGCATCAGCTTCAAACATGCCTACAGAAGCTTCCAAGTCCTCTAAAAAATTTGCTATACTTATGAAACATAAAAATTTTGAAAGCAGTTTCGGAATGAAATATTAAAAGAGATTTTCATAATAAATTTTGAAAAAAAAGTGCAATATTCTATCCCTATTATATTGAACGAAACCTGCACTTCCTTTTTTTTTTTAAGATTATCTAGTAGCCAATGTTCCCGAAATCTGATAATTAATACGACAAGGAATATAATTCAATGGTAAGATGAAATCCTACTTAATAAATTATGAAAGTGAAACAATTGAAGAACCATGTCAGTTGATTATTTTCATACAGTCATTATATTTCAAGTTTTTTTTCTTTTATCTTAACGTATTTAATTAACTATAAACATTTTTACATTTTATTAATACCATAATAAACTATTATTATTACAGAATCGACAATAGGAAAATTTTAATATTTATTAACTACACATTACTGTACCTCTTTAGCTTCATTCAGAACAAGACTGACTTTGAAGAATGTTAAGAATTATCCTAAATTGCGTGAGTTATAATCGAGTACATATTTTAAGGAGTCGTCTGATGGAATTGCAGGTTGCTTAATGGTCTTCCAGTATAATCGAATCTAGGTACGAATCTTGATTTCGTGTCAGGTCATTTCTAGTCTAACTACACCAGTGACGTGATTAGGCAGAACACGTACAGTTCGAAATGGTCCAGAATATAAAGGAGATTCTTAACTTTTAAGAAGTACAATATGCATAAAATGTTTTAGATGACTTTAGAGTTTTACCTAATATCGGGCCAACACATCGAACGATAAGCTAATGCTGGCCTAAAAAAATTTAATCATAATTTTACTTCTGTTATTGTGTTACTCTAATGCAATGTTTCCCAAAGTGGGCGATACCTCCCCCTGGGGGGCGTTGGAACGATCCAGGGGGTCGGTAGTAGCCTCGGGTGCAATTGGCGGGCGGTGGAAGCATAAAGAAAGAAGAGAAGAGAAGAAAATTTTGAAAAACCGTTCGTACATGTTTCATCTGTTGTGTAACATACAGTTAAAGTCGTAGTGATTACTTTATTTTCCATTTTATACTATGGTTGATTTTAATAAATAATTTTATAATTTCAAGCTTCAAGGTGTCTTATTTACAACACCTTTCTTTACTATGTTGTAGGACGTAGGTAGAAATCTAGATACATAAAAGAACGAAAATTTGTCACTGCACCTTTCTGTTTGTTCGCTTAAAGAATGTAGATTTCCAGGGGGGCGCTGAGTAATTTTTTTTCTGAAAAGGAGGCGGTAGGACAAATAAGTTTGGGAACCTCTGCTCTAACGTTTACATTGCTGTAGTTGAACTGTTGTATTATTTTAATATTTAGCATTATTATATTTCAGCTGAATGTGTTAATCTATCGTTTGGGATTAATTTTAATTCTTAATTTTATTCTAATATTTGCCATTATTACCATATTTGAATTATTAGGTATCATTCTAATGTTTGACTTCGTATATTTGTCTTTTGTTATGTATTATTCTAACGCTTGGCAATTCAACATTTTGAGTTAAAATTTTACATCATTGCATTTCAACTTTTCGTATTCTTCTAATATTTAGCATTATTCCAGGTAAATTATTATAACTTTTATGTCATTCTATCGTAAAATAGAATCAAAGATTATTTTCAGTCAAAAATGTGGATAGATTCAATTACTCTGAGTGAAAGACTATTCTGAGTCAAAATGTCGAATTGGCGTTACTGTAACTTTAGTATTTTTCTAGTAGTATTATTGTATTTGAATTATTTCTATCATTATATTGTTTGGCTTTAAATTATTTAAATTTTTTTTGTGATTGTAACGTTTGGATTATTGCAACTTTTTGTATTATTCTAAGTTCTGTCCCAAACATTTTGGACAGAACAATCCTTTTAAAAAGTCCTATTTTCTAATACCTCCTTCACGAAAATCAAATAATTTTTCCTATACAAATTAACTTGAAGAAATGTTTACCCTGTAGATAACTTTTGAGTATTTCAATCCATGAATTTCAAAAGTTTTCCGTCGAAAGAAAACACTCACACTTATATTAATCTAAGAAGTATTCGATATTCTGTTTAATATATTTACACAGAAAAGCTCAAGAAGTCCACCATAGTTTGGCAATACCACGTTAAACTGTTTCTGCTATTCTAATCAGAATCAGGGATTACTCTCAATTAGAAAGGTGCAAAAAGGGATCAAAGTTTACATTCAGTTAAAGAGATCAAACAGGATCATAGCTTACATTCAGTCAAAAAGGTAAAACAGAATCATAGCTTACATTCAGTTAAAGAGATCAAACAGGATCATAGCTTACATTCAGTCAAAATATCGAATAGATTCATGGATTGCATTCAGTCAAAAGATGAAATAGATTCAGAGATTACATTCAATCGAAAGATCAAATAGATTCAGGATTATATTCAGTCAAAAGATCAAATAAATTGAGAGATTACTCTCAGTCAAAACGCCAAATAGAATGAGAGATTTCATTCAGTCAAAAAGATCGACAGATTCAGGAATTAATTTCACTTAAAAGGATAAAACAAAATCAGGGCTTACATTCAGTCGAAAAGGTCGAATAAAATAGGAGATTGCTTTCAGTCAAAACAATAAAGTAGAATATGGAATTATTCTCAGTCAAAAAGGCAAAATAAAATCAGAACTTACATTTAATAAATATAGAATAATTCCAGAATATGGAATTCCATTCAAAAAGTAAAATAGAATAAGGGATTCATTCAGTCAAATAGGTAAAATATAATCAGAGATTACACTCAGTGAAAAAGATCGATAGTTTCAGGAGTTACTCTCAGTCAACAATGTCAAATAGAATAAAAGATTACTACTCTTAGTTAAAAAGATTAAATGGGCTAAAAATTTACATTCAGTTAAAAAAAGATCAATATATTCATAGAAGGTTAAATTTGGTTAACACTAACTCAAAAATATCTAATAAACTTATTTAATTACTCTCAGTGAACTCTCAGTCGTAAAATCGAAGATTACTTTTAGTCGAAAAGGTCGGTAGAGTTAAAAGATTTCTCTCTTAGAAAAACTAATGTAATCAGCGATCACTCTCATTCAAAATGATAGAATTCAGTCAAAAAGATAGATTCAGGGATTACTCCCAATTGAAAAGGTAAAATTGATCAGGAATTACTTTCAGTCGAAAAGAATCAGTTTTCTAAGATTACTCTTAGAAAGGTTGAATAGCAATAAGAAATTACTCTCTTAATCAGAGAGGCTGAATAGAATCAAGGATTACTCTTAATCGTAAAGATCGAATAACAAATTTCGTCAATTATGTACTTGGTCAATTACTCGTAGTCAGGTCAAATACATTGAATTGTGATAAAGTCAAGTTCACTGTAACCCCTTCAACGTTGTTAATGGGTTTCTGGAGAATGCGACTTTGAAGGAAGCGACTTTATAGGAATTCTGTCTTCGCACAGAATTGCATGTTGAGGCGAAGATTCTTTCCTGATATCCTCACCTCTAGATATAAAAATAAACTCTGAGTATGGAGCAATGTTAAAGACATTGTTTATATACATGTTTATGCATAACGGTTAATTCTTGGAAGGATAAAAGAGATTTTGCTAAAGAAACTCTTTTTTTGACCGAAAGGACAAATTTAATTCACTGGTAATAATATGCAACTATGTATGAACAAGAGAGCATAGAAATTTAATTCATTGGTAATAATATGCAACTATGTATGGACAAGAGAGCATAGAAATTTAATTCATTGGTAATAATATGCAACTATGTATGAACAAGAGAGCATAGAAATTTAATTCATTGGTAATAATATGCAACTATGTATGAACAAGAGAGCATAGAAATTTAATTCATTGGTAATAATATGCAAACTATGTATGGACAAGAGAGCATAGAAATTTAATTCATTTGTAATAATATGCAACTATGTATGGACAAGAGAGCATAGAAATTTAATTCATTGGTAATAATATGCAACTATGTATGGACAAGAGAGCATAGAAATTTAATTCATTGGTAATAATATGCAACTATGTATGGACAAGAGAGCATAGAAATTTAATTCATTGGTAATAATATGCAACTATGTATGAACAAGAGAGCATAGAAATTTAATTCATTGGTAATAATATGCAACTATGTATGAACAAGAGAGCATAGAAATTTAATTCATTGATAATAATATGCAACTATGTATGGACAAGGGAGCATAGAAATTTAATTCATTGGTAATAATATGCAACTATGTATGAACAAGAGAGCATAGAAATTTAATTCATTGGTAATAATATGCAACTATGTATGAACCAGAGAGCATAGAAATTTAATTCATTGGTAATAATATGCAACTATGTATGGACAAGAGAGCATAGAAATTTAATTCATTGGAAATAATATGCAACTATGTATGGACAAGAGAGCATAGAAATTTAATTCATTGGTAATAATATGCAATTATGTATGGACAAGAGAGCATAGAAATTTAATTCATTGGTAATAATATGCAACTATGTATGGACAAGAGAGCATAGAAATTTAATTCATTGGTAATAATATGCAACTATGTATGAACAAGAGAGCATAGAAATTTAATTCATTGGAAATAATATGCAACTATGTATGGACAAGAGAGCATAAAAATTTAATTCATTGGTAATAATATGCAACTATGTATGGACAAGAGAGCATAGAAATTTAATTCATTGGTAATAATATGCAACTATGCATGGACAAGAGAGCATAGAAATTTAATTCATTGGTAATAATATGCAACTATGTATGAACAAGAGAGCATAGAAATTTAATTCATTGGTAATAATATGCAACTATGTATGAACAAGAGAGCATAGAAATTTAATTCATTGGTAATAATATGCAACTATGTATGGACAAAAGAGCATAGAAATTTAATTCATTGGTAATAATATGCAACTATGTATGAACAAGAGAGCATAGAAATTTAATTCATTGGTAATAATATGCAACTATGTATGGACAAGAGAGCATAAAAATTTAATTCATTGGTAATAATATGCAACTATGTATGAACAAGAGAGCATAGAAATTTAATTCATTGGTAATAATATGCAACTATGTATGGACAAGAGAGCATAGAAATTTAATTCATTGGTAATAATATGCAACTATGCATGGACAAGAGAGCATAGAAATTTAATTCATTGGTAATAATATGCAACTATGTATGAACAAGAGAGCATAGAAATTTAATTCATTGGTAATAATATGCAACTATGTATGAACAAGAGAGCATAGAAATTTAATTCATTGGAAATAATATGCAACTATGTATGGACAAGAGAGCATAGAAATTTAATTCATTGGTAATAATATGCAACTATGTATGGACAAGAGAGCATAGAAATTTAATTCATTGGTAATAATATGCAACTATGTATGGACAAGAGAGCATAGAAATTTAATTCATTGGTAATAATATGCAACTATGTATGAACAAGAGAGCATAGAAATTTAATCCATTGGTAATAATATGCAACTATGTATGGACAAAAGAGCATAGAAATTTAATTCATTGGTAATAATATGCAACTAGGTATGAACAAGAGAGCATAGAAATTTAATTCATTGGTAATAATATGCAAATATGTATGGACAAGAGAGCATAAAAATTTAATTCATTGGTAATAATATGCAACTATGTATGAACAAGAGAGCATAGAAATTTAATTCATTGGTAATAATATGCAACTATGTATGAACAAGAGAGCATAGAAATTTAATTCATTGGTAATAATATGCAACTATGTATGAACAAGAGAGCATAGAAATTTAATTCATTGATAATAATATGCAACTATGTATGGACAAGGGAGCATAGAAATTTAATTCATTGGTAATAATATGCAACTATGTATGAACAAGAGAGCATAGAAATTTAATTCATTGGTAATAATATGCAACTATGTATGGACAAGAGAGCATAGAAATTTTACTCAATGGCTGAGTGGCAAATTTAATTCCACAATTCATTCATCTATAATAACTATGAAAACAAGGCAACATAAACATTTATTCATAGACAAGAATTTGTTCATCATCCAATTCCATTGGTGCCTCTTGTGACATTTATAAATGATAATTGTATCAATTGGATTGTTGGTTCAACTTCTAGCAAGACTGATTGCTTATGAAATATTGATTGCGTTTAGTGGTGATTTCCTGAAAAATCCAGCTTAGTTTGAGTGACGCCTTTCTTTTCTGAACTGGGATTTCTTTATAATATATCAATTCCTTTTCTCTCTCTCGGATCACTTTTGCACTATTTTTATCACACCTGGAAAGAAAATACAAAGAACGAAAGACCACAATGAACGAGATTAATGGTAGTAATTAGTCAACGACGTTGAAGGGGTTCAGGTGTACATTGAACTGGAGTGTAAAACCAGAACGTGAATAATAATTAGATCAAAAGATTAATGATAAAAGAGTAATTAAATCAGAGTGATTGTATGAAATCTTATAGTGAGATATCTTGTAGATAAATATAGAGGAAAAATTATTCTTCTGTATAATATTACTTTTTATAACAATATACTTTTGGCCATTAGACTTTATTTTCCTTTATTATTTCTAGTGTCTTCTAGGAAATCTTGATCACCTACTAGAAATTATGGCTTATAGAAGTCGAATGTGTTATTAGCAAATTGTCATATCTAAGAAATGTCCTTTGGTGTTTGAACAAAGACTCTGATACGCACCTTTATAAAGACTCCATCTCTATATCGTCATAAGGGGAGGTGCAGGGTACGAAACACGCCTTGTAATCTCTATTTGTTTAGTCTGAATGATATTTGACTTCTTCCAAAGTACAAAGACCAGGAGTCCGCTGTGGTTGTAGCTCGTCGTAGCGGCCTTTTCGTAGCGTGTGCCCTTGCCGTACTGGAGGGTGGTAATTCAGGTTCGCTTGTCGCCGTTGCCGAGCAGCTGGCTTGCCAATCCCTCCTTCTCTTCCCCCCTTCTCACCCGTTTCAGAAATGGAGACATAATAACGGTCCCATAACCAGCGCTTGCGTGATTAGCGGCAGTTAACATGGAGCACTCAGTTTGTGTTGGCTACTGCTCTGTCATGGAGTTATTGGCGAAAGATAGAATGTTAACTACCAGGTGAAAATTAACGAGCTAGTGTATCCAAATGGTTTCCTAGTAATTGAATAGATTTCACTACTGTCAGACTAATTTAAAACTTGCTCAACTGATAGAGTACGAGTTAGAAATTCATTCGGGTCAAGAGATATGTGAAACAATAATAACACTAAGTAAAACTTTGCGCAATGATTGGTCTAGTAAATTTTTGAGACTACGTTAAAAAAATCTCCAAGCCTTTAGTAAGAATTACTGAAAAGGATTAAGAAGTGAAAACGGAATTTTAATGAACAAAGTTGATTGGAAAAACATTAGAATACAGATAAAAATGAAGCATAGTTTTCAGTTTTATCAGTATTGTAACTGAGGCTGTGATTGGTTGAGTTCATGCGTTTGCAAGTTTTTTCAAGTCACGGGAACCCTTATATTTATTTTTCACCACCTGGAGCTTTTATAGTTATTTTTCGCTCAGAACCCTTACATTTATTTCTCCCCAGGAACCTTTATATTTTAATCATTTTCCCCCGAAATCGTTATATCGAAAGTAAACCAGATATGATGTTATAAAATTTATATTGCCATTTTTATTTATTGAGGTGTACATTTATTTTAAATTCACAAAGTTCACGATTATAAATTAATACCAACGTTCAACTGTTTTAATCCTATATTTTTATGAGAATTTTGCCCAAACGAACTCTTAGCGATATTTCTGATTTTTTTCCCCTTGCATAACAGTTTTCAATACCTGGAGCAATTACTATGAGATTGAAAGCGATGATCATTTTCTTAGATCGAACTTTTTCTCCATTTGTTCTTTCGTTGTCTCACAAGAGAAAGAAACTATCAAAGTGATATGATTTTGCAAATGACATAAGATATTTCAAAGCACGAATCGCAAGGTCAGGTTATTCCTTGAAAGAACAATCCAGAAATTCCTAAATTCTACGTGATAAAACTATCTTTTGTCCGGAAAAATTCAAAATACGAAAATTGTTTCTTTCAGACGCATTACCAGATGCAGCAAAAGGATTGTGAAGTCAACCTGATCTTTCTGTTGGAGTGGAGGAGGATGTCTGTGATATTTTCCTCCTCCAATAGAAAGTTGGAGGTGAATATTCACTAACTCTTGCACCAAGTCAGACAAATGTTGAACAAATTAGTTTTCCACAGAGAGTTCTAAAACCTAACCTCAGTTGATAGCGCTCCAGCGCATAGCGTGGAAGTACACAGGTTGGAGTCCCTACCGTACTAATTTTCTCCGATGACCACTTCTCCATCCTCAGTGAATAAGGGGACATCGAAGACTTAGGAAGGCCGCCTCCATTGGATTAGACGTGGAAGTACACAGGTTGGAGTCCCTACCGTACAAATTTTCTCCGATGACCACTTCTCCATCCTCAGTGAATAAGGGGACATCGAAAACTTAGGAAGGCCGCCTCTATTGGATTAGACGAGGGATGCCCATTACGGAGCCCGAGGGCTTCCCGTAACCCTTTACCATGGTAAAGGAATGGACTCATCTGTCTAATCCTTTAGACAGATGAATCTAAGGAATAGCCTAAGGAATGGACTCAACTGTCTTAAAATGTGCTAGTTCACTTATTTTCAAAACTTTTTCTTCGATCCTTTCTCTGACGACGTACAGTCGCTCAAAAAAATATCCGACTATGGTTGATTACAGAATTCAGAAAAAATATCTGGGAACGTTTTTTTAGGAATTAGTGATCTGGCAACCTTCGTGTACTGTACTCAGTCGGTAGCGCTCCAGGCTCGTAATCTGCAGTTCCCAGTTTCGAGTCCCAGCTGGGTCAGCGTTGAGATTTATCTCCGCAAAATTCTATCTGCCCATGGTCAGTAGGGGACACCGATATATTCTATCTGCCCATGGTCAGTAGGGGGACACCGATGGGCTTGGAAAGGTCGCCGCCCGTCGGATGGGACGTTAAGCCGTGACCCCGTGTGCGGGAGAGCCATACCCTGTGCACGTTAAAGAACACGCTGGATGGCCTTGACGGGAGGCTACCATCTGTCTCCCAACAGCTGTTCCAGTGGGTCCCCTCCCCCAACCCTTCTCTGAGCCTTCGGGGTCCTTGTGACCTGGTCATTTAGCCCATGGTGTGCAAAAAAGTGCCCCTCAGAGGTAAAACAACCCAACCCAACCGAGATCTGGAGTTTCGGGATTTGGCCTGCCCATTTAGCAAATCAAGTGCACAAATGTGCTTCTCAGAGGTAAAGCAAGCTAACTCAGCATCCCAATTCACAACAGTTGTCCGTTGACGGTTTTCATCCGAATTCACATAACCCATGAATGAATTTCACAAACCACCTCGAGAACCGATCACTAATAAGTTTCACAAAATCGGTAGCTTTTAACTCTTTTGTCTTGGAGATTTCTTGTGGAAATCATCACGGATGCTGTACCTGACTTGGATTTTGGGATACATCCTTGCAGGATCCGCTGCAACTTCTATCTTTACGAAACACATTAAACGAACATCAACCAACACTTCGGGTATGTCCACATAGAAAGCAGTTTGAACTTTTAGAGTTACTAACACTAGCAAACTTCTCTTTTCTTACAACAAAACCATTAGTAACAACGGAGGTGACTTTATAGCAAACTGGAGCATGTGCAGTAACTACACACTCTCAAAACATTTTCGGAGCATTAAAGGAATTTACATACTGATCTAAGGGACCTGGGTTCGAGTCCCGGGTAAGGCACGGTTCTTCGCGTTGTTTTTCTGCTGAGGTCCTGCCATCCTCACAGACCTTCTACTATGACATATAAACTGACAGGCTCCTGTCAGACCTCTGTGGCAAGCAGCTGCTTGAGGGGGTATTTATCTTTTTTATTCGCGCACGAAGTCTACTGTGCTGTTTTGAGCCCGACAGAAGCCCCGAGTCCCGAATTCATCTCTACAAGGGGATAATTTCCTAAAAAAAAAAGATATCAGCCTTTGCCTTAATTTCGTAGCTAATAGATAAAAGCTGTGCATAAAATTCTTCGCAAAATAATGGTTTTATTTTTTTTAAAGACTGGATTTTTTCCTCAAGCAAATGCCGAATTATTGATTTAACGAGGCAAAAATTGTCCAATGTATATTAAGCTATTAAAATTTCTAGAATTTATTACCAAGACAGCACGTTCATTTAACAATCGTTTGTCCTTAAAATTTAACAATCTCTTTTCTCGAATCTCTTCTGAAAATAGGTGTCGCCGTCGAACTTAAATTTGAGTTTGCAGCTAATACAGTAATTGCAAATTAAACACGAACACAGTACATGCATTTAATCTTACCATTAATTCGTTTCCCTATTAGATATTGACCTTCAGAATTATGGGCAGAACAATAAATATCTTTGGTGTCATCCTAGATCATCTAGCTTAATTTGGCAGCTGTCTATATCGCTTAGGCATTTAAAAAAAATCAAATCAGACACAAAACTATAATTCATGTATTCCTTTTCGTTTTTCCTCGCTCTCTAAGTATTTAAATAGTGATCATCTCCAGATTTGCATTCAGAACGAGAGGAAACATTAACTACTTTGGCAGCTCAATTAAGTACAAAGTAATCACTCCGTTTCTATAACCATCATTAATATTTGCAGCCAATAAAAAGGAGGTTTCCCTGGCATAACAGGGACCGGGCCATTGTGTGTCCCTCAATCTTACGGTGTTTGATGTGGCTCTCTGCGTGCAGGTGGTAATTGGCTTAGCCCACAGAAGAGGACGCAATTATTACAGAGGAATAGATACGTTAATGAGTTGGCAATGATTTATAGCCCAGGGCTCATGTTGAAATGGTAATAAAGAAAAATAATAGGTAGAAGCTAGGAAGAAGAACGAAAGATTGGATTGAGAGGTAAAGTCGGAAGCTGGGAGGTGGAGGGGGGGGGGTATTACAGATTTTAGCTCGAAGATGTCATTCAAATGTGGAATTTTAAAACGTTTGCTCCGTTTCTAAACATTATTACTGTTAGTGATGTCTGTTTGGTGTTTTCTAATGCATCAGTAACTAAAGCGATAATGTGCCAAACAAGTTGAAAAAGAGAGTAAGAGACATAACGCACAAAATTAAAAGCAAATACAAAATGGGATGTAAAACACAAAAGCAATAAATATAACAGATTGAAATAGCAGTCAAAGAGTGCAAAGCAATACATATATGTATATATACCGTCCTGTGATGTTATTTTTTTGCTGAGGTCCTGCATCCTTTTTCCCATGGATTTTCATAGAATTCTCCAGCCCCTTTTACTGTGCCAGAACTCTCATTTAGGCTACTACTTCCTTACAGACCTTCTACTATGGTGTATAAACTGACAAGCTTCTGTCAGACCTCTGTAGCAAGTAGCTGCTTGAGAGAATATTTATTTATTTTTTATTACATATAACGAATATAAAATCAATCCAAGTATAGAATATAAACAATGATGCTGTAAAATCTTATTCACTTAATAAGTAGTAAAAGCCAAAATGCAAAGAGAAGAGGTGAAAACGAATGATCCGAATCTAAGAGATTCGGAAAGTAAATGATGAAGTTAGTGATGGAGAATTGGAGTTTTTATTCCGGATGATAAACTTCAGTTTTGATTGTTTCTTATTAAGGGGCGGAGGTGGCTCAGTCGGTAGCGCGTCAGGCTTGTAATCTGTAGTTCCCAGGTTCGAGTCCCTGCTGGGTCAGCGTTGAGATTTATCTCCGCTGGGCTTGGAAAGACCGCCGTTCGTCGTATGGGACGTTAAGCCGTGACCCCGTATGCGGGAGAGCCATACCTTGTGCACGTTAAAGAACACGCTGGATGGCCTTGACGGGAGCCTGCCATCTGTCTCCCAACAGCTGTTCCAGTGGGTCCCCTCCCCCTACCTTCTCTGAGCCTTCGGGGTTCATGTGACCTGGCTATTTAGCCCATGGTATGCAAAAAAAGCCGTCCCGTGGCAGAGTGGTTAGCACGCTTGGCTACTGATCTACGGGACCTGGGTTTCGAGCCCCGGATAAGGCATAGATGTATGTGTCGTTTTTCTGCTGAGGTCCTGCCATCCTCTCAGACCTTCTACTATGGCATATAAACTGGCAGGCTCCTGTCAGACCTCTGTGGCAAGCAGCTGCTTGAGGGGGTATTTATTTATATTATTTTTATATGCAAAAAAGTGCCGCTCAGAGGTAAAACAACCCAACACAACCCAACCTATTGAGGTAATGATCAGTTTATAAAGTTAGTTTCCTCAGTGACGTTTCTTGACAATCGGAGTCTGTGAAATATTGCAAAGTTTCTTTAAGGAAGAACTGATGAGGAAAAAGGAATTTGCAATTAAAACAGTTAAATAATGTGAATTTGGATTTTGGGAATATGAGTGATTCATCGTATCATAAAGAGAAAAAAAAATCACTCTCATCAATGAATGATGTGAACTAATAAGTTCAGTTTCACGACTTAATGAAAGCACTTTTACTTAAAAAGATTTAAATCTAAGTTTTTCTAATTAAAGCAATTATTGTCGATTTTTTGGTTCGAAGAACATTAACAGAATTTTTATCAATAATTAACATTGATCATTTTTTGAGCCTTTTCTTCCCAATGCAAATGAAATTTTTCAACTACATATGGTCAAGTAATATAAACAGTGCGACAAAAAAGTAATGAGACTGAAATGAAATAAAAACGACGATGCATAGAGGGTTAGCATGTTTATTAACTGTTTCTCTAAAAATAATTCCCGAAGGACAGAAAGACAGTTAATATGAATTTTGGAAAGAGTTGGAAGACTATTCTGCTGTGATGGTATTCAGTTCTGTCGTCACGTTTTCCTGAATGTCATCGACCGTTCCTAATCGTTAACCTTTCAATCTCAATTTCAACTTGAGAAACAGAAAGCTAGTCTTTTAGGGCCAGGTAAGAGGAATAGAGAAGGGGTAGGGACACTGCATCCTTTTCCTTTTTGGCACTGCACCCTCTTCCTTTTTGGCGTTGCACCCTCTTCCTTTTTGGCGTTGCACCCTCTTCCTTTTTGGCACTGCATCCTTTTCCTTTTTTGGTACTGCACCTTTTCTTTTTTGGCACTGTACCCTCTTCCTTTTTGGCGCTGCACCCTCTTCCTTTTTGGCACTGCACTCTCTTCCTTTTTGGCACTGCACCCTCTTCCTTTTTGGCACTGCATCCTTTTCCTTTTTTGGCACTGCACCCTCTTCCTTTTTGGCACTGCACTCTCTTCCTTTTTGGCACTGCATCCTTTTCCTTTTTGGCACTGTACCCTTTTCCTTTTTGGCACTGCACCCTTTTCCTTTTGCCAGAAATGCTTTTACGTTGATCACTGTGTGAGCAGGAGCGTTATCACGCAAACCCAAGTCAGTAGTAATTATGGACCTTAACGACTCTTTATTCGCATTTAGTTCACTTGCCATCATTCTGAATGTCAATCGACTGTTTCTTGCGAGTACCGTGTCAAATTGAGTACCGTGTCCATCAATTCTGGATTGGAAGTCGTTTTCGGTCGTCCACTGCGAGCGCCATCTTCCACATCCTCTCTGATGAACTATAACAAATGTTTGTGCTCTATACAGAGCCTCATTCCCAGAAGCTGTTGGTGACATTTCACTCTTTCAGTTTGACTTTTCCCTAGCTTAACCCCAAACTACCGGGCGGTTATGTCTCGAGACTGGAGGGTGTCATTTAGGGACATATGGAAGATTTTGTAGTTCAGAAAAAACACTCTTAACTATACAAATTGATTAGTTAGTAATCGAGATCCTTTTTAACAGGCCTCTGGGATAGTGAGTGTGTTAAAGGGTTTCTTTCCTAAGAAAGAAATATGACGACCAAACCTTTACCAATATGACGACCAAACCCGACTAATACCATTGTATCATACTTTCTTTTGGAGGCGTCCATGGCCCCTGGACTGCCACTGTTATGACCGCCACTGGCGAAAACTTGATGTGGACATGTTCCATTGATGGGCTTATAAATGGAGGAGCAATACTAATGAAAAAGATACTATTATCAATTTCATAAATATCAATCTTTATTCCAATAGAATGGTATAATTCTGAGCATTAAAATAAGGATTGACACCTAGTGATTTTCTTCATGACTACTTTTTCTATTTCATTTGTAATACTTAGAGTATTACAAATAAAATAACTTTTTATTAAAATTAAAAAAGAAAAATAACCTTTTATTAAAATCTTGGAAGCTACTCTTATCTTTCGCAGGTCTCCTCCTATAAAGATTATTGAAATTGATTAAAGAAAGCCCGATTAGGACCAAAATCAGCACTGCCTCATTTAGAGGTAACACATACCTAAAGTTTTCCTGCTAGAACAGTAGTGAGCTCCATAACTACTATTTCCGTTAAGGCTAGAACATTAATTTGATATTAGCTTGAGAACAAATTTCTCCATATCGAACTGTGATATTCATTGCATAGAACTTTTCAAGAAATAATTTTGTGGAAAAAAGAAGTTTCGTCGATGATTGGGATTCGATCCCATGCCTCCCAGTACACTTTCTTGTATTTAGGTTATGTGACCGAGTAGTTAGCGCATTTGGTTACTAATATAAGGGACCTGGGTTCGAGCCCCAGATAAGGCATAGATGTTAGAGTCGTTTTTCTGCTGAGGTCCCGCCATCCTCACACCTTCTATTATGGCGTATTAAACTGACAGGCTCCTGTCAGACCTCTGTGGCAAGTAGCTGCTTGAGAGGGTATTTATTTTTATTTATTTTTTAAGAATTTATCTATATCCTTTCTTAAAATGGTTAGCTCGAACCCGAAATTTCTTGTATCCACATTGTAGTATGAGTTGAATGGGACTTTGGTCCTAGTAGCCTTGAATGAGGAGGATACCTGTGAAAGAATCCATTCATCGGCAAAGCTAATTCTTTCCACAAAATTCTTTCTAGTATTCATTGATTATATAGTGATAAGCAACTCTCTTATACTTGCAGCTTACGTGCCTACAAATCAATGTAACTCAATCATGCGTAAGAACGCAGCCAAAAATATTTTCACGGAAGGAAGAGGGAGGGCTACGGTGAAATTCGGGAGGGGGTGATAAAGATTGTTAAGAAAAAATTCGATGTAGATGCAGAATTAATTATGCTACTAAAGTATATAATTGCATGCAATAGAAAAAATTAATTTCTTAAATTTTAATCTTAATGATTATTATTTTGTTCACTATAACAAAAATTTCGAACGAGTAGAAAATCTGGACCGCATAGGAGGTCCAGATCGTTTCGTGTTTGTTGCAGTGGGTCAAAGGCAGCATTGGATCATTAGGCGAAATAAGAGAGAAAGAAAACGTCACTTTTATAGGGTGATGCGTGGAAGACGTCGCCACTCGAGATTGCATACTAATCTAGCACGAGTGAGTGCAGAGAATCGCCTCAGGTGCTGTTAGGAAACTGAGCAAGCGAGGGAAAAAAAGATGGGGGAATTTTAATTTATTAATGAGGAGAGGTCGCGTGTGAATGTTGACACTCGCTGGGACATTGTCGTGTTTGACAGAGGAAGTGGCTGCTTCACACAACACCTGTCAACAGAGTGGAAACATTTGTTGCTCTGAAGAGCAGAAAATGGCGTTGCTCACTTGAAGCTCTTCGGAACAGAATCTGCAGAAGATGGAGGCTGAGCGATGCTGTCTTTCGAGAAATCCAGTGCAGCACAGGTAAGACGATGTTTGGATTGCTGGGTGTGGGTATCCGTGGGTGTCGGGGGGAAAAATTCAAAGGAGGGGAGGGAGGGTAAAAATATATTAAGCGGTGATGAGCAAAAGCAAATTAGTGTTCAAGACAGAATATTTAGGTTGAGTCATTCTTAATGAGACTCCTGGAAAAGAGCGCTCGTGCATATTATCATACCGAAATACAATTAAGGATGCCAGAAAATAAAATAAAAGGTAACTTATTATTGAAAATACACGAAAAGAAAAAGTTTTTTCGTATTAATAAACAAATATAAATTACATACTTCTGAAAACAAAAGAAAATCTTAAAAATTCAATGTTACATTTCGTTAAGGAAAAAATGCCATTTGTTTTTGGTTCGCTTGCATTATTCATTCTAAATTAATTTTCCGATCTATTTTTCCAGGGCAACAGAAGAGCGGATCTTTCCCCCTATCCCTGCCAACGCCCATGGGGGCAACTAGAGTCAACGGCTATAGTATTAATAAAAATAAATAAACACCCCCTTAAGCTTCTGCTTGCCACAGAGGTCTGACAGGAATCTGTTAGTTTAATCCGCCACAGAGAAGATCTGTGAAGAAGTCACAACCAGAGCAGAAAGATAACACAAACACTCATTCCCGGGGCTCGAACCCAGGTCCCTTTGATAAGTAGCCAAGGGACGACAGTACCAATTATCAATTATATTATAAAAAAATTTGACTTTATATTTATATATTAATTGCACCGGCACCGGATACTACGAGATCTAGGAAATATTGGCGGTAGGAAGGTGATTCTTGGAGCAGTCGCTTCAAAATTTTGTCCAGATTCAACCACTGTTTTCAGATTTTTAAAAACATTCGTACTTTTGAGTCAAGGAACATTTTTTTTATTCCATAAAAATGTGTTTCTTCCAGGTTACTGCCACGACAATGCATATTGACGTACTTGGCAAATTTCCAACGGGACTCGCCGAATAGAAGCAGACTCCTTTGACTGTTGTAAAGTTGCTGTCTAATTTTTGAAGTTTATTTCCCCCCTTATCACCCCTTGTTAAAAACCGAAGTCTCGAAATTAAAACCCTATTTAGAGTCCATTTCTGAATTTACCCTAAATACATTTTTTTCGCCATTTTTTATAATTCATCTTTCGGAATTTTAAATTAACCCTTTTCGTCCTCTCCGCAACTTCCATCGTATTTGACCTGTCAGTCCCAAATTTCTCCCATTGATATCCCCCTTGCCACGCCTGATGCGTTAAACATTCAAGTCTTTCCTACGATGAAACCAAAGTTCGAATTGAAAATCATTTTTTCACTTCATTGGGGGTGAGTTCAAAGGACACGTTGAATTTCGACAAGAAATTTGATATATAAAACACAACATAATAAAATAAATAAATACCCCCTCAAGCAGCTGCTTGCCACTGAGGTCTGACAGGAGCCTGTCAGTTTATATGCTAGAGTAGAAGGTCTGTGAGGATGGCAGGACCTCAGCAGGAAAACGACACACACATCCATGCCTTACCCGGGGCTCGAACCCAAGTCCCGTAGATCAGTAGCCAAGCGCGCTAACCACTCGGCCACGGGACGGCATCAAACACAACATATATTTGGAAAAAATATACATAGGGGGTAGCCAAGTGATTAAATGGTGTTGGAAAAAAAATGAAAAGGGCGTGTGGGGAAGATAATGGATCGCCATTTCAGTATAAAAGTAGTTCTTCTCTTTTAATTACTTGATTATTATAAAATATTGATATATAATTTTTGTTACCACTCTACTGTTCTCCCCCTCCTCAACCAACTATCCCTCCCCTTGCTGTGTAAGAAGCTCTACAAACACAAAAAGCCCAATAATAAACGAAAACAGTAAAGACAGTGAGTTACAACGATCTAAAAAATAACTTTCTTCAATTCCTGGTTGTGTCACTTCTTGATAAACTACTGATATACACTGTTTGTAAAAGAATTCTAGATCTTGTTGTGATCGACCATAGGGCTGTAAAGACATGTGGAACAAATCTATATAATCGCCCCCTTTTGTAGAGAAACTTTTATAATCATCCCTGTCTATTAGAGAACAGATTTGGAACCATTCCCCCTACTATTCTTCTTTAGTTCGCCATTTCGAACTTGATTTATTTACACACCCTTACAAAAAAATAATTTTTTTCTAGATTCGGGCCTGAGCAAATGTATATGTCATACATTTTTCAAGAATTTTTTGAAGGCCACTAAAATGGATGAAAAATTTTATCCTGAAATAACGATCCAGTCTCTGCATTCAGCCCCTTGACTCGACCCTTTATTTTTTTCTAGGTCTGGGCCTGCTTTTAACTCATAAGCTACAAAATGATGATGTTATGGTCGGCCATCGGGCTGCGAAAATATTGTGGAACAAATTTTTATAATAGAACTTTTTATACACCATTTTTTATAATCATCCCCTTTCTATGAACAAATATTTATAATCTCTAGCCCCTATCCATGAGCAAGCTTTTATAACCCCCTCCCCCTCTTTCTATGAACGAACCTTTATCACCATCATCCCCTTTATGTGAACCAACTCTCATTATCATCCCCTTCCTGTGAACAAACTTTTATAATCCTTCTCTTCTCTGAATCAACTTTTATCATCACCCCATTTCTGTGGAAAACCTTTATAATCATTCCCTTAATCTATGACACTTTCCAGATCGTAAACTTCTACCTGATATACAACTCGTTATGATTTATCCCTGGGATTGGTAGAATTGGAGCAACAACTGCTTTCATAGATCCACACATATAATGTTCGGAAATGAAGACAAACGAAAAACATTTAAATAAAGAAACAGCTTCCCTGTACCTAAATATGTTTTCGAACTGAAGAATGGCTACATAATAATGGCATCGAGGTTTGAAATTTTTACTTTAAATAAATAAAATAAATAAATACCCCCTCAAGCAGCTGCTTGCCACAGAGGTCTGACAGGAGCCTGTCAGTTCATATGCCACAGTAGGAGATCTGAGAGGATGGCAGGACCTCAGCAGAAAAATGACACACACACATACAAAAACGAAATCTTTGAAATGCTATTGTGACTTAAATAAATGCATATTATTACGTTGGGACTTCGTTCTTTTGACCTTTTATTCGGCCATGACAGTAGGCCTAAGGCAGTTAAAAAGAGTGCAGGAATTACAATGCAACTTCTGCTCTCCATGTATATAGTATACATCTGCGATTGTAACAGACAAATTCAGTAGCCGAGTGTGGTCTCAAGTATTCTCTGCAGTTACTAACTTGTTACTTCCACTCATTGGGTCAACAACACCAAAGCCGGTAAGAGGTTAGTCCGATACTTCGGGGTCTTTGAGCATAGTTACTTCCACCCATTGGGTCAACAACACCAAAGCCGGTAGAGGTTAGTCCGATACTTTGGGGTCTTTGAGCATAGTTACTTCCACCCATTGGGTCAACAACACCAAAGCCGGTAGAGATTAGTCCGATACTTTGGGGTCTTTGAGCATAGTTACTTCCACCCATTGGGTCAACAACACCAAAGCCGGTAGAGATTAGTCCGATACTTTGGGGTCTTTGAGCATAGTTACTTCCACCCATTGGGTCAACAACACCAAAGCCGGTAGAGGTTAGTCCGATACTTTGGGGTCTTTGAGCATAGTTACTTCCACCCATTGGGTCAACAACACCAAAGCCGGTAGAGATTAGTCCGATACTTTGGGGTCTTTGAGCATAGTTACTTCCACCCATTGGGTCAACAACACCAAAGCCGGTAGAGGTTAGTCCGATACTTTGGGGTCTTTGAGCATAGTTACTTCCACCCATTGGGTCAACAACACCAAAGCCGGTAGAGATTAGTCCGA
This sequence comes from Ryuthela nishihirai, assembly GCA_038380435.1. Classification (NCBI taxonomy): domain Eukaryota; kingdom Metazoa; phylum Arthropoda; class Arachnida; order Araneae; family Heptathelidae; genus Ryuthela; species Ryuthela nishihirai. Next base: position 33,231,378 of record JAWZYU010000018.1, read on the forward strand.
TACTTTGGGGTCTTTGAGCATAGTTACTTCCACCCATTGGGTCAACAACACCAAAGCCGGTAGAGGTTAGTCCGATACTTTGGGGTCTTTGAGCATAGTTACTTCCACCCATTGGGTCAACAACACCAAAGCCGGTAGAGATTAGTCCGATACTTTGGGGTCTTTGAGCATAGTTACTTCCACCCATTGGGTCAACAACACCAAAGCCGGTAGAGGTTAGTCCGATACTTTGGGGTCTTTGAGCATAGTTACTTCCACCCATTGGGTCAACAACACCAAAGCCGGTAGAGATTAGTCCGATACTTTGGGGTCTTTGAGCATAGTTACTTCCACCCATTGGGTCAACAACACCAAAGCCGGTAGAGGTTAGTCCGATACTTCGGGGTCTTTGAGCATAGTTACTTCCACCCATTGGGTCAACAACACCAAAGCCGGTAGAGGTTAGTCCGATACTTCGGGGTCTTTGAGCATAGTTACTTCCACCCATTGGGTCAACAACACCAAAGCCGGTAGAGGTTAGTCCGATACTTTGGGGTCTTTGAGCATAGTTACTTCCACCCATTGGGTCAACAACACCAAAGCCGGTAGAGGTTAGTCCGATACTTCGGGGTCTTTGAGCATAGTTACTTCCACCCATTGGGTCAACAACACCAAAGCCGGTAGAGATTAGTCCGATACTTTGGGGTCTTTGAGCATAGTTACTTCCACCCATTGGGTCATCAACACCAAAGCCGGTAGAGGTTAGTCCGATACTTCGGGGTCTTTGAGCATAGTTACTTCCACCCATTGGGTCAACAACACCAAAGCCGGTAGAGGTTAGTCCGATACTTCGGGGTCTTTGAGCATAGTTACTTCCACCCATTGGGTCAACAACACCAAAGCCGGTAGAGATTAGTCCGATACTTTGGGGTCTTTGAGCATAGTTACTTCCACCCATTGGGTCAACAACACCAAAGCCGGTAGAGATTAGTCCGATACTTTGGGGTCTTTGAGCATAGTTACTTCCACCCATTGGGTCAACAACACCAAAGCCGGTAGAGGTTAGTCCGATACTTTGGGGTCTTTGAGCATAGTTACTTCCACCCATTGGGTCAACAACACCAAAGCCGGTAGAGATTAGTCCGATACTTTGGGGTCTTTGAGCATAGTTACTTCCACCCATTGGGTCAACAACACCAAAGCCGGTAGAGGTTAGTCCGATACTTTGGGGTCTTTGAGCATAGTTACTTCCACCCATTGGGTCAACAACACCAAAGCCGGTAGAGATTAGTCCGATACTTTGGGGTCTTTGAGCATAGTTACTTCCACCCATTGGGTCAACAACACCAAAGCCGGTAGAGGTTAGTCCGATACTTTGGGGTCTTTGAGCATAGTTACTTCCACCCATTGGGTCAACAACACCAAAGCCGGTAGAGATTAGTCCGATACTTTGGGGTCTTTGAGCATAGTTACTTCCACCCATTGGGTCAACAACACCAAAGCCGGTAGAGGTTAGTCCGATACTTTGGGGTCTTTGAGCATAGTTACTTCCACCCATTGGGTCAACAACACCAAAGCCGGTAGAGATTAGTCCGATACTTTGGGGTCTTTGAGCATAGTTACTTCCACCCATTGGGTCAACAACACCAAAGCCGGTAGAGGTTAGTCCGATACTTCGGGGTCTTTGAGCATAGTTACTTCCACCCATTGGGTCAACAACACCAAAGCCGGTAGAGGTTAGTCCGATACTTCGGGGTCTTTGAGCATAGTTACTTCCACCCATTGGGTCAACAACACCAAAGCCGGTAGAGGTTAGTCCGATACTTCGGGGTCTTTGAGCATAGTTACTTCCACCCATTGGGTCAACAACACCAAAGCCGGTAGAGGTTAGTCCGATACTTCGGGGTCTTTGAGCATAGTTAGTTCCACCCATTGGGTCAACAACACCAAAGCCGGTAGAGGTTAGTCCGATACTTCGGGGTCTTTGAGCATAGTTACTTCCACCCATTGGGTCAACAACACCAAAGCCGGTAGAGGTTAGTCCGATACTTCGGGGTCTTTGAGCATAGTTACTTCCACCCATTGGGTCAACAATACCAAAGCCGGTAGAGGTTAGTCCGATACTTTTGGGTCTTTGAGCATAGTTACTTCCACCCATTGGGTCAACAACACCAAAGCCGGTAGAGGTTAGTCCGATACTTCGGGGTCTTTGAGCATAGTTACTTCCACCCATTGGGTCAACAACACCAAAGCCGGTAGAGATTAGTCCGATACTTTGGGGTCTTTGAGCATAGTTACTTCCACCCATTGGGTCATCAACACCAAAGCCGGTAGAGATTAGTCCGATACTTCGGGGTCTTTGAGCATAGTTACTTCCACCCATTGGGTCAACAACACCAAAGCCGGTAGAGGTTAGTCCGATACTTCGGGGTCTTTGAGCATAGTTACTTCCACCCATTGGGTCAACAACACCAAAGCCGGTAGAGATTAGTCCGATACTTTGGGGTCTTTGAGCATAGTTACTTCCACCCATTGGGTCAACAACACCAAAGCCGGTAGAGGTTAGTCCGATACTTTGGGGTCTTTGAGCATAGTTACTTCCACCCATTGGGTCAACAACACCAAAGCCGGTAGAGATTAGTCCGATATTTCAGGGTCTTTGAGCATAGTTACTTCCACCCATTGGGTCAACAACACCAAAGCCGGTAGAGGTTAGTCCGATACTTCGGGGTCTTTGAGCATAGTTACTTCCACCCATTGGGTCAACAACACCAAAGCCGGTAGAGGTTAGTCCGATACTTTGGGGTCTTTGAGCATAGTTACTTCCACCCATTGGGTCAACAACACCAAAGCCGGTAGAGGTTAGTCCGATACTTTGGGGTCTTTGAGCATAGTTACTTCCACCCATTGGGTCAACAACACCAAAGCCGGTAGAGATTAGTCCGATACTTTGGGGTCTTTGAGCATAGTTACTTCCACCCATTGGGTCATCAACACCAAAGCCGGTAGAGATTAGTCCGATACTTCGGGGTCTTTGAGCATAGTTACTTCCACCCATTGGGTCAACAACACCAAAGCCGGTAGAGGTTAGTCCGATACTTTGGGGTCTTTGAGCATAGTTACTTCCACCCATTGGGTCAACAACACCAAAGCCGGTAGAGATTAGTCCGATACTTTGGGGTCTTTGAGCATAGTTACTTCCACCCATTGGGTCAACAACACCAAAGCCGGTAGAGGTTAGTCCGATACTTTGGGGTCTTTGAGCATAGTTACTTCCACCCATTGGGTCAACAACACCAAAGCCGGTAGAGATTAGTCCGATACTTCGGGGTCTTTGAGCATAGTTACTTCCACCCATTGGGTCAACAACACCAAAGCCGGTAGAGATTAGTCCGATACTTTGGGGTCTTTGAGCATAGTTACTTCCACCCATTGGGTCATCAACACCAAAGCCGGTAGAGGTTAGTCCGATACTTTGGGGTCTTTGAGCATAGTTACTTCCACCCATTGGGTCAACAACACCAAAGCCGGTAGAGGTTAGTCCGATACTTCGGGGTCTTTGAGCATAGTTACTTCCACCCATTGGGTCAACAACACCAAAGCCGGTAGAGGTTAGTCCGATACTTCGGGGTCTTTGAGCATAGTTACTTCCACCCATTGGGTCAACAACACCAAAGCTGGTAGAGGTTAGTCCGATACTTCGGGGTCTTTGAGCATAGTTACTTCCACCCATTGGGTCAACAACACCAAAGCCGGTAGAGGTTAGTCCGATACTTCGGGGTCTTTGAGCATAGTTACTTCCACCCATTGGGTCAACAACACCAAAGCCGGTAGAGGTTAGTCCGATACTTCGGGGTCTTTGAGCATAGTTACTTCCACCCATTGGGTCAACAACACCAAAGCCGGTAGAGGTTAGTCCGATACTTCGGGGTCTTTGAGCATAGTTACTTCCACCCATTGGGTCAACAACACCAAAGCCGGTAGAGGTTAGTCCGATACTTCGGGGTCTTTGAGCATAGTTACTTCCACCCATTGGGTCAACAACACCAAAGCCGGTAGAGGTTAGTCCGAAACTTCGGGGTCTTTGAGCATAGTTACTTCCACCCATTGGGTCAACAACACCAAAGCCGGTAGAGGTTAGTCCGATACTTCGGGGTCTTTGAGCATAGTTACTTCCACCCATTGGGTCAACAACACCAAAGCCGGTAGAGGTTAGTCCGATACTTCGGGGTCTTTGAGCATAGTTACTTCCACCCATTGGGTCAACAACACCAAAGCCGGTAGAGGTTAGTCCGATACTTCGGGGTCTTTGAGCATAGTTACTTCCACCCATTGGGTCAACAACACCAAAGCCGGTAGAGGTTAGTCCGATACTTCGGGGTCTTTGAGCATAGTTACTTCCACCCATTGGGTCAACAACACCAAAGCCGGTAGAGGTTAGTCCGATACTTCGGGGTCTTTGAGCATAGTTACTTCCACCCATTGGGTCAACAACACCAAAGCCGGTAGAGGTTAGTCCGATACTTCGGGGTCTTTGAGCATAGTTACTTCCACCCATTGGGTCAACAACACCAAAGCCGGTAGAGGTTAGTCCGATACTTCGGGGTCTTTGAGCATAGTTACTTCCACCCATTGGGTCAACAACACCAAAGCCGGTAGAGGTTAGTCCGATACTTCGGGGTCTTTGAGCATAGTTACTTCCACCCATTGGGTCAACAACACCAAAGCCGGTAGAGGTTAGTCCGATACTTCGGGGTCTTTGAGCATAGTTACTTCCACCCATTGGGTCAACAACACCAAAGCCGGTAGAGGTTAGTCCGATACTTTGGGGTCTTTGAGCATAGTTACTTCCACCCATTGGGTCAACAACACCAAAGCCGGTAGAGGTTAGTCCGATACTTCGGGGTCTTTGAGCATAGTTACTTCCACCCATTGGGTCAACAACACCAAAGCCGGTAGAGATTAGTCCGATACTTTGGGGTCTTTGAGCATAGTTACTTCCACCCATTGGGTCATCAACACCAAAGCCGGTAGAGATTAGTCCGATACTTCGGGGTCTTTGAGCATGGTTACTTCCACCCATTGGGTCAACAACACCAAAGCCGGTAGAGGTTAGTCCGATACTTCGGGGTCTTTGAGCATAGTTACTTCCACCCATTGGGTCAACAACACCAAAGCCGGTAGAGGTTAGTCCGATACTTCGGGGTCTTTGAGCATAGTTACTTCCACCCATTGGGTCAACAACACCAAAGCCGGTAGAGGTTAGTCCGATACTTCGGGGTCTTTGAGCATAGTTACTTCCACCCATTGGGTCAACAACACCAAAGCCGGTAGAGGTTAGTCCGATACTTCGGGGTCTTTGAGCATAGTTACTTCCACCCATTGGGTCAACAACACCAAAGCCGGTAGAGGTTAGTCCGATACTTCGGGGTCTTTGAGCATAGTTACTTCCACCCATTGGGTCAACAACACCAAAGCCGGTAGAGGTTAGTCTGATACTTTGGGGTCTTTGAGCATAGTTACTTCCACCCATTGGGTCAACAACACCAAAGCCGGTAGAGATTAGTCCGATACTTTGGGGTCTTTGAGCATAGTTACTTCCACCCATTGGGTCATCAACACCAAAGCCGGTAGAGATTAGTCCGATACTTCGGGGTCTTTGAGCATAGTTACTTCCACCCATTGGGTCAACAACACCAAAGCCGGTAGAGATTAGTCCGATACTTTGGGGTCTTTGAGCATAGTTACTTCCACCCATTGGGTCATCAACACCAAAGCCGGTAGAGATTAGTCCGATACTTCGGGGTCTTTGAGCATAGTTACTTCCACCCATTGGGTCAACAACACCAAAGCCGGTAGAGGTTAGTCCGATACTTCGGGGTCTTTGAGCATAGTTACTTCCACCCATTGGGTCAACAACACCAAAGCCGGTAGAGGTTAGTCCGATACTTCGGGGTCTTTGAGCATAGTTACTTCCACCCATTGGGTCAACAACACCAAAGCCGGTAGAGGTTAGTCCGATACTTCGGGGTCTTTGAGCATAGTTACTTCCACCAATTGGGTCAACAACACCAAAGCCGGTAGAGGTTAGTCCGATACTTTGGGGTCTTTGAGCATAGTTACTTCCACCCATTGGGTCAACAACACCAAAGCCGGTAGAGATTAGTCCGATACTTTGGGGTCTTTGAGCATAGTTACTTCCACCCATTGGGTCATCAACACCAAAGCCGGTAGAGATTAGTCCGATACTTCGGGGTCTTTGAGCATAGTTACTTCCACCCATTGGGTCAACAACACCAAAGCCGGTAGAGGTTAGTCCGATACTTCGGGGTCTTTGAGCATAGTTACTTCCACCCATTGGGTCAACAACACCAAAGCCGGTAGAGGTTAGTCCGATACTTCGGGGTCTTTGAGCATAGTTACTTCCACCCATTGGGTCAACAACACCAAAGCCGGTAGAGGTTAGTCCGATACTTCGGGGTCTTTGAGCATAGTTACTTCCACCCATTGGGTCAACAACACCAAAGCCGGTAGAGGTTAGTCCGATACTTCGGGGTCTTTGAGCATAGTTACTTCCACCCATTGGGTCAACAACACCAAAGCCGGTAGAGGTTAGTCCGATACTTTGGGGTCTTTGAGCATAGTTACTTCCACCCATTGGGTCAACAACACCAAAGCCGGTAGAGGTTAGTCCGATACTTCGGGGTCTTTGAGCATAGTTACTTCCACCCATTGGGTCAACAACACCAAAGCCGGTAGAGGTTAGTCCGATACTTCGGGGTCTTTGAGCATAGTTACTTCCACCCATTGGGTCAACAACACCAAAGCCGGTAGAGGTTAGTCCGATACTTCGGGGTCTTTGAGCATAGTTACTTCCACCCATTGGGTCAACAACACCAAAGCCGGTAGAGGTTAGTCCGATACTTCGGGGTCTTTGAGCATAGTTACTTCCACCCATTGGGTCAACAACACCAAAGCCGGTAGAGGTTAGTCCGATACTTTTGGGTCTTTGAGCATAGTTACTTCCACCCATTGGGTCAACAACACCAAAGCCGGTAGAGGTTAGTCCGATACTTCGGGGTCTTTGAGCATAGTTACTTCCACCCATTGGGTCAACAACACCAAAGCCGGTAGAGGTTAGTCCGATACTTCGGGGTCTTTGAGCATAGTTACTTCCACCCATTGGGTCAACAACACCAAAGCCGGTAGAGGTTAGTCCGATACTTCGGGGTCTTTGAGCATAGTTACTTCCACCCATTGGGTCAACAACACCAAAGCCGGTAGAGGTTAGTCCGATACTTCGGGGTCTTTGAGCATAGTTACTTCCACCCATTGGGTCAACAACACCAAAGCCGGTAGAGGTTAGTCCGATACTTCGGGGTCTTTGAGCATAGTTACTTCCACCCATTGGGTCAACAACACCAAAGCCGGTAGAGGTTAGTCCGATACTTCGGGGTCTTTGAGCATAGTTACTTCCACCCATTGGGTCAACAACACCAAAGCCGGTAGAGGTTAGTCCGATACTTCGGGGTCTTTGAGCATAGTTACTTCCACCCATTGGGTCAACAACACCAAAGCCGGTAGAGGTTAGTCCGATACTTCGGGGTCTTTGAGCACACCAATTTATCCTCAGCTGTAAAGCAAAAAACTCTCTTCAATTTGTTTACCAACATGCTACTCTTGAGAGAAGTAAGCGATGTATTCAATAAATTCAAATGGCGCCAAATTTTACCTAAATTTTCCATTGTACATTCAATGGCCCATAAAACTGGGCAAGAATTCTGCCCTATCGTTCACTCATCTTGGCATGTACGCATCCCTAATAAACAAACATCGTCCTGTTCTCGTGCCGCTGATTGTCACACAACAGTATATTCCCCCGACTTCACGCGCTGCTGAGTCTGGTGCACACACATCTATGCTACGCGCTACTGCCTTCTGGGTAATCGGTTCTGACAGCCAGATACAAAGATGTTTATCTTTATGAGAAAATGTTCCCAACTCTTATTATCTGCCCGGCCGGGCATGGAAGGCCGTCGATACGCATGCGGCCACCGCTGGACGTGAGCGGTTGCAAAAACATACATTGATAGCCGAGTTCCGTACTTGCACGTACAGAACGCACACGTCCGAACAGACGTTTTCTCTTTGATCATAAACGATACCTTGCGTCTCGACAAATCAAAAATCCAGCCGGTCGGAGAAGAAAAAGGAATCTGTGGTGACGGTGACAAGATTTCTATCGACGCACTTCCTTTTTCTGTGACGTAGGATCTTATGTCTTCTGTCATTAAGACGGAATATCTCTTTCTGTTAATATGATTTGGGTAAAAGCTTACAAACGTTATCTCCTCTTTCTTTAAATTACACAACATTGAGTTTGTTAAGCGCATTTCGTATGAAGTTAATGAATATTAGGATTTCTGGACACGATTTCTTGGAAGGTTTGGATTTATTCGAATGGGGGAATATCCCATTCGGTTTCTAGGATATGATGAGATGTAATAAGGTTGGGTTGTTTTACCTTTGAGCGGCACTTTTTTGCACACAAAAGGCTAAATAGCGAGGTCACAAGGACCCCGAGGACTCAGAGAAGGTTGGGGGAGGGGACCCACTGGAACAGCTGTTAGAAGGCAGATAGTAGCCACCCATCAAGGCCATCCAGTATGTTCTTTAATGTGCATAGGTTATGGTTCTCCCTTACATGGCGGGGGGGGGGGGGGGGGGGGGCTCAGTCGGTAGCGCGCCAGGCTCGTAATCTGTAGTTCCAGGTTCGAGTCCCAGCTGGGTCAGCGTTGAGATTTATTTCCGCATAACTCCCCGCCCTGCCCACGGTCAGTAGGGGACACCGATGGGCTTGGAAAGGCCGCCGTCCATCGGATGGGACGTTAAGCCGTGGCCCCGTGTGCGGGAGAGCCATACCATGTGCACGTTAAAGAACACGCTGGATGGCCTTGACGGGAGGCTACCATCTGTCTCCCAACAGCTGTTCCAGTGGGTCCCCTCCCCCAACCTTCTCTGAGCCTTCGGGGTCCATGTGACCTGGCCATTTAGCCCATGGTGTGCAAAAAAGTGCCGCTCAGAGGTAAAACAACCCAAAATCCCTTACATGGGGCCGCGGATTAATGTCCCATCCGACGGACGGTGGCCTTTCCAAGCACATCGGTGTCAACTACTGACCGTGGATAGGGCGGGGATTTTGCGGAGATAAATTTCAACGCTGGCCCTGCTGGGACTCGAACCTGGGAATTGCAGATTACGAGACTGACGCGCTACCGACTGACATTATATTTTCACATTATATTTGAAGAGTTATAAAAGTTTGAATATTTAACAGCAAAGCAGGTAAATTTTAATGTTCGGCATTGACCAAATATTAGAACTTATTTCAGAAGTTAATTATAATTTAAATAAGAAGCATTATCTCAACTATTTAATACAACAGATATATATGTATTTAAAAGTTTGTTTAAATATTTCTTTCGATATTTTTCATTTTCTTGACTTCAACACAAATATTCCAACTTCCATATCTCTAAATGCAAAATAAAAAAAAAATGAAAATCGAGATTTAGATAGACTTGATTGAGATCTTAATTTATCTTCAGTCACATTTTTTTTTATAAAACGCTTAGTTTAGAAGTTACAGAGCTTTGAAGTTAGCTATCACTGACATAACATGGGTTGCTGTTTTACCTCTGAGTGGCACTTTTTTGCACACCATGGATTAAATGGGCAGACCACATGGACCCCGAAGGCTAAGAGAAGATTGGGGGAGGGGACCCACTGGATCAACTGTTGGGAGACAAATGGTAGTCTCCCGTCAAGGCCATCCAGCGTGTTCTTTAGCGTGCACAGGGTATGGCTCTCCCGCACAAGGGACCACGGCTTAACGTCCATCCGACGGACGACGACCTTTCCAAGCCCATCGGTGTCCGCTACTGACCGTGCGCAGGGCGGGGAATTTTTCGGAGATAAATCTCAACGCTGACCCAGCTGGGACTCGAACCTGGGAACTACAGATTATGAGCCTGGCGCGTTACCAACTGAGTACCTACCCCGCCCCGACATAACATGGAGGGAGACTTTTGGTCAATGACCAATCAGTCATTTTTTCCCGTTTTCAGATGATAAAAGTCAGCTTTCTTTTTCATGTTATCACTTATATTTAACAACCATTGCAGTGTCACTCATTTGCAGTGGTCATTTCCGTAAATAAAAGATACTTGAAAAAACAAGTTTTTCGTTTACCGGGATTGAAATTTTTCAAGAACAGTGTTACACAATTTACGCACGAAACCGCCCCCCCCCCCCCATAGGATAATGCAAAAATGGCGTCGATGTTCGGAAACCCAGATAATTTGTGATATACGGCAAAAAAACACCATGCTGCCAACCCAAAAATAAAAACACTTGAGGGATTCCTGATAAGTCTGTTTCAATTCATCACTGACCGTTAGACCACAGTTGGCTTACCGGAAAAATGACAGAAAAATGAATGATGGTTTCTTCTGGTACCTGGCATTGCGAATTCATCATTTCCCTCTCCACAGTAACGAAGACTGATTGGATGTAAAGCTGATTAATTTGCACACGATTCCTCTTTCTCGTTATCGCTAGAGAATCTGGTTTGCATTTAACATGACATTGCAGTTATTTTTTCAGCGACGGAAACTTTCTCTCTGTTCTCCCTTTCCGAGAGTCTGGCTGCAGCAAAGCAGGCCAAGTTCGACCTCCGGTCGATCAGGAGGTCGCCTTATTGTTCTCCTGCTCCAGCAGGCAAAGGTGGGTTGCACTGAACAATGGAGAGCTAGGAACTTTTACCCAAGCTCTCACCTCTACCGGAAGCTGCCGGAAATGAGTCCTTCCCCTCCTTCCCTTCCTCACAGAAAAAAAAAATGTAAAAAAAAAAAGCAGTCATCGATACATTTTAGTGACAATAGCATTTTATTCATTATTTAAATAATTTTAAAATTTGGTCATGTATCGAAGAGCCGAACGAAAAATAAGCAATGTTGATTTTTTCGGAATATTATAGAAGTATTTTAACGTATTATACAGAATAGAGATGAATTTGGCCCTGGGTTAAGTTAGAAAGGCAAGAATAGCTTTGTGTTTGGATTAGTTATAATTAAGTCTCAATTTCGCTTCTAATTTTGAAAATCATAAGTTAAAAAGTTAAGTTTTAATCAGCGTTAGGCAATTATGATTAATAAGCACTATTTATCTTTTTTTTTTTCAGGGGTACAGTCGCTCAAAAAAGTATCCGAACACTATGGTTGATTACAGAATTCAGAAAAAATATCTGGCAACGATTTTTTTTAGAAATTAGTGATCTGGTAACCTTCGTGTCATGTGATTACAGAATTCAAGAAAAATATCTGGAGCGTGTACAGTAACTGTACACGTTCCAGTTACCGTTCACAGCAAACTGGAGCGTGTGCAGTTACTGCACACGCTCCAGTTTGCTGTGAACGGTAACTGCACACGCTCAATATTTCCGTGAGTAAGCCCACACGATCCAAGTCTTTGTGAGCTCACACGATCCAATGTGCTGTGAACATTAATCGCAACCGCTCTAGTTTGCTGTGAACGGTAACTGCACACGCTCCATATTCATTGCATTATATATTCATATGCATTATATATACATTAAAAAATATCCGAACACTATGGTTGACTATGTTTGATTACAGAATTCAGAAAAAAATATCTGGCAACGATTTTTTTTTAGAAATTAGTGACACATGACACCAGTCTTCTCAAGAATCTCTTTCTCTGCAACACCGAAGAACTCAGACGACGATCAGATGGCATCAGAGGTAGACGAGCCAACAGATGGAAAGAGAATGAATCCCGATTCCCACAGTCGTCTTCTAATTGTGTTCTTTGACACAGAGAATGCAGGAAAAGCGTTACAATATCAGAATCTGGTGGCTTGTGATAGATTTGTCTGCCATCGCTAGTGGGCGGATCCGTTGATTCTCCAGTTCAGAGGTTGTTCTGATGCCACCACAACCTTGCTGATGTTTCTCTGAACCTTCCTCTACCATTGTTGCCAACAACGTCCCACCGTCTGGGCATCACGACCCAAACGATCGGCGATTTGGTGAGTTGATCATGAAATTTCTGACACCCCAATGATCCGATCCCTTTCAATTTCCATCAGTTAAAGCCGTCCCGTGGCCGAGTGGTTAGCACGCTTGGCTACTGATCTAAGGGACCTGGGTTCGAGCCCCGGATTTAGGCATGGTTGTGTGTGTCGTTTTTCTGCTGAGGTCCTGCCATCCTCTCAGATCTCCTACTGTGGCATATAAACTGACAGGCTCCTGTCAGACCTCTGTGGCAAGCAGCTGCTTGAGGGGGTATTTATTTTTTTTTATTTAAACATAACATTACCTTATGCGTGTTACAGGCATTGCAAACTCTTTTCAGGTCATTTGTTCACCATTTTGTTTGCCTCCTGACGCTTACCCCAGTTTTTATAGCCCCTTCCTATTCCTAAATTAGCCGGTACAGTCGCTCAAAAAATATCCGAACACTATACTTAATTACAGAATTCAGAAAAAATATCTGGCAACGATTTTTTTGGGAATTAGTGATATGGCAACCTTCGCGTCACGTGACACGAAGGTTGCCAGATCACTAATTCCTCAAAAAAAATCGTTGCCAGATATTTTTTTCTGAATTCTGTAATCAACCATAATGTTCGGATACTTTTTTGAGCGACTGTAGGTGGTCATACTATTTTTATACTAGATCGTGTGGGCTCACTCACGGAAATATTGAGCGTGTGCAGTAACTGCACACGCTCCAGTTTGCTATGAACGGTAACTGGAGGTGTACAGGTAACTATGAACGGTAACTGGAGGGTGTACAGTTGCTGTACACGCTCCAGATATTTTTCCTGAATTCTGTAATCACGTGACACGAAGGCTGCCAGATCACTAATTTCTAAAAAAATCGTTGCCAGATATTTTTTCTGAATTCTGTAATCAACCATAGTGTTCGGATATTTTTTTGAGCGACTGTACCGGATACATATATATATATACCGGATATATATATTATATACCGGATACATATATATAAATAGTTTTCGTTTATATACGTCACAACTCTGCATATAAATTATCGGGTCAATCTGTCCGTTCTTTCTCTGTGGGGCAATTTCAATAACGAATTTTGGAAGCTTTAATAAAACCAATATTAAAACATCTGAGGATCTTTATCCTCAGATGTTTTATTGTTGAGGTTTTATTGTTGTATTCAGATTGTCAGATTGTCAGATGTTTTATTGTTGTATTATCTGTTGTTGATATTAGATGGTTCACTGCCATTTTGCCTGAGGAGGGGGTGGCTCAGTCGGTAGTACGCCAGGCTCGTAATCTGTAGTTCCCAGGTTCGAAGCTAGTCAGCAATATCCTCCAGCTGGGTCAGCATTGAGATTTATCTCCGCAAAATTCCCCGCCCTGCCCACGGTCAGTAGGGGCCACCGATGGGCTTGGAAAGGCTGCCGTCCGTCGGATGGGACGTTAAGCCGTGGCCCGTGTGCGGGAGAGCCATACCCTGTGCACGTTAAAGAACACGCTGGATGGCCTTGACGGGAGGCTACCATCTGTCTCCCAACATCTGTTCCAGTGGGTCTCCTCCCCCAACCTTCTCTGAGCCATGTTGTGCAAAAAAGTGCCGCTCAGAGGTAAAACAACCCAACCCAACCATTTTGCCTCATGCAAAAATATTTTTTTTTTGGTATTTAATTATTTTTCTCTTTCTCTAAAGTCATTCTCAACCCTTTCGAAAAATAAACTTTTTTATTCCTTCCCTTTTTAGGAACCCGTGGCCGAGTGGTTAGTACGCTTGGTTACTGATCAGAGGGACCTGGGTTCGAGCCCCGGGTAAGGCATGGATGTTCGTGTTGTTTTTCTGCTGAGATCCCGCCATCCTCACAGATCTTCTACTATGCCGTATAAATTTAAAGGCGTGTCAGACCTCTGTGGCAAGCAGCTGCTTGAGAGGGTATTTTTTTAATTTTTTTAGGAAGAGTGTAATAACGGCATCAGCTGGTAAACGTTCCAGCTTCGATAATTCCTAAAATTCTAGACTAATGTTGGTGAAAATCAAATTTAGGGAGCTTTGAAAGCGCCTACCACTCAAAAACTTCCATTATTGTTTGAATGGATTTGAGGGCAAGAGTAGGTTTTAACCCATGCGCAATTACATTTTCTGTTCCATAGACTCTTTACATGAAATTTCTACAATTTAGAAGATTCTTATTTAAACTATTACATGAAGTGCTTGGTAATTTATATTAAAAATCATAATATAAAAGTTTAATGAAATATATAAATATTTATTTTGCTAACGTATGGGAAAATATATGGAGAATTTCATTTAATTTTTTTTAATTACGAGAATAAAATTTTATTTAAATTAATATTTCCAAAATACTTTTGATTTTGCATAATAGTATCTGATTTTTTTTTTGTGAGGGTCATTAGATTGATTAAGTGAGGTTGTTAGAATTGTAACCGTCCTGGTTATGTAGTGGTCAACACGCTTGGCTACTAGTCAAAATGAATTTGTTCGTCTCTAGGATAAATCATAAGCATTTTCTTTATGTTGAGGCCTCACAGATCTTCGCTATGACATATTATTATACTGACAGACTCCACAGAGAGCTCTGTGGCAAGCAGCTGCTTGAGAGGCAATTTCTTTTATTTGAATGGGAGGCTGAAGCCTGATACTCCACCCCCATCCACACACAAACTCCGGTACCAATGGTACCAGCACTTTCGGTTTTTAAGATCTACTTTTCTCTTTTTCCCAGCCATGATCTGATTTAATCTAATGTGGCAAGCAGCTGCTTGTAAAAATAAATAAATACCCCCTCAAACAGCTGCTTCCCACAGAGGTCTGACAGGAGCCTCTCAGTTTAATACGCCATAATAGAAGGTCTGTGAGGATGGCGGGACCTCAGCAGAAAAACAGCACACACATCCATGCCTTACCCAGGGCTCGAACCCAGGTCCCGTAGATCAGTAGCGAAGCGTGCTAACCACACGGCCACGGGATTTGGGTTGGGTTGTTTTACCTCTGAGCGGCACTTTTTTTGCACACCATGGGCTAAATGGCCAGGTCACATGGACCCCGAAGGCTCAGAGAAGGTTGGGGGAGGGGACCCACTGGAACAGCTGTTGGGAGACAGATGGTAGCCTCCCGTCAAGGCCATCCAGCGTGTTCTTTAACGTGCACAGGGTATGGCTCTCTCGCACACCGGGCCACCGCTTAACGTCCCATCCGACGGGCGACGACTTTTCCAAGCCCATCGGTGTCCCCTACTGACCGTGGGCAGGGCGGGAATTTTTCGGAGATAAATCTCAACGCTGACCCTGCTGGGACTCGAACCTGGGAACTACAGATTACGAGCCTGGCGCGCTACCGACTGAGCCACCCCCGGCCCACTCGGCCACGGGACAGCAGTAGCTGTTTGAGGGGTTATTTATTTTATTTTTTATTATTAATACAACCTTTTCAATGAAAATGAGCGTGTTTAATACAGATGATGTAAATTCTAAATCTAACACGTGCAATATACAAATTCTGGAAAGTAAAATTATCCTGGATGCAAGTCACCTTCAGCAATAAATTTCCGTGTCGTAGTTGGAAAGCTTCGCTGGCCATTCACCATCAGAAGAATGGCCTAAGAGCTTGGAGATTATTTTTTCCCTGAGGGAAACAAAAATATAATCAGCTTCAAAGTTTATCTCGCTTTCATTTTATTTACTTTTTATCCAACACGATTCGTCCCGTTGGTGTCCATTGTCCCACGGAGGGCGGCTCCGTCTCTTCCAGGTCCGTGAGGGCCGCCTACGGCATGAACACACATTGGCCAGCATTCGCTGCAAATAGCTGACATTGGAGTCAGCCATCCTTTAATGCAGCTCCACTTCCTTGATGTGCTCCAACAACTCCAAATCCGCGTGATTCAGTGCAGGTGCGTGATGGTCCTCCAGTTGGACACGCAGGGAAGTGGGTGGGCAGATGCCAATCACTGGCCTGTGACGTCACCGACAATTTTTTTCAGCCGAGAGCTTCTTATGGAAAGCAGAGGCAGAAGAAGAAGATGGTAATAAACTGAGAAGGAAGCATTGGCCCGCTGAGTGACTCTTCCACGCTTAGGGACCTTCCTCGTCGGGGGAAGACGAGATACTCGCGTGGGGATTCTGAATGGTGTGGCCCACTGAGCATGATGGATGGAGTTAGTACGGGTCTATTTGTCACGGGCAAAGCCGCGGCCAAGGAAAGTTTGGTTCTTGGACATCACGCAATCTTTGAGTGGTGCAACCAGGTCTGTCCAAGTATCTTTCTGGTTCCGCAAGGGTGATGCACTGTTGGACACCACTGGCCAATCAACACCTTTCGTGGCAATATAACGTGACTGCGCATTATCGGCCAAATTAGCTACGAATAACTGGCAATGTAGACATCACCGATAATGCAGAGTTACGAGAATTGAGTAATTATAATGATTCGAATTTACGAATTTCGCATTTTATGCAGGGTTGGGTTGTTTTACCTCTGAGCGGCACTTTTTTGCACACCATGGGCTAAATGGCCAGGTCACATGGACCCCGAAGGCTCAGAGAAGGTTGGGGGAGGGGACCCACTGGAACAGCTGTTGGGAGACAGATGGTAGTCTCCCGTCAAGACCATCCAGCGTGTTCTTTAACGTGCACAGGGTATGGCTCTCCCGCACATGGGCCACGGCTTAACGTCCCATCTGACGGACGGCGGCCTTTCCAAGCCCATCGGTGTCCCCTACTGACCGTGGGCAAGGCGGGGAATTTTGCGAGATAAATCTCAACGCTGACCCAGCTGGGACTCGAACCTGGGAACTACAGATTACGAGCCTGGCGCGCTACCGACTGAGCCACCCCCGCCCCCATTTTATGCAGGAAACACTGCAGAAGACTTCTACAGCGAGTCTGTTGGGTCAGAATTAATTTGCAAGACGAATCAATTCTATTCTTAGCGTTAAGAAAATCTTCTTAACGCCAAGTTCTTGGAAGTTCTTGGGAGAAAAAAAACGACTGTTGATGGTCATATTCTTTTCTCTGTGGGTTTACTTAGGAAAAAAAAAGACTGCTGGACCACCTCCGCTCCTAATTATGAAACGATCATTTGTTCTTTACTACTGTTAGCGTGCATTGGAAGTGATTCAAGTTTTCAGTGTGCATAAAATTGTAAAGATTGATGATGACAATAGCAAAATATAGAGGCCTGAGAGATAGTAATAGTCGTCGATAGTGAGAGACTTCTTGAGAAAGATAGTATTAGTGGTGGGTTCTGTTTGAATTTTTTTTTTATAGGTAGTTATGGATTTATGTAGACTGAGATTCCTCTCCTCTAGAATTTGCATAAAACCATAGGAATTAACTTTTGAGTCTCAGCCGGAAACGCCGTCGGCATTCAATTGCGATGAAGATGTATGAGAAGTAGAACACAAGACGAGGTACATAACCATCTTTTCAATGATCGTTATGGAAATCACAACTATTGGAGGAGATGACTGAATATACAGAGTTTCCGACAAATAATGGTGGGTTTCGGAAAGCACGGTCCCCAAATCGCAATGAATGTTGTACCTGTACATTACCACATTCAAACAGTTTCACGAGCTTCCACCAGACAAGACGGTGCCTCGCCACATTTCTTAAGACATATTAGGGAAGTTCTTAGTGCCACATTTTCTGACAGATGGATTGGCAGTGTGGTCCAATTCTATGGTCACCAAATGAGCCCTATTTTACACTACTTGATTTTTTTCTTGTGGGGCTTTGTAAAATATTATGTGGAAAATATCTGAGACCTGAATCATGTTAAAGCGAGAATAAGAGAAGCAAACGAGCAAGCAACAAGAGATATGCTGCAGCGTATATGGCAAGAAGTGGAATACCGATTGGACATATCCAGGGTCACGAACGGTGCACATCTGGAAATTTACTAATTATGTTGAAAACTATTTGAGGCACAGTTTCAATTAAAATATTACACTCTTGAATATTATTTTATTACATATTGATTCTTGAAACTCTACCACTATTTTTCAGATACCGTGCATATTTCCAATGATACCATGCAACTAAGAAGAGGGTTGAGTTGTTTTACCTCTGAGCGGCACTTTTTTGCACACCATGGGCTAAATGCCAGGTCACAAGGACCCCGAAGGCTCAGAGAAAGTTGGGGGAGGGGACCCATTGGAACAGCTGTTAGGAGACAGATGGTAGCCTCCAATCAAGGCCATCCAGCGTGTTCTTTAACGTGCACAGGGTATAGCTCTCCCGTATACAGGGCCACGGCTTAACGTCCCAACCGACGGACGGCGGCCTTTCCAAACCCATCGGTGTCCACTATTGGCCGTGGGCAGAACTAGGAGTTTAGCGGAGATAAGTCTCAACGCTGACCCAGCTGGGACTCGAACCTGGGAACTGCAGATTACGAGACTGGCGCGTACCGACTGAGCCACCCCCGCCCCACTGAGAAGAGGGAGTTGACTTCTGCAAATTCCCAAAAAACTAGAGATATTATCAGTGAATGTCTTTCTCGAATTCCAGTTCTTGCAAATTTCCCTCGTTGTTTACATTTCTGTAATTTGCTGTGCCTCCCTCAGAACGTGGAAAAAGAGAGCTTAGTCCCAAGAGTGAAAGAAGAATTTTATCTCACGATCCTCGCCCTCGTTTCCACACTTGAAAAACGATTTGCAAACGGTAAACACAGCATTCTGCAGTAGATAGATTTGCGACTGCTTCTGGCAAGGAAGCAAAGAAACAGTTGAGGCTTTTTTTTGTCTATCATTGGTAAGAAAAACCTAATTGAACAGACAAAACAAATGAAAGTTCCACATCCTTTCACGGTAAGACTGAAGGCTAAAACTAAAATTTCAGGCGCCCATTTGCATTTTTTTTTTCTCGGGATAGGGAGATCGAGCATCGCAGCGAGACTTTTACGAGTATCAGTTACGCTCCAAGTCCAGTTCCCATATTAGCGTGGAAGAATACCAATTCGGAGCTTCTGTTTCCTAAATGATGGCCAGGTATCCAACGCACTGCTTCATCTCAATTCAATTCAGCTGATGGGACATCATCCAGAGGGCAATGGCATCGAAAACACGATGTTAACAACAAAATGAAAATGACTGGGTTAGCGGAAACCTGTGCAGATGATGTTCCAATCACTTTTCGTGCTAACGTAAAAAAATAACCGAATGGAAAATAATTAGTTCAGGACTAGATAGTTCCTTTATAGAGCAAAAAAACTTTTTTTACAGACACTGACATTTGTTTTTATTTCACTGTAGAATAACTAAAGACAGAATCATTCATTTACCTGCGATTTGAAACTCCTAATATTATGATCCTTCCCTGGGATTGATTTCAAAGGGTACAATCCTATTGGAAGGTATTTTTTGTATCAGTGGATTCCATGTTTTTTTTTTATGTGAAAATCCTGGAGTCCATTGATACAGAAAGAAACGTTCCAAAAGAATTACACCTTTCGGAAGCGATCCCAGAATGGGATAGAAATACAGAACCAGGGCCGTGCCGTGCTATGATGCAGAGAGGCGGCCGCATCAGGCGGCACCGTAAGGGGGCGGCATAAGCAGCGAAATCAAAATACAATTTGAACCATTCAATAATTAAAAATCTTTACGCAACGCTTTTCTATATTGGTCTATGTTATTCCGATATTGATGTATACGATTTATGATTTATCGTACGCCTCTGCCTGAGCGCTTTCGGTACCTTTTGATCTCGGTTTCTGGTGCAGGTGCATCGTTGGCGAGCGCTCGCCGAAAGACTTTTGATCTGACAGCGCGAAGCTATTATTTTTGTTTGTAATATACCGCGCGGCCGATCCTAAAAGCTGAGGCGGCAATTATCACAAAAGACAATTGCACGTGTTACGTGTTGATAGTTCTGCTTTGAGCTTACAATTATTGACAATATTTGATTTTAATGTTAGTTTGTCATGAGAAGTGGCAAGTGGCTGTGCTGTATTTAAATCAGTAAATCAGATACATTATATATGTCTGTATCAGTATAATATTTGTGCATTTATACTAATTCAGTTTTTGTGTTTAAAAAGTAGATCAGGCAGGAGAATTATTGTCTTTTACAGCAATTGTAGTTACTTATTATCATTGAAAATGATTATGTTATAACAATAGGGATTCGAATTGAAAAGTAGCATTTGCATGGACTGGGTATATCTCAGGTGCGGAACGTGTGCCTCCGTGTGATAGATAGAGAGTTATTTAGGTAATATTGGGGTACTTTAGCGTTCTGTGTGTGATAGAGAGAGAGTTGCTTAGGAAATATTTGCATTTGCCTACTTCTGCGTTCGATATTTATTGCTATATTTTTACCAAATTCATATACGTTGAAGTGGAGACAATAACAAGTTAAAGAAAGGCATATGTCAAAACGGCTGTTAGCTGTCAATTTGATAGATATTCGTTATCTATTTATTATGTTCTGTTACCTACAAATCTTACTAGCTTTGCAACTCATTTCTATCGTTATTTTATCTACCCTATTTTAATAACATGATAAGCATCATCATATTTAATCATTTTCAATGACCCCCCTCCCACCCCCGGTTGCATCTTTGCGAAGGACTGTGAATTTTTATTTAATACTTTTATTACAGTATGGAACAGAAAAAATTGTCTGGAAGTCAATATAAAAAGAAACGCTTAAAGAAAGAGGAACAAGGAAGAAAGCTAAGCTATGAATTCTGAATACAAAAGTCCTGTTTAGATGAGCCGTCCACATCCACATCAATAGCGACTGCTTTGGATTTGGCAAATAAAAACTCAGTGCCGTCCCAATCACTTCCAGAAGAAGTTGTTGAAGAGAGCCAAAAAATAACACCATCAGAAGTTCATCAAGAGCCGGGTAGCAGTAGCAGTGGCAGCCAGCAGATATTAAACGAAATTCCTTCTGATCCTGCATTATGGAATGCTTTCTGCATGTCATCTGAAACTCGTCAAATACTGGTTGAGAGGGATCCACATCAAATTAAAGAATTCGAGTTTCCTATTAATAAACGAAGGCGTAGATTTTCGCCCTCGCATTATTTGAAAGTGTTGAGCAACAGTGCAGTCGTTAAGAGAAGTTGGTTGATTTACTCTGTTACAAATGATGTCGTTTTTTGCTTTTGTTGTATATTATTTGATAATTCGTCTGCTATTAATGACTGGCCCAAAAAAGGTTATTCTGACTGGGGAAATCTTAAAGGAGCCCTCACAATGCACGAAAAGTCTGTAAATCACAGAAATGCTTTTAGAGCATGGAAAGAATTGGACATTCGATTAAAGCAGAAAAACTATTGACGCTGAATATCAACGAATTATGGATATGGAAATTCAGCATTGGAGAGGAGTTCTAAAAAGAATTATGTCAATAATTATACTACAGCCTCACAATGCTTAGCTTTTCGTGGAACAACTGAACATTTGTTTCAGCCTAATAACGGAAACTTCCTAAAGTTGGTAGAATTGCTTTCTGAGTTTGATCCAGTTATGAAAGAACATATCAGGAGAGTTCAACGCGAGTCTGATAAATGGTCTGTGACTTATCTAAGCAATAACATACAAGATGAATTGATAAATTTGATAGGAAATGTAATTTTAAGCAAAATTGTCGAAATAACAAAAATCGCTAAATATTTTTCGATAATCGCCGATTATACCCCAGACGTAAGTCATATTGAACAGCTCTCATTAACAATAAGAGTTGTCGCTTTAAACTCCATTCAAAATAAATATGAAATTGAAGAATTATTTATTGGTTTTTTTTAAGCTAGTGATTCAACCGGAGAGGGTTTGACAGAACTTATTCTGACACATTTGGAAAAGCTAGGTTTTGAGTTAAAGTGTCTTAGAGGACAAGGCTATGACAACGGAGCAAATATGAAAGGAGTAAGAAAGGGTGTACAAAATAGAATCCTTGAAAAATATCCAAGGGCGTTTTATGTGCCCTGCGCATGTCATTCTTTAAACCTTGTTGTGAATGATGCAGCGTCTTCTTCTACAGAAACAACAACTTTTTTTTTCTATTGTACAAGAACTTTACACTTATTTTCTGGTTCTACAAAGCTTTGGGAAGTGCTAAAAAATATGTTTCACAATTTACTCTAAACCATTGAGTGCTACTAGGTGGTCAAGCACAGTAGCGTTAAAACCTTTACGATTTCAACTTTGCGAAATCTATGATGCATTATTCCAAATAATAGAAGACATCAACAGAAATGCAGAAACTAAAGTTAAAGCAAGAGGGTTAGCGAAAAATATTAAAAATTACAAGTTTATGTGCGGTGAATGCTTTGGTATGAAGAAGCTGTCGATCAACCCTTAACAGAGGAGAATAAATTTAAAATAAACTTTTTCAATTATATTCTGGACATTACCATTAATTCTCTGAATGAACGATTCACGCTTCTGGAAACCCATAGCAAAAATTTTCAATTTTTATATGACATTTTAAAACTCAAGGATATAGATGACAAAAACTCTAGAAATTTATTGTACCAGTCTCCAGTCAATACGTTCGGTCGAAAATGAATCAGATATAAATGCAAATGATCTTCAAGAAGAATTACGTGATGAATTACGTTATTCTATGAAACCTTTGGATGTTTTAAATTATTTGTGCCAAAATAACTTAATTACTTTGTATCCGAATACTGTTGCAGCTCTGAGAGAAGTTTTTCCAAATTAAAATTAATAAAACACTACTTAAGAAGTTCAAAAAGACAAACAAAACTTAGAAATCTGTCATTAATTTCTATTGAATTTACATTGGCTGCCACTCTAGACTACACATCCCTAATTAACGAATTTGCTAAAGTTAAATTTAGAAGGGTAAAACTGTAGTAGATTGTTGTAGTTGATATCATTATTTTAAAGAAGTTTATATTTTCAAATTAAAAATAGTATTCGCACATTTTGTGCAGTTTTTTTTTAAATCACAATCGAAGGTTATTTTAAAGAAAAAACATTTAAGGGGCGGCATTTCGAAGACTTGCATCATAATGGGAAAATCTACCGCACGGCCCTGTACAGAACAATTTTAAAAGAATACTCATTTTTAAAGCGTTTTATTTATTTAAATAATTTAATAACAAAAGTAATTGTGTGTAGAGAATAATCAAGAATCTCTCAAAATTACGTTTTGTATTGAACAATATGTAGGCGCCATTGGTGGCCTGATATCCAATTTCCGTCCATACTCAGTTCAGCATGTCTGGTGTAACACTTGCAACAGCTTCAATTGATTCTTTCTTTAAATATTTGTATTGTATTGTAACACTTGCAACAGCTTCAATTGATTCTTTCTTTAACTATTTGTATTGTAACACTTGCAACAGCTTCAATTGATTCTTTCTTTAAATATTTGTATTGTATTGTAACACTTGCAACAGCTTCAATTGATTCTTTCTTTAAATATTTGTATTGTATTGTAACACTTGCAACAGCTTCAATTGATTCTTTCTTTAAATATTTGTATTGTATTGTAACACTTGCAACAGCTTCAATTGATTCTTTCTTTAAATATTTGTATTGTATTGTAACACTTGCAACAGCTTCAATTGATTCTTTCTTTAAATATTTGTATTGTATTGTAACACTTGCAACAGCTTCAATTGATTCTTTCTTTAAATATTTGTATTGTAACACTTGCAACAGCTTCAATTGATTCTTTCTTTAAATATTTGTATTGTATTGTAACACTTGCAACAGCTTCAATTGATTCTTTCTTTAAATATTTGTATTGTATTGTAACACTTGCAACAGCTTCAATTGATTCTTTCTTTAAATATTTGTATTGTATTGTAACACTTGCAACAGCTTCAACTGATTCTTTCTTTAAATATTTCGGAATGAATGATATTTTGACTGTATCCCTCCAGACTGAAGTCCAGTGGTGGCAAAACGAGACTTCTCGTGAACCACAAGATTGGTTCATCTTCACCAATCCATCCAATTGGAAATTTGATATTTAAGATATTTCATGCGATGCTAACTCCACGTCGTCAAAAAGAGAAAACCTTTAAAGTTCCTTGGCGTTTCGGACACACAATTTCTTTTGTTACTCAATTATTTAATAAAATATAACATTTTAAAAATATGGTTATTCTTTTACACGTATACGGTTCCACCATATTAGTCACCAGAGTATGCGATTGACTATGTATTAATTAATAGATTGGAATTGGATTGGATTTCTGCCTTCTTATAATGGAAAGGAATGCTCCTGTTTCACTGCAAATGACGATGACGAATGTTATTATCGAGAATGTGATTTTTTTTTACAATAGTGACATATTTGGGCTTTAATTTTCGGACATATTAATATCCACACATTTACTATGTTCGAACTAAATGCACTTCTCTTAACCTTCAACTGGTAAAGTGGGGAATTCAGGGGATGATGATGAGAATGACCCTCCTGGATCTGGAATAGCTTTAGGCAACGACACCTTTTTGCCTCTCCATGAATCTTTGTGTTCTTTATCCTCAGTTAGTGATTATCTGCCTCAATCAGATATTTTTTGGCCTTCTTAAATTCAAAAACTGCTGTATTCGATTATTTTCATCCTATCGGTTGAAAGTAACAAGGCTCTGTTTAAAACAAGCATTTATACTGTTACGACAGATGAACGTGCTACAGTGAATTTATGATAAACGTGTCATGAACGCTCCCGTATGCTTCTGCGTGAGAATTATGTAACCAACGAATTGGAACACAGAACCTCTCTGAAAAATAGAAAAGATAGAATTGTTATGTTGGAGTTGTGGATATCGGAAAGTAGGCATAATTAATTTTAGTATATACATGATGGGTGTATAAAGGAAAGAATCTTTTTATATGGTGAGTGCGCAGAAGGTTGATTAGTTTATTGGTGTGGATCGTGTTGGTAAGCTGGTAAGTTATTGATATGTAAAAGAGGACATAGTTAGTCTCAGTATATACACGATAAGTGTTTAAAAACGAAGTATTTTGTATGGTGAGTACCCGGGAAGTTGATTAGTTTATTAGTGTGGATCGTGTTAGTAACTACTAAAGGAAAAGAAGAATTTATCGTCTTGTGTGTGGTGATCAACATCTGAAAGGAATTGGTTCTGAGAGACCAGTACACTTAGCCGCAATTTTGGAGCACTTGATGACTAAAACCTTAGAAGGAAGTCACTTAGTGTATAGTTATTTAGTTTGTTTAGGAATTGGTAAGGATATTCTCGTTAGATTGAATATTTATTTACGAACATGATTTTATTATTCATTGAATGATTTTAGCCTTGTTTTGTGATTTGGATGTAAATAGAATTAAGATAACGGATTCTTCTGAAAGTTTATCTTTGTATTGTTACAGAATTTCACGCCGATTGACTTAGTTTATATAAATAATTCCATCCATGCTTTTGCAATAAATTGCATTGTTTTGAAATTAACATTGTAAAATATTTACTTGAACTCACGTTGAGTGCTCATCCATTTTAATTCGTAACAATACAATTAACTATGATCTATGCAAAATCAAATTTCATCTTTCATCAGACATTAACCAATTTTTTTTCCTGAGGAATAATTGATTGACTATGCATTAATTAATAGATTGGGAACGGGGTACTGTCTCCTTATAATGGAAATAAGTGCTCTGGTTTCACAGCAAAGGGGCGGGGGTGGCTCAGTCGGTAGCGCGCCAGGCTTGTAATCTGTAGTTCCCAGGTTCGAGTCCCAGCTGGGTCAGTGTTGAGATTTATCTCCGCAAAATTCCCCGCCCTGCCCACGGTCAGTAGGGGACACCGCTGGTTTGGAAAGGCCGCCGTCCGTCGGATGGGACGTTAAGCCGTGGCCCCGTGTGTGGGAGAGCCATACCCTGTGCACGTTAAAGAACACGCTGGATGGCCTTGACGGGAGACTACCATCTGTCTCCCAACAGCTGTTCCAGTGGGTCCCCTCCCCCAACCTTCTCTGAGCCTTCGGGGTCCATGTGACCTGGCCATTTAGCCCACGGTGTGCAAAAAAGTGCCGCTCAGAGGTAAAACAACCCAAACAACAAATTCACTGCAAATGGCGATGATAGTGTTTGATGACAGTGTATGGCCATAATCTTAATTTTGGCGAAAAAAATTAAAATTATTCCAGTGAAACCGCGCTTGGTGAAGAGTAGGGATTCCGACATAAAAAGTACCCTTTTTGATTCAAGTTCAGTTTCTGTGGAGATCTCGCCTTCCTCATCTGACCTCTACGGCATGTTATATCGACAGGCGTCTGCCCAACCTCTATAGCAAGTAGACTGCATCAGAATAAAAGGGTGGGCGTAGCTCAGTCGGTAGCGCGCCAAGCTCGTAATCTACATTTCCCAGGTTCGAGTCCCACCTGGTTCAGCGTTGAGTTTTACTTCTGCAAAACTCACCTCTCTGGCTCGGTCAGTAAGGGACACCGATGGGCTTGGAAAGGCCTCCGTTCGTTGGATGAGACACTAAGCCGTGGTCCGTGTGCGGGAGAGCCATACCATGTGCACATTAAAGAACATGAACGATTTCCTTGACTGGAGACTATAATCTGTTTCCGTATACCTATCCAGTGGGTCTCCCCCGATCTTTTCTGAGCCCTCGGAGTCCTTGTGACCTGACCATTTAGCCCATTGTGTGCAAAAAAGTGCCATTTAGAGGTAAAACAACCCAACCCAGTTTGAGAATAAAAAAAATATTCAGGAACTGTTATTTTATTCTGTGATGTGGATCGCATTGAGCTTATCTATTTTATCACTTACATACAGCGGTTCTCAAATTGTGGGTCACCACCCTCGGGAAGTTCGTAAGCAGCTTCGAAGGGGTCGAAAAGCTCTGATAGTTTTCTATTTGCTGGTATAATTAGTGACTTTTTTTAATTTTAAATTTTTTTCAAATACCTACTTCCCACATTGTAGTGAAGCGGAGAGGAGTCATATATATTAATGATATATAATAATCTTGGAGGCAGCAACACCAAAAAGTTTGAGAACTCCTGCGTATGGAATGAAGAGTCTCCATTTGGAGAACTTGCTAATTTTGCTTTCAGAAGAAAACAAGAGACCAGTTTCGAGCGCTTCGAATAATGAATGATTCATGGGTTCCGATTACATGTGTTTGCGACACGATTCGACTGGGTCAGGTCAAGTGTTGATCCTGGCAAGATGAGGTCGATTCATGCGTCTCATTACGATTAGGCTCCTTTTCATTGCGAATGCTGACGAAGGTAAAAAACACAGAGCTTCTGAGATCGAAACAGAAAATTGCGAAATTAGTGGGAAAAAGATCAGCAAACATAAAAGTCTCCAAATTGGTGTCTAGGCCGCAAAGAAAATGCTTTTATTCTCTCTGAGAAATAAGGAATGCTTCACCCATATGGGCGAATACTACACCCACCAATATTCGTAAGATTCAGGTCTTACAGAACCTGATTTTGAGTACTGCGGTCGATGAAGAAAAGATTTTGAGTACTGCGGTCGATGAAGAAAAGATTTTGAGTACTGCGGTCGATGCCCCCTGGTTTGTCACTAACAGACAACTCCATAAAGACCTGGGCATCGACCATATATACAGGGTGAATCTGAAAAAGTGGGCAAAACTTTACGGGGTGGTAGAACGCAGCTACACGAGCAATATTCGTCATAGAATGTATGGTCGGAACGCAAGCGGTGAGAAGTTAAAAGGTAGTTTTCCACTGTCACATTTAAAGAATGAACACAAGAAGGAGAGGAGATACTTCAGAAAACATTTTATTTATTAACAGGAATGTAATTGAGGTACATGCTCAAAGAAATTGCTCAAAAGAGCTGCCGCCAGCTGTAATGCAGGCTTCACATCTGCGGGATAGGGACCGACGCACATTTGCGAAGACACCAGGCATTTCGCGAATATCGCCGGCAACAACGGCGATCCTGGCGACTAGATCCATATCGGTTTCAATGGGACACTCGTAGATTAGGCTTTTCATATGGCCCCACAGGAAAAAGTCCAAACACGAGAGATCCGGCGATCTTGGTGGCCAAGCTATGGGACCACCTCGACCAATCCATCGCCCTGGGAACGTTGCATGTAAAGTGTTCCGCACATCTAAGCTGAAGTGTGCAGGAACCACATTCTCGACCTGCTGGGGGTTGGAATCGGACGCAGCAGCTCCGGCAACACCTCTCGTAGGAATGTGTTATATGATTTGCCGTCCAGACGGTGTGGCAGGAGGTATGGGCCAACCAAATGGTCATGGAGGATCCCTGCCCAAACATTTACAGAGAACCGCCGATGGAACGAATGAGGATGTGTGGCATGTGGGTTCGTAGATGCCCACGTGTGTGAATTGTGGGTATTCAAAGCGCCCTCATGGCTGAAAGTGCACACGTCAGTAAACAGAACATGTGCACCAAAATCCGGCTGCGCTGCATTCTGCTGGAGGTACCAATGTGCGAAATCGACACGTGGCTGATAGTCCGCTGGTGACAACGCTTGTACCTTCTGTGTATGATAGGGGTGCATTCCTTCCTCCTGTAGCACACGGCAAACCGACATTTGGGACACGTGTACTGCACGGGAAACCGCTTGCATGCTACATCCCGGTCGCTCTTCCACCCTACGCAGAATGTCCTCTGCAAGTTGCGGCGTCCTGACACTCCTTTCATGCCCTGCATCTTGCTTGGCCGCGGCGAAGGATCCTGTTTCACACAGCCGCCGATGCAAACGCTCGAAGGTTTTCCGATCTGGAGTGCATCTCATCGGAAACCGGTCGCGGTAACGTCTCTGTGCCTCACTTGCATTCCCGTCCGCCGCACCGTACACAAAGTGCATATCCGCCATTTCGTGGTTAATATAACCAGCCATCCTCTCGGCAATCCACGGTAGAAATGCCGTTGAGTGCGAGGACCGACCCTTTTATACCATTTCCAACGCCACCTAGCGGCTCACCGTTTGCGTTCCGCCCATACTTTCTATGACGAATATTGCTCGTATAGCTGTGTTCTACCACCCCGTAAAGTTTTGCCCACTTTTTCAGATTCACCCTCTATATTCACGTATAAAACGCACCTCAAAAAGATTTTTTGAGGCTGTAAGCAATAATCTCAATGAGATTATTTCTTCTCCGATTCTTTACGATCACACTGTTTTGAACAAGAGGCCTAAAACGGTGGCGTTCTCTGAGGAGACCTACCCGTTTTAGGTTTCTTATACAATTTTACTGCTATTTTTAGCTTTTCTTATGTTTGCCCTTAGGGTCCCACCTAAGGGTGGTTTACTTATATATTTTGTTCTCACTCATGCAAATAGGCATATCTATATGATGGAGTTGGTTAATAAAAAATAAAAATAAATCCCCCTCAAGCAGCTGCTTGCCACAGAGGTCTGACAGGAGCCTGCCAGTTTATACGCCACAGTAGAAGGTCTGAGAGGATGGCGGGATCTCAGCAGAAAAATATTATTACATCCATGCCTTACGGGGGGGCTCGAACCCAGGTCCCTTAGATCAGCAGCCCAGCGTGCTAAAATTATTACCCGGTACATCGAATATGATTATACGATCTACGATAGGAAGGTATCAGCGAAATGAACTTCAGGTAAAATTTTAGATTATGTTTTTGAAGGGTCAAAATATTTTGTTGGACTAAAATTTTATGACAGCTCAACTGGACCAATAAGGCGGAAGTTGTTTGACTTGATAACGCACCAGCGAACAGCCTCAATCAGAATTATTTAGCGTTCTTTAACCCAAAAATATATGAAAAAAAAAACTGATGTATTCCATTAATTTCATCCTATCGGTTGAGAACAGCAAGTTACGGCAGTAGTTATAGGTGCAGGCCTTATAGGTATAGGTAGTATATACCGCAGCGCACCTGTAATGAGATTTTCTACATTAACCATCTTTCTGTCTTGGGTTGGGTTGTTTTACCTCTGAGCGGCACTTTTTTGCACACCGTGGGCTAAATGGTCAGGTCACACGGACCCCGAAGGCTCAGAGAAGGCTGGGGGAGGGGACCCACTGGAACAGCTGTTGGGAGACAGATGGTAGCCTCCCGTCAAGGCCATCCAGCGTGTTCTTTAACGTGCACAGGGTATGGCTCTCCTACACAAGGGGCCACAGGTTAACGTCCCATCCGACGGACGACGGCATTTCCAAGCCCATCGGTGTCCCCTACTGACCGTGAGCAGGGCGGGGAATTTTGCAGAGATAAATCTCAACGCTGACCCAGCTGGAACTCGAACCTGGGAACTACAGATTGCGAGCCTGGCGCGCTACCGACTGAGCCACTCCCGCCCTTTCTGTCTCGGAGAGCATGGGGAGACGGATACATAGAGTAAGGACGCCGTTCATCGGTAGGGAAGTTTAGCCCCATTCCATGTGCAATTAAAGACTACATTGAAGAACTTCAATGGACGTTTCCATCTATTGCCTAATTACTCTCCAGTAAATACCCTTCCTCTTGTCTAGCTCTGAACCCTTGGGGTCCTAATGACCTGTCCATTGTGTGCACAAGAGTGCCTCAGAGGAAAATCAACTTAATCAGGATCGGATTTACCGAGGCGTAGTATTTCCCGGGCTCCATGTACTTGGGGCCCCGTAGCACCGCCCTTTGAACTGAAATAACCACCTGAAACATAAAATACAGTCTCTAAGAAATACGGGCGCCAGCGCTCGGGGACAGTGGTTCTCAACCTGTTATGCTTCACGTGCCCCCTGGAAATGTGTATGAAACTGGCCTACCCCTTTGTATAGATAAATAAAATTATAGTTATAATATAACAATAGGAATAAAATAAAACATATATAAAAAAAAAAGCGTTGCCAGATATTTTTTCTGAATTCTGTAATCATCCGTAGTGTTCGGATACTTTTTTGAGTGACTGTACCCCACGTTGAGAACCTCTACTCCAGTGTCTCGCAAACTGTGTGGCGCGAGAGATTTTGAAATTGACACTAGATATTCCAAAGATTTCATTTTGACTTGACTTGTGTTATCGACGTGCTTTAATAAAAATCTTTCAGAATTTATCAACTGGGATCTTGTAAGTATTTATCAAGCTTTTTCCAAATTTTGGTATTAATTTTTGATTATTTCAAGCCATAGAATGGACAAATATTTAAAACAAACACCGAGTTATGGAATTAAAGAACGAGAGCAAATCTTCAAGTAAAACCAGGCTGATGACTTCAACAAAGCGCAAATATAATGACGATTATATAGAGTTTGCTTTTATTCTTTTTTAGGTGTGCTGCGGGAAAAAAAATCAGATTCAGTGTGCCGCAGAAAAAAAATTAGATTCAGTGTGCCGCAGAGTAAAAAGGTTTGCGAGACACTGCTCTACTCCAAACAATCTATATCTGTCCCAAAATTCAGCCATAAATGTTTTCATCCATCGTTCAAATTTAATACGGAGAGCATTCAAAAGGTTCTTCACAAGTGCCTGTAGATTTGCACTTGTTCCTACGAAGTGAACGAGCTACGACTTATTAAAAAGCTTGTCTAAACTTGTCATGACGTGTAAAAAACCAAAGCCATATCATCACTTCTCTCTTCGCTAGCGGCGCGTAAATTTCGGTCTGCTAAATCTGTGCGTTGTTGTCATGGAGACTCCCAAAGATTGAAAATTTTTTATATATTCACAAGGATGTAGCTTGGGGACAACGTAATAAAAAACCATGCCTTTTTTGGCAAGTTTATGATCATCCCTGTTCATATGGTATTGTTTACGGGATGGATGTGCAAATTCCGAGGACGGCAGAGCCTTGAAGACCTCCCTCGTGCCGAAGACCATAGGAGGCAGTGAACGGGAGGACCATGGCTGCTGCTCATGAACTCATTAAGGAAAACCCGTTCACACATCACCGTTCAGGTAATAAGTTTAGATGTCACTGTGGAAACAATTGTTCATCAACATAAAAAGTTCCGAATGATCTGTGTCAAATGGGTACCCCATAAATTGACAGAACAGCGAAAAAAGGCTAGCGTTGACTCGTGCATGGAGATGCTGGCAATGTTTGAACTAGGGACTCCAAAAGCAGTTAACAGACATTTGAACAAGTGATGAGACGTGAGTAGTGTCATCCCAGAATAGGTCACCCCCATGCACTGTGCTTTCCCCCTATGACGTCACCGGCCCAAGTGCGAGGCCGCTTTGGACTTTGACCCCTATGTCGCAACACCCTGGACTTTGACCCCTATGTCACAACTGTCCACGTTGCCTTCTCACATTGAACTTTGACCCCTATGTCGCAACTGTCATGAGATATGGTACCCGGTCACACTCCTTATTAAAAATTCCTCCCCCTTTTAACCCGTGGCGCCATCTGGTCTATATAATGAGTACTATTTTTAGAAAAACCCTCGATTTTAGTCGTAATTTTCTAAAGACCGTAAAAAAACCCAAGGTCACGGTCATGCACACAAGCGGTGTTGACATGTCTTTCACAAGTGTTTATCAGTTAGCGGATGTGTAACGGTCACGGTTCTGGCTGTATATAAAGGACGGAAAAAGGTCTAGCATTTGTTCTGTGCTATGTGTTATAGTTGTCATGGATTTTGGTTTTTGGACGAGTGACGAGGATTCCGGCTACGAGAGCGACCCTCAACACTTCAGGACGCGTATCCGATGGTTGTCACGTCCACCTGAGCTGTGCCGCCTCCGCCACCACCACTGGCGCCAACTGTTAGATGGAGCTACATCGTGGACCTAGTGGTCCTATGCTCCAGGCCGTTCTTGTGGACGATGACACACCACCACCACCTACAAGACTACGACGCCCTTTGGTTATGAAACCGCCTGAAACCTGGCTCCCTGGTATACCACAGAACGTCATTCAGGCCCTACACACATCAGAGACGTCTCTAGTCGTACCTGTGTGAAGTCGTCAAGCCTATCTTCAACAGTTTACGAATTAGGGTGAGTTTCACAGTGCAAACATGCAAAATATCTGTATGGTTCTAGATCTCGACAGGTTTCGTGTATTCTGTATTCAGAGCTAACTTTTTTACGCTACCGAATCCTCTTTCAAGGTCGAAATAATGGGATTCCGAAGTTTTGTTTTCTGCTTCACCCAGACGTCGTACCCCACCAGGTTTTGCCATTGATGTAACGAAAGTGTAACACCTGTAACTGTAGGGATGTCTCCTATAAACTGTCTGATGTCCACTGTTAAGTTACACACGCGAATTTTGTATCCACTGTCTAAGGTTTTGGCTCTCCACACTGAATATTTTTACTAGGGGCTACAAGTTCTAATACAAGCACCACTATTGTTAACACTGTTACGATTACACTACCGACACTAGCTAACACCTTCTTTCTCCTATCCATACAAAGACTAAAATGAAACAGGATGAAAACAGACACATTATATAGGCTACAATTATTTATTTAATTTATACATCTCATTTTTTGCCTCGTCGACAATAGTATTATATTTTAGAGTACACACAAATCCAGAATCTACAAAATTCAACAGACCTCGTTTCCAGGCTGTATCCACAAACACTTGTGCTAAGGATATTAATGTCCAAGCACATTAAACCCACACATCACCGTTCAGGGCTGTGTGCTAAGGTATTAATGTCCAAGTCACCAGACCATTCAATGATGGCCGGTATTTTTTCTTTGGGTTGTAGTCCATCTAACAGGATCAGACGTATTAGTTCTTGCTGAAAAATATTCACCAACAGCTGATGTACACACTCGGGGCCGCCGAAAACAGGTCCCAACAGGAAAGGTCGAACTGATTCGCAATGTTCAATAATGGCACTGCGGAGATGGTGATCTTTGGGAGTGTCACACGACCCCATCACTTCGTCTATGTGGATAGCCAGTGTAAACCACTGCAACGCGTTCAGAGTTATACTGCGACTCACAACGCGAAACTGTAGAGTTCTTTGGTTGGCTGATTCTTTGATGAAGTCGACACAGCATTCGCCACCTTCGTTGCGGAACATGAACACACGTACACCGGGCATCAGGTGCCACGTTTGCTGATTCCGGCCGATTTACACTTTGTCCTCAATGTGGGGCACCGTAGCACACAAAATCTCCCATTCAGGTATGGAGAAGGTAACCCAGGTATGTAGGGTAAATGAGTTCACCATTTTCATATTTCTTGTAGCGACGTACGTGCACAGAAAACTTATTTTTGAACAGCGAAGGCACGACGTAAACATCTTCACCGAGACACCACACATATGGATTGCTAGGCTGCATCGTGAACAATGACGTACTCGACGGTCGCCGCCTATTTAACGTTGGAAAGCAGTGCTCTCTGGAAGCAGGAACGATAATTATGCTGATAACGTGATTGTCCAATAAGAGAACAGCTGGTGATGCAACATTTGTTGTAACATGTTCTCAATACTTGAGACGTCGATCAATCCATCCAAAAAAAAGCAGCTGTTTCGGCTATAGAGCAGTGGACTCCCTCTCCTGTGTGATATCCACACTCAAAATCAGAAACTTTTAGGAGCTCACAATATTTGGGACATCCGAAAAGTTCAAGATTAACACTGGGAAGATTTAATTGCTCCAAGAAAATTCTTTCCACATTGCCTACTTTGTAACCCACCACAGTAGCCTCTTCAGTACATGCAAGTTTGTAACATATTTCACGATATTAGGAATGTGATCTAACGTCCACACCTTTTCGCTAAGTAGAGGATGAAAGGATAGGCCTAACACATATTTAGACACATAGTTGACTGTCTTCCTGTCCTTTATCGACAAAGCTTGGTAATGTCGAAGATTGAACCAATAGACACCGCATTTCCCGTTCCAAGTTGCACATCCAAGTTCACGCACTAGGAAATGGCCATTTACACGAAACCCATCGAGATCTAGAACCATACAGATATTTTGCATGTTTGCACTGTGAAACTCACCCTAATTAGTAAACTGTTGAAGGCAAACGCTTGACGACTTCACACAGGCACGACTAGAGACGTCTCTGATGTTTATGTCTCAGGGCCTGAACGATGTTCTGCGGTAGACCAGGGGCCCAGGTTTCAGGCGGTTTCATAACCAAAGGGCGTCGTAGTCTTGTAGGTGGTGGTGGAACTCCTCATGGAAAGCTTGCGCTCCACGGCGTATCACCTCTGTGATGGCCTTACAGTAGAATAGAAGCTGTTGTTGAAAGTCCCAGGGTTCGAGACTAGCGGTCACATACCACTCGTTAAACTCTGTCAAGGTTGACGGCTCCATGTCCTCAGGTTGAAAATAATGACGGTCTGGAACGTCACCCACGTAATTTAAATTTCCCTCCTTCACAAATTTGAAGGGGAAAAAACCTTTCACTGCCTCCAGGTTGAATGTTTTACTGAAGGAGCGAAGAGGAGCTTGGATGAAGGACAAGCTGTCTATAAACCTAATTTTTAGACCAGGTAAAAAGATACCTAATATTTTCCCATGGCCGAGTGGTTAGAGCGCTTGGCTACTGATCTACGGCACCTGGGTTTGAGCCCCGGGTAAGGCATGGTTGTGAGTGTTGTTTTTCTGCTGAGGTCCTGCCATCCTCTCAGATCTTCTACTGTGGCATGTAAACTGACAGGCTCCTGTCAGACCTCTGTGGCAAGCAGCTGCTTGAGGGGGTATTTATTTTTATTTATTATTTTTAATATTTTCGAGCCATCAAAAGTAAGATGAGGCTTCAGAAATCTTTTGTAAAGGTAACTGATCACAAATGATCCATCAAAACCTTTTAAATTGTGGGCGAGAATGGTAGCGTCCTCGAACTGCTGAACCCCAGGACGTTCTTCAGCTAAAAGCCAGTCCATGAAGGCATCCACATCTGGGAACGAGGCATAGACCCAGTCGTCATTCAGCATTACGTTACAACTCACAGGATGGATTTCAGAAGGCCGTCGTCAAGTTGTACGGTCTCCACATCAAAGTATAAGTAACTTTGCTCGACAGGGGTAATTTTGCAGGGTTCCACAAATTTTGGTTTCTCGCTCTTCCAGACGTGACTTTTTTTATCCAAGCATTTGGTGTAGCGATGTCTCAACTGGCAAGTTTTCAGCAAGTGTGCTTGGAAGCAATCTGCACCACGCAAATACATGCAGCACACCGTACAGAGCAGAGGTTCCCCAGTGTGCATGACGTCATCTGAAAGGCAACGATTGCGTATGCCCTTGCACACGTGACCGTGATTACACGCCTTTAAGCACTTTGAGCAGAATTTATTGCTGCCGAAAAATCCAGCTGGCTTTGTTATGACGTCAAAATGCCCTTGGTTGCACAGCAGGTACAGGTTGTCCTCAGCTTCGGAGCCGATAAAAATAGGTAGAAATCCATCGTCGGCGGAATAAACAATAATGCGAAATTGTACCAGGTGCGTCTGAAATAGGCGAACTTCTGGGAGACCACAGGGACCCTCGGGAATGCCAGCGTCCATGTGAAGTTTAAGTGCTTCCATCTGTTGTAGTTTATGATGACTTCTACATACACCTTCTTGTTGGGCTGACTTCTGTTTTTTAAGCAGAGCTCCCGTGCGACGACGAGAGCTCTTGCCAGACAAATTGAATCTGTGTTCACAATTCTTAAGACCGCTTTCTTGCTATTCACAAAAGATTGAACATTGGCGAGATGACGTGTCTCAGGTCCTGAGCGACCACTGCCTTGGTGCTCGATGTTGGCACAGAAGAAATCGAACTCCACCGCTATGTGACTTCCAAGAGATTCATTAGATTGAATCACTCTGTCGAGGGCAGTCATGAAACGCTCAGCAGTTAGTTCATTACGTCTTATTAGACTTAAATTCACAGCGTTTTTTAACTCTGGCAATCTGAAGCACAGACACACGTGACTATAATCGCCTTCGGGCACCACATCGCTTAGCATTTTCTCCTTCAGGGAGTGTAGCACTAGAAGGAAATCGTGTGCTTCAATATTTTCCAGCCCTCCGAGGCGAACACTCTTTGAGATGAATTGCATCTTGAACTTCCTCGAATTAAAACACCTCACATTATTGATGGTGTAGTGTGGGCACTGGAGAACCCACAGTCGGAACAGACACTGTAGAGATGACGTCAAGAGCGCTTGAAGAGCCCGGAAGTGATCCATCTAATGGGCTCACAGGAACGTAGAGACGTGCACCAGCCTGCCCAGCGATGGATGCAGCATGGCGGCATGCGTTTAATGAGATTTTTTTTGTCTTTTGAAGCGCTTTACCTCCTTGTTGGAGATGCACACGTTTCGATGCTGGAGCCTCAGGTGACGAAGTCCGCTTAGAACACTGTCCAATACATGTACCGTGGCAGGAAGATCTTCGAATGAACGGGCTACGTCCTTCCTCTCAGCAGCCATCTCGGTAGCATACGCAAATTCTCTAATAGTTGACATCTCTCTCAATGGTAGACTGGGAACAGAGAGCAAAACTTTCTGACAGCAGATGGATAACCAGTTGCACTGAATGACTTAGCGAGTGAGGGTGCTGTGTTTATATACAGGCAAATGTTATCTCATAAATGACCTTTGATACGTCTTTCGACATGATCAAGGTCACCAATAACTGATAACACCCTCGTGAGATGTAAACACCGGAATTCTATTTTTAACGAAGGAAATTAAAGTGACCTTGTCACATCCTGCTTGTTGCGAAATACCATCACACGATTTGATGAAAGGTCGAACTCGCAAAATATGGGTAAAAGAATTGCAACACCCTCGTTGCCATTCAAAAAAAGTTTAGCGGACTTGGAAAAATTACAGATGATGGTAGAAGTTTAATATTTTTTAATTACACAGGACTTAACCATCTGTCAGTAAAACGTGACCTATGGTGTGGAAAAATTTAAGGTCACCCGACCATATCACACATAATGACGAATAAGTTTTTAAAACATATTTTTTTTTATTAAATTTTTTTACCCAATGGCATTTTTTGCAGGACAGTCTTTTAAAACAGTTATTGCGGGATAGTCCTTGAAAGGGGGGTGGAACTGTTAATGAGGTGGACAGAACTTTTGATAAGAGTTTTAATTAATGTGGGGTTTTTAAGAAAGGAGGACTTTTTGATGATTAACGAGTTTATCGAAGAGGATCGTCAAAAGTTAAATAAATAAATACCCCCTCAAGCAGCATCCATCAGTAAATAGTGGTCCCCTTGTGATTCAACGTTTAATATTTTTTAATAACGCAGGACTTAACCATCCGTCAATAAAACATTGTCCAGTGCTGAACGTTTGTTCTAAAGCAGAACTTTTATGACACCCATACAGGCCACCATATTACCCCTTTTTTCATAATGACAAATAAGTTTTTAAATCAATTTTTTTTTCCTTTATTAAATTTCTGCCCATTGGCATTTTCTGTGGGACAGTCTTTTAAAACAGTTACTGCAGGATAGTCCTTCTTCTAGTAAAAATGCGACAACCAACAGTAACGGAGTTAAAAGAAATAAGTGTTACTGAAACGGACTTAAAATACGACGGTTAAAAAAATACGTATATTAATATGAAAAGACTATCGGGGTTCATTATAAGAAATACGTAGAAAAAGCTAGTTATAAAGAAATAAATACGAAGGTTGTAAAAAACGTACTAGTTTAATATCTGAAATATAAAACTCAAGCTATAATAAAGAGATACGTAATTTATAACGATGGGCTATACCCCCCTTTGAGACACATCTAAGCCACATCATCAAGTAACAAGGCCTAGTTGAGTGCGATAAGGCTCCAGCTATCGGCACCGAGGTAGCGAGATCAAATCACGCTGTCAGAAGGAATTTTTTTTAAATACAGGAGACGTACTAAAAATAGTATGGACATTGGATGACACCGGTTAAATGCGCAAAAACTGATTTGTGATGGGTCAATCAGGGGGTCTTTAAAGAGGGAATTAAAATATAGGTGGTCAACCAGGGGGTCTTTAGAGAGGGGGCTTAAAATATAGGTCAACTAGAAGGTCTTTAGAGAGAGGTCTTAAAATATAGGTCCAGGGGTTACAGCTGAAAACGAGGGTTTTCTAAAAATAGTACTCATTATATACACTAGATGGCGCCACGGGTAAAGGGGGAGGAAATTTTAATAAGGTGGAGTCAAATATGAATTATGAATATTAATAAGGAGCGCGACCGGTGCCAAATCCCATGAAAGTTGCGACATAGTGGTCAAAGTTCAATCTGAGAAGGAAACGTGGACGATTGTGACATAGGGGTCAAAGTCCGAACGGTGACGTCATAGGAGGGAAAGCACTGTGTAAAGGGGAGGGCTATTGTGCGACTACACTACTGATGTGGCTTGATTACTATACAACTAGCAGAAAGATCGACAACTATATTTGGGTTGTGGAAGATGACCCGCTTCTCCAAATCTTCTGACAAGACTTTCGCTCAAGGAAGAGGATGTTGACAATTTTTTTCAATTCACAAGCCGTGAACCTTTTACCAGGAAAAATGACGTAAATGGCCAATACTACACCAATACTGTTTTGCCCAAAATGGTTAAGGAGATGAAGGAGCAGCGTCCGATAATAGGCGAGCCAAGGGTTCTCCTTCTTGATGCAATGCCCAGTGCTCACAAAACCTGAAAAGCTATGGCCTTCTGAAGCAGTAAAAAAATAAATTAAACAGCTGCACCACTTTGCATTTTCACCCGATCTTGCACTATGCTATTTTTTGTTGTTATCAAAATTTGAAGACGAACTTGATGGGAAGCCTTTCCCAAGGGGGCAAGACCTTGCAAAATGCATTCATTCACAGTTGCGTAGTATTCACCAACAGGAGTGCCACCGATTCAGAATTAAATGATTTTTTTTTCCAGAATTAGCATAGACGTCTGAAACTTTGTATAGATTATGGAGGGGAGTAAATGACAGTAAAAGTTTTGTTGAGCTAAGAGCAATGGTTTTTGTTATGCAGAACTTTTTGAACGCCCCTCGTATGATCAACCACTTGCAATTCCTTAAAGTGAGAGTATTAGGCAGCAAGGATCGAGAAGATTAGAATATAATTCGGTAAGGATATTATCCCCCCGGTCCCCCCCCCCCCCCCTGTCCACCGATGTCGCCTATCCGACGACGGATGATTTCAATAACCACGCTCTCAATCAAAAACTTGGTGGTACATCCGATGACCAGTTACTTCTCTGAACACGCTGATCCCAATCAAGAGCTTAGTGCCTCATACGACGACCTCGAACCTGAGAACATCGTCGTACACGACGACCATATGGGACTCGAACCTGAGAACATTGTCGTACAGACGACCATATAGGACTTGAACCTGAGAACATCAGCCAGGCTCGTAATCTGATGGTTCGAATCCATCAGGTTCGAATCCCATCTGCACCAGTGTTAAGATTTATCTTTGCTAACCTGGAGTGAAAAAGGCGACACCGATGGAGAGGCCGCCGTTCGTCGAGTGGAATGTTAAGCCGTGGTTCCCTTATACAGAAGAGCCATACCCTGCACACATTGCAAAACATTCTGAATGGCCTAAACGGGAAATTTTCATCGTCTCCTAACAGCCGATCTCCGTCCCATAACCAACTGTGTGCTCTTGGGGTCCTTGTGACCTGCCCATTGTATGCACAAAGGTGTTGCTGAGATAAAACAACAAATGAGAAAACATTGCAATATTGGTTATAGAGACTTAAGTAATGGCAATCGGGTCCTTAAGAGTCAAGAGCATCCTCTTAAGAGCAGACTATGTACATTTCCTACAAAACAACGTCACTAGGAATTATCCACATCCTGCCAAGCCTCAGCCAAAGACAGGGGGGGAGGAAAGTCCCCCTAGCTATTGTTAACTTGATATACGGTTGCTTATTCTAAGGTGGGAGAGTTTAGTATACATGAAGTATTAAGACGAAGCACCACTGACGCCGGTAAGACCAAGACGCTGGGCAGGGACGTCTTGTGACAAGCCTGAGCGCCGGCCACGCTCGCCTAATGCAGTTACATTACTGTCTTCGCCTCCTCCAGCGAGCAGGCAGAGGTGCAGGAGCAGCGCTCCTTCCATGCCAATCCCTGGCTCTCCGCACATCCATCACCGTGCGCACGAGCTGTTATTAATAGCGTCCATAATTGTACGTCCCCCGGTCGGTAAATGCGACGTTGGATTGCCTCTGCTTAATTATAAGGCACCGGGCGCCATGCACGACTGCGCGGCCAGCGAGACCATTTACTGAGGTGGGGTTGGAGAGGTGGGCAAGGGCCAGGGGAAGAGGAGGAGGAGGACGCAATCCATCTGTTGTGGGCATGCGCCGACCATGGATTATGGAGATGCCTACCTCTTCAGGTGTCTGCAAAATCGGACTGAGCGGAGATGGAGGATCTCTGAGTTCGGAGATGCCCATTTACCGCCGTTACAGAGAGAGAAGGGGGATTTGTAGTGCTAAAGAGAAAAATGGGAACATCCCTGTGTTATGTTAGTGGAAGATCAAATTTAAAACTACATAACTTCTTAAATAAGCCTTTTTTTATGGATATAATAATAATTGTTTAATTCACCAGCATATCATATAATTAGTTATTTATTCATAATATATAACAACGAAAAATACATAACTGGTGAAAATGGTGAGCAATACAAGCAACTAGCTTTTCTTATTCTCCCTTATTAACATTTATACAAACCGGAAACAGTAACTGAAGTATACAAAACGTATCAATAGAAACATTGCTAAATGAAATTTTCTAATAATTTGACATTTAATATCAAGCTTAACATGAAAGCACCAAGAACTCAGAAATACAATCAACCAAATGAGCTCATAAATGCATTCAAAATTTATATCATGAAAAGTAACCCAAACACAATACCAAGGTATACTGAAAAAGACTGCTTATGGTATCAAGGGAAATATAATTTTGAACCAGAATACTTAGGCTTAACATGAAGCACCAAGAGCTCAGAAATGCATTCAAAAATTATATTATGGAAAGAAATCCAAACACAATGCCAAGGTATACTGAAAAAGATAGTTTACCACCTCAAATCAAATCTCAGGAAATGTAATTCTAGACCAGAATGAAGTGATAGAAGAAATCTTTTTAATAAAATCTTTTAAGTAGATTTTGTAAAAAAAAAATTCTTCTGTCACTTTTCTGAGTTCTTGGTGCCCTCATGTTAAACTTAAGTATTCTGGTCTAGAATTACATTTACTGAGATTTGATTTGAGGTGGTAAACGATCTTTTTCAGTACCTTGGCACTGTGTTTGGATCTCTTTCCATTATATAAATTTCGAATGCATTTCTGAGCTCTTGGTGTTCTCTCATGTTAAGGCTCAGCATTCTGATATCGATTTCCAAAAATATTCGTTCACTATTTCAAGAATTGTGAGGTTTGAACATTGAATGCAATGTCGGTCATAAGAATTTTTCTTGGAAATTAAAAAAAAATAATAAAATAAATATATATTTTTCTAGAAACTTATCCAAATAACTCAATATTTCCCAATTTTGTGTCTGAGGACTGCCGTTTACTGATGCTAAATATTTCAACTTCCATTGGGCGTACGAATAGCGTTGAAAGTCGATGTTTAGGTAGAATAGAATACGATCTTTAGAATATGATACCCTGTGCACGTTAAAGAACATTCTAGTTGGTATTGGCGGGAAGCTTTCATTCAATGTCCAATGCCGGATCTTGGGTCCATGACGCTACGACAAACAATCAGAAAAGCGGATTAGAATATGAGATTCCAATATATTTCCTACATATTGCTTTTTTTTTTTATAGATAAAATATTGACTTTCAAACAAAAAATGAACGATTTCATACAGAAGAGAAATCTCAAAAGCAATATTGCAAATAACACAAAGAAAAAAAAAGTTACATATAGAATTCGAATTTTGCCAACTTCCATAGATTTTACCATCTCGCCACATTTTACAGAAAAAAAATCACAATTTTACATCACACCTGGTTTTTGTAAAGCCACTCTGAATTCTGCCAACTCCCTCAAGATTTTCCAACTCTCCTAGATATTGCGAAGCTGCCTCGATTTTGCCAACACGCCATAATTTTACAGAAAAAAGATTGCAAATTTTACATCTCACCTGAATTTTGTCAACTCTCCACGATTTTGCCAAGAGACTCCGAATTTTGCTAACTGCCCCTAGATGTTGCCAACTCCCCAAAGATTTGCCAACTCGCCATAATTTTACAGAAAAAAAATCCTAATTTTTACATCTCACCTGATTTTTGTCAATTCTTCACGATTTTGCCAAGTCACTCCGAATTTTGCCAACTACCCCTAGTTTTTGCTAACTGCCCCTAGATTTTGCCAACTCCCTAAGTTTTGCCAACTAACCATAACTTTACAGAAAAAAATCAAAATTTTCACATCTCACCTGAATTTTGCCAACTCCCCAAGATTTTACCAAGTCACTCCGAATTTTGCCAACTCCCCAAGATTTTGCCAACTCCCCAAGATTTTGCCAAGTCACTCCAAATTTTGCCAACTCCCCAAGATTTTGCCAACTCATCTGCTTTTACTAAGTAGCTTCGAATTTTGCCAACTGCTCTAAATTTTGCCGTCTCTCCATTTTCCAAACTGCCTTAGATTTGCCAAGTTGCCTCGATTTTGACAACTCCCCTTAATTTTACCAAAAAAAAAATTCGCAATTCACCTAGATTTTAAGAAGTCGTTTCGAATTTTGCCAACTCTTTTGGGGAACCAATTATTAGTTAATTTAATTAAGTTACCTCTACCTCCCCCCCCCCCATGGCTACGCCCCTGATTCTTACATCTATAGAACGAATCATTGTACTAAAATAGAATTTGCATTTCTTTTTTTAAGTTTTTTTTTCTTGACTTTTATGTTGGGAAAATCATTAATGACGTCATCACAAATTGTTTCTTGAAATAAATCAATTCCACCGGATAAAAATTATACGATAATTTTTTTTGTATTTTATATACATATATACAATGACGGTAATATGTGTAAATTATTACAGGTATATGAGAGAATGTTATTTGGCGTCTATGGTCGAGGCCATATTTGCCATAGCCTAGATGCTGCTCTACTTCCGTCTTACCTAAAAGCTGTTCATTGGATCCCTTTCCTTTGTACCGTCACATTGAAACCACTAAAATGC
Source organism: Ryuthela nishihirai (assembly GCA_038380435.1). Lineage (NCBI taxonomy): Eukaryota > Metazoa > Arthropoda > Arachnida > Araneae > Heptathelidae > Ryuthela > Ryuthela nishihirai. Next base: position 33,275,483 of record JAWZYU010000018.1, read on the forward strand.
TTCTTCTGCCGTTGTCTCTATTGCGTTTGTCTCTCAATCATTTTCAATCCAATCATCCTCAAATTTTTCACACAGACTCTCACTATGGTTCTCACAAAACACAGATATAAATTTTAGGTGAACTCACAGTAGACGGTTCTATTTTTTTATTTCATTTGAATAATAAAATTATTCAAATGCTTCAAAACTTTAACTTAAAAGGAGACATTCCAAATCTTATTGCGGACTGGAGTTTTGAAAGACCAATTATTAACACTGATATTCCTTTAATAACTCACAAAATTGAATTTTCAACTAAAACGCTTAAACTGATTTCAAAATTTTATCGCAATCAAAAAACAATTTGTTTTAGATATTTATGCAGATGGCTCAGTTCATCCTGAAAACAAAAATGATTCGGTTGCATTTTGGTTTCCAAATTTTAATATTTAAAAAAAAAAAATCTAATTAAATGCAAACACGACAATTTTGCAAGCTGAGATTTTTGCAATTAATAGAATCTCTTAAATGGATCCCACAAAATTTAAAAAATTATAAAATAGCAATTTTTTCCGATTCGAAAGGAGTCCCTTCACAGGAACATTTTTATTTCGAATATAATTTATTTTTCAAATTTTAACTTTAAATTCTATTAACTATACAATTAATAACAACAAAACTTATTTATAATGGATCCCAAGTCATATGAGAATTCAAGAGAACGGAAAAGTGGATGAATTATCAAAAGAAGCAGAAACACTTATTCAGATAACAGAAACTTATACATTCTACTCATTTTTTATTTCCATTAGTTCTCAAAAACTTTTATTGCGGAAGTCTGCAGAAGAAGCTCCCATTTGGATGCAACGTTTCAAGGAAGAAAGAGACGTCCTATACAAGGACTCCCTTTTATATTTTCATACACATTTGGAAGGTTGAAATCCAAAGAGAATCAGAAAACGCTTATGAATGATCACAGAGTATTTATAAGGCACACTGTGATTACAGAACTTTATGCGATAATAATGCAATATTAGATTTAGCAGATTATGAATTTTGAATGAAGTTTTATAAAAACAAAAAAAAAATTTTTCTTAAATACTGATTGCAAATTTCATCAAACCAAAAAATCACGGTCCATTTCAACGCTCTTAATCTGCTAGTTTTTGGGGCGGGGGTAGCTCAGTCGGTAGTGCGCAGGCTCGCAATCTGTACTTCCCAGGTTCGAGTCCCAGCTGGGTCAGCGTTGAGATTTATCTCCGCAAAATTTCCCCGCCCTGCCTACGGTCAGTAGGGGACACCGATGGGCTTGAAAAGGCCGCCCGTGTGCGGGAGAGCCATACCCTGTGCACGTTAAAGAACACGCTGGATGACCTTGACGGGAGGCTATCATCTGTCTCCCAACAGCTGTTCCAATGGGTCCTCTCCCCCAACCTTCTCTGAGCCTTCGGGGTCCTTGTGGCCTGGCCATTTAGCCCATGGTGTGCAAAAAAGTGCCGCTCAGAGGTAAAACAATCCAATCCAATCTGCTAGTTTTCCTTTAAAAAAAGAGCTTATTTAAGAAGTTATGGAGCTCCGAATTCTGTTGCCCATTCAATCAACATGGAGTGTCCCCATTTTGTGTTCATTTTTGTATCTTGTTAAGAATGGATTTATCGTTGTGATTTTTTTCTTGTTGTGATGACGAGTGGGAGAAAATGACTTTGCTTCTAAAGATAGCCACTGGAAACTTTCCTCAATTCTGCCATGCGATTTCTGTGGTGATCATTTAAGATAAGAAATTCAACAATGAAGCAGCGCACTGGAAGCTCTAAAACTCTTCGACTGCGCAGTCTCCTAGCCTCATCAGTTGCCGCTCAATGCTAAACCTGAAGAGGAGTTATTTTACGAAAGTAAATCAAAAAGTAAAGATGTATTATTTCTGCATAATTCCTCGACCTTTCCTTGGTTAGTAGCGGACACCAATGACTGCTGTTCATTGGAAGGGACGTAAAGCCGTGGTTCAGTAAGCAGGAGAGCCATACCCTGTGTGCATTAAAGAACATATTGGATGGCCTTGACCAGAGGCTACCATTTATCTCCTAGCATCTGTCCTTCCCACAACCTTCTCTGAGCCGTCGCGGTTCTTGTGACAGTAAAAAAAAATAACCCGATAATCTTTTGTGCATGCGAAAACACACGATAAAATACTTTCTTTCATATACATAGGGGGCCGGATCTTGGGAAGGGGGGGGGGGTACAAGGAGGCCATACCCCCCCCCCTTAAAATGCGACTAAGAGTAATAGAGACAAAAATTATTAAACTTATTTATATTTCATATTCAATTTTTTAAAGTCCTGTAAAATATAGGAGGAAATGTTATACTGCATTGGAAATCCAGTCTCTTGCTCCCCCCAGACCTCCATTTTTTTCCTAGATCCGTGCCTGCAAGTAGCAAATGAGCCAGGGATGCAGCAAAATAAATTGAAACATATTGTGCTTTGACTACTTGTCTACGCAAGAAATCAGGTCACCTGTATCTTTACTTTTTGACTTACCCTTGTCATTAGCTCCTGCATGAGTATCACAGACTCGTGCTTAGAGCTCGTAGATTTGAGAGATGAGGTAAATTTTGGGACAGGTTTTTTACCTGTCTCAAATTTTTAGAGAATTATGAAAATAAAGAATTTTACATCGACAGTTTCTTTGATAATGACGTGCACAATATACATAATACCCATAGAGAATTACGGACCCCTTTAAGTTTAGCATTTTGGTTATGCATCAAATTCTCGCTAAACTTTTGACCCTGTGATCCAAGTTTTTTTTTTTTCATTTGCAACACATAGGATGGAGAAGAATCCTAGAAGCTACTCCTAGTTTTCACAGGCCTTCTCACACAAGGACATGACCTACGAAGACTGACGTCACTGCTGATGTTAGAGCAAACACACAAAGTTTCGAATACACAAAAATTCGCTCGTTAAAGAGCAAGAAAGTTAAAAATTTAAATTTATAATCCAAGATTTAAAAAAAAAAGCTGGTAAAATTATTCCACAAACATTTCACTTTCACAATCACCAGATGACATTGAATGCAACGGATTTTTAATTCTGGTCCAAGATTTAAAAAAAAGCTGGTAAAAATTATTCCACAAACATTTCACAATCACTAGATGACCTTGAATGCAACAAATTTTTAATTCTGGTTCATAACTTTTGACGTTGTTATTAATAGAAACAACTCGCGTGAAGGGTCTAAATGACCCCCCCCCCCCCCCAGAGAAATCAAGGGTTAAACAGGTTTTACGGTGCAAATTAGGTACCCAAGAATCCATACACCGAATCTGTTTAATAGTTCATGATATTAAACCTTAATTTTGTTTGATATTAAACCTTAATTTTGTTTGATATTAAACCTTAATTTTGTTTGCTGCGACTATTTTGAACCCTCCAAGGAAGACTTTTTCCTTACACAATGGATTTCATGCCCATCTAAAGAACCACACCCAAGTGTCGTTATGGCGATGCACTCACTCGACAGCTGCGCAGCAGATAAGAGATTCCAGTGATCACTTCACAACTAATAAAACATTCCAGTTCCGCACCAGTGCCCAGATGGTCTTGTGCGCATTCAATGGTAAAATGCAAAATGCTGATAAGGTTCATTATAATCCCTAATCATTGTAGTAAGGCTTTATGCTGAGAGACTTCTTTTGCCTGTCACGTCTAAAAGCTGCGTTTTACTTTGATATATTATGGTAATCTCTGGACACGTCCACACTGAAAAGGGTTCACCAGTTTCTTATGAGGCCACCTCGGTTACTACGGATGACTTTGTTTCAAGACGCCAGAAAGTTCGCTAATGCTAATAACGCTTAGCAGCTCAAACCACTTTCGGTGTGGTCTCATCCTAACGAAAAGTGAAGAATTTAATTTCTATAATTTCGTCGAGATTGTCATCTATTCTGAGTTCAATGGAAGACTGCTGAATTCCAAAAAGCTACTGCTTTTAATGTTGTTCACAAACATCCTTTTTTTTTTGGGGGGGGGGGAGTCTTCCTTCTTTGTTTCCAGCAAATTACACTTCATTTTTGCGCTTTGTTTTCAGCCATCCGACTGGTCGTAGAGTACATTACAATCCAATCACTCATTTGCTTGTTTTTTGTCCCCATTAACCCTTCAGCTACCATATTTTGTGCTGTCAGTGAGTGACACATGCGCTTTTGACTCCAGATGCTTGAACAGGATCTTGGATATGAATGAGATGATTATGTTAATGACTGACATGAGTTAGAAGACGGGGTCATTAACCACCGTTAAGTCGCGTCTCGTGTAAGGAGAAACTGCGTTGCTTTGCCCATGTTGCTCGCCTTCAGAATGACAGATTAGAGAATAGGCGCACTTTTCATAACTCTAAAGATCTGAAGGTTGCTTCGGTTGGATTATTTCAGCTCTGGGCAGCATTGTGCTGCCCAGAGGCAGCATCTGAGCTACCCCGTGTGCTGGCAGCAGCACACGGGGTAGGAGTGGCTCAGTCGGTAGCTGCAGTTCCCAGGTCTGAATCCCAACTGTGCCTGCTTCGAGATTTACCTCCACTAAACTCCAACTCTGCCCTCGGTCAGAAAGGAGACACCGATGAGTTTGGAAAGGCCGCCGTCCTTCGGATGGGACATTAAACCGTGACTCCGTGTGCTGGAGAGCTATACCCTGTGCACGTTAAAGAACAAGGTGGAAGGCCTTGAGAAGAGGCAACCATTTGTCTTCTAAAAGCTCTCTAGTGGTTCCCTTACCCCAACCATCTCCGAGCGTTTGAGGTCCTTGTGACTTGGCTATTTAGCCCACTGCGCGCGAAAAAGTGCCACTCAGAGGTAAAACAACCCAACTCTTTTCTGACAACGGACAAAATGGTGAGGTCATAAAAACTCCAAATGCTCACAGAAAATTGGGTAAGGAGATCTACTGGACAGCTGTTAGACCACAGGAGTGAGCATTCAAGTCGTGAGTTAGAATGCATGTTCTTAAAAGCACACAGGGTGTCTCTCGTGCACACGGAACCATGGCTTAACGTTCCATCCACCGGAGAACAACCTTTCAAAGCGCATCAATGTCCCCTTTGCCACTGAAGGCAGAAAGGCAGTTTCTCCAGTCTTGCGTAGTTGGGATTCTAACTTGTGAACTTCAGATTACAAAGCCTGGCACGCTGCCGACTGAGCCAACCCTCGCCCCTTGAAGAAATGGGATAAGCGAAGAATGGTGGTGGTGGGGGGAACAATGCCAAAGAGGATCTGGTTATAATTATCGTACAGTGTATAAATGAGGCAGATATTACTTACGATCTCTGGTGAGACTTCCGCGGCTTATGATCTTTGAAGATCTTATACTCCTACAGTGCTGACATCCGTAAATTATCCATAAGATATCTAAGATGGCTAAAGGATATCTTTTTCCAATCTTAACATCTTCTGGTTATTTTGCGGGGTTGGGATGTTGTACCTCTGAGCGGTACTTTTCCCACACAATGGACTAAATGGCCAGGTCACAAGAACCCAAAGGGCACAGAGAAGGGTGTAGAAGGGGACCCAGTAGACAGCGGTCAGGACCCTCTTACTACCCCAGGCCTGAGCAAACTATTTAGCTGAAGAGCCGCAGAAAAAAATTGAAATGAAATGGTGGGCCGCCAAAGAATGATTTACGCAATAACTTATTTATAACGAAAGCGAAAAAAAAAAACAACTTTAAGTGAAACGTAAACAATATAATTTTAAGCAATTTTATTAAAATTAATTGTTTTAATAAGAATTCACTTTGCCGAAGAGGGACTTCTTCTTGTCCTCTTTACGTTCTTTTTCACCCTTTACAAATTTATTTCTCATCAGTAGCTAGCGGGTCTCACAAAAAGAGGTAGCGGGCCGAAGTTTGCGCAGCCCTATATTAACCTGGCCAGATCCGGATCTAGAAAATAACCTATGTGGGGGGGGGGGGGGAGTGAAATCGAGCCAGAAAAAAGTAAAAGGGGGATAGGCCAAGAGATTGGATTTCCATTGTAGTATAATACATTTAACCTATCAGTTTAAGAGGCCTTTAAAAAAATTTTGAAAAATGTGTAAAATATGCACAAGTTTAATAATTCTTCCCCCATTACCTTTAATAGTATCCTCAAAGGAGGCCTTGCTCCTCCCCCCCCCCCTTTCAACAGATCGCCACCTTGTCCATACATTCTACATACATATATACAAACATACAAAATCCTCATGCAGCCATGGCTATGGAAGACTGTGAAATTTTGTTCTCCAAAAATGTTTGTCCGCAACTACAGTTGCTGCATTTGACCCCTGTGGGTCAATACTAGCAAGGTCCTGTTTGACGGTGTCTGCCTATTGTATCCTAGCTCTCCCCCTTTTCCCGAGAACTTTAGGATCACTGATCATAATCCTATTCACCAATTTACAGCTATTCACACAGGTAACATGGCCAAACTAACGCATGCACAATATGCTGCTCAAAGGAGTTTGCCGACTCCTTTGCCTAACCTCATCATTACTTACAAAGTTGAACCATTCAAGATACTGTGTAAGCATGTAGAATCAAAAGCATCAAATTTTCTGTTATCTTGTTTACAAAGGGTCCAAGTTTCACTACCATAACTAACCCTAGAAAGAACCAAATTATTATAGTCTAATTTTAGTCTTTAGGCGTATACGCCTATTTTTCCACACTCTCCATAGATTCTTAAAAGTTTCAGTAGCAATCCCTATTATTTTGTTTATTTCATTCCGCACATCGCCAGTATCTGTCAACCAGCTCCCAAGATAATCAGACTAAAACACTTGCTTAAGAGTGCAACCGTTCAAAGCAACTGAAGCACCGACGGTATGATCAATTTTCATCACTTCAGTTTTCTCTCTGTTTATCACTAAGCCTACTCTAGTGCCAGTCTCATCAACCAGACCTAATGAAAGAGTTCATCTCATCAACATCATTAGCCAACAGAGCCAAATTTTCTGCATAATCCAAATCAGAAATTTTGAAATCTCTAGACCATTTAAGGCCAAAATCTTTTCTTGCAAAGAATTCTTCATAGCATAATCAATAACCAAACTAAAAAGAAAAGGAGACAAAATGCGTTCTTATCTGGCTCCACTAGCAAAGCTAAACCAATTGCAACAGGTATTACCAACTCTCACACATGATTCAGCGTTATTATGGAGAGCTTTCATTATTCTAATTTGTCAGGTATTCCATAAGATCTAACGATAAATCACAAATTATGTTTGAATTATTTTTAAAATCTACAAAGCTAGTAAGGACAAGTTTCTGAAATTCTAAAAATTTCTCAAGAATCTGCCAAAGTGAAAAATTCTGATCTACACATCCCCTACAACTTCTGAATCCACATTGTTGTGCATCAACCATATTTTTAATTTTATAAAGCACAATAATGCAAAGAACTTTACCTGGAACAGAAAGTAGGCCGATATCATTGCCAACTGCGATTTACTTTTGGGAAGGAGCCTGCCTCCAACCTTGATGGGTAGCTACACCCCTGATGGCCTTATTAATATCTTTAGACCCTGTCCGGAGTTAAGTTTTTTTCTTTTCATTCAAGCCCATCGGTGGCCCTTTCTTCCCGAGGGCAGATTGGGGATTAGCAAAGAAGATATCAGCGTAGGAACAGTTGGGACTCGAACCCGGGAAGTTCAGGTTATAGGACCGGCGCGCTACAGACTTACCCATCAGAAAATTTGCTGGACATGATGTTTCTTGAAAAGTAATACGAAGTGCGAAAATGAGTTAATCACTGGCAATTTAATTTCATTTGCATTTTTTTACTTCTTAAGGCATATAGAGGCGATAATTTTTTTTGTCTTCTGATATTTTACAAATTTATTTATTATCTGAGAAATACATATAATTGACGTTATTTAACGATACCTATATATCGCCTTTGAAAATTCCTACCCTCAGGCGGCTGCCTATTTTGCCTACCCTGTTAAGACCGGCCTCGCGAATCGTCCCGACCGTGGAATATCCTAAGGGAATAGCAAAACGAGATATCGCGGATAGGGAAGAGCAGAAACTATTTCCTCTTCAACGAAAATATTCGGTAGCGAGATTAAAAGGTTCAAAAGATTCTTTTTTTTTCACTCAAGAACTCGGCATCAGTTCATTAACCATACATGTGTACTATATCGGCTTTCAAAAATTTTACAAACTGATATTTAACTTTTTTTTTAAGCGTTTAAAAAATTTTCCCATTAATTTTTTTAATAGTTTATGGCCCAGAACTGAATGTTCTTCTTTTAGTATGTAAACACAACAGATATCTGTTTTCCAACAGGTGTTCCAGTGGGTCACCTCCCCCAACCTTCTCTGAGCCTTCGGGATTCTTGTGACCTGGCCAATTAGCCCATGGTGTGCAAAAAAGTGCCGCTCAGAGGAAAAACAATCCAACCTTCGATCCGTTTTTAAAACTCTCCTTAACGCATTTAGAAAAATGTTTTTTATTATTTTAATCATAAATTCAATACTTTCTTAATCTCTTTTTTGCTTATGCAATTGAATAATTAAATTAGAGGCTTTATGACTCTAATGAATTAAAGATTTCATATAAGAAAATAAAAGTTCAATTTCAGCATTTTTCATTTCGAAGATTTTGCCTAATCTTTCGATGAAAATTGATTTAACATTGGATTAAACCTGAAATCCGCAACCGGCAAACCCTATTCATCAACCAACGTTCAACAACTGAAGGAATAAAAAAATCATTGAATAAATTTAAAATTTATGATAAAAATTAATTTTTAATTTGCCCCTAATTTGTTTTCAAGAGTTTTTAGATAGTAAAACGAAGAGATTAATTCATAACGAAAATCGCTTCGCCTTTTTTTACGTAGCTCTCAAAGAATGTTTAAAATACACCTATAAAAATAAGTCGTCCAAGTTGTAATTAAACTAAGAAACAAAGGCGTTGGCTTTTATAGGCGATGAAAATTACAGTTAGCAAGACAACTGCGAATATTGATTTAAATAAAAGCAATTGAAATAACAATTCTTGGAAACGTCATACGTAAATACAAATTGGTAATTGTAATATTGTGCATAATCATTGAATTCATTTTATGTTTGCAATGCTATACCTGTATCTTAATTCTGCCAAATGGGGGGGCGGGGGTGGCTCAGTCGGTAGCGCGCCAGGCTCGTAATCTGTAGTTCCCAGGTTCGAGTCCCAGCTGGGTCAGCGTTGAGGTTTATCTCCGCAAAATTCCCCGCCCTGCCCACGGTCAGTAGGGGACACCGATGGGCTTGGAAAGGCCGCCGCCCGTCGGATGGGACGTTGAGCCGTGGTCCCGTGTGCGGGAGAGCCATACCCTGTGCACGTTAAAGACCACGCTGGATGGCCTTGGCGGGAGGCTACCATCTGTCTCCCAACAGCTGTTGCAGTGGGTCCCCTCCCCCAACCTTCTCTGAGCCTTCGGGGTCCATGTGACCTGGCCATTTAGCCCATGGTGTGCAAAAAAAGTGCCGCTCAGAGGTAAAACAACCCACAACCCAACTCTGCCAAATGGAGTCAGTGTAAACAATATATATACCTTCCATTTATTGCTATTAAATAATCGATTAAATATGAAACATGAAAGCCAAAATCTTGGCTATAAAAACTCGCCAACTGTAATGTAAATATCCACCGCGGGGGGGGGGGGGGGGAGTAACTTTAAATGCAAACAGGAAATAAAGCATTGTTTAAAAAAAATACATGCAGTAAATTTTCACTACAAAGTGAAAAACTTGTATACTAAGAGTCCAAAGCACACTAGCCATTTGACCAGCTGCCACTATGACAACAAAATAAACATGACAAATAAACTTTAAAACTCTGAAAAGAGTTGGGTTACCCTCGTTGTGACCTGGCCATTTACACTACTGAGTACAAAAAAAAATGCCGTGAGATAAAACAACGCAACTATTCCGAATCAATTGCCAATGAGCTTTTAAAACCCCATTCGCACTGATTGGCTCTGATGTACTTTCAATAGATTTGGTTAACCACTTGTGGAACTCAGAGAAAAGGTGGAGACAAAAAAATAATGCTGTTGAACAGTTTTTGTTTCCAACTGTGGCCTACAAACAGGAAATAAAAACATTTGGTCGGTGAGACTTAAACCCACTCTGCTCTGTCATATTCCTGGGGCGGGGGTGGCTCAGTCGGTAGCGCGCCAGGCTCGTAATCTGCAGTTCCCAGGTTCGAGTTCCAGCTGGGTCAGCGTTGAGAGTTATCTCCGCAAAATTCCCCGCCCTGCCCACGGTCAGTAGGGGACACCGATGGGCTTGGAAAAGCCGCCGTCCGTCGGATGGGACGTTAAACCGTGGTCCCGTATGCGGGAGAGCCATACCCTGTGCACGTTAAAGAACACGCTGGATGGCCTTGACGGGAGGCTACTATCTGTCTCCCAACAGCTGTTCCAGTGGATCCCCTCCCCCACATGGACCCCGAAGGCTCAGAGGAGCTGAGCCTTCGGGGTCCATGTGACCTGGCCATTTAGCCCATTGTGTGCAAAAAAGTGCCGCTCAGAGGTAAAACAACCCAACCTGTCATATTCCCTGAATTAAAAAGAAGGCACCTGTGCCTCTTTTGTCCTAACCATCTGGCTCAAAATAAACTTCTCTGCAAACAAAAGACTGTTCTTCTGTCAACAGAACGATTGCCAATCAGAGCCGTGACCACCGGAACCAACCCCACTTCCCCAAACACGTGAACAAATGACACATATAAATCTCTTGTGATTCCTCTATAAAAATGAAGCGCAGAATAGTATTTGCATTTTACCATTAGACTGATGTACAAAATACACTGACAACCAAGTCGCATCCCATGTTTAATCAGTGGGAGGTAGGCAAAGATCTAAAAAAAATATCTGGAAGGGGCCAAGAAACTGGTGACATAGACACCTCTATAACTGAGTTAATGATCTGGCAACCTTCGTGTCACGTGACACGAAGGTTGCCAGATCACTAATTTCTAAAAAAAATCGTTGCCAGATATTTTTCTGAATTCTGTAATCAACCATAATGTTCGGATACTTTTTTGAGCGACTGTAGGTGGTCATATTATTTTGATATTAGATCGTGTGGGCTCACTCACGGAAATATTGAGCGTGTGCAGTTACCGTTCACAGCAAACTGGAGCGTGTGCAGTAACGGCACACGCTCCAGTTTGCTGTGAACGGTAACTGGAGCGTGCACAGTTGCTGTACACGCTCCAGATATTTTTCCTGAATTCTGTAATCACGTGACACGAAGGTTGCCAGATCACTAATTTCTAAAAAAAATCGTTGCCAGATATGTTTTCTGAATTCTGCAATCAACCATAGTGTTCGGATATTTTTTGAGCGACTGTACGTGGTTTCAATTTGCTGCTGCGTCAAATACCAAAACGTCTGATTACGAAAATCACCTTCAGCTAAGCAAGAAGAAAAACAGTCAACGTCTATACGAAACACATCTTTTATCACTAGATATTAAATACATAACTAACAATTTAAATATCATCGGCTAAAAATCCAACATCGCATGAAAATTTCTACCTTCATTCTATTAGCTATCCTATCGACTTAGTCCTAAGGAAGTTTATTTTGAGTTCAATCAAGTAAATAAGACAGTTTCATTGCATGCTATCCGACAGAAGAAATTGCAAATAGCATTAACAATAATAAACAGAAATAAAAAACCCCGAAATATAATTCTATAAAAACAACATTTCATGTGAATACATTTGTGTACAAATAGGAAAAACTCGCAGTTCAAGATCGCCGTTAATGTTATAAAATACGAACTTTTTATCCATGCACGGAATTTTGAATAAACAACATTTATTTTTATTCCAATAAGGCCTTATCGAATCGGAGATAGATATCTGCAGAATCCACGTAGCAAAGCGTTTAAATATTAATGCTAAAACGTCTTCAAGACGGTAGGAAATTCATAAGATAATGCGAATACAACTTAGCGGAATACACAGCAACAGTCGATCTACAGCTATCGCTTTCACGATAAATACACCAAACTACAAAAACGTATCGATCCAAAAGCGATGGATGCATCTTTTAACAACATGCTGTGTGGGAAATGCTCTCAATTGAGATGATTTAAGTTCGGTTAGTGATATTGGTTTCTGTTTTTTTCATCCCTGAAATGTTTTCGAAACAGAGGCGGGGTGTATGTGCTCTCAATGCACAGACTTCTTGGATGATCTGTGTCCTGAAAGGCAATCCTGTTGCTGTCACTGGGGTTCATCTGTATCTGCATATCAGTGAGGGTTTACAAAAGAAAAACCTCCCCTTGGAATGGCGATGAAGCTATTTGTGCAGCGGATTAACTGCAGAAAAAGCCTAACAAATGAATCCATCAAAACTTGCTAGAATGTTACTAGGTCCAAACAGAAATCAAAATTGGAAATATTGTGAACCCGTATTATAGATTAATACATCAGCATTTATAAATTCAGTCGACATGAGAACAAACGCCACTGAAGATATCGCATCATAAAGATGATGCTATTAACATGAAAATGCTATGGTAATTCGTAGTTTGCGTGCATTGGACCAATTATCGTTTAGAATAGAGAGATTCGTGATCTTAGTCATAGAGCAGACTGAGATTTAAATATTAAAGATTTTTTTATAGAAAGGTTCGCATTGCTTTTGCATAATAAATGTTACATATCAATGAACTAAAGCCGTGACGGCATTACTAAGTTGATCCTCTAAAATTAAGAGAAGGAAATTAAATAATATTTATTAATTTTTATCGTGGTTTCCTTCAAATGTTAATTTCTGTCGAAGTATTTGTTGTTGGAGTCAAAGATCTATAAAAGAAAAAAAAAATAATAGGAAGGGGAGGATAAGGAGGGGGGGGGGAATGGCTTTATTGAACCAAAACGTGGTTCCAGTACAGTCGTTCTTTCTCCTCTGAAGAGATCATTTTCAAAAGAGTAATCTTTCGAAATATGTGAAACGTGTATGTTTACTGATTTTTTTCCATTCGTTTCGGTTCTTAACGTGCTAATGGGGTTGTTGGGTTGTTTTAGCTCTGAGTGACACATTTTTGCCCACAGTGGGCTAAATGGCCAGGTCACAAGAACCCCAAGGGCTCACAGAAGGTTGTACAAAGAGACCCACTGAACAGTTGTTAGGAGTAAGCATCCCTTCTTTAACGTGCACAGGGTAAGACTCCCCTGCACGCGAAGTGCCAGAGTTTAACTCTCCGTCCGACGGATGCCTTTCCAAGCACATTGGTGCCGCCTTTCTGACCTTGGGCTGGTTAGAAGAGTTAGCGATGATAAATCAGAACGCTGAGACAAGTGGGATTCGAACCTAGGAACTGCAGATGACGAGCCTAGAGTGGAAGTGGGGGTCAAAGGTAATCTAGCGTGCTCTGCGTTGTAGACGAACCTAGGCACGTGATTTATTGTAAGGAATAGAAATTTTCTACCACATGAGGAAACAATAAAGAAGGGTTGTGTTACCTTTGCTCTGCAGTTTTCTACACACAGTGGAATAAATGGCCAGGTCACTATTACCCTAAGGGCTCAGAGCTGGTAGAGAACCAGCTGGATACAAATGGAAATCTTCCCGTAAACGCCATCCAGAGAGTTCAACATATATATACGTTGTTACGTGGCCTTGTCGCACACTGTGCCACGTCTTAACATCTCATCCTACATACAGTGACCTTACCAAACCCACCGATATTCCTTTTCTCATTAAAGGGTGTTACAAGATAAAAAAAAAACAGCGAAGAACTCGAACTGAAGGGCATTAGGTTTTACTTCTTATAAATACTCCCAGTATAATTCAATTCACTCATTTAAGAAGGATAATCGAGGCTCGCTTTGGAATCAAAACGTTGCAATGAAACGTCCGCTGAAAAAAGATGGAGCATTCCGTCTCTCCCATTGAGACAGCCACTGTGGCATTCTCAGTTACGAGTTTCAAAGTGTCTTCTTCCGATTATTAGGACCTGTCGGTACTCGGTGGTTGGGTTGGGTTGCTTTACCTCTGAGCGGCACTTTTTTGCACACCATGGGCTAAATGGCCAGTCACATGGACCCCGAAGGCTCAGAGAAGGTTGGGGGAGGGGACCCACTGGAACAGCTGTTGGGAGACAGATGGTAGCCTCCCGTCAAGGCCATCCAGCGTGTTCTTTAACGTGCACAGGATATGGCTCTCCCGCGAGAGCCAACCCCGGGTTGTTTTACCTCTGAGCGGCACTTTTTTGCACACCATGGGCTAAATGGCCAGTCACAAGGACCCCGAAGGCTCAGAGAAGGTTGGGGGAGGGGACCCACTGGAACAGCTGTTGGGAGACAGATGGTAGCCTCCCGTCAAAGCCATCCAGCGTGTTCTTTAACGTGCACAGGATATGGCTCTCCCGCACACGGGGCCACGGCTTAACGTCCCATCCGACGGACGGCGGCCTTTCCAAGCCCATCGGTGTCCCCTACTGACCGTGGGCAGGGCGGAGAATTTTGCGGAGATAAATCTCAACGCTGACCTAGCTGGGACTCGAACCTGGGAACTACAGATTACGAGCCTGGCTCGCTACCGACTGAGCCACCCCCGCCCCATTACTCAGTGGTACAGTACACCATATGTGATCAGAAGATGTGGATCGTGGGTTCGTATTTCACCTCCTCAAGGCAATAAGCAGATGTGGTCAGTCGATAGTGCATCGAAATCAAAATCTAATGCCCTTCAATTCGAGTTCGTCGCTGTTTTTTTTATCTGGTTACACCCTTTAATGAGAAAAGGAATATCGGTGGGTTTGGTAAGGTCACTGTATGTAGGATGAGATGTTAAGACGTGGCACAGTGTGCGACAAGGCCACGTAACAACGTATAGATGTTCAACTCTCTGGATGGCGTTGACGGAAAGATTTCCATTTGTATCCAGCTGGTTCTCCACCAGCTCTGAGCCCTTAGGGTAATAGTGACCTGGCCATTTATTCCACTGTGTGTAGAAAACTGCAGAGCAAAGGCAACACAACCCAATTCCCGAAGACAGTATTTTCTGCAGAGAACTGAATAAATGTTCCAAAATTCAACAAGAATCGAATGTTGATCTATCGCAGTAGTTTATATCTCAAATTGGCCAAAAATGAACAATAGCCAAAGAAACCAACTTGAGAAATATTTTAATGCGTGCATCTACATAAGCTCTTCTTTGGATAGGGGGCGGGGTGGCTCAGTCGGTAGCGCGCCAGGCTCGTAATCTGCAGTTCCTAGGTTCGAGTCCCAGCTGGGTCAGCGTTGAGATTTATCTCCGCAAAATTCCCCGCCCTGCCCACGGTCAGTAGGGGACACCGATGGGCTTGGAAAGGCCGCCGTCCGTCGGATGGGACGTTAAGCCGTGGCCCCGTGTGCGGGAGAGCCATACCCTGTGCACGTTAAAGAACACGCTGGATGGCCTTGACGGGAGGCTACCATCTTTCTCCCAACAGCTGTTTCAGTGGGTCCCCTCCCCCAACCTTCTCTGAGCCTTCGGGGTCCATGTGACCTGGCCATTTAGCCCATGGTGTGCAAAAAAGTGCCGCTCAGAGGTAAAACAACCCAACAACTCTTCTTAGGATACAGCCACGGTCTCACAAAGAACGATTTCAGCGGTTTAGCTTTGTGAGCATTTGCAAACGTTCTGGCGTCTTGAAACAAAACCGTTACCAGGAAAGGAGGTGGCCTCATTCCGAAATTGAAGTGACGGTATCTAATTGCTGCACATTTATCAAGCTCAACTGCTCATATCGCTTAGTGTGTGGCCGTATCTTATATCTGGCTGCTCTTATCAAATTTCCAGTCACTTCGCCACCCTACGGTTTAAAAAACGCACACACAGATAGAGAGTAAATTTTTGCAGCCTCACGACTGGAAATCGTGAACCGACATTCAGAAGGCTGACTTGCTTAAAGAACTTTATCTCCCGAGAATAGCTCATGAATAACCCACGAATGAATTTCAACTGCTTTCGGAAGGATCGCTGCTGTACAGAAGAAAAAAAAACACGACAATCAAGAAAAGTTCATTTCCAGAGAGAAACAACATTAGAAGATAAAAAAAAAACTGTAAAAAATACTTCCAGTATAATTCAACACTATCCAATTTTTAATACTAACTCTATGTTATAATGAAATGATAAGATATTCACACATACTGCCGAAGACAGAACGCTACACTGTAGTTAAGGATGGGGAAACATTTGGCGGGAAAATAATGTGGGACAATCTTAAATCAGACCCACAGCGAATTGAGGCCCATACATCTGTGTCTTTCGTGTGGAGTTGGGACACGCGAGCAGGCGCGGTTGCCGGGGAGACGGGCTTCAGTTGAGACTGCGGGTCGCGTGGACGACTGCTCTTGCCATCCCACCAGGCACGGACTAAAGAGGTAGCGGTCCAATCAGACGGCGCTGAGGCCCGTGCGTGAGCAGGTGGTGGAGGCCAGCCGAGAGGATGCCATGCACGCGCAGAGGTGAAGAGGGTAGGAGACAGGGAGGGGATGCGAAAACTGGAGACGGACGAGTGGCTGACATCAGAGTTCACACCTCAAGAAGAAGGAAGAGCCATTATGCAATGGCGGAGCATTATGCAAGGTTTCTCAACTACGATGAGTCTTCCGGCAACTTGTTTGCATTCATCTTCGGAAGCAGTTGGAGTGAGAGGAATTTCGTATCCTTTTTTTTATTTTCACTCTCTTGCCTCTTATCCCAAGGCGAACGGGTTTGTTGTTGTAAAAACAGAAAATGTGGTCGTGGTTGTTGCTGCAAGAGACTTCTCTTCCAACTGGGAGGAGTGAAATGGCGACAAATGGCTTCGGTGCAGTTTTCGAGCTTCTCTGGGTTGTTTTGCTGTCGGTCGAGTCTTTTCCAATTACGGTGCTGAAAGCAGTTCTTCGTGGCTTTAAGCAACGCTTACGTTATGTGTGTGTGTGGCATCTATTTAACAATCATAGAAACTCTACGACTGGGAAAAAATGAAGCCAGACTCACGTGTCACTGATCTTTTTGAAACGGTTTCGGTTCTTTGGTTTTTGCATTCAGAATTCCATGCTGCAGACGCTCTTCGACCTTTCAGTTGTTCCCAGCATGGCAAACAAGATAGTTTTTTTTTTCCAGAAATGAATATACGTAAAGCACTGTTGATATTGCAGTTAATACAAACAACAGCTGCAGATGATGATGCATCTATCAGTGAGCGTTGAGATTTATCTCTGCAAAATTCCCCGCCCTGCCCACAGTCAGTAGGGGACACCGATGGGCTTGGAATGGCGCCGTCCGTCGGATGGGACGTTAAGCGTGGCTCCGTGTGTGGGAGAACCATACCCTGTGCACTTTAAAGAATACCCTGAATGGCTTTGACGGGAGGCTACCATCTGTCTCCCAACAGCTGTTCCAGTGGGTCCCCTCCCCCAACCTTCTCTGAGCCTTCGGGGTCCTTGTGACCTGGCCATTTAGCCCATGGTGTGCAAAAAAGTGCCGCTCAGAGGTAAAACAACCTAACGTTAAAGAACACGCTGGATGGCCTTGACGGGAGGCTACCATCTGTCTCCCAACAGCTGTTCCAGTGGGTGCCCTCCCCCTTCGGGGTCCTTATGACCTGGCCATTTAGCTCATAGTGTGCAAAAAAGTGCCGCTCAGAGGTAAAACAACCTAACACAAAGCATCTATCAGTTTGAGACTTCTGTGGCCAACGGTTGACTGATGATTATTTTGACTGCTTTGGGGTTTCAGGCCTCTTAAACTTTACGGAGGTGTTACGTTACGACAGATTGGTGTTACGGCCCTAACTTTCAAATTCTCCTTTTTGTTCTTATAAAGCTCCAACTATTTTTGATCTTCTGACATGTGTGAAAATACTTTTGTCCCAAATAAAAATAAATCTAGAAAACAAAAGCTTAGGCCTAACCGATGAGGAAATTGCTTTATTCTGGCACAGCTTTTACTACGAGAGGCAGTGGCATATTCCAAAGTATTTAATTGGAGTCATTAAATACTTTGGAAAAGTATCCAATTTTTCTAAGGAAGTCCCCAAAAATCTCCAATTTTTGGGGACTTCCTTAGAAAATATACGTTAGTGGTTTACTCAGGTGGGAGGGGATATAATCCTTCCTCCCCTTGGGTAGGTGACTGATAAGAGTATGTTGATTAAATAATAAAACGATACATTATGGCCGAGTGGTTAGCGCGCTTGGCTACTGACCTAAGGGACCCGGGTTCGAGTCTCGGGTAAGGCATGGATGTTCGTGTTGTTTTTCTGCTGAGGTCCTGCCATCCTCTCAGACCCCCCCGATAGGGGACCACCTTGTCGTGGTGGGGGGGCCTAGGGCCCAGCAACCCGGCTGAGGAGGCATTGCCGGTCGGGATGATCCCTAGCTGGAGCAGGCCAAAGGATTTGCCGGCTGTAGTGGGCACCAGCTGGAGCATTCCAAGGTTTTGCCGGTTGGGGTGGTCCCCGGTTGGAGCATTGCTGAAGCCAACCGAGGTTGAAGACGCTGCTGGCCGGCTTGATTGCCGGTCGGGTGGTGACGGCGTTGGAGACCTCACCTCTCAGGAGACCTGTGTGGTCTGTTCGACGGCTCTGCCGAAAGGTCTGAACCCGCCCGTAGGCACGAGCTGTCCAAAAAGTCTGGGTCTTACTAAGAGTCTCCACCCCGGGTGCCGATCGAGCTTGGATCTTTATATCCTTGCACATTTACAAACCGGGGAATAGATTAAAGTAAGGTTTCTTCCGGTGGTTAGCTTTCCTTCTATAGGACTGCTGCCATGTGAGGCTGGGGTTGAGGTGCGCTTATAGGGCGTATTCCTTGCCCCCAGCTCTAGATGGTCATGGCTTTTCTTAACCAGGTAGTGCTGTCAGGCGGAACCGGGAATTGCCGTGGTTGCACAAGATCGCAACATAGAGATCCATCCTCTCAGATCTTCTACTCTGGCATATAAACTGACAGGCTCCTGTCAGACCTCTGTGGCAAGCAGCTGCTTGAGGGGGTATTTATTTTTATTTATTTATTTACATTAAACCAGTGGCATTCGAACTGTGTTCCGTTGACCATTTACAGGATTTCCGGAAACCCCACGAATCCGGGCAATAAGTTATTTTTATTTATTTATTTTAATATTAGCCCATACCAGGCCTAAGGTAATGTACAGTCGCTTAAAAAAGTATCCGAACACTATGGTTGATTACAGAATTCAGAAAAAATATCTGGCAACGATTTTTTTTAGAAATTAGTGATCTGGCAATCTTCGTGTCACGTGACACGAAGGTTGATTATTGTGAGTTATGCTTAAAATATTTATCGGTTGCATTAAACTGAATAAAGGGGTTCGAGCCCCGGATAAAGTATGGATGTTTGTCTTGTTTCCTGCTGAGGTCTCGCCTTCCTTACAGACTAGGGGCGGGGGTGGCTCAGTCGATAGCGCGCCAGGCTCATAATCTGCAGTTCCCAGGTTCGAGTTCCAGCTGAGTCAGTGTTAAGATTTATCTCCGCAAAATTCCCCGCCCTGCCCACGGTCAGTAGGGGACACCGATGGGCTTGGAAAGGCCGCCGTCCGTCGGATGGGACTTTAAGCCATGGCACCGTGTGAGGGAGAGCCATACCCTATGCACGTTAAAGAACACCCTGGATGGCCTTGACTGGAGGCTACCATATGTCTCCTAACAGCTGTTCCAGTGGGTCCCCTCCCCCAAATTTCTCTGAGCCTTCAGGGTTCTTGTGATCTAGCCATTTAGCCCATGGTGTGCAAAAAAGTGCCGCTCAGAGGTAAAACAACCCAGCCCAATCCAAATCTTTACAGACTTTTACTATGGCGTATAAAGTAACAGGCTCCTGTCAGACCTCTGTGGCAAGCAGCTACTTGAATGGGTATTTTTTTTATTATTAAACTCTCACATACAATACTTTAATAATTAATGAAAATTGCCATTCTGCGTCAAAATTTCAACAAAAATCCATCCAGCCTGTTCTTTAAAGTGCCCATTGACCAAGGCTTAACGTTCCATTCGACGGATGGCGGCCTTTCCAAGATACGTTACCAGTATCTGTAACAACACTCCAGATATAATTAAAGTAAGAAACCTGCCTCATAGCACAGCCATTCAAAAATATTGGAGCATCATCCACCTTATCACTTCAAACATCAGGAATTTCACCTGATAATTCTAAATTTTAATATTGCCTCTCAGTTTGCTTTCCATATTCAGTGACAGATCTGAAATCCATATACGTACAATGGATTAGCTGGACTCATTTATTTCGACATTGCTCTCATTTGAGTTTCGAATCACCCGATGTGTTTTAATCTGAAAGCAGAACTTAATGTTGATCGAAGTATGCTGATAGCCCGAGATGTGGGAAGTGGCGGAGGGATTCTTTTTTTTTCGCGGAGGCGCACAGAGTGGAGCCTGTGCAAATAGCGACATGATTGATTGACTTAATATGAGGGTTGTTGCCCAATGACATCATCCATCGAAGAATGTGGAAATATTTTTCGACATGCTGCGAGCGAAATTGCGAACGCTTCTGGGCTATAATCAATACTGAGAGTGGACTAAGGATTCATCTGAGGTTGGCCATTTAAATTACTCTAAATCCCGTTGAACAATCACGATTATTTTTACTACTGGTGTTCCCAAAGAGAGAAAAAGTAGTGTTTCATTCCCAAGACTTTAAAAAAAATTTTAAAACATATGTTAATAAATAAAAAAACTTATGCTGTGACCTTCAAGACAATCTTTTTTTTTATCCTCCTTGTCAAAATCTTAAAAATGACCCGATTTCATTTCCACCATCTCTATGAAATTTATACCAATTTTGAAAAAGAACAGGGATGGCAATACAAACCATCACTTAAAAAGTAATTAAATAAAAAAGAATTGGTTTATTGTAGGTACCTAAATGCTCTAAACACAATTCAGAATGTGATTACACCATAATGGCCATGCTAATGTAAAGATTTAATTTGGGCAATGTCGTCACTGGTATTTTTTTAATATCTTAACCTTAGATACAGACTACAAGATATGGATTTTACAATGAAGCTGCAATACAGTGGTGTATTTTTTCCCAACTGCTACGTACCTAAAAGACAGAGAAAGAGGATTGGGTGTTTTACCTCTGAACGTACTTTTTTTTAATAAAATGGGCTAAATGCCAGGTCACAAGCACTCCCCAAAGGTTAAAAGAAGGTTGGAAATAGGGAGATTTACTGGACAGCTGAGAGCTGATTGAGAATTTCTCAATGTACGATTCGATCCATTTACAGTGTTCAGTAAATCAGACTAGACAGTTAGCAGTTGCGGCGTAAACAACCTAATTATAGTCAGAATCTGCACACAAGGCTAAGACGTCTTGCAAACCATTTGGGCATCACTTTATTACAGCCCAAAGGTGTTGCATTGGATCCGATTCAACCAATAAAAATATTTTATTAAATTGCTCAAAAGCTGTCTTCTAATCAACCTGAGCTTTAAAATGCAATGTAACCATTAGCGTCAGCAGAAATTTCTCAGCGTGGGGTGGGGGAAGAATATTTAAAAGAGCACCAGTGCTCTTTTTTTAGATAATGGGCCTGACTTCTCATTCAAATACAAATTTGTGAACAAAAATCCATCATGTAAAGACCTCTTAATACAACCCAGAAAAAAATGCAACCTCCAGTTTTCCAAAAGTTTATCACCCCTTTCGCGCATATTACCATAAGTCGGACACCTACCCTAGCATGGGTACCCTTTCCTCTCAATAGAGAGAACTAAAAAGTTAGGATTTAATCTTTCTGTGCCTTTTAATTGGCTGAAAAGCGAGAATGATTTGACACTCGTATTGAAGGTGCCCACTAAAATACTTGGATACAGTGACGCCAAAATGGGTGATCTCATTGCAGGATGACCAGATTGCCATTTCATCACTATTCGAATGCGTGAGGACGCATGCGCATTTTGTTTCTCTCCAGAGGGTCCTTTGTTATGCATTGTTGATCAGATGAGAGATTACATCTCCTGTTTAACTCTGGTTTAAGTTGGCTTTTATTTTACCTCTGAACGGCACTTTTTTTTTGCGCACAATGGGTTGGGTTGTTTTACCTCTAAGTGGCACTTTTTTGCACACCATGGGCTAAATGGCCAGGTCACATGGACCCCGAAGGCTGGGGGAGGGGACCCACTGGAACAGCTGTTGGGAGACAGATGGTAGCCTCCTGTCAAGGCCATCCAGCGTGTTCTTTAACGTGCACAGGGTATGGCTCTCCCGCACACGGGGCCACAGCTTAACGTCCCATCAGACAGACGGCGGCCTTTCCAAGCCCATCGGTGTCCCCTACTGACCGTGGGCAGGGCGGGGAATTTTGCGGAGATAAATCTCAACGCTGACCCAGCTGGGACTCGAACCTGGGAACTACAGATTACGAGCCTGGCGCACTACCGACTAAGCCACCCGCGCCCCACGCACAATGGGATAAATGCCCAGGTCTCAAGAACCCCAAGGGGTCAGAGAAGATTGGATTCACTGGACAGCTCTTAGGAGAGAGATTAGAGTCTCCTTTCAAGGCATCCAGCGTTTGCATAACATGCACAGGGTTTGGCTCTTCCGCACAAGGAGCCACGGCTGCCTTTTCGAGCCCATCGGTATCCCCTACTGATCGATAATAGGATGGACAGTTTTCCGAAGAAAAATCTCAAAGCTGGCGCAGTTGAAACTCGAACCCGGGAACTGGAGATCACAAGAAGCTTGGCACACTGCTGACTGAACCCCCCCCACCCCCCCAACACGTCGCCCGCCCTGCTGACGAGGAAGATATTCTAATCTTTCTCGTTGAACGCTATTTGGAAATGGTATGGTGAGTCAATCAGTTCTGATTAACTTATAATTCTCCCTAATCTATTTTTATTTTTTCTAACATTTAGTCTAAC
Source organism: Ryuthela nishihirai (assembly GCA_038380435.1). Taxonomy (NCBI): domain Eukaryota; kingdom Metazoa; phylum Arthropoda; class Arachnida; order Araneae; family Heptathelidae; genus Ryuthela; species Ryuthela nishihirai. The sequence goes on from JAWZYU010000018.1 coordinate 33,298,391, forward strand.
CTTAACAATTCTGATGCTCATAAGGGAATTATTATTCCCTATCGTAAGCTAAAAATGAAACTGATTATTCACGCTCAGCCAGATTTCATCACTGTGTATACGAGGAAAGGGTGCATTGCTAACAGTTTGCTTCCTTGAGACCAAATCTCCGAGAAGTATGCGATTCCCTTTGGCTCAGTCGTTCAGACAGAGCAACTGTGGGAGATTGTGCATTTCAACACCATCATTATTACATCGCAACAAAAATCACAACTACCATGGCGGTTATACAGAAGTATACGATTATTATATGTATGTACGCTTGGCTACTGATCTAAGGGACCTGGGTTCGAGCCCCGGATTAGGCATGGATGTGTGTGTCGTTTTTCTGCTGAGGTCCTGCCATCCTCTCAGATCTCCTACTATGGCATATAAACTGACAGGCTCCTGTCAGACCTCTGTGGCAAGCAGCTGCTTGAGGGGGTATTTATTTATTATTTATTTTTTATAACCGTTTTATGCCTTAGGTTTTCTTTTATAAAAAATGTTTATGTACAGCCACTTCCTTTTCTTGAAATATTGCAGGATATTTACAGATGTTTCGCATATAATTTTAAGTTATTTTGACTACTTTTTTTTATAAGTCTTAGTGTCAAAATGATTTCTGACACATTCCTTTTATTAAAATATCACATCACAACGAGATTAAAACTCAGTGGACTCCAGCCAGACCTCCCCATTGAACAATCATCAAATTGATTGGCTGAAAGATCCCAAGCAGAGTATGAATCGAACCATGGCACGTAATGTCTGTGAATCCGGAAATCACTCCGTCCAAAGTCCGGTGATCTCACATAAATCTGAAAATACCAAATTAGTCAAACAGGCCTTATATAGTTTGACACAGTTGCCAAGACAGAACGAGGTAGGCTTGGTCAGTAATGCGCCAGGCTCGGAATCTGCATTTCCCAGGTTCGAGTCCCAACGCGGTAGGTTGAAATTTATCTTAGCTAATCCTCACTCTACCCTAGACGAGAAAGGGGACACCGATGTTCAGAAGAGCCTTTTCCTGTGTAAGGAAAAGAACAGGCTGAAGTTGGTGCAATGCACCGGGGGCCCCCATGGTGTTTGGGGCTCTTTGGAACAGAAGGAATTTTCTCAATATGATAAGAGACTACTCGAATATTTACAGGACTCATAACAATCTAGTTTCGCCACTGGACAGGTTCACATTCAGTGGATCTCCTTACACCAACCTTTTTTGAATTCTTATACCTTTTCATTTATCCTAATTCTGTGCAAAAAAAAGTGCTTCATAGGTAAAATAACCCAATATATTGCTAGAAAAGCCACCGATCAATGTCGAAGCGTCACTGCGCAGTCTCATAGTCTCCCTATCCTGAGTCTCGCTACGCCACCTTTGAATCTTTTTTTCAAACTGGAGGAATCGTAACTCTAGTATGGGGCGGAGGTGGCTCAGTCGGTAGCGCGCCAGGCTCATAATCTGTAGTTCCCAGGTTCGAGTCCCAGCTGGGTCATCGTTGAGATTTATCTCCGCAAAATTCCCCGCCCTGCCCACGGTCAGTAGGGGACACCGATGGGCTTGGAAAGGCCGCCGTCCGTCGGATGGGACGTTAAGCTGTGGCCCCGTGTGCGGGAGAGCCATACCCTGTACACGTTAAAGAACACGCTGGATGGCCTTGACGGGAGGCTACCATCTGTCTCCCAACAGCTGTTCCAGTGGGTCCCCTCCCCCACCTTCTCTGAGCCTTCGGGGTCCATGTGACCTGGCCATTTAGCCCATGGTGTGCAAAAAAAGTGCCTTTAGAGGTAAAACAACCCAACACAACTCTAGTATAAGAACTAAGACTAATCTTAGAGAACAGACAGAAATATAACAAGGCTTTTTCAAGTTCCCAAGAATAAGAGTAACGACTAAAAATGTTACAGAATAGGTTCTATAGGTCGCATGGAATAAAGGCCTATTCTATCGTAGGGATTCTCTTACCTCTGACTCACATCGTTGCAACGTTAGTAGACAATAGAGTCGTCAGCATGACGATTGGACCGAAACATACCAGGCAAAGTTTTGTTTACAGAGGTGTCAAAGTTCAGTGTTAAGTCTGATTCTCAGCATGATATGTCTGGAGAGAGGAACACGGGACTTTTTCGCTCCCTTCACGACAGAAATAACCATTAGGGAGATTATGTTATAGAATGGGAAAGGTAGAAGTCTAAAAGTTCTCTTATTGATCACATTCCCAGGTAGTGGATTTCAGACAGGTGAGCGTCAAATGCCAGATCCTTGTTGATAATTTCGTATTCCAAGCTTCAGTTGTCATATTTTCAGGTGTCAACATTACCATTTCACCAGAGGGGTAACTTCGGTTTTAGGGCCCCAAGGAAAATGATTAAAACGACCCTCCCTCCCTCTTATAAAAGAATTAAGTATATATACATGTAATGCAAAATATGCCTCCTTGGCCCCAAAGCAATGCGTTGCCATGGTTACGCCTTTTGCCTTTCACCTAGTATTTCAAGAGAGGGCGCCCACGTCAACAGAGATATATTTAGAGATTTAAATCGAGTTTTCAGGGGGAGATAGAATGCCCCTTTTTTGCTCAAGGCTGCTGATACAAAAATTTTACTTCTCTTTTTTTAATAGCCCTTGGAAATAACTTCTTAGTATAGCAGATAATTTCAACTATTTCGTATGGAAATATTTCACTGCGTGTTGGTTTCAAGCGAAACATAAACAAATCTCTCTCTTCATATATAAATGTTTATTAAAAAGAATTTGTTGTAAAATTCTTTATACTTAAAGCGTAGTTATATAGCCGTCCCGTGGCCGAGTGGTTAGCACGCTTGGCTACTGATCTAAGGGACCTGGGTTCGAGCCCCGGATTAGGCATGGATGTGTGTGTCGTTTCTCTGCTGAGGTCCTGCCACCCTCTCAGATCTCCTACTGTGGCATATAAACTGACAGGCTCCTGTCAGACCTCTGTGGCAAGCAGCTGCTTGAGGGGTATTTATTTTTTTATATGCCGGGTTTTTTTTTTGTTAAAAAAAAGAATTCGTTGGCTATCGTTGAATATATTTTTCAAAATGAAAAACAAGAATATGACAACAAGTTGCTTTCGGGTCCATGACAACAAGTTGTGGTTGTGAATGACTGGGATGTCTCTCCATTTCTATTGGGGCGGGGGTGGCTCAGTCGATAGCGCGCCAGGCTCGTAATCTGCAGTTCCCAAGTTCGAGTCCCAGCTGGGTCAGGGTTGAGATTTATCTCCGCAAAACTCCCCGCCCTGCCCACGGTCAGTAGGGGACACCGATGGGCTTGGAAAGGTCGCCATCCGTCTGATGGGACGTTAAGCTGTGGCCCGTGTGCGGGAGAGACATACCCTGTGCACGTTAAAGAACACGACGGATAGCCTTAACGGGAGGCTACTATCTGTTTCCCAACAGCTGTTCCAGTGGATCCCCTCCCCCAACCTTCTCTGAGCCTTCGGGGTCCATGTGACCTGGTCATTTAGCCCATGGTGTGCAAAAAAAGTGCCGCTCAGAGGTAAAACAACCCAATCTTCATTTCTATTAAATAACTTACACCTTTGATGACAAGGTGAAACATCAGAAGTATTGCTTTAAAGATTTGCAATTTCAGGCTAAAGCTTCATTTTTTTTAGGAATATATGAAGAAAATGTACACTGAATTCTAAAATGGTCGTGTGACTACGGCGATTTAGGATACAATGGGCAGCTGATCACTAAATCAGTTTCGTCCCTTTTAACGAAGATGCCAAATCACCATATAATCCAGATCTGTCACCGACGGATATTCAATTTGGGAAGCTGAGAAAACATCTCCAAGGATGAGGCTTTCCATCAGAAGATGCAGTCACACAAAGTGGCTTCAAGAGCAGGACGTGTCCTACTTTTAGGCTTTATAAGCTGATCGACTGTTTAATACAAAAGTCTCACAAGTCTGGTAACTATAAAAAATAAAATAAATACCCCCTCAAGCAGCTGCTTGCCACAGAGGTCTGACAGTAGCCTGTCAGTTTATATACCATAGTAGAAGGTCTGAGAGGATGGCAGGACCTCAGCAGAAAAACAACACAAACAGCCATGCCTTACTCGGGGCTCGAACCCAGGTCCCTTAGATCAGTAGCCAAGCGCGCTAACCACTCGACCATGGGACGGCTAACAGCGATGCCTTACCCGGGGCTCGGTGATAAAATAATACATGTGTGTAGGTGTAAGTTCCTGTTTATTCTCTTCGGTATAATTACCCTCTCTCCGCAGGAATTAAACAGGAAACCTTAATTAATGACTTACCCTCATTTTATATCGTATTCAGGGGACCCTCAGAGTTTGAAATTGGGTTCTGTTTATACGGACATCAAGCTTAATCTTGAGGATAGTTCCACTACTTTCCACTACACTCTTATACTTTTCAAGTAAAATCTTTAAGCTTGAAAACACAAGCAATAACACTCCCGATCTTTACGTATACCTTCGAACAAAACCGGATTTATAATTTTTTTGACCCCTGGCCATATGTAAAAATATTTGGTTATCCCGTGGTCAGTACTGTTATCTATTATTACATATGGACAAATTCGGTGCATAAGCAATTATCCTGTACAATAATAAAAATTAAAAAGGAAATTTTTTTTTAATTTTGTTTTTAATTTTTAGTTTTGTTATGAGAAGAAATAAAAGATTTGAGTGATGTACGAAATGTAATTTTTTTATGATCATTTATTTTTTTTCTAAATTACATCTATAATTTCACTCAAGGATTACAAAAACAAAGTCAATATTTTTACGTGGTTTAATTAAATTATAAGGAGCTGCAGATGTTTCGAAGCTAGTCACGTGAATAGAATAATGACTTACCCTAATATTAATAGGGTGGGGGTGGCTCAGTCGGTAGCGCGCCAGGCTCGTAATCTGTAGTTCCCAGGTTCGAGTCCCAGCTGGGTCAGTGTTGAGATTTATCTCCACAAAATTTCCTGCTCTGCCCACGGTCAGTATGGGACACCGATGGGCTTGGAAAGGCCGCCGTCCGTCGGATGGGACGTTAAGCCGTGGCCCCGTGTGCGGGAAGAGACATACCCTGTGCACGTTAAAGAACAGGCTGGATGGCCTTGACGGGAGGCTACCATCTGTCTCCCAACAGCTGTTCCAGTGGGTCCCCTCCCCCAACCTTCTCCGAGCCTACGGGGTCCATGTGACCTGGCCATTTAGCCCATGGTGTGCAAAAAAGTGCCGCTCAGTGGTAAAACAACCCAAACATTAATATTACGTATCTTGTACAGATAAAAGAGATTCATGAACGCTGGGGTTTCCTAAGCTTTCACTACCTTCAGATTTCTCATTATTTCGCCTCTCTGTTTCTTTCTGTTTTCATAGGAATATTTCTCAAAAATTTAAAATATTTCTTTCCTTAAAAGTGACGTCATCTTTGACGATTAAAAATGAGGCTTCCTCCATTCGGGCCTTCGCCATTATGTTAATAGCGCCCTGTCTTTCATAGATGTAAGTAAGCCTATGATGCATGGTGTGCTATGGAGTACAAATATAAATGAGGGAGTTCTAAAATGAAGAACTAAATTCAAAAATATATTGATGTCACATTTTTAAATGTGGCAAAGTGGACTTTAAAATCAGGTCTACAAATAGGGTTGTCGTTTTCGAATGTTTAAATAATAATAATTCTACATGGTGAGTAAATGCACGTACTATTTGCTTTTTATGCAAGTCATTAGAATAGTGAGTGAATTGAGCCTGTTGAGTCACTCTTTCTACGTCACTGTTTGGGTTCAGTTGTTTTACCTCTGAGCAGCACTTTTTTGCACAACATGGGCCAGGTCACATGGACCCCGAAGGCTCAGAGAATGTTTGGGGAGGGGATCCACTGGAACAGCTGTTGGGAGACAGATGGTTAGCCTCCTGTCAAGGCCATCCAGCGTGTTCTTTAACGTGTACAGGGTATGACTTTCCCGCACACGGGGCCACGGCTTAACGTCCCATCCGACGGACGGCGACCTTTCCAAGCCCATCGGTGTCCCCTACTGACCGTGGGCAGAGCGGGGAATCACTGTTTGGGATTATGTTCAAAAACTCCCACAGCTTACATTGTAGCTCCATATTTGTTTTGTCCCTTTTAACGAAGTCTATACTATTGCAAGCAACACTTGTAACTTAAACTTGGTATGATTACTTAACATCACATTTTAAGGTCTCGTTGTTTCTGCGACATCCCAGGCCTGCTCGTCAGTTGAAGCAGTCACGAACTTAGGTGTTATGTATTCTACGGCGGAAAGCCATCGCAGGACAGTTGGAAATCGTTGGCGGCTTCTAACTGTACAAGTGGCAGCTATAATAATGGGGTAGCAGAGTTAGGGAAAGGGGTGTGGGAAGCAGGGAGGGCGGGGAACTGACTGATGGCGAGAGTGCGTGTAGGAGGGGGGAAATGACGCAGAAGCGAAGGCTCCCGACTCCATGTGGAAATGCGGAATATACATATACAATGTAAATGATAACGTCCGTGAACCTGTGCAGTGAGACATCCATTGAGGCTTGGTAATGCAGCGATATCTGCTACGTTATCGTAGCTCTACAGTGAATAACGAACCGGCGGACGTCGGTCGCAAACGTAGGAAATAGGCTGCTATTGGACGCTTAATTAGACTCCATATCTGGCAGCAAATACGACACAACAAGAGAAACACGAACGCCATGTTGAAATCCGCCGCTTTTCCCGGTCGAAATGGGAATGCCGGCTTTCGTCGAAAAGATAAAGCATTTGGCTGAATTAAGCGTTGCTTTGGCGGAATTTTGATGATTTGTTTGTCAAGATAGGACAAGTCTTGTAATTCAGCTTATTTTGGAAATCATATCGTATGAAACATTGCAGCACTACCCATGTGCACGCCGCACACGCAATTATTCGTGTCTCAATTGTCTCCAGGAACTTGACATTGCCATTACATTTGAATTAAGCATCTCGCACGGAGATTGATTTTATTCGATTAAGATATGTATTTATAACTTTTATCAGCAGAGAAGGGGGGGGGAGGGGCAGAAACGTTGAAGGGAGGAAAGCAATTAAATATTATTTACATCTGGGATTTCAGAAGTGTGACGTGCGACTTCAGAAACTTAGCAAACTGTTCAGGAAACTCCTGCCTTATCAGAAGATATTGTATAATATATATTGTCTTTCAATAGAGTTGTTACCATTTTGGGATCAAGAAGGGCATGCCCCCCCCCCCCCCCCCCATGAAAATGTTAGTAATCGGAAAGGTATTTTACAAGGAAATTATTAAAGATCACTATAACGGAGGAAACATTTTTGTACAAGACTGCAGTCGTTCCGGTACGATCCATTCGCTTTCTCCCCCCCCCCCCCAAAAAAAACTTATGTTTATCTACATATGGGCCTGATTACTACTCCTGCTCTTCCTGATAAACAGATGAGCTTGAAATAAATAGCAATAATCCGACGATGAAACGAGGAAAAATGGTACAGTCGCTCAAAAACGTATCCGAACACTACGGTTGATTACAGAATTCAGAAAAAATATCTGGCAACGTTTTTTTTTTTTAGAAATTAGTGATCTGTAACCTTCGCGTCACGTGACACGAAGGTGTGCTCGTTTAAAAGTTATAAATGACGGTTTTCTTCTCCGAACAGATCGCAGAGACCGGGTTCAAAGGGGCGAGGTTGGTAGCGCGACAAGCTCGTGCAGTTCCCATTTTCGAGTCCCAACCTTTGCCAGAGTTGTGATTTATTTCAGCTAAATCGTCACTCTGCTCTCTGTTAGTAAGGTGACACCGACTAGCTTGGAAAAGCCGCCGTCCTTCAGGTGGGACATTGAGCCGTGGTCCGTGTGCAAGAGAGCCATACCCTGCGTACGTTAAATAACAGACTGGATGGCCTTGACGGGAAGAGTCCATGAACCTCCCAACAGCTGTCCAGTGGCTCCCTTTCCCCCAACCTTCCCTGAACCTTTGTGATCTGGCCATTTGGCCAAGTGCGTAAGAAAAAGTGCTGCTCAGAGATAAAAGACCGGAATTCGAATCCCAAATAAGGGTTGCGTTATTTTACCTCTGAGCAGCACTTTTTTGCACACAGAGGTCTAAATAGCTAAGTCACACAAAGACCCGACTGGCCAGGGAAGGTTTCGGGGGAGGGGACCCACTGAACAGATGTTAGGTTGGTTGGATTGTTTTTACCTTTTAGCGGCACTGTTTTGGGTGTTAGGACAGAATTACACAGGAAAAAATTACACGGGGCTCACAGAAGATTTGGGGGACGAAACCCCCTGGTCAGCTGTTAGGAGACAGATGGTAGTCTCCAGTCAATGCCATCCAAATGTGTTCTTTAACGTGCACAGGATATGGGTCACCCGCACATTGAGCCACGGCTTAACATCCCATCCAAGGGCAGCGGTCTTTTCCAAGCTCATCGATGTCGCCGTTATGGAAGCTGAAAAATTTAATAGCAGCAATGCGTCCCAAGAAAATTGACGAATTATGAAAGAATTAGTTACAAGAACTTCTAAATTAGATACTGATTATTTTTAAAATAATTTTAATTATATATTACCTAAGTTTTATTTAACTTCAGACTTCAATTCTTGACTGACATTGCTATTCTTAAATATTCAGACTTCAGAAATTGTGTAGTAAACTGAGCAGTTTTGCACAGCCTAACTCCGACCTTTATTTTCCTTTTAAATCGAAAGCTCAAGTGCTGAGCTGTTTCGATGGAACTTGTGTCACGTCAGGGTGACCGAGCATCCATGAACGATGGGGTCAGCAGAGCCCATGATTCGGTTAATTGTGAGAAACTTATGATAATGTCGCATGCTTTGAAGTTGGTACTGGCTGCTCTGTTCGCCGTGCGTGATGTCAAGTGAATTTTGCATGAGGACAGAATTATGGGAAACATTAGGTAGGATTGGCATCCAATATCATTTGCAATGTAAAATTCATTCGGAATGGATCAGCAATGCAACTCTTATTGGAAGTTTAAACAGAAATGATAATGTCTGCAGCAGAAGTCGATTTAAATAGCACGACATTCGAGCGCATGAAATTTTACAACTTTTGACATAAATTTAAATAATTACAGGTGAAATAAATGGCAACAATAATAGAGAATGACTTCTTCAAGGAAAAGAAGTTTTTTCTTTTCAATTTATTTGTTATAAATCACACAAGTTAAAATTTCACATACATATTATTACAATTTTGCTTTATAGTTTTATATTGTGTGTTAGTACAATTAAGTTCTATGGCACAGAGTATGAAGTTTGATCTGATTAACGATGAAATGTTTATCCATTTCTCAGAAACTCTAATTTTCCAATGTAAATGGAAATGTAATTATGGTTTACATATAAAGTTCTTAAAGTGACTTCGAAACTAACAAAATTTCCATTTGTGAGGATTACTTTCTGAAAATGATCAATTTTGACTTTAGGAAGATCTGCAAAGGATTATTTTAAAAGCTTTCTGAAAGACACACACTGTAGAGATGAGCTTTAATTACAGACATTTTGATGCCTAAAAATTTTCAATTGGTGGTGGTGATCTCTTATCCCTCCCAATTTTTTCCCCTAGATCCGGGCCTGGCTATGCACGATTCCTGTAATTTTTCAGCTGCGCTCATTAGTGAACGGCTCTCCCTTAAATATTTTTATCTTGAAATATTGATGCACTTTTGACTTCCCACCTCTTGCAAAAATCTCTGTAGCTCCCTTACCAGAAGCATTTGTTTACCGAATTTGAAATGATAAAATGCACACACCATTACGAAGCAATACTGAAAATTTATGAGAGGATCTGTATGTAAATAATAATACAAGCTCTGATTGAAACTTTGCTCTTGGAACCATCCCAAACATACATGAGTAGCTTTGTATTACTGTCAAATTAATATCATTAAATCTGTAAAGACACAGAAAGCTTAGAAATAAAGTTACTAATCTTCTATTCCATAATTGGGGCGGGGATGGCTCAGTCGGTAGCGCGCCAGGCTCGTAATCTGTAGTTCGCAGGTTCCAGTCCCAGCTGGGTCAGCGTTGAGATTTATCTCCACAAAATTCCCCGCCCTGCCCACGGTCAGTAGGGGACACCGATGGGCTTGGAAAGGCCGCCGTCCGTCGGATGGGACTTTAAGCCGTGGCCCCGTGTGCGGGAGAGACATACTCTGTGCACGTTAACCCTTTCACGACTGAGGGAAACATTTTTCCCATTTTAAAATTGGTGATTGTCGTATTTAATTATAACCTTATCTGCATTTTTTATACAGAATGTTAAAATAGAACGTATGCCGAACGCAATTACATAAACGGGAACGTTTAGGGAAAAAAAAAGAACTGTCAGGACGCATAATATATGTACTATGTGCAATGTCCATCTTTGCCTCACTACCAAAAGAAATTGCTTCGCCGAATATCATAATTAGCACATCATTTTGTATAGTAATTTTATTTCATAATTTTGTATTATTTTAGTTAACATTTTGTTCTAATAAACCAATAAATAAAAGACATTGCATAATAAGCCTAACTATAATTTGTGTTACCTTTATAGTCCATTGGGAAAAATATTTCCCATAAAATTCCAAAAAAACTACACATTGCTATGTATTTTTCTTATGATTTTTATTTATTTTACTCTAAACAAACTAAAATAAACAGTTACATACTAATATTTACTCTTAGAAACCTTATGGTCCTGAAAGGGTTAAAGAACACGCTGGATGGCCTTGACGGGTGGCTACCATCTGTCTCTCAACAGCTGTTCCAGTGGGTCCCCTCCCCCAACCTTCTCTGAGCCTTCGGGGTCCATGTGACCTGGCCATTTAGCCCATGGTGTGCAAAAAAGTGCAGCTCAGAGGTAAAACAACCCAACTCTATTCCATAATTAATTTCTTTTTAGATCATTCTCTCATGTGGAGTAAGCAATGGTAGAGATTAAAATGCCGTAAAAAGACGCAGTACTGATAATCTGACATTGAGAATTAATTTCTCATTTAATTACTAATGGAACACAAAAATAAACATTTTAAGTTCCAAAGAAAGTTAAAACCATATTCTTCTTACTTGAATACTTCTAAACGAGCTAATTAAAAATAACACAATAAGAAGACAACACATTTCCAGGTCAAGTCAATTTAGGTTTATTGAGATAGTATATATTTTTATTACATAATTCACATAAAATGGCTGCTTTCATCCTTAAATATCCGACACTTCCAGATACAAAAATAATTATTACTGTTTTTGATGTCATTTCATGCAGTAAAACATAACGTATAAAAAACAAACCACAGTCATATGATGTTTTATCATATTAACATATACAGGATGTGTTTATTTAACTCAGAATTAAAGAAAATACTATATTTCAAGACAAACGTGACATAGAAACGCACAGATCTACGAATTTACTGAAAGAAATACACTGAATGGACAAATTATTATACACACCTACCTAATAACCTGTTGCTCCACCTTTTTCCCTCACAACAGCAGACAGACGTCTTGGTAAGGACTCAATGAAGTGTTGAAAACACGGAGGTGGTATTGCCGCCCATGATGCGAGAATCGCCTGTAGTAGAGTATCCACAGTTGCCGGTGGGGGTTGGCGGGCTCGAACAGATCTCTCCAATTCGTCCCACAAATTCTCAATGGGGATGAGATCCGGCGATCGAGGGGGCCATTCGAGTGTGGTAAACTCACTTGAATGCTCCTGGAGCCAATTGTTGCCATTAGGAAAGTATACGATGTGGCGTTGTCCTGTTGAAAGATGGCGTCATGATGCGGAAAAAGAATCGTGACGAACGGGGTAGATGGTCAGCGAGGATGTTCACATATCTTGTGCCAGTGATGGAGGTCTCGACAGGTACGAGGGGCCCCAAGGAAGCCCATGTAAACACACCCCAAACAGTTTACACCACCTCCACTGCCTGTATGACCCCAACTTGGCAAGCTGGGTACATTGCTTTGTATGGTTTATGTTACACATGCACCCTCCCTTTGGCGTGATAGAGTAGTCATTAGACCAGATGATGTTTTTCTAGTCCTCTGCACTCCAGTTGCGATAGGTCTTTGCATACTGCAGCCTAACCTTTCAGGTGCCTTGCAGTCAACAAAGGGACACAATGTGGGCATCAACTGCCATAGCCTATTTTTTTCGTGGTACGACGGATAGTTTTTGTGCATAAGCTTGTGGGCATGCCCTCATTCAATACTGACGTTATCTGCTCTATGGTAGCCGTGCAATGCCTTGTGTGGATGTGGGACAGTCTGAGCTCACCTCGAGAATTAATTGTGTGTTTATGTCTACCTTTCTCCACTGGTTGAAAATTTTGCCGTATTTCACATAGTCTTGGCACATAGTCTTGGTATTATACTGTTGAAATCTGCCTATTGTCATTGGGTTGGTTTACTACTGTATCCGAAAGCATTCTGTGTGTAATATATATAGTATGATATATAGTAGGTGCCAATGATAAAATCACATACTGAATTCACATTAACTTCAAAGGAAGAGAGGGTGCCAAAACTGAAAACAGATTTATCAATTGAACAAAAATTGCTATCTCCTTATCTGATATAAAAGTTAATATGAATTGAGTAAGTGATTTCATTATTAGTAATTTTTTTCCTTCTTAGGGCCATATAGGAAGATGAGTATTTTAAAAAATTTTGAACTAATATACACGGAATGAAAAAAATATTATATACACCCCTATAACACTATGCAAAGCAGAAGTATCGCGTCCAGTCACGTGGAATGCTGACACTGGCAATGCCTATAAGTAGAGCAAGTCTCTACGCATTGGAAACCAGTCACGGAAAGTAATCATGGGTAAAGGCGGCGATGTAAGGGAGGTTGACCGTGGCCAGATAATAGGTGCAAAAGGATGGATGGTTGTTCAATCATCGCAACTGATAAACTGTTGGGATTTCCACATCAGACCATCGCATGTATACATTTTCTTTCCCTGATCTGATCTTTCCTGATACCACTGATTTCCACATCAGACCATCGCATGTATACACATGCCATGGTCTGATGATTACATCAGACCATGGCCATGATGATTACATCAGACCATCGCATATATACATTTTCTTTCCCTGATCTGATCTTTCCCTGATACCACTGATTTCCACATCAGACCATCGCATGTATACACATGCGATGGTCTGATGTGGAAATCCCAACAGTTCATCAGTGGTGATTGAACAAAAAGCAACTTGATTGCGGTGATTGAATTTGATTGCTTTGATTGCGGTGATTGAACAACCAGCAACTGATGGTAGTTAATTAAAAATAACACAATAAGAAGACAACACATTTCCAGGTCAAGTCAATTTAGGTTTATTGAGATAGTATATATTTTTATTACATAATTCACAGAAAATGGCACCTATTATCTGGCCACGGTCAACCTCCCTTACATCGCCGCCTTTACCCATGATTACTTTCCGTGACTGGTTTCCAATACGTAGAGACTTGCTCTACTTATAGGCATTGCCAATGTCAGCATTCCACGTGAATGGACGCGATACTTCTGCTTTGCATATTGTTATAGGGGTGTATATAATAATTTTTTCATTCCGTGTATATTAGTTTAAAATTTTTTAAAATACTCATCTTCCTATATGGCCCTAAGAAGGAAAAAAAAATTATTAATAATGAAATCACTTACTCTATTCCTATTAACTTTAATAAGATAAGGAGATAGCAATTTTTGTTCAATTGATAAATCTGTTTTCAGTTTTGGCACCCTCTCTTCCTTTGAAGTTAATGTGAATTCAGTATGTGATTTTATCATTGGCACCTACTATATATCATACTATATATATTACACACAGAATGCTTTCGGATACAGTAGTAAACCAACCCAATGACAATAGGCAGATTTCAACAATATAATACCATGAGGTGCATTTGCACTGAAGACTGTAAAATGCTTTTGAAACCTAAACCTTACCGAAGAACCATCTAGTCACCTTTACCCTAACTATTTCAGTAGATCATAGCAGCATAAGGGACATCTCTTCTGATGCTAAGAATCTGGGTCCATTTTTAGTTTCCACCTCTGTTTGATGATCAGGGAAAGAGATGCACTAACCAAAAAAAAACCCCAGTTAGATTCATGATTCTTCTCTCCCGTGTGGCGGGGGTGGCTCAGTCGGTAGAGTGCCAGGCTCGTAACCTGTAGTTCCCAGGTTCGAGACCCAGCTGTGTCAGCGTTGAGACTTATCTCTGCAAAATTCCCCGCCCTACCTATTGTCAATAGGAGACACCGATGGGCTTGGAAAGGCCGCCGTCCGTCGGATGGGATATTAAGCCGTGGATCCGTGTGCAAGAGAGTCATACCCTGTGTACGTTAAAAAACACACTGGATAGCCTTGAAGGGAGGCTACCATCTGTCTCCCAACAGATGTTACAGTTGGTCGCCTCCCTCAACCTTCTCTGAGCCTTCGGGGTCCTTGTAACCTGGCCATTTAGCCCATGGTGTGCAAAAAAGTGACGCTCAGAGGTAAAACAATCCAACCCTTCTCTCCCGTAGAGAGGAGTTGGAATCTCTTCCATATCATGAAGCCTGAGTGTATTTCCCTGGCTTTATTGGCAGTTATATTGTTTTCATTTAAGGTATATTTTCATACACTTCTACCACTTCATTAATCACGCTTTTATACAGGACCATAAGCTCTAGAGCAGGAGTCCCTAACATATGGGACTATGCAGCCTGCAATAAATAATAAAAAAGATTTAATAATGTAAAGAAAAATAATAAATACCCCCTCAAGCAGCGGAGCGGGGCGGGGGTGGCTCAGTCCGTAGCGCGCCAGGCTCGTAATCTGTAGTTCCCAGGTTCGAGTCCCAGCTGGGTCAGCGTTGAGATTTATCTCCGCAACATTCCCCGCCCTGCCCACGGTCAGTAGGGGACACCGATGGGCTTGGAAAGGCCGCCGTCCGTCGGATGGGACGTTAAGCCGTGGCCCCGTGTGCGGGAGAGCCATACCCTGTGCACATTAAAGAACACGCTAGATGGCCTTGACGGGAGGCTACCATCTGTCTCCCAACAGCTGTTGCAGTGGGTCCCCTCCCCCAACCTTCTCTGAGCCTTCGGGGTCCATGTGACCTGGCCATTTAGCCCATGGTGTGCAAAAAAGTGCCGCTCAGAGGTAAAACAACCCAACCCAACCCTCAAGCAGCTGCTTGCCACAGAGGTCTGACAGGAGCCTGTCAGTTTATATGCCATAGTAGAAGATCTGAGAGGATGGCAGGACCTCAGCAGAAAAATAACACATACATTCATGCCTTACCCGGAGCTCGAACCCAGGTCCCTTAGATCAGTAGCCAAGCGCGCTAACCACTCGGTAACTTATTTTTAATAATTTTCAACCTGATATGCTGCCCATTGGCCAGGATTTTTCTTCAAACACAATCTGCAGCTTAAACTAGTTAGGATGCAGTGCACTAGTGTAAGTGGACATTCCTCATTAAAGTAACTATCCTGCACTATTTTGAATAGATCTGCTTAATATCACTATTTTTTAACTTATCATGAGCATTGGAAAGAATTTTGCTAGGAGGTGGGGGTAGGAGGTAAGATACATATCATTGTTTGAAAATAGAAATAGTTAAGTCAAGCAGTTCATTAACGAGAACGGCTAAAATTATAGCAATCATATACATCGTATCATAATACAACTAAGGATATCCCAAAACAAAATGAAAAAAAAAATGGGAGACTTATTATTGAAAAGACACGTCAGAAACGTTTTTTCATAATAAGGAATCAAAACAAAAGATAAATATATTCGGGAAACAACAGATTTACATTTCGTAAAACATTAATTTCTGGTATACCTGATATTATTCAATATAAATTAATTTTTCGATCCATATTTTCAAGGGGGGGGGACAACAGCCCCGTGACTTCCCCACTGACGCCCATGCTTATGACAATAATTAAAGACGCTCTGCATCAATGGTTCCCCAACGGTCAAGGCCATTTTGCTGAAATGATCCCTTTAAAAAAGTATTGGGATTATAACAAATATAAGTTGTCACCTCTATAAATGCTTTGAAGGAGAATCTTATTTTGTCTGTATCTAAGTACAATCACCACCATCAAAACCGCAATGTGCAAATTGGAGCATAAAATTTGCCCTCTGACAAGCTGGACCAAAGTCTAAGGTGAATATTTTATATTGTTATTTTATACAAGCTGTACTAAAGTCTAAGGTAAAAAATCGATCTCTAAGAGTACAGGTTAAGAATACAGTTTAGAGTACAGTTTAGTGAAGTTAGTTTTGTTAGTACAGTTTAAGTACAGTGAAGTTTAGTACAGTGAAGTTAGTTTTTAGAGTACAGTTTAGTGAAGTCTAAGGTGAATACAATACAAAGTCTAAGGTGTATATGGTATTAAAATATACACGTAATATTTTAAGTTTCCATGTCACATGTCTTGATATATATATATATTTTTTCCAGGCTTTTCAATAGAAATTCCACTCACCAGGCAGAGGGAAGTCTGCAATGTAACGAGAAAGTAACATTCTTGAACTACATAAATTAAAAAGAAAATCACATTGACTGTAATGATTCTCAAGATGTAAGGTGCACCGTGATATATCTTCAATATTAAGATGAATCCAAATCAGAAGAATGGGTTGGAGATGCCATATTGTAACATACTATACCTTTAAGAAATAAGAAATAAATATTTCAGAAAACTTTATTTAATTTAATGAAACAACTTAAGCAAGAACTAAGTTACATGTTTGTGAAATAATAATTTAAAAAATATTTTATGAAAATAAATATTAGTATTGTTTCTGTTAAAACAAAGAGAATTCATTAATAATGAGAAAATATACTTATTAATAATTGAGAAAAATATACTTTTATAGCTATTTGTTTAAACCGTGGCTATACAAAAAGAACACAAAATTTTTAAACGAAAACGCTGAGAATTACACCAAGGCCTAAAGTTTGAAAAACCTCAGGGGTATGAAAAATACGTGGAAAATTGAAGAGAAAAACTCTTTACAAAATGATATCTTTTTCTATTTCAGTTTTTTCCACTTGAAAGGGAAGGCAGAATACAAGAAGAATTACCTTCATATACAAACCTTTAACAAGGTAAAACAAAATTATTTGTAAAAAATAACTGTTAAACAACTGCTTGACACAGAGGTCTGACAGGAGCCTGTCAGTGTAATAAGCCATAGACAAGGTGTAGTATAAGGTGGCGAGAATTCACCAGAAAAACAACACAAATCCATTACCTTTCTGGGTTTCAAAACTAGGTCCCTTCGTAGCCAAGCACTCGGCCACAGGGGGACAGTGCTACTTAATTCTTTTACCTCCGTTAAACTCCCCGCCCGACTCTGCTTGGAAAGGCAGCCGTCCGTTGGATCGGATATAAGCTATGTCACAGTGTGCGGAGTCAGAAATAGCCTGTGCAAGTATATAAAACATGCTGGATGGCCTTAACGGGAACCTACCATCTGTCTCCTAACAGGTATCCTGCGGGTCCCCATTCCCCGACATTTTATGAGCCCTCGGGGACTTGTGGCCTGGCCATTTAGCCCA
Source organism: Ryuthela nishihirai (assembly GCA_038380435.1). NCBI lineage: Eukaryota > Metazoa > Arthropoda > Arachnida > Araneae > Heptathelidae > Ryuthela > Ryuthela nishihirai. The sequence continues at coordinate 33,316,016 of JAWZYU010000018.1, forward strand.
TTGTGTGCAAAAAAGCGCCACTGAAAGGCAAAAACAACCGAACTCAACTTAATTTTATCTTTTCTGACTTTCGCTTTTTTTTTTTTCATTTTCATTCCCAATAAATGCATTTTTTAAATATTGCAAGTACCGTTAAATATTGCGTCAAAAAGCGCACATTCGCAGGGCTACCAGTTCGAGGGGAAATATGACTAATTGTAAGATTTCAACTGAATGGTTTTGACCCTTAAGAGGCTCACAATACGGGGAGAGTGAAAATATCGCAAAAAAAAAACACTTTTCCAGTTGAGATTTATTACTACATTCCTAAACTGTACTCTTAGAGATCGATTTTTCACAATCCAGATACCTCCTCTCTACTCCGTATGGGGTAAGAAAACAAGATCAGTCAGAGTGATCGGGATCTGGATAATCGGAGCTCTGTTATATTGAGTGCTCTTAAGGAGTCGGCAACCTCCTTTAAGCAGCATATTATGCAAAGAGAGACTCCGTTGGTTTGGCCATGTTGCCCGTATAGATAATTATAGATTAGCGAATAGGGTTAGGAACAGTGTGTCTAAAGGCCTCAGAAAGAGGGGGACACCTAGGATGTGGTGGGCAGATGTTAAAAAGGATAACCCAGACGTAGCTCAGGACAGATATGCTTGGAATACTAAATTGCACAATCTGGTTGGACCTTCGTAGCCCATGGCTGTTTGAGGATGATGATGATGATGATGGACATTCAGTACACATAATTCGCAAGTGTCTGTCCTTCACGCTTTAGTTCAATGATATTGCACAATCTTTGCCTGTTAAAGGGGTTGCAATAACAAAATTTTTAACGTGTAGAACACATTAAAGGCATAACTTTACACATAAACACAATACTGAGAAAATTACAGATTATTTACAAATTTGTAACATTCACAACAATAAGAATAACAAATAATATCAAATATCGTTAGAATTTTTGACATCAAGGTAAGCTATGTGCACCACTGCTTTTGTTTGATCCTTCCAAACTTTGAAACAGCTTAATAGTAGGTTCAGACGAGAGGATTCCCGAGGAAATTATTCCCATCGTCAGTTCTCAATTAATATTTGATCTTTGGCTAAAGTTAATAATGTAGATGGTGAAAGAGTTTGGCTTAACCCTCCAGTGTTGCACTTTGAAAAACATCATTAGTATTGTACACATGGCTGCTGAATAAATATAAATATATCTCCTCAAGCAGTTGCTTGTCACAGAAGTCTGACTGGAGCCTGTCGTTTGGATACGCCATAAAAAAAGATCTGTGAGGAAGGCCAAACTCAGCAGAAAGACAACAAACATTCATGCCTTGCCTAGGTCCCTTTGATCAGAAGCCAAGCGTGCTAACCAGTCACCCACTGGGATGGCATGAGTGCTAAGCAACACCAAATTTAACGAGGAAGAGGTGAACTACTTGCCCAAGAGCCTCGCAATTCCCTGCGAAATAATAATAATGTCTAATGCACTTTGGATTGGGTTGTTTTACCTCTGAGTGGCACTTTTTTGCACACCATGGGCTAAATGGCCAGGTCACATGGACCCCGAAGGCTCAGAGAAGGTTGGGGGAGGGGACCCACTGGAACAGCTGTTGGGAGACAGATGGTAGCCTCCCGTCAAGGCCATCCAGCGTGTTCTTTAACGTGCACAGGGTATGGCTCTCCCGCACACGAGGCCACGGCTTAACGTCCCATCCGACGGACGGCGGCCTTTCCAAGCCTATCGGTGTCCCCTACTGACCGTGGGCAGGGCGAGGAATTTTTGCGGAGATAAATCTCAACGCTGACCCAGCTGGGACTCGAACCTGGGAACTACAGATTACGAGCCTGGCGCGCTACCGACTGAGCCACCCCCGCCCCGTCTAATGCATTGCCTGCTATATATGCTACTAGACTTTAAACATGAGTTCGATATGTACGGCCAAATAAAGCTTTCTCCCCCACACCCAAAAATTGCTTCAGAGTTTCCGTGACTAAATCCGACGATATTCTTAAGGACACTGACTAATTTTATTATACACAAAAACCATTAAAATTAACATGATAAAAATTAAAAGCATCAATCACTACACCGATCAAATAATGAGTTTTTAGATGTTGAATTTTTTTGATAGGAAAACATCGAGAAGGGCCTAGGCTGCGTCGCATTGTTTTTATCGACAGTTCAATAACATATTGTCCTTTTGGTCCTTGGGATCCACTGGTGGTTTAATTTCATTTTCGAGTTTTAAATTACATTTCAGTGATTTTTCGACTAGAAAAGTGCATATTTATCTCAAATGATAACTGAAATACTTTCTGTTAGCATCTCAATGCATATAACTCTTTATGAGGTTTATTTTCGCACAGCTCTGAATTCTACGCTTCTTCCTACCATATGTACGCTTCTAACTTAACCTCTTGATTGCAGGGCGGGCGTGGCTCAGTCGGTAGCGCGTCAGGCTCGTAATCTATAGTTCCCAGGTTCGAGTCCCAGCTGGGTCAGCGTTGAGATTTATCTCCGCAAAAATTCCCCGTCCTGCCCACGGTCAGTAGGGGACACCGATGGGTTTGGAAAGGCCGCCGTCCGTCGGATGGGACGTTAAACCGTGGCCTCGTGTGCGGGAGAGCCATACCATGTGCACGTTAAAGAACACGCTGGATGGCCTTGACGGGAGGCTACCATCTGTCTCCCAACAGCTTTTCCAGTGGGTCCCCTCTCCCAGCCTTCGGTGTCCATGTGACCTGGCCATTTAGCCCATGGTGTGCAAAAAAGTGCCACTCAGAGGTAAAACAACCCAACCCAAACCCTCTTGATTGCCAAAGCTCCCAATGACATAATAAAGGGGAGCTTATTCGCTCTTGCTTACAATCATCTTTAACATAATTTCTACATAACTAAATAACAAGTCTGGGTCAGCTGAAAATTAAGCTTCCGATGGACATCCCATCTGATCCTGGGTCCCGATCAACTTATTACAACAGGATCCATATATTGGCCACTAATGGCCGTCGAGGGCACAGCGTGCATCTACAGATGTAAGCCCATTTGTCATTAACGTCACCCCAAATCTCCATCAATAATCCTCGAGCTTTCTTAATGGTTCTGTTTTGATTTATCCCGAGAAGAGCAGATTATGGAGATGATGAATCTGCTGCTTGAGTCTGTGGAGAGAGGCAAAGAAAGGAAACGTGAAAAGCGCAGTAAATTGTCATTAAAAGTGCTCAATTAAAAAAAAAGCAAAGACCCATGGACTTAGAAATGCAATATTTAACGTGATATTCTTATATAAATAGTGTCCCACATGTACGCCTTTGCGAGGCATATAATGCCAACCAACTTCGTTTCACTTGAACAGCTGCAGGACCCAGATAGCCGATGAGCCCAGCGCAGACCAAATATAAAGTAAATTGATATCGGGGTAGGGGGGGGGGGCGATCGACTATTAGAAGGGAAATCTAAGCGCTCAGAACATGGCAAATTAATGCAAGTATATATATTTTAATAAACAAGCCTAAATTTGGTTAATTTTTCGAATATGTTGCAGAACAGACCAATTAAGAGATTTTTTTTGGTGGTCTGACACATGCAATAATAAATAATCAGCTGGAAAATCCGTTTATTTTTGGGGTGGGGGTCCGCTAATCACCATCCTTTCCTTGGTGGAAATCCGTTTATTTTTGGGGTGGGGGTCCGCTAATCACCATCCTTTCCTTGGTGGAAAAAAAAAGACACCGTCGTATTTGGAAAAGTCGCCGTCTTTCAGTCTGAATGTTAAGCCATGCCCTGTGCATGCTAAAGAACACTCTGAATGGCCCTGACGGGAGGCTTCCATGTGTCGCCTAACAGCTATACAGTGGGTTCCCTTTCCTGAACCCTTGTGATGATTGTGCACACAATCCCATTTAGTCCTTGTGATGATTGTGCACACAATCCCATTAGTCCATTGTGTGCAAAAAAGCGTACCTGAGATGATTGTGCACACAATCCCATTTAGTCCATTGTGTGCAAAAAAGCGTACCTGAGAGGAAAAACAATTAACAACAATCGCTTATCATTAATTCACACAAAGCCAGTATCACACAACTGATTCAGTTGCATTGTGGTATTTTATCTCTGAGCAGCGCATTTTTGCTAAAGCCAGGTTACAGGGATCCCAAGAGTTCAGGACTGGTAATATGGATAGAAAGCTGTTAGGAGACAAATGAACCACACGGGTTCAAGACCATCAAGTGTGGACGGTCAGGATGGGACTCGAACCTGAGAACACCATGCCACGAGTGAAACACCAGCAGCTGAACCTATCACCCACCACTCGAACTTAGTGTTGGGTTGTTTTTCTCTCTGAGAGAGACACTTTTTTGCACACAATAAGCTAAATGGCCAGGTGACAAGGGCTGAGAGAAGATTGGAGGAAGAAGACTTACTGGGCAACCGAAGCCTTCCGTCACAGCCATCCAGTGGGTTCTTTAACATGCGCGATGGGACAATGGCTTTACATTCCATCACAACAATGGCGGCCTTTCCAAGTCCATCGGTGTCCCCTTTCTGACCGAGGGCGCGGTGGGGGTCGCAGAGATAAGTGTTGCGGAGGTAAATCTCAGCGTTAGTCCATTTGAGACTCAAACTTAAAAACTGCAGATTACGAGCCTGGGCTCCACGGCGTCAGAAATCGAACAGAAGTTAAAGGGGGAGGTACTATCTGCTTTTTTGACTGAGTCGAATTAAGTTCAGAGTTCCACGTGACTTTTTTTTAGTCTTAAAACTGAAAATTAAAGCATTTTTATCCCGCTTAAATATCTTTTTTACTTTTATGACAGATTAAAGCAAACGTGACGCACAGCATCGTAAAGGAGCAATGCAGAATTACGCCTTAGAGATCATCATGAAATTGTAAACGACGGAAAAGCTCCATAAGTCCATTTCATGTTATGTTCTTTAGCCTGAAGAAACTCGAAATTTTATATATGTTATAATTTCGACTTAATGCCGAGGTAACTACTTTAGGTTACTCAGAGGCAGGCTCGGATTTAAAAAATATTAAGGGTCAATCGAGCCGAAGAAAGTAAAAGGGGGTCCAATAGACTGGATTTCCATTCGAGTATAACATTTCCCCCTCCGTTTTATCGATCTTTAAAAACTTTCTTGAAATATTGATTATCATGATATATTGATCTATGACTGAAAAAAATGAAATGGCAGTTCACGATTATCGAATTTAGCGTCCAAAGGTACACGTTTCCTTATCACAAGAGGACAAGTGCTTCTATTCCGATTTGTGAAGAAACTAAGAAATACAACTAAGAGTGCAAGAGTAAGTAAATTCAGTAGCTATGTCATGTGCTAAGAATTTTCAGGTATAGAATCACGAAATCTGAACATGCGATTAGTAGGAAAGGTTCAAATAACTAATTGTCAAACTTGGGTGTGGGTTGCTCAATTGATTGAGTTCTTTTACCTCGGAGTGGCATTTTTTGGCGAAGCTCTCGAGTATTTTGGGATTCTTGTGACCTGCCATTTAGCCTATTAATGAACAAAACTATTGTGAAACTTGTACATCAGGCTTTAAAGCAGGGTAGTCATCCAAAGTTCAAACAAATTCTGCCCACTTATTGCAAACCTTTGAAGAAATGAAAAAATAAACTTTGATACAATAGACTTTTGTTGGCAGAACTCACATTGAAATGTGTGTATATACATCTAACAGTGATAAAAGTAAAATTGTAGGAAATCGGGTGCATTTCGGACTTTAAGCTTGAGTAGTAAAATGTAAGAGCAAAGTGCATTCTTCTTGTGTACATTCTCACCGCCTTCTTATCTAAGAAAGGTTTGGAAGCTTCGGAGTTTACTGACACTCCAAAAGAGATGAACTGCCACTTGATAAGCTATATCCTGTTTCGCTGAGTGAGTCATAGTAAGCCGATCAGTTGATGCATATTAGCAGCTTTCACATTACAAGAGACTTGCCTTAATAGAACACATAAAACGAAAAAATAACGGCCCTGTAACAGAAAGGCAATGTTTGGGTAATGCCTTGTTTTGACAGGCAAGCCCATGGGAGAAACTGGTTATCGTTTACGGCAACTACTGAGTGACGCTCTAAAATTTTTGTTCTCCAGTGATGAATTATTAAATACCAAATTATAAACCTAATTCTTAGGGTCAGCACTCCCAATAAAGGTCCAAAGAACACGGCCAGACTCTACCCACACTTGTTAAATAGGTTACTGAGTGATTACCATTGAATCTTTATATTAAATGTGTTTGCAAAACGTTACACAGTAAATTAGAAAAAATACACTTTCACTAATGTTACACGAGGATTAAAAGATCTAGAGTGGCTTTCATTAGTCGTCGGGATTTAAATGCAAAATAGAAATATAGGCATTAAAATAAATAAAATAAATACCCCCTCAAGCAGCTGCTTGCCACAGAGGTCTGACAGGAGCCTGTCACTTTATATGCCAGAGTAGAAGGTCTGAGAGGATGGCAGGACCTCAGCAGAAAAACGACACACACATCCATGCCTTATCTGGGGCTCGAACCCAGGTCCCTTAGATCAGTAGCTAAGCGCGCTAACCACTCGGCCATGGGACGGCTCAATATAGGCAATACATTCGTTTATTGATTTCCAAAATGGTACTAATGCAATTCTGTGGTTTCTGATTTAAAAAGCTTAAAATATAAAAATATATATTACATTTCACCTACATACCATAACCGTCACATAGCACGATCACGTGATGCTCAACAAGACATTCGAAGCTGAACAGACTAATAAAAACATAAATAAATACCCCCTCAAGCAGCTTCTTGCCACAGAGGTCTGACAGGTACTTTCATCTTAATGTCGCTTTAGGTCAAAAGTTTTTATTGACGAGTGAAGTTTTCTTTACAATTCTTTAAAGGCAGAAGGAAAACGAAACTAAAGCTATTTATTACATTTTACAACCTGGGCGGACTGAGTGTGTAACGTGACTGGCTCGTATTCTGCAGTTTCCCTGTTCAAGTCCTAACTGTGTGCCGGCGTCGAGATTCTTCGCCGTTCTGCCCTCGGCGGCCAGAAAGAGGACCTCGATGGGCTTGAAAAGACCACCGTTCCTCAGATGGGTCATTAAGTCGTGGTTCCGTATGCAGGAGACCATACCATATACACGTTAAGGAACAAGCGGAATGACCTTGACGGGAGGCTCCTATCTATCTACTAACAGCTGTCCAGTGGGTTCCTAACCCCCTAATCAGCTCTGATCCTTGGAGTCCTTGTGGCCTAGCCATTTGTGTACACAAAAGAGACTCATGGAAGTAGAAATTATCCAACATTTCAAACTACCACGGATTAATTTAAAATATCGGTTACGTTTTACAGAGATTAGCTTGAAACAGTAATTCATTAATATTTATTTTCTTTAGGTATATTTGTGCTTTTTGATTAGTTAGCATAGTTCATCATTTCCCATACGTGCAGAAAATGTTATTAAAAATAATTCATTGTTTCTTTTCTGTATATAAAATGGGTACAGAAATATGTTGGGGCGGGGGTTGCTCAGTCGGTATCGCGCCATTCTCGTAATATACAGTTCCCAGGTTCGAATCCCAGCTGGTTCAGCGTTGAGACTTATCTCCGCAAAACTCCCCGCTATGCCCATGGTCAGTAGGGGACACTGATGGGCTTGGAAAGGCCCCGTCCGTCGGATGAGACGTTAAGCCGTGGCTCCGTGTGCGAGAGCCATACCCTGTGCACGTTAAAGAACACGCTGGATGGCCTTCACGAGAGGCTACCATCTGTCTCCCCAACAGCTGTTCCAGTGGGTCACCTACCCCAATCCTTCTCTGAGCCTTCGGGGTCTTTGTGACCTGGCCATTTAGCCCATGGTGTGCAAAAAAAGTGTCGCTCAGAGGTAAAACAACCCAACCCAGAAATAAGCTGCTCTTGAATCTTTCAATGTAAATCTAATTTCAGCATAATTAACTATTTTTTTTTTACTACACGAGCTTTGTGCATTTTCTTCTTAATATATCTAATACAAACGAATAGATGGGACCTAGTTTACAAACGGTCTGTAAATGGTAGCTAGGTAGTCACTGGAAGGAGAGCTATGCACCAATCCCCTGTGATGATGCATAGAACCGGCCAGGCCTAGCACCTAATGTCCGACCCCGCCTTCTCGTGGTGCGGACCGTTAGTAACTTTCAAAAGAGATACTCTCTTGTGGAAGTGAACGGAAGGGGAGGGCTGCCAGATTAGTGTGGCCTACTGATCTCGACAACTATGCTACTTTTCTTTTTTTTTTCTACCCTGCTGAGGAGTGGTCAACCACACAGGGTCCTGGTGCTGACCATATAAACCCACTGGACTGGACAGATATATGGCTCTGAGCTTGATTATGGATCCTGATTTTGCTGCACTGGTGGGCTTCTGTGGAGGGAAAATCTTCCGCTGTGTTTTCTGTTTGTTTGTGGGTTGACAGCCCCAAGTGAATAGATTCACAGGATATGTTTATCAGCTGGTGGATAATCCTGAGCAGAGGTCATCGCAGGCACCTGAACTCTTTGCTTCTATTGGCATCGTCAAATTCTACATTGGAGGAAGTCTTCCAGTGTAGATGGCTTCAGCCTTTAGTGGTGGGGGAACGGGTCTTTGCCCCATGTCTGCGATTAGGGGGCTGTTTGATATTGTCGGCATTCCCTCTCTCAATAAACATAGTTTCTTTAAACATCCTACTAACCATTTTCTCTCCATAGGTAGTTGGAATGTGAGGACTCTGCACAGAGCTTTTTCTCTTGATGTCCTCACACAAGAATTCCACCATTATAATTTAGATATTCTCGGCTTGCAAGAGACCAGATGGACAGATAAAGGTCATATTCTTAAAAATAATCTTAAATTTCTCTTTTCAGGGAGGGACGACAACAAGCATCACCAAGGCGTGGGTCTGCTTCTCAGCAGACACGCTAGCGATGCTCTTCTAGGATATGAGTGCATTAATGAAAGGTTTCTTACAGCAAAATTTCAGACAAGCGTTAAAGACCTGAATGTTATCTGCTGTTATGCCCCCACTGAGGATGCCGATAAGGATGAGAAGGATAGGTTTTATGAACAACTTCAGGATATTTTGAATTCTGTCAAGAAAGGAGATATTACCCTTGTTCTTGGTGACTTCAATGCCAAAGTTGGTACTGACTCTGACCTTTGGGGAGGGGTGATTGGTCCTTTTGGTATTGGTAGCTGCAATGGCAATGGGCAACGTCTCCTACAGGTAAGTAAACTCAATGGTTTCAGAATAACTAACACATATTACAAACACCGCGACATACATAAGTACACATGGGTTTCACCTGATGGGCTGCATAGGAATATGATTGATTATATATTAATTAACAGCAAATGGGCTAGTTCTGTTAGGAATACCAGGGCATATAGGGGAGCTGAAATTGGATCTGACCATTACCTAGTTAAAAGTGTCTTGCAACTTAAACTTAAAAAGTGTTGTGCTAGGGTTAAAAAATTTGCTTTTAATACTGAAGCTCTGAAAGACCCAGTTATTGCCAAAGCTTACCATGATAGGTTACTTAGTCATTATGACAGTCATGGTATGCTTACCACTGAAGTTGAGGAAGAATGGGATCATTTTAAACAGGCTTTTTTGGACACTAGCAGTACTCTTTTAGGAAAAAAGGAGCAGAAGAGGCAAAATTATCTGAGTGATAAGGCACTTGAGCTTATTTCGGAAAGAAAGAACTGCAGGAATGTCCTTAATCAATACCCTACTAGTCCTAATAGAAAGCATTACAGAGAACTTAATAAACGTGTAAAAGATCAGTTAGCTGCTGATAAGAATCTTTGGCTTGATGGTTTGGCTGACAAAGCCGAGGAAGCAGTTAGACAGCACAACAGCAGAGAGCTGTACCAGATAGTTAATGTTTTGTGTGGTAGAAAACGGACAGGTATACAGGGATTGAAGGATAAACAAGGTAAGGTTATAGAAGGTGAGGATTCTGTCATGGCTAGGTGGGCTGAGCATTTCAGTGATGTACTAAACAATGCGGTTAGTTCTATTCCCATTGTTTGCAATGATGATAGATGCATTGGTGGCTTTAATGTTGGCCCTATAACACAATCCGAAGTTATTTTGGCTGTTTCTAAACTTAAGCTTCATAAATCCCCAAAGGTAGATGAAATTACTACAGAAATGCTTAGAGCTGGAAATGTTTCGGTTACCATTTGGATGACTGAAATTCTGAATATCTTTTATGATAAAGGTTTCTAAGGATTTTACCAGAGCTATTGTTATCCCTATTTTCAAAAAAGGTGATCGCAGTTCTTGTGATAACTATAGGGGTATTAGCCTACTCTCTGTTCCAGGTAAAGTTCTTTCCATGATTGTGCTTAATAGAATTAAGAATCTGGTTGACAGTCAATTGCGTGATGAGCAATGTGGATTCAGAAGTGGTAGGGGATGTGTGGATCAGATATTTTCACTTAGGCAGATTCTTGAGAAATGTTTAGAGTTTCAGAAACCTTTGGTTGCTAGCTTTGTTGATTTCAAAAAGGCTTTCGACTCTGTTGATCGTCATAATTTGTGGTTGATTGTGAAATCATATGGTATACCAGACAAGTTAGTTAACATAATGAAAGCTCTCTATAATAACACTGAGTCGTGTGTGAGAGTTGGTAAGGCTTGTAGCAATTGGTTTAGCATTACTTCTGGTGTTCGACAAGGGTGCATTTTGTCTCCTTTTCTCTTTAGTTTGGTTATTGATTATGTTATGCGAAATTCACTTCAAGGGAAAGATTTTGGCCTTAAATGGGCTGGAGATAGGAAAATTTCTGATTTAGATTATGCTGATGATTTAGCCCTCTTGGCAAATGATGTTGATGAGATGAACTCTTTCATTCTAGCTGTTGATGAGACTGGTAGTAGAGTAGGTTTGGTTATAAACAGAGAGAAAACTAAAGTGATGAAAATTGGTCAGGCAGGCTGTGATTCAGTTAATCTGAATGGTTGCCGTCTTGAGCAGGTGTCACAGTTTAATTATCTTGGGAGCTATGTAACCGATAGTGGTGATGTGCAGCATGAGATTAACAGACGAATAGGGATTGCTGCCGGGACTTTTAAGAATCTATGGAGAGTGTGGAGAAATAGGCGTATACACCTAAACACTAAAATTAGACTGTATAATAGTTTGGTTCTTTCTAGGGTTAGTTATGGTAGTGAAACTTGGACACTTTGTAAACAAGATAACAGGAAACTAGATGCTTTTGATTCCAGATGCTTACGCAGTATCTTGGGCATTAGGTGGTTCAACTTTGTAACTAATGATGAGGTTAGGCAAAGGAGTTTGCAACCTCCTTTAAGCAGCATATTGTGCAGAGAGAGACTCCGTTGGTTTGGCCATGTTGCCCGTATGAATAATTATAGATTGGCGAATAGGGTTATGAACAGTGTGCCTAAAGGCCTCAGAAAGAAGGGGAGACCTAGGATGCGGTAGGCAGACAATGTCAAACAGGACCTTGTTAAAATTGGTGTGCAGTGGCCAGATGCAGTAGATGTAGCTCAGGATAGACTTGCTTGGAGAACTAAATTGCACGGTCTGGTTGGACCTCCGTAGCCCATGGCTGCTTGAGGTTGATGATGATGATGATGATGAGTTTACAAACATCTGTTAAGCAGCAACATAACCTTTGTTGCTCTTGCGCCATAAATTTGGTAATTAATGTAAGTACCAAATGTCACTTTGGCAGCTTTATAACGTTCCCGCGTTTAAAACTGCTTGCCTATGATTGGTTAGCTTCTGCGCATCATTTCAAAGCTGATCACGACTTTTGAGGAAATTTTTTTCAAAAGGAAATAAGAAAAATCGTTTTTACACATGCAAACCGATTCGAAATCGGAAGTAATTTTTTTTCTCTTATGTCGTTTGTGATCTATTTAATCATTGTTTTTCGCAATACATTTCCATTTAGCGAATACAACTCTGCCTTTATCTCATTTTTTAAATAGTGGAAATGAAGGGCTTTGTATCTAGTCGAGTCATATATACAAAAAAAAAACGACAGAAAATGTCCAAACAATGGCGAAATGAGGTTTGTAAAGGGTGCAATTTAGTAGCAAAAGGCCTCGTGAGTTGGGTTGTTTTACCTCTGAGCGGCACTTTTTTTGCACACCATGGGCTAAATGGCCAGGTCACATGGACCCCGAAGGCTCAGAGAAGGTTGGGGGAGGGGACCCACTGAAACAGCTGTTGGGAGACAGATGGTAGCCTCCCGTCAAGGCCATCCAGCGTGTTCTTTAACGTGCACAGGGTATGGCTCTCCCGCACACGGGGCCACAGCTTAACGTCCCATACGGCGGCCTTTCCAAGCCCATCGGTGTCCCCTACTGACCGTGGGTAGGGCGGGGAATTTTGCGGAGATAAATCTCAACGCTGACCCAGCTGGGACTCGAACCTGGGAACTACAGATTACGAGCCTGGCGCGCTACCGACTGAGCCACCCCCGCCCCGGCCTCATGAGTTCCAGCCCAGAGAAGCTTCTTTGCTCTATGGTAGATATGCTCCTGACTGAAATAAATTAGTGGTAAAAAAAAATAAGTACCCCCTCAAGCAGTTGCTTGCCACAGAGATCTGACAAGAGCCAATCAGTTAATACACCATAGTAGAAGGTCTGTGAGGATGGCGGGACCTCAGCAGAAAAACAACACTAACATCCATGCCTTACCCGGGGCTCGAACCCAGGTCCCGTTGTTCAGCAATCTAACCACTCGGCCACGGGACGGGGGGGGGGGGATATTTGTATTTGATTTGTAAACCCTTGGTACAGAACTATACTATTTTAAAAAAAATAAATATTGTACATATGGAATAAATCATTCTTATCAGTGGTAAAACCTCTACTGATCTAAGACTCTTCCTGCACTAAGAAGTGAATTTATTTTACAACAGAATTATACAGAAATCTTTGTAAAAAATGAAATCGCCGGAAATGGTGTGGGGACTGATAAAAGAGGAAAAAGCGGTGGGTGGTACACCCATGGGCCCAGGTGCAGTCCCACTCTCAGTACCATTATAATTACGCCATTGTGTCCAAGGGCTATAAAGGTCTGAGTATTTTTGTTCCCCAAACATATCCATTCTAGGTAACTACTGCTTTTAGTAACATTTTAACGAAGTACAATTAAATTAACTTTAGTAAAATTTTCCATGTTAATTCAGTTGAAAGATCATGTTTGGCATTGTTCACCCTACCTCATTCTTGATATCTCTTTTCCTTGAGTCTTTATAGATACATTATTTACAATCCTATTTAGGGGCGGGGGGGGGGGGGGGGGCTCAGTCGGTAGCGCGCCAGGCTCGTAATCTGTAGTTCCCAGGTTCGAGTCCCAGCTGGGTCAGCGTTGAGATTTATCTCCGCAATATTCCCCGCCCTGCCCACGGTCAGTAGGGGACACCGATGGGCTTGGAAAGGCCGCCGTCCGTCGGATGGAACGTTAAGCCGTGGCCCCGTGTGCGGGAGAGCCATACCCTGTGCACGTTAAAGAACACGCTGGATGGCCTTGACGGGAGGCTACCATCTGTCTCCCAACAGCTGTTCCAGTGGGTCCCCTCCCCCAACCTTCTCTGAGCCTTCGGGGTCCATGTGACCTGGCCATTTAGCCCATGGTGTGCAAAAAAGTGCCGCTCAGAGGTAAAACAACCCAACCCTAGGGGCGGGGGTGGCTCAGTCGGTAGCGTGCCAGGCTCGTAATCTGTAGGTCCCAGGTTCGAGTCCCAGCTGGGTCAGCGTTGAGATTTATCTCCGCAAAAATTCCCCGCCCTGCCCACGGTCAGTAGGGGACACCGATGGGCTTGGAAAGGCCGCCGTCCGTCGGATGGGACGTTAAGCCGTGGCTCCGTGTGCGGGAGAGCCATACCCTGTGCACTTTAAAGAACACGCTGGATGACCTTGACGGGAGTCTACCATCTGTCTCCCAACAGCTGTTCCAGTGGGTTCCCTCCCCCAACCTTCTCTGAGCCTTCGGGGTCCATGTGTCCTGACCATTTAGCCCATGGTGTGCAAAAAAGTGCCGCTCAGAGGTAAAACAACCAAACACAACCCTATTCGTTTACAGGCACTTCTGCATGGGGAAAACATAGCTATACCATCACATCTCTCTCCGCAAAAGATGAGGCTTCACATGGCAGTTGATAACTCTTGCAATAACTCAGGCATCTCAAGATTATTTGCATAATTACATCACCTAATATTCAAGACACTGCTAAGCATTGGAATCAAAGGCATCAGGATTCCTGTTATCTTGATTGTTGGTTCAATGGTTGAATCTATTTGTGTAGTTTTTGTATTTGCACTTCCATCATCTTAGACTTAAAATGGTTTTTGTTGTGTTTTCGTTTTGAATTTTGCATTTCAAACCTCTGATTTTGGGCTCTAGTTTTACCTGCTTTTACATTTTATCTTGTTCGGCGCATCATAGCACAAGTTGCTAATGAACCAACAAACTCCAAACAGTTAAACTGAGTTATAAATTCAACAGATCAAGTCGACCGAACTCAACAGAATTAAGTCAATACCCGAGACTTCTGTCGACCCATGGGAGCGGGAGTGGCTCAGCGTGTAGTGCGCCATTCTCGTAATCTGCAGTTCCCAGGTTCGAGCCCCAGCTGGGCCAGCGTTGAGATTTATCACGGCGAAACTCCCCCACTCTGCCTACGGTCAGAAGGGGACACTGATGGGCTTGAAAGGCCGCTGTCCGTCGGATGGGACATTAAGCCATGGCTCCGTGTGCGGGAGAGCCATACCTTGTGCACGTTAAAGAACACTCTGGATGGCCTTGATGAGAGGCTGTCATTTATCTCCCATCAGCTGTCCAGTGGGTCCCCTCGCCCCAACCTTCTCTTAGCTCTAGGCGTCCTTGTGTCCTGACCATTTAGCCGATTGTAAGCAAGAAAAGTGCCGCTCAGAGATAAATCGAAACTACTTCCGACCGGTGATAAGATACAAATTGAGGCAATGTAAGCAGGCTCCCCAAATTCTCTCTCCTTTGAGAACGATAGCAGCTGAAATGGATACGAAAAATATATCACACGCACATTTCAAGCTATTTTTTAACGACTACTAAAATATTGGGAAAAATTATAAACTCAAACGACGTTTTCGCTGAATTTTAGCTGCCCTTTCACTCGGATCACTTGCCCCGTTTATATTTTTCTGCATCCAGGTTGATATTGATGAAGTACCTTTACAAGGGGAAAAAAAACTTGCCCATATGTCAAAATGTGAACTGCGATTTTGTGTTACACAGTAACTCTCTCATCCAGATAGTTTAGGCCAGGGTTGGGTTGTTTTACCTCTGAGCGGCACTTTTTTGCACACAATGGGCTAAATGGCCAGGTCACAAGGACCTCGAAGGCTCAGAGAAGGATTGGGGGAGGGGACCCGCTGAAACAGCTGTTGGGAGACAGATGGCAGCCTTCCATCAAGGCATTCCAGCGTGTTCTTTAACGTGCTCGAGGTTTGGCTCTCCCTCACACAGCCACACGGCTTAACGTCCCATCCGACGGCCTTTCCAAGCCCATCGGTGTCCCCTACTGACGTGGGCAGGGCCGGGAATTCTGCGGAGATAAATAAATCTCAACGCTGACCTTTAGGCCAGGTGTCATCAAACTTTTGACGTCTTTAAAATACCAAGGAAGATATCACTCTAAATTTAACGTCGATCAATTTTAGATTTGATCGACGTTAAATTTAGAATGAAATCTTCCTTGATACTTGAACAATACGTCGAAAACTGTCTTAAATTTAATAAAAAGTCTTTAAAATACATTTAAAAATAATACATATATCAATACGACAGAACTTGATTTAATGCGAACCACATAATGGCTTGCGAGCTAAGCTTTGGATTTTCCTGGTTTGGCATTACTCTTTAATTCAAAGTGTAAAGCTCCAATGCTCGAGTCCTAATTGTACCAGCATTGAAATCTTCACTTGACCTATTAATTAAGGAAATAGGTGAACTAAGAAAAATCATTAGATAGAATGTTAAAACAGTGCTTCCTTGAACAGTCATATCCTGTGCACGGTAAAGAAGACGCTGGATGTTTGTGACGGAGGCTCCCAACTTGCCCCTAACCAGTGAGTCTAGTGAGTCCAGTGAGTCTAGCCTTGAGTTTAAAGTCCTTTCGACCTCGCAGTTCAGCTCAGCGCGGAACTAAAAACAAAAAGGTGGTTCAAGGTAACACAAAGTACCTTAATTATAAGCTAACTCAGTGAGGCAATACCTCTAAGTGGCAGTTTTTTGTCATAAAAAGGGGCGGGGGTGGCTCAGTCGGTAGCGCGCCAGGCTCGTAATCTGTAGTTCCCAGGTTCGAGTCCCAGCTGGGTCAGCGTTGAGATTTATCTCCGCAAAATTCCCCGCCCTGCCCACGGTCAGTAGGGGTCACCGATGGGCTTGGAAAGGCCGCCGTCCGTCGGATGGGACGTTAAGCCGTGGCTCCGTGTGCGGGAGAGATATACCCTGTGCACGTCAAAGAACACGCTGGATGGCCTTGACGGGATGCTACCATCTGTCTCCCAACAGCTGTTCCAGTGGGTCCCTCCCCCAACCTTCTCTGAGGCTTCGGGGTCCATGTGACCTGGCCATTTAGCCCATGGTGTGCAAAAAAGTGCCGCTCAGAGGTAAAACAACCCAACCCAACTTGTCATAAAACGGGCTAAATCGCCAGGCCATAAGAATCCCGTGGGTTCAGAGAAGGTTAAGGGAAGGGGACTCACTGGACAGATATTAGAAAACAGATGGAAGTCTCCCGTCAAGGCAATCCAGCGTGTTCTTTGACGTGCACAGTGTGTGGCTCTTCCGCACACGGATCCATGGTTTAACGTTCCATCCGACGGACGGCGGCCTTTCCAAGCCCATTGGTGTTCCCTACTGACCGAGGTTAGGGTGGGGGTTTAGCGGAGATAAATCTCAGTTACAGGCAGGACTCAAACTTGGACAGCGAGGCAATAAAGGAAACTTCATTCAGCAGTAATGCTTACGAGACGTTGCTTAGTTCTTCAGTCTTGTGGGATGTTCACCATTCTTGAAGTAGAAAACCTAACTGTTGCAATGAATATTTTAATATTCTTGTAACAAGTTCGTTGATGTTTCAAAAATCTATGCAGAGTAGTTTTTCATCGACGTTTTTTGGCTAAAAAGGAATGATGGTGTAATACCAATCGTTTCTAAAAAGCACGTGCATTCGTAATAATTAGCATGGTATATGTAGCACACTATTATATTTGAAAATAGCCACTCAAAGTGGGGTTATTTTACTCTGAGCAGAACTTTTTTTTTACATAGAGTTGGTTAAATGGCCAGATTACAAGGACTCCAAGGGTTCAGAGAAGATTGGGGAAGGAGACCCACTGGACAGCAGTTAAGAGACATCCGGTCAAAGACATCCTCCAGCGTGTTCTTTAGCTTGCACACAGTATGGCTCTCCACACGGCGGCTTTTCTAAGCCCATTGGTATCCCTTTCTCACCGAGGGCAAGGTGGGTGTTTAAAAAATAATAAATACCCCATCAAGCAGTTGCTTGCCACAGAGGTCCGACAGGAGCCTGTCAGTTTATATGCCAGAGTAGAAGGTCTGTGAGGATGGCAGGACCTCAGCAGAAAAACGACACAAACAGCCATGTCTTACCCGGGGCTCGAACCCAGGTCCTTTAGATCAGTAGCCTAGCGCGCTAACCACTCGGCCATGGGTGTTTATAAATAAAAATAAATACCCCCTCAAGCAGCTGCTTGCCACAGAGGTCTGACAGGAGCCTGTCAGTTTATATGCCACAGTAGAAGGTCTGTGAGGATGGCAGGACCTCAGCAGAAAAACGACACAAACAGCCATGCCTTACCCGGGGCTCGAACCCAGGTCCTTTAGATCAGTAGCGTAGCGCGCTAACCACTCGGCCATGGGTGTTTATAAATAAAAATAAATACCCCCTCAAGCAGTTGCTTGCCACAGAGGTCTGACAGGAGCCTGTCAGTTTATATGCCACAGTAGAAGGTCTGAGAGGATGGCAGGACCTCAGCAGAAAAACGACACACACATCCATGCCTAATCCGGGGCTCGAACCCAGGTCCCTTAGATCAGTAGCCAAGCGTGCTAACCACTCGGCCACGGGACGGCTAGCCGAGATAAATCTCAATGTTGGGACTCGAACCTAGGAACTGCAGATCAGGAACATCTATCATCGGAGCCAACCTCCCCCCCACCCCCGAGTCAAGGAAAATAAATTTAACTGTGCAATGTTGATCTCATTAATTTCTTATACTGATGTACTCTTGAGGCAGAAACAAAGGTTTTGCAGAAGACAAAAAAAAATAAGAAAAATTCTTGCTCTTGAGTCTACATATAGTGGAATTTTACAAGTAACAAATTCTACCCCTTGCAAAGGACTCTTCATACATCCAATCGATATGAGCGATCAAAATCTTTGAAATATCCACAGTAAGTGATCAAAAATATTCTTGAACAAGTTTTTAAAGGGATAATTATTATGGGTAAGTTAAAAATATCAATCAGATTCATATATTTAAAAATTTATGAAAGCTGAAATAGTTAACAGCATCATTATCAGTGAAGTATTTGATACAAATAGATTCAAATGTGGTGGGAAGGTTAGAAGCCCCTCCTCTTTCGGCTTCCTGTTATCCAAAGTATTGATACAAAGCAGCTTTACAACTTTTATACACTCGGCAGCCATTTTATAAGGTTTAGTTCCGTGTTATGCCAATAGTAATTCAGTAACTACTTACACAAGCTTTTTATAAAAAAAAAAGACGCCTCCATTTTCTGGAGACAGTCCCTGGATTAAAAGCTCTGTCCCCCGATGAATAAATATACCTGGAATTTGGTTTCCGATATTTTTTAATACTAATTGACTATACGTCTTAAGATCTTTGCTAATAGAATACTGTTATAAATGGGGCGGGGGTGGCTCAGTCGGTAGCGCGCCAGGCTCGTAATCTGTAGTTCCCAGGTTCGAGTCCCAGCTGGGTCAGCGTTGAGATTTATCTCCGCAAAATTCCCCCGCCCTGCCCACGGTCAGTAGGGGACACCGATGGGCTTGGAAAGGCCGCCGTCCGTCGGATGGGACGTTAAGCCGTGGCCCCGTGTGCGGGAGAGCCATATCATGTGCACGTTAAAGAATACGCTGGATGGCCTTGACGGGAGGCTACCATCTATCTCCCAAAAGCTGTTCCAGTGGGTTCCCTCCCACAACTTTCTCTGAGCCTTCGGGGTCCTTGTGGCCTGGCCATTTAGCCCATGGTGTGCAAAAAAGTGCCGCTCAGAGGTAAAACAATCCAATCCAAAACTGTTATAAATAATTTCAGTCGTAATGCAGATGACTGAAAAATTGAGGCTCATCATGATGACTTATCATCATCATAATGACAGTAGTATCCTTGCGGACATCACTACAGAATGCATTTCTTCTATTGGTGGAAACATCACGTGTCTTTATGGTTGCCGATGACTTAGTTACTATGCAAGTTGTTAAGTTTTGATTCTGTTTTAACAGATTTCAACGCCCTTTAATTCCCTAGGTACTTGACCGAGAGGTCCCAAATTTTGAACACGGGTTCCCCCTATGCAAACTTATGTTGGGTTAAAAATTTGAGTCCCGACTTTAATGGATGGACCTAGAAGGACTTTTTGAATGTGGGAGATCTGGCATCGCTCTGCCGTCACTTTCTCATCTTGCGAAAATGAATTTAATATGGACGGATGAGAAATCTCCTGCAAAAATGGACACCGTAAAGGATTTCTTGCAAGGGGAAAAAATTTTCGTTATAAATGACGATTGTTTATTACTACGACTCGTTATTAGGCAAGTTATGCTAGTAATAAACAATAGTCATTTAAAATAGAGTTTAAGTTTCATCTTCTTACATATATCAGTGACGGAAAAAAAAATACTATAAATTTTCGTTCCTTTTGTCAAATCTTCAGTGCAAATTTTTCCGAAAATGAAACCATTTTACAAAAAAAAAAACGTGTAAAAAAATACACAAAATAAGAGTGATTTTTCAAAAACTAAACCTACATTTCTCAAGATTTATTTTGTGCTACTAGATATTAAGGTTATTATTATGTGCAATAATACATAAAATATGTTCTAAATGAACAATTTTATATAAATTTCTTATATAAAATACCTAATTATGTTATTAACATTATTATTATTATTACTTAAAGCAATTACGTATATATTACGTTATACTTTTTACTATAATAATTTCACGAAAAGTCAGCCTTTCAGAATGAATTTTCAGAAGTCCTCTGATCTCTTACTTAAGATGAAAACTCCCAAACTCTTCTTGAAGATACGAGGATTGGGTATCTCTTGTGATTTGATTTCAAACCAGGAGCTGAGGCGTTACTACCCCTCTTCATTTCTTCTTCTTTTATAGACCGATACAGAATCTATCGTGTCAGACTCTTTTTCTAATACAAAAAAATGCTCTATACAAAAACCAACTCAAATGTTAAGTGGCACGACTAAAAGACGTGATAAACTAAAAAGGCGTCACGAGAAAAACTCATCTGGGTGACATTTTTTCGTCAGATTTCTCATTTGAATATGGTAACCTATCCCTCGATTTACACGGTACTCAGTTCACACAATTGTGGCTTTGCACGGTCAAAAAATGCAACCCGTTTCGATTTACACGGTACTGACTGAGACGTACATAGAAAGGAAATCTCAGTCAGTACCGTGTAAATCGAAACTGGTTGCATTTTTTGACCGTCCAAAGCCAAAATTGTGTGAACTGAGTACCGTGTAAATCGAGGGATAGGTTATATTCAAAACTTTAATGCAAATAACTCTTCCATATTAACATCATTTCTGTCAACGTAATTGTCACTAATTAAAGTGCATTCGTTTGGAATATTTAAAGTGACAATGCAATGCCATTCTTAACTATATTTCTATCCTTGAAATTAACAAAAAACATTATACTGCAATATTGTAGCAGGGTAGTAATAGGATGGATACGTAGTAAACGACGTATCCATCCTATTACTATCCTGTCCTCTTTATTTAAAAAAAAAACTCCACGAACTTCTGTATAAACAGTTCTACTACCAGGCAGCTGGTTATTAATTCCAACTTCGTCCGAATTATAAATATTACTCTTTAAGCTTGCTGTTCCATAACTCAGCACTAAGAATGCGACGATTTGGAGCGAGTTCGTAACTTTACCAACAGAGTTGTTGCGACGCATAACAAAAATCATTCCGTTTGCCGTTTATCACATTTATCCGCAAAAACGTTGCGATAACATAACTGGATCCCATCTCTACACTCCTAAAAATTCTGGCGCAGATGCTTCATTTTCGGACGCTTGCAGTGTCGGTGCGAATCGCTTATACGGTCCCCGATGGCATCGAAGCCAGTACTTGGGGGAGCGGCCGCCGACGTACGATGTCCAGATGTTGGTAATGGAGCAGAGAGGCGGACAGCCATCTGAATCATCGTGATGGCCCTCCCCTAGACCCTGGGGGGGGGGGGCAATGCGCAGCTCGGGACAAACGTGCGCCCCCATTTGTAGCGTTTTCAGCCCCTTGGCCTCGGCCGCGAGGAGGCCTAATGCTGAATTATGAAAGCGCCGCCTGTCTGTTAATTTATACTTGCCGATTCATAGTACGGCTTCTGCTCAACACATCAGCGGCTGGCAGCGAGCACTAACGCGGGCTAACTGGACGAATAAATCGCTCCTAATGGAGTCCACAACAGATACGGACATTCTCCTCTGGCTGGCAGCTTTCGGTTTCCTTCTCGGCTCAGCCTTCGGCACTTTTACCGCTCCAGCCTTTATCCTTTGGGTTCAGTAAAACTTACTAATAACCGACCTAATTAGCGATCCGTAGTGTTTACGACGCTCTCGACCGAACCGGTATGTTACACATTTTTCATCACTCTTCCTCGTGAAGCGGTAATAAAAATCAGCTTATTATTGTACGCAAATATAGACAGAGAGAGTTTTTTTTAAGTAGTGTTTCTGTTATTGACCTTTTCTCTCGTTCTATGTGTCTGTGGAGTACTTCTCCTTCCAGTTCAGTTAGCAGTGTAACGAAATATATTTATTAAAAACTCACGAAATACTAAGTGTCGATATTTGAATAAAAGTTCCATTTGTATTAGCAGCAATTTTAGTGCATTCGCGTCGACCAAGGGTCTCTGGACACTCTAAAAAGAGCTTTTGACGCTTTTTGGTTCAACATTCAACTGTGAAAATTTTTACTCGTTAAAGTTTACTCGTTAAGCTTATTTACAAAAAAAAATAATAAATACCCCCTCAAGCAGCTGCTTGCCACAGAGGTCTGACAGGAGCCTGTCAGTTTATATGCCATAGTAGAAGGTCTGAGAGGATGGCAGGACCTCAGCAGAAAAACGACACAAACAGCCATGCCTTACCCGTGGCTTGAACCCAGGTCCCTTAGATCAGTAGCCAAGCGCGCTAACCACTCGGTCATGGGACGGAAAGTTTATTTAATCTCCCGCGAATACACCAAATAAAAACATTTCTTTTTTATACTATAGTGTACAGACTAAAACGTTTTCCTTCACACAAATTCTTCCTAATTACAACTATCTTATTCTTTTATTTCTAAGTTCGTTCGAAGTGGGTTAGTGACGTAATTCTGACGCTGAAGCACATGCGAGCATCAAAATGATACATCAAATCATAAGTTTATTGTAGCACGTTCAGCTATCGTAACGATATTACATTGCAAACAAGTTGTATTTAAAAGTGTACTAGTGTAGTAAGTTTCCTTTTTAAATTTTTAGTTAATGGTTTTGGTTCCACACAATTTTACGACATATTTACGGGGTTCTTTAACCAATAAAAAGAGATACGTTACATATTAGGGCAACAACACCCTTTTCTAAAACATGTATCGCTAAAGAATTGGGGAGGGGGTGGCTCAGTCGGTAGCGCGCCAGGCTCGTAATCTGTAGTTCCCAGGTTCGAGTCCCAGCTGGGTCAGCGTTGAGATTTATCTCCGCAAAACTCCCCGCCCTGCCCACGGTCAGTAGGGGACACCGATGGGCTTGGAAAGGCCGCCGTCCGTCGGACGGGACGTTAAGCCGTGGCCCCGTGTGCGGGAGAGCCATACCCTGTGCACGTTAAAGAACACGCTGAATGGCCTTGACGGGAGGCTACCATCTGTCTCCCAACAGCTGTTCCAGTGGGTCCCCTCCCCCAACCTTCTCTGAGCCTTCGGGATCCTTGTGACCTGGCCATTTAGCCATGGTGTGCAAAAAAGTGCCGCTCAGAGGTAAAACAACCCAACCCAAAGCTAAAGAATCATTCTCTTTCGCCAGCATTCTTGATACTTTTAAATTTGCGCAGAACCAGATAGTCGCAAATAAGCTGCTTGCGTTATATGCTATTGTAAACAAGAAAGTATAAGTATCAATGGCAATATGAGGCAAAATATAAATGACTATATTTAAAGTTTTGGAATTTCAATTCCCTTCAGTAGCTTTCAACGTTCCCATATTTAAAAATTTTATTCATTCCGACTAGTTGTCCCGTATTACATCTAATTTAGATCATAAACTTATGCATAGTCAACTTCCGAACGTGATAGAAATTGTGGTTAGTTATTGTTTTAAAATGCAAAGCGAAAAAATTATTTCTTTAGAACAGTCAATGTTTCATTTCTAATTTAATGCATCCAATTCTAGGAAAAGTGAAATGCACGTGTTTACAGGTAACTGGTCAACTCTGTGAAGTAATCAAAATTCAGAAACGTAGTCTATGAGGAATGTAATGTAGATGAATTATTTAAATGAATACGAATTTAGATTTTGTTTGCCTTCCTGATATTCATTCATTGAATCTACCACCAATAACATAGTATTCAAAATAACACAAGAGACATATGTTCTATTGCACAACGCAACTTTTTTAAACTAGATCATTCCTAATTGAAAACTCCAATATATCATTACATGTTTCCACAATTTTTTTAATTTAAAAAGACAGAGATAATCTAGGAGCTCTACTCAGGCTTGTCATTGTTTCTCATACAACATATACGAGAACAAACACCTAGACTCAGTCAGATGCAGAACCAACGTGATACCACTGCGCCATAGAATGGAAAACTGCATTGCTTGTGTGCATGTATGCTTTGTCCATCCCTTGAGAAGTCAATTTACCTGTAAAACGACATTTTACATCTCTTCGTAAAGATAATACTCACGCACACTTGTTCAAAAAGAGTATTAAATGAAATGTAAAATGAGTATTAAATGAAGTAATCCGGCCCAGAGAGCATAATATTAGGAACCACTTCTGGGAATCATTTCTAAATTTGAGTGAAAACGCAGATCTTTTTTATTAAGTTGTAGACTGTTTCAAGATAATTTGGACCTATACCGTTACTTGTCACTGTGAATACTTTTAAAAGTCAGTGCATGGAGGCCACTTGAATAGTGGAAAACTTGAGGAGAGAGTGTTGGCAAAGGAAAGCAGTCGAGATCATAGAGAAAGAACAACCTCAGTTTGGAAACCACTGATTTTTCACCGCAAATTATGTTTAACTAATACCAACTTTCAATATTATACAAGAATTGTTTGGAGCGAAAGACACACATTAAAGATAACCAGGCCTACTATTACTTTATGGTAAATATTTGATGCAAAGTAGTACACAAAGTATTTACTACTCATTCAAGAAATACATAATATCAATAATCATGTCATCTTCCATTCAAAAGCATTCTGAAGGCACCAGGCAGAACATTAAAGTACGCTATTAAACAACTCACACAACTCTCCTTGACAACGTATTTCAAATGAAAACAAAGAGCAATGCAAGGAATGCTTTCCAGAGATTTATCTCATCCAATGAAGACACCAGACTCTCTCAGTTATATACACACAGAGAGAGATATTGCCTCGTGAGTGAATATGGTGCAAACAGGTTCCTTCCTAGGAAGTTATTACAGGAAGGTCACATGGCTGCGATAAAACAGTCATAAGACAACGTACCTCCGTGACAACTGGGCGGGCTTCAGGACTCGAAGAGTGTCATATTATTATGCGTCTGTGGGAAAAGGAGAGTCATGAATTAAGCATAGGGCTGAGATTTTAGGGTAGGCTTGCTCGCTTTTATCAGTTGCTTGGTGCCGCCATCTGATTTAGAGCCCGAATGTCGTCAACTCTTTGTAAGTGCGAACTTTCGAAATGCCGATATCTGAATCCTTCAGGTTAGCTAGAACTGAACAGAAAGATAACCCGGCTTCAAAAGCTGTCCAAAGATAGTAAACTCATTTGTAATATTATTCGTAGGGAAAGTTGAACAGTAAAAAATCTTGCTCCGATCACATTTAAGTTTTGGATTTCGATGGGTGATGCAAAGAATGAGTCAACTCGTCGGCCATTTCAATACTGTATTTTTAAACTGATAGGAGAAAGTTTAAAAACTTTACTTCCAAATACTGAATGTTATTTTCAAAATGTACACAAAAATCGTTAAAAAGAAGATAATATTTCCAACCATTTTCTCCGTTTACTTATTACAATGGGGGCCACTTCACCAGGTTGGTTATTTTACCTCTGAACGACATTTTTTGCACACAATGGGCTAAGTGGCCAGGTCACAAGGACCCCGAGGGATCAGAGAAAGTTGTGGGTAGGGGATCCACTGGGCAGCTTTTAGGAGATAGATGGTAGACTCCCTTCTAGGCCATCCAGAGTGTTCTTTAACGTGCACAGAGTGTGTGGCTCTTCCGCACACGGAATTATGGCTTAAGTCCCATCCGACGGACAGCGGCCTTTCCATGCCCATCGATGTCCCTTACTGACTTAGAGCAGGTGGGGGATGTGCAGTAATTGCTAAGTCGTTTGAATGAAAACTCTTCCATACTGCTTCGTAATAGTATTAACGTGGAATGAAATTATATTGTAACAATTCCACAGAATCTTGGCAAGTTTTCGGCCAAAAGTAGTATCTAGGCTATGGGCAATATGGCAACGGCCATCGAAATCCAAATGACATTTCATCTATAGGATAGAGGGATAAACTCTTGATTATGCGGGGTCGGATTAACCGGGATATTTAAAAAATAATGCAACCTCGAAATTAATATGGGATACGAGAAAGCTGCCGCGAAAATCTTGATGCGACCAGCAAAAGGCTTCACGCAGCGCAATGTTTCAGCACAATTTCTCTAAAAGCGAACGAAGGGCGAACTTCTTTGTTATCTTATTTAAAACGAATAAAAAGTCCATGCTACGTTATTTTCAAAAAAAATTTCTAAGTTTCGATGCGGTTCGATGGTCAAATGGTTAGCGTGCTTGGCTACAGATCAAAACGACTTGGATTCGAGCCCTAGGTAACACATGGATGTGTTTATTTGTTTGTCCTTCTGCTGATGCCTCGACTTTCTCACAGACGTTGCTTAAACGTATTATACTGACAGCTGTTGTCAGACGTATGTGGCAAGCAGCTGCTTGAGGAGAAGCTTTTTTTTCCACGTGGATGGCGGATTAATCGGGTCCACGATTTTTTTCCCCCTATTCATTCTGGTTAATCGAGTCTACTGTACATGTAAAAATTTCACATATTACCGTCCTTATATATATATATAAAATATCAAGCAGCTGCTTGCTACAAAGGTCTGACAGGAGCCTGTCAGTTTATACGCCATAGTAAAAAGTCTGTGAATAAAGAGGAACCTCAGCAGAAAAACTATACAAACCTAGGTTCCTTTGATCAGTAATAAGTACGCTAACCACTCGGCCACAGGACAAATTCATCTTTAAATATATTAAAAAAAGGGTATATCATTTTTATCCGTTGAAAGTGATTTTATTGTTTTCAAGAAACAAATTCAAATGACGTGATTAAAGATTTTCAAACGTAAAAGGCAAGAAAAATTAACTTAAAAAACAACAAACCTCTTTTTAGTATAATGATGTTTTATGAATGTAAGAACAATTTTTATAAAACTATATGTAACTTTTTGTTGTTATTGTATGCCATGTTAAGTTTTTCTTCTATAAAATACATGCATTTTTAATTTTAAAATCAATATTTTAAGTCTAACAAATGAAAGTGAGTGATCATTATAATTTAACTTGAAAGCACTGTCAAATGTTCTGGTCTTGAAGGATTTCTCATTATCACGCTTGCGATGGGCGGGAGGGGCTCAGTCGGTAGCGCGCCAGGCTCGTAATCTGTCAGTTCCCAGGTCGAGTCCCAGCTGAGTCAGCTTTGAGATTTATCTCCGCAAAATTCACCGCCCTGCCCACGGTCAGTAGGGAACACCGATAGACTTGGAAAGGCCGCCGTCCGTCGAATGGGACGTTAAGCTGTGGCTTCATGTGCGGGAGAGCTATACCCTGTGCACGTTAAAGAACACGCTGAATGGCCTTGACGGGAGGCTACCATCTGTCTCCCAACAGCTGTTATAGTGGGTCCCCTCCCCCAATCTTCTCTGAGCCTTCGGGGTCCTTGAGACCTGGCCATTTAGCCCATGGTGTGCAAAAAAGTGCCGCTCAGAGGTAAAACAACTCAACAACAACACGCTTGGGCTTTCAAATGAATGTCTCTAAATTTAGAAGAATTAACTTTCTTACTTAATCGTCATAAAATAAATTAACCTGTCAAAAAAATAGTGGCCTAAATCGAACAACTTGGATTAAGTTAAATTTCTCCTCAAGAATTCGCAAAGTAACACCTTATTTGCCATTGTCGTATTAACGCTGAACACAACAGACTCCCACGATTCTCCTGACCTTTAGAATAGGCACATGGGCAATCCTATAATTCAAGTAACATAATTAAAGTTAATCTGAAGTCAAAATAGAGCGGTTCTCGGCAAAATTCCCCGCCCCGCCTACGGTCAATAGGGGACACCGATGGGCTTGGAAAGTCCGCCGTCCGTCGGATGGGACGTTAAGCCGTGGCCCCGTGTGCCGGAGAGCCATACCCTGTGCACGTTAAAGAACACGCTGGATGGCCTTGACGGGAGGCTATCATCTGTCTCCCAACAGCTATTCCAGTGGATCCCCTCCCCCAACCTTCGGGGTCCATGTGACCTGGCCATTTAGCCCATGGTGTGCATAAAAGTGCCGCTCAGAGGTAAAACAACCCAACCCAAAATAGAGCGGAAAATAATCACTTTTACAAAGAACTTTAAAATACCGTGAAGGTCATAAAATTATTATGCATTAAGACAAGTTTTTAAACTTAAAAATATTTCTATCCTGTTCAGAATTTTATGGCTCCAATGGCCCAGTGGTTAGAATATTTGGTTACTAAGGGACCCGGGTTCCATACTCAGATAAAGATGTTGTCCTGCCGAGGTCTCATGATCTTCTCTCTATGGTGTATTATAATGACAGGCTCCTGTCATAATTGTGGCACGCAGCTGCTAGAGAGGTAATTTATTTCGTTTAAGAATTTCATAATGACCTCTAAAGGAATTTCCTACGCGTTTTACGTGCTAAGCTGGTTCCTTTGACAAAAATCGTATGTAATCATAATGTAATAATCAAATGCAAAATTTCGTCACAATTTAAAGAGAAAAATAATAGAGCACAGGTTCGAATTTCTGAAACTCGTTGAATTCCAATCGAATTCAAAGCTCGTTATTTATTACAATTTTTTGAGAGACGGACTCGTATATTTTTTCTCAAAAGTCTACACAAGGGCGGGGGTTGGCTTAGTCGGTAGCGAACCAGATTCGTAATCTGTTAGTTCCCAGGTTCGAGTCCCACCTATGGCGTTGATATTTATATTTCCTAAACGCCCACTTTGCCCTCGGTCAGAAAACGGACACCGATGAGCTTGGAAAGGCCGCCATCCATCGGATGGGACGTAAAACCGTAGTTCCGTGTACGCGAGAGTCATTCTATGCACAGTAAAGAACACGCTGGATGGCCTTGACGAGAGGCTGCCTCCCAACAGCTGTTCAATGGGTCCCCTTCCCCTAACCTTCTCTGAGTCCTTGGGGGCCTTTACACCTGGCCATTTAGTCCTTTATATGCACAAAATGTCGCTCAGAGGTAAAATTACCCAACCCTCTATAACGCTATTTATCGTTATACAAAATAGCACGAAATATATACATATTTATTTTCTTAGGGACAATCACCCTTAGAGAGAAAAAACAAAACAAAACACTTATTTTCCTGTACTTTAAAAAGTAGAATTAGTTAGATATACCTGTCAATAATCATATCACTCATCAAGGCCGGATCTAGGGAAATCCTTTTGAATGCCAATAAGAGTAATGGAGGCCAAAAATTATTAAACTTGCGCATATTTCTCGCAGTTTTCAAGACATTTTTTATTGACCTCTACAACGAAGGGAAAATCGTTACTCAGCAACGGAAATCCAATCTCTTGCACCCCCATCCCCCCCCCCCCTCACACACTTATTTTTTTCCAGATCCGGGCCGATCACTCATCCGATTATTTTGTAAAGACAATAAGGCACCGAAATGAGTTTCTATTCAAAAGATTTTCAGAAAAAAATGCTGCTACAAAAAAAAATACCTCTCTTCCGGAAATAACTTCAGTAAATTATATATGTAAAAGATCACCAATGATTGTTTTTTACTGTGTGGTTAGCACGCTTGGCTACTGATCTAAGGGACCTGGGTTCGAGCCCCGGGTAAGGCATGGCTGTTTGTGTCGTTTTTCTGCTGAGGGCCTGCCATCCTCTCAGACCTTCTACTCTGGCATATAAACTGACAGGCTCCTGTCAGATCTCTGTGGCAAGCAGCTGCTTGAGGGGATATTTATTTATTATTTATTTATTTATTTAAGGCACAAATAGGATGATAGGTATTAATTCTTTTAAATATGATTCTTAAAACTGAAAATGATAAACATCCTTTAGAATTTTACCCTGAGAGAGTATTTAAGGAGAGAGTATTTTACCCTGAGAGAGTATTTACTAAATCTCAAAATAATTCCCTTGCTGTGTCGATATTCCATCCACCCTGTCCCCCGATTACCACAGCCCACCTGCGGATACAATGGGATTGGCAGAGTAGAGAAACAGACCTTTCTGCATTTTGTGAATGAACCTGTCCGGTGCAGAGTAGGGTATCCAATGTCGCTTTACTGAATACGCTGACATGTCTAAGAGGATCAGTGAAGGAGTGGCCCAGCATCTGAGCATTGCCAAGGCTGGACCTGGGTGTCCAATTCGTCCTTGGTGCAACTTTTTCAAAAGGAAAGGGTTAAGACTCTTATCCTAATTGCTTCCACGCCAACAAAGAGAGAGATGTTGGAGAGTGAAGTAGCAGACATCTCAAAAGAGAATTTTCCTCATCTATTCATAGCCTTAGTGCTTTTCTATGGCAAGAGAGTTCAGGAATGCAGACTGCATTCTACGACAATAGATGAGATTGAAAGAGTTTCGGAAACGTGATCAACAGTACTGATAAAATGGTGACTTTTAGTGATACGTCAAGATGTTTATTCCGCGTTGGCTGAATTAACGATATACAACTGCGAGTACACTGTTAAGTATAGTTAAATTAAGATTATTTTGCCTTTTAAAATCAAACCTCGCTTTCTCATCCCCGAATTATCTCTGGACACAGCTACGTAGTAGTGGTCAATAAGAGATAATTGGAATTTTTTTTTGGTCGATAGGTATGAATAAAATGCTATGATTCACATTTTTCAAATCCTTAGGTAATTTTAATTTACATTATTCGTTATAATAATAAAAATAAAAATAAATACCCGCTCAAGCAGCTGCTTGCCAAGGGCGTTAATATTTACATTCATTATATCATTATACGGTGCTAAATAAGGAAAATGCGAAAATTTTAGTGAATATTGCTTTTATGGTAGAAATTTGAAATTTCAATGGTAGAGTGTGAAAATATATTGCATTGAAAGCAATAATCAGTCCTTTTTCTCAGAGGGATGTGAGAAAAGCCACTTTTTCATTTTAAGGAAAAACTCTCATAGTGAATAATGACTTGAACTTTTTTTGTTTTCTTCATAGCTATTTTCTATTTATGCAGAATTATTTTAGGCGGGCTACACAACAATACAACTAATTCCGTGCAACCTACTTAGTCAAAGAGAGACACGTGGAAAAGGTACAAGTTTCAATTGATGGCACAGGCGAAAATCGTACGAATTGCAGATTCGATGGGACGTCCATCGGGCAATTAGAAATTAGGTGCATCCTGCAAATATATCAGCCACTTTGGGGGCGATATGTGTTGTTGGGTTATTTTAGCTCTGAGCGGCACTTTTTTGCACACCAGGGGCTAAATGGCCAAGTCACAAGGACCCCGAAGGCTCAGAGATGGTTGGGAGAGGAGACCCACTAGAACAGCTGTTAGGAGACAGATGGTAGCCTGCCGTCAAGGCCATCCAGTGTGTTCTTTAACGTGCACAGGGTATGACTCTCCAGCACACAGGGCCACGGCTTAACGTCCCATCCGACGGAGGCGGCCTTTCCAAGCCCATCGGTGTCCCTACTGACCGTGGGCAGGGCGGGGAATTTTGTGGAGATAAATCTCAACACTGACACAGCTGGGACTCGAACCTGGGAGCTGTAGATTATGAGCCTGGCGCGCTACCGACTGAGCCACCCCCGCACCAGGGCGATATGTGAGTGGGAGGGTAGTGGAGGGTGTTGGTGTTAGTGATTGTGATACTTCGCGTTACAGGAGGAGACGGAGGGAGAAATCGAAGGTATTGTTTCGCAATGATGTAATTTATACTTATTTTTGCATTTTGAAATTGTTTTCCGTTTTCTGCGAACAAAAATCTTTTAATATATTATCATTTATAATTAGCTGTTATCGAACTGAATTGTAAATAAAACATACAAAAGATAAGATTCTTACAAAAGAAAAGTATTTATTAGTACGGAGGAAGGATTTAAAACCTGGCAAAATCTTATACAAAGTTACACAGATGGGAGAAGAAATAAAATTCGTATGAAACAGTTTTACGCAATTTTTGGACACCCCCACACATAACAGATGCATCACTGCCAAAGACATTTATTTATGGAATTAATACTACAATACAGAAGAAATAACCAATACTCTTATATGTATTCAAACTCACATTTCGATAAGTTTCTGTTACAAATGTAATTCTGGGTTGGGGTTGCATTTAATTCGGGGTCATCTCATTCAAACACAGGGATTGTATTATATGTGCATGCAGTTAAATAGTTTGATTCAAAGTATAAATAACTGATTACTCCCTTCCATATTTCTTTTTTTTTTTTCATTTTATATTTCAAATGAATTTTAATTCATATGCAAAATCACTCAACTTTCATATCAAGATACGTAAGCAGTCTATTATGCATTTTGGCGAACTTGTCCAGGATTTTTTGAGTCATATTGTACAAATGAAGTTACTAAAACAGTACAACTAGTTACGTTAGTTATTACTCTTTGTAACAAAAATGAATTTCTGCTTAATATCGCAGCTATTTTTCGCCATACCACTGTAATATTGTTTCAAATGAATGGAATTCCTCTTTCATATAATGGATGCGCTAAGGCTGCACTAACCACACATGAAAACCTAACTGTCATAAGTTGGATTGTTTCACTACTTCGGGAATGTTTAGCCATAGCAAAGGCAAATTGCTAGGTCACAAGAACACCACAGGCTCGGAGTTGGTAGCGGAAGGAGATGCATTCGAAAACTGTTAGGAAACAGATGTAAATCTCCAATCGATGCTGTCCAGAATGTTTGCTTTTCTAACTGCACACACTCTCCTCTACACAGGACCACAGCTTAAAGTCCCATTCGACAGATAGAAAGTTTTCATAAGCCCTTTTTTAATGAAGGCATGGTTTAGGTGAGAAAATTTCAGTGCAGATACAGTTGCGACACGAACCTGGTGACCTTAGGTTAGGGGAGTGGTACGCTATCAAAACTGCATCGAAGTCGTAAAATTCGTTTTCATTCGTTAAAATTCGTTTTGCCTTTCAAACTTTCCATTAATGAATAGGTGCTATACAATAAATGCGAAATTTTGTTATTTACCAATGATTAATTCATAACATTTGACTCTTACATAGGTGGCTCAAGTTCATTCCTTTGGGGAGGTAAAAAGGAAATTAGCTTCGAGAGGCAAATAAAAAAAATTAGCTTGGAGCGACAAAAATCTTAGAACGGCAAAATGATATTAGCTTACAGCAGAAAAAAAATTCATTTGCAGCGGAAAAAAAATTCAATGCGGAGCTACAAAAATAAATTGAGTTTGGAGAAGAAAAAAGAAATTAGCTGAGAGCGGCAAAAAGAAATTAGTTTAGAGCGGCAAAATGAAATTAGCTTAGAGCGGCAAAATGAAATTAGCTTAGAGCGGCAAAACGAAATTAGTTTAGATCAGCGTAAAAAATTAGCTTGAAGTGTCAAAAAAGAAGTTCACTTGATTTTCAATGCCGCAGAAACAAAAAAAAATTCTCTTGCAGCAGGGGAAAAAAAAAGAAATTCTCTTGCAGCAGGAAAAAAAAGAAATTAATTTGCAACAGGAAAAAAATTCCTTGCTGCGGGAAAAAATAAAATTCAGCTGAAGTGGAAAAACCATTTTGATCAGCTCTGCTCTCTCAGAGTCTTAAATGTCCGTATTATTTGCTGTTTTCGCCTCCTACCTTAAGTATTTGGGTAAAAAATAGACAGTGCTGTACGATTGCGCTAAAAAACAAACTCTTAAGTTATTCTCCCGTGATTTTAAGTCTTTGTATTAGGATGATTGCGTTATAGTGAGGTTGTTTGTTCTTCGGATTCTCTGGAGTTTGCGTATAATTTCAAAGAAATGAAAAAATCAAAGTTGTTGGTGCAAAACTTTACAATCGCTGTTAAACGACGTTTTCAAAGAACACGGAGAATGGGAATGAGCGCTTTTCAAGGTAAATTATTGGTACATACTTCACAGCTCTTCGCCTAGTCGCAGCATTGAAAGATAAATAACCTTCACCAAAAGCATGCCTATACTTACCAGAGATACAGAATCAGATAATCGACTTATATATATATTTACAAATATATTTCTACATGCGTCCCTCGATTTACACGGTAAATAGGTTCCGGGAAATCACCGTATAAATCGAAACCAATTACTTATGGTAAAAAGGTTCCGAAAAAATCCTCATTATGAATAAAACGCAAATTGAAGTTTTATTTATACTTAATTATCTCAAATGTCAGTTCAGCGGTAATAACGAGCATTAAAGTAGCATTATTTTGTACTTTAGTATTTTGCATTTATTCAGAGAATCTTAATTTCTCATATATTTCTTTTTGGTCACGTTAATCATCATTTATGTAGAGGTAGACTCTTGATTTTCAAGACGGAATTTATAAGACGGATGTTTACGAACAGATTATAAATTGGAAATTAAGCATTTGTATTTAGTGCTCTATTTTGTAAAATTATTATTTATATGATATTCTATGAACATGTACTTAGGAATCAGCTGTCTTTAAACAATATAATAGTCTACAAAGTTAAACTGGTTGCTAAAAATGAGATAAAACACGATTTTTTTACTAGTCTGAAAAATTCAGTCCAAAAAAGTCAGATCTCGCTACCGATTCAAAAGAGGCTTCATTCCATTAAGATGTCGCGAGACAGATTGCATTACAATGGCAAGAATATAAATATAACTTGTTGCAGATGATATGATTTCATTAATATAGGAATCTACTATTATCTATTTATTCTTGAAAATCAATGATATCAATTTAAAACCTATTAATTGATTTTTACTTTGGGATGAAATGTCTAATAATCTCCCTTGACGCTATAGCAGTATATTACTTCATAATATTCGACATACATTTAATTATACATTATATCGACATACATTTAAAAAAAAAAACTCAATCTGTACCATGTAAAATCGGGTCTATAATCGTGTAAAACAAAACTGGTTGCATCTTTTTGACCGTGTAAATCGAGGGACAGATGTATATTACAAATAGTAACAGTGCATTTCCATGCTATGTGAATGGAAAGAAATATTAAAAGCTCACTAACTTCGAAAATAAAATTTTTTATATTTATTATAGTTTTATATTTATTATACCAAAAAATGTTACTGGAGATAAATTGAAGATCACACTGACGTCTCCCTAAATATCTATTTTTTCCGCGAAATTCGTTTAAGATATAAAGAAATACGGAAACAGAAAACATTCAGACCTAACTTTCGCTACTCGTGAAAATTTACTTCAAAAGATAAAACGCAATTGTTATAACAAATCGTTCACTAATATAAATATAACAGTTGAAGTCTGTGCAAAGATTACTTCAGTTTTCAAGATTTTTTTTCTGGGGGGGGGGGGGGAGGATTAGGAAGAGTGTGATAGCGGAGTCTGTTATTAAATGTTCCAGCTTCAGTAACTCTTTAAATACACTTATTTACATAATTAAGGAAAATCTCTATATTAAGTCAATGGGAAGCTAACATCAAAGCTCTATAGCATGTATAATAAGTTTTTTTGTTTTGAAAAATGTGATTGCATCTCAATCAAATAAATCAATATCTCGATTTTCAACAATATTCGTTCAGTAATGTAAATTTAATGAGTTATGGAAGCTTGAATATTTAGAGATAACAATGCTAGCCACAAAAATTGACTTCAGAAGTTAATTAAAACTTAGTAATAAGTATTGTAATAATAATTATTATTTATTTGATGCAGGGAATTACAGTAAAACCAAGGTACAGGTAGTTTTGGATATTAATTTAAACGTTCATGTGGTAAAAAAAATACCAAAGTGTTTAATAAAATAAGTTTGCATTTTAGAACTTTGTGTAAAGAATTCTTTCACTATTCTTCAGTTTTGTATAAGTTTCTTAAGACTGGCATTGCTGTTGTTAAATATTCAAACTTCCATAACTCATTAAATACTGAGCGAATATTGTTGAAAACAGAGATATTGATTTATTTGATTGAGATCTTTATCTGCAATCACATTTTTAAAAGCAAAAAAACTTATTTTAGAAGTTATAGAGCTTTGACGTTAGCTTCCCATTGACTTAACATAGGGATTTTCCTTAATTTATGGAAACCAGTGTATTAAGCAAATGCTGTTGAGAAATGAGATTTAGAGAGCTTTTGAGTGAGATCCACAATTTATCTCTGGTGACATTTTTTCGTAAAAAACTTATTTTCAAAGTTACAAAGCTTTGAATATGTCTTTCTCTTCATATAACATTTAAGTGTCCGATTACTTTTTGTAACGTAGTGTATATCTTTTTCCTGATAGATACTCAAATAAGACTTCAGATATTTATTAAAAAATTGATTAAAAAAAAGTGAAATCTGTTCAAAGCAACGGGATGTATTTGCTACTTTTGAACCTAAATTCTTATTCTCTGTGCAATTGATATTATACATATACTACTCGGAGTTTTCTAGGGTCACCGAACTGGGAGTGATGCTGATACTGTTTAGAATCCTTAATCGAAATTTTCATTCACACATGACCTCTACCAAAATCTATCCAAATAAAGAAGTCTCTGTTAACACAGGTCATTATTCAAGGTTGACAAAACGGCAATAATTGTAACCAATCGGAATACGATAATTAAACCTTGATATTATCGATATTATTGAAACTCTTATCTAACATTATCCGTCATACATCAGCTGCTGGAAATAATTGTGACCCAACAGAAGTAATACAAATTTACAGCAGCATCTGTACGCGAAGTGCTTGAATACTTTTCTTCCCTCCTACGAAAATACTGCATTTTTCATCCTCAGATAATTCTGATCTTCCTGGGAAAGGAACAAATCATCTTTATAGACTGATGCAAATGTAATGTCGTGAAAATCTTTGTTAATGACAACGTTTTTTCGTTGTAAGCGATGCAAACTCTTGACATAAGACTGAGTAGCGAGTCTAACTGGCTTTGAGAGGAAA
The DNA here is from genome assembly GCA_038380435.1 of Ryuthela nishihirai. Classification (NCBI taxonomy): domain Eukaryota; kingdom Metazoa; phylum Arthropoda; class Arachnida; order Araneae; family Heptathelidae; genus Ryuthela; species Ryuthela nishihirai. The sequence continues at coordinate 33,352,956 of JAWZYU010000018.1, forward strand.
CTGGGCGTTCTCCTGTCTCAACAGGCAGTGCGTAACCACACTTTATTGCTCGGACCGGATATCATCTGAAGAATTTCCCTACCAATGGTAGCGTCCCGCATCGAGTCAGGATGTTCCGGGTGTGGCCATAAAGTTCCTCATTGGCTCACTATACCTTGATTATCTGCTTTATATCTGACCGCAGTAATAAGCAATGATATAGCGTTGACGTCACAGTTCTCGCATTCACTGCATAGTTGATATGGGGTCAAAACAGATGCAGTTTTCGCAGAGAATATATCCAACAGTAGAGCGCTATTGAAAAAAAAATTATTGATCCAATACTGATCTGAAATGGGCTATAGCATCTGTAACTTTGATCGTAGTTCAGAAATATAATGTTAAAGTAGACGATCTCAGATTTTCCAGTCTCCCTGTTTAATAGACGCTCCAGTATTTTGAATCAGCTAGTCTGTGTGAGTTGTTTTACCTTTAGGCAACGCTGTGTTTTATATGCTAAATGGCCAGGTGAAGAAGACTCGAAGATTGAGTTTGAAAAGATCACAGTCCATTCTATATGATATTAAGACTGTGTTTCTGTACATCTGAAAATAAAATAATCTTTAGATTAGGGAACGTTTAAAAAAAAATAAGCGGAAATTTGCTGTTTTTGCTTTATATAAAGGACTTTATTTAATATTTTGGCTCGTGGAACCCGATTAACATCTAGTTGAACCCAGTTTGGAAAATCCTGCTATAGATAATCTTAACATAAGCTCCCAGCCCCTAACAGCAGTCCAAAAACTCCTTTTCCACAAACCTGCCCTGAATTTGTGGATTTTTGTTAACTGTATAATTCAACACCTCAAGTAACACAAAATGTCACTCTAGGTTGTTTTATTTCTGAGCGGCACCTTGAGAGCTTTAAAAATTTCGGAAATTCCGTCAATTTGTATTTCATTCCCTTCGTGATTTAAAATCATTCTTCTGTACAATTTTACATTAATGCAAAACTCTATTCGCGGTCTTAAGAGAATAGGTCATACCTAGTGACTGCTGGTTCTATACAACTAAAAACCTAGACTATAGCTTATGACTTCCTTCTTTACCAAACAGTTCGATCATTTCCAGAGATTAGAACAAATTATAATTTTATAAAACGTTTATTCATCTTCTAATAATTACAAAATAGTTTCAGCTGTTAAAAAAGATAGTTTAGTGCGGCTCAGGGCCATCCCAAACAGCGTAATAAGTTTAAGGACGGCATGCTAGTAATTGGATGAGCTTATTCTAATTTCAAATCAAAAGTGCTATGAATGTAAAGAGCTAAGGTCTGATGCAAATGTAATGTCGTGAAAATCTTTGTTAATGACATCGTTTTTCCACTGTAAGGGATGCAAACTCTTGACATAAGACTGAGTTGCGAGTCTAACTGGCTTTGAGAGGAAACTGGGCGTTTATTAAGCGGGGAGACTGAAAAATCTGAGATCGTCTCCTTTAACTTTGCGAACATAGCAATTTCGAACTCTGCTACTAATGATTTTGCTGTCATTTAATTTCAAATGCGGAGGCAGAAAAAAATGGTCAGATCGTTTGAGATAACTAAAATGGTATAAATTTTTAAGGCAGCAAAAATTTAAAATTAGTTGTAACGATAAAAAAATAATAAAATAAATACCCCCTCAAGCAGCTGCTTGCCATAGAGGTCTGACAGGAGCCTGTCAGTTTATATGCCACAGTAGGAGAACGACACACACATCCATGCCTAATCCGGGGCTCGAACCCAGGTCCCTTAGATCAGTAGCCAAGCGTGCTAACCACTCGGCCACGGGACAAAAAAGTAAATTCTCTTATGGTGGATAAACATTTTTTTTTTTGGGGGGGGGGGGGTGAAATATAAAGCTACTCATGAAATAATAAGCTGGAAAAAATTGGTTTTGCTGTCCAATTTTTTCCGCTTATTTTTTCATGAGTACCATGTCTAGAGGACTGGAACATCGTGTGATTCTTTACTACTGAAATATAAAGCTATTTGGCACGACAAAATGTAAATTTTCTTGAGGCCTGCAAAAGTAAAATTTACTTGAGACCAGCAAAACGTAAATTTACTTGAGTGTGGCAAAATGTAATTTACTTGAGGCTGCAAAATGTAAATTTACTTGAGTGTGGCAAAATGTAATTTACTTGAGGCTGCAAAATGTAAATTAACTTGAGGATGGTAAAAAGTAATTTCGCTTCGGCCGGCACTGAGTGCACTATTGCAGCTATAACTTTTGGCACATCACGTAAAATTTTATTTCCGCAGAATAAATCATTTAATGAAAGGGAAAACTTGTTTCACTTCGCTGCAACTTCTCCCAATTCTTTTCTGAATGAAAACACAATAGTAGCACTTTCCCCACATTAAATTCTAAAGGATGAAACAAGCAACAAATTGAAAATCCAGTTGAATTCATCTCCACCCCCGAAGCAGTTTTTGATCCCTGCACTATAGGTTTGGATTGGTACACAATGTTATAATGAAGGTATACAGCAGAAATCTATATTTTGGTAACTAATTAATAAGAATAATCAAATTGGCCAAAAAATTCCTTTCAGATTTCGTAAAAAAAATTCTCATCGTCTATGAGAGAACTGAAATTTAACTAGTGGGCTGGGTTGTGAGAGGAGAGAAAATGCATGCATCATGAAAATGGAAGTAATCTGTTTACCGAAAAACATTTCTATTCAATTCTATATATAAAACCATCACATGTTATTTTTGTAAGATGTTCGGCTTATTTTTAGGATCACTTAGGTCTATTAGGTTTCCTTAGAAAATCGCAGCAACTGTTTTTTTCTTTACCAAATTGACGCACTTCAATATTCCTAAAACATCTAGATGCAACGTTCGCACCATGTTACGGACTTTAATCGGATATTTTTGTTGTTTCTAATATCTTTTTTGATTTACTACTTTCACGATAATGCTCATCTTACTTGAAATCATTCTTGTCGACGATTGCAACAAATGTCGCCGAAATACAGAGTTCCATCCACTGCTTCATCGGCGTTTATTACGAATCTTGAAATTCCTCGCTGATTAGGCAAAATATTCAATGCGATTTGCCCGAGCCATCAGCGCAGGGCTTTGTGCTTCACGTGGACATTAGCGCCGCGAACATGTTGTGGTTTAAGTGGCTGACACAAAGCTCTCCTGTGGTCAGTATGACGTAGCCTCTGGCGCATGGAGTTTCCCGACTTCAACGACTCTGTAAACACACACCTCTGTAATCAGAACATCTCTGTGAGGAACCGCTCTCCGGACTTACCCCTGCTGGCAGTGGGGATGGTCCGTCGCCAAAGGCAATAGAAAATGGCATTCTCTACGAGAGAGAGAATTCCCCCTTCGCCGTGAGTGGCGGCGGGGGCCTCCCCGTTCCGCGAGGGAAGAGCCTGCCTTCTGCTCCCTTCCTCCGTTGCAGGAGATTGCCGCGCTAGAGTAGTAAACAAATGGCAAGGAGGATATTGAACAGTCTCCCCGGCTAATGCTGATATATTCCATGCTTTTTTTTCCCTCTCTCTTTCGTAAGAAAAAAAAGCAGCTCTTTTGTTTAGCGAAAGGTTCTTCGATTTGGGAGAACGAAGGTGGCTAATTCATTATCGTAGGAAGATAAAAATTTTCAAATTTCACGTTATTACAACAATGGTTTCTAAAAAATATCCAAATAACAATGAAAACGTAGTCTACGAATGCACATACTTATTTGAATATGTAGCACATAATATTATAATATATATGGCATATTAAACAGCAGGGCAAAAATGGGGCATGGATGGCTCATAATGTGAAACTCCTTGGTTCGAATCTCAATTGGGCCAGCGTTGAGATTTATCTCCGCAAACCTCCCCACACTTACCTCGGACAGTAGGGGGCATCGATGGGCTTGGAAAGGCCGCCGTCCGTCGGATGGGATATTAAGCTGTGGTCTTCTTGTGCTGGAGAGCCATACCCTGTGCACGTTAAAGAACACGCTGGATGGCGTTGACGGGAGGCTACCATCTGTCTCCTAAGAGCTGTCCAGTGAGTCCACTCCCCCAACCTTTTCTGAGCTCTCGGTGTCCTTGTGACCTGGCCATTCAGTCCATTGTCTGCAAGTGCCGCTTAGAGGTAAAACAACCCAGCCGAGGCTGAAATTGTAGCCCGGGTAATAAATAGCTCTGAATTTGTTTGGAAATACGGATTCCCGTTTCGTGAAAAGGAATTGTACGATTTTAGGAAAGTGTTTGATGCGACATGGAAAGATTTCTAAAAATATTATTAAAAAACTGGAACAGTTTTGTGTATATTTTTTATGTATACCATAAATTATTTGCTAAAACTTAACGCAATAATTGTGCGGGTCCCAGCTAATTTTATTTTAATTTGTATCCTGAGCTCAAATTTTAGGCCAGGGTTACTACTATCCTCTTGAAAATCTAAATAATGAATATTGTAATAGATGTCGCTAAAAAACAAAATCATCTCGAAGCCATGTATCAATTCCAGAGGAATTTTATGACACTCTTCTAGGTTTTGCATTAAAAATTGTTCACAACTTAAAGACTGTTATATCTACAGTGGCCGTTCGCCCTGTACTTCAAAGGACAATTATATATATTTATTAAAAATTCAGAAACACGTTTTTGTCCTATACTTTTTGTTCTGCCTCTAAAAGTCCTATATTTTTGATACCAAATAAAATCGATCTGTTCTACCACGATTTTTTTATTATTGTTCATGTGATTGAGGAATCAGTAACACATAACTATAATATCTATAATTCAGAATTATTTAATTGTACTAATTATTGAATAATTCTTATAATAGTGTGAACCGTTGACAAATTAAATGTTATTTTATTAATATGTTTGTTTCTTTTTATGCTTTTGAGTTTTGCTTTTTTGCTTTTTAAATAAAATTAATGTATGCATATCATTTACCACTTTTACAGAATGACTTTGTTAGCTATATATAAATACTCCTTCAAGCAGCTGCTTGCCACAGAGATCTGACAGGAGCCTGTCAGTTTATATGCCACAGTAGGAGTTAGACATAGCATAAAATTAATATTAATTAAGTTATCATGGTGAACATTGACGAGCAACTATTATCAATGGCAAAAATTGCCAAAATATATATTTTTCAATAAATCTCACATATTTTCTTGGAAAAAAATGGTAGTTATATAATATTTGTATTATAGGCATCAGATATTATTATTATTGCATGCGTTTTCATTAGGTTAATCTAATCATAACCAGCTGCAATAAAAGGAAGATAAAATTGGTTGGTTGGTTCTTCCAATTTTTTTTAAATTGGATGGTTCTTCCAATTTTTTTCAAACCACAAAAGATGTGAGAAGAAACGAGCCCAAGAACTACTCTATTGAAATACATTCAGTGGCAATTGTTATTTATATATCTTACTTATATATTTCATGCGCTAATTCTTCCGTAACTGCCTTAATGTTGACTTCATAACAGTTTTTGAATGTCACTTGCAGACAGAAAAACAAAAAAAACTATTTTATATACAAATAACGATCCATATACCAAAGAAAAAAGTCATCTAGTCTAGACATCACATGATGTATAATTCATCTATCACCTAGCGACAGGTTTGTGTTCCATTGTGTAAATGTCGCCAACCGAAGCAAGACCCTGATATTATAGGTTATTTTCTTAGAAAAATGAATAACAGTAAGTTCAAAACCTTTGTGAAAAATTAATGTAACCTTATAGGTTCAAAGAATGTTCGGTAAGAAATGCTGATGTATTCTTGACTGAGAATGGAAACTATCGCAAGAGAAAGTAAAAGTGCAGATTTACTGAAACCAGTTCGGGATATCAAAAGCAATATTCCTGTGCTTCCTACATAAATCACTGAGAATCCTATGCTCAAGGTCACAATCTGATAAACTGAGAATATCTATCTCAAGAGACAGAGAGAGGTTTGACTCGATGGCGTTGTCTGTTCTTTTAGTCCAAGAAAGTTAGATCAAAATTCTATTCCGACCCGAACAAAATTCCGAAAAGAGCTAGGTTTTTTGCTCATATGATCGCACATTTTCTGTTAAATGATCCCACTTTTTGTTAGATTTTTAAGATTTATTTCAATTACCGTAGTTACGGGACATAAGACACTGCCACATTTCAGTAGGGAATATTTAGGAAAACCACTTTTTAATATATTTAAGCATTTAATGTTTATTCTTGCTAATATAGAATATGATGCAGTATGTCTGTATAAATGGATTAAATCTTCAGTGATAATTTCGATAGGTAAACGTAGTTGGATTGCTTTACCTCTGAGAGGCACCATTTTTTGCACACAATAGGCTAAATGGCCAGGTCCACAAGGATCCCGAATGCTCAGAGAAGGTTGGGGGAGGGGACCCATTGGAACGGCTGTTGGGAACAGATGGTAATCTCCCGTCAAGGCCATCCAGCGTGTTCTTTTAACGTGCACAGGGTATGGCTCTCCCGCACACGGGGCCACGGCTTAACGTCCCATCCGACGGACGGCGGCCTTTCCAGCTCATCGGTGTCCCCTACTGACGGTGGGCAGGGCGGGGAATTTTGCGAAGATAAATCTCAACGCTGACCCAGCTGGGACTCGAATCTGGGAACTGATGATTACGAGCCTGGCGCGCTATCGACTGTGCCGCCCCAGGTAAGCTTAGTAGTATGTGACAGAAAACATCAATTTACGTAACAGTAGAAAAAGGAAAATTTTCAAATATAGTGCTTAAAATATAAAATTCAATAAAAATATTTTGTATGAAAGAGAAAACAGAAACTGTTTAGCTATAGGAGAAAAACATTTTATAAAACTGAACATAAAACAACAACAAATTCAACTATTTCCCAAATGAACATAAAACAGATTAGCATACCAGAAGAAGTTAGCCCCCAACTTCACATATTGGATGTAGGGTAATGTTTTGAGCAATTTTTTTTAAGAACAAGTGCACTGTAATTCTGAAGATATGAAATCAATGGTCACTTTATTAGGTACAGTTCTTTGTTAAGTCAGTAGTAACTCAGATAGAGAACTCGGTCATTTCTTAAGAAAGCTTTTCTTTTATGGGAAAAAAATGTGATATTATATAATATAAAGATCTGATTCAAATCTACTTCAGTCTCGTTTTCTAACAATATTCATTCAGTATTTAGAGAGTTACGGAAATTGGAATATTGAACAGGAAAAAGAAAACGAGAGCAATAAATGTTATACTAACTTTTATTGGCACATGTAATAGCACTTTTAATATTTAGCAGACCGTGTTTTCGCCAATTTTTAACGATTTTTTTTGCAGAACCAACAAACTTTCTAAATGTTTCAGCTTCCATACATCTCTAAATACCAAACGAAAATGGTTGAAAATCGAGATTGAAATAGATTTGATTGGTATCGTTAAATTAGCTTCAGTCACATTTTTTAATAAAAAAGCTTAAGATGTTACTGAGTTTTGTATCTGAGTTATTATTGACGTAGCATCGAACTATAACTAATAAAGTGGCCGCTGAGTGTATTTTTTATTCAGCCTTCAACTCTTCAGTGCAGTATTATCTAAATTTTAATATTTCAAAGATCGCGAATATTTATTTTTAAAAAGTCTTGTACCGATAGCACTTTGAGAAAAGAGAATTTTTGTGTGTCTGGTTAAGTGCAATACATCGGCAAAAGCAGGATTTCTTCAATATGCAAGGTTTGTTATATTAAATAACGTACTGAAAGTTCCAACCCATAAGTGTTGTGCCTCAGTTACCATTTTGGAAAATAGTATAATTCATGTTTCTTTTCACATATCTCAAGAACTAAATGGACCGATTTAAATATTTTCGCATCATGGGCGTAGTTTTTTTATTTGTTTTGCTTAACAAAACTCTATGTAAGTGAACTATGTAGAGTTCTTAAGTTATAGATAAAACGTCTAGAGAATCGGTTAGTTAAAAATCGATACTATGTTTTCTACCTTTTTTTCCCCCATCAAAATTTTTTTAACTTTCTACTTCTCCTTGCAGAATATTGTTGATGTGATGTCACAATCGGTTATTCTATGTATAAAATTAAATATAGTTCCATAGTTCAGTGTTTTCTGACGGTACTGAATGTTGAAAACGTCATCGGGTTGTTTTACTGCTAGTCTCTAAAAAATAAAGAGGCCATCCAAAGCACTGATGCGATGTGAATATGCACATCACATCAGTTTAAGAGCAAGTAACTGCACATCAGTGTGAGTGCAAGCAACTACATTTGCATATCAGTGTGAGTGCAAGCAACTACACTTGCATATCAGTGTGAGTGCAAGCGAGATGGTTTCCTTTGTTCAGTTGGGTTGTTTTATCTCTGAGAGACACTTTTTTTTTGCACACAGCGGACTAAAAGGATGGCGTGGATCCACTTAATACTGTTGGGAGACAAATCGATGCCTCCGTTCATCGGTGTCCCCTTTCTGACCGACTGCAGGGTGGGGGTTTGCGGAGATAAATCTCCATGTTTGTCCAGTTGAGACTCGAACTTGGTAACTGCTGACGAACCTGGAGTGCTATTCTTCTATGGAGACCGAGTCGTTACTCAGTAATGTGTAGCAGATGTAAGGCGTTCGATACTTAGCTAAGGTAGACAGTGCACCACCAGAATTTTCTTGCTGGCAACTTGAGACTAACAGTTTCGTAACCTAATAATTAGTTCGCCACCAAAATGGCGGCTCTTTAGTTTCTATTATCGTTTGTATTCATTATTAGATTTTGTGCGTTTCATTTCAGTATCGTTATTAAAGTGTCTTTTAACGTTCCGCTTCATCAGCAAGATGGTAAAATCTTCCGCCTCCATTAATTGTTCTAATAGAGGTGTGAAAGGAAGCAATAAATCTTTTTACAAGTACTCGTTATGTTTTGCTTTTGAAAAATCCCCTTTTTGACTGATAGCTTCTTTTATTTTAAATAAATACCTTCTCAAGCAGCTGCTTTCCACAGAGGTCTGACAGGAGCCTGTCAGTTTATACGCCACAGTAGAAGGTCTGAGAGGATAGCGGAATCTCAGAGATAAACAACACAAGCATCCATGCCTTACCCTGGCCCCAAACCCAGGTCTCTTTGATCAGTAGCCAAGTGTGCTAACCACTCGGCCACGGGCTAGTTATACTTAAATAGCAATAAAGTGTATATATAGAACAGCCTTTCTCAACCGGGGTTCCGCGAGACCGGATTAAAAAAATACACAAAAAAAGGCAAATAGGTTGGTCAAAATAAACAGATTCACAGAAAAGCATCTTTCTCTACTCAAAAGAGCATTGGCAATTATTATTGGATTCTTATATCTACAATCTACTGATCATGTTAAAGTATCGGGAGCAGTAGAAATAATTTTTATGCACAGGTTCCCTGAGACCTAAAAATTATTTCAAGGGTTCCTCCAGTGTAAAAGGTTTGAGAAAGGGTGATATAGAAGAAACAATAAATACAAATAGGTCAGTTGTAGTCGTTATGTAATCACTTTAGTCACTTCATACTAAGCATTTCTTTTGACAGAATTTCCAAAGGAAAACAAATGTATCGTAGGACTAGGCAAACTTTTCGATTTGCTCACGACTTCCCCTCTCTGTCACTGATGCATTTAATTCATCCCCACTTCTTTAATAAAGAAATATTGGAATCAATTTTTTTGGGCAAAATCCATCGTTCACAAGTTAAAATGGAAAACAATAGGAAAGCCTTAAAAATGGAAGTGAAAAACACTACTTTTGATCTAGCATTATCCAATTGAGCAGCTTATTAGATATATTGAATTTTAATGACAATTCGGTAATATTTAAACCAATCCAATAAAATAGAAATTACTTGCGAGAATGAGTTTTCTATGATCAAAATGGCGGTCGCTAGCAAGGTACGCTGGGGGTCGCGGTATTGTTGCCAATGCACTATCTAGTTCCCCTTTACTATCTATATCTATAGTTATTCACGATTAGGTTGGCTGCAGTTAGAAAGGAGAAATTATGAACTCTATCTTCACTCAGATATGGCCGAATGGTTTAGATGCTTGGCTGTGGATCAAGGAGACCTGTGTTCAAGCCCCGGATAAGGCACAGATGATTCTTTTCTTGTGTTATCTTTCTGCGGAGGTCTCGCTTTCTTCTTAGAATCTTCTCTATGACGTATTAAAATATATAAAAATAAATAATAAATACCCCCTCAAGCAGCTGCTTGTCACAGAGTTCTGACAGGAGCCTGTCAGTTTGTATGCCATAGTAGAAGGTCTGTGAGGATGGCAGTACCTCAGCAGAAAAACGACACAGACATCCATGCCTTACCCGGGGCTCGAACCCAGGTCCCTTAGATCAGTAGCCAAGCATGCTAACCACTCGGCCATGGGACGGCTAACATGTGGATATTTACATTGTCCAATACCTGTATCGACTAGAGTGAATTTTGCACATCGTAGTTGATAATATTATACTAGAAGCTGCGTCTCCACTTTTGTTTTGAATAATTCTTAGTAGTCTCTAGAATACTATAGTTTTCCCTTCACTTGCCGTCAACGTTTTAATTATTTTCAGCGCAAAGTATAATCTTGGCTGTTAGCTACTTTAGCTTGACGTTTATATCATACACATATAGGGGCGGGGGGGGGGGGCTCAGTCGGTAGCGCGCCAGGCTCGTAATCTGTAGTTTCCAGGTTCGAGTCCCAGCTGGGTCAGCGTTGAGATTTATCTCCACAAAATTCCCCGCTCTGCCCACGGTCAGTAGGGGACACCGATGGGCTTGGAAAGACCGCCGTCCGTCGGATGGGACGTTAAGCCGTGGCCCCGTGTGTGGGAGAGCCATACTCTGTGCACGTTAAAGAACACGCTGGATGGCCTTGACGGGAGGCTACCATCTGTCTCCCAACAGCTGTTCCAGTGGGTCCCCTTCCCCAACCTTCTCTGAGCCTTCGGGGTCCATGTGACCTGGCCATTTAGCCCATGGTGTGCAAAAAAGTGCCGCTAAGAGGTAAAACACCCATTCCAACTCATACACATATATCTAAAAAATTTATCGACTGAGCTGGATAATTCAAGAAAAAAAATTATTAATTAAATGCTGTATAAACTTTGCAATAACATTTCCCATTATCTTCTTTGAACTTTGAATAAAGCTCAAAATCTTTCTATCCATGATTGTTTTCAATAAAATTGTCTGTAACTCAAAAACTGTACTTTGTACGTTTATATTGTTCTACTAAACTCATAAATTAAATAATTATAAACATTTGGATGCAAACAAATGTTGAACTGTCCCACAGTATTTGAGATACGTGAAAAAACATGATTTGCTTCTATAAGCGTTCATTTTTTGTTGATGACGGCCGAACCACACCACTTATGCTTTAGATTTTTAGTATTTTATTTAGACTGTCAAATATTTCAGAGAAAAATCCATCTGTTTTGGGTATTTTGTCTTTCTCAAGTCAAACTTCATTGTCTTTTGTCTACTCAAACTCTTTCCTTGACTATTCAGAAAATGATAACTAGGCGTCATCCAAGATTCTCTCTAAGAATCGATACAGAAACATTTGCCATGAGGAGTGAAATTAAAAGCCAATTCAACTATTTAAATCTTCAGAGCTTTTATTTCTTTTTCACACAAATATATCTTGACGACGTGGTGTCGTTTTGTCATATCTCTGGGACACTCTGACATCCATTGAGGACTTAAAGCGACTTTACAAATTCTGTAATTGCTCCTGTTTTGTGCGTTTCATTTTCGTGCGAAAACCACAACAATAGTGGTTTCATTTCAGATACGAACTCTCATCTTTTCTTAGCAAAAGTACCTGAAGCGCAATAAGGCTTTAAAACAATTACGACTTAACGCCAGTAACGAACGGAGTAAGAACTGATAACTTAAAATCCGACTACAAGGAACACAACATACATTCATAAAAAACACAACATTCTATCTAATCTCATAATCCGGTTATGCAAGTACCTATTCCAAACAGGCATAATAAGTTTCTATTATAATTATCGCGAGTGTATCTATATACTTTATCTCTCATGACTCCAAGAAGAGCAACGATTACTCCTGGAAAGGCTGAACTGAATTGCAGAAACAAGTGGTCAGCCCACAGACTATTGCCGAAGCGTGTTGACGTCAGTGATGAAGCATTTCCTGACAGGCTGCTAGCTGCCGAGTCCTTAATCGATGACGATGCGAGCTGTCACTGCTGCCTTACAATCCATTGGCTGCCGTTGCGCCCCTCCTAAATGATGTCATGGTCCAACTATTTCGCTGGCGGTTGCCACCAAAGGGGGTACAACTATTCACAAGGGATACGTATTTTCTATTACGTGCTGCTACATAAAGTCGTGTTGTATCTCTTGGCTTTTTCTTTACTAGAGAGTAACAAAGTTCCATTAGAAATGTGATGTCAAAGCTATACGAAACACCCACGTACAATTTTTGAAAGAGAAGACTTGTATTAATTTGCAAATGAAAGCAAAACCCAATTGCATGGTTTGTGTCGTGTTGTGGGATCAACTCATCAAGCGTTGAAAGTAAAGCTTCAATTGCTCCACTTCTAAAGAGAAGTTTGATTTTCGTGCTTATCGAACAACGCAATTAGCGAATTAAATAGAGAACAAAGCTGGCATAATCTTAACAATTTGTGTCCAGCGTTGGTACTAATACCAAGCCGGATTTCTTTCGCCATGGAGCCGATAGTAATACCAAGTCAAGTTTAATATACCACAAACCAATAAGTAACACTGACAACGAGTGGTTTTTTCGGTAGTGGTCAGATCTATGTTCACAGTTTGATTCTGTTCGTAAAATTGGTTTAGCTCTTCAGATAACCCTTCAGACTCTACATTACAATGTACATTGCTGTGTAAAATTTTTTTAAAACACGGAATAAGGTGCATGTGGTCTTGAAATATTTGGAAAGTGTAGACCAATCTAATGGACTGGAATTTGATGTCGTCTATGGATGTAATAGAAAAAAAAAATACTCAATCAAGCAGCTGCTTGCTATAGAGGTCTAACAGGAGCCTGTCAGTTTATATGCCACAGTAGAAGATCTGAGAGGATGGCAGGACCTCAGCAGAAAAACAACACATACATCCATGCCTCGAACCCAGGTCCATTAGATCAGTAGCCAAGCCCGCTAACCACTCGGTCATGGGAACATTCGAGATAATTGTGCCTGACATGCAACAAGAACTGTTTTGCTACTTATTACAAGTGTCATTCATTTGATGTGTTTATCATCACAAAGTGCATATAAATTATGATTCTTTCCTTTTGTGATTTTTTTAACTCCTTCCTGAGATTTCAGAATTTTGCAACTTTTGGAAAGTTTTCTGCATTATAATGTACATGATGAATTTCTGTGAAATGATGTCAGATTTTATTTTTTATATACTCCTGTTCTTTTGGTCATAAAGCACACTTGAATAGAAACATATTTTTGTCACCTATAAGCAAAAATTGGTGTCTGAAGGGCTAAAAAAATAATTTCTAGCAGTTACTTGGCCACAAAGTCTAAGAGGAACTTGTCAGTTTGGCGCCTATAGAAAAGACGGGAACTCAGCAGAAAGACAACACAAACATCTATGCCTTACCCGGAAACACTCTGCCACAGGGGTGGCCATAAGTCTCAATCCTGGAGAGGGTTGGTTGTTTTGCCTCTGAGCGACACTTTTTTTTGCACTCAATGGGTTAAATGGCCATATCACAAGGACCCCGAAGGCTCAGAGAAGGTTGGGGGAGGGGACCCACTGGAACGGCTGTTGGGAGACAGATGGTAGTCTTCCCGTCAAGGCCATCCAGCGTGTTCTTTAACGTGCACAGGGTATGGCTCTTCCGCACACGGACCCACGGCTTAACGTCCTATCCGACGGACGGCGACGCCATTTAGGGATATACGAAGGATTTTGCAGTGAAAAGTGTCATTATTGGAGTACATAACCCTTTATATGTCCTTACATTTGCCTTCATATGGGGTACTGAAGGCGTCAGGGGTTTGCCTTCTTGGAAAAGAAATTGGCTGGCTGTTGAAATGAAAAAATGGAACACTTGCGGGTCTATTGGGGGGAGGGGGAGGGGGGTCATAGCTCCCGTGGCCCCCTCTTTATGACCGCCACTGTTCGGCCACGGGATGTCTACTGAAGGAATTCAAGGAATGAATTTAGAAATTGTACCTTGCTTTTTTACTGTCAGAGTCGGATATTAATGAATAATTTGCGCCAGGCACGTGGAAATGTCGGGAATCTCTGCACAGCTGTGAACCAAAAATAACACTAAATCTATCATAGCAGAAGGGAACAATATGAAACATCCCATAAAATAATGAAAAACATTTAATAAATAATCGCTCTGAGGCATTGAGTCGTAGAATTTATATAGGAAGGATAAAGAGGTAAATGTCTCATAAATAATGAAGTAAAATTTATAAAGCACTTCTTTGAGTGGCTTATGAAAATAGAAAATATTGATTGTTTACCCGTGGTCAAGTGGTTAGCGCACTTGGCTACTGTTCTAAGGGACCTGGGTTCGAGCCCCGGACAAGGCATGGACGTTTGTGTTTTTCTGCTGAGGTCCTGCCATCCTCTCAGACCTTCTACTATGGCATGTAAACTAACAGGCTCTTGTCAGACCTCTATGGCAAGCAGCTGCTTGAGGGGGTATTTATTTATTTATTTATTATTTGCATGAGTTATGCTTTTTTTCAATATATTAATAACTGTATTTTATTGTTGAAATAAATTTGAATGAATACGCTGCCTTTTTTCCGTTTGCTAATCGTTCCGGTGGTCGAGTGGTCAGCACGCTTGCTACTAATAAAAAAGGGGCCCAGGTTCGAACCCCGGAAAAGGTATTGATGCTTAGACTCTTCCGCACAAATATGGAGTATTAAACTGGCAGAGCAAGAAGCTACTGACTCCTAGTTAGCAACAATATGAAGCACTCTACATAATGCAACAATTTTCACGATTGCTACATCAGTGTCTTGATATCCGAATGATTTAACTCCTCAAAATCTTTTAACATATGAAATGTTTCCTGGAATGCGATTTTTTATTTACAAATCCAAACATTGTAAAAAAAGAATGCTCAACAATTATTTTCACTATGTCCGTGATTATTATTATTTATTTTATTTCATTTATTTTATTTGATATCAAAAAAAAACAGAAATGAATATAAATTTCCGGAAACTCACAATTGGATTCGATATTTTTTATCATCCTATTTTGCGTATCATTTATAGAAGCAAGTGTAAGTAAGAAGTGGTCCCATGGCCGAATGGTTAGCGCGCTTGGCTACTGATCTAAGGGGGGTTCGAACCCTGGAGTAAGGCATGGCTGTTTGTGTCGTTTTTCTGCTGAGGGCCTGCCATCCTCTCAGATCTTCTACTATGGCATATAAACTGACAGGCTCCTGTCAGACCTCTGTGACAAGCAGCTGCTTGAGGGGGTATTTATTTATTTTATTTTTAAGAGGGTTTTGATTTCTGTAATTTTTCAATAAATGTTTAATATTTCGTCACCTTCATTCCAGTTACCAGCATTTTTAACTAGGACTTAGATTCGACCTTCATTACATAACATATAAGCATATATATACACATATAATCATTTAGGATAACTCTAAAATCTCTCTCCCTGCATCCCCTAATTTAGATCATAGCTGAGCAACTAATTAGAAGGAGGATTAAAAAATGGAAACATGAATAATTTTCCCACACTCGCTGCCAACCAAATCCAAAAGTAGTAGCCTATGACAGGTACAATAAATACTCTAAAGTAGGGGTTCTCAAAGTGGGGTACGCGATAAAATATTTTGGGGTAAGCCGTGAGAGCTCAAAAGTCGCTAGATCTAGTAACAAAGCAAAAATAACCATTGTTATACTATAACTATAGTTTTATCTATCTCCACAAGGGGTACTCCAGTTACATACACATTTCCAGAGGGTATGTGAAGCATAAAAGGTTGAGAACCACTGCTCTAGAGCTATTTCTTAGCATTACTGCTTTTACCTTGCAATTTCAAAAAAAGACTTCAAACAGAATTGCGTTTAAATTCTTAAAATATTTCTTGCATGCAAGTTAATAGCATTTATGGCCTCGTTTTGGAGCATCGGATCGTTAATGGCCGATTCATTTTCTTTCCAAGCCCAATGGAATCCCCCTTCCTCACTGAAGACAAGGAGTGGCTGGGTGGGTTGGGCTTTGCAGATTTAGTGACCAAGCGAGATACGAAACTGAGAACATCAGATTACGAGCCTGGTGCTCATTCGACTGAGCCCCCCCACCACTCTCAATGACCAAGTCTCCTGCGCGAGGAGCCACATTTTAACGTCCCATCCGATGATCGGCGGCCTTTCCAAGCCAGCCCGTCGCGTCACCTTTCTCACCAAGGACCGAGTAGTGTTTAGTGGAAAAAATCTCATCTGTTGGAATGTCCTGTTAGACAATACATTTGGGGCAATCACTGATGTGAATAAAAATTAATCGTTATCTGAAAGTAGATTAACAAATTCGAATAGCTTAATATTTAAACGTCGTTCGGCTTTATTATCAGTGACCCCATTAACAACTGAGGGCGCACTGCCAGCTTAGTGGTCTCCTGAATACTAAAATAAAAAAAGATGCGTAGGAATATATTGCTAGATTAGAGCAAGATCACTCCTTTTAAACGTTAGTTGAGGCATTTACGATATTTCTGTTGTGACAATAATAATCACGGACATTTATACGTGACCGGCATCGAAGAACGTCGATTCAGAGCAAAGGTAATTTTTACCATGTGGTTACGGTTACGCTTTGACATCCTACACAAGAGACGTCCGGAAACACCTGACATTGTGACAGATGTGGCCGGCTACGTGATCGGAATGTCGCTTCTATTTCGCGGCAGTTCTTCAATGCTCGCGCTCAGTTGTTATTACAAATTAGGAGTCGGTCACCGGATAAAATGAGGTCGATTCAAAAATGATGGGGCAAACACGAGGCAATAAAATTAAATTCTTAGTGGAAACGGCATTTCTATTTTTAACCACAGCTATAATCTTAACCATTAAAACAGAGAACGTCTTTAGTGTTAAATAAATTAGTAATACGTGAAAAAGATACTTTAATAGACAATATAATTCAAGTCTTATTCGTTTGGTTTTAGAAGCGTGTATCTGTAACCGGACAATTTCATTCAAAGGCGCAAATTGTTGATGACAGTCAAGTTGGTTGGTTGTTTGGGGTTTTTTGGCATGATGACAGTCAAGCAACAAAGTTATAATCCTGGCCTCGTACCATTTTTAACTCATCGTTTCATTAGTTGAGTAATGGATTGCAGACGAATAGACTTTTGAGCAATATCATTTGCTTTAATTCACATAAAATAATCCAAACCTATTTTGGATTTCAACGTAAGTAGACAAGTTTGAGATTTCGTATAAGACGACTATATTTTCATGGAGGTACGGACCCCTGGTCCCCTTCCCCTGAGGGATGAGAGGGCTCATATTTTCAAAGGGGGAATATAAGTTTCGTATGAAGTCGTGCACGTCTCTAGTATTAGTAGCCATATATAGTTTGCACTCCCCTAGATCAAGCGCTAATGACTACTAATAAATTTCCCTTTTTGTTTTCAAACAATACGTAATGTCGCTAAGGATATAACGATATTACAAAAGGTTTTCTGACACTTCCACGTTATGTGAATGGTAGGCATAGAATTGGACTACCCCTGCAAATCTATTTGTCAAGAAATGTTGCACTAAGAACTTCAGTGTTAAAATCAATAAGAAATCCTCTAGTAGCCATCCATAACACTGTTGGGGGGGATGTAGAGGTACAATATTCAATGCGATGCCTTTGGTGTTTTTGGGGGCAGTGGTTCCCGAAACTCCCCCATTATTTGTCAAACTATATAGAGGTATATTGAACTTTCCTTTCTTTATTGAAAAAATATTCTTAATTACATTGGTCTGCATGAAAATACTCCCTCGAAAAAATATGGCTGCACTTTATAGATTTGAGGGTGCTGAATCCGAATCTGGCATCCAAATGTTTATATCAGGCACTATTTTCGTGGGAGAGCGTTTTTTGAAAAAAAATGACGTTTTTTATGAATATATAAGATTTTATTCGTTTTCAAACTACTGGAAGCCTCAGTTTTATTATGCTTATTATACATATTCGAAATGGAAAAACGATATAGCGGCAAATGGAACGAGAATATGTTGGCGGACTACTGCTGGGCCCTGCAGCGAGAAGCTCCAGAGAGAAAATATAAGCGGAAGGACACAACAAAATAATTTTTGTGTAAATATTTACATGTATCAGGATTTATTAGTGTCAGTTTTAACTTTTTATAATGTAAATAAATATTTGGTAAAGCATATTTATCTCCCCTGAGAAATACAGTGTGTTTTTAAATTAATCCATATCTCTCGAAAACTATAGGTGATAGAACAAATCGTCTGTCAGATTCGAATTCAGCACCCTCAAAAACATAAAAATCAGACAAAATTTTGGAACGGAGGGAAAAAAGTTTTTTTTTCGTTCAGACCCTGTTATTTATGATTCACCTCACAGAGGAAATAGAATCCATTACAAATTCCCTTAATGTATGAAAATGCCTTGTAAAGAAAGACTTAACTGCTGCGAAAAAAAAAACTATGTTTCATCATCTAGGATTTCGAAGCTAATGATCTTTTAACACAGGAAACTGAATCATCAGCTTTCGTTTTGTTATGTTAATATAAACTGAGTTTCCATTTTATTAAAATTTAATAATAAAAAAAAGCACTTTAGGAATTCACCACACATATAATTTCATAAATCTTTCTACCTAAGAAACTACTATGTAGAAACCAAAATTCGCCGCTCCCGGGAAAACAACCCAACCCAACAAACAATGGGCACGGGCGTCGCACGCAACGAATACGAGGGAGGAGTGCCCCCCCCCCCCCCCACTCTCCTCCACGCAACACAATTTTCGAATTCTAACCAGATTTCTTTATATTCCCCACTCTGAAAAGTTCTAAAATTCTATTTGAAAAGACTCATTTTTTGAAGCTTATTCCTTTTTCAAAAATGTAGAGAAACACCCTTTATTTACCATAAAAATAATAATAATAAATACCCCCTCAAAGGTAAGTATAATTTAATGTATCTCTTTTGCCTTTCTGTACTGACTTAATAACTTTCACTTTCTCGTAAGGTGAATTGAAGAAGTACTCTGACTGTGGAGAAAATTGATCTCGAGTGTCTTTTGTCAGAAATCATCACCCCTGGAAAGGTGATTATCAAGCTGAAATGTGTTTTCTGTGAGGGGGGAGCACATGGTGTCCAGACACACAGCCACATCAAGAAAATCTGGTCGTCTTATGAGAAATCTCAAACTTGGTCTACCTGCTTTGAAATCCAAAACAGTTGTTTGAGTATAATTTCATTTTAGCCCCATAGTATATACACTGGTTTCCATAAATTAAGGAAAATCTCTATGTTAAGTCAATGCGAAGCTAACGTCAAAGCTCTATAACTTCTATAATAAGTTTTTTTTTGTTTTGAAAAATGTAATTGCAGATAAAGATCACAATCAAATAAATCAATATCTCGTTTTTCAACAATATTCGTTCAGTATTTAATGAGTTATGGAAGTTTGAATATTTAGCGATAACAATGCCAGCCACAAAAATTGACTTCAGAAGTTAATTAAAACTTAGTATGGCCGAATGGTTAGCACGCTTGGCTACTGATCTAAGGGACCTGGGTTCGAGCCCCGGATAAGGCATGGTTGTATGTGTTGTTTTTCTGCTGAGGTCCTGCCATCCTCTCAGATCTTCTACT
Organism: Ryuthela nishihirai; assembly: GCA_038380435.1. Taxonomy (NCBI): domain Eukaryota; kingdom Metazoa; phylum Arthropoda; class Arachnida; order Araneae; family Heptathelidae; genus Ryuthela; species Ryuthela nishihirai. The sequence continues at coordinate 33,372,794 of JAWZYU010000018.1, forward strand.
CTGGCATATAAACTGACAGGCTCCTGTCAGACCTCTGTGGCAAGCAGCTGCTTGAGGGGGTATTTATTTATTTTATTTTATTATTAAATATTGTATCAAAGTGTTTTTCTTAAGACTGACATTACTATTGTTAAATATTCAAACTTCTTCTACAAAGTTATTTTAGTCGTTTTTAATATTTACCGGTCAAAAAAGTGTACACATACCACTCCCTATTAAGTTTGTAATTATTCTTCAACCAGTGTAATTTAAATTGCATCATTGCTTTCAAACTATCGTCTGCTTACCTGCACACCTCACAGCACTGTGTTTCAAACTAAGTAACGAAAAGAAAAATGGTGGTGTATATGAGCTAACAATTATAACGTGAACAACTTTTTTTTTTAACCAAAATGGAAACTAGCGAAGTTTTGCAAAAAAGAAACTTATGGATTTTATCATGGAAGTCTCGTTATGAACATACATAAATTTCAGCACTGCGAAAATAATACACAAATGATAACAGTCCCTGCTATTTATACATATATCAGAGAGTATATTTAAAAGAAGCAGTCTATTTATTTTAGGACCTTTTAACACAGAACGTTAATAAATTATCGAGATTACAGAAACTTCTCAGAAAGAACATCAGATTCTTAAAATCCAGTTGCCAAGTAATATACGCATAAATAAAAAAATACTCCCTCAAGCAGCTGTTTGCTACAGAGGTCTGACAAGAGCCTATCAGTTAATATGCCATAGTAGAAGGTCTGTGAGGATGGCGGGACCTCAACAGAAAAACAATACTAACATACGTGCCTTACCCGAGGCTCGAACCCAGGTCCCATTGATCAGCAGCCAAGTGCCTAACCACTCGGACACGGGACGGCTAATATATGTATATCAGTTATATATCTACATTTCAGTTGTACACCCTTGGTATAGAACTTTCCAGTTCTTTTAAAACAGCAAAACTTTTCAAATTAAGACTCACCACTGACTTTATGTGATGTGATGATAGAATGTGATGCAGGAAAATACCAAACTTGATCAAATGTGGATGTGCCAATACTGGAATGTTTCTGGTTTGAAAACTGAAAGGAATAAAGCGAAAATGAGTTTAGAAAACACTAAAATTAATTTCTTTCAGAGTGTCATACAACAGTAATGTCATCCCATTCTATTAACAACTGGTTCTCTTAAACTGCAATTTTCGCTTTCTTATTATTTTGAATATACAATGGTATGAAACCAATTCAGGAAAATCGCCATTTTAAGAATTGGTAAAAGGAGTGGAACTTCCCTTCATGTAAGCACGTTTCTTTCATTTCAGAAACTAATTGCTGTTCTTTTTAGTAGTTTTATTATACACAGTCGTATCCGAATAATATGACCATCTCATACATATACTATGGTAGGTGGTCATATTATTCTGATACGACTGTGTATGTTCCACACGGAGTCTGGTGAAACAACTGGTCCTACTGAACAACATGCACCAGCTGATTGACATCACTGATCATACAACTGAATTCTTATTTCTAAAAACATAATGAATAAGTTCATAAAACTACTTCTACCTCATAATTTGTCAATAAGCATCAAAATATTTTTATATCAAATGCTATTTTTCCTAAATCTGTATCTGTGATATTTGCATAACTAGTTTATATTTAAAATTAATTGATATTTTGAATAGCTTTCATATATAATGCATTGTGATCTGCTAATAAGTTCAGGCATTCCACAAACTCTGATTTTGTATAACTGCATTCCCTTTTAAGTCTTATATCACATATTTCCCGATTTCCATATTTAAAAATTCAAATATTCTTGTAATAATTTTGCTTATATGTTTCAAATATAGTAATTTTTATTCATATTGAATAATGAGATATGAAAGAAGCCATTCACATCCTCTCGTGGATCTCAAAGACCATCTAGACAACAGAATGCTTTCAGAGTCGAGGAATTTATTGTTCCTTTATGCTAAATAATGAAGATTTTTCCTTCTAATTTAAAATTTGTAAAAAATAATTGGCTAAAGCATAGACTTCGTTTAAGGAGACCTTTACATCCACAACTAGATCTCAGTTAGTTCAGGAATAATTCAATTTAATAATATTTTACAATATCTAAACCATAATCAGTTGCTTAACTCTAGAAGCAGCAGTTAAGACATTAAGTAGCAAAATACAAATAAATAGCGCATGACATAAAATATTATCGATATATTTACTTCAACTACCGTAAGAAAAATGTTTGCACTTCTAACTTCCCTCCAGTTCAGGCCAGGATTTAGAAAAAATAATAAAGTGGGGGGCAAGAGACTTTCCCTTGCAGTGTAACATTTCCCCCTTCGTTTTAGAGGTTTAAAGATAAAAAAAAAAGGTTTGAAACCGCGTGAAAAATGCACAAGCTTAATCGCTTTTGGCTTCCATTATGCTTACTAGTATTCTAAAGGGGGGGGGATGCCGCCCTCTACCCTGGATCTAGCCCTGCTCTAGTTGATAGTACTATATATTGTTAATGACCGAAATTTCCTTCTGGATAATATGCCTCATGCAACTGTCAAAAAAATCGACAGTTCTACTTCAAAAACTTCCTCAGCTACCGAAATTTCAACAGTTACCGCTTCTAGAGTTAATATACCTAAGCACAAAACTGAATGATTTGGCACCCAAGTTGCTTTGTGCCACCTCAAATTTTGAAGTATTAACCAGAAATAATGGAAGTAAATGGTCAGCAACATTACACTGCATCTATTTTGTCCACAAAGAGGATTTGGAGATTTAGAGAAATATTTTTTTTTTGTAAAATATTGAGAGGATCAAAATGAGGGAAGCTTGAGCCCCTGTTTTACGACTGGCTACTATAGTAATAAAGAAACGCTTCCAAAACAAAACCAAAAATGTGTCTAGCATGGGCCCTATCATGCACAGGGCACTGGTTCACCTGAAGCACTGGAACTAGCCACTGGGGATGAGGTATTCAATATGCGTTGATTTATACGTAATACAGTAGCTCAAAAAAGTATCCGAACACTATGGTTGATTACAGAATTCAGAAAAATATCTGGCAACCTTCATGTATTGTACACGAAGGTTACCAGACCACTAATTTCTAAAAAAATCGTTGCCAGATATTTTTTCTGAATTCTGTAATCAACCATAGTGCTCGGATACTTTTTTGAGCGACTGTACATTGAGAAATTCTAATCGTATTCTTGTAACACAAGCCACTATTTCCACTAAGAGACAGATGATACCAACTTTACCAAGATACACAGCTTCTAGCAGACTAAATCTACGACGAATATTAATTTTAATTCCATCAATTCAGGTGGCCTAGAATTTTTTTAAAGTTCACAATTCGTTGTGTCCTTTTCACCATAAATCAGTTCAGGTTATAAAACAAGAAATATGGGCAATCGAAGAACAGCAGAAATTACAGTGGCGTAACGCAAAGTTGAAAATTCTACGCAAAATGACTCATTTGAAATGACAATTGTATCCCCCTCCCCCCTAAAAATAGCAGGAAAATCTGAACAGCAGTCACACTACTGTCATCATCAGAACGAAAAGCTAGGATAGCATTAGTGACGCAGAAGGGGAAAAAAGAAGAAAATTACCTCCGCAACCTCCAAACAAACCACTCAAATACTTTTTTTTTTTCATTAGCATTTGACTTATTTTTCCAAAATATTTTTCTTTAAAATCTTGCAACGAAAAGCTAGGAGAGCATTACGCAGAAGGGAAAAAAAAGAACAAAATTACCCCCGCAGCCTCCAAACAAACCACTCAAATACTTTTTTTTTCATTAGCATTTGACTTGTTTTTCCGAAATATTTTTCTCTAAACTCTTGCAACGACAACATTGCATTTTTTTTTATAAGTATTTGAAACACCCCACTTTAAAACATCACAAAATCGCAACTTCTTAAAATGCTCGGAAACCATTCGGAACTGACATGCCGTAGTCTCTTCTCCACAGCATACGCGGTATGTAACTCATGCATCAGACGGAGCCATCCATACACGTGACCGTAAGGGAAGGAGCTTCGCCTTTAGGCACCGGGATCGTCCTTGGATCGTCTCGGCATTCTCGAGCTTGCGGTCTGCCGGCATCTCTCGTCCCTTTCTCGGCACGCTTCTCACACAAAAGCGTACTTTAGCGATACTGCATCTACGCTAGTCTTTGCACTTGCAGTAAATTGGTCTGTAATAAGAGAACACCACCCTTATATGCATATTTCAGATACTCATCGATGACACAAGACATGTACTTCAAACATTTGTCTTTTTGCAGATATTTGAAAAGTCTTCTCTGTACATATTAGAAAAGATATTTCACCTTATCAATTCTAGAAACAAATCCTCTAATATGATAAAAGATTTGCCATATGTTCCCAAATTATGCACAACATATTATTTATTTATCAAATTTTCACTTCTATTCTCAGGCATTTATTTCACTATTTCAGCATTCCCTCTGAAACAACTTTTCTAACCTTTCCTCCAGTTCTTAATGTGATATACAGTAATATTTACGATTAAAAAACGAACTCGGCTTTATATATATTTGCTGAAGGTACAAACGAACTGCAGTTTTAATAAGTGAATATTAAAATGCGGAATATATCACACTGTGTCTAAAACAATGACTGAATTTTTAAACTATTTCTATAATAATCATCTGTTTAGAGTAGCGCAGTAGTTTTCAAACATTTGTAGTCAGCTCGCCTATTACAAATTAATGTATATTCCGTATTATGTTTAGCAAAATCATTCTGTGCTTAAACTTTTTCTATCTCTATCCTGTCAGACACGGCCGAGTGGTTAGCGCGCCTGGCTGTTAATCTAAGGGACCTGGGTTCGAGCCCCAGGTAAGGCATGGATGTATGTGTCGTTTTTCTGCTTGAGGTCCTGCCATCCTCACAGACCTTCTACTATGGCATATAAACTGACAGGCTCCTGTCAGACATCTGTGGCAAGCAGTTGCTTGAGGGGGTATTTATTATTTATTATTAATCTACTATTTATTTTTATTATGAAGAATACACTTATTAATAAGAGAATGATTGGTACACTTTATAAAAAAAACAATAACATTTCTTACAAAACGAAACCTTATATTTCAATTATAAAAAAAAAGTCTACACTGTGATTAAAATCTTAAAAATATTATTATTATTCTGATCTGAATACTGTTTATAGGCTATTTTCTTCTCATTTCTCATAAATTCCGTTTCATTTGCAATGCATCCCAACTCTAAATAAACACGACACGAAAAATCTCATTAAATATCGTAAATCTTCATAGCTCACCGTAACTGAAAAGGATTCACATAAACTCGTTATTAACTGTAAGCTGAGGTTACAATCTACTCAGTTAGAATCTAGACTTTCTTATTTTAGAAAACTCCTTTCCCCAGAGTATGCTTACAAAGCAACTGAGAACTCATTTAGTTACAGATTTCATAAAAAAAATATAAAGAATATAATGAGGGACACAATTAGACCTGTAAACCTATACCGCAGAGTTAGAAGGAGCTGAGATGCCGTGATGAGAAGTTTTCCCGTTTCTGGATGCTACAGCTTTTTGCGCAGATTGATAAGCAAGTGGAATTGCCAAAAAATATTGTACTTAGTTTAAATATTTATATAAGACTGTAAACTTTCGCTTCTTATATTCAAGGCCTTATAAGTTCGAAATAAGCTTCCGTAATCAAATATATAACCTGTTTAATTTAAACCGAGAAACTGTCATTTATTGAAGAAAAAAAGTTTTAATACTAAAGAAGGTTGGGTTGTTTTACCTCTGAGCGGCACTTTTTTGCACACCATGGGCTAAATGGCCAGGTCACATGGACCCCGAAGGCTCAGAGAAGGTTGGGGGAGGGGACCCACTGGAACAGCTGTTGGGAGACAGATGGTAGCCTCCCGTCAAGGCCATCCAGCGTGTTCTTTAACGTGCACAGGGTACGGCTCTCCCGCACACGGGGCCACGGCTTTACGTCCCATCCGACGGACGGCGGCCTTTCCAAGCCCATCGGTATCCCCTACTGACCGTGGGCAAGGCGGGGAATTTTGCGGAGATAAATCTCAACGCTGACCCAACTGGGACTCGAACCTGGGAACTACAGATTACGAGCCTGGCGCGCTACCGACTGAGCCACCCCCGCCCCACTAAAGAAGGATGAAATCGAAATGCTTATATCTTCATCAGGTTAAAATTAACTTCTTTACGTCGTATTCTGCTGAAATGCATATATTAGAAACATTTTTTCTTTTAAACGTCGAAAAAAAATGCAAGAAAAAACACACTTAGGTCATAACACTCTAGAATACCGCATTTTGATACCAATATACATTTTGATACCAATATAGTATTCATCATTTGTTGCTCCCTTCTGTTAATTTCTATAATCCGAGATCAACTGAATAATTCTGCCAGCGTCTGTGTCATTTTAAAACAGATCTTAACCTTCACTCCCTGGGTGTGTGGGATGGAGGTTCAAGAAGGGCGCGAGGAGAACAGGTAATCTTTTTTAATTTACATTCAAAAATATACCAAACAAGGAGCTCTGTAATAGGGAGTGGGATGGGGTGAAGAGAATTGAAAGCGGATGCGAGACTTTAAGTACGTCACTGCAAAGGATGCGGGAACTAGAAAAGGTTTTAAAGAGTTCGCAAGTGACGGATCGCATATCTGAAACGACTTTGAAATCTTTTTCCTGTATCAAACAAACCAGACTTTTAAAAATATAGTAAGTGAATTCAAGCACATTTATTGATCTCAAATGCCAAGCATTAGAAATATCCGTTCACTAAATTAAAATTAGCATAAATCGCTTAAAAAAAGTATCCAAACACTATGGTTGATTACAGAATTCAGAAAAAATATCTGACAACGATTTTTTTTTAGAAATTAGTGACCTGGCAACCTTCGTGTACAGTACATGAAGGTTGCCAGATCACTAATTTCTAAAAAAATTCGTTGCCAGTTATTTTTTCTGAATTCTATAATCAACCATAATGTTCGGATTTTTTTTTTTTTAACGAGTGTACCATTATACACACTGTCATTGTTTATCGACTACAGAAAAATCATAGGTCACAAATAAAGTTACTACTTAAGTATCCGGCAGTGCTCTAAAAAAGATTCGTCAGTTTGGCAAAGTTACTACTATACGTACTGAAAATGCTCAAAAGTCGATTCGTTGAGAAAAAAAGTTTGAGAAAAACATTGATAACACAGCTTAATTATAATGAATACAGGAAAAAGGTAACAAAAATCATGTTAATTAGTCATATTTATAAATATTAAATTATATTCCGAAAAATACTCCACTAAGAACAGCTGTCAAAGATAGTTTACACCTACAGTGCCAAAGAACAGCAGAAGACACCGTAATGAAATGTACTTTCATATTCTCATTTCACAAACACATATTGCAATTATATTCGCCTAATTTCTCATTCCATGATATAAACGTTTAAAATCATTTTAGGGTACAATAGTCGGTGGAAGAGGAAAAAAAGAAGGGGAAAAATTAATCAGGTAAAAATGTTATTTTAAATTCTACCGAAAGAAAAAAGTAAAATATGGAAAACATTTTAATTAAATCTATTGATTTCCTCTCCCCTCCCCTCCAGAGTTGACGCCTGGCATTAGGGGCGGGGGGTGGCTCAGTCAGCAGCGCGCAAGGCTCGTAATCTGTAGTTCCCAGGTTCGAGTTCCAGCTGGGTCAGCGTTGAGATTTATCTACGCAAAACTCCCCGTCCTGTCCACGGTCAGTAGGGGACACCGATGGGCTTGGAAAGCCCGCCGTCGTCGGATGGAACGTTAAGTCGTGGTCCCATGTGCGGGAGAGCCATACCCTGTGCACGTTAAAGAACACGCTGGATGGCCCTGACGGGAGGCTACCATCTGTCTCCCAGCAGCTGTTCCAGTGGGTCCCTCCCCCAACCCTCTCTGAGCCTCCGGGGTCCATGTGACCTGGCCATTTAACCCATGGTGTGCAAGAAAGTGCCGTCCATACGTGCCAACCAACAACGCCTGACATCGAGTGGTACCACACGTTTCGCCCAAATTCAACGCTCAGTCGACTTTTGGTCAGTTAACCAATATTCAGATGATCGAAATTTTAGTCTACCTATATCGTGTTTGTTTTCACCAATTAATTTTTACTGATATGCGGTTAAAAGTTATAGGTTACGTTTCCGTGACAGAATTACTTGACCCTTAATAAGTCAGGTTTCTAATAATGAATGAATATGTGGTCAAATTTAACTTTTCTTTCAGCACAAAAGCAACTGAACTTTAGAACCTTATCCTGAAATGACAAATAAACAGGCATTTCTTGTAACAACGAATGTTTCATTCCGAATATTAAAATAAATTCAGATTGAAAAAAACATAATGTCTAAGTTTGAAAACAACTTTTTACACTTGTGACATTTTCAGTTTTAAAGATATATTGAATGTTCTCTTTGCGTTAAAAAAGGCAATATTTCCATTTCTAGGAGTTCTTGCCAAAAATTTCTAGCTCTACATCACTGATCCGCAACCTATTGTATAAGTGGGCCCCATTTTGTCAACAAGTCTGCAACAAAGGTGGCAAAGAAGAACATAAATGTAAAATATGTTAACAAAATAACTTTTCAACCATTTTAGATTTTAATTATAATATGTTTTGTTTAATAAAACAAATGGGAATAATCAGTTTTAAAATGTGAGACTAATGATCGCAAGTATAGTATTCCAGCACACATCCTCACGACACTTCCTTTTTTTTTAAAAAAAAGTCTGAGAGCCACACGAAATCACCCGTGGGAACATACGCAGCCCTTAAAACAAGGTTGAAGGCTATTGTTCTTAATAATTGTGTTCTCAGACTCAAATTAGAGTGAACCATTAAAAATTAGCAAATCAAATTAGAGAAATAATAACAAAAATTCTTATTGTTTCCTAAAGTAATAAAGCAGACAATTCTACATTTATATCCGATGTGTAATTCCCAATACCTTACCTTAGTAGCTTACGTATTGCAATCAAACATTTATACACTTAGAGTACTTTCCTTTTTTAATTTTCATTTGGAAGTAGATTTACGAATTTGCAGAAGCTGTTAATAGTTGATGTTTTAACGGAGATTCCTTTTCAGTAATAAAGTATCACAGGAAATGTGCTATTGACGAGTATTGAAATAATTGGTTCTGGTTTCATCCAGAATGGGATTTGAGCCTACGTCTCCCAGAAGCAGTCTCCGATGATCTAGCGGTTATGACGCCTGACATACTTCTGGGAGACGTGGGTTCGAATCCCACTCAGGACGAAGCCATATTTCTTTCAGCAAATTATTTCATGAGATTCCCTTTGTTTGTATCAGCAAAAAGAACCTGCATATAATAAAGGGTGTCAATAGCGGGTATCACTGATTCATGTTGAATTGATTACATACATACATAGAAAATCCTCACTAGACTATATAATTTTCCTCTCCAGACATGTCTGTTCTGAGCTATTGCTACTGCATATGACTACTCTAGGCCAATTCTAGCAAGGTCCTCTTTGACATTGTCTGCCCATCGCTTCCTAGGTCTTCTTCCCCTTTTTCTGAAACCCTTAGGCACACTGTTCATAATCCTGTTTGCTAATCTGCAGCTATGCATACGGGTAACATGGCCAAACCAACGCAGTCTCTCTCTGCATAATATGCTGCTCAAAGGAGGTTGATGACTCCTTCTTCTAATCTCATCATTACTTACAAAGTCAAACTACCTAATGCCCAAGATACTACGTAAGCATCTGGAATCAAAGGCATCAAGTTTCTTGTTATCCTGCTTACAAAGGGTCCATGTTTCGCTACCATAACTAACTTTAGGAAGAACCAAACTATTATACAGCCTAATTTTAGTCTTTAGGTGTATAAGCCTATTTTTCCATACTTTCCTTAGATTCTTTAAAGTCCCAGTGGCAATCCCTATTCTTCCATTTATCTCATGCCGCACATCAGCAGTATCTGTTACATAGCTCCCAAGATAATTAAACTGAGACACTTGCTCAAAAGTGCAGCCATTCAAAGCAACTGAAGCACTATCTGCCTGACCAATTTTCATCACTTTAATTTTTTCTCTGTTTATTACCAAACCTACTCTATTACCATTCTCATGAACAGCCCTAATGAAAGAATTCATCTCATCAACATCACTAGACAACAGGGCCAAATCATCTGCATAAGCTAAATCAGAAAATTTTGAAATCTCTTGACCATTTAAGGCCAAAATCTTTGCCTTGCAAAGAATTTCGCACAACTTAATCAATAACCAAACAAAACAGAAAAGGAGACAAAATGCACCCTTATCTAACTCCACTAGCAATGCTAATCAATCGCTGCAAGACGTACCAACTCTCACATACGACTCAGTGTAGTTACAGAGAGCTTTCATTACGCTAACTAACTTATCAGGTATTCCATATGATCTAACAAGCAACTACAAATTATGTCGATCAACAGAGTCAAAAGCCTTTTTGAAATCTATAAAGCTAGCAACCACAGGTTTCTGAAACAATATTTCTCTGCCTAAGTGAAAATATTTGATCAATGCATCTCCCCTCCCACTTCTGAATCCACACTGTTCATCACGCAGTTGTCCATCAACCAAATTCTTAATTCTATTCAGAATAATCATGCAAAGAACTTTACCTATAACAGAAAGTAAACTAATTCCCTTATCATTATCACAAGAACTGCGATCACCTTTTTTAAAAATTGGGACAATAATAGCTCTAGTAAAATCTTTAGGAACACCTTTCTCATAAAAATATTCAAAATTTCAGTCAGCCATGTGGCAACACAAATGTTCCCAGCTCTAAGCATTTCATTGGTGCTTTCATCCACCCTTGGGAATCTATATAGTTTAAATTTAGAACTAGACAAAGTGACTTCGGAATGTGATATAGGGCCATTAATAAAGCCAGTAATGCATCTATCCTTGTTACAAACAATGGGAGTAGAAATAATTATATTATTTAAAACTTCTCTGAAATGCTCAGACAGAAACGCAATAAATACAGCTAAATTATGAGCCTCATTCTGTATTTAATTCGTAGAGGATAGTGTAGACGAGAGCTTACCTGTTACATTCGAGAGCAACTGGAAAAGCATTTTTGGAACAGGGTCCACAGCAGCTGCGAGGGCATAGCTATGTCAACGAACTGAGGTATTTCTGCAAACTACATTTTCCGTACTCTGGGCTGTTTTTTTAACTACAGATGAAATCAAAGTACGTGTTGCCCCATTTAAAAATATTACATGTTTTCGAAACCTGGACGGGCTAAAGGTGCTCCTTGGTTCTCGACATCACTGTTTCAATATTTTTTTAAATCCTTTTTTATATCTTTTTTTATTATTACAATTATTTTTTCGTTATTGATGTTGTTATTATTTTTGAAACTATATTTGTTTCCTAAAAGACCATGTATAACTCTTTTGTAATATGATTTTAAAGGAACAAATATTGTCGATAATATTCAGTTATTTCATAACATACAGTATCTTTATCCCTTGTCACTGCTATGTCGGACTGAATTCAAAATTTCTTTCTTTATTTCTAACTGGGGACAAAATTTCTGCTCGAAAGGGAAAAAAAATAACACAGTTTACATAAACTACAAAATAACAAAAGGGCGACTTATGGTGACAAAGTGAAATATGGTTGAACTTTTTTGCATAAACAAATTATTTGAAATGAAGAGTTCTACCATACATACATTAGTCCTCAAGTAGCCATGGGCTACAGAGGGCCAACCCGACTGTTTAATTTAGTCATCCAAACACGTCTATCCTGAGCTGCATCTGCTGCATTTGGCCACCGTAAACCAATTCTAACAAGGTCCTGTTTGGCAATGTCTGCCCACCACACCCTAGGTCTCCCCCTTTTTCTGAGATCTTTAGATATGCTCTTCATAACACTATTCGCTAATCTGCAGTTATTTATGGGAAAGGTGGCCAAACCAATGCAGTCTCTCTCTCCGTAATTTGCTGCTCAAAGGTAGTTGGCAAACTCCTTCGCCTAACTTCATTACAACAAATACGTCAAACATTTGGATTGGAAAGGATTAAAGCTCACTCTACCCGTAAGTGAGCAGTAATATTTGATATTTAAAGTTCATAAATCTAAAATTTACGTTATTTTGAAAACATCTGACACCTTTAAGTTGGAAATTTTGCAGAAACGTTTCAAAAAGTTCGTAAAACTGAAAAAGTTCATTCTAGTGCTTCAAGCAATAAATGAAGTTATTATTCAAGCATTTTTTAAGCGTTAATTATGTAAAGTTAGAGGTGCCCTACAAATTGTGCACTATGTCAAAAATATGCCGAGGAAAAATTATTAGTAACCTAATAACTTCAATGTAAAATAGTTATAATAATGAACATCAGTTTGCATAGCAATTAAAACACAGATAAACAGATATTTCATGGAACAGCTGATACCTGCAGTAAGGTATTAATTTAAATGCAATAAATTACGAAGACCAATTTCAACCCAAAGGTTTTTTTACATGCCGAATCGCCCAGCGCTTCCGTATACCATTTGCATGAAGAAATTTTCAATAGACGGGTGTTGAAAAGGGTGTGGCTTAAGAAAACACCCACTGTGGGTTTGGTATGTCGAAGGAGAGTTCGACAAATGAACTATTCGAAGCTGAACGTGAAGGAATGTTAAACGGAGTACGGGGTGGAGGAAAACCCGAAGGAAATGTACGACATCCATCAAATTGCAATTTTCGATTCTGACAGTTTTTGAAACTGAATTACATTAGCTGGTATAAATGGCAGCTAAATACACACTAACTGCAGGTTTAATAGGCAGTCATATATATATATTTGCAATTAATATTGCAACTTGTAGCATTAAAAGAACCGAAACGAACAGTGTTGAACTCTCACGACAAAACTGCCAAAAACAATCCTCTCATTATAAAAAACACAGACGTATTAGATTTTACTTGATTTCAAATACGTTGAAGTGCATTAAAACTGATTAGAGAGTAGAAAAAAAAATCCCCCCTCAAGCAGGTGCTTGCCACAGAACAGAGATTTGACAAGAGCCTGTCAGTTTATACACCGTAGAGATCTGTGAGGAAGGCAAGACCTCAGCAGAAAGACAACGCAAACATTCATGTCTTACCCGGGGCTCGAACACAGGTCTCTTTGATCAGTAGGCAAGAGTGCTAACCATGGCCACGTACCTGTTATTTCAGAAAGCAATCATGTAAAATCACAAAAAATCCATTTAAATGAACGTTTTTTTTTAAAGACGTGCATGTTTTTGGAAGACTGAACTTTTGTGTCCATGAAAAATTTCGCGTCGTAAAAGAGCAGAAGTTGTTTTACTCTTTAACGAAACTTCTGTTGCCATGATTTAACACCCAATTCACAAAGAACCCAAAGACCATGTTGGAGAGAGAAAAAAACACTGATCGCTATTAATTACATCCTTGAGACCCTTCTCAAAGTAACTGAGCATGTTTATTAACACGCAAAAGCCAACACTCCCCTGCACAACAAGCGGCGTTTAACATCCCTTCCAACGGACGATGGACTTTCAGAGTTCATGTGTTCTTTCCCACAGAAGGCTGCTGCAAATTGCGAACTTAGAAATTTCAGGCGAAAAGATCCTCGCATGTTATTATTGAAAAGTTTTCAGCATCGTTTTTACTGCAGTTCCCTATGCTGAACAATTAGAAGATTTCTAAAAATCCTTCAATTTCCACAATTTGATAACAAACGGAGAAAAATTTTTCAAACCGTATTAATAAAATGCAAATTCTTTCAGCGCTCAATTATTATTATTGCTATATTCTAAGAACATATCAAACAAAAAGTCAAAATGAAACAAAAGTATGGCCGGTAGCTGAATGGTTAACGCCGCCTAGGCCACCGTTGAGATTGCCTCCTTTTAGCCTCAAAGGGACTTGGGTTCGAGCCCCGGGTAAGGCATGGACGCTTGTGTTATATTTCCGCTGAGGTCACGCTTACCCCACAGACCTTGTATAAAAAAAAATAAATACCCCCTCAAGCAGCTGCTTGCCACAGAGGTCTGACAGGAGCCTGTCAGTTTATATGCCATAGTAGAAGGTCTGTGAGGATGGCAGGACCTCAGCAGAAAAACAACACAAACATCCATGCCTTATCCGGGGCTCGAACCCAGGTCCCTTAGATCAGTAGCCAAGCGCGCTAACCACTCGGCCATGGGACCTTGTATATGGCGTATTAAACCGACAGGCCCCTGTTAGACCTCCGTGGTAAATAGCTGCATGAGGGCTTTTCTTCAATATTTCGAAATGTCCTTGTTACTAAAGGGGTATCTTCCAAATAAAACTAACAAATAAAATGAACAGTCATCTAGACGAGACGGTCAGTGTACAAAATAACAAAAAGAAAATTATAGTGTCCGTGTTTCGTCCCTGATAGGGTTCGCTAATTCTTTTCATTACGTTAATTAACTTGCACTTTGAAATCAACGGTAACAAAGCTCGTCTACGGCCACCCGGAAACAGAGGAGTCATCTGCTGGATCTCTTTCCTCGAGTCGCAGGGGACTGACCCGTGGGCCGACAGCCTACGGGGGAAATGGCCCTCGTGCCGCGATGTAAGGCCCCAAGCGTAGGGCAGCTTAGGGGACACGAACCTGTTCGGTGAGAGTTCGCTGGGCCTACTACGAATATGGCCGTAATTGCAGCAACCGGCGAACACGTGGTTTCTTGCCGCTGGATGCAATGTTAGCTCCCGCAGCAACTTCGTCGCACCATCGGTTCAACGGTTGCAGGAGTTACCTGCCGCCGATCTCATTTTCAGAGACGAAAATAATCAGGCACACGAAATCTGTACGAACAGAAATTTTCAGGGAATTGGTTACTGTTTTTGCGTTAATTCTTTATAGCTATTTTTTTAGTTTTAGAAAGAAAAATTCCCACAAATAACAACTATCTCTTAGCCACAATTTTTCTCCATTCAGCGCAGTTGTATGCCAACCAATACAGGATGAAACAAAATCAAGTTTGCTGCGTGTTCGCCCTATCATCAGTATCCTTTATTGGTAATGGTTTTAAGGCGAGAATGTGGCAATGTTCATTAATGCTAAATCTCTGATACCGCTTCCTGCAAAGGCTTTTTCTCGTCCAGATTGTCCTTTTAAAAATTCGCCATTTCCTCTGATGGCCAATATATACAATCATGATTCATCAGATATTAAAAACCCGAACATACTGGACATCTTCTATGCAAAACGTACTTCTGGAAAAATTCAGAGATTAATATTTGTCATTCAGTTTTAGAAAAAAAAACTAAATTCTCTTAGAAAAAAAAGATGTTAAAAAATTAATTAATATTTCAGAGCCAGGAAATTCGCTTTAATTAGCGCTTCAGTCGTTATCCCAAGATAACTCTTTAAACTCAACTCGACAATGAGAGACCGTGTTATTAACGCAGGTATTACAATTTGCTATTTCATTTAAATTGGCTTACTTTTTAAAGGATAATCATTTTTTAATATTATAGGTATCATTAACAAAACTTGACGCTTGCTAGTTTTATTCCCCAAAAGTAAAATGATTATTTCTAAATCAAAAACCACAAAAATACGAATTCAAAAGGTTGCAGAAATTCCTAGCATATTTTGGATGTTATTGTAACTTAATCGCATTTAGCCTATATGTAAGGAAAAGTAATAAGATGAACATAATGGGTAAGATGAGATTTTATGTAAGAAAACTGACAGTGCATTGCAAAACCACATTTGTGTAGGGATACAGTTCCGTTGTCTGTGGGTTTACATAATTTTTTGTTCAAGGAGCAGTTACAGGAAGTAGGGGGGGGGGGCTGCAATACAAAAAATTCTCGATTTCGTTTTTTAGCGTGATTTCAATGCATACTTATTCTGCTGATAATTTACTTATCGCTTAAAATAGCTTTTTCTACATTTCCGTGGAACTTTTGCCCCCCTCATCAAAAATTTCATTCACGGAAGGTATAGGGTGACCGTATGTCCCCGTTTTCGGGGGACAGTACGTAGATTAAAGGCTCTATCCCAGTCGAATAAATGCCCTCGGAATTCGGCCTGCGTTATTCAAGCTTTTTAAAATATTAAATTGACTCTACAGTTTGGGCAAAACTTTATTAATATAATATTAGTGGCGACACTTTTATAAAAAAAAAATTCGGTCACAATCAGGTGACTGAAAAATTGAAGCTAGAATCATCATCATAATGATATCATAATGAATGAATCATCATCATAATGAAGCTATGAATTCATTGAATTGAAATAATTGAAGCTATGAATCATCATCATAATGATCACATTCTGTACTGGTATCCGTGCGGATACTAGTACAGAATGTGTCTGCTACTTGCTGACACCAGCGTTTGCCTTATGGTTGCCGATAGCTTAACTTAATTAGTGCAAGTTTTATCTTTGTTTTAATAGATTTCGGCCCCCTATGGTTCTCCAGATATTTGACCGACAGGTTCCTCCTATGTTGGGTTAAAAATTTGAGTCCCAACCTGTAATGGGACGTGTTTAAAATCTCGAACTGCTCTGCGAATGTGTGAGATTCTGGCAACGATACTGCATCTGGCATTGCCACAACTTTCTCAGCTTGTGAACGAAGAAATTAATGAAGGAAACATTGTCGGAGAATTTTTCTTCTCATCCAATCGAAAGAATTTTTTCAAACATGAATTTAATAGGGACGGGCGAGAAATCACGTATAAAAGTGGCCACCGTTCAACAAATGTTCATGTCTTTTGTGAAGTCTTTAGTGCAAAATTTGCCGGAAACGTTTTACTGAAAATCTATTCATACGATAAATGCACAAAATAACAGTGATTTTTGTTAATTAACCTGCGTTATTCAAGTTTTATTTTGTGATCCTAGATAAAGTTATTATTATATGCAATTATGTATAAAAAATGGTCTAAATGAAAAATATTGTGTTGCTTTTTTAATATAATTTCATGAAAAGTTAATTTTTAAATCGAATTTTCAAAAGTCCCTGGATCTCCTTCTTTAAATCTGGTCACCCTAGTATTATGTCGTCTGCAATCGAACAGTGATTCTAACAATTCTTGGATGGTTGTCGTCTCTCACAAAAAATATTGATGTCATACTTGAGTTATATGTAACATTCAAACGACAATTATGTAATGTCTAAAATAAGAATCATTCGTGGCCTGGGGTCACGAATGAAATTCGTCCCGTGGCCGAGTGGTTAGCACGCTTGGCTACTGATCTACGGGACCTGGGTGGACGTTTGTGTTGTTTTTCTGCTGAGGTCCTGCCATCCTCTCAGATCTTCTACTTTGGCATATAAACTGACAGGCTCCTGTCAGACCTCTGTGGCAAGCAGCTGCTTGAGGGGGTATTTATTTTATTTTATTTATTATTAAAAACAAACATATATATATATTTCTTCTATATGAAGGGCCGGTCCCCGGCTACCTGATGGGATGAGACTCTACAACGTGCTTTGCCAGGTCCCCTATCTATTCACGCACTTTTGATAAATCCAAGAAATTCTCTGAAAGTTTCAGTTTAATTTTTTCTACCTTAAAATGCCGTACAGCTCCATAGTTGTAACGAGTCAGATGGGTTCTTAGTGAAGAATAAATCCAATTGGTGCCTGCTATTTAAAGTTGTAATGTCCGAAGAGGAGGTATGGAATATTGTCCATTTTACTAATCTTTTGTTAGTAAAAATCCTCCGTAATTGATAACTTTAATGATTTTAAAGCGTCTGCTTGAAAAGACAACGGAATAAGATTCCATTTGGTAGGAATTTTAAAAGAATTAAAATGAACGCCAGAAAATGGAATAATCCATGATTTTGTTCACATCAATCGTGACAAATCAAATGCAACACTGGAGATCGCTTCAATTCAATGAAGGCGAAATAACACAGACACAATGTGATATGTGATAATAAAGCATTCAGGGGGAGGGAAACACTACGACAAAGCTGAGATTTTTCCGCAGCATCAAGCGAGAATGGATGTTGCAGCATGGATTCCTTTCCCTTCAATCCGCGTATTTTCAACGACGAAGATTTCGTGGCTGGTAACGTTCAGATTGTTGCACCAGACATTACCTGCAGGGCCACAACCAGTTATTAGCGCAAGGCCACAATCGAGCACGGACTATGGGCACTCCTCGGGCACAAGTAGAGGTAGTCGTATGCATATTGGGGAACAAATATTTCCTTCCACAGGTGAATCAAGTTGATTGTAGACATCACAGGCATTAGAGTAAAAATTGTAAACGGTGAAGAAATGAACTAAGCAGAAGTATAGCAATTACAAGTTCAACACAAAAGGGGCAATTCCAGAGAAAAATAAAATAAACAAGGAACTAGATACTATTAACGTGAAAGTCAAATATTACTTTTGCATGCGCTGTCTATGATTGGCGACAGCAACATTTCCGGTTAGCGTGCTAAAATTTTTCGCGTGTGCCACGGAGAAGATGGGGCTGAAATTGTTAATGGACGGATTTTTAATGTTATTTAAAGTTGAGAGGTAATTTATAATATATTATTAGAGTTGTTTACAAATATTGTATTCTTAAAAATGCAATATTAAAATTACGTATATTTTTCAGTCTTTCCGCTATAGATGAGTTCGGATCTCGAAATAGCACAGACGACTTCAATTTCAGACTCAGTCACAATTTAAATTTGTGATTTTCTTGTAATTGTGAAAAAAAAATAAGCAAAATTTCTTTTCAAATTTTTATATTTCCAATTTTTTATGTCTTTAATAATTAATGAGCAACATTCATTCTTTCAATATTTTTTAAATATTCTCTTTTATTATTGAATCGATCTTAACATTTATAATGACGTTCCTCAAGAATTTTCGGTTTCTACGATTTCTAATATTTTTCTTTCCGAATAATTATTAATGGTTAGACGACTGGTGTAAAATTGACATAAGGAAGAAATTTCAATTTCGACTGGCAAATTTCCATTATTTTATGAACGCGAATTTCCCCCACCTCCGCCCACAAGCCCGCCGATTACGGAATGACGAGTTTACTAGTCATCCGTCCACATCGTGTTATGATTTTAATTTTGTCATCAAATAATAGTAACAACTACATACTTCCATTTTGTAACAACCTATTATACGAAAAATTAAAAAAAGTTGTCTAAAGGGATACATTTCTCTACATAAGTTTTATGATGTGTCAGGAAATTTTTTTATCCATAAATCACCGGGCCCGAAAATTTGACACCCAACTCACTCTATTTTCCACTAATATTCCTAAACAACGTTAAGACTGTTTTACACAATTACTCTACGAGTGGCGAATGTTCAATTATTTCATACTTAATTAATAGTAAATAATTATTCACATTTAAATCTTTTGATCATTAATCGTTTAGAATTTTTTTTAAAGTACTTCACCTACTGGGGCCCACACAGATGGGTTTGGAAAGGCGACATTTAACGTCTTCATTTCTTTTGAGGACAGGGGTTTGACTCAATCGGTAGCGCGCCAGACTCGTAATTGCAACTCCCAGTTCAAGTCCCGACTGCGTCTGCGTTGAGAATTTTCCTTGCTAACCCCTATTCTGCCCTCACTGAGAAAGGGACACCAATGGGCTTAAAAAGGCTGTCGTATGTCAGGTGAGATGTTAAATATCAATAAATCTATCAGTTTATTTCCAGATAAAATAATGTCTAGAAACACTTTTACATTTACATTTCATAGTTTGAAATAAACTATCCTCAAGAGTTGCCAACTCGCCTGTGGACCGTGGCTCCTCTGCAGAAGTGCCATACGCTGTGTATGTTAAAAAACACACTGGATAGCCTTGAAGCGAGGTTTGCATCTCTTTTCTAATAGCTGTCCAGTGGATCCCTTTCCCCAACCTTCTCTGAATCCTTGGGATACTTGTGACCTGGTCATTTAGCCCATGTTGTGCGCAAAAGCGCCGCTCAGAGGTAAAGCAGTCGAATCTTATTGGGACCAAACGAAATTATTACTTATATAGTTATATAATATTAAGTCCTTAAACGAAAAAAATAATGGAAAATTAAACGGAAAAAACTATCGATTTTATTTTTATTTACTCGGTCCTTGCATATTTCCCCCAATTCTTTTTAATGACAAATACTGCTTCGCTTAAATCAGAGGAAAGAAAGTAGCGCTTCATATAAAATTAACACTTTTTTGAACAAAACCACGATCGCTAAATAATTTATAAATAATTTTTCTTTGAACAAAATAAACTATTACACTAAAATTATCGCCGCAATTTCGTTTTGTTTAAAGCAATGGATTATATTGCACCAATTAGATATTCTTTAATTTAGAAAGAGAGTTTTCTTCGTGGAATGGCCGATAACGTTAAGGCCAATGTCTTGTTGTTTGGATCGATACGGTTCGGTGCAAACAACGTTTCTGTTTTGGGCTTGAATGCGTAATTAAGTTATAAGGATTACAAAACCACCGACAAAAAAAAACAGCCAACTCGTCACATGGCATCAGCAAATAAAAACACTGGATGTCAGACGCAACAAAGAGTGATTAAATGCACCAATCGGAGTCTCGAGTTCCTTTTCATGAGAATGTGGAAGTTGTTACAAATCACTTGACAGGTGTGGGTCAATGGAATAGATTTAAATAAGACAAAAATATTGTCCGTTTGTATTGCTCTGTCTGATATTAAAAATTGGAATATTTGGGTATCGAAAATCGTGTATTGGGAATACTGCCTACTATAATGACGATGGTGTAAAAGAATTGTTTGAAGAATTTTTTTAACGACCTGTAAAACGAGGAAAAAATGCTATACTCCATTGGAAATCCACACACACCATTTTCCCGGCTCGATTGTGGTTTTTGCCCCGCCCACCCTCGATTTTTATCTTCGTAGATGCGGGCCTATCTAACAACGTTAATTGAAGAAAACAAAAATTATTGCCATTTACCATTATACCCAGTGACCTTCTTAACCGATAGGAGCAGATCAAGACTAAATTTTGTGCTACTGAATATATTTTGGCATCCCATTTTTTCCGGGGGACGTCCAGTCACCCTAGTTTGACAGCTCGCAATTAACGATATTAATTTTGAAATTCCAGCCTCATTTTTTCAGTCACCTGCATTCATTAGGGACCAATATTTTTTTATAACAGTGTTGCCACCAGTACTCTATTACTAAAAGATCTGTTCATGTTGGACAGTTAATTTAATATTTAAAATAATATCGAAAAACAGATTCCGAGGTCACTTTGGGGGCGTTTATTCGTCGTGGACAGCCTTTCATCCAGGGACTGTCCCCGGTAAACGGGAACGTCTGGTAACCTTAATATTCACCCATCCTTCGATCTACACAGTTTCAGTTTTGCACGGTCAACTATCCAGTGTGTACGTTAAAGAACATACTGGATAGTCTTGAAGTGAGGTTTTCATCTGTTTCTTAATAGTTGTCCAGTGGAATCCTTTCCCCAACCTTCTCTGAATCCTTGGGATACTTGTGACCTGGCCATTTGGCCCATTTTGTGCACAAAAGTGCCGCTCAGAGGTAAAGTAATCGAATCTTATTGGGACCAACGAAATTATTATTATCTTGTAAAACGAAACCGGTTGTATAAGAAAATGCAACCCGTTGGTTTCAGACCGTACGGATTAACTTTTGTATGCATATAGATATAATACATACTATGAAGTAGTGGTGGCATAGTGTCAAGGAAGACTATTAAACTAACTTCCCAAAGTAAATTAAACTACGTAAATGGCTTCAGTTGATGTCACTTAGTTTTAATTATAAATAATGGCATACTAAACTTAAAAACTTCTTTTGCTAAAATTGCATTATTGCCATTGTAATGCAATCGGTCTCGCAACACCTTAATGAAATAAACCCTTTTTGATCTACGGCATGATCTGACTTTTTTTTTGCTTTTACGTCGTGATCTGACTTTTCTGGATTGAATTCTTTGAATGAAATAAACCCTTTTTTGATCTACGGCATGATCTGACTTTTTTTTTGCTTTTACGTC
Organism: Ryuthela nishihirai; assembly: GCA_038380435.1. Classification (NCBI taxonomy): domain Eukaryota; kingdom Metazoa; phylum Arthropoda; class Arachnida; order Araneae; family Heptathelidae; genus Ryuthela; species Ryuthela nishihirai. The sequence continues at coordinate 33,394,852 of JAWZYU010000018.1, forward strand.
GTGATCTGACTTTTCTGGATTGAATTCTTTGAATGAAATAAACCCTTTTTTGATCTACGGCATGATCTGACTTTTTTTTTTGCTTTTACGTCGTGATCTGACTTTTCTGGATTAAACTCTTTCAGGCTAGTAAAAACCGTGTTTTAGCAGATTTTAAGTTATTAGTTTAACTTTGTAGCTTGTTGTATTATACAAGTTAAATATAACTGATTCGTAAATACACTGTTCATAAATTATCACAATGCGTTTATAATGATGTTTTCAAATATTGATATAAGTGCTTAATATGTAATTTGTATTCAGTTAAAATCCTTCTTTTAAATTTTGTCTTCAAATTCGATAGTGTACGTCTATATTAAAAATGAGTATTTTTCGTGACCAAAAAGAAATGTATGAGAAATTAATTTAAGTATCTCTGACTTGCCGTCCCGTGGCCGAGTGGTTAGCGCGTTTGGCTACTGATCTAAGGGACCTAGGTTCGAGCCCCGGGTAAGGCATGGATGCTTGTGTTGTTTATCTCTGAGGTCCTGCCATCCTCTCAGATCTTCTACTTTGGCATATAAACTGACAGGCTCCTGTCAGACCTCTGTGGCAAGCAGCTGCTTGAAGGGGTATTTATTTTTTTATTATCTCAGACTTAGTGCAAATAAAAAAATAAAATAATGTTACATTAATGTTTATTATTACCGCTGAAATTTGGGATAAAATAAAAAAAAATAAATACCCCCTCAAGCAGCTGCTTGCCACAGAGGTCTGACAGGAGCCTGTCAGTTTATATGCCACAGTAGAAGATCTGAGAGGATGGCAGGACCTCAGCAGAAAACAACACTAACATCCATGCCTTATCCGGGGCTCGAACCCAGGTCCCGTAGATCAGTAGACAAGCGCGCTAACCACTCGGCCATGTAAAATAAAACTTTCATTGTACTTTTTTTAAAAACAAGGATTTTGTTTTTAAACCTTGTTTTCTAACCCATCCCCTTTTTCTCACAAATTGTTGGTCTCGATTTGCCCGGCTTCAGTTTACATGGTGGTTTTCTGGAGCCTATCTACCATGTAAATCGAGAGATGAGCGTACTTGTAATTCTACTTCTTCCTATGCCCGATGACGTTTCCCAATTGCTATTAAAACGCAAAACTCTACTTAAACTTCATCACATTACAATTTGTAAGCAAATTATTCAGAGATCTTCTTACACTCACAACTAATAAAATTTGGTCAAACTGAATATTCTGGTAACTCTTTACTTAGTTATAAAATATATACAAACTCGTCTTTGTTACTGAATTTTCTTCATAAACTTAATTGAGAGCAGAATAAATGAAAGATGTTTGAAGGATCTTTCTTAAATGGTAAGCTACATGTTAACTGCTCTTTCCGTCTGAGTTACTCAGCACTGACGAATCTCTCACTCAGTTCTCTCACTCAGTTCAATCACTTTAACTTTATAAATAACTCAACGATATTTTTAATAATAAATAACTCAACGATATTTTTCTATAACTAATACTACAATCCGAAATATGAATGCATCGTAATTTGGACTAGATAAATATTTCAAGTTGTGATGATGTATTACGCAAGCCAAATACATTTGTGTGAAAAAGTTGTGTCAAAGTTGGGAGCTAAATTCGGAACTCTGTAATTTATGAAATAACCCTTTAATAAAATATCGTAAGAAGATATTAAAGATCTTAATGAAATCCGTCTAAATCTTGTTTGCCAAAACTATACTCTCCGTATTAAAATAATCATGGAAGCTTGAACATTTAACAACAGCATTGCCAGTCATAAGAATTTTTCACAAAAGCTAATTAAAGGACCATAAATGACTTCTAAATTGAACTGCTTATTAGAATAAAAGCATGTTTGGTAATTGAAACCCAAATAATGATTATTAAATTAAACAGCTTTTTAGAATAAAGGCATGTCTGGTAATCAAAGCAAATATTAACTCTTAATTTTAAATAATTATTAGAATAAGAGCATGTTTAGAAGTTCAAACAACAATTCTCTCAGTTTCAGTCAATTTTGAAGGAAAAAAAATAGAACTATAACTATGCATTAGGACAGTAGCGTCTGACGTTAAATTTTCCATATTTCATAACTCTTTTCAATACGGAATGAATATAGTTGGAAATGATTGAGAGAGTTCCACAAGACCTTTGATTCCTTCTGGCCGATTTTTCCATAAAAAAGATTGTTTTAAAAATTTTCAATCTCGAATTGACCAAATGTGGGTTCTATCCCAACTTTTGCAATGTATGTAGTGTCATATAAAAGAAAATTAACTCTGTGCAATGAAACCTATTCCATTACCTTATGTATAGCATACAGTGATTATTGCATGAGCTTCAATACATACAATATAGTAAAATTTTATCTCTTAATATCATAACCACTTCTCAAATTACATTTAGAACATAATATTTTGTAATATAGTAATAGAGCTCACAATAAGTAAGAAATAATGAACAAGAGAAAATGCTTTATTCATCTTCTACCCCGATCTGAACATGGATCTCTTGGTTATTTGCTGTAGGAACTAACTCTTGTCTATAACCATAAGTATGCAATATCGATTATCACCACTTTAGCTCAACTGGTGGATCACAGGTGCGAAAATTATTTTCAATAATCCAAAGCAGAAGACTTGCTCGTATGCAAAAAAAAATACTTTGCACTTAATGCAAAAAAAAGGAGTAATTATTGCAAAGTATGACATCAGTTTATATATTTAGTTCAAAGAATATTTTTATGAGTAATTTAAACATCGATAATTAGTATTAGCATTAGTAGAGGATGAAATTTGTTGTTTGCCTAGGTCAGCACAAACCCTCAAAACACCTCTCTCTATAAGTGACTGCAGTAACCAAATCCCAACAAATTTCCAGTCTGAACTGACCGATTCTGAAGAACCATGTAGTAAATATCAATTAACATAGCTTTAGAAAGCAATGAAATTATATTTTTAAAACATACATTGGTTTGTTGATTACATGAATTATATATATTCCATAGCCACCTCCGTGACACAGTAGTATAGCGTCGCTTTACAGTGGCACAGCAATTACCTAGGTCAGGGTTTGAGTCTCCGAATGACATGATTGGCCATGATCGCATCTAGAAAAATATAATAGGGGGCGGGGTCTAAGAGACTGGATTTCCATTGCAGTGTAACATTTTCCCCTTTGTTTAAGAGGGTTTTTTAATTGACAAAAAAATTCGTGAAAGTTCAAGTTTATTACCATAGAAATTCTACATTAAAATCTATCAACCCAAAAATAAAAGTTTGATCGGGTTGTTGTAGTACATACTGCATTTGAAAGTATATAAATAAATTAAAAATCAGTTTTAAGAATGAAAAAATAATGATAAAAGACAATAAATACAATTAATTAACAGATAAAATATGCACGTTTAATCATTTTTGGCCTTCATTATATTACTCAAGGTGGGAAGTGACCCCCTTTAGATTTGGCCCTGGTTGTGTGCTGTTAGCTCTAATTGAGGGTCAGCAAATATTAACATCGATAACTTAACATCACTAACATCGATTACTTGTTAGCTTTCACTGAGTGATCAGCAGTGACTTTGATCTTTGTGGGGCATGTCTATATATGAGAAGGCCTGTACAAACTAGGTGTAGTTTCAAGGACCCTTCTCCATTCTATGTGTTGGAAATCAAAATAAAGAAAATATTGCAGGAATATTTTTGATATACCAAAGAATAGCTGACAAAGTTCACATTGAAATAAAATTATTTTAAAGTTTACCTAAAATTATTTAACATTGTAAATAATGCCAAGAAATTCTAAAACAATGCTTTATTTTATACTTTGCCTGCTAGCCACTTTATTAATAACAAAGCCATGTATGTCAATGAAAAGTAAAATTTGAAGATCTGTAACTTCTGAAATAAGTTGTTTTATGGAAAAATGTGACTGGATATGAAATTAAAATTATAATCAAATCTATCAAAATCTTGATTTCCAAAAGTATTCATTCATTATTTAGAAACTTATATAGAAGCTGAAAAAGTTCGTCCTATAAAAAAAAAATTACGATTGACAAAATGTGAAGTCATTTCATAAACTACTAAAAATATGCATCTATATTTCAGTTACATTTAATATAGCGGTTACTATTTTCGTTTTAACCTGTTTGAATAAACTTTACATATAATTATTTTAGCTGCCATTGCTGCTGTAGTTTTAATTTTTAATATTGCAATTTCCATAACTAAAAATACTGAACTAATATTGTTGAAAATCGAAATCTAGATAAAATGAAAGTTCTTAGTCAATCTATCTTCAGTCACATTTTTCGGTAGAAAATCTATTTGAGAAGTTAATGAGCTCCGAATCTGGGTCCCTATTACATGAGTCTGTTCCAGCACTGGGTGTACATACAGTATATATATATATAAATAAAAAATAAATACCCCCTTAAGCAGTTGCTTGCCACAGAGGTCTGACAGTTTATATGCCATAGTAGAAGGTCTGTGAGGATGGCAGGACCTCAGCAGAAAAACAACATATACAGTCGCTCAAAAAAATATCCAAACACTATGGTTGATTACAGAATTCAGAAAAAATATCTGGCAACTTTTTTTAGAAATTAGTGATCTGGCAATTAGATCACTAATTTCTAAATAAATAAAAAAATCGTTGCCAGGTATTTTTTCTGAATTCTGTAATCAACTATAATGTTCGGATATTTTTTTGAGCGACTGTACATCATGCCTTACCCGGGGCTCGAACCCAGGTCCCTTAGATCAGTAGCCAAGCGTTACTACTCGGCCGCGGGATATATGCTTTAAAAAAAAACCCCATTAAGGATCATTTTGAGTCAAGGATTTAAAAAAATTTATGATTTAAGTGTAAAAAAATCGTTGCCAGGTATTTTTTCTGAATTCTGTAATCAACCATAATGTTCGGATATTTTTTTGAGCGACTGTACATCATGCCTTACCCGGGGCTCGAACCCAGGTCCCTTAGATCAGTAGCCAAGCGTTACTACTCGGCCGCGGGATATATGCTTTAAAAAAAACCCCATTAAGGATCATTTTGAGTCAAGGATTTAAAAAAATTTATGATTTAAGTGTATTATTAAAATAGAATTCAGATCTCGTTATCTCAGACTTTAAGAAAGAAGCAATTTCTCTTACATTTACATATAACAAGCGCCTATAACTAATAAAGGTTATATTTATGGATGAAGAGAATTCCACTCTTACAATTAAATGCATGCAATTCTAATCAATTTGCAAATGTATACAAAGAGATTAGGCCTCCTACCAAATACGCACTTTCTTCATTCTACTTCCTTAACATCAGAGGACCGAGCAGACGATTTAATTACTTGCAGTATAGTCACAGGGTTCTACTTTACCAATATTCTTCCTAAAACAGCAAAAAAAAAATAAAATGATTATTAGCATCATTTACCAGATTAAACATTAAAAAAGCATTAATAATGTTGCAAAAACGTTTACGATGACAGAAATAAGACGAAAATCTTAGATTTATCAGCAAGATTAAAAACGATCAGAAAGTTAGAGTTTAATTTTTTTAGATCAAGGCAGACGGAGAAAAATAATATCAATTAAAACAACTGTGCTCTATGTACTGAAAAAAATGAAAACAAGACTGCCAATAATTAAAACACTCAATTCGTCAGAAATTTCAATGGAAGAAGGGGAACTAAATAATTCATTTCCATTGGTAAAAGAAGACGTTTAAGGCATCATGTCTTGCTTTGAAATTAATAGGAACTGAGCGATTTGGACATTAATTAATTTTATTTTTGCACTTTAAAGCTAACAGGGGTGTAAAACCTTTTTCAATGGAGGGGCTTTTCTCAACAGTGAAAACGACCTATCAGTAATGAAAGCACTTCGGACAGAAACATTGATTCACTACATGGATTAAACGTTTTAAAAAAATCTGGGATGAGAGCATTTATGCCATAAGTGAATTATATAATAAACGAATAATTATATCACTTCACTTAATGAAAGTTGAAAGGAAACAATTTTTTACGAATGTTGAAATCCGTATATTTCAAAGGCATTTGCATTGCGCATTTTTTCACTCATCAGTGAGAACAGATCTTTAGAATTAAATCTAATTAAAGAAAATACCCCCTCAAGCAGCTGCTTGCCACAGAGGTCTGACACGAGCCTGTCAGTTTATATGCCATCAAATATCATAAATTAATAAAATGTGTGAATGCTGAAATTTTGTATAATATTTTTTCTATCTACGTTGCCATTTTGGATTTTTCAGGATTAAAAGTCTTGGAAAATGATATTTTTTTTCGACCGTCATGTAAAAGCTTGAAAAACCTTGCTTTACACCATGAGTATGTGTATGTTATTAGGAGGCGGCGGGGATTGGATCAGTGGGTAGTGCGTCAGGCTAATAATTTGCTATTTTCCAGGTTCGAGTCCCAACTGCGCAAGGGGGAGGATGCTCAGGCGGTAGCCCACCAGGTTCGTAATCTGCAGTTCCCAGGTTCAAGTCCCATCTGGGCCAGCGTTGAATTTATCACCGGAAAACTCCCCCACTCTGCTCTGGGTCAGTAGGGAACATTGTTGGACTTGGAAATGCTGACGTCCGTCGGATGGGACATTAAGCCGTGGCTCCGTGTGTGGAAGAGCCATACCCCGCGCACCTTGAAGAACACGCTGGATGGCCTTCACGAGAGGTAATCATCTGTCTCCCAACAGCTTCCCATTGGGTCCTCTTACCCAACCATCCCTGAATCCACGAGAGCTTGTAACTTGGACATTTTCCCAACTATTTAATATTTAGATAGCGATAATCACTTTTTTTATTTTTTATTTTTTTAAAGCTCGACATTCCCCTTTAAAAAAAATGGTAGAAATCCGGGACAATTCACATATATACAGTGTTACAGAATAACTTTAGACCACATTGCTACCACTAAAATATCGGCAACAAATCTTAGGCACTGCTCATAATTCGAAACAGTTCCTCAATGTTCCAGATACGAATAAATGAATAAATAAATAAATACCCCCTCAAGCATCCATCTGTCCCCGTTCTATGTCTACATTCCATCTGTCTCCTAACAGCTATTCAGTGGATCCCTTCCCCCAACCTTCTCTGACCCCTTGCAATCTGACCACTATGTGCAAAATGGCAGCCCAGAGGTAAATTAACCCAATTCACTTTCTCTAATAAATCTCTACATCGAATTATATTGATACGCTTTGTCAGAAAACTCCTGCAACTAACAGGCTAAGTTTTTCAGTATATATTGCAAAAGTTACTAATAAGAACACACTTCGAAGGTTTCTTGAACAGAAAAATTTATTTATTCTGAAGTACGCAAGTGTCCGATTAGGCGCTGGTTCTCAAATTGAGACCTGTATTCCAATTGTATCCGGGTGTTATTAAAGCGCAGATATTGCAAATTGTGATTGGACGTACCTTCGCATACCTGGTATGTTTTAATTTAATAAGATCAGAAATTTTTATTTAAATTAACAAACATTTCCAAAATGAAATTATTTTCCTTCCATATTTTTTTCGGTGACAACTTTTCCAAATTTACAATTTGCGAATTACCGGAAATATTCTATTAAACACCCGAGTTTAAATAGTAGCCGGGCATAAACACGAAATTTCAAATTGTAGCCCCTAATGAATACAAACAGATACACTAATAGTAACATAAAACGTATAATTTTAACATTTCAATATCCCGAATCTAGAAAAAAAATGAGGGGGGGGGGGGGGCAAGTGACACAATCGAGCTGGTTCCATTGCAGTGCAACGGTTTTCTCTTCGTTTTAGAGATTTAAAAAAAAATATTGAAAAATGCATGAAATACTGTATGCACAATTTTAATAATTTTCGGCTTCCATTACCCTTACTAACATTCTCAAAGAGGAGTGTGGGGGGAGGATGGCCCCTTGCGCCCTTCTCTTGTTACATGGATAACAATCGATATACTTTTCTTAATGGGCATAAAAATAAATAAACTAAAACTGTGAAATGCAGAGGCTAAAATTCGTGGGCAAGGGTTCGAATCTGTGCAGAGTAAGGCCCGAAATACTTTTGCTCTCTTTCTGTATCGTCCCACTAAGCCTCATCGGTTTCGTCTAACTGTTACGTTGACAAGATCCTTTATGATCGTGTCATAATCCCGTGACGTGTTGTTGCTTGAGGAGTGATTCATTTCTGCGTCATTATAAAGTTCTCGAAGTAGTATGATAATTGCATTTCACACGCTCTAATTAATGAGTCACTTGACAGCCAAATTGCAGCCATGTAGTACTTACTGATGCGGGTTTTATACCACTTTTTGTGTTGATAATAAGCAGTTATGTGCTTCTTTACCGTCTCCATTTAAACGGAAGAACTTTCGAAGTTATAGGCAGGGTTCCCAACAGATTCATTTTATCCCCCCCCCCCCCCACCCCAGAATTTATTATTTAGTTGCAATTTCGACTGTGGCTAATTTTCTCTCCTTTAAATTCGATTTTCTATTCGGTTTAAAATTTAAATACTCTTAAGTACATAGAGAGAATTCTTGATTATTTCTGTACAGAATTAATATGCTTTGGGAAATTTATCAACGGAAATTTAAATACAGATGAATTGAATTCTTACATTGTGGAAAATGAGAAACATGGCCCTAAAAAAGGAAACTAGAATGAGCATGTATTACATAAACTTTCTCAAATGTTAGATTAATCAACCCAATATGCAGTTTCACGTTGTTCAGATTTTCACTAACCCTTCAGAGTAGAAGATTTGAAATGGCGGAAGATAACGTGCGGTTCCCTAACTTAGAAATGTGTCCAAGAAGGCAGACTTTCTTTCACTGGGAGTTTGTATTCCCTACAGATAAGAAAAAACTGATAAACGTTAAAGTTAGTGTTGCAAAAATCGCTCTATAACATCGTTTCCAAAGTGTAGCCCTCTCTCCGGTACGGTCTTTGGGAAAAAAATTACTGGTCCATAGAAAAATACATAAATAATCGCATGATACTATTATTATCGTGCAACATTCATGAATGCGACAAGATACGACTGATTCCCACCGGATATTTCGTATTTTGTTCTTAATTATTTAAAAGCTACAAAGTGCACAAGCCGTCCCGTGGCCGAGTGGTTAGCACGCTTGGCTACTGATCTAAGGGACCTGGGTTCGAGCCCCGGATTTAGGCATGGATGTGAGTGTCGTTTTTCTGCTGAGGTCCTGCCATCCTCTCAGATCTCCTGTGGCATATAAACTGACAGGCTCCTGTCAGACCTCTTGCAGCTGCTTGAGGGGGTATTTATTTTTATTTTTTTTTTAAGTGCACATTTAGTGAATGACTTTTTGTTACAAGATTCAATAAAGAGTGAAAATTCATTCTTTCCCCCCTTTCATATTTTTTTACATGGGTTTATATTTTGGAGCCGAAAACATGTACCAAAAATAAAAATCCGGTCCTTATCTAAATAAAATCCGGGAAACCCTGCCCTATAGTGGTTGCTCTTAAATACTGCGCCACAAAGTCCTTGTTTCCACGATAACTAGTCTTGATGAAAATATGTCCAAATATAAAATTTCAACTGAGTAGCTTGTACCTGAATCGTTCAAGTGCTAGTAAAGATCTACGCAGAGAGAGTGAATTGCAAAAACCACCTTTCGAATAAATGGAGCCATAAAACGCGTTTCTAATGATAAATCTCTAGATTGTTGGGGAAAAAATCGATCATGATACGTTCTTCATATTTTCTGTAAAAAATATCAAAACTAATGCAATGTTAAGAATGAATAGCTAGACCACAATGCTCTGTATTGTTATGTAATTGTTTTAGTAGTTAATTTTTTAAGCTAACAGATGTGTGTCCCATTTCATTATCGATGTTTTTTTTAATCCCTGTTCCTTTTACATTTATTAGCTCGATGAAAGGTTTATTTCTGTGTACAAACATTTTAAGAGAAGGGTATATAAGTCTTGAAAAGTCTTTAGAGAAGGATAGACATTCAGAGTTAATAAAATTATAATCGTTTTGGGCTGTTTTATCTCTGAGTGGCACTTTTACGCACACAGTGGGCTAAATGCCGAAGTTACAAGGTCCCCAAGTGCTCAGAATTGTGCAGGGGAAGGGCATTTAGGGATAGACGAAAACCTCCCGTCAAAATCGCAAAATCTGTATTGTGCACAGAGTATGGCTCTCCTGAGCACATGAACTTCACGTCCCATCCGAAGGACAGGCCCCTTTCCTAGGCATTTCCTTTCTCATCGAGGGCAGCAAACGAATTAGCGGAGAAAATCTCAAAGGAAGCACAGCGGGCACCCGAACCTGGAAACATCAAATTACGATCTTGGTGCGGAACCGACTGCATTTGGCGACTTTATTGCTTACGAGGAAAATGTCCTTTATTGTGAAGATGATCAGTCTAATTTTCTCTCATTTTAACATCCTCTCCCCACAAATGACTTAGCTTAGAGTAGGGGTTGCAGCTGAATACGGTTGAATGTGTAAACAATCTACTTCGTCCATTTTAAAAATGAGGGTTAAAGCTCAACATGTTATAAACACCTGCTTAACTAACTAAATCACAAGACAGAAGTCACTATTCCCGTCTTCTTTCCTGGGGCCGGGGTGGCTCAGTCGGTAGCGCGCTAAGCTCGTAATCTGTAGTTCCCAGGTTGTCCCAGCTGGGTCAGCATTGAGATTTATCTCCGCAAAATTCCCCGTCCTGCAGTAGGGGACACCGACGGGCTTGGAAAGACCGCCGTCCGTAGGATGGGACGTTAAGCCGTGGCTCCGTGTGCGGGAGAACAATACCCTGTGCACGTAAAAGAACACACTGGATGGCCTTGACGGGAGGCTACCATCTGTCTCCTAACAGCTGTTCCAGTGGGTCCCCTCTCCCAACCTTCTGTGAGCCTTCGGGGTCCATATGACTTGGCCATGGTGTGCAAAATAGTGCCGCTCAGAGGTAAAACAACCCAACCCGCCTTCTCTCCTGTTCCGTTACCGCTCTCCGAGAAGAGAAAGACAGTAACACCTCCTATACTACGAGACATGAAGAACTCTACTCCCCTTACCCTTGCTGTGTTCCAGCTAACTCTAATCCACATACGCATTTCTCTCCCTCGTTTCTTCAATCGGCTTCCAGGCGCCTTAGTTTACCAGAACTTTCCGGGGCAGCGCCCTGTATTGTTGCCGGGGGAATTGATATTATCTCATTTCTTTCGTCAGTGGTAAAAAAAGGAATATATCCGTCAAGGGTAAAAAAGGTATGTATGGGCAAGATCCGTCAATGGTAAAAAGAATGTATGGCCAAGATTCGTCAATGGTAAAAAAGGAATGTATTGGACATGATCCGCCAGTGGTAAAAAGGTAATGCATGGGCAAGATCCGTCAGTGGTAAAAAGGGAATGCATGAGGCAAGATCCGTCAATGGTAAAGGGTGAGGATGAAAATTTTCCCCCAATAGTAAAAGGGGGCCGCGGATAGTTCCATCAATGGTAAGGCGGGGGGGGGGGTGCGAAAATTTCGGTTAACGGTAAGGGTTTACCTCTGACCTAGCAAACAAAGTCAGCAGCGGTCACACATGCAACTGTTGCAAGTCATCAATTTGTCCTTTGTAATATATTGACTTAACCACAACAGCTTCTTCTATCGAATGATGCGGGTATCAGTTATCTAAACTAATTGAAAATAGGTCTTTTCGGATAATTGAACCCAAACGACGTTAAATTTATAAAGGAGTTGGATGGGACATTGCAGTAGAAGAAAAGGTATTCAGATGTTAAACTACCGGTGGCATATCCTTCCCTCAACATTATATTTATACATGGTCATTAGGAAAGAAAACCCTTAATTTAAAGTGCTATATGCCTTAAATAATTAAGTAACAAAAGCAATTTCCGTGTCTGAAATGTCAAGAATCTCTCAAAGCTTTCTTGTTATGATGGCGTGCATCCCATGCAGTATCACGTGTGTCTTAAATGCCAAATTTTGAAATCTTTGCAATGGTATAGGTGGACTGATCTCGTGGCCCCGAGAAATACCGATTTGATTCCATAACATACACACGCAACGTTAACAGCGGATTTAGGTCTAGCCAAAGGCTCCTGTCAGACCTCTGTGGCAAGAAGCTGCTTGAAGGAGTATTTATTTATTTTATATTAAAGCAATAGCTAATATCTTTTTGGGGGTTACATTAAAAATATTCTTTATTTTGAAAAAATATCGAAATTTACAACATTCAAAGGGAAAAAATCACTGCATCTGTTGCATTACATCAGACATGTTGAGACGAGCATGCACGGAAATTGAATATCACGCCACCTATGGAGCCTACATTGATGTGTGATGAGCCCAAAATGGCACTTTGGGAATTTCGTGACATTTTATACACACAATTAGTTTTGTTATTTATTTAATAAAATATAGCTATTCTTTTATAATGACCCTGGATTTAAATAATATTTCATGTTTTCATTCTTAAGATAGATGATAGATAGATACCCCCTCAAGCAGCTGCTTGCCACAGAGGTCTGACAGAAGCCTGTCAGTTTATATACCAGAATAGAAGGTCTGAGAGGATGGCAGGACCTCAGCAGAAAAACGACACAAACAGCCATGCCTTATCCGGGGCTCGAACCCAGGTCCCGCAGATCAGTAGCCAAGCGTGCTAACCACTCGGTCACGGGACGACAAACATAGTATATATTTCGGTGGCAAGAGGGATTTCGGGAGCATTTATTTAAATGGTACATTTCTTGCAAACAGATTTTTTTTTTCATCCCTCTTTTTTCGATAATCATGTTACTTGACGACCATTTGTTAAATCAATTACTTCTGGTAACGTCTTCAAGTACACTCCAGATCTATTCACTGAAACCGCAGAAACCGTCAAACTAAAACACGTGTGCGCTTCCCTAATAAACCGTAACACGAAGCGAATTTGTGGGGTCGATTTTCTAAACAATTTCGAGGGCGTGTAGGCCTCTCCTCCCCCGACTCCTTTTCCTCGACAACAGAGAGGAAATTCCACAGCATAAAACAGCTGGCAAGATAGCTCCAGCAAGTGCGAAAGAGCAGGAATTGCTGCCCGGATTCCTCCCGTGGACAACAGCAGACACATCTGCTGCCCATGTGCCCTTCACCACTTTGGTAAACAAGTGTACGCCATTTGTTCTTGGAAGGTACACGGTATTTAACAGAAGTAATAGAGGGCAACTGCTAAATATAGGTGTTTTGTTCTAACCAACTCCTCGATATTTATGTCTCCAAAGAGCAAGGTATCATATGTTATTTCAGTTAAGAATCTCGGTATGCCATTTTCATCACTTAAATGAAAGCCTTTCAGAAAGAAATACACCCAGTCACCGAATAACATGATTTCGTTTTCATACGACTTTTATTAAAATAGGGCTGGTTTTCGATTAACACGATTTCTGAACTATTTCTTTATAAATAAAATAATAAATAAACAGCTGCTTCCTACGGCATTCTCACATGAGCCTGTCAGTTTAATATGGCAGAGAGATCTATGAGGAAGTCGAGACTTCAGCAGAAAGACAACACAAACATCCATGCCTCATCCGTGGCTCGATACGTGCCCTAACCACTCGGTCACTGGGACGGCTTTGGGATCGTGTATATTATTTTTTCCCAAGAGTGGTTAGCGTGGTTGGCTACTGATCTGAGCAACCTGGGTTCGAGCCCCGTGTAAGGCATGGATGTTCGTGTTATTTTTCTGCTGAGGTTCTGCCATCCTCACAGACCTTCTACTATGGCGTATTAAACTGACAGGCTCCTGTCAGAGTTCTGTGGCAAGCCGCTGCTTGAGGAGATATTTACTTATTTTTTTTATTTGGATGCTTTCCTTGTCTCACCTATATTTGTTTATAATTTCAGCACTTCCAAAAGTTTTTCACGTTCGTCTATACAAATCAGTGTGTTTAAACAGCTTTAAAAAGTAATATATTTATAAACAATAAGAAATATTTTTTATTGTGGATCACCGATGACAATACACGCGTGTACAAATTCACCCCTAATTAGTACAAGATTTATAACTTATCGCGCATAGAGTCGAAACATACTCGTACAGTTATTCATCTTCATTAGGGGGCGGGGGTGGCTCAGTCGGTAGCGCGCCAGGCTCGTAATCTGTAGTTCCCAGGTTGTCCCAGCTGGGTCAGCATTGAGATTTATCTCCGCAAAATTCCCCGTCCTGCAGTAGGGGACACCGACGGGCTTGGAAAGACCGCCGTCCGTAGGATGGAACGTTAAGCCGTGGCTCCGTGAGCGGGAGAACCATACCCTGTGCACGTTAAAGAACACACTGGATGGCCTTGACGGGAGGCTACCATCTGTCTCCTAACAGCTGTTCCAGTGGGTTCCCTCTCCAAACCTTCTGTGAGCCTTCGGGGTCCATGTGACCTGGCCATTTAGCCCATGGTGTGCAAAAAAGTGCCGCTCAGAGGTAAAACAACCCAACCCATCTTCATTAGACATCATTTTCTATAACAATCAATTTCTCATTCACACAATTTTCAATACTCGACAATCATCTATTAGAGCAGGGATCGCGAACCACCTGCGATTCTAAGCACTCTTGAACATGGTTCGATGTCCTTTGGTTCAACATTCAACTGCGAAAAATTATTTTCTTAACGTTATTCATTAAAAATCATCACCAGAGCAGATTGGCAGATGACAGTTTGTATGCGTCGATCACGAGCACCGATGCAATTCAAATGTTCTTAATACACTCGAAATGTCAATATCATAATATATGTCAACTCACAATGTCTAAATACATTCCAAAACTGAATAAACTGTTCGAGAAAACTCAATGTAGTACCGATGAATGACATTTTGCTTTAAGTAATTCTTTTCAACAATTTTATTGTATACACTTCAATATACCTATTTTAAAATTATACGTTATGATTTTATTTTTGTTAATAAACTGATATGCTTTTTTTTATGCTTTCCTGATATAACTCTTGACCCAATAATGATTATAATTTGAGAATCTCAAAATTCGCTAGTTTCCTTTTTTAGCTGCTTTTTTTTGCCCCAATAAATGTTCCCGAGCCCTGTTCTATATGTACCATGTAATAAAACTGCATTAAACCTGTTTTTTTTTTTGTATCTTTATCATTGTTCTGTAAAAATGTGTTACGGATGCGAAATTTGCATAAACGAGCAAAAAGCTTTTAAAGAAAGTGTAATTGAAATAAAGAAATAAAATAAGAAATACAGACAGTGGTCGATTTAGGGCTCCCCTTTATACACAATTTCATTTTATACGAAAATTATATCTGAACACCCAGCTTCACCGGGGCGGGAGTGGCTCAGTCGGTAGCGCGCCAGGCTCGTAATCTGTAGTTCCCAGGTTCGAGTCCCAGCTGGGTCAGCGTTGAGATTTATCTCCGCAAAATTCTCCGCCCTGCCCACGGTCAGTAGGGGACACCGATGGGCTTGAAAAGGCCGCCCTCCGTCGGATGGGACGTTAAGCCGTGGCCCCGTGTGCGGGAGAGCCATACCCTGTGCACGTTAAAGAACACGCTGGATGGCCTTGACGGGAGGCTACCATCTGTCTCCCAACAGCTGTTCCAGTGGGTCCCCTCCCCCAACCTTCTCTGAGCCTTCGAGGTCCTTGTGGTCTGGCCATTTAGCCCATGGTGTGAAAAAAAGTGCCGCTCAGAGGTAAAACAATCCAATCCAAACCCAGCTTCACTATACAGCAAAAAAAAAATCCGCAGTTATGGAAATTTTTTCGAAAAGGCTTTTTAAATTACAGCTACAAATACAACAGTTGACGTCAAGGATGTTGTCATGGCTCCGGAGTGGCGACTCTCGAAATTCATTTTTTTTATCATTTCATTATCTCTATTGATTCCTCATCACCTGTGGTTATAGGTGAAGCCATAGATTCACGGGCTGTTGCACCCGTACCTCGGTGTGTGTTAGAAGTGATGTGCTTTCTAAGTAATAAAACAAACATCCACTGCTCTATGTCGGTGACGAGACGAACATTTATTTTCTATATACAGTTGCATATAAGCCCGAATCTATAAAAAAAAAAAGAGGGGGGGCGGGGGGAACAAGTGGAGCAATCGAGTCGGTAAAAAGGTCTTCAAAAATACTTGAAGATGCGTGAGATATGCACAATTTTAATCATTTTTTGCCTCCATTAGCCTTACTATAATTTTCGAAGATGGGTCATATTCCCCCCCCCCCCCCCCCCCCCCCAGATCCGCCCCGGTTGAATATATGTAAACTCTACGAGAATGTACTTGAACTGTGGAGCTTAACTGTGTTTAACCACGCGAGACCATTTTTGTCGGCACGCCACTCAGAGGTGAAAAAAAAATACATATCTTTGGCTTGTGTAGAGAATTGGAAATAATTGTGCGCCCATACGTTGCAAAAAACTCGTCAAATAACTGATTACACATTGCAAAATATACGTACGCTCTAAATCTATCAACTCTTAATTGACTACTGAGATATTTTACTCTCTCAGCCAATGAAAACTCACTTCATTCTGATCACGGCAGTGTGGCCTCAGTAATGCGTTGAACGTAAATAAGTGGAAAGTTGAGAGCGAGTTTTTACGTTTGTTTGAATGATTTTGGTTGAAATAAATGTTCTGTTTCGTTTCATTGTATAGTAACGGAATCTAAAGTTTAGTGTTTTCTGTCCTTATATTTAAATCCGTGATATTTTGTATCATTTAATTGTATTGTATGATAAATGGATATGTAACCTTACCTCGAATAAATAACGTTTTAAAGTATTTTTGTAACGTTGCCACGCGAGCTAGAAAATGTTCTCTTATTTTTGCAATTTCGACACGCGAACTCCAAAAGGTTCGCCATCCCTGGTATAAATAATCGAAAACCGAGTGCACATTGCAAGTGTTACAACATTGTTCTTTTTTATTCAAATGTGTTTTAAAAGGATCAAAAAGTATGTTTGTATGAAGTTTCGGATTTGGTTGGTTGGTTGTTTTACCGCTTAGCGGCACTTTTTTGCACATATTGGGTTAAATGGCCAGGTCACATGGCTCAGAGAAGTTTGGGGGAGTGGACCCCCTGGCTAATGGCCAGGTCACAAGACTCAGAGAAGGTTGGGAGAGGGGACCCTCTGGAACAGCTGTTGGAAGACATAAGGTAGCCTCCCGTCAAGGCCATCCAGCGTGTTCTTTAACGTGCACAGAGTATGGCTCTTCGCACACGTGGCCACGGCTTAGCTTTCCATCCGACAGACGGCGGCCTTTCCAAGCCCATCGGTCTACCCTACTGACCGTGGGCAGGGCGGGGAGTTTTGCGGAGATAAATCTGAACGCTGACCCAGCTGGGACTCGAACCTGGGAACTACAGATTGCGAGCCTAGTTTCGGATTTAAAAATAATTTCTGTAAGAATACATATATCATTATATAATGGTATTCAATTAATAATATATAATGGTGTCTCAGTTTAATTAACTTGGGAGCTATGTAACAGGTACTGGTGATGTGTGGCATGAGATTAACAGACGAATAGGGATTGCTGCCGGGACTTTTAGGAATCTATGGAGAGTGTGGAGAAATAAGCGTATACACCTAAAGACTAAAATTAGATTGTACAATAATTTGGTTCTTTCTAGAGTTAATTATGGTAGTGAACCTTGGACCTTTTGTAAACAAGATAACAAGAAACTTGTTGCTTTTGATTCTAGATGCTTATGCAGTATACTGGGCATTAGGTGGTTCAACTTGGTAAGTAATGATGAAGTTAGGCAAAGGAGTCGGCAACCTCCTTTAAGCAGCATATTGTGCAGAGAGAGACTCCGTTGGTTTGACCATGTTGTCCGTACGGATAATTATAGATTAGCGAATAGGGTTATGAACAGTGTGCCTAAAGGCCACAGAAAGAGAGGGAGACCTATGATACGATGTTAAGCAGAACCTTGTCAGAATTGGTGTACAGTGGCGAGATGCAGCAGATGTAGCTCAACAACAGATATGCTTGGAGAACTAAAATGCGCAATCTAGTTAGACCTTCCTAGCCCAGGTCTGCTTGAGAATGATGATGATGGTTCAGTGTCTATGTATGCATTCAATGGAGTACCTTTTACGACCAACGTTTTAGGAACGTATAATCGAGGATTACCTGTACATTATTATGATTAGGATTCTGGAAAGCATCCCTCTTACTTACATTATTTCTTATGAGAAAGTCGTATCCGACTAACATGATTTCATCTTTAGATCCCTGCGCGGATGCAGATATCCACGGATATCTATTCAGTGGTATGGTATTATCTTTGGAACGCTCCGAGGATAAAACATTAATGTTAACGCCGATAGCGGAGAAAACTGCGGGTAAAAGAAATTGATATTAATCTGTTGAAACATGGGCAAACATCACAGCATCACTGACGGCTGAGATGAGTGAAAGAAAACTACTTTAAATAATAAAATAAAAACTGATTTAAAAATTCAATGATGATAATCAATTTAAAAAATTTAAAAAATGCATTGGGATAAAGTCAGAAATTAAAAAAAAATTATTCTCTGTGAAGGAAGCGAGCTTTCGCCGACAGAGCAAATACACATTCAAAAAATTACTCCGAGTCCTGGGTAGATAATTGGAATTAAATCTATGAAAATTTCAAAGTCGTCGATATCAGGCAGTACTGAGAAATTAAATATATTTAATACTGGTAAGGAGAGTTAGTTACTGGCTGATAAAGAGGAATGTCTTCATATAATCGAGGATGACTCCATTTAAAAGAGCAAAATTTACTCAGAAGAATGTGCAAAATTACATTCTGATAAATTTTTATCTTCTATTTAGAAAGGCATAATTTTATGAAACACAAGCTTTTTTTTATCACAGTATATTCCAGTTAATTATTAGTCATTAATAAACCTAAAGGCTGATTCGTTTTACTCGTAAACATACATCAGACCTCACACATTTGCTCACGACCTCACACATTGCCTCGACGATTAAGTAGCCAATATACGAAGATGCTGATAAAGTTTTGAGGATGTGAGTGCGGATAACACCTTGCGAGTTCAGATGCGGAAAAAACTTTTGTTATCCGCGCAAGACTACTCCTCTCACACGAATTTTTTTAAGAACGCATCTATCATGGTAATCAGTGCATGGGTGTAAATACCCCCCTCAAGCAGCTGCTCGCCACAGAGGTCTGACAGGAGCCTGTCAGTTTATATGCCATAGTAGAAGGTCTGAGAGGATGACAGGACCTCAACAGAAAAACGACACAAACATCCATGCCATACCGGGGCTCGAACCCAGGTCCCTTAGTCAGTAGCCAAGCGCGTTAACCACTCGGCCACAGGACGGCTAAAATAAATATCCCCTGAAGCAGCTGCTTGCCACAGAGGTCTGACAGGAGCCTGTCAGTTTATATGCCATAGTAGAAGGTCTGAGAGGATGACAGGACCTCAACAGAAAAACGACACAAACATCCATGCCATACCGGGGCTCGAACCCAGGTCCCTTAGTCAGTAGCCAAGCGCGTTAACCACTCGGCCACAGGACGGCTAAAATAAATATCCCCTGAAGCAGCTGCTTGCCACAGAGGTCTGACAGGAGCCTGTCAGTTTATATGCCATAGTAGAAGGTCTGAGAGGATGGCAGGATCTCAGCAGAAATACGACACATACATCCATTACTTATCGTTAATGACACAATAATCACAATAAGAGTTACCCGGGGCTCGAACCCAGGTCCCTTAGATCAGTAGCCAAGCGCGCTAACCAGTGTAATTACTTTTAAAATATTAATACTGCATTTCACATTTTTTTTCTCTATTTATAACGGGCATTTCTTTATCTGATACATAATATAAAAAATATGTTGGATTTTATTTTTTAGAAATAGTAAAAATCCCGCAACCGATAAGAAATGTGATCAGATTCGCCGATATCTTTATCCAATCTAACCAGCTCCAGTCTACTTATTTTCTGTCTTCTGCAAGGGAAATTATTTTATGCTAAGTAACAAACCAATAATTTGGACATGGCAGAATGGAAAAATTGACCGAATCCCATCAACCAGAAACACAATAAATTGAACTAAATCCCACTCAACAAAAAATAATCACACAAAGGATTATTTGCTAGGGCAATTTCGCTCCCGAGCTCACAGATTGTTATGATAAACAAGAAAACAAAAGAAAAATACGATAATTAACATAAAAATAATACTGAGATATAAAAAGGACGTATATAGACAAGCGAATTTAATGGAAACCTGCCCGAAATAATTTCCAATAATCTTCGACGAGCGGAAGAACCAACCACAACGAATAATCACAAAACTGAATATATATATAAAAAAAAACATTTATACATTATGATTCTTTTTCTCTTTAAAACGACACACCAATAAATTTTTATTTATGACAATTTCTGCTGACTGGAATTTTTCCACGCATATCGGATTTTTTTTTTAAATGTAAAAAAAAAATTAGCATTATCGGATTAAGTCTATTACTGAAACTACAGATATAGCAATCTTTAAATTCTTATTAATTTCGTCAAGATCATAAGAAACAGGTCACATATAATACCACAACTTCGAACGTTTCACTGTAATAGGTTTGTTTCTTTTTAACGTTAGCAAATACCAAAAGAACCCAATGGGAAGCAAATCAAAAGGTCAGAGAATAAAAGAAATGGCAAAAAGAAATTAGTTTAATTTTTTTATTGGAGGAAATCCACGAATACAGAAGGCACGATAACCGGAAGCGAGCAAAGAAAATTCTGTTTTTGCTTCCCCACTCAGATAACCGAGCCCATTTCTCTCCGACCAGTTCATTGGATGTTTTGTGGAAGATCGGGAACATTGATTCTCACAAGACAGATGTTTATGTCCTGCCAGACTGCGGCAAAAAGCTTTCTTTCGAAGAAAATCTTTTTCCATTTGTTTCAATTAAAAAAAAGAGACAAAATTTCCATTGGCACAGTGCTACAAATCTGGTTTGTTTCTTTTTACTGCGCAATCTTGGAATAAAAAATAGGATGTGCTCTGTTGTTTCATTTTTAAATATATATACATATATCATCATTTGCTATAGTTTGCGAATTGCCAGGGTAGATACACTTAGCCAATAAAATTATCAGTGATTGCTGAAACACAAAATACAGAATAATAAAAAAAAAGACGTTGTCACCAGCAGTTAAAATTATTTACGCAAATTATGATGTATAGCATTTTTTTGTTCTTCTTATTTTCCATTAATTTCTCAAACAAAATGCGCTCACATTGGACCTGAAGTTTCGGTCTTACCTTTTTTTAACCAAAACTACTCAAGAAAGAAGACAAATATTTATTAACACGGTGCTTTTAGAAAAAGTATTAAAAAAAATAGAAATCAACATCTTGGGTTGGGTTGTTTAACATCTGAGCGGCACTTTTTTTTTGCACCAAATACCCAGGCCACAAAGACTCCAAAAGCTCATCTAAGACTTGGGAAAAGACAGCAGTTAGGAGACAAATGAAACCTTCCCGTCGAGGCCACCCAGCGTGCTTTTTAACGCGCACAGGATATGGCTCTCCTGCACACAGAACCAGGTTTAACGTCACATCCGACGGAAGGGGCTTTAAAAGTCCATCGATGACCCCTTTCTGACCAAGGGCAGGGTGGGGTTTATGGGAGATAATCTTCAACCCTGGCCCTGAGAGTATTCGAACCTGGGAACTACAGATAACGAGTTTGATGCACTACCGGCTGAGCCAGCCTCCCCCCACCCCCGCCACATCTTGAACCAGTACGGATTTGTGCAGATAAGCTATTAGCTTTGCGGGTCAAATGTATAAAATCTATCCACATCTGTGTTTTGTGAGATGACGATGATGATAAATAATATATTATTATTTATTATGTAACAGTTCTAACTTTAATTTTATGAAGGGTAATTTGCTTGTCAGTATCGCAGTAATATTGAAACGCACAACCATGAACATTTCTGATTGCGAAAAGGTCTTTTGGCTTGAATCGCAATAGAAAGAATCTGGTGGCCAAGAATTTCTTTAAAAGGATTCACCTGATCCTTTCCAATCACATGGCGGAATGGACTAGACTTTTCAATTTGTATCTCTAGTTGGAGTCTACCATTTCCCTTACAAAGAAAAGGGATAGAATACATTGCTAAATTGATAAAAAAAAGTACCTGCGTGACTGATTATATCAAGTATTAATCTGGACTTCTTCACAAGTAACTATGTGGGTTTATTAGTCCCATTTGACCAGTAGAGCTAATATGTCCACAAATGGGAGGGGAAAGGGTTAATGAATTATGAATAATTACATATGAAGCAGCACGAGATACTTCAACAAATGAGAGACAATTGATCCAAAAGGAAATTAATTCTCGATATCGATTGCATTGTATTTGATCATGGATAATAGCAAGTTTTTCTTACTCTCTTCTAATCATTCTTCATCATTAAATATCATCGAAAAATCATTGGATAATTGAGGTCAAATATAGCAAGCCCTCGGCGGCTGTCTCTGCCCCTCTCTAACTTAGGACAATTCTATTCATGTCTTAATTGGAAATAAACAACTCACGGTGATCCAAGTAGAAGTCTGGCATAGTTCTCAAAAAATAGGATGCAAAACGTATCTTTCATCATCATCATCTTCAAGCAGCCATGGGCTACGGAGGTCCAACCAGACCGTGCAGTTTAATTCTACAAGTATAACTGTCCTGAGCTACATCTGCTGCATCCGGCCACTGCACACCAATTCTACCAAGGTCCTGCTTGACATTGTCAGCCTAGCACATCCTAGGTCTCCCCCTCCTTCCGAGACCTCTAGACACACTGTTCATAACCCTATTCGCCAATCTATAATTATCCATACGGACAACATGGCCAAACCAGCGGAGTCTCTCTCTGCTCAATATGCTGCTTACAGGAGGTTGCAGACTCCTTTGCCTAACCTCATCATTAGTTACAAAGTTAAACCACCAAATATCTAAGATACTACGTAAGCATCTAGAATCAAAAGCATCTAGTTTCCTGTTATCTTGTTTACAAAGTGTCCAAGTTTCACTACCATAACTAACCCTAGAAAGAACCAAACTATTATACAGTCTAATTTTAGTCTTTAGGTGTATACGCCTATTTCTCCACAATCTCCATAGATTCTTTAAAGTCCCGGCAGCAATCCCTATTCGTCTGTTAATCTCATGCCGCATATCACCAGTATCTGTTACATAGCTTCCAAGGTAATTAAACTGTGACACCTGCTCAAGACTGCAACCATCCAGATTAACTGAATCACAACCTAACTGACCAATTATCATTCCTGAATTGTAGCCTCTTTTGACAGTTTGTTCATCTAAAAACTGTACATGATATTACCGTTAAATACTTAATGTTCATATTATAAATTGGATTGTTTTACTTCTGAGCGGTACTTTTGTCCACACAATGGGCTAAATGGCCAGATAATAAAAGCTTAGAGCATCTCAAGGGTTTAAAGAAGGTTGGGGAAGGCGATCTAACGGACATCTATTAGATGAAATTTAAATTCTTTTAGTAGATGAATATTAATTATAATTCTTTTATTAGATGATTATTAATTATAATTCTTTTATTAGATGAAATTTAAAATCTTTTATTAAATCCTTTTATTAGATGAAAGCCTCCCGGTCGAGGCCTTTCAGCGTGTTGCTTAACGTGCAAAGGGTCTGTCACGACTTAACATCCCTTCCGATGGAAGGTGGCCTCTCCAAGCCCACTTGTGTCCTGTTTCTCATCGAGGGGAGAATGGGTATTAGCGAAAAAAATTCTCATCGCAGGCCCAAATGGAGTCGAACCTCGGAACAACAAATTACCGTAACACCACTGAAATCAATCGTAACTTACGGGAAAAATAACACCTGCGGAATGCTTTAACTCTTTGCAGTGTAGCTACCGCCAAATCTCGCGAAATGTAACGGCTCGCAATATTTAAAACGTTAACCAATGTGTAACTAGAACAACATCCTGATATCTCTTAATAGTCGCGTTTTCACGATCTCTTCACAATCTCTTGCAGGTTCCAAGAGGTTTCTTTCGTTCCAAGAGGATGCCTTCCTACTAACTCTTGGTCTTTCATTTCAAACATTAATCTATAAAAAAAAATACCCCCTCAAGTAGCTGCTTGCCACAGAGGTCTGACAGGAGCCTGTCAGTTTATATGCCACAGTAGAAGGTCTGAGAGGATGGCAGGACCTCAGCAGAAAAACGACACATACATCCATGCCTTACCCGGGACTAGAACCCAGGTCTCATAGATCAGTAGCCAAGTAGCCAAGCGCGCTAACCACTCGGACATATACTTATTAAAAACATTTCATTTAGGATTTAGGGAAGAATAAGCAGAAATACCACTGTGCAATAAATATTACACGCTCTCATATACTGTAGAGCAGTGGTTCTAAACCTTTTATGCTTCACGTACCCCCTGGAAATGTGTATGTAAGTGGTGTACCAATTGTATAGATATATAAAACTACAGTTTTAGTATAACAATGGTATTTTTTCTTTGTTACTAGATCTGGCGACTTTTGAGCTCTCACGGCGTACCCCAAAAATTTTTTGCCGCGTACCCCACGTTGAGAACCCCTACTGTAGAGTATTTAAAGTGAGTTTCGTTGCTGTTTTTATTCCCAGTTTTCCATTAAGAAAATTTAGTTTCGCAGCAATCTTCAGCACATAACATATCCGCCATTGGCGAAGGTCTACTGTGTTTTCATAGTTTGATTTAGATGATTTTCCTTAATGGAGGATGATTATGAGACTCTTGAATGAAGGACCAGACTGATGAAGCAATGCAGTTGACTACAGTTGTCGTCAATGACGCACCCAAAAAGTTACAGCTGTAAAACGTTTTGACAGGGTTGAATTTGATCTGCTTTTTTACATAAAATGTCACATTGAATTATTAACGGAGTGATCAGCCAGCATTGCACCAGGTTCGTAATCTGTAGTCCCCATGTTCAAAGCCCAACTGTGTCTGAGTTGAGAATTTTCCATGCTACCAGAAAGTTAGTTAACATAATGAAAGCTCTCTATAACTCTGAGTCGTGTGTGAGAGTTGGTAAGGCTTGCAGCAATTGGTTTAGCATTGCTTCTAGTGTTCGACAAGGGTGCATTTTGTCTTCTACTGTCTTTAGTTTGGTTATTGATTGCGTTATGCGAAATTCACTTCAAGGGAAAGATTTTGGCCTTAAGTGGTCTGGAGATACGAAAATTTCTGCTTTAGATAAGGCTGACGATTTAGCCCTATTGGCAAATGATGTTGAGATGAACTCTTTCATTCGAGCTGTTGATGAGACTGGTAGTAGAGTAGGGTTGGTGAGAACTAACAGAGAGAAAACTAAAGTGATGAAAATTGGTGAAGCAGTTGGTGCTTCAGTTGATTTGAACGGCTACACTATTGGGCAAATGTTTCAGTTTAATTATCTTGGGAGCTATGTAACAGATACTGGTGATGTGCGGCATGAGATTAACAGACGAATAGGGATTGCTTTCGGAACTTTTAGGAATCTATGGAGAGTGTGTAGAAATAGGCGTATATACCTAAAGACTAAAATTAGACTGTATAGTAATTTGATTATTTCTAGGGTTAGGTATGGTAATTAAACTTGGACACTTTGTAAACCAGATAACAGGAAACTTGGTCATTTTGATTCTAGATAGATGCAGTATCTTGAGTATTAGATGGTTCAACGTTGTAAGTAATGATGAAATTAGGAAACGGAGTCGGCAACCTCCTTTGAGCAGCATATTGTGCAGAGAGAGACACATCATTGGTTTGGTCATTTTGCCCTTATGAATAATTATAGATTATCGAATAGGGTTATGAACAGTGTGTCTAAAGACCTCAGAGAGAAGGGGAGACCTAGGATGCGATGGGTAATGTCAAACAGGACCTTGTTAGAATTGATGTGCAGTGGCCAGATACGCTTGGAGAACTAAATTGCATGGTCTGGTTGAACCTCCGTAGCCCATGGATGCCTGAGGTATGATTATGATGATGATGAAACTTTCACCCTTAATAATAAATAAATACCTCCTCAAGCAGCTGCTTGCCATAGAGATCTGACAGGAGCCTGTTTGTTTAATACGCCATAGCAGAAGGTCTGTGAGCATGGTGGGTGCTCAACAGAAAGACAACGTAAACATCCATGCCTTACCTGGGGCTCGAAAAAGTGGATAACGTTGGCCTTGGAAAGACCATCGTATATGGGATGGAATATTAATACTTATAGTATTACCTGTGCACGTTAAAAAACACACTGGATAACCTAAATGGAAATCTTATCATCTGTCTCCAAACAGCTATCCAGTGAATCACCTTCCCCAACCTTCTCTGAGCCTTTCGGGTCCTTGTGACCTGGCCATTAAACCTATAGTGCGCAATAAAATGCCGCCCAGAGCTTCATATGGTACAGGACAATTAGTGAAGCTCTAATTGATTGACTGTTGAAAAGTTGCTGTCGTTTTAACAGTTTTGATCCCCCCCCCCCCCTCAGTTTACTTTCCAAATACACTGGTGCTCAAAATCAAAGGACAATGGATAAAAGCGTACACACTTAAAACGGTTTTCAACAAGTACAATTAATTGTCGTATGGAAAGGTGACGTGAGTAACAGCTGGGGGAATAATGGCAAAGAATGTATTATCACGTATACTTCATATGAGAGCATCAGTTTTCGTAATGAGGGAAGAGGAGAAGTTAATAAAGCCATGACAGCCATACAACTTACCCAACGCGTTCTCGTATTGTTGACGAAGTTTTGCAATAATAAAGCTCACTACTCTGCAAGAGCCGATGTGAGCTCATGGTAGGTTCTGAAAGGCACGTTATCAGAAGTAACTAACCTACTGTCTATGAGATAAATCTTTTAATCTGCTGGCTATCATAACTTATAGCTGTATCGGGTAAAGTACTGTCCATTTCAGGCTATTTGGAGATTTTCAACGTAAGCAGATATATGGAAAAAATAATAATCTGATTCAGATGATACTTGCGATTTTACCTTTTTCGTCAAATGGTGCGATGAAAGTAAATATACATAAGTGGAAGATGAATCAGTGATTGAGCAAGTTACTTTAATTATCTTGCGAGATGTATGAGAAAAGGCAAAGAATAGATATTGAGAAACATGCGTCTGAAGATTAAGCTATATAATGAGTTTATCTCTAAGATTGTATGACAGTGAAGCAAACTTGCAATCAGTTTTTCATTCTAAATGCTTGTTTGCATGGATATAGTCTTCTTCCCCTAGCGCTTCTCCGATTCCTGTTATATTTCATAACCTAAAGGACAGCCATCTTCAAGGAATCGGTATGATCAAGAAGATTAATTGCATTCCCAATAATATGGAACACGGCATTCTCCCTTGGAACTTTGAATTTCATAGATTCTTATCGAGAAGCTAATCTATCGGCAGAAGAATTCCTTATTTTGCATTTCGTCATGAAACGAGTAATTATTTAACTTTCTCATTAGGACATCCTCGAGGAAGATAAAGCACAGAGTGACTGCTCTTCTCAATGTAAATCGAACCATATTTAATTCTTTTATCTGTTTTCACAATGAAGGGCCATCCCATAGGTCAGCACGAGTGCCCCAGTGACCTTTATCACCAGTTGCCTGTTGCTGTGGTGTGTCTCCTGGCCATTTCAGTAGATCACGTGACAATGATAGTAGAAGCTTTTGGTACTTGTAATAGAGTCGATTTAAGAAGTGGGAGCATGTATGACGGGAATTTTCCTGTTTTAAGAAGGGTATTGCAGGGATTTTTCACGCTCTTAGTTAGTAAAGGTATTTTTCTGCCACTTAGTACACTCTACGTGAGAACATCGGCATGCCTGCAGAATTTTCAGGCCCGATCAGAACGTATATGTCTGAGCATAGTTAGGCGGATTTTTATGTAGCCGAAGAAGCTTGTTCCATAGATATACTGATATAATCGTTGAAGTATTTGCTAAATTTTGACTATCAGTCCAGCTGCAAATAAAATTTCAGTGGATTAACTCAGGTAAGTTGAAGGGTACGATCGCGTGAGACTTATGTATTATTTTTATAGTAGCTTATTTGTTAATGTTCTCTACTCCGTTAACTCATGTTGGAACTAAAGTTTTTTACGCAAGCAGAAACGTGTGGATTCTACTTTTAGCATTCTGCCGCGTTTCTTTACAGAATTTACTGGATGAAAACAACTGACCTTGTAAATCGTGTGACTGACGCCGCAAAGCGAATTTCATCAGTGTCATCACGCACTCCGGTAAACAGTGGAAGAGACGATTTTTAAAAACTGTAAGAGCGTTTGTAGATTTTTAAAAAATGATTACTCCCATAGCTGATTTTTCTTCGTAGTAGCGTTACTTCCTAGGAAAGAGTTTGCATCATGTACTGAGGATACAGCGGTAATAAGTATTAGGAATAAAACCATGTCGCATAACGGACATACTTACGGAGAGTAATTAATTGAGACATGGCAGATTTAACGTAAAACCACTTTCCAAAACAAGATCTGACGCGGAAAGTACAGATATCTGACGGCATCAATCCGATGGAGACTAAATAAGAGAAGCTCAACTTTTGGAGGTTTAGGGACTCGAAGGGAAATTCTTCCGAAGGGGTAAACAAATACCTGACCTATCATAAATGGGATGTTTCGATAAGAGAAAATATTGTTTCCATCTCCTGTGATGGCCTGAAACAAAAGGAGATTGAAATGAGGATGGGTTTAGTCAGAGGGGGTGTCATCCGTCTCTGGACTTGGAAAATTTTCGAGTCCTAAAACAGTGGTCAAGGCTGCGATTGGGTTTTCATGTTGTAACACATCACGCCTGATATGGAAGCAAAGGGGTATCGACAGCGCAGGGGGTGATCCAAGATTCATCCATCAATAAAACCCTTGTGATTCCCCGTTTGGAATAATATTTCTTAATTTCGCAGGACTTTTGTTAAAACCATCTGTCAGTAAAACAGGTTCCGAACACGGGTCTTTTATGTCGCCCATACAGGTCACCAGACCATATTACCCCTCAATATTTTTCATAATTACCAATGTTTTTAAATCAGATTTTTTCGCCGTTTTCCTTTTATTAATTTTTTTATTTTTACTCAATAGCATTTTTTCATTTTCTGCGGGACAGTCTTTTAAAACAGTTACTGCGGGATAGTCCTTATTCTAGTGAAGGTCAAATTGGCAAAATATGGGACCTGGTTCAAGGATTGCATCAGCCATTCTGATCGTTGCCACCGAAAGTTTAGTTTTGTAATTATTTAGAGGATTGCATCAGCCATTTAGCGAGGGGTTGCCACCGAAAGTTTAGTTTTGCAATTATTTTGAGGATTGCATCAACCGTTCTGAGACGGGGATGAGCGTTGCCACCAACAAAAGTTTAGTTGACTTGGAAAATTTCAGATGAGCGTAGATACCATGGGAGTTTGTGATCGGGGGAGTTTAATAAAGGGAGTGGAACTTTTGATAAGGGTAAGTCAAAAATTGGGAATAATTTCGGTTAAAATCTTGCTAAAGTATACACTAGATCACGCTACCAAAAATCTTTTTCAGGTGTTAGGAAGTAAGACATAGTCGAGTGCGATAACGTTCAGCTATTGACACCAAGGTAGCGGGTTCAAATCACTGTGTCGGAAGGATTTTTTTTTTTAAATACAGATGTACTAAAAATAGTACGGACGTTGGATGGCACAACAATTAGATTAAATGCGCATAGAGAAAATTGATTTACCATGCGATGGGTCAACCAGGGGGCCTTTAAAGAGGGGGGCTTAAAAATATTGGTCAACATGGGGTCTTTAAAGAGGGGACTTAAAATACAGGTGGGTCAACCAGGGGGCAGTTTTGATAAGGGGTTTTTTAATGAGGGGGAGTCAAAAATTGGGAATTTTCGATTAAAATAGAGGGCTTTTTCCTAAGTACTCATCCTATACACTAGATGGCATCACGAGTTTCTAATAAAGGGGGGGGGGATTAATTGTTTTTTAATTAATTATGAATATTAATAAGGGGCCGTGGTCACGTGACCGAAAGTGGGCGTGGCCAGTGACATCATAGGGGGGAAAGCACTGTACTTGGGGGATCTGTATAATGGGAACAAACTATTATTGCCAATGCATCAGTCAGTGCTTTAAGACTTTAGAGATGATTCCAGCAGAGAGGAGTACAAGGTATTTATATGTGCTCGGTATCTTTGTTGGAAGCATTATGATTGGTCGGAATATATATATATAGGGACGATATCCTTCAGCTATATGTGAGGCTTTTCAGAGGCGCTGCTGCCCACCCAGATTATTTTAATGGATGACAATGCCCACGGTCATACGCCTTAGACAGTCAATAAATTCCTCGAAAGTAAAGATATTTAGAGGATGAAGTGACCAGCTTATTCTCCGATCCTGAACTCTACAGAATATGTGTGAGATGAACTGGGAAGATGTGTTGGAAGTCGTCCTCCAAGAAACTCCGCCACGAACTCCAATCTGTTCTCCAGGACTGTGAAATGTACTACTTCCACCAGATCTCATGACAGCCTGGGGGGCGGGCTCAGTCGACAGAGTGTCAGGCTCATAATCTGTAGTTCCCAGATTCGAGTCCCAGCTGGGTAGGCGTTGAGATTTATCTCCGCAAAAATTCCCCGCCCTGCCCACAGTCAGTAAGGGGACACCGATGGGCTTGAAAAGGCTGCCGTCCATCGGATGGG
Source organism: Ryuthela nishihirai (assembly GCA_038380435.1). NCBI lineage: Eukaryota > Metazoa > Arthropoda > Arachnida > Araneae > Heptathelidae > Ryuthela > Ryuthela nishihirai. The sequence continues at coordinate 33,425,621 of JAWZYU010000018.1, forward strand.
ACGTCAAGCCGTAGCCCCATATACGGGAGAGCCATACCCTGTGCACGTTAAAGAACACACTGGATGGCCTTGACAGGAGGCTACCATCTGTCTCCTAACAGCTGTTCCAGTGGGTCCCCTCCTTCAACCTTCTCTGAGCCTTCGGGGTCCTTGTGACCACGCCATTTAGCCATGGTGTGCAAAAAGTGCCGCTCAGAGGTGAAACAACCCAACCCATGACAGCCTGGTAAACAATATGAGAGTCGTTGTGATGCTTGTGTAACCGTTCGAGTCCATTATACTCCGTTTCAACTTCTCCGTTCTGCTGAAACAGGTCCTTTGGTTACCTGTTTTAGCAGAACAGAGACACTCCGGCATTCATTTACATAATCCATGGAAATCATGCGATTGGTTTGCTCTATGCCTCACTTTTTATTGCATCATATAACAATGCATTGTCACTGCAAATCTCATAACATTGTCGCGGTTTTGAGATCTTCCAGAATTTGTATGTGATGCTTAAATTTGGACACCATTACAATTTTAAATCAGGGGGCAGGTTAGTAAAGTTTTTTCATAATAAATTTTTTTAGATCTGAAGACGATAACTTTGCTTTTCTAAATATATTTTTAATAGAAAATTTTTTGGAAAAACAGTGAAAAATTCAGCAACATATATTTTGAAATGGCTGCGAACATTTCAAGTTGATTGTTTTACCTCTGAACGGCACTTTTTTCAAACAATGACTATATGGCCAGTCACAAGGATCCGTAGTGATCAGAGCTGAGTAAGGAAGATGATCCAATGAAGATCTGTTAGAAGAGAGATGGAAGCTTACATCAAGGATATCCAATGTGTTCTTCAACATGCACAATGCGTGGTTTACCTGAAGACAGAACATGGTTTAACAACCCATGCGATGGACGGCGACCTTTCAAAGCTCACAAGGTCTAATTTTCCAGTGAGGTCAAAGTAGGGATTAGCAAAGAAAATCTCAATAAATGGACAGTGGAGACTCGAACAGGGGGAATATCACATTACCTGCCTAGCTCCTATAGATTAAAGCAACCTTGCATACAACATTTCAAGGACAATGTCCACATTATACAAAATGTTCTAGTTTCATATGAACGACTAGATATACGAAAACGTATTAACAAAATTGAGCGAATTCATCATAAATGGTAATTAATATATTTTGACAATAAAAATCTGGAAATTAAAAATCTGGAAATTAATTGAGCATAGTAAAAGATATTTTGATTTCGGATTACAAATATTTAACCAACAATTTTGAATTCAAGTGTCTGGGATGGTGAAACGAAATATCCGAGGAATGTTTTACCAATCTCTTGAATCTTCAAAGTATTCCAGACTGGCGCATATTGCTTTACGCAAATTTTCGCTCATCTCCTGGTCACTGAAAAGCGACCGAGTTGAAACCGTAGTACACTTCAGACTTATACGATTAAGCGTTCGTTGTCAGAAAAACTAATTAACAAAGTTATCTAAAACAGGTACGAGATAAATGGTTGGCTTCCGGTGCTCCAGTAAAATAAATTCCTAAGTTGGGTTGTTTTACCTCCGAGTGGCACTTTTGCTTTTGCACACAATGAGCTCAACAGCCAGGTCAAAAGAACACCAAAGGCTCAGAGGTTATGGACGCACTGGACAGCTGTTAAGAGACAGATGGGGGCCTCCCGTCAAGACCATCCAGCATGTTCTTTAATGTGCACATGGTAGGCTCTCCTGTATACGGGGCTTAACGTCCCATTCTAAGGACGGAAGCCTTTCTAAACCCATCGGTCCCTTTTCTGATTGAGGGTACGAATTACTACACGAACCTGGGAACTATAAATTAGGCGCCTTGAGCGCTGTCGACCGAGACTGATTTCTAGGTTTCCCACCTCTTTCAGCTCTAGTATCTTGGAGTGTAATGAATTCTTAAATTAATAGATAATATAATTTCTTTATTTGGAAATTGATACCATGTAGGCCAGTGTCTCGCAAACTGTGTGCCGCGAGAGATTTTCAAATTGACACTAGATATTCCAAAGATTTCATTTTGACTCGACTTGTGTTATCGACGTGTTTTAATAAAAATCTTTCAGAATTTATCAACTGGGATCTTGTAAGTATTTATCAAGCTTTTTCCAAATTTTGGTATTAATTTTTGATTATTTCAAGCCATAGAATGGACAAATATTTAAAACAAACACCGAGTTATGAATAAAAGAACGAGAGCAAATCTTCAAGTAAAACCAGGCTGATGACTTCAACAAAGCGCAAATATAATGACGATTATATAGAGTTTGCTTTTATTCTTTTTTAGGTGTGCAGCGGAAAAAAAATTAGATTCAATGTGCCGCAGAGTAAAAAAGTTTGCGAGACACTGATGTAGGCAGTGCAGGTCCAAGACAACTTATTTTCGACATCCTGGAGTAAATTTACTTTTAGGGATCCAAATAACTTTACTTTTGCCGCCTCCCAAAATAATTGTTTTGCAACCTCAAGTAAATTTCCATTTTTTGCCATTACAACTGATGTTATTCTTTTCGCACCTGAAACGATCGTACTATTTTTGCAATCTCAAACCGTCTTCCTATTTTTGTGACTGAGTATATTTTGCTGCCTCCACGTTGGAAATAAAATGCCAGGATTAAAAATTATTATGCTCGCAAAGTTATGTAACGAACTTTGAGAACATACATTTACGGAAATTTTGAGTTCATATTAGAACAAGCGCATTGGCAGTCCCTAGTTGAGGGCGACCGCCAACAAACTGAACAGATGTTATTTACAACTGTGGCAGTAGCATGTGCAATAACTCGAACAGAAAAAAAAAAGGAAAATTTACTTTTTGCTCTTATATAGTTATTAGTTTTTTCTATTGATGAAACGATCATTGCTTAAGAACAGGGTCGGATCTAGGGGGAGCAATGGAACCATCCCCCCTTTCAGAATGCTAGTAATTCTGTCAGTTTTCTAAAAGTAGTTCTCTGTAGAAAGTTCTTTGAAAAAAGTTCTCTATAGCTTCTGAAAGAAGCCTGTGAGGGGCTCGAAAAAGCGGATAACGTTGTCCTTGGAAAGTAACAGTCAAAAAATAATTATTTACATTCCATGTATTTTTCAAGAAATTTTTTAAAGACCCGTAAAAAAGGAGGAAGAATAGTTATACTGCATTGGATATCCAGTCTCCTTCCCCCTCCCTACATTTTTCCTGCTCGATTGTGTTCCTCCCCCTCCGCTCGATTATGTATTTCTAGATCTTGGTCTACTTTAGAATCATTAAACCGACTGCGTTAAAAAAGTTCCTTACCCCCTTACCAGGGCCGTCCCTACTGGGGTTATCACACAAGCACTCCTTTGAGAGCATGAATAATATATATTTTTGTAAGGAAGTCCGTAAATTGAGAGTGGTGGCTCAGTCGGTAACGCACTAAGCTCGTTACAGACTCGTATTTTACAGCTCCCAGGTTCGTCCCACCTGGGCCAATGTTCAGATTTATGTCTGCTAAACTATCCGCACTGCCGTCGATGAGAAAGAGGACACCGCTGGGTTTGAAAAGGAAGCTGTCCATCGGATTGGACATTAAGCCGCGGGCCCGTGTGCGGGAGAGCCGTACCCTGTAAATGTTAAAGAACACGTTCGGTGGCCTTAACTGGAGGCTACCATCTATCTCCTAGCAGCTGTTAAGTTTGTCCCCTTTCTGCAACCTTCTGTCAGCTCTTGAGATCCTTGTGACGTGGCCATTTAGCCCATTGTGTGCAAAAAAAGTTCCGTTCAGAGGTAAAACGAAAAAAACTCTGTTGACAATACTATATATAACGCACATAGCTGAAAGCAAATCAACTACAAACGAATTGGCTGCTTTTTTTTCAGTTAATTGCAGTGTGTAAAATTAATGAGCATAGCTGCTGGCAATAAAGTGATGTATGTTGGCAAATTCAATCTTTAATCTACTTTCTTTAATTTCTCCTCAAAAGCAAACATGATTTCCACGAATTTTCTTTCTTTTTCTCCATCACAACTAATGATGGAAAAAGAATCACAATTATTCAGAACCACGTTTTCTAGAATTGTTCTCCTCGGTTTTCCTTTTCTTTTTCAATGCTAGTTCGGATGAAGCAGACGCCTAATAAATAAATCCGGAGAAAGGCCCGATAGAGGCGCTTATTAATATCAGATTACTCCAAACGCAGTTGTCAACAAAAAAAATGTATGTACAAATACACAGCAAAGTTTGCTATTTTTTTCCTTTTCTAGAAGGCCACTTAATCTCATAATGCATTGGGAGCGGATTAATTCCATTGCAATTGTTTCATAAAGAGAAAAAGGAAAGCTTACTAAATTTTCCTATTTGATAAATGATGCTCAGATACTCAGTTAGTTGGCATCAGTTAAAACTGTGCCAAAAAAATCTGCTAGATATAAATCGACACAGAAAACTTATGATGAAGACAAGAATTCAACAGATACATACAAGAACTATTAAGTATCAAAATGAGTGAGGCCCATGCAATTTTAAAAATTGAGGCCCCCTATTAATAATGATGAAGATATTGAATGAAATATATATTTTAAAATAAAACTACTTATTTAAGAAAAGTTATATTTCATTTATTTTTCTTTAAATGTTTGAAAAATTAATTAATAATTTACAAAAATTATAATCCTCTTTCTTAGATTTCGTGGCCAGTCAAATGGCTTAATTTCGCGATCCTCTAGCATGGTCTGGAAAAATAATAATACACAAACAATTACATCCGTAGTCTGGATTCTAATCTAGGCCCGTTGTTCCGCTGCACATACGGTAACTTCTTGCGTATGAAGGGGTACGAGCAACCACTACACGAATTTAAAGTAAAGAAAAATTTTTTCAATCAGCTAAGTTGGATACGAACTCACGATCCCCTGAAAATACGTCCCGCTGTGTTCATATTCCCCCCGATTAAAATCAAAAATTTCCACTCAAAATTGTTTTCCAGCGAGCGAAGGCTGAAAGTGAGTTATTAAAGTTGAGTTTCCAAGCAAGTAGAAAGTTATCAAGCTTGAAACTTCATTTTGCAATTTTCATATCTGACTATATTAAGCTTTCTCTTGTCAGCGTTTGGGATTCCAAGCTGAGAACCGCAGGTGAGGAGCCTGGCGTGGTTACAGACTAAAGCAATCACCCACCCCCACTGTGTTCATGTCTCAATGCAAAATAAACAACCCTCAGTTACATATCAGGCTTAAATATTTCACTAAATACACAATGCAAAACTTTACTTTAAAAGTAACATTTATCATTCCCAACTTGTAATCTCTTTTGGCTGTTTGTTCAGCTAAAAACTGCACATGATATCACCGCTATTAAATAACTACTTGATCTTCGTAGAACAAGCGAAATTAATCTTAATTCCATTTGTGATCAAATTAATCTTAATTCCATTTTTCTTATTCTCAGTACCTCCTCCCTCCTGAACTAAATTCCCCCGTACCTCCCGTAACTAAATCCCGAGTTCGTCCCTGGCTGCAAGTTTCGTCACATGTCGTGAAATGTAAATGGCTCAGAAGTTTTAAATGCTAAGCAATAAAAGACTAGTCGTTTTGTGGACTAGTAGTTACCGTGCTTCTCTACTGATCAAGGGGTTCGAGGCCCGAGTAAATAAATGTCTGTGTTGTCTTTCTGCAGAGTTCTCTCCTTCTTCACAGATATTCTCTATGGCGTATAAAATAGCAGGCTCTCCTATCAGACTTCTGTGGCAAACAGCTGCTGGAGGTTTTCCTTTCAGTTAATAGAATGCTCTTTCTTTAATTTTATTATAATTTAATGGTCTCAGCATAATCTTGCTGGCATCGCACTGTTGCTACCATTCCGCAAACCCTTGTAAGATTCTCATCGCATCTTGATGACTTAACACCTTAACTCCTCTACCAAAGGGGTTGGGTTGGCTCAGTTGATACAGGCCGATAGCGTTCCACGCTCATAATCTGCAGATCACAGATTCTAGTCTCAACTGCGCCTGTGTTGAGACATCTCCGCTCGTGAGCAACGGGGCACCGATGGTCTTGAAAAAGCCACTGTCCGTCAGATGGGACTTTAAGCCGTGTGCAGGGGAGTGCTCGTTAAAGAACAAGCAGGATAGCCTTGACCATCTGTCAAGTAGGTACCCTTCCCCTACCCTTCTCTGAGACCCTGGAGTCCATGTGGCCTGGTCATTATAGTCCATTGTGTGCAAAAAGCGCCGCTCAGAGGTGAAACAACCCACGAGAAGCTACGACTAGCCTGTAAATGACGTCTCACTACCACTTTTAACACATTACGAAAAGTATTCAGAAAAATTTGATTTTTCAGAGCCAAAAGAAGATCACTTTTTTTTTATATAAAAATAATAATACGCTGGTTTCCATAAATTAAGGAAAACTCAGAAAAATTGTGATTAACAAAAATTATATGAATGATTTTAATGAAATTTGATGGAAACATGCATTGCAATGCTAGTTTCAGAATGGCATAAACTGGTTTACACTCAGTAACACTTTTCGTCAAAACATAACACTTACAGGAACTTGTCCAAAAATGAGGTGTCAGAATGCAATGGGCTGGGTTGTTTACCTCTGAGCGGCACTTTTTTGCACACCATGGACTAAATGGCCAGGTCACATGGACCCCGAAGGCTCAGAGAAGGTTGGGGGAGGGGACCCACTGGAACAGCTGTTGGGAGACAGATGGTAGCCTCCCATTAAGGCCATCCAGCGTGTTCTTTAACGTGCACAGGGTATGGCTCTCCTGCACACGGGGCCACGGCTTAACATCCCATCCGATGGACGGCGGTCTTTCCAAGCCCATCAGTATCCCCTACTGACTGTGGGCAGGGCGGGGAATTTTGCGAAGATAAATCTCAACGTTGACCCAGCTGGGACTCGAACCTGGGAACTACAGATTACGAGCCTGGCGCGCTACCGACTGAGCCACCCCCGCCCCAATGCAATGGGCAAAGTTCTTTAATAATGAGTGTGGTCACTCCTTACAGTAATGCAGGCACGACAGAGATGTTCCATGCTGTTTATGATGTTGTGAATCAGCTCAGTAGGGAGTAACGACCATTGTTCCTTTAAAGCAGTAATAAGCTCCCCTTTTGTTTCAGGTGTCGGTTTGAGGACAGCAACACATCTCTCTAGAGCATCCCACACATGCTAAATCGGATTTATGTCGGGAGATCGAGCTGGCCACTCCATGTGCATAATGGTCTCCTCTTGAAGGTATTGTTCCACTAGTCGAGTTCTGTGTGGACGAGCGTTATCGTCTAGTGAGATGAATGTTTCACCTATTGCACCAGCGTAAGGACGTACATAAGGGTCTTGAATGTCATCTCTATATCTTCGAGCAGTGAAGTTCCCACTCGTCAATACACAAGAGGTTTGTGAGTCCACCTAAGGAAATACCACTCCAAACACACACGCTACCTACGCCGTAACTATCTCTTTGATGGATGTTACTGGGATGATAGCGGGTACCTCATTCTCTCCATATCAAACAATGTCAGGAATCACTCTGCAAACAATATCTGGACTCATCTGTGAAGAATATAAGAGTATAGACCACCATTGCTCTTCTTCCAATTAGCGTGCGTGCGTGCCCAATTCAACTGTTCTCTCCTTTGACATGAGGGGTATACAAATTACTGGCCTTCTATCATACAGACCTCCTTCACGAAGCCTTCTGCGCACAGTAAAAGATGATACAATTCTCCCAGTGGCTGCTGCAAGAGAGGATCGTAGTAGAGAAGGTAGACGTCCTGCTCCTTCGTGCTGTTAATCGCAGATATCGGTCTTGCCCTTCCTCGGCTAAACCTCCGAGACCACGAATCCGTTCTAAAAAATTGATTCCACAGTCTATGGACCACAGAAGGATTCACATTCAGTCATCGTGCCACGTCTGACTGACTTTGGCGTGCTTCGAACCGGCCAATAGCTTTCCACCGCAGTTCGTTTGGCAAATGATGTCTAGAGGTCATTCCTACAAAATGGCTATTTCGAATTTCTTTACTCACATTTACAAAACACTCGTTTTCATGCCGCTCTTCGATTACGCAAATTAACGCAAACTAGACTGAACAAGTTTGGTGAGGATCTCACAATTTTTGGGCGAATTATCGCAATTTTTCTCATTTTTCCTAAATTTACGAAAACCAGTGTAACTATTCCTCAGCAGCTGCTTGTCACAGAGGTCTGGGTGAATCGCGACGATTTCACGCGAATGAGATCCCCTCAAAAGCCTACTTCCCTGGTGTGGTGGAATGCACTGATAATTTCAAACCTGTCTGAAATTCGCATATACTTGAAGTTTAAAGATTTCTTTCGTGGTAAAACCTACGGCAATTCGGAAATTACAAAGTTGGTCAAACTTGGTCATTCTTAATTAGAAATAGCACGAGATAATAGAAAGGATTATCTGGATAAAAACAAAAATCCAATACCAGAATTTTACAAAGAATGACAGTGGTTATTTTTTTCTTATTTCCCATGAATTCGCAAAGTATTCTCTTGTAATCCAACCTCTTGACTGTTAATTGCAATACATTTTTATATATTTGGTTTTTTGAGGAATTTAATGACAACTAGCTACCAGCAAACTAGCGTTCTTCGCCTCCATCCGTAAGTCAGAGGAGCGTCAACAGCTCCTACGTTGAAAAAAAAACACAAGAACGTCAGTGTTTATTGCTTTGGGAATAGTCAGCAGCAATAACTCTCACGGCAATAACCACTACAAGATTCCTATAAATAAAAAACACGCTATTCCCCCCCCCCCCCAGCTATTTGCTCTCTTTAAATCCTGTTCTATATTTTGCAACCGTTACCAAAAATTTATTTTACATTTATTTGATTTCCCATAAAATCGGAATATTTCACGAGTATTATTTGGCTAACTGAACCACATGCAGTCATAGAGAACGTTTTCAAAATCTCTACAATTTTCTTTGATTTTAAATACGATGTAAAACCCTAAACAACAACCAAACAATCCATTGATTTTACGTCCATCACTGGCATCAACGCCGAATGTTTGCCACTTTTCGAACATTTCTCGGCAGCATTGCAAAAAAAATTCTGGAAGATGGCCTTAACAGTAGAATTACCGTTAGGGTCTTCGGATTCAAAAGGCATTGCAGCAGCAAAGTTTATAAATAACGATACTGCAGTAGTAATTCGAAACAATTCTTGTACGGATGAAGTCTTTTTTTTTTGCCATATAGCTACGTTGACTATTTCAGATTAATTAGCTATTATCAGCTGATTTGTGGAACAGTATCATATATTTTGAAGCCACATTATAAGTGAAACGAAAACTAGAGACACCTTTATTTATGGTACACTGGAGGCGTGGTCATATATGTAATAATAAAAATGCCTAACAAACATGCAATTGGGGGAAGGGGGTAGCGAGCCAGGCTCGTAATCTGCAATTCCTAGGTCCTAGCTGGACCAGCGTTGAGATTTATCTCTGCAAAACTCCCGGTAATGATCTGCATTAGTCAGGTCCATTAGTTCTCGGTCAGTATAGGACACCGATGGGCATGGAAAGACCGCCGTCCGTCGGATGCGACTTTAAGACGTGGCCCCGTGTGCGGGAGAGCCATACCCTGTGCACGTTAAAGAACACACTGGATAGCCTTGACGGGAAGTTACTCTGTCTCCCAACAGCTGTCCAGTGGGTCCCCTCCCTCCAACATTCTCTGAGCCCTCGTGACTGGCCATTTAACCCATTGTGTGTAAAAAAATGCCGCTCAGAGATAAAACAACTCAACCCAAACATGCAACTGAATAATTAACCAGTATTCTCAAATTACTCAACCAATGGGTAACTAAGTCAAAATATTTTGAGAGTGCATTCTTACTTTTTAGAATGGTCCCAGTTGAAAAAGTATTACGAAATTATGGAAATTTAACTTGCAAACGTTATGGGGGTAGAGGGCGTTGAATGCTCACCAATGGTTACATGATGAACGAAGTTTCTGAAAAGTTAATATTAGTCGTGCTACTACAAAATTTTCAGAATTCTGTTTGCGAACATGTATATTATAAATACAGAACTTCATCATGAAAATAACATTTGTATTTTTGATAGCCACATTTATTAAAAAAATAAATAAATACCCCCTCAAGCAGCTGCTTGCCACAGAGGTCTGACAGGAGCCTGACAGTTTATATGCCACAGTAGAAGGTCTGAGAGGGTGGCAGACCTCAGCAGAAAAACGACACAAACAGCCATGCCTTACCTAGGGCTCGAACCCAGGTCCCTTAGATCAATAGCCAAGCGCGCTAACCACTCGGCCATGGGACGGCTCACATTTATTAGTGGGTTCTTTAAACTGCTAAAATACAAATATTTAGTATTCAATAGGCTTTGTCTAGATCAAGGTTTCTCAAAGTGGGGTACGCGGTAAATTTTTTGGGGTACGCCGTGAGAGCTCGAAAGTCGCTAGATCCAGTAACAAAAAGGAGCTAAGTTGGCAACACTGCTGTGCAAAAATGACATTTTTTGTGTTTATCGATATATGTAATTTATGAATACAAAAATACTCTCAAATAACAAAAATAACTCAAATAATTTAATGTGTGTGTATATATATATTTTATTCCCATTGTTATACTATAACTTTAGTTTTATCTATCTATACAAGGGGTACGCCAGTTACCAGGGCCGCCGAGAGAATTTATGGGCCCTTATGTAATATTATGCTCGGGGTCCCCCTTGAAAACTTTTTATCTTTACAAATCATTAATAGCAATTATTCTGGACACAATGATGACATATAGAGGAAAAAAAGCCTGTTGCGCAGTCAGGCATGCAAAAACATAGGCCTACACAGTTTGTGTCACATAAAACTTTTTAGCATAGGATCGATATATAGCCTAACTAAGAATAATTTTTGTAAGAAAATGTAGAGTCACTTAATCTGACGGGCCCTTATTGCTGAGGAGCCCCTATGCACTAGTCCCCCTTGCCCCCCCCCCCCTGTCGGCGGCCCTGCCAGTTACATACACATTTCCAGGGGGTACGTGAAGCATAAAAGGTTGAAAACCACTACTTTAGATTAAGTTATTTTTCTAAAGCAATGAAACCATTTCATTTAACCCTTTTTCTTCTGAATACTTGCACTTAATCCCCCTCCCCCCAAGAAATCCCAATCAATAGATACTAAGCCCAAATGATAATGAAACGAAATTTATTACATGTTTATATTCACATAGTTTATGTATTTATGGTGAAATTATTTTAAAAAATTCACAGTTTAAAAAACAATATAAATGTTAAACTGTTTCAATTCTATATTTTTATGGGGGGGGGGGGTAATTTTTACGAAAAAAATGGTAATGTGTTTGTATTCGATTCTTCTACCTTTCGTAGGCGTTCAATACCACATGAGCAATTGCTTTTAATTCTTAGCGCAGACCAGGTCCAGATCTAGAAAAAAAAATCAAGAGTGGGGGGGCAATAGACTGGATTTCCTATGGAATATAACCGTGGCAGAGTGATTAACGTACTTGGCTACGGATCAAACAGACCTGGGTTCGAGTCCCGGGTAAGGCATGGATGTTATATTTCTGAGGTCACGCCATCCTCACAGACCTTCTACTATGGCATATTAAACTCACAGGCTCCTGTCAGACCTCTGTAGCAAGCAGCTGCTTAGGGGGGGGGGGGTTAATTTTATTTATAACATTTCCCCCTCCGTTTTACATGTCTTTCAAAAATTTTCTCGGAAAAAGCGATGCAATCGAACAGAAGGTAATAGGGGAGGTCCAAGAGACTGAATATCCATTGCAGTCTACATTTTCCGCTTCGTTTCAGAAGTTTTAAATGTTTTTTTTAAATGCTTGAAATATCCACAAGTATAATCGTTTTTGGCTCCATTACCTTACTCGCATCATGGCCCTCTTCCCCCCCCCCCCCCAGCCTATATCCGACTCCGTTTCCACATTATCAAACATTTTTTAATGTAAAATCAGTTAAGTACCACATAATTTATCTTTTTTTTAAATTTAATAATAATTCAGTCCCATTTTTATATGCAACGAAAGGATTGTGAAGCCAGTTTAACATTTTTGTTGTCAGCGAAAAATATTTCCTAATTGTTGTCGTAAGTCAGACGAATGGTGATTAATCATGCACTTTTTTTTCAGTCTCTCGCGAAAACTTATCAAGTTATCGCGTAACACAGTTTGAAAAACCTGAACTACAATGCATTGCAATTTAAAGGAAATTTAGTAATATCGAGAAATACTTCAAAATGTCGTCAATCAAATGTGAACAAAATATGCTGCAATAGATGTGTAAAGGCGTTGATTATGATGATCACAGGTAAATGAATGCTCCGCGCATGTGCAGATGCATTGCTCTCGCATCACTGTCGTCGTTCGATTGCCTACCATCTTGTTTTCAAGAGAGTTGAGTATCTGTCCTCTGAAAGGTGAATTTTCTGTTACACAACGGAACATATATATATTTACAAGAAAATTTCAGATGGAGGATGAATTGAAGGAGGACAATGACAAGTAGAGGTCGCGAGATGACTCTTATATGGTCCCTCTGTAGTTAACAGACTAAGGCAATGGGGTTCCGGAAGAAAAAATAAAGTTTCCAAAAGACCACCAAGGAGTCATCCAAGGGCACCAACAGGAAAAGAGAATAGGTATATTCAACTTACAGCTCGAAGACCTAATTACACAAAATTTACTTAATTGCGTTCTCACCTCTGTAGAGCTACTGGAACCGATGTTTAATTTCCACAATTAGCAAAAGGCTTTACTAGGCTTTATGCTCGCCAATGCCAATCAGTATGATCTGTGCCTCTTCATCTCACACCACAGAACCGGGGACGATTGAATTGGGCCAAACAATATCGTATCAGTGGCATTGAATATTCTTTGCTAACGAGTCCAGCAGACCGAGATTTGTCCCTGGCACAAGGGACACGCGATCATCCATCAAACATCGTCGAGAGAGACACATAAAGGAAGCAGTATCTTGATCAGAGTAGCCGTTTCACTGAGATGTCTCACAGATCTCTACGTGGTTCTTACCAGCCCCTGAACCTTGTCCAGCTTTAAGTATGAGCAGCGTGGGGCAATTTCATTTTGCATTGCTATAATGCACATCCTCACAAAGCTACACCAATAACTGGAGGTGAACATTAGCCGCAAGGAATGGCAGCACGTTTTACCGACATTAATCCCGTACAGCATGCTTGGGATACCCCACAGGAAAGCATGTTCAATCTTCTCTCGATTTCCCTCTCAGAACCCACTACAAGCTGCAAGTGGGACCTAATACCTACTACACTTTAGATAACTTCCAAACACACGCATGTAGGAGAGGCAGGGGTGGTTCAGTTGGTAGTGTGCCATGCTCGTAATCTGTAGTTCCCAAGTTCGAGTCCCAGCTGGATCAGCATTGAGATTTATCTCCGTGAAACTCCCCGCCCTGCCCACGGTCAGTAGGGGACGCCGATGGGCTTGGAAAGGTCGCCGTCCGTCGGATGGAGCATTAAGCTATGGCCCGTGTGTGGGAAAGCCTTTGACAGGAGGCTACCATTTGTCTCCCAACAGTTGTTCCAGTAGATCCCCTCCCCCAATCTTCTTTGAGCCTTCGGGGTCCTTGTGACCTGGCCATTTAACCCACTGTGTGCAAAAACGTGCTGCTCAGAGGTAAAACAACCCAACCCGCGCATGTAGGAAATATCGTTGGGAGGCTTGTATTAAGATGGTGAGAGGTGATCACACACATTATTAGCCCTCATTTTATGTCCCAACTGGGATCTCACCTTTGTGACATTTTCAAGGATAAGATAAAGGATTGTTGGGTTGTTTTGCCTCTGAGCGGCACTTTTTTGCACACCATGGGCTAAATGGCCAGGTCACATGGACCCCGAAGGCTCAGAGAAGGTTGGGGGAGGGGACCCACTGGAACAGCTGTTGGGAGACAGATGGTAGCCTCCCGTCAAGGCCATCCAGCGTGTTCTTTAACGTGCACAGGGTATGGCTCTCCCGCACACGGACCACGGCTTAACGTCCCATACGACGGACGGCGGCCTTTCCAAGCCCATCGGTGTCCCCTACTGACCGTGGGCACGGCGGGGAGTTTTGCGGAGATAAATCTCAACGCTGACCCAGCTGGGACTCGAACCTGGGAACTACAGATTACGAGCCTGGCGCGCTACCGACTGAGCCACCTCCGCCCTAAGATAAAGGAACTTTTAACATTAATTCACGACATTTGCGTACAGAAAACGGAAGAAAATTTCAACATTGGCAAATTTAGCACTGAATCTCACGCTACGAAGTCTGATACATCGTCTGTTTAAACATGAATATTGGACATTACTGTAATTTGTACAATTGATGATATGATACTTCTCACTGATAGCATACCAAACTTGCTTATCAACTTATGAGAACCGTGAATTGCCAATACACTGCGCAGTGTTAACTCACGATAAATCGCTGCTAAGAAAGTGGTTTTGGTTGTTCTACCTCTCATCAGCACTTTCGTGTACACAACGGGCTAAATGATCAGGTCACAAGCAGTGTTGGACTGCACAGGCGCTTGCCTGAGGGCCTCGACATTCATTGGCGTCTCAAAATAGTTAAAGTTCGATTTTTTTTTCAATGTTTTATTAAAATATCTCTCGTATTTTCTTTTTTTGGTTAATACTAAACATGCGATTTTTGTTAACTACTAAGCTACAAAGAACATTACTTTTTTTTTTCTTCAGTACATAAATATACATTAAATTTCTATTTATGCATTTTGCTAATTTATTTAAGCTGCTGCATATATTTTTTCCATTTTCAAATTGTAAAAATGTCCTGAACCTTCAGATACCTCAATCCGCCATTGGTCACAAGGACCCTAAAGGCTCAGAGAAGATTGGCAGAAGGGGACGCTCTGGGCAGCTGGTTTCAACATTTGCAAGGATAAGATGATAGAACTTTTATTCTTGAGAGACAGATGGTAGCTTCCCGTCAAGGCCATCCAGTGTGTTCTTTAGCGTACACAGGATATGACAACGTCCCATCCAAACGGGGGGTGCACTTTCCTACCCCATCGGTGCCCCGTTTCTCACCGAGAGCAGTATGGTGGTTAGCGGAGATAAAGCTAAACGCTGTCGAAGTTGGAACTCGAACCTGAGAACTGCAGATGAGCTAAGCGTGTTATCCACCGAGTTATCACCGCCTCCCCCGGAAGTACGGCAATTGCATTCATATTCTGTTAAGTGTTAATAAAGAGCAGTTATGGAGAAAATCTTTATTTTTGGCTCATAACAAGAGATGCAAACACCAGAAATTCATACGGATCTGATTATATACCTCCCTTCATACGGATCTGATTATATACCTCCCTCTATATACCTCCTCCTGTCAGACCTCTGTGGATTATATACCACAGAGGTCTGACAGGAGCTGCCAGTTTAATAGGCATTAGTTTTACGGCATAGTAGGTCTGTGAGGATAGTAGGTCTGTGAGGAGTCCTCAACAGAAATAACACAAAAATCCATATTTTACCCGGGGCTTGAACCCAGGTCCCGTTAATCAGTAGCCAAGAGCGCTAACCACTGATCACACGGGACGGTCACGGGACGAAATACGCTCTTAAATAAATGTGACATTTATTTGCCGAATGCGGAAAATATTTTATTATATGATGTCCTGATTCCCTCTTCCAATATGATCCATACGAGCATCCACATGAGAATACTAAGTATTCATAACATAATAGAAGCAAACCAGTAGCGCATGAATAATGACTATAGTGGTCTCACATGACTGACATGTTTTGTATTAATAAATATAATAAATACCCCCCTCAAGCAGCTGCTTGCCACAGAGGTCTGACAGGAGCCTGTCAGTTTATATGCCATAGTAGAAGATCTGTCAGGATGGCAGGACCTCAGCAGAAAAACGACACATACATCCATGCCTTACCCGGGACTCGAACCCAGGTCCCTTAGATCAGTAGCCAAGCGCGCTAACCACTCGCCCATAAAATGGAAAATATGGACTGACAGGCACCTAATAAAGTACTAAGTACGTGACATCGCAAATGAGCGTGAATTTCTTGCTGCAAACAACGCTAACTGTGCTCCCACCAGGCACGATCCTAGGATTTAGTTTCGGGTGGAGGGAAGGTCTGAGAAATTAGTTTCCGGGGGTGGGGGGATCTGAGAATAAGAGTTCAGTAGAGTTTCCCAATTACTAAAATATTCCACCGGACAAGAAAGGTTAAAATAATATTTTATATGGAATAAATTTTCATTGTTCTTTAAATCCATTTTTTAGTATCGGATATATGCAATGGGGCTAAAATATAAAATTATACAGAGAACTGTTTTGGATTTCAAAGCATGTACTCAAGTTTGAGATTTTACATAAGCCCCCCCTCCCCCGGCTCTCACTGTCATCTATAGTACTTCATTAAGACTATTTGTCCTTGTAAAATTTCCATTTTAATATTTTGTCTTTTTTTTATATGCAACACATAAGGTAGAAGAATTCCGGAAGCTACTCCTAGTTTGTATAGACTTCCTCATACATGCCCTGCTAAGATCAGTTACTCCTAGTTTGTATGTTTCCTCATACATGCCCTGCTAAGACCTGCTAGACTCCTAGTTTGTATAGGCTTTCTCATATATGCATTGCTAAGACCGGTTACTCCTAGTTTGTATAGGCTTCCTCATACATGCCCTGCTAAGACCGGTTACTCCTAGTTTGTATAGGCTTCCTCATATATGCCCTGCTAAGACCGGTTACTCCTAGTTTGTATAGGCTTCCTCATACATGCATTGCTAAGACCGGTTACTCCTAGTTTGTATAGGCTTCCTCATATATGCCCTGCTAAGATCGGTTACTCCTAGTTTGTATAGGCTTCCTCATACATGCACTGCTAAGACCAGTTACTCCTAGTTTGTATAGGCTTCCTCATACATGCACTGCTGACCGGTTACTCCTAGTTTGTATAGGCTTCCTCATATATGCCCTGCTAAGACTGGTTACTCCTAGTTTGTACAGGCTTCCTCATACATGCATTGCTAAGACCGGTTACTCCTAGTTTGTATAAGCTTCCTCATATATGCCCTGCTAAGACTGGTTACTCCTAGTTTGTATAGGCTTCCTCATACATGCACTGCTAAGACCGGTTACTCCTAGTTTGTATAGGCTTCCTCATACATGCACTGCTAAGACCGGTTACTCCTAGTTTGTATAGGCTTCCTCATACATGCACTGCTGACCGGTTACTCCTAGTTTGTATAGGCTTCCTCATATATGCCCTGCTAAGACCGGTTACTCCTAGTTTGTATAGGCTTCCTCATACATGCACTACTAAGACCGGTTACTCCTAGTTTGTATAGGCTTCCTCATACCTGCTAAGAAGGCGTCCTGCTAAGACCAGTCACTGCTGACCACTGCCTCAGATACGGCTAATACAGCATACAAAGTTTGCCCGCTGGAACAGTAGCTAGTTCCCTAACCATTATGCCAGTTAAGTTTAAAATTTTTACTTTGAATTTTCGTTTAATTGAACTACGGCTCTTAAACGCAAAGGATTTTCAAGTGGTAGGAGTAAAGATATCGAGACTGTGACTGAAACGAGTCATTTTTGATAAATTGCGTGGCAGTATGTGTGTGCAGAGTTTCTTGCTCGAGAATATTACGTGAACGAGTCATAAATTTGTTTAATATTTATCCCTAGATGTCTGCAGGGTATTCACTTTCAGTCTTTTATTGCGAAAAAAAAATTATGTTTCGTAATATATTTTGTACTCGCGTATTTTCATATTAATATTTTCCATAAGGTATTGGACGTACGGATTTGTGGTTTTGAGGAATGCAGTTCCAACGAACGGCAAGGTCTTCCTGTACATCTAAAGGAAAAAATTCACTGCATCAAACCGCAGCTAAAGTGTCATATGTACTTTGTACTGTTTTAAAACAGTGAAACGTCATTCTGAAACAGGATCTGTTGCTGATAGAGAAAGAACTGGGCGACCTAGGAAAACAACTTTGTGTTGGCATGGTATTGTATAGGATTGCATTTTCGAACAGAAAGCTCAATTCCCCACAACTTTTGAAAGAATGGGCATTGGCAGCAAATGTCAGCGTGTGCTCAAGAACTGTAAGATAAAGACTCTTAGAAAACGGATTACAAGGTTGCAAATCTCTTCCAAAACCTTCCCTGGCAGATTTTGGGTGGAAGAAATGATTACAATTGGCAACGAAGCATCTTTTGTAGACTGTTCACGACTACAACTCATACATCTTTGGAAAAAGTAATTTTTGGTGGTGAAATCCATTTTTGCCTTGGTGAAAATTAGAATAGCATATGATTTCAAGTGTTTTTTGTCCACAGGACGTTTTCCTGTAGTACTTTATTACAGAATAACATATAATCAGACATAAGACGGCCTCATGAGGCATTCAGCCCTCGGTGTCTTAAAGTTACTGTGAAACATCCAATCAAATTTTTGTATGAAGTTGCATGTCCTGTCCAGGAGTCAAACTACAATAGTTGCAGATGATGCGATTCATTAAGGCCCCAAGGGGTAGGGACTCCCGTTTTATACTATATGATAGTAGCCCACTCGAATATTTTCCACCAGGGCCCATGAAGATATAATTTTGTCACTGGTCTTGTCAGTATGTTGAGAGGCTTTATATTATAAAAGGAATAATAAATGAGAAAGACTACATCGAAATACTGAAAACGAAAGTGTTGCCAACAATAAGGATTATTTTTGGAGATGAAGCCTGTCTTTTTCAAGACGATAATGAAACTTGTCACCGTGCGAAGTTGCTCAGAAGTGGTTAGCAGGTAGGACCTTTAAGAGGATGGAATGACCTGGAAATACAGCGTGTTTTAAAAGTAGGTTTACAACTTTGAAAGGATATGAGCATTTATTAAAAAAAATGGTAAATACAAACCAAATGCATAAAAATGTAACCAAACACATCAAATTTATATCAAGAGTATCAGAGTGACAGTTCGACGCGACTTACAGACCCACCGATTTTAAATTCTTTCTCCCAGATGCGACGCAGTATTCTATCGTGACTTATGCAACTAAGCCTGTAATTCTTGCCCGTAAATCATCAAATACACTTTATCCTTAACAAATCCCTGTAAGAAAATGTGTAATGCAGTTAAATCGGGGGATCGAGGTCGGCCTACCCACTGACTTGGAAAACTCTTACAACTGATAAAACTTCATCAATTTGGCATCAACAAACTTCATCAATTGGTATTTGATTTGTATCTACAATTTATTAATAATGTATACATTCTCTCAAATTTGTAAACCTACCTTTGAAACACCCTATACTATCGAGAACTTTAAGTACGAGGTGAAATTTCCAAAGTGACCTTCAAGTAAGCTTGAGCAAATTGAAGATTTCTGTTTTGTTTGAACACAATATTTTACATATTGTTACAACCTTTTTTTTTGGCAAAAGAAAACTGCAAATTGTCTGCAGATAGTAACATTTAATTGTTACTATCTGTTAAAAACATGTAACAGTGCCAATTTTTGGTGCCTTACTGTTTGGAAGAATTGGAGAGAAACCCTTCGGTTTAATAAAATATTTTAAAGTGATTTTGCAGGACTGACACAAATACTGATTTCAAGAGTTGGACCTGGACATATTTCTTACGAAGATAAATTTCTTGACACCAAGAGCTTTAGCGGCAACTTTGGCTATGGCTAGAAATTTCCCACCGAAAAATGCTCAACTCATATGGCCAGTCCAGCCCTGAAAGTGCAGATGAATCTACACTTATATTTCTAAGCATATTGATTTAATTCTCGCACATTTATATAAATCTCTTCCATTCCTAATTGCATACAAATTTTATTCTTCGTTTTATTAATCGATACAAAAATGATACTAACATATGCTAGTCCAGCTGAGACAGCGGTGCTCAAGACAAGATTTTGGGATCTTTGATTAAATGTAAAGAAGAATATGCCGTTAGAGCTTTAATTTTATCAAACCACTTAATTTATTCAAATTATATTGTTTTATTCACTTTTTTTGACATCCGTAATTTCGGGTTCACTTGTTTGTGCTCCTTCAGTGCTCTGACAACTGAAGCAAGAGCTTCTTCCAGGAGTTTGGAAGTCAATTTATTTCCTACTTCTGTGGGTGTACTACCAACAGCTGAAAAAGATTATTGCAGAATCAAAAAAAACGAGATTATTAACCCTTGGAGT
This sequence comes from Ryuthela nishihirai, assembly GCA_038380435.1. Classification (NCBI taxonomy): domain Eukaryota; kingdom Metazoa; phylum Arthropoda; class Arachnida; order Araneae; family Heptathelidae; genus Ryuthela; species Ryuthela nishihirai. The sequence goes on from JAWZYU010000018.1 coordinate 33,445,858, forward strand.
GCGAGGATCGATTAGATCAGTGGTTCCCAAGCTTTTCAGGTCAAATGCACGAAAGAGAACTCCCTTTTTATTATTCACTATAAGTGAAAAAATAGCAATGATTCGCTATTCGACGGTGATCTGGAACCTAATGTGCATAAATAATACTTGGTAAAAGGAATGTTCCTTTTACAGTGTATTATTTTCACAACTTCAAGGAAATTTAACTTTTCCTCTCTAAAATTAGTTGGAAAAATATTTGCCGTATATAGTAATACTCCGCTTTACGAAGATTTTAGCGAGAAGACGATGCCGTGAATCAACCAAAGTTTCTGGAAGTGGCCAAATAGAATTAAAGAATTCTGGAAAGGCTTCATAATCTTGGAGGCATCAAAATTGAGATACATGGAATGAAGTAAAAGAGTCTACAATTAAAAGTGCTTGGAAACAGTTGTCCCCCAATTTATTGATGAATTTGAAAATTTTATTGAGGAAGTTAATGCAAATGTTGCAGACATGCAAGGCATTTGGAACTAGAAGTGGAGCCTGAAGATGTTACTGACCTGCTTGAATCTCATTCCCAGCTCCTAACGATCTTCTTGAACTTGAAGAGCATAGGAAGGATGAAGAGGAGTCCCTTCCTAAAGCTATATTGAGCCCTGTGCCTAAAGAAATAACTGGCAAAGAACTTTCATGTATTAAGTTGTCATGTCCATTTTTGAAACGGTGGATCCCAATTTTGAAAGAAGCTCCAAAGTAAATTCTGACATTTTAGATCAATATGCTTTTTATAGAGAAATGTACACGGAAAAGAAAAGACGATCTGCCATTCAAACTTTGTTAGATACACTTCGATAAAAGACCAGCATCCTAAAAATCCTATCTCAACCATCAACATCCACTCAAAGCGCTACTCGATCATCAACTACTACAAAGAAGTCCGTCCAAATCTCCAGCAAGAAAGCGTTTAGCATTTGATGAAGAACCAAATGATCCAGAAGTTGCGCCATACCCTTCATTCTTCCTTCAATAATTTTTCGTTTCTTAATTTTACGTTCGTCAGTCCCTATAAGCAAAAGAACAACAGTTGAGATAAATAAATAACAGTGTTTATTTGAATTGTAAATGCACATATATGATTGCTTAAAAATGTCATCTACAAGTGAGAAAATAGCAATGATTCGCTATACGTGATCTGGAACCTAATGTGTCGTATGACCGGGGTACGCCTGTATACGAATTCACGAAAATGCCTGTGAGAACTATAGCGATCGACTCTAGGAATGGGTTGGGTTGTTTTACCTCTGAGCAAAACTTTTTTGCACACCATGGGCTAAATGGCCAGGTCACATGGACCCCGAAGGCTCAGAGAAGGTTGGGGGGAGGGGACCCACGGAACAGCTGTTGGGAGACAGATGGTAGCCTCCCGTCAAGGCCATCCAGCGTGTTCTTTAACGTGCACAGGGTATGGCTCTCCCGCACACGGGGCCACGGCTTAACGTCCCATCCGACGGACGGCGGCTTTTCCAAGCCCATCGGTGTCCCCTACTGACCGTGGGCAAGGCGGGGAATTTTGCGGAGATAAATCTCAACGCTGACCCAGCTGGGACTCGAACCTGGGAACTACAGATTACGAGCCTGGTGGGAACTACAGATTACGAGCCTGGCGCGCTACCAACTGAGCCACCCCCGCCCCTCGACTCTAGGAAACTTTGCGATTCAGTAAAGAGAGCACGAACAATAGATAGCACGAACGGATAGACCAGAGTTGAAATTAACTCTTATCTACCTCAAAACAACTATGAAGGGAATGTACGGATGACACGCACCTTGGCATTCAAAGAGTTAAAAGAACATTCAAAGGAGTGCAGTGGCTCACCCACTACTAATGAAATATTAAAATTCGCATTTTCGAATTCTCCAATAGTTTTAATTTTCTCAGTTAGAGGGTCTAAAGTTCGTAAAAACAAAAACTTTAAGCGAATATTGTAAATGATCTATTCATGCTAGAAATCTGAATTTTTGGTGGTACGTGATGGTCAAGGACTTAACACTGACGAAATCGATTGGCTCTTTTAGCCACGAGGTGGAGGAGGGGGAGGGGACTGGGATGTATTTTTTTGTATGTGTTAAGAGATAAATGAAAAATTATTTTTCGGTTGGATTGTTACTGACGAAATATTTCTATCTGAATTTTCCGAATGAATCATCCACTAGTTCTAATTTCCACTATTGCAGGCTAAAAAAAATCATATCATGGCGAACCTTTTTTTAAAACTAGAATGAATACCATTACTTTGATTAAAATGTGTAATCAATTATCTGGTAATTAAATAAATAACTTTTCCATTTTTGATCTTAAGATTTAACGACTCCAGTCCCTTGTCAGTTATTATTGAAGATTTCTCTGCCACGATTTCACAATGTAACAAGGGATGTGGGGTCATTCTGACCCCAAAAGATCTCTTACGCTGTGATGAATGGGGCGGGAGTGGCTCAGTCGGTAGCACGCCAGGCTCGTAATCTGCAGTTCCCAGGTTCGAGCCCTAGCTGGGTCAGCGTTGAAATTTATCTCCGAAAAAACTCCCCGCCCTGCCCATGGTCAGTAGGGGACACCAATGGGTTGGAAAGGCCGCCATCTGTCGGATGGGACGTCAAGCCGTGGCCCCGTGTGCAGGAAAGCCATACCCTGTGCACATTAAAGAACACGCTGGATGGCCTTCTCGGGAAGCTACCCATCTGTTCCAGTGGGTCCCATCCCCCAACCTTCTCTGAGCCATTGGGGTCCTTGTGACCTGGCCATTTAGCCGATGGAGTGCAAAAAAGTACCGCTCAGAAGTAAAACAACCCAATCCAAAGCTGTGATGGAGATATGAACATCAATTAAAAGGTGACGTATGCAACAGGTGCACGGGGGGGAAAATAAACGAAAATAGGGGTTGCCACGCATGTTTTCAATTGACAATGATTTGAGAGGTAAGGTGACCCCCACCTCCTTAGTTAAACATTAATGCCGTTGTTCACAATTAGGTGCCTAATAATGAAAAAAATAAATACCCCCTCAAGCAGCTGCTTGCCACAGAGGTCTGACAGGAGCCTGTCAGTTTATATGCCACAGTAGGAGATCTGAGAGGATGGCAGGACCTCAGCAGAAAAACGACACAAACATCCATGCCTAATCCGGGGCTCGAACCCAGGTCCCTTAGATCAGTAGCCAAGCGTGCTAACTACAAGTATTTTATGTTGTAACACATTTATCAGCTACAATCTTAGACAGTGTTAGTTCATCGCTGTGAAGGGTTTGATTAGTGTTTGTCGTTTTTAACAATAACTTGTTAACTATTACATTCTTATTAGTATTATAAATTTTACAACGAAAGTGCATTCGATTAATCGATATTCCTTTCAACTGATGTTCAGTTCTTCACACAAGCCAATTCTGAGAAAAAATCAAGTGATTCAAAGCGGAGTTATGTTGTCAATGGACAGTCGAAGAAAAATCAATAAAACACATATCCTTCCTTGCTCACTATATAGGATGTTTCCAAAAGGCCTAGTTAAACCTGTCAAACATCTTCTACTGCGCATAGTGATGAAAAACGTTCCGAAGAACATTGGGCCAGAAAACGCTTCCCTTCCGAATTATAGCGCATTTTGAGTGTGCAAAATAAGGAAGCCTGTCAAATGGTACGATGATAGATAAATCTGCATCGTTCACATGTCTGATGGCATAGTATATGTATGCAAATGTTGGACACTCTTGGGTGATCTCAATTGTATGTATCCTGCCCGTTCGATTGATAGAAGTAGACATGCTGCATGGCCTACCCGCTCTCCCGATTTGAATCCACTGGATTTGTTATGGGGACATGTTCCTAATACACAAGCTCTCTGCGAACGGATCGTGGAGGATTGTCAAAGAATTCAGAATACTCCGGAACTTGTCGAAAGTGTTCCACGACAGTCGGTGATAAGACACTATGAAACGTGCAATGCTTCTCAGAGAGACCATTCGAACACTTGCTCTGATGTACAAGTACATAATTGTTCTCATCGATCGCCTACAGTGTGCTGTAACGACTGGAATAAAAACTATTTAACCTCACTTGCTTTGTTACTTGCATTCTCAAAATGTGCTATAACTCGGAAGGGAAGCGTTTCTGATCCAATGTTCATAGGAACAATTTTTATCACTATGTGCAGTAAAATACGTTCCCAAAGTTTGATTAGACCTTTTGGAAACACCATTATAAACATTTTGAAAACACTATTATATGTTTTTAAGATCAACAATAAGCATTCTCCATGTATGAAATGAGAAATTATCGTCTATAATTCTCGTTAACTTTTCTACTGTCCAAAAGTTTTGCTTTTTAGCCTACAAGGAATATGCCCATAACTACCAATATAAAATTAATGTTTAATCGTTTTTTTTAATTCTTCAAGTTTTATTTTTAACAAATATGAGCCACAGATGTGCTGCAATTACAGTCCAAATAATTTTCTTTTTCGCACGAATTCTGAAGATAGATCAGTGCTTCTCAACCTTTTATGCTTCCCGTACCCCCTGGAAATGTGTATGTAACTGGCGTACCCCTTATATAGAGAGATAAAACTATAGTTATAGTATAATAATGCCAACAGCGACTTTTCAGCTCTCATGGCGTACTCCAAAAAATTTTATCGCGTATAAGTATTTTACGTTGCAAGATTTATCAGCTATAATCCTAGACAGTGTTAGTTCATCGCTGTAAAGGGTTTGGTTAGTGTTTGTCTTTTTTAACAATAACTTGTTAACTATTACATTACTTATTAGTATTACAAATTTTATTAGAGTCCACTAGTGTCCCACGTTGAGAACCCTTGTTCTAGATACTACACGAGATATTCTTTTCAAACGAAAACCAAGTTTTTTTAAACGAAAAAACAATTGATAATTAACAAATGGTTGTTCATCTATTTCAAGAGATGAATGGATGAATTTCCATTAAAATTTTACTAACCTAGTTCACACTTTAAGTTACTTTAAAAATTGTCGGTTTGTTTTAATTTTCCTTTTGTTTATGCTCATATTAATAGCAACTTAAGTGTTTTTGCACATATTTTACTGTACACAATTAAAACTGTTGAATATTGAAAATCAACTTTTTTTCATCGCATTGGATTACACAGTTAAAAAATAATAAATAAAAAATAAATAAATAAATACCCCCTCAAGCAGCTGCTTGCCACAAAGGTCTGACAGGAGCCTGTCAGTTTATATGCCACAGTAGGAGATCTGAGAGGATGGCAGGACCTCAGCAGAAAAACGACACACACATCCATGCCTAATTCCGGGGCTCGAACCCAGGTCCCTTAGATAAAGTGTAAAAAATGTTTAGGCAATTAAATTTAGTATGTACAGACTTTATGTAGTTAAATATTCAGTTACAAATCATTTAGCAACCAAAGAATGCTGTCAAAATAAAGTGCTTCACAATTATATTCGGTAGAACTTTTTTGACTTTAAACTTTTTTAGCATCTCTCAGGCATAAGAAATGTTTCTCAATTATAGCCACATAATACCTGATTCGTTATTACTGCAAAAGGCTAACCTTTGGTTTGAAAATTTTTATCTAATACATTCTCCTCTAGAATTTTCTATTTTTTGGAGATTAAAATTCAAAGCATTTTTTTCAGTTCAACGGTGAAAAAATATTTTAAATACCGAAAAATTCTCTCATGGCGCTAAGCACTAAGAGCAGAATTATCCTGGGAAAATATAGTCTTCATTAAGGTAGAAATCACGTATTGAAGATAAAAAGCGAGTCTTGCAGTAAACCATTCCTTTAATAATCTGTAATTGGTGAAGTCCAATGCGTTAAAACACTATTTGTCAATCATTTTGGGTTTCCGTAAATTGACAAGGTCGAGTCCCAACTGTGTAAACTTTGAGACTTATATCCGCTGACGCCCCACATCGGTGAGAGAAAGAATACCGATGGATTTGGAAAGGCCGCCGTTTATCCGGTGGGATTTAAGGAATGGCTTCGTGTGTAGGAGGCCATGCCCTGTACACGTTAAAGAAATTTGCTGAGTAGCCTTGAGAGACCTGGCCATTTAGGCCATTGTGCGCAAGAAAGAGTGCCGCTCAGAGGTAAAACATCACAACCCGTAAATAACTACCGACCGGCTATCGGAATCTGTTTTCCTGAAACAAAGAACAAAATAGAAAGCAGCAAGCTGTCTCGTGGAATAAAAAAAAGCCATAAATAATATTATGCTGCAATGCAATTAAATGTTATTATTAAAATATATTACAACTTCAAGTATATAACCTTGGATATTTTTAACTATTAGAAAAATTAAGCAATAATATTCAAAGTAAATTTAATAAGGTAAATTCTTGTAAAAAATATGGGTAGATGTTTGCCGTCCCGTGGCCGAGTGGTTAGCGCGCTTGGCTACTGATCTACGGGACCTGGGTTCGAGCCCCGGGTAAGGCATGGCTGTTTGTGTCGTTTTTCTGCTGAGGTCCTGCCATCCTCTCAGACCTTCTACTGTGGCATATAAACTGACAGGCTCCTGTCAGACCTCTGTGGCAAGCAGCTGCTTGAGGGGGTATTTATTTTTTATTAAATTCTTGTAAAAAGTGATCGTTTTCAGGTAATCGTATCACTGGTATTTCTCCTGGACACAGCGCCATGAGGTCACTCTATTGATCAAGATATATTTTGGGTGGTTGATGGTTTATTAACCTATATGATACCGTTTCTGAAGAAATTGATTGCCGTTATTAGGATAATACTATATTTTGGAATAGATTACCAATCAAATTAAGTTATAATATTATATAATACAGTATATTTTCCTGAGTTTTTCTTTTATGATTCTAGCATAGCTGTCTCGTGGCCGAGTGGTTAGTGTGTCTGGCTACTGATCAAAGACGAGTTCCGAATATGGCATGGATACCTTCTACTATGGCGCATTAAACTGGCCAACTCCTGTCAGACCTCTGAGGCAAGCAGTTGCTTGAGGGGATATTTATTTATTCTAGCATGTTCTTCCAGCAAAATGCATTCCCATCGTCATCTTATCTTACTGATAATTGCGAAGGTCTTTTTACAGAACTTTGAAATACAAGAAGTCCTCTGATATAAGCACAATGTAAAAGTTATTTTTATATCTTTCTAAAAATTGGAATATGCTGGGAAGGCAAGAATAAATCGCCTGCTTTGTCGATATCCTTACTGATGACAATATGAGACTGTATGTGCTTCAAGTTGAGTATGATATGATATAGTTCAATCTTGTTGCATTGTAGCATGCTCCTCGTTTGCTAAATACATACTAGGTTAGCAGTCACATTGCTCGTTTGATGTAAATCGTAATTGACGACGATAAAATAGCTGGCTTCCTTACTTATTAGCAAAAATATAACTTGTAAATCAAAAACTGAAACAACTTTGTTTCGTCAAACTTTGTGTCATCTTTCTTCCAGATTGCTATGTTTTCGACATTGTTTATGAGAGCGTTATTTCCCTTTTTTTCTGTGATCATCTCGATAGTAAGGTGAACATGCTCGAACTGGTGTTCCTTTCGGAAGATGGTGAAATGATAGCTTCAAAGTACGAAATATATTTCCATTTGTTTGATAACTTGTTTTAATATCGCTGTTATGATATTTTCTTCGACAAACAAGTTGCATTTTCCTTAGCGTAAAATCTGAATGTAAATACTATTGTTTAGTAGTCTTCCTGTACTAGTGTGATTGAATCAGAAGGAATCTTTCGAAGTGTGCAATTAGATGCTGCCTAACTTCTGTTTTATGTCTTGTGTTTTCAGTTTTAACAAATCGAGCAATGTACTCTCTTTGGATTTGGAGACTGGATGTGTCGTAAACAGCAGACAAAAATTCTTTCCTCTCTGCGTCAGTAATTAAGGTAGAATATCTCCCAAATTTTCCCACAGGTAGTTGGAATGCACCTTGGTCTAAAAGCGTCTCTTGCTGGAATTTCATTTTCCGTCTTAGGATTTCTATATTCCTTACCTTGGCTTTGCAGTTCATGAGAAAATATTTTTCTTGTTCTCTCTTGGTTTCAATATTTCTCCTTGTTCCTCTTTGACTGAACCTTCACCAGCGAAGCTGTTAATATTTGTATTTCCTGTTGATTTTATTCTTCTGAGTGGCCATTCAGTGGCTATAGCATTTGTACGTTCTTCTGGCACTACTGGTTTTGTGATCATTTTCACACAAGCATTAAATGTTTCTTGGTTATCGTTGCCTTCGTATTCTCATATACTATATAGGTAGGGGTCTTCATTGGTATCGTCACCTAGTCAGAGATATCACCTTCTGACAAGGTGTCATAATTTCTTTAAATACAGCTGATAATTTCTTAAAGAAATTTTTTTTTTCTCTATTTTTACGAACTGGCAATAGCATCTTAACTTTCATAAACTTTGTTCTTTAAACTTTGTAAAGTTAGATTATTGTTATCCCCAGTAAAATGTTCCCTTTCGATTGTGATTATACCCCCTCAAGCAGCTGCTTGCCACAGAGGTCTGACAGGAGCCTGTCAGTTTACTTTCCCAAAAATATTTAAGGCTTCTAATACATCTTTATTATCCGATCTTATGTAGCAGGTTTTTCAACGTATTTTATTTTAAGAGACCAACATACAGGCTCCAATCTTTGCATTCGATAAGGACATCCATCATTCAAAATTAGCATTCTCACTACAAAAGTAAGTGTAAATCAGTAATTAAAGTAATAATATCAAGTAATTAATTGAGAAGGCCAATATTACAGATAGTAATATGGCTTTCAATTCCAACCCGAAGTAGCGCGTCAAGCTCGTAATCTGTAGTTCCCAGGTTCAAGTCCCGGCTGGGTCAGCGTTGAGATTTATCTCCGCAAAATTTCCCGCCCTGCCCACGGTCAGTAGGGGACACCGATTGTCCGTCGGATGGGACGTTAAGCCGTGGCCCCGTGTGTGGAAGAGCCATACCCTGTGCACGTTAAAGAACACGCAGATGGCCTTGACGGGAGGCTACCATCTGTCTCCCAACAGCTGTTCCAGTGGGTCCCCTCCCCCCTCCTTCTCTAAGCCTTCGGGGTCCATGTGACCTGGCCATTTAGCCCATGGTGTGCAAAAAAGTGTCGCTCAGAGGTAAAACAACAAAACCCGAAATTCAAGTTCTCTACACACTGTCCTCAGAGGACATAACTGACAGGGCTGCGACTGAACAGGCATAAATAAAGTTACGCCAATTCGTCTTTTCACCTTGTGTCCAAAAATGAGATAAGCCTCCTATCTAATTCATTATAACTACGTAACGGTAAGTAGGAGAGATACGACAGTTAGGCATTTCATAGACATGCTTTAGGTAACATCTTGGTGGGCTTAATTCAATTTCGTCATTTTCAGAGTTGCGCCCCTTCGTTTTTTGAGCGACGAATTGTTTTGACAAATCCACAAACCTGCAAAAGCAATGATTTTGTAACGCACACAGAATGTGTGAAAAATGCAAAACCGTAAACGCGCAATATCAAGTGCTACTAAAGAAACACGGTTCATTTAACATAGAGTTTACAGCTAGGATAGCTATTTGACATCACGGTTAAAGGAGTACGTTTTTGGAACTTAAGAAAAAAATTGATTATGCGAAATTAAAACATAAAACACTGAGAAATCTTTATCAGGGTAATTTTTATTGGTGTTTATTACAAAGTAAATCATTAATGGATGCAATTAAATTTTTTTTTTTTTTTTCAGAAGGTAAAACTTGTTTGGATATAGCAATATGACATTCAACTTAAAAATAACTTTCTGGATCATCAGTATCAATATCTTCAGTGATGGCGAGGAATTCATTTAGATCTGCATTGTGACTTGCAAATACAGAGAAGTGTTTGATTTGGTAGCATTTGTGGACATCTAGTCCATGCTCCACTGGGTATGCATAAGTAATCCCCATGGTACCAATCTTGCGCATCGTAGTCTGCAGATTTCATAATCGCTAGAGTATTTCTTTTGTCGCTAAGGTTTAGTCGAACACCTAAAATAGATTTTACCATTATAATGCTCATTGCATTACGGGTTTTATTTTTTTGAATAGTTTCATTTTGCTAAAGCTCTATTCCACTTCAGCATTATTCCACAAAAGCACAAGGAGAATTAAAACAAACCTAGCAACTCCTTCAAGGGGATTTCGGCATGAGGCATCTCGGTACAAACTGACAATTGTGAAATAGATTAACACTGCCAGTATATTTGCATAGATGAATGTACTGCCAGTGTTAATCCATTTCACCATTGTCAGACTTGTCCACTGCATATGATGCAATATACCATTCTAAAATATAATATTCTTAATCACGGCCTAAAGTGACAATGCAGGTTGTGTTAAATACATGTAAAAAAAATATGTAGCGTGATCGTGAATGGAAATAAAGAAAAAGACACGGTTACGGACGCCTCCTTTAAGTATGACTAAGTCGTCCCGTGGCAAAGTGGTTAGCGTGCTTGGCCATTGATCAAAGGGACCTGGGTTCGAGCCTTGGGTAAGGTATGGATTTTTGTGTTGTTTTTCTGCTGAGGTTTCGCCTTACTCACAGATCATTTCTACGAGGTATTAAGTTGACAAGCTCCTGTTACACCTCTGTAACAAGCAGCTGCTTGAGGGAATATTATTTTTTGTTAAACTCTTCTGTCCCTTTCTCCAACCTTCGATCACCTTGTCATTTTACATGTGGTAATCGGAGGCAGTATTTTATCATAATCAAACACTGTATGTAAGATAGCAGCGGATAGGCAGCAATTACTGGACTGCACTTAAAGAAAGTTTAATCATTAGTTTTTTTACTAGAGATTGAAATATAAAACTTTTGAAATGTGTATGGGATAGTTTACATAAAAATAATCTAAGCAAATTCTGAGAATGTTAAACACTAGGGATTTATTACCCCCCCCCCCCACGAAGTGCAGTATCAACTCCTAGTTTTAACAATGACTTGTATGTTGCATAAATTAGTTTTTCTTACCTAAAGATCTTTTCTGGCAGCTATTTGCCACTGGATTCAGAGAGGGACTATAAATCAGCATAGGAAAAAAAACAAACCTATAAAAGAGCAAAAAAAAAATGATGCAGTATCCAGTAATGAGAAGGGAAACATTTATGAATTCCTAATATGAGTATTTTGGTTATTAACATATACCGCCCTACAAAAATATTGGAGAATTTCTATGCAATGTCAATGGAAATCTAACTTCAAAGCTCTATAATTTGTAAAATACGTATGCATTTAATGGAAAAAATGTGATTGAGGATAAAGATCATAATGAAATCCAGGTCCGAATCTAAAAAAAAAATCGGGGACCAAGAAACACAATCTAACCGGAATAATGTAAGGAGTGGAGGGGTAAGATACTGGATTTTCAATGCAGTATAACATTTACCCTAAGTTTTACAGGTCTTTAAAACGTTTCTTGAAAAATATATGAAATATAGTTTAATAATAATATTTTGCCTCTATTACCCTTACTAGCCTTCTGAAATGGGGGAGCATGCCACCCCTCCCCCCACCCCCTATATCCGACGTTGATGAAATCTATTTAAATCTCGATTTTTTTAATAATTGTCGTTCAGTATTTAAAGAGTTATGGAAACTGGAATATTTTTAATAATAAATTATCTCGCTTTATATAAATCATTCTTAATTGTCTAATATTGAAATAATCATTACCTCAACTTCTAAAATGTATATTTATTTTATTAAATTGTTTGAAAGAATATTTATTAAGTTTTTATTATTTTTATTAATTTCTGAGGTAAATTCTTATGACGCATTACTGAATTATGTCAAATATTCTAGCTTCCCTAACTCTAAATCTGAACGAATTTGTTGAAAATCGCGCTTTAAATATGCATATATGATTATGATCTTTATCTTCAGTCACATTTTTCAAATTCATATTTCGGAATCTATAGAGCTCCGAAATCGCATTCTCTAATATTTTATTAATGCACTGTATATACCGTATATTTCCGCAGATAAGACGATAGTTGAATCATAAAAAAGGCCCCCAAAATCCGGGTCGTCTTATAGGACAGATACAAAAAAAATTAGATTGAAATTTATATAAACTGAAACCATTATTACTACAACTTATCGAAAAATCTATCATATTATTTAAATACGCTATATGATAATACATTACATTGTAATAGTAAAACAATACTAAAACAAAATAAATATTAAAAGTTATGTTTATTGAGCTACTGAGGAAAAAACGGACAAACCGTAATTATTTACTAGTCTGTGGCAAGCAGCTGCTTGAGGAGATATTTAAGTTTTATTTATATTACAGAGTAGGGTATGTCCCCAAAATAGAATAGCCCATACGACGCTTTTGTGAATAGTCAAGGTCATTACCCGAATGCCCGAATCAGTGCGAATGTTTTCGAACAGGACATAATTCCGTATACGCTATACAGTATTATTATCCAGATGATGATCGCCGATCTCAACTAAATTCATAGGCCGTTGATAGTTTGGGGTCGTCTTATAGGACAGATATATGCTAAAACTATAAAACTTTGACGAAAATTTATACCTCGTCTTATCTGCGGAAATATACGGTATATATATTTCAGTTATGTTTGTATACATTAATACATAATAAATGTATTATAAATTAGCAATGCTTTCGCTCTTGTTATAACTTTTTTTACAATTTGGTACTGAATGTTAAATGGCACAAAATGTAAATAATGAATTTCTGTTTTTTTAAATTTTACAATTGGATTTCAAATTACGAGAAAAAGTAAACCACCTGGCATGTGCGGGTACCATGCCGCTTCTGCTCACTACTGATGTATTACTATTTGTATTTTAGCTTATATCTTCACCTGTTACATATTGTTCATACTCCGTTTCACATAAAGAATGGTTCATCAATCTCCCTTAATGAGTATTTTCTCTATTCGTGGCTTATTGTACTGACCCACGAAAGCCAATGAAAAGCGACGTGGACGAAGTTGTGTAGTCAAAATATTAACTTAAAGGTTCAATAATAAAAAAAAATCGTATTTCGGATAAACAGTTTTTCTCTTTCGTCCTCAGTAGGGGACACCAATGGGCTTAGAAAGGCCGCCGTCCGTCGGATGGGACGTTAAGCCGTGGCCCCGTGTGCTGGAGAGCCATACCCGGTGCACGTTAAAGAACACGCTGGATGGCCTTGACGGGAGGCTACCATCTGTCTCCCAACAGCTGTTCCAGTGGGTCCCCTACCCCCAACCTTCTCTGAGCCTTCGGCGTCCATGTGACCTGGCCATTTAGCCCATTGTGTGCAAAAAAAGTGCCGCTCAGAGGTAAAACAACCCAACCCAACTCTTTCGTCCTCCATTCTAAGTTATGTTGGCAATTTCTAATTGCGAAAGCCACCAATCTTTGCGAGATCCCTCACATTCCCACACACATTATTATAATAAGCGTCCCGTTGTGCGAAAGAACCTGTTTTACATCCAATGTGGGGTCAGACAGGGGGGACCCGCGTACTAAATTTGGGACTATTTGGTCAAGTATCTTGGGAATTACAGGGGACCAAACTTGACGAAACGTAAATAAAACTTCAGATAATTTGCATAGAAACGAAGCAACGGGCTACGTGAGCGTATGCAGATGCCAACAACGACCTGAGCAGCACCAGTCAATACTTCTAGTCGCTAATATATTACCAATGTAAAAGTAATTATGGTTTATTGTGCACTTTACACTATTCCGGAATATAAAACAGTGTTATTAATTGCTTAGTTCTATAAACTGTACATAATAATAATAATGTACATTAGGAAAAGGACTTATTTCACTCATGTAGAACTAGGTCCGGACTTGACTTTCTGAGGCCCTAAGCTATAAGAAGCTCAAGAGGCCCTAGCTACAATAAGTTTAAGAGGCCCCAAAATTTCGAATGTCGAAATAAGTTATATATTTATTATTCTGACTGAAGGGAACATTAAAAAATAAATGAAACTGATGTGGTTGATTCTGTGTTAAGCTGAGATCAACAGTGTTTGCCCAATAGAATAATTTGAACATAAAAACCATTTTGCGACACAGCAAATTCAAATTTTAAATTTTTGAGGCCATTCATTTCACGAGGCCTTAAGCTGTAGCTTACGCGTAAGTCCGGCCCTGTGTAGAACTATTTGTTGTGGCGGATTTACATCTGCGAGTTGTTCTTACTGTAACTCATATGGTGTGGCATCTTTTCATTGGTTGTTGCGTTCTTTGATCTTCAGATTCTGCCACTCCATTCTCTGTCTGAAACGGAGTATAAATGCACAAATGCATTGGTTCAACGTATTTTTTATACTCTACAATATTGCAGTGGGTTGTTTTAAAACCCTGAAAAGGAAAAAGGTCAGAATTATTATATATTGCCATCCAGATGGCAGAGTGATTAGCGTGCTTAGGTACGTTGTAAAGGGACCCGGGTTTGAGCCCCGGATAAGGCATGAATGATCGTTGTAAAGGGACCCGGGTTTGAGCCCCGGATAAGGCATGAATGATCGTTGTAAAGGGACCCGGGTTTGAGCCCCGGATAAGGCATGAATGATCGTTGTAAAGGGACCCGGGTTTGAGCCCCGGATAAAGCATGAATGATCGTTGTAAAGGGACCCGGGTTTGAGCCCCGGATAAAGCATGAATGATCGTTGTAAAGGGACCCGGGTTTGAGCCCCGGATAAGGCATGAATGATTCTTCTCTCCTTGTATGATCGTTCTGCTGAGATCTTGCCTTTGTCACAAATATCTCTGGTTTATTATATTGACTTCCTGTTAGCTCTTCTGTCGCAAGCAGCTGACTGAGCGGTATTTCTTTTTTATTCATACATATTTTAAGGATTTTTTTACAGTAGTTAAATTGTACATGCTCGCTTTAAAACTCTATCGATTCTGAAATTGTGTTTGAAATGCTAGACATTTCTTTCTTTGCTCAACAATGGACTAAAGGACCAGATTACAGGAATCCTAATGTTAAGAGCAAGGTTGAGGAAGACCCACTGGACAGTTTTAGGTACAGATTCTCCTGTTAAGGCAATCCAACATGTCTTTTAACGCTGACAGTATACGACTCTACTACACAATGAGTCGCGCCTTAATGTTCTCATAGAGAAGACAGGACATGGGCAAGGGAAGAAAATAACGATACTGCTACAGACGTAGTCTGAAACTGGGAACTGTAGCTTACTATAATATAGGTAACGAAAATTTTTTGCTATCTTATATAAATCAGAATTTTGCAGTGTCCCGTGGGAAATTTAAGAAATACTTTATTTTTCTACCAAAAAGACTAAACATGAATATTTTATAAAATAATTAAAGTTTGCCGTTTGAGAGAATATTTTTTATTCATAATAACCTATATCTCTTACAATATTGAAAAATCTAAAGTACATTATTGTTCCAGCTAATTCTCTTAAAATATTGAAAAAATCTACATATTACATTATTATAGCAAATTCTAAATTTCACTATAAAGCTTCTTTGTTAATATTATAGCAAAATATGTCAACCTCAATATTCGCCAAATTTTTCATCATCATTGTCATTGAACTGATTACAGATAGAAACAATCACTCAACACAAAACATATTTGTAATCGATACAAAGGGCAATTCACCGTTTTGTTTCCTGATAAAAAAAATTATAAAAATAAGGGCAAATGTATTAAAAATAATAACATGCGTACCTATAACTCCATTTTTGAAATCACTACATCCATTTTCCGACTACACGATAGATGAGCTCTTGAAAAAATTCGCATAAGGTAAAATGGTGCTAGCCAGACAAGAATTTCTCACTTAAGAAATAATGCAAATAGGGGTAGATGTATTCCAGAATCCTAATTTCACATATTTTTCATTTTAATCTTTTATTATAACCAGGACTAGATCTAGGGGGGGGGACAGCATGTCCCTCCCCTTAAGAATGCTCATAAGGGCTAATATTTGTGATGTATTTGTTTACAGATCATAACAAAGGGCCCCAGTAAGAAGTACTAGGAATACACTTATATATATATACACTATAATAAATTCAATAGAGGAGGATAAAATTTCCACATTGCAAAAAATTATTGGGAGGTCAAAAATTATTAAACTTCATTTTTCATGATTTTTTTTTTAAATCGAAAGGGGAAAATGTTACACTGCAATGGAATCCAGTCTCTTGCCCTCTTATCTCAGAATCCAGTCTCTTGCCCTCTTCAGGTCAGGTCCTGATTTTATGACTATATTTTCTGTTTATATATCAAGGGAACAAGTAGGCCAGTAGTATTGCTAAGTTGTCAGCTACATTATACTCCTTATTTCCAATTTTTTTTCAAATTTCATTGATATGAAGCCAATGTTGATTTAATAACTACAGGCATATATTTATTATGTGGCAAAATCTCTTCAGTCCGGATGCAGTTGTTGAAGACCAATGTTAAATAAATTATCATACTGAGAGTATGACGTGAATTACAAATTTGATACCATAAAAATATGATTTTAAGGATTTAATGATGGAAAATATTTTACGTAACTGAATGTCAAAAGTCCTCAACAACATTCTCGTATTGTTTTCCAACTTTCTTTGTATGAGCCAAAAAATAGGAAATACATTCCAAAACAATATTTATATAACAATGTACTTACTGTATCGGAATAAATGTTATCAGTTAAAAGTAAATATTCTGTTTTTCTGAATCACTTGTTAAGGTGTCGCATTCAGTTCACAAAATAACTGTAGAATCATTCATTCAATTCATTCGACAGAGAAAACTGTTATTTATTTCTTAATAATAATATTTAATTTTATAATATTTGTATTGCATATTTTATTACACGTATGAAATTAAAATTTAATTTTTTCATTTTACTTAAAACTAAATATTTTGTTTTTGTCCAAAGAAATTAGGAAAAAACACAGAGTTCAAGTTTCTTGTCGTTTCGTTCTCAATTGATATTAGGGATAGTCCATTTGATCTTTGCTACGTTGAATGCAACTTTTCTAAACTAAAATTTATTAAAATTTTAAATGATAAGCACAATGGCACAAGACAAAGATCTTCTTCTAGTATAAGATCTTCTTCTAGTATAGATCTTCTTCTAGGCGTTTTTAGATTGCTACGTTGAATGCAACTTTTCTAAACTAAAATTTATTAAAATTTTAAATGATAAGCACAATGGCACAAGACAATCTAAAAACGCCTAGAAGACTGTGACACTAAAATATTTCTCGCAATTGGGAAAATTGTCATCTTCTCACAACTCATCCAAATATCTTTTACTTCTTTTATAATTTTTCCCTCGATATGTTGTTTTAATTCCCCCCATTTTATGCCTATTTCAGTTGCTATCTTTACAGCTTCATCGAAATTATTTTTTTAAATTGATTTTTTTTTCAATGTCATTGTTTCTGTACGTTCATGTTCATTAGAAAAAAGTTATTTTTCACGGTTCTTTTAAAATATCTACTTACTGATAAAAAATAACAACCAAACTGTCAGATGAAAATGACCATCGAGAAAATCTTTTGCAATGTCACTTTTTTTGGAGTACATCAGTAACTACTCACAGTTTTTCTAATATTGGTCATCTTTTTATACAATATCGAAAAAAAGATAAATGTTTCAATTATTTCATAGATTTCTTCGTAATTTTGAAACTTTTCTAATACAGATATTAAGGACGAAGTTTAAATTATGGGCTACACAATGGAAGCATTCAGATGAAGGTTCTTTCTTGAAAATCCTGGCTTCTATTTCCGAATAATAGCCTCTCACCTCTTCCCCTTGCCCACATTTCTTTTTATCAATCCTCTTTTCACCTATCTGTTTCCCTAATCCGGAGGAGATTGCTTAATTGTTTGCCGAAATCTTAAAAATGATTCTTTGATTTCTAATTGGTGAGAATTTGCATTAGGGGATCATAAAATTTCAACATTACGAAAAATGAAACGGATATCTTTTTAAAATATCTTGTGTTATGTTAATTAATAAAGAAAAAAAAATGCTGACTAAATATCATAATAAAGGGGCCAGGAGACCAAGTACTAGGAATACACCTTTCTCTAAAAATCTAACAATTTTCATTAAGTATTTCTCGAAACTCAATAATCAAGGCCGTCTCAATGGGCCTTGGGGCTCTGTCCCGGCTACCTAGGTCTAGTTCTGCCACTGTTATGTATATTTTATACATGTAACTCATATTTTATAGAGAAAAACAATGATATAGGTAGAAGCAAGAAACGTCTAAATGCAGGTCTATTTTAATATATGGCACTTATATAGTTGATTGTCGAGTACTCGAGTAAAGAAGATTGTACAAATTGTTGTCAAGTAATGAAATGATTAAACTATGTTTAGAAACTTTTCTACCCTACCCATGACAAGTTATAATCTTTAACCAATCAGGGTGAATATGTATATAAGTACATTGTCATCGGTTAGTAACAATTAAATATTCCTTACAAATGTTTTATAGCTGTTTAAACACACAAATTTGTGCACGAAATATGTACAGGCAAATGTGAAAAAACGTTTTGAAAGTGCTGAAATTGTAAACAAGGTGAGAAAAGGTAAGCATCTAAAGGTGTCTTCTTATATAGTAAATGATCGTAGAGAAGTAGCGGAGAATCGAGTTAAATCGAACAACCGATCTTGCCAGTCAAAAATCAGCCCCACTTTAAAGTGTTAGTCGGGGACTGGGTGTATTTGTAAAAGAAAAACATTAGAAGGTTAAATGAGATTATCCATTTTTTAATTTTAGGTTTTAATTTTTAAAATAATTTAACACCGCCCACTTTTACTTCTCGTTAAAAGCTTATAAAATATTTTCCTCATTGCTGTTAATGAAAAAAATAAGTGCAGATTTCACTGAAATATTTCCCTGTCCACGTCGTTTTTGTCTTGTCAAGTAATCTCTTTCATTTGCGATATTAACCTAGCCTCTTCACAGATGAAACCACTTATACTTTGGTTTATTCGAAATGGAATATTGGTATGAGCAAAATTTTAATAGACATGACATTGATTTTTCATTTAGAACAACAAAGAAAAATATGTCCTTTTAACATTCGTTTTTTTTTTAAAAGATCGAAATTTGTTTACTCTGGAACAAGAATTGCAGATACGAGTTTCGCTGTGCCATAGAGATATCACAAAAGTTAAAAGAAAAATATTAATTTTCTTTTGTAAATGTCTGCATACGTAAAAGACTGCGGTTTAACGGGAAAATTTTATTATCTTCGCTTTCGCACATTCGGTTTCCAGCGGTATTAGCTGGTCTCACCTTTTTCTTTCGTAATAACTGCCTCAACTTTGACATTTCAGCTTAAATTTTAAATTAAACAAGCAAGTGCTTTGTCTTCCCTTTTCATGATGCAAAGGATTTATTTTTAACATCTGCATTTTCACTTGAAACAATTTACGTTTGAAAAGTAACGATTTTCAAATAGCACATATTTTTCCTTCATTTCATTTAATCTAACGGCATCATAACCGAAACAACACTGCTACAGAGAAATTCCTCGGCAAGGAATACCTTTACTAATAGAAAAGGGGGAGGGACGAAGCGGAATTTATTCCGTTTTGTTCGCGAACACAAATCATTCATTCGTTAGCTCACTTATCATTGTGTACATCGCGACATATTCGTTCTCTAATATGAAACAACTATTCGGTGCGTTTCAGAGTTCTGTGAACAATAACCTGTCGCAGCGTTCCCTTGCCCAGTACAATAGCAGCGTGTTGCCCCTCTCCCAGTCTTCTGACGTCTCCACTGCTGGGGTGGGCCGGGTTTCGGGGGAGGAGCCGCCCACGAGCCGCATGCCGATTGGCTGGTGTAGTGGGGTGTGCAAGCACGGGAGGTCGACCAGCTGCACGAGCGCTGCCGCTGCGCTAGGGGTGACGGTGGGCCACTTGGCGCTGGAAGTGGGGGAGTTTCGGTGCCGAGACCGCGATGCGGAACTACACGCGTTGTGACGCTAGTTGAACATTACGATGGATCTGTTCCAAATTAAAGAAGCTGCAAAGGAAAACTACTTTCAGTAGATTATATGTATATTATGCAATTCGACAGACGACCGATTCCCATTTTTTTCTAATTTTGCCGAAAACTCGATTCTTTCCGTCCATTTATTTGGTTATCTGAGAGCCGAACCAGAAAGCTGAAATTACAGAAAAGTTGCAATTATTGTAAGGCACGACTAAAACAAAATCGCTCTAAACCCGAATACGACCACTTGAAAAGAGCGTAAGATTAAAAGAAACTGCTTGCTTTTGTCTACATGGTTTATGTTCAGAGTAGTTCTTGCTTATTATTATTAAAATTGTTTACACTGTTTATTTAATTACGTTTTGAAATCATCAGCAAAAAATACACTTGGTTAGTCATTTTTAAGAATGCAATGGGTTCTCGTTTACGCGGGGTTGCTTCTTAAATATTGCCGCGTAAAATCGAGCATAAAATATTTCCGTAAGAAATGGTATGATAGCGTGGAAGCGCTGCCTCAAAATTCATATATACAACTGTTTCCTAAGCTGTTTCATTTTTCCTATACAGTATTTATTTGTTAAAATACATATATTACAGATATCTAGAATACGAAAATAATAACTGTTTAAGAATATTTTTTTTAAACTTTACGCTGAGCTCTATCTCCAATGGCTTTCTGGTGATGATTGTCGTGGGAATAGACGGTCATCTAGGTCAGATGACTAAGGGTGTAGATGCTGGGCCCAGGTAGGGGGTTCAGGTTTCACGCTTTCCTTTTCGTTAAGGTAGGTGAGTACAGTGATCGCGTTATTCTAGAAAAGCGTAAAATCCGCGTAACTCGAGAACTGACTGTATACCTTTATATATATATACTTTATTTATTAAAACGGTGGAATTTCGTAACTCAAAATTTCTTCGGGATGTGAGTTGGTTGTTTCTACAACCTAAACAACACGGAAAACAACCCAGAACATACGATTGGAATGAAGCAACTAAAGTTACCAAATAATATAAGATATCGTGCGTTGTCTCCCGCAAACTGAACGATAAGTTCTTCTCTGGTTATTTAAGGGATCCCCCAACCTTTGAGCATTAGCAGGTTACTACTAAAAATAAAAAATGCACTGCGGGTTCCAAAGAAAATTGAAATGATAAAAAATAAAAATTATCTTTTAAATATACATAAATGCATTTATTTCGAAAATTTACGAGTTTACGCAACTAATCTGGCACAATTCGTTCACATTTTGTAATCTGAATTAATACATTACATATATTTTAATCATAAAATAATTCTGAAATTCTTATGTGTTTAATGTATACTTATTGTGATGATATTTATATTTCTTTCCGTCAGCTTGTTTAAGTGGTAACAAACCATAAACAGTAATAAGGTCAAAGGAAATGAATCGTAAGGTGAAACCTAAGACCCATTTAGAAATATGTAAGTCCGCTTTTACATATTTCATATTTGAGAACAACTTACTGATAAACACAGAAAGATCTATAACTTGTTGTGTACATTTTTTTAACAATAGATTAGATTAACATAATATAATCTGTTTAACATAAACAGATTAAAATTTATTGAATTAGATCTCAATAGGCATGACTTCTATTTAGGTTTAATTCAAATCTGAAAGTAAATCGACTGAAAACACCAATTTAACCGAAATTTTCATGCCTTTAGGAGACGGAAAAGCTAATTTATTTCGAGATGCAATGAAGCATTGACAAAAAAGAGTGAGAGACTATCGATTTAGTTACTCGTATCTTATTTAAATTTACACATAAGATCTCAATCTTACTACATTATGAAACAAAATCAATATGAAAGTATCACAGGTAATTATTATTTATTTGTACTGTGGTAAAATTTTGGTTTAGTGCTCAAATTCTTAGGTAATCATTGGCATAGTGCTTTCATGTTTTACACTTCTGCTGATTCAATATATGTCTTTGGTTCGAATCTGACCACCACTGATGATTCTTTCGTATGCTTTGTTTTTCCAGCGTCCTTTTTTGGGGTGGGGGAGGGGTGCAATATATCATTCCTTTTACTATCTTCGTCTGGCTTGTGTATCCCCCCCACTAACAAAACTCATGAGTCACAAAATTGAAAGGTTCTGCGCTAATTTATTGATTTACAGTCCTTACAGATGATAAATACTCCTTCAAAACCGTGACTATGAGATTGGCCGCTGATGTGGAAAATTATTTTGTAATTTCTTTATGATTAAAATTAACCTTAAAAAAAAGTTTAGCTTCATTCAATACATATCACTATCACGATGTTATACAGCGTGACAGCGACAATGAACTGAATATGAGTAGTAGCTGTGATTATCTTGAAATTTAAGGGCCCCCATCTACTTATCAGAATGCATGTCAAGTAAGTCAAGGAAGGTTTTACTCAAGTTTATCCGGATCCAAACTTCGCGTGAATGGCAACAAGAACAAGTTCGCTCAGTGCTGCTCGCCGAGAACTTGCATGATTAGAGGCTTGTGTTCACGAAAGAACTTCGCAAAATTTGGACTGGAGTAAACTTGAGTAAAACCTGTTTTTGCCTTACTTGACATGCATTCTGATAAGTGGATGGGACCCTTTAGTTTCAATCTCTTCAAGCAATGCGCCGCCCCTATTTTAAAAGAATGCATAAAGTACAAAGATAAAGGGGCAGGCAATACGTAATGTCTAAAACCTCACCTGATGGTTCTAATGCTCATCGTGGTACATTTAAAAGCTAGAGCAAATATTAATATTGAACTTTACACTGATTAAAATAGGTAAAACGTGTGATACGTTGGTGAAGAAAATCCAATGTTCGGCACCAATTTCGATTTAGCCGTTCGCGCGCTATACATACAACAGCCCAGTGGCAAGGCATGAACCTGCAGTCTATACTGATTGTGCAGTTATCGTTCTTGTAGATGCACCCTGGTAACTCAACAGCCCCGTCATAATTTCATCCCTCTTCAAATGTCTAGTTATTAAAAGCCTACTTTAAAGGTGTCTACTTTATTGGGATATGCAAACACCAGCTGTTAAAAATGGAAAAAACAGTAAATAATTCTTTTTCTCATATTCAGATACATTATTCGAAAAAAAGAAAAAAGAAAATGGTGATGATTTCAGATGATATTGAATTTATATAATATTTAAAATATACAGGGTTTCCCATTAATGGCAGATAATCTACGTCCTCAAAAACTACACACCAAACGTTCTGAGAGGATTTCGCGTCTAAGAATTAAGTAAAGAGAAAAACAGCCAGAAAGATGTATAGCGGCTGATATTATATATGATATTATAATAATACTGTGGAAGAAACATATCGAGCCCTTCGGCAATCGGTATTTATTGTCCAAAGACGTACAAAGCTGCTGAGAATGATACGATATCATCACAGTTGTAAGATAATGTAGGAGAACCGGGTTGCTAAAGTATGCCATAACCGCTTTGTATCCTCATTGGGCAGTGCCAGTCATTTCTGGAAACCCTTTCCGAGATATGGCGCCCTACACCTACCCAATCGTTTTTCTGCCTATGCCTCAGACGTGAAACAATCAGAACATTTGGTATGTGGTTTTCGACGAGGTGTCGATCTACGGAGAGATTATCTGCCATTAATGGGGAAGCGTTCTGTGCAATGAAATCAAATACAGATAGCAATAATCAAATACAAGTAGACTGTAGACAATTTAAAGTTTCACTTCTTATTTTGGGGGCTTTTGCTTACCTCTCCCAAAATAGCCTAACACTTATGGTAGTGAATCCGACCATTTTACTGTTGTGATCAATTTAATGACCTTTATATATATCATAAAGCTTACAGATTTCTCCTTTCTGTCTTCATAAATATATTTCCAAATGAATAATTGTCTTCTCTTCATACAAATGGAGTCACTTAGGTTATGCAGTGTTTTCTACACTAACTAAAATGAATATAAATGCTTAGTTTTGATGTTCTGTATACCAGTGGTAGTAATAAATTAAAAAAAAACTCTGAAAGAGAAAAAGTTATAATCTTAAAGACTAGACAAAAAGTATATTTTGAAGAATTAAATGAGATGCATTAATTTAGCATATTGTCTTATACTGCCTGATCACAGCTTTTTCAGTCGGAACCCAAATAAATAGGGTTAACTTAAACAGGTATGTTACTGAGTATTTTAAAATTTTCCAAAATAAATAAATACTGCTTGAAGCAGCAGAAGTCGGACAGGAGCGTATAACCTGTCCGGTTATACGCCATATAACCGGACAGAGCGTATAACCTGTCCAGTTATACGCCATATAACAGGCGTATAACCTGTCCGGTTATACGCCATAGGTCTGTGAGGATGGCGGGACTTAAGCAGAAAAACAAAACAACATCCATGCCTTACCCAGAGCTCAAACACTTTTGATCAGTTGCTAAGCACTCGACCACGAAATGGTACTGAGAATTTACGTTTTTAAAACCTAAATTCAGCTTTTCTTCAATTTTTGCAAAAAATTTTGCCCGGATTGTTATTTATAAATCATTTATAGTGCGAAAAATGGATACGGGACTTTATTCACAGAACTCTGGAAGAATCTTTTATATCAAATTAGTCCCGTGGTCGAGTAGTTAGTATGCTTGTGTACTGAGCAAAGGAATTCGAGCCGCGGAAAATGCATAGATGTTGGTATTTGTCTTTCTGCTGAGGTCTCGCCTTCCTCACTGATCTTCTCTATGGCGTATTAAACTGACAAGCACCTGTCAAACCCTGTGACAAGCAGCTGCTTGAGAGATATTTATTATTTGAATAGCTGTTAAAATATTAATTATACTGCATCGTACTGTTAGAGAGCTAAAAAAATATTCTGAATGCTCGAATCGTTTACCCCATTTCAAAAAACACTTCTAAATAACTCAACTTCTGGGTAAAATCGCATAATAATTCTACATTACACGTCACCTACGCAATCATCGGTTTGAACTGAGAGGCAAAATAAGCACTCTTTCACGCCTGAATATCAAAGCAGCTGCTTTTCCACCCCTCGGTAGCGGTATTCGCTTCATCGTCTTAAATTCTGATCACAATTGCTCTTACTTTGCACAACCTGTCGGATCATCATCTTACGATACAGGAGAAAGTGCTTTCTTAAAAGGCCGCGACTCGACGTCCCTCTGCAACGCTCGCCGAAAGAGCATGGAACTGGTTCTTGCACTTTTTCCTCTGCACCGACCGCTCCGCACGTGTTCCTTGAAGCGCAATGCGATGCAAAGCCTGAGGTGCTCCGGACAACTTTGTCCTCCTGACAAAACGCAGGAATTAAGTTCTTCCTGTCGAGTCACCTATCATACTTTTTATAAGCTGCAGACCGTTGTCGACAATTATTGCTCTAGTCTATCATTAAATACACATGGCAAAAAAAATTCAATACGGTCGGAAACCAGTTAGCTAGCAAAGAGAACTATTTTCAGTGTAAAAGCTTTAAACATCTATGCAGTTAAATATTAATATAAGGTTTTCCTCAATAGCATTTAAAATTCTTGGACTCTAAAAGAAAAAATGTTAAAGAGTCTCGATTATTCGTGGTCGGATTAACCGGGATGCGGATTAATTCGGATGTTGAAAAAAAATAATATAAGCCCATAAACAATGTCGGATACGAGAAAAATCGATTCCTAATATCTCTATGGCCGAGTGGCCAGCGAGTTTGGCTAATGATCAAAGGGATTTGGATTCGAGCCCCACATAAGGCATGGACATGTGTGTTGTCTTTCTGCTGAGGTCAAACTGACATAACTCCTGTCAGACCTCTGTAGCAAGCAGTTGTTTGAGGCGATGTTTATTTTTTTAAATACGATGCGACAAAAGGTTTCAGGCCGCCAATGTTTTCTGCACAATTCACCGAAAGGCGACTGAAGGGAAAAGCAAATTTCCTTACTCTGTTATTTTGAATGAATAAAGAAGTAAGTCTATGCTACGATATTTCCTAAAAAGTTTGAAGTTTTTGTATTTTTATATGGATAGTGGATTATCCCATTCCTTCTGGATAATCCAGTCTATTGTATAACGGTTTCACGATATTTATCAGCCAACAAACTGAAGACAGTTAGATAAAAACCGTTTCAAAATTATCATTAATTTAAAAGCATCGTTTAAAATATACACTTACTAATGAGGAGTTAAGTTCGCTAACAGAGTGACTTCTAAATCACTAAAGTGTCATTTTTTGCTTGGCTTATCAATTCGAAGTTTCTTTCTGCATAAAAAAAGCATTATTGAAGTTCAATCTACGCCTGTTTTTGATCGTTTTACAATTTGTTTTCAACATTTTTATTTTATCTATATACACAGATATATGTATGGAAGGTAAAATTAGTTGAAATCAGTTACATATCGATGATTTTTAATGATTTATAAGTATCATTGATTAATCAAACCTTCAGCTAAAGCACATTATAAACATTGGTTTCTTTTAAAATATTCATTTAACTCTCAAAAAATTTTCCACCAAAGACTTGAAATAATAAAACGCCATTGTTATAATGCAAACATACTTTCACGCCAGTTTATTTTACACCACTTGAGCTTAAAGATTCTCATCATATCCAGAATGCAAATGAATATTTTTTTTTGCAGGTAGCTCATTTGCAATGGAGGAACATATCTCCATGGACTCTGTCAGTACAAAGTGAGATGTGAAGAAGGTGAGTTCTCAACATAAAACGGTCAAATTTTTACAAGGATCCGAACCAGAAACTCCACGTTTCGAAATCACACATGCTAACCACTCGACAACTGATTCAACTTCTTGCTAAAAGAGATCGTTCAAATGCTTAAGTAACTTTTAATAATACAAATCGCATGGGGTGCACAAGAGTTGCTAAACCAGACGAGTTTACACCAGGTATGGGTAAATCCCCGCCAGCAGTCGTTTCACACAACACAGAAAAGTTTCAAAAATACTAACGTGTCAAAATTTAACATTTCCCATTAAGTTGTTGCCAATATATGCTTGTGAATTATAGTTATTATACCAATATACACAGCATTGATTATTTTAGTTTGCATTTGTTTTGAATGTCAGTAATTTTTTAATAAACATTCATCTGTAAGTATTATAATTAAAATGCTTCTAAAATGAAGTATATGCATTCATTACTGGAACCAGCTTTAATTACTTAATACGAAAATAAAAAAAATATGAAAAAACACTGTCGCAATTATATATGCTTGATTGCATGCTGAAACCGCAAAAATAGCTATATCGGTATGTAAAAAATGGTATTTATTATGTGCAATTTAGGTGTGTATGGAGTTCTAGATTTGTGGAGACTATACGTGATAGATTGAACCAGGTTTTCTAAAACAATTTGATAGCATGTGTCATCATTGCTGCAGTTGATGCTACACTGGGAACCATATCAGGAAAGATCTTACTCCTGATAAAAGATAGTAATCATTCGGTAAATGATATCTTTGCGCCTGCTGAATCAAGCATTTCCTGTCTTGAATCTCCCGTTAAAGTCATTAAGATGACAAAAATTTTAGTTTTTTGCTTTTAGATTTAATCATTTCGTGGAACCAGAGGAAAGGCTACTACCAATAACGATTCAAACCTTGATTACTGTTGGAAGTGCGAAAACTTCCCTATGAAATATTTAAATTAAGGATATGTTGACTGAATGTTTAGTTCATATACATAAAGCCACATGAAAATAATAAAACTACAAAATTTCATTTATACACTTTTGTCTTTTTTTTTTACTTTGCAATGTTTAAAATATGAACTTTTTGAATTATTTATAATAAAATTTTATTCAGAATTTATAATTATATTATTCGGAATGTATTATATAAGGCATTAGGAATTCTTTCATTTTCCCTATTAAAAGGATTTTGGTTCGAAATCAATTGAATACACGTTCGATATTCTCTCACCTTCTTTTTCATTTTGCAAGAAATGTAACATTTAGTATATACCTGTTATCATGACTGCTTTCAAAAAACAGATTTCATTTGTTGAATAAACGGTAGCATTTAAATCGCGAAAAAGGCAGCAATTGCAAAATCTTTAAAAACTTGGAGGAAAAAAAAACGGATTCGGCATCTTGCCCACCAACAACGGATGATTCTTCTAAAAGTGAAAAAGAAGGTGCGATGTTCCGTGAGACCGATCTCATTTAACTTTTTGTTAAAAGTATATAACTGCTTTCAAAAAGTGCAAATTAGTTTAATTCTTTCACTCACAAGACCAAAACAAAGGAGGAAATGTCGATTAGGTTATATTTCTTAAGAACCCATACGATTAAAATGACGATTAAAGAAAGGTAAAACCGAAAGATTTTTGAATAATTTCGTTATGCACTAATGAATCAAGAACCTAAGTTTACAATATCTAATTTTTAACTTCTGAACATCTAAATGCATTTTTTTGTTTTTGCAATACAGGCAAATATCAGTATTTTAAAGTTGCTAAAAAAAAGATTAACGTTATCGTGTCTGAATATAAAAAAATCAAAGTGTTACTTTAAATACAGAAAATTAAACGGGTGTTTAAAATTTTATCCTTCCCGTGGGCGAGTGGCAAACGTGCTTGTCTACTGATCAAAGGGACCTGGGTTCGAGCTCTGGTAAAGCATGGATGTTTGTGTTTGTCTTTCTGCTGAGGTCCAGCAATCCTCACAAACCTTCTTTTTGGCATATTAAACTGACAGGCTCCTGCCAGACCTCTGTGACATGCAGCAGCTTGAGGAGATATTTATTATTATTTAAAATCATATTTTCTATTTCTTTTTAAACGCAATTGCAAAAATGAAAAATCAACAAGGCAAGCGTTTGACAAATCCCACTTGCCTCCAACTTTATGATGATCCCATTGACTGGCAGGATTCTGTCAAGTATCTCGGAGTGTTTTTACACCGAAGATTAAAATGGGACTGTCATATTAATCACATTTTCTCCAAAGTTAACCCTTTCAGGACCATACGGTTTCTAAGAGTAAATATTAGTATGTAACTGTTTATTTTAGTTTGTTTAGACGTAAAATAAATAAAAATCATAAAAAAAATACATAACAATGTGTAGTTTTTTTGGAATTTTATGGGAAATATTTTTCCCAATGGACTATAAAGGTAACACAAATTATAGTTAGGCTTATTATGCAATGTCTTTTATTTATTGGTTTATTAGAACAAAATGTTAACTAAAATAATACAAAATTATGAAATAAAATTACTATACAAAATGATGTGCTAATTATGATATTCGGCGAAGCAATTTCTTTTGGTAGCGAGGCAAAGATGGACATTGCACAAAGTACATATATTATGCGTCCTGACAGTTCTGTTTTCTTAATGTAACACGTTTAGAAAATAACGCGTAACGTTTAGAAATTGCGTTCGGCATACGTTCTATTTTGACATTCTGCATAAAAAATGCAGATAAGGTTATAACAATCGCTAATTACGACAATCACCAATTTAAAAATGGGAAAAATGTTTCCCTTAGTCGTGAAAGGGTTAACATACTCAGAGGTCAATTATCTCCTCTCCTTTAGGAGAAACTCCATTCTGCTGATAGATCATAAGCTTTTACTCTATGATGTTATTATTAGACCGGTGATTTTATATACATCACCCATATGGGCGAACATCACTCCCATTAATATACGTAAAATTCAGGTCTTACAAAATAAAATTTTGAGAACTGCGGTCGATGCCCCCTGGTATGTTACTAACAGACTTCAAAAAGATCTGGGCATCGACCACATCGATACACATATCAAACGCACCTCAAAAAGATTCTTTGAGGGTGTGAGCAATAATCCGAACGAGATTATTTCTTCTTTATTTCTTTACAATCATACTGTTTTGAATAAGTACAAGAGGCCTAAAAGGATGGCCTTCTCTGAAGAGAGCTACCCATTTTAGGTCTCTTATACGCTTATATTTGCTTTTTAGCTTCTCTTTATGTTAGCCCTTGGGGCCCACCTACGGGTGGTTTACTTTTATGTTTTTACTCATTCCAAATAGGCATATCTCCAGATGGAGATGGTGAAGGGTAAAGTTTTACCCGGTACATCGAAAACCAATACACGATCTACTGAAAAACAACATGACAATCTGCGATGGAATCTTTTCACTGTATTTAATTCTCTGCAAAAATATTTCTCACACACAAATGTATTCTGAAACATTCGCAAAACGAAGTTTTGAAAGAATATAAACACATTATTTTTATTACCCCTAAAATAACGGCTTGCCGCGGAGATCTAACAACAGCCTATCAGGCCACATAAAATATCTGTGAGGAAGGAGACCTCAACTAAAGAACAACAAAAATGGAAGGAAAATATGAACACTAAATTGTGAACTTTGCGTTTTTGTCTTCGGCACTGACGAGTTTATGTATCTTTGTCTTCAGTTCTGGTTTTTAAGAAGCTAAAAATATTTTATTCTCTGTGTGTAAAAGGGGTAATGTGTAACTCTCTCTGTGTTTAATAATCTGCTGTGCTTGAAATTTTTACCCTTTGAACCTCAGAGATTTGAATATTTTTGTTCTATCTCACGTGGTGAGGAAAAGTCTACAAGAATGGCTAAAAAACAATCTGCCCTATATATTCAACACGCCTTCCGGAAATAGTTGGTTATGAAAACTTCGAAAGCAAAAACGACAAAATTAGGTTGTTTTGACACCGAAAGCAATTAACCTAAATATGTGGAACTTTACTTATAGTAAATAGCATAACATCGTCAATGCTTCTCAAGGGAGCTAAAAAATTAAGTTGTGTTAAGCCTGAAAATGATGCAATGAATACGGATAGTGTGAAACTCAATTCGTTACACAAACTAGCAATCAAGATTACCAACTGTCTGTTAAAATGCTAAGAATTTTACACAAAAATAATTTCAATTTTTCACGAACCTAATATGATATGCAATTTTCTTTACAATTATGCACTTGGTAGTATTATAAAAATTAATAATTATAATACTTGTCAATTATAAAAAAAATCATTTTTTGAATCAATAATTATCTGCTTACTTTTAATCATTCTCATAAGTTAAGCCACATTTAAGTTCTCACTGATGCACATGAATTTAATATGCTATTAAACTAAAATCTTTAAACACTTTCTTATGAACTCCTTTTAAACTGTCTCTTTTCACCCAACAATTTATTTCAAAATAAATACAACAAGAAAATCCGTCTGTTCGTTGTGCAATTGTTTCGGATAAACTTTTCAGTATCTGAAAGTTGGTTGGTTGGTTGTTTGGGGTTTAATGGTGCAAAGACAACTAAGGCCATGATGTGCCAAACGAGGTGTAAAAAGTAAAAATAAAGATCTAAAAGTCAAGGAAACCCACAACCAATGTTAAAAGTAAAAACACAATAGAAAAGACAATAAATGTAAACATTAAAACAACAAACGACAAAAAAAATCTATTTAAAAGACAAAAAAAATTACAATTAACACGTATATAAAAAACAATGTCAAAAGGTAAAAATCACAGACTGTTAAAATAGCCAGTAAAACGTAAAAAGGCAAAAACAACGAATAAAAACAGTCATCAGATAAAAGATGTCCGAGTATAAAGGGCTCGGACGTAAAATCATGAAAGCTAAAATACAAGCGGCGTTCAAGGTTAAACGCTGGACATGATGCTAAAATATGCTTAACAGTTAAAATGGTATCTCAAAACTCACACTTGGGTTCGTCGTCCGCCCGAAGAAGAAATGAATGAGTGATAAATGAATAATCTAAGCTGAACAAATACAACTTCCTCCTTGCGATTCCTGCGATACACGACTGCCACAGATTGACATTTGAAAGTTGAAACACTGAACTAGAGACATGATCCAATCCTAACAATCATGATTAAAATGAAGAAATTAAAATGAAGAAAATATTTACCTACAGCGAATATAAAATTTGTCTGTCTGTGTGTGTCTGTGACAGCCACAGCTCATCGGGAAATTGTTGTAGACGGTTCAAAATTTAACAATGTTTTTGTTGTCGTCCAAGTTCTAATGGACAATTTCAAATCGAAATTCCAAAAGGGGACTTGCTAGCAGCAAAAATATCCACCATTCCTACGGGAAACTGTAGTCGTTGCCAACATTCATTGTTTCCATTTTCTGAAGTTTAGGCATAATAATCTACCTTCTTTCCTTCACTTCATTTGTTCAAGTTATGTAGCATGTCGCAAAGTAACTCGGGAAATATATAATTTCTTTCTCAGCTAAAGGCAAAATGTAAATGATGCAGGTTAATTTAGAGTTTATTTTTCTGTACTTATTATTATTACCTGTTCAGAGGTTTCTAATGATTTTCAGTGAATCATAGCGGGATTTGATCTTTCGGAGTTGGCAATACTGAATTTAATCGTTTTTTTCTATTTCAACAACATATATGCGTGTTGAATCTGTGCTAAGGGGTTGGGAGTAGAACAGGAGATGTTACAAAACAGGGTGAACAAAGCGGTACCATTCAGCAAGGGAGCGTTTCTTGACGGTTATTGGTTAGGAATTTTGACGTCACAGCTGAGATCCGAGAGAGACTGGTGGTAAACAAATCTTATAAGAACAGCACGTAACATAGAATTGAGTTGACAGAAAATATTTAAAAATTAAAATTTTTATTTTAACTGTTTGAAGGCTATGCAACTATGAGGAAAGTATTTATTGTTATAGATATATAAACTCGGCTATTATTTTATTTGATACAGTTCTGTAACATCGATATTAACTAACTGAGATACAGCTCAGTAACTTCTTAAACTTTTTATGAAAAAGTGTGACCGAAGATATTTTAAAGATCTCGTCAAATCTATTTTAATCACAAAAACAAAAATCAACAATAATCGTTAGCTATTTAGAGAATTAAGGAAAGGTCGCGTGACAATTAATGTTCGCCAATTTTAAATGATATTCTGCAGAACGAGCTAACTTGCTAAATATTTCTGCTTCAATAGCTCTTTAAATACTGAAAGAATAGTGTTAGATATTGAGATTTTTATAGATTTAGAGCTTTTTATATTATCTTCGGTCACACTTTTTCACAAAAGCCTATTAAAGAAGTTGCTGTGTATGAGTTACCGTTGCCATAACATGGAACTGCACCCATCCCTCGATATACACGGTAGATAAGTTCCAGGAAATCACCGTGTAAATCGAAACCAACAAATGTAAAAAGGGGGATAGATTTAGAAAACAATCCTTGTTATGAATAAAACGTATATTGAAGTTTTATTTATACATATTTATCTCAAATGTCAGTTCAACAGTAATAATAAACATTAACGTAGTATTATTTTGTACTTTATTTGTACTAATTTAGATAAGCTGATTAATTTCTTATACATTACTTTTTGGTCACGAAAAATACTTATCGTTAACGTACATATACACTAGCGAATTTGAAAGAAGGATATTTATAAACTGAATATAAATTAGAAAATAAGCATATGTAACAACACTTATGCTGAATTTTGTAAAATTAGTATTTATACATTTTATAAAACAGTGTACTTACGAATCATCTTACCTATATAATAGTCTACAAAGCTAAAAATGAAATAACACCCTGTTTTTACTAGTCTGAAAAATTCAGTCTAGAAGACAGATCTCGCTGTCGATTCAAAACAGATTTCATTTCATTACGATGTCGCGAGACAGATAACATTACAACGGCAAAAACATAAATTTAGTGCAAGAATATAAATATAACTTGTTTCCTATGATGATTTTATTAATATAGGAATTTATTATTATCTGTTTATTCTTGAAAATAAATGATATCAATTAAAACATTTAGTTGATTTTTACTTTGGAATGACAGTTTAATAATTCCCGACTGTATACTAGTATTTCACAATATGTATTTTATGTACACAAATAAAATGATCTCCGCACCGTGTAAATCGAAACTGGTTGCATATTTTTTGACCGTGTAAATTGGGAGGATAGACAGAAGTTATTCTGCTGTATCAAATTATATTTATATAAATTCCCCTATTTTTTGCTTCAATCTTAATCTTGCTTGCGAAGCAGAGATTTTCCCCGCGGCTTTACTTAGTTTTTCAATAACAGTTTGCAACTGCTGCTCTAATTACTCATATACTGCTGCTCTAATTACTCATATGCTCATATACTCTGAAGCATCTTTTTTTAGTGTTTATTCTCTTGATCAGTAGTGCACTATTGCATGAGGTATTTAAATTATCAGTTTTCTGCGATAATCTACATTTTTTATTGAGTCCATTGCATTTTTTAGGGTCATCGATTTATTTTTCCAACATTCTTTTGCACCCCCCCCCCCCCCAAAAAAAAAAAGACAGCAATCGTTTTTGTCCGAATAAAAGCGGTCGGTCGTCGTAACGAAACTGAATTTTCGCTGGGCAAGTTTTTATCTCGAATAGCTTTTATCCTTTAAATTTACGTTTAACAAGAAGTCTTAAAAGTGTTCGCTTCATTAGGTAACGATGGTAACAGGCATCTCAAAAATGCATGCTACCCATCGAACTTGTGTTGGCGCACTCTATCATCCACTTCTAATTTTTCTTCTGATGGGAATGAATACGAAATATTGTTTCTCTTATTCTTCGAAATTCATTCACTTTCCTACTGCACAGTTGGCCATGATCGAAAAACAAAAATTGACTGCAAAACTCCAGAGAGAAAAATATTCGCCAAGAACAAAGATAGAAACGAAAGGACGAATGATTATGTAAATCCTTTAGCTCAGCTATCTCCAGTGGTCACGCAACACCTCCTACAACAGAAGAAGGCCGATGCACCAAGATGTCTGCGTTAGTAGTCCTGTAATATAGAAAATTTTTTATATATCTATTTCTATTATTATTACTGGTAAACTTCTGTACTAATATCTATATTATATTTATTTATAAATATACTACTCTTAGAAGGAAAAATATTCTTATGCATTAGCATTATGATAATTTCTAATAAAGAATAATTTTCCTTCTAAATAAGGTATATTTAAAAATAAATATTATACATGTAGCACACCAGTAGTAAAATTTAGAAATAAATTTCTAAGAATTCTTCTAGATATAGGACTACGATGACGTCATAACTTTTCCATACACCCTCTTCATTATACTAGGTGTTGGGCCACGGCTATCTCCAACGCTATTTCTGTTGTGACGTCATGGAGAGCGCCCTCTAAGCGGCACTAGAATGGCCTTGGTAAAACATAGCCTTTGGCGCCACCCTGTATATACTCACCTTGTTGGGGCGGGGGTGGCTCAGTCGGTAGCGCGCCAGGCTCGTAATCTGTAGTTCCCAGGTTCGAGTCCCGGCTGGGTCAGCGTTGAGATTTATCTCCGCAAAATTTCCCCGCCCTGCCCACGGTCAGTAGGGAACACCGATGGGCTTGAATAAGGCCGCCGTCCGTCGGATGGGACGTTAAGCCGTGGCCCCGTGTGCGGGAGAGCCATACCCTGTGCACGATAAAGAACACGCTGGATGGCCTTGACGGGAGACTACCATCTGTCTCCCAACAGCTGTTCCAGTGGGTCCCCTCCCCCAACCTTCTCTGAGCCTTCGGGGTCCTTGTGGCCTGGCCATTTAGCCCATGGTGTGCAAAAAAGTGCCGCTCAGAGGTAAAACAATCCAATCCAACTCACCGTGTTACAAAACTAACCTTTAGCGCAGAGTGAAAATCATTATATTCAAATTCCATCTTTAAAGTGACCGGGCAGCCCCGTGTACAGTTGACTTAGAGTTAAAAATTTCTAAAACCTAATATTAAAAAAAAAAACAATTTTTAAAGGCTTCACGATTTGATTTCTCCATAAATTTACTGAAATATTTTTTTTTACGGACACAAAGAATATTTCACTTGCAAAAAAAATTACTGGTATGGAAAGTTAAAGTATTATTTGTTCACTTTCATTAGATAATTACAGTAACTTAAGCGTGTTTCAATTGTGTCGTAATAGCCATTTTGTTTTGAAGCAAAAATTTTGCCCATAAATCTTTACCTTTTTTCCTTAAGTTGATAACTTTACAGGAAATAGGGAGTATTAACTAAAAATAAGCGTCAGCTTACTATGCTCTCCTTTTTTATTTCGCCTTTCCTATTTATCAGTAATATTTTAACATGATTGTTATTTCCCTTTTCTGATGCAATTGATATTTCTCAGCTATTTCACTTCCCGATTTTTCTAATGTATGTATCGATTGTTATTAGATAATTATGCTCTGTAAATGTATAGTGCACTAACTGGCGGAATAAAAAAAAGATTATTATTATAGCACTGCCTCAAATCCTCTGCACAATAAAATGCTTTTAGACTTTCGTGAAAGCAGATTGCTCGTGAACAAATTTTTTTTTCTTTAGAATTTTTACGAAAAAAATTATAAATGCGAATTTTTTTAATTAGAAAACATTAGGGTCACACACAGAGTAGGTTAAGCCATAATTTTTCACTCTATCTCCTTTGCAATCCTCCCCCCCCCCCAAAAAAAAAAAAATAGCACTCTCCGAAGCCCTTAGACCAGGCATGTCAAACCCGTTAACCACCGAGGGCCATATTAAGTATTATATATTAAATCGCGGGCCGCAAAACAAATGGAAATAAAAATGAAGCATAGCTTTTATTATAAACAAATCAATACATACAAAATAATAATACTTTTTTTAAACCAGATGAAAATTGTTATGTGCAAACTAGACTAGAACGCAATATTCATTCACTTGACTGCTAACGAATAGCTTCCGACTCTACTGGCATTTCGTGACTCATTGCCACGCGCAAAGTACGTACATTTGAATGACCTCGAGACATGTGTATATGTTACCGCTAAAGCCGTTAATGTGCACATTACCTAGCTAATCTGCAGATTAACTGATTTGCTCCGTTAACGTGCGGAATCAAGAGTTTTCCGCATTTTACCTAGGTAATGTGCACATTAACGGCTTCCGTATCGTTAAAGTTCAAAAGTTTGTTTCTCTCATAGTGGTGAATCTCTTGAATATGAATCTTCGTGTCACGTGATTCACTCGTCCGCATTATAAAAAACGCTCCGGATGAGCGGAGGCCAAGTGAGAACGAATCGGTAAAGTGATTCATTCTTGATAACGAATCACTAAAATCATTCGTTCTCACTTGGCCTGCTCATTTTGGTGGCGTTTTTTATAATTCGGACGACTGATTCATGTTGACAGAGGGATGACCCTGGTTTCAACTCTACTCTCGGACACTAGATAAATAACATTATGTTAATTTAAGCGTACAGAAACGTTCCTGTTGTTCCAGCAAAGATCTTATTTTCACTTTAACGAGTGCCTAGTAGGTAATGTGCAGATTATCCAGGTAATTTGCAGATTACCTAGGCAATTTGAGAAATGAAACAATTTTCCGCACGTTAACGGATCACCCTAGTTAATCTGCACAATACCTAGATAATCTGTAGAATAACTGATTTCTGCACTTTAGCGGTAACATTACATGTCAGAGACCGATCGTAGAATTTGCTCATATCATGAAATACCACTATTTCATGAAATGATCGGGCAATTCATGATATGAGCAATTCTACGATCGGGCTCCGACATATACATTTATGCGCAATAGTTTCCCTTAGATATATATAAATGGAAATGTCTTCTGAAATACGTTTATTTAATTCATGTACCGTGTACGTACTTATAATTTTAATTAAAGAATCCAGTGTTGTCAAAAGTTAAATAAACGTATTGGTTATCAATCTTGGCGGGCCGCGTGTTTGACATGCCTGCCTTAGACTGTGGAAAATCTAGAATGGTAACGTTGATACACGAAATACGAAAAAAAAAAATTAGCATTCATGCATTTAATTGAATATAGTTTCAACGAGGCGTTCAATCTGATGAGTAAATTATGTGTATGAAACAGTGAATTAGGTGTATTTTTACATCTCTAAAAAAATATTGTTTCCTTTCAACTTTTATTATATCAAATTTTTAACCCATTAACGGGTTGGGTTGGGTTGTTTTACCTCTGAGCGGCACTTTTTTGCACACCATGGGCTAAATGGCCAGGTCACATGGACCCCGAAGGCTCAGAGAAGGTTGGGGGAGGGGACCCACTGGAACAGCTGTTGGGAGACAGATGGTAGCCTCCCGTCAAGGCCATCCAGCGTGTTCTTTAACGTGCACAGGGTATGGCTCTCCCGCACACGGGGCCACGGCTTAACGTCCCATCCGACGGACGGCGGCCTTTCCAAGCCCATCGGTGTCCCCTACTGACCGTGGGCAGGGCGGGGAATTTTGCGGAGATAAATCTCAACGCTGACCCAGCTGGGACTCGAACCTGGGAACTACAGATTACGAGCCTGGCGCGCTACCGACTGAGCCATCCCCCCCCCCCCCCCCTTTAACGGCAAACACCCATATTGGGGACACAGCTTTTATGATGAGTAAAATTATTCTACAAAAAAAAAATTTTTTTTTTTTCAGTCGCAGCATTTAATTCCTAAACCTGTCAAACTATCATGAAAATAATCAATTTTTTTAATGTAAGTAGGAAATAATACAAATAATATAATTAAAAAAACTTTATAGTATAATTATGGCGTTTAATGGGTTAATTGCTCATTTATCGCACGAAAGCGTTTCAAAACATTTTTTTCTTCTTTTACTTACACATTACGAAAATTCATTTAAAATTTCACGTGCTGCGGACATTTTCAAAGCTTTAGTGGCCCATTGGAGGGCCGCAGTCAAGTTTTAAAAATCCTGCATTATATCTTATCGTGTGTGAATAATGGTTTGGGATCTTATCTAAAATGCACAATTTCAACCAAGCATCAAAATCTCCTCTTATTCTTCAACAGTAACATTGCTCGGTACTTCGTTGCCGTTTTTTGTTTTTTCATTTATTTAAAAACTAAACAGCTTACAATTTTTCCACTAAATAAGACTGGGATAGATTCCCAGTAATGAGACCAGATACATATCAAATTAAAGCAAAGACCCAAAGATGTCATATACCTTTTCCGTTTTCTTCAAAAGTAGATTCTGAGTGGAATGGCTCTCGTACTTTTCGTCACACATAAACACTGATTTCTGTAACGACGTCGAATCCGATCTAACAAAATCGCAGACGAAAAAATTTGCAAATTTCGTCCTGCTTCTTCAAAGAATTTCAATCAGAAAAATTTGTACCCGATAAATCTGAATCTGACAGCATCCGAGTTCCATACACACAGAGAACATTAAGCCGTAATCGTGCGTGCATAAAACAATGTGCAACTATCATGTTAAAGAATGGGACGGTAGGCTACGTCTATCTCCAACAGCGATCTGTTGTAGGCTCCTATCTTCAACAGCTATCTGTTGGGTTCCATACTCAACCCTGTCCAAACCTTCGAATCGACTATTTAGGTAACGATGCAGGAATAGAGTGCTTCTTTGGGGTAAAACGGTACAAATGACAAAGGGTTAAATTAAATCTTGAAGAGATGGTGAAAGAAGAAACTGAAAAAGCAGGGAATGACTGTGATTTTGAAACACGTTTATTATCTTTTAATCTTTTTCAAACTTCCTTATTATCTATGCCAATAAGCTTTCTCTTAAAATGCACGTGCTGAACAGCTTTGACAAGTAATTAATATGTCTGCAGTAGCAGGAAATTGTATAATGAATGGTCGAACATAAACAAGTTTCTTTTTCTTCTTGTAATTTATGAAATTCGCCAGTCTTTTCCTCCGCAGAATGCTAACTAGAGACAGGTAAGCTAAAAATAATGATTACAAGTATATTGTAAGTGCGAATACGTGGATATTAACTGTACAACAAGCTTCCTAGATTTGCCACCTTTCTGGAAATTGTTGTCGCAGCAATTCGAGTGGAACTGATCAAAACTGTCACATTTCGTGTTTACATCTATTCTACTCTTGTAATCGAACGCAATTTTTTTTACCATTTTGGTTCGTGCTGGGTTGTTTCACCACTGATTGGCACTTTTGACTCGCCTCAAGGTCATCCAGTGTGCTTTTTAAGTTGCAAGGACATGGTTCTCCTGCACACCACGTAATGTCTCACCCAATGAACGGTGGCAGATCTAAGCTCATAAGTATCCCCTTTCTCACTGAGAATAGAACTGAAGTTAGCATAGAAAATCTTAACGCAAGCACAATGTAGAATAAAACATGTGAACATTAGATAATGAGTAAGGCGAACGTTTCCTTCAACAAGGCCATACCACTGCCGAAATGACGTCACATTAGGTAAATCTAGATTCGTCAAAAACACTTCGCTGTTTAATGGTGGTGATGTTAGCCTGGTGCGCTACGAACTAAGCCCAATCTCTCACTTCACTGTGGGTAATGGAGCAGGCTTTTTTTATTTTTTAAATAGAAAACATGTAAGACATTAAAAAATTGCATGCGATTAGATTCGTATTTCTTACTTGGTAAAAACCACATTGCTTTAAAGATTG
Organism: Ryuthela nishihirai; assembly: GCA_038380435.1. Lineage (NCBI taxonomy): Eukaryota > Metazoa > Arthropoda > Arachnida > Araneae > Heptathelidae > Ryuthela > Ryuthela nishihirai. Next base: position 33,486,298 of record JAWZYU010000018.1, read on the forward strand.
GGTTGTTTTATTTCTGAGCGACTCTTTTTTCCTCACAATGGGCTAAATGGCCAGGTCACAAGATCCAACGAAGGCTCAGAGAAGGTTGGGGGAAGGGGACCCACAGGACAGCTGTTGGGATGCAGATGGTAGATTCCGTCAAATTCATCCAGCGTGTGCTTAAACATGTGCAGGATTGACCATGGACACGGCAGGGAGTTTTGCGGAGAGAAATCTCAAAGCTGACCCAGCTGGGACTCGAACCTCGGAACTGCAGATTACGAGCCTGGCGCGCTACCGACTGAGCCACCCCCGTCCCTCCATTGCTTTAAGGATGGCTGTAATGGGTAACGAAATATATATATAATTTTTTTCTCTCCAAAATTTTAAACTATGGAAATGAATTATTTGATTATTTTCATCACTTGTTATCTTTTTTTTAAAACTGGGCACTCGCAAGTAACGACCAAAAATATGATTCTTTTGTTCACCACAAATAAGCAGCATATTTTTATTTTTATTTGTGATTCAAACAAACGAAATTCTAAAAATGGTAGCTAGTATTTCAGCAATATGGCAAAGGTTTCGTGGACATTTATATGATGATAGAAATGATAAGAAAAAATGTATTTATTTTTATTTTCGATCATAGGAGTATATTTCAGCGGTTTACTAAAATACTGCAAACAAATCATGTTATGTAGTGTCACTAATAATAATGTTTTGAGCGATTGAAATAAAAAGGTTCCATAAATGCCACTTTTCATTTAAGTATCAAAATACCCAAACGAATTGCCTTCAGTATACTAAATCTTCAAAAAATATCCACCATTGTACGAGAAAATCTCCTGACAAGAATGTTTGGAAGGGAGCAACCAACCCGCGACTGAATTTCCAGAATGTTAGGGAGTATTGGGTAACTTGGTTTTGAGAAAACCATGGTCGAGGAGAAACTCTTACTTATCTATGCACAAACTTTTAGAAACATTAGGATCTTGGTTTTTTTTAAGCTTAAGTTTTCATTAACGTGTGGGGAAATTTAATAATAGCTCTCATTTTTTTTTATTTGGCTAACCTTCTACTATGGCATATAAACTGACAGGCTCCTGTCGGACCTCTGTGGCAAGCAGCTGCTTGAGGGGGTATTTATTATTTATTACTTTATTTATTGTAAACAGGAAATCGGAAATGGACATTTTAAAAAAATGAGTGAAAGAGTAGTTGCAGGTGTCCAACTTGGGTTTTCTTATAGGGACTTTAAAATTTAATGGAACAAATATTGTGTTGAAATTCAACAGTGTATTTGTTAAGTAATAATTAAACCTTCCTACCCAATGAAGGTTTAATTATTATTTAACAAATACACTGTTGAATTTCAACAGAATATTTATTCCATTAAAATTTAAAGTCCCTATAACAAAACCCAACTTGAAAACATAATCCCACATTTTTATTTTTCGACTTCCGCAAATAATCACGCGTTTTTTATTTTTCAAGTCGAAAAATAAAAATAGTTCTGAATTAGAATTTGGGTTTTATCGTATGATGAATTTTTACCAACACGAAGTGGTAAGGGAGAAACCTGAATCTGAAATTTCAGACTGACCAGTCAAGTGTTTGGTAAAGTGCAGGGTTCTCAAAATGTGTTAAATGAAAATTCCAAGCGATAAGCTTTAAAATACGAGGAGAAAGCTTTTCCAGTCATCTCTTTAAATACTCAATCAATATTGCTGAAATTCACCATGTCTCATTCCCACAAAAAGTTTATTTTTTAAGACACTAAATTTCTAATTTGGCTTTCCAATGGACGGGAATTCTCCTATGACTTCTTTGGGCTCTATATAAACACTACTACGGTTGAGTTCAGGCAGAAATTTTTGAACCTGGTTAGAGAATCCCCCCCACCTCCCTCTTTAATATTTATCTGACACATTGTATTAAATCATATTGTATCATTAATAATTTCCAGAGCGTTGGGGAGTACTGTGCAGCTTATCTTGGGAATACCATGATTGAGGAGATTCCATTCCTTACCTATACATAAGCCAAAGATAGGTACAGAAATGCATAACCAACCATTCTTTAATTCTTCGTATTATATGGTATTACAAACTTTAAAGTAATTATTTGAAGACCAAATTACACTCAATGTTATTAGAAATGAAGACTACTAGAAATAATTCATAAAAACAAAAAATTCTTGAGTAAAATTATAAATTCTAAGAGCCATTCATTAATAGACAATATATGAAAAAATCCAAAGACTGAATGATGCTCATTTCTCATTGCAAAAGATTAATTAAAAGATTAAAATTATAACAAAAAAATTAATTTTTCAACTTATAATTTAAATTTCTAATTTTTCTCATGACTGAGCCCCAACTGAATTCATCTCTTAATATACAAGCGGATTATAATCAAGTAAACAGTTATAGGAATACAAAATTAATTCATTTAATCTAGCCATTTTATCTTGCACTCGGTTTTTAAAAATGAAATACGAACAAATATTTTTGATGTCATCAGGTAAGTTATTATAATTTCTAGCGGGGGAAATTCAAAGGATTTATGGAAAATTTCTTTCCTAGCTGTTGCAACAATTGATTCACACAGAAACAGCGCAACTTGCAAATCGCTACCATATACAGGAAATTTATCGTAATCTCTCTGTTGTACGTAGCAACAATTCCATAGGTATTTTAAGAATTGCTAAAATACTAATAACAAATACAAATTATCCACAGAATACAGATTTAAAATGTAGATTGCTTTTACAGTCTTGTTGTGTATCGTTATTAAGGTGACAAATTGTAGTAATACATTTATAGAGAATATTTTTATTACATGTGCCTGATTATAGGTGCCTATTTAGTTTAAACAGAGACTAATGATCAGATCGCAGGTCTAAACATAAAAGTATTTTTTACTATCAACGTTACAGAATTTATTTTCCAGTATCTTTTTATACAGTATTCAAAGGAATCGAAGTAAAAAACCGATTTTCACCACAAAAATTTCAGATTGGTGGCAACTATTGCATGGATTTTATATATATAAGACGATTTCAATATCTAGTATTCAACATTTTCAAGATTAACCGGAGTTTATGCACATGCAGCATGTACACAGTCTGTGTTCATACAAATTCAAACAACTGAAAACATCGACATACGTTTAACTTCAAATGTGCGAAAACTGCTTTAAACTATAGTGATAAATATCTGAGTTTTGTATACTGCAAGAGAGTACATTATCATTTGTAAATACTTATTTTACTAGTTTTTAATGAAGAAGTAAAATAAAAATTTAACGAAAAAAATATTGTCAGTGTTTTATTACATTTTTATTTAAATGCTCCGATTACATTCATTAAACGGCTGCAAACTTATCGAAAACTAGAAAGAAACAAAGATTTAAACAAAAAACAAAGATCGCATCCTCTTTCTCATACGAACACTGCGTCAATTGACGATACACACACACAAGGCCGTGAAAGAGTACAGGACTAGCGAGCCACGCCGGTTCGTGGAGGCAGCTTCGCGCGGAGAGATGCCGGTGGATGTGCCGTCCTCCCGCCTAAGCTGCCGCAGAGAAAGACGGAGCTTCGTTGGAGAAGATTTGGCACGTCGTTGTTCGATTATAGCGCCATCATAAATTGGAGCGGACATCTTCCTGGTGGTAACGTTCACACAGACGCAATTTGGCGGCCACACAGAGTGTGGGGAGGGGTGAGATGAGGAAGGGGGGAGGAGATTTACAGTGTCGTGCAATTTCAAACTCGTCTGACTAAGTACCGCTCATCCAAGAACAATGGAGGACAATGGTTACTACGGTTTGTGGACAGCCACTCCTAGCTTTTAGAATGTATGATCATCTTGTTTTTATGCAGGCGTGAATAAAAATACAACTATAGGAAACAAGTTGCTAAGGACTACAACCGCATCGTATCTCAATCTTCTGAAGGTGACAGATTTGTGATGATGATGTGGCCACAAAACTTAAGGATATCAGAAGGGAGAAAAATGCTTGAGGAAACTCTAAATTCCAATTTCACGGTCTAACTAAAGGTGACAATTAGAACTATTCCACAATTATTGTAGCTGTTTGCGACACAAAATCCGCACATACTGTTTCTCGATTGGCTCGAGGATATTTAAACATCCAATCATAAAATTCGTAAGATACAGAATACCTTAAAAGAAGTAAACGTTCTAGAATGCAATAAATATTATAGGGAGAACAGAGAGGAAAAACAATTGCAGCAATATAATAGTTTATATTAATCACCTTTATTATAGGAATGAGAAATGTAAACTTTTTTCGATAAAAACATATCTCTGAAAGAAAATAGTTTTCATGGAGGAAAAACGCATTACAAGTACAAAACTATGTTAATTGTCGAATGATCCAACGTGTTTCTGATAGATGAAAACTCTAATTTAAAAACTAGCAAATCATACAAATGGTTTAAAAAACATAAATAATTAACTTAAGTATGCCTTGGGGCCATATTGTCTCATTCCGCAAAGCGAAGCGTGTGTTATTAAAATGTTCGAGGATGCTACAAATGATTAAACAAGCATTTCTGATTTTTGGAGAGGCGTATATACTTTAAAAAAAATGCTGAAGACACTATTTTTTTTAAAAATATTTCAAGTAAATCAGAAAGTTTTGTAAGGAATATAATTCGCAATGAGACAAGTTTAATATTAAACGAGTCACCGCCTGCTTCATTAATTCAATACAAACTGCAGGAGTTGTGCTTCATAAATTACGAGATAAGCAACCATGGACCTGATTCTAATCAAGCATCGATAATCGGCCATGAAACACGCGAACAATGCACGATATCAGCATACTGTAAACGACTTCAACAAACTTTATTGCCAGATACTCCCATCTTCCTACATTCTAGCAGTTTCCAGTTGGTTACAAAAGTGTGGAAAGCAGGGATAATTCTTCAACAAAACTTCTATTTCCAGCTGTGACAATAAATGAAACTAAAAATACGCATCGAAAAAACGCTACTGATCCAAAGGTTCAATTTTTACGACACCACGAAGAGAAGCGAAAGTTGAATGCTGTCATCAGTTGACTTAGAGATTTTACTCCCTTGTTGACAAGACATTCAAATTAAACTGTAGGATAATAAAATTATCGTTTAAGCAGCTGCTTGCTATAGAGAGGAGAATATCAGTATCATAGGCCATTATTTAATGTTAAAGTCTCACCTTCTTCACTGAGATCAGTTACGAAGGCGACACCTTAGCATAAAGATAACACGATAAAAGAAACATCACTATCTTATCCGGGGCTTGAACTCTTGCACTAGCGAAACTGGATCATCAAGAGCCCTGGTACAAAATATTTGAGCGGTCCCCTATCATGTAGAATAAAATTTATTGTCATGACACACCAATAATGCAATTAATGTTCATGTTGCTGATTAAAGTACAAAATATATATACATCTTCGACTTTTTTTTAATAATTTTATACTCACAATGCTCAATCGTTCACCTAGCATCCGAATGGGCCTCCAGCCCGATTGCGCCCCGGTGTGTTGCACCCCGATAGTTTTGCCATTGAACCCTGGTCCTTTAATCCACAACTAACACGCTAAGCTTCGGTTACCGCGATATTATAAAAAAAAAATGCTTTAGGAGAGAGATGACTAAAACGGATTATTCAGGCTTGGTGAAGATTTGCACTGCTAAAGAATTTTTTTTTTTTGCAAATAGTTGATACTTATTCAAGAACCAAATTATGAAGATCGTTCATTCAGCATTTCATTTTAAATTTTCGCATTGTAATCATGCAGGCCCAGATCCAGAAAAAAACAGACGAGGGGGCGAAGAAACACAATCGAGCCGAAAAAAGTATATAAAAGGAGGATGGCAAGAAACTAGATTTCCAATTCAGTGTAACACATTCCCCCTTCCGCTTTAAAAATCAAAAAAATTCCTGAAAGTTGCATGAAATATATATTTCATAATTTTATGCCTCTATTACCCTTATTAGCATTCTGAAATCCCCCCCCCCCCCAGATCTGGCCATGTAATCATGGTATACTGACACAAAGATGCAAAACAAAACTGACATTTCTTGTGTAAATTTCTTTTAAAATCATCTAAATTCATTACACAATTAAGCCTCAGGCTCTAATCTTAATGAAAACAAATACTTATCTCTGAAAATAAGACTTTTCATGATTGAAACAAACGAAGAACAAACAGCTGTCTCGAATTGCTGATGGCAAACTGAAAATCCTGGCGACCCTTGCAATAGAAAAACTGCAATCTGAAGACAAAAAAACTAGCTAATGTATTTAAGAATTTACTTATTTAAGTAAGAGTATAAGGTGTTAACTGACTTAATGGAGTAACACGATTTTCTCGTGGAACAGTGACGCACAAGAGTGATAAAGATGGAGAACCACTGGCCCATATTCTAGCTCTGATTGTGTCGATCAGTACGGTTTACGTATAACTTGCTCCTTAGAAACAAACTTGCTAACAGTGTTCTGTATAATGTTCTCGTGAGATCATTTCACATACTATGGTTTTGAATTGTTTATCCAACTTTAGGAGATTAATATGCAGGCAATGGCGTAATGATAGGGTGGCATAGATGGCAAAATGCCACAGGCCTAATGCTTCTGGAGGCCCACTCAAAATCCAACTTATATCGAAAAGATAGAAATTATCACGATTATTTAATAATACAGATTTTGTATGTATATTTTAATAAATTACTACACTTCATATGTAGTTATTTTTCTTTTCGTTTCAACGAAAACCGTGTAATTAGATTAGCCACCTGGTCTAGTGGTTAGCGTACCTGACTACTAAACCAGCGGACATGTCCCTATGTATGTTGTAGGAAAACCAGGACAAGCTCAATATAGCTTTTGGGTTATCTCCATACTTTATGTAGTGCAGTAACATTCTTCCGTTTATTCTTTTTAATCGTTTTAGGGCCCCTTCCGCTATAGTAAGGCTACTGTTTGTGCAAAATAATCAAGATTGCTTCACGAACTATGTCTCAAAAAGATTTTTGAAATGTTGAAGGTCATAATTATCAATAAACTATTCTACTTTGATCACAAACTTTAAATTTTATTTCATAATATACTTCATTAAATCAAAGGGTAGAATGCTTTAAATACTTAAAATGTTATTACGGTGTGTCAGAATCATAAATGTCAACAACACAGGAATAAATTTGTATGAAAAGCGAAAGTTCGTAGTTAACGCATAAACTCTGATTGGGGAGTCAAATGCAAAGAGCGGACAATATAATGAACTTCACCGGCTTATTTCTTGCTAAGATTATATATTTTGAGGGACTTTTCTACAATTCGGACAACTGATTTCTTGTCTACATTATTTGTGTCTTAAATTACTTTCCTTACAATAAAAGTATTTTGCTAATATAATCTCTTTGTAATGTGGCATATGGTTGGAGAAGTAATTGTTTTAACAGAGTAGCGTATTCTGTTAGTATTGCATACACCTGAAACACTGCTGTATTGCATACATCTGCGAAGGATGCAGGCTGTCTGTTATCATAGATATACTGACAATGAATGTTTCTTGCAATTTTTAAGCATGTCAGCGTACTTCGTTGTCAGTCCAGACTGGATAAAGTGAAATTACGAGCTGCTTTTGGCTCTCTTACAGTATTACTCGTTGTTCACCTTTGTCGCAATCTTCTTTCTGTTTGATTTTAATTTGTTCACTTCTGACACATAAGACATTCTTCATACTGGTAGATTACGGCAAAATGGGCAATAATAAACAAGTGAATAAATATTGTTTTACGTCATCCAGGTAAGCATTAACATCAAATATATATATCTTAATGAGATTCGTCTAAATACGCTCATTTTCCCGCTGTCAGTGCACTCCGCCTATAAAAAAAAGCAACATTTAAACTAGCAAGGGTACATGAACTATAAAGAGTCATTAATCGAAAGCATTGTGTTGAGAAAAATTACTAGCTGCAGTAGGTTAAGAAAATAAGCAGGTTATTTAATTAAATTGAGATTACAAGTCGGTAGCTAGGTTGTCGTCTTTGGTTATTTTTCTTTCCACGGATGAGTAGCTAAGAGACGAAGCAGCACTGCTCTGCAGCATCGTAGAGTGCAGTCTTCTAACTTTAGCTCGCCAAGTTTTCTACTGTTAAATGGTGCTCACGTTTTTATGCCGCTTTCAACGTTAGTTAGCGAACAGAGAACGTTTTGTACGCTTTATCAACAGAAGGGACATCAATTATTCAGGAAAATCACTGTCGCAGTATCTCTTTATTTAAACTTATCTGGAACTTTATCACTTTGTAACTATTTCGTATGTGTATCTGGCGTTTTCCATCTAAAGCAAACGCTACTGAGAATTAAAAAGAAAAATACCTTTCATAACAGTAACATGTAGAAGTTAACAGATATAAAGGGCATAGAAAAGAAGGGCAATTAGCTTACTAATTGAATATAATCGTGTCCTTCTCATGTTAGCTGCTTATCCCAGTCATTCAAATGGCTAATTGTAATCTGATCATAATGTTCGCAGTGTTGTTATTCTGATATGACATGATGCAGTTAAACAAGTCAGTAACTTCAAGGACATACTAACATCCCAGAATACGAAAAAGCTTTCCAGAACACAATATTCCCGAGCGTAATATACGAGAGGCCGATAGAAAATTCCGGCTCAAAAACAACAGTTAAAAACAAAGAAACAGAGTTGCGAGGTCATTAAACGGAAAACCGATTCCTTGTTTAGGATATAATCCTTGATTTGTTATAAATAACTGGCTTGATCTGAGTCAAAGATTTCAGCTATTCCCATACTTGATCATATTTGACAGGAAAATGAGGATGGGGAAAATGTCTCGTTTAAAATTAAATGTGATTAACTTTGTTAAATGGAAGCATGAGACTTCGCGGGAGTTTCAAAGCCCATTTTGCCTCGTGGCCTATCAAGAGTCTTCTTTTTCTACCTTTAGGATAAAACCAGAAAACTGTGCTGTTTTTCTAGGTGAGAGGTAACTTCCTAATTATGGTCATCCAGTGGCATACCCAGAAACTTCCGATGGCTGGTTTTTGAATGTTCGAGTTCCAATTGGGACCTAAATCCGGCTGAGGTAAAAAAAAGTCCTTTAGCCGCTAAATCCTAATAGAATTTTAAAAAGAAGTTATTATTTTTTCCAATTTAGGCAACCTTTGGAATTAGTAACAGCAATTTACGAAACCGACTGAATTTAGAAATCTGAACTAGTACTAGCTATAAAGCCTACAGATTTTCTCTCAGTTCGCTATAAGATTAAGGGGCATACATCTTAAAAAGGGTGGTACACGTAAAAACAATGTTCATAACGGTAAATCAGTATTACCAGTTATATCCCGACAAAAGTTTGGCACGAAACATGTCTATTGGTAACTTTGCCCTTCGACAACTTACGATTCCATTCACGACTTTCAACTCTCCCTCATAACATACTCCATTCATAAGGCGACTAATTATTCCCTCTGCAAGCGCACTCAGAAATTCCGGGCACTTGCAGAGAGATTAAGCCCCCGGGAGCTACGAACCCGATTTCTTAACCCAACATACCAACACATAAATTGGACCACCACAATAAATTTGGGACCGATCGGTCAAGTACCTGCGGAATCAAAGGGAGCCGAAATTTTCGGTGACCAATGACGTCGACTTGAAAGAAACGCCTGTCTGCCCATCCTTTCAGAATACGGTGGTTATATAATATGATGATTAACATTATTTCTTAATTTTTTTCAGCTTATTTATGTTTGCCGTCCCATGGCCGAGTGGTTAGCACGCTTGGCTACTGATCTAAGGGACCTGGGTTCGAGCCCCGGGTAAGGCATGGTTGTGTGTGTTGTTTTTTTGCTGAGGGTCTGCCATCCTCACAGACCCCTCTACTATGACATATAAACTGACAGGCTCCTGTCAGACCTCTGTGGCAAGCAACTGCTTGAGGGGGTATTTAGTTTTATTTATTTATCTACGTTTCATTTTTGGTAGCAGGACTTGCTCCCGTGCCCCAGAATTTCTTGAGCAGACCCTGCATTTCATCTTGGGTTTTAAACACTGCCTTGGAAAAATATATGGTATTGAAACCCTCAAATGGGGATATAACTCCCCCTTGGGTACGTCACTTAATAAATAAATAATATTAATCATCATATATCATACATAAGTGCGTCCAATAACATCCATAAAGTACATGTCTTGAAAGGGGGGAAGGAGGAGTTCCAGTTTGTTATTTCGCACTGCGTGAGGGAGGGGTTAAGAAGTGGGGCTATACTAATTTCACGATTAGTCTTATTTTTCAGTTTCTCGATGACACCAGCTTTTTTTAAGTTATCACTTATAATTACCCAATCCTGTTGTAAACACTCGCTTGCAAGGCTAATTATAAAAATTTCCTTTTCTTACAAAAAGTGTTACGTAACCGGAAGTAAGCAGGGTTCAACCAAACTAAGTGGCAGTGATTACAACAGAGGACGGTTGGCAGTGATCAGCACCCAAACTGGAGAACAGGTAAGTGATAGATTACAGTTATATAGTGAAACTTAGAGACTTAGACAATATTACATAATTTATGGGCAGCCCCTATAAATATTTGGAACGCGTTTTTATCCTCATAAACTTCTTTGTTGCAAAATATACGCATGGATATGAAGAGCAATACACGAGAATCTTTAAAAGCATAGATATAAATCTATCTTATCTGCCAGTGAGTAAATTCAACATCATTCGAAATACTGCATGCTTTTAACGTTGTGACCGATACTTTCATTTTACGAGGCGCAACAGAATTTGATTGTAAAAAAATAAACAACCGTAATCTACAATTTCAGATTCTATTAAGGAAAATGGAATCTTGACGCATTCCATACCAAAAGCCTATCGTAAATAGTCGAGTACTTGTCACTTTCCAAAATCTTCGAAAACAAAATTCTATTCACACACCTACAGCACACGTTAGTTTTAAAACAGTCCACATCTTTAAAAAATAACAGCTTAATTGTGACTTAAACATTATTATACATTACTGTGATAGCTGTATTCAGTGGCGGGTCCATAGGGGGCACGTACCGGGGAAAGCCCCGGGTATATGCCCTCCCATGAAAACTGATCAATTCGTATTACAAAAAAATATTCCTAAAGCTGCTGTTTACCATAGAGGTCTGACAGGTGCCCATCCGTTTAATACGCCATAGAGCAGATCTGTGAGGAAGATGAGACCTCAGCAGAACAAGAAATCTTCCATGCCTTACCCGCGGCTCGAACCCGATCCCTTTGATTAACATCCAAGCACGCTAAAATCCTGACCACCGGGAAGGAGCAGTGTTTTATTCCATTCAGTCACAAGGTGCTATCGCTTAGTATCACTGAGATATCTATATTCTGTGCCGTCCCTTTCAAAACAAAAAATACGCCACTGGTTGTATTTGTTTCGGTTTATATAATTTAATGATATCAGGAGGAAGCATTTTACTTATGAACTGATATAGAACATTAACTTGGATGATGCTTGGCAATTCTCAACTTGGCATAGAATTGTTCGCAAGTGATGCAAGGTGGAGAACAGCTGCATCACAGATCTCTTTAAATTTCATCCCCACGTTCTAGTGCAAAATTTGTCGACTGCAGGCTAAAGTAATTTTTTGTACGTTTCCTTTCATGCAGACAGAAATTCCGAAATTTTTTGGGCAACTTTCATTATATAATTCGACCCATTTACTAAAATTAGAGCTTAGGAAATAAACATCAAAAATGCTTGATTCGGTACAAGACCTGGTGGTGAAGACTAGATAGTATTCCTGGTTTAAAACTCGTACTCCGATCCTGAAATATATTTCTCACTGCGTCTATAACACGATACTCAAAGCGTAAGCAACTGACTATGTCTCGAATTTCTCCCTTTAAATGAGGGAGAAGCTAGCGGGTCATTAAAATGAAATACAAACGTGTCTAGGCCTACATTGGTTGTTCTGCTCAATCGACGGTATATAATAGGCAAGTGAGATACTGGAGAGTAACATGTAATCCAAAGTTGCGTAGTATACCGAAATCCGGTATAGATGATACAGGATGTAAGGGCCTCCCAAGGGAGAATGGAATTTCTCAGACGATACACCATGTCTAGCAGTGAGAAGTGAATGATAAGTGGTTTAATTAGGAGTAAGATCACGCTACATGGATCTCATTTGCATTGCACATGTCCATAATTGGCATACAGAAAGAAATATCGGCTGTCTGAATGCGATACATTGATGAATCTACGATGGCGAAAAGTAAACCAAAAATAGTCTCGGATACAATATTCTCTCGTCTTAAAACTACATTTCTGTGAAGCTGACTTATATGAAAATCATGAGTTTTTGTGAATACCAGCTCTTTATACCATACAGAAAAGTTTTTTTCTTTCAAGTAAAATATCATCTATAATTGGAAACTGCACGTGCCCAACAGCATCCATATGATTTTGTCTAAGTACACATTATAAAGCAGGCAGAGGCGGTTAACACCACACACTTTTACTTTATTACACGTGGACTGAGCTATTATTACAAAATAAGAATCAAGTGTTTAAGAGATTTTATTACATCATAAAAGTAAATAAAAATTAAATACTGTTTGATGAAACTAGTTTAGCTACGATTGACTAAAATTTTGTGTTCAGTAAGAATAGTTTTTTTTATTTCATTTTTTAAATGATTAAAATTTTGAAAATTTTGAAAACATTATCAAATTTCAAAACTAATAACAAATTGAACAATTCATTCAAAAAAAAAGGTGAGATTTCCATCCAAAATTAGCCACTGGAAATCCTGGGCCCCACTTGAGTCTAATGATTAATCCAGACATTGTAAAAGAAATGTGTTTGTAATCACGTTAGTTTCAATAGCTATTATATGCTTTCAAAACATGTAAAACTTTCAATAACGTAGCGAATAAATTTCAACTAATTTCGATATACCCTGAACATGTTCCTTTTAATATTTTATATGCATATCGTTGCATACGAGTTTCTAAAGGTGAAGAAAGTGTAGTTTCGAAAACTAACATGATATATATGGTCATTTCTGCCTACTAAAATGTACTGCAAAAACTTGTTTATAGTCGAGTTTGTTTTAGGTTGCCTCTCAAAGTTTAATTATTCACAAAAGGCATCAACCAAATAGAAAGAAGATCTAGTGAGGAAGATGAGATCTCAACATAAGTACAACCATAAGAAAACATTAAACTTTATCTGGGATTCGAACCTGATCGCAGAACAACAACCAAGTGCAAACTAAGCACGCTAACCATCAGACCACTGGGTCGGAACATCAGAAATTATATAATTTAGTGTTAACAGTTTATAAAATATATCATGTCTCAAAAACCAAATACAGTGGTTTTATGTGTGGGAAGGGATAAAAGGGGAAAATGTGCTCAACTTTTGTACCACCACTAATCAAGTCTGTAACTTTTCCATGTAGGCCACGGGGATCCAACATTCGTTCCGCCTAAAAATTTGTAAAAAAAAACATCAACTAGTATGACCTAAAAACTACTAGTCATAACCAGTGTGAAAACGGCTCTAAATTGTTTTAGTTTAATATCACTAAAATTATATACCTAGGGCATTAAGAATAAAGTAACCAGATTTTCAAAACTCAATTATTGTCCCACTTTATAAAGGAAAAAGTGAGACGTTTGAAATATGTTTCATATTACTGCGCAAAATTTGTCAGATTCCTGAAACAAAAATCAAGGCATTTTTAGTGAATAATTGTGGGTGCAATTCGACCGGAAGTGACCAGCAGAGAATTTTTTTTTAACTCCATTTCTTCGCAGCACACTTCACTGTCTAGTTTTTGATTTGGTAAGAAATTTTTTTTTACTCTAACTCAATATTACAGGTACTTCCATTTTTGTCTACATTTTCAAGACCATGCACAATAAAATATATTTTTAACACATAATGCGAAGAGAAAGAATTAATAAAAACTATCAACGTTCGTTGGGTTGGGTTGTTTTACCTCTGAGCGGCACTTTTTTGCACACCATGGGCTAAATGGCCAGGTCACATGGACCCCGAAGGCTCAGAGACGGTTGGGGGAGGGGACCCACTGGAACAGCTGTTGGGAGACAGATGGTAGCCTCCCGTCAAGGCCATCCAGTGTGTTCTTTAACGTGCACAGGGTATGGCTCTCCCGCACACGGTGCCACGACTTAACGTCCCATCCGACGGACGGCAGCCTTTCCAAGCCCATCGGTGTCCCCTACTGATGGTATGACATGATGATACTACAGGGTGGGGAATTTTGCGGAGATAAATCTCAACGCTGACCCAGCTGGGACTCGAACCTGGAACTACAGATTACGAGCCTGGCGTGCTACCGACTGAACCACCCCCGCCCCATCAACGTTCGTTAGCACGCGTCAATTTGAAACGCTGACCTGTATTCCCTTACCATTGGCTCAATATGACCACATTTTCATGAGTCATCGAATCATGGGAATACAAGAATCCTCGAATCATATATGCAGGTCAGTATAAACTGGGATTAAAGTGCGAAAACAGCGGTGGGAAATTTTTATATTGAAATGAATATTTAAAAAACGCGGTAAAATTGTTTTAGCTATGAGCTTTATAAATTTTTTTCCCGCCGCTTTTTTGTCCTGTACTTGAGCTGGCATTTTACAACACGATAAATAAAATAAATATAAATATCCCCTCAAGCAGCTGCTTGCCACAGAGGTCTGACAGGAGCCTGTCAGTTTATTATGCCACAGTAGAAGATCTGGAGGATGGCAGGACCTCAGCAGAAAAACGACACATACATCCATGCCTTACCCGGGGCTCGAACCCAGGTACCTTATCGTTAATATGAGATTTATTCTCTGACGATGTTATTGTAGAGCGGGTCAAAACCGGGATATTTTGGCACCAGGTTTTCCGGTGCCAAATTAATATTTGGGAAAATATTATTTGCATCAATAAAGGATTTCAAATTTTCTGATTATATGACCATTATTGAAAGGAAATGCAATGCTACTATAAAACAGAGCAATGGTTCTCAACCTTTTATGTTTCACGTATCCCCTGGAAATGGGCATGTCCATAAAACTGGCGTACCTCTTGTATAGATAAATAAAACTATAGTTATAGTACAACAATGTGAATAAAATAAAACATATATATAGTATATATCTACTTTTGAGCTCTCACGGCGTACCCCCAAAATTTTTTACCGCGTACCCACGTTGAGAACCCCTAAAATAGAATATTGTAGGGTTCATAGAGTGTCATTAAATTTTGGTGAACTGAGGAATGTACATAATTATTAATCTTTACCTTTTTACTATTTGAATATACTATTTCAATCAACACAGCAAAATAAGTAGCATCAAAAGCGTAGTTCTCACTTCGGGAAACCATCGTCAATTTAAATTTCACCTGTTAATATTTGCGTTTCAACACTTTCAATCCCATCACTTTTTAAGATTCTGTCGTGGCAGAAACCACTGCAACATTTGGTAATTAAATACTACAGTAGATCTATACTGCCAGTTCCGAAAATTTTAATTTAATGATTGTATTCCCCGGTTGTATTGATAATTAAACAATTTAACTGACAATTTTAAAGCAAAGGGTAAAAAACATCAGAAAGTTTTACTAGAGTCAACTCTCGATTATCCAAGGGCATCACTCGGTTAGCGTATTAACCGCGGTAAAAAGTAATAGTGTCTGCAACGTTGGCAGTTTTCCGTCAAGCGATTTATATGTTGTTTTGAGTTCCTCAATTATTGTAGTATTATTTTTACACTTTTGGATGACGTCTGTAAAACGGTAAATGTGTTCCTAAATACGGGATGTAATTTTAACTAAAATTTACATTAAAAAAACTCATTGGCGTAACAATAGTCTACTTTATTGTAGCGTTGCATTTCCTTTCAATAATGGTCATATGATCAGAAAATTTTAAATGTGTGTGGGTCGCATAAATCCTTTATTGATGCAAATATTATTTTCCTTTTGTAGCATTGGGGACAAAATACGAAAGGTCTAGCTAGACCAGTGTCTCGCAAACTGTGTGCCGCGAGAGATTCCAAGTGTGCGCGAGAGATTTTCAAATTGACACTAGATATTCCAAAGATTTCATTTTGACTTGTGTTATCGATTTTGTGTATTAAAAGTTTTTTCTCTGTTACCTATCGACGTGCTTTAATAAAAAACTTTCAGATTTTATCAACTGGGATCTTGTAAGTATTTATCAGCTTTTTCCAAATTTTGGTATTAATTTTTGATTATTTCAAGCCATAGAATGGACAAATATTTAAAACAAACACCGAATTATGAATTAAAGAACAAGAGCAAATCTTCAAGTAAAACCAGGCTGATGACTTCAACAAAGCGCAAATATAATGAAGATTATATAAATAAAATAAAAAAATAAATACCCCCTCAAGCAGCTGCTTGCCACAGAGGTCTGACAGGAGCCTGTCAGTTTATATACCACAGTAGAAGATCTGAGAGGATGGCAGGACCTCAGCATAAAAACAACACGAACATCCATGCCTTACCCGGGGCTCGAACCCAGGTCCCGTAGATCAGTAGCCAAGCGCGCTAACCACTCGGCCACGAGAGTATCTAAATTTTAAATAAAATGCATTTAACGAAACTTCAATTTTCCTCTTTTTACTAACCATCAAAAATTCTTTTTTAGGTGTGCCGCGGGAAAAAAATAGATTCAGTATGCCGCAGAGTAAAAAAGTTTGCGAGACACTGGTCTAGCCCAAAGGTGGAGGAAACGTTTTTCTCTGAGGCCACTAAAAATTGGTTAGATAGTAGTAAAAAGGTATTGAAAATCTAGCCGTCCCGTGACTAAGTGGTTAGCGCGGTAAATGTCTAAGGGACATGGGCTCGAGCCCCGGGTAAGGCATGGCTGTATGTGTCGTTTTTCTGCTGGTATCCTGCCATCCTCCCTTCAGACCTCTGTGGTAAGCAGCTGCTTGAGGGGGTATTTATTTTATTAAAACCTTAATGTAACCATATATTTTATGCATAACTACGGGAAATAATGAAGTGATTATATCGATCTTAAAATATTACTATTTATTAAACAACGGTAAGAAAATTACGTTTAAAGAACATACATATTTAAACTGTTTTAATGAGATGGATGTAGCAGCATTTTCCCGACGATTTCACCAAAATTTGGATGTATACTGAATGGCGGCACTCTGCGCTCGTTCACCAGTTGCCGGCGGCTCACAAAAATTAGCCCGTGGCCCGGAGTTTTCCTCATCCCTAGTCTACTTTTGGAGGTCCATTCAAATCACAAAAAAAATCACAATTGTTCATATTTAGTATTGCCGATTTTAATACATAAAATATTTTTGTGGGAGAGGGGTCTCAGTCGATAGCGCGCGAGAGTAGTAATCTGTAGTCCCCAGGTTCGAGTTCCAGCAGCTCCGGTCGGTGTGCGGGAGAGCCACACCCAGTACACGTTAAACAAACTGGATGGCCTTGACGGGAGGCTACCATCTGTCTCCCAACAGCTGTCCAATGGGTCCGCCCTCCTAACCTTCTCTGATCCCTCGGAGTCCTTGTGACTTGGTCATTTAGTCTATTGTGTGCAAAAAAAGTGCCCTTCAGAGGTAAAACAACCCAACCCTATTTTTTTTTCAAAGGAAAAATTTTTTAATTCTATATAAAAAAAAAACTCAATCACAAGATGGAGGAGAAATTAAGTTTTGACACGGATCCTTCCCCGCTCCTAGATACTGCATTAAATCCATTTTGTACTAGATTTTGTTTAGTGTTAACCATGATTTTGTACTTTGTGTTATCCGTGACCTCCTTTTCCCCCAATACTCCGGATCATCGAGAATCAACCGTATTTAAATTTTCTCCCGAGATAGGACGTTTCAGAAACCGAATTTTTATATTGCATATGTAGGATTACCAGTCTAAGGGCAAAAACGCTAGAAATTTAGGAAAAAGAAGGACATGTTGTCCTCCTTTTTATTTAACTATATAATATAATATAACGTTATAAACTTTAATCTGTGAAATATTTTTTCCTACTAAGTTTTATTTAAAGTTGACTAGTCCCGTGGCCGAGTGGTTAGCGCGCTTGGCTACTGATCTAAGGGACCTGGGTGTTCGAGCCCCGGGGTAAGGCATGGATGGATGTTCGTGTTGTTTTTCTGCTGAGGTCCTGCCATCTTCTCAGACCTTCTACTATGTCATATAAACCGACAGGCTCCTGTCAGACCTCTGTGGTAAGCAGCTGCTTGAGGAAGTATTTATTTATATTTTTTTAGCAGTTGAGTCAGAAAAAGGCATAATACTTATTAAATATACTTTAAAATATATGATGAGCCGTTTTTTATTCCTACTTGATAAGCAACCAAAAGTTACTTGGCCTTAATTGGCATAATGGTTAGTAACTACCAGCTGTTGCAGAAGGTCAACTTTCTGTTTCTAAGAACTCTTGACCGAGATAGTGGTCAGCAGCGATTTTGGTATTGGTAGGGGATGCTCTTGTTTGAGGCTACTACAAACTAGGAGTAGTTCCTTAATTCCTTCGCTGTGTTTTATGCTACAAATAAAAAAAAAACGAGTTCTCAACTTTCATAGCTACATCTATCCGTGGGCCTAAGCATAAATTTTAGTTTTCTAAAGCTCATACTTTTTCAATCGGGTATTTAAATTGCACATATTGAATTATAGAAAATAGTATCTTTTAAACATTAACAGAACTAATGTAGCAGTCACGATTGCCATTTACAATAAATTATTTCACTGTTAACAGTAAATTGTATCCTAGTCATGGATTCAAGAAATTTAAAAAAAGTACAGAAAAAGAATGCTTCAATTTTAGTTTAAAACATGTTAGAGTTTATACAAAAAGGAGGACATTTCGTTTTTTCAAAATTACGGGAGGGCTTTGGGTTGGGTTGTTTTACCTCTGAGCGGCACTTTTTTGCACACAATGGGCTAAATGGCCAGGTCACATGGATCCCGAAGGCTAAGAGAAGGTTGGGGGAGGGGACCCACTGGAATAGCTGTTGGGAGACAGATTGACGGGAGGCTACAAGTCAAGGTCATCCAGCGTGTTCTTTAACGTGCACAGGGTATAAGCTCTCCCACACACGGAGCCACGGCTTAACGTTCCATCCGACGGACGGCGGTCTTTCCAAGCCCATCGGTATCCCCTACTGACCGTGGGCAGAACGGGGAATTTTGCGGAGATAAATTTCAACGCTGACCCAGCTGAGACTCGAATCTGGGAACTACAGATTACGAGCCTGACGCGCTACCGACTGAGCCACCCCCGCCCCATTACGGGAGAGCGTACCGCAACCCTATATATATATATGGATTTGTGTGACGAAGGCAGACGATCAATATAACATATACAATATTGCCTCATATACTACTGTGTTAAGTATTTGGCACTTAAAAGCTAGGCCTATACCACTATTGCAGAGAGTGGTGAAAATGTTGCGTTGATGGCGAATGACTTTAAATGCACATACTTTTCTGAAAATTCGAGGACCTTATTACCTCGGCATAATTTGTAATTTTTTTTTGCCAATTTTAAAATAAAAGAGAGGGAAAAAAGAATTAAATCAAAATTTTACTAAGTAGATTTTTTAAAACTAGCCGTTTCGCCAGCATGAAATGATAAAATAACGTTATTAGAATAAATCAACATTAGATATAATCAGATTAGTTTTGAGCCAACTTTCAAAATATTATGCTGAAACAGATACGATCATTCTCCACTGAGAGAACGAAATGCATCCTCTTTTTATCCTGATTAATATATTTATCTGACACAAGTTTATATATTCACTGCTTTCGATGTAACGTCAAAACTCGTACGTCGAATGCATGTCTCATATATCAAATACGCTTATGACAAATAATCGCAATTATGATGACGAAAGCCATCAGAAAACTTGAGCGTTATGATGTAAATATTGCACTTGCCACAGGTACATATAAAAAAAAAAGGTTTCTAATTTTAATGTGCAGCTTCTGATTAAATAAGGTCTAATTGAATCCATGACGGCATTAAGCTTTCTCCAATATTTAAAAACTCACCAAAATTTTTTAAGAAGCGATTTCTCGTTTACAATTACTAAGATAGAGTATTTTCCCCTGCTTATAAAGATTAATGAGTACATAAAACTCTTATAGAACTTGAAATTCAATGAAATATTAGAGCCACAAATTTAATAAATATTGCAAAACTTTAGAAACCAGATTACGTTCCAGCGGCCTACTACTTAGCGTGCTTCACTTCGTATGAATGCTTCTTTTCTTGTGCCTTCTGCTGAAATCTTGCTTTCCTCTCTGACCTTCTCTACGGCGTAGTATAAAAAAAATAAATACCCCCTCAAGCAGCTGCTTGCCACAGAGGTCTGACAGGAGCCTGTCAGTTTATATGCCACAGTAGGAGATCTGAGAGGATGGCAGGACCTCAGCAGAAAACGGCGTAGTATATCGACATAAAAATACCCTCTTAAGCAGCTGCTTGCCACAGAGGTGTGACAGGAACCTGTCAAACACGCCATAGAGATCTGTGATGAAGGCGAGACATCAACAGAAATAGACACCAAACATCCATGCCTTACCTGGGAATCGAACCTAGGTCTTTGATCACTAGCCAAGCGAGCTAATCATTCAGCCAAGGCTTCTCTGTTGTCGCAAGCAACTGCGGGGCAATTTTGTTTTTAGAAATTAATTTTAGCAATAAAAAAAAAATCGTAAAGACAACGGCAGTTTAATCACAAATATTTAATTCTTTTGCTAAAAATTCTAAACTTTTTGTTCTTATCTGAATACAAGGCTTAGCATGAAAGATGCAGTTTTATAGCTTATATATGTCCCTATATACCCAGTCCCCAGACTAACACGATATATGGATTTTTCAAAAAAATTGTGTTAAGTGAAACCGTGTCGACCAAATACGAATTTATCATAATTATGTAAATAGTGGGTGCGTTCCAGAATTTAACCTGATTGACATTTTAAATTGTATTCCTTTATTACTATATTTTGGTTAACACATGGTTCATTCATGTATGTTTCATATATGTAATTGATTTTTACATTTTAATAAATGGTTCGTTGCACAGTTGTCGAGTAATGAAGATTGCAAACGAAAAAATGATTATTGTAAAAAGTATTAACAAAGATGGCTTATAGTTACAAACATTTCTACTCGACACCTGTACCCCTTCAAGCAGCTGCTTGACACAGAGGTCTGACAGGAGCCTGTCAGTTTATATGCCATAGTAGAAGATCTGAGAGGATGGCAGGACCTCAGCAGATAAACGACACATACATCCATGCCTTACCCGGGGCTCGAACCCAGGTCCCGTAGATTAGAAACCAAGCGCGCTAACCATTCGGCCACGGGACGGCTACTCGACACCTGACATGATAAAAATCTGTAATAAGGGTGAATTTTTATATACGCGTACATTGCCATCAGTCAGCGACAATTAAAATGTTCTCTAGTGTTTGCAAACAGATTACATATAAAATTATGAACAATGATAGATCAGATGAGTGAAACAAAGTAATCATCTAAGACGTTTTCTTATATGCTAAGTGCAATAAACGATCGTTGAGTAGTTGTGGTTGAGAATGTGTTAAGCCAAAGACCAGTCGAATTTTAAAAATCATGTGTTGTCGGGACTGGATGTAATTTATTCATCAGCGCATAGACGTCCAATTGGCTGAGGAGTTTGATATATTCGAGTCTGATAGCGGAAGTTTTGACGCGTTCGTCTCAGGGGCCTCCCTTGAAATATAAGAAATTGAAGCTCTCATGGAGGAAGAGAGAATTTTTAACTCCACACACAAACCCTCTGGCTCGCCATCCGTTAAATACCCTACTGTGTACTTCTACTTGCATTTTTAACCTTTATGGTAAATATTTAAATCATAAATTTGCAATTTCGTCGTACATAAATATTATATTGTAGTCATATCTTTTTGTCTGCTAGATAATCATAATAAATTTACTTGCAAGTTTGTAAATCATATTTTGCATGTGCTATATACATTTTAAAAATAATGTTTATCTTTACGGTTATCATCAATTTTTGCAATCTTTATACACTTCATCTTTCATCAAATAGACTTTCAATTTTCCTTATGTTGGCATAAAACTGAATCAGAATAAAAGCTTTGTTTCGATATTGAGTCAATTTTAGACTCATCACGTCAAGGGTTTTCTAGGACGTAACGTACTTAATGAAATGAATTTAATTAACATATTTATTACTTCAAATTAACATTGTGTTCAAATTCCATTTAATTTGGCCTATCCATTTTTTATTTTGACATATTCCCCTATATACATTTTCGATTTTTTTTCCCCCAATTACGAATATCCACTGAAAACTTACTTATATATGAATAACGTCTAGGGATTTTTTCATGATCTACCAATGCTTCAAGTGGAGAGAATTCTAGGCGATTCGAGGGACTAAGATAAATCGCATAGTTCTTACTACAAAAAGGTGAACCTGACAGAATCTTATAACCAATCCTTATCGTTTCTGCTTGCTGTCATTTTTTGGCAGAGCCAAAGGTTCGGGAGTTCACGGCGTATAAGACAGAACGGAATACGACGTTGAAGTCGGGTTGTGAAAATGGCGACAAGCCAGAGCGCTTCACAAAGACGGTAGACATGATCCTAGTCCAAGGTCATCTGAGGTGGCCGGGTCGCCGCGGGGGTGAATGAGTGGCTCGAACCGACGGAGACAGAACAACGATGTCATTGGATCGATCGAAGGCCGGCCGTCGGCAGCGTGCACAGCGTAGAGCCGTGCAGACAACAGACGTGACTCAGGGGGTCAGGCTAGGGGCATGCCTGACTGCCGCTAGTGAGAGACTGCGCCTGCGCAATAGATAGGGTGCGTCCACAAAGTGTATTTGTGTGCTGTCAAAACTGCCAACCGCAAGCGCAGCTACGGGCGTTGCTGTACGGGTGTTGTCACACGGTTAAAGGGAGCAAAACCGTTCGATGGGAGAGGCTAAGAAAGTGAGCTTTTATATTGGAATTGCAATCAATTTGGGAGGTTTTCCAGCAGCGTTTCTTTGGCCCTCAGGTTGTTTGGATCCTCTCCCCCATACACACACGCCGGTTGAATATAAAACACATTAAAAATAGGATGGAAAAATGACATTATTTTTAATTAGTTGGTTATCAAATATTGGCAATCTTAATCTTCAATGACAAAACACAAATTATATGTAACTACTACTAAAGGATGCATTGTGGGAAAAGGTTTTATAATTTCACTAGCGAATATTTGAAATTTTTACCATAAAATCTGATGAAATAGTTTGAGAAAGCATTTATTATAGTAGTATATCTCGCACATACCATTAATCATTGAGAATATATATAATTTCATTAACTCTTAGATACAGACTCAAAAACTTAAACAAAGCAACAGAGGTCAAACTACACTGTGTGAAATTACTTCTAGTTTTCCCAGAGCAACGGATGATGAATTTGGCCATTCCAGGCCAATTATAATTAAGCTCGTATTTGACAATGCACACCCACCTCATTCTAAATCTTTCCCTTTTCTTAAAACCTTCACGAATCAATGGTTGGGGCGCTTTAACTACGCTTCAAAAAGAAGTTCGAGTAAGAACGCTTTGTTCTTTCGTGTGCTTTCTGCTGAGCAGTGTTGAAAATTTAGCTTCTTTAGCAGCTGTCTAGCTTGGAAATTTTTCAATTTAGCATTTTTTATTCAAAAGCTTGCGTTTTCCGTTTTATTTTGGCGTTTTTAAACCGCTTTCATATAATTAAAAAAATTTTTTAATAAAATTTCTAAGTCCGTGTTACTTTTAAATCATTCTTCAATTTTACAAAATAGAGAGATTTCACCTACCAAAACTCGAATGTAGGCTTTATTGCAAAACAAATTTTGCTATCTAAGAAAATGTTTCTTAAACAATAAAAATCTAGCATTTTTTCTTTGTGCGAAAACCCTTTTTTTAGAGCTTGGTCTAGCTTATTTTCTTACGTGTGAATTCGCAACACGGCTGCTAAGATTTCTAACGGGCCTGCTCTATGGCGTATAATATCGATAGGCTCCTGTCTAGGATTACCAGATACCAATGTTCTGAAAATAGAGCATAAATTAAGCTAGAAATGGAGGATAAAGGAGAACATTTTTTTCAATTCGTTAAATAATTTTTTTACCAAGTTTATTTCAAGTACTAATAGTTCAGTCGGAAAAGGCATAATACTTGATCAATACACTTTAAAATAAATGATGTGACGATTTTTATTCTTACCTGATAAGCAATCAAGATTTATTTGGTCGTAACTGGCATAGCGCTCAAGGGAGCTAGATACTCTTATAGCAGGAAAACTTTGTAGGTTATTTTAATTCTGAGGCAATGGTTCAAAGTTTGTTCAAACTATAAATAGTTTCTAGGATCTTTCTCTATTCTATGTGTTGCAAGAAAAAAAAAAAACTACGGTCAGTTTTCATCTGTGGGCCGTGACAAAATTTCATGTAAATTTCTAGAGCCCATGAATTTTTAATCTGTCACGTAAATTGCCAATATTGAATATTATAGAAAGTAGTAACTTTTACAACAGAATGACTTTAAAATTCACGATTTGGATTAGAGTAAATCATTTAAAAGTTAACGGTAAATTGATAGTCACAGGTACAAGAAAATTTAAAAGAGAAAAAAAAAATTCAAAATATTACTATTACAATTTTAGTTGAACGCATTTTTATGAGTTTATAGAAAAGGGAGGGCATTTCGATTTTTCACAATTCCGGGAGGACAAAATTTTTGAGATAAAAAGGGCATGCCCTCCTTTTGGAGGACGTATGGTCGAGTGGTTACCACGCTTGGCTACTGATCTAAGGGACCTGGGGTTCGAGCCCCGGTACCAGGCATGGATGTGTGTGTCGTTTTTCTGCTGAGGTCCTGCCATCCTCTCAGACTTTCTACTATGGCACATAAACTGACAGGCTCCTGTCAGACCTCTGTGGCAAGCAGCTGCTTGAGGGGGTATTTATTTTTTATATGGTAACCCTACTCCTGTCAGACTTTTATGGCTAACAGCTGCTTACACAATTTCTTCCTACATCAGTTGCTGCTCAGGGCAAATTAGCTGGTTTCATTTTACCTATCCCTGAATCGGTAGATAACCGTAGATTAGTAATGAAAGGAAACTGGCAAATCATAATCATAAAACTAAATTAATATAAAGTTAGTTATTTATTCTAGTTTACATATTCTAAGTGATTTAATAACACAACTTTAATTTTTTTAAATTATTAAAGGTTAAAGAAAAATTCGAACAAAATTAGTTGCACAATAGTGATCATAAATGAATTTAATGATTTCACAACTTCCTTATAAAAACTCTGCATATGCAAATTGCACAAATCCTACATGTTTTGAAAAAATAAGACTTTATTTTATACCTTAAAAAGTTTTAACAGATGTCATCACCGTTAAGTAAGACTACATAGCGATTGGTACCCAGATTTCCATTAGCTAAAAGAATCCTGTTTAAAAGTCTCTCTTTCCATGAAACGAAATCTTCAATTACTGTGCTTAGAGCAGTGGTTCTCAACCTTTTATGCTTCACGTACCCTCTGGAAATGTGTATAACTGGTGTACCCCTTATATAAATAGATAAAACTATAGTTATAGTATAATAATGCCAACTTTGCTACTAGATCTAGTGGCCTTTGAGCTCTCATAGCGTCCCCACATTGAGAACCCCTTGCTTAGAGAATAAAGTTCAACCAAAAAAAACTCCAAGTATGGAAATTCAAAGAAAATAAACTCTCCAAGAAAGAAAATTCCCGCATGGCATACAAAATTTATTGATAATAGATTTTTATGTAATGGAAAAGGCACAGGTAGGCCTATTGTCAGTGAGCATGCTGCTGAGTGTGGAAAGTGTTCGTTTGTCCATCATGCAAATCAATGAGAGCAAGCAGAAAATTGTCACAGTTCACCTCGAAAAGTTACAGAATGCAATTGTTACATGATATCAAACTGACAAAGAACAAGAAAAAGCAGTAAATTAGGTTTATCACAATCGATAATTTTGAAAATCCTTTGTAAACATCTCCCCATAAAAAGCTACAGACTGAAACTGCTACATATTAATTAAACAAAGAAAAACCGTAGTTTTTTATGTGACTTCCAAGAATGGCTTCAGATCGATGAGTCTTGCTGCAAAGTTAATTTTTCTTGATGAAGCAACTTTCCAAGTCAGTAACAAGGTCAATCATTACAATGTTTGACTTTGAAGCACTGAAAATCCTTACAATGTTTCATTATATGCAAGAGACAGCCCTAAAGTGAACATGTTTCTCATCTATCAAGTGTATGAACCATTCTTTACTGAGTACAGTCACAAGGACTACTTACGTTCCTTGACATGCTATAGATATGTCTCATGACATTACTTGAAGAGGACTACTTTCCTGATGAATGTGTTCCAACAAGAGTTCTCCTCCACACCTTCATAGTGCCATAAATTCCTTTATCCAAAGCTGGATGGAAAATAAAAAAGGATCATGGGTGCCACTCAAAACCAAGCCCCTCCTCCCTCCCACCCCCCACATACTTGTGTTTTTTTTAACTCCATTAGAATTTCCCTTTTTTAGGGTTATGTGAAGTACCAAGTTTACATACCATTGCTATCAACAACTGTAAATGAGCAGAAAAAATGCAAATGTTGAATCATTGTATTTGTTGCACATGGACATTAAGGATGGGATGAACTCAATATATTACAGAATGGATGGATGTGATCCATGGTAGCCATGGTAAACAATTGTAATCTCTTTCAGTAGAAAAAAAAAAATCTGTTGCCTCAAAATATGTAAAATTCTGTATAATAAATATTTAAAATTATACATTTATTTGTAATCACCTTGTATTTATTGCAGGCCATCACTCATTTATATAATCAAACCATCTAATATTCAAAATACTGATATAGTGAGTTACTTTTTCTCAAATAAAAAACATCATATTTCTTGTGACCTTAATCATAAAGGTTTAAATTTACTAAAGTAATTTAGAGAGGACCTAGAGCTTGTCAGAAGTTAAATCGATTATTTCCAATATTGTATATTTCAGGTTTTATATTTATAGAATCTGGGTGTTCATTTGTTTTAAAAAAATTTTCCTAACTGAATTTTCAGAAGTATGTTTTTAAATTGAAATTTATTCAAAAAGTTGCAATCAGATATGCATTTTTTAAAGAATTTTTATTATTAATATTATTAATTTAGATACTGAAAAACACATTTAGCCTATGTTCTGTCCTTAGGTGTATCCATCTATTTTTTCCTCATTCTTTCCA
Organism: Ryuthela nishihirai; assembly: GCA_038380435.1. NCBI lineage: Eukaryota > Metazoa > Arthropoda > Arachnida > Araneae > Heptathelidae > Ryuthela > Ryuthela nishihirai. The sequence goes on from JAWZYU010000018.1 coordinate 33,513,700, forward strand.
TATATTTTTAGAAGTTCAGCAGTAATATCTATTACTCTACTTCAAATCATTGTTACTATTTGTCTTCTTAACAGTTTTCCATTTATGTGCACAGGTTTGAATGAAAGAAGCTCATTTTTGACAAAAATGCTCACCCTCCAGATACAATTAGTCAATATTAGAATCAACACATATATTGATTACAATTAAAGAAGCCTTATTTGCACTTCAAAGGAAGCATTAAGACCCCCAAAGTTTGTGGGAGTCAGAGTCATTGGCATATAAATTGGTAAGTAGTAGGAATATTAAAGAAAACTGTAATGCATCCTAGATAGACAAGGCTATCAGGTACAGGTTGTGTAATTGAAATAACAAAGTGGGAAATGAAATGGCTTAATCCTTAAACTATACCAATTAAGCATTCTCATCTGGAGTGTATTTCTTATCAAGATTATTATTACTGGTCTAGTTATAAAAGATGAATGCACACGAGATTGAACTTAACAGGATTAAAAACAATGAAACCTGTAATAATTGTGACCTGAACAATTTGTCCCTAGAGGAAGAAATCTCAGAAAACAAGACTACAGATGTGATATTGAATTAAAACATAATTTATATATAATCAGATCAGCTTCATAATAAATACGGAAAAAGATGGATAACATTACTAGCATTACATTTTTCATAATAATGCTGATTTTTTCATCACTAGCCGTCCCGTGGCCGAGTGGTTAGCACACTTAGCTACTGATCTAAGGGACATGGGTTTGAACCCTGGGTAAGGCATAGATGTTTTTTTTTTATCTTTTTTAGATATATTTTTTTATTTTGTAATATACATGTTTTTTTTTATTTATTTTTTTCTTTATCTCTTGCTTTTAATAACTGATAAATTTTATGGGTATCTGTTTTACTCTCAATAACTACTCTTATTGTTTTTGTTATATTTTCGTCAAAATTCTGCATTTCAGTCAAAAATACCAATTATATGTTTTGAATACCATGGATACTGATTGATAGGTCTCAGTTTTACTGCTAATAATGATTGCTCAATATTTCAGTTTTATTAACAAACACCTACATTTAATTTCATATATTTTTCCTTACCTTTTTGATTTCGATACGTTGATTGATATATCTCAATTTTGCAACAATAACAGTAGTTTAATACTTTTATCTTTTCAATAACATTTAATTTTATATATTAACAAATTTCATTTCAATACAGATTTAAACTTTGACATACTTTTTACCATCTTAATAACTATTACTTAATATCTTTTTAAGAAACCTTCAGCTTTCATTTCTTATTTATCTACAGTCTTGATTTCAATATGGACGGATATGTTTAATAGTTGAAATTTCTCTATCAATAGCTACCACTCAATATTCTTTTTACTAATTACTACTCCTTTCGATTTCAATTTCTAGTAATCAACAAATTTCTGTTATTCTGATAATAAAAAAACTGACAATAAAGCAGACCTCTGTAGCAAGCAGCTGCTTGAGGGGGTATTTTTTTTATAATTAAGGTTTTCATCCCTCCAGGTTTCAACACCTACATATAGGTCAAACTTAGGGTTTCTCATCTTATGTATGTAAACCAAACATTTATATTTTTCATTATACAGAAACCAAAACCAGAAACAGAAATTTTGAAAAATAATGCTTTTCTTCATTCGTCATTAATAAAATACAAAAAAAAAATCAAACAGATGTGAGCCTAGCTATAGGTACCAAAATGCATATATTAAATAAAAATAAATAAATACCCCCTCAAGCAGCTGCTTGCCACAGAGGTCTGACAGGAGCCTGTCATTTTATATGTCACAGTAGGAGATCTGAGAGGATGGCAGGACCTCAGCAGAAAAACGACACACACACATCCATGCCTAATCCGGGGCTTGAACCCAGGTCCCTTAGATCAGTAGCCAAGCGTGCTAACCACTCGGCTTAAGGCATTGTAAATCACCATTTACATATATTTGCTGTGAAATACACATATATATATTTCAATTTTAGGATGCCAAAAATCTTATGCACTATCGGTAAATACTAGTTATATTTAGTAATGTACTTATATTTTTTAAGAGGCACACAAATGCAGAATTTGCTACTCATGCCTTACAAATTTTATTAAATATTTTGCTAAATAAAAATCTATATATCAATATTAATCAGTCTAATGCTTGTGTTTAGATCTGGGCATTATCAGCAACATGAAACCCTGAACCAATGCATTATCTTAAAAAAAATTCTGAGCATTACATGGGCTTTCAGCTGCATTTTAATTCATTACCACGTTTTTCAACAGCATGTCCCACTCATGCAAACATTCATATCTAAGGCTTTAACCATCCAGTGGTACACTTTAAAAGAAATGTCATATGTTCTTATAGGTTCAATTTTATTAGACTATTAAATCCAACATAGTACAAATTGAAATGCATGCCACTTAATAAAGTTTTCAGAAAAGGATTTTTGTTTATAAGAAAATACTGAGATGGGCAGGGCTGCATCACAGTGTCTTTAGTGATAGTTCAGTAAAATATTCCTATAGCTGATCCTCTAACAAAAATATATAATACATTGTCCACTGAGGGTCTTGTGGTCCCTGTCATGTAATAAGAATGCCTTATCTTTTGAGGTCATTTTGGTAACCAAGTGGATAGCATACTTGGCTACTGCTCGGAGGGATCTGGGATCAAGCCCCGAATAAAGCATTGATGTTTGTATGGTCTTTCTGCTGAGGTCTTGCTTTCCTCACAGACCTTCTATTATGGTGTATAATAAACTGGTAATCTCCTGTCAGACCTCTGTAGCAAGCAGCTACTTGAGCAGTTATTATTATATCGTTTGAATCTAAAAATGTACAGAACTTCTATAAGGTAAATGCATAAATAAACCTAAGGACAATGGCATTGAAAAAATGCTGTGATTAGTATTTGGTTAAGATTTTTTATTTTAAATTGTGTTCATACTAAAGTGATTAAGTAGTTGTCTTTAATATCCATAAAAAATAGATCATTTAGACAAATAAGTTATATGAAATTGGCAAATATATGTAAACTAGGGTGGTATAATTTGTTTAATATTTCTTGTCTGTAATGCATCATGTTGTAAAAATATGATGGAACAAATGTTCATGTTGCCACTGCTGCCTCAGGTACCAAACTTGTTTTACAAGATCACTTGTTTTACCTATCTTCCAATTGCTAACAGATTATTTGGTCACTTTATCACTTTGTCAGTTAGCTTGAATATTTATTAAATATTTGTTCCACAATATTTTATGAATTCTTTGCAAGGAACAGATAAGGTAAGAAAATTTACCATCCTGAGTCTGAAGATATAGGGTAAATAATACTAAAATATCAACAGTTAACACTACATAATATGTCAGGGAATATACTACCTATTTAGAGGAGCTAAGGTTTCAAACAGAAGTCAGCTGCATTAACAAACATTTAGCTACCATACTAGCATATCAGCAACTGTATGCTCTAAGTCATCTATCTGTGCATTAACAACAAAAGGACATCCTTTTACGACATTATGAATTGGCTAAGTACTACCTGTCAGCATTAATGGAAAAGCTACTTTCAATGTTATCTGTATTAAACTTATGCTACGTATAATTATAAGCCACATTACATCAAGCCAATAATTATTATGTGTAAAACCAAACAAGTACCTGCTTTATGTAATCTGTAAAGGTAAAAAAGCTCACCTGTTTTAATTATGAAATAATAGATAGATCTATATGCTCAAAATTGTATGATCAGTGTAATGGATAATGTCTTACTTGTGTTATAACCATAGGGTTAGTATCAAATCATTGTTAAGTTGCTTGTACATAAGGCCTGTTTACTTTGCTAAAAAATCTTTCATTAAAATTAAATCCCTTGACTTATATACAGTGTTAAAATAAAAAAAATAAATACCCCCTCAAGCAGCTGCTTGCCACAGAGGTCTGACAGGAGCCTGTCAGTTTATATGCCAAAGTAGAAGATCTGAGAGGATGGCAGGACCTCAGCAGAAAAACGACACATATAACCATGCCTTATCCGGGGCTCGAACCCAGGTCCCTTAGATCAGTAGCCAAGCGCGCTAACCACTCGGCCATGGGACGGCTAAAAAAAAAAAAAAAAAAAAAAAACTGTCCGACGAGTGTTAACTGTTGAAATTATTTAACTATAAACTTCTACACTGTGAATACTGGTTGTTTCTTACATAGGTAAATAACTGTGTGTAAGTACAATCTTGTAATTACTAAATTGTAATAAGTTACTATATTTACTAATAATTGATATAGTGATATAGTAGATTCTTGATTATCTAGAATGGAGAAAAAAATCCTGGATAATCGAATCCCGGTAAATCTACTATCCACATTAAAGTACAAAAACTTCAAAGTACTTTATTCATTTAAAACAGGTTAGCAATGAAGTTTGCTTTTTTTCATTCACCTTTCAGCAAATTGTGCTGAAAAAGTGCTGCATGAAACTGTTTACTGTTGTATTCCATTTTAGTAGCCATTTTTCATACCCCATATTGTTTTTAGCATACATTATTTTTCTCACCATCCTGGTTAATCCAACCCCAAATAATTGAGAGTCTACTGTATATTGTTTTGAACTGAAATTTTTCTCATTACTGCCACACTGCTAATCTACAAAAAATATATATTCATATTAACAGCTTAATATGAGTTGCATTATTTAACTTCTGAGCAGCACATGTTTGCACATAATGGATTAAATGGCCAGGTCACAAGGACCCCAAAGGCTCAGAGAAGGTTGGAGGAGGGGACCCACTGGAACAGCTATTGGGAGACAGATGGCAACCTCCCGTCAAGGCCATCAGTGTTCTTTAACGTGCACAGAGTATGGCTCCCCATACACAGAGCCATGGCTTAACATCCCATCTGAAGGACAGCAGCCTTTCCAAATCCATCAGTATCCCCTAATCACTGTAGACAAGGCGTGGGAGTTTGCAGAGATAAATCTCAATGCTGACCCAGCTGGGCTCTCACTTGGGAGCTGCAGATTACAAGGCTACCAACCGAGCCACTCACCCCTGTCTTAATATGATTTCATAGTAATACTTTCATTTGATCATCTGGTACCCAAATATACCACTGGGGGGGTTAAATGTAACAATCATGTTTCGTACCTATATTTTATGGCATTTTATACCCAGAATAAGTCCCCCTATCTCCAATGAGGTTTCTAAAGCAGACACTCAGGGCATCCTCTATGCTAAAATTGTTTCTTAAATATTGATGAGAAGTGGCTATTTCTGGTTGATAATTATTGATTAATCATATTCAAATGTGATCAATTATAGATGAAATGATTTGTCTTCAAATAATCTGTTGTCGAGGACTCAAACCCATGTTTATCAGTAGCCAAGCATGCTAACCACTCCTATCCATAAAAAAAAAAACAGCTGTCCTGTTATTTCACCTTTTTGATTTTCAGTAGAGCAAATAGAGTTGCATTGTCATGCACATTCTTTTACAAACTCATCCAATAATTTACTATTGTGCTTAAAGCAAATTTGGCACAGAATTAATTTCACTCTGAATTCAGATCTCCTATATTTATTCAGGAGCAGTTAAGTTCATTTTGGGTACCATTAGTGAGAGTTTATTTTTTACCCATCTCCCAACATGACATTCCAGCAATGCTCTCTAAAATGTTTTGTTCTTTTTTTGTTAAGCCACAGTTGTAAACATAATGTCCAAAAAATACATTATTTTTATTTAAGCAAAAATATTTTTTTTTAATTAAATACTAACCATCTTGTATTTTTTTACTTTTTATATACATTCAAATAATATGGATTCTGCTTCCAAAATTTATTGAAATTTTTTATTCACATATATATTTAGGAGCAATAGAAAATTATATTAGAACATGATGGAAAATTAGCTACTATGTATGGTATTTTTCACCAAACAGGTTTATTTGGATGTTGCCAGAGCAAATGCATTAGTCATATGACAAAATCTTTTTATGTCTATGTGGCAAACATTCAAATCCAGGTAGACAAAAGATACATGCAGATTCCAAAGAATTAATGCACACAGGCAAGGGAAATGATTTCAATGTGATCATTCCTAGTTCAAAGGCAAAGATTTGGTCTCACTTCATTACATCATTATTATACAAGAAAATAGCTAGAAAGTAGACTATGTTGTAGAGCAGGATATGCAAAACCTATCATTGGCAGTGCTAGTAAAAGTGCTTAATGATGCATCCTTTAACATTTGTGAGCATGGTCAAAAAACAAAAATTTGTTTGTTGAAATATTTGGCACTAAAAATAGTAAAGAATTTCTTGAACGAGTTTAAAATATTATCTTCCGCTTTATTAGCACAACTTATTTTGCACTCCATATTTCTGTTATTATGTGATGTTTAAAAATATTTCTTTTTAATAAAACATTGATATTCTATTGATAACCATTGGAATAAATAGTTAAACTGCCAAATTTTAATCTCCATTGTGCTACTTTTATTTGAATGAGATGATCTTTTAAAATATTGGTGCTCACTATCCAAGTTCTCTTTGGAAGAATTGGTGCTTTCCTATCAAAAAGATTCTGGCTTCTATACAGAATAGATCTGAAGCTGACTCCTGAGAGAGTGATGTTGCCTGTGTGTTATTAGTGTACATATTGAGTCTCATATTATTGAGGACTACTGCAGAAAATATATTATTATAGCCTTTCATCCCCAAATTATTTACAGATTAGCAATTTGCCAGTGATGAGAAAAACTTCAACAAATTTACCACAAATACTAAATTTATGTCACAGATATTTACAAGATTCCAGTTATTTATACTACTGGTTTTTCTACTAAATCATTATTTCTTAGTTAAAGACTTGGGAAATCCCTTAAGAATGTAATTACTGATAAAACACTGAATTTGTAGTCAAATAACATTTCTCAAGGTGAAATCAAGACATGCAAGAGCTGTTATAAAGGGCAGTAAAAAAAAATGTAATAAAACTTTTAAAATAAAAAAAAATAAAAAATAGTTAAAATATTAATTTGCAATTAGAATTGAGGATAATGATTTATTTAGTTGATGACTAAACAGAGCACAGTGATGAAAGGTGTTGGGAACCACTGCCCTAGCTACAAATCCTTCTCAGAATGTCACATAACATTATATGAATGTTGTAATATTCTTTCCCAACACTTCCCTTAAAAAAACTAGAAATCCGATTTAAAATTTTTATTCTGGGGAGCTTTTACCCTCATTTAGGAACACACTATTCTACCTCAATCAGGTTCAAAAGTATATTTTAAATATAGAATAATATAACAAGGAACCTGGAAGTTCCCTCAAGTTATAACTATTAGTTGGTACCTTAAACCTTAACTTTTATAAATCGTAATGTAACATACATATTAAGGAGAAAAAAGAAATCTGAAACAAAACTACAAATTTTTCAGTCAGTGAAAAAAGAAATCGATTAATCCTCCTCTTAACCACAACCAATTTAAATTGTCAATTGCTTTTAATTATTACTCAGTTATTGCCAATCTAACTTAAAAAATCTGATTGTCAATACCCAAACATCAAGTGACATCAGTTTATTGATAATAAAATTTCAAATGTGGATTTGTAAAACTCTCTTCGATCTTTAGTAACAAGGAAATAAATAAAAAATGATACCCTATAAAAATATATTCTCCAAAGATTATAGTTACATGTTACACACAACTCAATAAAATATTTACTCACAGATCAGTAAATCACAATACTAATCACCTGGCACATAGCCAGAAAATCTTTCCGGGGGGGGGGGGGGGGAGGAATGAATAAAACAAATGTGGAAGATAAATTCATTACATGTAAGAGAATAATAAATGGATTAAACACAAGTAAATACACATAAAAATTCATTTCATAAACAGCAAATCTGCTTACAAAGTTATTCTTAGAATTTTAGGGGGGGGGAGGATCGCTAATATATGTAAACAGAAGTTTTTATAAAAATTTTAAAACAAAATATAGACGTCAGAATTTTAACAGATATACCTGAAAAAAAGAAATGGATAACTTTTTTAATTGCATAATTATTTGCATATTTACTCAGAATAGTAATTCATTGTACAAACTAAATAATATATCACAATATTTTCAAACAAACAATTCAAATAATTTTATAGCGCAGGCATAACCAAATATTAAAAAATGTAACAAAGAATACTGCATCGCTTGCTAATATCACGTTTCGTAAAAAATGGAACTGATTCAACAATTTCAATAAATTACACCATATTGGAAAGAACTGCCAAATTCAGCAAAAAAAACAACTCAACAAATCTTACCGTAACCTGAAGCCAGATAATTATCGATTCAAAAATGGCGGACAAGCTCATCTGTCAAGGTCTAGAAATTGAATTGCCCATCACGTTGGAAAATTTATTATTCTTTGTAAACACAGGTCACGACATAATTTTGTCATTTCCGAAATCTGGCCATTTCATAATCATATTATTTCTTGCTCTTATCCGTTTTCCTTTCATGGAGAGGAAATTTCCAGGCGCCATTGTCGCCATGTCAACCGGTAGTCCGGCACCTTCCCGACCAGAAGCACGTGATTCTCGCCACGCATTGCTCACATAGGTAAGGAGATGCATCTGTCAGGCGGGAAGGTCGCACACAACTAGCGATTACTCCGGACCAGTGGTGTTGTCACGGATGATACTTAGTAATGGCTCGGCTACTTTTGTTCCACATCAGTTGGACATACGAACAGTATTAACAAACTACACGAGAAACTACTGCCATCTATTGAGCACTAGCATTTATTTCTCATTTTTTTCTAGCTCGTTTTTTTAAAAAGGAGCTTTTATTTTCACTCTATCATCTGTCCATCTATCTGATGTCCGTCGACATTCAGCTTTTTGTTTTTAGGGATAAACGTTCTCTTTAGGTTAAAGAGGTATTTAATGAAATATTACGAATCGCATTTTCCGAATCTCCCGATAAATTATGTTCTACCATTACAGGGAACGAAAGTCAGAAAGTTCAGAACTTTAAAGAATTTGTGAACATTCTATTCATGCTAGAGATTTAAAATTTCGATGGGAAATTATATTGAAGAGGTTTTTCAGAGAAAGATTTTACTCATCCCCAGGGGAAAGGAGAAATGCAACTTTTTTTTAAAGAGATAAACCAAAAATTCTTTTTGGGTTGGATAGGTACTACGGTAAAATGTCGTAACGAAGACCAAAGTAACGAAACACTTAGTACAAGGAAATTTTATTTCATCTCTGGCAAATTTCTATGTAACTCCACGCAGGCCCCGGATCTAGAAAAAAAATCGTGGGGTTGGAAGCCAAGGAACACAATCGACCTGGGAAAATGTAAGGGGGGATGGGGACAAGAGACTGGATCTCCAATGCCATAATATTTTCCCCTCCATTTTACTAGGTCTCTAGAACATTTCTCGAAAAAATACATCAAATATCAATAAGTTTAATAATTTTTTGCCTTACTCTGGCCGTCCCGTGACGAGTGGTTAGCGCGCTTGGCTGCTGATCAAAGGGATCTGGGTTCGAACTCTGGGTAAGGTATGGATGTTTGTGCTGTTTTTCTGCTGAGTCCTGCCATCCTCACAGACCTTCTACTATGGCATATAAACTGGCAGGCTCCTGTTAGACCTCTGTGGCAAGCAGCTGCTTGAGGGGATATTTATTATTTATTTTTATTATCTTTACTAGTATTCTGAAAGGGGGTCATGCCCTCACCCTCAACCCCCCCTCCCCCCCCCCCAAGATTCGTCCCTGTTTCTGTGTAATGGCATAACACGCATTTTTACCGATTTCACTGCATTCCACCTTTCATCTGTAACTGCTCTCAGCATATAAAAATAAAAAAATAAATACCCCCTCAAGCAGCTGCTTGCCACAGAGGTCTGACAGGAGCCTGTCAGTTTATACGCCACAGTAGAAGGTCTGAGAGGATGGCAGGACCTCAGCAGAAAAACGACACACACATCCATGCCTTAACCCGGGACTCAGAACCCAGGTCCCTTAGATCGGTAGCCAAGCGCACTAACCACTCGGCTATGACACTATACATACCCGTAATCAATTGTGTGTCACTTAATTCACTTGCACTTTTAAATGCAAGCAAGATAAAGTACTTTTAAGTCCCGGGGCTCAGAACCCAGGTCCCTTAGATCGGTAGCCAAGCGCACTAACCACTCGGCCATGGGACGGCTATGACACTATACATACTCGTAATCAATTGTGTGTCACTTAATTCACCTGCACTTTTAAATGCAAGCAAGATAAAGTACTTTTAAGTTGAAAATGAGAGTTAAACAACTGGCCACATCGTTATTATTTATTTTTATTATCTTTACTAGTATTCTGAAAGGGGGTCATGCCCTCCCCCCCTCCCCCCCCCAAGATTCGTCCCTGTTTCTGTGTAATGGCATAACACGCATTTTTACCGATTTCACTGCATTCCACCTTTCATCTGTAACTGCTCTCAGCATATAAAAATAAAAAAATAAATACCCCCTCAAGCAGCTGCTTGCCACAGAGGTCTGACAGGAGCCTGTCAGTTTATATGCCACAGTAGAAGATCTGAGAGGATGGCAGGACCTCAGCAGAAAACAAACGTTAAAAAAATAACAAACCCTTCAAGCAGCTGCTTGCCATAGAGGTCTGACAGGAGCCTGTGTAATGGCATAACATGCATTTTTACCGATTTCACTGCATTCCACCTTTCATCTGTAACTGCTCTCAGCATATACGTTAAAAAAATAACAAACCCTTCAAGCAGCTGCTTGCCACAGAGGTCTGACAGGAGCCTGTCAGTTTATACGCCACAATAGAAGGTCTGAGAGGATGGCGGAACCTCAGTAGAAAAACAACACAAACGTCCATGTCTTACCCGGGGCTCGAACACAGAACTAACTTAGATCAGTAGCCAAGTGCGCTAACCACTAGGACACGGGATGGCTATCATTTGTTAAATTCAAGTTATTGTTATCAGGCTCCTATTCAGGGGGGGGGGGGGGGGGGGGTGAAAGTTTGGAATTGAGAAATGTGTAAACTATTTACAGGCACACTTCACAGTTTTGGAGTGTGTGTAAACTGTGTTAACTGAAAGTGAGTAAAAAAAGATATTACAAAAGTTGCAGCTTATCAGGATGTAAGAAATGTATATGGCCTATCACATATTTTAATGTTATTATGAAAAGGATAAACATAAAATAAGACATTAATCAGCAAACCATGAAATTATCGGTCAATTTGTGAAAGTTTATTTTTCCTGAGCCATCAAGCAAAGATTGCGTTGTTCACAGCATGGTAAATTACCTCTTATGATTAGGGGCGGGGTGCGTCAGGTCGCAAGTCTGTAGCGCGCCAGACTCGCAATGTGCAATTCCCAGGTTCGAGTCCTGCCTGGGCCAGCGTTGAGATTTGCCTCCGCAAAACTCCCCTACCCTCGTTCAGTAGGAAATATCGATGGGTCTTGGAAAAACCGCCGTCCGTCGGATGGGACGTTAAGCCGTGGTCCCATGTGCGGGAGAGCCAGAACCTTGCATGCTGGATGACTTTGACCCGCTGGATGGCTTTGACGGGATCCTTGTGACCTGGCTATTTAGTCCATTGTTTGCATAAAAGATTGCCGCTCAGAGGTAAAACAACCCAACCTCATGTGATTAAAGGAACGGGACAAGTTCTATAAATTGCTTCTAAATCAGTGTCTCGCAAACTGTGTGAAGCGAGAGATTTTCAAATTGACACTAGATATTCCAAAGATTTCATTTTGACTTGTGTTATCGACGTGCTTTAATAAAAATCTTTCAGATTTTATCAACTGGGATCTTGTAAGTATTTATCAAGCTTTTTCCAAACTTTGGTATTAATTTTTGATTATTTCAAGCCATATAATGGACAAATATTTAAAACAAACATCGAGTTATGAATTAAAGAACGAGAGCAAATCTTCAAGTAAAACCAGGCTGATGACGTCAACAAAGCGCAAATATAATGACGATTATTAGGTGTGCCGCGGAAAAAAAAAATTAGATTCAGTGTGCCGCAGAGTAAAAAAAGTTTGCGAGACACTGTTCTAAATCATATATACAAAATTTCTGATCTTCAGTTACAGCTGGAATAGAGATATAATTTTTCTGTAGATATCATTTGCAAGGTTAAAATGAAATCCAAAATTTGTGGATGGGTAATATATGCTTTTTTTTTCCATTGTCCAAATATTCAGAGTTGGCAACTGCCCACCACGCCCTCCCCTTCATATGCCACCTGCACACAACCATAAACGCTGACTTTTAGCTTTTATCACAGGGGCAGAATTGTTATTTCCAGAGCCAGATCCAGGGATCCAAGGGGGCCATGCCCCATCCACCTACCCCCATTGACTGCTGTTAAGGGTAACGGAGGCAAAAAAAGATTGCACTAGTGCATATTTCGCAAATTTTTCAAGAAAAATATTAAAACCTCTAACACGTTGGGGAAAATGTTGCAAAAACTGCAATCAAAATCCATTCTCTTGTAATACCGCCCCCCCCCCCCTCCCCTACATTTCTCCGACTCGATTACGTCACTTCTTCCATCAGAATATTGATGACTTTTCACGAAAAATGATTTTAAAAAATTGCCTTCGTTTCGACGAGAAAAAAATCAGACAAAATATTTAACTAAATCTTTCTCTCAAGTTGTTTGGGTAGGTTGTTTTACCTCTAAGCGGCACTATTTGCAGACCATGGGCTAAAATGGTCAAATCACATGGACCCCGAAGGCTCAGAGATGGTTGGGGACCCATTGGAACAGCTGTTGGGAGACAGATGGTAGCCTCCTGTCAAGGCCATCCAGCGTGTTCTTTAACGTGCACAGGGTATGGCTGTTCCGCATGAGGGGCCACGGCTTAACGTCCCATCCGATGGACGGCTGCCTTTTCAAGCCCATCGGTATCCCCTACTGATTGTGGGATCATATGGATTTTGTTTTGCACGATACAAGATGCAAAATATAATCTGTTTCTTAAATTATAAAAAAAAAACGGGGAAGAAAAGATACTTTTGTACCCTTGGATTCGGCGTCCATCTATATAACACCATAAAAATACATTCCGAACAAATGTTTGCCTTGAATAATATTGAACTACCTGCAATTTGGTTTTTCCTTTTACGTTTCATATTTTATTTTGGACTTTTTCTGGCAATCAGTTTTTTTGCCTTCCTAATTAATCATGAAATTTGTAATCAGTTTCCAGTTTCGAATTTCTTATAAAATTCGCATTCAAACATACGCGTCCTCGGGGGTGGGAAGCATTTGAACCCCCTGGAAATGTACTTTTTAAGTTATCTTGTATGTGTTATGTTTCTGCTCAGGTCCTTACCATCCCAACAGACTTTCTTTGCTTATACTCAGACCTCTTTGGAAAGGAGCTGCTTGAAAGGGTGTTTTTATACATATATTTGCTATTTTTTTTCGTAACATTTAATAGAAACGACCCTAGATATGATTAAACGTGTTATGAGAAACCATGCCCATTATTTTAAAAAATGCGAATTTGCGCTATTTGAAAGAAATTTGTCCTCTGGGGAAATTTCTACAGACTCCACTTCAATCAATTTACATCTAAATGCAAAGTACAAGTTCTTTTTAATAGCTCTCGCAAATTTATTTTAGGTTTGGTCACTTTTGAAAAAAAAACATTTTTTGTTTCATTTATAGGTTAATAAATAATTAGGATAATAGATAATTTAATGGATAATTTCTGAAATATTTCTAAGCTAATAGAAATTACTAATATGCATAATTATTAGATCAATTGATAATTTTATGCTTTATCAAATGATCTATAAATAAAAAATAATTATGCATATTCATCATCATCATCCTCAAGCAGCCATGGGCTACGGAGGTCCAACCAGATCGAGCAATTTAGTTCTCCAAGCATATCTGTCCTGAGCTACATCTGCTGCATGTGGCCACTGCACACTAATTCAAACAAGGTCCTGTTTGACATTGCCCACCACATCCTAGGTGTCCCCCTCTTTCTAAGGCCATTAGCTACACTGTTCAAATCCCTATTCGCTAATCTATAATTTTCCATACGGGCAATATGACCAAACCAATGGAGTCTCTCTCTGCACAGTATGCTGCTTGAAGAAGGTTGCCGACTCCTTTGCCTAACCTCATCATTAGTTACAAAGTTGAACCACTTAATGCCCAAGATACTGCGTAAGCATCTGGTTTCCTATTATCTTGTTCACAAAGCGTCGAAGTTTCACTACCATAATTAACCCTAGAAAGAACCAAACTATTATGAAGTCTAATTTTAGTCTTTAGGTTATACACCTATTTTCCACACTCTCCATAGATTCCTAAAAGCCCTAGAGGAAATCCCTATTCGCATGTTAATCTCATGCCGCACGTCACCATTATCTGTGACGTAGCTCCCAAGATAATTAAACTGTGACACCTGCTCAAGACTGCAACCATTCAGATTAATTGAATCACAGCCTGCCTGACCAATTTTCATCACTTTAGTTTTCTCTCTTTTATAACCAAACCTACTCTACTACCAGTTTCATCAACAGCTCGAATGAAAGAGTTCATCTCATCAACATCATTTGCCAAAAGGGCTAAATCATCAGCATAATCTAAATCAGAAATTTTCGTATCTCCAGCCCATTTAAGGCCAAAATCTTTCCCTTGAAATGAATTTCGCATAACATAATCAATAACCAAACTAAAGTGAAAAGGAGACAAAATGCACCCTTGTCGAACACCAGAAGTAATGCTAAACCAATTGCTACAAGCCTTACCAACTCTCACATACGACTCAGTGTTATTATAGAGAGCTTTCATTATGTTAACTAACTTATCTTGTATACCATACGATCTCACAATCAACCACAAATTATGACGATCAACAGAGTCGAAAACCTTTTTGAAATCAACAAAGCTAGCAACCAAAGGTTTCTGAAACTCTAAACATTTCTCAAGAATCTACCTAAGTGAAAATATCTGATCCACACATCCCCTACCACTTCTGAATCCATATTGCTCATCACGCAATTGACTGTCAACCAGATTCTTAATTCTATTAAGCACAATCATGGAAAGAACTTTACCTTTAACGGAGAGTAGGCTGATTCCCCTGTAGTTATCACAAGAAATGCGATCACCTTTTTTAAAAATAGGAATAATAATAGCTCTGATAAAATCCTTAGGAACAATGCCTTTATCATAAAAGACATTCAAAATTTCATTCATCCATGTGGTAACCGAAACATTCCCAGCTCTGAGTATTTTCGTAGTAATTTAATCTACCCCTGGGGATTTATATATTTAAGTTTAGAAATAGCCAAAATAATTTCAGACTGTGTTATAGGGCCAACATTAAAGCCAGTAATGTCATTACAAACAATGGAAGCAGAACTAACCACATTGTTTCCAACATCACTGAAAAATACTCAGCCCATCTAGCCATGACAGAATACTGACTTTCTGTAACCTTACCTTGTTTATCCTTCAATCCCTGTATACCTGTCCGTTTTCTACCACACAAAACATTAACTCGTTGGTATAGCTCTCTGCTGTTGTGCTGTCTAACTGCTTCCTCGGCTTTGTCAGCCAAACTATCAAGCTAAAGATTCTTATCAGCAGCCAACTGATCCTTTACACGTTTATTAAGCTCTCTGCAATGCTTTCTATTAGGACTAGTAAGGTATTGATTAAGGATATTCCTGTAGTTCATTCTTTCAGAAATAAGCTCAAGTGCCTTATCACTCAAATAATTTTGTCTCCTCTGCTCCTTTTTTCCTAAAAGAATACTCTTAGTTTCCGAAAAAGACTGTTTAAAACTGTCCCATTCTTCCTCAACTTCAGTAGTAAGCAAACCGTGACTGTCATAATGACTAAGTAACCTATCATGGTAAATTTTAGCTATAACTGGGTCTTTCAGAGCTTCAGTATTAAAGGTAAATTTTTTAACCTTAGCACAACACTTCTTAAATTTTAGTTGCAAGACACTTTTAACAAGGTAATGGTCAGATCCAATTTCAGCTCCACTATATGACCTGGTATTCCTAACAGAACTAGCTCATTTGCTGTTAATTAATATATATATATAATCAATCATATTCTTATGCATTCTATATGGTGAAACCCAAGTGTATTTATGTATGTCTCTGTGTATGTAATAAGTGTTAGTTATTCTGAAACCATTAAGTTTTTTTACCTGTAGGTGACGATGCCCATTGGCATTGCAGCTACCAATACCAAAAGGACCTATCACCACTCCCCAAAGGTCAGAGTCAGTATAAACATTGGCATTGAAGTCACCTAGGACAAGGGTAATATCTCCTTTCTTGACAGAATTCAAAATATCCTGAAGCTGTCAGGCATTATAGACTGGAATGTTATCTGCTGTTATGCCCCATTGAGGATGCCGATGAGGATGAGAAGGATAGGTTTTACGGACAGCTTCAGGATATTTTGAATTCTGTCAAGAAAGGAGATATTACCCTTGTCCTAGGTGACTTCAATGCCAATGTTTATACTGACTCTGACCTTTGGGGAGGGGTGATAGGTCCTTTTGGTATTGGTAGCTGCAATATTCCATAATAATCATATTAATGTAGTCCTCACATTCCAATAACAGCAGATAACATTCCAGTCTCTAATGCCTGTCTGAAATTTTGCTGTAAGAAACCTTTCATTAATGTACTCATATCCTAGAAGAGCATCACTAGCTTGTTTGCTGAGAAGCAGACCTACGCCTTGGAGATGCTTATTATCTTCCCTCCCTGAGAACAGAAATTTAAGATTATTTTTAAGAATCTGACCATTATCTGTCAATCTGGTCTCTTGCAAGCCGAGAATATCTAAATTATAAAGTATAATTCCTGTGTGACTATATCAAGAGAGCTCTGTTTATAGTCCTCACATTCCAACAACCTACGGAGAGAAAATGGTTAGTGGGCCCACTAACCATTTTCTCTCCGTAAGTGGTATGGAGGCAAAATTTCTCTCCATAGGTAGCATGGTGAAAAGCAGCAGAGTAGAAACTATGTTTATTGATAGAGGGAATGCCGATAATGTCAAACAGCCCCCTAATCGCAGGCATGGACCCTGTTCCTCCACCACTGAAGGCTGAAGCCATTTACACTAGAAGACTTCCTCCAATATAGAATTTGACGATGCCCGTAGAAGCAATAGTTCAGATGCCTGCGATGACCTCTGCTCAGGATTATCCACCATATCCTGTGAATCTATTCACTTGGGGCTGTAAACCCACAAACAAAAGAAATCACAGCGGAAAATTCTCCCTCCACAGAAGCCCACCAGTGCAGCAAATTCAAGATCTAGGTATAATCAAGTTCAGAGCCTTATTTCAGTCCAGTTCGGTAGGTTTATATGCAGTGGCGGCTCGCGTATAGGCACTGTGGAACTGCAGCACCCCCAATTTCAACTTGATATTATCGATAACGTTTAATATAATGAGTTCTTTTTTCTTTAATTCTTTCTTTATACTTGTACAATATATAATCCTTAAGCTTAATGTCAGTAGCCATCCCCCAGTTTATGAAAAAGATACAAAAAACTTTGTATCGAACTGTGTGCTTCACAGTACTAGCGGCGAGGTGTTTGACTGTTGTGCGCATGCGCACATAGGAAACTACACGCGAGGCTGCAAGGGAGAGAGCACTGTCGTTCCCGCAGTGCTGACCCTGGCGTGCTGGTTGAAAGGTAGTTTTTTTACTCCGCGTGTGTTGTGCTTAAAAACCGTGTACCATATTCTTGAATGTGATAAAGTGTAGAATTAGATTATTATCCTGCTTCCAGCTATTCTATTTGATTCATTTTTTTTTTCGGTTCTTTTATTTAACAGAAAACTTTAACCATTGCCTTGCATCCCCAAGAAATAAGTTCTGTGACTGTAAGTGAACTTCAACAGCTTAAGTTTTCACAGCTGTCTCTCCATGAGAAAGTTGCAGTTAAGAAAAGAGGTCGTTCAACACCTGATATTCTAATATCTCAGCCAGGCATAAGCAACAACAAGAAATATATTCGTAGCTTTAATTCTGAATGGTATCAACGGAAAAGTTGGCTTGGCGGCTGTGAAGTAAAAAATGAACCGTTTTGCTTCCCGTCTTTTTATACATGTTTCCTTTTACACAATTTTAAAACAAAGGCTAAAAATTTTCTGGAGCAGCACCCCCACTAATTTTACGAGCCGCCACTGTTTATATGGTTAGCACCAGGACCCTGTATGGTTGACCACTCCTCAGCAGGGTAGAAAACAAAGAAAAGTAGCCATAGTTGTCCAGATCAGTAGGCCACACTAATCTGGCAGCCCTCCCCTTCCGTTCACTTCCACAAGAGACTACTTCTTTTGAAAGGTACTAACGTCATGCACCACGAGAAGGCGGGGTCGGACATTAGTTACTAGGCCTGACCGGTTCTATGCATCATCACAGAGGATTTGAGCATAGCTCTCCTTCCCGTGACTACCTAGCTACTATTTATGGTATTGAATACTATTATTCAGATAGTATTCAGAGGGAGTGCTTAGAGTACTAAACTCTCCTTAAATTTTTGAGAGCGCAAAATTGATAAATAGTAAAACTATTCACCGGTGCCCGTCCCGTGGGCGGGTGGTTAGCTCGCTAGGCTACTTATCTTAGGGACCTGGGTTCGAGGCCCGGGTAAGGCATGGATGTTTGTGTCGTTTATCTGCTGTGTTCCCGCTATCCTCACAGACCTTCTACTGTGGTGTATAAACTGACAGGCTAGTCAGATCTCTGTGGCAAGCAGCTGCTTTAGGGGGTATTTATTTATTATTTACATTCACCAATGAGGTTCAAAGGCTTGGGGAAAATGCCGTATTAACTGAAATTGACGGTGTAGAAAAGGCCTTATTTTTAATTTGGTGTCACACAAGGATAAACATGAAATAAGGTACTAATCAGCAAACTATGAAATTAATAGTCAATTTGTGGTTATTCAGTTATTGGTTTCCTGAGCCACCATTTTAGCTTCAATTGAAAATCATAAATGATTCCAAGTTACATTATTAAAATGAAATATGGAGTCATATATGCTGATGTTACCATTGGGATACACGATGCGATCAGGCGGATATCAAGGACTTTTTTACAAGGGTGTTGAACGTATGATTTTAAATATCTTCGAAAAAAGCTGGCACGCCACACATAGATAACGTTGTTTTCAACAAGGCAAACAACGTATTGTAGTTAATCGATAAATATAGTCTACCCCCACCACTAACACAAATGTCTTGACCAAGCTCTTGTATGTTTGTGGTGTTCCAATAATTTTCTTCAAGGCTGTTGAAAGAAACCCTGAAAAATCCTGGATACGCCTCTGATCAGGGCCGGCCTTAAGCCGATTGGACCGATTGGGCCTAATGGGGCCCCGCGTTTCAGAGGATCCTTGTGCTAGGATTGTAACCTCAGCGAAGGGAGAAAAATTTCATTCTAAAAGGGAAATTTTTGTCTTATTTTGTGAGAACTACAGATTTTATAGTTAGCAATGTTGTGTGCAGTGTAAATTTTTTAGCAGTTTAGTTTTTAATTGTTTTTAAACGTAAGGCCCCGCATTTACTAAGGCCGGGCCTGCGTCTGATTGTTGAATATTGTTAGTTATTGTTTTGGTTAAGTTCGCTATTAGTTGTGTGTTTACATAAGGTAATAATATGGAGGAGGAGAAGAAGAAGGAATTTGAGATAGATAATATAAGGGAAAAAAAAGCCAATATGGCTCGAAGTCTTCGCCGTTTTGTAATGACACGGAAAGGCGCTTGACATCGTTCAAGAATTCACTGAGAGATACTTTTAGAACAGATAGTTTAAAAAAACTTAACCACTTTTTAAAGAAGTAAACTCTAATGCACGGTAAATTCCTTTTATTACTCCATTAAGGAAATTTGCATTATTGTTTTGCAGTCTCTAACCATCATTGCACTTTCTTTAATTGCATTTCGCTATAATGAAATTACAGTATAACGAGTATATGTATGGTCTCCGTACGACTTCACCAATGGTATTTCACTCTATTGAAATATTGCTATTTGAATTTTCTGAATCATCCACTAATTCGAGTTTTCATTGACAGAGGGTGCTAAAGTCGTAAAATGGCGAACTTAAATTTTCCTTTTGAAAACTGACGTTCTATATTCGACAACAGCTATGTACTACTCTTCTTCTAGTTGTAAATTAACATTCGTTTCTTGTGTAATATTGCAATCTGGTGAATCTAAGACAAAATGTGGTTGACTAATCGACTCCTTCACTCTCACACAGCATCAAAATAAGAATTGAATGAAGTGAACAGAATTCAAACAAACTAGCAGGTGTGCACATGTAATTGTGTGAAAATTTGATTTCATATTACAATTATAAAAACAGATATCAAAAAATTAATTATCAGTGTTATTTAATTTGCAAATAGCAATGTTATTAAATTTGTTAAATTTGCAAATAGTAATTTTATTTAATTTGCAAAAAACAATGTTATGCAAAGTAATTGCATTAAAAAAAATAAAAGCTATTGCAATTTGCAAACAATGTAATGCAAAAGTAATTGAAAATGAAATAGTAATAATACTACTCTTTCAATTGCAATTACTTTTGCATTATAAAATTATATATATATAATTGTTGGTATTTTTATATGAAAATAATATGATATCATCTGAAACAATTGTGTGCGAAACAAACTCTGACAGGATGCCTATCATGAGGTCTGACAGGAGCCTATCAGTATAATATGCCATTGAGAAAAGATAATACGCCATTGGGAAGAAGTCGAGATCTCAGCAAAAGAAAAAAAATTCGTGCGTTTTCTGGGGAGGTCGAACCTAGCTCCTTTTTATCTGTATATAATAAAAATAATTATAAACTATTGCATTAAATAAAAATAAGATATTTATCTTCAGTGATATTTTTTCATAAAGTTTATTTCAATATTAATGTGTTTTTCAACGTAGCTTTCCATTTACGTGCCATAGAAGCGTCTTAGTACTTTTGATAATATGTCAGAATAGATCCATTATAGCGATGCCCTACGCACAGTGCTTTCCCCTATGACATCAGCGGCCAAGCCCCTTATTAATATTCATAATTAATAATTAATGATTAAGTAAAAATTAATTAAAGTTAATTAATCCCCCACTTTATTAAAAAAACCTCAGTAAAAATTCCTTCACCTTTATTAAACACCCGTGGCGCCATCTAGTGTATTCGATGAGTACTATGTTTTAGAAAAACCCTAAATTTTAGTAGTAATTTTTCCAATTTTTGACTCCCCCTCATTAAAAAACCCCCTTATCAAAATTCCTCCCCCTTTATTAGAAACCCTTGGCGCCCTCTAGTGTATATGATGAGTACTATTTTTAGAAAAAGCCTTCAATTTTAGTCATAATTTTCCAATTTTTTTATCCCCTTCATTAAAAAAAACCCTTATCAAAAGTTCCACCTCATTTATTAAAATTCCCTCCCCTTTATTAAAAACCCCCTTATCAAAAGTTCCGCCCCCTGTATTAAACTCCCCCTCATCAATCACAAACTCCCATCCCTTGGTTTCTATCCTCATCTGAAATTTTCCAAGTCCAACTAAACTTTGGGTGGCAACTATCAGAATGGTTGATGCAATCCTATAAATAATTGCAAGGTCCCATATTTTGCGAATTCGACCTTCACTAGAATAAGAACTATCCCGCAGTAACTGTTTTAAAAGACTGTCCCACAGAAAATGACATGAAAAAATGCTATTGGGTAAAAATAAAAAAATTTCTAAAAAAATTAATGAAAGGAAAACGGCGAAAAAATCTGATTTAAAAACAAATTATTCGTAATTATGAAAAATATTGAGGGTAATATGGTCTGGTGACCTGTATGGACGACATAAAAGACCCTCTTTAGTCTGAGTAAAAGACCCCCTTTTCTCAACAAGCGTTCGGAACCTCACACCAGACCACATTTTACTGATGAATGGTTTTACAATCTGAAAAGTCCTGCGAAATTAAAAAATATTATTCCAAACGGGGAATCACAAGGGTTTTATTGACAGTTGAATTTGTATCACCCCCTGTGCTGTCGATCCCTTTGCTTCCGTATCAGGCGCGATGTCTTACAACATGAGAACCCACTGGTACTCTTGATCATAGTTTTCGGACTCGAAATTTTTCCAAGTCCAGAGACGGATGACAGCCCCTCTGACTAAATCCATATTGTCTACCTCATTTCAATCTCCTTTCGTTTCAGGTCATCACAGGATATGGAAACAATGTTTTCCATTCTCTTATCGAAACATCCCATTTATGATAGGTCAGCTATTTGTTTACCCCTTCGGAAGAAGACAAACCATTTTGAAATTACTCGCCCCTAAACCTCCTAGTGTTGAGCTTCTCTTATTTAGTCTCCATAGGGTTGAAGGATGTTGCCATCAGATATCTGTTTCTGCACTTTCCGCGTCTGGACTAATTTTGGAAAGTGGTTTTACGTTAAATCTGCCATGTCTCAATTAAGTACTCTCTGTAAGTATATCTGTTATGCGACATGGTTTTATTCCTAATACTTATTACCGCTGTAACGTCAGTACATGATGCAAACTCGTTCCTAGGAAGTGACGCTACGCAGTAAGATAACAATTTCTTCCACTGAAGAAAATTCTGCTATGGGAGTAATCGTTTTTTTTTAAATTTACAGTTCTAAAAGCTATTACAGTTTGTAAAAATCGTCTTTTCCACCGTTTACCGGCGGACGTGTGCCTCATCACGCTGATGAAATTCGCATTGCAGCGTCAGTTCATTAGTACACGCTTTACAAGGTCAGTTGTTTTCATCAGTTAAATTCTGTAAAGAAATGTGGCAGAATGCTAAAGGTAGAAATCATACGTTTCTGCTTGCGCAAAAAAAAACAACTTTAGTTCAAACATGTGTTAAAGGAGTAGGGGACAATAATTTTAACAAATACACTAACCTACTATAAAAGTCATACATAAGTCTCACTCGAATGTAGCCTCTTAACTTACCTGAGCTAATTCACCGAAATTTTATTTGCAACTGGACTGATAGTCAAAATTTAGCAAATACTTCAGCAATTATATCAGTATATCTATGGAACAAGCTTCTTTGGTTACATAAAAATCCACCTAACTATGCTCTGTCATATATGTTCTGATCAGGCCTCAGTAAAAGAATTTTGCAATTTTGTCACGAAAATCGATGTTCTCACGTAGAGCGTAGAAGAAGCGACAAACTAAAGCTCCTACTATCATTGTCACGTGATCTGCTGAAATGCCAGAAGACGAGCGCACAGCAACAGGCAACCAGTGATAATTAAAAGGTCACAGGTCAACTCACGCGCTGACCTATGGAAAGCAGATAAGCTGAAGCATATCTAAATCCTTTACTTGTGAGAACTGCTCAGTGCTTTTATCTTCCTCAACTCTAATGAGAAAGTTAATTACTAGTTTCATGATGAAATGCAAAATAAGGAATTATCCTGCCAATAGATTAGTTTCTCAAGAGATCCACTTAAAAATTGATAAGAATCTATGAAATTCAAAATTCCAAGGGAGAATGCTGTGTATTTTTCCATATTATTGGGAATGCAATTAATCTTCTTATTTTTGATCATTCCTTGCAGATGGCTGTCCTTTAGGTTATGAAATATAACTGGAATCTTATTTGGGAGCTTAAAATTGAGATTACACGTATTATGAGTGGCTCCTCAGAGAAGCGCTAAGGGAAGAAGACTATACCCATGCAAACAGGCATTTAGAATGAAAAACTGATTGCAAGTTTGCTTTACTGTCATACAATCTTAGAGATAAACTCATTATATAGTTTAATCTTCAGATGCATGTTTCTCCATAGAATCGTAAATTCAATATCTATTCTTTTCATTTTCTCATACATCTCGCAAGATAATTAAAGTAACTTGCTTGAAAGAACACAATAATTGATTCATCTTCCCTATGTGTATATTTACTTTTATAGCATCATTTGCCGAAAAAGGTAAAATCGCAAGCATCATCTGAGTCAGATTATTATTTTTTCCATATATCTGCTAATTCTTTACGTTGAAAATCTCTCAATAGCCTGAAATGGAGAGTACTTTACCCATGATACAGAATCACCATGTGACTAGGTCGTTTAATCAAATTACATGCATAAACGAAAATTAGAGAAACAACGAAATGGTTGGTAAATTCAATAAGAATCACTAAAATGTAAAGAGTGTTGGAATATCCGTAAATTCGCACATATTGTAGTGGTTGGTAGAATTGGTTGTAAGACACTAAATTGCAATGAAATGGATCTTGGAATACCTGTAAATACGCACACATTTCAGTGGTTAGGTGAATATTTTCACTATTCTTTCGAAGTGGAAGACACAATAACTGTAAAATCAAACATAGTGTACTGGAGACGATAGAATACCCTCAACATATGCTGGAATGGATGACAGAAATAACGGTAAAATCAACAAAGAATCAAATTGACGAGAACCCAAAAAGGAGTCAACTGACGAATGGTTTTACAATCTGAAAAGTCCTGCGAAATTAAAAAATATTATTCCAAACGGGGAATAACAAGGGTTTTATTTAAAATAGATTTAATTAATACACACTTACTGATTTATATCGGATGAAAAACGAAGACGCTGGAAACTGCTTCTCTTTCAAATCGAGGTTTCGTATGAAAATTTAAAAAAAATTCGATATGTTCTTAATATGTGATTAAGGCTGAACTAAATTGACTGTAAACTTAGCAGACTTTAATTTGAGCCCGTTTAAAACAGGAACAATGGTAAACATATTTTAAAATCTAATACATGATCAAATCATCAGCTTAAGCAAAAGCCCTCAAAATTTATAGACCTTAATAGTGCAAATCCGCGCCTCATTTAAAAAAACATGAAGAGTCACATTTAATTTCTTCTTTCATTAAAAAATATTAATTTTTATTAAAAATTGAAAGAAATAATCAGAGTGTAAATTTTTTTTAATTCAGCTGAGACAGGAAATCAAATCTCCTCCCAATAAATAACAGAATTTAATTTCATGCTATAAAAAAAACCCAAATATTATAAGCTTGCACAATATATAATATGTTACCTAAATAATAATACACTTCGGCAAAATAAAAAATGCAAAGCAGACGTCTCATAAATTTAATGCCATATGCTTAATATTTCTTATTGTAATATAATGTACGAAAACATTCTTTTAATTTCATGTTAATTCAGGCTTTAAATCACCTACTTTACATATGCAAGTATTATTAGTTTCCTATATTAAAAAATTCGTGAACTTAATTCGACTTAGACAGAAAGGTATATTGAAAAGTTGACAACCCTTTATTTTTAAATCCCTTAGTTTAACAATTTCAATTTTTAATTTATCACAAAGAACACATCTCGTAATTTCCGTAAAATTCTAAACTATAAAATATCAAATTACTTCCTTCACAGCATTTATTTTTGCATCCGTACGAGGAGCATGAAGTAGGCATTTCACTATTGACTTGTTAAAAACACCCAACTTTCTCCTCACTATCGACTAGGTTTAACATCTGTACGTGTTCATGGCGTCCGCTGCCAGTCCTGTCTCTAGTAATATTACCTCAATGATAGCCATGTCCATTGTACAACACATAGTCACTGAATTAAGAAATCAAGTTTTTGTCAATATAATTGAGCAAAAATTCTTTAATCATTGATGAAGCAAGCACAATATCAAAAAAAGTGCCTTATTTATCTTTTTACGATGCGGTATTGAAAAATACCAAGAACCAATAAATTTATTTATAGATTTAAAAGAATTAAATGCCAGAAATGCAGAATCCATTTGTAACACTCTGCTAAACACTAGAAATGCATGGATTTACTGAGAGCTACCTAAAAGAGCATGTAATTGGATTTTGTGCCGATGGTGCTAGTACTATGTCGGGTAAAAAGTCAGAAGTCAACTAGGCTAACAACTCAGTTCCCGGGCTTAATAATCTGGCACTGCTTAAGTCATATGATTCAGTTGGCATTGAATGATGCGATTAAATCTATTTCTCAAGTTAATCATTTCAAGGCGTTTCTTGACAAAATTTATTGTCTATACCATACATCTTATAAAAACCAAATAGAGCTAAAAAGTATAGCTCGAGACTTAAAAATAGAAATTATAAAAATTGGCAGAGTTTTGGGACCCCGATCGGCAGCTTGCAGTATTAGTGGAACTAAAGCTGTGTGGCGAGCGTATCTCGCACTGCACGAACATTTTTGTAAAAATAATATGAGTGACATGAAACAGAGAATAGAAAAATATACATTTAATTGAGGACTTGTCCCTGATGATAGATATTCTTGAAGAATTATCTCTTCTGTCATTTGCTACACAAACCGAAGACATTACTGGCGGAAAACAAGACAAAACAGAAAAAAAATGAGCACAGGATTAAAATTAGTGTACTGGTTATAGTGTGAAATGTAAGATATTAGCTGGTACTTCGAAGACAGGGCCATGTTTGAAGATTTGAAACGCGTACAGGTCGTTGGCTTTAAAAAGTTCTGATACTCTTATAATTATGGTTTTCTGGAAAATTTCAGTATGTTTTTGAAAAAGATTAGAATTATTTTCTGGCAACACTATGTGAAGCAATATTTAATTGTTGCGTTTGGTTGCCGCGTGCGGAAATGTCTGCGGTGAATTGATGCGTGTTTTTTTTTTCCAAGTTGCGTCGACGGGTTTTTGAATCTTTTCGTGCTAAAATTTAATTTTATTTGATAGGATAAGACCATAGATTATGTTTTCAGTAATCAGCGGCTCAAAGTCCATGTGGTTCGTTAATTTATATTATTTTACTGTACGCCAAATTGAGTCGATATAATAAACTTTTCCGTTTTTCTCGAGTTTTCAATCGAATTTCGTTAAATTCAGATTTATGTACAATTTTTTCGTGATTTAGTGAAGTGCAGCCATTTAGCAAACTGTTTATTTGCGGGATTCTAAATTTCCGCTTTAGATTTACGCGCAGTCACATTGATAGCGTAGTATTTTACAAAATTTCACTGATTTACGGCTGTTCGTAATCACCGGCAAAGAGATAAAATAAGAAAAGCCGAAAAAAATTTTATTTCCTATACTTGCAGTATAATTTCGTCTGTTGTTGCAAGATAAGTGTAGGTGGCAGCGTAAGTGCACCATTACAGACAGGACGACTAACAGAAATAAATCTAGAGTTCAATAAATAATCCAGGGTAGCAATAAAATTACCATAAATATATTTTTTAAGAACTGGGATAATCACCTTGCTTGGGAAGAAGTTACAATCAGAAATCATAATTAACAGTGAAACGGAGTAACGTGTGACATTATGAACAGACCATACTCTCCATTTGAGAAATGCTTTATCTCTACAACCTTTAGGCATGACAACGGATGAAAAATGTTACGTGATGAGCCAGAATGATTTTGGGTTGTGAAATCACAATTGTATATTTGGCTTAGTAACAAGTTTATGACTTTTGAAAATTAATTGTAGAATATTCCCCATGCAAAGTAGAAAAGACCAGACTTTTTGTCTTTTCTGACATTTTTGATGATATAAAAATAAGTTGGTAATAATCCTGATAAGGCTATTTGTTTTTCTAAAATTATTTTTTGATAACCCTTTAATTGTGTTGGTTATTGAGTCAATTTGGAGGACTTTATTCAAAATTTAATTAATGACATTCATGGAGCATCTATTGTACTGACCATTTCATAAATTATAAACCTATATTGGCTTTGTTTTTATAGCTGTAAATGAATTTCTGTATATATCATTTGTCATTGGCTGCATTGTTTTCCCCCTCCCCCTTTATTCACTAATGTACAAGTGACATTTCTTTTTCAACTAATATATAAAGCTTGAAGCTTAACTCCATGTTATAGAATGTAGGATTATGGTGTATTAAATTCATATAATTATCTCATGTGCAGTCCAAGCTAATTCTGTCAACCACAGTAGAACAAGTAATTTTCTAATGATTACTTTGAATCTTCTTCCTCGCTAATATTGATAATGTCTACTTTTGGCTATTTTCCATATCACACCAGGTTTATAGAGCAGAATTCAGTGTTGCCACTGGTTTAATTTTGAAATACTTCCCGCAGAAAAAGAAAAGAATAACTTTTAAACCTTATCCTGAAATGACTAATAGACAAAAATATGTCGTGCTGTACATAAAATAAAGAGCATTAATTTTTCATTTTTTCTTAAATAAAATATTTTAAAAAAACATCAAGCATATTAATTTCAATATTTCTTATGTAAAACAATATAGTAAAAAAAAAAGTAATTGGAAAATTGAACCTCATTCTGAAATAACTAATGAAAGAATTTTAAAAAAGCATTTAACTGTACATAATAATATATGCATACATCTATCTGAAACAGGGTAATTATATAGCTAATATTGTTGTTCTACAGTGCTGGTGAAAATTTCATCACAATCACTATATTTTTCACTTTCACTTGTAGTATCAACATTTACTACTGACTGATTTTACAAGTTATTTTTAAAGGAACTTGAAAAGATCAAAAATAAGTGGTGTCATCTAGTCAATTTGGTCAAACTGGTTGTTAAAGAAGAGAGACTGCTTATTAAAAAAAGGAGAAAAAAATAATATGAAGGTTTATTAGTAATGAAACAAATATATATTTATAAAGAGAAATTAGTGGTTACACCTTTTACTGTCTCTTAAAGGGGTGTTTTCCCTAAATATATTTCATATGGTTATAGATTAATAAATCTTATTATCAAAGAAATCAAATGTTAATAAATTAGGATAACAGCACTGAAATTAAGTGAGTGCTAGGGATCCATTTAAGGTACATAAAAATGTAGGTATGCAAAAGATTTAATATAGATAAAAAGTAAATAGGACAAATATGGGTTATAAGGTGTCACAAGAAGCCAATTTAACTTGACTGATCAATGTAATTAATGTGGATAACAAATATCAAAAGCAGATTTACACCATATCACCAGTACCAATTAATAACTAGTGGACCATTAAACTAGAAACAATATTGCCTTTGGTGCATACAGTTATCCTATTTTCAAAGATAATGAAGTTTTTCATTTTCCTACTTTTTCATTCCTGAAAAGTTTTAATTTGAACCAATGGATGATGAGCGAAAATGTGAACAGTACTATTTTATTTTTACTTATGTAACAGAAAAGGTATTTGATTTTATCCTTCAAACTCACATCCCTCTGAGAAAGGGGAGCAGATTGTTGGCATCAGAGGAATATATCTTGACACTCTACCACCAAAATTTTAAATTTGTATCATAAAGAAATCACTTTCAACTTTTTAAAAATTTTTTTGTCATTTCCATATTTAGTGACCTACAATGATGTAAATTAAAACTACTTAAGGATTTTTAAAATGTAAATTATATTTCATTAATACCAATCCAACATAAAAATAGTTTTCCAGTTATCCCTTAAAACAGTTGCATTTTCCCACCCACCCTGGGTGTAAGGAGTCAACTGATTATTGCCAGTGGGATCTTTATGACCATCACATTCCACTATCAAAATTTCTAGCATAAATATATCATTTGCAATATTCGTTTATAATTTTGGAATTTTCCACCATTAGAAGGTGCAATTATAGCCTTTGAGAGATTCGGAAAACATGAATAGTAATATTTCATCAATACCTATTCAGTCAAAAAAGAATATCTCTAAAAACAAAGTTCAATGTCTACAAAGAATAAAGTAAACACATCTTTTTTTAAATGATAAAAAACTAAGTAGATCATCACTTTAATGATTAATAAAGTTGAATGAAAATAAAATAAAATTAAAAAAGTAACACTAATAATCATTTCATATCATTTAGATTTGTTCTTGGTATTGATTTCTTGTTGAATGTTGAATGAAGTGGTACAAATGGAAACAAATATTTCTGCTTTATTTAATGAAAAAAACTGATTTAATTTTAACTTAATTACTGCACTGTGAATTTTTACCTTATTTTTGTTGTCTACTTTATTGTGAATACACGCAGTTTTGCTGGTATCAATAATGGCCATTTGGTTTGTATACAGACGTAACATAAAAAAAAACAAATAGGAATTCATCTTATATTTTTCTGTATTTGATCATATTTTGACTTCCTAACTGATGTGATCAGATAAGTAGAATATCAATTCTTATAGTTTCTTCATGATTTTGCTCCCAATATATATATAAAAGCCGTCCCATGGCCGAGTGGTTAGCGCACTTGGCTACTGATCTAAGGGACCTGGGTTCGAGCCCCAGGTTAAGGCATGGCTGTTTGTGTCGTTTTTCTGCTGAGGTCCTGCCATCCTCTCAGACCTTCTATTCTGGCATATAAACTGACAGGCTCCTGTCAGACCTCTGTAGCAAGCAGCTGCTTGAGGGGGTATTTATTTATTTTTTTTTTAATTATATATATATATAAATCAAAAGCCCATTCTGGTGGCAAAGTGATTAGCATGCTTGGCTACTGATTTGAGTTCTGGACAAGGCATGGATATTTCCTTCCATGTATTGCCTTTCTGCTTAGATCTCAACCTACCTCCTCTATGGCATATTAAATTGACAGGCTCCATCAGTCTCAGCAGCAAGCAGCTGCTTGAGAGTAAAGTAAAATGAAACAGCTGTGCAAAAAATATTTTTTCAATTAATTTCTACAGTATGAGTTTATAGGAAAAAAAGAATTATATTGAGATCACCAAAGCTAGTTTAAATACATTTTGCCTACTTCTACCATTTAGTGCAATCAGTGTTTTCATTATCATGCAAATAATCCAATACTGGGGCTTGTAATGTGCGAGGAAACATATTTCTAGGGGCAAAGTATTGTTTCAGAGAAATTAATAAAAGTAATCTTATTGGAGACACTAATTTTAACCAGAACACATCACTAAACAATGAACTGTAATCCACACTTTAAAATAAATTCAGAGCAAAATAATCTTATGAGATAGAAACTGATTTCAACAACAATAGGCTAAAACAAGCAACTTTGTTTTCCAGGTATTCTCTATTTCTCTAATGAATTGCTTGACATGTTTATCTGCAATATTTTTAATACTTTTCAATTGTTCAAAAATCATTTTTGTCATCAAATAATTGTAATTATTTAAAAGTTTGCAATAGCCTATAATTCTCCTAATTAGGCTTGAACTCAATTATTATTGAAATGGTTAGAGCCTGGACAGGTTTGTACTTAAAAATTATGCCGAAACTTATATCCAATGATAGTGGAATTCTTTATATGTAATATAGAAAACCTGTATTTAATGACTATCAATTGTGTATAGAATTGTAATTAAATTTCTATATTTTTTTTTTAGTAGACATATATTAGAGAGCTCAAGAAGAACAAAATAAGAGATATATTGCAGTGATGATAGCTGACGATATTGTATACCTCAGTTTGCTTTTTATATCTGTTGGATGTGGATCTTTCATAAGGAATATTTCAGATGCAAGAAAATGCCAACTAATATCAACAGCTCTTGGTCTAATTCTTGTTTTTATAGTGTCTGGTGTTCACATACTTCACCCTTTAATACTTACTATTGTGAATGCACTTATTGTTCTTTATGGGAATAAAAGGTAAGTAGAAATTAAAGTTTATTGTATTCCTTATCTTTATTGTGAAGTAGCTAATCAGTAGATGAATATTTTCTCAGCTGGAAACTATAAAGTTCTGTTTACCATAATTTATATCATTTATATAAATAAATGGAAATTTTTTTCATGCAACTGACTATTCTGAAGATAACATATTATGACCTATTATCAAAATTTTCATAACACTTTTGTTTGTTGATAATTACATGGAAAGCTTAGTGGCCAGTGGTTCTTAACCCTTCCAGTGTCCAGAACATATATATCTGTTTTTAGTACAATAAAATAAAAAATAAAAAAAAAATAAAAATTGCCATTTTAAAATTTTTTAATAGATATCTTATAAAAATATGTAATTTAAGCTTAATAAATAATATTTTCTTTTTTTATTTGATGCATATTTTATTAAACTATGACATAAATAATTTGTTAAAGCCATCCATTTGCCATTTCTTAGAAGTTATATAAGGTATTGCCAATTTGTTTGTTAACATTACTCTGTGCTGAAGCAATCCCCTAATTTAAGCTCAGAAGTTTGATCACTGTAAAAATTGTTATTAAAATTAATATGTTACTACAGTGTTCAAATTTTTTACTTGAACAAAATTTGGAATTAAATTTTTTTTAATTTGGTATATAACATTAGCTATTTCTGTTGATTAATTATTTGTTAAAAATATTCTAAATGTGACTTGTTTATTGGACTGCAACAAGCCTGGACTTTTTCTCAAAGTATAGTATGGAGAAAAAAATTTCAAAACGGAAGAAATGTTTAAACAATAATTTTTTTAAATTTTTTTTAAATTTAGAAATAAATAGTTTTTCTATCCATGTGCATTATAATTATTTCTGTCCATTAGCTTTTTTTTTGTAAATTTTTATTTGTGTTGCCTGATGCATTTTTTTACTACATGACTATAAAAAAAGTTCTATTAAAATGAAACATATGGTCTTTTTTGTTAAATATTTTATTTTCAAAAAATCCAGAGTTAAATGTTGATTAACATGCCATAATTCTTTTTACTAATTATTTGGCAAAAAAGTTCTAAAGTTAAATTTGGACTCTGGATGTAAACCAGTTCTTCAGGCTGGACACTGGAAGGGTTAATATATTCAACATTCTCAATAATACACAGGGTGATAAAAAAAATAAAGTTCCTGGTCATAAATGTTTTCACAAGTATGTATCAGATTGGTTTATTCGAAATAGTCTTGAATGATACTGTATAATATGTTAATTGATACAATGAATTCACCAGGACTTGTTGCACATCAAAGTAAAAGTAACACTGATAATCATTCCATATAATTTAGATTTTTTCTTGGTATTGATTTCTTGTTTTCTACAATACAAGATGTTGGTGTAGACAGTGCCTAGACATTTCTTGTATTGTGATATGCTTTATGAATTCACACTTGGAAAATGCAACAAAAGAGCATTTACATTGTTTCACAAATGGTGTTCTTTCTGCTTGAGCATGTAAAAGATGGTTTGGAAAGTTCTGCTTCAGTGATGAAAGCTTAGAAGATGGCCCAGAGTGATTTTGACAAAGAAATGTTGGTGAATGCTGACCCATAATACAATGGGAGCTGATGGATAGGCTCTACACTTCTCAGTTGATCATCTGCAGACAGCTTAAATAGTTGGAAAGGCAAGATATCAGAAAATGGATTCCTCATCAATTTTCAAATGAGAATGAGAGATACAGTGTTACAACATTTATATTTCTCTGCACATTAAAACCACATGCCACTCTTACACAAAATTATAACTAAAGCAAGAAATGAAGCCTTGCTATTAATGTTAAGCATCTAGAACAATGGGTGGACAAGATCAGACACCAGCACTGATTGCAAAGGCTTCAGTATACCCAAAGAAGACCATTCCATTTTTCTGATTTCATCATCTGATCAAATATAAAAGGGGTAACCCATTTTGCATTGCTTCTCAGGAAGTAAATGAAGGTAGTGATAAACAAACTAGTTGCCCAAATGTAATTTACAATAGTACCAGTAACTGCACTGTGTGCAAGTTATATATATAATGTTGTTAGGTTGTTTAAATAAACAAGTAAATGATATAGTCCAGATGTTTAGTAATTTGCTTCCACTATCGGTCTGACATGATTTGTATAATTTGTTTCATTTGTGACTTTGAGTTATCCACCCTCTTTGAAAGTTAATGGAGTACTGAGAGCGAGGTGACAATTTCCATCTGTATTGTTATTATATGTAGGTTTTTGTACAAGGAGTCTCATAGCAGGGGAGGAGTGCCTCAATATTACCGATTTTATCACTTTATCTGTCTGACCGTTTGTTCATCTGTAGATATTCAACTATTTTGTTATACAGTATGTTACAAATAAATTAGAAATTCTTTTTGATTAGTAGATATTAACTCTATAATGTCCAAGAAACCTCAGAAAAGGGTAGAAGGTAGTAATGACAAAGAAAGAGCAGTATTTGTACTAGTCCATAGTCTAGAGTGTATTTCTGCCATTATGGACATTAAAGACTATTAGGATTCACATATTCCAAATCTTACAATAGTTTTAATCAACACCATTAAAAAACTAAACTTTAGGAATGCAGAACTTTAAATATATGTAAATGATCTATTCATTCTAAATGTTTAAAATTTTGATTGTAGAACATGATGGTCAAGGTGTTTATAAGGATAGCAGTGACTTGCTCCTGAGGGCTAGGTGGGAAAATACAAGTGATAAATGAAAAATTATTTTTGGGTTGGTAAATTATAATAAAAATTACCCCTCAAGAATGTGATAGAGGCCTGTCAGTTTAATACACCATAGAGAAGATCTGTGAGGAAGGTGAGGCCTCAACAGAAAGACAACAACAACCATTCATGCCGGGGCGGGGGTGGCTCAGTCGGTAGCGCGCCAGGCTCGTAATCTGTAGTTCCCAGGTTCGAGTCCCAGCTGGGTCAGCGTTGAGATTTATCTCCGCAAAATTTCCCCGCCCTGCCCACGGTCAGTAGGGGACACCGATGGGCTTGGAAAGGCCACCGTCCGTCGGATGGGACGTTAAGCCATGGCCCCATGTGCGGGAGAGCCATACCCTGTGCACGTTAAAGAACACGCTGGATGGCCTTGACGGGAGGCTACCATCTGTCTCCCAACAGCTGTTCCAGTGGGTCCCCTCCCCCAACCTTCTCTGAGCCTTCGGGGTCCATGTGACCTGGCCATTTAGCCCATGGTGTGCAAAAAAGTGCCGCTCAGAGGTAAAACAATCCAAAACCATTCATGCCTCACTTGGCCACTCAAACAACAAGGTACTAATGAAATAATATTTACATTTTCTGAATCCATTAGTTTGAATTTCTGCCATTAGAGGGTGCTAAAGTAATAAAATATTGAATTTCATTTCCTTTAAAAATAAGCATTCCATTTTTGCCAGAGGTAATATGTTCTTTTAGGTTTTCTTTATTTTGATTTGATTACTTTCCCATGTTTGTATATTTCTTTTGGCTCTTGTTACTGTCCTTTGATATAAGGAGTTTCTGTTATATAAGCATGTTTGAAGAGTGGCTCAACAATATTTTCAACTCCCAATTTCTTAGTCATGTATTAGGTTTATTAGTTCTTTTAAGTCTGTATGGTGCATCCTGTATATAGTGTTGGTTGTTTTGCCACATGCAAAAATTTGTTTGGACCTTGTGAATGTGTTTGTAGAATATCCACTTAGAAGGCTTCTTTAGCCAAAGCAGTGTCAAGAAATCACTAAGATCAGCTTAGCCCTGTTCTGTTGGTTCCATACATTGTTTGGAAAATGATGCACAGCTTTCTATTCTTATTACAGATGCATCAACACTAATTTTAGTAGTTAATAAATAAACTCGACATTTCTGCATCTGTAATAAGAATAGAAAGCTGTGCATCATTTTCCAAACAATGTATGGAACCAACAGAACATTCAACAGGAATTGCTAAGATCAGCTTAGCCCTGTTCTGTTGGTTCCATACATTGTTTGGAAAATGATGCATAGCTTTCTATTCTTATTACAGATGCAGCAACACTAATTTTAGTAGTTAATAAATAAACTCAACATACTTAGTGTTAACCTATAAATTACCACTTTGAAGTCGATATAATTTTAGAGGAAAAATTGTCTTGAGCTGGGTGGGATATGAACCCACGACCTCCTGATAACATGTCAGTTGCTCTGGACCACTGAGCTACCGGCCGCCGATCAAGATCTTCTCTAATTGATGATATGAACCATTTCAACCTACTTCCTATGTAGGGAGTGTTCAGGCAATTTTTGCCACATGCCATATAGATGGAAAGTATTTTCTTACAAGTAATACAGTTGATAAATAATAAATAAACTCGACAGACTTGGTATTAACCTATAAATTACCACTTTGAAGTCGATTTAAATTTTAGAGGGGGTTCATATCCCACCCGGCTCAAGGCAATTTTTCCTCTAAAATTTAAATCGACTTCAAAGTGGTAATTTATAGGTTAATTTTAGTAGTGTTAACCCTATATATTTTAAAATTTATCCTTTATGATAATTAGCATAACGTAAAGTATTACTTTCCAGTTGTAAACTGTTTAAATATTTTATTCTGTATATTAAAAAAATTATGTTGCAAAAATAGTTAATATTAAAAATTAACCATTCGTGTTCTTATTTATTTACTGCTTCAGGGCTTTTGATATCCTAGGGCTTAATATATATATATATTTTTTTGTGTTTAATGTTAAAATTATTTATTTGGGTTTCATTTATTTACAGAACTTGCCATGTTGTTAGTTTCATTTTCTGCTTTGGTTATCTGGCATTCTTTCGTACTACTGAATATTTTGGAATACCATCACCACCTGCACATACAAATGCAATTCAGATGATATTAACATTAAAGGTGAGATTTATTTTATGATAATATACACTTTTTCATGTATAGCTAAAGCTTACAGAACTTAATTTTGATAGAGTAAGGGAAAAACTGTATCATACCTATTATTAATAAATATCATTGCAAGAAGCAGAGAAATCTGTGATGAACAATAGAAAGTTGTGCCACATGCTAAATTTTTTGCATGAGAAAGGATAGAATGATTTGCAAGGTTATAAAAGGGGAGTAGCTAGCTATGACAATGTGGAAGGATGTTTTCAATAATGTGGTTATGCATGTAGATTGCAATACAGAGGTGTGGTGAAATCTTGAATAATGTGGTTATGCAATACAGAGGATAGTGGACTCCAGAAGCTCCTCCTATCACACAGTCTTTCACATACAAGGAGATATGTACATACTCCATTGAGAAGTGCTCTCTCATCACTGCATCAGTTTAAAATTAACACAAACATTTCATCTGTTGGAACAGTAGTTAGCTTCCTATTACTGTTAAGGCTTAAGATAGTTCTACTCCTATTATTTATAATGATGAAAATTGAATTTCAATTTGATGTTGGCTGTATAACACAATATGAGGTTAGTTTATAAATCTCAGAATTACAGTTATATATATATGGTGTAGATGAAATTACTGCTGGGATAATTCTGTTGTCCCATGACTGACTAAATTGCTGATTTCTAATATTCCACCAAAGAATTTCTGGTGAAAAATTTATATTTTCTCTAGAAAATATGAGTAATTATATATTAAAAAAAAAATGGTTATTTTAGTTCTTGTGATTAAGCTATCACTCTACTTTCAATTCCTGATAAAATTATTTGCACAATCATGCTTAGCAGAATTAAGTATGTGGTTGATAGACAACTTTGAGAGGAACAATATCGGTTTAGAAATGATAGAGATAGACTAAATATTATAATTTGAAAGATATTTTGACATGGACTCTTCGTAAATATTTAGACTTTCATAAATTTTTAGTTACCACTGTGCAGACTTCAAGAAGCTTCTGACACTTGAAAAACATAATTTGTGGTTCACAATTAGTTTCTTTGGAATTCTTAACATGATGTCTCTATAATAATACTAGTTTATGTGAAACCCTACAGTGATTAATTTAACATTATAACTAAGAAAAGGCTACATTTTCTGTTCTTTTTAGTTTGGTGATTAATTATAAGGAAGGCTTTGTAAGGGAGGGACTCAGATGGTAGAGAGATCTAAAAATATAGTTTTGACTGTGGCAATGATTTCAAGATCTTGACAAGTGATGTTCAAAAGATTAATTTTTTGTTAGAATAGTTTAAGTGATATACTAGAGTAGGTTTGGGGATAAATTCAGAGAAAATGTAGTCAAAACTGGTCATAGGTTGTACTTTAAATCTTATTGAATGGCCATGTTTTCAGCAAGTTTCTCAGTTTAACTTCACTGTATAATTTACATTCACCATGACAGGATTGTGTCACCATTAGTAGAATGTCATTAATCATGTTATATACTACTTTATGCAATCACCTTTTATTGCATCCACATATGCTAGGCAATTTTGTTTGTGTGCTACTTTATGCCTATTTGACAATAGGTACTTATAAAGTTTGTGAATTTTCCTACTTGCATTTAAATTGATTTTATCAATTTTAATTTTTGCTTAGTTTCTTGCTTTTGTGATACAGAAATGGTAGATTTCTTGGTTAAAACCCTTTATGTAGATTTGCATGATCTATCAGAAGTGCATTGATACACTTACTCATTTTGTTATGCATTATATAAAATTGACACTGAAATCCCAAATAATAAATTTTTCCCCCTCTGATCCAAATGGCATATGATTTACACTTTGGGCTAAAAAGGGTGAGAGCAGAACTAGAATTGGACTCCTCACTTGTTACAACAGGTGTGCACAATACTTAAGGGAATGGTTAAAAGGTACACATCCATCAGTGTCACTTGTGTCCTAATGGTATGGAGACAGCTAAAGAACCATATTAGTGATTGTGACTTTAATGGATATAACCCACATTTCTATGAAGTTCAAATATACCATTAAATTTGCTGGTAGATATGCAACTAGTGTTTCACAGCAGTACTAGTATCTAAGCCATCTGATATATGGTTTTTCTATAAACATGCTAGAGATGACCCTCATAATGAACCATCATGTTCTGATGAACCTGATTGGGACTTTTAACCTTCTACAACATCACAGAGTTGTATGATCTTGTTAGAGATCTGAATTTTTCCAGAAAACAAGCCAAGGTATTAGGTCATCATTGCAAGAGTTAATCTGTTCAAAAAGGGTGCAAAGATAATTTTGTAATTGTAACTGTCAGAAAGATATAGCATCATTGTTTCCTTTGAGTGATGGTCTTGTTTATTACAGTAATGTAAATAGAAGCCACTGGGGAAAAAAATATAATCCAGATGAATAGCATCTGTTAATCAAAGTTTAATTTAAAGGCTAATGCTTCTAGATATTAGAAATACATAATGCTGTGAATTAAATGGATGAAACTGAGCATGAGTTCAATTAAATAGTATATCACAATGATAATTCTAAAACAACGTAATTTATTACGAAAGTATGGATGAAATCATTTATACAAACTGAATTCAACCAGTGTTTATCATATATATGAGCAAATCTATAGTCTATCGAGAATCTTACAAAAACTAAATATAATTATATACCAAGTGATTAACTTTTCTTACAGAAAAGTTAAGACCAGCTCTGTCTACTTGACTAACATATTACCTCTTCATTTTGATTGCCATGTTTCTTGTATAACCTTCACTTTAGCGTAAACAATCCTTTGTCTTACTAGTTTTACTAACAAAATTCTACACTAATCAACTCTTTTAACCTGTACATTCACCACATAAAACATCTCTTCTTTGGAATATGTTATCATGTAAAAACCTAGACTAACTACGTTTCTTGTTTGTACTCCAACTGCTCTTCATAACAAAACTTTTATTCCCTAGTCTTTCGATGTCATTGATGACATAATTCTCACACTGTAGCATATGTGAGTGTTCATGATGCATTTATTGTAAATTCATTGTAGCATGTTCATCTGTCGTAACAATATAGCCTTGTTTCTCAAGAGCTCAAATGATGAATATAGATAGAACATTTGCAGTGACCTAAAAGGCATAGCATTTTTGAGTATAAGTTTAGGCTTTATGACACATTACTGCTCTTTTTTGCTTGAAAGTGGAATAGCTGAACTAAAGACTTCCATTATGTACCAAGGTAGAAAAGCATTTCATATTTGTCCTGTCAAACTGGAAAAGGTTATCTTGCCACTTCTCTACATTAAACGAAGCTTGACAAAGAAATTTGTCGCCACTGTGATATGAAGGAACAAATTACCACTACTACATGCAAAACTCAATGCACATTTTTATTGGCTCATAAATCAACATTTATGGCACTCATAAATTTCAACAGCATCTTAAATGACATGTAAAAAGCAACATTGAATACTTTCATCTTTTACTGCAAATTTATTGGGTAATGTTAAAACTGGTAATTCTAGTGATCATATAGAAGACATACTACAAGCTTATAATGGGTATGAGGTGCATCATGCCATCGAAGGTTCATTTTCCCCACTCATATGTAGAATTTTTCCTACTTTAGGTGCTGTCAGCAATGGGCATGGTAAAAGGATCCATCAGGACATTTCTAATGTGGAAAAATGGTACTTGGAAAGGGGACTCTTATGTATACTAGATGACTATTGTGGTTCTTAATCTTAAGAAATTCTTGATGCTAGCCATAAGCAGAGGGTTTTAAGGAGAACTTTTCAAACTGCAATTAAAATATTTTTCTATGTTAAAATGTGATTCTTCTCAAATTCAGTTTTCTTCTAAAAAATGGCTGATACAGTAGTTTAAAATTAGTTTATCTACTGATGAAGTTAAGAAAGAGAGTCAGGCAAACACTTTGTCCTATGATTACTCAACAAAATTCAGCAATAAAAGTAGTGTGTCAAAATTTCATAATACACGATTGTTGGCTGTGTTTACAATTAAAAACTGGTCTTGAGATCGACTAGTATCACTCATCAATGCATATAGTTAAATTGCCTTACAGTGCAATTTTCTTATGACAGATGATATTTGCTCGGATAGTAAGTGCAAAAAAAGATCTTTTCCTTATCAAAAGGTTGCCTAGTATGAGAGAGTGATTTTACCAGATGGTATTTGCTACTGACAATCATATATTCTTACTGAGCTCATGTACTGTCATGAGCATTACTACATTATCTGGGTGCCAATCTCAAGAATCTTAGTTTTTAACATAATTAACTCAACTGGACATTAAGGAATTTAAATAATTTTAAAATCCTTCCTGTGACATGTTTTGCCACCCTCCATCTCAGGGTTTCATCAGGCATCCACTAAGATGGTAGGTGTTAAGTTTATATAAGAGTATCCAATTACTTTAATGGCTGCTCATTTCAGCTGGGGTGATTGGCAGTTCATGTAACAGGAGATTCCATGGCACTGGTAGGGGTGGAATTTCCGTGTTGCAGAGTGATTCCTTATGTAAATTAATTAAAATAGTTTCTGCATATCATAATTGGAATTTGGATTGTGGTGTTATAAGTGGTGTATATACTGAAATCTATTCTCTTGAATAAAGACTCACATCATTTCAGACCTTTTAAAATTTGATGCTAAATATTTGCAAAGTGTCTCTTCCTTATAGAATGTTTTACAAGAATCTAAGCAGATGCTAGCCTCCTGTTCTCTGACAGTTGGTGCTTATTAAGGAGTTTGTTTAATATGGATATAGAGATTTTTAGCACATGTGCTTTTCACTACATTTACTCGTAAAAATATTAGTCTTACTATGTTTCTAAAGACCACATCACAATTGTTTTACATAAAAATATACTTTCAAAAAAAAGTATATAAATGCACACTTTTCTTTTCACTGATATTATAGCAGAAGTTTTTGAATTGCTCATATAGTAATGATGCCTTCAAAATAAACACAAACACATCAGGAAATATTGTAATGTCCTTTGGAACATAGACATAATATATTTTATGATACTATAAAGTTTACAAAAGAATGCACCACTCATTGAGCATATAAATCAATGGTAAAAAAAATAATTACATCCCTCTATATTTCCACAATATTAATGTA
The DNA here is from genome assembly GCA_038380435.1 of Ryuthela nishihirai. Lineage (NCBI taxonomy): Eukaryota > Metazoa > Arthropoda > Arachnida > Araneae > Heptathelidae > Ryuthela > Ryuthela nishihirai. Next base: position 33,555,437 of record JAWZYU010000018.1, read on the forward strand.
ATTACTTTTTAACTCTGATTTATATATTCAAGAAATGATGTATTTTTCTGTTAACTTTATAGCGTCATGAAATAATTATATATGTTCCAAAGGACATTAGGATTTTTCCTGGTGTGTTTATCTTAAATACTTTATTATTACATTAACAATGCCAACAACAGTGCTAATATCAGTGAAAAAAAAAAGTGTGTATTTCTATACTTTTAATATTGTACAATGAGCAACAGTATGTATTAGACTTATAAATTTTACAATAAATATACTTAGAGTATAATCATTCAAAAATTTAACTGCTATGGCTTAGATTCAGGATTGCTCAGAAATAAAACTAATATTAAAGACTCTGTGACGTTAAAAGTGTTAAATCAGTGTGGTAAATGATTATTCAAATTTAAATCCTGTCTGTTTTATTTTTGTTGAGAGATGAATCAGCTTTTAGTCTCTTTCATCTTTTGAATCAACTTAACGGTATTTTGACTTCCAGAAAAGAAATTGGTGATTTTCTTAAATAGAAATTTTCATAGTTTTCTGCTTTTATTTCATAGATGGTGGGGCTGGCCTATGAAGTGAATAACCACTATGTGATAGCTGTAAAATCTGACAAAGCAAACAGCCCTGAAGTGAAATATCAAAAAGTTGATGCAAGTTTTTTTGACATCATACAATATTCATTTTGTTTTGCAGGTGTTCTAATAGGTGAGTAAAAATTGAATAACATACAATACTGTTTGATAACTAATTTTGGTACAGGAATACCCCACTTAGTGTCATTTCATTGTCAAAAATAATTAAGTTTGCAACACCAGACTTGTCAATATTAATCTTCTGGTAAAAATTATGTGCACATCAAATTTAGCCAGGACAATCACAATAGACTTGCAGGACTGAATGCCCAAAGGCAATGTCACAGTATTGATCTAATAATCAGCAAGTTGTGTAAGAACCCAGAAAATGATTTGTTAGATATGTAAGAGTAATACATATGTATTCTTTTCAGTAGACTTGGATGATATGCATGCATAAATGGCAATCTTCACTGAGAAAGATGAATGTGTGCAAAGAAGCTGCAGAACAGATAAGGAAAAATTATAAAAGAGCAAACTATATCATATCAACTGTCATTAAGATGAACATGTGCAAGAGGTCAATAAATGATTTTAAAACAGCCTCAACCCTTTAATCTGTCATGAAAGGTTAATAAAAAATAAAATATATGAAACAAAAAGAATACTTATTTTTTTCTAAAATTGCTCTAGTCAGTATTATTTTTTTCTTCATGTAACATTCTGCATTATAAGAGGGAAGTTATTGGAATCACCATTTGCTGAATGCCTAGTTTTCAAAGAACCTAACTATGTTATTAAGTGAAGTATGTGTTCATATGTTATATGAGAAACTATCATAAGGTTCATAGAGCTTCTAGGTAATCTCTACCATTTGTGAAAGGGAATACCATCTTCTCTTTTAAAAAAAACATTTTTTCCCCCAGTGTAATTTTGTTAGTATTTATTTCTCAATAGTTAATCAGGTATTAGAAATTGGTTTCTTAAAAAAACCTTGGATAGCAAGGTGAACTTTAATAAATTTTTCTTTTGTCTAATCTAATAACAATGTTATTTAGTAGAGTTTGTATTCAGTTTGCTGTTTTAGGCATTATGTAAATTGTTTTCGGTGGTATATTTTCAATCCTCTCACAGTTTTTAAAGCCTATTTTGCCTATTTTGTTGCAAGTGCAATTTTTTTTCAAGCAGTATAGGTGGGGGAAGGTTAATTTCATCTAAATAAGTATAAGATTAGCAAGTTATATTTTTTATTTCCCATGTATGTTTCCATAATTTTCCATATGTTTGTGTCAGTTTTATTAGTATTGTGAAGTATAGTTTATGAAGTATAAGATTAGCAAGTTATATTTTTTATTTCCCATATATGTTTCCACAATTTTCCATATGTTGTGTCAGTTTTACAATTAGCTATGTCATAAAAGCTGTGATGTATTATAACTAGAACTCTGTGTGGATAACAAAAGTTCTGTCTGCATCTGTAAGTTCTTATCTACATTATAAATCTTTATCAATATCCGTGTATATTGGTTACTTAATAAGTGTTGAAGTTTTGCAGAGTTGACTTGCAATAAAACTCTCTGACTACTTTAACTTAGTTCCAATATATTTTGTGTGTAAAAGAGATCAGTCTAATGGTTTACTAATAATTAACTGAAAAATATGGTGTTATAAAGAGAAAAAGCTTGTATTTCAGAAAAATGTGACTTAGTAAACATTAGATAAAATTTACCTAAATGTAATTTTGCAATTTCTTCTGAGATCATTTTTCTCTTTTAAATGCAGCTATCAGGGATTATGCAATACTCCTTTTTAATGTGCAGTTATATTACAAAAATGATGAGATTAGGCAAAGGAGTTTGCAACCTCCTTTAAGCAGCATATTGTGCAGAGAGAGACTCCGTTGGTTTGGCCATGTTGCCCGTATGAATAATTATAGATTGGCGAATAGGGTTATGAACAGTGTGCCTAAAGGCCTCAGAAAGAAGGGGAGACCTAGGATGCGGTGGGCAGACAATGTCAAACAGGACCTTGTTAGAATTGGTGTGCAGTGGCCAGATGCAGTAGATGTAGCTCAGGATAGACTTGCTTGGAGAACTAAATTGCACTGTCTGGTTGGACCTCCGTAGCCCATGGCTGCTTGAGGATGATGATGATGATATTACAAAATATATACAGTTTAATTACAGTTTGCTACGAGTAATGTTTTCAACTTGCATTCTTCTTTGTCAGCAAAAATTCACTTTCACATTTTTTTTTGTGGCTTCATCCCAATGCATTTGCCACAATTTTATTTGCTATCTGTGTTAACATCAATATTTTTACCCACAATTTTATCTACTGTCTATATTAATTTTTCATCTGCAGAGCACTTTTAAATGTGGATACCCACATTTGTCCAGGACTCTAGTTATAATTATCATGTACTGACATGAAGTAATTAGCTTGCATTAACTGTTTTGTATGTTATGTAAGCTACTTTCAGTATCTGGATTCTGTATCATCCTGTAATGCATATGAGATACACGAAATTTATTTTTCTTAAATATTCATTTACATTATATATTGCTGATGTAAATGAGTTACATAAATGTTTTTCATTTATATCATTTGCTTATTGTTGTATATCTGTCAGTAATATTTGTTCATGTTAGTGATACAATATAAATATTTTTTTCAAATTTCTATTTTAAATTTCAGGTCCCTATTACAAATACAAAACTTATTGGGATATGCTTCATGCACCATACACCTCACATGTTCCATGTAATACATTTTTGAAGCAGAGAATTTGTGTTGTCCCATTATACATTGTGCTTTTCCTTTTGAGTGGTTATGCATTTCCTCTTGAAGTAAGTATATGTTTTAAAATCAAAACTCTGGCAGTAATATGACTCATTCATAGACTTCTTTGTGATATCTTCCTTCCACACTACCAAGGGACATGAAGCAACAGTCTTTAGCTTGTTAGAATCGTTCTGAGATTCCCTGATTTCAGCCCCAGCTGTGCCAGCATTTTCTTTGCTTATTTGCACCTTACTCTTAGTGAGAAGGATCCCACTATTGGGCTTGGAAGAAAGACTGCTCGATTGGATGTTAAGTCAACTCTGCAATTGCATTGGAATCATAAACTGTCCTTGTTGAAAAATGCAACAAATGGGCTTGGTGGAAGGAGTAAAATAACCCAATCCTATCACCCCAAAATCACCAGCAAACATAATCATGCCACAATTTACCAAGATCTGAAAAATAATGGTTTTAAGTAAGAGAAAATCAGGTAAATTGTCTCATAGTATTACAATGTGTTATTTTAATATATTGCAGATATATATTTCATCCACATGAATAACAAAAACACATTAATCCTTTACCCCTCCCTCCCTACAAAAGGGAAATAATTAGTATATGCTTTTGGAGGTATTTTAATTTTGCTAATAAATTTTCCATTTCAATGTGTGTTATTTGAATTTGTACATGCTAATCGTATGGGGTAAAGAGAAAAGGCATGAGTCCACATGTAATTTATTTTAATTATTAAAATCCTATTTATAGCACATTTTGAAAGAAAATTAAACATATTTGTGTAACTCTCATGAGTTAATCTTCAAGAATTTAAATGAACTGCGAAAGGCCTGATCTATTTCCACAGGCAGGGCCATATAGCTCATGGTATTAAATTGTCTTAAAAATTTGTATGTTTCTAAAAATAAGGACATATTTTCTTTTGCCGAAAAAAAAATTGCTTAGATATTATATTCAAAAAACAAAAAGAAATTACAATTTTCTAATGTCTCATAAATACAATATCTCAAAAATCAGTATTTGTAATGTTTTCATATTCCAGTATCTTGCAAGGCATATTTATGACAATAGTAGATCCAGTTTTCAGAAATATGAATAAATTAATAAATATCTTCCAAAAATAATAACATAAAAAGAAGTCTGCTTTTAGAATTGTATATTTTTTATTGTTCTGCTCATTCCTATAAAGGGCATCTTCCACTCTTGACTCCTTAATTTTTTCGTTAGTACTTAAATATGTTTTTTGCCAGTTTTTTTGTGTGTGTACATCGTGTAGCAGTATATGATCTTTGTAAATATACAGCAGCCTGTTTCAGTCAGAAATTCTATCCATTTTATCTAAATGATATAGATTTTTCATTGTTTAAACTGGTTCTAGCTTTTCCCAAAATTCATTTCAGTAATCTAAACTTTTTTAACTATAAAACAATCCTGTATTTGCGATTAAGGAAAACGTGCTATTTCAGGGCTTAAAAGGAACATGAAAGCCATTAATATAAATATATATATTTGCAGTAAATACAGATGTGACTCTAAAACTGTGTCAAATTAGGTGATAATTAAATTATTGTGCATGAAAAATCTTTTAAAATGAAAATTCCTCTTTTGTCTGAAAAGGAAAGTTCTCTTATTTTTGCCCCAGAATAACATGCTCATGTTTGAAGAAAATCTAATATGCAACTTAGTTTCTTGAATGTATGCCTGAATTGAAATGCATCAGACCATAGGGATTTTTAGGTTATTAACTTAAGGAGTACTGACTGTAACAATAATTCCTCTATACTTCCATTGTTTATATAAATTACAGATAGATGAATTTAAGTTTTGTATCTTTGTACACTTTAAACAGAATCTGGTGAAAAAAGTTCATAAGTTCTTGCATAGATTTCCTGTTCTGGCCTGAGACTATGTTCAAAGCAGTGTTAGTTCTTGTAAATATGAAAACAACACAATATAAATAAGAGTATAATTACTAATAATTAATATAAATTATTGGTAAAATAATTAAAATATTATTATTAATAATATAAATCTTAGTAAAATAATGAGAATATAAATTAAATTTAAAATATAAGTCAGTGATGGCACCAATTTTGGTTTGAGGTTACTTAAAATTATTTTTGCAATGCGAAAGGTGAACAATGGTTTTTAAAATAATGTAACATTTTTTACAAATACAAAAAAACAGTCGATTTTCACTTTAGAGGAAAAAATGTCATGAGCTAGGTGGGATATGAACCCACAACTTCTTGATAACATGTCGGGTGCTCTGAACTGGCCACTGATCAAGATCTCCTCTAATTGATGATATGAATATTCTAGAGGAGATCTTTATTGGCTGCCAGTAGCTCAGTGGTCCAGAGCACCTGACATGTTATCAGGAGGTCATAGGTTCATATCCCACCCGGCTCAAGACAGTTTTTCCTCTAAAATGAAAATTGACTTACAAAGTGGTAATTATTTGTATATACCAAGAAAGCAGAGTTTATTTGATATTTAAAAAATAAAATAGATACCCCCCAAGCAGCTGCTTGTCACAGAGGTCTGACAGGAGCTTGTCAGTTTATATGCCATAGTAGAAGTTCTGTGAGGATGGCAGGACCTCAGCAGAAAAACAACATACATCCATGCCTTACCTGGGTCTTGAACTCAGGTCCCTTAGATCAGTAGCCAAGTGTGCTAACTACTTGGCCATGGGATGGCTAATCATAACATTATTGCTTAGCAAAATTGTAAGATATTGATAAGAAAAAATCAAAATGATTTGTTATTATGAGATTATGATAGTTTAATACTATTTTTGAAAAACTATGTTTTCCCACCTGAGGTAACTGTTGGATATTATGATGTATGTAAAAAATGGGAAGAACCTATTGTAAGGCTGTCACAATTAAGAAATACATAGAGTGAGTGTTAATATGAACAAACAAAAATGGAACTTTGCAAGAGGGGGAATGATATGCAGGTGTCAAGGTAGTAATATTTAGTGATCAGTAGAGGTTAATCTTGTATCAGAGAAGGATTAAGACCCACAATGTTTGTTTACCAATGAATCCCCTTCTGTGTTCCCATTTAATTTTAAGCCACATTTCAGGATTTGTTTACTTTGATAGAAATGTAAAAAGAGAATTTAAGTGATCAGGACCTTGCAAAAATGTTTTTTAACCTTGGCTATTTTGTATTTTTGCCCCCAAACCATTGGTGCTGTAAATTCTATGGTATGAGAGTATGGAATACTCACTCCCCAAGAGGATAAGGCAAGTCTGTGGAATTCTTGTCACAAAAATGTTGCTCAGTATACTAGTAGTTTTTAATCACACCAATGGAGTTGATAGCCATAAGGGGAAAAATTAATATGTGGAGAAGGCACACAAAACTTGTCAGGGTAGCATGGTGCCAGGGGAAAATAGTCCTATCCAGTTCATAAACATATGCTCAGTGCTAGGAATTTAGTTGACCTTTTTGTTTATCTTCTCTGTATTATTTCATCTGGAACAAATATTTAATGAAGATTTCCTTTTTCTAATATTTTCTCCAAAATGAGTTTAAAAAATATTTTTTCAGCAAACAAGACTTTATCATTGGTAATATTTTGCAAAGGTATAATCATTAATTAAAAAAAGTAGAATCACCTATAAAAAAAAAGATAACTTTAATTTAAAAAATATTAAATTGTAATAACTTAGCAAATGTGTGCTTAGCCAATGCACCATTAATACCAAAGCTACTAGAGGTGGACTTGTTTGCTATAGCAAAGGCCCTCATTCAAAGTTGCACTTGGTTTCAATTAAGTCCAGCTACTGTCAATGCTCAGCATTACTCACATAAATTTAAGAATGCAGTACTTTCTGCAATTAGTTTTGCATTAATGATAATGATTAAATAATTATCTAATAAGCTTCTTTATGGGATTATATCTGAATGTTTCACCAACTAAGTGAATAAATTAACAGCTAATTTTTTCATTTTGAAATTTCTTAACTTTTAGATTCAGTTGAAAATATAAAAAATGACTTCAGAAATTTTTTCCTCTTAGCACTATGCAATGATTTTTTTTTTTTATCTATTAGCCTATGTGCAGATAATCACAGTTTTGTCTGCCATCTATGTATAGTTAGGTGTAATATTGTCTATCAGCCTGTCTGTAAGTCTTGGTGAAAAATCAGCTAGCACCTTAAGTGTTAATTACAAAATTTTTAACATTGCTTTTTTTCAATTATTGATGATTCATGAAATGCAATCATCTTGAGCAATATTTTTATGCATAAAAATGTTTTTTAGTATTTGTCTTTTAATCAGCATAAAAATATTAGAAAATTAACTTTTCAGCTACTTCATCTCTATCTGTAACTGTTTACAAATTTTCATTTATCACTTTAAATGTCACAAGAGATTAGACAGTTTCACTTTGTAAAAAAAAATATTTGTGTGAAATGTATTTCAAATGCTCTGCAGACATCACTGTAATATCTTAGTGAAGATAGTTTTAAGTTTTATGTTTACATTCATTTCCAACTGCTTTTCCTTCCATTTTACAGTTTGCGTCATCAGTGGATATGCTGAAAGAACCATTTTGGTATCGTGTATTTTACATGACACCTTTATTTTTCAATTTTCGCATGAGAATTTACACTGGATTTGTTCTTGGAGAATGTGTTTGCATTAGTATGGGTCTTGGAGCATACCCTATTGAATGTGATCCTCAGCCAGGTGCTGGACCTACAAATTATTTTGCTCTTCAGGCTGTGTAAGTAAATGGCAATAGTTTGATAAAAACTACTTTCCTTTTTAACTTTTATGCAACTTTTGAGCTTAACTGTTGTCTTCTGACTACAAAACTGAAATCACTGTAGAAGCCAAATTGATTTTTAACTCTGTACGTAGAAAAAATTAACAGTAGCACTTTATTCTGAAGTGATTACTAAAGAGAAATATGTTACATACCAAAATAAAAAAACCCTTTAATTTTGTATAATATAATATCTTCTAAAATAAAGGTAGCTGAAATTTTTCTGTATTTTTTTTTATGGTGAAGGCACTTGTATATTTTTTCATTTAATTTCAGCAATTTCATTTGATTCCATTTTTTTCTAATTCATTTCAAATATAAATATTTTATAATATTTGTATTGCTTAAATAGTATATGTAACATGTAAAAATCATAATCTATTTAGCAGATGTTAAAATAGGATTAGTGTTTTAGTGCTGCAAAAATTTCTTTTGCTTTTAAAACAAGATATCAGTATTAGGAGAAATTTTTCATTTTATTTGTTTTGTAGGTATGTGTGCCAATCCTTTGTAGTGGGAATTCTTGGAAAGTGTTTGTGGTAGGAAGATGATTCTTGGACCAATCTTTGCAATTTTATATACATTGGATCATTTAAAAAAGCTTCACTTGTTCAGGTCCAGGAACTTCTTTTGGAAAATTGACTCTAAAACAATGGCTTTCCTGGGCAATGTCCACAACAATGCATGTGAGTAGCACTTCCAACAGGACATCCAATAGAATCATGTGCCACTTGATATGTTGTTGAAAAGTTGCTGTCTTTCTTAACAAATTTGGATCCCTCTTAATTTTCCAAACACTCAAGCATCCAGTCCCAAATTTCATACATTGGTTTTCCTCATGCCATCCCAGATTGCACTAAAAATTAAAATTCCTACCTAAAATAGAACTCAATTTAGAACTTTGAAACCCTTTTGCTCCTAATTTTGATAGTTTATCTTTTGGAATTTTAATTCAAACACACTTTGAACCCATATTTCTAAACCTGGGACTACCTTTTTCCTCTTTGGTTCACCACTTCAAATTCTCAGTTTCATGGCTTCAAATTCTGAAGGGTACATTGATATATTTATATATTTTTTCAAATTATTTAAAAGAGCTACACATTGACAAAAATTAAACATGAGAGACAAGTTAGCATGAATAAATATATAAATGGAACTAAATATTGAAGAAAATTATGCATATTCATATATCATGGTGCATAATAGCCATAATTGTTGATGTATCAAAATCCCAAACAATAAACAATGTTTCATAGTATGCAAACTTTTAAAAAGCTTGATTTTTATTAGCAGAGTGTTAAATTAAAAGCCAGTTCTAGTAATGTTCAAAATATTGACATGAAAAAAATTACATTAGAAATTACTCATATTTTATGTGAAATAATAAAATTTAAAAGTAATAAATAATTATTACTATTGAAATCTTTTTCAAAATGTTATTTGGAACAAAATATGATGAAAGGAAAAAATTAACAAATTTCATACTGAATCTCATATGCAGTTAAAATTTAAAATTTTTGTTCTTTGAAATCAAATCATTAATCAAGTAAATGATAAAAGTAATTCTGGAAATAGCAAAAACAGTTTTAAAACTCATTAGCAAAATAAAAGCAGAGAGCTAAGTACTTGTGGGATGTTTCAACTAGCACCAATCATAAAAAAGTACTCATTTTATGTATGAAAGTTTCTAGAATTTTTGCAGTAAAAAAATAGAATTCATACTGTTATTGCTAGCATCTTTTGGTCATGTTAACATTGGGATATAAAGAATTATGGTGGTAAGTCCATATTAGACACTTGTAATGGCTGCCAAAATGGTTGCATCCATTTCTTCATTTTTTCAAGCTTCTACACTAGAGGTTCTCAATGTTTGCATTGCCAATCATCCCCTAAGCCTCCTTTTAAGAGCTGTGAACCTCCTCCTTGAACATTGTTAAATGTTCAGCAAGAGAGCAGACTTGCAAGAGAGCAGATAGACAAGCAAAGGTCAGATAGTTCAAGGAGGTGTCCTTGAACATTGCTAAAATCTGTGAACCTCTTCATTACACATGCATTCTGCACACCATTTGATTTATATAGTTTAACCAGCTTTCACCCAAGGTTGTAGCATAGCATTTCAGTGCCTGAGGTAATGTTATATAACCCAACTTTGAAGGGAGAGGAATTCTACTTGAGAAAAGATTTGAGCTTTTGTTTTAATTAAAAAAATTGTTTTGCATATTAAATTTTTTTAATTTTTAGTAATTTCAGTAAAAAGTTTTTTTTTTTCACACCTTCCCTCCATCATAGTAAGCAGCGTAAGAGTAAGAAAAAAGATAAAATTGTTTAGATACAATGTTTCATAAACAAAAGCCAAAGTTTGCATTTTGTTTATGGCTAGCATACTTGGCTATAGATCAAAGGGATCTGGGTTTGAACCCCAGATAAGGCATGAATATTTTTGTATTGCATTTTTGCTGAGGTCTTAGCTTCCTCATATACCTTCTCTATGGCATATTATGTTAAAACCTCTTGTTGATCTTCTAAGGAAAACAACTGCTTAAAGGGCAGTTTATTATTCTTTAATGATTGATTATATAAATAATAGTCTCAGCAAGGTCAGTTTCTATTTTGATCTGGTTCTTGAAAAGGTTCCCTTGTAAAGGTAGTGCCTGAAGTTCCTACTAGCAATGGGGGAATGAGTCTTTGCCACATGCCTGTGCCATACATATCTCAAACCTACATTGGTCCTACCAGTCTGGGTGACTTCAGCCTTTAGTGGGGTGGAGGAAATAGGTCTTTGTCCCATGCCTGCGATTAGGGAGCTATTTGATATTGTTGGCACTACCTCTCTCTATAAACATATTTTTTTTTAAATCCCACTAACCATGTTCTTTCCACAGGTTCATGGAACTTGTGGATGCTGCACAGATATTCTCTTGATGTCCTCACACAGGAAATTCAGCACTGTAACCATGATATTGTGGTCTTGCAAGAGAGCAGATAGACAAGCAAAGGTCAGATACTTAAAAATAATTTTAAATTTCTCTTTTCAGGGAAGGTTGATAGAAAGTATATCCAAGGCATAGGTTTGCTTCTCAGTAGACAAGCCAGTGATGCTCTTCTAGAATATGACTGTGTTAATGAAAGATTTCTTACAACTAAATTTAAATCTAAGATTAAAGACTTGAATATTATATGCCATGCTTTTGTGAGAATGAGAAAGATAGGTTTTACAGACAGCTTCAGGATATTTTGAATTCTGCCAAGAAAGGAGATATTATTATTGTGCTAGATGGCTTCAATGCTAAAGTTTGTACTGACTCTGACCTTTGGGTAGCAATGCACTTGCCATACACAATTTTGCCACATATAGTTTTCTTTTACTATAAAGTTTCCTATGCTTGGCAAATTGCATCCAAATAGGTTATTAAATGATTTGAAAAATTTGATTTTGTTTTATTGATACAATACGGTTTTTCAGTTTAGAAGCTAACTCAAATTATGCCCACTCCTTTCATCCCCTAAAAGAGGAGGAGAGAAGTTTTACTTGAACTTTTACTTGAAAGAGGAGGAGAGAGTTTTACTTGAGAGAAGTTTTACTTTACTCAATCATAGTGATTTATGCCAAATGAAAGTTTGTGACATGAGGGGTATTATATACTTTAAAACGTTTCAAACCTGAGCAACACTGGGTAAATTTGCTAGTAATATGATAATTATAAGAAGCCTAAAAAATCAACTTTGTGGCATCTGGATCATCCATATAGTTGCCAAAAAAATCAAGTGCAGATATTTAATTTAGAATTTCTTTCCTTTTGAATATATGAAGCTTTATTTGGTTTGTTGGTAGTTTATTTCAATAAGTTTGAATTAAAATGTTTCAAAGATTTGATGAACTTAGCAACTTCTAATGTTTCTGAACTAGAAGCTATACTGCTTTTTTTTTTATCTTTGCCCAGTTTTCTTATTAGATTTGATGGTAAAAGTTATTGACTTATGCTGCAACCAGTCCAACATGAATTTACAATCAATGGTTTCATCTAAATCTGGTTTATGGGAATCACAATAAACTTGGGGAGTTGGCAGATTATGGAAGTTCAACTGTACTTGAACGAGACATTTTTTAACCATGCTTCTTTTCCTATGGCAGTGCATACAATTATGCATTTAATTCTTACTATATTTAACATAAATAAAAGTGCAAGTTTTCTTGATGAAACTGAAGTTGTAGAAATAATTTAAAAACTTTTTTGCATTGTTTTAAACAGAGAAAATGATCCAATGAAGTGGCCAACCATTGCATATAATTTTGAAGCTATAAGAAATATTGATGAGTATGGAAGTGATTTTTTACCAACAATAAGAGAAGGTATAAGGTCTTGGAACAGAACTGTTCAGTATTGGTTAGCAATGTTTGTTTACAAAAAAACAGTAGCCTCTAAACCAGTGAAGTAAGTGTTGGTTTCATACTACTAATGATAACAATTTAATCTCGAAAGGATAACAACTACCACATTAATTTGATGTTTTAATATTATAATTATTTTATTCAAATTTACAATATTTTTGTTTATTGATGGTATTCTTATTGCTAAGTGATTTGTAATAAATTCTTCATTATATTTATTCTAGTTTTAGTAATTGACCCTTAAAGCAGAAAGGAAGGTGTTTTTTTTTTGCCTTTCAAAAACTCTTACAAATGAGCATGCAATGCATTTTTCATGTTTACTTACCCTTGATTTATATATTTTTTTAAATATTTTATTGTTCAGAATTAAAAGCTTATTTAGTATATAGCATGATCTATAATAGTTTGGTTGATTATGGTAGTGAAACTTGGACATTTTGTAAACAAGATAACAGAAAACTTGATGCTTTTGATTCTAGATGCTTATGCAGTGTCTTGGGTATAGGTCAGGCATGGCCAACATACGGCCCGCGGGCCGGATCCGGCCCGCGTAATAAATTTATGTGGCCCGCGAACAATTTTTCAATATTAACATTTAACTTCTAGTAATTAATCGAATGAATTCTCGATACTTCTATATTTTTTAAAAAAGATTCCGTTATAAAGAATTAAAACTTTTATACTCATCTGCACTCGATGTCAAAGCGACGTTGCCAGCAGGCGAGTAAAATATTTTTGCATAGTGCAAAAATATTTTAAAAATCGATCATGTTACAAATGTAGTTGTGAAATTAGTGAATTTCCTACGATCAAAAGGATTAAATCAGAGGCAATTTATTGATCTCCTTGAAGAACTAAATACCAGTCATTTAGATGTACTATATTACAATAAAATCCGTTGGTTAAGTTTGGGAAAAGTTTTAAGACGTGTGTGGGACCTTCAAGAGGAAATAAAAATATTTTTAATGCTTAAAGAAAATGAGGATTTTCCTTAATTACTAGATCAAAATTGGATTTGTGATTTAGCATTTTCTTTGGATGTTCTCACACATTTGAACGAATTTAACACATGTATACAAGGAAAAAATTTATTTGCTCATGATTTAATACAGAAATTAAGAGCTTTTAAAATGAAGCTTAGCCTTTTTTCTACAATTCTGGCTGAATATAAATTTGATCATTTTCCAACGTTACAGACCATATCTTTAAATATTTTAAAAGAAAAGGTTAAAACATTTAATAAAAACATCCTTGCACTAATGACAGATTTCGAGCAGAGATTCGATTGCTTCAAAAATATTGATAAAATTTTATCTGTTATCCGAAATCCATTTTCTGTACAAGTGATGACGTTCTTGTTGATATACAATTAGAAATAATTAATTTACAATGTGATGAATTATTACATGAGTAATATCGAGAAGAGCAAGAAAATTTGTGTAATTTTTATAAGCAATTGAATAATGAAAAATATGGAAATTTAAAAAAACTTGCCAAGACGTATTTAGTAATCTTTAGCTCAACTTATATTTGTGAACAAACCTTTTCTTTAATGAATCTAAATAAAAGTACAACAAGATCAAGATTGAATGATTTACATTTGGAGGCTGTGTTAAGAATAGCTACTACAAGTATAGAACCAGATATTAAAAAAATAATAAGCAATGCAAACCGCCTCAACACGTCGCATTAGTTATTATGTTAATTTGTTGTATTGATTTACTTACAATTATTCATAAACAAATTTCATAATAAAATTTTGTTTTCTTAAAGAAATAAGTGTTTTGCTTAACATTTTTCAATTTTAATATTTCGTCCGGCCCGTGAAAATATTTTTTTTTCCAATCCGGCCCGGGGGCAAAAACAGTTGGCCATGCCTGGTATAGGTGGTTCAACTTTGTAAGTAATGAAGAGGTTAGGCAAAGGAGTCAGCAACCTCCTCTGAGCAGTATATTGTGCAGAAAGAGACTCTGTTGGTTTGTCCATGTTCCCATATGGATAATTATAGATTAGCGAATAGGGTTATGAACTAAAGGCCTCAGAAAGAGGGGGAGACCTAGGATGTGGTGGCGGACAATGTCAAACAGGACCTTGTTAGAATTGGTGTGCAGTGGCCAGATGCAACAGATATAGCTCACGACAGATATGCTTGGAGAACTAAATTATGCAGTCTGGTTGGACCTCCGTAGGCCATGGCTACTTGAAGATGATGATCTATTTCTGTTTATTAGTTTATAAAGTTAAATTCTGAAGTAGATTTCTTAAAAAAAAAACTGGTGCTTTATGGATTAATTCTGTTTTTATATAATAGTTTTATTAAACAGCTGTATTTAAGGAAGCCATAGTAAAGTTTGCCATTGTAAAATATATTACTAGCAGAAAGCAAAAGTTTTCATAATGACATGATAAATATCATGCAGTAAGGCAAAATTGAACTAATGCACAAGGCTTGATTCAAAGATGGGCACAGCATAGCCTTAGATGATTTTTCATTTAAGGCCATGCTGTGTGCCTTTGAAAATACCCCAAACCAGGGGCGTAGGTATGGGGGGAGGATTTACTCCCCCTCCCCCATACCTATGCCCCTGGTTTTCGGCCCCTTTGAAGAGGATTTACTCCTCTTCAAAGTAAATTGGAGTTGGCAAAATTCGAAGTGAATTTTTTTTTTTGTAAAATTAAGGAGAGTTGGCAAAATTGATAAAACTTGATAAAATCTAAGGCAGTTGGCAAAATTCGAAGCCACTTGGTAAAAATGCAGATGAGTTGCACAAATTGGGATTGGTTTTGTGAAATTAAGGAAAGTTGGAAAAATTTGAAGTGGCTTGGAAAAATTCAGGTGAGATGTAAAAACTGGGATTGTTTCTGTAAAATTATGGGAAATTGGCAAAATTTGAAGTCATTGGTAAAATGCAGGTGAGTTGTGAAAATTGGAATTGATTTTGTTAAATTAAGGAGAGTTGGCAAAATTAGAAGTTACTTGGTAAAATACAGGTGATTGTGAAAATTGGGATTGTTTTGTGCAGTTAAAGAGTTGGCAAAATTAGAAGTGACTTGGCAAATTCAGGGGAAATATAAAAATTTGATTTTTTTTAAAATTATGGCGAGTTGGCAAAATGGAGGCAACTTGGTAAAATCTAGGACAGTTGGCAAAATTGGTAGCCACTTGGTACAATATAGACGAGTTGTAAAAATTGGGATTAGTTTTATAAAATTAAGGAGAGTTTGGCATAATCGAGATAACTTGGTAAATTCTAGAGGAGTTGGCATAATCGAGACAACTTGGCAAATTCTAGGGGAGTTGGTAAAATCGAGGAAACTTGGCAAAATCTTGTGTAGTTGTCAAAATTTCAAACCACTTGGTAAAATACAGATGAGTTGTAAGAATTGGGATTGCTTTTGTGCAGTTAAAGCAAGTTGGCAAAATTCGAAGTGACTTTGCAAATTCAGGGAAGATGTACAAATAGGGGTTCCATTTGTAAAATAATAGCTAGGTTGCAAAAAATGACGCACTTGACAAAATGTCAGGGAGCCATGAAGCAGCAAAATTCTGGAGATTTAAAGTTATTAAGTACTTATTTTCTCAATTGGCAAAATTTGATTTCTGATTTGGAAAATTTTTGTCCCCTACCCACAACCATAGTCGTTTCACTATGCCCCTGCCTCAAACAACCAACTTTGATTCTCAGATATTTAGGATTAAAGCTAACTACATTCTCTTATTCTCAATTCAACAAGAGTTCTTTGGCTTTTAGTGGCATTCCAATGAATACAATTAATAATGGAATAAGGAGTTCTCTTGCATTGTACAACGTTTTCTAATCTTCAAACAAGAGTTCCCCCCCCCAATCATGGAATTTTATTGGGCTTTTATCCTAACTATGTGCATTTTTTGATTGCCACAAATGAATTATCTTGCATTTGCTTATGCTCACTCATCTAGTTGAACATCCCATTGCATTTATTTATATTTTTGCAGATAAATATTTGAAGTAAGCTTTGATAAATTATGGATGCAAAAGCATATTAAGATTGCAGATGTGTATTAAAAAATGAAGTGTGAATTTCTTAACATTTCTTTATACTTCCACAGAAATATTAACATATATTTGTACATTTGTTGAAGACATTAACATGCAGAATTATGAGAAAAAGGTTAAAAAATGAGTTTTAGAGCAAAATATTGTAATGAACTTGGCTTTTAGTTGACCAAAAGACAGAAGTGAACTCATTTACTGGTAGTAACAGGTGCTTCTACTTCTAGAGTAAACTGGCTTTAGATGAGTCAAAACTATGCAATAGAATGTAATTTGAAAATTAAGAATACTTTCCTAAATTTGAAATTATTGTTTACTAACCTAAAACACATTTCACTTAAAATGTATATTTATTCTAAAGCACTGCACTTTAGTTTCACTCAGCCATCAACTCATCAGCCCAGATCACCCCAAATCTAGCAAATTGTCTCCTGACAAAACCCAAAATTATCATCTGGAATGAGATGCCAAATTGATTTTATATCTAAGTTTGCCTTTGAATTGCTTTTGTCAATCAGATGTAGAGGATTGAGATAATCTTTTAAAATTATCTGAAATACAATGAGAAATTTTCTGTGTACCTATGAGGTGGATCATGGACTGCCATTGCCAACAATTAACAGCTTTTGTACAAATTAATGCATGATATGTGGCAACATAGTGGTTCTCCATGGAATGGAGTAGTATGTGCAAGTTGAAACATGTTGCGATATGGTCACAAAGTAAAATAACAGTACACAGTCAGTTTCTGCCATTTTCTCATTTAGGATAGGTCTTCATTTTTGGGTGAGTGAATTTTTGAAGGCTTGTCTGATTGGGAAACAGCAGTAGTATGTGGTACATTACTGTTTCAATGAGGTTTAAGTGATACACAGACAATTACAGAAATGACTAAAATGTATAGAGTCACTTGAATAGAGAACTGAAACTGGATTTGGTGTTGATCAGGTAAATAGTAGAAAGCAGTTTATGGGATTTTCAGAGTTGATGGACAGACAGATGGATAGGCACTTGTTGATTGCATATACTGAAAAGACAATATATTATATACATCCACATAATAATGTGTGGGTCCACCTTTCATCCTAACAACAGCAGCAACACATCGTATCATGGACTCTACCAGGTGTTGGAAATGATATGGTGGTATTATGGCACATGATTCCAGGGCAGCTGTCCACAAAGTGCTGCGAGTTGCTGGTGGTGGGTTTCAGGCTTGAGTGCATCACTCAACTCTATCCCACAGATACTCAATAGGGTTCAGATATTTAGAGTGAGATGGCCATTCAAGGGTTTTGAACTCAGTGAAATGCTCCTCCAGCCAGTCCTTCACCAAACGGTTGCAATGAGACTGGATATTGAGTTTCTACAGGCATCCTGCTGTAGAAAATGAATAGCTGTGAACAGGGTGTAGGTGGTCAGTGCAACATAGCCTTGTGCAGTGATGGTGGGCTTAAGAGGTACAAGAGGCCCCTAGATAGCTTGCATAAATATGCCCCAGAAGTTATACTGCCTACACCACATGCAACCTCTCATTGCTGTTTGAACTTCAATTCATCAGTTTCCATTCAGTTTCATACCCATATCCAGTCTTCTACAATCCATTGTGATGTTCCTTCTCCAACTACAGCCACGTAGTCTGGTGACATGCTGGTAACAAAGGTACTCAATGTGGGCAGGCTGCTACTCTTATTCTCTCACACTTACATTTAGCCCAGTAAAAAATGAAATGCAGTGAGCATTCAGTCTTGACTCAGTCATTGTGATTAGCAGTGAGCATTCAGTCTGGATCCAGTCATTATCACTAGCAGTGAGCACTTGGCTTGTGCTGTGCAACTTGCTGTCAAGCATTTACCTCATTTTAGAGGGTGGAACTATGTACATATGAATGTTTAGTGTCATATCTTCATTAATGCTAAAGTTATGTTTGTTGTATTAAACCTGCATCTGCACTTAATTCCATCAAGTTATTGGCATGACTAAAGATATTTCAATGGAGCAATTCATGAGGTTTGCTTTGGAATGATTCAAACCAAATATAAAGTTGATGTATGACAAAATTGCTCCTTAATTGCTGATAATAATAGTCAATTTTCCTTAATTTGAATCTAGATTATGTGTTTTGGCTACTTACGTTAAGGATGAATATTACACCTGCTTTTATTATCAGGAATAAAAGAACAAATTTTATTGTGTTTAGTTAATTTAACCAAGATTTGCAAATTATTTTTGTTCCCTGCACTACCTGAGAAATATTGTTTTAAATGGGCATTATTTTCTTGCTTCACTTAGCCTGCATTAGGAATTTAATATTTATTTAAATATCCCCCCCCCCCTCTTAATATATTCTAACTGAAGACAGTTATTAACCCTTGTATATTGATATGCTTTTGAAAGTGTTCTGGTGTTATATTTTTTTACTTGCATTATTGTAACCTGTTGTATATTTCTACATAATATTATATAAAGGATATATTTTTCTTTTGAAGGATGGTGATAACAATGTTAGTCAGTGCATTTTGGCATGGGGTACATGCAGGCTATTATCTTTGTCTTCTGAGTGCACCACTGTTCCTTGTTGCAGAAATGGAAGTAGAGAAAGCTTTCCGCAAAAATATCTCACCTATTCAACAAGTATTATTTAATTGGATATGGTGGGTGATAAAAATGCAATCCTTTGCTTACATGGGGATGGCATTCCTTCTACTTGATATCAAACATATATTTCATTACTGGAAATCTATATATTTCATAGGTCATGTATTCATTGTTGTTTTATATGTTATAGCATTTTTGAAAAATATGAAAAGGGTAGATAAAAAAAATAAGGAAACTCAGAATTCATTTGTCGGATTTAAGAACCTGAAAAGTTCATAGATTGTTGCATAAAAACTATTAAATCAGTACTTATGGTGATTATTATATTTATGGTTATACAGAAAACATTTAATCTATCATGTAAACAAAAATGTTTTAAAATCATTTATGTGGATGTTTAAAAAATATTTCTGATAAATGAAGTAGAAAGTTCAAATTTTTTTTAAACAATGTAGATAATGGTTTTTAAATATCAGTAGCTTCTCAAACATGTGTTGTAGTTTTTAGAATGTTTTATATAGAAAGAAATGTGTGGAAACATATTTCACTATTGAGCAAAAACCTGCTAATGAATAGTTAATAATCTATATACTGTACAGTTTCAAAAAAGATTACAACAAATAAGCAAACCTTAGCAGTAGTGGTTTTTACTACTCATTTGGCTACATATTATCTGAGATAATCTTTTTTATATCCTTCTTGGGAAATCACATACTCCTTGGGGCTTATAGTCCTTTGGCAACTTGTTCTGTCCTCTGCTAGTGTAGTCAAGTTTAGTTTCTGTAAGCTGTAAATCTTCTGAATTTAGTCCACCACTTACTATTGGACATCAAACTTCCATATAACAAAAGAGTGAATAAATAAATCAGTACTACATAACATGCCACAATTCACTTGTTTGTACCATCTTCAGATGCTATAAAATTTCCTCTTTTGTTTCAGGTTATAAATCATAGTTTGCATATGCTAACTCTCTACTGGAGTGTTAATGTCTTAACTGTTGTTTGCACATGGTTTATTGATTTTCTTTTGTCACAGTGTTTTTTACGATGTTAACCTTACTTTCATCTAACAGCATTATTTGTTAGTGGTTTATAATGGAATATGTTTACATTTCACTGATAATTGATACCCTTAGCTGATGAACCATGAGTTTTCTATCTTCAAATACTGCTACATAATTATTGTTCTTTTATAGAAAATATGGAGCAAACTTTGAGGATAGGAAAAAAAATTATGATTTTACAAGCTATGGAGTATTAGATATAATTTGAAAATTAGCAATATGAAAGCAAACCAATGCACAATATGATCCCTTTACCCTATGAAAAATATTATTAAAATATGATTAACAGTGAAAAAATTGAAGAATTAGAGTCAAAAGGAAAAATAAGCAGTATGTAAGCAACAAAAGCCAATGATGTCAGTCATGGGCTACTGCAAACATGACTCAAAAAAGGGGGAGGGAAAATGTGGTCGATGTCTGTAAGTTATATATCAAATGTAAGTATCTGAAGGTAGGTGTATTTAGTGACAAAGAAAAAATAGAAATAAATTTTAAAAAATTGTATTCACTTCAAAGGAAGATGTGCAGAACCAGCTTTAAACCTTAGATGAAATAGCTCTTAAAAATGGAGAAAAATAAATATGTCCTCAATACATAAGTTATGAATTGATAATTTGGGGTTTTCTTATTTTTACATACTTTCTGTTGCTTTTTGCCCATCATTTGGCACTTTGTGGATTTGTCAAAAGAGTTGTTGCACCATATCTTTTCAATGTGATGGGCAAACTTAATGAATTATGTGTCAAATGAAAGCTTGTGAAATGGAGAGTGTCATAGGCAGTAAAAAATTTACCCACCCATGCTATCTTTCCCCCTTAAAAATGGGAAATATGAAAACGATTGTTCCACTATATCTTTGGAATGTAAGGGCTGAAAGTAATGGACTGTGCATCAAATGAAAGCTTGTGACATGGGGAGTGTCAAAGGTTATAAAAATTTCTCCCGATGCCTTCCCTCCTCAAATGGAGCAAATATGCTTAGAATTATATCAGAATTGTTTACAGTATCTTACAAAGATACTGTAAACCTCAGATGAAATGGGTGAGGGATGAATGTAACAAGTTTTATGTCAATGACAATTTGTGATGTAAGGAATGTTTTGGGTAATAAAAATATATGCTCTTATTTTCTTCCTCTTTTCTGGAAAGTTGTTCTTTTAATATATATTTCGAGCAGGAGGGCCTGCAGTTACAAGTTTTATGTCAATGACAGTTTGATGTAAGGAATGTTTTGGGTAATAAAAATATACCCTCTTATTTTCTTCCCCCTTAGAAAAGAGGAAATTGGAAAGTTGTTCTTTTAATATGTATTTCGAACAGGAGGGCTTGCAGTTACAAGACAGGTGTCAAATGAAAGCTCATATGAGTACTGTCATAGGCTACTTTGAATTATACCCCCTACCAATCTCCCCTCCTCCCAAAAGGGGGATGGAAATTTTGTGGGGTCAACTTTAATGAGTCATATCTCAAATTAAAGCTTGTGGCATCTCCAATGTCATAGGCTACTGCAAATATGACTGAAAAAAGGGGGAGGGAAAATGTGGTCAATGTCTATAGGCATATATCAAATGAAAGTTTCTGAAGGTAGGTGTATTTAGTTACAAAAAAAGTATAAATAAATTAACAAAAATTGTGTTCACTTCAAAGGAAGATAGGGCACTGATTTACCTGCTCAACAAGATTGCCCATACACTATCATCCTTTGAAGTGAATACGGATTCAATGACTGATTGTACCATTGATGTGTTTAAGGTTTATTTTCTACTTTTTAGGGCACATATAGGAAGATAGGTATTTTTTAATTTAGTATATTTTTCATTGTGGTAATTTAATGCTAAGGCATTAGAATAAGTATTCTTCTGTGCTTGCATATGTATTA
Organism: Ryuthela nishihirai; assembly: GCA_038380435.1. Lineage (NCBI taxonomy): Eukaryota > Metazoa > Arthropoda > Arachnida > Araneae > Heptathelidae > Ryuthela > Ryuthela nishihirai. Next base: position 33,577,557 of record JAWZYU010000018.1, read on the forward strand.
AAATTGCACAAAAAAGTAAACTTGAATCAATACAGCTGAAATACATTAAACTTGAGTGCTCCAGCAGAGAATGAAGCATCAATAATATCAACAATCAAAAGGTATTAAATGTAAAACTACACTAGATTTCAGACCCCACTTGTAAAAGGAATGTTTCTTAACTCATGTGAAAAGCTATTTGAGAAGTTTTGAAAATAGTATGATCAGTTATTGTCACTACTAAAATTTGCATATTTGTTGTAACCTATTTTGTAGATGTAAAAGTGATTAAATTAAAAAAAAACAGTGAAAATAGTTGAATTTAAAATACTAAACTATTTTGTAGAGTAAAAGTATTGTGATCATTAAATAAATAAAGTATTAAATTGGGTAATGAAAGAAATATGAATATTTTGTAACAGTTTAAAGTGATCTGTAGTAGGCATGATGATTATTGTTGCAATTAATGGAGTTTATGTTCAGATACTTCCTCAATAATTCGTTAATTTTATGATGTTACAGTGAAGAAATATAGATTTTTTAATCAGGTTTAGCTACAGAGTTTTTGTTAAAGATGTATAATTTATATGAGCTTAGTTTTAATGAAAACATGATAATTTAAAAATTAACTGGATTTTTTTTTTCTGGAATTGCAACTTTTAAAGTTTATATGTCATCTTAATTTTGATTTTATCTTTAAGGAGAAATTACACTTAAAAATTGTGGAAATAAAATATTTTTATTGTTAAGATACAGGTTTAAATCAATTAGAATGGTAGTACACAAATACTGTTATATGAGAACATTTAAAATTTTGGAACAGAAATGAAAACTTTTTTTTACTGTCCAATTTTATTTGTGAGCATTTTGTTTCAATTATGTATATTTCCAAAAATAAAATTTAAGCAACATGAAGGAAGTGGTGTTGATAAAGCATAAACCTTACATGTTTATAAACAAATTTATGTGCCTATAGGATAAAGAGGAAGTTAGTGACTAATAATTAATTATTATCTTCACTTAATAGGTATTATGTATCTAGATTCATTCCATATGATTAGTTTTAAAGCAGTTTCTTGAGGGATCTATCTATAAGTAGCAATACATGATGATCTGTTTACAAACTGGGGTGTTTATAGTCTGTTGATAAAATAGCATAGAAAAGGAGTGGGGAGGGGAATCCATTCTGAAAACTACACTTAAAATTATATGGGAAGTTTGTATGATTTTAAATATTTTATTAATATTACTTTAAGTATAATTTATTCTCCCATTTATAATTTTTTTTAATATAATGTTAGCTTAAATAAATACTTGTGTTATTTCATTAAACTTATGTTATTTATGATTTTTTAATATAAATGTTGAAACACTTCATACAGTAGTTTGAGGCTTTTTTTAAATTGAAGAGATTTATTTTAAGAATATGTGAAACAAATAGTATAAATGAATATGCATGTGTGGTAAGGGGACTCAGTGGTAGTGTGCCAGGCACATAATCATCTTCAGTTCCCAGGTTCAAGTCTCAACTGGGCCAGTGTAGAGATTTATCTCTGCAAAGCTCCCCATACTGCCCTCAGTCAGTAGGGGACACTGATGGGCTTGGAAAGTCCACTGTTCATCAGATGGGATATAGAGCCATGGCCCTGTGAGTGAAAGAGCCATACCCTGTACCCGTGAAAGAACATTCTGGATGGCCTTGATGGAAGGCTAACATCTGTCTCTTAACAGCTGTCCAATGGGTCCCCTCCCTTAACCTTCTCTGAGCCCTCCAGGTCTCTGTGACTTGACTATTTAGCCCAATGTCTACAAAAAAAAAGTGCCTCTCTGAGATAAAACAACCCAACCAACTAATATGCATGAGTCAAGTTCTATTATTGAATCCCTCCAAATATCAAGTTCCATTTTTAGTCCCAGCAAATATAGTCTTATTTTTTGAGTGCTCCTTAAACAATAATTTTTATGCCACTATGTTGAATAGAGGAAACCTCTTTCCAATCACAAATTTGATTATCTGCATTTAAATAAATATGACACTTATATGCCCAACCCAAATTTTTTTAAAATTATATGTGGTCTTCAATTCCACATCCAATACAAGCCATATAAACCAATATCTTACATTCAAGCATTGTATTGGATGTTGTCTTCAATTCCACATCCAATACAAGCCATATAAACCAATATCTTACATTCAAGCATTCATGACATAACAGAAAGTAAACTATAATAATGTGAATTACTGCTATGGTCTCAAGTGGTTCATATGGTGAAAGTGTGAAAAAAAATCTTTAAGTTTCCATCTGTTCATGTTGTGTTTTGTAACTATGGAATTGGGATGCACCTAATTAAGCTATATTAAGCATGTGATGTCACAAGTGAGTGTAAATTTCTTGTGATAAGCAGTTTTCCTCTGTTTTCTGTGTCTTCTCCTTTTCAGTTTAATTATTGTCTTATTTTATTCAGTTTATCCATATGAAATTCACTCCTAAATTTGTTTTTTGTTAATAACCCTTAAGTTTACCCCTTAAGCAGCTGCTTGCAACAGACACATGGTAGGAATTGTCATTGTGTCATAGAAAAGGTATGTGAGAGAGTCAAAACCTCAGCAGAAAGATTACACAAGGAAATGATTCAATCTGTAGTCAGGCCCATTAATCTGCAACCAAGCATAATAGCCATCAAGATGGTTAGACATGCATAAAATTGAGTTTTAGTTCCTAAATGTAAAGCCTCATTAAGTGTTAGTGCAATAAAAATAAATCATTCAAGATTGTAACTTTCGTGAGTAAAGTGTAAAACATTGGCAATTTTATTGCCTTACTGCAAAATTTACTGTCAGGGATTTTACTTTGATATTTTTGTGTTAAGATTTATGTATCTAGTACACATGTTACAGGCAGGCCTGGATCTAGAAAAAAAAAGGGGGAGGGGTAAGATTGAGACAAAATGTCACTCCAGTTTAAAAATTTTCCTTCTTCAGTAATTTTTAAAAAATTTCTTAAAAATTAACAAGTTTCCATATGTTTTCAATTTCATGGTGGTATATTCCCAGTTTTACTCTTTTTCATAAGGCATTTGATATGTTGATAACTTTTTCTGATTGTGGCCTTTTCAAGGAATATTAACTTCTACAATTGGCAAGGGTTTTGTGTATTTAAGGACTGGATTATCTAGATTAGTAGCTGCTTAAAGTTGTCTGTGGACCCCGATTTTTAGTCTGTAAACACGAAAGACAAATTTTAGTTGGTAAATTGAGCAGATCCCCAAGCATATTGATACTTTTTAGATAACCTTAAACATTTTATATTACCCAAATTTTAAAAGGATACATTTATACATACAGATAATGAACAGAAAAAAAAGTGGAAACATTCCCATGTTAGGTTAATGTAGAATCAAATTCGGAAATCCATAATTTCTACAATAAGCATTTTACAGGAAAATAGGACTAGAAAAATTAAAATATCTTTCAAATGTTCAAAATCGAGATTTGGAAATAATATCCATTCAGTACTTAAAGAGTTATAGAAGTTTGAATATTGAATGATAGCAATTTCAGTCATAAGAATTTACCTCAGAAGTTAATTGAAACTTTTTAAAAGTATTATTTCAAACTATTTAATAACATGTATGTTTAGAATTTTCTGCAAATCTTTCAATAATTGTCAGTTTTGAATAAGTTTCTTAGGACTGACTTTGCTGCTGTTAAATATTCAAACTTCCATACTCTTTAAATACCCAATGAATATTGTTGAAAAATTACGATTTAGAGAGATCTGAATAAGATTTTAATCTATCTAGTCCTATTTTCCTGTATAAAATGCTTGTTGTAAAAATTGCAGATATTCAAATTTGATTGTCCATTGACTAGGGAATGTCTTCATTTTTCTGTCCATTACTGTAGGAATTTATGGACCTTCAGGGTCCACTAACTGCAATTTAAGAATTGATCTAGAGGCCTATCAAATCAATATGTTTGGGCTGGATAGTACTATTTTGCATTCTGTGTATGTAGTGCATATCCTGTTGGTAAAGAGTATGTGATATGCTGGAAAAGGGGCAAGGAAATAAATAGTATATGTAAGGGTTTTTTTTCAATAAATGACATGTTTAAAAACAAGTATACTGGTTTTTCACTAATTTATTAGATACTACAATTACCAAAGAATCTGAATGTATTTTAGTAGAAATTACCTTTTTAAAGTTGTTTTGAATTAACCCTAAAAATTAGTGAATTGCGTTTTTGATCAAGTTCTGTTTCTTCAGGATAAGATTATACAGTTCTTTTAGTTTTCACATTGAAAATACTTCAAAATTTACCCATTATTTTAAGGCAAGGCTACTCAAAAGGCTCAGCCTGTAGGTCAGATATATCCCCCAAAAGAAATTTTGTTATTGAATTTTGGGTCTTTTCATAGACCAGAGGTTATATTCATATACACGTTTCCCTACTTTTCGTGTGCATTTCCACATTTCTTTCATGAAAACAAATGTCTCTCGCTTTATTTTGATTTATATAATTTTTTACACATTTGCATGGGCACTCAACAACTGGAATGTCAAAAGAGTTAATCGATTGTAGTGTTTTAAGTTCTTATATTTTCTTACTTTTCATTCATTGATACACTCTGTTAGTGTTAATCCCCCCCCCCCAAAAAAAAGCAGGCAAGCTTATTAATCCCCCCCCCCCCCCGAAAAAAAAACCCTCCATTCTTGCAGGGGAGTAAACTGTGCTTATAAATAAGTTTATGTATAAACATATTGTAGCCATTGATTTTTCAGGTCAAAGCATTTCATTTGCCTTCAGTAGGCATTTCTTCACAAGCTCATCATCTCTGAAGATTTTGATAATTTTTTGACAGAACAAAGTTTGAATGGAATGAACTGCTTGCATTTAAATATGGCAACAACGCCATTTTTTTGCTAACCAACGATAATTTCCCATTCATTTGAATAATTTACAAAATTTATCAACAAAAATTATGTACTGTGGATATCAATTCTTTTGAAATAATGGCAACGATTAATAGTTTTGTTGCTGCTGTAGAGTAAATTTCAAGAAAAACTTTAACAAAACTTTCCTTGAATATCACCCAACTTACTAATACATTATTTCATAATAATAACACAGATTTTCTCATTTAATACTGACAGTACTTTATCCTATATACACAATACCTAACTTTCTCTTTATAACATTAGAAAATATATACTTTCCACTTTTATGTGATACATCCCTTACCTTCATAATTCCTTTTTTAATAGTAATTTTTTTATCTATACCATTAACTATGAAAAATAGATTGTCACAATGATATTTGCTGCATTTTTTCAATATAAGATTTCGTATATCTTGCATTTATCCCAATAGGTAATCATCTGTATAATAATTTATTTTAAGTTATAAAATCATGAGTCAGTTTCATTTCCTGTTCCAAATTAAAATAGAGCAATATAAAGTTTCCAAAGGAGCCACTGAGAAACATGGAATTGTATCCAAGTAAATAGGTTATATTTTTAATTCAGAATTTCTTGCGTAGAACATTAAAACACTATGAATAAAGTGTAGGCACAATGCTTTTATATTTAATCTTTGCTAAATTATATCTTATATAAAGTTATGGCTTTTGATAAAAATCAGTTTTACTATTCAAATGGGGGTGGGGGTGGCTCAGTCAGTAGCACGCTAGACACATAATGTGCAGTTTCCAGGTTTGAATCCCAGCTGGGCCTAGCACTGATATTTATCTGTGCAAAACTCCCTGCCCTCCATCAGTAGGGGACACCAATGGGATTGCAAAAGCTACAGTCTGTTGGATGAAATGTTAAGCAATGGCCCCGTGTGTGGCAGAGCCATACTCTGTGCACGTTAAAGAACATGCTGGATGAACCTTGATGGGAGGCTACTATCTGTGTCTAAACAACTGTCCAGTGGGTTCCCTCCAATCTTTGAGCCCTCAGGGGACCTTGTTACCTGGCCATTTAACCCATGGTGTGCAAAAAAGTGCCTCTCAGAGGTGAAACAAATCAACTATTCAAACTGATATAATAAGTTTTTTTTATTTTATTCATAATGCCCTTTAAGCTGGGAGTAAGTATACATGTTACTGTGGCTATCAGTGTTACTGTTGCCTGTAAGAGTAGAGAGTAATTATCAGTTTGAAAGATTCATAATTGGACTTACAGATCATTTGTAATTGACACTTAATTTCATACCTGTATCAAATATTTATGAAAATTAATTTTTCATTTAAAAACCCAATTTCCAAAATTTATCTAAATGTTATTACATGTGAAAATTACATTTTATTCTTTTTTTCCCCATAGTGTAATTGGTTGATATATATTTATATTTTGCATAGTGTAATACTATACACATGTTTTCAGTAATTATGGTTAAACAATATATTTTTGCAGCAGGCAAGCTTATTAATCCCCCCCCCCCCCCAAAAAAAAAAACCTCCATTCTTGCAGGGGAGTAAACTGTGCTTATAAATAAGTTTATGTATAAACATATTGTATCCACAAGATTTTAGGGTTTGGAAATCTAAATATTAAGTTTCATACCTGAGAAGAAATTTCAAGATTTTATGTATAAGCAAGGTTAAAGTTTTTAAAATAAAAAATTTTATAGGTAAATTGTGCATTCTCTAATAAATTTTATAGATAGCAATAAGTTCTCAATTTTTGAGAAGTGTCATGCCAAATTCAATTAGAGTGAATTCTTAATTCAGTTTGTTCTTCCATAGTTTGTAAATGAAAAAAGTAAAGTAGCAAAATTGCTTTCAGAATCAAACTCAGAATTGGTAATGAATCAGTTGTTCCAACTCAGTGACCAACCAATCACTTGGGAACAACTGGTGACTTTTGAAGACGTTTAAGTTGTACCTAAACAATTTTACAGTATTGTTTGCTTTAATCTTATCATTGTCAGTAAAAGAATTTTTTGGCCGACCTATCACCAAAATAAAAACAAGTTACCCTCATATCAAAAAAGTTAAACATCATTCTTCTAACCAGTTGAAAAGTTACGGACAGAAGTGCTATAATATCAGAACTCTGTAATGTTTTATACCTGTTCAGTGAATTATGCTGCTTATAGTAAAATGCCATTTTTCATACCATCTAAATTCGGATTATCAGCAAGTTGAATTGACAATTGTTATTCGAAATGATTTCTTTAAGACAGTTTGATTCAATAGAGTTTATCACCCATCAGAAATCTGTTCAGAATCATTACTTTTGCTGCACTTTTTCAATGGAAGTGACTGTGATTCATTTTATTTGAACTGAATATAATGACTCATTCCCCATTTTATTCCTTCAATGTGAAAACCAGCTTATGGACACAACAGGATAAAATAAATTCAGCAAATGCACATTAATCGCCTGTTATATAATGATCTTTTAAAATAGACAATATGTTATCATTTTGTTTACAGAATTTAATGTATTGATGTGTCACTCTAGATGAGTTCATGGCATCTAGGTTATGTATAAGAACAATGTGTAACATGAATCAAATCAGTATCTTGTAAATAGTATGTATCTTCATGTAAACTAAATGGCAGCCTTTGTAAAATCCAAGCTTGAACCGTATGTTTATGTGGTGTATTATAAATTGTAACGAATTTTACATTTTTCTACAGTAGAAAGAACTATATACCTTAATCAACTTATGTAATTTGTATGTGCAGCTATTAGGTGTTATAACCATGAATATTTTTCATTTGTATTTATGTTGTATGTGATCATGACAATTTTTTTCAGTTTTTTTCCTTTTTTTAACATATTTTATAAATATGTTTTTAACCATTCTTTACCTCAATGCAAATTTTGTCTTAATTACATTGATATATATATATATATTTTTCAGTTCAGGAAATTTGTAAAAGTTATGCTTTGTGTTATGCTCATTCTTTCTTTGATAGCAATATAATTAAAACAAGAATATATGTAAAAATAATTGTTAAATTTAAATGGTTATTTTATTAAGATTTATACTTTATAATGGGCTTGTTTTATTACAGTCATGATAGCATAGCTCACAAGGTGTTTTAAGGAATGTTTGCCCATTTAGCCTTTAACCTGTTGTTTTCTCATTTAAAGTTGTTAATCTTAGCTATAATATCTATGTAATGAGATAGCAAAGCCACAATAACACAGCTAATGAGTGCAATGAATCATTTGGTTATTCAAATACATTATATGCTAGATTCATTGTTTTACCACAATAGCCACATCTTTATACTCTCTATGCTCTCTCTTTCTACATCTTGGTTATGCCAATATTCTTAATACGAAGTTGAAATCTCCTTTCAATTTCATTTACACATACTGATTTCTATTCAAAATATAAGAAAGATTTAGATCCAGATAGATTATTTTGCTGGGGAAAAAATTCATCTTTTTTAATTAATTCTACAGATACTAAATTAGATGGAAAACACTTGAAGTCACTATAATGTTTTTCGAAACCATGCTTGCATAATTTCAGCATAACAGATAACCATACTAAAAATATCAAAATATCTCTTTTGGTCAGGTACTGATGGTACATAAGCTAGGTGCAGGTTCACTTTGCTTAGAAGAAAACTTCCCTGTTTTTCTGTCTTTTTGAAAATTGAAATCTCCCTGTTCTCTTTTCATGAAAATTGGAATTTCCCTCTTTTTTTTTACTCATCTCACTTACATAAAACCAAAATATGTGATTTTTGAACACTATAGTTTTTTAAGCCAAAGATGCTTACATATGTATCGCAACAGAGCTATCATTATATAGTTTTAATCTCATCAGTGAGAACTATGCAGTAAATAGATCCAAATTCACCCTACCTGCACAGATTTAAAAATTCATAAATTCTGAATACTGCAAAAGTTTGTGAGTAACAGATCCAAAATATAAATTACTCCTTGAGCAGCTGCATGCTATAGAGGTCTGACAGGAACTTGTCAATTTAATTAGTCATGGAGAAGGTCTGTAAGGATGGTGAGATATCGATAGAAAGACAACACAAGAAATATTCAGGGCTGGAACCCAGGTACTTTCGACCTGTAAGCCAAGCATGCTAACCACTCAGCCAATGGACAATCTAGATTATAAGACACGAAAAATAATTTCTTTATTTAAAATGAAAAACTGTTCAAATGACTTTTTGACAATCTGCATACTGACAATCCAATACCAAAAGCATCAGTAGTACTAAATGTGTTTGAAAGGACCTCAAGACAGAAGGAAAATTGTGAATTTAAAAGTAATTTAGAGGAGAACTTTACTGAATGTTTTTTCAAATAAAATATTACTACTTACTATATAATATGTAGTAGTTTAAAGCTTAGATAAGATTTATAAAATTCATGTAAAAAAAAACAGTTAAGTAAAACTCTATATGAAGTTTCCATCTGTTATATTTTGATAATTCAAACACTGCTGATAAAATCATTTAAATTACTAGGATCTGGAAAAAAATCAAACTAAGATTAGTATTTTTTCAATTTTAATTTTTAAATATATTTAATGACAAAATAATTTGAATATTTTTGGTTAACTTTTCTTAAATAATTTTTCAAGATTTAGATAAAGTCAATAGTAATAGTATTTTTAAAAAAATAACAAGAAATTCATAAAGTTTCAATAGTTGTTACAATAATTCACACCCAATGTAAAAGTACGATTTTTTAAAATAAAAACAATGTTTCTAGATTGTTGAAAAAAAAGTCAAATTGTGTATCATCAAAACAGTTTTACTTAACAGATTAGACAATATGCATTATCTAAATGTTCTTGGATAAAAATGGGTTTTTTAAATAAATATTATCAGTGAATAAATTACAGTAACATGAAAGTTATTCACTCTTCCTTTGTTATAAAATAGCTAAAAACTGAAAACAATAAAAATGCTAGGTGACTATTTGATGAACAAAACATTTTTTTAATTTTTTTTCCCAAATATTTTCACTGTTTTTCTCTTTTTCCTTTAAAGGATTAAAATTTCTCTGGAATGTACCATCACATCAGTCAGGGCCTAACTGCAGTTTTCCTGACTGACCTGATCAAATATAATACTGAGGTGTACTTAGAAATATATTCTCTCTCATGTTTATATCAAGGAGCAGAGAGAATGTAATGAAAACATGCTGAAACAAAATTCTCAACCAGCAATACTGAGATTAAATGTTTCACGTAGTTCCCAAAATTTAGTTTTTCCATTGGCTCTGAAAAAGGATTTAATTCAAATTATCTGTCCACATAATTTTCTTCCAGTTATACTGTATCATCATAGTGTTTATCCATCCATGTGTTCTTTTTAGCATCTGGGTTTAAAAAAGTTACATATTGACTATTCTTAAATGTTTTACATTATCCTGGATTTGTTTGGAGTATTTTTTTATAAATTGCAGTTAATCACAGTAACAATTGATTTTTCCCTTTCAGCCCTTACTATTCTAATTAGGTACTAGATTCTCCATCAAAAAAACTCCTGCCATTGTCAAAAGTATTATATAAGTCATCAGCACAAGTCATGTTTAAGTTTTTTTTTTAAATCTGCATTCCTAACACGAAAAGTTGTCTTAATGTGTGATGGCATTCTTGACACTACTGTTGCTAGATAAGCAAATTTCCCTCACTTTAACGGTTGTGTAATAGGGGAGAAAATCATCTCCAAAACATCACATCAGTTTCTCACAAGATGAAATAGTGACTAAGGTGAATAGACAAGAAGTCACTGTTATCAAGAATTTTTTTGATGTATATTATTTAATATATATAATAGAGTTAGGAGTGCTCAAGAAATATTTAAGAATTTTAGTTTTTCTTTTTGAATGAAATTTTTAGTAAGAAGAGATATGTGATATCACTTTAAGTTTATACATAGTTTTATTCTTATGATCTCATTTATTTTTACTTTTTTTTTTATCTCTTTTATTATACACCGAAGAGCACAGCAGTTACCCGGCGACATGGACCCTAAACGATTTCTAAAGGTGTCTTGTGGTATCTGCTGGTAACCAACATGTTTACCAGCAGTTCCTTTAATTCTTGTAAGTTACTTGGTTGAGCCCCTGCAGATCGTATATGCTGTTCCAACACAAACCACAGATGCTCGATTGAATTGATGCCTGGGGAATTTGGAGGCCAGGGCAATTACCTGGAAGTCTTCCTCATGTTTCACAAACCATTCTCGAACAATCTGGGCAGTGTGGCATGTGCATCCTGCTGAAAGAAGGCACTACTAGAGGGGAATACTGTTGCCATGAAAGGATGTACCTGGTCTCCAATGATGTTTAGGTAGGAGGTAGATGTCATAGTTTCTTGCACATGAATGACTGGATCCAGGGTTTCCCAGCAGAACGTTGCCCAAAGCATTACACTCCCTCCACTGGCTACTTTTTGTCCCACAGTGCATCCTGGTGCAACACTTCCCCAGGTAAAGGATGCACACGTACCCGGCCGTCCACATGATGCAAAAGGAATGAGATTCATCGGACCAGACGACCTTCCAATCATTCAAGGTCCAGTTTGATGCTCATGTGCCCATTGTAGACACTTTTGACGGTGAACTGAGGTTAGCATGGGCACTCAGAGTGGCCTATAGCTACGCAGCCCCATTTTCAGCAGGGTTCGATGTACTGTGTGTTTGTCACCAGCATTCAAATTTATGGACGAGTTGTGTCACAGTATCCCTTCTGTTGGCTCGTACCATACTATAGATAGCCTTTTCTCACTTCTAGCATCGATGAGCTATGGTCGGCCCACACCTTACCAGCAATTCGTGGTTTTTTCCCTCCTCAGACCATTTTTTGAAGGTACAAGCCATAGCTGACCATGAGCACCCCACAAGCCTTGCTGTCTCAGAAATGCCTTGACCCAGTTTTCTGGCCATTACAATTTGGCCTTTGCCAAACTCACTTAAATCTGCTGCCTTTCCCCCATCTGAAAAACAAGAATAACACTGATTAACAGAGCTCGGTATCAGGTGTTATTTATACCGTTTCATGACCTTCACATGTGCTGTCGTTTACCTGAAGTTGTTTCGATTTGCATAAAGATGTGCTGGTCATAATGTTTCGGCTCTTCGGTGTACTAATATTCATGACAATGTAAGTTTAAATCTCTTTGAGAAATATACATCTGGATTTAACTTGGGAAGATAGGGGCACTTAGAAATAGAGCATAAGCACCTTATTTTCTAATGTGATTATCCTGTTGCCTGTTAGCTGATCATAGGAAGGAGTTTCCGTAATCATCTCAGTGTGTGAAGCATTTCTTAGAATCAGTGTATTACTATGTAAGCAGATTCATCTCTCTTTAAAGTTTTCTGCTGTAATGGAATTCTTTTGTAAACCATACACTCAGTTTTGTAAAAGGTAAAAATATGTCTTCCTCTTGAAGAGCACATTGCTTGATTTCAAGGTTCATAAACTGGGGTTTACATTTCCCCTTGCATGCAAAGCATATTCTTTTCCTTTGCATTAATTGAGAATGCAATTGTGAAGACCGTAAAAAATAATCGCCTTCATAGGAAAATTTATTTTGTACTGAACATCTTAATTTTCCACTGTGGTTGTTAAATTTTAAAATACTCCCTAAATATAAAATTTCAAGTAGCATGCAGCTGTGTGCCACTATGTAAGACCATCAGAAGCATAATAACTAACCCATCATCACAGGTAGGCAAGTGAGAAGGTTGGGTTTTAAGAAATCGTTCATTAACAAAGCTCTGTATTTTCACTTTTGCAAAGAGATCCCTAAAACATTTTGCAATGGGTAACATTGAGCATTTGCGTTATATATTTGAAGGCTTTCTAATGTAATACTGATATATCAAAAACTTGTTTCTGTTCGAATAATGTATCTCGGGCCGTTTCTAACCATTTCGTCACCCAGACGCAAAAATATTTTGGCGCCCCAGTGAAAACCTAACTGAAGTTTGTTTAATCCTTGCAGTGTTATTTTTTAAATCATAATTTCGGATGTGGCCACCGTTTATTTGGGTTGTCGGGGTAGAAATGGCCCTGGATGTAGCAGTATGTGGCTTAAAAAAATTGTTTATAATAACTCTTAAAGGTTATTATATATATATAAAAGTTATTAACAAATTATCTTGAAATTATATATTAAAAATACGCTTGAAGTTATGTAATAATGTAATTGTTTGAAATGCAAGAAACCTGCCAGGCCTGGGCAAAGGTTTTAGCTGAATGGCCATAGGAAACTGAAATGGAAGGCTGGGCTCATAAGAAACTGAAAGCGAAAGGGTAAACTCATAAGAAAATGAAAGGGCGGGCCTCCAAAGAAATATATAATCAATAACGTATGTATATTTAAAATAAAAGATAAAGTGAAACATAAACAATATAATTTTGTTAAAATTAATGAGAATTCTTTTTCCCCGAAGTTGGAATTTTTAACCTCTATACCTTCATTTTCTCTTTTTACAAATTTCATTTTCATCGGTACCTTGAGAGCAACACTAAAATAGGTGGTTGGCCGTAGTTTGCCCAGCTGTGGCACAGCCTGGCCTAAAGAAGCTAAAGCATTTCAATGTTATGCCAGTGTCTATGTTCTTGCTCTGTAACTTGTAAAATGTATTTTTAAAGAAAAATGTGATTTAAAAATAAAAGAAAAATCCGCATCAATTCTATCAAAATCTTGAAATTCAAATGCATTCAGTCAGTATTTAAAGAGTTATAGAAGAAGTAATATTTAAGCGCAGCAGCAGGCCCTGATGTAGAAAAAGTCTGGGAGGGTACAGCTGCAACAGTTTTCTAATATATCATCATTTCCGTTTTAGTATTCTAAAATATTTCCTTGTGTCACATAAATTCTCCACCTTCTTTATTCCTATTATTAGCATTAAAGCGGGATCTGAGGAAGAGGAGTCATACCCCCCAACACACACACACACATTACATCTGACCCTGAACAGTAGCAATGCAAATTGTTATCGATCTATACAAAACTGAAGAATACTGAAAGTATTATTTATAAAATATACACAATAAATATAATTTCAACTTATTTAATAAGTTAACTGAAGTAAATTGCTTCATTTATAATAAATATTCATACTATCTTAACTCTAAATACTGAACAGATTATGGTTTCAAAAATAAAGATTAGATAGATTTGATTGTGATTTCTATTTCAATTTGTCTTCAGTCATTTTTTAATGACAAAACTTATTTTAGAAGTTTCGAGCATTGAATTTGACTTCTCACATGGCACATAAATGAACAAAGAAATGCAATTCTCATAAGCATCTTTTATAACACTTATTAAAAATCACCATAGGTGATTTGTCAGAACCCATATACCATCGGGGGGGGGGGGGGGGTCGTGATCTGGGGTCGGTCAGTTGGTAACGCTCCAGGTTCTAGTCCCAACTGTGTCAACTTTGAGATCTATCTCCTCTTACACCTTGCCCTCAGTGAGAAGGGACATCGATGGGGTTGGAAAGGTCACCAATCGGATTGGATTTTAAGCGATATCCTGTGCACGTTAAAGAACATACTAAGCAGACTAGCAGCTGTCAAGTGTCTCTCTCTTCCTCAACCTTTTCTGAGCTCTTGGGGGCCTTGTGATCTGGCCATTTAGCCCAGGATGCTACTCAGGGGTAAAACAACCCAACTTGTAATCTGCAGTTCCCAGGTTCGAGTGCCAGCATTAAGATTTATCTCCCATAACCCCCACCTTGCCTCAGTGAGAAAGGGTACACCAATGGATTTGGAAAGGTGGTCTGTCAGATGGGATATATTAAGACTTAGCCATGGGTGTTCATAGAAGGGAGGGGAAGTTGCCCACCTCCAGAAATATTAATTATTTTTTCAAGTTGCCGTCCCATGGCCGAGTGGTTAGTGCGCTTGACTACTGATCTAAGGGACCTGGGTAAGGCATGGATGTATGTGTCGTTTTTCTGCTGAGGTCCTGCCATTCTGTCAGACCTCTGGCAAGCAGCTGCTTGAGGGGGTATTTTATGTAATAAAACGAGGATTTACCATTATCTAAAATGGCAATGGCTCCCTTTCAAAGATTCTTATCTCCCCTGGAGAAATTTCTGCAGATGCCACTGGCTGTAGCCCAATGTGTGGTAAAGTCATACTCTGCACATTAAAGAACACGCTAGATGGACTTTATGGTGGATTTTCATTGTCTCTTAACAACGCTATATACCTGGGGGAGAAGTCCCCTTCCTCCAAACTTTCCCTAAGTGCTTATGACAGGTTATTTAACTGACCGTGTAGAAAAAAGTGCAACTCAGAGGTAAAACAACCTACTCTCTTATCCAATAGACTATCCGATATTCTGCTCTGAGCTACAGGGTATAAAATCTGGCCATTCAACTATGGAAAACATCTTGTTATATATATTTTAATATAAGATTAATGAGGAAAAGTCTAAGTAGTGTTAAAATATATTTTAAAAAATCAAAGTTTCTTGGACTTTGAATTCTGGTTAGAAATTCCGCTTAGAGTAATTATTAACGAATGAATGAAAGCAATATGGATAAAATCAAAAAGTGGAGAATTTTCTAGATTTCTCACCAAAATTAGAACTAGTAAAGTATTTTTAGATATATTTTTAACATTGCTTACAGTATCCCTTTTCTACATTAGAAATAGCATAATAGTAACTGATTTCATTAATGCAATTGTAGGAAAAAATTTATTTGTTTAGGAGAGTGGATGTAATACAAGCTGCAAATATCTATATATTTAAAGGCGTTTACTTCATGTCATTCATATTTAAAAATACAGCCCCTATATTATATAGTATTTAAATAATTGTCCAATTATTATAATTACCTTCTCAAATTTAATGTTACCTAGTGCCAAATAGAAACCTTGTCAAAATGTAAATTTTTTATTATTATAGATGTGCTTGAAACTGATTTTTTTAATGTGGTTTACACTATTTTGTATAAAGTTTTGTCCCATTTGTTGGAATTACATATGAAAATAAATTGCACTAAATTTGTTGCTATATTGGTCTTTCCTTAACAAATTAGTACGCGTCATCACGAACTTTGATGTCTGACAGAGCCACAGAATGAATTGCGATGAATTGTAATACTAAAAAAAAAGTATTCCCCTGAAATATGATCTTAAAACTTTTGTAGAATTTTTTTTCTGTTATGCAGCTTGTTACAAATTACCACTACTGCCTTGATGTAAAACTAAAAACTGCCATGGTGTGTTTTGGGATATATTTTTTCCAAACGACTATAATTTAGATATAAATTTTGTTTCAAAATTGGCTTATATATAAAAAAAAGATAAATCTAGGATTTAAAAAAAATTAATAATTTGAGTGAAAAAGTAGCTAAAACCATTATATCGTTTAGTTCTTGTACTGGGTAATGGCAAATAATTGTAACTATTCTAAATACAGTACATATACGAAAACTCTAAATGCAACATCAAACTACAGAGACCTATATATACTAGATGTATATCTGGCAACCGTACCATGGACAGCAAGGAGGCAGAGCAAATTGGGCAGAAAGGATACGTGTATTAACATAGTTAAAGCTTATTTTATAGTGATTATAAAACGTGGTTCAAGCATGTTCAGTTGTAGGATACAAGTCATTTTAACAAGTATTGATCTCTTAATTTCGTTAAGCAAGTTTAAGCTCTTTTTAACTCGTAATTCATGATCAGTGTCAATAGTAAAAACACATATTCCCTGTAGTTTAAAGTTTCAATTTATATGTCATTGCAGGACCGGAACTAGAGGGGGAGGGAATCCCCTTCAAAATGCGAGTGAGGGTGAAAGGGAAAAAAAATTAAATTTATATTTCGTACGTTTTTCAAGAATTAAAAAAAAAACTCGTAAAATGGAGAGGAAAAGTTATATTGCATTGGAAACGAATTGGCTTGCCCCCCCCCCCTTCCCAATTTTTTTTGACTCGATTGTGTTTCTTGCATACACAAACACCCCTCGATTTCTTTCCCCAGATGTGGGCCTGTATATCATTTTTCATGTTGATAGATTTCTAGGGCGATGATTGATAAATATGAAACGTGTGCAGAAAGGAAAAGAAAGTGGACGCCGACATAACAGTAAAACTATGCAGCACCCATTTCAAGCTAGGCTACTGCATTAGGTGAGATTTATCAAGAGCCATAATGTGTACTAATAGAAATTACCAAAAGTAAATGCATACTCTTGTAAATATACAATGTAGTGGTACTTTACAAAGTTGACATTATACACAGGAAAAGGTTTTTTCACATTTTCTTTTTACTGAAACCACCTTTTTCAGCTTTTGCCTATACAGAGTCAGAAATTTATTACGAAATTTCCTTGTTATGTCAAAGGGTACTAATTTCCAAGCTCTATAACTTCTAAAATACTCTTTTTTTATGTAAAATATTGCCGAAGATGAATTAAAATCTATTTAAATCTCATTTCCAAAAATATTCGATCGATATTTCAAAAGTTATTGATTTAACTTTGTTTGACATAGAGAATGGAGCGCTATGTCTTCCTCAAAAAGCTTTCTGTAAAATTGTGGCTTATTATGCTCAACCACGAAAGCCAATGAAAATCAAGATTTTACTGGTTCTGGATCCAATAAAAGTGATGTAGTGAAGAGTAAAAAGGTCATAAAATGTTTCATATTCTCTCCTGCCAACCCAACAGAAAAAAAGTGGATAATATTCATTATTTTTACATTTTCCATAGGCGGGTGTTGATAGTAAATAATTGTGTCAAATAAAAGCTTATGAATATAACCTAGTGGTAAATCCGCCTCTTTTTCCGTCATTGCCCACACATCTTGAGAATTTATTCCAAAACAAGCAGGAAAAAAAAGGTATTGAATTTAATACCAGTAAAGCCATTACCAGAGCTGTGCAGAGGAAGAGAGCAACAGGGACTTAGCATGTTATTTTTTGGCTCAAAGCACCTGTCCCTTAGATGCTCTCTGTGTGGCACTGGTGGCATCCTCACAACAACTGTCCATTTGGTCCCCTCCCCGCAACCTTCTCTAGGTCCTTGTGGCCTCGACATTTAATCCATTGTGTGCCAAAAAAATGAAAGTGACACTCAGAGGTAAAATAACTGGTCATTACATAGTAGATAGCTCCCAGCTGGGTCAGCGTTGAGATTTATCTCCGCAAAATTCCCCGCCCTGCCCACGGTCAGTAGGGGACACCGATGGGCTTGGAAAGGCAGCCGTCCATCGGATGGGACATTAAGCCGTGGCTCCGTGTGCGGGAGAGCCATACCCGGTGCACGTTAAAGAACACGCTGGATGGCCTTGACGGGAGGCTACCATCTGTCTCCCAACAGCTGTTCCAGTGGGTCCCCTCCCCCAACCTTCTCTGAGCCTTCGGGGTCCATGTGACCTGGCCATTTAGCCCATGGTGTGCAAAAAAGTGCCGCTCAGAGGTAAAACAACCCATAGTAGATAGCTCTATCAATGGATAAGAGAATGCCTATATTATGTTGTTGGGAATTTTGTACGCTTTGTATCAAAAATTATTGTTGAAAATAATCTCAATCAAATCTATCTAAATCTCAATTTTTCAACAATATTCGTTCAAATGTTCAAGAATTATGGTAGTTAGAATTCTGCTGTTAATTGTGAGTGGCTCTACTCTATGCTTCGTTTCAGATAAAGAATGGAGCAGCAAATCTGAAGATCAGAGAAAGCAATCAACCAGTGAAAAGAAGCCACACAAATTCTTCCAAGAACAACGCGAAGATGTAATTCCACCACAGCAATTAGTTCCAGTCCTATTCCAAGAAGTTTTTCTAATATATTCATACATTAAAATGTATACTTCGTGGATGGTAGCAATTAAAAAAACCGTTTTAAATTTCGGATTATTGCAGGGTGATGCATAATTTCTTTCACACTTGTATATTAACAACTAGAATTGCACGGTGTTGCTCAGATCTTTGTTGACGTCATCGGACGCTCTCATAGCCCGAGACTTCGTCACTAAACAATATATCCATAGTGTTATTTCCTTTTCGACAGAATTTGGACCCCTGTAATTCCTGAGATATTTGTTCAAATGGGTCCTAAATTCCATATATGGATTCGCCCTTTTGGCCCTAAAATGGGACTCCTTAATATCTTTAGAAATGTGAGAATCTGGCAACGATAGTTGGCTTTCTGGATTAGAATTTGGGAATGAGCAGAAATTACAAACGGAGGAGTAGAAAGTTTATCGCAAATTATGAATTAATATTTTGCACTGTACGTTATCTTTGCCAAAATTCCAGGTTCCTAGTTCCTTTATGTGAAGAGTTTTGGCGACTACAGACATAATTTACTACTACGTCCCATGGCCGAGTGGTTAGCGCGCCTGGCTACTGATCTAAGGGACCTGGGTTCGAGCCCCAGGTAAGGCATGGATATTCGTGTTGTTTTTCTGCTGAGGTCCTGCCAGCCTCACAGACCTTCTACTATGGCATATAAATTGACGGTTTCCTGTCAGATCTCTGTGGCAAGCAGCTGCTTGAGGGGGTATTTATTATTTATTTACAGATGTAAAACAGTTGCCGTTGACAAACGCTGTGGCGGAAGCTCTAGGAACATGTTTTAGGGAAATAGTTTTAAACAGTAAAATATATTTCTGTATAAGAATTACGTGCACAGTAATTGATACTTTGCCGTCCCGTGGCCGAGTGGTTAGCACGCTTGGCTACTGATCTACGGGACCTGGGTTCGAGCCCCGGATGAAGGCATGGATCGTTTTTCTGCTGAGGTCCTGCCATCCTCTCAGATCTTCTACTATGGCATATAAACTGACAGGCTCCTGTCAGACCTCTGTGGCAAGCAGCTGCTTGAGGGGGGATTTATTTTTTTTATTTAATTGATACTTTAGAGTTTTATTTACGGAAAACAAAAATTCATATAATGCCTTCATAACACGTATGGAGATCTAAACTCATGCATGTGCTTAAACTATGATTTTGATGTTTTGCCCAAATATTCGGCCATGGCACTACCTCCTTACTGATCGGTATCGAATCCGTACGACTTCTCCTTTTAGTATATATAGAACTTGGTGCATCAAATGTACACATTTTGAGGGTATTTTTTGTTTTGCATACCAGAAAGCTAATTTAGATATAATGCTCTTCACGAAAATCGGAATACCGAGAAGGAATAGAGTAAGGTACATGACATATAGGGCATGTTTAGCACCTACTACTGAGGAAGTGGTCAGAATATTAAGGTAATCGATGCAGTCATGTTGGCTACAGGTCAATGAGAATATTCTGGAAAGGGTGTGGCTGGATCCTTCCATTAAGTATTTAAAGGAAACGGTGGCAGTGTTCACCTTATCAGTTTTCTGCAGGTGTTGTTAAGATACGTCACGCCGGCGGGTTCACGCCTATCGCTCGGAGGACATGGTTGGAATGAAAGAAGGCAATCTTTCATATCCAGAAATTGCAGCTTATGTGGGATAGTGCATCGAATACGCACCACAGATACACTATCCCACATAAGCTTCTTGTTTCGAAGATTGGCTATAAGCGCATCAGGAAGGTTCTGGACCTGGTCCACAGGTAGATCGACATCTGAGGCTGACTATAATAAATTGTTCAGCCCCGTCTACTGTTTTGGCCAAACAGTGGTTAGTAGCAGTCTGAGACCCTTTATTGCAATTCCCACTGCACGCCTGCCAGTGATTGCTAACATTGCCTCTGACACTCCAACACAAAGCAGCCAGACTACAGTGGTGTGATGAATGGTACAACATTATGATTTTAGAAACCAGAGCAGTTGTCCTCTTCTAGGAAATCTAGAGGGACCGTTCGTTTGAAACTATTTCCTGCAAATTCAAAAATATTTGTGAAAGTTTCGAAATGTTAAAACTTCTCAATTGAAGAACTTTCAACAAGGCATTTTTCATTATGTACTAGTTGTTAAAGTGTTAGATGTGTACCTCATTTGCCTAGAGCAGATTAAGAACTAAATGCATTTGACTTGAGGAAAGTAAATTTCTTGTTTTATGTTACATTACAATCCAGAAATAAAATGCCCTTTAGATTCCACCCATATCCATGATTCCACCACGGATAGGACAAAAAATAAATAAATCTGGTAACTCAGTCCTGTTACTCTTCTACAATATAATTGGGGTTACTTTTAAGCAGTTGCACTTATCTGCTTTAAAAAAGATTACATCTGAAATTTGAAGTATCAGAGTGTGCATGTGTTGTTGTTTCTGTTGTTGGGAGGGGGGAAGTGGTGACCCACACCTAGATACACCCTGCTGGAGATAGATTAGAAAATCTGGAATCTCTGGAGAAAAACTGGAGAGGCGACAGTCCTAGTCACATCTGTAATTTCCCACCTAACCTACTGTATAACACCTCCCTTTACATGGATTACAGCAGCAATCCTGTTAGGTATGGACTTCACCAGTCGTTGGATATAGTTTATACCAATTCTACTCCATCCTCCGACAATATCACTTGTAGCTCAGCTAGATTATGTTAATGCCTATTTTGGTGTTTAACCCTCTCTTACAGATAGTCCCAAAGGTTTGCTTGCAGTCGAAAGTGTCCCCATTGTAATCAACGAGGTAAAAGTAGATAGAGTGCGCAACCGGTTTCAAAAGTTGAAGCAATTCGAACGGCGTTTTTCTCTCCCTTTACATGGCCGCCGCCGTAATGTTGGGTTGGGTTGTTTTACCTGTGAGCGGCACTTTTTTGCACACCATGGGCTAAATGACCAGGTCACATGGACCCCGAAGGCTCAGAGAAGGTTGGGGGAGGGGACCCACTGGAACAGCTGTTGGGAGACAGATGGTAGCCTCCCGTCAAGGCCATCCAGCGTGTTCTTTAACGTGCACAGGGTATGGCTCTCCCGCACACGGGGCCACGGCATAATGTCTCATCCGACGGACGGCGGCCTTTCCAAGCCCATCGGTGTCCCCTACTGACCGTGGGCAGGGAAGGGAATTTTGCGGAGATAAATCTCAACGCTGACCCAGCTGGGACTCGAACCTGGGAACTACAGATTACGAGCCTGGCACGCTACCGACTGAGCCACCCCCGCCGTAATGTAAAGTATTGGCAAGGAGTATAGAAAAGAGGGGAGAGGTCCTAAACGAGTTTCGCCGTAACAACAGGCCATATGTTTGTGCCTATAAACACTGCCAAGTATATGTCAGACTCTCCCTGCGCGTTCCGAATACCTCTGGCTTCTACTACCAGTCAATGCGAGTATCGATCAGAGTTCACAGGAGCCAAAATCGGCCTTCCCGTGCCAAAGTACATGACCAATGCAGTAGTGATGAAATGAGGTTTTTCAAACACTTCTAGCTCGACTAGCTTGGTAAATTAGTGCTTCTATTTATTATACAGTATAACAGAGAAATTAAAAAAATATTATATGAATGTAAAATTTATGTATAAACATATTAAAGTTATCAAAAACACTTTTATACCAAAACATTTATATATTCGTTTTTTTATGAGAATTTTAATTGAACCATTGCTTTACTTCCTTCCATGGACGCTGTTGTTGTTGTTTTTACCTCTTACAAATTCTCGTCATAACTGCAAAAAAAAAGGTTATTTTATTAAAAATATACTTTTATAACTGTTTGACGCGGTCTTGTGCGATGCAGTTTTTGATTTCGGGCAACCGGTACCCTTACGGTACGCATCGCTTCAGGGTGCTGCACACGAAGCACAGCTTACTAGGCCAAAGACCGTCATAAACCCGATCTTACCGTGCCGCTTAAATACGATATTTTGTCGCTTGGCGGGCTGAATTTCGTACGGCGACATAGACATCGATAATTCATATTTAGAATTCTCTAAGCTTCGTTTAATGAAATATCATGTTAGATAAAATGCGAACCATTTCATCTATCATGATTCTTTACTTTTCACAGTGTTAAAGTCAAACTTAGCAACACTGAAAATAGCCTTTAAATTTCCAAAACTGATTTCACAGTTATGCATTAACTTGTATAAACGATCGATTTTTAAAAAATGAAATAAGTTATACGTTTATTCACGCATTTCACGATATTCATTGTATCTTTCGGAGCGATCTGCAGATGGATTTGTTAGACACACGATTAACTATTGAAAAAAAATTAAATTTTCTTACTGCAGAAAATCCGTAGAAACTCGTTGGCGAGGCTCTGGTGACGGGCACAAACAAATGGCCGTCCGTCGACTATGCAGAAATGCTTCACGAATTCGTTCAAAGGGCACCTCCTGTTTCCCCATACTCCTTGATTTATCTAGGCATTATTACAGGCACGACAATCTACCAGTATATCAAGTCAATGCTACCGTGTATGGTGGGGGTAACTAAATTTTTTGTCTGTGGGCTTAATATGTATGCATGTAAGCTCACCGGACAGAAAATTAGTCACCAATGGTTGGATGTCACCTAATACTGTGTAACGCCTCTGTGCGACCGAAGAACAGCCGAAATCCTATTTAGCATGGATGCCATCAGTGTGCGGATGTAGTGCACATCAATATTCATCCACTCTGCTAGCAGCAAGTGCTGAAGATTGGCCGGATGGCTGGAACAGCACTTCACTCGTTGCCCCAAAGAGTCCCACAAGTTTTCTATTGGATTAAAAACTGGGGATTTGGCGGGTCAGTCGAAATGTTACAAGGCTTCAGAATGCTCATCATGCCAATCCGACACACACTTCGAACCCTTCACATGCGACAGTTGTTGTCTCGGAAGACTGGGGTATCCTTCTGGTGTTTACTGTAGAGATGCTGCACAAAAGGCAACATGTGGTCGTCCAGTAGCTCCATATAGCCTTTCTGGTTCAAGTGTGACGTCACCGCAAACAAAAATAACCCATTTCCTCATATGTGAGACACCTTCAGAACATCACAGAGCCTCCTCCAGCTCGAACAGAACCTTGCACACAGTCCACATGTAAGGCTTCATGAGGCTTACAATGTACCAGTCACCTCGAATCATTCGAGTACAAGCAAATATATGACTCATCCAACCAGATCACACGCTTCCAAGAGTCAGTCGTCTTTGTGCCGCTGTGCCCACTGTAGCCGTGCAGCTTTGTGCAGATCTGTTAACATGGGTCTCTTCTGCAGTACTCTGTTCCAGATATCCATGGCATGCAGTTCCCTTCAGAGTGTTAATTCGGAAACAACTTGTTGTAGGCCTGCATTGACTGACTGGAACAATTCCTGCCTCGTCGCAAAGTGGTTTGCCCTAATAGTGCATGACACACTGCGGCAGTCCCTATTGGTGAGGTCTTTCTGCTGCAGTTCTGGCGACGATTAGCAGATGTATGCCACTGCTGGAAGACCCTTTGGACAGTACTTTTCGACACACCTGCAAAGGCAACAACTTCTTGTACATTATGCCCTTTGGCTCGGCGAAATCCAATAACACCTTTTTGCCATTCATTCACATCTTTGGCACAACCCGCATTTCATGGAGTGACTAACACACACGTGGCAGACAACCATTTCTTATCACTGTATGAACCCCCTGTCCCAATTTGTAGGACGCGTTTATTACTGGTGCACCCTCTGTTGCTGTTGAACGGAAGTAACCATCTTACGGCGGGAGATGATTAATTTTTTGTCCAGTGAGCTTATTAGTGCAGCCATAAATTTGCGGAAGTTAGTTGTGTTAAAAAAATTTAATTTCTTGTTTGCCTTTTTAATATTCTTTTAATTGTACCACATTCTGAAAAATATCTAAGTTTTGTATTAGAATCCAACTAAAGTGTTTATGTTGCATAAAGTGTATATAAGTTATAAATTGCATATTCTGGTTGGACCTTAGTAACCCATGGCTCTTTGGGGATTATTCATGTATGAACACCTGATATCTTAGGCACACTGAACAGGATCAGCATGATGAAAACTAGATATTTACAACCACTATTAAATTTTATCTATCATTACGTTTCAGTTAGGGAGGAAAACTATTTTACTTTTTGAGTAAGGGAAAAAATTATCAAAAGCAGTGCTACAACTAAATTGGAATGTTGCCTGTTACTCAATGTTTCAAATTCTTGAGCGAGATATTCTATACTTTTCAAATTAAATATCAGAAATTTAAGGGCCGGATCCTAGAGGGAGGCCAAGGCTCCTCCCACCCAGGATGTTAGTAATGGTAATGAAGGCCAAAAATTATTACACTTAGGATTAATTTACGCATTTGTCAAAAGTTCTAAAGCTAAGGAGAAAAATTTTGCACTGCAATAAAAATCCAGTCTTGTTGCTCCCACCACCTTTATTATTTTCTACATCTGGGCCTGGTACTCTATATAGTCTAGCAGGACCTAATCTAAAAAAAAAAAAAAAAAAACGAGATCGAGGGGGGGGGGGTCAATAAACACAATTTGGCCAAAAAAATTTATAAGTGTGTATATATGGGGGGTGGGAGACAAGAGACTGGATTCCAATGCAGTATATTTCCCCTTCTTTCAGCAAGTCTAATTGTTTTTTTGAGAAATGAATGAAAGTTAAATATGTTTAATAATATTTGCCTCTTTCACCTTTACTACTATTCTGAGGAGGGGGCATGGCACTATTGACCCCATCCTCTAGATGTAGAGACAATAATAATAATATAATGTCCCTGTAAAGAAATAAGCATGGATTCTCCCCTTTTTGAGGAAAGTTATTTTTAAGAAACTATTTGTTCATGTTAAGCAAGCAAATAATGATCTAGAATTAATTAGAAGAATTGCTATATGAATGCAACGGGTCCAGTAGTAATTTTTTTTTGACATCTGAAAAGAGGCAAATGCAGTTTACTTCTACTTAAAACGAAATAGTTAGATAATTTGCATCGCAATAAATTGAAATATCACGATAGAAATCGTTGATATAAAAGTCATTGTAATTGTCCTCAAAATTCTTTTGTCCTCAGTGAATATTTTGGTATTTGGATTGATGCGTGCCTAACCTAGAACGTGCATGTAACATTGTGATCTGTAATTTAGCTCGTTTATATCTCGTAGGACACTTAATTTCATTTAAATTTATATTCACTGTTCAGTTTTGAAATTTATTCAAACATGGACGTCTGCGGAGGAGGGGGGGGGGGTATTATTATTATTTATTTGCAATTTGGAATAAAAGCCTGGATGTAGGTCAGTTATGTGATTTTTTTAAGTTATAATTTCCTATTGCTATATAATTGCTTTTTTGTAACGGTTAAGAAAAACGATACTTGTATTAATTAACCTATTGTAAGAAACCACGCCTTCTTTAAAAAAATTGCAGTTGTGCTCTTTTTCTTGCTTCTCTGCCCTGGAGAAATTTCTGCGGATACCACTTCATACCGTTATTTTCTATCATCTTGCAGGATGTGACTTTTCAATTAGACAAACCACCTTTTGTGGTCAAAAGAGAACAAATTTCTTTTACATACAATTTTTCGAATGAATTATATCTCCCCCCCCCCACACATAAATGTCTTGATCATGATTTCTTTTGTGGCGTTGCAAAATTTTCCTTCAAGGCCAATCTTCCAGTCTTCGGATCAGTACTCCACTAAAAAAAAAATCCTGGATAAGCGCCTGGCCTTGTCAAATTGTAGTATTAGTAGGACACTTTACTTTGTCCACAAAATATTTTCTGTTATGTCTATAGTATTACTAAAATTATCTCTAGTTGTTACAGCAAGGATGAGAACAGTAAATCGTAGTCAAGAACTTATAAAGCACTTCAGCAAATGTGCATCTGAGCAATTAGGCTGAGATATGTGAACATGAAAGGTACGATTACATTCTCTGGCAAAATACTACATTATTTAATTGTAATTTGGAATAAAAGCCGGATATAGGACAGTTAACGAAAAAGGAGGATTTTGCCTTATTTTCCGAAAAATAATGAAAATAGTGACACCACCAATAATTGTTAGCAACCAATCACAGAGCGTAAAGCCTGTCTCTAATGGTTAGTATTGGGTTATTTTACCTCCGAGGTTGTTTTTTTTGCACACAATGAACTAAATGACCAGGTCACAAGGACTGGGGGCTCAGAGAAGGTTGGGGTACCCAATGGAACAGCTGTTGGGAGACAGATGGTAGCCTCCTTCAAGGCCATCTAGCATCTTCTTTAATGTGCACAGGGTAAGGCTCTACTGCAGACGGGGCCACGGCTTAACATCCCATCTGATGGACAATGGCCATTCCAAGGCCATCAGCGTCCCCTACTGACTGGGGCAGAGCAGGGGACTTGTGCGGAGATAAAACTTAATTCTAGCCCAGGTGGGATTCAAACTTGGGAACTGCAGATTATTAGCCTAGTGCACTACCGACTGAGCCACCCCCACCTCAGCTGTCAGTGAGAAGGTGTGAAATGTAATGCAGTGCTACAAAGTGAAAAGTAATGTTGCTTCCAATAAGAAATTTCTGCTGGTTGAAGACGGAAAATGTAATTTCTGCTCTGTGACACAATGACCAATGCAGTAGTGATGAAATGAGGTTTTTCAAACACTTCTAGCTCGACTAGCTTGGTAAATTAGTACTTCTATTTATTATACAGTATAACAGAGAAATGAAAAAAATATTATATGAATGAGAAATTTATGTTTGAATAAACATATTCAAGTTATTAAAAACACTTTTATATCAAAACATTTATATATTCGTTTTTTTATGAGGATTTTAAGGGAACCATTGCTTTACTTACTTCCATGGACGCTGTTGTTGTTTTTACTTCTGAGCGGCACTTTTTTTGCACACAATGGAGACTAAATGGCCAGGTCACAAGGACCCCAAAGGCTCACAGAAAGTTGGGGGAGGGAACCCACTGGCACAGCTGTTGGGAGACAGACGATAGTTTCTGGTCAAGGCCATCTAGTGTGTTCTTTAATGTGCACAGGGTATGCTTCTCCCACACACGGGGTCACAGCTTGTCCCATCCAATGGAGCTGGGACTTGAACCTGGGAACTGTAGAATACGAGCCTGATGTGCTTCCATGGAAGTGGGGTGGATGCCACCCCAACCCCACTTCCATGGACTCTTTAAGCTACTAAGGTGGTTTGGATTGTATAATTACACCAAATGATAGAAAATTAGAAATATTGTAATTGCACAGAATTTAGCCTGTATGAGAATAAACAAGAACAGTATAGCATTTTTGTAAAGTAATATTAAATCACAAGTGAAATATCGGTTTTTTTTCCAACATTTATTTACATAAATAGACTAATTACATAAAATAATTTTGATGCAATTATGTGCTAATTCATAAATATTACAGATATTACAATTAGGCACTTAAAATATCAGTAACATTAAGATCTGAAGCTGACAATGCAGAAAAAGAGGTTTAATTACAATAATTTCTATCAGTATCCTTCTGTATTGACATTTTAAAATTAATTAATACCATGCATGGACCTCTTTGTACCAGATCTTTTGCTGGCCCAGGTGTGATATTAATATATATTGATTCGATAAAAACTAATTAAAATAATTTCCTTAATTTTTTTCTCTGTTGATGTAATTAAAGCATTTTTATTTAATAAATTCCATATTGCAACATCAAAGTAGGCTTAAATTCAGAACTTGGCAAATTTCAGAAATTACTTAATCTTTTACTAACTAAATTACATTAATTCAGACTCAGTATAATGTAGAGGGTTGGGTTGGGTTGTTTTACCTCTGAGCGGCACTTTTTTGCACACCATGGGCTAAATGGCCAGGTCACATGGACCCCGAAGGCTCAGAGAAGGTTGGGGGAGGGGACCCACTGGAACAGCTGTTGGGAGACAGATGGTAGCCTCCCGTCAAGGCCATCCAGCGTGTTCTTTAACGTGCACAGGGTATGGCTCTCCTGCACACGGGGCCACGGCTTAATGTCCCATCCGACAGACGGTGGCGTTTCCAAGCCCATCGGTGTCCCCTACTGACCATGGGCAGGGCAGGGAATTTTTGCGGAGATAAATCTTAACGCTGACCCAGCTGGGACTCGAACCTGGGAACTACAGATTACGAGCCTGGTGCGCTACCGACTGAGCCACCCCCGCCCCGTATAATGTAGAGATTCTATGTTTTAATATATAAGTATTTTCTAATATTTTTATATGACTATCTGAAATATTCAATTATTTGACAAAAAATGTCATCAGTAGTGTACTAGGTATATAATTTGTGGTTCACTGGTTTAGTTGATTCCTTAGCTTGTCTGCTAATCCTCCCTCTGTAACTATGAGCTTGTGTACAACTCACAAACCATATAACATGAAATCTATAAATATATATTATGTATGTCTATAAATATATATGTACTTATCAAAAGGTTGTGCACAACTACACTAGGCAGCTGATGGGATGCTCTTAGCTAACAGTAATCTAATTGGCCTACTTATTTTATAGATTTATGATATCATTGCATGGTGCACAAATTCTGCATTGAGACATGGATATTTTTGATCTAGTAATTACTACATTGTGCAGAAAAAACAAAATAGCTATTCAAAGATTAAAACATCTCACTAATTTAAAAGATGACAATACCACTCAGAGCTATCCATAGCATCAGTATGCTGATGTTTGCATGCACATTATTATAATGGCTGACCATATAACATAAATAAAAATGTAGCTAAGAAAAAAATTGTCAAAGGCACAACAAAAACTTTTGCACATGAATCAAGAATATAGCATGGATGACCTAGTCTCTCTCCTCGAAATTATAGGTTGGTAAATACACTGCTGGCCATTAAAAGTGCAACACCAGGAAAGGTAAGAGATATCAAAGCCATATTTAGTGAATACATAACTTATGTTACAAGGATCAAATATTTACAAATACAACTCGGTTAGACTTGTGGAATACAAAGAAATCAGTATCTTGTGTCACCACCATGAGTGGCAATAACCGCTGCTACACAGTCTGGAATTGAGAGGATGAGACATTGGATGTGTGTTTGGGGAATATCAGTCCATGCAGTTTCGATACGTAGTCAAAGTTCATCTTTTGTAGCAGCTGTTGGTGTCTGGTGTGCTAGTCGTCGTGAGATCATGGACCAGACATTTTGAATTGGGGACAGATTTGGTGAATGCGCAGGCCAAGGCAAAAGTGTCACATGGTGGCTATACAGGAATTATTGGACAATGCATGCCACATGTGGTCAGGCATTGTCCTGTTGGTAAAGGGCACCAGAGAGCCCCTGAAGATAAGGTATGACCACAGGCTCCAACACCTCAGTGATGTAACGCTGGCTGTTCAAAGCACTGGTAATGCATACGAGGTGCGTGCATGAGTGAAGTCCAATGGTACCCCTACCATAACACCAGGGGCTGGACTGTATGGCAATGCATCATGCATGTCTCACTGAGCCTATTGCTGAGGTACCACCAGATATGGATTCATCCATCATGGTGCTGCATACTGAAGTGGGATTCATCTGAAAAGATGATATGATGCCATTCGCACATCAATGCGCGATGTTCTTGGCATCACTGCAGTAGCATACACCTGTGTTGTAGAGTCAATGGTAGCCGAAGTAATGGCTGCCTAGCAAAGATGCTGCAGACGACGTTGAACCATACATGCGGACACTGGTTGATGTGCAACACACCCTAACTGTTGAGCTAAGATGTTTGATGTGGCTGTACAATCATTCATAGCCATGCACACGAGATGTCTATCTTCTTGTTCACTTGTGTGACAGGGCCATTGAGATCCCTCACGTTGGTGAGTTCATTCCTCCTCTACCCGCTGATGCCATATTCTCATCACTGTGGCAGCATTCTGTCCAACACGAACACTGATATCTCAGTACAATAATCCACCTTCCCGTAATCCCACAATTCTCTCTCGATCAAAGTCGAAAACCTGGTCAAATGGATGCCGTGTTCTTGACGGGGTATACTTGGTCGTTAAGTGAGCAAACACAATACCAGTGCTTTATACCGGGCTCTTTGTAATCTCCTTTTATACCATTTCCAGAGGGCATTACTGTCACACATGTGTTGTGCTTTGAATCATTTACATGTTCCCCCATGGGCTACCCATCTTGCATATTTCGGGACAATCTGATGAGTTCTTCCTAGTGTTGCACTTTTAATGGCCAGCAGTGTATATTTAATTTCAGACTCAATAAATCAATTTTGGCATATATTTACACTTGCTTTTTTTAATCGAGTACATGAAGTGGTAAACTATACCAGCAATGCATGAACTTCTGACTTAAAATTTCCTTCTATTACTATTTATTATCCCCTCCACCCCCTAAAAGAAAAATAAATTATAACCTCCCTTCAAAAACATTTTATTGCTATGTCTAACACAACTGATACTCAACCTATAACAATGCATTACTATAAATAAACTAATATCAGAATCAATCAATAATAAATTCACAAATTACTTGTTGACCTATAATTCAAAAAATAATTTTACAGAAAAAAAATGATTTGCTGATGAGTGGGATTTGAACCCACATTTCTCAGTTACATGCTGGGTGTAACCTGGTGCTAATCTGGCTGTAACTGGGAGGTGCGGGTCCAAATCCCACTCATTGGTGTATCATTTTTTCTACAAAATTATTTCCTAAACTAATATCATTCTATTAAATATGGTGGTCTGTATCAATTGTGTTTCAGATGTTTGAAATATACACAACATGAAAACGAACAACCATTTGTACTTAATTTGATAATGGGCCTGCTTATGTGATAGAATTATGACATCTTTGTGTGGTGCACAAATTCTGCATTGAGAGCTGAAGTTTTTTTGACCTAGCAATTACTGCATTATGCAGAAAAAACACAAAACAGCTGTAAAACTATATCCTTTACTCACACACTCTGTGAGGCTTAAATCACATTTTACTTGTACTAATTTTTCAACTACTACTACTATCAGCATTTTACTTTGAACCCACCCAAAACTATTTTATAGTGGCATGCTAGTGTAGGATAATGAATTTCACAAAGCTATATTTATTGCAGGGCAGATGAACCACAAAAATTTAAATGGTGCCCCAAACTATTTTATAAATTTGCAGCATATCATAATATAAATTATGAAATCTTTATGCGGAAAATTTGAGATATCATACATTCTACCACCAAGTACTGATTTAAATTACGGATTCACTGAACGTAACCCTAAACATTTATTAACATTTTATATTTATTATGGATATGATGACCATAAAAGTAAATCGAAAAAAATAATAATAATAATTCTTGCTAATGATCAAAAATGCAAATAGTAACTTGTCTGTTAACAAAATTTAGTATCAGTATAAACTCTTCTTATATTTAGGAGTATAGTTGAAAACTTGATTATCCCAATATAGTCATTTCAATATTTAAAATCAGAAAGCATTTTTGACCCTACTGCTAGTCATACTTTGAAATATGGTAAAACAATTGCAATGCATTTTGTTTCAGTTGAGTATCACACACCTATTCTGCTCCTTCTACTATATTACATACTAATACCACTTCCCTAATAATTTCGTTGTTCCTGTGAAAAATGAGATTCTTCAAATTTCTGCACGTTTAACAGTGAATTCTGAATTACAGACTTGCATCATTTACCCAAAACTGAAGCTAGAAAAACCTTTTCTTCACTTTGCTGTAAGCAGAATTTAACCTTTTGAGTCCCCATTTATTAGTGTTGTTTTTTTAAATTCAGAGTGTGTGAATAAGAGGCAAGTTAAAGAGGTAGTTAACCCCTAGGCGAAGAATGTTTAAGGTATCCACACCAGTCTATACTTCCCTCCATATATATTTTCAGATGCATTGCAAATATTCTTGTACTACAGGCACTAAATCAACTAAACATTCTGCATTTTTACTTACAAATGTAAGCAATTATGTACCTAAAATGTTTTATGTATGGAATGTCCCTTAATGACTGCACAAACTCTAGATGATGATATTAATTTTCATGAGAGGACAAAATATGCCTGTGAGAGCAATAGTTTCTGACTAAATTTAGTTTATATTAAGTTTAAAGACTGATGATATCACATCCAATCATAACCAAACACGTTCCAGCAGACCAATGATCAATGAATAAAGAGTAAATCCACAGAGTTACCTGTTGCCTTTGTAATCAATATTTTTGTGGAAAAAATGTTTGGCTGATGTGCAGAATTTCAGGTCACTAATGTGACCTATTAATCTCTGGTCAATAAACCATATTAGTGGAAAAAAGACAGAGACGGCATTAGTTTATGGTCTTGGAACACTATGGCATGTATCTGAAGAGATGTGGGTTTGAATCCCACACATCAGCAAAACTTTTTATCAAAAAAAAAACTATCCATGTTCAACGAGTTTCAGAAATACATGTTATCTGCAGTATCATTCTCTGTGAGAGTGTGTACAGCTGCCACAATTAGCAATTAAATGCAAATTAGGTTCCTGTTGATGTGCATCCCATGGTGGTATAAAGAGGTGTCATAATGCATTGGCTGAGTAATATCAGTACATTGGATCACATGATGCATGTTATTCAAGAGTATTGAAACATGTACCTGCCGTTTGCAGAATATCGTGGGAATGACTTGTGCAGTGCTAGGGAATATACCCATTGTTAATTCAACAGCCAGATGATCACCTCAGAGACGCTGATAATGTGCTCCCTGCTATGTGTCTTTGTGACACAGGTCAGACTGAAGGGGACTGCTGCACACCCAGAGCATAGTACACTTCTGCTGCATAGGCACCTTGGAGTACACTGGAACACCATCCATAAAATTATGCAACAGAAGGCTTTCACCCATTCTATTACATGCAAGGGCAGGGTCTGCAGTCAGGCAACTTTTGATGCTGCACTACATATTGTGAATGTCTATTGCACCAACATGAGGCAGACAGGCATTTAATCAAACACATATTGTGGATGGATGAAGCATGTTTCACATGTGACAGCATCTTCAACTGCTACAACAACCATGTGTGGTCAAGTTCCAATCCACATGCCACCCACCTACAGCAGCATCAGGTCTGTTGGTTCATAAACTTATAGGCAGAGATATTGGGTAACCACATTATTGGGCCATATCTGTTGCCAGCTAGGCTGACAACAAACATATCTGGTGTTTTTATGCAACACACTTCCTGATTTTTCTGGATTTTTGGGTTGTTTTACCTTTGAGCAGCATTTTTTTTGCACACAATGGGCTAAATGGCCAGGTCACAAGGACTCCTTCACCGAAAGCTCAGAGAAGGTTGGGGGAGGAGACCCACTGGAACAGCTGTTGGGAGACAGATGATAGCCTCCCATCAAGGCCATCCAGAGTGTTCTTTAACGTGCACAGGGTATGGCTCTCCTGCACACGGGGCCATGGCTTAACGTCCCATTGGATAGACAGTGACCTTTCCAAGCCCATAATTTTTCTGGAAGATGTACCATTGGTAGGATACAACACAATGGAACACCAGCTTATTTTAGTGTCGATGTCTGAGAGTGGTTACTACATACCCATGTTACTGGTTTGGATGTAGAGGTCCTCTTCAATGGTCAGCCAGATCACCAGATTTTCACTGTTGGATTTATTCCTGTGGGGTCATATAAGAAGCTGGTGTATCAAATGTCACTCACTACAAAAGAGGATCTCTCATGGTGTACTACATGCTGCCTTCATGTTTATTGATGCCACACTATTGGAACGTGCCCAGTCATCCATTATTCGACATGCATAAGCATGAACCCACATGAGGAGTGGCCACTTTGAACACCTTTCACTGTGATACAGCTAGAATGCTTCCACGACAGAGTGTTTTAGTGCAATGGATCCTGTATATACTGTACTGCTTGTCACCTATGTACTTTGATTTCATTGGTACCTACAAATTGCAGAGATATTTAGTTTTGCCATTGCAGTCAAGCTTGCACCCATGTCATTAGGTACCACTCCTGTTGTGTGATCTTCCATTGTGTAACATTGCAATACGTTTAGTAAAACAGTGCTGAGCAGATGTGACATCATCAATCTTTAGACACACTTTAATGGGGAACTATTGCTCACACAAGCATAGTTCTTTGGGCATATCTGATCCTCTCAGAAGGAGGAATATTACCATGCAGAGCTTATGCAGTCATTCAGGGTCACCCTGTATGTTCCTGTATGTGTGGGGGGGAGGGGGTTATATTCCTCTCTCTATATATATACACACACATTGTTTCATATCATGAAAATAACTTTACACATTTGGTTAAATTTTAACCTACAAATTTAGTAATACAGTGCAACAGTTATATAGGTCTAACTTCCAAACTTCATTTCCTTAACATTTTTAAAAGAGGCATGTATCTTGCTAGCCCTGCATTAGCTAGAGTCCTGGGTGCAGAAATATTTTTCATAGAGGCATGGTCCTGTGTAGCAGTCAAGGCTTACATAACACTTGCTTATATTTTAAATATCTACCAAATCAGTCCTATTGTAGAAATTGGAATAGGGTGATTAGACATCTTGGTGTCCCATAAGAGGGGTTTTGAACACTGAAAATATGTCAAACCTAAAAGTGGTAAATCTTGATTTTCTAAATTTTATGTTTATCTAAAATGTTTAACTGAAATGTATAAGTGGCATACCAGGGGAGTTCAAATGGAGATTCTTTGAGATGCCTTAGTATCTGGTATTTAGGAACTATCTTGGAAATGTGTGTTTTTCAAGCCCTCAAGAGGTGAGGTAGGAGTTATAACTCCATAACCCCCTTCACCTCCTGCCCCTTAGGTTACCACTCAGTGTATCATTATCCTCAATAGGAAAATATTTTCCAAAAATCAAGTAAAATAATAAATTGAATGATAGTGAGCATTAGTGGCCATAGTGAAAATACATAATAACATGTCTAGGTGTTCTGTCTATTATATCAATTCATATCATATCTATATATGATATATAGATATATAATATCAAAGTTGGAGTTGAGCAATAACACTATTTTCTAACATCACTAACTGTGGATTGAGATTTATGTTAGCATCATTCTATTCTATAGTGTTCTCTTAACTTTGCTAAAATTAGCATTTTTCCTTGTAATTATAAGTGCTGACTAATTTTGCTTCTGATATTTAAGAATAATAGAAAAACTATGAATTTATTTTTAAAGCAATTTTAAGAGAATCTATACCTTTTTGAAGAAAATTATAACTATCTAATAATTTTGATTCATCCAGATAGAATTAAAACAATTCTTAAACTATGTTTATTTATTTATTTTTTTTTTTATTAGGGAGAGTGGGTATGAGTGCATAAGAAATATGTTGCAGTTTCAGCAGAGAAGTGAAAACAGAATTTACTGAACTATCCTATTTTCAATTATGAAATAACGATCTCCCTAAGTTGGTGAAAAGTAATAATAATGTAATTCTATCAGATTTACCACTTGAAAACTTTGGTATAAACAATAAAATTTTGTTACACCTCACT
Organism: Ryuthela nishihirai; assembly: GCA_038380435.1. Taxonomy (NCBI): domain Eukaryota; kingdom Metazoa; phylum Arthropoda; class Arachnida; order Araneae; family Heptathelidae; genus Ryuthela; species Ryuthela nishihirai. The sequence goes on from JAWZYU010000018.1 coordinate 33,613,899, forward strand.
GTTATCTGTAGTATAAATATGCAAATTCTTTAGCTACTTTTATTGCTATAAGGCAAAGAAATCAATAGTTTTGTGAAAGGGCAACTAAGATGTATGCCAGTATATAAAGCTCAATGTGTCTACCATTTGAGTAGTTTGAAAGGTACATTTAGATTAGAAGCAATTACAAACTTCCATAATAGGAAACATGTAAAAACAAACTAAATTATCAATTATTGATTCAATAAAAATAAGAATCAATCAATTACAGATATTGTATGAAAGTAAAGAAATTCGTATGAAAGGTTAAATAACTGGGAGAGATACAAAAAATAATAATTAATATACACAGCGAAAAAAAATAATAGTAATCAATTAAAGTTGATATCCAAAAAAGCAATTAATATCTCAAAATCTTAACTATAATTCATGTTCTATACAGAAATATAATTCAAGTATGTAGATCAAGAAGGAACTTTTAACATTAACTGTAAAATATATAAAGTTATAACAATAATCAAGGTAGAATATAACACAGTGTAGTATAATAAATTAGATTACTTTGAATTGTTGCTCTGGGCAGAATTTAACTTTTGAGTTCTCATAGTTGGTACTTGTAGGTACTGGTGTGTACCCCAGAGTAAGTACTGGTAGGAAGACTAATTTCTATAGCATATATAATTCCTCTAGTTGAAGTATATTCAGAGGATGGTCACTAAAATGTCTTTATCGAAAAGACTTTTAAAAAATTTGTTTGAAGCATATGACAAGAATCACATTTAGATATTTATCATAAAACACAAATCAAAATTTATAGGAGGATCACAATTCAGAACTTACATATCAGATCTACATCAGCTATAATGTTAACAGGTTCAGTGATATAAAGGTTATATGAAAATATGCTATTTTTGAATAAGGTAAATGATATAATACATGACAATGAAGTATGATCTTTAAAAAGTTTATATTGCAACATAAGATGTCTCATGGATGGGTAGTTATCATGCTTGGCTACTGATCAAAGAGGCCTGGGTTCGAATCTTGGGTTAAGGCACGGATGTTTGTGCCATTTTTCAGCTGAGGTCCTGCCATCCACACAGACCTTCTATACTATATGCATATTAAACTGACAGGCTGCTGTCAGACATCTGTGGCAAGCAGCAGGAAGGGGTATCTATATTTTTCTATTTTTATGTTGCAACATAGTTAGTTTCATATAGATCAGGCCTGTCCAACCAGTGGCTCATCCCAAATGAACTTTCAATTTATAAAAGAAATAATCAATATACTGAACCTGGCTCATTTCTTCTGATATTTTAAAAAGTCCCAGTGTGTAAAATCTATAATATTGATGTCACCTTAAAAACACTGGTATAGATGATGTATTTTGTAAAAATTTCTTGTTAAGAGAGATGCACTGATGAGAAACACTGAAGAAAAGTCAAATAAAGTTCGATTTAATGAAGTATTATTCACACTTACAGTCCAAGTAGACGGAAATCAATAGTTGATTCTTAATCAGTGAGCTTGGTTGCTTTAATACAAGAATGTAGTAGATTCACTATTGCAAAATCGTGCACAATAATAGCAAAGAAATAACTGAAATACATCATATAAAAGTAGTAGGATCTAGATTTCGAAATATACAATATGTTCTTTGTCAGTAAAATGGTGGTGTTTCTGTGTTGAATTACATTATGAGAAGGTATATTTGAAAATTTTTTTGAAGAAAGAGATACTATTATTGAGATGCTTATGTGTGAAATGCAGTATCAGATGATATATATATATGATGGCACATTTTTATTGTTGTATGGTATTAGAAAATTGGAATTTTTATTCTTCTAATCTTTTGACCAAGCATAATTAGGTGTGGAAACAAGTTTACCAATTCATACCACCTATTAAAAATGTATCTTTTCACTTTTTAATCAAGGTATTTTCTTGAAAAATATATTTTTTTTTTCAGTTCATTACTCATTAAAAATGTGTTTTCATTTTCAGGCAGAGAATTTTTCCTGCATTCTTTAATCTTTAATTAATTTCCTGCATTTTTTTCCCCAGCAACTCTTCAATAAATTTGGGTTGGATGTATCTGATATGGATGATTATTCTTTCACTATGTAAATGTTTAAAATGAGAATTAGCAGTAGAAATGATGGCAGAATCTTGGAAAACTGCTGTAATTTTATTGATAACTGTTAACACTAATGCAGTAGTATAAAACAACCATTGAAAAATAATCTACTGCATCAAAAATGTTCATTAATGTTATAAAAATTTGGATTGAATAAGCTTTTAAAATACTGTGCTTTACAACATTCTAAATGCATATATTCATAAATTTTTTATCATTTTGAATTTCATAGTACATATGCACTTGAATATGCAGAGGTAATTTGATAGAGCTTTCAGTCCCAAAGTCTGGACAGGTCTGCCAAATTTCAGCACCAGTTTCCACCACTTTGAATTAACTCTTTTTCCCGTAAATCCTCAACTACTACTAGTGTCAAACTTGTTTATTTTCAATTCTTTCAAGATCTTTTACAATAAGATGACTGGACATTTATGATTTCTTTATTAATTCTTTTGTTCCTAACTAACTGAATGTCTCATCAAATGAAATTGTGATTATATATGAAAGTGTATCGCAGAGTTTCATTATTATCAATCGTAATTTTTTTTTCCATATGGTGCTTAAGAAAAAAAAATGGCTTGTTAGTAATCTAATTATAATTCATTGTAAAGAGGCATACACTGCGGATTCTTTTTATATTTTCCAGTATTCTCAAGAACTCCAGATGGTGAACAAATCCATGGATCATCAGTATTAATTTGCCACTGCCAAAGTGCTTTCTTCAGTATCTGTTTCACTTTGTCGTATTTAGATGTATAAGCCAAATTAATCTGTTCATAGGGATCATGTAGTAAATTGTAAAGCTCCCATTGAGGCCTGTAATAATAATTTGTGAGGTTTTTATACCAGTAAGTACTTTCTTTGCTGTGTGTTCTGTTTAATAAATCTTGAAATGTAGGAGAGATATAAAAATCCTGGTCTATAGGAAAAGGCATTTTGTAATTGAGATTGTGAATCAACTTATATTGATTGGATCGTACAACTCGCATTGGATAATACATTGTAACTTCATGTAAGTTGTGACTACCAAATAACAGACGATCACCATTTTCTATGGCATTACTTTCTTTGAGAAGCGGCAAAAGAGAATTACCTGTTGGCTTTACTGGTTTACCTTTAAAAATTTCATATGATGGATAAGTAATACCAAACCAATCAAGAATAGTTGGTGTAATGTCCAGCAAACTGACAGGTTCATTAGAAAGCTGCAAAGAAACATAACAACTCAGATAATAGCTAAAGAATCTATCTTAAGGTCATGAAAAAGAATCATCAATTTTAGAAAAATGCAATGAACACAAAAATTGTCAAAATGCTTATCACAAAAACACAGTGCAATTGTAGGTTAGTACTTCATTGTCTATCTTTCCCATTCTTTATCAATAAAGTTTTATTCTTATTATTTATATAAAATATAATTAAAATTTAAAAGTTACTAATTTTGAGCCTATATAGTTAAACTGGCTATAATAAATTATAATAATACATCAAATTCCATTTACGATGCTTCTTTCTATTTGTTTTTTCTGTGTTGTTTGTATGCTTTTACAGTTCAAGTTAGATTTAAGAATTTGCTTCCCCCAAGTCATTCATTTTGGTCACCTTTTCCTTTTTTATGTTGGAAATCCATGAAAAATATTTTTTAAGGATTTTTTTATTCACATATTACATTAAAAATAGTGGATAAAACTTTTTTTGCAAAAAAATTATTAAAAATAGCAACCTGGCCTACTCTGACATCACTGCAAATCTGATTGATCAGTTCTACTCTGAACATATGATTGCCTTAACCGTTAATACATGAAGTGTTATGATTTTTTTTGATTATGCAATGTTTGTTATCTACTTTTTAAGAAAGAAATATACTATTATTCGCATAATATAATTCGAATATAATTTGTAGGAAACCAATTTTCATTGTGATGTATCTGTTTGTGATAGATGAAAGTGTTTATAAGAAATTAGGTTCATATTGAAGTCAAATATTGCAGGATTACGATTTATAGTGTAATATGGGAAAGAAATGGGTTGAAAAAAAAAAGGTGGAAAATGTTAACCAAAGGAGTGAAGTCATATTTTGGCTTTTGTTTTAGGGTTGTTTTATCTCTGAGTGGCACTTTTTTTGCACACCATGGGCTAAATGGCCAGATCACATGGACCCCGAAGGCTCAGAGAAGGTTGGGGGAGGGGACCCACTGGAACAGCTGTTGGGAGACAGATGGTAGCCTCCCGTCAAGGCCATCCAGCGTGTTCTTTAACGTGCACAGGGTATGGCTCTCCTGCACACGGGGCCACGGCTTAACATCCCATCTGACGGACGGCGGCCTTTCCAAGCCCATCGATGTCCCCTACTGACCGTGGGCAGGGCGGGGAATTTTGCAGAGATAAATCTCAACGCTGACCCAGCTGGGACTCGAACCTGGGAACTGCAGATTACGAGCCTGGCGCGCTACCGACTGAGCCACCCCCGCCCCCATATTTTGGCCTTAGATGTAGTAAATGTACTAAAACTTATGCTATGTGGTAATAAACTTAGCTTTATCAAAAAGGGAAAGGTGATGGAAGTTTTGTGTTGGCATTAGTAGAAAGCAATATATAAAGGATGAAACTCCTCCACAATAATCATTTTACAGACTGTCTAGTAAACTACAAAAAGTGCTGTTCTTAGTTTTATGCTTAGTTTCCCTTTGAACTCTACATGTTTATGACTACAAATGATTTTTTTCCCTTTTTTGCATCAAAATTTAATTATGTTTCAAAATCTACACACTCCACTCCTTGGTAAGTAAAAACCTAAAAGACCTTCATGTTCATGTTCTCAGTTAAGGCATACCTTCTGCCCAGTGGAACATATCAGATATATATAAAAGTTCTAATCACATATTATTGAGAATGAATAGAAAAGTATTATTTTGAAACTAGATACGCTGTAACATTTCAGATCAATGCATTTTTGGAGCTTATTAGTGATCACAATGTTCTTTACTGAAAGATCTGACTTCTGAATTTCTGAACGATCATTACTTTTTAGCGTGAAGGATGTAATAACAAATTAAATCATATTCACCAAATTATATTTGGAGACTGGTTTTTTTTTTTTTTTTTTTTTTTTTTGGCGGGAGGGGGGGGGGGGTAAATTTTATTGTTTAGATGCTTTTGTGTGAACATAATGCAATGGAGGCATAACTTCATAGTAATACATAATTAATTGTAGAATGAAAGCTACAGGAAATGAAAATATTGCTAAGATTAAGGTTCTGATTAAACCAATAAGCTGTTTGAAACAAGACAAGGTACATTTTATACATTATTTCAATAAGAAGTTGGAAGAATCTAGAATTTTTATGTACACTTCACCAGAGTACCAATTATATAACAAGAAATATAATATACACATGATTTTCAAACTTACTTTGCCCCATGTAGCTTGATGCAAAGGATTAGATATCATCATTGGTTCTGCCATCCCTGGATCATACAAGTTTGTACGACCACTTGGAAATGGAATACCATTATCAGATGTGTAAATAATCAAAGTATCATCCATATGACCAGAAATTTTCAATTCATTCAAGATTAATCCTATTCCTATTATCCATATAAGGCAAAGAAGAAGAAAAAAAGACTGAATTTGAAATGTAAATATAAATTTTATAACACATTGAAATATGAAAATAATAATTTCTGGTGTATTTATAACAAAATCTTGAATTATGAAATTCAAATGATTTCTTTTATTGAAATATGTTGATGTAGAAAACCATGAGGCAAAATAAGAACATGCATTAATGATTGTGATATGATGATAGCAAAACCAATTCACTAATAGGTTAATAATGATTAAAATATTACACTAATAAAAAATATACTTCCTGTGTGGCAAATTAAAGGAAATCAGAAGAGGGAACAGAAAGAATGATAGAAAGATAAAAATATTAAGAACTGAAAAAAAAAAAATAAACAAAACATTTAATTCCATATGACAGAAAAATAAAATGTTAAAGTAAGATTATTCATGCTTCCTATAAATGCAAAGAACTGTGTTGTATCTATAAACATTTATGGCTTAAAATATCCTGATAACATGTTAGGTGCTTTGCACATGGAACTATTAGCTGCCAATCATATATATATAGATTTCTGCCAATAGTACACAATTACATTGCATCACATGAAGGCAGAGACATCCCCTTCCAAATAGCATTACAAGAAAGATGGTTAAAGTATAAGGGTCTTTCAAATAAAAAGTTGTTAATGAAGAATAAATCATTGATCTATTCAAATTTATCATGACTATTGAGACATTTGTCCCAACACAAAATTAGAAAATTATATCTTTTTCCAACAGCAACTTTGGCTATTGCACGAGGAAGTGTCACAAAGCATTGCATCTCATCTGACTTCAATTTCCTTCTTTTCATGGCATTTTCTTTAGAGATCCAGAAATGTGAAAATTAAAGAGAGATGTTGGAATTATGGAATTATAGGGATGATGTTCCAAGCATTCACAACACTAACTAAACAATGTTGTTATTGTTACTTGGCAGTATTAGAGGGAATGTTGTCATGCAACAAAATAACTGTTTTATACTCAAAAGACCTTGGCACTTTGACTTTATTGCCAGCCTTCAGATGCTCATAGTTTTGCAAATCATTGTGAGTTGATGGTAGCATCCCAGTCCAGAAACTCAATTCAACAGCAGACACACATTGTTCAACTTTGGATACTTACATGTGGGCTTGTCTGGAATCCACAAAATATCTATCATGTTCAAGCCCATACTTGCCATTTATACTGGTGCTGATGAATTCTTTCTATGCATACCCATTTCTCTGTGTGGGGGCACAAAGATCATTCAGTCTATTACCTAGATATAAGGGTTATTCACCTTCATTTGAATGACCCTTGTATATTGTGTATTCAGCACTCACACTTTATATAAATTGTTATTCATTATTTTATATTCATTCATTCATGGTCAGAGCATCTGATGTTATCAAGTGGCCACAGGTTCATATAATCTCACCCAGTTCAAGACAACTTTCCCTCCAATTCTGAGTTTGATGTTCAAGAGTGTTTTCATTGAATTTCAGTTGAATTGACTTATGATCTTTACTTATGAAATACTGGTGTACTGGTGTGATGCCCCATCGTTCACTTTTGCTTTACCTTAACCAGTTTTGTTTAATTTACGTTATATTTATCATTTTGGGGATTTTTATTTCCTTTTTGGCATCACAGCACTCATTTCCAAGAGTTGTGAGTTGCGCATGCGCAACTCCGATCTTCCGACTGTCTCCCGCTAAACGCATGCACAAGGACACGCCCCCTCTTGCGTCATAGCTTGCGTCGTTCGTCATTTTATGTTAGTCTTTCCGGCGTGCAACATGACACGTCTGGCTCTTGTTTTTATACCGGTGACTTGCTAGTGACAGAAGCACAAGGTGCGTAGCACCAAGCACAGTGCGTGTAGCACAGGAGTTGGAGTTGTATAGAGTGCAGAAGCACTGAGTTTAATGTATCTTCTTCATTGATATCTTGGTGAGTTGAACTATTTTGGAAATAAATCTGTTTGTTATTTTAAACCTTTTGAGTCTGTACAATTTTTTCTCTTGAGCAATGCGAATTTAGATTAATAGCATCTAGACTTTTGACAATCAATTTTGATTCTAACTATTTACTCATTAACGCTCGCTGGCATTTTGAACCTTACTTTAAACTTAGTCTACTTTTTTGGCAATTTGTTAATTATTGCCTGGCGCCCATATCAGCTATCTGGAGCATAAAACTAATTGGATCAGGAAAAAGGTCCAACATTTAAGTATTATTGCATTTATTTGGAGCGTTACACTGGGTATATGCTTTAACTGTCTTTTTTCATGATATTGTTTGGAAATGGAAGCCCCTGCTTTCATGTGACACACAGTGTGATTGTCTAATGATGGATGAAGATTCATATTATTAATAGTGGAAATCTTGATTGACAGCCAGTAGCTTAATGGTCAGAGCACCTGACATGTTATCAGGAGGCCTTAGATTCATATCTCACCTCTCAAGACAATATTTTCTGTAACTTTCATGAAATCTCAATTGAATGAAGATTTCTTTACTTGTGAAAACTTACTCTATGAATGTAGTTGTTTTTGTCCTTACCTCTGACCCATGTCTTTTCCTTTCTTTCACCTTTGGCTCACAAAAATGTGAAATTTGAAAAATATGGCCATCTTCATAATGTAGCCAAGTTTAGCATAATAATCAAAAATTGTGTGACATGTAGTGACATGTGACATATACCATTTCTCTACTGAATAAGGATTAAAATGAATAATTTTAAAATATATAAATCTGAAATTATGAGAAGTTACCTTGATCTAGCCTACTGATAGTTGTATATTGGGCAGCTATATCTTTTCGTGCTGCAGGGGTATCAGGTACAAAATAGGGGACAAGCACTTCTGCAGGGGAGTAAATTATTGGTTTCCAGTCAGGAATAACACCCATGCCCTTTCCTCCATTGCCAAATTTCTCACAGAAAACTCCATACTCGGGGTTAGTATGTCCGCAACGATGAGGATCATGAAATGCAACATAAAGGAAAAAAGGCCTAGGGGGAAAAAATATATGTTTTAGCCTATTATTTTATCATTATTTTATAAATGTGTTTCTCTTTTATACATGAATTATCAGAATTTGGTGAAAACATTATGTGCCATTATTTTTCTCATCAAACATTACTATTTAATATAATTGCATAAAATGTGTATGAGTTTTGTAATGTAGTAGGCAGATACCTTGATTTCTGTCTCAGTAACATATTTGGTTATTACACAGTCTGGACAAGTTTGAAAAGCTTCTTGATTTCTCTGTCCCATGTGTTGCTCTTAAAGGATAAAATAAAACTATGAAAAATAAATAGCATAAGAGCCAAAATGATGTTGTACACGTTTACTGACATCACCCTTTCAAATATGAAAAATATTCACAAAAAATCAATATGTTCTCAAATATGGACACTGTGCATGATGGTTAATATGTAGCAAAACATTTACTCAACAATCATTTACTAAATGCACTATACATACATAAAATACTCAATCAGCAATCATAGAAGTCTATATTGATATAGAAATATTGTTTTCCAAATATGTCTGATGTACTGTATGGTTACAGTATTGTACTTTGGTCAATTCTTTCTTTAAGCAACAATGCAAAGTTTGTTAATTAGTGCTGTGCCTGTGAATAGACAAATGAATACAACCTCTTCCCATACAAAATGATGTTCAACAATGTTTGATGACTCCTTTATTGAACCACAAAATCAAATCATAAATATTAATGTGTAAGCAACTAGAATCAATAATACACAATTAAAAGGACCTTCTTGCTCAGGAATTAATTAAAAATAACTTAAAATTGTCTGTCATTGAGCAATAAAATTTTAAAATTTATCCCTCAAACTATTTGCATGTTAAAACTCTAAAAAACTATTTTTTTTTCTAAAAACTCTAAAAACTCTGGTCTCCTAAAAACTTTCAACATCTAATAGTTTGAAGGATAAACTTTAAAATTTTATTGCTCAATAACAGACAATTTTAAGTTATAAAATAAAAAAATTTAAAATTTTATTGCTTAACTACAGAGAATTTCAAGTTTTTTTTAATAGAATCAATAACATTTAATCTTCTGAATATTTTGAATAACTCCCTCTTTTAAAGTATGAAGTAATCAAGTTTTACCTCCATGAAAATTTCTGAAATGATAGAACTATTGTAAAGCTAAAGTTTAATCTAAAATCCAAGGGCTAAAGTAAATACTTATAATTGTGCAAGAAAAAAATGACACTAATTCAATCAGCCTGGCTGCCTGTGGTAATTGCAACATTTTTCAGCCAGCACATAAATAAAAAAAAATCTACTAAATCATTTTGTACCCAGTGTTGAATTGAAAGAAACAATTTTCAATATTTTTTTTTATATGCATATAAGTGAGGTTTTAATTTATAGTCTCATGAATTATTTGAAAGATAAAAATTGATCTATAAAAGAGGGAGTTCATTTGAAGGAAGGTAGATAATATGATAGTTCAAGTGGAATATATTGTGAATATTTTATATATATTCAAAGCATTTGTAAAAATATATTTTACTTTTAAGTAATTTACAGCTTTGCCAAAAAAATTATCATATAACTTTTGATGTTTATTCAAATTAATAATAAATTAAACACACCTTGTATCATTTTTTTTGAAAAACTTATGCACCAGTTGTTGTATTCTTGTAATATTGTGTCCAACTTGCAGAATTGAATTATTCTCTTCTGTATAAGCAAAATCAAATGGATACACTATTTCTGGCCCAACATGTTTCTTACCTATAATTCCTATATAGCATGGAAACAATATTATTATTTGGTTGGCAAGGAAACAAAAACATATGTAATGAACATTTCAGATAAAAGCAATTTATGTCATATCAATAAGGCAATGTGTGTGTGTGTGTATATATATATATATAAATTTAATTAAGAGAAATTTATCATTAAATATAGGGAATATTTAAATTATGCATTCTTTCTTGCATTTAACCTATTCTTAGTGAACTACTGTGGCTTAGTGGTTAGTGTGCTTGTCTACTGATCTAAGGGACCTGGGTTTGAGCCCTGGATAAGGATGGACGTTTGTGTTGGTTTTCTGCTGAGGTCCTGCCATCCTCACAGACCTTCTTCTATGGCATATAAACTGACAGGCTCCTGTCAGACCTTTGTGGCAAGCAGCTGCTTGAGGGGGTATTTTTTTTATTATTAGTGAACCATAACAATATAAAAATTAACAATATTTATGAGCACTAATCAGTACTCTTGACAATGATACAATTCATATTTCATTTAAAAAAAAGGTATAAAATACTATATATGAAAAAATTATAAATATTTTGAAATTTATTCTTTTAATCTCTTTTTACATGAAACACAGTTGATTTCTCAAACAACTCAAAATCAGGTAATCATTCCAGATATATAAGCAAATATATTTTAATGAATTTGTACAATTTTTACATAATGATACATAATTTTTAATTGTCAATGAAATAATGAAAGCGATTTATTGAACATAGTAACATTGTATAAACAATTTGAAACACAATATACTTTACAAAATCAAAAATTAAACTTTATTACATAAAGTAGCAGTAAGCATATAGTCTTTATGTATTTTTAATTGTTAATTTAGCTATAATTTTTTATTTTAAATTGTTTATACATTTTTTAACATAGAGAGAAAACAATAAATTACTTACCTGAATATATATTCTTTTTTTTCAACATAGAAGATAAACTTATTACACCATTAAATGAATTAAAATTATGTTGTCCTTGGTGAAGGCCATACATGCCATTCTGGTGCTGAGGTAATCCAGTTAATATTGATGAACGGCTAGGTGAGCAGCTACTTACAGATGTGAAGGCATTTTTGAACACCATACTCCGAGCAGCCAAGGCATTAAGATTGGGAGTTTTGCATACAGGATTGTTATATACCTGGCTTTCAAATCCACCATCATCAGCTATAAGTAATATTGAACAATAAAATTTATTAGTTAATGTGTAAGAAAAATATAAATTCTATTTTCATGCTTTATTCTACCAAATATTGATTGTGATTGTTTCCATACATAAGGTTTGTTTTCCTATTTCAAAAAATTTTAGTATTTTTTAATTTCATTAATAGTGCTATTTTATAAATTGGGTAATTTTATATGCTATTACCACACTTAAAGTTACTGTCTATAGAATTCCACTTTGCTTTGGCTTTAATTTCAGATAATAATAATAAAAAAAAAAGTCTACTTCAGGTAGAAAGAAAGACCTCACGTATAGAATGTGAAATATTTTTTGTTACAAAATGCATACAATATTGTGATTATTTTTTTTATTTTACTATAAAAGCAATATGTTTTATATATGTTATCAGAAATTGGATATCAAAGATAGTGCATACAGTGATAATGATTAACCCTTCAAGAATCCAACATGAAAAAATTCAAATGAATTTGGACACAATTCTTTTTTATGTGTTCAGCAAAAATAAAAAAGTTACCACTGGTTATATTTTATGAAAAAATATAAAGCCAAACACAATATTAACTTTAAAACATTGTTCCTGAGTATACATGAAAACAACTCAGTATAGTAAACTGTAACTAATTCCACTATATCAATGGTAAATAAAAGTGCTTGATGAAATATAAGGTTTAGTTGTTATATCTTCTTGCAGCACTAATACAATTCATAACTGATGTGTAGAAAGATGCTACAAGATATAACTTAGGAGCAGTGGCGGTCATAAGGAGGGGGCCATGGGGATTATGGCCCCCTCCAAGAGACCCACAAGTGTGTCTTTTTTTCATTTTAATAGCTAGCCAATTTCTTTTCCAAGAAGGCAAACCCCTGACGCCTTTAGTATCCCATATGAAGGCAGATGTGAGGGCATATAAAGAATTTTGCACTCCAGAAATGACACTTTTCACTACAAAATCCTTCATATGCCCCTAAATGGCCCCCTCCAGGATTGAGACTTATGGCTGCCCTGCTTAGGTGATGGTTACCAAGAACATTTTTTATTCATATTTGATTGCATAATTATAGAAGAAGCATTTTCATTTTAGTTTAACACAAAATTAGATTAACAACTCACAATATCTATATACATTCACAATTCATAAATAGTTCTTTTTAACAAAAACATTTAATCAATAACATTTAATCTTCTGAATATTTTGAATAACTCCCTCTTTTAAAGTATGAAGTAATCAAGTTTTACCTCCATAAAAATTTCTGAAATGATAGATGGCTTACAAATAAGTTCTTTGCCAGCTATGATGATAATGGATTCAATGATATATAAAAGGTTATTTTTTTTAATCATCATTTTAAATGAACTGCATAATATTGTAATATATGAAAGTGCAGTATGAGGTTTATGATGTTGATATAGCATCATCCTGTTTAATTGTTGTATTGTTAATGTGTAATGTGACCGAGTTATTGACCTATTTTCAATTCTTTATTATCTTGAGTACACTGTTGATTAAAATATGCTAATTTAGAAATTCATACAGTTAAATTTCCCACAATAAAGGTATAATTGTTATTTTATTTATTACAACATAGTTGATGGTTGATAGAGATGATTATTTTCCAGTATATGATAATTTGAATTGAGGGTCAAAACTGATAGTGGTATCATGAAAAATTGCTGTTGCTTTATTACTAATAACAGTAAATACTGCAATGTTATTTTTATATTATTTTTATTTTTTTTCAATTACATTAAATTAAATCATAAATTATTTCTTCAAATAAAATTAAGAAAAACTAATCCAACATGTTCACTTATTTCCAAAAAGAAAATCTCCTACTTACTAATTAGTATAAAAGTTATTTACTGAATTATTTCCTCTTTTTCATGAAGTTAATACATATGCAAAATATACATATTCAAATATTAAATTAATTTTGCTAAAAGAATCCAAGATATAAAATTCCAAAACTGAAAGATTATATTCTCTTGATGTAATGAATCCATTTTCTAGTATGTCAATGTTTGAATCAAAAATGCTTCTAAGATCTTTTATAATTAAACAAATATCATATACAGAGTCATATCAGAATAATATGACCACCACGGAATCACAGTGTACCTGCCCAGGCATCATAGAGTGCACATGACAAGGTCGACCACACAGAAATATAAGTGGTCAGCCAGGACTGATGAGCCATAGAGCATAATGTGAACACAATGGGCAGAGGTATTGATTCAACAGACGTTCAAATAGGAATGATCATTGGCTACCGAGCCAAGGGTGGAAGAATCTCTGAAACAGCAGACTTCATGGGCTGTTTGCAAGGTGCTGTAGTAAGGATGTACCAAGAATGGACTGCTGGCACACTGAGTACCTCCAGACGTCATAACTGTAGAGCCTCAAAGGCCATTGATCCCAGAGAACAATGTCACCTCTGTTGACTGGTAAAGGGCAATCGATGCGCAACAGTCAATTTGCAGCAATTGACAACTCAAATGAATGCTGGGGCATCCAGGTACGTGTCCCCAATATTAGAGCAAACCCTGCTACGCATGGGTCTCTGGAGTCAACACTGCATAAAGGCACCCATGTTAACCAAGGTCCATTGGCAACGATGCCTGCAGTTTGAACAGGACTACCGTCATTGGACAGTGGAAGAGTGGAAAAAGGTTCCTTCTCCGACGAATCGAGATTTCTACTCCACAGAAGTGATGGTGTGTCTGACGCAGATACAGCATCAGACACACAAGAACCAACACCCGGACATGCTTGTTGGTCAAGTACAGGCTGGCAGTGGCAGTGTGCATGTCTTGGAAATGTTTTCCTGGTATGACCTGGGACTGCTGCTGCCACTGGATGGGTCCCTGAATGCCAATGGCTACTTGCCCATTCTTGCTGATCACGTGCATCCCTTCATGTTGGATGTTTACCCTGGTGATGATAGTGTCTACCAACAGGATAATGTGCCCTGCCATGTCACTAAGGTGGTGCATGACTGGTTCCAGGAACATGACAGCGATGTCTCCGTTCTTCCTTGGCTGGCGAAATCACCCGACCTCAATTTCATAGAGCACTTGTGGGACCATTTGGATCAACAGGTTTGGCATGTAGACCCACAACCATGCCATCTCTGGAACCTCTGTGCTCTGATGGAGTCTGAATGGGTGAATATGGTGTGCCTCTGGCAACCTTCCAGGGCCTCATTGCATCCATGCCACAACGTCTCACCACTGTCATCCGGGCCAAGGGTGGTTATTCCCATTATTAGGTAGGTGGTCATATTATTCTAATATGACTGTGTATATATATATGATATTTGTGATATTTGTACAAGAACATATTGTAAGAATACAAGAATTTATATATATATATGAATTCTTGCAATAGTCAATGCACTAAATTTTAAAAAAGAATACCACCTAGTTCATAGGAAACGCAAATTCTACCAACAATAATTTGAGACACTTATGGGCTCAATATTATCTGGATTATTTGCTAATGGGCAGTAGTACAAATCACGACCTCAGCCGCCATTTTGCTTTTGACGCAACGTAACAAAACGGCCCTTTTAGTTGATTCCCACAACTCCCGAGACCCTAACCAAAACAGGGGTTTCTAGAAAAAAGATTGCTTTTTTCGTTACCATAGTAACGAAACCATAGTAAAGAAAAACCCGAGTTTACGTCAAACGCAACGCACCGTAGCCATAGTAACATAAAATTGCGTTTTAAACAAACGTAAAAAAATTAACTTACCACAAAAAACCTCGTAACCGTCAATTACAGAATGAATGCTCATAAAAGTGCCAAATCCAACAAAAAAAAAAAAACGATTGCCTTCCCACACACTAAACCACTTCCACCATTCCCCGTCCCCTCTTTTCAAAACACAATACACCGCCGACCGAATTACAAAAAAAGCCCCAAGACTAAATAATGTCCTCCAAGACAACACAAACCAAAAAACATGAAAATTGGAAACAGTGCACCGCCGACTGAATTATAAAAAAAAGCCCCAAAACAAAAATCTGACAAAAAAAAAACATTTTACAGCTCAAATAACTCTCCCCTAAATTACATTTTCATTTTTCCTCTGAGCCCCCACTTTTTTCCCACACCATGGGCTAAATGGCGAGATCACATGAACCCCGAAGGCTCACAGAAGGTACGGGACCCACTAGAACAGCTGTTGGGAGACAGTAACTTCCCGTCAAGGTCATCCAGCAGGTTCTTTAACGTACACAGAGTATAACTCTCCCACACACAGGACTAAGGCTTAACGTCCCAACCGACAGACGGCGGCATTTCCAAGCATCATCGGTATCCCCTACTAATCATGGGCAGGGTTGGGAAATTTGCCGAGATAAATCTAAACGCTGAACCAGCTCGGACTCGAACCTTGGAACTACATATTATAAGCCTTGCGCGCTACCGACTCTGCCACTTTCACCCCACCCCTAAATTTTTCATTAACTTTCCTGATTCTATGAAAAACTGCCGTTTTTTCACACACCGACAATTTTACAATACCCATAATTACTACATCAAAAAGCTGCCAAACGTTTCCACATATTAACGATAAACCATATAACTAAATTTAAAAGACTCCTAAATATACAACAAAATTAATAAATCACTATAACACATTAATAATTACCATACTACACGTAACTACTAAAAAGCATTCAATTCACCCCAAACTATTCTAACGAAATACATGTGTTCGTTACTATCGCCATTTTCAATCCCACACGCAAAAACTTGCAACATTATTTCCCCCAAGCATACTCCCCCCACTACACTAGAAACTTCTGAAAACTCGCTTTATACGTTTCACCAAAAACTATTCTCTAAAACACTAACACCCAATAAAAACACTCGTTTTTATCACTTAATTTCCCAACACTCTAAACTTTTACCATTTTCTTCCATACTCACAACAAAATACATATCATACTCAACACAAAAAAAGAATTCAAATAATTACAAACTCATACAAACCACTCTTCCCTTCCCATTCAAATCAAGGAGTGTTCAAACACCCCTCCAAAGAACCTAACGAAAACATTCCCCCTTAAACACAGCCATAAAAAGCTACCGAACTCTCACTTCTCAAAAATAAGTCCATAACTTTACAAAACAATTCACTAGCATTATCAACAACAACCCTCCAAATATTAAATAATTCCAATCCCAAAATATCTTTACTAACCTATTATTTACCATATCTTAACCAATTTTCAAAAAAAAATGCTAGAACATATTAATTATTCGTATTCTACCTATCACTGAACACCCCACCCCCCATTTTGATTTATTTTGGGTGGGTAATGTGGACTCACGTGTTATGTGTGTGATTTGACGAGAGTGTGAAGTTACGTTTGTTTTTTTTCGCCATTTTTGCTTGATGACTTCTTTGGATAACATACCTATCAAAAGAAACAAATCAGAGAGCCATAGGCCACCAACAACCAACAGTTACGTTTTACGTCATACTTTACACATCGACGTCATACTTTACACATCGACATCATACTTTACACTACGGCGTCACACGCCACTTGAGCAGTGCCATCTGTCGGCTGAGAACCGTAATCACTACACTGGCCGCGAAGGCAAAAACGATTAGGGTTGCTATCTTTTCTTAAATCATTAATAGCAAAGGAACCCTATGAATATAGTAATAATATTCAGGCCAAATGAATTTTTACAAATATTGTTTTGCAGTAAAAAAGATTCCGTAAATGGCATTGCACTAATTTACTTACCGACGATCAGTAAAACATTTCTTTGGGAATAGTTTCCTGCAAAAACATGTATGGCGCAAAGCTGCATGACAATATAAATAAAGAGATATTTAAAATTTTCCATTTCGTGATAAAACGTTTTGGTAAATTTTTTTATCATATATATATGGCCACTAGTGATAAGTAATACCTCCTACTGCTCATGCTACTGTACTTAATAAGAAAAAGCTTACTGAAATGATATTTTCAAGATCAAAGGTTACTGTTGACAATCAAAACCATGAGCAAAACAGCTGACATACATGAAACGCAAAAGCCAGATGCTGTGAGGAAAATATGTAATAATGTTGAAAATAAACTCAAAGTGCTAAAGAGTGAGAGGCCTATTCAGAGCCGGACTTTGACCTTCTGAGGCCCTAAGCTGTTCAAATTTAAGAGGCCCCATAACATTCGAAAGTTGATATATATACAGGGTGTCTTAAAAATATAGGTACAAACTTTTAGGGAAGGTAGATAACATCTAAAGGAATGAGAATTGCATAGCAACCCATAACCGGAAACGTCAAAGTCATATAGGCGGGCGCTGTTCATCAGTACGCTATAGAGGTCCTGTATAGTTAGGTCCGCTATAGAGGTCCTGTACAGTCCTTCTTTAAAAACTGGATCATTTAGAGGCTGGCCTTCTTCTTCTTATACATCCTACTATCGTGCTTGGACCTATTTGTAAAGAGAGCCTCAGCCCCCTTATAATCAGGTTCACAAGAATTTTTTCATCGGTGGGAGCAAAAGTTAATTGAGCCAATTTTGAAAAGAGATCGAGAAATCAGGGCCAGTCAATGTCTAAATTTGGTCCAGTGATGGTGAATGGTCGTTAATTTCGTGAAAGGAGAGCCTATAAGTGGGGGCAAAGGTAAGAAAAATTAAATGTGTGTATGTAGTTAATAATTAAGATGAAAAGTAGTCCGAAAATGTGTAAATAATTGAGTAAGAAGCTATCGAGCAGAGCTAAGCGGAAGCAAGCAGCTGGATCCAGCCAGAAACTCCTCAGCCAATGGGAGACGAGGAATTTTGGGATTGGCTGGGAGCTGAATCCAAGATGGAGGCAATTTTGAGAGCGAGTTTGTTCGAAAGAGAAATGGATGTAGCGAAATTTAGCGAAACACTTTTGAAAATAAAAAGTAATAGGGACAAAACTGATAATTATTTAAAGAGTGGGAGATATTTTTTAACTAATTGGAGGTAATCCCACACTGTGAAGCAATCAAGTTGTGGGCTCTTCTCCAATAAAGTTAGATAAAGGTCCTGATATTTTTTCAGGATTAGGCCAGTTGATGAAAGTGTTTTTCTAAGTGGTTCTAAGGAGGTGGGGATCTCCCATTCAGCGGAGGCTAATTTGGGGTTCGCTAAAAATTTTAGGAAGTCAGTGATGTCATCAAAGGTTTCGAGAAATTCGGGTCCATCAGTTTTTTGGGTGGGTGCCGGTGTTGTGTTTTGATCTGTTATGAAGTTTTGTATGTTGTCAATGAGAGACGACATGCAGGTGAAATTAGTTGCTCTTTGGGGGGGGGGGGGGGGAATCAGGTGGTGAAGTGGGGCATTTCCTTTTTGGGTGGGTTGTGTCCTCAGTGGCTGAAACTTTTGAAGAAATATTAGGAGAAATTTGGTTGGGGGAAGGCAGTGTACTTACTTTAGGGAGATCAGTAATAGGTGCCAAATTGGCAGTAAATTCAGATCCTGTGGGATTTGGGAGTGAAGTGGGTTCCAGATTTGTAGGCCGCCTTTTAGCAAATAACTCACAGTCCTTGATAAGATGGTTTGGCCGTTTGCACCATTTACAAAGTGGAGTAACTCCTGGATAAAGGATGGTGGCATTAAAGGTGGCAATCTGGAGATAATTAGGGACCTGCTTCTTCATTTCAAGGACTACTACCCTGGTTCCTGTTCGGATGGATTCCAATCCCGGAATATCGAGATGTTCGTCATTGAAGCCGTTTACTTTGTCGCAAGGTTCCAGTGCAGAGACGATCTCTTGATTGGAAACGAAGAAAGTAATTTGGCGATTGAGAGTTTTTTTACTGTGCCAAATTACTTTCTTCGTTTCCAATCAAGAGATCGTCGGTGCCAAGACGTGTAGCAATAACTAGTTGTCCGTTGAAATAGTCCTGTGGGTTGCAGGCAAAAATTTCCGCACATTCCTCGCTTGAGAAGGTCACTATCGTGGTCGATTTGTTGGTGTTTTGGGTGATAGAGATCGAGGAAGGCTGTAGCAGGCCGGCCAGCGTTGTCACTATTGTTTCATAAGATTGTCCAATATGCCTTAGTTTGAAGGTTCTATTGAGCCTGATATCCTTGGTCGTATCCATTTTAGCACTTTAAATCACTGAAATTCACTAAATCCGAGAGCAAAAAAGATCACGGCTATCCTTTTTGAGAACCGGAGTTGTAATCTTTAGAGGCTGGCCATCTCGGTGATTCACTTCTATTGGTTGATTGAGTCACGTAGTTTATGGGCGCCATGTTTTGTCGTACCGTGAGACGAAAGCCTATGAGTTAGTGTATGTACCAAGTTAAAACTTTTCAGTTATTATAGTTTTATATATTTCTACCACTTTTTTTCTCTATGAAAGCTGTCATATTTTATGAATGCGATGCACTGCGGTTCATTTTGGTGTAAAAATTTCACACAAAGAAATAAATTAATGAATATGTTTCTTCAGAGAAACTCCATCAGAAAACGGCAAACTACTGCCACACACAAACTACTGTAACAGTGAAATGGGGTACTGAAAACAAACAAATAATTTCTTTTAAGATTCGTTTGAAAAACGAGCTAATATTTCCACTTTGTCGTCTGCCTATGCCAATATTTGTTTGTCTGTCTGTCCGTCTCTCTGTTAACTGTTGTCTGTCCATCTGTTTTTCCACCTTTGTCCGTCTATAAATAATCAACTTTTTTACTTTTAGAGTTAAATAAAATATTCTTTTTCGGTTGGATAGGTGTCGAACAAATATCGCAATTCGCAATTTTGAAAATTTTAAAAGTTTAAATAGCGCCCTCTAGCGATGCAAAAAAATATGGAAAATGCTAAAATTTTAAACGAATATTGCAAACAAACTATTTACAGTGGAAATCTGAAATTTTGTTAGTAAAGTGTTATGGTAGAAGGTTTACAATGGCAATAAGGCTTTAACGTCTTAGTCAAAAGGGGGTGGGAAAATTTAACTTTTTTTTAAGAGATAAACGAAACAATATATATATATTTATTTACAGGCACTAACAAAATATTAATGATTTAAACATTTAATAATCTCAGCGTTACCTGTAAACGTTTAAACGTCTATAAATCAGTAAATTTTTTTGAAAAAGCCAGCATTAGTTCAACAGATTAGAATACCCTGGCATATTTCTGAAGAGATGCGGGTTCGAATCCCGTACGTCGGCGATTTTTTTTCACAAAAATATTAATATTTACATTTTTCGATTCCCCATCAGTTAAAATTTCCAGTGTTAGGGAGTGCTAAAGGCTGCAAATGAAAACTCGAAAGGCAATGTCTAGCAGCAGAAAAAAGCTGGAAAATAGTAATTCTTTAAATAAAATGGCAAATGATCTATTTTTTGCTAAAAACTTAAATTTAAGGTCGCAGAGTGTAATGATCAAGTGGCTTACACTAATAGTAATGATTTGTCCGTTGGTAAAATGCAACTTTTCTGCTTTAAGAGATAATTGAAAACTTTTTTTGCACATTACAGGTACTAATAAAATATTAATAGTTTATTTTCTCATTTATACAGTGGTTCGAATTTCCACTGTCAGAGGCTACTGAAAGTGTAAAATAACTAGAAGAATGCATAACGCCTCTGGCACATATAGGAATCTCATTTTTAAAGAGTAAGAAGTTCTTCCTTTGTCTGCTTTTTCAATCCTTAAAAGTTTTAATTATGGTTGTTCATGTAGTTTTTTTGCTGAGGTCCCGCCATCCCCTTGGACTTTCTACTATGGTGTATAAACTGACAGTCTCCTGCCAGACCTCTGTACAAGCTTGAGGGGTTATTTATTTTTTAATGTATGATGGGGGAAATGCATATAGTAATATTTTATCAATTATTATAAAATATAAAAAGTATTTGTCTTTTAGTTCTTAAACATAAAAAGTTGCTTTTCTCTCGCTCCTCTGAAAATAGTGGGCAGATCATTGCTGTCAGTGGAATTTCTACCATAAACAGATCACTTGAAACATTCGTTAAAAGTTTTGCAGTTTTCATATTTAGTTATCTCTAATGATAAAAATTAAAACTACCTTTGAAAACGCGAATTACATTTCATTAGTAACCAACTAAAAAATTTCCAATTTTTACTTAAAACAAAACCGTTCCGTTTCCTACCTACCTTGGATTAGGGTCAACTCATTGTTGTCAATGGAATTTTTAAGACTGTCACATTCGATGACAAAAATTTCAAATTTTTAGCATAACTGCATCGTTTGCAACATTTGTTTTAAATTTTGGGATTCTTCGATTTTTTCCACCATTAGAAGGCGCAATTATAGCTTTTGGAAAATTCTCAAAATATAAATTGAATATTTCATCAATATCTGTCCAACCCAAAAAGAATTTTTAATTTATCTCTAAAAACATACAATTTTCTGTTAAAACAAAAAAAAAGTTGTGTTCACCTCCCCACTGAGTCTAAGGTGTCAAGTGACTGTTGTCAATGGTAACTTCGTAACATGCACATTTTAACATAAGATTTCAAACTTCTAACATAATTGCATCGTTTGGAAAATTCGTTTGATATTGTTGCGGATTACAAAAATGGATAGCCACTGAGCGTGAGTATTAAAAGCTATATTTCAAAACCAAATTCAATACAAGGTAAATTGTTACAAAGGAAATATGGATGAAGTATCTTATTAACAAATCAACTATTAACATGCACAAGTCATCAATCTTCCTGCGTAGAGCACACAATATCAGCTCTGTGTATTTTACTAAATACTACCTTTTACTTGATTTACCAGGTCACCCGAAGATCTTCACTCGTAAACCAATTCTCGTCCTGTGCTAATAACTTCTCACACACTAGCCGAACAAAAAGACAGTCCGTGTAGACATTCGAAGTTAGCCATAAAAGTTCCCACTTTTATACTTCCGCATATACACAACACATCAAGTTACTTCTTGATACTTAACGATAAAAGATCCCACTTTTATCCTTCCGCGTATACACAACACATCAAGTTACTTCTTGATACTTACGCGCACTGTCTCAGAACAGCCCACCAGCCATTTTCGAACTATTCGACCGTTACAACACAACGACCGTTAACGCTCCACTCTTCTTCTCCAAATTCTCCCAAAGTTCTTATTCGTTGGCTGAAACTTTTTGCTTTCGGTTGCCAGATTCCTTCTGTCGTAACACTGCCCCCTTCCTAGGTCTTGTTCGTCCCGAACAATTCTGGATTCCAAAGTTTCTTCAGTTCTTCGATGAAACGGAGCCAAACGATCCACGTGAACCACCTTGCACTTTGTAGCTGGACGTCGACGAATGCGATATACCACGTCTGTGTCAAAATGAAAGCGAATCTCATTATGACGTAGATTTCTTTTCTGACTGAAGCCTCGTCCACAAACATAATACGTGTAAGACCTATAGCCCTTGTGAACACGTTTATGTCTCTGCAGGGAGAAGAATCGACTAAGAGTTTTCGTGCAAAACCTGTAAAAAGTTTTCTTCTTTGTCGAAAGTTTTCTTCTTTGGATTTTTACTTCTATCAAGAGTAACAAGGAATGAAAGTCATTAGTGACATAAAATCTAGGGAGAAGTTTCATCCTCCAGTCTGACCCTTTTGTCAGTTGACTTTCACTTAATTCAGAACTGTCGTGATGAACCTTCAGCCATACTTCACCTGAATCAATTTGATCCCCAAGGTGCTTCACAACTATAATATCAGCTCCAAAATTCTTTTTAGCTCTTCGGTCCATCTCCTCCTTCCATACTCTTGCTAGAACTGCAGCTTCTAATCCGACAACCTTACCTGTTTCTCCTGTATAAGTGAAATCAGTGATGTGTCGGGCTGCTAGCAATATTTTTTCTGTTTTACCTTCACATAGCCAGCTTGCAACATCTTCAGATACTCCTTGTTCTATTAACATGTTACGAAACTTGTTCAAAGCATTGCCGTTATGCAGAACCTTACGGACACGTGATGCTTCATCTACCCTATTATCCACAATGTTCACCAAACGCAGAAGTTCTCCTCCTAACTCTTCGACGAGCTCTTGCAGTTCCAAGGATCCGTTACCAAGGAAACACTGAACAGCTTCCATCACTTCCAGAGAGCTGTCAACAGAGTTTTCAAGAGGTGAATCCATGTTGCTGATAACAGCTGAACAACTCAAACTCTTCATTCCACGAGCTTGTGATGCTGCAACCACTTTCTTAACTAAATCAACAGCAACATCTTCTGTACTGATGAGATCAATAGCTCCTTTTCCGAATTCAACATCATAAACCAAAGCACACACTCCTTCAGCCAGCTTTTTGGACACAATTGAGCATATCATTAGAGGAACGCTATCTATGGTAGCCATCAGATCCTTGCAGCGGTAAATCTCCTTATCTGTTGGCACCAGCTCCTCTGTCTGTCCTACGATGCAGCATCCGACGTCTTCCATCATCTGCTCGATTTTATCTTTAGTGCAGTCGACTGTGAAGCCAGGGATGGATTCCAATTTGTACAGAGTATCTCCCGTCAATTGGAGAGCACGACCGGAGATCATAGGGACCTTGAGACCTAAAGCAGCAAGTGCAGGAGCCAAGACAAGACTCACTTTGTCGCCGACACCTCCTGTACCGTATTTATCTACCATCCGATGGCGCCACTCGGGTCTCCAGCAAAACACATGACCCGAGGAGGTCATAGTTGCTGTTTCTTCGGAATTCACTTTCTTGGAGCTCTCATTGTAATTAGCCAGGGAAACATCAGTCATGATTGCCAAATTGTTCATTCTGGAGATCAGCGACGAGTTTTGTAACATGATATTGTCCACTTTAGAGCTCTTGTAGTCGTGATAAAACTTTTCTATATCCTTATAATCTAAATGGTTATAATGTCCAAATCTGCACATTGACTGTTCAGAAAAGAAATTCAGCGTGGCTACGTTGAAATTATCTGAGGGATTCACTTCTCTCTGATCGTAACTCTGAGGCTTAGTTTCATCCAGAAAGTTAGTCTTTGAAGTACTGTCTCTGCCTGAAGCTCCTTTACTAGCATAACCTGTTACGCTTCTAAGCCATTCTTCGGAATTCTTCTTTCTTAAATCCCCACTTTCTATAAACGATTCGAGTGTGGCTATATGTTTTGGAAAAATCTCTCCGACTTCCCCAGTAACGTCGAATGGCACTTTGTATCTATGATGAATGGACGCCTCTTCTTTACTCGGACCACTCTGCGAAACGTAAACTCTGTTTCGTTCCCCCTCATTACCACTCGTTACTCTGCCTTTGCGATAATTGTCCATGACGCATTTTGCTGACGGCGAGGAATAGAATACCTTTCGTGTGGATCTCTCTTCAGATCGTGCCAGACTTGTATACCTAGGTATTTTGAAGTGCAAAGCGTACTGTATAGTCTCACAGCTCTCTGATCTGTGTGATTGTTCTTCACAGTTCCTAGACATGTCACCAGCGACATAGACACTCTGTCATGCATCACCAGTAGTTGCGTGGTCAAAGGCATTATCTGCGCTATCTCTACGATTCTTGATTTCCAGTAGCAGATCCACATTTTTATATGCGTTGCCTTTCTCTTTTTCTTTTCCATGTTTACAATCAGTTTTTACAATTTCAATTTCGTGTTTATAATCTAACTTAACACTATCAAGATCATCTTTTTCACTGACAAATTCAACATTTAAACCATTGCATTGTCTATTGAGTTCGGTTTTATGATCCTTGAAGTGATCAATAATCTTACCAACTTGAGAAGCCACTTCAGCTCTCATCTCAGTATTTTGTGCGGCCATTTCGGCTTTCAAATCATCTTTTCGAGAAACTATCTCCGTTCTCAACTCATTATTTTGTGCGGCCATTTCGGCTTTCAAATCATCTTTTCGAGAAACTATCTCAGTCCTCAACTCATTATTTCGTGCGGCCATTTCGGCTTTCAAATCATCTATTTTATCGCTTAGGGCGGCCATATCACCTTTAATATCAGCCTTCAAGTCATTTATCAACTTTACTAATTCATCCATACTTCTAGTTAACGGCATTCAATAAATTAATCCCACTCCTGACACCAAATGTTGCGGATTACAAAAATGGATAGCCACTGAGCGTGAGTATTAAAAGCTATATTTCAAAACCAAATTCAATACAAGGTAAATTGTTACAAAGGAAATATGGATGAAGTATCTTATTAACAAATCAACTATTAACATGCACAAGTCATCAATCTTCCTGCGTAGAGCACACAATATCAGCTCTGTGTATTTTACTAAATACTACCTTTTACTTGATTTACCAGGTCACCCGAAGATCTTCACTCGTAAACCAATTCTCGTCCTGTGCTAATAACTTTTCACACACTAGCCGAACAAAAAGACAGTCCGTGTAGACATTCGAAGTTAGCCATAAAAGTTCCCACTTTTATACTTCCGCGTATACACAACACATCAAGTTACTTCTTGATACTTAACGATAAAAGATCCCACTTTTATCCTTCCGCGTATACACAACACATCAAGTTACTTCTTGATACTTACGCGCACTGTCTCAGAACAGCCCACCAGCCATTTTCGAACTATTCGACCGTTACAACACAACGACCGTTAACGCTCCACTCTTCTTCTCCAAATTCTCCCAAAGTTCTTATTCGTTGGCTGAAACTTTTTGCTTTCGGTTGCCAGATTCCTTCTGTCGTAACAATATTTTGGAATTTTCAACTTTTTCCACCGTTAGAGGGCGCAGTTGTAACTTTTGGGAGATTCAAAAAGTGCAAATCGTAATATATCATTAATACCTATCTAACAGAAAAAAGAATATTTTATTTATCTGTATAAACAAAAAAGTTCGATGTCTACAGACCGACAGACAACAAAGCAAAATTGTCTTTTTTTAAAAAAAAAGCTCTAAAATTTACTTTTCCTTTTTTAGCCGTTTTCTAAAGTGTTTCCAATCATGGATAGTGAAATCTGCATCAGATATTACCCTACCCTTTTCCGGAATCCATAAGTACAGCAGAATACCATTCAACTATTCACGCTATAAAATCCGAACGACGACAAAACATGGCGTCCAAATTTGAGATGGCCAACCTCTACCTATATAGGACCTCTAGTGCGCTAGACATGGAGATAGGAAGAGGGGGAGTCGCGCTTAATATATCTTAACATAGGTCGCTATTGTAGCCGCGCAGAACGGCGGTAGCCATGTTCTTGCTACTCAGAAAGCCGCAGGCTGAACGTCAATTGTAACGTATCCAAATGCTTTATACGAATATTGCTCAATAAAATCGCAATTGTTTCATGTACAAAAAAGGAATTATTTCGACGAATATTGCTAAATCTGTTTTTTTTCTTGGAAGGTCAAGAGATATTAATATATATATAAATACTTTTTTTCGTTTGTTTACGTTATTAAACACAGTTAACACTTAAAGTTAATAATAACAAATTACATATCAAATGAAAGCTACACCATCTTTCTCATAAAATAGGGACTGAATTCCTTTCCCCTGCATAATATTACAAAGTTCTATCGCTGTTTGATCAAATTTCTAATTTTTCCATTAAATGCATATTTTAATAGTTATAACACTTCACAGTTAGATTTTCATCGACATTGATTCTAGATGCTTACGCAGTATCTTGGGTATTAGGTGGTTTAACTTTGTAACTAATGATGAGGTTAGGCAAAGGAGTCTGCAACCTCCTTTAAGCAGCATATTGTGCAGAGAGAGACTCCGCTGGTTTGGCCATGTTGCCCGTATGAATAATTATAGATTGGCGAATAGGGTTAGAACAGTGTGCCTAGAGGCCTCAGAAGGAGGGGGAGACCTAGGATGCGGTGGGCAGACAATGTCAAACAGGACCTTGTTAGAATTGGTGTACAGTGGCTGGATGCAGCTGATGTAGCTCAGGACAGATATGCTTGGAGAATTAAACTGCACGGTCTGGTTGGACCTCCGTAGCCCATGGCTGCTTGATGATGATGATGATGATGATGATGATGATGATGATGATGAACATAATTTATCATGAACTATTCTTGCGTCCATAACTCTTTAAATACTTAACGAATATTGGTTAAAATCGAGATTTAAATAGATTTAATTACGCTTTTTAATTTAACTTAAGTCAAATTTTTCCGTTAAATACATATTTTAGAAATTACAGAGCTTCGAAATTAGATTCTCATTGACATAACAGGAAATTCTCTAGCGTTTCGATAAGGTACATCAAAAGCACAGGATATGACGAATGATATCAGTATCCCATTTTCCCCTGTTTGTTGATTTTTTTTCTGTTTCTATGAATTTATAAGAACACTTTATTTCATCAGTTTACATTAAAAACACTGAGAAAATTTCGCAATCCTTCCTACCGCCTTGTGCGATTACGGGTCATTAAGAGGTAGCAGAAGTGAGGCAGGCCACGATCGATGCGTACTCCCGCCATGGAAGAAAATGTGTTGGATGCCGTGGAGACTAATCCTAGTACCAGAACACGTGCCGTTGCCTCTGCCTTAGAGGTGTCTCGTTTCAGTGTACAGCGTGTTTTCCACGGCGAGTCCTTACACCTCTTTCATCTCCAAAGGGTTCAGTTACTTCTCCCCGCAGATCATCCAGCACGTGTGCGTTTTGCCCAGTGGTATCTCCAAGAAAGTGCCCATGATATGAATTTCCCAGCTTATGTTTTGTTTACTGATGAGGCCAGTTTCACTCGGGATAGCGTATTCAATCAGCACAATGCGCATTTGTGGGCTCATGAGAACCCAACGGTGTGCGCACGCAGTAAATGTGTGGGCAGGTTTGGTCGGCGACTGCTTAGTCGGGCCATACCTTTTACCATCCCGCATGACCTCCGCGAAGTATTTGATCTTTCTGGAACAGGTTCTACCAGGCTCTGCCCATGTTCCATCAAATGTGAGACGCAACATGTGGTTTCAAAATGATGGGGCGCCTCCCCATTATGAAAGGTGTGTTCGGTCGCATTTGAACATGCCTTTTGGGCAACGATGGATTGGGCGTGCTGGACCAGTTGCCTGGCCCCACGCTCACCTGATTTAGCAAGCGTTGATTTCTTTCTGTGGGGGCTCCTCAAAGCTATCGTGTATGAATCGCCTGTGGAGTCTGACCTCAATGAGTCTGACATGGATCTCGTGGCAAGGTTCGTCTGCGCTGCTGCTACTATCATTGAGCACTATCAAAGAAACTCCAGGTGTGTTCGACCGTGTCCGGTAATCAATGCTCCGTCGGTATCACTCATTCATCTCTCATGGTGGAAACTTCGATCATCTGCTGTAACATTATGAAATGTATCATCTAGTACGCCATTTGTAATAATTATGTCCTATAAATATTTTCCCATTAATCACTGTCTTGTGTCCTTTCAGATTTTGTACCTCTGCTACCACTTTTCCATGACGTTTCTGGTTATGGTTTCCTATGCAATTCTGATTCCTTTATATGTTATCTACCTCCCCTAAAAGTTTGTACCTATATTTTTGACACCCTGTAAAATTAGTTTGATTGAAGTAACAATGAAAAATGAACACGAACTTGATGTGTTGAAAACATTATTCTACCATTGGTAAGCAAAGATAAACAATGTTTACACAATGAAATAAAAATTAAAAATATTTTTGTAATGCAGTAAAACTTGAAATACATTTCTTTGAGGCCTCTCATATTTTGAGGCCCTAAGCTGTAGCTTAGTTAGCTTATGCGTATGTCCAGCCCTTGGCAATATACATTATTTTTTTTCATAGTGTGAGAACTTTTTTCTTGCACCATCGTTTTTCTGCTGAGGTCTTTTATCCTCTCAGATTTTTTACTCTGGCATATAAACTGACAGGCTCCTGTCAGACCTCTGTGGCAAGCAGCTGCTTGAGGGGGTATTTAATGTAAAATGCATCCTTTCGCCGTTCCGTGGCCGAGTGGTTAGCACGCTTGGCTACTGATCTAAGGGACCTGGGTTGAAGTCCCGGTCAGTCATGGGTGTATGTGTCGTTTTTCCTGCTGAGGTCCTGCCATCCTCACAGACCTACTATGGCATATAAACTGACAGGCTCCTGTCAGACCTCTGTGGCAAGCAGCTGCTTGAGGGGGTATTTATTTATTTATTTATTTATTTATTTTTATCAATACTTAGGATCTTGAGCAGATTTCTTTGCTCAAAGTTCCATTTCCTCAACGAAAAAAAAAAAAAAACGATCTGAAACTGCATGAAACCCTGTGGGTGATTAAAATATATGAAAGCCATTCCTTGCAAAATGCAAGCATAAGTGCAAAACGTTCGGGAAGCCCTTAACTATCCGGGAGAAGGGGAGGGGGGACTTTATCTACAAAACTGTTTTTACAAGAATTAAAAAAATGCATGCAATAGGTTAAATGAATTACAGAAATGCATAAAAAGAAAATTTAGTATGGAATCACGGAGGTGCATAGCGTACACACGGGCATAGGGAAGGGACTATGGTTTGGGGCACAGAACTTTGGGGTAGGGGGAGGTGGAGAAAGCGAAAAATTTTCAACTCAGAAATCAAATTTTGCTATCTGAGAAAAATAAGTATTTAACATAAATTGAATTATTTTTCTGTCACGGACATAAATATAAAAAAATAAATACCCCCTTAAGCAGCTGCTTGCCACAGAGGTCTGATAGGAGCCTGTCAGTTTATATGCCACAGTAGGAGATCTGTGAGGATGGCAAGACCTCAGCAGAAAAACGACACACACATCCATGCCTAATCCGGGACTCGAACCCAGGTCCCTTAGATCAGTAGCCAAGCGTGACCCAGGATTTAATTCGCGGGGGAGAGGAGGAGGATTCAAGATTTGCCAGGTCCTTAATTTTACAGAAACAGTCTCAATTTTCACAACGCACCTGAATTTTACCAGATTACCTCGATTATGCCAGCTTTCATATTTTTTACCAAGTCGTTTCGAATTTTGGCAACTCCCCAGACTTTGCCAACTTTGATTGGGAAGGGAAGTCTCTCCTCGTAGCTACGCCCTTGATCGTACAAACTTTCAAATACTGAAAATAACAATTAAAAAAAATTATAGGCATGGTTGAATATTTGTTCTTTGCATTGGTATTAATTTGGGTTGTGTTGTCTTTGAGCAACACATATTTTTGCGCATAATACGCTAAATGACAAACTCACAAGGACCATGAGGCTCGGAGAGGGAGAGGGGAAGGGGACCGCACTGGGCAGCTGTTAGGAACTAGATGGAAGCATTCCCGTCAAGGCAATCCGACAATTTCTTTAATGTTCACAGGGCATGACTTTTCCACACACAGAGTAACGGTTTAACGTTCTGTTCGATGGACAGTGACCTTTCCAAGCTTATCACTGCCTCCTACTGACTGAGGGCAGTGCGGTGAGTTTTGTGGAGATAAATATCAATGTTGGCCTAGGGAGATACAAATGTAGGAACTGCAGATTCAAGACTGTCACACTACCGAGTGAGCTACCACCACCCTGGTATTAAGTTCATTAATTTATTTTCGATGTAGGAATCGAAATGAAAAGAATAAATTCCCTTTATGACATACCATGGTCATGGTGGATATTGTTAGTGCAACTGTCTAGTAAAATTACCTCTTGACCATTAGGCCACTCGTGCTATCATTTCTTGAAAATAATAATAAGGAATGTGTGATCTCGCTTTCTCTAGCCATTGGGTAGCTCAGTTTGTATTTTAACTTTGACGCAATCGTGTTTGCCATGTGACAGCAGTGGCGGTACAATCAGTGTCCACGAAATATATAAAGTTTGATAATTCTTTAGCATTTGCAATAAATGGCGGATTTAGTTTTTAAGCTACATCGCTACCTCAGAAGTTTACACGAATGTATATCTGGTGCTGAAAGTTCTTTGAGAGAAAATGTTGGCACTGCTGGAGATCTAATTAAAACAATCGCCGATTTGTGTTTATCTGTTCCGTTAACAGAGAAAGAAATAGGTAAAGGAAATTGATATTTTAAGATGCTAACTAACATTCTTTTTGGATGATGAATAAGTTATATGTATTCTAGGAAATGTGAAAGGATATTCATTTCTAATATTTTTATTTGTTATCCCTTACTGGGTGATGCAAAAGCACAATAATCTATGTGCTGTGATTTTGGTATATGAAATGGGCTAAAACAGTGGTTCTCAACATCGGCCATATATTCCATAACCCCCCCCACCACCACCACCATGGGGCTACATGGAAAAAAAAACCGGAACATTAGGGGGTGGGTTATAGTAAGTTTCTGAAGAGGCTACCCAAATTTAACTGACAGAATAAAATGAATGAGAGTTTAAAATCATTTATCATTTTCACAACAAACTTAATTTATAACTTTTAACAAGCTCATAAACACCTAAATATTCTGTAGAGAAATGATCTTAATATGTCACTAACACAGTTGCAGCCAGAAATTGAAAAACTGGTGTAAGTTTGTGTCAGCCACAAGGATCACACTGAATAAAATGCCAGTTATCAGAATATTTGTAGCAGTTCTTATGCTGCTGTTACACATTTTATGTGCTTAAGAATTTCTGTGCTACTTAGAAATAAAGTACCGATTATTAGAATATATACACTGAAGAGCCAAAAAATTATGACCAGCATGTCTTTATGCAAATTGAAGCAACTGCAGGTAAATGATGGTGCATGTGAAGGTCATGAAATGATATAAATAACACCTGATACTGAATTCTTAATCAGTGTTATTCTTGTTCTTCAGATGGGAAAGGCAGTGGACTTAAGTGAGTTTGACAAAGGCCAAATTGTAATGGCCAGATGACTGGGTCAGAGCATTTTCAAGACTGCAAAGATTGTGGGATGCTCACAATCAGCTGTGGTTAGTTCCTTCAAAAAGTGGTCCGAGGAGGGAAAAATCATGAACTGCTGGCAAGGTGTGAGCCCACCATGGCTCATTGATGTTAGAGGGGAGCGAAGGATATCCTGTTTGGTACAAGCCAACAGAAGGGATACTATGTTGCAACTCGCCTGTAATTTGAATGCTGGTAACAGGAGTAATGTGTCGCAACACACAGTAAATCAAACCCTGCTGAAAATGGGGCTGCATAGGTGCAGGCCACTCCAAGTGCCCATGCTAACCTCAGTTCACCACCAAAAGCACCTACAATGGGCATGCAAGCATCAAAATTGGACCCTGAATGATTGGAAGAAGGTTGTCTGGTCCAATGAATATCATTTCCTGTTGCACCATGTGGAAGGCCGGGTATGTGTGCATTATTTACTTGGGGAAACATCACTAGGATGCACTGTGGGACGAAAACAAGCTGGTGGAGGAAATGTAATGCTTTGGGCAATGTTCTGCTAGAAAACCCTGGGTCCAGTCATTCACGTGCAGGAGCCTATGATGTCTACCACCTACCTAAACATCATTGAAGGCCAGGTACATCCTTTCATGGCAATGGTATTTTCCTCTAGTAGTGTCTTCTTTCAGCAGTACCACACTGCCCAGATTGCTTGAGAATGGTTCGAGGAACATGAGGAAGACTTCCAGATATTGCTCTGGCCTCTAAATTCCCCAGACATCAATTGAGCATCCGTGGTTTGTATTGGAACAGGATATCCGATCTGCGGCAGCTGAACCACATAACTTACATGAATGATAATGATTACATTAACTACTGATAATGTGTTAATACCAGATATCACGAGACACCTTTAGAAATCTTGCAGTATCCATGCCTCACTGGTTAAGAGTTGTTATTGTGTCATGTGGAGGATCAACATCATATTAGGCAGGTGGTCATAATGTTTTAACTTTTCAGTGTACGATGTAAAATTTATATTGCAAATAAACAGTACAGATGGTAAAGTACCTTGAGCAGTTATGAGATGGGTGGGAGGGACCCACACAGTTAATGAAGCTCAAAAGGGGACCATGAGCAAGAAAAGGTTGAGAAACCCTGAGTTAACACGACTGCCATATGAATCATATATGATTCACACTTAATTTGCTCCTGAGGCTGTGTGAATCATCCGTGCTTCACATACAAATTTGTAATTCAGGGCTTGTGAATCAGTTGCGTTTCACACTAGAATGCATTGCTTAGGGTAATACAGGAGTTTGGCCTGAGGAACAAATATGGCGGACCTTAGCATGGTGAAATTTCAACTAAAGTATATTGTAGGGATCAATGAAATAGTCTGACATTTTGTACTTATGGAATTGCGGTGCTAAGTAAAATAAGCAAATGCTGTTTAGTATTTATTTACTAAACAAAATAGTGTATTCTGAAAATACAATCTTAAACAAAAGCAAACATTCTAAAACTAAAAACAGAAATTTAACATGCATTATTATTTTATTTCACATATGTCAAGAATATTTGAATAACAAAATTTATAAAGTGCATTCATGTACAACAGTAAAACATGGAAAACAATAATATTTGTTGCATTGGACACATTTCCAGCGAGTCTGTGTTGCTTTGGAATCTTATTTCCTTGTATCACACGGCCTATAGATAAAAAAAAAGTGTGCTCAGGCCACGTGAAGCACATGTGATTCACACTTTCAAAGTCTGTTTTTAATCAAAAATTTATAAAAATTATATAAACTGATATTGTATAGCAATTTAAGACCGATTTTAGTTGATTTAATAACAACAACAAAAAAAAGATGTGGCCTGAGGACTTGAAAAAATTTTAACATTGTGGCAGTCAACACGTTAAATGACCAATTAGAGAACTTGTCATCAGAATAATGTAACACCTCAAAGATTTAAATACTTTTAAAGTTTTGGACCCTTTGTCTGATCCAATATTTATTCAAGCTCCGGATAGCTTAATTTCTGACACCAGGCAATAATAATAAATTGCCAAATAAGTTGAAATTAGGGTTCGAATACCAGCAGGTGTTACTTAGCGAGTAAAAATTAAAAAAATTAAATGATTGTCAATCTAATTTAAATTACAATCAAAACTTATCAACTAATGTTGCTCAAGAGAAAAGATGGCAAGGATTCAAAAGTTTCTCTAACAAATTTATTTCCAAAAACTCGCCAACAGCAAATGAAAATGTTGACTACATCATCACTACCTCACTATACCAACTCTTACTACAACTCTTGTCTCTAACTAACTCTGCTAGCTATGTGACCACAAGTCACTGCTATATCAGCATTGTACAAAAGGCCCACACGTGTCATGTTGCACGCCGGGAAAGACGTATACATAAAGTGACGAGCACGCAAGCTATGACGCAAGAGAGGGCGTGTCCTTGAACACATGCACTTTAGCGGGTGGCAATCAAAAGTTTGGAGTTACGCATATGCAACTCCTATGCTCTAGGAAACAAGCGCTGTGATGCCAAAAATAAAAATCCCCAAAATGATAAATATAACGTAAATTAAGCAAAACTGGTTAAGGTAAAGTAAAAGTGAATGAGGGGGCATCACAATAAGTGTATATATATATAAGGCTACTTGCTTCAAACTTAAATCATAAACACCAAATAATCTAGTCAGATGACTTGAATAAATAGAGTGAAACATACATAACCCTTTCTCTACCACTCCAGCCCAAAACAGCCCAATCTGTAGGTAGGAGGTAATGAAGAGGAAGGAATAGCATTGATTGGATGTTCATATAAAATTTATGCCATTTTAACCCAGTATGGTACTGAAAGGCTTAAAGAGTTGAAAGCTGGATATATAAAAACAATCTACTGGACAATATTAACTTTTTCATTTTGGCTGGTACAGCATCTATACCATGTACTTAATGAAAAAGAAAAAAGTGCTGGTATAGCTTACGTACTACAGTTTTGCTATCCCCATCGATGGAAGTTAATTGCTTTGGTTGTACAGTGGGAAGCCCAGTGATCAGCCTGTTTAGAGATCCATCCTTCTCCACCATTCAGTTACAGTTGGATTGGAAGAAAGCATCAATCACCTCACCTGGGTTTGGAGAAAGGGGTCAAGGATGACTGCTGACCACATGCAGATCTTAGTGGGGAAGTGGTTGGGTGTCTTTTGTCTCTGTCTCCCAACAGCTGCTCCAATGGATCCCCTCACCCAACCTTCTCTGAGCCTTTGGGGTCCTTGTGACTTGGCCATTTAGCACATTGTGTGCAAAAAAGTGCTGCTCAGAGGTAAAACAACCAAACAACCAACCAAGCCATTATTGCACTGCACATTTCACTTCTAATTAACAAAATTAAAGCTAAGGTTCACAGTGCAATAATTAAAATTGCTTATATTTATCAATTAACCCAGGATTAGTTATGCATTGGTCTTTTGACCATCCTATGAATATTTTTATGTCCACAAATTAATTCTGCAGTATCTGTAAATTTGTTGATTGTTCTTGCTACACATACATAATTTTTTTTTACTATATGGCCAGTGCATTTTAGTGTGGTGTTGTGAGAAACTCGTGGTCAGTCCTAAGGAATGCAGTCCAACTAATGATGCTAATAGTTTTACACCATATTTTGCTAAATGTTCCACGTAATTTTTTTCTGCAGATGGACATCTTGTGGTAAAATGGCATCAAGTGTATCTTGGGACCATAATATTTTATTAAACATAACAGATGATAATTAAATGGGTATAAAAATGAAATAAATATCCCTCAAGCAGCTGCTTGCCACAGAGGTCTGACAGGAGCCTGTCAGTGTATATGCCGTAGTATAAAGTATGGGAGAATGGCAGAACCTCAGCAGAAAAACAGCACAAACATCCATGCCTTACCCAGGGCTCAAACCCAGGTCCCTCTGAGTTCAAAGAAGTTGCTTTGATAACTCATCTCTTGAAGATACTAAAGAATAGTAAAACATTGAACATGAGTAATATGTGATAAATTTTAATTGTGATATATATTTAAAAGCAATAATCAATGAGATTCCTTTCATTAAGTATGATAAGTCTGCTTGATAAAAATTTATCTTGATGCTCTCTCTGTTGTATAGCAATATTTTTGGAGGATGTGCACAGCTGTATAGAAATGTCTTTTATTACATTACAGCATCAGCTGTACAGTGTCAGCCAGAGATGAGTTATAGATACATGCAAAGGTTTAAAATGCTCCCCCCTTCATATATGCATCACATGTATGAAAAATTCCATTATATATATATTCTCAAGGACATGCTTATACATTGAACTTATCCCATTGCTTATCTCTTAGATGCTACTGAATATTACATTATAATTGATTCATTTGAACATTACTTGTAAAGAATTGTTTGGGTTGTTTTACCTCTGATCAGCACTTTTTTGCACACAAAGGGCTAAGTAGCCAGGTCACAAAGACCTTGAAGGCTCAGAGAAGGTTGGGGGAGGGAACCCACTGGAACAGCTATTGGGAGACAGGTGGTAGCCTCCAATCAAGGCCATCCAGTTTGTTCTTTAACATGCACAGGGTATTGGTCTCCCGCACATGGGGGGGGGGGGGGGGGGGCAAGGCTTAATGTCCCATCTGACAGACAGTTGCCTTTTCAAGCACCATTGGTGTGATTATCCTGGAAGTGATAATGTTGCATTTTGATATATTAACCATGATTTATTAATACTTGGTACATGGTTATTAAATATCACGTTCACTATATATTATAAATTCATTATCAGTTTTGATAGAGCATGGTAGTGTCCTCACAACATGACCTATTTTCATAATCTAATGCAGGATGGTTATCTCAAGATTATCTGAAAGCTATTTGTGTCAAACCTCTCTTACACTGATTACCAGATGAGTTGAAATTAATATCTAATTAACTATACTTTGTTAAAAATATAAAAATATACTTATGATGTAGAGCAATTATATTGCCACCATATTTGTTCCTCATTCCAAGTTATTTGCATATAATGTTATGTGTATGTATTTCTGTTATTGTATTTTTTTTTAATTCTTGTTTTTCAAATTTGTTGCATTGTAATTTTGGGAAACTTAAATAACCTATTTCTAGATTTGGTCCTTAATTATTTTATTTGAAACTAACCAATTTTTTGTGAATTTCAATAAATCAAACTTTATATAAGCAATTGTGAACTTGCTACTGCTTTGTATCTTATTCAACTAGTGAAGCAACTGGCATCTAACCATAAGATCTCATGTTCAAATCTGGAAATGGATTTTTTTGTCACATTTGAATGAAAAAAAAAACAGTAATATTTTGTGAAAGCAAATTTCTGGAATTTTAATTTTTTTTTCTTTTTACAGCAAATGTCTGCTCTAATATTTTCAGTGAAGAATATGGTGTACTGTTGTTTCTTAAAACTATTATAAATATCAAAGAAGTAAGTAATTTATGAAACTAATTACTAGTTGGAAAGTAATCAAATAACTGCTATATCTTAATAATATATTGATATCTTTGAGTAATTTAGTGTGAATGTTTTTTGCTTAATTTCCTTTGCATAATTTCATAAGTACAGTGATGACAAAAGGTCACATTGCACTGGGGACATGAAACCCCCATACTATAAAAGTGTATTTTAGAATGTTTCTCTTGTTCATACTGATTTCTAGACAAGGAATTATTAAATACATATATTTTTTATCATTCACTCTAAAGTATTATCTGATATCAAAACTGTTTTTAGTTATTTGAGATATAATTACTGGAATTTGATCAAGTAGAAATTGTAATATGATACAGCACACATATTAATTAACAGGAACTTAAATTTCATGAAATGTTCAATTTAATCCATATTTTAATTATTATACAGCAGTTGTTACCAGGGATGTAGCCAGAAAAAGTTCATAGGGACAGTCGTAAACTCAACTGCTGAGTGGTATGCGGTACCAGACGTGGGGCAGCATATACACATTTTAGATGAAATTGATGATATATTACTGCTTTCTGGTACCTTGGTTAAATTAGACTTGAACTACTTTACTTATATAAAAATAACAAAACAATTTTTCATTTGGTCTAGATACATAAATAATTACCCTGCCAATGATTACTATTCTCTGAGCAGGTTTCTTGCCATTTTATACTTTTTACAAATTATACCTGGCGCCCATTTTTAGAGTTTCAGAAACCTTTGGTTGCTAACTTTGTTGATTTCAAAAAGGCTTTCGACTCTGTCATAATTTGTGGTTGATTGTGGGATCATATGGTATACCTGACAAGTTAGTTAACATAATGAAAGCTCTCTATAATAACACTGAGTCATGTGTGAGAGTTGTTAAGGCTTGTAGCAATTGATTTAGCATTACTTCTGGTGTTCGACAAGGGTGCATTTTGTCTCCTTTTCTCTTTAGCTTGGTTATTGATTATGTTATGTGAAATTCACTTCAAGCAATAGATTTTGGCCTTAAATGGACTGGAGATACGAAAATTTCTGATTTAGATTATGCTGATGATTTAGCCCTTTTGGCAAATGATGTTGATGAGATGAACTCTTTCATTCGAGCTGTTGATGAAACTGGTAGTAGAGTAGGTTTGGGTTATAAACAGAGAGAAAACTAAAGTGATGAAAATTGGTCAGGCAGGCTGTGATTCAGTTAATCTGAATGGTTGCAGTCTTGAGCAGGTGTCACAGTTTATCTTGGGAGCTATGTAACAGATAATGGTGATGTGCGGCATGAGATTAACAGACGAATAGGGATTGCTGCCAGGACTTTTAAGAATCTATGGAGGGTGTGGAGAAATAGGCGTATACACCTAAAGACTAAAATTAGACTGTATAATAGTTTGGTTCTTTCTAGGGTTAGTTATGGTAGTGAAACTTGGACACTTTGTAAACAAGGTAACAGGAAACTAGATGCTTTTGATTCCAGATGCTTACGCAGTATCTTGGGCATTAGGTGGTTCAACCTTGTAACTAATGATGAGGTTAGGCAAAGGAGTTTGCAACCTCCTTTAAGCAGCATATTGTGCAGAGAGAGACTCCGTTGGTTTGGCCATGTTGCCCGTATGAATAATTATAGATTGGCGAATAGGGTTATGAACAGTGTGCCTAAAGGCCTCAGAAAGAAGGAGAGACCTAGGATGCAGTGGGCAGACAATGTCAAACAGGACCTTGTTAGAATTGGTATGCAGTGGCCAGATGCAGTAGATGTAGCTCAGGATAGACCTGCTTGGAGAACTAAATTGCACGGTCTGGTTGGACCTCCGTAGCCCATGGCTGCTTGAGGATGATGATAATGATGATGCCCATACATATGATTGCCAGTGCTGACTGTGCTGAGCACTGACTGACTTCAAGTCCTTTCTCATTGTTCATACCCCTCTTTATAGATGGGGTTTTTCCTTTGTCCCTTCAGGGCGGGGGTGGCTCAGTCGGTAGCGCACTAGGCTTGTAATCTGTAGTTCCCAGGTTCAAGTCCCAGCTGGGTCAATGTTGAGATTTATCTCTGCAAAAATTCCCCTCCCTGACCACGATCAGTAGGGGACACCGATGGGCTTGGAAAGGCCACCGTCCTTCAGATGGGATGTTAAGCCGTGGCCCATGTGCGGGAGAGCCATACCCTGTGCACGTTAAAGAACAAGCTGGATGGCCTTGACGGGAGGCTACCATCTATCTCCCAACAGCTGTTCCAGTGGGTCCCCTCCCCAATCTTCTCTGAGCCTTCGGGATCCAAGTGACCTGGCCATTTAGCCCATGGTGTGCAAAAAAGTGCTGCTCAGAGGTAAAACAACCCAATCTTTTGTCCCTTCTGCTCTCACTATCGAGCCTGTCCAGCTCTGCTTGTGCAATCAGCATGGCAGAGCCAATGCTTGTGGAATGCAGGTAGGGCATGACCTTCCCTGTTCCTGTAGATACAGAAAGAAAAGGTGGGGGGTAGGATGCATACTGTCCCAGCTGATCTGATCGATCCTGACAGGGGCACAGGTTGTTGACAAACAGTGCAACCTCAATTAACTGACTTTCAATTATCCAATTATTATTTTAACTGATCAGTCTGTTGAGTGTTGAATTTTGTACACAGTGATCAAGCTAATATTCTTAGCATTCCCCCTCTCTCCCAACTCCTTCATGATAGTGTTAAAAACTTATAGGAAAAACAGTAGATTATATACACTAAAGTTTCCAATTTTAGCATTAATTTTTTTCAGTAAAATTTATAATAATGTATATACTTGAACAATGATGCCATCCTCCTTTCCCCCCGATTAATGTACCCTAAAATGTTTTTTAAAAACTTTCATCATGGACAGAAAAATTATTCGCCATATTTATAATAGAAATCATTATTATATAAAAGGAGGACATTTGATTAAAATAAATCATATTATGTTTCTTTACAGTGTTAAGATGATGTTAACTTTCTTTGACAGCTATTCACTATGTGGAATAATAGTCTCGATATAATTTTATATTTATCATTGTCTTATTATCATTTTTTTTGTTTATTTTTCCATTATTGTTCATAATTAAGCTCTATTTTCATTTTTTCCCAATCTTAATTATTCACATTTCCTCTCAAATATCTGATATTTTGATGTATCCAAGTCATATACAGGCCTGTTAGTCAAATATGCTACCTGGTTTAATAATCAGGTATGCTAATCATTAGTCCAGGAATGGGCTAAATGGGCATTTAGTGAAGAACATTTTTAACCTTTAGATATAAGAATGTCTCAAATGTGGCTTTAACATTTTTAACCTTGGGCAAATTGCATGATATTGGTTTCCCCAAAATATTTCATTGGGAAAGATACACATTTTTATCATACTCAGTAATGAGGCAATGGCTGAGAGTCATTGCTGATAATATTTTATCATCAGCAAGAATACTGATGTCTTTAAAAATCACTCAAAGTAAGCCCTTTTCCCTTGAGAATTTTTTTTAGCAAAGTGTGTTTTTCATCTTTTAGAGAATTCTATATCCTCAAGTGCAGCCATTTCTCTACACAAAGATATGTTTTTTTTCAGAGGCTGAATGTCATTGGATCACCGACTGCTCTACTTTGCTCATCTTTGATAACCAGAAGAACAGGCATATATGGTGCATGGACTTTCATCTTCTCATTGACTACATTGAGAATTTTGGCCTTTTTTGCAAAATATTAACATTTACTCTTTTTTTCAGCATTTAATCTTCTTTCCTTTACAGGCCCTTGAGGAATAGTCTAGAGGTATTTCCAGTTGCCTTTAATTTCTTCCCTTTTGAATAGTGTAGGGATCTCCAAATAGGAGGCGTCCAGTGGGTTCCCTTCTCCTAATATTCTTTGAACCCTTGGTGTCCTTGTGACCTTGTCATTTAACCCATTGTGTGCAAAAACATTCCCTCAGATATAAAACAACCCAACCCAAATAGGAGACTTAATTCCACTATGTTCCACTCTTACCTTGAACCTTGCTATATATGATCTGTAGCACTGAAAGGGTTATAGTTATCGAACAAATGGCTCAAAAATAATTAAAAACATTTTGGTCTGTAGCATTTTGAATAAGAGGAAATGCATTTTCATTCAACATTCACAAGTATGGGAATAATGTTTGAAATGCAGAATAATTTCTTTTGTTGTATTCATAATATATATCAAATAGGGAAACTAATATGAATTAACTGTCTCACTAGCCAAGTGGTTAGTGCATTTGGTTGTAGAATGAAAGGAAAAAGGTTCCTCTAGAAAGGTATGATTGTTAATGATACCTCTCTCATAGGTCTTTATGGTAAATTATACTGACTGGTTCCTGTCAGATTTTGTTGTAAGGAATATGTTTGAGGAAAGATTGTATAATATGAAATAATGAAATTGCTTTATTATTATTATAAATGTGCTATTGTCTAATGTATTCTTTTTTTAGGTGAAAAGTTTAAAGTTAGAATGTTTTAAGCTACTGGACAGCCTTTGTGACCAAATTAAATCTGAAATTATACCATATGGAGTTCAAATAAAAGTATGTGAACTTTGTACATTTTTTGTTCATTTAAGAGTTATGAAGACTAATATGTTAAAGTTATCAATTTATGATTTAGTTATTAGTTAATGACTATTATAATTAATTGGCTTAAATAATTGTATTCTGTTTTTTATATACTGTATTGTGTATATAGACAAAGTTTAAGAATTTCTCACTTAAGGAGTTAATACGTCTCGCACAAAAATGATTTTTCATTACAAATAATTATTACATATGCCTGCAGATGAAAATCACCATTTGAGAAAAATCATTCTGTAAAAAAAATTCTAATGAAATTTCTGCTTTTAAATTTAAAAGCCAACAAATCATATTTCAAAAATTTAAAATTACTTGTTGATTTATTTTTAAATTAATTGAAATATATTAAATAATCTGATTAAAAAAATCAGCAATTCCAAAACTGGAATTTTTTCAAAATTATAAGATTTTCAAACTACAACAGTCAAACAGAAAATTCTGTAATTTGCTTTGCATAAATAAAACTTTAGTGCCTATGAATGCAAAAATTGTTAAGTGATCTTGTGCATTCATGATTGCTCAGATGCCTTGACATAGTGTTTTCAAAACCAAACTTCCCTTCCAAACTAAACAACTAATTCTTTAGCATATGATAAATGACTACATGAGTAAGAAACACTGCAATGTAGTAGAATAAAATATAGATTTAAGATTTTTTTTTTGTGTGTGAATATATATATAATTGTGCACATAGTTTGTTTCATTTTAAAATTTGGATATTAATAGCAAAACAGTTGCTTAACTTTTTTTTCAATGTTTTAACTTTTTTCCTTGTTCTTTATAGGATGTGTGCATTTCTTTTTTGATGCGAGATTCTCAGGCAGATTCAAAAAAGGCAGCTTTAGTTACACTTTCTAAGGTATCTCTTTTTAAATCTTGTATTTTTCTTTGGGTAAAATAATCAGGGATTGAAATAGGATGAGTAATTTCAGTTGGCCTGATGTATTATCATAGCTTTATGAGAGAAAAACTAGAGTATATAACCATTATTTATTTTATAATAATGAGTTTTTTTAAGTTAATTATGAGAGAGAGGGTATTAAAGATTAATTTTGATTATCTAGTATATAAAGAATTTTATATTATATAATAAATGAAGGTCTCTCTCTTTCTCTCTCTCTGTGTGTGTGTGTGTGTTTATGTGTGTCTCAGCCATAACTCATCACGAAATCATAGTAGACACTTAAAATTTTCAGAGAATATTTCTGTTTGTGATCTGGGTTGCAGTGCCAAATTTCAAGTCGAAAGTCCAAATGAGGGGCTTGCTAAAAGTAAAAATATTTACTGTGCTTTTCCTGTGGGAAACTATAATTGCTGTCAAATTCATTGTTGCCATTTACTGCTCCTTAACTGTAAACATAAGAGTCATGATAATATTTAAATCATTATTATTTAGACATTATTATTTTAAGGTGTTCCCATTGCAGCTAGGGACCTGATTTTTTAACCCAACACAGGATCTGTCAGGTGGAATGTACCTCCAAAATTCAGGGTCTTTTGGTCAAGTACATCGGTAATCAAAGAATAACAAATCCGCCGAAATGAAAATATCTGTAGTTTGCAATGAAGCAACAGCCTATGAGAGTACTTGCTGAGTCAGCAATGAACTTTGCAACACTCGGGGGGTGGGGGGGATACTCAGAAAACTAACCTAAATACAATAAAAAAGCAGACTAAAGATGAGACCCGAGCTGTTACAATTTGCAGAGAAGAAAAGTTGCGGGCCAAGTAGGAACTTGATTTTTAAACCAACCATCGGTGCAAACCTGTGCAGGAAATTTTGACCATGTAGTCAAGTATCATGATCATGGAAGTGATAGGGCAGCAAAATCTGTCATAACAGAAATAATAATCTCGATAGTTTAGGTAGAACTAACTCGTGGGCTATGAGAGAGCATTGGTGATGTCACAGACTATGAGAGAGAACTATGAGAAGCAAACACTGGGAAATTTTCTTTGTGTTGAAAATGTACTCAAGTGTCAGAGGAGGGGGGAGGGGAAGTACTTACGAAACCTTTACTGCAGTGAAAATAAGAATACACAGTTTAAAAGTGACACCTGGCCGTTCAACTAGTATGAAATAAATTGTGAAACTTACTGAAATTGCTCTCCCTCAAGACTAATTTCTGTGCAAGGAGTTCCTTTTTCTTCCCTAGCCAAGATCTTATTCATTTTCAGGAAATAATAAAAGATCAAGGATTTTTGACTGGAAAACAAAGAAATAATAAA
Source organism: Ryuthela nishihirai (assembly GCA_038380435.1). Classification (NCBI taxonomy): domain Eukaryota; kingdom Metazoa; phylum Arthropoda; class Arachnida; order Araneae; family Heptathelidae; genus Ryuthela; species Ryuthela nishihirai. The sequence continues at coordinate 33,658,683 of JAWZYU010000018.1, forward strand.
AAAATAAAAAAATTAACATATAACTAATGTGATATTAAATAAAATACCAGTAGCAACAAGTTGTAAGCCATCTGGTGATGTAGTATATCTCTTTCAGAGTACTAATACTACATCAGTGGTTGACTTACAACTTGTCCTAGTTTATACTGCAGGCAGTCTTCAACAATAAGCACATGCCTTGCTCTGGCTGAGAAGGCTCTTTTAAGTTATAGTTTTGATTTTAATAGTGGGAACAATGCATAGAATGCTAGGATAAGTGATATAAGTAATAAAAATAATTCTAGGAATATTGAAATATGTTTAAGGTGGAAAAGAGTGTAAAACCAGAAAAAATGCAGAGTATGTACTTCGTAATTACATTCAAAATCTTTTGTTTTTAAAAATAGCAGTTATTTTTATTTGTTTTAATGAGATTTTTGAAAAACTTTAAAGAAAAATTTGTTGATAATAGTTCAAATCAAACTTGTGTGCTTAAATCAGGGAGTTGCTTCATCATAACATTAACAAATAAATCTGCAATACCTTATATTGGGTCTAACAAATGGCAATCAAATGGCTATAACAAATTATTTATATCATAGTTTAATGAAATATATATATGAAATGAAAAAAGAAAGTTTTATTTTTCAAGCCTAAATTGTATATTTTTTATAAGATACATAAAAGAAAATTTTCAAACTTCAATTTCTATTTTTTAAAAAAGGAAGTTTTTTGTTGTATTAAAAACAGACATAGATGTATTGGGCTTCCCATTTCAGATTCTGTCAATGTGTATATTTGACAGGGACTCTAAAAGTGTTAAGCAGTTAGAAAATCCTCGTTTTTTTTGGATATTTATTAGATCATGGTGGCATATGAGTAGTGTTTAATATATTTTCTAGAGCACGCAAAATTAGTTTCATTCACTTATTATTTCATATCCTCTATTGTCAAACCATGATAGACTTGTTTCTTCAGTAATGAAGTATTGCAGAAAAATGTTCTGTAGACAAGAGACACTTGAAATAATTTGCTGAAAATATTTGGTTTGATTCTGAGTGGGATTCAAACCCACATCTCCCAGAAGCAGGCAAGGTCATAACCATTAGACTATCAGAAAAACTGTTTTCGTCAACAATGTGACATATAAGCATTTCTGCCTATTTTGTTGATTCGCCACTGACACCATCTGTGTTGGGAATCAAGTAATCAAGCTGCCTCACATGATGAATGTAATACTTGTCACTCATGCTCATAGTAAATTATTTCAATTGTTTCTTTAGACCTTGCAAGGAGGAAATTGTACATTCTTAACTCTGCATCAGTCATGGTTTTCTGAAACTCATTCTTATTTGAACTGACTGATATGTGCTAGTTTTGTGATATCATTTTAACAATCCATCTTATTTTAATTGACCTGTTTCCATCTAGAGAGATATTTAATTTCAGCTCTGAACATTTGTTGTCTGATCGCATTATATTTTAATGCCTTTTAAATGACTAGTTAAATTTGTTTCTTGTTTTTACATTTATATGTTATAAGGTTATTTTACAAGTGATTGATTTTACTGCTATTGGAAGGTTGGGACACAGCATCATCACATTATTTGCTATCTTTTTTCTCAAAGTTCTGAAATTAATCAGGTTGCTGATATTTTTTTTCCAAAAGATCAATATGAATTGTAATCAAAATGCTTAAGCAATGAATAAAGCAATAATAATTAAGTGACCTGAACCATAAAAATTGTGCAATTGTGAAAATAGTTTTCTTAATTGCTGAACTTCTAGTGCAATTCTTGCTTGCGTGAAAGAAATAGCGAATGCTGATAGACTGTAAACTGTCAATCTTGATGGTGGGATAACTCTTTATGGCAGTTTTTTTTGCATATATTTGTTTAGATTTAAGGATAATGAAAATTGCATCAGCTTATGGTTGTTGGCAAAACCCATGATTTCCCCAGTGGTTTTCTACTTTGAAATCTTAACAGGAAAAAAAAAAACTACAGAATGATACATTGTACTATGATGGTTCACAAAAAAGTGAATAATTATGTAACTAATGTAAAACTACAGTTGTTTCAGTTTTTTTTTCATAAGCTAAAATTTCCAGATGGCCTGATAGATGAACCACACAGGTAAAGAATTTTTTTTTGCTGTACAATGCTGTAGGTGCTTTATAAGTAACAAGGGCATTTAAGAATACTATGATCTCATTTAATAAGACTCTTATCATTTGTGGTTATATTTTTTGACGAGTTATAGTATTATGGTTAATGGTAATGGCTAAGTATATGGTATTAATAGGAAAGATAAGAGGAATTTTTTGTGTTTATTTACTTCAATATATTAATTGAAAATTTTTTTTCCAAAATTATTATGCATTAGATTTTGGAAATATGTCAAGGAACATGTGAAAGTACAAGAATGGAGATCAAGACTTTAACTAAAAATTTGATTTTACAACTTAGCCAAAGTTCTAAATTAGGTTCTACAGGTAAGAGTTAAATAGTGTAATTCTTTAAGGGTTAAAGCATCAGTCAAACTCTACCATAATAAATAATTTTTATTGCAAAGATTAACATAAACTTATGTTCTGAAAAGCAAACTGCATTCTTATAAGCGATTTTTATGAAGAGTTAAAATACATGAAACTATGTTTTTATTGAATGATATAAGAAATCTAAATAAAATAAATTTCTGTTAAATAGAACTAAACCAATGGCTCATATTTTAGATCAGTATGAACATTTTCAGGACTGATGAATAAAAGTGGCATTTTAATTAGAGCATAGCTGTTATGTTTAGAGTGTAAAATCGAATTTACAATGCTTTGCCACAATTTATGAAATTACTCTTGGTTTTAAGCCCCACTTTAATGCAATCTTTTGTATACTTTCATTTAAATTATTTAAATTGTTCCTTGATTCCTGCAAGCCTTCTATTGCAGTATGCAGCAGATGGGAGGACTTTGAAATGTCAGCATCTGGAGATTGCTTAAATTTAGAGAGTATTTCTAGGAAAAAATTACTATTTACATTTTTTTTTTAAAATCCTGTTTACTGGACACCATTTGTACTGATTAATCGATCTTTGTTATTATTTTTGGAAAAGGAGTAATTTGAGATTGGAAATGTCAAATTACTCCTTTTCCTTTTGCAAATATTTATCCTGCTCTGAAAACTGATGTGAAAAGATATTTGCTATCACTGCTTGCAATTTAAAAGAATAGGTAAACTTTTTAATTCTTATTTTTTGTGCCCCCATGAGCTCAGGGCCCTGGTGCAGCTGCACCACCTGCACCATTGGATGAGACATCTCTGATTGGGCCTAAACTTTAATGGTTGCTGGATTGTTAATGTGTTCAGCTAGAGTGCTAAGATGCCTGGGTTTGAGCCCCATATAAAGCATGGACATTTCTTTTGTGTTGTCTTTCTGCTGAAGAAAAAACCTTCCACATAGATCTCTGTGGTGTATTGACATACACTTGTCAGACCTCTGTGGCAAACAGCTGCCATCCATTGGATGGGACATTAAGACATGGGCTCCATGTGCATGAGAGCCATTGGAATGGCACAATACCCTGTGCATGTTAAAGAACATGCTGTGGATGGCTTTGATGGGAGGTTGCCATGTTTCCTAACAGCTGTCCAGTGGATCCCCTCCCCAACCTTCTCTGAGCCTCTGCATCCTATTGACCTGGCCATTGAGCCTGTTGTGTACAAAAAAGTGCTGCTCAGAGGTGAAACAACCTACCCCTTCTCGTCTCACATTGTTCTTTATTCGTTTCCTTCTCTTGTGTTGTATGTTAGTTTTCAAATCTGGTTTCAATGTAGGTCAGCTTATTAATTACCAATTTTTTGAATAATCAAATTATGCTTGTCTGCTGATAATAAGCTATTAAATTTTGCCAAATGTTTAAGAGTAACCAGTTGGAATTCTCATCCTTCAATTCTTTTACATAAAAATTTATTTCAGCCAAAACTATAATATTGTTTTGAATTAAAGGCAAATGCTGCTCCCCCTAATGTGTGATTATCCTGTCAAACACTGAATAAATATCTTCTCAGTGACTTCTTTTAATTTAGCCAAATTTTTGTTTTATTTCATTACATGTGACTAAATTTTATATTCTGCATGTACAAATGTAACAGCACTTCCTTTCTATTGGGTGAGTTCCTTATATTGTCGTCATTATGGATATATTGAACAGATACCTGCTTAATGATTAATTTTATTTAACATAATTTTCAATTAATGACAAATATATATTTGTTTCCTTCATATATAAGTGCAAGATGTCATTGTGAGTTTATTATTAAGAATTGCCATGCACTTCATTTAGCCTATGAAACATCCCAACACTTATGAAGATTCCAACAGCTAAAATAATTGTTCACTCTTGGTCTGCAGAGTACTTTGTGATATGTCACTATCTTCATCTCTTACAATTGTAAACGTTTCCTCCTGTATTGTTTCATCTTATTATATTAAATTATCATATATCAAACATATATTTATTTATTACCTGTAGTTTTCAAAAATTAGTTAAAGACCACAAGAATGGCATTCTGGTTCATTTTGGCCCAATCTTGGCCACTCTCTCCCCCTTTCAATCAGGTCACTTGGCTCTTTGTTCATTTTTTTAAAATCTGGGCCCCTCTAAAATAAATATTAATATAACGAAGCAATATAAATTCAATGTGTTGCAAAATCCACAGCAACTCTTAAATTTGGGGAGGGGGGTTGGCTCAATTGGTAGTGTGTTAGATTGTGATCTGCAGTTCCCGGATTCTAGCCCCAACTGTGCCAGCATTTAGATTTATCTCTGCTATCCCCAGCCTGCTTTTTGCTGAAAAAGGTTGGAGGGTACACTGATGGGCTTTGAAATGCCACCCTCCATTTGGATGAGATGTAAAGCTGTGGCCCCATGTGCAGGAAAACCATATCCTGTGTGCATTAACCCTTCCAGTGTCCAAGTCATTTGTATATGTTCAGAGAATCTGAATTGTGAGGCTTAGGACATATGTATCCGTTTTTAGTGCAACAAAAAAAATCGATTTTTTAAAAATAAAAATTGCTATTGTAATTTTTTTTATATATATCTTATAAAAATATATAATTCAGGCTTCAAAAATATTTTGTTTTTTAATTTGATGCTTATTTTATTAAACTACAATATAAATAATTTTATAAAGCCATCTGATTGCCATTTCTTAGAAGCACTAAATGGTATTGCTGATTTGCTTGTTAATATTCCTATTTGCTGAAGCAACCTTCTGATTTAAGCTTACAAGTTTGATTTGAACTATTATCAACAAATTTTTCCTTAAATTTTTGAAAATCTCCTAAAAATTAACAAAAAAAAATGCTATTTTTAAAAACTTTAGATTTTGGAAGTAATTACAAAATATGTACACCATTTTTTTCTGTTTCATAAACCCATTTCAGTATTTCCAAGTTATTTTTATCATTTTTCCCCAGCATTCTATGCATCTTTCCCACCTTAAAATCGAAACTGCAAGTAAGCACATCCTTCTTAGAACTTCTGGTTGCAGCTGCATTTAATTAGTTATGCTTCACTGAGGCGAACAAGACGCAGATGGCTGACACATGCAATCTCCATTGCATGTGTTATAAGTGTTTTTTACAGTTTTGGTCCAGCATATTGGATATCCTTTTGTAAAGTTAATATTTACTTTTTTTTATATTTAAACCTTAGTTTTCATTTCAGTAGTTTATTTTGGGAAATTAGCCATCTTTTGGCCAATCGATAAGTATTAATTTTTTCATAGTTATGCTACATTGTATGGCCGGCCTACAACTTGTTGATGTGAATATTTTAACATCACATTAGGCTATGTGTTAATTTTTATTTTATTCTTTATTACTTTTCCAGTAAAAATTTGATCTAGTATCATTTTCTGAAAATAAATGAGATCTTGGATATGAAAGCAAATTCATTTCTGTAGATTTACTTCAGTTAGTGATCTTTTGATCAACTGATTTATCGATCTTTCCGAGTTATGCTAGATCAGAGGCCAGCTTAAAAGTTGTTGCAGATATTTTAACATCCCATTAGGTTATATGTAAATTTTCTTTTATTTGTTTTTTTTAGTAAAAAACACTTTGAGCTTGTACTGTTTTCTGAAAATGAATGTCTTGGATATGGAAGCAAAATAGACTTCCTTGCTATGGAAATCAGCCATCATGTGGGAGGGCAATTTCAGGAAGGCATCTCTACTGCTAAACTCACTGTGAAAGTTTCACTCCCTCCCAACTCTAGAGAAATATATATATTTTTTAAATTACGAGTTTTTTTGTTTATATTGAATGATTTTAAAGGCACTTCCCCTCCCCCCCCCACAGTACCTTGGCTGTGCTATACAGATGATATAATGTTTTTTTTTTGCGTTGGTGCACAAACCTTTCTGCACTTAGCTAAGATCGACAAACTTCAACACCCAAAGAAAAATTTCATAATGTTTAGCAAAAAAAGCAGCCAAGGAAGTTTTTTTCTATTTCATAACAGTTCAGAAAATCCCTTGAATGTGAGAAGTCCAAGTCATGTTGTGTAACACTGGCTGTGTTTAAAATATACAATACTGAAAAGAATCATTGAAAGATATTAAAATCATATTTCAGGTGGAATATTATATTATTCGGGAGGAAATTTCCTTTCAATAAATATATATTTAACTATTTTTATTCATCAGGTTTTCCAAAATGTAGCCATAATTGTATAGTGCGTATCTTTTTTTTTCACTATATCACATTGAATAAGGCTTATTAAAATCAATATGCTTGCAAATTTGTTTATATTATTTATTTTCTTAAAATTCATAATTAAATTCTGTTTCATTTGGTATATAACATGATCTATTTCCGTTGATTGGTTATTTTTTAAAAAAAATTTAAAGTTGACTTATTTATGTGACTCAGCACAATTGGCTAAAAGCTTGGAATTTTCTCAAAGTATGGTACTGAGAAAAAAAATTACAAAACGAGAGAAATATTTACTTAAAATCAAAATAATAATTTTTTTGTTATTCAGAAATATATAGTCATATTCATGTTCATTGTAATCATTTCTGTCTATTAGTTTTTTTTAATAAATTTTTATTTGTGTTGCCAGATGCATTTTTTTAGTACACGACTCTAAAAAAAGTCCTATTAACCCTTTAATGCCCAGAACGGCCCAAAATGGCCGAGATTTTGAAATGGACTAGTCCGAATAGGACTATTTCTTTGTCTTTACTACCCTCTACCTTTTTCTCAGATTTCTTGGGTGTTAAGGGTTAAAATGAAATTTATTGTCTTTTTTTGGTAAATACTTTATTTTCAGAAAATCCAGAATTAAATGCTGATTAATTTTGCATACAACATGCCATAATTTCTCTCATTAGTTATTTGGCAAAAAAGTTCTAAAGTTAAATTTTTTTTTGGCTGAGCATAGGGAGAAAATAGCTTGACCTCTGGATGGAAACCTGTTTTTCAGGCTGGATCTTGGAAGGGTTAAAGAAGATGCTGGATGGCCTTGATGTGAGGTTAACATCTATCTTCTAACATCTGCCAGTCAGTCCCCTTCCTAAAACCTTCTCTGAGCCTTTGGGATTCTTGTGACCTGGCCATTTATTCCATTCTGTGCAAAAAAGTGTCTCTTTGAGGTAAAGCACTCAACCCAGCTCTTGAATTTTTCAAAATTTGATAGGATCATCACTGAACTAGAAGGCAATGTTTTTAATGCTTCTTTATAGTGTTCAACAAATTATCTTTAGATTTATCTAAGCCAACAGTCTCTATGGCATGACCTGAATGCCATAGGAAGGACCATGAATCAGTAGAACAGAGAAAGAACACTATGCAACATTTCTCTAAGCAACCAAAAATTGCTTTAACTAGCATGGTACTAAATAACAATGCCGTAGCTTAATTTAATCAAGCTTTTATTATTTCTTCACCAAATAATATTTCCTAGCTAGGTTTTACATATAAAAATATTGTTCAACCAAAATCACTGTTGCAGTCTCACATACCGTTTGAAGCATTATAATAAAAGAATTTTCATTTGATTCAGTAATAGCAGATAATATTTTTTATCATGATATTACCTCATCAACATCTAATATGAAATTAACAAACAGTAAAAAATTGCTTATATTATATAGTGCAAATAAATACAGTTCAAATAGCATGCTCTGGACTGTTTGCTGCAAGAGGTCATGGTAAAAGATGCTTATTTGGATGAAGAAATGTGTTGATCTTTCAGTTTGTGGTTTAGTTTCTTGTTTCATCTGATGAACTTAAAATAAGTTTGATAATAATTGATCATGATGTATTTTTTTAATTAAACTTTTACATGTAAAAATGGTCTTTGGCTGGCATCAATCTGCACTTATGGCAGTTGTCAAATGCCACCCATTTTAGTATTTATGGTGGTTGGATTCTTGATGATTCATGATGGTGATTGAGAGCTTATGTATGTATGAAACTTTTGCAAGATGATGAGCTTATGCATGTAGGAAACATTTGCAAGATGATGAGCTTGTTTTTTAATAGCTGTACTCTTTTATATTAATCTTCTTGATTATTTTTAAGCAATTTCATTCAATCCTTAAAAATGGCTCATAAAAGGAATGGCAAATTTCCTAGTGATAATAAAGCTTTTTATGAGTAGATTATTGAACTGTGAAATTGGAAGGAATCGTACCTTGCTTGCTTTCACAACTATGCAGACAATTATTTAAAAAAAATGCTGAAATTAAAAGTGCAACCTCAGTGTTAATCAACAATTATTATATTATTATAAGGCAATATGTAGGCCTTTTGGCAAATATGAAAACACCTTTTAATTTTGTGAATTCAAAATTAAATTTTGTATTGTCTGATGAATCCAAGGATGAAAGTTCCAATGCAAATACTCCTATTTTTTATTTAACTGGTAAATATTGCAAAAAACTTCCTTAACATTAATTGCAAAACTGTTCTATATTGATTAAACACATTATTTGTATTCATATCTGTAAAAACTTTCTGATCCTTTGTTAGGAATGTAACCTTGTATTATAGCATTAGTCCTATGGTAAAATTGGTCTGAACTTGTGGAAACTTCCTAGAAGTTTAACCCATGTAAATGTGAGGAATACCTTGTATAGAGTTCTTGTGAAATGCTGTTGCAAATCTGACAAAAGCAGTGATTTTTATTCATTGTTATTAAATATTTGGATATGAACAATGTTATGGCTGTAGTTCTTTAATTATTTTTATTCCATCTTCTATACTGAACTAATATCAATAAGAAATAATGGTACACTGAAAGTGTATATAGAAAAGTGTAATATTTATATCAGTGAGAGTGTTTCAGTTATTTATATTATAAGCACCAAGTTTTTATTGCACTCATACCAATAATAAGTGTATTTAACAGCAAGACATTTATTTAAAACATGGAAATGCATGAGACACCAGCATATCTGTTGAAGAGCAAAGTGTTTGAAGCATTTGAAAGCACTCATTTGGTTAGCACAATATCTGAGCAAGAGTTCATTAGACTTTGTAGGCTGGTAACTAGATACCTTGAATTAAATCTAGGTATGAATTGGCTTGTGATATAAAAAGTAACTAATTAACTAGTGTGATATTATATATAGACATAGCTGAAAAAATTCCAAACTTGTCTTGGTGACTAAAATTTCATGCTGATGACTGCTGAATCACTCTATTATACAACAGTTCTAAATATTTTTGATTATTTCTTGGGATTTATTGAAAAATTTGCTTTTCCACATTAAAACTGTATTTTTACTTGTAAGCTGTAAAGTGGTCATAAGATAATCTTTCATACATGTATGATAGCAAATAAAAATAATCACAAATCTGATGATGTATTGTTTTTATTTTGGAAATTTTTGTGCATTATAATTTATGTACATATAATTTCATTTCACAGTGAAAGAAGAGATTCTTTGTCTTCTTGGTGTTATAGCCCACTTTTATCCTCAAGATTTTCTTCCTGATTCGGAAAGAGTGCTTGCTAAGTTTTTGAGAGAACTGAAACAACAGGTCAGTATGTACCACAGATAATGCTAATTAGAACTTTATATTCATTTATTTAATATTTATACACATATGTATTGTGCACTAACCACCACTGATTTTGCTTCACTTATATATACTGTTCTGACTAGGTCAGGATCCCAAACATGTGACCCATGGAGTCATTTTGTGCAGCTCACAAGCAATACATTTTATCATAATCATGGTATGAACTGTGGCTTACTAACTTGGCTTAACTTTAAAAGTGTCATGGGAATTAGGAGAAAATTGTTGTATTCAACCAAAGATGAAGGTAGAGAAATGAAATTTAGGTTTATGTTTTAGTACTAAAAGTTTGTAACATTTAAATAATAAAACCAATATAAGTAATTATATTTTGCATTACTGCTTAAAATAAAATGTGGCCCACTATATATAGAAAAGTAAATGATTTGGCTCATATATGATATATGATTTGGGTTTTATCTGCTCTAGATGATGAAATTTCAATGGTGGGCAGTGTAATTACACAATTAATATTTAAAGGTTTACATAATTTAATAGAAAAATATGAATACAGCATTTATAATATATATATTTTTTACGGTTAATTGAACATTTTGATAAAAAATAAAATTTAATATGACTGATGAGTGGGTTAAAAGCTCTTTCAAACTGAAAACAGAATAGGTATTGACTGTCGAAAATTTATCACTTTTGCAGATTAGCATGAAAATGCAATGAAAACAGCCAATTAACCCACAGGAAAAAAAAAAGACTGTCACAAAAAGAGACAGCATGCAAAAGCGTTATTGGATGTTTTTTTTCCTGGTTTACTAGCTGGTCACAATTATATCAATTTTACTGTGTAATTTGTAAAATAAAAGAATTATCTCCATTAAAATTTTCAGTTTTGTATAAAGTGTTATCTATTCATTTCATTTGATTCCAATAAATAACAGAAAAAAATGTAAATTCTTAATTCAGATTCAAATAATATTGAAATTCTGATTTTTGATTATGTAATTTTTGGTGACAAACAAGTTATTGCTATTTTGATGATGACAGTGGATTGTTAGTAGTGCAACTTGTTTTTTCTCAGAACTAGATAAATGCTGTGAGAATAGATGCTTTAATATTGAACTGTTAAAAGACTTTTAACAGTTATTTCTAAATGGTGCTACTTATTGTTTGGACTGCTGCTGAAGTGGCTGGGTATTGTTCCTGTTCTAAAGAATTTGATAGTGATATTTTCATACTTAAGGATCTATTATTCAGTTTGCACTGATATCAGCCAGTCAGTAAACAATTGTTGAAATTAAAAATCAAAAGAAATTTATAATATTTAAGTTAGGACATCACAATATAAACATGCATGTGGGACAAAATTGACTTTTAATAGAACTATGGGCCCATTACTCTTTTATTATATATGCATAACTTTAGTTCACCTAGGATTTTGGTCTTCACAACTAAAATATTATAATGAGCCAAGTATAAGATATTCTTACATTGTGCTGGATGCATCTGATTTTTTTATTTGTTTTGAGAATAACAAAGCATAGGTTGAGAGAAAGGAAGTCAAGTTTTACTTCTTCACTCTTTATTTTTTGGACATTAGCATACAATCTAAAATCTTAGATGTTTGCAAAAATGTGAATAAAAAAACATTATCCCTTTTATTTACACTTAAATTTGTCACCAGGCAAATTAAACATTTCTCTTTCTAAACTTTGTAATAATTCATGAACATATGCAAAACAAACAAAAATAAACCATTTGAGAATTGACAGGTAATTATGGGATAAAGGTTGAACAGAAATATGAAGAATCATTGTCCAGGCGGTTTCTTTTTTCCAATTACTTTTTTCCTTATATATTGCTGCATGCTACACAAAGTTTCCTGTTACACTGACTATTAGCATGTATCTATTTGAATTACATTTTTCAAAAAATATTAATTTTTATTAAGATAAAGCAAAACATCTTCTATGTCATGTGTATGGCAGTGGACTGCATGTGCTAGTTTTCTTTGAACTTAATGGTAATGGTGGGCTTAGGCAACACATATATTTGTCTTTTTATTTTTCAGGTGAATGCCAAAACAAAGAAGCTTGATCAAAATATTGTGTCTGGATGTTTATTGGGTTTGAAAGAATATCTTTACAATTTTACAGTCTCTTATACTGAAGGTATAGAGTTTCATATTTTGAACATTAGTTTTATATTTTTTGTCATTAGGGTTATTAAAATTAATATTTAAACTTTTAAAGGAATGTTAATTTTAAAAATTCTGTTATTTTAAGAATGTATTGTGTATGATTTTTGCTTTAAACCAATTTCAAGGAATATTTTTGTAAGATAGTTACATAGGCTAATACAGTGGTTTCTAAACTTTATATAATGAGGCCCCTCAGCATAGCAAAGATTTTATTGCACTCTCCCTCCAAAATGTACATGCAGTGGCAAAAAATGTCAATTGTTGAGATGCTGTGTGCTGATTAAACAATTCAAAATGTGTGTGAGTGTTAATAAATGTCAAGAACACACTGCTGTTTGTGATGTTTGGCTCAAACCTCATGGAGCTATCTTGTAGCTGCAAGGCTTATGTTTATAAAAGCAATGTGTCAAATTAAACTATCTCTGACATTTTGAGAATTATAATCAACTTAATTTTAGCATAAAACTTACCTAGAAAATCCCATGCCCCCAAGATGTCAGACCCTAAAATTTGAAAACCACTGAGTTAAATGATTTAGGACTGTCACAGATTCATGATTATTATTCTGATGTCCCATTTTGTATAATTGTCAGAGTTTTTGTGTGTTAGTTTTTATGCATATTTTACTATCATATAGTAAATTGCTGCTATCGCTAGCACTATCATATGTTCTTAATTGAAAATGGAAAGAAATACTCATATTCATTTATCCAATAAGTATTCCACTGAAATCTGTTCAAAACCTTTGATATATACTTATGCCATGTAGTAAAATATTTTTAGTGTGAGAATGCATATAATACATCACTGATGAGTTTATTTCAATATGTGTAATTTTTATATGTAAATCCTGGGCTTCTCCATGTCATAAATCAAATAATTGACAGTCCTGCAGCTAATTGCCAGAAACTTGGATTCCATCAGCATTTCTCAGGAGTTCCACATATTTTTTAGTTTATAGGGAACATGAATTAAGTAAAGTTGCACTGCATTGAATTTATAATCTCCTTTGGAAGTTCTCTATTTGGTAAAAGTAAATATGTAAAGAACTGAATCTTTCCTCCTTCATACATCTAGTAATTTTTTGTATTTTTAATTTTTTACTCATTTTTTTCATTTATTAATGTCCTTGATTTCCAATTATTTTTAACATTACCAATGACCTGCAATAATTAATCAATAAAAAATTTTTCTACTGGTCTTTTACTTTTCTACACTGGTCTAAAGTCTAGTGATGGCAAAGACACCATCACTTTTATACTAAGAATTAACCACTTTTTTTGGTTTATATCAATGCAAATTTTATATGCAATTTTAGCATTTGCAGTGATGATCAACAAATCCAAAGGATAAACAGTTAAACCAGGAATTAGTTAAACCTGCATCTAATACGCTGCATATGGCCTAGTCCTTCAAAATGTCTGCCATATAGGCAGTCCAATGAATTATACAGCCTTTGGTTTTAAAACTAGCACTCCACAAAGTATAATTAATATGGACAATCTAAAAGTTACTTTTTTGCAATGTTATGAGTTGTCCAATATTTACACAAGAAATGTTCTCCTGAGTAAATGAGTGTTACAATGAATCAAAGTTGATTTATCCTTATCATTTGATTTTGACTGTAGTCTTCCTTTGAGAGCAGGTTCACACATGTTAGTGAACAATACTCTGCTTTCCCTCCTCTGTCTCTTCATTAGAGGTTGTGACTGAGAGCACATGCACACTGACAAAGAGGGCCAGAGTGATGCATGTGCAAAACTTTTCAGTGTGTTAAACTTTTTCATGTGCAAACTTTTTCTCTCTTAAACCTATTTTAATATTCCTAGAATTATTTTTATTACTTATATCATTTATCCCAGCATTCTATGAGTCGTTCCCACTCTACAAATTCAAACTATAAGTAACAAGAACCTTCTTAGCCAGAGCAAGGCCAGAGTTTGTGAAGACTGCAACATCACGACAGAGCAGGTGCCATGACCTAGTTAATTGCTGGCATATGGGGTCCTGTATGTTGGCGAAATTTTTTCCACAAAATATTGATGTTAAAATGTCACCCAGGTAATGCTGTGATTGTCACCTATGTTTATTGCATTATGTTATATGTTAATTATCCTTTTATTATTTCATCATTTTCCAGTAAAAAATCTTTGATCTTGTATCATTTACTGCAAATGAATGAGGTCTTGGGTACAGGAGCAAAAAGGACTTGCTTGGTATGAAAATCAATCCTCTTGTGGGAGGGCGATTTCACCAAGGGTTTTTATCCCCCCACTGCTACGCTGAGGATGTTTTTCTTCCTCCTTGCTTGGTAAAATTTCATTTTTTTTAAATAGGAGTTTTTAAGTTTATATTGATTGGTTTTAAAAGCTTTTACCTCCCCTCCTCCTGTATCTTGGCTGTGCCACTCTGATGATTATCATTTTTTAGCTTTCATTCATTAACATTTCAACACCCAAAGAAAAAAATAATATTTAGTGAAAAAAAGTGGTCAAGAAAGTGTTCATCCATTTCATAAACGAGATAGAAAATCCCATTAATGTGTGAGCAATGCATATCACTGGCCTTGTTTTAAAATATACTACACTGAAAAGAATTATTAAAAGAAATAAAAATCATGTTTCAGATAAACATTTTATTATTTGGGAGGAAATTTGCTTTTGATTAATATATAATTTAATGTTTTTATTCTTCAAGTTTTCCAACATTAACCTTAATTGCATAGTCCGATTTATTTTTTCTCTATATCACTGTGAAAAAGTCTTAAAATTAATATGCTTGTGAATTTGTTTAAAATTTTTATTTTCATAAAATTTTGGGTTCTGTTTAATTTGGTATATGATCTATTTCTGTTGATTGGTCATTTTTTAAAAAAAAATTCTATAGTTGACTTATTTATCTGACTCAGCACAATTGCTGAAAAGCCTGGACTTTTCTTAAAGTATGGTATTGAGAAAAAAATTGTTAAAAAAGAATAATTTTCTTATTTGAAGTTAATTTTTTTTCTGCTATTCAGAAATAAATACCCTTTCTATTCATATGTATTATAATTATTTCTGTCTATTAGTTTTTTAAAAGCAAATTTTTATTTGAATTGCCAGATGCATTTTTGCTACATGAATCTAAAAAGGTCCTATTAAAGTTAGTAATTTTTTTTTGTTAATTATTTTCAGAAAATCCAGATATAAATGGTGATTAATTTGTCATATGACATGCCATAATACCTTGCATTAGTTATTTGGTAAAAAAGTTCTAAAGTTAAATTTATTTTTGGCTTAGCAAATGGAGAAAATAGTCTATGGATGTAAACCAGTTTTTCAGGCTGGACACTGGAAGGATTAAATTTGCCCATGTAGGTTGTTAGGTTGTTTTATCTCTTAGTTGCATTTTTGCACACACAATGGACTAAATGGCCAGATCACAAGGACTCCAATTGCTCATAGTTGGATAGGAAGTTCATTGGATAACTGTTAGGAGATAAAAAAAATAATAATAAATAAATCCCCCTCACACAGCTGCTTGCTATAGAAGTCTTGCAGGAGCCTGTCAATTTATATGCCATAGTAGAAGGTCTGAGAGGATGGCAGGACCTCAGCAGAAAAATGACATATATCCATGCCTTACCCAGGGCTTGAACCCAGGTCCCTTTGATCAGTAGCCAAGCACACTAACCACTTGGCCATGGGAAATCTTTCTGTAAAGGTCATCTTGCATGTTTTTTTAATGTATTTAGGGTATGGCTCTCCTGTAAATGGGGCACTGCTTAACATCTCATCTGATGAATGGTGTAGAATATGACTTCCCTGACCATAGCCTAATATCTCATCCAATGAACAGTGGCCTTTCGAAACCAGTGGGTCCCTTTTGTTATTGAGGGTAGAGTGAAGATTAGTAGAGACAAATCTCAATGCAGGCACAGCTGAGATTTGAACCTGGGAACATCAGATAACCAATTTTATGAGTGTAGCATAGAAAAAATGGTGTTGGAAGAGCTGGCAGGCACATGAATAATCATCAAGATTAGGATTTTTTTTTATGTAAATACATATTTTTTTTGTGTTAACTTTTGAAAGAGATTACATTTTCTACATGTTTCAGAGTGAGGTAGTACTACTTTTCATATTTAGAGGTAGAATATACTTTTTATACCTCGGTATTTTTGCATATTTTGTATCATTGGTGTGGGTAGGGCCCACACAATGACATACACATTTATGATATTATTGGAATTTCCATCAAATTTGATTAATTTTCTTTAAGCATTAACCCTTTTACTATCAGAAACTGATTAATCAGTTTTCAAAAAACACTACAAATGAACTTGCAATATGTTTTTTTATGCTTACCTAACATTTTTTTTCCTTTTAATTTCTATATTTTTCTTAAGAATTAAATGCTCTTTCTTTTAGTATGTAATGTAAACTATTGCATTCATTAGTTGTTTCATAATGAGGCTCAGAAGTTGAGTTGCATTTTTAGTGAAAAAAAAAAAGGTAAAAAAACTGTTTTTACCACTGCAAGGGTTAAAAATAATTTTTGTGCATAAATTGTTAGAAAAATATTGATAAATCTATAGCAAGAATAAATAGTTCTTCATTATCCTAATAGTTATAAAATGTTTCTAACTTTTTTTTTTGCTTTTTCCAGATGCAGAAAAATCATATCAAATATTTAAATTTGCAAGAAATGTTATTGAAGCACGATTTTCACAGGAATCAAGATATTCAATGTCCAAAGGTTAGAATATTTTTTTTTTCAGTTCCATTAAATCGTACTTTTTTTTGTGGGGAGGAGTATTTTTGCCATTAGTGATATATTTTTAATGAATTTTCAAGAAAAAGTGATTGAATAGGTGGGTAGCCTAACCTCCTAACAATTTTTTCAATTCTTTTTATGCTTGCATGCATAACTGAGAAGCCATTTGTAGGTTTTACAGGTTTTCTTACATCACATGCACACATCCAAACCACTAAGATTGAAACTATGTTACACTGTTGCTCATTATTACCTCAAAATAATATATCTGTTTAGTTTTAAATGTAGTTATTTTATCTTTTGGCTATATGTAAATCATTTTCACAGCATTATATATATATATTGAATATTTCTCTTCTGGATTTTCAGCTGGATTACTACTATTTGCAGCTCATGCACCTCAGTTTGCAGAATTTTGTTATGAGGATTATAATTCTCTGTATAAAGACATGATATTTTGGGCTAGACATAACAATAGAGATATGCAGAAAGCTGGTTTTGCAGCTGTTGATGCTTTCCTGAAACAGGTAAACATCTTCTTTGAGTGTAATAAACTATGACATAAACTTTTAATCTAATTCAGGAAATCTTTTTCACTATGCCTCAATTAATTGTTAAAGTTAAGAATTTTGTATCATAGTAAAATATTATACAATTTAAAGAAATTTTGTTTCACAATAAATAAAATGCTTTACATTTTAAAATACCTCTTATGGCTAATTCATATTAGTGAAGCAAATATTCACTACTGGTTGAATAGATGAAGGGAGTTTACAGTTTGAAAAGTTTTTAAGCCATAAGTGGATATAGATTTTTTTTTTTTTGCCTCAAAGCAATAGGATGGGATGAGTTGTTCTAAATCCTTAAGAGTACTTTTATGCTGTAAAATGGGCTAAATTGCTAGTCACAAAGCGCAAGGCATCAAAGCAATGAAAGAGCTGGTTTTATTAAAAGCAAATTTTTCTTATTTAATGGATATATATTTTATCTCCTTAAAATATTCCCTTAATTGTCATTAATTGTTTTTAAAATTTATCCTTATAAAAAAAATGTTAATAATGTTATTAAAGTAGTAAATTTCAAACACCATACTGAAAATGCAAATGATGGATAAAATGGAAGTATTTTGTCAGAATGTATAAAGTAGTACAGTATTCTATATAGGCCTCAGTATTTATATATATGTAAAAAGGCCTACATTAGCCTCTTTCTACTATATCAGGATCTTCCCTGAAATAAATTATAATAATTTTGTGTTATTTTGTGGGTGTTTTTGGCTTCTAAAAACATTGTGTCAATGTTTGATATTCATTTCGATTTTTTTGGTGGTACTCAGTATCTTGCCAGACTCATAATCTGCAGTTCCCAGGTTTGAGTCACAGCTGGGCCAGCATTGAGATTTATCTCCACAAAATCCCCACCCTGCCCTCTGTCAGTAGAGGACACTGATGGCCTTGAAAAGCCTGTTATCCATTGGATGGGATGCTAAGCCATATCCCCATGTGTGGAAGAGCCATACCCAATGCGTGTTAAAGAGCATGCTGGATTGCTTTGATGAGAAACTCACATCTGTCTCCTAACAGCTGTCCAGTGGGTCTCCAACCCCAACCTTCTCTAAGTCCTCAGGGTCCTTGTGACCTGGCCATTTAGCCATTGTGTGTAAAATGCCACCCAGAGGTAAAACAACCCAACCCATATTGATATTTTTGTTATACATTTTTGTAGTTAGGTTTGATAAAAACTGCTAATAATCATGCTATTAAATACAAAACTTATACTGAAATGATTGCTATTTGAATTAGCTAAAAATAAAGTAAAATGTTATTTAATATACTATACATTTAATAAATATGCTTATTACTTTAGAAGAGATAAAATCTCTTATCAAGAGATGTACATGAGCATAAATTAGGTGCAAAGTGTAGAACTAGCTACTTCACTCTTCATTATTGCTTAATATAAGAAATACTGTTTAATATAATACTGTTTAATATAAGAAATGTCCAGAATGTCATTAGGAGCATTGTTTAAGAAGTAATATGGGAACTGTAGGAAAATATAGCTTGAAAATGTGAACAATAGTATTTTTTGTACTATTCACTGATATTAGTTAGCCCTTTGCTGAGTTCTAAATAGTGAATTTTTCTTTTGGTAAATTAATTTTGAGGTGTTTTCAGCAGAAAAAAAAAAATGGAGCCTTGTCTTATCTAATTTTTTTTCTGTATTCTATATCGTATGCCATGTTATATACAAAAAGTAAGAGCATTCAATATTGAGTAATAAAAAGTAGAAATTCTATATTAAAAGTATCACATTTTTAAAAATGAAGGTAAAATTTTACTGTCCTTTTTTTAATTTTAACATCAGTAAAAAGTTTCAGAATCCTGTTGCTTTTTATTCCTAACTTATTTTATTATAAATATTTCTATTATTTAAATCTTGTATATAATATGTATATATATAAATTTTGCAGAAGTTTGTTCATGTATGTATTTTATGAATATGGATTGTTTCTCACCAAAATAGTTTAGAAAGTAATGATACAGAAAATTTATTTTGCTTCAAAAACAAATAACTGAAAATTCATAAATCTAAATTTATAAAGAATTGGAAAAATGACTGATAAATATTAATATTAAAATGATAGAACAATTTTGAAAATAAAATATGAAGTAAATCAAAAGCCAAATTGTGTTTGGAATCATCATGGTTATGAAAATTATAAATCTAAATCAACAAAACAATTGGAAAAAT
This sequence comes from Ryuthela nishihirai, assembly GCA_038380435.1. NCBI lineage: Eukaryota > Metazoa > Arthropoda > Arachnida > Araneae > Heptathelidae > Ryuthela > Ryuthela nishihirai. Next base: position 33,678,424 of record JAWZYU010000018.1, read on the forward strand.
GACTGATAAATATTAATCTTAAAATGGTGGAACAATTTTTAAAATAAAATGTGGTAAAGTAAATCAAAAGCCAAAATATATACTTCTTGAAATAGGTGAATTTCCACTGATCAGAAATAATTGTTTCCCCCTATTTAAATTTTTTGTAAATCTTGCAAAATATTTAGGAATTAAAGAATGGCAATGATTAAAGAGGCATCTTTAATGTTATCAAGGTTTTGATAATTATGGCCCACTGTAGCAATACTTTTCCTTTTCTAGTTGGATTATTTAGAATATTTTATCCACTTTTCAGCAGAGAAATCAAAGTTTTTTTTTGTTTCAAAAAAAATTTGCTTTTAGCATAAGTTAAAAACTGTCACCAAAGATGATTTCATTTGGATAAAAATTGCAACAAAATGTTATGTAATGGTTTTCCACATTTCAGCAGTGTACTGATTTCAAAATAAATAGAAAACTGACTTCCAACACATTAAGGATTAATCTTTTCCCATATAGTGTTACATTGTTAAGTCCAGTGCACAATTGGAAAACAAAAATTCAAAACATTTCGCACACCCCTCATATGAGGAAGCAAAGAAAAAGGTTAGTGTTCTCTCCTCCTTGTGTTCTGTAGCTAAGAAAACACAATGTCAAATAGTACCTAGCAAACACAAGTGTTGTCAAGCTGAGTAGAGAAGGATATGTTAATTATTGAGGTACTGCAATATTTATGGTAAATGCAGTAATTTTAGACTCAACTTTTAAGTTTTTTTTACACAATTATGTGTAAACAATATATACAATGGTGTAATACACCATTAACACCAATGTTTAGTTATCAGATTTTTAATATAGTAATTTCTTTTTTTTAACGTCTATTATCATGCATAACTAAGGAGTTATGACTGTTGCTCGCAGGTTACAAAGACTCTGATCAGTATTCTGTGCAATCAACTGGCATATTTACAAAGCCAGCCCTTTTCTGGCCTATAAATAGTGAATACAGATATGAGTTTCCTGGCTTGACCTAAGGTGTCTAAAGTGTTTTCAATTTAAATTACAATTTCAATTTAATACATATTATAGTGTAATGTTCAGTGCATTTATGTTATTATCAAGTGACAAAGAATCAACATCCATGTATGAATAAAATATCCAAATATGCATGTAGAACTTAATGGTTTCAGCCTGTTACCAACAAAAGCCAAAAATAAATATATGATCTTACAAATGCCTCTTAGATTTTTATATCTTCACTTTTAAGAACGAAATTTAGAATTTTTTAAAAATGTGCGATGATTGAATTTTGAATGAGTTGTTATGTTGAAAACTTTTATATATGATATTTTCACCTGTAAATTCTTAGACGTTATCAGGCTTCCTTATTGATTAAATTTGGTTTTTAATGGGCATTTAATAAACATAATATTCCATTATTAGGTATCTGAAATATTAGCATTAAAAATTGCAGAGAAGAAAGATTTGGATAAAGCAAGAATGGTGTTTAATGTAAGTATAGAAACTAATGCTTGGTATAATAAATATGGATATTTTGCAAGAATATGAGTCTAGGTTGTTTGGAATAAATATATTTTATAAAAACTGCACTTATACATAATTTCTGTAGACACTTTTAAAACATTCCTAAAATATATATGTGTAAAATGAATCAACATCTGGAGATTGCAGAAATTTAGAGATAGCATCTATTGATTGCAAAATTTTCAATAGAATTTTGAGGTGAAAAACGCTTTCAAATGTTTTTAATTTTTTTCCTTAAAGCTTTTACATTCAAAAACTTCATTGTTTTTACTGAGAAGAATTATTTGAGTCAGTGTCTTCATCACATCTATAAATTTATATTTCAGGACATGCATAGATTTATATCTTGAAGACTAGCGAGTTGCAGAAATTTTTTGTGTTATTTTAGCAGAGTCAGACATAGACTGAAGAGTTTCTCACCTTTCACTGCTGTTAGAGAAAAACACTACAAGTCATTCCACTAAATAGAAAAACCTTTTTACGTGAACTGATGCAGACATAGCGTCATTAACAACTTAGTCTGCACCCCATTATATGCACTGCTCATTACAGTTGCTGCATCATAGCTCTGTCCATGTATTTTATTTAAGTCTAGACCATACTCTCAAGTTAACCTCCAGAAGTTTGTAAAGTCCTGCTGCTGAATGATCAGTTGCTACAATAAATCCCAGAAAAGATTTAAGGTCAGTTTGTTTGGAATTCCTTTCTCGTCATTTTAATTAAAACATGCCTAATTACTAAGCTCAGTTGCTCTCTTTTGATAATGTCCTGTATATTATCAGAAATAATAGAAAAAAAGGTGCTTTTTTATTTTGTTACAAATTTCATACTTTACAATATTTGATAGCATTTGAATAATATCATTTTGTATTGAAGGACTTAAATATTTTACATTTTACTGTACCTCTCCCCTTCTTTTTTCCCAACAGTTCTTTCAAAACAGGGTCATAGGTAGAGAGCAAAGAAATTGATAAAAACACACCTTAGTTTTCGCTCTGAAGACTTTCATAATGACCTCTGAATGGCAGGTTACACACCATCAGGGTTAGAGTAATGTTCACCACTATTTTCAGAACTTTAGTCCAGTAATTGACTTCATTATGCAGTGCAATTTTTGCTTCTTCTGACAGTGTTTTATGGTTCCTCCACTGTTCGTATACCATACAATAAATGATATGGAGTGTAGACTCCTCATGTAGCTTAATATTTCTTGAAATATGGGTCCAGTCTTGAATCCCTGTAACCCATGATACATTCTGTTTTTCTGTAAATAATAAGCAAGCTTGGCAATATACTGCATCAATTCCTACAGAATAATAAAACCAATAGAGTGTTTTATTTGTACTCCAGCTTTATTTGTTGAATAATAATAGGTTCCTGAAAAGCACCTGTTCTCCTGCTTTGGATCTTTAGGGAACTGGAAAACAGGTTAGCATGGCCCATTGTTGATAATCATTCATTTCATATCACTAGTGAGTTGATCTTTGAAATTAATTTTATGGTCATTTTTCGAAATGTTTGAAATGTTCTTAGTACAGTTCATACAAATAATCATAAAAAAAAATAAAAATAAATACCCCCTCAAGCAGCTGCTTGCCACAGAGGTCTGACAGGAGCCTGTCAGTTTATATGCCACAGTAGGAGATCTGAGAGGATGGCAGGACCTCAGCAGAAAAACGACACATACATCCATGCCTTACCTGGGGCTCGAACCCAGGTCCCTTAGATTTGCAGCCAAGCGCGCTAACCACTCGGCCACGGGACGGCTTAAGGAGTACCATATTCAATTGCCATGAATTCTTCTGTATCAACTTCTTTCTCTTGGTCACAAGCATTTGAATAAGAATTAGCATTATGAAATCATTATTATTGTTTTTTATTATATCCTCAGTTTTACTTATTTTTATGTCAGCATTCATATCTTGGTTGTCCTTTCCAATATTTAGTCTCGAGACTTCTTCACAAGACTTATGCAAAATGTCTACACTTTGGTTTACTGTTTTCTTCTGACATGATGGAGCACAAATTAAGTAATTATTTAAAAAAGTAATGAAACACTCTCAAACTCAGATATTCACTATCAATAACACAAACTGCCAGGTGACAATTTCGTATAAGTATAACTGGAACTAAAGAAATCTGACAGAGGAAGACTGGCCCAAAGACCTTTATATTTTGTATCCAACCACAGTCCTCCAGTTATATACCTACTGATTGATGTGTTGATTCACACATGAACCACTTAGTTCTGCACATTTCCTTTAACTTTTTCCAGTTGGTGCTTCTCTGTGAATATCTGACCTTCAGGATGGCACAAGTGTTCAAAATTCTCCCCCAGCCCCAAGCTGACCACTTAAGAGATTTCTTTTAGAAAGTCCACCACACACACACAGTTCTTTCTTCTGTGTCCTGCCAACCCCCACTCAAATTGCTGGCAGGACACATGAAAATTAATTGGTTTGGCCATTGATAGAAATTGTGACTTTCATTTCGATCTCCCCTCATTGCACATGTACTTAGCAACACCTGACTCTGGATCAGCCCTCAAACGCCCCTCAAGGGTATGGAAGGAATAGGCAGAGAGGATGAAGGATGTCTGGTATAAAAGAATTAAGCTTCACAGTCATCGAAATTGACAGCAAACACTATCAGAATGAATATAATGTTCTAATAATGGAATAAGATAATAATATGTGCAAAATTAATAGAATTTATTAAAAATATGCATAATAAGTACACTCATACAACATTAATCCAAAATGTTGCATAAAGCCACGAAATCAACAAAAGTGCAAAAATGCTTAAATAATATAGGAGAAAGGATTATAATTGAAAACACTTACTTAGACTTGTTTGATGAGGACAATATGAGAGAGACACTTATGATGTTCTTTTAAATGTGATCTGTTACTTGCAACATGAAAATGTGATTTTTTTCTCTTGTGTACGCTCTTCCTCAAGGTTTCTTAATGCATTCAGTCTTGGAAATGAAAATTTTCAATATGAGACAATTGGTAGACTGCAGCTAAAAGTAGAACTTCTTTTTATGGTAATAGAAGGTTGTTACGTGAAATTGGATATTGTAACTTTTGCCATCTTTTTTGAGGACTGAATGTGTTAACCTTGGGGAACTTGGGGGTTTTTTGGACTTGCCATTTACAGTGAAAACAATGTAATCATTTTTTTTTTCATCTTTTTAATTTATTGTTTTAAAATGCACATAATTGAGATATTGCTTTCAAAGTTGTGCATTGATTTAAATTTAAAAGGCATAATATTACAATTTTTTAAGTTTATTTTTCAGTTTTTTCTGAGTGAATTCAAAAGAACATTTCAGTACAGTGAAAGTCCAAGAAACCTTAGCATTGCTGTTACTGGCTATGGGCTTTTTGCAGCTGTAAGTATTTTAGTTAATATGTACGTTCTCTTTCTTCTAAATATGAAATAATTTAAATTATTATATGCAGCATATTTTTATTATCTCAGTATTTACAGTTAATTAGAAAAGTGAATGAATGTTGTGAAATGAATAGAGTAAATGAAGTTAATAAAGGATATTGAAAAATTCAGAGAAAATTAAAGGAAAAGTGAGGCTAATAATATTTCCTAATAAGACAGACAGCTGCTAGAATTAATATTGAAGATGTATATGAATTGATCTAATGCAATGATGTATACTGATTGTAGTGCTAACCATTATGATTTCCATATAATTAGTATCTTTTAATTGTATTATAATATAGAAGATACTTCAAAATCTTCAAAAATCAGAATGAGAAATTTAAAAAAGAAAATGGAAATATTTCTTTGATAATTTTGTTTTTTATTCATGTGTTGGAGAGATCACAGGCTATCTGTTTAATTCAGTTGATCTAAAATCAGTTGTTCTAAAATTTAATGCCATAAAGTACAAATCATTTTATTTATTTTATAATTGATTTATATCACATTTAAAAAATTAATCTCTATTATATTAGTGGTTAAAATTAATTAAGATTTACTGATAATTTTACACTTATTAAATTAAATTTTCATAATTTTATTTCATGTATTTGCATATGGCACTAAGAATTATGCTATATTACTGTAAATTATTATCATAAATATAATGTTAATATCTTATTAGTGAAAGATTGTTGTTTTGAAAAATATCTGCTTTGTAGTTTTTTTTTTATCATTGTTTTTTAATATAATGTAAATTACATCAGTTGGTAGTTATTTAAGGCTGAACTAAAGACATCCCAAACTACTGCTATGAAATGTTGGTGCAATCTTGATTATTAGTTGCACTAAATTGCACTTAATATTCACATTTAAAAACCATTAAAGAATTGATGCTTTAAGAAGACCGAACTTATTTTTATTAAACAAAAAAAGCAACTCCATGTTTAAAGACAGTATTCACAACTTTTGAAATTCATTCAATGACTTTTGTGGCATATGATAAAGCAGGGGGAGATACTTTTTGACGTGTAAAAAAAAACAGCAACAGGTTATTGCATACATTTTGTCATCTTCCCCCCTTTTCATCTGTAGACATTAGTTTTTTTTTTCATTTTTAGTAATAAATGAAAAATTCCTTTAGGGTTAAATAATTATTAATGAAATATTAGGATATGCATTTTCTGAATCTTCCAATAGTTTTAAATTTCCCCATTAGAAGATCTTAAAGGCTGAAAAATGCAAAACTTTAAACAAATATTTTGAAGCATCTATTCATGCTAGTTATTCAAAATTTTGGTGTAAATGTGATGACTAAGGGGGTTTACATTGACATCAGCAGTTTGCTCCCTTACTTAATATGCTGTGTTAGTGTAAATTATTATCATAAATATAATGTTCATTCCTTATTAAGTGGTTTGTTGAGTGGTGGAAAAATGCTTTTTCGTTTCAAGAGATAAATGAAAAATTCTTTTTAGATTGAATAAACCCTAATGAATTAATACTATTTGCATCTTCCAAATCATTAATTAGTTCGAATTTCCATTTGTAGTGAATGCTAAAGCTATAAAATGATGATCTTCATTTTCTTTGAAAATAAGTATTTTGTATTTGCAGGGGTGATATATTGTTTTCCTAGTTTAAAATTGCTTTTAGTATACTGAAGACAATAATAGTATTTTAAAAATGCATTTTATTTTTCCCATCAACCTATACAAAAGGAAAAGTTTTTCACTCCAAGTATGCTATCCTAAAATTTAGTTAAATGTTTTAAATGCAATTAGAGTTTCCAACTAGTAATTTGTCTAAAACTGATTACTTTGAACTATCAACTAGTAATTTAGTCATTACGAAAACCACTAAACTATTTCATTTCAATATAATATCAAAGTTGTATGAAAATCTGTATATCACTATGTAGATATTGTAATATATGAATTATATTTTAAAAACTATTGAAATAAATATTTGCCCCATTGTTATGAATATTTCTTATGTTGGAATGTTACAGGGTGGTACAGTCAGTAGTGTACCAGGACCATAACTTGAAGTTTGGTTCCATCTGTGTCAGAACTGAGATCTTCACTGTGCATTGTCCTCAGGAATAAGAGGTTACCATGGATCTGAAAAGACCATTCTCCTTTAGATAGGATGTTAAATTGATCAGATGCAAAAAAGCTTTGCCCAAATATAATAAAATGCATACTGAGCAGTCTTGATAGAAAGTTCCATCTGCTCTTCTGAAACCTTGTTCTGAATACTCAGAAATTAAAATTTTAATTTCAGCTACTAGTTTTTTTTACACTATTTTGTAGTTTATATACTCTATAAAATTAACACATTTAGCATACATTTATGCTAAATGTGTTAATATTATAGTGTGTTTTATTTAGAGGAAAATGCGATTTTTATCATGTGGGTGATGAGTAGGGCATAAACCTAATACTTCATCATGATCTATCAGGTCTTTAAACCATTGAGCTACCAGTTGCTGATCAATTTTCTGCTGAGACAGGTGGTGAAAAATTCTGATTGATTGATGGCATTGTTTTATCAGAAGCAAAGGATACTCTACTGTCTCTAAAGAAAGATGTTGTTTTATATGTAATCATGCCAATCCAATTTTAAGAAAGAAGTTTATCAATAATAACTCAAAGTTAGTCATCCAGTTGGTGAAAGAATTGTTTTAGGTAGTATATAATTTGATTTTAGCCTTGATTTATTAATGTTGTATTGCAGTTGTTTAATTATGGTAAGTGCATGAGATCTTTTTGTAATAAAGTCAGTAGAATAGCTACCATGGTGTCCTAATAGTTCAGCTTGAACCAGGACTTGGTGCTCAAACTTTTGTTTTAGAAGCATTTCTTTATTACTTATTGAGGGTGACCTTTGTAGCTAGTTGACAAAAAAATGTAATGAGCCTTGCACCCTTTTTATCCTCTTATTATCTCCCCCCCCCCAAAAAAAAAGAAAAAAAAAATTAAGAAAGGATAAGTGGACTGGTTAATAAGTCTTACACCAGGGCTGAACATCACTTTGCTATGCCACTGAATACAGTAAATTCTATAACATTGAGGAGGATATTTCCAGCATGTGAATTTTTGTTCAAAGTAAGATAACTTTGATATAATTAGGCTATTATAAATCACGCAAAATTTATCTGTTGCAATTCATTGGATATGCTGTTATACTGAAAAAGAATAATAATTCTCAAATAACCAATAAAAACATCTTAGGTGCATACTTTGTTTTATGGGATAAAAAAATGTACATTGGGTGATGGTGTTGAACTTGAAATGCTTATATAGTGTTTTTTTTATTACAAATTTAAATTTAGTAATGAGGTAATTCTCAATTGATTTCACAAAGTTTAAATCTGTGAACACTACTTGCATATTCAGTTATAAATTAATTTCATTTTATAGTTTTAATGTGATTATAAATGTTATAAGTCTGTAGAAATCACATAAAAATTAACTTTTACAGTTTATTAACATATGATTAAAAAAATTTTTTTTATAGCCTTGCAAGTTGTATTTAACTGAGCAGGATGTGAAGAGAATGCTGATTGATATGATTCAGAGATGTGAACAAATATGTTTTAAGTAAGTTTATCTATAGTGTGAAAATGGTTTAGATGTTAGTAGTTTTAATTGAGATTTGTTCTTTTTTTTTTGCTTTCACTGATACATTATAAAAATATAAATGTGATTGTAGTGTCTTGCTTGTGCACTGAATTATGTCATAGAGATGTTCCAAAAATGCACGTGTTTAAAAGGTATAATTTCTTAACATTAGTCATAGTAGAGTTGTGCACTTTTCAGAAATGATCTATTATTTAAATTAAATTTGAATATTTTCTTATTGTCAGCTGTAAAATCACAAAATAGGTACTGACATTAAATATTTCACCTTTAACCATGTTCACTGTAGTACTTTCTTAGTAATTAACCCTTGTCTTCAAGAGATGGATTAATTTTGAAGCTGTAGTCATCCCTTGGTTTGCATGTACATGTGGAATCTGCTTGCTGCTTGAATGCATATGGGAAGCTGAGAAAGTTAAATAGTGGGATATTACTAAATCAATTGTAAAATATGGCATGTTGGGGTAAGAAATAACTCATACCATCAAATTTAAGGATATTTTGGTTATTGGTATTTGGTTAAGGGTATTTTGTAATTCTGTCCTTGATCATGTCCTGTATCATTGTCAGTGCAACTTTGTATGGCCTAATATTTCAACCACTGCATAGTTTTGTATTATTATCAGGTAACCAAATAAGTTCATGCGGTTTTTCAGTGTTATCATTTCAATGAAAAGTACCTGAGCAAAATTGTAAGTGATGTGCATGCATCGATACATAGTCAAAAACACATGGTATGTTGAGTCAGTTGATGTGTAGCAAGCATGAAAAGCGGTTCAGTGAAATTGGGAAGGGGGACAAAAACATGTCTGCATCAAATACAGTTATTCAAGTGTGTTTACTTTATGAGTTTAAACTGGGAACTAAAGTGACCCAAACAGCCCACAAGATATGTACCACATTTGGAGAGAATACAGTGAGTGAACGAACAGCTCAAAGCGGTTCAGAAAATTTGCATCAGACAATGAGGCACTTGAAGATGCACTCCATGAGGGAAGACTGACTGTCATTGATGACAATGAACTGAACGCCAGCATCGAGTTGGATTCAGGTCAGATGTACCAAGAGCTTGCAGAAAGGTTCTGTTTAAGTGACAAAACCATTCATTTCCATTTGCATTACTTAGGAAAAGTCTGGAAGCTGAGCAAATGGGTTCTATATGAACTGACTGCCGACAGCAAACTCCATTGGCTTACAATCTGTTTGTCGCTGCTTTCATGCCACAAGAATGAGCCATTTTTGGACAGGTTGTTGACATGCAATGAAAAATGGATTGTCTATAGGAACACCAAGCATTTATATCATTAGCTGTCATCCAGTGGACTTGTACCACACACCCCAAGGCCCAGGATTCACCAACAGAAAAGTTTGTTGTTTGTCTGTTGGATTACATCTGGTATCATCCACTATGAGCTTCTTGCCACTGGTCAAACAATCATTGCAGATGTCTAATTGGCGCAGCTACAACAGGTTGCAGATGTACTTTTTCATCGCAAAGGTGTTGTGGTCCTTAAGGACAATGCTCGCCCTCACACAGTGCAAGTGACTCAAGACAAGCTCCACAGTGATGGTTGGAAAATTCTGCCCCACCCCATGTATTCATTAGACATCATACATCCAACTACCATCTTTTCTTGCCACTGGACAATCATATGTGTAAACCACACTGAGAAGCACTAAAAATGGAGTTGGCTCCTTTGTTTTTAAACATTGGGAGTTCTATTGGAGTGGCATTTACAAACTCATATCTCGTTGGGAAAAGGTTATAGATTGTGCTGTGCTTACTTTCCTGAATGAAATATCTTTATTCGCTTTTTTACATATAATTAAATCTTATCCTAAAAAACAGCATGAACTTTTTAAGTTACCTGATATAATTACTTCATGAATGCATGCAAAAGCAAAAATGGGAAGGAGGTAAAAGAATGATGTGTGTCATCAATTCTGCTAAAAGTTAACCTTCCCATATTTTAAACTGTATGCTGTTCTTTCTGCTCCTTAAATATTTTTGAAAGAGTTGTGCAGCAATGTTTTGTCCCATAACCCTTGTTTGTTTGTCATGCATTCATTTAGTTAGATTTTAGATATTTAGTAATGACAGTTTTAATAGTAATAATTGTATTCATGGCTGTCTTAGAATAGTTAGTGTATTATAATAAAAAAAAAAACTTAAGACCAGGATTCACTTACTTGTGAGTAACTTTCCTAATATTTCAACCACTGACTGGGGCCAGACCCCTGTTAGGGGTCGAAATATTAGGAAAGTTACTCACAAGTAAGTGAATCCTGGTCTTAAGTTTTTTAAATTATAATACAGTTTTAATAGTATTTATTTAAATGTTTAAACTATGAATTTTTGTTGTTTAATTATATTGTGATTCATTATATTATACTGAATTTATTAAGCTATAAAATAGTGCTGAAAGACTGAACTATTCATGCTTTCTTATTTGCCTTTGACTATTACTGGACTTGATATCATTTTCTGATACTGACATATCTTATACAATGTTCATCATTGGGGGCTGTCAGAAGATGTTAAATCTGGTTCCATTGAATAGGCTTAACACCAGTAAGTAAATAGAATTGTGAACATTAAGTTGTTTTTTAGTTAGTTCAGTCTTACTATGACACTTCCTTTTATTGCCAGTTTAAATAAAACTAAATAAAATGTACATATTAAAAAGCATTATTCTATGTAGTTTTATATCTTTGTTTTAAATCTTGAATTTTAGTGAAAGTACTCTTATTGAAGAGAGAATAATTTATCTGCCAGCATATATAGAGGCCATGGCAAGCATTTCTTCAGAAATAGAGAATGTAAGTTTCATGTTATTATTTTAAATAATTCCAAATTTGGAATGTTTAAACTTTTTTTTGCAACTTTTTTACGTTAATCAATGCATTTTGCTCAATAAATACTCCAAAGTAATGGGGAGTTCTGTGTACATATGGGTGTATGGTGGTGATGGGGACAGTGTCCTCATTATAAGTGTGTTATCAGTTATATTGAAAAATAATACTTTTTAGCAGAAAAGTTATACTCAGGGTATAATTTGTCTTTTTGCATCAAATTTCATAACCTGAATTTTCTTATTAAATAGAAGTATCTTTTTTATTTTATTTTAATCAGATCCCAGAAAGTTTATTGTTTACTATGGAGAAACTGCTGGTCTTTCAAATAAAAAACTTTCCATATTTTCCCTCTACACATCATTTCTTAAGCTCCAGGTCTGTTTTGAAGCTTTTCCTGTCACTTCAACCAAAAGGAGCAGTGTTTAAGGGTTTCGTATCTAGAACAGGTAAGTCCTTTTTTTCAGTTAATAATTGTATTTTTTAGGTGCTTATTGCAGTTTAGGTATTTTGAACTCAATGTTTCTGAATTGGAAAAGTAAAATTTAATCCATTCAGAATGGGTGTCATATATGTACAATTTCAGGGAGCTGCTGTTGCAGGCCTGTTGTCATACTCTTATGTTTAGTTGTACTTTGGTGACTTCTTGCTGTATGAATTTTAACAAATATTGTAATGCTCCAAAAAGTATGTTATTAGTTTCCAGATAGCTTGGATGGCAGGCAATTTCTCTTGCCAGTTAAATGAGATTTCTTATTAGTAGTAGCATTATTGCATAAAAGTACTTAAATTAGTGATTGTCAATATTAATTTTAAACTTTAATCAAATCATAATAAACTCTACTAAAGAGAAAAAATATTAGAAAGTCAAAACTATTTCATAAAACCAAATAAGGTTTATTCAAAAAATATAGACTCACCAAGAATCTTTTCACAAACAAGCAACTGTTTACAAAAAAAAAAACAACTAAACTCACAGTAACTAACTTCTTCATTCCTATGGCTTCTTGTCTCCTACACTCAATTACACTCTAACTCTACTGCCCCATGACCTAAAGTCACTTACTATGCATCTGGCATGAAGTTACATTTGCATATTATAATGATTGTGTGTTCATGCTAGCTATGATACAACAGGGGCATGTCCTTCTACACTCATTAATGGCTGCCAATCAAAAATTGGAGTCATGCATGTGCAACTCTTCTTGTGGTATGGGTGAGGAGAAATGATGACAACTGGAAATATAAAGCCCCAAAATAATAATTATAACATAGAGTAAAACTGGTTAAGCAAAAGTAAAAGTGAATGGGTGAACCATCACAATATATGTTTCTGCAGCCTGGCTGTCATGCATGTATGTTTTCCAATTCATTCCCTGGCTACATGTCAAACATTTTTGTCTAGCATTTGCCCATTAGAGGCCACATGCCCTACATTTTGAGTAATCATACTTTTGAATGATAAGAGCCATTTGTGCAATGAAATATATTATTATTGAACAACTTACATTTATTTCTAGAGAAAAATGCAGTCAGTAAACAGAAAACAATGTATTCATACAGACATATTTTCAAAAATATAAACTGTTATAAAAATAAATGCAATTCAAGCATAATAATTCAGTTACACTTTTATGAATTTAAACTTAGTATTTCTTTCCAGTATAAAATTTTTAAAAGAATGCATAATGTAAGATACATAATGCATTCTGTAATTAATCAGCTGATGCTGAGTAGTGCATAAGTATTTTCTAAGCTTGGCCAGCCAGCAAGTCACATATTTCCTGTGCACATCCTGAAAGGATTAAGTGCAAATGACTAGTGAGTCATGAGAATTGAATTAGGCTGTTGTTTTACTTCTGAATGACACTTTTATGCCTTCAATGAGCTAAGTGACCAGGCCACAAGCCTCCCCAAAGGCTAAAGGGAAAAGTTGGGGAAGAGATTCATTGGACAGTTTTTGGAGACAAATGGAAGTCTCCTGTCATAACCATTCAATGTGTTCTTTAATGTGCAGAGTGTATGGCTGTCCTGTCCAACTGACAAGTGGTAGACTTTCCAAGTCCATTGATGTTCCCTTTCTCAGGGCAGAATCTGGGATAGCAGAGCTAAATCTCCCCCTTCCCCCAGATCCAGCTGTGATTATATGTATTTTGTAAGAACATTTTGAAAGAACATTAGAGCAGACTGGAATTGAGAAAAATATTTAGAGGGAAGGCCCAAGTAGAAGGAGTAAACTGGAATAGTATTCAGGTACATAATTTTCTCCTCCGTATAGTGGTTTTTCAAAACTTTTGCAAAATATTCATAATATATATTTATTCCACATTTTTTCACCACTTACTGATTATTAACGTTCTGTAGGGTCTGAGGAGCATGGCCCTAATTTTGGTTATGAAAAGTAGCATCCAGTAATGCTAGTAACAGTTATATGTGTGAAACAAAAAAAAAAAGAGTTGAGAAATGTATCTTTCTATTACTTTTCACTTGTCACTTGTCAAAATGATGTCAGTTTGTCAAAATGATTTTTCCACCATATCTTCCCAACCCATTCACTATCTCTGTGAGTCATATCAAACAAGGTTTGTCACTTTGGGAGTGTCATGCATTATAAAAAAGTTACCCCCATGCATTCTGCCCTAATGAAAAAGGGGAATGGGAAAGTGGTACTTCCATTACATCTCCCAAACATGAGGGCTCACAGTTAAGAGTTAGTATCAAATGACAGCAGTGATGTGGGGACTATTGAGGCTATTTCAAATTATACCCCCTACTATTCTTTCCCTCAAACCGTGGTGGAATTTTGTGGGGGTTGATCTCCATGAATTATATCTCAAAGTAAAGTTTGCGATGATGAAAATGTCATGGGCTACCACAGATTACCCCCTTCATATACTTCCCTGCCAAAAAGGTGAAAGGAACTGGGGATTAGCCTCTTTGAGTCAAAACAAAGTGGTAGCAGTTCTAAAGATAGTTTTTCTTTAGTGATAAACTAAAAATGATAAATTTAAAATTTGAAGAAAGATACCTATTTTCTTAGCCTTAAAAGTAAAAATTGAAATTAAAGTTATTGAGGTGAAATCACTCAAATATAATTCACTTTAGTAAGTAAGGATTTGCACAATTAATATTCACACAAAAGAAGATAAGATGCTGATTGATCTACTCAACAAAAATTGCTGCTGTGTTATTTTCCTTTGAAGGGAATGCAAATAGAGTGAATGATTTCACCATAAATTCCTTTGAAGTGAATACAAATTGAGTGAATGATTTCACCATCAATAAACTTTAATTTGTTTTTTTTTACTTTTTAGGGCAAAAAAGAAAGGCATTTTTAAACGTTTTCAATTTATGCTTTTATATATATTTATGTATTTATTATAAAGTGAAGTTTTGCAACTGTTTTAACAGCTCTCTGTTAGTGAATATCGGCAATAACTTTTGTGAATTGGAATGTTTTTATCAGTAGTCTTCACTGAACTTCTATAAAACTATCAAGCAGTTTCTTGTTTTTTGTTTAAATAAAACAATAAAAATATGTAGTGAAAAAGTTTTCTTAAATAAGCTATATATGCTTACATTGTTGACAGTTTAATTTTCTAAAATATTTGCATTGTGTAAAATAAATATAAAGTTTATTGAAGAAGTGGTTATTAACGAGACCAATAAAATCATATCTATGAATCAGCTGAAATAAACAAGAAAACTATGTATTATATCATGTTGTTGAGAACATGAGATCATAATCTAAATCAGCAATTGTCTTGCAACTATTAGTATAAAAATTCACTTTTCCAGTGAAATTTTAGGTGAACTTATTCTTCTATAGGTGAAAGATATATGGATTATATTATGGAAGCAAATTATCATCTGATGTGTGGTTTAACTGTGGAGTGCTCTGGCATGTATCTGGAGAGTTGCAGGTTTGATGCCTGTCGTGTTGGCAATAATTTTTTTCACATGAGTATTTATTGAACTTATTGTTTATGAAGTGTCATATTCTGTCGGTAGCATGCCAGGCTTGTAATCTGTAGTTCCTATGTTTGAGCCCCCACCTGGGACAGCATTGAGATTAATCTTTATTATACCCCACACCCAGTGCCCTTGGTCAGAAAGTGGATACCAGTGAGTTTGGAAAGGCTACCATCTGTCAGATGTGATGTAAGGCTGTGACTCTGTGTGCAGGAGAGCCCATACCATGTGTACATTAATGAATTTATTGAATGGCTTGATGAGAAACTATCATCTGTCCCCTAACAGTTGTCCAGTGGGTCCTCTTTCTCCAATTTTCTCTGACCCCTTGGGGTGATGACCTGGCCATTTAGTCCACTGTGTTAAAAAAAAGTGCTGCTGTGAGGTAAAACAACAGCCCAATTGCAAATGTGTAATAAAAGTTCAGCTTATTGTAATCACTTTAATAGAAAATAATGTATTTATTGCTCTGATTTTAGAATTTTTTGCAAAAGTATATTTGTTTTGATCTAATAATTTTGTGATAAAATCAAGAACAGTGAAAAAGTAATATTTTTCTGTTATGCAGTTATTCTAGAATTTCCTATTATGAAAATTACACTTGATAGTTATTGTTTCATGTATGTAGTTTGATTAGTTTATGGTCTCATATTTAATTTTATTTTTTTTATAGTATACCAAAGTTTGGCAAGAACATGTTCACACTCAGTTGTTGCAGATGTGGATGCTGTAAAGGATAAAAATTACAGAGAAAACCAGCATCCACAGAAAGATATTTTGCAAATAAACCCAAGACTAATAACATATAAAAATTATATTAAGCTATGGAAAAGTATTTTGGATGTAGTTCAACTAAAGGTAATTAAATAAAGTTTTGTAGCTAAATGTTGAAAATTAAAAAGTGGAGAATATGGAAAGAAGGAAAATGGCACAGTATCAAAACATTGTGTCTGAGTTTCAAAAAAGCAGGCTCATAATATTCAGTTGGAAGTTTTGTTCCAATTTTTCTGCCAAAACTTCTATCACAATTTATTGTAAAATTATTGAAAGCTTATTACATGTATGAAATTATGAAAATTGCATTTATTCATTTGAAAGCTGTTGATAATTGTGTTGATTTGTTAGAGTTTCATTCAGACAGTTTTTGTTGTTTTTGTAACAGCAGATACAGGATATTACATATCAAAACTTTCTTTTTAATCTTTAAACTTGCAGAGCTGAGAATGTTTCTTATCCGGTCTCATGTTCATTTTAACGAAAAGTCTGATTCTTTCAATTTTTCTCTGTTGTTGAACCTTTTTTACAGATTATGTACTGTAGTACTTGCCATTTTGCATACACAGCAATAGTTAATCCAAGAACTTTCAAAGATACATTCAACAAATTATTTTTGTGATATTTTCCATAGTCAACTATTGTATTTCTTTGGCATAAGAATTACTTCATATTAAAATGATAATTTTGTTAAGAAATGTGCATATCAATCTTTCTGAATCATATCAGTTAAAATATGAAAAAAAGAAATAGAAGAAACTTTTTTGCTGGTGATAGTATTTGTATATGTGGTCAAACCTTAGAATAATTAACTCCAAAAATTAGAAAGATATTCAATATTACTATATTAAATTATTATATTGTTATACTAAAAATATTGTATCTTTAGTTTTAAGTATGTTATGATAAGAGATCAAATAGTATATTAATCCTCATTTAGTACTTATTCTGCATATGCAAAAATCTGACATTTTTCTAAATTTATGAATGTAGTGACAAAAATTGAACAAATCACAGTATTGAAAAAAAACAGCTTCTTTATGGGAAGCAGTACCACAATCATTGTTTAGAAAATGAAGTATCCAATCAAATCCATTCATATTATATATGACAAATTGAGAAATATTACAAGAATATATGAAATATTCAGAAATGTTAACTATGTACCATTTTGAGGGTTATTTTTTGTAATGTTTTATATGAGTTGATAGAGGCATGAACTTTTCAGAGATGATACTATGGGCTCACAATAAGCCAATAATATTTTGTCTTGTTGTTCTGAACTTTATTTCAGGAATTTTAAAGATTGCTAATGCACAGTAACAATGGGGATATTTATTTTGTGAAGAATCTCCCATCTACATAGTGTTGTGATTCTGATACTTCTGGATTTTTCTTGGTGATTTTGCTCAGAACTACACTTTCTTAGTTGAAAATATATCCTGGGACTATTGTTGGCTCAGTGTACATGTAAATTTGCATCGATTTGTTGCTTTTTCGGTAGTAAAATCCTGTCTGTCAGGGACAGCATGGAACATTCCATGATAGCTAATACACAAATCATACCTTATTTTTCACATGTATTCAATGAAATATGAAAACATGTACTTAGCTCCACAACCCAGTATAAGGTCAGAAAGACCTTTTCAAAATTTTTACAGTGTGAAAGATTGAAACAATGGTTTTATTGGTGATAATAGATGGCACCACTAGTGAATTAATAAATATTGCGGGAATGTTTGTTGAAGAAATGGTTAACTCCTTGTGGTTTAGTGGTTAAGATGCTCTGCATGCTTCTGAAAAATGTGGGTTTGAATCCCACTCAGAACAACCAATTTTTTTCAACTGATTATTTCAAGTATTTCTTGTCTACAGGAGGTTTTCATGTGATACTTTATTACTGGGGTTTATGTTGTTTATGGCAAAAGTGCTCGTGATTAGCAAAACTATAAAAAAAATTAGCAGGAGAAGGAAGAATATAAAGAACTGTTGATGACCAATTTCAAATGCACAGTGGTTATGTAATTTTGTGAAAATATGATCGAAATGATGTTTTTGTTCCACAAGATGTTTAGAACACTTCAAAGAACATATCTATCAGATGTAAACATTTTTCAAAATTTCAGAAACCAGCTTTATTCCCATCATTTCAAGCATTTTATGTATAAGAACAATCACTGACTCACAAAACCATAAGTGATGTTAAGTGCTTCACAAATAATTATTCAGGTTGTTGCCACCTTGGCTGTGCCACTGGTATTGTGTTTGTTCATGTGACACTGCAGCTGTTGGGGTATGAGTTCAAGCCCTGGGATGGTATGGTTGTGTGTTCATGTATGTGTTTGTATGTTGTGTGAGAGACCAGGATAAACTTGATAGAACTTTTTGGTTATCTCCCTCATTTAAAAGTAATTATGTATAATTTTATGGTGTATTATTAATTACTTTGAAAATTCACAAAACTACAATGTATACCAATGTTTATATGAAAGTATAATAAAATGTAATTACCATTTAATTAAAAGATATGTATACTACTGTGTATCTGAACACTCCAGTAATAAAAGGAAATAGAATTGGCTGAATATAATGTATAGAAGACTCACACATATGAATTACTATAGTTTACTCATAAAATTGAGGAAACCTTGCTTGAAAACAAAATGAGATATCATTGGATACACTTTTATGCTATTTTATTTAAGTTAATAATTCCATGTTTAGATGTTTTTAAATGAAGCAGATTGGAAATTTAATGTTAATAGGCCCAAAGGTTGTTAAAAAAATGCATAATTCATGTATTTTTTAAAATTTCTTCTGCCTTCATATATATATGTTATGCTAAGTTTTTGGATATCTACAAAAATAAACCTTCCATAGTAAATACACAGATTACCTGTAGATATAGAATTCAACAAATACTCATGTAAAAATCATCCGATGGGTGATTTAACAGTAGAGAGCTCTAGCATGTATCTGGAAAGTTGCAAGTTTGATTCTTGCCCTGTCGGCAACAATTTTTTTTATACATTATTATTAAAAGAAACCTTACATTAATATTTTTACTAAAGGATTAAAATGGCAGTTATTCATATTTTTCGATTGAACTTTAAAAGTTTTGTCTTTGAGATAAGGGCTCTAATTCATTCTTTAAAGTATAACAGTGGAAACCACAATTAATAGTGCATTTAGAATAACTTCTTAAATTAGTGAAATGCACAAATTAAAATTTTCTACGCAAAATATATCAGAAGTGGTGGCTTTCACTTTAATAGTTTTGTAATGTGCTGTATTATCTAGTTTACGTGACAATATGGTTCATTACAGAATTATAGATGAATCGCTATTCCATAACTCTCAGATGTAGTGACAGCTTCTGAGAATTTCGTCAATTTTTCTCTATGGAGAATACTTTTTCCTAATATTTACAATATAATTTTCTTAAAAATATCATCTTCATTCTTATTTTGACATAAAAAACACAAGTGATAGAAAATGATAAGTACTGTTGCTAATAGAGCATATTTTTAGCCATGTTTTACTCTTAGACATTCTAAAAAATATAATCAGTAATTTTTCTTTTGAAGGCATTAGAGATACCTTGTATGTATTTAGTTCCAATACATTGAACATTTTAAAATGCAATGAACTCTATAATGAAATACTTTTATTTCAGGAGCTTAGCACTATTGGTATACCTCTTGCTGATCGTCATGCTCTTAAAGAAGCTATATATGATGAGCTTATTAGAGCTATTCTTCATCTTGTAAGCAAATTAGATCTCACAGTTGACAAGTCACTGTCTATAAAGGTAATCTATCTGTTGTAGCTCTTTTTAGTGACATTATGAAATAGAAGTAATATACGATAAAATTTAATACAAGGGTGACTCATAAGTTTGTGTTTTTTATCATCTACTTGAGAAGTCTACTGAGAAAGGAACAAAATTCGGAAAATTTACTGAGAAAGAAAAAAGAAAATTTGGAAAATGAAACCTTTATTTCCTTTAAAAATGAACATCCCTTATTCACCAGAGGCAAATGTTATTTTTCTAATTTCTTGTTCAATCTACAACAAATAATAGAAACTCAGAAAAAATCACAGATACCAATTGTTTACTAAATGACTGTTATTGGATAAAGAAATACAATTTCTTTTCCTCCCCAAAAAGTCACTTTGGAAGTGATATGTGTTGCTCATAAGGATGAAAAAAAAACATTATTAGAAAGTGGTGGTTTGAAAGGTTTTTGATGACCAGATTTCAAATGCACAGTGGTTATGTAATTTTGTGAAAACATGATGAAAATGATGTTTTTTGTTCCACAAAATGTTTGAAATATTTCAAAGAACATATCTATCAGATATAAACATTTAAAAACAATTTTGGCATGTAGCATGTAGAGTTTTAAAAAGTATTGTAAATGGAGAAATGCTAGGAGAATTAATTGAGCCTTGCAAAATAGTTGTTGGATTTTTATTTTGAATGAGTTTAGGAAAAGTTACAGATATATGTTTAGTACATTGAGTTGTACAATTTGTTGTACAACTCAATGGGTTGAACCAAAAGTTCATTTGGTTTTTAGGCAAAAATTCAAACTCAAATATTAAAATATACCTTTAATCAATAATCTACCAACGTTTCGTTTGATTATGTCTTTTGTTTGATTAATCATCTGATGGGCCACTTCATTATTCTGTCAGTGTAGAACTTGGTTGGTTTTTTGTCGAAGAACTGATCAAGATGCTTTCTGATGCCTCCAAAGATTGGAACTCTCTACCATTCATACAGTTTTGCAGTAACCAGAATAAATGGTAATCCGAGGGTGCAATGTCAGGCAAATATGGCAGGTGGCACAAAACATCACAACCCAACTGCAACAATTTTTGCCAGGAGGCCAAAGACACATATGGTCTTGCTTTGTCATGGTGGAATACAACCCCTTTGCGATTCGCCAATTTCGGATGTTTTCCATCAATTTCTGCCTTCAGGCGATCCAGTTGCAAGCAATACTGATTGAATTAATTGTTTGATTGCAATCAAACAATTAAAAAAATTGGAAGGAAATCCTTCCCTTCTAATCAACACACACAGAGCATGACCTTCTTTGGATACAGGCAGCCTTGGGTTGTGGTATTGGAAGTTCATCTCACTTGCTCCAGAATCTTTTTCTTTTGACTTTGTTGTAAAGGATCCAATTTTCATTGTCCGTCACTAACCACTTCAAAAATGGATCGTTTTTGGTGCATTGTAGGAGTGAATCACAAGCAGAGATGTGGCCCATTAAATTTTTCTCTCAATTGTTGCGATACCCATACATTGTACTGCTTCATGTATCTTACAATATGTTAACTGTATCTTACAAAATGTTACTGCTCCAAATGTCTTACAATATGTTTGTGATATTTTTAATGTATTGGCAATCTCTCTTGTGGTGTTATGCTGGCTAGTTTGGATTAATCTGGTGATGATTTGGTCATTGTCAACCATGGAGGGCCTTCCTGAATGTGGGGCATCTTCCAGAGAGAAATTCCTGGTTGGAACTTTGTGAACCACCTCTGACACATTCAGTCATTTACAGCATCATCTTCATACGCTACACATATCTTTTTTGGGTTTATATTAGGTTTATAAATAAATAAATAAATAAAATAAATACCCCCTCAAGCAGCTGCTTACCACAGAGGTCTAACAGGAGCCTGTCAGTTTATATGCCATAGTAGGTCTGTGAGGATGGCAGGACCACAGCAGAAAAATGACACAAACAGCCATGCCTTACCCGGGGCTCGAACCCAGGTCCCTTAGATCAGTAGCCTAGTGCGCTAACCACTTGGCCATGGGACGGCTATTAGGTTTTACCCTTCCAAAAAAAGAAAAAAAAATAGTATAAGATGACAAAAATGCACCATTATATCTTCCATTTTCAAATTGACCCTACACAAATATCACTCACTCAATTTGCACAATTTCTCTTTCAGAATATGCTAGCAACTGTGTCCCCTGTTGAAAGCACACATTATTTTTAGTTGCTAATGCACATGGTTGTGCAGATCCCTCCAGTGTCATCTCTTGGAAAAAAACTGAACAAACATTTGGTTCAACCCAATAATTGCAATATAGGAAAAGATGCGAAAGGCTATTTTTATTGCTTTACAAATAGGATTTTTGTATGTATTTAGCTTTATTTTAGAAGTGACAACCTCGTCTTGTTTGGGGGAATTGCAGTTCCTTGTACTATATTTTTTTATTTCACTCTGTCTGCATTAAAAAGATAAAAAAAATAAATCCTCATCTGCATTAATTAAAAAAAAAAGAACCCTTTGGATGTATAATAAATTTTTGTTTTCCAAAAGACAGCATATTGAGCAGCTACTGTACACTGTTTTTTGCAAAATGTTTGGAGTTTTTTTAAAACATGCTTTTGCACTGTATGACATTTTTTTTGTTTTAGTGTGTGGTATCTAAATAAAATGTATTTTCCATAAAGTGTTATGTTTAATATATTTTTATAGAGTCAGAAATATGAATGTGTTTCCTTACATTGTGTAAAAAATTAAATTTTTTAAATATTTTTTAAGAATGAACCAAGTTCTGAAAATGTGTCATCAGATAATATAGAGCCATCATCAAATCCTGTTCATGGCCTTCATCCAAACAATTTGAAAGATTTTCACATTTTTATAAATCTTGTTGATTTTGCTCGGTAAGTATGAAACAGTATTTCAAGCTAAAAATTAAGTAAATTTAGATCTTGACTGGCTTAGTGGCTAGGGTGCTAGCTACTTTTCCAGCAGGCAAACTTTGTGTGCTGTGTTAGCTCTAACTGAGGCAGTGGTTCAGTCTTAGTAGGGCATGCCCTTGTATGAGAAGGCCTGTAAAAGCTAGTAGTAGCTTCTAGGACTATATCCTTTGTGTTGCAAATAAAAAAAAAGTAATAAAACTTTAACATTATTTAATGTATTATGTAATTTCATAATTAATACACTAAGTTCAATGATATGATACAAATTTATATAATACATTTGGTATTATCAGGCCATACTTTTTTTTATTCTGAATAGGAATTTTATTTTTATTAAGCCTTTAACAGTAAAAGTACTTTTTACATAAATAGGTAAATAGCTACCATTTTGATGAATGTGCATCAGGTGAGATTCAGAGATTGAAGTTCTGGCCTTGTCGGTGTTTAGTTTTTTTCTACTTATATGCTCCCTACTTCTTCACTGAGGTTTAAAAGGGATGCTTCTGGTGAAGAATCTACCAACAGATAAGTATAAAAATTAGGATAAAACTAGTGAACATAACATAAGTTGTCAGACTGCTATGTGCAATATAGAAGCAATACATAAATCACATGTAATACGAATAATTGGGGGTGGGGAGAGGGGGCTGCTATTCAAAAAATGTGCACCGACAATTCCATGTGTAAAAAAAATTATCAAAAATGCCAGCATTCAAATAATGAGAAGAAAAAAAGCATTGGGATTAAAAAAGCTACCATCCCTTTCTATAGAGTGTTACAGTGAATAGCAAAGCAATCACAATTTTATTTGAAGTAAGGTTATATATATATTTTAATTAAATGATGTATACTTATATGTATTGTATTTAGGTTGACTTCATGCAAAAGCTGAAGTTTTCTTTATGGCTATGTTCAAGTTTGCTTTATGATATTTCTTTTAAAATTCTACTCAATGTGCAGTATATATTATTTATTTTTAGTTATTAAATTTCGATGTGAAAGGTTGTGATCTAAATCAATTTAAATAATAAAAATTAGCTGTAAATTAGATGTAAATAATCGTTTTTGCCTGAAAATGATTTTAAATTATGACCTTCATAGAATTTGAAGAAATTTTTCTGTGGCCAAGGTAGTATTGTTTTTTAGTTATGGGTTTTCATGCAATATGTGAAAGCTAAGCCAGAAGGTTGTTAATGATGGTACAATCTGTTTGGGTCAGGAGCTGTGTATTCTTCTAGAAAAATATTCTTTGTTATTCAGATTCTTTTCCTTTTTTAAAAATTTTAAAAAGATAAAAAAAAAGTATCTCAACTAAAATACACAATGTACTGATCCAAGTAACAGATAACATCAGCAACCATTCTGGCTTAACTTTATATGTAAACTCATAAACGAAGAACTGGAGCTACAAAAGATGGCCATAAGAAAGGCTGAAAATTTTGAGATATTTCAACTAAAAATTGTTTTGTCTTCTGATATTAAATTTAGGAATCTTTCTAAGTAATAAATGAAGACACCATAATTACAAATGTTAGTAAATTTTATGTTTGTAGATAGCTTTTTTTAAACCTTTTTTCCTCTAAATCAGATCATCATTAGTATAAATTATAAATGTTTCTTATTTTTCCAGAGATATGTTAACTGATAAATGTACAGACCTTTTTCATAAATGGGTATATATATTTGGAAAAGAAATGATTCAATATGCCACAAAGTAAGTCAGCAATATTTTTGTTTCTAAATAAATTGCAATCAAAACAAAACGTTTTGAAGAGATTAAGGCAATGTAACTTTTTATAATGATTTTTATCTCTTTTTTGCAGCATAATAGTTGTTTAGACCAGTGGTTATCAACCTTTTTGCTTCGCGTACCCCTGGAAATGTGTATGTAACTGGTGTACCCCTTGTATAAATAAATAAAACTATAGTCATAGTATAACAATGGGAATAAAATAAAATACATATATATTACATATATCTAATGACTTTTGAGCTTTCACGGCGTACCCCAAAAATTTTTACTTCGTACCCCTAAGGGATACGTGTATCCCAAAAAATTTTACTTCGTACCCCTAAGGGGTACGTGTACCCCACATTGAGAACCCCCTAGTTTAGACCAATTTTTTTCATTCAGGCAGACTTTTGAGAAATTTTAGTACCTCAAAAACTTATTAGCTTTGTAGATTTCAAGAAGGCGGTTTGGCATAATTGTGTTTGATCGTAAAGTCTTATGGAATATTGAAAAGTTATTAAAGATATTGATGGCTCTCTGTAATTGCATTGAGTAAAAATAATTTTCATATAAACAGATAAATAGCTACCATTGTGATGAATATGCATAAAATTTGTTACTGAGATTCAGAAATTTTTGGAAACAGATTTGAAGTTCTGACCTAGTCAGAGTTTTGTTTTTTTCCTTCTTATATGTTCCCTACTACTTTACTGAGGTTTAAAAGGGATGTTCCGGGTGAAGAATCTAGCAACAGATAAGTATAAAAATGAGGATAAAAACAGTGAACATGACATAAGTTGTCTGACTGCTATGTGCTATATAGAAGTAATACATAAATCACATATAAATGAGAAAAATTGGCAAACCTGCAATGATTAGTGTAACATTAATACTGGAGAGTTGGCTTACATTATCACAAAATTGCATTTATCACTTTTTTTTTCTTTTGGTGATCTATTTGTATTGAAGAATGCATTGCAAGAGAGCAAATAAGGCTTTAGTTGGTGTACAAATCTGAAAATTTCTGACTTAGATTATGCAGATAGTTTAGCCTTAACTGATAATGGTTTTGTGTTGAACTCTTTTGTTAGAGCCATTTATGAGGTTGATAATATGATCAATTCAGCAATAAATACTGAGAAAACTAAAGTGATGAAAACACACCAGGGAGTAGTGCTTCAGTTAAATGATTATGCTTTCGAAAAACTTTCTAGATTAAATTATCGTAGGAGCTGTGTGACAGATAGTAGTGATATGCTACATAAATTGAACAAAGAAACAGGTAATGCTGGTGGAGTATGTGAAAATACAAGTTTATAAAATAGTCTTTTTTTCATTGATAATGCCAATAGTTGTTCTTCAATATTCCCCATGAGGTAGATAAAAATCTTTTTAAGATCACACCAAGTAGAAGTGAGATTCCTAAGTGCAAAAAGTCTTCATACAGGAATCTAATTCATCAGGGAAAAAAGAGACTATTTTGTAAACTTTTATTAAAATTTACTATTGAGTCTCACCAAAAAACTTTATTATAAAAATACAGACAGTTACACATAGAGACTAAACTTAGACTATGTCTTTTTTAAAGTTTGTTGTGATAGTGAAATTTGGACATGTTGTGAGTAAGATAACAAGAAACTTGATGCTTTTGAGATATTAGATTGTTAATTATCTAAATAACGAGGAACTTAGGTAGAGTCATCAACTGCCTTTACTAAAATTTGAAACATTATCTCCTGAAGTAACTAATAAACAAAGATAGATCATGTTATAAAACAAAATATTTTATGAAATAAAATAATAGAAATTCTAAAGTAAATGATGGTGACATTTAAAAAAATATTTTTCTGATGAAGGTAAAAATTTGCTGTTGTTTAAATTTAGCTTCAGTAAAGATGTTTCGTAAATTAATTTCTTAATTTATTTGATTATTCTAATATAAACATTTTGAAATATTTCAGTAATTGCTTAAATTATTGATCTGTTTAGTTTTTCTAAATTAGCAAAATGGGTATTTAGCATAAGCCTATAATCACCCAATATTGCTCAACTAAGTAGGCCTAACAACTTAGTTCTATAGAAAATTTATTTTGCTTTGAAAACGAGATAATTCTTTTAAAGAAATTAAATCCTATTTATATATAAAAGGCTAAGGAAGTATGAAACATCTCAAGTAGTTTTCACTGCTACCATTATGCTTCCTTTGTCAACATGTTTCTTGTGATGAAACTGTCATGATATTGGAGTGAATATGATACTAAAACATTGCAAGTGGATAAAAGTCACATGATATATATATAGATAAAACAATTAAATATGTTGTGATGCTTGAGGTTACTTTAGAAACATGCTTGATGTGATCTGACAGTTGCCACAGTTAGCATATTAAAATTACAATTCAATGTTTTTAAAATTACATCATTGTATTAATTGTATAGGTATATGTTAGTTAAGCTCTCCTGAGTTGGCTTATGTTACACCAGGTAGAGCTACACTGGTGCTCAAAAGTTAAGCAACAAATGCAAAAAATTGGCATATCTTGTGTAAAAATTGACAATAAATAACAATAATCATATTTTTTACATAAAAAATAATTCTGAGTTCAAATTTGCACACAAAATTTGCATTAAACACAGTTGTGCATGCAAAATAGGTCAGTATAAAAAGCGCCTCATTTGTATATGCACACCAATTCATGTTAAGTGTTGACAACCAGTTCACATCCAGTTCATGTTCTGTGACATCTGAGATAACCCACCATTAGATAATGGGTGAAAGAAATCTTTTGAGTGAAGAAGTGAGATGGCGAGTAGTTAGGAGGCTCAAGGCTGAACAACATCAGTCTGATGTAGCCAGATGGCTAAATGTGAATTGTAGCATTGCAACCACCTTTGGAATTGATTTCAAACAAGTCAAATCATCGCTAGAAGACCTGTTCCTGGATGTCCGAGGGCCACATCACCTAGGGATGACAGTTACCTGCTCCTAAATGCAAGGAGCCATAGAACCCATACAGCACACCAGCTAGCTTTTGACCTTGCTGCATCCATGATATGGACTGTATCTTGGCAAATCATGTCCAGAAGGCTTCATGCAGGTCATTTTTATGTTGGCCATCTTTATGCAAGACTTATTTATATGCATCTTTATGTGGTTAAAGTGAAAATCAAATTGTGTGTGACCCTTTCACATCCAGCCAGGGCAGAGCCCGATTGAATTGATCTTGACGACATTGCAACTGAACTCAACATCAATGGGGCAATATTCTGCTCAATGATGAATCCTGATTTAGGCTGCAAACTGATTCTCAATGACTATTGGTCTGGAGACAGCCTAGAATCAGATATCATCCCATTAACATCCTGGTAAAAGACAGTTTTGAAGCTGTAATGTGTTGGTGTTGGCAGGCATCACTCCCAGTGACTGTACAGATCTTCATGTCTTCCCAGGTGGGCTGTAATAGTTGTAAGGTATCGCAATGAGATCCTTGAACCTTATATTGATCCATTTCTTGCAGCAATGGGTCCTGATTCCATGTTAATGGAAAATATGGTCACCCTCATAGAGCTCACTTGGTGCACCAGTGCCTTGAGAGTGAAACTCTAAGCCATGTGGACTGTCCTTTCTGACCACCTGATCTAAACCAATAGAATATCTTTGGGATACTTCAGGACAATGCATCACTGGTTACAATCCATCTCCCAGGACCCTCCAGGAGTCCGATCTTCACTCATGCATGAATGGCAACCCTCACTGACATTATGATTTGCAGCATGACAAGTCATTGTGCAGCCTGTATTGCTGTTCAAGACATGGTCACACATTATATTAAAGGTATGTTATCATTGAATTTTTCCATGCATTTTGAGGTAATTTTTTAATTTGAATATCTCATTAAATATTCACGGGAATTTGTTTTTCGGGTATTAGTGGGATATATGATCATGAACTTCACCTGTACATTTCATTGAAATCCAATGAATTATTGCAATTTGTGTTTTTGTGTTGTTGCTTAACTTTTGAGTACCAGTGCAGTGAATCTTAAAAATGCTAAATAACTGATCAAATAAAATGTATTCGCATTTCACAGTATATTAAACTTTTACAAAGTGCAATGTTAATTTTGGTAACATGATCAACACCAATTGCATCAAATTCAAGTTATTGCCATTAAAAAATTTATTTTTATTCAAATTAGTATATAACACTTTTATTAAAAATGTAATTGTTAATCATACCTTTGACAAAATGTAATCCAGTTGTTTATAAACATGCACTGATTACAATGCCATTAGTGATGCATTTGATAGGAATCTATGGCATATTTTATTCCTGATTTCAGATGTGGTTAGAGTGAAAAATAACAGTCTATGGAATCGAATCATTAATCTAATAAATGATAAAAAATTCTATAAACAGAAAAAGCAATTTAAAAACATAAAATTGGTAAAAAGATAAGCAAAAATGAGGTCTTACTTGTGGAGGGCTTGAATTTCCATTTATCAGAATAAGAATCATTTTGTTTTATTTGCAAACATTTTTCAAAACTTTTGGAAAAACTTAGTGGTGACACTTTTGCAGCTTCATTTCTCACCTTTGAATATTATGAATATTTCAGCTTTAGAACTGAAAGATAAAAAAATAGTGTTGTTTGTAAATGCAGACAGGGACTAAATGTCTGGCAGAAATAATGTTTAGGATGCACTTTTTTCTTCCAAATTTTAGACGATTGTTATATAGAAAATTGTGAATATTATTTTTGTTTTGCAATTATTAAAAGAAACTGATTTAAATAATTTATTATATTTAAAAAAGTGTATATAAGTCTCATTTATTGAATGGTAAAAGACTGCAAAAAAAAAGACCTTCATGTCAAAATTTGCCTTCTCAACTAACATAAAATTTAAACAAAATCTTATGTGGGAAGAGATTGCATTAATTTGGCCTTTGTGATGGTCATCCATTCACTTTTATTTTTCCTTAACCAATTTTACTTTATTTACATTATATTTATCTTTTTGGGAATTATTATTTCATTTTTGGATTGATCGCAATTCTCATTCCCGAGCTGAAGGAGTTGCGCATGCGGAACTCTGACTTTTGAATGTCAGCCACTAATGCACGCATGTAGGACACGACCCCTCTTGTGTCATAGCTAATGTGATTGCCACATTATGCAAATGTTTTCCCGGTGTGCAACAGACATGTGCTGGATTTGTATGCCACATGTTATAACTAAGTGACTTTAGGTCACAGAGTCAGTAGAGGATTAGAATGAGAGTCAGAATTGACAGTATTGTTAGTAGAGATGTAGAATTGGAATTGTTAGGAGGAGGTGAAATATATGTTGAATCAGTATGTATTGTGTAGACAGGAGTTGTTAGTAGAGATTTAGATAGATGTGAGTTATATTATTTTAGTTCTTATTATAGTCTCAGCCTTTTACACTCTGACACCTTTTATCTGATGATTCGTTTTTAACACCTAATTTGAATTTCTATGGTTTACTGTTATTTTACACATCTATAATGCTTTAACTTTGAATTTTGGATTTTACATTTGTTTCTGCTTTTTACATGGTCCTTTACACTTGTTATTAATTTTCACCTTTTACAATTGTTGGTTCTTTTATGACTTAGTTTTTTATGCCCATTGTTTGTTATACATTTTTTTACTGTTGTGTCCTGTATTATTTCATTGCTTTCCTCTTCTTCATGTGTTGATTTTGACTTTTGGATGTCTTTTATCTTCTTATTTAACCTAGTTTGGCACAACATAGCCTCTGTTGCTCTTGCCAATTAAAACCCCGAACAACCAAACAAGCTTCTCAGATTAATTTTAGATAACTAAATTGCATAGTGTAGTTTGACCTGTAGCTGGTGGCTCCTTCATGATTATGAATTATTTAAATTTGATTGATGCAAATGGTTTCACTTCTTGCTATGAGAACTTTGCTTGATATTACTCAGGAAGTTTTGTAGATTGCATTTTTATTGCAAATATTGATTATAATGATTTATAAGCTTATATTATTAGTTAGTATGACTTATAAGCACCCTTTAACGCCCTCTTGGCTATAACCTTATATAAGTGTTCCTAATAAAACTATAATTCTGCCTATATTGTTTATTTTGGAGGAGGGAGGTGAAGAGTTGCATGTCATTAAAGATTGTATAAGGGCTCATCTTACTCTGTCTCACGTTCTTTGTCACCCTAGAAATGACTGAGATCTGCAATAGTAATTGATTTGCTACTTACTATTCAGCATTTTTTTTTGTTTTGATATTGATTGTTGTTGGTAAATTATAAATGTTTTGTGAAATTTTGTCATTAAAATAAATTTTATTTGCATGTTTTAAACACTGCAGTTTCATAATTTAAAGTAAATTCTTAAAATTCAGTTTTTTGATATTTCTTTGTAGGTATCCATGCATTAGTGGATTTTATAAGTTAGTGGCTTTAAATTTGAAGATATGTTCCAAAATACAGTACTTTAAAGTAAGTAAATAATATTTAAAAGCACTCAGAAATACTTTGATATCTACATAGCTTTCATTAATATTTTGAAAATTCACAATTAATGTAAAACTCCAAGTTGTTGAATACAGTATTGTGAGATTAAATAACTAAATGTACCTAAATGTAAATTCAATTCTTTTAAGTATTATAACATTAATAGATGCTCTAGTTTATTTAAATGCAAATCGGGGCAGGGGTGGCTCAGTCGGTAGCACGCCAGGCGTAATCTGTCTTTCCCACGTTCGAGTTCCAGCTGGGTCAGCATTGAGATTTATCTCTGCAAAATCCCCCACCCTGCCCACAGTCAGTAGGGGACACCGATGGACTTGGAAAGACTGCTGTCCATCGGATGGGACGTTAAGCCATGGCCCCTCGTGTGTGGGAGAGCCATACCCTGTGCACGTTAAAGAACATGCTGGATGGCCTTGATGGGAGGCTATCATCTGTCTCCCAATAGCTGTTCCAGTGGGTCTCCTCCCCCAACCTTCTCTGAGCCTTCAGGGTCCATGTGACCTTGCCATTTGGCCCATGGTTTGCAAAAAAGTGCTGCTCAGAGGTAAAACAACCCAACCTAAATGTAAATCATTTAAAATTTGAATGACAAAATATTTTATAATCACCATTTTCATAATACAGAGCTTTTCTTTTCTCAGTCTTTAAAAGTTAAAAAAAAAAGTGTTTTTATATTCCACCTCATCAAACATTCGTACAAAGTACAAAACTCAATTATGTATAGTTTGAAGTACTCATGTTTTTGCATATATATAAATTTACTCTCTTATCTAAAAAGGATAGTTTAATGTTTGTAAATATTTATGTGTCCATTGTGTCTTTCAAACATTTTTTTTTGTTTTATAGAATATGTCTCCTGAAGATATAAAGTTGTTTGCAAAAGTAACTGAAAATCAACTGAGCAAAGAACATGTTGCTAGTTTTCATCTCTTTTCTAAATTTTCAAGAGAGGTAGTAGTACGGCTGCAGCAATATAAGGATGATTTACTTGCCTCATGTCTTCAGGTCCTGCTTGAATTGCCCATAGAAATAGTACAAAGTGAAATACATGTACTTATTCCATCTCTTCAGGTAAGTTCAAATTAGTGTATTGCTTTTAATTGAGTAGAACACAAGTGTGGTTTAATGTCAAAATACACTTTAATACATTTTGCAATAGTGATAAAAATTCTATTTACACTCACTTCTGAAATGAAATAATAATTAAGTAATTATTTAGTGACTGTAAACTGTATTATACAATACTTTTATGAACTCATGTACACTGCTCGACAATGAAATTGCCCCACCCAGAATGACGTCATACAAACATGCAAATAGAAGGGTGGGAGTGTGCAGTTGAGATATGATAATCCGAAGACTATGACTTGTGTGGCTCAAGAGATAAAAGGTGCAAGATGTCCATGTTCAAGAAAGAACAGGGTTGGTATTGTGTTTATGCAAGTGGAAGTCGTGCGAACGGCTGAGATTAGGTGGTTCTGCTTGAAAATTGTTCAGCAAAGGTCAAAAATGCCTGATACACTCCATCAGCTAGTTTATCACCATTTGGATGCTTTTCAGAGAGGAAGAATTTATAGGCCTGTGTGAAGCTGGATGGACTACATGTCGTGCTGCTGCCCATGTTCATCGGGATGCACGAACTGTTGGACACTGTTGACAACAGTGGTGAAATGAAGGTTCTAGCATGCATCGCAGAGGGAGTGGTGGTGTCTGACATATGTCAGCATGGCTTAAGAGGTGCATTGTTCGACATGCTTGTTCGTCACCACAGAACACTGCAGGCATTTGATGGGCTGTGTCAGCAACCATGGACGTCCCCATAATGACCCGAATGGTAAACCGAAGATTGTATGAGGCACACCTACACTCTAAGCAGCCATTCATGGTGGTGCAACCACCTACTGAAGCAGTCACATTGTGCTGCATTATCTCATCTTCTAACTGCTGTAAATGGCTGCAAATTAAGTCATGGTATGCCGATATGTAATGCTGTGTTTGCTACATTTCACCACTATCCCCTCATTCCTTCTGGGTAGGGGCAATTTCAGTGTCATGCAGTGTATATATATTTATATATATTGTATGTGACATATATAATAAATTAGTTATAATGCTTCTCTTTTCCCTAAGTAGATAGTATAGATTGGATATATAATCTGCATAATTCTTTTCAGAGTACTTTCAAATTAGGCCTAAGTTATCTTCCATTAGCCAGATTTGGTTTAAATGCCTTGGAAAATTGGTGCACAGAACTACCTCTTGATGTTATTGAGCCATACTTCCCATTAATATTACCTTACTTGAATAGTTATCTTACTGCATCAAGGTTAGAAGGTAAGTTTTTGTATTTATAACTATTTGATTAAAATTTATGGTATTAGTATTACATTGGTTTTCAGGGTTGGATCTAAGGGGAGGGGAAGTGGATCTTGGCACCCCTTTAAGAAGTCTAATAAGGGTAATAAGTAAAGCAAAACATTTTTAAACATGTATATTTTATGCATTTTTTTGTAGAAATTGTTTAAAGAACTTGAAACAGAGGGGAAAATGTTATACTGCAATGGAATTACACTCTCTTGCCTCTGTTGTGGCAAGTAATAAAGACCTTTCACTTTTATATGGCTCGCTCAAGTCACTTGGGCCCTTTTTTTTTTTATAGATCTGGGCCTTTTTATTTGAATATTGTACTTGGATTGTTTTCCTCTGTGTGGCTAAATAACCATGCCACAGTGGGCTAAATAACCATGCCACAAGAACTCGGGTGTCATAGAAGGTTGTGGTACAGCTTTTTGGAGACAGAATCCTTCCATCAAGGCCATCTATTGTGTTCTTTAACATGCACAGGATGTGTCTTTCTTACACACGGCATCATTGCTTAATGTCTCATCTGATGGACAGCATCCTTTCCAAGCCCATTGGTATAGACTTTCTCACTGAGAGTAGGGTGGGGGGTTAGTGGAGATAAATCTCAATACTGGAACAGTTCGGACTCGTATTTGGGAACTGCAGGTTATGAGTTAAGTGCTACTGACTGAGCCACTCCTTCCCCTCCTGGTTGCATGTACCTTTTTTCCCCTAGACCCAGGCCTGGATATATAGATGCCTATAATGTATATATTGAGTATAAATCATTTAAAAAGCACACTGTTATTTTTATGGTTTCAAAATTCTTGCACCATTTTACCATTAAATTTTGGAAGCCTCAATATATGTTATACACTGTACACATAAAGTCTTACCTTTATGTGATACTACTGAGGATACTTGTACCTACTAGGCTCTATGTTCATCTATTTTCCTATGACATCAGTAGGTATTCCTTCTATACGTTGAGTTCTCCAGTACTGTTGTAAGAATATCAGCATTTTTCCTGGCATTCTAGTTTATGCTGATGGATTCTGATGTATAATAGAAATAAATTTCACAAGGTAGATAATTAAGATTCCACATATATATAAGCTATTTTTAGTTCTAAAAGACTTTATTTTGTGTAATTGTAGTGAAGCAAAATAAAGGTTTTTAAGAGTAAAAATAGCTTATAGCTGTGGAATCTTAATTCTCTGTCTTGTGAAATTTATTTATACTATATGCCAGAATCCATTGGCATAAATTAGAACTGTCAGCAAAAGTGCATACAGTCATACAACAGTATTGTAAGATAGAGTTTAGCAGGTACAAGTATCCTCAGTAGCACAACATGAAGGTAAGACTTCACATGTGTAACATATATTGAGGTTTCCAAAATTTAATGGGGAAATAGTGCAAGAATTTTAAAATTGTATATATTGGGTTTCTGGGACAAAATCTAACAATAAAAAAGTAACACCTTTTATTGTTTCATGCATGATGAATGCGTGGTAAAAGACCACATGTTCATCACTGCATGCAAAGAAGCATGTGGTAAAAGACACAGAAACTCACCAAGTTTTGTTGGTAGAAGTTTGGTACCACTGCAGTTGTTTTTCCAAAATGCATCATTTACAGTGTGGTAGAAAGTTGTCATTGGCTTGCTGAATTCTAGTTTCTAGTGAGAGTGCAGAGGAGATTCAAACAAAAATAACAACAAAAACACTGAAGAAACACACAATAACAGCATGGCATAGAGCAGAATCCTTGTGGAAGTTGGGGGATGGCATAATTATACTAGTAATGTCATATAATAGGCACTAGTAATGTGGATAGAAGATAACTCGCAAAAAAGAATATCTCTAGATGGAAATACCATCAAACAGATGGCATAACAAATATATAAGCAGATACAAGAAATGGAACCAACCACATCAGCTCAGTTAAACAAAAATTATGAATTTTCTGCAAGTACAGGTTGGCTTGCAGGATTTCTTCCAAGACATACGTTTCATAATATAAAGATAAAAAGTGAAGTTGAATCTGTAGATGAGCCAGCTGCTAAAGACTTTTATCCAAAATTGACCCAAATCATTGAATATGGTGGATACACTCCAGATCAAATTTTTGAATGCAGATGAAACTGGTCTTTTTTAGAAAAAAGTGCCGAGTAGGACCTACATAGCAAAATCACAAAAAACTGTTGGTGGCTTTAAAGCAGCTAAGGATTGCGTGACCTATTTGCACCAATGCTTCAGGAGATCATATGTTAAAACCACTGCTCATCAATCGATCCTTAAGACCATGGTCAATGAAAGGTGTAGATTTGAATAAATTACCAGTGTATTGGATGACAAACAAAAAAGCCTGGGCTACAAAAGAAATTTTTAATGAATGGTTCCATAAATGTTTTGTTCCAGAAGTTAAACACTATTTGAAGGAAAAAAATCTGGAATTTAAAGTTTGATTGATTATACACAATGCACCTGGCCATCCTGTTTTAGAACACCCAAATGTGCAATTTTTTTTTCTGCCACCTAATACGATATCCTTAATACAACCACTAGACCAGGGTATAATTGCCACATTTCAAACCTACTATATAAGATGAATGTTCCAATACATTTTGGATAAACTAGATAAGGATAAAACATAACAGTTATTGATGTGTGGAAGTTTTCTATTTTAGACTGTATCAGACATGCTGGATTGACGTTATCAGAATTATAAAACCATCAACTTTAAATGCATGCTGGAAAACTATTTGGCCAGAATGTGTAAAAAGCAAAGAACTTGTGCCCCCAAATACGACTGAATATCCTAATATCATCACTTTAGCACATGCAGTTGGTGGAGAAGGATTCGATGATTTATCGTTTGCAGATATTGACAAAGCTCTTAGTGAAAATGAAATAATAAGTTGTCCTTGAGACTCTTGATGAAAAAGAAAAAAGTGACGGTGATGAAGAGGTTCCACTCACTGCAGGTTTAATTAAAGAAGGGCTTCAAATGGCTAGTAAATTGGAAAGTCATTTTCTTACAGATGATCCCATTGTCGAACAAGCTGAGCAATTTAAACATGAACTGAAGTCACATATAGCACATTATCAAGAATTATACAAAGATCTAGTCAAAGCAGGAGCTCAACGATTGATTAGTTTTGACAATGAATGCTGTAATCAGTCTTCAGAATCATGGAAACAAATGATAATTTGGTTCTCCATGCCACAGAGAACATTTCAACACTCGAGTATAAAAAAAAACATTATGACCAAAATGTTTCAAGCAATGAAAGTGATTTAATTCCAGTGTTACGTAAATGAATGTGTCTATTGTCAAAAAGTGAGAATGAATAAAATCTAGTTAATAAGCATATGTAAGTCATATTTTTTTGCACTTTTGTATTCTTAGTGACATATTATTTTTTTTATGAAGGATAATTTACTTTATATATGTACATATAATTATCTTTATAAGTTTATAAAATGAAAAATGTGTTTAAATGAATAAAAATCAAATAAATATTGAATTAAATATTTTGATATAATTTGTGTGAAAACAACTTATTTGTACTGGGTTTTCATGTCTGGAACCAATCTTCTATTTTTTCATATGCACTGTATTTTTTTCTAAACGTTTTTTATTTTGGGAACCTATCTACTGTGTGAAAACAGAATTGGATTTATATATACATATATCTAAGCATATGAGGTGGTTCTATATCAGTAATACACGCAAACAGCCCCAGTTGTTTCCTGCTATCCTTAGGCATTACCTATCCTTAGGCGTTTCCTGCTATTCTTGGTGCATTCACCAAGTAAATTCCTAATGTAATAAAAAATAAATAAAATAAATTTCCTCCTCAAGCAGTTGCTTGCCACAGAGGCTTGACATGAACCTGTCAGTATAATGCTTCATAGAAAAGATCTGTGATGAAGGTAAAACCTTAATAGAAAATAATGCCAGAAGAGAAATATTTCTTCCTTATCCAGGCCTTCAACCCAGGTCTTTTTGACCATCAGCCTAGTACACTAACCACTCAGTCATTGAGAAACTATATCAACTTTATAATTTTTCACAGAATCAAACCTCTCTATATTGCTCTAACTTGATAATCTTATCCTCATAGCTCTCTTAAGTTTGTGACCGAAAACTATGGCTTCAAGCTTCAATGCTGTGCTGACCCAGCTGGTCTACTGTGTTGTGACTATATTTCCCCTCATCAAGTATTTATTATTGCTTCTTCCATTCCTTTAGCTTTAACAAACTATCTTTTGCTGAGGACAGAACTGTCACAGTGACCAAATTCATGCAAAATGAAATACTTACTAAGTTTGAAGTGGTAAAGAAAAAAGTATTTAGAAGTGACATAGATATTTAAATATTTACACATATTTAAGAATAATATAAATTCTTGATTAATGATGCCAATAAAATGTGAGGTGAAGGATACTACAGAAGATAGTCTTGATATTTAAAAAATTCTTATAGAAATGTAACTGGCCAATAACAGTGAAATAAGAGGAGTATATGGCATCTTGCTCTGGAAAACAAAGTGAACCCCAAAGAGTATAGGTGAGCAATACGAAGAAAGAGTGTCCTGAAAAAGGGGAGATAATGCCAGTGAAATATGTGTTAACAAAGAAAAGTATATTTTTAAAAAAAATTACTGATAAGTTGTTTTTGCCTTCAAATGATTAACTTTTGAATAATGACTCCATTGTACATAAATATGGGTTAATGAAATAACTTGAGCTTTATTTTTTGCAGTTAACCACATGCAAAAGGTGACTTTCATACTCTGTGTTATATATTTTGAATGTTATACATAAAAACTTAGAAGCTGTTCTTGGTTTATACAGGTGTACTAAAAATAGACACAAGTCTTGGAATAATATTCATATTCTCTAATCATGTTTACGTTTTTTTAATGAATTCACCTTATATTTTTTAAAATTATGAATTATACTTCTTTTTTTAAGAATGCAATTCTTAAAAATATTATTTTTAAGGTGAAATGTACAATAAATTACTTATTTGGGTGAAATGTACAATAAATTTACTAATATCTGATGTCAGTGAATACTTGTCTTCTTTTTTGCAATATAATAGCTTAAAGAAAATAAATATAGCAAAATGTATGTTTAATTTAATAATACTTATTAATATAGCTAATAGTATTGAAATTAAAAATCCAAATTTTGTATTTAGCTGAAAAAACTCCAATAGTTAACACAAGTATAACAAAAGCTGCGGCAAAAAAGGGACATAAAATCAGTGCTAAATATGTAAAACTACCACAGAAAAATATAAGTACTGAGGTAAGTAATAAGAATAATTGATATAAAAACTTGCATTAAATTTTTTCTTTTAGTGAAAATACTAAATAAATCTGTTACTTATGATTTTCTTTTCAAGAAAAATTCTTTTGAGTAGTTTGACCAATCAGTTGATCTAATAATAAAACGAACTATTGTTAATCCATTGTTCTGTTCTTATATTAGTGGCCAAACATTATTGACTGAGCAATAATATTGGAACCTTATGCATTAAGATATATCAGCTGTAATTACAGATAGACAGACTGACATAATCCTCAAACAACCATGGGCTACAGAGAATCAACTAAACTTGTAATTTAGTCCACCAAATGTATCTGTTTTGAGCTACAGTTGCAGCATCTAATATGGTCCTGTTTGACATTGTCTTCCCACTGCATCCTAGGTCTCCCTCTCTTTTCTGAGGCATTTAGGCATGCCATTCATAACCTTATTTGCTAATTTGTAGTTGTACATATGGGCTAATGGAGTTCTTTTTTGCATAATAAGCTGCTTAAAGTAGGTTGTTCATTCCTTTGCCTAACCTCATCATTACTTACAAAGTTGAACCCCTAATGTCCATGATACTGTGCAAGCATTTAGAATCAAAGGCATCAAGTTTCCTGTTACCCTGCTTACAAAGGGTTCATGTGTCACTACCAAAGCAAACTTTAGAAATGTTCCAAACTATTATACAGCCTAATTTTAGTCTTTAGGCATATTGAACTATTTTTTCACAAACTTCACAGTTTTTTCAAAGTTCCAGCAACAGTCCCTGTTCTTCAGTTCATCTCATGCTACATATCACCAATATCTGTTTCACAACTCCCAAGATAATTAAATACACACTTGCTCAAGATGCAATCATTCAAAGCAACTGAAGTGCATCCTGCCTGACCAATTTTTATTACTTTAACTTTCGCTGTTTGTCACCAACCTACTCTATTACAGTCTCATTACCAGCCCTAATGAAAGAACCACATCTCATCAACATCATTTGTTAAAAGAACCATATCAGCTGCATAATCTAAATCAGAAAGTTTTAAATTTCCAGACTATTTAAGACCAAAATTTATCCCTTGAAGTGAAGTCCACATATTATAATCAGTAACCAAACTAAAAAGAAGGAACAAAATGCAACCTTGTCAAACTCCAGTAGTAATGCTAAACCAATTGCTACAAGCCTTACCAACTCTCAAAATGACTCATTAATAATCATTATGCTAATTAACTTGTCTGGTATGTCATATGATCTCATGATTAACCACAAATTAATGCAATCAGCAGAGTCAAAAGTCTTTTCAAAATCAACAAAGCTAGGTTCCACAGGTTTCTGAAACTTGAACCATTTCTCAAGAATCTTCCAAAGTGAAAATGTATGTCTATACATGCCCTACCACTCTGAGCTCACACTGTTCATCACACAGATGCCCATCAACCGAATTCTTAATTTTGTTAAGCACAATAATGCAAAGAGCTTTACCAAAAACAAAGTAGAATATGCTCTATAATTAACATAAGAACCCTTATGGATATTAACCCTTAATGAACTGTGACTGGGTGTACCGTTTTCACTCTTCCGATTCTGGGAGCCACCAGTCAGTCTACCATTTTGTAGTGCAAGATCGTAAATTTTATTTTTTTCTAACAGAAATCATAATCTTTTTAACTGTTTCTAATCAAATCTTGAAAATAACATTTCAACCTTTGATATATATTTTTTCCCGCTTGATTCTGCATGAAAAATTATGAAGAAGTTAAAAAAATAAACTTACTTGAGCCTGTTTTGATAATACTCACATGTTGAACCACCATAATAGCATCAAGTAGTGATGATTTAGTTTATGCTTTTATTCTGCCATACCATAGTAAGATTATTGATCGGTTACTGATCTAAGGGACCTGGGTTCGAGTCCCAGGTAAGGCATGGATATATGTGTTGTTTTTCTGCTCTGGTCCTGCCATCCTCTCAGATCTTCTACTGTGGCATAAACTGACAGACTCCTGTCACACCTCTGTGGCAAGCAGCTGCATGAGGGGGTATTTATTTTTTTTATTTTATGACAATAGAAACATCCCCATTCTAAGCATTTCAACATAATTTAATATATTCCTGGGATTTATGTAGTTTTAATTAAGAGCTAGCCAAAGTTACTTCTGACTGTGATATAGGGCTTGCATTAAAGCCAGTAATGCATCTATCATCATTACAAGTAATGGGAGCAGAACTAATCACATGGTTTAGAATATCTCTGAAATGCTCGTCCCACCTAGACATGACATAACCCTCAGCTTTAATAACTTTACCATGCTTATCCTTTAGGCCCTATGGGCTAGTCTGTTTCTTTCTTCACAAAATATTAACTGTTTAGTATAATTCTGCTATTGTGCTTTTTAGCTGCTTCCTCTGCCAGCCAAGCTATCATGCAAAAGATTCTGATCAGCATTTAACTGATCCTTTGCACATTTATTAAGCTCGTTGTCATGCTGTCTGTTAGGATTAATAGGTCTTGATTTGGTTTATTCCTGCAATTCTTTCTTTCAGAAATAAGCCCCAGTTCTTTTTCACTCAATTGGCTTTGTCTTTTCTGCTTCTTTTTACCAAAAAAATTCTTAGTTTTAAGAAAAGCATATATGAAATGATCTCATTCTTCTTCTTCAGTAGTAAGCAAACCATGATTGTCATTATGACTAAGTAACCTAGTATGGTAAGCATTGGTTATATCTGGGTCTTTTAGCACTTCAGAGTTAAAGGTAATTCTTTTAACCTTAGCTCAACATTTCTTAAGCTTCAGTTGCAGGATACTTTTAAAAAGGTAGTAGTCAAACCTAATTTTTGCTCCTCTCTATGATCTGATACTCTTAATAGAACTAGTCTATTTGCTGTTAATTAATAAATAATCAATCTAATTTCTATGCACTCCATCAGGTGAAACCCACATGTATTTATAAATGTCCTGGTGTTTAAACATAAATGACAATCACAGCATTACCTGTTGACATTTTAACATTAATATATCAATAAATATTTTGTGGAAAAGCTTTTGTCAACATACGGGACTTGAACCTGCATCTCACCAGAAACATGCTAGAGTATTCTGATTGAACTAATGCTGGCTCATCTTTTTTTTACTAATTTTAAGACTTTAAACTCTTCACCAATGATTTTGCTGCCTACCATTGGTGTCATCTATGATCTCGGGTGACTATTTCTTTATATATTGTGCTGAGTAAGATGGAAATAATAATAGTCTCTTCATGCTATTTAGCATTATTAATGATTTAAGCATAGATGACTATCACAGTGTTACTTGTTGACTTTTTAATGTCTGTATCAATAAATATTTTGTGGAAAAATATTTTGTTTTTCTACAAAATATGATGAGCTGGCATTAGTTCAATAGGAAGAATCTGGCATGTTTCTGGAGAGATGCAGGTTAAAATCTTGTATGTTGGCGAAATTTTTTCCACAAAATATTTATTGATATATTGACATTAAAAGTTAACAGGAAACACTGTGATTGTCATCTACATTTAAATCATTAATAATGCTAAATGGCATGAAGAGACTTTATTATTATTTCCATCTTACTCAGCACAGTATAAAATGAAATAGTTGCCACTCAAGATCATAGATAGCACCAATGGTAGACACTGAAATCTTCAGTGAAGAGTTTAAAGTCTTAAAATTAGTGGGAAAAAGATGAACTGGCATTAGTTCAATCAGAAGAATACTCTGGCATGTTTCTGGAGAGATGCAGGTTCAAGGCCTGTATGTTGCCGAAACTTTTTCCACAAAATTTTTATTTTCCAGGTGTTTGTAGTTAGTTATTCCCAAACCATGAAGAGTACTTATCTGTAGGAGACATTTGCTATTGCAACTACCAATACCGAAAGGACCACCACCTCCCACTAAAGGTCAGAGTCAATACCAACTTTGGCATCAAAGTCACTTACATACATAGTTCTGAAGCAGCCATGGGCTATGAAAGACAAGAGACACCAAACACAAGAGTAA
This sequence comes from Ryuthela nishihirai, assembly GCA_038380435.1. Classification (NCBI taxonomy): domain Eukaryota; kingdom Metazoa; phylum Arthropoda; class Arachnida; order Araneae; family Heptathelidae; genus Ryuthela; species Ryuthela nishihirai. Next base: position 33,721,317 of record JAWZYU010000018.1, read on the forward strand.
TATCTCCTGTTTTGACGGAATTAAAAATATCCTGAAGTTCCCTATAAAACCCCATCTTTCTCATCCTCATCAGAGTCATCAGTGGGGACATAACAACAGATAATATTCTTAATCATAGTTTTAAATTTAGCTGTATGAAATTTTCATTAATGTAGTCATGTCCTAGAAGAGCATCACTAGTATGTCTGCTAAGAAGCAAACCTACACCTTACAGATGTTTTCCACCCTCTTGCCCCAAAAAAATAAATATAAAAATATTTTAAGTATGTGATTTTTTATATGTCTATCTGATCTCTTGCAAGCCCAAAATATATTAGTTGTAATGTTGAAATTCCTGTGTGAGGATAGCAAGAAAATCATTTCTAGGAAGAGTTCTCATATTCCATCTAATCTCTTGCAAGCCCAGAATGTTTGTTGTAATGTTGGAATTCTTGTTTGAGAATAACAAGAAAATAATTTCTAGGAAGAATTTTTACATTCTATGTACTTGTGGAAAGAAAATGATTAGTGGGATTTTTAAAGAAACTGTGTTTATTGAGAGGTAGAGAGCTGTATTTAATAATGTTTTCATTACAGTTTAAATATGGATGTACATAATTCTAAAGCAAAAAATGCAGATAATCTCAGTGTTTTTTAACCATAAATGTTATTATTAATCAGAGGCTTCTGTATTCTTCTATTAAAGCCATCTCTTTTAAATAAAATGCTGTTTAATATTGTTAGTCGATGTAATTAACATTCAACCTTTTATCTTCACTTTCAACAATGCCATATTCCTCAAATGACGTGTATATATGCCAAATGATGAATAAAATATGATATAATTGTGCATAAAGTATAGTTCAGAGGCATTAATACTATTCCATGACTTCATTATTCACAAATTCATGCTACTGATTCATTTTTCATTTCAAATTCTTCAGAGGCACTGAGAGTTAAAGAAAAGATATTTTGTCTTTTGTTTTCTTATTTACATTAAATCCAAATCTTTGGTATAAAATAAAGAAATGAAAACAAAAAAATTAATGAATGCAGTATATATATATCACTCATATTTTGTTCAACAGAAATTCTTGAAGATTTATTTACAGAAGATTATATGCAGTTCAACTCTTTCTATCTTTTTAAATATATTTTAGAATGTGCAGCAAGAGCATTAATTCACGAAGTATTGCATAAACCTTCCAGGGTCTCCATCAATTATACAAATTGACAGAATCCAAAATGAAAGGCCCAAGACGTCTGTGTTCTCTTTTAGCATAACAACAAAAAAAATTTGTTTTTTTAAAAAGAAATCGCCATTTAAAATTTTTTTCTTACATATAACTTTTAAAAATATGTAATTCAAACTTGAAAAATAATATATTTTTTTTGTTCATGCATGTTTTATTAATGGACAATATAATTTGTTAAAGCCATTTAATTTCTATTTCTTAGAAGTGCTAAACAGTATTGCTGGTTTGTTTGTTAATGTTATTCTTTGCTGAAACAAACCCACTGATTTATGCCCACAAGTTTGATATGAACTATTATCAACAAGTTTTTCCATAAAATTTTGAAAATCTCTTAAAAATTAGCAAAAACTACTATTTTTAAACACGGAAGATTTTGGAAGTAATTATGAAGTATGTATCTCTGTTTTCTTTCGTTTTACACTCTTTTTCTGCCTTAAATCTATTTCAGTGATCATTTTTATTGTTATCTCAGCATTCTATACATTGTTTTCACTATTGAAATCGAAACTATAACTAAAAAGATACCCTTCTTAGCCAGAACTTGTTGTTCAAAACTGGCTGCAGCTGCATTGTAAACTAGGTCATGCCAGAGGAAGATGCAGGTGGCTCACATGCATGTGTGATCTCCGTGTGTTAAGTGGCAGCATGATAGATTGTTTACTTTGTTGTACCCCACACATTGGATATCATCTCCCTTCAAACAGTTAGTGTTTTATTTACTTTTTTATAATTAAACCTTAGTTTTCATTTATATAGATTTATTTTCTTTCCATAAATTATTGATCTTTTAATTGGTTGATCTACTGATTATATGTAGTTATGCTACAATGGATGACTGGCTTACAAGTTGTTGCAGATATTTTAATATTGTATTAGGCTATACGTTAATTTTTATTTTATTTCTTCATTTTCCAGTAAAAAGCTTTAATCTTGTATCATTTCCTGAAAATGAATGAAGTCTTGGATATGGATGCAAAATTGACTGTTGGCATGAAAATAAGTCCTCCTGTTGGGAGGACAATTTCGCAAGGAATTTTAACCCCCCTCTGCTACACTGAGGGTGTTTTGATCCCTTCCGTGACAGAATTTTATTTATTTTTTTAAATTATAAGTTTTTAAGTTTATATTCGATGGCTTTAAGAGCTTACCCACTCCTCCTCAATATATTGGCTGTGCCACTCTGACGATATAGATGCTTATTTTTTCTCCTTGGTGCACAGACCTTTTGGCATTTAATCAAGATTGCCAAAATACAAATACAATATCCAAAATAAAAATTCATAATGTTTAGTAAAAAAAAGCTCAGAAAGTGTTTTACCACTTCATAAATAGGACAGAAAATCCCATTAATGTGAGCAATTCAAGTCCCCTTGTATAATGCTGGCCCATGCTTTCAAATGTAAATAAATAAATACCCCCTCAAATGTGCCCCCTATATGTCCCCCCCCCTCATATGTGCTTGCCACATATGTCTGACAGGAGCCTGCCAGTTTATATGCCATAGATAAATTGCCATAGATGTTTATATGCCTACTATGAGGATGGTGGGACATCAGCAGAAAAACATCCATGCCTTTACCTGGGCACAAACCCAGGTCCCTTTGATCAGTAACCACTTGGTCCATCCAGTTCCCTTTGATTCATCCTTTGGTCCATTCAGGTCCCTTTGATTGCTAACCACTTGGCCATGGGACAGCTTGCAAAAATATATCACACTGAAAAGAATCATTAAAAAAATTAAAAATCATGTTTTAGGTAAATATTATATTATTCAGGAAGAAATTTCCTTTTGATTAATATATAAATGTTTTTATTCATCAGGTTTTGCAAAATTAAGCCTCAATTGCATAGTCCAATCTGTTTTTCCCCCCTATATCTAGAGCCCTGCGTGGATGTGTATATCTGTGGTTTTATCCACAGATATCTGCATTTAAAAGTTCTTGGCAGATAAAAGATTAACCTTAATGTAGATAGCAGATAAAACCACAGATAAAGAAATCGATGTTAATGTAGATGGCATATAAAGTCTTGCATTTGATAAGATATGCAGAAACACGAGCACACATTATTGCATTATTGATGGCTGATATGAGTGAAAAAAAAAAAACTACTTCAGATAATGTTAAAATAACCTGATTAGAAAATTCAAGGATGATATTCACTCTAAAAATGAAAAAAAAAAAGTCCATTGGGATAAAGCCACAAGTTAAAAAACTTATCCTATGTGAAAGAAACAACCTTTTTGCTGGCAAAGCAGAATATAATTTGAAAAAATTTCTGGAGTGTTATGTATAAAACAGGAATTAAAAATTTCAGTTGGGGAGATCACGAAGTTTCAGAGGAGAGTTACTGGGTGATAACAAGAAGTGCCTTCCCATAATCACAAATAACTGCATTTAAAAGAGCAAAATTGGAATTAAGAAAATTTTCAGAGTATGTTTTTTCAGTTATTAATTAGTCATTAATAAACTATTAGGATGATATTTTTTCTCGCACACATACATCGAACTTCAAGCAATCTTAACACTTTTTAAATAGGCAATAAATGTGGATGCGGATAAGACCTTGTGGATGCTGTTGTGGATGAGACCTTGCAGATAGGACTTTTGCTATCTGCACAGAGCTCTAACTATATTACAGTAAAAAAGTCTTATTAAAATCAAATGTTTTAAAATTTGTTTAAGTTTTTATTTTAGTAAAATTCAGAATTCTGTTTAATTTGGTATATAACATGACTTATTTTGGTTGAGTGGTTATTTAAAAAAAAATACAGCTAAAGTTGAGTTTTTTTTTGACTCAGCTCAGTTAACAAAAGCATGGACTTATCTCAAAGTATGGCACCAAGAAAATAATTAAACAAGACTAATTTTCTTGTTTCAAACAAATATTTCATTTTGTTATTCAGAAATAAATATGCTTCTATCCAGGTTCATTTTAATTATTTCTGTGTATTAGTGTTTTTTTTTTTTTAATTTTTTATTTGCATTGCCAGATGCATTTTTTTACTACATGATTCTAAAAATAACTTATTAAAATAAAACTAGTCATCTGTTTTTGTTAAATACTTTATTTTCAGAAACATTCAGAATTAAATGTTGATTAATTTGGCATGTAACACACTATAATTCCTGTCATTAGTTATTTGGCAAAAGTTGCTATGACTATGCGAAGTTGTTTATATTTTTTGGCTGATTATAGTGAAAATATAGCTACCTCTGAATGTAAAAGTTTTTCAGGTGGGTTAATAATATCCACAAGTGTAGCAGTCAAGGAAAATAATAGCATGATAGCAGTAGCACAACTTATGGTGGAGTGATGATGCCAAGCTCATAATCTGCAGTTCCCAGGTTTAAGTTCCAGCAGGGCCAGCATTGAGATTTATCTCCATAAAACTCCCCACCCTGCCCTTAGTAGGGAACACCAATGGGCCTGGAAAGGCTGTCGTCTGTCCTGGATGGCCTTGACAGTAGGCTACCACCTGTCTCCTAATAGCTGTCCAGTGGGTCCTCTCCCCATCCTTCTCTGAGCCCAAGGGAGCCTTGTGACCTGGAAATTTAGCCCATAGTGTGCAAAAAAAGTGCTGCTCAGAGGTAAAACAACCAACACAGAACGTATGATACCTAACAACAGAACAAGATAACAAAAAAAAAAAAAATTTCACTTTATTTAATAGTGTACAAAAATTATTCCTTTAAAGGTAAATTTTCATATTTGTTAACTATTTTAATATTTCACTCTTTCATTGATTACTATTTTGAAAGATATCGAACTTGACAAGTATGATTTTTGTGGAATAAAATGTAACTTATTTTCTTGGAGCATATTGGTAGCAAATTTGATAGTCCCCAGCGATATGGTGTAAACTACATTTAACTGACTGAAAGAAAAAAAGCATTTACTTAAAATTTTTTTTGTTTGTTCACTGTAGAAGTCTTATAATTTATTTTACATATTTATTAGCTTGCTCAAGAATCAGAATTGAGTAAATTTCAACTGCAAATAATACAGTTCTTGGGAAGCCTTGGTGGACAGTATAATAGAGCTTTATTAGAACATTCTTATAAGAAAATTGAGGAAACTGCTATAGCATGGGATTCCATGAATAGAAACCATTTGATATTTCCAGTGCCATTTACTGACATGAAACCTGAAGTTTGTTTTGGTAGGTGTTAATTGCTTGATTTACAATATAGTATAATTAAGTAAGATTTGTGATATATATTCTTTGACTGGGTATGATTATTGTCTCATCAGTGTGAAAACTTGTGCTTATGTGTGTTTATGTTGATGCACAATACTTATTTTACTCTAGGGGTAGGGGTTAGCTCATTCTTTAGTATGCAAGGCTTGTATGTGTAGATATACCTCCGCTAAACCCTCACTTTGCCCATGATGAGAGAAAGGACACTGATCGACTTGAAATGGCTGTCAGATGTGACATAAAACATGGCCCTTTGATAAATGGCCGTCAGATATGACATAAAACATGGCCCTATGAGCAGGAGAGCCATACCTTATGCATGTTAAAGAATATATAGGATTGCCTTGATGGGAGACTTGTTTATGTCTTAACAGCTGTCTAGTACAGGGATGGTGAACCAGGCTCATAATCTGTAGTTTCCAGGTTCGAGTCCCAGTTGGGTCAGATTTCAGATTTATCTCCATAAAACTCCTTACTCTGTCCACAGTCAGTAGGGGACACCAACAATAAAAATGGTTAAACATAAAAACCAATGGGCTTGGAAAGGCCACTGGCCATCGGATGGGATATTAAGCCATGGCCCCATGTGAGGGAGAGTCATACCTTGTGCACATTAAAGAACATGCTGGATGGCATTGATAGGAGTCTTCCATCTGCCTCCAACAGCTGTTCCAGTGGATCCCCTCCCCTAACCTTCTCTGAGCCTTCAGGGTCCTTGTGACCTGACCATTTAACCCATTGTGTGCAAAAAGTTCTGTTCAGAGGTAAAACAACCTAACCTTCTGATTCCTTCTGATTCTTACTGATTCCACTCCACCATGATCGTAATGAAGTGAATTTTCACTGGCTTAGAGAATAAAATATCTCTCGCAGAGTAGCAGTAAACCAAAATCATAGCTAAATTTTAAGATATAGAGAAGTGCTTTTAAGGAAATCAATTGTTAATCATTGATTCAATAATAAATCAATTGTTAATCAGTTATAGTTGATAGGTAGATTTGGTGCATATATTTTTATGATGCAGTATATATTTCAGCCGTCCCATGGCTGAGTGGTTAGCGTGCTTGGCTACTGAGCTAAAGGACCTGAGTTCGAGCCCCAGGTAAGGCATGGATGTGTGTGTCGTTTTTCTGCTGAGGTCCTGCCATCCTCTCAGATTTTCTACTATGGCATATAAACTGACAGGCTCCTGTCAGACCTCTGTGGCAAGCAGCTGCTTGAGGGGCTATTTATTTTTATTTTATTTATATATTGCGATGTGTAATCAGGTTTTTGATGGAATCTTTATAATGTGTGGGTGTGCAATTGAAGTACAAATTATAGCAACATAGTTGCCATCTTGCCACCAATGATTCATTCATAAATATGTATTGAATTGCTAGAGGCCTGGTTTCGAAGTATCTACACTAGACTTAGACACATATTTCTTTTTATCTCAGTGGCATGCTAACAAAAATCATCTTGCATGCCACCTTTGGCACACATGCCATAGGTTCATCATCCCTGGTCTAATGGGTCCCCTTCTCTTAATCAACTTTGACCCTTGGAGTCCTTATGATCTGGCCATTTTGTTCATTGTGTGCACAGAATTGCCACTGCAAGGTAAAACAATTCAACACAGCCCACATTTTTATTCATTTAAGCATAGCAATAATTACTGGTGAAATAATTTTCTTCTACATAACAGATTGTAATAAATATTATATTGTGTTAAAAATGATTACAATCTATACCTTGTTTGATTTTTAGTTTAAGTGATTGCAATGGTTAAACATAAAAATCAAAAGTATATGTTAATCAATCTTCAAGTATTGTTTAATTTTTGTTTAATATATAAAATAAATCTGAGTCAATCTTCGTTAGAACAAATTAGGTACAAATGTAATTTAGAATTATTATAGCTTTAATAAGTATAATTGCTACATATTACATTTCATTCATTGAGCAAATATGAAGTAAACTTCACCAAATAATCAAATCACTACACTAAAATTACTTATAGGCAATATATTATTGCAAAAATAATGACATTTCCATGGCTCAACATTCACAAAATAAAAATAAATAAATTTCACACTTATTTTTCCTTCAATATTTTCAATATATAGAATTGAAACATTAATTATTTTCCAACATGTGCATAAATAAAACAGTAAATGAAGTATACAAATATTGAGTGATTTTTGAAACAAATTATAATGCAGAAAGCAATAAAAAATTAGGCTATTTACTTGTTTAACACCAATAAAAAGTTCTCAAGTTTGAGCTAAAAATAGTTCATGTGAATAGAAGATATAAATAACACAGGATTAATATAAAGATATTAATGCTGAACTATCCATATAGCCTAATGCTGAGCGTGCTTGACTACTGATCGAAAGAGATATGGGTTGAGCCTCAGATCAGACATGTATGTTTCTTTCTTGTATTGTTCTACTGTTGAACCTCACTGATCTCTATGGCATATTACACTGATAGACCTCTTTCAAACCTCTAGGGCAAGCAAGCAACTTCTTGAGGAGTAATTTTTTTTTTAATGCTGAAATGAACAGAGTTCAGAAACAACATGTAAAAGTTTTAAATTTAGCCAGTCCATCTTTGTAAATTTGATTAATGATGATAATAGTCAAGTATTGGATAGTTATTAAAAATTTCTGCTCTTATAAACAAATTTGAAACTAAAATTTAGAACTAATGAATATGAGCATAGTTTCAATACCTACACTATTGAAATTTCAAAATGTGAAAAATTATGTAATCAATTAAAATAGATTACTGAGTGGTTAGTGCACTTTGCTAATCAAAGGGACCTGGGTTCGAGCTCCAGATAAAGCATTGCTGTTTGTGTTGTTTTTCTATTGTGGTCCCGCCATCCTCACAGACCTTCTACTAAAGCATATAAACTGACAAGCTCCAGTCAGACCTCTGTGGAAGCAGCTGCTTGAGGGGGTATTTATGTATTATTTTTATTTTGATCAAATCATTGAAAAATCAGAATTAACTTTTTTTATGAAATAGTCCTTTAGATTTAGATGATGCTTTAACATATGTGCACACATATAATATCATATTCTATGTACCAGGCACAGAAAATGTTATTACTTGTATATATGTAAACTCATAGTACAAGCCCATTGTTAGATGACATTGAACTATGCTGCTTCAATATTGGGGTTAATTATTTAACAACTAGATTGCTTTGATATTTCTTTCATTGAAATTGTTATTATTTGCCATGGTTCATGAATGCTTGGTATTTAAATTTTGCAACAATAATTTCTGTTTTGATATATAATTAAAATTTCGTATATCACAGTTTGAACTTGGTGGAAGGATCGAGTGTTTTAAGAAAGCTGTGACTTGTTTGGACGTGAATTCTGTTGATAATGATCTGTCAGGAACATGAAACTCTGAGTGCTAAAAAAAATGGCTTTTGATACTTTTTTGATTCAGCATTCAACTCTGAAAATTTTAAAAAGATTTCATTAAAACCAAACTAGAGCAGGTTGCCAAACAATAGTTTGAAAGCACTGATGCAAATTAAATACTTTAAATACACTCCAAATTTGATTAAGTTGGCCAAGAAGACAAACTCAAAAGTCACACTGATGAATTGCAGATTTTTTAATAATTCATTTCAATAGTTTTATTGTATACCCTTCAATATATCTAAAATAACTTAAAGTTCTCTGTCATTGAGTAATAAAATTATTAAGTTTATCCTTCAAACTATTTGCATATTGAAAGTTTTTAGGAGGAAACTCAAAAGCTCTTGAGAGCAAGAACAACACTCTGTCTTCAGTGAAGTGACATTATGTGGTGGCATTAGGGCTGTTAAGAACTTCTTTCCACACGTTGTGAAGGTGATTCCAGTGTCTCGGTTGTAGGTAGGGATGGTCGAGGTCATTATTTCAATAGCCTTGTGGATGATGGTTCCATAGTAAGTTGATGCATGTGCTAGCAGTGTGGTGTATAGCTGCATATTGTATTGCCAGCTCAGCTGTCATTAACTAGTTTTGGCTGATATCTGTCGGATGCTCTGTGAACCTCCTGTAGAGAACATATAGTAAACAATGGAATTATCTGGCAAATGTAGGGAAAATCAGTATACACACCCAATTTTTGAAGGAGGCTAAATTTGTCTTTATCCCTTTTTATAATTTTCTACAGATTTGGAGTTGGGCTGAAAACAATTTTGATTTTTTTTGGACTCTGAGTAATTTGCAGACTATTTGGTGATTGGGAGGAGAGCCAAATCTGTTCAGTTGTTTTTCCTTTACTTATTGATTAGCTTTTCTATTGTTTATGGGTAGAAGCCATGGGATCCAGTAATAGACTAAATGTTTTGAAATTTTTTTAAAGCAAATACCATTTGATAGTATGGTGAAGGCCCTATGGATGAAGGAAGAGAAGGCCCTATGGATGAGGGAAGAGAAGGCTGCAATTCTTCTTCCAAAAAATTTCTTTCAGTTTATAAAGATGCACGGAGTCTGAAAGTTTAACACTGACATTATTGACATAAGAATATCTCCCCTAAAACTGATGTTGTGTAAAACACATTATTTTATTTTGAAAATTAGGAATGGGTTAATTTTTTTGTTCATCCCAGTGTCTGAGTTGTTAATATTCTTTGCTGCAGATCAGAGGGATCTGGGTTCGAATCACAGATAAGGCATGAATGTTTCTTTTATTAACTTTCTTCTGAGAGCTCACCTTCCTCACAGACCTTCTGCCAGAAAATATAAGCGAATCAGTTCAAAGTGATTTGGTTTGCTTATATTATCTGGCAGAAATCAGAACCAAGAAGAACCACAGATAAGGCATGAATGTTTGTTTTATTATCTTTCTCTCGAGGTCTCATCTTCCTGACTGACCTACTGTTGGTGTATTAAACTGATAGGCTCCTGTTGGACATCTGTGGCAAGCAGTTACTTAAGGTGCAAGTTTTTAAATATTTTTAAAGTTTTTTTTAAATGTTCCTAAAAATGCTACCAATTTAAATTCTTCTAAAGAAGTGTGTTGTTTAGTGCCCTTTAATATGCTTCAATAAATATTGTTTAGGTTTTCCAGTCTTGCAATTTTTTAAAATATGTTTGATTTTATTGTTTGAATTTTAAGCCTATTATGTGTGTAATATTGAATAAATTATTATTTTTTAGATGATTTTTTGCCACGAGTATTGGAGCTGGCTACTAAAGCTAGTGATCGTCAAATTAAAGTAGCTGCTTGTGAAGTTCTTCATTCGTTAGTACTCTATACTGTGGGAAGAGGTAGCCAAATGCCAGAATCTCATCAAAAGAAGGTAAGAACACATAATTTAGTTTAATTTTTTTTGTAAGCATAATTATTGTCATCTATCAGAAGTTGGAATAGAATTTTGACTTTACTGGGATATGACTGGAGGAATTCTTGATTAGGTTTATATCAAGGTAAATTTATTTTCTAACTCTTCACATATTCTAAGATCTATAGGAAATTTACTTGGGAATATTTATAAGTGAATAATTTTCTCATGTCTTAAACGTTACAGTTCTTTTTGAATGCTAAATAGTATTGAAGTAAATTATAGTAAGTCATTATTTGGAGAGAAAGAGCGAGAGCTTAGTGTTACAGTGCATTAAATAAGCTTCATGCATCATATTACTGATCTTATTACAATTGTTAATTTTTTGGAGAATATTTATTTTAAATATTAGGGGAAGCAGGTTGATGATATTGAATTCTTATTCTTTTTTAAGATACTGTCCTTTATCTTTATACATTTGCAAGGCTCAAAATGGATGTTGCAAAGTATGTAATTTTGAATAAGATTTTATTTTCAAAATATTTAATGAAGCATTTTATTAACATAATAAATTGCAACTGTATACATTGAAAAATTGTGCATCTTATACTAATTCTTTAATAAAATATATTAATAAAATATTTCATGATGAGATCAGTTGAAATGAAAATATTAGTTAAAGCAATAAGTTGTGATATCAGCTAAGATAAAATATGCAATTTAACCTAATTCTGATTTAAAAATAACCCTAATGAAAAACGAATATTTCATAGTAAAGAACTCTTATTTCATTGACTTTTTAGTCTCCAATGGATAAACTTTACAAACACTTGTTCCCTGGGTTGCTGGAGTTAGCATGCGATGTTGAACAGGTAAGTATATGCATAATTATAAGTTTATAACTATACAAAATAATGCTTCATGATGTTTTAAATGTGTGTAAGCATTAATTTATGCATATGAAATGTCTTTATTATGAATTTTACTTGTGAAATGCATGTAAACAGTGCTAATATTGAAAGAAGAAAAAAAGATTTTATATGTATTTATCAGTGAATATAATTTAAAGTAATGAATGTATGAACATATTCTGGCCAAATGGAATAGTGACCTTTTTTAAAATAGGTCAACATGCTTTTAACCTATTTTAGATTGCACATATTTTAGATTATTATTGATGCACATATTTAGATTGTTATTGATGGAATAGGTAAAAATTTGCCTCCATTGAATTTGAAAAACTATTTAAATATGTATTAATAAACATGAAACATAGCTTTGAGATTTGGAGTCATATTTGCCCATGCTTCATGTCAAATATCATTATTTTATTTTGATTTTAACACTCTGTAACTAAATCTTTGAGGTGTGCTGTTTCCCAGTAAAAGTGTCAATTGTACATAGCTTAGCAGCATTGTCTTTTTTTTTCTATGCATTTTTCAGTAATGAATTAAAATTCCATTAAATCTATTCAAACATAATTGTTTTAAATTTGTCAGTAGATAAAATACATCCAGTTCTCTTTTTATACATTTCCCATTTACATATTCTTAGAAATATGTGTTTGAAGAAAATACTCCATCTCTGATAAATATATAAGTTAAATTAAATACACACTGATTGATAATTAAAATATTTTAATCACAATTTTACCGTTAAAACAAATTTAAATGTCTTTAATTATGCTCTTAAGCTTAGACATGGGTTAAGCTTTTCTAACTTAAAATGTTGCAGTATACAACATGAAATAGTTTTAGCTTATCATACAATTCAGTACAATGTTACTTTCACTAAGTACAATTCTGCATGCTGTTATTTTGTATATGCTTTGCTGAACATAGGAATTTTGTTTATACTCACCTAACAGCTGCAATGAAATAATCGATCATGACATGCCATGAAAGAAGCTTCTGTAGTTGAACATGGACACGTTGAGCCTGTCCTTGTCAACCAGCTGTTTGCATGATGTGATGACTTCTTTGCCATTTGATGTTTCAGGCTGGAACACTAAGAACTCATTGGTGACATCATAAGTGGAGAAACACAGTTCTTCATATTTTCAGGATATTTGGGATTTTGCAGACTGATGGTAAGCATACAAGTTGTGAAGATTTTGAAATCCAGTCTTGTTTGTTTAAAGGCATTTAAAGATACACTGCTCAACATTGAAAGTGTCCCACCTAGAAGGACATATCATACAAACAGGCAAATAGAAGGGTGGGTGTGTGCAGTTGAAATATGCAAATGATGATAATGCGGAGCCAATGACGTTTGTGGCTCAAGAGATAAAAGGTGCAAGAACAAACAGAGATGGTATTGTGTTTATGCAGGTGGAAGTCGTGTGAACAGTTAAGTTAGGTGGTTATTGATAGTTTCAAGCATTGTATTGCTGGTAATTTTTTTAAAATAATGCTGAATTATTTGCACAAATTTAAATATATTTGTATAGTAAATCATGGTTTTAAGTCATATATTGCAAATTTATTTCTGACTTTCATAACTTTAAAATTATTTAGTTAGAAAATGATAAATGTTTTTAGCTCAGTTATTCTTAAATATTATATAGCATATTAATATATGTTTTCTTTTTTTAACAGGTTTCTAAACAGTTATTTCAACCTCTGGTATTTCAATTAATTCATTGGTTCAGTAATAGCAAAATAGTTGGAAGTCCAGAATCATCAATCATACTTTTGTCTTTATGGGTATGCTACAGTTATGAATCAAAGTGATAATTTAAATAAAAATTACAATTTAGAGTAAAAATAAATTCTTAGTTGTGATGTTTAATTTTAATCAATATATTTAGGTAAGTGTGCTTACAGGTGTATTTTCTTAAGAATACATTGCTCAACATAGAAAATGCCATACTAGGAAGTATTTGTCAGAGTGCCATGCAAATAGGTGGGTATGTGTCAATAGTTAGGTTATGTAAATGAGTGCAGTTGTGAATCAATCATGTGATAGGTGAGGGAGATAACAGGGGAAAGAGCTAAGTTTGGTTGTCCTCACTTGGGTGTGTGGATCACTGCATTGGAGTGATCTTAGTGGCGAAAGCATGTGTAAAGAGAGAATTCCTGGGCTATGTCATCGGGACCCTACCATCACATGGACACCTTTTACCAGAGGCTTCATCATATGGCTACTTATGGCTGGTTGGTCCCTGCATTGCATCATGGTGAAAACACATCGGGATGCAACAACTGTTGGCCAAATTTGGCGACAGTGGTTGGAGGAAGATAACATGCTTTGCCATAGTGGGACTGGTGCATGTAGGTGGATGTTTGAATGTCTCTATTGCCACATTCAGTGGCAAGCCGTAGTAGCCTCACAATCTATAGTGAATGACATTCGATGCAATGTACAGGCAGCTACAGACTGCTCAATGTAAACACAGACTGTGAATCGCAGATTGGCTGAGGCAGATTTCCACTTTTGCCAGCTATTGCAGTGACTGCCACTCACCACAGCACATCATGTAAGGTTGCAGTGGTGCCATACCAGACATGTGTGGTGGGACAAATGAAACCAATGTCATATTCAGCAAGATGTTTCACTTCTATCTCAGTGCCGATGATCGCCGATTGAGAGTCTGGAGATGACATGTTGATCGGGCTGATCTTGCTGCCATCCGTGAGCATCATACGGCTCTCAGTTTGGTGTCATGGTTTGGGACAGTATCAGTTTAAATGTCTGTTCACTGCTTATATGCATAGTGGGTAGAATGACAGCACGATGATATATCGATGAGGTGCTGCAGCCTGTTTAGTTGCCGTATCTCAGTGGTATCTCTGATGCCCAGTTTCAACATGATAATGCCTGCCCACACATTGCCGACATCAGCAGGCAGTGCCTACAAGGTGTCGTCCATGTGCTACCTTGGCCAGTGTGAACCCCAGACTTCTCCCCAATAGAGAATGTGTGGGATGTCTTTGACAGACAACTTCATGCTTCTGCATGACCCCCTCACAATATCAATGAATTATGGACACAGGTAAAAGATGCATGGTCTGCGATACCTCAGCACACCATCTGGGACTTTTCCACTCAATGCTATGCCATGTTGCTGAATTTATAGCTCAGCAAGGCAGTCATATGACCAGACTCACGCTACTTTATAGTGTTTCCTCATCCACCGCATTCATGTAATCCCTCAGAAATGAAATCACTTCTTTCCTGCCTACTGTCTACATGTGTGGTAAATTTCATCTCATTTTGTGTATTCCTTCATGGTGTGGCATTTTCTATGTCAAGCAGTGTATATATTGCTTATATAATTTACATTGCCTGGCCAAATTATTATGAATACCTACCTAACACTTCAGGCCTCTGTGGGTAGAGATAATGGCCTGGATTCAATGTAGCATGCTTTCACATACTTTTGAAATACAGCAGGAGGGATCTTGATTCAGTCTTTGTGCATAATGTCTTGAAGTGAAGAGAGCAGTGGTCTGTTTATTTGAATAGCACATTTCAAATTGTCCCATATGTTTTCAATTGGATTAAGATCAGATGATTGTGTAGGCCAGGGAGGGTGAAAAAAAAGGTCTGTTTCATGTTATTTAAACCACTCCTGTACAATTCAAGAGGGATGAATTTGTTCATTTTCATCATCGAACTTGCATCTCCACTGGGGTAAAAAATGATGCATTGTCAGTAGCACCTGAATTCAAGATACTTTTATATGTCCAATAAATGATGTGAACCCTGCATAGGACCAGAGAACCTAATCCATTCCAAGAAAATGCTCCCTACATTATCTTTGCATCCAACACTTGAACAAGTAGCTACATATGATGTATCCATTACTTTATGGCGTTGTCCCACATTCTATGCCAGCCATCTGTTAAAAACAGTGTATAATGTGATTTGTCTGACCATACAATATGTTTCCAGTCCACTGACCAAGTTTGCCACTCCATTCACAATTAGAATCTACAAATCCTGTTATTTTTGGAAATGAAAGGCTTTCATACCAAAATATAATTCCCAAATTTCTTTGTGGGTGCTCCTATCTGTTGTACTCCAACAATGAGCCCCATTTCAAAGTTGGTCTAGATCAGCCTTTTTACCTGTGTTGCACTTGACTCCCCCCCCCCCCCAAACACCATGTCTTTTATAGGACTTTGTAATGTTTAGAATCTAATATCAGTAAGAAATTTTGCATGTATTGGCATGTTTCATGGTACTTCATGTGTGTTCATAATAATTTGGCCAAACAGTATAGATGTAAACTCTATGTATGAAAAATTTTTTCCTTTGAACATTAAAGCCCTGTTAAAACTTTTATGACAAATAACTTCATGATAATAACTTTTTTTCATGTATGTTGTTAAAGTAGGGGAAAAAATTTGCTTGTTTTAAAAAAAGAAATTCAATTATAAATTTATGAACCAGTATTGATATTAATTTTAGGTTGTTAAAAAGATTTAAAATTTTGTACTTTTTATTTTCTTGTTGCATGCCAAATTATATAGCATACGAGTATACTATTTTAAAGCACATTTTAATGTATGTGTACATATTCCATTGTAGGAAGGTGTTACTCATCAGCACGATGCTGCACTGAGAGATTTCAGTGCTCTCTGTCTGAAAGAGTTCGTTCTTTGGTCAATAAAACAATCATCTTCCAAAGTAAGTGGAATATTCACTATTGAAATCAAGACAACAGTTTTCTAAAATATTCATTTTTTATAGTGCAGAAATCAGACATTTATTGTACTTTTTTGTCCAAAGCCACTATGAGTTGAACTGTTCCACTATCAATAATTGCACTTTCTATCCTCCATCTCTGAAAGGTAAAAACCATATAGCAATAGAGAAAAAAGGTTGCTTTTATTTCAGATATACGAAGTATATTTGATAATTTAATGGTCAGTGTTATTAAAATTAATGACATTCATAACAGAAATTAAAAAGCATATTCTGTAAAATTATTAAAGTAATAAATTTTTAACATATTGGACAGTTATCTTAACTGTGTCCAGTAGTAGAACAGTGTGTTTGTAAGCCTAGGAAACAATATTTGCCTATGTGGTATTCAAACTCATAACTGGTAAGCTGTTCTGCTTTTACCATCTGCTTTATTTGGTGTAATGAATTTTTCTCATTAACCTTAGTCTGTAAAGGTTTTTATATCTTATCATTGCTGAATATTTGAGCAAAACATCTAGAGAATATTACAAGAGAACATACCCAGCAGTTCAGATGGTAAGAACAGTTCACATGTAACCAGCAGGTATCACCTAGGCCAAATATATATATATATTTTTTTGATACTTTTAAATATCATTGTTCTTCTAACAATAAATTGCTTTGGAATTACTTTCTCACTGATAATGCTTGAAATACATGCCAAGCTATAACTAATAACTTTCAAACGTAGCACTTTGCTGTCCTTCCATAGTTGTTGACCAAATGTTTGACATTGACCTTCTTATATATATATATATAATTATGTATCATATCAAGGAGCCTTCATAACTTGATTAATATATTACTGAATGCTAATGCAGCACTTAGTTGCTTGAAAGGATTAGAATGATGGTTTGAAACCCAAACAATGTTTTAAACATATCTTTTATGCAGTCTGGTATATGGAGCAAATGTGAATTTTCCTGTACTTGACAAGCACACTGCTAGTAGTTGATGCTTGGAAAATAATTACCTTCCAAGATTTTTTTGGGCTTGTTTTTAACTTTTTCAACTATTAACATTTGTATTTACTACTTTGAAAAGGCATACAGCAAGGTATACAATAGTTGAAATGAAAATAGTTGAAATAATCATAGTTTGCCCACCTATGATTATTTGTCTATGGATAAAAATTATTATCATGATTTAACTCTTAACTAACTTGGAATGGAACCATTGTCAAATCTACTTGTCATAAAAGGTTTTCCTATTCTCATGCTTATGCTTTCAAGTGATTTTTCTCTAATTTTAGCAGGACTTTTGAATATCAACCAATTGCATCTCATAAAAAAAGTAAAACATGGTTCCAACTGTGTCTTATATATATTTAGGACTCAAAACGTTTAATGCTAAATATGAGGCCAATGTTTTAAAAGAAGTGATAATCAAACTCCCCCCCCCCCCCATCACCTCCTATGCTGCATCATGTGTGAAGTTCCCACTTAAGTTATGTTTTATTCACTCTGGTGTGAGGTATTTAAATCTTCATAATTTGTTTGTTATAAACCAAACTGTTTTTGATTATTATATTGAAGTAATCTACAGTTCAGTAGTCATATTTAGTGTAAGCATACAGTATGAAACTTTTTGCAATTAGAGCATTTGTGACAAATATTACTGATGACAATTTTATCATCTGCAGATATATAAATTAAAAAATTGTGTACATACTGTTGCTACATTGTGTAGCCAAAAAATTAGAAATATTACTACAATATCATGTGGGACATGGTAATTCTAAACAGCTTGAATTCGAAATGAAGCAAGCAGAATATATGTGATCAGATATGTTGTTTAAACATGCTATAGTATTTTGTTGACCCATCAGATGGGTCAACAAACAACAGTTTACCTATCAGATGGACCCTAATTTGTATTATGTGATATTTTTCACACCATGACTCATATCCAATGGCTTATACAATAAATGTGACACGTGAGGTGTTTATTGCTTTATGTGGTTTTCACCACACTAGCTCTGCCATCTGTATGAAAATGTATATTATGATTCATCTAACCATGTAGCCTTTTTTCAATCCTTTACAGTCTGCTCATACTTCTAACAATAAAAGGTTTTATACAATTAAAGGTTTTTGAATAGAGTACTAATTACCAAACCACAAATATCTGAGTTTCTTGCACATTATTTGAGTTGCTATGAATTGATATAAACTTTTGTTGAAGCAGTGGTCATTTGATGCACAGTTGAACATCGATTTTTACCTTGTATGCTTTATAGTCCATCTCATATAGTATCAAATGCCAGAAGCAATTACTCTTGTCAGATGTTGATATTCCATCTGCTTGCTGTCTTCTATGCACTTGAGGGAATAAATAGCATTGGCTAGTCAAGTGATTTCCTTAGTTTTGGATATGGTTGCACCAGACCATTGAGCATCAACAATTGCACTTTTCCAGAAGTTGGTTATATCACACATCTTTTCTATCTCAAAGTGAGAGTTTTGGCCAATGTCTAGACATCTCAGGGACCACATGACCATGTGACCTTTTTGCATATATTTGTTTTATATTACAATAATGATATATAGTGTACAATTTCTAATTTTTTTGGCCAGGCCATATGCAAGAATAATGTGTGTAGAAATTTCAGTGCAAAAAGATAAAAAATGGGTACATATAAAGTTAAAATACTTTTACTTAAAATGAAATTTAGGGTGCTTTATGACATCTTTTTATTACTTTCATTTTTAAGTTCCAGTCTTGCATATATTTTCAAGCTATCTTTCTTTGTAGTTTGTCAAAGACATGTATGACCAGTATCTGAATTAATTTAAAATAATATTTTAATATAATTTGCCTTTTTTAATGTGCTAATATTGAAATGTTTCAGTTAGTTGAATTATGTTTTAATAACCATTTTGAGCAACTGATATATTGCTAATATTGTTTATTTGAATACTTCACAGGGATTGGAGAAAACACCCACCCATATAAAAGATGTATTTAAAATGCTATTTAGCTACAGCCATCATCCAAATCCTTTCAAGAGATTAGGTGCTGCATTGACATTTAATAATATATATTCCATTTTTAGGTATAGCATTTATTGCTTAAATTTATATCTACTTTTTTCTGTGTAACTTTAAGATGATATTCAATTAATTATTGTTAGTGAATATCTGTTTTTTTTATGTCTGAAGCAGTAGTGTGTCATTCATACACTTAAGAACTTAAGAATGGTGTAATACTATAGAGCCAAAATTTTTCTTTAAGCCTCCTAACTTGAAAGGATTTTTCCACAGCTTCAGGTGAACTAAAGAATATATGTTGAGTGAAACAGAATATTGACTTGTAATAAATATACAGTGTTTTTGTATGTTTATGTATATTTTATAGCAATTTTAACTGTGGATTAAAATTTATGGTTATGTTCAATATTTATATCTTGGTGATTTCTTTTTTTTTCTATTTTTATAAATAAGAGTCATTCTGTGTAAAATCAACAAATATCATGTGTATTGGTATTTCAGAAATGCAACTTTTTTTTATCTAGCTGGGTGTGAGAGGATAAACAATATGTTAGTTTAAAAATTTCTGCCAGTGATAGCTTTCCTTTTGTGGGTGGCCAAATTTTAAAATAATTTATTCTGAAAACCAGAAAGATATTGAGTACTGTATGTTTTAAATAGCTTTAAATTGACTGTAATCATATTAGGATTATAGTTCAAATCTCATGCCAATCATCATTTAATGCTTATTTTTTCATGTGCAAAAATATTATGACTAAATGCTACTGGTTATTTGTAAATTAATCAAATGCATTGACAAAATATGAATAAACCACAATATTTGAAAATTCCTCTTTGTCTGGGAAGCGGCACAACATTATAGAAATTTAATGTATCCTATCGTAGGTATGTACAAACCAAACACATTAATATTATAAGTAAGAAGCTGAAAAATACAGATAGCTGTATGTAGAGAGAAATGTCACATTTTTAATCTTTCAATATTCATACCAGCCAAGATTTCTAATGGATCCATCCGAACATTGGTATTATTTTTCAACACTGGGAGAAAGTGATAGAGAAATAAAAATTTCAGGTGCAATAGTTGAGAATTGTGCGTAGGACTTTCAAGTTTCTCTTGCTACTTGCATTAAGTATTTTTGGTGAATTTTCATTTAATATACACAGTGTACATAGACATGAATATGCACTAATATGCTGCAATATGCACTAATGCAGTTTAATGTCCTCAGCACACATAGATTTACCAATTATACACCATCAGTATGGATATTTATTTCATGAAGCTTTTAACATGATCATAGTGTTGGAATTCTGGTATTGTTCTTACACAGAGTATGTTTTGATTATTTTCTCAGAACTGTAGTTATTGTTCAAGATGTAGCCAGGGTTGTATGTGTCCAATGTACAGACACTTCTATACCCATTTATTGCTGTTTTCCAGATAAAGAGAAGCCTGTGTGCATTTGAATCATTAGTGACAACAAAGAACATTCCATGATCACCATTTCATTTGATGATTCCATTTCACTTTCAAGAACAAATTATCCTGTATTCGATGCATCTTGAACCAACCTAAGAAAATAATATGGTTTTCTGATGTTCTAGTGTTAAATATTGGTACAAAATCTACTCTGCAATTATTTTATGACACAAGAAGGATTTCAAAGCAGAATGGTAGCTTTTGCCACTAGACATGAGCAAAGCTTTTTTAATAATGAAACTATTGTATTGTTGGAACCATCAAAAGAATAGTTGTAAAATCTAGTCGGAGGTTGGTTCAGTCAGTAACATGCCTGTCTCATAATCTGCAGTTCCCAGCTTTGAGTCCCACCTGGACCATCATTGAAATTTATCTCCACTGAACCCCCACCCTGCCTCTGGTCAGAAAGGGAACACTAATGGGTTTGGAAAGGCCATTGTCTATTGGATGGAATGTAAAGCCATGGCCTCCTGTGCAGGAGAGCTATAACCTGCATATGTTAAAGAACATGCTGGATGATATAATGAAGGCTTCCTCTGTCTCCTAACAGCTGTCCAATTGTCCCCTTCCCCCAACCTTCTCTGAGTCCTTGTTACCTGCCATTTAGACCATGGTGTGAAAAAAACACTGCTGAGAGGTAAAACAACCCCTCCCCCCAGAAAAAAAATCAAGTTTACAGAGATTATTGTTAACCAGACTATAGGCATGCAACAGTTATCTGAATTTGCCAAAATCAGCATCAGCAAGGTACTAAATTAAACAATAACAAAAATTAAATATAATAAAAATTAACATTAATAACAAGAAAATAGAGGGATTGGTTGGGTCGTTTTACCTCTGAGTAGCACTTCGAGGCAAAAATGGGTTAAATGGCTAGCTGCAACCCTAAGAACCAGAGCTAAGTATAGGAAGAAGATTCACTGGACAACTGTTAGGGTCAAGAGAGACTTCTGTCAAGACCATCTTGCATGCTTTTAACATTCACAGGACTGGTTGGTTCACAGTGTTTCTCACTGTTACAGTGAACCCTTTCTTACTGAGGGCAGAGTGGCAGTTTTAATACAGGCATAGAATTAATTAAAAATAGATGAATGCCAGTAACATGATGAAATTTTACAAGTCTTGCAGTAATATTTGTATCTATTGCATCTGAAATTTTAACTTTTCTATCATTCTTCTTGCATGTTACACATTTATACTCATATATGGTACAAATTAGATTTTTTTTTGCATATTTCAATATATCTGTTTCTGGCTTTAGTATTTATAATATAATTATGTTAATTTTGAACGAATTTCCTAAAATTTGGTATTGCAGTATTGTTTTCCAGACAGGATGGGAGAATTTTTCAAATATGTTTCATTAAATTTTTTCAAAATATTTGATCAATTTATGTGAAAGCAACCAATAGAATCATCAGATTTTTGCATATGTAAAATAAGTTATAAATGGTGATCCAGTCCAACTGAACTGCAATTAGTCCTCCAAAAACTCTGTCCTAAGCAGCAATTGCTATATAAGGCCATTGCAAGATAAGCCTTTAACTGCCTTAACAAGGCCTTATTTACATTTTCCACTCAAATGCCACTCCAGGTCTGCCCCTTTTCCCCAAACCATTAGGTATAATGTCCATAGACATATTCACTAACTTCCTTGGGCATATAAGCAATATTTATTACTGTTCATGTGCATATGGCCAAACTAGCACAATCTATTCATATATAAGATTTTGCCCAAGGATTAGGTTAGATAAAGAAGTTGATAACAACTTCTTCATCTAACCCAGTGTCTCGCAAACTTTTTTACTCTGCGGCACACTGAATCTAATTTTTTTTTCCACAGTACATCTAAAAAAGAATTTTTGATGGTTACGTAAAAAGAGGAAAATTGAAGTTTCGTTAAATCCCAGTTGATAAAATCTGAAAGATTTTTATTAAAGCACGTCGATATTAAAGCATGTCAATAACACAAATCAAGTCAAAATGAAATCTTTGGAATATATAGTATCAATTTGAAAATCTCTCGCGGCACACAGTTTGCGAGACACTGATCTAACCTAATCATTATTTACATAATCAAACCACTTAATAATCAAGAAGTGTAAACGTTTGCATTCAAAAGCATAAAATTTCTTGTTATCTTGTTTACAAAAATTTCATATTTGACTGCCATAATAAGCTTTAAAAAGAACTGAACTGTTAGTTAATCAAGTTAGCAAAAGTAGGCAGATTTTAATTGCCTACTTTTTTCATATATTTTGCAAGTTCTTAAATGCTTTAACAGTAATACTGATTCTCTTGTAATCTTCATGTTGCACATTGCTAATGTCTCCCAAGATACTAGCATTGGGAGTGCAACTTCTTAGTTAAACTAAGACATTAGCTTGTGAGATTAATCATTAAAAAAAAAAGAAACAAAACACCTCTTACTTGACCAGTTTTCATCATTTTTTTCAGTAAACACTTCCTGAAGACATTGAAAACTATAGTTTCATAACTTAGTAAAGCTTATTTAATGCACTTTTGTGGATATTTATTGCTTTTGGCCATGGAAAGTATAAGCTTTTTTTTTACCTGTGGACACTTTCTAATAGTTCTCAGCTATATGTGTAAAGTGAATGCCATTTAACTAGTCAGTGTTTAATATTTCAGTGTTAAACATATTTTTAAAAAATTTTTGTGTTGTCTTTGAAAACCTGTGGACCTGTTGATTATTTTGCACTTGACTAACTGTATTGAATAGTTTACAATGCATTTATTTCTTTGGCAACTCCCAGTTTCAATGGAAAAATGTCAAATAACATAGATTTTTATGGATTTGTAAAATGATAAATCATAATTTTTATGATAAATGTTAGAAATGTCTCTTTGTAATCTAAATAAAAGTGTTTTTAGACTGCCAATAATGCAAAAAATTTAATTATATTATACACTGAAGAGCCAAAACATTATGACCAGCATGCCTTTATGCAAATTGAAGCAACTGCAGGTAAATGATAGTGCATGCGAAAGTCATGAAACAGTATAAATAACACCTGATATTGAGCTCTGTTATTCAGTGTTCTTCCAATGGGAAAGGCAGCGGACTTAAGTGAGTTTGACTGTACTTAATTAGAACAATACAAGAGACAAAATTGTTTTTCTGGTACTGGTTATTATATTGCTAGTTTTTCTTTAGGGAAACGAGAATTTTAGAAAAGGAGTAGCAAATATAAGTTGCATAGCCATATAAAATAGAGTTGCCAACTTTTTATTTTGCCAAGGAAGGACATTAAATAAACTTTGCATTTTTTGTTTTCTTTTACTCACATTGTTTAAATATATGTAAATATTTGATTTATTGCCAAGTTATGTTTTAAATAATTCATTGTATTATAATAAAAATTACATGCTAATGCTATGTTTTAAATGAAATGTAAGCTGCATTTGTTAAACTTAGACTAAGTGAAGAATTGTGGATGGCTCTTTGGAAGTTTTGGGCCTGACTGAACTCTCTAGTTCCCATGATTGTATATCTGTACTCTCCATCTGTTGCCAACCAACACCTTTTTTCTCAAATCTGAAAGACATGCTCAGAAAGCTGAATCAGCTTGCATGCGTGCAATGATATGTGTTTCACATATTGTTGTGCAGCATGGTTTCACGTGCAAACCACGTAGAACTTGCAAACTTTTCTTATGTTCATGATTTTTCATGAAAGGACATTTTGAGTAGAAAAAAATAAAACATTATTTCTGGAGAAAAGTATGCTCTTCCCAAGAAAGGACAGTTTGGCAACTCTAATTTAGGGTATATTTTGTATTTTCTAATTGTTTTACATTATAGATTTCATTTACAAACATTTACAAAAGCAAAAGGATGCTAATTATGTATTTAAAATAAAGTTTGTGCAATATAAGGTTTCTTCAAAAGTGAAATTATTTTAACAATATTTCAGTTTGTGGGTTTGAATTTCTTGTTTTTTCCAAAATATTATTAGTGCATAGTTTACTGTGATTTGGTGATTACCTGAGTCATTTATTTAACAGAGATGAAGAAATTTTGGTTAAAATGTATACTTTGGAGTTGTTGGTCCATTTTGTTAATAGCCTTGCTGTTGCCCATAATGATGATAAATCATTAGGTGAGTATCAAAATTAAAATTTTTGTTTTTTAGAGTGCATTTTAGTGTAATTAATAATAATAGTTGTGGCACTAAATGATAACTTATTGTTGATCCCCTCTAGTTTAGTTTTATTTTAAGTAAAAAGAAATTGTTCATATTTTAAATGATACTGCTGGAACTTTTAAAACTCGATCAAGAGAAATTGGAAAATACACCTAAAGACAACTTAGGCTATACGATAATTGGTATTTTACAGGGAGGCTTAGACTCTTTTTAAGGAAGACAATGAATGAACAAAAAATCTAAATGTTTGCAATTTCTCCTATGCCACGTCAAGCCATCTAATACTGAAGATGCTTATGCAGTATCTCAGTATTAGGTGGCTTGATTATATAATCAACAAAAAGGTTAGATGAGTCATCAACTGCCTTTATTTGGTATCTTAGACAGGAAGAAATTGTGTGTTTGGCCAAGTTTATCAGATGCTGAACTATTGATTAATGAATAGAATATTAAACTTCAAAATCTCAGTGTAAAATGTCTGAAAAATGATAAAAAATAATTTATCTAAATGTGCAAATTTAATTTTTATGAGGTAAGCTCCTGTCAGATCTCTGTGGCAAGCAGATGCTTGAGAAGGTATTTTTATATATATATATATACAGGGCATTAGTTATCATAAGAACAAGGTTTGATAAGTTTGATGAAATTACATACACTTCAAGTAAGAAGGTAATTTCTTCATATAAATAGCATAAAAACTAAGACCCAGAGGTTAATTAGTATTTCCAGATCTAGAATGAGGTGTGGATAATGCTAAACATAACCTCATTAGAATTGTCCAGCAACAGCCAAATGCATCAGCTATTGCTCAGGATATTCATAATTAGATATCACCAATAACACTGATATATTTAAATCTCAATAACATTTGGCTTCTTGAGGATTTTGCATATGTCTTTATAATTTTATTTCTTGTAATCTTTTGCTTTATGTGGTAATTATATGAATATTTTTCAAAAATATATTTAAATTTTTATTTCTTATTCTTATTGTTTTGTTTGCAAAGTTATTAAAGCATTGGTAAAAAGAAGTTTGAAAACAGTGATTTAGAGAGTACATTTGTTAAGTTTTTTTAAATTCAAAATGCAAATTAGGTTTAATTATTGTGTGTTGATAAGTTTTGTCTGCCCTTCCCCCCTTTCTGTGTATAAAAAGAAATTAATTTGAATTCTAATATACCCCTTCAGTAATATTACAGCAGTTAAAGAGTATATGAGATCATCATCCTCAAGCAGCCATGGCCTATGGAGGTCCAACCAGACCATGCAGTTTAATTCTCCAAGCTTATCTGTCCTGAGCTACATCTGCTGCATCCTAGCCACTACACACCAATTTTAACAAGATCCTGTTTAATATTGTCTACCCACTGCATCCTAGGTTTCCCCCTCTTTCTGAGGCCTTTAGGCACACCGTTCATAACCCTATTTGCCAATCTATAATTATCCATATGGACAACATGGCCAAACCAGCAAAGTCTCTCTCTGCACAATATGCTGCTTAAAGGAGGTTGCCAACTCCTTTGCCTAACCTCATCATTAGTTACAAAGTTAAAGCACCTAATGCCCAAAATACTGCGTAAGCATCTGGAATCAAAAGCATCTGGTTTCCTGTTACCTTGTTTACAAAGGGTCCAAGTTTCACTACCATAACTAACCTTAGAAAGAACCAAACTATTATACAGTCTAATTTTAGTCTTTAGGTGTATACACCTATTTCTCCACACTCTCCATAGATTCTTAAAAGTCCCGGCAGCAATCCCTATTCATCTGTTAATCTCATGCCACACATCACCATTATCTGTTACATAGCTCCCAAGATAATTAAACTGTGACACCTGCTCAAGACTGCAACCATTCAGATTAACTGAATCACAGCCTGCCTGACCAATTTTCATCTCTGTTTATACCAAGCCTACTCAACTACCAGTCTCATCAACAGCTCGAATGAAAGAGTTCATCTCATCAACATCATTTGCCAAAAGGGCTAAATCATCAGCATAATCTAAATCAGAAATTTTAGTATCTCCAGACTATTTAAGGCCAAAATCTTCCCCTTGCAGTGAATTTTGCATAACATAATCAATAACCAAACTAAAGAGAAAGTATATGAGAAAAACAGTTGAAAACTTTTCAGGCACTTGAACATGTTTTCAAGAGGTGTATTCTTAGTATTCTAAGGTTAAAAGATATTTATTTTTAATTACTATTAATAAGTAGTATTATTATAATTCTCTGGCACTTTAGTTTTCTCTCTGTTTATACCAAGCCTACTCAACTACCAGTCTCATCAACAGCTCGAATGAAAGAGTTCATCTCATCAACATCATTTGCCAAAAGGGCTAAATCATCAGCATAATCTAAATCAGAAATTTTAGTATCTCCAGACTATTTAAGGCCAAAATCTTCCCCTTGCAGTGAATTTTGCATAACATAATCAATAACCAAACTAAAGAGAAAGTATATGAGAAAAACAGTTGAAAACTTTTCAGGCACTTGAACATGTTTTCAAGAGGTGTATTCTTAGTATTCTAAGGTTAAAAGATATTTATTTTTAATTACTATTAATAAGTAGTATTATATAATTCTCTGGCATTTTGTAATTGTTAGAAATATGTTTTTTTTCTAGGGACACAGGAACAGTGTAAGGATGCATTAAATCACATAGGAAGAATACTGAAGGTTAAATATAAAGTTTTTCTCAAAGCTCATAAACATGCTAAGAAACCTTTGTAAGTTTTATTCTAAGTACTTACATAAAACGTTTAATTTACTGTAACTCATAAATGAATGTGTAAATTTTGCTTTTGATGGTGTAAATAAGTTATAGTATATTGGATTATAGAGTGAGAGCAAAATAGGCTGCTTAAATATACTGATAAATAATTGTTTAACTTTATCTGTTTATTGGTTATCTACATGCACAATTTAGTTATACACCATGTAAAGGTATTGCAGAGAACTTTCAAAAAGTTCTTGGCACATGTCTGTAGATTTCCACTTGTTCCCCTGAAGTTAACGAGCTACGACTGTCTAACCTTGTCATTATGTGCTAAAAACAAAGGCAAAAACAAAGCTTTTGGCTTGTGTCAGTTTCTTGTACACTATACAAACATTTTTACAAGGAATAAAAAAATAAATACCCCCTCAAGGGCAAAAATAAATACCCCCTCATTGCCACAGAGGTCTGACAGGAGCCTACAACATACAAACACTTTAGACAAGGACCTGCCCACTGGAATAGTAGTCAGTACACTAACCACTAGACTAAGTAGGGCCTAGTAGTTAATGTATATAGTATGATTATTTCTTTCTTCACTGTATTGATGAGGGGCCTAATTTATATAGTGAATTTGTGATCCAATCAAAGAGTAATTCAGAATAATTTTATTCTACACTTCTTCACTTGTAATACTCTTGCCCGTTATTCTACTAACTACTGAAATCTTGATTATGATGTTAGAATTGATACAATGTTAGAATTGATTTGAATCAATGCTGGTATCTCGGTAATCACAGTTTATGGGCTCACATTCCACCCATTTTAAATTCCAAATTTTCTTCCAACTTTACATTGATGGTTGTTGATCTATCTATTTTTTGCATGCATCTTTGAGTTATTAAAAGTTCAAGTTTGTACCATTAACAATTAATTAGTTCATTTAATTAGTTCAGCAGCATTTAGATGTATGCTATGCTGGACTATGGATTTTCCTGAACTATGGATTCTCTCTTTATCAGCAAGTAAAAACGAACTGTACACCAGACCATATTTTAATGTAAATTTTTTTTACTTTTTTTTTAGGTAATTAAAAAGCTTTTATCAAATAAAAACACACTGTATGGTGCTTTATTTCAGTAAATCATTACTTACCATAGTTGGCAGTCTTACAAGATGAAAATTATCAGTTGGAAGAATAAAAGTTTGGAGCAATTATGATGACTTATATGAGCTAATAAATTCTAGTATTTGGCACAGTTTATGTTCTGTAGCAATTATTAATCAATGCATGATGTGTGTATATATATATATCGATTATTGGTTACTAATTACACTGAAAAACCAGGTTTTAGGTTCTTGAATGAAAATAGGTTGCTTATGTTCTTTTTATGCTGAATCTGTTTTTGAATTTTTTTTCATCAGATATAAGATATAGTGAAATATTCATTATAATGAATTTCTTTTCTGACTTCAGCCAATTTACTATATATATGTAAAAATGTTTCATTTTAATGAATACTAGTGTAACAAAAATATCAATAATGAAATAAAGCTTTATCTTACACAAAAAAAGATAAGTGTAACAAATTTCCTAGCATGAAAAGGAATTTTCAAACTTGGAGATCTAAGTGATTCTGGTTGTAGTGCAAGGAATGGTAGTGCCCAATGAAAAGTTTTTTCAGATCATTCTCAATCCACATATTATGCTGTACCATTCATTAAATTAAATCATTCATTAAATTAAAGTTAGTTATATTTGTTCATTGTTATTATTGCATTAGTTAAGTTCCTTAATTAATTTAGTTTTATTATTAGCAGCCAATATAGCATAAAATCTTTGACCAATTCATAATGACATGGAAAGATATTCCATACAGTGTTGCACAGTTTCAACATCACTTAAGAATTCACAGACAGATGCTTGTTGAAAGAGAGAGTTAAAAGAAACATCGACTTTTTTAAGAAGTAAACTCTGTCTATTTTCACTATATTTAGAAATTCTGTGTTCAATTTTATTGGAAAACTTGGAAATAACAACATGGTTAGGTAAATAGCCTAACAATTTTACTCTTAAGAGGGTAAAATTAACTGTTTGTTTGATTTTTATATTGGCACCAGTATATTAAATATTTCACAGTTGGCAATAGAGCATCATGTGACAAGCCATTTTTACAACCTAAAATGAGCAATATTATTCTGAAATTTGATCAAAGTGTATATACTTTAATAATTTAAGATAATTCAACAGTTGATATGTAATCCTTATTACAAGGGGCCATGCTTAATGGAGTTCAGCTTTGCATTAATGATATTAGAAGCCTTATATCATTAAGCAATTTTTTTACATACTATCCACAGGTAAACCATTAAACTTCTGTACAAATATAAAGGCAAATACTTATTAAATTTTAGAAAACAATTAAAAAGAATGTTTAATTTTTTGGCTTATATGAAAAATATTATTTGCTAATTATCAATTAATACTGAGTATTCATCTGAAAAAAATTATTACTAACGTGGCAGAAATCGAACCTGCAACTCTTTAGATACATACCATAGTGCTCTAACCATTAAACCATGAATCAGACGTTAAATAATTCCAGGATAAGACTATAAATCTTTCACTGAGATATGGCGGATCTTGCCCCATCTATTATACTTCAGGAGAGGCAACTTTTTCCAATCATTGTTGATTTAGATGTTAATAAAAAGGTCACTCATGCTTTAGTGCTATTATTAAAAATCCATCCATAGTAAATACATAGATTACCTGTATATATAAAATTCATTAATTATTCATCTGAAAAAAATTATTGCTGACATGGCAGGAATTGAACCTGCAAATCTCTAGATACATGCCAGAACACTCTAACATTAAACCATGCATCAAACACTAAATAATTCCAGGATGAGACTTATAAATCTTTTGCTGAGATGTGGCAGACTTTGTGCCATTTATACTTAGGAGAGGCAATTTTTTTCCAATTGTTGCTAATGATTTTTTTATTCTATCATGTATCTAGAGCAGTGGTTCTCAACCTTTTATGCTTCACGTACCCCCTGGAAATGTGTACATAACTGGCGTACCCTTATACAGATAGATAAAACTATAGTTATAATATAATAATGCCAACTTAGTGACTTTTGAGTTCTCATGGTGTACCCCAAAAAATTTTTCCACCTACCCCACATTGAGAACCCCTAATCTAGAGAGTTGTGGGTCAATTTCTGCTGCATCAGCAATAATTTTTTTCAGATGAATAATTGTTGAATTCAATATCTACAGGTAATCTGTATATTTACTATGGATGGATTTTTAATACTGAGTAAATCTCAGTATAAAGATCTAGCTATATGTTAAGTAATATATATATATAGGTAAGCTGCTTACCCTTGTTACAATACAAAAGTAGATACCTATATTCCCAATGGGTCAGATGATTTGTAGAGTCAATGTTAGATAATGACTGAAGCTCAACAGTGGATTATACTTCAATGTGGAGATAACAGTTCTTGTAGAGTTGCAGTGTAAGAAGGAACATCCATGTTAGCAGCTGTTGTAAAACAAAGGCTGGCATAGATAATAATGCCTGTTGTAGAGGAGTAGCTAGCACAGATTCTGCTGAAAGAGAACAACATTTTCACAGTATGTGCGAGCACATTTGCACAATGGGTACACTTCAGTCTTGTTAATTATTGCTATTTGTCTGAGATGATGTAGGCAGTATAAATTGCACTGGCATAGAATAGCTTTTTTTTATACTACTAGATGTCATTATCTACATGAAATAAATTATTTAGATGCTTAGCTTGATTCGATCAATGACATGCCCAGATGTTAAAAAAAGTACCTCATAAATGATGATAATAGACTGACTTTTAAGAAACTTTAAATAAAAGTTTAAAAGTAATCACTATGCAATGTGTCTTGCCAAACAGTTGTTGGCTTTGTCAAGCATACATTAGTAATGAGAGAAGTGTAAATAGCTTACTTAATATACTGGTTTCCATAAATTAAGGAAAATCCCTATGTTAAGAATAGGAAGCTGACGTCAAAGCTCTATAACTTCTAAAATAAGTTTTTTAGTTTCGAAAAATGTGATTGCAGATAAAGATCTCAATCAAATAAATCAATATCTCGATTTTCAACAAAATTCGTTCAGTATTTAATGAGTTATGGAAGTTTGAATATTTAGCGATAACAATGCCAGCTACAAAAATTGACTTCAGAAGTTAATTAAAACTTAGTAATAAGTATTGTATCAAAGTGTTTAATAAAATAAGTTTGCATTTTAGAACTTTGTGTAAAGAAATCTTTCACTATTCTTCAGTTTTATATAAGTTTCTTAAGACTGGCATTACTGTTGTTAAATATTCCAACTTCCATAACTCATTAAATACTGAACGAATATTGTTTAAAATCGAGATATTGATTTATTTGATTGA
This sequence comes from Ryuthela nishihirai, assembly GCA_038380435.1. Lineage (NCBI taxonomy): Eukaryota > Metazoa > Arthropoda > Arachnida > Araneae > Heptathelidae > Ryuthela > Ryuthela nishihirai. Next base: position 33,753,536 of record JAWZYU010000018.1, read on the forward strand.
GATCTTTGTCTGCAATCACATTTTCCAAATCAAAAAAACTTATTTTAAAAGTTATAGAGCTTTGGTGTTAGCTTCCTGTTGACTCAACATAGGGATTTTCCTTAATTTATGGAAACCAATGTATTTAATTAATAAAGTTTAAGTCTCTCCTCTTAGAAAAGTTAAAATTTTTAATTTTTTGGGTTTTGGGGGAGTAAAAGATTCAATTCTTTTTAATTTGTTAAAGGAGTAGCATACATAAGATTCTTTGGTGTTCTGGTTAAAATATTAGCTGCAAGGCTCATTAGATTAATGAATTGCAGAAACTTGCATTTTAATCAAATTATTTAAAAAAAGTAATATTAAAATTTAGTAATAAGGAAATATAATTCTTGCTTATTTCCTTTCTTAATAGATGTTTTGGAGAGGCTACCTTAACATCAGCTGTAAAGTGGTTGCTGCAACAATGTGGGCGTCCTCAGACAGAATGTAGACATAAATGTATGCAACTGGTAATAAATTTAGCTCCTCTTTTACCAGGTATGTATTTTATAATTTGTTTCTTATTCATTACATATAAATATTCACTCCAAAGCAGATCTATTAATCCTGCATAAGGTATCTTACATTTCAGGTGTTTCAGTTAAAATCATCTTATTTTAAATCCTAATTTAAATAAAATGATTTCCCTAAATCACTGATATAAATCAAAATATTAGAATTTATTCTTTTCTTAAAGAATCAGAAATACATATGAACTAATAGGATTTTCATCTTACAGTAGTGTAATCATATTCTTCCACTGAAGTTTTAAAGTAGAGATTTTTTATTCGAATAGCATATTAGAAATTTGCTTAGTGGAGGATTTGTGGACGTGGTTCATCTTCTGCAACCCAAACATAATTGTTGATCTTTCTGGGAGTTATATAGTACTAAAAGCACATCTCTTCACCTGTGACAAAGTCTGTTAATTGTGTGGGTCCACTGAATTTGAGCATTGCCAGCATTTCCTTTCACGAGTCGACTCTAGCCCTTTTTTGATGTTCTGTCAGTTTGTGGGGTACCCATTTTACACAGATCTTTCAGAACTTCAAAGGATGCCGAATAATTCTTTACACACTGCCAATTGATACACTGACATCTGAACTTATTATGTGAACAGTGATGTGTGGGTTTTCCATAATGAGTTTACAAAAGGCAGTGATGGTTTTCTTGTGCACAACCTCATTTGGTCTTTCTGCACAAGGGTGGTCTTTGAAGCTCTCCCATTCTTCTCTGAATTCCATTAACAGTGCCATATGAACAGGCCCATATACTAGTAATAAATCAATATGAATTTTTCACATGTCTATCCCAAGCTGCATCATTTTGAAAATGTAAAATCTTTCCCCATCTTTAGTAAGCTTCATAGCAACAATGCACAGATTTTGCAGATTGAATTTTATATGCTGCCAGCAAAAAGAAATTATGATATGACTTTTGTTTTTAACACATAATGACATTTAGATAAGCTTTCAAACAAGCTTGTAACTGTGGAGGAATGAGTGCAAATGTACAGATACATGTCAAGAACTTTTTGAATATCCTCGATATCTCCATATACCCCACAGAGGATTCTGATGAGAATGAGAAAGATAAGTTTTACGGACAACTTAAGGATATTTTGAATTCTGTCATGAAAGAAGATATTTCTCATATGCTAAGTGACTTCAGTGCCAAAGTTGGTACTGACTCTGACCCTTGGTCAGGGGTGTTAAGTCCCTTTGGGTTGGTAGTTCAATGACAATGGGAAATGCCTCCTACAGGTAAGTAAACTTAAAGGTTTGAGAATAATTAACATTTACTACAAACAATGGGACATCTATAAATATACATGGGTTTCACCTAATGGGTTGCATAGGAATATGATTGATTATATATTAATTAACAGCAAATGAGCTAGTTTGGTTAGGAATACCAGATCATAGAGGGGAGCTGAAATTGGATCTGACCGTTACCTGGTCAAAAGTGTCTGTCAACTGAAGCTTAAGAAATATTGCACTAAGGTTAAAGAATTACTACCTTTAACATGAAGCTCTGAAAGATCCAGATATAGCCAAAGCATGCCATGATCAGCTACTTAGTCACTTATATTTTGGCAGAATTTAATTTCGTTTTTATATATTCTAAAATTTTTAATTAACGAGTATTAATACTTGCTAAAATTAAAACCATAATTCTATATAACTAAAACTTTATAGCCTCAATGAAGTATAGTCATGGTACTTGATTAGTTTAAGTGCTTATATCAATAGCTAGTTAGGAGCATCATTATTTTAAGATAGGGGAATGGAGTTAAAGAACTGCAAAATCTAGTCCTGTCCATGCAAATGTTGTCCAGATGTAATGTTCCAAGAGTATGTTAAACTTCTTCACTTTGGACCTTTTGACTGACCAAATTATACTAATTTTCTGGGTAGCATAAGGGCCAGGCAATTAATCTTGCCAAATAAAGTTAAATAGGGGTTTGCTAAGTATTTAGGCATTATGTAGTGAGTAAGAAATCAAAAAATTGTCAAATTATTAAAGTTAAATCTTAATAAAAATCAATTATCATTGCTCAAGGGAAAAAATAGCAAAGTCAAAATATTTCATATAATAAACAAAGCTTGTTTCCAAAAAATTCAAGACTCGACAAACAAACTGATGAATGCAAAATAGTCTGAGCAACTAAAAGCTCACATCTAGCTCCATCTCTACTAACAACTCAAACAACTACTACATCTCTCTCTACTGCATCTTACATGATTACTGATAACTCTCTACTAATTCTGTGACCTAACGTCACTTAGTATACAAGTGGCATGCAACTGGCATGTGTGTGTTTCATGCTGGGAAAAACATTTACATAATCTGATACTGGCATTAGCTATGACACAAGAGAGGGCATGTCCTTAGGTGCGCATTAGCAGCTGTGAATCGAAAGTTGGATAAAAGCCCCAAAATGATAAATATAGTGTAAATAAAGTAAAATTGGTTAAGGAAAAGTAAAAGTGAATGGATAGATCATCATACAGACCCAAAGTGTAGTGACTTTTTATAAGGTACAAAAAGTATAAGTTTTTATGCCCTCCTGGACTTCTTTAATCATAGACCCTCCCCAACAATTGTTGTGTCTGTGGTATTATATATAACACCATCGCTAGTTGTATGTTGTGCTGCTCTTTGCCTTTAAAGTGCTAGAGGATATTAAAGTTCCCCAAGAACTTTCCTGCAAGTTTTTTTCACTGAACAGAAATAATCCATTTAAGCTAAGGATAATGTTGTTTTATCCTTTATCTTGAAAACACTTCAAAATTAATCCAACATTTTAAGGATTAATATTGCTGTGCTACATTTTGTCTTATGTTGTCATTAGTTTATTACTTTTAGACAACTATAATGTTATTTTTAGTCTATTTAGGTCATATGTTTGTTTTTTTTCTCATTGGTTTATGGTTTTTTTTATAATGATTGTTTTTGAAAGATGTATATAAAATTAATGTAAATCTTTTAAATGCTTGGTCATAAATGAATAAACACTTAATTTCAAAGTCTTTTTTTTTGTATGTGTATGGCCTGACACTGCATTATTGATTGATATTTGAAATCTGTTCTTCTTTATATGTTTAATTATTTAAAAGCATAAGACTGAAAAGATGTGCATATCTAAAATAATGTGTTATGGTTTTTAATGGTAAATTCTTATGTATTTTAGTCATTAAATCTAAAGTCAGACATTTTATATTCCAACATTTGATTTTTATGATGTACTTTTTTAAACGGAACTTGATGTTTATTTTGACTATGTGTTGATGTAAAAAATTTCGTCTGTGAACTTTATATAAACTTTTATATATTTTGATTTTGCTATTCAATGTTGATCTCTATCTATTGCATATTTGTGTAATTTGATTTTTATATATTATGATTTTCATTTCTGGTATAACTATAGGCTACTTGTGTATTACAAAACTTCAAATAGCTAATAACCAGCATTAACAAATGAACATTTTATCAATGCCTTTGCATTATACTTAGTATATAAAAGAAAATATGTGCAAATTAGTAAATCAAACAATAGGTTATTTTTAATTCTAATGATATAAAGTGAGTTTTTATTAATATGGTATATGTTCTTTAAACTTGCTTTTTTACTTAGTTTGTAAACAGTGTTATAATAATCAGCAATATAAATAAAATGCATAAGTTTAATAAAGATACAGTGCAAATATGTGTGAATATTAAATTTTTTATACTACTGGGTCAAAGACTAACACATTTTACTCAGTTTGATTCATTCTGTAAATACTGTTATTTGAATCCCTTGAAATTCTATTATTGTCATACCAGCCAGTTCACTTATTGGGTACTTTTATAAAGAATTTGTTTAATAAAAGTGAGAATGATTCATGAAAATTTTAAGAGTTATTGTGAAATTAAGAGATAACAACTTGCCCATAAAGATGAAATACCAAAAGGCAAATGAAAATCATTTGTTTTGCTAAACACTTAAGTCAATATAAAAAATATAAAATGATGACCATGAACAAATAATTCCAGAATTCTCATTTTTAGCAAAGTTAAAAAATTACTCATTGTGTAAATAAATTGATTTGTTTATATGTGAATTGCAAATATTGACATGAATGAGAACCCGTTTTTACACAAACACAACAAAGAATTAACAGGTAGCATAAACAGCATAGATTTAAACCATTAGAACTTTTCCATTTTTTGGGAAAAAATATCTATGAATTTTTCAACAGCTCATATTTCTTAACTGGTCACACTTATACATAAAATAATTCATCATGAGTAAAATCTAACACAATTGCAAGTTGGTATTGCTATTAAAAAATATGTTTTTGCTGAAGACATCACAATTGATTTTGCTGCATATTAACACATTTGCTGCCACTTGATGCAATGTGTGTGACATTGGATGTGCTCTAGGTGCTGCATGGCATATAAGTAAAGTAATAATAAATATCCCCTCAAGCAGCTGCTTGCCACAGAGCTGACAGGAGCCTGTCAGTTTAATATGCTATAGTATAGAAGGTCTGTGAAGGTAGAGGGCCTCAGCAGAAAAACACCACCAACATCCATGTCTTACCCAGGACTTGAACCTAGATCTTTTTGATCAGTAGCCAAGCACACTAACTACTCTGCCACATACGTCTTCAAACATCAGCAGGTCCATCTGTACCAGTTGGCATAAGCCATGTTCTTCTTTGCCCCAGTAGCATCCAGTTTATGGTTAAAGTTATTTTTGTAGAAGGCTGCTCCTCATTTATATGACTTTCTAAGTATGAATATTAAGGTAACAGTGAAGGTGTTAACTACTAAACTAATGATCTGTGAGAACTTTGACTTGGAGTAGGATTTTATAACTTAGTGCAAAAATTTAAATACATATTTGTATAAATATAAAAATACTGTGACCTTATTAGAGCAACTTAGTTCTAAAAGGAGTTACTGAATATTTTTTGAAGTTGGCATAATAGTTAATTAAGTATATTTTTTGTTTAAACTGTATTTGTCTTTTGCTTCTGCAATTTAAATATGTTTCTCTAAAACTCAGGAGTACGTGATGCTGCAGACTATTTTTGCCAAGTTCATAAAATGGGAGGGAAAATTGCTTTCATAGACATGTAAGAAATGTTTCCATTTCATAATTGTGTTTTTCTCAACTAATTATTTACATTTCATGTGAATGGAAAATTTTACTAACCATTTGTGTTTGTAATTATTTTTAAAATCTAATTACACTGTTGAATGTTTTATGTTGAATACTGGATGAATGGAGGTATGGATGTTTCAGAAAATTTGAATAGTAGTATTTCATTAGTATGTATTCAATACAAAAAGGGTTTTTAAGAGTTAAATGGACACTTTTGTAAAGAATTTATTTGATTAGAAGTGAGAATGTCTAATCCAAGTTAAAAGAGCTGTTATGAAATTAACAAGCATACAATTGCATCTATAAAGAAAAAATGGCAAAAAACAACTGGAGACACTTTCTTTGTTTTGACAAAAAGTAAGTCAATATAAAAATTACAGGTTGTGTCAAAATAGAATTTGCAAAAATAAAATCAGAATTTTTATTATGAAGTGTTGCATTTAACTACCTGAAGAGGATAAGGAACAAAAAAGTTTCAAATCTCTAACATATAGAGAGACTGTACAATATTATTATAAAATTTTGTATTTTCCAATTTTAAAGCCCTATAAAAGTGGAAAATCAAACTATTTGAATATTAAAAAATATGAATCACAATATCTTATTAGTACTTATTCACTTAAAAAGAATTTTTTATTCAACTATTAAAACAAAAATGCTGAATGCCTGTGGATGGATGGGCTGAATTAAAACAGTAGCTTATTTTGCTGTAAACAAGCTAAAAAGCAAATCTGAAATTGAATATTTTTAGTGTTGTTTCAGTTAGTCTTATTATTTAAACAAATCTTCTAGTGCTCAGTCTTGAAAAAATAAATAAAACAACTCAGATTGGACCAGGACAAGTGACAATATTTGCATTTCGCCTCCATTCCCATGATGTAAAAATATTTTTGTAAAATATGTGTTTGAATATTGCAGTTATATATGTGTATTGAATATTACAGTTACAATTTGAGTCCCAACTTTGCAAGTGTTGAAATTTATCTTCAATAATCCTACCTTGCCCTCTGTGAGAAAAACAACAATGAACTTGCCAAGGCCAATTCTCATTAATGTTAAGCCTTAATGTTAAGGGTATGGCTCCCCATGTGCTGGGGAGCCATACCCTGCACATGTTAAAGAACTTGCTCGATGGCCTTAACAGGAGGCTGTCATCTATCCCTAACAGCTGTTCAGTGGATCCCATCAACATTCTCTGATCCTGGGTTCCTTTTGACATTGTGTTAAAAAAGTGCTGCTCAGAAGTAAAACAACCAAATGAAATCCTATTTTATTTTATATATATTATATTAATATTTTATATTTTTGTTTATTATTCCGTAGCTTCAAGATGAAAGAAATTTACCAAGTTTTAATATTTTTTTCTGGAATATAATCTAGAAAGTGTTATGAAATTAATAATTTTTGTGCAACAAAGCAAACTAAATGCATGTGCATAAACTTCAGAATTAAAAAAAAAACATTGATGCTGAGTTCTTTTATAATTTTTTTTTTACCTTTGCTAAGGTGCAGGTTTTCTTCTTATAAACTTGATTAAAAAAGGTCAACAACAGTTCTAATTTAACAAACAGCGTAACCAGTGTCTCACAGGCACCTTATAAGATTATGTTGCAGGATATTAATATTTCAATGTCTTAAAGCAGTGGTCTTATTATAATATTGCTGCTTTGGGGCATTTTAAGCTAACATATATCTATTCCCTATATTTTTGCTATATATATATATATATACAGGGTCGTTATAATTAAACTGACAGTACTCAGAGTGATGTAGAGAAGGATCTACGTAATGGATCACAGCAAAAGTGGTGGATACCTTAATAAGAAAATGGGGTAGAGAATTTATGAATAAAAAAAATAATGTTAGTGCCACCAGGTGGCATGGGTGTACTAAAATAAAGAAATACCAAGTTGAATAAACTTTACAAATCAAGATTCTCAATATATGAACCATTTGTATGCAAAATATGCTGGAAATTTTAATACAGCATGGTCCACAGCTTGAAACATGCCTCAGGGAATGGCTGCAACATGCTGTGTTATTCTAGCCTTCAGTTCAGCAAGCGATTCAACATTGCCTTGGTAAACTCGGCTTTTCAAATAACCCCATAACTAAAAATTGCAATGGTTGAGGTTGGGGGGAATGTGGTGGCCAAGCATTGCAAAATGTTGGAGAAATTATTCTGTCCTCACCAAATGTGGTATGCAACAGTTGCGTTGCCATACGTACAATATGGGGTAATGCCCCAACCTGCATGAAGGTTATGGAGTCTAAGCAATTTTTTCTTGCAAAGCCGGAATAATCTTGCAGTGGTGAAGATCTGTGTAACATGGTCCATTCACCGATTGACACATGGGGCCTTGAGTTGTGATCTCCTTAACAAAAAATGGTCTGATTACAAAGTTTGTAGTAAATCTGTACCATACATAGTTGGAGTGTAGGGGCACAGCATGTGAATGTGTAGGTCCTCATATTCGGCAGTTGTGTGTATTCACTGCTCCATGTAGGGAAAAATGCGAGTCATCGATCCATAAGACTTTCGAAGACCACATGTCGTCGAGCTGCATCCTCGCCAGAAATCGCAAAGCGAAGTCGGAGCACTGTTCAGGGTCACGTGGTTGCAGCTGATGCACGCTATGAATTTATAAGGATACCATTTCAGGATGGACCATATAATTTTACGGACAGTTGACCACAGAAGTTGCAGTTGTCGGGATACCTGTCTCGCACTAACTATGGGTAGCTCCAATTGCGACTGGATTTCTCCAATGGTAAGTGCGACGTCTTCCACATTGCTTTCTGCAACAGGCTGCCAACCTCTACCCAGAACCACACCCAACTCACCCGTTTCTTCGAATTTCTGTATCATATTCTTCAGTTCATTTAGCAACAAAGGTCCTTTACTTTTATCTTTCAGAAGATGATTTTCACGTAATGCAGCATTATTGCCGTTTTGGTAAAAGAGTTGCACTAGCAAAGTTTGGTACTTCTTGCAGATACCCATGGTTCATTCTAGCAATTACAGGGAAGACATCACATTTTATAGTGTGCATCATGCAACTCTCACGTGTAATTGGCTGCAATGTCACAAGAAATTAGCATGTTCTGCCACATTTTTAGTGCACCCACATCACCTAGTGGCACTAACACTAACTAATTTTTTTTATTCACAAATTCTATACCCCATGTTCTTATTAAGGTATCCACCACTTTTTGCTGTGATCCATCAAGTAGATCCTTCTCTACATTGTTGTGAGTACTGTCAGTTTAATTATAATCATTGTGTATATAAGGTTTGTTTAAAAAGAAATGAGACTGTATTTATATTCTTAATGGTTATCGAGTTCAACAGACCTTATTATACACACACATGCAGTGGATTTGTTTACTGGTGTGCAAACAAGTTTTGACATGTCAACTCCCTTCTGATACAGCAGTACACACAATTTCCAACATCACAGTCAGTTGTCTTGTAGAGATGGAAGAACAGCTGCATCATCATCTTCATTAACATTGAACTTAACAGTTATGTGTTAAGCAGGAAAAAAGTGCCACAGAAATGTTTAATATATTGCAAGAAACTTATAGTGATATAGCTTTATCATGTGCATGCATTTTTCATTGATATAAATATTAATGATACAGAAGGGAAAGTGATATAGATATCCCAAGACTGGGTGCCCTTCAGATGCAAGGTCAGATGAACACATTGAACAAGTCCATTTAATTTTGAAAAAAAGATAATAGAATAACACTTTGGATATTGGCAGCAAAGCTGGGCCTGAGTAAAAACACATTCTTCCAAATTTTAACAGAGTATTTTGGAAAAAAAATTGTGCCAAAATTTGTTCCTCACAATCTGACACCAGAATAAAAGGACATGTCTACTCAAGAAGCTGGATGAAGTACCTGTTGACCATCCAAGAAAGTGATTTCCTACAATGCTTTCAAAGTCAGTGATATTGGCAGCAAGGCATTGATACCAGGGGCTCTCTTCAAAGGGGACAAGAACCATTAGTTTCTATGTCTTTCATTGTATTTTGATGAATATAATCTCATTTCTTTTTGGACAAACCTTGTATGTTTGGGTTCATCCAAAGAGTTTAATTTTAATTGCACAATTTTTAATGTTTTCATAGCATAAATCTCTAATTTGTTTATAAAGTACTTAAGATTAGCTTTGAATAATAATAATTTTTATCACATTTAAATAACTGGTTATATTTATTTTAGTTTTGAATGCAAACTAAAACAGCTTGGTCCTCTACCAGCTGTAGCTTCACAGATATCTTTGAAGGCTCCAATTTTGTGGTTGGAAAGTTTGCTGTCTTGTCTCGAATGTTACAACTGGGTGTTTTCACAAAATCTTCTGCAACAGAATATGTTTAACGGTAAAGTTTTTTCTAATTTATTATTTTTTTGTGATTTCATTTTGTAAAGCGCTCAACACCTTTTTCTAAATTTTGCATACACTTTTAAAAGTTATGGTAATTAATTTTTTTTATATTATTGTAATAGAAATGTTTTTCTGTATCATAATAGGCATGAGATATCTAATTTATTGATTAATTTTGATTAATTAAAAACTGTATGAAGGATGGAGATAACCTAGAAGCTGAATCTAGCTTGTGCTGGTTTCTCTTGCAATAAACAAACACACAGGATTTCATACACAATTAACCATTCAAATCTTGTCAAGGTATATTATATATGTAGTACAGTAATCCAAAGTTCATATTATATTATTAATGTAATAAATGTTTATTCCTTATAAAATTGTGTCCACAATACATTCCTGCCAACTTCTTCCTTAAAATGTACAAAATTTAATGACTGTTTGCAAATTACAAAACATGCATAGTACATATTTATATCACTATGTTTGAATCTTTGGAGCTGAAGTAAATTGATTGTCTTGAATTATCTAGATTATCTGATTAGTGCTTCTTCATCCTGAACATTTTTTCTTGATAGTTGAAGCTGCAGTGATAAGAGAGAATCTTCCAAAAACCTTTGCCCAAAAAATTACAAACTTTATAAGATTTTCTTTTTCTTGTCACTGATATAATTAAATGCATGAAATTTAAATTCTCTATTTTTTAAGCTACGAGTATTATTATGCAACTAGGGATTGGGCTCTGAATTGCATAACTCACCTGATTCTGAGTTATGAGTTATTCTGAGATATATTCTGAGTTTTAATTTAATTTGTTAAATTATGCCTTTGTTTTGATTGATGTTTTGATTTTTGATTTACATTGTAGGGAACTAATTTATAATTTTAAAAATTTTTAGATGAAGAAGGTATAGGAAATGCACATGTCAAAAGTAATGTATTTGGAGCCACAGAATTTTTTATTAAATGCATTGCCAAGAAGAACTTATCATCTGTTTTGGGTATTTTTTGCCATCTTAATGAAAATGAAGACCTTACATTTTCTCCAAAAGAAATATATGAATATAATTGGTAATTAAATTTAAGCAGTTCTTTCTTTTTTGACCAAAAGTTCGTAAATTCTTTAGTGTAGTTAACACAGATAAAATATTGCATAGATTTTCTGTAATAAATATTTTAATGATTTAAGGTGTTATTGCAGCATATTATAGTAAATATGTATGGCTTATAATTATACTAGTACTCTTATGTCAAAAAACAACATGAAATTAGAAATGCATTTAAATCTGTTTTAGAAATCATCTGCATTTTGGAATTATATTAAATGTACATTTTTTCAGAAACAGATGATATATTTCATATATTCAACATACTTTTTTCATGACCACCAACTTAATGCAACACAAACATTCTATTCCTGGCATTATAGCTTAAATCTTAAGTATTGGTATAGTAGTATCTTGCTAACTGTATATATATACTTCTATGTGTTTGTTTTGCAGTTTTCAAACATATCTACTTATCCAGTAATAAAGTATTTCACAAAAATGTCCTGTAGACAAAAAACACTTGATATAGTTAACTGAAAAAATTGGTTTCTCTAAGTGGGATTTGAACCCATGTCTCTCAGAAGCATGAGGTGTCACAACCACTAGAACACCAGAGACCGTTTTCTTCAACACTGTGACATGTAAGCATTTCTGCATTTTTGTTGATCAGCCATTGGTGTAATATATGTTGGCAATCGAGCAGTCAAGCTGCCTCATTACAATAGAAGTAATATTTGTGGCTCACAGTATTATATAAATAATTCAGTAATGATATATCACAGGAAAATATTCTGTAGACAAGAAACATTTGAAATAATTAACTGAAAAAAAAAATACTTAGCATACTTCTGGGAGATATGGGTTTGAATCTCACTCAGGGAAGCTAACCTTTTTCAGCTAATTATTCCATGTTTCTTGTCTACAGGACATATTTTCTGTGATACTTTATTACTGAATTATTTATACAATGCTGTGAGCAACAAATATTACTTTCATCATAATGAGACAGCTTGGCTGCCCGATTTCCAACATAGATGGTGCCAGTGGCAAATCAACAAAATGCGGGAATGCTTATGACACATTGTTAAAGAAAACAGTCTCTGGTGGTGTAGCAGTTATGATGCCTAGCATGCTTCTGGGAGATGTGGGTTCAGATCCCACTTAGGGCAACCGATTTTTTTTTGCCCTCCTATTGTGATTGGTGTAGGGAGCCCCTCATGGCTAATTTCACTTGAACTAACAACATCTTGAACCTTGAATCAAATTTTTGTTTTGTTTAATTACTTCAAATGCCTAATGTCATACAGTATTAAAATTATAAAACACCTGAAGAATGCATATAGAATGTGATATAAAGTAGTACCATATTATCTTCTGTAACCTGTCAACCTTACTTCAGACTTACCTGGGTGGCTTAAGACATTTTCTTTGACGCATATGAGCAATGGATGTGTTCAGTAATTTAGTAATAATATATTACAGGAAAAAAATAATTTTTTCTCCATCAATGTACAAGTAACTGGTTTGGTATAAGCATATCAGCAGGGAAACTACAAGGCAATGAATGAATAAATAATGAAATATGATGTAATAAATTATAATAATTGAAATAAAGACTTTTCATTGCAACTATGACTGCTAATCTCATAATATTTTTCCACAATTTATAAAAATCAAGAACAACATGTCAGTTCTGACTATGTAGATCTTGCAAATTTGAAATCACAATCATGGGTAACAATATTTTTTTATTTAATATTGTGAGTTGTAAATACTTTTGTCCTGTTTTTAAGTTTTTCTATGATCACATGGTATTCCTTGTAGGATTTAGTAAAGAATAATTGATATTTTTATGTTTATCCAAGATGACACAGTTACTTATTTATTCAAATGTGACACTATTCCTTTATGAGGAATTGTCTTTTATTGTTATCTAATTACAACCTATTTTTCAATTCTACTGTTGCTATATTTTTATTATTGTTTAAAAAAATACATTCATATAATTAACTTATATTAAGATTATATTGTTAAATAAAAAGTAGCCTTCATTTAATTAACTTTAATATCAAATATATTTTAATATAAGTACTTTCCAACCATAGAAATGACATACTTGGAGTTAAAAATCAGTTCGGAACTCTCACATCTCTAAGCAATATTATTAGCTTTGAACTAGAAGATATTTTTGGGGTTTGGAAGTTCAAATGCAATTTAATGTAAAGTAAATATGATGAACAAAGCCGATGAACAAAGTGAAACACTGAAGCTTTACTTGATTCGCTTATTCAAGGATAAAAACATTCACTCTTCAAATTGAACCCATCAGCCCATAACTCATTAGATAGAGTTATGGGCTGATGAATTCAGTTGGAAGAGGCATTTTTTTCATCCTTGAATAAGTGATGTCATAAATTGATTTAGGAGTTTATTGGAAGCATTTTTCAAAAATTTGCTGTGATGTTTCACTTTAATTACATTAAAAAAATTTGAATTACTTCAAAATTTGAAGCAATTGAGCTATGATATTCCCTTACTCTACAAAATGTGCACTAAACAAGGACTGTGATTTCATTTATGTCTCTTTATGCTATCATTGTTATGAGTAAAGGTATAGATAAGGATCATAAAAAACTTTAAAAGCTTGGTATGACCCCAGTCAGTAGTAGCATTTGGATTTGCATGCAAATCATCATATGAGTGCAGGGCAATAATATATGCAGATGATTATGTTTCCCTAACAAACATGATATCTTCAGAACGAAAATTGAGTGGCTAAGCTAAATGATTAAGGCATTATAACTGTCTGTAACAACCTATGATACAATGATATTTAGGATGAAGGGTAGTAGAATCCTTTTGCCCACAGTATTAGCTGGATGGGTTTGAGTGTCAGATTGCAGGACTGTGTGAAACTTTTGGTCTACCCATTGTATCACAGCACATGTGGACTGTTGCAAGGAGAGTTGATATTATTACTATCAAACTCAAAAAGGTACTCAGAGTCATTGCACAGGTCAGGCACTGCCAGACACATAACATATCGCTGGAAACATGACCCTATTAATTTGAGATTGTAATATAAATTCTCAAATATACAATCTCAAATTAATAGCATTCTCTTGGTGATTTTAACAAATGTAATTTTTTTGTACCTATGTTTGGTAAATTAAAGAAAGGTGATTTTATTTTTTATATTTATAGGATGAAGTGTACTGTACTGGTACGGTTATTGAATTTCTTTGTGATTGTAATAGAAAGTGAACCAAATGATTTAAGCAAGCAGTTATACCAGTATCTCTGGAATTCCGAATTTTGGGAGTTAATTCTCATATCAGTTATTGATCCTGCCTATCTTGGTTTTGATATGACAGATGATGTAGTTTTGAAAAACCTACCACTTGAGGTAAAGTTTTATATACAGTTAATACTTTGACTATTATTAAGTATTTCTTTTTTCAATGTATAGTTTACTAACCAAACCTGTTGGTAAACATTTTATTGTGTTGATTGTGCCTATTTTGTAATTTAAATTGTATTGGAAAACCTTAGTAAAATTTTTGAATTTATTGTTATAGAGTGGCATTGACACTTTTTTTGGACATTTTATAATTATTGTTTTTCTATTGGAATATACACTGCCTGTTATGGATCTGCCTAGCCAAATTATTATGAACACCATATCATGTGCGAAGTACCATGAATAATGCTAATGTATGCAAAATTTCGTACTGACAGAAGTATTCAATTCTATGAAAACCTATAAAAGCAGTAAAGGCATGATGGAAAGCAAGCCAAGTGCGACATGGGTAAAAAGGCTGATCTGGCTGACTTTGAAAAGGGGTTCATTGTTGGAACATGATGGACAAGGAGCATCCAAAATTTTGGTGATGTAACTCAGTGGAAAATCATGGGACATAATATCCCAAGTGTATGGAGAATGACAATGGTCTTAAAAAAGTCTTCCAATCATGGTAAATGCAGGAGGTAAAAGGTTCTGACAAGACAGTTACAGGCATTTGTTGGCATGAACTTATGGCAAGACAGAGCTGTTGCAGTTCATCAGCTTAGAGAGATGATGGCTGCTAGCAGTCATCTCTCTCAGAAATCTCCCTCAAAACCCATTTAAATGAGAACTATGTCAGAGAATTGAAAACTTTGAAATTTGGGAACTGTATCCTGATACATACATTGAAGTACTGGGATTGATTGTTATATGATGCTGTATTCAGAAACCCATAGAATATCACATACCTTTATACCACCATTGATCATGCTCAATCTGATATCCCTATTGTGCAATAATTGTCCTCTAGCATACTTCCACAGTAGTAGGTTTCTGCCAAACACTGCCATATCTGATTGGTTCCATTCCTCTTTACAAGCTTTCCATATCTATTAACAGTCTGTGGTTGATTGATACACCTTTCTCTTACATGGCATGGCAGCAACTTTTGGACACAGGACTTATATGCGCACTGTAAGTGAAAATTTTTTTGGATGATATTGTGGACGGACACCTTCATGGCTTTGGTGACTGTTACACTTTTGGCTCTGGGTTGCAGGGTTTTGTCCACTGACTATTGCATGGACAGACACAGGCAGAAATTTTTTCAAGGGTGGGGGCAAAATGGCAAAATATTTCCAGCCAGGGATAAAACAAAAAAAAAAAAGTTTCAAGATGGAAATATTTATATTGATAAAAAATAAATAAATACCCCCTCAAGCAGCTGCTTGCCACAGAGGTCTGACAGGAGCCTGTCAGTTTATATCCCATAGTAGATCTGAGAGGATGGCAGGACCTCAGCAGAAAATGACACATCCATCCATGTTTACCTGGGCTTGAACCCAGATCCCTTAGATCAGTAGCCAAGCATGCTGACCACTTGGCCATAGGATGGCCCATTTATATTGAACCATTCATTAAAGAGTCTGGTTGCAAATAAGGAATCATGCATATGTAGTACCACAATGCAACTAACAATACCTGAAAACAAAATGAAGAAATGGGAAAACTTGTTATTGAAAAATGCATGTAAAAATTTTGTTTTCATAATATTGAATAAAAGTAAAGAAAATACTTTTGATAACAAAAAAAAAGTGCAAAAATATTATACTTCTGTAAAATAAACATTAATTTTGGTACACCTGACATTATTTAACATAAACTAATTTTTTTTCAGTTTTTCCAGGGGGAGGAGGGACGGGGAGGCATCTGCCCTTTTTACTCCCCTCCCCTACTAGAGAACCATGATTGTGAAGACCTTGATGACATTTGATGTGCAGCTGGTGCTCTTTAGGTCTGTCTCCTATTATGCTGCTTTGTGACATAGTTGCTCTTTCAAGAAATGCTAAATCCTCTGGTTTGCACATTTTTATAATTTGTGACTCAGAATGCTAGGTGTCAGAAAGGGCAATTACATGCCCTTCCCAAAACTACTGATCTTCAACATATCTCATGGTTTGCACTCACAAAATGGTATGTATATAACCATTGGGCCACATACGTCATTGGTACAGTTTATTCGTCATGGTTTGCACATGTGTCAGTGAGATACATTTGCATATGAAAGCAATGTCGTGGTATAATCAACCTAAGTATTAGGTAGGTGTTCATAGTAATTTGGTAGGCAGTGGGGCCAAATGCCATGAGTGGCATTTGGTTTTTCTCTATTTAAAAAAATTATAATTATTTTATAAATTTCTTTCTTCTGCACTTTTGCAAGGATTTGGCAACATGTCTGTTTCACCTTCATTGTTCATACCATCTTCTCCTTGGTCTACCACGATCTCTCTTTTTGTCTGTCTATATCAGACTATCTCACTGGATGATTTCTCCACTAATTTCCATTCTGTCTTTGGGAGAAAAGGACATCGATGGGCTTGGAGAGGTCGCTATCCATTGAATGGAATATCTAGCATGGTTTTGTGTGCAGGAGAGCCACACCTTATGCATGTTAAAGAAAACATTAGATGGCTTTGATGGGAGACTCTCATCTATCTCTTAACAGCTGCTCAGTAGATCCCCTTTCTTTCTCCAAACCCTTGGATCCTTTTGACCATTCTATTTAGTCCATTGTGTGCAAAAGGGTGGCAAGCAAAATCTTCTTTTATTCATTCTTTGTAGATGCTCTTGCCATTGCTATCTGTATTCTTTTGTTTTATTTAGGCAATAATGTTTAGCTCTTTTTTGATATCTTAATTTCTTACATGAGGCCCTTAGAATAGCAATGGCTATGCACCAAAATCAAGTATTGTAAAAAAAAATTTAATGTTTTTCAGTATTGGTTCTCTTATTTCTCACAAACTAAGGAACATATTTAAGTGTGTTAGATCTCAGATATAGAGAATTTTGTTATGTTTAAGTTGTTATGCATGAAATTCTTAATTATACAAGTATCATGTATATCACACCACCAAATGTAATCTGTAGTTCCCAGGTTCGAGTCCCAGCTGGGTCAGCGTTGATATTTATCTCCGCAAAATTGCCCGCCCTGCCCATGGTCAGTAGGGGACACCGATGGGCTTGGAAAGGCTGCTGTCCGTCGGATGGGACGTTAAGCCGTGTCCCCGTGTGTGGGAGAGACATACCCTGTGCACATTAAAGAACACGCTGGATGACCTTGATAGGAGGCTACCATCTATCTCCCAACAGCTGTTCCAGTGGGTCCCCTCCCCCAACCTTCTCTGAGCCTTCAGGGTCCATGTGACCTGGCCATTTAGCCCATGGTGTGCAAAAAAGTGCCGCTCAGAGGTAAAACAACCCAACCCACCAAATGTTATGACAATTTGGCTTATGATCTATGTCAAATTACACCCTATCTAATATAATGCAATAATAATAGGAATAATGAAAATAATAATAGCAGATAAAAAGTAAAGGTTTTTACTTATATGCCAAACTAACTCTTTGCATATGAGGTGTTGGATAAGATGATGGATTAGTAAGCAAGCAAATTGTTGCCATCTTCTTCTTTACAACTTCTACTTGTCCATCCTCTTGGCCAACAATAATGGCATTGAAGTATCCATGATGAGTTGCAGGAATATAATTAACAAGCTCACAAATATCAGCAAGCCTTTCAGAAGTTAAAAATCACAGGTTTACTATATTTGTTTGGATGTTGAAAGGTTAAAATTACAGGCATAATTATTATCACAACCTTTCTGTAAGTTTATGAAATATGATTCTTGCATACTACAGTCAGGTTTGAAGCCAAGCCTCTTCTTGAATGTATTTGAAAACACAAAAACTTGCTTTCCAATATTTGGCAGAATGGGAGTGGCTCAGTAGATAGTGCACTAGGCTTGCAATCTGCCACTCCTAGGTTCGAGTCCCAGCTGGACCAGTGTTGAGATTTATCTCTGCAAAATTCCTCACCTTGCCCTCAGTCGGTAGGGGACACCAATGGGCTTGGAAAGGCCACCATCCATTGGATGGGACATTAAGCCCCCCTGTGTGCCTGTGTGTGGGAAAGCCATACCTTATGCACTTTAAAGAACATGCTGGATAGCCTTGATGAGAGGCTACCATCTGTCTCCTAATAGTACCAATTGGGTCCTTTTCCTCTTGGGGTCCTTGTGACCTCGCTATTTAGTCCATTGTGTGCAAAAAAGTGCCATTCAGAGGTAAAACAACCTGAGCAATATTTGGTACCATGAACTTGCTGCTTGATTATCAAAGGGCTTTATTTCCCTTCGTAATTTAATGTGATTTGCATAATTAACTCTCACGAGCATCAGATCTTCACAGTGGAACATAAAGTAAAAAAATGTATTTCTTTCAATGAAAATTTCACCTATGTTCAAGATGTATCAATCTTTGATATTCATAGTGGTGAGAGAGGACAGTTTAAAAATTATGTTACAACATAAAATTAACAGGTTTGTGCATATGCCATTTCTATTCTAAGGGTCTTGTATCATCCAGTTTTGTACATCCATTTTACAGATTTCAAAACTTCGTTTTGCAACTTGGTCTTTTTTGGTTTAGGTCTTTTTTGAGTTTTAGGTTTGGTTTAGGTCTTTTTTGACAAAAATCCATGCCTCTTACAATGCATTAATATTAATGCAGCCATAAATATGCAGAAGTTAGTTGTGTTAAACAAGTTTCATTTCTTGTTTTGCTTTTTTAATGTTCTTTCAGTTGTACCACAGATGTTCTGAAATATATCTAATTTTTATATTAGAATCCAACTAAAGTGTTTATATTGAATTAATTTATTGCATCTGTTTATTACTTGTAATATTTCATTTATTACATGTTGCTAATAAAACTTATTCTTTGTTGAAATTATGATAATTTTCCTATTTACAGACTACAAGAGTTATCAAAACATGCATGTCAAAGAGTCATCTTGCTGAATTTGCCAAATATTGTAACAATTATCTAGCATCAAGTAAAATGCAGAATATAATGTGTCTTCTTCCTGTTGATCTGAAAAATATTAATGATGATCAAATGTATCTGTTAGAGCTATTAAAAGGCTATGAACAACTTATAACTATTGGTATCTGGCCAGATGAGAGTTATCAAAAATCATCAAAACTGAAATTTATTATGACACTTTTAGATTGTGTTTCAAGTGGATGCACCATTTCTGAAGGCTCTGTGCACAAAAAAGCTAATATGAATCCTCTATCAGTTCAACTAGCAAAACAGATATTAGCTATTGCTTTTGCATTAGGATGTCAGGTAAATATGCTTTGTGATTTTTTAAGAATGTGTGTAATACTAGGTTGATTAATAAGCCTGTGTGTTGTATTTTCCACTTGAGAAATGATTAATTAAAATATAAATAATGAACCTTACTCAGGAAAATATAAACCTTCTTTTACAATTGTTTGTAGCCATCTGTCAGCAAGTTGTTCAATTCCTCTTTGATACCATGCTTGATTCTTGGAGTCTTGCTGTCCCCAACATCCATTTTCAACTTCCCAAAATGTTTGAAACTGCCTACCTCAAAGAAAATGAGCCATGGAATGAAAGAAGTGATAGTCAGAAGGAACTATTTGCTGGGGGAGGAAGAGGCTCAAATGTCAGTTTTCAGAGTTTTACATTGTCTTGTTGGAGGAGTACCTGATTTTTGTTTACTAATCTTGGGTAGTGTTGAAGCATCACAGAGTGCACACACTCCAGTTGTGCTCAGTAGACATTGACATTGATGGTGCATTCATGGGAATCAGTTTAAAGTGTTTATACACTCAAAATTCCACCAAATGCAACATTGCCTTCATTTTGAATTATCCCTACTTTATTGGCATCACAGGCACTGTGTTAACTTGGATCCTCGTATCCTTGTTTGTAGTGACCCAGGATGCAGAGCAGAGTTAGGTTTTGCTGAAGGCGGGACTTCACTTCTATAGTACTGTTCAGCTCAACAGTTGGTAATGGTATAATGTGGCATTATCCCGATAGATGTAGTGCAGTCTCTGAATTGCAGAACATCTGGGTTATGTCATTAATCATAATACCTGTCCCTACTTTGGGACAGGAACTGTAGGCTAACTTGGCTCAGGCCACTGCTTTTAGATGTTCAGATTGTGGGGAAAGATCCATTCTTTATTGTTCATAACAATTTTCTTGATGAAATGATAGTCACATAGATTAGTGAGGAGTTTCCTGTAAACTTCAGTATGACAATTTTCTTGCTCAATAGCCAGTTCATGTGGAATACTTTGGCGACTCTTGGCTGTCTAACTGATATGTTGCAGATACCTCACTATAGTTACTTGTGAGCAACCAACTTTGGAAGATAACCTGCCAGTGCTTGTTGATGGATCAACTTCAACAGTGTGACACAGACTGTTGTAATCTTCCAATACTGATCATCCCAATCACAGCTTGCTTTTAAGGCTATGTTACATTTGAACTTCTTGAACCAAGCTTGAGCAGCATGAATGGAGACTGCCCCCTCATCTCACACTTCACATATTTCTCAGGCCCTTTAGTAGCTTTTAATCCTTTCTTTCCAGTAATGTAAAATTGTATGAATTTCAATACGTAACTCACTCATTATAGAACATTTCTAATGAGAAATCAAGACTGATATGTAAAAGTTATGGACTAACACAGTGTAATTTATACCTTCCCTTAGTACTAAGTTCAGAAGTATGCAAACAGTGATGTCACCTTTCATATTTTTCATATTTGCCAAACTTATGAATTAGTTGTACAATACTAATATCCTAGTAGTACAATATTTATAAGTCTGCATTCGAAGAGATTTTTATTGCAATGTTTTTCATACTCTGCTACCTAACTTTGAAGTTAAATGAAGGCTTGTTAGGGGTTTTATGAAACAGAAAATGATAATGTGAGATACATTTAAAAGTGATATACCTCTAATTAACTAATTCTAATTTCTTCTTTTAAGTGTGTTTATGTAGGTAATACCAGATTCCATGCCATACAAATGTGTAGGATTGTATATTTTGTAATCAGTATGCCAAAACAATAGATACCTACAGAATTTAATAAGGGAGCAAGTTTCTACAGCGTACGAAATAAGGCAAAATGTGCTAAGCATAAAGAAGCAAAAATGGGTTCTGCAATCAAACAGTTTCAAAATTATTGTTCTAAAAGGATTTCTCTATAGTAGTTACCTCCAGTGAGCCTACTTCTATTATAGTAAGTGTAATATATATAGTACAGTAAATTCTACTTAATTTGGACATAAAACAATTTTAGGGCCAGAACTTCCATTTGAAATTTGATTTTTATATAAGTCAGTATTTTCAGTTTAATAGTTTTCATCAACATGAATGATGCACATGCATATGTGTACAGAAACAGACAAATCGATTTACTCTCAAACAACCATTGGCTATGGAAGTCCATCCAGACTGTGCAGTTTAGTTCTCTGTAGATATTTATTCCGAATTGTTACATTTAGCCACTGCAGAGCTTTTCTAGCAAGGTGCTGTATGACATTGTTCATTCACTGAATTTTAGGCTCCCCCTTTTCTGATGCCTTTAGAGCCATTGCTAAAAACTTTACATGCTAATCTACAGTTCTGCATGCAGCCATCATGGCTGAACCAATTCAGTATTTCTATGTAAGGTGCTTCTCAAAGGTAGTCATTGACTCCTTGGTTTAACTTCATCATTACTGACATAGAATTTATGAGATTACTGATTTTTTCAGATTAATGTACAAAGAATCCAGAGCTGAATTATGATAGCAGATAGCAAATTCATTGTTTTCTACCACTTGAAAATTTTTAAGTGAGAGAAGGAAACATTGTCCAAGATTATTTTAGTTTGGTTTTAATATAATAGCTTACTTATCTGTATATTTCTGATGGAGTGGGATTTAAAAAACAGGGAAACTCAAAATTTAAATCTTCCTGGTTTTTAGAAACCTAACATGTGAAATAATACAAATTATTTTATAAAAAAGTAATAAGCTACAAATTCTTGAAATGCAGAAATGTATTTTGCTACAGTGTGTTAAATGAAAAGGGGGAAATAAAGTAAGTACTACTGTAAAAAAAGTTATTTTTTAGATATTTTCTACAATACATACAGTCTAACAATTTGCAAAATATTTTTATGTCCACTTTAACAGTGAAGGAGGAAAAATAATAAAAACTTTATTTAGTTGGTGGGATGATGCCAGATCTGCTAATATATCTCAGTTGTAACGTTCCAAAGATTATTTACGTTCTCAAGTTGGACCTTTTGTCTGATCAAAAATAGATTCAAACTTTGGATAGCTTATCAGGCTCCAGGCAATATTAACTTGCCCAATAAAGTTGAAATAGGGTTCGTTATGTATATTGGCATTACTTATTGAGTAAGAATTTAAAAAAAAAAAGATTGTCAAATTGTTAAAGTTTAAATCTAATTCAGAATCAATTAACATTGCTCAAGAGAAAAATAGCAAAAGTAAAAAAAAACAAAGAAAGTTTATTTCCAGAAAATTCAAGACTCACCAATTCAGCTGATGAATATAAAAATCAGAGTAACTAAAAAAACTCCATCTCTAAATACAACTCACAAAAACTGACTACTAACATCTTTCTTCTTCACCACCTTCCTACTAATTCCATACTGACACATACTGACTTTGTGATCTAACATCACTTAGATACATGCGGCATACAATCCGTAACGCATTTGTTGCATGCGGGAAAAAGTATTTGCATAATCTGATGATTGTGTGCTCGTGCTGGCTATGATGCAAGAGGGGCATGTTCTAAACACTGCATTAGTGGTTGACAATCGAAAGTCAGAATTGTGCATGTGCAACTCCTTCTATGGATTGGAAAAGAGAAATGAAATAAATCCCCAAAATGATAAATATAATGTAAATAAAGTAACACTGGTTAAGGAAAAGTAAAAGTGAATGGGTGGACCATCACACAGTGGTGAACAGGGATTGAAGTACTTAGAAGATCCTCTGTAAGAGAAATTAGATTTGTATCCTGTAATGAAGCTTGTTCAAATGCTAAGAATGTTTAATTTTAATTGCAAGCATAGTCTGTGTAAATTATGGACTATGTGACTTGAAGAAAATAATTCTAGAAAAATATATAATTCTAGGAAAAACTAATAGCCCCTGAAGTATTAGAAATCTGAATGTTATTACCTATCTTCCTATTGCTTTTCGCTCATTATTTGTCAGTTTGTGAATTAATCAAAAAAGTTGTTCCACCATATCTTTCAAATGCAAAGGCCAAACATAATGATTTATATGTCAAATGAACATTTGTGACATGGGGACTGTCATAGGTCATAATACCTCATACTTTCTCCACCCCCCCCCACCCCCGCAAAAAAAACCTGGGGAAATATGAAAATGATTGTTCCACTTATATCTTTGGAATGCAAGGGCCAATTATGATATTATATATTAGTGAATGCTAGGCATGTTTTAAATTTGACATTACAGGGCAACATTTTCTATGACTTCAATTATTGTCATTTGTTTGCATTTAATATATTGAACTGTTATTTGCATTTGTAACCACTAATATTATCTTTTAGTCATTATTAAATGTTTACAAATGTAAACAAGTTCAGTTATTAGTGCTTCACTTAAATGCCCTTCTTAAAAACTCCTCAACCACTAGGAATCTATATACCTCTCTAAAATCCAGCCCAAAGGGGGCTAGATTTTAAAGAGTTTATTGTATATTATTTTAAAATATTTAGGATATAATTCTGATATTATAATTTGTGAATTAAAAGTTTCCTTTAATTACCATATTTTTTTTTCCTTTTTTGTGTTGCTGTTTGAAATATTTTAATTTTAATAGTCCACTACAGGAAATGCATTTATTTGTCACACAAAACCGAAAGTTTCTGCTTATTCAGTTTTCTCAAATTATCTATATTAGTATTATATAGAATATCAGTATTAAAATTTTCATGTTTTAATATCATAATCTTTTTTGTAGGTGAATTGTTTGATGCCAAAAATTTTGGATCCACTTCCAATAATGACTACAAACCATAGGCAGGAAACAAAGAAAGGAATGGTTGTTTTAAATTACTTTGAAGAAGAGATCAGTGCTTATGCTGCCAGTATTTCTGGAACATTCATACCTGCTCTTGTTGAACATATGAAGGACAATGCTTTTGATGTTATGTTTATACTTCACAGAATCTTATTTAATGTTTCTTTTACACGTGAACTGAGAAAACAGTAAGCCATTACTTTTGTCTAAATGTTGATACCAAATATAGAGAAATTAATGGTGAAGTAGGGATAAAGTGTAATGCTCATAAGGTGCTAACATACATTAGTTTCTAATTTAGTGTTGCAATGAGATTTAGTATATTGTGTTTGATTAGAAATGACCAGAGTTATTATTTTGATTGCTCACTGTTTTCAGTGATTTTACTTCACTCATATAAAAACCTTAGTCCTGTATTTTTTTTAAAGTTTTCATAATCCATTTTATTAACATACTGAAGTCAATATATGATGTTAGATCATTAGAAGCCATCTTTAAGTTCATGAATTATACTATGGCCAATTTAGCTTTCCAATAATCTTGCAAGAAATTAACCCATTATCACCTGAGTAGAAATAATGTAACAAACTGTATATTGTGCTGAATTTCTGTTGTGAGGCTCTTTTGATATTTTTTGCATTACTATAATGAGAAAATTCATAAAAATGATTTTTCGCACATTTTTTGTAACAACATAGCTGTTACAAAAATTTTTACATCCTGAATTTGAAGGTGAAAACCAAATAGAATGATAGTGAAAAAATTCTTTTGATGAGGATTAACTTTTCCTCAGTGACAGTGATGTCTAAAAGTAACAAGCATACCCATCTCTAAATTTACATGGTAGAGAAGTTCTGGAAACTCACCATGCAAATTGAGACCAACATCTTATATAAAAAAATAAGATGGGTAAAAACATTTTGTAAATTATTAAAAGGCAAATTTAAAGTTTTATTTATACATTTATATATATATATATCAAATTTCAGTTCAGTAGTAATAATAAATGTTGATGTAACATTATTTTGTACTTTAATTGAAATAATTCAAAAAACTTAAATTGATTTCATATATTTTTTTTTGGTCATGAAAAATACTCATCAATAATATAGATATATGCTATCGAATTTGAAGATGAACTTTGAAAGAAGGATTTTTATGAATTGAATATAAATTTAGAAATTAAGCAATGATTAGTAAGATGTAATTCAGCAATAATTAGTAAAGACAGCAAGCAACCATTGATGACAACAGGGTGCCCAGATGTACACACTTGCTAGTGCCAACCGATAGTCTATTGGTAAATATCTATTTTATGGTAAAAATTGTATTGCAGAATAGCACACTGGTCAAAATAACAGTGCGGATAGTGGCTTTAATCATCAAATAACAGTGCACTGTGTTCCATATATTTAAATAGAAATTGTAATGCTTTATTTTGTAACATTAGTATAGGATATTTTATGAAGGAGTATACTTAAGAATCAGCTGTATTTAGCCTCTATAATAATCTACATAGTTAAATCTGCTGCTAAGAATGAGATAAGATATGGTTTTTACTGTCTTGAAAAAGTGCAGTCTAGAAAAATAAGATCTGGCTGCTGATCTAAAATAGGTTTTATTTCATTATGATGTTACAAGTATATAATTTTAATGAAAGAATATGACTTGTTATTTACTTTACTATAACTTGTTATGGATGATAATTTTATTAATATAGGAATTTGCTATTATATGTGATGCAGTCCAAAAGCTCCTGGTAGTGCCATATAGGTAGACTTCTGCCGCTATGTATTGCAAGCTTACTTCTTTGTCAAGCAGTCTGGCAAGTTTCATATTGACAGTTGGAACCAAGCCTTCTACATGAACATTTTAGTGTGTTTTTTGTGTTGCTTTACAATTTTTTTTAAACAGAAAAATGGAAGACATGAAAGAACAGCACATTTGCATCAAGTTTTGTTTCAAACATGGTAAAATTGCTTCAGAGACTGATGAAATGTTTAAACAAGCATTTAGTGATGATGCCATCTGCCAAACTCGGACTTTTGAGTAGTTCTCAGATTTTAAATGTGGGCAAACATCGGTGGAAGATTCAAAGTATTCTGACTGACCCTCAACTTGCAAATGGATGGAGAATGTGGAGAAGTACATTAGACCATCCATAAGGACTATTGATGAGCAATTAATGACATCTGTGGAATCGTTGGACTAATGTACAGCTCATGCCAATGGACTGTAATATAGTAACTCATTATGAGGTGGATTGCTGCCAAATTTATGCTTCGACTGCTGACTCACTGTGTGCAGAGGCCTTTAGGAGCTTGTCAAAAAGGTCAAAAATTCTTTTCTAAAGTCGCAACTGGTATTGAAAATTGGTTTATGGGTATGACCCAGAAACAAAGCACAATCATCCCAGTGGAAGAGTCCTCCTTCACGATAACCAAACAAAGAGAAGCAGGTGAAAAGCAATGTTAAGAGCATGCTGTTTGTTCTTTTGATGTGGAGGGAATCATGCACAAGAAGTTTATTCTTACAGGCAGACAGTGAATCAACTCTACTACATCAAGATCTTGAAGCATTTGAAGGAGAGTGTGAGGCTGAAATATCCAGGAAAATTGCTCACATAGGATTGTTCAGCAGTTTTTGATGAAAAATAGCATTGTTAGTCCTCCCCCATTCACCCAGCCTCACTCCCTGCAACTTCTTCCTGTTCCCCAAGATGAAGTTTCACCTTAGGGGTTGATGATTTTACTGTGTCAAAGTGATTCAGACAGAATCGAAGGAGGGGCTGAACAACATCTCTAAACTGAGTTTCAAAGGTTTTTTCGGCAGTGGGCTTGCTATACTAGTTCCCAAGGGGACTACTTTGAAGGGGATAACAGTGAGTAACACCTCAAGTGAGCTTACATTTTTTTATCAGTACAGTCTGAAACTTTTGGACTGTACTTCGTATATATATATATTCTTAAAAATAAATGATATCATTTAAAACTAGTTAACAAAGCCATACCATGTAAAATGGAATCCATCATTGTGTAAATTGAAACTGGTTGCATTTTATTAAACCAACTTTTCATAAGCAATTTTAATGAATGTAAATGTAGCTTGTTACAGCTTATGATTTTATAAATGTAGGAATTTACTATTATCTATATATTCTTGAAAATGAATGATAATTAATCCCATTTAGTTAACAATACATACTGTGTAAAATTGAATCTGTCATTGTGTAAAACAAAAATAGTTGGATTTTTTTTTGATCATGTAAATGAAGGGATTAGTGTTAGGTGCTGATCACTCATTTTGTGAGTGCTCTCTCTTCCCTATTTAGGCCAACCCTTATAAATCCATTAGGATTCAGTGAGGCAGTTGTGTTCTGTCCAGAATGAAATGTGTATAAGACACAACTGTTGAGGGAGCTAGAAATGAAAGTTTCTTTGTTGAACTTTTAAAGGTCATATTGGTTTAGTGAATTAGTTTGTGAACAAAGATGGGGGGGGGGGGGGGGGGGGGGAGGGGGACTGTATTTTTTTGCATGAATACAAATTAAATGATGAATTTAGTTTAGCTGTAGATGTGATTAGGCACTGAATTCTTTTATATGTGTTTTTCTTGCTTTGAATTTTCCACTTGTTTAGTTTATGCTGCATTACTATAATCTTTAGCTTTCATTATGCTGATTAGTTAAAGGTTGTTACAGCAGATAATACAGTATAATGATGTTAACCTTAAAGGTGTTCTTCAATAAGCAACCAGGAATTTTTCAGTTTCACTTACGTTTTTTTTTTTTATCTTAGTTGCAATTGGCTTTAGTTTTTTTTGGTTTAGTTGCAACATGAGCCTTTTTTTATAATATATTAGTATGATTTTCCTAGCTACTTATATCTTTTTTTTGTTATATTAGTAAAAAGCACTTAATGTAGGATTATTGTTTTCAACTCTAAATTTACAAGCTATTGATAATATAACAAGAGAAATTTGATATTAGATATTTTTTAGAAACTCTGTGTTTTGCCAAAATAATGAATGATAGAAGATTCAAATTAACTGTGAAATTTGGGTATTTTTAAATAATAAAAATATGTATTAAAGCACGTGTCCTCAGGTCATTGACAAAAATAAGGAAATTTTATGAGACTCTTAAAATTTAAGAATGTAATTTGTTTTGAAATGACTTTTTAAAGTAAAATTTAAAGTATGTGGTGTGTATTTTTTGGTGTATACATATAGTATTTTATATGAATTAAATTTTGCTGTTTTTTTTTCTTTCTGCATATTTTTTTCTTAAACAGGATCTGGATATTAGGATTATATGTAATATTTTAAAATAAACATTCCAATATTTTATGTATTCCATAAATCACACCAACATCATTCTGTTTTGATACTGATATTAACTTTAATATTCTAGATTTCTAAATTGCTTTAATATTTATATACAATAATAATTATTTTCAATCAGTTGTTAATTATTAAAGGTAATGCAATCCTAAGTACCAGCAGTTTTTCTGATTATTTTGGACCTAGTTGACTGTAGTGAAATTGAAAAAGTAACACACAACAATTTTAGCACTTGTTACTAAAAGGGTTAATGCTGAAATGAATATTGAAGGTCACAATAATTGTAAAAAGTGTATTACAAATTATGACAGACAAAAAATTTAACCATACCACATGACTGACAGAAAGAATCTTGGAAGAAAGAGTGGAGAGGAAAAGATTAAGAGGAAGATTAAGAAAACATTACAAAATGAAAGTAAATGCAAATATAAACATCCATCATAAAACAGAAATCCAACAATAAGCAAGAATGAAGAATGCTGCTTTTCTTCATTCTTATTTATTCATTGCTGTTATTCATTCTTGTTAAGAGAACTGTATGCAGAGAAAATTTATCAGATAATGTCTCTAGTAATGATTCTCTCTACACAAAATAAGGAAGGTCCTCTTGTATTTGAGTCAAAGATAATTGAGGGTTCATATAGATTACAATGCAATACATTGTATTTTATGATCAAGGGTTGAATCCAAAAGCAGATCATGGGAATCAGTGCATATGAGGACTATGCTGGATTACAGAGAATATAAATTACCTAACATTAGATTATAGAAGTTTGACTCTATTATATGTATATATTTGCTTTAAAAAATAGAACTATCAGAATGGCATTTTGACTCAATTTTAGCACTGGTTTTGGTAATTGTTCCCCTATTCGAAAAGTCATGCTATGATATGGGATGGTGATATTATGCTTCTTAACCCTTCCAGTGTTCAGTGCATATGTATACATTGAGAGAGACTGCAATGAGAGGCTGAGGACATGTATATCCGTTTTTAGTACAAAAGAAAAAATTTGAATTTTTTTTTTGTTGCATTTTTTGCTGAATTTAAAAAAAATAAAAATTGTTGTTTTAAAATTTTTAAATATATATATAATAAATAAAATAAATACCCCCTCAAGCAGCTGCTTGCCACAGAGGTCTGACAGGAGCCTGTCAGTTTATATGCCACAGTAGAAGATCTGAGAGGATGGCAGGACCTCAGCAGAAAACAACACGAACATCCATGCCTTACCCGGGGCTCGAACCCAGGTCCCGCAGATCAGTAGCCAAGCGCGCTAACCACTCTGGCTTTAAAAAAATTATTCCTGTTTTTCATTTAATGATTTAATGCAAATTTTATTAAACTATGACATAAATAATTTGTTAAAGCCATCTTATTGCCATTTCTTAGAAGCATTATAAGGTATTGCTAATTTTTTTTGTTAACGTTACTCTATGCTGAAGCAATCCCCTAATTTAAGCTCACAAGTTTGATTTGAACTATTATCAACAAATTTTTCTTTAAAGTTTTTAAAATCTGATAATTAACCAAAAACTGCTATTTTTAAAAATGGAAGATTTTGGAAGTAATTATGTAGCATGTACCTATTTTTTTTGTATATCACTGAAACTTTTCTCAAAGTATGGTACAGAGAAAAAAATTACAAACGGGAGAAATATTTACATGAAACAAGAAAATGAATTTTTTTTGTTATTCAGAAATAGCCTTTCTATTCATGCACATTATAATAATTTCTGTCTATTAGTTTTTTTAAAATAAATATTTATTTGCATTGCCAAATGCATTTTTTTATTATATGACTAAAAAAAAGTCCTATTAAAATAAAACTAGTCATCTTTTTTGTTAAATATTTTAATTTCAGAAAATCAAGAATTAAATGCTGATTAATTTGGCTATAACATACCATAATTCCTTTCATTAGTTATTTGGCAAAAAGAGCTCTAAATTAAAATTTTTGTTTGGCTGAGCATAGGGAGAAATAACTTGGCCTCTGGATGTAAACCAGTTTTTCAGGCTGACACTAGAAGGGTTAATGTTCATTTAATCTTTGGGCATATCCTGAATCACATGAGCCTTTTGATGAGCTCATTTTGAAATCAGTCCCAGGACAGTATATTGACTCTAGATGAAAAATCTTTTAATTGAATCATAGTCCTAAATGGAGCATAGAAATCTGCATTCTTAGAGCAATAAATAATTAAATTTTTATTTATAAGTTGCTTTACAGAGTTAATTTGTACCCTTTATATTTGTTACAAAAATGATAAGCAACATAATCAGTTTGTAACAAAGAAATGCTATTAATCATCTGCAGAAGAGGTTGGATAAAACTATATGAAGTAATTGTTTAGTCTGCTAAAATTCCTACGATTATGTTGTACATGCCAGAAGTTTCTTCATTTTTTAATATCACTGTTGTAAGAAATTTTTGACAGGTTCTTATAATTTACTAATATTCTTTGTTTTTTCACTGTTATCAAGAGTAAGTGTTTTTTTATGTTGTTGAATTTAGGTATGGGAAGCCAATCATTGAGACAGTCATTAGCTGTTGGAATAAATTATCTTCATGGTGGGAAGGACCTTCTGGGCTAGATAATTTATATACCATTCTATCTCTTATGACAGATATGTTGCTAATTGATTCAAAGGTATTTTTTGTTTTTTACGAGTTCTTTTTATCTTATTAAAAAAAAAAGCTAACATGTTTGCTTTGTTGTCTGTCTATCTGTCCTTAAAATGTTATGATTCATGCATTCTGAATCTTCCAATAGTTTAAATTGAGCCTCTGAAGGTGGAGAAAATTGAACATTTCAAAAATTTAAACTACTATTGCAAACGATGTATTTATGTTAGAGATTTAGAAATTTTAGTTTTGGAATGTGAAGGTTATGAAGTTTGCATTGTCAACAATGAATTGACCCCTTGTCCCTAAGGTGAGTGGGAAAATGCAACTTTTTGTTTCAAGAAATAATTGTTTTTAGAGATAAATAAAATATATTTTGTATTTGATAGGTATTGATGAAATATGATTCACACTTTCCAAATCTCCCAATAGTTAAATTGCACCCTCTAATGGTGGGAAAAGGTTGAAAATTGCAAACTTTTAAATGAATATTGCTAGAAATTTTGGTTTTGGAATGTGAAGGTTATGAAGTTTCCATTGGAAGCAATAAGTTGACCCCTTATACCCAGATGGGTGGGAACTGCAACTCTTTTAAGAGATAATTGAATATTCTTTTTAGTTGGATGGACACCAGTGAAATATAATTTGCATTTTTCCAAGCCTCAGATTGTTTTAAGATTGTTTTAATTTACATTGATAGAGGTAATTAAATATGGAAAAGACAAATCTTTCAACAAATATTGTAAGTAATATGTTTATGATAGAAATTTGGATAGTAGAGTGTCAAGAGATATTCTACTAACAGCAACAATCTGTCCCCTTTTCTCAGAGGGTTGTGAGAAAAGCAACATCTTAAATTTAAGGAATGAAATACAATTTTTTTTTGTATTGTTCCTATCAAGTATTCCCTTTTCCGTGACTATCTAAATAGCAAATGAATATTGTTAAAAATTGAGATTGAGATAGATTTGATTGAGATCTTTAAATTATCTTCAGTCACATTTTTTTCATAATTAATAAAATACTACTATTTGCATTTTCCCAATCAGCCATTAATTAGAATTAAAACTTTTAAAGAGGGCAAAAGTAGGTAAACAAAAACTTCATTCTCATTGAAAATGAGATTCCCATGTTCATTTGAAGTGTATGCATTTTTCTGGTTTTACAATGCAGTTGGAACTTGGTAAAGTTAATGCTAAACTTGACTATTTTGTGTACTAAAACAGAATAATTGATTGCTTATTATATATTATTAATATATGTATATATATATATTATTATGCTCTATAGAATGCAATTATATATTATTATATATTTATTATATTATTATCTATTATAATAGAATGCAATTATAAATTGCATATGTAAGATGTTTTTTAAATTTAATTGTCAGATGTTTTTTACTTCTATGTTACACACAACTAAATTACCAAATAACGTAATTCAATCAGAAGCCAATTGCCAATCAGCGTATAATGAAGATTTCCTACAATTTCATCCAACAACCTACTTTCCCTGGTTTTTTTAAATATAGAAAATGAGTAATATAGAATAGGAGTTTAAAAACAACACTTTTCCCTCATTTGGAACATTTCAACTCTTTGACTTCTGTGTTCTCCTAATGAGTGAAATTTTTATAGTGTTATTGATCACAAGAAACAGCTTTGAATTAATATAATTTGCAGCATTCATGCTTTTAAATTTACTATGATGGTCAAATGCTCCTTTTTTGTAAACTAAAATTAAGTGCTAGGAATGATTTTTTTTAAAGTAATATAACAGAAGTGAGGTGACGTTTTTGTATTTTTTCAAGAATTTTTGAACTGCTTTCATATATATATGTATACACACACACACCCACACTTAGTGGCCATTTTATTGACTACAGTGCTATGTTATATTAATGGTAACTCAGATACAGAACTCGGTAACAGCTGAAATAAAAATTTTATAAAAAAAAGTGACAATATAATTTAAAAATCTCTATCAAATCTATTTCAGTTTCCAACAATGCACTTTTTATAGTTGTGGAAGCTGAAACCTTTAACATGTCAGATCATTCTGTAAAAAATAATTGAAAATTGGCAAAAGTGAAGATAATTATTACACAAACTCCAAAAAAAACTATACTCTTAAATGTATTAGTTAAGTTTAGTATAATGGTTATTGTTTTTGTTTTAACTTGTTTTTAGTAAGTTTTCAAAGCAGTTATTTAAACTGGCATTGTTGGTGTCAAGTATTCCATTTTCTGTGATTCTCTAAATAACTAATGAATATTGTTGAAAATTGATATTGAGATAGATTTGATTGAGGTCTTTAAATTCTTCAGTCACATTTTTTTTTATAAAAAACTTATTTAAGAATTACTGAGTTCTAAGCTACTATTGGCACAACATGGAATTGTACTTGATAAAGTGGCTGCTGAATTATATAAATATATGTTCATATCATGCTTTTTATTGTTGTTAGGGGTTAATATAGTTGTAGACAAAATATTGTCTAGAGCTATATTAACCCTTAAAGTGCCAGAACCTGAAATTTCATTGAGACCAAAATCACAACCATTACCAATAGATGTAATTTTGTTGCATAATATTGTGGTAAAAAAAAAATCTGAATGATATCAATTTTTTTTAAATATATTTTCAGCTGAATCTGAAAGATAGTGAATTTGAGAATAAAAAATTTTATGTTAAATTATTTGTCAAATAATTTGGAAAAGCATATTAAATAATCCCAGAATGAAGTTGAGATGCCACTTTAGAGCTGTGGCATCAAGCTGATAATACTGCATGCTTTCTATAGAATGCAAAGTTTTGGAATGAAAATATTGATTAGAATGCATTTTGAATTGTTGCTATTAATGGCTTTTTTCAATTATTTGTTCCTTAATCAGAAAGTGTTTCCTATTAAGATTGAACAAATTGCATATTACTCAGCAAATTAGTATTTTTTTTACCTTAAATCTTTTTGCTATTATTTAATTATTTTAATTCATTAAATATGTATTGCTGGTTTGTGAAATTTTTTGTAATATTTAACAACCACAAAACTAAATTTAAAATTTATCTGGGAATTCACACAGCTTAACCATAAATAGCATGACAGAAGTTGCAGCTCCATTCTAATGATGATTAACTGTGTCAAGAAGAGTTCTAAATAAGAGTTTCAGTGTTTATTGGATTTAGTTAAGGATAATGTTTCAAACTTTGTTGGATGTTGACTATATGCATTTTTTTCAATTAGCACTACTTACGTTTTTTTTATTACACTAGTATCTTTTTCATAAATGATGACTTTATCTATATCATGCCAAATGTTTTCAATGATGAAGTCTTACAACTTGTTACTGTTTAAAATTGGAATCTTATTTGCTTGATTTATATTAATTTTTGATTTTATTATTATTTCTTGGTTTTCCCATTAAAAAATGCTGATAGTTTATACATCTTGAGGTTGAATGAAGTCTCAGATATTGAAATGAAGACAACTTCCATGTATTATAAATAAGCTCTCCCTCAGTACTTCCCACCACCATGGAGGGAGTTGCATTTATTCTCAGCAAGGAGTTCTTAATTCATATTCTCTGCTGCTGTGCCAAGGGAGTTGACCCCACCTGGTAAAATCATATTTCAAAGAAATCGTTAGTTCATGAATTTACATTAAATCATTAAAAGTATTTCAACACTCCCCCCCCCTTCTCAAAAAAAAAAAAAAGCATTGATAGTGCCAATGTGAGGATATTAATTTTTTTAGTCTTGGTACACCTAAATTGCATGCAATTTGCCAGGAAGATCCACAAACTGCAACAGCCAAAGAGAAAAGGGGTGGTTTGCATTGCAAAATCAAAACTGTTATGAATTCAGATTGTCAAGTGATCTTATACATTCATAAACTTTGCTTAGAGGAATTACCATGCCAAAGGGATTATTAAAAAAAACCTGTTTCAGGCAAAGGTATTGAAATATTTTAATTCAGAATTAAATGTTCTTTAGTTCAAGATATAACATGACAGTTCTATCTTTTAATTGTTGCAAAATGAAATTTGTTATGTGAAATGTGTGAGATTATGAGAAAATTAGGTAAAAATGAAAAATGTTAAGAAATTGTTTGCAAAATGCAAAATGAAACAAGTAGGAAATTCAAATCAAAGAAAAAGATTTTTTTTACTTCATTATTCTGAAGTAATAGCATAATTAATATACTTCCAGTTTTAGAGGTTTCATTTTATTACTTTTCAGTATTTAAATGCTTTTTCTTTTGGTCTATAATGATATACTTCTATTCATTAGCTATTTCAGGATAATGTTCTAAAGTTAGTTTTTTTTTTCTGCTGAAATCACTTCAAAATTTGGCTACGATTCCAGAGTCCATTGTTAAAATTTAGCACTTTAAGCATCCTGGTGTTAAGCATTTATCCTTCTCTCTATTTGGTAAATACCACAATGAGATGCAAGCAACAATTGTATGGTGGTGCTGTGACTTCAATGCCACTACAGGACCAGATAGCTGTGGCTGGAAGAACACATTCCAGTCACCTGGAGAGTTAATAACACTATTTGTATAAATTTTCATGGAAATCCCTTGAAACCCTTTAATGCACCACTGGGTATGGACATGACTGGGGCTTATTTGTATTTCTAATTTGATACTCCTAAATATAGCCTTTTTTTGTTAATATTTTGTAAGATTTCACAAATCTTAAAATGAAGAACAAGTAGGAAAATTTGAAGTAGGTCATTTCACATTTTGTTTTGGCAAGTTGGTTTTAAAATATACAGTATATCAAAATTATTTGGAAATTTACTTTAATTGCAATTGTATTAATCATTAATTGAAAAAATATAATTGTTTTCTTGCCTTAGGTTGCTGTGAATTC
This sequence comes from Ryuthela nishihirai, assembly GCA_038380435.1. Lineage (NCBI taxonomy): Eukaryota > Metazoa > Arthropoda > Arachnida > Araneae > Heptathelidae > Ryuthela > Ryuthela nishihirai. Next base: position 33,789,972 of record JAWZYU010000018.1, read on the forward strand.
TGCTGGAGAGTATTCATTGTCTCTTTTCCCTTCATATATAATGCTTTTGAGAAAGCCTGATGCTGCATTGGAATTTAAAGTATGAACTAATATTGAAGTGTATTTAATTTGCAGCTTTAACTTATTAAGATTTTTTCAGCGCCTTTCTACATGTATTAGATTGCATAATAATGGCATCATATTGCACATACCTTTCTTGTTCAAACAAACTTTTGTAATCATAGTTATTTTGACATACATACATACATGCAGAATCCTCAAGCTGCCATGGGCTAGAATCCTCCAAACATATCTGTCCTGAGCTATAGTTGCTGTATCTGGTTACTGTACACCAATTCTAACAAGGTCTTGTTTGACATTGTCTGCCCACTGCATTCTAGGTCTCCCCCTCTTTCTGAGTTTTTTAGGTACACTTTCAGAACCCTATTTGCATAATCTATAGTTATGCATATGGGCTACATTGCCAAACCAACACAGTCTATCTCTGCACAATAATATAACTATATATGCTAATACTGCTCAAAGGAGGTTTCCAACTCCTTTACCTAACCTCATCATTACTTATAAGATGAAACCACCTAATGCCCAAGATATTGCATAACATGTAGAATCAAAGGCATAAAGTTTCCTCTTATCTTGTTTACAAGAGTTCAAGTTTCACTATATAACTAACCCTAGAAAGAACCAAACTATTATATAGCCTAATTTTAGTCTTTAAGTGTATACACCTATTTTTCGCACTCTACATAGATTTTTAAAAGTCTCGGCAGCAATTCCTATTCTTCTGTTTATCTCATGCAACACATCACCAACATCTGTTACATAGCTCCCAAGATAATTAAACAGATTTGCTTAAGGGTGAAACCATTCAAATTAACTGAACCACAATCTGCAATTTTCATCATTCTAATTTTCTCTGTGTATCACCAAATCTACTCTGTTACCAGTCTTATCAATAGCTCTAATGAAAGAGTTCATCTCATCATCATTTGTCAAAAGGGCCAAATCATTATCATAGTCTGAATCAGAAATTTTCAAATTTCTGTACCATTTAAGGCCAAAATCTTCCCCTTGCAGTGAATTTTGCATAACATAATCAGTAACCAAACTAAGAAAAAACCTCACCAGTAGCCCTTGTCAAACACCAGTAACAATAGTAAGCCAATTGTTACAAAGCCGTACCAACTCTCAAACATGACTCAGCATTATTATAGAGAGGTTTCATTATGCTATTGACTCAGTGTTATTATAGAGCTTCATTACAGTGAATTTTATTTAAAAATGTGTGTGTATAGCATAAGGTCGCTGCATTAATGCAGTCTATCTAAAATAAGTGAAATAAAAATTAATAAATTAATTAGAAAGTAAATATTTAAGTGTAATCCCTCAGTATGGCTTAATATGACTAATATTCTAGTTATGTATTAAATTTGTCATAACAGATTTATAACATTGTTCAGCTTCATGCTGCATAAATCAGCTTCTAACTATGAACTTATAACTGTATTAAGATGCACTTCAAACTGAGCATGAAAACAACAACAGCATTTAACTCTTGTGTGGAGATGTAAATGGCCATTTTAAGGAATTAAGTAATGAGGCATTTTTTGTGACATGTGAATTATAGGTTTGAAATTTATTGTAGTGGAAGCTGTGTACCATTCATATCTGATTTTGTATGGAACTGATCAAGTTTACAACCTATTGTCTGTCCAAACTCTAGTGATGCAAACTGTTGTTACTTTTAGAAGAGATACTTATTGTGAAGACAAATATGAAATAATATATTGGACTCCTGATTTGGTTTCTTAAGACAACTTTTTATGTTCCCCTCATATTACTTATTTTGAGGAATGAAGAATTTCACTACTTCTGTTGCTATTAAACTATTCCAATTTCTTAGGCATATAAGATGAAATGTAATTTGCATCCTCTTAGCACAATATGCAATATTAAATGATTTTGTGCGAGAACAAAAGTTCTTTGAATGTTCCTGTGTGTTTGCTTCCATGATAAATCAAATAAGTTTGTAGTGCCATTGAATGCCTAGTGACTACAGACTGTCACTGATGTAGCAATATGTGGTACTTAAGTTATGCAGAGTAAGCAATGTTATACAGTTCAAAATCCAAAAAGGAAAAGTTAAGCATTGACTACTGCCATTATTTGTAGGAAAATCATCAGTGATGTCCTCAAATCATAGAGCATTATACGATATTATTATGATGCATTTTACTTGGCACTGGAAGTAATAAACAAAAAGTATTCTTAGCCTTTACTCTATAATGGGTGTAGAATCACATATGTTGTAGATGTAAATTGGTCCTTATATATAAGCTTTGATCTAATTAAGAGCCTTTCTATTCTGAGGATATAAAATTTTGGACATCAACTAGAGAGTGACATAAATTAAGGACCTTGGCTGGTTCTGTCAAACATCTAGCATTCAAAAGTTTATTTGTAGTGTTGTAACCATAGCATAAAAGCAAAAACTAGTAAGGACTTGTGTGTATGTGGGGGGAGGGGGGGTGAATGAAATGCAGCTGACTGCATTTCAGGCACAGTATCCTTGCACTGTGCCTGAAATTAGAAAAAATTTTACATTATGATGTGTATTTTTTTAAAAATGAACTTCAGTTCTTATTAACTAACTTGTTTTTTATTATAGAACACTGAACTATGATATATAATATTGTTCTTGTGCATTGTTTGAAAAAATTCTGTAGTTTGCAATGCTGAGAGCTATTCTGGATTTAATGCCAAATCACAAGTTTATTACTTTCATTGTGATATTTGCAATTAATTGACACGTAAAATTTGGAAATTAACAATCCCCATGAGATTACTTTTTATTACTTATTATGAGATTATTAAAGAAATTGTTGTTATTCATTACAATCCAAATGAGTAATGTCACTTCAGTAATATAGTGGCTCTGTGTTGGCTCACAATACTTGTAACACTGCAACTGCTGAGGTCCAAGTTTGAGCCCTGGAATGGCATGGTTTTTTGTTCTGTTATAAACTGCAGATAAGCTGTAGCTTTGCAGGTCTGATCACAAAATGAAAATAATAATATTTTGCAACACATTTTCTAAGAAACTAATAGGCTATATTTTACAGTAGCACTTTTTTTTTTCGATTAATTTTTTTTCGAATTGATTTTTCGATTTTAACAATTTAAGCTTTCAGTTTCAAGCTGAAACTGTTCCAACATTCTTTTGAGATGCTGCTTTTGAAACAATTAAAATGTTTATTTAAACACATACTATTGGACATCAAGGAAATTTTTTATTCTGAATGTGGAAAAAAATCAATATTCTTTTGAAAAACTAGTCTGCATTACAGTGAAAAGTTATACTGCATTACAATCTGCATTGTAATTGCTAATTACAGATTTTATGAAAAAAATATATTTTGTTTTATCCAAAAAAATCTATTTATATGGAGAGAGGCATTCCTTAAAAATAATATTTTTAATAGTTTATCCTTTATTTTGCATTGTTTTGTGTGTTTTCAAAATTTTATGGTACTTTGACTTTTATTTTTGCCTTATGATTTTTTGCTTATGTTATTTTTACACATCTACATTTTTTTCAGTCCCTTTGTAAATGATTAAACTGTGCTGCTAATTTTCATTGTATTCACTGTATTATTAATTTAAAATAATACTGTCTTACTCAAATATCATTTTTCATGAAATATTAAAACAAAATAGTTGTTGTTGGTGTGTTATAATGTCTTATTTCCAGTTTTTATATTGATATAATTGCAAGTGAATATTTATGTCATTGTTTTAGGTGCTTGTTTTGGATTTATTGCCATTCTTTGTTGCTGTTTCAGGGGAAAATCTTCAGTTATTGAGGTATGTATTATAAAATTAATAAATAAAGATTTTAGTTAGCTCATTAACCTATTTTAAAATGGATTTTCTAGGTTATCACCAGGGAAAAACAGTTTTTTTTTAGTTAAAAGTCTCATAAATAAATAAGTGGAGCATAGTTGAGAGTTGCTGCTCAGCTAAACATGCAATACTGTATCATCCACAACTTCATTATATGGGAATCATTAAGGGTTTTAGGTATCAAGAACAAGGAAGATGTGTTGGGTTGTTTACCTCTTAGAGGCACTTTTTTTTCACAAAATGGGATAAATTGGCCAGTCACAAGGACATCAAGGGCTCAGAGAAGGTTGGGGAAGGGGATCCACTGGGCAGCTTTTAGGAGACAGATGGGAAGCCTTTGATCGAGGCCATCCACTGTATTTTCTAATGTGTACAGGGTATTGTTCTCTTGCACATCTTAATCCATTGGCCTGACATCCCATCCAATGGATAGTGGTCTATCCAAGGCCATTGTTTTACTCTTTCTCACTGAGGGCAGGCTGGGGCTAGCAGAGATAAATCTCAGTGGAACTTGTGGAATCAATTGGAACGCAGATCTGGGAGCTGCAAATTATGAGCCTTGGTGTGCTACCAACTGAGCCAACCCTGTCACACAGTGTAAGAATCAGGATATACGTATAAGTAATTAAGCATATCACTACGGGGAGTATTACTGTTCATTTAAATGTACATATTGGATCATTCACAACCTCACAAGAAAAGTGTTTGAATACCATGAAGTTTTTGATGTTGGCTTATACCTAAGACATACACAGTTGTATCAGAATAATATGACCACCTACCATAGTATATGTATGGTAGGTGATCATATTATTCTGATACGACTGTGTATATATAACAGCCATTTGGACAAGAAGTGGACTGTTATGATTAAGACAGGAAAGTCTGGTGGGGGAAATCTTCCATGAAACACAATGACTTTGTGCAAAAGTGAACCCTCATGGTCGCTGTATGCAGCAGAGTTTTTCAATCTTTTTATTTTGGTGACGCACTTCTGAAATAGTCCATTTATTGCAAAATTGTTTCTGTTTTTTCTCTTTGTAATGACAACTACTTAAAAGTGTTGCTGCACCTTTACAAATAACCTAGTTTTATGTTTCAGTGCTCTTTGAGTACCTGGCTTTACTCTAACCCCCTGCATGAAATAAATTATTATTATTATCTCTCAAACTAATCTTGCACTTTTAAAACAGTTTCTTTATAAAATTTTTTTTCAAACAGTTTTCTTTCCATCATCTTACAAGATACATCTTGTTTTTAACAACTCTTACAGCATTGTGGTAAATGCTAAATGGCTTATCCCTGCTCAGAAGCATTTTATCGTTAATAATATTTATTATTGTATTATACATAATTTTAAAGATTTTATTTTTTTATGCTCTGTCAAATGATTTATAAGATTATGCATAGTAATGAATATTTATATACTAATAAATTATATATGTAATACTCATAAATGCTTTCAAAAAGGAAAAAACTTTTCTGAAAGCATTTAAACTTTCAGCAACTACTATAATGTTGTCAGAGTCATTAAAAGCATCCCATATCTCACAGGATGATAAAAAGAAATATTGTTTGAGAGAAAAATTTATAAAAAATTTGAAATGAAAGATGTTTGCAGATACTATGATAAGTTATCTGTTGCTAAGCCCCCGGTGAGGACACTGATGAAGATGAGAAAGATCAGTTTTACAGAAAACTTCAAAATATTTTTAATTCTGTCAAGAAGGAGATGCTACTCTTGTTCAAGATGACTTCAATGCTAAAATTGATACTGACTCTGACTTTGGGGAGGGGTAATAGGTCCCTTTGGTATTGGTATTTGAAATGGACAATGTCTCCTACAGGTAAGTAAAAACGGTTTGATGATAACTAACAATTATTACGAAAACTGCGACATACATAGGTATATATGTGTTTCACCAGATGGGCTGCATAAGAATATGATCCTCCTGAATCTGAATGTGGAAAGTAAAAAGCTTTATGTCAAATGAAAGCTTGTGATGGGGAGAGAGTCATAAGCTATAAAAAATTGACTCTCCCATGCACTCTTCCCCCTTAAAAATGTGAAATGTGAAAGTTATTCTGCTATATCTTCCGAACATGAGGGCCTACAGTTATGAGTTGGGTGTCATGAAAATTTGTATAATGACCGTCATAAACTATTTTGAATTTTGCCCCCACTATTCCCCCATGATAAAAGGTTTTTGCATTTTAAAATGATAAAAGGTGGATTTTAGTGAGGTTTGACTTTAATGAACCATATCTCAAATTAAAGCTTATGACATCTCCAATGTCATGGGCTACCTCAAACATGGCCCCAAAAGGGAGGAAAAATATGGTCTAAGTTTATGTCATATATCAAATGAAAGTTTTTAAAGGTAGGTATTTTTAGTGATTAAAAAAAAAACATAGGTATTTTTCAAAATTTTAAATTTATTTATCTTTTTATATGGCCCTGAAGAGTAGAAAATAAACCTAAGGGATATCGATGGTGCAATCAGTCACTGAGATCATATTCACTTCAAAGGAAGATAGGGCAGCGATTTATCTACACAACAAGATTGCCGGTGCCCAATATTCCTTTGAAGTGAATATGAACTCATTGACTGATTGCACCATCAATATGCTTTCGGTTTATTTTCTACTTTTTAGGGCCATATAGGAAGATTTTAAAATTTTTAAAATTTATTTATATTTTGCTTGAATTAATTAATGATGAATATTTTTAATTAATGCATAATTTTTACTCTAATATTAAAAGTGTCATATTTATTGATTAGGTATTACCACTTAAATTGATTATAAATAGGATTAATTGTGACTTTTAAGCTATATCCTTTCATTTTTGAAGACTTCTGGAAAAAGTTGTTTGGTTGGGTGCATATTAAGAGCTTTATTGGGAGCTTAGTTGGGTTGTTTTACCTTTCAGTGGCACTTTTTTGCACACAATGGGCAGGTTACAAGGCCCCCGAAAGCCCAGAGAAGGTTGGGGCTGCTTGTAACACTCCAAAAGATTGTTAAGCCTTTTCTCTTTGGACCTTTTGACTGATTCAAATTAAATCTCTGGATAGCATATCAGATGCCAGGCAATTAACTTTCCAAATAAAGTTAAATGAGGGTTCGTTAGGTATATGGGCATTACCAGTCACAAAGAATTCAAAAGATTGTCAAATATTTAAAAGTTATATCGTAATAAAAATCAATTATTGTTGCTTAAAAGAAAAAAATAGCAAAGTCAAAATATTCATATAACAAAGTTTATTTTCAAAAAATTCTCGACTCCCCATAAAAACTGATGAATACAAAATAGTCTGAGCAAATAAAAGCTCATTTAAACATCTCCAAAACTGACAAACTTCTCAGCTGACATTGTTCTCATACTATCTCATACTGACTATCTCCATTATCATTACTATCTTTTCTGATTCTGTGACCTAACATCACTTAGTATACATGCAGTGTCTGTTGCACACTGGAAAAAAAAAAACATTTGCATAATCTGATAATCGCATGCTCATGCTAGCTATGATACAAGAGGGGGCATATCCTAAACGTGCACATTAGCAGCTGTCAATCAAAAGTCAGAGTTGCGCATGCCAACCAAAAATAATCTCCAAAATGATAAATATAATGTAAATAAAGTAAAACTGGTTAAGGAAAAGTAAAAGTGAATGGGTGGACCATCACTGTAGGGGACCCACTGGAACAGCTGTTGGGAGACAGATGGAGACCTAGGAACTGTAGATTATGAGTCTGGCATACTACTGATTGAGCCACCCCCACACATATGAGCTTAGTTACCTTACAAGGCTGCCCCAATGAAGTCATACTCATTTTGTTAAGTCAAGAATATGGTAGTTCTAGTTATGCATAACTGTAATCAGCTGTTAAAAAACTATACCAGTAACCTAATTTTGTCTCTTTTGGTAAATTTTAGGTCATCCTTAGAAGAAATAATAGTTACTTATTTTCCAACTCAAAGTACAGAATTACATGTTGGCAGTTCTCAGTATAATAGTTATATATCAGCAATTCAGAAGGTATGCATCTTCCTACTCTATTAAGGCCATGTGTTTACTGATTTATAAAATTTCTAATCATTTTCTATACATTATGAATAGTTTTTATGATATTAGTTGTATATAATGAATAAGATTATTTTAATTTTTCTACTGATCTAAATGCTGAAGAAATAATTTCACTTAAGATTATTTTTTAAACTAGAAATTTGATATTCTACTGGGGTGGGAACTGAATTCATGATATCTGCTTATTACATGTCAGCTATTTTTTCATCTGAGTTATGGATAGGATCAATATTCTGCCTTGGGCAGTAGATTCTTTGATGTAGTCTGCCAGACATTTCAGCCACTAAAGAGTCTCATCCACCCAATCAGAATTTCATCATTGGTGTAACTATAATCCCGACCTGTTGGTTTCATGTCAGATATTCTTTTTGTATTTTTATTTTTATAAGTATATTATTCATCTACTGAGAGAAATCAAACTTTCTAACTTTAGCCATAAAATCCCTTATATATTAGTCTTTGATGCACATTTTGGTCACCCCTCCCCCCCAAAAAAACTACAAAAAGTCATATTGAATGCTGTTTTTGAAATATATTAATTATAGCTAGTCTTGAAATTCCCAGCATTATTGGTAAGGAATTCAATATTAACAATAAAAATACAATTTCTACTGTAGAAGAACAATGATGGTAAGGCCAATAATAACACTTATAGATGATGTTTGGTCCATATCGGTTTCAAACCCTAACTTGCTGCTATCATCCTGTCAGATTAAAGCTATATCATTGTACTCAATAGCTGAGATGAAGAACAGCTGTCAAGCATATAGCATGTTATGGTTTCAAGTTCTACCCATGTTAAATAACAAAGTTTATTATGATTTTACCAAATATATTCTGGTACAAGACAAACACCTCTTAGTTATTAATAAAGAATGGCATGCTTATTGATGCATATAATTTAATAATATTTTAAAAGTGATGTTTGTTATGCCTTTCCATAGCTGTTGGTAAAAATATTTGGTAAACATTACATTGTTCAAGCAAAGTTATGGGAGAAAATGTATACTGAGTATATCAGTTGATAAGAAATGTGTCAACATGTCATGATGGTTTGAGTCCTATGTGTATCAAACATTTGTAATTACTATCTTAAATTTTTGCAGGATTTAGTTTTTAATATAGGGATTTTCATTGACTACATGATCAAATATTCATAGCCAAAGCTAAATTTGAAAATTTATTACAACCATTGCATCGTATGATAAGAACATCTAACATTAACTAACTGGTTACAGATTCAGGTCCCACTTGGGAACCAAACTATCATCAGATCTTTTATAATTAAAATTATTTGTTCTTTTTCAGGCAAAAACTGCTTTTGAATTGTTTAATATGGAATATTTTCATGTAATTTCCATAAAAAATTTCCTCAGTTCTTTATTTGTTAAATAATTACTAATAGTTACTATCAGAATATGTGAAATCTTGTGTAACCTATCCTAGATGATCATTAGTGTGTGCTAGTTTTATCCAAGGCAACTGAAAAACAGTTATTGTTGATTACTGAATCTGCTTTTTCATTGTTTCAATCAGTGTTTAACTGATATATATATATTAATACTGAATATTGCAAACTGCATTACAACTAATACACTGCTTCAATCAGTTATAAAAATCAGTGTTTAACTTATATATATATATTAATACTGAATATTGCACACTGCATTACAACTAATACATTGCTTCAATCAGTTATAAAAAATTTACTGAAATTAAACGTTTATTGATGTATATTAGCTACTTTGATTTAAATTTTTTTGCAAGGATCATTTGACAAGTTCCATTTATATTTCACTTTTAATGTTCTTATACTATTGATCAATGCCAAAGTGTTTAATAGTTCCTTTTGTTAACTTGCACATTGAATAGACAATGTGAAAGTATTATAATGACATGATAAGTGAGTTCTACTGTATTCCTTTTTATATCTGGTTCAAAACTATAAGCTATTGAGAATATAATCAGTACTATTGAATAGACTGGTGGTTTGTTACTATAAAAAATATTGAAAAAAGGTTTATCAGCTATTTTCAATGAAATTCAACTTTCTGTTTAAGTTTACACAGCATGCATATAAATTAATTGTAACAAATAAAATAAAAAAATTAAATACTTTTTTTATTTTATTTGTTACAAATAATTTAATAATAATAAAATCAGTAATTATACTGATTTTTCAGTTATCTTGAAAAATTTCCAGTTAATAAGTTTTTTTGAAAATAGGAGATCGAATTGATTTTTAAACTCCATTCCATTTTTCTTAGTTTGAAACAGAGGATTGCTGAGGGAAATTTTCAAGTTTCTCTATGCTTTAAACCACTTTAGCAAAGTTTTGTGCAATTTTTTATTCCTTCACCTGTGTTTTTTTAGCCTTCCTGCATACTGCTGTGGGGCGGGGGTGGCTCAGTCGGTAGCGCGCCAGGCTCGTAATCTGTAGTTCCCAGGTTCAAGTCCCAGCTGGGTCAGCGTTGAGATTTATCTCCGCAAAATTTCCCCGCCCTGCCCACGGTCAGTAGGGGACACCGATGGGCTTGAAAAGGCCGCCGTCCGTCGGATGGGACGTTAAGCCGTGGCCCTGTGTGCGGGAGAGCCATACCCTGTGCACGTTAAAGAACACGCTGGATGGCCTTGACGGGAGGCTACCATCTGTCTCCCAACAGCTGTTCCAGTGGGTCCCCTCCCCCAACCTTCTCTGAGCCTTCGGGGTCCTTGTGGCCTGGCCATTTAGCCCATGGTGTGCAAAAAAATGCCGCTCAGAGGTAAAACAATCCAATCCAATGCATACTGCTGCTCTTTTTGTTTTAAGCTGTCCATGGAAGTAACAGCATATATTATACCCCTAATGTATCAGATGAACTTGTTTCATCCCAGTCATTACATAGCATATGATTTTATCATTGATGAGTGTGGCTGATCAAAAAAAATTTAAACTTTTTTATTTTTAATAATAATATCTAATATATAAAGAAGAAATTTTGTTTGTGTGTGTGTGTCTGCTTTTGCAATATTTTTTGTAGTAGCAATACATTATAACAACAAATCACCAGTCTATTCAATAGTGCTGATTATGTTCTCAATAGCTTTATAGTTTTGAACCAAATATAAATCAGCCCCTAGAAGAGCTAGAGACCCCAAACTTTGCATGAACATTCCCTTCACCCAAGGGAAGAATATAGGCTATGTGCGACTCGCTGGGGTTAACCAAAATTGGGATGGATGGGTTTGAATTTCCCAAAATTTCCATAGACTTAACATTAATGCTTGAAATTTATTCAAAATAACTGTTGCAACTAATAAATTTGAAAAACGAATGCATTAAACTAAACTAATAACAGATTTTGCATGACTAAACATTAACAGTTGAGTTATTCAAAATAACTGTTGCCACCATTAAATTTGAAATAATCAATGCATCAAACAAATTTTTTTCTGATTTCGTGTGATAAATTCATTGTTTAGTTTGTTGGGTCAAGAGCACGAGCATCCATGGATATTAAGGTTGTTCAAATTAAGCATGAGCAGAACACAAATTCTTTGTTGAAATGAAAGCTTCAAAACCTTAAATTATTATTAGAAGTTAAAATCATTAACTTAATTTGAAAACTATGCAAAAGATAAAAAAAATTATATACAAATAATTTATAAATGTTTTAAATATTATGTTTAATAAATAATTTTGTTTAATAATATTTTTTGTACCTTTACATTTTTTATGCACCTCAGAACATAGTTAATTTTCTTTTGCTCTAAAGTTATATATGCCTGGCAAATTGTATCCAAGGAACTCTGGTGGGTATGAAGTGATTTGAAAAGTTCGATTATCTGAGCAAGGGAATTCTGGTTTTAGGTTTAGAAACTTCTGTCATGGGAAGATAATGGGTACCTCGAACTATGTCTATTTCTTTTCTCTCCTAAAAGAGAGGGAGAAATTGTAAACCAAAGAGGGAGGTTGGGTTGTTTTACCTCTGAACTGCACTTTTTTGCACACAATGGGCTAAATGGCCAGGTTACAAGGACTGTGAAGGGTTAGAGAAGGTTGGTTGAGGGGACCCATTGGAACAACTGTTGGGAGACAAATGGTAGTCTCCTGTCAAGGCCATCCAGTGTGTTCTTTAACATGCACAGAATATGGCTCTCCCATATATGGAGTCAAGGCTTAACATCCCATCTGATGGATGGCAGCCTTTCCAAGCCAATTGGTGACTGTGGGCAGAGTGGGGATTTTGCAGAGATAAATCTCAATGCTGACACAGCTGGGAGTTGAACTTGGGAACTACAGATTACATGTCTGGTGTGCTAATGACTGAGCCACCCTTGCCTTCTGGAGGGGGAGGAGATCGAGTATAATGATATTTATGCCAAATGAAAGCTTGCGACATGGGGAGTGCCATCTACTCTACATTTTAGAAAGTTTCAGACTCAAGCAATGCTGGATAAATCTGCTAGTTTTTTAATATTTTGAAAAAGGGAACAAGGTATTCACAAAGGACAGAGATAAGCAAGCATATCACCAATACATCATTTAAAAAACATTTATCTTTATTTTAAAGTATGTAATTCATGACCATATTCTTGACTTAATAAAATGAGTGTGACTTCATTGGGGCAGCCTTGTAAGGTAACTGAGCTCATATGGGTGGGGGTGGTTCAATCAGTAGCATGCCAGACCCATAATCTGCAGTTCCTAGGTTTGAGTCCCAGCTGAGCCAGCATTGAGATTTATCTCCACAAAACTCCCTATCCTGCCCACAATCAGTAAGAGACACCAATGGACTTGGAAAGGCTGCCGTCCATCAGATGGGACATTAAGACATGGCTTTGTATGCAGGAGAGTCGCACCCAGTGCATGTTAAAGAACACACTGGATGGCTTTGACAGGAGGCTACCATCCGTCTCCCAACAGCTGTTCCAATGGGTTCCCTCCCCAACCTTCTCTGAGCCTTCGGGGTCCTTGTGACCTGGCCATTTATCCCATTGTGTTCCAAAAAGTGCCACTCAGTGGTAAAACAACCCAACTAATAACTTTAGTGTTTTACCAGAAATATGTATTTCTGAAAGGAGAAAAATATGAATATTATACATAATTTTACACAAAAGTATAAATTATTATGCAAGGTAAAAATATGCATGCTGTCAAATGGTTATTTTTGGGCTCACAGCAATGTTAATCTATTAACTGAGGACATGTAGCCCAATTCTACTGTACTTTTATTGGTATGTGGGGCAAGATCAGATTGGAGAATATAAGAAATGATAAATATCAGTTGGGAAATGAAGTTAGTAAATGAGTTCGACTGACATTTTGATATTTTAATAGCTGTGAATGAAACCAATGGTAATCTCATAACTGAGACATGCTACAGATTAGGGCTTTGGAACTGGTGGCTCCAAACATACTAAAGCATGGCTCTTGATACAGGCTTTTGGCCTCTTGATGTTTTCTAGTTCATGATTCAGTTGTGAAAAAAATTTATCTTCATTGAATTTCATTAAAGAAAGCAATGAAACAAGTTGACAGACAACAGTTTGAAAGCATTGTTGTAATTCTAATGCTGTAAATATACTTCAAATATGAATGAATTGACTGAGGAGACTCAAAAGTCAAAATCATGAGTGGCAGTTTTTTTAAAATGATATTTTAAAATAATTTTACTATGTACACTTGAATATACCTAGTTTAAAAGTATACTTTATGATTAATTTTTCTTAATGAAATGCAATAACACTGGACAATACACAAAAAGGCTTTGAAGTGAAAATGGCCAATCTCTACTAATTTCAAGGTGCTGAACACATAAATGACAATAAAATTTGCCGATTGGCTCGTGTTTAGGAGAGACAGAGATAGTCATGTATAAATGACTCAGTTCGAATTGAGTACATAGATAATCATTTTGCAACGTATTTTAAACTCCAGATTGCAACATATCATGTTGTACTGCATCAGCCTGACATACATACAACCCCCAGAGGTATTGCATCATTGTTTGATTCAATGTAGTTGTCATGATATTGCAGCTTTATGATCGCAGACAAAAGATGATGCAGTCGTTTTGTAAACGATGTTTTGTAGGGTGAGCAAGTCTTTTGAATGACTCCCATTTACCCCTGAGTCATAAGTGCAAGTTATCCTTGCAGTTTTAATCCAGCAGTAGTGATGCCTCGTAGCTGTGTTAATAGTGCAGATACATTTTGTTACATTTGCGGGGAAGTGATGTTTGCAAGCCAGAAAAGGGCCATCACTCCAATAGTGAAAGTGGTGTATCACACAAATGACTGCTACTTCTGCATGGTTCCACCTGTTTTTGGAGTCATCACAAGGAAAAAGAAGTGGACAATAGCTTACTCAAATATAAAATCTACTCTCTGACCAGTTCCTCATGGTGAAGGCCTCCCGGTTCCCGAATCTCCAAAAGAATTTTCCACCAATTAAGATGATATGGAGGGAAGCTAACTGACATCGGGTTCTCTGCACCTTTGGTGTCTAATGATGATCCATACGTCTGCCATGGTGTATCATCTGTGCCACACATTCTCACCAAAGAAGAAATGAAGAATCCTGTTTGCGATCTGGAGCTGCCCAAGGCTAAAGAAGAGTTACTTGGATTAAGACTTAAATAATGGAATCTTTTTGAGAAAAATGTCAGAGTGACTTTGTTTCGAACTTGTCATGAGCAGTTTGCATCTTACTTCAGAAAGGAAGATTACCTTATGTTCTTCTCTGATGTAGATGACCTGATGAATTCCCTCGGAATCAAACATGACCCTCAAGAATGGTGACTATTCATAGACTCCTTGAAATTGAGTCTCAAGGCGGTGTTGTTGCATAATGGAAATCAACTTCCATGCATTCCGGTTGGATACACTGTCTACATTAAAGAAATCAACGTCAACCTAAAACAGCTGTTGAACTGTCTTCAATACAGCAAGTATGGCTGGCATCTCTGTTGTGACTTGAAGGTAGTGGCTCTGTTGATGAATCTGCAGCTGGGATATACGAAGTACTACTGTTCTTATGTGAATAGGATAGCCGAGCAAAGACTTTTCATTATGTGAAGAGAAACTGGCCTCAGAAGGAAATCTTTGAAGGTTGGAGAGAAGAATGTGAAACAACCTGCACTGGCAGAAACACAAAATCCTGCTACCATCCCTACACATTAAACTCAGTGTGATGAGAAACTTCGTAAAAGCCATGGACCAGACTGCATCAGCTTTCAAGTACTTGGCTGGCAAATTCCCTCGACTCAGCGATGCGAAAATTAAAGAGGGAATTTTTGTGGGTCCTCAGATCCGTGAACTGTTCAGAGACCAGATGTTCATCAACCTGCTTCAGGGTAATGTGTTTCGTTTGGTGTTAACTAAATTCTTCAGGAATGTCAAGGCAGACAACCACAAGAAACTGGTTAAGGACATGTTGTCTCTGTATCACAAACTTGGCTGCAATATGTCCTTAAAGATCCACTTTCTCCATTCCCACTTAGATTTCACCTTTCTTTCGAGAAAAAGGCTTGGGATGCATTTTGTTTGGTGTCAACTAAATTCCTCGGGAATGTCAAGGCAGACAACCACAAGAAACTTGTTAAGGATATGTTGTCTCTGTATCATAAACTTGGCTGCAATATGTCCTTAAAGATCTGCTTTCTCCATTCCCACTTAGATTTCTTCCCCAACAACTGCAGCATGGTTAGTGATGAGCATGGTGAATGTTTTCACCAGGACATTGCAATGATGGAGAAACGATATCAGGGAAACTGGTCCACTTCAATATTGGCTGACTACTGTTGGACGCTCACCAGAGATGATCCTGAGCAGCTGTACAAGTGATGGGCAAAGTGACATTGGAAGTAGAAGGGGAGTTTTACTGATGCATGTCATATGTACTTATTACTCTATTATATAAGAAACTATTGTGGATTTCTCAGAAATCGTAGCCAATTTTGCATTTTCATTGTCATATTCGTGTTGAGCACCTTGAAATCTTTAAGAAATGGCTATTTTATCTCGGAGGCATGACTTGTATGAAAATTTGTTGCCCAGTGTGATTGATGCTCTTTTTTTATGGCTGTTGATCCAAAAAAAGGTTATAATTTGTGGCTCTCAGAATCTGATTGTCTTTTTTCTGCTGTTTTGGCTCTTGACCCAATAAAGGTTTCCAACATCTGTTACAGAAGAATGAAAGAAATAAGTAAAGGACATATTTGATGTCTTGTTTAGCAGTGTAATTCAAGTCTCATGTTGACATGAAAATTAGCATATGGTTTTGGAACAACTTTAAACGAAGTTGCATTCTTCTAAATTAATCTTTTTTTTTTCACAATTGTTTTTCTACCTTTTTACCTTTTACTGTTTTATTTTCTTTCAAATTGGTCACAAGATTCTTGGTAATGCATATCCTGAAGCATTTTCTACCTCAGTCATTTTTGTGAATGAGAAATAATGTGTTTGCAAAATTTAATGAGTGTATAATAGTGAAATTAAATAAATTTAAATCAATGTCCACTGTGTTTTTGCATGTCTAAACTGAAACAAAGAGCAATTTTTTCTTCCCAACACACAAATATAACACAGTATTTAAAAAAAATCATGAGATTATTGTAAATATGATATAAAACAAGTAGATATGAGCAAAGTAACTGTGTTATACATTTTTATATATTTCATACAGCTTTTAAGTGCATTAAAACTGACTGGAAATGAAATACTATTGGAATTGCTGATTGTAATTTTTTGTAAAGAAGACAATCATGTAATGGAAGAAGAGTTTCAAAAATGCATTGCTCATCTTATTAAGAGGTAAGAGAATTATTAAAGTAATAAAATGAACTGTTGGAGTGGCGATAAAATGTTTGCTGTCTTAGCATCGGAGGCAGGGGTATGAAAGCATTTTTATTGTTTTTATACTAATGTTATCGGTTTTAAAATGTTTAAAAGTATGCATCTATGTCTCAAACAGTAATGAAAGTGCATTTTGTGGATCCATCTGTGATATACACCAGTGATATAGAAACAAATGCTACAAATCATCTAATACAGTTTACATCAGAACATTTCGTTAATGGTACAACTACAGCTTTAAGTACTCTATAGTTGCAAGAAATGTAGATGACGCATGGTATCATTGGGATTATACCAGCACACCTGAAGAACTATGCATGTGGAGTAATAATTTAGCTGCATTACAACTGTACTACATTGTTATGAAATGACATCTATAATATCATGCCCTTGAGGACTGGTTTCTTGTTAACGGCATCTAAATTGCATTCTTCAACATCAAAGATTGCTCACAAAGTCTGACACGGCAATTATATGTCTTGTTAGACATCTAATGTTCCTATGCAAGTAGATACACCAGCAACTATCACTGGTAAATATCAATATTTTTGTCAACTAACCTAGTATACTTTATGTAAATATAAGTTATCACTTAGATTGATTGATAATGTTTGGATCAAATATAGTTGTAATATAAGCATTACAATGATATTTTGTAAGCACTTCTTATGTTTGAAAATAGGTAATTTTATACAATTTATTGTACAGCTATTATTGTGATTTTACTAAACTTTTTTTTAAGTATTCATAATTTGTGCAGTTTGGTCCTGAAAATATTTTACTTAATGTTAATTATCAAACTTTTATTGCTGAGAAATTAGTATTTTAGTTTTTATCTTATTATGCTGTTATGTTTAATTTAGAGATGAGTTCAGGCCCAGGCATACCCAAGATTTGGTGCAAGCTTGAGCTCATTGTAGCACAGATGATTATGTCTTAAAGTGAGTTGGGATCGGTCATAATTTAAAATTCTAATTGTTCTTGGGATTTAAAGAAAAAAAGTAAGCAAAAACTCTTGAATATAATTTCAAAACTTTTAATTAGACTTCAATGATTAAAATTTATGAGCACTGTTCAGCCTTTGATTCTTTCTAAATGTTCTTCCTCTTTCATTAATGAACCACTCTTAGTGTTTTAATGATGTTACTCAAGAATTTTCATTTTCTGCAAATTATTTCTAGTACTTTTTGCTCCAAATAATAGTAAGATTTTAATTTTGTCATCAAATGATGATAATTATTTTAAGGTTTATAATAGCCTGTCATATACAGAATTGAAAAATTGTCATCCACATGTATTTCTGTCTATGTGTTTTACAAAGTATCAGAGAAATATTTTCTCACATTACACAGACTCAATTTTGGCCTTAGGCAAGATTAAGCAAGTTTTTGAGCTTAAACTCATCTCTAGTTTAGTCATCATTCTTTGTGCTTTGTCAACAGGTATTAGTGTAATTTGATTTAATTCTTCACGATTAATTACTGTACAATAAAAGTTAAATTAAGATCAAGAGGAGTGCATTACATTCCTTTGAGCTAAGTAACCTCTATGTTATTATTCTCATGCCCTTAATGTAATTTCCTACTTTGAATACAGTCTAAAAGCTCTCCTTTCCATTACAAAGGGGCTATAGAATATAGGAAATTATAGTTACCAGTTCTTTAAGTGAAGATCTTCATGGAAAATTCGTTGGTACAGGTACAAATAGTATTTCATTTCCTTACGTTGTTGGAAAAAGTTTTGGCCATAATTGGTAGGTGTTTATCATCTCCACCATTGCTGCTTTTGAATGCTTGGGCTGACCAATCTTGCCTGTTTTTAATCGATGTTGTTGGTACTTGGTACAGTTGTACCATTATTTCAGCTGCTGTATACCAGTCCTTTGGTTACTCACTTGTTATGCCTAACAGTAGAGGTTCTCACTATTATTTCTGGTTAAACAGGTAGTTTCTTGCACATCCCCAAGACTTAATAAACAACTTAAAACTCATTTAAAATTCTTCAAAATAAGTTTAAAGCTACAAGCCTCCCTCCATTAACTACATGTTTCACCAACTTTCACTTGTTGGCATCCTCAGGCTTCCCTTCTTCGATATTGTGTGAGTTTAAATACGTCTCATTGATGTCAGAGGTTATGGCACTTCATTTGTGTGCATCTGCTCATGCAGCAGGAGATTCCATGCCGATGACAGGGGTGGAATCGCCATGTTGCAGAGTTTATGTTGATTAATGTGAATTAACATGTTTTCAGCATAAGTGAGTTAATATTTTGTTTGTGGTGTTGTTAATGGTCTATATGTAATTTGCTCAATTTTTATGTCATTATTTAATATAGTTTGTGCTAATGCCATAGTAGGTTGTTTATTTTTAATGTCTGTCTGATGTTCTAACATTCTTTGTATGAATGTTCAATGTGTTTTCCCTATGTAATTGTTTTTTCCATTTAATTTATTAATAGGGTCGAGAATTTCAATTTCATAACCCCCCCCCCCCCCCAGTTGGTTTAGTTCGATCTCTATTGTAATTACCAGTTTTTTGATAGTTTTATTCATAGTGGTGGGTAATTGCATATATCATATTTTTTTTTAAATATATTTTAAATGTGTTTGATACATTTTCTGTATATAGGAAACTATGTACATATGTACAAGATTTTTTTACCAGATTAGATGTTGGTTGTGAGTCTTTTTTAATGTGATACTTAGCGGTTTTTTCCAACCATTTTACAATATAATTTGGGTATCCTGCTTCGTATACTATTTTCCGTATAAAATTTAACTCTTTCATTAGTGCCGCAGTATTTGTACAATACTGAAAAGCTCTTATGAAATATGGGGTTATTGTGGATTTTTTATATTTTAAGGGATGGGCTGAGTTGTAACGGATTATATTTGATATATATGTTGGTTTCCGATATACCTCGGTTGTACATTTTTTGTTTTCCTTCTTTATTAAAATATCTAAATAGGGTAATAAATTTTTTTTTTGCTTCGTGTGTAAATTTTATGGTGGGTAATATACTATTAAAAGTGTCAATTAAATCCTGTAATTGCACCATATTATAATTCCAGAAAATTAAAATATAATCGATGTACCTCATGTAAATAGTAGGTTTATTTTTAACTTTAGCTAATGCTGTTGTTTCTACATGTCGCATAACCACATCAGCCATGAGCCCAGACAGTGGTGAACCCATTGGGACACCCTCTGTCTGGACCCATGACTGTTGCTTAACAGAGAACCTATTGGAAGTGGTTGCCAGCTCCAGGATAGCATGAACACTAAAGTTTTCAGGGTCTGGCAACCTTCAACCACTCTGCCTTAAGTCGCATCACTGCATCCAAGCAGGGTGTGCTTGCACACAGTGACACAACATCCAGTGAATGAATGGTTGTTGTTTCCGAAATTGTTGCATTTTGAATAATTTTTAGTGCTTGATAGCATGAAGTTAACGTATATTGTGTTGGTGTAATTGATCTAAATTTAACTTTTATTGTACAGTAATTAAATCGTGAAGAATTAAATTATATTTATATAGTTTTGACTTGTAATTTATATTAGTGTAATTGTTTTTAAAGGCAGTTTTGAAAATAGTTTTCAAGTGTAAGTTTTTTTTTCTAAGAAGGAAATAAATATAATTTTGCAGTGTTCGTGTATTGTATGATTTCCAAACCCAAATGCTATTTCTATTTATACATTGAATCCACCTGTTTGCACTATGGAGGTGTTTTGAGAACACACCATGCAAATTGAATATAAATTTTTGTTGGTAAAATAAGATACTTGTACATTCCAGATACTTGCCAGAGATTGTTTTTTGTTCTTATCTCAAGAAATAAGAAGTGAAACAAAAACGAAATCAATACATATGAATTTTTCCACTACAATTGTATAAGTGCATTACTTCTCATTGTTGTTGAGATGAGCTATTTTGTTTATGGTAATATCATGGAGTTTCATACCTTACTCATGTTCTGCCTATGCCTCATGTCTTAGCTCCACTAAGTCTTCTGCACGCACTTTTTCCTTACAAACTTTTGTGATTTTTACTTATTACAAGTTTCTTAATTCTTTCCCTCCAGCACAATATGTACTTCAGAAGATGGATTCGTGAATTCCATAAAATTCCAAGATAAATTCCTTTCAAACTGCTTTTTTCAAATGCCATTTATGTTGATACTCGGCACTTTATCCCACTTCTCTTGTTGTTAGTGGTGTGCAAGATGTAATTTGAATGAATTTATTTATCAGATTTACTTGTAGCATCCAACAATTGGAATAATGTTAATTTTTCATAATATATTTTAAAATCTGACGTAATACTGATAATATATAGGTATGGTAATACAGATAAATCTGATTTATACAGCGAATTAAAATATGATATTGGGTAGCAAAAATGTCATTTTTAACTTCAAGAGAAGATTAGCAAGTGGACAGAATGTTCTGTGGCATTACCAATGATGAGTAAGTAATTGTAAGTCAGATTAGGCTCAAGGCAGTATTTTTCCACCTCAAAGTAGAAATTGTATATAAAGTGGTCACCAATCATTTTTGTTAAAAGTTATCCAGGCTTTATTTGATCTACAATGAGCCAGTAAAATGAATAGAGGTTTATGATAAACTGTTCAATTTCTAAACCACCTCCTGTGAAAGTGAACTTTTAGAGCAGGCATCTCAAGCACAGCCTGTGAAGTTATTATGTCAAATTTACAAGTAATACATTCTGTCATAATCATGATAGGGTAATTTACAAGTAATCATGAATCACTTGAAAAGCAGCTTGCTAGCCTGGTTTGACTGTGATGATCTCACATCAGTATGAAGAATATGGTTCCATTCAACAGAAAAGGAAACCACTACAAATGAAGTTTTTGTTTTGGTAGTATAAGTATGTAACATTTAAATAATAAAAAACAACAATATAAGTGATTGTTTCCCTTATTATTGTTTAAAATAAAATGTGGCCCATCCTATATAGAGAAATAACTTATTTCACCCCTGTATGATATGAGTTTGAGACCCCTGTTTTAGAGTCTACACAAACTGTAGGGTTACTGTACATGTAGTAATACAGAGTGGTTTATAAAAGCCCTTCTCCACAATGATACCTCAGAACCAAATAATTCCATGTATGTAGAAGTGATGGATGTGTTTAGGAAAGTGGTGATCTTCCTGATGAGCATGATTGCTAAGTTTCACATTTTGTCACCAGAGGTGCTGCAATGTTAACTTCAGAAATATTGCAGAGAGTGCCAAAATTTCAATGGCGAAGTTGTAGCAATGTCAATTGCATGCAAATATATTGTTGCTACTAGTGAAATTGGATTAATAATGGCTGGGAACTGCAACAAAAACTCATCTGGAACTAGCCATCGCTAGTGTTTTGGATTTTATAGCCGTGTTGTGGCAAGGGAGGGGATATTTCATGTCTGAAAGGTACCTCACAAGTTAATTGGCCACTTCTTTTTGTGGGAACATGTCAAATCAGGAATATATACAACACCTCCACTGCATCTTATGGACCTTCAGCAATGGATAAATACAATGTACTTGTCACCATTTAAGCTGCCATAGATGGATGATCAAAGCATCCATGACTGGATGCCATAACATTGCAATGAATGCAGTCCATTGAAATGTCATGTTGTGGCCAATGTATATTGTGGCTGATAGGACTACTTTGATTATGGGTTGTAATCAAACCACTGCCTACCTTCTAAGTTTATGTTATTTGCATTGTGTGTTGGGTTGTCTGTTTGTTACAGCCATCATTAATTTGATCGAATGCTTATGATGACTTGTGTGCATATAATCAGTGCTTCTCTACAACATTGGAATTTTGGTGCTCTCTGTAATTTTTCCGAAGTTGATGTTACTAAGGGCTGCACTTTGGCACTAGGAGCACTCCAACCATGCACCACAGGAAGAGCATCCTCAATTTCCTATATATATATATGTGTGAGGTTGCTTAGTTCTGAGTTATCACTCTGGAGAAGGATTTTACATTCCTCCTTATATATTTTATAATTAATAATATTAAATCATATAAGTTTTGCAAGATAATATTGTGTCTAATGGCTTAGTTTAAAGGCTGGCAAATGATAAAAGATATTTACAAGATTTTCATAATAATTTAATTAGATATGCATTATGTAGTAATGTTCAAAGTTTTTGAATGAATTGAAATTTTTTTATATGTTGCATTAATAAATCATAGACAATTTGTGTTGATGGCCACATATGTTAAAATAAATCTGTTAGTATTGAAACAAAAATAGTGAACTGTAAATAATGTAAATATGTAATTCATTCACTGTATTACAGAATTTATATAGTGAATATAGTTATTCAGCCATACCATATACACAAAGAGCCAAAACATTATTACCACCTGCTTAATATAATGTTGGTCTTCATGTGCTGCAAAAACAGCTCTTACCTGGTGAGGCATGGACACTACAAGATTTCTAAAGGTATCTTGTGGTATCTGTTACTAACACACTAGCAGCTGATTCTTTAACTCTTGTAAGTTAAATGGTTGAGCCACCGCAGATCGAATATGCTGTTCCAACAAAAACTACAGATGCTCGATTGGATTGATGTCTGGGGAATTTGGAGGTCAGGGTAAAACCTAGAAGTCTTTCTCATGTTCCACGAACCATTCTCAAACATTCCAGGCAGTGTAGCTTGGAGCATTATCCTGCCGAAAGAAGGCATTACTAGAGGGGAATACCATAGTCATGAAAGGATGTACCTGGTCTGCAATGTTTAGGTAGGTGGTTGACGTCATAATTCCTGCACATGAATGACTGGACTGAGGGTTTCCCAGCAGAACATTGCCCAAAGTATTACGCTTCCTCAAAAGTATTACACTTCCCTGGTTTCTTTTCATCCCACAGTGCATCCTGATGCCAACATTTCCCCAGATAAACAACGCACACTTACCCGGCTGTCGACATGGTGCAACAGGAAACAAGATTCATCAGACCAGATGATCTTCCAATAATTCAAGGTCCAGTTTTGATGCTCGTGTGCCCATTGTAGTTGCTTTCGATGGTGAACTGAGGTTAACATGGGCACTCAGAGTGGCCTGCAGCTATACAGCTCCATTTTCAGCAGGGTTCGATGTACTGTGTGTTGTGACATATTACTCCCATCACCAGCGTTCAAATTACAGGCAAGGTATGCCACAGTATTCCTTCTATTGGCTCATACCATATGGAATAGCCTTCGCTTACCTCTAGCATTGACGAGCCGTGGTCGGCCCACACCTTGTTGTGCAGTTTGTGGTTTTTCCCTCAGACCATTTTTCGAAGTGACCACAGCTGACCATGGCTGACTGGGACCACAGCTGACCGTGAATTGCTCTGACCCAATTGTCTGGCCATTACAGTTTGGATTTTGTCAACCTCACTTAAATCTGCTGCCTTTTCCATCTGAAGAACAAGAATAACACTGATTAACAAAGCTCAGTATCAGGTGTTATTTATACCATTTCATGACCTTTACATATGCCATCGTTTACCTGCAGTTGCTTAAATTTGCATAAAGATGTGCTGGTCATAATGTTTTGGCTCTTCAGTGTATGTTTTGTTCATACTTTACATAAATTATAAAACACACTGGGAGAATTACCTAATTATATTTGACAGAACTTTATACTTTTCAAATTTAAATATAATTTAGATAAAGAGTTGAAAACAATCAGATTTGCATATTTGATAAAATCTTCTAAAAGTAACAGAATTAAAATCATCTTGAAGTTTGTAGATAAAAGTAGTGATTAAGCAAATATCTGATCCATGCTAGTTTTAATGTGCTTTTTTATTATATAAAGTTTTTGTTAGGAGTGTTTTTGTGTTTCCTGAGATACCAAGTTTTTGTGTTTCTTTTCAGGAAGTAGGTATTGTTGATACTATGTACTTGAAAAAATTTTGGTTTTCTTAAATATCACCTTCTTTCATTATAATGTTGTTGAATGAGATTTATATTGCACTGAGTAAGGCTACTGTAATCTACTGAGTCACATTAGTAAAGAATAAATATCAGAAACAGATATATTAATATGCACATTCAGCATGAATATTGATACGAAACTTATTTTGCACGAGGTATTGCCTATTTAGTATTGAAAAATACAACAAACTATGTAATTATTAAATTTGGGAACTGATTAGTGGAAAGAATAGCATTTGGCAGTCAGAACCAAAAATTAATATTTCAGCATAACTGTTGCTCATACAAGGAGAGGGAACCAATTTGAAATCTATACCTAAAAGGAACATCATGGACAGCCAGTGCAGCTATAAGACAGATTTTTGAAATTGATTGAATCATTGTATTAATGATAGAAAGGAAATTTAGCAGCATGTTTATGGAAAGAAGAAAGTTAGCCTTAGCCTTGTTCTTCGGGAGATGGGATGCACTTCATTACAGTTATGGTAGGTAGGTTGATGATCCACCGTCCGTCAAATGGGATGTTAAGCCATGGCCCCACGTGCGGGAGAGCCATACCCTGTGCATGTTAAAGAACATGCTGGATGGCCTTGACAGGAGGCTACCATCTGTCTTCCAACAGCTGTTCCTGTGGGTCCCTTCCCCCAACCTTCTCTGAGCCTTTGGGGTCCTTGTGACCTGGTCATTTAGCCCATTGTGTGCAAAAAAGTGCCGCTCAGAGGTAACACAACCAACCAAATCTCACATCAGAAATATTTAAGTTTCAATTGCTCTGAAAAATATATACTAATTGCACATGAAGATCAGACAGATTTTCTTTCAAACTTTTACAAGTATTAGTTGTTCACAATTGAGTAAAAATAATCAATCAGACCTAATATAGTAATTAGATATCTTGTATGTAAACTATCATTATTATGTTACAAACAACACATAGACTATGCTTTGAACATCAATATGCTAAAATAACTGTAATAAAAATGAGAATTCCGAAAATTTATTTTTATTTCAGAATGCCAGCTAATACACATCAAAGGCTAGCTGAAGTACCATTTCATTTGACAAAGTTGGAAAACAAGCAGTTGTCACCAGATGTAAAGTTTGCTGTTTTAGATAGAGCTTGCTTATGCATATTAAGGACAATAGCACTTTCTGCATTTATTAATTTTTATGTTGCTAATATCAAGCTAATAATGGGCATTATAAAGGAAAGAATGATTATGGTAAGCATAGGTAGAATAAACTAGATTTCTTTATCCAACTAATTTAATAATAAAAGTACACACACTGGCCACCAAATTAGAAACCTTTTTGCAGATGTACATAAATGTCACTTGCACAGCGTATATGCAAAATATGTGATGGTTGAGTGGTTAGCGTGCTTGGCTACTGATCTAAGGGATCTCGGTTCGAGCCCTGGGTAAGGCATGGATGTATGTGTCGTTTTTCTGCTGAGCTCCTGCCAACCTCTCAGATTTTCTACTATGGCATATAAACTGACAGGCTCCTGTCAGACCTCTGTGGCAAGCAGCTGCTTGAGGGGGTATTTATTTATTTTTATTAGGCAAATATTTACGATTGCTGCCCATCAGTAATCATCAGTAGTGTTTATCACAATGGGAAAAATAAAGCATATTTTGGGGTTCTATAAAGGGCTTATTGTGGGTGCCCATCTGGCTGGTGTGATGATTTTAAAAACAGCAGAGCTGACTGGTTTCTCAAAAGGTGAGATATCTCAGGTTTTTAATCAGTGGAAAAATGACCCACATTGCTTGTCGAAGAGGTGTAAGTGTGGTGCGATGACAATCTGTCAGGAATGAGATCACTGTTGTCTGAGAAGGCTTGTATGGAGAAACAGGACTTTGTGTGCAGCAATTGACCGAAGCATTCAATAAAGCTGTTTCTGACCCATATCTCAATGAACTATGCACAGGGAATTGAAGAGGATTGCTATTAGCAGTCGCATGCATATGTGGAAACCACTGATTTCTGCGAAGAACCAGAAAGTTCGTCTACAGTGGTGTCAGGAACACCATGACTGGATACTGGAAGACTGAAAAAAAGTCTTGTTGTCTATCTTGTCATTGTACACCTTGTTCTGTACTGATTGTAGGCAGAGAGTTTGGCGGGAGCCCCATGAAACAATGAACCCATCTTGCCTTGTAAATACAACTCAAGGTTCTAGAGGTGGTGTTATAATGTGGGGCACATTTTGTTGGTATGGAATGAGTCTCCTGATATTGCTGGAAGGTTGGGTGGCCTCTAAGGATTATCTGAACATTGTTGTTGATAATGTCCATCCTGCAATGTTGACTTTTTGTTCAGCAGGTGATGGCTGTTTCATAGACAACAATGCTACTGTCCATCCTACAAGATGTGTTCAGCAGTGGTTCAGCAAGCATGACAGTGACTTCCACCATCTTCCCTGGCCACCACAAAGCCCAGATCTGAACCCCATTGAGAATGTATAGGACATATTAGAAAAACAGATCTGGGAGTAAAGCCCTTTTCCATCAAATCTGAGGCAGTTATCTGTCTGGTGAATGCCTCGTATGCTGGAGATGTAAAGGCACTCCAATACCTTGTAGAATCTATACCAAACCACATTGCGCTGTAATTCAGGCTAAAGGAGGCCCAACTCGGTGTTGAATAAAGGTTTCTAATTCAGTGGCTGGTGTGTGTATGTTAAGTCATTTATTAAAATTTGTATACAGAATAGGCCACTGTAATGTTCATATCTGAAACTTAAAAATTTATTGCCATATATTAATTTTTTGAGTATTTTAATATCTTTCATAGTTGTAAAAATAATCCTGCTGTTTAACCAGTAGGAAAATATCAATTTGTAAGAAAAAAATCCCAATAATTTTAATAAAACTCACATATGTTTCTAAACTATTGTGATAATTAATGGTAATCTCAAATTGTATTTTATACTATATTGAACATTTCAAAATAAATTTGATATTTTTTGTAATGTTCATAGTGTTAAATTGTAAAATTATTATTGTATAATGTTTAATAGTATTCTGGAGAAAGAAAAGCTCAGCTAGTGGGAAAAATTGGAGCTTTCAAGTTAATGGATCTTCTTTACAGTCGTCTCCCTAAAGAACAGCTTCATTCTACAGAATCCCAAATAGTTACAGCATATTTTGGATGCAAACCTGAAACAGGAAAAGAATTAACAACAGACATAACCAAGTAACAATTTTAGAATTTTAACTAATAATTAAAGTTTTTAAAACTGTAAATATATTAATTTAAATATTTATCAGGCAAATACTATTATATGTGTGACTATTCACAACATTAATTGTGCTTCTTACATATTCTTAGCAAATCCTTTTAATGCTAAGAGGCTTACTCTCCTGGAATAAGGTAGATCTTTAATAATTAAAATTTATTAGTATAATAATTGAAATTCCAGGTTATATTACAGATTAGTATCAACTGTATTAATCACCTGTATTTACATTTTGTGAAATATGAACTACATTAAAGAAAGCTAAAGAAATATCAAGAAGAGTGTATTGTTAGAAATAAACCTGTTAAGATTTGAATTGAGAACATTACTCTTAGAAGGAGCCAAAGTTTCATATATAAGAAATATTAGAACGTGAGGGTAAGTCATAGCCCTTACCTTCTAATATTAATAATTGTAATATAAATAATAATAAATATAATAATATAATATTAAAAAATTATAAAAAAATTAAATATTAAAATTTTTATTTAAAATTTAAATTAATATATTTTTTTATTTTTAATAAGAGGAAATTATGTTTTAAAATTGGATGATATTTTTTATATTCGCATTTTTAGAGGGAGGATATTGGTCCCTGCTGTCAGAAGGTAATTTTTGTTTGCCTTCTGTTGTCAGAAAATAATTTTCAAAATTTCTTCCATTTTAATGTTTCAGCTATCAAGGAAAGTGAGCATATGTCATTTATTGTTACCTTTTTTATGTAGTAAAGTGATGATGAACCACAAGTTTGTCTTGGGTCATGTACAACTGCTATCAGTCATATATTTAGAATTGTGACATTGACACAGCAGTTTTATGGCTTAACATTAGAGCATTTTTTTTCATTCTATTTTTAAAAATGGCTGACCATTCCAAGCAAATCACAGTATATTCTTAAACTGCATGTTTTTAGCTGAAATTAATTTTTTTACATTTGTAGATCAATTTTATCATAAATTAGAAACTCTATAAGCTAATGTTTACATTTGACATCACAGTTGACATCACAGTTCACAGAAATGTTGAATAAGAAAAGCAATTAATTAGAGTTGTTTATGAGAGTGATATTGAAATAGTTTGGTGATCAATACAGAGAAGATAAAAGTGATGGAAACTGATCAAGTTAGTGGTGCTTTGTCCTGAATGATTGGGATTTGTAGTAAGTCTCCCAGGTCAATTTTCTTGACATTTGTGCTACTGATAGAGAGGTATGGGGGTAGGGTTTTGAAGATTGTTTCAGTCGGTAGCTCGCAAGGCTCATAATCTGCAGTTCCCAGGTTTGAGTCCCAGCTGGGCCAATATTGAGATTTATCTCTGCAAAACTCCCTTCCCTGCCCATGGTTAGTAGGGGACACTGATGAGCTTGGAAAGGCCACTGTTCATCAGATGGAACATTAAGCTGTGGCCCAGTGTGTGGGTTAGCCATACCATGTGCACATTAAAGAATGTGCTGAATGGCTGTGATGAGAAGCTACCAGCTGTCTCCCAACAGTTGTTCCAGTGGATTCCCTCCCCCAATCTCCTCAGAGCCCATTGTGTCCATAAAGCCCACTGTGTGCAAAAAAATGCTGCTCAAAGTTGAAACAACCCAGTCTGACAGAGGTATATATGACTTGAGAACAAAACAGAGTAATAAGCAAATTGCAGAAATGAATGAACTGCTGGAATTTTTAACAAATTGTAGAAGGTCTGGCAATTCAGATGAATATTTTTAAACTAAATTATGGATTTCTAGTAGTTTGGTCCTTTTTAAAGTTTTTATAGTAGTGAAACTTTCATTCTGTGTAACAGGAGACCTTATTATTTTGATTCCAGATTCTTATTCAACATCTTGTGGTTTAATTTGATGAATGATTGGGAGATTAGACATTAGTTTAGCTTTGTTGCATGCATACAGTGTGACAAATTAGTGAACAGAAAAAGGAGTTGACCAATAATTAATGGGCAGATAATATCAAGTAGGAATGTATTAAAATTTGCCTATGGTCACTACTTAGGGTAGATGTTTTTGAAAAAGTGATTGCACAGTATGATTAGATTTCTGTACTTTTTGGTTGCTTGATGGTTTTTGTATGGTAAATAATAAATAAACTCGACTTATTTGGTATCTACTAATAAATTACCATTTTGAAGTCGATTCAAAATTTTAGAGGAAAAATTGTCTTGAGCCGGGTGGGATATGAACCCATGACCTACTGATAACATGTCAGGTGCTCTGGACCACTGAGCTACTGGCCACCGATCAAGATCTTCTCTAATTGATGATATGAACATTTTCAACCTACATTATATCATATGCAGGGACTGTTCCAGCAATTTCGCCACAAGCAGCAGACAAATGCCATATAGATGGAAAGTATTTCTTACAAGTATACTGTTGATAAATGATAAATAAACTCAACTTATTTGGTATCTACTAATAAATTACCACTTTGAAGTCGATTCAAATTTTTAGAGGAAAAATTGTCTTGAGCCAGGTGGGATACGAACCCACGACCTTCTGATAATATGTAAGGTGCTCTGGACCACTGAGCTACCGGCCGCCGATCAAGATCTCCTCTAATTGATACGAAATAAGTCGAGTTTAAAATAAGTCTAAATACCAAATAAGTCAAGTTGATTTATTATTTATCAACAATATACTGGTAAGAAATACTTTCCATCTATAAAGCATTTGTCTGCCGCTTGTGGTGAAATTTCCAGAACAGTTCCTGCATGTGATGTAATGTAGGTTCAAAATTTTTGTATCATCAATTAGAGGAGATCTTGATCGGCGGTTGGTAGCTCAGTGGTCCAGAGCACCTGGCATGTTATCAGGAGATCGTGGGTTCGTATCCCACCTGGCTCAAGACAATTTTTCCTCTAAAAATTTGAATCGACTTCAAAGTGGTAATTTATTAGTAGGTTTTGTATGGTATGTGGAAGTAAATTATAACTGTATAGCACAGTTATTTTAATCTTCCACT
The DNA here is from genome assembly GCA_038380435.1 of Ryuthela nishihirai. Taxonomy (NCBI): domain Eukaryota; kingdom Metazoa; phylum Arthropoda; class Arachnida; order Araneae; family Heptathelidae; genus Ryuthela; species Ryuthela nishihirai. The sequence continues at coordinate 33,820,973 of JAWZYU010000018.1, forward strand.
TGGAGAATTGAAAGTCTATTGGGTGATCTAAACTAGAAATTTTGGATTCCATTTAGTTGCTAAAGTTCAGCAAAGTCTCATTTCCTTAAGAGCTTATCATGTGTAATGTTCACAAATGAATTTAGTGATAAAATGAAGCTTATGTTATAAATATTAAAATTTTAATTTATGTTAATTAGTTAGCAAACAATAAGCTCCTTTGACTACCATTTTAAACTTACCTAAGGCCTTGCCGATGGATATTATTTTCCTACACATTTTGCTCTGCATTTATGGTTTTACTTTTCCATCTTGTTTTTAGTTTAGTTCTTATTTTCTTGTTAACTAGTTTTATATACTTTATACACAGTTAAAAAATATCTCTTTCAGGTTTGCACTAGATTTTAAAAGAGAAGATCTGAGTAGGGAAACCACATTTTATGAACTCTGCAGAAAGCTATGTTGTGCTTCATTCAATACTCTTATAGCAGTGGTTTCATGCACCCAGACAGAACTAAAATTCTATAATACATTTATATTCCGAGAAAATGCTGCAAAGGTAATGATTGTTTAAATTTATAATTTATGAACTACGTTGTATACAAATTAGTGCAAAATCTATTTACCTCTTAATGGAGTAAAAGTGATACAATATGGGTGGCAGAGTGAAATTTATGTTTACTAATATTATGAAATCAAAATAATTATATTATCATAGTACAAAAGAGGGAGACAAGAGAGTGTCCCTCTCTTTTGTAAAAATCTTCAGTAGAAATCAAATAGTGTTTATGTTCTTCCTTCACACATTTTTTTTTTCGTTTAAAGAAAGTGGTGCAATTCAATTTAAGAAAAAAAAAACAATTTTGCGAATGTGTATTTTTTTCATACAGTCTTTGGAAAAGTAAAAAAAAAAAGAGGTTATATGAAAAAAGTCCTTGCTTCAAACTATTTCCAAACCCTTTTGTCAAACCTTTTTTCTTTATATGAGGCATCTAAGAGAGACATGCATTGGATGAAGTAGATATTTTCAGTACCAGCATGTTTGGCAATGAGATGCAGTTATGGGATGTTACTTTCAGTGGGGGTCGGAACAATTAATGGTTGAAAAATTTTGTAAATGTTACCTCACAAAACTCTGAAGTGAATATGAGAAAATGAAACCAAAATCATTTATTAAGATCGCTATACACGTAGAGATGTGGCAAGATGTGAGACACATATCTTTGACACTATCTCAATCACAAAATGCAGTGCAGCATGCAGCAAACTAGTGCATCTTTAATTAAAACACAAGCAGAAGTGGTAAAAGCAGTGAACAGTAATGCTGCAGGCACTGCAGTTGTAGGTGAGTCTGTTGCTAAAGGATTTGGTAGTGCCATCTTTTGCAATGATGATGTTATAAAATTTTTTTTAATAGACAAGTAACAATAATGATAACAAAAGGTAATCTTTGCATTGATGAGAAATTTACTATCTTGTATAATTATAAAATGTATATCACAATCTGAATTTTTTATAATGGTTTGCAGTTAGTTTTTTTAACTATTTATACTGTTCTCATTTATCAAAATTCTAAGAGTTATTTCTGTAATTCTAATTTTACTTGTAGATTATTAAGTTAGAATATATGTTTGATTCACAAAAATCAAAAAAATTTGAGTCTATTAATATTTCATAATTTTTTTGTTGAATAACTTTTTTTCATTTTATTATACAAATAGTTGGTTATTGCACTATAAAATGAAAGATACATTCTTTCTTAAAAGAACTAATTTCTTACCTAATAGTCAATTAATATTAGAAGGCCAGAAAAATTTCTTATATATGGGGGGTATAATTTGTGGTTCCACATATGTGGAAAAGTTGAAATAATCACTTAACTCTCAGCAGAGAATTGGAATTATGTGAGCCCATCAACATACCAAAATTCATCCAAGAATAGAATAAAAAAAATGTAATGAAAGAGATACTTTTCTGGTGCATGTAAGTTAAGCCTTACATCTGCTTGATAAAAGCCTGATGTCTCTCAGTGGATAATATTAATTGAATAAACCTCACATTTATTATTATTTTAAAGTAATGCTAAAAATATAGTGTAAATGGATATCAGCTAGATCAGGACTATTCATTTAAATTTCTACAATGTCCAGATTTTATTAGGTTAAATATTTAATTGTCTAGCTATAATTTAGGTCAAGGAAAATGCAAAAAGTGAAAGCTAACAGTGACTAACTTTTTCTTTTTCAATTACATTTATTCTTTTAATTTAAATATATTCTTTTTCTATTATATTAATTCTGTTAGTATGTTTCCATTCATATTTTATAATTGTTACTATTTGTGATGTGATTTAAATTTTTTGCACCAAAAACTATTGAGGTTTACAAAATTTACTTTTGGAATCTGCTTTAATGCAGTCTGCAACACAGATTTATCAGATCTGCCACACAGATTAGAGGGGGCTTACTACCAGTCTTACCAAAGGATATCTCTATGTTAAAGCCACATAAAATGTAGCAACACTATTGTTGGATTATGCAAACTAATATATGGTTTATATTTGAAATCATCTTAGCAGGGTTTACAAGCAATGCCTCATTTCTTTAAATTCATCAAATAATAAAAATCTGAATTTAATACTTTACATGTGCAAGGATTTAACATAGAAATGGTATGCCATTTTATATTTGCTTTAAATGCAATTCTGAAATATAAATATTTTAATTTTGAAGCATTTTTCTCTTTTTATGGAGAATTCATTTGGAAAGGAATTGTATTTTAAAAGCATTTGTATTGCTTGTTGTATTGGTTAATACAACAAGTGTACTAGTAAATATCTTACATTAATGCTATAATTAGCACATTAATTTCAACCCTCTGATAATTTTTTACCCATGTTTGATGAGTGTATGGCAGACTTCTAGAGAAATAAAAGGTACTGATCTCATTATTGATAGATATTAATATTGATAGTCAAAGCTAAGAAAATATTCATAGGCAAGTCTAGCAATAGTTATCACATGGTAAAGAACTTATTTAACTTTTTGTTATTATCAATGCAATATTTTTATGACCAAACTATTTTCTACATCATTAAATGAGTAATGGCTAATTATAAAAGCTGATTCAGCATTCTATAAATAGAATGACATTTATTGGGGCCAGATTGGAGGGGCCATGTGACTTTCCTCTCTTTGAAAATTTTTATAACCTGAACAGAAGGGGGAAAAATAAACATACAAATACCATTCAAATGATAGCAGTAAAAGTTAAACCTGTTTTACTCAGAAAGAAATATATGCACATCACTTATCAGTGTAGTCTCAATTACATTTGATACACTTTCTCCAATGATGAACTAATGGCTAGATTCTTCAAGAGAAGAGGTTTTCTGGTTGGTGGTGGTGCCACTCATGCACCTCTGTTTTGCTTTCTCTATTTGAGGAGAATTCAACTTCATCTCTGTATCTGAGAGCCTCAAACTTCATCTCCTGTTTCTGCTCTACTGTGGAACATGTGATGTGAGAGTGGATATTGTCATGTTGCAGGGGCAAGTGTGAAGATAACAAATCGTAACTTTTCTTCTGAATTTCTATCTTAAGATGATTCAGAAACACATGAACAGTTTACACTGTATATATGTCAGGGGATAGACTGCCCAGTGTGAAGAGTCGAGGTTTCAAACAGAAGTCAGCTGCATTTACATATTATAAGCTATAATACTAACATGTCAGCAATTGTATGTTTGCATCAGTCAAATTTGCATTAACATAGAACACTGATATTTTTATATTAGTTGGCTTAAATATGTTACATTACTAGCCTTATAGTTATAAACACATGTAAGATATTACATTGGTTTCCTTAAATTAAGGAAGATCCCTATATTAAGTCAATGGGAAGCTAACATCAAAGCTCTATAACTTCTAAAATAAGTTTTTTAGTTTTGAAAAATGTGATTGCAGATGAAGATCTCAATCAAATAAATCAATATCTTGATTTTCAATAATATTTGTTCAGTATTTAATGAGTTCTGGAAGTTTCAATATTTAATGATAACAATGCCAGAAACAAAAATTGACTTCAGAAGTTAATTAAAACTTAGTAATAAGTCCCATGGCCGAGTGGTTAGTGTGCTTGGCTACTGATCTAAGGGACCTGGGTTTGAGCCCCGGATAAGGCATGGTTGTATGTGTTGTTTTTCTGCTGAGGTCCTGCCATCCTCTCAGATCTTCTACTTTGGCATATAAACTGACAGGCTCCTGTCAGACCTCTGTGGCAAGCAGCTGCTTGAGGGGGTATTTATTTTTATTTATTTAATAAGTATTGTATCAAAGTGTTTAATAAAATAAGTTTGTATTTTAGAACTTTGTGTAAAGAATTCTTTCACTATTCTTCAGTTTTGTATAAGTTTCTTAAGACTGGCATTGCTGTTGTTAAATATTCAAACTTCCATAACTCATTAAATACTGAACGAATATTTTTGAAAATCGAGATATTGATTTATTTGATTGAGATCTTTATCTGCAATCACATTTTTCAAAACAAAAAACTTATTTTAGAAGTTATATAGCTTTGATGTTAACTTTCTATTGACTTAAGGATTTTCCTTAATTTATTGAAACCAGTGTATTAACTATACTGACCCCAGAGTTTCAGCATATAGATCTATCCACTATCTTGCAACTAAAATAGGTAGACTTTTACCTTTATTTAGACAAATACTACTATAAAAAGAGCATCTGACATGTCATCAGGAGGTTGTGGGTTCAGATCCCACCTGGCTCAAGACAGTTTTTTCCTCTATCCCCATTTTCATCCTATTAAAACAGCTTAATAGTGGATAAATACTCAGTAAATGTTTACATTTATTTTAACATAAAGCAGGTACCCATTTTAGCAGTATACTAGATACCTATGGACTTGTTAAATAACATTGAAATTAGTCATTGTTGCTGACAAATAGTATTTGATCTCAGCCAGTTTATTGCTTTCTAAGGAAAGTCCTTCAGAAAGCTCTATCTTGGTGCATGAATGTAAGTGTTACCAAAACAGGTACCTGCTTCATATAAATATAATGGTAAACAGTCTACCTATTTTAGTTTTAAGATAGTGGATAGATCTATACATTGAAACTCTGCAGTCAGTTTAGTTGATTTTATTTTACATGTGTTATAACTATAAGGCTTGTAAGTGTGCTTTGTGCTTTGAAGTTAACTTCAAATGAAATGAATGAAACTCGGTATATTATGGATACCAACATATGTATTATGTTTTATAAAACAATCTGTGAGTCCATCTTGAATTATGCCATAATGATACATGGTACAACCAACTTAACAAATATTAGAAAAATAGAATGTATTCATTCCTCAATAGCTAAAAATGTTGTACCAATAAAAGACCACTGTAGTTAGATATACATCTAACTACAGTTAAAAATAGATTTATTTACTTGGATATTTTCCTCACCAGAGCCTATATAAGTATAACATAATTATATGTAATTTTTTGACAATACACATAAAATAAAACATGATAAAAACACAAGATTTAAAGAAAAAAAAATATTTTCAATTACTGAATGTTACAAATAACTATGGAAAGTGCACAAGTGGTACAAAATTCCATACATTTTCAAGCTCTTGCCAAGAGAACTGGTAGCTATAAGTTCTTTTAGAGAATTAAAGTCCAAATTAAACAAATTTTTAAAAATGAATTAGAAAATTAAATTAACACCTACTAACAAATTATGTAGTGGTGAAGGTGAACATAAAAATCACAATATTATGAAATATTCCAAATGAAAAAAAAAAAGGGGGGGGGGGTGGAGGAAGTAAAAATTTAGTAAAGAGAGTTATTCAGAGTTGAAGTTTTCAATTGAAATAATAAAATAGTATAACAAATGCAACAAGATGTAACTGTATTAAGATTAGCGGATGAAGACAGAAAGAGGTGTAATGTATTATGTCAAACAATTTTTTTTCTCCTGTAGATAAGTTGTTTGCTTTATGGGACATTTGTAAACAGAATTTTTTTTTGCAATTGTTTGAATAAATAAATGATTAAGAAAATATATTTAAGCCATCCATTTGTATGAAATATTAGTGTTCTATGTTAATGCAAAGTTGGTGAAGTGAACATACAATTGCTGACATGTTAGTATTATAGCTAAGAATATGTAAATGCAACTGACTTCTGTTTGAAACCTCGACCCCCCCCCCCCCTACCTCATACTGAGGTGGTCTATTCCCTGACATATAAACTTTTGAAACTAATTATTTATTAAACTTATACACTGTGAATATTAGTCACTTTCAGTACATTACAATACTTTGCACTTGTCATTGTTTCTTGTCTCTTAAGGTAGTGTTCTAGAATTACTCCTTTATGATCCCAGAATACAGTAACACATTTCTGGCTGATTCTTGGGTGTAGATGTTTTCACTCAATAGTGAGTTGTATGGTGCCACTCTGAACATTTGTTCTTGAATTTATCCACCCACTCTTAGATTTGCCATTGTTGACTCCTGCATTGTCCACCATAATGAGCCAAGATTCTGTGATAATTTTCAGCCAGTTTTATTCCTTCAGCATTCAGAAATTGAATTACAGATTGCATCTCTATCTTGGTGCATGATTGTAAGAATGTGCCATAGTTTAGACTGTTTGTGAATAGCACCAGCAAATAGAACCACAGTGCATTCAATGTGCCAAAAGTTTTAATCAATAATGTGACACAAGATTATCATTATTTTTTGATGTTATGCATTATATGATGGTTTTGTAGTTTTCATTTGAAAGATCTATGTGTACATTACAAAATTTATTTTGTAATGTATACAAAGATCTTAAAAAAATACATAAATCTTTCAAATTTGTAATGTATACATAGATCTTTAAAAAAATACATAGATCTTTCAAATTTGTAATGTATACATAGATCTTTCAAATTTGTCTTGAGCTAGGTGGGATATGAACCCACTAGTTATAGCACCTAGTGTCAGCTATCAGAGCACCTGACATTATCATGAGGTCATGGTTCATATTCCACCAGGCTCAAGGCAAATTTTCCTATAAAATTGATATCAATGATAAACTAAGAGTGATACCTTCCTTGATAGTTATACATTACATGTTTTTCAATACATTTCTTTAAAAAATACCACTAAAATAGATAATATATATACTGTAACAGCATCCTAGTTCTGGTTCAATCCTGTTGTTTTCTTGAATCCAAGCCTGATGTTTGATATTAATCCTAGCATTTTGTAACCACTGGTTTGAGCTATTGGTGGAATCCTAAAATTATTTCTAATAAATGCTACTCCTCAAGCAGCATTGCAATCAACATTAATAACTATGCAATCAAAAAAAAAAAAAAAAAAAGTTGGCTTACCTAACATATGGAAGGGGCGGGAGTGGCTCAGTCGGTAGCGCGCCAAGCTCATAATCTGCAGTTCCCAAGTTTGAGTCCCAGTTGGGTCAGCACTGATGGGCTTGGAAAGGCCACTGTCCATCGGATGGGATGTTAAGCCATGGCCCCGTGTGCAGGAGAGCTATACCCTGTGCACGTTAAAGAACATGCTGGATGGCCTTGACAGGAGGCTACCATCTGTCTTCCAACAGCATTTCCAGTGGGTCTCCTCCCTCAACCTTTTCTGAGTCTTTGGGGTCCTTGTGACCTGGCCATTTAGCCCATTGTGTGCAGAAAAGTGCTATTCAGAGGTAAAACAACCCAACCCTAACATATGGAAGAAAAGAACTAAAATTGTGAAATATTCAAAAGTATCAGAAATTGATGCACATATATTATTTATGTTACCAATTGTTGGTTTGAAGGCAATAATTCTTTAGATCAAATTGCATAAGCTGGAAGATTTTAATTGCATTGAATTCTCTATTTTTTTCTCAGTGCCTTAGAACAAGGATCATATAAGGTTCATAACTCATATTTCATGCATGTTCAAAGTACTTAATTTTTTTCAGTGGGTCAAGAAATCAAACATCTAGTACAATAAAAATATTTCAGTTATCAGAATCGATTGAAAGCAATTTAAGTTATGAAATTATTATGCAAGATTTAATTAATGCAAAATCTATATTAATACAAAATCTATATTAATACAAAATCTATATTCAACTTTTTTTTACTCTGATCTTTAATACTAATAGTTACCAATAGAGAAGCCACTAAAATAACTGCAATAAAAAAGGGATGTTCCTTGAAAAGAATTGCAGAAATCCATTAAAAATTATAATGGTTAAAAATTAAAACAGTATCAGTCAACCAAGATCATAGGCACATGATTCTATTGTCTAATGCTAGTGGCATTATAAATTACCAAAAGATAATTGAATGAACTCTGCCTTTCCCTACTCTGTGGTCTCCCAGTTGAGTTGCCCTGATCTAGATGGTAAGACGTGATTAGACTACTACATAAGTTAAAGTGACATTTTTGTTATACGAGGAATGATAGAGTAATATAAAGATTTTTAGAGTATTAAGCTTTGTATTTAACAATATATTAAATAGATAGTATAATGGAATAAATTGCACAGGAATTCCACCTATATGAAAACTTTGTGGATTGGGTTGTTTTACCTCTGAGAGGTACTTTTGTGCAAACAATGGGCTAAATGGCCAGATAACAAGGACTCCAAGGTTTAGAGTTGGTTAGGATAAGGGGACCCACTGGACAGAGAACAGATGGTAGCCTCCCATCAAGGCCATCCAATGCATTATTTAACTTGCTCAGTGTCAGGGTACAGGAGTTTGCACAGGAGCAGTGTGCAGGAGTTTAGCACCATGATCATCTGGTGCTAAACTCCTGCAAATGAGGACATGATTTTACATCCCATCCAGGATGGTGGCCTTTCCAAGGCTAGGAGTTTAGCAGAGATAAATCTCAATGCTGGCACAGTTGGGACTCGAACCTGAGAACTTCAGATTATGAACTTGGAGTGCTACTAACTGAGCCAACCCCCACTGCAATGTGAAAGCATACAAATATTTTGAAGTGTAAGAAATTCATTCAAATATTGTTTAAAATGTCTAATATTTTCTTTTATTGATTTATTCAGGGTGAATATATCTGGGAAAATATAGTTGATATTAAGAAGGAGTACAATTTTAGTATTGAACTAGATGTAAGTATGAGCTTTGGTATATTTTGTGCATTCAGCATTTTCTGCTTTCTAAATGTTTTTTTTTCACTATAATTTGTATAATTGTGTGAGTAGAAATGGTAACAATGATAAAACTATATATAATTTTATAGAATTTCACTAGTAATTATTTGACAGTACTGTGTGATGGGTTCAAAACAATCAGACTGGTGTTAAATGATATTATGTAATAGATAAAACAAGATATTGTTAACAAGAAGTATGGCAATTTGAATAATTTACTTAATAAGCAAATGATGAAACTACACATATAAAATAACAAACTTATCAAACCTTGTCAACAAATGCGAAATAGAACAGTAAACATCTGTTATGCAACATTTAAACCAACTAGTTATAAAAACATCTTATTTCAGGTTCAGCACTCTAAGAAATACTCAATAACATAACTTCATTTCAGTTTATTAATGATTAGTAAATACTACACTTAATATTCAAGACATCCTTAGTATAAGCTAAACCTGTAATTAAATTACATTGTCTTTGATTTTCTATTGGCTTCTTATTACTATTACCAGTGAAACTAGGTTTTATCTTGGACAAAATCTAAAGAATTTCCACTTAGGCTCACACAACAAACTAACAGGATGGCCATTAGTCATAAATTCTTGCACAGGGAAACACATCCTTACTATCCACACATAAACCAAAATTTTACACTTAAATGCAATTGCAATTCAAACTCAACTGTTCATTCTATTACAGACATAATAAATTCGTCACAACATATGAAGCACTTTGGGATATAATGTGCATGCTTTTATTAGTAGTTTTTGTAAATTAACATGTGGTTTCAATAATTTACTAATAACATGTAAAGAGTATACCTATCCTTTGATTTGCATAGTACTATGATTCCAAAAAACTATTTAAATCAAACTGTAAGCCAAACACCAGGAACTTGATTGGATTTCGAAAGATTAGGGAATGCCCTGCTAATAATATGGTCTGCCAAAATGCAAGTCTATTGGTATATATGCTAACTAAAAGAGATGAAGTAATCATGGAATTTCATAAAAGCCAATTCTAAAATATGTAACTGTAGTAAAGTCTTTAGCTCATTGATTAGAGCAGCTAACATATAATCAGTAATTGTATAGTTGATATTCCACTGGTTCACAAAAGCATTTTTTTTTTGGAAAAAAATCATTTGACTCTTTATTTCCATTGTTTCCTTATAGTGTTGGGTTTTCAGAATCTGAACCACAATGGTGACTGAATTAATTTCGAAATGTTTTCAGAAAATAAATAATTTTATATCTTTATTCAGAAGTATTATTATTAATTAGCAAATTGAAGTAAGTCATGGTAGATACCAAACGAAAAAGTATTTAATTGTGCTTAATAAGTGGTAAAAATTGAAAGAAAAAGAAAGGTGAAATCTTTTTCATGTTTTCTTCAAAAATTCTAAAATTTTACTAAATTGTTTTCCATTTTTGCTTCAATAGAATATAAATAAATGTAATTTGTTGCCTTTTATAAATTATTTATTGTTCTAATATTTATGTTCTAATACATTGCTGGCCATTAAAAGTGTAACACCAGGAAAGACAAGAGATATCAAAGCCAAATTTAGTGAACACATAGCTTACGTTACAAGGATCAAGTGATTACAAATAAAACTCAGTTAGACTTGTGGAATACAAAGAAATCAGTATCTTGTGTAGCCATCATGAGCGGCAATAACCAATGCTCCATGGTCCAGCATTGAGAGGATGAGACGTTGGATATGTGTTTAAGGAATGTCAGTCCATGCAGTTTCGATATGCAGCCAAAGTTCATCTTTTGTAGCAGCTTCTGGTGTCTGGTGTGCTAGTTGTTGTGAAATCATGGACCAGACATGTTCAGCTGGGGACAGATCCGGTGAATGCGCAAGCCAAGGCAGAAGTGTCACATGGTGGCTATCCAGGAATTGTTGGGTGATGAACACATGTTCCACATGTGGTCGGGCATTGTCCTGTTGGTAAATGGTACCAGAGAGCCCCTGAAGACAAGGTACGACCACAAACTCCAACACCTCAGTGATGTAACGCTGGCTTTTCAAAGTATTGGTAATGCATATGAGGTGCATGAATGAGTGGAGTTCAATGGTACCCCATACCATAACACAGGGGCTGGACCTGTATGGCACTGCATCGTGCATGTCTCATTGAGCCTGTTGCTGCAGTACTGCCAGATATGGATTCATCCATCATGGTGCTGCATACTGAAGTGGCATTCATCTGAAAAGATGATGCAGATGATGTCAAACCATACTTGTGGACATTGGTTGATGTGCAACATACCCTAACTTGAGCTAAGGTGTTTGATGTGGCTGTACGATCATTCAAAGCGATGTGCAGAAGATGTCTGTCCTCTCGTTCATTTGTGTGACAGTGCCATTGAGATCCCTCATGTCGGTGAGTTCATTCCTCCTCTACCCACTGACACCATATTCTCATCACTGTGGCAGCATTCTGTCCAACATGAGCACTGATGTCTCAGTACGATAATCCGCCTTCCTGTAATCCCACAATTCTCCCTCGATCAAAGGTAGAAACCTGGTCATATGGATGCCTTGTTCTTTGACAGGGCATACTTGATCCTTTAGTGTGCAAAAACTGTGAGCAAACACAATTCCAGTGCTTTACACCGGCTTTTTGTAATCTCTTCATACCACTTCAAGGGGGCTGTCACACATGATGTGTATGTGCTATGCTTTGAATCATTTACATGTTCCCCCATGTGCTACCCATCTTGCATATTTCGGAACATTGAGTTCGTCTTTCATTTGAGTTCTGCCTGGTGTTGCACTTTTAATGGCTAGCAGTGTATTTATTGTTCTAATATTTATGTTTTTTATTATTGCTTAAATATTTAATTTATATAGCTTTTTCTAAATATTTTTGGTTATTTATGGAAATCATACATAAGGCATATGCTTAGAGTTTTTGACAATTGGCAAGCTCTAACGTTAATGCCACAAAAATTTATTTTGCTTTAAAATCATTATTTAGGTAAAAGCCAAAATTATATAACTAAAAATAAGGAACTCTAATAAAAATTTAATAAAAATTCTTTGAAGCATATGAAGTTTAATTTAAGCATTGAAAGTGAAATTGAATCACATTTGGCTCAAATTGCATCATATACTGCTATGCAAAAGTTAAGTTTTCAGACATTAACAGAAATTTCATTTAAAAATCGAATATTTTTATACTATTTATTAAATTACTTTAAATGCAATTAAAAGATTAAGTCAAAGCTTTAGTTAGTAAGAGGAAATATAAATGTGCTAAATTGTTTTAGTTTCACTTTCCATGCTCTTTTCTGCTTATTGCACATAAGAAGCTGTTACTCATATGTTAAAGCTTTATATAATCTATAAGTAAAAGTGGATCTGTTATACATCAAAATTAATGCTCTCCTTTTCATTTCAAGGTAGGATATCATTACTATATGTTATGGATTTGTGAAGTCAGTGCAAAAATATTACTTGATTATATATTGCCTTTATTTTGAATTTAAGCATTACTTATTGAAAAATTTGGTTGTTGTATATTCTGCTGAGTATGATTTTTTTCAATTAGTCTCTGTACTCGTTTTATAAACAAATATTCCCACCCCATCAGCAATAATTTTTTTCACATGATTATTTATTGAATTCTATATCTACAGATAATCTGTGTATTTACTAAGGATGGATTTTCATAAATAATGCTTAAGCATGAGTGATTTACTCATAAACATCTGAATCATTAGCAACAAGTGGAAAATAAGTTGCCTCTCTTGATTATAAATGGCATAAGGTTTTTCACATTCATTGAAAGATTTATAGGTCATATTGTGGTGTAAATTATCGTCTGATGTGTAGTTTAATGGTAGAGCACTCTGACATGTATCTGGAAAGTTGTGGGTTCGATTCCCACCCCATTGGCAATAATTTATTTTCACATGAGTATTTATTGAATTCTGTATTTACAGGCAATCTGTGTATTTACTAAGGATAGATCATAGTGTTATCAAATAAAATAAATTATATTAAAAATTTCATTTTAACCATTATGTTTATTTAATGAGCAAAAAAGTTATAACCTAAAATAATTTATGCCAACACCAAATCAGTTCTCTTTTTTGTTCTAATGAAGATGCTTTATTGCATGTAGAGCAAATGGGAAACGTGTCTGTAAATGCGATGTAATGGAAATTTTGATCAATATATCAGTTGTTGAAATTCTGCTGAATTATTGGGCAGAACTTATGGTTTTTAATATGTTTTGGAATATTTGTAAATGATAAATAAATATACTTCTTGAAGGTGAAATCAGGAAGGACTTGTCTGAGTTATTAATAGTTATAGGTATAAAATAAGTTTTTGCAATGGACTCTTTTGGCAGTATACTGCTGTTGGTCTAATGTTGACTCTATGGATGCATATGCTGTTGCAGCATTGCATTAGTAAAGACATAAGAATGTGATGAAGAGAGGGATTATTTAAATTTTTTTATTCGTTTTATTATTTTTTAATTAGTCTTGGGAGTTTTTTAAGTTGGAAGTGTCAGTGGGAATGGTAGTTAGGTTTTATGATTATGATTATAAAAAAAAAAAGACTGTTTTCTGGTCAATTTTTGGGAAGAGAAAAATCATGGTTAACAGTAAGCTCTACAGAATAATTATCTTTACTGGCATTATTGGTGATTTGAATTTATTCTAATAGTAATGAATGACAAAATATGTTTCATTTTCATCCTCCCCAAATTTCATACTTACACTATGCCATTGCTAATCATTTACAGAATTCTCTTTATACATCCAGTGTCATTTTGGGTTATGTAGTTTGTAAATTATATGCATTGTAAACTTATTTTGCAAAAGCTTCATGTGTTAGAGCAGTGATTCTCAACTGGTGTGTCATGCCCAAGCTCCAGATGTGTCAAGAAAATTTGAAGAAAAGAATAATACAGGATAATAATTCTGTATTTTAGGCTTCTTTGGCAAGAAAAAAGAAAATTGTTTCCATTTGCCACAATGTAAGACAGGCAAATGATGTTAATATCATGGATCTTGATTATAACATAGAAGATGCTTTTTTTGCAAATATTGAGTTTAATACACTTTTTTAAAATAAATTTATTTTTAAAATAAGTCAATAAGACACTTTTGTACTGTTGATATAAAATGGTAAAGAGTTGGTGAATTATAGTGTGTGTATCAAAAGTCACAATTTGATATACTGAAAAGTCCACAGCCAATTTTTCTGAAGGATCTTGAAACTTTTCATGTTCCTAAATATTTTGCATATCACACCATAAGTAGAACAGAATTGAAGTACACAACACTTTCACTGAAGGAAATTACATCTCATCATAGATATCAAAGTTTATATCAATGTATCATGATTTCGGTAGTTTCCAAAACTCTGTCATCAGATTAAAAAAAAAAGTGATCAAATGTAGGTGCTATAAGGTTCCAATAAAATTATATTTAAAATATCAAGTGGTATGTAGCCATTGTTGATCACAGGCAATGATGTTATGACCATATGCAATATACAAATCTCAATCTCTATATCTCAAACATGCAAAATATTTAAGATCATTAAAAGTTTTGAGATCCTCCAGAAAAATTGACTATGGACTTTTCAGCATTTCAAACTGTGGCTTTTGATACATACGTATAATTAACCAGCTCTTTACCATTTTATTTCATCAGTGCAAAAGTGTCTTGTCAACTTACTTTGATAGTATCACTGAGTTATTGTTAGAAATTGAATTTTGAGCTATTATAATTAAAAATCCTTTTACTACAAGTGAGTCACAGCAAATTAACCATTTCAGAAGTGTGTCACCAAGAGAAAACAGTTGAGAAACACCATTAGAGTACTTTTCTAGATATTTTGCAGTCTTGACAAAAATCCTTTGTGGGCTAGATTGCAGCTTTTGGACCCATTGTTCTAGAGCATTGAAAGTTGCTATTAATTTCAATCTATAAAAGTATTAGATTTTTGGCATTTGTAATTATTTGTATAACATTTGATAGCAATATTACTTTTTAATGCTAATTCAGGAGGTTATTTTTAGCAATATTAATTAAAATAATTTTATTTTTTAGGTTCCTTTGATAAGAAAAAAGAAATTTGTTTTCATTCGCCACAATGTAAGACAGGCAAATGATGCTAATGTCATGGATGTTGATTATAATATAGAAGATATTGACTCTTCACTAAAATTTATGGCTTCTGAAAATTTACATCTAAGTAGCTTAGCTGAAGATGTTGGCCAATTCGATTTTTCCACAAGTGAGCAAGTGAGTTCAGTCAAAAAGAATATCCCAGAACTTTTAAAATTAGACTTTTCAATGCCTATACTATCCTTTCTTTTTCACTTTTATTGATTCTGATATTTATTTTTTTAGAGGAATTCTATAAAAATCAAATTATGCTTCTTTTTGAATCACAGTTTTGTCAATTCTATGTACTTTATGCACAGTATATATATAAATACACTCACACTATAAAACTGTAAAAATTGGAAAGTTTTACTGCCCAAATTGTACAGAGGCATTAGATAAATTAGGTAGTGCCTTGCCATCTTTATCATTTGGTTGTATTGTTTATCATCAGTCTTTAGTCAGCTGAATATTTTCTCACCAAGGAAGAACAATACTTAATGGTAATGATGACAAGGTACTACCTAATTTAAGTGATGCTGCTACACATGTTTTGGTTGTATAACATTTTAATTCACATTTTTTGAGTATATATGTAGTGTATCAAATTTATCTAAGGGAGTGGGAGAGTGAGAAATAAAAACTTGTAGATATTACTGAAGCTCTAATGCAGTATACATGTATTTTAGCTATGCTTTATGGCAGATATAAATTAAAAAATATATATTTTTTTTTGCAAAAAAATATCTACTATAATAATAGACTAACTCCAAGGAGTATAGAAAAGAAGGGAGAGGCCCTAAATGAGTTTCACCGTAACAACAGATGAAGCATAGCACGGCCATGTGTTTGTGCCCATAAACACTGTGCCAGTATGTGTCAATTATCAAGTTAGTTTATTTGTTTACTTTACATGATGAAAAAGTATTCTAGTTGAAATATTAACTGAATATGATAATGGTCAAATTAAATAATCATAAAAAATGATGTAGATATATAAAATACTTCATTGCAAAGAAAAACAAAACTTTTTAAAGTTATAAAACAAAAGGATTTAAAAAGTTCTGCCACATAAAATGTTGGATAAATAGATTGGTAAAAAGTTATTTTCTTATTTAATACACATTGTTTTTTAATGATTCTATGCTTATTGCTTGGCCAGATATGAAATATTCTGTATCCTTTAGTTATGCTGCTTCTACTCTTGCTGTGAGTGCTGAATACCTCTGGTTTCTATTACCGGTGAACACGAGTATTGATCACAGAGTTCACAGATGCCAAAATCAGTCTTCCTGTACTCAAACTTCATATTAAACTTGAATGTTTTTAAATGTAAAGATAAAGTAGACTATTTGTATTTGAGTAAGATCTAAAGATCTAATATTACTCTTACAAATTATCACCATAACTTAAGAAAAAAGAGTTATTTTAGTGAAAAAAAAAATATATATATATGCTTTTATAACTGTTTGATGCAGTCTTTGAGTTTGGGCAACTGCATTGAGGTGGACGACTGGGGGAGAGGCCCTCAAGTTTTGCCATAACAAATATGACGGCCATATATTTAAGCCTATAAACACTGTGCAGTATGTGTTAGATATCAAGTTAGTTTATTTACTTTACATGATGAAAAAATACTATTGTTGAAATATTATTAACTGATTATGAAAGTGATCAAAATGAATAATACATAAAAATGATATAAATATATAGAATACACTTAGAAAGCATAAAATATTTCACTGCAGAGAAAAACGACCTTTGAAAGCTACAGCAGAAAATTATTTAAAAAAATTCTACTACATAAAATGTTGGATAAATTGATTGGTAAGAACTTGTTTAACAAAGTTATTTAATTCATGTTATTTTATAATGATCTTTGCTTATTACTTGGCCAGATATGAAATATCCTGTAACCTTCAGTTATGCTGCCACAACTCTCACTGCATATGCTGAATACTGCCGCCATTCTACTATCGGTGTACAGAAGTACTGATCACAGAGTTGACAGGAACCAAAATCGGCCACCCTGTGCTCAAACATCATATTAAACTTGAATGTTTTTAAATGTAGAAATAAAAAATTAGACTATTTATGTTTGAATTGAATCGAAAATTCTAATATTACCCTTACAAATTCTAGTCATAACTACAAAAACTTGTTAGCAAGGCTCTGGTGACGGGCACAAACAAATGTCCATCGACCATGCACAAATGCTTCATGAATTCGTTCAAAGGACACTTCCTGTTCTTCTATACTCCTTGGCTAACTCTGTAAGTGTGTAAACATAGTCCAGTTGCCAGATCATCAAAGGAAACTATAAGTTGAAATGCATTTTACAAGGTTATGAGATTAGTTTTTGCTGAATGGCAACTTCAAATCATCGTCACAGTAAACAGTTTGTACAGTACATTCTAATCATTTTAATTTTATGTTTTGTGCAACATTCGAAATTTTAAAGCATTGCTTTACTCACCCTTCTGGTAAGGATCCTAATGAGTCATTTCTCTGGAAGGAGTGAGCAAAGCGAGCTAACAGTGGGGAAACTAGGAGAGGGAAGACCACTGGCAGGGTTGGCAGCTTTGAACAGAGGTGGAGCCCATGATAAATTTTGCATTATTTTAAGTGTTCAGTGCTTAATAAATAATAATTGATTCATAAGAATCATTGAAAAGGCTGTTCTAAAAGTACTAAATACTTTGACAGTATTAAAGATTCGTATGATTTGGTAGGCATCCGGAACATATTTGTATAATTTGCTGGGTTACAAGAGCATATTCATGTAGTTTGCTGTTCCATGAGATAAATAATACTAAAAACTATTAGTCTGTTTCATCTCAGGTTTTTGTCTCATTGACACTATGACTTAAATTATTAAACTGTGTTTGATACAATTGAATTATGCTCTTAGAACTGTAATAAAGGCAATTTAAATGATTAGGAATATCTAAATTAAATTTGATCAGAATTTGTATAAACCTCTTGCTATTCTGAGACTCTTGGCAGCCACCCCATCCATCTCTTTCCTTTAATCCATGACTGATTAGCACCATTGTAAAAAAAAAAAATTGTTTATCATAGATGCAATAGCATATGCATGAAAAATATATTTGAACTATTTTTGATTTAATATGGGTTCAAAAGAAATTAATCAGTTCGTTTTGCTGTAAACAGTTATCACTGCTGATGTTTGATATGTTTAATTTAGTTTTTTGAATCTTTTGTGTGCACTCTGTATATTTATATAGGCAATAAAATCTTAATAGCTAGCTATTCATATTACTTATCATTCTGGTTGATATGTACATTTTTGTAAGGGAATATTTCTTTTGAAATTACCATTTTTTTTCTGATTATAATGTGCATTATATTGCTATGAATAAAGCTGAATAGGGAAATTAAAATTTAAAAAATACCCATCTTCCTATATGGCCTTAAAAAGTAGGAAATAAACTAAAGCATATTGATGGTGCAATCAGTCACTGAGTTCATATTCAGTTCAAAGGAAGATGGGATGCCGATTTACCTACACAAGATTGCTGGTGCCCCATCTCCCTTTGAAGTGAATACAAACTCAGTGACTGATTGCACCATTCAATATGATTTTGACTTTTTTCTACTTTTGAGGCTCATGTAGGAAGAATGGTATTTTTAAAATTTTTTAAGTTTATATATTTTTTTCTCTGTCACTAAAAATACCTACCTTCAAAAACTTGCATTTGATGTATGACTCACAAACATCAACCACATTTTTTCCTACCTTTTGGAGTCGTGTTTGAGGTTGGACATTGACATTGGAGGCATGACATTGGAGACTTCGCAAGCTTTAATTTATGACTTGATAAAGTTGAACCCCATAAAAATCTTCCCCCCTTTTATAAGGGAGGGAATAGTGGGGGCAAAATAGTTTTATGATGGTCATTATATGAGCTTTCATTTGACACCTAACTCATAACTGTAGTCCATCGTGTTTGGAAGATATAGCAGAACAACTTTCACATTTTCCATTTTTTAGGGGGAAGAATGCATAGGGGGTATCAATTTTTATAGCCTCTGACACTCCCTATGTCAGAAGCTTTCATTTGACATATAGCTTGTTACTTTTGGCACTCATTTTCTGCAGATATATAGTTCTGCAAAACAATATGTAATTTCTGCAGAACAATAGTTTTTATATTTCCCCTTTTTCAGGGGGGGGGGGAAGAAAGCATGAGGGTCAAATTTTTGATAGCTTATGACACTCCCCTTGTGACAAGGCATTCATTTGACATCTAGCTTGTTAGTTTCTGCACTTGTGTTTGGGAGATATAGAGGAACAATTGTTTTCATATTTTTCCTCTTTTTTGGAGGAGAAGAAAGCTTGGGGGTCAAGTTTTCATAGCCTATGACATTTCCCAAGTCTAAAGCTTTCATTTGATGTATAACTTATTACTTTTGGCACTCTCTTTCTGAAGATATAGCAGAACAGTGGTTTTTATATTTCCTCTTTTTTAGGGGGGAAGAAAGTATGGGAGGGTCAAATTTTATAGCTATGACACTCCCTGCAACACAAGCTTTCATTTGTCACATAAATATTAAGTTTCTCCATTGTGTTCGAAAGATATGACAAAACAACGTTTTGTCAAATCGACAAACTGACAAATGTCAAAGCCAAAAGCAATAGGAAGATAGCTAAAAAAATATATATAATTTATAAACAGCTTTAGGAAGAAAGTGGTTAGAGTAAGCAAATCATTTGTATGTATATTATTGGTAGATATGTTTTTATCAATATTGTGTCTTTTTGCATAAACAATGAATGCATTAAAAATCATGATTACTGTATACAACTTTTATCCATGTTTACCTTTATTTACATAAATTTAATATATGTTAATTCTATATGATATAAATGAAAGTGCTTTATACTTTGCTGCAAAATTTACAGAATTAAGATATATATTAAAGTTGTTCTAATAAAGGCAAACATGGAGACAAGTTCTATATAATAATAATGATTTTTTTAATGCATTCATCATTTATATAAAAAGAGATTGGTTCTACCATATTTTAGTATCCTGGGATGTATTAGAAAAATCAAATACCTATTTTTTATGCAAAGGAAGTAATATTAGTGTTTTATATCTTTTAGGTATTTTCAAATAAGAAGGAGAAAAAATCTCTATTTCATGAAAATGTTTCTAAATCTAATCCAGAAAAAGTAAGTGCTTGAAATATTCAAAAGCAATATATATTTATGAAGTGTATGGGTTACTTTATCATAAAAGTAACTTCCAATGACATCTATCATAATCATACATACACTGGTGCTCAAAAGTTAAGCAACAAACCCAAAAGCACAAATTACAAATAAGTCCCTCGTTGAATTTAAATGAAACATACAGATGAAGTCCATGATCATATATCCCACTAATACCTGAAAAATGAACAAATTTCTGCAAATATTTAATGATATATTCAAATTAAAAAATTATTACTTGAAAATGCCATTTAAAAGTTTCAACGATAATATACCTTTAATATAATGTGTGATCACCACAGACAGCGATACATTCTACACAATGACTTATGCTGCAAATCTGGGTGTCAATGAGGGTGTAAATGCCATTCATGCATGAGTGCAGATTGGAGCTGGAGAGTCCTGGGAGGTGAATTGTGACTGGTGATGTGCTGTCCTAGAGCATCATGAACATGTTCTATTGGATTTAGGTCAGGTGATTGGAAAGACCAGTCTATACAACTTATGGTTTCATTCTCAAAGTATTGGTAAATATTCTCAAGGTAAATAGTCCACCAAGTGAATATTAACATGAAATCAAGTGAGAAATGGATGAACATAAAGTTTGAGGAGCTCATTCCGATACTCTACAGCTTTATAGTCCCTCCTGGGAAGACAATGAAAGTCTGGGCAGCCATTGAGAGTGATGCCTGCCACATCAACACCATCACCAAACCACCAGCTCCAGAACTGTCTCTTTTCTGGATGTTAATGGGATGATATCTGGTCTCCAGACCAATAGTCATCGGGAATCAGTTTGCAGACTCAATTGGGGATTCATTGGTAAACAGAATATTGTTCCATTAATATTGAGTCCAGTTGTGCTGTTTTTGATATCAATTCAATTGAGCTCTGATCTTGATATCAATTCAATTGACTAATGTCAAAAGACACACTCAACTGGCTGTCTTGCATAAAGATGACCTGCATGAAGCCTTCTGGGCACAGTTTGCTGGGATACATCCCATCCCATGGATACAACAAGGTCAAAAGCGAGCTGGTGTGCTGTATGGGTTCTATGGCACCTTGCATTTAGAAGCAGGTAATGGCTGCCACTTGGCAATGTGGCCCTCGGATGTCCCGGAACATCTAGCAATGGTTTGGCTTATTTGAAATCAATTCCAAAGGCAGCTTACAATGATACAATTCACATTTAGCCATCTGGGTACTTCAGACTGATATTGTCCAGCTTTGAGCCTCCCAACTGCTCACCACCTCATTTCTTCAACCAAAGGTTTTCTTCTGGCCATTATCTAATGGTTGGCTATTTCGAATTTCATACATCAAGACACGAACTAAAATGTACATACAAATGAAATGCTTTTTATACTGACCTGTTTTCCATGCATGACTCTGTGTAATGCAAATTTTGTATGCAGATTTGAACTCAGCATAATTTTTTTGTATAAAATCTAACATTCGTTATTTATTGCCAATTATTGCACAAAATAAGCAACAAATGCCAAACTCAGCATAACTTTTGAGCACCAGTGTATTTTAAATAGTGCCATTTTTCACATAATTTTTTGCTATTAACCCATTAGCTTATAAATAATTTAAGAAATTTTATATATTTTGTTATATTATTTTAGTAAATAGTAATTGATAATTGATAATTACTATTTACCGACTTCTGAATTTGGCAAGACTTTGTCACTCACTAAATTTTTTTGGTATAATATGTGTTTTAAATTACATCGTAAATCTTTTATTAATGACTCTACTTATTAGGATTTGTTTTTAGTGCCAAGGCTGTTCATTGTCTGTAAAGTGTGTGAACAGAACCAAGAATCTGTAGTAGGACAAAATGTTGTATTCATTGATTTTCTTATTGTCGAATATGATTGATGTGTTGGTTTTCTGTTAAGATTCATCAGGAATCATAGGGTGAATTTTCTTGGATTTAATGGATGTCAAGAACCACTGATTTATTGTTTTTCAGGTTGGCTTGATTATTGTGAAATCATGTTGCAGATCTGTTTGTTTCTTTTGATACTTTATCTCAGAACATATTGTGGATCAATATTTTATGTATGTCATTGTGGTCAGTCATATATATAGGTCAGTTGTAAATGCCTATTTGTTCTAGAATTTAATCCAAGTGTTTTAGTAAGTGTGAATCTTTTAGGTTCATCCAGATTTTTATTTCACTTTCATCAATCACCCTTTTTATTTTTGTGCACCGGTGGTGTGAGCATAAATGCCACTGACTACTTTGTCATTTTCATTACTGAAACATAAATTTTCTTCTTGTGATCTGCTACTGATACCAAAGCTAAACACATCACTATATCACTATCTCAGAATTAGTATTTTCTGAAGATTCTCTTTCATTCAAAATTTCTTTATTAGTTGATGTATGTGAACTCTGCTTCCTTTTACGAGATGCCATATTTATTATTGAAGGACATTTGGAAATCACCAATATTTAGAAAGCAGTGCATTTCATAAAATCAATTCCAGTAGTCATTCTGAATGACTTTATATCTCTTTGTCCTAAGTTTAATATACAATGAAATTAATCTATGCCAATGCAAGCCTTAACTGGCATAGTGGTTAGGCAGCTAGCGACTGTTCCAGCAAGGCAAACTTTGTGTGTTGTGTTAGCTCTAACTAAGGCAGTGGTCAGCAGTGACTTCAGTCTTAGTAGGGCATGTCCTTGTATGAGAAGGCCTGTATTAAGCTAGGAGTAGCTTCTAGGATTCTTCTCTGTCCTATATGTCGCAAATAAAAAAAAAAGCAAAATTTCTTGATGACATTAGTATTCTATGTCACTGTAAAGTCCTATAAATGATGTAAAGGCATAATGCAAAGCAAAGCCAAGTGCAATAGGTTGATGTAACTGACTTTGAAAGGAGGCACATTGTTGGAGCTCAATGGACAAGATCATCCATAATGGAGGAGATGGAACTCAGCAGAAAATCATAGGGGCACAATATTCCAATTGTGGGAGAATGGCAGTGGTCTCAAAACAATATCTACCAATGGTGGAAATGCAGAAGGAAAAAGGATCTGACAGATGGGGACAGGCATTTGTTGGCACAAACTGTATGACAAAACAGAGCTGTTACAGTTCATTAGCTGAGAGAGATGACTGCTAGCAGTATTTAAAAACCCATTTCAATGAGAACAATGCACAGAAAAATGAAAACTTTGGAATTTGGAAACTATACCATGATATGACCAAGTATTAGGTAGGTGTTCATAATGATTTGGCCAGGAAGTGTATGTGGGAACCATACTTGATTCATCAAAGTAGTACCCTTTTGAAATGTATCTAGTAAATGATATTCTCATCAACAAACATTATTCTTATAACTTTAATTCAGGGATAATATTTTGGTTAAAATTTGGCCTGATGATGGTTTTAATATAAAATTGAAATCTCAACACTAACTGTATTAAACTGAATTTAATTTATGATGTATCTCACCTTTGATTCACCTGTATATCTTTATATAGAGCACCTTATTTAAATCACTATTGACTAACAATATAAAAGGAGATTTGTGCCTTTCCAACATTCTAATTTTATGTAAATTTTTGTAAGTGGCTGTTCTTCCAAGGCACTCTTTTGAATATTAGGAAAATTTTGAATCTTAGGAAACGTAAAATAAATTTGATTAAAAAAAATAATTTCATAACATGGTAATATGAAATATATTAAAATTTGATATCTGTCATAGAGAATGTAGTGGTAAATCGATAAACGATTTCACGGCATCATTAATAACATAAGAATGTATTTAACTCTTTTTTTTTACGGTTAGATTTATTTACCCAAGTATTGCAATGCATTATTTACATGGAGTGTTATACATTCTTATGAGTTGATATCTATCATTGTTATAAATGAAAATAACCATCACAGATGAATATTATACAATGTATGGTTTTTTGCATTATACTATGTGTATTGTAATTTAACCCATTAATGACTCTATTGCCCGATATTAAAAACAAAATTGTTCCAAATAGTGCTGTACCTCTACTTTTACAAATTGCATGTGCCACTATGAAAAAAAAAAATCGTGGAAACCATTTAGATGAGTTATTTTTCTTTATCTAAATATATTATGTAACATGAATATAAGCTTTTTTTCCCTTACAAAAACTAGGATAATAATGAAGGGCACTATATTGAAATAGAAGCAGACGAGCTTAATCAACATGAATGTACAGCTGCTGTGATTTGTCTTTTAAAACATATGGCCCAGAGTGGTATAATTCCAAAAGGAAAAGAGGTAAATGACTATGTGCCTAATAATTATATACACTGATTTTAAATACTTAAAATTCAAGCAGTGATATTTAATATTCACTGCTATTATTAATCCATTGTCTTAAACAGGTGGTTTCCAATCTTGGGATTGCAATTTGGTACTGATGAGGGCTTTTTGGGTTGGGTTTAAAACATCCTATCTGATGGACAGTGGCTTTTCCAAGCTCATCAGTGTCCCCTACTGACCATGGGTAGGACGAGGAGTTTTGTGCAGATAAATCTCAATGACAAAAAAAGTAGAGATTTACAATGCTGAAATGAATTTGTTGAACTTATTAAAATAATGGGTGAGGTTCATAACAGCCTCACAAACAAATAATAGTGTTACAATGGTCTCAGATGCAGCTTTGTAAGTGTGATGTCACTGTGGTCGCGAGGCAAATATTGCGGCCAGAACCTGAAAAATGGTTGGAAACCACTATCCTAAGATAGAGCTTTTATAGTTAAATTTGAATTTTTAATTTTGGATTAATATATAAATTTTATGCTGAAAATAAGTTTTATATACCTACACTAAAATTAAAATGTCAAATGCAACTGAAAACTGTACACTTAACATTAGCTGGCAGGCTATAATTCCATATAAATATCTGATGCAATGCATAAGGATGTCCAAATTTAAAATGCAATGTTAAATTGGTGTTCTAGAACAAAAAATCTCTTTTGCATAAGGGCAGTCAAATTCTCTAGTGACACTTTTGATGCAAGAATTACAAAAAGATCATATTAGGATGAACTCATATAGACAATTTTTGGATTTCATAATGCTTTAAAGCAGGATGGTGATACATTTTTTTTTATTTAGGTATTAATCTGCAAATTGTAATTCAGGGTAGTTCATTAAAGTACTTGGAGGTAAAGAAGTATTGGCAGTACTGATTTCCAAGTTACTGCTAATGAGTTTCCATTGTAACGTGCATGCTCTTTCACTTACCTCAAATTGATTTAATATAAAGTTTATTAACTATCACAATTTCTTTTATCGATTATTTATAAATTACAAAGCTATAAATGTAGCTTCATCAAAATTCTAATTTATCTAATTCTATATTTGCCAGAACAAAATTTTTCTAAAACAATATTATTTTGAAATATGGCCCATTCACAGAGTCATCATTTGCCATTTTGTGTCCTTTTATCACCCTTGCTTTTAAGCAATATACTTATATGTGATTTTTTTTACTAATTTATTTTTAATATACTGAAATGCATAAGAATGTATATTATCAAAATTACCCAGCAAAATTAATAATTGTTTGCTGTGTAAGGACGACTGATTACATTCTTGTACAAATATTTTTCAACTGATTATTTCGTGTTTCTTGTCTATAGGATATTTTCCTGTGATACTTTATTACTTAATTATATAAGTTGTGAGTGTGTGAGACAAATATTGCTACCATCATATGTAGGAGTTTGGCTACACGATTCCCAATATAGATGGCACAAGTGGAAAATCAATAAAAAATGCGGAATATTTATGTGTCACATTGCTGAAGAAAATGGTTAGTTTCTGGTGATTTAATGGTTATGATGCCTGGCATCCTTCTGGAAGACATGGGTTCGAATCCCACTCAAAACAACCATTTTTTTTTTCAACTAATTATTTCAAATATACATACACATTTAATTTTTATCACTACATATAGTCAAACTGAAATTGGATTAAATTATTTTTGAAATCAGATATTACACTCTTGTTATTATCTTTTATGATTTTAAGTCTTCAGATTAAGAAAATTATGAATAATTGCACTATTTTGTTTTCTTATTGATTTCTTATTGATTTAGGACTAAATTTGTTAGTTGGCCTTTGGTAGTGATTTTCGAGATGAAAAGCATTAATTTGTTTTTTAGCACTAGGTTCCAAGAAGAGCAATAATTTGTCCCTATATCACCAGGTTTCAAGAAGAGTACTAATTTGTCCCTATATTACAAGGTTCCAAGAAGAGCACTAATTTGTCCCTATAGCACTAGGTTCCAAAAGAGCACCAGTTTGTCCCCATAGCACAAGGTTCCAAGAAGGGCACCAATTTGTCCCTATAACACAAGGTACCATGTCCTAATAGCATTAAATTGGCTAAGTAACAATAATATGGGAAAGCAAGCACTCCTATCCATTAAATATGCTCCAAAAATAGCATGTAATCTTCAGAGAAGATTTTTGTGTCAAAATTGATAGTTCTGTATTATGCGTAAATAAAGTATTTGTCAAATGTTTACAAAATATCTGATAATTCAGATGCCTCTTTAAGGGATGCAGAAAAGATTTTATTTCAACAAAGTATTTATTAACTATGATGTAAGTTCTGATGTTTCTTTTGTCTTTTATATTTTACAGTGGATAATTTTTTTTCTCTAAAGTTATGTTATTATCTTTTCAAATTGTTAAAAATGATTATGTTAGTGTAACTGAAGAGTTAATAGGACAGTAAATGTTTAAAATTGGTGTTTTCTAAATATGAAGCTGTGATAATAAGATGAAATGAAAAAAAAAACATACTTTCATTTAAGGAAGAACTTCCCATTTGGCTAGAAACTATAGTCAAGAAATTAGAAGATACAAACTGTCATAAGAACATAAAGCTGTTTTTAACAAGAATAATGATTAATAATGATGTGGTAAGTTTAATATTTATCAGAGCAATTTGTTTTAAATTTGATTATAAACAGATATATTTTACAATGATTTAATTATAATAAATTAATTAGAATGTATTAAATATTTCAATGAAATTTATCTAAAGCTTGATTTCTGCAATATTCGTCCAGTATTTAAAGAGTTATGGAAGTTAAAATATTTAACAACAGCAGTGCCAGTAACAAAAATTTGCTCTAGAAGTTAAGGCTTAATAAGTGTGTTTCATATCATAATAAAATAAATGCATATTTTATAGGTTTGTGTTAAAATTCTTTCAATAGTTCATCAATTTTGTATAAGTTTCTAAGGACTGGCATTGCTACTGTTAAATACCAGTTTTCATAATTTTTTAATAATAATAAATAATAAAAAAAAAATAAATACCCCCTCAAGCAGCTGCTTGCCACAGAGGTCTGACACGAGCCTGTCAGTTTATATGCCATAGTAGAAGGTCTGAGACGATGGCAGGACTTCAGCAGAAAAATGATACATCCATGCCTTACCTAGGACTTGAACCCAGGTAGATCAGTAGCCAAGTGTGCTAACCACTCTGCCATGGCTGAATGAATATTTTTGAGATTCAAGATTAAGATAGACTTGATGTAAGCTTCAGTTTCCATAAGAAATTTATTTTAGTGGTTATGGAGTATTGAATTTTGCATTCTTTTGGCATAACATAAAATTAAAAAAAATTTTTTGTTTATGCACTGTGATTACTCATATTAATATAAATATTTAGTTTTCCATTTTTTTAAAGAGATAATAAACAATCTCATGGTGAAAATTTTTGGGATGCAATATAACATTTTTTTTACCTATTTAATAATTTTTCTGATATGGAAATTTTTTAACGTTCCTTATACATAAGTATTATCTAAGCTTTGTAAATCACTTGTATCATTATGTATTAGCAGAGTGCATATTGTTATGTAATAAAATATTTGTTTTCATGCAGATTCTAGAGCCTTTTGCAAGATATTTGCTAAAGCCTTTGATGCAGTTGATTTTAACAGGTGTGCTAGGCAGTGATATGAACTATTACATTCTTGATGTCATAGTTATGATTTTATCTTGGGCTCCAACAGTTATCCCAGAGGTATGTATGAAACATTTAATTTTTAAATATTTAAAATTGTCATTATTAACTTTAAATGATTAGATATCAGAGAAATGTCATTTAAAGAATGATTTTAGGTCTAAAATATGAATTATTCTAGAAATGAAGGGAATAGAAATTGGAGAAAGATATTATATATAAAAATAAAGAATTATATAGTAGTGATGCTAAATGTCCAGATTATTCTGCCAGAGATCTGTGAGATGAACTTACTGACCAGGCAGGCTAGATATAAATGGCAGTGCTCTTTACATTTATCACTTGTCCAGGAGGAACAGTAAGGAGGTTAAAATCTGACAAGGTTGGGTTGTTTTACCTCTGAGTGGCATTTTTTTGCACACAATGGGATAAATGGTGAGGTCGCAAGGACCCCGAGAACTTGGAGAAGGTTGGGGGGGGGGGGGGGAACTGAACAGCTGTTAGAAGATGGGTGATAGTCTCCCATCAAGGCCATCTTGCATGTTCTTTAATGTGCACAGGGTATGGCTCTCCTGCACACAGGACCATGGCTTTACATCCTATCTGATGGAAGGCAGCCTTTCCAAGTGCATTAGTTTCCCGTACTGACTGAGGGTAGGGCAGGAAGTTTTGCAGAGATAAATGAGTGCTGGCCCAGCTGGGACTCGAACCTCTGAACTACAGATTATGAGCCACCCCCTTGTGAGAAGGTTCCAACAACTTGAAGGCTACAGAGGAGGTTGGGAAGAAACAAATTTGTGACTTCAATTGACTGCATAGTGATAAAAGTCTAATTGAATCTAAATAATTCCTGTGTGATTGAGATTTAAAACTTGCAGGCATAAATTTAGATTAGTATTGAGTTGTTAATGGCTCATATTGGGCCTACGGTAACTTTTGTAGTTATAAAGAATTATGTTTTTGTTCCCAGAAGGACTAGACTGGCATGTTCTGTCCTTAAAAAGGAAGATGCTGATTCTATCATTTATTGTTTATATTGGTAAAGATCATTTAGTGTTTATATTGATAAAGATTTGAATGTTATGTATTTTTTTAATATATATTGCCAACAATGTTAATTTTTATGTACACATTAATCTTGACTTTTTTTGTTATATGAAAGGTTTAATAACAACCCATCTGAGAGTAACACTATGATCTGGTTGCTCCAATCACACAATGTCACTGTGAATATGTAGATATGCATCTCATTGAGTATAAAATGTTGGATAGCTTCTCGAAGAATTTTTTTCAGTTACTGGTCAGATCAATCATGTACAATATGCTGTGTTTCAATGTCCAGTCAGAGTGACGCATTCCTTTACTAGTTTCTTCAGAGACCTGAATATAGGAAGGAATATGAATAGAAACCTGGAATCTACGAGAATGCTGCAACATTTCTCATAGCATTTAATATATTGTAGCCTTGACAGTGTTCATATATGTGGGTATGTGTCATCATAAAGGAGGAGGATTCTATGTGTGAACTTTGATGTAAGCTTATCCTTGATAGACTTAATTACAAAGGGCAGTCCCAAAATAAGTTTATTAGTCATATGTTCTGGACTTTTTATTTCTAGTTCTAACAAAAACAATACATGTGCAATTTTATGAACCCACCATTATTGAAGCATTTATCATATTGAGGGACTAGCTTTCCGATTTCTTGATGGAAGTGTGCCCTAAAATTTCAACCATCATATCATAGTTGGAGTCATGAGTTCACTGATGGATCATGGTTTATGAGCTCCTACAGGATACAGCTGATCATCTGCTCTTCAGTGCATCACCCTATCATCTGCTATTCAATGCATCACCATACTAACATACTGCTCTCTACTGCTAACAATTTTTATATCGTGATAATGCAATAGTTGCATATTATTATTATTCTTCCTTTGAAAAGTGCCTTAATATTGGTAAACTGCTGCATGAAGTATGATTGTACTTTGCATTGTCTCACATTCTTTGTCTTATGTGTATGATCAATTTTCTACATAGAATGGATGTAATTGTTATTTCTTAGGAAACTGTCCAATGATGATAACACTTTGAAATTTGTGGCTACTAAGATGATTCTTTAAAATAGGAAGGAGATACTCTTAGTACCAGATCAGGGTTGTATGCCAGATGTTCCAAGATTCCCCATCAGAAGTATTGCAGGAGTTGTCAAGCCATGTTGACACTGTGCAGCCAAGTGTTACCATGCAGAAGCAAAACACCTTTCATATGCAGCCCAGGGCATTTTCGCTTAATGGTAGCTATTAACCAATTCACTATTATACAGTATGTAGCTGCATTGATTGTTGTTCCCTGTTGCATGAAGTCTACCAACAACACACTTTTATGGTCCCCAAATATGGTAGCCATAAATTTGTCAGCAGACTTTTTAATCTTGAACTTCTTTGATTGCGAGGACCCAGGATGTTTCCACTCCATGCATGCATATTTTGTCTCTGGGGTGCAGTGATGGTTTTATGTCTCATCTCCAGTAATAATGCACTTGAGAAATTTGTGGCCATTAATGACATATTGTTACAGGACTGACAAGGCACAAGCCATCCTATATGCCTTGTGGTCTTCCAATAGTGCTTGCAGCATGAACACCTTGGGGAAATCCTAACCCCTGAGTGAACTTGACAATCATTCCATATAGCAGATTCAAGTTGTGTTGCAGTTCACTCACCATAATTCTTCTGTTTTTGAGAATTGCAGTTTCTATGTGTCTTGTTGTCTGGTTTGTTTGCTGTTGTGGGTTGGCTGCTTCTCTCACAATCATGGTACTGACTCAATTCTAAAGTGCGCACACCACTTTGCCACACTCTGCCAACTGATCACATCATTCCCATGCAGAATGTGTCTTCATGCATTTCTGCTGCAGACACATTTGTTGCATCCCAAAACTGAATTATTGCCCTGACTTCCTTTGACCACTGTTTTCATTGAGTTGACATGCTTAACTCATGGCCAGTGCAAAGTGATGACTTCCAATGCAGCATTTCCAACTGAGAATAAAAAATCGCCTTTCAATGTATCTGATCAGTCTAGGACCAGTTGTAATAACAAATGCTTGTTAATGTGTCATGTAAACTTATTTTTAGACTGCCCCTCATATAAAAATATATTTCACTATGTTTGAAGCTGAGGCAGTTATTTTCTTTGAGTATCAATCTGGATGGTAATGGTAGTTGTCTCTTCATCTTGAATATTTCCTTGAGAGATAAGATGAGATTGTTGATGTAATAATTTTATGAATATTTTTAAAGAAATAAAATCCCAATATTGTCCAAAAATGATTAATAAGCACTGATAATTTTGACACAGCAGTTGTGTACCATTACTATTGGGATTAACAACCAAAGTTATTAATTCCTTCAATTCCAATCATAGTAAAAGATGAAATAATAAGTTGAGAAAAATTGGTTTTGTCATGAGTGGTAAGGAAAAACCAATATTTTTCAGTTTATTATTTTATGTGTTCCATGTCTACAAACATCTCCTGTGATACTTTACCACTGAATTATTGATATAATGCCATGAGTATGAGTGACAAATATTAAATTCCATCTCTAAGTGACAACATAGTTGTCCACTTCTCGAGAGAAGGTGTCACTGTGCTAATCAAATGAAATGTGGGAACATTTATAGGCCACACTAGCTGAAGAAGAAAATATTAATCGATGATGATGTAATGGTTAACAAACCTGGCAGGTTACTGGGAGATGTGTGTTCATAACCCATTCACAGCAAAACCTATTTTTTTCAGTGTATTATTTCATGTGTTCCATGTCTACAGGACATAGTAAAATATATTCATTTAATCTTTTTCTAATGAATTGAGAATTCAAGCTTAATATTATTCTTTTGTGCACAGTTTTTGACTGTAGTTTTGGAGGCACAAATATGTACACAGCCTGCATATTGTGATGAATTTTCATATATTATTAGCTATCTGCACTTACAAATTGTATCACTGTATGTGATGCTGTATGGATGAGTTTGGAATCTGATGGGTCATGGTTTATGAGCTCCTACAGGATACAGCTGATCATCTGCTCTTCAGTGCATCACCCTATCATCTACTATTCAATGCATCACCATACTAACATACTGCTCTCCACTGCTAATGGTTTTTGTATCGTGATGATGCAATAGTTGCATATTATTATTCTTCCTTTGAAAAGTACAATAATATTGGTAAACTGCTGCATGAAGTATGATTGTACTTCACATTGTCTCGCATTCTTTGTCTTATGTGTATGATCAATTTTCTACATAGCATGCATGTAATTGTTATTTCTTAGGAAACTGTCCAATGATAACAATAACAACAATGATGCTGCTCCTACTGATTTAATAGTTGTCACTTTCTCATCTGCTCTTCAGTTTATCACCTTACTAATATACTGCTCTCCACTGGGTTTTTACATCATTATAATGTAATAGTTTCAAATGATGGACTGCAGATGAGTTTCTATCGAGTCTTCTTTATATGATTATATATACTGCTCAAAGAAGGAATGAAAGTAGAGATATGCAAATCACAGAAGGCAATCAGCTATTGGAGATATGCAAATGATCAAAGTTCTACAGCGGACATGTGACACCCAGCCAAGCTGTGGATAAATACTGGGCTTACAGTGACTGTTGCCTTCATTTCCTGTGATTAGTAGGCCATCTAGACCATTATTGCTATGGCATAATGGAATTTTCATTGCAAGGACCTGAGTATTTAGGGAATTACATTTATCATAATTTATCTTTTTTTCCAAAGAAATATTCATGATCAAATAAAGTCTTCAAAAATTTTACATAAAAGAGAAGAAGATGGGTATTTAAAATAATTATTATTCCAAGGGAAATTAAAATATTACAGTTTCATATAATTGGAGCTGCATCCTTTACAAATTTATCCTTTTACAAATTTACCTTTGCATTTGAATCTTTCTTAGGATCTTTCTTTTTATTACTGTAATTGTATCACTCATTCTTATTAAAGAGCAAAAATCATAAGTATAGTTAAGGAACACAAGATTCATTTCAAAAGTCTTAAGACTAAGCCCTTTGAGAAGTATGATCATATTGGTAAACTGTGCTGCATAGAGTATGATTGTACTTTGCTTGTTTCATATTCATTATCTTATGTGTACATAGCATGGATATGATTGGTATCTCTGGAAACTATCCAATTTAGTGTTCAGTAGTTTTTCTAAATGCAGAGTAACATAACACATCGTAAAAAAAACACTCATCAAGAGTTAAAAAAATAGACTGACTGATGTTTCATTATGTAATGTCAAAAGTGTTTTTCTCCCCCCCCCCCCTGAGTCTTATATAAAAAAAGACTGAATTCAATAGAATTTGGCTGTCCATATGGCTGAGCAGGTCAGTAGCTTGGTTTTTCAGAAAAATATATATATTTTAAAGTGTATAGTTGCTTTCTTGATAAATCATGGCTGTTACTTTTAATGTTTTCTCTCTCTCACATACTGGCTGTATAAAGAGAAATGTATTTTTCATGTGTATTTTTGTATATACATTCAGCAGCTATATGTGTTAATGCATTAAAATATTGCTTTTACAGGATACAGCTATTCAGCGTCATGCAGCAAGTACCATTGTAGAGTTTCTGATGAAGAAATGTGGCCATTCAAGGCAGGATATTTTTCGTAACAACTTAGAAGTAATCAAAACTGTTCTTGAATGTTGGAAGGACAGAATAGAGATTCCATATAGGTATGTAGTAAAAGTTATAGCAATATGAACAGAAGTGACACATGGTAAATAAATTTACTATTCTAAGAATGTTGAGGAAAAATTACATATTTTATTCCACAAACAACTTTTGTTTTTACTTGACTGTTTTATTTTTTATCAGATTAGACCGGGGTTCTCAACATAGGGTACACACTAAAATTTTTTGGGGTACGCTGTGAGAGCTCAAAAGTCCCTAGATCTAGTAACAAAGTTGCTAATTTGGCAACACTGCTGTGCAAAATGTCATTTTTTGTGTTTATCGATATATGTAATTTATGAATACAAAATTTAATGTGCGTGTATATATATGTTTTATTCCCATTGTTATACTATAACTATAGTTTTATCTATCTATACAAGGGGTACACCAGTTACATACACATTTCCAGGGGATACATGAAGCATAAAAGGTTGAGAACCACTGGATTAGACAATAGAGATTTAAGTGTTCTTTCTAATTCAGAATGTAATAATTATTATTAATTGTATTGTATTGCAGTGATAGCAAGAACAGTGTTAGTTTCTTTTCATGTTTTCTATAAAGACTAATCATAAAAGTGAATGACATCACTAAAATTTCCTTTGCCATCTGTTTGCAACATTTTTCTTAGGTATTAAATGTGTAACAAAACAGTGTATTTGATGCACAACTGGGGTTGGGGGGTGGTGCAAGAAATTTCCAATCTTCAAGAATTTCATATGGTATTTATAAAAGCATGAAAGTAGATGAGGATGAAATTTTTAAGATACTATCAAAAAGTGAAAGGTGTAGTAGTAGGTTTCTTTTGTGTGTATAATAATAAATAAATTAATATACACATTGATTTATTTAAAAAAAAAGGTAAGACAGTTTTTGATTAGCTGGTTAATTTTGGAAATGTGCTTCGTGCATTTTTGAAATATACTTGAACTTTTTTTGTTGTCAGACTGTTCTTTATATACGAAAGTGTAGTTCACAGCCAATAATAATTTTTCATACAAGTAATGGAAGAGAAATATTTGCCAAGACATTTTAGGGAAGTAACTTTCTTAAGAAAAGTGAGTTACAAGACTTTAGTAATAAATTTTCATTTGATAATATCTTGTTGCTGTAGGTTCCAGGTTCCAGGAATCAAACTATTGCATTCTGTTTTTCCAAATTTTTATCAAAAAATATTAGTGAGCATTTGTTAGAAGTAAAACTATTCATGCCAACCATATTATCTAAAGAAATAAAATTGCTGATCCCTTTGGGTGTTTTGCTAAAGTCATTAGTTTAAATATGACAATTTATAGTATTGTTGCTAAATATTGCCAACTGTAGTCTAAAGTTTTTGAATACATTCAGTAGAATAATACCGAGTTCAACTAATTAAATTTAAGTCTGTGGGTTTCTTATAAATGGTGAGGTATTTTTGAGTTTTTTAAAATTTTCCATTTTCCTAACTAATTTTTCAAATTATTATTGATCATAAACTCAGTGCTGATTAAATTATGACCAACTCCCTTCATGTTATGCTAGCGGAAGCTGACTTCGAAGCTCTATAACTTCTAAAAAAGAATTTTGTGACAGAATGGGACTGAAGATAAAGATCTCAATTTAATCTAAATCTTGATTTTCAACAATATTCCCTTAGTATTTAAAGAGTTACGGAAGTTTGAATACTTAACAACAGCAATGCCTAACATTCGAATTTAACTCAGAAGTTAATTATAATTTGAATAAGAAGTATTATTTCAAACTATTTAATGTAACAGATGTATATTTGAAAAGTTAAGCAAATAATTTTTCAATATTTTTCGATTTTCTTAAGATTTGCATTGTTGCTGTTAAATATTCAAAGTCCATACTCTTTAAGTACAAAGTGAACATTATTGAAAATCGAGATTTAGATAGATTTGATTGAGATCTTTCATTTATCTTCCATTACATTTTCTCATAAAAATGCTTAGTTTAGAAGTTATAGAACTTTAAAGTTAGCTTCCACTTATATAACATGGAGGGAGGTGGCCATAATTAAGTGAGCACTCAGTTATGATGTATGTTAAATTGTTGTATATATGGTTTTCCAAGTAAAAATATTAAGCCATTGAGAGAATTAATTGCATATTTCTTAAATATTAAGGATGAAATAATATGATTGCATATATTGTATTTAAAGTTAAAATTTTATCAGTTTAACTTAATATTATTCAGAACCTTTAGAACTGCAAATGTCAATACTTAGTAATAGAACTGTTTAATCAAAGTTGTTAAATTCAATACAGAACTTTGCAAAACAATGTAGTATCCTGATAATATCAATCTGTAAAATTTCAGAATTTAATCATGACAGTTGTTTAAATACTCTCCAGTGTTGAGATTTATCTCTGCAAAACTGCCCACCCTTCCCTCGGTCAGTAGGGGACTTCAATGGGTGTGGAAAGGTTGCTATTTGTAGAATGGGACATTAAGCCATGGCTCTGTATGTGGGAGAGCCACCTTGATGGTAGTCTTCCATTTGTTTCATGGTCATTTAGCCCATTGTGTGCAAAACAGTGCCACTCAAAGGTAAAATAACCTAACCCATGTGTAAATACTCCTATAGAACTTGTTTTAGATCAAGTAAAAATACTTATATAGGAGGGGTGGATATATATTGCAAAGTAAATCTATTCATGTTAAGCATACCTTAAGAAATAAAATTACTGATTCCTTTGAGTGCTTTGTTAAAGTCAAAGTTTAAATAAACCTATAAAATCACTAGTTTTTTGTCACAAAAAAGTATTCTTTTTTGTGACAAAAAAAAAAGAAAAATTGTTTTGTCTCTAGATAAATGATTTGAAGAGATATTCAAGTAAAAATATGCATTTTTTTGCGATAAAGTGATTGTGAATATAATTTATTATAAAATATGTAGACTTTTTTCATATGGAAAAATTTGTGGAAAAGTATGTAATGGTAGTCAAAATATAGAAAAATTAAAAAAGAATAATGGAGCAGACATGGATGAAATGCAGCATAATATTGATAATACCAATTGTTGATCATTAGACCTCATGCAAATTAATTTTTATGTAAATACCCTAATTTTGAGACTCCTGGAATGCTTATATTGCCTTAAACAGTCTGCTGTGACAGTACTGAATGAAACTGATGTCTGAACAAAATATCTCTCAGGAGTAATAGGCAGTGCTTAATTAAAATAACTTAAAATTCTCTGTCATCGAGCAATAATTTTTTAAGTTTATCCTTCAAACTATTTGCATGTTAAAAGTTTTTAAGAGAAAACTTTTAACATGCAAATAGTTAGTTGGAAGGATAAACCTAAAAAAAAGTTATTGCTCAACAACAGAGAATTTTAAGTTGTTTTAATTAATTTCTGAGCAAGGTCTTTTTAATTGTATAATTGTAATAGGCAGTGCTATAAAAATATCCAAATATATGTGTACTTGGAATGCATTTTTTAACACATTGACCCAATGATTGGTGGAATAAATATCATGAAATATATATCATTTACATACCAATGAATGGATCATCTTGAACAGTATCAATCTGTTTTGATGTACAGCAAGCACTTCATGAAGTCTACACTACCGATCCTCAAACATCTGAGCAGCACTCTATTCCTCAAGTACTCCATTGCCCTTCTGATCAAGGATTCTTTCCAACCAATTTAGTGTGTTCAACCACTTGTAAACTCTGTGCCCAGGAACCTTGATTTACAAAAAAATATATCTGAAGTATGTAAATTTTTATACCACACTTTCAGACTGATATTAGTGCTGAGCATAGCTGCGTTTGAAAAGTAAAATACACATGTGGTACTGACGTATATCCCTGATTAGTATTCAATGGATACTGCTTAATATTTTTGTCACCAACTATTGATTATTGTTTTTCGTTTTGTAGTGACTTTTACATTTCTCTTTAATGGTTAAATATGCTTTGAGTCTTATACTTTAATATTGTTTAAAGATATTTTGAGTATTGCAGAGATTTTACATAAAACATTTTTAGGGTTGAAAACCATTTCAGTGTTTTAATGGAATGACCACATAAACTGGACATGTTCATAATTGCATCTTCTT
Source organism: Ryuthela nishihirai (assembly GCA_038380435.1). Lineage (NCBI taxonomy): Eukaryota > Metazoa > Arthropoda > Arachnida > Araneae > Heptathelidae > Ryuthela > Ryuthela nishihirai. The sequence continues at coordinate 33,859,374 of JAWZYU010000018.1, forward strand.
GCTTTAAAAATTAGAAACTAAACATAATAGTTTCATAAACTTATCAATTTATAGATCTAAATGTCAAGGAATTATTACGTATGAATTTACTGTGTATAGTACTTCCTATACATTCAATTAAACAGAATTAAAATGTTATAAGTTAGTATATTTTACATAGATTGAGTAAACCAAATATTAAAATACTATCCTGTAAATAGGAGGAAATTTTTGTTATTTTGGTTTTTTTTCTTGCAGATGATATATAATTTGATTATCAACTTTTTAAGGTGACAATTATAAAACATTGTGTTGACTTTAGCTATTTTAACAGAAAAAAAATTCATTGGGATTGTTGAAACCCCCCCAAATTTGTGATAACTATTGATTGTAAAATGAACATCAAATCTCTTATATTTTGAAGAGATGGTATAAAATTAAGGAGAATACACATGTGAACATAAGATTATTAGACTAGTTACTAAAATTTTTGGTTACAGTTATCGATTGAAAATTGATTTTGTTCTGTTTCTTGGCTATGTTGACATTTTTTACATATCTCCATATTGCTTTTTAGTTATTATTTGTTGGTAAGATTTGTTGAAACTATTGTACTTACATATCTTCTCAACCAGTGGTTGGTTACAAGGAGTTATGTATCAAATGAAAGCTTGTTATGTTGAAAGTGTCACAGTATATAAAATGTATATTGTCCAACCCATCCTCTCTTTCTCCCAAAAAAAGAGGAAATTAGAAATATTTTATTTCACTAATATCTTTTGAATGTCAGGACTGATTGCATAGAGTTTTGTGTCAAGTGAAAACTTATGGCCTGGCAAGTGTCATACCTCAGATATCCCCTCTCTTTCCCTTCCCCTGAAATAAGGTATGGAAATTTTATGGTGATCACTTATACTGAATTAAATGTCAAATGAAAGCTCATGATGTTGAGAGTGTCGTAGGATACTTCATAGTATGCTCTTTTTGTTTTGTCTTCCCAAAAGTGGAAGAGAAATTTAATTGTATGTGTGTGATCATAACAAGTTATATGTCCATTAGCTGGCCAATATAGAGGCAGGGGTGGCTCAGTCAGTAGCGCGCCAGGCCCATAATCTGTAGTTCCCAGGTTTGAGTCCCAGCTGGGTCAGCATTGAGATTTTTCTCCGCAAAATTCCCCGCCCTGCCCATAGTCAATAGGGGACACCGATGGGCTTGGAAAGGTTGCCATCCGTCGGATGGGACATTAAGCCATGGCCCCGTGTGTGGGAGAGCCATAACCTGTGCACGTTAAAGAACACACTGGATGGCCTTGACGGGAGGCTACCATCTGTCTCTCAACAGCTGTTCCAGTGGGTCCCCTTCCCCAACCTTCTCTGAGCCTTCAGGGTCCTTGTGACCTGGCCATTTAGCCCATGGTGTGCAAAAAAGTTCCACTAAGAGGTAAAACAACCCAAAGCCTGCCAATAACGAAATCATGTACTGAATTCTCATCAAATTCAAATGGAAATACTAGCTGAAGAATGATGAACTGATTTCTTTTAGTAATATGGTGAAAACTGCCAGTGTCCTATTTTCCTTTGAAGTTAATATGAATTCAGTAAGTAATTTTGTTATTGGTATGTTTCATCTTTATTTTTTCTTTTCAGGGTACATATATTAGATGGCTTTTTTTTCCAAATTATTTTAAATTGGGCATTTTTTTGAATATCATTGTAAACATGATTGATAATTGTCAATAAAATTTTGATGTAGTAAATGTTAATATAAAATTTTGTTTTGATTTGATGCTTAAAATGATTAATTTGTTAAAGGTCTTTATACACAGTGATACGGTATATTAAATAAAATTTAATCACAATCTTCACTGTTAAAATCAAATGCCCTTAATGCTCTAAAGCATATTCTACATGAGTATGATTTTTTGTGCAGAAATTGTGAATTTATAAATTTATAAATTAAATTGATGTTACTTAGATGATAAGCTATGGCTTAGTGGAAGTTTCTTATCTATAAATGTGATCTAGAATCTATTTTTGATTGAACCATGAAAGTAAAAAGGAATATGAGATTTCAGCATTCATTTTTACACTGCTATGATCAAATTTATATGATAATGAGCTAATATTTTGGTATGCCAAATGTAAAAGTCTCAGTGTCAGTAGCACACATTGGTTGTTTGCCATAATTATCTATGTTGTTTATATATATTAACAGTGTAAAGAGTAATTGTTGTATTTTTTGTAATGTAATTGAAGGGATGTGTTGTAATAAAATTTTGGATAAAAGATTGAATCATAAACTTTTTTATTTCCAGGATGTACTATCAAAATAAATGCAGTATTTCTTTTTAACATTTAGGCAAATTTATGATGCAATGAATAATTCTGATCCAGAATCCAAGAGTAATGTGGTAGGAATTCAATTACTGGGACTCATACTTTCTTGCAATTTACCACCTTATCCAGTTGGTCAGGAAGCAGAAGGATACAGGTGAATTTATTTTGAATATCTCTTGTGTAAAACTTGCTGAAAACAATTTTTAAGCAAAATCTCACTGGCCTTTCATCCTAAAGGGCCAAAACTTTTAATGATGAATTATTATTTTTTGTATTAAATTGCTTCATGTATAGGCTAGTATGATACACCCTGTTACAGTATATTTGCTAATGGAGTTAAAGATATTAGTGTAGTATATATCTTGAATATATGAATACTGAAATTAATGTTAAATACATTTGAATTATGATTATAATGTACCATTAAAATATAATAAATAAAGCATTAATATTCATCTTAGATAAGTTTTAAACATAATGACATGTTATAAAAATAATGCTTATTTTATGTTATTAAATGTATTATTTACAGAAATGAAATTTAGTGTATAATAGGAATTAACTTTTTTGTACAATATGCTTTAATGTTTTGTTGTTCTATATTCTAAAATTTATTTTCCTTAGAAAAGATAATATTTTTTTGATTTTGTATTCAACAGTTACTTGAATATATTAGCAAGAAATATTAATCACAAGCATAAAGAAGTGTATGCTTCAGCTGCTGAAGTAGTAGGATTAGTTCTAAAGCATATCCAGGGAAGAAAATCAACACTTACAGATGATCCTTTTTGCATTAAGATTAAATCTCAGGTTGATAAGATGAGCAATGAAAAAAATCGTTTCCTCTTATGTTTGAACAAGATTCACTTGTATTACCCACAAATTGCAGATAGGTGAGATTATTATTACATTCTTAATATGGTAACTAAGGTAAAAATGTGAAGCTAAAATTTTGTTTCATTTTTAACCTGTTTTTACTTAAGTTTCTCTTTGCTAATTCAGATGGATAATTTGTTTTAGATAATGTTCAGTTAAAAAAATAAGCATAGAAATTTAAAAGAAAGCAAAATTTATAATGCAAATTTCTTTTATTGCAAAGATAGACACTATATTTTTAAAAGTAACCAGACACTTCAATGTCATGTGAATGGAAAGCTACATCAAAGCTCCCTAACTTTGAAAATAAGCTTTTTATGGAAAAATGTTACTGGAGATAAATTGAAGATCTCACGCAAAGCTCTCTAAATCTCAGTTTTCGACAATATTTGCTTGATATATAAAGAGCTATTGAAGCTTGAACATTTAAAGAGATAATATTGAGATAAACTCAGATAAACTTGACAGTTCAACATCCAGTAATAAATAGACACTTTTGATGTCGATTTCAATTTTAGAGGAAAAATTGTCTTAGCCAGGTGGGATATGAACCCACGACCTCCTGATAACATGTCAGGTGCTCTGGGCCACTGAGCTACTGGCCGCCGATCAAGATTTCCTCTAATTAATGCTATTAACATTCCCTTTATATTACATGTAGGCATTATTTTTTAGGCAATTTATTTATGTTGGTGAACAATTTTTTTTATAACAGTTATGTTTTATCTTTTGAAGTAAATTTTTACAAGTATCAAAAGTTACAATTAAACATTTCAGCTTCTGCAAATATATAAATATTAAAAATAGATATAAATAGAGATTTGAGTTGGATCTTCAATTTACCTTCAGTAACATTTTGTCCCATAAAATACTTATTTTCAAAGTTAGGAGATTTGAATGTGGCCTTACACTTACATAACATGGAAGTGTCTGGTTACTTTTTGTAATATAGTGTAAATTTATTGTTACTCTGGGGAACACAATGTAAATGAAATATTCATTTCTGTTGTTGGTAGAAAAAACTCCTTTGTTTTTTGCTATTTTCATTGTTTGCACCTTGCCATATGGTCATGCTTTTCTTTTATATTTTGAAAATTGACACCATCTTCCTTCTTTGTAGATATTCAAATTATTCTATTGTGCTTATTTAAGTTGTGTAGTTCTGTTACACTTCCACAGTAACTATGACAATCAAATGAAATACACATACTCAAAAGATGACACCTAAAGCAAGGCCCAATATTTATGTTGATGACACCTAAAGCAAGGCCCAATTTATTTATGTTGGTGAACAATTTTTTTTATAACAGTTATGTTTTATCTTTTGAAGTAAATTTTTACAAGTATCAAAAGTTACAATTAAACATTTCAGCTTCTGCAAATATATAAATATTAAAAATAGATATAAATAGAGATTTGAGTTGGATCTTCAATTTACCTTCAGTAACATTTTGTCCCATAAAATACTTATTTTCAAAGTTAGGAGATTTGAATGTGGCCTTACACTTACATAACATGGAAGTGTCTGGTTACTTTTTGTAATATAGTGTAAATTTATTGTTACTCTGGGGAACACAATGTAATGAAATATTCATTTCAGTTTTGTTCCCAGTTTCACTTTTTTTTTTGCAGCTAAACACTGATTTAGAAATACATTATTCATTAATTACTTTATTCTAATATAATAATTTGCTCATTCCCTTTTATTTAAATGAATATTTTTTCAGGAAAATTCTTTGTTTATTTTTACATTTTAGTCGTTTTTCAAATGAATTATTTATTAAAGTGCCCTTGTTTTTTGTATCCATAATTTAATTCCACAAAAGATTAAGATTAGAAAGTATTTAAGAAATTCATCTCACTAATATAATTTTAATACTTTTATTTGTTATAGTTGTTTGCACAAATTACTGTATATGCAATGCTCAATACATGGAATATACCAAATTTACATCTTAGAAATATTGTACTCAAGAGTAAACGATATGGAGGATGGCTACCATCAGTTGAAAGCAGTTAAGCTATTTGAAAAGATAGAACACAAGTAAGTAATATTTGCTGATGATTGTCTTTTTTTATTTTAAGAACATAATTTGTTAAATAGTTATATATAGGGCATAATATATTTTTGTAGAAATTAGGCAAATGTAAAAAAATCCCATATTTAGTCTTTTGATTTTTAATACAAGATTTGGCAATTAATCTGTTATTTTACCATTTAAACTAAGATAGAGCAATATTCACAACTTAAAGTTATAAGGGGAAAGTATTTCATTGACAGTTATATCACAGTACTTCCATAAAAGAGCAGTACATTCATTTGAATTGGTTCAGGAAATTAACTATGTGGGTCACATTGGAATGTTATATAGATAAATAAAATGGATTATTGTAATGCTCCAAAGATTTAATTACTTTCTGCCACTTCTTTTCTCCCACTCTGTAATGGGCCAAAGAATTGAAATACTTTTAAAGTTTGGACCCTTTGTCTGATCCAATAATTATTCAAACTCCGGATAGCTAAGTCGGGCGCCAGGCAATAATTAACAAATTGCCCAAATAAAGTTCAATTAGGGTTCGAATACCAGCGAGCATTACTTAACGAGTAAGAATTCAAAAATTAAATGATTGTCAAATTTCTAATGCAAATTCTAATCGAAACAGTTAACATTGCTCAAGAGAAAAAATAGTAAAGATTCAAAAAAAAGTATATATAACAAACAAATTTATTTCCAAAATTATTTCAAACACTCACCAAACTTCAATGAAGAAGATACTACATCATTTCGATCTCACTACAAACTGACAACTAACAAACAACTCTATCAACTCTTCTCCTTCAACTACTTCTGACTCAAAAACTCAACTGACTTCAACTCTGCCATGACTGACTCTTGTGACTAACATATCACGGTTTTAACAAGCGTACAGGCTTAGCAACACGTGGCTGTTGCACTGGTAAAGACATTTGCATAAAACGATGAGCGTGCAAGCTATGACGCAAGAGGGGACGTGTACTTGTACATGTGCTTTAGTGGGTGACAATCGGAAGTTGGAAACGAGCAATGTAATGCTGAAAATGAAATTAAATATCCCCAAAATGATAAATATAATGTAAATTAAGCAAAACTGGTTAAGGTAAAGTAAAAGTGAATGAGGGACACTTTTCATTTGTTGATTAAAATTTGAATTTGTGCAAATGATGTGTTTAAAGCTTTAAACCATAGACCACTAGCCACCAACTAGTTTGACCAATGGGCCAAATTTTAAAAACAATCCTGACTGTGGATGACATATCATTGAAGTAGATATATAACTAAAATATATTATTATGAAAATTTTGAAATTTACTGCAGAGTACATCGAATGCTTTTGCAAGCCATATGTTGAAGACCTATTGCTCTAGACTGTAGGTGGTTTATGCAGCATCTTTGCATATTTTAAGATTTTAAATGTAATATTTCTTTAGTTATTTGGAATATTGCTTGTATAAATTAATATTGCATATTTGTAGTTTGGATTTGTGAATAGTTAGGAAACTGAAAGAAGGATGCTTTAAACAACTTTCATAGGGAGAAATTGTGTTAGTATAGGCTCATGATCAGTATGCTCAACAATAGGTTAAAAATCGAAATTTGGAAGAAATTAAGAATATTGATAAACTATGAATAAGGTGGATATGCAATATCAATGGAGCCATATTTAGGGTCTGCTTATTCTGCTTCAATTTTTGCAGCTGTGAACATGTCACATTAATAGTATTGCAGAATGAATCAGTGATTGTTGCAGATGTACACTGAATGTTATTTTCCCCACTAAAGCAATCATTTTTTTTAAGTCTTTCGAGATACAAGATTTGTTGTTAAGTACTTAATAATTAATTAGTGATTGTATCTGTATGGACCACATTGTCATTGAAACATTGCTCATATATGCAATAATCACCAATTTAATCCACAGTGCTTCTAACATGACATATTCATAAGTGCAAATATTGAAGCAGGAATAATGCAACTTTTCCCCCCAACTTTTCTGACAGTATTTACCTGTTTGCTAAAGCTCATCAAGAAAAAATTATTTGGCTAAGAAATTGGGGTAGGTAGAAATTCGAAATATGTAAATGTTGTGTGCATGGAATTTAGTTCATAAATTTGTAATTTCTGCATCCAAATATTCTAAGAAAAAGTTTGAAAATCTGTAGTCATCTAAATTTTTATTTCAAATATTTCATTAGTAAGTATTTAAAAGTATATAATTACATTTTCTCCAGAAACACATCAAGGATGATCTATCTGAGTTTTTTTAATATAATATTAAATCTTTTAAATGATGTACTGTTTGATGACAAACTGTTGTATATACTGAAGAGCCAAAACATTATGACCACCTGCCTGATATGATGTTGGTCCTCCACATGCCTTCAAAACAGTTCTTATCCAGTGAGGCATGTACACTACAGGATTTCTAAAGGTATCTTGTGGTATCTGGTACCAACACGTTACCAGCAGATCCTTTAACTCTTGTAAGTTATGTGGTTGACCACCACAGATCAGATATGCTGTTCCAATACAAACCACAGATGCTCGATTGGATTGATGTCTGGGGAATATAGGTGCATATAGGTGCTATTCAGGCAATTTAGCTTGAATAGCGCCTATATGTTGACATAATAGAAATGTTCAAAGCATTAATTAGAGGAGATCTTGATCAGCAGCCGGTAGCTCAGTGATCCAGAGCACCTTACATGTTATCAGGAGGTCATGGGTTCATATCCCACCCGGTTCAAGACAATTTTTCCACTAAAATTTGAATCAACGTCAAAGAAACGATTTATTAGTAGATGTTGAATAGTCAAGTTTATTTCATTATTTAGGGTATATACATGCTGATATAAAAACTCTAATAAAATAAAACTAGTAATTTCTTTTGTAAAAAAATACTTTATTTTTAGAAAACCTAGAATTAAATGCTGATTAATTTGGCATGTAACTTACCATAATTCCTTTCAATAGTTATTTGGCAAAAAATTTCTAAAGTTAAGTTTTTTGGCTGATCGTAGCGTAAAAATAGCTGGGCCTCTAGATGTAAATCAGTTTTTTTGGTGGGACCATGGAAGGGTTAATGTGGAGATGGAATTGTCATAACCTAATTATCTGTCTGTACCATGCCCTTTTTTCCTTAGTGTTGCATTCTGTGTAACAATGCACCTAATTAAGGGTTAAAAGTGTGTATAATCCACTTAGAAGTATGAGAAGAAATAGAAGTACCCAGAAAAAAAAATAATAAGTAATGTTTATATAAAACAATTTTTTTCAATTTTTAAAGTAAGTTAAAAGTTATATAACAGGTATATATTTTTAAAGTTTTTTTATAGTTATTTAAATACCATATGCAAATATTTGTAATATGTATGTTTTTGATATAGAAATTTTATTTCCGTATTTTGTATTACAACTCTGATTATTTACCAGTTCTTGGAAGTCATCATCATTAAGAAAAGGATAATAAAGGCAGACATTGATTCACTTGTAATAATTATATTAAGATAAATAGAGATTTCAATGTATTATATGATAAATCATACATTTTACTGTATTGTTATTTTAGGTATTGTATTGAGGGGGTATTTATTTTTATTTATTGTGAAAAAATGTACATTTTATTCATGTATTAAGATATATTATTTGTCTAGGAGAAATCATATTAATAAGGAATATAAAAATTATTTTTGCATTGCTTATATCACTGGTTCTATTCAGACAAATCTAAACCTTAACCATTAAAGTGTCAGGCTTCTGAAACTGGTCTCAGTCTGGTGGCCAAGTTAATTTTGAAGTGTTTTCAGAAAATAAAATACACAACTTTAGAACCTCATCCTGAAGTAAGTAATGAAGGGAAATATTCATGTTATATACCAAAAGAAAAATAATTTAATTGTGATTAGTAAAAAGGTAAAAATTTGAAGAAAAATAAAATGCTAGTTGAAGTTTTTAAACATTTTTTTAAAATATTGCAAAATTTTACTTAATTTTTTTCTATATTTATCTCAATAAAAATTTAGAAAAAAATTACTTTTTGGTTTTTTCCAAATTATTTTATTATTCTGTTATAAATAGTTCATAATATTTCTATTAATGCTTAAATATTTTATTTATTTAGTTTTTTCAAAAATTTTAGTCATTTATGCAAATAATGTATAATGCATATGCTTACATTTGTGGTGATTGGCAAACTCTAAGCCTAAGCAAAGTAGTGTCATAAAAAATTCATTTCAGTTTAAAAACAAGATAATTTAAATAAAAACTAAGAAATATATCTAAAAAAGAAATAAAGAACTGTGAAAAAAATTGAATAAAAAGATTTCAAAGCATTTAAAGTTTAACTGAAACACTGAAATTGAAAATGAAGCATTTTAGTGTGAAACTGCAAAATTGCTATTGAAAAGTTTATTTTTAAAATTGTGGCAAAAATTTTGGTTAAAATTCGCAATTTCCGAACATTAATTATGTCTTTGGTTAAAATATCATTAAAATTATTGCTAAAATAAGTTCTATGTTTCACAAAATACACTTTTAGGCTAATCGCATAATGATTCTTCCGATATTGACCAATAGGGATTACTAGTGGCTTCATTTTCAATCATTTCAAAATAATTATTCTTTATAATCACAGTGTACATTTGGAAAGCAGTAAAAAATAATTCCAAAAGCATCAAAGTAAAAAAAAAAATCGAAATCAAAAGTCTGCTAAAATATTGACTGAAAGTGTTCTGCAAAGTTCTGGGATGATGCAATTTCCAGTAGTAATAAAATCAATAACTTAGGTTAAAAGTTTTGAAAGCATTACAGTTCTATTACAGCTGTAAGTAGGTCAACATACCATAAATCAAAAGCCGATATATAATCTACTATGGTAAGGCTGAATAAAGGCATAAACTGAATCATCATAACTTGATTCTATTTACAGTGATTCGACATCTGTGTACAATCACTTCGGTCTCAAACAAGTTTTTTTTTTTAACTCTTTCATAAGTTTTTCAAACACAATCAACAGGCAAAAATATATATCATATACTGAAACATTTCTTTCAAGATTTGATTAGAAACAGTTTAAAAAATGTCGATTTCTGTTCATAAAAAAATGAAATTTATGATCTTGCATTATAGAATGGTAGGCTGACTCTGGGCCACTAGAATCAGAAAAGTGAAAATGGTGTACCCAGCTTGGACATGCAAAGGGTTAAACACTGCATTAACTTTTTTATTGAGTAGAAACTAATATAAAAATAAGTAGTTATAATTTTGCTAAAGTCTTATTTCATTCTTTTTCAGAGAAGAATCAGTTCAGCTTCTCCTATTAAAAATACTTGAGAAAGTTTTCCCAGTTTTATCTTGTGATGAAAAATTATATCTCTTGCCAATTATAATTGAAATTCATTCACAGCCATCTATTCAATGCAGAGATATATTATACAAAATTTTGATGTTACAATATGATACATATAGGTAAGTTTTTCTCAGACTTCTTAAAATAGACTTTGGATAAATTGATAGATATCAGTATTGAAAGATTAACTTTTTTTTGTGGAAGATTAATGTTTGTTTGCTGAATGATCATGAAAAACAATTCTACACCAATTGTGATGTAAAAAAAAAACTTTGACAAAATGAATATAAAAATGCTAAAAATAAGAATATTTGCTCCCAAGGTTTGATTCATTTGGATTTTGACTTTGCCTTGTTTAATAGTATTTTCAAATAATTACTAATATAATATCCATTTTTAATAAGCAGTTTTTTACCAGCTGCAAAAAGAAATGATAGTTTGAAACATTTGGTAATTCTAACTATTCAAAAATAGAACTCTGAAAAGTCATTTGACCTATAATTTTTTGGGCTCCAATATTTCAAGCTACCAATTCACTGTGCTCAGTATAAATAATTTGAAAATTAAGGAATGTTTCTTTAATGTGTACCAGTGAAAAAAAATAGCAAAATTAAATACTACTGCCACTAAGAATATTAACTTGAAAATTTAGTGGCCTACAGTTCATATGAATGGAACAGATTAGACTTCAATTTATGCCAGACAAGTATATGTATATCTTTGTTGTTGAGAAGTCATTAGTCACTCACTGGAGTCACTAGGTGTGATGTTTTTATAAAGGCAGCAATATGGTTTAGCTGGGTTTTAGATTATCAGGGGGCATTCATAAAGTTCTTGACATGTTATCTGCAGAACAAAAACTATTGCACTAACCTCAACAAAACTTCTACTGTCTTTCAAAGTACTCCCCTCCAGGGGGGCGGGGGTGGCTCAGTTGGTAGCGCGCCAGGCTCGTAATCTGTACTTCCCAGGTTTGAGTCCCAGCTGGGTCAGCGTTGAGATTTATCTCCGCAAAATGCCCCGCCCTGCCCACGTTCAGTAGGGGACACTGATGGGCTTGGAAAGGCCGCCGTCCGTCGGATGGGTTGTTAAGCCGTGGCCCCATGTGCAGGAGAGCCATACCCTGTGCATGTTAAAGAACATGCTGGATGGCCTTGACGGGAGGCTACCATCTGTCTCCCAACAGCTGTTCCAGTGGGTCCCCTCCCCCAACCTTCTCTGAGCCTTCAGGGTCCATGTGACCTGGCCATTTAGCCCATTGTGTGCAAAAAAGTGCCGCTCAGAGGTAAAACAACCCAACTCCCCTCCAGCATCTATGCAAAGTTGCAGACATCTATGCAAATTCTGGAATGCAGGTGGTATTTTTGTTCAGGAATATTCAGCAACTCTGAATGAGTGCGTTTTGCAAGGTCTTGTACCCTTGAAAAAGGCTTCTCAGCAAGTTTTATTTAATTTTTGAAAGATACCATTTTGAAAGGTATCCATTTTCATTGTGCAAGATTGGGTGAACATGCAGAATGGGGTAGCTGTTTAATATTTTCCTGCTCCAGCTAGGCTTTAACTTGCCGGGTGGCATTGTCATGAAGAAGGAGAACCCTTGACATGCCTGTTGTTGGATGCTGTTCCTGTAACGCTTCAGAGATTATTAACTTTTCAAGTTGGATCTTTTGTCTGATCCAAATTTATTCAAAATTCCGGATAGCTTTGTTGGGCGCCAGGCAATAATAACTTGCCAAATAAAGTTGAAATGGGGTTCGTTAGGTATTTCTCTAGCATTACTTATCGAGTAAGAATTCAAAAAGGATTGTCAAGTTTGATTAAAGTTTAAATTTAATCAAAAATCAATTAACATTGCTCAAGGAAAAAATAGCAAAAATTCAAAAGTTTCTAAAACAAAGTTTATTTCCAAAAAATTCAAAAACTCACCAAACTCACTGAATACAAAAGTTGAAGTTCTAGCAACTCACATCTATCTAAATCTCTATTACATCTTCACTGACAATACTCATTCTAACTCATTGACAGCACTCTCTCTACTAACTCATTCTGATTACACCAACTCACAATACTGACTCTGTAACCTAACATCACTTAGTTATAACATGCTGCATACAAATCCAGCATGTGTCTGTTGCACGCCGGGAAAACATTTGAATAATCTGACGATTGCACTAGCTATGATGCAAGAAGGGTTTTGTCCTACATTAATGGCTGACAATCAAAAGTCGGATTTGCTCATGCACAACTCCTACGGCTTGGAAGTGAGAATTGAGATGTCCGAAAAAATGAAATGATAAATATAATGTAAATAAAGCAAAAACTGGTTAAGGAAAAGTGAATGGATGGATCATCACACTCCTTCATCTCCTTAACAATTTTGGGCAAAACAGTGTTGGTGTAGTATTGGCCATTTATAGTCCATGGCTACCACTGCTTGGGAACTGAAAAAATTGTGAACATTCTCTTCCTTGAGTGAAAGTCTTGTTGGAGGATTTGGGGATGTGGTTCATTTTCTGCAACCCAACATAGTTGCTTATCATCTGGGAATTGTAATGAAACCATGTCTCATCACCTGTAACAATATCTGTTAACTGTTTGGAGCCACTACATTGTTTTGATCTATCATTTGGAGATCACTAGGTTTAAACATTGCCACCATCTCCCTGCACGAGTCAACTTTAGCACTTTTTTGCTATTCTTTTAGTTTGTGGGGTATCCATTTTACATAGACCTTTCAGAACTTTAAATGTTGATGAATAAATGTTTCTACACTGCCAATTGATACATTGACATCTAAACTTATTACCTGAATGGTGATGTGTGGATTTTTCTTAATGAGTTCATAAACAGCAGTGATGGTTCTCTCATTCCTGGCATCCTTCAGTCTTCCTGCAAGAGTGAGATCTTCAAAGCACTGCCATTATTTTCTGAATTTGCTTATCCATTTCATAATAGTGTCATATGAACAAACACGATCCCCATATACTTGTGATAAATTGGCATGAAATTGCATTGTTCCCAAGCTGCATCCTTATGAAAATGTAAAATCGATCTCTGACTTTCATAGATTCCATAGCAACAATACACAGATTTCACAGACCAAACTTTATGCTCCACAGTGAAGAAAGAAATGTTGATAAGGTCTTTGTTTTATAAACATAATGAGAAGTTTAGACAGGCTCTTAAACAAGTTGTAGCTCATTAATTTTGGGGGAATGAGTGCAAATCTACAAATGTGTCAAGAACTTTTTGAATGCTCTCTGTACATAAAATTGGTGGTTTACAGCAAACATCATATTCATCTACTTAATCATCTTCAGTCAGACACTGAAGATGATCAAGCAGGTAAAATAGCTGTTGGTTGTGAACCACCAAATTGGTGTAACCTTTTAACTGGCTTACCACACTGCTGTCTCTTTGCCACAGATATACCAAAATGATCACAGTGAATACCTAACAACTTCTTGGCAACGTGTAAATTGGCATAGACAGTGTCCTGGTATGAAGTGCAGCCTGATCTGTAAGTCACTCAATTTTTAGGTTATTATTCTTAGTGGCAATAGAAATTTACATTATCAAGTGAAAACTTTTTTTTTTTGGTTTATTCTAAGGAGATTTATAAAAATTTAATTTTCAATTTATTAAGCCCTACCTGGTATAGTGGTTAGCTTCTCTGACTACTAAGACCAGCAGGGCATGTCCTTGTGTAAGTGTTTGTATGTTATATGAGAAACCAGGACAAACCTAATATAGCTTCTAAATTATATCTGTCCTTTGTGTAGATATCTTCTACCTTATTCATAGCAAGAATAGGAGTCAATTGCTCAAAGTAAGAAACTAAGTGTGCTAACAATTGAGGAGACATTGTGTCATATAGTGAAACAGTGGCTTGTGGTTTTGCAGCTGCAAAATCATAGGTCTCAAAAGACTAAAAAGTTTGACTTTCAAACTAACTTTTTCATTTATGGAATTACCAAGTGTTGTGAAATCATCATCATCATCATCAAGCAGCCATGGGCTACAGAGGTCCAACCAGACGGTGCAATTTAGTTCTCCAAGCAAGTCTATCCTGAGCTACATCTACTGCATCTGGCCACTGCACACCAATTCTAACAAGGTCCTGTTTGACATTGTCTGCCCACTGCATCCTAGGTCTCCCCTTCTTTCTGAGGCCTCTAGGCACACTGTTCATAACCCTATTTGCCAATCTATAATTATTCACACAGGCAACATGGCCAAACCAACGGAGTCTCTCTCTGCACAATATGCTGCTTAAAGGAGGTTGCAAACTCCTTTGTCTAACCTCATCATTAGTTACAAAGTTGAACTGCCTAATGCCCAAGATACTGTGTAAGCATCTGGAATCAAAAGCATCTAGTTTCCTGTTATCTTGTTTACAAAGTGTCAAGTTTCACTACCATAACTAACCCTAGAAAGAACCAAACTATTGTACTGTCTAATTTTAGTCTTTAGGTGTATACGCCTATTTCTCCACACTCTCCATAGATTCTTAAAAGTCCCGGCAGCAATCCCTATTCGTCTGTTAATCTCATGCCGCACATCACCATTATGTTACATAGCTCCCAAGATAATTAAACTGTGACACCTGCTCAAGACTGCAACCATTCAGATTAACTGAATCACAGCCTGCCTGACCAATTTTCATCACTTTAGTTTTCTCTCTGTTTATAACCAAACCTATTCTACTACCAGTCTCATCAAAAGCTTGAATGAAAGAGTTCATCTCATCAACATCATTTGCCAAAATGGCTAAATCATCAGCATAATCTAAATCAGAAATTTTAGTATCTCCAGTCTATTTAAGGCCAAAATCTTTCCCTTGAAGTGAATTTCGCATAACATAATCAATAACCAAGCTAAAGAGAAAAGGAGACAAAATGCACCCTTGTCGAACACCAGACGTAATGCTAAACCAATTGCTACAAGCCTTACCAACTCTCACACACGACTCAGTGTTATTATAGAGAGCTTTCATTATGTTAACTAACTTGTCTGGTATACCATATGATCCCACAATCAACCACAAATTATGACGATCAACAGAGTCGAAAGCCTTTTTGAAATCAAAGCTAGCAACCAAAGGTTTCTGAAACTCGAAACATTTCTCAAGAATCTGCCTAAGTGAAAATATCTGATCCACACATCCCCTACCACTTCTGAATCCACATTGCTCAACACACAATTGACTGTCAACCACATTCTTAATTCTATTAAGCATAATCATGGAAAGAACTTTACCTGGAACAGAGAGTAGGCTGATATCCCTATAGTTATCACAAGAACTACAATTACCTTTTTTGAAAATAGGGATAACAATAGCTCTGGTAAAATCCTTAGGAACCATGCCTTTATCATAAAAGATATTCAGAATTTCAGTCATCCAAGTGGTAACTGAAACATTCCCAGCTCAAAGCATTTCTGTAGTAATTTCATCTACCCCTGGGGATTTATGTAGTTTAAGTTTAGAAACAGCCAAAATAACTTCAGATTGTGTTATAGGGCCAACATTAAAGCCACCAATGGATCTATCATCATTGCAAACAATGGGAGTAGAACTAACCACATTGTTTAGAACATCACTGAAATGCTCAGCCCACCTAGCCATGACAGAATCCTCCCCTTCTATAACCTTACCTTGTTTATCCTTCAATCCTTGTATGCCTGTCCGTTTTCTATCACACAAAACATTAACTATCTGGTACAGCTCTCTGCTGTTGTGCTGTCTAACTGCTTCCTCAGCTTTTTCAGCCAAACCATCAAGCCAAAGATTCTTATCAGCAGCTAACTGAACTTTTACACGTTCATTAAGTTCTCTGTAATGCTTTCTATTAGGACTAGTAGGGTATTGATTAAAGACATTCCTGCAGTTCTTTCTTTTCGAAATAAGCTCAAGTGCCTTATCACTCAGATAATTCTGTCTCTTCTGCTCCTTTTTTCCTAAAAGAGTACTGTTAGTGTCCAAAAAAGCCTGTTTAAAATGACCCCATTCTTCCTCAACTTCAGTAGTAAACAAACCATGACTGTCATAATGACTAAGTAACCTATCATGGTAAGCTTTGGCTATAACTGGATCTTTCAGAGCTTCAATATTAAAAGTAAATTTTTTAACCCTAGCACAACACTTTTTAAGTTTAAGTTGCAAGACACTTTTAACAAGATAATGGTCAGATCCAATTTCAGCTCCCCTATATACCCTGGTATTACTAACAGAACTAGCCCATTTGCTGTTAATTAATATGTAATCAATCATTCTTATGCAGCCCATCGGGTGAAACCCATGTGTACTTCTGTATGTCCCTGTGTTTGTAATAAGTGTTAGTTATTCTGAATCCATTGCATTTACTTACCTGTAGGAGACGTTGCCCATTGCCATTGCAGCTACCAATATCAAAAGGGCCTATTACTCCTCCCCAAAGGTCAGAGTCAGTACCAACTTTGGCATTGAAGTCACCAAGAACAAGGGTAATATCTCCTTTCTTGACAGAATTCAAAGTATCCTGAAGTTGTTCATAAAACCTATCCTTCTCATCGGCATCCTCAGTGGGGGGCATAACAGCAGATAACATTCAAGTCTTTAACGCTTGTCTGAACTTTTGCTGTAAGAAACCTTTCATTAATGCACTCGTATCCTAGAAGAGCATCATTAGCGTGTCTGCTGAGAAGCAGACCCACGCCTTGGTGATGCTTATTGTCATGCCTCCCTGAAAAGAGAAATTTAAGATTATTTTTAAGAATCTGACCTTTATCTGTGCATCTGGTCTCTTGCAAGCCGAGAATATCTAAATTATAATGGTGGAATTCTTGTGTGAGGACATCAAGAGAAAAGCTCTGTGCAGAGTCCTCACATTCCAACTACCTATGGAGAGAAAATGGTTAGTGGGATGTTTAAAGAAACTATGTTTATTGAGAGAGGGAATGCAGACAATATCAAACAGCCCCCTAATCGCAGACATGAGGCAAAGACCCATTCCCCCACCACTAAAGGCTGAAGCCATATACACTGGAAGACTTCCTCCAATGTAGAATTTGATGATGCCAATAGAAGCAAAGAGTTCAGGTGCCTGCGATGACCTCTGCTCAGGTTTATCCACCAGCTGATAAACATATCCTGTGAATCTATTCACTTGGGGCTGTCAACCCACAAACAAACAGAAAACACAGCGGAAGATTTTCCCTCCACAGAAGCCCACCAGTGCAGCAAAATCAGGATCCATAATCAAGCTCAGAGCCATATATCTGTCCAGTCCAGTAGGTTTATATGGTCAGTACCAGGACCCTGTGTTTGTTGACCACTCCTCAGCAGGGTAGAAAAGAAAAGTAGCCATAGTTGTCCAGATCAGTAGGCCACACTAATCTGGTAGCCCTCCCCTTCCATTCACTTCCACAAGAGAGTATCTCTTTTGAAAGGTACTAACGGTCTGCACTACGAGAAGGCGGGGTCGGACATTAGGTGCAAGGCCTGGCCTGTTCTATGCATCATCACAGGGGATTGGTGCATAGCTCTCCTTCCAGTGACTACCTAGGTACCATTTACAGACTGTTGTGAAATATCTTTTATATTTACAATTCTACAGTGATATTTCAAAAAAATAAAACTACGTAACTGCACATTTTTAAAATAATTTCTAATTATTCAAAGCAATCCATATATAAAGAATAATATATGGATTGTTTGTTTGAATTGAAAATTCAAACATTGTTTTTATTGAAATGCTTTTCATATACAGGGTTTTCATTTAAATGTACACAACTTCTGGGAGGGGTAGGTTGCACAAAGACGAATCGGAATCATATAGCAATGCAGGGTCGGTAATGTCATCAATATGTGCTAGTGTACAGAGAGGATGTGAATGAAAGAGCAGCACATAAGTGAACAAAATGCTTTTTATTAATCACAATAGGTACATTTGCTAAATGCACAGAGGTCACAGAAAGTGTTTGAAGTTGCGACCATGAGCTGTAACACAGGCCTGACATTGTCGGCACATGGAATCACATATGTTCTGGAAGATTCCTGGCATGTCTCGGACTTCCGAGGCAGCTACAGAGATGCGTGCGATAAGTCCTCAGCATTTTCAATGAGGGTGTCAAACACCAGTCCTTTGATGTAACCCCAGAAGAAGTAATCAAGGCATGATAGGTCCGGCGATCTTGCAGGCCAATGGATGGGACCACCACTCCCGATCCACTGTTGTCCAAATGTCATGTTTAAGTGTTGACGAACTTCATGGATGAAATGGGTGGGGGCCCCATCATGCTGGAACCACAATTGCATGGTGCAGCGACTGAGGGACCAAAAGTTCTGGCAAGATGTCCTCCAGAAATAACTGGTAACTCCTTCCGTCCAGACGAACAGGCATGAGGTATAGGCCTATTAAGTGGTCCCCGACAATGCCAGACCAAACATTTACAGCAAAACGATTTTGTGCTGCACGTGTTCGTGTAGCATGGGGGTTCTCCACTGCCCATGCATATGCGTTATGTGCATTGAAGCTACCTTCCCATGTAAAGCATGCCTCATCTGTGAACAGCACAGAAGCAGTAAATTGGGGTTCTGCCGCACTCTTCTGCAGGTACCATTGTGCAAATGCAATGCATTGTGGGTAATCCTCAGGCTTCAGTGTCTGGATGTGCTGCACATGATATGGATGCAATAGGTTATCGTGTATAATCCTCCATATGGTGGATTGGGAAAGACCGACCTGGTGAGCGATTGCTCGAGTACTGGCACTTGGAGTGTCTTCTGTATGACATAGCACATTCTCCTCCATGTCAGGGATCCGTGCCCATCGTTCCAGACTCCTGTCAGGTCTCTGGAAGAAACCAGTGTCACATAACCTCTGATGCAGCCTTGCAAACATCTGGTGGTTGGGAGTACCTCATCGGGAACAGTTCCTGGTACACAGTTCCTGGTTGGGAGTTCCTCATCGGGAACAGTTCCTGGTTCCGCACACAGCGGCTTGCCCATTGCAGTCCGCAGCCCCATATGCAAGATGCATATCAACCAACTCTGCATTTGTGTAATTGACCATCTACTACCTCTGCAGGTGGTTCACGAATGACGGTCACCTGCGAGGACGTTGTGCAGTCCCGTGGTCGTACAATGCCGTCTACCATGTCGAACAACGCCATGTACCGCGTGAAGATGCCGTTACCGACCCTGCATTGCTATATGATTCCGATTCGTCTTTGTGCAACCTACCCATCCCAGAAGTTTGTACATGCTTAACTGAATCACCCTGTATAATATTATAATGTAACAGTTATTTACATGTGTAGAAATTAAATGAAATTCTTCTTATTCATTTTATAAATTTTTGTGTTGCTATTCTTTATTTTATTACAGATTGTGTATAATTATCAAAAAGGGATAAATAGCAAAGAAGTTTATTTTGAAATTTTGTTTCTTTCTCTTTTTTTTGTTTCCATAAGTTTAAGTTTTGGTAGAATGATGTTAATGAGAATTTTTTAGTTTTATTAATTTGACATATTACACTTTTTTTTTCTATATAGCATAATAAGATTTTTAAGCTATATAAGTATATGCACATAGTAAAATATTCAGACTTTAAGGCTTTTTCAAGGTTTGGAATCTTAAATATTTCAGTTATTTCTTTACAATATTTATTTATAGAGGGAACGATGGTGCCAAAGAAAAGGAAGTTACAAGATTGGCACAAGAAACACTGTTAAAAGGACTTGCTGATCCTGATTTACCCCTTAGGCAAGATATTTTTAAATATTCTATCTGGAAGCTTTTCATATTACCTGGCAAATTAATGTAGCAGTGACTACAAAGTGATTATGATATTACTAATGAGGTATATTAGATTATAAAAGTAATTTCAATCACAGCTCTATTACTTACAAAATTTAATAATACATGATTGTTGGGTGTGTTTACAATTAAAAACTAGTCTTGAGATTGGCTAGTATTGCTCATTAATGTTTATAGTTAAATTGCCATAAAGTGCAATTTTCTTATGATAGATAATTTTTGCTCAGATAGTATGTGCAAAAAAAGATTTTTTCCTTATCAAAAGGTTGCCTAGTATGAGAGAGATTTACTAGCCCCTTAAGTTATTGTTTTGGCTATGTTCATACAGGTTTACAGCAGGCGACAGCTGTAAGGTGGGGTTATCAGTCTCTTCTTTCCACTCTTGCAGTGCATGTGTTGTTAATTGGACATATATTTTCACATCAATTCAACTGTAGTTACCAGTCCCGATTTTTTTTGTTACTCATTGATATCGATGTCACTATTTTGCTGACTTTGCAGTTGCACATAAATATCAGATGGTATTTGCTACTGGCAATCATCTCTTCTTACAAAGCACTGCTATTGTTATGAGCTGATACATTATTTGGGTACCAATCTTAAGAATCTTAAGTTTTTAACATAATTAACTCAACTGGACATTAGAGAATTTAGGAACTTTAAAATCCTTCCTGCGACATGTTTAGCCACCTTCCATCTTGGGGCTTCATCACTCGTATACTAAGATGGTGGTATTAAGTTTATATAAGAGTATCTAGTTATGTTAATTGCTCCTCATGCAGCTGGGGTGATGGCAGTTCATGCAACAGGAGGGGTTCCACGCCGCTGGTAGAGGTAGAATTTCTGTGTTGCAGAGTGACTCCTTATGTAAATTATTTAAAATAATTTCTGCATATCGTAATTGGAATTTGGTTTGTGGTTCTAAAAGTGGTGTAAAATTATTTTAAGTTTTATTATCAATTATTTGTGCTAAAGCTGTATTAGGTTTTTGAATATTAATATCTTTAAATGTTTGGACATACGCTGCTCATATGTTGATATGTTTTCCCAATATATTTATTTCTACTTTCTATATTTTTGTTGGTGTCAGGTATGTTAATATTATACCTCTCTGTTGGGGGAAGTTTATTGTGATCATTATTACTATTTCTTGATACTTTTATTTATGATGGTTGGTAATCTAGTGTAATTTTTGTTTAATATGTTACTTAATGTATTAGATACTCCTGGTATGTGAAGAACACTGTGCATATTTAGATTTTATGTCATAGGGGTTAGGATTAGGCTGTGAGTCTTGCTGACTTTTGTATTTGAAGTTTTTTTTCTAATTTTTTTTAATAATATTTTCTGGGTAACCAGCTTCTTTAACAATTTTGTAAATGAAATTTAATTCTTTCTGCAATGCTTTTTTTGAGTAATATATTGAAATGCTGTTAAAAAAATAAGGGGTGATTGTAGATTATTTATACTTCATTGGATTTATACTTCAATCGATCCTGTACAGATCCAGTATTTTACTTAATTCTTGTAATATATTGGGTGAAATTTTATACATTCACTTCATGCCTAAAATCTGTTGCAATAAAAAAATTATAAATGAATGATTTTAATGATGATAAAAATATTATGAAATCTTTCTAGTGAATAATATAATCATTAAAAATGGCAAAATTAATTTAGTACTAAAGTTAAAATAAAAAACAAACATTTGCCTTTATTAGGGAAAAAAGTCTTCAATATCTAGCTTTTATTTTATGTGAATCTTTATTGTTCCTAAAATTTTATTCCTTTGAAATTTTGATATTACTGAGGATTTAATGAGCTTTTTCTTGATGTGTAACAGAGCTTTTTTTTTTGTTATTTACTTCAGGATAAGGCTCTATACTGATTTATTTTTTCTCTCACTCTTGAACATGCTTCATAATAAACTTAAGACACCATAGGAAGTTCAATTTCAGAAACATAACAACCCATGACTTTGAAAGAAGCCATGCAAGCAAAATATTCTTATCATGACATCTTTCACTAGACTTTAAATTGGATTTATATCTGCTTTGTCTTTTATCTTGTTTTAATGTGGAACAATATGAATGCATTGATTATTTTTATTTTAGCTGGTTGTGCTTCTATCACTGTAAACTTTGTACCACTGTAGAGTTTGTTGTAATATATCCATTTCTTAAGTGCTGATTGCTTTAATGCATTATATGGACTAGTATAGATAGCATATAGTCTAGATTAGGCCTGGGCAAATTTCAGTCCATGGGCTGCATGAGGCTGCTCTTTTTTGTTTTGGTCCATGAGCTACTGATGACAGAAATTAAATTTGTAAAACAGAAAAAGCATGTATAGAGGGCAAGAAGTCCAACTTTTGTGAAGCAAATTCTCATTAAAATAATTAATTTTAATGAAATTATATTTTATGTGTTTCACTGTGTTGTACATAAGTTATTGATTATATAATTCTTTGGCTGCCCTCTATTCCATTTCAGTTTTCTATGCCCTTCAGCTAAAATGTTTGCCAGGCATGGTCTAGATTTATATGTAATTAGACTCAGTGTAATAGTTTAATTAAAAATAGTAGATTACTTTTGCCACAATGTGGTGACAATTAAAAGTTGAGTTGTAAAAAGTCTGCAAAAGAATATTATGTTTAAAGTACTTTTTCTTGGATGAATGACTACAAAGAAGGAAAAAAGCTTCATTTTCCTTGCAAACAGTAGAAAGATGATTTATTCTCTGTAGTGTCACAGAAGATGTGTTGTTAATACAATAACAAAGATTTATACTAAATTAACAACTCACCATTCAGAGCATAAGCAATTATAATGAATTCAGATTATATTAAAATTGGCCATCTGATTGACAACACAATTCAAGTTCAAACACTATGAATAATGATATTACAAACTCATTTGTTTGTAGATGTATTGGGCAGTGCTATTGTATGCAGCTATTGTAATATTATATGTGTTAATACATGCATCATTGCATGCAGTTGTTGTTTTTTGTTTATTATAGAGCAAGATCAGGTGAACACTTCTGGATTTTTGAATATATCGTGAATGATTGGATTATGTTATTAAAATGCATATTCTTTACCTAGTTTGTGAATAAAATATTATTTTGTCAAAATAGCATAGTTCCCTATGGTGCATAAATAGTAGTAATTTCAGTATTACACAGTTGTGTTATTAAGGTATATTATCAGATATTTAGTTGGGTTGGGTTGTTTTACCTCTGAGCAGCACTTTTTGCACACAATGGGCTAAATGGCCAGGTCACAAGGACCCTGAAGACTCAGAGAAGATTGGAGGAGGGGACCCACTGGAACAGCTGTTAGGAGACAGATGGTAGCCTCCTGTCAAGGCCATCCAGTTTGTAAATTGTGCACAGGGTATGGCTCTCCCACACACGGGGCCATGGCTTAACGTCCCATCAGATGGACGTCAGCCTTACCAAGCCCATCGGTGTCCCCTGCTGACCATGGGCAGGGAGTTTTGCGGAGATAAATCTCAATGCTGACCCAGCTGGGACTTGAACCTGGAAACTGCAGATTACAAGCCTGGCATGCTACCGACTGAGCCACCCCCTCCCCAGATATTTAGCATAGCAATTTTTAGTATAAACACTCCCCCTCCTAGATCTAGCCCTGGGTAACCCAATCATTAATGTTTCAGGTTTGTGACATGAGGTTAATAAGGGAGAATGGTAGGAGAAATCTGCTGTCACCTGTTATTCTTCCCAACATCAAAATTATCCATTTTTCTTGTTTCCTGTTCTTTTAGCAATTGCCAATTTTTAACCATATTGAGAGTTGGTTGTATAATTATGCTAAAACAAGCAATATCTTTTTTTATTCTCTAGCTGCTATAATAATTAATTGTTTTGAATTATGTTCTACAGAAATGCAATTCAAAAATGCCGTTGCACAATGATGTTTTGTGCAAGAGGATTTTTCATATCATATTGAGGAAATTGTGATGTGTCATTTAAAGAGTCCACCCAAGTATTTTCTACAGTTTCCATGTTGAATATTCTGATCCATAAAAAATAATTTTGGGGAATAATATTTAACTATACTAATATTCTAGAAACTATTTTTAATCTTTAATAATAGCTTAATGATAGTTAAATCTGTTTTTAATCATTAGCTTCTAAGTAATTTAAATGTTTGAAATATTTTCCTTGGTACACTTTATGCAGCAATAGGTAGCCTTTAATGATGGCTCCTTGAAATATTTTTAGGTTATTTTTATTATAATTTTTTCAAAAAGGTTTGTGTTCTGTGACCTCTTTTGCATTTTGCTAATTATTTCTTCTTGATTTATTATAAGTAGCCAGTCTTCTTTATTTTTTATAAAAATTATTTAAATTTCAAGATGGCCATTGTGAATGATTAAATTATTCAACAAAAATTATTGTTTAGGGAGGTTATAAGAAAGACGTGGAAAGATTGGTGTTTTATAAACGATAAATATATTACTATAAAGTAATCATAGAGTTTTCTTTATGCAGCAAATAAAACTGTTTTTCTAGTGTTATTTAATATGAAATATATTATGCCATGTTGGAGCAATTGTGTAGTGTTGATCATAATTGCACTTCAGCAAATGATCCCTTTTGGGGACATTTCTCACCTGGTTCTGAATTCTGGTGATTCCATTATGCAATCATAGTGAGGACTTGCTACCTTCAGTGGTGATTTTGTTGATATATACTTTAGACAGGTTGTTGCAAGATCCCATATTTGTCCTTAACTGTCTCAGGTATAAGCGTAAGTGGGGACAAAGGACAAGCATAAATGCATATGTATGCATATTTGGCACATGCATGAGGCTAAATCAATTTCTTATTACTTTTATTACAGGCTAATTGTAGACAATTTCTGGAGCAATGAAACTCGCTTACCAGTGAATACAAAAGATCGACTTTTGGCACTTATACAAAATATGTATTCTCCTCCAACAGAAGCTTATTTTTTGCAGTATGCTACATTTCTGCTCCTTGAGAGAACTTCTCACAGCCCAGACTACAAGCGCAAGATATTTGAACATCCATTGTCCCAATGTAACTTTCAGGTAAAAGGAGTATTTTGGAGTTCATAATTTACATATTAACTGCTATTTTTCAACTTTATGAGCTAATGAACAATCCATGCTGATTCTCTATTTTGAGATTAAAAAAAAAAATAACTTTTAGACTGAATTTAATGAACAGTTAGATCTATTGATCGTTCATAACTTGAAGAAAATTTTTGTCACTATATCAGCTTTCATTTTATCTGGTAATAAATTTGTGACCAATTAAAGAATTTTGTTTCGAACACATAAACTAGATACAGTGATATAATCATACTTTGAATGAAGGCTTGTCCATTAGGTCACCAATTACACTGCACTACCAAAAATAATCACAAGAAATAATAATCATATTTAAAATTTAAGTGTTCATTATTTGTCTAAAACAAATGATTTTTATATTCATTTTGCAATCATTATTTGCTGTGTTTTGTAGATAGTCAAAAGTCACTTTGTAAATCAGTGCTACATTGTTTACTTTAGTTTATATGTATACAATACTAATTTATCCATAATGGCTACCACTGGAATTAACATTATCTAATATGACAATTTCATATATGCCCTGAAATACAATATCAGTGATGGGAGTCACAGCCATCAATTCAGAGTGGCCCATTACACTTGATTGCATATTGATGCAGCCAATAGTCAAAGACCTTGTTGCTTAGCCAAAATCTTTGAGGATTGCCAACTTTTTATTTTGCCATGGAAGGACATTTGGATATGAACAGTTTAGAAAGGACATTTAGATATATAAATATAACAATGAATATTTGGTTTACAGTGAACTACTAATAACATATTTTAATAGGTGTTCTGTCAGCAATGCTAAGTGTGTCTTTATGCAAATCAAAGCAACTGCAGGTAAACAATGGTGTGTGTGAAGGTCGTGAAATGGTATAAAATAACACCTGATATTAAGTTCTGTTAATCAGTGTTATTCTTGTTCTTCAGATTGGAAAGGCAGTGGACTTAAATGAGTTTGACAAAGGCCAAATTGTAATGGCCAGACAACTTGGTCAGAGCATTTCTGAGACAGCAAGGCTTGTGTGGTGCTCATGGTCAGCCATGGTTAGTACCTTCAAAAAGTGGTCCGAGGAGGAAAAAACCACAAACTACCAGCAAGGTATGGTCTGACCATGGCACATTGATGCTTGTGGGGTGCTCATGGTCAGCCATGGTTAGTACCTTCAAAAAGTGGTCCGAGGAGGAAAAAACCATAAACTGCCAGCAAGGTGTGGGCTGACCATGGCACATTGATGTTAGAGGTGAGTGAAGGCTATCTTGTACAGTACAAGCCAACAGAAAGGATACTGTGGTGCAACTCACCTGTAATTTGAATGCTGGTGATGGGAGTAATGTGACACAAAACACAATACATCGAATCCTGCTGAAAATAGGGCTGCATAGCTGCAGTCCGTTCCAAGTACCCATGCTAACCTCAGTTCACTGTCGAAAGCACCTATAATGGACACATGAGCATCAAAACTAAACCTTGAATGATTGGAAGAAGGTCATCTGGTCTGATGAATCTTGTTTCCTGTTGCACCATATGGATGGCCAGGCATGTGTGTGTTATTTACCTGGGGAAGTGTTGGCACCAGGATGCACTGTGGGATGAAAATGAGCTGATGGAGGAAGTGTAATGCTTTGGGCAATATTCTATTGGGAAACCCTGGGTCCAGTCATTCATGTGCAGGAAATATGATGTCTACCACCTACCTAAACATCATTGCAAACCAGATAATCCTTTCATGGCAATGGTATTCCCCTCTAATAGTGCCTTTTTTTAACAGGATAATGCGCCATGGTACACTGCCCGAATTGTTCGAGAATGGTTCACGGAACTTGAGGAAGAATTCCAGGTATTGCCCTGGCCTCCAAATTCCCCAGACATCAATCCAATCGAGCATCTGTGGTTTATGTTGGAACAGCATATCCTATCTGTGGTAGTTCAACCACATAACTTACAAGAGTTAAAGGATCTGCTGGTAAGTGTTGATACCAGATGCCACAAAACACCTTTAGAAATCTTGTAGCATTCATGCCTCGCTGGTTAAGAGCTGTTTTGGTAATATGTGGAGGATCATCATCATATTAGGTGGTGGTCATAATGTTTTGGCTCTTCGGTGTATGTTACTTGTTTATTGCAAAGCTGGAATCAATATTTCTCTGGGACTGAATCAGTACACAGGCTAGTAGACAGTAAATCACTATAGTATGATATAGTATTTTTTCTATTTTAAAGAAAAGAAATATTTTGTGAATGAAGTTATTTCTGATTTTTTAAAATTTAATCTGAATGTAAACAAATTTCAAAATGAAAATTTCTTATTGATTTATTTATTCAATTGTTTGATGAAACACATAAATAATCACACAACACAGTTGACACAGTCATTTTAGTGAGCTGAGACAGAGTTTTTTCCATGTAGCACAGGTAAAGAATGATATAATCAGTTAGAAATGTTATGGGTTATTGCCATTTTAATGAAAAAACCTGAATAATTTGTTAACTGGTCAGAATTTCCTTTGTGAGTGAAGTAAATGCACATCATTCAGCAAATAAGTAGTTTGGCTTCACTTTTACATTTTTCTTCTTTTAGGCTTTAGCCATTTAACACCCATAACAGTCCAAATAGCTAGCAAATGGTAGTAAAGAAATGAAGTATTATTCAGATAATTCATTTTAATTTTCAGGCAGTATGGGGTATGGCTTCAAGTCTGAAAGGCAAACCTTTCAGACTTGAATTTTTATTTATGAAAGAAAAATTGTTTTAAATGTGCAAAAATTAGAGTAGAGGTACACAGTGTGCTAATTAAAATTAAAGCTTTTTAATTCTCTATGACACTGTTAAAATTTTTTAAGCACTTCAACACATGGACTATGCTATCAAGTATCAACTATTATTAAGGAGAGATTTACATATCATGCTGTAGAGGATGGGTAGTAACTTGTTTCTTGTTTATTGGAAGTTCCTGTTACTACCCATCCTCTACATCATGGTACGTAAATCTCTCCTTAATAATTGTTGATACTTGATAGCATAGTCCATTTGTTGAAGTGCTTAAAAACATTTAACAGTTAATTAATGTCATAGAGAATTAAATAGCTTTAATTTTTATTTCAATATGCTTTATTTATGACCAAAAGAATGAGAATATACAAAAATTATTTTTTTGAATATCATTTTGCAAGCCATCCCATAAGTTGCAAAATTCTGAAATGTTAGAAAGCAGTAAAAAGGAACTTAAAAGAAAGAATTATGATTTATATGCACTTTTCATGATCAATACATTAAATGAATGACACCTGGGAAATGTAGCAAAATGATTAATGATTTTCTTGTGAACTGTAACAAAACAGTTCTTATTGCATGTCAGGTACAATTCTCTTCAACATTATTGTATGTAGTTGCTATTATATCCATATGTAGCACCTAATTCCAGTCCATTCCTGTATACTAAAGATTGACTTTAGTACACTTTGGAAACATTGCAAGATCACATATACCTCTTCTTGTGTTTAAGAAAAATCTATAAGGTAATGTACATTTTAATGTACACCAAGTCTAAAGAGGTTAAAAGGGTAAACTTTTTTTAATTCTATTTTATTCATTAGATATGTATTGTTAATATACAAAATTAAAACCATTAAAATTAACACCATGTTTAAGAGAGTAATATGATCAGAGCATTGAGAGCAGCTTGAGTAATTGAAACCAAGTGTGCCATTGTCATGGAGCCAACTTGCAGTAACTTTAGTGTATGGGGAATATTAGTTGCATATGCGATGTGCTCATTTAATACAAATATATTTCTTTAAAACTTATTTTTTTATGAAAATACCCCCTCAAGCAGCTTCTTGCTTCAGAGTTCTGACAGGAACTTGTCAGTTTATATGCCATAGTAGAAAGTCCGTGAGGATGACTGGACCTCAATAAGAAAACAACACACACGTCCATGCCTTACCCGTCCATGCCTTACCCGGGGCTTGAACCCAGGTCCTGTAGATCAGTAGCCTAGCAGATTTTTAAAAAAATAATTACTGTATCTTTGCTAAATATTTCTCAGGAGAAAGTCTCACAATATTTTGCTCTTTAAAAACAGATCTAATATTTTTAATTCATTTTGGGAATTAGACAATGGGAATTTCTTTTTTCTTCTAATAAAAAAGTTAATCTTTTATCTCCTGAGGTTGAATGAAGTCTTAAAAATGAACAGTTTTTCCTTGGCTCACAAATCAGTAGTGACTTGGTGATAGTGTGAGGGAGCACAATTTTTCCAAGGAAGGTGTTAACCCTTTGCCCTCTCCACTGCTACAATAAGCACGTTTAATACTCCATCTTGGCAAAATCGTATTTTAGCAAAATCATTAGTTAATAAGTTTATATAAAAATGTTAAAATTTTTTAAAATCATCTTGGCAATGCCACTGCATATGAAATTAAAATTTTTTAGCCATACTTGCAGATATTATTCCAGAAGATTCCCAAACTGCAATAATAAGCAGAAAATGAGTGATGTGCATTGCAGAAAAAAAAATCCCTGTTCGTATGAAAGCAGAGATTGCCATGTATTTTTTGCATTCATAGACCTGGCTTAGAGACTGCTTCACAGAAAAGCATATGAAAAAGCATAACAGTCCTGTGTTTGGCAAATCTATTACCATAATTTTTTTATTTACAATTTAATGCTCTTTTTATATATAGTATGACATAATTCTGTTCATTAAGTTTTTCAGAATGAGAGTCAAATCAAAGAAAGAGACCCTTTTTGGTGCGTTGTTTTAAAAAAAGATTATTCAATCTAATACATTTTCAATTTTGGTTAAATATTCTATTTTATTATTATTCAGAATTAAATGCTATATTGCTTGGAATATAATGACAAACTTTTGTTCAGTAGTTCAGTAGCTGTTTCATGATAAGGTTCCAAGGTTGTTTTTTTCTGATGAACTACTTGAAAAGTTAATTTTCTACCAACATATTTCATTATTAAAAATTCAGTACTTTAAGGTGAATACTATGCATTTATTTTGCTTTGTATCATCGTTATTTTCTATTGTTATGCATCTCCCATTTAGTATTATTTTTATACTGTTAGATCATCAACGTACTTAAATGTATATTGTCTCTAATGTTTCATTAACTGCTTATTCAAATATTTTCATTACATAGGTTTATAATATTTCGACTTCTTGGAGGCAGCGGCATGCTGGTATGTCACCCATGTTTGCAGAATCTATGTCTGCAGATTTCAGCTCTAGCTTGTTGAACACACTTGATGAACAGCCATCACATACTTCCAATGAAGGAAAAATTAGAGCTACTCAGCAGCATAGAGATTTCAGTGCTACTCATGACATGCGTGAGTTGAAATTGTTACATAACTAATGTGATTTTTTGTACAGATTAAATTTTTTTTTAAATATAAGACATGTTCTAAATACTTCAGTTTAGTGGTCCTCAACCATTGTGAAGTGGACTGCTGCATTAAAAGTCAGACATGTGAAGAGTACCATACACCTTGAAACAGAAAAATGACTAATATAGTTATTAAACTAATCAGAAAATTAAAATTTAATATGACAAATCATATGTATATTTTACTACTGCTCAACCCATTCATCTTGGAGTTATGACCTAAATCTGTCAGTATGGTAATGCCATAGAAGTCTTTGAAGAAGATGAGGCTTAACAGAAGGACAAAATGCAATATGTCAGCAAGAAATATATCCATGCCTTATCTAGGATTTTAATATAGGTCTCTTTGCTGTGCAGCTACACGCACTAACCACTCAGCTACTGTATTAGAGATACTAAATCAATATGCTTATGGGAATCACTAAAATTTTGTTATGAAATTGCCATGAAGTTTAATCTTCCATAACTGTAATGGAAAAAAGAGATATTAGAGTGAAATACAGGAAATTTAGTATTTCTATACTCAATGCTTTGTGTTGGAAAAAACAGATTAACATAGAGGGACTGTGGGAAAATACTATGGTAAGGCTATTGAAAGTGAGGATTCTGTTTTGGCAAGATTGGCTGAGCATTTCTGAGATGTTCTGACTAATGTGGTTAGTTCTACTCCCATTATTTATAATGAAGATGGATGCATTATTCTCTCTGATGTTGACTCTTTGTCATAAGTTACTTTGGCCATCTTACCAACAATATTAAAACTGCACATATCCCTAGTGACAGATAAGTTAATTCTGAAATATTTAAAGCTGGGAGTGCTCTTATTAACATATGGTGGACTGAAATTTTAAATATTTTTATAATAAAGTTTTTGTTCCTTAGGATTTTACTAAAGCTATTATTATTTACAGGCCTGGATCTAGGGAAAAAAATAAAGATGGGGGAGGGAAGGGGAACTGAATTTCCATTGCAGTATAACATTTACATGACCCCCTTGCATCCACCCCCCACATTTCCTGCCCTTATTATCCATATTTTCAGAAAATGTGTTTGCAGTTCTTGTGATAATTATAGGGGCATCAGTTTTCTTTCTGTTCCAGGTAGAGTTCTTTGCTTTATTGTCAAGGTGAATTTCTCATAAGGCTTGTTATATAGTAGCCTAGGGGCACCTAGACTAGTACCTAACAATTTTTCATAGGGGAACTAGTATTCTAATATTAAATTTTATTTTTTCAAGTGAAAAAGTATAAATTCTTTTCAACTTTTTAGGTTAATAATGAAAAAATATTGTGGTTCAAAACAAAATCATGGTTTAAGAGATGTTAAATGGGCTTGACAATAAAAAAAATTGAACCACTTTGAGAATGCTAGTAAGTATAATGGAGGCAAAATGTATTAAACTTGTGCATATTTAGAACATTTTTCAAGAAAATTTTTCAAAACCTTTGAAACAGAGAAGAAAATGTTATGCTGCAATGGAAATTCAGTGTTTTGACCCCTCCCTTTTACTTTTTTTCCTGCTTTGTTGTGTCACTCCCCACATTTTTCCCCTAGCTCTGGGCTTTTTGTGCATGCTTTTTTCTATAGGTGCATTATACACTGCCTGGCCAAATTATTATGGAACACCTACCTGCAGGGCTGGCGTGAACTTTTGTGGGGCCAGGTTCCAAAATTGTGTGGGGCCAAAAAAAAAACTCATTTATATGTACTTCTAAATTTTATAATAATGAATTATTTGTTATAAGTACAAAATGTGGTACTTATCTACATACAACTTATAGGAACACTGAGTATATATAAACATTACATAATACTTCTCGCCTTTTTCACTGCAAAATCTTTAATTACATCGTCAAAATTGACTGATTTCGCTATTTTGCTTTCTATTGAAAGAATAGTTAATCATCAATTAGTGGATTCTGCAATTGGATTTACTACTGGGCTTGGAAAATAACTGACATGCGCTCTGGTGGTGGGACGTGGAGCTAGAGGAATGAGGATATTTTGTGTCAGCTGCTGTATTAAAGATAGGAAAATGGCGTCATTTTTTGTGATGAGCTTTTTGTGGACTGTGGGACTTTTTAAAGCGTGGGGCTGGGTTCCGGGGAATGCGCTGAATCCACCTTGCACCTGCCTTCCTACCTGATACTTATACTGGTGCTTATGTAATGGGAATGCCTGATAATTTCTGCAAATATGTGCTTGTTAGCAGAAATTAATATTTCTGGTTCTATAGGAAATAGGAAGCTTCAGAACTTGCCACATGAGGGTAGGGTAGTACCATTCCTCAGTAAGCTAACTTACACTAAAGTAAGTATATAGTGATTTGGCCGAAGTCATATGGTAAAGAATCAGACAGATGGTTAATCAAATACGAATAAACTAGAATATTTCTTAGAGATACAATGGAAATAATGATTTAAACTCTTCATAACAAAAAATATGTTTAAAAATAATCATGTTACAATTGAAAATTATTATCCATTAAAATCCGAAATTTTCGAGTTTTACCCAATGATATTATTTAACAGTAATTCTTTAAAGAACAAAATTGAATATTTTTTCAAAGCAATTCTTTACCTAATTTAATAATTTTAATTATTATTGCAGTAGAGTTTATTGTTAAAGGAAATGCATAAGCAACAGATTTAAGTAAGATTTCATGGTCAAGTGGTTAGTGCACTTGACTACTAATGTAAGGGACCTGGGTTCGAACCTCAGGTGTAAGGCATAGATGTTAGTGATTTTTTTCTGCTGAGATCTTGACTTCCTAACAGAACTTCTATTGGTGTATAAACTGGCAAGCTCCTGTCAGACCTCTGTGGCAAGCAGGTGCTTGAGGGGATATTTATTTTTTAATTAAGCATGAAGTAGAAAATTTGCTAAAGATTAATGATTAAAAGTAATAGTTTTAAATGCAATAGTCACAAAGTTTACTGCTGCAGCACAGAATTAACTCTTTATATATTAGCCTTTTTATTTCAATTACTTCTCCCAACCTGAACGAAAAATATTTTGCTTGTTTTAAAATAATGTTATTTTTTATCACGCCAATCAACGATTTTACATAAAGTAGTTCAGTTTTCATTATTTTTCGGTTTTGAAGGATAAAGGGGCTCCATTTAGAATATAAGGCTCCTATTTAGAACTTTATTCCAGGGTACCCATTATAGAACTTGGCTCCAGATCTCCCAATTGTTTAATCCACTTGATTCATACGTATATATTTGTGCAGTTCAAAATGCTGATAAACTGTTATAAACTTTCACATTCCATTAGTCATATACAAGACTGGTTTAAGAAGAGACTGGGGGAGGGGGGACAGAGTGTCCAGGTCCCAAGAAAATGAGCAACATTTTTACTACTATACCTAACACTATTTTTTTTTTAAATAGCATATTATTTGAATTGGTGAAAAATTTTAAATTGGTAACAGTATTTTGCTCAAAGAAAACTATAGCATTATCTTTCCCTGTGATGTCCAAAAGAATCTAATTCTGAGCTCTATAACATCTAAAATATCCATTTAATGGAAAAATGTGATGATGGTAAAGATAGTAGTAGACTGGTAACTTGTAGACCCATCATGTCTAGGATCTTTTTGAGCAGTGAGTGTGTACAGAAGGGTAATTTACCTTGTCAGGATGTTGCTGCTGTTTAGGTGGCCGATAAACACAAACTCAGATTTTGCATATACACACTTGATGCATTAATAAAAAATTGTGACTGAAGTTAAAGATAATAAAATTTATTTAAATCTCAATTTATCATCAATATTTGTTCAGTGTTTAAAGAGTTATGGAAGCTGGAAAATTTAATATTAAATTATCTTGTTTTATAAAAATCGTTCATAATTATCTAACATCAAATAATCGTTATGCAAACCTTTAAAATTTATATTTTATTAAATGATTTGAAACAATACTTATTATTTAGGTTTCAATTAATATCTGTGGTAAATTTTTATGGCCCATTACTGTTGCAAAATATCTAGGTTGCATAATTCCTTAAATACTAGATAAATGCTGTTGAAAAATCGAGATTTAAATAGATAAGATTATGATCTTTAATTTATTTTCAGTAAACTTTTTTCATTAAATGAATATTTTAGAAGTTACAGAGCTTTGAAGTTAGATTCCTATTCACATAACATGGATATGCTCTAATATTTTGTTAGGGCAGTATAACTCAGTTACATATATTGCAAAGATATTCATTGTTTTGACCAAATGGGAATAACTTTTCCTTGTTTACAATCCCTTTGATTTCAAAATATTATATATTCAAAGTGATCTCTGAAATTTTTTCTGCCAGGTCTAGCACCTAATGTCCGACCCCGCCATCTCGTGGTGCAGGCTGTTAGTACCTTTCAAAAGAGATATTCTCTTTTGGAAGGGAACAGAAGGGGAGGGCTGCCAGTTCAGTATGGCCTACTGATCTGATCATCTATGGTCACTTTTTTCTTTTTTTTTCAAACCTGCTGAGGAGTGGTCAACTTCACAGGGTCCTAGTGCTGACCATTTATACCTACTAGACTGGACTTTTTTTATGGATTTGAGCTTGATTATGGATCCTGGACTTGCTGCACTGGTAGGCCTTTGTTGAGGGAGAATCTGCTGCTGTGTTTTCTGTTTGCTTCTGGGTTGCCAGCCCTAAGTGAACAGAGGCATGGGATATCTTATATCAGCTGGTGCATAATCCTAATCAGAGGCTATCGCAGGTACCTGAACCTTACTTAGGTAGTTGGGCATCGTCAAGCCTAAACTGGAGTAATGTGTCTCAGGCAGGTCATATGGCTCTTGAAAAAGTCCACTTGAAAAGGTGGTCCCTGAAGTTCCTACCAGCATTGGTGACTTCAGCCTTTAGCAGAGGAGGAACAGGTCTTTCCCCCATGCTTGCCATCAGGGGGCTGTTTGATATTGTTGGCCCTACCAATCTCAATAAACCTAATTTCTTTTCTCTAATCCTACTAATCATTTTCTCTCTGCAGGAACGTGAGGACATTACATAGAGATTATTCTCTTGATGTCCTCATGCAGGAATTCCAGCGCTATAACCTAGATATTCTAGGCTTGCAAGAGACCAGATGGACAGGTAAAGGTGAGATACTTAAAAATAACTTTAAATTTCTCTTTACAGGGAGGGAGGATGGAAAGCATCACCAAGGTGTGGGTCTGCTGCTCAGCAGACATGCTAGTGATGCTTTTCTAGGTTATGAGTGCATCAATGAAAGGTTTCTTACAGCAAAATTTCAGACAAGCATTAAAGACTTGAATGTTATCTGCTGTTATGCTCCCACTGAGGGGGGCGGGGGTGGCTCAGTCGGTAGCGCGTCAGGCTCGTAATCTAGTTCCCAGGTTTGAGTCCCAGCTGGGTCAGTGTTGAGATTTATCTCCGCAAAACTCCCCGCCTTGTCCACAGTCAGTAGGGGACACCGATGGGCTTGGAAAGGCCGCCGTCCGTCAGATGGGATGTTAAGCCGTGGCCCCGTGTGCGGGAGAGCCATACCATGTGCACGTTAAAGAACACGCTGGATGGCCTTGACGGGAGGCTACCATCTGTCTCCCAACAGCTGTTCCAGTGGGTCCCCTCTCCCAACCTTCTCTGAGCCTTCGGGGTCCATGTGACCTGGCCATTTAGCCCATTGTATGCAAAAAAGTGCCGCTCAGAGGTAAAACAACCCACAAGCCCCCACTGAGGATGCTGATGAGAAGGATAGGTTTTATGGACAACTTCAGGATATTTTGAATTCTGTCAAGAAAGGAGATATTACCCTTGTTCTAAGTGACTTCAGTGCCAAAGTTGGTACTGACTCTGACCTTTGGGGAGGGGTGATAGCCCCTTTTGGGAGGGTAATGGTGGAAAAATTAATTAATGTATTTAGTGATGATTTTTTTTTTAGATATTTTAATTTAAATGGGGTCAGAGGGGGAAGTGTTGTGTTAGGGGGTTAACCCCCCCCCCCCCAAGACATCCTTTTCCCCTTCTGACTATGCTGCTATTTACTACATTAAAGATATATATATATATATTTCTTGTTTTTTGTTTCACAAGTTTGCAATATAAATGAAAATACTCTGTTTCCAGCTGAGAGGACTCCAACATTTAATTGGCTAACAGAAAGGAGCATTGATACCTATGGAGACTGGGGATCACTTGGTGATCGTTCCTTGGACACCTTGTCTAGCTTTACTTCCAAGTCTCATTTATTCACTTTGGGGAGAGGAGAGAACAGAAAAGACCCAAAGACAATTTCTGTATATAAATCTACAAATATAATTCAGAAGGTGAAAAATGTAAAAGGTTTGTATTATTTTATGTTAACCCTTTTTTTGTAAATATTTTTGTTTTCATTATATTTTTACAGTCTATTGAACTAATAAATTTAAAAATCATAGTAAACTGAGTGCTTAAAATATTTTGAAATGGTAATTTTATTGTTTTTAATGAAAAATAATTTATTAATGATGTTTACATGCAGAAAAAGAAGAAAAAACACAAATGTATCATCTGAAAAGAAGATTTGTTAAGGATAAATCACAGTCAAATGTGTTTTCTAAAATAGAAGTAAGACGTAAAGATGTCAGAGAGGTATGATTTTAAATTATTTCTGTGATCATGTATGTTATTTTCCTTATATAACACTTTCCAGATTTGGGCAAATGTTTATAAAATGCATAATTATTTTCAAACTAAACTGCAAATGAACAGCAATTGTACATTTTAATAGCATTAGATATATAAGTACTGCTCTACTCTTTTAGTAGAGAACTTTTATGATATAATAGTTGAAAGTACAATTTGAACCTTAGAATTCTAAAATAAGTTTTTATAGGTAAAGGGAATGTAATATAACTGAAAAGATAAAATTTATCTGAATCTTGAGCTTCATTAATATTAAAAGAGTTATAAAAGTGGAATATTGGCTTTATTATTGCATGCTTTAAAAAACATTTTTTTTTCAGAATTGAAGAAACCGAAGTATCAATATATAAACTTTGAAAAATACACTACTTTAGTAAGCAGTTTGATGTAAAATTTTGTTTCAATCAACTTTTGAGATACATTTTAATGCCTGGTAACACTGAACAAATATTGTTGAAAATCAGGTTTGAAGTGGATTTTTTAATCTTTATATTTAGTCTCGCTTTCCTGGGGTCAGGGTTGGTTCATTTGGTAGTGAGCCAAGCTCTTAATCTGTAGTTCCTAGGTTCTAGTCCCATCTGTGCCAGCATTGAGAACTATATTTGCTAATATACTCGCACTGCCCATGGTCAGAAAGGATACACTAATAAGCTAGGAAAAGCCACCAGCCATGAGATGGACATAAAACCATGATCCCATGTGCAGGAGAGCCATACCTTGTATATGTTAAAGAACATACTGGATAATCTTTATGGACTGGATAGCCTTGATGCTTTTGGGATGGGGGTGGGAGTTTAGCTCAGTCAGTAGTGTAGCAGGCTCCTAATCTACAGTTCTCGGGTTTGAGTCCCACCTGTGCTGTCATTCAGATTTATGTCTACTAAAACCCTGCTTTAGTCAGAAACTGGACACTGATAGGTTTTGAAAAACTGCCATCCAGTGGATGGAAGGTAAAAAATCCATAGCCCTGTGTGCAGGAGAGCCAAACCTGTGCACATTAAATAATATGCTGGATGGCCTTGGCAAGAGGCTACCACCTGTCTCCTAACAGCTGTCCAGTGGATCCCCTTTCACCTACCTTTTCTGAGCTCTTGGGGTCCTTGTGACCTGACCATTTAGCCAACTGTGTGCAAAAAAGTGCAGCTCAGAGGGAAACAAAATCAACCCAATCCTGTCTTCCCTTAAAAAATTTTTTTGAATTTTTTTTTTAGGTAAAAATTTTTTTTTATGGTATAACATGGAAATTCTTGCATAATTTGTAAGAACAGTGTATTAAAATACTGTATATTCTGTTTGCCCATGTTTGTAATGGGAAATGCTAATAGATTTAACTTATGGTTCTAATTGGTCATGGAGGAGGGCACATAGCTTGTACACTCAGCCAGTAGTTCTATGTTATATGTATATAAAGTAATCTTTTTTATTGAGACCTCTGTGTGCAAGAGTTTCACCAAAAGAAACAAGGGATTCATTCTGTAGCTGTAAAAACAGTCTCTACATCATATTTCTCGTCACTGAGTAATGATAGTGTTATGCAGCTTTTGTTCAAGCTGCAACAATTGAACCTAATGTACAAGGAAATTATGTACCTCTGGGTTTAAAAAAATTATGATTTTTGCTGAAAGACTAAGATCCCATTGCTTTCAGGGACTATTTAAGCCTTACTTTAGCTCAGTTAGTAAAAAATAAATCCATGAAAATAAATAAAATTATGACTAATGATAGAATGCCAAAATGTGGATTCCAGCTGTTCTTTAATTTAAAATTTGATTACAGTACTATCATTTAATTATAGGTGGTAGATCAGTTTTGTTCCCTTATAACAATGTTTAAACAAAAGCTCTTTATAAAATGATATAAACATCATTTCATTTCCTATTAATTTTAAAGTTATGAAAGGTTCAATTGAAATCCATCCGAAGGTAGTTTTGTGTGATCTATTTGGCCTACTCACTAAGCATTTAGGTATGCATCTCATTGAATCATCAAATGCTGAATATTTATTTTATAGAAATTATCATTTAGAATTCATTTCTCTGTTGGTCAAACCAATCACCCACCACTTAATGCACTTCAACATTCAACCATAATCAGAAGACTGAAGATATGACTAATCAGACTAATCAGAGGCTGAAGATATGGAAGTCACACAGGGAGATATCTGGACTATAAGGAGGATGCTTCATCACATTCCACATAACTTAGGTTTGATAGTCTTCACTATATGTGGATGTGCATTATTGTGATGGAAATTGATTCCATGAGCTTTCCTGG
Organism: Ryuthela nishihirai; assembly: GCA_038380435.1. Lineage (NCBI taxonomy): Eukaryota > Metazoa > Arthropoda > Arachnida > Araneae > Heptathelidae > Ryuthela > Ryuthela nishihirai. The sequence continues at coordinate 33,899,178 of JAWZYU010000018.1, forward strand.
ATTCTTAATGGTTGAGTACAGTCTCTCTTTAGTATTGTTTTGGGTACATAAGCATGTCCATATACAGACTGTAAGCTACACTGGTTTACAGCCCTCTTCACCAAGAAACTATTACTGATTTACTGCTACTATACACTGCAAAGTGGGGCGGGGGTGGCTCAGTCGGTAGCGCACCAGGCTCGTAATCTGTAGTTCCCAGGTTTGAGTCCCAGCTGGGTCAGCGTTGAGATTTATCTCCGCAAAAATTCCCCGCTCTGCCCACAATCAGTAGGGGACACCGATGGGCTTGGAAAGACCGCCGTCTGTCGGATGGGATGTTAAGCCGTGGCTCCGTGTGCGGGAGAGACATATCCTGTGCACGTTAAAGAACACGCTGGATGGCCTTGACGGGAGGCTACCATCTATCTTCCAACAGCTGTTCCAGTGGGTCCCCTCCCCCAACCTTCTCTGAGCCTTCGGGGTCCATGTGACCTGGCCATTTAGCCCATGGTGTGCAAAAAAGTGCCGCTCAGAGGTAAAACAACCCAACCCAACACTGCAAAGTTTCATACTTCGAGATGACACAATATTGCAAACATAGACAGGATGTGTTTCTATTGCACCTGCCTAATTCTAATATGTATATATACACACACACAATGTGACAAAGAAAATGCCACCTAGAAGCAGTGGATAGATTTATGTGGAATTCAGAATGTAAGTATAGCATGATGATTATGGGCAAATGATGATGCTGCCAGGTCAAATGGGCATTCATGAGTGATAAAAAATTATCTAGCAAAATGTTCTCGTCACGGTGGTCAATAACAAGTATTGATAGCAAAGGTACTGGATGACAGTTGAATCATCCACATGTGCCATGGTTTGGCAAATGTGGACTGCAGTGCAAAGACAGTTCATTTGGGTCTTATGTGTGTTATTGTTAGCAACAGTTGATTGTCTTTTGGGTGCAGAATGGCAAGCACACTTGTCATGAAGGGTTTGACACCATCAGAAGTAAACATCATGAGATGATTGCCTGATCCTGTTAAACTGATAACAGCATTATTCAAAAAGTTCATCAATAAGGTTCATGAAATTCAATGAGTGCAATAGGCTCCATGGAATGTCCCATTAGCTGAAATATTATTGATAAGTAACTTGCAGAGATAGTTAATTACTCACCATCCAGTGCATGGTTGCCTGTGACTTTTTGCTGAAGACAATGTGCTGACATTTCAGTACTAAGCTTTTTTACACCAAATGTCAAAAGACGCTTGCTACCAGCAATGCCAGTTGTCTTTAGCAATGAACCTCAGTTCTATATAATGAATCTGTATATGAAGATAACATGGGCATATATTAGAAGCAGTTACTTTTGTGCCCATTGATACTAAGAAAGGTCTTTCAGTCTGTTGCACTACTATTTGTGGTAGGTGTGTTGGGCACTATTCTCTAGCAACATAATGCCAAACCACAAAACCAATTCCATCAGTTGGGAGTGTCTATAATTTATTCAGACTATGACATGCCAACCAGGTTCCAACAATGTTTCCTATTGAACATGTTGGAACATGTTGTTATTGAACATGTTTGGAACATGTTAGATTCTTTCAGACATGATAGAACAGTATCTGCAAACCCTCCTCAACCAACATACAAATTAGTTTCCCTGTGGAACCAAGTGTACAGGGCATGGTGGCACATCCTACAGGTTGATAGCAGATATTTATGCAGCCATGAGGTGTCTCTGTGTATATTCCAAATCATGTTGTTGCATAACATGCTAATGTCATATAACAACATGGTTGCTATCATGCTTTCTGTGCAAATAAATTATTGCATTGCTCAGTAATTTGCATTACTTCATGGCTATTTGATCACCTGTCTCTTATGCAGTTTGCAAGCATATATATCAATTGCTTCTAGGTGGGGCAATTTCATTGTCACAGATGTAGATATATATGTATATGTGCTGCTGTTCATGAAAATCAGAATACCAAGAAGGAATAAAGGTCTGTGACTTGCATGGGACATATTTAGCAGCTACTACAGAAGAAGTGATTAGAATTTAAAGGTCATCAGGGCAGTTGTGTTGGCTACAGGCAATGAGAACATTCTGGAAAGGGTGTGGCTGGACCCTTCCCACAGATATTTAAAGGGGTGGTAGCCATATTAAGCTTATCAGTTCTTGTATAGGTGTTGCTAAGATATGCTTTGCAGAAACCTATGCAAGCTGCATATCTTTAAGTGTGAGTTTGAAAAGTATTGTTGGCATGAGAGAAGACAATCTTTTGTGTTGAGGAATTGTGGCTCTTGTGGGATGTAGTATATTTGTTGTGCATCAAAAATGCAGAGAATGGTTTGAACATGGGCAAGTCAAAAAGGTTCTGGAACTTGTCCATAACACCCCCATGGGAAGATTGTCATTTTGGAATGGATGGGGGTGGCTCAGTCAATAACATGCCAGGTTCATAATCTGCTTTCCCATGTTTGAGTCCTGCCTCAGCCAGCATTGAGATTTATCACCACAAAATTATCTGCCTTGCCTCGGTCAGTAGGGAACACTGATGGGCATGAAAAGTTCACTGTCTGTCAGATGGAATGTTAAACTATGAACCTGTGTATGCTGGAGAGCCATATCCTGTGCACATTAAAGAGTTGGGAGGCTACCATCTGTCTCCTAACAGCTGTCCAATGGGTCTCCCCCAACCTTCTCTGAGCACTTGGGAACCTTGTGACCTGGCCATTTAGCCCATTGTGTAAAAAAAGTGCCACTCAGAGATAAAACAACCTAACCTTGTCACATTTTAACATCCTTACGTTCCTCCAGGACAAGTGATTTTCCATTGTTAACTTTCATTGACGTATGCTTTTCCTGACTTTGTGATACTTATATCATAACAGAATTGGTTGGCATTTGAATTAAATTGAAAGACCTTGTTCACAGAAAAGTCAAGCCTGGAATTAGTATGTAAAATTACTCTGACTTAAAAAGAGTGAGAGATGGTAATATTTAAGTGAAATAATACTTTTTGATATCATAACGATTTCCAATTGCAATTGGATTCAAGGCATATTATGATAACAAAATGAATATGAAATGAAAAAAATGAAGTTATTACATTCTTTCTTATAAGTCTGTTTTTATTACCCAATTTATTTTAATTTTTTAAGGAAATGAGAAAAGAACAACAAATTAGACGAGAAGCCCAAGTCACTATGTACAGACAGTATCGTATTGGAGATCTTCCTGATATCCAGATAAGTAATTCTGCCATCATTGCACCACTCCAAGCATTAGCTCAGGTACTTTTGATTAAACTGAAATAATTTCATTAGACTTTATACTTGATTGGTTATTGATTGCTAATTTATAAACATTATCATGCTTTTCTGCTTAATATTTTGCATGTAAATAGATGGTTTATAATATGCTAAGGGTCTAAATAAGGTATTCATCTTTTCAAAGAAGAAAATTTTTTTTCGTGTTTTTTATCATCAGTCAAAATATTTGGACAGCCACATAATAATAAATTTGAATACACATACCTACATGAATAGATCTGCACACCCATATATAAGAACAGTTCACACGCATGAATACATCTATACACCCATGTGTATGAATAAAGATACACAGACACACACATGAGTGCACCTCCCTCTCCCCCCACACAGATGTGGCTAAGATAGAGGTCAGAAAGCTACTAAACTGTGAATAACCAGAAAATTATAATAAAATTATAGGTTAATATGCGTGAGACACTTTTTTTTCCATAAAAGGACTTATTGTAAGTATAGGACAGGCCTATGCCAACTTTTTTGCTAAATGGTTGCATAGAGAACTGAAATAAAATTGTAAGCTGCATAAAAAACTGAAATGGAATGGTGGGCTACATAAAAATTATAATCAATAACGTATGCATAAGCAATGCAAAAAATATTTGAAATGGAACAAAGCAATGTAATTTTATTAAAATTAATTTTGATATAATAAAATAACAGTGTACATATAAATTTAATAAAACTCTATAACACTGTACATGATATATAATAAACTATAGCAGAAGTAAAGCAGTGTGATCCAACAGTAATAGTTGATAACATAGCTGAAATGCATGAAAACAAAATTCAACTTCTAACTACAACTCCCCTCCCCCAATCCAACCGGCTAAAATATCCCCTAAGCCTGTAAAATTCATTAATTTGTCTAATGAACCTTTAACTGAAGAAGATACTAATATATTACAACAAGGACCTAAATTTGCTTACCCATTACCTCCCTCGAAATTGCATCAACTTATTCCTCAATTAGAACAAATCACCCATGTCCTCTTACTTGAAAAAGACAAAGTAAGATTTATATTATATTGTAATATTAACAATCTAAGTAATCAGGCATCCCTGATTCTTAGATTATTAACCAACACACTCTAAACATATAAAAACTCTTAAAATTGAAAAAGAATACAAACCCCAAGATAATACAAGCCAATAAAACCAACCAATTAGTACTTTTAAATAATACCCAATGTAACGAAAAGTTTGATAACACACCACAGGAATGTCCGATCCCCTTATACTCATACACCTTTTACATAATGGCTTGGTTTTAACTCTGGTTTTTGAATTTTATGTTTTACAGGATATTTTAACTGTTTATAATTTTTATAATTCTTTTCTCAATTTTACATTTATTTCCGATTTTTTAATAGTCCCTATATATCTATTGTTGATCGTTGATTTTTACTCTTGTTGGTTCTTTCGATCATGGTTTTATACACCTTTTGTTATGCACTTTTATGTTTTGTAGTGTCCTCTACATTTCTATTCCTTTGCTGTTCTTTGTGTACTGATTTTAACTTTGGTTTTGGGTTTTATGTCTTTTACTGTTTTATTTCAGCTTGTTTGGCATAGAATAGCCTTAGTTGCTCTTGTGCCAAAAAACCCCCAAACAATCAACCAACCACTACAGGAACTAAAATGCCAACCTATAGTAAAAAATCCTTTATTAACTGTAATCAATAAATTAAATACACTTAAAGCAAACCTATTCCTTTCTTAATGACAGTACCAAAGCTTGTATCCCCAAAATCCATAACTATCTCAACACCCCTCAACTTTTCACAAAGACTACTAATCTGTAAACAATATGTCCCTCCATATTTTCTTTTTATAAAAATTATTATTAAAATTATTTTCACTTTATTTTTCTCCAGATCAGTACACACTAAAACCAGGAGCCGATGTAATCCATAAATTTAAAGACATTGAATTTAAATTTGAATAAGTGTCGAAAGGAGACAGCACCAAAAAGACATCGAATTTAAACCCAAAATCAGCATCTAACTGTATATTCATTAGATGTATCTTTATACTCTAGTACCCCCATTTACAAAGCCTACATGATCCTAAAATATAAATGGATGGAGGTCACCAGGCCCACCACCATACCTAGATATATATCTAGGAGGTGGTAATATGTACATATATACACCAAAGAGCCAAAACATTATGACAACCTGTCTAATATGATGTTGGTTCTCCACATGCTGCCAAAACAGCTCTTACCCAGTGAAGCATGGATGCTACAAGATTTCTAAAGGTGTCTTGTGGTATCTGGTACCAACATGTTATCAAAGATCCTTTAACTCTTGTAAGTTACATGGTTAACCAACCATTCTTGAACAATCCAGTCAGTGTGGCAGGCACATTATCCTGCTGAAAGAAGGCACTACTAGAGGGATATACCGTTGTCATGAAAAGATGTACCTGATCTACAATGATGTTTGGTAGGTGGTAGACATCATAGTTTCTTGCATATGAATGATTGGACCCAGGGTTTCTCAGCAGAACATTGTCCAAAGTATTACACCTCCTCAACCAGCTTGTTTTTGTCCCATGGTGTATCTTGGTGCCAACACTTCTCTAGTTAAACGATGCACATGTACCCAGTCATCCATATGGTGCAACAGGAAACGAGATTCATCAGACCAGACGACCTTCTTCCAATCATTCAAGGTCCAGTTTTGATGCTCATGTGCCCATTGTAAGAACTTTTGACAGTGAGCTGAGGTTATCATGGGCACTTAGAGTGGCCTGTGGCTATGCAGCCTCATTTTCAGCAGGGTTCGATGTACTGTGTGTTGTAACCAATTACTCCTGTCACCAGCATTCAAATTATGGGCAAGTTGCACCACAGTATCCCTTCTGTTGGTTCATATGATACAGGATACCTTCGCTCACCTCTAGCATTGATGAGCCATGGAACAAAAAGTGATCTGAGGAAGGAAAACCTTGGCTGTCCATGAACAAGCCTTGCCATTTTGGAAATGCTATGACACAGTTGTCTGGCCATTACAATTTGGCCTTTGTCAAACTGAAGTCTGTTGCCTTTCCCATCTGAAGAACAAGAATAACACTGATTAACAGAGCTCAGTATCAGGTATTATTCATACCATTTCATGACCTTCACATGTGTCGTTGTTTACCTGCATTTGCTTCAATTTGCATAAAGATGCATTGGTCATAATGTTTTGGCTCTTTAGTGTATATGCACAGTCATATCAGAATAATATAACCACCCATGGAATCACAGTGTATCTTCCCAGGTGTGTCACAGAGTGCACATGACAAGGTCGACCATACGGAGATATAAGCGGCCGGTCAGGACAGATGAGCCATAGTGCGTAACGTGAGCACAATGGGCAGAGGTATTGATTTGATGGATGTTCAAAATGGAATAATTATTGGCTACCATGCCAAGGGTGGAAGCATCTCAGAAACAGCAGACTTCATGGGCTGTTCGCGAGGTGCTGTAGTAGGTGTACCAAGAATGGACCACTGGCACACTGAGTACTTCTAGACATCATAACTGTGGAGCCCCAAAGGCCATCAACTCCAGAGGAGAATGTCGCCTCCATTGACTGGTAAGGGGAATCAATGTGCAACAGTGAAGCAATTGACCACTCAAATGAACACTGGGGCACCCAGGAATGTGTCCCCGATAACAGTAGAGTGAATCCTGTTATGCATGGGTCTCCAGAGTCGACACTGCATAAAGGTGCCCATGTTAACCAAGGTCCATCAGCAACAATGCCTGCAGTTCACATGGGACTACCGTCATTGGACAATGGAAGAGTGGAAAAAGGTTGCCTTCTGATGAATCGAGATTTCTACTCCACAGAAGTGGTGGATATGGCATCAGACACACAAGAACCAACACCCGAACACACTTGTCGGTCACATACAGGCCGGCGGTGGCAGTGTGCATATCTGGGGGATGTTTTCCTAATATGACCTGGGACTGCTGTACCACTGGATGGGTCCCTGAATGCCAATGGCTACCTGTCCATCCTCACTGACCACATGCATTCCTTCATGTTGGATGTTTACCTTGGTGGTGATGGTGTCTACCAACAGGACAATGCGCCCTGCCATGTCGCTAAGGTGGTGCATGACTGGTTCCAGGAACTCGACAGCGATGTCTCTGTTCTCCCTTGGCTGGCAAAATTGCCCGACCTCAATCCCATCACTGTGGGACCATTTGGAATGATAGGTTCGGCATGTGGACCCACAACCACCTCATCTTCGGAACCTCCATGCTCTGCTGGAGTCCGAATGGGCACATGTGCCTCTGGCAACCCATTATTAAGCCCCTCTGGCAACCCATACTATTCCCATTATTAAGTAGGTGTTCATATTATTCTGATACAACTGTGTATATAATATACTAAAAATATAATATATGCTTTTAATGTGGTATAACATTTGCATAATCTGACCATCGTGCCTTTGCGCTAGCTATAATGCAAGAGGGGGTGTATCCTTCATGCACATATTAGCGACTGCCAATCAAAAGTTGAAGTTGCGCATACTCAACTCCTTTAGTGGATCAGAAGAGGGAAAAGTAGAGTCCAACTGAAAAATAAATCCCCAAAATGATAAATATAATGTAAATGAAGTAAAACTGGTTAAGGAAAAGTAAAAGTGAATGGGTGGACTATCACAACTCCTTCTCCCAAAGGGAGTCAAAATTTGACCTAACAGTTTTTGATGAGCAATTTTGAATAAAAGGACACTTCCTACATAATTTACATATCGCTGAAATATATAAAGTAAAAAGTATGCATGTGCAAATTTGATGAGATGATTTACTCTCACATCGACACAATTTTCTATCACAACCAATGGTACCTCCTCCCATTCCTCCTGACAAAACATAAATTCTACTTAGTGTAAATGCATATCAATGACTGTAGCAGTTAACTGCATATTAACATTAATGGTCTAACTAGTATCACATTCTGATACAATTCCAAAAGTTGCATACTATAACCTTTACAAAGTTTGTTAATCTAACTCCTGTCATGTTTAACTTCTAAAAAAGGTTAAAGAAAAAAAAATTAAAAAAATTGCATCAATTATGCTCTTTCACAGAATATATATATATATACAGATGCATGAAGTGAGGTACATAACATCTGCTTATTCCCCTAACAACAATCAAATATGCAAAATCTAATCTTCTTGCATGCCTGCCATACGTAAAAAAATGGATATGGTACTGTTAAATCCTCCTAACTACAATCAAATATATGAAGTTAATAATTTCATTTTCAAACAAGTGGGTTTGTAATCATCAACTAAAATTTCACCTAAACACAATAAATTGTGAGTTAGCTGAAATAAAAATAGCATTAATTACCTCCCCTCATCAAGCTTTACGACCCCCTCCCAAAGGAATTTTGCTAGTGACAGTCTCAGTCAAACTATCGAAACTCCAAAGTTTCAACATGAAATTAAATATTTCAAAATCTCTAAGTATAAACAACAATAATTAATCTTCAATTATCTCTGTCTTCATCTATTCCATAGAAAAGAAATAAAACATCATAAATAATTAGTGCCACAGGGGAAGAATAATAATGCTTAAATTTTCATTGTTGGCACTCCTTTGCGATAAATCATCATCTACTCATTTCCAGGAGACTTCATTCCTGCGTTGATCAATAAGCTAGGTTAAGTGCTCTATTTTTTGACACACCCTTACATTCAGAAAAAACCTCACTTTTATAACTGTTTTTTTATAACTTGTGTTTTTCCACACCTTATAACTGTGTTGCAAATTAAAACTTGTTGGGGGAGATAATTCCTAATTTCATAACATTGGCAAATTTTTTTTTACTTGACACATATTTTTGTTTTTGAAGTTGGTTGTCACCAAAGTTTACACTTGTGTCCTGTTTCAATATAAAAATATTATTTGAAAATATTATGAAGCAACACCACAATAGTTTGTTTATTTATAGCACATTTCCCATGTTTATATCTATATTCAGTTTATATATATATAAAGTGAGCTATAGATGCTGATTCGCTAAAGTGCACATGCTACTTTTAGTTCAATATTGTGTTGAATTTTGACTACAATAAACTTTTCAATATATGTAATGTATACCATTTATTTGGTAGATGGAGAAGTTTTTCCCCTTCATATTTTTCATTTTACCTAAATTTAATAAAACTCTATAATATTGTGTATGATATATAAATAAAACATATCAGAAGTTAGGCAGTATGATCCAACAGTAATGGTAACAGTTGTGTATCAGGATCTGTGGTAAGAAAAATGTACAAGTTGGATGCCAAAATGGCATATAAGATGCATTTGTCTATATATCAGGTATATAGGTATCTCCTTGACATAGAATGAACATTTCTGTATGTCTATAGAATGAAACAATATGTGAGGCTTGTAGGTAAAGGTAAACACAGTGCAAGGTGAATTGTTACATATTTGCTGTTTTTAAGTATGTAATACTTGTAAGTTTCAAGTATATAATACTTGTACTGTGGTAAGTATTTCATTGATTAATTTCAAGTGCACAAATCAAAAAGATAAGTAGCTTTGACAGTATGAAGTCTGGGTGCACAGAACTGTTCTAAGTTGGTGGTATACCACTACCTGACCGAATTACCTTACCTTACCAAGGTCTGCTTACCTTACCCAATTCCTGATAGCACTGCCAATTTTTGCAAGACTAGTCTAGTGACTGGTTATTGGTGCTTGTGCAGACACCAGGTAATGTATTACAATATATTTTATGTTTTCATTTTTACTGAAATTAATGCTTGTTATACACACACTGGCCACAGAATTAGAAACCTTTATGCAGATGTATGTAAACGTCATTTGTGCAGTGTATATGCAAAAAAAAAGTGGTCATGTGCATCATCAAGTGATCTATGGAACTATTTAAGACTGCTGCTCATCAGTAATCACCAGTAGTGTTGATCACAATGGGAAAAACAAAGGATCTTTTGGGGTTTGATAAAGGGCTTATTGTGGGTGCCCATCTGACTGGAGCAACAGTTTAAAAACAGCAGGTTTCTCAAAAGGTGAGATATCTCGGGTTTTTAATCAGTGGAAAAATAACCCACATTGCTTGTCGAAAGGCGTAAGTGTGGCATGATGACAGTCTGTCAGGAATGTGATTGCTGTCATCTGAGAATGCTGGTATGGAGAAAAGGACTTCCTGTGTGCAACAATTGACTAAAGCATTCAATGAAGGCTGTTTCCGACCCATATCTCAGTGAACTATGTGGGGCGGGGGTGGCTCAGTCGGTAGCGCGCCAGGCTCGTAATCTGTAGTTCCCAGGTTCGAGTCCCAGCTGGGTCAGCGTTGAGATTTACCTCCGCAAAATTCCCCGCCCTGCCCACGGTCAGTAGGGGACACCGATGGGCTTGGAAAGGCCGCCGTCCGTCGGATGGGACGTTAAGCCGTGGCCCCGTGTGCGGGAGAGCCATACCCTGTGCACGTTAAAGAACACGCTGGATGGCCTTGACGGGAGACTACCATCTGTCTCCCAACAGCTGTTCCAGTGGGTCCCCTCCCCCAACCTTCTCTGAGCCTTCGGGGTCCATGTGACCTGGCCATTTAGCCCATGGTGTGCAAAAAAGTGCCGCTCAGAGGTAAAACAACCCAACCCAGTGAACTATGCACAGGGAATTGAAGAGGATCTCTATTAGCAGTTGCATGCCTATATGGAAACCACCGATTTCTGTGAAGAACCGGAAAGATCATCTACAGTGGTGTCAGGAACACGACTGTAGATAGAAAAACTAGAAAAAAGTCATGTAGTCAAGTAGTAAGAAGACTAGAAAAAGTCATGTGGTCTGACGAGTCGTGGTTCACCTTGTTCTGTACCAACGGTAGGTAGAGAGTTTGGCAGGAGCCCCAAGAAGCAATGGACTCAGTTTACTTTGCAAACACAACTCAAGGTTCTGGAAGCTTTGTCATGATGTGGGACATGGTACGGAACGGTTCCCCTGATATTGCTGGATGTGTTTAGCAGTGGTTCAGCGAGCATGACAGTGACTTCTACTATCTTCCCTGGTCACCACAAAGCCCAGATCTGAACCCCATTGAGAATGTTAGGACATGTTAGAAAAACAGATCCAGGGGCAAAGTCCTCTTCTGTCAAATCTGAGCCAGTTAAAGGATTCTCTGGTAAATGCCTGATATGCTGGAGATGTAAAGGCACTCCAACACCTTGTGGAATATATGCCAAACTGCATACATGCTGTAATTCGGGCTAAAGGAGATCAACTCGGTATTGAATAAAGGTTTCTAATTCAGTGGCTGGTGTGTGTAATATTTTAAGATATTTAATTACAAAAGATTTTATACATTGCCATTTTGCTACTGGATGTCTCTGCTACAGTCCTAGATGCATTTTGTGATATAGTTGTTTGAACATATATATATATCTTATATCTCAATCTCAGTAGACAAGTGAAGAAAAGGTGCTATATACTTATATAAGACTGGCACTGTGCCAATTTACATGTGGTTTCCAAAGGGAGCTGATAAGTCTTGGAGTAATAGTTTCCATGGTGACCGCAATGGATGACTTCTGTATTACAGAGGATATGTGGATTTATGTTTTTTTTTTAATTAAATTTTCTATGTAAGTAGTTGGAACTTAGTGGGAGGAGAAATAAGTATTGTACTCTCCATAATAGAATTGGGTAGTTTGTTTTCAATAATAGACTGAGCTAAGGCAGTATTAGGTTTTCATTTTTTTTAATCAGTGTTATGTTATTTTAGTCTAAGGGGAAAAGGTCGGTATGTTTTTCCTACATATTCAAGAGTGATCCGAAATGCGTCTGTGAATCCGAAATGCATCTGTCAAGAGTGATCCGAAATGTGTCTGTCTGTCTCCTAATATGAAGTAAAAGTTTGTCTACTTTCTTGTGTCTGTGGTATATGAAATTACTTTTTTTTATTAATAACATTGAACTGCTGCAGAGCTGTGCCATGAACTAGCAATAACAAATGTGCAGGAGACAATGGCCAACAACAACATTTATGAGCCATCTGTGCCAGAGACCAAGAAAGAAACCCCTAACTGTGGTGGCAACAAACATAAGTAGGAGTGTATCACAGCAGGTTTTTAACAAAATGGGAGAATAGTGAACCTTTCATTGATACATAAGAAGACATTATGTTATTAATGGTGGGTATTAGTGTATTGATATATGGGAATGCAATAGTGTATTTCTGTTCAGGTTTGATTATTTGTAGTTGGATAGGTGGGTGGGGGGTTGAGAAATTGCTTTTAATTGGTTTTAATATTTTTTTTATTATTATTAAGTGAAGGGGATATCCTGCATCTAAACCGATTTGGTATATATATATACACTTCAGTTCTTTGGTTAATTGTTACTTATGACTACAATAAGTTATAGCTTTGTGAAAATATGAATTGAATGCAGATACTTTATATTTATGGGGACAGGTACATGGTGGGAATCGAACCTGCATCTCTCCAGATTCATGCCAGAGCACGCTACCATTGTACCAAACATCGGACAATGAAATTTTTCAGAAACAAGACCTTATAAATTTTCATTGAGACATGGCTGAGACAGCACCATCTCTCCTTGAGTATAGATGGCACTGTCTCAGCCATGTCTCAGTGAAGATTTATAAGGTCTTATTCTGAAAAATTTCATTGTCCGATGTGTGGTAAAATGATAGCACGCTCTGGCATGAATCTGGAGAGATGCGGGTTTGATTCCCACCGTGTCAGCAATGAATTTTTTTCAGAAATTTTTAACTAATGTTTGATATCTACCTCAACAGGGTAATCTATTTACTATGGTTACTATTACTATTTACTATGGTATTTACTATGGCATCTCAATCATCAGGAAGCATTAAATCTTTAGAATCATTAAATTAATTTTTCACCAAATAGCAGCATCATAACAGAAATAAAATTCTGTATTTGATATGAATATAAAAAAAGAAATAATGATATTAAATACATATAATATATAATAAAATGATGATTTGATTATCTTCTACATGATTGTTTAGAAAAATTAAAAGAATTGTGCAATTAGAGGACATATTTTTAATTCGTTAATTTCTTATTTAACAGACAGAAATTAGCAAATTAAGATAGATAAATATACAGATTATGATTCTATTATAATTGTTGCAGCACTGCAGGATTCTGTTTTAGAACTGTTGTATTTTAATTTTTTTGTAATACTGTATTTGTGTTGTAAAATATGTATTACTGAATATATACTACTTGAATTAATTAATTCAAATAGTATATACTTTAGTGTGAAGGAATAAATTGAAAATTGTGTTTTGAAGCAGTATATTTAAGATTGCGTTTTAGACTATTTTGCATAAGACTGTATTTTTAATCATTGTTCATTGTGCATACTTTAATACAACTGAATCAATTTGTTATGATAGCTTTTTTTCTTCTAGACTTTACTCAGTTTAATGCTGGTGAGAACTTCTGAAATTATTACAATTAACTTTAATATATGAGAATTATTATTATGAAACAAGTTCTTAAACATTTATTAATTACAAACAATTTATTTCTCTAGTGATTAATGTTTTAGTTCTACTCGCAGATAATAATTATTGAAAAATTTGTTGTGCTTCTACTGAAATCCAGTTGCCACCTGTGTATCAGTATTATATAGGTTATTAGTTATTAATTTTCTTGGAAAACTTTGACTGTTTTAATTTAATTATTATTGTCTGATGTAATTGTGGCTTTTTTGGTATCTTTAAGAATATTCATATTGCACGTGATTCTTAGTGTTCCAAAAACTCCATGTATCCACTTATCCATTTCCTTGGCATTCATTGGGTAGTTGGTTTCTTCATAGTTACAACTCTACTGAGACATAAATTTTCAAACATTGTGGTGCCAATAATATTTCTATATTTGTTTATTTGGATAATTTCAGAAATAAGTTGAAATTTGATTAAAAAAAAGTAAATTATATGTGAATTGTTGAAGTTTGTATATGTGCTTATATTCTACTGTTTTTCTTTCTAAAATTAATAAAGTATAGAATTCTTAGTCTGTTCTTATTTACTAGAATGTGTTAAAGGTTAGTACCATGGCCGAGTGGTTAGCGCGCTTGGCTGTTGATCTAAGGGACCTGGGTTCGAGCCCCGGATTAAGGCATGGATGTTCGTGTTGTTTTTCTGCTGAGGTCCTGCCATCCTCTCAGATCTTCTACTGTGGCATATAAACTGACAGGCTCCTGTCAGACCTCTGTGACAAGCAGCTGCTTGAGGGTGTATTTATTTTTATTTTTATTATAGTTAGTATTACTACTAAGTGTTAATCACAAATAATTAATATGATATTGTTATTTGGTTTATTACAGAATGATGCCACTATTGCAAAAATGCTACTCAAATCCCTAGTAATTGCCATTTCTGAGGCTGTAGAGACAGATATCCCTCAAGAATACCATGCCTTTTCTGTTCAAATTGGTGAATGCCTGAAGAAGATTTTAAACAATAGCAGTGAATATGTGCCTGCTGTGATATCTTTTTGTCTTGTAAGTCATAATTTTACTGTATTTTATGAAATGCTAATAATTATGCATAAGATAATGTATTACTTTTAATTTATCATTTATAATTATGCATTATATAATATTGTTATTACTTTTAATTTATCATTTTGCAGTTTATTGAAGTACAATATTAATTTATACAATATTAATTGTCTAGAATTTGTAAACCAATATTACACTTTATACAAAATCAAAATTACCAACTGAAATTGCAGAAAATAAAACGTATATTGTGTTTAAAATTTGTCACCCACTATTAACTTTCTTGATTTCATTAGATTTCTAGGTTTGAATTCAGTTTAAGATGTTTGTATATGTTATCTTTTACCTGAAGTCTGGTTATATTCACAAGTCTTGTATTTTCCACATTTACTAATAAAAATAACATTATGTGAGTTGGCTAAAAACAAAAAAATTGAAAAGGTGACTTCTAGATGGAAAAGAATATGTGGTCAAGCAGTCAGCACCAAAGAGGAGAAAAGGACATCAGAGAAAATAAATAGCAAATTTCTTCAGCATTAAATCCCAAACTTTCAACTTATCTTTCTGCTTTACACCTACCTTATACATATCTTCTTTAAAATTCTTTATCTGTTTCTTGAACAGCTTTCCTTTGCCCACTACATTGAAAATTTTCTGCCCATTGTCTATCTATTGGAGTTTCTGTCTTCCCTCATTAGGTGTGTCTGAATTATCTCAAGTGATTCTTTATTGCTTCCACACTTTTTCTTATATCTATTTGTTTTCCTTCTGCATTGTTTCTTCTAGAGTGCCATTTTTTAAGATTTCTTTTAACTATATGATTATATTATTTTTGTTATCTCAAATTGTAATTCTTGTTTTTGTAGTGTACTATTTCTTCACTTATATAGCATTATGGTTTTTATGGTACTTTTAGTTTTAAATGTATGTTTTGTCACATACTACTGAAATTTCTTTTCATGTGTTCCTTACTGCATTTATACCTGGTTTACATCTCCTTTATATAATTTTTTTTTTTGTATTGTAGATCCCAGATATTTAAATTTAATGTCTTTTAATTCTTCTTATTTATCCACAAAAGTTGCATTTTCCTATTGGGTTCTTTCAGTAATTAGTGCTTTTTAACATTGAGTTTTAACTCTTTTTCTTAAACTCCTTACCAATTATAAATGTAATAAATGAAAAAAATAAACAAATAACCCCTCAAGTATAATGTTTGTAAATACTTAAAAAGTTTCATTAAATATTAAAACATCTGAAGTTAAAAAATTTAATGATTGGTGATATAATTCATTGTGGTGTGTCATTGATTTCAGTAGGTAAATTCGTTTTCAATATCTTAGTTCAAGAGCTGTTGCCATCTTTAGTAATTATTCATTCATTATTTTTTAAGGAACACAAACAATTCTCTAGCTGCTAAAGTTTCACCATTGTTAATTGCTTATTAAATTTATAAATGAAAAAATTATATTTTTAAAGCTATAACTGTCTTTTTGTTCAAAGGAAATTAGCTTATAAATCTTTAACTTATAAAATTTGTTAATGAATTTCTGTTGTTTCAGCTATTTTTTTGTCCTAAGAGTGAATATATATATATATACTCTTTGAATAAATACAGTTTAATACATAATGTTAGATGATTTTTGTGATATACTCCTGAAATTCTACTACAGTATAATAATATTCAGCAAAACTGTGCTAAAAATGCAAAATTCTAAAATATGAATTTTGACAGTATAATTAAATTAATATTCTGATAAATATTTTAAATGGGTCTTTGCCTGAAAGCATGTTGAATTTCAACACTGATAGGGAAAAATAAAGCACCTCAAGTCTTTTACTAGTAATCCACTGATTAGTCAAGAACTGTTGATAGGTACCTATTGCTGGCACAGAGACAGAAAACTAAGATTTAAGAAATGACTTTCTGTGTATTATGTTTTTAATTCATTTTTTTAATGTAATTATAAACTTTATCAGCAGTGAACAAAAATATATCATTATTATATTTTTTCCTTCCAGGTTGCTTTTAACATTTACCCCTTTCCAAAAATTTGTAGTTGATCAAAGTCAGACCACTTTCAGAGTTCATAGAGTGTAGACTTGTTTAAATTAGCTCAGGTTAGCCTTGATTTTAAACTTAAATTTTAGAAACAGATCTTTTCAGAACTAAATTTTATAAATTAGGGAAGGCGAAGAGGAAACATGCAGGATGCAAATCTATAAAATGTCTTCAAGATATTTCACAATGGAACAGCTTTCCTTGAACTAATAAAAGATATCATCAACATTAGTGGACTAGGAGCAGTCGAAATTGCACAAATCACAAACAAGAATTTAACAATTATTCCAATGAAAAACGAAGAAGCTGCAGGAAAAATCCTCAAATGGAAAGAACATATGACACAAGATGAAAGAAAATAGTACATCCTACAAGTCTGTGCCTGATTAAGAAAGTTCTAGTGTCCAAGCACCCATTTTTAATCAATAATGAAGTTGGAAAAACCCTACAACAATATGCAGAAATACTAAGCATTGAAGATGAAATGCACACCATCCCAGAATTAAAAGAAAGATCCTGGTTCCTGTCTTATGCCATATAAAAATAAAACAAGAAATTCCTAATTTTCTTCACATTAATAAATACCTAGCTACTATTGAATACAAGGGAGTCATTAGAATTTGCAAACAATACAGAAAAGCAGGGCATTTTGTAGCCCAAATCCACTTTCAACAAAAACTGGAGGTAAAAAAAAACAAACACTGAACCAGCAACCTTTGTTGACATAATAACAAAGTCACTGAATAAAGAAAAAATCCACCAAACTACAAAAGGTAATGAGACAGAAAATAGCAAATCTCCTTCACCTCACAAACCACCCAACTCCAAGATGAAGAGAAACTGGATGGAACCTATACAATCCACTCCTGCCCATAACCTACAAATAGCAGCATCAAGGGAAAAAAAGAGAAACAAGAAGATAAAGTCACAAAGGAAAAAATCGGAAAGCTAGAAACTAATTGGTGTGAAAACATTACAGAAAAAAATAAAAGAAAAGAAAATGACTCAGAAAATAAAAATGACATCACAGCAACAGAAATAAGAGAAACAAGTAAAATTCAGACAAAAATATGGGAAAGAGATGAGGCAGCAGACAATACAGATGAACTTATCGAATACATCTCTTCAACTCTTGAAGATTACAAAAAAGAACTAAATTCCTCAAGTATCTGATCGATGATTTGAGAAAAGCAATTAATGACCAATATGCTGCAAAATTGAAGTATACCAAATTATACTGAAAATTATTGGACAAATACTTCAAGAAGGGGCAATTATCATCTTGGAGAACTTTGCAAAAGAGTTGGCTAATTTAAATTCTTCTCAATCTAATTATGTCATAGATCAGTATCTCAAAAATTCGCCCTCCAGTAGAATCGATGAATAGCGCTCTGCCAAGTCTGGATCTTTTTTGATCCTTCGACTGGATCTTTTCTGAGTTAGACAGCTTGCTTGCTGGTGTTGTGTTGGATCACTTTTTTTTCCACCATAACATCTTAATTAATCTATGTGGACTCCTACATTATTTTCAATATGAGTTTTTTCACCCCAACATAGGTGGTGAGATATAAACCCGAGGTAGGTTGAATGATGATGATGAAGTATGTAATAAAAGTGCACAATGAAAAATAATGTGGTTTAAAATTAAAAAAAAATTAAAGTTGTTCATTTTTAAAGATAAATATTTGTTATATCTTCTTTAATTCAGTGAAATCCACTTAAAATGTATGTGATGAGAATAAAACCCCAAAGTTATGTAACGAGAATGATGCAGAACTAGAAAAAGGAGGGTGTTATATACAACATATAAGTAATCATCATGAGTTTCAGAATTGAATGTTATTCTTATTTGTAGTTATTAGTACAGTAAATTCTGATATAATGAAAGGAGTCTGCACTGAGAACTTTCTATATCGTTTAGATGGCTGGAATGTGCTCCTCTTGCCTTACCAATCTGTTCCTAATAGCATTACTGATATGACAATGTTGTGAACAACTCATCATTTATGTTTTTCTATGGCAATTAAAAACATACAGAAGTAGCAGTGAAATGCATGGAAGGTTAGTAATCATTTTTTGAAGGAAGGGAAGAACGGTAGTTATAATGCATAATAAAAATAAATGGTATGTAGTAATATTTGAAATTGCACTGTAATTCCCTTAAAGACAAGACAGATATTCTGTTCTGTTTGTTGGATTTCTATGGTACATGTGTTAAAGTTTTTGCCAGAAATGACTTGCTATTATTGTCTGGGATTTATTTTTTTGTAAGTTTTGATAACATTAATAAAATTATGTTATTTATTGCTGCATGAATTTTGTGTTGGTGGACTTAATTAACATTAGACATTTTTATTGCATAATTATTTATTTCGATAGGTCTCAGTTTGTTGCATTATATTGAAAATTTCTGTCTTGATATTGTAATATTTTTTTTAGTAAATCAAATTTCCTTTATAATGATACTTTGAAAATTGTTTTTATATCTATGCACAAAAACTGTTTTTCAGGAAGCAATATTTCATCTTAAAACTGCCGTAAAATTTGATCCTGAAATAATAGTCACTGCATCGAAAAAAAGCAACCAGCAAAGCATAGGTTTGGCTTGTTTTAATTTTCTTAATTTTTGAAATGAAAATATTATTTTATTATGTTAAATATGTTTGATTTATCATTATGTCAAATTTTTCTCTGGAAAAATTGAAAATATAGTAATATGATGAAAGATGTGTTTGGTAGCTGGGAGTGGGGAGTGGGAGAAGGGGAGTATCATGGTTTATTGGCCTTGAGAGGGCCATTTATTTTAAGTATAATTTGCCGTCTATATATGTAGATGGTTTAAGGTTAACCTGGACTTTTTGTACAAAAAAAAAAAATGAATAGGATTACACTTACCAAACTATGGGTCCTTCTGTAGGTACTCTCTCTTAACATTAACACACTTGTCCCATCTCCATGGAAGACTATGTATTCCAACCATGTAGAAGGATTTGGGTTGCTGTCATAGCCATTGTAGGACACACTCCTGTAGTTGTTCATCTGCATACATCATTTTCTTACCTCCTAAATGTTTCTTAAGTGGACTGAACAGGTGGAAATCACTTGGAGCCAAGTCAGGACTGTAGGGGTGATGTCTGAGTATTTCCCAGCCCATTGATGCCACTGCTGTCATTGTCATGTGAGCCGTGTGGACCTAGCATTGTCATGCCACAGGATAACCTATTTTGACAATTTTCCAGGCATCTTCTTGTGAATGGCAGGTTAAAGCTTCTCTTTTATGAGGAGCTTAATACTGTGCATTCATTGTTGTTCCCCGTGAAAGAAAATCCACCAGGAGCACCACATTTGCATCCCAGAATACAATAGCCATTAGCTTTCTTGCAGATAGCATTGCCTTGAATTATTTCGACCATGGGGGGTAACCCTTGTAGTGCCATTCACACTGGCTTGCTTGGTTTCTGGAGTAAAATAATAAAACCAAGACTCATCACTGGTCATGATCTGCTACAGAAATGCATCTCCCTCAGACTTAAAGTGATGCAAAAGCTCTGTGCAAATGGTGACAAAAAATGACTTCTGATCAAATGTCAATGCCATTGGTACCCAATGTGCACACACACTTTTCTCAACAGCAAGTGCGCAGGGATGATTTTTTTCTACACTACCAACACTGATGTTGACTATTGCAGCTATGTCACTTACCCTCCTGTTTTCCAAAATAACCTGTTGCATATGACCAATGTTCATTTCTGTTACAGCAATAGTCAACTCATGTCCATGGGGTTCATTTGCTACTCCATCTCAGCCCTTGGAAAACTTGTTGCACCAATGGTAGACACTTGCCTGTGACAGTGTTTTATCCCCATACTGTGCTAACAATCTTTTCAAAATTTCAGTAGGTTTCACCTTCTCCTTCACAAGAAATTTAATAATACAATATTGTTCCACACTCATTGACACCACTATAGAACTCCTTGCCCTGCCCACAATCAGTAGGGGACACTGATGGGCTTGGAAAGACTGCTGTCTGCCAGATGGAATGTTAAGCAAGCCATGGTCCCATGTGTGAAGAGCCATACCCTGTGCACATTAAGGAACACACTGGATGGTCTTGACTGGAGGCTACCATCTGTCTCCAACAGCTATTCCAGTGGGCCCTCTCCCCCAACCTTCTCTGAGCCTTTGTGATCCTTGTGACCTGGCCATTTAGCCCATTATGTGTAAAAAAGTACTGCTCAGAGGTAAAACCACCCAACCACTATAGACTCCATACTTTCTACAATGCACCCCACACATGCTGCATGGATGAAACCAGTAACTGTCTTGAAGGAGAGGTTCACATATATTTACAGTACAGATTCTGTCGCGATTGGTACAGAACATGGAGAGTTACAATAAAAAGTCCAGGTCAACCTTGAACCACCCTCATATATATATATATTCTGCATTCTGATAGACCCCTATAAGATGATTTGTATTTACTATTCCACGAAATTATAGCTATTACATAATCATAATATATAATAACTATAATTCAATGTAGGTGAGTGAACGGGCAGACGAACACATGTGACATCATCGGTGGCAGAAATTGGCAGTTTCCCTGTGGTCCTGCAGCTACTTCAGCAATCGGTGCTCAATTTGATGGAATGGTCCCATTTAGTTCTGACACTCTTGGTGTGGCAGATGGGTTTCCCAACTGCCATGGGTCAGGAGTAATCCCTTGAAAAATATCAGATTTCTGAGGGTGCCGCTGTCTCGTCTTTTGAATGCAGTTATTGATCGATGTATGTTTGGTGTGAATGAACTCATTGAAGAGTTTTACACTAAAAGTTTGGCATGGGTATTACTAGTATTATTATAAAATATCTTAAGCACAATTTAATATTTGATATTAATGTAATAATATTTAATTGAAAATATATGTCACTTATAAAAGCAACAATTTTTTTAGATTTTTCATTTCATTATACAAATAACAAGTAGATGTGATTGTCGCATTATGGAAAATATAATCACTTTAAAAGGCAGCTTTGTATATTAAAGTTATTTGACTTAAAAACAGGTGCAATGCATATAAAATTTACAAGCATCCAATGACCATTGAGGTTCTTTCAAACAATATAGATTTCCAAACACATGTTTCTGTGTTTGGAATGTCATGAATATGCACACATCTATTCTGTGTTTTTTCAGTCTAATAAGGTTCAATTTGACATTGTCCACTCTCTTCATTCATAGAGTTCCAAAATTTTATCACTTGTATATATAAATAACAGGAAAATAAATTGAATATACTTATGCCCTCATTTGCATCATTCTACTCAGATTGTCATAAACAAAAGTGCTGAATCTTTGAAAGACATAACTCTATTAATATTGTAGTTTAAATCAGTTTAATGTTCACTTTCTATAATTAGTTTTGCTAGTATGTAAGAGAGAGGTCAAGATCTTGAGTTGTCTTAAGGATACTAGTAAAATGCAGTGATTACCAATGTAGTCAACAGACCATAGTAATGGCTGCCACAGTTTCCTTGAAAGACATTCATACTGACTAATAAATTGCTGATTTTATGTTAGTCTGTTTATTTTATCTGTTACCCTGAAGTTTGAAATATAGTACAATATAATATATTGTATGCAATTAGTACAGAGTACATTTTTGCAGAATTTGTTTTGCAGAATTTTGCCTCTCAGGCATTAAACTGGTCTGCTTCTGCCACGTTTTTGGTATTATACTGAATGTGGACTCATACGTTTTGACTCAGCAGTATCTGTTACCCAACATTTAAATATGTTAATGATCCAGTGCACATGTAACAGAACTTAGCTCAACTTACCTGAAAATGGTAACTTGTGTGTTTCACAAGCTATGTGCAAGCTATGACTGATAAAACTGTATTTTGTCAATTCATTTGCCTGTTTTCTTGGAAGTTATTACAACCACTAGTATGGACTTTTAACTTGATTGGTAAACAAACCTTTATAATGTGTGAACTATAGATCTTGCCATCTATTTTCTCTTATAAAATTACTTTTACACTGAATTTATTAGAGCAATTTGAAACTAATTTTATCCATTTGTACTGCAACTTGAGTATCAATTTTAATTGCAATATTTTGGAGGAGTTCTAAAAATTTTAATTACACTTTTACCTAATATTAATTATTTTCTTTATGGATATTTTAAAATGGTATATATTTTTAGGTATCTTGCTTTTGGAAGCAAAACTTTTAGAAGGATTTGATGCTCAGCCCCAGAGGAAAAAAATTAAACAAGAAAAGAGGCTAATTGAAGAAGAAATAACTCATTGGATAAAGCTTGCAGAGTAATCTTTTCTACATTTCAATCATAAGCTACTTGATATTTTCTCTGATTAATACACAGAATTGTTAGCATTATATTTAAGTATTTGCATTTTTTATGGTTTATATATTTGTTTTTGCAATTGTGATGAAACATTAAAACAAACATTTAAATATTTGCTGCTTAAATGTACCATTTTTCATAATCACTCATATTTAGAAATGTAATTAACAAATATTAATAAATTTTTTGTGTCTTTTTCTCCTCAAGACAAAATTATGTTTTATAACAAAAGAAAAATAATAATAATCTTTTTTAAACAGACAGTTGATGAATTTCAAAAGAAGTAGTCTATTATGCATTGGAACTTCAAGAGTTTTGTTTCCTGATATCTGACTTGTCGGCTTCATTTCCATATGTACATTACATAAAAAAATAAAGTAAAAAAAAAAGTTCTGTTTGAGCTGTTAACTTACTCATATAAATATGTAATATATAAATGCCAGTATATTAATATTATTATACTGTCATAATATTTAAAAACTAAAGCAGCAATATAAAATTAATTTTGAGTGAATGAGTTGTCAAAATGTAAATTAATAAATGATTACATTATTCATCTCTAAAGTACAGGCTACTTAATTAGATTTTAAGATGATCTAGATTTTTCCATTTTAGAATTTTGTGTCTTTTCACAGGCCAGAGGTGAATGATAAGAAATATGTAATTGTATTTATACATAGTTTCTTAGATTTTACCTATTTTATTTTATATTTTCACCTTTTGGGAAAACTGATAAGTTTCTGATGTTTAATTTTTTTGATGGACTACAAGATTTCTTTCTCAGAGAGGGTGTTTCCTGTAGGCTGTCTTTTCAATAACCTGCTGTACTATAAGAAATTGTTTGACCATGTCAACTAAATTATTCAAATAAGATTTTGTGTCCAAAATAAATTATTTTTCTTCACTGTGTTTTTCATTCTTGTGCATATTCCTGAAATAAAAAATAATAGAGGTAAGGGTAATTAATTCCAACTTATCTCACTATTGAATTAAATCATTTGTATAAACAATCAGCGAATCTCTGATGAAATGCTATTAATATTAAATATTTGCCTTCCAGGATTTTTCTTTTAGAAAAATTCTGAAATTTTCGGATTCCAATATTGAGTAGGATCCTGGGATTGCATTCCCTAGAATATATTATTTCCTAGTCCCTCATATTTTAAGAGAATCGAAAATCTTATCTTTAAATGGTGACTTCATTGACATTTTCAGAAACTAGAATTTTATAGCATCATACATAATTTCTTCAATAGTTTTATTTACTTACTTTTGAAAGGTTTCCCAAAAGTATGGATGCTCATATTTACTATTAATTGCTTTATCCCTCATTATTAATGCACTATTTGCTATTTTTATAAACTCCTTTTTTTGCATTTCGTTTCGAGGCTATACATTGTCTCACTTTTTAAGTCACCTGTATTATCACCCTTGGGGCATGGGGATGGCTCAGCCAGTAGCTTGTGAGGCTTGTAATCTGCAATTCTCAGGTTCGAGTCCCAAATAGGTCAGCGTTGTGATCTATCTCTGCAAAAACTCCCCACCCTGCCAATGGTCATTAGGGGACACCCATGTGCTTGGAAAGGCCGCTGTCCATCAGATGGGATTTTTAACTGTGGCACCATGTGCGGAAGTGCCATACCCAGTGCACATTAAAGAACATGTTGGATGGCCCTGACTGGAGGCTACCATCTGTCTCCCAACAGCTATTGCAGTGGGTACCCTCCCCCAATATTCTCTGAGCCTTAGGGGTTCTTGTGACCTGGCCATTTAGCTCATTGTATTCAAAAAAAGTGCCACTCAGAGGTAAAACAACCCAGTCCTTAAATCATGCGATCAAATACTTTGATGTTCATTGTGATTAAAGCAAGCTGGGAAATAGAAGTTTTTTTTTGTTTGTCCAAGATACTAGCCATTTTTGCTCCTTTGAAATATTACTAATAGTAATAATATAGGTAACAATAGAAGCTGATATTTAATAGTAGCTATAAATCAGAGATCTTCAATCAGATACACACTTATGGTTTTGAGTTACTCAAATAGACATCAATCCATTAAAAATGCAAATATCATATTCCTTCACTTTAAGTGTGTTCAGTTACATTCAGTTCAAAGTTAAGTAATTTTTTTATGAACACAAACACTTCTATATACATTATGCACTTCAGAATTAAACAATTGGCAAGAGCAAAACCAAATGCATTTCAAAATTCTCATTAATATGCATTTTTTATTGAATTATGCACTTCAGATTTGTATGATTTGGCAAGAGCAAAACCAAATGCATTTCAAAATTCTCATCATATGCTTCTCTCCGTTCACTGTCTGTTCCAGTTCACAACCAGCTGTATGTTAAAACAGGTGATATCCTACATCCCAGGTAATTAGTACTGAACTAATAAACAAGCAAATTCAAGCACAATTTCCAATGAAAGAATGTTTGCAAAGTCATAAATGCTTGTTAGTTGTGCAGTTTTGATACCAGTAACTTTGCTGACAAAAAATGAAGCTAAAAAGAGAGAAACTGAAAGTGAATCATTTGATGTCAAACTTTGTTTGATTGTTTGAATAATTATTATTTGGGGTTAGTACATTTAAACTAATTAATTACTATCTGAAATTAATAAATTGTTCCTGATTTTTCTTTTCAGTTGAATAAAGATCAAACTTAGGCTGTATAGAAGGGGTGTTAAAAAGTTATTGACACGCATTTGTAGAATAAAAACCATTGCACTTTCCTCAATAAAACTTTTGCTGTCTTTAAAGTATTCCCCTCCAGCATCTATGCAAAGTTGCAGACATCTACACAATTCTGGAATGCTTGGTGACACTCCTGTTCAGGAATATTCAGCAACTCTGAATGAGTGCATTTTACAAGGTCTTGCATCCTTGAAAAAGGCTTCCCAGACAGTTCTTTTTAATTTTTGGGAACAACCAAAAATCGCCTGGTATAATATTGTATGAATATGCATGATGGGGTAGCTGTTTGATTTTTACCTGTTTCAGATAGGCCTTTAACTTGCCAGGTTTTGTGATCACTGGCATTGTCATGAAGAAGGTGAACCCTTGACATGCCAGTTGTTGGATGCTACTCCTTCATCTCCTTAACCATTATGAACACTGCAATGTTGGTGCAGTATTAGCTATTTATAGTCATTTTTTCAGGTGTGCCCATAGCTTACCACTCTTAGGGAATTGAAAACAACTGTGAGCATCCTCTTCCTTGAGCGAAAATCTTGTCAGAGGATTTGGGGATGCAGTTCAACTTCTGCAACCCTAACATAGATGTCGATCTTCCTGGGAGTTGTATAGTAATAAAGACATGTCTCATCACCTGTGACAATGTCTATTAACCTTTTGGGGCCACTAGGTTCAAAAATTGCCAGCATCTCCATGCAAGAGTCAACTCTAGCCCTTTATTATTATTCTGTCAGTATGTGTGATACCCATTTGGCACAGATCTTTCAGAACTTTAAATGTTGATGAATAATTGTTTCCATACTGTCATTTGATACACTGACATCTAAACTTATTACCTGAATGGTGATGTGTGGGTGTTCTTTAATGGGTTCACAAACAGCCGCGATGGCTATTCATTCACTGCCTCCTTCAGTCTTCCTGCTCGAGGAAGGTTTTCAAAGCTCTGCTGTCCTTCTCTGAATTTGCACATCCATCCCATAATAGTGTCATATGAAGAGACAAGATCCTCATATATTGTGATAAATCAGCATAAAATTTTTTTCTGTTGTCCCTAAGCTGCATCCTCATCCTTGTGAAAATGTAAAATCTCTCTCTGTCTGCATAGCAACAATGCACAGATCGGACTTTACATGCCACCAATGAAGAGAAGAAATGATAATATGGCTTTTGTTCTTAACTTGTAATGACAAGTTTTCAAACAAGTCATAGCTTTTTAACTTTTATGGAATGCATGCAAATTTGCAGACATGTGCCAAGAACTTTTTGAATGCCCTTCATAATAGTTTGGTTTACTCTGTAATATGCTGTGGTAAACTTGGACTCTGTAAGAAAGATAATAGGAAGTTTGATGCCTTTGATTTGAGATGTTTTGTGCACCATTTTAGAAATTAGGCAGCCAGATGTTGAAGTTAGACTTAGAATTAGGTAGTTGGTCAATGTGAAATAAGATCTGATTAGAATTAACTTTCAGTGGCCATATGCAGTAACTGATGCTCAGGGTAGATGTGTTTGTAGAAGTAAATTGCAAATCAATCAAATTACACAGTCTTGTTGTGCTTCCATAGCATATGTGCATACATATACATACATATGCATGCATACATAAAGATACATTGCAAAATATTGTTGAATGAATAAAATGGGCATTTAGCTTTTAATTATTACTTTTACTTTGTTTTAGGTTATACAGATCGTTAGATGATTATGATGTTGTTAATGGTATATTTTCACACATCATGGAAAATCAAGAAATAAAGGAAGCTCTGGAATTGGAAGCCAGGGGTGACTATTTTGAAGCTGTTAGGATTTATGAGAAGGTAACTGTTCTCTGGAATTAGCAAATTAGTCCTAAACATTTCAGTTGCCATATGCAGAAAAATTTCAATATATATATGTTACCGCTAAAGTGCAGAAATCAGTTATTCTACAGATTATCTAGGTATTGTGCAGATTAACTATGGTGATCCGTTAACGTGCGGAAAATTGTTTCATTTCTCAAATTACCTAGGTAATCTGCAAATTACCTGGATAATCTGCACATTACCTACTAGGCACTCGTTAAAGTGAAAATAAGATCTTTGCTGGAACAACAGGAACGTTTCTGTATGCTTAAATTAACATAATGTTATTTATCTAGTGTCCAAGAGTAGAGTTGAAACCAGGGTCATCCCTCTGTCAACATGAATCAGTCGTCCGAATTATAAAAAACGCCCCCCAAATGAGCAGGCCAAGTGAGAACGAATCATTTTAGTGATTTGTTATCAAGAATGAATCACTTTACCGATTCGTTCTCACTATCTAGTGAGCTCATGAGCTCCGCTCATCCGGGGCATTTTTTATAATGCGGACGAGTGAATCATGTGACACAAAGATTCATATTCAAGAGATTCACCACTATGAGAGAAACAAACTTTTGAACTTTAATGATACGGAAGCCGTTAATGTGCACATTACCTAGGTAAAATGCAGAAAACTCTTGATTCCGCACGTTAATGGAGCAAATCAGTTAATCTGCAGATTAGCTAGGTAATGTGCACATTAACGGCTTTCGAGCTTTAGTGATAACATATATATATATATATTTATTATTAACACATTTGAAATTATGTAAATGAAGATGTGGGTTACTTAGTTGTAGTTACAGCCAGAAGTATTGAAATACTGATTGCTTTTTTTTTAACACATTAATATACACTGTCCTATCTAGTTGACATGAAGAACTTCCATATTATGCCAATAAAGAGTTAGATTCATAACTCTGTAAATTCTGAAACCAAAAATGTTATGAGGAAATTGGCTGAATATAAAATAAATAAAATATTGAATCTATTTCACTTTTGATTTAACATCAATAATAGCTGTTATACGAAACCTTTTTTTCTAAAATAAATGCAGTTTTAAAAGTATGTGCAATAATCTATTCAGTTTTAAAGATAATTCTTTGGATAAGTGATGCTGTCTATTAAATATTTCGGATTTTATTACTCTAAATACTGAGAGAATACTGTTGAAAATCAAGATTTAGCTACAGTTGATCAGATTTTAAATATATTTCAGACTATTTTTTCATAAACACTTAGAAGTTACAGGGCTTTAAACTTCCTCTTCCACTAGCAAAATGTGGAGAAGATAATTTGGTAAGCCAATGTATATTAATATCACAAATTAAAAGTTATTGCAACTTCACTTTAAATCAGAAATGGAATTTGAGTAACTTTGAACGAAACATATTTTTACCAGACTCATTTTGTGAAAACTAGGTGTGTGCTGTAATAAAAGATGCAAATTTTCAAATCTCAGTTTATTTTCAAGGCATTAAAATTTTTTGAAATAATAGGAACTCACAGTTTTACACCTGTTGGTGGCATGTTGAATAAAACTAGAGGAGAAATTGCCATTAGCCGGGTGGGATTTGAACTGCAACATTCTGATAACGTGTCAGGTGTTCTGACCTCATGACTCATTGACTATCAGGTAATCTGGAAAATGCCTTCTGGATCATAGTCTTCAGTTACAGTCAAATAGATTTCTAATGACTAACCATGGTATAATGCTTAAAGCCACCAATAGAGGATGATTGTGCAATATCCAGTATCTCAATGGTCAGAGCACCTGACATGTTATCAGGAGGTCATGGGTTCATATCCCACCCGGCTAATGAAAAATTTTCCTCTATATTTATTCATTAAAAAATTTTGCTTTCATTTGAAAAGTCAGATAATCTAAGCATTTTTTTACTAAGTTACAAAGGCATTGTATTTTGCCAGATGTAAACAAGATCAACTGCATTTTATTAAAATTTCCAATAGCAGTTACATCCTCAAGTTCATTTCATATCCTTTCCTAAGGTAAATTTTTCACTATTTTGAACAGCTTGGAGTTTTAATTGGTAGAGTGCCTTTTTTTTTTTAGAAATAGCAGCAAAATTTTATTTTGTATTTCTATTTTAAAATCATGAAATAGCTGAAAAAATTTAGTTTTACCATGAGTGGGATCTCAGAACATATCTTCTGATACTTTACTATTATTTATTATTATTAGAGTATTTTAAATTCGGTAAAAAAAATTTTTAAATGAAATTTGCGATTTTTTTCTAAATTAATTTATTTTTTCAATGTAAATTATTGTGAATATTTTTGTCATTATGTAATCTTTTATTTATGTAGAGTTTTCAAAATTTTAATTATTTGTATGCAAATACATGTTATTCATAATGTTAGATTTTTGGTAGTCATCAAACTCATACTATGGAAATAGTGCCACTGAACGTTTATTTTGCTTTAAAAACAATATAATTTAAATAAAAACTGAAAAATATATAAATAAAAATGATAAAATATTGTAAAGAAATCAAATAAATATGTTAAAGCATGTGAAGTTTAAGCATTGAAATTGAGATCAAGTTACATTACTGATATGTAAATTTTTAATAAAAAACAAAACAAAACGATTTCTTAATGCTAATTTTGAAATCACTTTGAATTTATTTATAAATATGAAGAAAATAAGTCCTATGTGTTAAAAATAAGTTTACCAATGTAATCTCTTAATCTGATATTACATGAGTTTTCTGAAAAATATACCACAGTTGTTTCATTTTAGAAATTTTGAATTATTAGCATTATTTGAAAACTGTTTCTAAAATTGTAAGTCTGTTAAAACGTTGACTGGAAGTGGTGTATTGCTTGATGATACAACTTCAGCTAGTAATAAAAATTTGTGTCTTTTGTTAAGCGTTTTGTCAGCATTGCAGTTTGCTAGGTGGGAAATAAGGTCAATATTTGCAAAAACCAAAATTGATCAATAATCTAAGTACAGAACAGCAGAGGGAAAGTGTAAACATAGACTTAATTGGCATAATGGTTAGGGAGTTAGCTACTTAACAGCAGATGAACTTTGTGTTAGTTCTGAGTCAGTGGTCAGCAGTGATATCAGTCTTAGTGGGGCATGTCCTTGTATCAGAAGATCTGTACAAGCTAGGAGTAATTTCTAAGATTCTTCTCTGTCCTACACATCACAAATTAAAGATAAATGCACTGGCCATTGATGCTACTTGTGATTCAAGCATGCGAGTGTGATCAATACAGGCACAAATGCATTAATTTTCATGTTTGTCATTGTTTCTTTAGTGTAATCAACAAGTAAAAAAAAGTTTTAAAATGTTATTTTTAAATTTGTTCAATTAAAAAATGCTGATTTCTGTTAGAAAAAAATTACAACCTTATACTATGTTACTAAAATATCATTTAAAGGTCACTAGAATTAAAAATTGAAAACAAAATCATGGCTTCTAACACTCAGAGTATTATTAAATCTCAATTATTTACTCAAATTATTTTATTACTCAAATTATTATTCTACGTCGAGCTTGTTTCATTGTTTATTGTCTGCATACTCATTGTATATGCTTTCATCTGTTGGCAAATATAAATGCTGTTTGTGGCTAAAATTGCCTGAATAGCACCAATATGAAACATGAAAGGAATGTTCATAGCGCTAATTAGAGGAGATCTTGATCTCTGGCCGGTAGCTCAGTGGTTTAGAGCACCTGACATGTTATCAGGAGGTCGTGGGTTCATATACCACCCGGCTCAAGACATTTTTCCTCTAATATTTAAATTGACGCTAGAGTGCTGATTTAATAGTTGATTTGGAATACGTCGAGCTTGTTTCATTGTTCATTGTTTATTAAATTGCTTAAAATCCTAGAGTATCAAACCTCTGGCATTTGAATCATTTGACTTTTTGTTGTAATTTTTTTTAAGTTGTGTTCAATTTGTAGTTCTGTAGTAAATTTTCTCGTTTATGACATCCCATACAATGTAGAATTGACTTTGAGTTGCAAAATCTCTTCATGTAGGACTTTAGCAATTGGCAGCATGTTTACACCAATGTATTGCAGTGTCTTCTTATTCAGCTGCTTCCAAATTTTGCAAAAGTTACAGAAATAGAAGTTTCCTTTACAACTTGTGGATTACAGTGCCTAAGAAATATTTAGCATTGCAATAAAATCTGTAATCATTTTGCTGCAGTTTTCAAGATTATTTTTATACGAGTTAGATTTTCTTTATTTGCCAACATAGGATGGAAAAAACGAAAATGAATTATTCACTGAAAGAGAAAATGAATGTGTATGTATTTAATTCAGCCTGAATTAAAGATATTGTCACAAAGCATAAGATTGGAAGTCTCTTATTAAACAGATCACTACATATTGTGGTTAAAATAAATAAGGTCTGTGGTTAAAATAATAAATCTGTCTATATTGCCTTAAAAAAGTAAAAAAAGTAAATAAAGCATATTAATGGTATATAATAATCACTCACTGAATTCTTATTCACTTCAAAGGAAGATAGAATGCCACCAAATTTTGTTCGTTAGGTAAACAGGTGTTGATGTCCTATCTTCCTTTGAAGTGTATGCAAATTCGGTGAATTATTTCACCATCAGTATGCTACACTTTTTTTTTTAATTTTGGGTTATATAAGTACACTTGCTTTCCTTAAGTAAAAGCCAAAACTAAAGTTAAGATTTCTTTTTAATGCATTCAAAATATAAAAAACTGAAGTAGAATTACACTCTCTGGTTTTTGTATTGAGTATGAATTAGCAAATTAGATAAAGTATTATATTCACCAAAATTACTAAGATTGTCATATGCTTGTAAAGTTTGAGAACCATAATTGTTAAAAGTGTTGTTAATGTTAAATATTGAATAGAGGAGAAGAACCTGATTGAAAAGACAGGAAAATAGCATTGGGAAATACTACTCAAGTATATTGCAAATCCACAGAGTTCAAAGTTGCAACATTAAAAAGTAAATTTGCCTTCCCTGATCAAAGATAATGCCAGCAGCAACAATAATGGGAGATTGATAGGTGACAGTAGTGGGAAAAAAGATGGAGCTGACATTTGTTTAGTGGTCTTAGAACTCTCTGGCATGAATCTGGAGTGATGTGTGTTTGAATCCTACATGCTAGCAAAACTAATTCTTTTACAAGCTATATATTCATTATTCAAGTGTAACCATTGGCCAAGCCAAAGCTGAATGATATACTGTTAAATAAAAAGCAATGGATATAGAATTAAGTCTTTCACAAACCTGACTTGCAAAGATTAAAGATAAATATAATATACATTGTGCAAGTGGAAAGTTTCCTCTTTTCTGTCAATCTAGTATTTGTATTTAACTACTTAAATGGCCTTAAAAATCCATCCTAATTAGACATGGTTAGATTTATTCATTGCTGTATGCATATGAAGCAGATTAATATTTTGAATATATGATGTAAATGCAAGTTTGTTTTCAATTATAGCTATATGACTCTGCTTCAGAAGAAAATGATCAAGCAGAAAAAGATTTTTGTGATAATGCAGTTTTATTTGTAAGTATATAAAATTTAATATACATATATTGCTCTTTTCCAATTTTATTCCTAATGGTATGTCTTAGTAGCAACTGGTTAGCAACAACTTTCATTACTTCAATTTTAAAATGAAATATTTTGCTTAACCACATGAAACAAAATGTGTAGTTTATTTCCAAAAACCAAAGTTATCAAATTGTAGAATTTGTTATAATTTTTGTCAAATTATATATGTGTGTTATGAGCATAATTTGAGGTCAGAATACCCTGATTTTTTACTGTTTCAAGTAACATACACTTTAATACGATGAATATTTTGCCAGAAGCTGTAACAATGGAAACTGCAGAATGTGTTTCAGCCTAAGATAGCAAAAATGACCTATATATACTAGCAATTTATAGAACTCATGAGTATTCCATAAAAGAATTTGTGACTGAATTAAAATTAATAATATAAAATCTTAAATACAGTCAAATTATTTTAGTAGGTGACATAAATATTGATATTAGTTTAATTAATAATGATGTAAATGATTATTTAAATTTGCTTGCTTCATTTGGATTCTTTTGTACATAAATTTGTATACAAGAGTGACCTACGTTTCTTACATTTGTTTGGATCACATATTATTAGATCAGCTGATAATACTTTAAATTTCAATTTGGCTATTTACCAGAATGATATTACTAATCATTACCCCATTTTATTAAAAGTTATTAAGAATACAGTTACTTCAGAACAAAACTAGTAAAGAAATTTGCTATTCTTATGTGAATTGCAACATATTTGAAGATTTAATTAAAAATTTGAATTTTGTATATGATGAGAATATTCAAATAAATACAATGTATGACATTTATGTAGATCAAATTAAGTCAAGTATTTGACAAAGTACTACTAAAAAAAATGTTATCTACAGGATTCCAGTTCAAAGAGTTATAAGCCGTGGATAAACTTGGAAATTTTATCATTAATTAAAGAAAGAGAAAAAGCATATAAACTGCATAGGAAATATCCTTTAATATTGATTTATAAAAACGAATATCAAAGATTGAGAAACTTTACTGTTGCAACTATAAAAAGAACAAAAACTAAATTTTATGCAAATGAATTTAATAAATGTAATATGAATAATAGAAAATAGTGGCAAATTATTGATGGTATCTTAAATAATAAAATTATATTGCCCAATGTTAGTAATTTTGAGAAGCTGGTAGGAAAATTTAATGAACGTTTTATAAATGTAAATAGTTCAAATTTATGTTCTAGTAACTCAGATTATATATATCCTCCTGAATTATTCAATAAAACAATGTTTATTATAGAGACAACAGAAGAAGAAATTATTCATATTATTGGTAGTCTTAAAAATAATAAAGCAGCAAGATATGATGGTATAAATTTAAAAATAATACAAATTTAAAAATAATTCGAATAATTGTGAAATATCATTATAAATTTTTGTTTGAGTTAATAAATAGCAGCTTTCGAAAAGGTATTTTCTTCTCAGACTTAAAAATTGCCATTGTAAAACCTATTTACAAAACTGGAGATAAAAATTGTTTGAATAATTATAGACCAATTTCCATTTTTCCCACCTTTTCTAAAGTTACTGAAACCATCATGAAAAAAGGCTTAATAATTATTTAGGAAAAGTTTCTTTTTTATGCAAGTTTCAGCTTGGTTTTAGGAAAGGTTTAGGTACTGAACATGCTATTTTGCAGTTGACTACCATATTTATCAAGGGATAAATAATTATGAAAAAACATTAGCCCTATTTCTTGACATATCTAAAGCTTTTGATACAGTTAGACATGATATTTTATTAAAGAAATTATATTTTTTAGGAATTAGGCCGAAATTTATGGAGATGGTTTTAATCTTATTTATCTGAATGCTACCAAATGTTTTCTATTAATAATGTTGAAAGTACCAAAATACTGATTAATAAAGGAGTACCACAAGGATCTAATTTAGGATCTACTTTACTTTTCCTTAACCAGTTTTGCTTTATTTATGTTATATTTATCATTTTGGGGATTTTTATTCATTTTGTGGACTGTCTCAATCCTCATTCTGAGCTGCAGGAGTTGCTCATGTGCAACTCTGATTTTTTGATTGACAACTGCTAAAGCGCCCGTGTTCAGGACACGACCTCTCTTGCATCACAGCTTGCACGATTGTCAGTTTATGCAAATGTCTTTCCAGCATGCAACATGGCACGTGCCGGCTTTGTATGCCGCTTGTTATAACTTGGTGATGTTAGGTCACAGAGTTAGTGGTATAGTGATGAAGTAGTAAGAGTTAGTGAGAAGAAGTAATGAGATAGAGATATAGTAGCAGAGTTTTTGTGAATTAGTGTAGACAGAATTTTTGTTCGAGATGTAGTCGAGATTTTCACATTGAGTTTGGTGAGTTGAATTTTTGGAAATAAACTTTGTTTGTTTTAGAAACTTTTGAATCTTTGCTTTTTTTTCTTTTGAGCAATGTAAATTGATATTGTGATTAGATTTAAACTTTAATTAAGCTTGACAATCATTTTTGAATTCTTACTTGATAAGTAACACTTGGAAAATACCTCAATGAACCCTATTTTAACTTTCTTTGGCAAGTTATTATTGCCTGGCACCTGATAGAGCTATCTGGAATTTGAATAAATTGTATCAGACAAAAGGTCCAACTTTAAAAGTTATTAATCTTTGGAGTGTTACACCCTGACTAGAGGCTACCATCTGTCTCCCAACAGCTGCCCAGTGGGTCTCCTTGTAACGCTCCAAAGAATTAAATACTTTTAAAGTTTGGACCCTTCGTCTGATACAATTATTTTCATGCTCTGGATAGCTGTCGGGTGCCAGGCAATAATTAACAAAATTACCAAAAAAAAAAGTTTAATTAGGGTTCGAATACCAGCGAGCATTAATGAGAGTCCCCCTCCCAAAGGAGTTACGATGGTAACAACTCGGTCACCAGACTTGGCCATTTGGAGACAGCTCCAAAAAGGTACCCCCCCAAAAAAACAACAAAATTCTGCAGTCATCATCATGGTCAGTTCATATATATACAAATAAATGCTGCCAATGTCATCCCAAAAATTATGCATCATTGACACATAAATATCACTGATGACACTGAACAGATTTAAACACATATACATAAATCGTATCTAAGAATAAAGAAAAAAAAATGTGTAAATAATTTATAATATGTGACGATAGCATTTCAGCCAATCACTTTTTACACGAATCTCATAGTTGCATATATAAATTCATTTTGGAATGCACATTATTTTACAATACAAAAATTTTCTTAAAAATGAAAAAATATTAAATCACTAATTCTCTTTCACTCTCCTCATTCATATCCATAAACATTTTACAATTTCTAAGCTTCCTAATGTCGACATACAATTTTCAGCTATCAGTCAGCTGAAACGAAAAAATTATACAAAAATACACTTCAAATCATGTTAATACAATAAAACAACTAGAACTTCGATGAACAAGAATACAAAAAAATTCTATTCACACAGTAAATTCACTTTCTGAAAATAAATATCGAAACTCCAAAGTTTCAACAAGAAATTAAACATTGCTAACTATATAAATCACAATAAAGCTTCTTCATTCTTCTTTGTCTTCATCTATTCCAGAGAAAAGAGAACATTTACAAATCATTAAGTGCCAAGTGGAAGAATAATAATATACTTAAATTTTCATTGTTGGCACTCCGTTGTGATAAATCATCCAGTCTAGTTCTGATGACATCTTTCCTTTGTCTTTCGCTAGCTTCAAGTAAAGTCATTGCTGAAGATCTCACTCGTGATGTCATTTCGGCTATGTTGACTGCTTCGCTGCCGGTTGTCACTTTGCAGGATCTGGTTGTTTCGTCGGCTTCTTGTTGCTACGTGCGGATTTTTGAAGAACCTGGCCTTGTACTTTCTAGGTTTATTGGTGTCCGCCTCTAAATGACACTTCAACAGTTGAGGACTTCCAAACTTGCCAGACTCGTCAGGATTACTTGCGGTCGGCACAGTTTCTTGGTTGCTTTTTTCATCATTAAAATTAGTTTACCTTAAATCAGACTCAAAACTATTTTCACCAGTATTAAAAACTTCTACTTCAGAAACCTCTTTATCAGCTAAAATAGATTCTTCATTAATTTGCTCTGCTTCACAAACTTGGTTCTGTAAATTTGCATTAATTGCACTAATCGGACATTTTGTAGTTGCTTCTTGAACATTCTGCTTCAGACTACAAGGTAATTCGAAAAGTCCACGGGACTGCGGCTGCATTGTCAATTGACAATTGTCATAATTTTCATCTAAAACTTGTTCCTTTGAAAACAGAAGATCGGCTTCAGTATCATTATGATCTATTAATTTAGCTTCTTCGTGACCAGCCTTAACAAAAGGTAAAGCCATAGTGGCAAGACATAACTCATGAGAGGGCTTTTCTTGAGGAACTTTGACCTCTCGCTTCGAAGATCCTAATTCAAGTTTCCTGAATTTCCATTCCTTCGATAACAATATTGCTCCATGTGTCTTAGTCGGCCACAAAAATCACATCTGAAAGTTTCTCTATTGTTCTTA
Organism: Ryuthela nishihirai; assembly: GCA_038380435.1. NCBI lineage: Eukaryota > Metazoa > Arthropoda > Arachnida > Araneae > Heptathelidae > Ryuthela > Ryuthela nishihirai. Next base: position 33,937,143 of record JAWZYU010000018.1, read on the forward strand.
AAAAAAGTTTTAGGTCTAGTATCATTGTTCGAAGCTTGACGTGGAACAAATTCTTTGCTTTGTTCGTTCTCTATAGTTCTAGGCGCATTCGGTGCAAATTGTTGGGACTCTGTAACTTCCTGTCGTGCAGGAGTCATTTTACGAGACTCAACCTGATACCACTGCTTTGGCGGAGATTGCATCCATTGTTGGTTTAATGCAGTTGCTGCAGATTCTCTTTTTGCAGTATATTGCCGAGCCAATTTGACTAAATCTGAAATTGAGTTTACGTTTCGTACTTCTAGGAATTCTCTAATGGGCAAAAGCAATTGGGACAATATGCAATATACTATATCAATTTCAGCGGCATGAGCATTGTACAGCTGGTATAACTCTACTGTACCCCAGATAAATTTTTCTATATCATCTCTTTCCCTTTGTCTTCATGAAAACAACTCTGTAGCTAGTTCTGTAAAATCATTATAAGCTGGAAATATGTCCATGATTTCGTTTTTAAATTCTTCCCAATATTCAATAGCATGACGACATCCTACGTTATTCCACCATTGCTTAGCACATCCAATTAGACAAGATACTGCTGAAACCACCTTTTTGTTGCCAGGCACTTCATGTAAACGGAAATGCTCCTCCATGGACTTGATAAATATCCACAATGACGGATGTTTTGAACCGTCAAACCTTATTTCAGGTAAAGGCCAATTAACATAAGGACTATAGTTAATAGATGGATTGGCAACTTGTCGTTGTGGCTGTTGATAATACTCTGCTATATCATTTGCTTCCGATGGAATTGAAAATGGAACCTTACATTCAAAGTTTCTACGTTGGTGAACTGACATAGCATTGTCAGCAAATTTAGGGGTTGTTGTCATTCCCCTTTTCTCCCGAGGATCATTAAGCAGATTCATTAGCACTTCTGCTTCCATCATTACATCCTGCAACCTATCCTTTACTCTTTCTAAGTCGGGAGTCATTATGGCAGAATCAGTCATATTACTAGCAGACATGTTTAGTGGTCTGCCAAAATTTTGAATTTTGGAAATTTTGAAACCTTTTTTAATCTTGAGCAGCACTCAAAGGTACTGCTATACAACAATTCTAAAGCTACAACTAAGTTTGCAAAAATATAAATTTGCTTATCAAAAAAATTTTCTATCGTGCCTGTGTATGTGTGTGTATCTGGACACTTCCAATCTTTACATACATTAAATATCTTAACTATCAGCAATAACTGCACTGAAACTTCAGTACCTTTGACTAATACACAAAAAAGTTAAGCTTCTTGCTCAACAAAAATTTTCGGCTTAAGCTGCTGTTAAATCTATAAATAGTACATACAACTAATGAGCTCAAGAATTACTATCTTTGACAATCACGTTAAATAACATACAAAATTTATACACAAATATACAGTTCCTATTCTTGGACCACTATCTTTTACTGGCAAATTCCTATTCTCAGTGCGACTTATTTTACTACTGGCAAGTCCCTGTTCATTGCACCACTTCTTTTCGATTACTCTGTAATGCTCCAAAGAATTAAATACTTTTAAAGTTTGGACCCTTTGTCTGATCCAATTATTTTCATGCTCCGGATAGCTGAGTCGGGCGCCAGGCAATAATTAACAAAATTGCCAAAAAATAAAGTTTAATTAGGGTTCGAATACCAGCAAGCATTAATGAGTAAGAATTCAAAAATATTAAATGATTGTCAAAATGTAAGGGTTAATTCTAATCAAAACAATTAACGTTGCTGAAGAGAAAAAAATTAGTAAAGATTCAAAAGGTTTATATAACAAACAATTTATTTCCAAAAAGCACTCACCAAAACTTCAATAAAGAAGATACTACATCATTTCTCAACTCTGTCCAAAAACTCTGACTACACACACTGCACTAACTGTGCTACTCTGTGCTAACTACCACACTCTACTCTACTTGTGCTCCTGCTCTGTGACTAACATGTCACCAGGTTATGACAAAAGGCTACAGAGCCCGCACGTGTCATGTTGCACGCCGGGAAAGACATTTGCATAAATTGACGAGCGGCGCAAGCTATGATGCAAGAGGGGCGTGTCCTTGTGCATGCGCTTTAGCGGGTGACAGTCGAAAGTTCGGAGTTGCACATGTGCAACTCCTAACTCTTGGAAATGAGCTCTGTGATGCCAAAAAGGAAATAAAAATCCCAAAATGATAAATATAACGTAAATTAAGCAAAACTGGTTAAGGTAAAGTAAAAGTGAATGAGGGGGCATCACATCCTCTCCCATCATTCTCTAAGCCCTCGCTTCCTTGTGACCTGGCCATTTAGCCCACTACGTGCAAAAAAGTGTCTCTTAGAAGTTAACCGAAATCCACACCAGAACCCGAGCAGTGGGCTCTGTATGGTACTCAGTGATATACAACATGGAAGCTCTTTCACTAGTACATTGCCACACGCGCTGCCATCATTCTGTCCCAGACAGATGTAGACCACATCGTTGAAGATGATACATCACCATTCATCATGCCACTCAGCTTGTTTGTTGCACCACTGCAATCTGGTATGCCTGTGGCTTTTATTGAGTGGTATGCAGAGGAGATGGCACCTCCTTTTCATACCAGCTTTTAGCAGGTATTGATAAATGATACTGACAGATAACAGCAGTGCCCCATCAGTAATTCTGTTACTGGATATCTGTCAGGCAGTTGCATTTCTGGTGCTGATCCAGTGAATCTGCTGAACATCCCAATCAATAGTCACTTGAGGATGACCTGATTTGGAACAACAGTGTGAAATACCTCATGTCCATTGCTACCAGCAGCAGATACTGATCATACATCACAACCCAAATGCACTGCAATTTGTCGAGTAGACCATCCTGTTTCATAGGTAGACCTATGATGCAACCTCACTCAAACTTGCTGAGTTGATTAAACATGTCTATGCTGTACAAACAACATTATCCTTCAATGGTAACCAGATTTACAGGTCAGGTTTGTTTAATCTATGCTATCCACTTTTCCCCCAATGACAACCTTCCCTACAACTAAGGGGGTGGGGGTTGCTCAGTCGGTAACACGCCAGGCTCGTAATCTGTAATTCCCAGGTTCGAGTCCCAGCTGGGTCAGCAATGAGATTTATCTCCGCAAAATTCCCCGCCTTGCCCATGGTCAGTAGGGGACACCAATGGGGGAAAGGCTGCCATCTGTCGGATGGGACTTTAAGCTGTGGCCCCGTGTGTGGGAGAGCCATACCCTGTGCATGTTAAAGAACACTCTGGATGGCCTTGATAGGAGGCTACCATCTGTCTCCCAACAGCTGTTCCAGTAGGTCCTCTCCCCCAACATTCTCTGAGCCTTCGGGGTCCATGTGACCTGGCCATTTAGCCCATGGTGTGCAAAAAAGTACCGCTCAGAGGTAAAACAACCCAACAACCCTACAACTAATGGAATCTGTGTCATCCACCACATTTTAAATGTAGCCAGACCTATGATTTTGCTTTCAGTTGCATATATCACTATTCTGCACTTCCATACTCATTTACATAAGCATAGCTCTACTCCTGGGTAGAATAATTTTTTTTGGTAAGGAATGTATAAATAATAAAAAAAAAATTGAAAAAACACCTACCCTAAAAAGTAAAAACTAAAAGTAAAGCATACTGATGATAAAATCACACAGAATTTTTATTCACTTCAAAGGAAGATTTGAATCAGTAACTATGATTGAATTCCTTGCATCCTATCATCCTTTGAAGCGAATATGAATTCAGTGATTGAATTCACCATTGGTATGTTTTACTTTCATTTTTAATATTTTAGGGCAATATAGGAAAGGTCGGGGTTGGCTCAACTGGTAGCACACCAGTCTCATAATCTGTAGTTCCCAGTTTTGAGTCCTACCTGACCAGCATTGAGCTTTATCTCCCCTGAACACTTTGCCCTCAGTCAGAAAGGGAACATTGACAAGTTTTAAAAGGTTGCCATCTATCATATGGTACATATGACTGTGGTCCCACATGCAGGAGAGCCATATTCTCTGCATATTAACTCTTACAGTGTCGGGTTTCTGAACCGAACTCACTATGATGACCAGATTTATTCTAAAGTGTTTCCAGAAAATAAAATCTGAATAAATCCTGAAGTAATCAATGAACGGAAATATGTCATGTTATATTCCAAAAGAAAGAGCATTTAATTGTTATTAATAAAATGACAATAATTTGAAGGAAAAAATGGTAGATTAAAATTTTTATGCGTTTTTTTTAAACATTGCAAAATTTTACTGTATTTTTTCCACTTTATCTTTAGTAAAATTTTAAATATATATATATATTCTATATTATTTTAATATAAACAGTTCATAATATTTCAATCATTGCTTAAATCTTTCATTTATTTTGTTTTTTTTTAATTATTTAGTGATTTATGCATAATGCATATTCTTAGACTTTTGACGATCGGCAAACTCTGAGCCTAAGTAAAGCAGTGCCAAAAAATAAACTTCCTTTTAAAACTACATAATTTAAATAAGAAATGAAAAATGTATCAGAAAAGTGATAAAGAAGTATGAAAAAATTTTTTTAAAATGTTTCAAAGCATATAAAGTTTAATTGATGCACTGAATTTGAGAACGAGTCTTTGAGAAAAGTTTAATTCTAAAATTCTGGCAGAAAATTTGGTTAAAAATAGCAATTTATTGACCTTAATTTCTTTATATGCTTTAAATGTTATTAAAAATATTAATAAATAAAGTCCCACCATTTAAAAATCACACTCTGAATAATCCTAATGCTTGTTATGATTGCTGTCATTATAGATCACTGGTAGGTTTACTTTTGATCGTTTCTAATTAATTATTGTTTATAATTGCAGCATCCATTTGAGAGGCAATTTAAAATAATTTTAGAAGCATTAAAGTGAATAAAAACATCTTTAAAATCGAAAGTCTGCTAAAGTATTGATCAAAAGCCAATATGTGTAGTTCCCTGATGATGCAATTTCCAGTAGTAAAACAATTCATGATCTTTACGTTAAAAGTTTAGAAAGCATTATAACTCATGTAAAGCTATAAATAGCAGAAAAGAGTGGGAAATGCAGCTGATCGATAATCTAAGCACAGTACAGCAGAATAAAGACATGAACTGCATTGGCTGTACCTGATACTGTTTACAGTGACTGAACATGTGTAACTGACTCAAATAGATCTATTTTTGAACTTTACCATAAAATTTTCAAGTGGAATCGACAGGTAAAAAATTTGTACCATAGATTTAAATGTTATTTGCGATATTTGATTAGGAATGGTTGCAAAAAATTCAGATTTCTATTCGGAAATTTTTTTTAAAACCTTCTACTATGGGAGTGAAGCTTTGGTCTCCGACCACTAGAATGGGAAGATGAAACTGATTCTTTGGGCTGCGACACAGTTAGGGTTAAAGAACATGTTGAATGATTTTAACAGGAGGCTTCCACCTGTCTCCTAATTGCTGACCAGTGGGTACCCTTCCCTAGCTTGAGCTTTTGAGATACCTGTGACCTTGCCATTTAGCCCAGTGTGTGCCAAAAGTGCTGCTCAGAGGTAAAACAACCTAACCCAATTTTTACCCAGCTTTACCAACAATGCATGACTTTTCAGATCGATTTACATGTTTCTCTTATGTTCATTAACCCTTCCCTGATCAATAACATCTGAGTGTTTTTCACTTACCTCTCTTTACTTTTGAATTTTTATAATTTTCTTTTGCAGAATAAATTGCTCTTTAATTTGGTGTTTAACATGACATACCTGTGTTTATTAGTAATCTCAGGATAAGTTTCTAAAGTTAATTTTTCTTGGTTTCCCTGAATACAGTTAAAAAAGAGTTGAGCCTCGTGCGAGTCCTATTTTCCTTTGGGAATAGGAAGGGTTAATGATAGCTGCTTTAAACACAGTATGGATGAGCATGGGTTTGTGTTAAGTGTAAAAGCCCAGCTGGGACTAGAAGTAAAATTTACCAAGAAATCGGGCCTGGACAAGGCCCAGGTCAGAGTTAATTTCTTGAATTAAATTTATTTATCCATGCTATTAAAATCTAATCCAAGTTTTAATTATTCCTTTAGTTGTAATGCTAATGTTTTCTCTATCATTCACTATGCTTGGAAAATGTGGACATTGGAGTATTTGGTGACTATTAGCATAGGATTGTGTGAGTCATGTGCAATGAGCAAATGTCATTAGGATATAATACGTTTGTTTTATTATCTAATTCTATTCCAAGTAGCACACTTTAAATATTGGTAATTAAATGTAATTAATATTTTGGAAAATTTTTTGGTTTCATAATGAAAATGTCAAAAACTGAAATAAAATATATCACTTAATATTTTTTCACATGCCAAAAATTATTTAAGGGCCTGGACAAACACTTTCTGGAAAATGAACCCATACTTCTCATTAGTTCATACCTGCTCTATAACCCATCTACTGTTAGATTATTACATCACATATAAATTACATATCATTTCCTTGCAGAGCATTGGTGTAATATTTCAGCATGACCAACAATTGTAAATGCATATATAACAGTTACTGTTATTGATTTATCTGACTATAAAATAAAGTGCATAATTTATGTTCTTTTGAATTATTTATTTGCTGCATGTAACAAATAAGGTTGGGTTGAGTTGTTTTATCTCTGAGCAGCACTTTTTTGCACCAGGTCACAAGGACCCCAAAGGCTCAGAGAAGATTGGGGGAGGGGACTCACTGGAACAGCTGTTGGGAGACAGATGGTAGCCTCCAGTGAAGGCCATCCAGTGTGTTCTTTAACATGTGCAGGGTATGGTTCTCCCACACTGGGCCATGGCTTAATATCCCATCCGATGGACAGCGACCTTTCTAAACCCATCTGTGTCCCCTACTGACAATGGGCAGGGTGGGAGTTTTCGTAGATAAATCTCAATGCTGACGCAGCTGGGACTCGAACCTGGGAACTGCAGATTACAAGCCTGGTGTGCTACTGACTGAGCCACTCCCACCCCATAACAATTAAGGAATTGGAACTATGTTTTTTTCTTACTGATTTTTTTATGCATGGTCTGAACAGCCATCATGGGAAATTTGAATACTTTCCAATTATCTGTTTCATCTATAAGCTTCTGAATGGTTCAGTTTAATATAACTATTATATATATATTAAAAACTAACTGTTCATTTTTAATTTTTGAAAGATTTTATTTTGATAGTATTTCAAGGATTGTTGATTTACAATTTGTATTCTTTAGTGCTATGATAAGTTGACACAGTGGGATACTGTAGAAAAAGCGGCAGTGTCACGATTCACAAATTCTGAAGAACCAGATTTACAGAAAGTATGGGAAGAACCACATTTTCAAGTAAGTGTTTTTCAATAATACAAAAATTCAATGATGTATTCTGGAAATAAAAACTAAAGATGGAACCAGAGCTTAATTTGTGATGGAGTGGTCTGCAACAGTACTCTGGTACATACTTTTACCAAGAATGATATTGAACCTGCTAGAATTTTGTGTTAATTACTTATAATAGAGCAATTAAGTTTATTTTGATTGTTGAATTTAATTGATAATGTTTATTTCAGAGTATTAAAGTAGTAACTTATGTCTAGAAAAAAAATTCTGTACTGCCTTTTCATCTTAAAATAAAAGTGTCAAAACATTTTTCTGTCTACAAGTGGATCCAGAACAGTATTAAAACCTTTATGCATTAGTTAGGAAGGCTGGGATTGTATTACTAATGCTAGCAAATAAAATTTATTTCCTAAAAAAAAAATCAGTCTTCCACCATAATAAAATCTGACCCAACCAAATATTCCTGAATAATTAGTTATGAAGTTTCTAACCAATTGTTTTAAAGTGATGGAAAATAGAGTGTAGTGACCCTATTGGGTTTTGAGCTGCTTAACCACTGGTGGTGGTTGTGTGAGCATTGCTTTACAAAGCTTGTACAATTACTACAATTATATAAATCATGTTGTTTTTAAATCATGTCATCTTCAGTAAAGTGTGTTTTTTCGTATGGTTATACTTCTGTTCTTTTAGAAATGCATCCACTGTATTACAGTGACTGTTACATAGTAGTCAGAATTATTTTTCTTTTAACAGTTCAGTACAGATGAATAAGGATTATGCAAAATAAAAAGTTATATATTTGTTGCATCTGTGTATACACTGTTTTGGTTGTATATTATTAACTTGCTATAATTGTGAATAAACACACTTTCAGGAAATTATATTTTGAGGAAGGACTGAATACAGAAATTTTATAATGATTATTCTCATATGTTGGTAGCTAGAATAGAGTCACTGTTGCAGTAAGCAAATTATCTGTTTACATCTATAATTGCATAATCTTTATTTATCTGTACTTCCTTAAAACTCCCTACCCTGCCCACGGTCAGTGTGCCCATGACACAGATAGGCTTGGAAAGACTGCTGTCCATCGGATGGGATGTTAAGCCATGGCTCCATGTGCAGGAGAGCCATGCACATTAAACCTGTGTGCATTAAAGAACACACTGGATAGCCTTGATGGGAGACCTGTTTCCCAACAACTGTTCCAGTGGGTCCCCTTCTCCCAACCTTCTCTGAGCCTTCAGGATGAATATTCGAAAAACATACATCTTACTGAAGAGGGCATATTTTAAGACAATATGTTGAATGTGATTGTAATGACAAGGTTTTTAAATTTAAAGCAAGTTTTCCTATAAAGTTTTAAATTTGTTTAATTTAATTATGAATTGTTTAGTTTAATTATAACCACTATTTCTAAGTGGAATTGGTGGTTTTTCTAATAGTTTTGATAATTTTTTTTAGTGGAGTTTTAAGAGTATCTTTAAGTGGAATGATGTTTTCTTAATGATCAGAATTCTAAGTTTTAATGATCCTGATTCAACACCTTGCACTTCACATTAGATTGCAAATTGCTATTTACACCTTGATGTGCCTTAAAAACAGCCAACCAGCTGCTTATACCACATGAGAATGTGTATGTGGCAGCTGTTTACAGTGGGGAAAACAAACATTACTAAATCTTTTTTATTTAGTGATTCTGTAAGATATAATGTCATACTGTTATTAATTATTATTGTTATTAATTTGTTATTAAGTTGGTAAATATGAAACTAAAACTTCTTTGAATTATTATATTTAGTAGAATTAAGAATTTGGTTGATGGACAACTGCGTGATGAACAGTGTGGATTCAGAAGTGAAGGGAATGTATAGATCAAATATTTTCACTTAGGCAGATTCTTGAGAAATGTTTTAGAGTTTCAAAAACCTAAGGTTACTAGCTTTGTATATTTCAAAAAGGCTTTTGACACTGTTGATCAACATAATTTGTGGTTCATTATTAGATCATATGGAATATCTGACAAGTTAGTTAGTGTAATGAAAGCTCTCTATAATAACACTGAGTAGTGTGTAAGAGTTGGTAAGACTTGTAACGATTGGCTTAGCAGTGCTAGTGGAGTTAGACAAGGGTGCATTTTGTCTGCTTTTCTCTTTAGTTTAGTTATTGATTATGTTATGCAAAATTCTTTGGAAGGGAAATATTTTGAGCTTAAAGAGTCAAGAGATTTCAAAATTTCTGATTTAGATTATATAGATGATTAGTTTTTTCTCTGTTTATCACCAATAAGGATGGATGATTGGCCCTGTTGGCTAATGATGTTGATGATATAAATTCTTTCAATAGGGCTGTTGGTGAGATTGGTAATAGAGTAGGTTTGGTGATAAACAGAGAAAAAACTAAAGTGATGAAAATTGGTGAAGCAGATGGTGCTTCAGTTGCTTTGAATGACTTTATTTGAGCAAGTGTCTCAGTTTAATTATCTTGGGAGCCATGTGACAGATACTGGTGATGTGTGGCGTGAGATAAATAAAAGAATGGGGATTGCCACTGGGACTTTCAAGAATCTATGGAGAGTGTGAAAAAATAGGCATGTATACCTAAAATTACTAAAATTAGTAAAGTTCGACTAAAATTAGGCTATATAATAGTTTGGTTCTTTTTGAGGTTAGGTATGGTAGTGTTGTGATGGTCCACACATTCACTTTTACTTTTCCTTAACCAGTTTTACTTTATTTACATTATGTTTATTATTTTGGACTTTTATATTTCAATGGACTTATCACTTTTCCCTCTTCTGATTCGCTAAAGGATTGTTGCACATGCACAACTCCGACTTTTGATTGATAGCTGCTAATGCATGCATTAAGGACACGCCCTCTCGTGTCATAGCTAGCATAAGCTTAAGTTCATGCAAATGTTTTTCCCAGCGTGCAAAACACACACGTGTCAGTTGCACACCTCATGTATACTAAGTGACATTAGGGCACAGAATCAGTAAGAGGTAGATAGTCAGAAAGAGTTGTCAGGTAGTAGCAATGGGTCAGTAAGATGTAGTATAGAGTTGTTAATAGGAGAGAGCTAGATGTGAGCTTTCAGTTGCTCAGACTTTTGTATTCATCAGTTTAATTGGTGAGTTTTGAATTTTTTTTGGAAATAAGCTTTGTTACAGGAAATATTTTGATTTTGCTATTTTTCCTCTTGAGCAATGATAATTTATTTTTATTAAAGTTTAACTTTAATAATTTGACAATCTTTTGATTTCTTATTCACTAAGTAATGCCAATATACTTAGTTAACCCTCATTTAACTTTATTTGACAAGATTAATTGCCTTGTGCGTGATGCTCTCTGGAAGCTTTAGTTTAATTGGATCAGTCAAAAGGTCCAAAGAGAAGGAGTTTAATATACTTTTGGAGCATATTACAATGAAACATGGACCCTTTGTAATCAATCAGCAGACACTTTTACGTCGATTTTAGTTTTTGAGGAAAAATTGTCTTGAGCCGGGTGGGATACGAACCCACGACCTCCTGATAACATGTCAGGTGCTCTGGACCACTGAGCTACCGGCCGCCGATCAAGATTTCCTCTAACTAGCGCTATGAACATTCCTTCTATGTTTCCCGTTGGCGCTTTTTACCGACAATATTTCCAGCCACAAGCGGCACTTATATTGCCCAATAGATGAAAGCATATACGATAAGTATGCAGATATAGTTAATTAATGAAATGACTTCATTAATGAAATAACTCATCAGAGTTAACTTGACAGATATTCAAATCAATCAGCAGACACTTTTACGTCGATTTTAGTTTTTGAGGAAAAATTGTCTTGAGCCGGGTGGGATACGAACCCACGACCTCCTGATAACATGTCAGGTGCTCTGGACCACTGAGCTACCGGCCGCCGATCAAGATTTCCTCTAACTAGCGCTATGAACATTCCTTCTGTTTCCTGTTGGCGCTTTTTGCCGACAATATTTCCAGCCACAAGCGGCACTTATATTGCCCAATAGATGAAAGCATATACGATAAGTATGCAGATATAGTTAATTAATGAAATGACTTCATTAATGAAATAACTCATCAGAGTTAACTCGACAGATATTCAACCGACAGATATTCTACCGGCCGGTAGCTCAGTGGTCCAGAGCACCTGACATGTTATCAGGAGGTCGTGGGTTCGTATCCCACACGGCTCAAGACAATTTTTCCTCAAAAACTAAAATCGACGTAAAAGTATCTGCTGATTGATTTGAATATCTGTCGAGTTAACTCTGATGAGTTATTTCATTAATGAAGTCATTTCATTAATTAACTATATCTGCATACTTATCGTATATGCTTTCATCTATTGGGCAATATAAGTGCCGCTTGTGGCTGGAAATATTGTCGGCAAAAAGCACCAACGGGAAACATAGAAGGAATGTTCATAGCGCTAGTTAGAGGAAATCTTGATCGGCGGCCGGTAGCTCAGTGGTCCAGAGCACCTGACATGTTATCAGGAGGTCGTGGGTTCGTATCCCACCCGGCTCAAGACAATTTTTCCTCAAAAACTAAAATCGACGTAAAAGTGTCTGCTGATTGATTTGAATATCTGTCGAGTTAACTCTGATGAGTTATTTCATTAATGAAGTCATTTCATTAATTAACTATATCTGCATACTTATCGTATATGCTTTCATCTATTGGGCAATATAAGTGCCGCTTGTGGCTGGAAATATTGTCGGCAAAAAGCGCCAACGGGAAACATAGAAGGAATGTTCATAGCGCTAGTTAGAGGAAATCTTGATCGGCGGCCGGTAGCTCAGTGGTCCAGAGCACCTGACATGTTATCAGGAGGTCATGGGTTCGTATCCCACCCGGCTCAAGACAATTTTTCCTCAAAAACTAAAATCGACGTAAAAGTGTCTGCTGATTGATTTGAATATCTGTCGAGTTAACTCTGAGTTATTTCATTAATGAAGTCATTTCATTAATTAACTATATCTGCATACTTATCGTATATGCTTTCATCTATTGGGCAATATAAGTGCCGCTTGTGGCTGGAAATATTGTCGGCAAAAAGCACCAACGGGAAACATAGAAGGAATGTTCATAGCGCTAGTTAGAGGAAATCTTGATCGGCGGCCGGTAGCTCAGTGGTCCAGAGCACCTGACATGTTATCAGGAGGTCGTGGGTTCGTATCCCACCCGGCTCAAGACAATTTTTCCTCAAAAACTAAAATCGACGTAAAAGTGTCTGCTGATTGATTTGAATATCTGTCGAGTTAACTCTGATGAGTTATTTCATTAATGAAGTCATTTCATTAATTAACTATGACCCTTTGTAAGCAGGATAACAAGAAACTTGATGCCTTTGATTCTAGATGCTTACACAGTATCTTGGGCATTAGGTAGTTTAACTTTTAAGTAATGATGAGGTTAGAAGAAGGAGTCTGCAACCTCCTTTGAGCAGAATTTTGTGCAGAGAGAGATTGTGGTGGTTTGGCCATGTTGCCTGTATGCATAGCTGCAGATTGGCAAATAGGATTATGAGCAATGTGTCCAAAGGCTTCAGGAAAAGGGGGAGACCTAGGATGTGATGGGCAGACAAGGCCAAACAGGACCTTATTAGAATTGGCTTACATTGGTCAAATATAGCAGCTGTAGCTCAGGACAGACAGGTGTGGGGAGCAAAATTATATAGTCTGGTAGGACCTTTGTAGCTCATGACTGTTTGAGGATTTTGTATGTATGTATAGTAATAAAACAAATTAATAATTGTTTATCTTGATTAATTCTCATTCATGTCTATTTTCTGAACAGCTGGAAACAAAATTTTCATTAGTCCATAACAGTCCAGACTAATACAGAATGGGCCAAAAGTCCTAATAATTTGGAAATTGGATTAAAAAACTCTGAAGAGACTTGTGGTATGCTACATTTAATAGTACAACGAGAATTTTTTCAGTGTGTATTGTAACTCTGTAGATGGTGCTGCTGCTGGGAAATGGATCAGATTTTAAAATGGATAGTCCATAGGAAAAAGCTAACTGCATATTGTTTTTCCTTAAAACCAAATCATGTATTCAAGTACAGAGAAATTTAAGCATACAGTTCAACAAGGACCCACCATCTCATAGCATCAGAGCATGGCACAAAAATTCCTGACAACTGGTAGTGTTCTTGATCAAAAAAGACCGGGCAAATCCAGCACATCTGACAATGATGCCGAATATATCTTGGATATTACACCCCTTAATTTTTTTCTTATGAGGATATGTGAAAGACACAGTGCACATGTCTAAGATGCAAAATGTTGATGACCAAAAAATTGTATCTCTAATGCAGTTGCATCAGTTAACAAAGACATGTTTGGTTATATGTGCTCTAGTCTACAAAAGATGTTCACATTGAAGTGTATTAACATTTCGACGATAAACTTGCTGAGTTGGACTTTCAAATGCAATTGAGTATATATCTCTGCAGTATGTATTATTTTTAAATTCAATTTCCTAATTGTCTAAGTAATTTTAATCCACCCTATATAATAGATGCATTCCTAAAAATGGAGTGTAACCATTTGGAAAGTACATATAAAACTGCACCAAGGATAAAATTATATTTGACAATAAATTTTCATTTATTTTTATGTATTTATTCATCATTTTGATTAATTAATAACTCTAAAACTTGAACATTGTGTATAAATATAGCTTAATCATATATAATAATGTGATATAATTTAAACAATAAACAATTATCTTATATCCTTCAATTCATGCTAATTTTAAGATTAATTACAAATAAAGTGTAGTTTATTACAGAATAATTGTGTTTTTAATTTGACTATTAACATGCAGTCTAATCGAAGTAAATGTATTATTATGTGGGTAAATATATTTTATATATTTGCAGAATTATTATTTACCTTATATTATGCGATCCAAGATAAAGCTACTATTGGAAGAACGACATGATCAGTCATTACTTAGCTTCATTGATGAATCAATGAAAAATGAAGATTACAAACTCATACTAGAGGTAAATTCTGATTTTTTAAAGGCATTTCAGATTCATAGATTAAGAAAAAAGAGAATTTTTTTAATTTAATAAATGTAATATTTTAATGCAAGAAATCCATATTAAATGCATATCAGGTACTCACAAATAAGAGAGGATGCTGTAGGAGATTAAGGAAATTATAGACTAGAGGAGGCTACAGTGTACTGATTGATTCTTTTCATGCTATTTAATATTTCTAATTGTTAGAGAAACAAAATTTTTTTTCATTTCATATTCATGCTTTGAATTGTTGATTTATAGATATAATTCTTGTATTGGAAATTCAAAAAAAAAATGAATAAATAAATGAATGAAAAAAATAAAAATAAATAAAAAAAAACTGATTCAGGGGAACGATTAAAGTTTTTAATATTTGTTGTAAACAGATCTTCTGTAAGTGCCCATTTTTTTTTTTATCAAGCAAGGAGGATGTGCAATTGGAGGATTTAATTCACTCCATTCCTTTGTGGATCTACTTTAAACCTTTTACTACCATGACCTTGAAAATCCAGTTCATGAAGCCTTCATACATGGTCTTGAATGATAAACTCTGTCGTTATTTAATTTTTTTATGGTACTATCTCTTAAAAAGAAAGTTTGAACTAATTTTCTTATATATATGTATTTGAAATATATATTTCAGAGCTCCTAAATAATGGCAATTTTTTTCAATTATTCCTCAACTTGACGTATCAAAAAATAAAAAGCCTTTTGCTCAAACTGCTCTTAGCACAGTGCAGGAGATGGGATTGTCATGGACTATGCTTATTCACCTACTATTCTCCCACTAGCTGACAGAGAGCTCCAGTAAGTTAATTAAGTTGTTTACTAAATATCCAACCATCTTTGTTTTCAATAAAAGTCAGATGCCAAGGGAACATTTTTTTTACTGGAAGTTTTCAGTGATTTGCACAAAAATACAGCCATATACATTTTTGCTTCATTTTAATATATTTTGTGATTAAAAACTATTTGAGTGTTTTTAAACTGTTTTTATCTATTATTGGATATAGTTTATAAAAGGAATAAAAAGAGAAAATCAATATTTCTTTGAGAATGCAATTGACAACATAATAGCAGCATGATCTCGATTGGCAAATATCTGGTTTTGGTGTGAAACTTTTAAGGTGTGCATGTTAGGCTATATATGGATATTTCTACTATAAAAAATGACCAATATTCACAACGTATAAATTTAATATTTATCTATTTTCAACAGTTTACATTGTTTACTAATCAGGAGATATAGCACCTCAGTGGTGAGGGATTGGAGTTTCAGACAGGAGTCAACTGCATTAACATTGTACTGATCTATCAGAAAATATGTATATTTCCATTAACTTTGCATTACTGTAGAAAAATGAGATCTCATATAAATAGAGGGCTTTAACATCCTCACATCATCCACATCATATAACCTCCCCATTTCAACTGAGTGCCATCATTTGATGACATCACAGTGTTGGAATGTTTATGATGGTGTCACTTTGAATTGGGGAAAAAACTAATGCCCAGTATGTAATAATTTTTAACCCATTCATGATCCAGAAATATATAGTAACAGCTATA
This sequence comes from Ryuthela nishihirai, assembly GCA_038380435.1. Lineage (NCBI taxonomy): Eukaryota > Metazoa > Arthropoda > Arachnida > Araneae > Heptathelidae > Ryuthela > Ryuthela nishihirai. The sequence goes on from JAWZYU010000018.1 coordinate 33,953,113, forward strand.
ATCAGCTTTGCCAACTTAGCTGCATTGTAGCTAAATTTTGAAACTTTGAAAATTGCATAACTACTTAAATTTTATACTATCAATTCTGAATGTGTTTAGCTATTTTTTCCAATTTTGAGGAATCTGAAAGTTGGATCATGCATTGGTTTTATTATATATAGATGATAGAATATCATCGATATATGACAATATTCTATATAAAAAAATAAGATGAAGTAAAACCTTTTTTACTGTATGATGAGATGTTAAAAATTTTTATTCCTATTTAATTGAATTGCAAAAAAAAAACCAAACTAATTTTTAACCTCTGAATATGACTTTTGACTTGAAACATCCATACTCTAAGAATATGATGTACCTGAAGACATAAATGAAATTTCAGGTCTGAAAATGAGAATTTTGGTACTAAACATCAAAGCTTTGTTGTTAGCTTGTTAGAAATCTCACAAAAATAAACATAGTAAATACACAGATTACCTACAGTACTGTGCAAATCAGTTGGAACAATAGAAAAATGCAGTAGCAAAGACACAACTAAAATATTTATTTGTTTAATAGTGTACATAATTAATAGTGAATGTAACCCCCCCCCCCCCCCCCTTAGCTTTAATTACTTCTTTCACCCTCTCAACCATTGATGCCACTAGCTTTCCACACATCTCCTTCACATCAGGGTCGTGGTACCACACTTTTATGACACTTTCTATCATTTTGGTTTTCGTCGTGCAGTCCATCTTAGATATGCATGCCTTTAATAATGGCCTACAAATTTTCAATGGGGTTTAGATCGAGTGAATTTCCTGCCACTCCAATACCTTCAAATGTTGCTGGGTAAAGAAGCTCTTAGCAAGCTTAGAATTGTGGCATGGGACCAGATCCTGTTGAAATACCCCATCGCCGTTAGGAAACAGTTTCTGTAGTGTTGGGACCATTTTCGCCTTCAGAATGCCTATGTACTTTTTGCTGTCCATCATTCCTTCAATGGGGTGAAGCGTCTGTGGCCCGGAAGCTGTGAAACATCCCTGAAACATGACCTTGGTGGGTGTTTGGGGGATTGCTGGATGTGGGCGGATCGAAGAGGTTCTCCAGGCGAGCAGTGGACGAAATTTGACCTGTAGCCATGCACCTCAAAGTGGGTTTTGTCGAAAAATATCACTTTTCCCCAATTTTCCACAGTCCATTCTCTATGTTTCTTTGACCAGGATAGCCTTTTTTTGCTTCATAATGGGTGTCAAAAGCTGCTTTTTGGAAGGGTGTCAAGCCCGGCAGCCACACTCCAGAAGGCGATGATGTATGGTGGAAGCATCTATATTAATATATATTTAATTAATATTAATATTAATTATATTATATATATCCATTGCAGGGACACGTGCAAGTTTAGACTTGCAGCAGAAGGTTACGAACAAGTTTAGACTCTGCAGCAAAAGGGACTTAGCGTTCCTTCGCTTGTCCCAACTAATTTGCACAGTACTGTATAGATATAGAATTCAATAAATACTTATGTGGAAAAAATTATTGACGACAGTACAGGATATGAATCCAATACTCTCTAAATACATGTTCAGAGCACCCTACCAACATAATCTTACCTTTATGTATTTCACTGAATGTTTTATCAGTAAAAGATATAAAGGCCACATCATGGAAACAAATCATCGGCTAATGGTGGTTTAACGGTAGACCGCAAAGTATTCTGTAGTGTTTTCTTTTGAAGTTGAAGAGTGATGTAGAATAGTGATGTTTAAACTTTTGTTAAGGTACTCCTTTGGCAAAGATTTGCCAGCTCTATGCACGCCTTCCTACTGTCTGTATGCCTTTGATCTGAAAAACAATATTAGCTGCATAACTCATAAAAATTAGTTACTTAATTTTTTTCATTAAGTAAAAATAATGTTTGAATACATATACTTACATACTGAATTCATCTAGCTTGTTTAAGAACTTTAAGGTGAGGCAAATTGGCAAATACATTTTACAAAATCTGAATTCAGCAGCATGCTTTATATATTAAAAACACATATTTTGTAATATATTTTTCTGACTAGCTAACATATAAAAGTATCTGTGAAGAATATGAAGTTTCACATAAACATATTTATAGAGAAATTCTTTCATATTCTCCTTGGAGTGAGTTACTTAGCCCAGTTTGAATAGCACTGATATAGAAAGTGAAGTAAGTATTGCATTATTCATGAATGTTATGCACAGAATAATAATAAGTGCTGTATTCCATTATTAATAGACTCATTTTGCTGAAGAACAAGCCTTGTTACATGTGATACAAGAAAATTTTGATGGAGCCAGACACTATAGTTTCTTCTGCTTGCAAAAATTTTTAAAGGTAAAGTTTTACACTTCTGATAGTCATTCATTTATTGTTTATGGCTTTTAAGCAGGTTCATTTTGATTTCTAATGAATATAGATGAATCAAAATTCTACTAACAGTATTTTATAGACTGAAAATTAAACATTTTGCTATTAGTCTGATTATAAAATTTAAAAAGTGATATTAAGTGAAAGTAATTTTTTTTTAAGGAATGGAAAGGTCTAAGTTCATTAGCAGTAGGAGTGCAGCAATCCAAGCTTCAAAACCTTCAGAAATTTACTGAACTTCAAGAATTTTTAAACTTAATGAAAAAAGAAGGTAGGTAAAAATAAATTTACATTCAGATACTTGAAGTTTACTTCTTTTGAAGAGTAGAGTGTGTTCTGTGTAATTTACTTATGCAAGATATTGGTACAAGGCATTTTGGTTTTTGGATTATACTTATTTTAAATGTTACAAGATTTAATTACATTAAAGTGAATTGTTTGTAATCCTTAAAGTGCCAGAAGATATTGCAGTTCTCAAAGAACTTTGCTGCAATTTTTTTTGAACAGAAATATCCTTTTAAAAGTTTTTTTTTTACATTAACCATAAAAATCAGCAAATTGCACTGTGTATATATATATAACGTCCTAGTTCTCTTTAGTTACTTCAGTATTATTTTTCACATCAAGCATTATTTCTCTTTTAACACTACTGTAATCATTCTTTTCTGAGGTTTTTTAATGTACACCAAATTATACAGTGCAATAAACATTTACACACTCTCATATATTGTACAATGTTTAAAAGTCCTTCTTTTGGGAAAAATTACTGGATGTTCCAGATTCTTTTCTGAAAATATTGTATAATTTTTCTAAAAATATTTATGCTGAAACTTTAAAAAAAAAATGGCTGATTAGATGTTTTGCTATTACAGAAGTTAATATATAAGTTTTCTTATTTCAGAAAATTGTGTTAATCTAAGCTACACAAAGAAGCTAATGAAACTCTGGCAAAAGAGACTCCCTAGTATTATGGATCCAGTTAATATATGGGATGATGTAAATGCTAACAGGTATTGCTAATTTTAAAATCATGTGTTTCAATAAAATTTTTGTAATGAAAAATGTTTCATATAATTATGAAATAAAAAATATTTAGCATTTATTTTTCTCATATAAGGTCATTATATTTAGCTTTTATGACGTTTTCTTTTGGATATGTCAGACTATCATATGTCATGTTTAATCTTTTATACATTAAACTTAAAAGTGAGAAACAATAATGAAGCAGCAACAAAAATCGATAAAACAGTTTGCTTATTAAACTTCATACATTACTTTTATTCTATAATGATTGTGAATGTTTTTTAAAATATTACTTTGAGCAGATTATATAGATTGAGATAATGAAATACGAAACTGGTATTTTAGAATAAGTTGTAGCCATTCATACAGATAATGACTATGTGAAATACCCAAGAAGAAAAGTTATTACTTCATTGTGTATTGTGAATAATTTGAAATTTTCTGCTATAATCAGATGATTTGTAAGCTTTTATTTCTAGGTTTTCAGGGAGGAAAAAGATTTCATTACACTGTTATTTTTCTGTGATTATAAATATGTATCTATATGTGGGCAGTATAAATATTAAAATTTAACATAATATAATTTGAAATAATAAAAGAAGTAGAATATTGCAATGTTAAGACGGTGTTCAATCATCAGTGCAACAGAATTAACACAAATTGCAAGCAAAATTTCACAGTAAATGAATATATATATATTTTTTCATTCCATGTATTCTATGTCAAGCTCTGACTCATTAACATTATAACCTTGCTCCAGCTCATTTTTTCTTTGTGTGGCAGTACTTCATTGCTAGAAGTTTTGTTTCTTAGAAAGGCTGCATATCAAAATAAAAATTCTTATAGAGCTTATGATTTGCAGATTTTGTTTAGTTTTAGTGATGGAAACTGTTTAGAGCTTAATCAAAACTAAAACCCTTGTTTAAATTTGAATATGGGAAACAAGAAAAAAAAAAAGCTGAGTATTTGCCATTTCTCACTCTTATTTGAAAATTTTTAATTAATTCCATGTTAAAGAAATATTTTATGTTGTGAAAGGTATATATATATATATCTTCATGTTCAATTCTTGCATAATAGAGCAAATATAGATATCCATACATAAGATTTAATGCATTTTTGTAAATTCAATTTCATTTGAAATATATATCATTATTATCATAGCTTATACTGTTTGAAAGAGAAAACCTATTTAGAATAATAAAAGGACTAGGAATTTTACTGGTGTTAACTTTTGTATTAAAAATTGTTTTAAAATTGAAAATTTAACTAAAGAATTTTATGTTTCATTTTACAGACACTTGTATCTAAAGAAACTTCAGGAAAAAATTAGTGTTCACAGCCAACAAAGTGCAAATGACAGCGAAACTAGATATTCAAATTTTGATCTGTCACTTGACAGTTCCCAAATTGAGAATGAAAATGTAGAAAAGTTTTTCTTAGAAAGTAAGGTATCACTCTCATTGCCATTTATAAAAACTGCCACACTGCAGGGTAATATTCCTGTTTCCCTGACACATCTAAAAAAAATAAATAAGGTTAGTACATATATATATTTTTTAATTTCTGTTGCATTGGCTATATATAAAATTGCTACAAAATAAATTTTACTTTTATAAATTGGTTTTGAGTATTTTCTTAACAATATGTTCCTTTTTTAATTGTAATTTTCTGTTTCCAGTGAATATTTTTTGGAATGATTAAGAGAACTTGCGATCTTTTGTCAAAATTTAGTTAACCTTATTTATCCCCCCCCCCCCCCCCCACACACACCTGGGGCGGGGGTGGCTCAGTCGGTAGCGCGCCAGGCTCGTAATCTGTAGTTCCCAGGTTCGAGTCCCAGCTGGGTCAGCGTTGAGATTTATCTCCGCAAAATTCCCCGCCCTGCCCACGGTCAGTAGGGGACACCGATGGGCTTGGAAAGACCGCCGTCCGTCGGATGGGACGTTAAGCCGTGGCCCCGTGTGCGGAAGAGCCATACCCTGTGCACATTAAAGAACACGCTGGATGGCCTTGACGGGAGGCTACCATCTGTCTCCCAACAGCTGCTCCAGTGGGTCCCCTCCCCCAACCTTCTCTGAGCCTTCGGGGTCCATGTGACCTGGCCATTTAGCCCATGGTGTGCAAAAAAGTGCCGCTCAGAGGTAAAACAACCAACCTAAAACAACCCCCCACACACCACAAATTAACAACTTGTAACCCACTGGAGACTGAAAAAAGAAAAATTGCATGGAAGTGAATAAATGAAGTGGCATCCATTAAAACACATGGGCCCTTGTTAAATGAAAATTATAGAGACATTCTCTTCCCCCCCTCAAAAAAAAAGGTTGATGAACTAAAATCCAATAAAGATCATCAGCATAGAATATAGCTCCTGTGAAACCAGATAGAACTCATGGTATTGATCCATATTGTCCATGTGGCTATTAGCAAGTTCAATAGGGAATAATGATGGTTGCAAAAATGCTTCTGGAAGCTCTTTGAGAGTTGTTTTTTGAGGTGTTTATAGTATAGCTAAATGTCTTCCTAAGATATCCCAAATGTCTATTAGATTGGAATTCAGGGAACATAATTTTCATTTGATACAGCTATCTTCTTCCATTTATTGGGGAATCAACCTTACTCAGTGTTATCCATGATGAATGTCATCATTATTTTTTCCAGTATATAATGACCTTAAGAATCAAAGATCAATTTCCCCATTCTGAATACCAGCCACACTCACCATCCTGACCTTGTACATCAACCCAGTATTTCCACATTACCACTTCACAATATATATATCTTAGAGCAGTGATTTTCAACCGGTGTTCCATGAGAGGATCTTAGGTGTGCCGCGAAAATTTTTAAAGATCATTAATTAAATTATTTTCAAAATAAGTCCAAAGCACAATAAGTGTAAATATTTAAATTAAAACCACTTTAAATTGATTATATGAGTATATCATTGTTATAATAAACGTATACATAATATAGTAAAAAATATATATGCATAAACAAAAATACACGTGCATAACACCTGCTTATTTCTAAAGTGGTGTAGCCTTGAAAAATGAGGTTTCGTGACATGTCCATAGATCGCACAATTTGACAAGGTGTGCTGTGAGATAAAAAAAGGTTGAAAAACACTGGCTTAGAGGATAGGATGGCTGTTTTCACTTCTCCCCAAATGAGAATTTGCCTATATTTCAATTCTTGAAATTGCTCACATTCACTGATAAAGCTACATGGTGGCATTCATCCCCACTCCACATCATATTGTACAACAGAAGGCTGGACATCATTGCTGAAACAGTTCAGTGACTATAGAGGCAGATATTCTTGGCAGGCCTGGATCTGGGGGAAATGTGAGTGTGTGTGGGGGGGATGTTCCTCTGAGAATGGTAGTAAAGGTAATAGAGGCAAAAATTATTAAACATATGTATATTTCATGAATTTTTCAAGAATCTTGTTAATGACCTTTAAAACAAAGAAAAATGTTGTACTGCAATGGAAATCCAGCTCTTTTTTCTAGCTCAGTCGAGACACCCCCTCTTATTTTTTATCTAGGTCTGGCCTGATTCTTAGTATTGTTAAAAAGCCAAATTGTAATTTTGAAGAACCTGGAGTCTTAGTCTTCAGGCTAAAAAGTCAAATGATAATATTCTTAAATTGTGATAATCTTAGGTGGCGTAAATGGTTCCATCACATTGAGTACCTGTGCTTGAGGGGCTCCATTAATAATTGGTTATTTATATGTTTAATAACATTATAATGCATAGTTTTAGTTCTCATTCATATAAATTATCTACTTGGGTTGTTTTACCTCTGAGCAACACTTTTGTTCACTCACTGATTAAATGGCCATGCCACATAACCCTTAAGAGTTTGCAGCTGGAGAAGGGAAGGAAATGCATGAAAAGAATTTAGATGAAAGATCATTGTCATTTAGCATGCTCTTTAATGTGCACATAGTTTGACTTTCTTGCACATAAATCCTTGGTATAATATCCATCCAACAGATGGTGGCCTTTCTAAACTCATCAATGTGCTTTTCTCACTAAGATATGTAGAGCAGGGATTAGTGGAAAAAATTCACAAGGCAGGTGCAATTGGGACAAGTTCAGTAGAAGCAGTTTATGAACCAATTGCAGCCTCATTATGGAAAAAGTGATATTTAACATTTATTAGTGTTGTAGATATTAAAGCACTATGGTGAATATTAAAATTGTACTGCTCTTGACTCATGGAGCATAAAGAAATATTATCAAATCTTGTGCAGGAGAGCTATACACTGTGCACTTTAAAGAACATGCTGGATAATCCTCAATGGGAGGCTCCTAACAGCTATTCAGTGGGTCTCCACTTTCCACAACCTTCTCTGAGCCCTTGGGATCCTTGGGACCTGATCATTTAGTCCACTGTATGCAGAAAAAGTGCTGCTCAGAGTTAAAACAACCCAATCCTATTATCAAATCGAAGAGTACTAGGAATTGAAAGTTGTATAGATAATTTTTAAATTATATTGAGGTGATTGATGATTTTGCGTTTAAACAGTTACAAAGAGTTAATTGATTATTATATATTGAGACCATTTTAGACATACTGAACTTAGACTTTTAGACTTATTTCGACATGAACTGGTATAAAATTGATAAAAGTAGTATAAAATTATGTAACAGAATTAATTGCATTCAAATATAATATGAAATATTATATTTTTATTAAATAAGACAATTTATTACTAAAATTAATAAATAAGACAATTTTTTACTAAAATGAGATTTGGACATTAATCTTAAGGGGAGATGTAATTTTTGTACTAACTAACAAAATGTTTAGTTTTGTTCTTACTTCTTGGAACACTTTTCTTGCTTGTTAAACAATTGTTCTTCCAAGTTGGAATTGATTTAGCAGTGTGGAGGTTACATTTGATTAACATTACAAATTCTGGACAACTTGAATTTATTGTCCCAAAATACTATTGTTCTGAAATGTTTCATTTGGGCTGTAATTTGAAATTTATTCAGACTTATTTTTAGAGGGCTTCTTCATTTGCATGCTTGTGCATCTTTTATATAAGGGAATTTCATTGTGTCAACAGATTCGATAACTGCTTTTGTCCCTTTTGCCATTCATATCAGTTGGCATCTATTACTAATATCGTGTTTGGAACTGATACTTAGTGTTGTTAGCTGTTGTATTATTATATAAGCAATGAATGGTGAATTTAAAATTTATTAGCAAAAGCAAAAATACTTGAAGGATTAAAATTCTTATGCATAGTTATGGTTTGTTACCTCTGAGTGGCCCTTTTTTGCACACAATGAGGTAAATAGATAGGTCACAAGGACCCTCAAGGCTCATAAAAGATTGGGGGAAGGGGATCCACTGAACAGTGTCAGGAGACAGATTTTAGCCTATTGTGTGCACAAAGTGCTGTTCAGAGGTAAAACAAACCAACCCAACCTCTTATGTCTACTAAAATTTTACCTTTCTCTTACTAATATAGATTACCAAAAAGTTAGATGAAACTCACAGGTCTATGTTTATTGAAGCCTATTGCAACACTTATAACAGCAGAGCACTGAAGTTTTCTGGTGAACAAAAGTTAGAACCTCTTCTCAGTTCATTGGATCAGTTAGGTATTAATTAATACTGTCCTTTTTAAATACATTATATTTGTGTTTAATTCTTTCGAGTCCTATGTTATATTCAGTCAGACCTTGTCATTAATCTGTTCTGTGCCAATGTCTCAGAAGTCGGGTAGCAGTCTGGCAGTTTAATTCACCACAGGAGAGATCTGTAAGGAAGGCAAGATCAAAGCAGAAAAGAAATAGCCATAACTCAGAGCTGCCAACTGCTCTGATTTTTTTAGAATTTATCCAAATTTTGGTTTAATTATCCAATATTGGTCATTGAAAATCCAAATTTTAGTTGTTTTTTTTTGTTTAGCCCTCTATTAAGAAAATCTGTTCCAAAAATTTACAGTATTTTCTCTTTTTTATAAAAGGAAATGGTAATAAAGAGGTCAATTACTTTCATTTTAGTTCATTAACTGCATCAAAGATGTGGCTCGCCTAGATACGAATGATTTGAAGGTCAGATAGACTTTAGCTGACAATTTCCTGACAAAACTCTAGGGAAAGGTTGTACCTAAATTCTTTTACAGAGTTGAATGAAGGCCATAGATTGTTTTTCAAGTGGGTGAATATGAGGTGATTCTCACAAAACTGATCTTTAGTGCAGTGGAAATAAGAATATATACATTAAAAGTAGACCTAGGCAGTGCCAATTGCCATTCAACTAGTATTACATAAATTGCACTAAATACTGTAATTATTCATTTTCATAAATGTTTGTAATTGCTCCAAATTTTCATTCTTTCAAACCATAACTTTCTTGATGTAAAGCTGGCAGCTCTGCATAACTTATTTGTAGTTTGAACCTGGCTCCCTTTCATCAGTAGACAAGCACATTTTTGTTCATTTTTGTGAAGATGTGTATTGCGAATAGTAGTTTAGAAGATGTATTTATGCCAAGATCTTTATTGAAAATGATTATCCTCTTTGTATAATACACTAATATAAGCTAAATATTATATTTTTTCCCGTTAACTGATACATGTTAAAATTTGAATTACCATTTTATTGGTACAGATGTAAGAGCTTTATCAATAACTTCACCCAAAAATGTTGACTTTGCTAGTGCCCATAAAAATTCTTTTAGTGACATAGCATAATGTTTTTATCATCGTGGATCATTGTTTAGACAGTGAGACTGAATTCATTATGTTAGTATCATGAAAGATATATATTATATTAGATTATATCATATCAAATGTTTGATGTGAAAAGTTTTAAGAACAAGCCCATATCAGACTTTCTTCCCTATGTTTAGTAGTAAATGAGTTAACTAGTTGCAAAAATAAAATTTAAAAACTCGTATAAAGGAAGTTTCTTACTCACAATATATTTTAACTGTTTTTGCTAATGTAATTTACTGTAGGAAAATCTCCAAAAAAGGCAAGAACTTAAAAATAAAAGCACATTCATGCCTTATCTAGGATTAGAAACTAGATCAGACAAACCCAAATCTTTTTTGTTGAGGGCTAAATTCGAATTAAAAAATTATTCTGTGAGCACCAGAAAAAAAGTTTACTTAAACACATTTATTTATCAACAAAGTTACTTATTAAGATGATAAATATAGTTTTACGTTGTTTTTTGATATCTGTAATAAAATTACTGTGGAAATCTGAAGTCACATGGCCCAGATGAAAACTCACAGGCTGTAGTTTGGCCATGCCTGAGCTAGATCCTTTTCCACTGTTTCTAATAATGGGGCTACTCAACTACTGATATGGAATGTCAATAATAAGAAATATGGTAATATAAGTTTTAAAAGTTGGAGATTATTATAATAAGCCAAATACTATTAATAGCAATATTTTTTCAGACAATATGGAAATTTCAGCATCTGCAACATGGAAGCTATTTTATATCTGCCATAAGTTTGTTTGCATTGTTCTCTATTAATTGATGTTTATTATATGTCTTTTTGGAGGTAGATTCCAACCAATGTGTTTTAAGTAAGAAAATAAGAAGAGAAATATATTTCAAAGAAAGATATTTTGTCATTAATCAATAGGATCATTCCTAGATTTCACTTCATTCCTCATAAGCAGAGTTTAAAGTTAATATTGCTTAAAATAATCCTTTTTTAATTATTTTGCTTAATTACATTTAGGGAAATTTTTCTGATGAATATATTTAAAAAAATGAGCTTTTCAGATAATTCAAAATTTTTTAATTAAATGTTTTTGGTTTTAGCACTATATGTCAACCATTTAAATTTATCATACCATAAATTTTGAAATGTTTGTGTACTTTTATTTAGCATTAATTTAATAAAGGGCACAGGCTTATGTTTTTTCACTCATGTTTCTTTTCATGGAGCAATATTAAAAATGCTGTTTTAAGTAAAAATTTTACTAAATGACTACACTCAGCAACTTTAGTATCCAATGCATTTGTATTGCAACTTTTAAAATAGAACAAAAATATCATTCACAGATTATAGATATATGTTGAGTGTTAATTCACATACATTTTTTTAATAAAAAAAAATGCATTGGCAGAAACATGGAAGCTGTCAGTGAAAAGCATTTTTTTATGGTAGTCATCATCATCATCCTCAAGCAGCCATTGGCTACGGAGGTCCAACCAAACCGTGCAGTTTAATTCTCCAAGCATATATGTCCTGAGCTACATCTGCTGCATCCTGGCCACTGCACACCAATTTTAACCAGGTCCTATTTGACATTGTCTGCCCACCGCATCCTAGGTCTCGCCCTCTTTCTGCAGCCTTTAGGCCTCAGAAACCTATTCATAACCCTATTCGCAAATCTATAATATCCATACCGGCAACATGGCCAAACCAATGGAGTCTCTCTCTGCACAATATGTTGTGCAAAGGAGGTTGCCAAATCCTTTGCTTAACCTCATCATTATTTACAAAGTTGAACCACCTAATGACCAAGATACTGCGTAAGCATCTGGAATCAAAAGCATCTAGTTTCCTGTTATCGTGTTTACAAAGCGTCCAAGTTTCACTACCATAATTAACCCTAGAAAGAACCAAACTATTATACAGTCTAATTTTAGTCTTTAGGTGTATATGCCTATTTCTCCTCAATCTCCATAGATTCTTAAAAGCCCCAGCAGCAATCCCTATTCATCTGTTAATCTCATGCCGCACATCACCAGTATCGGTTACAAAGCTCCCAAGATAATTAAACTGACACCTGCTCAGTCAAGACTGCAACCATTCAGATTAACTGAATCACAACTTGACTGACCAGTTTTCATCACTTTAGTTTTCTCTCTGTTTATAACCAAACCTACTCTACTACCAGTCTCATCAACACCTCGAATGAAAGAGTTCATCTCATCAACATCATTTGCCAAAAGGGCGAAATCATCAGCATAATCTAAATCAGAAATTTTCGTATCTCCAGCCCATTTTAAGCCAAAATCTTTCCCTTGAAGTGAATTTCGCATAACATAATCAATAACCAAGCTAAAGAGAAAAGGAGACAACATGCACCCTTGTCGAACATCAGAAATAATGCTAAACCAATTGCTACAAGACTTACCAACTCTCACACATGACTCAGTGTTATTATAGAGAGCTTTCATTATGTTAACTAACTTGTCTGGTATACCATATGATCTCACAATCAACCACAAATTATAACGATCAACAGAGTCGAAAGCCTTTTTGAAATCAACAAAGCTAGCAACCAAAGGTTTCTGAAACTCTAAACATTTCTCAAGAATCAGCCTAAGTGAAAATATCTGATTCACACATCCCCTACTACTTCTGAATCCACATTGCTCATCACGCAATTGACTGTCAACCAGATTCTTAATTCTATTAAGCACAATCATGGAAAGAACTTTACCTGGAACAGAGAGTAGGCTGATACCCCTATAGTTATCACAAGAACTGTGATCACCTTTTTTGAAAATAGGGATAACAATAGCTCTGGTAAAATCCTTAGGAACCATGCCTTGATCATAAAAGATATTCAAAATTTCAGTCATCCAAGTGGTTACCGAAACATTCCCAGCTCTAAGCATTTCAGTAGTAATTTCCATCTACCCCTGGGGATTTATGAAGTTTAAGTATATAAATAGTCAAAATAACTTCAGATTGTGTTATAGAGCCAACATTAAAGCCCCCAATACGTTTATCATCACTACACACAATGGGAGTAGAACTAACCACATTGTTTAGAACATCACTGAAATGCTCAGCCCACCTCGCCATGACAGAATCCTTCCCTTCTATAACATTACCTTGTTTATCCTTCAATCCTTGCATGCCTGTCTGTTTTCTACCACATATAACATTAACTACCTGGTACAGCTCTCTGCTATTGTGCTGTCTAACTGCTTCCTCAGCTTTATCAGCCAAGCCATCAAGCCAAAGATTCTTATCAGTAGCTAACTGATCCTTTCACATTTATTAAGTTCTTTGTAATGCTTTCTATTAGGACTAGAAGGGTATTGATTAAGGACATTCCTGCAGTTCTTTCTTTCCAAAATAAGCTCAAGTGCCTTATCACTCAGATAATTCTGTCTCTTCTGCTCCTTTTTTCCTAAAAGAGTACTGTTAGTGTCCAAAAAAGCCTGTTTAAAATGATCCCATTCTTCCTCAACTTCAGTAGTAAGCAAACCATGACTGTCATAATGACTAAGTAACCTATCATGGTAAGCTTTAGCTATAACTGGATCTTTCAGAGCTCCAGTATTAAAAGTAAATTTTTTAACCCTAGCACAACACTTTTTAAGTTTAAGTTGCAAGACACTTTTAAGAAGGTAATGGTCAGATCCAATTTCAGCTCCCTATATATGCCCTGGTATTCCTAACAGAACTAGCCCATTTGCTGTTAATTACTATGTAATCAATCATATTCTTATGCAGCCCATCAGGTTAAACCCATGTGTATTTATGTATGTCGTGGTGTTTGTAATATGTGTTAATTATTCTGAAACCATTGAGTTTATTTACCTGTAGGAGACGTTGTCCATTGCAGCTACCAATACCAAAAGGGCCTATCACCCCTCCCCAAAGGTTAGAGTCAGTACCAACTTTGGCATTGAAGTTACCTAGAACAAGGGTAATATCTTCTTTCTTGACAGAATTCAAAATATCCTGAAGTTGTCCGTAAAACCTATCCTTCTCATCCTCATTGGCATCCTCAGTGGGGGCATAACAGCAGATAACACTCAAGTCTTTAATGCTTGTCTGAAATTTTGCTGTAAGAAACCTTTCATTAATGCACTCATATCCTAGAAGAGCATCACTAGCATGTCTGCTGAGCAGCAGACCCACGCCTTGGTGATGCTTTCCATCCTCCCTCCCTGTAAAGAGAAATTTAAAGTTATTTTTAAGTATCTCACCTTTACCTGTCCATCTGGTCTCTTGCAAGCCTAGAATATCTAGGTTATAGCGCTGGAATTCCTGCATGAGGACATCAAGAGAATAATCTCTATGTAATGTCCTCACGTTCCACGTTCCTGCAGAGAGAAAATGATTAGTAGGATTTTTAAAGAAATTAGGTTTATTGAGATTGGTAGGGCCAACAATATCAAACAGCCCCCTGATCACAGGCATGGGGCAAAGACCTGTTCCTCCTCTGCTAAAGGCTGAAGTCACCGATGCTGATAGGAACTTCAGGCACCACCTTTCAAGAGCCATATGGCCTCTTCTTGAGACATACTACTCCAGTTTAGGATTTATGATGCCCAGCTAGTTAAGCGAGTTGCAGGTATCTGCAATGACCTCTGATCAGGATTATTCACCAGCTGATATAAGGTATCATGTGCCTCTGTTCACTTAGGGCTGACAACCCAGAAGCAAACAGAAAACACAGCGGCAGATTCTCCCTCAACAGAGGCTCACCAGTGCAGCAAGTCCAGGATCCATAATCAAGCTCAAATTCATAAACCAGTCCAGTCTAGTAGGTATAAATGGTTAGCACCAGCACCCTGTGAAGTTGACCACTCCTCAGCAGGTTTGAAAGAAAAAGAAAAAAGTGGCCATATATCAGTAGGCCATACTGAACTGGCAGCCCTTCCGTTCCCTTCCAAAAGAGAATATCTCTTTTGAAAGGTACTAATGGCCTGCACCATGAGAAGGTAGGGTAGGACATTAGGTGCTAGACCTGGTCGGTTCTGTGCATCATCACTAGGGATTGGTACACAGCTCTCCTTCCAGTTTACGCCTAGCTACCATTTACAGGTCATTATGGTACTACTTTGATTTTTTTCATGTGGATGAAAATTATAACTCTCCAAAATGTGCTAATTTTCAACCTACATTAAATTCAAATGCTGCAGAAATACTAAAGAGAAACAAATTATAAAACTCTTCATATATTTTTTTTAAAGTGAAAAATGACAATTCTGAGACAGTTTTTGTCTGTGTTAACATACAATCCATTTAGCATCCATTAGCAAAGATGAGGCTATAACAGATGAGGTAGAATGTGCAATTAACAGTGTGTAGAGTTTCATGAAACTAAAATGCTTTAAGATCTGTGGTCATGTTTATTAGAATGTACCAAAACTGTTAGCTTTATTTCTAAGAATACAATTTTAGCTACTTGTCAAACAAACTCCGATGCATTTTTAATATTGGGATTTACTATTGATCTTAAAAATTATTGTTTTTAATTAAATTTAGCTCATACATTTTTTGGGGAGAAGCTTAATTTTAGTCATCCCTGATGCTAAGCCACTGATCAGATAAATATTTAAATTTACTGTAAGATACAGTGACCTTGTTAACATACTAGACATAAAAAAAATCAGGTGTTGAATTTTGAAGAATCGCACCTTTTCATTGTCTTCCTCTTGGTGACTTTCCACCTTAGTAATCTTCTTTGTATTATTTATTTCTATGAATGAAATTCTCTAAAAGCAAAAATGTCAGCCCATACTACAAAGTGTGCAAATGAGAATTTTATTTGTGTTTCATAGTTTTTTTTCTTTCAAATTTGTAATATTAAAATTGAAATAGTGTTAATGTCACTTGAAAATACAGTAGTGCTCAGTGCCACTTTAACTAGAATATTGTATTTGTTTTATGTCTGTTCTAAACACTAAAATGAATTATGGTTGAGAAATTTTTATATTTTGTTTTCATATTTGCAATATATTTTTCAGTTAAGTTGGATAGGAAGTCTGGCTTGAGTTCATCACAGAAGATGCTACAAAGCCATGCATTAGAGATGATAGCAGAGTCAGTTATTACTGGAGCAGTAAATGTGTCTGAATTAAGAGAAGAGATAAAAAGTAAAATACTGGAAGCTGCAGGTGGTGGACAAGTATCACTGGTAAGAATAGGCTGAAATGTTTTCGTAAAACTGTGTTTTATGCTAGAGAGTAAATGTAGATTTGACTCTTAGTTTATTTATGTGACAGTGTTATGAAAAATGTATTGTCCACATGACCTGAAATTTTATACATCTTTCTTGATATGAGGGGCAAGAAGCATATTGAATTTCAATAAAATCTGTTGAGTAATTCTTAAGCATTGTTTTGCAACCAAAACAGCTAAATTCAGAAAAAGAATAAGTTGATTAGATATTTTATTTTGAATATTGCCAATCATAAATTATACTTTTTTCATTCAGTGTTTACCACTTTCCCATAATGAAGACAAACATTTCGTTGTATCATAGAATGTGTTTATGAAATATTTGAATTATAGAAAGTTGCACTCTGAAATACCTTAACTACATCATTTTTAAGATCTATGATCTACAAATAATAAAGTACACTTTTCTAGTTTTACAACTAGAAGTTGCCTAATTAAAAGTACATTTCCTTAATATGCCAGAATATAAATGTAATATAATGTTAGAATATAAGCAAAATAGAAGAGCCATTCTTTTCATTGAATTAAAGCAAAGTGAAGGCAGACGAAATTGAACTTTCCAGAATGCTTAGGTTTATTTCCTTATTTTAGCAGAATTTATTTACACTCTCAGTAAGAACAGCTCTTTGTAAATTAACATATTATCCTTTTCAATCCCATTCCCATTTGCAACATTTATAATGGAGAGAATACTAATATCTCTTCCTAGCTTTTACAGACCATTTCATGCAAGAACATGCTCCACTAACACATTATCATTAGCTGTATAAGTTCCATATTAATGTACATTTGATACTGTTGCCAAGAAATAAAACTAAAAATTAACAACATGCAGAATTTTAATATTCAAATTGTTATATTAATTAAAATTAACTAGATCACAAACCAGATGTGTTTTAAATTTGTTTTATATATTCTAAAACAAAGATTTTAAATAAAGTGTTAAAAATTATTCTTAAAAGGAAAAGAGATTGTGTTGAAAGCAAAGTTATTGAAGAGATGCAGAGAGATTCATAGCAACAAGTAGCATGTTGTAAACTTTTTGCATCAAAAAATTATATGAAATTGAGAATTTTATCAAATATTGCTATATATATATATACATTCTAAACATTTGGCTGAAAAAGATTATAACATCAGATATTCATTATAAACATTTGATAAAAAAAATTCCCTTTAGCTTTAACTGGCATAGTGGTTGGGGTATTAACTATTATTTCAACATGCATACTTTATGTGTTGTGTTAAGGCAAACTGAAGCAGTGGTCAGTTAAAAATCTGATTTCAGTTTTAGTGGTGTATGTTCTTGTATGAGAGGGCCTGTAAAAGCTAATAGAGACTACTAGTATTCTCTCCATTATAAATGCTGCAAATGGGAATATGATTGAAAAGGATAATGTATTAATTTACAAAGAGCTGTTCTTACTGAGAGTGCTAATAAATTCTACTAGCTAATGGAGCAAAATATGGTTAATGATTAACTGACTTTACTGAAGAAAAAAAAAAGTGAAGCTTAACTTTTACATGTATTGAATATGAAATATGTAGAATTTTGAGTCACTTTGAGGTAATGTTTGTGCACGACAAATATTTTTTCTGAAAAGGTGAATATACCTATCCCTTGATTTACGTGTTACTCAGTTTACACTGTTTTGGTTTTACATGGTCAAAAAATGCAACCAATTTTGATTTACATGGTGGTAGACTCTGTTATACATATAAAAAAAATGCAACCAGTTCCATTTTACATGATTATGGCCTCGGTTTTGCACGGTACGAATTAAGTTTTTTTGTCTTCGCTGCTGATCTAACAGACCTGGGTTTGAGCCCTGGGTAAGGCATGGATGTTCATGTTGTTTTTCTGCTGAGGTCCTGTGATTCTCACAGACCTTCTACTATGGCATATAAACTGATAGGCTCCTGTCAGACCTCTGTGGCAAGCAACTGCTTGAGGGGGTACTTATTTTATTTTATGTAGATATAATACGTATTATGAAGTAGCAGTGATATGGCATCAAAGAAGATTATTAGACTATCAACACAAAGTAATAATAACTAAATGGTTTTAACTGATATAATTTATTTTAAAGAATAAATAGATAAAGTAAATTTCTTTATTAATAAAATTGCCATTTGTAACAAGTTTTTATATTCTTTACTAAAATTATATTCTTTTCATTGTGATGCAATCTCTCTCGCAACATCATAATAAAGCCTGTTTTGAATTGGAGTGAGATCTGACTTTTCTAGACTGAATTTTTTGGACTAGTACAAACTGTGTTTTATCTCATTTTAGCAACATGTTTAACCCTTAACATACTGGGTTTATAGAGAGCAGAACTCACTCTGGGGCCAGATTAATTTTGAAATGCTTAAAGCAGAAAAAAAGAGCAACTTTAAAATCTCATACTGAAATAACTGATAGACAGAAATAGGTCATGTTCATATACCAAAATAAAGAGAATTTAATTGTGAATTTGTTTTTAATAAAAAATTTTAGAAAAGCAGCAAGCATATTTAATAGCTCTTATTGAAAACAATATGTTAAAATAATTTTATTGGATTTGAATTGCATTCTGAAATAAATAATGAATGGCATGTTATATCTTAGTAGAAAGAATATTTAATTCTGCATAATAATATATAAATAGATTTACCTGAAACAGGATAATTATATAATTCCATATTTTTTTCTTGTACAGTACTAATGAAAGTTTCATCAGAGTCTCTGTATTGTGTATTATCACTGTTGATATCAACGTTATTACTAACTCATTATACAGGTTATTTTTGAGGAAATTTCAAAAGATCAAGAAAAAATTAAATGGCAGGAGTTCATTGAACACTTTCCATGAAAGTTTAGGAATGTTAAAAGAAGGAAGAAAACAACCTATCCTCAGATGCAAAAAATATCATGGTAATGGCTGCAACAGTAGTCTAATGATTTTTGTTTTCATTTTTGGCAACTTTATTGAATATATAAATCATCAGTTTTATACTAATTACCAAATTTAATTCATAAACTTTCAGGATTGATTAAAATGGCTAATTTCTATGAAAAAAATGGAAAAAACAAAAAACAACAAAAAAATAAAAACAAGCTCTTAGAGCATATTATCTTGGGAACTATAGTTCCCAAGATATATATATATATGGAGAGAGAGAGAATATGGATATGAGACTGTATTTGGCTTTGGGAACTACAGCATCTTCTGGTACTTTAAGGGTTAACTTTGTAGACTATTATGTAAGCTAAATACAGCTGATTTATAAGTACACTGTTTCATAAAATATCATTTAAGTGCTAATTTTATTAAGTGTTGGTACAAATGCTTAATTTCCAATTTATATTCATTTCATATCTATCCTTTCATATTTCATATTTATATTCAATAGTGTATATCTGCATTAATTATGAGTATTTTTTAAAGTAAAAAAATGCATGAGAATCTAAGCTGATCTGAATTAGTGCAAATAAAGTACAAAATAATGTTACATTAAATGCTTATTATTACTGCTGGACTGAAATTTGATATATATATATGTATAAATGAAACTTTCAATATATGTTTTATTCATAATAAAGTTTTTTTTTTAAATCTAACCTCTTTTTTCCCATAGTTGGTGGTTTGAATTTTCATGGTTTTGATTTATGTGGTAATTTCCCCAAACCTATCTACTAAGTAAATCAAGGGGTGGGTGTATTTTGGTTTGTAAGAAATGTAATGTTGATTAATAACTTTTCTTTTAAGTCACATTATTTTATTGAATGCTCAGAATTTTTTGTAACAATTTTGACAATTTGCATGCCATTGTCTCCATTGTATCTACAGCAGTCAGAAACCTATATGGTGCATATGTTGTTGTGATAGGCAAGATGTAATTCAAATTTTTATGAACTACAACACTTCAGGCTGGTTGGTTGTTTGGAGTTTTATGGTGCATAAAATCTTTCAGGCTCTGCCTTCATACATGTAATCATTGTTATTTTATTAAAATGCCATAAGGCAGATAGTATTACAGTGATGAATGCAGTTTTTAGCCAAATAATACAAATATAATTGTATTAAAAACAGCAGAAAGAGGATAGTTAAATAAAGAAACGATTTTATGGCATATTGAGTCAATGTACAGTATATCGAAAGGAATGCTTTGTTGTGTTGGTATATCACTAAAAGATTACCAACTTAGTAATAAAATGTACTTGCATCAAAATATTAGGTGTCAAGTGCTTTTAACTGCCTTAATAGTCATCTTCAGGATGGCTTGAAGTTTTTTTTGGGAGGTGGGTCATTTAATGGAAAAAAGAAAAAAACAAAACCATACTTAGCATTGATTTTGGTGCTTGTTTTCTGTAAAAAAGCCTGAAATGTTAGTGATTCAAATCTTCCTGGTTTTGAGGAATCGCATTTCTTCAATACTGGAGATCACCAGATTTCCAGCATTCCTGCTGACTTCTTTCTAAAGAAAGTCAACAATGGAGAAAGGGGTCCTGTGGTCAGGAGGAAAAAAGGTGAAATAATTTTAAGTCATTTTTTGAAGTTATATGGAGATGCACAATATTTGGAGATAAGGGGATGAAAAGCCTGTAAAGGTTTATGTGTTTTGATTTTAACAGACCCAAAAGAAGGAAATTAAGTCTTTTTTTTTTCAAGTGCATCACTGTGAAAAAGTCATTAAAATTAGTATGTTTGTAAATTTGTTTAAATTTTTAATTTTCATAAATTTTAGAATTAAATTCTGTTTAATTTGGTATATAACCTGATGTATTTCTGTTTATTGGTTATTGTTAAGTGTTTATTTAGCTGAAACACAGTTGGTGAAAAGATTGGATTTTTCTCAAAATATAGTACCATGAAAAAAATGTCAAAAACAAAGTAATTATCTTGTTTCAAGTGAAAATTTATTTTTCTCTTATTCAGAAAGAAATTTCTTTTCTATTTATATGTGTTATTTTTGGTCTATTAATTTTTTTAAATAAATTTTTGTTTCCATTACCAGAAAAACTTTATTTTTTTCCATAAAATTAATACTTTTTTTTAATACTTGACCTTAAAAAAGCCATATTAAAATTAAACTGGGCATCATTTTTGTTTCTAATATTTTGTTTTCATACAATCTATAGTTCCTAGGTTCAAGTTCCAGCTGTGCCAGTGTTGAGATTTATCTCCACAGAAACTCCCACTCTGCCTTCAGTCAGTAGGGGACACTGATAGCTTGAAAAGGCTGTCAGTGTCCCCTACTGCTGTCATCTGTCGGATGGGATGTAAAGCCATGGCCCATGTGTGGGAGAGGCATACCCTACGCACATTAAAGAATATGCTGGGTCGCCTTGACAAGAGGCTACCATCTGCCTCCTAACAGCAGGAGTTTGAAGGCAGAGTTTGGGCAAGGGACTCAGTAGTCCCATGTCCCAAACCTTCTCTGAACCTTTGGGGTCCTTGTGACCTTGCCAATTTGCCTATTATGTGCAAAAAAGTGCCATTCAGAGGTAAAACAACCCAAACCATATTAAAACTGTGTACAATGCATTTCTAAGTGCACACCATTTATTTGTCATGTATTTTTTAGTGATGTGAATCATAGACATTGAGAACATAATAAAGTGTCATAAATTTAATTTTTTAATACTGTTTGGTTTTGTGTTGTTCAGAGTGTTAAATAAAATTTACTCTTTGTATTAGTGCAAACAAAGTTGAAAATTTTCATTTTGCTTCATTTTCTGCACATTTTTGTGGTTTCGTTTTCCTTAATAGGTGGCTCAAAATTTACTTGAGAATAGCTATGGATTATTAAGGAACTCTGCCTCTTCTGCTGAAGCTGAGTATGCTAATAAGCAAAAAATGAGCAAATCAAGGAATACAGTGTCAATGGCATATATGACACTAGCTAATTTTTGTAATCGATATTTACGACAACATGAAGCTGGTAAGTTTAACAGTTTTTAAATTTCTTTGTATGTATTGTTTTTTTTTAAAATCAAATTTAATGTTCTTGTTTTAGTAAAATCAGACATCATGTACTAAAAGCTTTATTACTATTTACTTGTGTATAAAATTTTCTTAGTAATAACATTTCTCATTATTTATTTTTAGAGCTCAGACCCAAATATAAATCATTTACTTTATATTTGGAAAAAAACTTTCTTTATTGTGCAGATTTTATAAAATAATCATTTTTTAATAGAACATGTATTTTATGGAAAATCAGTGTTACAATTAGGCAGTAATCAAAATTATAATTCAAAAGTTAACTTTTATGTAGATTTTATTGGGTCGTTTAAGAAACAGACAATATATCTCAGAATTGGACTTGTCTAATTATTTATAAGGTTTTGTAATTAAACCTCTGAAATTGAAGCTAACCCTTGTTTTGAACATTTCTAGGTTTACACGTTTTTGCTTTAACAAAGCTGGGTGGCTACCATCTGCCTCCTAACAGCTTTTCAGGGTCTCCTTTTCCCAACCTTCTGTGAACCCATGGTGTCCTTATTGCTTGGCCATTTAGCCCATTGTGTACACAAAAGTGCCACTCAGAGGTAAAACAACTCAACCCTATTTTCACATCTAATCATTGGGAGAAATCCACCTTGCTTTACAATGGCTAGTTCCAAGAATGCATCTACCATGCAAAGTGAGGGATAGATGACCCATTCATTTGCATTGTGTAGCCCATGGCCATGTTGGCAGTCCTTTATGTCATGCAGCTCCCAGGCTTAAAACTAGTCTTCAACCAAATACATTTAATATGGACAATTTAAAAATTAAGTTTGTATAATATTATCAGTTGTCCTATATTTGCACATGAATGTTCATTTGAGTTAATACTGTTATATAATTAAATTGAATTCATCTCTGCCATTCCCATGCACACAGGCTCAAGCATGTTAGTGAGCATTGCAGCTTGTATAAAATTGCTCATCTGGCCCATGACCTTAAACATTTTATCTGTCTTGGTCCTTAGCCAAAAAGGTTGGTTGCCCTTGCTTTGAAGCAATAAAATGAGATAATCTTAAAATACATCCAGTAGTTTACATAAATTATTTATGTTATTTCTGTTAAAGTTTCTAGGTAATATCCATTTGTTTATATTTTAGAGGAGTCTACAATTTGTGTGCATAAACAAATCACTTCGTTTGCTGAATATCCCAAGGTATTTGTAGAGTCATTACTGTCATCAATGCATGGTGGTAGCTTACCAGCAGTGCAACTTTTTCCTCGACTCTTGCAAGTAATAGAATTATACCCTATATCCTTGCCAGTTTTTATAGAAAAAGTAAGTTTCGAAATTTTTTATTATATTTTTTATTTCTTACATGGCCAAGATCTGAAATAAATTACTCTTTACTGTCCATTTGGCCATTATGTTATAGGGTTACTGACATATAGGAGTTATATGAGGAATTTTTATTTTATTAAGATCCCAACTTTTATGTTGAGTGATGTGCAATATGGAACATACTTAAAAAAGTTTATGTAACAAACTTCTTCCCTTTATTAGGACCCCACCTAATAATGGAATGGAATCCATAAGTTGAATACCAGCCATAGAACTGTAGTATAGAATTTAATAATAAAATAAGTGAAGTTGTTCTGAGGAATATTTCCCTTTTCAGTCATTAATGTTGTATGTAATTCATGGAGCGAAGCAGACACTATTTTAGTAGTAAAAACAGTTTTTAATGTAAATTTACTTAAGTTAAATTATAGTGAATATTGAGAATTATATAGTTCATATGATATATTTAAAGTTTCCAGTGTATTTTTCATGTTGGGAATGTATGATTTGATAAGTGTGAAGTTTATAATGTTGCTTAATGCTCTTGATCAGAAATACAGAAGTAAAACATTTCTGATCACCTGTATGACAAAAACATTCTAATAATTCTGCTTGCTGTTTCATTTCATTGTAAATAAATGTTTAGTAGTGCATAATATTTTGTGTGTATTACAGTTGCATAAAGGATAGGTGAAGGGATATGTGAAAGCAATGTTGCTATTACTTTTATTCACATTTTTATATCTAGAAAGATGTCTGCATTTTTTTTATTTTTTTCCTCTTTGTGAGTAATGTCTGTTCATTAGTTTTAGTAAAAGAGATAAAACAAAAACTGTTTTGCAATATGATTCCATGTTACTTATCATTGTATTTATAAATATAGTTACTGAGAGTTTATTTTCAAATTGAACATAATTATTTATAAATATTTTCTTTCATATTTGAATGGACTAAGTGTTATGCAGTTACATACTTTTCAAAATCTTGTATAGAATAGTTTTTCTTTAGTATTTTGTAACTATATATTTGACTACAACTTATTTAATACAATTACAGGTTGAGTATCTTTAATTTGAAATGCTTGGAACCGAAAATGTTTCTGATTTCTGATTTTTTTGGATTTTGGAATACATTTTATGGTAGAATTGAAGAGAAGTGAGAAAAAAAATTCAGAGTTTCAGAAAAACTCCTTTTAATTTGACATCAAAAACATGAATATAAATGCAACAAACAAAGAATGCAAATGTATTTATTTACCATCTTGGGAAGGAACATCGAAAGAGGTTGATGGACCAAGAACTGAATCTTCCAGGGATGAAAAAGAGATATTGTGCTGGATGAACTTTTTTAATATTTCTGTAGTGTCATTTGCCTCATTACCAAAGTGTTTTGTTTTAAAAGTATTTCTTTTATCTTATATATTGACATTATTTCTTGTTCTGTAATAAATTCACACTGTTCCACTCCACCAAAGAGTTCATCACATGTTTTTACCATATCATTTATAGGCATTTTTACTGCAGTTTTGACAGTATCATTTTCATTGTAACTATTTCCACAATCTCCATGATTTAAAATCATTTGAGCTATTTTACTGTCATTCATTGAATAAAACTGGAACATTATTAACAATGCCAAAGACTTCTTTGATATCTACCTTTTCCAGCTTACTGACAGTCTCTGAAGGAACCGCTTTTGCATGTGAGAGGAGATCACACATCATGTTATTCTCAAAATCACCAGTTTCTCTATCATCATCACTGAGCATAATCCCAGACCAGAGGTTGTACCATGCATGCACAACTGTGTCTTTAGTCACTGAGTTCCAAGTGTTAGCAAGAGCATAAATGGCATCCTTCAAGTTAATCTTTGACACCCAAGCCTCTGTTGACTGCTGCCACCAAGCTTTTCAAGAAGGAGATTTTATATTTAATAAAACCATTCTTAGTCTTGGTCACAAGGCTGAATTAATGAAGTCCCATTCGGAGGAAAGTACATGACATAAACATTATTTTTGATGAGCAATTCAGCTGGAGGATGAACAGAACAGTTGTCAAGAAATAAACTTTTGCAGTCGTCATCCAGTCTCACTTTCTTGCAGTGAGCACGAGCTGCTAGTACAAAATGTTTTTGAAACCAACCAGAAAAGATGTCTAGTGATCCAAGCCTTTTTGTTATTTTTGTTAGCTTAATAATGAACTGGTAAAAATTCCACTCCTTTAAAACAAAGGTGCAAGCTCTTGCCTACTACAGTAAGTTTACACTTTATGTGCCTGCTGCATTAGTGCATTTCAGCACAGTTAATCTGCCCATGGCATCCCTAATTCCTGTTGGAGCTGTCTCATCAGCTGTAGGCTGTGTCTTCTGAGGGCAATAACACCAAAACGATGTTTCATCAGCATTATGTACTTGTTCAGTTGTCAAATTGTATTCAGCAGTGATTTTTGCGAATTCCTCAATGAATTTCTCTGCTGCTTCATGATCAGCAGATGCCTTATCACTACAAATCTTAAAAAAATTAATGCCATGTCTCTTTTTAAATTTCTGAAACAAGCCTGTTGAATATTCACAATTTAATTCAATTTTTAGTTCCTTGTGATATACTTTTGCTTGTTCCATAATCATTTGACTGGTAAGTGGCACATATTTACTGTGACACTGACAGATGCACTCTTTCAAAACACAATTGAGATCTTCATTTTTAGCTTTATGCAATATTTTTCTATTTTTCATTAACTTTTGTTCATCACTTTCAGCATAAAACTTGAACGATTTGCCTTTTAGTTTCTTCTGGTGGTAGATGGTGGTAGTTCCAACACCAAACTCTTTTGCAAAAAGTTTCGCGTTTACACTACTGTCCAATTTCTTTAACAGATTTTACTTTCTGTTTAATTGATAGTGTTAAATGTTTCCTCCTCTTTGTATCACTGTTACCCATAGGGTTATCACTATCAGGCCTTTTTGACATTTTTAATATTTCCTGCAGTATCATTTGCCTTGTTACCAAAGTTTATATTACCAGATATATAAACAACACAGAGCAGAAAATAAGTAGTCATGCTCGCACTGACAATGTTTGATGGTTTACTGAATCACAACAGTGTGCCATGGTTGCTCATGCACTATTATGCAAGAGCTCTTGATGTTTGCAGAGTGCTCAAAGCCAGACCAACAGCACTTGATGTTTGCTGAGTGCTCAAACATAACCTCTGTGAGGCTTATCAGTTGAAAGTTTCTCACCAAGTATGTGCCATAGGATTAGGCTTAATGTTTAAATAATTGGAATTTTAAAATGAGCGATAATATATCTACATCAAATTTTTCAGAAGTGTAGCTGAGATATGTAAATTTTTGACCATGCAATGGTTGAAGTTAGAAAATATATTTGTTTTTAATTTTTTATTCACATGAACAAATTATCACAATTGTGATAATTTGTTCATGTGAAATTTGCAAGTCTACAGTACAAATATTATTCATAGAGAACACTTGCAGTACATATAGAAGTCATATAGAATATCATATTGAATGTCAACTGAAAAAGAGAAAGTGTGGCAAGTAATTCTGGGGGTAAACCTAAAAAATGCGATTCAGTCTTATGGGA
This sequence comes from Ryuthela nishihirai, assembly GCA_038380435.1. Classification (NCBI taxonomy): domain Eukaryota; kingdom Metazoa; phylum Arthropoda; class Arachnida; order Araneae; family Heptathelidae; genus Ryuthela; species Ryuthela nishihirai. The sequence goes on from JAWZYU010000018.1 coordinate 33,980,325, forward strand.
TTCCCATAGGGAGTCTCCCTCTTTTAACTGTCCTTTTGTATGAAAGATGAGGAATTTTTGTGTTAAGGAGACCACATGGTCAGAAGGGGGGAAGGGGGGAAGGGGGAGGTCTCCTCAAAGACCATGATAGACCACATAGAGGAAGTGGGGGGGGGGAAATTGGCCTAAATTATACCATGTGGTTTATGGATGGCCCCAAACAGTGAGTCATAGTCCTATCCCAAAGGGCTGTCTGCTGTGAGAGCGAAGTTATGGATTTTTGGAATATTTTGGATTGGGGATACTCAACATGTACCAGTTTTTGTCCAAATGCTTTAATATTTGTTTATCACCTATTTTCCTGAGTTCTTTTAAAAGTTTGTTTAAAGCTTTATCGAAGAAACTGCTCTGCAAATTAACAAATATATACATTGCATGCAAAAATATTTACCATACTTTAGATATGTTACATTTATGACCTATCAAATGTTAAATATTTTTAATGTATTCATTTTTGTTGCAGACATTGAATATACCATGCTGGATGTTTATTGGCTGGATTAGTCAGATGATTGTCTTATTGGATAAACCAGCAGCTTCAGCTGTTCATAGAATTATAGAAAACATTGCACTTGAATATCCTAATGTAAGTTTCTTTAATGACATTTTTTGGGAAGTTTTCCAGCACCAACAGAGTGTATCATCTGTCAAGAATTTTTTAATAGCTTGATATTGTTGCACTGTGGAAATATATGCATGCAAAACAAGTTGCTTGTTCAATTAAGTTTTTCAGTCACACTATCATATATAGATCAAAAATTCAGGAACTATTATTATATGTGCTTGTTGCATTTGTGTAACTAGAAAGATAGTATTATTTATTTGTTAAGTAATAAATATTAGATTATTTAAATTAAAAAGTAATCTGTTTATTTTATAAAACATTAATGTTAATTAATTTCAGAAAACTATGCATCACGTAATTGAAAGATCAAGCAACAAATTTTTTTGTTCAAAAATGTAAACGATAAAATCTTTTTATGTTAATATAAATATTAAATGGCATTGGATGAATATTTTTATGTGTAAGTTTTTTTATATATCAAGGAAAACAGTGTTCAGCATTTAAAATCTTTTTCAGGAAAAAATGTAATAAAACTGTTTCTTTAACTCTATATATAATCAATAAATTACATTTAAAAAAATAAGAAGTTCAAACTGCATGGTTTAATGTTCATAATATGTATAACTATATCCTGATAGTAAGCGAATTTACAGTTGTCTGATTTTCACACAACTGTAATAATTTTTTCATGTGAAATTTGCATATCTTCAGTACAAGTATTATTCATAGGGAACACATGCAGAAGTTATTAACCGATACACTACCAAAAATAACAATTTCATATTGAATGTCAACTGATAAAGAGGAAGTGTGGGAAGTAATACTCCTTGTTATTAGCAGACCTCATTATGTAATGCATGTTATAATGCAACTATATAGAATGTATCTTTCCAATTATGAACCATAAGTGCTTGTGAATCTGACCTTAATTTTATACATTTATATAAGAAGCATGCACAGAATGATATTGACTTGTAAGTTTATATATTTCCCTTGTCTCAGTCAGGTCTATGAATATTGAGCTTATTAATTAAACAAAGTAATATTCAATTAATAACAGTAGCCTTAACTGTGCTATGGATCTTTATTATGATAGCTCATCAATGACTTTACAGAGCTGCAGAATAGATAAATAATCCATAGATGTAATGCTTGCTGATGTGATTACTGATAGCATATGATGATGATTATTCACAGTAAGTATCACATCAGTATGTGATTGCTGATGTGATTACTGAATAGATAAATGATACCATAGATGTGATACTTACTGATTCGTAAGTGAAAGTGTGTGATACTAGGTGATTCATAAGTCTGTGTTTTATTCATCTACTGGAGAAATGATTGTTGCAATGTAAATAACGAATGTTACTCAGCAAAATATTAACCATCAGTTTGAATAGTGTGTAGCCATCTGTGGCAAGTTATTCAATTTCTCTTTGGTACCATGCTTGGTCCTTGGAGGTGAAACTCCTAACATCCCAAAGTGTTTGAAACTGCCTCCCTCAAAGAAAACGAGACATGAGAGATAGTAGTTGAAAGGAGCTAGTCTAGACTATATGTTGGGTGAGGAAGAATTTAAAATGCCAGTTCTCAAAGTTATTCTTTGGTCCAAAGTGTGGTGTGTTGTTTTGCATTGTTTTGTTGGAGGAGTATCTGATGTCTGTTTACCAATCCTGTAATATAGAGGCACCACAGAGTTCATGTGCTCCAGTTGTGCTGATAGAGGTTGACATTGATAGCACATCCATCGGGAACCAGTTTGAAATGCCTTACACCCTCAAAATTCCACCAAACACACAACATTACCTCAATTTCAAATCGTTCCCTCTTTGGGACAAGAAGTGTAGTTTGGTCTGGCTCATGCCACTACTTTTGGGTATTTGGACTGTTGAAAAACATCTATTTTTCATTGCACATAACAATTCACTTGGTGAGACAGCAGTCATGTGGAACACTTAGGTAACTCCTACCTACTTTATCAATGTGTTGCAGATGCTTCACTATAGTTGCTTGTGAGCAACCAAGTTTGAACGATAACCTACTCATGCTTCGATGGATCAACTTCAACAGGGTCTGGTACTATTCGTCTAATGCCAGCTAATTCAATGCTGATTTGTTCAGTGCTGTTTGGTCCAATACCAATTTGTCTAATGGGACGATTGGTCCAAAGGGGTGATTCCTTCCAATAGGACAATTCGTCCAAAGCCGATTTGTCTAATGAGACAACTTGTCCAAAGTTCTTATGTTGAAAAAATGCAATAGCTAATGATGATAATATAATATTATATTGGGGGCAAAGTATAGTGTGGGATGTGGAGGCTGCAAATTCTAGGAAGGGTAAGAGAGACGGAAAATTGCTAAACTTTTATATATTATGCATTTTTCAAAAAAATTTGAAGACCTCTAAAACGGAGGGGAAAATATTTTACTGCAATGGAAATGCAGTCTCTTACTTACCCTCACATTCCCCCCCCCCCCCCAACTTTTTTTTCCTAAATCGGGGCCTAATATTTCATTGGTATTATTGTGAATCAAGAATTTACTTTTTTGTACTTGTTTTTAACACATTTTCTTCAAAGCAAAACTTGCTAATATTATCACTAGGTCTGACTGTCTGTTCATCTGTGTGCTTTCAATATCTCTGGAACCAATCAATTGATTTCGATTGTTCTTCTTGTGTTGGATGGAGGAAAGGACTCGGTTTGCATTCAGATATTTTTATAAACATCTGTCTATGCAAGCAATATTTTTGCAACTAATAAACCGATTTTGTTTTGCTTTCTTGTTATGGAGTGGAGTAATCTAAAAGTGCTGTTGCATCTTCATTTTCCACCATTAGAAGTAAAAAATATCAAGGAAATGTGCCCTTTCATCCACCCTGGGAGAATGAAAATTTCACTTTTTTTGTGTAAAGCATTTTTTTTATTTCCTCATAAAATCGCAACTATTTTTTATGTTTTTTAAAACATACTTAAACTTTTAATTTGTTTGCAATGCAAATATGCTAAACGAATGAGTTTAAAAACATGCTGCAGAATGAAAAAAACAAAAACAGTTTTTGTTAAAGTGCTTCACGATATTACTAATTGTTATCTTAATAAAGAAACCAGTAGATGTTATGAATGGTTTTTGAATGTATTTATACAGACAGATAGATGGACATTCGGACTTGGTGGTAACATTAACAAGTTTTGCTTTAAAGAAAATGTGTTAAAAACAAATTAAAAAAAAAATTAATTCTTGATTCTTAATAATACCCATAAAATATAACATTCAGGCCCAGATCTAGAAGTAATTTAATCTGTTTCGTTTCTCAGCTTCAATACCGTATTATAACTAAATGAAAGGACTGCCAAATATATTATTTCTCAGCTTCAACAACATATTATAACTAAATGAAAAGACTTCCAAATATATTATTTCTCAGCTTCAACACTGTATTATAGCTAAATGAAAAGACTGCCAAATGTGTTATTTCTCATCTTCAACTCCATATTATAATTAAATGAAAAGACTGCCAAATATATTATTTCTTAGCTTCTACACCGATTATAACTAAATGAGAAGATTGCCAAATATATTATTTCTATATAGATATAAAAATTCCTCCTCAAGTGGCAAACAATACTCAAGTGGCAACAAGTTACTTGATAAACAGTGCATTTCAGCAAAATTTTTTCTTTTATGTATGCGCAAAATTTGTTCTTTCAGCAAAGAAAGAAAATATAATAATTCTTTCAATATGTTCATTTCTCAGTTCATTTCATGCCTTTGACTTGGAAGCTGACTACATTGCATGAAGTGCATTACTGAGATTTAAAAAAAAACTTAAAGTAAGTAGCAGCAATGAAACCTTTGCATGTAATTTTGCTGTTGTCTTGAAAGTTTCATGCAACAGATCAAATTTCTTCAAAGTGTATTATTGAAATGAAATCAGAGAAAAATTAAGGAGGGAAAATGAATGGCATCAATAATTCCAGAAACTGCTACTGCAAATTTTAATTATTATTATTTTTTTATAGTACTTGCTTCAGCAGTACATATACATACTAAAATTGGAATGATACAGAGAAGATTAGTATGGCTCCTGGGCAAGGATAACATGCAAAATTGTGATTCACAGATTTGCTTCATGCAGGATTTTTATGCATTTCAAATTAATTCAAAATTTAAATACACATCCATTACACATAATATGCTTTTGGAATTATTTTAATATGACCTATTGTTAAGGAATTGTGCAATGTATCATTGTCACCTATCAGAGCAGCATGGGCTTTATAAATTTAAAGAATACCTTTAGTAAAGCTGAATTTCTCTTTCAAAAAGAATTTATATAGATAAAATATGAATTATTTTAAACTTTGTATACTTATTATAAGCCATATCAGTATATTTATTAACCCTTTCATTACCATACCAGCCCAAAATAACTAGGATTTAAAATGAATTCATACAGTCAATTCTATGCCTTTTTCTTCACTCCCCCTACCTGCAGTTTTGATCTCTATGGTAGTGAAAGGGTTAACTGAATTTCATTTTTGGTTTTAAATTTTGAAAGCAAAAATAAACTTGAAAAGCTCTCTTTTTTGCTGATGAGGGTTACCTTTTTAATGTTTTAATTCTCCCTTTTTTAGTCTTTGGTGTATGCTTTTCGATTAAGTAGAGAAAGTTACAATTTTCCAACTACTTCAGAAGGTAAAAAGCACAAAACATTCGTTGAAAGGTAAGTATGAATTGAAAGTAGTAAAATAGGTTCTCATCAGTGAAAAGTGATTAATGATTATAAACTAAATAGGGATTCAAAAAGTCAGGGTTTCACTTGTAGTAAGGTTTAAATGTTCATTTTCTGAAGTTCTTTCAACATAAAAGCTTTTACTACAGTCATTTAAAATCACTATATTCTTCTATACCTCTGAAACATGTAAATGTCAAAGAAAAGTTTGCATTTGCATTTAAATTATGCACTTTGTAAGATTTGCAATATGTATATTTGTATCATGGAATGGCTTAACTTTCTTAGTATTATTTTTACATTAGTTTTGCCCTGTAAATGGGGGTGGGGGTAGCTCAGTCAGTAGCACACCAGGCTCGTAATCTGCAGTTCCCAGGTTCGAGTCCCAGCTTGGTCAGCATTGAGACTTATCTCTGCAAAACTCCCTGCCCTGCCCACAGTCAGTAGGGGACACCGATGGGCTTGGTAAAGGCTATCTGTCGGATGGGACATTAAGCCGTGGCACTGTGTGTGGGAGAACCTTACCCTGTGCACGTTAAAGAACATGCTGGATGGCCTTGACAGGAGGCTACCATCTATCTCCCAACAGCTGTTCCAGTGGGTCCTCTCCCCCAACCTTCTCTGAGCCTTGGGGTCCAAGTGACCTGGCCATTTAGCCTATGGTGTGCAAAAAAGTGCCGCTCAGAGGTAAAACAAACCAAACAAAAGCCGTCTAAATGTAGTATTGTAGTTCAATAATAAAGTATCACACAAAAATATCCTGTAGAAAGAAACACTTGAAATGATTAGTTGAAAAATTTTCAGGACAACCAATTTTTTTTCAACTAATTATTTCAAGTCTTATTGTAATTTAAACTTGTTGAAAGGGAAAATATTCTCAAAATGCCTTTATACAGGGGTATCCATAGGCCAAACAGAAAAATAATGATAATAAAAAAATATATATATATACCTGTATACCTATTTTAATTTCATATATAATATTAATGTCAGAGTGCAATGCTACCTTCTCACGACTTTTAAATTCATGGCTAATAATAGATTAATATACTTTAAAAATAATTTTCCAAATTCTAGAGAGGAGGCAAATATCTTTTTTTCTCTCTGCTGTGTATGCTCCCTCTCCTTATAAATTGTTTCTACAGTTATATTTTGCAGTATCAAAATAGTGTTCCCTAGAAAAATGATATTAAATTTTATTTGATAAATAAAATGGCAATGGATAGGGCAGAAGGTGGAACACGTAGCAAGTTTGTCTGTCCAACTGAGCAAATGTAGATGGGTATTAATATTCTGATGTAATTATGTATTGGCATTCAGTTTGAAGCAGTTTATTCTTACAGAGAGTATGTAGCAATTCTTTTGAATTCAATCATTACATTTTAGATACAAGTGGCTTTGTGTATGCTTTACTATAGTTATGTTTTTGAAAAATCAAAACATCTGCCATGTTGTGTCAGTTTCAAAACTATAAACATCTTAGATGAACTTTTGATGGAAAAATATGAATCTGGATAAATTGAAGATTTCTATCTGTTTCTGTCTATTGTTATGAGACATGTAGAAAATATGGCATTGCAGAAAGCTAGTTTAAGGCCATCTTACATACACAGTCATATCAAAATAATACGACCACCTACCATGATCTTTCATCTTATGCAATTAAAAACTATGAACCCTTGTGTCCTCACAACATGATAACTCATGACCCTGACTGCTGTGACTCTGATGTTATTGAGCGTGTTGAGAGCCATAAATATCTTGGACTTTACATGGACACAACCTTCCAATGGAATACACATATTCAAAAGTTAGCAGGGAAATTTCATCTATGTGCATCTAAACTTTACAAACTACAATTTGCTGCAAGCACACATACATATATTTTGGTTTACAAAGCTATCTGTGAATCTATATTGACTTATGGTTTGACAATATACGGCTCAACTGACCTCACAAATATAAAGAAAATAGAAACTATTCAATCATCCATTGCTAAAAATATTATCCCATACAACTTAAGAAATTCATTTTATCATAGCAAAGAAAGACTAAATTATCTAGGCATACTTTCTTTTCACAACCTTTACAAATACAGCATCACTTTAAAATATTTTTTTGACAATCAATTTAAATCTAAAATCTCTCATGGGAAAAACACAAGGTTACAATCCAAAAATGTTTTCCAACTTCCAAAAATATTAAACAATTATGGGAAATGTACAAGGGCATATACAATACCTTATGTCAGGCGTGTCCAACCCACGGGCCGCATGCAGCCCTGGACAGCTAGTAATGCGGCCCACAAAATCATAACATTTATGTGTTTAGGACTTAAGCTTTCAACATGATTATGTGATTTTCAGCAAGTTTTTGATATCCCACTAGTTTTATGTTGCCCCTTTTTTAATTTTATAATAAAAAAATAAGAAAATAAATGAAGTTTTATTATTCATATACATTAACTATATTATATATTTTATGTGTGGCCCAAAACAATTCATTTTCATTTGATGTGGCCCAGGGAAGTCAAATCTTCACTCAATGTGGCCCAGGAAAGTCAAAAGGTTGGACACACCTGCCTTATGTGTTCAATCAGTTGCCAAGGGAAATTATTTTATTAAACAAATTTAAAGAAATAAAAAATAAGACTAAAAATTTTCTTCTAGGCACTAAATTCAATATAAAAATTTTAACCACCACAATGGAGCTTCCACTGAAATTCACATAATTCGATGACATTGTTTTAAACTATATCTTATGTATTTCCATGTAACATTATTCTTCTTCTCTCCTGCAGATAAGCAGATGCTTTGTGGGTCATTTATTTAAACTTTTGTATAACTAACATGAATATATTATATTGATGATGCAATAATTTTCTGGGATCATCCTATACATGAACTTGATAATTTAATCACTGCATTTAATATCATTTTACTTTCAATTAAATTTATTCATGAGTCATAGTTAAATGGGCAGTTGCCCTATCTAGACCTATTAGTTACATGCAAAAAAACCTAATTGTGAAACAGCAGTATGTTAAAAACCAGCTATTTACTTCAAATGTTAACCCACAAAATTCAGCACATTCTATAAATTATAATAAATTGACAATTAATGCTTATTTCAGAAGGAGCTATATTGTTCCAATAAGACTATCTTAAAAAATGTACTATATACAAAATACATAGCAGGATATTCTATTAAATTTACAAACAGAATCCACAATATGATGAAATATAAATTAAATAAGGAATCTCAGCCTACATCTGCCCAGAGTAGTAAAATTGGCAATACACCTATAGTTTTCCATATATTCAAGGATTATCACAAATCCTAAAAAAAATGTCTTAGTTAAATATGACTTAATTGTACCATACACAATAACAAATAATATTGAAAAACTAGTAATAAATGACTGGAATAAACTCAAACCCTTGAGAGGAATTTATAATGTAGAAATACCCAAAACAGAAAATAAATTAGGAGGAAAATCAGATAAGTAGGCAAAACATACAGAACACTAGAACAAAGATTGCTAAATACCAACAAGACACTAAAAAACGGAAACCAACCACCACTTCATCCCAAATAGTTTTAGATAAGCAATTAAAAATAGGTATTTTACCGATTACATTAATAGCAGCCTTCCCCAACCAAATATCAGTTAAATTGTTTAGAAAACATGATAAATTTGAATATGGGGAACATCTATAATACAGAATTAAAACCACTTTCAGTTTCATTTAACCTGCTGTTGCATGAGCAAAGCTTTAATGATATAAACCACCATTAGGGAGAACCTCATAAATTACCTAACATTGGCTATTAACTCCACCAGTTTTGAATATGGGGAACATCTATAATGCAGAATTAAAATCTCTTTCAGCTTCATTTAACCTGCTGTTACATGAGCAAAGCTTTAATGATATAAACCACCATTAGGGAGAACCTCATAAATTACCTAACATTGGCTATTAACTCCACCAGATGAAGCCTCGCATGAGTCTGGGCAAAACATGTAACCATCTTAAAAAGTTTTAACATTTAACTGTTATTTGTTGGAGTTAAAGTTTATATATTTTATATGCTGCATGAGCAAGACTGAAAAACAACTTATCATTTGATATGAAGAAAATGAGCATAAACCACCATTCATTCAGAAAATCAACTTTGGTTGCTGTGTGACAACTCTGATAACTCAATTTGGTGATATCAGCAAATATACAATAAACAACAGCAACAGGTTTTTCATGCAGCAGTGCATAAACAACAGCAACTATTCAACAACAGTGTCCAAATTTGGTGAGTTCTACTGAAAAAGACTGGTATCCAGAATTTCTGCAAAAAATATGGAACAAGCACCATCAATAGCTCTTGTGAGCCAGCAAGCAGAGATCTTCACATCAATGGTAATATGCTTCAGTTTCTTCATTCAAACTTAAGAACTTTTATGTTGCTAAAAGACTTTAAGTTAAGAATTATTGCTCTAATATAGAGCTGCAATCAATGTCTGCAATCAATGTTAAAGGAGCAATGGAAATAGTAAACTTATTGGAGTAACCAGTCAATTGCTCAAAAGGCATTTAGTTAAATAATACAGTAATATTAAATGAGATTTCTATGTAAATTTCCATTTTCAATCTATTTAAATTTCGATTTTCAACAGTATTCATTTCATATTTAAAAAAGTTATGACAGCTGGAATATTTAGCAGTGACTGTGCCAGTCCTAAAGAAAGTACACAGATTTGACAAATATTTAATTAGTTATGAAACTTCTAAAATATGCATTTATTTTATTAAATTATTTGCAATAATACTGATTAAGTTTTAATTTAACTTATGAGTAAGTTCTGTACTGGCATTATTCTTGTTGAATATTTCAACTTCCATAACTATTTAAAATACTGGATATACATATAGTTAAAAAAATTGAGTTTTAGCTAGATTTGATTGAGATCTTTATTTTTAATCATGTTTTCCCATAATAAGCTTTTTAAGAAGATATATATATATCCATAGAGTTATCTACTTTCTATTTTATTCAAATCTTTGCATAACCTGTTTAAAAATAGTATTATCATTGATAAAATTATTAAAACTGTCATTTATCAATTATTAATTTATTATTAAAACTGTCATTTATCAATTCTATTGAAATGTATTTTAAAAAAGATCCTAAACACTTATGTAGCATGATTATAGAAATTCATGTTATACAATAGGGTCATTTATTGTAGAGATCCTGCTGTTCTATGCATATTATACTGTGATAAAGTATTCATTTTTAATTCATAGAGAAGTGGGAATATTAGAAGTTTACCAAGAAATGTCCTAGTAGTACTGTGAATAGAAAAGCAAGTAAATATTTTATTTTGTAGCATGTACTGCCATCCTCACAGACCTTCTACTATGGCATATAAACTGACAGGCTCCTGTCAGACCTCTGTGGCAAGCAGCTGCTTGAGGGGGTATTTATTTTTAATTTATTTATAGGGTTCTATTTCCTTTTCACATATTAGTAATAGTATTAAACTGCTGTCAGTTTCATTGAAGCTGCATGCATTCAACTTGCAATATATAGCATTGTAAACATTTATAGCATCTAAAATTTAAGTGTTTTATAGGTACAGTATAAAAGTCATTATCAGACTAAATTGGGCATGAGGTAATCTGGATAATTTGGAAAAACATACGAAATATTTTGTTTGCAACATTCCTCAGTTAGAGAAGTTACATAATTGAAATATAAAGTTTGCTTCTACATAAATTACATGAAATATATTTGAAATGTAGTACATACTATATGTATACTATACAATATACTTTAAGCATAGTCTGATGTGATTTTGCTTAAAACTAAAATTTCAATATCCTGAAGCATGTTGTTAAACATTTTATGGTGATAACTCAGCTGATGACCTTTATACATACTGATATATATATAAATACTTGGAAAGAAATTATGTGCAATAGTAAGAAAAAAAATCTATGTTGGTAATTCTGGTTTCACAGTAGATAATTTTAAATTTTTGGTGTTAATGTTTTGAAGTGTTGATAGATTTTTTATTACAGAATAAAAGTTATTCTTGATAAACTTCCATTGATTGAAGATTTCATAGAAGCTCTTGATGATCTTGGTGTGCCACATGTGTTATTTAAGGTATGCTTAGTTTTTCCAATAATTTTTTTATTATTAAATATTTTAAAGTATATTTTAGTACATATACTTGAAGGAATAAAATTTTTGAAATATACTATGTAATAAGATTGCATGCCTACATTAGTGAAATTGCACAATAGAGATTAAAAAGCATTATTTCAAGCCATCAATTTTATCATTTTTTTGGATTAAATAATAACATGATTTTATATTAGTTAAAACAATAAGCATTCTGATTTTAATTGCATTAAAAATCTTAGTAAAATTAGCAACAGTAGGAATAGATTTGTAAAATAATTTCCTATTTTCTATAGCTTCCTATTTGTTTCTGGATTAAATAATAACTATATTTATATATTATAGAATGTGATAACAAATCCAAAGTTTTTAAGTAATATTATTATAAATATTATAATATTACTGCAAATCAAAGCTAAGATAAATTGCATGCAAATTTTAAATTTGTTTTAACAAATAAATAGAGTAAATATAGAATTTATTAAATAATTTTGCTGGAAAAAGAGCTTTATTTTATAATCCTTAGGCTGATCATAGATGCTAATTGCTTTTGACCTGAATAAATCTTAGTTTCTATATACCTGTCTTATAACATTAATGTTTATTAATGTTGCTGAATACAAAACATATGATAAATGTTCTGATTTAAATTATGTAAATTTAGAAAGAAACATAATATGAACTACTTCCCACTTCAGATCTCAAACTCTGAATGTTCATGGTGAATAGCAAGGCAAGTAAATTAGCGTAATGTATTAAAAAATAAAAAAAAAAGTAGCAGACTACTTTTTTACATTTTTGCAAAAGGAGAGCATATACTTTTTTTATAGTATGAAACATTCTTTGAAGAAAATATGACTTTTAAATATACTATGTAATAAGATTATATGCCTACATTAGTGAAATTGCACAATAGAGATTAAAAGGCATTATTTCAAGCTATCAGCATACATCACAATATTTAAAAGCAATTAGGAAAATGCATTTAATCAAGAACAGTCATCTGAACCATATTTTCATGAAAATGTTGATTTTGTTGCATGCATCACATTTATTCATAGTTGTTGAATGCAATGTTATTTCTTGTATATTGCTTCAAAATTTTCAGACACAGTAGCATTTTCAATACATAAGAGAGCAAATATATTGATATAAAAGATCAGAAAATTTTATCTGAATGTAATAAGATGGTAAAAAGGACACTTCATGCATGTAAAAGCTAATTTTGCTTCAAAAAATTTAGTTAATAAAAGTGATGAATAATTAAGCAATGAAAAATTTGTGTTTTTTTATTAATTTTAATAAATGATTTATTATGATATTAATGATAGCTTCTGATATTGAAATTCATGAATTTTTCTATCATTAGTTGATTGTATGACAAAATGAATGTACTAGATGTAATATCCAATATACAAAACTTATATTTTATATTTTTCACTTTCATATGTTCTAAAGATTATAAAATAATTAATGGTTTTTGCAGAATTAAATCTCTCATTATTTCTTTTTGTAACAGACTTACTTTGATAACATTTTTCATCTGTTGAGAAAACAACGTAGTAGCAAAGAAAGTAAAGAGCATAATGAAAAAGAAGTTCTCAAAGAATTCAATAAAGTGTGGACTAACCTTTTTGCCATTAATGAAAAAGGAAATGTTAGAAAAGTTCCTGTAGGACCTTTGCGTTTAGATTTTGCAAAGGTAATATGTCAATAAATATGCCTTTCAATCTATACCAGCACAAGGAGAATGCAGCAATAGAATTTTCCTATGTAGTATATAAAATTGTGTATGGCTATCTTTATTTTAATAAAAAGAACCTATAAGTAAAATGTAGAATTCTCTTGTTGGAACTAACTTGTTGTAACTGACAATTATTACTAATCTAGTTTGTGAACAAGAAAGTTTTCAGTATTTTTTTTTTCTTGTCGTTTAATTATTTTATAATGTATGGTTATCAATGTTCATTCAGTTTGGGATGATTCAGTTACTGCAGACCTCATGTTCTTCATTAGAGTGCATGTAATAAAATATCACAGAAAAAAGTCCTATAGACAAGAAACCTTGAAATATTAGTTGAAAAAAAATTGACTGTCCTGAGTGGAATTCGAACTAAGAATGTTCGAATCTCATTCAGGACATCCAATTTTTTTCAAACAATTATTTCAAGTCTTTTTTGTCAATGTTTTCTGTTGTATTTTATTGCTGAATTATTTATTTAATGCTGTGAACATGAGTGACAAATATTACTACCATCATATGTGGCAGCTTGGCTGCCTGATTCCTGATAATTGATGGTGCCACTGGCGAATCAACAAAAGTTGCAGGAATGCTTATATGTCACTTTGTTAAAGAATGGTAATGGCTAGGATGACCAGCATCCTTCTTGGAGGCATGGGTTCAAATCTTACTCAGGACAACCAATTTTCTTTTCAACTAATTATTTCAGAGTGCATAATGTTTGATTTTTTCATTCATGATTATAGTCTTGAAAAAATTCTTTTAAGTTCTTAAGTTCAATGATTAAAATATTTGTTAATGCCAATGAATATTCTCTGATAACACTGAGTCGTGTGTGAGAGTTGGTAGGCTTGTAGTAATTGGTTTAGCATTACTTCTGGTGTTCGACAAGGGTGCATTTTGTCTCCTTTTCTCTTTAGCTTGGTTATTGATTATGTTATGCGAAATTCACTTCAAGGGAAAGATTTTGGTCTTAAATGGACTGGAGATGCGAAAATTTCTGATTTAGATTATGCTGATGATTTAGCCCTTTTGGCAAATGATGTTGATGAGATGAACTCTTTCATTCGAGCTGTTGATGAGACTGGTAGTAGAGTAGGTTTGGTTATAAACAGAGAGAAAACTAAAGTGATGAAAATTGTTCAGGCAGGCTGTGATTCAGTTAATTTGAATGGTTGCTTTCTTGAGCAGGTGTCACAGTTTAATTACCTTGGGAGCTATGTAACAGATACTGGTGATGTACGGCATGAGATTAACAGATGAATAGGGATTGCTGCCGGGATTTTTAAGAATCTATGGAGATTGTGGAGAAATAGGCGTATACACCTAAAGACTTAAATTAGACTATAATAGTTTGGTTCTTTCTAGTGTAAGTTATGGTAGTGAAACTTGGACACTTTGTAAACAAGATAACAGGAAACTAGATGCTTACGCAGTATCTTGGTCATTAGGTGGTTCAACGTTGTAATTAATGATGAGGTTAGGCAAAGGAGTTTGCAACCTCCTTTATGCAGCATATTGTGCAGAGAGAGACTCCACTGGTTTGACCATGTTGCCCGTATGAATAATTATAGATTGGCAAATAGGGTTATGAACAGTGTACCTAAAGGCCTCAGAAAGAAGGGGAGACCTAGGATGTGGTGGGCAGACAATGTCAAACAGGACCTTGTTGGAATTGGTGTGCAGTGGCCAGATGCAGTAGATGTAGCTCAGGATAGACTTGCTTGGAGAACTAAATTGCACGGTCTGGTTGGACCTCCGAAGCCCATGGCTGCATGAGGATAATGATGATGATGAATATTTTTACACTAAACTTGCCCAGGATTATTATTTTTTGAAGTGCAGTTTTGCCTAACATGTATATTATGAAATTTCATCAAATTTTTATAATATGAAGTTTTATTCAATCAGAAGTAAACTGTGGAATAAAAAAAATTATAGGAAACTGTTGAATTTGCTACATGCTGCAATCAGAAGATACCTGAACCGCCATGAAAGGTTATGGTGGCGTTCTTTCTGCTCCAGCATCAATGTCTTCACCCCTTCTGTGAAAGTCTGGAAGTACATCAGGAATCTGACAGGGAAGCCGCAGCCTGCCCTCCCTTTCCATAACCTTGCTCTGCCCTGTGGGGAGGATTTAGCCGCCATTGTTAATACCTTCTTGCAGCACCTCACCTTTTCCTGCCTCACCTCTTCCTGCTAGTATTTTACTGCAAGAACTGCACAAAACACTCCATGATCAGTATATGGCTCAGCAGCCCTGCTCTGGGACGGAGCCTTGCTATAATGATCTTACAGGAACTCACTTCTGCAATTAGGGCTTCAAAGCGCTCATTGGCCCCAGGTCCTGACAATGTCAGCTATACCCAATTAGCTAACCTGTCATCTGAGGCTCTGCTTGTGCTTCTTAAAGCCTTCAATCACTCCTGAACCACCTGCACAGTACCTGATTCATGGAAGGCAACACACATCATGCCTATCTTAAAGCAGGGAAAACCCACCACTGAACTGTCCTCTTAAAGGCCAATTTTTGCTCTATCATCTTGCCTCTGTAAGATCTTAGAGAGACTGGTCTTTGGATGCTTGGAATGGTATCTAGAGTCCAAGGGCCTCCTCCCTGATGGCCTCTTGGGTTTCTGCAAAGGGAGGTGCACGTCCGATAATCTTATCAACTTCACCTCTGCTGCTGATCAGTCACTGTCTTCTTTGACATTCGGCAAGCATTAGACTCCCTGCCCCACTTGAATATTTTCTGCAGGTCCATGATCTCAGCCTCAGAGGCAATATCTTCCACTAGATCTCAGCATACCTCTCCAACAAGACAGTTCATGTGAAGCTGGGAAACACACTCAGTGTCTCCCACACTATCAATCATAGAGTACCTTAAGGGGGTGTCAGCCTGATGTTACTGAACATCATGTATCAGGCCTACCCTCTTTACTCAAGAATATAGTGAGTATTTCCATCTATGCCAATGACATCTGCATCTGGTTCCCTAGCCAGGACCCCTCCTATGCTTAACTCAAGATGAAACGAGCTGTGTCCACAGTCATCAAGTTTTTCGACAACCTAAGCCTCACTTTTTCCACCGATAAGCCCGTGGCCATGGTTCTCACAAAGAGATGCCTTCCACCCACCTTCCCTGGCGTCATGCTTGAACCAGATCACATCAAAGTAATCAAACAGCATAAGTTCCTTGGTGTGGTCTCGAACAACAGGCTGACCTGGGGATCTCACATCCAGCATCTTAAGACAGTTGCCACAGTGCAGAGAAATATACTGTCTTTCCTTGCTAGTACCCACTGGGGAAGTTCCTGCAAGACTCTCCTGATCTTGTACTGGCACTTTATCCTCACTGTCACTACAGTGGTCACCTTCTGAGCAATGTCTCTGCTGCACTGCTGAGCAAGTTGTCCACTGTACATACTATATCTCTGCACCTCTGTCTCTGACTCTGCCCTTAACACACCACATGCCTTTCCATCTGCACCAGAAGAGAGATATACTGTGTCATCTCTCGAGGCTCCATTCCCTCCACTTTAACCACAAGCTTCTCAGGAAGTTGCAAAACAGGCCAGACTCTGCCATCGCTGTGTCTGCCACGGACTTCTCACTCTACGACTGAGTCGTCCCTGCCAGCTCCACTGCTGGTAATATGCTCTTCCCTGACCTTCCACCCTGGAGGAACAATGATCTTATGATCAATGTCACTGTCCCTTCTCTAGATCGAAAGAGCGACTCAGATCCAGTGGCCGTCAGACTTCTCTCCACCTCCTATGTCACTGCATGATATGAGAGATGTACTGAGGTCTACACTGATGGATCTGGGGACTGGGAGAGGCTATGTGCTGCTTTTGCCTTTGTCATCCCTGATACAGGCATTGTCAGAGGTTTCCATCTCCCGCATCTCTTTCCTCCACCTTTGCAGAGCTTCGTGCTATCCTTGAAGCTGTACTCTTTATCCTCAGTCTCGAGAGTGGCATTTTTGTCATCCTCTGTGACTCCAAGTCAGCCTTGAAAGCTCTTCAGAAGTGAGACAGCAAGAGCTGCAACCCCTTCCACATCCAGAAAATCATGGAGACTTGCTCCAAGGACACTTCTGTTGGAATCATGGTTCATTTCCAGTGGATCCCCTCCCATGTAGGGATACCTGGCGATGAGCTTGCTAATCATACTGTGAAGGAGGTGCTCGAGAATAGAGGTATGTATCTAATTACCATCTCTCTCTCTCTCAGCAACTGCAAGAGTTTTGCCTCACAACTGATGAGCCAGTACTGTCTTACCCAGTGGCAGAGGGACTCCAGCTGTTCCTCATTCAGATACCTGGTTGACCGTTCTCGCAGATCTGAGGAGACTCTCCTTCATCATCTCTGAATTGGTGTCATCTACAGCAACTCTATGCCTCACACTCACGTCAGAGCGTACAGTCCCAACTGTGTTACATGCAGCACTCCTGAGACTGTATCTCACATTCTGCTCAAATGCTCCTGCTACAATGCTGAAAGAGAAGCTTTGTTCTGGGAGCTTCATGCTACTGGAACCACCGACTACTCCATCACCTCCCTACTTGGTAATCACTACAATGTGAAGTTGCAGCGAACACACTTCCAACTGGTCCTGATTTCTTCCAGAACATTGGCCTCTTTGCAAGGTCTAATGCTTTCCTTATTTCTTTCTCGAGATTAGTACTCTTATTAATTTCAAGAGATAGCTGAGAGGCAGTTTCTTCTGCCTCTGCTATCTCTCCCTTCTGTTGTGACTAGTGTAAGGAGTCCTCATTGGAGGTTAATTTCACCATGAACTAAGAACACCTTGAACTTTGAAATTCTTGAAAGCATGGATTTAAATCTTACCCAGGTCAACCAATTTTCTTTTCAACTAATTATTTTAGAGTGCATAATGTTTGATTTTTTTATTCATGATTATATTCTCGAAAAAAAAAATCTAAAAGCAAATGTTGTTTATTTTAAATAAATTGCTTATGTATATATTAAAAAAATTAATTCTGTAGTGTAGATATTGAATGAATTGCTTGTGTGTATTGGTAACGCGCCAATTTCCCTTTCTCGCCAAGGCCACTATAAAAAGGAAGTACCGAAATTCATCCCAATGCTTTCTAACACTACAGATATTAATATGCAAAACTGAGAGTTTATCATTATACAAGATAAATTCACTTTTTTGTTGCTTACTTCAATCAGTAACACGTGTGCCAGAATGTTCTAATTCAGGCAGTGGTTTAAAGTCCATTGTTTTTGTTTATTGCAAGTTGTTGAATCAGATTTTTTTAAAGAATAATTTGCCTTGTCTGCACCACATGTATTTAAATTAATTTTGTCTCACAAAAGTCCTAGTTTTCCAAAACAGCTTTGTTTTCATAAATTCTCATTAATATAAATGTTGCCTACTTCATTATTTCTGTGCTTTCTTTATTTGTTATTTGAGTCTTTTTTTCTCCATCCAGTGATCTCTGTCAGATTTGCATTAAATTGTACAATGATAGCTGGTACTTTCATTTTGTTTTTTATAGAGTCTATGAATCCTATCTACCTGATTTGGTTCGAAATTATTAATACCTAACTTAGAGGACATTTTAGTCATAGCTTCTAATAGCTCTTTTTTTGTTTCATGGCATTTCTGCATAAGGCCATGAAATTCAGTATTGTAATTTTGACCATATTGTTCAAGCTTATTAAGTTGTTGTTTCAAGTGGGAAATTTCCTTTTCATTTCCTTTGCTTTTTTGTTTTGAAATTTGTAATTCTGACTGTAGCTCAATGTGATGTTTTTCAATCGACTTTGTTTTTTAAAAGTAAATCATCATGTTTCGTGGAAAAAAAATTAACAGTCTCTTTTAGCTCACAGATGTCACTGTTAATGGCCAAGAGAAGGTATAATTTGCGATAAATGTTTTTCGATTTTAACATTAAATGTAGCAAAATCTGAAAAAAAAAAAAGTATCTGAGAATGAATTGTTCTGCAGGGAGAACTTGTGATTCCATTGGGTCAGACTGCCATTGAACCTTGCAGCTGTTTGCTCCTTTCCTTTGTACCACACTAGCTCACAAACTGTAGTTAGATCACGAAAAGCCTGAGGAAGGGAAGTATTTTCAAATGTAAAGTTCTTGCAGTCCAGAGATGCGTATCCAGAGAAGACCAATACTTTTTTCTTGGTATGACATCTTGTATTTCCCTTTTGTTATACTGCTACATTGAACATGAAACATTCCTTTGCACCCACCATGACATTCTATAAATTTGGTATTTTCAGAGTCACTTTTCACATCGTGTACATACATCCACCATTTTTAATTACCGATCATTCTTTATGCAGTTTCCTGAAACACATGCACTAACCCTCTGAATATGTACTTCTTGAAAAATATGTAGCATAGTTATTATTAATGTATCAATGTTGTGTCCACTAAAGTGTATCATTATAGATAACACTTAATAAGTGTAATCATGTATAGTGAAATCATTGTTGTCAATGGTATTTCACTATACATGATTAAAAGTAAAAATGAAAAAAAAAATTACAATAAAGAAATTTTATTTTTGCTGTTTTACTTTTTAAAGTACTAAAGGTACTCTGAAGAGATTTAATGCAAAATTTTATTCAAAGAAAAATGAAAGATATTGAAAAAAATATAAAAAAAATTCTCAACATTCAGGAAGTTTTTGGAAATGACCCAATTCCCATAAAATAAAATTATACTTTAAAAATCAGTTTCATTAATACAAAAAAATTTGCTGATGGTCAAGCAAATTGTTAGATCATATATATATTATCAGGTTATTATTAAACCATAAATAATACTTATCAAACATAAGTAACCATTTGTACTGTATTATCATGTTTACTTCTTAAACTTTTTATTTTAAATATAGTTTCTGTAGCAATAATGCTTTTTACTCTTTTCAATGGCAGTTACTCTTCAAAATGCTTTCAGAATTACAGATGTATTATCACCATTTATTAGTCATCAAGTGTAGGTGTAATAATATTGTACCTGATTAAAGCATTCCTTTGCTTAAATATTGAATAAACTCAACATTCTTGGTATATACAAATATTAACCACTCTGGAAGTCGATTTAATTTTTAGAGGAAAAATTGTCTTGAGCTGGGTGGGAGAATGTCGAGTTTATTCAATATTTAATTAATTGTTTACTCGTAAGATATACTTTCCATCTGTAAGGCATTTATTTGCCATATTGTGGCTAAGATCGCCTGAACAACACCTATACGAGACATAATGGAATATGTACTATAGGTTGAGAATGTTCATATCATCAATTAGAGGAAATCTTGATCAGTGGCCGGTAGCTCAGTGGTTTAGAGCACCTGACATGTTATCAGAAGGTTGTGGGTTCATATCCCACCCAGCTCAAGACAATTTTTCCTCTAAAAATTAAATCGACTTCCAGAGTGGTTAATATTTGTATGCATTCCTTTGCATATGTCTTTGAATAAGTAATGAGCAAATACTTGCAATCTTATAAGTTATTGCTGCCCTTTTTCTTAGGAAGTCCCTGTTTCCTTCTTAAAGCCATATAAAGAAAAAATAGTAACATGTATATTTGTATTTTTTTACAGAAATTTTCAAAATCTGTTGCTGATATGTGTGGAAAAGATGGAAAATTGTTATTAACTACAAATCCAAAGGTAAAATTAAGCATTTTTATCTAAGAATATTTGCAAGCATTGAAATTCCTGTTTGTATTAAATGTGTTAACATTTGTTTTCAGAACTGTCTGCATAGTATAAAAGAGTAATAATTAAAATTGAGAATAAAAATTTACATATTGTAAGAAATACAAGACATGAACTGCATCAATGTCTAAAATGTCACTAGCAATTTCTTATCTGTAACAATTGTATCATTAAGTGAAAAATAAAATTAATTATAGTAACATTTCTCAAAGGAGAGCTAGCCACTATGTAAACAAAATTTCTTTAACACTTTGAGCCTTGGTTATTTAATGCCAGTTTTCTAAAAATGCATGCTGCTTGTAAACCAGGAATTAAAGTAAATACATTACATAGTTCAATTTTTATAACATATTTATTTACATAATTTGAAATTAATTATAAAAATGTAAGAAAATAAGTTTATGGGACATGTATTTATTCATTAGTTTTAAATGCAGTATCTTTTTATGACCTCTGATGGCAATTGTGATCTTATACAGTGGATGTCATATGATGCGCACTGATCCCAAAGTATTAAGTATAGAACTTTTGCACTCTTTTCCATTCAGTTGTAATATTTTAAATTTTAAGTGAATATAATAATTTAATTGCTATTTTAGAAGAGTTATCATATTCACTAATCCCACTATGATATAAGAAAATATCAACAATGATGTATGGTAATATACTGTTAGTTGCTGCTCTAAAATTTCTGTAGCAATGAAATTTGTAGAAACACTTTCAACTGTTTAAATTCTTACAAATAATAAAATGTTAAGTTTCCCCTCAGCTAACAAATTGGTTATATGTCAAACATTAAAGTAAATTGTGGTAGTATAATTAATCTCTTAAATGCTGGTAAAATGAAAGCTTTCTTACTAGGTCCGTATACAAAATTTTTACCAAGAGGGAAACATAAACGAATTAATTTTCTTAAAGGGGGGAAGGGTGTGAGGAACATAATTCTGAAGTTATTGTTTAATTTTTTTTATTTATTATGCCAAAAAAAAGACAATGCAACATTCTGTAATACTCAAATAGCATTATTACAGGATGTCAAAGATATGATATGAATGTATCATATTCTAATTATGTAGATAAGAATATGATACTCTAATTAGAATCTCAAGACTGTAGTTTGAGAATATGTGCTGGTCATAGGAGGAGTAGCAGGTTCATTTTGAAGCTGCAGGTTTTACAATCCATGTCATTTATAGATATTGAAATAATTATTCATGTTTTGGTAATGACCTATCTTCAGGATTTTGATTAGATTTAATAGAAATTAATTCAAAGCAGTGGTTAGGTAGAATTAGCCAAAACGTTTTGAAAGGGGAAAGGGTTAAATTTTTTATCATGTTTTTGTTAATGTAAATTGATCAAACCAATTGTTTGTAAGAATAAAATTTTCCTAGAGGGAGTTCCCTCCCTTCTTTTGGTGAATAGTTTCTCAGTAGTATCCTTTGAAGCAGTATCATAGCCACTGCATCAGAGGATGCTTTATTACATTTCAGATCCAATTAATATATAGAGTTGAAGAAAAAGGTAGTTTTAGATCCATTAATGTGCTTCCTAACTAGATAGTTGAATACACAGCTGTCAAGTTAGAAAGAGTATACCTGCTCAAACTATAGTCGATTCACTCTATAAATCATGATAGCACTTGCTTAACCATATCACTATAACCTGTGGACCCAGGTTCTAAGTCAAACCCTGAAGATATCTTGATAGCCAAAATACCTATTGGTTAACTCAGTATGCTTAAACATGCAAAGAGCTTTGACAGTACAATATTCCAAGTGATTGTTTGGGAAGCAGTTTTTTAAGGCAGTGTTTGATAGGAAGGGCTTGCTTTAATCTAAAAGTAAAAGTGCCATGAGTGTAAAGATCTTACATGATTTTATGTACATAGGTTGTAATATTGAATTTCCTCTAATTGTAATTTTCTTGGTGTTCCCTTTCTAGTTTGGAGAAGGGGTGGGGGTGGCTCAGTCGGTAGCTCGCCAGGCTCGTAATCTGTACTTCCCAGGTTCGAGTCCCAGCTGGGTAAAAAAGATAGTATTGTAGCAGCAAAAATAGTAAGATCATTTGGGACAATAATATCAAGTTTGTTTGAGGTGGTCAAAATAAGCACAGTTCAATTGATGAATAGAAAAAAGCAAATTCACATGAGGTGGAAAAAATAAGTTTGCACGGAGCAGTGAAAAAGTAAATTCACTTGTGGCAAAATGTCATAGACCAGCACTGTAAACAAACAGGACTGCAAATCCTGTTGTTTTCAACATTACCCAGAGACTTCTACTACCAGCATATGCAAGTCTTTTTAAATTGCAGCTCTTCTCAACAAGCCAATTCTTTGAAGTGAATAAGATAATCAGTACTGGAAAATACTGGAAGTTTCAGCCTTATAACTTACATTTTGTGAATTTATTAATAAGTGAAAATAACTTGCAAATGAAGTTTCAAACATTATGTGTTCATCAACGAAAAGAAAAATATCATGTTATAATAACTATGGGAAAAAAAACATGAGTTGAATGAAAAGTTAAACATCCATGAAAAACCAGTCTGTAATACTTTTTAAATTGTGATAAAATGTGTTAGTATTATTATTATTAAAATGTGCCTTCATTATTCTCATGCCCAGCCTGAAAAATTGAAATGAACCTGAGATTCAATTTTTTTTTAGCATGAATAAGCTGCAATTTGAAAAGATGCTGAGAATCAATCAGTCAACAAAAAATTAACTTTAGCTTCTTTTGCTAAATAATGGACAGAAATAGGTCTTATTAAAGCTTTGTTAAAAACTAAGTTGTGGCTTGTTAAATAGTTAATTAACAAGTTAAACTTGTTAAAGCTTTGTTAAAGCTAAAGTTGTGGCTTGTTAAATAGAAAATTAAACAGTATTTAATATTGAAGTTTTATGAAAATAAAATGTCAAATGTATATGAGAAATATATTAATTTAAATAAGACTTTTTCAGAATGATATAAGAAAAGGATCTTGTAAGGCAATATTTCTTGATCAATAGTGTAGACTGATATAAGAAAAGGATCTTTAAGGCAATATTTCTTGATCAATAGTGTAGACTGATATAAGAAAAGGATCTTTAAGGCAATATTTCTTTATGAATAGTGTAGACTGATATAAGAAAAGGATCTTGTAAGGCAATATTTCTTGATCAATAGTGTAGACTGATATAAGAAAAGGATCTTTAAGGCAATATTTCTTTATGAATAGTGTAGAATGATATAAGAAAAGGATCTTGTAAAGCAAAGTCTTAATTCTGGAAAATCTGAAAAGCAACAATAGAAATATGATATATCAATAAAAAAGAAAATTCTTTCAGAATAATATAAAAAATAAAATCCTGAAATAGAAGTGCCATTTTTCTTGCAATTTTTCTCTGTATGATGCAATTTAAAAGAAGGACCAATATTGTCCTGTTTATGTTAAGAAGGGCTTTCTGTCCTGTTTATGGCAGTGGAACACATACACTCTTCTTGACTGGTGTTTTTTTGCAATGCACACCACATATTTTCTATTTTGCTGTTGCACTTTTGGGATCTTCTTAGCAAAGTGTCTATGTAATAGGTGATTAAGACTGAAAATTTTTAAATGTCATCAGAGTGGCACCGCTAAGACTTTTTGAGAGTGAGGATTAAACTTTTTTGAACTTTTCAGTGTAAACTTATCAACTAATTATATAGACTAAATATTTTGGGTGGTGTGGTATGGGGTGGTGTTTACTTTCTCAGTGTAGAGATGGCAGTTTAAAACACCTTTGGCTAAATTGCATCTACACAGCCCCTCCCATTGCTGGGAAGGAAGTCCTGAGTCTAAGACAATCTGGAAGAAATCTGAAAGTCATTCACACACAAGAATTTATTTATATCTTAATCTTTAATTATGTGACAAAAGACAAGCTGGGAAGAATATCAGAGTCTAAGAAATCTTCTTTTTTCCATATGCAAGGTCTCATTCATTCTTAAAAATTATATCAGAGTTTTTAATTGGAAAACCGAGAAATAATGTAAATCGAGATAAATATTTGAGAAAACAAATTGTAAGACTACCTCACTAGAAAAATACCATTGAAGATGTAGCCATGATGATTCTCTGTAATACTGATAATGATAAATAAATCTATGGAAATAAAACCAAAATAAATCTATAAAAATTATAATCTTTATAAGTAAAAACAAAAGTTAAAAAATATGAATGCGTTCAAACTGAACAAATGCAGCTGTATTCAAATCCATGGAATGGATACAGTGCATTTCATCATGCAACATTGGATTACCACAGACATCCAAGTGTTGCAAAGATACATTCATAAACACACATCTCCATTTTATGCTCTCTATTGAACATTGGTATATTCCCACAACTGTATTAGCAGTTTCACTTTTTGGGAAATTATGTGACAAATATAAAATAATTATAGAAATATTGAAATAGGTGTTAAACTAGAAAAAAGAGGAAAATAAGTATTTACTTGGTAATTGCTTCCAAAATATCCTGATTAAAAAAAAAGTTTAATTTAATTTTTTGGGAGTGTTTCAATACTTTACAGAAAAAGGGTGTTGGCAACACTTCAGATCAAATTTGTGAGTAGAAATTGGAGAATTGCTTGAATGTATGTAAACATATAATGGTGATGTCAAACCTGGATACTTCAGAATGGTGATCCAATTTTTAATAAGGATTATTTTACAGTGAAACAAAGTTTGCACCAAATAAAAAGGTAAACGTTATAAATCAAATTTAAACTATATATTTTATAAGATATATGTAAAATTTCAAACTGCAATTTTTATTTAAAAAAAAAAGTTTCTTTTATTGTATTAGACATTCTTATCAGTGTCAATGTACTGTAGTTGTGGTATTTTGAAATATACAGGGCCAATGCAAAGGGAAAGATTTAAACTCTAATGGCCATGCTCATTGCAGCTCATGAGAAAGTGTTTTAAGGGGTCACTGGTCAAAAAAGAAAGTTTGGCAAATAAGAAAATTTCCAGCCAATTCAGCAGTTATAGAATCCATGCTTTGCCTCAAGTGGCCTTAAGGATGAGTTTCTACTAGTTATTTTATTCAAGTGTTGATGGCATTGAAGAATATATTGCGGTTGATGCAAAAATCTTATTTTAACATGTAGAATTTTTTTAAATTTAGAAGCTCTCTGCTGAATATTCATGTTTGCTTAAAACAATGAAGAATACTAACTTGAAAGCAGGATCATATAAATTGAAAGATATTTCATTGTGGCTCAGTGAATTTCAACCGTGGAAATACAACAATTATATAGAAATTCCTGGTAAGTGTTGGATTACTAAGTACTATATTAAGATAAATTTAATTGAAATTCTAATTTTTTTTATAATTTTTAATTAAATTCACCATTATTTAAATTTGTCAGACACCAATAATAACCAATAGCCAACTTAGACATTGCTTGGAGATCTTAATCCAGTTGAGATCGCAACAGCTATGAAATTGAATATTTAAAATGCAGTAGTGACTGATAAATAGGTGAGACTTGTGAGCTCCTAAGTAGGTGAGACTAGTAAATATATATATAATAAAACTAACTGCATGCCAGAAAACAAATGGTGAATTAAAATTAATTGAAAAGGAAAAGAAAATATGATATGTGAAATATTTTTGTTTACTATTATATAAATACAATAAATACATAGAAGAAAATTATAAATGGGTGAAAAACAAATCAACACACAAGAATTTAGTTCTATCTTAATCTTTATCTATTTTTATCTCACAACTAAGTGGCTGAGTGCATTCTGTATGAGAATATTTTCACATGGGACACACCAATAGAACCACTTGCCCCTTGATTTGACTGTTGGAAAGTTATTTGTCTTTATAGGGGTCCATACTTCTTTAAGACAAATAACTTTCCAACAGTCAAATCAAGGGGCAAGTGGTTATATTGGTGTTCTATTCTAATTACTTGACTGCCCACTCCTAAGTTACTCCTACGAGTTTTCCCTGTGCTATCCTGTATTGCAAATAAAATTTTAAGTCCATACCTGATAGAACCTGATTTTGAACCTCAAATTGGATTACTAAGTACTATATTAATGGAGATAAAAAATGGAGAGATAAAGAGTATATTAGTATAAATATACTTTTTATCTCTCCATTTTTTATAGCTTACAGTTTGTAATTTTGTTTTAACACTTTTAAAATCTTTACCCAAATCAGTAACTTCCATAATATTTGATCATCACTCCCAAATGTCTTATGGGTTTTCCATATTGGGAATCCAATGTCTTTTTAATGTCATTCTAGAAAAAAAAAAAGATTTTTATCATTAGAATTTTTTGTCATTACCTATCATTAAATTGGTCTGTAAATGGTAGCTAGGTAGTTATTGGAAGGAGAGTCCTGTGATGATGCATAGAACCAGCCAGGCCTAGCACCTAATGTCTGACTCTGCCTTCTTGTGGTGCAGACCGTTCATCATCATCATCAAGCAGCCATGGGCTACGGAGGTCCAACCAGACTGTGCAATTTAGTTCTCCAAGCAACTCTGTCCTGAGCTACATCTGCTGCATCTGGGAACTGCATACCAATTCTAAAAAGGTCCTGTTTTACATTGTCTGCCCACCGCATCCTAGGTCTCCCCTTCCTTCTGAAGCCTCTAGGCACATTGTTTATAACCCTATTTGCCAATCTATAATTATCCATACGGGCAACATGGCCAAACCAGCGGAGTCTCTCTCTGCACAATATGCTGCTTAAAGGAGGTTGCAGACTCCTTTGCCTAACCTCATCATTAGTTACAAAGTTAAACCACCTAATACCCAAGATACTACGTAAGCATCTAGAATCAAAAGCATCTAGTTTCCTGTTATCTTGTTTACACAGCGTACAAGTTTCACTACCATAACTAACCCTAGAAAGAACCAAACTATTATAGAGTCTAATTTTAGTCTTTAGGTGTATATGCCTATTTCTCCACAATCTCCATAGATTCTTAAAAGTCCTGGCAGCAATCTCTATTCGTCTCTTAATCTCATGCCGCACATCACCATTATCTGTTACATAGCTCCCAAGATAATTAAACTGTGACACCTGCTCAAGACTGCAACCATTCAGATTAACTGAATCACAGCCTGCCTGAACAATTTTCATCACTTTAGTTTTCTCTCTGTTTATAACCAAACCTACTCTACTACCAGTATCATCAACAGCTTGAATGAAAGAGTTCATCTCATCAACATCATTTGCCAAAAG
The DNA here is from genome assembly GCA_038380435.1 of Ryuthela nishihirai. NCBI lineage: Eukaryota > Metazoa > Arthropoda > Arachnida > Araneae > Heptathelidae > Ryuthela > Ryuthela nishihirai. The sequence goes on from JAWZYU010000018.1 coordinate 34,008,548, forward strand.
GGCTAAATCATCAGCATAATCTAAATCAGTAATTTTCGTATCTCCAGCCCATTTAAGGCCAAAATCTTTCCCTTGAAGTGAATTTCGCATAACATAATCAATAACCAAACTAAAGAGAAAAGGAGACAAAATGCACCCTTGTCGAACACCGGAAGTAATGCTGAACCAATTGCTAGAAGACTTACCAACTCTCACACACAACTCAGTGTTATTATAGAGAACTTTCATTATTTTAACTAACTTGTCTGGTATACCATATGATCTCACAATCAACCACAAATTATGACAATTAACAGAGTCGAAAGCCTTTTTGAAATCAACAAAGCTAGCAACCAAAGGTTTCTGAAACTCTAAACACTTCTCAAGAATCTGCCTAAGTGAAAATATATGATCCACACATCCCCTACCACTTCTGAATCCACATTGCTCATCATGCAATTGACTGTCAACCAGATTCTTAATTCTATTAAGCACAATCATGCAAAGAACTTTACCTGGAACAGAGAGTAGGCTCATACCCCTATAGTTATCACAAGAACTATGATCACCTTTTTTGAAAATAGGGATAACAATAGCTCTGGTAAAATCCTTAGGAACCATGCCTTTATCATAAAAGTTATTCAAAATTTCAGTCGTCCAAGTGGTAACAGAAACATTCCCAGCTCTAAGCATTTCAATAGTAATTTCCATCTACCCCTCGGGATTTATGAAGTTTAAGTATAGAAATAGCCAAAATAACTTCAGACTGTGTTATAAGGACAACATTAAAGCCACCAATGCATCTATCATCATTGCAAACAATGGGAATAGAACTAACTACATTGTTTAGAACATCACTGAAATGCTCAGCCCACCTAGCCATGACAGAATCCTCCCCTTCTATAACCTTACCTTGTTTATCCTTCAATCCTTGTATGCCTGTCCATTTTCTACCACATAAAACATTAACTATCTGGTACAGCTCTCTGCTGTTGTGCTGTCTAACTGCTTCCTCAGCTTTGTCAGCCAAGCCATCAAGCCAAAGATTCTTATCAGCAGCTAACTGATCCTTTACACGTTTATTAAGCTCTCTGTAATCCTTTCTATCAGGACTAGTAGGGTACTGATTAAAGACATTCCTGCAGTTCCTTCTTTCTGAAATAAGCTCAAGTGCCTTATCACTTAAATAATTCTGTCTCCTCTGCTCCTTTATTCCTAAAAGAATACTGTTAGTTTCCAAAAAAGCCTGTTTAAAATGGCCCCATTATTCCTCAACATCAGTAGTAAGCAAACCATGACTGTCATAATGACTAAGTAACCTATCATGGTAAGCTTTAGCTATAACAGGGTCTTTCAGAGCTTCAGTATTAAAGGTAAAATTTTTAACTTTAGCACAACACTTTTTAAGTTTAAGTTGCAAGACACTTTTAACAAGGTAATGGTCAGATCCAATTTCAGCTCCCCTATATGCCCTGGTATTCCTAACAGAACTAGACCATTTGCTGTTAATTAATATGTAATCAATCATATTCTTATGCAGCCCATCAGGTGAAACCCATGTGTATTTATGTATGTTGTGGTGTTTGTAATATGTGTTAGTTATTCTGAAACCATTGAGTTTACTTACCTGTAGGAGACGTTGTCCATTGTCATTGCAGCTACCAATACCAAAAGGGCCTATCACCCCTCCCCAAAGGTTAGAGTCAGTACCAACTTTAGCATTGAAGTCACCTAGAACAAGGGTAATATCTCCTTTCTTGACAGAATTCAAAATATCCTGAAATTGTCTGTAAAACCTATCCTTCTCATTCTCATCACCATCCTCAGTGGGGGGCATAACAGCAGATAACATTCAAGTCTTTAATGCTTGTCTGAAAATTTGCTGTAAGAAACCTTTCATTAATGCACTCATATCCTAGAAGAGCATCACTAGCATGTCTGCTGAGGAGCAGACCCACGCCTTGGTGATGCTTTCCATCCTCCCTCCATGTAAAGAGAAATTTAAAGTTGAAGTATCTCACCTTTATCTGTCCATCTGGTCTCTGGCAAGCCTAGAATATCTTGGTTATAGCGCTGGAATTCCTGCATGAGGACATCAAGAGAATAATCTCTATGTAATGTCCTCACGTTCCACGTTTCTGCAGAGAGAAAATGATTAGTAGGATTTTTAAAGAAATTAGGTTTATTGAGATTGGTAGGGCCAACAATATCAAACAGCCCCCTGATCGCAGGCATGGGGCAAAGACCTGTCCCTCCTCCGCTAAAGGCTGAAGTCACCGATGCTGGTAGGAACTTCAGGCACCACCTTTTCAAGTGGACTTTTTCAAGAACCATATGGCCTGCCTGAGACACATTACTCCAGTTTAGGCTTGACGATGCCCAACTAGCTAAGTAAGGTTCAGGTACCTGCGATGACCTCTGATTAGGATTATCCACCAGCTGATATAAGGTATCCCATGCCTCTGTTCACTTAGAGCTGGCAACCCAGAAGCAAACAGAAAACACAGCGGCAGACTCTCCCTCAACAGAGGCCCACCAGTGCAGCAAGTCCAGGATCCATAATCAAGCTCAAATCCATAAACAAGTCCAGTGTAGTAGGTATAAATGGTCAGCACCAGGACCCTGTGAAGTTGACCACTCCTCAGCAGAGTTGAAAAAAAGAAAAAAGTGGCGATAGATGACCAGATCCATATGACCAGGCCATACTGAACTGGAAGCCCTTCCCTTCCGTTCCCTTCCAAAAGAGAATATCTCTTTTGAAAGGTACTAACGGCCTGCACCATGAGAAGGCGGGGTCAGACATTAGGTGCTAGACCTGGTCAGTTCTGTGCATCATCACTAGGGATTGGTACACAGCTCTCCTTCCAGTTCCAATGGTTATGCCTAGCTACCATTTACAGGCCAGTTAGCAGACCGTTAGTACCTTTTAAAAGAGATACTCTCTTGTGGAAGTGAACAGAAGAGGAGGGCTGCCAGATTAGTGTGGCCTACTGATCTGGACAACTATGGCTACTTTTCTCTTTTTCTACCCTGCTGAGGAGTGGTCAACCACATAGGGTCCTGGTGCTGACCATATAAACCCACTGGACTGGACAGATATATGGCTCTGAGCTTGATTATGGATCCTGATTTTGCTGCACTGGTGGGCTTCTATGGAGGGAAAATCTTCCGCTGTGTTTTCTGTTTGTTTGTGGGTTGACAGTCCCAAGTGAATAGATTCACAGGATATGTTTATCAGCTGATGGATAATCCTGAGCAGAGGTCATCACAGGCACCTGAATTCTTTGCTTCTACTGGCATCGTCAAATTCTACATTGGAGGAACTCTTCCAGTGTAGATGGCTTCAGCTTTTAGTGGTGGTGGAACTGGTCATTGCCCCATGTCTGCGATTAGGGGGCTGTTTGATATTGTCGGCATTCCCTGTCTCAATAAACATAGTTTCTTTAAACATCCCACTAACCATTTTCTCTCCATAGGTAGTTGGAATGTGATGACTCTGCACAGAGCCTTTTCTCTTGATATGCACACACAAGAATTCCACCATTATAGTTTAGATATTCTTGGCTTGCAAGAGACCAGATGGACAGATAAAGGTCAGATTCTTAAAAATAATCTTAAATTTCTCTTTTGAGGGAGGGACGACAATAAGCATCACCAAAGCGTGGGTCTGCTTCTCAGCAGACACGCTAGTGATGCTCTTCTAGGATATGAGTGCATTAATGAAAGGTTTCTTACACCAAAATTTCAGACAAACATTAAAGACTTGAATGTTATCTGCTGTTATGCCCCCACTGAGGATGAGAAGGATAGGTTTTATGGACAACTTCAGGATATTTTGAATTCTGTCGAGAAAGGAGATATTACCCTTATCCTTGGTGACTTCAATGCCAAAGTTGGTATTGACTCTGACCTTTGGGGAGGAGTAATAGGCCCTTTGGGTATTGGTAGCTGCAATGGCAATGGGCAACATCTCCTATTATAGGTAAGTAAACTCAATGGATTCAGAATAACTAACACTTATTACAAACACCACAACATACATAAGTACACATGGGTTTCACCTGATGGGCTACATAAGAATATGATTGATTATATATTAATTAACAGCAAATGGGTTGTTCTGTTAGGAATACCAGGTCATATAGGAGAGCTGAACTTGGATCTGATCATTACCTTGTTAAAAGTGTCTTGCAAGTTAAACTCTTTTAGGAAAAAAGGAGCAGAGGAGACAGAATTATCTGATATTAATATATAATATTAATATATCTGATATATCTGATATATCAGAATATATCTGATTAATATATAATATATCTGATAGTGATAAGGCAATTGAGCTTATTTCAGAAAGAAAGAACTGCAGGAATGTCCTTAGTCAATACCCTACTAGTCCTAATAGAAAGCATTACAGGTAACTTAATAAACGTGGTGGAAAAAAGGATCAGTTAGCTGCTGATAAGAAGCTCTGGCCTGATGGCTTGGCTGACAATGCTGAGGAAGCAGTTAGGCAGCACAACAGCAGAGAGCTGTACCAGATAGTTAATGTTTTATGTGGTAGAAAATGGACAGGCATACAAGGATTGAAGGATAAACAAGGTAAGGTTATAGAAGGGGAGGATTCTGTCATGGCTAGGTGGGCTGAGCATTTCAGTGATGTTCTAAACAATGTAGTTAGTTCTATTCCCATTGTTTGCAATGATGATAGATGCATTGGTGGCTTTAATGTTGTCCTTATAACACAGTCTGAAGTTATTTTGGCTATATCTATACTTAAACTTCATAAATCCCGAGGGGTTGATGGAAATTGCTATTGAAATGCTTAGAGCTGGGAATGTTTCTGTTACCACTTGGACGACTGAAATTTTGAATAACTTTTATGATAAAGGCATGGTTCCTAAGGATTTTACCAGAGCTATTGTTATCCCTATTTTCAAAAAAGGTGATCATAGTTCTTGTGATAACTATAGGGGTATGAGCTTACTCTCTGTTCCAGGTAAAGTTCTTTGCATGATTGTGCTTAATAGAATTAAGAATCTGGTTGACAGTCAATTGCGTGATGAGCAATGTGGATTCAGAAGTGGTAGGGGATGTGTGGATCAGATATTTTCACTTAGGCAGATTCTTGAGAAGTGTTTAGAGTTTCAGAAACCTTTGGTTGCTAGCTTTGTTGATTTCAAAAAGGCTTTCGACTCTGTTAATTGTCATAATTTGTGGTTGATTGTGAGATCATATGGTATACCAGACAAGTTAGTTAAAATAATGAAAGTTCTCTATAATAACACTGAGTCGTGTGTGAGAGTTGATAAGTCTTGTAGCAATTGGTTTAGCATTATTTCTGGTGTTCGACAAGGGTGCATTTTGTCTCCTTTTCTCATTAGTTTGGTTATTGATTGTTATGCAAAATTCACTTCAAGAGAAAGATTTTGGCCTTAAATGGACTGGAGATATGAAAATTTCTGATTTAGATTATGCTGACGATTTAGCCCTTTTGGCAAATGATGTTGATGAGATGAACTCTTTCATTCGAGCTGTTGATGAGACTGGTAGTAGAGTAGGTTTGGTTATAAACAGAGAGAAAACTAAAATGATGAAAATTGGTCAGACAGGCTGTGATTCAGTTAATCTGAATGGTTGCTGTCTTGAGCAGGTGTCACAGTTTAATTATCTTGGGAGTTATGTAACAGATAATGGTGATGTGCAGCATGAGATTAACAGATGAATAGGGATTGGATTGCTGCTGGGACTTTTAAGTATCTATGGAGAGTGTGGAGAAATAGGCGTATACACCTAAAAACTAAAATTAGACTGTATAATAGTTTGGTTCTTTCTAGGGTTAGTTATGGTAGTGAAACTTGGACACTTTGTAAACAAGATAACAGGAAACTAGATGCTTTTGATTCCAGATGCTTATGCAGTATCTTGGACATTAGGTGGTTCAGCTTTGTAACTAATGATGACGTTAGGCAAAGGAGTCGGCAACCTCCTTTCAGCAGCATATTGTGCAGAGAGAGACTCCATTGGTTTGGCCATGTTGCCTATATGAATAATTTTAGATTGGTGAATAGGGTTATGAACAGTGTGCCTAAAGGCCTCAGAAAGAAGGGGTGACCCAGGATGCGGTGGGCAGACAATGTCAAACAGGACCTTGTTAGAATTGGTGTGCAGTTCCTGGATGCAGCAGATGTAGCTCAGGACAGACTTGCTTGGAGAACTAAATTGCATGGTCTGGTTGGACCTCCATAGCCCATGGCTGCTTGAGGATGATGATCATTAGATTTCCATGTCATTAGAATGACATGGAAATCCAGTAGCATTTCTGCAGATAACATATAATTTGGTATCTCTAATTCTTATCACTGCCATATTTTTTTTTTGGTATCTTTTAGAAAACTGAATATATGCAGTATTCCAACTATTCATTTTATAAATATCCATCAGTCTTTTCTTTTGTTATATGATAAAAAAATTAACATAGGGTACAAGGTATTTTTAATATTTGTGTAATTCTACACCAATGTTTTTCAGTCTTTAATAGACTAGTGAACTTCTAAAAGTATTACTTTAGACATCTTAAAGGTATTACTTTACATGAAATGGCTGAAGGCATTAATTACTTTATGCAAAGTATCAGGTAGAAATTTTGTCAAAAGATTTGATATATATTCACAGCAAATGTTCATAAGACTTGGATGTTATACATTTCTGTAAAAGAAATTGGGATATCAAATACATTTTTAATTGAATATATCACACATTTATTTCTGATAAATATATAAAATGATTATGCACATAAATCTTAACTGATATTGCTCAAGTTTTTGAGAGTTTTGGATCCATATATTTCAAAAGAGTTTACTTAACAAACTATTTTAATTAGTCATAGGTATTCTTTAGAACAGTGCCATTAAAACTTTTTTGACCCTTAATTATTTTTTTCCCAAGAGGGGTTGGCTCAGTTGGTAGCATACTAGGCTCATAATCTGTAATTCCCAGGTTGTAGTCCCTTTTTACCTGTGAGAAGAGAGTGTTCTCTTTTCTTCACCTGTGCCAGCATTGAGATTTATTTCCCCTAACCCCCCACCCTGTCCTTCTTAAAAATGAGGACACTGGTGAGCTAGGAAGTGCTACTGTTTTCTGGATGGGATGTTAAACCATACCCTATGCATACTAAAGAACATGCTAGATGACCTTGATGGGAGGCTTCCATCAGTCTCCAAACAGTTGTCCATTGGGGCCCCTTCCCCCCCCCCCCCCCCAACCTTCTCTGAGTCCTTGAGGTCCTTATGGCCTGGCTATTTAACCCATTGTGTGAAAAAAGTGCTGCTCATAAGTAAAATAACCAATCCTTTTTTCCCCAAGATTTCTTTAGGCCCAAAAAATATACATTCATAATACAACCCTTAATGCAGTAAATGAATGCTGCTTTTATTGATGATATTAAACTTTAATTCTCATCTAATTAGAATACATACTAATTTAAAAAGTGCACATTCATTTTTTTCAGATACATTTTTAGCATTGCATATTAAATACATGATTCTGATTGTATTGCAGTACAAGTAATGGCAGTGTTAGCAAAAAGTTCTTTCAAAGCAGTTAAAATCCACACATTTTTTTTATCATTCATTAAATTTATGTCATTGTTATATTTTTTCGTTATTATTTTTTTTAAATTTATTAATTAGTTTGCATCTTATTGGCTGCTAATAATGAAAGTCTTTCCCATTTCATAATGGCATGGAAGCTTTCTGGACAATGTGTTGGAGAGTTGTGACATCATTTAAGAATTCATGGAGAGATGCTTGTTGGAACAGACAGTTAAAAAATTACTGACTTTTTTAAGAAATAAACTCTAATACACATCATATTTCTTTCATTATGATTATTTTGTAGTATGCAACTATCTAGCACCTTTTTTTATTGCATTTCAGTATAATGAATATATTTTGGTCACCTGCTAGATTTCATTATACTAACATTTCACTGTACGATGATTTATTGTAACAGAGGCTTTTGTATCTAAATAAGGAATGTTTTAAGATAATTATATTGTCAGAAATAATTCATATAAATTCCATAATTGTTGATACTTGATAGCATAGTCCATGTGTTGAAGTGCTTAAAAACATTTAACAGTGCCATAGAGAATTAAATATATTTAAGTTTATTTTTATATTTTAGATATATATAGCTAATTGTTAAAGTTAATTTATAATTATTGAAAATCATTTATGCTATCTTTTTGTTCATTAGTGTCCATTCATGGGTAAAAATAAAGCACTATCCTTTAAATAAAATGATTATATTATTATGAAATATAAATGGTAATGTTGTTTAGTTAACCTTTAATCTAGCAAGCTGAAAATGTTCTATAATTTCAGCAACTCTTAAAGTGTCCAAAACCAGTTAACCTTTTTAAAATTAGGCTTTAGCCTTTAATTTGAATTTCTGTTTTATTATTCAGAATGAAGTGCTTTTTCATTTGTTATGTAATGTAACCAATATATATACACACTGCCTGGTCAAATTATTATAATCACTGAAATATGCCAGTGTATGCAAAATTTCTTTCTGATGTTAATATTTTACATCGCTGTGAAGTCCTATAAAAACTGTAAAGTCATGGTGGAAAGCAAAGTGTCACATGGATAAAAAGGCTGATATGACTTACTTTGAAAGGGAGCAATCATCGGAATCATTGATGGGCAGGAACATTCATAATGGAGGTGACGGAACTTAGCAGAATATCACCAAGCACAGTATCTTGAGTGTATAGAGAATTGCAATGGTCTCAAAAAAGTCCACCAATCATGGGAAATTTGAGAGGAAAAAATTACTGACTCTTTTAAGAAATAAACTCTTAATACATAGAAAATTTCTTTCATTATGATTATTAATGCAGATAGGGACAAGTATTTGTTTGTACATGAACTATACAGTGAAACAGAGCTATTACAGTTAATCAGCTGAGAGAGATAACCTCTAGTAATACTTCAAAACCCATTTCAGTGAGAAGAGAACAGAAATTCTTTTCTGAACTGTTATCTCTGTCCATGGAGGCTTGATGAAATATTAGGTAGGTGTTCATCATAATTTGGCCAGCAGTGTATATCTTGATTACTACAGGGTAAGATTCTAAAGTTCAGTTGTTTTTCTACTGAAAAAAGTGGAAAAATATATCTTGCCACAATTACATGAATTGTGAGAAATCTGACACTTTAAAGGTTAATTACACTGGTATTTACTCACCAGTTGAGAGGTTAATGTGCTAAATTCAGGTAACTTAATACATTTTCAGTTCCAAATTTTGTGTACTTTTTGTTTCTCAAATAAACTTATTACTTTGTTATTATAAATGTAAATATATTCTTAAAATTCTTAAGGGCAATATTCTGGAAAGAGTAAACCACTGCCAGAATATCATGTTCAAATTGCTGGATTCGATGAAAAAGTAAGCAAAAGTATTCTTTTGAAAGTAGCTTAATTGATATTTTAATATGTTAGCAATTTTTGATTTACAACATATTGGTTTATTAAGTATATTAACCCTTTCTCTACCATACTGACCCAAAATGCTCAAACTGCAGGTAGGAGGTAGTGAAGAGGAAGGAATAGCATTGATTGGACGAGTCCATTTAAAATTTCATCATTTTGAGCCAATATGATATTGAAAGAGTTAAAATACACTGGTTTCCATAAATAAGAAAAATCCCTATGTTAAGTCAATGGGAAGCTAATGTTAAAGTTCTAAAACTTCTAAAATAATTTTTTTTGTTTTGAAAAGTGTGATTTCCAGATTAAGATCTCAATCAAATAAATCGATATCTCTATTTTCAAAAATATTCATTCAGTATTTAATGAGTTATTGAAGTTTGAATATTTAACAACAGCAATCCCAGTCTTAAGAAACTTATACAAAACTGAAGAATAGTGAAAGAATTCTTTACACAAAGTTCTAAAATACAAACTTATTTTATTACTCTGATACAATAGTTATTACTAAGTTTTAATTTACTTCTGAAGTCAATTTTTGTGGCTGGCATTGTTATCACTAAATATTCAAACTTCGATAACTCATTAAATACTGAACACATATTGTTGAAAATTGAGATATTGATTTATTTAATTGAGATCTTTATCTGCAATCACATTTTTCAAAACAAAATAACTTATTTTAGAATTTATAGAGCTTTGATGTTAGTTTTCCATTGACTTAACATTGGAATTTTCCTTAATTTATGGAAACCAGTGTAGTAACTGATATCAAAATATAAAGTACATAGAAAGTTTTAAGTTAAGCAATGACATTGAAATATCTGAATTTAAATGAAAAGTAAAATTATGGAGACTGAATGTTAAGCATTAAATTAGAAAATTTCTGTCATACTTCAAGTAGGAGAAATTGATCACATGGAAATGTGATATATATATATAGGGAGAAAGTTTGAGTAATTAAAATTTACTGTATTATCTAAAAGTACTACTAAAGTGTGAACTAATCAGCTGTAGTCCTGTTGAGTTGATAAGTAAGCTATATTTAATTAAAGTGTTTTTTTTCAACTGAACATGTTTTTCATACTTTGGAATATGCTTTTTAGTGTAGTGATTTTAATGCAGTGAATTAGTCTGACTCAGAGGCTTATTCTTAAACACAAGAAACTAATGCTCATATTTACTTTTCATGAAAACAATGACACTCACTTTCTATTTTTTGTTTCATATTGCCACATTTTACTCATCAGTGAAAATTGCAAAAGTACACCGTTCACATAGTTCACATTTATTCACTTATATCAAAACTGGAAACTGAAATTTAGTTACTTGGCTTCCTTAAGACTTGCAGAATTCTCAGAAATGCTTATTTTATAGCTATTGATTGCACACAGGATGTTGTGTTGTGTTGTTTTACCTCTGAGCGGCACTTTTTTGCACACCATGGGCTAAATGGCCAGGTCACATGGACCCCGAAGGCTCAGAGATGGTTGGAGGAGGGGACCCACTGGAACAGCTGTTGGGAGACAGATGGTAGCCTCCCGTCAAGGCCATCCACCGTGTTCTTTAACGTGCACAGGGTATGGCTCTTCCGCACACGGGGCCACGGCTTAACGTCCCATCCGACGGACGGCGACCTTTCCAAGCCCATCGGTGTCCCCTACTGACCGTGGGCAGGGCGGGGAATTTTGCGGAGATAAATCTCACGCTGACCCAGCTGGGACTCGAACCTGGGAACTACAGATTACGAGTCTGGCGCGCTACCGACTGAGCCACCCCCGCCCCACACACAGGATGAGAACAGTTTCTTTGTACTATCTATAAGTGCCTTTAAAATTTGAAAATTCTGAGAAGCTTATTTATTTTCTATCCAAAAATAAGCAAATTGAATTTGTATATTGTTCAACTTATGGTTCAACTTTGTAACTAATGATGAGGGTTAGGCAAAGGAGTCAGCAACTCCTTTAAGCAGCATATTGTGCAGAGAGACTCCATTGGTTTGGCCATGTTGCCTGTATGGGTAATTATAGATTGGTGAATAGGGTTATGAACAGTGTGACTAAAGGCCTCAGAAAGAGGGGGAGACATAGGATGCAGTGGGCTGACAATGTCAAGCAGGAACTTGTTAGAATTGGTGTGCAGTGGCCAGATGCAGCAGATGTAGCTCAGAACAGACTTGCTTGGAGAACTAAATTGCATGGTCTGGTTGGACCTCCGTAGCCCATGGCTGCTTGAGGATGATGATGATGATTTTCCAGAAAAGCTGAATTTACTGTTTATAAGTCAGAGAATTGTTTGCAAAAATAAGGAAAAACTTGATTCTTATTGGAATAAATAAGTTAAGCAAAGAAATATTACTGAAGTCCTAGATGCAATCTATATGCTGTGGGCCTTGTTTCAAAAGCAATTACTCTTCTGATGCAATATGAGTTTTTTCATTATAATTGAAAGCTATATGAGAATGCCAAAAGGTTCCTTGATTGATAGCAGTAGTAGTTTGAAGTGATTGCATATCTTCACTTGCTTCATCTTTTGGAATGAATGCTCTTCAATACTCTTGAGTTCGGGTTTTAAGTAAACTCTCTTCTATGGTGTCTATTATTATGCAGATTGCTATCCAGTCTGATTATGAGTTTCTTGATTTCGTATTATGCTTATTTATTTATACTCTTGTATACTGTGACCAGTGTTTCAGTTTATATGGTACATGCTTCACATGTAGTTTTTGGTTCACACGTCGTCAATTAGTGCACCCATATCAAAATCCAAGTCATTAAGTTTCCATAGCTTTACTATCAACTCTTTACAGGTTTTATACTGTCGTTGGTTAGCTTAACCCATCAGAAAGTATATAATGAGCTATGTGTCCAATGAAAGCTTGTGATTTGGAGAGTATCATAGGCTATCAAAACTTGACCCCTCATGCTTTCTTTCCCCCTAAAAAAGGGGAAATGCAAAACAATTGTTCCACTTTATCTCTAGAATGTGACTGCCAAAAGCAACAATCTATAAGTCTAATGAAAGCTTCTGATACAGGGAATGTCTTAGGCTATGAAAAAGTTCATTTTCACATTTTCCCTTAAAAAGGGGGGGAAATATGAAAATGATCGTTCCCCTATATCTCTTGAACATAAGGGCAGAAAGTAATGAGCTATGTGTCAAATGAAAGATTGTGATGTGGGGAGTGTCATAATCTATGAAAATTTAACCCCCTATGCATTCTTTCCCCCTAAAAATGGGAAATATGAAAGTTGTTTCACTATATCTTCTGAATGTGATGGCCAACAATTACCAGTTAGGTGTCAAATGAAAGCTCCTATAATGATGGTCATAAACTATTTAGAATTCCCCCCCCCCCACTATTCCCCCTTATAAAGTGGGAGGGCTTTTTTTTGGGGGGGGGGGTTGACTTTATCGGGTCGCATCTCAAATTAAAGCTTGTGATGTCTCCAGTGTCAAATGTGACTCCAAAAGGGGGTAAATGTGCTTGGTGTTTATGACTCATATATCAAAGTTTTCGAAGTTAGGTGTTTTTAGTGACAATAAAAAGATATAAGTTAAAAAATTAAAAAAAAACATCTTCCTATAGGGCCCTTAAAAGTAGGAAATAAACCTAAAGCATATCGATGGTGCAATCTGTGACTGAGTTCATATTCACTTCGAAGTAAGATAGGGTGCCGATTTACCTACTCAACAAGATTGCCAGCGCCCTATCTTTGTTTGAAGTGAATATGAACTCAATCACCGAATACACCATTGATATGCTTTAGGTTTATTTTCTACTTTTTAGGGCCCTACAGGTTTTTCTTTTAATTTTTTAATTTATATTTTTTTTAACTTATTTAGCTCTGAAAACTTTTTATTGCATTTTAAACTATCCTGTGTATTGTATTTTGCCAAAAATCTTTGTTTCTATCTTCTGCTTCATAGTTAGACTGTATGGTTTCTCATAAGTTACAGCAAGCTGTTTTTCACTTTAGTCTCATGCATTCTACTCATGACATTAAGTGCAATATTCGTTTAGGTATCTGTAACAGGTAATTCTATGTTTATCTGTCCCACCTATAACTAGAGTATCATATACTTAATGATGTCATTTGTTTTACTTTTTAGCAAACTTTTCTAGCAGTCATACTAAGTTTAAGGTCTTTAAGTTTCTATGTTACAGTTTTGTTATTAAATATAGACATGAAAATAATTCTATTTTGTTTTCACAGTCTTTCTCAGTTTCTTTTACTAAATTTCACTATAAAACTGTAAATTAATACTTGTTGTCCAGTTATTTTGAATGTAACCTTCTGCTAGCACTTCTCTGTTATAGTTATTGGCAATGCAATATTTTATTATTGATTGAATTCCATTAATTTTGCTGCCAATTTCAGGAACCTTTTTCTTACTCTCTTTTTCAAATGTCATCTTCTACTTACTGCACCAGTGATGGTTATATGAGTAATTCTGCACTGTTCCCCCACAGCCGTATGATGGGGGGGGGGGTTAGTGTCTTGCTTGAGAAACAGGCTGTTTCTTTGGTTGTTTTCTTTGGTTTCCTGGGAGTGTCAGGCTCTTTTCACAAAATTGTTCCATGAGTGTAGGAGTTGGGGGGGGGGGAGAATTGCTATGTCATCATTTCAAGCTTTTCTTCTTCGTTTTTGGTGTATATTGTTCACTCTTTTTAATTGGTAGTGCTGTGATATCTTTTGTATCTGCAAATTGGGGTTGGTATTTGTTTTTATTGATTGCTCATACTAATGCAAACAAACAATAGATAAGCAAAAAGAATAAAAAGGGGCAGCAAAAGATATGGGAAAAAAAGAACCATATTCCAGCCAGCATATTAGCACAATTAACGAAAATAATTGCCAACCCGTTTTCAGACCCACAAATTATTATGGCACTACCAATGTAATACCAACTAAAACTAGTCAATCAGTAAGTAATATAGCAAAAGAGAGAGAAAAATAATAATAATAAAAAAAAACTGCTGTGACTATTAGTAACTCTCCACCCTTTCATCCATGGAAACTTCCAATGGATTGTACTAAAGAAAAAAACAAGCATTGTACTAAAGAAAATCTGATGCTAAATAAAAGTCCCTGAGGCAAAGGCACACACCATCACATGACCCTAAAGGGAGAGAATTCCAGTTTCATTTAGTTGTAATTTCAGTTATATCAGAATCACCCATATAATCATTTGAAAAAGAAAGCAAGGAAGAAATTCTTGAAACCAATAATGGAAATTATGTTTCCCAATACTAAAGCAGAAGAGAGCTAGCAGAAGATTGCACCCAAAGGAAAGCACAACAGGTAAGTCTTAATATACAAGGGAAAACAAGTAAGTATTAATATACAGTTTTATGCTAAAGTTTAGTAAAGGAGACGAGCATTGAAATTGCCATGAAATTTTTCTGTACCTCATGAGTTTATTTTACTCTTACTGAAATGATTATATTTTATATTCAAAAGGCTATGATGTAAAGACTAAGTTTAATAATTTATGATTAAGTTCTTTTAATCACTACCAAGAGAGTTGATTCTGTATAGTCTTAAAGTTATTTTTATCATCTGTTTTTCATGTGTTTGTTGTTTTTCAATTATTGTTGAATTTTTTTCAATCTGTGTTAGGTTCTGGTCCTCACTTCAATAACATTTCCTCGTCGAATTATTATACGTGGAGATGATGAAAAAGAATATAAATTTTTGGTTAAAGCAGGAGAGGATTTAAGACAAGACAGCCGTATACAACAGCTTTTCTCTGTAATGAATGATATTTATTCAAAAGACCCTGATTGTGGTAGACGTCGCATACAGCTTCAGACTTACAAAGTTATTCCACTGAGTTCCAAGTGAGCAAAAATGTATATTTAAAGCATATTAAATTAATATTTATGTATCTCATGGTATATGAATGGATGTTATTTTTAGTAGAATACTATAATTGCTCTTTGAACATTTTTTATATTAAAAACTCCCACATCGGAGTTTGTAAATGACATTTTTCTTAATTATCAATTACACTTACTTAATATTCCAGTTTCATTTAGTTGTAATTTTATTTCTATTGGAGTTAATATACACTTCTATAAGTAATATCCTATACAGCTTTAACCCTTTGTGTGTCCAAGCTGCTGTTTTCACTTTTCCGATTCTAATTGTCCAGAGTTGGTCTACCATTACATAATGCAAGATCATAAATTTTATTTTTTTAAACAGAAATCAACACTTTTTTTTAACTGTTTCTAATCAAATCTTGAAAATAGCATTTCACTCAATGATATATATTTTTTCCCTGTTGATTCTGTTTGAAATAATCATGAAAAAGTAAGAAAATAACATATCAGCCTGCAGTTATTGTATGTACACTTTGAATCCTTGTAAATAGCATCAAGTAGTGACAATTCAGTTTATATGCTTTTATTCTGCGTTTCCAGAGTAGATTATCAATCGGTTTTTGATTTCCAGTATGTTGATCTACTTACAGCTGTAGTACAATTGTAATGCTTTCTAAACTTTTGATGTAAGTTATTGATTTTATTTTTACCAGAAGTTGCATAATCCTGGAACTTTGCAGAACACTTTTGGTCAATATTTTAGCAGACTTTCGATTTCAAAGATGTTTCTTTTTACTCTGGTGCTTCTGGAATGTTTTTTTACTGCTTTTCAAATCTATATTCTTTATATGATTATAAAGAATAATTAATTTGAAATGATCGAAAATTAAGCCACTATTGATCTTTAATGGTTGATATCGAAAGAATCCATAGGCTTATGCGATTAAACTAAAAGTGCGTTTTTTAAAAGTGGAACTTATTTTAATGATATTTAACCAAATACACCAATTAATGTTAGGAAATTTCGATTTTAACCAAATATTAAAAATAAACTTCATAGCAGTTATGTAGCTTCATGCTTAAACAGTTCATTTTAAATTTTAGTTTTAAGGAGGGAGGGTTTTAAGGAGGGAGGGTTATGTGTGTCATCTAACAGCTGTTAGATGACACACATAAGTACTGTGAATGATCTTAGTAATTAGAGAAGTGCCTTTAGTGCTTTTGGCTATGAGATACAGCCATCTTCAGAGATCGAGCAGTACAGAGTTCTTTTACCAAAAATATTCATTTGAAGGAGAAAGTGTAGATGAGACAATATCATACCTGATATTTCTAGTTGAGAACTAACTAGTCAATGTTGTATAAGCTGAAATTGCGATTTTGATCTGAGGTTTATGTAACAGTGAACAATACAGTTTTGCAAGAGTGAACATTACAAAGTCTTTGAAAATAACATGCTGCTTCATCTCTGAAGATAACTACGTTTTGTAGTCAAAAGTGTTAGGACACTTGCCCAGCTACTAAAAGCATCCACAGTGCTTATGTAATAAATACTCTGTAACCATCATAATAAATTTTTTATGTTTTAAAATATTGTCATGTATCAAATTAAGAATCACAAAAAATATAAATAAAATTATCTAATCATTGGAAATATATTAACTTTATATTTCATACATTAACCCTTTAATGGTCTGTAAATGGTAGCTAGGCATAAACTGGAAGGAGAGCTGTGTAATGATGCACAGAATCGGCCAGGTCTAGCACCTAATGTCCGACCCTGCCTTCTCATGGTGCAGGCCGTTAGCACCTTTCAAAAGAGATATTCTCTTTTGGAAGGAAATGGAGGGGAGGGCTACCAGTTCAGACTAATCTGGTCATCTATGGCCACATTTTTTTTTGTTCAACCCTGCTGAGGAGGGTGCTGGTGCTGACCATTTATACCTACTAGACTGGACTGGTTTATGAATTTGAGCTTGATTATGGATCCTGGACTTGCTGCACTGGTGAGCCTCTGTTGAGGGAGAATCTGCCGCTGTGTTTTCTGTTTGCTTCTGGGTTGTCAACCAAAGTGAACACAGGCACAGGATACTTTATATCAGCTGGTGAATAATCCTGATCAGAGGTCATTGCAGATACCTGAAACTCACATAACTAGCTGGGCATCATCAATCCTAAACTGGAGTAGTATGTCTCAAGAAGAGGCCATATGGCTCTTGAAAAGGTGGTGCCTGAAGTTCTTACCAGCATCAGTGACTTCAGCCTTTAGCGGAGGAGGAACAGGTCTTTGCCCCATGCCTGTGATCAGGGGGCTGTTTGATATTGTTGGCCCTACCTCTCTCAATAAACCTAGTTTCTTTAAAAATCCTACTAATCATTTTCTCTCTGCAGGAATGTGGAACGTGAGGACATTACATAGAGATTATTCTCTTGATGTCCTAACGCAGAAATTCCAGTGCTATAACCTAGATATTCTAAGCTTGCAAGAGACCATATGGACAGGTAAAGGTAAGATACTTAAAAATAACTTTAAATTTCTCTTTTCAGGGAGGGAGGATGGAAAGCATCTCCAAGGTGTAGCCAGTGATGCTTTCCTAGGATATGACTGCATTAATGAAAGATTTCTTAGAGCAAAATTTAAAACAAAAATTAAAGACTTGAATGTCATCTGTTGTTATGCCCCCACAGAGGACTCTGATGAGAACGAGAAGGATATGTTTTATAGCCAGCTTCAGGATATTTTGAATTCTGTGAAGAAAGGAGGTATTTCTTTTGTGCTAGGTGACTTCAATGCTAAAGTTGGTACTGAGTTAAATAAATGTTGAATTTTAGCAAAAATAATAATGACATGAAAAAATCTTCTTCATTATTGTGTTACTTGATTTTTCTTCAGTATGCCTATTCCTAATGTATTAGATTTTTCTTTTCATGTAAAATTAAATATTCATAGACATTTTTAATTTTCTTTATAAATATTGTATGTAATAAATTATCAATTTTAAATTTCCTAAAATGCATTCTCTGATAATAAAGATGTTTAAGAATTTTTTATTAATCTAAATTTATTGTCGTTTGTTTATTGATAATCATACTAAATTATTTTCAAATCTGATTTGGTTGTTTTTGCCCTTGAGTGGTGAACTTTTCTGTGCATGTTTTAAGTAATTATGTCGAAAACTACTCAGACCAAAGGCAAGGTTGAAGAAGGTAATACTTTGGATAACTTAGACCAATAGTTATCTTTTGTTGAGATCATCAAGCTTGTTTTTAACATAAGGCTGACTATTCTACATATGAGACATATAACATTCTATCTGATGAATGGCTTTACCAAGCCCTACAGAGTTTTCTTCTTCAACAAGGCAGAGAATGAGCAAGCAGAGAATATTTGATTCTGGCATAGTTGTAACCCAAACTTGAAACAAGCCTGGTTTGCTACTGACTGCATTGCCTTGTACTCCCTTTCAGATTTGCTAAAAAATAAATTGTGAAAGATTTTTTATTTAACAAACGTTTTGTTCAGTTAGAGGAATTAATACGAACTAGCTGAATGAGAACATTAATATTAAAGTTTATCTAAAATTTGTTTATAAAAATTAAATACAGGTAAGGTAGAAGAGATATTTTGAAGCAATTAGAAGGAGAAATTTTGCAAGAAATTTGCAGAATTTATAGCCTCAATCAAATTTTAATGTAATTAGTTTGATATAGAAAGATTCTCAGTTTTAAAAATAAGATTGGAATTTGGATATTTGTTTCTGATATATGATATCTAAATTTTTATGTTACATCTGAGTAAACTGACCAAATGCAATAATATTCATATTCTTATTAAACATTATTTCAATTTTTTTATCTTTGTTACTTAGTATATTGTATTTTTAATCATATAATTTATGGATATTCTACTTTAGCTTTTCAAACTTAATATTTTAATGCTAAAGGATTGTAATTTGTAAAGTAAAAAGTAATGGTTTAATAAAATATTATTTTGCAAAAACATTTTTGTTATCAATTGATTAAAAAAATGATTATAGATTTCATGCAAATTACCAAGTGTAGAATTTCAAGGAGAGAATCTCATCCATTTTAGAAAATGAAAATCAGTTTAAATTTTTAGTTATTAACCACTCATATAGCCTGACATGACCAAACTATATGATATCAGATATTTGCATTTTATAGATTGTCTTTAAACATGATTTCAGAATTGTTTACGTAGGCAAAACTATTTGATTAACTGAGTTAAAAATAATATAAGTAAATATTCTTCTCAGGAAACAAGTAACAGAAAAGGAACAAGTCCTAAAAATCATCTAGTCCAACTCTCAGACACAAACTTTAGATATAGTAATATACCAATTACCTTTCCAGATGAACTAAGATGTCCATTACCTCATTTTTAAGAAATGTTATATTCTTTAAATTGCAGGATGAGTTAGTTTAAAGGTACAGTGTGTACTATTTAAATCGATGCAGAAATATGTTTGTTAATAACCATCATGTGATGTCCTTGAGATTGATGCTAATGTAAATTAGTACCTCAACTTGCTTTGCAATGAGTACAGTGAAAGCTGGTTAATTTGAAATTTCCATATAATTCGAATTTTCTTTTAAGACACAATAAGGAATTTTATACAAAAGTATCTGGATAATTTTAAACCTTTGCTAATTTGTAATTCAAATATAATTAGCTCTGAGCTAATAATATCACTATATTTGTGCCTGAATAAAAAAAAATGCAAAAACTATGCATTTGCACACACAGCCATTAAACAATCACAATAATGAAAGAGAAATTGATAATGAAATCAATTGAGCCACTGCAGTTTAAGGAAAATGTATTTGCATCTTTGGAAATACTCCAGTGATACTCATCAGGGACATAAGATATGTAAGTTGTAACGCTCCAAACAAATGCAAAATACTTGAAGTTTTATGCTCCGGATAGCTTAGACGGGCGCCAGGCAATACTTAACGAATTGCCAAAAGTAGAATAAGTTGATAATAAGTTGATTTAGGGTTCAAATACCAGCGAGCGTTTATGAGTAAGAATCAAAATGATTGTCAAGTAATATTAAATATAAAAAAATCCTTAATTCGCGTTGCTCAAGAGAAAAAACTGTACAGACTCAAAAGGTTTATAACAAAACAGATTTATTTCCAAAATAATTCAACTCACCAAGACATCAATGAAGAACACATAACTCCAACTCCTGTGCTACACGCACTGTGCTTGGTGCTACGCACCTTGTGCTCATGCACTCCCTTGTGCTACAACTTGTGCTACTCCTTCTACTACTCTACTGCTTATGCTACTGCCTAAGTGACTCGTAGGTCACCGGTTTTTTGACATGAGGCCGGCGCATGCCGGGAAAGACATTAACATACTATGACGAACGATGCAAAAGCTATGACGCAAGAGGGGGCGTGTCTTTGGCACGCGCTTTAACGGTACAGTCGGAACATCGGAGTTGCGGCGCATGCACAACTCCTAGAAACTTGGAAACGAGTGCTGCGATGCCAAAAAGGAAAT
The DNA here is from genome assembly GCA_038380435.1 of Ryuthela nishihirai. Lineage (NCBI taxonomy): Eukaryota > Metazoa > Arthropoda > Arachnida > Araneae > Heptathelidae > Ryuthela > Ryuthela nishihirai. The sequence continues at coordinate 34,029,385 of JAWZYU010000018.1, forward strand.
AAAAATCCCCAAAATGATAAATATAACGTAAATTAAACAAAACTGGTTAAGGTAAAGCAAAAGTGAACGATGGGGCATCACAAAGTTACAGTATATTAAAAATTTGCTGACATCATGCAACACATTATGCTAGGGAATCCTCTAAAAAAAAAAGGAAAAAATTACTGACTATTTTAAATTAATTTTTTTACTGGTAATATTTAGTGAGTTTTGTGAATATTTTAATTATGTAGTATTAAGAATATATCTAGTAACAATGATAAATGCTAACATTTCTATTGTCTATTTGAAATAAGAATTTTGGGCAGTTTTGAAAATAATGTTTTTGAATTGGATTTAATATTGTATTTTAAGGTAAGCCATATTTGTTTTTCTGTGTGTTTTATATTTATGTATTTATTTAATAGATTATTTTGTAGTTTATGTAAATTTCAAATTAACCAGGTTTTTTTAATTTGAATTTTTTTCTGTCCCATAAATTTTGAATTAACCAGTTTTTACTGTAATTAAATCCATATTGCAAGTTTGAAATCAATTATAGTTCAAATGGCAGAAAATTAGGAAAATAACCAAAATGCTTAGACTTTCTTCTGTACATGAGCATTGGATTCTTGGTAATGCAGAGTTTTTATACTAATAGCATAAAATATTTAGTATAAGTGTTTTAGCTGTCTTACTGACCAAGTTGCTAGGTGGCTTTGGAGCAAAGGGACTTAGTTTCAAATCATGAATGCCATGATCTTCATGTTTTGTTTCTTTTAAAATTACTACTCCTTCACAGCTCTTGTCCATGGTAATTTAAATTGATTGACTGCTGATAAATGGTATCATCTAACTGAAGGGGATATTTTATATTTAGAAATTTATAGTTTTGTTAACTTATTAACTGAAGTCTAGAAACTACTTTTGTAAAAGTAATGTAATTTTTTTTCCTGTAGAATTGGTGTTATTGAATGGGTAGACAACACTACTGTTCTTGGTGGATTTATGAAAAGTGTAATGACAGATAAAGAGTTAAAAACTTATGAATCAGGGTAAGTTTACAATGAGCAATATAGATAAATTTTTGATATTCACCCTTTGCAATATGATTCATTACACCTGTATTGACAAAACAGTTTTCCAAATGATACTTCAATAGATGTTAGGAAAATACATTTTTGCTCTACAGACCAAGCATACTCCATTAAAAACAACTGAAACATTGAATGAGATTATTGCAACATAAGCTGAAGCAAAACATTCTGAGAACTAGTAAGTGTTTTAGTCTTCTGCAGAACATACATAATGCTGTCTTAGAATAAAAATGAATTACCTACATACTCATACGAAATTTTTATTTGAATTTGAGGTGTATTTATATTGTGTGTAATTTTCCCAATTTTATTCTACACATGGCTGAATTTAATGATAGGTGACCAAGTGATGTGTTTTCTTGTATGGGTGTTGTCTTGGTTCATCCACTCAATAGCTGACACAAAGTAAAAACAGTCCATCTTCATTTTGTAAAATGGACAACATTAAACCTGCATCACATTACTATTTTTTTTTAAAGAAAAACTAACATTGTCAGTTCTCATTCAACAAATGATGTTTATGTGGTGTGCATGTGAGCAGGCCTAGATCTAGAAAAAAAATAAGGGGGGGGGGGGGCAAGGAACTGGATTTTCATTGCAGTATAATATTTTGCTCTCCATTTTAGAGGTCTTTAAACATTTCTTGAAAAATACATGAAATATGCATGAATTCAATAATGTTTTGCCTTCATTACCCTTACTGTCAGGAGGGGGCGGGGGGACCCATTGCCCTCCCCAGAATTGGTGATATCACTGGTACAATAAAAATGGATATGTAAAATTTCCTCCCTTTGACCCAACAATGTTTCATCTCAATAATATGTTATCCGCTGATCCATTCTATGGTTTCAATACTCAATAGAGTCTTCTTTTTATAGGTAAAATGACAGCAATTTTCATCAGTTTTCGGACATCATTCCTATTATAATTTAACAAAGTTTAATGAATCCTTATTTAATGTATTGAAAATCTAAAATGTGAAATTCTTCATTGTTAGTAAAAGAATATCTGTTAGAACATAATTTATTATTAGAAGAATTTTCCCATTAAACAACTATCAAGTGCTTTTAAATGGGCTATGTGTTATGTCAGATGTATTTTTTGTTCTATTACTATAAAAATTTTAAACTAATAAAATCTGTAAAAAACGATTATAAATTACTTTTGTCAGAGAAAAGTCACATGCTTCCACTTTATCAGATATTTCTTCTGTTGTGTTTTTGTAAAGTTGATGCCACCTATCAGTTGAAATTAATCAGAAAAGCTTTTTAGTCTAATATACAGAAATCTTATAAAATGTTCTATTAGTAAAATAATATTTTATTTGCAGAGTTTTATTTTGTTTCCTTTTTTCTATATAACCAGTAACATAACTTTAATTTTGAAGTTCTTCACTCTGTAAGAAAACAGGAATTGAATGTTTCTACCCTGCACTTTATTAGAATTATTCATATGGTTTCATTTAGATTTTCTGCCTTTCTCAGTCTTGCATGTGTGACATTATTCTACTTGCAAGAGAGGGAATTAGTAAATAGGCTCTTTATTCTCTTAAGCTTCCATATACTTAGTTTTTTAGTTGTAACATAGAATATGGCAGATGGCATTTTTGTGTGACGTATAGCTTTTTCTGAATAAAAACTGTAAAATAATGATGTGAGGCCCAAAATCCTACATTTTTAAGGCTCCTAAGTTGCAAGCCTGGATCTGATCAGTATTGCCAATTATAGAAGAAATAAAGTAATATGAAAACATCCATATATACATACAAAATCCTCATGCTGTCATGGGCTACATAGGCCATGAAGTCATACCAGACTATATAATTTTGTTCTCTAGACATGTCTGTCCTGAGCTACAGATGCTGCATTTGGTCACTATTTATGTCAATTCCAGCAAGGTTCTATTTGACATTATCTGTGCATCGCATCCTAAGTTTCACCCTTTTCTTGAGGCATTTAGGCACATTGTTCATAATCCTATTTTCCAATCTGCAGCTATGCACATGAACAGCATGGCCAAACCAACAAAGTCTCTCTTTGTACAATATGCTGCTCAAAAGAGATTGCTGACTACTTCTCCTAACCTCATCATTACTTAAAATGTCAATAATCTCAGCTAATGCCCAAGATACTGCATAAAACATTTAGAATCAAAGTTTTCTGTTATCCTGCATACAAAGGGTCTGTGTTTTGCTACCATAACTAACTTTAGAAAAGACCAAATTATTTTATAGCCTAATTTTAGTTTTTAGGTGCATATGCATATTTCCCCACACTCTCCATAGCTTCTTCAAAGTCACAGCAACACTTCTTATTCTTCTGTTTATCTCATGGTGCACATCATCAGTATCTGTTACATAGCTTCTGAGATAATTAAACTGATACACTTGCTCAAGAATACACCCATTGAAAACAGCTGAAGCACTATCTGCTTGACCAGTTTTCATCACTTTAGTTTTCTCCCTGTTTATCACCAAACCTATTCTGTTACCAGTTTCATCAACAACCCTAATGAAAGAATTGATCTCATCAACATCATTAGAAAGCCAAATAATTGTATAATCTAAATCAGAAATTTTGAAATTTCTAGACCATTTGAGGTCAAAGTATTCCCCTTGAAAAGACTTCCTCATAACATAATAAATAACCAAACTAAAGAAAAAAAAGAGACAAAATGCACCCTTATCTAACTCCACTAGCAATCCTAAACCAATTGCTACATGCTTTACCAAATCTTGTACATGATTTAGTGTTATTATAGAAACTTTCAATAAGCTAACTAACATCTCAAGTATTCTTGATGATCAATGGAATCAAAAGACTTTTTGAAATCTATAAAGCTAGTAACCACAGATTTCTGAAACTCTGAACATTTCTCAAGAATCTGCCTAAGTGAAAATATTTTAGCTATACATCCCCTACCACTTCTGAATCCACATTGTTCATCATACAGATATCCATCAACGAAATTCTTAATTCTATTAAGCTATAAAGAACTTTACCTTGAACAGAAAGTAGACTAATTCCCCTATAATTATCTCAAGAATTATGATATATTTTTTTAGAAAATAGAGATAATAATAGCTCTAGTAAAATCTTCAGGAACAACACCTTTATTTAAAAAAAATATTCAGAATTTTATTTAGCCATGTGACAACACAAATGTTTCCAGCTCTAAGCATTTCAGTGAATATTTCATCCACCCCTGGGAATTTATGCTTTTGATTTAATTAAGTTTTAATTTAGAGATAGTCAAAGCAGCTTCAGAATGTGCTATAGAGCCAACATTACAGCCAGTAATGCATCTATCTTCATACAAACAATGGGGATAGAAATAACCACATTATTTAAAACATTGAAATGGTCATCCCACCTACTATGACAGAATCCTCAACTTCAACCACCTTACCATGTTGATACCTCAATCCCTGTGTATCCGTCTGTTTCTTCCAACAAAAATGAATAACTATCTGGTACAACTCCTTGCTGTTGTGCTGTTTAGCTGCTTCCTCTGCTTTGTTAGCCAAGGTATGAAGTCAACGATTTTTATCAGCTGTTAACCAATCCTTTACATGTTTATTAAGCACTTTGTAATGGTATCCATTAGGACTAGTAGGGTGTTGATTCATATTATTCCTGCTCTTCTTCTTTCAGAAATGCATTCTATTGATTTATAACTCAAAAAACTTTGTCTCTTCTGTTCCTTTTTGCTCAAAAGAATACTGTTAGTTTCAAGAAAAGCCTGTTAAACTGATCCCATTCATTTACAACTTCAGCAGTAAGCAAACCAAAACCATGATTGTCATAATGACTGAGCAGCTGTCATGGCATGTTTGGCTCTATCTGGATCTTTTAGAGGTAAAATTCAGTCTTAAAGGGAATTCTCTTACCTTAGCATACCAGTTTTTAAAGCTTCAGTCATAAGACACTTTACCAGGTGATGTTCACACCCAATTTTGAATCCCCTAGATGATTAGGTATTCCTAACTGAACTAGCCCATTTGCTATTAATTAATATATAATCGATCATATTCCTGTACGATCCATCAGATGAAACCCATATAAATGCTCTGGTGTTTGTAGTATGTGTTAGCTATTCTGAACCATTAAGTTTAACATTTTTTAAGTTTTTAAATTTACATTTTAATTTTAATTAAATTTTAATTTTTAAGTTTTACATTTCCCATTACCATTGGAATTACCAATGACAAAGGGACCTACCTAACACCCCTACCCAAAGGTCAGAGTCAGTACCAACTTTAGCATTGAAGTCATCGAGCACAAGATAAACTTTTCCTTTCTTGATGGAATTGAAAATGTCGTGAATTTTCTGTAAAACCCATCTTTTTAATCCTCATCAGAATATTCTTGGGGGAGGGGCAACAGATAATATTCAAGTCTTTAATCTTAGTTTTAAAAATAGTTGTAACAAATCTTTCATTAATGTAGTGATATCCTAGAAGAACATGGCTGACATGTCTGCTGAGAAGCAAACCTATACCTTGGAAATTCTTTCCATCCTCCTTGCCTAAAAGGATAAATTTAAAATTATTTTTAAGTATCTGACCTTTATCTATCCATCTGGTCTCTTGCAAGGGCAAAATATATTATAACACTGGAATTCCTTATGAAGATGTCAAGAGAATAATCTCTATACAGCATCCTTACATTCCATGTGCCTGTGGAGAGAAAATGATTAGTAGGATTTTTAAAGAAACTAGGTTTATTGAGAGAGGCAGGACAACAATATCAAACAGCTCCCTAATTGCAGGCATGGGGTAAAAACCCATTCCTCCACTGCTAAAGGCTGAGCCACCTATGCTGGTAGAACTTCAGTCACCACCTTTACAAGGACACCTTTTCAAGAATGATAATCTAGATAGAAACTGACCTGCCTGAGACACATAACTCCAGTATAGGATTGGCAATGCCAACTAACTCAAATAAGGGTTCAGGTACCTGCAATGGCCTCTGAGCAGAATTATTTACCAACTGATATAAAGTATTCTGTGACTCTGATCACTTAGGGCTGGCAACCCATAGGCAAACAGAAAACACAGTGGCAGATTTTCCATCAACAGATGCCCACCATTGCAACAAATCTAGGATCCATAATAACATTCAAAGCCATAAACCATTCAGTTCAATGGGTATGAATGGTCTGCCCCTGTGAAGACCACTCCTCAGCAGGGCAGAAAAAAAAAAAAAGAAAAAAAAAGGGGCCACAGTTGACCAAACTGTTGACCACAGTAAGTCAAACTGATCTGGCAGCTCTCCCCTTCTGTTCCCTTCCAGAAGAGAATATATCTTTTGAAAGGTACTAATGGTCTGCACCATGAGAAGGTAGGGTTGGACATTAGATGCTAGGCCTGACTGGTTCTGTGTCATCACTGGGAATTGGTACACAGCTCACCTTCCAGTGTATACCTAGCTACCAGGGGTGGGGGTGGCTCGGTCGGTAGCGCGCCAGGCTCGTAATCTGTAGTTCCCAGGTTCGAGTCCCAGCTGGGTCAGCATTGAGATTTATCTCCGCAAAATTCCCCGCCCTGCCTACGGTCAGTAGGGGACACCGATGGGCTTGGAAAGGCCGCCGTCTGTCGGATGGGACGTTAAGCCGTGGCCCCGTGTGCGGGAGAGCCATACCCTGTGCACGTTAAAGAACACGCTGGATGGCCTTAACGGGAGGCTACCATTTGTCTCCCAACAGCTGTTCCAGTGGGTCCCCTCCCCCAACCTTCTCTGAGCCTACGGGGTCCATGTGACCTGGTCATTTAGCCCATGGTGTGCAAAAAAGTGCCGCTCAGAGGTAAAAACAACAAACAACCTAGCTACCATTTACAGACCTAGTTGGATTAAGTAAGTAAAAACTAGTAAAAATCCTGTATCACTTTCTATAGCATAAGTTTTCATATGATATATCACATTATGATTGACCAGTCTTCTTGAAATTGGCGAATTTGTTCCTTGAAGAGTCAAGATCTATCCTTTGATTTTCCTCAGTATTGCTGTGTCTTGTATTGTACTTGTGTATATGGCAAATTCACAACTATATCTGATGTATATGTTATCTAGTTGTATTCTTTGATTGTTTCTCAATCTGTTTGATGATTTGTCATGTGAGGAACAATGTGAAGGCCAGGTGCTGCCTGAATTAAAGAATATGCTGGGTGGCCTTGATGTGAGTCAAACCCTGTGATCCGCTCCTTTTCATAAGGAAGATAAATAATTTTTATAGCCTGTTATGTCCACATTATTTGATTTTGCAAATACATAAAATATTTTGATTCCAGAAATAAGTCTAGTTTATTTTATTTACTATAAATTACATCAGATATTTTATCATCATTATTTTGTTACAGTTATATTGCAGATATCTGCAATATAACTGTAACAAAAATTTGTTTCAAGCCAATGATAAATTGGGTCCATTATTAATCTTGTCATTGATTTTAGATTTCATATTTCTGAAGTACTACATTTTATTTCATAACTATGTGGTAATTTCTTAAGTAAAGTATTTGTGCCTCTCCTTGTTAACATAAATATGTTCCAGTATTTTTTATTTATTTAAAGCCATTTAAAGCCTGAAGAAAAAGTTTGTAAATGGATTGGAGGACTTGATGTTCCATCTTATATTCGTGCACATGAGACAAAGAATCGCACAGAAACTGTAAATAAATTCGAAGAAATTGTTAACATAGTACCAAAATGGCTCTTGAAGTAAGTTGCATCTTTTGCATCTTTTACCATTTGTTGATTCTGGGATATATTTTATTTTTAGTATAACAATATTTGTAAAGTTTTCAATGACTGTCTTAAGTTTTTTTTTAGTATGTTAACTTACAACAATTTTAATTTTATTTCTCTATAAAGTTAATTAAAAAAAGCACTAACTGCTGTTTACACTAAAGCATTGTTTAATTGCTAAAATTTAATTTGCTTTGAAAACATTGATTAACCCTTAAAGTGCTGGAAGATGATTTCTTACTTTTCAAACACCTCTGCAAATGGGCTTGCAAAATGTTTTTTATGTTTATATCCTTAGCCTTTTGATTTTTATACACTGGTTGACAAAATTAAGGTAACATAGCATTTTTCATCAATATTTTAATATTTACAACATCCCAAAAGGTAAATATATGTTATTAAGGCAATATCACATGCATTTTTCTAATTGATCTAATCACAGTCAAAAGTGATCTACAACCATATAATTGCTTGCAATATGAAAATTATTAATGCCTATATAACATAGGTTGGTACCAGATCACTTCATTCAAAACTATTGCTTGCAACTTAGGTTAATTTCATTATTTCTACTAAAGATGGCACACTATCACTATTAAAATGAACCTTTGCAATGGTAGGCTGTTGGAAGACAAAGCAGGATAGTTGCAGGCAGAGGTAGTAACATTGCTCTATGTGTTAAGAAAGATGGTATCAACACTTTGGAAACAGTTCCAGGAGACAGAGGCTATTACCAGAAAGCTGGCCAAAGTTGTTTAAGAGTTACTTCAACTTGAACTGACCATTACTGGATTTAATGGCAAGACGGAGCAGTACACTGACTTCACATCAACTGTCTCTTGAGGTTTCTGTGACCACTGGTGAAAGAATTTCCAGCAGAAAAATGTCATGAAGTCTTAATGCAAATAGGCTCTGTTCTAGGAGGCCAGTGGTTTGTGTCTTGCTAACCCCTAATCAACAAAAAGCTCATCTAAACTGGTGTTGCTGACATATCACTTGGAGCCCTGAACAATGGACTAATGTTCTGTCCTAAATTTGCTTACAACCAGATTCTAGACATTTAATCTGGAGAGAATAAAGAATGTAAAACCATTCCTCCAATATCAGAGAAAGGGATACTTATGGTGGAGTGGTGTGCTGGTCTGGGATGGCATAACCATCAATTGTTGTGTTCCTCTTTATATGTTTGATGGAAGTTCCATAACTGCTCAGAGGTACAAAGATCTTTGAAGCCAAAGTGTGACTTTTCAGGGGTACAGTTGGCACTGATTTCCTGTTTATGGATGACAATGCTCCTCTGCATAGAGTTAACCTGGTGCAGGACTACTGAGAAACGAAAGATATTCAATAAATTACCCGGCCAGTAAGGTTGCCAGAAGATCGGACATGATGGGATACCTTAGGAACTCTCATTACAAAGCAGCAATCTCCTCAGGCACTCCATAAAGTAAAGTCGGTTCTTGTGGAAAAGTGGGATTTGTGGCCTCGTGCCCTTTTGAATAACCTTATATTGAACATAGATTGACACTGTTAGGCCTGTTTAGCCATCGAAAGGGGTCATGCTCCATTTTGATGTCGTGTATTTTGGAGCATTTGAAGTCAACTTCTGCTATGCACAATATTTTCTTGTTTTAATGGCATCATTTTAATATGCTCATTTCTGAGCTGAGGATTATCATATCTAACTTTCGAAAGAGATACTCTCTTGTGGAAGTGAATAGAAGGGGAGGGCTGCCAGATTAATATGGCCTACTGATATGGACAATGATGCCTACTTTTCTTTTTTTCTACCCTGCTGAGGAGTGGTCAACCACACAGGGTCCTGGTGCTGACCATATAAACTTACTGTACTGGAATAAAGCTCTGAGTTTGATTATAGATCCTGAATTTGTTGAACTGGTGGGCTTCTGTGGAGGGAAAATCTGCTACTGTGTTTTTTGTTTGTTTGTGGGTTGACAGCCCGAACTGAATAGATTCACAGGATATGTTTTATCAGCTGGTGGATAATCCTGAGCAGAGGTCATTGCAGGCACCTGAACTCTTGCTTCTATGGGCATCATTAAATTCTGCATTGGAGGAAGTCTTCCAGTGTAGATGGCTTCAGCCTTTAGTGGTGGGGGAATGGGTCTTTGCCCCATGCTTGTGATTAAGGGCCTGTTTGATATCGTTGGCATTTCCTCTCTCAATAAACATAGATTCTTTAAACATCCCACTAACCATTTTCTCTCCATAGGTAATTGGAATGTGAGGACTCTGCATAGAGCTTATTCTCTTGATGTCCTCACACAAGAATTCCACCATTACAATATAGAAATTCTCGGCTTGCAAGAGACCAGATGGGCAGATAAAGGTCAGATTCTTAAATATAATCTTAAATTTCTCTTTTCAGGGAGGGAAGATAATAAGCATCTACAAGGTGTAGGTCTGATTCTCAGCAGACATGCTAGTCTCTTCTGGGATATGAGTGCATTAATGAAAGGTTTCTTACAGCAAAATTTTAAACAAGCATTAAAGACTTGAATGTTGTCTGCTGTTATACATTTTTATCAATTATTATCCTGCCATTATTATCCTCATCAACATGTGGGAGCATGTTGATGAGGATGAGAAAGATAAGTTTTACAGACAACTTCACGATATTTTGAATTCTGTCAAGAAAGGAGGTATTACTCTTGTTCTAGGTGACTTCAATGCCAAAGTTGGTACTGACTCTGACCTTTTGGGGAGGGGTGATAGGCCCTTTTGGTATTGGTAGCTGCAATGACAATGGACAATGCCTCCTACAGGTAAGTAAACTTAAAAGGTTTCAGAATAACTAACACTTATTGCAAACACTGCTACATACATAAGTACACATGGGTTTCACCAGATGGGCTGCATAATAATATGATAGATTACATATTAATTAACAGCAAATGGGCTAGTTCTGTTAGGAATACTAGGTCATATAGGGGAGCTGAAATTGGATCTGACCATTACATTGTTAAAAGTGTCTTTCAACTTAAACTTAAGAAGTATTGTGCTAATGTTAAAAAATTTATCTTTAATTTTGAAGCTCTAAAAGACCCAGTTATAGCTGAAGCTTACCATGATAGGTTACTTAGTCATTATGATAGTCATGCTTTGTTACTACTGAAGATGAGGAAGAATGGGACAGTTTTTGAACAGGCTTTTTTGGAAAAAAGGAGCAGAGGAGGCAGAATTATTTGAGTGATAAGGCACTTGAGCTTATTTCAGAAAGAAAGAACTGTAGGAATGTCCTTAATCAATACCCTACTAGTTTTAATAGAAAGTATTATAGAGAGCTTAATAAACATGTAAAGGATCAGTTAGCTGCTGATAAGAATCTTTGGCTTGATGGCTTGGCTGACAAAACTGAGGAAGCAGTTAGATTGCACAACAGCAGAGAGCTGTACCAGTTAGTTAATGTTTTGTGTGGTAGAAAAAGGATTGAAGGATAAACAAGATAAGGTTAGAGAAGGTGAGGATTCTGTCATGACTAGGTGGGCTGAGCATTTCAGTGATATTCTAAACAATGTGGTTAGTTCTACTCCCATTGTTTGTAATGGTGATAGATTCATTACTGACTTTAATGTTGACCCTATAACACAGTCTGAAGTTATTTTGGCTATTTCTAAACTTAAACTACATATATCCCCAGGGGTAGATGAAATTACTACAGAAATGCTTAGAGTTCGGAATGTTTCTGTTACCACATGGATGACTGAAAATTTGAATACCTATTATGATAAAGGCATGGTTCCTCAGCATTTTATCAGAGCCATTATTATCCCTATTTTTAAAAAAAAGGTGATCACAGTTCTTGTGATAACAATAGGGGTATCAGCCTACTTTCTGTTCCAGGTAAAGTTCTTCGCATGATTGTGTTTAATAGAATTAAGAATCTATTTGACAGTCAATTGCATGATGAGCAATATGGATTCAGAAGTTGTAGGGGATGTGTAGATCAGATATTTTCACTTAGGCAGATTCTTGAGAAATGTTTAGAGTTTCAGAAACCTTGGGTTGCTGGCATTGTTGATTTCAGAAAGGCTTTTGACTCTGTTAATCGTCATAATTTGTGGTTGATTGTGAGATCAATAGTATACCAGACAAGTTAGTTAACATAATGAGAGCTCTCTATAATAACACTGAGTCGTGTGTGAGAGTTGGTAAGGCTTGTAGCAATTGGTTTAGCATTACTTCTGGTGTTCGACAAGGGTGCATTTTGTCTCCTTTTCTCTTTAGTTTGGTTATTTATTATGTTATGCGAAATTCACTGCAAGGAAAAGATTTTGGCCTTAAATGGTTTGGAGATACTAAAATATCTGATTTAGATTATGCTGATGATTTAGCCCTCTTGGCAAATGATGCTGAGATAAACTCTTTCATTCGACTGTTGATGAGACTGATAGTAGAGTAGTTTTGGTGATAAACAGATAGAAAACTAAAGTGATGAAATTTGATTAGGCAGACTGTGGTTCAGTTAATCTGAATAGCTGCACTCTTGAGAAGGTGTCACAGTTTAATTACCATGGGAGCTATGTAACAGATACTGGTGATGTACAGCATGAGATTAACAAATGAATAGGGATTGCTGCTGGGACTTTTAAGAATCTATGGAGAATGGGGAGAAATAGTCATATACACCTAAAGACTAAAATTAGACTATATTTTGGTTCTCTCTAGGGTTGGTTATAGTAGTGAAACTTAGATGATTTGTAAACAAGATAACAGAAAGCTAGATGCTTTTGATTCTAGATGCTTATGCAATATCTTGGGCATTTCAACTTTGTAAGGTGATGATGTTAGTAACTTTGTAAGTGATTCAACTTTGCTGATTCAACTTTAGGTGATTCAACTTTGTAAGTAATGATGAGGTTAGACAAAGGTGTCGGCAACCTCCTTTAAGCAGCATATTGTGCAGAGAGAGATTTCATTGGTTTGGCCATGTTGTCCCTCCTCCTCCTCCTCCTCCTCCTCCTCCTCCTCCTCCTCCTCCTCCTCCTCCTCCTCCTCCTCCTCCTCCTCCTCCTCCTCCTCCTCCTCCTCCTCCTCCTCCTCCTCCTCCTCCTCCTCCTCCTCCTCCTCCTCCTCCTCCTCCTCCTCCTCCTCCTCCTCCTCCTCCTCCTCCTCCTCCTCCTCCTCCTCCTCCTCCTCCTCCTCCTCCTCCTCCTCCTCCTCCTCCTCCTCCTCCTCCTCCTCCTCCTCCTCCTCCTCCTCCTCCTCCTCCTCCTCCTCCTCCTCCTCCTCCTCCTCCTCCTCCTCCTCCTCCTCCTCCTCCTCCTCCTCCTCCTCCTCCTCCTCCTCCTCCTCCTCCTCCTCCTCCTCCTCCTCCTCCTCCTCCTCCTCCTCCTCCTCCTCCTCCTCCTCCTCCTCCTCCTCCTCCTCCTCCTCCTCCTCCTCCTCCTCCTCCTCCTCCTCCTCCTCCTCCTCCTCCTCCTCCTCAAGCAGCCATGGGCTACGGAGGTCCAACCAGACCGCGCAGTTTAATTCTCCAAGCATATCTGTCCTGAGCTGCATCCGGCCACTGTAACCAATTCTAACACAAGGTCCTGTTTGACATTGTCTGCCCACCGCATCCTAGGTCTCCCCCTCCTTCTGAGGCCTCTAGGCATACTGTTCATAACCCTATTCGCCAATCTATAATTATCTATACGGGCAACATGGCCAAACCAGCGGAGTCTCTCTCTGCACAATATGCTGCTTAAAGGAGGTTGCAGACTCCTTTGCCTAACCTCATCATTAGTTACAAAGTTAAACCACCTAATACCCAAGATACTGCATAAGCATCTAGAATCAAAAGCATCTAGTTTCCTGTTACCTTGCTTACACAGCGTCCAAGTTTCACTACCATAACTAACCCTAGAAAGAACCAAACTATTATACAGTCTAATTTTAGTCTTTAGGTGTATACCCCTATTTCTCCACAATCTCCATAGATTCTTAAAAGTCCCGGCAGCAATACCTATTCGTCTGTTAATCTCATGCCGCACATCACTAGTATCAGTTACGCAACTCCCTAGGTAATTAAACTGTGACACCTGCTCAAGACTGCAACCATTCAGATTAACTGAATCACAACCTGCCTGACCAATTTTCATCACTTTAGTTTTCTCTCTGTTTATAACCAAACCTACTCTACTACCAGTCTCATCAACAGTTCGAATGAAAGAGTTCATCTCATCAACATCATTTGCCAAAAGGGCTAAATCATCAGCATAATCTAAATCAGAAATTTTCGTATCTCCAGCCCATTTAAGGCCAAAAGCTTTCCCTTGAAGTGAATTTCGCATAACATAATCAACAACCAAAGTAAAGAGAAAAGGAGACAAAATGCACCCTTGTCAAACACCAGAAGTAATGCTAAACCAATTGCTACAAGCCTTACCAACTCTCACACATGACTCAGTGTTATTATAGAGAGCTTTCATTATGTTAACTAACTTGTCTGGTATACCATATGATCTCACAATCAACCACAAATTATGACGATCAATAGAGTCGAAAGCCTTTTTGAAATCAACAAAGCTAGCAACCAAAGGTTTCTGAAACTCTAAACATTTCTCAAGAATCTGCCTAAGTGAAAATATCTGTTCTACACATCCCCTACCATTTCTGAATCCACATTGCTCATCACGCAATTGCCTGTCAACCAGATTCTTAATTCTATTAAGCACAATCATGGAAAGAACTTTACCTGGAACAGAGAGTAGGCTGATACCCCTATAGTTATCACAAGAACTGCGATCACCTTTTTTGAAAATAGGGATAATAATAGCTCTGGTAAAATCTTTAGGAACCATGCCTTTATCATAAAAGTTATTCAAAATTTCAGTCATCCAAATGGTAACAGAAACATTCCCAGCTCTAAGCATTTCCGTAGTAATTTCATCTACCCCTGGTAGTTTAAGTTTAGAAACAGCTAAAATAACTTCAGATTGTGTTATAGGGCCAACATTAAAGCCAACAATGCATCTATCATCATTGCAAACAATGGGAGTAGAACTAACCACATTGTTTAGAACATCACTGAAATGCTCAGCCCACCTAGCCATGACAGAATCCTCACCTTCTATAACCTTGCCTTGTTTATCCTTCAATCCCTGTATACCTGTTCGTTTTCTACCACACAAAACATTAACTATCTGGTACAGCTCTCTGCTGTTGTGCTGTCTAACTGCTTCCTCAGCTTTGTCAGCAAGGCCATCAAGCCAAAGATTCTTATCAGTAGCTAACTGATTCTTTACACGTTTATTAAGTTCTTTGTAATGCTTTCTATTAGGACTAGTAGGGTACTGATTAAGGACATTCCTGCAGTTCCTTCTTTCTGAAATAAGCTCAAGTGCCTTATCACTTAAATAAATCTGCCTCCTCTGCTCCTTTTTCCCTAAAAGAGTACTGTTAGTTTCCAAAAAAGCCTGTTTAAAATGGCCCCATTCTTCCTCAACTTCAGTATTAAGCAAACCATGACTGTCATAATGACTAAGTAACCTATCGTGGTAAGCTTTAGCTATAACTGGGTCTTTCAGAGCTTCAGTATTAAAGGTAAATTTTTTAACCCTAGCACAACACTTTTTAAGTTTAAGTTGCAACACACTTTTAACAAGGTAATGGTCAGAACCAATTTCAGCTCCCCTATATGCCCTGGTATTTCTAACAGAACTAGCCCATTTGCCGTTAATTAATATATAATCAATCATATTCTTATGCAGCCCATCAGGTGAAACCCATGTGTATTTATGTATGTTGTGGTGTTTGTAATATGTGTTAGTTATTCTGAAACCATTTAGTTTACTTACCTGTAGGAGACGTTGTCCATTGCCATTGCAGCTACCAATACCAAAAGGGCCTATTACTCCTCCCCAAAGGTCAGAGTCGGTACCAACTTTGGCATTGAAGTCACCAAGAACAAGGGTAATATCTCCTTTCTTGACAGAATTCAAAATATCCTGAAGTTGTCTGTAAAACCTATCCTTCTCATCCTCATCAGAATCCTCAGTGGGGGCATTACAGCAGATAACATTCAAGTCTTTAATGCTTGTCTGAAATTTTGCTGTAAGAAACCTTTCATTAATGCACTCATATCCTAGAAGAGCATCACTAGCATGTCTGCTGAGCAGCAGACCCACGCCTTGGTGATGCTTTCCATCCTCCCTCCCTGTAAAGAGAAATTTAAAGTTATTTTTAAGTATCTCACCTTTACCTGTCCATCTGGTCTCTTGCAAGCCTAGAATATCTAGGTTATAGCGCTGGAATTCCTGCATGAGGACATCAAGAGAATAATCTCCATGTAATGTCCTCACGTTCCACGTTCCTGCAGAGAGAAAATGATTAGTAGGATTTTTAAAGAAATTAGGTTTATTGAGATTGGTAAGGCCAACAATATCAAACAGCCCCCTGATCGCAGGCATGGGGCAAAGACCTGTTCCTCCTCTGCTAAAGGCTGAAGTCACCGATGCTGGTAGGAACTTCAGGCACCACCTTTTCAAGTGGACTTTTTCAAGAACCATATGGCCTGCCTGAGACACATTACTCCAGTTTAGGCTTGACGATGCCCAACTAGCTAAGTAAGGTTCAGGTACCTGCGATGGCCTCTGATTAGGATTATCCACCAGCTGATATAAGGTATCCCATGCCTCTGTTCACTTAGAGCTGGCAACCCAGAAGCAAACAGAAAACACAGCGGCAGACTCTCCCTCAACAGAGGCCCACCAGTGCAGCAAGTCCAGGATCCATAATCAAGCTCAAATCCATAAACAAGTCCAGTCTAGTAGGTATAAATGGTCAGCACCAGGACCCTGTGAAGTTGACCACTCCTCAGCAGGGTTGAAAAAAAAGAAAAAAGTGGCCATAGATGACCAGATCAGTAGGCCATACTGAACTGGCAGCCCTCCCCTTCCATTCTATTCCAAAAGAGAATATCTCTTTTGAAAGGTACTAACGGCCTGCACCACGAGAAGGCGGGGTCGGACATTAGGTGCTAGACCTGGCCGGTTCTGTGCATCATCACTGGGGATTGGTACACAGATCTCCTTCCAGTTTACGCCTAGCTACCATTAGACCTAGGATGCAGTGGGCAGACAATGTCAAACAGGACCTTTGTTAGAATTGGTGTGCAGTGGCCAGATACAGCAGAATAACTCAGGACAGATATGCTTTGAGAACTAAATTGCGTGATCTGGTTGACCTCCATAGTATATACCATGGGCTATGGAGGTCCAACCAGATCCAACCAGATGCCATCCTTAAGCAGCCATTGCTTAAGGATGGGGATGAGATGGGATGGCATCTTTCACCCTTTATGATTGTATCTATTTCTAATTCACATTTGTTTTGTTCTGAAATGTGTTCTTAGAATGAAAAGAGTTCTTAATTGATTTCTGTTTTTGTCTCTGAAATGAATAATATTGGGTATGCTATTATTTGCTGAGAGATGAATAATAATAACATACATGATCTATTTATTTCAAAGATTAGTCATAATATTGCAATGTTATTGAATAAAAGTGTTGTTTTTCTTGGTTATTTAATTGTTGATGATGATGGTTACTAGATTTATGTAAATTTATGCAATTAGCATTTCTTTTGTTCTGCACTAGAAAATCATTTTTGAAGCTAAGCTCATCATCAGAGGCTTTTTTGAGACTCCGGTCCCATTTTGCCATATCTCATGCTGTTATATGCATATCTCAATGGATCCTTGGTATTGGTGATCGTCACTTGGGAAACTTCTTGATTAACCTGTCCACAGGTGGAGAAATTGGCATTGATTTTGGTCATGCTTTTGGTTCTGCTACTCAGGTGAGCTTTGTAATGTTGTGCAAATTTATTAAATTTGAAAACTACTTTTGTGTTGTGTTTATTGATTTGAATATATCTTTAAAAATTCACATTTTCCTTTGTAATTTTTCCTGTTTTGAATACTTTTTGCTTATGTTAAATATAAATATAGATTTAACTGTTGCAGAAAAAAATTATTTTAATAGATTTTATAAACATAGTTATGTAAGATATTGTGTTAGTGGTTCAAAGGTAGTATGATACAACAGTTTTATAAACAGCAAAGTGTATTTTTTGTTCAAGGATCAATCAGTTAAAAATGATTAACTGTGGAGCAAACTGACCTTAATTTGAGTTGTGGAGAAGGCTTGGGTACTTGTCATTTAACTGGGATTCTGTCTTCCCTGCAGCTCTTCTCTATGATCTGTGGGAAATAACCTAACAGGCTCTTGTCATACCTCTGTGGCAAGTGCACAATGAATACTACAAAATGGACTGCCTGAAGAGAAGTTCGTTTAATATGCAACTCTTATATTCAAAGAAAATTAATCTAGAAACTTTGTGGTATTCATCAATTAAATCATTAAACCATAATGTTTAGATGTGCTAAAAAGATTTTATATACACTAAATTCATAATAACATATGAGCATGATATGCTAATTTGTTTTGTGATTTAAGTTGTTTCATATGGGGTTTATTAGTATTTATCATAAATTCGGACTATACAATTGGGATTATACACAATTACAAATCACATATATGCCTGAATATATATAATATTGGACTGTGTGTGTATATATACTGCACTTCAGGCATATTTGGACTGTGTGTATGCCTGAATATATAGTCCAATATGGTCATAAAACTAATTTTATTTAAGATATTGAAGTTTTCTTATTTTCTGTGTGCATCACTTTATGAACTTAAAAAAAAGTAGATTAATGAAAAATCAAATAAATTGTGATTTTACAAGTGAACTTTATTCATAAAGTGTACAAGTTTCTCAGTGTAGTTCGATTAAAATATTAATTTAATTGCCATTGACACTGTTATTTATAAAAAGTTTCGAAAAAAGATCATCAGTATCCATATACTTATCCTCATCTAGGGAGCCATTGTTTCCCCTTTTCTTATTGTATATACTGTTAAGAGTACTTTGCCACTCCATCTGGTGACTGTTGTATTAAATCTTCTATGGTTAACTTAAATGCATACCATGGTTAGCGTGCTTGGCTACTGATCTATGGGACCTGGGTTCGAGCCCCATGGTTAAGGCATGGATGTTCTTGATTTCTGCTGAGGTCCTGCCATCCTCTCAGACCTTCTACTCTGGCATATAGATTGACAGGCTCCTGTCAGACCTTTGTGACAAGCAGCTGCTTGAGGGGGTATATTTATCTTTAAAATTTCTTAGCTCCCACATTATATCCATACACACACACACAGTCCAATTGCTGAAACTTACAGAAAGATAAAATAGTTTAAAAAATCTTGTGATGTTTTGATGAGGCCACCTTGTTCTTATCAGCTTCAGGCATACATGTGATTTGTAATTGTGTATAATCCCAATTGTCGTACAAATCACATGCACACCTGAAGTTAATAAGCACAAGGAGGCCTCATCAACATTGCACAATTTCTTAAATTTTTTTATCATTTTGTAAGTTTTTTAACAATTGGATTGTGTGTGTGTCTACAGATCTAATGTGGGAGCTAAGGAATTTTAAATTGATATGACATACATTTATGTTAACCATGGAAGACTTTGTGTAATAGTCACTGTACCGGATAATGAGGTACTCTTAATAATATGTACAGCAAAAAGAAGGTAAATAATGGCTCCCTGGATCAGAATAAGTATACACACAATCTTTTTTTTTAACTTTGTATAAATAACAGTGTTAATGATGATGAACTTTATTCAACTAATATATAAGGGTTGTAAAAAATGAAAAGTGGACAAGTTGGAAATAAACCATAAAAGATTTATTTATCTACAGATATTATCCATGCCTGTTGAAACATTTGTCCCAGCCTAATGTTAAAACATGATACATTTTGCTTTAAAATAAAGGCAAAACAAAAATATTTAAAACAAATTTTGAGGACCATAAAGCTACTGTCCATATTTATGGACATCATTGAATCATTATATAGCATACACCAAAATCCTTGCATTCTCAATACAGAAATGATACATCAGTGAATTAAACGAATAGCTAGGCAGAGAATTTTATTAAGATTGTTACTCAGGTTTAATACTTAAAGTTTTATTGACAGTATTTGTCCCTCTTTATGAAAGTGCTTCTGAAAGTGCTTCTTGTTGCTCTGAACACTTCCAAATGCCATTCAATTTTTTTACCATGTCAGTTTTTACCAGGATCATGATCAGTTTGAACTTGATGCAATTCTATTATTGAAGTTCTACAAATCATTGTCTTTCATTTGACATATCTTGTTCTTATAGTAACAGGAAAATGTTTAATTAGGTTTTAGTCCATGAAGTGTAGAAAGAGCCAAAGAATCGGCCATTCCATACTATCCACTTATCAGGAAAGTGATATAAAAAATTTTGATTGTATTCTGACTGCAAGGTGATGAATTACTCCAATATATACACCGATCAGCCAATACATTAAAACCACCTCTGCATTATGCAAAGAAGTGCATGTGCAGCCAATCAGTGTCACATGCCAAGGTCATGAATGATATATATATATAATACCTGATTGGAGCTTTCACAGGCAGGTATTATATAATACCGGATTGGAGCTTTCACAGGCAGTATTTCGTTTCATCTCAACATGGGAAAAGCAAAGGATTTATCTGATTTTGACAAAGGCTAGATCATTATGGCAAGATGCCTTCATAAGAACCTCTCCGAAACTGTGATGCTGGTAGGCTATTCACGTTATGCAATAGTTAGTACCTATCAAAGATGGTCTGAAACAGGTGACACTTTGAGCCATCAACAAGGCATGGGCCAGCCACACCTCACTGATGCCAGAGGTCAATGCAGGCTATCTCATCTTTTCCACAGCAACAGGAGGGCTACTGTGGCTGACATTACCCATAATTTCAATTATAGTAAAGGGCCCAATGTGCCCAAACACAGAGTTCATCATAAACTCTTGGTTATGGGTCTCTGCAGCCATAAACCCATTCATGTGCCTATTGCCACAACCGTTCACTGTCATCAATGCTTGCAGTGGGCACGTAATCATCAACATTGGACCATAGAAGACTGGAAAAGGGTTGCATGGTCAGACAAATCCTGTTTTCTGTTACACCATGTGGACGGTCAAGCTCGTGTACGATGTTTACCCATGGAAGCCTTCTCACTTGGATGCACTGTGGGACGGATCCAGGCAGCTGGAGGGAGTGATGATCTAGGCAATATTTTCTTGGGGAACACATGGGCCAATTATTCATGTAGAGCAAACTCTGACTGCTGTTACGTACCTGAATATCATGACTGACCAAGTACACCCCTTTATGATGACTATTCCGTGGTGGAGATGGCGTCTTTCAACAACACAATGCCCCTTGTCACACTGCGAAGAAGGTTCAGGAATGGTTCCTAGAACATGATAAGGAATTCCATTTATTGCCATGGCTCTCAAATTCGCTGGATATGAATCCTATTGAGTATTTGTTGTTTGAGTTGGAGAAGCGGGTATGAGCAGCATCATCCCAATCACATAATTTACGGGAACTGCAGGATCTTCTGTTGCGGTCACGGTAGCAAATATAAGCAATACCTACCAACATCTTGTTGAATCTATGCCTCATTGGGTGAGAGCTCTTTTGGAGGTGAGAAGAGGACTTACATCATATTAGGCAGGTGGTTTTAATGTTTTGGCTGATTGATGTATAAAGTGTCACAATACACTAATAGTAGGAGAACACCACAATACATACAGGGAAAATGGATGAAAGGAAAACGTTGTAATGCTCTAAAGATAGAAGAGCAATGATTTTGACTGCCAAAGAATCAGACCCAGTGCTGATCTTTTCGAGGATGCTCAAAACATAAACTCTGCCACAAGTTATAGCCTGATTGAGTTTCTGTCAACTACTTGAAAGAGTAATAATCTAATATATGAAGAAGAAATTTTGTGCTTATGTGTCTATGTGCTTGGTCCCCAAAAGAGCTAGAGGCACCAAATTTTGCATGAACTTTCCCTTCACCCAGGAAAAAGGTATAGGCTATGTGCAAACCTGCTTGGGTTAACCAAAACCAGTGTGGATTGATCTGAATTTCTCGAAATTCCCATACATTTAACATTAATGTTAAAAAGCTATTCAGTATAACTGTTGCTACCATTAATTTAAAAGGCTGAATGCATCAATTGATTTCATTTTGCTTTTGTGTGATAAGCCATTGCTTCAAGAGCTCAAGTGTTTCTATGGAAATTGAAGTCATTCTAAATAAACATGAGTGGGACACAAGATTCTTTGTTGGAATGAATGCTTCAAAAACTAAGACTATATATCAGACATTAAAATAATTAACCTGATTAGAAAAATATGTAAAAGTTAATAAATGTATATCTCATAAAATTTGCTAATAAATGTTTTTCACTGTACATTTGTGGTGTGTACATATGTTTTTGTACAACTTGGCCATATTTAATTTCTTTTTGCTCTAAAGTTATATATGCCTGTCAAATTGTTTATAAGCATCTTGGGTGGGTACGAAATGATCTGAAAAGTTCTATTCTCTAAGTGAGAAAATACTGTTTTTTGGTTTAGAAACTTCTGATATATGGGAGAGAAAACTTCTGATATGCAATACCTTGAAATATGTCCACTTTTCTCCTCCCCTAAAAGAGGAGAAAAATTTAAATAGAAAGGGGTGGGGATTAATCATAATGAGCTTTATGCCAAATGAAAACTTGTAATATGGGGAGTAACATAAGTTTCAGACCTGAGCAATGCTAAGTAAATATTTCAGTTCATTATATTTTTAAAATTAATAGAAAAAATAATTAAAAAAAAGATTACTTGGCTATATGAATTTCAATGGTGAATTGACTTAAATATGTAATGCTAAATGTTGAATTTGGATAAATTATTATTATTATTAAAAAATCTGCTAGTGCTATAACCTAAATCTGGTGAAGAGGGATAATACTATTCTTTATTTGGTGTTCTGTATAAATTATATATAAGTACTATTTACAGATTTCTTATAAGTAACTTTCTTGATGGTATTCCATTTCTGATTTATCTTTTTCAGTTCCTTCCAATTCCAGAACTAATGCCATTCAGGCTAACTCCACAATATCTCCAACTAATGATGCCTTTGAAGGAAAAGGGACTATTTCAAGCAACCATGATTCACACTCTTAATGCCCTGAGGAGAAATCATGATCTTCTTATGAACATCATGGATATTTTTATAAAAGAGCCTACTGTTGATTGGCAGGTAAATTTTTCTAAATGAAAACAGAAATTTAATTTATTAAACTTATTATTTTTATCACATGCTAAAAAAATTACACCATTATGCACATACCTTAAAGTTTCTGTAGTAACTTATTTTGCAGTTCATTAAAAAAAGAAAGTAAGTAGTCATTGAAATGCGAACTATATTGTTTTATGTAACAAGATTTTTAATTTAGTGGCAGGCCCCAAAAACCTGAGATAAGAGTGTTTTAAGAAGTAAAAAAAAAAATATATATATACAGATGTGATATTTTTGATCACTCAAAAACATAACTATTCTAGAAATATATAGGTTTTAAGAAAGCACATAATAATTAAGATGATAGACTGTTAGTAGTAATATGTCAATAATTTAAAAATCTTCATTTAAATAACAAACAATTATGTGTGAAAAACTATTTTCAAGTGGATAAATGTGAAATATAAACATTAAATATAGTTAAGTTAAATTTAATATTAATATCAAATTATGGATTAATATTAATTTGTTGATAAACTGCAAATTTTTGCTTTCTTTAGGTTAATGCAGTGAAACAGCAGCAGGCATTAGGGATGAGTGAGGAAGGTATAGTTATTTAACGTTCCTATGTTAAGTTTTAATTAAGAGGAATTTTGAATTTATATATAAGTTATCTGAAATCATGGGTAAAAGATATTCATAGAATTTAATCTGATGTGGGTGGGGTGGAAATGCTACTTCAGTTCGAGTCACATTAATAATTTTTATGATTCCATCAGTATTGCCTAATAGTTCTTCTTTGTTCAACAATTTGTAATTTACCTAATTTTTTATGTATTTTTTATCAATATTTATGCAAAGTAGTAAAGGAAGTTCATAATCAGAGGTATCTTTTGAATATGTAATGCTATGGGAATAATAATGACAGGTGCAGATAACAAATTCATTGAACAGTAAGTCTGGAATTATTGTAACACACCGAATGGTGTAAGTTATATTTTATTTATTATGTGTGCTAATCATTATTATTCTTATAGCAGTAGGCATTTGCAAGATATTCCTCCAGTTATAGACTTTCCCACCACTCTGTGTACAGGGTGTAACTTAAGTGCATGGCACAAATTCAGGGACTTATTCTAGGATCCAAGAGAAGAAAAACAATCTATAAATATATCTGGAAATACTTTATTTGGAAATTATGGCATAAATGTTAAAACAATTGTTGTTAAAACATAAATGTTAAAACAAATGTTATTCTTTTTTTCCTTAATTTGTGCCATGCACTTATGTTTACCCAGTATATATATATGTGTGTGCGCACACGCACGCACACACACACACACACAACTCTCAGTTTATCGAGAGACATCCATGTATATAGTAGAAAGCAAAATTTCAAAGCTTTAAAAATGAACTATTCCCTAAAAAAATAGACAAAAGATAGATCTGATTTTGATCTTTCATTTATTTCAATTTTGCTTGTAGCAATATTCACTATTTCCAAGCAGCTGGTATATATCTGCTTTTTATTTTTCTATAATACATGTATAAACATTTGTATAATGTATGTTTATTTGTATATAAAATCATAATATTTTATAATAGCTGTAATTCTGAATGGGCAGGTGGACAAGTATGACGTCATCAGTGGCAGAAATTGAGTTTTCCTGTAGTGTCCCAGGACCTTGAGTGATAGGTCCCAAATTTGGTGCAGTTCCACTTAGTTCTAACACTGTTGGGGTTCCTAGCTGCTTTGGATCAGGAGTGATCCCTCAAAAAGTGTGCGAAATTTTTTGGGTGCTGCCATCGCCTACCTTGTGAATGGAGTAATACTTGTGAGTACTATGTGTGGAAAGCTGTGAATAAAGTTATCAATGGACATATGTTTGGTGCCAAACTTTTGGCTGGTTTGTGATTGGAGTAGTATGATGGAAAACTGTGAATGAACTTATTGATGGGAAAAGTTATAAAATTCAGTCAAGTTACCAAACTCAAGTTGCCAAACTTTTGGCATGGGTTTAACTAGACATATTGTATAATAGGCATAATTCTGAACTGGCGAATGAGTAAAAGGGTGGGCGGATACATGCGACATCATCAGTGGCAGATATTGGCAGTTTCCCTGTAGTTTCCCAGGTACATGAGTGATCAATCCCAAATTTGGTGGGATGGTCCCACTTATTTCTAACCCTGTTGAGATAACAGATCTGTTCCAAGCTGCCATAGACAGGAGTAATTCCTTGAAAAGTGTCCAAAATTTCTTGGAGTGCTTCCATCAACCAACTTGTGAATGGAGTAGTACATTGTGAGTAGTATGTGTGAAAAGCTGTGAATAAAGTTACCAATGTACATACATTCGGCACCAAACTTTTGGCAGGATTTAATTGTGACTGGAGTAATACAATAATGGTGGAAAGCTATGGATGAACTTATCAATGGGAAGAGTTATCAATGGATATAACTTTAGCTCCAAACTTTTGGCATGGGTTTAACTAATATTAACATATTGTGTATATGTTTATATGTATTATATACTAACTGTACTAAACATATACTAATATAAACTTACTAAACTAAATATATACGTATACTAAACATATACTAATATAAACATACTAAATATATATGTATACTAAACATATACTAATATAAACATTAGTTATTATTATATGTGTGTGCTTATTCTACATAAACTATACACCGAAGAGCCAAAACATTGTGACCAGCACATCTTTATGTAAATCGAAGCAACTGCAGGCAAACGACGGCGTTTGTAAAGGTCATGAAACAGTATAAATAACACCTGATACTGAGCTCTGTTACTCAGTGTTATTCTTGTTCTTCAGATGGGAAAGCAATGGATTTAAGTGAGTTTGACAAAAGCGAAATTGTAATGGCCTTTATCACTACTGGGTCAGAGCATTTCTGAGATGGCAAGGTTGTGGAGTGCTCACAGTCAGCCATGGTTAGTATCTTCAAAACGTGTCTGAGGAGGTAAAAACCACGAACCACTGGCAATGTGTAGGCCAACCACAGCTCATCAATGCTAGAAGTGAGTGAAGGCTGTCCTGTATAGTGCGAGTCAACAGAAAGGATACTCTGACACAACTCACCCATAATTTGAATGCTGGGGATGGGAGTAATGTGTCACAACACATAGTACATTGAATCTGTTGAAAATTGGGCTGTGTAGCTGCAGACCGCTCTGAATGCCCATTCTAACCTCAGTTCACCTTCGAAAGCACCTATAATGGGCACGTGAGCATCAAAACTGAACCTTGAATGATTGGGAGAAGGTCATCTGGTCTGATGAATCTCGTTTCCTGTTGCACCATGTGGACAGCCAAGTACATGTGCATCGTTTACCTGGGGAAGTGTTGGCACCAGGATGCACCATGGGATGAAAACAAGCCTTTGGAGGAAGTGTAATGCTTTAAGCAATGTTCTGCTGGAAAACCCTGGGTCTAGTCATTCATGTGCAGGAAAACCCTGGGTCTAGTCATTCATGTGCAGAAAAACGATGTCTACCACCTACCTAAACATCACTGCAGACTAGGTACATCCTTTCATGGCAACAGTATTCCCCTCTAGTAGTCCCTTCTTTCAGCAGGATAATGTGCCATGCCAGACTGCTTGGATTGTTCGAGAATGGTTCGTGGAACATGAAGGCTTTCAGGTATAGCCCTGGCCTCCAAATTCCTCAGACATCAATCAATCGAGCATCTGTAGTTTATTTTGGAACAGCATATCTGATCTGCATCAGCTCAACCACATAACTTACAAGAGTTAAAGGATCTGCTGGTAATGTGTTGGTACCGGATACCACAAGGCACCTTTAGAAATCTTGTAGCATTCATGCCTCACTGGATAAGAGCTGTTTTCGCAGCACATGGAGGACCAACATCGTATTAGGCAGGTGGTTCTAATGTTTTGGCTCTTCAGTGTATGTTTAGTACACTATTGTTTAGTAGAATAAGGTAAACTTTTTTTTTACTAAAAAATTAAAGAAAATGCAGTTTTAATTAAACTTGTAAAATTACTAGAGCAGTTTAAAATGTAAAGGGAATTTGGAAATAATATCAAAAGAGCTTTAAATTGTTCCTTTTAATTAAAATTCGACATAATCTCCTTTTTCAGTACAAATTATTTAGCACTTACGAGCATAATGCACCTTTGCTATAAACATATTTAAGGAGATTGTGCAACTACTTGTAAACAATCTGTATGACTTATTCATCATCATTGAAATTACAATCCTTTAAAAAAGTTTTAAGTGTCCAAAGAGAAAATAATCAGGAGGTGGTAAGTCTGGGTTATGAGGATAATCCAGTGGCTTGAACCCAATTTGGTAATGCCACAGTGGCAGTGCGGATTTATGTTGTTGTGGAAGTACAATACTCTTTTTCTCAGCAGTCCTCTCCTCTTGGTTTGAATGCTTCGTCTGTGTGTATTTTGAAGGATTTCACAATAGATTTCACTGTTCATTTTGAGCAATAAAAAAATTAAAAAAATCAACCAGAGGTAAAAAAAAAACCCATTGACCTTTGTTCTAATTTGGTGCATACCTTTCAGTTTTGTGTCAATGATAAGGATTATACATTTATGTAAAATCTAAGGGACAGTTTTGCTAGATAATAAATTTTTTAAGTTTTTGATATTCATTTTATTTAGTCATACAAATAATTTGCATTTCCAAATTCTTTTTACTTTTTGAACTTATAATGTTTAATACAAACAAAAATAAATAGTAAATCAAATTGTTTTGAATAGTATAAATTAGCTTTAGTAGGCTTAATATTGTAATTATTTTGTATAAAAAAATGAACGAACAAGGACTTATAAAAAAATGAACGAACAAGGACTTTTCAATTTAGCATTACTTGCAACTAAGAAATTTACTGTAGCATATGGATTTTGCATTTGATAGAATTGACCTTGTTCTACTAAACACAATGGAATTAATTGGAATTACAGCTAATTATGTTCACCTTTTCACCTGTGAAATTGTCTGTTTTATGTACCAATATATATGTGTTTGGATGAAATAAACTTTTTTAATACAACTAAAGTCGCAAAGTTATAATGGTCATTCAAAACGTTTTTGACATGCATCTGCAAAACGAAAACCATTGCACTTACCTCAACAAAACTTTTACTGTCCTTCAAAGTACTCTCCTCCAGCATCTACGTAAAATTGCAGACATCTACTCTAATTCTGGAATGCTTTGTGGTTCTCCTGTTGGGGAATACTCTGCAACTCTGAATGAATGCATTTTGCAAGGCCTTGCACCATTAGAAAAGGTTTCTTGGCAAGTTCCTTTTTAAGTTTTGGAAACAACCAAAAATTGCATGGTGCAAGATCGGGTAAATATGCAGGATGGAGTAGCTGTTTGATTTTTTTTTCCTGCTCCAGATAGACTGTAACTTTCCAGTAGTTCTCCTTCTTCATGACAATGCCAGCACTCACAAAACCTTGTTGGTTTTGTGAACACTGGCATTGTCATGAAGAAGGAGAACCTACCTTGACACACCTGTTGTTGGAAAGTTTCCCCATACTTTTGTAGTTATTTTGTCGTTTTCAAAGAAAATGAGATAATAGTTTCGCTTTGTCATCCATCCGTCTGTAGACATCGAACTGTTTTCTTTACAGAGATAAATTAAAAATTCTTTTTGTGTTGGATAGGTATTGATGAAATATTATGATATGCACTTTTCAAATCTCCGTAGAGCTATAATTATGCCCTCTAGCGGTGGAAAAAGTTGAAAATTGCAAACGATGTATTTATGCTAGAATGTTTCATTGGCAACAGTGAATAGACCTCTCAGACCGGGGGGGGGGGGGGGGGGGGGGGGGGGGGGGGAGGAAGACTTTTTGTTTTAGCAAGTAATTGTATTTAGAGATAATCTTTTTAGTGTTAGATAGGAATTGATAAAATATTATGATTCGCCCCTTAGGAACTAGAATTGTACATATAATTGTACCCTCTAACGGTGAAAAGGTTTGAAAATTCCAAAATTTCAAATGAATATTGCAACGATGTATTAATGGTAGAAATACGAAATTTTGATGGTAGAAAAACAAATGAAAATGATAATTAGAAAAACTCTTTTTTAATTTGATTGGTACTAATGAAATATAATTCGCATTTTTCAAATACTTAATAGTTTTAATATACATAACTTTACAGATCACTGAAATGATGAAACTGCACAGCTGTTACTGAGTTTTACAAATAATTTGTATAGAATAGAAATTTGAAAAATTAGTGGTAGTTTTTAAGAGATATTCCACTGACAGCAATAATTTACCCACTTTTCTGAGAGAGGTGTGGGAAATGCAACTTTTTAGAGTTAAGATTTAAAAGATGAATACTTTTATGTTGTATAATTGCCAATGAAATACAATAGCATTTTTCCCATCATCTGCTTGCTCAAATTAAATCTTTTAAGGAATGAAACAGTAGGTAAAGGAAAAACTTCATTCTCTTTGAAAACAAGATTCTCATATGTGCCAGAGGCAATATGTGTCCTTCTAGTCTTTATTTTGTGAAGCCAGTTTGGTTCTTCACACATTCCTTTTATTTATTCATTTATTTTATTTTGTGAGGACAATTTATTTCCTCATGGTTTACTTTTTCTTTTTATTTGTGAGGGCTTGGCTCACTGTCTGAGTGGGTATAGTGCCCATACAGCCCTGTCACCCAACGGTGTCAGGGCTGCATGGGTGTGATCTCTGAGTGGGGACTTCTCAAAGCCACCAAGGAGGAAATTCTCTTAGAGCTCTCTACCCAAAGAATAACAGTGGTCCATCCAGTTTTGATGTATTGTGATGGTACCCTTCTGGGTTCTGATTCTAACCTTCAACATGCCATGCCTACCTTCTTCCATCAAGGCAGGTTATTTTCATTGTGAGGTATGGCTGTATATACCTACCTCTGCACTGCTTTCAGTGCCAGGTAATGGCTACCAGTACTCACTGTGGTGGTCATGATCACCTTGATCCAGACTGCACAGCTGAGATAGCAAACTGTGCAGTTGCAGTTGTAACCATCTGGTATATTCCTATGACTGTCCAAAGTGGAAAGAGGAGAAAGAGGTACAGTGTGTCAAAAACAATGCAGAACATCTCTTATTTGAAAGTGAGAAAGAGTGTTGTGCTGCCATCCCCACCTGGCAAACTTTCCAATGTCATTGTGGTTGCTGGGAAGCCTATTGTTCCCACAGCATCTGTAGTGGTGCAAACTGACAACATTATTCCACCATATGAGTCTTTCTTGCATGCCGCTAAGTAGCTCTTACAGCAGTCGAAGCCGAAGTTGGTGCCCATTCTGACATTGACTTTAGTTTCCATTCCTGCTTCAATATTTCCACCACTGGAAGGCCTCCTCCTTCTCCAACTCAGACAGCTAGACCTTCCAAACCAAATGGGCCTCCCATCAAGGCCCAAGAAAAACGTTTCTTCCCCTTGTTTGGTGGTCTCGAATTCATGTCCCTCAGATGATTCTGAGGAAATGTATACCGACTGCCCTATTTTAAAATTAGGGCAGTCTGTATCCATTTCCCATAAACTGATAGAACACCAAAAAAAAAAAGGGCTGAGCAAATTAAAAAAAAAAGCTAGAAAAAATAACTGCTGCAGAGGACAGTTTTTGAAAATAACTGTCCTCTGTGGCAGTTATTTTTTTCTAGTTTTTTTTAAATTTGCTCAGCCCTTTTTTTGGTGTTCTATCAGTTTATGGGGTACCAATTTGGTGTAGATCTATCAGAATTTTAAATGTTGATGAATAATTGTTTCCACTACCAATTAATACACTGACATCTAAACATAGTACCTAAACGGTGATGTATGTGTTTTCCTTAATGAGTTCATGAACAGCAGCAATGGTCCTCCTTCAGTCTTCCTGCACAAGGGAGATCTTTGAAGCTCTGCCATCTGAATTTGCACATCCTTCTGTATTACTACCATATGAACAGGCATGATCCCCATATACTTTTAATAAATTGGCATGGATTTTTTTTCACATTGTCCCCAATCTGCATCCTTGTGAAAACAAATCTTTCCACTTCTTTAGTAGGCCTTATAGCAATAATGCACAGATTTTGCAGATCAAACCATGTGTGCCACCAGTGAAGAGAGAAATGATGATACAGTTTTTGTTTTTATAATGTATCCTATTCATTTATTTTGTACCAAAAAAGTCCAGGTTAACCTTGAATCACCTACATATTATATATACATACATACACATATACAAAATCCTCATGCTGCCATGGGCTAAAATTACTAAACTGTGTAATTTTGTTCTCCAGTCTTACAATCCACTTCTGGGATGCAAATGGGGTACTCCTGGTGAATTTTCTTGTACGGGGAGCAACAATGAATGCACAGTATTTTACTATCCTCATAAAAGAGAAGTTTCGACCTGCTATCTGCAAGAAGAGGCCGGGAAAATTGTAAAAACAGGTCATCCTGTTGCATAACAATGCTAGGTCACCTATGGCTCATGTGGCAATGACAGCTGTGGCATCAATGGACTGGGAAATATTCAGCCATCACCCCTACAGTCCTGATTTGGCTCCAAGTGATTTCCACCTGTTTGGCCCACTTAAGGAGCATTTAGGAGGGAAGAAATTCACTACAGATGAACAACTATAGGAGTGTGTCCTACAGTGACTATGACAGCAATGCAAATCCTTCTACATGGCTGGAATATAGAGTCTTCCATGGAGATGGGACAAGTGTGTTAATGTTAAGGGAGAGTACCTAAAGAAGGACCCATAGTTTGGTAAATGCATTCCTATTCATTTATTTTGTACCAAAAAAGTCCAGGTCAACCTTGAATCACCTACATATTATATATACATACATACACATATACAAAATCCTCATGCTGCCATGGGCTATGGAGTTAAAATTACCAAACTGTGTAATTTTGTTCTCCAGTCTTACAATCCACTTATCACAAAATCTACTGGCAAAATGCTACCGTGTTATCATAAGCAGGCTTTGTGATTTAATATAACATATCACAAGCACTATCTGGTAACATTTTTAGTCCTCAAAACATTGAAAACTTCATGCATTTGTGAAATCTACCATTTGATATGCAGCAACCTAATAGTAATTTGAATATTACACAGTTCATGTTATTAAGCTACACTGTGCCAGTTTATTAGGCGTATCATCCCTCATCACATAAATGGTTCATTCCAGCATGCAATATGCCATGTAACCATGGTGTGTGGTATAAATCAGGCAGACCAGCTCTTTGAGCATCAGTTAGAGTTGGATTGAGCATCAGAATGGACAAAATGAATGACCTGAGCAACTTTGAGCATAGCAAGATAGTTGATGATAGGCATGCATGTTCTAGCTTCTCCCTCCTGAGCTTTTGAAGCAAAATCATTTTTAGGATTTACTGAGAATGGTGTGAAAAGCATAAAATTACCAGCGATCAGTGATCTTGGGGAGGAAAACAGCTTGTGGATCAGAGGGGTCAAAGGATACTGGCAAGAATTATGCAAGTGAATAGACAAAGCCACAAACAGGCAAATCACAACAGAATTAAACATTGGTGTGCAGAAGTTTTGATCAAATGAATTTCTGGTTTCTGGTCAGATGAATATAGGTTCCTTTTGCATCATGCTGATGGAAGAATCAGAATTTGGTGCAGGCAATATGAGGCCTAGTAATCAACAGTGCAGTCCAGTGGCAGTGGTGTGATGGTGTGGGGAAGTTTTCCTGATGATGACACACATTAAGCCCTCTGACACCCATCAAAGGATATCTGAACACCACAGCAGCATATTTGAACATTGTTGCTGACCAAGTTCATCCCTTCATGTCTATAGCTTATCCTCATTTGGATGGACATGTTCAGCATGATAATGCACCTGCTCACAAGACACACATCGTCACTGAATTCCAGGAATATGCCAATGCATTTTCTTTGCTTCATTGATCCCTAGATCTAACCCCTATCGAGCATCCTTGGGATGAGGTGGTAATAGCTGTTTGCTGAGAGACTGTGCTGCCATCCTACTTGCAGCAACTGCATAACACAATCATTTCTGCATGGTGCAATATTCCTGCACAATGCATCCAGTATCTTGTAGAGAGCCTGCACAATGCATCCAGTATCTGAGGAAGCCCCTGATGAATTTGGGCTGTTCTTGAAGGCCAAAAGAGGCACATCATGTTACTAGGTAGGTATACCTAATAAACTGGTATCTCAGTCTATGCACTTTAATAATTTTTGATACTGTAGAACATTGAATTTGCATAATTAAGGTTAACTTTAATTAAAATACATATATTTAAATTGTTGCAAATATTATAATGCATTTATTCTTCAGTGGTAATATTTTTTGAATTAATAGAAACCAAAGAAAACAGCTGGTATCCCAAGCAAAGAGTGCAAATTGCATGTAAAAAACTAGAAGGTGCAAACCCATGCCATGTGACAAGGTTAGTATTTTTAAGCAATCCTAAATCTTTTTTTAAAAAATTGCCTTGTGTATTTTTAGGCAGTAGATTATTATGATTAAACAAATCTATCCGATCTAGTTGCTAGGGTATCTGACTAAGAGCAGTGGGGCATGTCCTTGTGTAAGTGTTTGTATGTTGTATGAGAAACCAGGACAAACCTAACATAGCTTCTAGGTTATCTCCATCCTTTCTGTAGGGAAGTACCATCTTCCCTTTTTTTATAATGTAAAGGAAAATAATCTTTTAAAATTTAAGTTAGTCACATTTTACTGCTGTACAATTTATTTCATCAGTATTCTCTCTCTATATATATAATGCCTATATAACTTACACCCCTCCACTTTTTCTGGAGGGACAGGAGTTGGCTCAGTGAGTAACCTGCCTAGCTTGTAACCTGATGTTCTCATGTTTGAGTCACATTGTGCCTAAATTGAAATTTTCTCTTCTAGACTTCTATTAGTAGTCAGATACACTATCCACTAGATCGGGTAACTTCCACTTTGCCTTGAGTGAGAAAGGGGATGCTGATGGGCCTGGAAAGGTGACCATCTGCAAGATGGAATGTTAGGACATGGCCCCATGTTCAGATTTGGGGTTGGGTGGTTTTTTCTCTGGGTGACATTTTTTTGCACACAATGGACTAAACAACCAGGTCACAAGGGTCTTGATGACTCAGAGAAGTTTGGAGAGAAGGGTCCATTGGACAGCTCTTAGGAGACAGATGGTAGCCTCCCATCAAGGTAATCTTGCGTGTTCCTTTAATATGCACAGATTAGGCTCTTCCCATATGGGGCCACAGCTTAATGTCCCATCCAATGGGTGGTAGCCTTTCCAAGCCCATCGATGTCCTCTACTGATCAAGGGCAGGGAGTTTTGCGGGGATAAATTTTAATGCTTGCCCAACTGCCTTCCCCATGTGCAGAAGATCCAGGGCTACATCTGGGGAGAACATGCCCCCTCACCTTTGGGATATTAATAAAAAATGTTGATAATGAAAAAAATAATAAATATTCCTTTAAGCAGCTGCTTGCTACAGAGGTCTGACAGGAGCCTATCAGTTTATATGCCAAAGAGAAGGTTGTGAGGAAGGCAGGATATTTTTCTGAACTGTTGGAAAGAACATGAAATAACTGAGTTTTGATGATTAAAGTATATTTTTATTTTAAACATCAAGTGTACTTTATTTTTTAAATTATTCTAGTTTGATATATGTATCTAAAAGATTTAGCTATATTTTATCCCTCATCTATTAATCTGACACAACTGGTAAGGTGTGGGTCAAATCAACCAGTTGCAAGATTTTAACTTTCATTATTTTATAAACAGAGTTATACCATGCACAATGTTTTATTTTTCTCATTTGCAAATTTATGGGCATGCAAAAATACATGATTTGTTAAAAGAAATATATGTATTTATTTTTGAACATTTTGCAATTTTTTTTATTTATTAGTATAAATGAGATTATTAATTTGGCAAGAAAAAAATTAAAGCATTCTAAACAAAGGCTAAAAACTTTATAATATCAAAGTTATGATCCAAAAAAAGGGAATATTTTTTTTAAGATTATGAACAGGGCATGAAAACAATTTTCAGTGAAAGAAATCATAATGAAATAAGGCAAAAAGCTTCTTTAGAATTTTTTTATTCAAATTAATTTTTTGAATTTGTCTTTTTCAACAAATCTGAAAGAAGAAGAAGCATATAAGTGGTATAGTATATTTCAAACTGAATCTTTTTCTCGGTGAGGCATCGGCCTCACCCTGTTCTTTCTAAGATCCGCCAGCAGCTCCATCATCTGGCAGCCACCACCACCATCCATTTCTGTTAGGTGCCCGGCCATGTCGGTATCAGGGGCAATGACTTGGCAAATGCTGCTGCCAAATCAGCCACACCCCTGTCCGGCACTCCATTGCCGGTTCCCTATATGGATTTCTGGCAGTATTTCACCATCGAGCTCCGGGCACAGTGGCAGAGATCTTGGTCAGAATAGCTTACGAACATGCTCTTTGAGATCAAACCTATCATCAAACCATGACAGTCTTATTACCACAGGAATCGCAAGGAGGAAGTTGTACTTTCTTGGCTCCGCTTAGGTCATTCGTTTATTACTCATTTGTTTCTTCTACAGGCAGATGACGAACCTAAGTGTGATTTTTGTGACACCTTTTTAATGATCAAACATATTTTAATTGAATGTCATTGTTTTAACTTTGAAAGATGTATGTTTTTTAACTCATGATTTTCCGTCCGAGCCCCATACACTTGGACATCTTTTATCAGACCATTGTAATTTTACCTCTATCTTTCAATTTTTACGATATACTGGTTATTTTACTCACTTATAGTTTTACTCCCTTATTTCTTATTCTACATGTTTCACCCAGGTCGCTTACACCTGGGTTATTTTTATGTTTATATTTATATACCATATTTATACATTTGTTTATTGTTGTTCTATATGTTCTATTTTTGTGTTGGTCTTTGTAATTTATTTTTAACTTTGGTTGAGGGGTAACACAATTTTTATCCTTTTACTTTTTGGACATATGTTTGGCGCATTATAGCCTTAGTTGCTAATGCGCCAATAAACCCCAACCAACCAACCACTGAATCTTTTTCTCTTAATATGACTGAAAAACATCATAACAAATGGCAAAATAACTTATATAAGAAGAAATTAAGGATGAAAGTACTGTAGGTGCGAGAACTCTAGCATTGAAAATGTTTACTGAAGCTGGTCAAATTAACTAGGTGAACTTGCAATTTTTTTTATTATACTATATTGTGAAACAGTTATTTTTATGTTTTCTATTAATATATTATAATTTATGAAGGAGACAATTACTCCTGTGAAATATTAACATTCATAAACATTTTAAAATCAGTACCATATCAACATTTATTTACAATATTTCCCAAATGACCTGCACTTTAACAATTTATTGTATTCTCTTTCACTTAAGGGAAGAATTAAAACTTGGCCATGGCAAAAAACCAGTGTATAAGAAAATTGAAGCAGTGTGTCTTGGTGAACCAAAGTACAATGTGAGAGCAACACTATCTGCAGAAAATTTAACTGTTGAACAGCAGGTGATAATGCTTGTTTTTCATCTCATAAAAGAAATGTAATCTGTGCAAAAAAAAGTGAAAAAAAATTCTAATTTTTTATGTTGATAAATGAGACAACAGCATTTTTATATGCTGATGTCTCATTGTGAGTAAAGTCTAGTAGAGACATTTGGCAAACAGATTCATTTAAATAAAGAAGAGAAATCTTGACACTGTTACTATTTAATATGGGCCCTATACACCCGTTGATGATTTTTGTATTTTACTTTTGTTAGTTTTTACTTGGGTTTTTATGCCCTTTGTTCTACCATTTATATTTTGTATCTGTTCTTGTTTTGTCATTTGATTTTAACTTTAGTTGTGGGTTTATATGACATTTATATCTTTATTTCATCCTGTACACCTTGTTTGGTGCAACATGGCCTGAGTTGCCCTTGTACCTTAAAACCCCAACCAATTAACCAATGAAAGTTTTCTGTTTGTGGGTTGACAGCCCAAGTGAATAAATTCACAGGATAAGTTTTATCAGCTGGTGGATAATCATAATCAGAGGCCATAGAAGGTACCTGCACCCTTGCTTCTACAGGCATCGTCAAAGCCTACATTGGAGGAAGTCCTGCTATTGTAAGATGTCTTCAGCCTTTAATAGTGGGGGAACAAGTCTTTTCTCCATGCCTGTGATTAGAGGGCTGTTTGATATGGTCATCACTTTCTTCCTCAATAAACATAGTTTCTTTACATTCCACTAACCATTTTCTTTCCAAAGGTTCTTGGAATGCGAGGACTGCATAGAGATTATTCTCTTGATGTCTTAACACTAGAATTCTACCATTGTAACCTAGATATTCTCAGTTTGCAAGAGACCAGATGGACAGATAAAGAATGTACTTCCCTGAAAAGAGAATTAAATTAAGAAAAGAGGTTATGATTAAAAATAATCTTAAATTTCTCTTTTTGGGGAGGGAAGATGGAAAGCATCTTCAAGGCATAGGTTTGCTTCTCAGCTAGTGATGCTCTTCTAGGATATAACTGCGTTAATGAAAGGTTTCTTACAGCTAAATTTGAGACAAATTTGAGACAAGCATTAAATCTTTGAATGTTATATGCTGTTATGCCCCACCGAGGATGAGGATAAGAGCACTCCTACTCATTCCAATCCACAATCACAAGATTCCCCATCACAGCCTACTATGTTATATTTTTAGCTTCCCATGTAGTGAAAAGCTTATAGCAGGTAGACTAATCCAAGAGTACAGCACTTGAAATAAGCAGGGAATTGTTTTCTTTATGCCATCTGAAAGTGGTAGCTTTAGGAAAGAATAGTTTGACAGGGAAATCAAAATTGAAAACTGGATTATGACCCTTTTTCTTTGAAAATTCTTGAGTTGATCAATGTTCTTGTTACATCATCACATCACCACCAGAAAAAACATGTGACAGTGTCTTATAAAGTTTGCATATGTGATTTCACTTAGGACCATTGTTTTCTCTAAGAATGTATTTAAGAGTGGATTGAGCAGTTGGTCAGTCAGGCTTGGAAAAAGGACTGAGACTTCTAGCAGCCTGCTCCTTGGTTAATATATCATCAAACATAGTGACAG
The DNA here is from genome assembly GCA_038380435.1 of Ryuthela nishihirai. Lineage (NCBI taxonomy): Eukaryota > Metazoa > Arthropoda > Arachnida > Araneae > Heptathelidae > Ryuthela > Ryuthela nishihirai. Next base: position 34,067,564 of record JAWZYU010000018.1, read on the forward strand.
GTTGTGTCAGTATTAATTACCAATAGTTGTTGGATTCCTACGAAGATTCATTTTCTTTCTGAGCATTGTTCAGTACTTCTTATTCTGGCAACTGAAAATACATAAAAATGCAATCTATAATAATGATAGTTTAATGATTAGCACCTAAATTTGTTTTCATTAATTGTTTAAAAGGATGAAAACGATAATTAGTTTTTCTGTGTTTTTCATTATTTGTATTAATGTTACTTGTAAAGTATGCATAAGATTTGATTTTTAGTTGTGTAGTTTGATTTAATATGGCACAAAATTGAAAAATATAGATATTATTTTCACTGTGCATTATAAACGAATGAAGTGAGACTATAACTTAGATGTATATAGTATTAATTTCAGTATTTACATTAAATTATTAAATGGTCAATGGATTTTACTTAGAGGAAAACTTTTTTTCATTATAGCTTATAAGCTCACCTCCCTATACTGAAATGAGTTGTGTGCTGTTAATGGATTACATTACTTATGCTAATGCTTGGGTTGAGTTCCCTGTATATGGCTTTGATTGTACTGCTTGCCTATGGTATTTATCTGAAAGCTTGATTAGTGGGGAAACATAACAAATGTGCCTGTTGAATTTCACTGGGACATTTGTTAGTAGTGGCTCACTACAGTGGTGACCCAGATCTTAATTTCTGTCAGGGGGGCTCAGTGTACTGTCAGTTCTCTATGTATGCATTGTTATCTAAAAGATCATTTAAACTAGTAAAATGGCATTCTTTGTGCAAGAATTTAATATTAGATGAAGAACTAAGGTAGTTTATAAAGGAGAAGAAGGGTGTGAAATAAAACTGATGGGAAGTTTTAAGTATTTCAACCAACACCTTTTCCTCAAATCTAAAAATTAAAATATAAAATTTTGTAATTGTGGGAAAAAGCTCTAGCAATAATAGGACAAGCTTTCAAAATGTATATCATCACCTAATTGAAGAGTGCATTGTGAAATGGTTCAAAGGAGCAAAAGCAGCAATATTCCAGTCACTGGACTTTCCAGTCAAAGTATGCTTGCTGGTTTTATAAGGTGATTTAAGGAATTAAATGCTATAACCTTTTGTAAGTGTGCAACAAGAGGCTGCAGTATTGGAGATTGGTTTGTAAAACTTCATGAAATGATCAAGAATTACACATTGGTAAATATTTATAGCATTGGTAAGACCAAATTATTCTTTAACCCTTTTCATTCATTATATCCATAGTGATCATTGGGTTTACCGAATATTTAAGTTACAATCTTTGATATATTTGATGATCAAAATTGATTGATGTGTAAAGTATTCTGTGCAAACTTGGTATATGACTTTTCCTTTGTATGTTGGACTGGACCCAACATTTCAAATTCTGGAATCACTTTTCCCTTAAAGGGGAAAGAGATAAAGTCTACTGTTAAGTTACTGAAGAAGTAGCTGTGAGACATTATAATAAGGAAAATGTGATTGAGCTGTTTTTCACAAGCAAATAATCTAGATTATTAATTTTTCAGTGAAACCAATACATTGTTCAGTGAAACCAATACAAAAGGAAAGGGTTAAATATACTCGTAGATAAACTTTTGCTTTTAAAGAAACAACTGTACAGAGGGAAAAATGGCATAGAGCATTTTAAAATACTTACTGAGACAGATATGAATGAAATGGAAAAACTATTTACTGTAGTGATAGGAAACTCAGCAAAGCCAATGTGCTTTTTCAAAAACTGAATATTTTCCTGTACAGTATGTGATGAAAAAAAAACTGCAGATGACTTTGTAGTTGTTAAGAAATTAGTTGAATGAAGCAGGAAGTTTCATGGTCAGAGAAAGACTTATTTGTTTGTAATTGTGCAGCCACTGACCAAAATTCAAGGCAATGAAACAACATTTCTGTTCTCCTCTGTAATTCATGATCTGTATTAACTATTACTTGTTTAATAGCTCTTTTTAAAGTTGTAACAATTATCAGTGTCAATTCCAAATCTTAATAAAATTACTAATCCAATCTTTAAAAACCAGTATTTCTGTTATTTCATGCACTGAGAAATAAGTGTAACCTATAAGGTATGTGAATGTTAAGAGATACATGGGACCTTGGTTCTGAAACCTTAAACATCCCCTGTATTAAGCCATGGATTCAGAGAGAAATGGAAAAAAGAAATATGAATTAATTGACTCTTCCGTTTTAAAATTCAACAGTTGCAGTTTTTACAATACTCTTAAAACAGAAAAATGAAGTAATAATATCTATTAGCAGGGAAATGACTTTTTCAAAAGCCATAACAGTAACTCATAACAAAACATTCTTCTGCTTTTTATGATTTAAATTTGATTGCAATTCTTTCTGAACACATCTCAACATTTCTTTGTACTGTGCATTGTCTATGCTGCTGTAGTAACCAAGCAAATATATATCTAGGGTAATGAGTCAGTCTTTGCACAATGCCTTTGTATTTTGAAGCTAAAGATTCTTATAGTAGGATTCAGTACCAGTGATCATTGGTAATTTTATAGAAAGTTCATAGAATTAAGTAATAAACACCACAATTGCATATGTGATTAAATAAAGAACATGCCTTTACAACATGGGTATAAAATAGTTCAGATTTATGTTGGAGTAATTCTTCTTCTTTAAGTGCCATCTCTGATTGGAAGTTGGCGGCCAACAAATACCATAATTCTTTGCTTCTTGCATCGTGGATTATGTCCTCTGTGTCAAAGCCCATCCACTTGCAAAGGTCATCCATCCAACATTTTCTGCTGCTTCCTTGTGTACGTTTGTCCTCCAATTTGCCCTCAAGGACAAGTTTTGGTGTGCCATACTTTTCCCCTCTCAGTATATGTCCACAAAATGCCAGTTTCCTTCTCTTTACAATATTTAATAATTGTCTAGTAGACTTGGCCCTATCCAGTACCTTAATGTTTGTCGTCCTGCAAATGGACACAGGAAAAAAGTAAGGGTTGGATGGATGACCTTTGCGAGTGGAAGGGCTTGGACTCAGAGGACATAATCAATGATGAAAGAAACAGAAATATGGTGCATGTTAAATGTAATTTTGTTAATACTTATGCTAAAATTGTACTTTTTTAAATATTTGTATGAAATTTTAGAAAAATTACTTTGTGTTGCCCATGAGTAATTTCTGATGGTTGATATAATATTATATTTTACAGGTTGCATGTTTAATTGACCAAGCTACGGATCCTAATATCTTAGGCAAAACATATTGTGGCTGGAGTCCATGGATGTGAATTTTTTTGTTAGTTTTAATAACAGAAAAATCGTTTTTGTATTATAAATTCTTGCTTTGAAGCTGCTTACGAATAATAATCTTTGTAAATGGTGTAATATTTCATTGATGGAAGAATTAGTTTTTAAATATTTTTTGTAATGAATATGTTACAAGCACTACTTTATAAATATTAAAATTCACTTTTCATTTTACTTTTGTATTTTTTTTGTGTAAATTTTTTCTTTCACTTTTAAGAGTAAACATTAAAATAGCAATGAACATTATGCAGTAACATATTCCAATTAGTTTCTAATTTGTAACTTCAGTTTCTGTATTCAAGCTATGTTACTTTTAATATTCATAAAAAAGAAACATAGAAACTGACAGTCAAGCTTAGCTAAAAACTTTATTTTGGTCTAATCAGAATTAAATTTCAGCGCCTTAATTCACAAAAAAAAAATATTTTTGAATCATGAAAACTTGTTTTTAATTAATTTATTGCAACTTATTTTCGTTTTAAATAACGAAATATATCTCTATAAAAGAACTAACATTATATGGTTATATAGACAACTGAATTTTATTGATATTTTTTCAGCACTTAAAACAACACTTAATAACTGAAAGAAATGTTCAGTGATTATAAAAACTCATTTTCACAGAATATTGATACATGATAGATAATATTCATCTATTATTATTTGTATTATAATGCATTTATGGGCAAATTAAAATTAGAAGTGGAAAAAACAACATTAATTGGAAAATTTTCTAGTGTGCTTAGCACACCTTGCAAATTTCTTGATCTAGGTTTGTCAGCAGTATTAGACAAAAAAATATGTGTGGCCTCCTTGACCTTCACTGCTGATACCTGTGCATAATGTGCCCTTAAATACACTCTTTATCTCTTCTCAGTTGTCAGCTTTTCATCTACCTTATTCCTCCTCGGTGTGAGCGCCTGTACGCGGTGAGGGGGACCACCCTGTGAAGGTTCCGCTGGCTCGGTTACCTTCGCAGGGTCCTAAACGCTCGCCCGCGTGTTTGCCGTGCGCGGAGACCCGTGTCCCGGCAAAGGAGGATCCTGGTAGTTGCTCGGGGGTCCCCGTCTTCTCTCCTCAGCTCATGACTGGTGGGGTCACCTTTGGCCGTTTTGCCATTGGGGAGCCTGTCCGTCGCGGGGCTGGGCAGCGGATTCCGGGGCCTCTGCTGTACACTGCTTTGGCCTCTGCTTCCGGTAAACGGGAGCTTCTGGGGTGGCCCCCCCAGGAGCAATCGGCTGGTGGGCAGGTCCTGCTAGGGTCAACCGTGCAGAGCGGTGAGTAACCTTGCCCACGGTCGGGTACAGGTTTACAAGTTTCCTCACAACTTCTTTTCCTTTTGTAGTTATCCTTTCTTTGTGAGGCCAGTTTGGCCATTCACAATTTTGTTATTTTACGCTTTGTTTCATTTGTGTAGTCTTTTTATTTTCCTTCTATTTATTTGTGAGGGCTTGGCTCGCTGTCTGTGTGGGTATAGTGCCTGCGCAGCCCTGGCGCCCGACTGGGTTGGACTTGTTGGGCTCCGTGGAGGGTGGGGACAGCGGGCACTGAATCACACAAAAACATGAGAGTGAATGAAGAAAATAATGCGATCGCCGCCAACAAGAGGGCTCGACATGAGCCCCCATCTTCGTCCTTGTCTCCGTTATCTCTGCCGTTGTCTTCTGTGTCTGTGTCTTCGTTCCCAAAGTTCCTGATCATCCACTCCACGGGTGATCAGGTGCTTGGGGACATGTCCCCTTTTTTTGTCAACAAAGGTTTAAAAGGTCTTGCGGGTGAGCCGAAATCTGTCAAGCGCTCACGATCTGGCGACTTGCAGGTTGAGACCGCTTGTTCTAAACACTCCGAACTACTCCTGAAAGTAAAAGATATTGGTGGGGTGGCTGTCGAAGTCACTCCCCATAAAACTTTGAATTCCTCTCGGGGTGTGATCACCGAGTGGGGCCTCCTCAAAGTCACTGAGGAGGAAATCTTCTCGTAGCTCACACCTCAAGGAGTAACAGCGGTCCACCGGGTTTCGACACGCCGTGATGGGAAATTAACACCCACCCGGGTGTTGATTGTGACATTCAATACGCCACACCTGCCTTCCTACATCAAGGCAGGTTATTTACATTGTGAGGTTCGGCCGTATATCCCAAACCCTCTGCGCTGTTTTCAGTGTCAGATATACGGTCATGCCCGCACAGCATGCAGGGGCAAGCCCACCTGTGCTCGCTGTGGCAGTAAGGATCATCTCGATCCTGACTGCACAGCAGAAAAGGCATGCTGTGTGAACTGCAGTGGCGAACATCCGGCGTACTCCCACGACTGTACGAAGTGGAAGGAGGAAAAGGAGGTACAATGCCTCAAAGTCATCAACAATATTTCATACGCTGAAGCGAGAAAGCTTGCTGCACTGCCCGCACCACCTGGCAAGGTTTCCTATGCCAGTGCAGTCATTGGAAAGCCCATCGTTCCAATGACTTCGGTTGCGGTGCAGACTGACATCAGTGTACCACCTACTAAGTCTTTCTCGCCAGCTGCGAAGTACCTCCTCACGCAGGCGAGACCGAGGGTGGTGTCGACTTCAACATCAACCCCGGTTTCCATTCCTGCAGCTCAGCCTTCCACCTCCACCGGAAGGCCTCCTCCTCCCCGTCCTCAGACAGCAAGACCTTCAAAACCGAAGGGGCCCCCACCGGGGCCAAAAAAGAAAATAACAGCACCACAAAGGGCGGTCACCGATCCATGCCCCTCGGATGATTCCGAGGACATGGATACTGACCGCGCCCTATTCACTAAACTGTCCTCTGCAGCGGTTAAGTTGAATAGGAATTCGTCGTCCGCCCACTCTTCTAAGTCCTGAGATGGCCACACTCCTACAATGGAATTTCCAGAGGAATCGTTACGACATCAAGGCCCTCCTTCAGGCACACCAGCCCATTTGTGTGTGCCTGCAGGAGACGTACTTGCAGCCAGTCACAGATCACACGATCCGGCACTTTTCACTAGTTCGCCGGGACTGGGATGGAGATGGTCCAGCTCGCCGGGGTGTCGCCATCCTCGTGAGCAACCATTCTCCATTCCAGGTCGTACCCCTCATCACCAACTTAGAGGCGGTAGCCATCCGTCTCTTCGTGGGGTTCTCGCTGACTGTCTGCTCTGTATATCTTCCACCTGGGAGCATCGTCTTCCAGGAAGACCTTGATGATCTTGTCTCGCAGCTGTCGTCCCCCTTCCTCATTATGGGGGACCTTAACGGACACAGTCCACTTTGGGGCAGTGCTGACACCAACGGGAGGGGCGGGGTCCTGGAGCAGTGGCTCCTGGATCCTTCTCTCTCCCTGTTGAACACCGGTGTCAGTACTTACTTTCACTCCCCAACCCGCACTTTCACTGCCATTGACCTTACCATCTGCTCCTCCTCGATCCTTCCACTCTTTACATGGGAAGTCGAGGACAACCCGTATGGAAGCCATCACCTCCCCGTGGTGTGCACCATCTCCCGTGGGGGGTCTTGCAGCCCTTCACGTGTCTCACGGTGGAGGCTTGATCGTGCTGATTGGGGTGGTTTCGAGCTTCTCTCTGATCTCGATGACCACTCTGTCAGCCAGGAGCCCATCAATGTGGCAGTAGCGGAGATAACGGACTGTATCGTAGATGCAGCTGCATCAACCATTCCTCAAACTTCTACAGGTTTCCTCGCTTTCCGAAACTGTGGTGGAATCCAGAATGCACCACAGCTCGTAAGGCTCAGAACAAGGCTTGGGGGGTGTTTCGGAGATATCCGACGTCCCCCAACCTTGAAAATTTCAAACGCGCCAGGGCGAAAGCACGTTTCGTCCGACGCCAAAGCCAGAAGGAATCTTGGATCAAGTATACATCTTCTATCACCCGCACGACTAGATCTAAGGTCGTGTGGGATAAAGTCCGGAAGATGAGTGGGAACTACACGTCCCACTCGTTATCGATCCTGGAACACAATGGACAGGCAATTGCTGATCCCAAAGCAATTGCCGACACTCTGGGGGAGTCATTCTCTTCCACCTCTTCGTCTTCCTCTTACTCCCCCGAGTTTCTGGCCCAGAAGGGCAGGGCGGAGCGCTCTCCGCTGTCTTTCCACTCGAATGGCCTGGAGCCTTAGAACAGGCCATTCACAGCGGAGGAGCTTCGCCTTGCTCTGCACTCTTCTCGTGCCTCTGCTGTAGGGCCGGACAATGTCCATTATGCCATGCTCCAACATCTTTCACCATCGAGTAAGGATCGGCTGCTCCATCTCTTCAATCGCATTTTTCTCGAGGAGCAGTTTCCGGACTCCTGGCGGGAGGCCATCGTCTTGGCCTTCCCCAAGCCAGGCAAAGATCCCAAGATTCCTTCCAATTATCTTCCCATCGCATTGACGAGCTGTGTGTGCAAGGTGTTGGAAAGAATGGTAAATGCCAGACTCATCTGGTATTTAGAACATCACAACCTTCTTTCCAACACCCAGTGTGGCTTTCGCAGGCAACGGTCAACTCTTGACCATCTGATACGCCTCGAATCGGCTATCAGAAATTCTTTTTTACGTAGAGAGCACTTGGTGTCAATTTTCTTCGACATCGAAAAAGCGTACGACACGGCTTGTAGATTCGGCATTCTTCGTGACCTCCACAGCTTCGGCTTGAGAGGTCACATGCCGATCTTCATCTCCAACTTCTTATTGACATGCTCTTTTCGTGTCCGTGTCGGTAACACTCTGTCGCGGCTGTACCCCCAAGAACAGGGGGTGCCACAAGGCTGCGTTCTGAGTGTTACGCTTTTCGCTGTCAAGATTAATTCTATAACTAGACAACTTCCTCCATCAGTAGGCAATGCCCTCTATGTTGATGACTTTAGCATCTTTTGCTCATCGTCCAGCATGAGGGTCATTGAAAGACAACTGCACATTGCCCTGAACAATCTTTCGGTTTGGGCGACGGCAAACGGGTTTCGGTTCTCCCCACAGAAGACCGCTTGTGTGCACTTTTGCCACAAGCGTAATCTTCACCTGGATCCCAAGCTGCGGCTCGGGGGTAACATCATTCCAGTTGTGGCGGAGACCAAGTTTCTCGGTCTCATATTCGATCGGAAATTGACCTTTTTACCACACATACGTCATCTCAGGTCCAAGTGCACGCGGGCATTGAACATCGTCAAGGTCCTCTCCTCCCTCTCTTGGGGGGCGGACCGATGTTCTTTGCTCCGCCTGTACCGTGCACTTGTCCGATCGAAACTGGACTACGGATCCCAGGTGTACAACTCGGCCCAGGATTCGGTGGTGAAGGTGCTGGACCCCCTCCATCATCAGGCTCTCTGTGTGTGCACGGGAGCCTTCCGCACCTCACCGGTCCAGAGTCTTTACGTTGAGACCGACGAACCTTCTTTATTTCTTCGCCGTCAGCAGTTGTCCCTACAATACGCATCTAAATTGCGATCCCTGCCTGGCCATCCCACTTGGGACTGCGTTTTCAGTCCGAAGTGGGAAATGCTTTACACTAATCGGCCGACTGCCATTCGTCCATTTGGTTTGTGTGTCCGAGGCTACCTCAGAGACATCAACACCAGTCTTGATAGCATTGCACAGTCGACAGCTGAGCCACTTCCACCTTGGCTCGCTGTTTCCCCTTCCTGCGATTTTTCCCTGGGCAGGATGGGGAAGGCCTTTACACCTGACTGTGTGTACCGGCAACTCTTTGCCAGCCATCGTGCTGAGCACCCGGACTTCTTACCTGTCTTTACAGATGGCTCGAAGTCCGGCACTTCGGTGGGATCAGCCATGGTCTGCTGTGATGTAATCATTGCAGACCAGATCCCACTGCAGTGTTCCATCTTCACTGCAGAGTTGCACGCTATCAGCCTCGCCTTGGACCACGTGGCAACTAAGCATCATCGTCGGTGTGTGCTTTACACCGACTCGCTTAGCTCGCTACAGGCTTTGATCTCGGTGAGGCATCGACCTCACCCTGTTCTTACTAAGATCCGCCAGCAGCTACATCGTCTGGCAGCCACAACCACAATCCATTTCTGTTGGGTGCCCGGTCACATCGGGATTAGGGGCAATGACTTGGCAGATGCTGCTGCCAAGTCAGCCACTCCCCTGTCCGACTCTCCGTTGCCGGTTCCCTATCTGGATTTCCGGCAGCGTTTTACCACCGAGCTCCGGGCACAGTGGCAGAGATCTTGGTCGGAACAGCTTACGAACAAGCTCTTTGAGATCAAACCTTTCATCAAACCATGGCAGTCTTGTTACCGCAGGAATCGCAAGGAGGAAGTTGTACTTGCTCGGCTCCGCTTAGGTCACTCGTTTATTACTCATTCGCTTCTTTTACGGGCGGACGACGTACCTAAGTACGAGTTTTGTGACACCATTTTAACTATTAAACATATTTTAGTCGAATGTCCGTGTTTTAATTTCGAACGTCAATGTTATTTTAGCTTTCATAATTTTATGTCCGAGCCTCTTACACTCGGACATCTTTTATCTGATCATTGCATTTTATCTCCAGCTTTTACCTTTTTGAAATATTGTGGATATTTTAACCGAATTTGATTTTAGCTTAATTTATGCATTATTTATCCCAGGTCTCTTACACCTGGGCTTATTTTATTTAATATTTCTACACTTGTTTTACTCTGTTCACATACACTTGTTTTCTGTTGTTTTACCACTTTAAAATAAAAATAAATAAATACCCCCTCAAGCAGCTGCTTGCCACTTTACAACGTTGAAAATGTATTTTAACTTTTGGTTACGGGGTTCTATGTTTTTTATCTTTTATCTTTTATATTGTCTTTTGTTTGGCGCATTATGGCATTGTTGCCGATGCGCCATTAAACCACAAACAACCAACCAACCAACCATCTACCTTATTACATCTGATGGCAGGGAAGTGGGTGCTGGCAGAATGAGGTAGAAGCAAGAAAGGGTGCAGCCTGAGGTATTTTAAATCTCCTTGGAAACCTGCAATAATATTAAAAACACATTCATATGTTTGGCCCCCTGGAAATAAGTAAAATAACATTCCTTCACAGAAAATTATAAAAGTATGCTTTGGACCTGTCTAGCTCCCCCCACAAAATGCTGTCATCTATGTAGTGAATCAACTTACACAAAAAAACCAAGTCCTAATTTATGATGAGTTTTTTAGTAATTTTAGTACAGTTTTCTTATGGCCATGTCTATTTCTTTGATTTATTAACCTTGCAATCTGTTGTATTTATAGATATTTCAAAGTGAAAGGTCAGGTGTGCTCCAACGATTTATAGTTGGCAGCCTGTGTAAGGTGAAGATCAATAAACACAGGCTGGTGTGTCAAGTCCTTTTCCAGGGCAATAATTTGGAATAATAAGTAATCCCATGTGTTAATAGAGACATTTGGCAGACAGATTCTTCCCAATAAGCACAGTTACACAGCCCCTGGTAGTGCAGAACTTGGAATGTTAACTCTAGAAATATTAGATAGTGCTAAAATTTCAATGGCAAAGTTGTAGAGCAGCACCAATTACATACAAATGCATAATTTTTTCCACAAATTATTTCTTGGATATTGTCAACAGGTAATCTGTGAATTTGTTAGTGATAAGAAATATACCTTCTAAAGACTTCGAAAATGGAGGAGGAATGTTGTAATGCAAATTCAGTCTCTTGCCCCCCTCCTGCTTTAATCACCGATGGGCTTGGAAAGGCCGCTGTCCGTCGGATGGAACATTAAGCCGTGGCTCCGTGTGTGGGAGAGCCATACCCTGTGCACGTTAAAGAGCACGCTGGATGGCCTTGACAGGAGGTAACCATCTCTCTCCCAACAGCTGTTCCATTGGGTCCCCTCTCCCAACCTTCTCTGAGCCTTTGGGGTCCTTGTGACCTGGCCATTTAGCCCATGGTGTGCAAAAAAATGTACCATCCGACGGACGGCGGCCTTTAGAGGTAAAACAACCCAACTAATGAACGACTTGACATAAATATTTCTATCTTGAAGCAGCGATTTGTTTTCCCCCGTTCCTTCGTGGAAATATTTTGCCCCTCCCTGAAACAAATTGGCCATTGGCCCTGCCGGCTACCCATACTCGTCACTGAAATTTTTCTCGTTATTGATAGTAATTCATATCAAACATTTCCTCTTCTATATATAGAATGACTTTCTCATTATTGCGAGCGGGGGTGGCTCAGTCGGTAGCGCGCCAGGCTCGTAATCTGTAGTTCCCAGGTTCGAGTCCCAGCTGGGTCAGCGTTGAGATTCATCTCCGCAAAATTCCCCGCCTTGCCCACGGTCAGTAGGGGACACCGATGGGCTTGGAAAGGCCGCCGTCCGTCGTATGGGACGTTAAGCCGTGGCCCCGTGTGCGGGAATGTGTGCCATACCCTGTGCACGTTAAAGAACACGCTGGATGACCTTGACAGGAGGCTACCATCTATCTCCCAACAGCTGTTCCAATGGGTCCCCTCCCCCAACCTTCTCTGAGCCTTTAGGGGTCCATGTGACCTGGCCATTTAGCCCATGGTGTGCAAAAAAGTGCCGCTCAGAGGTAAAACAACCCAACCCAAATTCTCATTATTGCTGCTACTGGATTCCAAGCTACCCATTCAGGCGTACTCTTCGTATGCGTTTTTTTTATCGCTTGAGACCATAATGCCGAAATCTTACCATTTTTCTATGACAAAGATGTATGAGCATGACATGAAGCAGATTTGCATATGATATTTAGCGAACGTGAATCATGCCTCACCTTATATAATAACCAAGAACACTGAATTGTTCTATCAAAAATATTAGGACAACATGAAATATAATGTTATGGATATTTTTATGTTATCAGCACTTTAGTTTCACGAGTTCCAAAATAAGCTTAATGTTTTCACTGCTTGGTTTTTAATGATACCGATACCTATTTCAACGTATTCAATGAAGATATTCTGGGTATTTTTCTTCTTTAAGCCTCTTGGATAATAATTGGGTTTAAATACTCTTGTAGTTGCTCTTAATACTCATAGATATTTTACATTAGATTGATCAGTTAGGCGACACTATTGGGTTCGCTCAATGGTATCGTAGAAATGCTTAATTAAGAGTGCAGTATTTAAAAAAAAATTACAATTTATTTTTCCATAGGAACAATAACAAAGAAAAAAACTATTATTGTCTTTGTGATTTTTTAGCATAAAATGATACCTCTAAATTTCATTGCTTAACTGATGTTTCTTTATCCTTTTTCCATTGCACAAACACCGCCGAGCATCTTGTGGAAAGAAAGATTCGTTATCCATCACAGCTGTTTCGCAGGAGCGTCTGGAGCGGATAGTCGCCGAAGACAAGACTGATGGGTAGAGACATTTGTATCTGTCACGATGCATACACATGACAAACGAGGCAATTTGTATGTCCACTGCATCGGGCTTGAAGACGAACAGACCAAATGAACGCAGATGGATGGATCTTATGGCTTAGGCATTAAAAACACTTCTGCGTTTACTCTGTCTAACGAAGAGATCGTTCAACGTATTTGTCTTGCGATTTAACGTCATTGTTTAGCAGCTTGTTGGCTTATCAAATGCAGTAAAAAAATTATTCTTTTAAATAGTTTTCAGTATATTCCTTGGCTACTGATCTAAGGGACCTGGGTTCGAGCCCCGGTAAGGCATGGATGTGTGTGTTGTTTTTCTACTGAGGGCCTGCCATCCTCACAGACCTTCTACTATGGCATATAAACTGATAGGCTCCTGTCAGACCTCTGTGGCAAGCAGCTGCTTGAGGGGGTATTTATTTTATTTATTTATATTCCTGGAGGAAACTTTCAAACAGGAATGAATATTAGACTAAATGATTAAAGAGTCAAAACGTCCAAGGCAATACATGTAATGAATATTGCTTTAAATTTTACCACTGCACAGGCCTTGAGGGAAAAGGTAACAAATTTGTAGAATTAAAATTTAAGAAACAAAATTTGTTTTCAACACTTTTATTATTGCATTAGATATACAGTACTGTGCGAATTAATTGGGACAAGCGAAGGAACCCTAAGTCCCTTTCCTGCAGAGTCTAAACTGCTGCAAGTCTAAACTAGTTCGTAACTTTCTGCTGCAAGTCTTAAACTTGCGCGTGCAGCTTCCGGGCCGTAGACGCTTCACCCCATTGAAGGAATGATGGACAGCAAAAAGTACATAGGCGTTCTGGAGGCGAAAATGGTCCCAACACTGCAGAAGCTGTTTCCTAACGGCGATGGGGTATTTCAACAGGATCTGGCTCCATGCCACAATTCTAAGCTTGCTAAGAGCTTCTTTACCCAGCAACATTTGAAGGTATTGGAGTGGTCGGGAAATTCAGCCGATCTAAACCCCATTGAAAATTTGTGGGCCATTATTAAAGCGCGCATATGTAAGATGGATTGCACGACGAAAACCAAAATGATAGAAAGTGTCATGAAAGTGTGGTACCACGACCCTGAAGTGAAGGAGATGTGTGGAAAGCTAGTGGCATCAGTGGTTGAGAGGGTGGAAGAAGTAATTAAAGCTAAGGTGGGTCACATTTACTATTAACTACACTATTAAACAAATAAATATTTTAGTTGTGTCTTTGTTACTGCATTTTTCTATTGTCCCAACTAATTTGCACAGTACTGTAGTTTTATACTTTAGCAACAGCAAATAAAAATATTCTATCTATTCGATTTTCAATTTCTATTATCCCCCCCCCCCCCGAAAAAAAATCTGGAAGCGTGAGCGAGAACAAATCGGTGAAACGAGCAGAGATATAGCAATGAAATTAGAGGGTTAGGCTTATGTTTTGTACATTCATTTCTATAATGTGCTTTTTTTTTTAGAAAAAATTAGTTTATACTTTTTAAAAGTTCATTTGCATAAAATATGTGGAAAGAATTCTTGTTTCGATAAAAACCAAGAAAATGCGGCGCAAACATTAATTACTTATCTTAGGATTTCCTAAACTTTATATATCTGGAGATCGGTGTTTTTCAGTACATTTTTGCTGCCCAAAAGTACAAACGCATATAAATAAGATAATAAAGTTACACTCTTTATTTAATCTTATAACATTAAGTAATTTTTAATGCGTACTTTATAGCTTTTGAATAGTTAAGAAAACTAAGAAGAAAATACGAAATGTGTGGGAACCAGTTATATCTTGCTGCGTTTATGAATGCTGCGCGAAAACGATAAGATCTGAGACCTCTTTGTGTAATTTCTGAGGACCATTTTTTTTACCAAGGATCGCAGACCACACTTTGGAAAACGATATCCAGCTCATTTAGAAAAAAAAAGATGTACATGTGTTCTTTGGTTCGTGGGGTGCAAAACAATGGATGACTGTAAAGAGGAAATAAAAATTTCATCTGTACATTCTGTGATATTAAGTTTAAGGTAAAACTCTTCTGTCTGATATCTTTTTTAATTCACACGTTAAGCTTTTTATCGAATATATTTAGAATATATTTTTAAATTTCTGGGTAATTACTAGTGGAGTGTAAGTGGTAATTGGGGAGACTATGAGACTGCGCAGTTGACGCCTCGACAGCTTACGTAGATTATTTTCGTAGATTATAGGCTGACTGACAGGCCATTCATGTATGATTTATGAGAAATGTCGAAACAAGTAGCTTTAGTGCCACCTTGGGGTTGGGTTGTTTTATCTCTGAGCGGCACTTTTTTGCACACCATGGGCTAAATGGCCAGGTCACATGGACCCCGAAGGCTCAGAGAAGGTTGGGGGAGGGGACCCATTGGAACAGCTGTTGGGAGATAGATGGTAGCCTCCTGTCAAGGTCATCCAGCGTGTTCTTTAACGTGCACAGGGTATGGATCTCCCGCACACGGGGCCACGGCTTAATGTCCCATCCGACGGACGGCGGCCTTTCCAAGCCCATCGGTGTCCCTTACTGACCGTGGGCAGGGCGGGGAATTTTGCGGAGATAAATCCCAACGCTCACTCAGCTGGGAACTACAGATTACGAGCCTGGCGCGCTACCGACTGAGCCACCCCCGCCCCCACCCAGACAGGCAGAGAAGAGTGCCGTCTACAAAAGGTTTTCTTTTTATTTGTGACCTATTGATGCTGCAACTTATAGACAGTAAATGTCATCAAAATAAATGTAAAAATAATCCTAAGAAATAATAATTAGGGAAATTATGTCACCGAATTAAAAAACAAAATCTCGATTTTTCCATTCGGTCGGTAATAACGGTGTATTTGAAAAAAAAAAAAAGTGATTCAGGACTGTGTTGAAACCGAAACCCATATTTATTGTTCATACTTTATCGAGCTACTCGAAGAGCGGGGATTGGCTTAAAATCGGTATGGAATATCGGTAGCTCTCCAAGCTTGTAAGCTGATGTTCTCAGGTTCGAGTCTCAACTGTGCTAACGTTGAAATTTATTCTCCGATAAGTACAACTTCGCCATCGGCAAGAAATGAAACACCAATAGGTTTGGAAATGAAACCATCTATCGGATGGGGCTTTAAGCCGTTTCTCCGTGTGCAGGAGAGCCATACAATGTGTACGTTAAAGAACACACTGCGTGAGCTTGAGGGGAAACTTCCATCTGTCTGTTAACAGCTGTCCAGCGACACAACCCTCAACTTTTGGAGTCCTTGTGACTTGTCCATTAAGTCATTAGTGTACACAAAAGTTCTCGGAAAGCAAAAACACCAAGTATTTATCACGGAAACTCTGCCAGAACAGTGATGATGACTCCATTTTGAAATCTTGAGTAAATTGCTTGATTAAAAAAACATTATTTCCATTGTAGGTCTTTGATTTTATTTCATATTTTACCACTTTGTCTCTCTGTTTCACAATAATTCATTAACATCATTCTCATTTATAATTGGATTGGATTGGATTACCTCTGAGCGGCACTTTTTTGTACACCATGGGCTAAATGGTCAGGCCACAAGGACCCCGAAGGCTCAGAGAAGGTTGGGGGAGGGGACCCACTGGAACAGCTGTTGGGAGACAGATGGTAGCCTCCCGTCAAGGCCATCCAGCGTGTTCTTTAACGTGCACAGGGTATGGCTCTCTCGCACACGGGGCCACCGCTTAACGTCCCATTCGACGGACGGCGGCCTTTTCAAGCCCATCGGTGTCCCCTACTGACCGTGGGCAGGGCGGGGAAATTTTGCGGAGATAAATCTGAACGCTGACCCAGCTGGGACTCGAACCTGGGAACGACAAATTACGAGCCTGGCGCATTTATAATTGAAAACACAATCTACCAAACATCAGACAAAGATCATTTAATGATTTGTAAATCAAATTTAAAAGCCATTTTTACAATTTTTTTGTGAGTAGTACATATTTAATTCAGCCATCAGTTTTAGGGATACTGTTAGTCAGGCCCGGATCTAGAAATAATAATAATAATGAAAAGAAATTGCGAACAGGGGACGAGGGAGCTTAACGAAACCGGAACGGACTACAACGCACTTCCAGTATTCTTTTTAAACGGTATTCTTTGCCGTCCCGTGGCCGAGTGGTTAGCCCACTTGGTTACTGATCTAAAGGACCTGGGTTCCAGCCCCGGGTAAGGCAGGATGTTCGTGTTGTTTTCTGCTGAGGTCCTGCCATTCTCACAGACCTTCTACTATGGCATAAAAACTGACAGGCTCCTGTCAGACCTCTGTGGCAAGCAGTTGCTTGAGGGAGTATTTATCTATTTTTATTTTATTCTTTGCCAAACATGGCAATATACGTTTTCCCGCCTTCTTGGACAGTTCTAGAGGTCTTTCAAAAAATATTCTTGAGTAATATGTGTAACATACGTGTTAACTATTATTTCGCCTCGATTATGGTTATTAACGTTCTCGGGGAAGGGTGGGAGGCTGCTGTTGAAAATAACTCTGGTTGGTAAGACAGTAGTAGAATCTAAAAATCTTTTAAAATTAAGCTATTTACGTAAAATGCCAGAAGTGTATTAGATTGCTTTATCAAAATATCAGAGAATTCCCACGTTATGCCAATGGAAATCTAACTTCAAAGCTCCATAATTTCTAAAATATAGATTTTTAATGGAAAAATGTGACGAAAGATAAAAATCGTAACGAAATCTATTTTTTCTCGATTTTCAAAAACATTCATTCAGTATTTTAAAATAATAAGTATGGAAGCTAGAATATTTCCCAACAATAATACGTTATAAGTATTTACCTCGGAAATAATTAAAATTTAAATAATAAGTAGTAATTTATCAAACCATAAAATAAACATACATTTTAGGAGTTTGCGTAATGATTATTTGAATTGTCATTAAAAAATTATTCTTGAAAGCGTTCATTCCAAATGTCTTTCAATGATTGTGGAGCATCTTTAAGCAGTAAATTCGTGTGTCTAACAAGACATAATCGAAATAATGGCGGAAATTATTAGAACTTAAATATTAAATATTGTTTCGAAACGTATAATAAAATAAATATTTCATTTTAGAAGTTTGCATAATGAATATTAGACAATTATGAATGAATTTTATAAAGCAAGATAATTTATTGGTAACTCTTTCAGCTTCCATAACTCTTTAAATACTGAACGAATATTGTTGAAAATCGATATTTAAATTGATTTGATTATGCTTTTATCTTCAATCATATATTTCCACTGCATACATGTTTCAGAAGTTATAAGCTTCAAAGTTAGATTCTGTTTGACATAACATGGAAATACTTTAGTATTTTGGTAGTGCAATGTATGTTCAAGTTACACTATTTGTAAAACTATCTATTGTGACCATTCATTACGCATTTTTTTTTTATTCAATGACGTGAAGACAGAAGTCAGTAACATAAGTTAGATAATACTGTATCTTATGAATCAGCTGTCACAAAGAGACCCGTTAGCATAAACAAATGTACCATTGAGTTTTTCTTTTCTTTCGTTCTTTAACTACGTGAATCATTACGAAAAGTACCCGGTAAAAAAAAAGGTAAAAGCAATTTTGCTTTGCTTCCTTCGTTGTTTACATTTCACTTTACAAGCCATTTTACGAAAGAAGTCTTTGAAATTCTTTCCCGTTCTGTATCCCATTTGGCTTATTGGGAGCACATAAGATAAAACTCCATCCCAGTGCTGTTGACAGTAACATTTTGTCCTGCTTTTTAATTCGTTTAAAGTTTTCGCTTGAGTGAACTCCCTTCGTCGCATGGAAACAGTTACGAGTGTGTTGACAAAAACAGATTAATATCACGTGATTACTTAATACTCATTAACGCATTGAGCCAAACATTGCATAAAAAACTTGCTTCGAGATGACTAGACGATGAAGTTCATGAGCATAAGATTTTAATTCCACTTATGAGCGAATTCCGTTCCAACAGACTTAATTTCTGTTTTACATTCTGTTTTATCCTTTACACTTCCTACTTTTCTTTAACTATATTTGTTTTTTTACGTCTCCCCAGCGTACTTTTTTAACCTTAGTGCATTCTACATCTTGTTAGACATACGCATTCTCTACTTAAAGAAGCTCCACAACCATTGAAACACATTTGAAAGGATTGCTTTCAAGAATAATTTCTTTAATGGCAGTTAGCTTACTTTGCACGGTGGAAAGGTTGTTTACTTTGAAGCGACAGCTTAGTTTCAGCGTGGTTGTGTCTCCATCCCTCTCCAGCCGTTCCTTCCGCACTTCTCCATCTATTTGCCCGGGGCTTCTAGTTCCATGTTAATTAAAGGCCAGTGAGATGTTGACTCTCGCTCGTTCTTTCTTCACGTCGCTTTGGTCTGCATGTGAGAGTAGAGAGTGTTTAGACTGCTGAGTCGGAGATTATCAAGATGTTCTCTTTGGATTTTAGCCACAATTCAAATTCGTTATTTGTACTGCAACTTTAGCTTTATCAGCTGTCCATTTTCCAAAGATTTAAAATGGGCAGGAAGTTGAAGTTTAGCTTAATGATTGGACAAATTCGTAGGAGCATAGACAAATTGACTGTGTGATGGAGAAAAGGATTGTAGTATCCGAGAACAAATTGATGTATGTTCAAGCGAACGGAGTCGAAAAGAAGGGTTTGAAACACATTTAAATTTGTGCTATATTAAAGAGGAATTATTTTTCTAGTATTAAATAGCTGAGTTGTACTTGAATGATATCTGTTGGTATGCCCCCATCGAGGACTCGTATGAGAATGAGAAAGATAGGTTTTATGGGCAACTTCAGGATATTTTGAATTCTGTCAAGAAAGGAATATTACTCTTGTGCTAGGTGACTTCAATGTCAAAGTTGCAATGGCAATGGGAAACGTCTGCACACAGGGTCTGCGTAGGAATATGATTGATTATATATTAATTAACAGAAAATGAGCTAGTTCTTTTAGGAATACCAGGTCTTATGGAGAGCCGAAATTGAGTCTGACCATTACCTTATGAAGAGTGTTTGTAACTGAAGTTTAAGAAATATTGTGTCAAAATTAAAAGAACTTCCTTTAACAACAAAGATCTGAAAGACCCAGATATAGCCAAAGCTCACCATGATAGGTTTAGTCATTACGGAAATCGTGGTTTACTTACTACACGAAATTGTGGAAAAATGAGATAATTTTAAACAGGCTTTTCTAACTAACAGTACTGTTTTAGGTAAAATGGAGCGTAGGAGAAAGCTATTTTACAGCAATACTAAATAATCTAATTAAATACTAAATAACTGACAGGCTCCTGTCAGACCTCTGTGGCAAGCAAGCAGCTGCTTGACGGGGGTATTTATTTTTTTATTTATTTTAAAATTATATTAAATAATAATAATAAATACTAAATGATAATGAATAATCTAAGCTTATTTCTGAAAGAAGGAATTGCAGTAATAAACTTAATCAATATCTTTCTAGTTCTAACAGCATTACTCATACGAAGAGCTTAATAAACGTGTAACGGATCAGTTACCAGCTGATAGGAAACTTTGATATGATAGTTTTAGGTAACAAAACAGAGGAAATAGATAACACAGTAAAAGATAGTTGTAGCAGATACATAGTTAACATTTTGTGTGAGAAGGAACAGATTGTCACACAAGGATTGAGGGATAAACATGGTAAAGTTACTGAAAGTGAAGATTCTGTCGTGTCTAGATGGGTTTAATATTTCAGATATGTTCTAAACAATGTGGTTAGTTCTATTCCCATTGTTTTTAATAAGGATAGATTCATTACTGGCTGTAATATTGGCCTGTATAACATTCAGAAGTTGCTTTACTTTGGCTATCTCTAAATTGAAACTACATAAATCGCAAGAGGTAGATGAAATTACATTTACTACTGAAATGTATACAGCTGGGAATGTTAAAATTTAGATTTTTTTATGTTGAAATTTAGATTTTTTTATGATAAAGTTGTTTTTCTGAATGATTTTACCAGAGTTATATCACTTTGCATTTGTACCTGTGTATTCTGAAGTTTTTATGGTGATAGCTGATTTTGTAGTATTTATAAATATTTCAAAAATCGTATCAGTTTTATTCTGTTACATGAAGATACTGTATATGTCAAATTGATTTAATTATTTAAATTAAAACAGCGAAACCTGGATCGTTTTATACATTCTTAGACTTTTTTTTACATAATTTCAAAAATATATGTAAAATATCGGCTTACTTGATTTAATTTTACATAAAACAGAGGGGAAAAAATGAGTAATTAACATTTGCACAAGAAGAAACTTTCTTCTCTTCTTTCTTCAGCTGCTTGCTTTCTTATCTCTCTTTGTACATACAACAGTAGTCTGCTGTCATGTATGCTCTGTACAGTCGCTCAAAAAAGTATCCGAACACTACGGTTGATTACAGAATTCAGAAAAAAATATCTGGCAACGAATTTTTTTTAGAAATTAGTGATCTGGCAACCTTCGTGTCACGTGATTACAGAATTCAGGAAAAATATCTGCAGCGTGTACAGCAACTGCACACGCTCCAGTTACCGTTCACAGCAAACTGGAGCGTGTGCAGTTACTGCACACGCTCCAGTTTGCTGTGAACGGTAACTGTACACGCTCAATATTTCCGTGAGTGAGCCCACACGATCTAGTATCAAAATAATATGACCACCTACAGTCGCTCAAAAAAGTATCCGAACACTACGGTTGATTAGAGAATTCAGAAAAAAATATCTGGCAACGATTTTTTTTTAGAAATTAGTGATCTGGCAACCTTCGTGTCACGTGACGCGAAGGTTGCCAGATCACTAATTTCTAAAAAAATCGTTGCCAGATATTTTTCTGAATTCTGTAATCAACCGTAGTGTTCGGATATTTTTTAATATATATAATGCGCATATATATATAATGCAATGAATATGGAGCGTGTGCAGTTACCGTTCACAGCAAACTGGAGCGGTTGCGGTTAATACTCACAGCACATTGGATCGTGTGAGCTCACAAAGACCTGGATCGTGTGGGCTCACTCACGGAAATATTGAGCGTGTGCAGTTACCGTTCACAGCAAACTGGAGCGTGTGCAGTAACTGCACACACTCCAGTTTGCTGTGAACGGTAACTGGAGCGTGTACAGTTGCTGTACACGCTCCAGATATTTTTCCTGAATTCTGTAATCATGTGACACGAAGGTTGCCAGATCACTAATTTCTAAAAAAAATCGTTGCCAGATATTTTTTCTGAATTCTGTAATCAACCCTAGTGTTCGGATACTTTTTTGAGCGACTGTACCATCTGTCTCCTACTTTCTCTGACTCTCTAACTTTCCCTGAGCCTTCGGGGTCCATGTGACCTGGCCATTTAGCCCATAGTGTGCAAAAAAGTGCTGCTCAGAGGTAAAACAACAACAACAACAACTGCTATCATGTTCGCAATACATCTTCCTTGGCACCTCTTTTCTATTTCTTTTATGTTCTCGTAGAAGATTTCTCTATCTCTAAAATTTCATGGAAATATTCAAAATGGAAATGTAAGCAGGACAACTTCATATTCATATTGCAGCCAAGTTTTCTAAAGCTCTTCAGTACATCTTCGAAAATTGTTTTGTAATTTGGATATTAGTTGTTTCCCCAGAAAAATATCGACATCTCTGAAGCCAAACCGAGCTTCTGTTACATTTTGATTCATAATCAGTTCATTCATCAGTTATGTATTTGGGGACCTACAAAAATTCTTTCCTTAATTCCTCCTGTGTAATAGATGGACACTTCACGCAGAAGTGTTTCAAACAATCTCTCTCCTTGTTCAGGGCTTTTTGGAAACTGTTGGCTACTGATCTAAGGGACCTGGGTTCGAGCCCGGGTAAGGCATGGTTGTGTGTATTGTTTTTCTGCTGAGGTCCTGCAATCCTCACAGACCTACTATGGCATATAAACTGACAGGCTCCTGTCAGACCTCTGTGGCAAGCTGCTGCTTGAGGGGTATATCAAGGTAATTGAGGGGGTATTTATTTATTTATTTTTTTTATTTCATTAGGCCAAGTTTGACATATAGAAGCAGTAACAGTACTTTCTTTGGATCAATAAATGACCAGCCTTTTATACTTTTTTGAACGTGGTGTCAGAGTTTTTCTCGGTGGCCACACTTTCTATTCTGTGTTTTCGTCTTCCTCGGCTGTCCTACTTGCACAAAAAACAAGGATTTCTGCGTAACCAGGCTGTTGGAAGTAACAGACCCATAGCTTTAAAATCCCCACACACTAGTCAGTCACAACTCTCTACTGAAATCTCTCCAAGAAAAGTTGAAGTTTTTCATACATTTCTTTCAAGTGCACTGAATGGGCCACAGAAATAGAACCAATTTGTTTCCATTATGAAGCAGAACTCCTTTCAGACTTCGTTTTGAAGAGTTGATAAATAGTCTCCAATATATTACTTGAGAGTCAACTTCATAGTAGTTCATTAGTGTACTAATGTTGTCAGGGCCGTCGCCAGATTAGATCATGCCCTGAGGCAAACAATTAAATATTGCCCCTGATGGATTATAAGACAAAAATATAAGAAATCTCCAATTGCTATTTTGCTTTTATTACAAGAGAAACATTAATGCAAAACAATTATAAATAATATTAATTAAATATTTGCTCTACGGGGCTGTCGCACAATAAAACTGTTATAAGCTCTTCTAAATTTAAATTATAAGTTATGTCCGCATCTATCGATATAGTTGCTAGACCAACCAATCTTTCTTGGGTCATTGCTGTTCGCAAATAATTTTTAATCAGTTTAAATATATATAAATAAATACCCCCTCAAGCAGCTGCTTGCCACAGAGGTCTGACAGGAGCCTGTCAGTTTATATGCCAAAGTAGAAGATCTGAGAGGATGGCAGGACCTCAGCAGAAAACAACACGAACATCCATGCCTTACCCGGGGCTCGAACCCAGGTCCCGTAGATCAGTAGCCAAGCGCGCTAACCACTCGGCCACGGGACGGCTAAATAAATATCCCCTCAAGCAGCTGCTTGCCACAGAGGTCTGACAGGAGCCTGTCAGTTTATATGCCATATTACAAGGTCTGAGAGGATGGCAGTAAGCTTGGAAAAACTTCTTTCCGCACTTGCTACGCTAACAGGAATTGTTAACAATATCCTTAGCGTGGTGGTTACGTTGGAATAAATTTCTACAAGATTTTGGTCATATATATATATGATAAAATTTGGTGAGGACCACTTTTCTCTTGTATTATTTTTGAGAGAATTTTTAATTCTTCAAATAAACGAGGATTGCAATGTCTACAAAATGAAATAATAATCCCCAAAATGATAAATATAATGTAAATTAATCAAAACTGGTTAAGGAAAAGTAAAAGATAATAAGTGGACCATCACAGACGTCGTGAGACAGGCTGCCCTATGCAACGGTACACCTGTCGACGGTACTGAATGTTGTTAGAGTACATCATTGAAACTTCTTCAGAAAAATAGGGAAACAATTCTTGTTCTTGATGTCTGTACCATGAAAAAACTGTTCCTGTACAAGGCGAATTTTTGATTTTTATCTTTTATCACAGAAGCTCAACAGTCTCTTTCGGAAGGTTCAAATCCCTTATCAGGTCATTAAGTTAATTTTGTGAAAACAAATGTGGTGCACTGCTGTTAATTTCTGGTTCATCAATGTCAATTTCGTCCTCTGAAACAAGAACTTCAGAGTCCAATGGCTTGTTTCCCAAAACATATGCCGGGGAGGTATCAGCAACTGGGATCCATGGTCCTACAGCAGATAGAATGCTATTAGGATAAATATATTGTTCGTTTTTTGCATTATAACATGAACTCTTACCAAAAAACAGAAGTAATTGCGTGATTTTGATGTTTCCTGGAGGGCTGCCAGTTCAGTATGGCCTGCTGATCTGGTCATCTATGGCCACTTTTTTCTTTTTTTTTCAACCCTGCTGAGGAGTGGTCAACTTCACAGGGTCCTGGTGCTGACCATTTATACTTACTAGACTGGACTTGTTTATGGATTTGAGCTTGATTATGGATCCTGGACTTGCTGCACTGGTGGGCCTCTGTTGAGGGAGAATCTGCCGCTGTGTTTTCTGTTTGCTTCTGGGTTGCCAGCCCTAAGTGAACAGAGGCATGGGATACCTTATATCAGCTAGTGCATAATCCTAATCAGAGGCCATCGCAGGTACTTGAACCTTACTTTGCTAGTTGGGCATCGTCAAGCCTAAACTGGAGTAATGTGCCTCAGGCAAGCCATATGGCTCTTGAAAAAGTCCACTTGAAAAGGTGATGCCTGAAGTTCCTACCAGCATTGGTGACTTCAGCCTTTAGCGGAGGAGGAACAGGTCTTTGCCCCATGCCTGCGATTAGGGGGCTGTTTGATATTGTTGGCCCTACCAATCTCAATAAACCTAATTTCTTTAAAAATCCTACTAATCATTTTCTCTCTGCAGGAACGTGGAACATGAGGACATTACTTAGAGATTATTCTCTTGATGTCCTCATGCAGGAATTCCAGCGTTATAACCTAGATATTCTAGGCTTGCAAGAGACCAGATGGACAGGTAAAGGTGAGATACTTAAATATAACTTTAAATTTCTCTTTACAGGGAGAGAGGATAGAAAGCATCACCAAGGCGTGAGTCTGCTGCTCAGCAGACATGCTAGTGATGCTCTTTTAGGATATGAGTGCATTAATGAAAGGTTTCTTACAGCAAAATTTCAGACAAGCATTAAAGACTTGAATGTTATTTGCTGTTATGCCCCCACTGAGGATGCTGATGAGGATGAGAAGGATAGGTTTTATGGACAACTTCAGGATATTTTGAATTCTGTCAAGAAAGGAGATATTACCCTTGTTCTTGGTGACTTCAATGCCAAAGTTGGTACTGACTCTGACCTTTGGGGAGGGGTGATTGGCGCTTTTGGTATTGGTAGCTGCAATGGCAATGGGCAACATCTCCTACAGGTAAGTAAACTCAATGGTTTCAGAATAACTAACACATATTACAAACACCGCGACATATATAAATACACACAGGCATAGGAATATGATTGATTATATATTAATTAACAGCAAATGGGTAGTTCTGTTAGAAATACCAGGGCATATAGGGGAGCTGAAATTGGATCTGACCATTACCTTGTTAAAAGTGTCTTGCAATTTAAACTTAAAAAGTGTTGTGCTAAAGTTAAAAAAATTATCTTTAATACTGAAGCTCTGAAAGGCACAGTTATAGCTAAAGCTTACCATGATAGGTTACTTAGTCATTATGACAATCATGGTTTGCTTAATACTGAAGTTGAGGAAGAACGGGGCCGTTTTAAACAGGCTTTTTTGGAAACTAACAGTACTCTTTTAGGAAAAAAGGAGCAGAGGAGATAGAATTATTTAAGTGATAAGGCACTTGAGCTTATTTCAGAAATAAGGAACTGCAGGAATGTCCTTAATCAGTACCCTACTTGTCCTAATAGAAAGAATTACAGAGAGCTTAATAAACGCGTAAAGGATCAGTTAGCTGCTGATAAGAATCTTTGGCTTGATGGCCTGGTTGACAAAGCTGAGGAAGCAGTTAGACAGCACAACAGCAGAGAGCTGTACCAGATAGTTAATGTTTTGTGTGGTAGAAAACGAACAGGTATACAGGGATTGAAGGATAAATAAGGTAAGGTTATAGAAGGTGAGTATTCTGTCATGGCTAGGTGGGCTGAGCATTTCAGTGATGTTCTAAACAATGTAGTTAGTCCTATTCCCATTGTTTGCAATGATGATAGATGCATTGGTGGCTTTAATGTTGGCCTTATAACACAGTCTGAAGTTATTTTGGCTATTTCTAAACTTAAACTTCATAAATTCCCAGGGGTAGATAAAATTACTACAGAAATGCTTAGAACAGGGAATATTTCGGTTACCACTTGGATGACTGAAATTGTGAATATCTTTTATGAGAAAGGCCAAGGATTTTACCAGAGCTATTGTTATCCTTATTTTCAAAAAAGGTGATCGCAGTTCTTGTGATAACTGTAGGGGTATCAGCCTACTCTCTGTTCCAGGGAAAGTTCTTTGCATGATTACTTAATAGAATTAAGAATCTGGTTGACAGTCAATTGCATGATGAGCAATGTGGGTTCAGAAGTGGTAGGGGATGTGTGGATCAGATATTTTCATTTAGGCAGATTCTTAAGAAATGTTTAGAGTTTCAGAAACCTTTGGTTGTTAGCTTTATTGATTTCAAAAAGGCTTTCGAATCTGTTGATCGACATAATTTATGGTTTATTGTGAGATCATATGGTATACCAGACAAGTTAATTAACATAAAGAAAGCTCTCTATAATAACACTGAGTCCTGTGTGAGAGTTGGTAAGGCTTGTAGCAACTGATTTAGCATTACTTCTGGTGTTCGACAAGGGTGCATTTTTGTCTCCTTTTCTCTTTAATTTGGTTATTGATTACGTTATGCGAAATTCACTTAAAGGGAAAGATTTTGGCCTTAAAATGTCTGGAGATAGTAAAATTTCTGATTTAGATTATGCTGATGATTTAGCCTTTTTGGCAAATGATGTTGATGAGATGAACTCTTTCATTCGAGCTGTTAATGAGATTGGTAGTAGAGTAGATTTGGTTATAAAAAAATAAAATAAAAATAAATACCCCCTCAAGCAGCTGCTTGCCACAGAGGTCTGACAGGAGCCTGGCAGTTTATATGCCATAGTAGAAGGTCTGAGAGGATGGCAGGATCTCAGCAGAAAAACAACACACACAACCATGCCACACCTGGGGCTCGAACCCAGGTCCCTTAGATCAGTAGCCAAGCGTGCTAACCACTCGGCCATGGGAAACAGAGAGAAAACTAGAGTGATGAAAATTGGTCAGGCAGGCTGTGATTCAGTTAATCTGAATGGTTGCAGTCTTGAGCAGGTGTCACAGTTTAATTACCTTGGGAGCTATGTAACAGATAATGATAATGTGCGGTATGAGATTAACAGACGGATAGGGATTGCTGCCGGGGCTTTTAAGTATCTATGGAGAGTGTGGAGAAATAGGCTTATACATCTAAAGACTAAAATTAGACTGTATAATAGTTTGGTTCTTTCTAGGGTTAGTTATGATAGTGAAACTTGGACGCTGTGTAAACAAGATAACAGGAAACTAGATGCTTTTGATTCTAGATGCTTACGTAGTACCTTGTGTATTAGGTGGTTTAACTTTGTAACTGATGATGAGGTTAGGCAAATGAGTCTGCAACCTCCTTTAAGCAGCATATTGTGCAGAGAGAGACTCCGCTGGTTTGGCCATGTTGCCCGTATGGATAATTATAGATTGGCGAATAGGGTTATGTACAGTGTGCCTAGAGGCCACAGAAAGAGGGGGGAGACCTAGGATGCGCTGGGCTGACAATGTCAAACAGGATCTTGGTAGAATTAGTGTGCAGTGGCCGGATGCAGCAGATGTAGCTCAGGACAGATATGCTTGGAGAATTAAACTGCATGGTCTGGTTGGACCTCCGTAGTCCATAGCTGCTTGAGGATGATAATGATCATGATTATAGCACAGGGACTGCAAAACACGTCATTTTTTTTTACCAAGCTTCTTGAGCGTTCTACGCATACACGGCACACTTTAGGGGGGACCTCTGACCTGTACTGTTACCTAATTTAATTCCCAAAATATGAAATGTATACATTTTTCACAAACCGTGTAATATTCTGTAATTAAGTAGGGAACCAATAATTTTATTATCATAAATTTACAGGTTAAATTTTGATATTTAAACCAGTTCTTATTGTGGAATGTGAAACCTCTGAGAACTTCAATCTACACTTTTATTTCTCTTCACACACAAACACAAAAATGTAACTAACCTTTTCGTAATCTTTTTTATTTAATAGCGTGATTCATAAGTCTGTGCATTTTTCTCCATGCAAAATGTGTACAGTCGCTCAAAAAATATCCGAACACTATGGTTGATTAGCCAGATCACTAATTTCTAAAAAAATCGTTGCCAGATATTTTTTCTGAATTCTGTAATCAACCATAGTGTTCGGATATTTTTTTGAGCGACTGTACGGTGACACATTGTCGCGTTGCATTTGCATACCTCCTCTGAATGTGGTATTAAGGAAAAGTATAAATCCACTGCATCTACAACTATTACAAGTGTCGGAGTCTTGGTTTCTATAGTTAGAAACGTTTTAGAATGAGTGAATTAAGTATTGAAATTCGTGAAATTTTAGGTCATTAAAAGCTATCGAATCGGTCCGAGAAATATGAGAAATGGAAGGTGAGGTGGCAGTCTCCATTCGTGCTGCTGAAGCTTGGTTCAAGAAGTTCAAAGGTATCTCGCAAGTAGAGTCACGATCGTGACGTTCTGTACCATTCTGTTGAAACTGACCCATTGGCATACACTCGCAGGCTCTCTCCGAACTTGGTTGCTCACAAGCAACTATAGTGTGGTATCTGCAACACATCGATAAAGTAGCAAAGGTTGCTGAAGTGTTTCACATGAACTGACTACTGAAGAAGCAAACCGTCGTATCGAAGTCTGCAGGAAACTCCTTGCTAATCAACAAACCACCGTTTCATCAAGCGAATTGTTACTTGCAATGAAAAATGGATCTTTTTCAACAATCCGAATGATCAAAACAGTGGCTTGACCTAGGCTAACCAGCATTTCTTGTCCCAAAGAGGGAATGATTCGAAACGAAGGTAATGCTGTATATAACAGATTTACCACAGCTGGGTTAAATTAAAAACTTAATCACTATCCGAGCTGTTTTATTTTTGTTTTAGTAAATCAAAATAGCATTTGTTCGGTGAATACAGGATAGTAGGGGTGTTAGTCACTTTTTATACTAATATGTGAAGTAAGTTCTTTCCTGTTGTACGGATCACACACGATATTTAGACCACTGTATTTTGACATGTTTCGACTTTTAAATTCTTCTTCAGAAGTTGGGTAAACAGTTCTGCTTTGGAGATTATATGCGTGTGTGTTGCTGTCTGGCTGCCGCCGTATGGTTTACAGCGGGTGACGCTGTTGCGATTTCGTGGTCCTCCTATGTGCCTCGGGTAGGGGTGTGAATGCTTTTGCAGCACTGCGCTGATCGAGGAGTGATTACTTCACATATTACTACAAGAAGTGACTAACACCCCTACTCTCCTGTATTCACAGATCGAAATGCTATTTCGATTTACTAAAACAATAATAAAACACCTCGGATAGTGATTAAGCTTTTAAAGTAATGCTGTGTTTTGTGAACATTTGAGGGTGTAGTGCACTTGGAGCTAGTTTCCGATGGACGTGCCATCAATGCAACATCTACTCAGCACAACTGGAGAACGTGCACTGTGTGACGCTTCAAAGCTACCCAAAGCTTTATCTCCGCTAAATACCCGACCCTGCCCTCAGTCAGAAAGGGGATACCGATGGGCTTTGAAGGGAAGCGTCCGTCAGACAGGAGGTAAAGCCGTGATCCCATGTATAGGAGAACCATACCATGTGGACGCCAAGGAACACTCTGGATGACTTGGCGTGAGGCTACCATCTGTCTCTTAACAGATATTTCTCCAACCATCTCTGAGCCTTCGGAGTCCTTGTGACTTGGACATTTAGCCCATTGTGTGCAGAAAAGTTCCACTCAGAAGTAAAACAACCAACTTTTCAGCGTTAAGAATTTTCTCCATTAATTTTTGCTCTCGATGAGAAAGGGGATATTGTTGGGCTTGGAAATAATACCGTCCGTCGAATTGGATGTTAAGCTATGGTCCCGTGTGCAGAAAAAGCTATAACGTATGTACTTTAAGGAAAATGTTAGATGGCCTTGGCAGAGACTTTTATATCTCTTCTAACAGCTGCTAGGTGGATCCCCTTCCCCAACTTTCTCTGAGCCCTTGTAACCTGGCAGTGGCCCATTGTCTAAAAAAAGTGTGGCTCAGATAAATATACATTTTAGAAGTTTGCGTAATAATTATTTCATTATTTAGACAAATATGAATCATTTTTATAAATCAGGATAACTTATAAAAATTCCAATCTTAAAAATTCCAGCTTCTATAACTTTTCAAATACTGAACTAATGTTGTCGAATACATCCATAGTAAATACACAGATTACTTGTAGAAATAGACTTAAACAATTATTAAAAACTTGTGAAAAAAAGTTATCGCTGACGTGGCGGGAATCGAACACGCAACTCTCTAGATGTATGCCAGCGGCGCTCTACCCTTAAACCACGCATCAAACGCTAAAATCTTCTAGAATAAGATCTATAAATATTTCACTGAGATGTGGCGGATCTTGCACCATCTATACTTCAGGAGAGGCAACTTTTCCAATTTTTAATAATAAACCGTTAAGATTGATTGACCTCCTCATTAACATCTAAATCATTAGCATCAATTGAAAAAGTTGCCTCTCCTGAAGTATAGATCCGCCACATCTCAATGAAAGATTTTTAGGTCTTATTCTGGAAGACTAATAATGTCTGATGTGTGGTTTAACTGGTAGAGCGCTCTGGCATGTATCTAGAGAGTTGCAGGTTCGATTCCCGCGGTGTCAGCGATAATTTTTTTTTTTCCAGAAATTTTTAATAAATGTTGTTGAAGTTCGTGATTTAAATAGATTTGGTCTTTAATTAATCTTCAGTCACATTTTTCCATTAAATGCATATTTTAGTAGCTATAGAGTTTCGAAGTTAGATTCTCATTGAAATACATGGGAATTCTCTAATATTTTGATAGGGGAGTGTATTTGTGTTTAAGATGAACGGATTTTACAAGAGTATAAATTTATTTAACCCTTTGTTTACTACAATAGAAATTAAAAAAAAAATCATTTTACAAGCTGATCAAATCACTCCACACCTAAAAAAAAACAACTTGAAAATGAATTCAGACCATTTCCAAGAGAAATGCCCACTCTTTTACAGAAACCACAAAAATATGCTTCTGTTGGTGTACCATTTCCTTTTTTCCCTGGAATACACCTATATATATTACGAAGAATTCGACAACTCACATAGTGATGTTACTTAACATCTGTTGGAACTTCGCAAACCAAAGAAAGTTTTCCTCTAAATTTAGATCCTGACTACATTTAAATCCTTGACTCCATTTCCTTATAGATATTCATAAAAAAAAAGTCATGTTAACAAGTGATCCAACTATTTTTAGTCAGTCTACACCCACCACAAGAAAGTGTGAAACGCCCACCCAAATAAAATAAGATGGAAAAATCTTCCAAATCACAGTGACTGTGATTTGGGTATTACTCACGGGTATGCTGCTTTTCTTCAGCAAACGCCTTCCTCTGTTGAAGTTGTTCTGTGCATTCCCTGGGGACTCAAGAGGACAGCTCGGCACACGATATTTTTAAACGCGGGAATCTTATAATCTCGGTGGCATGAAGAATGTGAGGCCACGTGCTGTACCCAAGGGAGATGGCTTCATCAAGACTTGGTCGCCCAAAGAGTTGTATTATTCATGAGAAAAGTAAACTACGTTATTGGCTGGGCTTTTGCCACGAATGTCGCTTGTCACACACAGTTTTGCTGCATTTTGTACAACGAAGGCATATCATAGAGCAAGAAAGTTTCTTCGAAATAGGATGAACATTTGCACTGAAAGGAATAAAACTCGATTTTTTTCGGTCTCCAGGCATCTGACTGTAGTTTTAGACACAGGACAAGAGAGCAATTTAAGTTTTGCGCTTGATTACGGAATCACTTTATATTCGATGATTTAAAAAGAAAAACATATGTTACTATTCTGTTAAATATGAAAAATAACGTTACTGTTCTCTCGTGGATTTTGTTAATGTATTTTTATACCACGTTACATTAACGTTAAAGAAGCCAAATTAAAATAATTCCATTAGAATTCCAAGCTGGGTCAGCGTTGAGATTTATCTCCGCAAAAATTCCCCGCCCTGCCCACGGTCAGTAGGGGACACCGATGGGCTTGGAAAGGCCGCCGTCCGTCGGATGGGACGTTAAGCCGTGGCCCCGTGTGCGGGAGAGCCATACCCTGTGCACGTTAAAGAACCTGTGTGCGGGAGAGCCATACCCTGTGCACGTTAAAGAACACGCTGGATGGCCTTGACGGGAGGCTACCATGTCTCCCAACAGCTGTTCCAGTGAATCCCCTGCCCCAACCTTCTCTGAGTTTCGAGGTCCATGCGACCTGGCCATTTAGCCCATGGTGTGCAAAAAAGTGTCGCTCAGAGGTAAAACAATCCAACCCATTAGAATTCTACTTGCCACAGAAGATCTGACAAAAGCTTGTCAGTATAATATATCATAAGATCGTCCCGTGGCCAGTGGTTAGCACTCTTGGTCATTGATCTAAGAAACCTGGGTTCGAGCCCCAGATAAGGCATGGATGTTCGTGTTTTTTTCTGCTGAGGTTCCGCCATCCTCTCAGATCTACTATGGCGTATAAACTAACAGGCTCCTGTCAGACCTTTGTGGCAAGCAACTGCTTGAGGGGTATTTTTAATTAAAAAAAATAAAATGTCATAGAGAATATCTATGACAAAGACTCGACCCAAACTAAGATACAATCAGGCACTTGCCCAGAATTTAGTTTTTTGGGGGGGGGGGGGAGGGAGTCTGAGAATAAGATTTGAGTAAAGTTTTCCAATTGCTAAAATATTCCACGGAATAGGTAAAGTTAAAATTATGTTCTATATGGAATATAATCTGTTTCGATTTTAAAGCAACAAGACAAGTTTGAGATTTCGTATAAGACTACCGGATTTTAGGGGGGGGGGGGGGGAAGGTCTTCTGCTGCTCTACCCCTCCTGGGTACGTCCTTGGATACAACACACATCAGAATTGGGTTGTTTTCCTCTGAGAGTCGCTTTTTTGTACACGATGGCCTCATCTGCGATTGATGTGATGTTCATTAAAAAATGGCAAGACTTTGTAGGTAAAAAAGTGTTAAGTTCAAAGAAACAAGAGAAAATCACGGACTTTTTTAAGTGAGTGTGAGTAAATTGTTAATATTGTACAACAAATTATTAATTAAAATACAGTACAGTTAGTATTTTTGTCATTTGCCGTTTTTATTTATTTTCTGACAAAATTTTCGGAGTAACCGGCCTTTCGTTCATCATGCCAGGGGCCCCGGTTTCGTAAGGGCTGGATAAGAGGGAGTCTACTGTACTTTATTGTTTGTTATGTATTCACGAGTGCAACTTACTTTTTGATACACCCTCGTATCATCTACATAAGGGGCGGGGGTGGCTCAGTCGGTAGCGCGCCAGGCTCGTAATCTGTAGTTCCCAGGTTCGAGTCCCAGCTGGGACACGTTGAGATTTATCTCCGCAAAATTCCCCGCCCTGCCCACGGTCAGTAGGGGACACCGATGGGCTTGGAAAGGATGGGACGTTAAGCCGTGGCCCCGTGTGCGGGAGAGACATACCCTGTGCACGTTAAAGAACACGCTGAATGGCCTTGACGGGAGGCTACCATCTGTCTCCCAACAGCTGTTCCAGTGGGTCCCCTCCCCCAACCTTCTCTGAGCCTTCGGGATCTATGTGACCTGGCCATTTAGCCCATGGTGTGCAAAAAAAGTGCCGCTCAGAGGTAAAACAACTCTAAAGCATTTTTCAGTGATCTTTCTCTGCATTATCATTTGACTTCTTTTGCTACTAAAAAGAAACAGCAGTATAGACTCAAACCGCTCGGAAAGGTTTTCCCCAAGCACACTGTGTTTTCCTGATCTGCTTAACTTCTAGTTTATATGCGGAGCTGTTTAGAAGTTTTCTCCAAGTTTTTCAGCAAACTTTAATTTCCTGCGAAACCCGATGCCACTGTAGAATATTCATGGGTTTGGCGAACACAGTGCATAACAAGTCACCAGTGCTGCGGCTGCGACGGAAATCCGATACCTGACTGAGCAACCGATGCTTCTGATTCACCAAATAGAGGGCAAACCAGTTTTGGTCCACGTGGATCTATTGACGTAAGAGGCAAAGATCTTCCCGTCTGTGGGCGACGCTTACTTTTCAAATAATTCCCAGTAACCTTTTTGACGGAGAGTTTCTCCCTCACTAAGGGCTTCTGCTTCCGTCGAAGACCTGTTGCTCTAACCGCAGTATCTAATCAATCAAGCGACCTCTCGGCGTAGGCGATCGTTGTCATGACGACGGTTGCTGTGGATGAATGACACTTCTGTCGGAGGTGGAGCATCTTGAATTCTACAGCCGATTGAATATTGTTGTTGGTTGGTTATTTTAACTCTGAGCGCCACTTTTTTGCACGCCATGGGCTAAATGGCCAGGTCACATGGATCCCGAAGGCTCAGAGAAGGTTGGGGAAGGGGACCCACTGGAACAGCTGTTGGGAGGCAGATGGTCGCCTCCCGTCAAGGCCATCCAGCGTGTTCTTTAACGTGCACAGGGTATGTCTCTCCCGCACACGGGGCCACGGCTTAACGTCCCATCCGACTGACAGCGGCCTTCACAAGCCGATCGGTGTCCCCTACTGACCGTGGGCAGGGCGGTGAGTTTTGCGGAGATAAATCTTAACACTGACCCAGCTGGGACTCGAACCTGGGAACAACAGATTACGAGCCTGGCACGCTACCGACTGAGCCCCCCCCCCCGCCCCCACCTCCGATGGTCCCGCAGCTCTCTATATGTTTCTGCAGAAACATGCACTATATTAAGTGTGCACTATATTAAGTGACGTATTCAACATGGGCCTAAAGCCAGACAGAAATAGTGAAGTTTCCCCCGATTTACATTTCTTTCCTCACCCCCAAAAAATACTACCCATGTCTCCTCCCCAAAATAAACTCGTAAAAAAGCATGGTGAGTTCACTTATGGGGGTCACAATGCTCACTTTTTATGCATTTTCGTAAAACTTGAATCATTTATTTTGAACATTTTTTCACATTTGTGTTTATTTTCTAATTTTTTATTACTCGTCAGGAGCCATCTAATAATAAACTTACTTCTGCTTCTTTGACTTCCACCGAAATCTTTGATCTATAACTACTTATTTTAAACAAGTCTTCAACAGTTCTCGAAATGGATTTCCAATTGCTCAAACAACGAAACTGCAAAATGAAAAAAAGGAACAGCGAATTGGGTTTAACAACCAGAGTGAAGAGTTTAAATGATGACAATTGTTCAGTTTCGGCCAATCTCTATATTTTTAACAACGCTCATTAAAAGCCAAGGTTCGTGTCTTCCATGAGAGGGCTGGTGGTACCACACAGATAGCGATTTGAACGGTTTAGCGTGATGAACGGTTTAGCGTGATGAACGTTTTTGCTAACTTGCTTGGCATGTTAAAATCATTGCAACGCAGGTGGCCTCACAACTAACTGGAGCGTGTGGGGCGGGGGTGGCTCAGTCGGTAGCGTGCCAGGCTCTTAATCTGTAGTTCCCAGGTTCGAGTCCCAGCTGGGTCAGCGTTGAAATTTATCTCCGCAAAATTCCCTGCCCTGTCCACGGTCAGTAGGGGACACCGATGGGCTTGAAAAGGCCGCCGTCCGTCGGATGGGACGTTAAACCGTGGCTCCGTGTGCGGGAGAGCCATACCCTGTGCACGTTAAAGAACACGCTGGATGGCCTTGACGGGAGGCTATCATCTGTCTCCCAACAGCTGTTCCAGTGGGTTTCCTCCCCCAACTTTCTCTGAGCCTACGGGTTCCATGTGACCTGGCCATTTAGCCCATGGTGTGCAAAAAAGTGCCGCTCAGAGGTAAAACAACCCAACTAATTGGAGCGTGTGTGATTACTGCACACTCTGCAGTTGTTCTTGCAAATGCGTGTTGAGAATGGTTTCATTTTGAAAACGCCAAAGAGTTTGAAACTGTTCTTAACGCTGAAGAGTTGAAACCGCTTTTTCGTGTGGATGTATCTTTACGTGGGCAGTTAACGACTTCTTCTCCTTCAGTGGAACGCTCAACTATTGCTGCCAGAATCTGACTAATAGGCAGTTATTATGTTGGGGTAGAAGACGTTTTCTGTTCGCCACCTGGGTACGAAAGAAAGAAAGCTTTTCCTCGTTTAAAAGAATCCGGAGCTGCTGGGATCGCCGAATAATGCTTAACGGTGTGGCAGGAAAAGAGTGCCGAGAAATGTAAATAGGATGTAAATTTTCGACAACCGTTCGTAAGGTCGTAGGATTTGAAATGGTAATGACAGTTTTGAATATATTTACTGACAAAGCAACTTTGCCGTTCCGTTTATTTTACAGTTGACTGTTTTTTATAAGGCTTTAAAGATTTGGATTTGGTTGTTTTACAGCTGAGCAGCACTTTTTTTGTGTACACAATGAGGTATAAGGGTCAAGTTACAAATAGGACAGTATTAAAAGCGGAGCCATGGCTTCGGGGTGGGGGCGGGCGGCCTGATTTTTTTAAAATTTAATATTAATTATAATTTAATTTAAAATTAATTATAACTCATTGTTCTAATTTCTTAATCGACTATTTTACATAAAATAGTGACATTTTTATTATATTTCACCATAGCAGGGGGGGGGGGGGGCTCAGTCGATAGCGCGCCAGGCTCGTAATCTGTAGTTCCCAGGTTCGAGTCCCAGCTGGGTCAGCGTTGAGATTTATCTCCGCAAAATTCCCATAGGAAAGTTCAAAATTAAAAAAACTCTAAATGAATATCACAAACGAATTTATCGCCCTGCCCACGGTCAGTAGGGGACACCGATGGGCTTAGAAAGGCCGCCGTCCGTCGGATGGGTCGTTAAGACGTGGCCCCGTGTGCGGGAGAGCCATACCCTGTGCACGTTAAAGAACACGCTGGATGGCCTTGACGGGAGGCTGCCATCTGTCTCCCAACAGCTGTTCCAGTGGGTCCCGTCCCCCAACCTTCTCTGAGCCTTCGGGGTCCATGTAACCTGGCCATTTAGCCCATGCTGTGCAAAAAAGTGCCGCTCAGAGGTAAAACAACTCAATCCAACACCATAGCAGGATAGAGGGGGCCCGTTTATAACTTGGCTCCTGGGTTCCCTAGGTCAGTAAGGGACATCGACGAGCTTTGAAAAAAGCTGCTGTCCGTCGCATTCGATGTAAAGCCGTGACCACGTGTGCGGGAGAGTCATACCCTGGGCACGTTAAAGAACACGCTAGATGGCTTTGATGAGTGTGAGTCCCCTCCCCCAACCTTCTCTGAGCCCTCGGGGTCCTTGTGACCAGGCCATTTAACCCACTGTGTGCAAAAAAAAGTGCCGCTCGGAGGTAAAGTAACCCAACTATTTCCGAACCCCTCTTTCTGGGCCCCTATTTCCGAACTTGGCTGCAGGGCCCTCAGTT
Organism: Ryuthela nishihirai; assembly: GCA_038380435.1. Taxonomy (NCBI): domain Eukaryota; kingdom Metazoa; phylum Arthropoda; class Arachnida; order Araneae; family Heptathelidae; genus Ryuthela; species Ryuthela nishihirai. The sequence goes on from JAWZYU010000018.1 coordinate 34,105,485, forward strand.
TAGAAATTGGCTGCAGGGTCCTCAGTTTAGAAATTGGCTGCAGGGCCCTCAGTTTAGAAATTGGCTGCAGGGCCGAATCGAAAGGAGTGCACGACGACTTTCACCTCTTTGTGAATGCTAGTAAAGGTAATGGACGCAAAAATAATTAAACTTGTGCATATTTCACGCATCTCTTAAGAAAATTTTCAAAAATATCTAAAACGGAGGGGGAAATGTTTTACTTCAATTGAAATCCATTTTTTGGTCCCCCCCACCTTTTTGCATTTTTCCGGCTCGATTCGTCAACTGATTTTTTTTTTGTAGACCGGGCCTGGTTAGAAACCCAAGTGAAAAAAAATGCTGTCTCCAACAAGGTCAATGGTTCCTCGCAAATGAATGACTATTTGTAGCAACGTAATATTTTAAATCGCTTAAAAATATCTACTATTTTCATTTTGCCGTCTCTGCGTCCGTCTGTAGACATTCAACTCTTTTGATTTTAGGTAAAAAAAAATGGATTGGATAGGTATTGACGAAAAATTACGTTTCGCGTTTTCCGGATGTCTAAGAAGTCTAAAAGTCAGTTGTGTGTCCTCTAATGATAGAAAAAGTTCAAAATTAAAAAACTCTAAATGAATATCACAAACGAATTTATGCTATGTATTTCACATACATTCATTTACCCCCAGGGAATAATAGCAAAATTAAATTTTTTTTTATCTTAAGAGATAATTGAAAATTATCAGTAGGTACTACTATTCAGTAGGTACTAAATGAAAATTAGGATTCACATTTTTTTAAGAAATTCTCTAGAAGGTTTTAATTTTCATCGTCAGAGAGCGCTAAACGTGCAAAAAGCAAAGCTTTAAACCAGGGCTTGGCAAACTTTTTTTTGTAAAGGGTCAAATAGTAAATATTTTAGGAATTGCGGGTCAAGAAGCAAACTTGAGGATATTTATATAGGTAAACCTACTTAAATAAGAAGAGAAAAAAAGTTTTTACCAATTGCAAAAAGAGGCGGCGGGCCGTAGTTTGCAGACACCTGCTTTAAACGAATATTGCAAACGATTTATTTCTGCTAGAAATTGAAATTTCGATGCTAGACTATGTTGGTCATGGGATTTACACTGACAATAATTATGATAATAATCAATAAATGAAAGATAATCATCTTTCATCAATACCTACTCAATCTTCTACTTTTTTTTTCAGTTTCTTTCTTTTTTGTGGCATTTTTTAGAGATCCAAAAATGTGAAAATCTAATAGAGGAGATTCCAGGACTACAAGGATGACATTCCAGGCATTAACAGCCCTATCTGTTCAACGTTATTGTTGTTATTTGGGCACTTTGTGAGTGGACGTTGTCATGCAACAAAACAACAGTTTTACTCAAAAGTCCTCGACTTTATTGCCTGCCTTCAAATACCCCTGATTTCGCAATATCGATGCGAGTGGATGGTATCACTACGGCCCAGAAACTCAATCAATAGAAGACCCTGAGAGTCAAACTGAAACGTCATCATACTGCACATTGTTCAACTTTGAATGTTTCCATGCGCTGTTCATTTAGGATCGATACATCTATCACGGTCAAGCCGATATTTGCTACTGATTCTGAGGTTCATAAGTTCATTCTTATGCATACCTCTTTCCCTATGTGAATTATTACTCAGATATAATGGTTGTCCACCTTTCATTTCAACGACCCTTATATTTCTATACTATTTTGTCTTGCCTCCATTTCGCTCAGCAAAATTCTCCAAGGAAGGGGGAGAACATTTTTCCCTAGCCTTGCCCCCTCTCCGTTACATCCAACCCTGACTTTTTTTTTTATTAAAGAGAAGATTTAAAGACGTTTATGAAATAGAAATCACTTGATAAAAGCCGCGACTCATCTTCCTACGATTGAGAGTAACTCCAAAGCCAATTATTATATGAGGATATCTGACTGTAATGAATGTATGAATCTGTATGAATTTAAATCTGATAGCTGATAGCTGAAACACAACATTCAATGTGCAAGGATCAAATGACCCCATAACCATTTTCATCTGATGATCGCCGATAAGGCCATGAGTCAAAGACAGTACAAAAAGTAGTACACCAAGCTATGGTGAAACTCCGAAGGGCTATGAAAAGAACACGTAGGAACAGGAGCAGAAAGCAAGAACTAAACCAAAAAGGTATCCATATCGAAGATCAGGAGTCTTGCTCTTTTGATCCTGCTCTGAGGATCGAACAAATAATGCAATAGAGAAGAAATCAAATCCTGTGGGTTTGAGTCAACACCATCAAAGAAAACCTTCGAGGTGTTCTTAATAAAGTTATATATGTGTTCAACTCCAAGATCGTGATGAATTCTTCTGTTGGTGACGAACCAGGGAGCATTCGTAACCTGTCGTAGCACTTTGTTTTGATATCGTTGTAAACAACGGATATTTGTCTTGGTCGTATTCGCCCAGACAGGGGCAGCATAAGTCAATATTGGACGTAGCACAGAAAAGTACAGAAGTAATTTGTGATCAATAGAAAGGATCGAATTTCGACCCAACAAGGGTCCAAGTTGGCATCGGATGATGTTAGCTTTATGAATGATGTATTTAATGTGGTCGTTCCACTTCAATTTTTGATGCAAAATCAGCCCTAAATACTTTGTAGTCTTTTGCCAAGGAATAGGGTTATTAAATATATATAAACTGCTGTCACAAGAAACTTTCTTCAATGAAAATAGTAGCGCTGAACTTTTGTCAACGTTTATTTTGATCTTCCAATTATCGTACCATTTTTCAGCCAGGTCTAGACCTTTCTGCAGCCTGTCTATAGCTATCGAAGATCTCAGAGATGGAGAAAATATAGCTATGTCGTCCGCGTACATAGCATAAAACAAACTTTCATGCAAGGGGAAATCATGCATGTAGATGGAGAACAGGACAGGGCCAAGAAGGGAACCCTGTGGGACCCCCTGCCTGTATACTCTGGACTGCAGATAGACTCTCATTGACACATACTTGAAAAGTACGGTGATGTAAATAGGATTCGATGAAAAGAATCATCCCCGATGCGGCCTTTGCCCTGATGAGCTTAGAAATCAGCCCATCAACCCAAACCTTGTCGAAGGCCTTGGCCACATCGAGGAAGGCAGCAGCTACAAATTCCTTCTTATTTAAGGATTCCTTTAGTTTTCCAACGACTCGTAAAAGCTGGTGATCCGTTGACAACTTTTTCCGGAAAGCAAATTGTATATCCGGAATCACCTGATGCTGAGAGACGAATGTGTGCATTCGATTCAACATTATTCGTTCCGAATTTAAATTGTGTCATCAATGTTATTTTATACAACACTGAAGCATTTTTACACTGATGACGAATAAAAAGGAAGAGCACAATACTCACAAATGGCCATAAAGGAATCAAGGGAGGAAACGTTTTAAAAATATATTTTCTTATGCTTTACGTGAGACGATGCGAAATAGGCTTAACGCTGTCAGTGGATGAATATGTAAATCGTGACTTTTACGTAACGGAGTTACTTATTTGTCACGAAGCTGTGCTTCGATGAGAGTTTGTTGTTTTTGAGAACAACTTTTTCTTCTTGACTTCGAAAAGTTTCTAAAACAATAATCAGCCTCTTTAGACATCTTGTGAGGAAAAATGAAAAAGAGGAAGTTCGAAAATGGGAGAAAACAACAGAGTTTTTCTGTCATATGGAACTATTTTTAAAACTGCTGTAATGCCCAACATTAACATTACAGTCATTCGTATCTGAATATTGTGTTTCAAGTACACTATCATAGCAAAAGTACTTTGGGTTGGGTTGTTTTACATCTGAGCGGCACTTTTTTTCATACAATGGGCTAAAATGGCCAGGTCACAAGGACCCCGAAGGCTCAGAGAAGGTTGGGGGAGAGGACCCACTGGTACAGCTGTTAAGAGACAGATGGTAGCCTCCTGTCAAGGCCATCCAGTGTGTTCTTTAACGTGCTCAGGGTATGACTCTCCAACACACGGTGCCACGGCTTAACGTCCCATCGGGCGGACGACGGCCTTTCCAAACCCATCGGTGTCCCCTACTGAACGTGGGCACGGCGAGGAGTTTTGCGGAGATAAGTCTCACCGCTGACCCAGCTGGGACTCGAACCTGGGAACTGCAGATTATGAGCCTGGCGCGCTACCGACTGAGCCCTCCCCCGCCCCAGCAAAAGTACTTTGCCATCACTTTTGTTAGAATAAATGAATTTCTGGGATATCAATTAGGCATTGATTGATGATGTTGATCGATGATGTTGTAGTTGGATAATATTTTTAATAATGATTTTAAAATAGCTGTGATAAACCTGGAAAATTACGTGATTCGTGTAGAACAGTTAAATGAGTTTCGATTGGGGGAACGTTTGTAAGGTCCCTTGTTTCAGAAATATCCATCTAGTCATTTCTTATAAAAACCACTATATGTCTTGATCTGCCGTTTTCTTTACATTTATAATATTCTCTATATCCCACTTTATACGCTATTACCTTAAGCCTGCTAAACTTGAAATTTAAAAATGACTAGGAAATGTCCGAAATTTCTTCTCAGAGTTCTAATAATTCCTTGTATAATATAATTATTCTTGCCACAGCGACATAATTATCTCCTCCAAACAATAAATAATTTTAATATTGGGGTAATGCTATTAAGGGCAATCCCTAACATACGTAAGGGTTCGGATCCTGGAGACCTTACCTAAGTGACGTTTTTACTTAAGTTGGATCCTATACTGAAAAATACGCACTTCCATTACTTCTCAGTTTAGATCTCTCTAAGATTATTGTGTTTTGGTGCTTTGCGTTTTTCCACACGAGAAATATTTATTTTGATTTCTTTATAATGACGCGCATTGCAAACATGAACAAACATGAATTGGAAGCGGGGCGGGGGTGGCTCAATCGGTAACGTGCCAGGCTCATAATCTGTAATTCCCAGGTTCGAGTCCCAGCTGGGTCAGCGTTGAGATTTATCTCCGCAAAATTCCCCGCCCTGCCCACGGTCAGTAGGGGACACCGATAGGCTTGGAAAGGTCGCCGTCCGTTGGATGGGACGTTAAGCCGTGGCCCGTGTGCGGGAGAGCCATACCCTGTGCACGTTAAAGAACACGCTGGATGGCCTTGACGGGAGGCTACCATCTGTTTCCCAACAGCTGTTCCAGTGGGTCCCCTCCCCCAACCTTCTCTGAGCCTTTGGGGTCAATGTGACCTGGCCATTTAGCCCGTGGTGTGCAAAAAAGTGCCGCTCAGAGGTAAAACAACCCAACCCAGCATTGGAAGAGACTCTTTTCTCATGCGCCAACTCCAACTCCTAAGCATGAGCCGAAATTTTTTCACTTCATACCTTACGTAAGGCCGAGTTTACTTAAATCGGGAACTGTTTTATACTGCTCTACAACAAGTCTACTGGCTGGGTTGTTTTACCTCTGAGCCGCACTTTTTTGCACACCATGGGCTAAATGGTCAGGTCACATAGACCCCGAAGGCTCAGAGAAGGTTGGGGGAGGGGACCCACTGGAACAGCTGTTGGAAGACAGATGGTAGCCTCCCGTCAAGGCCATCCAGCGTGTTCTTTAACGTGCACAGGGTATGGCTCTCCCGCACACGGGGGCCACGGCTTAACGTCCCATCCGACGGACGGCGGCCTTTCCAAGCCCATCGGTGTCCCCTACTGACCGTGGGCAGGGGGGGGGGGGGATTTTGTGGAGATAAATCTCAACGCTGACCCAGCTGGAACTCGAACCTGGGAACTACAGATTACGAGCGTGGCGCGCTACCGACTGAACCACCCCCGCCCCAACTTGGATAAGAAAAGGATCCTTAACACTGCATAGCTGTTAAGAAACAGAGAAATCTCATGTTAAGGCCATTTAACGGACTCTTTAAAGTGTAAAAGGCATTGCTCTGCTACACATGGCACCACGGTTTAACATCCCATTCGACGGACGCCGGTGTTTCCAACTTTATCAGTGTCCCATTTCGCACAGCAAAGCAGGAGTTAGCGTAGAAAATCTTAAAACAGGCGGAATGTGAACATCAGATTAGACTAAGCCTAATCCCTGCCATATAGATGGACATAATTTTGCGTGAAGAATTCACTGATTAAAAATCAGAATGATTCACCCAACTCTTTCAAGAATTATTGTGAAAAAAAAAGGACAAAAAGCACACGAAATACCGAGTGTCCAAATAAAATCAGAGACGTCACTTCCATAGGTCAATTAGGATTTCGCTAACATCAATATGTGGATTGTTTGCCATTTTGTGATGCACCCTCTCACAAACATCAAGCAATCATTATTCCGAGTGAAAAAGAATGAAGCTCAATTTCTATTCAAGATGAAGGCATCGCACTGGACCGTAACACGTTTTTTCCATTTGATGCAAAAAAGCAGCAGATCCCTCCTGCCAGCCCATACAACTCCTGTGGCTCTTAATGTAGTGGAGAGAACGTTTGCAGACGGAAAGCAGATTCTTGTTTCCCTCCTCATGTTCGCATGCGTGCCAGAGACAAGCAACAGATGAGAATGGATCTGGAGAGCCAACAAAGCTGGGGAAGATACAAGCTGATTGGCTGGGAAGATTCGCATAGTCTGACCAAAAACGGAGTCTTCTGACACAGCTTTCTCAACGGAAGTTCATGTTTCACTGTCACGGCTGGTTGGGGCTTGGATTGGGTTGTTTTACTTCTGAGGGCACTTTTTGGCACACCATGGGCTAAATGGCCAGGTCACAAGGACCCCGTAGGCTCAGAGAAGGTTGGGGAGGAGACCCACTGGAACAGCTGTTGGGAGACAGATGGTAGCCTCCTGTCAAGGCCATCCAGCGTGTTCTTTAACATGCACAGCGTATGTCTCTCCCACACACGGGGCTACGGCTTAACGTCCCATCCGACTGACAGCGGCCTTCACAAGCCCATCGGTGTCCCCTACTGACCAGGCAGGGCGGGGAGTTTTGCGGAGATAAATATTAACACTGACCCAGCTGGGACTCCAACCTGGGAACTACAGATTACGAGCCTGGCGCGCTACCGACTGAGCCACCCCCGCCCCTGGTTGCGACGATCTACATCTGAAAAGCATATTTCGGTTCCTCAACCGGTCAACTGAAAAGGATCCTAAGACAGGCTAGGATTTAGAAACAATTTAAAAGGGGAAAGTGATTTGACGACACAATTTAAGAAAGGGTGGGAGATGTAATAAGAGAATTGTTTGAACCGGAGCTGACCAGAACCACGTTCTGATACATATATATTTTCCCTTTCTTTTCATTAGCCTTTTAAAAAAAAGATCTTTTTTTTTATGTGGGACATGCATATATTGCTTAGCATTTCTTTCGTCACCGTTCGGTTTTAAAAATTTCAAATGGAGATAGAGCATGACCTCTTTAATCCTCCTAAATTCGGCTTGGACAAGATTAAGATTTTTTGAGATGTTAGGAGTAGGTGAAAGCTTTTCATTAAGATCACACAGTAAAGAAGAATGGCGCTCTCCTGGACAAGAACAACGGTTTAATGTTTCACCTATAGGATGACGTTCTTACAAAATGTAATGGCTTCCTCTTTCTCGGAGATGGAGGTTCAATTTTTTCCTCAAAGACATGGGGATTAAGAGAGAGAAGTAGTGGTGTACCAAAGAAGGATTATAGAATTAATGAGAATGGCGCTCTCCTGGATAAGGGACAACGGTTTAATGTTTCACCTGTAGGATGACGTTCTTGCAAAATGTAATGGCTTCCTCTTTCTCGAAGATGGAGGTTCAATTTTTTCCTCAAAGACATGGTGATTAAGAGAGAGAAGTAGTGGTGTACCAAAGAAGGAATATAGAATTAATGAGAATGGCGCTCTCCTGGATAAGGGACAACGGTTTAATGTTTCACCTGTAGGATGACGTTCTTACAAAATGTAATGGCTTCCTCTTTCTCGGAGATGGAGGTTGAATTTTTTCCTCAAAGATATGGGGATTAAGAGAGAGAAGTAGTGGTGTACTAAAGAAGGATTATAGAATTAATGAGAATGGCGCTCTCCTGGATAAGGGACAACGGTTTAATGTTTCACCTGTAGGATGACGTTCTTGCAAAATGTAATGGCTTCCTCTTTCTCGAAGATGGAGGTTGAATTTTTTCCTCAAAGACATGGGGATTAGGAGAGAGAAGTAGTGGTGTACTAAAGAAGGATTATAGAATTAATGAGAATGGCGCTCTCCTGGATAAGGGACAACGGTTTAATGTTTCACCTGTAGGATGACGTTCTTACAAAATGTAATGGCTTCCTCTTTCTCGGAGATGGAGGTTCAATTTTTTCCTCAAAGACATGGGGATTAAGAGAGAGAAGTAGTGGTGTATCAAAGAAGGATTATAGAATTAATGAGAATGGCGCTCTCCTGGACAAGGACAACGGTTTAATGTTTCACCTGTAGGATGACGTTCTTACAAAATGTAATGGCTTCCTCTTTCTCGAAGATGGAGGTTCAATTTTTTCCTCAAAGACATGGGGATTAAGAGAGAGAAGTAGTGGTGTACTAAAGAAGGATCATAGAATTAATGAGAATGGCGCTCTCCTGGATAAGGGACAACGGTTTAATGTTTCACCTGTAGGATGACGTTCTTGCAAAATGTAATGGCTTCCTCTTTCTCGAAGATGGAGGTTCAATTTTTTCCTCAAAGACATGGGGATTAAGAGAGAGAAGTAGTGGTGTACTAAAGAAGGATTATAGAATTAATGAGAATGGCGCTCTCCTGGATAAGGGACAACGGTTTAATGTTTCACCTGTAGGATGACGTTCTTACAAAATGTAATGGCTTCCTCTTTCTCGGAGATGGAGGTTCAATTTTTTCCTCAAAGACATGGGGATTAAGAGAGAGAAGTAGTGGTGTACTAAAGAAGGATTATAGAATTAATGAGAATGGCGCTCTCCTGGATAAGGGACAACGGTTTAATGTTTCACCTGTAGGATGACGTTCTTGCAAAATGTAATGGCTTCCTCTTTCTCGAAGATGGAGGTTCAATTTTTTCCTCAAAGACATGGGGATTAAGAGAGAGAAGTAGTGGTGTACTAAAGAAGGATTATAGAATTAATGAGAATGGCGCTCTCCTGGATAAGGGACAACGGTTTAATGTTTCACCTGTAGGATGACGTTCTTGCAAAATGTAATGGCTTCCTCTTTCTCGAAGATGGAGGTTCAATTTTTTCCTCAAAGACATGGGGATTACGATAGAGAAGTAGTGGTGTACTAAAGAAGGATTATAGAATTAATGAGAATGGCGCTCTCCTGGATAAGGGACAACGGTTTAATGTTTCACCTGTAGGATGACGTTCTTACAAAATGTAATGGCTTCCTCTTTCTCGGAGATGGAGGTTGAATTTTTTCCTCAAAGACATGGGGATTAAGAGAGAGAAGTAGTGGTGTACTATAGAAGGATTATAGAATTAATGAGAATGGCGCTCTCCTGGATAAGGGACAACGGTTTAATGTTTCACCTGTAGGATGACGTTCTTGCAAAATGTAATGGCCTCCTCTTTCTCGAAGATGGAGGTTCAATTTTTTCCTCAAAGACATGGGGATTAAGAGAGAGAAGTAGTGGTGTACTAAAGAAGGATTATAGAATTAATGAGAATGGCGCTCTCCTGGATAAGGGACAATGGTTTAATGTTTCACCTGTAGGATGACTTTCTTGCAAAATGTAAAGGCTTCCTCTTTCTCGAAGATGGAGGTTCAATTTTTTCCTCAAAGACATGGGGATTAAGAGAGAGAAGTAGTGGTGTACCAAAGAAGGTTTATAGAATTAATGAGAATGGCGCTCTCCTGGACAAGGGAAAACTGTTTAATGTTTCATCTGTAGGATGACGTTCTTGCAAAATGCGATGGCTTCCTCTTTCTCGGAGATGGAGGTTCAATTTTTTCCTCAAAGACATGGTGATTAGAGAGAGAAGTAGTGGTGTACCAAAGAAGGATTATAGAATTAATGAGAATGACGCTCTTCTGGACAAGGGACAACGGTTTAATGTTTCACCTGTAGGATGACGTTCTTGCAAAATGTAATGGCTTCCTCTTTCTCGGAGATGGAGGTTCAATTTTTTCCTCAAAGACATGGGGATTAAGAGAGAGAAGTAGTGGTGTACTAAAGAAGGATTATAGAATTAATGAGAATGGCGCTCTCCTGGATAAGGGACAACGGTTTAATGTTTCACCTGTAGGATGACGTTCTTGCAAAATGTAATGGCTTCCTCTTTCTCGAAGATGGAGGTTCAATTTTTTCCTCAAAGACATGGGGATTACGATAGAGAAGTAGTGGTGTACTAAAGAAGGATTATAGAATTAATGAGAATGGCGCTCTCCTGGATAAGGGACAACGGTTTAATGTTTCACCTGTAGGATGACGTTCTTACAAAATGTAATGGCTTCCTCTTTCTCGGAGATGGAGGTTGAATTTTTTCCTCAAAGACATGGGGATTAAGAGAGAGAAGTAGTGGTGTACTATAGAAGGATTATAGAATTAATGAGAATGGCGCTCTCCTGGATAAGGGACAACGGTTTAATGTTTCACCTGTAGGATGACGTTCTTGCAAAATGTAATGGCCTCCTCTTTCTCGAAGATGGAGGTTCAATTTTTTCCTCAAAGACATGGGGATTAAGAGAGAGAAGTAGTGGTGTACCAAAGAAGGATTATAGAATTAATGAGAATGGCGCTCTCCTGGACAAGGGAAAACTGTTTAATGTTTCATCTGTAGGATGACGTTCTTGCAAAATGCAATGGCTTCCTCTTTCTCGGAGATGGAGGTTCAATTTTTTCCTCAAAGACATGGTGATTAGAGAGAGAAGTAGTGGTGTACCAAAGAAGGATTATAGAATTAATGAGAATGACGCTCTTCTGGACAAGGGACAACGGTTTAATGTTTCACCTGTAGGATGACGTTCTTGCAAAATGTAATGGCTTCCTCTTTCTCGGAGATGGAGGTTCAATTTTTTCCTCAAAGACATGGGGATTAAGAGAGAGAAGTAGTGGTGTACCAAAGAAGGATTATAGAATTAATGAGAATGGCGCTCTCCTGGACAAGGACAACGGTTTAATGTTTCACCTGTAGGATGACGTTCTTACAAAATGTAATGGCTTCCTCTTTCTCGGAGATGGAGGTTCAATTTTTTCCTCAAAGACATGGTGATTAGAGAGAGAAGTAGTGGTGTACCAAAGAAGGATTATAGAATTAATGAGAATGGCGCTCTCCTGGACAAGGGCAACGGTTTAATGTTTCACCTGTAGGATGACGTTCTTACAAAATGTAATGGCTTCCTCTTTCTCGGAGATTGAGGTTCAATTTTTTCCTCAAAGGCATGGGGATTTAGAGAGAGAAGTAGTGGTGTACTAAAGAAGGATTATAGAATTAATGAGAATGGCGCTCTCCTGGATAAGGGACAACGGTTTAATGTTTCACCTGTAGGATGACGTTCTTGCAAAATGTAATGGCTTCCTCTTTCTCGAAGATGGAGGTTGAATTTTTTCCTCAAAGACATGGGGATTAAGAGAGAGAAGTAGTGGTGTACTAAAGAACGATTATAGAATTAATGAGAATGGCGCTCTCCTGGATAAGGGACAACGGTTTAATGTTTCACCTGTAGGATGACGTTCTTACAAAATGTAATGGCTTCCTCTTTCTCGGAGATGGAGGTTCAATTTTTTCCTCAAAGACATGGGGATTAAGAGAGAGAAGTAGTGGTGTATCAAAGAACGATTATAGAATTAATGAGAATGGCGCTCTCCTGGACAAGGACAACGGTTTAATGTTTCACCTGTAGGATGACGTTCGTACAAAATGTAATTGCTTCCTCTTTCTCGGAGATGGAGGTTCAATTTTTTCGTCAAAGACATGGGGATTAAGAGAGAGAAGTAGTGGTGTACTAAAGAAGGATGATAGAATTAATGAGAATGGCGCTCTCCTGGATAAGGGACAACGGTTTAATGTTTCACCTGTAGGATGACGTTCTTGCAAAATGTAATGGCTTCCTCTTTCTCGAAGATGGAGGTTCAATTTTTTCCTCAAAGACATGGGGATTAAGAGAGAGAAGTAGTGGTGTACTAAAGAAGGATTATAGAATTAATGAGAATGGCGCTCTCCTGGATAAGGGACAACGGTTTAATGTTTCACCTGTAGGATGACGTTCTTACAAAATGTAATGGCTTCCTCTTTCTCGGAGATGGAGGTTCAATTTTTTCCTCAAAGACATGGGGATTACGAGAGAGAAGTAGTGGTGTATCAAAGAACGATTATAGAATTAATGAGAATGGCGCTATCCTGGACAAGGACAACGGTTTAATGTTTCACCTGTAGGATGACGTTCTTACAAAATGTAATGGCTTCCTCTTTCTCGGAGATGGAGGTTCAATTTTTTCCTCAAAGACATGGGGACTAAGAGAGAGAAGTAGTGGTGTACTAAAGAAGGATGATAGAATTAATGAGAATGGCGCTCTCCTGGATAAGGGACAACGGTTTAATGTTTCACCTGTAGGATGACGTTCTTGCAAAATGTAATGGCTTCCTCTTTCTCGAAGATGGAGGTTCAATTTTTTCCTCAAAGACATGGGGATTAAGAGAGAGAAGTAATGGTGTACTAAAGAAGGATCATAGAATTAATGAGAATGGCGCTCTCCTGGATAAGGGACAACGGTTTAATGTTTCACCTGTAGGATGACGTTCTTGCAAAATGTAATGGCTTCCTCTTTCTCGAAGATGGAGGTTCAATTTTTTCCTCAAAGACATGGGGATTAAGAGAGAGAAGTAGTGGTGTACTAAAGAAGGATTATAGAATTAATGAGAATGGCGCTCTCCTGGACAAGGGAAAACTGTTTAATGTTTCATCTGTAGGATGACGTTCTTGCAAAATGCGATGGCTTCCTCTTTCTCGGAGATGGAGGTTCAATTTTTTCCTCAAAGACATGGTGATTAGAGAGAGAATTAGTGGTGTACCAAAGAAGGATTATAGAATTAATGAGAATGACGCTCTTCTGGACAAGGTACAACGGTTTAATGTTCACCTGTAGGATGATGTTCTTGCAAAATGTAATGGCTTCCTCTTTCTCGAAGATGGAGGTTCAATTTTTTCCTCAAAGACATTGGGATTAAGAGAGAGAAGTAGTGGGGTACTAAACAAGGATTATAGAATTAATGAGAATGGCGGTCTCCTGGACAAGGGAAAACTGTTTAATGTTTCATCTGTAGGATGACGTTCTTGCAAAATGTAATGGCTTCCTCTTTCTCGGAGATGGAGGTTCAATTTTTTCCTCAAAGACATGGGGATTAAGAGAGAGAAGTAGTGGTGTACCAAAGAAGGATTATAGAATTAATGAGAATGGCGCTCTCCTGGACAAGGGAAAACTGTTTAATGTTTCATTTGTAGGATGACGTTCTTGCAAAATGTAATGGCTTCCTCTTTCTCGAAGATGGAGGTTCAATTTTTTCCTCAAAGACATGGGGATTAAGAGAGAGAAGTAGTGGTGTATCAAAGAAGGATTATAGAATTAATGAGAATGGCGCTCTCCTGGACAAGGGACAACGGTTTAATGTTTCATCTGTAGGATGAAGTTCTTGCAAAATGCAATGGCTTCCTCTTTCTCGAAGATGGAGGTTGAATTTTTTCCTCAAATACATGGGGATTAAGAGAGAGAAGTAGTGGTGTACTAAAGAACGATTATAGAATTAATGAGAATGGCGCTCTCCTGGATAAGGGACAACGGTTTAATGTTTCACCTGTAGGATGACGTTCTTGCAAAATGTAATGGCTTCCTCTTTCTCGAAGATGGAGGTTGAATTTTTTCCTCAAAGACATGGGGATTAAGAGAGAGAAGTAGTGGTGTACTAAAGAACGATTATAGAATTAATGAGAATGGCGCTCTCCTGGATAAGGGACAACGGTTTAATGTTTCACCTGTAGGATGACGTTCTTACAAAATGTAATGGCTTCCTCTTTCTCGAAGATGGAGGTTCAATTTTTTCCTCAAAGACATGGGGATTAAGAGAGAGAAGTAGTGGTGTACTAAAGAAGGATTATAGAATTAATGAGAATGGCGCTCTCCTGGATAAGGGACAACGGTTTAATGTTTCACCTGTAGGATGACGTTCTTGCAAAATGTAATGGCTTCCTCTTTCTCGAAGATGGAGGTTGAATTTTTTCCTCAAAGACATGGGGATTAAGAGAGAGAAGTAGCGGTGTACTAAAGAACGATTATAGAATTAATGAGAATGGCGCTCTCCTGGATAAGGGACAACGGTTTAATGTTTCACCTGTAGGATGACGTTCTTACAAAATGTAATGGCTTCCTCTTTCTCGAAGATGGAGGTTGAATTTTTTCCTCAAAGACATGGGGATTAAGAGAGAGAAGTAGTGGTGTACTAAAGAACGATTATAGAATTAATGAGAATGGCGCTCTCCTGGATAAGGGACAACGGTTTAATGTTTCACCTGTAGGATGACGTTCTTACAAAATGTAATGGCTTCCTCTTTCTCGAAGATGGAGGTTCAATTTTTTCCTCAAAGACATGGGGATTAAGAGAGAGAAGTAGTGGTGTACTAAAGAAGGATTATAGAATTAATGAGAATGGCGCTCTCCTGGATAAGGGACAACGGTTTAATGTTTCACCTGTAGGATGACGTTCTTACAAAATGTAATGGCTTCCTCTTTCTCGGAGATGGAGGTTCAATTTTTTCCTCAAAGACATGGGGATTAAGAGAGAGAAGTAGTGGTGTACCAAAGAAGGATTATAGAATTAATGAGAATGGCGCTCTCCTGGATAAGGGACAACGGTTTAATGTTTCACCTGTAGGATGACGTTCTTACAAAATGTAATGGCTTCCACTTTCTCGGAGATGGAGGTTGAATTTTTTCCTCAAAGACATGGGGATTAAGAGAGAGAAGTAGTGGTGTACTATAGAAGGATTATAGAATTAATGAGAATGGCGCTCTCCTGGATAAGGGACAACAGTTTAATGTTTCACCTGTAGGATGACGTTCTTGCAAAATGTAATGGCTTCCTCTTTCTCGAAGATGGAGGTTCAATTTTTTCCTCAAAGACATGGGGATTAAGAGAGAGAAGTAGTGGTGTACCAAAGAAGGATTATAGAATTAATGTGAATGTCGCTCTCCTGGACAAGGGACAACGGTTTAATGTTTCACCTGTAGGATGACGTTCTTGCAAAATGTAATGGCTTCCTCTTTCTCGAAGATGGAGGTTCAATTTTTTGCTCAAAGACATGGGGATTAAGAGAGAGAAGTAGTGGTGTACTAAAGAAGGATTATAGAATTAATGAGAATGGCGCTCTCCTGGATAAGGGACAACGGTTTAATGTTTCACCTGTAGGATGACGTTCTTGCAAAATGTAATGGCTTCCTCTTTCTCGAAGATGGAGGTTGAATTTTTTCCTCAAAGACATGGGGATTAAGAGAGAGAAGTAGTGGTGTACCAAAGAAGGATTATAGAATTAATGAGAATGGCGCTCTCCTGGACAAGGGAAAACTGTTTAATGTTTCATCTGTAGGATGACGTTCTTGCAAAATGCGATGGCTTCCTCTTTCTCGGAGATGGAGGTTCAATTTTTTCCTCAAAGACATGGTGATTATAGAGAGAAGTAGTGGTGTACCAAAGAAGGATTATAGAATTAATGAGAATGACGCTCTTCTGGACAAGGGACAACGGTTTAATGTTTCACCTGTAGGATGACGTTCTTGCAAAATGTAATGGCTTCCTCTTTCTCGGAGATGGAGGTTCAATTTTTTCCTCAAAGACATGGGGATTAAGAGAGAGAAGTAGTGGTGTACCAAAGAAGGATTATAGAATTAATGAGAATGGCGCTCTCCTGGACAAGGACAACGGTTTAATGTTTTACCTGTAGGATGACGTTCTTACAAAATGTAATGGCTTCCTCTTTCTCGGAGATGGAGGTTCAATTTTTTCCTCAAAGACATGGTGATTAGAGAGAGAAGTAGTGGTGTACCAAAGAAGGATTATAGAATTAATGAGAATGACGCTCTTCTGGACAAGGGACAACGGTTTAATGTTTCACCTGTAGGATGACGTTCTTACAAAATGTAATGGCTTCCTCTTTCTCGGAGATGGAGGTTGAATTTTTTCCTCAAAGACATGGGGATTAAGAGAGAGAAGTAGTGGTGTACTAAAGAAGGATTATAGAATTAATGAGAATGGCGCTCTCCTGGATAAGGGACAACGGTTTAATGTTTCACCTGTAGGATGACGTTCTTGCAAAATGTAATGGCTTCCTCTTTCTCGAAGATGGAGGTTCAATTTTTTCCTCAAAGACATGGGGATTAAGAGAGAGAAGTAGTGGTGTACTAAAGAAGGATTATAGAATTAATGAGAATGGCGCTCTCCTGGACAAGGGAAAACTGTTTAATGTTTCATCTGTAGGATGACGTTCTTGCAAAATGCGATCGCTTCCTCTTTCTCGGAGATGGAGGTTCAATTTTTTCCTCAAAGACATGGTGATTAGAGAGAGAATTAGTGGTGTACCAAAGAAGGATTATCGAATTAATGAGAATGACGCTCTTCTGGACAAGGGACAACGGTTTAATGTTTCACCTGTAGGATGATGTTCTTGCAAAATGTAATGGCTTCCTCTTTCTCGAAGATGGAGGTTCAATTTTTTCCTCAAAGACATTGGGATTAAGAGAGAGAAGTAGTGGGGTACTAAAGAAGGATTATAGAATTAATGAGAATGGCGCTCTCCTGGACAAGGGAAAACTGTTTAATGTTTCATTTGTAGGATGACGTTCTTGCAAAATGTAATGGCTTCCTCTTTCTCGAAGATGGAGGTTCAATTTTTTCCTCAAAGACATGGGGATTACGATAGAGAAGTAGTGGTGTACTAAAGAAGGATTATAGAATTAATGAGAATGGCGCTCTCCTGGATAAGGGACAACGGTTTAATGTTTCACCTGTAGGATGACGTTCTTACAAAATGTAATGGCTTCCTCTTTCTCGGAGATGGAGGTTGAATTTTTTCCTCAAAGACATGGGGATTAAGAGAGAGAAGTAGTGGTGTACTATAGAAGGATTATAGAATTAATGAGAATGGCGCTCTCCTGGATAAGGGACAACGGTTTAATGTTTCACCTGTAGGATGACGTTCTTGCAAAATGTAATGGCCTCCTCTTTCTCGAAGATGGAGGTTCAATTTTTTCCTCAAAGACATGGGGATTAAGAGAGAGAAGTAGTGGTGTACTAAAGAAGGATTATAGAATTAATGAGAATGGCGCTCTCCTGGATAAGGGACAATGGTTTAATGTTTCACCTGTAGGATGACTTTCTTGCAAAATGTAAAGGCTTCCTCTTTCTCGAAGATGGAGGTTCAATTTTTTCCTCAAAGACATGGGGATTAAGAGAGAGAAGTAGTGGTGTACCAAAGAAGGTTTATAGAATTAATGAGAATGGCGCTCTCCTGGACAAGGGAAAACTGTTTAATGTTTCATCTGTAGGATGACGTTCTTGCAAAATGCGATGGCTTCCTCTTTCTCGGAGATGGAGGTTCAATTTTTTCCTCAAAGACATGGTGATTAGAGAGAGAAGTAGTGGTGTACCAAAGAAGGATTATAGAATTAATGAGAATGACGCTCTTCTGGACAAGGGACAACGGTTTAATGTTTCACCTGTAGGATGACGTTCTTGCAAAATGTAATGGCTTCCTCTTTCTCGGAGATGGAGGTTCAATTTTTTCCTCAAAGACATGGGGATTAAGAGAGAGAAGTAGTGGTGTACTAAAGAAGGATTATAGAATTAATGAGAATGGCGCTCTCCTGGATAAGGGACAACGGTTTAATGTTTCACCTGTAGGATGACGTTCTTACAAAATGTAATGGCTTCCTCTTTCTCGGAGATGGAGGTTCAATTTTTTCCTCAAAGACATGGTGATTAGAGAGAGAAGTAGTGGTGTACCAAAGAAGGATTATAGAATTAATGAGAATGGCGCTCTCCTGGACAAGGGCAACGGTTTAATGTTTCACCTGTAGGATGACGTTCTTACAAAATGTAATGGCTTCCTCTTTCTCGGAGATTGAGGTTCAATTTTTTCCTCAAAGGCATGGGGATTTAGAGAGAGAAGTAGTGGTGTACTAAAGAAGGATTATAGAATTAATGAGAATGGCGCTCTCCTGGATAAGGGACAACGGTTTAATGTTTCACCTGTAGGATGACGTTCTTGCAAAATGTAATGGCTTCCTCTTTCTCGAAGATGGAGGTTCAATTTTTTCCTCAAAGACATGGGGATTAAGAGAGAGAAGTAGTGGTGTACTAAAGAAGGATTATAGAATTAATGAGAATGGCGCTCTCCTGGATAAGGGACAACGGTTTAATGTTTCACCTGTAGGATGACGTTCTTGCAAAATGTAATGGCTTCCTCTTTCTCGAAGATGGAGGTTGAATTTTTTCCTCAAAGACATGGGGATTAAGAGAGAGAAGTAGTGGTGTACTAAAGAACGATTATAGAATTAATGAGAATGGCGCTCTCCTGGATAAGGGACAACGGTTTAATGTTTCACCTGTAGGATGACGTTCTTACAAAATGTAATGGCTTCCTCTTTCTCGGAGATGGAGGTTCAATTTTTTCCTCAAAGACATGGGGATTAAGAGAGAGAAGTAGTGGTGTATCAAAGAACGATTATAGAATTAATGAGAATGGCGCTCTCCTGGACAAGGACAACGGTTTAATGTTTCACCTGTAGGATGACGTTCGTACAAAATGTAATTGCTTCCTCTTTCTCGGAGATGGAGGTTCAATTTTTTCGTCAAAGACATGGGGATTAAGAGAGAGAAGTAGTGGTGTACTAAAGAAGGATGATAGAATTAATGAGAATGGCGCTCTCCTGGATAAGGGACAACGGTTTAATGTTTCACCTGTAGGATGACGTTCTTGCAAAATGTAATGGCTTCCTCTTTCTCGAAGATGGAGGTTCAATTTTTTCCTCAAAGACATGGGGATTAAGAGAGAGAAGTAGTGGTGTACTAAAGAAGGATTATAGAATTAATGAGAATGGCGCTCTCCTGGATAAGGGACAACGGTTTAATGTTTCACCTGTAGGATGACGTTCTTACAAAATGTAATGGCTTCCTCTTTCTCGGAGATGGAGGTTCAATTTTTTCCTCAAAGACATGGGGATTACGAGAGAGAAGTAGTGGTGTATCAAAGAACGATTATAGAATTAATGAGAATGGCGCTATCCTGGACAAGGACAACGGTTTAATGTTTCACCTGTAGGATGACGTTCTTACAAAATGTAATGGCTTCCTCTTTCTCGGAGATGGAGGTTCAATTTTTTCCTCAAAGACATGGGGACTAAGAGAGAGAAGTAGTGGTGTACTAAAGAAGGATGATAGAATTAATGAGAATGGCGCTCTCCTGGATAAGGGACAACGGTTTAATGTTTCACCTGTAGGATGACGTTCTTGCAAAATGTAATGGCTTCCTCTTTCTCGAAGATGGAGGTTCAATTTTTTCCTCAAAGACATGGGGATTAAGAGAGAGAAGTAATGGTGTACTAAAGAAGGATCATAGAATTAATGAGAATGGCGCTCTCCTGGATAAGGGACAACGGTTTAATGTTTCACCTGTAGGATGACGTTCTTGCAAAATGTAATGGCTTCCTCTTTCTCGAAGATGGAGGTTCAATTTTTTCCTCAAAGACATGGGGATTAAGAGAGAGAAGTAGTGGTGTACTAAAGAAGGATTATAGAATTAATGAGAATGGCGCTCTCCTGGACAAGGGAAAACTGTTTAATGTTTCATCTGTAGGATGACGTTCTTGCAAAATGCGATGGCTTCCTCTTTCTCGGAGATAGAGGTTCAATTTTTTCCTCAAAGACATGGTGATTAGAGAGAGAATTAGTGGTGTACCAAAGAAGGATTATAGAATTAATGAGAATGACGCTCTTCTGGACAAGGTACAACGGTTTAATGTTCACCTGTAGGATGATGTTCTTGCAAAATATAATGGCTTCCTCTTTCTCGAAGATGGAGGTTCAATTTTTTCCTCAAAGACATTGGGATTAAGAGAGAGAAGTAGTGGGGTACTAAACAAGGATTATAGAATTAATGAGAATGGCGGTCTCCTGGACAAGGGAAAACTGTTTAATGTTTCATCTGTAGGATGACGTTCTTGCAAAATGTAATGGCTTCCTCTTTCTCGGAGATGGAGGTTCAATTTTTTCCTCAAAGACATGGGGATTAAGAGAGAGAAGTAGTGGTGTACCAAAGAAGGATTATAGAATTAATGAGAATGGCGCTCTCCTGGACAAGGGAAAACTGTTTAATGTTTCATTTGTAGGATGACGTTCTTGCAAAATGTAATGGCTTCCTCTTTCTCGAAGATGGAGGTTCAATTTTTTCCTCAAAGACATGGGGATTAAGAGAGAGAAGTAGTGGTGTATCAAAGAAGGATTATAGAATTAATGAGAATGGCGCTCTCCTGGACAAGGGACAACGGTTTAATGTTTCATCTGTAGGATGAAGTTCTTGCAAAATGCAATGGCTTCCTCTTTCTCGAAGATGGAGGTTGAATTTTTTCCTCAAATACATGGGGATTAAGAGAGAGAAGTAGTGGTGTACTAAAGAAGGATTATAGAATTAATGAGAATGGCGCTCTCCTGGATAAGGGACAACGGTTTAATGTTTCACCTGTAGGATGACGTTCTTGCAAAATGTAATGGCTTCCTCTTTCTCGAAGATGGAGGTTGAATTTTTTCCTCAAAGACATGGGGATTAAGAGAGAGAAGTAGCGGTGTACTAAAGAACGATTATAGAATTAATGAGAATGGCGCTCTCCTGGATAAGGGACAACGGTTTAATGTTTCACCTGTAGGATGACGTTCTTACAAAATGTAATGGCTTCCTCTTTCTCGAAGATGGAGGTTGAATTTTTTCCTCAAAGACATGGGGATTAAGAGAGAGAAGTAGTGGTGTACTAAAGAACGATTATAGAATTAATGAGAATGGCGCTCTCCTGGATAAGGGACAACGGTTTAATGTTTCACCTGTAGGATGACGTTCTTACAAAATGTAATGGCTTCCTCTTTCTCGAAGATGGAGGTTCAATTTTTTCCTCAAAGACATGGGGATTAAGAGAGAGAAGTAGTGGTGTACTAAAGAAGGATTATAGAATTAATGAGAATGGCGCTCTCCTGGATAAGGGACAACGGTTTAATGTTTCACCTGTAGGATGACGTTCTTACAAAATGTAATGGCTTCCTCTTTCTCGGAGATGGAGGTTCAATTTTTTCCTCAAAGACATGGGGATTAAGAGAGAGAAGTAGTGGTGTACCAAAGAAGGATTATAGAATTAATGAGAATGGCGCTCTCCTGGATAAGGGACAACGGTTTAATGTTTCACCTGTAGGATGACGTTCTTACAAAATGTAATGGCTTCCACTTTCTCGGAGATGGAGGTTGAATTTTTTCCTCAAAGACATGGGGATTAAGAGAGAGAAGTAGTGGTGTACTATAGAAGGATTATAGAATTAATGAGAATGGCGCTCTCCTGGATAAGGGACAACAGTTTAATGTTTCACCTGTAGGATGACGTTCTTGCAAAATGTAATGGCTTCCTCTTTCTCGAAGATGGAGGTTCAATTTTTTCCTCAAAGACATGGGGATTAAGAGAGAGAAGTAGTGGTGTACCAAAGAAGGATTATAGAATTAATGTGAATGTCGCTCTCCTGGACAAGGGACAACGGTTTAATGTTTCACCTGTAGGATGACGTTCTTGCAAAATGTAATGGCTTCCTCTTTCTCGAAGATGGAGGTTCAATTTTTTGCTCAAAGACATGGGGATTAAGAGAGAGAAGTAGTGGTGTACTAAAGAAGGATTATAGAATTAATGAGAATGGCGCTCTCCTGGATAAGGGACAACGGTTTAATGTTTCACCTGTAGGATGACGTTCTTGCAAAATGTAATGGCTTCCTCTTTCTCGAAGATGGAGGTTGAATTTTTTCCTCAAAGACATGGGGATTAAGAGAGAGAAGTAGTGGTGTACCAAAGAAGGATTATAGAATTAATGAGAATGGCGCTCTCCTGGACAAGGGAAAACTGTTTAATGTTTCATCTGTAGGATGACGTTCTTGCAAAATGCGATGGCTTCCTCTTTCTCGGAGATGGAGGTTCAATTTTTTCCTCAAAGACATGGTGATTATAGAGAGAAGTAGTGGTGTACCAAAGAAGGATTATAGAATTAATGAGAATGACGCTCTTCTGGACAAGGGACAACGGTTTAATGTTTCACCTGTAGGATGACGTTCTTGCAAAATGTAATGGCTTCCTCTTTCTCGGAGATGGAGGTTCAATTTTTTCCTCAAAGACATGGGGATTAAGAGAGAGAAGTAGTGGTGTACCAAAGAAGGATTATAGAATTAATGAGAATGGCGCTCTCCTGGACAAGGACAACGGTTTAATGTTTTACCTGTAGGATGACGTTCTTACAAAATGTAATGGCTTCCTCTTTCTCGGAGATGGAGGTTCAATTTTTTCCTCAAAGACATGGTGATTAGAGAGAGAAGTAGTGGTGTACCAAAGAAGGATTATAGAATTAATGAGAATGACGCTCTTCTGGACAAGGGACAACGGTTTAATGTTTCACCTGTAGGATGACGTTCTTACAAAATGTAATGGCTTCCTCTTTCTCGGAGATGGAGGTTGAATTTTTTCCTCAAAGACATGGGGATTAAGAGAGAGAAGTAGTGGTGTACTAAAGAAGGATTATAGAATTAATGAGAATGGCGCTCTCCTGGATAAGGGACAACGGTTTAATGTTTCACCTGTAGGATGACGTTCTTGCAAAATGTAATGGCTTCCTCTTTCTCGAAGATGGAGGTTCAATTTTTTCCTCAAAGACATGGGGATTAAGAGAGAGAAGTAGTGGTGTACTAAAGAAGGATTATAGAATTAATGAGAATGGCGCTCTCCTGGACAAGGGAAAACTGTTTAATGTTTCATCTGTAGGATGACGTTCTTGCAAAATGCGATCGCTTCCTCTTTCTCGGAGATGGAGGTTCAATTTTTTCCTCAAAGACATGGTGATTAGAGAGAGAATTAGTGGTGTACCAAAGAAGGATTATCGAATTAATGAGAATGACGCTCTTCTGGACAAGGGACAACGGTTTAATGTTTCACCTGTAGGATGATGTTCTTGCAAAATGTAATGGCTTCCTCTTTCTCGAAGATGGAGGTTCAATTTTTTCCTCAAAGACATTGGGATTAAGAGAGAGAAGTAGTGGGGTACTAAAGAAGGATTATAGAATTAATGAGAATGGCGCTCTCCTGGACAAGGGAAAACTGTTTAATGTTTCATTTGTAGGATGACGTTCTTGCAAAATGTAATGGCTTCCTCTTTCTCGAAGATGGAGGTTCAATTTTTTCCTCAAAGACATGGGGATTACGATAGAGAAGTAGTGGTGTACTAAAGAAGGATTATAGAATTAATGAGAATGGCGCTCTCCTGGATAAGGGACAACGGTTTAATGTTTCACCTGTAGGATGACGTTCTTACAAAATGTAATGGCTTCCTCTTTCTCGGAGATGGAGGTTGAATTTTTTCCTCAAAGACATGGGGATTAAGAGAGAGAAGTAGTGGTGTACTATAGAAGGATTATAGAATTAATGAGAATGGCGCTCTCCTGGATAAGGGACAACGGTTTAATGTTTCACCTGTAGGATGACGTTCTTGCAAAATGTAATGGCCTCCTCTTTCTCGAAGATGGAGGTTCAATTTTTTCCTCAAAGACATGGGGATTAAGAGAGAGAAGTAGTGGTGTACTAAAGAAGGATTATAGAATTAATGAGAATGGCGCTCTCCTGGATAAGGGACAATGGTTTAATGTTTCACCTGTAGGATGACTTTCTTGCAAAATGTAAAGGCTTCCTCTTTCTCGAAGATGGAGGTTCAATTTTTTCCTCAAAGACATGGGGATTAAGAGAGAGAAGTAGTGGTGTACCAAAGAAGGTTTATAGAATTAATGAGAATGGCGCTCTCCTGGACAAGGGAAAACTGTTTAATGTTTCATCTGTAGGATGACGTTCTTGCAAAATGCGATGGCTTCCTCTTTCTCGGAGATGGAGGTTCAATTTTTTCCTCAAAGACATGGTGATTAGAGAGAGAAGTAGTGGTGTACCAAAGAAGGATTATAGAATTAATGAGAATGACGCTCTTCTGGACAAGGGACAACGGTTTAATGTTTCACCTGTAGGATGACGTTCTTGCAAAATGTAATGGCTTCCTCTTTCTCGGAGATGGAGGTTCAATTTTTTCCTCAAAGACATGGGGATTAAGAGAGAGAAGTAGTGGTGTACTAAAGAAGGATTATAGAATTAATGAGAATGGCGCTCTCCTGGATAAGGGACAACGGTTTAATGTTTCACCTGTAGGATGACGTTCTTACAAAATGTAATGGCTTCCTCTTTCTCGGAGATGGAGGTTCAATTTTTTCCTCAAAGACATGGTGATTAGAGAGAGAAGTAGTGGTGTACCAAAGAAGGATTATAGAATTAATGAGAATGGCGCTCTCCTGGACAAGGGCAACGGTTTAATGTTTCACCTGTAGGATGACGTTCTTACAAAATGTAATGGCTTCCTCTTTCTCGGAGATTGAGGTTCAATTTTTTCCTCAAAGGCATGGGGATTTAGAGAGAGAAGTAGTGGTGTACTAAAGAAGGATTATAGAATTAATGAGAATGGCGCTCTCCTGGATAAGGGACAACGGTTTAATGTTTCACCTGTAGGATGACGTTCTTGCAAAATGTAATGGCTTCCTCTTTCTCGAAGATGGAGGTTCAATTTTTTCCTCAAAGACATGGGGATTAAGAGAGAGAAGTAGTGGTGTACTAAAGAAGGATTATAGAATTAATGAGAATGGCGCTCTCCTGGATAAGGGACAACGGTTTAATGTTTCACCTGTAGGATGACGTTCTTGCAAAATGTAATGGCTTCCTCTTTCTCGAAGATGGAGGTTGAATTTTTTCCTCAAAGACATGGGGATTAAGAGAGAGAAGTAGTGGTGTACTAAAGAACGATTATAGAATTAATGAGAATGGCGCTCTCCTGGATAAGGGACAACGGTTTAATGTTTCACCTGTAGGATGACGTTCTTACAAAATGTAATGGCTTCCTCTTTCTCGGAGATGGAGGTTCAATTTTTTCCTCAAAGACATGGGGATTAAGAGAGAGAAGTAGTGGTGTATCAAAGAACGATTATAGAATTAATGAGAATGGCGCTCTCCTGGACAAGGACAACGGTTTAATGTTTCACCTGTAGGATGACGTTCGTACAAAATGTAATTGCTTCCTCTTTCTCGGAGATGGAGGTTCAATTTTTTCGTCAAAGACATGGGGATTAAGAGAGAGAAGTAGTGGTGTACTAAAGAAGGATGATAGAATTAATGAGAATGGCGCTCTCCTGGATAAGGGACAACGGTTTAATGTTTCACCTGTAGGATGACGTTCTTGCAAAATGTAATGGCTTCCTCTTTCTCGAAGATGGAGGTTCAATTTTTTCCTCAAAGACATGGGGATTAAGAGAGAGAAGTAGTGGTGTACTAAAGAAGGATTATAGAATTAATGAGAATGGCGCTCTCCTGGATAAGGGACAACGGTTTAATGTTTCACCTGTAGGATGACGTTCTTACAAAATGTAATGGCTTCCTCTTTCTCGGAGATGGAGGTTCAATTTTTTCCTCAAAGACATGGGGATTACGAGAGAGAAGTAGTGGTGTATCAAAGAACGATTATAGAATTAATGAGAATGGCGCTATCCTGGACAAGGACAACGGTTTAATGTTTCACCTGTAGGATGACGTTCTTACAAAATGTAATGGCTTCCTCTTTCTCGGAGATGGAGGTTCAATTTTTTCCTCAAAGACATGGGGACTAAGAGAGAGAAGTAGTGGTGTACTAAAGAAGGATGATAGAATTAATGAGAATGGCGCTCTCCTGGATAAGGGACAACGGTTTAATGTTTCACCTGTAGGATGACGTTCTTGCAAAATGTAATGGCTTCCTCTTTCTCGAAGATGGAGGTTCAATTTTTTCCTCAAAGACATGGGGATTAAGAGAGAGAAGTAATGGTGTACTAAAGAAGGATCATAGAATTAATGAGAATGGCGCTCTCCTGGATAAGGGACAACGGTTTAATGTTTCACCTGTAGGATGACGTTCTTGCAAAATGTAATGGCTTCCTCTTTCTCGAAGATGGAGGTTCAATTTTTTCCTCAAAGACATGGGGATTAAGAGAGAGAAGTAGTGGTGTACCAAAGAAGGATTATAGAATTAATGAGAATGGCGCTCTCCTGGACAAGGGAAAACTGTTTAATGTTTCATTTGTAGGATGACGTTCTTGCAAAATGTAATGGCTTCCTCTTTCTCGAAGATGGAGGTTCAATTTTTTCCTCAAAGACATGGGGATTAAGAGAGAGAAGTAGTGGTGTATCAAAGAAGGATTATAGAATTAATGAGAATGGCGCTCTCCTGGACAAGGGACAACGGTTTAATGTTTCATGTATAGGATGAAGTTCTTGCAAAATGCAATGGCTTCCTCTCTCTCGCAGATGGAGGTTCAATTTTTTCCTCAAAGACATGGGGATTAAGAGGGAGAAGTAGTGGTGTATCAAAGAAGGATTATAGAATTAATGAGAATGGCGCTCTCCTGGACAAGGGACAACGGTTTAATGTTTCATCTGTAGGATGACGTTCTTGCAAAATGCAATGGCTTCCTCTTTCTCGGAGATGGAGGTTGAATTTTTTCCTCAAAGACATGAGGATTAAGAGAGAGAAGTATTGGTGTACCAAAGAAGGATTATAGAATTAATGAGAATGGCGCTCTCCTGGACAAGGGACAACGGTTTAATGTTTCACCTGTAGTATGAGGTTCTTGCAAAATGCAATGGCTTCCTATTTCTCGTAGATGGAGGTTCAATTTTTTCCTCAAAGACATGGGGATTAAAGAAGGGAAGTAGTGGTGTATCAAAGAAGGATTATAGAATTAATGAGAATGGCGCTCTCCTGGACAAGGACAACGGTTTAATGTTTCACCTGTAGGATGACGTTCTTACAAAATGTAATGGCTTCCTCTTTCTCGGAGATGGAGGTTCAATTTTTTCCTCAAAGACATGGGGATTAAGAGAGAGAAGTAGCGGTGAATCAAAGAAGGATTATAGAATTAATGAGAATGGCGCTCTCCTGGACAAGGGACAACGGTTTAATGTTTCACCTGTAGGATGAGGTTCTTGCAAAATGCAATGGCTTCCTCTTTCTCGGAGATGGAGGTTGAATTTTTTCCTCAAAGACATGGGGATTAAGAGAGGGAAGTAGTGGTGTACCAAAGAAGGATTATAGAATTAATGAGAATGGCGCTCTCCTGGATAAGGGACAACGGTTTAATGTTTCACCTGTAGGATGAGGTTCTTGCAAAATGCAATGGCTTCCTCTTTCTCGGAGATGGAGGTTCAATATTTTCCTCAAAGACATGGGGATTAAGAGAGAGAAGTAGTGGTGTATCAAAGAAGGATTATAGAATTAATGAGAATGGCGCTCTCCTGGACAAGGACAACGGTTTAATGTTTCACCTGTACGATGACGTTCTTACAAAATGTAATGGCTTCATCTTTCTCGGAGATGGAGGTTGAATTTTTTCCTCAAAGACATGGGGATTAAGAGAGAGAAGTAGTGGTGTATCAAAGAAGGATTATAGAATTAATGAGAATGGCGCTCTCCTGGACAAGGGACAACGGTTTAATGTTTCACCTATAGGATGACGTTCTTGCAAAATGTGATGGCTTCCTCTTTCTCGAAGATGGAGGTTCAATTTTTTCCTCAAAGACATGGGGATTAAGAGAGAGAAGTAGTGGTGTACCAAAGAAGGATTATAGAATTAATGAGAATGGCGCTCTCCTGGATAAGGGACAACGGTTTAATGTTTCACCTGTAGGATGACGTTCTTCCAAAATGTAATGGCTTCCTCTTTCTCGGAGATGGAGGTTGAATTTTTTCCTCAAAGACATGGGGATTAAGAGAGAGAAGTAGTGGTGTACCAAAGAAGGATTTTAGAATTAATGTGAATGTCGCTCTCCTGGACAAGGGACAACGGTTTAATGTTTCACCTGTAGGATGACGTTTTTACAAAATGTAATGGCTTCCTCTTTCTCGGAGATGGAGGTTGAATTTTTTCCTCAAAGACATGGGGATTAAGAGAGAGATGTAGTGGTGTACCAAAGAAGGATTATAGAATTAATGTGAATGTCGCTCTCCTGGACAAGGGACAACGGTTTAATGTTTCACCTGTAGGATGACGTTCTTACAAAATGTAATGGCTTCCTCTTTCTCGGAGATGGAGGTTGAATTTTTTCCTCAAAGACATGGGGATTAAGAGAGAGAAGTAGTGGTGTACCAAAGAAGGATTATAGAATTTATGTGAATGTCGCTCTCCTGGACAAGGGACAACGGTTTAATGTTTCACCTGTAGGATGACGTTCTTACAAAATGTAATGGCTTCCTCTTTCTCGGAGATGGAGGTTCAATTTTTTCCTCAAAGACATGGGATTAAGAGAGAAAAGTAGCGGTGTATCAAAGAAGGATTATAGAATTAATGAGAATGGCGCTCTCCTGGACAAGGGACAACGGTTTAATGTTTCACCTGTAGGATGAGGTTCTTGCAAAATGCAATGGCTTCCTCTTTCTCCGAGATGGAGGTTGAATTTTTTCCTCAACGACATGGGGATTAAGAGAGAGAAGTAGTGGTGTACCAAAGAAGGATTATAGAATTAATGTGAATGGCGCTCTCCTGGACAAGGGACAACGGTTTAGTGTTTCACCTGTAGGATGACGTTCTTACAAAATGTAATGGCTTCCTCTTTCTCGGAGATGGAGGTTGAATTTTTTCCTCAAAGACATGGGGATTAAGAGAGAGAAGTAGCGGTGTATCAAAGAAGGATTATAGAATTAATGAGAATGGCGCTCTCCTGGACAAGGGACAACGGTTTAATGTTTCACCTGTAGGATGACGTTCTTACAAAATGTAATGGCTTCCTCTTTCTCGGAGATGGAGGTTGAATTTTTTCCTCAACGACATGGGGATTAAGAGAGAGAAGTAGTGGTGTACCAAAGAAGGATTATAGAATTAATGTGAATGTCGCTCTCCTGGACAAGGGACAACGGTTTAATGTTTCACCTGTAGGATGACGTTCTTACAAAATGTAATGGCTTCCTCTTTCTCGGAGATGGAGGTTCAATTTTTTCCTCAAAGACATGGGGATTAAGAGAGAGAAGTAGCGGTGTATCAAAGAAGGATTATAGAATTAATGTGAATGTCGCTCTCCTGGACAAGGGACAACGGTTTAATGTTTCACCTGTAGGATGAGGTTCTTGCAAAATGCAATGGCTTCCTCTTTCTCGGAGATGGAGGTTGAATTTTTTCCTCAAAGACATGGGGATTAAGAGAGAGAAGTAGTGGTGTACCAAAGAAGGATTATAGAATTTATGTGAATGTCGCTCTCCTGGACAAGGGACAACGGTTTAATGTTTCACCTGTAGGATGACGTTCTTGCAAAAATTAATGGCTTCCTCTTTCTCGAAGATGGAGGTTGAATTTTTTCCTCAAAGACATGGGGATTAAGAGAGAGAAGTAGTGGTGTATCAAAGAAGGATTATAGAATTAATGAGAATGGCGCTCTCCTGGACAAGGGACAACGGTTTAATGTTTCACCTGTAGGATGACGCTCTTGCAAAATGTAATAGCTTCCTCTTTCTCGAAGATGGAGGTTGAATTTTTTCCTCAAAGACATGGGGATTAAGAGAGAGAAGTAATGGTGTACCAAAGAAGAATTATAGAATTAATGAGAATGGCGCTCTCCTGGATAAGGGACAACGGTTTAATGTTTCACCTGTAGGATGACGTTGTTACAAAATATAATGGCTTCCTCTTTCTCGGAGATGGAGGTTGAATTTTTTCCTCAAAGACATGGGGATTAAGAGAGAGAAGTAGTGGTGTACCAAAGAAGGATTATAGAATTAATGTGAATGTCGCTCTCCTGGACAAGAGACAACGGTTTAATGTTTCACCTGTAGGATGACGTTCTTGCAAAATGTAATGGCTTCCTCTTTCTCGAAGATGGAGGTTCAATTTTTTCCTCAAAGACATGGGGATTAAGAGAGAGAAGTAGTGGTGTACTAAAGAAGGATTATAGAATTAATGAGAATGGCGCTCTCCTGGATAAGGGACAACGGTTTAATGTTTCACCTGTAGGATGACGTTGTTACAAAATATAATGGCTTCCTCTTTCTCGGAGATGGAGGTTGAATTTTTTCCTCAAAGACATGGGGATTAAGAGAGAGAAGTAGTGGTGTACCAAAGAAGGATTATAGAATTAATGTGAATGTCGCTCTCCTGGACAAGAGACAACGGTTTAATGTTTCACCTGTAGGATGACGTTCTTGCAAAATGTAATGGCTTCCTCTTTCTCGAAGATGGAGGTTGAATTTTTTCCTCAAAGACATGGGGATTAAGCGAGAGAAGTAGTGGTGTATCAAAGAAGGATTATAGAATTAATGAGAATGGCGCTCTCCTGGACAAGGGACAACGGTTTAAT
Organism: Ryuthela nishihirai; assembly: GCA_038380435.1. Classification (NCBI taxonomy): domain Eukaryota; kingdom Metazoa; phylum Arthropoda; class Arachnida; order Araneae; family Heptathelidae; genus Ryuthela; species Ryuthela nishihirai. Next base: position 34,136,111 of record JAWZYU010000018.1, read on the forward strand.
GTTTCACCTGTAGGATGACGTTCTTGCAAAATGTAATGGCTTCCTCTTTCTCGAAGATGGAGGTTGAATTTTTTCCTCAAAGACATGGGGATTAAGAGAGAGAAGTAGTGGTGTATCAAAGAAGGATTATAGAATTAATGTGAATGTCGCTCTCCTGGACAAGGGACAACGGTTTAATGTTTCACCTGTAGGATGACGTTCTTACAAAATGTAATGGCTTCCTCTTTCTCGGAGATGGAGGTTGAATTTTTTCCTGAAAGACATGGGGATTAAGAGAGAGAAGTAGTGGTGTACCAAAGAAGGATTATAGAATTTATGTGAATGTCGCTCTCCTGGACAAGGGACAACGGTTTAATGTTTCACCTGTAGGATGACGTTCTTACAAAATGTAATGGCTTCCTCTTTCTCGGAGATGGAGGTTCAATTTTTTCCTCAAAGACATGGGGATTAAGAGAGAAAAGTAGCGGTGTATCAAAGAAGGATTATAGAATTAATGAGAATGGCGCTCTCCTGGACAGGAACAACGGTTTAATGTTTCACCTGTAGGATGAGGTTCTTGCAAAATGCAATGGCTTCCTCTTTCTCCGAGATGGAGGTTGAATTTTTTCCTCAAAGTCATGGGGATTAAGAGAGAGAAGTAGTGGTGTACCAAAGAAGGATTATAGAATTAATGAGAATGGCGCTCTCCTGGATAAGGGACAACGGTTTAATGTTTCACCTGTAGGATGACGTTCTTGCAAAATGTAATGGCTTCCTCTTTCTCGAAGATGGAGGTTCAATTTTTTCCTCAAAGACATGGGGATTAAGAGAGAGAAGTAGCGGTGTATCAAAGAAGGATTATAGAATTAATGAGAATGGCGCTCTCCTGGACAAGGGACAACGGTTTAATGTTTCACCTGTAGGATGACGTTCTTACAAAATGTAATGGCTTCCTCTTTCTCGGAGATGGAGGTTGAATTTTTTCCTTAAAGACATGGGGATTAAGAGAGAGAAGTAGTGGTGTACCAAAGAAGGATTATAGAATTAATGTGAATGTCGCTCTCCTGGACAAGGGACAACGGTTTAATGTTTCACCTGTAGGATGACGTTCTTACAAAATGTAATGGCTTCCTCTTTCTCGGAGATGGAGGTTCAATTTTTTCCTCAAAGACATGGGGATTAAGAGAGAGAAGTAGCGGTGTATCAAAGAAGGATTATAGAATTAATGAGAATGGCGCTCTCCTGGACAAGGGACAACGGTTTAATGTTTCACATGTAGGATGAGGTTCTTGCAAAATGCAATGGCTTCCTCTTTCTCGGAGATGGAGGTTGAATTTTTTCCTCAAAGACATGGGGATTAAGAGAGAGAAGTAGTGGTGTACCAAAGAAGGATTATAGAATTAATGAGAATGGCGCTCTCCTGGATAAGGGACAACGGTTTAATGTTTCACCTGTAGATTGACGTTCTTGCAAAATGTAATGGCTTCCTCTTTCTCGAAGATGGAGGTTCAATTTTTTCCTCAAAGACATGGGGATTAAGAGAGAGAAGTAGTGATGTACTAAAGAAGGATTATAGAATTAATGAGAATGGCGCTCTCCTGGATAAGGGACAACGGTTTAATATTTCACCTGTAGGATGACGTTGTTACAAAATATAATGGCTTCCTCTTTCTCGGAGATGGAGGTTGAATTTTTTCCTCAAAGACATGGGGATTAAGAGAGAGAAGTAGTGGTGTACCAAAGAAGGATTATAGAATTAATGTGAATGTCGCTCTCCTGGACAAGGGACAACGGTTTAATGTTTCACCTGTAGGATGACGTTCTTGCAAAATGTAATGGCTTCCTCTTTCTCGAAGATGGAGGTTGAATTTTTTCCTCAAAGACATGGGGATTAAGAGAGAGAAGTAGTGGTGTATCAAAGAAGGATTATAGAATTAATGAGAATGGCGCTCTCCTGGACAAGGGACAACGGTTTAATGTTTCACCTGTAGGATGACGTTCTTGCAAAATGTAATGGCTTCCTCTTTCTCGAAGATGGAGGTTGAATTTTTTCCTCAAAGACATGGGGATTAAGAGAGAGAAGTAGTGGTGTATCAAAGAAGGATTATAGAATTAATGTGAATGTCGCTCTCCTGGACAAGGGACAACGGTTTAATGTTTCACCTGTAGGATGACGTTCTTACAAAATGTATTGGCTTCCTCTTTCTCGGAGATGGAGGTTGAATTTTTTCCTCAAAGACATGGGGATTAAGAGAGAGAAGTAGTGGTGTACTAAAGAAGGATTATAGAATTAATGAGAATGGCGCTCTCCTGGATAAGGGACAACGGTTTAATGTTTCACCTGTAGGATGACGTTCTTGCAAAATGTAATGGCTTCCTCTTTCTCGAAGATGGAGGTTGAATTTTTTCCTCAAAGACATGGGGATTAAGAGAGAGAAGTAGTGGTGTACTAAAGCAGGATTATAGAATTAATGAGAATGGCGCTCTCCTGGATAAGGTACAACGGTTTAATGTTTCACCTGTAGGATGACGTTCTTACAAAATGTAATGGATTCCTCTTTCTCGGAGATGGAGGTTGAATTGTTTCCTCAAAGACATGGGTATTAAGAGAGAGAAGTAGTGGTGTACCAAAGAAGGATTATAGAATTAATGAGAATGGCGCTCTCCTGGATAAGGGACAACGGTTTAATGTTTCACCTGTAGGATGACGTTCTTGCAAAATGTAATGGCTTCCTCTTTCTCGAAGATGGAGGTTGAATTTTTTCCTCAAAGACATGGGGATTAAGAGAGAGAAGTAGTGGTGTACTAAAGAAGGATTATAGAATTAATGAGAATGGCGCTCTCCTGGATAAGGGACAACGGTTTAATGTTTCACCTGTAGGATGACGTTCTTACAAAATGTAATGGCTTCCTCTTTCTCGGAGATGGAGGTTGAATTTTTTCCTCAAAGACATGGGGATTAAGAGAGAAAAGTAGTGGTGTACCAAAGAAGGATTATAGAATTAATGAGAATGGCGCTCTCCTGGATAAGGGACAACGGTTTAATGTTTCACCTGTAGGATGACGTTCTTACAAAATGTAATGGCTTCCTCTTTCTCGGAGATGGAGGTTGAATTTTTTCCTCAAAGACATGGGGATTAAGAGAGAGAAGTAGTGGTGTATCAAAGAAGGATTATAGAATTAATGAGAATTGCGCTCTCCTGGACAAGGGACAACGGTTTAATGTTTCACTTGTAGGATGACGTTCTTGCAAAATGTAATGGCTTCCTCTTTCTCGAAGATGGAGGTTGAATTTTTTCCTCAAAGACATGGGGATTAAGAGAGAGAAGTAGTGATGTACTAAAGAAGGATTATAGAATTAATGAGAATGGCGCTCTCCTGGATAAGGGACAACGGTTTAATATTTCACCTGTAGGATGACGTTGTTACAAAATATAATGGCTTCCTCTTTCTCGGAGATGGAGGTTGAATTTTTTCCTCAAAGACATGGGGATTAAGAGAGAGAAGTAGTGGTGTACCAAAGAAGGATTATAGAATTAATGTGAATGTCGCTCTCCTGGACAAGGGACAACGGTTTAATGTTTCACCTGTAGGATGACGTTCTTGCAAAATGTAATGGCTTCCTCTTTCTCGAAGATGGAGGTTGAATTTTTTCCTCAAAGACATGGGGATTAAGAGAGAGAAGTAGTGGTGTATCAAAGAAGGATTATAGAATTAATGAGAATGGCGCTCTCCTGGACAAGGGACAACGGTTTAATGTTTCACCTGTAGGATGACGTTCTTGCAAAATGTAATGGCTTCCTCTTTCTCGAAGATGGAGGTTGAATTTTTTCCTCAAAGACATGGGGATTAAGAGAGAGAAGTAGTGGTGTATCAAAGAAGGATTATAGAATTAATGTGAATGTCGCTCTCCTGGACAAGGGACAACGGTTTAATGTTTCACCTGTAGGATGACGTTCTTACAAAATGTATTGGCTTCCTCTTTCTCGGAGATGGAGGTTGAATTTTTTCCTCAAAGACATGGGGATTAAGAGAGAGAAGTAGTGGTGTACTAAAGAAGGATTATAGAATTAATGAGAATGGCGCTCTCCTGGATAAGGGACAACGGTTTAATGTTTCACCTGTAGGATGACGTTCTTGCAAAATGTAATGGCTTCCTCTTTCTCGAAGATGGAGGTTGAATTTTTTCCTCAAAGACATGGGGATTAAGAGAGAGAAGTAGTGGTGTACTAAAGCAGGATTATAGAATTAATGAGAATGGCGCTCTCCTGGATAAGGGACAACGGTTTAATGTTTCACCTGTAGGATGACGTTCTTACAAAATGTAATGGCTTCCTCTTTCTCGGAGATGGAGGTTGAATTGTTTCCTCAAAGACATGGGTATTAAGAGAGAGAAGTAGTGGTGTACCAAAGAAGGATTATAGAATTAATGAGAATGGCGCTCTCCTGGATAAGGGACAACGGTTTAATGTTTCACCTGTAGGATGACGTTCTTGCAAAATGTAATGGCTTCCTCTTTCTCGAAGATGGAGGTTGAATTTTTTCCTCAAAGACATGGGGATTAAGAGAGAGAAGTAGTGGTGTACTAAAGAAGGATTATAGAATTAATGAGAATGGCGCTCTCCTGGATAAGGGACAACGGTTTAATGTTTCACCTGTAGGATGACGTTCTTACAAAATGTAATGGCTTCCTCTTTCTCGGAGATGGAGGTTGAATTTTTTCCTCAAAGACATGGGGATTAAGAGAGAAAAGTAGTGGTGTACCAATGAAGGATTATAGAATTAATGAGAATGGCGCTCTCCTGGATAAGGGACAACGGTTTAATGTTTCACCTGTAGGATGACGTTCTTACAAAATGTAATGGCTTCCTCTTTCTCGGAGATGGAGGTTGAATTTTTTCCTCAAAGACATGGGGATTAAGAGAGAGAAGTAGTGGTGTATCAAAGAAGGATTATAGAATTAATGAGAATTGCGCTCTCCTGGACAAGGGACAACGGTTTAATGTTTCACTTGTAGGATGACGTTCTTGCAAAATGTAATGGCTTCCTCTTTCTCGAAGATGGAGGTTGAATTTTTTCCTCAAAGACATGGGGATTAAGAGAGAGAAGTAGTGGTGTATCAAAGAAGGATTATAGAATTAATGTGAATGTCGCTCTCCTGGACAAGGGACAACGGTTTAATGTTTCACCTGTAGGATGACGTTCTTACAAAATGTAATGGCTTCCTCTTTCTCGGAGATGGAGGTTTTTTTTTTCCCTCAAAGACATGGGGATTAAGAGAGAGAAGTAGTGGTGTACTAAAGAAGGATTATAGAATTAATGAGAATGGCGCTCTCCTGGATAAGGGACAACGGTTTAATGTTTCACCTGTAGGATGACGTTCTTGCAAAATGTAATGGCTTCCTCTTTCTCGAAGATGGAGGTTGAATTTTTTCCTCAAAGACATGGGGATTAAGAGAGAGAAGTAGTGGTGTACTAAAGAAGGATTATAGAATTAATGAGAATGGCGCTCTCCTGAATAAGGGACAACGGTTTAATGTTTCACCTGTAGGATGACGTTCTTGCAAAATGCAATGGCTTCCACTTTCTCGGAGATGGAGTTTCAATTTTTTCCTCAAAGACATGGGGATTAAGAGAGAGAAGTAGTGGTGTATCAAAGGATTATAGAATTAATGAGAATGGCGCTCTCCTGGACAAGGGACAACGGTTTAATGTTTCATCTGTAGGATGCCATTCTTTCAAGATGTAATGGAGTCCCATTTCTTGGAGATGGAGGTTCAATAGTTTCCTCAAAGGCATAGGAATTAAAAAAGAGAAGTAGTGGTGTACCAAAAAGGTATTATGGAGCAATAGACATTCCTCCTCCCCTTGAGCGCTTGAATAGCATAGTTTCTGTTTAGCATACTTGAGAGTTAGCTCGCAATGGTATAGTTTCTGCAGCATTTCGCGAAATGTAGAGATACAAGCAAGTCAACCTTCCAATAAACACGTTGAGAAACTTCCTTTCAGAACGTTCTCATTAGGGTAGTGGGGAAGATTTAGCCATGGCTTAACGTCTCATCCGACGGACGGCGGCCGTTTGAAGTCTTTCGGTGTCCTCCACTAACCTAGGGCAGAGCAGGGGTGTTGCGGAGATAAATATCAATACTGGACCAGGTGGGACTCGAACCTGGGAACTATAGATTAGAGCCTGGCGCGCTACCAACTGAGCCAATCGCCTCCTCTTATTTTGGTTAATTTTATTTAATCTTATGACTTTTAAATGGGCTGGAAGTGCTTTTATATTTATTTAAATGTGATCGATCTTTCTTATTTCTAAGTGTCACAAATAAGCTGTTAAAAGTGCAGTGTTAGGAGCAGCTAGGAAGACTATGAGACTGCGCATTGGAGTCCATTCTCACTTCTCATCCATTCGGTAATTGTATTTGTTTTGTTAAAAGTGTCACCAATTGATTCTATTACAGCCAAGATTGCAATTCTAGCCATTTCACATTTGTTGTAGCTTAAGAGTATTTGTTTTTTCAATAAAGCAAAGTAGTGCCTTTACTAGCTTTTTAGGGGTCCTGGACAAAAGGGGGCGGGGGTGGCTCAGTCGGTAGCGCGCCAGGCTCGTAATCTGTAGTTCCCAGGTTCGAGTCCCAGCTGGGTCAGCGTTGAGATTTATCTCCGCAAAAATCCCCGCCCTGCCCACGGTCAGCGGGGGACACCGATGGGCTTGGAAAGGCCGCCGTCCGTCGAATGGGACGTTAAGCCGTGGCCCCGTGTGCAGGAAAGTCATACCCTGTGCACGTTAAAGAACTCGCTGGATGGCCTTGACGGGAAGCTACCATCTGTCTCCCAACAGCTGTTCCAGTGGGTCTCCTCCCCCAACCTTCTCTGAGCCTTCGGGGTCCATGTGATCTGGCCATTTAGCCCATGGTGCGCAAAAATGTACCGCTCAGAGGTAAAACAACCCAACCCAACCCTGGACAAAAGAATATTATTTGGCTCCCACTCGCCCTTTCGAATTTAATGAATGGAAAAAAAATCCAACACGCGAAAGTTTAAATTTAATTCATTTTAACAAAATCATATAAAACATTTTATAACTATTACTTTCGTTGTATCTTAAATATATTTGTCTGTATTTCATTTCATTGTTTTTTTTTGAAACTTTTTCTTCATTTTTGCTCTGTTTCAATAAAAAATTTGTTTATGTTATATTGCTATATAATAATATTATTCGTTTTTTATTTAACATAATAGCTTTGTGCTGTTTTTATAAAATAAATATTGTTTTTATTCTATTTTTGTAGAAAATAAACCAAAAAATGTGCAACAAATTGTTATAAAGATATTTTCTGCCTATACATTTTAGAAAAATAGACATAATTAACGGTACAATGATGTTTCATTTATTCTGCATTTGTAATTTGAATAACAAATTGAATTAGAATCAGAAGGACAAGAAAAAGGAAATAAAGATATATTGCACAAAATCTATGTAAGCCTACAAGCTACAGATCCTGTAGCCTACAAGAAAAATCAAATAAGTTATCCTGAATTATGTGACTCTGATCATAAACTTGGAAGGGTGGGGGTGGCTCAGTCGGTAGCGCGCCAGGCTCGTAATCTGTAGTTCCCAGGTTCGAGTTCCAGCTGGGTCAGCGTTCAGATTTATCTCCGCAAAATTCCCCGCCCTGCCCACGGTCAGTAGGGGACACCGATGGGCTTGGAAAGGCCGCCGTACGTCGGATGGGACCTTACACCGTGGTCCCGTGTGCGGGAGAGACATACCCTGTGCACGTTAAAGAACACGCTGGATGGCCTTGACGGGAGGCTACCATCTGTCTCCCAACAGCTGTTCCAGTGGGTCCCCTCCCCCAACCTTCTCTGAGCCTTCGGGGTCCGTGTGACCTGGACATTTAGCCCATGGTGTGCAAAAAAGTACCGATCAGAGGTAAAACAAACAAATCATAAACTTGGAACTTTGAAGGACATATCCGCCTGCTCTTTTTAACTAAAAAAGGCATAAGTTATATTATATAATAGTGATCACGAGAATTATGATTTTATATTTCAATATATTTTGCAAGTTTCAATTCATTTCGTGAAACAATATATTATATGTTAATAAAGAAACTTATATCAAATTTACTGACACATTAGTTGGTTACAAAGTTCAATGCCTGACTTTATTCTAATATTATATTTCATTGTCTGACATTCCGTTGATATTAAATTTTAAAGTCTGACTTTTTGTTGATATTTTACTTTAAAGCTTAACAATGTTATATTGTGTACACCTTTCGTTCATAAATGAATATCATTGTAGTATATTTATGATTTTATTGCTTATTTACTTTGACTTTCTACCCCGTGTTTCCGTATTCCCATTACTCTCATAAAATATTGAGTTAGTCCAACGAGTATTCACCGAACATGCCGCTTTCGAGAAACATTGCGTGGAGAAAGAGAAAACGACGGATAAGGATTGGGTTCACTATTGCTCTTGAAAATAAGCATTATTAATTCAACGCAATTATTTTCCTTTGGGTGACTAGCTTCCCAGTATCCACTGAGCTTACATGCACAAACATACCTACACAATTCTCAAGCAGCCACGAGCTACGGATGTCCAACCAAACTGTGTAACTTAGTTTCACAAACACGACTATCCTAAGCTACTGCTGTTGCATTTGGACACTGCAGACCAATTCGAAATAAGATCCTGTAAAATACTGTACAGTCGCTCAAAAAAGTATCCGAACACTATGGTTGATTACAGAAGTGAGTGATCTGGCAACCTTCGTGTTACGTGACACGAAGGTTGCCAGAACACTAATTTATAAAAAAATCGTTGCCAGATATTTTTTCTGAATTCTGTAATCAACCATAGTGTTCGGATATTTTTTGAGCGACTGTACATCCGTCTCATCTCGATGTGTTCCTTTTCTTCACTAGAGGGGCCTATGGACGTTAAAAACATGCTTAATTGCTTGAGGAGAGGCTAACTACTCTCAGTAGCAGATCACTAAGCTTCTTCTGAGTTTTGAGGTTTTTGAGACTTGGCCATTTAGCTGGTTATGAAGAAAAACGCTTCAGGTTTAAAGCTGGAGAGAAAGCAGAATGAGGAGGAAGCCTATGCATCTGGTTAAACCGGACCTGGCTTACTGCAAGAAGAACTCACGGTTCGTAAAATACGTCATCAGTATACTGAATCTGGCTCATTTCTTCCAATTTGATTGACCAAACATTTTTCGGTGCATAATGAAATGATTTTGCCAATTCATAGTACTCGTTAAAAAATGTATATTTTTGTTTACTAATCGAGATATTTTCTTGATTCATTAAAAATATAATATTTTTTAAATTTATTATAAAAAAAATAAATAAATACCCCCTCAAGCAGCTGCTTGCCACAGAGGTCTGACAGGAGCCTGTCAGTTTATATGCCATAGTAGAAGATCTGAGAGGATGGCAGGACCTCAGCAGAAAAACGACACACACATCCATGCCAAATCCGGGGCTCGAACCCAGGTCCCTTAGATCAATACCTATTAGAAATCGATGCTTTCTTTTTAAATAAACAATTTTTCTTGCGGCTCTTTAAGGACATAGTTCTTTCCCTAGTGGCTCTTCGCTTAGTTTGGTCTATCATTCGTTTAATGTTAACGTTTGGTGTATCGTTCTTTTAATGTTAACGTTTGGTGTATCATTCTTATAATGTTAACGTTTGGTGTATCATTCTTTCAATGTTAACGTTTGGTGTATCATTCTTTTAATGTTAAAGTTTGGTGTATCATTCTTTTAATGTTAACGTTTGGTGTATCGTTCGTTTAATGTTAACGTTTGGTGTATCATTCTTTTAATGTTAACGATTGGTGTATCATTCTTATAATGTTAACGTTTGGTGTATCATTCTTTCAATGTTAACGTTTGGTGTATCATTCTTTTAATGTTAACGTTTGGTGTATCATTCTTTTAATGTTAACGTTTGGTGTATCGTTCGTTTAATGTTAACGTTTGGTGTATCATTCTTTTAATGTTAACGTTTGGTGTATCATTCTTTCAATGTTAACGTTTGGTGTATCATTCGTTTAATGTTAACGTTTGGTGTATCATTCTTTTAATGTTAACGTTTGGTGATCATTCTTTTAATGTTAACGTTAGGTGTATCATTCTTTCAATGTTATCGTTTGGTGTATCATTCTTTTAATGTCAACGTTTGGTGTATCGTTCGTTTAATGTTAACCTATGGTCTGTGGTTCGTTTGACGCTGGGGCAGCTCAGTGCTAACCGAAAATTTTTATTTGAGCGAGAACATTTTTAATTTTATTCTGTTTTCAGCTCGTGTGGTTAGTGCAATACTTTCTTGCCAGATATATATTCCTTTTACGCATTAATAAAAAGTATTTCATTTGCGTTTGAGAATTATTCTAGGACTCTTTTAATCAGGGCTGAGACTGGGGCGGGGTTGGCTCAATTGGCAGCGCACCAGGCTCATAATCTGCAGTTCCCAGGTTCGAGTCCCAACTATGTCAGCGTTGAGATTTATCTCTGCTAAACCACCCCCACACTGCCAGGTGAGAAAGGGGACACCGATGAGTTTTAAAAGGTTACCGTATCGTCGGATGGGACGTTAAGCCAGGCCTGTGTGCAAGAGAGAGTCATTCTCTGTGAATGTGAAAGAACACGCTGGATGGTCTTGATGGGAAGCTACCACCTGTCTCCTAGTAGCTGCCCAGTAGGCAATCTTCTCCCAATATTCTCTGAGCTCTCGGGGTCCTTGTGATCTGGCCATTTTAGCCCATTGTGTGCAAAAAAAGCCGCTCAGAGGTAAAACAACTCATTTAATCTATTTTTTGAATTGCATTTGTAAGAGTGTGATAAATTTCAGCCTCGCCCCAGAACTGTTGTTATCATCATATCATGAACGTTCTCTCTTTTCCAACTTGCGTGAAGAAAAAGCAAACGACGGATTCCTCTCAATGATAGACCGAAAGAGATTTCTCGAATCACGGCTGAGATCGGTCCTTTTCGACCAACTAACACGTCTTCAGATTCTGACCTATTTATGAGCACGACCATCGATGTTCGTCGGCCGAACGTGTCCGATCGAGACGCGAGCGTCCTAATTGCGAGTGATGCGAAGAGGACATGAAGGCAAGCCACGTGGCAGCTCTGACACGACTGGCACCATCTCACGTCTCGCGACTCCTCGGGGAGTTACTTTCGTCTTGCCCACTTTCGCAAACAGAAAAAGTTAAAGTTAGGAGAGTTCGGCTTTCCCCCCCTCAATCTCTATTCTGTACATTAAAGGATTACTGAGTAGAGTTGCAGATCTTCATGAAAAATCATTTGAAATATAACCAGAATGGTCGTTAGTCTGTTTTACTTTTGATCAAAACTTTTTCTGTTGTTGTACGATGAGCTAAATAACTAGGTCACAAGGATCCTAAAGATGAAAACGAGTTTGCGCTGATCTATCTATAAGACAAGAGACAGACTAAAGCCTTTCCTCAAAGGCAAGGCATGCACACAATATAGCCAATGGGTTGGGTTGTTTTACCTCTGAGCGGTACTTTTTTGCACACCATGGGCTAAATGGCCAGGTCACAATGACCCCGAAGGCTCAGAGAAGGTTGGGGGAGGGGACCCACTGGAATAGCTGTTGGGAGACAGATGGTAGCCTCCCGTCAAGGCCATCCAGCGTGTTCTTTAACGTGCACAGGGTATGGCTCTTCCGCACACGGGGCCACGGCTTAACGTCCCATCTGACGGACGGCGGTCTTTCCAAGCCCATCGGTGTCCCCTACTGACCGTGGGCAGGGCGGGGAATTTTGCGGAGATAAATCTCAACGCTGACCCAGCTGGGACTCGAACCAGGGAACTACAGATTACGAGCCTGGCGCGCTACCGACTGAGCCACCCCCGCCCCATAGCCAATGGGATAAAAATCTTCAGCGAAGAAAGCCAAATCCAAACAGAAGAAAAAAAATGTTCGCTGTTTCGGTAGTGGTAACGGTCGAGTTGTTCACTTTGGAAAGGTTTTTTTACAACATAATAAACAAAATGACCAGGTCACAAAGACCCCAAAGGCTCAGAGCTAGGTAGGAGAGTGAACTGGTACAACTTGCTCGTTAGGTCACCTGGGGCACTGCCCCACCAAAAAAAATCAGAAAGAAAATAACAAAAGAAATTTCAAATTTAATATTTTTTTTAATAAAACGAATATAAAAATAATAAATTGATTTCGATAGGTATAAATCATTTCATTTTAATATTCGTTTTGTAATCATTATTTACCGTATTACGTCGAAAAACCACAGCATTTATACTCTGCAAATCAGGGCTACGTCGACTGCTTTCGCATTGTCAATACGAATTTGAACATTACGGCCACCGTCTGGAATCTTAGCATTATCTGTTATAACAATGACACAAATGCACTGAAAGAGAATAACAATGAACTACAGGAGTCAGGCCACTATTTTGCAGTGGCCCGTGACACTTGATTCGCTGATTTTACCGAAGCAATCAATAATCGAAGATCTTTTTACTTAGCGAATATCTTCATCTGAATGTGGCAGGCTCAACAAGACTAAACGTTCCTCACAAAATGTACAGTCGCTCAAAAAAAATATCCGAACATTATGGTTGAGTACAGAATTCAGAAAAATATCTGGCAACGATTTTTTTTAGAAATTAGTGATCTGGCAACCTTCGTATCACGTGACCTGTTTCTGGACACGTGCTGTAATCTGCGAATTGGAGAATGCAAGTTATTTATCGAACAGGCTAAAAAAGAAATTTCTCATATCTATTTCGTTTCGTTTATTAAAAAAAGACAGAAAAAATGATCTGATCGAAAACAATAAGACAATATATTTAAGAAAGTTATGCACATATCGAATAATGTATCCAGCATTTAGAAAATCTGATATTTTAAAGAACAAGGACACGTGCTGTAATCTGCGAAATGGAGAATACAAGTTATTTATTGAACAAGCTAAAAAGGAAATTTCACAGATGCATTTCGTGTTCTATGGGCCAAGAAATTGTAATTCATTGCCCATATGCATAAGAATGGAAAATTGTTTTATAAAATTTCGTTTAGAATGGCTAAAGACTTACATTGTGGAAATAAAATAAATAGAATTGTTACCAAAAATAAATAAATGATAAGCAAATGCAGTGGGAAGGGATGAATGGTAGAGGAAAGAAATTTATAATCAGAATTTGTTTTTGTGTGTATGCGTTTTTTTTTTATATAACTCATTTTTTTTTCTTTAACTTTTTTGATGAGTTTTGGTAGTCTTTTAAGATTTTGTTTTCATACTTAAATGAAATATAGATGAATGAATTACTGCAGGAAGGGAAGAGACATGTCTGATTGTACAAACAAAATGGATATATCTCTGTGTATGTATTTGTGCTGTAGTATTGTTGTTCAAATTTTCGCATTTTTTTTCAAATGAATGATTGTCAGGATATACTTGGATCATAATCATGCAGTTAAGGATACTTGCTGAGATAGACTAACATCAGCAGTTTGTAGTTTTGGAAGTTTGTTGAGATATTCATCACGACTTTCAACTTGTTTCATTTTCTATTCTGTGTGGTCTGTATAGATGACAGTATTGCATTAAAATGCGTGAAGCATTTGGTGAGCTTAGTAGTCAAGAATCGTTAATGCTTTTGTAATTTACTACCCACTAGAAATGATAATTAAAATTATCAATATGAATTTAATTTCATAATAAAATTGGAAACAGGGATTTTAATGAAGCATGGTGATATTTTTTCAATTTAAAAATAGATTCAGTATGCTAAATTTTGATCTAACACGGTTCAAACTGCGCCTTTTTAAAAATCTCCATTTGAATTTAATTCCGAATTAGGATATATTCATTGGAAAAAACTATTTTCGACTTCTGAGAGCCAAAAATTCATATTTATAGGAATGCTACTAGCCAGAGGAAAAGAAATCCCTAGGCACAAGAGCTTTTATGAAAACAGTTTGCAATGCTCCAATGAGATTGTCAGCCAGATAAGCCTGAAGGCGAAGAAAACAGTAATTACGTGGTAGACAAAAAAAAAAAGTTTTTTCTCATTCGGCACTAGCCTAGGAGCGCTGTCGTTTAATTGCTACAATTTCTTTATTTAAGTAAATTTTTTAATTTAATTAGTTACAAGTATCACGGAGAGCAATTACTCTCTTTTCAAAGCACTCTCCTTTCTGGGAATGGAAAGAGAAACTTTTAAAAGAATATTGATTGTGAGGCAATATATTATATTACCAAATGTACTGGAATACTTCCCATGTTTATGTGGATCAAAAAATATATTAAAAACTCCCTAATTTTAAAACTAAGCTCTTTTGCAGAAGCTAAATTGTAGCGCTCAATCAGATTTATCCAAATTTCGATACTGTAAAATATTCGTTTAATATTCGAAGACTTATTGAAGCTGAAATATTTGCCAGCAGAAAATGTACTCTGCTTGTCCTAGACTCTGCTTCAAAATTAATGCCAAATGAAATACATTACCCAAACTTTTTGAATTACATTCATTTCAATAAACTATTTCTAATAATTTTAAGGTAAATCCTTACGAGTTACACCGATGTTAAATGTTTCAGTTTCCAGAATTCTTTAAGTAGTAAACAAATATTGCTGAAAAATCTAAATTTTCAGTATATTTTTAGATTTTCCATTTCTTGTAAGCTTTTGCTACAAACCACTTAATTAAGACTTAGGGAGATTTGAATACAATGTTCCATTTTTAGTTTTTCATCTTCCCAATACTTTTGATAATTTAGTGTAATTCGTCCAATCCCAGATCAAGAAAGCGAGGAAAAGAATGTTTAAATTTGAACTTAATCATTTCATATTTAAACGTTACCGCTTGCTGAATATTACAAGTTGTATGTTAAGCATATAATATTAATTAATTTTACTATTTCTTAAAACTGCGTTACTTGTCACTAAAGTTATTGCATTATTTCCTTCTTCATGGTTATGAAGACAAAAAAAAATAGTGTTTTTGATACGAAAAAAAAAGAGATTATGCACATAAAGGCGCCGTACGACTTCGTGTGCTTAGCGGCACCAACAGTGTAATCCAACACGGGAGGCTCTCTGGCACACGGATAAACAGCTTTATGTCCAATCCTGCGATGGCGTCTCTCAAAGTCCTTCGGCGTCCCCTCTCTCACCGATGCCAGGGTAAAGGGTTATCAGAGATAAATGGGGTAGGGCAGATGGGGACTAGGGTAAAAACTATTCCAGTTTCAAATTCCAAGTTGGAACTGGAAAACTAAAAACTGCAGGTTAGAGCAAGAGGTAACGGACTTTGGAAGTAATATGCTTTTGGAGAAAGCGTAAACGGCATTGGCTGGGAGTTGAGGGAATACCCATTCTGATATTTATGCATTTGGTCATATAAATCATTTTATTTTATTCATTCTCTATTGCGGAGTTTTATTTGTTTCAAACTGTTACGCACTCTGACTGAGGCATAAGGCGAGAAATAAATATATAGAGCAGATTGACAAATAGGTTTTAGCCAGAGGGATAAAACAAATAAAAAGTTTGTAAAATATTTTCAATCGTGCCATGGTGACATAATGTTTTAAAAATTATAAAGGAAACACCAATATATGAAGTTTAATCATGTCTTGTTATATAAACAATACAACACGGCCTGGTTATGAATAAACCAAATATTTATTACAATTTTAATAATTAGCTTTTTATATTATTCATATATATATATAAATGATAATAATACTCGAATTATAATTAATTTATTCAAATAATGTAACAGAAACAATGTATTTACTCGTTTCAAAACATAAATTTAAGATGTTACTAAAAACAGTACTTTCAACAAATCAATGTAAGAACATTTCACCGCGACCCTGTCTAGACCGTTGTTTATCCCGATTTCCATCATGTTGCCTGAAGAAGGGATTTGTCCCTACATCGAGGACAATTTGAAGTGTGTGTGGGGTAGGTGGGTTCTCAATAAAGATAACGAATCTAGGAATATTTGAGTGGTTGTATTAAAAATAATGTTTTAATTTTGAAATATTATTTTCATACATTAGATTTTTTGCAAGCTAATAATCATGATCATATAGTTATAAAAAAAAACTATCGTATACTTAAAAACATTATCATATACCTAAAATATGTCACGATTTTCATTGTTGGTATTTTTTCGCTTGCTGACAAAATTTCTTGGCGTGGCCATTTATTTTATGTCCATGATATAGGGCATTTCACAATAATGTGTAATGGCAACACTGATAACGGTTTTAAGTTACCCTTTAACCGCCAATTCTCAGTTGTTTCTTGCTTCAGTTGCTTCCGAGCTCAGAGTTACACAGAGTCCGGTTACGGACACTATTTTGCGATAACTCAGCTCTAACCTGATAAATCGATTTGAAAATTATTTAACACCCTTTGAATGACGTATTAAAAGGGTTTGCCACTCTTTGAATTGACTTATTAAAAGGATTCGCCACCCTTTGAATGACTACACCCAATTCTGCTTTTTACACGGTTAAGGAAAAAAATTCCAATTCTCTTTTTACACGATTTATTTTGATCTAACACAGTTCAAACTGCACCTTTTTAAAAATCTTCATTTGAATTTAATTCCGAAAAAATATTCCCGTTCAAGAAAAAAATTCTTGGAATTTATATTCGTAACAAAGATGCCGCTTTTATGGTCACATTTTTCGAAGTAGTTTTAACTTTGAAAATGTACTATAGATACACATTTTGTGCAATAAAATCCCCAAAATAAAAACTACACTAACATAACTACATAACAAGTTTTCTCTATTTTATTCTCTGTTTTATGGAAAAATTGTACAAAATCTATTTCATTCGGAATAAAGTGGCAACATTGAGTACCGGGAATTCCCCCCAATTTTATCTTCAATATATACGTTAGTCTTTCATTTCGTTTTTAAAGTTAGAAGTGTTTAGATGTTTAATAGACGAAATCGAAAAAAAATATTGTTTTTTGAAGTTTTGTGTGCGTAATACAAATTTAGTGAATTTTTCTGATAGGTAATTTACAATTTTTTATCATCAGATTTATTAACTAAAATTCAAATATTTTTCGCAAGCATGATGTCGGCTAATTCAACTATACAAAAGCAGAAAAGGAAAGCTATCTCTTTGGATACTAAGATCAAAATTTTAGATCGTCTTGCAACTGGAGAAGGTTCAACATTCATAGGTAAATATTTTGGTTTGAAGAAGCTACCGTAAGAACCATCAAGAAAAATGAAGATGCTATTAGAAAATCTGTACTTTCTGGAACAAAATTGAGCGCTAAATCGTCATCGTACACGAGAGATATCGTTAAAGTGAAGATGGAAAAGGCACTAGTAATGTGGATAGAAGATAACTCGCAAAAAAAGAATACTTCTAGACAGAAATACCATCAAACAGATGGCATTACGATGCTTATATGGATATATTCGATGGCTTATATATATAAGCAGATACAAGAAATGGAACCAACCACATCAGCTAAGTTAAACAAAAATTATGAATTTTCTGCAAGTACAGGTTGGCTTGCGGGATTTCTTCAAAAAAAGGTGATGGTGAAAAAAGGTGAAGTTGCATCTGCAGATGAACTGGCTACTAAAGAATTCTGTCCAAAATTAGCCCAAATCATTGAAGATGGTGGATACACTCCTGATCAAGTTTGGAATGTAGATGAATATAGTCTTTTTTGGAAAAAAATGCCGAGTAGAACCTACGTAGCAAAATCACAAAAAAATGTTGGTGGCTTTAAAGCAGCTAAGGATCGTGTGACCTTTCTCTTTTGCAGCAACGCTTCAAGAGATCGTATGCTAAAACCGCTGGTTATCAATCGATCCCTAAGACCACGGTCAATGAAAGGTGTAGATTTGAATCAATTGCCAGTGTATTGGATGGCAAACAAAAATGCCTGGGCTACAAAAGAAATTTTTAATGAATGGCTCCATGAATGTTTTGTTCCAGAAGTTAAACGCTATTTGAAGGAAAAAAAATCTCGAATTTAAAGTTTTATTGATTATAAACAATGCACCAGATCATCCTGTTTTGAAACATCCAAATGTGCAATTTTGTTTTCTGCTGCCTAATACGACATCCTGAATGCAACCACTAGACCAGGGTATAATTGCCACATTTAAAACTTACTACGTAAGACGAACATTCCAATACATTTTTGATTAACTAGATAAGGATAAAACACTAAGAGTATTGACGTGTGGAAGAAATGTTTTAATTTAGATTTTATCAGACATGCTGGATTGACGTTATCAGAATTAAAACCATCAACTTTAAACGCATGCTGGAAAGCTATTTGGCCAGAATATGTAAAAAGCAAAGATTCTGTACCCCCAAATACTACTGAATATCATCATTTTAGCACATGAAGTTGGTGGAGAAGGATTCGATGATTTATCGTTTTCAGATATTGATGAATTGCTGGTTGACAAAGCTCTTAGCGAAGATGAAATAATACGAGTTGTCCTTGATATTTCTGATGAAAAAGAAAAAGTGATGAAGAGGTTCCACTCACTGGAGATTTAATTAAAGTAATGACTAGTAAATTGGAAAGTCATTTTCTTACACATGATTCCATTGACGAACTAGCTGAGCAGTTTAAACGTGAAGTCATGTATGGCGCGTTATCAAGAATTATACAAAGATCTAGTCAAACAGGATCTCAACGATTGATTACAGAGTTCGTTGTCAAAATTAATCAAATTTTAGAATCACTGGAAACAAGTGATAATTTGGTTCCCCCTGCCACAGAGAGCATTTTACCATTGAAGTATGAACACGGCCAAAATGTTTCAAGCGATGAAGTGATTTAATTCCAGTCTTATGCAAACGAATGCATCTATTGTCAGAAAGTGACAACGAATAAAAATCTAGTTAATAAGCATATGTAAGTCATATTTTTTTTCTTTTTTGTATAATTGAATTAGTGAAATATTATTTTCTTTATGAAGGATAATTTACTTTATATATGCAGATATAATTATTTTTATAAGTTTATAAAAATGTGTTTAAATGAATAAAAATCAAATAAAGATTTAATTAAAGATTTTGATGCGATTTGTTTGAAAATAACATTATTTGTACTGGGTTTTTACGTCTGGAACCAATTTTCTATTTTTTAATATGCACTGTATTTTTTTATACGGTTTTTTTGCACGTTTATTTCGGGAACGTATCTACCGTGTGAAAACAGAATTGGGTATATTCAATTGGGTCTAGATTCTTTGCTTGCAAAAAGGTTTTCCACCCATTAAATGGCTCTTAAAAAGAGTTGTCTTGACCAAGAAGTTTCTCAACCTTTCTTTGCTCATGGGCCCCCTTCTGAGCTTCATTTACCTTTGTGGCCCGCTTCATAGCCGTTGTTAGATGGAAAAGGTTACTTTACCATCTGGTAAAGTAACCTTTTCCATAGAATAACTTAAAAATACTTTATTCTTAAGTAGAAGGAAAATTCTTAAAGTCATAAAACGTGTAGTAGCAGCTTAAGACTTGCTAACAAAAAATATTCTTATAATTAGCACTTTATTGAAAGTGAACCTTGTGGCCATGCAAGCTTGCAAGTTTTTCTTTATTTATTGTTACGCATACTTAAAAAATAAAAATAAACGCAGTTTTCCAGGAAGCCTTGTTAAAAGTTATGAAATAAGTTTGTCATGAAAATATTTTAAATGGGTTTTACAACTTATTCGTAATATTTCATTCTGGCAGTTAAGTTTGGGTGGTCCCCTCAGAAACTTACTGTGTTTCGTTTTTCCATGTGCCCTCCTCCCTAATGTTCCGTTTTTCTATGCGGCCCCCTAATGTTCCGTTTCTCCATGTGGCCCTCTTAATGTTCCGTTTCTCCATGTGGCTCCCTTAGTGTTCCGTTTCTCCATGTGCCCCCCCCTTAATGTTCCGCTTCCTCCATGTGACCCCCTAATGTTCCGTTTCTCCATGTGGCCCCTTTAATGTTCCGTTTCTCCATGTGGCCCCTAATATTCCGTTTCTCCATGTTACCCCCCTCCTAATATTCCGTTTCCCCACGTGGCTCCTAATATTCCGTTTCTACAGTGGCCCCTCTAATGTTCCGTTTCTCCATGTGGCCCCTCTAATGTTCCGTTTCTCCATGTGGCCCCTCTAATGTTCCGTTTCTCCATGTGCCCCTTTAACGTTCCGTTATTCCATGTGATCTTCGGGGAGAGGGAGAGATATGGCCCAAGTTGATAACTACTGTCTAGATTCCTAGTAATCTCTTTAAAATGTTTTCCGATTCATTGAATGGTTATGAATCATTGCATTGGGACTTCCATTAAAATCTCCCATTGACATAGATAATTTATCGATGGAATTATTTTGTAATCGACGGTATTGTTAAAATGGTTCACTATCAGTTGAACACTTATTAGAATACCCCGAGTCCCTTAGTGCTAACTCTTCAAGTGGTTCGCGATCCACTGAATGTCTGTTAAAGAGTAACGTTTCTTAATAATGGCTGCCAAAATAATTTGGGAACTGAATGACTTGTAAAGGGTCGCGATTTTTGAACTATTAAACTCATTCTTTATCATTCGAATGGTTGCTGAAATAATTCGCTGTCATTCAAATGATTGTTTAAATGATTCGCTGTAATTCTAATGATTGTTTAAATGTTTCGCTGTCATTCGAATTGTTCTTCAATCGAGTTCCGACCTTTCAATGACTTTCAAATTGGACCGCAGTCCTCTGACTTTTGAAACAATTCTTGACATTGATTGATAAAATAGTTCGCGATACATTGCATGGCTGTTGAAATGCACATGCGTTGCAACCCTCTTGATTGATTATTAAAATGTACCGCAGCGAAATAAAAGCTTGAAAACCACTGAATCTGCTGAAAACTGAAACATCTCTCTAATTTACTCTTCTCTTTGAGGGAGAAAAAAATATATTCTCCCTGAAAGTTTAAAAAACCCCGGCATCTGTTGTTCATAATTTCTATGGAATGAGAAATGATTATAAGAAGCTTAAAAGAAGCATTTATTCCGAAAGAAAATAAAAGTGTTTAAGAGTGAAATGGAAAATGGAGCATTTGATCGCATTGTAAGGTTAGGAAAACCAAAAACAAATGTAAATGAGCTTATGAGCTTTGGATAGCGTCACGAAAATCTTTACCTGGCATTATGGGGAAAATCAAAGTTTTTTTTAAATTTGTTTCAGTGAGATCTTGGAACACGTTTATTCCTCTACACTGATTAAAAAAGATTAAGCAGAAAAGGCGTTTTAATCGTATTTGGAAATGGTCTTTAGTAACAAAGAACTTTAGTTTTATTTAATACGTTAACATAAGCTTCTCACTGAAATAGACTTTTTTTTCTTATTGAAACCTTTAATGCAAAACAGAAGAAGTAAATCTGAGGAAAAACATCTGCCGTGCCCATTAAGGCATTAATATAGAGTTCATTTAGAAGTTTTGTGATACCTTTTCAGCAAAACCTGGTCACCATTATTTTCAGCCAATCATTTTTCAACAAAAATACTTCATATTGATGTAAATAATTCGTTTTTCTTGTAAGATGCATTTATTATGGTATTCATTCATATGTCATAAGACATTTTCTTGATTCCTGAAAAATATTTATTTCCAATTAAAAAAAAAAGATATTAAAACTCATTAGGAATGTATGCTTTCGTTTTCAAGTAGAGAATTTTTCCTGCGGCTCTTTAAGAATATAACTTTTCACTAAGTCTGAGTTGGATGGGCCTCTCATAGACTCTCCCATCTAATAAGTAACTCTTTAATGCTTATTTTCTTCACATACGACAAGAGACTAATGACGGCAAAGATTTCGTTTTGTTCTTTGTTTAAATGTTCACTGATACAATGCGCAACATTCATTCAAGAGCAAAAGAAACCAGATTTTTCATCACTGAGAAGTTGATATAATTTTTAAGAAGTAACTTTTTCAAAATAAAAGTAAACAGAAGTATGGTTGTGAAAACATGGTGTACAGAACTTGGCTGTTTCCGTTTTTCACAGCAGAGACCCTTCGATATTGACACTTACATAAACCCTGTTAGGGCACGGTTCCAATCATCTTAGAGTTAGGTTGTTTTACCTCTGAGCGGAACTTTTGTGCACACAATGGGCTAAGTCAGAGGGACCCAAAGCGCTCAGAGAAGGTTGGGGGAAGGGATCTACTGGACAACTATTAGGAGAAGTGGCAGCTTCCCGCGAAGGCCATCCAGCGTGTTCTTTAACATGCACAGTATTTGGCTCTTCTGCACAAGGGGCCAAGGTTTAATGTCCCATCCTATTGTATGCGGGCTTTCCAAGACCATCTGTTTTTTTCTTTCTCACCAAGGGCACCGTGTGAATTAGGAGATAAATCTCACCTGCGGCAAAATTAAGACTCGAACCAAGTCTGGTGCACTAGCGACTGAGCCATTCCCTTCTCTAAGTTGAAAGGCAAAATAGAAGAATGATTTTGTACATGAGGGTGTGTTGAGGGGAGAGCAAAAGGGGGATGATGAAGTTCACCTCCCAATTCGCTCTATTACCAGAAGTATTGAAACACTTTCATATTATCTAAATGGAAAAATCACACTCTGAGCTCTAGAACTTCGTAATAAGCTTTTTATGGAAAAATCTTAATGGAGATAAATTGAAGATCTGAATCAGATGTATCCAAATTTCGCTTCTTAACAATAGTTTATTTAATATTTAAAGAGTTACGAAATGTGAAACATTTGACAAATGCATTTGCTATTCGTAAATATTTACCTCAAAAAGCGCAAATAATAAATATTTTAACAAAAAATTTTTTGCTTTTTAAAGAACGTGCTTTACAACTGTATGCAGATCTGAAAAAAAGAAATCAAATTAGTTTAGGATGTCAGCATCGAGACCCTGCGAAGTTCGTTATTCCTTAATCCTTTCAGGACCATAAGGTTTCTAAGAGTAAATATTAGTATGTAACTGTTTATTTTAGTTTGTTTAGACGTAAAATAAATAAAAATCATAAGAAAAATACATAACAATGTGTATTTTTTTTGAAATTTTATGGGAAATATTTTTCCCAATGGACTATAAAGGTAACACAAATTATAGTTAGGCTTATTATGCAATGTCTTTTATTTATTGGTTTATTAGAACAAAATGTTAACTAAAATAATACAAAATTATGAAATAAAATTACTATACAAAATGATGTGCTAATTATGATATTCTGCGAAGCAATTTCTTTTGGTAGTGAGGTAAAGATGGACATTGCACATAGTACATATATTATGCGTCCTGACAGTTTTTTTCCCCCCTAAACGTTCCCGTTTACGTAATTGCGTTCGGCATACGTTCTATTTTGACATTCTGTATAAAAAATGCAGATAAGGTTATAATTAAATACGACAATCACCGATTTTAAAATGGGAAAAATGTTTCCCTTAGTCGTGAAAGGGTTAAAGAGCCGCAGGAAAAATTCTCTACTTGGAAATGAAGGCATACATTTCTAATGAGTTTGAATATATTTTTTTTAACGGAAATAAATATTTTTCAGGAATGAAGAAAATGTCTTGATAAAAAGCAAAATTATATTTTTAACGAGTGCTGTAAATTGGCAAAACCGTTTGATTGGAAAACCGAAGAAATCCAATTTTCTCAGCCAGTTTCAGTATATTGATATTTTATGGTTTGAACCCGAAGTTTTTTGGCAATGAGCCGCGGTTTGGACAGGTCAGGTCTACTGACTCTACTAGTGCTTTCAAAACTCCACACTAACGTGAACAATAAGGAGGCGAAAATTAAAATCTTAAAAAAGTCAAGCAAATTGAGCAAATACGCCTTTTAGAATGGCCATTTTAAATACTTTAAATTTTATACCAAATTATGAAAAACAAGAGATAATATTTAAAAATAATCGTTGTTTAAAACTTTTTATTAGTAATTAAGTTTCAGAATAATTTCTGTTTTTGGATATAACCTATCATTTCCTGCTAAGTGTAAAACGTTACCTATTATTATGGGTGATAATTAAAGGAAATAGTGAACAATTTGTTACTAATATATTGAAACGCCAAGTGTCTAAATTTGAATACCATTCAACTTTTTACTGAAGGAACAGCTTAGGAATCTTTGGCTTGATAACTTTACTGATAAGACAGAGGAAGATAGACAGTATAACAGCAGAGAGCAGAGTAGGTAGACAGTATAACAGCAGAGAGCAGAGTAGGTAGACAGTATAACAGCAGAGAGCAGAGTAGGTAGACAGTATAACAGTAGAGAGCTGTACCAGATAGTTAATGTTGTGTGTGGGAAGAAAGAAACTGTCACACAGGGATTGTTACTGAATAATATAATTTTCAACATAGACAGAAAAAAAATAAAAAGTCGTCCCTAGACAGAGCTGAAAAATAAAAAGTACTGTACTATTTGATAAAAACAACGTTTAGTTAAGAATCATTAGATCGTTTTCAGCAAACTTTAATAAGCCTCTTTAAATAATACGAGATATTACTAATCTAAATCATATGACTTGCAACGTTTCTTTTCGTTCAAATTGGGATGTTGAGCAGTAGTTCCGTGTGCAGGAGAACCATATCCTGGACACGTTAAATAACACGCTGGATGGCCTTAAAGGAAAGCTCTCATCTGTTTCCTAATAGCTGTTCAATGGGTCTCCTTCCCCAACATTCTCTGAGCCCTTGGGGTTCTTGCGACCTGGTCATTTCGCCCATTGTGTGTGTTAAAGAAGTGCCTCTCAGAGGTAAAACAACCCAACACATCTTTCCTGTTCCTGATACCTAGAATGGTTAATTCTGGTCTTGATGATTCCCGCATAATGATTGTAGTTGCGTTATTGTACCTCTGAGCGACACAATTTTTGCGCAAAATGGGCTAAATGGCGAGATCATAACGACACCAAGTGCTCAGAAAAAGTTGAGGGAGGGAATCCACTTAGCAGTTGTTAGGAAACCGATGGGAGCCTCCTGTCAAGTACTCCGCAAAACTCTCCCCTGCCCACAGTCAGTAGGGGACACAGATGGACTTGGAAAGGCCGCCGTCCGTCGGATGGAACGTTAAGCCGTGGCCTCGTGTGCGGGAGAGCCATACCCTGTGCACGTTAATGAACACACTGGATGGCTTTGATGAGAGGCTACCATCTGTCTCCCAACAGCTGTTCCAGTGGGTCCCCTCCCCCAACCTTCTCTGAGCCTTCGCGGTCCTTGTGACCTGGCCATTTAGCCCATTTTGTGCAAAAAAAGTGCCGCTCAGAGGTAAAACAACCCAACCCAACCCTGTCAAGTCAATCTAGGAGAAGAGGTAAAACTATCAAACCAATTTCTTAGTTTCTAGCAACCAATTTCTTAGTTTTTTACTTATTAAGGAAGATTTCTTTCAAATCACATATATTCTGGCATTTAATTGAACAATTTAGGAGCTCTGTATGCAAAATGCTTGTGAATGAGAGATTTTGTAGACTTAGAAATATGAATATTAGGATATTTCACTACTTCTACTTTCATAAACTGATATTACTAAAATTTTTTCATCCCAGTTTTTAAATAAATACAACAGGATCCTGAATACATAAAATATTCTTACTTAACATAAAAAAAAGTAAAATATCTATCTTTTTAAAGATTTGTGTTGCTGACATATGTTCTTTAACTTGCAATACATCTTACAACATGATTCTGAACCTGAGCTAAAGTTTTTATATTACTTGAACAAATACCTTCCTAGAATGAAATTCCAAAAATCGGATACTACCTTATCTATGAATATTTTGTAACAGTTTTAAAACTCATAAATAAATTTCTAATAAAATATTTATTTGGATTTTTGTATTAATGCATTTAATAGCATGGGATATATGGCTCAGCGAATTTAATTAGAAGTCTATTTGAATAACCAGTGATGGTGCAACTGTTCTGTATAGATAGACGATAAGGGAAAATAAGGCCTCTTATTTATAGATTAAATATTAGACGTTGAAATTAAATTTATTCGAACAGACATACTGTTAACATTTAGACGGATAAAGCTGTAACAGTTCTTTAGCTTTTCTGTCGACTTGAAACCTAACTCTACATTATCGTACATTTATACATATATGCATTTTATATGCTGGAAAGGATATCCAGGGAAAAAAGATCGAACGTCATCCTCTTAATGCACATTTCTGAGTAAATAAAATCCTTGGTGAGGGTAGACAAAAATGGAAAATAAAAACAAGAAATCTGCTTCACGTCATGATATTTGTTACCAAAGTCGCCAGAGCAAGAAGCAACTTTTAAAAATCGGGAAGTAGAGAGTTAAGAGATGGAGACGCAAACAAGGAGATCGATTTTTTTTCGGGGGCGCGTTCCTCTTTCGCGGCCACTTCTCTTCCTCCTCCTTCCACTTCTTTTCCACTTCTCCTTAGCAACTCGGTTTCTTCTGGCGCGTCTCCGTGTCTCCGGGCTTCAAGAAGGCAAACAAACAGCGGAGGGCGAGAAATGGCTCCGAATATCTCCTAAAGTTGCCACTCCCTTCCATATTTTTGTCGACATTCTGTCTGTAAAAGTGTCTTTCGAGAACGCCAACGCAGCGGGCAGCCATATGAAATCCAAACAGGGACTATTGCAACAATCATGAGCAGAGCCCGGCGTTCCTTCTTCCACTGTCTGTCGAGTCAACGGGATCGCTGCAAACAGACATTTTATTCGTTTTCCTCTCTGTCGCTCAACCGGCTCGGCCGAAATCGATTAAAGGAAAGAGTCCGCTTTCATTCCGAAGAAACTTTATTCCTTATTTTAAACAGGGAGTCGATAATTTTTCTTTTTCTTCATCGCAATTTGTTGTTATTTTTTTTGTTTTTCATTTTCACTCTCCGGATGGGTGAAAATTTTGGAAAGGTTTACAGCTTCATTAAAGTTGTTTATACCCGGGTAAGATTTCTGATAAGGTTTTACACAGTTGCATGTGCACGTACATTCTGTTGTTTGATGATGCTTTTGTGTTTTTTGTTCTCACACGAGATAATGAGACGAGAGCTTCGGGAAAAAAGCGGAAAGAGCTGAAGGCTGCCAGGAGGAGGAATGGATTCTAGAGGCAGTAGAACTAAGAAAGAATGCATAAAGAAGTATAAAGAAGATGAATCTTATTACTTTTCTATGATTCAACTTCTAACTGCTGTAGTACTAAAAGAAAGAATTGCCTTTTTCTGTGCTACTGATAACAAGTAGAGGGTTAAGTTTCGTAAACTTAGCTTAACTAGAGAAATGCAAAATATCTAAAGAAGGATTATTTGTGTAATAGAAAAGAGTGAATAGAAATTTCTCTTAAACCCCTTTAATTCTCTTAAGGGCCTCCTTAGGAGTAAATTAATTACGCGCAGTGTTGTGATATCAAGACATTTTCATCTTTTCTTTCACCTCCATTCGCAACCTTAAGAACTTGACCTGCCCTCACCCAGATTGCAAACCCAGAGAAAACACACTGGGTCGGACTCAAGGTTTATAGTTCAAACGAAATCACACGATGGAAAAAGGAATCGAACTTAAAGCTAGTTAAATTCTGGAAAAATAAGTCGAATTAAAATCAAGGAGAACTATGGGAAAAATGGATCAAATTCTAAGCGAGATAAACTGCGAAAACGTTACAGAGTACGGCTTGGCAGAATTCGAACCAAGCTGCACTGGAGAAAAATGAGTCGAACAGTAATCAAGGAATAGTGGGGGAAAAAAGTCGAAATGGAACTGAACAAAGTTTGACAAAAGAAAGGGTCGAATTTAAACCAAGCTTAACTCTACGCGATAATCTGTTAAATAGTTATCTATTAATTAGAATAAAATTTTTTACATTTGCTTTATCGGAATAAATGCACTTTCGTTTTTGGCAGTTTTGAGACCACATTAATCAAATTGATGTTTTAGAAATCGTGTTCAGTTTTTCGAATCAGCTTCGAATTCTGACTTCAATCAGAAGCGAAATATTTTTCTCGTCTCGAACGCATTCCTTTAGCAGAAGATCTTGAACTGGGAAATGCTGAGCTTTCATTTGAAGATGAAAATCTGGGCAAGATAGATACAGAACCACTTACAGATGAAAATTTGAGCAAGTTAAATATAAAATCATTTACAGATGAAAATCTGGGCAAGATAGATATAGAATCATTTACAAATGAAATTTTAGCAAGTTAGATACAAAATCATTTATAGATGAAAATCTCGCAAGTAAGATACAGAATCATTTACAGAAGGAAAGAATGAAAATGATACAAATCGATCGAATGCAACGGAAGAGTAAATGATTCTAGAAGGTCCGCAGTTGTCTCAAGCAAGTGAATTAAATAACAGAACTTCTCATATACATATGGTAATAATTTGATAGATAGATAGAGAGGAAAAACATTGTCATTAGCGGTGTGGGATATGAACCTACGACCTCCTGATAAATGTCAGGTGCTCTGACCACTGAGCTACCTGCCGCCGAACAATTATCCTCCATTAATGGCTTTGAGCATTATCCCATAGAATCAGTCATTGGAAATGTAGTTGACTGTAATGAAAACTCTCGTCCAGAAGGCACTTTCCGATTTAGTGAACACGGCCAGCCTACATGAAACTTCACGGTAATTTAATTTTTTAAGCAACACGTGGTCAGAGCACCTGACATGTTATCAGGAGGTCGTGGGTTCAGATCCCACCCGGCTAATGACAATTTTTCCTCTATATCTTTCTAAATGAATGAAAATCAAATCGCAAAGCATTCAATGATGAGTCATTGATGCAGAGTGGCTTGCCTAGATTTTCATCTTCAAATGATTCTGTATCTAGTTTGCCCAGATTTTCATCTTCAAATGATTCTGTATCTTGTTTGCCCAGATTTTCATCTTCAAATGATTCTGTATCTAGTTTGCCCAGATTTTCATCTTCAAATGATTCTGTATCTTGTTTGCCCAGATTTTCATCTTCAAATGATTCTGTATCTTGTTTGCCCAGCTATTCATCTTCAAACGATCCTGTATCTAGTTTGCCCAGATTTTCATCTTCAAATGATTCTGTATCTACTT
This sequence comes from Ryuthela nishihirai, assembly GCA_038380435.1. Taxonomy (NCBI): domain Eukaryota; kingdom Metazoa; phylum Arthropoda; class Arachnida; order Araneae; family Heptathelidae; genus Ryuthela; species Ryuthela nishihirai. The sequence goes on from JAWZYU010000018.1 coordinate 34,165,161, forward strand.
TGCCCAGATTTTCATCTTCAAGTGATTCTGTATCTTGTTTGCCCAGCTTTTCATCTTCAAATGATTCTGTATCTTGTGTGCCCAGCTTTTCATCTTCAAATGATTCTGTATCTAGTTTAACCAGCTTTTCATCTTCAAATGATTCTGTATCTAGTTTGCCCAGATTTTCATCTTCAAATGATTCTGTATCTAGTTTGCCCAGATTTTCATCTTCAAATGATTCTCTATCTAGTTTGCCCAGATTTTCATCTTCAAGTGATTCTGTATCTTGTTTGCCCAGATTTTCATCTTCAAATGATTCTGTATCTTGTTTGCCCAGATTTTCATCTTCAAATGATTCTGTATCTTGTTTGCCCAGCTTTTCATCTTCAAATGATTCTGTATCTTGTGTGCCCAGCTTTTCATCTTCAAATGATTCTGTATCTAGTTTGACCAGCTTTTCATCTTCAAATGATTCTGTATCTAGTTTGCCCAGATTTTCATCTTCAAATGATTCTGTATCTAGTTTGCCCAGATTTTCATCTTCAAGTGATTCTGTATCTTGTTTGCCCAGCTTTTCATCTTCAAATGATTCTGTATCTAGTTTGCCCAGCTTTTCATCTTCAAATGATTCTGTATCTTGTTTGCCCAGCTTTTCATCTTCAAATGATTCTGTATCTAGTTTGACCAGCTTTTCATCTTCAAATGATTCTGTATCTAGTTTGCCCAGATTTTCATCTTCAAATGATTCTGTATCTTGTTTGCCCAGATTTTCATCTTCAAATGATTCTGTATCTTGTTTGCCCAGCTATTCATCTTCAAATGATTCTGTATCTTGTGTGCCCAGTTTTTCATCTTCAAATGATTCTGTATCTAGTTTGACCAGATTTTCATCTTCAAATGATTCTGTATCTAGTTTGCCCAGCTATTCATCATCAAATGATTCTGTATCTAGTTTGCCCAGATTTTCATCTTCAAGTGATTCTGTATCTTGTTTGCCCAGCTTTTCATCTTCAAATGATTCTGTATCTTGTTTGACCAGCTTTTCATCTTCAAATGATTCTGTATCCAGTTTGCCCAGCTATTCATCATCAAATGATTCTGTATCTAGTTTGCCCAGATTTTCAACTTCAAATATTCTGTATCTTGTTTGCCCAGCTATTCTTCTTCAAATGATTCTGTATCTAGTTTGCCCAGCTTTTCATCTTCAAATGATTCTGTATCTAGTTTGCCCAGCTATTCATCATCAAATGATTCTGTATCTAGTTTGCCCAGATTTTCAACTTCAAATATTCTGTATCTTGTTTGCCCAGCTATTCTTCTTCAAATGATTCTGTATCTAGTTTGCCCAGCTTTTCATCTTCAAATGATTCTGTATCTAGTTTGCCCAGCTATTCATCATCAAATGATTCTGTATCTAGTTTGACCAGATTTTCATCTTCAAATGATTCTGTATCTAGTTTGCCCAGCTATTCATCATCAAATGATTCTGTATCTAGTTTGCCCAGCTTTTCATCTTCAAGTGATTCTGCATCTTGTTTGCCCAGCTTTTCATCTTCAAATGATTCTGTATCTTGTTTGACCAGCTTTTCATCTTCAAATGATTCTGTATCCAGTTTGCCCAGCTATTCATCATCAAATGATTCTGTATCTAGTTTGCCCAGATTTTCAACTTCAAATATTCTGTATCTTGTTTGCCCAGCTATTCTTCTTCAAATGATTCTGTATCTAGTTTGCCCAGCTTTTCATCTTCAAATGATTCTGTATCTAGTTTGCCCAGCTATTCATCATCAAATGATTCTGTATCTAGTTTGCCCAGATTTTCAACTTCAAATATTCTGTATCTTGTTTGCCCAGCTATTCTTCTTCAAATGATTCTGTATCTAGTTTGCCCAGCTTTTCATCTTCAAATGATTCTGTATCTAGTTTGCCCAGCTATTCATCATCAAATGATTCTGTATCTAGTTTGCCCAGATTTTCATCTTCAAGTGATTCTGTATCTTGTTTGCCCAGCTTTTCATCTTCAAATGATTCTGTATCTTGTTTGACCAGCTTTCATCTTCAAATGATTCTGTATCTTGTTTGCCCAGCTATTCTTCTTCAAATGATTCTGTATCTAGTTTGCCCAGCTTTTCGTCTTCAAATGATTCTGTATCTAGTTTGCCCAGCTATTCATCATCAAATGATTCTGTATCTAGTTTGCCCAGATTTTCAACTTCAAATGATTCTGTATCTAGTTTGCCCAGCTATTCATCATCAAATGATTATGTATCTAGTTTGCCCAGATTTTCAACTTCAAATGATTCTGTATCTTGTTTGCCCAGCTATTCTTCTTCAAATGATTCTGTATCTAGTTTGCCCAGCTTTTCATCTTCAAATGATTCTGTATCTAGTTTGCCCAGCTATTCATCATCAAATGATTCTGTATCTAGTTTGCCCAGATTTTCAACTTCAAATATTCTGTATCCAGTTTGCCCAGCTATTCATCATCAAATGATTCTATATCTAGTTTGCCCAGATTTTCAACTTCAAATATTCTGTATCTTGTTTGCCCAGCTATTCTTCTTCAAATGATTCTGTATCTAGTTTGCCCAGCTTTTCATCTTCAAATGATTCTGTATCTAGTTTGCCCAGCTATTCATCATCAAATGATTCTGTATCTAGTTTGCCCAGATTTTCAACTTCAAATGATTCTGTATCTTGTTTGCCCAGCTATTCTTCTTCAAATGATTCTGTATCTAGTTTGCCCAGCTTTTCATCTTCAAATGATTCTGTATCTAGTTTGCCCAGCTATTCATCATCAAATGATTCTGTATCTAGTTTGCCCAGATTTTCAACTTCAAATGATTCTGTATCTTGTTTGCCCAGCTATTCTTCTTCAAATGATTCTTATCTAGTTTGCCCAGATTTTCATCTTCAGATGATTCCGTATCTAGTTTGCCCAGCTATTCATCATCAAATGATTCCGTATCTAGTTTGCCCAGATTTTCAACTTCAAATGATTCTGTATCTTGTTTGCCCAGATTTTCAACTTCAAATGATTCTGTATCTTGTTTGCCCAGCTATTCTTCTTCAAATGATTATGTATCTAGTTTGCCCAGATTTTCATCTTCAAATGATTCTGTATCTAGTTTGCCCAGATTTTCATCTGTAAATGGTTCTATATCCAGCTCGTCTAGATTTCCTTCCGAAAATATGGTAGATCTCTCATAGATAGCGAAGCCTTATCCAGTGCTATGACGTTTTTCAAACTCTGTTTCTCTCAACGATCATGCATTCCTATGTGTTCGATTTCTCAGAGGCAATCAACTATGACCCTGGAATGAGAGTAACATTCCAATAAACTGTTCTTTTAACATTCTCTCATTACATAACAACTTTCTAGAAAACTGCCGTCAACTCAATCCCTGACTCTGATTGCAAGTTGTGGAGGATTGCTTTACATCTAATAACACCAGGTCACACGGACCCCAAGGTCTCAGAGTTAGGGGTCAGTTCTGAGACCTTGAGGACATAACTAGTTGGACGAAGGGAAGAGGACCCATTGGATAGATGTTAGGAAACAGCTAGGAGCCTATCGTCAACATCATTCATCATGCTCTTGAACGTGCACATTTCCTTGTTATTTAACTTAAGAAATTGGAAGTTGCAGCCATTTCCTCGTATTTCTCATTTGTTACGAGTTGGTAGTTTATGAACTTGACGATAATTTCTTGTCACTCTTCTTTCCGAAAACTACTAATTATCGGTATTTACTCGTACTCAAAAGTTAAGGAACTAGTACGAAATCTTAATAAGTGAAAAATACACCAGTAGTTTTTGATAGCATTTCAGTGAGAAATGTTTCATGATGTGACCTAATAATGCACAAAGATTGGACAAATTCTAACGTGAAAGTAAAGAGTTATGCTAATAAATTTATAAGCGGGTAAAATATGGTGGAATAACTCAATGTGTACTAATCAATGAGACATACCCTAATATCTTGCATCTCCCCGGTGTCATTACAGGCTTGACAATAACTCCTAATGTAGATAATGAGACTGTAAATTGGTTATATAGGAGCAGCAGCGCCCATTTGAGCTTAGTGGCTGACTTCAGCTCATAACCTCTGGGAGAAAGGTTGAGACTGTTTTAGATTATCTATAGATAATCAAGTCGTCCCGTGGCCGAGTGGTTAGCGCGCTTGGCTACTGATCTATGGGACCTAGATTCGAGCCCCGGGTAAGGCATGGATGTTCGTGTTGTTTTCTGCTGAGGTCCTGCCATCCTCTCAGATCTTCTACTGTGGCATATAAACTGACAGGCTCCTGTCAGACCTGTGTGGCAAGCAGCTGCTTGAGGGGGTATTTATTTATTATTTTATATTTTTATTTATTTTATAGATAATCTCAAATATGATTTACAGGATTGAGGTCTGGGGATCTTGCTGGCCTAAGTCTCACTTTGATAAGAGCTAGTCTCACTTTGAAGATATTGGTATAAGTGAGTTCGGTGTTTGGAAAGAATTATCTACCATTAAAGGAAAGTCAGAACCATTTGCCTCTGCAAGAGGGCGAGCATAACGATCGAGGATCTCATCTCTTTGTCTGACCCCTGACAGAGTCCCTCTTGAGAACACATGATGGTCTGCACAGCCATTGACAGCGATCTCTGACCACACACCATGAAACCATCACCTCTATAATTGTCTTTCTCCTTGATGCTGATGGAGTCGATTCTGGTTCCAATTTTCTACCGAAGAATGTTCATTAAGAATCTGTTTCAAGGCTTAATTGTGACTCATACCGAATGAATTCACTCATTATTCCTAGGTCTGGTCGAGATCTAGTGAAGGGCAAACGACTCCTTTCTGTATCGATTCAAGAGAACAGAGACAGGTCTCTGCGTATAAAAAAGCTTTTCTCATACAGCTTTCTGTAAGCAGTATGCAGTGATACAGTCTTACTGGGATGAGGCAAGAATCGTAGATTTGTAATCATTCTTTAGTGTCCTTCATAGTTAGAGTCGCCTAACGATCGTCTTCTGTTCAAGTGACCCTAGAATGCATATTTGAGTATTTTGCAATCGGTTCCGCAGTCTGTTTATAGCATCTGGTCACTTCTACCTGATTTTGGACTACTCCCATTCTCCTTATTACTCTAGAAGAATAATCCAATCGATTTCTTTGCGAGGTTATTACAATAATGGCTAACTCGGATTCAAAATTGGAGCACCCAACATGAAATAAGGAGAAATCCCAAGATTGTCTGTTTTTATCGGATTTGCATGTTTGTTAAAATTTGTTTGGAACATCAGACAAACCGTGATTTGTTTGATACATGATATAAATTTTGCTTAATTATTTTAATACACTAAAAGATAATTTGGATATTGAACTTTCTGGTGCTTGATTTTTAACTTTTGATCACCAATTTGGCTAGGAGGCGTGGATTGGCTTATTTGGTAGTGCGCCAAGATCGTAATCCAAATTAAATAAAAATAACCAAAATAAGAAGGGGGCTAGGCGGCTCAGTCGGTAGCTCCCCCAGGCCGGTAATCTGCAGTTCCCAGGTTCGAGTCCCATCCGGGCCAGCTTTAAGATTTATCTCCGCAGAATCTCCCACTCTCTCAGCACTCGGTTAGTAGGAGACACCGAAGGACTTGGAAGGATGCCGTCTGTCGGATGGAACGTTAAGCAATGGCCCCGTGTGTGGGAGAGCTATACTCTGTGTATTTTAAAGAACACGCTGGATGGCCTTGATGGGAAGCTATCATCTTTCCCCTAACAGATATCAAGTGTATCCCTTCCCCCACCCTTCTCTGAGCCCTTGGTGTCCTTATAACCTTGCCATTTAGTCCATTGTGTGCAAAAAGGTGCCACTCAGAAGTAAAACCATCCAGTCCTGGTGTTTCTTTAAAACTTTTTATAGAAACTATCGTTTTTTTTTTTTGCTTCTTTTGCGACTTGCTAAAAGTGTCTTTAAAAGTCACCAGTCGCATATGGGTAATTGATTGAATATCATTGAATTGGTTTGTTTTACTTCTGAGCGGCACTTTCTGCACACAATGAATTAAATGACCAGTTTAAAAGGATCTCAATGGCTTAGAGAAGGTTGGGGGAAAGAGACCCACTGGACAGATGTTAGGAGACAGAGGGTAACTTTACGTCAAGGCCACTGAGCGTGTTCTTTAATGAGCAAACGTTAAGACTCTCCTACACACTGAGCCATGGCTTAACTTTGCATCTAACAAACGGAAGCCTTTCTGAGCACAAAGATTCCTCCTTTCTTACAGAGGATGTGGATTAGCGGAGATAAGAGCTCAAACCTTGGAGCTGCAGATTACGAACTTATTACGCTGCCGACTGAACCAGCCACTGCTTCGAATATCGTTGGTTAAATGCCTGGAGCTAATAAAGGCGCAGTACTTATTATATATCAAAAATCAAACTCGATGGAAAACACGTCAATGATTATTCGCTTGTCTTGTATCGACTTCAATTTCCGGTGCTTTCATCGCTTGCAAATGGAAATCGATAAATCCCAAGGACAATCATTTCAACTGATTGCTGTATTATTACATAAGCTAGGGTTTTGCATGAATAATTGTGTGTTGCGATGCCTTTTAATCCGGCATTTAGCTGCATTGGAAGCAACGCTGAAACTATAATAAATATTCTTTACAAAAAATTTTGAAAAACACTTACAATGACTACTATCAGGGACGTAGCGAAAGACTATGGTTGGGGGATGGGGAGAAATCAAAAATTTTCCAACTCGAAAATCAAATTTTGCCAACTGAGCAAATAATGTCTCTGTCACGTTTTTACCCTAGATTTTCGCTCCGGGGGAGGGGGAGGTTAACGCAATTTTCACAACTCTCCTGCATTTTGCCAACTAGCCATAATTTTATAGAAATAATCCCAATATTTACATCTCGTCTGAATTGTAGAAAGTCAGTGCGAATTTTCCCTTGATTTGGTCAACTTTCCTTAGTTTCCGTGTTTTCCATCGAGTTTACAAAACTAATCCCAATTTTTTTATCTCTCCTAAATTTGCCAAGTCACTACAGAATTTTCAAACTCTCCAAAATTTTGCCCAAGTTTTCTCGATTTTATAATATGCCATCCAACTCTCCTTTATTTCACAAACCCAATCCCAATTATCACAACTTACCCATATTTTCCAAGTGAATTCGAATTTTGCCAACTGCCCTACATTTTGTTAAGTTTCCTCGATTTGTTCAACACTCCCTTAATTTCATAAAACAAATTCCAATTTTCACAAATCGCATGTATTTTGCCAAGTGGATTCGAAGTTTGCCAACTCGCCGTAATTTTACAGAAAAAATCGCAATTTTTACATCTTCCCTGAATTTGCCAAGTAACTTCGAATTTTATTAACTTTCCTTAATTGCACAAGAAAGGCACAATTTCCACAACTCCCCTGTATTTTAACAAGTGGTTCGAATTTTGTCAACTCCTCTAGATTTTGCCAAGAGCACTTGGTTTATCCAACTCTCCTTAATTTTACAAAACCAATAACAATTTTTACAACTCACCTGTACTTTACCAAGTGGTTTCCAGTTTTGCCAACTTCCTTAGATTTTGCCAAATTGCCTCGGTTTTACCACCTCTCCTTAATTTCGCAAAATAATCCCAATTTTTACATCTCTCCTAAATTTGCCAAGTCACTTCAAATTTTTCAAACTTTCCAAAATTTTGCCAACTTTTCTCGATTTTGTCAACTCTTCTTAATTTTACAAAAACAATCCCAATTTTCACAAATCGCCCGTATTTTACCAAGTGGATTCGAATTTGCCAACTGCCCTAGATTTTGCCAAGTTTCCTCGATCTCGTCACAATTTTACACAAAAAAATCCAAATTTTTACATCTCACCTGATTTTTGCAAAGTCACTCTGAATTTTGCCAACTCCCCCAAGATTTTTCAATTCTCCTAGATATTGCGAAGCTGCCTCGATTTTGCCAACACACCATAATTTTACAGAAAAAAGATTGCAAATTTTACATCTCACCTGAATTTTGTCAACTCTCCACGATTTTGTCAAGACACTGCGAATTTTGCCAACTGCCCTTAGATTTTGCCAACTCGCCATAATTTTAGAGAAAAAAAATCCCAATTTTTACATCTCACCTGCATTTTGCCAACTCCTCATGATTTTGCCAAGTCACTCCGAATTTTGCCAACTGCCCCTAGATTTTGCCAACTCCCTAAGTTTTGCTAACTCGCCATAATTTTACAGAAATAAATCCCAAATTTTACATCTCACTTGAATTTTGTCAATTCCCCAAGATTTTGCCAAGTCACTCCGAATTTTGTCAACTCCCCAAGATTTTGCCAAGTCATTCCGAATTTTGCCAACTACCCAAGATTTTACCAAGTCTCTCCAATTTTTGCCAACTCCCCAAGATTTTGCCAACTTGTCCTAATTTTGCCAACTCACCTGTATTTTCTAAGTGGTTTCGAATTTTGCCAACTGCTCTAGATTTTGCCATCTCTCCATTTTCCAAACTGCTTTAGATTTGTCAAGTTGCCTCGATTTTGACAACTCCCCTTAATTTTCCAAAAAAGATAACAAATTTTGACAACTCACCTAGATTTAGCGAAGTCGCTTCGAATTTTGCCAACTCCGTGTTACTTTGGGGGGAGTCTCTCCCCATCCCCCCATAGCTACAGTACTGTGCAAATTAGTTGGGACAATAGGAAAATGCAATGACAAAGACACAACTAAAATATTTATTTGTTTAATAGTGTACATAGTTAATAGTGAATGTCACCCCCCTTAGCTTTAATTACTTCTTTCAACCATTGATGCCACTAGCTTTCCACACATCTCCTTCACTTCAGGGTCGTGGGACCACACTTTCTATCATTTTGGTTTTTGTCGTGCAATCCATCTTAGATATGCGCACTTTAATAATGGCCCACAAATTTTCAATTGGGTTTAGATCGGGTGAATTTCCTGGCCACTCCAATACCTTCAAATGTTGCTGGGTAAAGAAGCTCTTAGCAAGCTTAGAATTGTGGCATGGAGCCAGATCCTGTTGAAATACCCCATCGCCATTAGGAAGCAGCTTCTGCAGTGTTGGGACCATTTTCGCCTCCAGAACGCCTATGTACTTTTTGCTGTCCTTCATCCCTTCAATGGGGTGAAGCGTCTGTGTCCCGGAAGCTGCACGCGCAAGTTTAGACTTCCAGCAGAAGGTTACGAACAAGTTTAGACTTGCAGCAGTTTAGACTCTGCAGCGGAAGGGACTTAGCGTTCCTTCGCTTGTCCCAACTAATTCGCACAGTACTGTACGCCCCTGACTACTATGATTTTGACTAGTAGCATTCATATTTACTTTTGTGGCATTTTAAACAATAGTGAGTACCACGATCATGCCCGTAGCGTGAAATTTGACAACTGAGGTGAAGAGGGTATCCATAGCGCTGGGCCTAATTTTTAAACATAAAAACGTTGGTACATAACCTTGCAATTAAAAATTATAAACATTTTGAAAGAAAATGTCAATTTACTTTTCATTTAAACGACTTTTTAAATTTCTAGCGAATAAGAACTCACCCCTTGTTTGGATTTAAATACACTAGAATTTCCGTAGGTATTTTAATTATAATACTGTTATTTTTTTCTTAAATATTAAAGATATTGGAGATGAAAGTTATTTATCATTTTTCCCCTTAATTTCTCGGGGAGGAAGCTCAAAGCATAAATTTTTTATGAACGCCATGTTTCCACCTCAAAACATTGGAATTAATTAATTTCCGTGGTTTAGTTCCGTCCAGGTAGAACGTCATCTCAAAGTTGGTAAAAATATATATTTTTAAAAAGGAATATTCGCCATGAATTTCAGTAACAAGTATTACCGTATTTCTTAGATTCTAAGACGCACCCCGTTTTCAGAAACGTTTATATGGCAAAAAAAAGTGCGTCTTAGAATCGAAGAAATACGGTAAGTTGGAAATTCTAAAAAATTATGTTTAATTGCAATGCCCTATTTTAACTAAGACAACCACCATTTAAATATTTTGGCCTATTTTTTATGGTTGCAATTATTTTATTAGAACGAAATTTAAAAGAAAAGAGCATTTCCAGTTCCAAATTTCACCATAAAAATTTAAATTTCAGAAACTGAAAATGTTTCTATTTCGCAATACTTTAATTACAGGAAGAATCAGTTTGTAATTTTGGCTTGTTTCTCAATTATTAAATTTAAAAATAAATTGGAAAATAAATCCTTTTGGGACCAATTACATTAAAAGGCATTAAGATTGAAAATTTTGAATTTTTCCCTGCTTAATCTTCCTTGTCTCATGTTAATTACAATAAGCGTTGAGTTGTGACTTTAAAATGTTGTTGTTATTTCATTTACAAAAATATAAAATTCAAAACAACGCCAAAAAAGGGAAATATTTTAGAAACAACAAATTGTAAAACCCTAGTTTCATTACAAAGGTTTAAATTAAAAAAAATATAAATAACTATTTATGTTTAATCTCACATTATCTTACTTTACATGATATAGGTATAAGTTAGTGATTTTTGCTGTTTCATAGTTAAAAAATTTTAAATTTCGAAAAACAAAAAAAAAAAATCCAACTATGTTCTTCATTAATTTTTAGTGCAGAGCAAAATAGCAAGCTCATTTTACAGAACATAAAGTAGGACAATTGTAGGAGGTTGAAAAGAGGATTTTTGTGGTTTTTAAATTCGTCAACTACACTAGGATTCAAAAATTAAGGTATTCCATGTTAAGTCAATGGAAAGTTAACCTCGAAGTTTCATAACTTCAGAAAAAAAATTTTGTGGGTAAATATGACCAATCTATACAAATCTCGATTTTTTTACATTAATAGTTCGTGTTTAAAGAGTTTTTAAGAGATAAAACAATTGAAGATTATCGAAATAATTTACTTAAAATTTTAAAATTCAATTATTTCATTAAATTGTTTGAATATCACTTATTAAATTTTAATTAGATTCGATGCAAATAGTTGTGATTGGCATTTCTGTTTTTGCATATTCTAACTGTCATAACGCTTTAAATACTGAATAAATATATTGCTTAAAATCTAGAATTATAAGGATTTAACAGGGATCTTTAGTTCATTTTCAGTCACAATTTCTCATAAAAGCCGTATTTAAGAAGTTGAGAGCTTCTAATTTAGCTTCCCAGCATGGTGGTAGACTGGACACCAGTGTAGTTGCATTAGTGAGAGAGATTAATGTTTTAAAATTACTAGATTCCATCTAGATTTTCAAAATAAGCGAAAAAGAAATGAATTATGCATTCTTTATATTCTTTGTCTCCACTATCTGAACAATTTTAGTTATGAATTTTAGTTAGTTAGAAATTAGTGATTTGGCAACCTTCGTGTCACGTGACACCGAAGGTTGCCAGATCATTAATTTCTAAAAAAATCGTTTCCAGATATTTTTTCCGAATTCTGAAATCAACCATAGTGTTCGGATATATTTTTGAGCGACTGTACACTAACTACTTGGCGAATTTCTGTATTTATTTATTTATTCACACCCATTGCCCAAGTATATTTTATGTGTTTTCCATTTTCTTTATTTTGTTTCTGCTTTTTTTTTTTTTCAATAATCAGGGTTCAGAAATCACTCAAAAATGCAGGAACATCTGCTCAACGTTCCTTTACTAGGAACAACAGAGCATAATGGATTATCACAGGAAGACTTTTTATTTATCTTTCAAAAAGAACTTTTTATCTTCTCTGAAAGATGCCATCAACATTGGGGAACAACATTAACACTGAAGGACGTACTTCGTGTCCTATTACTTTCCTATACACTGTAGATTCCCCATACCTTCAGAATATGGCAGAAAAACAACAAGGAAAAAAACAACATTTCATTTCAGAATATGGTAGAAAAACAACAAGGAGTAAGGTTGGGTTGGGTTGTTTTACCTCTGAGCGGCACTTTTTGCACACCATGGGCTAAATGGCCAGGTTACATGGACCCCGAAGGCTCAGAGAAGGTTGGGGGAGGGGACCCACTGGAACAGATATTGGGAGACAGATGGTAGCCTCCCGTCAAGGCCATCCAGTGTGTTCTTTAACGTGCACAGGGTATGACTCTCCCGCACACGGGGCCACGGCTTAACGTCCCATCCAACGGACGGCGGCCTTTCCAAGCCCATCGGTGTCCCCTACTGACCGTGGGCAGGGCGGGGAATTTTGCGGAAATAAATCTCAACGCTGACCCAGCTGGGACTCGAACCTGGGAACTACAAATTACGAGCCTGGCGCGCTACCGACTGAGCCACCCCCACCCCTGCACAAGGAGAAAGGCCAAACATTAACGCTTAAGAGAAGGCCACTATATATGACCTGTGTTCTATATTATATAGAACACAGGCCAGGATCTAGGGGAAAAAAAATAAAGTATGTGTGTGTTGGGGGGGGGGGGAAGCGTTGCAATTGAGACAGAAAAAGGTAAAAAAATGGTGGAAAGAATACCGCCTTCCATTGCATGGGACATGAAACCGTAGTTCCCTGTACAAGACAGTTATACCCCGTACATATTAAAGAACATGCTGGATAGCCTTAACAGGTGGCTGTCATGTGTCTCCTAACTGCTATTCAGTGGATCCCCTTCTCTTAAGCTTTCTTAAGCACTTGGGGTCCTTGTGACCCTCGTCATTTAGCCCATTATGTACACAAAAGCACAGTTCAAGGGTAAAACGATCCAATCCAAGAACTTGTATCATCCCCAAAAGCCATAAAGGAAAATGTTATAATCTCTTTAATTATTATATCATAATCTGAGCTCTTAATATCAAAATTGAATTTTAATTTCAGAATGCATTTTTACCTTCATAAGTAAAGAAATATGTTTCAATATAAATGCTGTTCCTCGAAGAATATTACTGAAACAATTTCCGGAAGAAATAGCAGGAGTATCTAATTTAAGAAATAATCAAAATAATAACCTACCAACATTCAACATGGCAGATACAAAGTAAAGAATCGAGTAACAAGCTAGGTATCGTTACATCTATTGAGTTACGAACGACAACTGAATTTAATGAAATGTCAGCGTTTCGAAGACGATGCCAAGGGCAATGAAATCATAATCATATTTTGTTTAAACTTATTTAAATATTTTGTGACTGTGCAATTACTTCTGCTCGCCATTGCGAACGTTTTCAACCTTACATCATCCCTACTAATCATCTGCAAATATCATGTTCACATTTCGACTCATCTGACAAATGTTTCAATTCAGATTGGGTTCTTCTACGACGATTTGCAAAAACGCTTTAGCCTTTCCTATTTTTCAGTCAGGAGGCAGAAATGAGATAGATTGTTATAGACCAATACCTGTATTGCCAATGTTTTTTTATAGTACTAATTTAAAAAAAAATGTTATGAAGTGAATTACTGACTTCTTTAAGAAACAAATTTAATACAATTAATTACTGGTTCTGTTTAAATATACCGTATTTCTTTGATTCTAAGACGCCATCGATTGTAAGACGCACCTTAATTTCAGTACCACCAACAGAAAAAAAGCTGATTCTAAGAAAAATAAAATGAAATAAAACGCTAAAATATATCTAACAAATATATTTATTATAATAGATTTCAATTTACTAACAACAATAGTACCTATTTATCAGTAGGTTGCTATTCATCACTTTCTTCTGAATCAATATCAGAATCTAATTCTTCTGAGCCGTCTTTATCTTCATTATCCCACAATATATCGTCTTTCATCGAGAGCGTTGAGATCATCGAGAGCCAGTCATCGAGAGCGTTGAGATCATCGAGAGCGAGAGCCAGCCATCGAGAGCGTTGGTACATATTTTAACTGAGTGCTGCACTATTCTTTCTGGGATCAACTTCCAAGCTGTTGATACCCATTCCGCCAATTTTGATGCTGGCGCTTTAATTTTTTCCGGAATGTGTCATCGGAAGGTTGTCAGTCAACAGCCAGGCCCCAACTTCCTAGTTGTCGCTGAGTGAGCTCCACTATAATGAAATAACGGTGGCTTCACATGTGAAAAGCACGGGAAAACACCCTCGCCACTTTATTTCTCCAACGGAATTGGAGAATCTGATAACGGTCAAACTTGGAGGCGGGGTTTCCACGTAAAAACAAAACGTGTGGTGCAGTGTGCAAAGCGCGGGAAAATTAGGAAAAAAACTGCGATTCTAAGACGCCATCGATTATAAGACGCACCCCGTTTTAAGTTTATATGGGAAAAAGTGCGTCTTAGAATCGAAGAAATACGGTAGTATTCTTGAATACTCAAAAAACTAAATTAATATTATTTAATCTCCTTAGGAAAAAATAATTAATATCATAATACTATCAGAGATAACTATCAATAATATGATTGTTCCCATTTAGAAAAAATTAACCATTTTGAAATGTCTATCAGATCAATATCTGAAATGTAAATCTCATGCAAATGTTTTAACTTAAAAAAATTGAGTCTTTTGATATAGATTATATTATTTAAAGAAAATTATGCCTATAAAATTTCCAATTTCACTATAATAGGTATGGGTGTATTCTATTATTCAAAACGGCATATGTAGTTGGGGGAGTGGATGATTACGAAAAAAAGTTAAAAATTGTTTTAGGGGCAAAAAAATTTAAAAATTAGTCTTTTATGGAAAGTCTTTTCTTCAATTTATTAAACACTAATCACTTCTATTACATTAGAAAATTTATTTTTTTTATAAAATTCTATTATTTCTGCATATTAAAAATGATTTTGTATTTAATTTTCCAAATAATTGAAGAACATTTTGAGTAATGTTTGTTGTGCCTTTGCTTAAATAGAAGTGTTATGAAACATCATTTCTTTTATGTCGAACAAAAAATTTTAATTTACTTGATTATAATTTAAGGATGGGAAGAAAGTCTAGTACTATTTAAAAAGCCCTAAAGAAATATTGTTCTTAATATTCAGAACTTGGAATATTACATAAAATATTAAATACGTAATAAATAAAATTCTTCTGAAGCAGCTGGGGCGGGGGTGGCTCAGTCGGTAGCGCGCCAGGCTCGTAATCTGTAGTTCCCAGGTTCGAGTCCCAGCTGGGTCAGCGTTGAGACTTATCTCCGCAAAACTCTCCGCCTTGCTCACGGTCAGTAGGGGACACCGATGGGCTTCGAAAGGCCGCCATCCGTCGGATGGACGTTAAACCGTGACCCCGCGTGTGGGAGAGCCATACCCTGAGCACGTTAAAGAACACGCTGGATGGCCTCGACGGGAGGATACCATCTGTCTCCCCAAGAGCCGTTCCAGTGGGTCTCCTCCCCCAACCTTCCCTGAGCCCTTGGGTTTCTCGTGACCTGGCCATTTAGCCCATGGTGTACAAAAAAGTACCGCTCAGATTTAAAACAACCCAACCCTGATGCAGCTGCTTGCTACAGAGGTCTGAGAGGACCTGCTAATTTAATACACTATAGCGTGACCTGTGAGCAAACGAGACCTCAGCAGAAAGACAACACAAACATCCATGCCTTACCGGGGACTCGAACCCAGGTCCTTTGATCAGTAGCCAAGTTCGCTAACCACTCGGTCTTCTTATCTATTAATTTTTTAAAATATTCTATTCAATTTAATATTCCATTTGCATTTTATACAATTTGCACTTCATGCAATTTGAGCTTATGCATTTAATTTCGTTAAGTTGTACAAATTTTATAATACAATTTTTGTGTTTATTTATTTATACATTTGTTAAATAGTGAAAAAATAAGTTAACAAAATATTCAACAATATTACACATTTTATTATTTCAATTAATATATAGACTATCAATCGAAAAGAATATCAAACTCACCTGCGGAACTGCAATTTTATGAAAAAATAATAATATCATTAAAATTTATTTTATTCGTAAATGTGAAATTTAAATTTCAAAATTCATAATCACTACTAATTAATAAAGTAAAGAATTAAAAAAATATAAAAAATAAATAATACTAATATCCATCACACTGATACGTAACAGTAAACATACAATATTTTAATCATTTTTCTGAAGCAAAAATCATTTAAATATCAATAATTTCATAAATTCAAATGTTTAGTAATTTTGAAAATTTGTATGTTTGAGTTTAATTCTTTATTATTCCTGGCAATTTATTAAATATTTTTGGCGTTAAATATATATAATATATCTGTGTAATACATTTATCCATTTCTTCATTGTTTTAAGTCATAGCACAATGCTATCAGTGCCACATTCAGAAGCCAAATCTTTCGATTCTTGGAAGGGCAGACTATCTGCCCTTCCAGGAATTTTTTTTTCTTTTTTATTACATATAGGACAGAGAAGGATCCTAGAAGCTACTCCTAGCTTTTTACAGGCCTTCTCATACAAGGACATTCCCTACTAAGACCGAAGTCACTGCTGACCACTGCCTTAGTTAGAGCTAACACAACACACAAAGTTTGCCTTGCTGGAACAGTCGCTAGCTGCCTAACCACTATGCCAGTTAAGGCTTCAAGGTATTGGTCGCAAGGTTGCGTACTCTATATTTTTTCTTTTGTGTTTTTATATATTTTTATAATATTTTTGTTCATTTGTTCTTATACATTTTCTAATATGTGTGATGTATGTATTAAGATCTGTTTATAATTAATATTTTATGTGGACTTTTAAAGTAAAGGTTCGATTCCGTTTCTTTTTTATCGTAATGCAGCAAATCTATTGCACACTAACCAAGTAATAAAGAGTAACAAAGAGACTTTCAATAAAATTTGCATACGATTACTAGTTTTCATCAGATGGAACGAATATTTATTTGCATTATGTACATTTCCAGTGAGTTTTAACATTATTAACTGGGCATATACACTGTCCTACCAATATTTCATCTGGGTTGAGTTATTTTACCTCTGAGCTGCACTTTTATTGCACACATTAGACTAAATGATCAGGTCACAAGGACCCCAGGGGCTCAGAGTTGGGTTGGGTTGTTTTACCTCTGAGCGGCACTTTTTTGCACACCATGGGCTAAATGGCCAGGTCACATGGACCCCGAAGGCTCAGAGAAGGTTGGGGGAGGGTACCCACTGGAACAGCTGTTGGGAGACAGATGGTAGCCTCCCGTCAAGGCCATCCAGCGTGTTCTTTAACGTGCACAGGGTATGGCTCTCCCGTACACGGGGCTACGGCTTAACGTCCCATCCGACGGACGGTGGCCTTTCCAAGCCCATCGGTGTCCCCTACTGACCGTGGGCAGGGCGCGGAATTTTGCGGAGATAAATCTCAACGCTGACCCAGCTGGGACTCGAACCTGGGAACTACAGATTACGAGCGTGGCGCGCTACCGACTGAGCCACCCCCGCCCCCAGGGGCTCAGAGAAAGTTAGAGGAAGGTACACACTGGAATTCTTGGAGGGATCGAAGTCTCCCGTCAAAGCCATCCAGCGTATTCTTCTTTAACGTTCACAGGTATGGCTCTCTCTTCTTCATACGCAATCATGGCTTCAAGTTCCATACGACGGACGGCTGTTTTTCCAAGCCCATAGGAGTCTCCTTTGTGACCGAGGGCTTTAGAGGGGGTTGGATTAGCGGATATAAATCTCAACGCAGAAACAGTTGGGACTTAAACCTGGGAACTGCAGATTACGAGCCTAACCCGCTGCTGAAAAAGCCACTCCTGATTCGGCCCAAAATATTAGAGAATTTTCGTATTATGTCAATAGGACTTCTAACTTCGAGCTCTATAATAAGAATATAAAATATAAAATAAATACCCCCTCAAGCAGCTGTTTGCCACAGAGGTCTGACTGATTTAAATAAAATAATAAGAATCTAACTTCGAGCTCTACAATAAAATCTGTGATTTATATAAAATAATAAGAATCTAACTTCGAGCTCTATAATAAAATACTCTGATTTATATAAAATAATAAGAAGCTAACTTCGAGCTCTATAGCTTGAAAATACATTTAATAGAAAAATAGCATTGAAGATCTATTAAAAACAATAAAATCTATTTAAATCTCTACTTTGAACAACAAGATTTGCTCGGTGTTTAAAGAGCTATGGAAACTGGAGCAAGAAAATTAGTAATAATTAATAATAATTATAAAACAAGGAAATTTAACAATAAATTATCTTGTTTTATAAAAATCATTCGTAATTCTCTAACAGCGAAATAATTATTGCGGAAACTTCCGAACTGTATATTTATTTTATTGAAGGGTTAGAAACAATAGTTATTATTTCAGTTTCAATTAATTTCTGAGGTAAATTCGTTATGATGGATTTCTGTTCGGAAATATTCTAGCCGCCATAACTCTTAAATACTGAAATAATATTATTGAAAAAATCAAGATTTTAATAAATTTGATCATGATCTTTATTTTCTTCTGCCACATTTTGCCATTAAATGATTATTTTAGAAGTTACAGAGCCTCGAAGTTACATTTCCATTGACATAAAATAGAAATTCTATAAAATTTGTTAGGCCGTTATTTTTCATCAGCATTCAGCCCAGTATTTTTCATCACAACAAACGAGTGTTTGTTTGCATTTTATACATTTTAATTGATTTCGAACATTATTTACTGGTCATACATTATACCTTTAGCCATATTTAGGATATGTAATATTACTTGAAATATTAGTTGAAAAAAGGCATTGTTCCTGACTGGTATTCGAACCCAGATATCCCAGAACCCCCAATTTCGGGCGTTATAATCACTAGACCACCGAGGGACTGTCAATTTCTTCAACAAAATGGCATATACAGTATGTCCCTTTTCTTCAACAAAATGACATAGAGTATGTCACTTTGTTGAACAAATGGTCACATCCTCAGTGGTCTAGCGGTTATGACGCCTGGAATGCTTCTGGGTGACCTAGGTTCGAATCCCAGTCAGGAAAACAATTTTTTTCAACTCATTATTTCAAGTGTTTCTTGTCTACAGGACGTTTTCCTGTTTAACTTATTACTGAATACGTAATATTAGATTGGGTTAGTGGCCAAGTCACAAGGTCTCCAAGCTCGTAACTGGTTAGAGAAAGGAGATCCACTGAAAGCTGTTAGGAGATGCGATGCATTCAAATTGCATTCCGTATGACTCTACTGCACGGCTTAACATCCCATCTGAACGATGACGGCGGTCTACATGCTGGCCCTTTCTAATCCACCCTTTAAGCGAGCTAAGTCTCATCTCAGGCTATGGTAATCATTGACCTAGTACGACGCACTAACGCCATATTTAATTATCTTTCCAAATAAATTGATAACAAGTGGGTTGGGTTGTTTTACCTCTGAGCCGCACTTTTTTGCACACCATGGGCTAAATGGCCAGGTCACATGGATCCCGAAGGCTCAGAGAAGGTTGGGGGAGGGGACCCACTGGAACAGCTGTTGGGAGAACAGATGGTAGTCTCCCGTCAAGGCCATCCAGCGTGTTCTTTAACTGTGCGCAGGGTATAGCTCTCCCGCACACGGGGCCACGGCTTAACGTCCCATCCGACGGAGGCGGACTTTCCAAGCCCATCGGTGTCCCCTACTGACCGTGGGCAAGGCGGGGAATTTTGCGGAGATAAATCTCAACGCTGACCCAGCTGGGACTCGAACCTGGGAACTACAGATTACGAGCCTGGCGCGCTACCGACTGAGCCACCCCTGCCCCTGATAACAAGTGGGAGTATTTTAATATTTTCCTTATATTTTTGAGACAAAATTGCGGAAAATCCGACTGTGATAGTCACCATTATAGTTTCGAGGTTCATCCACGTCTTTATACAGTACATCACTGTGCATTTAGTGTTTACGCCATTTTAATCAATACATTGTTAAACGTTTAGTGATAAAATTTCTCATAACAAAATTGATTTGTGGCGATTCGGATCACTCTAGTCATAGTAATCCCGACCTTAATAGTAGAGTACACGTGGGAAAGTAATCTGAATTATTTCTGCTTAAGTTTTCTCTCTTACAAGTATAACTTTATTTGTATAAGTAAACAAGCATTTCCTCGTGTAAAGTACATCCCATGAAGCTACGATAAAATATGGTAGGATTAATCCTTACTTCTTTTCCAACACAGTAAGTTTACTAAGAGTGATTAAAACTCAGACCTCTTCATCATTCGTAATAAGGAAGACCAACGTCTTCATGTTCAGACATTCAAGCAAACAAGTGGTTACAAACTGATCTTAGAGAGCAACAATATCAACATCTGTGTTCACCACACTGTACTAATGAACAGGTCAAGAAGCCCCGTCATTTCCATGTCGGCTGGGACTTTCATTACTACAGCCATATGTTGCTTTATGTTTGACCCCATTAGAAACCACGGTGGCTACTGGTTGACGTTCCTTGAATATCGCAACTCTAATTACTGCAGCTGTAGTTGCTCAGCTTTACTAATCATCTACTTAATAAAGTTGGTCGTAGCTAATGATAAAATCCCCATTTCACTGGATTTGTGAAGTAGTGACCTCGATTTCTTATTATATAGACAACTTGTTATGTAGTCTTTTTGCTTCTCGTTACTGAAGTAATGGCGACTACACCTAATTAGGGACAGAGCCAGTTGTAATACCTTACTTTCGTAAACTGAGACTTGTAGGTTTGATTACTGATCTTGCCTCCGCAAAATTCCCCGCCCTGCCCACGGTCAGTAGGGGACACCGATGGGCTTGGAAAGGCCGCCGTCCGTCGGATGGGACATTAAGCCGTGTGCCCCGTGTACGGGAGAGCCATACCCTGTGCACGTTAAAGAACACGCTGGATGGCCTTGACGGGAGGCTACCATCTGTCTCCCAACAGCTGTTCCAGTGGGTCCCCTCCCCCAACCTTCTCTGAGCCTTCGGGGTCCATGTGACCTGGCCATTTAGCCCATGGTGTGCAAAAAAGTGCCGCTCAGAGGTAAAACAACCCAACCCAACTGATCTTGCCAGAGATGAGATTTTTGCAGCTTGTCTGCGCTTTTTCATCGAAGAGGAAGGAGACGCAATGGGTTTGTCAAAGAGTGATATCTGTCTGTCAATGAAGCATTACATTGTGGTTCAACGTGCATCTGATATGCATGCTATATTTTTAAAAGTCAGGCTGGGATGGTTTTGGATAACTAACACTAGTTATAGATTTGGGTTGTTTTGTCTCTGAGCGGTACTTAATTTGCACACTATAATGTCCTCAATAGCAAGATTTCCAAGGATTCAGAGAAGGTTGGGCTAAGGGGATTCACTGGACAGCTCCTCACAGCTCCTATAACGAACAAAGCCCACTAACCTGTTTTTGACGTCATATACAGTAAGCTCTCGTTGCGTCTGTTGGCTGCCATTATTTTCGCCCATCGTTTTATTGATTGAAGTTGAAAGAGAAATTATTGCCGATGTTTTCAGATGAACGCAGATTTAATTTATAAATCTTTCAATAAAAAGGGAATATATTTAAATCTGCCAAACTTTTCTGTAAAGTAAAATAAACACAATTAAAATTCAACTGCTGTGTCTTTCTGTGAACAATCGCAAATGAAAATTCATTTTTTACAATATTTTGATGTGAGACAGAAGTCATTTGAATTTCCTCTTTACTGGTAATAAATAGCATTCTGTCCTTGAAAACAAATAAATGAATCTGCAGTTAAAAAAAAGTTATGTTTTTTTCCTTTGTATGAAAAAAGTCAATGTATGAATTGAAAATACACAGAGTGAATAGAACTTTTTTCTAATTGAAAGCATTAATTTTTTTAAAATAAGCTCTATAGAATGATTAAGAATATGCAAAATTTATGGATTACGATTTTATTTTATAAAACGGAAAAATGTTTAGACATAAAAAAAATAGGTAGCACGATCAACAAATATACTTTAATACGTTTCTAATGCACATACAATTCAGAGTAAATTAAATCATAACACACGTGACATAGTTTTGCAGATGCCAGCAAATATGCATAAGATAAAGAAAAGCAGAGATTTAGATAAATCATATTTCTAAACGACGATATACATATACAGATATATCTTCCTACATGAGAGATTTATAAAATAGAAATTATAAAATATAATTGAGGGGGGGGGGAGTTGAACTCAACCATTATACAATATACCTGGCAAAGAAAAACATAAAAATATCAAACTAATTCATTTACATCGTAATGCTTCTCTTATATGAAAAATATTGAAAATTAAACAAAATTAAGAGTGATTCAGTTAAATTATATACACTAATTAAAATGAAGTAATATATAAAGCTCCTAAATGCAATGGGAAAATAGCTTTCGACTCTGTTGATCGTCATAATTTGTGGTTGATTGTGAAATCATATTACCATATGATTTCACAATCAAGACAAGTTAGTTAACATAATTAGTTAATCATAATTAGTTAATCATAATTAGTGAATCATAATTGTGAAATCATATTACCATATGATTTCACAACCAGACAAGTTAGTTAACATAATGAAAGCTCTCTATAATAACACTGAGTCGTGTGTGAAAGTTGGTAAACCTTGTAGCAATTGGTTTAGCATTGCTGTTGGTGTTCGACAAGGGTGCATTTTGTCTCCTTTTCTCTTTAGTTTGGTTATTGATTATGTTATGCGAAATTCATTTCAAGGGAAAGGTTTTGGCCTTAAATGGGCTGGAGATACGAAAATTTCTGATTTAGATTATGCTGATGATTTAGCCCTTTTGGCAAATGATGCTGATGAGATAAACTCTTTCATTCGAGCTGTTGATGAGACTGTTTATAACCAAACCTACTCTACTACCAGAGAGAAAACTAAAGTGATGAAAATTGGTCAGGCAGGCTGTGATTCAGTTAATCTGAATGGTTGCAGTCTTGAGCAGGTGTCACAGTTTAATTATCTTGGGAGCTATGTAACAGATAATGGTGATGTGCGGCATGAGATTAACAGACGAATAGGGATTGCTGCCGGGACTTTTAAGAATCTATGGAGAGTGTGGAGAAATAGGCCTATACACCTAAAGACTAAAATTAGACTGTATAATAGTTTGGTTCTTTCTAGGGTTAGTTATGGTAGTGAAACTTGGACACTTTGTAAACAAGGTAACAGGAAACTAGATGCTTTTGATTCCAGATGCTTACGCAGTATCTTGGGCATTAGGTGGTTCAACTTTGTAACTAATGATGAGGTTAGGCAAAGGAGTTTGCAACCTCCTTTTAGCAGCATATTGTGCAGAGAGAGACTCCGTTGGTTTGGCCATGTTGCCCGTATGAATAATTATAGATTGAAGAATAGGGTTATGAACAGTGTGCCTAAAGGCCTCAGAAAGAAGGGGAGACCTAGGATGCGGTGGGCAGACAATATCAAACAGGACCTTGTTAGAATTGGTGTGCAGTGGCCAGATGCAGTAGATGTAGCTCAGGATAGACTTGCTTGGAGAACTAAATTGCACGGTCTGGTTGGACCTCCGTAGCCCATGGCTGCTTGAGGATGATGATGATGATGATAACTTAAAAAAAATATACATTAATGTTCTTATAGGTGGCAGAAAAAAAGGGTTAGTAAATAGAACAAAAATGAGCCAATTATATCATATACTTTTAAGTAAGTGAAGAAATATGTGCTTTCCTAGAAATGAAAAACGTTTTATTGCATGTGATAGACAGTGAACAAGAATAGTGCAAAATTTCCCCGCCCTGCCCACGGTCAGTAGGGGTCACCGATGGGCTTGAAAAGGTCGCCGTCCGTCGGATGGGACGTTAAGCTTTGGTCCCGTGTGCGGGAGAGCCATACCCTGTGCACGTTAAAGAACACGCTGGATGGCCTTGACGGGAGGCTACCATCTGTCTCCCAACAGCTGTTCCGGTGGGTCCCCTCCCCCAACCTTCTCTGAGCCTTCGGGGTCCATGTGACCTGGCCATTTAGCCCATGGTGTGCAAAAAAGTGCCGCTCAGAGGTAAAACAACCCAACCCAAGAATAGTGATTAAGATAAGTGATGTACATTAACACTTGGAGGCAGACTTCCCGATATATTTCCTGATATGGCAATAAACAAACAGATAATTTACCAAAAATGGTGTTTCAGATAAATAATATAGATAATGATGACAACCACACAAATATAAGCATTCACAAATTCCGAAAAATATACATGATATCTAAATATATAATTACTCTAAATAAATCTTCTCTCTTATATGAAAATATATTTCCGATATCATCGTTTTGTTTAGGAAATATGGTTTATCTAAATCTCAACTTTTATTCATCTTTATGTGCTGATATATGCAACACTATGTCATGTGTGTCGCGAGTTCATTTACGGAAAGAAGTGAAGCAATTTAGAATAATTTTATGCATTAAATAACGACAAACAATAAATACCTTGCTGTAACTGAAGTGTTATTAAAATTAATAAACAAAGACACCAAAATAAAGTGATAGCATACCCATTATAAGTGCAAGATATAAACGCTAAAGTTAGTAATTCAGATATTGGATAGACACTAAACCAAGCCATGACATATACACCCAGACATCAAGATACGTGAATAAACAAGTTTAGAATTTGTGAAAATTAGTGAATCATGCTAACGGTGCTGACATGTACACAATGGAAGGAGCCGATAATTTTAGTAAAGAGCAATTAAAAAAAAACATTTTGGCAGAAATTTCCTGCTACTAATTCTACGTGGGGCGGGGGTGGCTCAGTCGGTAGCGCACCAGGCTCGTAATCTGTAGTTTCCAGGTTCGAGTCCCAGCTGGGTCAACGTTGAGATTTATCTCCGATAAAAATTCCGGCCCTGCCCACGGTCAGTAGGGGACACCGATGGGCTTGGAAAGGCCGCCGTCCGTCGGATGGGACGTTAAGCCATGGCCCTGTGTGTGGGAGAGCCATACCCGGTGCACGTTAAAAAACACGCTGGATAGCTTTGACGGGAGGCTATCATCTGTCTCCCAACAGCTGTTCCAGCGGGTTCCCTCCCCCAACCTTTCTGAGCCTTCGGGGTCCTTGTGACCTAGCCATTTAGCCCATGGTGTCCACAAAAGTGCCGCTCAGAGGTAAAACAACCCAACCCAACTAATTTTACGTAATTTAAACGCATTTTGGACATTAGATTACTGAAATTAATGCGAAGCATTAAATTTTTCAGATATTACTTAATTCACAATATTTCACTTATTTTATTTAATTTAAAATACACTCAAAATAAAAATAGTTATATATAAGATTGGAAAACGTGACTAGTTAATACTCTGCATGACATTGAGTTTTATTGAAAGTACCCAGAGCACAGCATTTGATTCGATTAATTTTCTACGAATTTATATTCGGAAAACTATTTGCAGAAACAATTCTTATATGTGCACGTATTATTATTCACAACTTTACGTTAGAAATATAACTAATCGACACTAATATCTCTTAACTGCATTTAGTTACTGTAAGTTCCTCGGCTCCACGAGCCACAGTTGCTTTAGTTCAACCGGTGCCTACGTCATGGGAATGCCTGACGATTCCCGCGATTCTCGGTGTTAGCAAGCGCGCACCATGAGGGCAGCACCGTTCCGCGGTAAGCTAACCTACGCTAATGGTAAGTATATAGCGATCTGGTCGATTTTTGGGTTGTTGTTTTACCTCTGAGCGACACTTTTTTGCACACCATGGGCTAAATGGCCAAGACACAAGGACCCCGAAGGCTCAGAGAAGGTTGGGGGAGGGGACCCATTGGAACAGCTGTTGGAAGACAGATGGTAGCCTCCCGTCAAGGCCATCCAGCGTGTTCTTTATCGTGCACAGGGTATGGCTCTCCCGCACACGGGGCCACGGCTTAACGTCCCATCCGACGGACGGCGGCCTTTCCAAGCCCATCGGTGTCCCCTACTAAAGTGTTCCTAGTTGACAGGTATTCCAAACACTTATTACACGTGGTCTACGTTAACTCAGCAGCACTAAGGTAACACAGAATGGCACAGCAGGACACTGGCACATATGACGCACCTCTCGCTGTTTGGTTTTTTGACATGGCCCCTAGGATAGATATTGTTGTAAAGTAGGGCGGAGGCTAGTTGGCTTTCGTTTTAGGTGGTATTGGCTATTAGAAAGTAGATGGAAACTTCCCGTTAAGGCTGTCCGGCCTGTTCATTAACGTGCACAGGATATAGCTCTTTGCTGTACATGGAGCCACGACTTAACGTCCCATCTAACGGATGGCTTCCTTTGCAAGCCTATAAGTATCCTCTTTCTCCACGAGGGCAGGATGGAGATTGGAGGAGATGAATCACAACGCTGGCTCGAAACTGCGGACTACAGATTACGTGCTTGGCGCGCTACCGACTGAACTCCCCCCCCCCCCACCGATACATGGGTAAAAGATCAGGGACGGTTCGCCCATCAGGCCACCTGGAATATACGTATATTTTTTTTGAGTGGGACCAAATCTGTAAGTGCCCTGGGCCCCAAAATTGCTTAATCCGGCGCTGAAAATTAATCAGATAGCTGTTTTATTATTTAAATTTTAAAAATTTTTAATATCAAAACACAAACAAAAAATTTCATTTTTAATGATCTCACTTTTGTTTACAAATTTTCTTTGTAATGCTTAATCTTCGTCTGAGCGCGATTATATTACCAGGAATATAATTGCTTTGCGGCCACACGAGATGAGTCCGAGGGCCACGAGTTCCAGATCACTGGCCTAGAGGAAAACGAAACTTTGCTTTTCAACGGCAGAAACTTGTTGACTTAAGGTATAGGTAAAAGATCTGAATTTCAGAAAATGACGTCAGGAGCACCATCTCGTGCCTAACATTTGCTTTAATAACATATCAGACTTTTGGCCTTAAATGGCTTCTTATTCGTTATCGTTTTAGATTTTTGCTTTCTACAAAATGCGCCCTACGTAAAACGCGATATCCCATAGATGTAGAGAATTAATTCTAGTTGCTTCTTCTTTTGTCGAGAACTCTTTTTTTCCAATCGTGGTTTATCTTTCGAAAGTTGAGAGAAACATTAAGATTGATGTGTCTTCCTTTCTCAGCAAATGAGGCTAAGAAAGTCACTTACATTTGCGCCCAAAACATTGATTCCAAATCCCAACAGTGGTACTTTAGTTGTCTTTGTCAGTAGAATAGCACGATGACCACTACTCTTGATTGAGGGCAATCTTTCTCAATCTAATCTCCCCTCTAAACGAGGAGGAAAAGCTCCTTTTCTTTGAAGAAGAAATCTGATGGCACTTTTTCTTTATCTGGATATTGGAATTATTTTTCCGACTGACGCTCTTTGCCATTGATGATGTAAAGAATCCAAATCGTTTGAGCAGACATTTTGCAAAGAAGTGCCATAAATATGGGCGTAATTTTTGATTTTTGCTTAAAAAAAAGGGCCATCGCGCAAAGCAAAATATCTAGATAGAATCAGAACTGAACGACGTTCACATCACACAGGACTGACTGCTCGTTTTCTGGTGTTTCAGAGAGAAAACATTCATGATGTTGCTATTTCCAATGTTTTGTAAAAATGCAAATAGTGTAGTCTAGTGATTCCCAAAGGTGTGCTGCGAAATTTCGGATGAGTTTGCAGATAAAATGAAATTTACAAACCATTTTTTGTTGCTACTTTCTAACACTCATTCTTCATTTCACTTTTTCCGTTTAATCAAAAACTTATCCATACTAAATCAAACCGTGCCCATAAACGCACTAACCTCAATACTCGTCAGAACTTGAACAGAGTAGCTCTGCGTTCACAAACGACTCTGCAGAAATGGCTATTATATAGAAGGCAAACTGCGTATGCGCGAATCTCCCGTAGTGATGGGGGCGGGGGTGGCTCAGTCGGTAGCGCGCCAGGCTCGTAATCTGCAGTTCCCAGGTTCGAGTCCCAGCTGGGTCAGCGTTGAGATTTATCTCCGCAAAATTCCCCGCCCTGCCCACGGTCAATAGGGGACACCGATGGGCTTGGAAAGGCCGCCGTCCGTCGGATGGGACGTTAAGCCGTGGCCCCCTATGCGGGAGAGCCATACCCTGTGCACGTTAACGAACACACTGGATGGCCTTGACGGGAGGCTACCATCTGTCTCCCAACAGCTGTTCCAGTGGGTCCCCTCCCCCAACCTTCTCTGAGCCTTCGGGGTCCATGTGACCTGGCCATTTAGCTCATGGTGTGCAAAAAAGTGCCGCTCAGAGGTAAAACAACCCAACCCGTAGTGATGCCAACTTAAATTTTTAGTGTACCGCGAGTATTCGCGGAGAAAAAGGGTGTGCAGTGAGCAAAAAAGTTTGAGAATCACTGGTGTAGTCCCTTGCCGATCACAGGGTTTCTGATGATTCAGGGAGTTACAGGGGTTACATTTCTGATGATTTAGAGAGTTACAGGGGTTACATTTCTGATGATTCAGGGAGTTACAGGGGTTACATTCCTGATGATTCAGGGAGCTACAGGGGTTACATTCCTGATGATTCGGGGAGTTACAGGGGGTTACATTCCTGATGATTCAGGGAGTTACAGGGGGTTACATTCCTGATGATTGCCGCAAATATGCATGACAAAAGAACAACAGGAAAAGAACGGGTTAGGGGCTGTGGCGTACAAGAATATCCCCAATATCCCCCCCCCCCGCCACTGACATGCATTTCAGCTTTCACGATGTATATAATAATTGGACATTTTGGAATGAAGTATTTTTACAATTTTATTACTAAAATATTGTTTAAGTTGTTTTCAGACGGGCATAGACAAAATTTACATTAAGAAGCTTACCTAGTTTCAACTAAATTATTTTGAATAGAATTTAAAAAAATTCGAGATTATTCGCTGTTGCAGAAAATGATATAAGAGGAAGCAAAGGAACAGGGGAAATTAAAAAAAAATATCAACAATATCGGAAACTTTTATGGTCTTAATAGTTAAACAAGTTGGACCTAACGAGAGAAATCGGAAGTCGGACGGAAAAAATGACATCACCCACGACTCTCATGTTAACGAAGTTCACGGCTAAACCCAGATTTGAAACAATGAGTTCTGCCCCACAAGATTCAAGGAGAGGAATTTCTAAGAGAGAAAACGAAGAGGATTGTTCCCAGTCTGTTATTATTCGTTGAAAAAACTCCCATCTGTTTGTTTCAACTGCTGTAAATCAAGTTTCACTGTATATTTTGCAGATGCCCACCTGACCGTGGGGCCTATCAGTACTCCTCTGGTTAGGGATTAATAATATTACACATTCTCCACACTGTACAGCAGTAGCCTTCAATGTGAGTGGTAGCGTCAACCAGTGGGCGTTTTAGGAATTTTGGAAGGCGTTCAAGAACTCATCAAATATTTTTCAAATTCTAAGTTGACACGGATTGGGTTGGGTTGTTTTACCTCTGAGCGGCACTTTTTTGCACACCATGGGCTAAATGGCCAGGTCACATGGACCCCGAAGGCTCAGAGAAGGTTGGGGGAGGAGACCCACTGGAACAGCTGTTGGGAGACAGATGGTAGCCTCCCGTCAAGGCAATCCAGCGTGTTCTTTAGCGTGCACAGGGTATGTCTCTCCCGCACACGGGGCCACGGCTTAACGTCCCATCCGACGGACGGCGGCCTTTTCAAAGTTGACACGGAGAAAGTGTGAGGTGAACTTATTTCAAAGAGACGAAAATTGGCGGCAAATCGAAAAAGGTTGAAGACCACTGCTGTACAGCATATATGAGAGCATATTAGGGGGTATTCCAACATATATTTCAGCTTAATCTATCACTGTGGTTTCCAAACCTTTTTCTTGTCCAGCCTCTCTTGTCTTATAAATTTTTCTTCGCCCCCTCTCAGTTCTGAAACTTTCATTGCTAACCTTGCTAAAAAGGGGGCGGGGTGGCTCAGTCGGTAGCGCGCCAGGTTCGTAATCTGTAATTCCCAGGTTCGAGTCCCAGCTGGGTCAGCGTTGAGATTTATCTCCGCAAAATTCCCCGCCCTGCCCACGGTGAGTAGGGGACACCGATAGGTTTGGAAAGCCGTCCGTCGGATGGGACGTTAAGCCGTGGCCCCGTGTGCGGGAGAGCCATACCCTGTGCACGCTAAAGAACACGCTGGATTGCCTTGACGGGAGGCTACCATCTGTCTCCCAACAGCTGTTCCAGTGGGTCTCCTCCCCCAACCTTCTCTGAGCCTTCGGGGTCCATGTGACCTGGCCATTTAGCCCATGGTGTGCAAAAAAGTGCCGCTCAGAGGTAAAACAACCCAACCCAACCCGTGTCAAC
This sequence comes from Ryuthela nishihirai, assembly GCA_038380435.1. Lineage (NCBI taxonomy): Eukaryota > Metazoa > Arthropoda > Arachnida > Araneae > Heptathelidae > Ryuthela > Ryuthela nishihirai. The sequence goes on from JAWZYU010000018.1 coordinate 34,195,328, forward strand.
TTAGAATTTGAAAAATATTTGATGAATTCTTGAACGCCTTCCAAAATTCCTAAAACGCCCACTGGTTGACGCTACCACTCACATTGAAGGCTACTGCTGTACAGTGTGGAGAATGTGTAATATTATTAATCCCTAACCAGAGGAGTACTGATAGGCCCCACGGTCAGGTGGGCATCTGCAAAATATACAGTGAAACTTGATTTACAGCAGTTGAAAGAAACAGCATGTTCTACGTTAAAGAACACGCTGGATGGCCTTGACGGGAGGCTACCATCTATCTCCGAACAGCTTGTTCCAGGGGGTCCCCTCCCCCAACCTTCTCTGAGCCTTCGGGGTCCATGTGACCTGGCCATTTAGCCCATGGTGTGCAAAAAAGTGCCGCTCAGAGGTAAAACAACCCAACCCTTGCTAAAAATACTAATACGACATTTTTGTAGCATTTCCTATTAAAGCCCTCAATAAAGCACGCTCGACACGAATTTGAAAAGGAAGGAACATAAAACACAATCAGAATTGAAATAAGACAACCAGAAATTATCGTACATAGACCTGTTATCTCGGTTTCTCTTACAAGACCGACCTAAAACCATAGGTAATTGAACGTAGGATTTATATTTTGAGTTTTAGCAGAATTCTGTCGAAGGAAACTGAGGACGATGTGCAATTACTTCTCTGAAATGAACGTTTTCCAGGAAACTTCCGTACCACAATACATTGCTTCTCAAAGTGGTGGTCCGCCGACCTGTGTCAGTCATTGAGTCATGTCGCCGGTCCGCAGCTATCTGCCAGGAAGAAAAAAGTTTTCAGAAGCAGGGGCGTAGCAAAATTCAGGTGAGATGTAAAAATTAGGATTTTTTCCTGTAAAATTATGGCGAGTTGGCAAAATCTATGGATAGTTGGCAAAATTCGGAGTGACAAAATCGTAGGGAGTTGGCAAAATTGAGGTGAGATGTGGAGGTGAAATTCTTTCTTCGATTTTAGTCAACTATCCTGAATTTCACAAACCCAATCCCAATTATCACAACTCGCCCGTATTTTCCAAGTGGATTCGAATTTTGCCAACTCCCTACGAAGGCACAATTTTCACAACTCCCATGTATTTTACCAAGTGACTTCGAAGTTCTTGGTTTTCCAAACTCTCCTTAATTTCACAAAACCAATCCCAATTTTTACAACTCACCTGCACTTTACCAAGTGGTTTCCAGTTTTGCCAACTTCCCTAGATTTTGCCAAGTTTTCTCGATTTTATCAAATGTCCTTAATTTCCCAAAATAAACCAAATTTTCACAAATCGCCCGTATTTTACCAAGTGGATTCGAATTTTGCCAACTCCCCCAAGATTTTCCAACTCTCCTATACATTGCGAAGCTGCCTCGATTTTGCCAACTCGCCATAATTTTACAGAAAAAAAATCCAAATTTTCACATCTCACCTGAATTTTGCCAACTCCCTACGATTTTTCCAAGTTACTCCGAATTTTGCCAACTGCCCCTAGTTTTCGCCAACTCCCTAAGTTTTGCCAACTCTCCTAGATTTTGCCAACTCGTCATAATTTTACAGAAAAATATCCTAATATTTACATCTCACTTGAATTTTGGCAACTCCCCACGATTTTGCCAAGTCAGTCCGAATTTTGTCAACTCCCCAAGATTTTGCCAAGTTGTCCCGATTTTGCCAACTCCCGAAGATTTTACCAAGTCACTCCGAATTTTGCCAACTCCCTAAGATTTTGCCAACTTAACCTGTTTTTACTAAGTGGCTTCGAATTCTGCCAACTGCTCTTAATTTGGCAGTCTCTCCATTTTCCAAACTGCCCTAGATTTGCCAAGTTGCCTCGATTTTGACAACTCCACTTAATTTTTCAAAAAAAAAAAAAAAATTGGAAGTTTGAAGCGATTTGGCAAATTTAGGAGAGATGTAAAGAGTGGGATTAGTTTCGTGAAATTAAGGAGATTTGACGAAATCAAGGCAAAAATTCATACTGATTTGCTACAATTCATACGAGATGTAAATATTGGAAGTATTTCTGAGAAATTATGGCTAGTTGGCGAAATTGGAAGTCAAATGGCAAAATGTAGGAGAGACGTAAAAATTGTCTTCCCACCCCCCTCCCTCCCCACGGAGCGAAAATCTAAGCAAGTTTGCTCAGTTGGGAAATTTTGCCAAAATTTTGCTCGAGTTGGAAAATTTTGGACTTCTCCCCCCCAACCATATTCCTTAGCTACGCCCTTGTTCAGAAGCATAACATTGATATGCCATTGCATCACAATTCGTACTGTCCAACACTTCAGGTGACGTCATGTGATGCGGGGTGAGGAGAGATCGTGCGCATAGACATCTGTTTCTTGAGGCAACACGTGGATAGAAACTCAGGCGCATATGTAGTCAACAGATCTCAGAAGCAGAGGGTCCTGATGGTCCAGCACATCAGAGAACTTGAAAAGTACTGCCTCAAGTACATTCAAGACTTGGCGGCGTTGCCAAATCGTGCAACAAAACTCGTTATCTGCTGTAAAAACATTTAATTAGGAATACGATATTCGAAATCCATAAGCGCATATTTATTTTGGTTTGTATCGTAATTGTTCCAACTTCTTTATATTGTATAAAAATTAGAATATAATATTTCTTTTAAGGAAAAAATTGTTGCAACTTTGGGGCGGGTATTATTCCTGTTATGGTGTAATGTTGGCATATCAATGTTATGGTATATACCACCCCCACCCCCCGGGTTGGGTTGGGTTGTTTAACCTCTGAGCGGCACTTTTTTGCACACAATGGGCTAAATAGCCAGGTCACATAGACCCCGAAGGCTCAGAGAAGGTTGGGGGTGGGGACCCACTGGAACAGCTGTTGGAAGGCAGATGGTAGCCTCCCGTCAAGGCCATCCAGCGTGTTCTTTAACGTGCACAGGGTATGGCTCTCCCGCACACGGGGCCACGGCTTAACGTCCCATCCGACGGACGGCGGCCTTTCCAAGCCCATCGGTGTCCCCTACTGACCGTGGGCAGGGCGGGGAATTTTTGCGGAGATAAATCTCAACGCTGACCCAGCTGGGACTCGAACCTGGGAACTACAGATTACGAGCCTGGCGCGCTACCGACTGAGCCACCCCCGCCCCCCACCCCCCGGTCACAAAGACTCCGAGGGTTCAGAGAGGATTGGGGGAAGATGACCCACTGAACAGCTGTTAGGAAATAAATGAAGCCCTCCCGTCAATGTCATCCAAAGTGTTCTTTAACGTGCCTAGCGTATGGTTCTCCTGCACACTGAGCCACGTTTTTACTTCTCATCCGACGGTCGGCATCCTTTCAAAGCCCATCGGTGTTTCCTACTGACCAAGGGCGGAGATGAATCTCAACGCTGGCCGAGATGGGGCTCGAACCTGGGAACTATAGATTACTAGTCTTGTGAGCTACCAACTGAGTCACCCCGCCCCATGCGCATGAGAGACATCCCCTCTGCACTTAAAGGGACGCTGGATGGCTTTAACAGAGAACTTCCATCTGTCGCAAATATCCAATGGATTCCGAACTCTACGAAGAACTTGTAAGTTGATATTTACCGCATTATATGTTACAAAGAACTTTTCTTAGAAGTTCCCAGCATCGTTTATCAGCACCAGATTCTCCTCACTTATCATATGAGAACTCGTGTACCTTGGAGGGTACTTGTGCCCCCAGTTCAGAAATATTGTTCTAAAGTACTTGGATAATGCCGATCAGTGCAAAAGTTTGCACAGCGTCTTTGACAAAATAAAAGAGAATCTAATGAGGCGCATTTTATTCCTGATGATTCACTTTTCAAAAATCTATTAAAAATGTGCTTCATTCTAAAAGTTCAGTAATGAAATGTTCGCCATTTTTAATGTACAGAGAGCTGTTTTTTTATTAGTAGATTGTGATGATAAGTATGTCATTTTGAACAACTTAACAATAGTGGTTTTCGAGGGATTTTTTAAAAAGCGTCAAGTGTTTAAAGAATCCATAAAGGATCTTCATCTTCTTGCAGTCTGATAAACGATGCTTCATTCTGAAAGACGGTAATAAAGGTTGCGTCATTTACAAAGAATGTAATGAGAGTGTGAAACTTTTAAAGTGCCTAGTACGTGTCGTGATTTTTAAACGATGTGACAGGTGATGGGATATTTTTAAAGTATCTCATAAAGAGTACTCATTTAAAAGACAGGGATTAACAACTCGCTTCGGTATACATTTTAAAAGGCATATACTTGTGTTGCTGTCCCATGGCAGAGTGGCTACTGATCTAAGGGACCTGGGTTCGAGCCCCGGGTTAAGGCATGGATGTATGTGTCGTTTTTCTGCTGAGGTCCTGCCATCCTCTCAGACCTTCTACTATGGCATATAAACTGATAGGCTCCTGTCAGACCTCTGTGGCAAACAGCTGCTCGAGGGGGTATTTATTTTTATTATTTAAACTTATGTTTCGTTTTTACGGACTCTGATAGAGAAGATTCGGAAGAATCTAAGAAAAAGATGTGTTAACTTTAAAGAACGTAATAAAGTACGGTTGTTTTACCCCTGAGCGGCGCTATTTTTTTGCACTCAATGGACTAAATGGCCAGGTCACAAGGACCCCCGAAGTCTCAGAGAAGGTTGAAGTAGGGGATCCACTGGACAGCTGTTGGTAGAGAGATGGTATCCTCCCGTTAAAGCCATCCGATGTGTTCTTTAACGTGCACTGAGTCTCATAGATTCTTTCAAAACCTCCAAATGCATTTTGAATTATTTCAGCCTTCGATCATATCTTGCAAGTGTAATCTTCCATTAGTCGTCTTTTTTCAATTTGATATCATACAACGTTCTACTGAATGGGACATAAAGCCAAGGCAGCTACGTATCCCATAAAATTATATTAAGACAAGAGAAAGAGAAACAAACCAATTCAAAACAACCGTAAGACATTGGACCACCGAAATGAGTAAATAACTTTTTATCACTTAGAACAACCATAATCGGATTTATGAAGGGGGTTCAAAAAGTTCTTGACTTGCATCTGCAGAACAAAAATCATTGCACTTACCTCAACAAACTTTTACTGTTTTTCAAAGCACTTCCTTCCAGCATCTATGCAAAGTTGCGGATGTCTCGCCAATTCTGGTTCTGGAACTCTTGGTGGTTCTCCTGTTGGGGAATACACCGCAACTCTGAATGAACGCATTTTGCAAGGTTTGCACCCTTAAGAAAGGCTTCCCAGCAAGTTCCTTTTAAATTTTTGGAAACAACCAAAAATCGTATTATAGTAGATCAGGTGAATATGCAGGATAGTAGAGCTGTTTGATTTTATCCTGCTCCAGAAATGTCTAAACGGGTTTTGTGAGCACTGACATTATCATGAAGAAGGAGAACCCTTGATACACCCGTTGTTGGACGCTGCTCCTTCATCCACTTAACCATTTTGGGCAAAACAACGTTGGTGTAGTGTTGGTCATTTATAATAATTTCTTTAGGTAAGGTGTCCACGGCTACCACTCCTTAGGAATTGAAAAAAGGGTGAACATCTTCTTCCTTGAGAGAAAATCTTGCCGGAGGATTTGGGGATGCGGTTCATCTTCCGCAACCAAACATAGTTGTCGATCTTACTGGGAGTTGATGATAATAAAACCACGTCTTATCACTTATAATAATGTTTGTTAACTTCCACGTGGTTCAAATATTGCCAGCAGCTCCTTTCACCAGTCTACACTAGCTCTCTTATGATGTTCTGTCAGTTTATGGTGCACCCGTTCAGCACAGATCTTTCAGAAATTTAAATGTTGATGAATAATTGTTTTAACACTCCCAATCGATATACTGACATCTAAACTTAATACCTGAACGGTAATGTGCGAGTTTTCCTTAATGAATTATCGAACAGCAGCGATGGTTCTCTCGTTCACGACCTCCCTAAGTCTTCCTGCATAAGGGAAGTCTTCGAAGCTCTGTCGTCCTTCTCTGAATTTACTCATCTATCCCGAACAGTGCCATATGAACAGGCATGATCCTCATATACTTCTGATAAACCAGCATGATTTTTTTTTCGCTTCGTCTCTAAGCTGGATCCTTGTGAAAATGTAAAATCATTCCCGTCTTTAGTAGTCGCCATAGAAATAATGCACAGATTTCGCAGGCTGAAATTTACGCGCCGCCAGCGAAAAAAGAAATGATGATACGGCCTTTATTTTTAACACGGGTTGGGTTGTTTTACCTCTGAGCGGCACTTTTTTGCACACCATGGGCTAAATGGCCAGGTCACATGGACCCCGAAGGCTCCACTGGAACAGCTGTTGGTTGGAGGAGGTTGGGGAGAGGGGACCCACTGGAGAAGGTTGGGGGAGGGGACCCACTGGAACAGCTGTTGGGAGACAGATGGTAGCCTCCCGTCAAGGCCATCCAGCGTGTTCTTTAACGTGCACAGGGTATGTCTCTCCCGCACACGGGGCCACGGCTTAACGTCCCATCCGACGGACGGCGGCCTTTCCAAGCCCATCGGTGTCCCCTACTGACCGTGGGCAGAGTGGGGGAATTTTGCGGAGATGAATCTCAATGCTAGTCCAGCTGGGACTCGAACCTGGGAACTACAGATTACGAGCCTGGCGCGCTACCGACTGAGCCACCCCCGCCCCTATTTTTAACACACCATGACAAGTTTCGACAAGGTTTGAAACAAGTCATAGCTCGTTCACTTCGGAGGAACAAGTGCAAATCTATAGGCATGTGTCAAGAATTTTCTGAATGATCTCGGCAACCCATAATGTGCAAAAGAGTGCCAGTCAGGGGTAAAACAATCCAACCCAGAACAACCGTCACACTTAGGACCACCAAATTGAATAAACAACTTTTTATCATAGTTCAGAAGAACTCAAGTGTTTGGGCGCCCAATATTTCTTCTCCGCGAGAAAGAACTCTCTCAAAAAATGGGGAAGAATTCTTTACGGAAAAAAATGAAAACCATCAAATTTTTTGTGAATAATAAATGAATCTTTATTTTCTCATCTTAATGCTATAGAACGATATACAGTTGTCCCACAAAGCTGGGGGCGGGGTTGGCTTAGTCGGTAGCGTGCCAGGCTCGTAATCTGTAGTTCACAGGTTCGATTCCCAGCTGGGTCAGCGTTGAGATTTATCTCCGCAAAATTCTCCGCCCTGCCCACGGTCAGTAGGGAACACCGATGGGCTTGGAAAGGCCGCCGTCCGTCGGATGGGACGTTAAGTCGTGGCACCGTGTACGGGAGAGCCATACCCTGTGCACGTTAAAGAACACGCTGGACGGCCTTGACGGGAGGCTACCATCTGTCTCCCAACAGCTGTTCCAGTGGGTCCCCTCCCCCAACCTTCTCTGAGCCTTCGGGATCAATGTGACCTGGCCATTTAGCCCATGGTGTGCAAAAAAGTGCCGCTCAGAGGTAAAACAACCCAACCCAACCCACAAAGCTATATAGCTTCTCTGCAGAAAAAATAATACAACAGTTACAATACTTATCAAGATTAATAATTTCAGAAAATAAAAGAGTAAAATTAATCAAAAGGAGAGAAGAATTATCTGGTTACAGAGCTTATGAAGCCAGGATTAAAATACTTATATATGATATAAACTTTTGCCACACATATCTATATGTAGAAATGAAATATTTAACAATTGACAAAATATTAAAAATAATAGCTGTATGTAGCTTCCTCTTTTCATAACGGAAAGCAATATAAAGATTCGACCTTTAAAATTTTCACTCCTAAAAGAGGGGGAAATGTGTAAACGATTGCTGAGCGTAAAGAGTTACATCGATAATAAATGAAGAGATGCAAGAGGTGATTAAAAAAATAAAATCTGTCTACGAAAGCGATAAATCTTCACAAACAGGATAGCGGCTATGAACTGAAATTTGTCAGAATGTTATAAATTGCCTATGGATGTGTGGTGCAAATAATATTAACTCGATAGGTGGTTTAGAAATCTGTATTTTAGGTAAAACGTCCTGCTCCTCTATTCGTAGCTTCTTCATTCGCAATTTCTAATCGAGAAAGCCACTAACCATTGCTAGTTCCTTCCGATTGTCAAAGGCATTACTATATTAAGGTATCCCATTGTAGGTAGGAACTGTTTTTTTAACCCATCACGAGGTCACATAGGTGGACGACACGGTCGGTCAAGTATCACAGGAATCACACATCTGTCGAAATGGAAATAAAAATCTCGATAGTTTGCATACCAAGCGAAACCACGGGATATGAGAGCACGTGCTGTCGTCAACAACGACGTGAGCGACTCCGAGAAGTGTGTTGCGTTGAAACTTTGTGTTAAGGGATTGGGTTGGGTTGTTTTACCTCTGAGCGGCAGTTTTTTGCACACCATGGGCTATATGGCCAGGTCATATGGACCCCGAAGGTTCAGAGAAGGTTGTGGGAGGGGACCCACTGGAACAGCTGTTTGGAGACAAATGGTAGCCTCCCGTCAAGGCCATCCAGCGTGTTATTTAACGTGCACAGGGTATGGCTCTCCCGCACACGGGGCCACGGCTTAACGTCCCATCCGACGGACTGCGGCCTTTCCAAGCCCATCGGTGTCCCCTACTGACCGTGGGCAGGGCGGGGAATTTTGCGGAGATAAATCTCAACGCTGACCCAGCTGGGACTCGAACCTGGGAACTACAGATTACGAGCCTGGCGCGCTACCGACTGAGCCACCCCCGCCCCTAAGGGATTGGGATGATTGGCAGGGGGTGGTACTCAAAAAACTAACTTTTAGTGCAGTGAAAATCAGAAGACACAAGTTGCATCTTAAAAGTGAGAACAGGGCCTGCAGGGTACGTGAACGCCTCCTTTAACAGAAGACCATACAACTAACTAATGACGTCAGCATGGATAGTTCTAAAAAAATTATCCCCTCGCGCAAGCTGCTTACCAAAGAGGTCTGACAGGAGCTTATTAGTTTATATGCCATACAGAAGATCTTTGAGGCTTCAGCAGAAAGAACAAACATCCAGGCTTTACTCGGGACTCGAACCCAGATCCCTTGATTAGCACACAAGCGCTCTAACTACTCTGCCACGGGGCGGTTAATATCGACATATTTTCTCTAACATATATAGTTCCTAACGGGATAACGGGACTAAAGAAAAATTAGCAGTCTCATTGCTTGCCTGCTATCCCAAGATATAGCTCGTAACATTTAGATGTTTCTTATATATTAATTATTATTACTTATTATTAATTATTATTACTAGATTTTAATACTAATCTTTGTAATAAAGTTTATTTAAAAATATAGATTATTTAGAAGAAAATATATTCGTATGTATTAGTGTCGTGATAATGCTACTTAAAACGAATAAATTTCCTTTTCGACTTGGGTTGTTTTACCTCTGAGCGTGGGGGGCGGGGGCGGGGGTGTCTCAGTCGGTAGCGCGCCAGGCTCGTAATCTGTAGTTCACAGGTTCGAGTCCCGGCTGGGTCAGCGTGAGATTTATCTCCGCAAAATTCCCCGCCCTGCCCACGGTCAGTAGAGGACACCGATAGGCTTGGAAAGGCCGCCGTCCGTCGGATGGGACGTTAAGCCGTGGCCCCGTGTGCGGGAGAGCCATACCCTGTGCACGTTAAAGAACACGCTGAATGGCCTTGACGGGAGGCTACCATCTGTCTCCCAACAGCTGTTCCAGTGGGTCCCCTCCCCCAACCTTCCCTGAGCCTTCGGGGTCCATGTGACCTGACCATTTAGCCCATGGTGTGCAAAAAAGTGCCGCTCAGAGGAAAAACAACCCAAACATCAACCTCGGAGCGTCACTTTTTTGCACACAATAAGCTAAATGGCCAGGTCACAAGGACCCTGAAGGCTCAGAGAAGGTTGGGGGAGGGCAAGGGCGTAGCGAAGGACTATGGTTGGGGTGGTGGTGGAACAGAAATCAAAAAGATTTCTAAATTAAGACCGATTGAATTTCGTAATTCGAGCAACGCTGGTTAAATCTGGTAGTATTCTGTAAAAATTTTGCAACCATAACTGAAAGATGAGTTTAACAAATTGAGCAAATCAAACACAATTTTCTGTTTCATACATTCATCATAACTATCTTTCAATACTATATTCTAAGGCGAGTTCTCTTTTCAAAACAGTCTACTTTCAATGGAATTATAGTTATTATTATGTTTATCTTATTACAAATTACTTTGTATGCAATAAGAAAGAGAACAAGAGATGCTAAGACCTCCTTCAGAATCATAAATGCTCTTTCTGCTTTTATTGTGTCGTCTATCATGCACTTACTCTAAAAACTGTCTCCTTGTAGTAATTGCGAAAAACAGCGATATCACCAGTTTCGATATCATTTGATAACTCTTTGTTAAGTAACTCGCTTTAAAAAATGGTCTGTAATTGTAGACGGATATTGGATTGAAAGAAATGGTCGCTGGAAGGTTTATTTGATAGCAAAATCACTATTATGTGTAAGAAGCAATAATGTCAATTTTCGGAGTCAATTACATTTGATTGCAGTAAAAAAAAATCTCAGTTTATTTTTTTTACTCTTATATTAATCTCTAAGGAAAGATGACTTTAATTAAGAACTCGAACAAAATATAATCATTTTCTTTATTAATGGTTTAGGAAGTTTGTTTTATTCCATTTGCAGCACTTAGGACAGGAAAGAATACTGGGAACTACTCCTAGCTTTAACAGGGCTTCTCACGTGAGAACATGGTGTACAAAGACAAAGTTAGCATAAACTGACCGCTGTCTCAGGGATCTGTTGGTAGCGCGCCAGAACGTAATCTGCAGTTCCCAGGTTGGAGTCCCAGTCCTACCTGAAACAACCTTGAGATTTATCGCCGTTAAATTCTCCCCCTGCCCTCGGTCAGGAAAGGGACCCCAACAGGCCTTGGAAAGACCGAAGCCAGTTGGATGGGACGTCAAGTCGTGGTTCCGTGTGCAGTTAGAGTGTACCACCGTGTACACGTTAGAGAACAGCTCGATGGGCTTGATGAGAGGCTTCCATATTTCTCTTAACAGCTGTTCAGTGGTTCTCCTTCCCCCAACTTCTCTGAGCCCTTGGGGTCATTATGACCTGGACTTTTAGCCAATTGTGTGCAAGAAAAAAAAGGTGCTTGTCAGAGACAAAAACCCAATCGTCTGTCTCGGTTAGAGCTTACACAACAGACAAAGTATGCCTGATGGAATAGCAGTTACCTCCCTAAGCACTACACTAGGTTGAAAACAGTATCTGGACACTTCCATGTTATGTGAATGGAAAGCTACTTTAAAAGCTTCCTAACATTGAAAATAAACCTTTTACGCAAAGACTGTTATTGGCGATAAATTGTAGATGTCACTCAAATCTCTCTAAATATATTTCCCGCAATGTTCGCAATGTTATATTTAACTTTTGACACTTGTGAAAAAGTACTTCAATGGATAAAACACAACTCTTGTAACAATTTGTTCAATAACGTAAATTAAATATCTGAAACTTGTATGATTTTTTTTAAAGGTTTCATCAATTTGGAGGCAATGTGACAGTGTCGTCTGTTGTTAAGTGGTCACACTTCAATGACTCTTTAAATATTGATCGAAGATTGTTGAAAATTGACGCTGTCACGTTGATTCCAAATTGATGAAATCTTAAAAAATCGTCTTACAAACTTCAGATATTTAATTTATGTTATTGAACAAATTGTTAGAAGAGTTGTGTTTTATCTATTGAAGTATTTTTTCTCAAGAATCAAAAGTTGAAGGTAAATGCTTCAGCTTTCATTTATTCTTTAAATATTAAACGAATATTACAGGAAATATATTTAGAGAGATTTGAGTGACATCTACAATTTATCCCCAATAACATTTTTTGGGTAAAAGATTTATTTTCAATGTTATTTCAAGTATTTATTTTTATGTATTTCAAGCTTTGAAAATGGCTTTCCATTCACATAACATGGAAGTGTCCGGACACTTCTTTCAACATAATGTATGTCAGTTAAAGCTCTTTTGGGAAACTATTTCTGTTACAACTAACGATTATGCTTCCAAGCTAAAATTCGAATATAGGATTTCTTGACGTACCAAATTTTCCTTGATTCTACTAGACTTTTAGCATTTCACATTAACAAGTTCATTTTTAATCTGGGCCGGAATAGCATAATGGCCAACTCGGCCATATACCTCAAGTAGGTTATGGCCCGCAAATATGGCCATCCTTAAAAGTGAAGCCTCTTTGAGGATCTAACTTTTAAGGAGGGAAATATTTCAAATTGAAAAGAAAAATCCCAATAAAAAAATGAGAAAAGTCAGAGAAATTGACTAATCTGGACATAATATGAGAAATCGACTAATATGGATATAGTCGGGGAAATTTGTAATCTAGAGATGGAGAAAGTGATTAATCTAGACATAGTCAGAGAAATAGTTAATCTGGATATAGTCATAGAAATCGACTAATTTGGATGTGGAGAAATTGATTAATGTAGTCATAGTCGGAGAAATGGCTAATCTGGATATAGTCGGAGAAATCAACTAATCTGGACAAGGAGAAAGTGACTAATCTAGACAAGTTGGAGAAATGGCTAATTTGTTCGAGCCTGGCGCGCTACCGACTGAGCCACCCCCGCCCCAAATAACTAGGTATTCTATGAAATAACTGAATTGTACACTTTAACGGTAACACATACATTAAGTCGTACTAAACGTCATCGTAAGCTTGGAGAAATTGTAATCATACTCTGCAAATTGTTCGCTATATAATCCGTAAGTTTACTCAATATTAGCTTTTCGCTCTTGCTACCTCTAGCTCGGACAACTTGCACGGTATATTTTGCAAGAATGTTTCTGTAGAAGTTTACGAAAACAGTTAACGTTTTAAAAAAGTGTTTACAATGAAAACAAACTTTGTAATTTCTACTTTACATTCAATTAGTGCTTGAATTCTTTCTCAATACATGTTGGCTGTATGAGTACAAAGGAACAGTTTTTTTCTGAAAAATCTTTCGCTACATTAATTTATATTTGGATGTCTGCTTTTGATCCTCTAATGCTATCCTGTATCTTTTACAGTAAATCAAATCCGACACTAACTTCTACATTGGTTACTCAGGAGTCGTACTAAATGTTCGAACAAAACAGTTTAGTTTTTACTACATTTTAGAATCTCTTTCAGTCACTGAGTCACTCTAAAAAAGAGTCTTATCCACCAACTATAATTGGGATCATTTCATCCATTCCCGTTCTTCTCAGTTCCCTCCGTCGGTAGTATGCCATGTTCTTAACCTGATGTTCCCAGGTTCGAGTCCCTACTGCGTCTGGGTTAATTTTTTCTTCAGATAATCATTTCTAGCTCTGTCCTCACTGAAAGAGAGAACACCGAAAGGCTGCCATCTGATGGATGGGGCTCTCTAAGCCAAGTGTTGTATGCAGGAGAGCCATACTTGGCTATACCCGCATTAACACTTAATGGCATTAACGGAAGGTTTCGATCTGTCTATTGAAAGCTCCAAGCTTCGCTTCTACCCATCTCTGAGCCCTTGGGATTCTTGTAACCTGGCCATTTAGCTCACCTTTAAAAAAATGATGCTTAGAAGCAACACAATTCAATACGATTTCACTTTTTACTTACTTTGATCAAAACATCTTTTGAAGGAGCCAAGCATCAAAATTTTTAATCTTCGCAAAGTTCTTTAGTTCGCCCCAACTTCAGAAGTAGGAAGCCAAAGACATAAAGAAAAAAAAAAAAGTCAGAACAAAGACGTAAATAGCGAAGACTAAAGATCTAAAGAGCTTCCTCCTTTCTTCCTCTTTAATCCTTAAAAGTATGTTCGTGGTAAAAGTCCGAACTTGGCCATCCAACAGAAGTAAACCCAATTACCTGAGACCCTTGGTTGTGGCTGCTTCACTAATTGACGGCTTCCATTGTCTTTTTGACTCTCTTGGCCAAACTGACTCTGGCGCAGCGGAGTGCTGCTCTATTAGCTCTTCAACCAGTTGAGCTGTGCGTCGCAGGTTAAGGCCCGACCGCACGCCCAAGATGGTAATCTCCTCTTGCAGCTGCATACTTCGTCACGTTCGTGTTCGCATCTCACTCGTTTGTTTGTCTGTCGCTTCCAAAGGTAATCAAGACAGACTGCATCGTTTGGCTCTGTGTTCTGGGAGCCTTACTAATTCCTGCCGGACAGTCAGAAGTCATGTGCTGTCTTCTTAATCTGCTTAATTCTCCTGGCAACGTCATAAATCCGTAGGGGATTTATTAAACCTTCTGGCGTTAATGGCAATTTACGAAATACTAGAGATGTTTTCAAGAAGGAAGTTTACTGAAGATGACTGTGAAGTATCTGATGGAAAAATGTTCTGTTTCCGGGAGTTTTTGTTCAGAAAGATGCTTTTAAACAAAAACTTTTATCACTTTTAGAGTAGAGCTTTTTTTTTTTACCTTTCAAGCAAATTTCGTTATTGTACTAAATCAAGTTAATTTAAAAATGAAAATATCTATCTTCCGTAATATTTTCGGAAAAATCTTCGATGTAAAGAGTTAAAAAAAAATAGCTAATGATTTAATCATTTGTTCAAATTGATTTCAAAAGGAAGACACGTGCAAGCATTTTTGAGCGAATAAAGAAATCATTTAAAGTTCATAATCTTGGTTTTAATTAATTTGAATAAGTTATAATTTTTTTGCATTTTTTATATAAATATACATTCAATGGCCACATTATTAGGACTAGATCCGCGCTTTTTCAATAGGGCAGTGTTACCCAAACTTTTATTAGTGGCGGAACCCCTGATCGATATTGTCAAGTTTGCCGAACACCTGAACTGTATTATCAAGTCTTGCGGGAACCTCTGAATGATATTGTTAAATTTCACGGAAACCTTTAAAAATCTCTTTGTGGCAACACAGTTGTCCACTTTCGGGATAGATGGCGCCACTGTGCGTATCAAATAAAAAAATCCGAAAAGTTTATATGTCACAGAAGCTGATAAAACGGTAGCCGATGATTGTGGAGCGGTAGCATAACTGGCATGTTTCCAGGAGACGTGGGTTCGAATCCCACTCACGGCAAGAAAACAATTTTTTTCAGCTTATTATTTCATGAGTCTCTTAACAGTATTGTCAAGTCTTGCGGAACTCTTGAACGATATTGTAAAGTCCTATAGAATCCCAAAATATACAAAAAAGACTAATGTGTTTTTGTTTTCCGTCACCCTCGTCCCTTTGCGCCAGACTCGTAATCTGTAGTTCCCAGGTTCGAGTCCCAGCTGGGTCAGCGTTGAGTTTATCTCCGCAAATTCCCCGCTCTGCCCATGGTCAGTAGGAGACACCGATGGGCTTGGAAAGGCCGCCGTCCGTCGGATGGAACGTTAAGCCGTGGAGCGTGTTTCCATTATTTTGATAAACCCTATAGTTTTCTGTTCACATAAAATGGGGTTGTAACCTAACTTCTGCGCACCAATATTGTTCTTCTGTTACTGCATTACCCAAACTTGGTATGATATAGGAGACTTAACAAAGCTCTCACAAAGCAACAAGAGGGACAGATCCATGGTTGGGTTGGGTTGTTTTACCTCTGAGCGGCACTTTTTTGCACACCATGGGCTAAATGACCAGGTCATATGGACCCCGAAGGCTCAGAGAAGGTTGGGGAAGGGGACCCACTGGAACAGCTGTTGGGAGACAGATGGTAGCCTCCCGTCAAGGCCATCCAGCGTGTTCTTTAACGTGCACAGGGTATGGCTCTCCCGCACACGGGGCCACTGCTTAACGTCCCATCCGACGGACGGCGGCCTTTCCAAGCCCATCAGTGTCCCCTACTGACCGTTGGCAGGGCGGGGAGTTTTGAGGAGATAAGTCTCAACGCTGACCCAGCTGGGACTCGAACCTGGGAACTACAGATTACGAGCCTGGCGCGCTACCGACTGAGCCACCCCCGCCCCTACAGATCCAGGAGTGCGTGAAAAACAGAATATGTATTTAATTAAATCCCGTGCTCAGAGTTTCATGTGGACAAAGGCTTACCTGAATGGACTGACTGAGCCTTTTATCCCTCCGGTAAACAGTCACGTGACTACGCAAACAATGTCTCAAGCAAAGGAAGTGAAATTCGAAAAAGTCGATTGCGCTTTGGATTCTGTAGACTGTCGTCCTGATTTCCATCAGACGTTTTCCATTGCTGTTGCCTAGGTGTCGGGAACGCCCGAAGGCTTTGTGATAACCTTGTTAGCACGGTTGGGTTGTTTTACCTCTGAGCGGCACTTTTTTTTATGTACACCATGGGCTAAATGGCCAGGTCACATGGACCCCGAAGGCTCAGAGAAGGTTGGGGGAGGGGACCCACTGGAACAGCTGTTGGGAGACAGATGGTAGCCTCCCGTCAAGGCCGTCCAGCGTGTTCTTTAACGTGCATAGGGTATGACTCTCCCACACACGGGGCCACGGCTTAACATCCCATCCGACGGACGGCGGCCTTTCCAAGCCCATCGGTGTCCCCTACTGACCGTGGGCAGGGCGGGGAATTTTGCGGAGTTAGCCGTCCCATGGCCGAGTGGTTAGCGCGCTTGGCTACTGATCTAAGGGACCTGGGTTCGAGCCCCGGATAAGGCATGGATGTATGTGTCATTTTTCTGCTGAGGTCCTGCCACCCTCTCAGATCTTCTACTATGGCATATAAACTGACAGGCTCCTGTCAGACCTCTGTGGCAAGCAGCTGCTTGAGGGGGTGTTTTTTTTATTTAAATCTCAACGCTGACCCAGCTGGGACTCGAACCTGGGAACTACAGATTACGAGTCTGGCGCGCTACCGACTGAGCCACCCCCGCCCTAGCACGGTTGGGAACCCTGATGCTTGCATTTAGTGACTTGCTGTTTCCTCGTGAATAGAAATATTTGTCTGCGTGCTGTATTGTTTTGGTGTAAATAAATGGTTAGATATATATGTAGTAGACATGCAGTCCAGTGACTTAAGCATCTGCTTAGTGCTATACTGATATCATTAGTTAGGAAAAGTACCCTCAGGTTAAATGCTCGTGGCTCTGGATAAGAAAGAACCGCAAAATGATTTACAATGTAATGCATGATATTGTTCTTATCTCGGGAATCCAGACTTATCGCGGAGCCCCGGTTAAGAAACAATGCAATTTGGAGTCAGATTCTCAGCTCAGTAAATGAAGATAAAAAATGATAATCTAATATACGCTGATTTGGCTTTACATTAGCAACATCCCCTTTACAGAAATTGGATTGGTCTGTGGAGCTGATCACAGTTGAGAACAGCAGATATACAATTATAGAGCGCACACGTGGCAATCAGTTTTTGCATTACTTCGAGGAAGAATTGGTTTGCATCGTGATCTTTCCGACTTCAAACGTGGCATGATCGTGAGGGCACGACATTCAGGGCTAGCATCTCAACAGCAGCCACCATGATGACCTGTTCCTGTTCTGCAGTGTTACGAGTCTACTGTGTCTGGCTCAATAGCTGTCGAACAACCAGCCAAATGCCACATATGGAACAGCCATGTGTGGTCGACGACTGTGGTGAACAACTTCTGTCCCATCTTGTAACACAGTAGTGATACAGCAGAGTGGCCCAACTAACCACGCAGTATATCGTTGAAATGGCAAGACTACTATCCATACGGACAATGTGACAGATATTAGCTCGTACTGGCCATGACAGTCAACAGTATTCATGCTATATACTGTCACAGGTATATGTGCTCACTGTCAGACACAAGAAATGGCATCTTGCATGGGTATGTCAGGACCAATACTAGACCAGCGGCACGTGGAAATCTGTTGCATGATCAGATGAATCCCATTTCCAACTTTATCATGCTGATGGGCGGGTTCGCATTTGGAGAAAACAACACGAGATCATGGCACCAGGATCTGCAAGCAGGATCTGCAGTCAGTGTTCTGCAAGCTGGAGGAGATGGTATTATGGTTTTGGGATTCTTTTCATGTCACGCCTTGGGTCGACTGATCATAGCGAATCAGTGGTTCGAGAGGGGGGGGGGGTTACCTTTCTATCCTTGCTGACCAAGTACACTCTTTCATGATGACGGTGGATACATAGTCATCATGAAAGGGTGTACTTGGTCAGCAACGATAGAAATGATGATTGGCTCAACAGCTGCCGAACAACCAGTCGCATGATGATTCATGATGACTGTGGATACACAGTCATCATGAATCATCATGTTGAATGTGGATACACAGTCAACATGAATCATCATGTTGAATGTGGATACACAGTCATCATGATTCACCTCTCACACGTTTGGAATATGCCCGAGTCATAATATTAAGGCACAGGGCAGTTCTGCTGGTAAAATATAAAATTGCATTTTCCTATTCTCTTTGGAGTAATGAGAGAAGCCGCTGCTGCCAATGTAAACCTCTTGACCACAAGCAGCTGCTTGTCAATATAAACCTCTTGACCACAAGTAGCTGCTTGTCAATATAAACCTCTTGACCACAAGCAGCTGCTGACTATATAAACCTATTGACCACAAGCAGCTGCTGCCAATATAACTCTCTTGATCGCCATATTCCTCCACAAAAAATTTATATTTCTAGCGTAAACAGACTGTTTATTGTGTTCGTTTAAACCACTGTCTACCAAAAGGGGCGTTAGTAGTAGCATAAATGAGAGTTCTAGCACAATATTAAAGTATAGGGAATTCTATGTTAACTTATGAGAAAAGTTTGGGAGAGATGAGATGAATTTTTATTTCTTGTGGTTTTCTGTGAGAAAATGTGTGAGAGTCAGAAAAACCGGGGGTGTTTACTTGAAAAACAAATTTAAGTATTTTTTTGTTAACAGAGTTGGCAAGTTCCTTTCAAGAGAAAAAAAAAAACCTTTGAAATTCACAGATCAAAATACACGTAGATTTGTATACATGGTAAGCATTTTTTCAACTCGTTTTATATAGGAAATATTATTTGATTTCAATGAAGTTTGGAAAATAATACTTGGTAAAAGAGGGCGTTTAACCCAAAATGGTTGGAATCCTCTAGTTTAAAATTTTGAAGTTTTCCAAATGTAAAGCCCTCTAACAATGGAAATTCGAACTATTTAAATTATTTTAAAAATCTACGATTAGGAAAATGTGAACTTGAATATGTTTCTAATACCAATCCAGTCTAAAAGGAATTTTTCATTTATCTCCTAAAAAAAAATTGAATATCTACAGATGGGCAGACAAAAGCAAAAGGAAAAGAATTGCCCGATTTTTAGGGGGAAAAAAGAGCTAATAACTGGGTTAAAATCAAAATCTTGAAATATTTGAATAAAAAACAATTTTTTCTCCGTTTACCAATCGAGTTTAGTTCGAGTCTAGGTGACGAAATGGACACAAAAGGTGTCGTTTTATAAACGATCAGTATTTTGCAGAATGCACTGAAATGTTAAAGAAGCTTTTCATGCATTTCGAGCAGCATTTTCAAACGTTCCTTCCCCTATTTGTTTTCTTTCCCAAAACCAAAAGGAAAAAAAAATAGCGAAGTTCTAAAAAAAAACTGGATGAAGTGAATTTATTCTGGAGAAAGGAAAACAGAAGATTGGATATGCAAAAAACCTTTCAACTTTCGGATGAACAGAAATCATCTTTGCAAGATCCACTGCCAATGGAAGAAAAGAAATTTATCGGAGGCATTTTTTGCCTCATATATTGCAAAGCAAAATGCAAGTAGCTAGTCCATCTCAAAATAAACAAATGAATTCATCTTCGTTGTATGTACTTTACAATCTCAATATTAAAAAGCACAACGTCTTTTCTTAAATGAAGTAGAAAAAGAAAACAAATCAGTTATTATCTTTTCTGTTTAGACAATCGTTGGAAACTTTACCAATAAATGTCAGGCAACGACTCATTGTTACTGAGTTGCTAAATACAAACGAAATTAATTCTCTAATGAGGATCTTCAGAAGAAATGGAAAAAAATGTAAATCGATCGTCCACTTCGAATAAGCGTGAATGCCTTACTGCTTGCATGATGCATGCAGAAAGATTGTTTCTTTTTTTCTCGTTAATCTTTTCCAATTTTCCTAAATGAGCCATTCAATGGGAAGAATGAGGCGTCGTTACTTTCGAAGTACACAGCCGTATCAAGAATAATATGACCACCTACCGTAGTATATGGTAGGTGGTCATATTATTCTGATATGACTGTGTATATTTCAACAGAAAGGAACTTGGATATAAAATATATTTTATAAGAAAAAGGAAAATAAACATTTCATTTGTAAAATTAATAAAAAAAATAAATAAATACCCCCTCAATCAGCTGCTTGCTACAGAGGTCTGACAGGAGCCCGTCAGTTTATATGCCACAGTAGGAGATCTGAGAGGATGGCAGGACCTCAGCAGAAAAACGACACACACATCCATGCCTAATCCGGGGCTCGAACCCAGGTCCCTTAGATCAGTAGCCAAGCGTGCTAACCACTCGGCCACGGGACGGCTTTAGCGCCCTAAATAAAAAAAATATAAAATGATTTCTTCGATAAAATGCATGCAGAAAGATGGAAAATAAGCATTTCATCTAGTAGACTATTGCATTGGTCCCCAACCCATGATCCACCGAACACTTAATGATGCCATAGTAGGTGGTCCGCGATGTTAATTTGTTTGGAACCCGATATTTATAAACCTTCCACTTTGGAACCCAATATTTGTAAACATTTTCAGAAGGCCATGCGAAGGGTTCTTATTAATAAAAGTCACACCAGATCTAAAAAATAACGGTTGGATTGTTCTACCTCTGAGCGGCACTTTTTTTTGCATATAATGTCTAAACGGCCAAGTCACAAAGACCCCGAAGGCTCAGAGAAGGTTGGGGGAGGAGACCCACTAGAACAGCTGTTGGGAAACAGATGGTAGCCTCCCGTCAAGGCCATCCAGCGTGTTCTTTAACGTGCACAGGGTATGGCTCTCCCGTACACGGAGCCACGGCTTAACGTTCCATCCGACGGACGGAGGTCTTTCCAAGCCCATCGGTGTCACCTACTGACCGAGGGCAGGGCGGGGAGTTTTGCGGAGAATAAAATAAGGAGCGACTCAATCGAGTAGGAAAAAATGAGGATGGGATTTGTAACATTTAGGACAATTTTAGAAGCTACTCCTAGCTTTTAAAGGCCTCCTCATACAAAGACATGCTCTACTAAGATCGAAGTCACTGTTGATCATTGCTTCAGTTAGAGCTAACACAAAGTTTGCCTTGATGGAATAGTAGCTAGCTCTCTAACCATTATCCCAGTTAAGGCTTATTTTCTATTGCAGTATAACATTAGTAGTAGAGTAAATGAGAGTTCTGTAGCAATGTTAAAGTATAGGGGATCCCATGTTAACCTCCTGCAGACCTCATGCCTGAAGTCAGTGACCCCTCTGCAACTGTGACTGAAAAACAACAGCCTACATCGATGCTGCAATAGACCCTGTGGATGGGAAAAAATGAGAAGGACCCTCTTGACCGACAACAGGGGAGCTTTTTCCTACTAATGTCTAATTAACTTAAATAGTGTAATTAGTCCTCATCCTTACTGGAACGTAAAAAATCCATACATTCACAAATAACACCCAAAAATCTATTTTTTCGATCATATTTTTCTCCTGAAGCCCTCGAAAACCTCATTTTACCTATTGATTTTGAACTGTCACATTTTTAAAACTAATTTCCCAAACTGTCGTGCTTTTCTCGATTTCTCCTATTTTTACCAGATTTTACACCCCCAACAGCCCAATAATTCAGTGAAGTGTTGATAACTGCAACATTTTCCCAACAAAACCCCCTCGTGTCCTGTGTTTCACGCAGAGCACCTTCCCGAAAATTAGTTTAAAGCTCATCTCCCCAAAAGTGTCCCATAGGTTTAACATGGAATCCCCTATACATTAACATTGCTCCAAAACTCTCATTTACTCTACTACTAACATTTGCCTATACCTTTCAGTGGCTTTTATAAATTTCTTTAAAAATGAGGGAAATATGGGTAAAATATCAACAATTTTAATCATATTTGCCCTCCATTACTCTAACTAGTATTATCATAGGGAGACGAAGGTTTAATTATATCTTGCCCTGATAAAAATCATTGACGTAGCCACCAGTAGGAGTCTACATCATGGTATAAAAAGGAGTTGTAGTAAGACAATTTATTATTGATCGTTTTCATTTTTTTTCTGCACTTAAAAAAATTGAGATTTTTTTTTATTTTATTCTGAAACTTGAGATTGATTAAAAATATGTTCATTAATGAGTAATGATTGTCGGAAATCGGATATTGTGATTCGATAAAACTGAGTTCGGTGTTTGTCCACCTCATCCATCTTTCATCACCCATTAATAGGACTTGAAATTCTTTTACCATGAATGACAACTGGCTAAGTCACGTTTATGTGGAGGAGCGGACGAATGAGTGTCTTACTCTTATTGATAATATAAATTAATATCCAGATATTTTAAGATGATCCGCAACTTCTGGTAAAATTTCGAAGTGGTCCGCAAATAAAGAAACGTTGGCAATCGCTGGAAATAACTACCAGAATACATTTTAAAAAAATTCAAAATGCTTTTTTGGATAACGGCAAAATTTTCTGGGAAAGCCTGAATAAGGACCTCCCAATTTTGTGTAACGTGTAAGCAAGCAAGCAAGCAACGGCAAAATTTTGAACCTGCTCCCCAAAACTTGCACCTATTTCTTGTGTTGGCAGAATATAAAACGATCGAATCATCAATACATAAAAACAAAATTATTATCTAGTCATCATATTATACAATAGCTGTAATTCCGGGCGATCAAACGAACGAACGAGCGGGCGAACGGACGAAATAACGGGCTTGCAGATATGTGCGACATCATTGGTAGCCGAAATTGTCGGTTTCTGTGGGTTTATATGGTCCCACAGCGGTATTACACTTAGTTTATATAAAAAAGTTCCTTTCTGTTGAAATATACACAATCATATCAGAATAATATGATCACCTACCATACAACGAAATATTTTTGTGTGAGTTAATATGGTCCCACCCGCGGGTGCCTGAGAGGTCGGTCCAGATTCGGATCTAGAAAAAAATCGGGAAAAGAAACACAATCGAGTCCTAAAAATGCGAAAACAGACTGGATTTCCAAAGCAGAAAACATTTCCCTTTTTCTCAGCTCTTTAAAAAATTCATTGAAAAATGCATGCAATATAAATAAGTTTAATAATTTTTTGATTCTATTATCTTCCCTAGCATTCTGAAACGGGGGGAGCTACTTGCTCCTCCCTGGCTTTGGATCGGTCCCATTATTTGGGGGTGAGGGTGGGGGGTCCCACTTAGTTCTAGCCCTCTTGGAATAACAGATCAGGTTCCTAGCTGCCGCGGGTCGGGAGTGATACCTCGAAAACTGTCCAATTTCTGGGGAGCGTTGCCGTCGCCTACCTTGTGAACTGAGTGTACGTTGTGACTAAATAAGAGTGTATGATGGAAAGTTGTGAATGAAGTAAGAGTTATCAATAGATATACGTTTCGTGCCCAACTCTTGGTGTGGGTATGTCTATTTGCAACGGTGGGAGGGGGTGGCTCAGTCGGTAGCGCGCCTGGCTCGTAATCTGCAGTTCACGGGTCGAGTCCCAGCTGAGAATTCCCCGCCATGCCCACCGTCAGTAGGGGACACCGATGGGCTTGGAAAGGCCGCCGTTAGTCGAATGGGACGTTAAGCCGTGGCTCCGTGTGCAGGAGAGCCATACCCTGTGCACGTTAAAGAACACGCTGGATGGCGTTGACGGGAGGCTACCATCTGTCTCCCAACAGCTGTTCCAGTAGGTCTCCTCCCCCAACCTTCTCTGAGCCTTCGGGGTCCATGTGATCTGGCCATTTAGCCCATGGTGTGCAAAAAAATGCCTCTCAGAGGTAAAACAACCCAACTTAAATCTGTCAGCAACAACTAAGTTGTCTTCCACTGCTGTCGTCATGCTTCAGGTTATCTTGTTTACATGTTTCATATAATAGTCATGTGATATTGGAGTGAACGAAGTATCGAAACATTGCAACTGGATTAAAGTATGGATATCTATGTCTATAGAAAAAAACGATTAGGTATGTGTGTCGTGCGCCTGAAATTACCTCAGAAACATGTTTCACATGAGGCGACAGTCGTTTTAAAATTGCTATTTAGTGGTTTTAAAATTACAGTGATGTATTTCAAAACTACTATATGGAGGAGTATATTAGTTAAGATATCCTAAATCGGCGTATGTTACGCTGGTACAGCTACTTTTTATTTATCCCACTTGGGGTAAGAATTTTGTTAACATTCAAACATATACACGGATGAGCCATAAATCACCATAGAGTGTTAATACTATATTTCTGTTCAACTCTATAGTGACTTTTGCATCACCCAGTATATTTTATATTGCCACCAAAATAGGTCTACTTAACTCAGATAGAGTGTTTAAACATCAAGCAATAAGTTAAAATATATAATTCAGTTTCTTTAGGAAAACGATAAAAAAGCTGGTCGAATCTAGGGGAAAAAAAAGGTGGGCGACAGACAGTAATCCCATTGCAGTATAACATTTTCCCTTCCATTATAGAGGTCCTTAAACGATATCTTGAAAAATGAGCGAAATACAAATAAATTTAATACTTTGTTTTGCCTCCATTAACTTTTTTGGCATTCTCAAAAGGTGGGGTGTGTTAGGGGGGGCAAGAATACCTTTTCTTCCCCTAGATCCAGCTAATTTCAGAAGTACATGGTTTCCATAAATTAAAGAACAATCCTATGCTATGTCAATGAGAAGTTAAGTCGCTCACTATTTAACGAATTATGGAAGGTTAAATATTTAACAATAGCAGTGGCAGTACCAAAAATTAACTTCAGGATTAACACTTAGTATTAAGTTTATCAGTTAGCTAAATGACCAGGTCACAGTTCATGTCTTGCTCTCAGTCTCAAGCCTATCTAGCGTGATCTTTAACATGCACTGGTATAGCTATAATACACGGGTTGGGTTGGGTTGTTTTACCTCTGAGCGGCACTTTTTTGCACACCATGGGCTAAATGGCCAGGTCACATGGACCCCGAAGGCTCAGAGAAGGTTGGGGGAGGGGACCCACTGGAACAGCTGTTGGGGGACAGATGGTAGCCTCCCGTCAAGGCAATCCAGCGTGTTCTTTAACGTGCACAGGGTATAGCTCTCCCGCACACGGAGCCACGGCTTAACGTCCCATCCGACGGATGGCGGCCTTTCCAAGCCCATCGGTGTCCTCTACTGACCGTGGGCAGGGCGGGGAATTTTGCGGAGATAAATCTCAACGCTGACCCAGCTGGGACAGCTATAATACACGGAACCATGGCTTAACTTCATCATTCGAATAACAACTGTCTTTCCAAGACTCCCGTTCTCTTCCTCAAAGAGAACATAACGTGGATTGGAGGAGAAAATCTCCACAAGGGGAACTCGAATTTGGAAACGTCAAGACACTTGGTGCGCCCATACTGAACTAATTCCCCCCCCCCCCCTCCATATGCCAGGTGAAGAAGCTACCAGAGAAGATTTTGCTGCCATATAAAGTGCAATTTTAGGATTAAAGAAACATATGTTTACACTCTAACTAGTATAAATTGTAGTCTTTGCATTTCATTCATATTTTACACCTTAGCTTATGCATAATAAATGTAATAACGTTTTCCCAAATGTTACGAGATTTCTTCCAACTATAAGAGACGAAAGGATTCCTCTCATTACTTTCCCAACTTTGTTTTTCTCGACAATAAACTCAGCTACTTCTCTTCATAACTTTCTTATTCCAGAGTTTGGAGATATCTTTCACAGTCATGTTTTGGCTGTGCAGATGAACTTTACAATCCTTTATTGTGTGTTCATCTTTCCTTTGTAATAAGATGCAGAGAACGGCATTCATGCAAATTCCCAAAGAAAACGTTGCAGCTCTGAGCTGTCAAATCATAAAATTATAATTTATGTTTAAAACTAAATATAAAATAGATGTCAGAGATAAACATTTTAGTTTGCACCAGAATGCCGCTTAGGAGTACAGCGACTTAACAGTCTTTGGCGTGTAGACCAGAGCAAAACAGGAAGCTGTTATCGAAAGATCAGGGGCGGGGGTGGCTCAGTCGGTAGCACGCCAGTCTCGTAATCTGTAGTTCCTAGGTTCGAGTCCCAGCTGGGTCAGCGTTGAGATTTATCTCCGCAAAACTCCCCGCCCGGCCCACGATCAATAGGGGACACCGATGGGCTTGGAAAGGCCGCCGCCCGTCGGATGGGACGTTAGGCCGTGGCCCCGTGTGCGGGAGAGCCATACCCTGTGCACGTTAAAGAACACGCTGGATGGCCTTGACGGGAGGTTACCATCTGTCTCCCAACAGCCGTTCCAGTGGATCCCCTCCCCCTTCTCTGAGCTTTCGGGATTCATGTGACCTGGCCATTTAGCCCATGGTGTGCAAAAAAATGCCGCTCAAAGATAAACCAACCAAAAAATCGAAAATAAATTTCAATCCATCTTCAGCATCGCTGATGGCTTAATCGGCGCAGCTTTAGGATTGAAAACTGAATTATTATTTACCTAGAAATAATTATTTACCTAGAAACGAGAGATATTATAGAATAATTATTTACCTAGAAAACGAGGAGATTTCTTCGACCTCTGAGAGTCCTTCGTCGAGAAAGGAGCCAACGACAGAATTGACGAAATCCAATTTGTGGTCGAATCAGGAGGATGATATTGAAAAGGATAAGAAGAGATTGAAGAAAACTGTATTCCAGTTTATTTGAAATGCCCAACTGGCATTTGAAGTGTCCAACCGATGCTTCAAATGTCCAATTGATTCTTGAAGCGTCTGATCGATGTTTGAAATGTTCGATTGATCCATCCATAATAAATAAACAGATTACCTGTAGAAATAGACTTCAATAATTATTACAAACATCTGAAAAAAATTACCGCTGCCACGTCGGGAATTGAACCCGCAACTCTCTAGATACATGCCATAGTTGGCATGTATCTAGAGAGTTGAGTTTATCTAGAGTTGGCATGTATCTAGAGAGTTGCGTTTATCTAGAGTTGGCATGTATCTAGAGAGTTGCGTTTATCTAGAGTTGGCATGTATCTAGAGAGTTGCGTTGGTTTTAGGTCTTATTCGTTGGTTTAGGTTCTTCCAGAATAACCTAAACGGTAGAGCGCTCTGGCATATATGTTGAGGGTTCGATTTCCACCGTCGCAGCAATAATTTTTTTTCCAGATGTTTGTAATAATGTGCGATTAATGTTTGAAGTGTCTACTCGATATTCCAAATATCCATTCGATGCTTCAAATATCCAGTTGATGTTTAAAGTGCCCAACTAATGCTTGAAATGCCTAACTGATGCTTGAAATGCCTAACTGATGCTTGAAATGCCTAACTGATGCTTGAAATGCCTAATTGATGCTTGAAATGCCTAATTGATGCTTGAAATGCCTAATTGATGCTTGAAATGCCTAATTGATGCTTGAAATGCCTAATTGATGTTTGAAATGTCCAGTTAATATTTCAAATGTCAAATTCATGTTTGAAGTGTTTAGTTGTAGTTTGAAATGCCTAACAGGTGCCTGAAGTTTTCGGTTAATGCTTTGAAGTGACAGCTTTGAAGATTTCACGGTAAACATTTCGATTGATAAAAAAGGGGAAAAAAATCAGGGAAGGGAGAAATCCTGATGTAGCTTACGACAGTCCCCACATGACAATCTTTCATTTGACACCTCACTGGTCATTGAGGGCCCTAGCGTTACGAAGATGTAGTGGAAAAACGATTTTATGTTTTCTGTTCAGGGAGAAGAAAGCATTTTTAATAGATTCTAACCTGACACGTCCTTCGTGAGAAGCTTTTTTTAAACATAACTCGTTGAGATCGGTCAACGGGTTGAAAAGATATCGGGGAAGAATCAATTAGATGAAAACAAACCGACAAATGGCAAGTGAAAAGCAATAGGAAGATAGGCAATAAAAAGATAAGATGAGAGGAAGATAGGAAATAAAAAAAAGATAGGAAGATGGGTGTTTAAAAGATAAGATGATAGAAAGAGAGGTAATGAAAAGATAAGATGATAGGAAGATAGGAAATAAAAAGATGATAGGAAGATTGATAATGAAAAGGTAAGATGATAGGAAGATAGGTAATAAAAAGATAGATAATAAAAAGATAGGAAGATAGATAATAAAAAGATAAAATGATAGGAAGATAGTTAATAAAAAGATAATATGATAGGAAGATGGATATTTAAAAGATAAGGTGATAGGAAGATAGGAAATAAAAAGATAAGATGAGAAGAAGATAGTTAATAAAAAGATAACATGATAGGAAGACGGATATTTAAAAGATAAGGTGATAGAAAGATAGGAAATAAAAAGATAAGATGAGAGGAATATAGGAAATAAAAAGATAAGATGAGAGGAAGATAGATAATAAAAAGGTAAGATGATAGGAAGATAGTTAATAAAAAGATAATATGATAGGAAGATGGATATTTAAAAGATAAGCTGAGAGGAAGATAGGAAATAAAAAGATAAGATGAGAGGAAGATAGGTAATAAAAAGATAGGAAGATAGATAATAAAAAGATAAGATGATAGGAAGATAGTTAATAAAAAGATATGATAGGAAGATGAATATTTAAAAGATAAGGTGATAGGAAAATAGGAAATAAAAAGATAAGATGAAAGGAAGATAGGAAATAAAAAGATGAGAGGAAGATAGGAAATAAAAAAAGATAGGAAGATGGGTATTTAAAAGATAAGATGATAGGAAATAAAAAGATGACAGGAAGATTGATAATAAAAAGATAAGATGATAGGAAGATAGGTAATAAATAGATAAGATGATAGGAAGATAGTTAATAAAAAAGATAATATGATAGGAAAATGGATATTTAAAAGGTAAGGTGATAGGCAATAAAAAAATAAAATGAAAGCTCACTAGGAAATTTTTTTAATCTCTTATTTAGTTCAAATTTGCAAATTTCGCAAACACTTTGAATAGAAGTAGACTTGTGAGAAAGGCGAAATAACAGCAGAAAGACTTGCACACAAACCACCATGCTTTCGTAGAGATTCGAACCCTGTCACTTTACTCTAAAGGCAAACGTTAACTAATTCTGTAGAGGATTAACTGACTTTAATTTTATTATTCTTATCTTCCTTTCATCTGTCTCAGCACAATGCAATTTTTTCCCTTCAAATCTTCTCAATCTAAAAGATTTTAAATTAAGTTTGCTCATCCAATAGCAGTCCAGTCGTGGGAACATTATTAATAATTTTAGCATCGATTTGTGCTTTCGATGAGAATAAACCTTTTCTCTTATTGATTTTTTAATATGGGAAATAAAATTTTAAAACGGATGAAATAAAAAGATGTTGGCACTCACCTTTTCATCCGAGCATTTTAGAAAGTCACGAAATGACTGTGAATAGCAGCACCTTCAGTTTTACAGCAAAAAGGGAGCGAAAAAATGTTTTTCTTTCTCTTTATTCTCCACAAAGGCTAGATAAAATAATTTCTCTTTTCTTTATTTTTGAAAACAAAAGCAACAAAAAATTAATAGGATAAAACTGTTTTAACTTATTCCTTAAACTTACTTTCGTTTCCAATGAAATTTTTGTTTATCACCACTTAAGAAATGTGATAAAAACTTTATTCTTAGTAAACGTATTAACATGGCTAGTAAATCATTCTACTATCCGATTTCGGAAAAAAAAAATAAAATGCACAGAATTCTCTTCTAAACAATTAGTAAAATAGCGAAACTGAAAGTCCACTGTCTTCCACTTAGAACAAGTCAGAAGCATTTAGTCTTTACCCCATATTTTTTTTAAAGGACTTGCAAATTAAATTTGCACAAGAGTGTCAGTTGGGAGAAGAAAAATCTAATTATAAACCTCCAGATCACAATATTTCTTCCTCTGAGCAACAAATTCGTTGGCGAAGACTTAACGAGCAGTCGGAAAGAAAGAGTTGCTTTTGCCAGAGGAAACTTTTAAGTGCAATGTTGACAGGAATCATAATTAGTGAATGCAAGGGGCGAGATCTGCTTTAATTAGTTCCCCGGAAGAGAGAGAGTCAAGGTGGTAAAAATGCTGGAGCAGTGGATGCAAAAAAGAAGCAGTTTATTTCCTGGAGGGATTGGGGTGTTTGCAAAAGGTGATGATTTCATCGGATCAATGAGGAGCAAATAGAAGAGGCCGAGTTCCAGTTTTAGTCTCATCAGGGACTCTTATGAGAGAAATGATATTGAAGAAGAATCTGAGTCTGATTCGATAAAAAGTTCGACTGGGTCAGTGAAGGTTTAATTGGGTTAATGAATGTTTGACTGGTCAGGTAAGGTTTTATCGGATCAGAGTTGGGCTGTTTCACCTTTGAGCGACACTTTTTTTGCACACAGTGGTTTAAAGAGCTAGGTGATAAGGACCTCGAGGGTTCAGAGAAGGTTGGGGGTAGGGGAACTCACTGGAAAGCTGTTAGGGGACAGATGGAAGTCTTTCGTCAAGGTCATCCAGCGTGTTCTTTTTCTTTTACGTGTATAGAGCAGGGTTAGGTTTTGGGAGGAATAGTAGTGGCAAGAGAGGAAAAAATGATTAAACTTATGTATATTTCATGCATTTTCCAAGAAATTTTTAAGACCTCTAATAGAGAGAACAAAATGTTACATTGCAATGCAATTCCTGTCTCCGGAGTCGGTGGATTCCATTTCCTGGGCTATTTTATAGTTTACTACATGGCAAAGCAATTCCTTTTACTTTTATTTTAATTTTCCTTTACTTTTCCCCTTTTACTTTTTTTCCCGGATCTATTGAATCAATTATCCCCCCTCCGCCCACACACACACACCACACACACACTTCTTAATTTTTTAGATTCCGGCCTGGCTCCCTTGAGCATGGAGAGTTCTCATCGAATGTGGATCGTGGCCCTTCCAAGGTCATCAGTGTGACCTTTTTCACCTAGAGCGGAGTGAGGGTTAGCCGAGATAAATATTAACAGACCCAATTGGGGGCTCATCCTGATTAAAATCCTGACGCATAGAAGCTAAGCTGAGCTAACTTCCACCCCTACTGGGTCAAGAAAGGTGTTATTAGATCAAAAACGGTATGATTGGGCCAGGTTTTTCTATATTAAAGAAGGTTCGACTGTATCAGTTTAAGTTTTGCTGGATCTAAGTAGATTTGATTGGGCCAGTAAAAATTCGACTGGAGTGCTCTAGGTGTGATTGAATCAGTTAAGGCCAGGGTGCCCAAATGTTTTCACACCGACGGCTACTTTAATTTAGGATTCCTTTGGAGGGCTACTGAATTTTTATTTACGTTTGAATTAAAGAAATAAAGGGGTACCATCAGTAGAACAACTGAAAATGAGTAACAGGCGCTAAATGGGTTCAAAAACACATTTCTATTTTTGCAATAAATAAATCTAAAAATATTTAATAGAAAAAAACCTACCCTTTAAAAACTAACTGTGCCATGGGCGACTAAAGAGAGCCCAGTAGCCCGTGGGCGCCGTAAGGAGCACCCCTGAGTAAAGGAGCGACAGGATCAATGAGAATTTGTCTCGTCTCAGTGTAAGCTTGACTGGATCAATGAAGACTTTTTTGGATCAGGAAAGGTTTGACTGATGAAAAGATGAAAAACCTTTCCTGATCCAAGATTTGACTGATGAGGAAAGGTTTTATCAATGAAAGTTTGGATCAAAAATAGTTGGACTGGTCCAATAAAGACTTAATTGGATCATTGAGTTGGATTCTTTTACCTCTGAGCGGCATTCTTTGCACACAACGAACTAAATGGCCAGGTCACAAGTACCCCGAAGGCTCAGAGCAGGTTAGAGGAAGGGGACATACTGGACAACTGTTAGAAGACAGATGATAGCCTCCCATCAAGGCCACCCAGCTTGTTCTTCAATGTGTACAGGGTTGGCTATCCCGCACATTATTTAACATTCCATCCGATGGACGGCGGTCTACTGACGAAAGATAGGGCGGATTGTTTTGCGGTGATCAATCTCAACTCTGGCCCAGGTGGGACTCGAATCAGCTGAGCCACCCCCAATGTAAAAAGGAACGAACGAACAAATAAACGAACTGAAAAAGGAAGGAATGGACGATCAGACGAAGAATGAACAAACAAACAAAAAACGAACAAACAGGAGAAATGAGTCAGGAAAGCTATTTGACATTTATTAAAAATATCTGAAAAAAAAATATCGCTGACGCGGCGGGAATATTGAAGATTTTAGCGTCTGATGCGTGGTTTAAAGGTAGCACATTATTTAACATTCCATCCGATGGACGGCGGTCTACTGACGAAAGATAGGGCGGATTGTTTTGCGGTGATCAATCTCAACTCTGGCACAGGTGGGACTCGAATCAGCTGAGCCACCCCCAATGTAAAAAGGAACGAACGAACAAATAAACGAACTGAAAAAGGAAGGAATGGACGATCAGACGAAGAATGAACAAACAAACGAAAAAACGAACAAACAGGAGAAATGAGTCAGGAAAGCTATTTGACATTTATTAAAAATATCTGAAAAAAAAATATCGCTGACGCGGCGGGAATATTGAAGATTTTAGCGTCTGATGCGTGGTTTAAAGGTAGAGCGCTCTGGCATGTATCTAGAGAGTTGCGGGTTCGATTCCCGCCGCGTCAACGGTAATTTTTTTCAGATGTTTTTAATAGTTGTTGAAGTCTATTTCTACAGGTAATCTCTGTATCTATTATGGACTATTTGGCATTATGTTATTTGTTTCACATGCTTTGCGTTAACCTTAAATGATGACTATATTTTAACTCTGTATGTGTAATAGGAGGTTGGGTTGTTTTACCTCTGAGCGGCACTTTTTTGCACACCATGGGCTAAATAGGCCAGGTCACAAGGACCCCGAAGACTCAGAGAAGGTCAGGGGAGGGGACCCACTGGAACAGCTGTTGGGAGACAGATGGTAGTCTCCCGTCAAGGCCATCCAGCGTGTTCTTTAACGTGCACAGGGTATGGGTATAATGTGGGAGATAACGTGCACAGGTATCTCCCACATACGGGGCCACGGATTAACGTCCCATCCGATGGACGGCGGCCTTTCCAAGCCCATCGGTGTCCCCTATTGACCGTGGGCAGGGCGAGGAATTGTGTGGAGATAGTCTCAACGCTGACTCAGCTGGGACTCGAACCTGGAAACTACAGATTACGAGCCTGGCGCGCTACCGATTGAGCCACCCCTGCCCCATAATAGGAGGTACGTCAACAGGTACCACAGGTGCGAAGGTATTTTTTGCGGATATGGATTATTTTATTAACCATATCCTAAAAACATTTTTCAAATTCATAACAATTTGGAAATTTGTCGTATTTCTCGACATGGGATTATCATAATAATCCAGTCATATGTTGATCCATCCAAAGCAGGGAATTACTGCCATAACTTCCCATCTGAAACACATTAATGGATTCAGACCCATCAGTGACTTTTCCTTTCCACCAGGGACAGAGCGCAGAGGTGCAAAAGGAAATTCCAAACCCCGTGTATGCAGCGAGGATTGTGTGCGAACTGATCAAACGCCTCTTCACCGAGAATAGATTGCTCTCCAGTCTCTCATACCGCTCAATTTGCTGTGCAACATCGGTACGGTTGTTGCTGAAGTCACATCTTTTCCCTGCATTCAAATGAACCTTAATTATATTCCTCAGGTTCTCGTGCCATTGGGTTATTTCTCTCTATAACACCCATGAGAACCTACTTGTCAAGACAGTGGATAGATACATAAAAAGCAGAAACCAGTTCTTAAAGTGTGAAGAGATTTAAGACGGGAGAAAGGCGGATTGGGAGCCCTTGCTTAAAGGGGATTGTTAGGAAGACTCTCCTTGTTGTGCCGGAATGGTGGTTGTTGCGAACTCTCCTGGGATAGAGAATAAGAAGGATGACGACTTTGAAAGCCGTGAGGACGGTACAAAGCTGAGCTTGTAAATGGATAAGGCAGAATCAGCCGAAGCCAAATGCTTACCGTCGTGTCCTCGCTCGCATTTGATCTAGTCAACTGAAGTCAGATAACGTGTAAGGGGACACTGGCATTGGCGGTCCCGGTGAGAACATAACGCTCACGTTGGCGGTAGAAATGCTCTTCGGCGCGTGGGATTCGGAGGGAAGGGATATAAATTTGTCAGAGCATTTAACTGAGAGAGGAAACCGGAGATAAAGATGAGAGATATGCGACTGTGAAGTTCAAGGATGGATAAACAAGGATGGATGGAAGAGATTTTTGGACGTAAAGGATAAACTCGCTTCGAATCCAAAGGGGTCAGCCAAAAGAAACACTTCAACTTAGAAAAAAAAATTGATTCTGAAGTATCTGTTTGAGGTCAGCGTTGAGATTTATCTCAGCAAAATTCCCCGCCCTGCCCACGGTCAGTAGGGGACACCGATGGGCATGGAAATGCGGCCGTCCGTCGGATGGGACGTTAAGCCACGGGAGAGCCATACCCTCTGCACGTTAAAGAACACGCTGGATGGCCTTGAAGGGAGGCTACCATCTGTCTCCCAACAGCTGTTCCAGTGGGTCCCCTCCCCCAACCTTCTCTGAGCCTTCGGGGTCTTTGTGACCTGGTCATTTAGCCCATGGTGTGCAGAAAAGTGCTGCTCAGAGGTAAAACAACGCAACCCTTCTCTGACCACATCTGAACCTTTATGGTCTTTGTAGAATGTTCATTGTGTTAAAAAACAGTATTGCTCAGAGGTAAAAGAATACGGGCCTATCATTTTCGAAACATTGTTTTACATACGAAATATATATTTATTTACGCATTGTCTCCTTACAATGTTTTGCTACATACTGCACTAACAAAACTTAATTTAAAATTTCCAAGTCATGTGAATGGGAATCTAAATTTGAAGCTCTAGGACTTCGGAAATATCCATTTAATGGAAAAATATGACTGAAGATAAATTAAAGATCATAATCAAGTCTATTTAAAACTCTTTTTTCAACGATATTCGTTTGGTACTTAAAGAGGTAAGATTTGGGTTGGGTTGTTTTACCTCTGAGCGGCACTTTTTTTTGCACACCATAGGCTAAATGGCCAGGTCACATGGACCCCGAAGGCTCAGAGAAGGTTGGGGGAGGGGACCCACTGGAACAGCTGTTGGGAGACAGATGATAGCATCCCGTCAAGGCCATCCAGCGTGTTCTTTAACGTGCACAAGGTATGGCTCTCCCGCACAAGGGGCCACGGCTTAACGTCCCATCCAACGGACGGCGGCCTTTCCAAGCCCATCGGTGTCCCCTACTGACCGTGGGCAGGGCGGGGAATTTTGCGGAGATAAATCTCAACGCTGACGCAGCTGGGACTCGAACCTGGGAACTACAGATTACGAGCCTGGCGAATCACCTAAGTAATAAACAGAGAGCAGTAATTTGAGAGCTAAGGTAGCAAATGATCTTACCAGATATTCTATGCATGGTAAGCTCAAAACTTAGGATAAACATCATTAATATTGAAATTTTCACTATGTAAGCAAAAAATACTAAAAACGTTTGGAACATTGCATAAAAAAATACAAACGTGTCTCTTTGGGTTGCATGCTCACTTTGCGCTGCCATGGTGATGGATTTCAATCAAAACTATCATTCTGCAGGTACAAATCTGAAAACTATCTTCTTGAATCGAAGAGTTCATTCTTCGGTTCACTTTAGACTGAAGAATTTATATCATCGAATAAGTATCTGGAGTCTGCAAGAGAATTACAGCATCCTTTTTTTTTCTTTAAAAAGATAGAAACTCGCCATTTCATCTCTTTGCGAAAATATCGATGTCTTTCTGATTTCTCTTTCACTCTTTCCACCCATTTCATCAAACAAAACCCCACCTGACGATGAACGTTACTAGCGGTAGAATGGCGATACAGTTACCAAGAGATTTGGGAATTCCTTTGCGAACGTCATCGTAAATGGAATTCCTTTATTTCCAAAGATGGAAAAAAAAATCGATCTGACATTGCGTAAGTGCCCATTTTAGTGGATGTTTTCTGAGTGGCAGGTTGTAGGAG
The DNA here is from genome assembly GCA_038380435.1 of Ryuthela nishihirai. NCBI lineage: Eukaryota > Metazoa > Arthropoda > Arachnida > Araneae > Heptathelidae > Ryuthela > Ryuthela nishihirai. Next base: position 34,231,361 of record JAWZYU010000018.1, read on the forward strand.
TAAAAAAGGTCTGCTGAATTGTTTACAAACCGACAGAGATAAAGACTTTAGAAGCTAAATAAATTTTGACATTTGTTTAAGAATTGGATAAAACATACGAAGATTTTAGGCAATACATTTGAGGATATTTTTCTTTATCGGTGGCCAAGCCACAAGGGCCCCAAGTAGGTTGGGGAAAGGGGTTCCACTAGACAGTTTTTAGGAGTCACATGGTAGTCTCTCGTCAAAGTCATCCAGCGTGTTCTTTAACGTGCACAGTGTGTGGCTCTCCCGTACACGGAGCCACGGCTGAAATCCCACACGGCGATCTTTCCAAGCCCATCGGAATCCTCTTACCAAAGGCAGGGTAAAGGTTAGCTGAAATAATTCTTAATGCTTGTACAGTCGCTCAAAAAAGTATCCTAACGCTATGGTTGATCACTAATTTCTAAAAAAAATCGCTGCCAGATATTTTTTCTGAATTCTGTAATCAACCATAGCGTTCAGATACTTTTTTGAGCGACTGTACAGCTGGGACTCGAACCTGGGAATTGTAGATTACGAGCCTGGTGCACTACCATCTGAGCCACTCGCTCTCCCATTTGCTCTAGAATTGGTTGCAACATAGAAAGAATTTAAGTAATACATTTGGGCTAATTTTCATTTATCGGCGATTGTGCAACGTTCGAGGATTCCCAGGTAAACAGAAACAGAAAGATCGAAAAGGAAGTTGCTCGGCTGAAAACCGACAAGAGCATTAGTTTTCCAAATTCCTACCTTTAAACATCTGAAAGCAAATATTTCTATATACACCGAAGAGCCAGAACATTATGACCACCTGCCTAATATGATGTTGGCCCTCCACGTGCCGTCAAAACAGCTCTGACCCGGAGAGGCATGGACGCTACAAGATTTCTAAAGGTGTCTTGTGGTGTCTGGTACCAACCCGTTACCAGCAGATTCTTTAACTCTTGTAAGTTACGTGGTTGAGCCGCCACATCTTCAGATATGCTGTTCCAACACAAACCACTAATGCTCGATTGGATTGACGTCTGGGGAATTTGGAGGGCACGGCAATACCTGGAAGACTTCCTCATGTTCTGCGAACCATTCTCGAGCAATCCGGGTAGTGTGGCATGGCGCATTTTCCTGCTGAAAGAAGCACTACTAGAGGGATATATCATTGGTAGACGTCATAGCTTCCTGCACATGAATGACTGGACCCAGGGTTTCCCAGCAGAACATTGCCCAAAGCATTACACTTCCTCCACCAGCGGGGCGGGGGTGGCTCAGTCGGTAGCGCGCCAGGCTCGTAATCTGTAGTTCCCAGGTTCGAGTCCCAGATGGGTCAGCGTTGAGATTTATCTCCGCAAAATTATCCGCCCTGCCCACGGTCAGTAGGGGACACCGATGGCCTTGAAAAGGCCACCGTCCGTCGGATGGGACGTTAAACCGTGGCCCCGTGTGCGGGAGAGCCATACCCTGTGCACGTTAAAGAACACGCTGGATGGCCTTGACGGGAGGCTACCATCTGTCTCCCAACAGCTGTTCCAGTGGGTCCCCTCCCCCAACCTTCTCTGAGCCTTCGGGGTCCTTGTGACCTGGCCATTTAGCCCATGGTGTGCAAAAAAGTGCCGCTCAGAGGTAAACCAACCAACCAACCAAATCCTCCACCAACTTGTTTTCGTCTCACAGTGCATTCTGGTGCCAACACTTCCCCAGGTAAACGACGCACACATACCCGACCGTCCACATGGTGCAACAGGAAATGAGATTCATCGGACCAGACGACCTTCTTCCTATCATTCAAGGTCCAGTTTTGATGCTTGCATGCCCATTGTAGGCGCTTCGACGGTGAACCGAGTTATCATGATCACTCGGAGCGGCCTGAGGCTACGCAGCCCCATTTACATCAGGGTTCGATGTACTCTGTGTTGTAACACATTACTCCATCGCCAGCATTTACATTATGGGCGAGTTGCGCCACATTATCTCTTTTGTTGGCTCCTACCATACGGGATAACCTTCGCTCACCTCTAACATTGATGAGCAGTGGTCAGCCAACATCTTGCCGGCGGTTCGTGGTTTTAACTCTTCGGTCCACTTTTTGAAAGTGGCTGACCATGAGTAGCCTATAATACTTACCATCTCTGAAATTGGCTTCTAGCCATTGCAATTTGTTCTTTGTCAAACTCACTTAAGATTCCGGATTATCAATTAATGTCAAACTCACCTAATGCCTTTCCCATCTGAAGAATAAGAATAGCACTGATTAACAGAGCTCAGTGTCAGGTGTTATTTATACCGTTTCATGACCTTCACACGCGCCATCAATTCCCTGCAGTTGCTTCGATTTGCATCAAGACGCGCTGGTCATAATGTTTTGGCTCTTGTGTATATTTCAGTTCAAGTTCACGGCAGTAGTAAGTCTTAACATTCAATTCTTTCCTTTTCTTGCTGTCTGAATTTTTGGAACTTTCTAAATCCATAACATGACATAAATATTAATGTCTGTTCTGATGTTATCGGAATTCTGAAAAAAGCTAAATTTAAATTATGTTTTCTAAGCTAACTTAAATCCTTTGAATCTCCTTCGCAAAAGCATTTATCTACACAGAATATGTTTCGTCTCGTGAAGGGATTTTAATTTTGAACAGTTTTATACTCGCATATTTCTGCAGTGTCTTTAATCTCATAAACTCTAAAAGAGGTAAGTTCGTTAGCAGTGAAATGCATTTTAAGTATTATCATTAGTAATAAAAAAAAACTTTTAAACACCAACTCCATGTTGGATTACTTGTTAAGCCGTATCCTGCAACCGTACTATGAATGGTCACATTGGAATCCACAAGACTCCATCACAGATTGAGTTGTTTTACCTCTGAGCGGCACTCTATTGCGCACAATGGATTAAAAGGTCAGGGCGTAGGACCGCAAAGGCTCAGAGAAGGTTGGGGGAGGAGACCCACTGGAGCCGCTGTTTGGAGACCGCTGTTTGACCGCTATTGGAGACTCCCGTCAAGCCATCCAGTGTGTTCTTTAACGTGCACATGGTATGGCTGTATTGAACACGGAGCCATGGCTTAACGTTCCATCCGATGGACGGCGTCCTTTCCAAGACCATCGGTGTCCCCTTCTGACTGTGGGCAGAGCGAGGAGTTTTGCGGAGATAAATTTCAATCCTGGCCCATCTGGAACTCGAATCTGGGAACTGCAGATTACAAGCCTGGGGTGCTACCGACTGAGCCATCCTCGCTCGCATCACAGATTGGCTATATGGTGGGGAAGCAAAAAAAGTGCAACGATTAAGTGTCAAAAAACATAATGGATGGTGTCGACGGGAGGCTTTCGTCTCATTGCTAAAAACTTTCCAGTGTGTTTTCTTTTCTTATCTAAATGGTGTCCATACGTCTCCGTATTTTACGTAATTATCCTTATTTCCCGAAAATTTATTTTCGAAATATATTTTCGGGACGTACAAATGTCCCTGTTTTTGTGAATATATACATTCGGCTATCGATTTCATTAACACGTTTTTGGAATTACTCTGTCACCGTAATTTTAAATTTACGTGGACATTTTTTCTTTTGCTGAATAACGCGCATTGTATTAAGCACCAAACAGTTGGTGAACATTGGCGACGAAATTGAGTGTTGTCGACTAAGTAAGAACTTTGCCGCAATTGTCTCATGTGAGGACTTCGAATTAGCCGTGTGAGAAAGGCTCACCTCTCCAACATGCTCCCAGTCACACCTTCTATAAGACATAGGCTTACTATCAATCTATGAAGAATAACTAAGCATCTGTACTCGAAGCACTTTCAGTGGGCGAAAGTCCTCCAACTTACTGCGAATTATCTTTAGGCCTATTGCCCCGTGGTACAGGGGCGGGGGTGGCTCAGTCGGTAACGCGCCAGACTCGTAATCTGCAATTCCCAGGTTCGAGTCCCAACTAGGTCAGCGTTGAGATTTATCTCCGTAAAATTCCCCGCCCTGTCCACGGTCAGTAGGGGACACCGATGGGCTTGGAAAGGCCGCCGTCCGTCGGATGGTGCGTTAAGCAGTGGCCCCGTGTGTGGGAGAGCCATACCCTGTGCACGTTAAAGAACACACTGGATGGCCTTGACGGGAGGCTAACATCTGTCTCCCAACAGCTGTTCCAGTGGGTCCTCTCCCCCAACCTTCTCTGAGCCTTCGGGGTCCTTGTGACCTGGCCATTTAGCCCATGGTGTGCAAAAAAGTGCTGCTCAGAGGTAAAATAACCCAACTTCGTTATACAACTGCTTTGGTCATATTTAGTTGCGTTTTCTGTGCGGTTATACTCCCGAGAAGTAACGTCTCAGTTTTAGTAAACTGAAATCAGTACCCTAAATAAGCCTGTGCCGTTTTCAGCTTTATGAAACCGGGACATTTTCTGAAATGTCCTATTTTTGAATGATGTGTCCCGGTTTTTATCACTCCAAATCTGGACACCTTACCTACTACCTCTGAATCCATGGGATCTGTCAGGCTAGAGGCATTTTTAGATTTTTTTTTTGTTCAGGCTGTGTATATTTATTTTGGATGTCGCCAAAATAGTCATATGCTACGGGGAGGCCCTCTGTCCCGACATCTGGAAAGTTAATTGCAGTAGCAGTGTACAGGAAACGGCTAGCGTCCGCTGGCAAGTGACCCGGGTCCCTGAGGGCTAACGGACGCCCAGATGGTGAGGCATAGAAAAGAAAGGAAGAAAGGGTTTGGCAACGATGAGGGGAGAGCCGGTCGAGTTTCGGAAGGAGACGGACGAGAATTGGTAAAGCGGGAAATGCCGACTGGTAATAGCGGCATTGGCTCTGTAAATACAGCTGAACAGGCATAGTAAGCTGGTGTTGTTGTAATCCATGTAATTGAGCATATGTCCTCGTCCAGCAAGTACGTTGGAAGGTTAAATAAATCTTTGTTATTTTTAAGTAAAGCCTGAAGTTGGACTAATTTATTGGGGAGGAGCCTCAGTATCGAGTCTCTGCAATTGTGAATAAACCGTTTGATTCTATCCGAAAGACTCTTTCACCCGTCGCGTATAGCGATCGAACCGAGGGACCGACAAACGAAGAGTTAACATCACAAAGTGGCGCAGTCCGACAGTACGCAACAGAGGTGAAAGTAGCGGCGAAGGTGACGGAAGAGTTCCGACATCCATGGTGAGCTGACCAGAACAAGGCTGATACTGCCAAGAGTGTCCTGCGGTGTGCTTCAGGCGATAGAATAGCTGTGAAGGTACCTGAAGAATCGTGCATCACGTTCGAACTGTGGAAAAAGCTGTGAAGGTGACGGAAAAGTTCAACATCCACTGGGAGCTGACCGACGCAAGGCTGATACTGCCAAGAGTGTTCCGGCTGTGTGCTTCAGGTGTCAGACTGACGAGGCGGTTCGTTCCTGTCATCGCATCGGAGGTAAGTATCCTCTTACTCTAGGGGCAAGTAGTTAGATACGGCAGAGGCCTGTACGAGCTAAAATGGAGCTTAGGAGCGGTCGCGATAGGGAAAGGGATGAGTTAAGACGAGGCTTCACAGAGAGGGATAGCGCGCAGGGTGGTTATTCAGGGAATGATCTGGGAGGCGAGGAGGTGACAATAGACAGAGAGTCTGATGCTGCGATAGACATGAGAGGGTTGAGGGATTATGACGATGACAACGATGCGGATATGCTGCAGAGCGGGACCAGAAAGCAGAGAGCTAAAGAAAGGATTGGATATGATTTTGAATTAGAGAGGATGAGGTTAGAGATGCAACTGAGAAGGGAAGAGAGAGAGGCAGCAGAAAGGGAAAAGGAGAGAGAGGCAGCAGAAAGGGAAAAGGAGAGAGAGGCAGCAGAAAGAGAAAAGGAGAGAGAGCATGAGTATAGAATGCTGGAACTGCAAATGAGGAATGCAAACGAGGAGAGGGGTGATGGGCGAACGGTGGCAGTATCTAGTAATCCAGCAGATGCGCGGCTGGCTAATTATATAAAATTATTGGGAAATATGTTAGCTGGAAGCCCTAAAAACCCTGAAGAGGTGATAAATCTCTTTGAGACAGCGGAAAGGGGATTTAAGATATATGAAGTGCCAGAGGAATTTCGAGGCAAAGTCATCATTTCTTTTTTAGATGGTAATTATGCAAATTACGTTTTTCGAAAATTAAGTGCAGAGGATTTTGTTTATTATAAGAAAGTTAAAGAGGCCGTATTAAAAGAGTTTAAGCTCACTCCCTCTGCGTACAAGAGAAAGTTTGAAACTATCGCGAAAGATCCGAATGAGTCATATAATCAGTTAGCCTCGAGACTCAGAAATAGCTGGGATTACTACGTCCGCAGTAGGAAGGTGACAAAATTTGAGGAACTTATGGACCTGATAGTATCGGATAAGTTACGTGATAGCCTTCCTCAAGACACTCATGCTTACGTAGTACAGAAAGAGGCAGAGTCATGGGCAAAAGCAGACGAAATAGCCACGTGGGCAGAAATCCATCTAGCCAGTGTAAACGGAACGGAAGAGGTCCTAACTTTTAAAGAGGTAAGGCATAGACATTATGCAGAACGTGTTGTTTCCCCCCAGCAGAGGATAGACTCAGAGAGAAATTATTCGAGCAGAAGGTATCAACCGGCAGTTAATTTAGCCGAATATAGAAATGTCCCAAAGGTAAGGAGGTGCCATAAATGTAGATCTGACGAACATTTGATGAAAGATTGCCCACTGAGAACTGGGGACCGTGAGAACCGAACTCAGGTGTACCAAGTTAGCACCTTGGATCAGAATTCTAAAGATGTTTGTGAGGCAACAATAGGAAGGGTTACGACACATACAAAGCCAAGTCCAAGCAGTCGAGTAATGGGACAGGGAGAGATACGTATCCCAGTAGATTATGAAGAGGTTCGAGTCAGATGTGGCGACCAGACAGCTAGAGCAGTCGTGGATTCGGGGGACAGAACTGACAGTAATCAGAAAGGGGATGCTAAACGAAGAAAAACACCCGGTAAAAGACCATCTGTTGTTGCATGGACCGTTTGGTGATGCCATAAGGGCAGAGGTAAAAGAGCTGCCTTTAAGTTTGATTGATTGTACAGACAATAGCACTGTGAGTGGCGGAGAAATTAAAGTGCTATGCGCAGTAGTAGCAAAGCTGTGGAAGGAGGTACTTCTGAGTGTGGAAGCATATGGTAAGTTAATTAGAAAGAAGGAGAGAAGGCCTGTAACTGGTAACCTCACGAGGAAAATCCACGAGCCGTGGGCCAATGGAGTAAGCTACTATGAAAGAGGTAGAGAAATTCCAAGCAGAAAAAGGGAAATGTATGCTCCATGGGGACCGTCCAATCAACGCCGTCCTATCTCCCAGCCCAAACATGTGCAGCAATCTGTCAGACTCGATGTCTACGATGATCAAAATTATGCAGGGGAGGGGGCGAACATGGCAATTGGAGGTAACAATGGGTCAGGCCGACGCCAATGTCGACGACTTTCAGCCTGTAGAGTCAGAGGGTACGTACGGGAAGGTGGTATCTAAGTAGTCACGAAAGGTGTGCATAGCCTTTCACATGGGATGTCACCTGTGGACGAATGAACACCGCCAGTATGGCATACCTTCGTCCAAGACAGTTATTAGTGACATAATTAATTTATAAACTGTTTACTCTTGGACAACTACTTCAGTCACCAGTTTTTTTTTGTTTGAAGCAAAGAAAGACAATATTTAGACTCAGGCACCAGTATATACCTAGGAGTTATTTTGTATTTAAGTGTAGTGTACATAGATGTGTAAAAGATGTGCCAATTCGCAGAGAATTTATAGAATTCATGAAGCAACTTAGAACTCTGTATTTTGTGGCATTGAACTCTAGGATTAATGCGAAAATGAACTCTGATTTTCAGCATTCAACTTGACTTTTTAGTCAGCAGTTAACAGGACTAACTACTGACTTCTGGCAGGGAGGTGTCAGGCTAGAGGCATTTTTAGATTTTTTTTTTGTTCAGGCTGTGTATATTTATTTTGGATGTCGCCAAAATAGTCATATGCTACGGGGAGGCCCTCTGTCCCGACATCTGGAAAGTTAATTGCAGTAGCAGTGTACAGGGAACGGCTAGCGTCCGCTGGCAAGTGACCCGGGTCCCTGAGGGCTAACGGACGCCCAGATGGTGAGGCATAGAAAAGAAAGGAAGAAAGGGTTTGGCAACGATGAGGGGAGAGCCGGTCGAGTTTCGGAAGGAGACGGACGAGAATTGGTAAAGCGGGAAATGCCGACTGGTAATAGCGGCATTGGCTCTGTAAATACAGCTGAACAGGCATAGTAAGCTGGTGTTGTTGTAATCCATGTAATTGAGCATATGTCCTCGTCCAGCAAGTACGTTGGAAGGTTAAATAAATCTTTGCTATTTTTAAGTAAAGCCTGAAGTTGGACTAATTTATTGGGGAGGAGCCTCAGTATCGAGTCTCTGCAATTGTGAATAAACCGTTTGATTCTATCCGAAAGACTCTTTCACCCGTCGCGTATAGCGATCGAACCGAGGGACCGACAAACGAAGAGTTAACATCACAGGATCCTTAAACGGTCATTTAGTGCACTGTGTGTGTAAAAAAATACAGCTCAGAAGACAGGTAAACCAACCGAATTCTTAGACGTTGAAGTCGAACTGGACGGTTCATTTTTTCTGTCAAATTTCTAGCTTGACTCAAGGATGAGCTTCTTGGTGTGGAAGAACTAGAAGTTGGTTTATTGTAAAAATTGAAAACTTCTGCCTTATGCGCAAAACAAGTTTACTTGAGAAGATAATCTAGGTTTACTTTGGAATCGAAACGTTGCAACGAAACTTCAGCTGTAAAAAGATGAAGCTTTCTGCTATCCTACTTTCTCAATTACGAGTTTGAAAGTGTTCTCTTCACATTGTGATTCCTGTTAAGTCCTGCAGGTGTGATACAGAATCTGACAGTATCATCAGGAGGTTGTGGATAGTGGATTCGTACCTCGCCCGGCTCTAGAAAAGAAGCTGGGGTAGCTCACTTCGAACTGCGCGAAGATCTTAATCTAATATTCCCAGCTTCGAGTTCTTCACTATGTCTGCTTGAGATTTTATCCTCTCGTTCCCGCTTTGTTTTAAGTGAGAAACAGGACGATGGATGGTCTTGGAAAGACCATAGTCTGTCGTATGGGATGTTAAAATGTGGCGCTTTTGAATCAGAACCATATAACATCGTGCACATTAAAGAACCCGCTGGGGGACAAGAGTTTTCCATCTGTCTCCTAACTGCTTCTAGTGGTCCCTCTACCTAAAAACTTGGTGGGGATTCGTACCTCTCGCGGCTCAAAAAGCAGGTTAGGAGACAGCTCAAAAAGGTGTCTCCTAACCTGCTTTTTTACCTGCTCCATAACCTGTTCTCCTTGGTCAATGTTTTCAATAATCATCATGTGAATGTGAGGACCAATCTTATGCGTGGCCATGTCTTATCTTCAACTGAACCATGCAATAAGTCTTCTTCCAGTCTCGGCAGTACCAATATAGATTTATTTCAACCAAGATGATAGAATCTTTCACTGTTTCAACTGGTACAACAGCTGATGAAATTAATGTATTATTTTTAAACGATATGAATAAATCTTCTAGTTTAGTATTATTAATAATAATTTTTTAATTATTTTTTGGAACCTATCCTCCCCTTTTTTCTCATAAATTTTTGATCTCGATTTGCACAGTTTCGATTTGCAGAGTAATTTTCCTGTAATCGTATGAGAATACGATTACAGGAAATACTGTAATCGTATGTAAATCGTATTACAGTAATACTGTAATCGTATGTAAATCGAATTAATGTAATATTGTAATACTGTAATCGTATGTAAATCGAATGAGAGGTGCATTTAAAAGAATTTAGAATTTCAGCTCAAATTTCTTCAACGGAAAATTGTCAAAAGTGTTTCATAACTTAGTAAAAAAATTTCCAAACCACACCGTTAGATTCTAGGAGGGCACGTGAAAGATCAAAGTTTCGTCTTATACAAATTTTATTCAGATTGCAAGACATCAATCCATTACCATTAGTTTGTCTTTTTTTTTATCTACCTCATTAGATTTCCTTCCACCAGAAATGAATATCAATTGGGAAGTTAATGTGCTCTTCAATCGCCGCTCGTTTGTTCTCTCCGCAATCGTTCCCTCTGCGAAATCTGAAATCTGCTGAAAATGCACTCGCAACAGATTCCCTTTGTCTGTGTTACATAAATCACTCCGCAGAATGAGAAGTGGCTTCCCTATGAAGCATGAACTTTTTCATTCCTTCATTTGCATTTCATTTGTACTCACTTTTAATATTTCTTATTACTGGGATGAGGTTTGTATGCGACTGACTGTGTTAGGTTTGTATGGATTTGGGTTGTTTTACCTCTGAGCGGCACTTTTTTGCACACCATGGGCTAAATGACCAGGTCACATGGACCCCGAAGGCTCAGAGAAGGTTGGGGGAGGGGACCCACTGGAACAGCTGTTGGGAGACAGATGGTAGCCTCCCGTCAAGGCCATCCAGCGTGTTCTTTAACGTGCACAGGGTATGGCTCTCCCGCACACGGGGCCACGGCTTAACGTCCCATCCGACGGACGGCGGCCTTTCCAAGCCCATCGGTGTCCCCTACTGACCGTGGGCAGGGCGAGGAATTTTGCGGAGATAAATCTCAACGGTGACCCAGCTGGGACTCGATCCTGGGAAGTACAGATTACGAGCCTGGCGCGCTACCGACTGAGCCACCACCGCCCCAGGTTTGTATGGAAAGGATGTACAGAAGTGAAGAATGACTCATGGACATTTAAATATGCAAATAGAGTGATGGACCCTCATACAAATAGTGAGATTGACGGACAGGCAATCAAACGAATAAGGGGAGGACTTACAGATGTGCAGAAAGACGGATGAACAGACTACCAGGGAAAAGTGAGTCGGACAGACAGACATCAGGGAAAAGTGGATAGGATGGACAGACAATTATGGTTGGGTTGTTTTACCTCTGAACAGCACTTTTTGGAGGCTAAATGGACTGATCATAATAAGGATCCCAAACATGGGCGTCCGCAGAAAAATTTCCAAGGGGGAGGCAAAGCTTGGAGATAAATAATTACATCAATAATTTTTATTTAATTATTTAATTTCTTAGAGGGGTTTTTTCCACAAGTAGATTATAGAATACAGTATTGCATCAATACAAAAACACATACATAATGTATATAAATTAATTGCGTTTAAATTGTTACGAATATAATTTGTGGAATTTTTTACTCGATCCCAGGGGGGCAAACGGGGCAATGTCCCGTTTGCCCCCCTCTGCGGACGCTCATGATTCCAAAGTCTCCGAGAGGGTTAAGGGGAGGGACCCCACTGGACAGCTGTTAGGAGACAGATGGTAGTCTCCTGTCGAGGCCATCCAGCGTGTTCTTTAACGTGCACAGAGTACGGCTTTTCTGCATATTGGGCCACTCTTTACGTCCCATGCAACAGACGGGGCCTTTCAAAGCCCATCGGTGTATCCTTCCTGATCGAGAGCAGGATTGGGGTTTAACGGAGATAAACCTCAAAGCTGGAACTGCAAATTTCTAACCTGGCTCTCTTCCGACTGAGCCAATCGCAGTCCTAGAGAACCAGGGAGAAGTGGATCGGCCGACAGACGGTCCCACGAAAAAATGAACGAAAGTTTAGGTGTACGGAAAGACGTACGGGCCGATAAATAACAGGGAAAAAGATATAAAATAATGTCGCTCTACGGCTTAACCCAAATAAACACGTCTTAACTCTCCTCCTTTGAAACGAGCTAAAATCTCTGTGATCAGAGCGGATTTCACTGCAAGAGTTAGCAAACATCTGTTCACGTAACAGCCTCCTTTCAACCTTAAACGGGTATAAGACCACTATAAATATTACCGTCTGAAGCCCAGCCACCTAGCCCCGAGCAGAAAAGGATACTGAGGAAGCTCCGAAAGAGAAGCCGGGGAAAGAAAGAAAGAAAAGGCGATTTGTATCCATTCCATCTTATCACGGCGTGGGCCTATCGCATCTAGAGGATGAACAGTGATGGGCAGAGAACAGCGGACATGCTGGATCATTAGAGGCAGGAGCTGTAGAGTAATGGAACACCATTAATCATCCGCCGGCCGTCTGGTTTACACGGGTTCGGGATGACATCGGCGACCGCAGCGGCTGTCTCCATGGGACATAGCTGGGACCCATAAATACATCACTTGAGCTCACTAACAGGGATGAACAGGACATTCGCGTCTCTGCTCAGCCGTGCAGCAGACACTGGCGACAACAGAGGTACACTCGTTGGCAAAAACGGCTCGTCTCTGTGTCTGCTCTCTTTCCTCTCTTGAGTGGACTGGCTGCATCCGTGACGCTGCTGCTCGACCGTAGGAATTCGTCTATTTATATACGGCTTCCAATTTACTTGACAATAAGTCAATAGGACTCCGACGACACAATATCTTTCAATCGGCTGGACTGTTGACTATCCGCTTGCCTACCTATTAGACGAATGCCTATTACTCTTTTCCATCTGTCACACAGGCTGGGAGATCAGATTATCTTTTTCTACGCATCTCTTTACATCTCAGATGACGTTTTCTTTTTTTTTTTTCGTCTGTCTTATTGGTCCATCTAGCCATCCGTAGCTCAGGACGTAATCTAGAAAACTTTTAATAGTGGGCAGTGGAAATAATTTATTTAATCGGACTGCGATGCTCTACAGCATTGATTTACAACGGGAATATTTTAGAAATTTGGGGGAGGCTTTTTTCCTGAGTTTAAGGAATAAATAGGTTAAATAGAATTAAATAATTCTTAGTTCACTATTAATAGTTTACCAGTTAGTTCTTAGATTAGCACAGCTATGTATATTTTTATATCTATGTTAGAAATTCATGGATACCAAATATTTGTAAAATTTGCATTCAAGGTAAATATTATTTTCCACTAGTTTCATACAGGAAAAAATATTTTGAATTACATGAATTGGGAGTTAGAAAGAGTAAAGTGGGCGTTAAAAGGTGTGAAGGGGGCGTTAGAAAGAATAAAGGGGACGTTGGAAAGAGTGAAGTTGGTGTTAGAAAGAGTGAATGTGCGTTAGAAGAGGAAAGAGAGTGTTAGGAGTAAAGGGGTAATTGTGAAAAGTAAAAGAGTCTATAGAAAAAGTAAAGGAGCAATAGAAAGAGTTAATGGGGCTTTAGAAAGAGTAATGGGGGCATTAGGAAAAGTAAAGAGGCCGTTAGGAAGAGTAAAGGGGGATAGAAAGAATAAAGGAACGTTGAAAAGAGTAAAGCCGGCGAATGGGCATTATAAAAAGTAAAGAAGGCGTTAGGAAGAGAAAAGGGGCCATTAGAAAGAGTAAAGTGGCGATTGAAAGAGTAAAGGGGATTATGAAGAATAAAGTGGGCCCTACGAAAAGTAAAGGTTGCATTAGAAGGAGTAAAAGTGGTATTAGGAAGAGTAAAGAGGGTGTTAGAAAGAATAAAATGGGATTAAAAATAGTAAAAGGGGCGTTACAAAGAGAAAAGGCGCTTTAGAAAGAGGAATTAGAACGGGTGAAGGAGCAGCTAGGAAAGGAAAAGCAGTTCGGTCCGAAATCTGTGTTTTGTTGCTATGGAGCCTACTAAAGACAGAAAAAATTTTTACATTTTCACAAAGGTGCTGTTGCTAAGGAGCCTATTAAAGACAGGAAAATATTTTACATTTTCACAAGGGTGCTGCTTCGAGATCATAAGTATGTGGGGATCGTTCCTGTTCGTTAAGTCACTGTTACGGGATGGTGCGCAAATTCAGAGAAGGACGGCAGAGATTCGAAGACCTCCTTCGTGCAGGAAGACCGAAGGAGGCCGTGAATGAGAGATCCTTCGCTCCTGTTAATGAACTCATTAAGTAACGCCCACACATCACCGTTCAGGTATGAGTTTAAATGTCAGTGTATCTATTGGCAATGTGGACACAATTGTTCATCAGCATGCCGTCCCATGGCCGAGTGGTTAGCGCGCGTGGCTACTGATCTAAGCGACATGGGTTCGAGCCCCGGGTAAGGCATGGGTGTATGTGTCGTTTTTCTGCTGAGTCAGATTTATGTGTCGTATTATTTTGTGCCATCCTCACAGACCTTCTGCTTTGGCATATAAACTGAAAGGCTCCTGTCAGACCTCTGCGGCAAGCAGCTGCTTAAAGGGGGTATTTATTTTTTATTTTCAAAGTTCCAAAAGATCTGTGCCAAATAGGTACCCCACAAACTGATAGAACAGCAAAAATGGGCTAGAGTCGACTCGTGTAAGGAGATTAGTGGTCCCAAACGGTTAACAGACTTTGTCACAGATGTGGTTTTATTACTACACAGTTCTCAGAAAGTTCGACAACTATGTTTGGGTTGCGGAAGATGAACCGCATCTCCAAATCCTCAGACAAGATTTTCTCTCAAGGAAGAGGATGTTCATCCTTTTTTTCAATTGCCAAGGAGTGGTACCCATGGACACCTTACCTGAAAAACAACTATAAATGTCCAATATTACACCGACATTGTTTTGCCCAAAATGGTTAATGGAAATGAAGGAGCAGCATCCAACAGCAGGTGTGTCAAGGATTCTCCTTCTTCATGACAATCCCAGTGCTCACAAAACTCGACAAGTTACGGCCTATCTGGAGCCAGTAAAAATGAAACAGCTGCTCTATTCTGAATATTCACCCGATCTTGCAATGCGATTTTTGGTTCTTTCCAAAAATTAGAAAGGAACTTGCTGGGAAAACTTTTTCAAGATCTTGCAAAATGCACTCATTCAGAGTTGCAGAGTATTCCCCAACTGGAGTGCCACCAAAAATTCCGAGGCGGGGGTGGCTCAGTCGGTAGCGCGCCAGGCTCGTAATCTGTAGTTCCCAGGTTCGAGTCCCAGCTGGGTCAGCGTTGAGATTTATCTCCGCAAAATTCCCCGCCCTGCCCATGGTCAGTAGGGGACACCGATGGACTTGGAAAGGCTGCCGTCCGTCGGATAGGACGTTAAGCCGTGGCCCATGTGTGGGAGAGCCATACCCTGTGCACGTTAAAGAACACGCTGGATGGCCTTGACGGGAGGATACCATCTGTCTCCGAACAGTAATTCCAGTGGGTCCCCTCCCCCAACCTTCTCTGAGCCTTCGGGGTCCTTGTGACCTGGCCATTTAGCCCATGGTGTGCAAAAAAGTGCCGCTCAGAGGTAAAACAACCCAACCAATCATTCCAGAATTGTCGTAGACGTCTGCAACTTTGCATAAATGCTAGAAAGTACTTTGAAGGAGAGTAAAAGTTTTGTTGAGGTAAGTGCAATAATTTTTGTTCTGCCGATGCATGTCAAGAACTTTTTGAACACCCTTCGTTACTCAGTTCATTTGCTATCTGCTTATTACGAATACACGCACTGTTGTCAGATAAAAACACAACTAAAAAACTTTAACAATATTCAAGATTCAGCTAATCGTTACATTGATTGAAATTTTAGCGAAGCGATCATCTTAATGTTAAGGGAAATTTATTCTGTGGTAATACGTTGGTCCTGGTACTGCGATCGGCGAGTCGACGTTTAAAAAACTTTTGTGCGAATACAGAATCCGCGATCGGCGAGGACTTATTGTATTAGCTAAACAATTGATTGGATTTCCTATAAAGATGAGGTTTCTGCATCCGGATTATGAACTTGGCTAGCGATGCTAAAACAAGAAGCTAATGTATTTTATCGTGATTATGTTGGAACCTGGGCTGGTTTTCCGCTGAAGATGTTTACTGTATTGTTATTAAACACTGAATGTTGTATTGTGAAATCACAATTTATTATACACACCGCATCCATTCACACATACCGCATGCGCTGCTTCGCTACAATAATGCGGCCAGACGAAACCTCTTGTGAGCTATAAATAGATAAAACTTACTTGCTGCATAGCGTACCTGCGACTCTTACGATCCGGAATCATGGCGACATGTGCGAGTTTGATCGTGGGCACATATTCCGTGCAAGGAAGATGGGGTGTTCCATATCCTACTGCAGAACGTCTATGATTTCTACATTCAACCATCGCACGTGTGTACCAGGACTACATCAAAACCGAAAAAACCTGCAGCTGCTGTGGAAAATGTGATTGTAACCAGGCCTTTGGTGTTCGAAGTGAGCACCACCTCTCCCGTATTGCAACGTCAGAATTGAGGGCTACGGTGCAGATGATAACTTTGGCATTCAACGGTGGGCAGCTATTCCCTGCCGTTGATGCTAAAAAGGACAAAATGCTTTGTAGTTTATGCAAAGAAGGTTTGTGTATTTGCCTTACGATGGCGAGCAACGCCCACATCGAGTACCCTTTTAATAGCATGTCACTGGGCTATGAGGATGCAGTGGATGAAGGGACATTGTCAATGGACTGTGGAAGATTGGAAATGGAAGCTTCTTCCAATGAATTGAGGTTCTAACTACAGCACATCTAATTGCACACGCTCCAGTTTGCTGTGAACGGTAACTGGAGCGTGTACAGTTGCTGTACACGTACACGCTGCAGATATTTTTCCTGAATTCTGTGATCACGTGACACGAAGGTTGCCAAATCACTAATTTCTAAAAAAATAGTTGCCAGATATTTCTTCTGAATTCTGTAATCAACCATAGTGTTCGGATACTTTTTTGAGCGACTGTACTTATTCAATTTAAAAATTATTTCTCATTTGTCTCTTAAAACAAAACAATTTCGTTTTACCACCTCCCCTCTGGATAAAAGGGTAAATCATTGCTGTCAATGATTGATCGTCTCAGTCTACCACCCAAATTTCAAAACTCTAGCATAAACATATCGCTCACAAAAAATCGCTTGGAATTTGGTCATTTTCTTTAATTAACAATAACATTAAGTTTTAATTTTGCATCCTCTAACGGCAAAAATTTGAACTCTTCGTAAATTCGGAAGATTTCAGTTCTAATGTTTCATTAGTTACCTCATTATTTATTTCGTTTTTTTATCACCAAAGCAAAAAATTCGAATGCCTAGAGACGGATGGATTCACTGACAACAAAGTGGAAACAGAACTCGTTTTTTGGAATGATCTTAAAAATAAAATACGGATTTATGATGGTAGTAATACACAAACATATGAAATTAGATGACTATTATGATATATTCATACTCTGAAAGTTGTAAACCTACTTTTGAAATACCTTGTAGATGCTATACACAGAACTGCTAGCAGATTTGTTATCAGTGATCGCTCAGCAAGTAAATAAAGTTCTGTTCTGAAAAATATTTTTTTAAAAAAGTGCCAGGGAAAATAAATAAATTTTGTGTCATAGAAGGAAAAAAATTTAAGAAAATCGTAATCGGTAGGGAAGGAATGCCAGTCTTAAGAAACTTATACAAAACTGATGAATACTGAAAGAATTCTTTACATAAACTTCAAAAATGCACACTTTATCTGCTATCACGTTTTTCAAAACGAAAATAAGCTTGTTTTAGAAGTTTATAGATAGATAGAGATACATTATGAACCCTAACTCCGACGTAATCTTACCATTGACATAACATAGGATTGTTCCTTAATTTATGGAAAACATCTTTCGAACAAGCTACGTGTCGAACGAAAGTTTGTGATGTGTGGAGTGCCACAGGCTACCTCAAGTTATCCCCCCCCCACACTCACTCCTTCTCTTCAACAAAGGGAGGTAAAAGCCTCCTCGGTGGCGCAATGGTATTGCGTTGGTCGGACTCGAGTCCCGAGTTTGTATGGTTTTTTGTGAGATCTAAGATGATATGAGATGTGAGATCTAACTGAGATAGTAGTCAGCAGTGAGTTCAGTCTTAGTAGGGTATGTCCTTAAACGAGAAGGCCTGTACAAACTAGGAGTAGTTTCTAGGACTTTCTCCGTCCCATATGTGCAAAAAAGAAATCACTGGTATCGATTGCAATGAGTTATTCAAAGGATGATGATAACAGATCTCGAATTGAATCTTCCTGTTTCCATAGGAAACTATTCAAATGAAAGCTTGTGATTTGTAGATGCTTCGAACTACCTCAAATTATCTTCCCTCACCTCCTCCCCTCAAAAGAGGCGTAGGGAATTTAACTGTGGTCGATCTTAGGTCAAATGAATCTTGAGACATGAAGGGTGACATGAGCAATGTAATGTTTTTCTTCTCTAATCAGGAGCACGAGAGGTGTTTGTAATGACAAAGTTCACGGTTACCCAGAGGCGGATTGAAGTATCTGAAGGGCCTTCGAGTAAAAGGTTCGAAAACACCTCAACTGTTCGAGACAAGAAGGAGGGAGGGAGTTGCTATCTGCACAAAAATGTTTACAACTTAAGAATGAGAAAAATGTATCCAGTAAGTTAAATTGAATTACAGAAATGTAAAAATAGAAAATCTAATATGTATTTACATAAACTTGCACATGCTGAAAAATAAATGTAAAAAAAAAGAATTATAAAGAAGAAAAATGTATAGTATATATATATATAAAAAAATGCAGTTAGAAAATTTGCATTGGTATTAACGAAAGTAGAAACAGGTTGGGTTGTATTACCTTTGAGCGGCACTTTTTTGCACATCATGGGCTAAATGGCGAGGTCACAAGGACCCCAACGGCTCAGAGAAGGTTGGGGGGAGGGGACCCACTGGAACAACTGTTGGAAGACAGATGGTATCCTCCCGTCAAGGCCATCCAGCGTGTTCTTTAACGTGCACAGGGTACGGCTCTCCCGCACACGGGGCCACGGCTTAACGTCCCATCCTACGAACGGCGGCCTTTCCAAGCCCATTGGTGTCCCCTGCTGACCGTGGGCAGGGCGGGGAATTTTGCGGAGATAAATCTCAACGCTTACCCAGCTGGGACTCGAACCTGGGAACTTCAGATTACCAGCCTGGCGCGCGCTACCGACTGAGCCACCCCCGCCCTAGTAAAAACAGTATGTGTGTGTGTGTGTATATATATATATAGTAGATTATGCTGACTGTGAAATATTTTACTAATAAAATGTTGGGGGAGAGGGAATTTCACTGTTTCAAAGCCCCCATGGGGACCGAATCCCCCGTTGAACCCTTCATGCGCCTGTTCAGTAATCCGCCAAAATCAAAAATAAAACTATATAAATTAAAGAAAAGGAAAATACTGTTTTCCTATATGCACCCAAAACGCAAAAAATAAAAGTTTAACCTTCCAATGATGAAATCATTTAATTCATATTAACCTCAAAGTAAAATAGGACGCCACAACTGATATCTCTTACCAAATGAACACAGTATTCCATTGAAGGAAGTTCTAGAAATAGAATTCTGGCCCATTTCGGACCTCCACACGCCCAGTACTTCACTCTCTCTAAAGGTTTTCCTGGTTCGAGTTTTTCTGTAAGCCTCAAACTCTCTCCCAAGTTCAAGCAATCATAGCAGTGTTATTGAGTCCACAATCAAAAACAAATCCAATCACTCGCACTGTCTTCGGTTTGGTCATAAACTCCACATCTTTCAGGACGAGTTTTATTTCTCACATTCTTCAGCGACGTGCCTTGAGGAACGGTAAAAGAAAAGCGATTGGTCGTCTAAGAATAGTCGTCTTTTCGCAAACTCCGTCGGAGGCGAGATGTCACTGACAGGGTCAAGGTTAAAATCTCCTGTAGTGACCCATATGTTCGTGCTTGTCTGATCTTTTCTTAAATTCATTTCCGACAGATGCATCCATTAAGACACGAAGTCTTTTTCACACGTAAAACAAAACATAAACAGGTTGTTGGTTTGATTTATTTTTCAGCGACACTTTTGGGCCCACAATTGGTTAAATAGCTAGGTCAGAAGAATACTAGGTGTTCATCGCTAGGTAGAGGGACCACTAGAAGCAGTTAGGAGACAGCTTAGCCGCGAGAGGTACGAATCCCCACCAAGTTTTTAGGTAGAGGGACCACTAGAAGCAGTTAGGAGACAGCTTTTTGAGCTGTTTCCTAACCTGCTTTTTGAGCCGCGAGAGGTACGAATCCCCATCAAGTTTTTAGGTAGAGGGATCACTAGAAGCAGTTAGGAGACAGCTTTTTGAGCTGTCTCAAAACTGCTTCTAGTGGTCCAAAAAGCAGGTTAGGAGACAGCTTTTTGAGCTGTCTCCTAACCTGCTTTTTGAGCAGCGAGAGATACGAATCCCCACCAAGTTTTCAGGTAGAGGGACCACTAGAAGCAGGAGACAGCTTTTTGAGCTGTCTCCTAACCTGCGTTTTGAGCCGCGAGAGGTACGAATCCCCACCAAGTTTTTAGCATTGAACATTTGACGAAGGTTCGGTTGTTTTACCTCTGAGAGCACGTTTTTTGCACGCAGTGGGCAGGTCACAAGGACCCAGAAGGCTCAGAGAAGGTTGGGGACCCACTGGTACAGCTGTTATCCTCCCGTCAAGGCTATCCAGCGTGTTCTTTAACGTGCACAGAGTATGGCTCTCCCAAACACGGGGCCACGGCTTACCGTCCCATCAGATGGACGGCGGCCTTTCCAAGCCCATTGGTGTCCCCCGCTGACCGTGGGCAGGGCGGGAAATTTTACGGAGATAAATCTCAACGCTGACCCAGCTGGAACCTACGAACCTAGGAACTACAGATTACGAGCCTGCCGCGCTACCGACTGAGCCACCTCATTTGACGATGGTTTCTATTTCTAGAACTTCCTTCAATGGAATACTATGTTCATTTGGTAAGAGATATCAGTTGTGGCGTCCTATTTTACTTTGAGGTTAATATGAATTAAATGATTTCATCATTCGAAGGTTAAACTTTTATTTTTTGCGTTTTGGGTGCATATAGGAAAACAGTATTTTCCTTTTCTTTAATTTATATAGTTTTATTTTTGATTTTGGCGGATTACTGAACAGGCGCATGAAGGGTTCAACGGGGGATTCGGTCCCTATGGGGGCTTTGAAACAGTGAGGGGGATGCAGCATGGGGGCTTTGAAACCTCTCTTCCAACATTTTATTAGTAAAATATTTCACAGTCAGCATAATCTACTATATACAGGGTGATTCAAAACTTATCGTTCAAATTTCGTGGAGAGGTAGGGAATACATCAGGAAACCGATTTCACATAGGAAAGTATGTCCGCAAATGTACGCATGCGTATGTAGAGGGCGAACCTTGTTGCACGAATAGTGTCCGCCGCAGGCATTGTTCGTGATATGCCAGGCGTTTTTGAAAATGTTCGGCGGTCAATGCAACGGCGCTGTGAATCCTGTGTCCGTGTAAATGGTCGCAATTTTGAGCACCTACTGTGAACCTGTACTTTACCTTGTTGGAATAAAAGTCACATTCGTTACCACTTAACTGTACTGTTTCCTTGTGTTCACTTTACTTGTCCATTTTGTTCATGTACATGACGTTTGCGGACATACTTTCCTATGTGAAATCGGTTTCCTCACGTATTCCCTACCTCCCCACGAAATTTGAACGATAAGTTTTGAATCACCCTGTATATATATATGTTACCGCTAAAGCTCGAAAGCCGTTAAAGCGCACATTACCTAGCTAATCTGCAGATTAACTGATTTGCTCCGTTAACGTGCGGAATCAAGAGTTTTCCGCATTTTACCTAGGTAATGTGCACATTAACGACTTCCGTATCGTTAAAGTTCAAAAGTTTGTTTTTCTCATAGTGGTGAATCTCTTGAATATGAATCTTCGTGTTACGTAATTCACTCGTCCGCATTATAAAAAACCCCCCGAATGAGCGGAGGCCAAGTGAGAACGAATCGGTAAAGTGATTCATTCTTGATAACGAATCACTAAAATGATTCGTTCTCACTTCGCCTGCTCATTTTGGGGGCATTTTTTATAATTCGGACGACTGATTCATGTTGACAGAGGGATGACCCTGGTTTCAACTCTACTCTCGGACACTAGATAAATAACATTATGTTAATTTAAGCGTACAGAAACGTTCCTGTTTTTCCAGCAAAGATCTTATTTTCACTTTAACGAGTGCCTAGTAGGTAATGTGCAGATTATCCAGGTAATTTGAGAAATGAAAAATTTTTTCGCACGTTAACAACGGATCACCCTACTTAATCTGCACAATACCTAGATAATCTGTAGAATAACTGATTTCTGCACTTTAGCGGTAACATATACACACACACATACTGTTTTTACTAGGGCGGGGGTGGCTCAGTCGGTACCGCGCCAGGCTCGTAATCTGTAGTTCCCAGGTTCGAGTCCCAGCTGCGTCAGCGTTGAGATTTATCTCCGCAAAATTCCCCGCCCTGCCCACGGCCAGTAGGGGACACCGATGGGCTTGGAAAGGCCGCCGTCCATCGTATAGGACGTTAAGCCGTGTCCCCGTGTGCGGGAGAGCCATACCCCGGTCACGTTAATGAACACGCTGGATGGCCTTGACGGGAGGCTACCATCTGTCTCCCAACAGTTGTTCCAATGGGTCCCCCCCCCCCCAACCTTCTCTGAGCCTTCGGGGTTCTTGTGACCTGGCCATTGTAGCCCATTGTGTGCAAAAAAGTGCCGCTCAGAAGTAAAACAACCCAACCTTCGTCAAATGTTCAATGCGACTTTCTGAGACACGTTTTCAAATGCGTTTTGCTCATTTTTACGCTAAACTTTTATTGCCTAAAATTGCATTACTAACATCCCATGTATTTTTAACACTATTTGCAGCATTAGAAAGTTTAATTAAGAAAGAAAAAAATATATTTTCAGAATAAAGTGTTTAGAAAATTCCTGCATTTCTCGGAGTAAACATTAATCAAATTCCTTTTCATCTGACTAAGAAGTCTCTTTCTATGTCTAATTGATTTTGCAAACGCATCAGTTAATCACTGTTTTAATTTTTATGTTTCTGTTACTTTTTACTAAACAGATTGGGGCGGGGGTGGCTCAGTCGGTAGCGCGCCAGGCTCGTAATCTGTAGTTCCCAGGTTCGAGTCCCAGCTGGGTCAGCGTTGAGATCTATCTCCACAAAACTCCCCGCCCTGCCCACGGTCAGTAGGGGACACCGATGGGCTTGGAAAGGCCGCCGTCCGTCGGATGGGACGTTAAGCCGTGGTCCGGTGTGTGGGAGAGCCATACCCTGTGCACGTTAAAGAACACGCTGGATGGCCTTGACGGGAGGCTACCATCTGTCTCCCAACAGCTGTTTCACTGTGTCCCCTCCCCCAACCTTCTCTGAGCCTTCGGGGTCCATGTGACCTAGCCATTTAGCCCATGGTGTGCAAAAAAGTGCCGCTCAGAGGTAAAACATCCCAACATCCCAACTAAACAGATCTCTGTAGTTACTGACGTTGTTGTGCATTGTCTGACAGCACAGGTCAAGACAAAATGAACATTGGAGCAATTCACTAGACTTTTCCCAATCGTATTTCTTGTATCTCATTCAGTACAGTTTCTCAAGATAAGAAATCATTTATTTCCTCCGTGTTTGAACCGTCCAGGTGGCCGAGGGTTTAGGTGGGTTATTGATGAAAGTCTCGAACCCCGCAGAAGACACGGATGTTATTTTTCTCTGATGCCTTTCTGCTGAAGTCTTGCCTCCTCACAGATCTTACCTGTGGCGTTTCATACGAACAGGTTTATGTCAGACCTCTACGGTAAATAGTTGCTTGAGAGGAAATATTTTTCATTTCCTATTAAAAGGATACATCGATATATTCTTTAAGGATACAGATTATTCTAGAAGGATATATAGTAAAATTCCTTTAGTCCGACACCATTGGGAGTTGAGTGATGCCGGATTATTGCTGACTATTAGAGGATACTTCCAGAAATAGCAGAAGACACTTTTATTTCACATTGTTATATTTTAGACACTATCAAAACAATTATGAGAACCTGTAACATAAGTAATACTCTCTCTGAGAACGGTATTTTTTTGCTACACAAACTATTAAGTTTTATCCCCGCTTTAGCAGAATTTGGCTCTTTCAATTCCCCATATCTTGACCGACGGTCAGCGTTGAGATTTATTTTTCAAAATTCCCTGCCCTTCCCACGGTAAGTAGGGGACACCGATGGGCTTGGAAAGGCCGCCATCCGTCGGATGGGACGTTAAGCCGTGGCCCTGTATACGGGAGAGCCATACCCTGTGCACGTTCAAGAACACACTGGATGGCCTTGACGGGAGGCTACCATCTGTCTCCTAATAGATGTTCCAGTGATTTCCCTCCCCCAACATTCTCTGAGCCTTCGGGGGGACGGGGGGTGGCTCAGTCGGTAGCGCGCCAGGCTCGTAATCTGTAGTTCTCAGGTTCGAGTCCTAGCTGGATCAGCGTTGAGATTTATCTCCGCAAAATTCCCCGTCCTGCCCACGGTCAGTAGGGGACACCGATGGGCTTGGAAAGGCCGCCGTACGTCGGATGGGACGTTAAGCCGTGGCCCCGTGTGCGGGAGAGCCATACCCTGTGCACGTTAAAGAACACGCTGGATGGCTTTGACGGGAGGCTACCATCTGTCTCCCAACAGCTGTTCCAGTGGGTCCCCTCCCCCAACCTTCTGTGAGCCTTCGGGGTCCATGTGACCTGGCCATTTAGCCCATGGTGTGCAAAAAAGTGCCGCTCAGAGGTAAAACAACCCAACTCTGAGCCTTCGGGATCCATGTGACCTGACCGTTTAGCCCATGGCATGCAAAAAAGTGCCGCTCAGAGGTAAAACAACCCAACCCAACCCTTGACTGACGGGTCTCAACTTTCGTACAGGAGTTTACTTGTGATTGCCCATCCCCATAATGAGTTAAAAATTTAAGTTTCGACCAATCATAGAACATTGTTTAGAACCCTGATTGACTTTGGGACTATAGTGGTCTGGCAAAAGCTTGCCACGGTGTTTCTGAACGTTCCTGTGTGCTATAAATCATCCCATTTTCTGTGATGAGGTTAATTCAATACTGTGAACAGAGACATTGTCAACTGAGAAAGCATCAGGGGACAACTTAACTGTACAAGTGAACATTTTTGTCGGCTGTAGCTAATATAAACACAAAGCGTGATAAAAAAGTTTTGACGTTCGGAAACAAGGAAATGGTGACTGATTCTCTGACTCATCGGATGCCGAACTATAAAACTCCGGACCATCGGAATTTTAACTGCATTTAAGATACAGCACACAAGAAACAATCTTGTGCAGTCATCAATAAAAATGTTGTTAATGTAAGAATCAGGGAAAAAATTTTTTGCGTTTAAATAAAGGGATCAAGATTGTTGTGTAGTTATTCCAGCTATATGTTGTTGATGAGATGAACTCTTTCATTAGAACTGTTGATGAAACTGGTAATAAAGTAGGTTTGGTGATAAACAGAGAAAACTGAAGAAAAAGAGAGGAAACTGAAGTGAAGAAAATTGATCGGGCTGGTACAGCTTCACTTGTTTTAAGTGATTACATTTCTTGAAGAAGTGTCTCAGTTTAATTATCTAGCAGCTGTGCTGCATATACTTGTACAGATATCCACGACCTCCTGATGACATGTCAGATTCTCTGAATGTGGAACTACCTGATGCTGATCAAGATCCCTTTATTGATAGCTTTCAGCTTTATACCGGAGGGGATGAGACATTAGAAGATGTCTCGAGTGCTTTGGGTTGTTTTACCTCTGAGCGACACTTTTTTTGCACACCATGGGCTAAATGGCCAGGTCACACAGATCCCGAAGGCTCAGAGAAGGTTGGGGGAGGGGATCCACTGGAACAGCTGTTGGGAGACAGATGGAAGCCTCCCGTTAAGGCCATCCAGCGTGTTCTTTAACGTGCACAAGGTTATGGCCCTCCTACACACGGAACCACGGCTTAACGTCACATCCGACGGACGACTGCCTTTCCAAGCCCATCGGTGTCCCCTATTTTGCGGTGATAAATTTCAATTGTGACCCAACTGGGACTCGAACCTGGGAACTACAGATTACGAGCCTGGCGCGCTACCGACTGAGCCATTCCCGCCCCCTGTCTCGAGTGCAATCGAAGTATTTCGTCGATGAAGTAATTCTAGGAGTGTGCATCAGATGAACCACACATCAAGTACCATTTGACACCCTCCACCCCCCGAGATATATTGCAATGAATTTCTTCTAAACGGAATGTTGTTCGACGGAAATTTATTCGAAAGGAAAATTTGTTCGATCAACACTTTGTCGAAAGTTTCAGAAGTTTCAGAATTGAGAAATATTGAGAGGCATCTAGAGAGCGTACTCTTCGACTGGGGAATCATAGAGGGGGGGGGATCATCTGAGAAGAGAGGCGACAGAAAAGAAGACTCAGTTTTCGATTAGGCAGAACAAAACACTTGTTGAGTTGGGTTGTTTTACTCACTGAGCCACTCTCGCTCCCCCAAAAAACCTTGTTTTTCGGACATTACAGACACTTTTACTTCCTTTCAGTTTCACTCTTCTCATAAGCTATAATCAGAGCTTTGAAGAAGAGGAATAGCACTTTAAATTTAAAATTGGACTATTTTCCACAACTCTACATTTTTTTCTACATAGATCAATATTTTGGGGAAGGACCAAGGGTTTGTATCGAGCGAGAACGAACTGAAAACCATTTTCAATATATGATTATTTTTTTTTCCATTTTAGTGCTCTCTCAGATATTATACAATATATATATAATTAATATTTTTGACTACCTTTCCGAGTATTAATATTCTGAAAGAGGTATGCAATGCCCCCTGCTTCCGTTTCATTAGATCCAGCATTTCTGGTACAGTCGCTCAAAAAAGTATCCGAACACTATGGTTGATTTAGAGAATTCAGAAAAAATATCTGGCAACGATTTTTTTTAGAAATTAGTGATCTGGCAACCTTCGTGTCACGTGTAACGTGACACGAACTCGTGACACGATTAATTAATTAGAAATTAGTGATCTGGCAACTTCGTGTCACGTGTCACGTGTAACGTGACACGTGACACGAAGTTGCCAGATCACTAATTTCTAAAAAAAATCGTTGCCAGATATTTTTTCTGAATTCTGTAATCAACCATAGTGTTCGGATACTTTTTTGAGCGATTGTACTACCGCATCAAAGAGAAAAGCTAGAAGTGGGGAGAGTCGAACCACCCACACTCTTCTAGAAAAAATATCTTACTGTATACCGAGACTTTTTTAAGCAACCTCAAATGACCATATATGTGAGCTCTATCACCATGGCTATCCACACTTTCATACGAAGTCAAATACACACCGTTTATCACAACAGAACTTGAAGAATAAGATAACGCCTCCGGCGAATATGGAGTGCTAGTTTTTAAAGAGAATGGAATTTGTTATTTTCCGCTTTAGCGTCTTCTAACAGTAGCAATTCTATCTAACTGAGAATTGGGAAAAATGCAAAATAATATTTTATAAGAAACTACCGTATTTATTCGCTTCAAAAAAGCCATCGATTCTAAGACGCACCCCGTTTTTAGAGACGTTTATATGAGAAAAAAAGTGCATCTTAGAATCGAAGAAATACGATATTAAACACAAAGTATTTCTCATTTATTTTTAAAGCAATAGAGTTGTTTTTTCCACCACTTCCTAAGGGGTGAAATCATGGCTGCAAATGTCAACTAAACCTCTTGACCTGACACTCCAGGGCTGGGGTTGGCTCTGTCCGTAGCGCGTTAGGGTCACAATCTACAGTTCCCAGTCTTAACTATGCTAGCACCGAGATTCATCTCCGCTCACGCCTACCCTGCCCTCGGTCAAAGGAAAGGCTGCCGTCGGATGGAGCGTTAATCTGAAGCTCAGGTGCAGGAGAGCCATATCCTGTGTACGGTATAAAACACGCTGGATGGCTTTGACGGATACCAATTGTCTTTTAACAGTTGTACAGTTGGTCCCCTTTCTCCAATCTTCTCTGAACCTTTGGGATCCTTGTAACCTTGCCATTTAGCACATTTGGGCAAAAAGCTTAAAATAATTAAAATAATTAAATTATATTAATATAAGTGGCCGAGTGGTTAGAACTCTTGGCTACTGATCTAAAGGGACCTGGGTTGGAGCCCTGGGTCAAGGCATGGATGCTTGTGTTGTTTTTCTGCTGAGGTCCTGTCATCCTCATAGACCTTCTACTATGGCATATAAACTGACAGGCTCCTGTCAGTTTACTCTGTGGCAAGCAGCTGCTTGAGGGGATATTTATTTATTTATTTATTTATTTTTAATATTTGTGGACAAAAATGTGGAAATTACAGTGGTTTACCTTGGTTAAAATGGTAAAGTGCTTCCTCAGTATTACTCGGAAGCATTGGTGTTACGGCTATACAGCCACATTTTCTGCTTCCTTTACTTCATGGGTAAACGTCGAAGCACAAAACCTTTTGGTTTAAATTCCTTTGAAAACAGAATTTTAATCTTTAAAATGGTGTAGCTGTTAGAAATATGAAAATATTGAAAGCAATGTTCTCTGTCCAACATTCAAACAAATCGAGAACAATGATTTCTGCTTATCAGTGGCGGCTAAATTCTGCTGATTCTCACAACACAGAAACTTCAAAAAAAGACGTTAAGAAATTGGTTGTGGTAAAGCAAGATTAAAAACTCAATAAAACAAATGAGAAATATATCATTTGTACATAACAGATTATGCTAATTGCTTTTTTATAGTGACGTAATGCTTTTTTCCCCTAGAAAAAGTAGCGCATTGCTACTTTATTCCATAAAACAGAGTTTGATAAACAGAGTTGATTTCAATGGGATGCTAATCTCGAATCTCTATAACTTTTAAAATAAGTTTTGTAAAAAAAGGTGGCAGAGGATATATTAAAAAAGAAAAACGACTATTAAGGGAATAATTTGAACAACTTTTCAAATATGTAATTATATATGAAATGGTTTGAAATAAAACTTTCTATTTCAGACTTAATTAACTTCAGATGTCCAGTACTGCTATTATTTTATGTTCACACTTCTCTTTAAATACTTAAGGAATATTGTTGAAAAACTGATATTTAGATATAAATGTTTGTATACAAATAATATAGATATTTACATGAAAATGATACAGATATTTAGATACAAATCATACAGATATTTGTATACAAATAATAATATTTATATACAAATGATAGAGATATTTAGATACAAATGATACAGATATTTGTATACAACTAATATAGATATTTAGATGAAAATGATACAGATATTTAGATATAAATCATACAGATATTTGTATACAAATAATAATATTTATATACAAATGATAGAGATATTTAGATACAAATGATACAGATATTTGGATACAACTAATATAGATATTTAGATACAAATGGTATAGTCAGGCGTGTCCAACCTTTTGACTTCCCTGGGCCATATTGAGTGAAGATGAATTATTTTGGACCGCGCATAAAATATATAATATAGTTAATGTATATGAATAATGAAACTTCATTTATTTTCTTATGTTTTTTATTATAAAATTAAAAAAGGGCAACATAAAACTATTGGGACATCAAAAGCTCGCTGAAAATCACTTAATCACGTTGAAAGCTTATGTCGTAAATTTTACGATTTTGTGGGCCGCATTACTAAGCTGTCCAGGGCCGCGGGTTGGACACGCCTGGTATAGATCTTAAATTTGACTTTAGTAACATTTTCCAATAAAACACTTATTTTAAAAGTTATACGTCTTCGAAATTAGATTTTCATTGATATTATGTTCTAATGATCACTCAGCGTATATGCTGCTCACAAAAATTAGGGGATATTTCATCGCTTCATATTCATTTTGAAATATCTCCTAATTTTTGTGAGCAGTATGGTTGTGGTAAATACCCCAGTTTTAAATTTCAAACATAATCCTTCTTGTACAAAGCCCTTAATATAGCTTATAAGAATAATGAAAACTAAAAGGTAGTAAAGGAGTCTAGATCGTCTGTAAAGCAAATAACGTTTTATTCTGCTTAATCTAAAATTCAGAATTCTTTTCTGTCGCCTCTCTTCTCAGACCCCCTCCCATTAAGATGATTCCCCAGTAACAAACCAGAAGACACCTTATCTAGGAGTACGCCCTCTAGCTGCCTCTCAATATTCTGTTCTATAGTAACATACATAGTCTGCGAAGATTTTCATATATACCCAGAACGGTATCAAAAGTGCTTCATGAGTCGTTGTTCACCATTGTCGGCACAGGGACAAAAGACTAGCAAGTCATTTCCGCCAAATTCTGGGTGGCTGACGCAGTCGCTATCAAGCCAAAGTTAAAAGTGGCTGGAGTGAGAGAATATACCCAGTTAACAGGTTACAGGTACCTGCTACAAAGACTGCCCAGTTAACAGGTTACAGGTCTTTCACTCTTCGTATCCTCAAACTTTTCAGCTTTCCTCTCTCTCCCTTTCTCTGAACCTCCTCTCCCTCCCTCTCTCTGCTCGATCCGGGTTTTTCTCCTCACAAAAGGCGTCATCTGCGCCTTCCATTGGTCAGCATCCACCAAGCAGAAGGAGCAAATATTAGTGGGGGCTTGATATTTCTTTGATGTTGCGCTCTCTACCACGTGGGTGGCTTTCTTTCCCAGGGACGCTGTGATGCCATGGTTCAGATTGCCTCCCTGGGGATGCATCATCTGGTAGGAGCGCTTTGCACATGTCGAGACACAGGGGAAGTTGCAGTCTCTGGAGATGTCATCAGCGCTTGTCTGAAGTCTGCCTTTGTAACAGGTTACAGGTGAGGCCCTCACTCCAGCCATTTTTAACGTTGGCTTGATTGCGATTGGCGCCAGCTACCCAGATTTTTGGGGAAATGGCTTGGGAGTCTTTTGTCCCTCTGCCGACAATGGTGAACAACAAGTCATGAAGCACTTTTGATATCGTTCTGCGTATGTACGAAAATCTACGCAGAGAAATTTCTCAATTCTCAGTTTTTTGACCAAAAGTTGGTAGAAAAAGTTTCGCCAAACTAATTTCTATTTCAGACAAAATTCCGTCGAACAAAAATTAAGTCGAAAAATTTTGTGGGACAAATTTCCGTTTCGAACAAATTTCTGTATCGGACAAACTTCCCTCGAAGAAAATTCCGTCTAACAAATTTTCGTTTCGAATAAATTTCCGTCGAACAAAATTCCATCAAACAAATTTCCGCTTTGAACAAATTATTTCAAACAAATCACACAAAACCGTTGTTTTCATTAACTGTAGAATGAGTTAATTGAAGAGTGACTGATTGAACTGATTATATTTTATTATTGATTAATCTCTGCAATGCTAATAGAACGATTGATTTTTCACTTTTTACAAGAAGTCGGTAACGATCTTGACATCAGTATGAGGCGAACCGAAATGAAGAAATAAAGAAATAAATTGTTAAATATTGAATCTCCCTCGAATCACGGACAAAGCTGCGAGTACAGAAATGAAACGTTAAAAAAATAGAAGAAAGGATATGGGACATCACCGTTTCCATATCTCTAATTTGTTATTTTAGAGTCATTATATTTTTTTTTACTTTCATCAGTGACTGACCTCTGAGCCCAAACTACCTGTTTGAAATATTGGTCATCGTTAATCAAAATCATCAATTTTTCTAGTGCAAAATTCAACCGAGTTCATTATTTCTGTTTCGTTTTTTCAAATTTTGTTCCAAATGTTCAAATTCTGCTCCAGTTTCAGATTTGATCTACAAACTCTGTACCGATTAAATAAATATCTTGTTAATTTCTCTCTTTGAGATTTTGAGTTGAGGTTGTTTTACCTCTGAGCGGTACTTTTTTGCACACGATGGGCTAAACTGCCAGGTCACAAGGACCCCGAAGACTCAGAGAAGGTTGGGGGGGAGGGGACCCATTGGAACACCTGTTGGGAGACAGATAGTAGCTTCCCGTCAAGGCCATCCAGCGTGTTCTTTAACGTGCACACGGTATGGCTCTCCCGTATACAGAACCACGGCTTAACGTCCCATCCGACGGACGGCGGCCCTTCCAAGCCCATCGGTGTCCTCTATTGCCCGTGAGCAGGGCGGGGAGTTTTGCGGAGATAAGTCTCAACGCTGACCCAGCTGGGACTCAAACCTGGGAACTGCAGATTATGAGCCTGGCGCGCTACCGACTGAGCCATCCCCGCCCTCTCACATTGAGAACTCTAGGTGGTTTTGTTTTAGGGCTGTCAATGACCGAGTGAATTTGAAATTTTTTCGTTCGGCCAGGTTAACTGCTGCCACAAGTTAAGAGTTCGGGTGAGCAAAGAAAGGCAATTTCCTTCATGGAGAGTTTTGACAGAGAGGTAGAACTGCACTTATTACTAAAGATATGAGAAACGTCTTTGTAATGGTAATGGAAAGTCGCGCTTAGAGTTACCAAAATTTCATAACAAAGCATTATAAAATCTCACTAGAAATGAATTGAAAATCTGGTTAACAGTTTCCAAATCACGTATCTCCAAACAATTCGTTTGTTATTCGAAAAATCATAGAAGCTGAAACATTTAACAGCAGGGTTGTTATTTGGAAAATTATGGTAACCGAAACATTTAACAAAAGAATTATTATTTGAAAGATCGTGGAAGCCGAAACATTTAACAGCAGCGTTATCATTTGAAAAATTTTGGACGCAGAAAACTTTAACAACATCATAAATAGTCTGAATTGTTTTGATTTCTTTCCACTTCCTGAAATAAAAGTAATTTCAGAAATTTATGTAATTTTTTTTTAGATTTCGCCAATTTTGAAAGAATACTTTGGAG
Source organism: Ryuthela nishihirai (assembly GCA_038380435.1). Lineage (NCBI taxonomy): Eukaryota > Metazoa > Arthropoda > Arachnida > Araneae > Heptathelidae > Ryuthela > Ryuthela nishihirai. The sequence continues at coordinate 34,263,975 of JAWZYU010000018.1, forward strand.
GAGTGTAACAACAACATTTGTTTCAAGTGTTCCAGATTTAACAATTCTTTAAAATATTAAAAAAAATTTAAAAATCAAGATTTTAGAAATATTTGAGTAAGAACTTCAATTTATCCTTAGAAGCATCTTCCTTTATTTGCTTATTTTCACAGTGAATGATCTTTAACTGCAGCGTTCCTTTCATATAATATAGAAGGGGTCCAATACTTTTAGAGATAGATTATATTACTAGTTATCTTTCAGTGAGCTCAATCATTGTTTTATTTTTATCCTTTGAGAGTTCTACCTGTTTCAATTATCCTCAAACTTAGCTGTGATCATTTTACTAACACACTGTTTACTGCCCACATTTTAGGATCTACTGATTTTGATGATTCCTAATAAAAATTTTGTTTGGAAAAAGAAAATGTCTTTTGTTACCCTTATACAGATATTACGCTTTTTAATATCCTGTTTGATTTGCCCTTTATGCTTTTCTAGCTGCTCCTGATGTTTAGGGGGCGGGGATGGCTCAGTCGGTAGCGCGCCAGGCTCGTAATCTGTAGTTCCCAGGTTCGAGTCCCAACTGGGTCGGCGTTGAGATTTATCTCCGCAAAATTCCCCGCCCTGCCCACGATCAGTAGGGGACACCGATGGGCTTGGAAAGGCCGCCGTCCGTCGGATGGGACGTTAAGCCGTGGCCCCGTGTGCGGGAGAGCCATACCCTGTGCACGTTAAAGATCACGCTGGATGGCCTTGACGGGAGGCTACCATCTGTCTCCCAACAGCTGTTCCAGTGGATCCCCTCCCCCAACCTTCTCTGAGCCTTCGGGGTCCATGTGACCTGGTCATTTAGCCCATGGTGTGCAAAAAAGTGCCGCTCAGAGGTAAAACAACCCAACAACAACCTGATGTTCAGCAACGGTGAGTAGACCTCACTTGACTCGCACTGCGCAAAAAAATTACGTAGTGAACGCCATGGTTGCTATACGCGTCGACACATCTGTGAACGGATACACTATCTTCCCACGGATGGTATCTAAATATAGAAAACAGCCGGATCAGACATAATCCTCTGTTCGTGTCAGGGGAACACGAGATCATCTTCCTGGAATTAAAGAAGCACGTGTGTATCGTATCGCTCAAAGCATTTTGTGCTCCTGCGGGGGATGGCCGCCGAAGATCAAGCATCTCGGTCTGCCACCAACCTCTCACAGCATCCTACTTTGCGTCGCTGGTTTTTCACGCAGCAAACTCTGAAGTTTGAAAGAGACAGCCAACTCATCAAACATCTCTCTCTCTCTCGATTTTAGTTTACTTTGGTGAGGTTTAATTTTCATTTATTTTTATTTATTTCAGCAGTCTGCGAGGTTCAGTCAATAGCGTGACAGGCCCTTAATCTGGAAGTCGCGAATTTCATTCGAAACTTTGTCAGTACTGATATTTATTTCAAAATTCTCTTCTCTGAACTCATTCGTAAAGGGAGCCCCAATAATTCCCATAGTCCGCTGCGTGCTGGAGCAAGGCTAAGACTACTGTGTACAGTCGCTCAAAAGAGTATCCGAACACTACGGTTGATTACAGAATTCAGAAAAAATATCTGGCAGCGATTTTTTTTGGAAATTAGTGATCTGGCAACCTTCGTGTCACGTGACACGAAGGTATGTGTGACACGAAGGAAGGTGTCACGTGACACGAAGGTTGGCAGATCACTAATTTCCAAAAAAATCGCTGCCAGATATTTTTTCTGAATTCTGTAATCAACCGTAGTGTTTGGATACTTTTTTGAGCGACTGTACGTTACAAACACGCCGTTAGCTGCTCTGATCTAGCTACACGGCTTAGAGATATAAGGATTGTGGTCAGGGGAATAATTGCTAGAGTGGATCCAGAGGACCCAGGCTACTCCCCGGAAATTAGAAATTTCTCCTCATAAAATTTCTATTTTAGTAATGTGGTTGATAAATGTACATCCATACATCCAATTCCAACAAAAAGTATAACACATCGAAAAAATTGCAATTATGAATTTTAATAGCATTTAGAAAAATATGTGTGAAATAAACAATATAAATGACACCTATTAATAAATGCAGAATTTTATCACAAAGTCATAATTTTTCACAGGTTCTTTTCCACTCTTACACAATTGTAATAAACATATTTAGTTATAAACGAAATGATATTTTTACAACAGCAAAGTGTATTTGGGTTGTTTTACCTCTGAGCGGCACTTTTTTGCACACCATGGGCAAAATGGCCAGGTCACAAGGACCCCGAAGGCTCAGAGAAGGTTGGAGGGAGGGGATCCACTGCAATAGCTGTTGGGAGACAGATGGTAGCCTCCCGTCAAGGCCATCCAGTGTGTTCATTAACGTGCACAGGGTATGGCTCTCCCGCACACGGGGCCACGGCGTAACGTCCCATCCGACGGACGGTGGCCTTTCCAAGCCCATCGGTATCCCCTACTGACCGTGGGCAGGGCGGGGAGTTTTTAGGAGATAAGTCTCAACGCTGACCCAGCTGGGACTCGAACCTGGGACTACAGATTACGAGCCTGGCGCTCTACCGACTGAGCCACCCTCGCCCCCAGCAAAATGTATAGCACGCATTTTTAAGTTCTGAAAAAAAATATATATATATATAATACATACACTCAGCATTCCCTTTATTATGCACAGTTCTATGTAATATTCCATGTTATAATTCCCTACCTGAGTTACTCAGATAGAGAACTCGGTAACTTCTTAAATAAGCTTTTTACGGAAAAATGAACTGAAGGTGCTTTAAAAACCTCAATCAGAACTATTTCAATCTCGATTTTCAACAATTTTGGTTCGGTATTTAGAGAGTTACGGAAATTGGAATATTTAACATCAGCAACCTAAGTTCAAATTATTGTCCTCAATGTAACTCAGTAATGTTTACTGAGTTACACGTTAACACGAAAGCAATAACTGATTTACGAACACATTTGATAGTATATTTAGCAGTTTGCGTAAAAAATGATTAAATTTTGCCAATTGTGTAGGTTTATATAAGATTATATGTTTTTTTATCTAGTTCGATTTCAGATCAACATACAGTCGCTCAAAAAATATCCGAACACTATGGTTGATTACAGAATTCAGAAAAAATATCTGGCAACGATTTTTTAGAAATTAGTGATCTGGCAATCTTCGTATCACGTGACACGGTTGCCAGATCACTAATTTCTAAAAAAAATCGTTGCCAGATATTTCTTCTGAATTCTGTAATCAACCATAATGTTGGGATATTTTTTTGAGCGACTGTACACTAGAAGGATAAGATATCGCCTCTAGAGAATAAGGGATACTGATTTTCAGAGAAAATGAAGGTTTACTTTTCCGATTGTTGCACTCTTTAACAATAATAATTCGTAATAACAGGTGATTGGAAAACGTAAATAATAACAATATATTATTAGTCCTATTAGACGCAAAGAAGGAAATCTCTTGTATCCCTTAATAAAAAAAGTTGGATTTTCTTATCCCTAAGGTTAAGGGGCAAATCATCCAGTGTGCTTAATTACTATTTTATTTTTACTATATTAAAATATTACTGAAAATTTTAACATTAAATACTAAATATATAACAAATAAGGAGCAACCGGTCGCCTTTTAATTAATCATAATTTAATAATGACACAGATGGCTATCAATTATTCTGTTCTTCATCAACACATTCTATCCCAATTTCAAATTTTACCATAAATGCATCGTTTGCAATATTACTTAAACTTTTATATTTTCTACATTTAGCGCCGTCTAACGATGGTAAATTGAGGCCATTTGGAGGATTTGAAAATTATGAATAAGCGTATTTCGTTGGCACCTCTTCAATTCAAAAGCAATTTTCCATTAAGCTCTCAAATCAAAATAGTTTTCCTACCCACTCTGGGGTGAAGGGTCAAATTGCTGCTACCAATGTAAACTCCTTTATCATCACATTGCACTACTAAAGTATCAAATTTCTAGCCCAAATAGATCGTTTGCAATATTAGTTTAAACTTTTGAAATTTTTAAAATTTCTGCCGTCAGAAGGCGCATTCAAGCTTTTGATAAATTTTAAAAGTGCGAATCGTAATAGTTTATCAGTACCTATCCAACTCAAAAGATAATTTTCAGTTCATTTCCAAAAACGAACAGGTTTCCTTAAAACACAAAAATTACTTTTTCTACCCCTTTTGGGGGGTAAAGGTGAAAATCATTGTTGCCAATGGAAACTTCATGATATTAGCATTTCACAACCAAACGTTCAAAGTTCAAACATAATTATATCGCTTGCAAAGTTAGTTTGAAATTATGAACTTTGCCACCATTAGAGGGCGCAATTTTAATTATAGCAAGATTTCGAAAGTACGCATCATAATATTTGAACAATGCCTATCCAACCAAAATGTATTTTCAATATATCTCTAAAAGCAAAAAAGTTGATGTCGACTTACGGACAGACAGAAAGACGGACACAGAGCGAGACAGAAGAAAAAGTGAAAATATAGCTCGTTTTTTTCTGAAAACGAGCTAAAAATTAGAAAGTTCTGTAGCAATTATAAATATATTATTTTCATATGGGAAATAGTTTTCGGCAAATAATTTTATTTCACTGTTTTTAGGTTAATTTAAAATATTTCTGGAATTATTGTTCTGCACACATCGTCCTGCGGGCACATAGCAATTGAAAGGGTTAAATATTGAACGAATATTTCTAAAATCATCATGTCAATAGATTAAATTGAAATTTTCATATTTAATTAATTTTTTGTATACAAAAAGGTTTTTAAAGTTATGATCTTTAAATTTGTTTTTTCGTTGATATAACATGAGATCTATTAATAACCAAGTGCAAACTAATGCTAAAATTCCGTTTTCATAAACTTTCTATAATATGCAAATAAACTTTAAAATCTCAAAAGAAATTCATTTTCATGTTCCGATCTTTATACCAGGAAGAGCAAACGATTTCTTGAAAATAAGACCGATGAAAGAAGACCGATGATCATCGATCATTCAGGTCACATCTATAAAAACAAAAACCAGCCATAACTCATCGGGAAATCGTGGTAGACACTTTAAATTTTCACAGAATATTTCTGATTGCGGTCCGAGTGGTAGTGCAAAATTTCAAGTTGAAATACCAAAAAGGGACGTACTAAAAGCAAAAATATATTTACCATGATTCCTACGGCAAACGGTAATCTTTGTCAAATTTATTGTTGCCATTTACTTCTCCCTAACTGTGATCGTAAGAGTTATAATAACATTTAAACCTGCTGCCGTTGCCAGATTCCCCACATTTCTGAAGCATTGTTCCGTGGCCGAGTGGTTAGCGCGCTTGGCTATTGATCTACGAGACTTGGGTTCGAGCCCCGGGTAAAGCATGGATGTATTGTCGTTTTTCTGCTGAGACCCTGGCATCCTCACAGACCTTTTACTATGGCATATAAACTGACAGGCTCCTGTCAGACCTCTGTGGCAAGCAGCTGCTTGAGGGGGTATTTATTTTATTTTTATATTTTAAAGTATCCCGTTGTAGTAAGGGGGGCGGGGGTGGCTCAGTCGGTAGCGCGCCAGGCTCGTAATCTGTAGTTCCCAGGTTCGAGTCCCAGCTGGGTCAGCGTTGAATTTATCTCCGCAAAATTCCCCGCCTTGCCCACGGTCAGTAGGGGACACCGATGGGCTTGGAAAGGCCGCCGTCCGTCGGATGGGACGTTAAGCCATGGCCCCGTGTGTGGGAGAGCCATACCCTGTGCACGTTAAAGAACACGCTGGATGGCCTTGACGGGAGGCTACCATCTGTTTCCCAACAGCTGTTCCAGTGGGTCCCCTCCCCCAACCTTCTCTGAGCCTTCGGGATCCATGTGACCTGGCCATTTAGCCCATGGTGTGCAAAAAAGTGCAGCTGAGAGGTAAAACAACCCAACCCAAGTTGTAGTAAGGGCCTGATTTTTTAACCCAAATCCGGGTGTGGCAGGATGAACTCGCATATAAAATTTGGGATTTATATAAATGAATTTTATGCTCGTCACTGATATATGTAAAATGAATAAACGCATTAAAAAACAATCGTCATTTAAAATAGAGAGTTCAAGTTTCATCTTCGTACATAAATTTGAGATTGTTCCGTCAAGTACATCGGGAACCACAGAGTATCAAAATCTGTCGAAATAAAAAATCTTGATAGTTTGCGAGCAGCCACGGGCCATGAGAGCGCGTACTGACGTCAGAAATGACCTGAGCAACGCCGAGCAGATCTTCATGTTAAATCTGTACTAAAGTGCTGGGGGGGGGGGGAGGCAGAATTCACAAAAGTAATTTTTAGTGCAGTAAAAAGCAAATTATACAAAATTAAAGTAAGACCTGGGAAGCGCGGAATGCCGTCCAACTAGTCATAAATAATTAAAAAAGTATGCTGCCCAGTTTTTTTTTTTATTTTATTTGCGCCATATAGGAAAGAGAAGAATCCTAGAAGCAACTCCTAGCTTTTACAGGCCTTCTCATACAAGGACATGCCCTACTACGACCGAAGTCACTGCTGACCACTGCCTTAGTTAGAGCTAACACAACACACAAAGTTTGCCTTGCTGGAACAGTCGCTAGCTGCCTAACCACTATGCCAGTTAAGGCTAAGAAGATTCTTTGCTTGCTTCAATTGCTATTAAAGTGGTCTTTTACCTGCTCAGAACCGGATGATAATAAGGAATTTTATGTAATTGTAGTGGTAAGAAAATATTGCTTAGGAATATTGTGATTAATGTGGAACGATCTGAAACACTAGAAGAGATTTTCGTTACTTTAAAACTCTTGAAATGTTCGGTAAAATGAATGTTTTGCTTCAAAATCTAATTGTTCATTTGCAAATGCAATACTTTCTTCTGTTTTAATGACGACTGCAAACAATTGGTAATTAAATTGCATTCTGCAATAAAAAAAAATTTTTTTTTCAACCGACAATTGTTAATCATGGTCAATTTTGCTTAAAACTCAGCATTTATTTACTCACAGGCACTCAGAACATTTTAAAATATTTTAACGATGGTCATTAATATTTATGACGATCAGTTGGCAGAGACAAGGTAATTAATAAAGTCACAAAAGCGTCCTACGTATCTAATTTAAGCGGATAAATGTAAAAACTTAAGTGACAGGGAAACTGGTTTCTGTTTTTCATTTACACGAAAAGCATTCGATAATTTAATCGAATCTCATTCTGAACTGTTCTTTTTCTGTGGAATCTTCTCAAGATTCTTTGCTTAAATTAATTTTCATTTTCAAGCTCAACTTAAGGGTTTATTTCGGTGTATGCAGGATTGGATTTTGTCTCTTAATTTGAGGGGAAAAAAGTAGCTTAAATTTTTTACACTAAAGCCAGTTAAACGTAAAGATGTGTTCGAGCTCAGCCTGGTCCAAGTTATCCTTTTTTCCAGCCTGAGCCCAAGTTATTGATCCCTAGTCATCCCGAGCCCAATTTAAGAAAAAAAGAAAAAAAAAAAAATCCGACACATCATAAGGCATTTATATACAGAAATGCATGTCGATAATAATTTATTTTATTCTTATATTATTAATTATAATCATTTTATGAAAGTATTAAAATGTTAATGCTATTTAGAACGAAAAATATTATTTAAATATTAATAGAAAATGAAAGTTCTTGGGTAACATCATTATAAATGTAAAGACTCATTCATTTATTAAAAGTAGAGAATATGTTAAAAATAATCAAAAGTAGCATGGGGTGTATTTTTAATTACTAAAGACTGATTTAAAGGTTGAAACTATAGTCAAAAGTTGTTTTATATTTCAAATTATTTTCTCACAATTACAAGAAATATTTGAAATTTAAATTATTCTGAGCCCGAGGCAGAAGTCGACTGTGCTATTTATAGCCCGAACTCAGTAGTAGTAGTAAAACATAACATCAAACGGGGAGGTCCATATTTCAGACTTTACCAAAAAACAATGAAAGAAATATAAAAATCACACAAATCATCTGATTTGAGTTTGAATTTGGTGTAGAAAATATTTTTCCATTTAAAACCAATAAATAAAAAAAAAGAGATAAAAATTTAAAAAGTCAAATTAAAATTTTGGAAAAAAAATAAATTTTTTTCTTCTCTTTTTCTTTTTTTTTCTTATATTTAAAAAAATATATATATAAAAATTTAATTAAAATCTGTAATTAAATTCTTTCTCTGAATCCAGTAGAAAGAAGGAATTGTCTTAAATGTAGATATATAGTTTGTTTAATTTGGATAATGAATACGATTTCAATAGTTAATTCCGAAATTTTTAATTGTTTAAGCGATTCAATTAAAGTAGATCTTTCCTTATCATATTTTGAACAGTTTATAAGAACATGGTTAATTGATTCTAAAACGTAACATGAAGTACAGTTTGAAGTATGATATTTTTTAATTAAATGTAAAAATCGATTAAGTGCAAAGAGACCAGAGCGAAGTCTGTAAATTCTGGAAATTAAATTTCTTTGTAGCCCGAACTCAGCTCTAGTAAATAATAAATACATCCATCTCTCGATTTACGCTGTAGATGAGTTCCGGCAAGTCACCGTTTAATCGAAACCAACATTTTGGGGAGAAAAGGGGGGATAGGTTCCGAAAAATTTCTTGTTATGAATAAACATGTTTACAAAGAACGCCAAATGAAAATTTACAAGATGCTCTATGGAAATTTACACTTGCTCTATGGAAATCCCCCCTGCTTTATTAAATCGTTAGCCTCCCTTGAATTATAATAAAACCAACTAAAATATATCTATTTAGATAGAATGGAAAGATAGAGGAACAGAAAATGCAGTACTGGAATTGACTTCCATGATATACAGGTAAACGCTGGAGATGGGTTACGGGAAGACGCTCGATAAAAGAATTTTTTTATTAAACAGAAATATTGTTTTATTCGTCTGTTTTGTGTATATATTATTAATCTTTTTTTTTCTTTATATTACAATGGATGTTTTGCTTCGGCAAAAATAATTATAATTCACAGGTTTTATTGAAAAATACATAAATAATTATATTAATGTGTATACTAAGGTTAAGGAAAACTTAAAAATGAAGCTCTAAATTATACAGATATAGCGGAAGTTTTTAATTTTAGACTACTTAGTTAATATGACAATTGTGGTTTGCTTACTACATAATTTGGGAAAGAATGGGATCAGTTTCAACAGGCTTTTCTTGAAACTAATAGTACTCTTCTGGGTAAAAAAGGAGCAGAGAGAACAAAGTTATTTGAGTGATAAGGCACTGGAGCATATTTTTCAAAAAATAGACGATAGGAATAACCTGAATCAACACCCTACTAGTCCTAATAGCTAGCATTACAATGAGCTCAATAAACGTATAATGGATCACTTAACAGCTGGTAAGAATCTTTGGCTATATAGCTTGACTGATAAAGCAGCGAAAGAAGTTAGACAGCACAACAACAGGAGATTGTACCAGATTGTTAATGTTTTCTGTGGGAAGAAACAGATAGACAGGGATTAAGGAATTAACATGGTAAGGTGGTTGAAAGTGAGGATTCTGTGATGGCTAGGTGGGTTGAGCATTTCAGAGATGTTCTGAACAATGTGGTTATTTCTACTCCCATTGTTTGTAATGAGGATAGATGCATGACTGGCTTTAATGATGGCCCTATATCGCATTCTAAAGTCGATTTTACTATCTCTAAATTAAAATTGCATAACTCTCCTGGGGTGCATGAAATCACCACTGAAAGGCTTAGAGCTTGAACAATAAAGTTACATTGCAACTTGGAGTGCCTCATGGATCTGTATTGGGGCCAATGTTATTTTTAATTTACATTAATGGCCTATGTCATTTACGATTTAATGACAAAATAATTCCTCTTGCATATAATACAACTATATTTTTTTTCTGAAAGAGATGACATATCAATTAACCAAATAATGATTTGGCGATTTATATAAAATGGGAGAATGGTTTCATAAGAAGGGATTGGGTTAAACATCAAGAAGACAAATTTTAGGAACATTAGAATTAGTGAAAATGAAACAGATTGCTATAAAGGAAAACTAATTTATCATTAAAGATCCTGTAATGATGATTTATATAGATGTGAAAGTATTGGAGGAGTAGAGACTCTTTGGGATTAATTATAGACAGAAAAATTAATTTGGAATTTGCGAATTAAAAACCTTTTTTTAAAATTTAATTCCCAAAATATGCTATATCAGGACTAAAACTTAGACTTATCATTACTAAAAACGATATTTAATGCTTGGATAAGATCTTATGTAAAATAGGGTATTTTGTCATGGGGGGAGTGGAATTTATGATAAATGTGAACTGCGAGAGGGAATCCAAAACCATGCAATTAGGTTCATGCTAAGAAAGAGAATAGGAAGCAAATATTATAAAGGATTAGGTATCCTGTAACTCAATAAACTATATATTTTTAATGTAAAAATACCTTGGAATGAACAAAACATCAGATGTTTTGAAGTTAATACCAGATTATATAAAAATATTGAGAGAGCTTTTTACATCAAGGAATATTATTACCAGGCATTACATTTATGTACCCAAAAATTATTTAATTTGATTCCAACACACATGAAAAATTTAAGAAATGTAAATGAATTTGTTAAAGAAATCAGAAAATGGATTTTGGAGTTAAAGATTAGAAATTTTCGGTTTTTGTAAAAAGAAATGAGAACAAAACGGAGACACGAAATATAAAATTATTCTTTGAATATTAAAGATCATGCCAAAGATGGGAATATTTTTCACAAAACTCAGAAAGGAGTCGTACTCGAGTGTAATGTTTTGATCATGTAATATGCATGAGAATGCTATTGCAAGGAACAGAAATCAAAAAGAAAAGGACACAATAGAGTTTTTATTGTAAATGTGTAATGATTATTGTTATAACATGTAACAAAGAATTATTTGTTTTTAGTAGGTCTGTATAGCAACATGAACTTTACCTATGCATAAAATATAAACCTACTACTTATTAGATTTTAATATTTATTTATGCATATATTTGAACCGTCGACATTTTGCGAAACACCGATACATTAAACAACCATGTTCATAAAGGTATTTGTAAATGATTTCCATCGGTTAATCCTACATATATGATGTTGCGATCTTGGAGAAATACATATTTAATATCTCTCTATAGCTCAGATAACTCATTCTAGTTAAAATCCCCACACCCTGAAGTTTTCCACAAACATCAGCCCGTCCTGTTCCAATCCACATCATGACAGAGAGGAAGGCAATTGTCATAACAACCACATTCCTCCCTTCTTTTTTCTTTCCTCTCATCTGAACCGTTTCATTTGTAGCATCAAAGACAGTTCGTGATTCACGGGGTGTTCGACCTCTCCTCTCTCCTCCGGGAAGCGGGAGAGCCTCTAGTGGATCAGTTCCTGATGAAAGTGGTGAACGCCAGAGGATGTGCTTGAGGCCGGACCATATCCGTCGGCGCTCCATGGGGACACCAAACGTGACACGGGGACATGAAACGGAGACATCATCCCTTGTTTCACACAGATCACGGCAACGACCTGCTGCTGATAAGCAGGTGCCCAAGTTTAGGCGAGGGAAATGGGTTCGTTATGGAAGATATTAGAGATGTTGTTTGTTGTTCGTAATGAAATGTATGGATATAGTGTACAGTAATGGAAAATTTTACGTATCTCGATTGATTTATGCACCTAGGATGTTAAAAGGCTCCTGTCAGACTTCTTTATAGAGTGTGATGTTGAAAGACTCCTGTCAGACTTCTTTATAGAGTGTGATGTTGAAAGACTCCTGTCAGACTTCTTTATAGAGTGTGATGTTGAAAGACTCCTGTCAGACTTCTTTATAGAGTGGATGTTGAAAGACTCCTGTCAGACTTCTTTATAGAGTGTGATGTTGAAAGACTCCTGTCAGACTTCTTTATAGAGTGGATGTTGAAAGACTCCTGTCAGACTTCTTTATAGAGTGTGATGTTGAAAGACTCCTGTCAGACTTCTTTATAGAGTGGATGTTGAAAGACTCCTGTCAGACTTCTTTATAGAGTGTGATGTTGAAAGACTCCTGTCAGACTTCTTTATAGAGTGGATGTTGAAAGACTCCTGTCAGACTTCTTTATAGAGTGTGATGTTGAAAGACTCCTGTCAGACTTCTTTATAGAGTGGATGTTGAAAGACTCCTGTCAGACTTCTTTATAGAGTGTGATGTTGAAAGACTCCTGTCAGACTTCTTTATAGAGTGGATGTTGAAAGACTCCTGTCAGACTTCTTTATAGAGTGTGATGTTGAAAGACTCCTGTCAGACTTCTTTATAGAGTGTGATGTTGAAAGACTCCTGTCAGACTTCTTTATAGAGTGTGATGTTGAAAGTCTCCTGTCAGACCTTTCCGTGGCGTATTATGCTGAAAGGCTCCTGTAAGACTTTCGTGGCATATGACGATAACAGACTCCTGTCAGATCTACGTTGCATATTAAGCTGACATTAGTGACCCGTCAAGTAGGCTCTATAATAAAAAAAACTTATTTATTAATTTATTTTGGTCAAAAAACGTCTAAATTACTCCGTAATTCTAAGTAGCACACTCCATAAATTTTTTATGTATGAAAATAAAAGGATCAATATAGATTTACTATGTCGAATATTGGTTGTTATGACTATCACAGCGGCAATCAACTTAGCGAGTTTTGCATTCACTATTAAACCAACATAAAACGCGAATGCTCACTAAGCCATCAGTATGAAAATCATTTTCTTGCAAGATTACATTCTGAAATTTTTCATAAACCTTCAGCACATACTCACTCCTCAAAGCATATGCATACATTTAGAAGGCTTTTGCCAATTTTTGCCGAATGATCACCTCAAAAATGTGATCAAATATTCATCCTCCACATCCTGCCGACTGAGTGATGCATTGGTAACCAACACAAAGACTCTCTCTGCATGTTTGTTATTCTACTGTCTATTCCCATTGTTTCGTCAGCAAAAGTGGAGACATAAGAAAAACTTCGTTTATTTCTGCGACCCGTTCCCATTCACCTATGTGCTTTTCTTTATGAGGTTGTCGATGAAATCTATGGACGTTAAGGAAGAATGAGATGTACCGCGACGGTGGAGACGAGTCCTGATCGTATGCAAGGCAATTTCCGTCTAAATCAGGCCCCCGGGCGATGCATGTTGTTGTGTTTGTTGCGAAGAACCGAGGAAATAACATTCTCCAGCATATCTCACTGGAGAGCAGGATCTCGAAGTTTGTTGTTGGCCTAGCTTGGGGTGGGCGTTTTCTCCTGTGTGTGTGTTTCCATGGAAGAAATAACATTATTAAGGCACTGTCAGACGATGATGGATTTTTTTTTCATCTTTAATATCTTCACTACATGATCAAGTTGTTAGGAATGTAAAGATCAGGAAGCAGGCGCTTTTATCTTAAAATGACTGTTTTTCCACAAAAATAAATAAATATAAATATTAATTTTATACTTCAAATTATGAAATATATCATTATGGATACTGTCTATAGATAAAAGAATTTACTATGTTTCGCTAAAAATGTTTTACAATGTTGGACTATATTTAAAGCCAAAACATGTATTATTCAAGTTATTGCTGTTAACCATGCTTATGCCAAGAGATTTTTTCAGCCTAGGCTAGAGTGGCACTTTTTTCTGCTGAGTATCACTTTTTTCAAACAATGAATAAATGATCAGTTCACAAGGGCCCCAAGGACTCAGAGTAGGTTGGGGAAAGGGACCTACTGGACAGCTTTTAGGGGGCAAATGGTAGCCTCCTGTCAGACCATACAACTTTTAGGGGTCAAATGGTAGCCTTCTGTCAGACCATACAACTTTTAGGGGTCAAATGGTAGCCTCCTGTCAGACCATACAACTTTTAGGGGGCAAATGGTAGCCTTCTGTCAGACCATACAACTTTTAGGGGCAAATGGTAGCCTCCTGTCAGACCATACAACTTTTAGGGGGCAAATGGTAGCCTCCTGTCAGACCATACAACTTTTAGGGGGCAAATGGTAGCCTTCTGTCAGACCATACAACTTTTAGGGGGCACATGGTAGCCTCCTGTCAGACCATACAACTTTTAGGGGGCAAATGGTAGCCTCCTGTCAGACCATACAACTTTTAGGGGGCACATGGTAGCCTCCTGTCAGACCATACAACTTTTAGGGGGCAAATGGTAGCCTCCTGTCAGACCATACAACTTTTATAGGGCAAATGGTAGCCTTCTGTCAGACCATACAACTTTTAGGGGGCAAATGGTAGCCTCCTGTCAGACCATACAACTTTTAGGGGTCAAATGGTAGCCTCCTGTCAGACCATACAACTTTTAGGGGGCAAATGGTAGCCGCCTGTCAGACCATACAACTTTTAGGGGGAAATGGTAGCCTCCTGTCAGACCGTACAACTTTTAGGGGGCAAATGGTAGCCTCCTGTCAGACCATACAACTTTTAGGGGGCAAATGGTAGCCTCCTGTCAGACCATACAACTTTTAGGGGTCAAATGGTAGCCTCCTGTCAGACCATACAACTTTTAGGGGGCAAATGGTAGCCTTCTGTCAGACCATACAACTTTTAGGGGGCAAATGGTAGCCTCCTGTCAGACCATACAACTTTTAGGGGTCAAATGGTAGCCTCCTGTCAGACCATACAAGTTTTAGGGGGCAAATGGTAGCCTTCTGTCAGACCATACAACTTTTAGGGGGCAAATGGTAGCCTCCTGTCAGACCGTACAACTTTTAGGGGGCAAATGGTAGCCTCCTGTCAGACCATACAACTTTTAGGGGGCAAATGGTAGCCTCCTGTCAGACCATACAACTTTTAGGGGTCAAATGGTAGCCTCCTGTCAGACCATACAACTTTTACGGGGCAAATGGTAGCCTTCTGTCAGACCATACAACTTTTAGGGGTTAAATGGTAGCCTCCTGTCAGACCACACAACTTTTAGGGGGCAAATGGTAGCCTTCTGTCAGACCACACAACTTTTAGGGGTCAAATGGTAGCCTCCTGTCAGACCATACAACTTTTAGGGGTCAAATGCTACCCTCCTGTCAGACCATACAACTTTTAGGGGTCAAATGGTAGCCTCCTGTCAGACCATACAACTTTTAGGGGGCAAATGGTAGCCTTCTGTCAGACCATACAACTTTTAGGGGGCAAATGGTAGCCTTCTGTCAGACCATACAACTTTTAGGGGGCAAATGGTAGCCTCCTGTCAGACCATACAACTTTTAGGAGGCAAATGGTAGCCTTCTGTCAGACCATACAACTTTTAGGGGGCAAATGGTAGCCTCCTGTCAGACCATACAACTTTTAGGGGGCAAATGGTAGCCTCCTGTCAGACCATACAACTTTTAGGGGTCAAATGGTAGCCTCCTGTCAGACCATACAACTTTTAGGGGGCAAATGGTAGCCTTCTGTCAGACCATACAACTTTTAGGGGGCAAATGGTAGCCTCCTGTCAGACCATACAACTGTTAGGGGGCAAATGGTAGCCTCCTGTCAGACCATACAACTTTTAGGGGTCAAATGTTAGCCTCCTGTCAGACCATACAACTTTTAGGGGTGAAATGGTAGCCTCCTGTCAGACCATACAACTTTTAGGGGACAAATGGTAGCCTCCTGTCAGACCATACAACTTTTAGGGGGGCAAATGGTAGCCTCCTGTCAGACCATACAACTTTTAGGGGGCAAGTGGTAGCCTCCTGTCAGACCATACAACTTTTAGGGGGCAAACGGTAGCCTCCTGTCAGACCATACAACTTTTAGGGGGCAAATGGTAGCCTCCTGTCAGACCATACAACTTTTAGGGGTCAAATGTTAGCCTCCTGTCAGACCATACAACTTTTAGGGGTGAAATGGTAGCCTCCTGTCAGACCATACAACTTTTAGGGGTGAAATGGTAGCCTCCTGTCAGACCATACAACTTTTAGGGGACAAATGGTAGCCTCCTGTCAGACCATACAACTTTTAGGGGGACAAATGGTAGCCTCCTGTCAGACCATACAACTTTTAGGGGGCAAGTGGTAGCCTCCTGTCAGACCATACAACTTTTAGGGGCCAAATGGTAGCCTCCTGTCAGACCATACAACTTTTAGGGGTGAAATGGTAGCCTCCTGTCAGACCATACAACTTTTAGGGGTCAAATGGTAGCCTCCTGTCAGACCATACAACTTTTAGGGGTGAAATGGTAGCCTCCTGTCAGACCATACAACTTTTAGGGGACAAATGGTAGCCTCCTGTCAGACCATACAACTTTTAGGGGGGCAAATGGTAGCCTCCTGTCAGACCATACAACTTTTAGGGGGCAAGTGGTAGCCTCCTGTCAGACCATACAACTTTTAGGGGTCAAATGGTAGCCTCCTGTCAGACCATACAACTTTTAGGGGTGAAATGATAGCCTCCTGTCAGACCATACAACTTTTACGGGTCAAATGGTAGCCTCCTGTCAGACCATACAACTTTTAGGGGTGAAATGGTAGCCTCCTGTCAGACCATACAACTTTTAGGGGACAAATGGTAGCCTCCTGTCAGACCATACAACTTTTAAGGGGGCAAATGGTAGCCTCCTGTCAGACCATACAACTTTTAGGGGGCAAGTGGTAGCCTCCTGTCAGACCATACAACTTTTAGGGGTCAAATGGTAGCCTCCTGTCAGACCATACAACTTTTAGGGGTCAGTGGTAGCCTCCTGTCAGACCATACAACTTTTAGGGGTCAAATGGTAGCCTCCTGTCAGACCATACAACTTTTAAGGGTGAAATGGTAGCCTCCTGTCAGACCATACAACTTTTAGGGGTGAAATGGTAGCCTCCTGTCAGACCATACAACTTTTAGGGGTGAAATGGTAGCCTCCTGTCAGACCATACAACTTTTAGGGGACAAATGGTAGCCTCCTGTCAGACCATACAACTTTTAGGGGTGAAATGGTAGCCTCCTGTCAGACCATACAACTTTTAGGGGACAAATGGTAGCCTCCTGTCAGACCATACAACGTGTATATGCTCTCCGCACATGGGTGCCACGGCTTAACTTTCAGATGGACGGAGGCTTTTTAAAGCCCAATGAGTATCCTCTTTCTCACCCGGGTTATAAGGTGGAGAGTTAGAAAAGATAAATCTGAACGCTGGTATAGTTGGGACTCGAAACTGGGAATTGCAGATTACGCGAGTGGCACGCAATCGATTGAGTGACCTCCATAGAATAAATGGATCTGGGATCGAATCTCAAGTATGGAATTGATCCCTAGAACGGAAGGAAAAATATTATACTGCAATGTAAATGTCTCCGTCCTCCTTTAACATTTGTTCGGCTCGATTAAGCCTCATAATATTTAAAAAAAATACTTAATATTTTAGAAAAGTTAAATTACTACTGGCTGATAGACACGCCGTTGCTCAGTTTTTCAGCTGAATGAGAAGCACTCTAAATTTTATAGTAGATATCCTCACTACATCACAAGCTTCCATTTGAGTTATAACTCATTATGTCCAGCAATCCTTTACATATTTTCTCCGTTTTTCCTGAGAGAGGAAGATTTGAAGGTCCTTACACTAATTTTGTTTTAAGTTATGATAAGAAGAAGTTTTTACTGAATTTGGCCATCCGAGCTCCTTTGCTCTTTAGGAAAAGTTCTCGGTCAGACACACAAACTCTGTAAAATTTATAAATAAAAATAATAAATACCCCCTCAAGCAGCTGCTTGCCACAGAGGTCTGACAGCAGCCTGTCAGTTTATATGCCACAGTAGAATATCTGAGAGGATGCCAGGACCTCAGCAGAAAAACAACACACACATCCATGCCTTACCCGGGGCTCGAACCCAGGCCCCTTAGATCAGTAGCCAAGCGCGCTAACCACTCGGCCATGGGATGGCGGTTCAAAAATTTATAAACATTTGAAATTACATTGTTAAAAATTTTCCTTAATGAGCAATGCAACGGAAAGGAGGGCATTTTTATTTTCAAAAGAAATGGCAACAGGAAGAAACTTTGATGCAAAAAACATTCTGCAGGTTGGGCTGTTTTACCTCTGAGCGGCACTTTTTTGCACACCATGGGCAAAATGGCCAGGTCACATGGACCCCAGAGGCTCAGAGAAGGTTGGGGGAGGAGACCCATTTTAACAGCTGTTGGGAGACAAATGGTAGCCTCCCGTCAAGGCCATCCAACGTGTTCTTTAACATGTACAGGGTATGGCTCTTCCGCACACGAGGCCACGGCTTAACGTCCCATACGACGGACGGCGGCCTTTCCAAGCCCATCGGTGTCCCCTACTGACCGTGGGCAGGGCGGGGAATTTTGCGGAGATAAATCTCAACGCTGACCCAGCTGGGACTCGAACCTGGGAACTACAGATTACGAGCCTGGCGCGCTACCGACTGAGCCACCTCCGCTCCCATTCTGCAGGAAAAGGAAAATAAAGATTTGAATAGTAGAGTACATAATACATTTAAAAAATTCAAAATTATTTTGGTAGTGGTAAAATTTGAAATCTCTTCCCCCCTCTAAAAAAAGTCGGATACTTTAAATAATTAGCTGAAAAAAATTGGTTTCCCTGAGTGGGATTTGAACCCATTCTCCCTTTTTCTGGGAGACGTAGATTCAAATCCCACGCAAATAATCAATTTTTTTCAGCTAATTATTTCAAGTGTTTTTTGTCTACAGGACATTTTTCTCCGATACTTTATTAGTGAATAGCTGCATACGTAAATCAATATAAATACACAATTACTTGTTGAAATAAAATTCAAGAAATACTTTGATGAAAAAATTAGTTTCAACAATTGAAAAAAATAGTTCATTCAAATCAATTGTGATTTTTAAATCTTCTCGACCTTGTCCACCATCTGTTATCGGGAAAGGCAACTTTCCAATTTTCATCGTTATAGATTTAAATATAGAAAAGAAAATTACTGAAGCAAAAGTGTTATTAATACAAGATTCAATCAAAAATAAATACACAGATTACTTGTTGATATAGAATTCAGGAAATACTTCTGTGGAAAATAAATGAGTTTCGCCAATAAGTGGAACTCGAAGCCACGCCTTCCCAGTTGGGTTGGGTTGGGTTGTTTTACCTCTGAGCGGCACTTTTTTGCACACCATGGGCTAAATGGCCAGGTCACATGGACCCCGAAGGCTCAGAGAAGGTTGGGGGAGGGATACTGGAACAGCTGTTGGGAGACAGATGGTAGCCTCCCGTCAAGGCCATCCAGCGTGTTCTTTAACGTGCACAGGGTATGGCTCTCCCGCACACGGGGCCACGGCTTAACGTCCCATCCGACGGACGGCGGCCTTTCCAAGCCCATCGGTGTCCCCTACTGACCGTGTGCCTTCCCAGTTACATGTCAGTTGTACTAACTACTAAAATATCACCAATTCTGTCATAAATATCTCTTGAATTCTATGTCAACAGGTAATCTGTGTATTTACTGTTGACTGAATCTTGTATCGATAACGCTTTAGCTTGAGTGATTTTCTTATTTAAATCTATAATGATGAAAATTGCAAATTTGCCTTTCCCGGTAATAGATGGCGCCACTAGCGACAAGTTCGGGAAGATTTAAAAGCCGAATTAGTGGGAAAATGACGGAGCTGGTGATAGTTTAGTGGTTAGAACACCTGGTATGTAACTGGGAGGCATAGGTTAGTCTCACTCATTGGCGAAACTTCTTCTGTTCCACAAATTATTTCGTACTCAAAAAGTCAGACAGTTTCGAACTTCCAATCCTTCCCATTATATGAATTTTTTTAATATTTATTTATTCTACTTGGGGTTTAGAATTTTGTTAATTCAAACATATGCACGGAGAGAGTCATGCCACCATAGCATGTAAATGCGATAATCATAATTAACTACATAGTGACTTTGCATCACTCTGTATTTATAAGGGTATTGTAATAAAAAGTCCCTCACGTTAAAGTAGTATTAATACAAGAATCCATACAAATCCATATATATAAAAATAAATATAAATACCCTATCAAACAGGGCGGGGGTGGCTCAGTCGGTAGCGCGACAGGCTCGTAATCTGTAGTTCCCAGGTTCGAGTCCCAGCTGGGTCAGAGTTGAGATTTATCTCCGCAAAAATTCCCCGCCCTGCCCACGGTCAGTAGGGGACACCGATGGGCTTGGAAAGGCCGCCGTCCGTCGGATGAGACGTTAAGCCGAGCCCCGTGTGCGGGAGAGCCATACCCTGTGCACGTTAAAGAACACGCTGGATGGCCTTGACGGGAGGCTACCATCAGTCTCCCAACAACTGTTCCAGTGGGTCCCCTCCCCCAACCTTCTCTGAGCCTTCGGGGTCCTTGTGGCCTGGCCATTTAGCCCATGGTGTGCAAAAAAGTGCTTCTGAGAGGTAAAACAACCCAAAATAACCCCCTCAAGCAGCTGTTTGCCATAGAGGTCTGACAGGAACCTGTCATTTATATGCCACAGTAGAAGGTCTGTGAGGATGACAAGATCTCAGCAAAGAAACGACACATACATACCTTACCCGGGGCTCGAACCCAGATCCCTTAGATCAGTGGGCCATGGGACGGTTTTAAACGGACCACATTTTAAAGTGGTGTATTTTATTAAACAATTGAGTAACAAAATAAATTGTGTGTCCGAAACGTCAAGGAACTTAAAAAGTTTTCTCTTTTTGACGACGTGGAGTTAGCATCGCATGAAATATCTTAAATATCAAATTTCCAATTGGATGGATTGGTAAAGATGAACCAATCTTGTGATTCACGAGAAGTCTCGTTTTGCCACCATTGGACTTCAGTCTGGAAGGATACAGTCAAAATATCATTCATTCCGAAATATTTAAAGAAAGAATCAGTTGAAGCTGTTGCAAGTGTTACAATACAATACAAATATTTAAAGAAAGAATCAATTGAAGCTGTTGCAAGTGTTACAATACAATACAAATATTTAAAGAAAGAATCAATTGAAGCTGTTGTAAGTGTTACAATACAATACAAATATTTAAAGAAAGAATGAATTGAAGTTGTTGCAAGTGTTACAATACAATACAAATATTTAAAGAAAGAATCAATTGAAGCTGTTGCAAGTGTTACAATACAATACAAATATTTAAAGAAAGAATCAATTGAAGTTGTTGCAAGTGTTACAATACAATACAAATATTTAAAGAAAGAATCAATTGAAGCTGTTGCAAGTGTTACAATACAATACAAATATTTAAAGAAAGAATCAATTGAAATTGTTGCAAGTGTTACAATACAATACAAATATTTAAAGAAAGAATCAATTGAAGCTGTTGCAAGTGTTACAATACAATACAAATATTTAAAGAAAGAATCAATTGAAGCTGTTGCAAGTGTTACAATACAATACAAATATTTAATGAAAGAATCAATTGAAGCTGTTGCAAATGTTACACCAGACATGCTGAACTGAGCATGGACGGAAATTGAATATCAGGCCACCAATGGCGCCTACATATTGTTCAATACAAAACGTAATTTTGAGAGATTCTTGGACATTGGATTCTTGTACACAAAACTGCTTTTGTTAGTAAATTATTTAAGTAAAGCACTTTAAAATCGTAATTTTTTTTTATAAAACTCAATGAGTGGATATCTTTTATAAGAACTCAGTAAATAAAAAAAATTTGTGTTTATATGAAAAGCACATTTAGTTTTATATCAAATAAACGACCAAATTTTTAATATTATTGTATTAAGAAAGGCGAAAATTGCTTTATATTATTATTTGAACAAACGGCAAAATTATTTTGATATTATAGAAATGTTACAAAATTATTTTCTAGTCATATATATATTTATAAAATCAAAAAAAAAATCCAAAAACTATATGACATTATTATATAATTATTATATATACATTATTATATAACAACGACCGAAATATTTTTATATCAAAATTAATTTATTGAGAAAAAAATACGAAAATTATTTGAGATCAGTGAAATTTGAAATTATTGTATACTGTTACATATATCAACAAAAAGCCAAAATTATTTTTGTCCGCTATTATATCAATAAAAGGCAAGAAAAGGCAAAGCTTTTTCAATCATCACTGTGCCGTTTACCCACACGAAATTCCCATAAACACTGCCCAACCATTTCTGAAATCACTTGAGAACTCTATTTTAATATCTACGTCGGACAAGTTTCAAACTCAGCAGAACGTAAGCCTCTACTAATCTAGAATCGTCACCGAAAAGACTGTTAATATCGTAAAATCTGTCTCAGGAAGAACAATTCGATTCGTTTGATCTTAGACAGGTCGCATTCATATCCAGTTCTCCCTTTGTTTCTCTTAGAAAAGAAAAAAGATTTGATTCAGTTGCTTAAATTTCCTCCGGGTGCAAAGGATAACAGATGACACTGATGTTTAGAACCGAGAGCAGTTACGATCCTGAGACAGAAACAAGTTCACATCATCGATTGTCGAATCTCATATTTAACTCTCTTTTGTGGAAGAACATCGCAGTTAACCGCAAAAGAATTAGTCGAGACAAATAAAATCTTGAAATGATGAAAGTCAATCCCCTTCAGGACAATAGAAGTTGGCATGCCATTTGTTTTCGGTGTGGTTGTTGTTTGTTAGGTTTTCCTTTTGTGGTGGAGACCTCTTCGGATCTCGTTTTTTCGTATCAGACTTTATGCGTGTAGATGAAGCCATAAGTCATATTTATTACCAAAAAGCAGGAATTTATTTGATTTCGTGTTGCTTTTACTAAAATAAGAAGCGGGTTTTAGAGCAGTCTTTATTCGTTCAAACTCTACGCGTATGCTTGCTAAAAATAAAGCTCTTAGAATTCAGTAAATGGAGAATGTATGGTGACGTTTTATTATTTTTATCGAATTTTAGAAAGCTTTTATTTCATGACTTTATACTTGAATCCGTATTTAATTATAATCTTGTTATTTTATATATATATGTATACACTTTTGTACTTTTCTACCAATTTGATTTCAAGACACTTTTAATTTAGTGAAAGTAGTACATGCATTTAGTTGCTTCCTCCATGACCAACAATTCACATTAAGTGATTAATAAATAACATTTAGCATAATATATTAAAAGGTTTCTGACTGGAGTTTCGCAGATGCAGTCGTCGGTGGGGAGCATAACTTGGATTCTGACGAGCAGTTTTTATTGGAACAAAGTAGAGCAGAGTGCAGCTTCAGAAATGTCAACCAAGCTTAAAGTTTCGGTATTACTTTTAATAAGAATAAATGATATTTAATTCATCCTTTCATAACATATTTCGGAGCGGGGGCTGGCGCTGTCGGTTCGTGCCAGACTCGTAATCTATAGTTCCCAGGTTCGAGTCCCGCCTGTGCCAGAGTTGATATTTATCTTCGCTAAACTCCCATTCTACCCTCGGCGAGAAAGGGGACACAGATGGGCTTGGAAAGAGCGCTGTCCGTCGGATGGAATATAAAGCCATGACTCCGTTTGCAGAAAAGCCATACTCTGCGCTCGTTAAAAAACACACTGGATGACCTTGAAGGGAAGTTTCCCTTTGTCACCTACTGCTGCTCCCCTTCCTGCAGACTCCCATGGATCTGGCTGACTTCGAAAAGGGACTCATCGTTGCAGGCGATGGGCAAGAGATCCGTAACGGTGTAGAGAGAATGGAAAAAGAGAATGGCAAAGGTCTCATAAAAAAGGTCTGCCAATCGTTGCAGGAGGAAAAAGGCTCAAGACAGGCGTTTGTTGAGACGAACTGTCAACTTACAATTTCGATTTTCAGTTTTTACTTACTTTCAGTTTAAATTGTAAGTCCCAACTTACAGTTTTTGATTTATTGTGGAGATTCCCAAATTTTTATTTCTTACGAAAATTCCCAAAAAAAAGTTAAATTATTTTACTTCGAACATATAATTTACGTATGTGATGTCTGTATCTTCTGAGTCCCACCTAATTTTAATTTCTTTTATCCATGTTTCCATGTCTTTACTGCTGTTCCCCGGGAAAGAAGTATCTTCTTTCTTTCCTGAATTAACGAATATTTGCAGTCAGACATCACATACTATCGCTTTTGTAGGAGCTTTCTTAGTGTATTTCACCCCCTACACGGTAATGATTATACATTTTTATTTGATCAGTGAGTATTGATTTTTCCGCACGATAGAATGATAGATAGATAGGAAATGATTAGATAGGAAATGAAGATTTAGACTGGTCGAACATTACACATGAAAAGAAAAACATAAGCTCAAAATGAGTGGGTGAGGATCATGCACGGTGTCTGAATGACTAAACATTCAAGTACGTGAACTTTAGAATATAATCTGAATATAGCTGAAATCTTTTTAATTGATTGAGTAGGTGGCAGCGTATCTTTATTCATTTGGTATGTATTTAGGTGACAATTATTATAAGTACTGAGAACGTCAATTGCATACAGCACCAGTGGTTGGGTTGTTTTACCTCTGAGCGGCACTTTTTTGCACACCATGGGCTAAATGGCCAGGTCACATGGACCCCGAAGGCTCAGAGAAAGTTGGGGGAGGGGACCCACTGGAATAGTTATTGGGAGACAGATGGTAGCCTCCCGTCAAGGCCATCCAGCGTGTTCTTTAACGTGCTCAGGGTATGGCTCTCCCACACACGGGGCCACGGCTTAACCTCCCATCCGATGGACGGCGGCCTTTCCAAGCCCATCGGTGACCCCTACTGACCGTGGGCAGGGCAGAGAATCTTGCGGAGATAAATCTCAACGTTGACCCAGCTGGGACTCGAACCGGGAACTACAGATTACGAGCCTGGCGCGCTACCGACTGAGCCACCCCCGCCCCACACCAGTGGTTATTTCTAAGCGCTGTTTATGGTGAGCAAAAAACAGCCTCACATGATCTAGTTGAAATGCATCTAAGGAGCAGTGGAGTAAGGTGCCTTGTGGGCAACTGTTTGGCGATCCCAGCTGTAGCGATTTCGGCGATTCGATATATTGCCAGAGGAATATAAAGTTACACACTAAGTTGTAAAAAGTGTCCGGACACTTCCATGTTATGTGAATGGAAAGCCACTTTCAAAGCTCCCTAACATTGAATATAAACCTTTTATGCAAAAACTGTTATTGGCGATAAATTGTAGATGTCACTCAAATCTCTCTAAATATATTTCCCGCAACATTCGTTTAATATTAAAGAATGAATGGAACCTAAAGCATTTATCTTTAACTTTTGAACTTGTGAAAAAATACTTAATAGATAAAACACAACTCTTGTAACAATTTGTTCAATAATATAAATTAAATATCTGAAACTTGTATGATTTTTTTTAAGGTTTCATCAATTTGGAGGCAATGTGACAGTGTCGTCTGCTGTTAAATGGTCCCACTTCAATGACTCTTTAAATATTGATCGAAGATTGTTGAAAATTGACGCTGTCACGTTGATTCCAAATTGATGAAATCTTAAAAAATCGTCTTACAAACTTCAGATATTTAATTTATGTTATTGAACAAATTGTTAGAAGAGTTGTGTTTTATCTATTGAAGTATTTTTTCTCAAGAATCAAAAGTTGAAGATAAATGCTTCAGCTTCCATTTATTCTTTAAATATTAAACGAATATTGCGGGAAATATATACTGCTCACAAAAATTAGCGGATATTTCAAAATGAATATGAAGTGATGAAATATCCCCTAATTTTTGTGAGCAGTATATTTAGAGAGATTTGAGCGGCATCTACAATTTATCGCCAATAGCAGTTTTTGCGTAAAAGGTTTATTTTCCACGTTAAAGAGCTTTGAAAGTGGCTTTCCATTCACATAACATGGAAATGTCCGGATACCTTTTTCAACATAATATATATACTGTATATATAGGATATAAAGGATCTGAAAGTTGATATATAGTCGGATCATGTTCTTGGAAGAAGAAGGGATTTAAACATTGTTATGCCGCCAGGTCATTGTGCCAGGAGTAGAATGGCCTGAAACGTTGATCATTTTCTAGGTTGAGGAAGGACATGAAACGTTGATCTGTCTCAAGGTCATTCTATCGGTAGAGAAAGGGTCTCAAACGTTATGTGACCAAGTCGTTCTCTCGGTAGAGAAAGGGTCTCAAACGTTATGTGACCAAGTCGTTCTCTCGGTAGAGAAAGCGCCTGAACGTTGATATATCACCAGATCATTTTATAGGTAGAGGAAGAGTCTGAAACGTCGATATATATACATATCGTTGTCTCGGTAGAAGAAGATCCTGGACTTTTATATATAGCCAGATCATTTTCTAGATAGGAGGAAGGTCCAGAAACATAGAGATTTCGTCACTTCATTTTTCGGATAGAGAAAGAGCCTGGAACATTGAGCTATCATTAGATCATTTTTTGGTAGAGGAAGGGTGTGGAACATTGAGCTATCATTAGATCACTTTTTGGTAGAGGAAGGGTGTGGAACATTGAGCTATCATTAGATCATTTTTTGGTAGAGGAAGGGTGTGGAACATTGAGCTATCATTAGATCATTTTTTGGTAGAGGAAGGGTGTGGAACATTGAGCTATCATTAGATCATTTTTTGGTAGAGGAAGGGTGTGGAACATTGAGATATCGCCAGATCATTCTCTAGAAAGGACCTAAACATTGAGATATCGCTAGATTGTTTTCTAGGTAGGAGGAAGGTCCTGGAACGTCGAGATTTAACCAGATGATCTTTTAGGTTGATGAAGGACTTGAAACTTTGAGCTATCGTACGTTGAGAAAGGAATGTTTATGTATCGTCAGATAATTTTCTTGGTAGAATGTCATGGAAGGTTGAGATTTCAGAAGATCATTTTCTCAGTGGAATGTCATGGAAAGCCGAGATTTAGGAAGATCATTTTCTCGGTAGAGAAATACTTGTAACTTTAAGATTTCAAAAGATCGTTTTCTAGGTGGATGAAGGGCCAGGAAAGTGAAATTTCAAGATCAATTTCTAAGTATAGGATGGGTCTAAAACGTTGAGATTTCCCCAGATCGAAATCAAGGCAGAGGAAGAACCTCGACATTTGAAATTTCAGCATGGCCATTTCAAGACTGAGAAAAAACCTTGTACATTCAGATTTCACAAGAACTATTTCGCGGCTGATCCTAGTCATTATTCTGCTGTTGCTTCTGAATGCAGTTTCTTTTACGAAATATTATTACGCTTTAAAATCATATTCACATTCTGCCTCTTGTCCCAAATGAAGCAGGATAGCATTTCATGACCTTTAAAAGGGCACTGTTTATCCAATTACTTATTAAGCATGCAAGATATCTGTTATGAAACATGTTGGACGATTCTATCAAGAAGTTTTCATTAAGGTTCAGTTTATGCAATGCATATTTTTGATACTTTGGACACTTGTGACATGCCCATTTAAAGCATCATGTAGCGAAAAAAAGGACTTCTCAATAATAAGTTTGTTTTCTACAGTAATTGAGATTAGGAATATGGTTTCAGTATGGGATTTAGAAGGAAAGAAGGTTGTGTGTGTGTGTGCTGGGAGGGGATGGTGATATATGGAAACACTTGAAACATTTCAATACGACATATACACTTCTGTAAGGCGTAGCATAACAGAAGTAAGTATTCAGTGAAATATGTATTGAAAGTGGTGTTACAACCTTACTCGTTGATGTGGAGCATAGTCACGTTCGGCTTGAAAACTTTTTAAAAACTCGTTCACGGAATAACCCATAATAACTCTGGTATTCTAATGTTCAACACAGTTAACAGATGAACAAGAGGTTCTCTATTTGCGATTTAATGCATTTTTCTAGAAAAAACTCGCATTCCTTTGTGTATCGTGCCAGAAGGGATTGTTACTACTCCAACTATTCACGCTTTCTGTTTCAGACTGTTTCCTGTTTAAACTTGCTTTTCAACATGTTTTAAAGGCTAGGGGTGGCTCAGTCAGTAGCTCGCAGGCTCATTATCTGTAACTCTCAGGTTCGAGTCCCAGCTGGGCAGAGTTGATTGAGATTTATCTTCGCAAAACTCCCCGCCCTGCCTCGGTCAGTAGGGGACAACGATGGGCTTGAAAAGACTTCTGTCCTCCGGATGCTCCCCCCCCCGAAGTGGGACCTCCCAGAGGCACCGTAAGCCCCCCTCGAGGGGGGGGGGGGCGTACGGTGCTCTGGCAGTTGGGTTCGGATCTCTGGAAGTTGGGTTCGGACCTCTGAGAAGTTGGGTTCGGATCGTTGGCACTCTGGAGTTCATGATATCTTGTGGCCTCCGGTGGAGGGGGGCCTGGTGAGGGCCAGCGGACTTATTGGCGCTTGGCAGTCCAGTTGTCTTATTGACTTGCCCCCCCGTGAAGCTGGCGATTGCAGCCCCGGTTGTTCTAAGGGCCTCGGACAGGACTTGGAGAACCCTGTCTTCTGTAGGCTCATCGGGAGTACCGCAGACTGAGCTGTGCACCTCTTCGTACACTCGTCTGTGGGCTCTTCGATGCGGTCTCGATGATACCGAGTTCGGAAGATTGTTCACTGGGGGGGGGGGGGGGGGGCTTCGGCCCGTTCACAATGGAGAGGTAGAAGTTGGAGGCTCGCGACCGGAGTAGCTACCCTGGAACAGCCAAACTAAGAGTCCCACGGAATTAGATTTGGCCATATATAGCTTTCGCAGTGGAGGAACTTGGGTTCCTCTGTGAAGTGGGGTCCGGGTGCTGCAGTGATGTAAGCCCCGGTAGGCTAACGGCTTTGTTGGGGTCGTTGGAGGGACGCTGGCCGGTTTGGGTGAGACTGGTCAAGTATTCCCCGACGCGGCCTTGGCATGGTTAAAGCCGAGACAGCGAGCGGACTGTGGTTTCCCGGCTCGATGGAGAGGACGAAGTTGAAGGTCATTATGAAAGGCTTGGTCACCCGATTAGGTGTGGCCTATCGATGGAAGTGCCTAAGAGCCTCTGCTGCGGAGGACTCAAAAAGTTAGGTCTTCTACTTATGTGTTTGGCTCTAAATTCTAAAGATACCATCTGATTATTTGGCATATATTTGGACAAAATCCAGTGAGTGATGGTCATATTCCTAGTCATTACTCAAAAATTTTAAAAGATCCCACTCTCACTGCACCTCAACGATTATTTCTACAGGCAGCCAAATAAATCCCATGCAATGCTTTTCTCTTCACTAAGGTCTTCTCCCGCTGTAGGCAGCTACAATGTTAGGCAAGTTTAACTGAGAGGAACCTGGTAGTCGATGGGTATTTCAGTGGCAATTCCCTTATGGTGATATGCAGTCCTTGTACTGTGGTGCACCGGGGTTGTCACACATTATCACGTTGTCCTTCGGATGGGATGTTGAGCTGTGGCACCATGTGCCGAGAGCCATACCTGTGCACGTTGAAGAACACACTGGATGACCTAGATGGGAATCTACCATCTGTCTGCTAATAGCTGTCCAGTGTGTCCCCTCTCCATAACTTTCTATGAGCCTTCGAGTGCTTGTGACCTGGTCATTTTAGTCCATTATATGCAAAAAAGTGCTACTCAGAGGTAACCCAACTCAAAAATCAACATGCTATATTTTAATCGCTTTGCCATATCTGTTATCACTCTTGCTATTGTATCTTCCTCTCTTTTCAGTATATAAAAATAAAATGAAACGTAGATCCCACTGATGACACTGAATTTCAATTAATTTAATTTTTATTAAACGAATTTGTTATTCATTGATTGAGGAGGTTATTGGGGGAAGAGTTGTAGTCTGGGCAGACAATTCACTACGTAGTCGTACAAATCTGGGGCGGGGTCTGTAGTCAATCTCAGTCTGTAGCGCGCCAGGCTCGTAATCTGTAGTTCCCAGGTTCGAGTCCCAGGTGGGTCAGCGTTGAGATTTATCTCCGCAAAATTCCCCGCCCTGCCCATGGTCAGTAGGGGACACCGATGGGCTTGGAAAGGCCGCCGTCCGTAGAATGGGACGTTAAGCCGTGGCGCCGTGTGTGGGAGAGCCATACCCTGTGCACGTTAAAGAACACGCTGGATCGCCTTGACGGGAGGCTACCATCTGTCTCCCAACAGCTGTTCCAGTGGGTCCCCTCCCCCAACCTTCTCTGAGCCTTCGGGGTCCATGTGACCTGGCCATTTTGCCCATGGTGTGCAAAAAAGTGCCGCTCAGAGGTAAAACAACCCAACCCAACGTACAAATCTCTACGTGATTCCTACAGGCAAGCTGTCGGTTCAAAGGTACAGTTAGAAGGTTCTCGGCTCCTATGCGTGACTTTATGAATGTACATTAGGGGATGGCTTCATTTTGCAAGACAACGATGCTGGTGTCCAAAACCAAAATTGGTCCACCAATATCTGGAGGTGAACACTATTAATCATAGAGAGTGGCCAGCAGGCTTCCCCGATCTTATTTGGGAGAGCACCAGCTCGTAATCAGCAGTTTCCAATATCCACATATGAGAATTAATTTAAACGAAATGCATTTGCTATTGATATACGTTTCACTCGGAAAAACGCTTTCATTCTTTTGTGTATCGTGCTGGAAAGAAATAGAACGCAGTCCAAGTAGTTTAATCCCTGGTTCGAGTCCCATTTGGGCGTTGAAATATATTTCTGCTACCCTGCCCTAGGTTATGAAGACACCACCGATGGACTTGGAAATTCCGCCGTCCGTCGGATGGAACGTATAGCCATGGACCATGTGCTGGAAAGAAAGCCATACCCTATGTTCGTTAAAGAACAATCTGGATGGTCTTGACGGGAGGCAAACATCTGGCTGCTTACAGCTGTCCAGTGTTTCCTCTTCCTCAACCTTCTCTGAACCCTTGGGGTCCTTGTTACCTGATAATTTAGTCCATTGTGTAAAAAAATGCTGTTCAGAGGTAAAACAACCCAACCGAGCCTCAGTCGCATCAACCATGCTTGGGAGGCTCTAGGAAGGCTTGTTTCACACCCGATTTCCTTGCTCGAACCCACCAAAAGTTGCAAGTGTCCCTTATACGCGAATGGCACCCTAAACCTGCTATATCTGTCGATAACCTCACACGTAGTATGAAGCACGATTGTGAGGCTTGTATTGTTGTGAGGACATCTTATTAACTCTTATTAGCTCTGAATTTGTGTCCCAAATGGCATGTCAATTTTGACACCACTGCGACACTTTCAGGGATAGGAACTTTTGCTATACTTTCAATATTAATTCAAAACTTTTGTAGACATTATCTCACTTCTTGCAAATTTACCGAAAGATTTACCGATGGGATTAGAAGGAAAGAGGTGTGTGTGTGGACCAATTTTGTTTTCGGAGACCAGCATTATTGTCTTGCAAAATGAAGCCGTCCCCTAACATGAAAGATATTTGTTTCGCAAACTTTCTTCTACAAAGTCCATTTAAATTACAGGTCACAGTAGATCAAAACCTCATTATTCTATCCCGATTACCTTATTCTAGGGGTTCTCAACGTGGAGTACGCGGTAAAATATTTTGGGGTACAGTCGCTCAAAAAAATATCTGAACACTATGGTTGATTACAGAATTCATAAAAAATATCTGGCAACATTTTTTTTTAAATTAGTGATCTGGCAACCTTCGTGTCACGTGACACGAAGGTTGCCAGACTGGTACTGGTATTACTGCATTTTAAAAATTCCGAAATTTGCATAAATATGAATCGAGATTGATTTTAATGTAAATTTGATACTTGTTATACGGCTTGAAACACCTGTGCTCGACTATAAAAAGTGTTAGCTTAGTCGGCAGCGCATCAGGCTCGTAATCTGCAGTTCCCAGGTTCGAGCCCCACTTGTGGCAGCATTGAAATTTATCTTTGCCTAACCCTCACCTTAACCAGAAAGGAGACACTGATGGGCTTGGAAAAGCTACCGTCTGTCGGATGGGACGTTTAAAAGTAGCCTCCTGTGCAGGAGAGCCATATTCTATGCACATTGAAGATCCTTTGACGGGAAGTTTTCATCTGTCCCCTGTCACCTGTACACTGGGCCCCCTTCCCCAACTTTATTTGAGTCCTTCGGGTACTTGTGGGTTGTGTTGTTTTACACCAGAGCGGCTTCCTCTTTCACACAATCGGCCAGGTCACAAGGACCCCAAAGGCTCAAAGAAGGTTGGATGAAGAGGACCCATTGGTCAGCTGTTAGGAGACAGATGAAAGCCTCCCGTTAAGGCCATCCAGCGTGTTCTTTAACGTGAGCGCGTATGGCTCTCCAGCACAAGGAGCCACAGCTATGCAAGGAGCCACATCCAATGGACGGCAGCCTTTACAAGGCCACTGGTGTTCCCTTTCCGACCGAGGGCAGGGTGGGAGGTTAGCGGTGATTAATCTCAATTCATACACAGTTGAGACTCGAATCTAGGAACTGCAGATTACGAGCCTGGAAACTACCGACTGTGGTCGGTAGTTTCCAGGCTCGTAAACCTTCCGAAAATTATCTGACAAGACAAACTTTGTATACGTGAGTCGAAAAGGAAATTTAGGGTTCTATAAAAGCTGGTTCTGATTCTACGTTTCTTGTTGAGCAAGCATTGTGTTCTTGTTGTAGACCGTTTTGTAACATCATATGAATGCTTTTACACGTGGTAGTTCTGCTGAGGTCCTGCCATCCTCTCAGACCTTCTACTATGGCACGTAAACTGACAGGCTCCTGTCAGACCTCTGTGGCAAGCAGCTGCTTGAAGGGGTACTTATTTTTTTTTTATTTATTTAGAGCAACCGTTATGTTAGAATCCGGCCGATCCCAGACCAATGTTGCTAGAGTTGGGTTGTTTTAATTCTCGGCGACAATTTTTTGCATACAATGGGCTAAATGGTCATGTCACAAGGGCCCCGAGTTAGCTGGGGGAGGGGACCAACTGGACAGCTGTTAGGAGACATATGGTAACCTCTGGTCAAGACCATCCAGCGGGTTCTTTAATATGCACATGATATGGCTCCCACAGACACACGGGGCATGGCTTAACGTCTCATCCGATGGATGGCGGCTTTTCCAAGCCCATCGGTGTCCCTCACTGACCAAGGGTAGGGCGGTAATTTATGCGGAGAAAATCTTAACGCTGGCCCAACTGGAACTCGAACCTGGGAACTTCAGATTGTGAGCCTGAAGCGCTACCGAGTGAGCCACTTCCGCCCCAATATTGCTAGGACTGTAATTGTACCATTATCAGTGCTTTCAAGACTTTGAAGACAATTCCGACTGAAAAAAAGACATTAGCTCTAGAGACGTGAAAAGTTGTTTAAGAATTATAACAATGCAGGATGACTGCTCTTTTGCACTAACAGCCGGGATAGTGGCAGGATAATGGCAGCCAGATAATTCTCTATGGAGTTTTCTGCAACCATTGGTGAGAACAGCTTCGAAGCTGAAGGTCTCTGCAGAAGGCTTCACCTTCTGTGAGAGGGCTGATGGTTTGCATTCTCCTCGATCCCTCCAGACAACATGGTGACTGGACCGACATGTGCATGTGTTCTTCATCGACGAATCGTGATTCAGTCTACAAACTGATGCTCAACATGTTTTGAATTGAAGAGAGTAAGGTAGTCATTACCAGCCCACTAACATCAGAGAACGACATCACTATGGTGGTGGTTTGATGGTCTGGGGCGGCATTACATCAAATGGATGCACACTGTTCCACAATTTTGACGGAGGCACTCTGATTGGTCTTGAGGCATAGGGACGATATCATTCAGCCCTACGTGAGGCTTTTCAGGATCGCTTTTGGCCCCATAATTTATTTTGATGGAAGTTAATGACCACCCTCATAGAGACAGTTAATGAATTCTATCAAAGTGAAGATGGAGTACAAGCCTATTCTCCGGATCTGAACTCTATAGATCACGTGTGGGATACGTTGTGAGCAAATGCGTCAGAAGTCGTCAACTCCTTCCAGGACCCTCCACGAACTCCGATCTGTTTTCCGGGAAGCTTGGGATGTATTGTCACCATACTTCATGACCAATCTGTTACACCATATGAAAAGTCGTTGTGATATATTTATGTAGATGTTCGGGTCCATCAAACTCTGTATTAGCTTCTCCGTTCTGCTGAAACAAGTCCCTTAGATATCGACACTGTCGCTGTCATTTACACGACCCATGGGAATCATGTGGTTTGCTTTATGTCTTACTGTTCATTGTGTCATTTAATAATGCATTCTCACTCTAAATTTCATAGCATTTCATTGTCACATTTTTGAAATTTCTGGCATTTGTGTGTTATGTTTAACTTTTGGACACCAGTGTAGTTGGGTTGTTTTACCTCTGAGCGGCACTTTTTTGCACACCATGGGCTAAATGGCCAGGTCACATGGACCCCGAAGGCTCAGAGAACGTTGGGGGAGGGGACCCACTGGAAAAGCTGTTGGGAGACAGATGGTAGCTTCCCGTCAAGGCCATCCAGCGTGTTCTTTAACGTGCACAGGGTATGGCTCTCCCGCACACGGGGCTACGGCTTAACGTCCCATCCGACGGACGGCGGCCTTTCCAAGCCCATCGGTGTCCCCTACTGACCGTGGGCAGGGCGGGGAGTTTTGCGGAGATAAATTTCAACGCTGACCCAGCTGGGACTCGAACCTGGGAACTACAGATTACGAGCCTGGCGCGCTACCGACTGAGCCACCCCCGCCCCCACCAATGTAGTATTTTGTGTTAAAATTATTCTCGTCAAATTTAGTAAAAACATAAAATGCTTTTTAATTATAATTTCAATCTTCTAATCAGTTTTCTAGTGATTAAAAATGAATACCATGCAGCTTTTGATGATTGTTTTTTATTTTATCTTTAATAAGTGAATGGTTCTTTGCGTTAATAATGCTGTTATTCCGGAAATTGTAGTTTCTGCTACTATTCATCATATTATACATAATAGGTGTAAATTCCAGACGGACGTGCAGACGGAAAACGGGAAAACGGGTGAACGGATACGTCTAAAATTTGACACTCATAATTCCCCAAGTTCATGATGTAATTATAATGGATTTCAACAGAACAATTACCGTCTGGAATTTACAACTATTATCAAAATCCGTCTGGAATTTACACTTATTATGTATAATACGATGAATAGTAGCAGAAACTGCAATTTCCGGAATAACAGCATTATTAACGCAAAGAACCATTCACTTATTAAAGATAAAATAAAAAACTATTATCAAAAGCTGCATGGTATTCATTTTTAATCACTAAAACTGATTAGAAGATTGAAATTATAATTAAAAAGTATTTTATGTTTTTACTAAAAATTTGTGATCATTGAATTTGGAGAGTCATCGGTGGCAGAAATTGGCAATTTTTCCGTGGTTTCATGGCTATATGAGTGATCAGTCCCAAATTTGGTGGGGTAGTCCCATTTAGTTCTAACCCACTTGGGATAACAGATCGAGTTCCTATCAGCCGTGGGTCGGGAGCGATCTCACGAAAAGCATCCGATATTTCTGGGGTGTTGCCGTCGCCTACTTTGTGAATGGAATCGTGATTAGTACCTAGAAAAGATGTTTAATGAAGTTATCAATGGATAACTTGGCGCCAAACATTTGGCGGGATTTAATTGCGACCTGAGTGGTGGGAAGTTGTGAATGAACTTATCGGTGGAAAGAGTTATCAATTTGTTTCGCGCCAAATATTTGACGTGTTTATTTAGTCTCTAATATTTTTCGTTCCAAATGTCATGAATATTTTAATTTTGTCACAAAATGATTATAATTATTAAGATGAAATAAATGATTTGCGACATGCATTTCGTGTATATATTTGTATATGTTACGATGCGTCAAATAATTATTTTCTCCAAGTTGGACTCCGGAGGTCGCGAGCTCGAAAAACTGAGCCCGAACTCATCTCTAGTATTGATGAAGTACGATCCAGAGCTGCAACAAAGATGACGAAGACAGAGAGAGAGTGCGTGGTGGATGCGTCATTCCAGTCACGGAAAGGAGTTTCGTGATCTCTTTTGAGTAAAGCATTTGTCAATAGTTTCTGCTGACCAAACTCCGAAGACGTACGTTAACAGAGACAAATGCTTTTTTTTGTGCAACGGATAACGATTTGGGAGTAGCGAAATAGTTTGGAAAAAACATTTACTACGTAGAGTTTCTTTGTAGTTTGACTAAAAATCACGCGAATATTTCACAATTTTTGCATGAGGGGGAGATAGAAACACAGAGGTTTTCGCTTTTTTGGGGGGTGTGAGGGGAAAGTCCGTAGAGAGTCTTCCGCAATTTTGGAAATAAGCTATGAAGTTTTTGCACTTTGGGAGTAAAACAATTTGCAAAGATTTCGCGGACACCAATATGCTTAACTCAATTTCTCTCACAAGCCTCAAGTTCGCGTATTGCCATTCTCGGCGATTTTAGTGAACATAATGTCTTCGATCGGTGAGCACTAATTATATGAAGATGGCATCTCAAAGCCAAGGCCTAAGTTCGTCGAATGCAAAGGCATCAAACATGCGGCCTGCTTTAGTTTTGTAGCTAAAAATACGAAATAGTAGGGCCTAAACACCTATCCATCGCTACCGCTGTGTAATTGGCTCTGTAATTGTTCTGTTGAAATCCATTATAATTACATCATGAACTTGGGGAATTATGAAAGATTACTGTGAAAAGGAAAAATACGTCAAAAAATTCATGAGGGTTCACGCACGTATGGATTTCTGATAATGTAACCCCATACACATATGAAATTTTGATAATGTAACCCTTATACACAAAGGAGTTTCTGATAATGTAACACGCACATATATGGATTTTTGATAATGTAACCCGCACATACATGGATTTCTGATGTAACCCGCACGCATATGGTTTTCTGATAATGTAACCCGCACACACACACATGAAATTTTGATAATGTGACCCTCACACACAAATGAATTTCTGATAATGTAACCTGCACACATATGAATTTTGATAGTTAACCCGCACACATATGGATTTCTGATAATGTAACCCGCACACATATGGATTTCTGATAATGTAACCCGCACACACAAATGAATTTCTGATAATGTAACTCGCACACACATGAATTTCTGATAATGTAACCCGCACGCATATGGATTTCGGATAATGTAACCTGCATATATATTGATTTCTGATAAGTAACTCGCACACATATAAATTTCTGATAATGTAACCTGCACATATATATATATTTGACGGATATCTGAACACGAGGTGTAAGATTGAAAGAGTTTGGACGTCCCTGGCTAATGCTTAAGCATGTCTGTGTTTTTGATCTGCTAGACTCGTTTCAGATCAAAATAAAAATTTCACCTATCAATTAATACACATAAAATTTTATAATGCTTTAACGATGAGGTCAAACAAATCATCAGCCGCCTTTAAGCATCGTTAAGAGACTGTATTAGTTTGCCCATGTTGTCTGCACACAGAACTACAGATAATTGAATAGGGTGACGAAGAGAACACCGAAAGGATTAAGGAAAGGGAACAGAATGGGGCAGGTGGACAATGACAATTAAAATTAACCTGCGCCAAATGCAGCAACTATTGTTCAAAATAAATGTGCTCGAATTACTAAACTGTGCAGCTTATTTCAGTGATCCCCAATAAGGACATTAGTTTTTTCTACAAAGATAAACAAATGGAATATCGAATACTTCATAGATTAACATAGACTTACATGAAGGGGGAGCATTAGAAAAATGAAAGAGACGTTAGGCTGAAAAAAAAAATGGGAACCACTGGTCTATTTGGACGCCGTGGATGGTGTTAAGTTTAAGCATGTATCATGTAATATATAAATATATTGATTACATATAATCACAAAATAAATTGAAAAGCATATTCTGAATAAAATGAGTTTATTGATAACATTCAGTATATATATATATTATTTATTTTTGTATATTTATATATATATATATCACCATGGATATCGCACCACACGTACACACCACATAGCTGCGTTCATGTTGTTTTTGTACAGGCCACCGCAAAGCAAAAATGGCATTTTTTTTTAAATATTCTACATAACATTCACGCCAAGTACTAAATGTGGCCAAGTAATAACAATAAGTACTTCTGACAATCCCTCTTTGACAATCAGTCGCATATGTAATAAAAATATTTCTTCACAGATATGGCAAATGATATGAAATGTCATGTGGAATGGACAACAGGTGTTGGCCGCTTTGCATCTTTATGAAACGACATGGCTAACAAGAATTCTCAGGTTTACGAAGCCTGCAGTTTTATCGTCAAGTTTTCTTTGTTTAAATATTCCTTTCATTAACGGTGGAGAATGAACAGTCAAGTGAAGTTATGTACATCTTAAGGCATTCGTTAGCATTAACTTTCGAAACAAGCAGGTGAGGAATTAGCGCAAATGTACTCACAATTCGTACTTCAAATATTTACTCATCATCTTTAGTACTTTGTCGAGTACTGTAATAAATGTTTTTGTACATTCAATCAATACTTTCTTCAAAGAAGATCAAAGGCGAGAATTGTTATCAATAATACACTTTGATACGGACTTCAAAAAACGTCATTTCATACAGGTGGATAAATAGAGTAGATTCGTAACGTCACAAACATTTAATGATGCATAATAATACCTTTAAACTTGGGACAAAACTTTCAGAAACAAATGTGCTTTTTATCTTTTCGATGACTAACAATAGTATTTCGTATCCCTCTATACAACGGACTGTACGGAACAACAGAGTCTTAATAATGAAGTCCGTGATAAGTACTTAGAGAAGCATTTTTTTTACTAAGTTTCAATGTAGGTACTCTTAATGAAAAACCAGCACATAAATACTAAATTTACAGAGCTAACATCACTAAGATAGAAATACAAACTCCATCTATTGACTCGAGAAGACCTGATTCTTCGTGAAGCTCACATTCAGAGTTATATGGCGAAAGATGAAATTGTTTTTCAAAACCAAGTCAGTCTTTAAGAAGTCAAATCTTTGGCTTTTTTGTCTAAATTTGAATATAAACACTTTGCTTTAAAACGCCGTTTTTGAAATAACCTTAGTTTCATTCTAAAGATAAAATAGCGTTAACAAGTAAAGATGAAAATCTGATGAGAATTTTTTTTCTATGTAATGGATTAAATCTTTAACCTTTTTTGATATTTCTAGGTTTGCCGAAAATTGAACCTTCTTGGCAGTGGTAAAATACACTTTTTTTTGTAGACATGCTCTAACCTCTGAATATATTCAGATGTATGAGAATTGCGTTGTTTGTTTAAAAACTGATATGAGGTATGCATTTAAATAGTGAAAAAATATTCATTTATATCTCTCGTCTTCCACAAAATTTACATTCAATGACAATATACTAAAAACACGTTTATCTCTGCAATTGTTTTTAATTGCAGTTTTCAAAGTTTTTCTTCATGGAACTGTAATGTTCCTTATTTTTCTAAACTATGAAGCTCTGATAAGGACATATTCTGAATGTCCCTATTTA
This sequence comes from Ryuthela nishihirai, assembly GCA_038380435.1. Taxonomy (NCBI): domain Eukaryota; kingdom Metazoa; phylum Arthropoda; class Arachnida; order Araneae; family Heptathelidae; genus Ryuthela; species Ryuthela nishihirai. The sequence continues at coordinate 34,303,359 of JAWZYU010000018.1, forward strand.
TAAAGCTCTGATAGAACGTCCCGGGTTCTTTACCCACGAACACTCATGTGCTGTTGCCTTCAGGAAATATTTATATATCCATGAAGATTTGTTTTGTGAATTTTATGATATTACATGTGAGACAAGTCTCGTTGTTTATAAGGGAAAGTTTCGACGTTGCAATTCCAAAAATCTATCCTATACGTGAATTGCAGATGAATGAACTAATTGCTAAATTATTACATTTCTAAAACTGGAAATTCTTATTAGATCAGGTTTCCCAACCTTCTGTTTTTATTAACTGACCATTTGTCAGAACCGATTATTGTGGCTGACAACTATAAATCAGATGGTTACAGATAGATTAATAATATGCGTATAATGGAATTCAAGTTAGGACTATGAGGTATCATGAGTGAAAAAAATAACAGTCGTGATTTTTTTTGGCTAAATACGTAAGCAGTAGGTATTCATATGTAGCAGACTAGTAGATATACTAAGTTTTTTTCGGGTCCTTAGTAAACTAGGTTAAATTTTCTAAAATAATAGCATATGATACTTTCTATGTCTTAAATTCTCGTTTGTTACAACTCGTTAAGATCGACTCCCGTGAAATTCCCCCCTTTTCTGAGGGAGGGGGGGGGGAGATGTGGGCAGAAAAGAGGAGACACAATTTGAGGTAGTCCATGATACTCCCTAAGTCACAAGCTTTCATTTGAGATAACACTCATTACATTCCCAATCGTTTATTCATTCCTCTCTTTATTTTTTGGATGTAGGACCATTTTTTTTTGAAGGGAGGAAGAATGGTTGGAGTACAGAACCCATATGTTGCTTTAAATTTGATGAGAGGAAATGTATATTGAAATTTTTAGTTCCAGTTCTTTCTGATTAGAAAGAGCTTGAACAAACGGACACCTGAATTATCAAAAATAAAGATTGACGAGATTTCCTCTGATACTAATTTTAATTTTTTTTTCGAATTTTTAATGAAAATGGGTGTAGCTTAATGAAGAGGATGGATAAAATTTAGAAACTGAATCTAAACTCATCCTGGTTTCTCATAAACATAGAACTAATTTAAACGTCATTTCGCTAACCACCATGAAAGTTAGGAAATTGGAATTTATTAGGCTTGTCAAAAATTAAACCGATTAACTCAAAATATTTCTTTTAACAATACTCATTTCTTAGCAACTTCTGAAATTATCTGGAACAACTGAACGAGGTATTAAAATCTTCCAAACAAGGGCATTTTAAGTTCTGAAAATAAACAGATTATGAGACAATCTGACCAGAAGAACTGAAATATATTACCCTGGGATTTAATTTTTTGTTTAACTTCTTTGATAAGTTGGATTAGTTAAAACCAAAATAATTTTTATCCTTGATGTTGTGCATATGTTAGGGACCGCTTAGAGAAATATTTTGCTAATGAGTAATAATTAGGGAGGGCAAATAGTATGGAGCCAAATACAAATGTTTCTGTTCAATATTAATTAGTGATTTATTTTATGTTCACATACGAAATCCATCAATTACTCTCACTAATTAACATTTTTTAAAATAAAAATTTCTCTAATCCTCTCCAATATGTCTACAGCAATGAAATGTTTTCGCTTTTCACTAATTGGCGTAACACCCTGTCTTTTGAATGGAGTTTCCCAGAGGCAAAGGAATACGAGGGCATATTCAAAAGATTTCTCGCCATTTGCAAATAATTTGAAACGAGTATGAAAAAGAAACACCTTTCTTTACACCTCTATAAAAATTCAGAATGAAATAATTAAGGTATACTTATTATATACAATGAAAATAGTACTATATCATAAACATGTGTTATTTAGCAGTATCCTAGATACATTGCTCTTTAAAAAATTCAGTTTATTTACATTTTAATTTAGTGTTTGAAAGCTTAATTACTTCCTGCATTCATTTTATGAATCTGCTATATAAGAATACGTACTACGTATATATCTTTATGTGAAAGTATTTTCTGCATAATTATATTTTTGGAGTTGTAACTTTTGAAAATATGGTTTAAAAAAACAACTCTCGAGAATTTCGATAACCAAGGTTGGGACACTCTGTATAACAACAAATTAAAGACATTATGACAATTATTTCTGTCTGAAGTAAATTTTGCATAGACATATAGTAAAACCTATGATGCTGATGTAACAATAAAAAGAAATGTTATATATTATGTACAGTTCAATGTTTTTCTAGAAAACCACAAGCAAAGCCTGCCCCTTTATTAACATATAACAGTAGAACAAACGGAAAAAATTCGTATGAAAATATTCATTAATACGTAAAAATATCGGGAAGGAAATATAACAGTGGTAATAGTTTCTTCTCTCTAGTTATCTTGAGAAATATCATTGCTGGTAATTTTTATTTTGAAATCAACTGATTAAGATATTTATGTAGTTTATTATTTTTTTGGGCCTTTGTGGAAAATGCAGCAATTTTCACTCTTTTGTCTTAAACATAACGAAAAGTTAAGCATTTCCTTTATCGAAATATCACAACAATTTTTCTTAGGAATATTTTGACTACTAATAACCTATCGTTACTTTGGCATTGGTACCATCTCGGCTTCCAATAAACCTGTGCAAATAAAATTAGACATCAAGTTTAATATAAGCCTTTTTTTTATCACGCAGTTAACGTTTCTAAACGAAATTAGATTTTCGGATTTAAGAATTGTCTTTCTTCTATAAATTCTGTTTCGTTTTCTATATTTTATTGATATCATTTTGGTTCATTTTCAAGAGATTCGTCGATAACATTCAAGTTTTATCTGACAGTTCAAAGTAGACTTTCGTTTCTAAAAATGAATTCTACATTTCACAAGGGCTGGTTGGAAAGGCCGGCGTTCCTCGGATGGACGTTAAGCCGTGGTTCTGTGTGCGGACAGCCATACCTTTGCACGTTAAAGAACACGCGGGATGACCTTGACTAAATGTTACTATCTGTCTCCTAACAAGACTTTGTTAGGAGACAGATAGCAGATATAGTTAGAGGAGAAAGATAGTAGATATATAGGATCTTGGATACAATGGGTCTCCTTCCCCAACCTTCTCTGAGCCTTCGGGGTCCATGTTACCTGGCTATTTAGCACACTTTGTGCAAAAAAACTGCTGCTCAGAGGTAAAGCAACCCAACCCTGTGAACTGTACAGTTAAGCTATATGTGGAGGAGACTACTGATGCTTATGGGATACTACTAATATTGATTTTAACCTTCTTGATATTTATGGGAGCTTCCTGATGTTTATGTGTGTCTTCCTGATTACTTTGGGGGTATTGTCCTAATGTTTATGGAAGTCTATTTTCTGTTTAAGTAGTTTTCTTAACATTCATTTTTCAATTTATTTTCAATTTCAATCATATATCAATAACATTTGATCCTCAATCTTTGCACGTCTAATACATATAGATGATTGTGAGTGATTGTCAGCCGACAGCCTGACAGGGTTGGGTTGTTTTACCTCTGAGCGCCACTTTTTTGCACACCATGGGATAAATGGCCAGGTCACATGGACTCCGAAGGCTCAGAGAAGGTTGGGGGAGGGGACTCACTGGAACAGCTGTTGAGAGACAGATGGTAGTCTCTTGTCGAGGCCATCCAGCGTGTTCTTTAACGTTCACAGGGTATGGCTCTCCCACATACGGGGCCACGGCTTAACGTCCCATCCGACGGACGGCGGCCTTTCCAAGCCCATCGGTGTCCCCTACTGACTGTGGGCAGGGCGGGGAATTTTGCGGCCAAATTTTGGATGCTGCATTCCGTCGAGGTCAAAGGTTGAAACCCGATATATAGGCATTGGAGGGCTAAAAATTGGCAAATAGGGTTATTTCCGGCAGTAGAACTCAGAAACGAGAGGGATTTCCAGATGCGGTGATGCATTCAATGTCAAATATGGATAGGAAAGACTGCCTAGAAATCAAGAGGTGTCAAAAGCATTGTTTGATTTTTAATGTATATATAAGAATCAACTATGAATTGGGTTGTTTTACCTATGAGCGGCACTTTTTTGCACACAATGGGCTAAATGGACAGACCACAAGGACCCTGAAGGCTCAGAGAAGGTTGGGGGAGGGGACCCACTGGACATGTTGGGAGACAAATTATAGTCTCCAGTCAAGGTCGTGTTCGTTAACGTGCACAGGGTATAGCTCTCCCCCACACAGTACCACGGTTTAACGTTCCATACGACGGACGGCGGCATTTCCAAGTACGTCGTTGTCCCTTACTAATGGAGGGCAGGGCGGAGAATTTTGTAGAGATAAATCACAATGAAACTCGAACCTGGAGACTGCAGATTACAAGCCTGGCACGCTACCGACTGAGCCACCCCCACCTCCAGTCCAATCCCCATCAACTATGATTTTAAAATATAATTTTCCTTTGGGGACCCCTCAGGGTCTTTCTCATAGGTTGTTCCGAATTGCTTATGCTCTAATTTCTACTTGGAGTCAATCTTAACAGAATAAGTCACGGAACTCCCCTTTCATACTAACGCAAGAAGATAAGGGAATATTGGTCCCCTGGATATTTTGGTCGAATTCTTCTGGGTTCATCGAGATCCTTATGAATTTTAGCACCTCCCAAAGGACCTAGTACGTGCCTGGAGATGTATAGTGGGGTACGACCACAAATCTAAATGCAATCTCTAAATCAATAAAAATGTATTATTTTTTATTCGTACTACTCATCCCCTGTTACAAACGTAGAAAATTTGACGTTTATGTTGTTGAAATCATTACGTATATATTGTTGAAATTATTATATGTATATTGTTGAAATTATTATATGTATATTGTTGAAATTATTATACTTATATTAAGCACAAAGACCCGATTTTAAATGAATTTTAAACGTCGATGTGTAAGCTATAATCGATGCGTATATAAAATGTCACAATTCGAACCACCCAGAAAATCCATATCCCTCTCAAATGGAAATTTGAAATTTAGCCATATGAGTGATATTTTCTAATATATATATATAGATGATTGGGAGTGATATACCTATAGACGAATCATGCTAATTCTAATTATGATGCAGAATTGTTAGAGCTCTAAAAATTAGCACTTAGAGGTAATCCGGCCATAAATCTCGGAAAAATTATGGCCTCTAACATGTTCTTCAAGGTAAAATGGGGGTCACGCAGTGGTCAAACTTTAATCGACGAGTGAAAATTGGTGTCCGGGGTGTTTCAAGTTATAGATTTCAGAAGCTTTAAAAATTTTGGATCGGAGGGTCCTTGGAGGTCAAAGGTGAAATCCCGATCTACTGGTGGTAGAGAGCTGAAAATTGGTGCCTAAGGGTATTTTGGTTCAGTGATCTCAGGAACGCTATGAATTTTGGATGAAATAGGTCTTTCGAGGTCTAAGGTCAAATTTGGTTATACAAGTGCTGGAGAGCTAAAACATAATGCATAGAACTATTTTGAATCATAGATCTCAGAAGTATTAAGAAAATTCAGATCCGGTGTCGCATTCAAGGTCAAATAGGAGTTGGAATGACGGTCGAGAAAACAACAGGTGCCGATTCATTTCTAGTGTATATATCTGCACATAAGGCTGGATCTAGTTTGGGGGGGGGGGGGGTAAGAGTCCATGGCCCCTCCTTCCAGAATGCGAATAAGGGAAAAAGAGACAAAATTATACTTATTTATATTACATGAATTTTTCAAGAAATCCTTAAAAAATACGTAAAATGGAGTGCGGAAAATATAATAATAAAATAAATACCTCCTCAAGCAGCTGCTTGCCACAGAGGTCTGACAGGAGCCTGTCAGTTTTGTATGCCATAGTAGAAGGTCTGAAAGGATGGCAGGACCTCAGCAGAAAAAACAACACACACATCTATGCCTTACCCGGGGCTCGAACCCAGGTCTCTTAATCAATAGCGAAGCGTGCTAACCATTCGTATAGGCATTGGAAATCAACTGTCTTCCCCCCCTCTTTTACATGTTTTTGGCTCGATTGTGTTTATTGCCCCTCTCCCCCTCTCGATTTTTTTCTAGATCCGGGCCTACCTGCATACATAAATTGGAATAACAGGAAAAATGGAGACAGGGGTGGCTCAGTCGGTAGGATGCCAGGTTCGTAATCTTGCAGTTTCGAAGTTCAAGTCCCAGCTGGGCGAGCATTACGTTTTAGCTCTGCAAAACTCTCCGCCTTGCCCTCGGCTAGTAGGAGACACCGATGGGCTTGGAAAGGCCTCCGTCTGCAGGATGGAACGTTAGCAATTGTCCCGTATGCGGGAGAGTCATAACCTGTGAATGTTAAAAAACATGCTGGATGGCCTTGAAGGGAGGCAACCATCTCTCTCCTAACAGCTGTGCTGTGTATCCCCAACCTTCTCTGAGCCCTTGGGACCTTGTGACCTGGCCATTTAGCCCATTGTGTGCAAACAAGTGACTTAGAATTAAAACAAACCAGCAACCAACCCAACCAGAAAAATCATGAGGGATGTCCCCTCATATGGCCAATTTCAAGCTCCCATTCGCAATGATTCTAGTTACCAAACTAAGCATTAAATCTTCAATATTTTCCATTTCCCCTCCATATAATGAGAGTCAGACCCTGATTTAATGTAAAAGGTGTCGAATGTGGAGCTACTTGGCATTTTAGCAGTTCCAGTCAGAGGGGTTAGAAAATAAGTGGTATTTAAATTTTTTTGGGAGGGTATGAACAAAATCTTAAGTTTATGACTATATTTTAGGTATAAATATATATGTATTTCTTCGTACAAAAAATATGTATTTTTATTAATCATCCATATGCATGTATTGCAAAATAAAACTGAACAGGGATAAGTTGCGGTTTTATAGAATCTGTTAATATATTTTTTTAGAAATCTCTAGTCCAGGCCCTTTCAACCATAAGTACTAGAAATAAACTAAATCCTTATAGAGCAGCAGAAAAAATTCTCGACTTAAAAACGTAAGCATACATTTCGAGCGAGTAATAAATCAGAAAAAAACTACATTTAAGGAATCAAGAAAATATCTTGAATAAAAAGCAAACTTTAGACATTTTTAATGAATACTAGGAATTGGCGAAAACCATTTAGTTATGCTACTAAAATCTTTGTTAAAAATTTATAGGAAATAAGTCAAATTCAAAATTGTTTGTTTTATGATACTCGGTTTGGAGGGCCTGCTCTAGATTCAATCTGTTACAAATAACAGTATTTGATATTCATGATGAAATGGCCAAGATTTATTATTTAACAGGGATTGAACATCCTGAAACGGACTTTTCTGTAAATTGTATCCAGGAATAGTAAATTAAAGAGAGCACAATTTTATGTGCTAATAACTAAAACAATAGTAATTCCACGAGTTGAAAATTTGAGTAAATTTACAGAAAAGTCACACAATAATCAATTTTCTAGATAGATTAGCACACGTAACATTAATGTGATGAACATAGGAAACATTTGTTTTGATGAATATATTAATTTTAAATATACGAAGCAGAATAGTTTTTAATACTATGAGTACTTTTTAACTAAAACCTATGCTGAAATATAAATTAGTGATTCGATGTTGCATACATTTCAACAAGTCTTATAGTTATATTTGAATAAGATACATATTTCTCTGCATGAAACACAAATATAAATTAAATACCAACAAATAAAATGGAAACAGAGTGGTGTAAAAAACACTCTTTGAAATTCAGCCAATATAAATTTTACCTGTATGTAGAACAAGAAAAAATACCACGGCATTATCTTGGTAATTTTATACTTATAGTGGAAAACTGTTACAATTCTATATTTAGCAATTGCATAATCTAGTTTGCAACAAGAGTTGTAGTAATAAACGTTATGAAACTTTGGAATGCCTTTGAATATTAAAACTTAATTCTTCGAATAATATCCAGTAGCCTTTTAACAATAAAACATTGAACTCTATAAATCATCCTCAAATAAATCAAATTCAAAGTAGCTTTTTAACCGTAAAAACGTAAAACATTGAACTATATAAAATTTTATAAATAGGATATTTTTCAACTAAAGCAAATCTTTTGCAAAAAACTTTGGAAATTATGTGACTTCCTACAGAAAATTAATATATTTTTACTATCTTACCATAATAGAACCCCGTTACCTCATATTAATGGGCTTTTTCCTTATGCCTTAACAAATCGTAGTTAGATATGGTGCTGGAGACAAAAGATCGTGTCTCTATTTGCAGTCAAAATAGTTCTCCTACTTTGTGAAATTTCCGAGCTATGTAAAAGGATTTGAAGTTTGAACATCTTGAGTGAGTTTAAAAATGTCAACACTCACCAATAAACACGTAATGAGATTTTGAAATCTGAAAAGTGCTTTCAAAGTCAACCTTTTAAGGGAAATTTTGTTTCAAAATTGTCATAAATATAGAGTCTTAAAATCGTGGGAGTTCCCAGGAAAAAAAAGTATACTTTTTTTGAATTGAGAAAGAAAAGGCACACATAAAAAAAGGTTAAAGAACATTCGCATATATCAACCGAAATGTACATTTTAGCGAAATTTATTTCGAGAATAATTTTTTATGGAACTCTCTTATTGGGATAAATTAGAATTAACCTGAAAATTTAATTGAAACAAACAGAAACTGTCATATCAAATTATTTACTAAAATGAATGTATTTTTACAAATTTATGTAAAGATAATTTCAATATTTATCAATTTTAAGAAAATGCAGGGACAATGGTATTCTTGTTAAATGTTCTATCATTCAGAACTCTTAAAAATTTAATTAACAATTTTGAAAAAAAAATCGATATTTAGGAGATTTGATCAAAATTTTAAACTCATAATAAGTTTATTTTTAAAAGTAAAAAGATCTGAATCTGTTTCCGTTAAAATCACATATATGTCATACTTATTTTTTTGATATACATGTGTTTATGTTATTCAAGAAAAGGTTGAACTACAAAGCCACGAAATCGATGCATCAGATTTGAATATTAAATAAGAAAGAAATATATGAAGCAAAAGTTTTTTTTCTTTCACTGGGCGAAAATCTTCAAAACGTTGTTTAAAGTATTAATTCCCATCTAAATAGAGCTCTATCGTTGGTTTAAATGAATGACGAATGTAAACTAAAATGTGTTTTAACGATAAATTAAAGATTTTCCATTGATTAACATTTGGAGGACCAACCATAAAAGAACACGTACGTTAAATCATGTACCCCATTAACATTTTAAAATTTTCATACTAAACTTATTCAAACATGAATAAAAGCCAATATTTAACTTTCTTACTAAAACTTTTTACAAAAGAACACGATTTTGAAAATTAGAATTACCTTATTCCCCCAAAAATTTTTTTATGGTCCTCAAAGCTAGAGGTCCTATATAGTTAGAGGCTGGTCATCTGGGTGATTGACTGCCATTGGTTGATTGAATCACGTTGTTTATGGGCGCTATGTTTTGTCGTACCGTGACATGAAAACCTATGAATTAGTGTATGTACCTAGTTAAAACTTCTAAGTTGTTACAATTTTTTACACTTCTACCGCTTTTTTTGCCTATAAAAGCTTCCATATTTTATCAATGGCTCACTGAGCTGCATTTGGGTGTTATTCCATTCATAGAAATAAATTAATGATTATTATTTCCAAGAAACTCCACCAGAAGACGGCAATCGGCTGCAAAAGTGAAGTGAGCTAACTGAAAACCAACAAATAATTTCTTTTAAGGTTCGTTTGAAAAACGAGCTAATGTTTCCACTTTGTCGTCTGCTTATACCAATATTTGTTTGTCTTTCTGTCCATCTCTCTGTTAACTGTTGTCTGTCCGTCTATAGACAACCAAATTTTTTACTTTTAGAGATAAATGAAAAATTCTTTTGGGTTGGATAGATTCCAAAGAAATATTGCGAGTCGCATTTTTGAAATCTTCCAAAAGTTTTAATTGCTCCCTCTAGCGGTGGAAAATGCTAAAATTTCAAAAGAATATTGCAAATCTGAAAGTTTGGTAGTAGAGTGTTATGGTCAGAAGGTTTACAACGGCAACAAGGCTTTACCCGTGGACTCTTAGCCAAAAGGAGGTGCAAAAAATTAAACTTTTTTAAGAGTAAACGAATTAATCTCTCTTTTTTTGTGGGGGAGGGGAGGTTAGAGGTACTAAAAAAAATTAATATTTACATTTTTCTAATCCCCATCAGTTGGAATTTCCAGTAAATGAAAACTCGAAAGGTGGCCTCTAGGGAATGAAAAAAGCTGGAAATATCATATGGTTAAACTAATATTACAAACGATCTCTTTATGATAGAAACTTAAATTTTTGGTCACAGAGTGTAATGATCAAATGGTTTACACTAATAGTAATGATTTATCTTGTTATAGCAAGGGAGTGTTGGTAAAATGCAGCTTTTCTGCCATAAGAGATAAACGAAAAGCATTTTTCGAGCTTTACAGGTACTAATAAAATATTAATAGTTTACTTACCAATTACGCAGTAGTTCGAATTTCCACTTCCAGAGGGTACTGAATGTGTAAAATAATTAGAAGAATGCATATCGCCTCTCAGCATATGGGAATTTGGTTTTCAAAAAGAATGAAGTTCTTTCTTTGGTACTGTTTCATTCCTTAAAAGTTTTAATTATGGATGTTCGTGTTGTTTTCCTGCTGAGGTCCCGCCATCCTCATGGACTTTCTAGTATGGTATATAAACTAAAGGCTCCTGACCTTTAGTTTATATACCATACTAGAAATAAATATAAAAAAAAGGCTCCTGACCTCTGTGACAAGCAGCTGCTTGAGGGGTTATTATTTTTATTTTTTTAATGTAAGATGGGGGAAAATGCACATAGTAGCATTTTATTAGTAATTATAAAACATAAAAAGTATTTGACTTTCAGTTCTTAAATTTAAAAAGTAGCTTTTCTCTCGCTCCTCTGAAAACAGTGGGCAGATCGTTGCTGTCAGTGGAATTTCTACCAAAACAGAACGCTACCGCCGAAATTTCTACCATAATGAGATCACTTGGAACATTCGTTAAAAGTTTTGCTATTTGTATATTTAGTGATCCCTAATGATATAAATTAAAACTACCTTTGAAACTGCGAATTATATTTCATTACTATCAACTAAAAAAAAAGAATCCCAATTATCTCTTAAAACAAAACCGTTCTGTTTCTTACCTACCTTGGGCGTATAAGTCAATTCATTGTTGTCAATAAAATCATCAAGACTGTCATATTCCACGACCAAAATTTCAAATTTCTAGCATAAATACATCGTTTGCAATATTCGTTTCAAATTTTGGGATTTCTCGAATTTTTCCACCGTTAGAGGGCGCAATTACAGCTTTTGGGAGGTTCGGGAAATGCAAATTGTAATATTTCATCAATGCCTGTCCAACACAAAAAGAATTTTCAATTTATCTCTAAAAACATACAATTTTCTGTTAAATAAAGCTGCATTCCCTACCACCACCCCTGTATCTAAAGAGTCGAATGATTGTGGCCAATGGTAACTTCGTAACCTTCGCATTTCAGCACCAAAAGTTGAAACTTTTAACATAACTACATCGTTTGGAATATTCGTTTGATATTTTGGAATTTTCAACCTTTACAGGGCGTAGTTAACTATTCAAATTCATTTTTGGAATTTTCAACCTTCAAAGGGCGTGTCAACAACCACCTTTACAGGGCGTAGTTATAACTTTTAGGAGATTTGAAAAATTCAAATTGTAATATTTCATTAATACATATCCAACATAGAATCTTTTATTTATCTCATTAAACAAAAAAGTTCGATGTCTACAGACCGATAGCCAACAAAGCGAAATTACTTCTCTTTTTAAAAAAAAAGCCTTAAAATTTTCATTTCCTTTTTAGCCGTTTTATAAAGTGCTTCCAATCGTGAGCACTGAAATCTGTATCAAATATTACCTTCCTTTTTTCCGGAATCCATAAGTATTCGTGCAATACCATTCAGCTTTGCACACCAAACAATCCGAGCAACGATAAAACATGGCGTCCAATTTTGAGATGGCCAACCTCTCTACCTATATATGGCTTCTACTCAAAGCAAAAGACTTAAAATGTTGTTTAATAGCTTCTGAAACTGGCAACACTAAATTTGTCAATTCGAGAAATGTTGAGGGAATATTTTTTTCTAAACAAATTTAGATCTTTCTCTGCAGAAAGTGAGTATTTAGTTTAGCATAACCTCAGTTAGATGATTATGGATTTATTAACTTACGCTAGTTAACGTGGATTATTTTGAAAATGAATATTTAAGAGTTGAATAATATCCCCGTTTTTTGATTCATTGACAGTAGAGTCGTGCATTAAAGTTAGTGTGAACTCTATTAAAATAAAACTCGTACTCGAAATAACTTGCAATTTTAGGGTTGAACTCACAGGGATTGAATTTTCAAGAAGCAATCGTGTAATATTTACTCATAACTGACTAAAACAAAAGGCAGGTAATTGGTTTGCACATTTCCTTCACTATTAATAGAACAGCCCATATAAAAGTTAAAGATTAATCTTTATTTAGTAAATAAACTTGTTTGAGGCAAATTATTTTGTGTCTTTGCTACGCTTTAGTTTATAAATGCCGGTGGCTATGAATCCACGTACAATGTAATGTGTAGTTTATTCTGCTTTTATGTGGTATTAAGAAGCATTTTAATGCCGTTAGCGATAAACCATTTCATATATGATTTAATGTGGAAGATAAAAGGTTTTACGCTCAACATGCTGTGTAGTTGAGGATTGAAGTTGAAGTAATATCTGAGGGGACTAATGGTTACGATTTACTTGCGTGTTTATGAATAAATTAGTTAATGAAAGTGTTTCAAATGAGTGTGTTTTTTTAATATACTTCTAGATAGAGCTTATTTTTAATTATTGCCAGCTATTTAACGCTTTATAATGTATTGTTAGTTATATAAGAATTAAAATATCTTGGCAAATAGACTGCTATATATCTAAAAATAGACTCACTGGTCTTTGAATTATGACCACTCTTCTGCATGTTACGTCAGTGGAAGCTAAATTCGAAGCTCTATAACTTCTAAAATAAGCATTTTACTAGAAATTGCGACTGAAGATAAAGATTTCCGCCTTTTCTTTTTTAAAAGAAATCGATCTAATCTCTTTGTGTTCGGAGTTATGGCGTTAAAATATTTACCACAACAATGCAAGTTCTAAAAAAAAAAGAAAAATGTCGAAATAATTATTTTTATAAACTTTTAAAATATAGATCTATTATATTAAATGGTTTGAAATAATGCTTTTTATTCAAATAATTTTTTAACTTCTGAGGTAAATCTGCTATTTGGTATTGCTATTGTTAAATATTAAAACTTCCACAACTTTAAATACCGAACAAATATTGTTAAAAATGAGGATTTTGATAGACGTGATAATCTTTTTCAGATATTACTTATAAAACTTTAAAAGATATAGAGCTTCGAAGTTACCTTACACTGACATAACATGCAGGATGGTGGTAGTCATACTTCAATGACTACTGAACGTATAATTTGATATTTTCTGATAATGTATTTTTATGGACAGCGTGAAGCAATGCGTGAGTGTGAGTGAGTGAACTTATTTTTGTAAACAGGAACCGTACACAGTCATATACTTGTTATAAAATATGTAAGTAGGTACAATATAATTTTCGAAATAAGTAGTCAAAAAACCAGCAATACAGTGTAGCGTCGCAGTGTTAAATTTCGAATGATTCCGTTCTTTCCGTATGTTGTCAGTCGATAGTGAGAAATATTTGTATATCTCCGCAAAGCTCGTTCAAATTTATTCCTAAAGAATATAATCTATGTTGTAAAATATGTGTATGCCATTTATAATTTCGATAGTGGTCATGGAACTATCTATAGTGCTTAAAGAAGTGTAAAGTGATATTTATTTTAGTGTCGGAATAAAAACAAATGAACTTTTGAAATATCAACTCTAATTGAAAGATGATTAAATATTGCAAAACGAAAGAAGGAATAGTTTATGACGAGAATATTTTTTTAAATTTTTATATTTTAGGGGAAAAATCATCACTAATACTCTTGATTCTTTAGTATAAATAATTGGGAAGTAAAAATACAAGAGAGAGTTTCATTGAATGATGTTAATCCAGAGCCACTTTGGTTCTGTTAGCTGGCCAATTTGCATTTCTAGATGTCAGCAATAAATCACCCTTTGGACGTGTCTGTTCATCTTGCTGGCCTTGAGTGTTCCTGCTACATGGACAAATATTTTGCCATTTGAACAAGGCATTTCACTGTGGTGGTGGTGTGTCAACAGCATGTGCTATACAAGATAATAAAATTTCGCCAGTTTTCGCTAAATTTTTCCCATTATATCTCTCTTATAAATATCTCTCTATAATTCGAAAAGTCCGTCAGATGGACGTTAAGCCGTAGTCCCTTGTGCAGGAGAGACATACCCTGTGTTTGTCAAAGAATACGCAGGATGGTCTTGACCAGAGATTTCCATCTGTCTCATGACAGCTGTCCAGTTGGGCCCTTTCTCCAATCTTTTCTTTATGACATGGTTGTTTAGTCCATTTTGTGTAAAAAAGCGCCACTAAGAGGTAAAGCAACCCAAATGACAGGCTAAGACAAGTCAGACCTCGTGGCAATTATTTAGCTTGAAGAGTATTCTTTTTTCGTAAAGATGAATTAAGAATCTGCCTGCCGAGTGGTTAGCGCTCTTGGCTACTGATCTAAGGGACCTCGGTTCGAGCCCAGATAAGGCATGGATGTTCATGTCGTTTTTATACTGAGATCCCGTCATCCTCACATACCTATGGCGTGTAAAGTGACAGGCTCCTGTCAGACATCTGTACAAGCAGCTGCTTGAGAGAGTATTTGATTTTTTTTTCTAAATAATCGAATGCTAATTGTGGCGCGAGTAAAAAAGAAAAACTAAACGATTTTTATTTTAGGACGAAAAAATAATTCATTTTGGAATTCTATTAGCAGTAAAAAGGACATACCCGGGGGAGGTGTTCAGACCCCCTCCAAAAAATCCGGTCATCATATACGAAATCTTAAATTTGTCTACCTTCTTTGAAATGCAAAACAGCTCTCTTTCAATAATTTTATTTTAGCCCCATGTTTTATGTCCCACACTAAAAATAGATGAAAAAAAACAATAAAATCTTATTCCATATAGAATATTATAATTTTTCTTGTCCAGTGGAATATTTTAGCAATTCAGAAACCCTACTCAAGGATTATTCTTAGTCCCTCCCCCTACACTACGAAACTAAATTTCGGAGACTTCTGAAACTGAATTCTCGGACTCCCCCAAAACAACAGTTTTGAACTCCCTCGAA
Organism: Ryuthela nishihirai; assembly: GCA_038380435.1. Lineage (NCBI taxonomy): Eukaryota > Metazoa > Arthropoda > Arachnida > Araneae > Heptathelidae > Ryuthela > Ryuthela nishihirai. Next base: position 34,318,670 of record JAWZYU010000018.1, read on the forward strand.
ATTAAATTCTCGGACTCCCCCAAAACAACAGTTTTGAACTCCCTCGAAATTAAATTCTCGGACTCCCTCTGAAACTAAGTCTTGGGTACGTGCTTGGCAGGAAATATTTTTGTTCAACTGGTGTAAATTTAGGACTGGTTTGATAAATAACAAAAGGATTAAAATCTACTCAAGGATTGGTGTAGTTTTTAATGAATTTAATATTAATAAGAATTATAATTTGTATGACGTATCTTTAAGAAGCAATTGAAAATTATCAGCAGAATGATTTAAAAAAATTCTGAGAAATGTTGCAGTAGCGACAATTTCTATGCTAAATAGCTTTTGGCCGAAAAACGGAAGAGTTCGTCAGCCTTGGTGATGATTATGAAGTTGCTGGGGTATTTTTTTTTACTGATATTTACATTTTTAATGTATTCTGTTCATCTTCTGAAAAAAGAGTGTCTCGCATTGCTTCTTTAATTTTTTTGACAGTTCCATTATTGAAACTCAAGTGTAAATCCAACTGTACAATTGGAATAGTTGCCGAAAATATTTTGAAGGTAAAATAACTGCTGCTGAAGCTAGAAGAATTGAAAAGATAGTTCTTTTCAGAATTACGAAAGGTTTTCATATTTTCATTTTGCAGTTTGAATTCGATTTTGTTAATAATAAATGACAATGATTTTGCAATTTTTTTTCTCTATGATATATCCGAGATTTTCAATGGGGGAAGAATAAGAATGAATTTCTTTTGGGTAGCATATAAAAAGCATACTAATTACTGCGATAAAAAGGGAAATTTGCTGGAGATGCAAAAAAAGTAAATTAGTTTTATGGCAACAATAAAGCAAAATCTCAAGGGGCAAAAAGAAATTACCTTGGGCAACAAATGCCTTGGGCTAGCTGACTAATATAAGACAATATCAAATTAACAAGTAAAGGTAGGTTTTTGCAAGAGTATCTGCATTTTGTTTAAGACTACTTAACTAAAGAAGACAAGAGGGTTTTTGTGAAACCAAATCGTCACAGTTGTTGATAACAATAACCAATCATTGGCAGTGTTATAGCGGAAAAAAGTAATCTAAAATTCATACAAGGAAGGGTCACATATCCTCATAATCAACCTTTAGTGAATAAAAATATATCAGCATTTCACTATTGTTTCCCTTAACTAATTGAAAACAACAACAACAACAAAAAAAACCGATATGTAATATTTGTGATCTGGATTATAATAACATTTAAGTAATTCTACTTATTTGATATTATAACACTGAATCAATGGCAATCTGAATTGAGAAGGGACGGTGGCCCTCATAGCTAAAGAGAACGAATTAGAGAGAACCATTGCGTCATTCCAATGAGTCCAGTTCTTGAAAGTTGCTCACTATTCCTCCCCCTTCCAAAATGTGGTTCTAGGGTCATCACTACATTAAACAATGTTCACTTAAAGCAGTTTATGTCAAATTTCTTAAAATATTGTATTCCAGAAAAAAATTTAAAGTGGCGGATTACGGTATCCAAAGGATTAATGACCAAAAGGTTCTTGAGGGATGGAAGGGGGGGAATTAATCTACAAAAAAATTACATTTTTTTATAGTGTATTTCACAAAAATCACATTACATTTGGTATTAACGCAAGTAAAATCATGAGATGTGTATTTAATTAGTAGAATATACTGAATGCGAAATAATTTACTAAATGAAATGTTGAAAAGAAATCGAGTTTTGACTGTTTTTGAGGTCCCCATGAAAGCTGAGGCCCCATGCGAGTGCCTCATCCGCAACTGAAAGTGTATAAAGAGTGTCTTCGTATACAAACCAAGACAAATGTCACTGTTGTCTGATTGTAAAGGCCTCATATGTCGTCGAATATGCCCGTCGTCGTGATTTAATTACGGCTACATTTCGAAGCTCACTGAGGCAATTGAGAAATTATGTAGCAAATTTGTTGCTATATTTAATGTATAGATTGTCATCCAAATAAACCTTTTAAGAAAAATTTCCGTTTTTTCATTATTCTTCCCACAATAACTATGATATAATAGGTCCAGAAAATGACCTTCCCTTAATATAAAGAGTTGAATGTCATAAAATTAATCCCGATGATACCCGAAAATGAAGAATAGTAAATCTAGAAGGGAAGGGTAGTGACATGATCTGAAGATAAGCGGTCCCACGAAGTCCGGTTATGGCGGTCTCTATGGAGATGGAGTAATTTATTTTCGCGGGGAGGAGGGCTAGATTACAGTCTGCTAGTAATGTGGTAAATCCGGCGCTATAAATTTATACTATATTAGTAAAAGGGTAATAAGACGAGCAGTAATCGGAATGAAGGTCGAAAATATCGAGCAAATAGAAGCAGCTTGTCACAGAGAAACAATATTGACTCATAGTTCAAATGAACTTTTCTGTATCCATAGCGACTGTCTTGGCAATTTACAAGTTGAAGACCTTGTGAATTCTTGTCTTTGGCGAGAATTTAGTTTTTGCAAACATGGCAGTAATACACTGGTTTTAATAAATTGAGGAACAACCCTAAGTTATATCAATGGGAAGCTAACGTCGAAGCTCTAAACTGCTAAAATACACACTTGTTTTATTAAACACTTTGATACAATGCTGAGATCTAATTAACTTCTGAAGTCAACTTTTTTTTATTGGCATTGCTATTTGTTAAATATTAAAAATTCCATAATTCATTAAATACTGAACGAATATTGTTGAAAGTCAAAAAATTGATATATTTGATTGAGATTTTTTATCTGCTATCCATTTTTCAAAACAAAGATTACGTTAGAAGTTAAAGAGCTTTGACGTTAGCTGCCCATTGACAAAATATAGGGTTATTCCTTAATTTATGGAGACCAGGTAGTGCCCTATATTTCGTTTAATACATTCAAAATCTTGAAAACAATTTTGATGAAAAATAACTTTTACTGATTAACTAATGTTAGACAATCTCAGGGGTTTGAGCTGAACACCCAAACTAATAAAACACACCTTTTTGTTGAACTTTCTTTGATAGGGATGCAAAAATGCAAAATTAGGAATAGAAAACAGATTTCCTATAATACTCTTTAAAAAGTAATTTTTTTTCTTTCTTGATAGCAGAAGTTTTATCGTGTTGACTTGAAATGATACTGCCGAAACCGGGTTCGAATCCCGAATTGCTGACATAATGTTTTGCGTCTGTCATAACTTGCATTAGTTTTGCGGGTGTTATTACTAAAAAAAACAACACTATTGTTAGTTCATCAATTTAAAAAAGATGTGCTTAAAAAGATGTGATTTAAAAGAGATTTAATTGAAATATATGTACGATTTTTTTTAAAACGAAAAAAAAATAACGAACCTAAACTGTTGAGGTTTGGTCATTTTACCTCTGAGGTGCACTTTTTTGAACACATTGAGAGAAGTTTGGACTCAGGGGACCCACTGGCCAGCTGTTAAGAGACGGATGGTAGCCTCCCATCAAGGCCATCCAACTTGTTCTTTAACGTGAACAGGTTATGACTCTTCCCCACACGGGACCACAGCTAAACGTCCCATCCGAAGGAAAGTGACCTTTCCAAGGCAATCGGTGTCCCTATTGACCGAAGGCAGGACGGGGAGTTTTGTGGGGATAAATCAACGCTGGAACCTGGGAACTGAAGAATTACGACCGTGACGCGCTACCGACTGAGCCACCCCCACCCCTTTAAATGTTAAGGAATTGATAAAATATTTGTAAGAGAATGTTTTCTTTTATAAAGGAAACCAGGACTTTCCAACACAAAAGATGTGGATGGCAAATGCTCTATCAGTTCTTTTATAAATAAAAAATAAACATCCTCGTGGCTTAGTAGTCAGGTACGTTAACCACTCTTATCGGGTACAGCTAAAAAAAAAAACTGAGATATTATGTTTGCTGTGAGCCAAGATAAGACAAAATAAAAATTTGGACTGGGTGAAGGAGCAATAAAAAGAAGAAAAAAAGTTTAACTTTGTTTATTATATTTTTACTTGTCGTATGTACAAGCGTAGAATAATAAGAAATAAAATTAAATAAAAATATATAGTTCATTTTAACGTCACAACTGAAGTTGGCTTGTGGAAACATTGTGTGACGGATGGGACTGGATTCTAGAAATAAACTGCAGAACATTCGGCTTCAGTTATATTATAATTCGTTGTATAATTAAAATTTCCTTGTTTCACCTTATTAAAACACCATTCATTTTAGTATAGCCAGATTAAAAAAATATTTTATGTTATCTAATTTTTATGCTGGCCGATAAAATTATTAAGTGGCCGAAATTTGTGAACACCTGGTCTGGACAGCGGTATCAAGAAAGATATACTTTCCCGAAAGATTTCAAAAATTTAACTTTTATGTCTTAATCGTTGTCTTGTGTATGAAGAAGAAGCAAATAATAATAATCTCTCTTAATGCACCGCCAGAATTTGGAATATTTCATCAATAAGTTCACAAGATATATTAATTTCACCTCTCATTAAGTATTCTGATTTTGTAACTGATGTCACTGGTAGAACAATAAATGTGGCTATTGTGTTAAGTAATAAATAAAACTTGGATTCTCTCTCTTATACATGTAATATATATAGGAACACAGAATATTTTGTGATTGATTGCTGCACAAGTTTTTCTAATTATCCATGGAATGTTTCCGTTAACCTAGGAACAATCTACTTCATTCAATCAATTATAAGGAAACATACGACAGCACATAGAATGGAGTGTTGGTGTGGAAGGAGGGAAAAGATATAGAATATTGAGGTTAAAATATCCCTCCCGTTGTGTGAGAAAGTGATTAAACTGTATGTAATAAAAATAGTCAAGTCTTTTCTCTTTCGTAATATCTTGCTGCTTTGAAATATCTTAAAGACTTAAATTAAAAAAAAGGAAACTAATATAAATAATTTTCGATACTATTCAGTAGTTCAACATATTTCACTTGCTTCGCCCACGGCTAAACTAGTTCAAAACATATCTAATATAACAACAAGAACAACAATAACAACTTGCATGCATTTAAATGGTCCTTGGTTGCAATAAACTTCTACTATTCCTGAAAAAAATGTACCATAGTCAAATGATACCTAAGATATGTGTTATGTTATCTGAATAAACAGCTATCTAATTCTTGTTACTTTGTTGGCCATTTTGTTAGGAAAATACTTAGGAAATATTTTTCAGTTCTTTTAACAATACACTCTGAACATCCACTGATGAAAGTTGTAACCAAAATTTGATTAGTTCTTGTGGCAGCGCCCGCTGAAATATCCGCATCTCTCTTAATGTTCGTTTCACAGACACAAGTACCAACTGCAAAAAATCTATTTTTCTAAGTATTTGAAATTCAGACACTTCAAAGTGTAGTCACTTGTTTTTTTGGCTATTCGGGATGATTCTATGAAAATAGGGGGCGTGAATGAATTTCGAAGAAATCAACATTAACTTTCTTTTGGCGAGATCTCTTTCATCATCTTTTTTTTATTTTTCTTAAAGTTTTCACTTGAAAGACGGAATAGAAACAGATATGTTGAAAGGAGGGAGTCTCTTGGCAAAAACTCATCTTTCGGAAACCGTGTGTTGCGGACTCTTTCTGCAACACCAACACGCACGAGAAAAGTGTAGGAGCGGTAAATATCCGATCAGTTCGATGACGAAACGTAGCTATGGCATTATCTCTTCATCAGCCGTTCTTAAGGGACTCGAAAATGCAAGTACGAACACTGATAGCATCATGTATAATTATATATCATATCGATAATAACTGCAGAGGATAGGCATGCACCATGACATCAGCGGACGAAACCCCATAGCGAAATTTCAATACACAGAAGTACTGTTCGATGCAACAAGTTCATCATCGTTAGGTAATATACCACCAGAAAAAAAATATGTTTCTTCTCTTGCTTATCCTGTAGAATTGCAATTGGTAACTTTTTCTTCCCTTCGTCTGACCTTTTTTTTCTCTCTCTCTGTAACATTTTATTCTTTCCTAAACCTATCTATCTTTTTGAGCAGATGCTAAAGAGTATTTTGTCCTTCTGAGTTCACACTCAGTTGGTCACCATCAACATCATCATCGCTACCGTTTCGTTGTGCAACCGTCGACAGATCGAACGGTTGCTGCCCATTTAACAAGTCCTGGGTATCGCCGGTCTTCTCCCCGTTATTGTTACCATCAGCCGTCGTCAACAACTTGTATGGGGTTGGTTCGCCGCGGATTTCGCAGATGACATTGGTCAGTGCCATGATGTAGTTTTTGGCCAACGTCAGCGTTTCGATCTTCGACAACTTCCGTTCCATGGTCACGTGGGGGATGACTTCTCGTAGCGCTTGGAAGGCATCGTTTAAACTGTGCATGCGCATGCGCTCTCGCTCGTTGCTTTCCAGCCTTCGCAAGTTTCTCTCTCTCGCACTTAGCGTGCTTCGTTTTCGTCGACCGTTAGAGGATTTCTTCTGTTGTTTTGGCTTGGCTGGGGTCGTAGTCTCGTCACTCACGGAGCTGGAGTCCGTCGACTCGCTCGCAGGGGAATTGTCTTCTCCAAGAGGGGTCGACGCCGGCCGTTTGTTGGGGGGACCACGTCGGCGTACGCCCGGGAGGGTATCCTGGGGATATGCATCGATGTCCGCTGCTTCTTCCGACGGCCACGTACACTCCTCGTTTGCAATGGACCTCAGAGGACTTTCCATGGCTGAGGACTCTTCTCTGTTCAATGACTTTACCATCCCCTGAAAGGAAAAAAAAATTCTGCTCTTAGTCATTTTGTTGGCAGTCATCTCTTTTGTTAATCTCTAAGGCAAACACAAATACGAAGTAACTTACTTTGAGTTATTATAGTTTTCTTTTCACGAGTGACGATGATATCTAGTTAAAGTGATATAAATTTAGAACTGAACTTTTCATTATTATATACAAAAAATATCCTTCGATCATCCGCTTGCCACAGAGATCTGACCGTAGCCTGTCAGTATAGGTTGACTCAGTCGGTAGCGCACAGGCTAGTAATCTACTTGAGTTCGAGTCCCAATTGTGATACGTTGAGAATTTTTTCCTCTAACGCCCTTTCTGTCCTCAGTGAGGGGATAAAAATGGACTTATGAAGACCGACGTCCGCCGGATGTAGCTTTAAGCTGTGACCCTATGTGCGCGAGAGCCATACATGTCCATGTTAAAGAACATGTATGATTTTTTTCGTGAGACTTTCATCTGTCATCTAACAGTTGTCCACTGGGTCTCCTTCCTTCAACCCTCTCGAAACCCTTGGGGGTTCTTGTGACATAGCCATTTAGCTCATTGTGTGCAAAAAAAAAAACAACAACACTGAAAGGTAAAGCAATCTTGTTGACACAATACGATGCTGTTCCTAATGTCCACTGAAAGTAAATAACTTGTACAATTTAATGTATATGTTACCGGAGTCAGTAAAGTGGATGAAGACAGGCTGTGTTGTTTTACTTCTGACTGGAGTGACATAAATGGTTTAACAGGGTTGAAAGGAGATCTTTCACTAGGCTAATAACATGATTCGGTTGTTTACCTCTGAGCTGAACTTTTTTGCACACATTGAGCTATAAATGGCCAGGTCACAATAACCAAGGGCTCTCAGAAGGTCGGGGAAGGGGATCCACTGAGTACCTGTCAGGAGACAGATGAACGCCTCCCGTCCAAGCCATCCAGAGTTTTCTTTAACGTGCATTGTGTATGGCTCTTCTGCACACGGGGTTCAAGTTAATATTAGAGCATGTTGAAATTAATGGTAGAAACAATTTTTCGGTAGAAAAAAAATGAAATAGAATATCGAATTGTTCTTCGATTAACCTACTTATGCATGTTTTTCACATCCATGTGACAAATTCATGAATGCGAAATTCTCAAAAATTTGTATTCACGGTAAATATTATTTTAAGTAGTTTTATACAGATTTTTTTTTATTCTATACAAGGGGCATTAGAAAGGCCGAGCGGAACGATGGGCTCAAAAATGGTTGGTAACCAGTGATCTAGCTAATTTGAGAAAAACTTATTTGTTTTTCTCAAATGATGATATCTAGTTAAAGTGATATAAATTTAGAACTGAACTTTTCATTATTATATACAAAAAATATCCTTCGATCATCCGCTTGCCACAGAGATCTGACCGTAGCCTGTCAGTATAGGTTGACTCAGTCGGAAGCGACTGAGTCAACCTATACTGACAGGCGCTATGAAAGCGAAATGTTTACTAATTGACCTAATTGACCCTAATTGACAGGCGCTATGAAAGCGAAATGTTTCGAGCGCTATGAAATTGGGCTCAAGCCCAATTTCATAGCGCTCGAAACAATTTCTCAAACTTTCCTATCTGGATTATACGTGAAATATTTCTCCATTTACACGTTAATTCTACAGGAAGCGTGTTAATGATGTTGGTTGATGACCGTCATGATTCATAATTGTGAATCATAATTAAAAGCGATAAAATAAAGATATTCCTATCAGAATAAATATCGACCTGTCCCCGATCTCAGTCAATATTTGCAACTTTCTATCAATTTAATGAGGTGGCAAATCAGGTAGAGAGTGATATTAATAATTCACTGTCGTCATCGTGTATGAGCCCTTTCAACGAATTTCCAACATTGCCCTCGTTTGAGGCTTGGATGTTTACATCGTCCATGTCCCTGCATCTATACTTCAACGCACATCTCCGTCAGCTGGTTGCTCCCACGGAGATAAGAGTTGCTGTCTCTTCTTCGCGGGCATGTCGCTTTACAAGGATCAGCAGCGCCCTTTGCTCCTCCAGTGGGGGATTTCTACTCACAAAACCTCCGATGTTTTGACTTTCCAATAACTTGTCATTTCTTTTGAATGGGCTTTGACCCTTATACTAGTCCCTCTCAGACTAGATCATAGATTCCCGCACTAGGTGACGGGATATTTCTTGAAACTAAAGGGGCAACAATATACAGTGAGCGAACTGGATCATGGGAGTATACTCTTAAAATAATATAAGTTTTGTAAAGTACAAGTTTAGCAAGAGATTACCCTTTACTAGATCTGTCGAGGCTTTTTGTTTTTGAAACGTGTGGCGTATCAAGCAGGTAGTCACGAAATATTTTTTGGGAGGATTCCAAAGTTAAATTTAGGTGGTAGAGGGGGAATGGTAGTAGAAGAATGGCATTCGAAGGAAAGCATATTACTGCAATATTTTTATTCACTTCTGATAAAATTTATTATTATATAGAATGATATATGGATTTAAAACAGCCCGGTCCAACGAGGACTTCATCGCAAAATAACTTGCGGTTCATAAAACAAATAATCGATATATTGAATCTAACTCGTATCTTTCTTTTTCGCTAATTAATAGTACTTATTAAAATATATATTTTAGTTTTTTAATCAAAATATTTCTTGATTCCTTAATAGAACATTTTTTTCCCCAATTCATTATTTATTAGAAATGTATGTTTACGTTTTAAAATAGGGAATTTTTCCTGCATCTTTTAAAAATGTAGGTTTTTTTGTCTAGTGGCTCTTTACTAAGTTTGGGTTAAACGGGCCTGGAGTAAAGCAACTTAATACGAACCAAACGTCGTTTATTAAAACAAAAACTTTTAATATTTTACCTGGTGTTTTGGGTATTGGTAGAGGGGGGATTAACGCCTTGAGGGCCTTAGCAAAGGACCAGTTCCAGGGTCATCAGATTTTGTAATATGTAAAATTTGAATAATATTGCTCGAGTCATTTTTAAAAAAAATTCCGCTTCATAAAATCTCTTTATAAACGGCACCTTTAATTATGGTATCACAAGATTCGTATTCATACCACTCGAGGCAATTGTCCGTACAAACGTGCGCTTAAATATAAAAATTCTGTTCATTCACTTGAACCATTCAGGTGCTAGAGTCTCGCATAGCTTGAAACTGCCATACGAGGGCTATTCAGAAATTAAGGCACACGAAAAGCTATCGAACAGGTGTATAATAAAACGGAAATTATTCCGAGAAGTAGTGTCATATTTCACACACTTTATGCCACTGGTATTTCGTTCATTTAACCGTTTTTATCATTCGTATATTGTATTGTTTAGGAGTTTTTTTTTCCTGAACAACCCTATGGTTTATTGAACATTTTTAAAATAGAAAAATTGTGAGCAACCTGGTACAATTTCCCGACTTAATTCTCACGTTCTATATAATTATAATATTAATTCTATATAATTATAAACCTTATCAGATGTGATGATACATCAGTGCAAGAGCTCCCTCCAAGAAAGGATCTAGGAAAAAATAGTTGCAGTTGGGGGGGGGGGGGACAAAGTCACTCAATTGAGTCGAAATTGAAGGAAACGTCGTTCTCCTATGCATTTTAATCTTCGATTTTAATGGTTTTTTGGTAAATATATTCCCAGAATATATATAGTATATCAAAGCTATTTGTGGTGAAGTTTTTTTATTTACAACGATGTAATTATTGACTCTTTCGAAATGCTAATAATTTTCTTCCGAAGTTGTGATAAAATTGTCTTGTAACATTACGTCTATTAAAGAATATTATGCAGAATTCAGCGGCAACTGAACAGTCATATGGTTGTTAGGCAAATTTGAAAAATTTCTCTCGTATTCGATTGCGATATCTACAGGAAAGTATAATGCAGAATGTACATTTATGAACTAAACAACCAGGAAAGTATAGTGTATATTTTCCTGTAGATATCGCAATATTCCTGGGATATATTTCCTGGGATACAACGATACCGAGCATTCAAAAAATTTTCCTTATTTTTTCATATGTATTTTTTGATTTTCGGGAATGAAACCGTCGCTAATCCATTTGAAGATTGTCCCATCATCGCCATCATAAGCTCATCCTCTATATTGATAACACATATATGTATATATATACCCAAATACATAATAAAAAATTTGGTTGCATATTTCTTTCACCGAAATAGAATATAACTTTGGTTTCAAAAATTTCAATTCGAAAGTAGATAAATTCCACTGGTTGGGCCTTTAACTTTCTGAATCAGTTACTGATTACCGCTTATAGTATTTTCATATTTACACCCATTAGCTTTTCATATTTCTTATACGAAAAAAAGTATGTTTCCCGTTTGGTTTTAATTATTTTTTAACACATTCTCAGAGCGTTATATAAAACTTACTTTGTAGGTCGTCATTTGAATACTTCTGTTCTAATCATTTAAACTAAATATAATATCAGGAAGTTCATATCTACTTAATTAAGTATATATAGGCTCTTCTTCTGGCTACTTCTTATTACGCTACTTACACCTTATATACGTACATATCTATATACTTTCACTGTAGTAAAAATGTTGCGATATTCTTTAATGTGACACTTCATTCGCTTACTTTTCCAGGATAATTTTTTCAAAAGGTAAGTTGTTAAAGCGAAACAACGGATACCGATTCCTTGAAAATTGTCTAATGACCCTCAAAGGAGGGAGCTACCCCTAACTTGAAAATAATATCGTATCTAGAAGAGGCAAGAAGAGCGTCCTTCGGAGAATTGTAACAGTCGGGAATAACATTGCACTCTACGGGAAAATAATTTCTGATAAAAATATACACTATATTATCACAAAAAGGAATCGGTACTTTCATGTTATGTGAACGGAAATCTGCATTCAAAGTTCCCTGACTTCGAAAATAAGCAATTTAAGAGAAAATGCCACTAGAAGTAAATTGAAGCTCTCACTCAAATCACTATAAATATCTATTTTATTACAGCATTCGCTTAATATTTAAGGCGTTATGGAAGCTGAAACTTTTAACTGTCACTTTTGCTAGTTATGAAAATTTACATCAAAAGTTAAAATGCAACTGTTATGGAATTTTTGCTAGTGAACATTTTTTTTTATATTTGAAGTTTGTATAACGATGTTTTAATTTTTCGTCAGTTTGTGGGAAAAAAGTGTTTAAGGAGCCTGTGATAGTAGCGCGTGATATTAAATATTCCAGCTTTAATCAATTCTTAAATATTAATAAGCTTTCCTCAAAATCGACATTTACAGAGATATTAATCGGAAAATAATATTTGCTTTATGTCTAGTAACATTTTTCCGTAGAAGTCTCATGTTTAAAGTTGATGAGAGAGCTTTGAATGTGGCTCTTTTCAGTCACATAACTTGGGAGTGTCCGGTTACTTTTTATTTTATAATATAGTGTATATACTTAGAACGGCGTTTTGATATTTGCGGTTAAATACAGCCAGTTGGCCACTCCCTACACTTTTTTCAAGATGCGAATCTGGTTGGAAATCACTGCTCCAAAGCTCATTTTCATAGTTACGGAGATTTGAATCTGGCTTTTCATTCCCATAACATGTAGTGTCCGGTTACTTTATATACTAGAACTGCATTTCGGTTCATTCCGGTTAAATAATCAGGTGCCTTCCCCCTAGATGTTTTCCTAGATGCGGGTCTGGTTGGAAACCACTGCTCCAAAGCTAAGCTTAATTTACGTTGCTTTCTCGTTGTGACCATTTCTTCTCCCTACTGTTTGCGGTCGTCACAAGTTCCTTCTGTCTAATAATACCATTATCAGTAGCAGTATTAATAATTCAACGTAATCCAACGGCGGGAGTCCTGCCTCTCATCAAGTGCGTCTGTCGAATGTAACGTGCTGTTTCCCGAACAGATCGGTGATGCTAATGGCAGGGCACGGGTCTCCATTAGTGTCTGCCATTAGGATGTAGTAAGATGAATGATACATTGATGTAGGTAACTCATATGGGCCGGAAAAGCGGCTACGATCGCTTCTAGCCCAATCTCTCTTTGACATATCTACGAACGAACCAATCGTGTTGTGAGCCTCAGCGTCTAATTCGACAACACACCTTTCACCCGTAATTAAACTAATTATATTATGCGCATATAATTAATCTTTCACATATTACCTTACCATACATTAAAAGCAAATCATATATAGAATTCCAGCTTAACGAAATGCGGTGTACGTAAGTAAAGTGGGTGAAACAATGCGACAAATGGGAATTCAATTAAATGGTAATCAATCAAATCGAATCAATGGAATTGGGTTGTTTTACCTCTGAGCGGCACTTTTATGCACACAATGGGCCAGGCCACAAGGGTTCATAGGGGTTGGGGAAGTGGATTCACTGGACAACTAGGAGACAGATGGAAGTCTTCAGTCAATACCATCCAGCATGCTCTTTAGCGTCCACAGGGTGTGAGTTTCCTGCACATAGAGCCATGGCTTAACGCCTTTTCTCACCGAGGGTAGGATAGGAGTAAGCAGAGATAAATCCAATCGAATAGGAATTCACTCAGTTGGTAACGAATCGGAATACAACAAAAAACCTCAGAGAGTTTTAAATTATGATAAACTGTATACTGAATTTAGTGCCCCTAGTACTTACCATTTGACAATACCAGTGTTTCCCAACCTATTTGAGCACAGCGCCCCTAGTACTTACCATTTGACAATACCAGTGTTTCCCAACCTATTTGAGCACAGCGCCCCTTAACCCTAACCCCTTTTATAAAATTCAAAATATTTTCTCACGTACGAAAAGTAAAAATAATATTACCGCGTATAGAAATTTACGAGTATTTTGATACCTTATCTATAAATTTCTAAGATTGTTAACAAAACATGATTGTTAATCTAAAAACTATTTGAATTTTATTTAATTTGTTTCTACCAAAACTCCAAGAACGCTCCTAAAATTTCTAAAGCGCCCCCAAATGAACGGCCCATTTCGGACCACTGGACTAAACATACAGAAAAATTCTCTAAAATATATAGTAGATCACACTGATATAATACCAATATTTTTCGATAAACTTTCCTTCAGATATTTCGCTCAAAGTGACATGATACCTTTAATATTCTCTGTCATGAATCGCTGTAGGTTGAGAAATTAATCTAGAGTAGTCCGCGAATTCGTATTATCATCATCCTCAAGCAGCCATAGGCTACGGAGGTTCAATCAGATTGTGCAATTTAGTTCTACAAGCATATCTGCCTGAGCTGCATCTGCTACATCTGGCCACTGTACACAAATTCTAACTAAATCCTCTTCGACATTGTCTGCCCACCACATCCTAGGTCTCCTCCTCTTTCTGAGGCCTTTAGGCACACTGTTTATAATCTTATTCACTAATCTATAATTATGCATAGACGCAACATGGACTACCCATCGGAATCTTTCTTTACACAATATACTGCTCAAAGGAGGTTGCCGACTCCTTTGCCTAACATCATCACTTACAAAGTTGAACTACCTAATTCCAAGATATTGCGTAAACATCTACATAGAATCAAAAGCATCAAGTTTCCTGTTATCTTGTTTAAAAAGGATCCAAGTTTCACTATCATACTAATTTTAGAAAGAAATTTCTGGAAATCTAGAAAAAAAGAATTCGTTTAGTACTTTTTTTTTTCAAATTAAACAACAAAACGCTTACGGGAGTTACCTAAACCTGAAATGTATCGATATATTTGGTTATGCTGGCTTGTTTATCGACTAAAATGTGTGTCCATCATGTTTACCGATTAAAGTTTGGTCCTTCATGTTTACCAATAGTGGTCCACGACGTTTGCCTACTGAAAATAGGGGAAACACAGCAGCAGACTATAAAGTTTAAGAAAAATTAATGTTAACGTTCTTAAAGAAAAAATAAAGATAGTTCAAATCAATTGAAATGTCAAATAAAGTCTATTGCAATCTTGAATTTCATCAATATTCATTCATATTTAAAGAGCTCAGTTAGTTTGTCGGCACTTTGAGCGGCAATGTTTTGCACATAATGGGCTAAATGGATAGGACACAAGGACTCCGAAGGCTGGTGAAGGCTGGATATTAAGGTTCGCTGGAAATAGGTAGGCTAAAATCATTTCCAAATATCACATCCAGCGTGTTCTTTAACGTGCACAGGTTAATCATCATCCATATCTAGGTTATATCATCATCCAGCGTGTTCTTTAACGTGCACAGGTTAAACGTGATCACGGCTTAACGTCCCATTCGATGGACGGCGGCCTTTCCAAGTCTGTCAGTGTCCTCTATTGACCGTGATTTAAAGAGTTATAGCAGCCGGAATATTTAACAGCAGTGCCACATCTCTTCAAAACGATTCGCCAAAACTGACGAAAATTGAAAGATTATTAAACGATTTTCTAAATGTACAATTATTTTATCAAATAGTTTGATGTAAAAATCATTACCTCTATTTTGATTAATTTTTGAGATAAATTCTTATGACTGGCAAATTTTTCTCTTAAATATTCCAACTTCAGGGTGGAACAGGGTGGGAGTTTAGCGGAGGTAACTCATTAATTATTGAACTAATGGTGCTAAAATTTAATATTTATATAAGTGTGAATCAAATCTTTAATTTACTATAAATATTTTCCCATAAAATTTTTTTTCTTCAAAATATTGACTCTCTATTTGGCTTTCCGTTGGCATAATACAGAAATTATACAATTATTTATCTAGGCTTTCTAATAGTCGTACAACAATCTAATAGCCCCGTTTGTGGAAGAGCTATACCCTTTGCATGCTAAAGAACATATTTGATGGCCTTGACGGGAGGCTTCCATTTGTCTTCCAACTGTTCTCCGGTGTGTCCCCTCCTCCAAACCTCTGAGCCCTCGGGTCCTTGTGACCTGGCCATTTAGCCCATTATGTGCAAAAAAGTGCCGCTCAGAGGTAAAACAACAACCCAAATCCGTACCCAGGAGAGCCATACTCTCTTCACATTAGGGAACACGCTGGATGGCTTTGACGGGAGAGTTCCATCTGTCTCCTAACAGTTGTCCAATGGATCCTCTTCCAACATTTTCTGAAGAAGTCTCTATTCTTAGTGTCCTTGTGACTAGGCCCTTTAGCCCAATGTGTGAAAAAAATGCCGCAGAACATTATCTGAATCATTCCGATAAATCCAACTTTCTCTTGTTCTACAATGCAAAATGGCGTCCTTTGGCATCTTGAAATTATTCTCTCCACGGCACCTATCTCTTCAATCACAGCCTACACTCCTTGACAAATATGAATTATACAAACTATCATTCAGCAAAATCAATAAGCAACTGTGCAACCGTACATCCTTTTAAGTTAATTATCGATTGATGGTCTTGTGTGATGACTCTATTAATTATGCCTCCTGGCAAATGTATACAAGTGCATTGATTTAATTGTGAACTAAGGATTAATGTATAAGGAAGCTTGCTACTTGTTAAGGTTCGCTTGAAATAGGTAGGCTAAAATCATTTCTAAATATCAGTTGCTGTTCAATTTCCTGATGATAAATGTTATAAATATAAAATTATTTTATAAAATAGGATTAGCAAAATTGTTATCGAAATTACTGTGATAAAAGACAGTTACTTATTTTCGTAAAAGAATTAGCATTATACAGTTCTGTGGAAATTAATCCTACATTTAAAAAAATCAGGTAGTTTTTGTTGATGAGTGGAGTACCTTACTATAACAAGAAGATAGTAGCCATCCGACGAACGGCGACTTTTCAAGTCCACCGATGTCCCTTACTGATCGTGGGCAGGGAGGGAAATTTTTGCGGATAAATCAATGCTGGCCCAACTGGGACTCGAACTTGGGAACTACAGATTACGAGCCTGGGATGCTACCGACTGAGCCTCCCTGGATACGGAACCACGGATTAATGTTCCATGCTGAGGTAAATCTTAGGCTGGCACGGGTGGGACATGAACCTGGAAACTACAGATCACGATCCTGGCGCGCTAGCGATAGAATCAAACCCCGCCATTAAATCAAAGGTCTGTAATCTTTTCGAGAGACGAGCACCAAGGCATCAAAGATGGATTTGTTGAGCAAGAAATACTTTTTGACAAGCATCTTCCCCCTCCCTCACCGTGGCGTGGAGATTGGCTTAGCCGGTATCCGACCAGGCTCGTGATCTGCAGTTCCCTGATTTGAGTCTGAGGTATGTTTACGTTGAGAATCGTTGTCCACTTTGATGTCTCCTTTCTGCCCTCGGTCAGGAAAGGGACACCGATGGGCTTGATAGTGCTACCTTTCGTCGGAAGGGACGTGAAACCGTGACTTCATGCGCGCGTTAGAAAAGAACATGCTGATTGCCTTGATGGAAGGCTTTCATCTGGCGCCTAACAGCTGTTCAGTCCCTTTCCGATTTTCTCTGAACCTTCGTGGTTCATGATCTGGCCATTTAGGCCACTGTGTGTACAGAAGAGCCATTCAAAAAAAGTGCCGCTCACATTCAGAAGAAGACAGAAGTAAAACAACTTCCCCCCAATAAAAGTATATAAATGGTAATTTCATTTTTACAATTTAACCTTTATTTCAGTGGTTGCCAACTTGAATGCTGCGATATTGTAATTAAAAATCGTAAATATTTTTATATAAATGTGTAATGAAAACTATGCTATTTTAATAAATAAGGGTTGTGTTGTGTTGTTTTACCTCTGAGCGGCACTTTTTTTGCACACCATGGGCTAAATGGCCAGGTCACATGGACCCCGAAGGCTCAGAGAAGGTTGGGGGAGGGGACCCACTGGAACAGCTGTTGGGAGACAGATGGTAGCCTCCCGTCAAGGCCATCCAGCGTGTTCTTTAACGTGCACATGGTATGGCTCTCCCGCACACGGGGCCACGGCTTAACGTCCCATCCGACGGACGGCGGCCTTTCCAAGCCCATCGGTGTCCCCTACTGACCGTGGGCAGGGCGGGGAATTTTGAGGAGATAAATCTCAACGCTGACCCAGCTGGGACTCGAACCTGGGAACTACAGATTACGAGCCTGGCGCGCTACCGACTGAGCCACCCCCGCCCAATAAATAAGGCAAAATATTATTTCTTTTTCGAATATTATAGTATTTAAGTGCAATAACTTCTTAGAGGTGTAATTTAAACATTGCGATAGGAATACATCAAGCCAAAAAATGTTATCAACCCAAGTTCCCAATCTGAGGCATAATGAGAGCGTCAATGACACATCAGTCATGGTTTTATTGTAGCACGTTCATCTGTCGTAACAATATCATTAGCCTTATTAAACGGGAGGCTGCAAAAAACTGCATGTAAGCATAAACCAATCTCTTTATTAGCTTAATAGGGCTAATACATATAAGCATAAACCAATTCCTGAGCAGTTTAATAGACTAATAATATATTATTATACCCTATATAGCATAAACCAATCTCTTTATTAGCTTAATAGGGCTAATACATATAAGCATAAACCAATTCATAAATATTATTAACGCTTAATAGGGCTAATAATATATTATTAGACCTACATAAATGGGAGGCTCCAAAATCCACATATAACAATAAACCAATCTCTAAAATAAAAGTTAGTAAAAAAAATATATTAAAATTATTATATATCATTATTATTTACATTTTCCAATCACCCAGTAGTACGAATTAATACTTAAAGGGTGCAAAATTAGGGTATATAATATTTCACAGTATTGACTATCAGTTTTCTTACAAATGAATATTTAACAAGATAAAACTTAAATCTATTGTTTCACAACTTTTTCTTTTACGAGATAGCGTTCTATTTAAGGAAAGTATTATTGCTGCCATTAATACACATCCCAGAACAGCCTCATAAGACATTCCCGATGAAGAAACACACCTGAAAGAATTTCCGATGAGATATGAGAGCGGATAAGATTTGGTCTATAGAAATGGCCGCGAACCAGTTTTCCTGTAGAACTCTTTCTCAGATGGGTGCTGAGCGGCGAGACCTTTTCCACCATCACCGCTGCCTACACAACACCCGAGCCATATCTCCTCTGCGGAATAATCCGATTATCTACCAAACTCTGCTCCGCTATATTCCTTTTCTTTTTAGAATCCTCTGAGGTGGTGCCTCGTTCACTGTCTTCCATTATTTATTCCCAGGCTTTTGTTTACCTTTACTCGGCATTATCTCGAGATTTCTAGAGAGGTCTCGTTTTCCACAGACCAGCCATTTGCATGAGGAACTGCCGGAGCGTTTATCTTGTTTCTCTTTTAACCCCCCCCCCCCCCCCATTTACCCTCCGCCACAAACCACCCACAGTGCAGTTCCACTTCCACCATCTACTTAGCCTATCCATTCTTTGATAACGACTGAACTGGCGGGAGTTTGCGAATGAATTAATCAGGAGTCCGAATTAAAATGTTGCACGGCTGCGTTGTTATTGACCTTCTGTTTCCATAAGGGATTTAGTGATTCGTCAACTAGAGTGCGAAGGTGCGTTTGGTGAGTGGATTTCGAGTGCTTAACATGGAGAATAGATTTCACGAAAGAGGGAAAAAAAGTGGTTTGTTGTATAGGATAGGGGATTGTTAAAAGGAAATCGATATATTTTCTATTTAACCGAATACACGATCACGTTGGTAGACCGATAGTAAACTTTTAGGAAAGAAAATTACAACAGAGTGTACACTAAAGTATTTTCTTTAATAAAGTGTTCAACCGGAGTTATGGGAATTTTTTTAGCTTACTGGGAACGTGTGGATTAAGTGGCATCACTTCCTGTAACAGAGGGCCCGTGAACCAAGTTATGACGTCATCGTAGGTAGTCCTGTAGTGTAGATAATTCTTCTACAATTATTTCTATTATTATTACTGATGTACTTTTATACTAATATTTTTATTAATGTTTATTTATAAATATATCTTATTTAGAAGAAAAATTATTTGGATTGATTAGCAATTATTATAATACTAATAAATATGAATAATTTTTCTTCTAAGTAAGGTATATTTATAAATAAGCATTAGTATAAAAGTACACCACTAATAATAATAGAAAGAAATATATAAGAATTATCTGTGTTAAAGGACTACTTATGCTGACGTCATAATCTGATCCACAGGCCTTCGTTGTAGAAGGTGAGGTGCACCAGAAAGGTGCAAAGGCAATAGCAGATAACTCGAAACCATGCGCGCATTTTCTTCGCAGCTGATCACTTTTCCCTACTTCACTAGCTAGTCTTCCTCCTATACCTCGCACAGCTAGGTATAAATACCTTGGTTGTATAAATTAGAAGTGAAAGGGGGAAGAGAAATCAAAAACGCTTAGTTACCTCTCTGGATCAAAGTAAGTCTACTTCAGAAGAACGTTTCCAAGTAGAAATTTGTGTCATTTCTGATCAAAGGGTCCCAAAGGGTCTGATCAAAGGGTCCCACAAGGGTCCCAAGGATTCAGGACTGGGTAAGAGAAGAAGATTCATTAGTTAACTTTTAGAAGAGAGATGGGAGCCTTGCATCAAAGCTATCCTGCGCGTTATTTAGCGTTCAGAGTATATGGCTATCTTATATCTTACACATGGAGTAACCGCTTAAAGTCTCATGACGATGCCTTTTCGAAGGATTTAGGTGTTCTCTTTCTAACGGAGGGCAGAGTAAGGGCTAGTGGATTAATATTAACGCAGGTACAGTGGGGACTCAAACCTGGAACATCAAGTTATGAGCTTCACGCGATATTAACTGAGCTTACGCCCGTTCAATTTACGACGCACTGACAAGTGGGTAGCAAAAGGTCTGATAAAGGTTAGAGTTGGCTCATTCGTTAGCGACCAGGCCTGATTTTATCAATTTTGAGTCGCAATTAGGCCTGGGTTGAGATTTATCTCTACTAAATCCTCACTTTGCTCTCGGTCACAAAGGAGGTACCGATGTGTTTGGAAAGTTAGCCCTCTGTCGGATGGTTAAACCATCTTGTGTACCAGAGCGATACCCTGTCCACGCTAAAGA
This sequence comes from Ryuthela nishihirai, assembly GCA_038380435.1. NCBI lineage: Eukaryota > Metazoa > Arthropoda > Arachnida > Araneae > Heptathelidae > Ryuthela > Ryuthela nishihirai. The sequence continues at coordinate 34,339,402 of JAWZYU010000018.1, forward strand.
ACACGCTTGATGGCCTTGACGGATGGCTTCTATCTGTCTCTGAAGAACTGTCCCGTGGGTTCCCTTTCCCAGCTTTCTCTGAGTCTTCGGGGTCTCTGTGACCAGGTCATTTAGCCCATTGTGTAAATAATGGAACAAAATGATAAAAGAACGATGGCAATGTCTTTATAAAGCCAAAAAAAAAAGGGTTTTTAGTGTTGTGAGAGCTTTTTTGAGTATTCATGTCTCCTTTTCATTCGAGATCCTTACAAAATGCTTATTAGAGAAGGATGAAAAGGTAGCATGTAATACAGCTTTATAGACTTCGTGCGGCCTGTTCTCTTAAAGATCCTATTATCGTACCAAAGGTGGACTAAATGATTCATAGATTCAGAGCATGTTTCCATTCTGAGATAGTCGGCTAATGAATCAATCTTATGTTAATGCTCGCCCCTGTGAGGTTACTTCCTTGGTGTGATTTTTGTGGAACGTGTAAAGCATCTTTTACAGGATCCGAAAGAGTTTTGACTGCAATGTCGCCAACATGATCATACCTGTTTCGTCTGTCTTGGTCTTGTGAAAGTAACACAGATATTCAGAAGTTTCGTCAGTTTTTCATGGTATGCCAACGGAAATATACACTAGAAGCAGAGTTATTACTAAACAAAGAATAAATTTTTCTTATTGAAAAAATGGATCTGCAGATAAGTTAGCGATATCCAACTTAATAACTAAAGCCGTAACAGAGTTGCTGTAAAGTTTGATTTATTACCAGGGTTGGTTGGGATTTTTACCATTAAAGAGCACTCTTTTTGAACACAATGGGCTAAATGGTCAGGTCACAAGGGTCCTGAGTGCTCAGAGAAGTTTAGAGAAGAGGATCCACTGGACAGCTGTTAAGAGATGGATGGAAGCGTCTTGTCAATGCCATTCAGTGTGTTCTTTAGCGTAGACAGGGTATCGCTCTGGTGCCCTAAGGCCAAGACTAAAGCCCCATCCGTCGGACGACGGTCTTTTCAAGCGTATCGGTGACCCCTTTCTGACAGAGGGCGTTGTGGGAGTTAAGCGAAGATAAATCTAAAAACTGGTTCAGGTTCCCAGGTGGGACTCGAACTTAGGAACTGTAGATTATGAGCCTGGCGCGCTACCAACTGAGTCAACTCTGCCCTTAGCAGGATACAATGCTTTGTGGAATGCAATGCTTGTGGTCAACCTTTGTGGAAGAATTCGATCTTCTCTACCCAATGAGCTACTGTCATTCGGTCAAATCAGTGCTAACAGAAGTTCTGTGGAAAGAATGAGCCCAGCAGAAGTTATGTTTACTTTTACGTGATCAATCTGAAGAAAAGGAGGAAAAAAAGAGATGAACAGTAGACACAGAGCTTATCAACAAACAGATTTTTTTTGAATTAATTTGATACTACATTTCTTGAATTAATCTGATATTACATTTCCTGAATTAATTTGATATTACATTGTGTTTTCTTTATGCACACCTGTTTGACTGGAAAAACAAACAAATATATAAATATATTTTTCAAACTAATATTTTATTTATAAATTATCTGGATGGCTAGTTTTTGAGGGAACGCTTTATTATTTTTGTTTTAAACAATTTAATTTGACGGTACCTATAAAACTCTGAAAAGTTGTCCCTTGCATTACGTAAACAAATGCTAATTAGATCTAATTGGAATACACTTGATCCAGAATTTGAGTACTCTCCCACAAAAACGAGTTTGAAAAAATGAAAGTGAGAGCTTATCTGGCAGCGCAAAGAAAATGTTCTTCCCAGTAGTGTACACCAGGCGTCGCTTCTGACGCTCCTGTATCCGCTTCTGCCACCGGCGCAACACTAAATTAGAAGGAAACGCAACAAGTTTGGGTGCGCGGCCATGGCTTCCCTTATTGACTTGGGCGGTCTCCTCCATCGACAAGATTCTCTATGTATTACTGCACTCTAGCTTCGCTCCAGCCGTCGCCTAGCAACCGTTACTAGGCGACGCGGAGATAAATGAGTATTGACATCTGTTGAGGGCGATACAAAATGTAGGTCGTTACTGCGACGTTTTGGCAGCCGTGTTGTATTTCCCGCTATATGCGAACCGCGAGCTAGACGACCTCACCACAAACGAGTTGATATTGTGCGCGAGATCGTCGACGAGAGGAGGGAGGGAAACAAGAGAAAGTAGTGTCATCGCAAGGGAAGAGAATGGGAGTGAGACTCGAGGAAGTTGGGGATTATGATGAGGATGGGAGGCGATGAGTCACGCTCACATTGGAAAGGCGCTCTTTGCTTTCGATGATAGATGGAGTGATTATTACTGCGCTGATCATTGTTGGTTTTTACCTCTGATCGGCACTTTTTTCACACTATAGGTTAAAATGTCAGGTCACGAGGATCCCAAGGGCTTAGAGTTGTGTAGTGGAAAGGAAAGGGATACACTAGACAGCTGTTAGATGTGTGGAAACTTACCGTCAAATCCATCTAGCTTGCTCTTTAACGTGCACAAGGTATTGATCACTCACACACTGAGATATGGCGTAATGTCCCATACGATGGACGATGAACTTTACAAGCCCCTAGATGGCTCTTATTTAACGAGCGCAGGGTGTTGGTTAGTGATGATAACGCTAGCACAATTGGGGCTCGAACCTGAGTTTTACAAGCCTAACGCGGCTACAGACTGATCCAACTCCTCCTACTACAGATAAGACGTATAAAAATGTTAATTTTAATGGAAAACAAAGTGTCTGTTATAGGACTTTAGGTAGGTTTCTCAAAGATGGGGAAGGTGGAGTAGAGAAAATCTCTGCTCCTTCAAATGAGGAATAAAATCTGGGAACAAAACGTGAATCGTCATTGTATCCATGAAACTATCACTCCATACTACTGTAACAAAGGGATCTTTGTAAAATGACAATTTTTCCGATTTCCTACCATAAAAAAAATACTACACATTATAAAATCAAAACACTTAAGCGCACTTCGCAGAATCCTGAACAGTTTCGAGATTTTTACATAATTAAGTACTTGAGTGGGAGGAAAGTTTTACACGGGAATACTTAACGTGCATTTCTGAAAAAGAACGTTGCTGAAATTTTTGAAGCCTCATAGATGGAAAAGTAGTTACGACAGAATTTCTGAAGCTAGTTTTAATGTTGTAGATCACATAATGTGGAAATTTAAAATTAGTACTTTACAAATAATAAATAAGGTATGGAAATTTGGTTCAGTTAATATACGTCATCTAGGCAAAATTAAGCAATAAACGTCAACAGTCTTATGCTTCGCGATAATTAATCTGAGACATGAAATTTCAACACTCGTTCAGTGAACTTTAAATCAACTAACTACAATTCGAAATAATAAAATAACTTTCTACTAAATAACAACTTTAAGCCTAATCAAAAGACTAACTTATGAGGTTCAATAGTTTCAAATTTTGGAACAAAATCAATAACCTGTTTAATGATTACAGATGAGTGTAAAATATATGCTTGTGCTTGTTTGTCATCAACGTACATTCATGTGAGCCTATCATGATTTACGTTTCAAAATTATTCAACCATCACCAAAGTTATATCGACTAGGCATTGCATTTGTACTGTTGTAGGCAATATTACTGAAATAACAAAAAAGTGATTATGTATATATATATTTGGTTTTAGTGTATTAATTTTCTTATTCACCCCATTATAAAATCTTTAATTTTGCTAAAAAATGCTTCGTGTTTTTGGTTTATTTTGTTACTAGTCATTTTGTGTGTACTAATTTAAATTCAGTCGCTTTTCAAGCTACGTTTTCGAGCCACGATGGCATAACTTAAATATTTTGTTCGACACCTTGTCACAATTTAAATCTTTTTTACAGATCACAGTTTAAGTTTATTTGTTGACCATATTGTGACAACGTATAACTATTTTCGATCGCATACTGCATTGTAGAACGTTTGTTGATTAAAATGGGGGCAATTTATACTTTTTCTTGACGACATCGTGAAAAATTAGATCATTTTACTATCATATTTGAATAATTATGATCTTTCGTTGACCGAATCATAAGATTTTTTGTTGACCGAAATGTGACATATCTTTCGTTGATATTACTCTGACAACTTATACACTGTAATTAGCCACAATGAGACAACTGATCCTTTATTGGGACAAATTTAATCACTAAGTTATGTATTAATAACTTGGTGGCATTGTGTGGTAGTAACATTTACTAGAAATACAATTCGTTGCGTGAATAAGTTGTGTGAATATATAATTGTTAAAAATATTTCATTTTGAATTTATTTTGAAGATGAAAAAAGCCGAACGGAAACGAGTTGATACTGGTGTTGTTGAATGCCCAAAACTGAAGTACAGTCGCTCAAAAAATATCCGAACACTATGGTTGATTGAGAATTCAGAAAAAATATCTGGCAACGATGTAGAAATTAGTGATCTGGCAACCTTTGTGTACGTACACGAAGGTTGCCAGATCACTAATTTCTAAAAAAATCGCTGCCAGATATTTTTTCAGAATTCTGTAATCAACCATAGTGTTTGTATATTTTTTTGGGCGACTGTACTAGTTCAAAAATCTTGAGTCCCCTAAAAACCTTAAGAACTTTAACTTGACATATCAAGCTCTCTTTAACCCATAAAAATAACTAAAGAAACAGAAAATGTTCAGTCGCAATTGACGTAATTTGAGCCGTGATCAACGTGTAACATAAAAATGTAACGATATTCATTAGAAAAAAGCTTTATGGATTAGATTGCAAATTCCAATCTACTCATAAGGATCCAGCGAATATTTTTCACCAATGCTACTCCAAGCTTTGGATTCCTTGTGACCTGGGCATTCAGCTCACCATGAAGCATAAACGTAAACCTAACAGAAAACAAATTAATAAAAACTCCCAATAATAATAATAATAATAATAAAAACATTTTATCACCTCCTATCGCTCTCTGGTAGCTCAGTCGGTAGCGCGCCAGGCTCGTAATCTGTAGTTCCCAGGTTCGAGTCCCAGCTGGGTCAGCGTTGAGATTTATCTCCATGCAAATTTCCAGGCCCTGCCCACGGTCACCGATGGGCTTGGAAAAGTAGCCGTCCTTCGGATGAGACGTTAAGCCGTGGCCCCCTGTGCGGGAGAGCCATTTTCTGTGCACGTTAAAGAAGACACTGGATGGTCTTGACGGGAGGATACCATCTGTCTCCCAACAGCTGTTCCAGTGGGTCCCCTCCCCCTACCTTTCTGAGCCTTCGGGGTCCATGTGACCTGGCCATTTAGCCCATGGTGTGCAAAAAAAGTGCCGCTCAGAAGTAAAACAACCCAACCCTGCAAAAAAGTGCCGCTCAGAGGTAAAACAACCCAACCCTGCAAAAAAGTGCCGCTCAGAGGTAAAACAACCCAACCCTGTTGCTTTCTAGAGACACTACAAATATATCACTAAATATTACTCTAAAAAAATTACATTTGTGATTCTGATTTTCTACGAACATCTCGAACCTTGCACAAAAGAAGAAAATACTTCAGAGGGAAAACGTTTCTATCTATTATATTGTTGTGTGGCAAACTGAAGCGTGTGCAGGAATTGCTCACGCTCCAGTTTGCTGATGTAATAGTTTGTTGGCAGTGGTTTTCTTTTAAGACACCAGAAAGTTGTGGAACGTTCATAACTGTAATTTTCTGTGGGGGTCCACCTCCATTTTTGGTAATGACTGTTTTAAAACTTAAGCAAATTTATTTGTAAATGTTTATAAATCTAAACTGTTCAAACCATTTCTATGTGGCTATTCCTAGAGAACTGGCAAAGAAGCGAACCTAAGAAGAGCACGTAAACTTTACAGGCATATAATTCTTCGCATAACTCTCAAGTTGCCAACCTTAAGAAGAAAAGGAAAACCTGACGTGATGGAGTGAATACCTCATCTTCTTTCGACCATCCTCTGCGTCTTGGACCAAAAAAAAGAGAGGATGAGTAAGGGGGCTCGCTGATCTTTGCCCTACAAATCACTCTTCAACACGTGCAAACACAGAAGTACTCGGCTGCTAAGCTCCTCCATATGACCTTTACCCCGGCGCTTTGCTAGGGAATACAAATCAAAGATGTGAGCTCTCCGACCTCATCGCGCCTTCCCCCCTTCACCTTCAACACCCACACACCCTTCCTTTTTCTTTCCCTTCTATCCCGTGCTTCGATCGGCTGACAGGTGAGTCAATGAAGAGCAGGTTTCCATCGTACGCCGGATGCAGGGATCGATACAGATTTGGTGCTTTCGTCTTCCCTTTCCTCCATCCTTTCCTCCCCTCACCAACCTCTCCCGACTCGGCTGCTGCGTCTTCCTAGCTCCAGAAAGAAAACTTCCTCTTTAGTTTCTTGCTCCTCCTGGAGATCTTAACATCACAGTGATGGATATTCGCGGAGTTCTTATGGTTCTCATGCATTCATGAATGAAAAAGCAAAACACGTGGAAATAAGATTGACGGTAATTATAATTATTATTGATACTAGAGCATTTATTTTCCCTTTGAGTAGAATTTACATTAGTCTAGTATTCCTTTCATGAATAAAGATGATCATAGTGATATACTTATCTTTATTGCACTAGTAAGTGGAAAATTACCTGACCTCGAATAGTTTTTTTTATCTTCCGAGAATTCTTTTGTTGAGTAGCGTAAAATTGTGAGTGATACTTTACTTGCACATAAGGCTTTCCTTACCGAAAGCAGAATGGGGGTTAAGGGAAAAAATACCAATGCATGCGCAGTTGGGATTCGAACTTGGGAATATCACGTAAGAGTTTGGTGATATACCTTCTGGAGTCATCCTCTTACTTCAGCTCAGACAATCTAACCTTTGAAATACTACTATTGCTTTAAGAATAAGTATACCATAGAACTCGGTAAAAATGATGAATGTAAGAAATGTACACCAGGTCTAACTATTTATCATGAACATATAGCTTTCTTTTCTGTTTCTGATCTCGGAGATGGATTGAATTCATTTTCGAACTTCGGAGGCACTTTTATTAAAATAAGTAATAATTAAGTCTGTGAAAAATGAAAAAAATAATAATTTTTACACTGATGATGATGCATCGGTCGGTAAATGGTAGCTAGACATACACTGGAACGAGAAACTGTGTGTCAATCCCCTGTGTTGATGCACGGAACTGGTCAGGCCTAGCACTTAAGTCCGATCCAGCTTTCTCGTTAGTACCTTTCAAAAAAGATATATTCTTTTCGGGAAGGGGAGGACTGCTAGTTTAGTGTGACATCTATGGTCACTTTTTAATTTTCTACCCTGCTGAGAAGTAGTCTACTTCACATTGTCTTGATGATGACCACTGATACCCACTGAGCTCTGAATCTGATTCTCTATTGTTATCATATGGTCTAGTTCTCATCGGTAATTGATCTCCCCTTACTCCCTTTCTGCTCTCGGGAGAAAGGGGATCAAAATGGGCTCTTAAAGGCTATTGTCCATCGGATGGGACATTAAGCAGTGACCATGTATACAGGAGAGCCATACCCTGTGCATATTAAATAACACGCTGGACGACGCGAGACTCCGTTTCTCTCCTAACAGTTGTGTAGTGGATCTACTAATCAACTCTGAGCCCTGAGGGTCCTTGTGACCTGGCTCATTTAGCTCATTGTTTGCATAAAATTGTCGCTCACAATAAATTTACAACCTTACCCTCTGCACGTGCATGGTCTGAACGGGAGGTTTCCATCTGTCTCTTAACAGCTATTCTAGTTGAGCCCTTGAGGCTCTTGTAACCTGGCCATTTGACGCATTGTACGCACAAAAAGTGTCGCCCACAATAAATCTACAACCTATTTATTTAGATTTAAAAGTCAAGTTCATTTCATTCATTACTATTGTTTTAAGTTTAAAGGTTTGTTTTGTTATGATACGGTATTATTTTTTAAACTCTAGCTTTACCGCCATCTCAACCTCTACTTCGTAGACACAAGCCGACAAATTCATCTCAGTTTTCCCATCGCTAATTAATCTGTATTTCTCTCTGTCGTTTACCCCCCCCCCCTCCCCTACCACCGTTGCTGCCAAGAGATTAAGTCTGGGTAATAAATGGCTTCCGCCAAGGGTCGGTAATTTGTGGCTATCTTGCAGATTTCGGCGCCTCCGTGTGGTTGTTATGTTCCCTTTGATTGCCTCACTCGACCGAACCGCTGGTTTACTATGAACAAACTCGGCACACCCAAGTATAATTCGGGCCTCGCTGTTCACTGACGAGGTGCAGACACGGAGAGAGAGAGTCATAAATCCTTCAGCGGTGACAGAGACCACGTGACTCTCTTGAATCCTCTCTTGTAACAAACTGATGATGATGCATGGGCTGATGGTGATCATTGTTACTAGAACAGCGCATACAACTTTGTTCCTTTGCTGAATGGTGCGAGAGCTGGTCATACACAATTGGAAATGTGACGGTTCAAAATCATTACGCGTCAATAAGTTGAGCTGTGGAAAATATAGATTATGAGCAATCTTTGGATATCCAGATTATATATAAACAGAGGAATCATTGTGGTAACGGCTGTAAGTATAGATTAACGCTCTTATCAGCCCCTCTCTCAGGTAACCCCCACTTGCCCTCGATGAGAAAAGGAGCAGCGATAGATTTGGAAAGGTCGCTTTCCGTAGGATTGGACGTTAAATTGCAGACGTGTGAGGGAGAAACCATATTCTGTGCATGTTAAAGAACACGCTGGATAACCTTCAGGAGAATCTTCCATCTGTCTTTTAAAAGCAATTCGGTGAATAGCATTACCTTAACCTCTGAGTCCTTGCGACCCTTTGTGACCTCGGCATTTAGCCCATTTTGTGCACAAAGATTGACAGTCAGGTAAAAAAAAAGGTGTAGGGAGCCCCAAATAAGAGGCTAATTTCACCATGGTCCACTCTCTTTCCCTAGTTAAACAATTGCTCTCACGTTAAGCCAAGCTAAAGGAAAACTGAAAGCTCCTTAAGTTTTTAATATAATCTTTCTTTTGGAAAGCTGATGTTAAAAATAAAAATAAAATCTTTCCCAGTTGGAGATTTCAACACTCTTCGTTTAGTATTTAAAAAGTTACCGGAGGTTATATTCAGCAGAAAAGGCTGATATCCAGCAGCAAAGGCTGAATATTTAGCAGCAGCGGTTAAATATTTAAACAGTAGAGGTTGAATAATTAAATAGCAGAGGTTCAATATTTAAGAGCTAAGGCTAAATATTTAATAGCAAAGGTTAAATATTTAACATGCATTTCTAGTTTTAAGAATTTACCTCTGCAGTTAATTAAAACGTAAGTAATAAGTGTTGTATAAAACCGTTTACGAAAATAAGTGTAATATTGGAAGAGGGGATAATTGCATTTTGCATTCACATCACTTCATAGTTACAAGGTATTCAGCCACTATTAAGCTGTTGACAATGGATTTAGAGGAAAAACTGTTTTGAGATGGGCGGGATAGTCGCTTCGGATCCAACCCGTCTCAAGACAATTTTTCCTCTATACTCAATGTCAACAAAATACTTAGCATTGTAATAGGTTAAATACCTTGTAAGAGATAGTTACACCACTGGTTTCCAACATGGGCGTTACCGCCATTTAGTTTTTAAACTGGTTTTATAAATGAATTTATTTTGATTTCCATGAAGGTTAGAAAATAATGCGTGATAAAAGGGGACGCCTAAAATAATACTTGGCGTAAGTGTGGCGTTGTGCTCAAAAAGGTTGTGAACCACTGATGTTCATACAATTCAAGTATTCAGTATTCAGTCATATACGTCTAGTTTGGAGTAAAAATTATATTAAGCTGTGTGGAATACGAAGTCCCATCCTCTTGGTGAAATATCAGAAACTCTACAGATGAGTTACCGGACGCTAAGAAAGAGGTTTAAATTTATACTTCAGGGCTCAACTGAAATCTGTGTCATCTGCAAATAGTTTTCCCCAACTTTTACGAATATGTGGAATATCATCTTTGTTTTTAAATAGCCTAATTACACAAGTATGATGCTGATATATGAAGAGATAATGTATGTGTATAATTTGTAATACTCTATTTTTCAGCGTTGGCGAAATAATATTCCTGATGTCTCAGATTTGTGTCCTGAAGATGTTAGGATCACAGTTAAAACAAGCATCTGCTGATAATAAATATCGGGGTTCGTATTTCACCAGGCAAGCTCAGGACAATATTTTCTCTAGATTTGATAGCCATAGATATGGATGAGTGCTTGAAATTTGTGTAACTATTATTTCTATTTTGCATTATGTGTGTTTTTATGGTGATTTTCAAATATTCCAGTTTCCCAAACTATTTATATGCTGCACGAAATCAGCTTAAAATCAAAATTTATTTAGGCAGATTTGATTTAAATATTTTATATACAATCTTATTTTACCATAAACTGCTTATTTTGTTGGCTAAGCAGCTTCTATTTCGGCTTTTCGCTGGTACTCTTGTAAATTAACAATTCAGCAAGGTTCTGTGGAATTTCGTACTCGATTTTGTGGTGCGTGAATTGCCAAAATAAACAACCAACGCATGAGCTGGAATTATCTTGAATCGTTCTGTAAATTCTAATAATTACCCTTTGCATTAGAAATATAAAAACACACACAGTAATTACATCAACAAAGCATTTAGATCAAACGTGAATCATCCTGTAGAATTGGTTACCATTGCTTTGGTAACATTAAAATTCACACACTATTTACAACATCAACAACATCGTATTTTGATCAGACGTGAATCTTGCTGTAAAACTGATTACCGTTGCGTTAAAAGCATTAAAATTCACGCGGTATTTACAACATCAACAAAGCATTTAGATGAGCAACTGTTGCATTGAAGCGCACTATACATAAATCAGTAGCTCCATTGCCCGACGTATGTGCGCTTGTGCTTACGTAAGGAACAGGTGGTATATGACGAATACAGTGAAGTCTCTACTTCCCATTCACTCGTTTGCGGTTGACGGGCAGGAAGTCTGTCCTCCCTCTCCATTTGTATATAGGCTCAGTAATACTCACGCACACAGCGAGTTACCTAACGCCAGCCCTATCGTTGTTTAGGCTGTTTGGAGTAGAAACTAACGGTGTACAGATAAACAGAGAGCCGTAGCCGCCCGTTCCCCGCCAGAGTAAGGGTTGTGAGTTGTGGTCTCCGCCTCCGTCTACTTGTGGCTCTGTCTGGTGGTTGCCGTGTCCTGCGATATGTCTCGTTTGTGGCAGAGAAGTCCACCGCAATGCGGATGAAATGTAGTAATCATGAACGATCCCACTCTGTATAATCAGGGAGATTTACTATAAGGCTGTGTTTCTTCAGCTCAGACAATGGAAATAATAAAATTCCGTTGTCTCAGACAATGGAATTTCTGTTGACAGTATGCTCTGTAATTCAAGCTTAATCATGACGTTTGGAATTTAATATATAAATTAAAAAAGAAAATAAATAAATACTTATCCTCCTAAAAATAAAGAAGATGGGGTACCAGCAATATTTTTTTTTTGGAAATTGGTAGGAGACACAGTTTTTCCCCTCCCCCACTTTATTTAATTCTAAGTAAATGATTTCATCAAATTCATCACTGGCATTACGTTTAACGTTTTAGGATACGTACAAAAGGTATTTTTGAAAAATTCCTTTAATTTATTGCTTTTTTTTTCACTTTTTAGCAGCAACTTCAAAGGGAACTGACTTCTTAACTAAAAAATCGTTTTTTAATCTCTGCAACAGAAAAAAAAATTACACTACGTTACTTTGTGCATCATTAGCATAAATTTTGTTTATAATCATTGAAACAGACTCTTCCTGCTCCCATCAAAATACTTCCCTTTTTTTGGAAGGGTAATGAAAAAACAGGGCATAATTTGTTTGCATCTTATAACATTCCCATCCCACAAACTTTCATTTGATATAAAGCGGCGAGCAAAATTAAGTTACAACCCCATTTTATATCAATAGGAAACTAATTTCGAAACTCTGTAACTTCGAAAATAAGCCTTTTCTGGTAAAATGTGCGACGATAAATTAACGAACTCAATCAAACTATCCAAATCTCAAATTTCTGCAATATTCGTTAGGCGTGGAAAAATTGGCGTATACATCTAAAGACTAAAATTAAGTTGTACAATAGTCTGGGTCCATCTGAGGTTAGTTATTGAGTGGAACATGTATCTAATGTAAGCAAGATTAAAGGAAACTTAATGCCTTTGATTCTAGATGTTTGGGCTTTAGGTAGTTTGACTTTGTAAGTAATGATGAGGTTAGATGAAGGAGTTGGCAAACTCATATGAGTAGCATATTTTGTAAAGAGTCTCTCTATGGTCGTTGGCTCGGCCATGTTGCTCGTAGGCACAGTTTCAAATTGGCGAATAGGGTTATATGAACAGTGTGCCTAAAAGCCTCAAGGGAAGACAGTATGCGATAGGCAGACAATGTCAAACAGGACATTGCTAGAATTGGCATAGTAGCCGAATACAGCAGCTGTAGCTGAGGACAGACACTTTTAGAGAACTAAATTTCGATGTTTTTTACCTGGAGAACTATCATGTAACTTAAATAATACACTAGATTGCGTGAACGGCTGCTGTGACCTTCACCGATATTCCTTATCCATTCAGCCCTTGAATTTTGGATTCCATAGGACTTCCATAGACTAGTTAGAAGACAAAAAAAGTAAGAGCTATCCACCTCAAAAACTATCGAAAGACTAATCTCCCTCCCTCCCTCCCTCCCTCCCTCTATTTCGTTGGCGAAGGGGAAGAGGCAGTAGTGGGATTCACCCGGTTCGTGAGAACCTGTTCTTAGAATTTCCCAAGTTCGCCGAGCCGGTACTTAATTCTTTCGGATAGGCTGCTATTCACTTTCCTGGGTCGCAATTATTGTTCGCGCTATTCCACGGATGATTAATGTCCAAATCACAATTTCAATAAAATATTTTTGGTTCTTATTTTTCACTATGAAAGGGCGTTAAGTTGGGAGAGAACCGGTTCCTAAAATTTATGAATCCCACCAATGGGGAGAAGGCATTTTTCCTCCTGGAAGGTCATATTGCGAAGCAGTTTTCTTTGGTTTCTAAAGAAGTCAACTTAATCATATTAAAATTGCATACAGTGGCGTGCCAAGAAAGTTTCAAAGAAGCTTATTTTTGTCTCGGAAGGATGACCAAGCTCATAGGCTTTAATTTGTTTAGGTTATATGAATTAATTAGACTTCAAGGTTTATAAAAACCCATACCCCATACTTAAACCAATGAGTGCATTTTTATTGAAGATTAATGGAATGTTTTGTTTATGTGAAGCACATTTTTGGTCAGAAGAGAAATGTGTATTTGCTTACCGAGCAGAAAAACGAATTACACTTCCTGAATTCAAAGGAAAATGCACAAAGTTTGTGAGATCAGTGGTGCAGTGAGAGGAAGGTGCATAAGATTAAGAGGAAGGTGCATAACGATTAATTTCGGTTCAAAACTAGTTATCATCAAAAATGCTTTGGTGGGTTTTTGATACGGAGGAATTTTATATGAAGATAAAATGAAATATGCATAATTTCATTTCTCAGTTTAATATTTTTGGGAAAAGTATGTCGTTTTTCCAAACTTTCTGCTTAATAATTTCAGAAGTGTATCGGTGCTGACACGGAAGAGGAAATTATGGAAAGGTTGACGTAGTCACAGGTTGATTATTGAGTTCCCTAGAAAGGAAGCGTTTATCAGTGCCAATTTCCATTCTCATTTCTGGAATTGTGACATATGGTTATTTATTGCTTTGGCTCTCTAATATTACGAAATCTACTAGATATGTACAATCGATTTTGGAGAGAATCACAAGTGATTTGTTTTTAGTTTATGAGTACATTATCAGAAAATAGGAGTTCGTTAATTGGTTGAGTAATTTATAGTGGGATTGGAAGTAGCTTAATCTGGAAAGGAGGGATGTGGCTAAATACAATAGGACTGGAAGTAACTAAATATAGTATGGATGAAGGAGATAAAAGAGTAGGGATAAAGGGGAGTAAACGGATGGAGATTTCTTAATACGGTATGGATGCAGAGGGTTATCGGGAAATAATGGAGACAAATAACTCAAGGATAATATACACTGCAGACATTGAAATTGCCCCACCCAGAGAGAATGAGGGGATAGGGGTGAAATGTAGCACACCATAGCAATACATATTGGCATACCATGATTTAATTTACAGCGGTTAGAAGATGAGATTATGCAGCACAATGTGACAGCCTCAGTTGGTGGTTGCACCGCCGTGAACGGCAATACAGCGTGGCATGGAGTCATACAGTCGACGGATATGGTCCTGAGAAATTGCACACCAAGTAGCGTTGACTTGCTCCCATAATTCATCGAGATTCCGCGCCGATTGGTGAGAAGATTGCACACGTTGTCCAATGTAGTCACACAGATTTTCTATTGGGGACAAATCTGGATATCGTGCTGGCCATGGCAATACTTGAACATGTTGCAAACATTGTCTGGAGACCTTAGCAGTGTGTACATGGACATTGTCATGCTGGAAAATGGGCTGCTGCATTCCTCCCACGAACAATAACAAAATGGACTGCAGAACCCTCTAACGTATTGTGCAGCTATCAGTGTTCCAGTGATGAGGACAAAAGGTGACCTGCTGTCATATCTAATAGCACCCCATACCATTATACCTGGCTGACGGGCGGTGTGCCAGTCGTGAACAAAAGTTGGATCCGTCCTCTCGCCAGGTTGTCGCCATATACAGACCCATTGATCGTCAGCATACAAATTAACCAGACAGAAACAGGATTCATTATTAAACACAACAGTGTTCCATTCGTGACCCCAGTTCGCAAGACTTCGGAACCAAGCTAGATGAGCACTGTGATGGTTTGCAGTCAATGGCAGTCGATGTAACAGCTGCCTAGAGCGCAGGTGTGCTTCATGCAAACTTCGGTTTATCGTTCGGGTCGTTATGGGGACGTCCATGGTCGCTGATACAGCCTGTCGAATATCGCCTGCAGTGCTCTATGGTGACGAACGAGCATGTCGAACAATGTGACTATCAAGCCCTGCTGACGTCTGTTGGACGGCACCATTCCCTCTGAGACGCACGCTAGAACCTTAATTTCGCCACTGTTGCCAACAGCGTCCAACAGTTCGTGCATCCCGATGAACATAGGCAGCAACATGACGTGCAGTCATTCAGCTTCACATAGGCATATAATTCTTCCTCTCTCAAAAGCTTCCAAAATGGCGATAAACCTGCCAACGGTTTGTACCAGGCATTTTCGGTCTTCGCTGAACAATTTCCAAGCAGAACCACCAAATCTCAACCATTCGCACGACTGCCACCTGCATAAACACAATGTCATCCCTGTTCCTTCTTGCACCCTTTTATCTTTTGAACCATATACATCATTGGCTCCGGGGCAGGGGAAGAAACTGGATTTGCAATGCAGAATAATATTTTCCCTTCCGTTTTACAGGTCTTTAAAAAAATTCTTGAAAAATGTATGAAATAATAATAAGTTTCATAATTTATTGCCTCTCTTTTCATTATTGGCGTTCCGAAAGAGGGGGGATGTCCCCCTTGCCCCCTAGATCTGGTCCTGATTAGATACAGTGTGAATGAAGTTAGTTGAATAGAGTAAGAATGGTGATACCTAAACAGTAACAGAGACTACGATGAAAAACAGAACAATTTTCAGCAAGTGTAGATGAAGATGAGTAGAATAATTAAAGATGCAGCTGGCGATATGGCTGGAGGGGGCTAAATACAGTGTGGATAAGGTGGAAAAATATAGTAAAAATGTAGGTAGTGAAATTGGAGCATTGAGAAGGTATTGTGAGATGAAGATATTGCAAAATGTAATAGGGTTAAAGACGATAAAAGCTACTATGATTGAAAGTGGTTAGATATACGCTGGTTTCCATAAATTAAGGAAAACTCAGAAATATTATGATAAGCAAAAAACTGTATGAATGGTTTAATGAAATTTGATCGAAACATTAATTACAATGCTAGTTTCAGAATGGCATAAAGTATTTTACGCTACAAATATTTTTCGTCAAAAATAGCACTTAGAGGAACTTGTACAAAAAAAGAGGTGTCAAAATGCAATGAGCAAAGTTTTTTAATAAGGAGTGTGGTCACCCCTTACAGCAATGCAGGCGCGACAGCGATGTTCCATGCTGTTTATGATGTTGTGAATCAGATCAGTAGGGAGTAATGACCATTGTTCCTTTAAAGCAGCAATAACTTCCCCTTTGTCTCAGGTGGTGGGTTGAGGGCAGCAACACGTCTCCCTAGAGCATCCCACACATGCTCAATCGGATTTTGGTCGGGAGATCGAGTTGGCCACTCCATGCGCATAATGGTCTCCTTTTGAAGGTATTGTAACACTAATCGAGCTCTGTGTGGACGAGCGTTATCGTCTTGTACGATGAATGCTTCACTTATTGCACCAGCGTAAGGACGTACATAAGGGTCCAGAGAACCTTTGAGCATTGAAGTTCCCACTCGTCAACACATAAAGGTCTGTGCGTCCACCTAGGAAATGCCACCCCAAACACACACGCTACCTCTGCCGTAACTGTCTCTTTGACGGATGTTACTGGAATGATAGCGGGTACCTCCATTGCTCTTCTTTCCAGTTAAAATGCGTGCATCCCCAATTCAACGCTCTCTCCTGTGACGTGACGTGAAGGGTATACAAATTACTGGCCTTCTACTGTACAGACCTCCCTCATGAAGCCTTCTACGCAGAGTAGAAGCTGATACAACTCTCCCAGTGGTTGCTGCAAGAGAGGATTGTAGGTGAGAGGGAGTAGAGTCCTGCTCCTTCGTGCTGTTAATCGAAGATATCGGTCTTGTACAGCGGTCTTAACTATAGCCCTTCCACGGCTAAACCTTCGAGACGCGGAATCCGTGGTAAGAAATTGATTCCAGTCTATGGACCATAGAAGGACTCGCATTCAGCCATCGTGCGACGTCTGACTGACTTTGGCCTGCTTCGAGCCGGCCAATAAGCTCCCAACAGCAGCTCTTTTGGCAAATGATGTCTCGAGGTCATTCCTACAAAATGGCCATTTACAATTTCTTTACTCACATCTATTACAACCAAAATAACGATCCACTCCAAAACACCTATTTTTATGCCGCTATCCGATTGCGCAAATTGACGCAACCTAGACTAATTTGCATACGATGTGCTCACTCGACATTACTGGTAACATGAAGAAGTGTAGTGAGGATCGCACTTTTTTTGGCGAATTATCGCGATTTTCCTCATATTTTCTTAATTTATGGAAACCAGTGTATTTATATTAAATTACTGTGGTTAGATATATTTCAGTTTTAGGTGAATAAATCTAATGGAATTGGAAATGGTTGAAATTCGATGACTCCACATACTCGAAGCTATTAAAGCTTGAGGTAGTCAAGTCTAATGTAGAAGGAAGTTGTTTAGTACGACTGGAGACTAAATTAGAGTAGGGTTGCCGTTAATTAACTGAGAATAGAATAGTTAGCAGTCGAAGTATATTCCATTTCCCTTTTATTCGAATTCTTTTGAGCAATCCTAAGGGAATATACCAGACAGAGAAGAGCATAATGTCTGTAATGTGACACTATGATCTTTGTTACTATAATTCAGAGTTGGTTGGATTGTTTTACCTCTCAACGGCACTTTTTTGCACATCATTAGGCTAAATGGCCAGGTCACAAGGACACCGAAGGCTCAAAGAAGGTGGGGGAGGGATCCACTGGACAGCTGTTGGGAGACAGATGGTAGCTTTCCGTAAGGCTATCCAGCTTGTTCTTTAGCGGGGACAGGGTATGGCTCGTACATGGGGTGAAGGCTTAATATCCCATCCGACGGACGGCGGCCTTTCCAAGCCCATCGGTGTCCCCTATTGACCGTGGACAGGGTGGGAAGTTTTGTGGAGATAAATCTGAACGCTGACCCAGTTGGGACTATAATTCAGAGTTGGATTGGGTTGTTTAACCTCTGAGCGGCACTTTTTTGCACACCATGGGCTAAATGGCCAGGTCACATGGACCCCGAAGACTCAGAGAAGGTTGGGGGAGGGGACCCACTGGAACAGCTGTTGGGAGACAGATGGTTGCCTCCCGTCAAGGCCATCCAGCGTGTTCTTTAACGTGCACAGGGTATGGCTCTCCCGCACACGGGACCACGGCTTAACGTCCCATCCGACGGACGGCGGCCTTTCCAAGCCCATCGGTGTCCCCTACTGACCGTGGGCAGGGCGGAGAATTTTGCGGAGATAAATCTCAACGCTGACCCAGCTGGGACTCGAATCTGGGAACTACAGATTACGAGCCTGGCGCGCTACCGACTAAGCCACCCCCGCTCCTTCTATAATTCAGAATCATTGACTTTGCACCAAGATGCGTTCCTATTCATTTCTTCTAAAATTGTTAACTCTTCCAGTATTCTGTATGTGCCGACTTTTAACCTGCATGAATTAAGTTCAGTAATAACGGATACTAAAAATATTCTCTAGGTCTGTTATTATTTGCTACATTTGTAATAATTCTGCTTTTGGTGAAACAAATGGGACAGACATTGATCGAGGTGGATATTTCTAATACAGAACCTATCATATTCTACTCACGCTCTTAGGTCTCAGTGTTCATAAATGAACACTGAGACCTAAGTGTATTTCTTACTTTGCCCAAATAGAACACAACTGCTTTTCCTTTACATTGAATCATTATGAAGTTTCGTATAAATGCAGAATGTCCCTAAAAATGTATGTGCAGTTTGGATTTGCAAAAATCATTTAAATGTATAGATAGAGGAATAAAATATTGAAGATGAAGGTATAATATACATAGACGATATACCACTGCATTATCACAATAATTTAGAAGAGTTGTTCATTTTTCACCCCATTTTTTTCATCTAATACCACTACATTTCTATTACACTTATTAGGTTTTCTAAAGAACACTGTCTACCTTAGGACGCCAAAAACTGTAGAGGGACTGAGGCATAAAATGGAACTTTACCGTTATTCTACCATCATGGTTCAATCTGTGTCAAGCTGTTGCGAGTCGTTATTGACAATGCATTTTGTTATCACTTATAGAGTACATTTTAAATATTTGATTCTATAAGGTAAACGTTTCAACACGGGACTCATGCCTGTATATTTTACAGGGTCAGTAACAGCCGAGTAAAATGTGTATACATTTATACTGGAACACTATGTATTTCAATGTTGGTTTATAAGAATATGAGAAATTTGTACTAAAATTAAAGAATTATTTCTAAAACAGCTGCTTGCCACTAAAATCTTATAGGAGCATAACAGTATACTTTCCATAAATCGTAGGATGGGGGTTGTCTCAGTCGGTAGTACAACAGTCTCATAAACTTCCATTCCCAGGTTCGAGTCCCAAGTATCCAAGCGTTGAGATTCATCTTCGCTAACCTCCACCTTACCCTCAGTGAGAAATGGGACACCAATTGGTTTGGAAAGATCGTCCGTCGGATGGGATGTAAAACCGTGGCTCCGTGTGCTGGAGAGTCATACCCTGTGCACTTTAAAAAACACACTAGATGGCCTTGACGGGAGGTTACCATCAGTCTATTGTCCAATGGTTCTCCTTACCCTAACCTTATCTGAGCTCCAGGGATCTTTTGATCTGACCGTTTATACCATTGTGTGTAAAAATGTTCCGCTCAGAAGCAAAACAACCTAACCTTATGATCTGACCTTCCTCCCATTGTGTGCACAAAAGTGTTAGTCATAAGTAAAACAATTCAGCCTTACCTAAATAAATAATTCGCAGTATGTACATGTAAGGCAAATTCCTGAGCTGCAGAGGAAATATTATTCTAATTCGGATACGAACCACCATTTCCCGATAACTTACCAGATTTGGGTTGTTTTACCTCTGAGCGGCACTTTTTTGCACACCATGGGCTAAATGGCCAGGTCACATGGACCCCGAAGGCTCAGAGAAGGTTGGGGGAGGGGACCCACTGGAACAGCTGTTGGGAGACAGATGGTAGCCTCTCGTCAAGGCCATCCAGCGTGTTCTTTAACGTGCACAGGGTATGGCTCTCCCGCATACGGGGCCACTACTTAACGTCCCATCCGACGGACGGCGGCCTTTCCAAGCCCATCGGTGTCCCCTACTGACCGTGGGCAGGGAGGAGAATTTTGCGGAGATAAATCTCAACGCTGACCCAGTTGGGACTCGAACCTGGGAACTACAGATTATGAGCCTGGCGCGCTACCGACTGAGCCACCCCCGCCCCTAACTTACCAGATAAGCTATCGCTGCGACATTTTCCATCGTCTCCCTTCTTCTTTTAATACCTACGAACCAGTAAGTCTTAAGTTCTGCTCTGCATCACATATGACTGACAAATGTTTGAGTATATCAATAAATAGATGCATTTATTGAACAGCAAGTTGCCAGTAAACTGATTGGTTTTGAATATTGTAAAAAAATAAGTATATAAATTTTTCAAATCTTGTTGGTGTCTTTGTTGACAGTCATTTAACTCGACAAATTCGGATTTCTTATCTTGTAGAGTATTAATTAACTAGCGGAATATCAGTGGTCGTAAATGCTTACCAATGAATTTGTGTGCATATATTTTATAACAAGAAGAAAAAAGGATAGCCCATTCTACCAGATTTTTTTATTATTTACTATTTGCTTGTGGATCTTTTTGTTTCCTTCGACCACCACTCTGCCCTAGGTGAGGAAGGGTATAGCGACGGGCCTGAAAAGACCGCCTTCGATCAGATGGGGAGTAAAGTCGTTCCCCGTGTGCCAGAGACCCATACCTTGTGCACTTTAAAGAATACACTGAGTGACCTTGACGGTAGGCTTCCGTTTGTCTCCTAAAATATTTTCAGTGGGTCCCCTTGCTTAACGTTCTTTGAGTTCTTGGGTTTTCATGATCTAGATATTTAATCGTTTATCGTTCCTGTCATACTTCTGTGGCTCTGGCACCTCTGAGCGGCACTCTTTTTGCAAACAATGTCCAGGTCACAAAGACCACAAGAACTCAGAGAAGGTAGGGAAACGGGACCCGCTGGACAGCGTTTATGAGACAGATGGAAGCCTCCGGTTAAGGCTATCCAGTGTGTTCTTTAACATACACAGGGTATGATTCTCTTGGGGAAGGACCAACGGCTTAACGTTCCATCCAACGGATGGCGGTCTCACCAAGGGCAAAACAAGGGTTAGCGAAGATAAATTGCAACACAGGCACACTTAGGATTCGAACCTGAGAAATGCAGATTACGAGCCAAGCTTGCTATCGACCGAGCAAAGGAAGCAAATTCTGAGTCAACATAATTGCCATAAAGAGCGGTTGATTGAAGAGAATCAAAAGGTTTTCCTGAATATTTCTATCACGTTTCGCATTAATTACTGAAAAAACACCTTTAAGGAATTGTGGAATGAAAGAAAAGGAAATAAAAAATACTGCTCGGGGGAGACATAAAATAAAACCCCATCTTTTGTAATTTTATTTCCTCTTTATCTATTCTTCCCACGTCGACCTATCCGTCATTCCAGCGCCAGGGGTCAGCGATCTCCAGATTAAAAGCAACACTGGCAGTAGCAGTTCGCAGTTATTTAGTCGGAACATAAATTCCAGAAGATATCGGAGATTTTCTTCAGCCGCGTCGGAACTTATTATCTGATTCGTTGTCATGTCAACGACCAACATTGTCGTTTGATCCGAAGCGAGCATCTCAGAATACTCCGATCATATTGAGCATCCTACTCACGAAACAACCGCAATTTCGAAGAAAGGCCTAGCAAGAGGGTGAGAGTGTTGTAGTTTTGAAGCGAGAATTTTCCTTTGTACAATGAGAGCCTTATTGTAATACTCGAGGATTGGGTTCTGTAGGAGGAGAGCTCCCCTTCCTCCTCTGCTCTGTGTTTAACCCGTTTCGGTTCCCATAGCAACGAGTTTAGGACCATCATCCCAGCTATGTTGGAGGCACTGTTCAGGTATTCATAGAACGATTGTGGATGGCTGTTTCCTGTTATCGTAAAACTTTAGCAGACCAGACGAGCAACAGACGAAATGGCGAAGATGGGGAACATTTTCATTTATCGAGCAAGCTGTCGGCTTATTCTCTCCAAGATGGTTGTCTAGTCTTTTCTGCGATATTCGATGGTAGCAGAAGGTTGTTGAAATCAAAAGCACCATTGTTTTTAATGAAATAATTGATTCAGCTATCTTTGCCTATCAGATTTGTTTTATTTGGATGTCTTTTTAGTTCAAGATTTATTGATTCCAATCATTTCTTTGACTGCCTGATTTTTCAAACTTTTCTTTGGTAGATTTTTTTTTTGCCTCAAGAGTTATTGATTCCATCATTTCTTTGAATATTTGGCTTATTTTGAATTTTCTATGGCAGTCTTTGTAGAACAAGAATTATTGATTCTTGCGCGATAAGATCAAGAATTGATTTCTGTCATTTCTTAGACTATCGGTCTGAAAGAATTATTTTCCAGTTTTTCTATCTCATTATTGACACCAAATGATTGCTATGAATGACTTCAAAATTTTTAGCAATTTTAATAAGTCAAGAGTTATTGATTCCAATAGTTCAATAATTTAATAGGCTATATATGGCTTATTTTAAAGTTTTCCTTTGTGCTTTTTAGATCAAGAGTTATTGGCGCTTAATAATTTCTTCGGCAGCAATATTGTTATAAACAAAGCACTTAATTCCTTAATTTCAACATGTTTTTGGGAATTGGTGACGATGTGGTTCTAAACACGAGATCAACAATAAATCATGACGTCTAGAAGCTAGGGAAAATTCGACAACGAGATTTATATTTTTGAATGGAGAGTTTGGCTAACGATTCTGAATTAATTACTCAGAATGACCTTGAATTATGACCAA
This sequence comes from Ryuthela nishihirai, assembly GCA_038380435.1. NCBI lineage: Eukaryota > Metazoa > Arthropoda > Arachnida > Araneae > Heptathelidae > Ryuthela > Ryuthela nishihirai. The sequence continues at coordinate 34,362,309 of JAWZYU010000018.1, forward strand.
CCCATGTTATGTCAATGAGACACTAATTTCGTTTAAAATAAGCATTTATGAGAAAATATGTACTAAAGGTAAATTAAAGATTTGAATCGATTCTATCTAAATATCGATTTTTCAACAATATACTTTCAGTAGTTAAACACGTATGGAGGTTTAAACATTTCAGGGCAACAATGTGTTCTATGAGATTTATCAAAAAAGAATAACCGAACTTCGAAGGAATTATTTACACACAATTTTAAAACATATAGTTGTTTATAAAATGGTTTTAAGTAATACTTCTTTTTTTCAGTTAACTTCAAAGGTAAATTTTTTTGTCTAGCGTTGCTGCTGTTCAATGTTCAAACTTCCACAACACCTAAAACACTGAAGGGATATCATTGAGAATCGATAGTGAGATAGAATTAATTGAAACTTTCCCTTTCATCACATTTTCCCACAAAATGTTTATTTTGAAAGTAATACAGTTTCGAAATTAACGTCCCATTGACATAATATGTCGTAATTCAGTGATCACTCACTGCATGTATTAGTTTTAGATTTTTGTCCTTTGTTACGTGTTTGGAATCTTTGCATTTGTTTTTCGTGTGCTTACATACATGGATAAGAATTCTAGAAGTTTGTCCTAACTTCGGACAGCTTACATCTTTTCTCATGTCAATGAAGGCTGATCGGTGATTCAAAGTTGTATTTTTACGTTGGCGAATTTTTATTTAAAAAACTTGCGATGACATCTAGCTTAGGTGTTGTGGTAAGAATTCAGGTATCAATTCTCTAAATCTTGTAGATTATAATGTAGATTATTATAGACTTGTATGAACTCTAATCTTGTAAATAAGCGTCTCATTCTCAACTTGAAATAACCGTTTTGTAAATAAAATATGCAGGGATGTTATAATAAAAAGTATTCATAATTAGAGCGTTTTTTTAAAATAATTTAGTAACCGCAGAAGAAAAGAAAAAAAATGTTGAAATATGTCTTTTCTTGAATGTAAATATTGTTGAAATGAATTCAATTCTGCTATATGCATTTGTTTCTTTTTGATACTGATACTCTGATGGCTCTTACCCATTCTTAATTAACAATTAATTACAGAAGTCGTAACTGTGACCAGGCATTTAAGAGTTAATCATTTATTTTCAATGCAGGTGTGCAGATTATTATCCGATGCTTGCGAGCAGAGTATTAAGCAAACATTGATACATGGGTGCAGTGATAAGCAATCGCTGCGTCAGTATCCAGGAGATTAATCAATAAAAATCAATACATTGAGCCACTCTTGACTATTAAACAACTCACTATACAGTTAGTAGAAATTTAATAGATTTATCAACTTCAGCTCTGAATATTCTACTTGACCCGGGTGTCAAGCTCCGAATAAGGTATTGAATAATAAATCCGAATAAGGTATTAATTTGTTCTTAACGGCCATGACAAACTCAAACCTCTCTTCTGAAGAATCAGATAATAAGAACTTTTGTAAATCTGAGCTCTATATTCAAGTGGCCGCGTGTGCGGAAGAGCCATACCCTGTGCACGTTAAAAAACACGCTGGATGACCTTGACGGGAGGCTACCATCTGTCTCCCAACAGCTGTTCCAGTGGGTCCCCTCCCCCAACCTTCTCTGAGCCTTCGGGGTCCATGTGACCTGGCCATTTAGCCCATGGTGTGCAAAAAAAGTGCCGCTCAGAGGTAAAACAACCCAACCCAACCCTATATTCAAGCTTCCTTAGTTATGAGCTCTTCGTATACTCTGGCATACCTTGGTTCGTGTTTGAACCTCTGTTATCATTATGTGCAGGTTGAGTAAAGAGATCACATGCTGCTGCTCTCACTTGCCCAAGTTTGTTACCTTCGTTCGGCTGTTATGTGTAGATGATTGCACGGCCTTTTGTCGGTCCCATCCTTTCACTTCCATCTTCTCCGACAAACAAATACACATCTGATTTCATTACCTCGTCCGCTGACGCCTTCTTTCACTCTGAGTCTCGTCCCATGGCACACATCAACGGGGCAGTTTCCTCTGTATCTCAACACTTCGTTTACTGAGCAAATTAACCAAACACCTGGTTATAATTTACCTGACATTCCAGTACACAAGCATACAGAGGAAAAGTATCTTACAAGAATAAGAACAAAATAATAGGCGATTTCTTAGTTTTTCAGAAAAAATTCAACAGAAGCTACAAGAAAAATTATACCCTTATTTTATATCACTCAGTTATCATGAGAACACTAATTTAAAGTGTTATTTTTAAATTAACTCTGTTTTTGTAAATGAAGTATACAGGGGCATTATAAAAGAGTACCCATAATACTGGAAAAAAAATAAATAAATACCCCCTCAAGCAGCTGCTTGCCACAGAGGTCTGACAGGAGCGTGTCAGTTTATATGCCAGAATAGAAGGTCTGAGAGGATGGCAGGACCTCAGCAGAAAAACGACACATACATCCATGCCTTACCCGGCCGGGGCTCGAGTCCAGGTCCCTTAGATCAATAGCCAAGCCTGCTAACCACTCGCCCACGGGACGGGCAACACACAAAAAGGCCTTGAAATGAAAATAGCTAGAATCTTTACTAATTTCGAGGTGCTGAACAAGAAAATGACAATAAAATTTGTCGATTTGCTCTTGTTTAGGAGAGACAGAGATGGTCATGTATAAACGATTCAGTCTGCATTGAATATATAGGTTACCATTTCCAACGCTGTATTTTAAAATCCAGATTGCAACACATTGCATCAGCCCGCCATACACACAACCCCCGGAGGTATTGCATCATTGTCTGATGCAATGTAGTTGAGTCATGACATCGCGGACAAAAGATGATGCAATCGTTAGTTGTAAGCGACGTTTTGCGACCATTTGCCCGAGTTATAACTACAACATAAGTGATCCTTGCAGTTTTAATCCAGCAGTAGTGATACCTCATAACTGTATTAATAGTGCAGATACATTTTGTTACATTTGCGGGGAAGTGACGTTTGCAAGCTTGAAAAGGGCCATCACTCCAATAGTGAAAGTGGCGTATGAGTTTTATTTTGGATGCAAGGTCGGTACCAGGACAAGGCCTGGGCCCCACACATATACTGCAGTACGTGTGCAAAAATCTTCCGAAGTGGCTGAAAGGCGAAAAAGTGGTGATGCTGTTTGCTGTTTCTCTTGGTTTGGAGAGAACCATGCAATTACGCAAATGACTGCTACTTCTGCATGATTCTACCTGTTTCTAAACAATAGCGTACCCGAATATACAATCTACTCTCCGACTAGTTTCGCACAGCAAAGGCCTTCGCGTTCCCGAACCTACAAAAATATTTTCCATTGATTCAGACGATGAGGACGGAAGCGAACCGGCGTTGGGTTCTCTGCAACCTTCAGTGTCTAAAGATGATCCATACGTCTGCCACAGTGCGCCACACATTCTCACCAAAGAAGAAATGAACGATCTTGTTCGCGATTTGGAGCTGTCTAAGGCCAAAGCAGTTACTTCGATCAAGACTTAATGGAATCTTTTCAAGGAAAATGTCCGAGTGACTTCGTTTCGAACTCGTCATGAGCAGTTTGTGCCTTCAGAAAGGAAGATGATCTTGTGTTCTGCTCCGATGTAGATGGACTGATGAATGCCTCCGAGTGACTTCGTTTCGAACTCGTCATGAGCAGTTTGTGCCTTCAGAAAGGAAGATGATCTTGTGTTCTGCTCCGATGTAGATGGACTGATGAATGCCCTCAGAATCAAACATGATCCTCAAGAATGGCGACTATTCATAGACTCCTGGAAATCGAGTCTCAAGGCGGTGCTGCTTCATAACGGAAATCGAATTCCATCCATTCCGGTCGGACACGCTTGTCTAATGAAAGAAACCTATGACAACCTAAAACAGCTTTTGAACTGTCTTCAATACAGCAAGTATGGCTGGCATCTCTGTTGTGACTTGAAGGTAGTGGCTCTGTTGATGGGTCTGCAGCTGGGATAAGAAGTACTGATGTTTCTTATGTGAATGGGACAGCTGAGCAAAGACTTTGCACTACGTGAAGAGAAACTGGCCTCAGAGGAAGTTTCTGAATGTCGGAGAGAAGAATTTGAAACACCCAGCACTGGCAGAAACGCACAAAATCCTGCTACCGTCCCTACACATCAAACTCGATGTGATGAAAAACTTCGTAAAAGCAATGGACCAGACTGCTTCAGCTTTCAATACTTGGCTGACAAATACCCTCGACTCAGCAAAGCGAAATTAAAGAGGGAATTTTTGTGGGTCCTCAGATCCACGAGCTGTTCAGAGACCAGATGTTCGACAACCTGCTTCAGGGTGACGAGAAAAAGGCTTGGGACGCATTTCGTCGGGTGTCAAATAATTCCTCGGGAATGTCAGGGTAGACAACTACAAGAAACTGGTTAAGGACATGTTGTCTCTGTATCACAAACTTCGCTGCAATATGTCCTTATAAATCCACTTTCTCCATTCCCACTTAGATTTCTTCCCCGACAACTGCGGCATTGTTAGTGATGAGCACGGTGAACGTTTTCATCAGGACATTGCAACGATGGAGATGAGATACCAGGGAAACCGGTTCATTTCAATGTTGGCTGACTACTGTTGGACGCTCGCCAGAGATGATCCTGAGCAGTACAACCGACGAGCAAAGTGACGTCGGAAGTAGAAGTGGAGTTTTACCGATACATGTCATATGTACGTATTACTCTATTTTATAAGAAACTATTGCGGATTTCTCAGAAATCGTAGCCAATTTTGAATTTTTATTGTCATATTCGTGTTCAGCACCTTGAAATCTTTAAGAAATGGCTACTTTTATCTCAGAGCCATGACGTGTATGAAAATTTGTTGCTCAGTGTAATTTAAGTGTTTTTTTTAATTAAATAACAAAGTAAGTGCTTGTCCAAAATGTCACGAAAATTTCAGTTCCCTTGTTATAACGGCGTGGAATTGGTATCACATGGTGGTATAGCTTTTTAAATATTGAACGAATGTTCTTGAAAATTGAGATTTGTTTATGATCTTTATCCTCAGTCACTGTTTCCATTAAATGCATATTTTAGAAGTTATAGAGCGTGAAGTTAGATTATCATTGGTCTAACATGGAGATTCTCTTATATTTTGGTAGGACATTATATATAGACATATTTTGCGATATTAAAAAAATGGACCAGTAGAACGAAAAATATTTATATCACTATTTTGGGAGAAAAATAAAAGAGATTAAATATTAGAACGGAGTTTTGGTCTGTTTGGAATCGTATTTCCGACGTTGAGTATTTCTCGTGCCAGCTTCATAATCAATGAAAGCATTAACGTATATAAATACTGATTATTTTAAATAATATAAAGCTTCTTCTCTTTCCTAATAATAATCCATCACCATGACAGTAACGGAACAAATTCAACGAAGAAGATCGTCTTCTTTCAGAAACCAGGAAACTTTTGCAACTGCTACAGATAAATCATGATAAATTTCAAGGTCACGAACAATCCCAAAGTCCCTTGTTTGTCTGCTCTATTCCCGGATGTCATTTGGCGCGTGGTCTGCTCAGTTTCCTTGGTGACAGCTTCCAATTTTTTTTCCCTTTGGTTCTCCCGACGAATGCTGTTCTGTAGTTTCCGACTCTTGTGTACAAGATGTCAGCTGTACAAATAGCATGCCCCGTATCTGTGTGGAGCCACCTGTTGCGTTAGAAGAGTCCTCGACATTGTCTTGATAACAGTTGATGCTGAATCTTCTCACAACGCAGGTGCGGGATTGCTCCTGATGCAAGGAGCGCCACCTAGCATTCTGAAAATGAACAGAAGGGAGATAACACAAAAGAAATGAAGGCAATATCATTCATTTAACCTTCAGTGGTAGCATGACATCTTAGAAAAAATATTCTATACCGTATTTCTTTTTCTAAAGTATCATTTTCAGGTTGATTTCACATACCTCGTTCACGTTCCTCTTTATTTTAAGAAAAAGATTAAATTGTTTTACCACGGAGGGGCATTTTTATGTACCCAGTGGGCAAAATGGCCAGGGTTCAAGTTGGTTTGGATTGGGTTGTTTTACTTCTGAGTTGCAACGTTTTTGCACATAATGGGCTAAATGGTCAGTTCACAAGGACCCTAAAATATCCAGAAAAGGTTACAAAAAGAGGATTCACTGGATTCCTCTGTTAAAGCCATCCAGCGAATTCTTTAATGTGCACAGAGTCCTGCACATGGGCAATGGATTTATGTCCAATCCGACGTAACGAAACCCATCCAATGGGCTAAATGTAGAGGTTACAATACACCCCAGAAGCTCAGAATTCAGTATAAGAAGAGAACTCACTGGAGAGCTGTTTTCTAATACTATTACTACTAATAATAACCTTTATTCATCTTTAGAGCAATAATATAATACATTCATAATGATTCCGTAAAGCCAGGGGCTTCTGTGCAGGAAATTTTACATTACATGGATAGTAAACGGAACAGTTATATTTTATATATTAAAATAATTTATAATCGCAAATAGCAGTTCCAAATTCAAATAACCAAATGAAAGTCTCCCGTCAAAGCAACTAGCGCGTTCTTTAACTTTCAGAGAGTATGATCACAATGACCCGAAGGGTTCAAAACTAGATAGGTGATCTAATAGACAAATTAGAAAAAACATGTAAGCTTGCTGTGGTCCATCCAGAATATTCTTTAAAATGCACATGATAGGGCTTTACTGAATACGGGCAATAACGTCTCATTCGACAAACGGTAGCCCTCCCAAGCCCATTGGTGGCTTCTTTCTCACCAAATGTAGAAGGTGGGATGATAGGGACTCTGACAGTGAGGACAGTGGACTCGAACCTCAGCTTATCAAGCTCTAAATCTGACTACTCCTGTGCCGATATCAGTCCTGAGACAAACGAAAAATTGCAAAAAATTAAAAAAAAATATATATGTATAATAATAAATTTCTTTGAGTTTGTCTTTGTAAAGGTTAGCGATGAATGCTTCCCCCCAACTATATTTGTCCCTTTTTTAAAAATATAATAATTACCACTTAAACACCAAAGCCTATATTTTATCCAACATTTTATTTTTCAACTTATCGCAGATCTCTGTATGATATAGTTGATTGAGATAGTACAAGTTGATTGAAAAGATAAAATAATAAATAATAAATAAATTCCTCCTCAAGCAGCTGCTTGCCACAGAGGTCTGACAGAAGCCTGTCAGTTTATTCACCATAGTAGAAGGTCTATGAGGATGGCGGCACCTCAGCAGAAAAACAACACAAACGTCTATGCCTTACCCGGGGCTCGAACTCAGGTCTCTTTGATCAGTAGCCAAGCGCACTAACCACTCGGCCATACAAGCGAAAAAAAAAAGTTCTTAAAACACGATGGAATGTAAAAGTAAATGACAAAAAGAAATATTTTCTCCATGTTTCTGGTAATAAATCTACGTAATCATGAAATGTGTAGACACGTTTATGCACACTCCCTTGAGAGTAATTGCAAAACTAACATTACAAAGATAAACGATTCGTGTAACATATGTTGACAGCGCATATCGCACGAATGCCGCTGTGACTGAGTTGTTTAAATATCGCTATAAGATTTTCTGTGTTGTCCTTCTGTTGGGATCTCGCCTTCCTCACACAACCTTTCTAGGGGGAGGGAGCAGAACTTGGCCATTCGATAGCGCGCTAGGCTATTGATCTGCAATTCCCAGGTTCAAACCCCAACTGTGCCAGCGATGAGATATATCTCCGCTAACTTTCATCCTGCCCTCGGTGAGAAAGCGTATACAGTGGTGTTGGAATGGTTGCCGTCCGTCGGATGCGCGTTAAGCCGTCATTCCGTGTGCATGATAGCCATAACCCGTGAACGTTACCGAACACGCTGGATGGCCTTGAGGAAGATTACCATTTGTCTCCTAAAATGGTTTGAAACAAACCATTTTAGGAGACAAATGGTAATCTTCCTCAAGTCTTGAATTCAAGTCTCAAGTCAAGAATTTGACAGTCCTTTGATATGACATTGGTTTGTTCAATATCAGGTATATCAGGATTTAGCAGTTCTGGGGCTCGCAGCACTAGACATTTTGGGATACCTCCCCCCTCTCGTGACATCAGAAATGAAACATAAATACACTGAATGGGCAAATTATTATACACACCTACCTAATAACCTGTTGCTCCACCTTTTTCCCTCACAACAGCAGACAGACATCTTGGTAAGGACTCAATGAAGTGTTGAAAACACGGAGGTGGTATTGCCGCCCATGATGCCAGAATCGCCTGTAGTAGAGTATCCACAGTTGCCGGTGGGGGTTGGCGGGCTCAAACAGATCTCTCCAATTCGTCCCACAAATTCTCAATGGGGATGAGGTCCGGCGATCGAGGGGGACATTCGAGTGTGGTAAACTCACTTTAATGCTCCTGGAGCCAGTTGGTTGCCTTTAGGAAAGTATACGATGTGGCGTTGTCCTGTTGAAAGATGGCGTTATGATGCGGAAAAAGAATCGTGACGAACGGTGAGGATGTTCACATACCTTGTGCCGGTGGTTACGAGGGGCCCCAAAGAAGCCCATGTAAACGCACCCAAAACTATTACACCGTCTCCACCTGCCTGTATGACCCCTTATATGTTATTTTTAAATGTTATGACTGGGTCCATCGCCTCGTGTGGTTTACGTGATATCGACGTGGTGATATTACCCTGATATCGACGTGATGGAGTTGAAACCGTGATTCGTCAGACCAGATGATGTGTTTCCAGTCCACCACACTCCAGTTGCGACAGGCCTTTGCAAACTGCAGCCTAATCTTTAGGTGCCTTGCAGTCAACAAGGGAGCACGATGTGGACGTCGACTGCCATAGCCTGTTTTTTTCCATGGTACGACGGATAGTCTCATTCAATTCCGACGTTATCTGTTCCACAATAACCGTACGATTCCTTGTAACGATGTGGGACAGTCTGCGTTCACCACGAGGGCCAATTGCACGTTTACGTCCACATTTCTCCCTGTGGTTAGAAGTTTTTTCGTATTTCACTTAGTCTTGGTATACATGTGCGACAGTCTGACGTGGAAATCCCACAGTTCAGCAGTTGCGGTGATTGAACAATCGGCCTTCCTCGCACCTACTATCTGGCCACGATCAAACTCATTTGCGTCGCTGTCTTTACCCATGATTTCTTTTCCGAGACTTGTTTCCAATGCGTAGACAATTGCTCTATTTATAGGCCTTGCCAGTTTCAGTGTTCCACGTGACTGGACGCGATACTTCTGCTTTGCATATTGTTATCGGGGTGTATATAATAATTTGTCCACTCATTGTAAATTAACAAATAAATAAAAGCACCACCGAGTTATGCCAATTTTATTTGTATATATTTTTGTTACCATTTTAAATGTTTTGCTAAGAGTTCAAGCATATCTTAGTGAAAAAAAAAATCCTAGGTGTTAGTAGAAAAAGGTCCGGGGCACGGGCTCTCTTGACCCCCTCTTAATTCTGCCATACAATGAGTGCACTTTTTTGTCTCACTGTGTTCGTATTATTTTTTATTTTTTCCAGGTGTGGCCGAGTGGTTAGCGCGCTTGGCTACCGATCTAAGGGACCTGGGTTCGAGCCCCGGGCAAGGCATGGACGTTCGTGTTATTTTTATGCTGAGGTCCTGCCATCCTCACAGACCTGCTATGGCATATAAACTGACAGGCTCCTATCAGATCTCTGTGGCAAACAGCTGCTTGAGGGGTATATTTGATCTTGTATGGACGTTGGTGTCACTCTGATAAACTAAAGAAATTGCATGTCTAATTACGCTATGTGGTCCATTATTTACACACATTATCTGCTCCCTCTGATTTTTCGCAAACTCATCCTAGTGATCGAAATAAAAGATTCATTGCACGTCAATAACATCTTGTTTACTTTCAAAAATGCAGGCACGTTAAAAGTACAACGTGCAGTAATTTCAGAAATAGAGGACATCTTTAAAATGTACCCTTTTCCTTCAAAGGAAATTTTTCACAGACATTTCTTGATCTAAATCTTCCTAAATTTAAAAATAGGTTTAATAGGAACAAATGTTATAGAAAATAAATTTTAATTTATTTTTAAAATGTAAAATTAATAAAAAAAATAATATTACTTTAGAATCTTTCTGAATCTGACTTTCAATAATCGTTTAATAGGGAAAAAATTGTCAGAGATGAAAGATTTAATAATTTATTAAGCAGGGACTTTCTCCCTTAAAATAGCTTTTTTTGTAAGAGTATGGCTTTCCATATTTTTCCGATACAGTTTGGAGGATAGTGTGTTTATATTCACCCAAGAGCCAAAACATTATGACCACCTGCCTAATATGAAGTTGGTCCTCCACCTGCTGCCAAAACAGATCTTACCCGGCGAAGCATGGACGCTACAAGATTTCTAAAAGTGTCTTGTGGTATCTGGTACCAACACGTTACCAGCAGATCCTTTAACTCTTTTAAGTCACGTGGTTGAACCGCCGCAGATCGGATATGCTGTTCCAACACAAACCACAGTTTCTCGATTGGATTGATATCTGGGGAATTTGGAGACCAGGGCAATATCTGGAAGTCTTCCTCATGTTCCGCGAACCATTCTTGAACAATCTGGCAGTGTGGCATGGCACAATATCTTACTGAAAGATGACACTAGTAGAGAGGTATACCGTTGCCATGAAAGGATGTACAGTCTGCAATGATGCTTGGGTAGGTGGTAAACGTCATAGTTTTCTGCACATGAATGACTGGACCCAGGGTTTCCCAGCAGAACATTGCCCAAAGTATTACACTTCCTCCATTCGCTTGTTTTCGTCCCATGATGCATCCTGGTGCCAATACTTCCCCTGGTAAACGACGCATACGTACCCGGTCATTCACATGGTGCAACAGGAAACGAGAGTCATCGGAACAGACGACCTTTTTTAATCATTCAAGGTCCAGTTTTGATGGTCGCATGCTCACTTTCGACGGTGAACGAGGTTAGCATGGACACTCAGAGCGGCTCGGCTACGCAGCCCCATTTTCAGCAGGTTCGATGGACTGTGTGTTGTGACACATTACTCCCGTCACCAGCATTGAAATTATGGGCGAGTTGCGCCATAGTATTCTTTCTGTTGGCTCGTACCATACGGGATAGTTTTCGCTCACTTCTAGTATCGATGAGCCGTGGTCGGCTCACACCTTGCCTGCAGTTCGTGGTTTTTCTCTCCTTGGACCACTTTTGGTAGGTTCTACCCAGGGCTGACCGTGAGCACCCACAAGCCTTGCGGTCTCGAAAATGCTCTTACCCAGTCTTCTGGCCATTACAATTTGGCCTTTGTCAAACCTAAGTCCGCTGCCTTTCCCATCTGAAGAACAAGAATAACACTGATTAACAGAGCTCAGTATCAGGTGTTATTAATGCTGTTTCATGGACTTCACACGCGCCGTCGTTTACCTGCAGTTGCTTCGATTTGCATAAAGATGCACTGGTCATAATGTTTTGGCTCTTCGATGTGTATATATGTGTTTTTGGGTACTTCCTTGAATTTGAATTTTCAAATATTCAGAAAAAAACATATCTTGAAACCTGTAAGATCGTAATACTGACTAATAACTAACGTAATGTTTCTTATATTATGATTTGTTATACTTTATTTAATTTATTTTGCTTATTATTTGATTGTATTTTATGTTTATTTAGTGCATTTATATTGTATTTTTGACTGATAGACCATGCCAATTATTACTGTTAATTCCACGGATAAGAATGTCTTTGGTGGTGATTAAAACTGAATGTACGAATTGTCTCTTTCTATCAGACTGAAAGGATGTGTAGCCAACTTAAGGGACCACGTGAAGCTCGTGTTCATGAATATCACAGAAAACATGGAGGAGAGAGAGTACCATTTTCTCGGGTTACCTCAGGTTAAATAACAAACGAACAGCCATTTTAGGAGCCGACTATATCCAGGTAAACAAGCCCATAAATTCATTAAGGAAGAAGCCGGGAGAAACCATAGTAACGGTTACACCTGAGAATAGTCCGAGAGACTGCTGACCATTCAGCTGAACACATCACCTGACATTTATGATTTTCAGAAAGAAATATAATCACTTGTAAAGAAACAAAGTTTTATTCGGGATTGATGGGGGAGGGCGGGTGGTAGATAGCCGACAGGAAGACAGATTTGCCTCTCGACGCCATGCGCACAGATTGGCGAAGATGTGGTCTGGATCCCACTTTTTGCTGATCGTGGTGAAGAGATCATTGCAGACATCACTTGTAAAGCATTAGCTGCTGTTAGCTGGAGTAGGATCAGGTTATTTATGGGAAAAAGAGAAAGATTAGCAGAAGAGCCAATGCTCCAGCGTATGAATAAAAGAGCTCCAAGAAGATGGAGGCTTAAATGTAATATAAAAGTTTTATTCAATTGAAATAATTTTTATTAAGGGCTAGACCAGTGGTTCTGAAGTGCGGCCACTAGACAGTTTAGGTACGGTCCGCAGAAATTTTCAATAACAAATAAACATTTAAAGTCATTTTGTATTTACCGTACAAAATTTCTGCAAAAAGAGCATTTTCAAACAAGCACAACAGTATATATATTCAAACATAGAGCATTCGTCATTTTATTATAAAAAGCATTTCCGTGAACCATAGACGTAAAAGTGTGATGGCTGTGAAGTCTGAATATTTGATGATAATTGACTAATTATATGTTAAGAATGAAAAATTAAAGTTTTTATATTATGGAAAAATTGCTTATTTTGTTGTTTTAACTCTGAGTGGCACTATTTTGAACACAATGAGTTAAATAGCCAGGTTGCAAGATTCAATCACAATCTCAAAGGCTCAGAGAAGATGGAAGGGGGGAGGAGATTTACTGGATATATTAGACGACTCCCTTCAAGGTCATCCAGCGAGTCTTTTATCGTGAACAGGGTATGGGTTTCATGTACAAGAGACCACGGATTAATATCACATCCAACGGACGGTAGCCATTTAACTCATTATACGTATAAAAATGCCGCTCAAAGGTAAAACACACAATCCTACCTAATATCATTTTAACAGCAGAGATCACCAAATACACCATTTGGTGATCTCTGCTCTCCCTCACAGTCAACGAAAAATGAAATACGATTTCAGTACTCTCAATTAAAAGGAAGATTAAACCATCACTTCCATTCCACTTTCATTTCTCTTCGTCGTTCCTTTCTTCCCCCTTTCGATTCCCCTTCAGAGCAACACGTGCACTTAAGGTCAGTGACAATATCTCGGTCCCGCACACTGGCCACCACCACGTAATGACATTAATGAGCATTGGCTATCGACTGTTCACTTGACACTGCGGGTAGCACGATCCTCAGACTGGTGACATTGTCCGCTCAGATTTTGTGGCCTCTGCTCCGGATGGTGGAAGGGCTGCTGGATGACGTCACTGCACATCAGGGCAGCACTCTACACACTCACGATAACTGGCTTAATGAGCTGTAAGCGGAGAATTGCTCACTGCGGGCAGATGATGTCCAGAGGGTGACTTTAAGGGGGAGGAACAGTTGGTGGAAGACGATCTCTAGGCAGTATGAGTAGCAGATCAAATCTTACCTTCTCAGCTTTGATGTCTGTGCTACGGATTCATTTTCAAACAATCAGTTTTATTTCCAGTGAATTACATATTTTACACCATACCTCAACTGACAGTATTCCGCCGATAATTCTGCGTGAAGAGAAAGATTTAGCGTATTTGTATTAGGGATATACAATATTTTATTTTCTGAGGTGATTTTTATTAGGCCTGACATCATGAATTGTTGGGGTTGTTGGGTTGTTTTACCTCTGAGCGGCACTTTTTTGCACACCATGGGCTAAATGGCCAGGTCACATGGACCCCGAAGGCTCAGAGAAGATTGGACCCACTGGAAGAGCTGTTGGGAGACAGATGGTAGCCTCCCGTCAAGGCCATCTAGCGTGTTCTTTAACGTGCACATGGTATGACTCTCCCGCACATGGGACCACGGCTTAACGTCCCATCCGACGGACGGCGGCATTTCCAAGCCCATCGGTGTCCCCTACTGACCGTGGGCAGAGCGGGGAATTTTGCGGAGATAAATCTCAATGCTGACCCAGCTGGGACTCGAACCTGGGAACTACAGATTACGAGCCTGGCGCGCTACCGACTGAGCCACCCCCGCCCCGAATTGTTGGGGGAAAGTTAATCCAGTTGTAATCTAAATACGCTTATCACAACTCGATGCCGTTGGGATGGATATTACGCCCCAGTCAGCCCAAGAGGTATAATGTCTATAGAAAATAGTTTGAGTCGAAGGTCAGTTTTTGTCAGTTGATCCCAAACAGTGTGGGCAGGACTAGAATTATCATCTGTTTCAGTTTTGACCCGGTCTCCTGTTTTGAGTATGCCATCTCCTGGGTTCGTCATAAATTCTTTCGGTTTTATAGAAAGAGATGTTAACTCCCATTTCGATATTAATTTGATACAATTTGCCCAAAAGTGACATCTGTTGACCACTTACTAAATCATTAACTTTCCCATATGGGTGGAGTTGCGACATCTCTAATTTTAACCTATCTTCCTATTGCTTTTGGCTTTGACATTTGTCGGTCGGTTTGTGGATTTGACAAAGCGTTGTTTCACCATATCTATCGAACACGATGGACAAGCTTAATGATTTATGTGACAAATGAAGCTTGTGAAGCGGGGAGTGTCATAGACTGTAAATAAAATTGACCCCCGTGCTTTCTTCCCCCCTAAAAAAGGGGAAATGTGAAAACCATTCTTCAGCTACATCTCCAGAACGCAAAGGCCGAAAGTAACATGCTATAGGTCGAATGAATGCTACTGAAGCGGGGAATGCGGTAGGCTGCGAAAATTTCAACCCCGTGCTTTTTGCCCCCATAAAAAGGGGGACAACGTGAAAATAATTGTTCCCTTATATCCCCTTTGCGATCCTGAATGCGATCCTTAATCCTGAATGCGAGTGCGGAAAGTAACGAACTATGTGTTCAATGAAAGTATGTGAGACGCGGAGTGTCGTAGACTATAAAAAATTGACCTCCATGCTTTCTTCCCCCCTAAAAAAGGGGAAATGCAAAACAATTGTTCCGCTATATCTCCAGAACGCCAAAGCTGAAAGTAACAAGATATACGTCAAATGAAAGCTTGTAACGCGAGGAATGTGGTAAGCTATGAAAACCTAACCCCCCGTGCTTTCATCCCCCCTTAAAAAGGGAGATAATGTGAGAATGATTGTTCCTCTATATCTCCTTAACGCGAATGCGGAAAGTAACGAGCTATGTGTCGAATGAAAGCTTGTGACGCGGAGAGTGTCGTAGGCTATAAAAAATGACACCCCTATGCTCATCTCCCCCCTAAAATGGAAAATAATCGTTCTGCCATATCATCGGAATGCCAGGATCTACAGTTATGAGTTAGGTGTCAAAGTTCGTATAATGACAGTAGTTAACGATTTCGAATTTCGTCTTCACTATTTCCCTCAGATAAAATTGAAGGGGAGGGCGAATTTTCGCGGAGGTCGACTTCAATGAGTCGTATCTGAAATTAAAGCTTGTGATGTCACCAATGTCTTGGTCTACCTTAAATGTAGCTCCAAAAGGGGGGTAAATCTGTTCGATGTTTATGGATCGTATATCAAAGTTCTGGAAGGTAGGTGTTTTTAGTGAAAACAAAAAAATATATATATATATAAATTAATAAAATTAAAAATTACCTATCTTCCTATAGTGTCCAAAAAAGTAAAAAATAATCCTAAAACATATCAATGGTACAATTAGTCAATGAGTTCGTATTCGTTTCGAAGGAAGATAGGGCGCCGATTTACCTACTCGACAAGATTGCCGGCGCCCTATCTTCCTTTGAAGTGAATACGATCTCAGTGACTGATTGCACCATCGATATATTTTAGGATTATTTTCTACTTTTTAGGGCACTATAGGAAGATACGTATTTTTTATATTTTTTAATTTATATTTTTTTACTCACTGTGTCCAGGTTTTCGGTTCAGTTATTGATTCTCTTCATTGGTTATGGCAACTGCTTAGGTATATAAATTAAGTAATTGAATAATTTGTAGAATAACAAACAGAAATAAGCATAGAGTATATTCTTAAAAAAATTAAAAAAGTAGAAACGGGAATTTCCATTCATAACGCCTTTCCCAGGTTTGAAGTTCTTGTAGGAACATCTAACCTACTGAAATGTCTTTAGACTAGGAGCAACAAATGGCAGATATCTCCGGGTTTCTTGATTTAAAAAGATGGTAACCCTAGTCGCGACCAATGGAAAAGGGTCGCCAGAAAATTGTATACGAGTCGTGTAAAAAAAACAGATATGCAAAAACAAAAGTAATAATAAAAGAAAGATTACGAGTAGATTTCTGCCTCCCCTTAAAAAGATATTTGTTACAAATAAAAAAATTTATTGCACTATTACGCTTTAAAATTTTAATCTTCTAATAAAATAGTACATGTGAGAAAAAAAAAAACTAAGCTGAGTCCGAAGCCAGGTAAGTTTGGGAACTTATTTATATGATGCAAAAGTAGTCCTTTTCATTCGACCATTTACGTCCATAACAAAGGATAGCAGGATTCATAATCACAATAATAATATCATATACTAAAAATCAATCGTTGGCCTCGTCATCTCTTGATTTTTTTTAATCACTCCGAGCCTTATTTGACCTTGAATACTACACGGGATTTGAAAATCCGTAACATTTTTAGTTCTACTGCCCGAAATTCCACCAATATCTGGCTCTATCCACCAATATCTCTCTGGTAACATTATATAGATTTAACTTTTGACTTGACCAATGCATCCAAAATTTCACAAAGTTTATAAGATGTACGATCGGACGTCACACACCAATTTTTAGCTCTCCACCACCAGTATATTGAACTTTGACTTATGACCTCGAAGGACCCATCGTATCCCTAATTTCACAACATTTCTGAAATCTACGAATCAAAATGCCCCGAGTCACAAATTTTAGTTCACGAACACTGGTAGAGCTGTATTTAACCTTTGACCCCAAAGACCTGGTTCCACATCAATTCATCGCAGTGTTGGACATGTGTTTTATTGACTTTCTGCATTTGTAGATTGTTCAAATGAACTTTAGAGACAATGATTTACACTTTAAAAGGTTAAACATGCATCAGAAGAATTACCTCAGAAATTAATTAAACCTTAAATAACAAACATTGTTTCAAACAATTTAATAAAATAAGCATTTTAAAAGTTTGCGTAATGATTTTAATATTAGGCAATTATTAATGATATTTATGAAAATAATTTATTGTTAAATATTTCAACTTCCGCTCCTCTTTAAATGCTGAACGAATATTGTTGGAAACTGAGATTTAAATAGACTTGATTATGGTATTTGATTTGTCGTCAGTTACATTTTTCCTTTAAATGCGTATTTTAGATGGCGTTTTATAGAATATAACGTATTATTCTATAGAATATAACGTATATGCGTATTTTAGAATGCGTTATGGATCTCCGAAGTTAGATTCTCATTGACTTAACATAGGAATTCTGTTTTGGTAGGTTCTAGGTCATGCCTGGGCAAACATTTTAGCGGAAGCGTCGCAGAGAAAACTGAAATGGAATGATGGACTACCAACGAAATATATAATCAATAACGTATGAATAACCAGTGTAGAAAAAAAGAAACATAAACCATAAAATTTTATTAAAAATAATTAATTTGATGAGAATTTACTTTGCCGAAGTTGGACTTCGTATGTTCTTTTTCTCTTTTGTAAAATTAATTAATTTGTCTCAGTAGCTCTGGGGGCCATACAAAAAGAAATATCTGACCGTAATTTGCCCAGGGCTGTTCTAAGTAAAGTGTTCGAAACGCAATTGATGATTTTTTAATCTTTACCCTAAGGGGGGGATGCAATTTATTTGTTTCAAGAGATAATTGCTTGTTTTTAGAGATAAATTAAAAATACTTTTTGGGTTGGAAAGGTATTGATAAACTGGCTTCGGTTAGGAAGAGGACATCAGTGGGCCTGGGAAGGCCACCACCGTCGGATAGGACATTAAAGCCATGGCTCCGTGTGCAGGAAAATCATACCCAGTGCATATTAAAGAACGTGGTAGATAGCTTTGATGGGAGGCTTCAATCTGTCTCCAGGGGGTCGCTAAGAGGTAAAAAAATATAACCCTCTGTTAATAAAGTGGGACATATAACATATAATGAGTTTTAGTTACTTCACGTAACAATTGGTGAACATACCAATATAGATCCCCAAAATACAAACTAAAATTGCCCTACCAAAATAGAGAATTACCATGTTATGTCAATGGAAATGTAAATTCGAAGCTCTATAACTTATAAAATATTCATTTAATGGAATAATGCAACTGATGATAAACTAAATATCATAATCTTTTATCTCAATTTTCAACAATATTCGTTTAGTGTCCCGTGGCCGAGTGGTTAGCGCGCTTGGCTACTGATCTACGGGACCTGGGTTCGAGCCCCGGGTTAAGGCATGGATGTTCGTGTTGTTTTTCTGCTGAGGTCCTGCCATCCTCTCAGACCTTCTACTCTGGCATATAAACTGACAGGCTCCTGTCAGACCTCTGTGGCAAGCAGCTGCTTGAGGGGGTATTTTTTTTATTTAAACAGACACGGAAGTTGGAATAAAAAAAAAATACCCCCTCAAGCAGCTGCTTGCCACAGTGGTCTGACAGGAGCCTGTCAGTTTATATGTCATAGTAGAAGGTCTGAGAGGATGGCAGGACCTCAGCAGGAATATTTAACAATAGATTATTTTCATAAATATCATTAATAATTGCCTAATATTGAAGTAATCATTACGTAAACTTTTAAAATCCTTATTTTATTAAATGGTTTGAAACAATGCTTGTTATTTAAGGTTTAATTAATATTTGAGGTAATTCTTCTGACGCATGCTTAACCTTTCAAAGTGTAAATTATTGTCTCTAGAGTTCATTTGAACAATCTACAGATGCAGAAAATCAATAAAACTACATTTCTAACACTGCAATGAACTGACGTTGAGATGAATTGACGTTGCGATGAACTAAGGTCGCGATGAATTGAGGCAATGAATTTACGGGACACCCAAGGACCCACCTGACCCGAATTTTCGTGACGTTTCCGAAGTGTACAGCCCGAAATACACTCCAGACACCAATTTTCACATTACTAGCAATCAGAGATCAGGGTTTGACCTCTATGTGACCTCCATTGTCCTTGAATGACAGGTCGGAGGTCAAATGTGGGATTTTTCCTGAGATCTACGATCCCCTATGCAAATTTTCAGAGTTCTACCATTTCTGCATTATAGTTAGAATTTGTGTGATCCCCTGTCACTCAATCAATCACTACAATCGTCTATATATATATATGAGATGTGCGTATCATGTTCGATGATGACCGAAAATTTCTTCTAGTGGAACCTCTCAATCAACATCAAAACTCTATAACATATTTTAGCGAGTTTGTGTGTGCCTCTTTCTCTCTATATGATCTAAAACTCCTCCTGAACGCTAACAGCTAGGGTCACCTAATTCGGTAGACATATTATCATTTTCTTCATTGTACAAGTTAAAGATTTACATTTGTACTGAGTGGTCTCTCTTAGCTAGTCATTGACTTATAGAGAAGTTATATAGAGAAAACGATATAAAGTTTGGTACCTCAACCTCACTTTTCCCTTCAAAAAATGAGGAAGAAATCCTAAATAGTAAGAACTAGTCCAGTAAAATTGGTATATGTCATTTCAAAGCTTGCATGAAGATCGGTTTTGCCCCTCAACCTTTCTTTTTCTCCCCAAAATGGTGAAGAGTTTCTCTTGAAATGGTGAAGTCTCCAAAATGGTGAAGAGTTAAAAGAAAACGATTTAAAAAAAAATTGCCATTTTAAAATATGGCTTATATATATATTATATTATTTTAATAGATATCTTATAAACATAGGTAATTTAAGTTTGATAAGTAATATTTTCATTTTTTATTTGATGCATATTTTATTAAACTATGACATAAATTATTTGTTAAAGCCATCTGTTTGCCATTTCTTAGAAGTTATATAAGGTATTGCCAATTTGTTTGTTAACATTACTCTGTGCTGAAGCAATCCCTTAATTTAAGCTCAGAAGTTTGATTTGAACTATTATCAACAAATTTTTCCCTAAAGTTTTAAAAATCTCCTGATAATTAACAAAGAACTGCTACTTTTTAAAAATGGAAGATTTTGGAAGTAATTATGAAATGTGTACCATATTTTTGGTATATCACTGTAAAAATTATTATTAAAATTAATATGTTACTACATTGATCAAATTTTTTGCTTCAATAAAATTCAGAATGAAATTCTTTTTAATTTGGTATATAACACGAGCTATTTCTGTTGATTAGTTATTTATTAAAAATATTCTAAATGTGACTTGTTTATTGGACTGCAACAAGCCTGGACTTTTTCTCAAAGTATAGTATGGAGAAAAAAAATTCAAAATAGAAGAAATGTTTATTTAAACAAGAAAAAATATTTTTTGTTATTTAGAAATAAATAGCCTTTCTATTCATGCGGATTATAATCATTTCTGTCTATTAGCTTTTTTTTTTATAAATTTTTATTTGTGTTGACAGATGCATTTTTTTTACTACATGACTCTAAAAAAGTCTTATTAAAATGAAGCATATGGTCTTTTTTGTTAAATATTTTATTTTCAGAAAATCCAGAATTAAATGTTGATTAATTTGGCATATAACATGCCATAATTCCTTTCACTAATTATTTGGCAGAAGAGTTCTAAAGTTAAATTTGGCCTCTGGATGTAAACCAGTTTTTCGGGCTGGACACTGAAAGGGTTAAATCGTTTGAGCTAGACTCACCAAGGTCGGTGTACATCTTATGATAACATGAAACAAGATAAGGTTTGGCTCTCATCCTTTCCTCCAAAAAAGGAAAAGTAAGAGCTTCTAAATAGTAAACATTAGATCCCCAAATTTCGTATATATCTTATCATAAGATATGGTTAATTTCTTATGATTCATATTCTCTTAATTTCTACCCTAAAAATTGGAAAACACGTCCCCTAAACGATAAGAGCTAAGACCACCAAATTCTACATATATTTTATTTTAAAGCAAGATAAGGTTATACAACAATAAATAAAGATAAGTTTTGTTTTTCAAAATTTCTTATCCCCAGAAAAAATACGGAAGAGCTCCTAAACAGTAAGAGCTAGGGACACAAAATTCGATATGTATCTTAAAACAAGATAAGGCTATATATATTTTGACTTAAGGAAAATAAGGTTTGCCCCTTCAATTGCTCTTATCTCCCCAAAAGATGAAGAAGAGATACTAAATAGTAAAGGCTAGGGATACATCTTAACTTAAAACAAAATAAGGGTATATACACATTACCAAAACAAGATAAGTCTATATACACATTAACTTAAAACAATATAAGGCGATTTACACATCAACTTAAAACAAGGCTATATATATATACAACTTAAAACAAGATAAGGCTATATGCATCTTAACTTAAAATAAGATAAGGTTATTTACACATTAACAGCTTAAAACAAGATAAGGCTGTTTACACATTAAAAAGATAAGGCTGTTTACACATTTATTAAAAGATAAGGCTATATGTACAACTTAAAACAAGATAAGTCTATATGCATCTTAACTAAAAATAAGATAAGGCTATATATACAATAACAAAATAAGATAAAGCTATTTTTACATTAACTTTAAACGAGATAAGGTTATTTACACATTAACTTAAAACAAAATAAGGCTATTTACACCTTAAGTTAAAACAGGATAGGCTATATTTACAACTTAAAACAAGAAGGCTATATGCATCTTAAAACAAGGCTATATGCTTTTTAACAAAGCAAGATAACACTATATATACATTAATTTAAAGCAAGATAAGGCTACATATACATTAACTTAAAGCAAGATAAGGTTACATGCATCTTAACTTAAAACAAGATAAATTAACTTGAAATAAGATAAGGCTATATACACAATACCAAAACAAGATAAGGCTACATGCATCTTAAAACAAGGCTATATGCATCTTAAAACAAGATAAGACTATGTACACATTAGCTTAAAACGAAGGCTATTTACACATTAACTTAAAAAAAAGGCTATATACATCTTAAGAAAAGATAAGGCTTTATTATATATCTTTAAACAATATAAGGTTATATACATTTTAAAACAAGTCTATATCTATTTTAACTTAAGGCTATATATCTGAAATTAACACAAGGTAAGGCTAATACATTTTAAACAAAATGAGGCTTACGTACATTTTAAAACAAGATAAGGTTTTCTCCCCTGAAAATTTCTTATGCCCCCAAAAAATTAAAAAGAGCTGATTAACAGTATGAGCTAGGGCCGCCAACTTCGGAATAGATTTCCCTCTTGTTATAACGCAAGATATCTCCTTCACCTAAGAAAGGGGGGTGGACTTTCCAATCCTATATATATATATGTGTCATCAGTGAAAGAGTAGTAATTGCCCCCTCCACTATGGAAAAATGGATCGAAATATGAATATATGGCGAATATTATGAGGTGTACAAAAAACAATGTATTTTCTTTAACGAAATGTAATTTTGACTTTAAGTTTTTTTTCCGGAGTACATCATTTATTATTATTTATACTGCTCGACATAGAAACTGCCACACCAGGAAGTATTTGTCGGAGCATAATAAGGCTATATGAAAATTGGGGGAGGCGTCATGCATAATTGGTGGGTAAGTGTCGATGTATCCACCAATTTGCATGGAATTGGATTATGGAAATGACTGCAGTTGCAAACCAATCACGTGATAGGTGAGGAGATAATAGGACAAAACAGCTCGACGTAGCTAGATTTTGTCGTCCTCGCCTGGGCGTGTGGATTACTGCATCGGAGTGATATCAGTGGCGAAAGCAAGTGTGAGCAGTGAGAATGCCTGGACGACGCCATCCGGAATCCTACCATCACACGGACACCTTTACCAAAGGCTTCATCATAGGGCTAAGTATGGCTGGTTGGTCCCTATGTTGCATCGTGGCAGAAATGAATTGGAATGCAACTACTGTCGGCCGAATTTGGCGACAGTGGTTGGAGGAAGATAAAGTGCATCGTCATAGTGGGACTGGAGCATGTAGATGGACATCAGAAGGCCTCTATCGCTGCATTTGACGGTAAGCCATAGTAGTCTCACATCCACAGCGGATGGCATTCGATACGGTGTACAGGAAACCCCGGGCATCCCCGTGTTGACACGGACTTGACGGCAGATTGGCTGAGGCAGGTTTGCGCTCTTGTCAGCCATTGCAATGACTGCACTCACTGCAGCAAATCGTCGCGCAAGGTTGAAGTGGTGCCGTACCAGACATGCAAGGCGGGATGAATGGAACCATATCGTGATTCAGGGACGAGTCTTGCTTCTGTCCCATTACTCAGTCATTACTCAGGCCACATTATACTGTCTCCTCGCCCATCGCATTCATGTAATCCCTCAGAAATTAAATCACTTCTTTCCCACCTATTTGTCTACATGTATGGTAAGTTTCGTCTCCTTTTGCTTCATAGCGTGGCTTTTTCTATGTCGAGCAGTGTATTAATATGAAAAAAAAAAACATTTTTAGACGCATTTTCAATAAGTTGCCCCTTTTTCCGTTTCGTTTTTGGGCATTTTTTGGTAATATAGTGCATTATGATTGCTGTATTTGCAACTGCGCTCATAAAATGAACACCTCAACCTAAATATTTATATCTTGAAACATTGATTTGCTTCTTGACCCACCCAGAAACTCTTTTCCTTTAAAAAAATTCTGGAAAACCTACTGAAAAAATTCTGCCGAACGCCCATGACCATTTCATTAAATAATCATAAACAAAATAAAAACCCGTTGACTATCCATTTTCTCGAAAGAAAAGGAAGAAAAAGATCTTTAATTTCGTCTCCTCAGGCCATAAATGTACGTTGCTATAAAAGAGGAATAGAAAGAGATGAAAAATGAGAAGCAATGTAGGTCATGATTACGTTTTTTTTTCTTTCATTTTGTTAAATGCGGTTGATTAGTGCTCCCCAAATCGAATTAAACTGGGAGAAGCAATTGTTGCAGCAGACGTTTGACGTCGTTTGAGTATAAACTGTTGAATGCTCAGCCAGAAGGGCAGCTAATCATAAAGGCCACCACATCGAGCAAGCACCTTGGATGCAGAAGTGGAAATGACGACGTGTGGATCGGAAGAAAGAGATGCATAACATTTGATTAAAGTGATGGGGTCTTTCTTCATCTTCACGCTGTTGGTGTGAACGTTAATTTTGACTCCAGAGAAGCGCTTTCCATTCCCATAAAACGAGACGTACGTGGAAAGAGAGAATGTACTTTTTATTGCTTTTTATCTGTATAGAGCTGACAATACAATCTTTCCGGTATCCTTAAACGAAATGGTTATTGCGTAAGAAGAGGACATTAATCGTAGAATTTCTTGGGACGAGAAATGTTTCATCCTAAGAAATGTCGGTGGATTTATTCAAAAATCACAAGGAAAAGATAGGGGTGGTTTTGAGGTGGTGAATTAGACATACACTGAGTGATCATTGAATTAGACTTTGGCAATAATACATCCTCTGAGTGATCATTGAATTAGACGTTGGCAATAATACATTGAGTGATCATTGAATTAGACGTTGGCAATAATACATACGCTGAGTGATCATTGATTTAGACTTTGGCAATAATACATCCACTGAGTGATCATTGAATTAGACGTTGGCAATAATACATACACTGAGTAATCATTGAATTAGACGTTGGCATAACACATACACTGAGTGATAATTGAATTAGACGTTGGCAATAATACATACATTGAGTGATCATTGAATTAGACGTTGGCAATAATACATCCACTGAGTGATCATTGATTTAGACTTTGGCAATAATACATCCACTGAGTGATCATTGAATTAGACGTTGGCAATAATACATCCACTGAGTGATCATTGAATTAGACGTTGGCAATAATACATCCACTGAGTGATCATTGAATTAGACGTTGGCAATAATACATCCACTGAGTGATCATTGAATTAGACGTTGGCAATAATACATCCACTGAGTGATCATTGAATTAGACGTTGGCATAACACACTGAGTGATAATTGAATTAGACGTTGGCAATAATACATACATTGAGTGATCATTGAATTAGACTTTGGCAATAATACATCCACTGTGTGATCATTGAATTAGACGTTGGCAATAATACATCCACTGAGTGATCATTGAATTAGACGTTGGCAATAATACATCCACTGAGTGATCATTGAATTAGACGTTGGCAATAATACATACATTGAGTGATCATTGAATTAGACGTTGGCAATAATACATCCACTGAGTGATCATTGAATTAGACTTTGGCAATAATACATACACTGAGTGATCATTGAATTAGACGTTGGCAATAATACATTGAGTGATCATTGAATTAGACGTTGGCAATAATACATCCACTGAGTGATCATTGATTTAGACTTTGGCAATAATACATCCACTGAGTGATCATTGAATTAGACGTTGGCAATAATACATCCACTGAGTGATCATTGAATTAGACGTTGGCAATAATACATCCACTGAGTGATCATTGAATTAGACGTTGGCAATAATACATCCACTGAGTGATCATTGAATTAGACGTTGGCAATAATACATCCACTGAGTGATCATTGAATTAGACGTTGGCATAACACACTGAGTGATAATTGAATTAGACGTTGGCAATAATACATACATTGAGTGATCATTGAATTAGACTTTGGCAATAATACATCCACTGTGTGATCATTGAATTAGACGTTGGCAATAATACATCCACTGAGTGATCATTGAATTAGACGTTGGCAATAATACATCCACTGAGTGATCATTGAATTAGACGTTGGCAATAATACATACATTGAGTGATCATTGAATTAGACGTTGGCAATAATACATCCACTGAGTGATCATTGAATTAGACTTTGGCAATAATACATACACTGAGTGATCATTGAATTAGACGTTGGCAATAATACATTGAGTGATCATTGAATTAGACGTTGGCAAAAATACATCCACTGAGTGATCATTGATTTAGACTTTGGCAATAATACATCCACTGAGTGATCATTGAATTAGACGTTGGCAATAATACATCCACTGAGTGATCATTGAATTAGACGTTGGCAATAATACATCCACTGTGTGATCATTGAATTAGACGTTGGCAATAATACATCCACTGAGTGATCATTGAATTAGACGTTGGCAATAATGCATCCACTGAGTGATCATTGAATTAGACGTTGGCAATAATACATACACTGAGTGATCATTGAATTAGACGTTGGCAATAATACATCCACTGAGTGATCATTGAATTAGACGTTGGCAATAATACATACACTGAGTAATAATTGAATTAGACGTTGGCAATAATACATACACCGAGTGATCATTGAATTATCATCATCCCATCCCATTTTATGTCTAACTTCGAAGCTTCGTAACTTTTAAAATAACCGTTTTATGGGAAGATGTGACTAAAGGTAAAGATCTCAATCAGTTCTGTGTAAATATCAATTTTCAACTGTATTCCATCAATGCTTAAAGAGCTGTGGAAGTTTTGAAGTTAATTGAAACCGAAAAGAGTGTATGTCGTATAATTGATTGAAGAGCACAGAGTTAAGAAACGTAGGAGAAAATATTTCAAGTATATAGTCGGTTCTCGATATACCTGGATTTAATTAACGCGTTTTAATAACGCGAAAATAGTAACAGTTGGGGGTGGGGTGACAAGAGACATTGGATTTCCATTGCAGTGTAACTTTTTCCCCTTCGGTTTAGTAGAGGCTTTTTAAAAATTTATGAAAAATGCGTGAAATATGCACAACTTTAATGTTTCTATTACTCTTACCAGTATTCTCAAGGCATAGCCCGCCCCCGCCCCAGATTCGGCCCTGCTTGGAAGCATCAGGAATAGACTAAGGGATACTTTTAAGAGTATCAGGCGGAAAATAAACAGTGGATGGAGCATCCAGGAGATGGTAATGGGGGTGTCAGAAGGCCAGCGAAAGAGAATTAGAAGCATCGGAAAGAAGGTAATTGGTGGAAGAGAAGAGTGGGAGAATTTGAAAAATGATAGAGGTGAACTGAGAGCCTGAAAGAGTATGGATATGTGGAAAATATAAAAAGGAAGCTAAGGACGAATTCAGAGTATCCAAAAGGCGATAAGGGAGAGTTGCAATTATAAAAGAGTAAGGACATTAATCAATTATTATTACATTATTACTCTAAAGGAAGAGCAAAAAAGAATCGAGAACATTATAAAAATATTAAGAGAGGTTGAAAGCATCAGAAAATAAGGTGAAATGAAACGATCAAAAGCTGGGTGATAAGAGTTATGGTAATCGAGAAAATGATAAGGAAGAATTAGTATCAAAGAGTAGAAAAAAGTCGAAACTATAAATTCGAGGATATGAGAAACTGAGAATATCAGTAAAAGAGTAAAGGTGAGTTGAGAGCATCTAAAAATTATTAAGGGAGAGGGAAGAGTAATCGGAAAGAGAGTAAAGAAGGGCCTTTCAGAAGGTAAGTAAGGAAACAAAAGGGAAATCGAGTACAAGGAAGTGTTGAGGTCGGTAAAAGAACAGAAAGTATCGGGAGCATAGAAGAAATCGTAGAGAGAAGAGCATGAGAAAATAAGTGGGAAGCAGTGCAAGAAGGAATGGGATACTTCGACAAAATAATGGGACGGGAATTTCGATAAAATAAAGAAATGGGTATTACGACAAAAATGAATAAGGAACTTCGGTAAAATAAAGGAGGGGAATTACAAGAAAAATAAATGAATAGAGCACTTCGGCTACATAAAGGATTAACTCGTAAAAATAGATGAAAAAAAATGTAAAGGCCCCGAAAAATAATAATGAGAGTTGAGAGCATGGGAAAGAGAATAAAGAAAGATCAAAGAAGTACAAGGGAGAATTAGGAACATCGACAAAGGTGGAGTTGAGAGCATTAGAGGGAAAGAAAAGCCATTGGTATTTGAAGGGTAGGTAAAATTGGAGAGTTGAGAGGAGAAGAGAGAGAGAGTTAGAAGGAATTGCTTTATAGTTTAGTAGATCAAAGACCATATTAGCAAATTATCAAAAATACATTTTTTTTATAAATTAAGGGACAACCCTATGTTATGTCAAGGGACGCTAATGTCAAAGCTCTATCTACTATCACATATTTCAAAATAAAACAAACTTATTTTAGAACTCTTAGAGCTTTGATATTAGCTTCCCTTGACATAACATAGGGTTGTCCCTTAATTTATTATTTAATTAAAGCTGTATGTGTATGATTAAGAGCTGTATGTGTTGAAATGGAAATGAATGGGAGAAATAATATTGTGAAGAAGCAAATTTCGCAAGACAATAATTTCTTCCAGTAGGTTTTGAAACCTAATTTCTTATTTCTGCAACTCAAAGCTTCCGCCATTGGTAATTAATGACGTAATAGTACGCAGTAACATCAATCCCATTTATTGAACGTTAGAAAAGTTTATCGCTAAACGAATCAAAGGAAAGAAATCTTAGTAATTGGTAAATATGGGATGCATATCCTTTTTTTTTCTGTGCAATGAAATTCCATCGGCATGTGGTTTCCAGAGTACTACCTACACTTCTTCTCCAAACACAGATCTGTCATTTTAATCGTCAGACCCAAGTAATATAATTCACTACAAAATCCCCTTTCCTTTCTTCTACCCGCATCAAAGAGCTTGAGAAGATAATGCATTCCGACCGGCATCTTTCTGAATCCAGCTGCATCTTTTGCAGTAAATGGTCTTTTTTGTTTCTTTGCTTTTCCTGTTTTCACTAGTCGTTTTTTTAGCCTAAAAACAGAATAGCAAATAAAGTAATATTCTGAACGAAGCATCATCCAATACGAGATTACTAGAGGACGTCAATTTCGGATGAAAGAGAGAGAAAAGGAAAATAAGATAAAGAAAAGAAAAGAGTGGGAAGGAATTTCAATTATTTTGGTTTCACAGTGGTGAGTAGGAATGAACGGAACGACTTTATCAGAAGCAAATTGACTGTGCAGTGAGAGACTTAAAAGATTGTACATCGGTGTACTTTAGAGGGAAAACGGCGGGCACCTGGGATGGCAAGGAGATAATCAAATCCCGTCCGGTCCCGAGTAATTACCTGTCACAGTCAACTGTTCCCAAGGACGATTGTGGGATGCAACGGAGGATGAGGAGCCGTGCTTCTCGGCAGGAGAATCTCTCGTCTATGCAGAGAACAATAAGGGATGGTTATGACGAAAGGATTGAGGATGAAGGGAAATAGAGGAGAAAAGATGCTCCCTCTAATAAAAGAGAAAAAATTAGACTGAAACTGTAAAATATCTTCCAGCTTTGGTGACATACAAAAGCTTATCTGAAAGGAAGATGTAGAGACATTTTTTAGTTATGTGGGACACAACCCATAGTGGAGCATAAAGGATTATTAAGTAATGAAATTAGGACCATAGTTTTTTTAGCAAAAGTGATGGAGTTTCCATATGAGAAATGATGATCATCAAGGTTGGATGTTGTAAAGGAATCCTGAAAATAATGTTTATCAAGGAAAGGATAAAAAAAAAACCTCCTGAAGCAGTTGCTTGCCGCAGAGGTCTGACAGGAGCCGGTCAAGTTAATATGATAGAGAGGAGATCTGTGAGGAAGGCGAGACTTCAGCAGAAAGACGAAAACATCCATGTCTTATCCAGTATTCGAAACTAGGTTCCTTTGATAAATAGCCAAGCACGCTTACCGCTCGGCAACAGGACGGCTAAGAGGAGGAAAAGCAGTTACTAGAAGTTAAATTGCTTCCACAATCCGCCCACGAATTAGCGCGTAACGAAGTCAGAACATTAGGATTCCAGTTAAAGTAATTGGGATCACATTTGTAAAGTGATGTTTATCGAGGTTGGGTGTATAAAAGAGGATAGGATGAACAAACTAGCTACCAAAGTAACGAATTCAGCATTGTTGAGTAAAGGAGTAATAAATATACAAGGAGATTGTTATTTGAGGCTATTTTTCAAAACATTCTCATTCATGACTCTGGGATGAGATTTAGTGCTGTCGACAACCTGCCAGGCTCGTAATCTGCAGTTATCAAGTTCGAAGCCCAACTGGGCCAGTGTTGGGATTTCTCTCTGTTAACTCCCATTATGTCCTCAGTGAGAAAGCAAACACCCATAGGCTTGTAACGTCTGTCAGATGGGGTGTTAACCCTGACTTCATGTGCAGAAGAACTATACCATATGCTCGTTAGAAAAAAACGTGGATGGCCTTGATGGGAAGCGACCATCTGTCTTCTAACAGCTGTCCAGTGGATTCCCTTTCCCAACTTTTTCTGAGTCCTTTTGACCTGGCTATTTAGACTGGATTGGATTGTTTTACCTCTGAGCGGCACTTTTTTGCACACCATGGGCTAAATGGCCAGGCCACAAGGACCCCGAAGGCTCAAAGAAAGTTGGGGGAGGGGACCCACTGGAACATCTGTTGGGAGACAGATGGTAGACTCCCGTCAAGGCCATCCAGCGAGTTCTTTAACGTGCACAGGGTATGGCTTTCCCGCACACGGAGCCACGGCTTAACGTCCCATCCGACGGACGGCGGCCTATTTCAAACCCATAGGTGTCCCCTACTGACCGTGGGCAGGGCGGGGAAATTTTGCGGAGATAAATCTCAACGCTGACCCAGCTGGAACGCGAACCTGGGAACTACATATTACGAGCCTGGCGCGCTACCGACTGAGCCACCCCCGCGCCCAGCCTATTTAGACTATTGTATGAAAAAAGATGCCGCTCAGAGGTAAAACTACCTAACCTACGACTCTAAAACACGGTCTTTGACGAAAGGTGTAAAAGATCAGAAATGAATATATTGATTTCTGGAGAGGACGTGTCAGGAAGATAAATTTGGATAGTATAAGATCAGAAATTATCGGAGATGACAGAGTTCATGCGATTAGCTAATGGATATGAAAACTTTTGGACATGCATACCGTTGAATCAAATCAATTTCATTATCTCGATAATATGAAAACATTGTATTCACCCTATAATTCATTAATACCAATAGGAACGCAAATGATATCAGAGATTAATTTTAGCAGAGCAATCCTCAAGGACATATTAGATATAATTATGTTATAGTGTTACTATATAATAGGTAGTATGAGTTATAATTGTTAGTTTGGATTTCATACATAACTGTAGCAGTGGTCAACAGCTTTGATCTTTGTCACAGTTGGTATATGTATGAGAAAGTCAGTGCAAATTAGGACTCATTTCTAGGACCCTTCTCTGTCAGAGATGCATTGCAAATGCAAAGCGATAGCTACAGTGTGTCTTAATAGTCAACTTTAATGAAAAGTGTCACTTACCTAGAAAACGGTTGGGTTGTTTTACCTCTGAGTGGCACTGTTTTGCGCACAATGGGCTAAATAGCCAGGCACAACAAAGACCCTGAGGACTCAGAGAAGTTTGAGGAGAGGGAATCCACTAAACAGCTGTTAAGAGATAGATAGAAACCTCCCATCAGTGCCATCCAGTGCGTTCTTTAATGTGCACTGGGTACGACTCTTCCGTACACGGTGACAACGGCTTAACGTCCCATCCGACGGACGGCGGTCTTTCCAAGCCCATCGGTGTCTCCTACTGACTGAGAGAAGGTCCGGAAGTTATGCGGAGATAAATTTCAACGTTAGCACAGGTGAGATTCCAACCTGGGAACTCCCGATTACGAGTTTGGCGCATTACCTCCCTCCTCTCTTTCCGGTTGACTTGCAGATTGAAGGAGCAAAATGTGTTCAGAGAAGCACGTTTCATTTATGTGCATTTTATGCAGATTTGAGTTTTTCAATAACTTTACTGAGCCCATCATTCAACGTCAAAGCACAAAATATTACTAACAAATTTTATATTTCTGTTCCTAAAAAAATTGAGGTTTTGAATTTTGCATGTTATTTAAATTTTCACCAAAAATTATATATTTTTTTCACTTCATGTTCATTTCGAATAATATAAAAGTAATAATATAAATAATATAAATAATTGTATAATAGCTTAAAATGGCTTAATAACAAATCAATGTTCAATAAGATATTACTGTATTTCCGATTTTGCAATTTGAAAATAAAACAAAAATAAAATACAAAATTCGGCAAACTTTTCGGTAATTTGATACATTTTGCGTCCAGAACGTTGTCTGTGCGGGATAAAATTTGGGAATGTCCCATGAAATTCGAGAAATTCTCTACTTAAAAAAGAAATCATACATTTCTAATGAGATAAAAATATATATATATATTTCCAATTCATTAAGGAATGAACAAAAAAGAACTTGATTGAAAAATAACTATATTCGTTATTAATGAGTACTATAAATTTACAAAATCGTTAGTTATGCACTTAAAAATGTTTGTTCAAAAGATTTGAAGATATGAGTCATTTAGTATATTAGTTAGTTTTTTTATGAGCCGCAAGTTTTTGGCAAGGAGTCGCGGATTGGACGGACCAGATCTAGGAGAACCATCAATTCGTCAAATGTTCAGTGTCATACTCTTCACAATTGTTATTCGGCTAAGCAACAGGTAACTCTTCTATTTAAGATTTGGATTTAGTTTATCTTTGAATTTGTGTGGTGCTTTAGAACATAGAATTTAATTATTGAGAATGGGAGTGACTCATGTCGCATTCGAAAGTTATTGATGATATACAAAAGAATGTGATGTGTTAAAAGATACAGCAGAAAATAAGGGAGTTTCTTTTCCCTGGGTAAAGGAAATTCTTCCAAAAACAATAAGATCACACCTTTATCATATAAAGTGTTATCATTTTTTAGAACTTTTGAACATGTAGTAAACTAACTCACGAACATGAAATCTTCTTGGTGAATTAAAAAACGTTAGTGAAAGTTAAGAATTAGTTAGTGAAATGTTAAGAATGAAAAAGGGGAGTAGCAGATTTGTGTTTCAGTGTATCTTTTTTAGTTTGAATACTTGATTAAGAGAGAATCTGGTCATGAACTGTGTATTAATAAACATCCTACTCTACTAGCATCCTCTTTTACATCATCTGAGAAGCAAATCCGCTTTGCTTCCTTCGTTGCTTGCATCCTCTTCATCCATCAAACTCTCTCTTGATCTCCATCCTCCGCAATCCCCTTACTCTAATTCTAGACTTGTAGTTAAACATTGTTGCGTTACTGCCAACTTCGTCGCTACGTTCGTCAACATAATTATTTACACAAACATTAATCATGCATGCCTTTGCCTTCTCAGCTCAACCCATTAGTCCAGGAAGATTTCACAGAAGAAAATTTAGGTGCTAGTCTCTTTTTCTTACTAGGAGTAACTTTCTTTAGCATGGAGGATAGTGTACAACGTTGAATGCGTAAGATAGGGAATATTTGATTAAATGTTTTAAGGCTGGTGACTAGCTTCCTTCTTGTTTGGTATTGATACTCGAAGATATTGTTTTTCAGTTAAAGTAGTATGCCAGAATACAAAAAATGAAGAATGAAAATGGGGTTGGGTTGTTGGGTTGTTTTACCTCTGAGCGGCACTTTTTTGCACACCATGGGCTAAATGGCCAGGTCACATGGACCCCGAAGGCTCAGAGAAGGTTGGGGGAGGGGACCCACTGGAACAGCTGTTGGGAGACAGATGGTAGCCTCCCGTTAAGGCCATCCAGCGTAACGTGCACAGGGTATGGCTCTTCCGCACACGGGGCCACGGCTTAACGTACCATCCGACGGACGGCGGCCTTTCCAAGCACATCGGTGTCTCCTACTGACCGTGGGCGGGGAATTTTGCGGAGATAAATCTCATCGCTGACCCAGCTGGGACTCGAACCTGGGAACTGCAGATTACGAGCCTGGCGCGCTACCGACTGAGCCACCCCCGCCCCAATGAAAATGGGGAGTAGCAGATTTATGTGTTTTATTGTGTCTTTTTCAAAGTGAATTAAAGAATAAAGAATATTTCTAAATCAGTCATTTTCTACGGTGACTTGACAAAAATAAATATTTGAGAAACCTTTGACTTTCCCTCTTTAGTGGCTTCTTAGAATTTATTTTGCTGACCTTCTACTATGGCATATAAACTGACAGGCTCCTGTCAGACCTCTGTGGCTAGCAGCTGCTTGAGGGGGTATTTATTTATTTTTTTTTATTTGTGTGGTTTTCGAGAAAAATAAGGAAGAGAAAATATTGAATAGGCAATTACAGGTATATCTCACCTGTAGGTATACAGGTATATCTCACCTGTAGGTGATATACATTTAAATAAATGAAGAGGAAAAATTGTCATTAACCTAGTGGGATCCGAACCCATGACCTCCTGAAAATATCTCATCATTCCCACCTTGGTAATGGAAGTTTTTCCTCTAATACCTATTTGAAGAGAAAATATGATTTATAAAATGAATTAATGAGGAAGCATTTTAGGTGAAAATAATTGAAGGAAATGCTTTCGTGCAAATTGACTGAATGATAAGTGATCACTTTTGAAAATGACTGAATGATAAATGATATATTTTAAAAATGACTCTGAGAGATGGTTCATGAGAGATGAATTTAGGAAAAAATGACTTATGGATAAAGGATTTCGTGGAAAGTAAGTTAGGAAAAATAAAGATCGTTGAATACTAGTGAATTCGAAAAGATCTTTAGAGAAAAATGACTGAATGAGAAGAGATCTTCTTGAAAATGACTGAATGCGAAAATATATTCTCAGAAAATGGTTGAAGGATAAAACATTTTCTGTGTAAATGACTGAATGAGAAATCTTTTTTTTTTGGAAAATGACTAAATGAGAAAATATTAGTTTCTTCTTCTGAAACCAGAAATAAATCCAATCGAGATAGCATAGAGTTAAGCAATAGCACCGAGGAAACTTAAGTCCAATGGGCAGCACTTTTTCAAGAAGCAGAAGTATTTTTATTTCGTTTTCAAAGAAAACGCTTTGTCGTCTGTTTGTCTGTCAGTCTGCAGACATCGAACTTTTTTTGTTTACAGAGATAAATTAAAAATTCTTTTTATGTTGGATAGGTATTGATGAAATATTACGATATACACTTTCCGAAATTCTCTAAGGCTATAATTTCGCCCTCTAGCGGTGGAAAAATTTGAAAATTCGAAACTTTCAAACGAATATTGCAAACGATGTATTTATGCTACAGGTTTGAAATTTTGGTGGTTGAATGTCTTCACAAACTCATCAAAAGCATTGTTTACGTTACGAAAAATTAAAATTCGGTTTTATCTGTTAACGTTCCTTTATACAAGGTGCGATGGATGTTTTAGTCGAGAGTGACGCAAACTCATAATCTGCAGTTCCCAAGTTCGAGTGCCACTTGCGACAATGTTGAGATTTATCTCTACTGAACACCTATCCTGCTCTTGGTCAGAAAAGGGAACCGATAGGATTTAAATGACTACCTTCAATCGGATGGGACGGTTCAGCCATGGTTCCCTGTAAAGGATTGGGTTGTTTTATCTCTGAGCGGCACTTTTTTGCACATCATTTGCTAAATGGTCTAATGCCAGGTCACATGGACCCCGAAGGCTCAGAAAGGTAGGGGGAGGGGACCCACTGGAACAGCTGTTGGGAGACAGATGGTAGCCTCCCGTCAAGGTCATTCAGCATGTTCTTTAACGCGCACAGGGTATGGCTCTCCCGCACACGGGTCCACGGCTTAGCGTCCCATCCGATGGACGGCTGCCTATCCAAGCTCATCGGTGTCCCCTACTGACCGTGGGCAAGGCGGAGAGTTTTGCGGAGATAAATCTCAACGCTGGCTCAGCGAGACTCGAACTTGGGAACTGCAGATTACGAGCCTGGCACACTACCGATTGAGTCATCACCCCCTGTAAAGGAGAGCCATACCCTGTACACATTAAACAACACGCTGGATAGCCTTGATGGGATCCAGTGTGTTGTTGATCCAACACGCTTCGTTGCCTTGACGGGAGTCCACTGTCCATCCGTTTCCTAACAGCTGCACAGTGGTTCCCCTTTTTTCAACCTACGATGAGCCATTTGATTCCCTGTGACCTAGCCGTTCAATCCATTGTATCAAAAAATAAAGTGCTGCTCAAAGACAACCCATAACAACCTACAGCATTCATTTTGTTATGTTATTGTTAGATGTAACTGAGATAGTTTTAATTTTCTAAACTTTTCATCTAATAAAAATATAAATAAATTAAAAAACTTTAAAAATATCTATCTCCCTTTATGCGCTCTAAAAAGTTGAAAATAAGCCTAAAACATATCGATGGTGCAATCAGGCACTGAATTCGCATTCACTTCAAAGGAATGTAAGACATCGGTAATCTTCTTGAGTAGGTATAAATTGGCGCTCTATCTTCCTTTGAAGTGAATACGAATTCAGTGATCCATATGTTTTAGGTTTATTTTCTACTTTTCAGAGCACTTATAGGAAGATATAAATAAATTAAAATAAATATCTATTTTTTCTTTGTAACTAAAACCACTTACCTTCAAAAACTTTCATTTGATATATGACTCATAAACATGAACCACATTTTCTTCTCCCTTGTTTTGGATTTGTGTTTGAGGTAGCCCATGACATTGGAGGCGTCACAGGTTTCGATTTGAAATATAACTCTTAAATTCGACCCATCCCTCAATTTCCGTCCCCTTTTGGGGGGAGGGAAGAGTAGTGGGCTCATGTATTTGGAAGACATAATAGAAGAACGACTTACACATTTCCCTCTTTTTCAGCGGAGAATAAATCAAGGGGATTATATTTTTATTGTCCACAACATTCCCCAGTTACAAACTTTCATTTGACATACAACGTGATACGTTCGGTCCTCACGTTACGACGATATAGCAGAACAATCCTTTTCCGATTTCCCTTTACTTAGGGGGAATGGAGAGGGGCAATTTTTATATTCCATGACATTCCCAGTGCCAGAAGCTTTCATGTAACGCATAGCTTGTTACTTTCTGGAGATATAACGCTAGCTTTCTGGAGAAATAAAGGAACACTCGTTTTCACATTTCCCCTTTTTTAGGGTTGTTTTACCTTTGAGCGGCACTTTTTTGCACACCATGGACTAAATGGCCAGGTCATATGGACCCCGAAGGCTCAGAGAAGGTTGGGGGAGAGGACCCACTGGAACAGCTGTTGGTAGACAGATGGTAGCCTCCCGTCAAGGCCATCCAGCGTGTTCTTTAACGTGCACAGGGATGGCTCTCCCACACACGGGGCCACTGCTTAACGTACCATCCGACGGACGGCGGCCTTTTAGGGGAGGGGGGAGAAAGCATGGGAGACAATTTTTTATAGCCTATGACAGTTCCCGCGTCATAAGCTTTCATTTGACAATCATTAAGTCTGTCGGTCGCGTTCGAAAGATATGTGCTGACGAAAGAACTGTTTTGACAACGCCACAAAACGACAAGCTGACAAATGGACAAATAATGAACGAAAAGAAATAGCAAGATAGGTAAAAAGAGAGTAAGAGATGTCAAACATAAGGTTCCAAATTGTTGTGGGGTGGGGGTCGCTCAGTCGGTAGCGCGCCAGGCTCGTAATCTGCAGTTCCAAGGTTCGAGTTGAGGTTTTGCGCCCTGTTTCGGTGAGTAGGGGACGTTGATGTTTCGCGTCCTGTTTCTGTGAGTAGGGGACAGTGAATGGGCTTGGAAAGACCACAGTCCGTCGGATGGGATATTAAGCCGTGAATCCGTCCTTGTGCTGGTGAGACTTACCCTGTGCACTTAGAAAAACACGCTGGATGGCCTTGACGGGGTGTTACCATCTATCTCCCAACAGTCGTCCAGTGGGTCTCTTCCTCTCCACAACCTTCTCAGGGTCTTTGTGTGCCATTGTGTGCAAAAAATAAGTGTCGCTCGTAGGTAAAACAACTCAACCTACCAAAATTTTGTACACAGTCGTATCAGAAAAATATGACCACCTACCGTTAGTATATGAATGGTAGGTGGTCATATTATTCTGATACGACTGTGTAATATATGTGTATTAAATATACTTGGATACCAAAGGATTAAAAAACACCAAACACGAACAATTAGTATTTAACGAAAACAACAACCTTAAAAACTTTACATCGTTTTCATGTTGTTCTTAAAATAGCCACCATATTGCCACTTGAAACGAAATCTTCAACAGAACATTTCTGAATTACTGCTGATTCCATACAGAAGGATAACACTGTTAGATATGACATTTCGGCGCATCGTTCTGTCGAGATCCACTTAACCTTCTAAATCCTGTTCTACAGAGAATCGTTAAATCGGGATTTTCCCGCAACAGAAGACGGAGATTAAACACGCTGCTAAATATTTATACTGGCCATTACCATTATGGTAATTTGAATTTTACCACATCTTAATATCCTCAATCGTTTCGAAACGTATGAAACTTTAAAGACACTTCGCTTACATTACGGGAGTATAATTTATCACCTAAACCTCGACGACTGTGATTTTAAGTAAACTTTTCTTCTGATTGAAGCGCCATTTCACTCTTCCTCGTGTAAAATATCGCGCACCTTAACCTTCCAATCCCAAGAAAATGCGACAGATTATGCATCGCATGGTTTGGCGCAACAGTTGGCAACGTAGAACTAATGCGAGTCTGCCAATAATCTAAATCTACGGCCACAGAGGAAGCGGTTTGAATGGTTTGGCGTAAGGAACATAACCAAACTTTCTATTGTCTCAAAATAATTCCCAATAACGATTGTGGACAACTGAAGCGTGTATAGTATGAACATTTCTGAACTTTCTGGAGTCTAAAACCATTAAAATCAACAGAGGTGGCCTCACACACTGAGATTGGAGGGTGGATTAACTGCACACGCTCCAGTTTGCACCGAAGCCACCTACTTCATTGGTAATGGAGACGCCATAGAGTTGGGAAAGGCTAATAACGCTAAACCTCTCAACCCTCTTTCTGTGTGATCGTAACCCAAGGTGAAAATTTTCCGCCTTTTCCAATGCATCTGAAGAGCACGGAATCGTCTCCATGGCGCTGCTGTTCCTTTTGCTCTCCCTCACCCCTTCCCCTGTAGCAATCTGCTCTCTGCATGCCACCCCCTTCCCCGGCTGTATATGACTTTCACTTTCATTCTACTCTCTCCCCATCCCTCCCTCCCTCCCCATCGTGGACCAGCTCTACTTCCAGTAATGAAAATCTATGACCCATTTCCGGCTAGGCGGATTGTTGGAAGAACGGAATATTGCCGATTGAGAGTGAGCAATGGATGCGCCGATTCCTCGCCGGGCTTACACTTCGATGCCCATTCTGGCTGCCGTACCACTCAAATCTCGGGAAAAAGGATTCCCTATTCATTTTCAAGGGGGCGGTTATTTTTTTTATATCTGCGCTTGAGGAAATAATCTTCGCTTCATAAAAGATAAGAAAAAAAGTATAATAACTTCGCTACTATAAATCATTTCTCTACCAGCATCTTCTTTTTTTCATTTAGTTTGTTTCGTAATGTAAGTAATATTAAACTGCCCAATAGAGTTAAATAAGATCTCTAAAGCTGCTTCCACCTAAATGATGCTTACGACTAGAATTTATATGTGTAATAAAATAAATCCTTCGAAAAAAAATATCACACATCAAATGGTGTTTTGAAACATTTCCTCATTCCTTAGAGTGTTTTTCTTGATAGTATTTATTAAAAAAATAGTCAGTGTAGATTAGTATTCAGTTTCATTTGCAATGTTGATGAAGAAATTACATCCATAGTACAGTCGCTCAAAAAAAGTATCCGAACACTATGGTTGATTACAGAATTCAGAAAAAAATCTGGCAACGATTTTTTTTAGAAATTAGTGATCTGGCAACCTCAACCATAGTGTTTGGATACTTTTTTGAGTGACTGTACGATAAGGGAAAAACAAAGACGAACGAAAAATAGAGGAATATATATTCCTCTCACTCGAATTTGTATTAACTACATTTCACCGTTAAAAATTCCGGCTGGGTCAGCGTTGAGACTTATCTCCGCAAAACTCCCCGCCCTGCCCATGGTCAGTAGGGGACAGCGATGGGCTTGGAAAGGCCGCCGTCCGTCGAATGGGACGTTAAGTCGTG
This sequence comes from Ryuthela nishihirai, assembly GCA_038380435.1. Taxonomy (NCBI): domain Eukaryota; kingdom Metazoa; phylum Arthropoda; class Arachnida; order Araneae; family Heptathelidae; genus Ryuthela; species Ryuthela nishihirai. The sequence continues at coordinate 34,402,559 of JAWZYU010000018.1, forward strand.
ACCCCGTGTGTGGGAGAGCCACACCTTGTGAACATTAAAGAACCCGCTGGATGGCCTTGACGGGAGTCTACCATCTGTCTCCCACAGCCGTTCCAGTGGGTCCTCTGCCCCAACCTTCTCTGAGCCTTCGGGATCCTTGTGACCTGGCCATTTAGCCCATGATGTGCAAAAAAGTGCCGCTCAGAAGTAAAACAACCTAACCCAACCGTTAAATATCTAACAGAATGTTCAACCCTAGATCGGCTTTAATCCGGGAAATTATTTTTATCATGTGATTGCTTAATTTAGTGTTGGGAAAAAAGTTTAAATATAGAGTTGAACTGTTTTACCTCTCAGCAGCATTTTTGTCCACACAATAGATTAAATGTTTAGTTCAGAAAACCACAGGACAGGGAGAGGGGGTGGGGGGCTCATCCGGTAACGCGTCAGGCTCGTAATCTGCAGTTCCGAGTCTCGAATTCTAACTATGCTTATAAATAAAAAATATATCTCTCAAGCTGCTGCTTGCCAAATAGGTCTGACAAGACCAAGTTAGTTTATACACCAAAAAATTTACAGCACAAACATCCATGCCTTACCCGGGGCTCGAACCCAGTCCTTTTGATCAGTAGGCAAGTGCGCTAAACATTCGGCCATGTATTGAGATTTTTCTCCGCTAAACTCCCATTCTGTCCTTGGTGACAACGGAGACAATGATGGGCTTGGAAAGACAACGGTTCTTCGTAAGGGACGTTCAGCTGTAGCCTTGTGTGCTGGAGATTCTAATCTGGGCACCTTAAAGAACACATTAGATTACCTTGACTGAAGGCTTCCGTATTTCTCCTAACAACTGTCCAGTGGATCTCCTTCCCCAACTTTTTCTGAGCCCTTATGAATGGCCATTTAGCCGTCTGTGTATGAATAAGTACCATTCAGAGATGAAACAAGCGAACCCAACATAAGACCAAAGGGTTACATTAATAAGAACTATGTAGGAGAAGGGGATCCACTGAATATATGTTAGGAGAAGGATGGAAATCCCAAGGGATCAGAACTGTGTAGGAGAGGGGACCCACTGAATATTTGATAAAAGACGGATGTAAATCGTAAGGGTTCAGGACTATGTAGGAGTAGGGAATCCACTGCATATTTGAAGGAGACAGATGGAAATACCAAGGGCTGAGAACTGTGTAGGAGAAGAGGTTCCACTGAATAACTGTTAGAAGACGGATGGAAATCGCAAGGGCTCAGTACTGTGTAGGAGAAGGGGATCCCCTGAATATTTGTTAAAAGACGGATGGAAATCGCAAGGGCTCAGAACTGTGTAGGAGAAGGGTTGGGTTGTTTTACCTCTGAGCGGCACTTTTTTGTATACCATGGGTTAAATGGCCAGGTCACATGGACCCCGAAGGCTCAGAGAAGGTTGGGGGAGGGGATCCACTGGAACAGCTGTTGGGAGACAGATGATAGTCTCCCGTCAAGGCCATCCAGCGTGTTCTTTAACGTGCACAGGGTATGTCTCGTCCGCACACGGGGCCACGGCTTAACGTCCCATCCGACGGACGGCGGCCTTTCCAAGCCAATCGGTCTCCCCTACTGACCGTGGGCAGGGCGGGGAATTTTGCGGAGATAAATCTCAACGCTGACCCAGCTGGGACTCGAACCTGGGAACTACAGATTACGAGCCTGGCGCGCTACCGACTGAGCCACCCACGCCCCAGTGTAGGAGAAGGTGATCCACTGAATATTTGTCAAAAGACGGATGGAAATCTCATGGCTCAGAACTGTGTAGGAGAAGGGGATCCACTGAATATTTGTTAAAAGACGGATGGAAATCGCAAGGGCTCAGTACCGTGTAGGAGAAGGGGATCCCCTGAATGTTCCTTAGGAGATGAATGCAAATCCCAAGGGCTCACAACTGTGTAGGAGAAGGAACACACTGAATATTCGTTCGAAGATGGATGGAAATCCCAAGGGCTCAAACAACTGTGTAGGAGAAGGGGATCCACAGAATATTCGTTAGGAGATGGATGGAAATCCCAAGGGCTGACAACTGTGTAGGAGAAGGGGATCCCTGAATGTTCCTTAGGAGATGAATGCAAATCCCAAAGGCTCACAACTGTGTAGGAGAAGGGAACACACTGAATATTCGTTAGGAGATGGATGGAAATCCCAAGTGCTCAAACAACTGTGTAGGAGAAGGGGATCCACAGAATATTCGTTAGGAGATGGATGGAAATCCCAAGGGCTGACAACTGTGTAGGAGAAGCAGATCCACTGCATATTATAAGGAGACGGATGGAAATCTCAAGGGCTCAGAACTGTGTAGGAGAAGGGGATCCACTTAATATTCGTTAGGAGATGGATGGAAATCCCAAGGGCTGACAACTGTGTAGGAGAAGCAGATCCACTGCATATTATAAGGAGACGGATGAAAATCTCAATGGCTCAGAACTGTGTAGGAGAAGGGGATCCACTGAATATTTGTTAAAAGACGGATGGAAATCGCAAGGGCTCAGTACCGTGTAAGAGAAGGGGATCCACTGAATATTTGTTAAACGACGGATGGAAATCGAAAGGGCTCAGAACTGTGTAGAAGGGGATCCACTGAATATTTGTTAAAAGACGGATGGAAATCGCAAGGGCTCAGAACTGTGTATGAGAAGGGGATCCACTGAATATTTGTTAAAAGACGGATGAAAATCGCAAGGGCTCAGTACCGTGTAAGAGAAGGGGATCCACTGAATATTTGTTAAAAGACGGATGGAAATCGCAAGGGCTCAGAACTGTGTAGGAGAAGGGGATCCCTGAATGTTCCTTAGGTGATGCATGCAAATCCCAAGGGCTCACAACTGTGTAGGAGAAGGGAACACACTGAATATTCGTTAGGAGATGGATGGAAATCCCAAGGGCTCACAACTGTGTACGAGAAGGGGATCCACAGAATATTCGTCAGGAGATGGATGGAAATCCCAAGGGCTGACAACTGTGTAGGAGAAGCAGATCCACTGCATATTATAAGGAGACGGATGGAAATCTCAAGGGCTCAGAACTGTATAGGAGAAGGGGATCCCCTGAATGTTCCTTAGGAGATGAATGCAAATCCCAAGGGCTCACAACTGTGTAGGAGAAGGGAACACACTGAATATTCGTTAGGAGATGGATGGAAATCCCAAGGGCTCAAACAACTGTGTAGGAGAAGGGGATCCACAGAATATTCGTTAGGAGATGGATGGAAATCCCAAGTGATGACAACTGTGTAGGAGAAGCAGATCCACTGCATATTATAAGGAGACGGATGGAAATCTCAAGGGCTCAGAACTGTGTAGGAGAAGGGGATCCACTGAATATTCATTAGGAGATGAATGGAAATCCCAAGAGTTCACAACTCTGTAGGAGAAGCAGATCCACTGCATATTATATGCGGATGGAAATTGCAAGGGCTCAGAACTGTGTAGGAGAATGGGATCTACTGAATGTTAGGAGACATATGGAAATCCCAAGGTCTCACAACTCTGTAGGAGAAGCAGATCCACTGCATATTAGTTAGGAGACGGATGGAAATCGTAAGGCTTCACAACTGTGTACGAGAAGGGGATCCACTGAATATTCGTTAGGAGATGGATGGAAATCCCATAGACTCACAACGATGTAGGAGAATCAGATCCACTGAATATTCGTTAGGTGATGAATGGAAATCCGAAGGCCTGACAACTGTGTAGGAGAAATAGATCCACTGCATATTATACGGAAACGGATGGAAATCGCAAGGGCTGAGAACTGTGTAGGAGAAGGGGATTCACTGAGTATTTGTTAGGAGGTGGATGGAAATCGAAAAGTTTTGATTTTGCATCGTTTTGTTAGGAAGTATTAATTTTTGAGCACTCTCCCATTGGCTTTATGAAAAGAACCGTTTTAAATTTCTATTTTTTGTTATATGCAGTGCAACTTTATTATACAATCATGAGAGTCGCTGTAAATTAATTCGTTCCTCCGTTAACTCTTCTACAGCGATTGGTTTTCCTATTTATTCTACAGGATCATAATGGTATTAATTTTGCTGAATTCGCAAAAATAATTCGGCAAAATTAATCACTCATTTCTCTCGGGCATCCAACAGTGGACACGTCATACCTTTTTTTTTCGTATTTGGAGTGGGGATGGCTGAGAGTAGTGCGGTATTCACAAACTCTGGTTAGTCGTTATCTTCAGTTCTCAGGTTCGAATCTCAACTAGGCCAAAGTTAAGTGTTTCAACTAATCTCGTTCTTTCTTCGGTTAGAAAGGAACACCGAAGGGCTTGGAAAGGCCGCCGTCCGTCGGATGGGACGTTAAGCAGTGGCTCCGTGTGCGAGAGAGCCATACCCTGTGCCGTTAAAAAACACTGGATGGCCTTGACGGGAGGCTACCATCTGTCTCCTAATAACTGCCCACTGAGTCACCTTCCCCCAACCTTCTCTTATCCTTTGGGGTCCTTGTTACCTTACCATGTAGTTCACTGTCTACAAAGAAATGGCGTTCAGAGGCAAAACAATCCAGCCTAAGTTATTTAAGGAGTCTACATTATTTCTTGATAGTAGATCATCCTTCATATTTGCCACCCTGTAAAATTTTATAACAAGGTATTCTCGAACACAATTTAACGACTTTTGCTGTAAGAGATTCAAACATTCGTTCCTTACGAGTACAAAATTTTTACCTTATCTTTAATGTACCCAGGGCAAGCATAAGCCCCATTTTAAAAAGATTCATTTTGGCATGAATTACCAGAAAAAAAAATCACCTACAAATCACTACGTTACATGTGAACAGTTTGCAGTGTACAACATGACTATGGAGTGTTGCTCTGTCAGCTCGCTTTTCCACCAACTTTCAGAGTTTAACTAATGTCTCACCTGATGCCTCTTACTGCATACAAACCTGACAGATGTAGAAAAATATATAGATGTGTACGATTTTAGGCGAAGGATATAAGGATCCACATCATTCTCTCGGAGAGAAATCCCACCCTTCTCTCCCAGCTGTGATCTAACTCGAAGACGGGAATGTTCTGGATAGAAACATTGCAGAACGTGTTGGGCTTTGCCACTGGTCTTGAGCATGCTTCGTAAACACCTTCGCTGGTGGTTCTAAATGGAGCTGCCAGCTTAGGAGGTAATCCTGCCGCGGTTTTATTTGCTTGGGGAGCTCGCCCTTTATGAACGTCCATCAGGTTGCGAAGGGTCTGCTGGGAAACGAAAACCAGCGCGTGCCAGCAGCGTTAGGCACGAGTCCGAGATTCATTGGTGGCCTGTGACGTCACACATCACCTTCATGACGTCATTGCGTGATGTTTGTTTTCGTATTGCAACGATGTGCTTGATTGGAGGAAAGTGTTTTTCGCTTGGATGAGGTTTGGAATGAAGAAATAAGCCAAAAATGTTGCATAATATAATTTTATGATCTCTTTTAAAGTTTGATTATAAAATGAGTTGTTTACACTTTATCGTTTGTCCGTCTGGAGACATTTAACTCTTTTCGTTTAAAGAGATTATTTTTTTGGTTGGACGGGTGCTAAAAAAATGGCGTTAATATTTGAATAGGAAAGAATAATTGTTTGAATAGGAATTGAATGTTTGAAAATGATAACTTTAACTAATGAACAGTACATTTATGCTAAAACTTTGCTATTTAGATGGTTGATTGTGCTTAGTTAATTTACCTCTGAGAGGCACTATTTTTCACACAATGGGCTAAATGTCCAGCTCACAAGGACCCCGAGGGCTCAGAGAATGTTCGGGATCAATGGGACAGATGCTTGCCCCCCCCCCCCCCCCCCCCGTCGAGGCCATCCAGAATGTTTTTAACGTACGCAGGATATTTCTCTCCCGCACACGGAGCCACGGCTCAGCATGCAATCCGACGGACGGCGCCTTTCCAAACCCATCGATATCCCCTACTGAGAGTGAACAGGGCAGGAAGATTTGCGAAGATAAATCTCAAAGCTGGCCCAGCTGGGACTCGAATCTGGGAACTGCAATTACGAGGCTCGTGCGCTACCGACTGAGCCATCCCTACCTCGTCGATTATGATGGTCAAGAAATGTGCATTTAGTGCCTCAATTTGCTTCTTCCTTCCCCTGAGGTTAGGTGGTGGATTAAACTCCTTCATTTTAAAAGATCTATAGGATTATGCTTTTTGCTTCCTCACTTTAAATGAATTAAAATATTAACTAATAATGGAATAATAATGGTGTTTCTTGACTTAAAGTTAATTTTTTTAATTTGAAAATACAAGAAGGAGAAGGATCCTAAAATCTAGTTTGTGCTCGCCTTCTCATATAAGAACATGCACCCCTCAGACCGAAGTCATTGCTCAGTCAGAGCTAACACAATACACAAATAAACAACCATGTCATCCCGGGATTCGAACCCGGAGTGCTCCCTAAAGCACGGCAGTTGCATTGTCACAGCGGACCAACGACTTACTATCGATCCACCGACGTGGCAATTTAATATTTGTTTCTCCTACATAAAGGGCGGAGATAACCCAGAAGCTATATTAGGTTTGTCCTGGTTTCTTATACAACATACAAAATACTTATACAAGTTCTTAGTAGTCAGGTACGCTAACCACTAGACTAGGTAGAGTCTATGCTCTACCTAGTCTAGTGGTCTAGTCTCTCCGTCAGAAAGGGGGACAACGATGGACTTGGGAGGCAGCTGTCGATTGGATGGGACGTTAAGTGGTGGCCTCCTGTGGAAGAGGAGGTGGGAGTGGCTGAGTCAGTTGCATTGGATTGTTTTATCTCTGAGCGGCACTTTTTTGCACACCATGGGCTAAATGGCCAGGCCACAAGGACCCTGAAGACTCAGAGAAGGTTGGGGGAGGGGACCCACTGGAACAGCTGTTGGGAGACAGATGGTAGCCTCCCGTCAAGGCCATCCAGCGTGTTCTTTAACGTGCACAGGATATGGCTCTCCCGCACACGGAGCCACGGCTTAACGTCCCATCCGACGGACGGCGGCGTTTTCAAGCCCATCGGTGTCCCCTACTGACCGTGGGCAGGGCGGGGAAATTTTGCGGAGATAAATCTCAACGCTGACCCAGCTGGGACTCGAACCTGGGAACTACAGATTACGAGCCTGGCGCGCTACCGACTGAGCCACCCCTGCCCCAGGCTGAGTCAGTAGTGCGCTAGGCTCATAACGTACAGTTCAGAGGTTCGAGTTCTTCCGGGGCCAGAGTTGAGTTTTATTTCCGCTGAACCTCGGTCAGAAAGGGACTCAATGGACATTCGTGGCAGCCGTTCGTCGGATGGGACGTTATATGGTGGTCCAGATTCTATAGCCTAACAGCTGTCCAATGGGTCCCCTTCCCTCAAAATATCTCTGAGTCCTAGTGACCTGGCCATTTAGTCCATTGTGTGCAAAACCAAAGCCACTCAGAAGTAACCCAATCTTAAAAAGAGGTTTATTGCATATTTATTTAATTGAAAATATTTAGGATCAACTACATTCCGTTTTCTTCTTTTGGCAATAAAATTGATATGTTGTGTTCCGTTATAATTACGATAATTTTTTCCTTGGTGCTATTCTTCGATAAAAAAAAGTAATTTAGGAAGAACTAATTTTCTTATACTGAAAATAAAAAGAAAGTTACCTATTATATGGATCACTCTCTTTACCCAAAAACTAGTCTATCCATAATTATTTTAAAAAATTCTTTTTTTTCTCGCATGATCCCCTAGATCCTTCACTTATCAAATGTCCACTCACAATCGTGTACGCGACTTTGATCAGCAGAACACATTTACGATAGAAAAGTGGATGTTGTACAAAATCGATCCCGATTCCTCAGTTTTACAAGAGAAGCTACCTAATCTACTCCAGGGTAAATGATGCTTAAGTCCTCCAGATAAGAAAAAAGAAACCCCATCTCCTTGGCTCATAATTATTTACGCTCGAGTTAGTATGGAGAGCATCAAGATGAAAAGGAAGATGTTGATCAAATGGGATGTGATGACTTAAAACTAGTCCTTTTACGTTAATTATGCAGTGCCTTTATCCCCATAGTCAGCTTTAGGCTACTCTGTCTGTCATTCTCGTACAAAGGAGGGGGAGATTATTTACACGACGTTAATAAAAAGGGTTACTTATTATAATAACAATGGAACTATTAAGTCCGGTGTTGAAGGCAGTCTGTAAGATCCAGACACATCAGCCTTATCCTTTTCTTCGCACAAAGAAGGTTAAACAAATTTAACGGGCATCTTAGAGTAGTATAAATATATACGTATGAAATAAATTTGCATTTGTAAAGCTGAAGGTACTGCTTAAGGTTGTACTATCTGATAACTTTGGAGTTTGTGACTTATTTAATGAAAAATGAGATACAGACGTGTTTTTTATTGGATATTGCATATTTTAAATTGAAGCTCAACGTTTTTGTGATAAATATTGAAACCACGCCCTAAAGTGCAACAATTGCTGATAAAATCGTGCCTATACTCACGAGGTACGTGGGTGCTCATGGGTATGCGTACATACGTACGTACGTACATACATACATACACACATACATACATACAGACAGACAGACAGACAGACAGACAGACAGACAAAATCCTCTTGCAGCCATGGGCTACGGAGGTCCAACCAGACTGTGTACTTTCCAGACTGTGTTCAACAACGTCAACGATGACGATGATGTCAACAACGTCAACGATGACGACGATGACAGCAACAATGTCAACAACGTCAACGATGACGACGATGACAATAACGTCAACGATGACAACAAAATCAACGATGACGACGATGATAATAACGTCAACGATGACAACAACATCAACGATGACGACGATGACAACATCAACGATGACGACGACAACAACATTAATGATGACTACAACGTCGACGATGACAACAAAATCAACGATGACAACAACATCAACAATGACAACAACGTCAACGATGACGACGATGACAACATCAACAATGACAACAACATCAACGATGACAACAACGTCAACGATGACGACGATGACAACAACATTAATGAAGACCACAACATCGACGATCATCATCATTAACGACAGCAGAAGTAGCAACAGAAACATTATTATCAATTTGCTCTCCCCTTTTTGCATTGTTAAACAATCAGGCATGAGCCAATTCATAAATCGATCCGAAACAATTATTACATTTTTGCCTCTGACGATGTTCTTTCTCTATTGAGTGATAACAGTCGTTGACGTGAAATTCGACAATACATCGAAGTTTCATTTTCCCTCAACTCCGCTAAGCAATGGATAAAAGTGCATCAAGTTGAAGAACGAAGAATTAATTTTAATTTGCACCATTCTTCGTTAACTAAAGAACAGAAGATCAATTAGCTGTATGAAGTTTCGGAATAATATCTATCCAAGTCGGATAAATATCGGAAATGGATAATGATATAATTGCGAAACAGTCGACAGCGAAGATGAAGAAAGCAGAGCACTTGACTCATACTTCCTTGCCTTTAGATGTCCTCCCCGCCAACCCCGACGTGCCTTTAGATGCCGTCCCCCCAACCGCGACGTGCCTTTAGATGCCCTCCCCCCCACAATCCCGACGTGCCTTTACTGTTGAGTGAGGAAAGTGAATAGCAAATTCAGGTTTTCTTTTTCCGATTACGTAGAGACCACTGCCAATATATAACATCGCAATTCATTTCCGTATGTTATCCGCAATCAAAAGCAATCCTATATCACACCAGATCTGCATATGGCTTTACAACTATCGCCACCAGAGTCAGACCCACTTGTTACAACCATCAGATGCAAATTTTTCCGCAACAGTAGGAACAGAGAGAACTTGGGAAGGCGATTTCACAAATGGACTTTCAATAATACAAATGTACTTCTGCTTCGGGAAGTTAAGACATAATTCAGGCATCCTCTTGTTAGAAGCTCGACGGACCGAGAATCAATAAGAATATATCAGCAACCAGAACGAACTGGAGGAATTTGCTGAGCGCCATCGTCTGGATGCTTCCCCCTCACTCGATGTCTGTAAACATCAGACAACGTCTCTGAAGCAATGGCCAGCACCTACAATCGGGAAGGAAGGATCTACTCCACAACCCAGCAGAGCAGAAAGATCATCTGAATCAGCAATTCCTATTTACGAGACGGACACATAAGCAATCTCAGAGGAGCAGGTCATAATTAAAACACCCAGGCCTTGTACAATTTGATGGCATTAATAGCAGACGGTTTGCAACCTTCAACACTCGGTGCTGAGAAATTAGGGGGGGGGGGGTGAGGTAGGCAAGAGACTCATAAGGGGTAGGGAAGGAGGGAAGAGACGCATAGGGGGAAGGGAGTGGAAGCGAAATTGCAAAGTTGCCCTCTACTAATGCGTCACCAATTAGGAAAATGTATAAAACGGAGTCCACACGGAACTAATATAGTCCGGAAGCCATGGCAATGGCCTTTCCGGAGGATAACAGGGAGCGAAGGGATTGGAAGAGACAGGAGACCGCGGAGAGGACGTCTCGTGAACAAGGCTAAATAATTTAGAAGCATTACAGCCCCTGTGTGGTGTCGGTTCCGATTTGTCGGAAGCAGTTCAGACGGAAGGAGAGGAAAAATAGAAAAATGTTTGTCGAAGAGCTCAATCCTTTTGACCTTGCTGGTGTAGAAAGGTTCCGCGAAGGAATGTTTCCCTTTAAAATATCTTCCAAATGGAATGTAGCTGATTTTAAGTTACAGTTTCAAATTGGTGATATTCTGTTTGATTGATGATTAACAGGGTTTTCAAATGGATTCTTTTGAGGCCTGGTATCCCCGCCCTGCCCACGGTCAGTAGGGGACACCGATGGGCTTGGAAAGGCCTCCGTCCGTCGGATGGGACATTAAGCCGTGGCCCCGTGTACGGGAGAGCCATACCCTGTGCACGTTAAAGAACACGCTGGATGGCCTTGACGGGAGGCTACCATCTATCTCCCAACAGCTGTTCCAGTGGGTCCCCTCCCCCAACCTTCTCTGAGCCTTCGGGGTCCATGTGACCTGGCCATTTAGCCCATGGTGTGCAAAAAAGTGCCGCTCAGAGGTAAAACAACCCAACCTAGTATCCATTAAATGAATATTGGGAATTCATTTTTAGTTCATTACTAAAGAAATTAACTGTTTTTTTCCCTTTTGTCATCTGTTCGTTTGCAGACATCAAATTTTTTTGCTTTCGCCCCCTTCAAACCCGAACTGTTTTATTTAAAAAGCTTCCATTTACAATCCAATTATTGTTCCAATTACAAATGCTTTATTTATTATCAAAGCAAAGAGAACATATGTGAAAATTCCTTTTCTAAGCATCATTTCGCTGAAATTCAGCATGATTTTAATATAAAAATCATCACAAAAGTTGCAAAATTCTGAAATCTCAGAAAACAGTAAAAAGGAACATGAAAGGAAAGAATTTTAATTCGTTGGGTTGTTTTACCTCTGAGCGGCACTTTTTTGCGCACCATGGGCTAAATGGCCAGGTCACAAGGACCCCAAAGGCTCAGAGAAGGTTGGGGGGAGGGGACCCACTGGAACAGCTGTTGGGAGACAGATGGTAGCCTCCAGTCAAGGTCATCCAGCGTGTTCTTTAACGTGCACAGGGGGCCACGACTTAACGCCCCATCCGACGGACGGCGGCCTTTCCAAGCTCATCGGTGTCCCCTACTGACCGTGGGCAGGGCGGGGAATTTCAATTCGTATGCACTTTGTCGTGACACATATATCAAATGTACGACGTCTGCGAATTGTAACAAAACAACTCTTGAGGTTTCCAGTGAAATGTAGTGAAAAATTTCTTGCTGCGTGTCAGGCGCAATTTTCTTCAATATCATTTAACATAGATTTTATCGTATCCATAGCTGACACCAATCCCTGTGCCCTAAAGACTGCTCTACACTTTGCAAACGTTGCAAGACCACACACACGTTTCAGGTGTTCGAAAAAAAATTCTAAAATGTAATGTACATAGTGTACGTAGAATCTGAATGTTTAGTAAAAATGGAAAATTCTTTTTCGAAGAGGTCATAACGGGTCCAATGGCTCAGAGAAGGTTAGGGAAAAGCCAGTGTTAGGAGACGGACTGTAGCCTACCGTCAAGGCCATCCAGCGTGCTCTTTAAACTGCACAAAGTATGGCTCTCTTGCACACGGAAGGGGGGGGGGGGGCTCAGTCGGTAGCGCACCAGGCTCGTAATCTGTAGTTCCCAGGTTCGAGTCCAAGCTGGGTCACTGTTGAGACTTATCTCCGCAAAATTCCCCGTCCTGCCAACGGTCAGTAGGGGACACCGATGGGCTTGGAAAGGCCGCCGTCCGTCGGATGGGACGTTAAGCCGTGACACCGCGTGCGGGAGAGCCATACCCTGTGCACGTTAAAGAACACGCTGGATGGCCTTGACGGGAGGCTACCATCTGTCTCCCATCAGCTGTTCCAGTGGGTCCCCTCCCCCAACCTCCTCTGAGCCTTCGGGGTCCATGCGACCTGGCCATTTAGCCCATGGTGTGCAAAAAAGTGCCGCTCAGAGGTAAAACAACCCAACCCAACTACACTAATTCCCACTTCTTCAGTTTTTATTAGATCTAAATATAGTTCGAGGGTAATAACTCTCTACGATGTTAGTTATCACATGGCTTATGGCTTGCGTGGGGTTTCTAGTCTTTTAAATTGACTCTCGTACAAAATAAATTGCTTTAGATGAAATTCCCCTTGTTTATCGTATCGAAATATCATTGCAATTGACCTTTCAGTTTCGACAAACTTCAGGAAAAGAAAGAAAATTGCACACAGACGAAAGAAAAAACCTAACCGAACATCTGAAACTCGACGAAAAAAACCCAGCGGACATCGCAATCCCAAAGGCAATCCTCTCTCATAAGGTGGCTCTGTTGTCGGTGTTAACATACCCCAAAAAGATTACCATGAAAAGAAAAAAAATAAAACCAATTCTCTTCCCAAGTACATTTCTTCCTTTCCGTATGGCGCCAATGAAACTACCACGCGCACTTTCCTACCGCTTCGGAGGCAGTCTGAACCACCCAGACACCGGTCGGCGTCTCCGCCAGACAGCCAAAGCATCACGTCAAAGTGTCCTTGAACAGGTTTCATCACCGTAGTGATTAGTGGTGCAAAGATTACAGAGCCTGCATAGAAGGGAGAGCAGAGAGAGACTCCATCACTCCATCAATCCGTCACTCACCACCAGCAACAGCTTTAGAGCAGCCCTACGAATCCTGCGGATATTGCTACTGTTTCCCCCTCTCCATCTACCTCCCCCTCCTCATCCCCAGCTTCCGCCACGCGACGGGAGAGAGAGGATGGCGACTGCCTGCAAAGCCCTAGTGGCTTGTTGTAAAACTAGATTGCAACAATTGCCACGGAACTAAAGGAAGGAAAACCTAGCTCACAATTTTCCCCACACCCTCGCTTCTGGACAGCACAGAATCGTTTTACTCCTGAAATCTCACTTTTTTTACTCAGAATCATTATTAAATAATTGGTATCCAAAATATTTATGCTCGCGATGGACGTCGTTTCTTATAATCTCTATATTCGTGAAAGCCAGTCTTTGTCATTTGTCTGTACGATAGGATTTTTTAGAATAATTACATTTATAAAAACCACTGAATGCAAGAAAAAATAATATTTATGAGCATTTACATTTTTATACATCAATTATGAAAGCCACTGTTTACGAGAATAATAATGATACTTATGAACATTCCTGTTCTTCAAAACAGACATTACTCGTTTCCACTGTTTGCCCGAAACATAATATTGATAATTATACACGAGTATGCTAGAAAGCAACCAGTGCATCTCTTTATTTCTAGATCTTCACTATGACCTTCATTTCACCTTGAACGCGACGCCGGATCTGAAAATTCTTAGTATTTATGAGCTCTACTTCTTCAAATAGCTTTATTCACCTGATTTTAATAAATTTTTTAATTCACCTAATTTTAGTTCTCCAGCACTGGTGGGTCTATTTTTTAATTTTAATCTCGAAGACCCCATCGCATCCAAAATCTCACAACATTTCTGAGATCTACGACCCAAAATACCTCCAGGAACCAATTTATATCTCTTTAGCACCAGTAGATTTAAATTTGACCTTTGACCTAGAAGGACCCTCCAGATTCAAAATTTCATAACATTTCCAAGATCTACAGCCCGAAATACCAACAGATACTAATTTTCACGTTTCTAGCACACATAGATCGAGGTTTGACCTCCTCCTCCTCCTCCACCTCCTCCTCCTCCTGAAGCAGTGCTTCTCACAGAAGTCTGACAGGAGACTGTCAGTTTAATGCGCTACAGTAGAAGGTCTGTGAGGATGACGGGACCTCAGTAGAAAGACAACACAAACATCCATGCCTTACCCGGGGCTCGAACCCAGATCCCTCTGATCAATAGCCAAGTGTGCTAACCACTTAGCCACCTGACGCCAGATGTATCATAAAAACGAAAAAAAAAATATATATATATAAATTTACTTAGCAGTTAATATATTTCAGATATTCTGCAAATTAGAACCATTTACATTTTTCATAATGTAACATTTTTCGTATTGTATAATACTGAAAGAAAAATTGGTATATTAGAATTTTTTGAATATTCGAATGGGCTACGGTTTTTTTTCTAAAATTTTAGGCAGCTTATTTTCTGGGAAAGCATTTGTTCAAGAACAGTTCATGTTCTAGGCTAGTGAGTTTTTTTAACTCTGAACGAGACACCACAAAGGTACTGCAAAATCATAAATTATTTTTTAGGGGAATAAAGCTATGCTTTTAAATTTAGATGACATTGAATTCATGTGTTAGGTTGGCAAGATTTATAGCAATATTTTCAGAGCATAATATTGTATGAGATAGAAAAAATGAGTAGCTGCCTTTATTGTAATTGGTTACATTTTATTTGTTCACTGACTCCACAAATGAGTTTTTTTTTTATTATAGTGGAGTTATGGAGGCGATAAGTGATTTATTAAAATCGTATTCAAAGGGCGAATAAACATTGATTTGATCGATTATTTGTCAGAATAGTTAAACATAAAATCAATGTTTCCTGGAATTGGCGAATTGGTGAAGACGAATTGGTGAAAGCCATTGTGAGCCACAATAAATATGCTTATAAAGGTCATTTTTTGTCACAATAGGTATGCTTATAAAGGCCACTTTTTTGCCACAATAGATATGCTTATAAATGCCATTTTTTCCCAATATAGGTATGCTTATAAATACCATTTTTTGCCAATATAGGTATGCTTATAAATGCCATCTTTTCCCAATATAGGTATGCTTATAAATACCATTTTTTGCCAATATAGGTATGCTTACAAAGGCCTTTTGTGTCACAATAAGTATGCTTATAAATACCACTTTTTGCCACAATAAATATGCTTATAAAGGCCACTTTTTTGCCACAATTGATATGCTTATAAAAGTAATTTTTTGTCCCAATAGGTATGCTTATAATGCAATTTTTTTGCCAATATAGGTATGCTTATAAATGCCATTTTTTGCCAATATAGGTATGCTTACAAAGGCCTTTTTTGCCACAATAGGTATGCTTATAAATACAATTTTTGCCGCAATAGGTATGATTATAAATGCCGTTTTTTGCCACAATAGGTATGCTTATAAAGGCATTTTTTAGTCACAATAGGTATGCTTATAAAGGTCATTTTTTGCCACGATGGGTATGCTTATAAAGGCCATTTTTAGTCACAATAGGTATGCTTATAAAGGTCATTTTTTGCCACGATGGGTATGCTTATAAAGGCCATTTTTTGCCACATTGTTTATGCTTATAAAAGCCATTGTTTGCCACAATCGTTATATTCACAAAGGCCATTGTATGCCATAATAATTATTCTTACAAAAGTTACTCTTTGCCACAAACGTTCTATTCACAAAGGCCATTGTTTGCCACAATAATTATACTTAGAAAATCTACTGTTTGCCACAACATTTATTCACAAAGACGATTGTTTGCCACAATAATTATACTTACAGAAGTTACTATTTGCCACAGCAATTATATTTACAAAGGCCATTGTTGGTCACAATACTTATATTTTCAAAGGTCATTGCCAGAATATGTATACTTATAAAATGCATTTTTTACCAGAATTGTTATAAAAAACCATCGTTTGACAAAATAGTTTTAAAAATTGATTTATTTCTCCGGAATCGTCATAGTTACAAAAGCCATTGTTTATTAGAATCTTTTCGGAGGCTCAGTTTTCATTGAGTTAAATTGTATGTTTACCTCAAAACTGTAGGAATATTTTATGCTGATGGCAATATTTTTAATCCAATAATTGGTTTACACGGAAAGAAAATGGGAAGGACAGGTCAGTTCTTAAGTTGTAAAAGAATTCCTCTCCCAGTACATTACTCCGACGAGCTAGTAATTAAATATCGACTAATGTGGATTAAAATTCACTTACTTAATTAAATCAAGAGTGATTAAAGATCTACTTACATTTTTTTAAGCTTAAAAACATCTACTTTGGAAACATTTAATTATTAATTAGTTTTACCGCCGATGCAAAGGGTTGGCCTAATCTTCCACAGCGCTTTGAAGATTTTATCCGATTAGAATTTAAACAGTTCATATTTTGTCTTTTTTTTTCCAGAAGGGCTATGTATCCTGGAAATATCAGCTTTAAGCCGATTGCCGTAAACATTTTAAATGTCAGAAAAATTGTGAAATTTAATGCGCGAGTAGATTTCTTTCGGGTTTGCAGAAATTATTGTTTTTGGAAATCGTAAACATAAAATTTATTCGACTTTTGGCATTAACTAAATTATTTATGATGGAATTGCAAACCGTAGCATTGTTCATTCAGATAAAGCTATTTTGATCTTTGCTGTTTAAAGGCCATTGAGAAGGGAGGTACTGAACGTTTCAGGTGTAATTATTATCTCGTGTATTGACTCGGTTGTGTTAACATATATGAAAAAAGCAATTGTTTTGTTTAAATACATTTATTTTTGGCAATTAAAATGCGACAAATGTAAGCGGTAGGCAAAAGAATGTGTAGATTGTGGTTAGCGGGCTTGACTGTAGAGCAAGGGACCTGAGTTCGAGTTGGGTTGTTTTACCTCTGAGCGGCACTTTTTTGCACACCATGGGCTAAATGGCCAGGTCACATGGACCCCGAAGGCTCAGAGAAGGCTGGGGGAGGGGACCCACTGGAACAGCTGTTGGGAGACAGATGGTAGCCTCCCGTCAAGGTCATCCAGCGTGTTCTTTAACGTGCACAGGGTATGGCTCTCCCGAACACGGAGCCACGGCTTAACGTCCCATCCGACGGACGGCGGCCTTTCCAAGTCCATAAGTGTCCCCTACTGACCGTGGGCAGGGCAGGGAATTTTGCGGAGATAAATCTCAACGCTGATCCAGCTGGGATTCGAACCTGGGAACTACAGATTACGAGCCTGGCCCGCTACCAACTGAACTCCCCCCCCGCCCCCCCTGAGTTCGATTCCCGAATAACACTGGTTTACTAGGATTTTATAACATGAACAATTGTAGCTGTCTTTAACTATTTTTCAGGTGCTGATTTCAGATCTGTACTTAAAAAAATTGGTAGCACGTCACGTTTTATGTTATTAGTCATTGACTCCTATTTAGATCTTTCTGTACCAACACCTCCAGCAACTGGGAGGATACTAGATATTATTCTTTTTGTGGCTGGCAACACTGATTGCCAAGTGGGAGAAAACATGTAACAGTAACCTAACCTCAGACCGACATTCTTATTGTTTTCATTGTAGGAGGAAAAGGTGCTGTACGTTGAAGAGTGAATTTTGGAGTTTAAATAGCGCAAAGGCAGCGTCGCGGATGTGTTAATGTGCCAAATAAGTTTTATTATGTGTATGGAAATTATAGCCGTCCCGTGGCCGAGTGGTTAGAGCGCTTGGCAACTGATCTACGGGACCTGGGTTCGAGCCCCTGGTAAGGCATGGATGTTCGTGTTGTTTTCTGCTGAGGTCCTGCCATCCTCAGATCTTCTACTGTGGCATATAAACTGACAGGCTCCTTGTCAGACCTCTGTGGCAAGCAGCCGCTTGAGGGGATATTTATTATTTTTATATGGAAATTACATTTTAAAATCCCAGGGTCGTTCTTTGACAAAGATTGTAAAGAAAGCCTATAATTCAATATTTGAATGTCATGTTGGATTTCAATGTCCCAACATGACATCCAAATATGGGCCCTATATTTTGGATGTCATGTTGGTGATCAGGACAAAACATGGGCTCCACATGTGTGCTGCATTTCGTGCTTTGTTGGCCTGAGTGAATGGTTGAAAGGTAAGGTAAAATCCATGCCCTTTGCGGTTCCGATGGTTTGGCCTTAAAAATGTTATGTCACCTTCAGCCATAGGTCAGCTTCTCATGGAGAAGATATTCCTATACCAACACCTCCAACCAACTGGCAGGAGATGGATTCATGTTCATCAGAGGAAGACATTGAGGCACATATAGATCCTGATCCTGCATACACCCCTAAAAAGCTAGACGAGCTTTATCTGATTCAGTAAAATGAACTAAATGATCTTGTTCGAGACCTAGGACTTTCCAAACAACAAGCTGAGGTTTTAGGCTCAAGACTTCAAGAATGGAATCTTCTGGCCAAGTGTACCAGAGTTCCTTTGTTCAGAAAGAGAAATTTGGCTTTATCTGCTTATTACGAGATGCAAGATGGTTTGTGTTTCTGCACAGATATTTCAGGGCTGATGGAAAAAGTTGGAACAACTCACGACCCTAAGAAATGGCTTTTATTTATAGATTCGTCAAAATTCAGCTTAAAAGCTGTTCTTTTGCATAAAAGAAACGAAAAACCTTCCATTCCAGTGACACACGTTGTGAGAATGAAGGAAACTTATTAAAGCATGGAAAAAATATTCACTGCTGTAAAATATGACCAGTTTAAGTGGACAATATGTGGTGACCTAAAATTCATATCTCTCTTGCTTGGGCTTCAAGGAGGCTTCATAAAAGTTTGCAGTTTTTTGTGTTTGTAGGACAATAGAGCCAGAAAGTAACACTACAAAACAAAAGACTGGCCCAAAAGAGATGTTTTTATTCATTGGAAAGAGTAATGTGAGGTATAAGCCTCTAGTTGACCTTTCTGATGTTCTGCTCCCAACACTACACATAAAACTGGGGCTTATGAAAAACTTTATAAAGGCTATGGACAACACTGGTAAAGGATTTTTGCACTTGAAGGAAAAATTTCGAAAACTAAGTGATGCCAAACTCAAAGAAGGGATCTTTTTTGGTCCTCAGTTCAGGGAGCTACTAAATGATGCTGTCTTCGAAGAAAAACTGAATATGAAGGAGTGCGCTGCTTGGAAATCCTTCATGTCTGTGGTTCAAGGTTTTCTGGGGAATCACAAAGAGGAAAATCACCATCACCTCATTCAAGATCTTCTCAAAAACTATGAAAACCTTAGCTGCCGAATGTCTTTAAAGATCCATTTCTTGCACTCGCATCTCGACTTCTTTCCCAAGAACTTAGGGTTGGGTTGTTTTACTTCTGAGCGGCACTTTTTTGCACACCATGGGCTAAATGGCCAGGTCAAATGGACCCCGAAGGCTCAGAGAAGGTTGGGGGAGGGAACCCACTGGAACAGCTGTTGGGAGACAGATGGTAGCCTCCCGTCAAGGCCATCCAGCGTGTTCTTTAACGTGCACAGGGTATGGCTCTCCCGTACACGGGGCCACGGCTTAATGTCCCATCCGACGGACGGAGGCTTTTCCAAGCACATCGGTGTCCCCTACTGACCGTGGGCAGGGCGGGGAATTTTGCGGAGATAAATCTCAACGCTGACCCAGCTGGGACTCAAACCTGGGAACTACAGATTACGAGCCTGGCGCGCTACCGATGAGCCACCCCCGCCCCCAAGAACTTAGGAGCTGTCAGCGGTGACCAAGGGAAAAGATTTCACCAGGATATGGAACCATGGAGGAGAGAGACCAAGGCATGTGGGACCCAGCAATGATGGGTGACTACTGCTGATTCTTGCAGAAGGAAGATACCTCAGCACATAAAAGACAAAAATGAACTCGTAAGAATAAAAGATCCTTACCCGTGTTTTCTTATTTTGCCTTTCAATATTGTTTCATTTGTTACTTTCTATTCAATAATCTATAACTATGACGTTTCTAAATTTTTTCACTCTAATCATGTGATTAATTAATGAGTTTTAAGTTGCAATTTAATAAAATAGTGACATTTAATTTCCCAGATATGCGTATTCATTGAAATTTGAAATACATCAATCCGTAATTTTAAAAAAACTGTACGTGTTGCAGAGTTTTCATATCCATATTTGAATTCAGCACCCCAAAATCAGTTAAAAACCTTCTATTCCACCAGTGTTATAAAAATATATGGTTTCAATTTGTTGTCTAGTGCAATTTCTTGTCTGATTTATGGCGAGTTTCTGTTATGATTTCTCCTTCCTCATAAATATCTTCTATGATTTATTTTACAAAAAGACTCCTGTCATACTTCTGAGGCTTTAGGTTGGGTAATTTCACCTCGGAGCGCTACCCTTTTTAACACACAATGAATTAAATGGCCAAGTTACATGGACCCCGAGGACTCAGAGAAGGTTGATTGGATGTTTTACCTCTGAGCGGCACTTTTTTGCACACCATGGGCTAAATGGCCAGGCCACAAGGACCCCGAAGGCTCAGAGAAGGTTGGGGGAGGGGACCCACTGGAACAGCTGTTGGGAGACAGATGGTAGCCTCCCGAGGCCATCCAGCGTGTTCTTTAACGTGCACAGGATATGGCTCTCCCGCACACGATGGCCAACGGCTTATTGTCCCATCCTACGGAGAGCGGATTTTCCAAGGATATGGCTCTCATTCCATATCCATTCATTTCCACAGGATATGGCTCTCATTCTCATATCCATTCATTTTCCAAGGATATGGCTCTCATTCTCATATCCATTCATTTCCACAGGATATGGCTCTCCCGCACACGGGGCCACGGCTTGTGCGGGAGAGCCGTGGCCGCACACGGGGCCACGGCTCTCCCGCACACAGGGCCACGGCACACGGAGCCACGGCCATCCGACGGACGGCGGCCTTTTCAAGCCCATCGGTGTCCCCTACTGACCGTGGGCAGGACGGGGAAATTTTTTGGAGATAAATCTCAACGCTGAACCAGCTGGCACTCGAACCTGGGAACTACAGATTACGAGCCTGGCGCGCTACCGACTGAGCCACCCCCGCCCATTCTCAGAGAAGGTGATCCACTGGTCAACTGTTAGGAAACAGATGGTAGCCTACCGTTAAACGCATCCATCATGTTCTTTAACATGCACAGGGTATGACACTACTGAACAATGTCCAAGGCTTAACGTTTCATCACATGGACGGCGTCTATTCCAAGCCCATCAATATCCCCTACGAAAGCGGAGATGAATCTCAGCGCTGACAAAGTTGGGACTCGAACCTGAGAACTGCAGATTACGGACTGGCGCACTACTGTCTGAGCTAATTAGGCCCTTGATGGGAGTTTTCCTTCTATTTCCTAAAATCTAACCACTAGATTCCTTTCCTCTACCTGGGACGGGGGTGGCTCAGTCGGTAGCGCGCCAGGCTCGTAATCTGTAGTTCCCAGGTTCGGGTCCCAGCTGGATCAGCGTTGAGATTTATCTCCGCAAAACTCTCCGCTCTGCCCACGGTCAGTAGGAGACACCGAGGGCTTGGAAAGGCCGCCGTCCGTCGGATGGGACGTTAAGTCGTGGCACGTATGTGCGGGAAAGTCATACTCTGTGCACATTAAAGAACACACTAGATGGCCTTGACGGGAGGCTACCATCTGTCTCCTAACAGTTGTTCCAGTGGGTCCACTCCCCCAACCTTCTCTGAGCCTTTGGGGTCCTTGTGACCTGGCCATTTACCCCATTGTGGGCAAAAAATGCCGCTCAGAGGTAAAACAACCCAACCCTTTCCTCTACCTAACTCTAATCTGTTAGTCTTTATGACCTGGGAATTTATCTTACTGTGCGCAAAAATGCCGCTCACTGGTAAAGTAACTCATTTTTCCACAATAATAGTCGAACAAAAAAGGGTTAAAAAAAAAGAGATGCTCGGTCTTGTTTTCAGCACAAAAATGAAGGAGCAAGAAATTTTGGAACCTTAGCACCTGTTCGTTACGCGCTTCGCGAGATACCGCCTGAATAGAACTCATTAGCCGAGCTTACAACGCCACTTCTATCGATGCTGCGAGAAAGCATTGGAGGCTGTCAAGGAAGATGATTACGAATCCCTCTTCTACCAACTCATCCGATGCTGAGTTTCTGGACCTCTTCGAGTTTGTGGCAGAGATGTCGGTAACAAATCCTACGAGATTCTCTGGTTGGTGCTGCGATAAATGTCACGTGGCCTAGAAACTTGGGGATCTCTTTCATGTGCCATAACAGTAAAGTGATCTTAGAGACAGTCGTTTCGAGGAATTAGGTGAAGTAATTAACCACTTCGAATATTTATTCGATTTATAGTTGAAAGGTTTTTTTACTGGCTCAGTTGTATTTCCCGATTTAATTTCATGGTATTTCGTTTTGTTTTTTAGATGATTTAGAAATTTAAGGGGGGGGATTTTTGAAACGGGTCTTTTGGATTGGAAATTGTCTTTAATAAAATTAATAATAATAAAATAATAAATTTAATAAAATTAGATGATTTTAAGTTAGGAATTTTAATGTTTCAATCTACTTCTTTGTCTTTAGGTATGATTTCGTTAAACATTTCCCTTTCGTAAGTTTATTCAAAAGTAGAGCAGATATTACCAAAGAATATTAACGGAAAGTCATGGATATTAAAAGCTACAGAATGTAACTGAAAGCCATGAATATTAGAACATACAGAATATTAACTGAAAGTCGTGTATATTAGAACATACAGAATATTAACTCAAATTCAGGTAATGTGGTCAGTGGGAGGCAAGAAGGCAGTTGTTTTCTCCTCTCCCCCTCTCTGGAAAAGTTGATTGAAAAATTTATTTATCTCGAATAATGCAGGTGTATCAAAAATAAATGTCAGGATTTTCTTAAAGAAATATAATCTTGAATTTTTACATTTTTTTCTTGTTTTGGGAAATATTTATTTTTATTTATTAATATGAAGAATATTTTGACATGTATTTTCAATAATAAGTTTCCCCTTTTTTTCTTTTTGTTTTGGCGGCATCCTTAAGTTGGGTTGTTTAAACTCTGAGAGGCACTTTTTTTGGTACACAGTGAACTAAATGTTCAGGTGAAATGAGGAGAGGAGCTCCACGGTACAGGTGTTAGGAGACAGATGGCAGCCTCCCCTCAAGGCCATCCAGAGTGTTCTTCACCGTGCACAAGGATTCTCAGGCTGGGTTGGGTTGTTTTACCTCTGAGCGGCACTTTTTTTGCACACCATGGGCTAAATGGCCAGGTCACATGGACCTCGAAGGCTCAGAGAAGGTTGGGGGAGGGGACCCACTGGAACAGCTGTTGGGAGACAGATGGTAGTCTCCCGTCAAGGCCATCCAGAATGTTCTTTAACGTGCACAGGGTATGGCTCTCCAGCACACGGGGCCACGGCTTAACGTCCCATCCGACGGACGGCGGCCTTTCCAAGCCCATCGGTGTCCCCTACTGACCGTGGGCAAGGCGGGGAATTTTGCGGAGATAAATCTCAACGCTGACCCAGCTGGAACTCGAACCTGGGAACTACAGATTACGAGCCTGGCGCGCTACCGACTGAGTCACCCCCGCCCCGCCCCAGGATTCTCAGGCAGACGTGGCCAACGGCTTATTGTCCCATCCTACGGAGAGCGGATTTTCCAAGGCCAACCGTATCCCCTTTCTCGCCGAAGGCAGAAAAGGAGTTAGCGAGAGAAATGTGAACTGTGGAACAGTGTGTTTGGAACAGGAAGCATTAAATTACGAGCCTGGTAGGGAACCAACTGAGCTACCTGCTGTCGCTGAAAACGAATACTTCTTTTAGAATCACGGAAGGTGCTGGTGAAAATAAATATCACTTTCTTTACTTAATGAAGATTATTTTAGAAAAATTGCTCTCTTTCACAGTTTCCTTCAAATGGTACGCCAAGAAACTGACGATTTCCTGCATATATCAACGTCTGTCGGGTGAGAAGATTTGGTAACTGTTCTAGTTTGGAATAGTTGCTTTTGATAAAGATGCTTAACATTTGTTTAGTTAGTATGGAATGCATTTGGCTAATTAAAATGTTAACGTTTACACATCTATGTAGTTGAGATATACACTGACTGCTCACTGAATTATGACCACTCCTTCCATGTTGCATAAGTGGAAGCTAACTTCAAAAAAAAAAGAGTTTCATGACATAATGGGACTGAGGATAAATTAAAGATTTCAATCATATCTATCTCGATTTTCAACGATATTTCCTTAGTATTTAAAGAGCTATGGAAGTTTCAATGTTTAGCAATAGCAATGCCTAACGTTAGAAGTTAACTCAGAAGTTAATTTCAATAAGAAGTATTATTTCACACAATTCAATACAACATATGTGTATTAAACAATTTTTCGATATTTTTCAATTTTCCTGAGACTTGTATTGTTGCCATTAAATATTCATGACCGATTGGTTAGCACGCTTGGCTACTGATCAATGGGACCTAAGTTCGAGCCCCAGGTAAGACATGGATGTTGTTATGGACATGAATTATTGAAAAATTGAGATTTAGATAGATTTGATTGAGATCTTTAATTTATCTTCCATTACATTTTCTCATAAAACGCTTAGGTTAGAAGTTATAGAGCTTCGACGTTAGCTTCCTCTTATACAACATGGGTTGGGTTGGGTTGTTTTACCTCTGAGCGGCACTTTTTTGCACACCATGGGCTAAATGGCCAGGCCACAAGGACCCCGAAGGCTCAGAGAAGGTTGGGGGAGGGGACCCACTGGAACAGCTGTTGGGAGACAGATGATAGCCTCCCGTCAAGGCCATCCAGCGTGTTCTTTAATGTGCACAGGGTATGGCTCTCTCCCGCACACGGGGCCACGGCTTAACGTCCCATCCGACGGACGGCGGCCTTTCCAAGCCCATCGGTGTCCCCTACTGACCGTGGGCAGGGCGGGGAATTTTGCGGAGATAAATCTCAACGCTGACCCAGCTGGGACTCGAACCTGGGAAGTACAGATTACGAGCCTGGCGCGCTACCGACTGAGCCACCCCCGCCCCAAATATACAACATGGATGGAGGTGGTCGTAATTCAGTGTACATATTTAAGATAAGATGGCTAATATTTAACTACTGTGCGGAAGCGTTTTTAGCTAGAGAGTTAGCGTGTAACCCTTAAATACTATTTAAGGTGAAAATTCGCCTCTGCCTAACTTCGAATTTATGCTAATATAATGTAAAAATGATTTAATAGAATGAATTTTTTTTATTTTTGAAATTTTTGTTTGTTACAGAATTGAAATAAGAATGCAAACCTAAAAATGTTTACTATTCTAATTAATATGATCGGGTTTCATTCTAACCATATCTATCATTAAAGGATTATATAGCTGAGAACTAGATTATATTTTAGATAAGCTTAGGAATTTTAAAGAGGGTATCAGTTCAAATGCAGAGAACTGTAGAATAATATTAGCCACTGGAGTTGGTTTTGTATTAATAGATTAAAATACTTTTTTTTACTCTGTTTCATTGTCTGTATATAGATATTTCGGCAGTTTGCTTCTAATGCTTAACTTAGTAGCTGCCAACAATTTTAAGAGGAGAGGGCTTTGAGTAACTCAGAGGTGGAGAGCATCTTCATTATTTTGAAGCATAATGGAGAGCACCGTCATCATCTTGAAGCATAATGGAGAGTAGTTCACAAAATAAGATAGTAATAGAGAGCAGCTTCCTCAACTGATGAGCATAAAAGAGAGCAATTTGCTACCAGAAGGGCAACTCAGGATATATTGGAGGGCAACTTCATCCTATCAGAGGATAAAAGAGAGCAACTCCGTCAACTAAGAATGTAACAGAGAGCAACTCCTAGCGTAATTGCGAGCAACAACATTTGTTTGACATATACAGGGTGAATCTGAAAAAGTGGGTGAAACTTTACGGGGTGGTAGAACGCAGCTATACGAGCAATATTCGTCACAGAAAGTATGGGCGGAACGCAAACGGCGAGCCGCTAGGTGGCGTTGGAAATGGTATAAAAGGGTCGGTCCTCGCACCCAACGGCATTTCTACCGTGGATTGCCGAGAGGATGGCTGGTTATACTAACTACGAAATGGCGGATATGCACTTTGTGTACAGTGCGGCGGACGGGAATGCAAGTG
This sequence comes from Ryuthela nishihirai, assembly GCA_038380435.1. Taxonomy (NCBI): domain Eukaryota; kingdom Metazoa; phylum Arthropoda; class Arachnida; order Araneae; family Heptathelidae; genus Ryuthela; species Ryuthela nishihirai. The sequence continues at coordinate 34,428,901 of JAWZYU010000018.1, forward strand.
AGGCACAGAGTATCTCCTCTCCTTCTTGTGTTCATTCTTTAAATGTGACAGTGGAACACTACCTTTTAACTTCTCACCGCTTGCGTTCCGACCATACATTCTATGACGAATATTGCTCGTATAGCTGCGTTCTACCACCCCGTAAAGTTTTGCCCACTTTTTCAGATTCACTCTGTATATAGAGAGAAAAATCAGGATGTCTTTCTCCATCGTAAAAGAAGTAACACCTTGCAATAAACTTGGATATATATATATGAAGGACATGACTAGCAAGGACAATGAATTCGCAGAACAAATAAATTATAATCATATATTAACACGCATTTCTTCTGTTTATCATAATTGAGCGCTGTTCTGGAAAAAAATAAGGGGGAAGGGCGGCAATAAACTCAATCGAGCAAGAAAACGTAAAAAGGAGGAGGGGCAAGAGACTGCATTTCCATTTCAGTATAACATTTACACCTCCGTTTTAAGTGATTTTAAAAATTTATTGGAAAAGGCATGATAGATGTAATAGGTTTTATGATTTTTTGTTTCAGTATCCCTTATTAGCATTCTCAAAGCGGAAGGGAGGGCATGATTTCCTTGCCTCCCTCTAGATCCTGCCCTGGTGCCACCCAGTGACATGTGACATGTGCAAATATATAGAAGATGATATCGAGCAAGCAGATGAACATCACTTGAAGCTCACATTAAGTCTATCGAAGCTCTCGTGATTGATGAAGATTTTTACAGACGGTTATTATTTATCGACGGGTTAGGTCTGGTTTTAAGAATCCATACGCGTGAAATATATCGCAAGCAATATGAAATATATAGCAAGTAACATGAAATATATAGCAAGCAACATGAAATATATAGTAAGCAACATGAAGTGTACAGAAAACAAGAACAACATTAAGCATATCGTGAGCAACATGAAGTGTACAGAAAACAACATGAAGCCCATCGTGAGCAACATGAAGTGTACAGAAAACAACATTAAGCATATCGTGAGCAACATGAAGTGTACGAAAACAACATGAAGCCTATCGTGAGCAACATGAAGTGTACAGAAAACAACATGAAGCAGATCGTGAGCAACATGAAGTGCATCGAAAGTAACACAAGTATACCACGAACAACATGAAGTGCATATAAAACAATATGAAATGCATAGAAACATGAAGTATATGCAGTGTAAAGCAACATAAATTGCATAGAACACAACATGAAGTGCACAGAAAACAACATGAAGTACAGTCGCTCAAAAAAGTATCCGAACACTATGGTTAATTATAGAATTCAGAAAAAATATCTGGCAACGACTTTTTTAGAAATTAGTGATCTGGCAACCTTCGTGTCATGAAGGTTGCCAGATCATTAATTTCTAAAAAAGTCGTTGCCAGCTATTTTTTCTGAATTCTGTAATCAACCGTAGCGTTCGGATACTTTTTTGAGCGACTGTACACCGCGAGCAGCATGAAAGTGTGCCGCGGCTTTAAATAGTAACATGAAATACGTAACGAGAAACACGAAATGCAGACAGAGAACACGTAAGCGCATCGCGAGATAAATTTCACCGGCAAAGACACTACGTGCTAAGAGAGGGACGCGGGTGGCTCAGTCGGTAGCGCGCCAGGCTCGTAATCTGTAGTTCCCAGGTTCGAGTCCCAGCTGTGTCAGCGTTGAGATTTATCTGCGCAAAATTCCCCGCCCTGCCCACGGTCAGTAGGGGACACCGATGGGCTTGGAAAGGCCGCCGTCCGTCGGATGGGACGTTAAGCCGTGGGTCCGTGTGCGGGAGAGCCATACCCTGTGCACGTTAAAGAACACGCTGGATGCCTTGACGGGAGGCTACCATCTGTCTCCCAACAGCTGTTCCAGTGGGTCCCCTCCCCCAACCTTCTCTGAGCCTTCGGGGTCCATGTGACCTGGCCATTTAGCCCATGGTGTGCAAAAAAGTGCCGCTCAGAGGTAAAACAATCCAATCCAATCTAACGTGCTAAGAGAAGAACTAAGAATTTTTAGGAAGGTGAGGATTTTCATATTTAAAAATCCGTAGACAAAAACATGATTACACGTCATAGCTAGAAGAACAACTTATCTCCTGTAGCCAATATGGAATACTCGTTTTTAAAGGGAATGAAGTTCATCTCTTATGACTTTAGAGCTATCTAACTTTGAAAATTGCAACTAATTAATGATTTGGAAAATTCAAATAATAATTATTAAAAATATCTGAAAAAAAAAAATTTGTTGCTGCCGCGATCAATCTCACAACTCTCTAGATAGATACCAGATCGCTCTACCAGTTAAACCACGCATCGGACTCTAAAATCTTCTAGAGTCTGATGCGTAGTTTAACTGGTAGAGCACTAAGGCATGTATATAGAGCAGTGGTTTAAACCTTTTATGCTCAACCTTTTATGCATTCTTATGAGATTAGCCTAAACGTAAGTTCTGCATATTTCATTTAATGGTAGCTGTAAAATCCTCTTTTGAATAACTTCGCTCTTTTTGGAGTTATAATTTGATGCTTTATGATTTTTTCGTTCTTATTAATGTGATAATTTAGCCCTTTCAGTTCTTGTTTTTTTTCCGACCCGATGATTGGACAATTTCTCTTCGTCCCTATTGACTTAACAATTTGGCACTTTCTATTCTCCGTCTTTATTGACCTGACAATTTGGCACTTTCTATTCTCCGTCTTTATTGACCTGACAATTTGGCACTTTCTATTCTCCGTCTTTATTGACCTGACAATTTGGCACTTTCTATTCTCTGTCTTTATTGCCCTGACAATTTGGCACTTTCTATTCTCCGCCCTTACTGACCAAATAATTTGGCGTTTACTCTTCTCCGTCCTTACTGACCTGATAATTTGACACCTTTTATTCTCCGACTTCATTGACCTGATTATTTCTATTCTCCCTTATCGACAGGAGAATTTGGCCCTTTCTCTTGTTCGCTATTATAGATCTAACAATCTTACACTTTTTTTGTTTCTGACATGGCTAATTTTGCAGTTTCTACGTCACACCATTATTGATATGATTTTTCAGCCTTCCTGTTTTTGCTCTTGACTTTTTGACGCGATTATTTGTCCATTTCTGTTTCCCCCCTATTTTTGACTCGATTATTTGGCCCTTTCTATTTTTCACCATTTTTGACGTGATTATTTGGCTTTCTCTGTTTTCAATCCTTTCTAACGTGATTATTTTTTCCTTTTCTGCTCTTCGCCCCTTTTTGACTCGATAATTCAACCTTTTTTCTCTCCCTTTTGAAATAAAACCGTAGCCAGTTCCTTTATCTGTTCAGTTCATCGTTCGAATAGCTCTTTACTAAACCACCTTAAAATTCATCCACCATTGTTCGTGTGTAACTTAAACAAAGAACCCTAACGTTGAAATAACCATCTACGCTACAAAAGACTAAAAAACAACGACTATTTTGTGCCGGCGGAACCAAGCCAGCAGTGGAGGAAACGAGCCCTCATGTGACGTGGGAAAAACAAACCCACCCCCACGAAGCATATAACGAGCCTTTACCCCAGGGCGCCGCAAAGTGCCGTTATTTCCGGGCAGGAGCTGGTAAACAACGAGGAAGTTTTGTCGTGTGCAAGCGCGTAGTGATGTATGCTCGCGAACATGGAGGGATTTCTAGGGATGACTTAATTCCAGGAATAACTGAGGCCGAGGCTGACGCTAGCAGGAGCAACAGGATCAAAAGGAAACTATAATGACACCCGACGTCAGGGGACAGAGAGGCAATGTCCGTCCAGTGATCTACGGTCAGGACGAAAACCGATTGGAGATGTTGGGAAGCAAGACAGATTAAGGAATTAGGATCTGGCACACGCGGATACATGCGACGCACTTCCTTTATAGTTTCCGGTAGTTAGTTTTGTTCTTCTCGATATAGGTGAGTCTTTCATCAGTTGGAGGAAAGGCTCTTCCAGCATTCTGTTTGCGGATTTGGTTTTCAGTCTATCGTTCGTTTTGCGTTGAATAATTTTAGGATTAAAAATGCTGTATTGCGATAAGGGAAAATATCAGCTATTGATTAAATAAAGAATTAGTCGTATTATCGAAGCCAGGAGAGGCCTGGTTTAGATAGTTTTGATTAAATCTGTTTGTGGACTTAGTTTTCCATCGATTGTTGGCCCATGTTAGAAAATTTTAAAATTCAAAACGGGTAGTTTGATGGAAAATTATGAAATATTGATAAAATAAAGAAGAGTAGTAATTATTATCTAAAACAGGAGTGGACAACGTTTTCGTAAGACCTACCAATTTGAGGCAAAGAAATCTTGGTGTGCCACTATCTTAACGAACTTAAATTTAAGGTTTATAGTGGCAACACTATATCAATAACCAACAGATTAGATTCGCTGATTTGTAGTCTTGTTTTTTTGTCGTGGGCGATATTTCTTAATGTTTAAGTATTATAACCAAATTGTTTAATTATTTAAAATTTTAAATTTATAATATTGAACCATCGGGTTTTTTGGTTTGCTTTATCTCTGAGCGGCACTGTTTTCCACACGATAGGCTATATCGCCAGGTCACAGGGACCCCATGGTCTCAAAGAAGGTTGGAGAAAGATATCCACTCCGCAGCTGCTAAGAGTCAGATGGAAGCCTCCATTCAAGGCCATCCAGCATGTTCTTTGACGTGCACAAACTATGGCTCTCCTGCACAAGGGGTTACTGTTTAACGTTCGATCAGACAGATTGTGGAAACAATGGAATAATTTAAAAAAATCATTATGGTGGCCGAGTGATTAGCGCCCTTGGGTACTTATCAAAAGGACTTAGGTTTGATCCTCGGTATGGATGTTTTTTTCTGTGTTTTCTTTCTGCTGAGGTGTGAAAATAACATTATAATAGTCATATTCATATGTGTTATACTGACAGTTTCCTGTGGGACTTCTGTGGCAAGCAAGCTGCATGAGGAAAAATTTATTTGATTTTTTTAATAAAACTCCTTCCGTGATAAATCGCATAAATTTTAAAATTTATTCAATGAGTCTTTTCTAAATATTCCTATAAAACTAACTGAAAAATTTAACATTTTTTTGAATTTAGAAAAAAAGAATGCTGTGTGTGTTATTCGTGTTTCCGAAGAACTATGGGAAGTTTAAATGTTACGGCACAAATAATCTATCGGAAAAAAAATCACCAAAATTTGATGATGTTAAAGCAGATTTATTAAAATTATGAGATAAAAAATTTAAAGAAATCCTGTTATAATTATTTATCTATTAAAAACATAAAATATTCCCCCGACGTATTAAAACAAACAACTAGTAATCCTATTTTTAAGGAAGAACTGGATCGTGGTTTCGAATGTTATAGACCATCTGTTTTACTTTCAATAATTGGCTGACAGAACAGTCAAACGTTCCTAGAATCGGCTCGTGGATGGAGATATTGGCAATGTTTGAACCTAGTGGGTTGGGTTGGGTTGTTTTACCTTTGAGCGGCACTTTTTTGCACACCATGGGCTAAATGGCCAGGTCACATGGACCCCGAAAGCTCAGAGAAGGTTGGGGGACGGGACCCACTGGAACAGCTGTTGGGAGACAGATGGTAGCCTCCCGTCAAGGCCATCCAGCGTGTTCTTTAACGTGCACAGGGTATGTCTCTCCCGCACACGGGACCACGGCTTAACGTCCCATCCGACGGACGGCGGCCTTTCCAAGCCCATCGGTGTGAACCTAGTGGCCCAAACGGTTAACAAGCATTGTCACGTGTGATGAGACGTGGTTTTATTATCACACAACTCCCAGAGAGATCGACAACTATGTTTTTTGTGGCGGAAGATGAAAGGTCGACAAGACTTTCACTCAAGGAAGAGGATGTTCACAATTTTTTTTTCAATTTCCAAGAAGTGGTAACCGGACACCTTACCTGAAAAAATTGCTGTTAATGGCCAATACTACATCAATATTGTTTTTCCCAAAATGGTTAAGAAGATGAAGGTGCAGCGTCCTACATCAAGCGCGTCAACGGTCCTTCTTCTTCATGACAATCCCAGTGCTCACAAAACCCGGAAAGTCACAGCCTATCTGGAGGAGGATATTCACCCGAGCTTGCTTGCACTATGCGATTTTTGATAGTTTCCAAAAATTAAAGTGGAACTTGTCAGAAAGCCTTTTTCAAGGGTGCGCGACCTTGCAAAATGCGTTCATTCAGAGTTGTGGAGTATTCCCCAACAGGAATACCACCAAGAGTTGAGTTGTTTCACCTCTGAGCGGCACTTTTTTGCACACCATGGGCTAAATGGCCAGGTCACATATACCCCGAAGGCTCAGAGAAGGTTGGGGGAGATGACCCACTGGAACAGCTGTTGGGAGACAGATGGTAGCCTCCCGTCAAGGCCATCCAGCGTGTTCCTTAACGTGCACAGGGTATGGCTCTCCCGCACACGGGGCCACGGCTTAACGTCCCATCCGACGGACGGCGGCCTTTCCAAGCCCATCGGTGTCCCCTACTGACCGTGGGCAGGGCGGGGAATTTTGCGGAGATAAATCTCAATGCTGACCCAGCTGGGACTCGGACCTGGGAACTACAGATTACGAGCCTGGCGCGCTACCGACTGAGCCACCCCCGCCCCGTTAAAGAATATATTAGATGCCCTTGAGAGGAGATTATCTGTTTCCTAACAGCTGTACAATTGGTCCCCTTCCCTCAACTTTTTTTGAATCCTTAGGGTCCTTGTGACCTGAATGTGCAAAACAGTACTGCTCAGAGGTAAAACAATTCCAGCAACGTTGCCATGCATATTTTTGTAAATTTAATGCATATTAGGGGAATAGAGCAAATATTAATTCCAATTCGTAATTTTTGCCGTTGTTATTATTGTGCCCGACATCTAGCGTGTGAACTATGAAAGCGGCAAAGTAGTTGATGTGGTCTGTTTCTTTTTCTACCTTCGTCAGAAATGGGGCGACGATGGACTCGGGATGTTCACCGTCCGTCGGATGGGGCGCTAGAGCCGGGGCTCCATGATGCATAACAATCATACCTCGTGCACGTTAAAGAACGTTCTGGACGCCTTAACGGGATTCTGCTGTGTCTCCTAATAGCTGTCCAGTGGGTCCCGTTTCCCTGTATTATTCTAATAACAACTGGACACTAGAAGTGTTTAATTTAGCCTATTGTGTGAAAAAAAGTTGGGTTGGGTTGTTTTACCTCTGAGCGGCACTTTTTTGCACACCATGGGCTAAATGGCCAGGTCACATGGACCCCGAAGGCTCAGAGAAGGTTGGGGGAGGGGACCCACTGGAACAGCTGTTGGGAGACAAATGGTAGCCTCCCGTCAAGGCCATCCAGCGTGTTCTTTAACGTGCACAGGGTATGGCTCTCCCACACACGGGGCCACGGCTTAACGTCCCATCCGATGAACGGCGGCCTTTCCAAGCCCATCGGTGTCCCCTACTGACCGTGGGCATGGCGGGGAATTTTGCGGAGATAAATCTCAACGCTGACCCAGCTGGGACTCGAACTTGGGAACTACAGATTACGAGCCTGGCGCGCTACCGACTGAGGCACCCCCGCCCCGTGGGGGAAAAAAGTATTGCTGAAAGGTAAAACAGCCCAATCATTTGTATGATAAATAAAAGATTTTAAAAAATTCTGGCAATCGAACTTCAAATAATAATTAAAGCAGTAATTGAAAAATCAAATCAATAATTCACTGTTATATGGATTCTTTATTAATAAAATATTCCTGTAATTAGAAAATGAAATTTGAGAAACTTTGTTGCATGGGCTAAGATTAAAATCATTAATGCAAGCAAACTATACAGAGGAAGTTACACACATACAGAGATACGTGTAAGTTTACTTAGTTGTATCCATACCATTAGATAAAAGCAATGAATGCCGATATATAGCATTAAATTAGTAATGTCAAAGGCGATTTTGTTTCTCCTTGGTCCAGCCATTGCTGTTTAAATCAGCAGGATCAAAGGGAAAATTTAATGAAGAGAGGTTGAAAGAAGGAGGTTGGGAGAAACATGACCAACACAGATCCGACTGTAGGAAGTAAAGGAGGCGAAAAGCTTCCTCTCATACTTAGGAATCCGTCAAGACATCCATTGCTGATTTTGCTAAGCTTATCTGATTGGTAGAGGGAAAATGGTTGCCTTTCCAGTTGTCATTAGTATAAAACCACAGCTCTTTTAAATGGGTTTTTAAGCTGATAAAAGATATTTCTAAGAAATATTATTGGAGAAAATTTCTGCTTATATAAATAGACACATTTCTTCCACACTTGCAATAAGACGTTAGATTGTACTGAGTTGTTTTATTTCTGAGCGGTACTTTTTTTTTGCAGAAGTAGGTTCATGGCCAGGTCACAAGAACCCCTAAGGGTTTACAGGTTGCACAGAGAAAGGGATCTATTGGAGACCTGTTAGGAGGTAGATTGAAGGATATCCTGAAGATCATTTAGCGATTTTTTTTTCAAAGTGCAAGATTAAGGACTCTAGAACTCTCAAAGATAGAATACTTGGCAATGTGAATAATGTATTTTTAGCAATAGGTATATAACTTAAAAGACATGCGGAATCACTTTGATAACCCTTCTTTTAGGGTACTGAAGAAGAAAATTGCTTTTATTTTCTCTTGATTTGTGTCTAACAAAGTGCCATAATTGGGATAGTTGGGTTGTTTTACCTCTGAGCGGCACTTTTTTGCACACCATGGGCTAAATGGCCAGGTCACATGGACCCCGAAGGCTCAGAGAAGGTTGGGGGAGGGGACCCACTGGAACAGCTGTTGGGAGACAGATGGTAGCCTCCCGTCAAGGCCATCCAGCGTGTTCTTTAACGTGCACAGGGTATGGCTCTCCCGCACACGGGGCCACGGCTTAACATCCCATCCGACGGACGGCGGCCTTTCCAAGCCCATCGGTGTCCCCTACTGACCGTGGGCAGGGCGGGGAATTTTGCGCAGATAAATCTCAACGCTGACCCAGCTGGGACTCGAACCTGGGAACATTTTGGGATAGTTGTTAGGGAGTTAGTTACAATTACTACTGTAACGAGCATACCATTATATAATACCGCTGATTTAGAAATATTCCAGAGAATATAACTAAGGCAGGTTTTTGAAGGCTCTTATTGAGCGGTTAGTAAAGGAACATGATTGAATTGGTGTTTAGAGAACCTGATCGCAGTTAGGGTAGAGAACAACCACCGTGAATGCTTGCCAAAAAACTGGATTGAGGTGTTGTTCAGAGCATCTTGAATGAGGCAGTTGGTCTGAGAACATGGGTTAAGGACGTGATCAAAAGAACCAGATTGAGGCAGTTGGTCAATGCACTTGATTGAGGTGGTGGTCAGAAAATCTGATGGAGGCAATTGAGAAGAGAACCTATATGTGTTGGCCAAATAACTTGATTGAAGGTGATGTTCAAATAAACTGAAAAAAGGTAGTTGGTGTGAGAACGTGGCTGAGACAGTGGTCAAAGAACCAGACTGCAGCAGTTGGTTAAAAATCTGATTGAGGCAGTCGTTAGAGAAACTAACTGAGACAGTGATCAAAGGACCGCAGCAAGATAGTGACAGAGGACTTCTGTTTCAATCAGCATGCTTTTGTATGAGAAAGCGTGCTTAATAAACTGAGGCGACGAATTAAATTTTTTACTTTTCAGAGGAACTTCTTTATTTCCTAGTGCATCACATAAGGAAAAGCAAAAGAGGAATACAATTGGTAAAATATAATAAATAAAAATAAATACCCCCTCAAGCAGCTGCTTGCCACAGAGGTCTGACAGTTTATATGCCATAGTAGAAGGTCTGAGAGGATGGCAGGACCTCAGCAGAAAAACGACACGTACATCCATGCCTTACCCGGGACTCGAACCCAGGTCCCTTAGATCAGTAGCCAAGCGCGCTAACCACTCGGCCATGGGACGATCGGATTATATAAGATTTTGAACTTTATGTAATTGATAAGGAGATTAATAAGCATAGAAAATATTTTATTATTTGTAAGCAGTTGAAATGTTTAGGATATTTTGCTAAAAAATATGACCTAAAAGCAAGGACATAAGCGAGGGATGGAAGGCGTCTTTATATATCATTTTATTTCAGCTCCATAGTAAATGTCTGAACTAAGAGTAGATTTAAAAACAAACAAAACAACCAAAATTCCATACAGAATATCATTTTAACCTTTGCAGTCCGGTGTAATATTTTAGTAATTAGGAAATCTTACTTAAGTCTTATTCTCAGACCCTCTTCTCTGAAACTAAATTCTCGCCCCGTCCCCTTCCCCCGAAATTAAATTATCCCCCCTTCTTTAAAACTGAATTTTGGTTATGTGCCTGCTAATGGAACAAAAGTCAAAATAGTAACATCAGAAATCACTTTAGGGTGGGTTGTCAATTTTTTTCCGCATTATAAAAAAAGAGGCAATTTAAATAGATAAAGTTAAATATGAAAATAAAAGAAAAGAGATAAAAGCATATTTTATGATACAGATTACGGTTGTTTGTTCTGCTTATTAAGAGTAGTATAAATCGTAATTGTGTTAATGGCTAAGTATGAAATTCGAGCCCCACTTTACTAATGTTCATGTTGGTAAGATTATTTTTAAATTATTGATATCTTTTTTTATGTTCTGTCGAGCTATTGTTGTTGGCTTGTTTTACCTCTGAGTGACACATTTTTGAACACGATGGATAGGTCACAAGAACCCCAAGGGGTTCAGAGAAAGTTGGGTGAAGGAGACCCACTGTATAGCTGTTAGGATACAGATGGAAGCCTGCCATCAAGGTTATCCAGCGTGGTCTTTAACGTGCACAGGGTATATCTCTTCCGAACACGTCCGAGTAACACATTTTTGGCACATGATGGACAGGTCACAAGGACCCCAAAGGGCTCAGAGAAAGTTGGGTGAAGGAGACCCACTGGATAGCTGTTAGGATACAGATGGAAGCCTCCCTTCAAGGCTATCCAACGTGGTCTTAACGTGCCACAGGTCACAAGGACCCCAAAGGACTCAGAGAAAGTTGGGTGAAGGAGACTCACTGGGCAGCTGTTAGGATACAGATTGAAGCTTCATGTCAAGGCCATCCAGCGGGTTCTGCTACGTGCAGAGGGTATAGCTCTTCCGAACACGGGTCACGTCTTAATGTCCATCCGACGGACGGCGGTATTTCCAAACTCATCATTTTGTGAGTATCCTCTCTCTTCTGACTGAATGCAAGGTTGGGGGTTAGTAGAGATAAATATCAACGCTGGACCAGGTGGGACTGGAACTTGGGAATTCAGACTGCTGAGTTGTGAAATAAAAAAAGGAATTATGTTTTCACATATAGATTTTTTTATCAGAGGACTGGTTTATTCATTGTTATTCATTGTTGATATAAATAAGTATTTTTTTAAAAAGCAAGTATAGAGTGTAAGTGTACCGTGCACCCAAATATTATTTTTTTTCTAACTCAAATCCATTATGATTCTGTCCAAACAAAACTTACTGATTATGAGTGCTGACAAGCTTTCGCTTAAAATGGATATTGTTTTTCACGCCTCCCACTCTACATTAACTATCAGAAGTTTCCCGATTTCTTTCAGAAAAACTTTTATCAAAAAAATTAATTTCAGTTTTTGAAACTCCTTTTTTTAAAAAAAATGTTCCTTTAAAACCCGAAGTTAATCAACAGAGAATTGCATGTTTATTTCTTTTTTTTTTCCTTTTTAGAGACGCTGCATATTTAGTAGCTCAATTTTGTGTTGTTTGATAAAACAAAACAATGAGCTAAAGGAAATGCAATAACGAGCTAATGCAGAGAAGGAGAATTGGAAAAAATAATTCTGTCGATCGCTGGGTGCAGAGAGCCAGCGGCGCTCGGTGCTCTCGGCTTATGTTGTCCAAAACGAGAGCAATCTATTCAAAGGCGAAATGAGAAGAGAGAGCGATGGGCTTGAAAGAGGAGATGGGCTGCAATCGCCTTGTTTCATGTACCGGAAATGACATGGTAGGAAGAGGATAACTGATCGCAGTGAGATCGCCAAACATTGGACAACTGATATGGGGACATAATAATAGAAAAAGTTGAAGAAAATGATAAGCGCTAGTCGGGAAAGGAATTTGTGATGAAATAATATTTGTCCAGGGACGTCTATCTAGGGGGTGCGCGTGGAGGATTTTGCCCTCCTCTTGAAAATGCTGTAACAGGAATAGAGGCAAAAAAAGAAGCCAACATCAAATACATACATATAGTACATGCATTTCTCTTTTAATTTCTTTAAAAAACATTGAAATAGAGGAAATATTTATAGGGTTGGGTTGTTTTACCTCTGAGCGACATTTTTTTGCACACCATGAGTTAAATGGCCAGGTCACATGGACCCCGAAGGCTCAGAGAAAGTTTGGGGAGGGGAACCACAAGAATAGCTTTGGGAGACAGATGGTAGCCTCCCGTCAAGGCCATCTAGTGTGTTCTTTAACGTGCACAGGGTATGGCTCTCCCGCACACGGGGTCACGGCTTAACGTCCCGTCCGACTGACGGAGGTCTTTCCAAGCCCATCGGTGTCCCCTACTAACCGTGGGCAGGGCGGCGAGTTTAGATTAGATAAGTATCAATGCTGACCCAGCTGGGACTCGTACCTGGAAACTGCAGATTACAGGTAATATATAGCAGAATGGGATTTCGTTTCAATCTTAGCCTCACCACTGCACACAGTTTATTTTTTCTTCTAGGGCATGTAAATGTGCTTGACGTGACGAATCTTAATTTAACTCACAGAAGGAGTTCAAGATGTTCCGAAAATAGGGATTAATTTTAATCTCTTTTGTAAAAAAAGGAGACTTGTCGTCTGCTTGTCCATTCTTTCGACCCAAAGGTGTCTAGAATATCTTTCGCAGATATTCGACACTTTAGTATTTTAGATAAAAATTAAAAATTCGTTTTCAGGTTGGTTAGATTTTGATGAAATATTGCGATTCGAATTTTGCGAATCTCCTAATAGCTTTATAACAGTTCCTTGTGATGGTGGGAAAAGTTGCAAAACGCGAAATATTTAAACGACTGTTACAAACGATCTATTTTTTTCAATGGCAGTGATGATTTTCCGTCTTATTCCTTGAGGGGAGGAAACGTAACTTTAAGGGCGGGGGTGGCTCAGTCGGTAGCGCGCCAGGCTCGTAATCTGTAGTTCCCAGGTTCGAGTCCCAGCTGAGTCAGCGTTGAGATTTATCTCCGCAAAATTCCCCGCCCTGCCCCACGGTCGTAGGCGACACCGATGGGCTTGGAAAGGCCGCCGTCCGTCGGATGGGACGTTAAGCCGTGGCCCCGTGTGCGGGAGAGCCATACCCTGTGCACGTTAAAGAACACGCTGGATGGCCTTGACGGGAGGCTACCATCTGTTTCCCAACAGCTGTTCCAGTGAGTCCCTTCCCCCAACCTTCTCTGAGCCTTCGGGGTCCATGTGACCTGGCCATTTATTTAACCCATGGAGTGCAAAAAAATGTCGCTCAGAGGTAAAACAACCCAACCCTTGACATGGGTATCCAGACAATGTTTTGCAGCAAGAGTCTGGTACAACTTTTGCCACGGTCTTCCAGAACAACTTTTGCACTGGATGTCACAGATTGTCTTTTACTCCTGGTGACCTATAGAAATCTTTGCACAGAATGTTTTCGAATATTCAAGGCACAGCATAGAAGTTACGTCATAATAAAGGGGGTTTAGAAAGAAGACCGCTGGATAAGTAACAGGGACAGATAGGAACGTTTTCTTCATTGTTAACCAGCACAATGAATAACTTGATTTTTTTTTTAGTTTTTTCCATTTAATATTAATTTTTTAGCTTATGCTGAATGGATACATAGATATATATGATCTGCAAATTTTGATGGTTACCTGCTGGAATTTCGGATGATTATAAGTATATTAAGCGTATACTGTCACCTCATTCAATGTCATACTTGAATAAAAGAATTTATATAATATTTGAAATTTTTTTATATACTTACTTCCACTATCTGACTCTTTCTTATTTTAAAGTTTTTTTTCATCTTGCTAACATCTCTATCCAGTCATCCTCTCGAAGGTCTCATTACCTCATCACTTCCCGTTTTTCATCATCATCATCATCTTTTTACATCGCTCCATTTCTTCCTCAGCCTTCATTTCTCATTAAGTTTCAGTTTTCTATTTTCTTTGGCTATTTAATCTCTTTTTGGATGGGGCGGGGGTGGCTAAGCCGGTAGCGCGCCAGGCTCGTAATCTTTAGTTCCCAGGTTCGAGTCCCAGCTGGGTCAGCGTTGAGATTTATCTCCGCAAAATTCCCCGCCCTGTCCACGGTCAGCAGGGGACACCGATGGGCTTGGGAAGGCCGCCGTCCGTCGGATGGGACGTTAAGCCGTGACCCGTGTGCGGGAGAGCCATACCCTGTGCACGTTAAAGAACACGCTGGATGGCCTTGACGGGAGGCTACCATTTGTCTCCCAACAGCTGTTCCAGTGGGTCCCCTCCCCCAACCTTCTTTGAGCCTTCGGGGTCCATGTGACCTGGCCATTTAGCCCATGGTATGCAAAAAAGTGCCGCTCAGAGGTAAAACAACCCAACCTCATTCAAATCTTGCTAAATTTCGATTTTCAACAATATTTTAAGTTTACTGATGCTATACTTGTTACTGAATACCTTTCTTTGCATTGAGAAATACTAAAGGAATTACACAAGCTTCTACAATTAAATCTTTTTAGTAAACGCTACTATTATCTCATATATTTTAATAAACGTTATTATTTCATATATTTTAGTATACGTTATTTAGCTACTAAATAAACGTAGTAACATGTAATAAAAATTTATATATATATATGTGTTTCAATTCACTCTCGAGGATGTGAATAACAAAGCTACTGTTATAAGTTCCAGCTTCGGTAAGCATTATTTTAATTGTGCAATTTAAATAAATATGATTGAAATCTCCAATTTGCTTCTAGTGACGGATTATGCTTCGTTTTAAAATTATGAACTTTAACTGGCTTTCTATTCACATGCATGGAAATGTTCCAATACTTTTAGCAATACATAAAGCATACGAGTGGAATTTGAAAAGAGTGACAGTTGAAACAAAAGAGTTGATACGAGAGACATTTGAAGAGTTGGGACGGGTTGTTTTACCTCTGAACGGCACTTTGTTTTGCATAAAATAAGCTAAATGGCCGAGTCACAAAGACCCCGAGGGTTCAGAGAAGGTTGGGGTGTAAGGGACCACTGAACAGGAGAGAGATGGTAGTCTCCCGTGAAGATCATTCAGCATGTTTCTTCAACGTGCACACAGTGTATGGCTCTTCTGCACACGGATTCACAACTTGCCGTCCCATCCAACGGACGACGGACTTATCCAAGTCCTTCGTATTCCCTACTGACAGAGGGCAGGGAGTTTTGCGAAGATAAATCTCAACCCTGGCCCAGCTGGGACTCGAACCTGGGAACTGCAGATTACGAGCCTGGCGCGTTACCGACTGAACCCCATAGAGCAATAAGAGAGATATCTCACTTTGTTCTGTCGTCAATAGTTTTGTTAGGGATGATGCTGTCAAAATGTTTAATTAACGTGGTAAATATGAAGGACTCTGGCTCAGGTAGTTTTGGATTAACTGTGTCAGAGAGAGATTTCAGACTCGTTTGTTATTTGTAAAGCAGTAATCGATGGAGTACAGGTGTTAGGAGATAGAACAGGAGATTTAAGTTTGGAGAAGGTTCACCGAATGAGAAGATAACAGTTTAGGTTAGGTAAATGATTCAGCGTGTAATATATTAGCCTATATTTAGCTGAGGGAAATATTCCTTATTAAAGTTTAATTTCATTGAAGCTGAGATAGAATTTGTTAATTAACCAGAACGTTTTTCAAAAGAGATTCTTTTTGCAGGTACTTTAAACGAGAGGAGGCCGACGAAAAGAGACTTTTGTAAACAAGTATTTAATTCACTACCCTACCACAATAGGGGTGGGGGTGGTTCAGTCGGTAGCGCGCCAGGCTCGTAATCTGCAGTTCCCAGGTTCGAGTCTCAGCTGTGTCAGCGTTGAGATTTATCTCCACAAAATTTCCCGCCATGCCCACGGTCAGTAGGGGACACCGATGGGCTTGCAAAGGCCGCCGTCCGTCGGATGGGACGTTAATCCGTGGCTCCGTGTGCGGGAGAGTCATACCCTGTCTACGCTAAAGAACTCGCTGGATGGCCTTGACGGGAGGCCACCATCTGTCTACCAACAGCTATTCCCCTCCCTCAACCTTCTCTGAACCTTCGGGGTCCATGTGATCTGGCCATTTAGCCCATGGTGTGCAAAAAATTGCCGCTCAGAGGTAAAACAACCCAACCCTACCACAATACTATTAGAAAATTTTCAGATCATGGGAATCGAACTACGAAGCTTTATAACTTCTGAAATATGCATTAAATAAGAAATGTGAATTAAGATACGTTACAGATCATAATCAAATCTATTTAAAGCTCGATTTTCAACAATATTCATTCAGTATTTAGAGTTATGGAATTTAGAATATTTCACAAGAGTAATGCTTCGTTAGACTTTAACCTCAAAAATTAATTTCAATTTAAGTAATGATTATTAGTTCAAACATTCAATAAAATTAATATTGTTACGACAGATGAACGTGCAACAAATAAACCATGATGTGATGCGTCATTTGACACTCGCGTGATGCCTCTTGCTGCGAATTTCGTCACTTATCTATTGGAACAGAGAAAGACTTAAAAATGTAACGAGTGAAGAAAAACTTCGGATTTTGGGTTGGGTTGTTTTACCTCTGAGCGGCACTTTTTTGCACGCCATGGGCTAAATGGCCAGGCCACATGGACCCCGAAGGCTCAGAGAAGGTTGGGGGAGGGGACCCACTGGAACAGCTGTTGGGAGACAGATGGTAGCCTCCTGTCAAGGCCATCCAGCGTGTTCTTTAACGTGCACAGGGTATGGCTCTCCCGCACACGGGGCCACGGCTCAACGTCCCATTCGACGGACGGCGGCCTTTCCAAGCCCATCGGTGTCCCCTACTGACCGTGGGCAGAGCGGGGAATTTTTGCGGAGATAAATCTCAACGCTGACCCAGCTCGGACTCGAACCTGCGAACTATAGATTACGAGCCTGGCGCGCTACCGACTGAGCCATCCCCGCCCCAAAAACTTCGGAAAGTTCACTGCATTGTAAAGAGTTGAATTGTGTTTTTAGTAGAGTTTTGCATCAAGTATTTTAAGCACTACGTTTTAGCATTATGAAATCTAATTTTAGTGGAAGTAATATGTTGAAGAAGTCTACTAGTGGAAAAGTAAAGGAGATTTGATGCCGGAGAGGTATTTAAGGTAAATAAATTGAATTGAAAAGGTAAACCTTGTAAACTTATAACTTTATTTACAAAGATTAGTGTGTCGGTTATTGAATGGTGTAAAAAGATTTCCTTTATGCTTTGAGTAGATTCTGTTGTGTTGTTGTTTTACCTCTGAGCGGCACTTTTTTGCACACCATGGTCTAAATGGCCAGGTCACATGGACCCCGAAGGCTCAGAGAAGGTTGGGGGTGGGGACCCACTGGAACAGCTGTTGGGATACAGATGGTAGCCTCCTGTCAAGGCCATCCAGCGTGTTCTTTAACGTGCACAGGGTATGGCTCTCCCGCACACGGTGCCAGGGCTTAACGTCCCATCCGACGGACGGCGGCCTTTTCAAGCCCATCGGTGTCCCCTACTGACCGTGGGCAGGGCGGGGAGTTTTTGCGGAGATAAATCTCAACGCTGACCCAGCTGGGACTCGAACCTGGGAACTACAGAGAGTAGATTCTGTAAGAATTATAATACGACTATTTGAAATACAGTATTGTCAAATATTCTTTTGATGGTTTAATTCCATACTGTAGCCCATGGCTGCTTGAGGATGATGATGATGGTAGATAAATTTATGTTTAGTTTAAATTATTATTCATATGGATCTAGTTGCCTTTGCAATTAAATTGTTTCATTTATCGCTTGATTGGTACTCTTTTTTTGAACTCGCGCTGTTTTCTTTTTAAAATTAGTAACAATATAAATTTTAAAGATTATTCCAATGTCAAACATTTGTGAATGATTTTTCAAACACAAGACAATTTATTGACTATTACCGCTTCAATAACTCTTTAAATAACGGTGGCGGGGGTGGCTCAGCCGGTAGTGCGCCAAGCTCGTAATCTGTAGTTCCCAGGTTCGAGTCCCAGCTGGGTCAGCGTTGAGATTTATCTCCGCAAAATTCCCCGCCCTGCCCACGGTCAATAGGGGACACTGATGGGCTTGGAAGGACCACCGTCCGTCTGATGGGACGATAAGCCGTGGCCCCGTGTGCGGGACAGCCATACCCTGAGCACGTTAAAGAACACGCTGGATGGCCTTGACGGGAGGCTACCATCTGTCTCCCAACAGCTGTTAGAGTGGGTCCCCTCCCCCAACCTTCTGAGGCTACCATCTGTCTCCCAACAGCTGTTCCAGTGGGTCCCCTCCCCCAACCTTCTCTGAGCCTTCGGGGTCCTTGTGACCTGGCCATTTAGCCCATGGTGTGCAAAAAAGTGCCGCTCAGAGGTAAAACAACCCAACTGTGAAAGTTTGAAACTTCTACCATAATTTCCCGATGATTGATGGCTGCTACAGACAGAAAGAAAGATATCTTCTTTAATTCCTATATATTAAGTTCCAAAGGCCTATTCTCTGAAACATTTCGTCCACCTATCACTATTGAGATTTAACGATATATAAAGATATAATATTTAAAGGCATAATATGATTGAAAGATGTATACAATTGAAGAATGCAGCATGAAATTTGTATCGGAATTTAAAAGTTGTGTTATGATTGGAGGATGCACTGCGATTGAAAGTTGCAACGGATATTGTGAGTTGGAATACAATTGAAAGGAGGATTTCAGTTGAAAGATGTTACGATGAAATGATTGAACTTAAAGACGTACTGAGATTGAGTTGGGTTGGGTTGTTTACCTCTGAGCGACACTTTTTTGCACACCATGGGCTAAATGGCTAGGTCACATGGACCCCGAAGGCTCAAAGAAGGTTGGGGGAGGGGACCCACTGGAACAGCTGTTGGGAGACAGATGGTAGCCTTCCGTCAAGGCCATCCAGCGTGTTCTTTAACGTGCACAGGGTATGGATCTCCTGCACACGGTGCCACGGCTTAACGTCCCATCCGACGGACGGCGGCCTTTTCAAGCCCATCGGTGTCCCCTACTGACCGTGGGCAGGGCGGGGAATTTTGCGGAGATAAATCTCAACGCTGACCCAGCTGGGACTCGAACCTGGGAACTACAGATTACGAGCCTGGCGCGCTACCGACTGAGCCACCCCGCCCCAACTGAAAGACAATAGGACTGAAAGACGAACAGCTATTGAAAGTTGTCATATATATTATCATGTGAAATAAATATGTATAATATAATTGAAAGACAGTCTGTAATTGAAAGATGTGTTGGGATTAAAAGATATACTGTAGCCAAAAGACATTCAGCAATTTAAAGATTATTGTGAAAGTACGTATTTTACTTCAGCGTAGGTCTCACTACTGAAATATTATTTAAATTACTTGTCTTAAAACTTAATAATAGTATAATTAACAATATTATTTCATGCACATGGTATTTTTCATCCATATTTGAGGGGCGGGGGTGGCTCAGTCGGTAGCTTGCCAGGCTCGTAATCTGTAGTTCCCAGGTTCGAGTCCCAGCTGGGTCAGCGTTGAGATTTATCTGCGCAAAATTCCCCGCCCTGTCCACGGTCAGCAGGGGACACCGATGGGCTTGGAAAGGCCGCCGTCCGTCGGATGGGACGTTAAGCCGTGGCCCGCTGTGCGGGAGAGCCATACCCTGTGCATGTTAAAGAACACACTGGATGCCCTTGACGGGAGGCTACCATCTGTCTCTCAACAGCTGTTCCAGTGGGTCCCCTCCCCCAACCTTCTCTGAGCCTTCGGTGTCCATGTGACCTGGCCATTTAGCCCATGGTGTGCAAAAAAGTGCCGCTCAGAGGTAAAACAACCCAACCCATCCATATTTGCTGCATCTGCTGATCAGTTTGCTCCTGTTGGGAATTTAAAATTCTACATTCATGTAAGAAACTTGACTGAACTATTGCTCCATATTAAAACACTAAACTCCAGAAACTTAACTAATTACAACCTTTTATTTTTGAAAAATCGATTAGCACGTATTCCTTACAGACGACAAGTCAACAACTGAAGGTGAATTTTGGAGAAAAACCGAAGAGCAATGGTGACGTAAAATATTTTGATCACACGAATATCCCTTCATTTTTTTTTCACAGTTAACTAAAAGCTTTTCTCATCAGTATCAAAAGTCTACATTCTATTCCTAAAAATATACGTCTGATTAGGCAAGCAACTGGTTCAGATATACTCGAGGAGTGCCATTACAATTATCTCTCTTACCCGTAATAACCCATCTTTCTGACAGGTTTTCTTTCGGACGATGCGTTGTCGACGAAAAGAGAACAGTTGTTCGAGTCAGGCGCTGGAAATGTCTTATGCAAATTAATCCCTAGCCGGCAGTTGCGGCGTGGAGAGGAAAAGCCCACTTTCCGCGGAAGAGTAATGAGCGACGCGTTGTTTTATGGGGAAAAATTCCGAAAAGAAGGATTCATTCGACGGAAACAGATGAAGGAAATCAATGGGGGAAAGACGAATGCATCAAAACAAATCAACAGTGATGAAAATTCGTTAGAAAAGTCATTCAGATGAGACGCACTTTAATCGCATGGATGCTGATATTTTTTTTCTTGTTTCGTTTGAAATGGGGATCAAGCTTTTTTAGAGGGGGAGGGCTTCTTAATGCGCTTAAAAAACTATTCAGATGAGGGTGATGAAAGAATGAAATGCATGTCTGGTTTCTTTCTAAGAAATTGCTTTTTTTTTGAATGAAGAACAGCTACTTGATGTCAGTTGATAAAGATGCAGGATATTAGGCTGTTGTTTTAGGTTGTTTTACCTCTGAGCGGCACTTTTTTTGCACACCATGGGCTAAATCGCCAGGTCACATGGACCCCGATGGCTCAGAGAAGGTTGAGGGAGGGGAATAGCTGTTGATAGACAGATGGTGGCCTCCCGTCAAGGCCATCCAGCGTGTTCTTAAACGTGCTCAGGGTATTGCTCTCCCGCACACAGAGCCACGGCTTAACGTCCCATCCGACGGACGGCGGCCTTTCCAAGCCCATCGGTGTCCCCTACTGACCGTGGGCAGGGCGGGGAATTTTGCGGAGATAAATCTCAACGCTGACCCAGCTGGGACTCGAACCTGGGAACTACAGATTACGAGCCTGGCGCGCTACCGACTGAGCCACCCCCGCCCCTCAGGATATTAGGAAGTTTCAATAAAGTTTTATTTCTTTTTTTTTTCCTCAATTAGAGAATGATACAGGAATGATTCTAAAGGAGGTAAAGAATAAATATGCATGTAAGGAATTGCTAATGGTAGATCAGTGGTAGAACGCCTGACATGTAACTGAAGGTCAACCTGCTCACATGTAACACAAGGCAAAATAGAGGCGAACCTACAATAAGTGTGAAAATCACATGAAATATAACCAGGAATTCAGTTATAGAACATATGGCACATAACCAACGTCTGATTAGACGTTAAGCTGTGGCCCCGTGTGCGGGAGAGCCATACCCTGTGCAAGTTAAAGAACACGTTGGATGCCCTTGACGGGAGGCTACCAATGTCTCTCAACAGTTGTCTAGTGGGTCTCCTCCCCCAACCTTCTCTGAGCCTTCGGGTCCTTGTGACCTGGTCATTTAGCCCATTTTGTGCAAAAATGAGCCGCTCAGATGTACAACAACCCAAATTAATGTGTCATCCGACCGATGGTGTACCTCTACCAAGCCAATCACTGTTCATTTCTTTGCCAAGGGAAAAGCTGCAGAGTTTGCGGGGAAATTCCCAACTCAGACACAGCGACGACTCGAATTTGAGAAAAATGATACATGCCTGGTGTACTGCTCACTGATCCAAAACCAGCCCCTTAATCTGGAAGATATCTGTACATTTTGCATTCATGTAATGTCGTGCAGACGGAGCCCGGGTTTCTCTCCAGGAAGGGAGGGGTCCTTCAGGATCCGCCCCTCCCACCTCATAACAGAGGGCTTTTACATTTGGGGGGCGGGGGTGGCTCAGTCGGTAGCGCGCCAGGCTCGTAATCTGTAGTTCCCATCTTCGAGTCAGCTGTGTCAGCGTTGAGATTTATCCCCGCAAAAATTCCCCGCCCTGCCCACGGTCAGTAGGGGACACCGATGGGCTTATAAAGGCCGCCGTCCGTCGGATGGGACGTTAAGCCGTGGCCCCGTGTGTGGGAGAGCCATACCCTGTGCACGTTAAAGAACACGCTGGATGGCCTTGACGGGAGGCTACCATTTGTCTCCCAACAGCTGTTCCAGGTGGTCCCACCCCCAACCTTCTCTGAAGGGGTCACATGGACCCCTCCCCCAGCCTTCGGGGTCCATGTGACCTGGCCATTTAGCCCATGGTGTGCAAAAAAGTGCCGCTCAGAGGTAAAACAACCCAACCCAAGCTTTTACATTTTGCATACACCAGTACAAATTGTGCACTTATGCCCGTTTCTTGTTTCTCGACTGGAGTATAAAATTTTGATGTTTAAATTCTGTTTAAAGCACTGAAAATAATTTTAATGCAATTTTAATACGTATTGATCACTTTTGAGTAGTCAAAGCACATCAGGAGTGCTCCAATTGACGAATGGTTTAGTGAATTTAGGTGTGGAACTAATGGTGGTTCTTGTTGCTATTTCATCTATGAGTTGCACGTGTTTTGGACAAAATGAGCTAATTGGCCAGGTAACAAGGACCCTCAAGGACACAGAGAAGTTGGGGAAGGTACAAAGGAATCTGCTCTCGAATCCCGGATGAGAGAACGGACGCTTTCCCTTTGTCCTGTCTTCTGCTGCGATCTCGCCTTGCTTAAAGATATCGCTTTTATATTGATGTGAACTCCACGTGAGTCGTGGAATAATGCCTGAGTAACTTTTTTTTAAATTTGTTGTTAAACACATAACGGAAACTCACTTATGTAAAATGTATTAGGAAATTATGATTGGATATATCAAATGCTTTTATGAACGTAAGAAGTCAGAACTTCGTGATTAAAAAATGAAACTTTAAAAAGTTTTGCACTTGTTTAGAATGCGATTGGAAGGACACCTTGAACTAACCTTGAAAACTATCAGAGGGCTTTGGATTCAAATTTCGGAATAGCTGCTTCAACGAGTGGCGACAACTCAGAGCTTTGCAATAACCTTACTTACTGCTTTATATAAACAAAATCCGTCTCAACTGCATCGAGCTAGGAAGCTTTAAATATCGTTGATAGCAAAATGCTTCAGGCAAATCGGTAGGTTTGTTGCTGAGCAACTCTGCAGATTGCAAAACATGTTTTTCTGCCGATCACGTTTCTTTTGGAAGATTCGAGTTTCAAAGCGGTTGCGAGTTTACTTCACGTGATCTTTACCACTTTAATTGACAACGCTTGTTCTAAATGGATATGAAAGGGATCGTTTGTGATCAAAACATTCAAGTAACTGTCGTGAGAAATTTATAAAAAAATTAGATGAAGTAAGCTACATTGGTGTGTTTTTATTTGTCGCGTGAAGCATTATGTTCTGAGAATGTGGTTTAATCATTGGATTGTGATCGGGATAGTTAGACATTTGCGAAATCATTAAACTCTTGAAGCTTCTTCGAAAAAGGCTTTCTTTGAAGCCTTTGGTATTTTTCTTGATAAACGTTTTTGACGAGACTGAGACTAATTTTACGCCCTCAAACTTCATTTTTTCACCTGAATATTCATGAATTCTAAGTTTTCATTTTGTTTTAAGAGCTAAATGAATATTGAGATTGAAAAAGAAAGACTGAGATAGAAGAATCAAGAGTGGTTGGATTGAAAATTGTAATTGAAGAAGAAAGATTGAAATAGAAGACTGAAATAGAAGACTGGTTGGATTGAATATTGAGAAAAAATAAAGATGGAGGTAGAAGACAAGAGTGGATGGATATTGGATGCTATTAATTTTTAATGTTTGTGTTAGGTGGGAGTGAATTTGAAGTTGAAAGCAAAACGATATTGGTTTTCTTGATATTGAGAGAGAGTCTATTTTTAGTATACCAATGAAGCACATCACGAATATTATTTTCTATTTCTTGTTTTAGAGAAGTGAGAGAACTTGAGATAAAAGAAAGAAAACAATCGTCTGCATACATAAAAAGTTTGCAGTTGGTGGAGGATTCTGGAAAATTATTAACAAAAAAGGTTGAAGGGAAGTGGGCTAAGAATGGTTCCTTGAGGTACTCCCCGATTTATTTTAAGAGGTGTAGAGATCTCATTTGTGCTTAATTTAGTTCGGATAACACGGTCATTGGTATAGTTTTTAAACCAGGAAAGAGCTGAGGGCGATAGAGTAAGATTATAGCCGAGGTTTTGCAAGATAAGTTTCTGTTCAACTGAATCAAATGCTTTTGAGATGTCAAGGGAAACCAGTCTCACAACCTTTTTCACTTTGCTGTCTAAAGCCAATCTCCATTGATTAACAAGAAGTGTCATGAGAGTTTCAAATGACCAATTTTTCCTAAATACGAATTGTCTGCACTAAAGTAAATTAAAAGTTTCAACAAAAGTCGATAATTGTCTTTCGACGGCTTTTTCTAAAAATTTGTTTAAAGCACATATAACTGAAATAGGTCGATAGTCCAGAGGGTTAGAAGGATTTGAAATTTTCGGTATAGGTGAGATGATGGCTTCTATCCATGGAACTAGGGAATCAATAGAGTTAAATGAATAATAAATTAGATCACAAAGGGGTGCAGAAATTAATGGGGAATGAATATTTAGAATAATGACAGGGATTTCATCGGGTCCGACACTACGAGTGTTTTTTAGCGAATTTTCAAGGTTAAGAACTTCGATTTCGGTAACATTTTTGAGCTTGAAGGTTTCCAGATTATTAAATGATTTATTGGAATAGGATAATTACTCATTAGCGTTTGCATAATTTTCTGTAGAAGTGCAGGATTTACAGAATACACTACTTAAAACATTAGCAATGTCTTTAGGATCATAGAAGGAGTTGTCATTGTAAACGATCTTATTAATTTTGGTTTGGTTTCTTAAGTTACCAGTAATAGAATCAAAAATTCGAAATATTTCATTACTATTTGGATTAATAACGGAAAGTCGATTAAGAAAATATAAATGCTTGGCATTTTTAATCCCACTGTTCATCAGATTACGGAATGTGTTTTTGTTCTCCCATATGTATGGGTGATTAGGGTTAATAGCATTCTTAAAGTGTTTGTTTTTAATGTGATCATTTTCAGAAGCTCTTTTGTAATCTAAGGCTTTCGAGAACGGCGAACTCTGATTTATAAGGAGCATAGGTATCAAGTGTAAAATTGATTAAACAGGATAGATTTTGTGGTTTTGAGGTAGGAGTTGTACATTCGGAAATACCTTTGTGGAAAGGGAGATATTTTGCAAACTCAAAAAACTCATCATTGTTGAAGTTTTTAGAGGATCTTTTAGAAATTAAACTTTAGGTGCACGAGGCGCGTATAATACAATACAGATGTGCTAATAATAAAATGATCACTAATGTCTTCGAAGAGACTAAGTGTATGCTAGTGAAGTGAAGGTCTAGTGGAGAAAATCGTATCA
This sequence comes from Ryuthela nishihirai, assembly GCA_038380435.1. Classification (NCBI taxonomy): domain Eukaryota; kingdom Metazoa; phylum Arthropoda; class Arachnida; order Araneae; family Heptathelidae; genus Ryuthela; species Ryuthela nishihirai. Next base: position 34,454,638 of record JAWZYU010000018.1, read on the forward strand.
TTGAAAGATTCACCGTGATCAGTAATGCGAGTGGTCAATTTGTTTAAACGAATATGTCCGAATGTTTTTAGGCAGATTTCAAGCTTGGAATACGCAGAATTTTGCTTTAGAGCATCGATATTTAAATCTCCCGTAAGAATGGAAGTTATATTGCTAGGGAAGCTTTCAAGGACTGAGTACAATGAATTAATAAAATCTTTAATATTGCTTTTGCAAACATCTTTCAGATGTTTTCCCATCTCTTCTCAGGTGTCTTCCGCGACTTCCCATTTCTTTCCAGATGGTTTCCCCATCCGTTCTCAGATGTTTTCCATCTCTTTCCAAATGTTTTCCCTGTTTCCTTATATGTTTTCCATTCCATCTCAGATGTTTCTATCTCTTCCCAGGTGTTTTGCATCCTTTCTAATATGTTTTTAATCTTCTTCCGGATGCTTTTCATCTTTTTTGAACATTTTCTACTCCTTTTCAGGTATTTTCTATCTTGCACGGATGCTTCCCATCCATTTCTAATATTTTCCCACCCATCTTTTAGATGTTCTCCATTCCTTTCCAGATGTTTTCCATCTCTTAACAGATGCTTTCTCTCCTTTCTTATATGTTTTCAAATGTTTCAATCCCATCTGAGAGGTTTCAGTTGGTTTCAGTTTTCTGTCTTCTGTCATTTCAACGATCTGTTTCATTTTATTCTTTAATATTCCCAGTTGTTAATATAGTTACAAACAATATTTCAAAACTTTTATAAATTGGTCTATTCGCAACAGCGTTGAAGTAAAGAGTGGAGGAGGTAGGTTGACTGAGCCAGAAGTACGCTAAGCGCGTAAACTGCTGTTCCAAAGTACGAGTTCCCAATGGTGAACTTTCTCTACCAACCCTGTTCTGCACCAAGATAGAAATAAGACTTTGTGTTGTTTTTTTGTTGTGTTGTTTTACCTCTGAGCGGCACTTTTTTGCACACCATGGGCTAAATGGCCAGGTCACATGGACCCCGAAGGCTCAGAGAAGTTTGGGGGAGGGGACCCACTGGAACAGCTATTGGGAGACAGATGGTAGCCTCCCGTCAAGGCCATCCAGCGTGTTCTTTAACGTGCACAGGGTATGGCTCTCCCGCACACTAGCCACGGCTTAACGTCCCATCCGACGGACGGCGGCCTTTCCAAGCCAATAGAAAGAAGACACTGATGGGTTTGGAAAGGCCGCCGTTCATCGGATGGGATGTTAAGCCATGGCTCTTTGTATAGAACTGGGTTTTTACCTCTGAACGTCGCTTTTTTGCACACAATGTGCTCAAATAATCCCAAGGGCCCAGAACAAGTTGTATAATCCACTGGACAGCTGTTAGGTGACAAGATAGAAGCCTTCTCTTAAGGCCATCCATTTAACGTGCACAGAGTATGGTTCTCCTGCATATGGGGGGCAGGGGTGGCTCAGTCGGTAGCGTACCAGGCTCGTAGTCGTAGTTTCCTGGTTCGGGACCCAGCTGGGTCAGCGTTGAGATTTATATCCCCAAAACTATCCACCCTCCCCACGGTCAGTAGGAGACATCGGTGGGCTTGGAAAAGCCGCCGTCAGTCGGATGGGACGTTAAGTTGTGGCGCCGTGTGCAGAACACGCTGGATGGCATTGACGGGTGGCTAACAGCTGTCCAGTGAATCCCCTTCCCCTCAACCTTCTCCGAATCCTTAGCTGACCATTTAGTCCAGTTTGGGCAAAAGAGCATTCCTTAAAGGTAAAGCAACCCAAGACAATCCTGCACATGGGTCACAGCTTTGCACAACATCCGAAGGACGGCGGCATTTCGAAACCCATTGGTGTCCCCTTCCTCGACGAGAGGAAGGAAGGGATTTAGCGAAGATAAATCTCAGTCTTGTAACAGTTGGTACCACCTACCCTCCTCGTGTATAGGAGAATCATTCTCTTTCCCCATTAAAGAATATGCTGTATGGCTTTGACATGAGACTTCCAATTTTCGATTTCCTAATAGCTATTCGGGGCGGGGGTGGCTCAGTCGGTAGCGCGCCAGGCTCTAATCTGTAGTTCTCAGGTTCGGGTCCCAGCTGGATCAGCGTTGAGATTTATCTCCGCAAAATTCCCCCCCATGCCCACGGTCAGTAGGGGACACCGATGGGCTTGGAAAGACCGCCGTCCGTCGGATGGGACGTTTAGCCGTGGCCCCGTGTGCGGGAGAGTCATACCCTGTGCACGTTAAAGAACACGCTGGGTGGCCTTGACGGGAGGCTACCATTTGCCTCCCAACAGCTGTTCCAGTGGGTCCCCTCCCCCAACCTTCTCTGAGCCTTCGGGGTCCATGTGACCTGGCCATTTAGCCCATGGTGTGCAAAAAAAGTGCCGCTCAGAGGTAAAACAATCCAACCCTAATAGCTATTCAGTAGATCCATTTTCCTACCCAACTCTGAGTCTTTGGGGAAATTTGACCAGTGCATAAAATGCGCTGTGAAGAAAACAACCGTACAACAGCTCTGATTTAATATGAATTAGTACCATTCATATGAAGCTGTTAAGTTAATAATAGATTTTAAATCAGAATAAACATATAACAACACTTTCAAAAGATAAAATGCACATCTGAATATAATAATTTACTCTTATTTTACTTACAATAATTTTAAAAGTAATTAATACAACACCGAAGACACTTAATTATCGTGAACATTGCTGCAAAGATTCTGGAAATTGCATACGACAAAGAAACGTAAGGAATAAGGAATCATACGATACCCAAATTAATAAATAAATAAAGAAAATAAATACCCCCTCAGCAGCTGCTTGCCACAGAGGTCTGATAGGAGCCTGTCAGTTTATATACCATAGTAGAAGTTCTGAGAGGATGTCAGGACCTCAGCAGAAAAACGACACACACATCCATGCCTTAACCCGGGGCTCGAACCCAGGTCCCGTAGATCACAAGCCAAGCGTGCTAACCACACGGCCACGGGACGGCTCAAAAAAAATACTCCCTCAAGCAGCAGCTTGCCACAGAGGTCTGACAGGAGCCTGTCAGTTTATATGCCATAACAGAAGGTCTGAGAGGATGGCAGGACCTCAGCAGAAAAACGACACATACATCCATGCCTTCTCCGGGGCTCGAACCCAGGTCCCTTAGATCAGTAGCCAAGCGCGCAAAGATTTAAAATAAACGGAATAACGTAAAAATAAAAATAAAAATCACAGTCAGACCTTTCAAACTGAAGATTTCCGGATTCAGTTTCTCTCTTTTTTTTAAAGCAATATTTGCTCATCTTTGGAGAAATATTGTTAACGCTTGAAAGAGATCTCCAACGTCTACAAGGCTGCGGTCATTAATCAAATGCCCATGACACGATGGGTTATCTGGAACTGTCAACACTGAACCAGATAGATCAAGAGATGCATCCATGTAATCCCTACTCAGCAGGTGAATTGTTTGTGAACTGGTGGCAGCTTCAGTCACTCAATTACTTCGTGAACAGCTGTGCTACTTTCACCTTGGGGAAACTTGAATGTTGATATTCCGTAGAATTTATGAATGGTAATCTTGATTAGAAGGATCTTAGAGCAAATGGTGGTTTTGTCTACCCTAAAGTTAAAATGCCACGGGAAAGATAATTAAAAATATGATGTGATACTTAAATATTTTAGCGTGATCTGCAGAAGATAGCAAGAGAAATTCGATACCAGAGAATCTTTGTCCCTAGTCCGAGTTGTTTTGCAATTTAGTTTGTGCCTACGCTTATTTGCAGGCACAATTGGGTTTGAAAATACCGTTCCTCCTCCTCTGATATGACTTTCAGCCAGGTTTCCTTAGAAAGAAACGAATTTAAAAGCGAACCTAAAAAACTATTACTAACATGAACTATATTACAAAAACTAACCCGATACTTTCATGTTATATGTAAATGGAAAGCAACATTCGAACGCTTGACTTTGAAAATATGTTTTTTACCGATAAATGTTACTAATTATAAATTGAAGATATCACTGAAATCTTTCTAAATTTCAATTCATAGTAGTAAAGTCTCCGAAGACTAACGATAATGGATCTGCTTACCCTTAGAGTGTGGGGCGGGAGTGGCTCAGTCGGTAGCGCGCCAGGCTCCTAATCTGTAGTTCCCAGGTTCGAGTCCCAGCTGGGTCAGCGTTGAGATTTATCTCCGCAAAATTCCCCGCCCTGCCCACGGTCAGTAGGGGACACCGATGGGCTTGGAAAGGCCGCCGTCCGTCGGATGGGACGTTAAGCCGTGGCCCCGTGTGCGGGAGAGCCATACCCTGTGCACGTTAAAGAACACGCTGGATGGCCTTGACGGGAGGCTACCATCTGTCTCCCAACAGCTGTTCCAGTGGGTCCCCTCCCCCAACCTTCTCTGAGCCTTCGGAGTCCATGTGACCTGGTCATTTAGCCCATGGTGTGCAAAAAAGTGCCGCTCAGAGGTAAAACAACCCAACCCAACAACCCTTACATTGTACTGTTACGACAGAAGGAATCTGGCAACCGAAAGCAAAAAGTTTCAGCCAACGAATAAGAACTTTGGGAGAATTTGGAGAAGAAGAGTGGAGCGTTAACGGTCGTTTTGTATTGTAACGGTTGTTGTGTTGTAACGGTCGTGAGTTCGAAAATGGACGGTGAGCTGTTCTGAGAGTGCGCGTAAGTATCAAGAGGTAACTTGATGTGTTGTGTATACGCGGAAGGATAAAAGTGGGATCTTTTATCGTTAAGTATCAAGAAGTAACTTGATGTGTTGTGTATACGCGGAAGTATAAAAGTGGGAACTTTTATGGCTAACTTCGAATGTCTACACGGACTGTCTTTTTGTTCGGCTAGTGTGTGAAAAGTTATTAGCACAGGACGAGAATTGGTTTACGAGTGAAGATCGGGTGACCTGGTAAATCAAGTAAAAGGTAGTATTTAGTAAAATACACAGAGCTGATATTGTGTGCTCTACGCAGGAAGATTGATGACTTGTGCATGTTAATAGTTGATTTGTTAATAAGATACTTCATCCATATTTCCTTTGTAACAATTTACCTTGTATTGAATTTGGTTTTGAAATATAGCTTTTAATACTCACGCTCAGCGGCTATCCATTTTTGTGATCCGCAACATTTGGTGTCAGAAGTGGGATAATTTATTGAATGCCGTTAACTAGAAGTATGGATGAATTAGTAAAGTTGATGAATGACATTAAAAGTCAAAATAATGACTTGAAAGCCGAAATGGCCGCCCATAGCGATAAAATAGGTGATATGAAAGCCGATATAGCTGCCCAAAGCGATAAAATAGGTGATTTGAAAGCCGATATGGCCGCACAAAATAATGAGTTGAGGACTGACTTGAAAGCCGAAATAGCCGCACAAAATACTGAGATGAGAGCTGAAGTGGCTTCTCAAATTGATAAGATTTCTGATAAGTGTAAGGACATTATGACCGAACTAAATAGTGTAAAAGATGATCTTGATAGTGTTAAGTTAGATTATAAACATGAAATTGAAATTGTAAAAACTGATTGTGAACGCCAGTTTCAGATTTTGAGAAATGAAATGTTACCTTCTGCCTGTGATAATAATAATTCTAGTGGAAATAATGTTATTACACATATCGCTAAAAATACAACTAAACCTTCTACATATGATGGTCAATCATCTTGGACAGTATTTAAAACACAATTCGAAGTTATCGCCACAGCCAATGAGTGGAATGAATTCCAAAAGGCCAGTTTTCTTGCAGCTTCCTTAAGGAATTCTGCTGCGGAAGTTTTGCAGTCTGTTCCAGAAGAAAAACGACTTGATTATCAAAGTCTAGTTTCTGCATTAGAACTAAGGTTTGGTGATAGTTATTTAAAACAATATTACGTGACTCAATTTAAACATCGCATGCAGAAAAATGGTGAAACTTTGCAAGAGCTTGCTAGTGATATTGAGCGTCTAGCTAGATTGGCTTATAGTAACTGTCCACCAGAAATTCAAGATAATTTAGCTCAATTACAATTTATTGATGCTATTGCTGACCCTGACACTCAGCAATCTCTGAGGATGTTGGAAGGTGAATCCTTAAAGTTAGCTGTGGTACATGCTATGAAATACGAGTGCTCTAGGCTTTCCTCCCGAGCGAACAAACGTACAGTGAGATTTGTAAGTGCAGAAGAAACTGTAGAAAAGGATAATGAAATGAAAGAACTAACTAAAGCGATGCTATCCGTTTTGAAAGACATAAGAGGTTCTTCTTCAAAAACTACAACAGACCTTCAGTGTTGGAATTGTGGCAAGACCGGACACATTCGTACCAATTGTAATAGGAAACGAATGAGGAGTCCAAGTCCATCAACTAGACAACAGGATCAGGGAAACAGAAATTAGTCAGTCTTGCGGGGCAAAGGCTGGCTGTTGATTGGTTGGCCCCAGGGGAAGTCGCCCACGTTTCAACACTACATGGTGATAATAATGGATTAGTAGCTGATGGAGCCATAAATGGAATACCTTGCCGTATGATAGTCGACACTGGTGCAAATGTAACTTTACTCAGAACGGATATAATAAAGAAAATAATACCTCGCCCAAACTTGAATACTACACAGTCTAGAATAAGCCTACAAACGGCCACTGGAGATCGTGCAAAAGTTCATGGAAAAATAGAACTTAATATTCGAGTTGGTAGCTGTCTGGTTCGCCATCCTGTTTACATCGCTGACATCTACGACGAATGCATATTAGGCCTTGATTTTCTTAAGAAACATGGATTCAACATTAGACCCAGTGATAACCTACTCATCTATGAGACAGAAGAGATTCCTCTGCTTAGCCGGACGTCTGATTCTTTATCAAGCGTAACTCCAATATTAGTGACGGAAGACACAGAGATCCCAGCACAAAGTGAAGTTATAGTCCGTGGACATCGGGCGGAGACTTCTGGGGCCTTCCGATTGGCAGTTACTGATGCCTCTGGTAAAGGAGCTTTGGCTCATAACATCCTGGTTGCAAGGACTTTAGTCAGAATAGATAAAGAACAGATCCCTATCAGAGTGATGAACTGTAACAAATCCAATAGAATGTTAAAAAAAGGTGAGGAATTAGCAATATGTGAAGCTGTTACCTGTGTAACAAGTATAAATAAAATAGAAGTTACCGATTCATATCAAAACCATACCGACATCCCGTCTCATCTTACTGAATTATGGAGAGAAACAAGACAAATATTAACTGAAAACCAAGCTGTTAAGGCCGAGAACCTATTAAAAGAATTTTCTGACATTTTTTCTGCCACATCAAATGATTATGGCCGTACTAACCTGACAGAACATAAAATCAACACTGGTGATTCTCCTCCAGTCCATCTGCCGGCAAGAAGGCTTCCATTGGCAAAAAGAGAGGAGACGGAACAACTCATAAAGGACATGGAAGCTCAGGGCATTATAGAACCATCACAGAGTCCCTGGACATCACCAGTAGTTCTTGTCAAGAAAAAGGATGGATCTACACGATTTTGTGTAGATTATCGCAGATTAAATGACGTAACAAAGAAAGATTCCTTTCCTTTACCCAGGATTGACGATACACTAGACACTTTATCTGGGTCAGAATGGTTCTCAACATTAGATTTAAAGAGCGGCTATTGGCAAGTTGGTATACGTCCTGAAGACCGTGAGAAAACAGCTTTCAGTACAGGGAATGGACTTTGGCAGTTTAAGGTGATGCCATTTGGACTTTGTAATGCACCTGCCACATTTGAGCGACTAATGGAGTCAGTGCTCAAAGGTTTGTCTTTGGAGGTCTGCCTGGTTTACTTGGACGACATCATAGTTCTTGGAAGAACTTTTGAAGAACATTTGAGAAATCTTCGTCAAGTATTTGAAAAACTTAAGGCAGCCAAGTTAAAATTGGGACCGACAAAGTGTAAACTGTTCCAGCAAGAAGTTCATTACCTTGGTCATGTGATCACTACAGCAGGGATTAAGACTGATCCTAGTAAGATAGAAGCTGTAAGAGACTGGCCTCCACCACAAGATGTTCATCAACTTCGTAGTTTTATTGGACTTTGCACCTACTATAGAAGATTTGTCAAAGGTTTCTCCAACATCGCAAGGCCATTACATCGTCTGACAGAAGAGGGCCAGCGGTTTATGTGGACCACCGAATGCGATATAGCCTTTCAACAGCTAAAGAAAACTCTTTCCACAGCACCAGTGCTAGCGTACCCACAAACTGGAAAACAATTCGTAATAGATACTGACGCAAGTAACATAGGAGTTGGTGCTGTGCTTTCACAGGAACAAGACGGACAAGAGAGAGTTATTGCATACTTTAGTAAAACTTTATCCAAACCAGAGCGGAATTACTGTGTAACACGCAAAGAACTGTTAGCAATAGTAAAAGCAATAGAACATTTTCATCATTATCTCTATGGCCAGAAATTCCTTATACGTACTGATCATGCTGCACTTAGATGGTTATTAAACTTCAAAAACCCTGAAGGACAAATCGCTAGGTGGATACAACGGTTACAAGAATACGATTTCTCCATCGAACATCGAAGTGGTAAAATGCATAAGAATGCAGATGCTCTTTCCAGGCGCCCATGTATTGACAATTGTAAACATTGCTATAATGCAGAACTGAAATTTGGAACTAAAGAGATAATGCCCATAAGACAAATAGTATCGACACAAACAAACAGTGACACCCCTAACATCTGGAATCCAATTGAAATCAGGAAGGCTCAACTAGATGATGAAGACATAAAACCAATATTAGAATTGATTGAAAAATCTGATGTAAGACCTAATTGGGAGCAAATCTCGAGGTATAGTCCAACTACTAAAAGTTACTGGGCACAGTGGGACTCCTTAAAAATGGAAGACGGAGTATTATACAGAAGATGGGAGAATCCCACTGGACGGCTGATCCGTTGGCAGATAATACTTCCTCGATCCCGAGTGGAACTTGTGATGAAAGATGTACATGATAGTGCCACTGGAGGACACTTCGGTGTTAATAAGACATTAGCCAAAGCCAGGGAACGATTTCATTGGTTGAAAAGTAGGGCAGACGTTGAGAGATGGTGTAGGCAATGTAAAGCCTGTGCAGCAAAGAAAGGCCCTAAGACTAGGAGTCGGGGTAAGCTGCAGACGTATAACGTTGGTGCCCCTTTTGAAAGAATAGCCATTGATGTAATGGGTCCGTTTCCTAGAACTGATGATGGAAATCGATATTTATTAGTGGTAATGGATTATTTCACAAAGTGGCCTGAGGTATATCCCATCCAAGACCAGGAAGCAACAACAGTGGCTGAGATGATAGTTAATAACTTCATTAGTAGGTACGGAGTACCTTTACAACTCCACTCTGATCAAGGACGGAATTTTGAATCCAATGTGTTTAAAGGCATCTGTCAACTATTAGGCATTCAGAAAACCAGAACAACTCCCTTACACCCTCAGTCGGATGGTATGGTTGAAAGGTTCAATAGAACAATTGCTCAGCATTTAGCATTATTTGTGAACGACCACCAACGTGACTGGGATCGCCATGTACCACTCCTTTTGCTGGCATATAGAACGGCAGTGCATGAGACAACTGGACAGACACCTTCCATGATGATTTTTGGAAGAGAGTTACGTCTTCCCTGTGACCTTTTATATGGTCGGCCCGAAGCAATGCCTGTGTCCACTCCACAATACGTACAAGAATTGCAACAACGACTAGAAGAAATCCATCACTCCGTTAGACATAACATCGACATAACAAGTGACAGAACCAAAACAAGATATGACAGTAAAATAAATGGAACTATTTTCAATCAAGGAGATCTTGTCTGGCTATACAGTCCACATAGAAAGAAAGGACTATCTCCAAAACTTCAGAAACCTTGGGAAGGTCCATATACAATAGTTAACAGGATTAATGACGTGGTATATCGCATTCGTCGACGTCCAGCTACAAAGTGCAAGGTGGTTCACGTGGATCGTTTGGCCCCGTTTCATCGAAGAACTGAAGAAACTTTGGAATCCAGAATTGTTCGGGACGAACAATTCTGGAAGGGGGCAGTGTTACGACAGAACTAGGAAGGGGGCAGTGTTACGACAGAAGGAATCTGGCAACCGAAAGCAAAAAGTTTCAGCCAACGAATAAGAACTTTGGGAGAATTTGGAGAAGAAGAGTGGAGCGTTAACGGTCGTTTTGTATTGTAACGGTTGTTGTGTTGTAACGGTCGTGAGTTCGAAAATGGACGGTGAGCTGTTCTGAGAGTGCGCGTAAGTATCAAGAGGTAACTTGATGTGTTGTGTATACGCGGAAGGATAAAAGTGGGATCTTTTATCGTTAAGTATCAAGAAGTAACTTGATGTGTTGTGTATACGCGGAAGTATAAAAGTGGGAACTTTTATGGCTAACTTCGAATGTCTACACGGACTGTCTTTTTGTTCGGCTAGTGTGTGAAAAGTTATTAGCACAGGACGAGAATTGGTTTACGAGTGAAGATCGGGTGACCTGGTAAATCAAGTAAAAGGTAGTATTTAGTAAAATACACAGAGCTGATATTGTGTGCTCTACGCAGGAAGATTGATGACTTGTGCATGTTAATAGTTGATTTGTTAATAAGATACTTCATCCATATTTCCTTTGTAACAATTTACCTTGTATTGAATTTGGTTTTGAAATATAGCTTTTAATACTCACGCTCAGCGGCTATCCATTTTTTTTTGTAATCCGCAACAGTACTATAAAAATTTCAAATCTCTGGAATGAACAGCTCGTTTACATTTTTCGTTGTTTTGAATAGTCTTAGTTGCTGTGCATCATAAAACTCAAAGGTACTCTGATTTAACAGGAAACTTAATGTCCATATGTTAAGTAAAAGGACGTTCCTATTTGTAGCGAAAAATATTGTCCGCCATTACTGGATTTTTTTCTGTACCTTGTAATAAGCGTTCGCATAATCCTGGAGTATGCATATCAACAGTGTCATACCCAATGGGATATCACTGGCTTCAATAACGTACATTTCTAACACAGTACACAGAGCTTGAATAACGTACATTTTCTAAGAAATCCCTTAAAATCGAAAACTCAAGCATATCTAATCCTCCAAGCACGTTGGCTCACCCCCCATTAGACTAAAGCATGTTAACTACCATTAGACTCAAGCATGTTAACCACCATTATATTCCAGCAGGTCAACTCTTCACTAGACAAGGAGGGGGTGGTTCAGCCGGTAGCGCGCCAAACTCGTAATCTGCAGTTTCCAGGTTCGAATCCCAGTTGAGTCAGTGTTGAGATTTATCTCCGCAAAACTCCTTGCCCAGCCCACGGTCAGTAGGGGACAACGATGGGCTTGCAAAGGCCACCGTCCGTCGGATAGGACGTTAAGCCGTGGTTCCGTATGCGGGGAGTTATACCCTGCGCAGATTAAAGAACAGCTGGATGACCTTGACGGGAGGCAACCATCTGTCTCCCAACAACTGCTCCAGTGGGTCCCCTCCTCCAACCTTCTCTGAGCCTTCGGGGTCCTTGTGACCTGGCCATGTAGCCCATTGTGGGCAAAAAAGTGCCGCTCAGAGGCAAAACAACCCCAATCCCTTCACTAGACTAAGCAGGCTCGTAATCTGTAGTTTTCAGGTTCGAGTCCCATTTGGGTCAGCGTTGAGATTTATCTCCGCAAAATTCCCCGCCCTGCCCACGGTCAGTAGGGGACACCTATGGGCTTGGAGAGGCCGCCGTCCGGCGGATGAGACGTTAAGCCGTGACGCCGTGTGCGGGAGAGCCGTACCCTGTACACGTTAAAAAACACGCTGGATGGCCTTGACTGGAGGTTACCATCTGTCTCCCAACAACTGCTGCAGTGTGAAAGTTTACTTAAAACAGGATCATTAGCGGAACTATTTTTAGGAAAATAAGTGGATTCCTTGCTGCTTTCTCTTATTTTCCGATTCTTAAATCTCTTTCTCGTGGTCTTTTTACCCTCCTCCAACCTTCTCTGAGCCTTCGGGGTCCTTGTGACCTGGTCATTTAGCCCATCGTTACAAAAAAGTGCTGCTCAGAGGCAAAACAACCCCAACCCCTTCACTAAACTAAAGTATGTAAATCCCGAATTAGAGACTCAAACGTGAACCAGCATGCCAACCATTGGAAGATTCTGGGCACGCGACTGCGTACGACACATTGAAATGTAAAGGAATAAGACACAGTGATTATGCAGTCAAGGAGTGTGATGATTTGCAGTGGTCCATTGAATTAAAATTTGTGACGAATACCTTTGATTGCACCGATAACAGCTTGTGGAATGACGTTGCTTTGGAGCTTTGAAAGTTTACTTAAAACAGGATCATTAGCGGAACTATTTTTAGGAAAATAAGTGGAGTCCTTGCTGCTTTCTCTTATTCTACGATTCTTAAATCTCTTTCTCGAGGTTCTAACACATTAAGGGTAGAGTTACGCATCTATGATTAATGTTGGGTTGGGTTGTTTTACCTCTGAGCGGCACTTTTTTGCACACCATGGGCTAAATGGCCAGGTCACATGGACCCCGAAGGCTCAGAGAAGGTTGGGGGAGGGGACCCACTGGAACAGCTGTTGGGAGACAGATGGTAGCCTCCCGTCAAGGCCATCCAGCGTGTTCTTTAACGTGCACAGGGTATGGCTCTCTCTCATATGGAACCACGGACGGCACCCTTTATCAAGCCCGTCGGTGTCCCCTACTGACCGTGGGCAGGGCGGGGATTTTTTCGGAAATAAATCTCAAAGCTGGCCCAAGTGGGATTCGAGAACCTGGGAACTGCAGATTACGAGTCTGGCGCGCTACCGACTGAGCCACCTCCGCACCACCACCTCACTGAAGGTAGAACGTAGGTTAGTGGAGAAATGTGTGAGGATTCTGTAGGGAATCATATTATTGGGAATGTTAAAATGATCGTGTGAATTCTAGCCATCTAATAGGACAAGAATTTGAAATAAAAATTGTCTGTTCACAAGCAAATACAACAGTTCTTATGGTTGCATTAAATCACTGAACTTTTGTGACGTCCATTTCGTGATTTAAATTTTCGGATGGATTTATAATGAATAGTAGATGTTTTTCATCTCTGCCTTTCTGATTTAACTTTTTCTCTCAGTGTGGGGTTGTGTTGAGATTTCTGGTTCGATGATTTCTGGTTCGTCTCGTTCTGTACATGAAGGTTTCGAAATTGATTTCTTTTTCACAGATGCCTGTCTCCCGCTGAGAAGGGGCGGGGGTGGCTCAGTCGGTAGCGCGCCAGGTTCGTAATCTGTAATTCCCAGGTTCGAGTCCCAGCTGGGTCAGCGTTGAGATTTATCTCCGCAAAATTCCCCGCCTTGCCCATGGTCAGTAGGGGACACCGATGGGCTTGGAAAGGCAGCCGTCCGTCGGATGGGACGTTAAGCCGTGGCCCCGTGTGCGGGACAGCCATACCCTGTGCACGTTAAAGAACACGCTGGATGGCCTTGACGGGAGGCTAACATCTGTCTCCCAACAGCTGTTCCAGTGGGTCACCTCTCCCAACCTTCTCTGAGCCTTCGGGGTCCATGTGACCTGGCCATTTAGCCCATGGTGCGCAAAAAAGTGCCGCTCAGAGGTAAATCAACTCAACCCGCTGAGAAAGTAATTTCAGGTCTTAGAAACGCATCAAAAATGACGAATGAGGTTTTTCGTACCTCTGAGCGGTACGTTTTTTGCACACAATGGAATAAACAGCTGGTCATATGGATTCCAAGGGTTCGGAGAAAGGTGGGTGAGAGGATCCACTGCAGAGCTGCTAGGAGATAAATGGAAGACTCCTGTTAAGGTCATCCAGAGTGTTCTTTAACGTGCTCAGTGTTATGGTTCTCTTTAGAAGGGGACGGCAGTGAGCTTTGAAAGGCCACCTTACGTCGAAAGATGACGGTGGATAGCCGTGGCTCCCTCTGCACGCCATAGTCATAACAGGTATATTCCATCTGTCACCTAACCAGTGTTCAATATCCTTGTTTGTGGCGACACAGAACGAACATTATAGTCAGGTATTGGCGAGTGCTGGACTTCTATAGTATTGTTCAGCCCCAACGGTGGATAGCGGTAAATGTGGCATCTCCCTAATGATGTAGTGCAGCCTCGAAATGCGGAGCATCAGGTTTTGTCATAAATTATATTTCCTAACCAGTGTATGCCCAGTGGATAAACTTCTCCAATCTTTTCTGAGCCATTGGGATCCCTGTGACACGGCCATTTAACCCATTTTGTGAAAAAGCAGTGTTGCTCAGAGGTAAAACAGCCCAACTTGGATTAATGCATTAAGTGAAAGACTGAAAGAAGTAAGATTTGAGTTTAAACCTTGTAGTACTGCATCAGAAAGAAAAAAAGTAAGTTTAAAAAAGTAAGATTGTAATGAAAACTCATTCTGATGTATCTATTGTCTCGTGTCACCATCGAACGTAATTTTACATCTTAACAAGAGACCGAATGATGACAGTTAATATTTCAAACGGCATCCTAAACACAAAACGAAGCCCAGAAGTCACTATAGTGACGAGTTTTACTCCTGATGTTGACCCGCAGAATCAACCGAGGTTACAAAATAAAATAATTCTGTCATTATTACGTTTAGAACCCGTTGGCTATTGGTAGTAGTCCACGGAGTATTTATTCGAAGTCCTCGCATATCAAATATTGGGCTTTAAGTATACGACGTTGGCGAGTAAAGGAGTGTTGCCGCATTTTCTCATCTGGCTAAGCTCTTGTAATGCCTTTCGGCTAACCGCAGTATCCCCGGCAAACCAACTATGCAGGCGCATTTATTTCATTATCTGTACTGCAATGTGGCGGACTTCACAGTGATTACCTTGGTAGGGAATTAAAGCAGTACTTGTTGAGATGACATTACGTACGCCTGTCTGTTCTCTACGAATTACCATCCCTTGCTTGCTGGTAGCAAGTGTTGGTTAGTAAACGCATTAAAAGCTAAGAATATTTTCCCTATCTACCTCAACTAAACTCTAGGCAATAGTTGGTTTACTGAAATCACTTTATAAAAATGAGAAATTGCGTTTTGTTAACGTTATTTGTGGCCGAAATAAGTCAATATATTTTAGATGACTTACATTGCACTGGAGGCAAATTATATATGTATGTAAGCTTCCGTCTCTGTGCTACTACAAGCACATGCGTTTATAATACATAAACGAATCCTGAGGGAATAGGTTACCGCTCTCTAATTATCGAATTTTGTGGCACCCATACTACGCTTTGGACTTGTCGTGGAGAGAAGTTGTTGTCAAAACCACGCTAAAGGACAATGCATAAATTAAAGAGGGCACTTAGTGCTACGAGAAGCTGTTGGGTTGGGGAGACAATGCAGATGGAAAATATTTAGTTACAGTACACAAAACCTTTAGTGTCGATTCACTTTATCTTTGCAAATTGCTTCGCGGATTTATTGTTAATCTTCTTGTGGAGTGCATTTTAAATCCGTGGTGTCTCACTAAAGAGTTTTGTGAGCGTCTTTAGGTGTTTTGAGACGCCAAAAATAGCGCACGAGTTATTGGGCGATTCACCAAATCTTTGATGGTCGAATCGGGAATTTCGTTTGTAGTGGGTTGGGTTGTTTTACCACTGATCGGCATTTTTTTGCACACCATGGGCTAAATGGCCAGGTCACATGGACCCCGAAGGCTCAGAGAAGGTTGTGGGAGGGGATCGACTGGAATAGCTGTTAGGAGACAGATCGTAGCCTCCCGTCAAGGCCATCCAGCGTGTTCTTTAACGTGTACAGGGTATGGCTCTCCCGCACACGGGGCCACGGCTTAACGTCCCATCCGACGGACGGCGGCCTTTCCAAGCCCATCGGTGTCCCCTACTGACCGTGGGCAGGGTGGGGAATTTTGCGGAGATAAATCTCAACGCTGACCCAGCTGGGACTCGAACCTGGGAACTACAGATTACGAGCCTGGCGCGCTACCGACTGAGCGACCCCCGCCCCCTCGTTTGTAGTGCAAGGATTATTTATGTTTTCGTCAGTTCGATTTATTGGAGGCATGTGTTATTGTTAAAAAATTAAAAGAATGCAGGGCACATACAGAAAGAATGTTTGAAACATGTAACGTAAATATTTTCATGTAATGCTTTCTATGTTTTTAGAAAGAAGTTGCAGATGAATTCCGTCACTTTGATATTCATTCAAGGAGAAGCTTTTCACATATGCAAATTGAAATGTGTATTGAGTTGGGTTGTTTTACCTCTGAGAGGCACTTTTTTGCACACAATGGGCTAAATGATCAAATCACATGGACCCTAAGGGATCAGAAATGTTGGGGGAAGGGGACTCACTGGACAGCTGTTAGGAGACAGATAGAAACATCCCTTCAAGGTCATCCAGCGTGTCTTTAATCTGCACAGGGTATGGTCCTCCTGCACACGGTACCAGGGCTTTACGTCTCACCCGACGGACGACTGAACGGATGGCGACTTTTCCAATCCTATTGGCGTATCCTTTCTGAGCCAGGGCAGGGTGAAATTTTACGGAGATAAATATCAACGTTGACATAGGTGATATTCTAAACTGGGAAGTTCAGATTACGAACCTGGCTCTCTATCGACTGAGACAATATCGTCCCGGTGCTAAGGTGCCCGGGGGCCCTAAGAAAGATAGTGAAGTGGAGGGCGCTTAGCTGCTAATGCTCGGTAGGATTTTAAATAGAAATTAACATTTCTTTTTAACATATGAAACCAGCAATGAAACAAATTTGAAGAACCGTTCTAAATTAATATATATAAACTAGAAATTTCTATATTTTTCTCTTTAGTTCGTTACTAAAAGTATTAAGGGACACACACATACACGCGCGCATTTTATAAAGTATACATAGGTAAATCAACATTAGTAACATTATTAATTTAGTTATTTACTAATTAATGATTGATTTCTGGTAACAGGAGGGGTCCTAAAACTCTGAGGGGTACCAGGCCCCTGAACGGTCGAGACCGGCCCTGTCCACGGTGAAAAAGGGTACACCGATGGCCGATGTGCTCGGAAAGGCTGTCGTCCGTCGGGCGGAATCTTAAATGGTACCACCGAGCGCACGAGAGCCGTTATCTATCCATATTTACAAGTAATTAAAGAACACGCAGGATGGCCTTGACGGGAGGCGTCTGTCTGTTAACAATTGTACAGTGGGTCCATTTCTTTTACCTAACTATGAACACTTGGTTAGATAGACCTGACCTTTGACTTTTTGTTGTATTGACCTGACCTTTGAACCCATTATGTGTACAAAAATGCCGCTCAGAGGTAAAACAACTCAGCTTGCTGAATAGTATGGAAATTCAGCATTCTGACAGACTTGATATAGTTTTTTAATTTACTTAAATATATTTTTTTTAATTTAGCACTTGAAAAATCTTGTTTTAGAAGTTACGAAGCATTGAACTTGGTTTTCCCCTGTCACGAAATGGAAAAGTTCTAAGTTTTTTAGTCTAGAGAGTGTATATATTGAGAAAAATGATTTGCTTATATTTTACGCGATTTTCAATTGATGTCAGTTATGTGTATGCATTTTATTATGGTATGCGAATAAAAAAAAAACACATTCAAAGTTCTCAAAGTTTGTAAAAAAACTTTTTTTTTTCGGAAAATTGCTTTGGAAATAACAAAAAGCTTTGAAGATCTCAACTAAATTATCGAAATTATTTATTCACGACGAAAGAAATAACTCCGGATCCGAAAAATTAAAAAAAAAGCGTAGTCTCACTTTCTTTCTTATTATTTTTTTGACAGCGAGCATTCCATATTTGCCATAGGCGAATGATTTTTCCTTTTCTTAATATATTAGGTCCTACGCATGTAAAAAATAAATCAGACTTTCATAAATAATTTTCATGAAAACATTCATTAACGGATGAAGAAAAGAAACGAGGAACGTAAAAATGAAAAAAAAAATCAAATCTTGCGGAATCAAGTGAAAAAAAAATCCGTCTTTAATTTTTTTTTCTTTTTCGCTTCCAATACGACGAATTGGTTTTCAAACTCAAACATGATATTTAGAAGTGCAAAGATGGAATGATTGGATAGGAAAGATGGGGGTAAAAAACGCACTCGACTGGGTGTTTTTTTTTTCGGCTCTGCCGTCTGCGTTGCTGACAGGTGAGTCCGAAGTGTAGACAGTACTTATACAGAACATCGACTTAAGGCGAGATTTTCTAGTACCGCTGGAAAATCGTCCAGCACATGGTAAACTTCAAACAGCTTCTTCGGGGAAGATTAATATGAAACTTACCTAGCAGACTTAGAATTTAGTAGCATTTAAATCATTTTTTGGCGGTCAGATTTCCCTTCTGACGAAAATGTTATTCTAGTACCTAATCTCTCTTATCGGTTTGGAATGTGAGTCAACTCTACTAGATTATCCTTTAGGAGGCTTCGGCGTTATGAACATTTCCATATTTTATGGCATCTTAAAAAAACAATTATTACCGGCGACTGAAGTCGGCTTACAGCAAACTGGAGCATGAGGAGTAAAATAAAAAAAAATCTTTAACGATAATGGTGGCTGCAGAAAACTGGAGCGTGTTCAGGGAAAGGAAAACTCGTTAGCATCACCAGAGGTAGCCTCACAAAATATTGGAGAGTATGCATGAAATAAAATGGTTACCAACAATAGAGGCGGCCTCGCAGAAAACTGAAGCGTGTGCAGTAAATCATAATACAGTTACCAACAGTAGAGGCGGCCTCACAGAAAAATGGAGTGTGTGCAGTAAATCATAATACAGTTACCAACAGTAAAGGCGGCCTCACAAAAAAATGGAGTGTGTGCAGTAAATCATAATACAGTTACCAACAGTAGAGGCGGCCTCACAGAAAACTGGAGTGTGTGCAGTAAATCATAATACAGTTACCAACAGTAGAGGCGGCCTCACAGAAAAATGGAGTGTGTGCAGTAAATCATAATACAGTTACCAACAGTAGAGGTGGCCTCACAGAAAACTGGAGCGTGTGCAGTAAATCATAATACAGTTACCAACAGCAGAGGCGGCCTCACAGAAAAAATGGAGTGTGTGCAGTAAATCATAATACAGTTACCAACAGTAGAGGCGGCCTCACAGAAAAATGGAGTGTGTGCAGTAAATCATAATACAGTTACCAACAGTAGAGGCGGCCTCACAGAAAACTGGAGTGTGTGAAGTAAATCATAATACAGTTACCAACAGTAG
This sequence comes from Ryuthela nishihirai, assembly GCA_038380435.1. NCBI lineage: Eukaryota > Metazoa > Arthropoda > Arachnida > Araneae > Heptathelidae > Ryuthela > Ryuthela nishihirai. The sequence continues at coordinate 34,473,818 of JAWZYU010000018.1, forward strand.
AGGCGGCCTCACAGAAAACTGGAGTGTGTGCAGTAAATCATAATACAGTTACCAACAGTAGAGGCGGCCTCACAAAGAAATGGAGTGTGCGCAGTAAATCATAATACAGTTACCAACAGTAGAGGCGGCCTCACAGAAAACTGGAGTGTGTGCAGTAAATCATAATACAGTTACCAACAGTAGAGGCGGCCTCACAAAGAAATGGAGTGTGTGCAGTAAATCATAATACAGTTACCAACAGTAGAGGCGGCCTCACAGAAAACTGGAGTGTGTGCAGTAAATCATAATACAGTTACCAACAGTAGAGGCGGCCTCACAAAGAAATGGAGTGTGCGCAGTAAATCATAATACAGTTACTAACAACAGAAGTGGCCTCACAGATCTTTGTGTACTGTATTTTTTTTGTAATTATGTGGTTCAGTCGAAAAACATGTTTTGTTCGTAAATATCAGACCAGTGGGATCGCAATTTGTGGATCTTTGTTGATCGGCTGAAGCGACGTTCTCTGATATTACTTTACTTTTTTTTTAGCATTTCGTGTGCGTATATTTGCTCAGCAATTATTTGCAAATAGTAGAACAGGTGATTCTCATTTTAAGGAATGAATTTTTTTTACAAAGGGGAAGAAAAAAAAATCGCCAAATTTATACAATAGCAATTTAAGAGATTTTGACCTTAATAGTTTTAATAATAGGTTAACCTTAATAGCCAAATAATGGGGCTCGGTTGATATTTTACACTTTTGTGCACGAAAATGGGTTAAACGAATAGATCACAATCATCCCAAATACTCAGAGGTGCATTGGAAAGGGATAAATCTCGGCATCTGGTAGGTGACAGATGGAACCACCCGTAAATACCATCCAGCACGTTCTTTGCAAGCACAAGACTCTCTTGTACACTGAGCTACGGCTTAATGCCCCATATGAAGGACGGCGTCCTTTCCAAGGAATCCTATTTTCAAATGCAGAATAGGGATTGGAAGAGAAAACCTCAACGCAGGAAAAGTTAAGACTTCAAACTGGAACATCAAGTTTTAAACCTTACATGTTCGATACCCTCCATCGTTTTTATTTAACCTACTTTGCCACAATATACCCTTGATTACTCACTAATGCGATTAGATTTACATATCTTTTTAGCAATGCGGAAAACAATATATCTCAAAATTTCAATTCTTCTGAAGAAATTGAAAGATTGAATTAAAGAGGGATACCGAGAAGCTCTCTACGATATCTGAAACTGTTACAATGTCTCTAGTCAGCAACCGTGTGGCGCCACACTTGGAAAGCTTTACTGGATAGTGAAGTCGTTTAAAAGCGAATCTTCTGCGCAAAATGTCAGTTGGATTGCATCTTCCTTGGGGTTTGCGACTCCCTGTTGCACTGTTAAGGAACAGGAACCGCATATTGGATGTTGTCTTGAAAGTGAAATGGAGGCTCTCTGATAGATGAAGGAAAACGAGGAGGCGAAATCGGTAGCAGACTTGCATTTTGAAGCTAGTGGATTCGAGAGGAAAAATTTGACATTAACTGCAAGGTAAGGGGGAGACGATGGACAGGTGATATAACTTTACTGTATAAAGTATTTTAAGATTAATTTATTTCCCATATAAAAAAAAGGGAAGGGGGGGGGGGTCAAAGTCAGTTGGATAGGACTCCTCCGTGTGCGAAGCCGCGGGGTTGGCCCAGTCGATAGCGCGCTAGGCTCGTAATCTTCAGTTCTAAGATTCGAGTCCCAACTGTGCCAGCTGCGAGATTTATATCGCTAAACCCTACCCTGCTCTTGGAGAGAAAGGAGACACCGATGGGCTTGGGAAAGTAACCATTTGTTGTGACATTAAGTCGTGGACTCGTGTGCGGGAGAACCATACTCTGTACATGCTAAAAAACACGCTGAATGGTGTTGACGGGAGGCTACCATCTGTCTACCAAGCTGTCTAGTGAGTCCCCTCCCCCAACCTTCTCTGAGTCCTCGGGGTTCTTATGACCTAGCTATTTAGCCCATTGTGTGCAAAAAAGTGCCACTCAAAGGTAAAACAACCCATCCCAACCCGTCAAGGCCACGCAGTTTCTTCTTTAACATGAACACGGATTCTTTACCTCTGAGCGGCACTTTTTTTCCACACATTTGGCAAAATGACCCGTTCTCAATGACCCCGAGGGCTCAGAGAAAGTTAGAGGAAGGGGACCCACTGGACAGCTGTTAAGGAACAGATGGTAGCCTCCCATCAAAGTCATCCGGCGTCTTCTTTAATTAGCAGAGAGTATGGTTCTCCCGCATAGGAAGAAAGGCTTAACGTCCCATCCGATGGAGGGATGTCTTTCCATCAGTGTCCCCTACTGACCGAGGGCAGGACGAGGAGTTTGCAGAGAATAATCTCAACTCTTGCTCAGGTGAGACTCGAACCTGAGAACTGCAGATTACGAGTCTGGTGCGCTACCGACTGAGCGAACCCCGGCCCTCACACAGAGGACATCTCAACTGTTCCTGCAATGAATTAGAACTATTGTGTGCAAAAAAAAAAGTTGGACTCAGAGGTAATAATAAGAAAACTCCTGCACAGAATAACTCCTTAATTCTGTGGGGAGGGGGTGGCTCAGTCGGCAGCGCGCCAGGTTCGTAATCTGTAGTTCCCAGCTGGGTCAGCGTTGAGATTTATCTCCGGAAAATTCCCCGCCCTGCCCACGGCCAGTATGGGACACCGATGGGTTTGGAAAGGTTGCCGTCCGTCGGATGGGACGTTAAACCGTGGCCCCTTGTGCTGGAGAGTCATACCCTGTGCACATTAAAGAACACGCTGGATGGCCTTGACGTGAGGCTACTATCTGTCTCCCAACAGCTGTTCCAGTGGGTCCCCTCCTCCAACCTCTCTGACCCTTCGGGGTCCTTGTGACCTGACCATTTAGCCCATGGTGTGCAAAAAAGTGCCCCTCAGAGGTAAAACAACCCAACCCTTAATTCTGTTTTCCGCTAACTTTTATTTTTACACGGAATGCATCATTCGCTTACAACTGAATCCAAAAACTAAATTTAACTGAATTTAACATCCAAAAAAGGATGGATTTGATGAAAAATGCATTATTTTTTTTTAAAAGAAGAATGTACTTACTAGGTAGCAATTAACCGAAGAAAAGCCTCCATCCGAAGAAACTGCTGACTCGACTCATAACTGAATGCAAACCGCAGATCTCATTACACTATTTTAAATGCAATTAAACGTGGGAATTAATCTACGCAAGCCATAAAAGCGAAAGTGAAAAAGAAAGGGGCAGTCCCTATAAATCCATCGAAAGATATTGAACAAAGAAGGATCAATTAACATGAAGAAAAAATGTTGCTCTCAATGTAACGAAGAGATAATGCCCCTCGAACCTATAGCAGACGGACGACATGTTAAATTAGCATTCTCTGTTTGCTCAAGAACAGCTAGAATCGAAACTGTTCTTTTGACGTCCTCCGTGTGTGAAATGGAATGGCCTTTTCAAACTAATGCGTTACTTTCTATTCATTCGCATGATTTGTCATTCAAAGGATCCTGCTCTTTATAGCTCTTACCTCCCACGGCTGCGTTTGTTTAAGAGTGGATGGAAAGAGGATGGAGAGGAGAGGATTCGGAGAGGTTGCCTTCCGCTTCGTCGTCTTCAGGGTGGAAATGAAAGAGATCTGTCGATAGCCTCTCTAAATGACATGGTACAGGTAATTCCTTATCGGGATAGGGTGTTATTTGTTCGTTGTTCTGTTGTTGTGGGTAATCGAGATAAGAACTTGCTGTTTTTTCTCTTCGCTCAACTAAAAAGCGATTCTTAATGTTTTATGTTTGCGTATGACGTTTTAATTATGTTTTGTCTTGATTGCTATCTAGTTGGTATAATCTTTATAAAAGTAATGCATTTGCGTCCGAAATAATTGTAGCTGGGATTGCTTCACGTGTTAATTTCGGTTTAGTTTTTTTGATTCAGTGGAATGCTCCAGATGCGTTCCGTGCAAAAAAAAAATCACGGAAAAGAGAACCAAAAAGATATCACGTAACCTGTGACAAGGTTGGGTTGTTTTTACCTCTGAGTGGTATTTTTTGTATACAATGGACTGAATGGCCAGGTTACAAGGATCTCAAGAGCTCAGAGAAGGTTGGGTAAGGGAACCCACTGGACAGCTGTTAGGAGACGGAACGTAGCTCCCGTCAAGGCCATCCAGTGTGTTCTTTAACATCTTTAGATATTAAAAATTCATCTTTCAAGTCATTATTGTATTAGGTGAACATCCTGATTCCTATTATGGTTCCGCGATTATATATAATCTCCAGAGAAATTGATAAATTTGGCGTTATTTATCATTATTTACCAGTTATTTTATGCAACTGGGAAATTTCCCATTGAAATTCAGCGTTTATAGCGAACATCAGAGATCGTCATTAGAGTTGTAAATATTTCATGAAGCTCACAGACCAATAATTGGGTCGCAACATACAGGAAAAAGATGCGAAAATAACATTTGGGTTGCAGAGCATTTGAAATATCGCAGATCAACTTTCGGGGGTGTAGCGCATTTGAGAAAAATCATAGATCACTATTTGAGAGACAGCATATTTGAAAAAGAGGAAAACAGCATTTGGGTAGCAGAATATTTGAAAAAGATGAGATATCATCTGATAGGTTGCGGACCTATTGGTATTTGTAATTTCATTTTTTTACTTTTGTGATCTGGCAACAAGACTCCGTCCCACTTGTGAATTAACTGCGGACGTTGTGTTTGCCCAGGGATAGCATCTGATTGGCCCCTAGCGTTGGAGAATTCCCGGGGTTGCCTGAGTTATTGCCTCGCTTCAGCCGGCGAAGGGATTCTGTGCGGGGTGATGGTGCTAATAGGACCCGAGTTCGGTCTCCTGTCTTCGAAATAATTATTTATTATTTCCGAGTGCACAACTGTAGTCCAGCGGAACTCCGTTTTCGTTATGGATAAATCTTCAATTAGGGTATAATCATTTTAATTCATGTTAATCTGATTGTTTTAACTTTTCTTTAATATTTTGACTGTCACTTTATAATTAAAGTTATTTGAGTGGATTGAAAATATGATAACGTATTGTAATGTGAATTTATCCACCTTTATAAGTTGGTGGAGGAATTTATGTTGATTTGAAAATTTAAATAAATTTAAATCTTTTTTTGTTACTGTTTAAACCAAATTTGCATTTGTCTATTATTAAATCCTCTACTCATCACAGCTACAGTTAGTGAGTACATGACTCTATATCCTAGCTTGTGGGTTGTTCCTGGTTCGAACTCGAATCTTCTGAGTTACTCTTTCAGAATTATCTGTTAGAAAATAAATTTTTGTTTGAAGTCAGATCGACAAGTAATGATATTTAGTTCTAGATGTGTTATAACTATGTATGGATAATTATTTTTGATAAACGCGGAATATAATTTCAGTTCATGTCGCATGCCTTGAAGAGGAAAAGTTGCGGGTGACATCATTTGGGTCGCAAATATTTAATAAAGATCAAAGTCAACATTTGGACTGTAACATAGTTGGCAAAGATCAAAGACAACCTTTTGAGATGCACGGTATATCGCAAATATCAGAGACCGCCATTTGTGTCGCAACATATTTGGTGAAGAACACAGACAACGTATTTGGGCCGCAGCATGTTTGAAAAAGATCACAGATCAACATTTGGGTCACAAAATTTGATGAAAGGTAGATACCAGCCTTTGAATCGCTGGATTTCTTTTGGAGTCCTTTTGGATTCGAAAAAGATCAGAGATAAGCATTTGGGCTGTAGCATATTTGATAAGCATCAGAGACAAATATTAAGTTGCAGCATATGCGTCGAATATCAAAGACCGTCATTTGAGTCTCAAGATATTTGGCTGAAATCATAGGCCAACATTTGGGCTGCAGCATGGGTGACAACGATCAAAGACCCACATTTGAGTCACAACATATTTGACGAAGGCCAGAGACACACATTTGGATCGTAATATATTTGACAAAGGTTAGATAACAATATTTGGATCACAATATATTTGACGAAGACCAGAGACACACATTTGGATCGTAATATATTTGACAAAGGTTAGATACCAATATTTGGATCACAATATATTTGACGAAGGCCAGAGACACCTATTTGGATCGCAATATATTTGACAAAGGTTAGATACCAATATTTGGATCACAATATATATGACGAAGACCAGAGACACACATTTGGATCGTAATATATTTGACAAAGGTTAGATACCAATATTTGGATCACAATATATTTGACGAAGGCCAGAGACACACATTTGGATCGTAACATATTTGACAAAGGTTAGATACCAATATTTGGATCACAATATATTTGACGAAGGCCAGAGACACACATTTGGATCGTAATATATTTGACAAAGGTTAGATACCAATATTTGGATCACAATATATTTGACGAAGGCCAGAGACACACATTTTGGATCGCAATATATTTGACAAAGGTTAGATACCAATATTTGGATCACAATATATTTGACGAAGGCCAGAGACACCTATTTGGATCGTAATATATTTGACAAAGGTTAGATACCAATATTTGGATCACAATATATTTGACGAAGGCCAGAGGCACACATTTGGATCGTAATATATTTGACAAAGGTTAGATACCAATATTTGGATCACAATATATTTGACGAAGGCCAGAGGCACACATTTGGATCGTAATATATTTGACAAAGGTTAGATACCAATATTTGGATCACAATATATATGACGAAGACCAGAGACACACATTTGGATCGTAATATATTTGACAAAGGTTAGATACCAATATTTGGATCACAATATATTTGACGAAGGCCAGAGGCACACATTTGGATCGCAATATATTTGACAAAGGTTAGATACCAATATTTGGATCACAATATATTTGACGAAGGCCAGAGACACCTATTTGGATCGCAATATATTTTACAAAGGTTAGATACCAATATTTGGATCACAATATATTTGACGAAGGCCAGAGACACACATTTGGATCACAATATATTTGACAAAGGTTAGATACCAATATTTGGATCACAATATATATGACGAAGACCAGAGACACACATTTGGATCGTAATATATTTGACAAAGGTTAGATACCAATATTTGGATCACAATATATTTGACGAAGGCCAGAGACACCTATTTGGATCGCAATATATTTGACAAAGGTTAGATACCAATATTTGGATCACAATATATATGACGAAGACCAGAGACACACATTTGGATCGTAATATATTTGACAAAGGTTAGATACCAATATTTGGATCACAATATATATGACGAAGACCAGAGACACACATTTGGATCGTAATATATTTGACAAAGGTTAGATGCCAATATTTGGATCACAATATATTTGACGAAGGCCAGAGACACACATTTGGATCACAATATATTTGACAAAGGTTAGATAACAATATTTGTGTCGTAACAAACTGAGTAGATTTGATTGAGGAACAAACATTTGAGTTGCAGCATATATGGCTAAAATCGCAGACTAGCACTTGGGCTGCATCATAATTGACAAAGATCACAGTCCAATAATTGGGTCGAAATGTTTGGCAAAGTCAAAAAATCGTGACCTCCAGTTGGGTCTCACGATCTATTTCCACAGAACTGCTTTCAGTCGCGATTCTATGGAAAAAGTCAGCCTTGGCATGTATCCAGGATTTAGTTTCTGGGGGAGGGGTCTGAAAATAAGACTTGCATAAGGTTTACCTTGTTGGGTTGGGTTGTTTTACCTCTGAGCGGCACTTTTTTGCACACCATGGGCTAAATGGCCATGTCACATGGACCCCGAAGGCTCAGAGAAGGTTTGGGGAGGGGACCCACTGGAACAGCTGTTGGGAGACAGATGGTAACCTCCCGTCAAGGCCATCCATCGTGTTCTTTAACGTGCACAGGGTATGGCTCTCCCGCACACGGAGCCACGGCTTAACGTCCCATCCGACGGACGGCGGCCTTTCCAAGCCCATCGGTGTCCCCTACTGACCGTGGGCAGGGCGGGGAATTTTTGCGGAGATAAATCTCAATGCTGACCCAGCTGGGACTCGAACCTGGGAACTACAGATTACGAGCCTGGCGCGCTACCGACTGAGCCACCCCCGCCCCAAAGGTTTACCAATTATAAAATATTCCATTGGACAGGATAGTTTAAAAAGATATTCTATATGACATAAAATTTTAGAGCAAATTTAGAGAAATCTATTTGTAGTGTTGGACATATACTTTGGGTCTAAAATAAAATTATTCAATGGCAATGTTTTGGATTTCAAAACAGATAGTCAAGTTTGAGATTTCGTATAAGACGACCGCATTTTCGGGGGGAGGGATACGGACCCCTTGGTCCTCATCCACCCTGGGTACGTCCCTGAGTTAGCCAGTCAGTGTTGCCACTAATTGTTTGAAAAGTACTAATTTAAAACATTGTGTACAGAATGAATGCTCACGAGGAATGAATCAAGCAAACCAATGTCAGATAGCTTTCCTGGAATTATTCTTCGACTTTCATCAGCTGTGCTCTCTCCAAACGATAAGTCGTTTCATGTTTCGAGCAGCCAATAAGAACTCCAGAATAACGGTTGCGGTTTTTCTCTTGTAAAATGTGTTGATTACTTATGTAGCTGTCACTCGATTATTAATATACAATTTTTCTGAATGATATTACCAATTTACGCAAGAGATAATGAAACTCATTTCGTTTTTCTCCCTATAGAGCCAAAGCTTATTATCAATCTAACCGAGAGGATCTGAAAATAGGTTTCAAACCCGATGGGAATTTCTGCGACCGATTAGTATAGGTAAATCCACTTCTGCGCCAGATAGAAAATGATATGCATCTTAAGCCTTAAACGAAACAAAATTAACCTTCCGATTTTCATTTTGTTTTCTCTCTTTTTCGTAAACGACAAAATTAGTCTGTAGGCATTTAAATAACTTAGGAGATAATGAAGGTGGAAAATATATAATTGAATGAGGTGACAAGAATTTAACACCTATCTTCTCAACGACAAAAGAACACAATAGAGAAATCTGAAGTTTTGACGGTTCATTTATCTAGTACACCAAATTATTAGCTTCTTTTCCGAACAATTTTCTAAATCAGTTGTCACTAAGCCTATTCAGGGTATGGGATCTTTTATTTCTGAGCGGCAGTTTTTGCACAGTTGGGTTGTTTTACCTCTGAGCGGCACTTTTTTTCACACCATGGGCTAAATGGCCAAGTCACATGGACCCCGAAGGCTCAGAGAAGGTTAGGGGAGGGGACCTACTGGAACAGCTGTTGGGAGACAGATGGTAGCCTCCCGTCAAGGCCATCCAGCGTGTTCTTTAAACGTGCACAGGGTATGACTCTTCCGCACACGGGACCACGGCTTAACGTCCCATCCGACGGACGGCGGCCTTTCCAAGCCCATCAGTGTCCCCTACTGACCGTGGGCAGGGCGGGGAATTTTGCGGAGATAAATTTCAACGCTGACCCAGCTGGGACTCGAACCTGGGAACTACAGATTACGAGCCTGGCGCGCTACCGATTGAGCCACCCCCGCCCCAGTTTTTGCACAAATGAACAATTCTGTTAAATGGCGAAGGCTCAGAGAAGGTTGGGTGGACGAGCATACTGGACAGCTGTTAGGAGATAGATGGTAGCCTCCGGTAAAAATAATTCAGGGTGATTTTTAACCTTACATCCGACGTACTGGAGTCCTTCCAAGCCCATCGGTGTCCCCTCTTTCACCAAGCTCAGAATTGGCAGAGATAGTCTGAACGCTGGCACAGTTGGGACTCGATTCTGGGAACTTCAGATTACGAGGTTAGCACGCTACCGACTGAGCAAACTGTAACTAGCGTAATGTCAATTTTAATCTGAACGATTTTAATCCAGCGAAACAAAATTTTAATCTCAATTTTGTGACAAAAACAAAAATTAATACAGAACTCTGCGGATTCGATGTTACGATCATATCTAAGATGTTTTTTAGGTGTTGAGTTGTTTTTTTCTTTGAGTAGCACGCTTTTGCACAGGATGGTTTACATGCAAGGTCATAAAGAACCGAAGACCTCAGAGTTTGATAGGGGCTGGGCTGTTTTACCTCTGAGCGGCACTTTTTTTGCACACCATGGGCTAAATGGCCAGGTCACATGGACCCCGAAGGCTCAGAGAAGATTGGGGGAGGGGATCCACTGGAACAGCTATTGGTAGACAGATGGTAGCCTCCCCGTCAAGGCCATCTTGCGCGTTCTCTAACGTGCACAGGGTATGGCTCTCCCGAACATGGGGCCACGGCTTAACGCACCATCCTACGGACGGCGGCCTTTCCAAGCCCATCGGTGTCCCCTACTGACCGTGAGCAGGGAGGAGAGTGTTTCGAAGATAAATATCAGCAGCGACGTGTACATTTCATATAAAAAATAATAATGCATAAGGTTATGAGAAGTTGTTCGTTTTTTTCTGTAGCTCCTTTTGTTTCCGACCGTCATCAATGCTGAAGGGTAAAAAATTCTAATATCTAAGACAAAAGATGAGAGAGTTCATAAACAATTAACACTTTCGGCCCTGCCGGTGGCATTTGCCACTTTAATATATAAAGAGTTCTAGCTACTGGCTGAGTATCTAGTTTCACCATAAAGCACTAAATGTCACCTCTACAAAGTTGGGTTGGGTTGTTTTACCTCTGAGCTGCACGTTTTTGCACACCATGGGCTAAATGGTGCCAGGCCAGGTCACATGGACCCCGAAGGCTCAGAGAAGGTTGGGGGAGGGGACCCACTGGAACAGCTGTTGGGAGACAGATGGTAGCCTCCCGTCAATGCCATCCAGCGTGTTCTTTAACGTGCACAGGGTATGGCTCTCCCGCACACGGGGCCACGGCTTAACGTCCCATCCGACGGACGGCGGCCTTTCCAAGCCCATCGGTGTCCCCTACTGACCGTGGGCAGGGCGGGGAATTTTGCGGAGATAAATCTCAACGCTGACCCAGCTGGGACTCGAACCTGGAAACTACAGATTACGAGCCTGGCGCGCTACCGACTGAGCCACCCCCGCCCCTACAAAGTATGTGAATCACATTTCATGACATGTTTCAACAACAAGTGAGTGTTTACATATCTGTGTGACCCGTATTGTTCCGCTATTCAAGATGAATGCTAATAACCTGAATTCCACGTTTGGTAAGTACCGATCTAAAATCTAAATCTAAAAATTGTTTCAAAATTTTTCACACGAAATAATTTGATAAGATCTTTGAATAAAAACATTATTTAAAATGAATAAAAAATATGCTTCCATTTTTATCTCTAAGACCTGATGGTGGCATTTGCCATGATTTCTTAGTTTCTAAACCTATGTGGGAAACCCGCTCAAACTTAGTAGGGGAGTCCTTGTATGTCTTACATTCAAATATTGATGATAAAAAAAAATATTTTTCATATTAAAAATCCAGGTCTGAAAGGATTAAAGAATTTGGCTCGTAATATTTAAAATATTCTTTCAAAGATTTAAAAAGAAAAGGAAACATGAATAAATTTGAAAATTTTAAGAATTCGCTTTCAATACTCAATAAGTCGAACAGATAAAAGAATTGCTAAACAGTATTTTAATCTTTTCATTTTTTATCTCATCTCTACTTTTTTGTTGTCATATAATACATTGAAAAACGTTTTCTCATTTCAGAAACTTAAAAGAGATAAGGAGCTTAAATAATGGTTTGTTCGTATGACATTCAGTTTCTATGTATTAAATATTCTTAATGTAACTTTTTCCCTAATAAATTAAGAATAAAAATTTAATCTGAACTCCAAAGTTTAAAGCAGTATTTCCATACTTTCCCTGCCCCCTAAAAAGTAAGAAAAAAAAATTTAACTTATTAACGAAAGCTGCAAATCTAGCAGAAATATTTATTTTGTTTTTTAAAGGCATCTTTTAGCATTTTTCGAGAAGTATTAAAAGTTTGAGGAGCCATTAAATCTTTTGATAGTCGAAAATATTAGCTAATGAAAGATGGGCAAAGTATAATAGACAGTAATTTTTGACAAAGATTTAGCTGGGATAGCATCACGAAATTTGAGATTAAAATGGGTGAGTGAAGAGCCCATAAATTCTGATAATTGCCGCATAAACTGATGAATGTGTGCAATCAGTTAGCACCTAATTAGTGCTTTAAACAGTGTTATTAATTTACGCTGAAAAGAATAATTTTTTTAAATAGCATGTTGGTATAGAAATAAAGGATTCTTGAGGAGATTGGCGTATTAAATGGGTGGGAAAAATAGGCATGTAAATAATTTTCTAATTAATGAATATTTTCTATTTTAAGAAGCTTCAATTTTGCTTTATTTAAGCAATTCAAAAACATAGCTGAGAAAAACGACCTCGGGGAGATATTTAACGAATTTCTTTGTGTGGTTTATAATGATAAAAAGTTTGTTACGTGAAATATTTTCAAAACTGTTCAAATGATATTTTAAACGGTGCTAAAATTGGTTTATATTCTTGGGATTGCTTTTAAAAATAATGTAAACAAGTTTGGTAAGTTGGGTTGTTTTACCTCTGAGCGGCACCTTTTGCACACAATGGGCTAAATGGCCAGGTCACATGGACCCCGAAGGCTCAGAGAAGGTTGGGGGAGGGGACGCACAGGAACAGCTGTTGGAAGACAGATGGTAGCCTCCCCCGTCAAGGCCATCTAGCGCTTTCTCTAACATGCACAAGGTATGGCTCTCCCGAACATGGGGCCACGGCTTAACGTCCCATACGATGGACGGCGGCCTTTCCAAGCCCATCAGTGTCCCCTACTGACTGTGGACAGGGCGGGGAGTTTTGCGGAGATAAATCTCAAAGCTGACCCACGAACCTGGGAACTGCAGATTACGAGCCTGGCGTGCTACCGACTGAGCCACCCCCCTTCTCATGGTTGGTAAATAGTTAGTTTACTAGGATATGTATATATACGGTTAAAATGCATATTCCTGTGTCATTTTGTGGACGAGCAGCCATGCTAATGAAGATATTGCGTTATTTTATGGAGTAGTTTCTGTTTTAATGAATGTATTTTCATGTTCATAATAAATACAGGGTTGAGTTGGGTTGTTTTACCTCTAAGCGGTACGTTTTTGCACACCATGGGCTAAATGGCCAGGTCACAAGGACCCCGAAGGCTCAGAGAAGGTTGGGGGAGGGGACCCACTGGAACAGCTGTTGGGAGACAGATGGTAGCCTCCCGTCAAGGCCATCAAGCGTGTTCTTTAACGTTGTGTTGTTTTACCTCTGAGCAGCATTTTTTGCACACTATGGGCTAAATGGCCATTTCATATGGACCCCGAAGGCTCAGAGAAGGTTGGGGGAGGGGACCCACTGGAACAGCTGTTGGGAGACAGATGGTAGCCTCCCGTTAAGGCCATCCAGCGTGTTCTTTAACGTGCACAGGGTATGGCTCTCCCGCACACGGGGCCACGGCTTAACGTCCCATCCGACGGACGGCGGCCTTTCCATGCCCATCGGTGTCCCCTACTGACCGTGGGCAGGGCGGGGAATTTTGCGGAGATAAATCTCAACGCTGACCCAGCTGGGACTCGAACCTGGGAACTACAGATTACGAGCCTGGCGCGCTACCGACTGAGCCACCCCGGCCCAATAAATACAGGTTACCTGTTGAAATAGGCTTCAATAATTATTAAAAACATCTGAAGAAAAAAATATCGTTTATATTCTTGATGAAAATGATCGCTGATGAGGCGGGAATCGAACCCGCCGCGGCAGCGATCATTTTTTTCAGATGTTTTTAATAAATATTTTCGTGTTATTTATTATTTTTTTTCGAACCCTATAAAACTAGAAAAGCTTCTAATAATAATTTTAAAATCTTTAAACGCAGTACATAATTTTACAAAACTTTTTTGGTTGCTGTGGGATAAAGTTTTATAATTCACTACTTTATAAGACTTAACAAACTGAAAATTACATTTAAGAAAGAGGTATAAGCAGGGCCGGATCTGGTTAGGGGAAGGAGCTATCTTTGGACTCGAGGATATGGTCCCCTTTGAGAATGCTAGTGAGGGTGATAAAGGGAAAAAATATTAAACTCTTGAATTTTTAATGAATTTTTCAAGAATTTGTTTTGAAGATCTCTAAAACGAAGGGAGGAATATTATCCCTTCCATTCAATTTTTTTACAGATCCTGGCCTGGATGTAAAAATGAATTGGATATGGTAATTCACTGCAAATAAATTCATAAGTAGTATCACTTTATTAATTTTAACAGAATATTGTAATTATTAACGAAATTACTATTTTCTATGCATTAAATGTTTTTATCAACTGCTTTAAAATGAACTTTTAATGATATATGATTCAAGTGGTCCTTCTTAAATTCATTGCACTTGAATGTTCTTCAATCATTATTTATTGTATTTGTTATATTTAATCATTATGTGCACAGGCATAGTAAAAATTAGAAATTAAAACTAATCGGTACATGTAAAATAGTAGCTACTAGCGAGTGTGGAAATTCTTGTTTTACATCTGAGCGGCACTTTTTTGCACATCATGGGCTAAATGGCCAGGTCACAAGGACCCCAAAGGCTCAGAGAAGGTTGGGGGAGGGGACCCACTGGAACAGCTGTTGGGAGACAGATGGTAGCCTCCCGTCAAGGCCATCCAGCGTGTTCTTTAACGTGCGCAGGGTATGGCTCTCCCTCACACGGTGCCACGGCTTAACGTCCCATCCGACGGACGGACGGCAATCTTTCCAAGCCCATCGATGTCCCCTACTGACCGTGGGGAGGGTGGGGAATTTTGCGGAGATAAATCTCAACGCTCACCCAGCTGGGACTCGAACCTGGGAACTGCAGATTACGAGCGTGCCGAGCTACCGACTGAGCCACCCCCGCCCCAGGAAACTCTTCTGGATATGACGAATATTTTGTGTATGCATATTATAAAACTTGGAGTCTTTGTGGCCAGGTCACAAGTACTCCAAGGTCTAAGAGAAGGTTGGGGGAAGGGGACAAACTTCAAAGCTATCTTTAACGTACACAGGGTATGGCTCTCCTGCATAGGGAGGGGCGAGGGTGGCTCAGTCGGTAGCGCGCCAGGCTCGTAATCTGTAGTTCGCAGGTTCGAGTCCCAGCTGGGTCAGCATTGAGATTTATCTCCGCAAAATTCCCCGCCCTGCCCACGGTCAGTAGGGGAACACCGATGGGCTTGGAAAGGCCGCCGTCCGTCGAATCGGACGTTAAGCCGTGGCCCCGTGTGTGGGAGAACCATACCCTGTGCACGTTAAAGAACACGCTGGATGGCCTTGACGGGAGGCTACCATCTGTCTCCCAACAGCTGTTCCAGTGGGCCCCCTCCCCCAACCTTCTCTGGGCCTTCGGGGTCCATGTGACCTGGCCATTTAGCCCATGGTGTGTTCAAATAAGTGCCGCTCAGAGGTAAAACAACCCAACCCTGCATACGGAGCCACGGCTGTGTGTCCCATCCAATGGATTGCGGCCTTTCCAAACCCTTCGGCGTCTCCTTTACCACAGAGAGCAGAGTGAAAATTAAGCAGATTAAATCTCAGCGCAATCTTGAAAAATAAAAAAAAAAGATTATTATAGTTCTCATGCAAATTTAGGAGCGTGAGAAGGAATGTTTATGTAGGGCATTGGCTTCAAATAAAGGCAGATGATCTCTTTCGTATTTAAATTTCTGTTCCATTCTATATCCAGTAACATAGTATTGTAATCCCCTTTTAACACGGATTTGATTAGACGCAATTTATATTTCGACACCAGTTTTATACAGCAAGGAGTTGTATAAGTTGGTAACGCACCAGGATCGTAATCTGCAGTTCTCAGGTTGGAGTCCCAGCTGGGACATATGATCACATGGAACATCTAACCACCTGGAATCTCTAACCCACTTGGGCAAGAGTTAAGATTTATATACTCTAACCCCACCCTGCTCTGCCCTCGGTCAGAAAGGGGACATCGATTTGCTTGGGTTGGGTTGTTTTACCTCTGAGCAGCACTTTTTTGCACACCATGGGCTAAATGGCCAGGTCACATGGACCCCGAAGGCTCAGAGAAGGTTGGGGGAGGGGACCCACTGGAACAGCTGTTGGGAGACAAATGATAGCCTCCCGTCAAGGCCATCCAGCGTGTTCTTTAACGTGCACAGGGTATGGTTCTCCCGCACACGGCGCCACGGCTTAACATCCCATACGACGGACGGCGGTCTTTCCAAGCCCATCAGTGTCCTCTACTGACCGTGGGCAGGGCGGGGAATTCTGCGGAGATAAATCTCAACGCTGACCCAGCTGGGACTCGAACCTGGGAACTACAGATTACGAGCCTGGCGCGCTACCGACTGAGCCACCCCCGCCCCGATTTGCTTGGAAATGCCACCTCTCTCAGATGAGACGTTAAGCCGAGTGCAGGAAAGCTGTACAATGTGCACATTAAAAAACACGCCGGATGGTGATGAAAGATCGATAATAACTGTCCAGTGGATTCTCTTCCCAAATCTTCTCTGAGCCCTTGAGGATCTTATGACATTGCAATTTAACCCACTGAATGCAAAAAAAGCACCTCTCAGAAGTAAAGCAACCCAACGCGATCGTTATATTCCCTACAGTGGCCGCGTAAATCGAAAAAGTGTTCTTCCTCTAACAATAATGTTAGAAATGGAGGTTGCTTACCAGAATATTTTGTAAAATTTACTTTTATGTACAGCGTTATCTTATTTCTAATTTTTTGCAGTTATTATACATCAGTATCTCCGACTATTTTTATTGGATGCATGAGAATGAAACTGATGTAACAGACAGATTTTTAAAGCTCTTCCTGGGCGCCTTTTAAGGCTCATTTAAATGTCTTTGGTATTTTGTTACAATGTTTCGGTTGTTGTACCTCCATGTGGCACTTATTTTGCACGCATTGGCCTAAATGGTTATATCACAAGGACCCCAAGGGTTCAGAGAATGCTGGGAAAGGGGACCCACTTAACATCTGAGAGGAGACAGATGGGAACCTCCCTCAAGGGCGTCGTACGAGTTCCTTAAAGTGCAAAGGATGTGCTCTCTGCACACTGGACCACGGGTTAACCTCATTCAACGGGCGGTGGCCTTTCCAAGCCCAACGATATTTCTCCTTCTCACCGAAGGCAGAGTAGGGATTAGCGGAGATAAAGAGCGAACATCGCTAGCACAGTTAGGACTCGATCCTGGAAATATCAGATTGCGAGCCTGATGCACTACCGACTGAACCAGTACTCGCCACTTTGTTCTAATGACAATTCAGTAATTCTTCTGAAAATTTTATTTACGTTCAGTTACTTTGGTTACTCATCTTGTTTCACTATCTTAAATGTTTACTGAAAAATAAGAATTTCTTTCTGGTTTAATACCCTGCATCTTAATCGTTTTGCCATCTTAATCGTTTTAATGTTTTCAAAACAATAATTTAGATATTTTTCAGTCTGCAATAAAATAATTGAAGAGGATTTGGGTTGGGTTGTTTTACCTCTGAGCGGCACTTTTTTTGCACACCATGGCTGCACACCATGGGTTAAATGGCCAGGCCACATGGACCCCGAAGGCTCAGAGAAGGTTGGGGGAGGGGACCCACTGGAACAGCTGTTGGGAGACAGATGGTAGCCTCCCGTCAAGGCCATCCAGCGTGTTCTTTAACGTGCACAGGGTATGGCTCTCCCGCACACGGAGCCACGGCTTAACGTCCCATCCGACGGACGGCGGCCTTTCCAAGCCCATCGGTGTCCCCTACTGACCGTGGGCAAGGCGGGGAATTTTGCGGAGATAAATCTCAACGCTGACCCAGTTGGGACTCGAACCTGGGAACTACAGATTACGAGCCTGGCGCGCTACCGACTGAGCCACCCCCGCCCCAATTGAAGAGGAAAAGTTGTGAGGTTGATATCATGCTCATATGTGTTTGTTTACATCAGCTTTCATATGGAATCGTGTTAAAGCGAAATTCGCATAATTCGAAATAGTGTTTTTTCTATTTGTTATTTTTTTCTGTGGGGGGTGGGATCCTGTATCCTCCCCAATCTGTTTCTATGAAATATGGCTTCTAAAAGCAAAAGTAGCGGTGCTGCTGCAAACAGATTTAGAAAAGTGATGACTCGAGAACAGAGAATAGACGTGCGGAATAAACTAGAGTGTATTGAAAGTGCAGTATCTGTTGGAAGACATTTTCATATAAATGAATCTTCTCTCAGAACTATTAAAGTAAGTCAAGCAGCCATTAAGGCGAGCGTTAAACCGAGCATCGAAGACTACAAAAGTCACTTATAAAAGCCTTCCAAATATAGGGAAAAATTTGAAAAAGCAATCTCTTTGTGCATCGAACATATGGTACAAAGCGAAAGTTAAGCTAACTAGCAATGAGATACGTGAGTAAAACGAGATGTGTTTACAACAATCTTCTGGATAGGAGTAGCTGGTATGAGTACTGATGCTCCTTCACAAATCACGATCAAGTAAGGAGTTGTTCGAAAATTTCAAGAAAAGAATTTGATTTACCTCGTCATGTAAATTTAGGAACGCGAAAAGGTAAGTTTGTCTAACTCTTTAGCTTCAATAATGGCAGATTATCTATTTCATATTTCGTTTTTTGTCCCATTTTATGTCCAGCATTAGACTACTATGTATAATCCCTTTTTAATGCAGTTTTGATTATCTATAGTTTATATTTCGACACCGTTTTAACACGCTATTAGAATTTCGGTTGGGTTGTTTTACCTCTGAGCGGCACTTTTTTGCACACCATGGGCTAAATGGCCAAGTCACATGGACCCCGAAGGCTCAGAGAAGGTTGGGGGAGGGGACCCACTGGAACAGCTGTTGGGAGACAGATGGTAGCCTCCCGTCAAGGCCATCCAGAGTGTTCTTTAACGTGCACAGGGTATGTCTCTCCCGCACACGGGGCCACGGCTTAACGTCCCATCCGACGGACGGCGGCTTTTCCAAGCCCATCGGTGTCCCCTACTGACCGTGGGCAGGGCGGGGAATTTTGCGGAGATAAATCTCAACGCTGACCCAGCTGGGACTCGAACCTGGGAGCTACAGATTACGAGCCTGGCGCGCTACCGACTGAGCCACCCCCGCCCTATTAGAAGAAAACTTAGTTTTTACCTGAGAAAAGCTTGAGATGTGGGAAATCTGTGAGAGGAAAACAGAGCGTTGATGTCCGATATTCCTTATCGGAACACAGAATCTTTTCGTGCTGTCGTTAGTGTTTGTTCATGTATCGGTTACCATATCGATTGTCCATCTCACCATTCAATTATTAATACTCGGCTTACATTTACAACAAGTTAGGGTTGCCTGTCTATACGTGTATTGCCACTGTACGCGCGTAGATATAAGTCCGGACTTTGCCTGCTTACCAATTCCGTGTCCTGTAGCAAACAGTGCTAGGCTGATTTTGTCCTATCTATGTTATTTGTTGCTTTCAAGGCTATCCTTTCGTGACGAGTTGGGAGAAAATGAAACAGCAGACAGAGACACAAAAAATGAAACAGCAGACAGGGACGCAGAAAAATGAAACAGCAGACAGGGACGCAGAAAATGAAACAGTAGACAGGGACGCAGAAAAAAATGAAACAATAGATAAAAAATACGAAAAAAGCCTCAGTTTAATGAGGGAAAAATCCGATAAAAGTCAATACAGACTTTTTTTTTGGTTACCAATAGCAATTGTTTGAAGGCTACCCTATGAAATGCATGTTTTATTTTCAAGCTACATTGCCTTCAGTCAGAGGATTTCCATATTGAATCTAAATTCGAAGCTCTATAACTTCTAAAATATGCATTTGATGAAAAATTATGACTGAAAAGAAATTAAAGATCATAATCAATGTTTTTAAATCTCGATTTTCAAAAATATTCGTTCAGTATTTAAAGATTTATAGGAGCTGGAATATTAAGAAATAAATTATCGTTTTATAAAAAAAACAATAAATTGTTTTATTTCATAAAAATCATTCGTGATTGTGTAATGTTGAAAGAATCATTACGAAAACTTCTAAAATGATATTTATGTTATTAAATTGTTTGAAACCATACTTATTGTTTAAGCTTCAATTTCCGAGCAAAATTCTTATGAGGCATTACTATATATTATTTTATTTATTTGAAATATTCTAGCTTCCATAGCTCTTTAAATATTGAACACATATTGTTGAAAATCGAGATTTCAATACATTTGTTTATAAGCTTTATCTTCAGTCACATTTTTCCATTAAATGTACATTTTAGAAATTACAGAACATCGCAGTTTGATTCCCATTAACATAACATGGAGATTCTAATGATTAGAACGTTTTTCCTTTACCTCTCTTTATTTAGAATTTCTATCATCTCGTTGTAAAAAGTAAATTCGTTTTTAATTGGTACATAACATGACATTCATGTGTTTCTTAGTAACCAGGATGAAGTTCTGAAGTCTATTTTTCTTTATTGTACTGAACATTAAATGGTGTGTATAAAACATTATTGTGCTGAACATTAGTGGTGTGTGTAAAACATTATTCTGCTGAACATTAGTTGTGTGTATAAAACATTATTGTGTTGAACATTAGTGGTGTGTGTAAAACATTAATGTGCTGAACATTAGTGGTGTGTATAAAACATTATTGTGCTTAACAGTTAATGGACAACAAAACACTTGGCTTTATTTATTTACGAGGAGTATGAAATCAAGATTTCTGATTAGATGTTTATTTATTAGATGGTGATAAAGTGGAGGATGGGACAGGCGAAAAGGGTACACGTTCTTGTATTCGAGGCGCTGGCGAAGTTAAAGGTTGTGGTGGCAGTTCAACCGTACTTATAAACTTCTCAAGAGTAATCAAGAGTCTGTCAAGCGTAGAGTTGTCTATGCAAGTACACCATCTCTCAATTTATATAAAGTATTAGGTTTACACTTTATTTCGGTTTTGTACGGTCAACAAAATGCAACTAGTTTCGGTTTACATGATTATAGACAGCGTTTTGCACGATATGGATTTGGATTATTTTTATGTACGATGATTCGAGATGGAATGAGTTGTAAAACATGTGCGAACATATACGATGATTCGAGATGGAATGAGTCATATTGAATGAGGAAGAAAATGCCAGCTGACCTCGCGGATTTTGTTAGAGAATATATATGAGATTACTCTTATTAAGATTATCGAAACGGCATCTGCTTTTGATAGAAACATATTTCTTTTAAAGTTATGCCCACTTAAAAATGATAGCTCGAAAATAATGGATTTAAAAAGGCATATGTTACATTCGCAATGTTTCAAAAACTATACATTCAAACTTTTTAATTATTTTAAAAGACCATATCAGACATCAGAAGGTTATTTATATCCATTTTCATTAATAGAAAATTTATGAAAAATGGCCAAAATAATGTTAAAAAATAATTTTTTTCATATTGTTTTTCACGTTACAGTTGAAAATCACTCTGAAAATTTATACTCTTTGGTAATTTCACTTCAATATATTAAATATTAGTGTTCCAAGAGATTCGCAAACTTTGAAAATATGGGAAAACTTGAAAAAGTGGCAATTTCCAAAATCATTAAAAAAAGAAACACATTAAAAATATATGAAGCATTCGAAAATTATAGACAACAACCTGAGTTAAATAATAGTGGAAAATTACTTTGATGTATTGTAGTTTAACAATATATTTCAGGCGTAGATGGCAGAATTGCTCTTTACGAATGTTACATAACATCGCAAAGAGTTATCGTCGGTTCATCCAGTAAATAAATACAATACAATTAGCGCATATTGAGATTAGTTTCACTTTGACTTGAAAGTGTCATTTGTCATGGGGCGGGAGTGGCTCAGTCGGTAGCGCGGCAGGCTCGTAATTTGCAGTTCCCAGGTTGGAGTCCCAGCTGGGTCAGCGTTGAGATTTATCTCCGTAAAATTCCCCGCCCTGCCCACGGTCTGTAGGGGACACAGAAGGGCTTGGAAAGGCCGCCGTCCGTCGGATGGGACGTTAAGCCGTGGCCCCGTGTGCAGAAGAGCCATACCCTGTGCACGTCAAAGAACACGCTGGATGGCCTTGACGGGAGGCTACCATCTGTCTACCAACAGCTGTTCCAGTGGGTATATTAACACTGATTGAAACACTGGAATAACAGTAAACACGCCATAGAATTGTTGAACCTAATTGTCTTTGGCTGCTATAATTACTTTTTAGGATTGGATTGGGTTGTTGGGTTGTTCTACCTCTGAGTCGCTCTTTTGCACACAAAGGCTAAAGGACAGGTGACAAAGACTATAGGGATCAGAGAAGGTTGGGGGAGGGGACCCACTGGACAGCTGTTGGGAGACAGATGGTAGTCTTCTATCAAGGTCATTCAGCGTGTTCTTTAACGTGCAAATAATAGGTATCTAGGTAAGGAGGTATCTGTTATGTAAACATTATGTTGCTATGATGATTTCGCAAATCGAAATTGTATTTAGTGTACAATAATTTCGCCTGATTAAACAAATTTATACTCTTTGGTAGTTAACAAAAAAGTTGCACTTCAATATATTATATGGTTCTTCCTCATATGGTGTCAAGGCTTAACGTCACATCCGACAGACTCACACCAGCTGGGAATCGAACCTGGGAACTGCAAATAAGAGCTGGCACCTTAACGACTGAGCCACCCTCCCGCCCCTTATTTTACAGGAATACATATACTTGTTGCAAGTACCGTACCAGTACCTGTCACTGAACGTTTACACTCAGGGCCCACTTAAGGTTTCAGGAAGCCCTAGGCAGCGTGACGGGGGTTTCCAAGAGGCCCAATGTTCTGTAATATTATTCTGACTTCCAAATGTTGTTGTTTCCCTTCTTTTATCTATGCTATTACACATTTCTCTACACTTTTACACTGCAGCAAGTGTTCGAGATTATTTTATCAACTTAATCAGTCTGAACATGTTTTAGAATTCAGTTGATTTCCCATGGTACGAATGCTGCAGTGCTTCGTTGGTCTACAGCATCCAACAAATCATAAATAATTATTTTAAAGTTCCTCCTATGTTATTACACGTTTCTCTACATTTTTATACTACAGCAAGGTTTCGAGATAATTCTATATACTAAATAAGTCTGAACAGATTATAGAATTCAGTTGATTTTAAAGGGTACGAATGCTACAGTGCTTTGTCGTTCTACAGCATCCAGCAAATCATACATAATTATTTTAAAGATGATGGCGTTTACAGAATAAAAATTTCTTCCCATCTCCGGGCAGACTAATTTAAGTAAAAATTATCCATAGAGTCGGTAATCAGGGCCTGGTTACACTAAAGCCTATACTACAATGTTAAATGTGGCCACAAGTTTGAAGAATAAAGCTGTCATCTCTCGTGCTTGCGAAACGATTTTCTTGTACAAGAAAAACTGGAGAGCAAGAGAGGAAAGCAAAACAGTGGAAGAGAGCCAGCTAGGAAGGCAAAACAGTTGACGCAAAAGCAACACTTAACGGTGTGTGAGAAGCCAATGAAGTAAGTTAGCGGACTGAAAGAAACCGCTGCCTTGGAGAGAGGCTGCTTGAGAAGCCATACGAAGAAGCAACTGTCGAACACATTTCAGAAGGGCTTCGTCCTTAGAGCAGACTGTAACGGTGGTAGGGAACATCATTGACTTGATGTGTATTTCTTAGAATACTCGAGATCTCTGAAAATTCGACGTCTTTTGAGATCTACGGTTTTCTTCACTAAACAGAACAGAGAAAAGCCCGTGCAATTCACAACATCTTACAGATGGAAACCTCATATTTTGTCGAAATTGTGGCAATCCGAGTGATGGTTTCTAAGGCTTCTTAAAAGCGAATTTTCAAGGGTTTGATAACGTTGGGAAAACGTGTCATGCTGTTAATCAGGCGAAATCATTGTACACTAAATACAATTTCGATTTGCGAAATCATCCTAGCAACAGAATTTTACGTAATAGATACCTCCTTACCTAGATACCTGTAAAACTGGACATACGTGATTCTATCTCTGCGCCAATCTTTGTTTTCTTCTTAGTTCGCTTTATGTTCAGGTGAAATGACATCAAGACTTAAAAAATGCTTAATTGAAGAAATAGTGGTTGGTGTCTTTAAATTTTTTTTTGAAAATGCAAGAAATATATATATGCTTAATAAGTTTTTGCCCCATTACCTTTACTAATATTTTCAAGGGGGGAGAAATGTCTTATGGGGAGGAATATTGGCATCCCATCGGAGAATGTTAAGGTTTCGGTTTTTTATTGTATTATTGGGTAATAAATATATTAACATTCGAGGATTTTTATACAAAATTCGGACTAAAAAATTAGGGTTACTTGTGGGGGAGGGGGGGGGGTCAGAATGATTGGATTAAAACGGAAATCAGAACTTGATTGAACTACATTTTTTGCCTAATTGTGAAACACATGTGTGGTTCTCCTTCATTCCAGCCGCCTTTCAAAATATTCTTGCAAAATATTTAATAAATTTGTTTACTATATAAAGGTCTTTGAAATGAAAAACGTAAAAGTTAAATAAAAACTGTTTTAGTAACAAAAAATGCATGTCAGTTTTTAAGACAGTCTCTATTACGTTCGATACACTTTCCTCAACGATGAAGTTATGACTCAATGACCTCAGAGAAGGCAATTTTGTGATTGGTGGTGGACCTATCCGTGCACCGCCGTTTTGACCTCTTCGTCTGATGAAAAGTGAGATATTTCAGTGGCCTGAAAAGGTAGTAATCACTCTGCGCCAAGTCTGGTATAGTCTCAAAATTCACCCCCTTTATCTATTCTACTGTAGTACATGCGATATACGGGTCGGCATTTCCATGCTACAGGCACACCTATGAGGATAGAAAGACGTTTCTTCACAATTACTGGCTTCAGATAAATCAGAAGCACTTCACAGAACTTTGCATCTGTCACCGTTTCTCGTCCCAGGCTCGTAATGTGTAGTTTCCAGGTTCGAGTCCCAGCTGGGTCAGCGTTGAGATTTATCTCCGCAAAATTCCCCGCCTTGCCCACGGTCAGTAGGGGACACCAAAGGGCTTGGAAAGGCCGCCGTCTGTCGTATGGGACGTTAAGCCGTGGCCCCGTGTGTGGGAGAGCCATATCCTGTGCACGTTAAAGAACACGCTGGATGGCCTTGACGGGAGGCTACCATCTGTCTCCCAACAGTTGTTCCAGTGGGTCCCCTCCCCAACCTTCTCTGAGCCTTCGGGGTCCTTGTGGCCTGGCCATTTAGCCCATGGTGTGCAAAAATGTGCCGCTCAGAGGTAAAACAACCCAACCCGTTTCTCGTCTGATCAAGTAGTGTTTCAGATTTAATCCTTGTATGACTCCACATTATAGTGAATAAATTTTTTTCTGTTGATGCTTGTACACGGTGGGTTTTTAATGGCGCCATTCTGAACTTGCATATTTGCTTTCTAGTAATGAATAGCACAATCAGGATTCATTACTCGTTACTATAAGTTCTGTGAAGGAATCTCCTTCCTACTTACAACGTTCAACAAGCTCAGAATATGCATCAATGTGTAACTCCTTCAGTTCATGTGTTAAGCTCCGAGGAATCTAATGAGCACACACTTTTTAAAACGGCAACTCCTTGCTAACAGTCTTATGCTTTGAACCCACTCCTGATATTTTGGGTTGGGTTGTTTTACCTCTGAGTGGCACTTTTTTGCACACAATGGGCTAAATGGCCAGGTCACATGGACCTCGAAGGCTCAGAGAAGGTTGGGGGAGGGGACCCACTGGAACAGCTGTAGCCTCCCGTCAAGGCCATCCAGCGTGTTCTTTAACGTGCACAGGGTATGACTCTCCCGCACAAGGGGCCGCGGCTTAACGTCCCATCCGACGGACGGCGACCTTTTCATCCCATCGGTGTCCCCTACTGACCGTGGGCAGGGCGGGGAGTTTTGCGGAGGTAAATTTCAACGCTGACCCAGCTGGAACTCGAACCTGGGAACTGCAGATTACGAGTCTGGCGCGCTACTGACTGAGCCACCCCCGCCCCACACTCCTGATATTTAGGGCTGAGGCATTTTCTTCAATGGAAATGAGACGATTTTCTCGCACGAGCTCCTCCACTGCCGTTGTGTTTTGCGATGTGACGACACGATGAACTTGTCCAGGTCACGAAGCATCTTCGACAGATTCGATACCTTTCTTGAATTTATCCACCCACTCGAAGACTTGCCGTTGACTCATTCGTCGTCCCCCATAACTGTGCCAACATTTTGAGTTAAATTCCAGCCGATATCATTCCTTCGGTATCCAGAAGTGGAATCACAGATTGCATTTCTATCTTTCATTCAAAAATTTAATAGAGACACCATGTTTGTTTATGAATAACGCTATCAGACTCATTATGCGTTCAGCGTTGCAAACTTTAGTGAATAATGTGGTATAAGAATATCATTATATTTTGCATCTTATGCATTTTATGATGATTTCGCGGTTTTCATTTCAGTGATCTTTACACGTACAGATGTTGTTTATATATCATCATGATATATAATAGCCGTAATTCCTGGCCGGACGGGTGTGTGAAGTCATCGGTGGCAAAAATTGTCGGTTCACTGCGGTTCCGCTGCTTCTTGAGCGATCGGTCCCAAATTTGGTGTGGTGGTCCTATTTAGTTCCAATCCCGTTGTGTTAACAGAGAGCGTCCCTAGATGCCGTGGGTCGACAGAATTCCCTCGGAAACTGTCCGAAGTTTCTGTGGGCACTGCTGTCGCCTACTTTGTAATGGAGCAGTACGTTGTCGACGACACTACTGGAGTAGTATGTTAAAGGTGGGTTGTGTGTTGTTTTACCTCTGAGCGGCACTTTTTTGCACACTATGGGCTAAATGGCCAGGTCACATGGACCCCGAAGTCTCAGAGAACGTTGGGGGAGGGGACCCACTGGAACAGCTGTTGGGAGACAGATGGTACCCTCCCGTCAAGGCCATCCAGCGTGTTCTTTAACGTGCACAGGGTATGGCTCTCCCGCACACGAGGCCACGGCTTAACGTCCCACCCAACGGATGGCGGCCTTTCCAAGCCCATCGGTATAACCTACTGACCGTGGGCAGGGTGGGGAATTTTACGGAGATAAATCTCAACGCTGACCCAGCTGAGACTCGAACCTGGGAACTACAGATTACGAGCCTGGCACGCTACCGACTGAGTCACCCCCGCCCAGGTGTTAAAGGTGGAAAGCTGTGAATGAACGTATTGGTGGGGAAGAGTTATTATTAATGAACATACGTTTCACGCCAAACTTTTGGCGTGGGTTTAACTAGTATATATATATATATTTAAGGCATGACTTCCTTTTCCTGACCCTAAATTCGGCTTTCATTTCATATTGTGTCGTGACCATTTCAAAATCGTAGATTCAAGCAGACATCACTACTTATATTCAGACGTCACCCATTCCCTCTTAGTTTTATCGGCAAGCGACATTCCACCATTTAATAAATGAAGTTACTATTTCTAATCAAGTGCAGTGGAAAGTCCAAATCAAATCCATAAACGAAACTAATACTGTTTTTGAACAGACGGTCATGTCCATACAGATGAAGCCATTGCTACTTGTGATTTGTAACAGTCAGAACCATCATCCGCCATTTTATTAAGGTGATTTTCTATCGCACTTCGTATTTTTCAGTCATAAAGTACGATGCGGAAAGTACAGGGTCAGTAAATTTCATCATGATGACATAAATTGACAGGCCTCCTGTGATACCTCTGTGGCAAGCAGCTGCTTCAGGGGATATTTATATATATTTTTTATTTTTATTAATTTTAATTATGCAATTTTTTTTATTAAGCCGAAGCAATAATTTTACCGCTTCCAGATAATCTGGCTATAATCCGGTTAAGGGCAATGGTTCTCAGCCTTTGTGAACCTATCTCCCTCTGTACCCTTTGTAATATCGCATCTATCCTTTCTAATGCTCTATCTATTCTAATGCCCTTTATACCCTTTCTAATCTATCTATTCTAATGCCCTTTATACCCTTTCTAATCTATCTATTCTAATGCCCTTTATACCCTTTCTAACACTCATGGAATTCAAAATTTTCATCCTTATAAAATTAATTGAAACAATATTAACCCTGCAAATAAATTTACGAGTATTTTGACATTGTATCCTTGAATTTTTAAGGTGATTTTGTCGAAACAAAACATGCATAACTGCGTTAATAAAAGAGGTATTCGATATTATATATAACGTATTACTAAAAAAACCTCAAGTAAATGCACTCGTTTCCAAAATTTCTAAAACTCTCCGAGACGGTGCCGTCCTATTGGGAACTACCGGGCTAGATCACCCGACACAATTTCGATGCGTTTCGTTCGTTGACCTATTTCATTTCACCAACAGGAAAAAACATGCCAATGCTAACCCCTCATTTGCTACGTCAAGTGCACAAAATGCCAACAAGTGTTGTACGGTTCCAAAATCAGTTTGTTGACCAGAACAGAAAGAGAAAATCAGCTGCCCGAGGTGAAATAAAAACCAAAAAGAACTACATTTTAAAATATGCGTTTATGCGCAAAAGAAGTGAAACAAATATCGCTTTCCCCTTTTCATTTTCTTCTTCTTGACCGACTGTATCTCAGATCGATCAATGCGCACTAAAAGCATTTTCATTCTTCCCATCAGAGATTCATCCAATTCAATTCTGCATGCTTTATAAAGTGTAATCCAACAACACCCTTTTATATATTTCGAAATTGCCACAGTGAATAAATTTCTTCAGTTTCTATACAGTCCCCTGCTTCCCTGCCTCGGGGCTCGGACTTCTCGTTAATCAGCTGGCTAATCCAATGTACACTTGTTGCTTAGCAACGCATCTCCAGCGCTAGGCCAGGGCTCCCCGCAACACACCAAATAAGCTTTCTAAGACGGAGAAAGTTTAGAAAACCACTTCGGGAGGGAGAGACTGTCTGAGGAGGTGAAAAGCGAAGGAGATGTCAGGGCAGAGGACAGCGTCAATCCTTATTCGCTTCCTCGGTGTCGATCGAGAGAGATTTGATCGCTAAAGAATGGGGGGAAATTTGAGACGCGGGAGATTAGAGTGTCAGCTAAGATAAAGAAGATAATTTTGAAGCTGACATTTTAGAGCTTCTTGAAATGAGGCTCTTTATTGTATTTAAAATAATGTGATTATGTGAATTCACGTCGAAAATTTAAATCAGCAAAATCGTTTTCTTAAGGTAGTAGAATTTTGAGTTGTTTAACCTGTGAGTGGCATTTTTGTGCGCAAAATGGACCAAGTGTCTGGTCACAACGACCCCAAATGCCGGGTCACAACGAACGATCAGAAAAGACAGAAGAGTATCCACTGAACAGCTGTCAGACGACAGATAGAAGCCTCCCATCTAGGTGCAGTTGGATTGAGTTGTTTTACTTCTGAGCAAGTACACACTGGACTAAATGGCGAGGTCACAAGAACCCCAAGTGCTCAGAGAAGTTGTGAAGAAGGGGGATCCATTGGACAGCTAGAAAACAGGGTAGCCTCCAGTCCATGCCATCCAGCATGTTCTTTAATGTGCACAGGGTATATCCGACGGACGGCGGTCTTTTAAAGCGCATCGGTGTCTCTTTTATGGCCGAGAGCATGGTGGGGGTTTAGAGCAGATAAATCTCAACACTGGCACGGCGCAGACTCGAAACCTGGGCACTACAGATTACGAGTCCGGCGCGCTACCGACTGAGATATCTTTGCCACTCCAGTTAAGTTCACCAAATGTTTTTTTTTTTAACGCTCAGTGTTGTTTCGTATCTATTTTACTGCGGCGACGAAGTTGAATTTAAATTAGTAAGCTGGTGACGACAGGAAAATTCTAATCCTAATTATATTGTCAAGAGCAAAAGCAAATATAGGCCTGAAGAAACAATAAAAGGAAACAGAGTTTTTTGTTTCTCGTTTCTGCCAATTTTCTATGGGAAAAATTAAGATAATAATGAAACACCCTCACTGGTGTTGGGTATGCATCAGAGTGGCACTTTTTCACCACACAATGGGTTGGGTTGTTGGGTTGTTTTACCTCTGAGCGGCACTTTTTTGCAACCATGGGCTAAATGGCCAGGTCACATGGACCCCGAAGGCTCAGAGAAGGTTGGGGGAGGAGACCCACTGGAACAGCTGTTGGGAGACAGATGGTAGCCTCCCGTCAAGGCCATCCAGCGTGTTCTTTAACGTGCACAGGGTATGGCTCTCCCACACACGAGGCCACGGCTTAACGTCCCATCCGACGGACGGTGGCCTTTCCAAGCCCATCAGTGTCCCCTACTGACCGTGGGCAGGGCGGGGAATTTTGCGCAGATAAATCTCAACGCTGACCCAGCTGGGACTCGAACCTGGGAACTACAGATTACGAGCCTGGCGCGCTACCGACTGAGCCACCCCCGCCCCAAGATAGTAATGAAACACCCTCACTGGTGTTGGATTGGGTATGCATCAGAGTGGCACTTTTTCACCACACAATGGGCTAAATGACCAGGTTGCAAGGATCCCACAGTTTTCGAGAAGCTTTTAGAGGATAGCTTTTACGAGACAAATGTAAGCTTCCCGTGAAGGCCACTAAGCGTGTTCTTTAAAATATGAGATGCTTGGAGAGTTCTCATAATTCAGAGGTAAAGGTATATTAATAAACTTATCACTCAACCCACGATCTATGGTAGCTATTGGATCTTCAACCTCTCATTTCTTCTTTTAAAACCAGTTGCAACTCATGCTACGCCACTACTCTCGCTATGCCATTAGGGGCGGAGGTGGCTCAGTCGGTAGCGCGCCAGGCTCGTAATCTGTAGTTCCCAGGTTCGAGTCCCAGCTGGGTCAGCGTTGAGATTTATCTCCGCAAAATTCCCCGCCCTGCCCACGGTCAGTAGGGGACACCTATGGGGTTGGAAAGGCCGCCGTCCGTCGGATGAGACGTTAAGCCGTGGTCCCGTGTGCGGGAGAGCCATACCATGTGCACGATAAAGAACACGCTGGATGGCCTTGACGGGAGGCTACCATCTATCTCCCAACAGCAATTCCAGTGGGTCCCCTCCCCCAACCTTCTCTGAGCCTTTGGGGTCCATGTGACCTGGCCATTTAGCCCATTGTGTGCAAAAAAGTGCCGCTCAGAGGTAAAACAACCCAACCCAACTCGCTATGCCATACACTAGCATTCAAATCTGCAGTGGAAGACCAACACTAGTTGCAGGCATGAGTTATTAATGAAGGATATAACCCCGAAATTGCATGGCTGGATATAATTAGCATCTTTCAAAACGGCATTTTAGTTTTTCATCAATATGTCAGCAGAAGGCAACATCAGGTAATTTAACTCGTATGCAGAGTTGACTCGCTGTGAAAGCTGGAAACGATTGAAAAAGAGTTAAATTTAATTATGATTACACTTATCGAAATAGTTCGCAATTAGTTCGAACGCGATCCTGAAATTTATGTATCGACAAACACTTTGAACGATGCTGATCAATATATTGGATGCTGAGGATCACATCGAATATGATGCTGATCAACACACTGGACGGCAAAGATCACTCCATAACGGCTGCTGATCAATGTATTGAATGGCGAAGGCACAAACAGGTCCAACAGCGAATGGCACAAACAGGTCCGATGCTGATCAATGTATTAGGTGTTGATCAATAACTCTATCATAAGTCTGACATGTAAAAGTGATTTCTCCTTTTGGCATCATTGTATATGTTGAATCATAAATATTAAATTCGCCTTTTTATTTACAACTGATAAAAATAATAAATGAATTAAACATGATAAAACAGTTTAAAAAAATTAGCAAAGTTAAAAAGGCCTTTTCCAAAATAAGACCAAAATGCTATAAACTTGATTTTTGCGTTTCTTCTTGTTCAAACAAGATGACTAGAAGCTACGAGAAAGGAAACGCGATTTGGATTTAATTCCGATTCCGATTATACTTATCGAATTAATTTCAAATTATTTCAAATGCGATGTTGAGGTTTACGAATGGATAAACACTTCGAATACGATACTGATTAGCATATTAGATTGTGACGACGTATTGTGTGTTGACGATAACTTCGAATACGATGCTGCTAAACATATCGGATTGTGAGGATAATTTTCAATGCGATGCTGATTAACATAATCGATGAAGACGACTTTCAGTACGTTGCTGATCAACACACTGGATGCTGAGGATCACTTAGAATACGACTCTGATCAATACTACTCGGATGTTGAGGATTGTTTGTAATATAATGCTGAGAAATATTTTGGAAAATGAGGAGAACTACCAAAATATTTTAGATTCTCCTTAAAAATTATACTTTAAAAGGTTAAAAGAAAACAGTGAAATCTTTAATTCTTCTGAATCAAATCCCTTAATCAATGTTCTTACTATAAATATTACATATTTGACTTTGTTTTAGTCGGCTTTACTCATATAAATCAGTGTTTTGACAAAAAAAAGAACGTTTTTCATTTAAATCTCAATGAAGACAAAATATGAATTATTTTTATAAACATAAGGTAAAGCAAATGTAAAACAAGTGACGGAGTAAATTTATAATTTACAGCGCCATTTCAGTGATATGGATTTAACGTTTTTTCAGACCGTTGTTTTGCGTATTTTTTGTGCATCTTGCCTTTTCAGAAAGATATCATATTTATGAGGCAATTTTAACTGAATATTGCTAATTTCTAAACGTGCATTCACTGCTAGTTATAAAAAACGTACTTTGTCTTAAAACGAAAACAAAAATTTAAATTATGTATTAAGAATTTCTATCTTATTCTAATCGCTTGTAATATTAGCTAATTTTCTGAACAGTTATATTTATTGATGTAGGTATTTTAAAAATTCTGCTTTGATATCAGAATGAGATTTAAGCTCTCTGATCAGATTCCTAGTTTTATTCGATATTTAGGTTATTTCCGCACGTTTTGTTTATACATCTATGTATACCATTCCAGCTAAGAAGGAATGATTCTATTCCTCCTTCTTTCTTTATTTTAAAAATGCTAGCAAATGAAAAGGAAAAGAGGTTGAAAAAGAAAAACTTACCTTTTCGCATGACACATGCTGTTTATCTTTAGTTTATCACACAACTTGAAAGTTGCTGATGAAGGGGGCTGGCTCTGCCACTGCTGACAAACAGTGAGAGAACACCTTGGTTCTTTTCACTATTTCTTGGTTTTATCTGTCAAATAAATTACATTAATTAACACTCGGATATTCAACACAAAAAAACTCAATGTAGTTTAATGTTACTGACATTAACAGAAATATTGGTTGCAATTGATATTAAGTTAGTAGAGAGATGATTTGGTGAAGATAGTTCGGTTACTTCTAAGTGAAGAACAATGAGTAAGTCTCTAATTTAAAAATATTTCCCACAAGAAAGTAACCAGGGTGCAGCGAGCAAAATTGACTCGCTGCTCCTGTTTCCTTTCTTGTGTAGAAAAATAATAATTCGAAATATTCTTATTTAAGGAGAAAGGGGAATTTATGGAATAAATTTGATGGTAAAAACGCATAGCATAAGTCAGATGGTGAGATCACATAAATGAAAACTTGTGACGCAGGAAGTGTCATAGTGTATAAAACACTGGCCCCCATGATTCGAATGCGATACTGATTAATATATTTGATTGTGACGACGTATTGGATGTTGACGATATCTTCAAATACGATGCTGCTAAGCATATCGGATTCTGAGGATAATTTTGAAAGCGATGCTGATTAATATAATCGATGAAAACGACTTCGAGTACGATGCTGATCAACACACTGGATGCTGAAGATCACGTAGAATACGCATAGCACCTTCCCTAAAAACACCTTTCCCTCCCTAAAAAAAGAGAAGCAATCGTTCCGCTATATCTCCAGAAATCGAGTGCCGAAAGTAACAAGCTATTAATCATATGAAAGCGTGTGACGCGGGAAGTGTCATAGGATTTTAAAAATGTATCCCCCTCGAGAAAATGTGAAAGGCGTTCTTTGTTATATCTTCTAAATTCGTGATTCTAGAGTTACCAGTTGGGTTGGGTTATTTTACCTCTGAGCGGCACTTTTTGCACACCATGGGCTAAATGACCAGGTCACAAGAACCCCAAAGGCTCAGAGAAGGTTGGGGGAGGGGACCCAGTGGAACAGCTGTTGGGAGACAGATGGTAGCCTCCCGTCAAGACCATCCAGCGTGTTCTTTAACGTACACAGGGTATGGCTCTCCCGCACACGGAGCCACGGCTTAACGTCCCATTCGACGGACAGCGGCCTTTCTAAGCCCATCGGTGTCCCCTACTGACCGTTGGCAGGGCGGAGACTCTTTCGGAGATAAATCTCAACGCTCACCCACCTGGGACTCGAACCTGGGAACTGCAGATTACGAGCCTGGCGTGCTACCAACTAAGCCACCCCTGCCTCAGAGTTACCAGTTAGGTGTCAAATGAACGCTGATATGAGGACCGTCTTAGACTGCTTCGAATTATGCCCCTCACTATTATTCCTTCCCGCAAAAGGGGAACGGAAATTAAGGGGGGTTGCCCTTAACGAGTTTTCTCACATTAGCGTCCCCAGTGTCATGTGTTACCTCAAACACGACTCCAAAAAAAGGGGAGGATAAATGTGGTCAATGTTTATGAGTCATATATCAAATTAAATTTTTTGAAGGTAGATGGTTTTAGTGACAAAGAAAACATATAAATAAATTTAAAAAAATTTAAACTACCAATCTTCCTATATGGGCCCTAAAAAATAGAAAATAGACCTAAAACTACGGTGGTTTACTCAGTCACTGAATTGCGGCGGGGGTGGCTCAGTCGGTAGCGCGCCAGGCTCGTAATCTGTAGTTCCCAGGTTCGAGTCCCAGCTGGGTCAGCGTTGAGATTTATCTCCGCAAAATTCCCCGTCCTGCCCACGGTCAGTAGGGGACACCGATGGGCTTGGAAAGGCCGCCGTCCGTCGGATGGGACGTTAAGCCGTGGCCCCATGTGCGGGAGAGCCATACCCTGTGCACGTTAAAGAACACGCTGGATGGCCTTGACGGGAGGCTACCATCTGTCTCCCAACAGCTGTTCCAGTGGGTCCCCTCCCCCAACCTTCTCTGAACCTTCGGGGTCCATGTGACCTGGAAATTTAGCCCATGGTGTGCAAAAAAAGTGCCGCTCAGAGGTAAAACAACCCAACCCAGTCACATAATTAGTATCCACTTCAAAGGAAGATAGGGCACAGGCAATCTTGTTGAGTAGGTAAAATTCAGTGACTGCACCATCGATATGTTTTAGGTTTATTTACTACCTTTTGGGAGTATATAAGAAGATACATATTTTTAATTTTTTAATTTATTTATATTTTGTTATTTAAAATTGTTTAAAAACAAAAGAGAAAAAGGTTTATTTCTAAGAAATATTTCATTATTAATATATACCATTATTGTGTATACTCCATTCCTAAAAATACTCAAATTTCCTCCTTACACTTTTAAATTTTAGAATCTCTAGAAGACTTGTACAACAAATTAAGTTAATACAAAGAAATTTTTAGAAACTCTTTTTTAAGTCCATCGATAGCAATGCAACTGATCCAAGAACAGTAGACGGTCATAAGTAGTAGCATAAATGAGAGTTCTGGGCCAGTAAAAGGGTCTAGAGATCACTTCGAAGGAATTAATTCACTGTGGATATAATCGTTGTGTCAATCTAAATACCATAAAGTAAGGGCCACATATTTTTATCCATTTATCATACGATAGAACCAAATATAACTACAGATTACCATAAATCATGATCACAAGCAGGCCTGGATCTATCAGAAAAAAAAACTGGGGTTGAGGGTGTGGGGTGGAAGAGCCTGAATTACTATTGCCGCATAACGTTTTTCCCTACGTTTCAGAGGTCTTTAAAAATTATTAAAAAATGCGTGAAATATATTTATGTTTAATAATTTTTTTTCCCTTTCTAGCATTCTCAAGGGGGGAAGGAGACATGTTTTCCTTCTCCCCTCCCCCTAGATTCGGCCCTCATGACAAATATATTAATAATATAAATTTTTATACACATAATATTGTACAATTAAAATCAAAATTTGGGAAATCTTATAAAGAAATAAAGAAGTACCTTTTTTTATTGAAACAGATATTTTTTATTCGACTTTTTTTTATATTTTTGCAACCTTTTTATTGAAAAAATGTTTTTTGAATGACACTAACGCAGACCATTTCCTGAGCAATTATATTTCTATCATAAGATTATTGAAAGGATTATATTTCTTTTAAACACAAATTTGCAATATTATATTGGAAAAAACGAAAACTTTTTATGTCTTTTTTTGCATATAATCTTTGCTTGTTTCTGTAATGTTACTTTGTTGGGATAACGTTGTTATCTTGATGCGATTTCTGGAACATAATCTGCTTATCCCCGCTCGAATTTTGATGAGAAATTGGACACTAATGAGAAGAGCCCTGCGCGGTGCGGATATCCGCATTAAAAAGCGCTCGGTGGATAAAAGATTAACCTTAAGATAGCGGATAGAGGATAGAACCGCGGATAAAAAAATTAATGTTAATGAGGCTGGCAGTTAAAGCCTCGATTTAATAAGATATGTAGAAACATGAGCAAACGCTATTGCATTATTAATGACTGACAGGAGTAAAAAAAAACTACTTCAGAAAATGCTGAAACCTGATTTGAAAATTCACTGATGACATTCACTCTAAAAAAGAAAAAGTCCATTGGGATAAAGTAACAAGTTAAAAAACTTATCTTAAGCGAAAAAGTGATATTTTTTGCTGGCAAAGCAGAATATAAATTCAAAGAATTACCGGGGTGTTACGTAGAAAAAGGGAATTAAATATTAGTCAAGTGAAGAATTCAGTCAGGGAGATCACGAAGTTTTAGAAGGTTGAATTGTTTTACCTCTGAACGGCACTTGTTTTGCACACAATGGGCTAAATGGCCAGGTCGCAAGATACCGAAGGCTCAGAAGAAGGTTGAAGGGATCCACTGAAACCCCTGCTTGGGAGACAGGTGGTAGCCTCCCTTCATGGCCATCCAGCGTGTTCTTTAACGTGCATAGGGTATGGCTCTCTAGCACACGGAGCCACGGGTTGGGTTGTTTTAACAAATTGAGCGGCACTTTTTTGCATACCATGGGCTAAATGGCCAGGTCACATTACCCCGAAGGCTCAAAGAAGGTTGGGGGAGGGACCCACTGGAACAGCTGTTGGGAGACAGATGGTAGCCTCCCGTCAAGGCCATCCAGCGTGTTCTTTAACGTGCACAGGGTATGGCTCTCCCGCACACGGGGTCACGGCTTAACGTCCCATCCGACGGACGGCGGCCTTTCCAAGCCCATCGGTGTCCCCTAATGACCGTGAGCAGGGCGGGGAATTTTGCGGAGATAAATCTCAACGCTGACCCAGCTGGGACTCGAACCTGGGAACTACAGATTACGAGCCTGGCGCGCTATCGACTGAGCCACCCCCGCCCCACGGAGCCACGGCTTAACGACCCAGCCGATAGACGCAGCCTTATCCAAGCCCATCGGTTTTCCCTACTGACGATGGGCACGGCTGGGAGTTATGTGGAGATAAATCTCAACGCTGATCCAGGAGGGACTCGAACTTGGGTACTGCAGATAACAAGTCTGACGCGATACCGACTGAGCCACCCCCGTACCGAAGTTTTAGAGGAGAGTTATTGGGTAATAAAAATTAATGTCTTCTCCATAATCGCCGATAACTCCATTTAAATGTGCATAATAAATTCAGAAGAATTTTAAAAATTAGAATTAGTAAATTTTTGTCTAAATTTGGTAAAGCATATTTTTACAAACAAAATTTTTTTTTATTTTTCACAGTATATTTTTTCAGTTATTAATTAGTCATTAATAAATCATTGGACCGATTTATTTTACTCACAAACATATATCAGACCCCAAGCTTTTGAAAAATATCAACGGTTGGATTAAGTTAGCAATATGCGAGGATGCTGATAAAGTTTTGCGGATGCGGATGAGACCTTGCGATGCGAATAGCACTTTTGCTACCCTCTCAGGGCCTTATTTATGAGCTTGGAAAGACCGCTGTCCATCAGAAGGAATGTTAAGTTTTACATTCCTTCTGATTGAACACTTTAAATAACACATTCGATAACTTTAATGGGAAGAACATCGCTCTCCTAGCTCTGCAGTAGGTTCACTTACTTACCCAGCAATGAATCTTTGTAACCTGTCCATTCAGGCAATTGTGTGACAAAATGTTAGAGGTAAAATAACTAACTTACACCCAGAACAAACAGTATCAACACAATGCATTTTTAAATGTGTAATTATCATATCAAATATACTTAAAATAAAAGCTTTTAGGCCTAAAAGAAAGGTTAAAACAGGCTTTCCTTTTTTCGTTGCTGGCGATTTGCATGACACGGGAGACACAGGGAATGACTTTTTCTTCTGCATTTCTATCCTCCTACATCCCCAGCCTTCTTATTTCCATAATCTGATATCTTGATGGATTTAAACATCTAGTACCAACAAAAAAAGGCCACAAAATCTTTTTTTCCCCTGCTCATTGTAAGGCTATCACCTGCCAAATATATTTATTACAGAAAAAAATAATGTACAATAAAAACTTTCCCTGTATTCTCTTGAGGGATAGATCTTTCGTATATTACTTAAATCTGTGTACAAGATTATCCACGGAATCTTGCATTATAAATTCCGAAGAATCATCATTTCGTATAAGAACAAGAATGGATGAGTAGTAGAACAAGAATTGGGTTGTTTTACCTATGAACAGCATTTTTTTCACTCAGTGAGCTGAATGGCTCCAACCCCCGTTCCCTAGCAGAACAACACATCACCCACATATTACTATTATTACATTCTATTTTCATGAAGATATTCCAAATACCATTTCTTCGTTTGTAGATAAGGAAGAGGTCGGAATGATCTCTTTGACGAAAGGTGTTACACGCTCCACTATGTCTTTGTTTGAAAGGCGTTTAAATTGAAGTAACTTAACAAGATACGTTTGATTTTTTAATCCATTCAGATTCAAAGTTTTGTTTATAGAAGAAAAAAGATTTCCTTTCAAATGCTCTTTATTTAAAATTAAAAGAACAAAAATATCAAAAATTATTTGTTTAACAGCATTTCACTGAAATTTGCAGCACCTGTGTTGCATGTCAGGCACAATCATCTTCAATGTTAGAGTATGCAATTTCTATTACAACTATTTATAATACCAAACTCCAGTCCATTCCTTTAGACCAGTGGTTCTCAATCTTTTATGCTTCACGTAACCTCTGGAAATGTGTATGTAACTGGCGTACCCCTTGTATAGAAAGATAAAACTATAGTTATAGTATAATAATGGTTATTTTTACTTTGTTACTAGATATAGCGACTTTTGAGCTCTCACGGCGTAGCATAAAAAATTTTACCGCGTACTCCACGCTGAGAACCCCTTGTTTAGACTAAAGATTGGTCTACACTTTGCAACACCACAGGCCCCTCTTCCGGTCTTTAAAACACTTCTAAAAAATAATATACAATGTAATATATTCGGATCTGTAAATGGTAGTTAGGTAGTCACTGGAAGGAGAGCTATGCACCAATCTCCTGTGATGATGCATAGAACCGGCAAGGTCTAGCACCTAATGTCCGACCCCGCCTTCTCGTGGTGCAGACCGTTAGTACCTTTCAAAAGAGATACTCTCTTGTGGACATCTATGGCTACTTTTGTTTTTTTTCTACCCTGCTGAGGAATGATCAACCACACAGGGTCCTGGTGCTAACCATATAAACCCAATGGACTGGACAGATATATGGCTCTGAGCTTGATTATGGATCCTGATTTTGTTGCACTCGTGGGCTTCTGTGGAGGGGAAATCTCCCGCTATGCTTTCTGTTTGTTTGTGGGTTGACAACCCCAAGTGAATAGATTCACGGGATATGTTTATCAGCTGGTGGATAATCCTGAGCAGAGGTCATCGCAGGCACCTGAACTCTTTGCTACTATTGGCATCGTCAAATTCTACATTGGAGGAAGTCTTCCAGTGTAGATGGCTTCAGCCTTTAGTGGTGGGGGAACGGGTCTTTGCCCCATGTCTGCGATTAGGGGGCTGTTTGATATTGTAGGCATTCCCTCTCTCAATAAACATAGTTTCTTTAAACATCTTACTAACCATTTTCTCTCCATAGGTAGTTGGAATGTGAGGACTCTGCACAGAGCTTTTTCTCTTGATGTCCTCACACAAGAATTCCAACGTTATAATTTAGATATTATCGGCTTGCAAGAGACCAGATGGACAGATAAAGGTCAGTTTCTTAAAAATAATCTTAAATTTCTCTTTTCGGGGAGAAACGATAATAAACATCACCAAGGCGTGGGTCTGCTTCTTAGTGACACGCTAGTGATGCCCTTCTAGGATATGAGTGCATTAATGAAAGTTTTTTTTACAGCAAAATTTCAGACAAGCGTTAAAAACTTGACTGTTATCTGCTGTTATACCCCCACTGAGGATGCCGATGAGGATGAGAAGGATAGGTTTTATGGACAGCTTCAGGATATTTTGAATTCTGTCAAGAAAGGAGATATTACCCTCGTTCTAGGTGACTTCAATGCCAAAGTTGGTACCGACTCTGACCTTTGGGGAGGAGTAATAGGCCCTTTTGGTATTGGTAGCTGCAATGGCAATGGGCAACGTCTCCTACAGGTAAGTAAACTCAATGGATTCAGAATAACTAACACTTATTACAAACACCACGACATACATAAGTACACATGGGTTTCACCTGACGGGCTACATATGAATATCATTGATTATATATTAATTAACAGCAAATGGGCTAGTTCTGTTAGGAATACCAGGTCATATAAGGGAGATGAAATTGGATCTCACCATTACCTTGTTAAAAGTGTCTAGCAAATTAAACTTAAAAAGTGTTGTGCTAGGGTTAAAAACTTTACTTTTAATATTGAAGCTCTGAAAGACACAGTTATAGCCAAAGCTTACCACGATAGGTTACTTAGTCATTATGACAGTCATGGTATGCTTACTACTGAAGTTGTGGTAGAATGGGATCATTTTAAACAGGCTTATTTTTGGACACTAACAGTACTCTTTTAGATAAAAAGGAGCAGAGGAGACAGAATTATCTGAGTGATAAAGCACTTGAGCTTATTTCGGAAAGAAAGTACTAATAGAAAGCATTATAGAGAATGTAATAAACGTGTAAAAGATCAGTTAGCTGCTGATAAGAATCTTTGCTTGATGGCTTGGCTGACAAAGCCGAGGAAGCAGTTAGACAGCACAACAGCAGAGACCTGTACCAGATAGTTAATGATTTGTGTGGTAGAAAACGAACAGGTATACAGTGATTGAAGGATAAACAAGGTAAGGTTATAGAAGGTGAGGATTCTGTCATGGCTAGGTGGGCTGAGCATTTCAGTGATGTTCTAAATAATGTGGTTAGTTCTACCCCCATTTTTTGCAGTGATGATAGATGCATTGGTGACTTTAATGTTTGCCCTATAACACAATCTGAAGTTATTTTGGCTATTTCTAAACTTAAACTTCATAAATCCCCAGGAGTAGATGAAATTACAACGGAAATGCTCAGAGCTGGGAATGTTTCTGTTACCACTTGGATGACCGAAATTCTGAATATCTTTTATGATAAAGGCATGGTTCCTAAGGATTTTACCAGAGCTATTGTTATCCCTATTTTCAAAAAAGGTGATCGCAGTTCTTGTGATAGCTATAGGGGTATTAGCCTACTCTCTGTTCCAGGCAAAGTTCTTTCCATGATTGTGCTTAATAGAATTAAAAATCTGGTTGACAGTCAATTGCGTGATGAGCAATGTGGATTCAGAAGTGGTAGGGGATGTGTGGATCAGATATTTTTACTTAGGCAGATTTTTGAGAAATGTTTAGAGTTTCAGAAACCTTTGGTTGCTAGCTTTGTTGATTTCAAAAAGGCTTTCGACTCTGTTGATCGCCATAATTTGTGGTTGATTGAAATCATATGGTATACCTGACAAGTTAGTTAACATAATGAAAGCTATTTACAATAATACTGAGTCGTGCGTGAGAGTTGGTAAAGCTTATAGCAATTGGTTTAGCATTACTTCTGGTGTTCG
Organism: Ryuthela nishihirai; assembly: GCA_038380435.1. NCBI lineage: Eukaryota > Metazoa > Arthropoda > Arachnida > Araneae > Heptathelidae > Ryuthela > Ryuthela nishihirai. Next base: position 34,516,008 of record JAWZYU010000018.1, read on the forward strand.
GCAAGGGTGCATTTTGTCTCCTTTTCTCTTTAGCTTGGTTATTGATTATGTTATGCGAAATTCACTTCAAGGGAAAGATTTTGGCCTTAAATGGGCTGGAGATACGAAAATTTCTGATTTAGATTATGCTGATGATTTAGCCCTTTTTTCAAATGATGTTGATGAGATGAACTCTTTCATTCGAGCTGTTGATGAGACTGGTAGTAGAGTAGGTTTGGTTATAAACAGAGAGTAAATTAAAGTGATGAAAATTGGTCAGGCAGGCTGTGATTCAGTTAATCTGAATGGTTGCAGTCTTGAGCAGGTGTCACAGTTTAATTATCTTGGGAGCTATGTAACAGATAATGGTGATGTGCGGCATGAGATTAACAGACGAATAGGGATTGCTGCCGGGACTTTTAAGAATCTAGGGAGAGTGTGGAGTAATAGGCGTATACACCTAAAGACTAAAATTAGACTGTATAATAGTTTGGTTCTTTCTACGGTTAGTTATGGTAGTGAAACTTGGACACTTTGTAAACAAGATAACAGGAAACTAGATGCTTTTGAATATAGCTAGATGCTTAAGCAGTATCTTGGGCATTAGGTGGTTCAACTTTGTAACTAATGATGAGGTTAGGCAAAGGAGTTTGCAACCTCCTTTAAGCAGCATATTGTGCAGAGAGAGACTCCGTTGGTTTGGCCATGTTGCCCGTATGAATAATTATAGATTGGCGAATAGGGTTATGAACAGTGTGCCTAAAGGCCTCAGAAAGAAGGGGAGACCTAGGATGCGGTGGGCAGACAATGTCAAACAGGACCTTGTTAGAATTGGTGTGCAGTGGCCAGATGCAGCAGATGTAGCTCAGGATAGACTTGCTTGAAGAACTAAATTGCACGGTCTGGTTGGACCTCCTTAGCCCATGGCTGCTTGAGGATGATGATGATTATGATGAATATATTCGAGGCCTGAAGTGTTTAACATTGTCTTTTCTCAAATTTTCTATGTACTCAAGTGAAATTGGTTTATTTTCTCTGAAGTTTTATATAACTTTATTCTTATACTCTTAAAATACACTTACTTGGTGCTATTATTTAATTCTCGGAAATTGGATCAATACAAATTTTGTATACCTTCCTAATTTACTATTGAATTAAAATCGCAGTTTGTGTCACAAATACGAAATATTTTTCGCTCAGTTTTAGTTCATTCTAAACTAAAGCAATTTCTTCTTCACTCGTAACAGAATGGTCAGCAGAACGACCTGAGATGGACAGTGGAAGATTTTGAGCATTTCGGAATGTTAGATGTGGACATCGACCACTGGAAGCAGTTCCTCTCCCGTTTGTTCTAGGTTGCACAGGAGAAGGTAATGTTTACCCTTCTCAGCCCTATCAGACGAGGAGGAGGAGGAGGAGGGAGAAGAGGAGTAGTCTATGGTAGCTGGCGGAAAGGGAGGGGAAGGGAGAAGGGGGGAGTCACAGTGAGTATGCCGGAGGCGGCAGTTAGCTGGACAAACACCGTCCATATGGTCTGCTCTCAGAACAGTATAGCCTCCATAGACAGTGTGTTCTTTAGATGACCATTCTCGCTTCAATATCTGTTTTCGTTTGTCGATGAAAATTAATACAGTTTCCGGAAAGGAGTTTCAGTTAAGAGCTGAACTTTTGCTCTCGAAAGATCTGCTGGGCTTCATTCGCGGTACGGGAAGAACTCGCTTCGCGTGACTCTCGTGTTGACAATAAAATTCCAAGTTGACCGAGAGTTAGAATTTCTCTCTGAAGCTTTCGCCCTGTCGAAATTGCGAAGGGATGAGAGAGCTTCGATCGTAGAGAGGTGAGAAATTCAGTGCGGAGTCTTTTATTCTGGATTATTTGTAATTGGAATGCGAGCAGAGAAGGGGAATAAAACTTAAAAAAATTAACTTACTATTACTCATTAATGTGTTTCTTTAAAGTGATACATTGTACATTGGACGGAAGGGGGGCTTGGTCGATAGGCTTGTAATCTGCAGTTCCTAGGTTCGAGTTCCAACCATGCAAACATTGAGATTTATCTCCGTTAACCCCCTACTTTGTCGTCAATAAGAAATAGGACATTGAAGTGCTAAGAGACACCACCATCCATCAGATGAGATGTAAAGCCGTTGCCCCGTATGCAAGGAAAGTCATACCTGAACACGCTGAATGTCCTTGACGGGAGGCTACCATCTGTCTCCTATTAATATGTAATTAAAATGGGTCCAATGGATACACTTCTCCAAACCTTCTCTAAGATTTTGGGATGCTTTTGCCTGGCCATTTAACCTATTATGACTTGTGGATCCTCGTAGTTTCGAATGCAGTATATTTTACTGGTTTTGAAAGCCGAAATTAATAGATTTGAAATCCTGATTCTGATGATTTTGTAGGAAAGTTCCTGGCAGTTTAGGACTAAATCATCCATAAATTTTTAACGCGTGACTTTCCGGTTTAGAACGTAAGATCTCTTTGTTTGCTACGCGGTATTCTGCTGGGTTTGAATATGATATTTATTGTCCTGAAGGCGGGACCTTCTGGTTTTGAACGTGAAATCTCCTGGCTTCGAACACGGGACCTCTTAGGTTTGAACGCGGGATCTCCTGCCTGCTGCTCTACCAGTTGAAACACCACGGAGACAATTCATCGTTCCTTAGATAAAGTTATGTGTCGAAACTCATTGGCGGAATGTCACCTAATTACACTATTTAGACGAACAGTGTAGTTAATTATAAGAAGCTCTCTTGCAGCATTCATGGGTGCAAAAGGATATTATTTAATTACTAGAAATCAATCAGTATCTCTGGCACTTCTTGATTTCTAGACCGTCAGTCCGACTCCCATTTGACCTGGAACGTAACATCGGATCTGAACATCCTTAATATTTATATGTTCTACTGTTCGAAATAGCCCTATTCATCAACTTTAGCTCTCTAGTAACGTTATATCGGAATTTGACCTATGAGCAAAATATCCGTCGCATCCAAAATTAGGCATGATTTCTGAGCTCTAGACTCAAAATACCCCATGCACCATTGTTTAACCCTCTAACATTATTAGATATTATATTTGGCCTTTTACATCAAAATTTTCACATCAAAGAAGGACTCATCACATCCAAAATACATCACAAACCTTTCATATCAAAGAAGGACCCATCACATTCAAAATTTTAAAACATTTCCTAGATCTACGACCCAAAATATTCCAAGGGAACAATTTTTAACTCTTTAGCATCAGTAGTTCTAAATGTTACCTTTGACTTCGAAGCTGTCCCCTCCCCCCCCCCGAATCCGAAAATTTCGTAACCTTTATGAGCTCTACAAATGTTTTACGTTTCTAGCACTTTTTCGTCGATCAAAGCTTGACCTCTATGTGACCACTATTTGACCTTGAAAGATAATCGGAGGTCAGATTTCGGATTTTTATTGAGATCTACGACTAGGATTATCTCTAGGTGCAAATTTTCAAACTTCTATCATTTTTGCATCATAGTTAGAATCAGCGTGATCCTCTGTCAGTCGGCTGTAACAGTCAATCACTTACAATCATCTGCATACACAGTCGTATCAGAATAACATGACCACCCTCCATTCCGATTATTAGCTAGACCAGGGGTGGGCAAATACCGGCCCGCTAAGAGGTTTCTGTGGCCCGCCAAGACAGTCAGAAAAATCCGCCTTGAACCGAGATTTCCTTCCCGTGCGAGACCGAAGATTCGTCTCGTATTTTCCACTAGGACGGCCACGTCAATACGCATCCGCAGTGTAGATACGAAAACAACTGCCCACCCCTGAGCTAGGTGGTCATATTATTCTGATATGACTGTGTATATATTAGTGAATATAAATCTTCCCACTATTCTTAAATATAGCTACCTTAATTCCTGGCTTTGGTTATTGACTTATTTTAAGTTTCCATTCAAAGAACGTTTAAAAGGGTAAATTAATAACACTGGTTTACAAGGTTTTTATAACATGAACAATCGTAGCTGCCTTTCAATGTTTCAGGCGCTGATTTCAGATCTGGCCTTAAAAATGGCTAGCATGTCACGTTTTTATGTTATTGGTCATTTTGACTCCTATTAAGATCTTCCTATACCAACACCTCCAGGCAACTGGGAGGATACTAATTATTTTACTTTTTATGGCTGGCAACAGTGATTGCCAAGTGGGAGAAAACATGTAACAGTAACCTAACCTCAGGCCGCAATTCTTGTTGTTTTCATTGTAGGAGGAACACGTGCTGTACGTTGAAGAGTGAATTTTGGCGTTTAAATGGCACAAAGGCAGCGTCGCGGATGTATTAATGTGCCAGATTATTTTTGTAATGTGTGGGGAAATTATATTTTAAAATCCGAGAGTCGTTCTTTGACAAAGATTGTGAAGAAAGTCTATAACTTGCATTTTGGATGCCATGTTGAAGATCAGGATAAAATATGGGCTCCACATGTGTGCTACATTTCATGCTTTGTTGGCCTGAGTGAATGGATGAAAGGTAAGGTAAAATCCATGTCCTTTGCAGTTCCAATGGTTTGGCGTGAGCCAACTAGTCACTTTCGTGATTGCTAATTTTAACTAAAGTGTCGGGCTTTTCAAAAAAGAACAAAAGCAAAATACAATATACAAATGTGCTTTCAGCCATAAGGCCAATTCCTCATAGAGAAGATCTTACTATACCATCACCTCTAACTGAGAGGAGATGGATTCACATTCATCAGAGGAAGACTTTGAGGCACATACAGATCCTGATCCTACATACACCCCTAAAATGTTAGACGAGCCTCATCTGATTTTAAAAAATGAACTAAATGATCTTGTTCGAGACCTAGGACTTTCCAAACAACAAGCTGAGGTTTTAGATTTAAGACTTCAAGAGCGGAATCTTCTGGCCGAGGGTACAAGAGTTTCTTTGTTCAGAAAGAGAAATTTGGCTTTATCTGCTTATTACGAGATGCAAGATGGTTTGTGTTTCTGCACAGATATTTCAGGGCTTATGGAAGAAATTGGAATAACTCACGACCCTAAGGAATGACGTCTATAGATTCGTCAAAATTGAACTTAAAAGCTGTCCTTTTGCATAAAATAAACCAAAAACCTTCCATTCCAGTGATACACGCTGTGGAAATGAAGGAAAAATATGAGAGCATGGAAAAAATACTCACTGCTAAACTGCTAAAATAAGTTTAAAGTTAATAAGTTAAATAAGTTTAAGTGGACAATATGTGGTGATCTAAAAGTCATATCTCTCTTGCTATTGGGCTTCAAGGAGGCTTCATAAAAATTTGCTGTTTTCTGCGTTTGTTGGATAGTAGAGCCAGAAAGGAACACTACAGAACAAAAGACTGACCCAAAAGAGATATTTTTATTCGTGGAAAGAGTAATGTGGGGTATAAGCCTCTAGTTCTGGGCGGGAGTGGCTCAGTCGGTAGCGCGCCAGGCTCGTAATCTGTAGTTCCCAGGTTCGAGTCCCAGCTGGGTCAGCGTTGAGATTTATCTCCGCAAAATTCCCAGCCCTGCCCACGGTCAGTAGGGGACACCGATGGGCTTGGAAAGGTCGCCGTCCGTCGGATGGGACGTTAAGCCGTGGCCCCGTGTGCGGGAGAGCCATACCCTGTGCACGTTAAAGAACACGCTGGATGGCCTTGACGGGAGGCTACCATCTGTCTCCCAACAGCTGTTCCAGTGGGTCCCCTCCCCCAACCTTCTCTGAGCCTTCGGGGTCCTTGTGACCTGGCCATTTAGCCCATGGTGTGCAAAAAAGTGCCGCTCAGAGGTAAAACAACCCAACATAAGCCTCTAGTTGACCTCTTTGACGTTCTGCTCCCACCACTACACATAAAACTTTATAAAGGCTATGGACAAAACTGATAAAGGTTTTTTGCACTTGAGGAACAAATTTCCAAAACTAAGTGATGCCAAACTCAAAGAAGGGGTCTTTGTTGTTTCTCAGATCAGGAAGCTACTGAATGATGCTGTCTTCGAAGAAAAAATTAATATGAATAAACGCGCTGCATGGAAATTCTTCACTTATGTGATCTAGGGTTTTCTGGGTACTACCATCAGCTCAGTCAGGATCTTCTCAAAAACTATGAAAATCTTAGTTGCCGAATGTCTTTTGAAGATCCATTTCTTGCACTCGCATCTCGACTTCGTTCCCAAGAACCTAGGAATTGTCAGCGGTGAGCAAGGGAAAAGATTTCACCGAACTATGGAGGAGAGATACCAAGGCATGTGGAACCCAGCAATGATGGGTTGGGTTGTTTTACCTCTGAGCGGCACTTTTTTGCACACCATGGGCTAAATGGCCAGGTCACATGGACCCCGAAGGCTCAGAGAAGGTTGGGTGAGGGGACCCACTGGAACAGCTGTTGGGAGACAGATGGTAGTCTTCCCATCAAGGTCATCCAGCATGTTCTTTAACGTGCACAGGGTATGGCTCTTCCGCACACGGGGCCACGGCTTAACGTCCCATCCGACGGACGGCGGTCTTTCCAAGCTCATCAGTGTCCCCTATTGACCGTGGGCAGGGAGGGGAATTTTGCGGAGATAAATCTCAAAGCTGACTCAGCTGGGACTCGAACCTGGAACTACAGATTACGAGCCTGGCGCGCTACCGACTGAGCCACCCCCGCCCCTAGCAATGATGGGTGACTATTACTAGTTCTTGCAGGAGGAATATACCTCAGCACATAAAAGACAAAAGCGAACTTCTTGTAAGTATAAAAGATCCTTACCCATGTTTTCTTATTTCGCCTTTCAATATTGTTTCATTTGTTACTTTCTATTCAGTAGTGTAACTATGACGTTTCTAATTTTTTTTCACTGTAATTATGTAATTAATGAATGAGTTTAAGTTTTAATTTAATAAAATAGTCACATTTATTTTCATTTTCCAGATATGTATATTCATTGAAATTTGAAATACATTAATACGTAATTAAAAAAAAAACTCGACGTGCTGAAGATTTTTCACAGATATATTTGAATTCAGGAGCTCAAAAAAATATCGTATTTGGCCAATATCATATAAAAAGAAGTTTCAATTTGTTGTGTAATGTAATTATTGAAGGTTTTAGGCTTCAAAATAATGTTATAATCTGTTTTGTGATTATAATTACTAAGTGACTTCTTTTAAATGATTTTTAAATAATTGTTTCTTATTTAGTTTGAAACATATTTAAAATATGAATATATATTTTGTAAAGAAATAGTTAATGATACCACCATTATACACGAATTTCTTACATTCAAAATCACCTTAAACAGATATTAACAAAAGTAGAGGTACGCGTCATTTTATTCAATATTTGAAGCTCTATGAAAATTGGAGCTCGTGTTATTGAAATCTTTTAAAGCAAATTTTTTTACGTCCCAAGATGCTATTTTTAGAAAGTTTAATGTCTTCTAGAAATAGTTTCTTAATCTTTTTATAAAGCTTCAACAATAAAATTTTTAAATTCGGACGACAATATATAAAGTGAAATTAATAGAATTTCCAAGTACACAAATACTAAAGGAAAAAAAAAATTATTCACACTCTAAAAATAAAGAGAAGAACCTGTTGCATTAAGAATTCCGAACACATTTTTTCTAACATAAATTAGAAAAATAAGAACTTTAATATTTCGATAAGCTGAATGCTACTACGTCACACATTTCCTACTTTTCTATAAAGCCTCTGAATTTATATGTCGCTTCCAAAAGATAGGTCCAAAGCTTCACATCATCCAGTACAAACATTTGTTCAATACTCAAGAAATACATTTTCCAAAAAAAGAAAAATGTAATAAAAAATAAATATATCTAAAACCTGACACAGCTGGTGACGGAGAAGCTTACAGCTTCGCTTTGAACGTCCACTTCACGTTTCAATTTTTCAGTGCACTTTTGAAAGGTTCCGAAAAGGCCAAATATAATTCAGAGACGTAGTTGCAAGGTAGTAGAAGAACCGACACATTGAGGAATAACGTCGACCCTTACGGGCATTCCGTGGGTCAGCAGCCGAAGCGATGGCATTCGTAAGGCTGCAGCAAAACATCACGAACGCTGTATTGGCTGGGCTTAGTGCATTACGTCCTCTATGTTGGTCTATGCCGTAGTGTGGAGGGAAAAATAAATAACAGTAGCTTTCGAGGAAGTGCTTTGACCAAGCCCAAAAATGAGGAAGAGACTGCATAACTGCAACTATGGATTTAAACGCACCTTGTGTCCTGCATCTTTTTTTATTCTTTATTTTCGTTTCTAGTCAATGTTTTCCTTTCCACATATCTCTTTTTTATATGTATATAAATATGACAAACGATAACTGAAAGAAAATGGGTACGTAGTGGTTTTTCCCCGTTCAAATAGATCAAATTATTTCGTTTATAAATAGCTGTCTTGAGTGAAGTATCAATTCCACGACATTGTTGGGTTGGGTTGTTTTACCTCTGAGCGGCACTTTTTTGCACACCATGGGCTAAATGGCCAGGTCACATGGACCCCGAAGGCTCAGAAAAGGTTGGGGGAGGGGACCCACTGGAACAGCTGTTGGGAGACAGATGGTAGCCTCCCGTCAAGGCCATCCAGCGTGTTCTTTAACGTGCACAGGGTATGGCTCTCCCGCACACGGGGCCACGGCTTAACGTCCCATCCGAAGGACGGCGGCCTTTCCAAGCCCATCGGTGTCCCGTACTGACCGTGGGCAGGGCGGGGAATTTTGCGGAGATAAATCTCAACGCTGACCCAGCTGGGACTCGAACCTGGGAACTACAGATTACGAGCCTGGCGCGCTACCGACTGAGTCACCGCCGCTCCCACGACATTGTAATATTAAGTACATAGTTTTTTTTTCAAAAAGTTTCGTAAAACAATTCTTGATTGTTCCACTATCATTTGGAAGTGATTGAATGTGCGTTAGTTTGAAAGGAGGTAATAAGATCTATACTGACCCATCAAAATATATGATAATTTCCTTGTTATGTCAATGGGAATCTAATTTCGAAGATCTATAAATTCTAAAATAAACATTTAATGGAAAAATGGGACTAAAGATAAATATCATTATAAAATCTATTTAAATCTCGATTTCCAACTATAATTTGTTCAATATTTATAGAGTTATGGAAGCTGGGATATTTCACAACACTAATGCGTCATAAGTATTTACCTAAAAAATTTATTAAAACTTAAATATTAAGTATTGATTCACGCCATCTAATGAAATAATTGTATATTTTAGAAGTTTACGAAATGACTATTCCAATATTATTATACATTTATGAATGATTTTTACGAAGCAAAATTTACTGTTCAATATTCCATTTTTCAATACCCTTTGAACACTGAACGAATATTGTTGAAAAAAAGCGCCATTCGATGGCCGAGTGGTGAGCGTGTGTTTTGTCTTTCTGCTGAGGTTCCATCATCCTCATAGATACCTTCTACTATGGCTTATAAACTTAACAGACTCCTGTCAGACCGGGGCGGGGGTGGCTCAGTCGGTAGCGCGCCCGGCTCGTAATCTGTAGTTCCCAGGTTCGAGTCCCAGCTGGGTCAGCGTTGAGATTTATCTCCGCAAAATTCCCCGCCCTGCCCACGGTCAGTAGGGGACACCGATGGGCTTGGAAAGGCCGCCGTCCGTCGGATGGGACGTTAAGCCGTGGCCCGTGTGCAGGAGAGCCATACCCTGTGCACGTTAAAGAACATGCTGGATGGCCTTGACGGGAGGTTACCATCTGTCTCCCAACAGCTGTTCCAGTGGGTCCCCTCCCCTAACCTTCTCTGATCCTTCGGGGTCCATGTGACCTGGCCATTTAGCCCATGGTGTGCAAAAAAGTGCCGCTCAGAGGTAAAACAACCCAACCCTGTCAGACCTCTGTGGTAGGCAGCTGCTTGAGAGGATATTTATTTCTTATTGTTGAAAATAGAGATTTAAATAGATTTTATTGTGATCTTTATTTTCAGTCACATTTTTCCATTAAATGAATATTTTAGAAGTTATAGAGTTTTGAAGTTAGATTCCCATTGACATAACGTGAAAAATTTTCTAATATTTCGGTAGAGCAGTGTGTATCTGAAAACGTTTTATGGACATGTTTATGCAAATTTTAATAAACATTCTTTTACATTCAGAAACAACGATGTTGAAATTCATCCACTCTGTATCAATATTCCTTTTCATCAAAATGAATTTTAAATTTTACTTCTATGCGCAAAAAAAACATGGGAAATTTCACGTACGCCTGTGTAGTGGTTGCATCTGAATCAAATTTCTTTCATTATTTTTCAACATTTCAGCATTGTTTTTAATTTATCATTTTCTAACTTTTATTTTCTTCGCTGAAAAAAATGTAGATATTTCACCTTTCCTATTCGCTAGAAATTTTAGTTTTTCATTTGATGAGAAAAATGTAGATCTTTCATCTTTTCTGAATGTTAGAAATTCTAGTTTTGGATCGATACAGATCTAAGTTTTGATTGATAGAGATCCAAGTTTTGATTTTACATTTACCCTTCAAACAGCTCCATCTGCCATAGAAGTCCAACAGGATCTCTCAGCATAACATGTCACATAGAAGTTTTATAAGAAAGGAGGAACATTTAAATATAAACAACTGCTGGTTTGTGTATATCTAGGACTACTTAACTCTACTTTGTGATTACAACTTTTTATCTTTCAGTGAACGAAATAAGTGTAACTTTTTTGCGACTAAATTACTGAATATTAAAAAAATATTTATGATATGTAAAGTATTTTTAATGCATTTTTGCCTCCCAAATACTCAAACTCTATTGTGAGCTGACTTCAGTATTAGTACCGACACAGTTACAATTATTTTCATTAAATGGCTTGAATCAATACAGTTATGATGAGTAGGCTTGGAAGAGATAAAACTGGTTATAAAATAATCGAATGAAATTATTAAATATTCGCGTAATAGTTAAATAAACCATAAAGAGCCGTTGAATAGTTATAAAAAGGCGTACAAAGTCTTGCAATAGCTGTAATAAGTCATAAGGAATCATTTAATAGTTAAAAATGTTATAAAAGTACAATAATTATAAAAAGTCATAAATTCTGATATTTAAAATCAGTCGTAAAAACTACTTTACTAGTTGAAACAAGTTTTTAAGAAAGTAGTGTAATAGAATAATTAAATCAAAATTTTGGAATGTATTCGAGTTCTAATTATTCTGACTTTTCGATATGAATATTTTGCAGAGTTTGGATCTTTTCGCTCGGATTGATCTAAACTTTTATAAATTAGTGCATCCCTCATTTCGATCATCATCATCACCGGTGTCATCAGATGATACCATGGTGATGCAACACAAAGTTCTAAGGTTTCAAACTCAAATTATGAAACTGAAATTCCTCTCTGCTCCTCTGTGCTTTGCTTCTCGATTTAGTGTGCGAGAGGACAGTGTTGTGTTTCAAAGAAACAAATGTCTGTCGGATGACTCTAAGCCAATGTTTTTCAACTTTTTTCTCTCGTCGACACAATTCTGAAATAGCCCATTTCCCGCGATGCAATTCCAAAATAGTCCATTTCCTGCGACACATTTCTGAAATAGTCAATTTCCCGCGAAACACTTCGGAAAAAAATCGATTTAGCGCGACACACCAGTGCTCAAAAAAATTTTATTTGTTCTATTTCATTATCTTAAATTTTAATTTTTTTTCAACAAAAATGCATATTAAACTTAACATTTGACAAAAAACATAAAGCTGAAAGTGTCTTTCAAGGATAAAACGGATAATTAAGATCGTAATAAAAAATTGTAAACAAAAGTACTAAAGTACAAATTTTTATGTAGTGTTATTTTTTTTTAAATTTTCGCGACAAACCGGTTGTATGTCGCATCCAAGGTTGCTCTAAGATGTGGCTCAGTGTCAGTAACAACTCTAATCCGTAAACATTAAAAAATACGTTGAATGATTCTGATGGTGGGATTGGGTTGGGTTGCTTTACCTCTGAGCGGCAATTTTTTGCACACCATGGGCTAAATGGCCAGGTCACATGGACCCCGAAGGCTCAGAGAAGGTTGTGGGAGGGGACTCACTGGAACAGCTGTTGGGAGACAGATGGTAGCCTCCCGTCAAGGCCATCCAGCGTGTTCTTTAACGTGCACAGGGTATGTCTCTCCCGCACACGGGGCCACGGCTTAACGTCCCATCCGACGGACGGCGGCCTTTCCAAGCCCAGCGGTGTCCCCTACTGACCGTGGGCAGGGCGGGGAATTTTGCGGAGATAAATCTCAACGCTGACCCAGCTGGGACTCGAACCTGGGAACTACAGATTACGAGCCTGGCGCGCTACCGACTGAGCCACCCCCGCCCCCTGATGGTGGGAAGCAGGAGGGCCAACTGTTGTCGTAGGAATGGAAAATAAGTAGGTGTTTCAATCTTTGAGGAGGTAAACTCGTCAAAGACTGAAACACCTCCTTAATGAAGAGTGCAAAATGACTAAATTCATCATACTGGATTTAATTAGTTGAATACTAGGAAGCTTGGGAAGGGGAAGTAGTTTAATGGAATTTGGGTGGTGTAAAAGATACAATTCTTCTCTAAACTGCTGTCTAGTGAGTCTCAATTCTACATCCTCTTCTGAGCCTAGGAGTCCCTTTTTGTCAGTCGATTATAACTCTTAAAGTGTTCTTTACGGATAAAATGTATAAATCAATGAATTACTTATATATCTTTAACCCAGACTTGCTCAGAAAGGGGACACCGATGTGTTGGGAAAGGCTGCAGTTCATAGGATGGGGTGTAAATCAGTGGCCCAGATGGGAGTCATTTTGACCCTACTGATGGAGAACAGTGTCCCCACTCTGCCCTCGGAAAGAGGACACCGATGGGCTTGGAAAGACTGCCGTCCGTCGAATGGGACGTTAAGAAGTCGCGCAGTGTGCAAGGAAAGTGTGAACCTGTGAACGTTAAAGAATACCCTGAATGGCCTTGACGGGAGGCTACCATCTCTCTCCTAACAGACGCCCAGTGGGTCTTCTTCCTCCAAACCTTCTCTGATCCCTCGGGGTGCTTGTGAAATGGCTATTTAGCCCACTGTGTACAAAGAAGTGCCTCTCAGAGGTAAAACAACCCAACAATAACAATCAGTGTGCAGGAAAGCTATATCTTGTGAATGTTAAAGAACACGCTGGATGGTCTTGACGGGAGGCTTCTATCTGCTCCAAAGAACTATCCAGTGGTTTCTTCCCTCAACCTTCTCTGGGCTCTTGGGATCCTTATGACCCTGTCATTTAACCCATTGTGTGCAAAAAAACTGCGCTCAGAAATTAAACAACCCAATTGAAATCCCTCAGACCAGCAAAAAATTTTATATCATTCGGCGAGTTTTTTTCACTTTAACTGATGAAGTGCGATCTGCTTCACAGTCAGAGGTATCTGCTTAAGTAAATGGTCACGATCGATTATTTTACCACTGTGATGCACTTTTTTCACACACAATGCGGATAAATGATTAAGTCGCGAGAACGTCTAGGATTCAGAACTGAGTAGGGGAAGGTAATTCACTGGACAGCTGATAGAAGATACTGTATGACCTTAGCATCAAATGCTATACAGTATGTTCTTCAACGTTCACCTGCGTCTCCAATAAGAAGCCATGGCTTGACTTCCCATCCTATGGAGATCAGCCCTTCCAAATAAGCTCGGACTGGTAAATGTCGATGTAGCATCCCGATCCCTCAGAATATTTCTCATGTTACACAAGTTCCACGGAATTGGATAAAAATTATTTAAGCGGCCAGAGTCGACTATCAACAGAATAAGTATTGAAATCTTTCAAAATATTGAAATCGAGTTATTTTTCGCCCTCCCCAGTTATAGTTGCATCTCCAAACGAGAAGTGAGAGTCGGCTCCTGCCTCCGAGCTCATTATGGCACTCTTTCTCTCCAAAAACAGAGTAAGGTTAGCGAAGAAATTCTCAACGCAAGGACAGTGGTGGCTCAGACTTGGGAACATCAGGTTTACTATGTGGAACTTTTTGTACGACTGGAACCCTGGTTTGCTATATAGAAATTTCTTTTTTAAACACTGATTTGTCACCTGGAACTTGGTTTTTTAAACCAGGAACTTTAACTTGCTACATGGAATTTTTTTTTAATTTGGAACCCTGGTTTGCTACATGAAATATTCTGTTTTCTAACCGGAACCCTGGTTTGCTACATGAAATATTCTGTTTTCTACCCGGAACCCTGGTTTGCTACTTGGAACTTTCTTCTTTAAACTCAGAACACTGATTTGCCATCTGGAATTTGTTTTTTTAACCTGGAACTTTGGGTTGGGTTGTTTTACCTCTGAGCGGCACTTTTTTGCACACCATGGGCTAAATGGCCAGGTCACATGGACCCCGAAGGCTCAGAGAAGGTTGGGGGAGGGGACCCACTGGAACAGCTGTTGGGAGACAGATGGTAGCCTCCCGTCAAGGCCATCCAGCGTGTTCTTTAACGTGCACAGGGTATGGCTCTCCCGCACACGGGGCCACGGCTTAACGTCCCATCCGACGGACGGCGGCCTTTCCAAGCCCATCGGTGTCCCCTTCTGACCGTGGGCAGGGCGGGGAATTTTTGCGGAGATAAATCTCAACGCTGACCCAGCTGGGACTCGAACCTGGGAACTACAGATTACGAGCCTGGCGCGCTACTGACTGAGCCACCCCTGCCCCTAACCTGGAACTCTAATTGCTACTTGGAAGTTTCTTTTTAAAATCTGAAACACTGGTTTGCTATATGGAATTTTCTTTTTTTCTACCCGGAACCCTGGTTTCCTACTTGGAACTTTCTTCTTTAAACTCAGAACCCTGATTTGCCATCTGGAATTTGTTTTTTCAAACCTGGAACTATAATTTGCTATTTGGAACTTTCTTCTTAAAATATGAAACACTGGTTTGCTACCTGGAACTTTCTTTTTTCTACACGGAACCCTAGTTTGCTACTTGGAACTTTCTTCTTTAAATTCAGAACCCTGATTTGCCATCTGGAATTTGTTTTTTTTAAACCTGAAACTCAAATTTGCTACTTGGAACTTTCTTTTTAAAATCTGAAACACTGGTTTGCTACCTGGAACTTTCTTCTTTAAACTCGGAGCCCTGATTTGCCATCTGGTATTTGTTTTTTAAACCTGGAACTCTAATTTGCTACTTGGAACTTTCTTTTTAAAATCTGAAACATTGGTTTGCTACCTGGAACACTAGTGTGCTACTGATTGGGCCAATCTTTCTTTGGATGGAGTCTGCGAGTCAACTCTACAAGTAAACGCATTGATCATTACATTATAGCATTCTACAGTATATAAAATTTCTCGCATAAAGTGTTCGCAACACTATTTTAAATTCATCACTTTATGATTTTAATCCCTTCATTTGGTGAGAAATTAAACCAATGGAAATCTCGAATAACAATATTTTAATAGTATCCAATAAAAAAATAACTTTTCATTTAACGCTTGAAACAAAAACATCAACAGACGACAAAATGAAATCAAAAGTTCATTTTCCTTTTTTTTCATACTTCGTTCTTACGAAATTTCACCATATTACTAAACAAGATGCACAAGTAGACACTCATTACACTCTTGGAGCACCTTTTCTTAATTACTGTTTGCATTTCAAGTGTCTCACGCTTCGTCGAATCTGGTAGCAGTTACTCACTCACAATACGCAAGCAGCTGCGACCAGACAAACCTTGTCATCTTCTTCCCCACCATCGCCTCTGAAACCGTAGATCCGCCATCCCAGTCGAGTTTGAACAGAGCCAAACCTCACACTGGGTTGGATTACATTCGAACAGCAGTGATGACGAGATCGCCGGAAATTGTCCATTAATTTCAGTCTCGGCAGTAGACATCTAAATGAGCTGTCTTTTGCGCAACGGTGGGAACGCGAGTGCGACAGAGGGGAGAGAGCAGGGGGGGGGGAAGACTACTCTTCTCCTTCCATCCTCCCCCAATCTCCTTCTCGACCGAAAGTCTTAGATAAACACACGAAATGCAAATGAATGAGCCATGTTTACTCAGGATATCTTGGACGAGGCGCTTCAAAAACATTAGCGTTATAAGATATGGCCCTCTTGATCTTTGCGCGAAATGAAGTCTTACTTTTCAGCTTTTCGTTTGATGAAGGTTGGAAGAGCGTTTTCGGTTTCAATCGCTTTCATTTAGACTTGTAAAAATAAATAAACATTCTTTCCGTTACTCCGAATGCCTTTTCACTAATCATCAGTTCTGTACACATAAATCAAGGGCGATCGTACGGTAAAGTCTCGTTTTTTTACAACAAAAAGGAATTTTTTTTGTTTTCTTATTCAAAATGCAACAACTTTCCTGGGTTGGGTTGGTTGTTTTACCTCTGAGCGGCAATTTTTTGCACACCATGGGCTAAATGGCCAGGTCACATGGACCCCGAAGGCTCAGAGAAGGTTGGGGGAGGGGACCCACTGGAACAGCTGTTGGGAGACAGATGGTAGCCTCCCGTCAAGGCCATCCAGCGTGTTCTTTAACGTGCACAGGGTATGTCTCTCCTGCACACGGGCCACGGTTTAATGTCCCATCCGACGGACGGCGTCCTTTCCAAGCCCATCGGTGTCCCCTACTGACCGTGGGCAGGGCGGGGAATTTTGCGGAGATAAATCTCAACGCTGACCCAGCTGGGACTCGAACCTGGAAACTACAGATTACGAGCTTGGCGCGCTACCGACTGAGCCACCCCCGCCCCTCGATCGTACGGTAAAATCTCGTTTTTTTTACAACAAAAAGAGAATTTTTTTTTTTGTTTTCTTATTCAAAATGCGACAACTTTCCTTGGTTGGGTTGGTTGTTTTACCTCTGAGCGGCAATTTTTTGCACACCATGGGCTAAATGGCCAGGTCACATGGACCCCGAAGGCTCAGAGAAGGTTGGGGGAGGGGACCCACTGGAACAGCTGTTGGGAGACAGATGGTAGCCTCCCGTCAAGGCCGTCCAGCGTGTTCTTTAACGTGCAGAGGGTATGTCTCTTCTGCACACGGGGCCACGGCTTAACGTCCCATCCGACGGATGGCGGCCTTTCCAAGCCCATCGGTGTTCCCTACTGACCGTGGGCAGGGCGGGGAATTTTGCGGAGATAAATCTCAACGCTGACCCAGCTGGGACTCGAACCTGGGAACTACAGATTACGAGCCTGGCGCGCTACCGACTGAGCCACCCCCGCCCCGATCGTACGGTAAAGTCTCGTTTTTTTTACAACAAAAAGAGAAATTTTTTTTGTTTTCTTATTCAAAATGCAACAACTTTCCTGGAAACTTTATTTTAAAAATCCAATGATACGTAAATTTTCTCATTATCAAAGAGAATTTCTTTTCTTAAAAGTAATTTTTTCCAGCTCATAATTCAGCTTACATCTGAAGATTTGTATTTAATATCAAGCGATCACAAGGGACTGAAAATCGCTTTGAACAATAAGGAAGAAATTTCATTTGTATTTGACGATTTCGGTAGTATTCAGTCTTTAGGCATTTTGTTAAATTATAAAGATTCGTTCAATAAATTATAATTTTATATTTTTAAGACTTTTCCAAAATATTTCTATTGTTAAACTCGTTTTTAAAAAAGAATGACGTTTTTCCTTTACCTAGTTTTGAACTCTTTAAAAGTTTTAATTCGAACCAATGAACGATTGGGAAAATGCATATAATAGAAGTTTATGTAATTAATAGTTGTCTCAGCCAATACCAAAATTTCTCTCTTCTGATTGGCTGAGAGAGTTTCTCTCAGAATCCTGTCCAAATTTAATGACTCCTTCTATTAGGTTTTTACACTTTATCTTCCATCTTTTTTGACTTTTTTCTTTCTCTCTTCCTTGTACGTGGCCATTTATTTTATTTTATTTTCCTTTTATTTCTGTTCATTTCTATCACTTTTCTATTTCTTTAATTACTGTTTTTTACGTTAACCAGTGTTTTGGCTTATCTGTGTCGACTTTCCTAAGAGGAATGTCAATAAGTTAAGTCACTGCTCTTCGCCCTTTTTTCAGCCTTTTGGCTTTTTTCTCTCTTTGCTTTACTGGGCTTAGAGTTTCTGCTATTCGTCACAACTTTCGATCGGGATGTAACGAATTCAAAATTCTTTCCCCACCATTCTCCAAAATTTTTTCCTTCCAAAATTGTTTACAATTCTATTTATTGTTTAAATTTTCTTACTTATTTCAAATTATTTCTTGTTTTTATTTATCCAGAGACATGGCTCGTATGATTAGGCCCCCTTACATGGGGAGGTACAGCAGAGCCAGTAAATCACCAAATTTTGATGATGATATGTTGGGTTGTTTTACCTCTGAGCACTTTTTTGCACACCATGGGCTAAATGGCCAGGTCACATGGACCCCGAAGGCTCAGAGAAGGTTGGGGGAGGGGACCCACTGGAACAGCTGTTGGGAGACAGATGGTAGCCTCCCGTCAAGGCCATCCATCGTGTTCTTTAACGTGCACAAGATATGTCTCTCCCGCACACGGGGCCACGGCTTAACGTCCCATCCGACGGACGGCGGCCTTTCCAAGCCCATCGGTGTCCCCTACTGACCGTGGACAGGGCGAGGAATTTTGGGGAGATAAATCTCAACGCTGACCCAGCTGGGACTCGAACCTGGGAACTACAGATTACGAGCCTGGCGCCCTACCGACTGAGCCACCCCCGCCCAATGATGAAATTTAATTAATAGTAGCAAATAATAGTAGTACTTACGCAACATAAAAAAGTACTTGCTTTTAATTCCTTAAATTTAAAAAGTAGATTTTCTTATATCCCTCTGTAATAAGGAGGCAGATTGTTGCTGCCAACAAAATATGGTTTCAAACTGAAGCGCCGAAATTTAAAATTTCTACCAGAAATAAATCATTTCCAATAATCGCTAAAAGTTTTACATTTCACATATTTAGCGTCCTCTAACGATGTAAATTAAAACTACCTAAAGATTTGAAAAACGCGAATTATAATATTTCGTTAGTACTAATACAACTAAAAAAGAAAGAATTTCAACTATCTGTTTGGGGCGGGGGTGACTCAGTCGGTAGCGCGTCAGGCTCGTAATCTGCAGTTTCTGGGTTCGAGTCCCAGCTGGGTCAGCGTTGAGATTTATCTCCGCAAAATTCTCCGCCCTACCCACGATCAGTAGGGGACACCGATGGGCTTGGAAAAACCACCGTCCGTCGGATGGGACATTAGGCCGTGGCCCCGTGTGCGGGAGAGCCATGCCCTGTGCACGTTAAAGAACACACTGGTGGCCTTGACGGGAGGCTACCATCTGTCTCCCAACAGCTGTTCCAGTGGGTCCCCTCCCCCAACCTTCTCTGAACCTTAGAGGTCCTTATGACCTGACCATATAGCCCATTGTGTGCAAAGTAGTGCTGCTCGGAGGTAAAACAACGACTATCTCTTCAAAAAACCAACTATCTCTTCAAAAAAATTAAGTCGCGTTTCCCAACACCCTGGGTCTAAGGGAGCAACTTATTGTTGCCAATGCAAACCTCGTGATAAATACCGTACATTTCTCCCAATATTCGCTTAAAAGTTTGTAAATTAAAAATTTTTTCCACTGTTAGAGGGCGCAGTTTAAACTTTGGGGAAATTCGCAAATTGCGAATCACAATATTTCGTCAATGCCAACCTAAAAAACATAATTTTTAATTTATGTTTAAAAAGAAAAAAAAATTATTTCTTAAAGTAAAGATGTTCCATTTTCTCACCCTGAGGGTAAGGGATCAACACTCAGTTACTAATTAAAACTTCACGATCTTCAAATTCTGCTCCAGATATTTTAAATTTCTTTCATAAATGCATCGTTTGCAATATTCCTTTTAAATTTGGGGCGGGGGTGGCTCAGTCGGTAACGCGCCAGGCTCGTAATCTGTAGTTCCCAGGTTCGAGTCCCAGCTGGGTCAGCGTTGAGATTTATCTCCGCAAAAATTCCTCGCCCTGCCCACGGTCAGTAGGGGACACCGATGGGCTTGGAAAGGCTGCCGTCCGTCGGATGGGACGTTAAGCCGTGGCCCCGTGTGCGGGAGAGACATATCCTATGCACGTTAAAGAACACGCTGGATGGCCTTGACGGGAGGCAACCATCTGTCTGCTAACAGCTGTTCCAGTGGGTCCCCTCTCCCAACCTTCTCTGAGCCTTCGGGGTCCATGTGACCTGGTGATTTAGCCCATGGTGTGCAAAAAAGTGCCGCTCAGAGGTAAAACAACCCAACCCTTTTAAATTTTGGAATTTTTCAACTTTTCCCAACGGTAGAGGGCGCAATTATTGCTTTTGGGAGATTCGAAAAGTGGAAATCGTAATATTTCGTCAATACCTCTGCAAAACAAGAGAAAATTTTCAATTTATCTTTAAAAGCAAAAACAAAAAAAATTCGATGTCTGCAGACGGACAGACAGACGATAAAGTGAACACATTATCTCGTTTTTGTTGTGAAAACAAAAAGAGCAAAAAAAAACATGTCTCAATAAAAAAAAGATATTCTGGCCACTCTACGTAAATCAAAAGATCTCAATATCTCCAAGTGGGAGCATTCTTTCTGAGTTGGGCTTTCTTTAATTAGATACGCAATAAAAATAAGTATGTAAAGTAAATATTAAAACGATGTCGGCTCCAATCAATAGTCTCTGAGATTTAATCATATTTCTCACATTCTTATCGCTGTAAACCCGAGGGGCATGGATCAGAAAAACTAGCTCAATTTGATTTCTTTAAATTTCCTAATTTTGAGTTCTTTGCCGTGTTGTTATCGTTTTACCAACTGGCAATACTGAGAAAAAACGATGTCTGAACGATATACATACACTCAGCTACCACTTCGTTAAGCACAGTTCAATGTGAAGTCAAAAGCAATTCAGATACAGAGCTGGGTTGTTTCACCTCTGACCGGCACTTTTTTACACACCATGGGCTAAATGGCCAGGTCACATGGACCTCGAAGGCTCAGAGATGATTGGGAGAGGGGACCCACTGGAACAGCTGTTGGGAGACAGATGGTAGCCTCCCGTCAATGCCATCCAGCGTGTTCTTTCTTTAACGTGCACAGGGTATGGCTCCCCCGCACACGGGGCCACGGCTTAACGTCTCATCCGACGGACGGCGGCCTTTCCAAGCCCATCGGTGTCCCATCTGACCGTGGGCAGGGCGGGGAATTTTGCGGAGATAAATCTCAACGCTGACCCAGCTGGGACTCGAACCTGGGAACTGCAGATTACGAGCCTGGCGCGCTACCGACTGAGTCACCCCCGCCCCACTCAGATACAGAACTCGGTAACTTATGAAATAAGGTTCTTAAGAGAAAAGATGACTAAAGCTAAAGATCTAAATCCAATATATTTCGGTCTCGATTTATAAAATTACGGGTTAAGTATTTAAAGAGCTATATAAGTTAAAACATTTAACAAGTAAGATCGTTTTGCAGAAAATTATTATAGCTCTCGCTAACAAAGCATCAAGCTCGCCAGTGGGTAGAAGCAGCCCTCCAAGGTCACCCCCGCGCCAGGTTCGTAATCTGTAGTTCCCACGTTCGAGTCCCAGCTGGGTCAGTTATGAGATTTATCTCCGCAAAATTTCTCGCCCTGCCCACGGTCAATAGAGGGCACCTATTGGCTTGGAAAGGCCGCCGTCCGTCGGATGGGACGTTAAGCTGTGGCCCGTGTTCTGGAGAGCTATCCTTGTACATGTTAAAGAACACGCTGGATGGCCTTGACGGGAGGCAACCATCTGTCTCCAAACAGATGTTCCAGTGGGTCCCCTCCCCGAACCTTCTCTGAGCTTTTGGGGTCCATGTGACCTAGCCATTTAGCCCATGGTGGGAAAAAAGTGCCGCTCAGAGGTAAAAACAACCCAACCCAATCCAAGGTCACCGTGATGGTCCTTGTGGCTTTCAGACGACGATCTGTTATCGTCAGTCTCTAAATGTGCTGAAACTGTCTTCAAATCCCAAGACTCTGTTCAAACGATTGTTTCATTACTCACTGAAGCAGTTACTTCTGCTGTTCTGCAAGAAATCAAAAGAATTGTTGTTTTAAACGGAGGCTTTACAAGAACTAAGAGATCAGCTTAAAGAGGAAGATGTAGTAATAAATCAGCTACGTTCTGAGAATTCTTTGAAGTGCAATGAACTTGAACAGTATCAACGCAGAAACTCTATCAGGTTGGGTTGTTTTACCTCTGAGCGGCACTTTTTTGCACACCATGGGCTAAATGGCCAGGTCACATGGACCCCGAAGGCTCAGAGAAGGTTGGGGGAGGGGACCCACTGGAACAGCTGTTGGGAGACAGATGGTAGCCTCCAATCAATGCCATTCAGCGTGTTCTTTCTTTAACGTGCACAGGGTATGGCTCTCCCGCACACGGGGCCACGGCTTAACGTCCCATCCGACGGACGGACGGCGGCCTTTCCAAGCCCATCGGTGTCCCCTACTGACTGTGGGCAGGGCGGGGAATTTTACGGAGATAAATCTCAACGCTCACCGAGCTGGGACTCGAACCTGGGAACTACAGATTAGGAGCCTAGCGCGCTACCGACTGAGCCACCCCCGCCCCACTCTATCAGGAGTTTTGGAGTGGAAGAAATAGATACCCCTACTGATGACCTTGCTATTAAAATTTTCAGTGAAAAATTAAACCTTGACATTTCCGTAAATGACATTGACCGCAGTCATCGAGTGGGGATTGGTCGGAACGGCAAGCCCCGTGTTCGTATCGGAAAAGAAATGCTGTGTTCCGTGCTAAAGGTAAACTTAAAGGCAGTGGATTCACTAATCATGAAGATCTAACGTCAGAAAGACTTAAAGTGCTCCATTCGGCTATTGAGGAAAAAATACAAGCGCTTTATTAAATCAAAGAATGAGTTAAATGAAATTTAAAATTAGTTTAATTTTTTTTTTCTTTACGTACCTTATATTTATATATATTTTTATCCACGTTAATATATATTGTGATCTGTAACGCACTTTACACAATTCTGTCTCTCTCAACTTTTATTGTTGCTAAACTGCACACATTTGCCGTTTTTAAAGTAACACATCTCCTGCTACGAGTACTTTTACGACTTTTAGAAACCCATTAGTCTAACAAAAACCCATTAATCCTTTCATTTATCTATTTTTATTATTCTGTATTCGTTTTTCATTTATACATTTTTATAACTTCATGTCCCTATCTACCGCTAACCAAAGTTTTCTTCTTAACTTATATTCAAATATCTCAGATACATCACCTCCCCTGGAAGGGGATTTGGAGCTCTGACTTCGAACGGTCATGACGTGTTTTCTCATCGCTCCTGGATTACTTCAAGTACTAATGATTAGCTAACTATTTACTTAAATTTCATATTAGCCTTAGGCAAGTCTGGGTGAAAATCCTAGTGGAGCCTTTGGCAGGAAGGGTAGCTAGTTTAGCCTAATCTTTTACTTAAACTTGTAGTTTCTTAGTTAGGGTTTTTACAGGTTTATTTTCTACAATGATGTGTTAATAAAGTCTCCGGCTTTGGACATACTAATCTACATTAGATAAGTATAAGTACAAATCAATAGCCGACTTTAAGTTGGCCGTTATTGGCGTTGGAAGAGTGCGTGCTGATAGCCGACTCATCGATTGGCCGTTATTGGCTTGGAAACATACTATACAAGTAAGCATTTCGACTTTAAATAAAAATCCTCCGTTGAGGTATTCTAGCTCTAAGTTTTTCGTATTTTATTCGATTTTAGTCGCTACTGGAAAAGTAACGTTTTTGAAGTTTTTCGTTTTATTCGATTTTAGTCGCTACTGAAAAGTAGCTTTTTTTGTATTTTATCTTTCATTAGATTTGTAATTTTACATTTATTCTGATATTTTATACTCATTTTTGAGTTTTAATATTATTTTTCTACAGATTACTGTTATTTTACAGTAATTCTGTCCTTTTCAAATCCAGTCTGAGCCGGTTCTTACAGCCAAAAAATGTGTGAAAGTTGACAGTTGTAATCCAGTCTGAGCCGGTTACAACTGTCAACTTTTACAGTTGCAACTGTCAATTTGATATTTGAAATTTTAGAATAGTTTGCATAAATTTTATGTAAATTTGTTCTATTTCTTTTATTTTTTATCTTGTTCATACTTATTTATTTGTTTTCAACTGCTTTTGTTTGAAAATTGTTCAAACTTTTAAGCATTTGCAATGTCAAAATCATTCATGAAATTTCTATCCCGGTCCTGACAGAGAGCTACTCTGTTAATGACGTTAGTCCGGACCTCTCAGAGACCTCTGAAGCTCAAGTCTCTATGGATAGTTCACAACTGACTTATAACGCGCAAATTTGCACGTTTTTATCGGAGAAAAATAAACTCCTGTTCGATTTAAACTCAATTTTGGCAAATTTACCTTCTATGAAGAAATTACACAGCCTTTTGCCTGATGATCGCGTCAAATTCAATGATGCAATATTGGAAAGGTTTTATCTTGAGAAAGATATTAATGAACATGTTTGTTCTAGTCAAACAATTGTTTTGGAAGTTGTTCAGGAATTGGATCCTGCCCCAAAACATGGTATGGATTTATTTCAAGATTTTTCTGATGCTGCCAAAAAACCTAAAAGGAAGGGTGTTGGCAAAAACTTAAAGAAAGGACACAAGAGAGCCTTGTCTCCCATCACTGACTCTGCCTATGCCTCTAAGACCAGATTTTCGGTCTTAGAGGAGGAATACTTGGACCCTGCAGCTGCAATACTTGGACCCTGAAGCCAACACTCTACGAAAACCTCATAGAGACTTTTATATTTTTCTAAAGGATCTATCGGATCTTATTGAATTTAAAAACAGAGCCAGACATAATTGGCAAAGATCCAGAGATGCTTACGATAAAAATGTTTATTACTCCCTCAAAATTGAGGTTCGGCAAATGATCAAGGATCACCGTGGCTTTATAAGGAACAAAAAACTCAGCTCACTCACTACAAGTGACAATTCTATTTGGAAGATAGTTAAATCTTTCAAGAACGCTCGTTTTAAATTTCCCCCCATTCATGGGGAGTCAGGTTTATGTTACAGCGAGGATGATAAATCCGAAGCATTTGCTGATGCCCTTAAATTACAAGTTTCAAGAGAATTTTGATCTTTTTGATCATGAGACCTGTGAAGAGGTAGAAGAAACTCTTTTTCGTTTCGGACAGGAAGAAAGATCAGAACTACCCTTTACATCTCCTCTTGAGCTGTCTCAAGCCATCAAGAAATTGAAACCTAACAAGGCTTCAGGCCCCCCGATAATATTTCCAACAGAATACTGAAACTCCTTCCGAATTACGCTTCTCTGCGGGATTTTTAATTTCCTTTTCCGTCACCATGTTTTTCCAGAAGCCTGGAAAAACGCTTATGTCAGATTGATACATAAATCAGGAAAAGACCCTGTATTTGTTATTTTTCATTAAACAAATACAGGGTCTTTTCCTGATTAGTTGCTCATTTAATTAATAATTTTTCCTCAATAGTTGCCTCATTTACAAACTCTACAAGATTGGAATGCCTACGGGACTCACCTGTATCATTCAATCGTATCTCTTAAATCGAACATTCCAGGTTCATATTAAATCTTCCATTTCTACCAAGAGAGTAGTGGCCGCTGGAGTTCCTCAAGGCTCTCTTCTAGGCCCTACTCTCTTCTCATTATATCTCTCTGATATTCCTTCATTTGAGCGAATCGTTATCGCACACTATGCTGATGACATTACTCTCATTTCCCCTTCCTTGGGAGTTGATTTTGCAATCAGAAGACTTCAGAATTGCCTTGATAAAATGGATACCTGGTATGAAAAATGGAAAATAAAAATCAACACTGACAACAGTAACACCATCCTCTTCAGTGGTTAGTCACAAATCCTCTAACTTTACGTTTTTTAGATGAAAAATTCAAGTGGCAGAAGACTGTCAAATATTTGGGAGTCACTCTGCATCAGAAGCTAATGTGGGATCCCCATATACACGGGATCATCACAAAAGTTAACTCTGTCAGATGTCAACTGGGGACTCTTCTAGGAAGAAACTCAGTATTATCCATTGATAATAAATTACTAATTTATTACATGGTCATTCGACCTATGATATCCTATGCTTCCCCAATTTGGGCGAATACAACTCCCACGAACATTCACAAGATACAGGTCTTGCAAAATAAAATCCTGCGATGTGTGGTCAATGCCCCCTGGTTTGTAACCAATAGACAATTGCATAAAGATCTGGGCATTGATCATATTTACACATATCTTAAGTTTGTCTCACGAGGTTTCTACGAGTCAGTGCAGAGTAACCCGCACGAGATTATATCCTGCCTTCTGGACTACGATCATGAAGTCCTTAACAGACAAAAGAGGCCTAAGATGATGGCTTTCTATAAAGAAAGTTATCCATTTTAGGTCTCTTGTGCATCATTACTACTCTTTGTTTTATGTTCCTTTGCCCTTTGGGGCCCACCATTGTGTGGTTTACTTTTGTTTGTTTTTTCAAACTGATGCCAATTAGGCATATTTCCAGATGAAGAAGGTTATGGGTACTATTGTACCTGGTAATTCATTTTATGATGTAACGATCTATGATATCACTTTCGCAAGATCACTTTTGGTTAAACCTTTGTCATCTCAATATTCGTTCTCTTAAATCTAAACATTCCTATCTACTGAGTTCTGACATTTTGAAATTTGATGTAATTGCTCTTACAGAGACATGGCTCAATATCTTCTTTACAGATGACCTTTTTGAACTCGAAGGATATAAACTATTCCGCATCCACAGATCTAGGTGTGGCAGCAAGAGAACTTGCATTATATGTGAGGGAAACATTTAATGTCGAACTAATGCCTATTCCTTCTTACTCTTGTTTCGAAAGTCTCTGGGTCAAAATCTCCCCTATCAATAAAGAAAACCCTACTCTTATTATCGGCACACTTTACCGTCCTCCGAATTTCAATTAATATTGAAGATTTTATTAATTCATTGTACTCAGTCCTTGAAAGCTTCCCTTGCAACATTACTTCCATTCTTACGGGAGATTTTAATATCGATGCTCTAAAACATAATTCTGCGTATTCCAAGCTTGAAATCTGCCTAAAAACATTCGGACATATTCCTTTAAACAAATTGACCACTCGCATTACTGATCACGGTGAATCTTTCATTGATACGATTTTCTCCACTAGACCTTCACTTCACTAGCATACACTTAGTCTCTTCGAAGACATTAGTGATCATTTTATTATTAGCACATCTGTATTGTATTATACGCCTCGTGCACCTAAAGTTTTAATTTCTAAAAGATCCTCTAAAAATTGCAACAATGATGAGTTTTTTTGAGTTTGCAAAATATCTCCCTTTCCACAAGAGTATTTCCGAATGCACAACTCCTACCTCAAAACCACAAAATCTATCCTGTTTAATCAATTTTACACTTGATACCTATGCTCCTTATAAATCAGAGTTCGCCGTTCTCGAAAGCCTTAGATTACAAAAGAGCTTCTGAAAATGATCACATTAAAAACAAACACTTTAAGAATGCTATTAACCCTAATCACCCATACATAATGGGAGAACAAAAACACATTCCGTAATCTGATGAACAGTGGGATTAAAAATGCCAAGCATTTATATTTTCTTAATCGACTTTCCGTTATTAATCCAAATAGTAATGAAATATTTCGAATTTTTGATTCTATTACTGGTAACTTAAGAAACCAAACCAAAATTAGTAAGATCGTTTACAATGACAACTTTTTTTTATGATCCTAAAGACATTGCTAATGTTTTAAATTATGTATTCTGTAAATCCTGCACTTCTACAGAAAATTATGCAAACGCTAATGAGTAATTATCCTATTCCAATAAATCATTTAATAATCTGGAAACCTTTAAGCTCAAAAATGTTACCGAAATCGAAGTTCTTAACCTTGAAAATTCGCTAAAAAACACTCGTAGTGTCGGACCAGATGAAATCCCTGTCATTATTCTAAAAATTCTTTCCCCATTAATTTCTGCACCTCTTTGTGATCTAATTAATTGTTCATTTAACTCTAATGAACCCCCAGTTACATGGAAAGAAGCCATCATCTCACCTATACCGAAAATTTCAAATCTTTCTAACTCTCTGGACTGTCGACCTATTTCAGTTACATGTGCTTTAAACAAATTTTTAGAAAAAGCCGTCGAGAGACAATTATCGACTTTTGTTGAAAATTTTAATTTAGTTTAGTGCAGACAATTCGTATTTAGGAAACAACGGCCAACTGAAGCTCTCATGACACTTCTTGTTAATCAATGGAGATTGGCTTTAGACAGCAAAGTGAAAACGGTTGTGAGACTGGTTTCCCTTGACATCTCAAAAGCATTTGATTCAGTTGAACACAAACTTATCTTGCAAAAACTCGGCTATAATCTTAATCTATCGCCCTCAGCTCTTTCCTGGTTTAAAAATTATCCCAACGACCGTGTTATCCGAACTAAATTAAGCACAAATGATAATATAAAAAAAGTCAAGATTATTATCTATCGTATGACGATAGATAATAATCTTGACTTTAGAATTACCTCTTAAAATAAATCGGGGAGTACCTCAAGGAACCATTCTTAGCCCATTTCCCTTCAACCTTTTTGTTAATGATCTTCCAGAAACCTCCCCCAACTGCAAAATTTTTATGTATGCAGACGATTGTTTTCTTTCTTTTATCTCAAATTCTCTCACTTCTCTAAAACAAGAAATAGAAAATAATATTCATGATGTGCTTCATTGGTATACTAAAAATAGACTCACCCTCAATATCAATAAAACCAATATTGTTTTCTTTTTAACTTCAATTCTTCCCCTCCTGACATAAACATTAAAATTAATAATACCCATATTACAGTTTCCACTTCCATGAAGTACTTACGTATGACGATAGATAATAATCTTGACTTTAGAATTCACATTGATAAAACCGTCGCTTCAGCTTCTAAAGAACTTACATACTGAGGTACATTCGATACTATATATCCTCCTATGCCCCAATGTTCTATAAAATTTACATCCGACCGAAACTCGAATACTGTGCTTCCACTCTTTTTGGTATTAATAAAAAAGAACTCTAATAAATTAGAAAACGTTCAAAATGAAGCTCTCAAAATCATCAGCAAAATCTGTTTTAATAAACGAGAATCTCTAACACTACTGATATATGTTCGAACTACCAAATTCCCACTCTTGAATCTATAAGAAAACTACCGTTTATTACCCTTATTCACGACACCATTTATACGACATCGCCACATCCATATTTTCACGAAATCGTCACATCCATATTTTCACGACATCGTCACATCCATATTTTCACGACATCGTCACATCCATATTTTCACGACATCGTCACATCCATATTTTCACGACATCGCCACATCCTTCGCTCTGATAATAAAATGTTTTCTACTCCCAAGATTTTCAAAGCTAAGTATGGTGAAATTTCTGTTGCCTTTCAAACAACCTTATCTTAGAACTAAAATATGGAACGAAAATATAAATACCGAGAGATATCACTTCTTTAAATTCTAAAACAAATTCAAAAACTATATTTCTCCACTCCTAATAGAATATTGAAACGTTTGACCAACAATACCTCCTCACCCCTATTCCCACTCCCTATCTTTGCGCTATTTCTGGATTATCCGAAATCCTCTTTTTTCCCCTGTACCTTTAATATTACTGCTCTCTGTTGTCTTAAACGTTCTTTCTCTTCCACCTAAGTTTAATATGTTTTTCTATCATATTTCATATAATATATTTCACTTCGTCTGTGCAACTTGTCATTTTGATTATATACATCAAATAATTATGCAATTCCTATAAACACTTTTGTATTTTTGTACTTTCATCAATATTTCTTTTTAATTTCTAAAATGTACTGGGGCATAGTCTGTAAATTATAGCTAGGTAGTCACTGGAAGGACAGCTATGCACCATTCCTAGCACCTAATGTCCGACCCCGCCTTCTCGTGGTGCAGACCGTTAGTACCTTTCAAAAGAGATACTCTCTTGTGGAAGTGAACGGAAGGGGAGGGCTGCCAGATTAGTGTGGCCTACTGATCTGGACAACTATGGCTACTTTTATTTTTTTTCTATCCTGCTGAGGAGTGGTCAACCACACAGGGTCCTGGCGCTGATCATATATACCAACCTGAACGGAATTATGGCTCTGAGCTTGATTATGGATCCTGATTTTGCTGCACTGGTGGGCTTCTGTGGAGGGAAAATCTTCCGCTGTGTTTTCTGTTTGTTTGTGGGTTGACAGCCCCAAGTGAATAGATTCACAGGATATGTTTATCAGCTGGTGGATAATCCTGAGCAGAGGTCATCGCAGGCACCTGAACTCTTTGCTTCTATTGGCATCGTCAAATTCTACATTGGGGGAAGTTTTCCAGTGTAGAAGGCTTCAGCCTTTAGTGGTGGGGGAACGGGTCTTTGCCCCATGTCTGCGATTAGGGGGCTGTTTGATATTGTCGGCATTCCCTCTCTCAATAAACATAGTTTCTTTAAACATCCCACTAACCATTTTCTCTCCATAGGTAGTTGTAATGTGAGGAATCTGCACAGAGCTTTTTCTCTTGATATCCTCACACAGGAATTCCACCGTTATAATTTAGATATTCTCTGCTTGCAAGAGACCAGATGGACAGATAAAAGTCAGATTCTTAAAAATAATCTTAAATTTCTCTTTTCAGGGAGGGGCGACAATAAGCATCACCAAGGGGTGGGTCTGCTTCTCAGCAGACACGCTAGTGATGCTCTTCTAGGATATGAGTGCATTAATGAAAGGTTTCTTACAAAAAATTTTCAGACAAACATTAAAGACTTAAATGTTATCTGCTGTTATGCCCCCACTGAGGATGCCGATGAGGATGAGAAGGATAGGTTTTATGGACAACTTCAGGATATTTTGAATTCTGTCGAGAAAAAAGATATTACCCTCGTTCTAGGTGACTTCAGTGCCAAAGTTGGTATTGACTCTGACCTTTGGGGAGGAGTAATAGGCCCTTTTGGTATTGGTAGCTGCAATGGCAATGGGCAACGTCTCCTATAGGTAAGTATACTCAATGGATTCAGAATAAATAACACTTATTACAAATACCGCGACATACATAAGTACACATGGATTTCACCTGATGGGCTACATAAGAATATGATTGATTATATATTAATTAACAGCAAATGGGCTAGTTCTGTTAGGGATTTCAGGTCATATATGGGAGCTGAAATTGGATCTGAACGTTACCTTGTTAAAAGTGTCTTGCAACTTAAACATAAAAAGTGTTGTGCTAGGGTTAAAAAATTTACTTTTAATACTGAAGTTCTGAAAGACCCAGTTATAGTCAAAGCTTACCATGATAGGTTACTTAGTCATTATGACAGTCATGGTATGCTTACTACTGAAGTTGAGGAAGAATGGGATCATTTTAAACAGGCTTTTTTGGACACTAACAGTACTCTTTTAGGAAAAAAGGAGCAGAGGACGCAGAATTATCTGAGTGATAAGGTACTTGAGCTTATTTCGGAAAGAAAGAACTGCAGGAATGTCCTTAATCAATACCCTACTAGTCCTAATAGAAAGCATTACAGAGAACGTAATAAACGTGTAAAAATCAGTTAGCTGCTGATAAGAATCTTTGGCTTGATGGCTTGGCTGACAAAGCCGAGGAAGCAGTTAGACAGCACAACAGCAGAGAGCTGTACCAGATAGTTAATGTTTTGTGTGGTAGAAAACGGACAGGCATACAAGGATTGAAGGATAAACAAGGTAAGGTTATAGAAGGGGAGGATTCTGTCATGGCTAGGTGGGCTGAGCATTTCAGTGATGTTCTAAACAATGTAGTTAGTTCTACTCCCATTGTTTGCAATGATGATAGATGCATTGGTGGCTTTAATGTTGGCCCTATAACACAATCTGAAGTTATTTTGGCTGTTTCTAAACTTAAACTTCATAAATCCCCAGGGGTAGATGAAATTACTACGGAAATGCTTAGAGTTGGGAATGTTTCGGTTACCACTTGGATGACTGAAATTCTGAATCTCTTTTATGATAAAGGCATGGTTCCTAAGGATTTTACCAGAGCTATTGTTATCCCTATTTTCAAAAAAGGTGATCGCAGTTCTTGTGATAACTATAGGGGTATTAGCCTACTCTCTGTTCCAGGTAAAGTTCTTTCCATGATTGTGCTTAATAGAATTAAGAATCTGGTTGACAGTCAATTGCGCGATGAGCAATGTGGATTCAGAAGTGGTAGGGGTTGTGTGGATCAGATATTTTCACTTAGGCAGATTCTTGAGAAATGTTTAGAGTTTCAGAAACCTTTGGTTGCTAGCTTTGTTGTTTTCAAAAAGGCTTTCGACTATGTTGATCGTCATAATTTGTGGTTGATTGTCAGATCATATGGTATAACTGACAAGTTAGTTAACATAATGAAAGCTCTCTATAATAACACTGAGTCGTGTGTGAGAGTTGGTAAGGCTTGTAGCAATTGGTTTAGCATTACTTCTGGTGTTCGACAAGGGTGCATTTTGTCCCCTTTTCTCATTAGCTTGGTTATTGATTATGTTATGAGAAATTCACTTCAAGGGAAAGATTTTGGCCTTAAATGAACTGGAGATACAAAAATTTCTGATTTAGGTTATGCTGATGATTTAGCCCTTTTGGCAAATGATGTTGATGAGATGAACACTTTCATTCGAGCTGTTGATGAGACTGGTAGTAGAGTAGGTTTGGTTATAAACAGAGAGAAAATTAAAGTGATTAAAATTGGTCAGGGTGGTTGTGATTCAGTTCCAATGAATGGTTGCAGTCTTGAGCAGGTGTCACAGTTTAATTACCTTGGAGCTATGTAACAGATAATGGTGATGTGCGGCATGAGATTAACAGACGAATAGGGATTGCTGCCGGGACTTTTAAGAATCTACGGAGATTGTGGAGAAATAGGAGTATACACCTAAAGACTAAAATTAGACTGTATAATAGTTTGGTTCTTTCTAGGGTTAGTTATGGTAGTGAAACTTGGACACTTTGTAAACAAGATAACAGGAAACAAGATGCTTTTGACTCCAGATGCTTACGCAGTATCTTGGGAATTAGGTGGTTCAACTTTGTAACTAATGATGAGATTAGGCAAAGGAGTTTGCAATCTCCTTTAAGCTACATATTGTGCAGAGAGAGACTGCGTTGGTTTGGCCATGTTGCACGTATGAATAATTATAGATTGGTGAATAGGGTTATGAAAAGTGTTCCTATAGGCCTCAGAAAGAAGGGGAGACCTAGGATGCGGTGGGCAGACAATGTCAAACAGACCTTATTAGAATTGGTGTGCAGTGGCCAGATGCAATAGATGTAGCTCAGGATAGACTTGCTTGGAGAACTAAATTGCACGGTCTGGTTGGACCTCCGTAGCCCATGGCTGCTTGAGGATGATGATGATGATGATGAATATATTCGAGGTCTGAAGTGTTTAACATTGTCTTTTCTCAAGTTTTCTATGTACCCAAGTGAAATTGGTTTATTTTCTCTGAAGTTTTATATAACGTTATTCTTATACTCTTAAAATGCATTTACTTTGTGCTATTATTTAATTCTCGGAAATTGGATCAATACAAAATTAATATACCCTTCACTGTAACCCTCTGCATGGAATAAATTATTGTTATTATAATTGACGAAGCTTAAAATAATAATTACACGAACTTCTAAAAATACTCTACCTGTCGCAGTAAAATTTAATATAATGGCAATTGATTTCGTTTTAACTTGTTTATATTCACTTTATGATCAATTATTGAAACTGGAATTGTTGTTGTTTATTATTACAATTCCCCTAACTCTCTAAATACCGAAAGAAAATTGTTGACAAATCGAGATTTTCATAGATTTAAATTATCTTAAGTCATATTTTTTCACAGAGATCTTTAAATTATCTCAAGTGCTATTTTTTTCAGAAAAAGCTTTTTAAGAACTTACTGAGTTCTGTATCTTAGTTACTATTGACATAACATGGAAATGCACCTAATAAAGGGTCCGCTGAGAGTATATGAGGCATATGAGTATGAGAGTATATGAGAATATAAGCTGCCCCTTTATCAGATAACGCTCTAATAAAGGGGCCACAACAACGCTCCATTTCTTTCTTGATCTTCCTTTTTTTCCCCTCACTTCCTCCACAACAAAGCTCCATTTCTTCTTTGATCTTCCTCTTCTTTCCCCATCGCTTCCTCTACAACAACCTCCATTTCTTTCCTGGTCTTCCTCTTCTCTTCATCGATTCCTCCACATCAATCCTCCATTTATTTCTGATCTTCCTCTTTTTTCTATTGTTTGCTCTACAAACGCTCCAATTTTTTCTTGATCTTCCTATTCTCTCAATATCTTCCTCCACACTAACGCTCTACTTCATTCCTGATCTTCGTCCCCTTTCCATTCCTTCCTCCCCAACAACGCTCCATTTCTTTCTTGATCTTCCTCTTCTTTCCATTCCTTTCTTCCCAATAACGCTTTATTTCTTTTTTAATCTTCCTCTTTCCATCGCTTCCTCGATACCAACGCTCCATTGCTTTCTTGATCTCTTCTCTCCGTCGCTTCCCAAACAACAACGCTTTCTACCTTCCTTTTTACTTCCAATTTTTTCCATCCTTCTCTCCACAACAACGCTCTGTTTCTTTCCATCGCTTCCTCTACACGTACTCTCCATGTCTTTCTTGATCTTCGTCTGCTTTTTTCATTGGGTTTCATTTCCATATTTTCTTTAGTCATCTCCCATTATCCATCCTATTCATATGCCCCTACTATCTCAATCTCTTTTCATTTATACCTCCTCCACTATCTTCGTCAATTCCCATATTTTATTTTCCTCATTCTATCCATTCCTGTTTTCTGCGCACATCTCCAAAAATCCATTTCTACTGCTCTCGACTACTCTGAGGCAAAAATGGAGTTGCTTAATAAATAACTAACGAACTATTTTACACTGATATCCAAAAGTTAAACATAATTCACAAACTGTTAAATATTTCAAAAACGACGGAAATTATTAACATTGTGTTTTATGTGTCAGCGAAATAGAATATACGCAAGGTCGCTAAAAATAATGCCTCCTAAAAACAACGCCTTCTAATATAACTTGACCTCACAAAAATTACCCAAAGTAGATTTCATCTACCAATACCCTGAGTAGATGATATCTACCCATGGATGATTTCATCTCTCCAGGGGTAGATCAAATCACTACTAAATTCTTAGAGCTGGGAATGATTCTGTCGTCAGTAATTTCTTTGCTAAAGGGGTTGTTCCTAAGTATTTTACTAGAGATATCATTATTCCTATTTTCAAGGAATGTGATCGCAGTTCTTATGATTTTTTGTTCCACATACAGTTCTTTCCATTTTTTGTGCTTAATAGAATTAAGAATATCGTTGATGTACAACTGAGTCATGAGCAGTGTGGGTTCAGAAGTGGTAGGGGATATATATATAAAAATGGTTTCACTGAGGCAGATTGTTGAAAAATGCTTCAGTATATAGAGTTTCAGAAATGTAGACCTCAGCAAAAAGAAAATACAATCCTGAATTCCGGTCTCTTTCCTCTGAAGCTCAGAATACTAGACTCGGTCAGTCAGGTGTGGAAAAACTGCGAAATGTGATAATGAGATAGGTTACTTAACCTCTTATGAACAGTTTTTGATCCACAATAGGGATAGCATCAAGCTTTGAGATGGAGATAATTCCTGTTCACATCCGACAATGTGATGGCCTTCATGTAACACCTTATGTTTAAATAAATAAGTCTCAAGCACTCCAAAATTCAAGTCAGAGAAGGGACAATAATTAAAGGAGAGTTGGAAACCTTTCTTCAAAGCATTTTTAAAAACAAAGAACAATAATGGTTTCCCATACACTGTAAAACTGTTATGGAAAGATGGTTTGTTAAGGAAAGATGGTTGTGGAAAGATGGAAAGATGGTTTTGCAAAATGACCAGTGAATGACTATCTTGCATGCTGTTAAGCAATGTAGTTAAATGGAGATGAGTCATTTCTTAAGGTGTGTGTTTCAAATTGAAAACTGAATATTCATCTATACACTGTTGAGCTTTTAAGAAGATATGAGAGCTTTTTCTCAATTATTTCCTAGTAAAATGGACAATGAATGACTCATTTACACATTGTTAAGATGTTGATGCGAAATGAGAGCCTTTTTCAAATATGTATTTTTTAAATGACCAATGGATCTCCTAAGTATTGTTAAGCTGCTAACAGGAAACGAAAGCCTTCACTTAAATTTTGTTTTCTTAAAACGATATCTCCTAAGAGCAGTACAATACTTCAGAGTTCTCTTTAAGCAATGACGAAGTTCATTTGAAATATGTAACAGTTTGTGAAGTTCATATCATCCCCCATCTCAGCTTTCTAACCGGAAGCAGGATAAAGTGGAGAAGAGAAACTTTTATCATTGGGATGACCGATATGATCCTGGAAACATTCAGAATATAAGCTGGAACCCTACTGACCGCGCCATCCAGTGGAATGAATATAACCATGCTGTTTCAAGTATTTAAAGAGTTACGGCAGTTGGTAAACTTAACAGATGAGTCGTTCATTTTAAGATTTGCTCGTCTGAGAGTTGGCTCGTCAGACTGATGTCGTGATGTTGTCCCCCCAGTCGTGTAGTCCCCACTACCATGGCTTTGATAAGTTTCCTACTAAACCCCGCTATTTCTTCGATGAGAAACGAGGCACCTATGGTCTTGGATTGGGTTGTTGTTTTACCTCTGAGCGGCACTTTTTTGCACACCATGGGCTAAATGGCCAGGTCACATGGACCCGAAGGCTCAGAGAAGGTTGGGGGAGGGGACCCACTGGAACAGCTGTTGGGAGACAGATGGTAGCCTCTCGTCAAGGCCATCCAGCGTGTTCTTTAACGTGCACAGAGTATGTCTCTCCTGCACACGGGGCCACGGCTTAACGTCCCATCCGACGGACGGCGGCCTTTCCAAGCCCATCGGTGTCCCCTACTGACCATGGGCAGGGGGGGGGGAATTTTGCGGAGATAAATCTCAACGCTGACCCAGCTGGGACTCGAACCTGGGAACTACAGATTACGAGCCTGGCGTGCTACCGACTGAGTCACCTACACCCCTTATGGTCTTGGAAAGGTTGTCGGACGAGACGTTAAGTCGTATCACCATGTGCAGGTTAAAGAGCACACTGGATGGTCGTGACGGAGACTTTCATCAATCACCTAAGGGATATCCAATGGATGCCACCCTCACCAGATCTGAGTCCTGGGATACTTGTGACCTGGCTACGTAACCCACTGGATACATAAAAGTGCCGTTCGCAGGCCAAATAACCCAACCCACAGCTGCGATAAAGCTCATTGATATGAGTTTACGTTTCAATGAACTTTTTAAGGGTTTTTGAATGCTTCTTAAAGCTATTGTTTGAAGTTACAGTTTCAAAAGAGAACTTTAATATTGATGAATATTTATTGGGAGCAAAATATTTAGATAGTCTTCATCGACATTAGTGACTTTTTCCCATTGAAAGTTTTTCATAATTAACTTATTGGGTTATCCATTGCCAAGACATGGAAATGATAATTTTACCATCAAGTCTTTTTAAGCTTATATATCAGTTCAATTTATAATTATTTACGAGGAAATTAATTCTGCATTCTTATGTTTGGAATGGATCACAAAAACTACTGCTGAATGTAATACGTAGGGGGAAAACGTAATTAGATATATTAATATCTAAGCAAAGAGAAAGATAAGGAAATGATGGATAATTATGACTATGTTAAAACTAAGAGGTTTTAGATAAAGTTATCTCTACTCTTCTTTTGTATAAAACGACAGTACTTTTATTTAGCGAGGAGGCTACAGGCCAGACAAGCCTGGATAATGTACTCTCAGTACGCTCTAAGCTGATAAGGAAGAAAGAACAGAGATGCTAAGAGGATGGGCTGAGATTTCCCATGTGTTTCGAGAATATGTACTTAGGCATCAGATAAGAGATATTTGTTGTTGTCGATTAAGAGATGGAGGCAAGAGAAAGGACAAAGAAAAATGAAGTCAGGCATCATTTTGTGTCTAATAAACAACTCCTGTCATTTGAAAAAATTCAAACCTATTACATGTACACTCCTTTGACAGAAGTAATTGAATTTGGGGTAATTTTAGTTTCAGAGAAATTTTTTAAAAACGAAAATAGGCCAAGTCGAAAGGTTTTACTGT
The DNA here is from genome assembly GCA_038380435.1 of Ryuthela nishihirai. Classification (NCBI taxonomy): domain Eukaryota; kingdom Metazoa; phylum Arthropoda; class Arachnida; order Araneae; family Heptathelidae; genus Ryuthela; species Ryuthela nishihirai. Next base: position 34,554,275 of record JAWZYU010000018.1, read on the forward strand.
TCAGGTAGATTGATTAAATATATCGTAGAGTTTGGAGATAAATGGGGATACAGGGTATTACAGGGATATGCAGTATATTCTTTAGGTATGCTAGTGTATAGTAAAGAATACATTGGATGCTTTGAGGTGTGATTTTGATTGGCGTATTCATTAAGACTCATAGTATCATCAAAATCATCCATCAGATTGTTCAATGGACCAGAATTATAAAAACCATCTAGGGTGTTTTTTAATTGCCCAGAATCGTTAAAACTATCTAGCAAGTCTTTAATATTGCCCAGGATCGTTAGAATCATCCAGAGTTATTATAATGGAATGGATGGCCAATATTATTTAGTGTGTTCCTTTTAATGCAGATGATCATCAAAGTAATCAAGTGTGTTTTTTAATATGAACAGTACAATCAGAATCATCGAGCGTGTTTTATAACGAAAATTATGGGAAATAAAATCCAGTGTGTTTTAATGCAGATGATCGCCAAAGACATCCAGCATACTCCTTAATATGTACACCGATGGGCATCGGATGGGACGTTAAGCCGTAGCTCAGTGTGCGGGAGAGCCATTTCTGCGCATGTTAAAGAACACGCTGGATGGCCTCGACGGGAGGCTACCATCTGTCTCCCAACAGCTCTTCCAGTGGGTCCCTTCCCCCAACTTCCTCTGAGCCTTCGGGTCCTTGTGATATGGCCGTTTAGCCCATTGTGTGAAAAAAAGTGCCGCTCAGAGGTAAAACAACCCAAGCTTAATATGTTATTTAGATATAAAAATCGTATTAATTTGCAATACAATTTATCGATCTCTAAATCGAGGTCAAGTACTCCTAATTAGCAATATAAATATTATTAATAATAAACTAATCAACATTCTAATTAGCATGTGCTTTCGATAAACAAAATTACTCTCAATACTATAATTATAGATATATTAAATCCGTTATAAAAATTCCACTGTGTGCGATTGATATCAGTTCTTCACACTATATTGATAAAAGAACTTTGTATCAGTTCTTTCTCGCACTAATTTACCAAAAGCTGATATAACTGTACAAGTTATTTCCTGCTAACGTCATTTGTAATATCAGTAAGGTATACGTATAATTATCAAACGTATAAAAAACGTATAAAATCAAAGGTATACGTATAATTATAACGTATACCTTTGATTTTATTTCTATCGTATGCATTTACAGTGCACTGATTTCATTTCTTCCATAATTTAAGGCAATAACTGACTTAATCCGTAAAATCTTGTTCCTCAGCCACGTTTTCATATTCGAATGGGGATGGATCGGTTGAGTCGGTAGCGCACCAGGCTCGTAATCGGTAGTCCTCAGGTCGAGTCCCACTTGGGCCGGCGTTGAGGGTTTTCTCCGCAAAACTCTCAGCCCTGCTCTGCATTAGTAGGAGACACCAATGGACTTGGAAAGGTCGCAGTCCATCGGATGGGACTTGTGCGGGAGAGCCATACCCTTTGCACATTAAAGAACATGCCGATGGCCTTGACGGGAGGCTACGATCTGTCTCCTAACAGCTGGCCAGTGGGTTCCCTTCCCCTTGAGGTCCTTGTGACCTGGTCAAGTAGCACACCGTGAGCAAAAATGGGTCTCTCAGAGGTAAAATAACCCAACACACAATATATTCGAATCTCAACTGTACTCAAAGTTAAGAATTTCCACTTCTTTTAAGCACCTTGCCTTTGAAATAAAAAACAACAACAAACAAACAAGTGCACCGAACAGTTCTTAAAGGTTGCCGTCCTATCAATGGGATATTAAGCCCAGATTCAGTGTTTAACAGAAAAGATATTCTGCGATCTTTGAACATATGGATTGAGGTAAGTGTTCGCCTGCTTATAAGAGCTGTCCAGTAGTTTCACTAATAAAAACCTGATCTTAGCCTTGGTCATATTCTTTAAGTGTCCAAAACATTAAAACTCTTCCAACATTAAAGACGGTATAGAGTTATTAATTATTTATTATATCATAATAAAAATCATTTCTGTTTTTCTTCAACTTCTTCATAAGAAACATTGGTACGGATTAATATTAAATTTCAAACATTTTTTATTCTTCATTATTAAAAGTAGAGTAACGTGTTCAGATCTTATTTTTACAAAATTCTCCTTTAGTTAAAATATGCAGGAAATGTTTAAGCTCTAATACTCCTCCTCCACCGCAATTAGGACTCAGAATACAATTAAACCTAAGCAGATCTTAGTCATTAATAATTAGTAGTCATATCCAGTAACCTTAAATAATACCCACTGTCGCCATCTGCGGGCATTTGCTTGATTCACTTTGTTGCTGGCGTAAATCTTTAAAGCCGTCTTTTGCCTCGAAGCCCCGTAGCCTTATGTCTGCTATGCTCACCACCTCAGTGCTCTTCTGACTCCCAAGATGCAACTGCAGGTTGAATGTCTTTAAACTTTCATGGTAGGCGTGTAAGGATGGAGTGATGGTAAGGGACTCTCACTCACGTCTTCCGTAATAGAGTGCCAAATGTTATCATCATGTTTTTGCCTTGTCTTAACGCATCCTACTTGAGCTATATATGGAAGACTCTTAAGACTTTTTTCACCCTCCATTTTGTGTTCCTGGAGAATTTGGGAACTCCCTAGAGACATGTCAGTTTTTTTATTTATGCTATCAGATCAAGGTGGAAGAAATTTTCTAAAGCTTTGTCTTGTTGTAGGTTACGCCAAGAGAAGAAATACTACTTTGTTTCTTAAAAAAAGAAGCCTTTACAACTAATTGGCAGAAAGTGGTAATTTTAGAATAGTTTTCAACAAGGAAGCAAGTTAGACGCTGTTTTGTATTCATTAATTCCTTCTGCATACAGAATAAATATCGTTTATCCTTGATCGGATTATTTGGGAAGCTGAGCAGTACTGCACAAAATTTAAGTACGTGTAAAACTGAATATTTTATTATACTAATTAATTCCGTAAGAATAAATTCCATTTGGATAGTAGAATTGGGTTGCATTGCATTTTAACGCCACTTTTATATACATAATTATTTAAATGTCTAGAACACAAGGATCCCCCAAGTAAACAAATTTGATTAGAAGCACAGGATCCTGGAAGGCCGTTAGGAGACAGATGAAAACCTTGTCTCAACTCTGCTCAACATATTCTTTAACGTACACAGGTATGAATACACGTGTCCCGTGTACAGATGTCTCCTGTACACGGAATCCTATCTGTTAGATGGCGTTGGTGAGGCCAATGGTGAGGAGATCGGGAGATAGCGGAACAAAACTCAATGAAAGCAAAATGGACGATCGAACCTGTGAACAGCAGAGTACGAACTTGGTTTGCTACCGACTAAACAACACCTGTCTTAGGAAAAAGAAAAAATACGTTCATATAAATAACTGGATTGTTTTATCTCTGAAGGCGCTTTCTTTGCGCAATGCGCTAAATGTCAAGGTCACAAGAACCCCCAAGGAGTCCACTAGGCAGTTATTACGTTGCAGAGGGAAGCCTCCCGTCAAGTCTATCCAGAATGTTATTTAAAGTGTACAAGGTATGGCTTTCGCGCATAAAGGGCTACGATTTAACGTCACACCCGAAGGACGGCGTCTTTTTCAAGTCCATCGGTGTCCCGTTCTTTACCGAGGACAGAACGGCGGCTAGAGGCGAAAATTCTCAATGACGGTCCAGCTGTGAATTGAACTGGTAATATGAAATTATGAGCCTGGCGCGTTGGGAACTGAGTCAATCCACTCATTCATATAAATAATATAATTTACTTGTCTTAACAGAATTTCCGTATAGTTAGTTACGATTTGTCAAAAGCTCATTAGAACTATTAATGAATGCCAGATAATCAAAGATCTAAAAACCTCATTCAAATTAAAACAATAACTTGCATTTTTCTCTACGATCTTTACGCAAATTAAGTTCTACTCTGAACACCCTTTTTATTAAAGCGTTTCACCGGGACAGTCTTCTATTTCCCCATTACAAATCATCTATACTGCTCACAAAAATTAGGGGATATTTCAAAATGAATATGAAGCGATGAAATATCCCCTATTTTTTGTGAGCAGTATATTTATTTCCTCTTTCAAAGAGACATCTTTCTTTTGGAGAAGGGAACATCTACTGATTTGACAGAGGTCACGATGACATGTGCGAAATTAATATTAGCAGAGGAGCTAAATGATTTTCTAACGACAAAATCAAATAACCAAAGGCAAAAAAAAAAAATTAAAATTTAATCGCTCGCTTCTCATGCAATGCAGACGACAATACTTCTCTGAGGCTTCTGTTTAAACGACGACATTCCACCGACGTTGCAAATCGAATTAATATTATGATCGTATTCAATACTCCCATCTCTCCTTTTCTTCTAGTACAATTATGATGTTCTAAGACTTTGTTTTGCAGATTGTCAAGTCTTTCACGCTAACGTGATTTCAGCGGAGATTTGATTATGTCATTTCTTTTAGCACGTTAATATTTTTACGTTACTAAGCGCATTCTTATGTGGATCTTTGTCCATGCCTCCTACAATCCTGTCGCTCCTGGCGTCGTCTCGGAGATAAAACGGTGAAGCGACAACGCAGAAGAAGCAAAAAAGAAGATATTTGGCGGTCCAATTAATTTATCCCAAAGTGCACGTAGCACGGCTGAACCGGCCTCGCGGTGATGGAACAGCTGTTTACATGGCCGGGGCCCCATGTCTCCATACAGCAGGACGCCCTTTGTTTCCTCTAGTAATTGATGGAGTGCAAGAAGCCTGCCCCTGTACAACACTCTCTACTGCATAGCCATGCGCCCTGCAGTGAAGACAGCTACACGCAGACTGCCTACGGCTTGGAGAGTGAGTGTGGCGAACGAAAAATTGCACAGTAATGCTAGAGTAATGTTGCTGGTGGCATTGACCTCTGTAGTTGGTGTTGCCGGTATGAAACAAGTGTTTCACTTTTAGTAAAACTGCAGAGTATTTCTTTCTCGTCCATTTATTACACTCATTTTTCTTCCGCGAATTAAATAACTGAGCCATGATAAATGCGATTTTGCTGCATTGCAGTTTATGTCGCGAAAGATCAATCTAGTGAAGGTAAAAAATATCTCCAGTAAAAGCTGACCAGTTGAATCGCATTTTATTGCACTTTTGAATATTATACGGTAGTTCTGAGCCACTATATACACTGCCCTATCACAATATTGGAGAATTTTCATTTATGTCAATGGGAATCTAATTTCGGAGTTCTGTATATTCTGAAATATGCATTTAATACAATTAAATTTAACGTGACTGAAAATAAAATAAGATCATAATCAAATGTGTTTAAATCTCCGATTTTCAACAATATCGAATTTATGGAAGCTTGAATATTTAAAAATAAATTATCTTGTTTTATTAAAAACCATCCAAATTGTCTAATATTAAAATAATCACTGCGAAAACTTATAAAATGTATATCCATTTTACTAAATTGGTTTGAAATAATTAAACAGTAATTAATATCAGATGTAAATTCTTGAAATATATTACTGTTGTAAAATATTCTAGCTTCTGTAACTCTTTAAATACTAAATGAATGTTATTGAAAATACTATATTAATAAATTTTATTATGATTTTTAATTTATCTGCAGCCACATTTTTCCATTAAGTGCATATTATATATTTTATAGAGCTTCAAAATCAGATTCTCATTGACCTATCACAAAAATTCTGTAATATTTTGGTAGGACAGAGTACATTTCAATGTTGCATTTTGTTCCATATAAAAAAATACATAAAAGTGTCAGACGCAAGAAACACGAATTTTAAATTAAGGCTAAGCGGTTTTATTGATTTTTAATATATACATATTATATTTTTCTAGAGCCGTAACACTCTTTTTATATTTTAAAAACTTTTGACATGTAACATGATCTATGCTTTTTTTTTAACTTTCGTTAAGGTTGTAAAGTTTTCAAATGTATTTTGGCTGAAAAACAAAATTTAAACATTAAGTTGTTCGCACATGAATGCAGTCATTTTAGAAACTTGTACTTTACGTTTAATATATTTCTTGATTTTTGATGGGGGAAAAGTTATGTTTTTACAAATTTATTTCAATAACTGCATCACACAATACCTTCTGCAGCTATATAAGTTTAATACACTTACAAAACAATGTATCTCAAATATTCAATGTTTTGTTGCTGAAATATGGATAATATTGTGACGTTTAGAATTCTTCACTATATTACAGATATACAGAGAATTTAAAAATCCGTCAAACCGGTAATGATGAAAACGCAATGTTTTTTAATTAAAATTAGCTCTTAATTAGTGTAAGAACTGGTTTAGATTGAATAATCCTACATTGTAACAGAATCCAATTGATTTTATAGGTACTATAGCCCAATCCATGTATTTGAATCCAATCATTGTTGTTGGGGTGGGGGTGACTCAGTCGGTAGCGCGCCAGGCTCGTAATCTGTAGTTCCCAGGTTCGAGTCCCAGCTGGGTCAGCGTTGAGATTTATCTCCGCAAAATTCCCCGCCCTGCCCACGGTCAGTAGGGGACACCGATGGGCTTGGAAAGTCCGCCGTCCATAGGATGGGACGTTAAGCCGTGGTCCCGTGTGCGGGAGAGCCATACTCTGTACACGTTAAAGAACACGCTGGATGGCCATGACGGGAGGCTACCATCCGTCTCCCAACAGCTGTTCCAGTGGGTCCCCTCCCCCAACCTTCTCTGAGCCTTCGGGTCCATGTGACCTGGCCATTTAGCCCATGGTGTGCAAAAACGTGCCGCTCAGAGATAAAACAACCCAACCCAACCCAATCATTGTTGACTGTTGCAACTGTCGTGCCCACATTTGTTTTATCCTGTGGACACGACTTTTGGAGTGGAGGGTCATGGTCACCTTTATCCTCGTTCCGATAGTGCCTTTCCATATTGCCTCAATTTTTGTGTCTAGTTCAACGAAGAGGAGCTCGGCCGCAGGCACCGAACTTTCTAGATTGAGCCTGAGACCCCAGATGGCAGAGGGACTACGTGACATGCCTGGTAAACAACGTTGGCCGGAGGGGAGCTGAGATTCGCACCTCGACTACTCTGACCAATCAGGTACAGCCACGTATGAGCGTAGGTGACCTCTGCCAGGGGGACCGGGCAGTGTGCCTCGAAAAAACAAGCGAACAAGGATCAGTGGTTCTCCGTCGCTCCGAAAGGAAGGTAGTCTGGAGCTACTGCCGCTGGAAAGATAGAAACGAGGAGAATTGTCGTTAGTGCCCTGTGAGACACAACAAGCGGCTAGTCAACCTGCAATGTCGTGCCTGGGATCAGCCTGCAGTGAACGAGGAGGTGGGTCGAACTCAATTACTCTGGTTTTAACTTTTCCCACTCAATTACATTATTACCGCCGTCACGCGGCCTGTACGGAAGTAATACATGGTGCCGTTGGCTCACCTTTTGAAAATGAACTTTGAAGGACTCATAAACTGTGCTGCATAATCGCTGGGGTCAGCCCCGTAAATCGAGAAGTGTTCGGCTGAGGGCGCCTGATGAAATTGTCCCATGAGTGGACCTACATGTGTGAAATAGTTAATAGCAAATTTTGTCAATAAATGTTGTGTTTTTTATTAACTGTAAAATTATCTCAGTTTTCATTTTTGCAAATGTCTGTTAATTTGGTTGTGGGTCCGGAAATTGGCCTTGGATTTGGAAGCAAGTAATGCATCACGGCCTAAATATACACGGGGTGGTCATAACACAACGTCCAGATTAAAAAGAGTCGTGTAAATGGTGTAGGGAACAATATTAATAGTTTCCTGGAGGCATCAGAAGCAGGAGAACTCGCGAATATATCATTTTATCAAAAACGAGATTTGTGACTATGTGGATATCATGATGTGATAGAACCTGGGTACCAGTTTATCCAATCCTTAAGCTCATCCAAGTTACTTCACCCACTATGAGACTTGTGGGAGAAGTAAGATGGTGAAGTTCACCACACGATGGAACTTGAAATTTGTTTCTGTTGTATCATGAATGACAAATGGTTAAACCACTTTTATATAATGTTTTTTTTTTAATTCGACTGTCAACTTCAGACATTGGTCAGAAAACAGTCTGAGCCATTTGACCTTTGAACTGTTTCCTGACTAATACAAACGTGATTGGCAGAGGTGCTAATAAAAAAGAGTCTTAATCAGAAGAAAAACAGACTTAAGTCTCATTATCCAAAACAGACTTGGGTTTGATCGTTGGGTTGCTTTGCCACTGAGTGATACTTTTCTGCACACAATGGGAATAATCGCCAGGTCACAAAGTCCCTGAGGTCTCAGAGAAGGTTGGGTGGAGGAAACCCAATGAAACAGCTGTTTGGAGACAGCTGTCCCAGTGGGTCCCCTCCTGGCAGGCGGGGAATTTTGCGGAGATAAATCTCAACGTTGGCCCAGTTGGTTAAGCAGTGGTTCAAATTGCATTTAGCTGCCTAAGCTTTATTAAGTAGGTTTGTGATGTAAGACTTCCACTTTCATTTTTTGGTGCAGCATAACTCCAAGGTATTCCATTCAATCTTTGCAACCATTTCTGAAGTTGTCTTAGATATTTATATAATAGCCTTGAATTAAATTATATAATATATATAAATAAGGTCCGTATCATACTACAAGTGTGGTTTAATCTCTGGTACAGTAAAAGATGACCTTTCCAAGTACACTAGTGTCTTTTTTCCTCGAATATGTCAGGGTGAGGATAAGAGGTAAAAATCTGGATGCTCATAGGGTTAGAGATCTAACCAACGAACATAAGGTTAAGAGTTTATCCAACTGACCTCGACGTCTGCAAGTTTTATGATGAATTATACTCTTGCCTAATGTATTCTCTTTGAGTTTTTAAACGAAACTGAAAATCCAACTGATAGTGTAATAATAAAGTCCAACTCATGATAATATTATGTAAATTCGAAACAATTTCAGTCTTTTACAAAACGTTAATTAGAATCAATCCTTATGGTAAAAAATTATCAGGTGATTGATGCGATTTTGATATCTGAGTGGCTGATCAATCCTAGCAGTTTAGACGCAAGTACCTTTAGAGCGAAGTGCAATTTTGAGGTTAGAGAAAAAAAATTGTAATTATTAAATAGAAATTTAATCCGGATTGTTTCTCTTTAAAAATGAAATTCAAATATTTTTTCTTTCTTATGACGTGATCCTGAAGTACGTTACCTTTAACGATAAATCTTGCCTATCGCACTCCCTCTTATAAAAAAATCCACAATAACCATTTATGTATTAGTAAATAGGCATTACTCTTAACTGGGTGGACACATATTTTACGAGTGGACCCATATTTTATATCTGTGTTTTGTAAGGACCATAATGAGAATCTATGTACAAAAGTAATGTTGATAGGATTGAAAATGGCTGAGATAGAGAGCGTTACAGAGATAATGGTCGAACCATTTTAATGGTTTGATGTTTTCTCCGAGTTGCATTTGAACTTCGCGCTACCACGGAAAAAACTTCCAACTAATATCTCTTTACCTTTCCCTTGAATGAACGATCGATACGGGTGAAATCAATATTGTGAAATCATTCATCATTCAATATACAACAAATCATCTTTGTCATTCGAATGAATAACAACATATATTTAAATTGTAAGTTCTACCTTTCGATAAATGGATTACGTCAAAATTTTTCTTCTTCCTTAGTGAATAACATACTCGTATTCATTCATTATGAAATTATAAAAAAAGTACTTTTACAGTACCGAACAAAAGGAATGTTGTTGACATTTAGGAGCGGTTTCTCTTATCTCCTTATTCGCTAATCATTTATGGCTTAAGGGAAATAGAAAGAACAAAAATAAGAATTTCGAAAAGTGTTTTATCTTTTTGAAAGAGGAAAAAAATATTTTTGTATGTTTTTTTCCAAATTACAATTTTTAAACCATTTTTTCAATCTCAGTCATGTTTATTATTATAATACTGCATTTAGTTTTATATTTCCTTGTCTTTTAGTTCTTCTACAATAAGGATTAGAAGAATCGGTTTGCTTTTATTTTCTTTTATCAATTTTTATTTCCTTAACTCTTCGTCAGTAAGATTCTTATATTTATTCTAAATGTGTTGATTCCACAGTAGAAAGATATATTCAATTTGTAAGTATTAAAAGGTTGAGGGGTTAGCTCAGTCGGCAGCGCGCCAGGTTCGTTATACGTATTTCCCAGGTTCGAGTCCTAATTGTGACAGCGTTGAGATTTATCACCATTAACCCTCACCCCTGCCTTCGGTGATAAAGGGGACACGAATGGGCTTGGAAAGGATAGCGTTAGTCGTTCACTGTGCAGGAGAGCCATACCCTGTGCACATTAAAGAACATGCTGGATAGCCTTGACGGTAGGCTTCCATCTGCCTCCCAACAGCTGGCCCGCGATTCCTCTTCACCTAACTAACTCTGAGCTCTTAGGGTCTTGCAATCTAGTTATTGTGATCAAAAAATAAAATAACCCAATGCAAGAATTAATGGTTTTACTGGTTTACCGTAAGGTATTTACTAAGAACTGATCATATACTTCTCAGGGTCATTTATTTGTAAGAAATTTAAATATGGATAACAACTTATTTTAATAAATGGTGTTTATAGAATCATTATTTTATTGGTATAAACAATGGTATACATCTACCATTCTGGATGGTATCTGTAGAAATAACGCTTCTGTTAAACTTAAAGTTGATATGAATAAGTGGATAAAATTATTGAAGTGGAAGGATTATAATTATATTACTCGTGATCCTAAAGTGAGCATTTCTTTGGAATATTTTATTTAAAGAATCAACATTATGATTGAGAAAACAACTTAAAGCGTGCATAATCAAATTATTGTTAAAAGTCTTAAACTGTAGATCGTAGACGTTTCAGTGTTATTGATTACGAATTGGGCTTTAGTTAAAGAGCTGATTAAGGTGGGGTTGGAAAACTTCAAGAAATAATTGGGTTGGGTTGTTTTATTTTGCGTCGTCTGAGAGACATTTTTTTCGCACACAGAGGGCTAAATAGCCAGGTCACTAGGACCTCAAGGGTTAAGAGAAAGTTGGGAGAATGGGATGCATTGGACAGCTGTTAGGAGACAGATGGAAGCCTCCTGTCAAGTCCATCCAATATGTTTTTTTAACGTGCACAGGGTATAACTTTCCTGAACAAGGAAACCTTCCTACCAAATTAACGTGCTATCCAATGGACGGCGGTCTTTCCAAGCCAATCGGTGTTATGTTTTTGAAAGAGAACAAGGTAGGAGGTGGTTCAGAAAAAATCAGTCGTTGGGATTTGAACCTGGGAACTGCAGACTATGATCGTGTCTTTCTGTCGTATCAATTGAATAGAGGAAATAGGTTGTTTGAAAGGTATTAAAAATCTCATTAGGGAAGAATAATTCGACTGTGCGAAGTGTTTTCGTTCAGATAAAATTTCGGTTTATATTTTTAAACAATTTATTCCTATAGTTAAAAATGGTGAGCTATTTCTTTACAGATCCACGTAATCTAAATGCATTTTATATTTTCAGATCTTTAAATGTATTGTGCGTTTTCTAATCAGCAAATCGTGGCTGACTTGCTGCCATCCAATTCATTTAAACAATTCTGCATTGGTATTAGTAAATGAAATTTACTGAAATAAATTAATAAAAAAAATCACAGACTAACGTTTTCTTTTACTAATAATAAAAAACAGCAATATAAAATTACTAAATTTAAAATGATAAATCACTTTTGATAAATTTTACTTTTTTCTTCCGTATGAACGTTACTGCTTTTAGGAATAATATTCCAATTATATACAATTTATAATATTACAATTGTGTGGCTAGCTATATTAATCATTATCTGTCGAATAATTAAATACTTTGCTGTTGAATATATTAGCATAATAAAGTATTGGTATATATTAAGTGGTTTTTATATTAGGAATAGAATTTGTCCCAAAACATATTGCAGGTGTTTCAGTGTACATTTAGATGTGTAAATTATTTTTGTACATTTAGAATTGGGAAAAAACATTATAAATCTTGAGTCATATTTCGATTAAGGAAACTTCACATATTATTGTATATATGTATATATCATGTATTAATCAGTTTAATGAGTTTATGGTATTCAAAGGAGTCTTAGTGAGTATTATTTTATTTCTTCTTTCAGTTTCTTTTATTACGTATTAGTTGACGTTTTTTTTATTACTTACTATGTGATTTTATATTAAAAGATTTAATGTGTTAAATATTCATTTTTTTAATCTTTTGTAAGACTGTAAAAGCATAAAATATATCCATTCATAAAAAAGCAAAAAAAAAAAAAACGACAAAAACTCAGATTTGATTTCAAAAATCGTTAAATAGAACCGTTACAACCCTAAAAAAAATTCGATTTTCCGATTCCGCCTATTGTGTTTCCAACAGACTATCAGAAAAAACTAAAAAGGAAAAAGAAAAAGAAAAGGAATTAACCTTCGGCCACACATCATGGATCAACACATCACAGTAAAGAATAACACGCACCGATAAAGAATGTCAGAGAGCGTTACACCGAAAGAAAATAACTTTAAAGTAGAAATCTGTGCGATAAATTATCTCTTTATTTTTTTCTCTTTCTTTTCCCCCTCGACTTCTTTCGAAGATAACGAACGGTTGCCTATCTCTCCACAATTTTCCGTTCAGTGACAGAATCGACCGTTCTCAGAGCCACTGAAAATAAAGTTGCGTTATGCGAAGCGCCTCCTGCATCGAACAAAGCTCTCTCTCTCTTCCTTTCTTGATTGTCAGCACCTTTCTAATTAAAGGTCTTACGCAGAGATGGGGAAGGCTCTTCGCTCGTGGTGAGAACTTATGCGCAGTGTCCTTTCTTTAAATCTCCTCACATAGGGAAGATGGAGAGGAGACTTTTGCTCCAAGAGCACCATTTGTTAGATAGAGAAAGATCTCGCTAACTTAATTCTTCTTGTTAACTTAATTCTAATTTTCCATTTAGCGATGTCTTAATTTATTCTTCGTCAGATTACACTTTTTTTTTCGCGATTCAGTTTAATATTTTTTCACGATTTCGTTTATTTTTTTTTACTACAGGGGATGCTTTTTCTGCTGCGTAAAAGATTAAAGCCTTTGCAGGAATCACAAAGCTCAAGAAAAGTGGGAATACTTCACAACCGCCAGAGGAAGATCCTTCTCGATAAGGGAATGAAGCATATTAAATATGAATATCAGACATACCCTATATTTCGGGGGTGGAGTTGGCTTTGATGATAGAGAGTCAGACTAATAGCATGGTGTTCTTACGTTCGAGTCCGACTGTGTTTCCGCTAAATCCCTCCCTGTCCTCAAGAGACTGGAAGGTTTAGAAAGGCAGCCGTCCGTCGGATAAAATGCAAAGCCGTGGCTCCGTGTGTAGGAAAGCCATACCCTGTACACGTTAAATACATGTTAGATGACCTTTACGACAGGCTTCCATCTGTCTAATAGATATCTAGTGGGTTTACTTCCCCCAGTCTTCTCTGATTCTTTCGAATACTTGTGACCTGGTCATTTAGCCCATTGTGTGCAAAAATGTGCCGCTCAGAGGTAAAACAACCCAGCTGTAGTGGGTCACCTTCTCCCAGCTTTCTCTGAGTTCTTGGGGTCCTTGTGACCTACCATTTTGCCCGTTTGTGCTAAAAAGTGCAGCTGAAAGGTAAAATAACCCAACACTCCATTATAATCCAACTAATGTTATAGCTCATAGTACTTACTTGAGAAACTGATAGGCTTACTGACTGACTGTGTATCTTGTGACACAAGTGATTGAAGTTTGCAGTGGAGAAAAACAGAAATTTCATAATAAAAAAATCAATATCCTGCTGCTTGTCATAGAGGTCTGACAGAGAGACTGTTAGTTTATACGCCATAGTTGAAGATCTGTGAGGATGGTGGGACCTCAGCAGAAACTGGTGGAACTAAATCGAAAATTATTGAAGCAATATGTATAAAATGCAATTCTTGTGATATCCCCCATATGGTGACCCGATAAGCCTACAGATAAACAAACCTTTTATCTACATAAGGAAGGAGGACAGTATTTATTTAAATGAAAAGATGTTTACAAAGCTTTCAGTGTATATCCTTTTCAGATGGCGCTATTATTATCGAGCGATCCGTAACAGACGAAGATTTGGCTTTCATTAAGATAGACTTTTGCCGTTAACGAATTTTTGTTCATTCTGAGAAAAATCCTCGAAATTCCGATGAACGATCGGTGAAGATCTATAAGTAGCTCCATTATAGCATATAGGAGCTATACATCATGCTACAAAATAACGTTAAGAGTTGTATTAAAACGCCACGTTGATTCTTATTAGGTAAATCCCGTTAAAACGCGATCCGATAGAACGCGTTTCCGTTATAAGGCGATGCAAGCGTGGCTCTTTTTTTTTGTCATATGAAACGTAATTTTTCCCTCAAGAACTACATATCGGATTCCTTGTGTAGTTTTGTGTACACATGGTCACTATTTTATAGTTATAACGTATGATTGAAATGGTTAAAAAAGACCAAAGACAAGCAACGAAACAGTCAACCCTTGAAAAGTTTTTATTGAAAAATAACAGACTAACACCTGTTTGCATCCTAATGTGTGTTTGCCTGCTGTAAAATCCGGGAAATGTTTGTAACTCTGTATATAGTTATTCGTATTTCGAAATTAAGGAAATTTTAGTGCATTATGATTGTTTTACTTTGTCTCAAATTTTCGTTCAACAGTTTGTCAATTTAAAAACACGAACGTAACTACCAATACAACCACATGGAAAGCTGAAAATGGTAACAAAATGTGTGTATTTATCGTACAAATTTTATTATTAGTTTTAAGTACTTTATCGTACGTCAAGACATGATTGAAACAATGCAATATATCACATTAATTAATTTAATTTTCCATGCAATATTATTGTTTACTTGATTTTTCCGATTTTTTGTGAATCCTTCTATTGCAATTTATAGCGCGGAAAAAAGCGGCAAAGATAAGTTGACAAAAAAGCGGGAAAAACAAGTTGATAAAAAAGCGGCAAAGACAAGCTGATAAAAAAGCGGCGACAAAGACAAGATGATAAAAAAGCGGCGGCAAGACAAGCTGGTAAAAAAGCGGCGACAAGACAAGTTGATAAAAAAGCGGCAAAGACAAGCTGATAAAAAAGCGGCGGCAAAGACAAGCTGATAAAAAAGCGGCGGCAAGACAAGCTGATAAAAAAGCGGCGGCAAAGACAAGCTGATAAAAAAACGGCGGCAAAGACAAGCTGATAAAAAAGCGGCGGCAAAGACAAGCTGATAAAAAAGCGGCGGCAAAGACAAGCTGATAAAAAAGCGGCGGCAAAGACAAGCTGATAAAAAAAACGGTGGCAAAGACAAGCTGATAAAAAAGCGGCGGCAAAGACAAGCTGATAAAAAAGCGGCGGCAAAGACAAGCTGATAAAAAAGCGGCGGCGAAGACAAGTTGGCCGATGTACGAAGTTTCAATGACGAAAAGTGGCTTGAATTTTTTGCTAACGCGATCCTGCTTATATCGCGATGCGATGCTTTGGCCCCCGAGCATCGCCTTATAATGGGATTTACCTGTACAAAGTAACACTTGACTGAAACGAATGTCTTTCTACCGAAAATAAAAAAGTTGGCTTTTTAACAAATGATAGTTGAACACAGGTTACTTCTTTCTAATATAAACTAGTTAGGTCAAAATCTTTATTCTAATTTAGGTCAATACACATATTTATCTGACTTAACGCAAATTAATTATTGAAAAAAAAAAAAAAGATTGTTTTTATCACGTTCGAATACTCGTAGTCATTGAAGTTGTTGTTGATGATGTTGATGATTAAACAAATGAATAAAAATTATTTTATTTAAAAATTTATTTACTTATCTATTGAATACTTTGTATTTAAATTTGCATTCATTCAACTATGAAAGCTCTGCTGTTCGACTGGGCATCAGTACCTTTGACCTATTCGGCCAATCAACATGGCGAATACCTGTTCAATAGAATGTTCGATCAAACGTCAGTGGTCGAAACTTTAGCCTGTTCGAACAAACGTCAGTCACCGAAACTTTACTTGTACATTTGAACATCTGTGATCGAAAGTTTACCCTATTCTGCTGAACATCATTGATCGAATTATCAGCTTGTTCAGCAGAGCTCGGTGATAAAACCTTTAGCTTATCGGACTAAACATCAGTGGGAGAATCTTTACCTTTTCTTCATTCGGTAAAAATTAATTAGCCAATCTTGAGAATGTTTAATTTTTGTCCCAACACAAATAACAGAACGTTCGACTGGTTCAATGTTCATCTTCTCTGCCAATGTAAGGTTCGATAAACATCTAGTAAATTGCTTGCTTATTTTAAGTCGAGTTTCATGAGCTATTGTCAGAAATTTCTTAACACATCGCAAAATTAATTTCTCCAGTTAATTAAATTTGGATTTTTCTTTGCTTCCTTTTTAGAATGAAGACTTATTTGAACATTTAGAGGTTTTTGTCTTTGGGTAACAATATTAAAAAAAATAAAAAAATGATCAGCTTCATAATATTTTTCTTTCTTTTTCTAAAAAACATAAACAGTTTTGGTCTGTTCTGGAGCGCTATCATCGTGTCAGGTACTAAGTTGGGTGTGTCGGCATCTTGTTTAATTCAGGGCTTACTCTTTAGTCTTCTCTTGGGGCTGGGGTGGCTCAGTCGGTAGCGCGCCAGGCTCGTAATTTGTAGTTCCCAGGTTCGAGTCCCAGCTGGGTCAGCGTTGAGATTTATCTCCGCAAAATTCCCCGCCCTGCCCACGGTCAGTAGGGGATACCGATGGGCTTGGAAAGGCCGCCGTCCGTCGGATGGGACGTTAAGCCGTGGCCCCGTGTGCGGGAGAGTCATACCCTGTGCACGTTAAAGAACACGCTGGATGGCCTTGACGGGAGGCTACCATCTGTCTCGCAACAGCTGTTCCAGTGGGCCCCCTGCCCCAACCTTCTCTGAGCCTTTGAGTTCCATGTGACCTGGCCATTTAGCCCATGGTGTGCACAAAAGTGCCGCTCAGAGGTAAATCAACCCAACCCTTTAGTCTTCTCTCGTCTATCAGAAGAGAGCATTGCTCTACTTACCAGTAGATCGGCGTGTTGTGAACAGTGGCAGGAAGTCTTATCGCATTATTAGTTCATCTCTTTGTGAATACCATTCCTTCTAGGACAATGCACATTTCCCATCAAACATTAATAGAAACGTTAATGTTCACACGACACTAAATTAGTTGTGTGTGTATGTACATTCTATTATACATATACACTGAAGTGCCATTGAATCAAGGATAGGGGACGTTATCCAAATTCAGAGCTCAAGTTCCGTATTTGTGAGCATGCGTGGCTGAAACTGATCATATATAGCTGTCAGCTTTGGCTTCCCCAAGCATTCTTCCCCAAGCGTAATTGGAAAGGCGCGGGATTTAGATGCATTTGACAGAGGGCAGATCGTAGGTGCTCGAAGGATGTGACACTCGATCTCCGTAATTTCAACGAACTTGGATTTTCTCGTAGGACAGTTTCAAGAGTGTTCCGGGAATATGAAAATTCCGGCAAAAAAACAAGCACCCGGACAAACTGCAAAGGACAACCAGCCTTGAATGATCATGGGCTTCGCTGTCTGTCTCGCATCGTATGACCGATAGGAGTCAGACATTATCAGAAATCACCTCCCATCTGAATGCGGGTTCCAGCCGGGAAGTCAGTGCACGGACCGTGCAACGCTCACTTCAACATCTCGGCTTCTGCAGCCGTCGACCTTCGATGATCCCACTTCTAATGGCATGACACCGGGCTCAATGCCTTGCCTGGGCTAAAGAACATCGAATCTGGACCATCGAAAATTGGCAAAGGATAACCTGGAGTGATGAATCCCGATTTAAATTTCATCACGCCGATGGAAGACTGAGGGTATGGCGCCAACCCTATGGAGCCATGGATCCTGCATGTCAGATCGGAACAGTACAAGCTGGTGGTGGCTCAGTGATGCCTTGAGGTGTCTTGAGTTGGACGTCTGTGGGACTTTTGGTACGTGTATCGACGACTCTCAATGCATCCTGGTACGTAGAACTCATGGCTGACCATTTACACCCATTTATGGCCATCATGCATCCCAATGGAGATGGCGTCTACGAGCAAGACAACTGTTCATCTCACAGGTCCAGGTTGGCTACTGCATGGTTGCAGGTGCATTCTACTGACTTTGAAATACGAATTGGCCACCTAGATGCCCAGATTTAAATCCCATCGAAAATCTTTGGGATATTGTCGAGCAGAGTTTTCCTCCCGTGTCCCATCAGCGACGACCATGAGAGATTTGTGGATAGCTCTGGAGGATACATGGGTCGTCAAACCTGAGGAACATTTACGCAAGCTTGTGGAGTCCTTGCCTCGTCCTGTAGCGGCCATTATCAGGACCAGAGACGTTACTTGGTTGCTATCCCTAATTCAATGGCACCTCAATATATATATATATATGCTATAAATCAACCGGAAACTCTTGATTTCTAGACCGTCACTCCGATCCCTTTTGATCTCGAACGAGACATCGGATCAGAAACATTTTAAAGCTTATGAAATTTATCATCCGAAATGCCAATAGGCACCAATTTTAGTTCTCGTATATTTGATAGATAGATATTTGTATAGTATAGTAGATGATAGAAATTTGGCTTTTGACTTCAAGTTAACTTTCGACACATTGGATCCAAAATTTCACAATTTTGATAATCTAAGACCCAAATATTGCCTGGTACCATTTTTTTAGCTCTCAAGTACTGGAAGATCGAAATTTGACCTTTGACCTCGAAGGAGCCTCCGGATCCTAATTTTCGAGAAAGTTTCTGCAATCTAAAACCCAAATGCCCCTAAGCGTTAATTTTTCAAGTTTCTGGCACTCCTAGGTTTGACCTCTATGTGACTTCTATTTGACCTTGATACCCCGGAGGTGAAATGTCGGATTTTTTCCAAGATCTACAACTTAGGCTGAAATTTTCAAAGTATACCATTTCGGCAGCATGGCTAGAATTAGCGTGATTCCCTATCAGTCATTTAAGTCACTCAATCACTCACTATAGTCTATACATATATTAGACATTCTGCGACATGTGTTTAAATGGAGGAAAATAACCACCGTTGCATATTTTAGAGGCCTCTGATATATGTCTCTTTAAACCGACTGCGGCAGGAGATCAATCCTTACTTTTACTGATTTGTTGACTCAATCAAGAGTTGGTGCCAGCACTGTACAAAAACCCACGTAAAGATTTTTGCATTCTTCCGAGAGCTCTCTCTGATCTCGTAAAATTCAAGAACAAAGCCAGACACAAATGGCAGAGATCTAGAGATGTCCAAGACAAGAATTTTTATTACTCACTCAAAATTGAAGTTAGACAAAAACTCCTGGACCATCGTAGTTTTACATGGGATAAGAAACTGACCTCACTTTCTACAAGTGACAACTCCATCTGGAAGATGGTGAAATCATTAAAGAATTCTCATATAAACTACCCCCCCATCCATGGGGCTGCTGGTATCTGTTATAATGAGGACGACAAATCTGAAGCTTTTGCTGATGCCCTGGAGTTGCAATTTCGGGAGAATTCTGACCTTTCTGACAATGACACCTGCGATGAAGTGGGAGAAACTCTCTTCCGTTTCTGTCAGGAAGAAAGGCCAAGGATTTCTTTTACATCTCCTTCTGAAATGATTCAGGCCATCCATAAATTGAAGCCCAACAAGGCTTCAGGTCACGACAATATCTCTAATAGAATGCTGAAGCACCTCCCAAAAAAGGCCATCACTCATCTGTGTGATATTTTTAATTTCCTCCTCCAGCACCATATCTTTCCGGAGGTTTGAAAGAATGCCTATGTCAGGTTGATTCATAAACCGGGTAAGGATCGTTCTTTCCCTATCAGCTATCGCCCCATCAGTCTGCTTTCCTGTTTGGGAAAACTGTTCGAGCGAATTATACTCAACAGATTGGATGAATTCCTTTCCACTCATTCTGTATTACCAGATTCGCAATTTGGTTTCAGACGCAAGAGATCGACACAACATCAGGTTCTCAACATGGTCGAAACTATTGTTGCAGCACTAAACAGGAAAGAGACAGATGCTGCCGTCTTTCTGGACGTGGCCATGGCTTTTGACCGCGCCTGGATGGACGACCTGATTTCAAACTAACCAAGATAGGGATTCCTAAGGGCCTTACAAGTATTCTCCAATCGTACCTCTCAAATCGAACTTTTCAAGTTCATATCAAATCCTCCATCTCTACTAAGAGAGTAATGGCCGCTGGAGTTCCGCAAGGCTCTCTCCTACCCCTTACTCTCTTCGCATTGCATCTTTATGATATTCCAACATTTGATCGAATTGTCATAGCTCAATATGCAGACGATATTGCTCTCATCTCTCCTTCTCTGGGGTTGAGTTGCAATCAGGAGACTCCAGAAATGCCTGGATGTTATGGAATCCTGGTATGATAAATGGAAAATGAAACTAAACACTGAAAAAAGTAACGCCATCCTTTTCAGTGGCAAGAGAATTAATAACTCTCAAACTTTGCTACTTTTGAATCAACCTATTACATGGCAAGATACTGTTAAATATTTAGGAGTTACCTTGCACAAAAAGCTCAAGTGGGATCCCCATATTCATGGGATCATCACCAAGGTGAATACTATCAGATGTCAGCTGGGACCTTCTCAGACGAAATTCTGTTCTATCTATTGACCACAAGCTTTTGCTTTATGACATGATCATCAGACCCATCATTTCATATGCTTCACCAATTTGGGCGAACACAACTCCTACCAACATCCACAAAATCCAGGTCTTGCAAAATAAGATCTTGCGATGTGCGGTCGATGCCCTATGGTTCGTAACTAATAGAGAGCTACACAAAGACCTAGGCATCGATCACATATATTCATATATTAAGTTTATCTCGCGTGGTTTCTTCGAATCAGTTCGATCCAACCCGCATGAGATTATATCTTGCCTTTTTGACTACAATCATGAAGTTTAAAATAGATACAAGAGGCCTAAAATGATGGCTTTCGGCACAGAAAGTTTTCCATTTTAGGTCTCTTGTGCATCCTTATACTTTGTTGTTTTTTGATTTCTTGCCCTTAGGGGCCTACCATATCTAAGGTGGTTTACTATTGTTTTACACTGATGCCAATTAGGCACATGCTCAGATGGAGGAGGTTATGGGTAGTTTTGTACCTGGTACTCCATAGACCAATTACCGATCTATGATCTACTACGGCAAGAGAAAAAATAACAAAACTTATGTACATAGGAATCTAGAACAGGTCTGTCCAATCAGCAGCTTATTGCAGAACTTACGATTCGTAAAACATCAATATATTGAATTTAGCTCACTTCTTCCAGTTTATTTTATCAAACATTCCTAGATGCATAACGTTGATTTGAATCAAGCTATTTTCTTGATTCCTTAAAAATATAGTGTTTTTCTCAAATTCATTACTGGTTTGAAATGTATGTTATTGGTTTTAACTACCGAATTTTTTTCCTGTAGCTCTTTAAGAATATTTTTTATCTGGTGGCTCTTCGCAAAGTTTTGCTCGCACTCCTGGTTTAGAAGATAAAAAAAATACAAGCAAGGAAAAATATTGTATTAATAAAGAAAAGATCAACTTTTACAGTACAGCATTGGAATTGAATCAGAGCTAAAGTAACAAGAGTGGGGAACATAAAAGCAGTGTACTTCTGCAAAATTATCGAGTTCCAATGCATCCTAGCAAAGTTTTGACTTTAGGAAAGCCCACAGTTCGAATGAGAACTAAAGAATTAAATATGGACTGTCTTTTTTCATTTAAATGGTCATTTTTTTCATCTTTAACCAACAGAATATTTCATCATCCCCTCCCCGAAGTCACTATCGATCTGGCCGTATTGAGTGCAATATTTTAGTCCTACGCCATCAGAAAGATGTGCCTTTATCATGGCGCCTGATTGTGATTCGATTATAGACCATAGTCCTGGGAGGTAGTGTTAATATTATCTGGCGAAACTATAAGGTAGTATTTGACGCTCGTCAGTTCTAATAAGTGTGACTCCAAGCTGTCAAATCCAAGCTATAGCAAGAAATGTCAAAGCTTCAACTGTTTAGTCTCTTAGTCTCCCCACTTGTCACTCTAGCTACGCCAACGGTAGCCTCAGAATACTATAGAACCCTTACGAATTTCAACTGATGTTTCCAGAATGTAGGTCCATCATGTAATGTAAAAAAAATCGGATAAATAAGGGAGAAAAAATTACTGATCTAGTGAGAGACTTGCAGATGCTTTTATGGTAAGTATCAGCATGAAGAATGCTTACCACACATACACACACAAAAAGGGATTTAACCTTGGTGTTTCTTGTACAGTGATTTAGTTAAAGCTACAGCAAGACATCAGGACATAGTCCAGATACTAATCATTGGGGATTTGTGATTGGGATTGGCTCAGTCGGTACGGCACCAGGTTTGTGATCTTATGTTCCCAGGTCCCATTTTCAACTCTATTCTGCATTGAGATTTTCTCCGATAAACCTCACTCTGCTCTTATTGAGAGAGGGACGTCTATGTACTTGGAAAGGGAGTCGTCCATCAGATGGGACATTAAACAGAGAACTGTGTGCAGGAGTACCATATGCTGTGAAGGTTAAAAAAAGCTGGAAGGCCTTAACGAGTTCCGTCCACGTGTTTCCTGTCTAATGGATACTTTCTCCAACATAGCTCTGTGTCCTTGAGGCCCTTGGTCGTTTAAAGCATTGTATATCATAAGCTCCTCTCAGAGGATTGGGCTGTCAATGTATGAGATGTGACCCTTGATTTGCTACTTAGCAATATATTTCCAATACACTAGACTACGGAAGCTACGGGGGCAGTTGGCGCTTCCGGCTCATAATCTGCAGTTCCCAGGTTCGAGTTCCAGTTCTGCGAGCATTGAGATTTACTTCCGCTAATCCCCACCCTGGCCTCTGCCAAAAAGTGCACACCGATGGACTTGGTAAAGGCTGCCGTCAATCGGACAGGACGTAAAGCTGTGTCCCCGTGTGCGGGAGAGCCGTACCTTGTGCTTTAAAGAAAGTACCCTGTACTTTCCGAACCTGCTTTGTGCTCTTGGGGCCTCGTGACCTAGCCATTTAGCTCAATGCTTGCAAAAACATTCTGCTCAGAGGTAAAACAACCTTCTAAAGAGCCATGAGCCCAAAAGCTCCAAAATATATCGATTAAGTAAAAAAAAGTGATGAGTAAATAAATGAGAGTTGAAGAACAAATACTCCCAAAATAAATCATCATATAAAGCTTATATGACTCTACTTCGATTCATCAAAAGTCTTAATTGTAGAGAAAGTCACTATATTCATTTAGTCATTATGGTAAGTAGTGTAATCTTATACCATATACTGGTGTTTGATAAGAAAAAAAGGTAAGATTTGTTTTACATAAAACAATGATTGCAATATGAAAAAAAATCTACTTCTTGATGTTCCATTGGTTAAAAATTATCTTTTAATTATATTTTTCAAGGTCATTTTGATTACATTGCTCCGAAATTATTTATCACTTTAGCTTATGATAAGAGAAGGGAGAATAGCCCTCGTGTCTTCAAAAACAAAATTCACATGGTAGTTTTTCGACCTACTGACTTAGACGTAATATTTTAGCTTTTTGTCCTTAGCTCTATTACGAATTCTACTTTTTTATGTAACGGAAAGCAATTTAGTTTTTGCTTTTACTTGCCACTATTGCTAAAGTTTGAAGAATTCTTTCTTTCTATCTGGGATGTGAACGAGCTACGTGTTCCTTGATTCCAGCTTTTTCTCCTATTCTTGTTCATTTTGTTTCCTCCGCATGTATGTGTTTTGTGTATTTCTTTAAATTTGAATAAATTTGAATTCGAAATTTCGGAGGAATTCGACTTACTTGGTAGCCCACGAGGTACGTAATTTGATTTTTGAGCTAGAGTCCCCCACTGGGTTTGTGCAAAAATTTCTCTGTTAATTCTATTCTTCATATGTAAACGAAAACTTATCTGTTTTTCACGAAAATTTTCCGAGTTTGACTTTTTACAATAACTACGCCTCAAACACATCCGATTGAATTCTCGAAATTGGTTAAGAAATACAGAAGGGATTCTCTTTAATTATAAATCACTTGATCAGAATGTTCAAGAAAAAGCTATTTAACTATCAGTGATCCACAGAATCTAACTTTGGCTCTGTATGCTTAAGTATGTTTTGCTTAATACTGGTAGATTTTACTTAACCATTTCTTTCAGGCAAATTAACCATTCTTATTTCATTTGTTTTATTTTATAAGACTGATACGAGTGTGTATATTTTAACCGAATTAAAATTTAGTACTTTTACCATATTCAAATTCAAAATGATAGTCAGAGGTTATATATTTCTTGGTATAGCACACACCTGCTTAACATGGTAGATTCGTTACTGGCAACTTTCCATTAAGTGTAATCTGCGATCTTTGGTGTATTATAATATGTGTACTTCAGTGAGATAGGGTACGGCCCAAACCCCAAGTAAAAAACTAAAATTCATGAATATAAACACAGACTGGAAGAGGTTATCTCTGTATGTAGCCAGCGAGGTTCCAAATCTGCAGTTACCTGGTTCGAGTCCTACCTGGATCAGCGTTGAGATTTATCTCCGCTAAACCCAACCTTGCCCTCAGTCAGAAAGGATACGCCGTTGGGCTTGGAAAATTCAAAATCCGTCGGAGGAACGTTAAGCTGTGGTACCTTCTGCAGGAGAGGCATTCCCTGTGGTTTTTAAAGAACACGCTGGATGGATTTATAGGAGAATTTCATCTGTCTCATAATAGCTGTTCAGTGGATCTCCTTCCCTTAACCTTCTCTGATCTCTCAGGGTCCTTGTGACCTGGTTATTTAGCCCATTGTGTGCGAAATAGTACCGCTGCCTCTAAGAGATAACGCAACCCAAACAATAAAAAGACAGGAAAAAAATAACTTTTAAATATTAAAAAATTTATTTATGAAGAAAGTAAAAAGTAAACAGAAAATAATATCTTGAAATCTCTCGGAACTCTCTGCTTAACCAAATTTAGCATGACTCTAACCTGAAAAATGTCCAGGCTCAACAGGTTCGAAAGTATGAAAAATGCCCAGGCTCAACAGGTTCTGAAGTATGAAAAATATTTAGGCTCAACAGGTTCGAAAGTATGAAAAATGTCCAGGTTCAACAGGTTCTAAAGTATGAAAAATGTCCAGGCTCAACAGGTTCTAAAGTATGAAAAATGTCGAGTCTCAACAGGTTCTAAAGTATGAAAAATGTCCAGGTTCAACAGGTTCTAAAGTATGAAAAATGTCCAGGCTCAACAGGTTCTAAAGTATGAAAAATGTCCAGGCTCAACAGGTTCTAAAGTATGAAAAATGTCCAGGCTCAACAGATTCTAATGTATGAAAAATGTCCAGGCTCAACAGGTTCTAAAGTATGAAAAATGTCGAGTCTCAACAGGTTCTAAAGTATGAAAAATGTCCAGGTTCAACAGGTTCTAAGGTATGAAAAATGTCCAGGCTCAACAGGTTCTAAAGTATGAAAAATGTCCAGGCTCAACAGGTTCTAAATTATGAAAAATGTCCAGGCTCAACAGATTCTAATGTATGAAACATGTCCAGGCTCAACAGGTTCTAAAGTATGAAAAATGTCGAGTCTCAACAGGTTCTAAAGTATGAAAAATGCCCAGGCTCAACATGTTCTATAGTATGAAAAATGTCCAGGCTCAACAGGTTTTAAAGTATGAAAAATGTCGAGTCTCAACAGGTTCTAAAGTATGAAAAATGCCCAGGCTCAACATGTTCTATAGTATGAAAAATGTCCAGGCTCAACAGGTTCTAAAGTATGAAAAATGTCCAGGCTCAACAGGTTGTAAAGTATGAAAAATGCCCAGGCTCAACATGTTCTATAGTATGAAAAATGTCCAGGCTCAACAGGTTCGAAAGTATGAAAAATGCCCAGGCTCAACAGGTTCTGAAGTATGAAAAATATTTAGGCTCAACAGGTTCTAAAGTATGAAAAATGTCCAGGTTCAACAGGTTCTAAAGTATGAAAAATGTCCAGGCTCAACAGGTTCTAAAGTATGAAAAATGCCCAGGCTCAACATGTTCTATAGTATGAAAAATGTCGAGTCTCAACAGGTTCTAAAGTATGAAAAATGTCCAGGCTCAACAGATTCTAAAGTATGAAAAATGTCCAGGCTCAACAGGTTCTAAAGTATGAAAAACGTCGAGTCTCAACAGGTTCTAAAGTATGAAAAATGTCCAGGTTCAACAGGTTCTAAAGTATGAAAAATGTCCAGGCTCAACAGGTTCTAAAGTATGAAAAATGTCCAGCCTCAACAGGTTCTAAAGTATGAAAAATGTCCAGGTTCAACAGGTTCTAAAGTATGAAAAATGTCCAGGCTCAACAGGTTCTAAAGTATGAAAAATGTCCAGCCTCAACAGGTTCTAAAGTATGAAAAATGTCCAGGCTCAACAGATTCTAATGTATGAAACATGTCCAGGCTCAACAGGTTCTAAAGTATGAAAAATGTCGAGTCTCAACAGGTTCTAAAGTATGAAAAATGCCCAGGCTCAACATGTTCTATAGTATGAAAAATGTCCAGGCTCAACAGGTTCTAAAGTATGAAAAATGTCGAGTCTCAACAGGTTCTAAAGTATGAAAAATGCCCAGGCTCAACATGTTCTATAGCATGAAAAATGTCCAGGCTCAACAGGTTCTAAAGTATGAAAAATGTCCAGGCTCAACAGGTTGTAAAGTATGAAAAATGCCCAGGCTCAACATGTTCTATAGTATGAAAAATGCCCAGGCTCAACAGGTTCTAAAGTATGAAAAATGTCCAGGCTCAACAGGTTGTAAAGTATGAAAAATGCCCAGGCTCAACATGTTCTATAGTATGAAAAATGTCCAGGCTCAACATGTTCTATAGTATGAAAAATGTCCAGGCTCAACAGATTCTAAAGTATGAAAAGTGTCCAGGCTCAACAGGTTGTAAAGTACGAAAAATGTCCAAGCTCAACAGGTTCTAAAGTACGAAAAATGTCCAGGCTCAACAGGTTCTAAAGTATGAAAAATGTCCAGGCTTAACAGGCTCTAAAGTATGAAAAACGTCCAGGCTCAACAGGTTCTAAAGTATGAAAAATGTCCAGGCTCAACAGGTTTTAAAGTATGAAAAATGTCCAGGCTCAACAGGTTTTAAAGTATGAAAAATGTCCAGGCTCAACAGGTTCTAAAGTATGAAAAATGTCCAGATTCTTGGGTTCAGATCCCACCTTGGCTCAAGACAATTTTTCATCTACTCCTGCCATCATCTTGTTACTAAAAACAGTTTAATAGTGATTAAATATTTAGTAAATCGACTACTCGACTATTTTTTCCTTTTCATACGCAATATTTATTTTTAACATTTAGGCAGCGCGCCACAATTCCTTTTCACAACACTTTCTCTTATGAAGTCATAGCTGTATCCCTCCGCCACAGATATGCATTGATTATGGAAGCAGTTTCTTCAGTGACTTCGATAGTCGACAGTTTCATGAAACATCTCGCTCAACGAAAACAATGCGTTATGCAAAGACTGCTTTCACTAATTATGTACCGTTCATGACGTTCGTAAGAAATTCTTTAATTTTTAATTTCATTCTTTAACGGTTTAACGAAGAAAAAAATTATTATTTTTCACTCTCCGTTATAGCAAGTCCGCGTTGGCCAACGGCGCGTTATGCGAGGGTGCAATCTTTATAAACATGTAAGGAAAATAATTTTCTAATTCGGTTTTCTGACGAAGCGAATAGTTGTCTATCAAGCAAACAATATAAACATGCGAAGTTTATTTTTCTAAATCATAGGAAATTGTAGGTTTCTAACAGAACCTGCATTTTTTTTTGTCATTAGTACATCGCTAGAAAGGTTTATTGGCGTTCACCCAGTTTTCGGGAAAAACAAATGGGAATTGGTCCTGATGTGCTTGATTTAACATTGATAACAGTTCAAAAACTTACTAATGAATGTCGTTGGCAGATGGCACAGCAGGAAGGATCATGGAACTGAGGAATATCCGGAATCACACCCCGCACTCGTTTCGGCGTTTTCACAATGAGAACCTGTTTCCTATGTTTTGAAACTGCGAAGTGTGGAAAAAAAGAAACGAGATTGCACGCGCAGCTTATGTAATATCACTTCCCCAATGAAACGGATTCAACACCTGTTTAGGCCAGCATACTTTCGATCTAACAACCGCTCACATATTCGAATCAGTTGGGGTTCTTTTAGCTCTGAGCGGCATTTTTCTGCACAGAATGGGCTGAATGGCCAGATTATAAGGGTTGGGTTGTTTTACTTCTGAGCGGCACTTTTTTGCACACCATGGGCTAAATGGCCAGGTCACATGGACCCCGAAGGCTCAGAGATGATTGGGGGAGGGGACCTACTGGAACAACTGTTGGGAGACAGATGGTAGCTTCCCGTGAAGGCCATCCAGTGTGTTCTTTAACATGAAGAGGGTATGGCTCTCTCGCACACGGGGCCACGGCGTAACGTCCTATCCGACGGACGGCGGTATTTCCAAGCCCATCGGTGTCCCCTACTGACCGTGGGCAGGGCTTGGAATTTTGCGGAGATAAATCTCAACGCTGACCCAGCTGGTACTCGAACCTGGGAACTACAAATTACGAGCCTGGCGCGCTAGCGACTGAGCAACCCCCGCCCCATATTAGGTAGGTGTTTGCCAGGCAGTGTATTTGAACACGGCAATTTTGCCAGGCAGTGTGCTTGAACACGAAACGTTGAGAGTTGTGTCTAATCAGCGTCAAATGTCACGAAGCAGAACATTAGCGATTACAATACGAGGAGCCATGCCCATTTGCTGTGAATCGTGACTTGTAAACATTGAAATAAATTTGATTCCACCACAGCTACTTACAAGAATCGCCCTTACTCCTTTGGTTACAAATGCCATTCTATGTATGTCGAGGTGATTGTGCGCTAATTTTGAAATGAAAAGAATTTTCTCAGATAATTAAATTGAAGCAAAAAGGGATCTTTTGGTACGAATTCCGGAATATATTCGACTTAACTCTATTTTATTGCATTTCAGTTTTTCTTGGAAGGTGAGGGAAGGTTATTGTGAGAAGCATTTATACTGCTTACACTGAAATTCTAATCAGAACAAACATTCGGCTCAAAATTTAAATATTGACTTTAATCTTAATACTATCATGGGTTTAATTCGGTAATTATTATGAGCAAAACAAATTTGTATTTGAAATGTTATCATTTGAACACGTGCACCAAGAAATTACTCGCTAATTAGAGAAGAAGGAAATTATAATTTTAATATGGAAATTTCTTTTCTTCTTTGAAACAAAAACTCTTCTTTGAAAGAGACTCGATGCTGTGTCTTCATTCTTTGTTAAATTAACTTCCTTAACTGAATTGATTGGAACCTAAATAATGTAATTGCAGAGGAAAATTTGTTTGCTGTATTCATCTGTTGGAATGGTCGGGAAGATGCCTGCTTTGTTTTTGAATATGATAACATGAATTCATAGACTTGTTGCGTTGGGTTGGGTTGTTTTACCTCTGAGCGGCACTTTTTTGCACACCATGGGCTAAATGGCCAGGTCACATGGACCCCGAAGGCTCAGAGAAGGTTGGGGGAGGGGACCCACTGGAACAGCTGTTGGGATACAGATGGAGCCTCCCGTCAAGGCCATCCAGCGTGTTCTTTAACGTGCACAGGGTATGGCTTTCCCGCACACGGGGCCACGGCTTAACGTCCCACAGACGGACGGCGGCCTTTCCAAGGTCATCGGTGTCCCCTACTGACCGTGGGCAGTGCGGGGAATTTTTGCGGAGACAAATCTCAACGCTGACCCAACTGGGACTCGAACCTGGGAACTACAGATTACGAGCCTGGCGCGCTACCGACTGAGCCACCCCCGCCCCTAGACTTGATGCAAGAAGTGAAAAAGCATCTCAAACTCTACTGCCAAACCGAAAGAAATCAGTTATGATACATTACATCTGAACGGCACTTGTTTTTTTTTTGCACACGTGGTCTGGATGGCCAAGTCACAAGAACCCTAAAAGCTTGGGGCAGGATAGGAAACGAGAACCCACTGGACAACTGCTAGAAGAGAGATGATGGAAGATTCCCGTGAAAGTCATTCAGCATATTCCTTACGGTACAAACCTATAGACAGATCACGGATAAACGTTCTATACAATAGACTGCGATCTTTCCATGACCATTAGTGTCATCTTTCTCACTGAGGGTGGAGAGAGAGAGATAAAGGTGAAAATATTAACTCTGCCATAATGCTAAATGGAAGAGTACCAAAAAAGATCCGGTCAGGGGTGGTTCAGTCGGTAGCGCGCCAGGCTCGTAATCTGTAGTTCCCAGGTTCGAGTCCCAGCTGGGTCAGCGTTGAGATTTATCTCCGCAAAATTCCCCGCCCTGCCCACGGTCAGTAGGGGACACCGATGGGCTTGGAAAGGCCGCCGTCCGTCGGATGGGACGTTAAGCCGTGGTCCCGTGTGCGGGAGAGCCATACCCTGTGCACGTTAAAGAACACGCTGGATGGCCTTGACGGGAGGCTACCATCTGTCTCCCAACAGCTGTTCCAGTGGGTCCCCTCCCCCAACCTTCTCTGAGCCTTCGGGGTCCATGTGACCTGGCCATTTAGCCCATGGTGTGCAGAA
This sequence comes from Ryuthela nishihirai, assembly GCA_038380435.1. NCBI lineage: Eukaryota > Metazoa > Arthropoda > Arachnida > Araneae > Heptathelidae > Ryuthela > Ryuthela nishihirai. Next base: position 34,585,073 of record JAWZYU010000018.1, read on the forward strand.
AAAGTGCCGCTCAGAGGTAAAACAACCCAACCCAACCCCTCCCCCAACCTTCTCTGAGCCTTCGGGGTCCTTGTGACCTGGCCATTTAGCCCATGGTGTGCAAAAAAGTGCCGCTCAGATAATACAACCCAACCCAAAAATCCCCCAACCTTCTCTGAGCCTTCGGGGTCCATGTGACCTGGCCATTTAGGCTATGGTGTGCAAAAAAGTGCCGCTCAGAGGTAAAACAACCCAACCCAACCAAAAAAGATGTCCAATGTCAAAGAATAGAAATCATGAAACTTGCTGACAGACGTGAAACAAGGATTGGTTTCTTTCACGGTGGTTTTAGCGGAAATAAATCTCAACGCTGGTCCAGGTGGGACTCGAACCTAGAAGCTGCAGATTAGGAATCTGTTCCACTACCGATTGAGCCATAAAACAGACTAAGAACAATCCGACGAAAGTGTGCCACAACTAAACATTTACAAGGAGAGGAGAATATGCATTCAAGTGAAGTTTATTTAACTATTTTTAAGAAATGTATATGAAAAAACTTTTCAGTTATGTGTTTTATGCTTTGAATACATCTTCGGAATGACAGAAAATCAATTTTAATGCGGAAACCATTTTTACTCACACAAAATAAAGAATGGGAAAATGTACAACTAATCAACATCATGCAGGAAAGTGATTAGAATAAATCAGCAGATAATGGGAATATAAGAACACACATGATAAAGTCGTCAGGTAATATTGAGACACTACAGAAAATAAAAAAAAAATCTATATTTTTATATTTGCAAAATGGATGAAAAGCTTAACCCATACCTTTTTTTAAAAAGGAAAAAAAAAGAGGATTTGGGGTGTTTGAGGGGTGTAAATCTTAGCTGCCCCCAAAAATTCTGGATATTCATCTTTTGCGAAAATCCTTGCATATAAGTTCTAGTATACTAGTTCCTTGCATACTAGTTCTTGCATTATCTAAAATTGGGATTATGTTACAAATATTTATCATGAAGTTACATTATGTAGGTAGTATGAAATTTAGCATAAAGAAGCTGTGAACTTCGGTATACATTTGAAAGGAAAGATGATCGAATTAGGAAAATCATTTTCTTAACGCCAGGATAATACTTACGGCATCAGATATTTGATGGTTTCGTGACTGTAGTGAGGTATCAGAATTTATGATGATTATGTGATTATAGTGATGAGTCAGAATTTATGATGATTATGTGACTGATGAGTCAGAATTTATGATGATTATGTGACTGATGAGTCAGAATTTATGATTATGTGACTATAGTGATCAGCCAGAATTTATGATGATTATGTGATTATAGTGATGAGTCAGAATTTATGATGATTATGTGACTGATGAGTCAGAATTTATGATTATGTGACTATAGTGATGATCCAGAATTTATGATGATTATGTGACTGTTTATATTAAGGAGTCCGAAATTTTGATAATTATGTGATTGTAGTGAGGAGTTAGAATTTTTGATAATTATCTGACTGTAGTGTTATTTTTGATGATTATGTTACTTTTTATGCTATAGAGTCGAATATTTTAAATATTTGACTCTACTGAATAATATTACGTTTTGATGATTATGCAGTTGTTTGTACTGAAGAGTTAATGTTTCAATGACTATGCGACTATTTGCATTATAGGGAAATATTTTGATTATGTTGATGTAGTTAAGATACAGATGTTCTGATGACCGCACAGAAAATTCAACGTTTTGATGACTGTATTTGCACTGAAGATTCATATGCTTTAATTATTATATGACCATCTGTACCGGAGAATCAGTTTTGATGACTATATGGCTGGTCATTATTTGATTATTTGTATAAAAGTCAGATCTTATAAATTTTTGAATGTCCCAACAGAGATATCAAAATCCATTACAGCTGCATCCAGATTTAACACTAACATTAACGATAAATCGAGTCTGCAATTAACGTAATTATTTGCTGTTCTTAGTATTAGACTTTCTCGTTAAGTCGCACATATACAAATCTAGCAAAATGTTAAACGGCTAAATTGTTTTGTCTTTATCAAAAGTGGTATTGTGAAGGCAGAGCTCTATTTATAGCCATGAAAAAGGGTCTTTAAAAGGAAAATTGATCGTCAGTGAAAACACGTTCGCAGGCCATTGTACTAAATGATAACTGTAATCTTCCCAGATCTTCCCAGTAAACAAAATAAAAACTATAAAATTTTCATATTTTCTGTTATTCTATGGCATTTTATAACAGAAAATGCATTTCATTATCCATTCTAACAAGGCGTAATATCTGCCATATCTAAACATGTGTCTTGATTTATTTTTCATTAATGAGATATCGATCTGTAGAAAAACTACACGTTTAAAGAAATTTTTATCATCATTCAAGGTTTTATTACTCTCATCAGTTATTTTATTACCCATAAAAAATTAATTTATCGCCGGTCGACAACGAGTGAAAGTTGATATTAATCTTTTCCGAAAAATGTATTCCTCGGTTTCTACACTTCACTGACGAGGAACAGGTATTATTTTCTAGAGAAGCTTTCTTATCCACGATACTCAGAGGACGTGCCTCCCATTGCTCTGTGCTTTTCAGTCTTAAAATTTCATTAAAAGCGAAATGAAATTTTTATGATTATGTTTCTTTAGAAAAGGGAAATGATAAAGGAAAACGAGAATTCTTTCTCTTCGCCACGGTTGCTATCTTTTTCGTAAAATTTCCCACGTGAGTAGAAGAAGGAGAGAAGTCTGAAGCGCGCGCATCACTAGACAAGAATTCTTCTCTGCTACGACTGTTGGGATGTTTCGATCATCAGGATAAAAACCCCACCTTTCTTTTGGAAATAGCTTATGTACTTATTTGGTGTTCCACTTGAAGTTGCTTTGGATTTTAATAACGTTATGAATACTAGAACCACCTCAGTAGTGGGGGCGGGGGTGGCTCAGTCGGTAGCGCGTCAGGCTCGTAATCTGCAGTTCCCAGGTTCGAGTCCCAGCTGGGTCAGCGTTGAGATTTATCTCCGCAAAATTTCCCCGCCCTGCCACGGTCAGTAGGGGACACCGATGGGCTTGATAAAGGCCGCCGTCCGTCGGATGGGGCGTTAAGCCGTGGCGCCGTGTGCGGGAGAGCCATACCCTGTGCACGTTAAAGAACACGCTGGATGGCCTTGACGGGAGGCTACCATCTGTCTCCCAACAGCTGTTCCAGTGGGTCCCCTCACCCAACCTTCTCTGAGCCTTCGGGGTCCTTGTGGCCTGGCCATTTAGCCCATGGTGTGCAAAAAAGTGCCGCTCAGAGGTAAAACAATCCAATCCAAAACCTCAGTAGTGAAAGATAATTGTTTAACGGAAGTAGCGTTACAATAGGAAGCGAAATAATTGTAATGAAACCCCACCGGAAATTACGTCATAACCCGAAATCTCAATCCGAGACGTCCATCGAAGGTGTCGGGTTCATATTTTAATCTAGTAGGTTAAAAGGAATTTACTTTTTAATTTGCGATGAAAAATCGGCGTTCAATTCTGCCAGTCTAGTTCTCTTGCTCTTCAGCTGAATCGTAAAATACACTGCCCTAACAAAATATTAGGTCAACGGGAAGCTTACCTTCGAAACTCTATAACTTCTAACATATGCATTTAATGAAAAAATGTGACTGAAGATAAAGATCATAATCAAATCTATTTAAATCGGACTGGTTCTCGATGGACGTGCCATCAATGCCGACCTTTACTTAGTACATCTGGAGCGCGTGCACTCTGTGATGCTTCAACGCTACTCAGGATTGGTAAGTTGTTTGGGTTGTTTTACCTCTGAGCGGCACTTTTTGCACACCATGGGCTAAATGGCCAGGTCATAGGGACCCCGAAGGCTCAGAGAAGGTTGGGGGAGGGGACCCACTGGAACAGCTGTTGGGAGACAGATTCAAGGTTTTATTACTCTCATCAGTTATTTTATTACCCATAAAAAATTAATTTATCGCCGGTCGACAACGAGTGAAAGTTGATATTAATCTTTTCCGAAAAATGTATTCCTCGGTTTCTACACTTCACTGACGAGGAACAGGTATTATTTTCTAGAGAAGCTTTCTTATCCACGATACTCAGAGGACGTGCCTCCCATTGCTCTGTGCTTTTCAGTCTTAAAATTTCATTAAAAGCGAAATGAAATTTTTATGATTATCTCCCGTCAAGGCCATCCAGCGTGTTCTTTAACGTGCACAGGGTATGGCTCTCTCCGCACACGGCGCCACGGCTTAACGTCCCATCCGATGGACGACGGCCCTTCCAAGACCATCGGTGTCCCCTACTGACCGTGGGCAGGGCGGGGAATTTTTGCGGAGATAAATCTCAACGCTGACCTAGCTGGGATTCGAACCTGCGAACTACAGATTACGAGCCTGGCGCGCTACCGACTGAGCCATCCCCGCTCCCAGGATTGGTAAACAGACATCAGGCACTCCTCGAAAAAGAAAACGCAAAACCGCACACCACACTCAGGACCAAAGAAAAACTTCGAGAACTGGCATTTGAGATTCATCCTCGCCCAGCTTGTAATTCGGGCCTAAATCTTTCCGACTACCACATCTTTCGCTCCATGGCTCATTTAATTTCAGCTATGCAGTTTCAAACATTTCGAGAAGTCGAAAAGGGATGTCGAGAGTTTTTAACTTCCGAAGACCAAAGGGCGGGGGTGGCTCAGACGGTAGCGCGCCAGGCTCGTAATCTGTAGTTTCCAGGTTCAAGTCCCAGCTGGGTAAGCGTTGAGATTTATCTCCGCAAAATTCCCCGCCCTGCCCACGGTCAGTAGGGGACACCGATGGGCTTGGAAAAGCCGCCGTCCGACGAATGGGACGTTAAGCCGTGGCCCCGTGTGCGGGAGAGCCATACCCTGTGCACGTTAAAGAACACGCTGGATGGCCTTGACGGGAGACTACCATCTGTCTCCCAACAGCTGTTCCAGTAGGTCCCCTCCCCCAACCTTCTCTGAGCCTTCGGGGTCCATATGACCTGGCCATTTAGCCCATGATGTGCCAAAAAGTGCCGCTCAGAGGTAAAACAACCAAACAACCGAAATCCGAAGACCAAGCAAAGTATCAAAGATCAATGGGTTGGGTTGTTTTACCTCTGAGCGGCACTTTTTTGCACACCATGGGCTAAATGGCCAGGTCACATGGACCCCGAAGGCTCAGAGAAGGTTGGGGGAGGGAACCCACTGGAACAGCTGTTGGAAGACAGATGGTAGCCTCCCGTCAAGGCCATCCAGCGTGTTCTTTAACGTGCGCAGGGTATGGCTCTCCCCCACACGGGCCACGGCTTAACGTCCCATTCGTCGGACGGCGGCCTTTCCAAGCCCATCGGTGTCCCCTACTGACCGTGGGCAGGGCGGAGAATTTTGCGGAGATAAATCTCCGCAAAATTTTAGTAAGTTTAATAAACTCGAACCTGGAAACTACCGATTACGAGCCTGGCGCGCTACCGACTGAGCCACCCCCCGCCCCATCAAAGATCAATCAAAGAAGTTGCCGACAGATTGCTCTGACAATTGAAAATGATGGTTTATATTCCCCTGAGTAAAGTTCGTTATTTATATTGCAATAATCATTTCTCAAGGAGCCGAAAAATAAAAAAAAAGGTTTCCAGTACAATCGCTCAAAAAAGTATCCGAACACTATGGTTGATTTCAGGATTCAGAAAAAATATCTGGCAACGTTTTTTTTTAGAAATTAGTGATCGACGATTTTTGAAATTAGTTTCTTTACAAAAAATATTTCTAGTGTACTCACTGTTAATGGTATTGTTTCTGATGTCTTTCCAGTGACGAGGGGTGTTCGACAAGGATGCCCACTCTCACCGGCTCTATTTGTACTTGGGATTGATACCTTGCTCCGCCGGATTCAAAACCGTCCGGAGATTTTGGGGATCCCTGTCCCTAACTCACGGCTTGAGCAGTTGAAGTGCCTGGCTTATGCGGATGACGTTAGCTTCTTCCTTCGGGATGAGGCTTCTGTCGCCGCTTTCGCCCGACATTTCGATCACTACTGCAAGGCCACAGGAGCAAGGCTCAATCTGGAGAAATCCAAGATTCTGACATGGGGTGATTGGCAACTGCCACCTCAATATGCTGCTATCGTTACCCAAGAACCTGTAAAACTCTTGGGTGTCTATTTTGACACGAAAGGCTGCCATGACTCCACTTGGGACCTTTTGCTTAACGGCTTACGTCTCGAGTGTGAGGTGTGGGGGGCTCTTGACCTTACAGTCCATGGGAGGGTCAAAATCGCAAACGTAATTCTCCTCCCCAAATTTGTTCACACAATTCAGGTACAGGCACCACCCCGTACCATTTCTCGGCAAATTTCGACAATAATTTTCCAGTTTATATGGCAGAAGAGAAGTTATCCACTTCGAAAAACTCTTCTTTATCAGCCACTCACGCGTGGTGGTCTTGATCTAAGAGATCCAGAGTTATGGTTTCGCTCACTCCGTTTAGTTGACATATATCAAAGCCTACTGAGTGTTGATCACCCTGTGTCAGCTTTTCTCCGTTATTTTCTTGGCCCACTTGGTCAAAATTTGTCTGTTACTCTTAATTACTGTGGTGATGTTTTACAATATACTAGCCGCCACTACCTAGAGGTTAGGAATTTCTGTAATAGCAATAATTTGTTACCGTTAACTATTGACCTAGATGATAAGAATGCACGTACTTTGGTCTACCAGGCAGTGCTCGGTGAGGATATAGCGGAAGTTGAAACTCATCTACCTGCTGTTCCTTGGGACACTGCCTGGTACCAACTTAATAGTAATTGTCTTCCGGCCTTGTATCGACAATTTAACTGGAAGGCAGCACATAATATTCTTCCCACCAAACAGCGCCTACTCCAACAACGCGTGGTGCAGAGTGATGCTTGCGGCCGGTGTGGTCAACCGGAGGACCGCGAGCATCTCCTCTGCTCCTGTGCTTTCGCACAACGTGTTTGGAACTTATTTGCTCAGTGGCTGCAAATCGCTCCATATGACCGGATCACCATCCTCTTCCATGTGCCTGTGCTGACCCCTGACAGTAGAAATTACGTACGTAACTTTCTATTGTCCGAAGTTAAATACCAACTGTGGAGGGCCCGGAATGATTTGATTTTCAATCATATTATCCGCAGTCCCGAAACAGTGTTCTGGAAATGTAAATGTGGTCTGCGTGATCGCATGGTGATGGACCGCATGCGTATGTCGAACAACAAATTTTGTGCTCTTTGGTATAGTTGGAAGACTTTTGTACATGGGTCCCCAACTGCTCCTTTTTTTCGTTTTTGATTAGTTCTCCTTTCCCAAGGGCCCTGTGGCCTTTGGTTATTTCTTTGGTGTGCGTACCGTATGCCAAATGCCCACACTCTGGAGTGGTTTTTTTCACTTCAGCAGGGGTAAAGGCACAGATTAATGAAGTATCTGAGGACTTGCCCTTTGATATGGAATTTGACAATTAGTCACAAACTCTCCTAGGTTCTATACCTAGTGAGAGGTGGGATGAGTTGTTCTATTGTTGAATTTGGTTTTTAATTGTCAAAACAAGGTTGCCAGATCACTAATTTCTGAAAAAATCGTTGCCAGATATTTTTTTCTGAATTGTGTAATCAACCGTAGTGTTCGGATACTTTTTTGAGCGACTGTAGGTAGTCATATTATTTTGATACTAGATCGTGTGGGCTCGCTCAAAGAAATATTGAGCATCTGCAGTTACCGTTCACAGCAAACTGGAGCGTGTGCAGTAACTGCACACGCTCCAGTTTGCTGTGAACGGGAATTCTGTAATCACGTGACACAAAGCTTGCCAGATCACTAATTTCAAAAAAATTCGTTACCAGATATTTTTTTCTGAATTCTGTAATTAACCATAGCGTTCGGATACTTTTTTGAGCGACTGTAGGTGGTCATATCATTTTGATACTAGATCGTATGGGCTCACTCACGGAAATATTGAGCGTGTGCAGTTACCGTTCAGAACAAACTGGAGCGTGTGCAGAAACTGCACACGCTCCAGTTTGCTGTGAACGGTAACTGGAGCGTGTACAGTTGCTGTACACGCTACAGATATTTTTCCTGAATTATATTTTTCCTGAAATATCTGTAATCACGTGACACAAAGGTTGCTCACTCTAGTAGAAATCTGCAGAGCTTCAAGTGGCAAAAGTGAAATCAGACGTTTTACTTTATACCGATTTTTCAAACGCTTGTAATCACCCTCCAATCCCATATGCAATTCTTAGTTTGAGTTCCTTCCCAGTGAAACTCTTCTTTTTCTGTCGATCTTAACAGTTCATCTCCCTTTTGCTTGACAATTTTCCATCCAACACCTATTTTTATTTCCGCAAAATTCCCCGCCCTGCCCACGGTCAGTAGGGGACACCGATGGGCTTGGAAAGGTCGCCGTCCGTCGGATGGGACGTTAAGCCGTGGCCCCGTGTGCGGAAGAGCCATACCCTGTGCACGTTAAAGAACACGCTGGATGGCCTTGACGGGAGGCTACCATCTGTCTCCCAACAGCTATTCCAATGGGTCCCCTCCCCCAACCTTCTCTGAGCCTTCGGGGTCCATGGGACCTGGCCATTTAGCCCATGGTGTGCAAAAAAGTGCCGCTCAGAGGTAAAACAACACAACCTATTTTTATTTACCTGAAAATTTCACTGTGAAATAATTAGAGTACGAATCTATAAATTCATCTCTGGCGAAGTTTACCAGTGTTGAGAAAAATAATTCAAATTTCTTCTCATGTGTTTCAAATAATTTCAATTAAAATCTCGGTCGCAAAAGCAGCGCATTCCTGAAGAACTTGTTTTCTGCTTGCTGCTATTAACTTGTAATAAATATTTATGGAGATGAAATTTAAATATCTATTTTATATTTCTTGCTTATTTAATGATATAATCAGAATAAAGCAACTGTTTATCGGCAAACTCCAAAACAGGTTGGGTTGGGTTGTTTTACCTCTGAGCGGCATTTTTTTGCACACCATGGGCTAAATGGCCAGGTCACATGGACCCCGAAGGCTCAGAGAAAGTTGGGGGAGGGGACACACTGGAACAGCTGTTGGGAGACAGATGGTAGCCTCCCGTTAAGGCCATCCAGCGTGTTCTTTAACGTGCACAGGGTATGGCTCTCCCACACACCGGACCACGGCTTAACGTCCCATCCGACGGACGGAGGCCTTTCCAAGCTCATCGGTGTCCCCTACTGACCGTGGGCAGGGCGGGGAATTATGCGGAGATAAATCTCAACGCTGACCCAGCTGGGACTCGAACCTGGGAACTACAGATTACGAGCCTGGCGCGCTACCGACTGAGCCACCCCCGCCCCCAGTCTTTAAGTTAATAATTAAATTAATGCTCATTATTGCATTCAGTTAAGCACCCAATTTCACCCATGTCAATATATTCTTTCGAGTGATATGTTATAACGAATCTATCTTCCTCTAAAAGTCATCTCTGTAGATGAAAAAGAAAAAAATTCCAATAAATAACGATATATAGGCCATTAGAAAACAATATTCAATTTTATTTACAACGCGAAAGCTCTCCTGTGATAAATAACAAAGGATATATTTCAATTTAATACATTTCTAAAGTCTGTGAAAAATAATTTCCACAAATGAATATTGATTACTTAAATCAAGGACAGGATGTAGGAAGTAATTAAAATCCTATATCTTTCATAGAGCATTTAAAAAAATCGTCTTTCAGTCTCTACAATTTTTCAGAAAATTGATTTTGGAGAAACATTTTGATTAAGCCAGCAAAACCCAAAGGCAAAATTTCGTAAGTCGTAAAATTATTTTTACAATAAACAAGATGTAATTTATTTTGCATTTTGTTTTTGCCTTAAAGCCGTCCCATGGCCGAGTGGTTAGCACGCTTGGCTACTGATCTAAGGGACCTGGGTTCGAGCCCCGGGTAAGGTATGGATATGTGTGTGTTGTTTTTCTGCTGATGTCCTGCCATCCTCACAGACCTTCTACTATGGCATATAAACTGACAGGCTCCTGTCAGTCCTCTGTGACAAGCAGCTGCTTGAGGGGGTATTTATTTATTATTATTTTTTTTTGCATTATTTGTTAATTACTGAGTACTATACTCTAATATTTCTGGTTCCAAAAATACTTCAAGGAAAACAGATGAAAATAAAGAGATTAAAGATATTGTTAATCGACTCAGAATAATTGGATTATGTTGGGTTGTTTTACCTCTGAGCGGCACTTTTTTGCACACCATGGACTAAATGGCCAGGTCACATGGACCCCGAAGGCTCAGAGAAGGTTGGGGGAGGGAACCCACTGGAACAGCTGTTGGGAGACAGATGGTAGCCTCCCGTCAAGGCCATCCAGCGTGTTCTTTAACGTGCACAGGGTATGGCTCTCCCGCACACGGGGCCACGGCTTAACGTCCCATCCGACGGGCGGCGGCCTTTCCAAGCCCATTGGTGTCCCCTATTGACCGTGGGCCGGGCGGGGAGTTTTGCAGAGATAAATCTCAACGCTGACCCATCTGGGACTCGAACCTGGGAACTACAGATTACGAGTCTGGCGCGCTACCGACTGAGCCACCCACGCCCCATTGGATTATGTAACTAAACGATTTGATATGTTAGATAATATTCGTATTTCACTAAGCGTTGGGATAAATTTCATAGGATTTGGAGCATTTAACGTTATAAATGTTCCAATGGCAAAAATTCTTTCCACAGTAGTAAAATAACATTAATAAAAGTTCAGGTTTAAGATAACTTATTTGCAAATTCACGAAGTTATTTTTTTTCTAAAGGCATATTTTGAGCATGATGAGTAACACATAGGCTTCCAGAGAAAAGTTTTGAAGAAGATCAAACAAATGACGTCAACGGTTTTAGGAGTGGGTGAGTGGTGAGGTTAATACCCGTCCTCGATTTATACAAATATTCTAATTTACAGTCATTAAAGGTTATATACAATCAATATTATGCCTTAACTGGCGTAGTGGGTAAGCAGCTAGCTACTATTTCAGCAGGGCAAACTTTTGTGTGTTGTGCTAGCTCTAACTGAGACTGTGGTTAGCAGTGACTTCAGTCTTAGTAGGGCATACCCTTGTATGAGAAGGCCTGCAAAAACTAGGATTCTTCTCTGTCCTAAATGTTGCAAAATAAAAAAAAGGTACGTATCAAGGATTTATCCGTCCTGTGGCCGAGTGGTTAGCGCGCTTGGCTACTGATCTAAGGGACTGGGTTCGAGCCCCGGATAAGGTATTGACGTTTGTGTTGTTTTTCTGCTGAGATCCTGCCATCCTCTCAGACCCTCTACTATGGCATATAAAATGACAGGCTCCTGTCAGACCTCTGTGGCAAGCAGCTGCTTGAGGGGGTATTTATTTATTTTTATCAAGGATTTAGTTTCTGGGGAGAGGGGAGGGATAAGACTTGAATAGGGTTTCCCAATTACTAATATATTTCACCAGATAGGAAAGATTAAAATTATATTCTCTATGGAATGATACTTTCATACTATTTTTCTTAGTGTTAGCTATAAAGCATGGGGCGAAAAAAAATTATACAAAGTTTCGGATTTCAAAGCAGGTAGTCAAATTTGAGAGTTCGTACAAGATTTCCGATTGAATTATTTCTTCCCACTCCATAAGCAAATAATAATAATAAAGATGAATTTCCCGTCAAGCCCTTGCTTATCACATAGGTCTGACAGAAGCCTGATAGAATAATATGCCGCAGAGAAGGTCTGTGAGGAAGGTGAAACCTCACAGAACAGAAATAAACATCCATGCCGTACAAGTGGCTCGAACCTAGGTCTCTTTCATCTGTATACATGCTCTGTTTGTTGGTGTTTTATGGCGCATTAGCAACTAAGGCTATAATGCGCGAAACAAAATTGAAAAAAGAGAGTAAAAGGCATAAAACCCACAATCAAAGTGAAAAGCCCGAAAATACGTAAAAGACAAAAAGCAAGAAAAAGCTGCAGAATAATATATATATACACACCTAACAATGGAGATAAAACCAACCGAGACGTAAAAGCCAGACAAAATATAAATAACAAAGCCATAAAATTATAATCTGTTAAAACACCCAGTAAAACGTAAAAAAGTAAAAACATGGGTAAAAGTGAATGATCCGATAAAAGATGTCCGAATGTAAGAGGCTCGGACGTAAGATCGTGAAAGCTAAAATATAAACGATGTTCGAGGTTAAAAGCGATACAATCGATTTAAGTAATATGTTTTACGGTTCAAATGGTGTCAAAAACTGGCATTTAGGTTCGTCGTCCGCCATGAGCTGTTAAAACAACGCCCACGTGAAAAGTGACAAGATTGGGTTGTTTTACCTCTGAGCGGCACTTTTTTTGCACATCACGGGCTAAATGGCCAGGTCACATGGACCCCGAAGGCTCAGAGAAGGTTGGGGGAGGGGACCCACTGGAAGAGCTGTTGGAAGACAGATGGTAGCCCCCCGTCAAGGCCACCCAGCGTGTTCTTTAACGTGCACAGGGTATGTCTCTCCCGCACACGAGGCCACGGCTTAACGTCCCATCCGACGGACGGCGGCCTTTCCAAGCCCATCGGTGTTCCCTACTGACCGTGGGCAGGGCGGGAAATTTTGCGGAGATAAATCTCAACGCTGACCCATCTGGGACTCGAACCTGGGAACTACAGATTACGCGCCTGGCACGCTACCAACTGAGCCACCCCCGCCCCGAAAAGTGACAAGAAGTAATGCACTTTAAAGCATTTTAAATGTAGTTAAGGAAAATAAATTAATTTTAGAAATGCGTTTAGAATGAAAATCTTTTGCAAAATATAGGTAGGGAAACGCTTTCTCTTTTCTTTCGGCTGCTGTCCATGATGTCACATGATCTAAGAGGGAGACAAGGAACTAGTACTGAATATTAATTTTTAATCTAACTTTCAATTAGTTTTAATTGTTTTCTAATAAATATTTCTGAGAGAATTTTCGCTGCTATATCCTTTTTTTACCATAGCGAAACTGAATTCAGATAATGGTCGTTACGTTCAGAAAGGAATGGATATTGGGAAGTTGAGATTCCTAAACATCAAGGGTGGGGTGGTTCAATCGGTAGCGTGCCAGGATCGTAATCTGCAGTTCCCAGGTTCGAGTCCCCCAGCTAGGCGAGCGTCGACATTTATCTTCGCAAAAGTATAGTGACAGTAGTAGGTAGGGTGGTGATGATTGTAGTCAAACTAGGTCACTGTGATGGTGGAAGGTAGGAGTTGGCTAGGGTAGTGATGATGATGGTAAATATAGGTGATGGTAGAAGGTAGAAGGTGACTAAGGTAGTGATGATGATGGTAAATATAGGTGATGGTGGAAGGTGGCTAGGGTAGTGATGATGATGGTAAATATAGGTGAGGGTGGAAGTGACGGTGATAACTAGGGTGTCGTTATGGTACTAAATGTAGATGACTGTGATGGTTGTAGCGTAAGCGTTGGTGATAGTGGTAAGTGATGGTGGTGAAGATAGGTGATTGTGACAGTGCTAAATATAGATGGTTGTGATGTTGATAGCGTAGGCGATGGTGCTGGTGACAGTGGTAGGCAGGGTGGTTAGAGATGTGTCATTGTGACAGTGGTAGCAAGGTTTGTGGCTGTGACAGTGGTAGCAAGGTTTGTGGCTGTGACAGTGAATATAGATGATTGTGATAGTGGCACGGTAGATGGTGGTGACAGTGGTAGGCAGGGTGGTGATGATGGTAGTGGAAGTAGGTGATTGTGTGCTAACATAGCTGGGGTGGTAATATAGGGGAGATAGGCGATTGTGACGATAGTAGGCATTGGTGATGATGGTGGTGGAAGCACCGTTTATATTTCAGTTGATTGTGATGTTGATAGGTAGGCGGTAGTAATGGTGGCAATGTGATGGTGATTTATTAGTAATAATGATGATGACGGTAGGATTAAAAAAATGTTTTTAGTATTTCCAAAGGACTTTTTTTTTCCTAGAAAAAGATAAGACATTAATTAATTTTTTTAGGGAGAGGAGGTGGAAAACATGTGAAGAGACGGATTTTTAAGTTCTTGTAAGAGTCCTCTAGAAGGGGGTATTAACTTCCCTTCACTTCTCTGTATATCCTTAGGGCAATAGAAAAATTAGGATTCAAGTCTTCTGAGTTCAGATATGACGAACGTGCAGCCAATGTTATCGTTGGGTTCTTTTACCTCTGAGCAGCACTTTTTTGCACATCGTGGGCTAAAAGGCCATGTCACATGGACCCCGAAGGCTCAGAGAAGGTTGGGGGAGGGGACCCACTGGAACAGCTGTTGGGAGAGAGATGGTAGCCTCCCGTCAAGGCCATCCAGCGTGTTCTTTGACGTGCACAGGGTATGGCTCTCCCGCACACGGAGCCACGGCTTAACGTCCCATCCGACGGACTGCGGTCTTTCCAAGCCCATCGGTGTCCCCCTGCTGACCGTGGGCAGGGCGGGGAATTTTTGCGGAGATAAGACAATGTTATCGACTGAACGTCAAGCATCTTAGAGATTACGAAACTTTGAATGGAAATTTTTAGCAATATGACATGAAACGTTTCACTTTGCTAATAAACTCATGGTAAATTGTTTTTCAGTTTTCTGCATTACACAAATTGAACAATAAAAAATAAAACTTGATCAAACCGCAATGATCCTCGAGAGAGAGCTCGAGATGGTAATAATAATAAAAAAAACCCTGACAAAATATCCCAATATTTTGAAATGTATTTCAGACGTTCTTGGTCATGAATGGTTTCATTTGTGACCTTCATTCTTGCCAAACAAGGATAAAAATGAAAAAGTAGTTTAGGTTTCAAATATTATTTTCATATCTCTAACAAACCATCGAATGTTATAAGGAAAAAAATAAATTCCATCCGATACCCATTTTCGAAATGGTAGTATAATATTGTCTCAAAGGCATTCCCTGGATTTTCTTGAAGAAGTCAGAAAGGAAAAATGAATGGGAACAAAAAAATGCCGAAAAAAGGAAATTATATAGCAATACGCCGCCGAATTTCTACTGTGTTTTACAAAGCTTGGAGGAGTTGCATATTTTATGAGTTTAGATTTCAGTCAGTGAAGAAATCTCATTTTTTTTCATTAGCATGTTATGCTGACAAAAAGCAAAAATGGCAATTCTTTCGCTTTATTGTCTTCGCGGTCTATTAAACACTCTCTTTACACTAAAAATGCAGTCATTTCTTCTGAACAGGAAAATTCAATAAACTAGGAAAAGATCACGCTGCGTATTCTAAGACTGCAACAAAATTCAGATAGTTGGTTTGTTTTACCTCTGAGCGGCACTTTTTTGCACACCATGGGCTAAATGGCCAGGTCACATGGACTCCGAAGGCTCAGATGAAGATTGGGGGAGGGGACCCACTGGAACAGATGTTGGGAGACAGATGGTAGCCCCCCGTCAAGGCCATCCAGCGTGTTCTTTAACGTGCACAGGGTATGGCTCTCCCGCACACGGAGCCACGGCTTAACGTCCCATCCGACGGACGGCGGCCTTTCCAAGCCCATCGGTGTCCCCTACTGACCGTGGGCAGGGCGGGGAATTTTGCGGAGATAAATCTCAACGCTGACCCAGCTGGGACTCGAACCTAGGAACTACAGATTACGAGCCTGGCGCGCTACCGACTGAGCCACGCCCCCTTTGGTTGATTGAAAGTAAAATTGATTAGTTTTATGTTTTCTGAGGTTTTGGAAATATTTATTTCTTTCGTCTGTAAATTCTTTACATTGAAAAATTATGTGCTCTATTGTTTGTGGTTCATTACATTTTAGACAATTTGGTGAATTTATTTTATTCATTTTAAAGAGCATGGTTTTTGTTAATGCTAGGTTGGCTTTGATTCTTAATATTATGCTAATTTCCTTTTTTTGTAATCCATAATTGTTGAATTTATCAATTTTATGTGAAATTAAGTATCTGTGTGTGTGACTTGCATATGTGGAATACCAATTTTGAAGTGTACTGTTCATGCGTTTTTTATTTAAGTTTTTATATAGAAGAAAATAATATGGAGAATTCATAGAATGGTTCAGGTTTTTTGCATTGTTTTCTAAAGTGTCTGCAATGTCATTGTATTTTAGATTAATGTGTCAGGATATTTGTATATACAATATGTTGTGTTGTTGTATATGGTTGTATATTACCGTGAAAGTGTCATTTATGAAAATATTATAATTACTTTTAAATGGATTATCTTGTAAAATATCTAAAGAGGTCTTGCTATCAGTCAAGATTACAATATTTTTGTTGGAGAATTGGAGGGCCCAATTTATTGCTAGTATGATATCTGTCAATTCAGCAATGAGGACAGGAGTAGGGTAATCAAATTTAAATTGATATTCAAAGTTGTCTTTTGGACAGTAAAATGCCCCAGATGTTATTGTTTTCTCAAAATTCCGAGATCCGTCAGTATATATTTGTATGTAGTTTTTGTAGTTATGTTCTATGTGGGTTTCTGATAGAATTTTAAGGGTTGATTTATCTGAGGAATATTTTGAATGAATTCCTGGAATATTCTTAGATAATATTGGAAGGGTTGATATCCGTATTTGAAAGTTGGTTAAAAAGTCTCCACTGGTATTTTTGTTCATTATTTCTGTTACTTTTTGTTTCTCCTGGAAGTTATTTAATGTGATGTCTGGGAAGTTGTTTATTATTTTGTCTTTAATTGGATGATTTTTATTTTTCAGTATTATTCGAAATATTAGGTTTGATAGTAAATATTGTTTTTTTATTTCTATAGGAGGGATTGCTGTTACTGCATAAATATTCATGTTATTTGTGTTTTGTAGAAGTCCTAGGCAGTACTTTAGTATTTTTGTTTGTATAGTTTCTAAGCTTTTTAATTTTGTTTTTGATAGGTTATTGAGTAGTTCTATGCCATATGTGCATTTTGATAGTATGACTGAATTGTATATCAGAATTAAGTTTTTGTAAGAGCATCCCCATTTAGAGTTACCTAGGTATCTCAGATAATTATATAGTTTATTAGCTTTTTATTTTGCATTTTTTATGTAGTTATTCCGTGACAATTTTGAATCCGTGTACAGTTCCAGGAATTTTAGATTGTCTACAATTTTTATGTTTCTATTGTTATATAATTTTATTTCAAATTCATTTGATAATTTTATTTTTCTATGAAAATAGATTATAGTTGTTTTTTCAGTTGATATTTTTAAGTTCCAGTTATTGCAATATTTTTCTAATTTGTTTATTGTCTTTTGTATTCTATTCTTAATTATGTCTAAGTCCGAATGTATTGTCCAGAAAATAAGATCATCTGCATATGTTCCATATGATATGTCAGATGTAAAGATTTTCGAGATATCATTAAGATAAGATGTTAAAAAATGTAGGTGACAGAATGTCACCTTATATTACTCCATTTGTGAAGTTGTGTCTTTTTGAGAGTTTGTCTCCTATTTTTACCTGATATTCTTTTTCTTGGATAAATTGAAATAAGAAGTGATAACGATTTCCACAGATTTTTAGTTGTCTAATTTTGGATAATACGCCGTTGTGTGAAACAGAGTCGAAGGCCTTTTTCAGATCTACCACTACAGCTACCATGAATTTCTTATGTTTGATAAAATATTCTGCTTCGGAGATTATGTTTGGTAGAAGGTCTTTTGTAGATCTGCCAGTTCTGAATCCGAAGAAGTTTTTATCAGTACAATTATTTTTTTCTAGATGCCAATTAAGTCTGTTAAAAATCAACATTTCAAACAATTTTAACATGCTAGAACTAAGGCAGATGGGACGATAAGATTGTAATTCTTCCGCCAATGTGTTTCCTTTTTTAATAAAAACCATATAATTTTGGAACCATGATTCTGGATAAGATTTTGAGATCCAAAAAGTGTTAAACAAATTTAATAATTTTTTTAGCCAGTTTAATGGAAGATTTTTAATTAATTTATTAGTTATGCCATCTGGGCCTGGAGCTGTATTTTTTTCAAACTCTTTATTGCACTTTTTAATTCAAAAAGAGGGAAAGATAAATTTCAATAATCTGTTTTTTTTTTTTCAGATATGTATGTTTTATGAAATATGCTAGAGTTTTTAAATTTTTTCCCTAAATCTTTATTTGGTTTGTTGTACAAGTTCACATGAGAACAATACCCTGTGCACGTTGAAGAACACATTAGATGGTCTTGAAAGGAAAACTTTTGGGTTGGGTTGTTTTACCTCTGAGCGGCACATTTTTGCACACCATGGGCTAAATGGCCAGGTCACATGGACCCCGAAGGCTCAGAGAAGGTTGGGGGAGGGGACCCACTGGAACAGCTGTTGGGAGACAGATGGTAGCCTCCCGTCAAGGCCATCCAGTGTGTTCTTTAACGTGCACAGGGTATGGCTCTCCCGCACACGGGGCCACGGCTTAACGTCCCATCCGACGGACGGGGGCCTTTCTAAGCCCATCGGTGTCCCCTACTGACCGTTGGCAGGGCGGAGACTTTTTCGGAGATAAATCTCAACGCTGACCCAGCTGGGACTCGAACCTGGGAACTGCAGATTACAAGCCTGGCGCGCTACCGACTGAGCCACCCCCGGCCCCCTGAAAGGAGACTTCCATCTCTCTCCTAACAACTGTCCAGTGGGTCCCGTCCCCCAAACCTTTGTCGAAACCTTTGGGTCCTTGTGACTTGCACATTTAGCCCATTGTGAGCCAAAGGAGTGCCTCTCAGAAGTAAAACAACCCAACTCCTTTAGAAACAGACACATGTTATTCAAAGGAAATTCAAATTCATAGCGCTATTTAAATAAAAATACTAACTTTTTTTTCCCAAAAATGAATACGACTTAAATGTTTGAATCTCATTATATAAATTTCGATTTTGAACAATATTCGTTTTACATTTATAACTTATAGAATTACGGAAGATGAAATTTTTAACAACTTAGCTCGCAGTGCAAAAATAATTCAAAATAGACTAAAATTGAAAAAAATCCTTACAGAAACTAATAATAATTAATATAACTAATAATAATTAATGAAACTAATAATTTCTAAATAGGGGTCATATTCTAGTATTATCATAAGTCATATTCTACATTATCAAAATGTAAAAGTTCACTCTACATTTTAATAAAATTTAATACAGAGGTTAGTGTTTTATTTTTGTTGAGCTAAGTTTCCGATCAGTTGTTTTAATTATCACTGCTATTATTTAATATTTCAGCTTCCATTAACTCTTGGAATACTGGGGTCGGGGGTAGCTCAGTCGGTAGCGCACCAGGCTCGTAATCTGTAGTTCCCAGGTTCGAGTCCCAGCTGGGTCAGCGTTGAGATTTATCTCCGCAAAATTCCCCGCCCTGCCCACGGTCAGTAGGGGACACCGATGGGCTTGGAAAGGCCGCCGTCCGTCGGATGGGACGTTAAGCCATGGCCCCGTGTGCGGGAGAGCCAAACCCTGTGCACGTTAAAGAACACGCTGGATGGCCTTGACGGGAGGCTACCATCTGTCTCTCAACAGCTGTTCCAGTGGGTCCCCTCCCCCAACCTTCTCTGAGCCTTCGGGGTCCATGTGACCTGGCCATTTAGCCCATGTTGTGCAAAAAAGTGCCGCTCAGAGGTAAAACAACCCAACCCTTGGAATACTGAACTAATATTGTTGAAATTCAGGATTTAGATAGTTGCAATTTTTGAACATTAATTTACTTTCAGTTTTATTTTCCATTAAATGTATATTTGAGAAATTATAGAGCTTCGAAGTTAGATTACCATTGATATAACAGAAACTCTCTAATAATTTAGTAGGCAGTGTGTATTTCCATGAAACGTTTTTTAAAAAACGTTTAAATATGACTGCTATTAACATGCCATGAATCTGTGCCTAATGAAATAATAAATGATCATAGGGCTGATTCAAACAATTCTGGGGCCCGGGGCATTTCAGAATTTCAAGGCCTCCCTTGCTACCAGAAATCAATCATAAATAAATTAGTAATCGTGTTCTTTAACGTGCACAGGGTATGGCTCTCCCGCACACGGGGCCACGGCTTAACGTCCCATCCGACGAACGGCGGCCTTTCCAAGCCCATCGGTGTCACCTACTGACCGTGGGCAGGGCGGGGAATTTTGCGGAGATAAATCTCAACGCTGACCCAGCTGGGACTCGAACCTGGGAACTACAGATTACGAGCCTGGCGCGCTACCGACTGAGCCACCCCCTCTCTTAGGCGGGATTTCAGCGTAAAGACCACACCAGAATAGAAACCTGCATGTCTTATCCCACAGATTAACTAGCACATATAGACCGCTGAACTTCATTGCTTGAAGCGCCACCTTTAACAGCCGGCCGTAATTCTCATTTTCCCGCCAACATATTGACGTATTGACAGAAAATATCTCCGAAACAAGTGATGTTTGCTCAACACGCTAGAATTCTGCTATTCGGTGATAAAAAAGCGCCTTTTAAGGAACTATGTGTCTTCAATACTTTGCTAAATTTTAATTGAACCGTATGTTAATTCGTGTTCTTTTTTTGAAATTCAGTTGAATTGTTTTTAACTCAAGTCTTTGAGTTTCCCATCAAGTTTTGTGATATCATCTTCCGCCTTTTTCTCTCCAAAGGAAAAGAAATAATCGCTTCGCTTGCAACGTTTTTGTAAATGCCATTCAGTAAAGCAATGCTGATTTATTAATTATTTAATTTAATTTGCTTCTCATACAGGAACGGAAATTGCATTACCTGATGAATGAACAAGAAAGAAAGAAAAAGCTTTAATGAAGAAAGTCCAAAACAAGAGAAAAACGAAGTTTAAATTTTTTTTATCACAATTTCTTTCTGAGTTATTTTTAATGCCAATTAAGATGTAAATCCTTTCAAAGTATTTTACCATTCGAAAAGCTTCCAAAAATGCATATTATTTATTTCATTGTGGGATAATTTAGAGGTAAGAGATATTTAAAAAAGAAGTGATAAAAAAACTCTCTCTAATCTATTTGGCTCTGGAAGAGTTTGGTTATTTCTTCCATAACTAACAGTGCATATAAATAAGAGAGCAAAGTTAGATTCTGTTCCTCGTTGATTATTTTTCTTTTGACTTTTCAACTAGTTATTATTACTCCTCCATATTATTAACGACGGAGATTGTCTTCAAAATCCGAGCGGTTTAGTGGGAGAAAAAAAAGTTTTTTTTCCCAGAAGTCAACCAAAAAAAAAGTCAGATGTAATGTAACAAAAACAAAAGGCTTTTTAAAAAAAATTAATCAACAGAACGTCTTGACAATATCAGTGCAACTGTATCCGATTAATGTTTTAAAACTTTGAACCTAATTACTGTAATTTTGATCAAAGTGCTTCTTCTATTTACATTTGGTTAGTGATATTTGTTATTTCTTTTGTAAATAACTCTATGCAGGAAAAATAAGAACGTAGTTTCTTTATCTTCCAATTAGCAATATGCCTTTGATAATAAATTGAGGTAATTAAATTTTCGGAACCAATTAACATAATTTTTTTATTTTATGAATTAATATAGTTATATCGATTGTTCCCTGTTTTTTGGCGTATTCATGTAAAAACGATAAAGCTGCAGCTATACTGATGCAAGGCGACAAGATTAAGGATGCTATTGATGCAAGCCGATGGGATTACATGTCATATTGAGGAAAGACAGTGAGCTATGAGCCATATTAACCTAGGGAGACGAGACTATGGATCATACTGATGTAGGGCGGGGAGGTTATGGGAAATATTTACATAAGGCGACATGGTTACAAGTCATATTTATATAGAGCGATGATGTTACTCGTCTACTGATATGAAAACGATGGGCATGCAGGTTATATTGATGTAAATCGATGAGAATGCAGGCTATATTGATGTAAAGCGATGAGGATGCAGGTTATATTGATATAAAAGAAATGAAAATGCAGGTTATACTGATGTAAAGCAATGAAGCTGCAGATTATACTGATGTAAAGCAATGAAGCTGCAGGTTATATTGATGTAAAAGCAGTGAGGCGGTAGTTATATTGATGTAAAACCAATGAAGCTGTAGGTTATATTGATGTAAAAGCAATGAGGATGCAGTTTATATTGATGTAAAAGCAATGAGGTGCAGGTTATATTGATGTAAAATGAATGAGGCTGCAGATTATACTGATGTAAAACGATGGGGCTGCAGGCTTTATCGATGTAATGGTGATTAGGCTGAAGGCTGTATTGATGTAAGGGCTGCAGGCTTTATCGATGTAATGGTGATTAGGCTGCAAGACATAATGATGTAAAGTAATGAAGCTGCATGTTATGTTGATGCGAAACGATGAGGCAGCTGGTCAAATTGATGTAGGGGATGAGAGTGCATGCTATTATTATCCTTCGATTTCGATTGATGTGGAGAGAATGAGCTGTAGTGTGCATTGAAGTAGAGTTGGGTTGTTTTACCTCTGAGCGGCACTTTTTTGCACACCATGGGCTAAATGGCCAGGTCAGATGGACCCCGAAGGCTCAGAGAAGGTTGGGGGAGGGGACCCACTGGAACAGCTGTTGGGAGACAGATGGTAGCCTCCCGTCAAGGCCATCCAGAGTGTTCTTTAACGTGCACAGGGTATGGCTCTCCCGCACACGGAGCCACGGCTTAACGTCCCATACGACGGACGGCGGTCTTTCCAAGCCCATCGGTGTCCCCTACTGACCGTGGGCAGGGCGGGGAATTTGGCGGAGATAAATCTCAACGCTGACCCAGCTGGAACTCGAACCTGGGAACTACAGATTACGAGCCTGGCGCGCTACCGACTGAGCCACCCCCGCCCCATTGAAGTAGAGTGATTAAGGACTAATCATAGGGTGAAAATAGCTGCTGACATTGATGTACGGCAAAAAGATTTCTGACCTTTTTGAACTAGGCCTACAAGGTTGTGGGATGGATTAAAGTAGTATGACGAGGCCGCTGGTCAGATCGATGTAATGAGACGATTGCAGAACAACAAGACTGCGCGCCGTAGTATGTACGATAATTCGGAAAAAAAACTTAAAGATAGTTAGATTTTACTGTTATTTAGGGGAAAAAAATCCTTCACCCTAATTATAGATATAGTAAAGCAGTCTCAGAAATTCGTTTATCGCGAATTCTCTCATCAAACTCATGAAATAGCAGCGAATACTGTAACTAGATTTTAATCCAGGATTCGTAATGTGGGAATATGAGGCCCGACTACCGATTTCACCAATGGCCTATATCCAGTGCCGTCTTAACAGTATTGTAGGCCCCTGGGCAAAGCAATGCACTAGGCCCATACTCACCCACCTATGGGAATAAAAATGTAAACGGTCAATAAATTAAGCCTGTAGATTTATTAGTACTTTAAGAAAAATTAATGTTTAAACATAAAAAACATGCTGTAAAGCGAGGATTAATCAACACAAACTTTTGCGAAATTTAGAATCATGGGGCCCACTGGGCAACTGCCCAGTGTGCTCATGCCATAAGACGGTCCTGCCTATGCCGCCCCCTGGGTGGGGATGGCTCAGTCGGTAGCGCGCCAGGCTCGTAATCTGTAGTTCCCAGGTTCGAGTCCCAGCTGGGTCAGAGTTGAGATTTATATCCACAAAATTCCCCGCCCTGCCCATGATCAGTAGAGGACACCGATGGGCTTCGGAAGGCCGCCGTCCGCCGGATGGGACGTTAAGCCGTGACTCCGTGTGCGGGAGAACCATACCCTGTTCACGTTAAAGAACACGCTGGATGGCCTTGACGGGAGGCTACCATCTGTCTCCCAACAGCTGCTCCAGTGGGTCCCCTCCCCCAACCTTCTCTGAGCCTTCGGGGTCCATGTGACCTGGCCATTTAGCCCATGGTGTGCAAAAAAGTGCCGCTCAGAGGCAAAACAACCCAACCCTATATCCCACCCCCATCCATACACACACTTTTTTCAGTTCCTGAAATTTCGGCAGAGCACACTTGAAGATGTCAAATTTCGAATTTTCGTCAAAATCTAAACGTTTCTGCAATTGCCTAAACACAACTCTGAAATCTATCGCGTGTAATGCTGAAATCACAAACTTCGGCGAAGATTTATCATATCTTTGCAAATACATATTGTGTACTTGAGGGATTCAATTCCGAATCGAAAACGCGACTAATTGACTCAGTGAGTACGAGTATTGACTTCGCAATTCGCACACGAAGAACCTTCAACTGAGCTGGAACTTCTGCACGCTGATTGTGCAATGTTATTGACTTCCCATTTACGATGCCACGGATCTTCGTTTACGAGAAATTAGGCAGTCTTGAATAAATTGAAGGAAGAGTTTTCGCTAAGACGGTCAGTTTAAACTCTCTACTCTCCCGAGATTCTGGGGGCGGGGGTGGCTCAGTCGGTAGCGCCCAGGCTCGTAATCTGTAGTTCCCAGGTTCGAGTCCCAGCTGGGTCATCGTTGAGATTTATCTCCGCAAAATTCCCCTCCATGCCTACGGCCAGTAGGGGACACCGATGGGCTTGGAAAGGTCGCCGTCCGTCGGATGGGACGTTAAGCCGTGGCCCAGTGTGCGGGAGAGCCATACCCTGTGCACCGTTAAAGAACACGCTGGATGGCCTTGACGGGAGGCTACCATCTGTCTCCCAACAGCTGTTCCAGTGGGTCCCCTCCCCCAACCTTCTCTGAGCCTTCGGGGTCCATGTGACCTGGCCATTTAGCCCATGGTGTGCAAAAAAGTGCCTCTCACAGATAAAACAATCCAATCCAACAACCCGAGATTCTGACACAAGACATTTTGAATTTTGCGCATTTCCTAAAGGGGAAGTCGATTGTCTGAATAAATTTAGACGATGATGATGGCCGTAAAATAAATATGCTCTGATAACTGAATATATATATATAGGACTGTTGTTGTTTTACTTCATAGGGATGCTTTTGGCCAGCTTATAAGACCCCAAGGGCTCAGAAGTTTTGGAAAATGGATTCACTGGACTGATGTTAAGATCCCACCAAAAATAGTAGATTCCCGTCAAGGTCATCCAACATATTCTTTAACGTGCACAAGATATGTCTCTCCCGTACACGGTTTAACATCCCATCCGACGGACGGCGGTCTTTCCAAGTTCGTTGGTATCCCCTACTGACCGAGGGCAGGGCGGGGATTTCTGCGGAGATAAATCTCAACGCTGACCCAGGTGGAACTCGAATCATGGTACTGCAGATTACGATCCTGGCGCGCTACCGCCTGAACCCCACTTCCAACAGATGGTCAGTCATGTGTAGTAAATGCCAAACTGTTGTGTAAAGCTTCAAATTTTGAACAGAGGTGATATTGTTCACTAAACAAATTTCTCCTAGCAAAAAAAAAATCAGTTATGAGAGTAAAATGAAATGAAATGTAAAAATTTCGAATCGCAGACTTTCTTCAAAATTCGCAGATCTAATTCTGAAAACTTCTTCAAATCCTAAAGAAAGGATCGATGTTTTTAAAAGGAGCGGTGGTGGCTCAGTCGGTAGCGCGCCAGACTCGTAATCTGTAGTTCCCAGGTTCGAGTCCCAGCTGGGTCAGCGTTGAGCTTTATCTCCGCAAAATTCTCGCCCTGCCCACTGTCAGTAGGGGACACCGATGGGCTTGGAAAGACTGCCGTCCGTCGGATGCGACGTTAAGACGTGGTTCCGTGTATACGGGAGAGCCATATCCTGTGCACGTTAAAGAACACGCTGGATGGCCTTGACGGGAAGTTACTATCTGTCTCCTTACAGCTATTCCAGTGGGTCCCCTCCCCCAACCTCCTCTGAGCCTTCGGGGTCCTTGTGACCTGGCCATTTAGCCCATGGTGTGCAAAACAGTGCCGCTCAGAGGTAAAACAACCCAACCCAATGCTTTTTAAACTATTTTGGTGAAAGTGTAAAACATTTTTTTAGCGTTTCGACTGCCACTTTGCAGGATCGAGTTGAAATTCATATCTACTTTTTTTCTAGAGATTTGATAGTTTTGCACAATTTATGATGAAATGATTTATAGTTTTCTTCCTATCCTAACTATAACACTAGCAGATTTTTTCCTTTACTGGCTTACCCTAAGTGGGGAGAGATTATTATTAAAGCTTGTACAGGGACCAAAAGTCCTGTTCTTGAAAATTCGAGTAATGGTGAAATCACAATTTTACTGATGAAACGCGGATGTTGAACCGCAAAACGTTATCAGCATCCGCGTATATTGGCTACTTAATAACCATTGAGATTTTGCAAATGCTTGGGGTCTGATGTACAGTCGCTCAAAAAGGTATCCGAACACTATGATTGATTACAAATTCAGAAAAAATATCTGGCAACGACTTTTTTTTAGAAATAATGATCTGGCCACCTTCGTGTCACGTGACACGAAGGTGGCCAGATCACTAATTTCTAAAAAAAATCGTTGCCGGTTTTTTTTTCTGAATTCGGTAATCAACCATAGTGTTCGGATACTTTTTTGAGCGACTGTACCTACTATACAGAGTATCTACGACTGTTATGATGGGTAAACACGGCGACTTGAGCCAGTTCGATCATGGGCAGATAGTCTGTGCATTGAAGATGGGGTGTTTCATATCCGTGACACAACACGTCTGAGAATTCTGCACGAGATTGTTGCACGTGTGTACCACGACTATATTAAAACCAGAAAAAACTGCAGCCACCGGGAAAAATGTGGCCTTAAACACCGGGCGTTTGACCTTCGAGATGTGCCATCTCTTCCATATCCCTAACATTATAATAGAGGTCCAAAGCTCAGATGATATCGTTGGTATTGAAAAAGTGGACAGCTATGAAGGTTTGTAAAAGACCATTTGAGATACGATGGCATACAATCCCCACAACGATTACCCTTGTTAACAGCACATCACCAGGCTGTGAGGTTGCAGGGGGCGAAAGAACATCACCAGTGGATTATGGGTAGCTTGCTCTGATGAATCGAAGTTCCAACTACAACACGCTAATGGGAGGTTCTGTGTGTAGCATACACCACACGACGTCATGACCTCAAATGTCAAGTCGGAGTATTACAGGCCAGTGGAGGCTGTGTAGTGTTATGAGGCATGTTTATGTGAGCTACCTTGTGGCCCCTTATGCCTATGGAGACTACTATCGCGACACAAGGTTGTTGGGTTGGGTTGTTTTACCTCTGAGCGGCACTTTTTTGCACACCATGGACTAAATGGCCAGGTCACATGGACCCCGAAGGCTCAGAGAAGGTTGGGGGAGGGGACCCACTGGAACAGCTGTTGGGAGACAGATGGTAGCCTCCCGTCAAGGCCATCCAGCGTGTTCTTTAACATGCACAGAGTATGGCTCTCCCGCACACGGGGCCACGACTTAATGTCCCATCCGACGGACGGCGGCCTTTCCAAGCCCATCGGTGTCCCTACTGACCGTGGACAGGGCGGGGAATTTTGCGGAGATAAATCTCAACGCTAACCCAGCTGGGACTCGAACCTGGAACTGCAGATTACGAGCCTGGCGCGCTACCGACTGAGCCACCCCCGCCCCAAGGAATGTCCGGAAACCAGGGACTCAATGCGTTATATCCTCCTTGTCCCCATTAGTCTCAAGCATCTCATAAGACTCCATTGGTCACCACTGCCTTCAAAAACAACAGTTCATCTTTAAAGTTTCAACGAAAAGCATTTTTTATTGATATAAAATTGATATATTTCTTCGGAAGATTGGAAGGAAACAAAAAATTGCAATTTTCGCTTTGACTTTTTCCATGTGATTCGGATTTATATTTGAGGAAAAGCCATAATATCTTTTCAAATTATTGTATTGATATTTGTTTCGATTTTCCACTCAACTGAAGTGCATAAAAGTTGGATTTATCCATAATTCGTTTTCCGAGTTCAGCTCCTTTTGCTTTGCAATAATTCACTGTAATCATTTTATTCCAAGCCTATTAGTCTATTGAAGAAAAAAAAGGTTATACTTCTGTTTAATATGTTTGAAATATGATTCTAAAAATTCTTAAATTAAAACAGATTTATGGCATTCACTAAACTTTGATTGATTTAAGTCCAAGTATGTAAAAACGGCAATAATATTGTTTCATATTTTAATGCCCTTGAAAGGTTGTTGTTTGTTTTTCCTATGCGCAACACATTTTTTTCTGCACACATTGGACTAAAAGGCCAGGTCAGGAGGTTGGGTTGGGTTGTTTTACCTCTGAGCGGCACTTTTTTGCACACCATGGGCTAAATGGCCAGGTCACATGGACCCCGAAGACTCAGAGAAGGTTGGGGCAGGGGACCCACTGGAACAGCTGTTGGGAGACAGATGGTAGCCTCCCGTCAAGGCCATCCAGCGTGTTCTTTAACGTGCACAGGGTATGGCTCTCCCGCACACGGGGCCACTGCTTAACGTCCCATCCGACGGACGGCGGCTTTTCCAAGCCCATCGGTGTCCCCTACTGACCGTGGGCAGGGCGGGGAATTTTTGCGGAGATAAATCTCAACGCTCACCCAGCTGGGACTCGAACCTGGGAACTACAGATTACGAGCCTGGCGCGCTACCGACTGGCCTCCCCCGTCTCCCTCCCCCCCGGTCACGAGGACTCCAAATGCTGAGAAAGTTGGTAAACTGGACAGCTTTCAGGAGAGAGATGGACATCTCTCGTCAAGGCCATCCAGCGTGTCTTTTAACGTGCGCAAATTATGGCTCTCCTGTTTACGGAGCGAAGGCTTATCATCCTATCCGACGAACGGGTAAAGGTGACGACGATGGTCTTTCCAAGCTCATCGGTATCCACTTTCTGACCGAGGACAGGCTGGAGGTGGTGGTGGGGGAGGTTAGTAGAGCTAAAGGTCCATGCTGATACAATTGGGTTGGTTGGTTGTTTTACCTTTGAGCGGTACTTTTTTGCGTATCAGCTTCAATGGGTTCTCTTCCTCAACCTTCTCTGAGCTCTCGGGGTCCTTGTGACTTGTCCATTTAGCCCATTGTGTGCAAAAAAAGTGCCGTTCAGAGGTAAAACAACTCAACAGCTTTGTTGTGATGAACAAATTGCTTTCCATTACATATTTTCCAGCAAGGGCAATAACACACATCTTTGCAAAATCAGGCGCAAATCAAACACAATTCGCCCGATTCGAGAATAGACTAATTGCTGTTAGAAGTAGCTCGGTTGGTAAAGGGGTCATTACGTAAGCTACACGTGAAGTCAGGTGTCATTTTCCCCACATCTCATATGATTATTTAAATATATTCGTAGCCCTAACGAAGGCAGTGGCCAGCAGTGATTTTGGTCTTAGTAGGCCATGTCCTTGTAGGAGAAGGCCTGCAAAAAGCCAAGAGTAGCTTCTAGTAGTCTTCTCTGTCCCCTATTTCCCAATGAATTATGGGGCGGGATGGCTCAGTCGGTAGCGCGCCAGGCTCGCAATCTGTAGTTTCCAGGTTCGAGTTCCAGCTGGGTCAGCGTTGAAATTTATCTCCGCAAAAATTCCCCGCCTTGCCCACGGTCAGTAGGGGACACTGATGGGCTTGGAAAGACCACCGTCCGTCGGATGGGACGTTAAGCCGTGGCGCCGTGTGCGGGAGAGCCTTACCCTGTGCACGTTAAAGAACACGCTGGATGGCCTTGACGGGAGGCTAACAGCTGTTCCAGTGGGTCCCCTCTCCCAACCATCTCTGAGACTTCGGGGGTCCATGTGACCTGGCCATTTAGCTCATGGTGTGCAAAAAAGTGCCGCTCAGAGGTAAAACAACCCAACCAAATGAAATATATGTTAGAAACAAAAACGGATGGCCTAGATTGCCCATCCTTTGTTTCCTAATCGTTCTTCTCCTCCACTATTTGCAGTGGGATTCATGTGACGCCAGCCATTTAATCCATTGTGTGCTGAAAACATGTGTCGCTCAGAACATTCTAAATTTTCATATATATCTTACTTTTAGATAAAAATAAATAAATACCCCGTCAAGTAGCTGCCTGACACAGAGGTCCGACAGGAGCCCGTCAGTTTATATGCCATAGTTGAAGGGTTTGAGAGGATGGCGGATCTTCAGCAGAAAAACGATACATACAAAAACGACATGCCTTATCCGGCAGCAGAGAAACGACATATGACATCCATGCCTTACCCGGGACTCGAACCCAGGTCCCTTACATCAGTAGCCAAGCGCATTAACCACTCGGCTACAGGTAGGTAAACACGATACTTCTCTTTTTAATATCAGACTTTTTATGTATCAGCACTCCGAGGTGGAATATCCACTTTTAAAGAAAAAACCCTTTTCTATATCTAAATGTGGCTCGTACTATTTGAAAATGGACATTTTAATAGAAGCGAATTCACCATTTAAAGAAGGGGCGGGGGTGGCTCAGTCGGTAGCGCACCAGGCTCGTTAATCTGTAGTTCCCAGGTTCGAGTCCCAGCTGGGTCAGCGTTGAGATTTATCTCCTCAAAATTCCCCGCTATGCCCACGGTCAGTAGGGGACACCGATGGGCTTGGAAAGGCCGCCGTCCGTCAGATGTGACGTTAAGCCGTGGCCCTGTGTGCGGGAGAGCCATACCCTGTGCACGTTAAAGAATACGCTGGATGGCCTTGACGGGAGGCTACCATCTGTCTCCCAACAGCTGTTCCAGTGGGTCCCCTCCCCCAACCTTCTCTGAGCCTTTGGGGTCCTTGTGACCTGGCCATTTAGCCCATGGTGTGCAAAAAAGTGCCGCTCAGAGGTAAAACAACCCAACCCATTTAAAGAAATATGGACACAGTGGGATCAGAGTCTGCTTTAGCCATTTAATCGCAACGCAACTGAAGTGGGCTGCATCAAAAACGAAAGACATCTCCTTAAGCAAAGAGTCTAATTCAAAAGATGCTGCGGAGAAAATGGAACGAGATCGGATTTTTTAAGCGGCGTCGATCGCTAAACGGGAGAGGAACCGGAAGTCGTGTAATAATCGGAGACATTTTAAAAGCCGAAAGAGGCCTCGAGGTTTTCCAGAGCCGAGGACGAGAGGTTCAGCGCTCTGACACGTGACAATAACGCTTTGCCTCATCGCTGACGTCACAGATGGAAGAAGGAGAGAGAAAGAGAGATAGAGATTGGCGGTGGAGCTCCGAGAGAAGCGGGAGAATGCACGTGGGACGATCGATGAAGGCTGTCGGAGGCTGAGGAAGATGCAGGTGCATGGACAAACTCCAGCAAATGAACTACGTGTCAAAGATATAGGTCACGAGAGGTGGTATCTTTAATCCCAAAAGGTTTTCCGTTCTTTGAGTGTCAAACTTTACTCAGACTAAACGTCGGAGGCTTTTTCTTTCCTATATCGTAAGATTTCTCTGTTTCTATACTTCTAAATAATTTGGAAATCATGCTGATGCTTTTAAAATAAATCAGAGCGGGGATTGATAGAATAATCGAAATCAAACCATTGCGGGCAACCCAAAATTTCGGGTAATCATTATTCATACTTGTACAGGCGCTCAAAAAGGTATCCGAACACTGTGGTTGATTACAGAATTCAGAAAAATATATGGCAACGATTTTTTTTAGAAAATAGTGATCTGGCAACCTTCGTGTCACGTGACACGAAGGTTGCCAGATCACTAATTTCTAAAAAAAAAATCGTTGCCATATATTTTTCTGAATTCTATATATCTTATCAACCATGAGCTCACAAAGACCTGGATCGTGTGGGCTCACTCACGGAAATATTGAGCGTGTGCAGTTACCGTTCACAGCAAACTGGAGCGTGTGCAGTAACTGCACACGCTCCAGTTTGCTGTGAACGGTAACTGGAGCGTGTACAGTTGCTGTACACGCTGCAGATATTTTTCCTGAATTCTGTATTCACGTGTACACGAAGGTTGCCAAATCACTAATTTCTAAAAAAATCGTTGCCAGATATTTTTCCTGAATTCTATAATCACGTGACACGAAGGTTGCCAGATCACTATTTTCCAAAAAAAAAAAATCTTTGCCAGATATTTTTTTCTGAATTCTGTAATCAACCATA
This sequence comes from Ryuthela nishihirai, assembly GCA_038380435.1. Taxonomy (NCBI): domain Eukaryota; kingdom Metazoa; phylum Arthropoda; class Arachnida; order Araneae; family Heptathelidae; genus Ryuthela; species Ryuthela nishihirai. The sequence goes on from JAWZYU010000018.1 coordinate 34,617,036, forward strand.
GTGTTCGTATATTTTTTGAGCGATTGTACTTATTATTATATCTATTGCTAGTTCCACGGTGATTCATAACTTTGCGCAATTTTCATCATGCAAAATGTGTACGGTGACACATTACCGTCTTGCATTTGTGTATCTCTTAATGTACTTATTAAGGAAAATATAAAATCCCCTGCATCAGTCCATAACTATTATAAGTTTTGGAATCTTGGTTTCCATTTTTAGAAACGTTGTGCAATGAGTGATTAAGTATTGAACTTCATGAAGTTTTACGTCATTACTGAAAAAAAAAGGAATAAAAACTACTGAAGGGCCCGAGAAATATACGAAGTGGAAGGTGAGGTGGCAGTCTCCATTCGTGTTGCTCAAGCTTGGTTCACACATCTTTGCTCAAAGTGTCTCTCAAGTAGAGTCGCGATCCGGGACGGGACATATCGACAAATCACAACAGTTTCCGAAGTGTTCCACATGGACTGACTACTGAACAAGCAAATTTTCGCATCGAATTCTGCTGGAAACTACTCGCTCATCCAAGCGACCTCTGTTTCATGAAACGAATTGTTTCGTGAGAAATGGATCTTTTTCAGCAATTCGAAGCAGTAGTGTGACCCATGCTAGTTCACACTTCCTCTCCCAAAAAAGAGGGTCATTCAAAACGAATTCAATGTTGTCTTTTTGGTGGATATTTGAAGGTGTAGGGCACTTCGAACAGCGATGGACGCCAACGTTGCTGACCTCTACTCAGTACAACTGGAGCACATGCACTGTATGATGCTTAACTTTATCCAGGATTGGTAAATAGATATCAGCTATTCTTTCAACAAGACAACACAAAACAGCAGATCGCACTTCGAACCAAAGGAAAAAGGGGGCGGGGGTGGCTCAGTCGGTAGCGCGCCAGACTCGTAATCTGCAGTTCCCAGGTTCGAGTACCAGCTGGGTCAGCGTTGAGATCCGCAAAAATTATCACCGCCCTGCCCACGGTCAGTAGGGGTCACCGATGGGCTTAGAAAGGCCGCCGTTCGTCGGATGGGACGTTAAGTCGTGGCCCCGTGTGCGGGAGAGCCATACCCTGTGCACGTTAAAGAACACGCAGGATGGCTTTCACGGAAGGCTACCATCTGTCTTCCAGCAGCTGTTCCAGTGGGACCCCTTCCCCAATCTTCTTGTGATCTGGCCATTTAGCCCATGGTATGCAAAAAAGTGCCGCTCAGAGATAAGTTGGGTTGTTTTACCTCTGAGCGGCACTTTTTTGCACACCATGGGCTAAATGGCCAGATCACAAGGACCCCGAAGACCCAGAGAAGGTTGGGGACCCACTGGAACAGCGGCTGGGAGACAGATGGTAGACTCCCGTCAAGGCCATTCAGCGTGTTCTTTAACGTGCACAGGGTATAGCTCTCCCGCACAAGGGGCCACGGCTTAATGTCCCATCCGACGGACGGCGACCTTTCCAAGCCCATCGATGTCCCCTACTGACCGTGGGCTGGGCGGGAAATTTTGTGGAGATAAATCTCAACTCTGACCCAGCTGAGACTCGAACCTAGGAACTGCAGATTACGAGCCTGGCGCGCTACCGACTTAGCCACCCCCGTCCCAATAAATGAAGCAATTAATTTACAAGAAACAAATAAAACCTGAAGTATTCCTCACTTTATATACAAACAGACTAATTAAACTAATGACTACTAACTACTGTCATCTTTAAATGCCAAATTCTAAAAGAATAAAACACTGGAAAGTAGAATGGCAATATTTTCTGCATAACAAATTATAGTATCGACTCTTATCAAAATTATTTCTTATTTATTACACAACATGTTAAATAAGTGCAACATTCCTTTAAACAACCGAAATCACTCCGATTCTACACAAAATGAAATTAATAAACTAATAAGGGTAATCTTAGCCAACACCCGCACACAAATTAAAGTCAGTCAAGCTGCTATTCCTCCACTTCTCTTAAACTGTTTTCAAACTTCACTGCCTCTTTTTATCGGAACATGACGCATTTCCGCAGCACGTAACTTAACTTGCAGTACAATAATCACGTTCTCAATTGTTGCACGCTGAAATGTGCTCACGTGTAGTTTCAATATATCGATCTGGTCGACGACCAGCTGCTGTGCTTCGAAGTGGCCCGATATATGAATGTTATTCTTTTCCATATGGCCCTCAGTCCGGCTCTCTTATCTCAGTTTTTCCCCCCTATTTCGACTTGATCCATGACCTTACCTCCCTATCTTGATAACAATCTAACCGCCCCCTATCTATCTGGGTCACAGTCTGACAGCGATATCTCGATCTGAACCTCGACTTTACCGCCATTCTCGATCTGAATCCGCGATCTGACAGATATATCTGAATCCGAATAATGACTTTACCACCCTACCTCGATCTGGAGGGGTGGGGGTGGCTCAGTCGGTAGCGCGCCAGGCTCGTAATCTGTAGTTCCCAGGTTCGAGTCCCAGCTGGGTCAGCGTTGAGATTTATCTCCGCAAAACTCCCCGCCCTGCCCACGGTCAGTAGGGGACAACCGATGGGCTGGGAAAGGCCGCCGTCCGTCGGATGGGACGTTAAGCCGTGGCCCCGTGTGCGAGAGAGCCATACCCTGTGCACGTTAAAGAACACGCTGGATGGCCTTGACGGGAGTCTACCATCTGTCTCCCAACAGCTGTTCCAGTGGGTCCCCTCTCCCAACCTTCTCTGAGCCTTCGGGGTCCATGTGACCTGGCCATTTAGCCCATGGTGTGCAAAAAAGTGCCGCTCAGAGGTAAAACAACCCAACGATCTGGATATCGATCTAACCGCTCTATATATACATTGAAGTGCCATTGAATTAGGGATAGTATCCTAGTAACGTGTTGCATCCCCTCTGGCTCTGATAACGGCCGCCACATGACGACACAAGGACTCCACAAGCTTGCGTAAATGTTCGACAGGTATGGCGACCCATGCATCCTCCAGAGCTGTCCACAATTCTCTCAAGGTCGTCTCTGATGGGCCATGGGACGAACACTCTGCTCGGCACTATCCCAAAGATTTTCGATGGGATTTAAATCTGGGCTTCTATGTGGCCAATTCTTTATTTTAAAATCAGCATAATGCTCCTGCAACCATGCAGTAGCCAATCTAAAACTGTGAGATGAACAGTTGTCTTGCTGGTAAGCGCCATCTCCATTGGGATGCATGATGACCATAAATAAATGTAAAGTTCTACGTACCGGAATGCATTGAGAGTCGTCGGTACACGTACCAAAGGTCTCATAGATGTCCAACTGAAGACCATCACCAGCTTGTACTCTTCCGGCATGACATGCAGGATAAATGGCTTCAAGGGGTTGGCGCCATACCCTCAGTCTCCCATCGTGTGATGAAGTTTAAATCGATATTCATCACTCCAGGCTATCCATTGCCAATTTTCTATGGTCCAGTTTCGATGTTCTTTAGCCCAGGCAAGGCGTTGAGCCCGGTGTCATGCCATTAGAAGTGGGACTCGCATAGGTTGGCGGCTCCCGAAGCTGAGACAATGAAGTGAGCGTTGCATGGTCCGTGCACTGACTTCCTGGCTGGAACCCGTGTTCAGATGGAAGGTGATTTCAGATAATGTCTGGCCCCTATACGTCCGTACGATGCGGTCAGACGGCGAATCCCACGATCATTCAAGGTTGGCTGTACTTTGCAATTTGTACCGGTGCTTGTTTTATTGCGGGAATCTTCATATTCGTGGATTGGATTGGATTGTTTTACCTCTGAGCGCATTTGTTTGCACACCATGGGCTAAATGGCCAGGCCACAAGGAGCCCGAAGGCTCAGAGAAGGTTGGGGGAGGGGACCCATTGGAACAGCTGTTGGGAGACAGATGGTAGCCTCCCGTCAAGGCCATCCAGTGTGTTCTTTAACGTGCACAGGGTATGGCTCTCTCGCACACGGGGCCACGGCTTAACGTCCCATCCGACGGACGGCGGCCTTTCCAAGCCCATTGGTGTCCCCTACTGACCGTGGGCAGGGCGGGGAATTTTGCGGAGATAAATCTCAACGCTGACCCAGCTGGGACTCGAACCTGGGAACTATAGATTACGAGCCTAGCGCGCTACCGACTGAGCCACCCCCCGCCCCTCATATTCGTGGAACACTCTTGAAACTGTCATATAAGAAAATCCAAGTTCGTTGGCAATTTCGGAGATCGAGTGTCCCATCCATCGGCACATACGATTTGTGCATCTAAATCCCGCGCCTTTCCCATTGCGCTTCTCACGACGAAAGCTTGGGGAAGCCAAAGCTAACAGCTATATATGGCCAGAGTTTCAGCCACGCATGTGCGCAAATGCGGGACTTGCGGTACTGAATTTGGATAATGTCTCCTATCCCTAATTTAATGGCCCCTCAGTGTATATCTGGGCTTCAATGTAACCGGCATACCACGATCTGGATATTGATCTAGCCGCACTATCTCTCTGGATCGCAATCTGACCGCCATATCTCGATTCGAATCATAACTCTACCGCCTTATGTCGATTTGGATCACTATATGGCCTCTGTACTTCGATCTGGGCCACGGGGGATGGCTCAGTCGGTAGCGCTCCAGGCATCCTTATCTGCAGTTTCCAGGTTCCCAGCTGGTTCAGCGTTGAGATTTATCTCCGAAAAACCCTCCGCTGCCACGGTTGAGTAGAGAACACCGATCGGCTTGACAAACCAGCCGTGCGTCTGATGGGACGTTAAGCCGTAGCCCAGTATACGGGAGAGCCATATACTGTGCACATTAAAGAACACGCTGCACGGTCTTGACGGAAGCTCTGGGGTCCTCTCCCCCAACCTTCTCTGAGCCTCCGCGGACCTTGTGACCTGGCCATTTAGTCCAATATGTGCAAAAAAGTGTCGCTTAGAGGTAAAATAACTCAACTCTGGACCACGATATAATTGTCCCATTTCAACCTGTCCTGCGACCCAGACCGTCGAAGCTTTCTCTTTCCAACTAATAGGGAACTCCTAGTCTAGGGGGATATATCTGACATACCTAAAACATAATACCAATTATTGTCATGGTTAAATATGTAGAATGCAACTCTTTCTGAATCATTTTGGTGTGAAAAGGTAAATAATAATGTCAAGAAAATTTCTTAATTAGAATTAGACAGACAGTTTGAACTATAAACAAAATTATCCGTTTCACTTTCGATCCGCAGTCGTGCCGTATCCAGGGGGAAACACCAATGTCTGTCAAATGCAATTCAAGCTAGCCTTATGTTTTATTCTGTAGGGAGATGCATGATTAATATTTGCCCGAACTCACAATACCCTTTGTTGGCAGCAAAGTTCCAAATTGTCTTAAACTTACTCCACTTTGCTGAAAGATCAAATCAGTAAGACGTGATCTGGGATCTTGGATGCAATTCTCTGAGGATGCTGTAGAAGCTGTCCTTCAGCAAACGAATCGACATTAAGAGACTCTGGAAAATGGTAAATATCTTGAAAGTTATTTAATACGATACTTAAAATAAATGGCCGGTTTCGGGAATAAAGTGGAACATTCGTTCAAATTTGATTAATTTGTTTGGCGAGCTAGCAAACATGTAAACGGAGTTAAAGAGAGAATCTCGTGCCTTCTTGATCACAAATCAACTAGCAAAGTTCCCTTTGAAATTCATTGGATACTTTCAACATAATGATGCGGAAAAATAAAAAGGTTTCAGATTCTAATCTGAGTTCTATCACAAATAGCTTTTTTGTTGGACCATGGGTTGGGTTGTTTTACCTCTGAGTGATGCTTTTTTGCGCACCATGGGCTAAATGGCCAGGTTATATGGACTCCGAGGACTCAGAGAAGGTTGGGTGAGGGGACCCACTGGAACAGCTGTCGGGAGACGGATGGTAGCCTCCCGTCAAGGCCATCCAGTGTGTTCTTTAACGTGCACAGGGTATGGCTCTCCTGTAAAAGAGGCCCCCGACGGAAGATGGACGGCGGCCTTTCCAAGCCTATCGGTATCCCCTACTGACCGTGGGCAGGGCTGAGAATTTTGCGGAGATAAATCTCAACGCTGACCCAGCTGGGACTCGAACCTGGGAACTACAGATTACGAACTTGGCGAGCTACCGACTGAGTCACCCCCGCCCCATTAACTGGATGGAAAAGGGGAGATCCATATCAGAAATTTGGGAATAGGAGGTCAAGCTTTTGGAAAATTTTTGAGGCTAGGGGGTGGAAAAGCATTAAGTTAAAATCCTAAATGGCAAAATATAAATGTATTTTATATTATTTAATCACGGTTATTATTAACCACGGTTAAACATTTCTTTAAATAGAACCACATTTCAGAATCTGATTAAATAGAATTAAGGCTAAGCGTCTGATTAAATAGGAATAACGGTTAAGCGTTTGATGAAAAGAAACCACGGCTAAGAGTGTTATTGAAACGAGCCGCCAGCAAAGCATATTATAAAACGTAACTAAGGGTTAAGAAATACTTGTGTGAAAAAATATTACTGCCGATGGTGCGGGATAACTCGGAACGTCCGCAATGTTTTTTTCCACACAAGTATTTATTGAATTCTATGTGTACAGGAAATATGTGCATTTATTATGGATTAAGGGTTAAGAGTATGGGTTGGGTTGGGTTGTTTTACCACTGAGCGGCACTTTTTTGCACACCATGGGCTAAATGGCCAGGTCACATGCACCCCGAAGGCTCAGAGAAGGTTGGGGGAGGGGACCCACTGGAACAGCTGTTGGACTCCCGTCAAGGCCATCCAGCGTGTTCTCTAACGTGCACAGGGTATGGCTCTCCCGCACACGGGGCCATGGCTTAACGTCCCATCCGACGGAATGCGGCCTTTCCAAGCCCATCGGTGTCCCCTACTGACCGTGGGCAGGGCGGGGAGTTTTGCGGAGATAAATCTCAACGCTGACCCAACTGGGACTCGAACCTGGAAACTACAGATACGAGCCTGGCGCGCTACCGACTGAGACACCCCCACCCCCACCCCCTCTCTTGCTCTTCAGCTGAATCATAAAATACACTGCCCTAACAAAATATTAGGTCAACGGGAAGCTTACCTTCGAAACTCTATAACTTCTAACATATGCATTTAATGAAAAAATGTGACCGAAGATAAAGATCATAATCAAATCTATTTAAATCGGACTGGTTCTCGATGGACGTGCCATCAATGCCGACCTTTACTTAGCCCCGTTAAGAGTATGATTAAAATGGAACTATGGCTAAGAATCTGAATGAAATGGTACCACGGATAAGCATTTGATAAAAACAGAAATATGACCTATAATCTGATTAAAACGGAATCCTGTTCTGCTTCTCATTACATTGGGTTGTTTTAACCCCTGAGCAGACAATTTTAAACACAATGGGCTAAATGTCCATCTAACAAGGACCCCAAGGGCTCAGAGAAAGTTGAGGAAGGGGAACCATTGAACAGCTGTTTGGAGAGAGATATAAGTCTCCCTCCAAGTCCATTCAGTGTGTTCTTTAACGCGCACAGAGATCGCTCTCATGCACAAGGTTCCACGGCTCAACGTCCCATTTGACAGACGGCGGTATTTGCATCTGTACAAGGGAACCACGCCTCAACGTCGCACTTCAGAGACGGCGGCATTTGCATCTTTACAAGGGAACCATGGCGCAACTTCCCACTTGATAGACGGCACTATTTTCGTCTCTACAAGGGAATCACGGCTTATTTTAAAAGTCTGATTAAAGGGAAATTCCTCCCTTCCTAGCCCTAAACATCCAACCCTTCATAACCATCATCGGTTTTCATTCATTAAGAGTAGGAATCTCGTATTTGTTTAAGTATTTGTATGAATTTCCTATTAATTAATTAAGGATTGGCTTTATCCATTTAATCAGATTCTTAAACGTGGTTCTATTTAAGGAAATGTTTAACTCGTGGTTAATAATAACCGTGATTAAATAAACCCACTTTTAAATATTTAATGAAATGCTTAAACGTGAGTTTATTTAATCTCTTTTATCATTTTCTCCTTTTTTCTGTGCCAAGCTTATCCATTTGCTATTTATAGGCACAAAATCCTCTTCTCCCTTCTTATCGTCAAACGACAGATAACTGCCCTTGCAGAAGTCTTAGCGCTTAAAACAGGTATTTGTTATTCTTATGTATGGTCAGTCATTGCAGCTATTAATAGCAAAGTAACCGATTACTCGATTCAGTGAATCTTCGGAATTTGCTGACTTTCACACGAAAAGCCCCATTTGCACTCGCAATTTGTCATTTGCATAGGATGGCCATTAGCATATATCGATAACCAGACTGAAATGCTTCCCTATTCAAGCAACAAACAGCCTCACTTAAAGATTCCGATAATTGTCAATCTAAGAACTGGCCGAAAGGGGATTTAAAGCAAAAGTTTTAATGTAGACAAAATATTTATTTTTAGGCCAAATAGGAACCATGGACTCTCTGATAGAATGTCAGGTTCTTTATCGTTAAGCCACCGACAGCGGATTGTTTGGATTGCTTTACCACTGAGCGGCACTTTTTTGCACACCATGGGCTAAATGGCCAGGCCACAAGGACCCCGAAGGCTCAGAGAAGGTTGGGAGAGGGGACCCACTGGAACAGCTGTTGGGAGACAGATGGTAGCCTCCCGTCAAGGCCATCCAGCGTATACTTTAACGTGCACATGGTATGGCTCTCCCGCACACGGGGCCACGGCTTAACATCCCATCCGACGGACGGCGGCCTTTTCAAGCCCATCGGTGTCCCCTACTGACCGTGGGCAGGGCGGGGAAATTTTGCGGAGATAAATCTCAACGCTGACCCAGCTGGGACTCGAACCTGGGAACTACAGATTACGAGCCTGGCGCGCTACCGACTGAGCCCCCCCCCGCCCCCCACCGACAGCGGAATAGTAGGGTTTGTTTAGCTGGTAGAACGTCAAGAGCGTAATCTGTTGTTCCCAAGTTCGAGTTCCAACGGTGCCAGTGTTAATCTTTATATCTGCTAACTCCAGTTCCCCTTTCGACGAGAAAGAGACACAGATTAGGTTTGGAAAGGACGCCGTCCGTCCCATGGGGTGCAAAGCCGTGGCTCTCTATGCAGGAGAGCCATACCCTGTGATATGTTAAAGAACACGCTGGATAACCTGGACGGAGTCAGGGCTGTCACCTAACAGATATCCAGTTGGTCACTTTTCCAAATCTTCTCTGAACCCTTAGGGCTCTTGTGACCTGACCATTTAGCCTATTGTTTCAGTATTCTAAGTATAATAATATATGCATATATATAATATTCTAATTATATAAATATATAACAATATTCTAAGTAGGAGTCGGGTTAATTCTATTGTGTTCAAGAAAAGTTCTACTCACCTATTGAGCTAACCCTTTCCCTATTATGTCTTAAGTATTGTGGGGCGGGGGTGACTCAGTCGGTAGCGCGCCAGGCTCGTAATCTGTACTTCCCAGGTTCGAGTCCCAGCTGCGTCAGCGTTGAGATTTATCTCCGCAAAATTCCCCGCCCTGCCCACGGTCAGTAGGGGACACCGATGGGCTTGGAAAGGCCGCCGTCCGTCGGATGGGACGTTAAGCCGTGGCGCCGTGTGCGGGAGAGCCATACCCTGTGCACGTTAAAGAACACGCTGGATGTCCTTGACGAGAGGCTACCATCTGTCTCCCAACAGCTGTTCCAGTGGGTCCCTTCCCCCAACCTTCTCTGAGCCTTCGGGATCCATGTGACCTGGCCATTTAGCCCATGGTGTGCAAAAAAGTGCCGCTCAGGGGTAAAACAACCCAACCCTTAAGTATTGTAGAAGCCATTATTGAAAAAAAAACTTACTAATATTAACTTTTAATATTTCAACTAAACAGCATCAGTGTCGAAGATGCTAAATATTTCGTACTATTTACTTTCTTATGAAGCTTTGTTTAAAAGGTAAAAAATATTCAACACCTTTTAAAAAAATTACCATTCAAAGAAACAAATTTTGACTGCATCGTTATTTTATATCTAATCTGGGAGCATGAAGGCAATTAAAAAAACTGACCTTTCAAATAAGTGGAACAATGGGAACCAAAAATTAAAAAAAAAAATTCAGTGAGTCGATAGAAAACCAGAACAAATATCTTTTCTGGCGAATGTGGAATCTCGTTTATTCAAAAAGAATGGAATTTCAAATGTACTCACTTTCGCATTCTTTAAAAGTTTCTAAGTAATGGATGATTGGGCAAAATGCAAATGGCAATATTTTATTAGTACCCAAAAATATAAAAATTATTTCTCTTTGTTTCAACAAAATGAAAAAGTTGCTTTTCGTATATTCCTCCCTCATGGGAATATTGTTGCCGTCAGTGGAATATCTTTTGTCGCTACCCACTTCGTTTAAAATTTTCGTATTTCCCACATTTAGTGCCATCTAATGATGTAAATTAAAACTACCAAAGTAGGTGAAATAATGTGAATCATAATATTACATTAGTACCTCCAGCTAAAAAACAATTTTTCAGTTATTTTTTAAAACAAAACAGGTGAGTTTCTCACCCTTCAGGATGTAAGGGGAGCAATTTATTTTTCAGCAATAATTGTATTCATGGCTGTCTTAGAACAGTTAGTTAATTATAAATTAAAAATCTTAAGACAAGGATTCACTTGAGAGTAACTTTCCTAATATTTCGACCACTGACTGGGGTCGTCTTCCGTTGAGTTGCAGCTTTCTTGGAACTTTCTTTATTTTGAAGAAAGTTCCAAGAAAGGAAAGAAAAGAGTTGCAGCTTTCTTGGAACGTTCTTTATTTTGAAGAAAGTTCCAAGAAAGGAAAGAAAAGAGTTGCAGCTTTCTTGGAACGTTCTTTATTTTGAAGAAAGTTCCAAGAAAGGAAAGAAAAGAGTTGCAGCTTTCTTGGAACTTTCTTTATTTTGAAGAAAGTTCCAAGAAAGGAAAGAAAAGAGTTGCAGCTTTCTTGGAACGTTCTTTATTTTGAAGAAAGTTCCAAGAAAGGAAAGAAAAGAGTTGCAGCTTTCTTGGAACTTCCTTTCTTTTGAAGAAAAGTTCCAAGAAAGGAAAGAAAAGAGTTGCAGCTTTCTTGGAACGTTCTTTCTTTTGAAGAAAGTTCCAAGAAAGGAAAGAAAAGAGTTGCAGCTTTCTTGGAACTTTCTTTCTTTTGAAGAAAAGTTCCAAGAAAGGAAAGAAAATAGTTGCAGCTTTCTTGGAACGTTCTTTCTTTTGAAGAAAGTTCCAAGAAAGGAAAGAAAAGAGTTGCAGCTTTCTTGGAACTTTCTTTCTTTTGAAGAAAAGTTCTTAGAAAGGAAAGAAAAGAGTTGCACCTTTCTTGGAACGTTCTTTCTTTTGAAGAAAGTTCCAAGAAAGGAAAGAAAAGAGTTGCAGCTTTCTTGGAACTTTCTTTCTTTTGAAGAAAAGTTCTTAGAAAGGAAAGAAAAGAGTTGCACCTTTCTTGGAACGTTCTTTCTTTTGAAGAAAGTTCCAAGAAAGGAAAGAAAAGAGTTGCAGCTTTCTTGGAACTTTCTTTCTTTTGAAGAAAAGTTCTTAGAAAGGAAAGAAAAGAGTTGCACCTTTCTTGGAACGTTCTTTCTTTTGAAGAAAGTTCCAAGAAAGGAAAGAAAAGAGTTGCAGCTTTCTTGGAACTTTCTTTCTTTTGAAGAAAAGTTCTTAGAAAGGAAAGAAAAGAGTTGCACCTTTCTTGGAACGTTCTTTCTTTTGAAGAAAGTTCCAAGAAAGGAAAGAAAAGAGTTGCAGCTTTCTTGGAACTTTCTTTCTTTTGAAGAAAGGTTCCAAGAAAGGAAAGAAAAGAGTTGCAGCTTTCTTGGAACGTTCTTTCTTTTGAAGAAAGTTCCAAGAAAGGAAAGAAAAGAGTTGCAGCTTTCTTGGAACGTTCTTTCTTTTGAAGAAAGTTCCAAGATAGCTGCAACCTCCTCGGAAGACGTCCCCAAGTCAGGGGTCGAAATATTAGGAAAGTTACTCACAAGTAAGTGAATTCTTGTGTTAATTTTTTTTAGTTTATAATTAACTAATTTATTTCTTTTTCAAATGCAAACCTCGTGACCTTCACATTCCACCGTCAAATTTTAAAATTTCTAGCATAAATACACCGTTTGCAACATTTGTTTGAAAAAGTTTACAATTTTCAACTTTTTCACCGTTAAAGATAGTAATTTAAAGTTTTGGGAGATTCGTAAAGTGTGTTATCGTAATATTTCATCAATATCTAAAAACCCCAAGTTAACAAATTTTAACATCGCTAAACACCAAAAAGTTGAACGTCTACAGACAACAAAATGAAAACATTATAAAGTTTTTTTTTCTGAAAACGATATAAAATTAGGTAATTACAAAAATTTTATAAAATTAAAAAAAATTACAAAATATTTATTTTTCTAAAACAGTGTGTAACGTGTGTAGCGTGTAATCAATCATTCAGTGTAAACCAACTAAATAAACTTGAAATAATATTAGTTGTCGCGGGGTATTACCTTATAAAGTTTGAAAGATTGAGTAGTTTTTGTCAAAAGCCACTAGGTATTTCTGGTCTGCACCATGTGATCAGAAAGTGGTTGACCTGAAATCTCAGGAAATGATAAAAACCTTTCCAGTTTAATCCTTGTTGTCTTTCAACCATATGTAAGCAACAGCGGATCTTGTTACACAACAGAAAAAATCCATTTGATGTTGAGAAAGATGAAACGTGCCTTTGATATTAGTTTTTTTAGATCGCTTGAAAAAAGAGAAAATAATAGAAGGAAAGAAACTGAAACTGCGTCTCAACTATGTATTAAAAGTAATAAATTCGAAACTAAAATATTTTTCTCTCTCTTATATTTCCACTTTTTTTTTCATCAAAGTCAAATAAACGTGTCACTCTGCATTTCTCTCTTTTGTGGATGTAAAAAAAAATTAGTTCTGTTTCTATTTATTTCTCAAACCAAGTAAAAGCATCATTTAATGCTTTAGCTTGTGATACAAGCTAAAATGGTAAACGTTTTTTTTATTGTCTCAGAATAAAAGAAAGAGTTTTGATAACGATGGAAGAAGATGGATTTCTATACCTTTGAGAAAACGGAACATCTCGGGTGCACTGAGTCTGTCGATTCATGGCAAACTAATCAAAAAATTCTGCTGTACAAATTTAAACTAACGGAATTTTTTTTAACCCCCACACGCATTTTGTTTGCGAAAATATTTATCGACTTTCGGGAATATTTCAACTTATGAACGCATGATTAAACGATAATAAAACACATCTAATCGCTAAAAAATGAGGGACGAAGTATGAAACTCTTTCAGGGTATATCTTGAATTGAATAAAAAGGGAATTCGGCAAAACTCAGTTAGCACATCTCAGAAATCTAACCTTTTTGGATTAGGAGATATTATGTTTAGAACATGCTCTTTTGTTTTTGCTTGATACATACAACACGACAAATGTGTATATTTGGTGTATTACATTGGTCTTGTTTACATCTATCTCTATTTGGTGAAAAATGGCGTTTTTACACATTGTTCACAAGAACAAAATAGGTTGGTTGGTTGTTTTACCTCTGAGCGGCACTTTTTTGCACACCATGGGCTAAATGGCCAGGTCACATGGACCCCGAAGGCTCAGAGAAGGTTGGGGGAGGGGACCCACTGGAACAGCTGTTGAGAGACAGATGGTAGTCTCCCGTCAAGGCCATCCAGCGTGTTCTTTAACGTGCACAGGGTATGGCTCTCCCGCACACGGGACCACGGCTTAACGTCCCATCCGACGGACGGTGGCCTTTCCAAGCCCATCGGTGTCCCCTACTGACCGTGGGCAGGGCGGGTAATTTTGCGGAGATAAGAACAAAATAGGAATTAGTGAACTGCGAAGAGAGTAAAATTGGAACCAATAAGTAGACGACAGTCACCTAGGACTAAGCCCAATGACGAGAGTAAAATTGTTCTCAGCACGTGATGAGAGTAAAATTGTTCTCAGCACGTGATGAGAGTCAAATAGGACTCAACACGTTGCGACGATAGGAAAATCGGACTCAAATGTAATGATCAACAAATGTAATATGATTCAAATGAACTAACAACAAATGATTTACAGTAAAGTTTTTGAGTTCGATTCATTTTACTGAGTGGAAAATAAGTAAATACGACTTCTTTCTGTGGCGGAATAGCAATGAAGGAGTAGGTCTTTTTTCGGTTCTATTCTGCTACGATGACGACAGGAAAATTAGAATCATGACTATGGCGACAAGAGCAAAAGCAGATATGAAGTTGAAGGCCAATAAAAAGAAACCATTTTTTCGATTTTCGTCTCTGCCGATTTTTTATGGGGAAACTGAAACAATGAAAAACCGTATTTGGTATTGGGTTACCTCTGACTGGCAATTTTTACGCACACAACGGGCTAAAGGACCAGGTCACAAGGACCCCAAAGAATCCTAGAAGGATAGGGGAAGGTGACCCATTGGACAGCTGTTAGGAGACAAGCGAGAGCTTCCCGTCAGGGTCATCCAGTTTGTTCTTTAGAGGGAATAGGGAGACTCCAACTCTGAACAGGTGTATGGCTCTCTACAAATGGAGACACGACTTAAGGCAATCTTATTGAGTAGTTAAATCGACACCTTATATCCCTTTGAAGTGAATACGAATTCAGTGATTGATTGCACTAACGATATCTTTTAGGTTTATTTTCTATTTTTAGGGCGCATGAAGATTTCAGAAGAATCAGTATTTTTTTGTTTTTTTATTTGTTTATATTTTTGAGGGAGATGAAATGATGATAACAATTGATTATCAAAGGGAGGAAGGGATAAGAATTAAAGGGGTACACCATCCACCAATTTCTTATTCATCCTGAATTTCCTCTAATATTCCTGTAAAACCAGGATGTAACTGAATTCTTGGATATCGCCTACATATAAAAAAACAACAACATTATTAGAATTATGGACTAGCTTCATTACGCTCATTGTTCTGTTCTTCATCTGTATTTTTTGCTCTGTTGAAGTTTCTTTGATATTAATCGTCCATTGCCATTTTATCCTTCCATACTTTTCCTTTTCCATCACATCTGAATGGGAATCTGACTTCAAAGTTCTATAACTTTTAAAATATGCAGCTAACGGAAAATTGAGACGGAAGATAAATTAAAAATCACAATCAAATTTATTTAAATCTCGAGTTTCTACAATATGCGTTGAGAATTTAAAGAGTTATGAAAGCTGGAATATGTTTCACACTAAATAATCTTGTTTTATAAATATCAAACATAATTGTGTAAATTAAAATAATCATTACTCCAATTTCTAAAATGCACATTTATTTGATTAAATGGCCTGAAATAATAATTGTTATTTCAGTTTCAGTCAATTTCTGACGTAAATTCTCATGACGCATTAATGTTGCGACATATTCCGACTTCGATAATTTTTTTAAATATCGAACGAATATTGTTGCAAATCGGGTTGGGTTGGGTTGTTTTACCTCTGAGCGGCACTTTTTTGCACACCATGGGCTAAATGACCAGGTCACATGGACCCCGAAGGCTCAGAGAAGATTGGGGGAGGGGACCCACTGGAACAGCTGTTGGGAGACAGATGGTAGCCTCCCGTCAAGGCCATCCAGCGTGTTCTTTAACGTGCACAGGATATGGCTCTCCCGCACACGGGGCCACGGCTTAACGTCCCATCCGACGGAAATTAATAAACCTTTTTGGATTAGGAGATAATCCTTTTGGATACCTTTTGGATATCTTTTGGATAGTAAAATGTGATTCAGCTACAGGACGGCGGCTTTTCCAAACCCATCGGTGTCCCCTACTGACCGTGGGCAGGGCGGGGAATTTTGCGGAGATAAATCTCAACGCTGACCCAGCTGGGACTCGAACCTGGGAACTACAGGTTGCAAATCGAGTTTTAATTTTGGTTTTCAACTTACCTTCAGTTACAATTTTCTATTAAATGCATATTTTAGAAATTATAAAGCTTCGAAGTTTGATTCCCATTGACATAAACAACATGGAAATTCTTTAATATTTTACTAGGGCAGTATATATGCACACATGTAGATCGTTTGGTTTTCATTTTCGTGCTGTCTTTTATCCAATGTCGCCAGTGTGCTGAATCGTATTTTACCAAAATTTGCCTCTTTCTCGAATTTGGCTTCTATCGATTGTGTTCATGATCTCCTCTCTGAAGCTTCTTACTTGTTCAACCGAACAACAAATTATTTACGATCAAGACTAATGTCAAGCTCTGGCAGACTTCTTCCTCTAGTGGAATCACAGAGAGGAAGTTGCTTTTGTGTTGTCTCTGTTTTAGGTCGTTTTTTCAAAGCAGTTGCATTCAATGAGAGAGAGAAAAATCTAAGAAAGCTTTCACGTACTCTTGGGATATTGTCATTGAGTCTCTCAGATAAGTGAAATTGGAATCAGTGCACTGCGACAACAGCGAAATTGGAACCAACATGTTGGCAACAAATTAATAGGATTCAACACTATTGCAACAGTAAAATAAGTATCAGGACTCTTGCCAACAGTAAAATAGGAATTAGAACACTAGCAACAACAAAATAGGATTCAGCACTCTTGCGACAGTGAAATATGATTCAGCACTCTTGCAACATTGAAATATGATTCAGCAATCATGCGACAAAAAATGAGATTCAGCACTTTTGCGACAGTAAAATAGGAATTAGAACACTAGCAACAGCAAAATAGGATTCAGCACTCTTGCGACAGTGAAATATGATTCAGCACTCTTGCAACATTGAAATATGATTCAGCAATCATGCGATAGTAAAATAAGATTCAGCACTTTTGCGATAGTAAAATACGATTCAGCACTCTTTTGCGACAGTAAAATGGGATTCAGCACTCTTGCGACAGTAAAATAGGATTCAGCACTCTTGGCACAGTAAACTAGGATTTAGAACGCTGGCGACAGTAAAATATGATTCAGTGCTCTTGAAACAGTAAAATAGGATTCAGCACTCTTACGACAGTGAAATATCATTCAGTAGTCTTGAGACAGTGAAATATGATTCAGCACTCTTGCGACAGTAAAATAGGAATCAGCACTCTTGCGCGAGTAAAATAGGATTTACAGGATTCAGCAATCTTAAAAAAATAAATAAATACCCCCTCAAGCAGCTGCTTGCCACAGAGGTCTGACAGGAGCCTGTCAGTTTATATGCCACAGTAGAAGATCTGAGAGGATGGCAGGAATCTTGCGACAGTAAAATAGGATTCAGCACTCTTGCGACAGTAAAATAGGATTCAGCACTCTTGCGACAATAAAATAGGATTCAGCACTCTGGTGAAAGTAAAATAGGATTCATCACTCTTGCGAGAGTAAAATACGATTTTCAACGCTATCGACAGTAAAATAGGATTCAGAATGTTGGACTTTACATGCTGGCGACAATAAAATAGGATTCGGCATTCTGGCGATGGTAAAATAGGTTTTAGAACGCTGGCTACAGGAAAATCGGAATCAGCGCATTGATCAAAAGATTAAATTTCCATCCAGCATATTGGTGACGATTTAGAAATTTTTCCCTCATCACACTGGAAACGACAAGGAAATCGGAATCAGCACTTGATTTGTGAGTTTATATGTTCAAGCTTTATTAGAGATTAGCAGATGTACCAGGCGTCGCTCGAGTTTTCGAACTCCTTCATTTTCACAAAGGAAGCTCGTGCCCCCCTTTCGTTCTTTTCGCTCCTGACTTAAAATATTTATTTTCCCATTTCTAAAACAATGACTTGATCACGCGAAAGCTGAAAGAATTTAATCGATCTATTTCTTCTTTTAGCTCTGTTCATTTCAACAATACTATTCATTAACACTTAGTGTTACGTCTACCTGCTTCTAACCGCTAATGTTAAGTCTACGGGAAATTCTCGAAATAATACGGAAATTTCTCGATAGGTAACCCGGTAAATATCAGTTTTATTTGATCCAAAGTGTTCGCACATAGCCTAAAATCTCCTGGTGAAGAGAAAATTAATGCAAAGTTTGGAGCTTGGGTTGGGTTGTTTTACCTCTGAGCGGCACTTTTTTACACACCATGGGCTAAATGGCCAGGTCACATGGACCCCGAAGGCTCAGAGAAGGTTGGGGGAGGGGACCCACTGGAACAGCTGTTGGGAGACAGATGGTAGCCTCCCGTCAAGGCCATCCAGCGTGTTCTTTAACGTGCACAGGGTATGGCTCTCCCGCACACGGTGCCACGGCTTAACGTCCCATCCGACGAACGGCGGCCTTTTCAAGCCCATCGGTATCCCCTACTGACCGTGGGCAGGGCGGGGAATTTTGCGGAGATAAATCTCAACGTTGACTCAGCTGGGACTCGAACCTGGAAACTACAGATTACGAGCCTGGCGCGCTACCGACTGAGCCACCCCCGCCCCCCAAGTTTGGAGCCTCTACCACTTTAGGTGGTAAGACCACAAGCAGATGCACACACACTAATATTCTACTTTATATATATCAGATACATAAAATCATTACTGAGTTAACCTATTGTGGTAACTTTATAATTATTTTGGATTTGTTTCCTTGACTGTAAATTTGTACGTTACCATGTTTGTGTATATACTATATTACAAAAAGTAACCGGACACTTCCACATTATGTGAACTATAATCCACATTTAAAGCTCCCTAACTTTCTAACTAAGTATTTTATGAAAAAATATTACCGGAGATAAAATGATGATCTTATTCAAATCTCTTTAGTAAATATTTGCAATATTCGTTTAATATTTATAGAGTTATGGAAAGCTGAAACATTTTTAACTGTAACTTTTGCAAGTCATGAATATTTAACTCAAGAATTACGACATCATTTTTATAAAATTGTTCACTCATATAAATGCAATATTTGAAATTTGTGTAAGGATTTTTTTCAGAATGCATTAATTTGGAGGAAAACAGGTTCAGAAAGAATGTAATAGCAACATCTGCTCTTTAAATATTAAGCACATATTACTGAAAAATTTTGCATTTTGTCATATTTTTTCATAAAATGTTTATTTTTCAAAGGTAGGGAATTCTGAATTTCCATTTACATGACATCGAAGTGTACTGTTACTTCTGCAATATAGTTTTATAAACAAGAGTGCAAATATACAAATTTACATTCAAATTGAATTAACGTGCAGTCGCTCAAAAAAGTATCCGAACACTACGGTTGATTACAAAATTCAGAAAAAAATATCTGGCAACGATTTTTTTAGAAATTAGTGATCTGGCAACCTTCGTGTCACGTGACACGAAGGTTGCCAGACCGTAGTGTTCAACCGTAGTGTTCGGATACTTTTTTGAGCGACTGTACAAATCCGAAATAAAGCAGACAAACAAGAACGAAATGATAAAAAGGCTCACTATAGACAGACAGTTTTGATTCATTCCGGCAGTTAACAAAGAATTCGGAGAAATCTGTAAATGTTTTTTGTTTTTTTTGTAAGGAGAAATGTTGTTTAAAACCCCTCTGGTTTCTGATTAAATTCACTCAATTTACCGAAGAAGTAGGCAAGGTTGGGCTGGGTTGTTTTACTTCTCAGCGGTACTTTTTTTGCACACAATGGGCTAAATGGACAGGTCACAAGGACTCCGAGAGCTCAGAGAAGGTTTCGGGAAGGGGACCCACTGGACATCTATTAGGATTAGGACATCTATTAGGATGATAGCTTGCCGTCAAGGCCATCCAGAGAGTTCTTTAACGTGCACAGGGTATCATTCTCCAGCACACGGTGCAATGACTTTATATCCCATTCGACGGACGGCTGTCTTTTCAAGCCCATCGGTATTCTCCTTCTTAACGATGGTAGGGTTGGGGTTTAGCCGAGAGAAATCTGAACGCTACACAATTTAGGACTCGAACCTGGGAACTACAGAATATGAACTCTCTACCAAATGACTCAAACCCATCCCCATTTTCCATATGTTAATTATAAGATCTGTTTCCCTCTTTTTGATCTTGGACTCGGACAATGACTCTGTTGGTCATTACTTGCGGCGATTCCTGCATGCAATAAAACGCGTATTATTGCATGTAGGAATCGCAGCAGGTAATGAATGACCTTTTATTTTTTTACCTTTCGTTAAATGAAATTTTACTTTTTCCCTTTTGCAGTCCTCTGCAAGCAACAGTACTTCTCTTTCTCCAACCGAAGTTATTTCGATCTTTGTTGGAGGGAATGCCCGAAATGCGGAAGGCGAATTTTATCACACCACGAAAGGAAACTTCCTGCATTCCGGCTTCGAGAACGTAACGTTAATAGCTGTCCAAAAGAGGAAGGTGAAATAGGAAGGAAGGAAGGAAAATGCGGAACATCACAGGAAGAAGGATGAATTGTTCATCTCCATCATCTTCTCTTATTCCACTTTTTTCCTATTTTCCTGTTTTTTATGCATTTGACATTCGTTTTACATTTTTTTTATAACATCTAGTTTGAATTTAAATTTAAATCCAACATTTTTTTACATGTCTTCCTGTTACTTTTGCACGTCATTTGTTCGTTGGTTTGTGTGTTTGCCAAACTGGTTCTTCCACCACCTCTGATCGTCACTTTTTTTGTACACAATGGGTTTAGTGGCCAGGCCACAATGACCCTAAAGGCTCAGATGATGTTGAAGGAAGGGGCTCCAATGGTTAGCTGTTAGCAGACAGTTAGAAACCTCCGTCAAGAAAGGAGTTCCCTTTCTCACCGTGGGTAGGATGGAGTTACCAATACTGGCACAGTTGAAGACTCGAGCCTGGGAACTGAAGATTACGAGCCTAACGTGCTACCAACTGAGCCTAATTTGAAACGTGCTACCAACTGAGCCAACTGAAGATTACTAAACGTGCTACCAACTGAGCCAACTGAAGATTACTAAACGTGCTACCAACTGAGCCAACTGAAGATTACGAGCCTAACGTGCTAACCAGGCCTAATTTGGAAGAGGGGGTGCGTGTGGATCATTTCTACATTATTGTTCCAAATATACGTCGCTCTTCCTTCGAAAAAAAAAAAAAGAAAAAAAAAGACATTTAAAGTTCCTTTTGTTTTGAATACTCAAAAAGTCAAATACAGTAATAACTATAAGAATATCATATATCGCCTCTGGCGAATATGAATGTTAGTTTTCGAAGAGAATGAAATATTTCATTTTCTTCTTTTAGAACCTTCTCTAATAGTAAAACTTTGAATTAGTGGATGTTTCGGGTTGGGTTGTTTTACCTCTCAGCGGCACTTTTTTGCACACCATGGGCTAAATGGCCAGGTCATATGGACCCCGAAGGCTCAGAGAAGGTTGTGGGAGGGGACCCACTGGAACAGCTGTTGGGAGACAGATGGTAGCCTCCTGTCAAGGCCATCCAGCGTGTTCTTTAACGTGCATAGGGTATGGCTCTCCCACACACGGGGCTACGGCTTAACGTCCCATCCGACGGACGGCGGCCTTTCCAAGTAAATCGGTGTCCCCTACTGACCGTGGGCAGGGCGGGGAATTTTGCGGAGATAAATCTCAACGCTGACCCAGCTGGGACTCGAACCTGGGAACTACAGATTACGAGCCTGGCGCGCTACCGACTGAGCCACCCCCGCCCCTGGATGTTTCCGGAAAATAAAAGTATTAATATATTACTGCATCTACACAACACAAAAAGTAACTTTTAATTTATTTCTTAAAACAAACAAATGAAAAAGACGTTTCACCTGAGATACGGGGGAAAACGATTACCTCGAAATTAGGGCGCGGATGGCTCAGCCGGTAGCGCGCCAAGCTCGTAAGCTACTGTTCCCAGGTTCGAGTCCCAGCTGGGCCAGCGTTGAGATTTACCTCCGCAAAACTCGGTCAATAGCGAACACTGAGGGCTTGGAAAGTCCACCGTTCGTCGGAATTTTGTCCTGGTCATTTAGGTCATGGTGGGCAAAAAAAAGTTCCGCTCAAAGGTAAAACAGCCCATTACCGCCAAAACAAACATATACCATCACACTCTACGTCCGAAATGTGCAGTTTGTAGCTTAAATAAATCATTTTCAATATTGGTATTCTTCATCACTTTCCACCTCTAAGGGGTTGGGTTGGTTTGGGTTGTTTTACCTCTGAGCGGCACTTTTTTGCACATCATGGGCTAAATGGCCAGGTCACATGGACCCCGAAGGCTCAGAGAAGGTTGGGGGAAGTTGGGTTGTTTTACCTCTGAGCGGCACTTTTTTGCACACAATGGGCTAAATGGCCAGGTCACATGGACCCCGAAGGCTCAGAGAAGGTTGGGGGAGGTGACCCACTGGAACAGCTGTTGGGAGACAGATGGTAGCCTCCCGTCAAGGCTATCCAGCGTGTTCTTTAACGTGCACAGGGTACGGCTCTCCCGCACACGGGCCACGGCTTAACGTCCCATCCGACGGACGGCGGCCTTTACAAGACCATAGGTGTCCCCTACTGACCGTGGGCAGGGCGGGGAATTTTGCGGAGATCCGATGTCCTTGGAAACCGATGTCCAGGACACCGATGGCCTTGGAAAGGCCGCCGTCCGTCGGATGGGACGTTAAGTAGTGGCCCCGTGTGCGGGAGAGCCATACCCTGTGCATGTTAAAGAACACGCTGGATGGCCTTGGCGGAAGGCTACCATCTGTCTCCCAACAGCTGTTCCAGTGAGTCCCCTCCCCCAACCTTCTCTGAACCTTCGAGGTCCATGTGACCTGGCGATTTAGCCCATGGTGTGCAAAAAAGTGCCGCTCAGAGGTAAAACACCCAACTTTTATCTCAAATGTTATCTGCAGTGACTGCCTAATAAATAAGAAAAATAAATGTCCCTCAAGCAGCTTTTAATTGAATTAAAATCTAATTTCTTCTGAACTAAAAATTAAATAGTGCACAAAAAATATTTACTAATATGACACATAGCGTAGGTTAATTAGTAAAAAGTATTTTTTTCAGCTTGATATATTAATTTATTATTGCACTTTGTTGAACTTAAATAATTTTTTAATAATTATAATAATTGATTTATTCTCAATATTCAAAGTACATGCAGAAAGCATAGAAATGAAATATTCCCAAAGTATGCAATATTTTCCTTAAATATTTAGAGCAGTGGTTCTCAACCCTTTATGTTTTACGTACCCCCTGGAAATGTGTATGTAACTGGCGTATCCCTTGTATAGATAGATAAACTATAGTTATAGTATAACAATGGGAATAAAATAAAACATATATAACATATATCTAGCGAGTTTTGAGCTCTCACGGCGTACCCCAAAAATTTTACCGCGTACCCCACGTTGAAAACCCCTAGCCTAGAGAACAAATCGAAACAGAAAAAAAAAAACAAAAAAAAAAGGAAAGTAGAAATTAATTTACACTTTTAACACCAAGGGGTAATTTCATTACTCGTCCAGGTATTAGAAAACATTACTACTCTAGTTTTGACTTCAAGGGAAAGATACATATATATTATAATAAGAGTAATTAGATAAAAATGAAAATAAATGTGACGACAACACCAGAACTAGTTGAGGTAGAAAGTGAAACAAAAATAAAAAATTACAAACTTAAAAGTTGTTCCAAATTTTGAACACAAAAAACTTATTTCTTTAAACCTTCTTTTAAAGCTGACCTGACAATTTTATTTAACAATCATAACTACATCAACAACTGACATAACTAGTATACTATGTCAAAGTTAGAATGACTTATGCCATAACTAGAAAAAATCTCATATCAACAGGGTAACAATTATAATAAATAACTCTTAAATAGAATAAGTATCATGCTATTACTAGAATGACAATAATAACAGAATAACTGTCATAATAACTATAATAATTCTCTTATCAATAGAATAGCTATCATAATAACTGGAATAATTGTCTTAATAATTAAATTAACTCTCAAATCAATAACTATCGTAATAACTTAAATAATTCTCATATCAATATCATTACGCCATAACTGGAAGGAAAGTAATAATAGAATAACGATCATATAACAATCAAAATAACTAAAATAGCTCTCATATCAATAGAATAACTATAACAATAACTGGATGAATATCAATAGAATAACTATCATAATAACAATAATTGTCATATCAATAGAATAAGTATCACGCCTTAACAAGAGTGACAGTAATATCATAAATATAATAACTGTCATAATGATTAAAATAAGTTTCAAATCATAACTGGATATCATGTCATAATTAGAATAACTCTTACGATTACGATAACTCTTTTGCCATAACTAGAATGAGTGTCAGGGCTAGGATGACTAACAATAACCAGAATAACTGAATAATAACCAGAATAACTGCTATATTTACCAGAATAACTGTCATAATATATATATATTGCGCTTCATATCATTACTAGATTAATAACTCGAGCAATTGTTTCATTAGAATGAGAGTTATTGCAATATCCAATCTGAAATAATTACCACATCTTAACTATTCCACATTCTGGTGGTCGAATAAAATTTGGGCAAAAAACAGAACGAAGATTGTAGAACAAAAAGTTGAAAGATCTGAGCAATTGTTGGAAGAATATGGGAAAAAAATGGGAAAACTTCTACTTCCAGTTTGGGTTGAGAACACCTAACGCAGAACATGTTGGAGGAGGTTTCTTTTTTTCCCTTCAAGCCGCAACAAGGAGCGCCAGTCTATAAAGAGCAATCTCAGAGGAACCATGCAGAGCTCTCACACAACACACCACCAGACGAACAGGTGTTGGTGCGGAGTTTTCTCCGCTACCTCTTCGTTCCTCCGCACTTGGTGCAGGGGTCCCATTATTAGGCTGTCATGGGCTGCCAACGTCTTGTCATCGAAATCTCTGCGCAACTGACAACAATAAATACCCACTCTGTCGGTCGGATGTATTGGAGGTGGAAATGGAAAAACCTCCATCTGCGGTGGAGAGGCACCTACGCAGCTGCATGGCAGCTTCCAATCGCACAGAGCGTTTCTGCAAGTGATGAATAAGGATTTCGTAGGATGATGAAGATGCTCCATTCACAGATGAACGGATCGAATCTGATTAATAGCCCACTAACCATAATCGCAGCGAGCAGCCTTCAGAAAATGCTTTTACCATTCTCAATCAAGTTGGTTTACGTCTCGTTCATTACGATCTCGTCAGTCTTTTGTGATGATTCGTTTCTTGGTTCGGTTTGTTTTACCTCTGAGCGGGGGGCAGGGGTGGCTCAGTCGGTAGCGCGCCAGGCTCGAAATCTGTAGTTCCCAGGTTCGAGTCCCAGTTGGGTCAGCGTTGAGATTTATCTCCGCAAAATTCCCCGCCCTGCCCACGGTCTGTAGGGGACACCGATGGGCTTGGAAAGGCCGCCGTCCGTCGGATTGGACGTTAAGCCGTGACCCCATGTGCGGGAGAGCCATACCCTGTACACGTTAAAGAACACGCTGAATGGCCTTGACGGGAGGCTACCATCTGTCTCCTAACAGCTGTTCCAGTGGGTCCCCTCCCCCAACCTTCTCTGAGCCTTCGGGGTCCATGTGACCTGGCCATTTAGCCCATGATGTGCAGAAAAGTGCCGCTCAGAGGTAAAACAACCCAACCCAACCTCTGATCGGACCTTTGTGCACACAGTGGGCTAAATGGCCAGGTCACAAGGACTCCACAGAGAAGCTTAGGGAAGGTGATTCACTTGGAAAATAAATAATAATATAAATAAATACCCCCTCAAGCAGCTGCTTGTCACAGAGGTCTGACAGGAGCCTGTCAGTTTATACGCCACAGTAGAAGGTCTGTGAGGATGGCAGGACCTCAACGGAAAAACGACACACACATCCATGCCTTATCCAGGGCCACCTGGGTTCGAACCCAGGTCCCTTAGATCAGTAGCCAAGCGTGCTAACCACTCAGCCACTGGCCAACTGTTTGCAAATACATGGAAGCAAGGGCGGTGCTTGGCTTAGTCAGTAGCACTCCAAGCTCGTAATCTGCAGTTCCAAGATTCGAGTCCCAACTGAACCAGCTTCGAGATTTATCTGTGCAGAACTCCGCGACCTTCTCTCGCTCAGTAAGGGACACGATGGGCTTCGAAAGGCTGCCATCCGTCGGATGGAATGTTGAGCCGTGGCCTAGTGTGCGAGAGAAAGTCATACTCTATGAACGTTAAGGAACAAGCTGAATAGCCTTGATAGGAGGCTATCATCTGTGTTCTAACAATTGTCCAGTGGATCGCCTTCGCCCAACGGGGTGGGGGTGGCTCAGTCGGGAGCGCGCCAGGCTCGTAAACTGTAGTTCCCAGGTTCGAGTCTCAGCTGGGTCAGCGTTGTGATTTATCTCCGGAAAACTCTCCGCCCTGCCCACAATCAGTAGGAGACACCGATGGGCTTGGAAATGCCGCCGACCGTTGGATGGGACGTTAGGCCGTGGTCCGTGTGTGGGAGATCCATATACTGTGCACGTTAAAGAACACGCTGGGTGGCTTTGACGGGAGGCCACCATCTGTCTCCCAACAGCCGTTCCAGTGGGTCCCCTCCCCCAACCTTCTCTGAGCCTTCGGGGTTCTTGTGACCTGGCCATTTAACCCATGGTGTCCCCCAATCTTCTCGGAGCTCTTGCGACATGTGCCAGTCCTTGTGACCCTGGCCAGTTAGCCCCTTGGAAGCAAGAAAGTGTCGTCAGAGGTAAAACAACCCAACCTTCCCGTCATGGCCATCTAGCAAGTTCTTTAATGTGTACGTGGTATGGCTGTCTTGCACACGGAACCACGGCTTAACATCCCATCAAACGGACGACGGCCCTTCCAAGCCCATCGATGTCCCCATTCTAAGATAAATCTCAACTCTACCTGTACTTGGACTCGAAATTGGGAACTGCGATTAACGAGCCTGGAGAGCTACCGGCTGAACCAACCCCCTCCCCAAGTTATGAAGTTAATTTCTTCTCGCCTTGAGAGCTTAAATACATGTTTTCTAAGGCTGCCCTCAAACTCAGAGAGTCAGGTATATCAAGAAACGTTCCCATTTGACTCAAACACGTCAATTAGAATATAGCTCTCCATTAGAATATTCTGGGTATCCATCTGAGCCTCACTGACATATCAGAGAACGTATTTCTTTTTTCCTGCCCATTACCAATATTTTGCAATGCCATCGCATTTGAAGAAATAAACCTATGAAGTGTTATTGCATGCGATAGATTATTGTGCACTTACATAAGTAACTTCACCCTGTAAATGCGAACTCTATGAGAATCTTTATGTCTCATTATTCATTCTATGAAGATGTACATCTGAACATCGAATTTTGCATCTCTGTCAGTCTGTTCCCTCCAAAGAGAGGCTTTTCTCACCACGACATTTCCCCATTTTTTACTTTAGCCTAATAAGCCATAGATGTTTGCTGCAAGGCGAACACGACAGAATATCTTCCAAACTCATTCCAACTTCTATTCGTGGCCCAGCGGTTGTAAGTACTCGTATTTGATCGACAGGTGACCGATTTACTTCTAATGATCCTTCCGAAAATTTCCAGATCGTCTGAACGTTGGCAACACTCTTTTTCCCACTGCATCTAGGCGGTCAGACAAAAGTCGATTGTGATCCGGACGAATTACCGGGGGTAAAAAAAGGAATTGGAGTAACAGAGAACATTTTTTTTTCCTTTTTCATCGATGATTTACCATTATAATTTGATGAATGGAGTAACAGAAGCAAGATCTTTACTGTCAAAGGAAACAACAAGTGAAATAAAGCACTGGATTTCTGAACTTTCACATTTCTTGTCCACAATATTCCCCACCCTGCCCGTGGTCAGTAGGGGACACCGATGGGCTTGGAAAAGCCGCCATCCGTCGGATGGGACGTTAAGCTGTGTGCCGTGTGCGGGAGAGCCATACCTTGTGCACGTTAAAGAACACGCTGGATGGTCTTGACGGGAGGCTACCATCTGTCTCCCAACAGTTCTTCTAGTGGGTCCCCTCACCTAACCTTCTCTGAGCCTTCTGGGTTCATGTGAGCTGGCCATTTAGCCCATGGTGTGCAAAAAAAGTGCCGCTCAGAGGTAAAACAACCCAACTCACATTTCTTGTGATTACAAAAGATAATACGTAGTAATGTGAACATTTTTAGAAATATTTTATTTTGTAACCAGTATGGTTTCGGCTTTTGATTACACATACTGTAGTTCTTTGTTTTCCTTTCTTCTTTCTTTGTATCCTTTTATTACTTTATTGCTATGATGAGTGGCTATTCTCCTGAGAGAAATGAATTATTACTGAAATTTTCAGCTAATGGATTTCATGTTTTTGTATTGAATTATGGTCAATAAAGTGTTCATTATTATTATTAATATTAGCGACATGCACTTCTGTTCATATACCTTATAATGCGTCAGACTTTTCCCCGAAATCGTGTCCCCCTGCCCACGGCCAGTAGGGGACACCGATGGGCTTGGAAAGGCCGCCGTCCGTTGGATGGGACGTTAAGCCGTGGCCCCGTGTGTGGGAGAGCCATACCCTGTGCACGTTAAAGAACACGCTGGGTGGCTTTGACGGGAGGCTACCATCTGTCTCCCAACAGCTGTTCCAGTGGGTCCCCTCCCCCAACCTTCTCCGAGCCTTCGGGGTCCATGTGACCTGGCCATTTAGCCCATGGTGTGTAAAAAAGTGCCGCTCAGAGATAAAACAACCCAACCTGAAATCTTGTTCGAGCTCGGGTGAACACGTGCTGACGTGGGCTTGAAAAATTGAGGTTGGATTCATATCCAGTTTCCACCATTAGAAGTTGCTAACATTGCAAAATGGCTAAACTTCAAACTAATATTGCAAACTATGCATTTCTGTTAGAAATTTGATATTTTGATGGTAAAGTATGGTGGTTATGTTATATTCAGAGTAGTAACTTATCCTTTACTCGTAGACGAAGATAGGCAAAAGTTTTATTTTAAAAGATTAATGAAACGTTCTTTCTGAGTTGGATGGTTACTATTCTGATTTTCCGAACTTGCTATTCGGTTTAATTTTTAGCGTTAGAGAACGCTGAAGTTCAGAAGATATCATATTTTGTGGTCTTTGCCTTGCAGCAAACAGTATTGGGTTATTAGGCTAAAGTGAAAAATGGGGAATTGACATTTGCGTTGGAGACGTCTTTTGAACTGTCAAAGTCTCACGTGGAGGAGGCAGACTGACAGAGATGCAAAATTCGATGTTCAGGTATTTAAGGATACAGAATGAATAATGAGATATAAACATTCTTAGAGAGTTTCTATTTAGAAGGCGAAGTTACTTAGATGAATATTCGCGCACGAAGGTCAAAAAATGAAATTCAATATAAAAGAGCATTTCATACTCGCCAAAAGTGAATATTCTTTTCAGTTTATTATTCCCATGAAATAGAGAAATCAGTGTGGGATGTAACAAAAATTTCGGGAAAGGAATGGAAGAAATTGGATTACATCAAATCGAACCATATCGTTGTTCCACTTTATTTTCAGAAATTATTCATGCTTTGGGTTGGGTTGTTTTGCCTCTGAGTGGCACTTTTTTGCACACCATGGGCTAAATGGCCAGATCACATGGACCCCGAAGGCTCAGAGAAGATTGGGGGAGGGGACCCACTGGAACAGCTGTTGGGAGACAGATGGTAGCCTCCCGTCAAGGCCATCCAGCGTGTTCTTTAACGTGCACAGGGTATGGCTCTCCCGCACACGGGGCCACGGCTTAACGTCCCATCCGACGGACGGCGGCCTTTACCATGCCCATCGGTGTCCCCTACTGACCGTGGGCAGGGCGGGGAATTTTGCGGAGATAAATCTCAACGCTGACCTAGCTGGGACTCGAACCTGGGAACTACAGATTACGAGCCTGGCGCGCTACCGACTGACCCACCCCCGCCCCATTTTTCGTGCTAAATAGTATAATACACCAAGGTCCTTGACTAACACCCATTCTACCAACTTGATTTTTAAACATGGGTGGTTTTCGACTGACACGACTGGTCTTTCGATTTAACAAAATTTATCCATTACTTCCCTACGATGATTTATTTATATATTTACCATATAAGAAATATCGTGGATGCTTTCCTTGATCATAATTTCAGCACTTCTAAAAATGATTGCTTCACATTTGCCTAAAGAAATTAATGCGTTTAAACAGCTAAAACAATAAATAATATTTCAATTATCGCTGACTGATGTACGCATATACAAATTCATCCTGATTTTGTTAAAGATTATAACTTTTCCCTCTAGACAGGGCCAGGTCTAGGGAGGGGATGTAAGAGGACCATGCCAACCCCCCACCTCCATTGGAAATGATAATAAGGGTAATAGAGGGCAAAAATTATTACAATTGTGCAACTTTCACTCAATTTTTAGGATTTTTTTTATAAACCTCTAAAACGAGGTTGGTGGTTGTTTTGTCTCTGAGAGTCACCTTTTTGCACACCATGGGCTAAATGGCCAGGTCACATGGATCCCGAAGGCTTAGAGAAGTTTGGGGGAGGGGACCCACTGGAACAGCTGTTGGGAGACAGATGGTAGCCTCCCGTCAAGGCCATCCAGAGTGTTCTTTAACATGCACAGTGTATGGCTCTCCCGCACACGGACCACGGCTTAACGTTCCATCCGACGGACGGCGGCCTTTCCAAGCCCATCGGTGTCCCGTACTGACCGACGTATGGAGTATAAACGCTTATAAGCATAGTCGTTTTATGTGGAACTAGTGATAAATTGATCTTGTAAACATACAACCATCATAGCTCGAAAACATTTTTTGCAATGATCAATTTCTCGTTTGAAATGTTCATTATTCGATAATAAGCTATACGTGTCATATATTAAAATAAAACTGCATTTAACCGTTTTCTGTTTCTAACTTTATCTTTTGTCTCATTTTATTTATATAGAAACGATTAACATGTATGAAATAAATAACAGCATTGCAAACATATTAAAATAGCACAAATCGTTAATCAAAGTATAGTCATAATAATAAAATTAAAAATATGTCAGTCAGATTATGACTCTCTCCCCAAACACACACACAATCCTATACATGTTATTTCTTAATAGAAATTCGTGTCCGACTAACATTACATTTTACGCAAAATTTCTGAAGAACGCATCTATCGCTTTAATCGGGGACCAGATGTACAGTCGCTCAAAAAAAAATATCCGAACACTATGGTTGATTACAGAATTCAGGAAAAATATCTGGCAACGATTTTTTTTGAAATTAGTGATCTGGCCACCTTCGTGTCACGTGATTACAGAATTCAGGAAAAATATCTGGAGCATGTACAGCAACTGTACGCGCTCCAGTTACCGTTCACAGCAAACTGGAGCGTGTGCAGTAACTGCACACGCTCCAGTTTGCTGTGAACGGTAACTGCACACGCTCAATATTTCCGTGAGTGAGCCCACACGATCTAGTATCAAAATAATATGACCACCTACAGTCGCTCAAAAAAGTATCCGAACACTATGGTTGATTACAGAATTCAGGAAAAATATCTGGCAACGATTTTTTTTTAGAAAATAGTGATCTGGCAACCTTCGTGTCACGTGACACGAAGGTTGCCAGATCACTAATTTCTAAAAAAAATCGTTGCCAGATATTTTTCCTGAATTCTGTAATCAACCATAGTGTTCGGATATTTTTTTGAGCGACTGTACATGTTTTTTCCGCTAAGTTCAATTGATCAGTTAAAAAAATTATTGAAATAAAATACATCTAATAAATGCGTTTTGGTTATTAAAATTCCCCATAGTGCTCTGTCCTCTCATCCACGTAGATCCAGTCCCGGTTCCAATAAATGAGATCCTCGCTCTACCACGTAATCGATCGTAGAAGTCCCTCCCATCTTCCAGCAGAAAATAACAGTCACCTTAACATTTTGCATTATTAAGCACAATGCTAAAGACGTGAAGAAAATTAAAATTCATTTCGAGAATGCTTCTCGTCGCCTAAGCGAAACCAGACAGAATACATTCTAATGCTCCCTGTAATCGCAATTACTTTGCTGAATACATATTGAAGATGTTGAGGATCCTTCTCACTTCAACACGCATCGGTACTTATTACTATTCGGTGTCAGATTTCATGGAAATTAAAAATGTCTCTTGGGTATCATAAAAGCGGCATCTTCAGCTTCCTTTGCACAATACATTAAGAGAGATATGATGTTGTTCTTAACTGGTAAGAGACATTTTATCAGTACTTCCATTAAAAGATTTGTTAATAATCTTAAGACAGTTTATTGTGACGAAAAATCTAGCAATGCTGTAATTGCGCGAGTTAAGTAAACGTGGCATATTTAATTGCTATATGATCATTTTTAGCTCGTGTGAAAAAAATTAGTTATTATTTTTACTCTGTTTTACTCTGTACATTCGCATTTTTTTTAACAGATAAATGAAAATTCGTTTTTTGAGTTGGATAGATACTAATGAAATGATATTGATATATTAGAGATTTAAGATGTATAAGAAAGTTTTTTCTAGCTCAAGGCTAATCAAATCTTTTTATAACGTTAATTTAATTTAATGGCATCGGAAATTTTTAATTCGTCAAGGAACTGAATTAGTGCATACATGAAAAAAAGGACATTGAGAAACATTTTAATATCATACAAAATACTGATGAATACATTACAAAAAAAAAAGAAATATTACGCCACATTTTTCGAATCACTTAATTGTTTTAATATCCACCATTAATGGACGCTAAAGTTGAAAAATAGCAAATTTTTAAATGAATATCTCAAACAATCCATTTGTGGTAGACATTGATAGATTAGTTAATTCGCTTATTGAAAAACTATTGAGTTATGAGAGTTGGGTTGTTTTATCTCTGAGTAGCAGTTTTTGCACACAATGGGTTAAAAGACCAGGTTTTAAGAACCCCAAGGTCTCAGAGAAGGTTAGGGAACGGGGTTGGGTTGGGTTGTTTTATCTCTGAGCGGCACTTTTTTGCACACCATGGGCTAAATGGCCAGGTCACATGGACCCCGAAGGCTCAGAGAAGGTTGGGGGAGGGGACCCACTGAAACAGCTGTTGGGAGACAGATGGTAGCCTCCCGTCAAGGCCATCCAGCGTGTTCTTTAACGTGCACAGGGTATGGCTCTCCCGCACACGGGGACACGGCTTAACGTCCCATCCGACGGACGGCGGTCTTTCCAAGCCCATCGGTGTCCCCTACTGACCGTGGGCAGGGCGGGGAATTTTGCGGAGATTTATCTCAACGCTGACCCAGCTGGGACTCGAACCTGGGAACTACAGATTACGAGCCTGGAGCACTACCAACTGAGCCACCCCCGCCCCACCGGGGACCCAGTTAACAGCTGTTAGGAGACAGATGATAGTATCCCGTTAAAGCCATCCAGAGTGTTCTTTAACTTGTTGTTGTATAATTTGTAAGAGTGTATGAGTCTCCTGAATGAGAAGTCACTTTTTTTTACGTCCCATCCTACTGACGGTGACCTTTACAATCCCATCGCTGCAGCTTTCTGACGTAAGTTAGGGCGGGATTTAGAGGAGATAAATCTCAACACTGACATAGGTGGGGGGACTCGATCCTTGTGGGACTGCTCATAGGAATAGTTTTTCAAGTTTTCATTAATTTGGCAAAAAAAAAAAGATGGTTTACGAAGCGTGCGACAGTAGCTTCTGCTCTTTAAATATTAAGCGAATATTGTTGAGAAGCTGAAATTTAGAGAGATTGGAGTGAGATCTTCAATTTATCTCTGTTATTATGTATTTTTTTAAGCAAGAAGCTTATTTTTAAAGCTTTGAATGTGGTTTTCCATTCACATAACATGAAATTGTCAGGTTACTTTTCGCAATACAGTGTATGTCATTAATTTATGTCACCGGTTGTGAAGAGGTATAGTGGACGTTCATCAATAATAACACATTGATTGTTCCGCCCTGCCCTCTGTCGGTAAGGAACACTGGTGGGCTTGGAAAGGCCGCCTTCCATCGGATGGAACGTTAAGTCATGACCCGTATGCGGGAGAGCTATACCCTGTGCAGATTAAAGAACACGCAAGATGGCCTTAGGGTTGGGTTGTTTTACCTCTGAGCGGCACTTTTTTGCACACCATGGGCTAAATGGCCAGGTCACATGGACCCCGAAGGCTCAGAGAAGGTTGGGGGAGGGGACCCACTGGAACAGCTGTTGGGAGACAGATGGTAGCCTCCCGTCAAGGCCATCCAGCGTGTTCTTTAACGTGCACAGGGTATGGCTCTCCAGCACACGGGGCCACTGCTTAACGTTCCATCCGACGGACGGCGGCCTTTCCAAGCCCATCGGTGTCCCCTACTGACCGTGGGCAGGGCGGGGAATTTTGCGGAGATTTATCTCAACGCTGACCCAGCTGGGACTCGAACCTGGGAACTACAGATTACGAGCCTGGAGCACTACCAACTGAGCCACCCCCGCCCCACCGGGGACCCAGTTAACAGCTGTTAGGAGACAGATGATAGTATCCCGTTAAAGCCATCCAGAGTGTTCTTTAACTTGTTGTTGTATAATTTGTAAGAGTGTATGAGTCTCCTGAATGAGAAGTCACTTTTTTTTACGTCCCATCCTACTGACGGTGACCTTTACAATCCCATCGCTGCAGCTTTCTGACGTAAGTTAGGGCGGGATTTAGAGGAGATAAATCTCAACACTGACATAGGTGGGGGGACTCGATCCTTGTGGGACTGCTCATAGGAATAGTTTTTCAAGTTTTCATTAATTTGGCAAAAAAAAAAAGATGGTTTACGAAGCGTGCGACAGTAGCTTCTGCTCTTTAAATATTAAGCGAATATTGTTGAGAAGCTGAAATTTAGAGAGATTGGAGTGAGATCTTCAATTTATCTCTGTTATTATGTATTTTTTTAAGCAAGAAGCTTATTTTTAAAGCTTTGAATGTGGTTTTCCATTCACATAACATGAAATTGTCAGGTTACTTTTCGCAATACAGTGTATGTCATTAATTTATGTCACCGGTTGTGAAGAGGTATAGTGGACGTTCATCAATAATAACACATTGATTGTTCCGCCCTGCCCTCTGTCGGTAAGGAACACTGGTGGGCTTGGAAAGGCCGCCTTCCATCGGATGGAACGTTAAGTCATGACCCGTATGCGGGAGAGCTATACCCTGTGCAGATTAAAGAACACGCAAGATGGCCTTAGGGTTGGGTTGTTTTACCTCTGAGCGGCACTTTTTTGCACACCATGGGCTAAATGGCCAGGTCACATGGACCCCGAAGGCTCAGAGAAGGTTGGGGGAGGGGACCCACTGGAACAGCTGTTGGGAGACAGATGGTAGCCTCCCGTCAAGGCCATCCAGCGTGTTCTTTAACGTGCACAGGGTATGGCTCTCCAGCACACGGGGCCACTGCTTAACGTTCCATCCGACGGACGGCGGCCTTTCCAAGCCCATCGGTGTCCCCTACTGACCGTGGGCAGGGCGGGGAATTTTGCGGAGATTTATCTCAACGCTGACCCAGCTGGGACTCGAACCTGGGAACTACAGATTACGAGCCTGGA
Source organism: Ryuthela nishihirai (assembly GCA_038380435.1). Taxonomy (NCBI): domain Eukaryota; kingdom Metazoa; phylum Arthropoda; class Arachnida; order Araneae; family Heptathelidae; genus Ryuthela; species Ryuthela nishihirai. Next base: position 34,652,497 of record JAWZYU010000018.1, read on the forward strand.
GCACTACCAACTGAGCCACCCCCGCCCCACCGGGGACCCAGTTAACAGCTGTTAGGAGACAGATGATAGTATCCCGTTAAAGCCATCCAGAGTGTTCTTTAACTTGTTGTTGTATAATTTGTAAGAGTGTATGAGTCTCCTGAATGAGAAGTCACTTTTTTTTACGTCCCATCCTACTGACGGTGACCTTTACAATCCCATCGCTGCAGCTTTCTGACGTAAGTTAGGGCGGGATTTAGAGGAGATAAATCTCAACACTGACATAGGTGGGGGGACTCGATCCTTGTGGGACTGCTCATAGGAATAGTTTTTCAAGTTTTCATTAATTTGGCAAAAAAAAAAAGATGGTTTACGAAGCGTGCGACAGTAGCTTCTGCTCTTTAAATATTAAGCGAATATTGTTGAGAAGCTGAAATTTAGAGAGATTGGAGTGAGATCTTCAATTTATCTCTGTTATTATGTATTTTTTTAAGCAAGAAGCTTATTTTTAAAGCTTTGAATGTGGTTTTCCATTCACATAACATGAAATTGTCAGGTTACTTTTCGCAATACAGTGTATGTCATTAATTTATGTCACCGGTTGTGAAGAGGTATAGTGGACGTTCATCAATAATAACACATTGATTGTTCCGCCCTGCCCTCTGTCGGTAAGGAACACTGGTGGGCTTGGAAAGGCCGCCTTCCATCGGATGGAACGTTAAGTCATGACCCGTATGCGGGAGAGCTATACCCTGTGCAGATTAAAGAACACGCAAGATGGCCTTAGGGTTGGGTTGTTTTACCTCTGAGCGGCACTTTTTTGCACACCATGGGCTAAATGGCCAGGTCACATGGACCCCGAAGGCTCAGAGAAGGTTGGGGGAGGGGACCCACTGGAACAGCTGTTGGGAGACAGATGGTAGCCTCCCGTCAAGGCCATCCAGCGTGTTCTTTAACGTGCACAGGGTATGGCTCTCCCGCACACGGGGCAACGGCTTAACGTCCCATCCGACGGACGGCGGCCTTTCCAAGCCCATCGGTGTCCCCTACTGACCGTGGGCAGGGCGGGGAATTTTGCGGAGATAAATCTCAACGCTGACCCAGCTGGGACTCGAACCTGGGAACTACAGATTACGAGCCTGGCTCGCTACCGACTGAGCCATCCCCGCCCCGCCCCGCAAGATGGCCTTAACGAGAATACAATGTTATGTTTTACGGGAATACGATGTTATCCAGTGGGTCCCCTCTCCCAACCTTCTCTGAGCTCTCGGGTCCTTGTGATCCGGTCATTTAGCCCATTGTGTGCAACAAAGTCGCTCATAGGTAAAACAACCCAACCCTCATTGGTTTAAGGGGCATATTTGGAGATTAGGTCATTGGTTATGTGATATAGAGGGTAAGGCAAAGAACTAAACGAAATGAAGACTAGGGAAATTTAAGTTTCCAGTTTTGCTCTGAAAGAAGTAGCCGTCAGAAGCAGGTGATTATGATACAAATAGATGATTACGTATAAAGATACAAATAGATGATTACGTATAAAAACATACAGCAAGCTCCCTGGGCATTTCTTTGCCTTTGCATTTTGTAGTTCATAAGTGGCATAAACATGTGTTCATTTTTTGAACACATGTTTATGCCACTTTAATTGACAATTTCATCGCTTTTTACACAATTGACAATTTCATCGCTTTTACTATATTCGAGAACGTATGGTAAAGTTTCACTGCAAACATATCATCAGTACATTGGATGCACAGCAATCCTTGATAGAGTAGTAATATATATATATGAAAACAAATGACAGAAATGTATCAAGTGCTATTTTGCTAATATTCCTATGCTGGAGGTCAAATATCAAGTGATCAAGTGATTCAGAAATATCCCTTATAGTTAAAATGAAATTGTGAGTAGTTTTACAATATATGAATGATTTTAAAAACTAATATTTTACTACAGTTGGGATGCTGAAGTTGCTTTCTGTAAGAGATGAAAATCAGACAGCGATTGTAAGGAAAAATACCAATAGAAACTAGAATGGGATGATCTACAGGTGGGGCCTTAAATTTTGAATGTCATATCGTTAAAACCGATCTAATACTTGCGGGTCCATAAAAAACATGTACATCGATGTGTACATCGATCTACATGACCGAATTATGAACCTTTAAGTAAGATGGCATTTAAGAAATCAAGACTCCAATATAAGAGACATTTTTCCAACTAGAATGCAAGTCTACGTAGTATTGATGGTCACAATTGCGATACCTTTGTAGCTCAATGTGAAACAAATATAAGCGTCGTTCTAATGAAAAGTGGACAATTCCTCTATCTGGGAAATGGAATATTTGATCTTTGTGTCCTCACACAGCGAAAAGGGTATATGCAGCAGGAACTCATCAACATCAGAATCAATGAATTTGAATTTCAGGGTCCGCTGTTGATCGAGTTTCTGGACGATGGTGATACCAATTTGCAACGATATTGAGAAACTATGGGCATTTGAAGAAGGATAATAAAGTCGAAACGACCGAAACATTTCAATAAGAAGATTGCTTTGTTTTCAACAACGTCCCTCCTATATTGCCTAAAAAAATAACAATGTTGAATAGGTATGTTTGGCAATGCCTGGAATATCCCAGTAGTCCTGACATCTACCCAGTTAGATTTTTACCTTTCTGGACCTCTAAAATACGTCGTGAGAAGAAGTAAGTTGAAGTCGGATGAAGAGGTTCAATGCATTGTACAGACTTCCTCACGTAATAGTCAAAGTCGTTTTAAGGAAGAAGGTATCATGTTGCTATTTTCAATATTGAGGCAGATGTTTCAATAGGCATGGCGAATTTGAACAAATCAATAAATGATTTACGTTTCATTTCCGGCTTATCCACTTTTCATTTGAGCGATCATTAGACATAATTCACGTTGAACAGTTTAGTGCCTAATTTGGGTTGAAAAGAAACGCAGACTGAAGATATGATTAATAAATCTCTATGGCTGAGTAGATATCTCTCAACTACTAAACAAACCTAAAAGGGACCTGGGTTCGACATCCGCATGAGGTATGGATGCTTCTTTCCTGTGCTATCTTTATCCTGAGGGGGAACCCATTTCTGTCTTCCCCGCCATCTGCCTCATTACCTACCCCCTACGTTTTTTCCTTCGGATTTCTGACTTCCTCACGGGTCTCTCTCATTATATATTACAGTAAAAGTCTCCTGTCAGACCTCTGTGACAAACGTTTACTTGATGGATAATACATTTTTTGATTAATTTTATTTAATATGTCTTATTTGTCTATAGAATCGAAACAGCGTTGTTAATAGCTTAGAACAGAGATTTTCAAACGTTTTAAAGGCTTGAGTTCCTTACTTTTTTTAATATTCAGGCGAACCCTATTCTCTGAAATTTCAAATATTCAGGCGAACCCTATTCTCTGAAATTTCAAATATTCAGGTGACTCCCCAGTCTGCGAGCAGGTGGCTTCTCAAAGTCGAATCCTAAATTTAAATTCTCAAAGCAGCTTGTTGCCGGACTGTTTTAATTCAAAATGGCGCTTTGATGCACACAGTGGGCTAAATGACCTGGTCACGATGTGCCTGGTTCTCTGTCCAAGTGCTCAGAGGATCCACTGGATACTTGTCTAGAAAAGGTGCGTCAAAACCATCCCGCGTGTTCTTTAACGAGCACAAGGAGGCTCTCCCACATTCGAAGTTACAGCTCAATGCTTCATCCAGAGCAGGACAAAGTATCCAAACCTGTCCTCTTTCTGAGCGAGGACGTAGTGGGAGTTAGCGAAGAAAATTCTCAACGCAGACATAGTTGGGACTCGTGTCTTAGAACAACAGGTCATAAGCTAGACGTGCTGCAGACTGAGTAAATAAATATCTGCTTTCCTCAAGAGATGCTCACCAGTTTCATTTTCTACAACTGCATAGACACATCTATCAAGTTTATCAAACTGCATTATCAGTGGATAACTGTGTATATCCAAAATTTTTATTCCATTACGGGAACTGAAACCTTGATTATAAAATATATTATTGCTTTCGAGTGAAAGGACCGTTCTCTTCACCCGATGTGACATTCCACATCTTTTAAAACTCAGTGACTTATTCCGTTCTACTTTCATCATTTTCTTTCTGCATTAAATTAAACGAAAAGGATAGTTACAGAGTCAATAGTAATGAAAAATAAGAAAGCCACATTAATAAAACAGAAACGACGAAATACATCTGATAGATCACAATTATCTGTTGTTTGAATACACACTGGCTGTCTGAAAAGTTCCAGTTTGTTCCTCACACATAAACTTTGTTTGTACAACTCACGATAAAAAACGTAAAAATGTCATAATTGAGATAAATATGCAAATTTTATAACAATTTTATTGTTTGCTGTCGATTAGTTACTGTTCTTTAAATAAACGTTTAAAAATAAGACGTATTCCTGATTATTATTATATTGAGGTCACTGATCACTTTAAGATGTTTGGTGCTTTACATCTGAGCGACACGGGGCGGGGGTGGCTCAGTCGGTAGCGCGCCAGGCTCGTAATCTGTAGTTCCCAGGTTCGAGTCCCAGCTGGGTCAGCGTTGATATTTATCTCCGCAAAATTCCCCGCCCTGCCCACGGTCAGTAGGGGACACCGATGGGCTTGGAAAGGCCGCCGTCCGTCGGATGGGACGTTAAACCTTGGCTCCATGTGCGGGAGAGCTGTACCCGTGCACGTTAAAGAACACGATAGATGGCCTTGACGGGGGGCTACCATCTGTCACCCAACAGCTGTTCCAGTGGGTCCCCTCCCCCAACCTTCTCTGAGCCTTCGGGGTCTTTGTAGTGTGCAAAAAAGTGCCGCTCAGAGGTAAAACAACCCAAAAGTGGTCACAGTATGCGATCAAGATAACCTCTATAACAGTAAGCAGTAACTGAAGAAATTAAGTTTCAAACTTTTTTTTTAAACGTTTATCGCATTTAGACTAAAACAACATCATTTCTATGGCCTTAAATTTCCTCTAAGATAATAAATAATATATGAAAAGAAACTTACGTGACGAAGTACAAATCTTCAGGAGCTCCCCGGCAGATAACTACCAACGTCAAGAGGAAGAAGTACAAATCTTCAGGAGAGAGAGGATCGTGGACGGCAAGTTTGTCGTGGTTACCTCTCACTTCCGATAGGAATTTCCACTTTTAAAACAGCCTACAAAAACGGAAAAATATTCTCTTCTATAGCGCCCGGTGGAATAACAAATATTCGGGAAGCCAGAATTGAAGCTTCGAGAATTAAAAAAAAAGATTTATTTATGTGTGACACTTAAAGCCTTGCATGTGTTGGCAACAGTCCAAAGCTGCAGGTAACAACATGTGTTCGCGGCCGCTCGTGCGTCTGGCAGCCTGCGCCCGTGTGTCGTTCCGCGCTCTGGCGATTGGTAACATATCCGCTCCATTGTTGCTCTACGCCACCCAATGAGAGGCTTCCGTCGGTGTGACGTCATCACCTGTGGCGCGCGCCAGGCACGTGCAAGTTTCCCAGCAAGCAGTTCCTCACTTGTTGATAGCTTTTGAAAGTTATCACTAACAAAAGTAGTAATGAGTTGGGGGAAAAGCAAGAAGCGTTCGGGATTACCACTACACCTAGAGGAAATGAAGAGAGAGAGAAAAAAAATGCGCGTGTGTGATGATAGAAAGCAAAAATGTTTTCGTTAAAATTAATTAGCCGTAATGTCATCGGTTGAAGATTATTTTAAACCGCAAAGCGCTCTGTAAGATAAAACGTTTAGAAAAAGGGAAAAGTAAAATTTAGATGAGAACTACGGAGGCGTGCGTTTTCATGGAAAAAAGTGATTTATGAAGCATGTGATTTTTTTTATTTTGTTTGCGTTGTTAGCTTAGATTGATTGCGTAAGAGATTAAAGCCTAAATCATTTATGTTACTAGCGAAAGCGAACTGTGTTGCCACGAGACTAAAGTTAATATTATCAGAGATGGAAGTTTTGAAGTCCGCTGTCTTACATGAAAATAAAGTCAGAAATATTGAAATTTTAATTCTGAGAAAAAGAATGGATAAATTTGAATTATACAGGCTACGATTTACGTAAAGGTTTGATTTCGCAAAATCTTACACAAGTCGAATTTTACGTGTGTCGGAAATTATCGTAAGTATGTCCATTTTTCTTGTGATATACTTTGATGGTAATATACAGGTAGCAAAGATAATTGAAAGGTAATATGCATCTAACGTACCTTAATTCTTACTGGTAGCGTGTTAAAACAATGTTGCTGTATACAATAATTTTACTCGCCCTGCTCACGGTCAGTAAGGGAACCGATGGGCTTGGAAAGACCGCTGTCCGTCGGATGGGACGTTAAGCCGTTACACAGTGTGCGGGAGAGCCATACTCTGTGCACATTAAAGAACACGCTGGATGGCCTTGACGGGAGGCTACCATCTGTCTCCCAACAGCTGTTCCAGTGGGTCCCCTCCCCCAACCTTCTCTGAGCCTTCGGGGTCCATGTGACCTGGCCATTTAGCCCATGGTGTGCAAAAAAGTGCCGCTCAGAGGTAAAACAACCCAACAATAATTTTATTAAAAAAATAATGAAATAAATATTTCTGTATAAAATAATTTTATTCAAAAAATAATGGAATAAATATTTCTGTATGAAATAATTTTATTTAAAAACAATTGTGGAATAAACCATCAAAATTATTCCACAGGATAAAACGCTAATTGGAGTAAAAGAAAATGGTAACCTGATTACCAGCCTGCTATCCCAATCAAAAATTATTTAGTACCAAAATTTATCTAACATATTCTTAACATAATTCGTAATGGTAATTTCTACGAAATAAATATATATATATGTGGCGCATGCCATAATTAATTAAATTGCAATAAATTGAAGATAAATATTGTTTACACTTACTCCATTTGGGAGAATTAAGAAACAAATATAGCGTTACAAACATAAAATGAATTCGATGATTAAGTACAACATTACATATAAGAATAAACTGAAGATTGATAATCCATTGGCAATCTTAAATGAAGGCAATTGAGGATATATAAATTGATGACATTTAAAATAATTACATAAGTCCATGCTTCGTAAATGCTTTTTAAAATTCTAAAGTTCTCAAGAACTACATTTTGAAACTGGATGATGTGGAAACTTTTTTGCATTAAACTACTAGAACTGTTTATAGGTAACATGGATATGAAATGTTTCTTCCTTTCTCACTTTCACACTTCTGATTTTATAGAAATTTTTTGTTTTGAGTTGTTTTCGTTTTTTTGTGTATTATATTCAATGCGACGACTGATGTTCTCAATTGAAATTGCTTCTGTATGCAGATCTCACTATCACAGCTCTCACAAGTATGCAGATCTCACGATCTGCATACTTGTGAGATCTCAAAAGTTTTTATAGACTGTAAAACATGAGGACGAGGCTGAAGAAGAGGCTACAAGATCTTCCGTTGGAGGAGTGACAAATTGAAGATTGTGGTTATCATTGAACCTTCCTTACGAAACACGAGGGGTGGAATGGGTTGTTTTACCTCTGAGCGGCACTTTTTTGCACACCATGAGCTAAATGGCTAGGTCACATGGACCCCGAAGGCTCAGAGAAGGTTGGGGGAGGGGACCCACTGGAACAGCTGTTGGGAGACAGATTGTAGCCTCCCGTCAAGGCCATCCAGCGTGTTCTTTAACGTGCACATGGTATGGTTCTCCCGCCCACGGGGCCACTGCTTAATGTCCCATCCGACGGACGGCGGTCTTTCCAAGCCCATCGGTGTCCCCTACTGACCGTGGGCAGGGCGGGGAATTTTTGCGAAACACGAAGAAGAGTAATCAAGAGTTTGTCAAGTATCGAATTGTCCAATGCAAGTAGTTTGCTTACCTGACAACATAAATTTTCAGGTTATAGAAAAATTAAAAGGAATCTATTAGAGAACCTAACATCACTGAAATTTCGAATCGTAATATAAAATGCAATACAATAAGTGTAATAATACAATAATAGAGAGTAAAAAATAAATAAAATAAAATCTGAGACAAATATGTAGAAAGAAAGACGCATTAAGTGCTGCCTGTACCCGACAAATTTACGAGAGCTGGTGTAGAAGGTGAGTGGAGGGATTATCGGAGGAGGGGTTGGGTTGTTTTACTTCTGAGCGGCACTTTTTGCACACCATGGGCTAAATGGCCAGGTTACATGGACCCCGAAGGCTCAGAGAAGGTTGGGGGAGGGGACCCACTGGAACAGCTGTTGGGAGACAGATGGCAGCCTCCTGTCAAGGCCACCCAGCGTGTTCTTTAACGTGCACAGGGTATGGCTCTCCCGCACACGGGCCACGGCTTAACGTCCCATCCCACGGACGATGACCTTTCCAAGCCCATCGATGTCCCCTACTGACAGTGGGAAGGGCGGGGAATTTTGCGAACGTAAATCTCAATGCTGACCCAGCTGGGACTCGTATCTAGGAACTGCAGATTACGAGCCTGAAGCGCTACCGACTGAGCCACCCACGCCCCTCGGAGGAGGGGATCATCCGAGTTGGATGACATGAAGGCGACGGGGGTAAAGAAGACTGAGTGATTAACAAAATCGTTGCTAAAAAATTAAAAACAATATTAAACCTAAAAAAATTTTCATTGATTCTTGCTCCTTGGTCTGCGGGATTTTTGGCTGCCAAAGCGGACTCTAGATTGTACTATTTCAAAACGGGACAGTCCGCACAAATCGGGACTTCGGTATCCTTGAGCTGATCCCAGTGAGAAAAGATTCATGAGATGTGATGCTCGCACTTGTCGTACACTGCTGGCAACGAGTTGTTCTGAGGTTCTGGGGGTTCGTTTCAAACAGCGTAAATGTAATTTTTTGGACAGAGCAAATGGAGAATGTACCTAAATTAATGAACCACGTAAATCCAAATTCGCGTAAAATCAAAACCGCGAAGTTCAAGAACTCATCATTATCAGCATCATCAGTTTATTATAATAATAAGGTTACAACAGTATATATTTGTAATACTCTTATTAACCCAAGAGCATCTAAGCTCATGTAGCTTAACTTACAAATTATTTAAATACATAATTTTGGCAACATTGACACTCAACATTACATAAAGAAAAAATTGACAAACACAATACAGGATTTATAAAAATGATTAATTTTTTTTTTTACTTTAACACTGAAAACAGGCTGTCAGCATTAGTAATACTCATTAGATAATTAGCAGTGAGAGATCTGAAATGCATAAAATTAGTTTCATTCCGAATTATAATCGGTAAATAATTAAAAATTTTTGGGGCCAAATAATCAAAATGTTTGTGCATAATTTCTTTTTTTGCAAGTGGTAACAGAAATCTTTTCCCATAATCTCGCATAGAATAATTTGTATAATGCAGCACTGCAGTGTTGTTGTTAAAGAACTAATTTAATGTTCTATAAACAAATAAATGTCTCAGTGGAAATACACCTGAAATGCTATACTTACAAAAGATGGTAACAGTTTTATATTTATTTGGTAATATTTGAACTATAAATTTATTTTGCATTGAAATCAGATTCTTTAATGACGAAATGTATGTTCCTCTCCAACTTGTAATACCATACTGTATAGCAGATTGGACCCAAGATTTGTATAGCATTATTAACATTTTATTACTGAGGATTTTTTTAATTAATAAAATTTATATAACATCTGCCTAAGTGTGTTTGTTGGTTTTCCAATGTGCAATTTCCAACTTACGGAGCTATCAATATAAACGCCTAGGTATAGTAGACTTTGAATCTGTTCAATTTCTTCACAGCAACAAGCTAAGTAATTATTGCATGAAAAGTTATGCAATTTTAATTTAATCGACTGTGGATTGTTTGCTTTCCTTTTTAGGTTAAATAGAATATACTTAGTCTTTTTCGTATTTAAATGTAACCCATTTGAATCCAACCATTTCATCACACATTTTAGATCAGTGTTCATGTTATAAAGGAGATTTTCCAGAGAATCAGCACATAAAGTTAATGATGTATCAGTGTTAATATAGGTATTTAGTTTTAATTTACATAGATCATTTATGAATATCAAAAACAATATTGGTTCCAGGACTGAACCTTGTGGTACACCATATGAAATATGTTTTGGGTTACTAAGTGTATTAAAAAGACTACTTACAGCACAGAACACAATGTGTTAGTCTTTAAACCATTTTAATACAACACCACGAATGCCAATAGTTTCTAGTTTGCTAATTAAAATTTCGTGATCAACGGTGTCAAAAGCTTTCTCCAAGTCCATAAATACGGACAGAGTAAATTGATTATTGTCCATGGAACGAAACACCTTTGGCGTATAATTCAACAATGCAGTTTCTGTACTTTTACCTTTCGTAAACCCAAATTGGTTTTCAGAGAGAAAATTAAAACTATCTAAAAAATAATCAGTCTATTATTAACTAGTTTTTCTAATATTTTTGAAAATACTGGGAGAAGAGATATCGATCGATAATTCTTAAAATCATTTTTACTTCCCTTTTTGTAAACTGGAATTACAATAGCTTTCTTCATTAAATTTGGAAAAGTGCCAGTTTCGAAGGATAAATTACATATGTGAACCAATGATTGAATCAAGTGAACATTTTTTAACAGCAATAATAGAAATAGTGTCATACCCAGAAGGTTTTTTTATTTTTAAAACCTTTTATAATGTCAGTCAATTCCTTTCTACAAGTTGGAGCTAAAAACATTGATTTTTCATTTTTACTCATGTGGCTATTTTGATTTCTTACAATCCTATTATTTGACAGATTTACTACTATATTTACAAAATGTTCATTAAATTGGTTTGCCAATAACTTAGCATTTTCAGTTGAATCAGAACCACTTTCTAATTCTGAATATTTATTTTCTACCTTCTTCTGATTTATTATCTCGCCTATCAATTTCAACTGCTTTGATATATTACCATCACAATTTTGAAACTGAGTTGTAAGGAAACTGTTTTTTGCATCTCGTATTTTATAATTTATTTGATTTCTAAAATTTTTAAAACTACTTTTGTAAGTTTCATTTAAAGGTTTTTTTTGTGTTTTTTATATAGCTTATCTCTTTCTTTTAATAAGTTCAGAATTTCAGAAGTAATCCATGGCTTTGCTGATTGTGATTTATTATGTATTTTTCTTTCCCTAGTTGAATTTTTAATTACGAGTTAAAAATGTGGTTAAAAATTTATTATAAGCTTCATTGACATCATTAAGAGTTAATACCTCGTCCCAGGAACATTCACTTAAAAGTCTGTTGAATAAAGTATAATCTATGTAGTGATAAAGAATAGGTTCTGTATAATTATCACACTGAATATTCATATTATTGTTAAAACTAACTGTTAGGGCAATGGGATAATGATCAGTCACTGCTAATTTAACAATACTATTCTTGAATGAACTTTCGATTTTGCTTTTAACAAAAATGTGATCTAAACAAGTAGAAGATATCATACTTTCTCTGGTCGGTGAATTTATGAAACTTTGAAGGCCATTTGATGACAACAAATTTAGATATTCATTTGTGTAGTGATCATTTCCTAGTATATCTATATTTAAATCACCAATTACAACAACTTCGCTCTTATTATCAAATGATAAGAGTAATTCCTGAAATTCTACTAGGAAGGTGGTAAGTGGGATACAAAGAGATCTATAGATACATACGAAATATTGCTGATAATTTTCCAGATAAATAGCAACATATTCAGCTGATCTTATATCATTAAATGCAATTTGCTTGACTATTAAAGAACTTTTAACGTAGCAAAGTATCCCACCAGATTTATTGTAATCTCTACAACAATGGAACATATGAACTATTTGATACAAATTTAACTCATGTGGTTTGATCCATATTTCAGAAAGTATTAAAATATCCGTCTTACTATTTAAATATTCAAGAGTAGCTTCCAGCTGTTCAAATTTATTTCTGAAACTTCGGATGTTAAAATGTAAAACTTTTAAACTTGAAAAATTTCCAGAATTAAAGAAAGACAGTAATTCTTTAATGTCGTTACAGATCACAGAACATGGCATAGGTTCAATAGAACTAAAAGGTGAAATATTTTCAGCAGCCATCTTGTTCATTTAACGTATTTAGGTCATTGTCATCTCTGATTCGCCAAATTTTGGATCTTTTACTTTTACGAATGAAAACTTTTCCATTTTTCACCCAAACGAATTTATATCTATTTTTTAATTTAAATTGTTTAGCATTATACAATAAATTTTTAGTACAAGGTATTAGATGTTCGTTTAAAAATAATTTTAACTCTTTAAAATCAGGGTTAATGTCAGTACTGTTTAGAGGGAATTTAGTTTTTTTGTTGCATTCTAGTCAATGGCTCTTATTTCTTTTGATTTTAGTTTCACAATAATAGGTTTAATTTTATCTTTGTTAATTGCAAGAACTCGATGAGCCACCTTTTTAATCATCATTACTCACCTTTACTTGAATTTTGCTAGCAAATTTTCTTAACAATGCCCAGAACATTCTCGCCTGGAATTTCTGGAACATCTAAAATTTCTAAGTTCTTGTTTGACGAATACTGCTGCAATTCAGGTAAATAATTTCTCAGTTCTTTCAGTTCTGCCTCTTGCTTTGCAGTTCCACACTGCAACTCAAGGTTAAGCTCTTTCAGGTCCTAAACGTCTTGAGTAAGTCCCTGCATTACATTTGAAATGTCATATATTTTGCCTGATGAAAATTCTGTTGAAGATCGAAGTCAGATATTTTCAGCACTTTTGATTTTTCATGATTTTTATGATTTTTCAGCACTTTGATCTCATTCTTTAGGTCTATGATAATATTTCGTAAAGAGCCAACCTCTTCTAACATTGACTCCTTTCCACTGTTCTCTGTAGTTTTCTTCGCTCTAGGATTTAGGTTCACGGGAACTTGCCTCGCCGAAGTCACCGTGCCCTCCAATGCCCGATACATATGCCCCCGAAGTATTTTGTTTTATCATATATTACTGCATCGTGCAATGGGTAATTTATTCTTACCATCTAGTTCAGTGGTTCTTAACCATTTATGCTTCACGTACACCCTGGAAATGTGTATATAACAGGCGTACCCCTTGGATAAAACTATAGTTATAATATAACAATGGGAATAAAATAAAATATATATATTATATAACAAATATCTAGAGAATTTTGAGCTCTCACGACGTACCCCAAAAAATTTTACAGGTACCCCCAAGGGATACGCGTACCTCGCATTGAGAACCCCTAATCTATTTGTTAAAATTATCCAACGTATAATTATGCACTGCTCTCTCTTACTCCTCCACCTCTTCCCTTTAGATCTGGCCCTAGGAAGAGATCAGAGACATCGTTTCAGCACATTTTAGGAGAAGGTAATATTTTTCTGGAAAGAGAAAAATATATTCTAGCCTGTAAAACATTCTAGATATTGTCACCCGCAACTTCTTCTCTCTGAGACATGAGTCACGAACTAAGTATGATCCGCGTTAACTAAAACAATTAACTATTCATAATTACTAATATTCAGGACTGCATATTAGTACTTATTGTTGATCTGACTTCGAAAATTGCTTTCTAACAAATAATTTTTGAAAGAATGGCCAAAAGAAGATTTAGACTCGAATCAGGAACGATCCAGAAGCTAGTAATATGTTGTCCCGTATTTCCTAACTGTAGTAGCGACCTAGGATGCGGTGGGCTGACAATGTCAAACAGGACCTTTGTTAGAATTGGTGTGCAGTGGCTGAATGCAGCAGATGTAGCTCAGGACAGATATGCTTGGAGAATTAAACTGCGTGGTCTGGTTGGACCTCCGTAGCCCATGGCTGCTTGAGGATGATGATGATGATGATGATGATGAGTAGCGACGAGTAGGTTTTAAATGATTGACCAAAATGCAGATTTTGTTTAAAAACAATAAAAAAAATTTACATTTATTAATCTTAAATCAACAAAAAGTTAATCTTAAAGTCAACAAAATTCCACCGTAGGCATAGAGAGCTGGACGTTTTTACATTACAATCATATTTTAGTACAACAACTCCACTTAATCTGAATTTAAAGTTAAAGTGACAAGAAGCAGTTAAGATTTAAATCAAAGTAACCATACTGTAAATAAATAATCTTCTCAGGAAAGAGAACTGGATTCTGATGGGAGCATCAATAGAAAAAGATGAAACCGAAAATCCCAGAATGATATATACAAACGAGGTCTAGCTAACATCATTTACTTGAAACCTCTCTCTCTCTCAGACACTAGAAGAGTGTATCAAACATGAAAAGAAAAAAAAAATATCAATAGATCTGTGACCTATCAACATTATCAGGTTTTCAAAAATTAAAACAAATCATTTGCAAAATGCAGGTGGACCTCAGCTTCCGAATAGTTTGCGCTAATCAACATTCTACATGCTTACGAATTCTGACTACCAATTCAATTAACTTCAGCCCTTACAAACTTCTGAATGTGTTTGAATGGATAATATTACGTACTTCCTCCTCGTGCCCAGAGATGTCAACTTAGTTACATGGTAGCTAAATTAAACAACTTTGAAAGCTACACAGATACTGATATTTTATTAGTCACTAGCTACACTTTTTAAGATATATTTTTGTTTGTTTTTTTTCCGGCTGGAGTTAGTTGTGTTTTTTTTTCCCGTTGTAAGAAATCTGATATTTTTAGTACTAATATATTTTTTTAAATATGAATTAAGAAATGCTTTTAGGCCAATCTCCTTTTAAATTTTTAAAAAAGTTTTTGTTATAATAATATTAGCCAATCACAAGAACCCCATAAACTCAGAGAAAATTCGAGAAGAGGATTTACTGAGCAGAAGTTAGGAGATAAATGAAAGCCTCTCGCCAAATTCATCCAGCATGTACGAAGTCCACGGCTTAAAGTTCCATCAGATGGACGGCTATTTTTCCAAGACCATCGAAGAATGAGAAACCACGAAGGTTTTCTTTATATATGTATATTTGTTTCATTATCAATAATTGTAGATTATCTTATTAATCATTCTATATTCAAATTACTATTTCTTTTTCACATATCTTTAATAATCAGTAGGCCAGAAAGGGTACGAACCGACTGGATGACACCACAGGCTTTGGGTTGGGTTGTTAGGTTGTTTTACCTCTGAGCGGCACTTTTTTGCACACCATGGGCTAAATGACCAGGTCACAAGGACCCCGAAGGCTCAGAGAAGATTGGGGGAGGAAACCCACTGGAACAGCTGTTGGGAGACAGATGGTAGCCTCCCGTCAAGGCAATCCAGCGTGTTCTTTAACGTACATAGGGTATGACTCTCCCGTAAACGGGCCACGACTTAACGTCCCATCCGACGGACGACGACCTTTCCAAGTCCATCGGTGTCCCCTACTGACCGTGGGCAGGGCGGGGAGTTTTGCGGAGATAACTCTCAACGCTGACCCAGCTGGGACTAGAACCTGGGAACAGCAGATTATGAGCCTGGCGCGCTACCGACCAATGTTCTGTGAGAGAGAGAAATCTTGAAATGTGCAGTTTCTTAATGTCGTCTCTCTTGATAGTTTCCACTGGAGCCATGCCACTGACAATCTTCGTTCGTAAGTTGGGCGTGGCTGAGAGATGTCGTTAGGTGGTAGTGTGAATTCAGCGTAAAAAGAATAAGAACATTTCAAGCTCTTATTGTTGGCTCTGAATGCTTGTGTTCGGATTTCGAAATTATAGAAATTTGACGTAAAAGAAAATTTAGAAAGGTTGTTTTACCTCTGAGCGGCACTTTTTTGCACACCATGGGCTAAATGGCCAGGTCACCTTGACCCCGAAGGCTCAGAGAAGGTTGGGGGAGGGGACCTACTGGAACAACTGTTGGGAGACAGATGGTAGCCTCCCGTCAAGGCCATCCAGTGTGTTCTTTAACGTGCACAGGGTATGGCTCTCCCGCACACGGGGCAACGGCTTAACGTCCCAACCGACGGACGGCGGCCTTTTCAAGCCCATCGGTGTCCCCTACTGACCGTGGGCAGGGCGGGGAATTTTGCGGAGATAAATCTAAACGCTGACCCAGCTGGGACTCGAACCTGGGAACTACAGATTACGAGCTTGGCGCGCTACCGACTGAGCCACCCCTGCCCCATTTAGAAAGGTAAAGTAGTGGTTGAATAGAAATAACAATAAACGATTTTGCAAAAGTTGAAGTATTCTGACTGCACTTATCAACAGCCAAAACGTTTCGGAAATAATAGTAGCTAATCTTTACTGTTTTTTGGGGCTCTGTGTACGAATATGACGCTTAAAATTGTTAATTGGTTCTAGTTTTGAAGATACGGGATGGGCCCCGATTGCACGATTTGAACTGGTTTAGGATAATGGAATTCAGCGATGTTTGCCTGACTATTTCTGGTAAGAAAAGATGCCCCAGGACCTGCATACAAGCAAGAGGTGTCGGGTTTAATCGAGGTAGGCCAGTAGCCCTTTGTCAAAAATATAGTGTTTAAGATATATAAAACATTGGGTTCGGTTGTTTTACCTCTGAGCGGCACTTTTTTGCACACCATGGGCTAAATGGCCAGGTCACATGGACCCCGAAGTCTCAGAGAAGGTTGGGGGAGGAGGACCCACTGGAACAGCTTTTGGGAGACAGATGGTAGCCTCCCGTCAAAGCCATCCAGCGTGTTCTTTAACGTGCACAGGGTAAGGCTCTTTCCCACACACGGGGCCATGGCTTAACGTCCCATCCGACGGACGGCGGCCTTTCCAAGATCATCGGTGTCCCCTACTGACCGTGGGCAGGGCGGGGAATTTTGCGGAGATAAATCTCAACGCTGACCCAGCTGGGACTCAAACCTGGGAACTACAGATTACGAGCCTGGCGCGCTACCGAATGAGCCACCCCCGCCCCTATATATAAAACGTAATAGTGACTTTATTTTATTACAAGAAGAATAAAATTATGAGTGGAAGAAGCTGAATTATAATGCTCAAAAATAATATTAATGAAATAAAAATTCGATATTCGGGTGTTGGTTGGCACCGAACAATTTCTGATGGATGTGTGACCACCACTGGTCTACAAAATGTATTAATTTCGAAATCGCACGTAATTTCTCTCTGCTGCGTAAATTTTTTTCCTTCTGTCTAAAAAAAATTGTGTATTTGTCTAAAAATAAAAATATTTCTTTAGCTTTTTTTCGCCATTTTCATACTAAAAATAATTTAGAACAAAATTAGTTTTATTTCTTAAATTTAACAAATGTACTTTTATTTGATATTTCAATTATTGTAAAAATGACGAAATTCTGTCTCAAATTCAGTTCGTCCTGATCTTCGTTATAAATTCCACTCGACATTTATTTCCAATTTGAATCGTTTTGACTTCTTTCTTAGTAATAAAACTGACTCATCTCGATTTTTGTTTGAGTTTCGATTTGCTCCTCATTTTATTAAAATTACATTTTACTTGCGTTTCGAACAGGACTCTCTCTCTGGTCGACTTCATTTTGAAATTTTACCTGTGTAAAATTCTGTTTCAAATGGGACTTATCTCTTTTTTTTACTTTGAATTCTACCTGGCTTGACTTCTGTTTCAAATTGGACTCGAATCGACTACTGTATTAAATTCTACTAAGTTGGAATTCGTTTCGAATTCGATTGGGCTTATCTGCTATTTTAAATTACAATCTCTTGACTTCTGTTTCGAATACGATTCAATTCGAAATCTATTTGAAATACAACTATCTTTGATTTTTACTCGAGATTCCACTAAATATGTCTCAGTTCAGCCCCGCTTTCATTTTCGACAGGGGTCGATATTTATTTGAAATTCTACTTGGACGGAATTCTATTTCAAATTGGAATAGGTTCTTACGTTTTAAATACTACTTCGACTTCTTTTCCAAACATCATTCAATTTGATTTTTATTTTAAAAATGATTCAACTCGACCTCTGTTTCAAAAATGATTCATTTCGACTTTTTTTTTCTCGAAAACGATTCATCTTAACTTTTATTTTAAGAATGATTCATCACGAATTTTATTTCAAAATAATTCAACTCGACTTTTATTTCAAAAATGATTCATCTCGACTTTATTTTAAAAATAATTCATCCGAATTTTATTTCAAAAATGATGCATCTGGACTTTTATTTCAAAAATGATTCATCTCGACTTTATTTTTAAAATAATTCATCCGAATTTTATTTCACAAATGATTTATCTCGACTTTTATTTCAAAAATGATTTATCTCGAATTTTATTTAAAAAATGATTCATCTCGATTTTTATTTCAAAAATGATTTATCTCGATTTCTATTTAGAAAATGATTCATCTCGATTTCTATTTAGAAAATGATTCATCTCGATTTCTATTTCGAAAATAATTCATTTCGATTTTTATTTCAGAAATGATTAACCGATTTTTATTTCAAAATAATTCATCTCGACTTTTATTTCAAAATAATTCAATTCGACCTTTATTTCAAAAATGATTCATCTTTCTCGACTTTTATTTGAAGAATGATTCATCTTGACCTTTTTTTCGAAAATGATTCATCTCGACTTTTATTTCAAAAATAATTCATCTCGACATTTATTTCAAAAATGATTCATCTTGATTTTATTTCAAAAACAATTCATCTCGTTTTTTATTTAAAAAAAATCATCTCGATTTTTATTTTTAAAACGATTCATCTCAACGTTTTATTTTGAAAATAATTCATTTCGATATTTATTTTAAAAATGATTCATATCGATTTTTATTTCAAAAATGATTAATCTCGATTTCTATTTCGAAAATGATTCATCTCTCGACTTTTATTTCAAGAATGATTCCTTTGATCTTGAACTATATTTCGAAAATGATTCACCTCGACTTTTATTTCGAAAATGATTCACCTCGACTTTTATTTCGAAAATGATTCATCTCGCCTTTTATTTCGAAAATGATTCATCTCGTCTTTTATTTCGAAAATGATTCATCTCGTCTTTTATTTCGAAAATGATTCATCTCGTCTTTTATTTCGAAAATGATTCATCTCGACTTTTATTTCGAAAATGATTCATCTCGACTTTTATTTCGAAAATGTTTCATCTCGACTTTTATTTCGAAAATGATTCATCTCAAGTTTTATTTCAAAAATGATCCATCTCTTATTATATTTTAATTTCCACTCGTGTCGATTTCTCTTTGACATTCCAGTTCGAAGGAATTTTATTTCCTATATCATTCAATCGTCTTCCATTTTGAATTCTTAATCCAACTTCGGTTTCAAATATGACTCAGTTCAACTTCCCTTTCAATAGGACTTTTTCTTTCAAATTCGACCACTCTGAATTTTTCATTCAAGTTCGACTCTGCTCGATTTCTATTCAAAATTTTGACCCGTCTGTCTTCATACTTACTCATTAATTATAATGTCCTCGATCAAAAAAAAAACAGGAAAAAATCTCGAGCTGGGAAAGAATTTTTCTTGGAAGAACATAAAAAAACATCGAGCTAGTTTCCATTAATGAGGCTATCTGTGGAAAGGCTCGCACGTGTTCCTACTCCCAACGTATCCTTCTGACGAAATCAACAGTTGATTACATTGCGCACTTGGTTGCGATCGCAAAGTCCGCAATCTCGTGCGCATGCGCCGCAAACACCTGTTTTGAGCATCCTCGCCTCTCCACTATCTTTCCCTATACAACGCACTACCTGGGCAGGTGCGCAAACCGCTCATCACGGAACATCTCTGTCACTCGTTGATATTATGACGACACAGTGGAAAGTTTCCTGGATGTTGAAACCTTCGATTACCTTTTTATTCGCCGCTTGACTCTCGGTCACATGTGAGAAACAGAATCCAATGCTTACAGAAACACGACGTTACGTTTTGTTGTTATTTAGCGACGAAACTTCCCTGTCTTGCTGACTGCATTGTGTTGATGCATATTTATTTACACGTTGTGTGGTGAGAAGACAAATCTTCCTTTGGTTTTATTGGATTTCTTTAACAGCAAGGATTTCTTCCGCAGTAGAAAGTTCGAACAGCTGTGTTATCTTCTCGCAGTGTAGTTAACGACGGATAGTCATGTTTGCATTATTTTATCACTGAAATTTAATGTACAAAACCCACGAAATATTCAGTAGAGATTATAGTTGGTTTCTTTATTCAGGGTTGTTTATAACATAAGCTTAAGTTGTTAAGTTCTTTCTATGTTTTTCTATTTAAAGATATGGAAATATAATATGGCAATTATCAGTCAAGTCAGCAATTGAAAAATGTTTTCCTTTGGGGGAGGGGAGGAGGAGGGTTGTGTTGTTTTCGGTTGTTTTACCTCTGAGCGTCACATTTTTGCACACCATGGGCTAAATGGCCAGGTCACATGGACCCCGAAAACTCAGAGAAGTTTGGGGGAGTGGACCCACTGGAATAGCTGTTGGGAGACAGATGGTAGCCTCCAGTAAAGGCCATCCCGAGTGTTCATTAACGTGCACAGGGTATGGCTCTTCCGCACACTGAGCCACGGCTTAACGTCCCATCCGACGGACGGTGGCCTTTCCAAGCCCATCGGTGTCCCCTACTGACCGTGGGCAGGGCGGAGAATTTTGCGGATTTGGGTTGGGTTGTTTTACCTCTGAGCGGCACTCTTTTGCACACCATGGGCTAAATGGCCAGGTCACATGGACCCCGAAGGCTCAGAGAAGGTTGGGGGAGTGGACCCACTGGAATAGCTGTTGGGAGACAGATGGTAGCCTCCTGTCAAGGCCATCCTGAGTGTTCATTAAGGTGCACAGGGTATGGCTCTCCCGCACACTGGGCCACGGCTTAACGTCCCATCCGACGGACGGTGGCCTTTCCAAGCCCATCGGTGTCCCCTACTGACCGTGGGCAGGGCGGAGAATTTTGCGGAGACAGGAGGAGGACGGAAAGAGAAAAAAAAGGTGATTAAAGAGAAATATTCATTTATTCATTATATATCAGCGGGTAGTTTTACCTCAGAGAAGCACTTTTCTGCTCAAAATGGGCTAAATGGCCAGGTTACAAATATCCCAAATGCAGAGATGGAGAGGGGATCCACCTGTTAGCTGTTGGGAGAAATATCCTATCAAAGATATCCAGCGTTCGTCTTTAACGTATACAATGCGTGATTATTACCGCACGCTGTGACATGACTTAATGTCGCATTGAACGGACGGTGGTTTCAACAAGCGCATCGGTGTTCCCTTTATCACCGAGGGGAGAGTGGGGATAAAGGTCAAAGCTAGTACTGTTGGGATTCAAAAATGGGAACTATGGATTAGGGGCCTGGAGCGCTACTAACTGAGCCACCTTGGACAGGATGGAAATGCATCAGACACATAATCTGCAGTTTCCAGGTTCGAGTCCCAACTGTATCTGCGCTGAGGTTTATATCCTCTAATCTACAATCTTCCCTCGGTGAGAAAAGGGACACCGATGGGCTTGGAAATGGAGCCGTCCATCGCATGAGACAATGACCCGTAGTCCGTGTATATGAGAACCATATCTTCCGTACGCGAAAGACATGCTGGATGGCTGTGAAGATAGTCTTCTATTTGTGTCTTCTATTTCTATTTGTGTCACAAAAGCTGTCCAGTGGGTCCCTTTCCGCAATCATCTCTGAGCCCTTGGAAATGGCCATTTAGACCAATGTGCAAAAAGTGCCGTTCAGAAATAAAACAACCCTACCTGTCCTTGACGGGAGGCTACCACCTGTCTCCTAACAGCTCTCCTGTGAGTCCTGTTCTCCCAAACTTTTCTGACCCATTTAACCCATTGTGTGCAAATACGTGCCGCTCGGAGGTTAACCACTAGGACCCCGACGGCTCAGATTTAGAAGGAGAAATTTCATTGAACAGATTTAGGTTGGGTTGGGTTGTTTTACCTCTGAGCGGAAGTTTTTTGCACACCATGGGCTAAATGGCCAGGTCAACATGGACCCCGAAGGCTCAGAGAAGGTTGGGGGAGGGGAACCACAAGAATAGCTGTTGGGAGACAGTCCCATTCGACGGACGGAGGCCTTTCCAAGCCCATCGGTGTGCCCTACTGACCGTGGGCAGGACGGGGAAATTTGTGAAGATAAATCTCAACGCTGACCCAGCTGAAATTCGAACCTGGGCACTGCAGATTACGAGCCTGGCGCGCTACCGACTGAGCCACCTCCGCCCCAAACAGATTTAGGAGAGAGATGAAAGTTGCTCTTTATTACCTTGTCGGGAAGCTTCCTACTTTAACGTGCACAGGGAATAACTCCCCTATATACACAAGGGACCCAGCTTAGGTCGCAGTCCCACGGACGGACAGCGGCCATTGGTGTTCCGTTTCTCGCAGAAAGCAGAGAGGTGGTTAACAGAATAATTACCACCCAAGACTCAGTCAGGACTCGAATCTGAGTAGACAAGGTAACGAGATTGGTGCAATGCGAATTGCAAACCGCCAAGTTGTGCAATAAAGGAAAATAAAAGTCTGCCTCCGTTGCCTATTTTTAAGGTAAAGCGAATTAGAAGAATGACTCGATCATTACAAGTGACAATCTTCATTGACATCGTCCATTAGAAGGTTGACATCATATTGCACTTAGTTCCGTCTCTTGGAAAATAAAGATCAGCAGATGAGAAACGAA
Source organism: Ryuthela nishihirai (assembly GCA_038380435.1). Classification (NCBI taxonomy): domain Eukaryota; kingdom Metazoa; phylum Arthropoda; class Arachnida; order Araneae; family Heptathelidae; genus Ryuthela; species Ryuthela nishihirai. The sequence goes on from JAWZYU010000018.1 coordinate 34,675,126, forward strand.
TTACACTTAGCACAACAACGCATTGGAGAGAACGATGGTCGATATTTGCATTGTCAACGACATAAGAGTTTTTGCAGAGAGTTGGGTTGGGTTGTTTTACCTCTGAGCGACATTTTTTTGCACACCATGGGCTAAATGGCCAGGTCACATGGACCCCGAAGGCTCAGAAAAGGTTGGTGGAGGGGACCCACTGGAACAGCTGTTGGGAGACATATGACAGCCTCCCATCAAGGCCATCCAGTGTGTTCTTTAACGTGCACAGGGTATGGCTCTCCCGCACACGGGGCCACGGCTTAACGTCCCATCCGATGGACGGCGACCTTTCCAAGCCCATCGGTGTCCCCTACTGACCGTGGGAAGGGCGGGGAATTTTTGCGGAGATAAGTCTCAACGCTGACCCAGCTGGGACTCGAACCTGGGAACTACAGATTACGAGCCTGGCGCGCTACCGACTAAGCCACCCCCGCCCCATTTTGCAGAGAGAGATAATCGTTTATTACAGGGGTAAAGGTACAAGAAACGAAATGTGCATATAACGGGTTGAAAGTAAGATGTGAATTATTTTCTAACAAAATTGAGACAACTTCAGAATACAAATCGAAAGCAATTTTTTTTCTGCTTCGATTTTGAATCTGAGAATAGAAAAATTAAAATATCTCTCAAGCAGTTTCTTATCACAGAGGTCTGACAGAAGCTTGTCAGTATAATAGGCTAAAGATTTGTAAGGAAGGCGAGATTTCAGCTGAAGGACGGCATAAGGAAGAAAATATCCATGCCTTATCCGCGGCTTGAACTCGGGTAACTTCGATTAGAAGCCAAGCACGCTAACCACTCGGCCACCCGTACAGTGTATCTGGAAAAAGTCGTTAATTCATTTTTTCACATTTATTTTTTTTAAAACTTTACACATAAGGTCTGATTGGTTGATTGTTTTACCTCTGAGAGACACTCTTTTGCGCACAATGAGCTAAATGGCCAGGTCACAAGGATCCCAAGGGCTCAAAGAAGATTTGGGTAAGAGGACCCAATGGACAACTGTTGGGAGACAGATGGTAGCCTCCTGTCAAGGCTATCCAGCGTGTTCTTTAAGGTGCACAGGGTATGGCTCTCTCCTACGAGAAACCACGACTTAACGTCCTGACAACGGACGGACGTTGGCTTTTCCAAGCCCATCGGTGTCCAAAAATATTCCAATGAATATCAAATTCCCTATTTAACTTGCTCCTAGAGAAATTGTTAACTTAAGCAAAATTTGTGACGTTAAAGAAAAATCATTTTACTGTTGATGGAAAAGTGGTGTTTTTATTCGGAATCATTTATCAGTTTATTTGTTTTCTTTTTCATTTATTTTTTTTTCGTCCTTCATTTTATGTAATGATATTGATTTATCTGTCAAAACCATATACTACATTCCCGCTGATAAGCTTCGACTTAGTGGGATTTTTTATGTAAAATAATTATAGATACACTTATTGAAAATAAATTTGAATTTGAAAAAAAAAAAGAGTGTGCGGACACTCGGTTCACGTCCGATGTGACGTCACTGGCTAATGACAATTTTCAATTCGCCGTAGTTCCATAAATACTGGAAAAAAAGGTGATTAAAGAGAAATATCCACTTATTCATTATATATCATCAGGTAGTTTTACTTACCTCAGAGAAGCAATTTTCTGTTCAAATGGGCTAAGTGGTCAGGAACAATTATCAGTCCCGAATTTGGTGTAGTGGTCCCGCTTAGTTCTGGCTATGTTAGGTTAGAGTCTGGATTCCTAGCTACGGTGGATTGGGGTTGACCTTTCGCAAGTGTCAAGATCTTTGGGGTCTAAATCGTCGCCTACGTTACGAATGTGTGTTTGTGGGGGAGGGATCAGTCGGTAGCGCGCCATTTTCATCAACTACAGTTTCCAGGTTGGAGTCCCGCCTGGGGCAGCATTGAGATTTACCTCTGAAAAATTCCTCGCCCTGCCCTCTGTCAGTAGGAGACACCGATGGACTTCGAAAGGCCACTGTCCATCGGATGGGACATTAAGCCGTGGTCCCTGTGCGGGAGAGTCATGCCCTGTGCACGTTAAGAAGAACACGCTGGATGGCCTTGAAGGAAGGCTACCATCTGTCACCCAACAGCTGTGGTTCTCTCCTCCCAATCTGCTTTATGCCTTGGGGATTCGTTATTAATTTAATCCACTGTGCACATTAATCCACTGTGCCATTTAATCCACTGTGCACAAAAAAAAATTAGATATAAAACAACCCAAACCTTAACAATAGAGAATCGAAAGTTATGAATAGAGTAAGTGCGTTTTTGATGCGCCAAGTTATCAATAGAGAGACATCCCACGGCTAACGTTTGGAGAGGGGTCTAATATTATTGTAAGGTCGAAATCCTGATAGTCAGACCCAGATTTAGAGACTAGCCTAGGGGCGCCAACATAATACCGCCATCATTTAAATGCTAAACTTTGTTTATTCAACTAAAAATAAAATTATACCGTTTTTTAATATGAACTAGTTGCAAATGCATTTGATAAATCTTATTTTGATGTATTCATTGATTGTATGTTTTGTTAAAAATATCTACATGCAGGCAAACTTGAATTGTTATTATAGTATGTTATCCACTAGTGTAGCGGTTCTCAACCTTTTATGCTTCACGCATAAAAGAAATGCCCTGGAAAAGAAACGCCCCTGGAAATGTGTATGTAACTAGTGTACTCCTTATATAGGCAGATAAAACTATAGTTACAGTATAACAATGGGAATAAAATAAAACATATATATATAACATATATCTATATCGCTAGATATAATATAACATATATCTAGCGATTTTTGAGCTCTCAAGGTGTACCCCAAAAAATAGTTCTAAAATTGATGCAAAGCGAAAAATATTACACAAATTTTAAAATTACATTTATTTCAGTAAACGATTTGTTATACTTTTAACGTAAATTTTTACGAGTAGCGACGGTGATGTTAAATATTTCGGTTTAAAGAACTCTTTAAATAGCAAACAATTATTGCTCAAAATTTAGATTTGGAAAATATTTTTTGAGATTGGAGGTTGGTTGCAGAGAGATTGGTTGCAGAGATTTGAGAAGGAGGTTGCATACTTACGATATTTTGCTACAAAAGGCTTAATTCAAAGTAAGTGAGCGTTGAATACAGTTTTCCATTCTTATAACGTGGAAATATTCCAATCTTTTAAAAATTTAATGTAATTTGTTCATTCTCAGAGTTAAAGAGGAGAATAAGAAAAAATGTTTAAATTTCAAATGAATAATCTGATTTTTAAATATTACTTCATATTGAATATTGCAAGTTATTTTATTATCATCATCATCCTCAAGCAGCAACGGGCTACGGAGGTCCAACCAGACTGCGCAGTTTAATTCTCCAAGCATATCTGTCCTGAGCTACATCTGCTGCATCCGGCCACTGCACACCAATTCTAACAAGGTCCTGTTTGACATTGTCTGCCCACCGCATCCTAGGTCTCCCCCTCCTTCTGAGGTCTCTACGCACACTGTTCATAACCCTATTCGCCAATCTATAATTATCCATACGGGTAACATGGCCAAACCAGCGGAGTCTCTCTCTGCACAATATGCTGCTTAAAGAAGGTTGCAGACTCCTTTGCCTAACCTCATCATTAGTTACAAAGTTAAACCACCTAATACCCAAGATACTACGTAAGCATCTAGAACCAAAAGCATCAAGTTTCCTGTTATCTTGTTTACACAGCGTCCAAGTTTCACTACCATAACTAACCCAAGAAAGAACCAAACTATTATACAGTCCAATTTTAGTCTTTAGGTCTATACGCCTATTTCTCCACAATCTCCATAGATTCTTAAAAGTCCCGGCAGCAATCCCTATTCGTCTATTAATCTCATGCCGCACATCACCAGTATCTGTTACATAGCTCCCAAGATAATTAAACTGTGACACTTGCTCAAGACTGCAGCCATTCAGATTAACTGAATCACAACCTCCCTGACCAATTTTAATCACTTTAGTTTTCTCTCTGTTTATAACCAAACCTACTCTACTACCAGTCTCATCAACAGCTCGAATGAAAGAGTTCATCTCATCAACATCATTTGCCAAAAGGGCTAAATCATCAGCATAATCTAAATCAGAAATTTTCGTATCTGCAACCCATTTAAGGCCAAAATCATTCCCCTCAAGTGAATTTCGCATGACATAATCAATAACCAAACTAAAGAGAAAAGGAGACAAAATGCACCCTTGTCGAACACCAGAAGTAATGCTAAACCAATTGCTACAAAACCTTTCAACTCTCACACATGACTCAGTGTTATTATAGAGAGCTTTCATAATGTTCACTAACTTGTCTGGTATATCATATGATCTCACAATCAACCACAAATTATGACGATCAACAGAGTCGAAAGGCTTTTTGAAATCAACAAAGCTAGCAACCAAAGGTTTCTGAAACTCTAAACGTTTCTCAAGAATCTGCCTAAGTGAAAATATCTGATCTACACATCCCCTACCACTTCTGAATCCACATTGCTCATCATGTATCCATTCCATATTATCATAGAGATTCTTAATTCTATTAAGCACAATCATGGAAAGAACTTTACCTGGAACAGAGAGTAGGCTGATACCCCTATAGTTATCATAAGAACTGCGATCACCTTTTTTGAAAATAGGGTTAATAATAGCTCTGGTAAAATCCTTAGGAATCATGCCTTTATCATAAAAGTTATTCAAAATCTCAGTCATCCAAGTGGTAACCGAAACATTCCCAGCTCTGAGCATTTCTGTAGTAATTTCATCTACCCCTGGCGATTTATGAAGTTTAAGTTTAGAAATAGCCAAAATAACTTCAGATTGTGTTATAGGGCCAACATTAAAGCCACCAATGCATCTATCATCATTACAAACAATGGGAGTAGAACTAACTACATTGTTTAGAACATCACTGAAATGCTCAGCCCACCTAGCCATGACAGAATCCTCCCCTTCTATAACCTTACCTTGTTTATCCTTCAATCCTTGTATACCTGTGCGTTTTCTACCACACAAAACATTAACTATCTGGTACAGCTCTCTGCTGTTGTGCTGTCTAACTGCTTCCTCGGCTTTGTCAGCCAAACCATCAAGCCAAAGATTTTTATCAGTAGCTAACTGATCCTTTACACGTTTATTAAGCTCTTTGCAATCCTTTCTATTAGGACAAGTAGGGTACTGATTTGCTCAAGTGCCTTATCACTTAAATAATTCTCCTCCTCTGCTCCTTTTTCCCTAAAAGAGTACTGTTAGTTTCCAAAAAAGCCTGTTTAAAATGGCCCCACTCTTCCTCAACTTCAGTATTAAGCAAACCATGACTGTCATAATGACTAAGTAACCTATCATGGTAAGCTTTAGCTATAACAGGGTCTTTTAGAGCTTCAGTATTAAAGGTAAATTTTTTAAATTTAGCACAACACTTCTTAAATTTAAGTTGCAAGACACTTTTAACAAGGTAATGGTCAGATCGAATTTCAGCTCCCCTATATGACCTGGTATTTCTAACAGAACTAGCCCATTTGCTGTTAATTAATATATAATCAATCATATTCTTATGCAGCCCATCAGATGAAACCCATGTGTGTTTATGTATGTCGCGTGTTTGTAATATGTGTTAATTATTCTGAAATCATTGTGTTTACTTACCTGTATGAGACGTTGTCCATTGCCATTGCAGCTACCAATACCAAAAGGGCCTATCACCCCTCCCCAAAGGTCAGAGTCGGTACCAACTTTGGCATTGAAGTCACCTAGAACAAGGGTAATATCTCCTTTCTTGACGGAATTCAAAATATCCTGAAGTTGTCCATAAAACCTATCCTTCTCATCCTCATCGGCATCCTCAGTGGGGGCATAACAGCAGATAACATTCAAGTCTTTAACGCTTGTCTGAAATTTTGCTGTAAGAAACCTTTCATTAATGCACTCATATCCTAGAAGAGCATCACTAGCGTGTCTGCTGAGAAGCAGACCCACACCTTGGTGATGCTTATTGTCGTCCCTCCCTGAAAAGAGAAATTTAAGATTATTTTCAAGAATCTGACCATTATCTGTCCATCTGGTCTCTTGCAAGCCGAGAATATCTAGGTTAAAGCGCTGGAATTCCTGCGTGAGGTCATCAAGAGAATAATCTCTATGTAATGTTCTCACATTCCACGTTATTGCAGAGAGAAAATGATTATTAGGATTTTTAAAGAAATTAGGTAATTCAATGCCAGCAGACATGCTAGTGATGCTCTTTTAGGATATGAGGGCATTAATGAAAGGTTTATTACAGCAAAATTTCAGACAGTCAAGCATTAAAGACTGGAATATTACCTGCTGTTATGCCCCCACTGAGGATGCCGATGAGGATGAGAAGGATAGGTTTTATGGACAGCTTCAGGATATTTTGAATTCTGTCAAGAAAGGAGATATTACCCTTGTTCTAGGTGACTTCAATGCCAAAGTTGGTACTGACTCCTTACCTTTGGGGAGGGGTGATAGACCCTTTTGGTATTGGTAGCTGCAATGGCAATGTCTCCTACAGGTAAGTAAACTCAATGGTTTGAGAATAACTAACACTTATTACAAACACCGCGACATACATAAGTACACAGGGGTTTCATCTGATGGGCTGCATAAGAATACGATTGATTATATATTAATTAACACAGCAAATGGGCTAGTTCTGTTAGGAGTACCAGGGCATATAGTGGAGCTGAAATTCGATCTGAAAATTACCTTGTTAAAAGTGTCTTGCAACTTAAACTTAAAAAGTGTTGTGCTAAATTTAAAAAAAATTACCTTTAATACTGAAGCTCTGAAAGATCTAGTTGTAGTTAAAGCTTACCATGATAGGTTACTTAGTCATTATGATAATCATGGTTTGCTTAATACTGAAGTTGATGAAGAATGGGACCGTTTTAAACAGGCTTTTTTGGAAACTAACAGTATTCTTTTAGGAATAAAGGAGCAGAGGAGACAGAATTATTTAAGTGATAAGGCAATTGAGCTTATTTCAGAAAGAAGGAACTGCAGGAATGTCCTTAATCAGTACCCTACTAGTCCTGATAGAAAGGATTACAGAGAACTTAATAAACGTGTAAAAGATCAGTTAGCTGCTGATAAGAATCTTTGGCTTGATGGTTTGGCTGACAAAGCCGAGGAAGCAATTAGACAGCACAACAGAAGAGAGCTGTACCAGATAGTTTTATTTTTGTGTGGTAGAAAACGGACAGGCATACAAGGATTGAAGGATAAACAAGGTAAGGTTATAGAAGGGGAGGATTCTGTCATGGCTAGGTGGGCTGAGCATTTCAGTGATGTTCTAAACAATGTAGTTAGTTCTACTCCCATTGTTTGCAATGATGATAGATGCATTGGTGGCTTTAATGTTGGCCCTATAACAAAATTTGAAGTTATTTTGGCTATTTCTAAACTTAAACTTCATAAATCGCCAGGGGTAGATGAAATTACTACAGAAATGCTTAGAGCTGGGAATGTTTCGGTTACCACTTGGATGACTGAAATTCTGAATATCTTTTATGATAAAGGCATGGTTCCTAAGGATTTTACCAGAGCTATTGTTATCCCTATTTTCAAAAAAGGTGATCGCAGTTCTTGTGATAACTATAGGGGTATTAGCCTACTCTCTGTTCCAAGTAAAGTTCTTTCCATGATTGTGCTTAATAGAATTAAGAAACTGGTTGACAGTCAATTGCGTGATTAGCAATGTGGATTCAGAAGTAGTAGGGGATGTGTGGATCAGATACTTTCACTTAGACAGATTCTTGAGAAATGTGTAGAGTTTCAGAAAGCTTTGGTTGCTAGCTTTGTTTATTTCAAAAAGGCTTTCGACTCTGTTGATCGTCATAATTTGTGGTTGATTGTGAGATCATATGGCATACCAGACAAGTTAGTTAACATAATGAAAGCTCTCTATAATAACACTGAGTCGTGTGTGAGAGTTGGTAAGGCTTGTAGCAATTGGTTTAGCATTACTTCTGGTGTTCGACAAGGGTGTATTTTGTCTCCTTTTCTTTTTAGTTTGGTTATTTATTATGTTATGCGAAATTCACTGCAAGGAAAGATTTTGGCCTTAAATGGTCTGGAGATACGAAAATTTCTGATTTAGGTTATGCTGATGATTTAGCCCTTTTGGCAAATGATGTTGATGAGATGAACTCTTTCATTAGAACTGTTGGTGAGACTGGTAGTAGAGTAGGTTTTGTTATTATCAGAGAGAAAGCTAAAGTGATGGAAATTGGTCAGGCAGGTTGTGATTCAGTTCATCTGAATGGTTGCAGTCTTGAGCAAGTGTCACAGTTTAATTATCTTGGGAGCTATGTAACAGATAATGGTGATGTGCGGCATGAGATTAACAGACGGATAGGGATTGCTTCTGGGACTTTTAAGGAGTGAATGGAGAAATAGGCGTATACACCTAAAGACTAAAATTAGACTGTATAATAGTTTGGTTCTTTCTTGGGTTAGTTATGGTAGTGAAACTTGGACGCTGTGTAAACAAGATAACAGGAAACTTGATGCTTTGATTCTAGATGCTTACGTAGTATCTTGGGTATTAGTGGTTTAACTTTGTAACTAATGATGAGGTTAGGCATAGGAGTCTGCAACCTCCTTTAAGCACCATATTGTGCAGAGAGAGACTCCGCTGGTTTGGCCATGTTGCCCGTATGGATAATTATAGATTGGCAAATAGGGTTATGAACAGTGTGCCTAGAGGCCTCAGAAGGAAGGGGAGACCTAGGATGCGGTGGGCAGACAATGTCAAACAGGACCTTGTTAGAATTGGTGTAAAGTGGCCGGATGCAGCAGATGTAGCTCAGGACAGATATGCTTGAAGAATTAAACTGCACGGTCTGGTTGGACCTCCGTATCCCATGGCTGCTTGATGATGATGATGATGATGATAAAAATTCTTACATCCTTAAAATTAAATAAATTCGCCCAAGTAATTCATTAATGATAAAAATAAAATGTTCAGGTCTCACCCTAAGTGATTAATAATTAAAACAGCCTTCTAAGAAATCTGTGTGCAATTATTAATTATAATAAATATATAAAAAAAGGAAAATTTATCTTTAGGACAGGATAGGGTAAAAAAGAAATAACCTTTTTTTGTTCACTGTCCTACCTAAATATTAAAGAATTTCCAGGTTATATCAATGGGAATTTAACTTTGAAGTTTTGCAACTTCTAAAATATGCAATCTATGGAAGTTGTGACTGAAGATAAATCAAAGTTCACAATTAAAAATATATAAATCTCGATTTTCAATAGAATTCGTTTGATATTTAAAAAGTAACGGAAGTTGCAATATTTCGCAGCAGTAATGCGCTATTATTTCAGAAAGTAATAAAAAAAAGTATTGTTCCAAATCATTAAGAAAAATAAATATACGTTTTAGAAGTTTGCATAATGATTTTTTTAAATGATTTAAACGATTTTTTTAATATCATACAATTAATGAATGATTTTAATAAAACTATAATTGCTAAATATTCCAGCTTCTATAACTTTTTAAATGCAGAACGAATATTGTTGAAAATCGAGATGTAAATAGATTTGATTATGATCTTTATTTTATCTTGAGTCACACATTTTTCCGTTAAAAGCATATTTTAGGTTGGGTTGTTTTACCTCTGAGCGGCACTATTTTGCACACCATGGGCTAAATGGCCAGGTCACATGGACCCCGAAGGCTCAGAGAAGGTTGGGGGAGGGGACCCACTGAAACAGCTGTTGGGAGACAGATGGTAGCCTCCCGTCAAGGCCATCCAGCATGTTCTTTAACGTGCACATGATATGGCTCTCCCGCACACGCTGCCACGGCTTAACGTCCCATCCGACGGACGGCGGCCTTTCCAAGCCCATCGGTGTCCCCTACTGACCGTGGGCAGGGCGGGGAATTTTTGCGGAGATAAATCTCAACGCTGACCCAGCTGGGACTCGAACCTGGGAACTACAGATTACGAGCTTGGCGCGCTACCGACTGAGACACCCCCGCCCACATATTTTAGGAGTTATGGAGATTTCTATTGACAGAACATGAAAATTGTCTAATATTTTGATAGGGCAGCGTGAATGTTGGAGGGTTCTGTTGGACTTGCCAAATATAGTTCATGTGTTCCTCCACTGTTAAAAGATTGGTAACACTGATCGACTCTATAAGAAGGTTCGACAAGCATCAGACTAACGATTGTTTGCGACAGAATTGAACAATCAGGTATTGGCGCACACTAGAAGAATGAGTGAATGCAGAACTATTGTCTCTGGCCTGATCGTACCTTTTTCTGAAAGCTTTCTGCCCACATTAATGCTCTTTCTTGCAGACAGAGATTTCGTACCAAGTTGGCTGAGATTTTTGAACACATCGCACTGCGTTGGGAGTGAGAGAGGCAGAGCATCTCTGTAGCTGTTCCATGCATTATACATGACAGGCAATTTATTATAAAGGGATCGGGATGAATTTTCTTCCTCTTTCTGTTAGCAGACTGTGTGGAAGGAATATCTAACATCGGTTCTTTTATCTCAGTTTTTGTTTTGTAACTGACCTTGGATGCAAGGAGCATAAAGAGAGACAGAGACCTTCATGATATTGATTAGAAACTTAATTCTTATTCTGAAAAGGAGAAATCAATGCGTTCTAAGGATTTGTGTGTTTGCTTTAATAGCTATTTGTAAACTTTATTCGGGGATGGGTTGGGTTGTTTTACCACTGAGCGGCACTTTTTTGCACACCATGGGCTAAATGGCCAGGTCGCATGGACCCCGAAGGCTCAGAGAAGGTTGGGGGAGGAGACCCACTGGAACAGCTGTTGGGAAACAGATGGTAGCCTCCCGTCAAGGCCATCCAGCATGTTCTTTAACGTGCACAGGGTATGGCTCTCTCGCACACGGAGATACGGCTTAACGTCCCATCCGACGGACGGCGACCTTTCCAAGTCCATCGGTGTCCCCTACTGACAGTGGGCAGGGCGGGGAATTTTGCGGAGATAAATCTCAACGCTGACCCAGCTGGGACTCGAACCTGGGAACTACAGATTGCGAGCCTGGCGCGCTACCGACTGAGCTACCCCCGCCCCTTTTTTCGAAGGAAAAATAAACTTTTCACTGATATTGTAATTGTGATCCCTCAACTTGCATAATCTAAACCCAAATGCCACATATAGCAGTTTTTTAGAATAACATTTATTGAAGATTCAGAGTAACTTTTAAAGTTCATAAAGTTTAGTCAATGATTGTAAGAAGTGCGGAAATTTCGCTTCTGTGATATCCCGACATACTAAATATGCAAAACTGCAGGGTTCGCGAATCGAAAATGCGGTAGAAAAGAGTGGCTTTTGCCAAAAAAAGATGCGAGACGATTTTCTAAGCACTCTTGAGTGCTAAGCGAAATCATCTAGCTTTCCACTCTGGTCACGGGTACCATAGGTTGGCCATACCTGCAGAATAAAAAATTAATTCTTCAGGCCATACCTGCAGAATAAAAAATTAATTCTTCAGGCCATACCTGCATTTTACACGATAGATATATTTGTTAGCATGCTTCACTTTGCATGCGCTTGTCTTCATCTTAATGAAAAATGCTTCGCGATTCCGAAACCCTAAAACCATAGAATTAAAATATTACGTTGGCCAAGGGTTGGTCTTGCGTTCATGCTTTTACCCTTTGGTTACCATTTCAGCCCGATATTCAAAAGACCATTGCATCCCAAAGCCTCCTTATCTGATGCTCAATTCCTTTCCCCTTAAGAAGAGGGGCGGGGGTGGCTCAGTCGGTAGCGCGCCAGGCTCGTAATCTGTAGTTCCCAGGTTCGAGTCCCAGCTGGGTCAGCTTTGAGATTTATCTCCGCAAAATTCCCCGCCCTGCCCACGGTCAGTAGGGGACACCGATGAGCTTGGAAAGACCGCCGTTCGTCGGATGGGACGTTAAGCCATGGCCCCGTGTGCGGGAGAGCCATATTCTGTGCACGTTAAAGAACACGCTGGATGGCATTGACGGGAGGCTACCATCTGTCTCGCAACAGCTGTTCCAGTGGGTCCCCTCCCCCAACCTTCTCTGAGCCTTCGGGGTCCATGTGACCTGGCCATTTAACCCATGGTGTGCAAAAAAGTGCCGCTCAGAAATAAAACAACTCAACCCGACCTTTCCCCCTTAAGAGGAAGCTCTAATTGTTCAGCCACAACACCAGTCTTCTAATGGACCTGGAAGAATTCTTTCTGTTGTCCCCGAGCCTTAATCCTCTCCGACAAATGAAAGCTTCCAAGAAAGGGAACATCAACTTAAAGTAACTTCGCTTGCATATAATGCACAACAGCTGGGCTTTGTCGTTCAATTCTACACCCATTGTTCGTCAAGGAAAAAACAAAATCATGCCTTAGCATTATTTTTAATACAAAATTATTGTTTGTTGCAATTAAAAAGTTGATAATAATCTTTATCAGAAGTTGGCAATCAATTTTTTTTTGTTATTTGATTATTACGATTCTGACATTTCGGGATCCGAAACGGCTTGACGTATCTAGTATGTATACAAATACTATAACTTGCGACACCGAAGGTTAAATTCCAAGGGATGTATAAAGTGAAAAAGCACTAGTGAAATAAATTCTTAATTGATTATTTTTTACACCCCTCAAATAGCTGTTTTCTCACAGGTCTCATAAGAGAATGTCAATTTATGACGTCAGAAGACCAGTTATGAAGACAAGATCTCAGCAGAAAGACAATGCGAGAAAGAAAATTCATTACTCTAGGGTCCTGAATCCAGGTCCCAAATATGGATGCTTGTGTTGTTTTTCTACTGAGGTCTCCCATCCCATACTCACAAATTTCTCTATGGCGATCCAGGTTCGAATCCTGTACTGGCATGGTTGTTTGTTCTGTGCTATTCTTGTACAAGAAGGCCTGTATAATCTAGAAGTAGCTTCAAATGCCCTTCTCTCTTCTCTATGCAACTTAAGTAGGGGATAAATGGGGGTTCTGACTCACAGGAGGCTAATCCTATGGGAGATTTCCAATCCAGAACATCGAAGGAGGCTAATTTAATCCTATAAGAGATTTCTAATCAGGATCATCGAAGGTGGTTAACTGTTAATCTTATCTGAGGATTTCTAAAGGAGAATCTACGAGGCTAATGTTTGCCCTAGAGGAATATTTCTCACCCAGAGGGGACAATATTATTTTTACAGAGAATTTTGCTATTCCAGTTGTTCACTGAGATGTATATAAATTATTTATTAAGTCATTTCACACGTATTTATAATTATCATGTTTCCTCTTTAAGTAAATGTGCAAGATTTGAGGATTAGAGATAACGCCTAATTCGATAAAATATTACTGGTTCCCAAAATCCTTGTTATTTTGCCGAGCTTGCGGAGAATCAACTCAACCCATTGACTAACATTGAGACGACTTTTACAGGACAAACAAGTCTTTATTTAAAGAAACATTACGTGCTACAGGTTACTCCAACACAATAAACTTTATTCCTGAGAAAGTGAAGATTGATCTCCCCAGTTCCGTACAAGAGCAGTGAGATTTGTACAGCATTTGTTTTTGAGATAAAAGTCAGTGGGAAAAAATGTTTTTTTCTCCCGTTTTCCGCAAAAAATATCTGGATTTTCAACGAAGGAGATCTGCTGAAAAAGGGTTGCTCTAAGAATTTCGGCAGCTTTATAATGTCCATAAGCTAAAGTATCATATCCATTAGCAAGTATCAATCTTTTATTATCATAAGTGTTGTATTGATAATGTATTTGACAAAGTGTTGTTAATTGTGGGTTTATTATCTCATGCATTGCTTTATGTTACAATAAATTTGAATTAACTCTGTCCTCGATCAGTAGGGGACACCGATGGGCTTGGAAAGGCCGCCGTCCATCGAATAGTACGTTAAAGAACACGCTGGATGGCTTTGACAGGAGGCTGCCATTTGTCTCTCAACAGCTGTTCCAGTGGGTCCCCTCCCTCAACCTTCTCCGAGCTCTCGGGGTCCTTGTGACTGACCATTTAGCCCATTGTGTGCAAAAAAAGTGCCTCTCAAAGGCAAAACAGCCCAAACCTTAATCATGTGACTATTGCAGATTGTCATTGCCTGAACATCATTATCACTTAAAAAACAATTGCCTAAAGCTATCATCACCAGTCAGAACTCTGGTGATGTGAAATTTACGCTTTAGTTACGTTATTGTTAAAAACGCAGCCATTGAAATTCTACGAAACAATATAAGGCTGATGAAACAAAGTTGAAAGAGATTCATTATAACGTAACAGAAGCAATGAAGAGTTATATTTGGAGGCAACGATTCTGAATTTCTTGCAGTCCGTGGTTACTCTTTGGTTGAAGGAATAACGAAAATTGTTGTTAAGCCAACGACTCAGCTTCGATGTACCGTTTGGGCTCAATTTGTGACCCAGAAGACGTGTCGACATTTCAATCACAACACTGAACATTCGTTCACTTTGTGAGATGATGATGATGATGAAACTACTCACTAAATTGAATTTTCCAGAATAGTCCTTCTATTCCGACTCATTCAGGTCATGTTACATTGGATAAAAAAAAAAAGAAAAAAAAACATTTTAAAATATAAATGAGAATGTGATATGTTTATAAAATATAAGAGTATTTTCGCATATATGTTATGTTTTCTTCATGTTGTTATGAGTGAAATCATAAGAGTATTTTGTTGTTTATTCTTCATATTGTATGAGTTGTATGATTAAATGTTTTGTACAGTTCATATGTTTAATTTTTTTGTGAGAGGGTTATCTTCATGTTGTTTGAGTTGTTTTAATTGAATATTTAAATATTATTAAATAGATCACATTCTTTAAAAAAATTGATAAGAAGTTTTAAATTTTTTTTTTTGTTAATAATTGTATTGTTGTGATGTAAAATTGAAGAGAAATTATTTGGTGTAATGTTATGTTTTAATAATTTATCAAAGTAGATCTTTCTTTGTGTTGAAAAGATTTGACATTTAAAAATTATGTGCTCTAAGGTTTGAGGAGTATTGCATGTATCGCAATTTGGTGAAGATATCCTTTTGTAAGTGTATAGAGTAGTATTTGTTAAGGCCCAATTTGTTTTAATTTTTGAGATTAGGCTAATTTCATCCTTTTTAAGACCAAAATCATTAAATTTTTGAATTTTATTACATATAAGGAATCTATGAGAATTTATTGCATTTGATTGAAAATATTGTTGTGTATCATTAAATAGAAGTGTTTTATTTTTTTGTTTATGAGTGTGTATGAAAAAAGGAGTAGGTATAATGTTTGTGTTGTTTTGTTCCTGTTTTGCTAATAAATCAGCTTCCTCATTGCCTGCAATGTTAGAGTGTGAAGGTATCCATTGTATGTACATAAAATTGTTTTGTGAGAGATGTTTAAATATTAAGATGTTAATGTCATTTAAAAAATGGAATATTTGGATTTATAGGGATTTGTGTAAAGTAAATGTATTGCAGATTTACAATCAGATAAAATAACTATGTAGGAGTTATGGAATTTTAATGCCCAATTTATTGCTAAGATGATAGCTGAAGTTTCGGCTAAAATAATTGAGGATTGTTGGCTAAATTTAAAAGAATTGGATGTGTTATAATTTGGACATGTGAATGCTCCTGATGATATTTTAGTGTTTTCATTATATGAGCCATCAGTGTAGATTTTTATATGATGTTTATATGTGTTGTCAATGTGTGAGTTTGTTAATGTTAGGAGTTGGTCTGTGTTTAAATTATGTTTTTTTATGATTCCAGGTATGTCTAATGAGATGATTGGGGGGCAACTTGTCCAAGGTGGAAAATTAGGGATATAATCTCCACTTTGGTTTTGTAGAATGATTTCTGTTAATTTTTGAATTTGGTTTGTGTCAATAGTAGAATTATTGAAAAAAGTTATTGATGATTTTTTGTATGATGGGATGTGTTTTATTTTTGGTGACAATTCTGAAAATTAGATTTGAAAATAGATATTTTTTCTTAATTATTATGGGGGGGATAGCAGTGTCTGCATATAGGTTTATGTTTTTACTACCTTTAGGAATTCCTAGAATATGTCTAATGATTTTTGTTTGTATATTTTCTAGTTTAGAAATGTTGTTTTGAGATAAATTGTTTAATAATTCTATTCCATATTGATATTTGGGAGCAATTAGATTTTGATAGATTAATAGTAGGTTTTTTGTGATTTTTGTGTATTTTAATAATTGAAATAATTTATTACCTGTTTTAGTTGCATAATTGATTTGTTTAGACCAATTAAGTTTAGAGTCAAAGTGTAAGCCTAAAAATTTAGTGCCTTTTACAATTTTGATTTTTTTGTTATGTAAAAATATGTTGAGTTTTTTAATAGGAAATTTATCTTTATAAAAAGGAATAGTGATGGTTTTTTCAGATGAGATATTGAGATTCCATGTTTTACAAAAGTTTAGTAAATTGTCTATGTTATGTTGTAAGTTGTTTTTGATAATATTTAGGTTACTATGATGTGCCCATATAATGATATCATCAGCATAGATTACAAAATTAATGTCATGAGTAAAGTGTTCAGGTAGGTCATAAAGAAATAAATTAAATAAATTAGGGGATAAGATGTCTCCTTGGATAATTCCAGTTTTGATTGGGTATGTTGGAGATATGTATTTATGAATTTTAACTTTAAAAGTTTTTTTGTGACAATATTAAATAAAAATTTGTAAATGTTCCCATGGAATCCTAAATTTTTAAGTTTAAATAATAGAGCATTATGGTTAACAGAGTCAAAAGCATTTTTAATATCTATTACTATTGCAACTAGGTATTGTTTAATAGATATAGCATGTTCTATGTCAGATATAAGATGTAATAACAGATCTTTTGTAGATTTACCTGGTCTGAATCCATATGAATGTTCACCAAGGATATTGTTATTTTCTATATACCAGGTGAGTCTGAAATTAATTAATCTCTCAAATAGTTTTAATATATTTGAAGATAAACATATTGATCTATAGGAGTCTAAATCTTTGAAGTCTTTTTTAGTTTTATGTATGAATATCATAAAATTCTCAAACCATTGAGGGGGAATGATTCCAGATTTCCAAATATCATTAAATGTTTTTAGAATAAAGATTTTCCATTTTAGAGGAAGATTTTTTAATGTTTTATTAGAAATATTGTCAGGTCCATTAGCTGTTTTGGATTTAAGAATATTTATAGCATGGTTAAGTTCATGTAAAGTGAATGGAAGATTTAGAATGTGAATTTTATCTTTATAAAAGTTATGTATAAAGGTTGTGTTATCGTATTTTTTGCTCAGAGAGTAGGAATCTTTTACTTTATTAATATGATGAGTGGCTAATTTATCTGCAGTTATAGATATGTTTTCATTGTTGTATAGGGCTAAAGATTCTATTGGTGAAGATGTGGATTTAGGATTTGAATTATTGTGTAGTTTTTTATATACTTTCCAAATATTTGTAGTAGAGGAATTTGGTGTAAGGATTTCTGTAAATGAATGCCAGTTGGATTTTTGAATATTTTTGATTTTTTTATTTATTGCAGTGGATAATCTATTAAAATTTTCAACATCTCTGAAAGTATTATTTCTAATCATTGTTCTTTCTGCTTTTCTTCTTATGGCAATTAGTTTGTTAATAAATATTATGTGGGAATTATTATGTGGTATTTTTTTTTTGTGTGTAAGGAAGTGTGTTTGTTTTTGCAAGTTGATAAACTTTGTGTTAAATCATTATATGTGGGTGTAAAATTATTATCTTCCTTTGAATTTTGCAGTTCTTTTTGAAATTTGACCAATCTGTAAGTAGGATTTTAGGTTTGTTATTTTTATTGTAGGGTGAAAATATATAAATTGGATAGTGGTCACTTGTATATGTATCATTAGAAATAGACCATTTGAGAGAATTAATTAACCCAGGTGTGGCTAGAGATAGATCAATAATTGAATGTGTATTATTTTTGTTGTTTATAGTTTTGGAGTTATCATTTAAAATAGTTAAATTATGTTTATTAATAAATTTTGATAATTGTTTACCCTTGTTATCTGTTTTGTATGAGTACCAGTTTGTGTGATGTGAGTTGAAATCACCGCAGATGATGGCTTCACCAGGAAGTAATGAGATTATATTTGAGTAAGTAGATTCATATATGTTTTTGCCTGAATTATAGCAGTTAAGTAAATATATTTGTTTTTTATTTGAGGAAATTTTAATAGCAACACATTCTAGTGAATCTTGTATTATGGGTATAGGAATTTGAATTTGTGGAAAATTTTGATTAATATAGGTGATAACACCTTTTGATTGATTTGTGTTTTTTTGGTGATATGATATAAAGTTGTTTAATTGAGGAGGTTTGTTTACAAATGTTTCTTGTAGAAGTAAAATGTTGAAGTTATGTGTTTTTATAAGATGTTTAAGAGTGGGAAGTTTTGAAGAGAAGCCTCTGCAATTCCACTGAAAAATCTTTAGTTCATGGTTCATGAAACACAGTTCACTGTAGCCAGTAGGATGTCAATGATGAGGCTTAAGTGTGGGCTGCTAGGTAGTACTAGGTTAAGCAGCTTTAAAATTAGACTTATGATTTGACCCTTGGATTGTAAGTTGAAAGCCAGGCTTTTTGTCTGGGATAACATGAGGTATGTTATCTTTATTTAAGTGAATATCAGCAGATGGGCCTGGAATAGATGTAGTTGAAGATTTTTGTCCTTTAATATTTTTCTTCACTGTGGCAGCAAAAGTTGGCATGTCACTTTGTGATGTTTTTTTTCATGTTTTTTTTTTCCATTTTTTTTTCATTTTTTTTCATGTCACTTTGTGAGAGATAATGCTTATTCGTCTCAAAGCGTCCTTTAATCGGTTTTGAGATGGAGCCGTTTTTTTGAGGCGAGGAAAGACTGACCGTATAACGGGTTTTAAGGGTCTCGACATCGCTAAATTCAAAGAAAAGCGGTTCGGTGTTCCTCTGAATCGCTTAGTTGAACTGGTGTCTAGATCTGTTCCCCGTGGTGAGCTTACGCACCTTAAAGGCGAAGGTAAAGGTAGACACGGATTGAATTCGCGAAATCTTAAATATACATAAAATAAGCTTTTTCTACGCAGAGGCTTCAAATGGAGTCGTCATTTTAATTCTCTCTTCACAATCTTGGATCTCTCGGAATGGATTTTAACGATAGAATTAAGAAGTTCTTCAGCATCCACCAGGGTCCTGACTGCTGATGATAGCTTTAGGAAATTGTTTTTTAAGTGATAATGATGTTCAGGCAATGACAATCTGCAATAGTCACATGCTTAAGGTTTGGGCTGTTTTGCCTTTGAGAGGCGCTTTTTTGCACACAATGGGCTAAATGGTCAGTCACAAGGACCCCGAGAGCTCGGAGAAGGTTGAGGGAGGGGACCCACTGGAACAGCTGTTGAGAGACAAATGGCAGCCTCCTGTCAAAGCCATCCAGCGTGTTCTTTAACGTACTATTCGATGGACGGCGGCCTTTCCAAGCCCATCGGTGTCCCCTACTGATCGAGGACAGAGTTAATTCAAATTTATTGTAACATAAAGCAATGCATGAGATAATAAACCCACAATTAACAACACTTTGTCAAATACATTATCAATACAACATTTATGATAATAAAAGATTTATACTTGCTAATGGATATGATACTTTAGCTTATGGACATTATAAAGCTGCCGAAATTCTTAGAGCAACCCTTTTTCAGCAGATCTCCTTCGTTGAAAATCCAGATATTTTTTGCGGAAAACGGGAGAAAAAAACATTTTTTCCCACTGACTTTTATCTCAAAAACAAATGCTGTACAAATCTCACTGCTCTTGTACGGAACTGGGGAGATCAATCTTCACTTTCTCAGGAATAAAGTTTATTGTGTTGGAGTAACCTGTAGCACGTAATGTTTCTTTAAATAAAGACTTGTTTGTCCTGTAAAAGTCGTCTCAATGTTAGTCAATGGGTTGAGTTGATTCTCCGCAAGCTCGGCAAAATGACAAGGATTTTGGGAACCAGTAATATTTTATCGAATTAGGCGTTATCTCTAATCCTCAAATCTTGCACATTTACTTAAAGAGGAAATATGATAATTATAAATACGTGTGAAATGACTTAATAAATAATTTATATACATCTCAGTGAAACAACTGGAATAGCAAAATTTTCTGTAAAAATAATATTGTCCCCTCTGGATGAGAAATATTCCTCTAGAGCAAACATTAGCCTCATAGATTCTCCTTTAGAAATACCCAGATAAGATTAACAGTTAACCACCGTCGATGCTCTTGATTAGAAATCTCTCAGGATTAACATTAGCCTCCTTCGATGTTCTGGATATGAAATCTGCCATAGGATTAACATTAGCCTCCTGTGAGTCAGAGGGCCTGGGGTGGCTCAGTCGGTAGCGCGCCAGGCTCGTAATCTGTAGTTTCCAGGTTCGAGTCCCACCTGGGTCAGCGTTGAGATTTATCTCCGCAAAAATTCCCCGCCCTGCCCACGGTCAGTAAGAGACACCGATGGGCTTGTAAAGGCCGCCATCCGCCGGATGGGACGTTAAGCCGTGGCCCCGTGTGCGGGAGAGCCATACCCTGTGCACGTTAAAGAATACTCTGGATGGCCTTGACGGGAGGCTACCATCTGTCTCCCAATAGCTGTTCCAGTGGGTCCCCTCCCCCAACATTCTCTGAGCCTTCGGGGTCCATGTGACCTGGCCATTTAGCCCATGGTGTGCAAAAAAGTGCCGCTCAGAGGTAAAACAACCCAACCCAACCCTGTGAGTCAGAACCCCCATTTATCCCCTACTGACGGCTTTGGTTGGAATCACCTTTGTCTGTCTAGTGCTGTTTTCTTTCCCCAGTCTGCTTTTACTAATTGTTCAAAGAGAGAAAGCACTACTTCAGATATTTGGATTAGCACTCCCCCTTGACACTCCCTGACGGCAGAAATAGAACCTCAAGCGTCTCAAGTATGTGATTTTCAAGCAACAGATATCTAAAGGATTAAACTAGAGTAGTATAATGAAATATCTAGGAATTTTTTTTAAAAGAAACGATTCGTTCTTTAAAAAATTAAATGATCGGTTGAAACTGCATTAATGTGTAAAGAAAATCATTAACGGAGCCACTACTGAAAAATGTTTTACCGGTAAGCCGTACAGGCAAATAATTTCTTGCCGGTACGGCGTACCGGCGATTACCGGCCTACTTTCATAACTGCTTATTATTAAGTTTTAATTAACTTCTGAAGTCAAATTTTTGTGGCTGGCATTGTTATCGCTAAATATTCAACTTCCATAACACATTAAATAGTGAACGTATATTGTCGAAAATCGAGATGTTGATTTATTTGATTGAGATCTTTATCTGCAATCACATTTTTTCAAAACACAAAAATATTATTTTAAAAGTTAAAGAGCTTTGACGTTAACGTCCCATTGACTTAACACAGAGTTGTTCCTTAATTTATGAAAACCAGTGTATATAGATCTGGGACTCGAACGCAAGTTTTTGACCCACTTAAAAATAAGCTAATTAGTATCCCAATGAGTCGGCTATCTTGGAGTTGGAATTTATAAAATACTCTACTGGAATGGTATTATTAATGATTTTTGTTTCAATGTAAATAAAGGAAATAAAATAAGCAATGGATAAAAAAATGAATTGAATTGTTTATTGGATAGAAATAATGGTAACCCAAACCATGGAAACGCAAATATTTGACCAATAAGATTAAAAAGACTATATTCATTTATTTTAATTCCGAAATAATTTGATATCTTACACACTATTATGCTGTATTTATTCATATCATGATAAAGATATAGAGGAAAAATTATCTTTAGCGGGTGGGATCTGAACCCTTACAACCTCCTGATGGGTGAGAAGATGATGGTGGAAGAGATGCCACACGGAAACAACAACATGAAACCATAGGGGAAACAACAACGCGACACTGCAGGATATATGACAACGTGGCATTGCTGGGTAAACAACAAAGCGGCACCACAGGGAAAACAATAACACAACACTACAGGGGAAATAACAATGCAACCCTCAGTAGAAATAACAATGCGATCCGCAGGAGAAACAACAACGCGACGTTGCTGGAGAAACAACAACGTGACACCGCAGGAGATACAATGGCACGGCATTGCTGGGTAAACAACAAAGCGGCACCACAGGGAAAACAATAATACGACACTGCAGAGGCAACAGCAATGCGACCCCGCAAAAAACAATGCGACACGCAGGAGAAACAATAACGCGACACTGCAGGATATACAACAACGTGGCATTGCTGGGTAAACAACAAATCGGCACCACAGGGAAAACAATAACACAACACTGCAGGGGAAACAACAATGCGGACCCACAGGAGAAACAACAACGCGATATTGCTGGGGAACAACAACATGACACCACAGGAGAAACAACAACGTGGCATTGTTGGGTAAACAACAAAGCGACACCACAGGGAAAACAATAACACAATACTACAGGGGAAACAACAACGTGACCCACAGGGAAAACAATAACACAATACTACAGGGGAAACAACAACGTGACCCACAGGAGAAACAACAACGCGGCATTGCTGGGGAAACAACAACATGACAGCACAAGGGAAACAACAACATGACACCGCAGGAGATACAACAACTCGGCATTGCTGGAGAAACAACAAAGTGGCACCACAGGAAAAACAATAACATGACACTACAGAGGAAACAACGCGATACCGCAGGTGAAACAATAAAGCGACATCGCTGGGGAACAACAATGCGATACCGCCGGGAAACAACAAAGCAACATCGCCGGAGAAACAACTAAGCAACACTGCTGGGGAAATAACAAAGCGATACCACAGGGGAATCAACAAAACAACAGCACAGGGGAAACAACAATGCGACACTGCCAAGGAAACAACAGCACAGGGGAACAACAACGTGACACTGCCAAGGAAACAACAGAACAGGGGAAACAACAATCCGACACTGCCAGGGAAACAACAATGTGACACTACCAGGGAAACAACAACGCAACACTGCCAGAGAAACAACAATGTGACACTGTCAGGGAAACAACAAAGCAACACTGCCAAGGAAACAACAGTACAGGAGAAACAACAATGTGACACTGCCACGGAAAGAACAGCACAGAGGGAACAACAACGTGACACTGCCAAGGAAACAACAGCACAGGGGGAACAACAACGTGACACTGCCAAGGAAACAACAGCTCATGGGAAACAACAATATGAAACTGTCAGGGAAACAACAATGCGACGCTGCCAGGGAAACAACAATGCGATACTGTAGTGACCCAATGAACAGGAGAGAGAGACAATGATGATGACTACTTAATTCACTTCGGTGTAAATTACAGATTCGCGGGTTTTTACACCCGTGCCACTGTACCCTCAACTTTACTGTGTTGAATGAAGAATAGGAACTGTCCATCAATGAACTGCACGAGAGTAGAAAGGGACGACACACTTTATTTATAATATGTACAGCTACGTGCTGGGAATGAGCTCCACTCCGTGGGCCTTTGCTGCTTCACTGCCGCAAACAATAATACTGAGGTGGAGAATCGCACACTCGGCGAATTCTCACTTTACAGACCTCAAAATCTCGGCGGAAGGATTTTCCTTTGCCTGCACTGTGGTTCCTTCTGAACCACAAGAATAAAAAGACAGATTCTCCAAGAATCTGGATTCCCTCTTGGAATCGCATCCTCACCCACTCCAAGGGTTTCCTTTGAGTATGGCGGCGTCCTTCTGACGTGTATCGAAACGACTCCCTCTCGTTCGAAAGCTCACGCCAAAACTGAAGCTTTCAAATCTCCCGCCTAGCCTTCTCGCTGCGCTAGCGCCCTAGGCGGTCATTAACGTCCATCGACAACTGCTGGCATTCGTCACCCTTGCACGGAGCAGCTTCAGACCCGAAAACAACAACAGTGAGTCATCCCAGCACAAACATTTCAAAGAACACATAAAAATATATACAACAATAAAATATAACATAAATATACAATAAATAAATAAATAAATAAATATAAAATTCGAGGGACATGACAGACACTGCCAGGGAAACAACAGCACAGGGGGAACAACAACATGACACTGCCCGAGAAAGTGACACAGCTGAGGAAACAACAAAATGATACCACTGGGGAAATACCAAAGCCACACCATCTGGGAAATACCAAAGCCACACCATCTGGGAAATACCAAAGCCACACCATCTGGGAAATACCAAAGCCACATCATCTGGGAAATACCAAAGCCACACCATCTGGGAAATACCAAAGCCACACCATCTGGGAAATACCAAAGCCACACCATCTGGGAAATACCAAAGCCACACCATCTGGGAAACACCAGCATGACACCACCGGGAAACAACAACGCGAACACCCCTAAGAAAATGATCCACATGGTTGCGACACGCAGGCGGCTTAAATTTGGGTTGTTTTACCTCTGAGCGGCTATTTTTTGCACACCATGGGCTAAATGGCCAGGTCACATGGACCCCGAAGGCTCAGAGAAGGTTGGGGGAGGGGACCCACTGGAACAGCTGTTGGGAGACAGATGGTAGCCTCCCGTCAAGGCCATCCAGAGTGTTCTTTAACGTGCACAGAGTATCTCTCCCGCACACGGGGCCACGGCTTAACGTCCCATCCGACGGACGGCGGCCTTTCCAAGCCCATTGGTGTTCCCTACTGACCGTGGGCAGGGCGGGGAATTTCGCGGAGATAAATCTCAACGCTGACCCAGCTGGGACTCGAACCTGGGAACTACAGATTACGAGCCTGGCGCGCTACCGACTGAGTCACCCCCGCCCCCGCAGGCGGCTTAAATTTTTGATGCATAACATGTTATGATCGGCCACCGCATTCAGAAGATATCATGGAGCAACTCTGACAAATCCACAAGCAGACAAATGGAGTCAAAATGTCGCACGAGAAACAATAGGATGATGGGTAAAAATAGCAATTCGGTATTTCTTATCATATTTCATTGTAAATAATTCCTGTTTTGAATCATCTTTTCCACTTATTTCTTTACTTCATTCAAATACGATTTTTTCTATTAAATATGAAATAAGAATAAAGCGCAAACATAACAAATCGATCTACTCCTACAGATATTTAATCAAATTCGAAAAACAACTTCGCTATACTCCTTCGAAACAATGAAAACCAAACTCATATCAGTTTCAATCTAAACTTTCGGCGATGTGACGTCACAGGCGTATGCACAACGACCAATCGAACGTCACAAACGAATATGCGAACGATACGAACGGCATTGTTGAGTAGAATCACTGTGACGTCATCTCCGGAGAAATCAATGAATGGAGGAGGCGATGGCTGACTGCAGAGATTGGCAGAGGCTAAAAATACCAACTCTTCCGTTTCTTTTTTTTTTATCTTTTTATATGTCAATCCCAAATAGGATCGCTTTTAGTAGCTGAACAACAGTGGCGTTCGCTTCAGAAAATAGAAAAATGCAAGGAAAAAACTACTTTGGTTTTTTTCATCTCTTAATAGAGAAACGACATGCTCTTTTCAAAACGAATAAAAAGAGCCTTTAGAAATAGAGAAGTTAGAGTATCGAAGAATTAAAAAAAAAAAACCTATTGTTATTCTATCCATTACGACCAATCATCTCCTACTTGTATTAGTTTATAATAACAGAATACTTATCGATTAGAAATGGGGAAAAAAGGATAAGTTTAACTTCGTAGGTAATTGCAAATGCAAAGGTAATTGCAAATACAAATGGATTCCTGAAAATGTTTGCGAAGGCATGAATAGGTAAAATGAGAAATGACGAAGTTAAAAGGATTATGGGAATACACGAAGATGGTGAAATCTGATAATATGAGCATATTGATAGAACGGAGGATAGCCAAAGAAAGTATGAAAATAGGAACCCTCAGGTGGAAGAGGATGATGATCGAAAACTAAATGTAAAGATGTATACAGGGTGTTTCCAAAAGGTCTGGTCAAAATTTTGGAACGTGTGTTCTACTGCTCATAGTGATGAAAACAATTCCTATGAACATTGGGTCAGAAAACGCTTTTGACAACGATTCTGGCCCAGCGATTTTGACCATATTTCCATTGACATAACAAGGAAATTCTCTGATATTTTGATAGGGCAGCGTACAATCACATTCCGCACTTCATGCAAGAAAATGATTATAAAAAGTAAATGCAAAACACAGAGCAAAAGAAAATGTTGTTGAACCGATTCATGAATTATGCTTTATGTAATATGCAGTGCATGATGAAATGTCACAGGACACTTAAATTAATGCTACTGTTTGAATGAAATCTTAAATATAGCTCGTGACAATTTTCGATATCTCCGTAAAAAAATTGTTTCCAAATTTATGAGGCATTGAATATCACTTTTCATTCACATAACACGAAGTCAGGTGACTTTTGTCAATATAGTGTACATAGTAATGTCATAGTCTTCGACAGAGTAGCGGAAGATGTTTCAGTCGGTAGCGTTCCAAGTTGGGTTGTTTTACCTCTGAGCGGCGCTTTTTTGCACACCATGGGCTAAATGGCCAGGTCACATGCACCCCGAAGGCTCAGAGAACGTTGGATGATGGGACCCACTGGAACAGATGTTAGGAGACAGATGGTAGCCTCCCGTCAAGGCCATCCAGCGTGTTCTTTAACGTGCACAGGGTATGGCTTTCCCGCACACGGGGCCACGGCTTAACGTCCCATCCGACGGACGGCGGCCTTTCCAAGCCTATCGGTGTCCCCTACTGCCCGTGGGCAGGGCGGGGAATAGCGTTCCAAGCTCTCAATCTATAGCTTCCAGGTTAGAGTTCTAACTGATCTTATGGAAGGGGGAAGTGGAAAAGTCAGAAAAAGGGACACAAACACAAAGGGCTTGGAAAGGCCTCCGTTCCATCTGATGGGGCCTAAAGCCGTAATCCAATGTGTGTGCAAAAAAGTGCCTCTCAGAGGTAAGACAACCCAACATGGAAGTTGGGTTGGGTTGTTTTACCTCTGAGCGGCACTTTTTTGCACACCAAGGGCTAAATGGCCAGGTCACATGGACCCCGAAGGCTCAGAGAAGGTTGGGGGAGGGGACCCACTGGAACAGCTGTTGGGAGACAGATGGTAGCCTCCCGTCAAGGCCATCCAGCGTGTTCTTTAACGTGCACAGGGTATGTCTCTCCCGCACACGGGGCCACGGCTTAACGTCCCATCCGACGGACGGCGGCCTTTCCAAGCCCATCGGTGTCCCCTACTGACCGTGGGCAGGGCGGGGAATTTTGCGGAAATAAATCTCAACGCTGACCCAGCTGGGACTCGAACCTGGGAACTACAGATTACGAGCCTGGCGCGCTACCGACTGAGCCACCCCCGCCCCCCCAACATGGAAGTGTTCTGTTCTTTCATTGAATGTCATCGAAGCAGGAGAAACTACTTTTCACTGTTGGATAAATTTGTTTATTGACATCCATTTTGCGACGCGCATTGTGTTTTAAGCACATGGAAGTCCTCCCAGAACCTTCGATTTTCCTCCCGAAATCTTGTTAAAGGGCTGACAGGTGAGGCTGCGGCATTCGCGAGGCCTGCGTCTCCTTGAGTAGTGGTATTATTATTATGCTTTACTTCTTACGAAACGCACTAACAAATAAGACACGAAATCGCCACTGCTTAAATATCTATAATCTGCTTTCAAAAATAGACTTGCCAGTTAGGCTTAACGTTGTGCCAGATGGAAAAGGTTAGTGCTCCTTACGGCACATATGCAAAAATACATAAACGCAAAAACATCAAACTTGATTCTTAAGCTGCTTCACTTCCTAAGATGTCTGCCAATGATGAGGAGCGGGGAGTTTGATGTTTTGTTGCTGTCTGCTTACCTCTCGCTTGGCATCCGAGCCAATGACAAACACGTGGATGTTTAGAAGACGAGCCCCAATGGATGCGGAAACCGCAACTGGATCAGCTCTCTCGGCCGGGAAAGTAGGCACTCATTTGCATAATAAGTGAAAGTCTTAGATGTGAGCGCGGCATATAAATCATCTGTTTGATACTTGGCCAAAGGAGTTTGAATCGATGTGTTGCCATCTTGGAGGTGGCTGCGTTGTTACTGCTGTTTTCCTGAAATAAAGTCTCCAATAAGATCTCACTAGCCAAGCCCTTACCTTTACTCTGTCGAGGTACTGCTCGCGAAGAATCTGTCTTTTTGTCCAAATATTCAAAATGTTTATGTATTTATGCAGAAAAATGCATTGAAATGATCATCTTAAATTTTTCAGGCGTAAGTGTTATATACGTTTCAGTTCTTTGCACACAGAAGACCAGTATAACAAATATTTAAAGAAAACAAGGTAAATAAGGCCAAAATTTTGTGATATGATTTACATTCATTTTACCTGAGGGATGTTTTTCTCTAGAAATTATTTAGATGTTGTGCATAAGGTGTAACTCTCCTGTACCAGAAACCGAATTGACTTCTACGATCGGCGAGAGTCATTTTATTCCATTTTAAAGTCTTAACTAGTAAACAGCATTGACCCCACAACTACTCAGGTTATCTCCGCTTTTGTATTCTTCGGTTAAGTTAACAAATTCATCATCTGCTGCTCTACCAATTCGTCTCAGTAACGGAGCTAGGTTTGTCTCAGTCGGCGGATTTACCACTCAGGTTTACCTCTGAGCAGCACTTTTTTTTGCAAAAAATGGGCTAAACGGCCAGGTCATAAGGCCACGAGGGCTCAGAGAGTTGGGAAGAGAGGATCCAATGGACAACTGGTAAACTCGCGTCAAAGCCATTCAGGGTGTGCTTCAACGTTAACAGGATATGCTTTTGGTTAGGAAGAGTCTCATAACATGCTCTCCGGAGACGGAGCCACGACGTTCCAGTCTAGTGCACACGACAATACCAGGTCAAAGGTTAGGCAATATCCACAGGGCGGGGGTGGCTCAGTTGGTAGTGCGCCAGGCCCGTAATCTGCAGTTCCCTGGTTCGAGTCTCAGCTGGGTCAGCGTTGAGGCTTATCTCTATAAAACTCCCCGCTATGCCCATGGTCAGTAGGGGACACCGATGGGCTTGGAAAAGCCGCCGTCCGTCGGATGGGACGTTAAGCCTGGTCCGTGTACGGGAGAGCCATACCTTGTGAACGTTAAAGAACCCGCTGGATGGCCTTAACGGGAGGCTACCATCTGTCACCCAACAGCTGTTCCAGTGGGTCCCCTTCCCCAACCATCTCTGAGCCTTCGGGGTCCTTGTGACCTGGCCATTTAGTCCATTGTGTGGAAAAAAGTGCCGCTCAGAGGTAAACCAACCAATTTACTCGTCAGAATTAATTTGTCATCTAATTTATCCTACCTGTTTAAAAAATAAACAGAAATTTTCCTCCTTTTTTTCTTCTTAAAGCAAAGAATCAGCGGAAATCTTTTTTTTTTGTGCTCTTTTATTGGCTTTAACATGCAAGGAGCATTTACTTGTGAATATTCCTGATTTTTTTCTTTTGAATAACGCTGCATTTGCATGCTTGGCTGTTATATTCACCCATTTCTGTCGACAACGTGTTTTGTCGACAATCTGAGGTGACTGTGGTGCCATCTGTCGCGAGAATAAACTAAATAACTCTATCCAATAAGGTAAAAAACCTTAGGAAGTTGATGTGTCCCTGGGGAATATGGAATGTTTTTTACAAAATAATAAAAAAGTTTAATTTCTTTCCTCCCTCCAAACGAAGAGGAAAGTTTCGGCTATCAACGTATGACCCGACCCCTCCCTCGACCCTTTGACCTTCACATTCTAACTCTTAAACATCAAATTTATAACACAGGCTGTTTAAAATATCAGACAAAAGTTTTGCATTTCTACAATTTTGCACCTCGACTACTCGAAATTTAAACAAATGGAGGAATAGAAAAAAAACTGAACAGCTATATTTTATTACAATGTGTCCAAAGAGAAAAAAAATTAATCTTTTGAAACAAATTTTTTTATTATGAAAATTTAAATTAATCTAACGTTCGGAAAATGGGGAGGATGTCTCAGTCGGTAGCGCTCCAGGCTCGTAATCTGTAGCTCCCTGGTTCGAGTATCCCTTGTCCCAGCGTTGAGAACTATCTCAGTTGAAGCCCACCCTGGCCTCGGTCAGAATGGGGACACCGCTGGCACTGGGAAGTCTATCAGCCCATCACCGCTGGTCAATGGGACGTGAACCTTGTGCACGTTAAAGAACACTGTAGATGGCCTTGAAGGGAGATTTCTAGTTGTCTCCTAAGAGCCCACCCTGCCCTCAGTCAGAAAGGGGGACACCGCTTGCACTGGGAAGTCTACTACCCCATCGGGTGGGACGTGAACCTTGTTCATGTTAAAGAATACTATAGATGGCCTTGACGCGAGGTTTCTAGTTGTCTTCTAAGAGCCCACCCTGCCCTCGGTCAGAAAGGGGGACACCGCTGGCACTGGGAAGTCTACCACCCCATCGGGTGGGACGTGAACCTTGTTCCTGTTAAAGAACACTGTAGATGGCATTGAAGGGAGGTTTCTAGTTGTTTCCTAATAGCCCACCCTGCCCTCGGTCAGAAAGGGGGACACCGCCGGCAGTGGGAAGTCTACCACCCAATCAGGTGGGACGTGAAATTTTTCATGTTAAAGAACATTGTAGATGGCCTTGAAGGGAGGTTTCCAGTTGTTTCCTAAGTGCCCACTCTGCCCTCGGTCAGAAAGGGGGACACCGCTGGCGCTGGGAAGTCTACCACCCCATCGGGTGGGACATGAACCTTGTTCATGTTAAAGAACACTGTAGATGGCCTTGACATGAGGTTTCCAGTTGTTTCCGAAGAGCCCACCCTCCCCTCGGTCAGAAAGGGGGACACCGCTGGCACTGGGAAGTCTATCAGCCCATCGGGTGGGACCTGAACCTTGTTCATGTTAAAGAACACTGTAGATGGCCTTGACGGGAGGTTTCTAGTTGTCTCCTAAGAGCCCACACTGCTCTCGGTCAGAAAGGGGGACACCGCTGGAACTGGAAAGTCTACCAGCCCATCTAGGGGTACGTGGATCTTGTGCATGTTAAAGAACACTGTAGATGACCTTGACGGGAGGTTTCTAGTTGTCTCCTAAGAGCCCAACCTGCCCTCGGTCAGAAAGGGGGACACCGCTGGCACTGGGAAGTCTACCACCCCATCGGGTGGGACGTGAACATTGTTCATGTTACAGAACACTGTAGATGGCCTTGACGAGAGGTTTCTAGTTGTCTCCTAAGAGCCCACCCTGCCCTCGGTCAGAAAGGGGGACACCGCTGGCACTGGGAAGTCTACCACCCCATCGTGTGGGACGTGAACTTTGTTCATGTTAAAGAACACTGTAGATGGCCTTGACGAGAGGTTTCTAGTTGTCTCCTAAGAGCCCACCCTGCCCTCGGTCAGAAAGGGGGACACCGCTCTCACTGGGAAGTCTACCACCCCATCAGGTGGGACGTGAAATTTTTCATGTTAAAGAACATTGTAGATGGCCTTGAAGGGAGGTTTCCACTGCAGATGGCCTAAGAGCCCACCCTGCCCTCGGTCAGAAAGGGGGACACCGCTGGAACTGGGAAGTCTATCAGCCCATCGGGTGGGACGTGAACCTTGTTCATGTTAAAGAACACTGTAGATGGCCTTGACAGGAGGTTTCCAGTTGTTTCCTAAGAGCCCACCCTCCCCTCGGTCAGAAAGAGGGACACCGCTGGCACTGATAAGTCTATCAGCACATCGGGTGGGACGTGAACCTTGTGCATGTTAAAGAACACTGTAGATGGCCTTGACGGGATTGTTTTGGATTGTTTTACCTCTGAGCGGCACTTTTTTGCACACCATGGGAAATGGTCAGGTCACATGGACCCCGAAGGCTCAGAGAAGGTTGGGGGAGGGGACCCACTGGAACAGCTGTTGGGAGACAGATGGTAGCCTCCCGTCAAGGCCATCCAGCGTGTTCTTTAGCGTGCACAGGGTATGGCTCTCCTGCACACGGTGCCAAGGCTTAACGTCCCATCCGACGGACGGCGGCCTTTCCAAGCCCATCGGTGTCCCCTACTGACCGTGGGCAGGGCGGGGAATTTTTCCGGAGATGCCTTGACGGGAGGTTTCTAGTTGTGTCCTAAGAGCACACCCTGCCCTCCGTCAGAAAGGGAGACACCGCTGGCACTGGGAAGTCTACCACCCCATCGGGTGGGACGTGAACCTTGTTCATGCTAAAGAACACTGCAGATGGCCTTGACGAGAGGTTTCCAGTTGTCTCCTAAGAGCCGACCCTGCCCTCGGTCAGAAAGGGGGACACCGCTGGCACTGGGAAGTCTACCACCCCATCAGGTGGGACGTGAAACTTGTTCATGTTAAAGAACATTGTAGATGGGCTTGAAGGAAGATTTCTAGTTGTCTTCTAAGAGCCCACCCTGCCCTCGGTCAGAAAGGGGGACACCGCCGGCACTGGGAAGTCTACCACCCCATCAGGTGGGACGTGAACCTTGTTCATGTTAAAGAACATTGTAGATGGCCTTGAAGGGAGGTTTCTAGTTGTCTTCTAAGAGCCCACCCTGCCCTCGGTCAGAAAGGGGGACACCGCTGGCACTGGGATGTCTACCACCCCATCAGGTGGGACGTGAACATTGTTCATGTTAAAGAACATTATAGATGGCCTTGAAGGGAGGTTTCTAGTTGTCTTCTAAGAGCCCACTCTGCCCTCGGTCAGAAAGGGGGATACCGCTGGCACCTGGAAGTCCACCACCCCATCAGGTGGGACGTGAATCTTGTTCAAGTTAAAGAACACTATAGATGGCCTTCAAGGGACGTTTCTAGTTGTCTCCTAGGAGCTGTCCTGTTGATTCTCCAACCTCCTCTGAGCCCTCGGGATCCTCGTAGCCCAGCCATTTAGCTCACATTGACCCATAAAATTGCCGCTCAAAGGTAAAACAGCCCTTTCAGGATATTGCTATACATACTTCTATTTCATTAGTACCTATCCACCCAAAAGACAATTTCATTTATCACTTAAAACGAAAAAGTTGAAATAGATCGATGGATGACAAAATGAAAACATCAGTTTATTTTGTCCAAAAGGAATCGAACGACACTAACTGAACGGTTTCGCAGGTGCAGGAGCCTGACATTAAAGCAAGAAGTTTGAGCCACGTGGTACGTACTCAAACTTATTTTTTTCTGCTATTTGCTTGTTCTATAGAATGTATACCTTTCATTTTCGCTTTTGTGAACACAATGGGCTAAATGCATAGGTCAAAAACATCCCCCCCAAGGGTTAAATTGAGTTATTTTACCTCTGAGCGGCACTTTTTTGCACACAATGGGCTAAATTGTCAGGTTACAAAGACTCGGAAAACTCAGAGAAGATTAGGGGAGGGGAGCCACTGGAAGAGCTGTTAGAAGGCAGATGATAGCCTCCCGTTAAGGCCATCCAGTGTGTTCTTTAACGTGCACAGGGTATGGCTCTCCCGCACACGGGACCACGGTTTAACGTCTCATTCGATGGACGGTGTTCTTTACAAGCCCATTGGTGTCCCCTACTGACCGTAGGCAGGGCGGGGAATACCCAAGGGTTAGAGTTAGGTAGAGAAAGAGAACACTCTAGACAGCTGTAAGAAGACAGATCGTATCCTCCCGTCTAGGCTATCTAGTGTTCTTTAGCGTGCAAAGGGTATGTCTCTCGTGCACACAGACCCACGGTTTAACGTCACATCCGATGGACGGCGGTATTTGCAAGCCCATTGGTGTCCCCTTTCTTAGGAGTTAACGTAGGTAAATCTCAACCCCCCTCCCCGCATGATTTGAACTATAAACTGGGAATATTGAATTGCGAACCTGACATGCTGCCGTCTAAAGCCAATCGTTGCTTCGCAGAAAAGAATGAGAGAACCGATGACAAGATCCCCTGATTGAATCGAGAGACTGCCGGGCGAATGGATTCACTTTTGCCCAATGCCCCGATTGATCGTAAACAAGTAGCGAATCACGAAATATAACTTTTCAGGGAATTGCAGCTGTGAGACTGCGCATTGAATTGTACTGTTATGATTCTATTATCCTTTTGTTTAATTTTACGTTTAGTCCTTTACTTTTTTTTATCTTCGTTTTCCGCTCCCCTCAAATTATTTAATCTAAATAAATATTGTAACTGTTGTATTTCCTGCAGACAAGCTATGTAGCTTTGTGCGTACAATTGTAAATCGTTCTGTAACATACGGGCTCTCAACGTAGGATAGGCGGTAAAATTTTTGGGGTACGTTGTAAGAGTTCACAAGTAGCTGGATCTAGTAACAAAGTAAAAATAACCATTGTTATACTATAACTATACATTGTTATACACATACTATAACTATAACGCCAGTTACATACACATTTCCAGGGGGTACGTGAAGAATAAAAGGTTGAGAACCACTGCTCTAACACATTATTATTAGAAATAAAGATTCAATTATTATTATTAAAAAGATAAATATATTTAATGTTATTACTCGTTCTGTAGGGGCGGGGGTGGCTCAGTCGGTAGTGCGCCAGGCTCGTAATCTGTAGTTTTCAGGTTCGAGTCCCAGCTGGGTCAGCGTTGAGATTTTTCTCCTCAAAACTCCCCGCCCTGCCCACGGTCAGTAGGGAACACCGATGGGCTTGGAAAGGCAGCCGTCCGTCGGATGGGACGTTAAGCGTGGCCCCGTGTGCGGGAGAACCATATCCTGTGCACGTTAAAGAACACACTGGATGGCCTTGACGGGAGGCTACCATTTGTCTCCCAACAGCTGTTCAGTGGGGCCCCTACCCCAATCTTCTCTGAGCCTTCGGGGTCCATGTGACCTGGCCATTTAGCCCATGGTGGGAAAAAAAGTGCCGCTCAGAGGTAAAACAACCCAACTCGTTCTGTACACATTGATGGTCATAAGGTACATTTGGTTTTCGACCCAACCCAACTAGTTCTGTACACATTGATGGTCATAAGGTACACATTGATGGTCATAAGGTACACATTGATGGTCATAAGGTACATTTGGTTTTCGACACTGCAATCTAAAAATATTTTTTTTTCATTATCATTTTGCTTTTTAACTTATCTTCCTATTGCTTTTTGCTCGTCATTTTTCGGTTTGTGGATTTCTCAAAGCAGTTGCTGCACCATATCCTTCTAACGCAACGGACAAACTTAATGATTTATGAGTCAAAAGAGAACTTATGACACGGGGAGTGTCATAAGATATAAAAAAATGACCCTCCCCTCCCTAAAAAAAGGTGAAATGGATTTTCGCGGGGGTTTTCGCGACTTATATCTTACATTAAAGCTTCTGATGTCCCCAGTGTCATGGGTTGGGTTGTTTTACCTCTGAGCGGCACTTTTTTGCACACCATGGGCTAAATGGCCAGGTCACATGGACCCCGAAGGCTCAGAAAAGGTTGGGGGAGGGGACCCACTGGAACAGCTGTTGGGAGACAGATGGTAGCCTCCCGTCAAGGCCATCCAGCGTGTTCTTTAACGTGCACAGGGTATGGCTCTCCCGCACACGGGGCCACGGCTTAACGTCCCATCCGACGGACGGCGGCCTTTCCAAGGCCATCGGTGTCCCCTACTGACCGTGGGCAGGACGGGGAGTTTTGCCTAGATAAATCTCAACGCTGACCCAGCTTGGACTCGAAACCTGGAAACTACAGATTACGAGCCTGGCGCGCTACCGAATGAGCCACCCCCGCTCCCAGTGTCATGGGACTACCTTAAACACGATTCCAAAAGCAGCGGGAGGAAAAATATGATCTATGTTTATGAGTCCCATATCATATTAAAAATTTTCAAGTTAGGTGTTTTTAGCAACGAAAATTTTAAATAAATTAAAAAATTAAAAAATACCTATCTTCTTATACAAAAATAATACCCCCTGAAGCAGCTGCTTGCCACAGAGGTCTGACAGGAGCCTGTCAATATATATGCCATAGTAGAAGGTCTGAGAGGATGCCAGGACCTTAGCAGAAAAACAATACATGCATCCATGCCTTACCCGGGGCTCGAACCCAGGTCCCGTAGATCAGTAGCCAAGCACGCTAACCACTCGGCCACGGTTTATGGGCCTTAAAAAGTAGAAAATTAACCTAAAGCATATCGACGGTGCAATCAGACACTGGGTTCATGTTCACTTCAAAGGAAGTTGGGTTGGGTTGCTTTACCTCTGAGCGGCACTTTTTTGAACACCATGGGCTAAATGGCCAGGTCACATGGACCCCGAAGGCTCAGAGAAGGTTGGGGGAGGAGACCCACTGGAACAGCTGTTGGGAGACAGATGGTAGCCTCCCGTCAAGGCCATCCAGCGTGTTCTTTAACGTGCACAGGGTATGGCTCTCCCGCACACGGAGCCACGGCTTAACGTCCCATCCGACGGACGGCGGCCTTTCCAAGCCCATCGGTGTCCCCTACTGACCGTGGGCAGGGCGGGGATTTTGCGGAGATAAATCTCAACGCTGACCCAGCTGGGACTCGAACCTACGAGCCTGGCGCGCTACCGACTGAGCCACCCCCGCCCCTTCAAAGGAAGATAGGGCTCCTATTTACTTAACAAGATTGCCGGCTCCCTCACTTCCTTTGAAGTGAATACGAATTCAGTGACTGATTGCACTACCGATATGCTTTAGTTTTATTTTCTGATCATTAGAGCGGATATAGAAAGACTTATAGTGTTTAAATTTTTTATTGTATTACGTTTTTCCACAGCTAAATTTGTTTCCTAAAGTACCATGTGTCACTATTAATGTCATAATTTTACGGCAACAAATAAAAAAAGATTGAGTGATTAGCCAATGAACTCATAGATCTTTAGTTGATTGGTGATTAATAGATCAACATAGCAATGATCTATGACAGGCATATGTACAGTCGCTCAAAAATAAAATCCGGACACTATGGTTGATTGCAGAATAAAAAAAAATATCTGGCAACGATTTTTTTTTAGAAATTAGTGATCTGGCAACCATCGTGTCACACGTGACACGAAGGTTGTCAGATCACTAATTTCTAAAAAAAAATCGTTGCCAGATATTTTTTTCTGAATTCTATAATCAATTATAGTGTTCGGAGTTTTTTTTGAGCGACTGTACGTAGGGAGTTCAAAATTTTTCGAAGATTTGCACTCGTTTCTCCGAAGTTAACGAGCTACGACTTGTTCGAAAGCGTGTATAAACTTGTCATTATGTAGTGTTCAGGGCGGTAAAACAAAGACCGTATTTTCAGTTCTTTTTTCTCTGGCGGCACTTAAAATTCGGTCTGCAAGATTTGTGCGTTTTTGTTACAGAGCCTCTAAAGAAGGGGGAAAGATTTTACATATCCCAACGATGTAGCTTCGGGACGACGCGAAAGTAAATCATGCCGATTTTATCACAAGTATATGGGGACCATGCCTATTCATATGGCACTCTTACGGGATGGATAATAAAATTCAAAGGAGGGTGACAGAGCTTCGAAGAGCTCCCTCGGGGGGGGGGGGGTGCTCAGTCGGTAGCGCGCCAGACTCGTAATCTGTAGTTTCCAGGTTCGAGTCCCAGCTGAGTCAGCGTTGAGATTTATCTCCGCAAAATTCCCCGCCCTGCCCACGGTCAGTAAGGGACACCGATGGGCTTGGAAAGGCCGCCGTCCGTCGGATGGGACGTTAAGTCGCGGCCTCGTGTGCGGGAGAGCCATACCCTGTGCACGTTAAAGAACACGGTGGATGGCCTTGACGGGAGGCTACCATTTGTCTCCCAACAGCTGTTCCAGTGGGTCCACTCCCCCAACCTTCTCTGAGCCTTCGGGTCCATGTGACCTGGCCATTTAGCCCATGGTGTGCAAAAAAGTGCCGCTCAAAGGTAAAACAACCCAACCCACAACCACCCTCTGCCAGGAAGATCGAAAGAAGCTAAATGATGAGAAACGAGAGAACCATCGCTGCTGTTCATGAACTCATTACGGAAAACCCACACATCACCATTCAGGTATCGATTGTCAGTGCGGAAACAATTATTCATCAACATTTAAAGTTCCGAAAGATCTGTGCCAAATGGGTGCCCTACAAACTGACAGAAAAACAAAAAAGGGCTAGAGTCGACTGATGCAAGGAGATGCTGGTAATGTTTGAACCTCAGGGTCATCTTTTGGCATAGGCAAAGTAGGTAAATGCTTGGGAGCTGCAATTTTTGGGACCGATTTTTATAACCACATATCGTTACGAGAGGGAAAATTCCTGCATTGGGAGCAACCCATATTTTGCATTTGTTTAGAGTCCAGGTAAGGCTTAAGATGGCCCTGTTGAACCTATGGCCCCAAACGATTAAAGACACTGTAATAGGTAATTAGATGTGTTTTTTTTACTATACAACTCCCAGAAAGATCGACAACTATATTTGGTTTGCGAAGACGAACTACGTGCCCACTCCGACAAGACTTTCACTCACAAGAAGAGAACGTTAAGAATTTTTTTTTAATTCCCAAGGAATGGTAGCCGTGGACACCTTACCTGGGTTGGGTTGTTTTACCTCTGAGCGGCACTTTTTTGCACACCGTGGGCTAAATGGCCAGGTCACAAGGACCCCGAAGGCTCAGAGAAGGTTGGGGGAGGGGACCCACTGGAACAGCTGTTGGGAGACAGATGGTAGTCTCCCGTCAAGGCCATCCAGTGTGTTCTTTTACGTGCACAGGGTATGGCTCTCCCGCACACGGAGCCACGGCTTAACGTCCCATCCGACGGACGGCGGCATTTCCAAGCCCATCGGTGTCCCCTACTGACCGTGGGCAGGGCGGGGAATTTTGCGGAGATAAATCTCAACGCTGACCCAGCTGGGACTCGAACCTGGGAACTACAGATTACGAGCCTGGTGCGCTACCGACTGAGCCACCCCCGCTCCCACCTTACCTGGAAAAAGGAATATAAATGGCCAATATTACACCAACCAGGCGCCTCAAGGATTCTCCTTCTTCATGACAATGACTGTGCTCACAAAACCCGCGAAGTACTTTGAACAGGAAAAAAAAATCAAACAGCCAGCCCATCCTGCATATTCACTCGATCGTGCACCAGTCGATTTTTGGTTGCTTTCAAAAATTAAAGAGGAACTTACTGGGAAGCCTTTTTCAAGGGTGCAAGACCTTGAAAAATGCATTTATTCATAGTTGCGGATCATTCCCCAACAGGAGTACCACCAAGTTTCCAGAATTGGTGTAGACGTCTGCAACTTTGCATAGATGCTTTTGTTGTTGAGTTGTTTTACCTCTGAGCGGAACTTTTTTGCACACCATGGGCTAAATGGCCAGGTCACAAGGACCCCGAAGGCTCAGAGAAGGTTGGGGGAGGGGACCCACTGGAACAGCTGTTGGGAGACAGATGGTAGCCTCCCGTCAAGGCCATCCATCGTGTTCTTTAACGTGCACAGGTTATGGCTCTCCCGCACACGGGGCCACGGCTTAATGTCCTATCCGACGGACGGCGGTCTTTCCAAGCCCATCGGTGTCCCCTACTGACCGTGGGCAGGGCGGGGAATTTTGCGGAGATAAATCTCAACGCTGACCCAGCTGGGACTCGAACCTGGGAACTACAGATTAAGAGCCTGGCGCGCTACGGACTGAGCCACTCCCGCCCTGCATATATGCTGGAGGGGAAGTAAGTGAAATGGTGTTTGTTCTGCAAATGCATGCCAAGAGGGTTTTTTGAAAGCCCCTCGTAACACCGAGCACCACGGTAATCATAGTGCATCCTATGCTTGAGAGCAGGATCAGGATCAAATTTGTTGGTGCATCCTTTACTTGTGCTCGTGAGCACGTTCACGACGCAAAATTTCATCGGTGCATCCTTTACTAGTGCTCGAGAGCATGATCATGACATAAAACCTCGTTCTGATGTTACCGAATGTTACAAATTTTCGCCTTGTTTTTTTTTATTACCAGTATCAAAAAGAATTTATGCTGTTTTTTGAAACGACGTAGTTTACACTGCACATTTCTCTGTGACGTTTGAAATACGTCGTTTGAAAATACTTAAAATCCCTCTTTTTAATTATTAACATTACTAACATTCAGGCGTCCCAGTTAGTGACTATTGGCATAATTCCAGTAGTTTAAATTAAACTGCAGAAATGTTAATAACCAATTTGCTAAGTTCATCTAGATGAAAAAGTCGTCGGAAAAATAAGAGTAGTTCAAGCGAAAAACTGGACAATTCCTTATATCTGGGTAATGAACTGAGGGAGCTTTGTGTCCTCACTCAGGGAAAAAGGCATGCATAAATTGAACTCATCAACAACCAGAATCAAAGGCAGGTATCAGTTGGAAACTGATAAACATTGTTGGATATCAGACAAATTATTCACAAAGCATCCAAATTCGAACAATTTGCTGTATTTGGGTTGGGTTGTTTTACCTCTGAGAGGCGCTTTTTTGCACACCATGTGCTAAATGACCAGGTCACATGGACCCTAAAGGCTCAGAGAAGGTTGGGGGAGGGGACCCACTGGAACAGCTGTTGGGAGATAGATGGTAGCCTCCCGTCAAGGCCATCCAGCGTGTTCTTTAAACGTGCACAGGGTATGGCTCCCCGCACACGGGGCAACGGCTTAACGTCCCATCCGACGAACGGCGGCCTTTCCAAGCCCATCGGTGTCCCCTACTGACCGTGGGCAGGGCGGGGAATTTTGCGGAGATAAATATCAACGCTGACCCAGCTGGGACTCGAACCTGGGAACTACAGATTACGAGCCTGGCAGGCTACCGACTGAGCCACCCCCGCCCCCGATTTGCTGTATTCCGATGTTTTAGACTTTCAGGGTCCGCTGTCGATGGGTTTTCTGCACCGTAGGGAGACAATCAACTCCCAATGATATTGCGAAACTGTGGGCATTTGAAAGCAGGCAATTAAGTGCCTCGAACTTTTTATTAAAATGTTTGTTTTGTTGCCTCATAATGTCCTCTCCAGTACTGCCCAGGTATCAGCATTAACGTTAAGCAGGAATGGTTGGGAATACCTGGTATATCCTCGCTATAGCCTTGGCATTTCCGTGTTAGATTTACACAACCGGACTTCTAAAGAACGCCATGAAAAGAAAGAAGTTTAATTCGGATGGAAAGGCGGAGTGCGTTGTCAGAAACTTGCTCATGTAACAGCCAAAGTTCCTCTAGGAAAGATAATAATCACGTTGTTAATTTCATGTTGGAAGAAATATCTCAATATACATGGCGAATTTGAAAACTTGAAAAAATGAAACATGCTTTCAAAACACCTTTGAGTGGACCCAGTAAAACTTCATTTCTTGTAAGAAATGAGGATCGATATTAATGACTCTCTCATCTGAGCTGTCTATAAATTAAACTTGATTTTATAATATCATTTTATGGAGGGAGATTTAGTTCATGGAGATTGAGGTATACATGCGTCTATGTGCATGCATGGAGGTAGCGGCAATCATAATAGCAATAAAGTTCCTGTACAACAAACCTATGAGTTAGTAATTCTGTAATCACGTGTGGCCCACCGGAATTGATTCCCATATTTAAGATAGGCTCCCCGAAACAATAACAACATCCTCCTAATATTTCATGCCTGTCGCTTTTCGTTACTCCCCCTGCTAATCGTCATTGTTTTCCAGCCACTCTCACAAGCACGTGGACTAATGTGCTCATTAGGCAATTAGCATTTGCCGTGACTCTAGCCTGGGATGCGGCCAACACGTTGATCGGCTTAGAGAGATATTAAGTGCATTAACTTGTCACCGATGTGGCATCCAATGCGGACGATAACTCTGAGCTATTTTCCACCAGGTTAGGTGATAAGCTTAAAGAAAA
This sequence comes from Ryuthela nishihirai, assembly GCA_038380435.1. Classification (NCBI taxonomy): domain Eukaryota; kingdom Metazoa; phylum Arthropoda; class Arachnida; order Araneae; family Heptathelidae; genus Ryuthela; species Ryuthela nishihirai. The sequence continues at coordinate 34,717,011 of JAWZYU010000018.1, forward strand.
CCGTCGGTAGGGGAGCTTTGGATGAAAAAGGAAGTAAATTATAAATTTATGACTTGCGGCGCGCTCATTGAGTACACAAATGGTAAATTACAGGTGACAGTTTAAGATTACACTGATAACGCATGCATTAATATGCGCGACACAGCAAGTCTCGCCATATGTGGACGGAGGAGGACTACTGATGGATTTAATACCGGATCTCGTGCAAGTTGTAGAGAGTGGTAAGCGAACTTTGTGACGCTATTCGACGGTGTCTTCCTACGCCGCAAATTGGGGTTTAGGATTTCACTTAATCGCTAATTATGATGATGTGTTATTGAAATAAGAATTCTTCCGTTCCCCTGTTAAGAGTTGACGGTGAATGTCTGTGGAGTGATAATATTTTTCTTCGTCTTTGTTAATCAATGTCAAATATCAGTGGAGAAAATGTTTGGAGGTAAATATCTCTCTTATACGAGGGCTATTTGAAGAATTCGAGGAATTAGAAATGACCACATACGTGCGTTCTAAACAAGTAAGCTTCATCGTTTTACGGATGTAAAATATAGGATCGTTATAAGAGAATATCCATATTTCAAAGTTGTTGTGTCGGGGTTTTTGCATACAGTGGGCTAAATGGCCCCGTCACGAGGACTCCAAGGGCTTAGAAGATGGTTGAGGAAGGGGATCCACTGGATAGATATTTTAAAATACATGGTAACCTCCTGTCAAGGCGATCTAGAATGTTTTAAACGTGTAGAGGGTATGTCTCTCCTGCACACGGAGCCATGATGTTAAGTCGCATCCGACGGACGGTGGTCTTTCCAACACATTGGTGCACTCTTTCTGACCGTGGGTAGGGTGGGGGTTTAGCCGAGATAAATCTCAACGCTGGCTCAAGTGGCACTCGAACGTGGGAACTACAGATTACGAGCCTGACGCGCTACCGACTGAGCCAACCTCCTGCCTCATATTTCAAAGTTCTATATTTTTTTAATTAACAAAAGTAATTATGTGTAAAAAATGTCAAGAAACTCTTAAAGTGTCGTTTTTTATTCAACAAAAATCAATGTCGGCGCCATTGGTGGTGTGATATTAAATTCTACCCAGAGAATTCCTAAATATCCGTCCTTCTCTAGATTAAACCCTTAGTACTAAATATATCATACTGCTATGCAAAATTTTATTTTAAAATCGATTGATCCCAGCATTAAAAAGCTAAATGTCTCAAATAGTAAAAACAACCATACTGGGTTGGGTTGTTTTACCTCTGAGCGGCACTTTTTTGCACACCATGGGCTAAATGGCCAGGTCACATGGACCCCGAAGGCTCAGAAAAGGTTGGGGGAGGGGACCCACTGGAACAGCTGTTGGGAGACAGATGGTAGCCTCCCGTCAAGGCCATGCAGCGTGTTCTTTAACGTGCACAGGGTAGCCCACACACGGGCCATGGCTTAACGTCCCATCCGACGGACGGCGGCCTTTCCAAGCCCATCGGTGTCCCCTACTGACCGTGGGCAGGGCGGGGAATTTGGCGGAGATAAATCTCAACGCTGACCCAGCTGGGACTCGAACCTGGGAACTACAAATTACCGGCCTGGCGCGCTACCGACTGAGCCACCCTTCGCCCCACAACCATACTGATCTCGGTACGTCTGGAGTAACATTTACAACAGCTGCAGTGATTCTTCCCTTTAAATGCTGTAAGTTAGGATTTTTTTTTTCTCAAAATATACGATGCTCTTACTGTATCCCAGAAAACAGAAATCTAATGGTATTAATCTTCTGTTTTCTGGGATACAGTATATAGAAAGGTAATACAAGGTGAATACACTGCTCACAAAAATTAGGGGATATTTCAAAATGAATATGAAGCGATAAAAAAAAAGAAGCATTTGATTTTTTTTTATTAAACAAGAACATCAGAAAAGCAAACGACAAGTCAAAGGAAGTTGTTCGATTATGCAAATGATATGCAAAACCAACTTTCATTTCATTGGTGAAAATGCACTATACAAAAGGCTGAAAGTACTGGAGTATCTGCACGTTCCCTGATCTTGAAAGTGCACATCCTGCAATTTCTCAGCCCTTGCAATGCCCCTGCAACACGATTTGCCCGAATGCGAAGCCTGGAGAGCCATAGGACGTCTTGAAGCTGGTCAAACACAGACGAAAGTGGTAACAACACTTGGATCATCCCAAAGCGTGATTAGCAGACTGTGGAATCGCTTTCAAGAGACTGGCACAGTACGAAGAAGACGAGGACAGGGTCGCTCATCTGCCACAACAGCAAGAGATGACCGCTACTTGACCTTATTGGCAAGAAGGAACAGGCGCAACAATGCAACAGAACTGCGGGGACAGTTTCTTGCTGCCACTAGACGACGGATATGCATCCAGACCATACGAAATCGGCTCCATCGTGTTGGACTGCATGCCCGGCGATCAATGGTATGCATTCCGCTATCTGCTGAACACCGTAGAACCAGTAGAAGGTGGGCTGATGAGCATCGTTAATGGACCCGTGATGAGTGGTCAACTGTCCTCTTCTCTGATGAGTCACGGTTCAGTCTGCAGCCTGACAATCATCGTGTCCTGATCTGGCGTGAACGAGGAACACGGGAGAATCCACGTTTCATGCGAGAATGGGACTCCTTCGGTGGTGGTGGAATCATGGTGTGGGCTGGCATCAGCATTGGTGGTCGTACCGACCTCAACGTCATCAGAAACGGATCGCTGACTGCTGTCAGATATCGAGATGAAGTCCTGCACCCTATAGTGGTATCCTATGCTGGAGCAGTTGGAAACAAGTTTCTTTTCATGGACGATAATGCAAAGCCCCACCGTGCGCATCTCGTCAACAACATGCTTCAGGACGCAGGAATCGAACGCATGGACTAGCCTTCACGTTCTCCAGACCTGAATCCCATTGAACATGCTTGGGATGCACTGGGAAGACGTCTGGCAAACCGTCCAATGCCTCCCACAACACTTCTTGAGCTTAAAGTTGCCCTGGAGGAAGAGTGGCAGAGGATCCCCCAGAAGAACTGCTGGACATTCTGATCCTGTCCATGCTCCATCGCTGTCAGTGTGTTTTGGCAGTCTTGGGTGAACATACACCCTACTGAACAGTCAATGTCTGGCACTCTCGTCCAGTTTGACATGCTTCTGTTCACCCCCACCAATATGTCTCTTGCTACTCAATCACGACAATTGAATTTGCATCTCATTTGCATAATCGAACAGGAGCGGGGATGGCTCAGTCGGTAGCGCGCCAGGCTCGTAATCTGTAGTTCCCAGGTTCGAGTCCCATCTGGGTCAGCGTTGAGATTTATCTCCGCAAAAATTCCTCGCCCTGCCCACGGTCAGTAGGGGACACCGATGGGCTTGGAAAGGCCGCCGTCCGTCGGATGGGACGTTAAGCCGTGGCCCCGTGTGCGGGAGAGCCATACCCTGTGCACGTTAAAGAACACGCTGGATGGCCATGACGGGAGGCTACCATCTGTCTCCCAACAGCTGTTCCAGTGGGTCCCCTCTCCCAACCTTCTCTGAGCCTTCGGGGTCCATGTGACTTGGTCATGTAGCCCATGGTGTGCAAAAAAGTGCCGCTCAGAGGTAAAAAAAACCAACAACCCAAAAGCATAATCGAACAACTTTCTTTGACTTGTCGTTTCCTTTTCTGATGTTCTTGTTTAACAAAAAAAAATTCAAATGCTTCTCTTTTTTTATCGCTTCATATTCATTTTAAAATATCCCCAAATTTTTGTGAGCAGTGTATTTGCACTATATTAGTCTAATGGTATTAGACTTCTGTTTTCATTTGGAATTTCTCAGAAGCCACAAGATCGATCCACCTCTACCAATTAAGAAATTTGGAATTTTTTAACAACATCAATCAACAATAAAAAGACATATACATTTACGTTGAATTTGCTTTTATGTATCATATAAGGTTTAGAATATCTCGAAATAAACGAAGGAAGAAGAAAATTTCTGAGCACTAATATTACACAACCATCACTAGATAAAATCCTTGCGTGTGAGAGCAATGAAGAAAACACCTTTGTACATTTCCACGAAGCCCGATAAATCTTATCCGAAAGGAATATATATAACTAATGCTTAAAAAGTGTGTAAGTCATGGTGTTTGTTCTGTTAGTTAATTCTTTTTTACTTTCGATTGGATTGGATTGTTTTACCTCTGAGCGGCACTTTTTTGCACACCATGGGCTAAATGGCCAGGTCACATGGACCCCGAAGGCTCAGAGAAGATTAGGGGAGGGGACCCACTGGAACAGCTGTTGGGAGACAGATGGTAGCCTCCCGTCAAGGCCATCCAGCGTGTTCTTTAACGTGCACAGGGTATGGCTCTCTCGCACGCGGGGCCACGGCTTAATATCCCATCTGATGGCCGGCAGCCTTTCCAAGCCCATCGGTGTCCCCTACTGACCGTGGGCAGGGGGGGGGGAATTTTGCGGAGATAAATCTCAACGCTGACCCAGATGGGACTCGAACCTGGGAACTACAGATTACGAGCTTGGTGCGCTACCGACTGAGCCAGCCCCGCCCCTAAAAAGAGCAATGGAGTTGAAGTGAATCTGTTTTCCTATAGAGGGAATATTCATTATTTTCGTTTTATTAGTATTTAAAATCAATTTGTTAATATGAAACCATCTGGTGAATATATTAAAATCTTCTTATAGCATTCTTTATAAGCCTGATTTAGGTCTCTATGAATATATAATAAAATAATGTCGTCTGCATATAGGTACAATTTGCTGTTATACCTATATGCGCTACAGCATTAAAATTTTAGTAATGTCGTCAATAAAGATTAAAAATAAGGTTGGTCCTAGTAATGAGCATTGAGGAACACCGGAATTTACAGGGTTAAGCTTGCTGGCGTCATTTCTAATCCTTGCTATAGCAGAGTCGTTAGTAAGAAAATATTTGAACCAATGAAAAGGAGGTCGAAGTATTCCCACTTTTTGTAGTTTTTGTAGAAGAATGTGGTGGTCCAAGATGTCTAAAGCTTTACTAAGGTCTGCAGAGAAAATGCAAGTGACCTTACCATCGTCCATATTTGAGTTGATTTTGCCTATAAATTTTTCTAGTACCAAAGGTAGTACTTTTGTTTGCTTGAAATCCGAACTGATTTTCAGAGACGATCGTTTTTAAATAGAAATTTGTTAAGTGATTGGAAACTTGTCGCTCCATAATTTTCTCGATTACTGGCAAAATTGCAATTGGTCTGTAGTTAGAAATTTGTTTCTGATCTCCTGATTTATATATTAGTCTTATGATAGATGTTTTTAACATTGGAGGTATAACAGCAGTAGTGTAAACAATGCTGAAGGTTGGGTTGTTTTACTTCCGAGCGGCACTTTTTTGCACACAATGGGCTAAATGGCCAGGTCACATGGACCCCGAAGGATCAGAGAAGGTTGGGGGAGGGGACCCACTGGAACAGCTGTTGGGAGACAGATGGTAGCCTCCCGTAAAGGCCATCCAGCGTGTTCTTTAACGTGCACAGGGTATGGCTCTCTCGCACACGGGGCCACGGCTTAACGTCCCATCCGTCGGACGGCGGCCTTTCCAAGCCCATCGGTGTCCCCTACTGACCGTGGGCAGGGCGGGGAATTTTGCGGAGATAAATCTCAACGCTGACCCAGCTGGGACTCGAACCTGGGAATTACAGATTGCGAGCCTGGCGCGCTACCGACTGAGCCACACCCGCCCCATTAAAGAATGCTGAAGAGTTTTGCCAGAATTTTAAAGTTATCGTTATTTGAGTATTTAATGTGGTTAATGTGTGTATTGTTGATTCCAGGAGATTTATTTTCACCGATTTTATCAACTATACTGCGAACATCGAAATCAATAATTTCTGTTAAATAAAAACTGTGAGGATAATTGGGAGCTACAGCATTAAAATTATCTTCGAAAGTAACGGAATTCTTTAGAAAAGGAACGGTGTTGGGTTGTTTTACTTCTGAGCGGCACTTTTTTGCACACCATGGGCTAAATGGCCAGGCCACATAGACCCCGAAGGCTTAGAGAAGGGGACCCACTGGAACAGCTGTTGGAAGACAGATGGTAGCCTCCCGTCAAAGCCATTCAGCGTGTTCTTAAACGTGCACAGGATATGATTCTCCCCGCACACGGGGTCACGGCTTAACGTCTCATCCGACGGACGGCGCCTTTTCCAGGCCCATCGGCGTCCCCTATTCACCGTGGGCAGGGCGGGGAAATTTGCGGAGATAAGTCTCAACGCTGACCCACCAGGGACTCGAACCTGGGAACTACAGATTATGAGCCTGTCGCGCTACCGACTGAGCCATCCTCGCCTCCAGGAACGGGATCAGTGAAAGAATCGTTAAAGTTGTGTGTTATTTACTGAATCGTAACCTAAAATCATAACCTATTTTTCATAAAATCGTTACTGAATCGTAACCTAAAATCATAACCTGAAATAATAACCTATTTTTTAAACAAGTTTTTGATCATATATTTAGGTTTGTTACCCAAAACATCGTTGATAAGCTGCCAAGTCATTTTGGAGTCTCCACACACAAGTTTCCTGAAATAAATTTCCTGAAATAAAACTCTTTTTAGTGTATTTAATAAGACTATATATGTTAAGGAAAGGAATCGTGTCAATATAGTTTTGTAAGCCATGTTATGTCTGTTATTTTGATATGAATCCATATTTTATCTCTGTTTTCGATTTCACGCTTTAGAAAGTCGGGTAATCCATCTTTATCATTTCTGCGTTTTTTTTTTGTTGTGTGGTCTGTAAGACGAACATTGCTTTCGTTAAAATTATGTAAAATATTTGTCAGTTTATTATACAGTTCGTTTGGGTCATTAATCTCTATTAAAGGTGTGAAGTCTATATTTTTTTTAGCTTGTTTATAGTGCGTTCATTTTTTTAATTTATACGTATGTTTATTCAGGTCAGCAATAGAATAAAGTGTAGGGCAAGTGTTGTGGTTCGTATTATCAAGCTTTATGTTTATCATAATCTCATAGTGATCTGCAATTTTGCTGGTGTGTATTAGAGAAAGTGTTCGTAATCGGTAATTTTTTTTTTTTCAATATATGATCAATACAAGTATTTGGGAAATGAGTCCCCGAACATTCTTCTCGTGCGTAGTTTGCAATGGTTTGGACAATCGAAAGTTACTTAAAATATTTTTGCAATTATCCAATCCGACAAAATTGCTACTAAATCAATTTATATTCGTGTCTCCCATAATGATAGTCGTTTGTGTTTATTGGCATTTTCCATCCTAGGCCTTAAATTGGAAAGGAATAAGAATATATCGGAGTTAGGTGAATGGTATAGTCTGATTATGTCTAAAATTTCAGAATTTTTCGCAACTTTTATACGAATAACTTCGACAAGGTTTACGTCGATGTGTTCTTGTGACTGGAAAATGCAATTCTGACAACAGACGCAAATACCCCTCTCTTTAGAGACTGAGGGATCTAAGGATAGAAGTTTTGTAAATGATACATGTTTTGGTCACTCAAATTAGTACAAGTTTCAGTTAAGATAATTACATCCAAAAAATCAATAACATCTCAAATATAAATCAAAAATGCATTCCAATTATCTTTAAGACTTTTAATATTAATATGCATTGCAGAGAGGGTCTTTTTTTTTTGCAATAGGAGCTATTTTGGGCCAACCAGTAAGGCCGCTAATTGTTGAGTTTCAAATTTGTTTAAATCATCTGTACACAGAAAAATATCATCAGTGTCGTCCATTGGAGAAAAAATATATATATAAAGAATAAACTTTATGGAATATTTAAGGGATATCCGCTAATGATTTGATGTGGATGCTTTTTCTGATTAATACCTTACACTGCTTTCGCTTTTTCTGATTAATACCAATTTTTCTAACGATTTAAATCAAAATAAGCAAGTAACTCATTTCCTGTGCAACAACTTTTGTTTCTCCAGAAGTTCCCTGTTGTACATAGTAAGATTTTCATTAATGTAAACCAGGGTACTCTTCTTATTCTGAGGGGCGGGGGTGGCTCAGTCGGTAGCGCGCCAGGCTCGTAATCTGTAGTTCCCAGGTTCGAGTCCCAGCTGGGTCAGCGTTGAGATTTATCTCCGCAAAATTCCCCGCCCTGCCCACGGTCAGTAGGGGACACCGATGGGCTTGGAAAGGCCGCCGTCCGTCGGATGGGACGTTAAGCCGTGGCCCCGTGTGCGGGAGAGCCATACCCTGTGCACGTTAAAGAACACGCTGGATGGCCTTGACGGGAGGCTACCATCTGTCTCCCAACAGCTGTTCCAGTGGGACCCCTCCCCCAATCTCCTCTGAGCCTTCGGGGTCCTGGCCATTTAGCCCATGGTGTGACCTGGCCATTTAGCCCATGGTGTGACCTGGCCTTTAGCCCATGGTGTGACCTGGCCTTTAGCCCATGGTGTGCAAAAAAGCTCGGTTCAGAGGTAAAACAACCCAACTCTTCTTATTCTGAAGAATATCACCGACTTGGATCTTGGTTCTTCTATTCTTAAACCAATTATCGCGGCAGCCACTATTAACAAACTGAACAAAAATAAGGAAATGTTTTGCGCTTTTTTTAGGTAGTCTATGAAGTTTGTTTTTTTATTTGGATTTTACCATAGTCACTGACACCAATTTTATGAGCAATTTGTTCGACGACATTCGACAAGTTTTCCATTGCCTCTCTCGTCGATTCAGGAATATTGTGGATCAGGAAATTGAGTATCAGGAAACATTATCATTTATATCAGGAACATTGAATTACAGTTTCTTCCATATTGTTCCAAATTGTTGGGTTACTGCTCAAGACTGTGTTCTCTGTTGCCTTTGCCTGCGTTATCCAGTTGTAATGCACTTGTTCTTTATTAATTTTAGTTAATTCTTCAACAGTCTCGTCGTATTAACTAGATAAGAAGTTAATTGCTTTGTTAGTTTCAATTAATTTTTATCTGATTGGAAGTAACTTTAAACAGTTCAATCTGTTGTTGATCTGGTAAATCAAATCAGACAGGTGGTCCATCTACTTCTTTAAAGTGAAAAGTATGCTTTAGCAATTGAGCGTCCAGAGAAATGTCTTGATCCGTAAAGAGCAAACGTCACCCGCCTCCTGATTGACTGTCACGATGTGCTCGGCCACAGCTGTAGTATGCGAAGCAGTCTCCGCAGCTGGCAAGGTGGCCGCCTGATTGTAGTTGGTGCTGTAGTAGTTTCTAGTCGTTCTTTTCTAATAGAAAAATGTTCTTGTTTCCAGCGCCCAAAAGGGGCGGGGGTGGCTCAGTCGGTAGCGCGCCAGGCTCGTAATCTGTAGTTTCCAGGTTCGAGTCCCAGCTGGGTCAGCGTTGAGATTTATCTCCGCAAAAATTCCCCGCCCTGTCCACGGGCAGTAGGGGACACCGATGGGCTTGGAAAGGCCGCCGTCCGTCGGATGGGACGTTAAGCCGTGGCCCCATGTGCGGGAGAGCCATACCCTGTGCACGTTAAAGAACACGCTGGATGGCCTTGACGGGAGGCTACCATCTGTCTCCCAACAGCTGTTCCAGTGGGTTCCCTTCCCCAACCTTCTCTGAGCCTTCGCGGTCCATGTAACCTGGCCATTTAGCCCATGGTGCGCAAAAAAGTGCCGCTCAGAGGTAAAACAACCCAACCCAAATCCCGTGCCTAAAATTGCTTTCTGGTTTGTTTTGTTCAATTTGCAATCACAACACAACCACGCTTTCTCCTTTTCTAAGAGGGGCGGGGGTGGCTCAGTTGGTAGCGCGCCAGGCTCGTAATCTGTAGTTCCCAGGTTCGAGTTCCAGCTGGGTCAGCGTTGAGATTTATCTCCGCAAAATGCCCCGCCCTGCCCACGGTCAGTAGGGGACACCGATGGGCTTGGAAAGGCCGCCGTCCGTCGGATGGGACGTTAAGCCGTGGCCCCGTGTGCGGGAGAGCCATACCCTGTGCACGTTAAAGAACACGCTGGATGGCCTTGACGGGAGGCTACCATCTGTCTCCCAACAACTGTTCCAGTGGGTCCCCTCCCCCAACCTTCTCTGAGCCTTCGGGGTCCATGTGACCTGGCCATTTAGCCCATGGTGTGCAAAAAGTGCCGCTCAGAGGTAAAACAACCCAAACCAATCCTTTTCTAAGAACAGCTTTTTATAAAATTTCTCTGTATATTTAAGACATTACATGCGATATTAACTCCACGCCATCAAAATTAGGAGCGGGGGTGACTCAGTCGGTAGCGCGCCAGGCTCGTAATCTGCAGTTCCCAAGTTCGAATCCCAGCTAGGTCAGCGTTGAGATTTATCTCCGCAACACTCTCCGCCATGCCCACAGTCAGTAGGGGTCACCGATGGGCTTGGAAAGGCCGCCGTCCGTCATATGGAACGTTAAGCCGTGGCTCCGTGTGCGGAAAAAAACATACCCTGTGCACGTTAAAGAACATGCTGGATGGCCTTGACGGCAGGCTACCATCTGTATCCAAACAGCTGTTCCAGTGGGTACCCTCCCCCAACTTTCTCTGAGCCTCGGGGTCCTTGGGACCTGGCCATTTAGTCCATTTTGTGCAAAAAAAGTACCGCTCAGAGGTAAAACAACCCAAACCGCCAAAATTAGGAAACTTTGAGAGTCCTCATTAGAAAGAATATAAACTTCAGAAAGGAACAGGAATCTGTTAATGTAATCGTCTTAGAGAAGATCTGGGAAAAAGACGACACCTCTTTAGAAAGACATTGAAATTCAGGAAGGATCAAGACAGAACAGGATCTGTGAAGAAACCGAGACCTCAACAAAAAGCCAATGAAGATCAGAATGGAATAGGAGTCTGTCAATGTAATCGATTTAGACAAGAGCTAGGAAGAAGACGAGACCTCATTAGAAAGAATATAAACTTCACAAAGGAACAGCACTCAATGTCAGACAAACAGAATTAGTCAATGTAATCACCTTAGAGAAGATCTGAGAAGAAGGAGAGACAAAAACGTCAGAAACAAAACATCCTTGCCTTATCTGAGATTCGAACCTAGATCAATTTTACCCCTCCGCCACTGAGGTAAAAACAAGATAAATTTCATATAATGTTCTGAAACAAAACGGTATGAAACTTCTACAGCCACGTGGGCGGGGGCGGGGGAGGCTCAGTCGGTAGCGCGCCAGGCTCGTAATCTGTAGTTCCCAGGTTCGAGTCCCAGCTGGGTCAGCGTTGAGATTTATCTCAGCAAAATTCCCCGCCCTGCCCACGGTCAGTAGGGGACATCGATGGGCTTGGAAAGGCCGCCGTCCGTCGGATGGGACGTTAAGCTGTGGCCCCGTGTGCGGGAGAGCCATACCCTGTGCACGTTAAAGAACACGCTGGATGGAATTGACGGGAGGCTACCATCTGTCTCCCAACAGCTGTTCCAGTGGGTCCCCTCCCCCAACCTTCTCTGAGCCTTCGGGGTCCATGTGACCTGGCCATTTAGCCCATGGTGTGCAAAAAAGTGCCGCTCAGAGGTAAAACAACCCAACTCTACAGCCGCAAATTCATTTTATAACAAATAAAAGTATCCAATAATAATCCTCTTGCCCAGAGAAATACACATCGCTAAAAGAATAATACTAAAGGTATGAGTTCTCGAATCCAATCTTCTTGTAAAAACATCGATCCAAAAAGAGAAAGTGCGACAGAGGAAGAAAAAGAGAGACAATTTATATACTTATGAAAAAAAAATTGTGTGTGTTTGTGGAGAAACCTAGCGTAGCATTGTAAAGGGCAAAGGCTCTTATTAATGTAGGCAAAGATAATTTCATTGGAGACGTCCAACCCAAAACTCGAGAATTAAACGAACAAAGCAGAACAGCCGCATTTGTTACCCCATATATTTTAATAATGCAGCAGAAACTTAATTATGAAAATCTTGACAGGATCAATGAAAGATTTTAGTCGTTGCCACAGACACAGTCGGTGTGCATAGGCGGGAATGTTCATAACAACTAGGTTTAGTTTATTCATGGTGGAAATTAGCTCAATAATTATTGAACGCATTTAGAAATATTAGTTTTATTTTCTGTCATATTTCCATTACCTATGTTTTCAGTCGTAACGTTGTGTTTTGTGCTTGTTGGAAAGGATTTTCATTGCTAAAACTAAAGAAAACGTTTAATAAAACATAAACCACATTTAACAGTTTTTTTTTTCTTTTATTCTTTCAATTGTGTGGGCCTTTTGTCGGGAGAAAATTAATTCAAAGTTGGACGGCAGCCAAAAAAAAAAAATTAAAATTGAGTCAAACAATATCGAGCGTTTGTAATGAAAACAGAAAATGAAGTAAAATATTAAAATATTAATTACGACTTTAATTTTCCCCTACCTTTTCAAGGAGGAAGTCAAGGTGCTTCGATGAAGCCCGGATGCTGTTCCAGTTAATGTTTTCAGTTTTTCGTGGAAAAAAAAATATTTGTTTTCGTGGCCAAATTCAGCAGAGTGGGATTTGGAGTATTGAAACGGCACCTTTCAGGAGTTCGACTAAACAAAACTTCATCAGAATCTAGGAGAACTAATTTCATTGGAATCTGATTTGCACAATGAAGTTATTTTAATTAACGGACTTGAATAATGCCAAACGAAGACGGCTTAGAAATGGAAGACTTTTTTAAATATGAGTTCAATAAACAATTAAATACTTTAAAAAAAATATGTGTTTCAAATTCACAAGGATATCCATTCGTTCTTTAGAAGATTTTCAAGTAGCTCCTCTATTATCGCTTCTTAAGAAATTCAAATGGTTACACGAAACTTATTCAGATATCTAGCGAACCTTTGTAAGGAGGTAAATACCAGTCAAGCTTTCTTTGGATACATTTAAAGGCTAAGACAATTGTTTCTTTATTGGTTTAATATTTATTTCATCTGCTCCTCTATGTTAGGAACAATGCTATGCTTACGTGTTCTGAGCATAAGAAAATAATATCGAAAAACAAATAATGTGGATACTTTATTTTGAACAAAGAAGGCAAAGGAGCAATATTTCCCAACAACATTTCTTGAAGAGCCATATTTTCCTCACGGTTAAACAAGCGAGTGACTTGTATTATTTTTTTACAGAAAAGTGTTGCAAGTGAAGTGTTAACTGAAAGAAATTTATTTTTTTGCGGGAGTGAGATTCGAAAGTAAAACCCTCTTAAAAAAACTTGTAATTTAAGGAAAGGTTGAATTGTTTAAACATCAGAGGCACTTTTTCTTGCACAAATGGGATAAATGATCAGGTCACGAGGACCCTAAGAAAGAGTCGATAGCTCTCCAGGCTTAATCTGCAGTTCACAGGTTCCCAGGTGTTCCAGAGTTGAGATTTGTATTTATTAACCCCAACTCTGCCTTCGGACAGAAAGCGAACACAGATGCTCTTGGGAATGCTGTCGTCTGTTGTTGTTGTTTTACCTCTGAGCGGCACTTTTTTGCACACCATGGGCTAAGTGGCCAGGTCACAAGGACCCCGAAGGCTCAGAGAAAGTTAGGGGGAGGGGACCCACTGGAATAGCTGTTAGGAGACAGATGGTAGTCTCCCGTCAAGGCCATTCAGTGTGTCTTTAAATTTTAAATTCTCCCGTGTACGAGAGAGCCATACCCTGTGCACTGGGGTCAGCGTTGAGATTTATCACCGCAAAAATTCCCCACCCTGCCCACGGTCAGTAGGGGATACAGATGGGCTTGGAAAGGCCGCCGTCCGTCGGATGGGACGTTAAGCCGTGGCCCCGTGTGCGGGAGAGCCATACCCTGTGCACGTTAAAGAACACGCTGTATGGCCTTGACGGGAGGCTACCATCTGTCTCCCAACAGCTGTTCCAGTGGGTCCCCTCCCCCAACCTTCTCTGAGCCTTCGGGGTCCATGTGACCTGGCCATTTAGCCCATGGTGTGCAAAAAAGTGCGGCTCAGAGGTAAAACAACCCAACTCTGTGCACTCATCCGACGGACGGCTGCCTTTCCAAGCCCATCGGTGTCCCATACTGACCGTGGGCAGGGCGGGAAATTTTGCGGAGATAAATCTCAACGCTGACTCAGCTGAGACTCGAACCTGGGAACTACAGATTACGAGCCTGGCGCGCAACCGACAGAGCCACCCCCTCCCCAATGCTGTTGTCAGTTGAACAGGAGTTTAAGCTGTAGTTTCGTGCGCAGGAGAGCCACACCTGTTCATATTAAAGAACACGCAGGATGGACTTGACTGGAGGCTTCCATCTGCCTCTTAACAGCTGTCCCGTGGGCCCTTTTTCCCAACATTCTCTGAGCCCCTGGGATCCTGGTTATTTTGTCCATTGTGGGAAAAAAATTGTCTCTCAGAGGTAAAAAACTGAATCCTGTTTACAAAGTTTTTCTAAGAATATTTTTGGTCTGCTTTTATTTGGCGAAATATCCTTGAGAAAATTCAAAAATGTATGTATAAGTACTGGTGGGAGTGGCTCAGTCGGTAGTACGCTAAGCTCGTAATCTTCAGTTCCCAGTTCGAGTTCCGTAAAATTTCCCCACCCTGCCCTCGACCAGTAGGGGGACACCGATGGGATTGGAAAGGCCGCTGTCCGTCGGAAGGGACATTTAGCCGTGGCCACCGTGTGCGGGAGAGTCATACCCTTTTCACAATAAGGAGTATGCTGTCCCGTGGCCGAGTGGTTAGCGCGCTTGGCTACTGATCTACGGGACCTGGGTTCGAGCCCCGGGTAAGGCATGGATGTTCGTGTTGTTTTCTGCTGAGGTCCTGCCATCCTCTCAGATCTTCTACTGTGGCATATAAACTGACAGGCTCCTGTCAGACCTCTGTGGCAAGCAGCTGCTTGAGGGGGTATTATTTTTTTTTGTATGGCCTTGACGGGAGGCTACCATCTGTTTCCTAACAGCTGTTAAATGGGTCTCCTGCCCAACCTTTTCTGAGCCCTCGGGGACCTTGTAACCTGGTCATTTCACCCATTGTATACAAAAAAGTGGCGCTCACAGGTAAAGCAACCCAACCCATGTAGCAGTAAGCTTCTTCTATTAGGTATATCCCTATGTGCTTTAAATGTTGACTGATGTCATATCTATTCCTGTCCAGAGAGATTGCCTAGAGCAAATTCAACATGGTAAACCTCATTCAGCAGTGGATACTGATAAACCGAAACTAATATTTAATTCGCTAAATTAATAGACTTGCACGACAGTTATAAACCAGTTGGCGCTGTTGCAATTCGATTTCCGTACCGTATCTCTCGATTTACTGACTTGATTTTAAATCTGTATGTAAATTTCCTATAACGGATTACAGCTGAGGTTTTCTTGGAGAGGAATAAATGACAATACATGTATATTAATTCTTAAATTTATGATGATATAATGATAAAATATTCTGGATGTGTCGTTTTACATTAGAGTGGCATTTATTCGCACAAGTCAGGTCACGAAAAGTTTGGTTTGAGTTTTATCCCTGAGTGGCATCTTTTTGTCGATAATGGGCTAAATAGCCAGGTCATAAGGACACCAAGGTCTCAGAAACAGTTGGAAGAGGAATACCCAATAAACAGCTGTTAGGATTTGGGTTGGTTTGTTTTTCCTCTGAGCGGCACTTTTTTGCACACCATGGGCTAAATGGCCAGGTCACATGGACTCCGAAGTCTCAGAGAAGGTTGGGGGAGGAGGACCCACTGGAACAGCTGTTGGGTTGGGTTGTTTTACCTCTGAGCGGCACTTTTTTGCACACCATGGGCTAAATGGCCAGGTCACATGGACCCCGAAGGCTCAGAGAAGGTTGGGGGAGGGGACCCACTGGAACAGCTGTTGGGAGACAGATGGTAGCCTCCCGTCAAGGCCATCCAGCGTGTTCTTTAACGTGCACAGGGTATGGCTCTCCCACACACGGGGCCAAGGCTTAACGTCCCATCCAACGGACGGCGGCCTTTCCAAGCCCATCGATGTCCCCTACTGACCGTGGGCAGGGCGGGGAATTTTGCGGAGATAAATCTCAACGCTGACCCAGCTGGGACTCGAACCTGGGAACTACAGATTACGAGTCTGGCGCGCTACCGACTGAGCCACCCCCGCCCCCCAGCTGTTGGGAGACAGATGGTAGCCTTCCGTCAAGGCCATTCAGCGTGTTCTTTAAAAGCCCATCGTTGTCCCCTACTGACCGTGGGCAGGGCGGAAAATTTTGCGGAGATAAATCTCAACGCTGACCCAGCTGTTAGGAAACAGATGGAAGTCTTCCGTTAAGGTTCCTTAAGGTCCAACAGGGCATGGTTTTACCTCACACCTATCACGGCTTAATTGCCCATTCGGCAGATTCCGACCTTTTCAATCTCATCGTATTCTTCTCTTCTTTCTCATCCAGAGCAGAGAATATTTCCGCATTGTCACAGTTAAGGACTGGAACCTTTGAACATCAGCGTGTTTGCTATTGAGTACATCTACAGTGGGCCGCGACAGAGCTTTATGGGGAGGGTAGCGGCAATCTCACAATAATTGTGGAATGTATCGTAGAAATGACTTCTGCACAGTGACGTACGCGGAAATGCCCTTTGCTAGTTGGTTGTTTTATTACTGATAGGCACTTTTTTTGTACACAATGGGTTAAACGGCCAGGCCAGAGGGATCCGGAATGTTCAGAGTAGGGTGGACAAGGGGACACATTGGAAAGCTGTTGGAAGATTGTTGGTAGACTCTTATCAAGACCATCCAAGGTATTCTTTAAAGTACAGAAGTATGACTCTCCCGCACACGGAGTCGGTCTGAATGTCCCATCAGACTGACGGCGGCCTTTCCAACCCCATAATGTCTCTTACTGACCGTGGGCAGGGCGGGGAGTTTAGGGGAGATAAATCATAACGCTGGAACAGGTGGGATTCGAACCTGGGAACTGAAGATTGTGACCCTGGCGCGCTACCGACTGAGCCATCCTCTGAATCTAATGGGGGCGGGGTTTTGATATCTTAAGTCTGATTTTTGGGGACTTCTACAGAAAACATACAGTTGCTCAAAAAAATATCCGAACGCTATGGTTGATTACAGAATTCAGAAAAAATATCTGGAAACGATTTTTTTAGAAATTAGTGATCTGGCAACCTTCGTGTCACGTGACACGAAGGGATTGTTCGGATATTATTTTGAGCGACTGTACATTATTGAAGACACTACGAGGAAAAAATAAGATGACGTGGTATTAGTACGCCGCCCACTCCTACACACACCTATTCGTGCAGGGGCGGGGGTGGCTCAGTCGGTAGCGCGCCAGGCTCGTAATCTGTAGTTCCCAGGTTCGAGTCCCAGCTGGGTCAGCGTTGAGATTTATCTCCGCAAAATGCCCACGGTCAGTAGGTGACACCGATGGGCTTGGAAAGGCCGCCGTCCGTCGGATGGGACGTTAAGCCGTGGCCCCGTGCGTGGGAGAGCCATACCCAGCGCGCGTTAAAGAACACGCTGGATGACCTTGACGGGAGGCTACCATCTGTCTCCCAACAGCTGTTCCATTGGGTCCCCTCCCCCAACCTTCTCTGAGCCTTCGGGGTCCATGTGACCTGGCCATTTAGCCCATGGTGTGCAAAAAAGTGCCGCTCAGAGGTAAAACAACCCAACCCTATTCGTGCAACTTGATAAAAACTTTGTTTCTGCTTCCAAACCAAGCATAAGTATTAAAATTGATAAATTAGTATTGTTTTGGATGGTCTTTCGATCTCGATTTTTGTACGTATAAAATTATTTCCTTTTGATTTTAGGTTTAGTTTTTATTTACATTGGAGATGTTATATTTATGGAAAGAAATTGCTCAACATCATGAATTCAAATTGCTTTCAGCCAAAGCAAAATGAAATAAAAATATCATCATATTATGCAAAAGCCACAATTCAGCGTTTGGGCGGGCGCACTCGTGTGACATCATCGGTGGTAGAAATTGACGTTTCCCTGTGATTCCTCAGTTACTTGAGCGATCGGTCCCAAATTTTGTGGGGAGGGGGTGACTCAGTCGGTAGCGCG
This sequence comes from Ryuthela nishihirai, assembly GCA_038380435.1. Classification (NCBI taxonomy): domain Eukaryota; kingdom Metazoa; phylum Arthropoda; class Arachnida; order Araneae; family Heptathelidae; genus Ryuthela; species Ryuthela nishihirai. The sequence goes on from JAWZYU010000018.1 coordinate 34,734,972, forward strand.
CCATGCTCGTAATCTACAGTTGCCAGGTTCGAGTCCCAGCTGGACTGGCATTGAGATTTATCTCCGCAAAATTCCCCCACTCTGCCCACGGTCAGTAGGGGACACCGATGGACTTGATAAAGACCGCCGTCCGTCGGATGGGACGGTAAGCCGTGGCCCCATGTGCGGGAGAACCATATCCTGCCACTTTTAAGAACACACTGGATGGCCTTGACGGGAGGCTACCATCTGTCTCCTAACAGCTCTTCCAGTGGGTCCACTCACCCAACCTTCTCTGAGCCTTCGGGGTCCTTGTGACCTGGCCATTTAGCCCATGGTGTGAAAATAAGTGCCGCTCAGAGGTAAAACAACCCAACCCTATATGTATATGTCACTTGCGTAACATCCCACATGTCAGGCGGTGGACTTTTCAGGTCCATTGGCGTTCCTTTTTTCATTGAGAGTAATGTGCGAGGTAATGGAGAAAATATCGATACAGTCACAACGTAGACTCGAACACGAAAAATATTACATTACCTGCTTGATGCGTTACAGAAAGAGCCTACTTCGGCCTCTAATCGGGCCCTGATTTACTGATTAGGCTGTTTCGCCTGAAAGTTTTAGAAAGCCAATTTATCGTGTAATGTGGAGTGCGAATGTTGAATAGAGGTGACTCGGTACCGCACCAAGCTCGTAATCTGATGTTCCCAGATTCGAGTCCCTCTTAGCCAGCGTTTAGATTTATATCTTCTAAAATCCCACCCTTCTCTCGTTCAGAAAGGGGACACCGATGGGCTTGAAAAGGCCGCTGTCCATCGGATGAGATTTTAAGACATGGGCCCGTGTGCATGAGAGATATACTCTGTGCACGATAAAGACACGCTGGAGGTCCTTGATGGAAGCCTTCTCTGAACACTTGGAATCCTTGTGACCTGGCCATTTAACTCACTGTGTGCACAAAAAGGTCCGTGTGCATGAGAGGCATACTCTGTGCACGATAATGACACGCTGGAGGTCCTTAATGGAAGCCTTCTCTGAACACTTGGAGTCCTTGTGACCTGGTCATTGAACTCACTGTCTGCAAAAAAAGGTTCGTGTGCATGAGAGGCATACTTTGTGCACGATAAAGACACGCTGGAGGTCCTTGATGGAAGCTTTCTCTGAACACTTGGAGTCCTTGTGACCTGGCCATTGAACTCACTGTCTGCAAAAAAAGGTTCGTGTGCATGAGAGGCATACTTTGTACACGATAAAGACACGCTGGAGGTCCTTGATGGAAGCTTTCTCTGAACACTTGGAGTCCTTGTGACCTGGCCATTGAACTCACTGTCTGCAAAAAAAGGTTCGTGTGCATGAGAGGCATACTTTGTACACGATAAAGACACGCTGGAGGTCCTTGATGGAAGCTTTCTCTGAACACTTGGAGTCCTTGTGACCTGGCCATTTAACTCACTGTGTGCAAAAAAAGGTCCCGCTCTGAGGTAAAACATTCCAACCATTGTAAGAGTTAATAAAATCTAAGTAGCTTATTACAAAACTTGTTGTTGCAACGGTTCTGTAAAATAAATTAAGGGATTTCACTGCATTGCAGATTCTATACGTCAATAAAAATATTTTGGTTTCGTAGCTGTTGGCTACGTTTTAATGTTTTACAACAGAAAGAGGAAAAAGTAATTTACTTTGAAAGTTTTAAAAACGTTTCGCTATTTTTATTTTTTAACTGAAAAGTTATTCCAATTGAAAAGTATTTATAAAATCATTCACCGACAAAAGAAAAAAATCGACGAATTTAATTTCTTCAAAATATAATTTTTGTACTTTCTCATTTAATTTTCCTACTGATTCTTTCTTGCATTTATCTCTAATTAGGTTCACAAAATTGCAGATATTAACTGTTTGTTTCATGTTTTAATAAACGTTTCTATTGATGCAACGCTGACAGTTTTTTTATTCCCCCCCTTTGATACGTTGTATTAATCATCTCTTTTAAAAACTCCAATTTAACGAGATGTTCCCTCCCCCTCCCCCTGTCATTTATTTCTCCCCATAAAAAAAACATACAATAATGATGTGCAATAATTGACAATTATGCCTTTCAGCTAGAAAGCTTTGAAGTTACTGCAGATCGAATTTTCTTTTATTACTACAAATCCAATGGGAAGAAGATATTGAAAGAATAAACTATACATTCCTTAAAAGAAACACAGAACAGAAACCATTCCTTCCAATTTTCATAAGAGTTTCGAAAACGAGGAAACTGAGATTGTTTTATGGTCATCCTCAATTGTTCCAACGTTCAAATTTTTTTTATTCTGTTCTGCTCTAGGCGAGAAAGAAAACACCGTTGAGGAGAATTGCACTCAGAAATTTATTTTTGCAATTGGGGAGGAATAAAATAATAAACACTATTTTCTTCGTTTAAAAGTTCTTATTTAATTTAGATAATGTTTTCTTGAAATGCTAAGCGTAAACATCCATCTGAAAGTAAAATAATATGTTTTCAGTCCAAACAAGATGATAGCAGAAAGGATGTAGGTGGTGTTATTTGTCGATTTCTGTTATATGAGACATTTCATAAGGGACATAAGGCTTCCTATCATTATCAGAGAAAAGCTTGGCTTTGTTGTTAGTTCTTCAGGTTCGCGTCTGTCTGTGAAATGGTGTTTTAAGATGTGGTCCCATATTCGGAAGAACTACACCGCGTTCACGTTAAAGAAAGTGCTGGATGTAGGTGGTGTTATTTGTCGATTTCTGTTATATGAGACATTTCATAAGGGACATAAGGCTTCCTATCATTATCAGAGAAAAGCTTGGCTTTGTTGTTAGTTCTTCAGGTTCGCGTCTGTCTGTGAAATGGTGTTTTAAGATGTGGTCCCATATTCGGAAGAACTACACCGCGTTCACGTTAAAGAAAGTGCTGGATGACCTTGATGGTGCGCATCCAACTGTCTACTACTCCATTTTAATGATTGATCATAAGCTTTTACTCTATGATATGATCATCAGACCGGTGATTCTCTATGCTTCACCCATATGGGCGAATACTACACCCACCAATATTCTTAAGATTCAGGTCTTACAGAACAAGATTTTGAGAACTGTGGTCGATGCCCCCTGGTTTGTCACTAACAGACAACTCCATAAAGACCTGGGCATCGGCCATATATATATATACAAGTATAAAACGCACCTCAAAAAGATTTTTTGAGGCTGTAAGCAATAATCCCAATGAGATTATTTTTTCTGATTCTTTACGATCATACTGTTTTGAACAAGTACAAGAGGCCTAAAACGGTAGCGTTCTCTGAGGAGACCTACCCGTTTTAGGTTAGCTTTTCTTATGTTTGCCCTTAGGGACCCACCTAAGGGTGGACCCCTAAAATTTACTTATATTTTTACTTATATTTTTTGTAATTAAAATTTACTTATATATTTTGTTCTTACTCATGCCAAATAGGCATATCTTTCTAATGGGGATGGTAGGGATAAAATTATTACCCGGTACATCGAATATGATTATACGATCTACAACTGTCTCCTAACAGCTGTCTTTTGCGTAAATTTTCGCATCTGCGCAGAACGATATCAAACGTGCTCCATTTTTCTTTACGAAGCATTGTCGGTACAGGGGGCAAAGACTTGCGAGCCATTTCTGGCAAATTTTGGGTTTCTGTATGGCCAGCGCCAGTCGCTATCCTACATTCATGGCGGCGACAAAAAAGTGGCTTGAACAAGAGCCCCTTCTGTTGCTGCTACAAAGAAAACTTCTGTCAAGCGGTGATGACCCCCTCCTCCCAGAGACTGGAGATGGTAGTGGCATGTTCTCCTGGGCTTCCATGTGCAGAGGCACTCCTATCCGCTGTTGGATCCTCAGAGAGTCAATCAGGACCACGGCGTCAACAGCGTTCCTGGGAAAGAAGCGCACCCATGTGGTAGAGAAGGCGACATGGAAGGAAATCTGAAGCGCCATCGAGATAGGGGCGGGGGTGGCTCAGTCGGTAGCGCGCCAGGCTCGTAATCTGTAGTTCCCAGGTTCGAGTCCCAGCTGGGTCAGCGTTGAGATTTATCTCCGCAAAATTCCCCGCCCTGCCCACGGTCAGTAGGGGACACCGATGGGCTTGGAAAGGCCGCCGTCCGTCGGATGGAACGTTAAGCCGTGGCCTCGTGTGCGGGAGAGTCATACCCTGTGCACGTTAAAGAACACGCTGGATGGCCTTGACGGGAGGCTACCATCTGTCTCCCAACAGCTGTTCCAGTGGGTCCCCCAATCCTCTCTGAGCCTTCGGGGTCCATGTGACCTGGCCATTTAGCCCATGGTGTGCAAAAAAGTGCCGCTCAGAGGTAAAACAACACAACAACCCATCGAGATATAGGCTCCTTCTGATCTGCCGATTCTGCTTAATAGAAGGAGCAGATGATACCCTGTGTGGCAGAAAAAGGGAAGTATGCTAGTGGCCGTGAGAGACAGAGAAGGTCTTCGAGTACTCATCAAACAAGTGAGAAGGCTGATGGTGTCTGTTGGAGGAGAGTCAGTTTTTGTGTCTGTTAGTCCTCTCGTAGAGAGTCTATGCCTTACTTAGAGATTCTTTACTTCCAACCACATCAATTGTCTCATATAAGTGCCTTGTATTGTTTTTAAAATCTAAGGGAAGATGTTTATTGGCCAGGAATATAATAAAATTTAATTTTCTTATTGTTAAAAAATAGATGGTTTCTGTAGCTTATTGCTAAATAGAATATTTAAAGTATGCAATTCTTTTCACTCTGTGGGTCATGCTGGCTTACAGACCAGCCAACGAAATTTATGATATTGTTACAACAGATGAACGTGCTGCAGTGACTTGATGAAAAACGTGACATGAACGCTCGCCTCTGCTTCTGCGTGAGATTTATGTAAGAAACGAATTGAAACACACAGTACTGTTCGAATTAGTTGGGACAAGCGAAGGATCGCTAAGTCCCTTTCGCTGCAGAGTCTAAACTGCTGCAAGTCTAAACTTGTTCGTAACCTTCTGCTGGAAGTCTAAACTTGCGCGTGCAGCTTCTGGGCCACAGACGCTTCACCCCATTGAAGGAATGAACGACAGCAAAAAGTACATAGGCGTTCTGGAGGCGAAAAATGGTCCCAACACTGCAGAAGCTGTTTCCTAACGGCGATGGGGTATTTCAACAGGATCTGGCTCCATGCCACAATTCTAAGCTTGCTAAGAGCTTCTTTACTCAGTAACATTTGAAGATATTGGAGTGGCCAGGAAATTCACCCGATCTGAACCCCATTGAAAATTTGTGGGAAATTATTAAAGCGCTCATATCTCAGATCGATTGCACGACGAAAACCAAAATGATAGAAAGTGTCACGACCCTGAAGTGAAGGAGATGTGTGGAAAGCTAGTGGCATCAATGGTTGAAAGAAGTAATTAAAGCTAAGGGGGTTCACATTCACTATTAACTACGTACACTATTAAACAAATAAATATTTTAGTTTTGTCTTTGCTACTGCATTTTCCTATTGTCCCAACTAATTTGCACAGTACTGTAGAACCGATCTTAAATTTAAGAAAGATAGAATTGTAACTTTAGAGTTGTGGATTTGTGAAAAGAGGTTTTAGCACTAGTGGGTCTGAAAGAGCACGAACAAAGGAAGGATTCAAAGCTAACAAGAAAGCTGTGAAGGAGACTAAAAGAAAGACAAAATTATCGACGGTAAACAAATAATCGTTTAGTCATTTTATCTCAAAAGTTATGAAGGACATTGTTTTAAAAAGATGAAAAGATAAACGTTCATCAATTGAGTAGACAGGGTTGGGTTGTTTTACCTCTGAGCGGCACTTTTTTGCACACCATGGGCTAAATGGCCAGGTCACATGGACCCCGAAGGCTCAGAGAAGGTTGGGGGAGGGGACCCACTGGAACAGCTGTTGGGAGACAGATGGTAGCCTCCCGTCAAGGCCATCCAGCGTGTTCTTTAACGTGCACAGGGTATGGCTCTCCCGCACACGGAGCCACGGCTTAATGTCCCATCCGACGGACGGCGGCCTTTCCAAGCCCATCGGTGTTCCCTACTGACCGTGGGCAGGGCGGGGAATTTTGCGGAGATAAATCTCAACGCTGACCCTGCTGGGACTCGAACCTGGGAACTGCAGATTACGAGCCTGGCGCGCTACCGACTGAGCCACCCCCGCTCCATTGAGTAGACAGAGCTAGTTTTAACTGTTCTGTAGGAAAAGATTATTACTTTACGTATGATAATATTTAATTTGTTTATAAGTAATTTCATCCATGCTTTTGTAATTAATTGCATTGTTTTATAATTTGTATTGTAAAAATACTTTGTTACAGACACGCTCAGTACTCCTCCATTATTAATTTATAGCAATATAAATGTTATGTTTAGAATTTTGCTGCATCTTACGGCTGAATACATTGTTAAAATAAAAACATAACGCAATGCACTTAAAGAGTCCAACGAGGGGAAATCTTTTCACACTATATTGTAGAATAGAAAAAACACCCTGTGAAACAGCTATTCATTGCATCCCTTTACTTTACACAACTCTGAGCCCTTCGGTCTCCGGCTCAGGGACTCACTCCTTTGAGGCCGGAGCTGCTTTCGTTCTCCTACTCATTTTCCTTCTCCTAACCGGGGGTGCGGGAGAGCCATACCCTGTGCACGTTAAAGAACACGCTGGATGGCCTTGACGGGAGACTACCATCTGTCTTCCAACAGCTGTTCCAGTGGGTCCCCTCCCCCAACCTTCTCTGAGCCTTCGGGGTCCATGTGACCTGGCCATTTAGCCCATGGTGTGCAAAAAAGTGCCGCTCAGAGGTAAAACAACCCAACAACCCTAACCGGGGTGGGGCGGGGGTGGCTCAGTCGGTAGCGCGCAAGGCTCGCAATCTGTAGTTCCTAGGTTCGAGTCCCAGCTGGGTCAGCGTTGAGATTTATCTCCGTAAAATTCCCCGCCCTGCCCACGGTCAGTAGGGGACACCGATGGGCTTGGAAAAGCCGCCGTCCGTCGGATGGGACGTTAAGCCGTGGCCCCTTGTGCGAGAGAGCCATACCCTGTGCACGTTAAAGAACACGCTGGATGGCCTTGATGGGAGGCTACCATCTGTCTCCCAACAGTTGTTCCAGTGGGTCCCTTCCCCGAACCTTCTCTGAGCCTTCGGGGTCCATGTGACCTGCCCATTTAGCCCATGGTGTGCAAAAAAGTGCCGCTCAGAGGTGAAACAACCCAACAACCCAACCCACCCCAAATAAAGATGGCGAAAAATTACATCTTTATCAATATATATTTGATTTTGGAAGATGACATTCTTGAGGAACTCTTATCATCACAAGCAGAAACATCCTCGCCGAAATTTTGTTGTCTTGTGATACCTGCAGAGATTCTTAGAGCAAAAGACCACGTGGGTTTCAAAAATGCAAATGCGAGATACTTAAACAGTAAATATAGCCTCATTATTTAAACAAAAATGTCGACATTAACATCATTTGTTGTGAATTGCAACCAAAACGTTTTCATATTTGCGTAGAAATTCCTTCGAATGGTCATTGCATTTCAAGTGGCAAATGAAACTGACTAACCCACTTAAGAGTACATCGCCATTCGCTGTTCACCTCTTAAACATTTTTTTTCTGGGCAACTTCTCTCTCCAGATCAAACTCGATATTCTGCACACGAAGACTCCTCACCAAGTGAATAGTACTTACGAAAATGCATTTACAATTCTTTTTAGTGGAGCTTAAAATGAAAAAAACCTCCAGAAAGGCGAAGGAAAGAAAGAAAAAACATATATTTCGGATGTAAGAAGTTCTTAAATTCAATTTCGCTATTCTTGCCAAAAGCCCGCTGTTCCCGTGCGTCCAATTCAATAAACTTCGTTCGAAACTACACCAATAAACTCTTTGCACTGTGGTGGCAGTGGCGGCCTTCTTCGTCACTTTTAATGCCCGGTGCTGGAAGATGAAGCCAACTAGGCCACATGTGCGATTGTGTGGGTGCTCACCGTGTATTCCTACGGGTTGACAACAAACATGCTCCCTTCTCGGAGATGTGCTGTAAGAAATCGAGATCGTAATTGAAAAGCCAGGGAACGCGCATTGGGTAATTCATCCCCCCCCCCCGGTAAGTTTTTTCTATCATCTTTTCCAATACAGAGCAGAGAAGAGGAAGCTCCTGTCTTCCTTCTTTGGGGTTTTTTAGGTTTCAGCCAGCTCCTTATGTTGCTTCTTTAAGGGATTGGTCACACAGGAAACGGTTTGAGCTTTTTAACGGTATGAATGCTCTCGATTGCTGTGAGGCTACCTCGGGTGTTGGTAATGATTTTAAGACATGAGAATGCCTTTGACTACAACTGGCTGTGACATGAACACTCGCTTATGTATTTCTCGCTAGAGAGACGATTTTGAGAAGCCAGAAAGTGAATACAACTTGCTGTGAGGCCACCTCCGTTGTTGGTAATGGTTTTAAGACACGAGAAAGCATTTGACTACAACTGGCTGTGAGGCTATCTCCATTGTTTAGTGAGGTGGCTCAATCGGTAGCGTGCAGGACTCGTAATCTACAGTTCCCAGGTTCGAGTTCCAGCTAGGTCAGCGTTGAGATTTATCTCCGAAAAATTCCCCGCCCTGCCCACGGTCAGTAGGGGACACCGATAGGCTTGGAAAGGCCGCCATCCGTCGGATGGAACGATAAGCCGTGACCCCGTGTGCGGGAGAGCCATATCATGCGCACGTTAAAGAACACGCTGGATGGTCACGTTAAGAACAGCTGTTAGAAGACAGAGGCTAAAATCTGTCTCCTAACAGCTGTTCTAGTGGCTCCTCTCCTCCAACCTTCTCTGAGCCTTCGGGGTCCATGTGACCTGGCCATTTAGCCCATTGTGTGCAAAAAAAGTGCCGCTTAGAGGTAAAACAACCAACCAACCAACCAACCAACCGTTGTTTAGTAAAACGCTTTTAAGAAGCCAGAAAAGTTTTGACTGTAACTTACTGTTACGCCACCTCCGTTGTTCAGTAGCGATTTTAAGACGCTATAAAGTTAGAAAATGTTCATAACGCTAAACCACTCAAATCGTTCTCTATGTGGCTTATACGTTTATGTGCCGTCGAGAACGTGCCGGGTGCCTGGCAGCCTGGAATTTGCGTTTAAGGTAATCGTAGAGATGCTCCATTGCATTAACAATGAACATCTTGCTCGATGTAATTAATGTTGGGTTCGTCTCCTTAATCTGGCGATGGAAGCACACGCGACACATGCTCTCCATCTATCTAGCAACACAGTGGGCGAGATGGTCACGTGAGAAACGTACTCTCTTATACGGAAGTCATGTAGAATGATGGAATATGCGGCATATATGGTTGATTAGGGTATTGAAATGAAGTTAGTTAGGGTATATACACTTTAGCTATCAATTTAAAACGCATTCACCCGAATTCAGTTCCAGGTGGCAAAATATTGTTTGCAGAAATGCATGCAGGCTCTGTTGTTAAAGATGAAACGAGACGCTTCATTTCCAGTCTTGATTCAGCGCTAGTTTTCTATTATCTGAAGTCGTTTTTGCTTTGAAATACGCGAAGATATTGCCTCATCTGATGGATATTTAATGATCGATTGGATTCGGAAAATTATTTATGGGCAGCTTGGATTACTCGGTTAATCATTGTTTCTCTCTGACAGTTATATACTGTTTCGGCAAAGTCCAAATTTGATGACAGATTTGAAGAGATTGGCTAAATATACTGCAACAAAAATTAGGGGATATTTCAAAATGAATATGAAGCGATAATATATCCCCTAATTTTTGTGAGCAGTATAGTTAAGGCGTCAGGCTTTTAATCTGATGCTCTTAAGCTCGAGTTCCCTTTTGCCTGCGTTGTGATTTTTCTCCGCTAGACCTGTAATTTCTCTCTGTGACCTCAATAATAACACACTGATGGTCTTTAAAGGGTTGGGTTGTTTCACCTCTGAGTGGCACTTTTTTGCACACCATGGGCTAAATGGCCAGGTCACATGGACCCCGAAGGCTCAGAGAAGGTTGGGGGAGGGGACCCACTGGAACAGCTGTTGGGAGACAGATGGTAGCTTCCCGTCAAGGCCATCCAGCGTGTTCTTTAACGAGCACAGGGTATGGCTCTTCCGCACACGGGGCCACGGCTTAACGTCCCATCCGACGGAGGCGGCCTTTCCAAGCCCATCGGTGTCCCTTACTGACCGTGGGCAAGGCGGGGAATTTTGCGGGGATAATTCTCCACGCTGACCCAGCTGGGACTCGAACCTGGGAACTACAGATTACGAGCCTGGCGCGCTACCGATTGAGCCACCCCCGCCCCTGGTCTTTAAAGAACAGCTACTCCTTTGAGTTAGAGTTACCTTTTGCCTTTGTTCTGATATTCTCTGCAAACCTTCATTTCTCCTCTTCTTTCTTCTTACGCTTCCGACACTCTTGGGCTTTAAAAAGAAAGCCTTCTCCTTAAGTTTGAGTCCCATTGTGCCTGTTTTGTGAAATTCTCTGCAATCCCCTGTTTCTTTTCTCGAAGACGGCAACACACCGATGGGCGTTAATAAGAGGGGACTCGAACTTTAAGTTGAAGCCCTCTAATAATTGCGATTTTCACCACTAATCCCCTTTTTTTACCTCGGTGACAACAACTCCCTTAAGAGCTTTAAAAGGAAGCCCTTCGCGATTTTAAAGAATACGCTAAAATGTCTTGATGGACAGTTACCATCAGTTTCCTAATATCATGTCCAGTCCACTTCCCACACCCATCTTTGAGCCCTTCTTGTCCTCATAACCCCTTGTGTGCAAAAAGAAAAAGTGCCTGTGAAAGGCAAAACAACCGACTAACTTCGGCATCTCTCCATCCTCCACAGCTTCTGTAAGGAACAGACATCTTCCTGTCTCCCGCATCATCCCAGCGATTCTGTTGCCATGTTACTTCAGGTCGGCAAAAGTCATCCGAAACGCGATTTGTAGGCTCTTCCTACGTTCAAAGGATGCTGCTCAGACTAAGCCTAATTTAATCTCTCCTATTCCGGTCGGCGAGAGAACAAAGAGAGAGAGAGTAGCCGAATGTGTCTTCTGTCAACAATGGATGCCCATCATCATCTTTTTCTGCCTCTTCCCCATGTGCACGGAACTGAAGACGAAACCCGTTTAGGAAAAGAAAGCCTTTAGTCTCCTTTTGGATGTTTCTGTGACATTCTTCATTTTTTGCCTAGTTCTGTATTCTTGTCTTTTTTTTTTGCCTATGTGCGTTTTTTTTAGAGAGTTAAAAATCGCGTTAAATACCCACGGAAACGATGGGGGCCAACAAAAGAATTATTTTCATTCATGCTTATCGATGTTTCAAGAAAAATGAAAGGTCTGTTTATTGTTGGGTGGGAACAGTAAGGGGAAAAAACGCTAAGTAATCGTAGAGCTGGTAACTGTCCCATTCTTGTGATTCGAACTCAGACACTCTGAATTCAGTCTTAGATTCTTTCCCTGTCATTTCAGATGGTGCAGTCATGTACGATATTTCAATTAATTAAAGAATACTATTTAGAAGTAAATGGAACAGAATGAATAGTCCAATATACCTATAACTCTTAATACATTGCTATATGTTGCAGTTTGTATACAAATTACATTCTTTTTCCATTGCTTTGGGTTCGCATTCAATTGGGTTGTTTTACCGCTGAGCGGCACCTTTTGCACACAGTGGACCGAGTGGCCAAGTCACAAGGATCCCAAAGGCTCAGAGAAGGTTAAGGTGTTCACAGGATAGCTGTTAGGGCTTTAAGCTTCCCGTCAAGGCCATCCAGCCTTATATCGGAGTGGGGGGGGGCTCACTCGGTAGCTCGCCATATATCGGGGTGGGGGTAGCTCAGTCGGTAGCTCGCCATATATCGGGGTGGGGGTGGCTCAGTCTGTAGCTTGCCATATATCGGGGTGGGGGTGGCTCACTCGGTAGCTCGCCATATATTGGGGTGTGGGTGGCTCAGTCGGTAGTTCGCCAAGCTTGTAATACGCAGTTACCAATTTCGAGTCCTAGCTGGGCCAGCGTTCAGATTTATCTCTGTGAAACTCCGCCATCCGTCGGATGGGACGTTAAAGCGTGGTTCCGTGTTATGGAGAGCCATACCCCGTGAACGTTAAAGAATATGTTGCATGGCTTTAAAGAGAGGTTACCACCTGTCTCCTAACAGCTTCCCAGTGGATCCCTTTCGTCCACCTTCTCTGAGCTCTCAGGGTCCTTGTGACCTGGGGCGGGGGTGGCTCAGTCGGTAGCGCGCCAGGCTCGTAATCTGTAGT